>LR990655.1:1482500-11482500 GCA_905147715.2 Xestia xanthographa
GGTATAATAACATAGTGTAAACTTCAGATACATATTTACAATATTCTCTCTAACATTAGCAAGCATGAAACATTTAAAAAGGCTCAGTCTAGAACACAATCGCGAGTATTAGTATAAATAGGTATGTAATAAAAAAGCACGCAACGCGCGAACACTGTATGACATCTGACATTTCGGGAGACCTTAGTCTACACGAACGCCTCTAGCGGCGAATTCATGCACGATAACCCCCATTTGCTCAGCTCAGTTAGTTAGACTCAGTCATCATAGGAACGGTTCAACCATCCCACCATATCGTATTCTTAGCCGCAGTTGGCGGATCTTCAAAGACAGATGATTCCTTATGGAACTGTCGAATCGTGGGCGTTTGTGTCAATTTATAAACAAACTATAGCTGTCATGATTTTAGAGATGATATCAAATTACGGCATTAACAGTCTATTTATGTACCAAAAAAAATATCTCAATAGAAACAAGACCACAGCCTAAAAAAATTATAAGTAATTTGAAATCGGAGTCATAATTTGAAATTCGATACAATGTCAATAAATAGTAATTTGTAACGTCACCGCAGGCGATAATGGGAGATTACAGATAATAATAATAACTACAGATAATCAAGTGCCGCCGAGCTAATAATCAAACACGCTGATTACACGCCGCGCCGTGTCGCTGACTATTTAATTAACTGTTTTATACTACACTGTGGTCCGCGATGTACCTATGTGTTCTCTTAATTTAGATTTGATGATGATAATAATTTATTGGGAATTTAAAATAATTGTTCATTTTCGTCATGGATAAATTACATACAATACGGTCGTCCAATGGGCAATATGAGGCTTATCCAATTAATATATAATTATTACAGTGATTTTAGAAGCCAAATGATCAAGTTATTTACGAAATAAGTCTAATACAATTTAATATATAAAAAACCGACCAAGTGCGTGTCGGGCCACGCGCAGTGTAGGGTTCTGTAGTAGGCCGTTATCACAATATGGAACGATTCTGTTGTTCTTGCTTGTATTTGGTACAAAATTATCCAACACCCAAGTTCAACGACGATGACTGCTAAATTAATAACAATTTTTTAACAATTTTTTGATTTAAAAGAGTGTCCATGGAGTTTCTTGTTCGTTCTTCTCCATAGAGATCTACGCTAGGGAATGGGCAACTACAGTACTTTCACAGTTTTTATGTCTTGTGACTGGGACTGTAGCTACATTTAATTTTCATCTTTGTTTCAATAATTCAAAAGTGCCTGCAACTGGCCTACTTGAAATAAATGATTTGATTTTGATTTTTGATTTTGAATAAAGTTATCTTAACCGCTATAATTTTTCTTTAAAGTTCATGAAATGCACTATCATCATGAAATTTTCCAGATTTATCAAGTCAGCAATTTAGCTTTTAGAGGGGGGGGACGCCCCACTGGAACAAATATTTGCATTTTAAGGTTCAATATTTCGTAAATGGAGCATTAAATCAAAAAACAGTATTTACAACCCTTAGGCCATATTAAAAGACTTATTCAACGATACCCCACCGGATGGGGTAGACGACGAAAAAAAAATCCCACTTCACATGAGCTACACCAAAAAAAAATATTTTTTCTATAATTTTATTTTACCACTTTGTCGGCGTAATTGATATACACACCCCTACAAAACTACAGCTTTCTAGTACTAACGGTCTCTTAGCAAAACCTCGGACAGACAGACATGACGAAACTATAAAGGTTTCTTGTCTGGAGTACGGAACCCTAAAAAGCTCATTTTTCTTCTAGAAAATATTAAGCAAAGTGTCTATGATCAACAATTTTAAACGTTTGTTCGATTTTGAGACAAATTACTTTTAAAGCTTTGTGCTCCAATAACTTAATCAAAAAGTTACCTAAGCATCTAGAAAACTTGAATCGAAGTTTATGGTCAATCATCCATTAAAGATGCCATTTAAAGGTCAATTAACAAGTGTAAGGCCCCTCCTAACCAAAGTAGTCGCCGTATGAACACAAGATTTTTTTTCACGAACCCAAACGTGTGGTTTCGTAGGCAGAGGGTTCCTAGTGGTTTTTCCCTCTTATCGATGCAGCATCTTCCAGATCTGTCTTTCTGCAAGTAAAGAGATCATTCGTTATTACACCAAATACAAATAATATCTTACTCACTTACTTACTACTTACTTTACTTACTTATCCCACTCTCTCTCTTACTCTTCTTTGTGTAGTGAAAAACCATGAAAGTCTAAAACAGTGAAGATCTTGCTCAATACTACAAGCATTAAGATTTACAAAACAAAAATTAATTAGGTAACGAATATATTTGAACTGTTATAAAATTTTGGTATAAAAAAAAGTATTCGCAGTCGGTAGGATTCGAACCTACGCTCCCAGAGGGAATCTGATTTCTAGTCAGACGCCTTAACCGCTCGGCCACGACTGCTACATACTGGTCATCCATAAAATATTATCATAATAAATAATAGAAAGTAACTACTTGTCTTTATTGAACTAGCTGGCAAAAAGTGAAGGTAATAAATCATTCATTGCTACATACTACTACTAAACATAAGCTCCAATTACGCAACATTGCCGATTTGGCTATAATACTGTTGTACGACATGAACTATGCTCCAATCATTCAAAATGTATTGAATTATTGACACTTTATGCTACGTGGTTCTGACATACGTACGGTCGACCAAGCTATTTGGTTAACATTTTAGCATGCAAATTACATTGTAAAATGTAAACCAATTAGCTTGGTCGACGCATGATGGTATTTATGTACCTACGTAAAATAGGTATGGCATTATTAACGACAATTATTTTTCTCTATACCGAACGAGGCCACCTAGAAGATTAAACCACAACCCGAAGGATATTTAAGAAATTCCTAATCCTTTGCTTCTTAAATATATTTGACAAATTTATCTGCTTGACAACGAAAATAACGCAATGTCACTTACATTGTGTTAATGCAATGGCTTGGCCATTGCAACTATGGAGCGCAATTATCCCGTAATTCTTAACGAGAATTAATTATAATTAACCAACCGCTAACAATCAGCGGCCACACGTAGGTACAAACACGACCAGAAAGCTAACGTGCAGCCTTCAATAATTGAACCAGTAACCACAGGATCGGAGAGCGGGCGGGCATTACGCGGGACACAACGACGGCTTCCTCCATTGAAATAATTGAGACGTCCTCCCTCACTGCTCCTGCCGCGTCGGCGGAACTACTCGCTGGCGGGAAACCTCGGTCTTATGGATAATACGTGGATTCTGATCCACGCTGAAATTGGGTGGAAGTTTGCAAGAACTTTTGTTTTTAATTTTTCGTTGGGATTGGTTCCGATGGTGTATGTACTCGTGTATTAAGGTATTAATATAGAAGTAAAATACTCACTGCATGTTGAGCATGATAAGCAACATTATCCAATACAGTCAATTAAATCTTGATACTTAGGTACTAAGTCGGACTGCAATTAGGTATCTAAAAGTCTCTCCCAAGCAACGTATAGCACGAATGAAGGCAACCCTTTCGATTGCTCTCAAAGAATTCTCTTTGCCGATTAGAGTCACGGGTTCCTCGCATTTAGTGCGCGACTCAAAGCATACTCCTCCTCCATTTTATTATCTCCTAGTACACCGTTTTCAGTTCAAATATGTCGTTATTTGCAATGTTGTTACTTTCGCGTTATTGTGTTGTACAGAAAGTTCTGGAGAGCTCTCTGGAAGCGAGCAAGTAGGTACAATATGATTATCTTGTGTGTTTTGTTACGAATTTTGATGTAACGTCAAGTATTAATACATGTGCCTTTGCCTCTGCAATATGCTGACGAGAATAGAATCTAATAAATGCTTTGACTTGAAGACATTCTGTTTCTATTTACTTCCTTGTCTTCAGTTAAATCATGGCATTGTTTTGTCATAGTAAAACTAAAACAGATCAATAATAATTTGCTTTCTACGTTGATCACCTGTATCGAAGGCTTGACTCAGAGAGCGGTTGTTCTGGACGCTTAGGAGGTTTCTCTCTCTGAAGCCCTGACCACCGATAACTTGGACCCTGTTACCAATACCAGTGCGGATTAATGACACTCCACGCGTAACCTGTATCAATAATTAGGTTAATTATTTTGTCTAAATGTTCTTGACATTTTTTAAGGCATCAGCATGTAGCAGTTGTGACCAAGCGGTTAAGGCGTCTGACTAGAAATCAGATTCCCTCTGGGGGCGTAGGTTCGAATCCTACCGGACTCTTTTTATTACATATTTGACTTTAAAATCCGCAAAAATAAGATTTTGTAAATGTAGAATCGTCTTTACCATCATTCTCCTACCCTTATCCTAGTTTATTTGGGGTCTTCTCTGTCCATACTTGTTTCTTAGTCGTCATCTTAGCACTCACATCCTTTGGCCCCTTTCTAGCCATATTATATTCACAATCCATCATTTCTTTGTGTATTCACGTGGGACAGTGAAATCGTATTTGGAGACTCGTAGGTAACGGTTTTTGTCAAAAGCATTTGTGACAAAACTTATAGCTAAAAGTACCTGATTAAAGCTCCTACTAGTTTCAAGCGACATCAATAAAATGGACATTCAACCATCCATAAAATATCGAAATAAGAACCGCTAACCAACGTTCAAAAGCCAATCAACGGTACGTAACATCAATCGAGAAAATGTAGCTGCAAAACTAATTACCCGCAGTCGTTGTTTTCGGACATGTTCAAATGTGCACTCCACGACAACCAGAGACACTTGCAGAATACCCATTTATAGACCTGGCAATTTTTTTTAATGACCGCCAATCTCGACTCTCTCAACAAGCTAACAAAGCGGGATATTATACTTAGTGATTTGTTTAAGGGCGTGTAGTACTCATGAAAATGAAAAACTTTTGCTGTGGTACCGAAGATCAAACCTCGAAAAAAATGCAGAATGAGCACTTTTTTTCATATTTCTGTAAAAGTTGCTCTTATTTGGCAATTATTTCATTCCCTTAAAGTGTTGCCCACGTTTGACCAATCACCCTGTATATGGCACAAGTGTGTGCGTAAACACAGACACTTTCTATATTCCCTCATAGTCAGCGCGATAGAACGACAGCCCGTCACAAACGGAGAGACATCAGGCACATGACCATTGGCTTAAGAAGTGTCCCGTGATCACTTATCGGTAACATCACTATAGGCAATTGTCGATCCGGATAATTCAGTTGACATCACAGGAGTATTTTTTTATCTTCTTAGCCTGTACTGTCCCACAGCTGGGCAAAGGCCTCCCCAACTCCTTCCATGTGCTCTTTTCCCATGCCACCTCGGACCAACCTCTGGGTCAGCATCGGCGGCGCCGTCCGTCTTCCGGCAACCATCGTGTGGAGACTATTGCCCAGCCGTCATCGTGCATGCGACTGACGTGACCCGCCTAATCCCATTTTAGTCTAGCAGCCTTAATACCAACGTCCACTAAGCCCGTTTTGGGACGCAGCGTGGTGTTTCGAACCCTGTCTTGTCTTTTGACACCCAGAATGTGCGTTCCATTGCCCTTTGCAAACTCCAAGGCGGAGCTTCTGAGACTCGGCGAGCGACCAGGTCTCAGCACCGTAGGTTAGGATGGGCAGGATGCACATGTCGATGAATTTGCGCTTCAGGGAGATCAGCAGATCACCCTTCATTAGCGTCTTCATGGACCAGTAGCTTTTCCAGGCATTTTCGATTCGGCGATCGATTTCTCTTTCTTGCCTGTTTTCGAAAGATAATAACTGGCCCAAGTAGATATATTCATCGACATACTGTATTTCCTGCCCATATACCTCGACCCTACGCTTAGTGCCAGTTGGTCATGAGCTGGATTTTAGAACGATTCATTACAAATCTCACCCTGAAGCTTGCTATGCTCAGTTCTTGGAGCATGGTCTGTAGTTCTAAGGCTGTAGGGGCAAAAAGGACTATGTCGTCAGCAAATCGGAGGTTGGTCAACCTCTTATTACCGACTGTAATTCCTTTGGTTGTCCATGAGGCTGCTAGCGATCTAAATATCTCCTAAAGAGTGCTTGTAAACAACTTTGGAGAGAGCGGGTCACCCTGTTTAACAACACACACATGAGTATAAGTTCATTAAATTGAATTTTGTAATACCTCGCATAACAATAAGTAACTAAGATTACAACGGATAATGATCATCTTGATCAAGACGAAATTTATGCAAGAGCTATTGAATTGTTCTTGCATTAGCCAATTGAATGAAGTTGACCTTCTGCGTGGACTTCTAAAGTGTCATGTCCGACCAGCACGGGAGCAAACAGGCCACAATCAGCGTAAAACAAACGTTACAGGCTGGCCGCTGATTGCAACCTCATAAACTGATTTAGGAAGCCACCTAATATTTCAGTCCGCTCCACCAATGTTCAGCGTTAATCCTTGCCTTGCGCTCTTAACGTAGTTGGGAACAAGGTAGTTGTGGTCTGATCTAGTTGTAATTTGTATAGGTTTCATAACCTATCATCAAGCCTGTTTCCCCGAAGGGTTAATCAGAGATATACCTACAGTACCTATACCCACATTAAGCCCTATGTTTCGTCGCATTTAATTGCAATACCCAACCCGGGAGTCCTGATCATACTCAGCAGTAGCTGAGTATGATCAGGACTACAGTACTACTACAGTAGTTTGCGACCACTACAAAACAACAAAACATAGAATTGTCATATTTGGTAAACTAGACCGTTTGTTTAGTCTACACACCTCTGCATACTTTTATCCCTAGAGAAATGTAGAGTTGAATGGCGCCGATTTGCGTCATGTTCGTGTACGGGCGCTGTCGGTTGGGACTGCTCATCTCTTAACTACCACGCGGCCACGGTTCATTTTAATTACTTTATTTTTAAATTGCTGATTTAATCTTCTACTCTGGGCGCTCTTAATGTGCACGTCATTCTAAATCGTTCTCACATTTATGTATAATCTCAACATGAATGATGTAACCAATATTTTGTAACAATATTTTGATTTAAAAGAGTGTCCATGGAGTTTCATGTCCGTTCTTTTCCATAGAGATCTACGCTAAGAAATGGGCAAATACAGTACTTTCTCAAGTTATTATGTCTTGTGACTGCGACTGTAGCTTTGTTATTTTTTTGTATTGTTGATATTCAAAAGTGCCGTAATGGTCTAATTGAAATAAATGCTTTGAGTTTGAGTATTATTAACGCAATGTTTTGCTTTGTAACAACATGCAAGAAGAAACGTAAGGGGCTGCTCATAATTGTTCGCACCCTTATTATAAAGTGCTACAGGTGTTAAGAAAAAGTGGGGTTCACAACAAAAGTACGAGTATTTCTTACAGTATACAGCGAATACTTTTTTAATAAAATGATTTTACCGTTTGTTTTCCAGATAGTTTTGTGGGTGTCTTGGGTGTGTCGTTTGTAAGCAACTGGCTGAAATTAAAGAGAAAAAGTCTAACCCGGAAAAGAGATATTTAGTGAGTCAAATTAGGAATTAAAAAATCTCTCGCTCTGTGGCAGACAGGTAAAAATAAACGCCTGCTGATATATTAACTTATTCAGCAGCACTCAAGCAACGAACATGAAATACACATTTTCATTGAAATTCTACATATTTATAAACTTCAGTTCGTAGAATAAAATTACGTAAGAACAGCGCGGATATTTCCGAGTAGCAGTCAAACTAAGTTTCTCCCCCACTATAGTAAGTTTTGATTTATAGGCAAACCTAGCGGAATATAAAAGTGCTGGGAAATGTACTGGCGAACTGCCTTTTAAAATTCTGACGTTTCAGCTTACAGGTAGAAGAATAGTTTGAAATTAATCTTGAACATTCAAGGTTGTTTTTTTTTCTATTTAAATAATAAAATTATTAATTAAAAAACCTTTTATAAATAAGCTTTTATAAAAATGTACTTATAAGAAGAAAATAAACCTTGGAGTAAATAAACAAGAGTAGAATATAGAGTAGTATAATAATTTCAGAAGTATAGAAAACGGTTAGTGTAAATAAATATTTGGATTTTGAAATTGACAGTCGTTCACATGCAGGTGCGAAACAGTACGTATGTATAATGTTTATTTTTGTAAAAACTGTTAAATCCGAAAATTCTACCATGAGTTAATTTTTTGTAAAGATCATCATCATCATCATCACCTATAATGTTCCCACTGCTGGGACACGTTCTCCTCTCATGATGAGAGGGAATGGGCTATAATCCGATGTCTTCGAATTTTTGGTTCTGGACAAGTCGGCTTCCTCACAATGTTTTCCTTCACAGTTTTGAGAGCAGTGATGATTAAATAATTTACACAAAGTAATGAGCCTATCTGGGTTCGAACCACTTACTGTTCGGAAGTCGGGGCCGCCACCACTGGGCCACCGCTGCTTCATTTGTAAAGATTGTGTGATAACGTTAATCGGTATAATCCGTTCACCGGTATAATCCCTTAAATACATATCAAGAATGAAGTAGATTTATATAATCATCTGTTTAAAAATACACAAGATAATAGGTAAGTGTTGTAAAGATTATAGTCTATTTGTGATACTTAGGTCAATCTATTCATAGGAATTCGGCATTGGAAAAGTAAAAATAAATAAAATTACATACATAGGGTATTTTGGCGCATTGCCTATGTTAGATCGCTTTCAACAAACATGGTTTATACGAGTAATGTATCTGGAAATTAATATAATCTAAATATATAAAAGAAGAAACTGACTGACTGACTGACTGACTGACTGATTGACTGACTGACTGACTGACTGACTGACTGACTGACTGACTCATCTATCAACGCACAGCCCAGACCGCTGGGTCTACAGATTCCAAATTTGGCAAGTAGGTTTCTTATGTGGTCTAGGGGTGCACTAAGAAAGGATTTTTCAAAATTCATCCCCTAAAGGGGTTAAACGGGGCTCTAAAGTTTGTATGGGGAAACAAGATTAGTTAGACTATTTTATTCGAAACTTCACAGGAGTGCTCCTATTGATAAATGAGTAGAAACGGGTTTCAGATTTTTTCAGAATTCAACCCCTAAGAGGGGGAAATGGGGTGGCAAAGTATAAAAATCAATGCACAGCCCAAACCGCTGAGTCTAGAGATTCTTAATTTGGCAAGTAGGTTCCTTATGTGGTCTAAGGGTGCACTAAGAAAGGATTTTTCAAAATTCAACCCCTAAGGGGGTTAAACGGGAATCCAAAGTTTGTATGGGTAAAACAAGATTAGTTAGACTATTTTATTCGAAACTTCACAGGAGTGCTCCTATTGATAAATGAGTAGAAACGGGTTTCAGGTTTTTTCAGAATTCAACCCCTAAGAGAGGGAAATGGGGTGGCAAAGTATAAAAATCAATGCACAGCCCAAACCGCTGAGTCTAGAGATTCCAAATTTGGCACAAAGGTTCTTTATGAGGTTTAGGGGTGCATTAAGAAAGGATTTTTCAAAATTCACCCCCTTAGGGGTTGGAACGGGAGTCCAAAGATTACGTGGGGAAATAAGACTACTTTATTCGAAACTTAACAGGAGTACTACTATCGATAAATGAGTTAACGTTTGTGTTTCAGTTTTTTTTCAGAATTCAACCCCTAAAGGGGGAAATGGGGTAACAAAGCCTAAAATTCAACATAGGTATTGTTTTTATGGTGAATTGGGTCGGGTGTATTACAAAAGCAACGATTTTAAGATTTAATGTGGCAGACCTGAAATACTACCATTCCCTGTTGGGGTGCGATGGGGTTGAAATGTCTAAAAATCAATATGGGTGTCGATACCGAGATTATTAGGGGTGCTGATTACGAAAATGGCATTTATTTTGAGATCCATATGATAATGATTGTGATAACGATGATGATGATTGTGATAATGATGACGATGATTGTGATGACGATGATTGTGATGATGATGATTTTGATTACGATTATAATAATTGTGATTACGATGATGATGATTGTGATAATGATGATTGTGATAACGATGATAATGATTGTGATTACAATGATAATATGTGTGATAACGATGATGGTGATTGTGATAGTGATTGTGATTTTAATGGTGATTGTGACAGAGACGGTGATTGTGATAGTTTCGGTGATTGTGATGGTGATAGCGATGGTTGTGATTACGATGATAATGATTGTGATAACGATCATGGTGATTGTGATAGTGATTTTGATGGTGATTGTGATGGTGATTGTGAAAGTGGCAGTGATTGTGATGGTGATAGCGATGGTGATGGTGATTGTGATTGCGATTGTGAGAGTGATGGTGATTGTAATAATGATGTAGGTTATTGTGATTACTATGATAATGATTGTGATAACGAGGGTAGTGATTGTGATGGTGATTGTGATGGTGATGGTGATTGTGATGGTGATTGTGATGGTGATGGTGATTGTGATTTTGATTGTGATAGTGTTGGTGATTGTGATAATGATGGTGATTGTGATAATGATGGTGATTGTGATAATGATTGTAGTTGAGATAGTGATGGCGATTGTGAACATGATGATTGTGATTAAGATGATAGTGATTGTGATTACGATGATAATGATTGTGATTACGATTATAATGATTGTGATGACGAGGATGGAGATTGTGATGATGATGATTGTGAATACGATGATAATGGTTGTGATTACGATGATAGTGAGTGTGATAATGATGATAGCGATTGTGATTACGATGATAATGATTGTGATAACGATGATGGTGATTGTGATACTGATTTTGATGGTGATTGTGATACTGATGATGTTTGTGATAGTTATTCTGAGAGTGGTGGTGATTGTGATGGTGATAGCGATGGTGATTGTGATAGTGATTGTGATGGTAATTGTGATAGTGATTGTGATGGTGATTGTGATGGTAATTGTGATGGTGATCGTGATGGTGATTGTGATGTTGATTGTGATGGTGATTGTGATGGTGATTATGATGGTGATTGTGATGGTGATTGTGATGGTGATTGTGATGGTGATCGTGATGGTGATTGTGATGATGATGCTGATTGTGATGGTGACTGTGATAGTGATTGTGATTGTGATGGTGATTGTGATGATGATTGTGATGGTGATTGTGATGGTGATTGTGATGGTGATTGTGATGGTGATTGTGATGGTGATTGTGATGGTGATGGTGATTGTGATGGTGATTGTGATGGTGATTGAGATAGTGATGGTGAGGTCGATAATGGCTGTGATTACGATGATAATGATTGTGATAACGATGATGGTGATTGTTATTTTGATGGTGATTGTGATTGGTGATGGTGATTGTGATAGTGATTGTGATAGCGATAGTGATGCGGATTGTGATGGGGATTGTGTCGGTGATTGTGATTGTGATAGTGATGGTGATTGTGATTGTTATGGTGATTGTGATGGTGATTGTGATGGTGATTGTGATGGTGATTGTGATGGTGATTGTGATGGTGATTGTGATGGTGATTGTGATGGTGATTGTGATGGTGATTGTGATGGTGATTGTGATGGTGATTGTGATGGTGATTGTGATGGTGATTGAGATAGTGATGGTGAGTGTGATAATGACTGTGATTACGATGATAATTATTGTGATAACGATGATGGTGATTGTGATGGTGATGGTGATTGTGATAGTGATTGCGATAGCAATAGTGATGGGGATTGTGATGGTGATTGTGATTGTGATAGTGATGGTGATTGTGATTGTGATTGTTATGGTGATTGTGATAATGATTGTGGTAATTATGGTAGTTGTGTTAATGATGATAATTGGTGATAATGATGGTGACTGTGATAGTGATGGTGATGGGGATTGTGATAATCATGGCGGTTGTGATAGTGATGGTGATTGTGATAATAATAATAATAATAGTGATGATTATGAAATGTGGCACATAGATAGTTTATAACCTGGATTAACATGGAGGACACTGTTATCCCTTTAGTATGATCTAGTGGGACAGTTACCGAACTTCACGCGGGCGAAGCCGCGGGCAACAGCTAGTTATTAATAAAGGTCATCAACATGACTTAGTTACTGATGTATGAAAGTGGACTCAGCATTCTGTGGTTTCTGCCTACCTTCAATGGCGTGAGATTATGAATGGAGGTGTTTAAGTTACTTTAGTTTTATGGGTCTGTTATCCAACAAACGCCAACATATTTACACAATGGATAAACATAACTTGGCCCAAGACAAACTATTGCGTCACGGGATTAAGGGAACACACTAAACACACTACTACACTACTTATTTTAGGGTTTCCTACGCAGTATTAGATAAGTACCAACTGTGGAAGTTCTCTGTACATAACGCTCCCATACTTTCAAGACTACAGCTTAGTTTATATTGTGTTCAAATATCTCTTTGACTTTCAATACAATCAGACGATTTAAAATAGAACAGCCTTAAACAAATTATTTTTAGACCTTTCACAAACTCACGCGCTTGCAAAACCAGTTTTAATTATGACAAGTGAAAGTGTCTACGCGTAACGTTGACGCACATTTTGGAAAGGAGCCATGTAGCAGTCGTGGCCGAGCGGTTAAGGCGTCTGACTAGAAATCAGATTCCCTCTGGGAGCGTAGGTTCGAATCCTACCGACTGCGAACACTTTTTGATGCTGTGGAGTTTATTTTTAGTTCCTATATTTATTTGACGCGTCAGTGTCAATATAATTTTTATAGAATAAATTCAATAGTCTTGTTATTTATATGAAACAGAGTATTACTTTTCTCTTTCACGTTACTTCAATTTGTTTTATACGCTTTGTAGTATTGGCAATGGCTCTGATAGTCCTTGATTATTTTAAGTTAATATAGCACAAACAAAATGTCACTTTGTCGGTGTCTCAATTTTCAGAATGTGAAGTTGAAAACTAGTCAAGCTCTGCACCAGCAGAAATATATTGCTAAAGTAGAGTTTGGCACTTCCTCGACTTTTTTTCATGAATTACGCCAGAAAACCGAAAAAAAAATGCGATTTATGAAACTGAGAAGACTATGCTCGCTTCATTTTCAATATTGTATCATGAGAATAAAACATTTGCGTAAGTAACTGCTTAGGTAACAGAACGTGTGCGCTTGAGAATTTCGTCATACACGCATGTTGCCTTTCACTTGTCTTAAATTAGTTGAATTGGCTCGCTAAATATAAAACAACACCATGTAGCAGTCGTGGCCGAGCGGTTAAGGCGTCTGACTAGAAATCAGATTCCCTCTGGGAGCGTAGGTTCGAATCCTACCGACTGCGGACTCTTTTTGGCATACAAAAGTAGAAGCAACAAGACTTATGACCGGCAGAATGGGTTCAGAGCTCCACAGCACTGACTCACTCAATACTGCAAGAACCCATCTTTTTTTTGCATAGAGGTAAAGTGTGTTTCCATTTAAAACCTTAATTCTTACATCATATATCCATGTTTACCAAAACTCGACAGAAATAGCAAACAAACAAGCTGGTACTCTCCAAACAAGTCCTTTATTACAAAATGTCAATCACAGGGAATAATGGGAATAATAATGGGGAGTAGGCTATGTTATATTTACAAATTGATGCTTAATATGAACTTGAATTCACTGCCATGTTGGTCGCGAGCACTACTGGTGAGCCTAGAGGTCGTTGGTTCAATTCCCTGGTTGGGCAAAGTAAGCCATAATAAATAAGGCAAAGCGTTTTTCCAGCAATTTCTCAGTAGCATCCTAGAGTCAGGACTAGAGCCAGGTTTTAGACATGCTGGCGAGATGTGAGGATGTTTCTAAGATTGGCGTGATGCTGTGTTTTGTTGTTTTCAGATTTTCAAATCTCTGATATATTTGAATGTCTGCTAGTAATCTTAGGGACCTTTATGAAGAAGCTCAAGGGAAATAGGTATCACCATATTTATTTCAGCCCTCAGGCTATGTTGCTCTTTCGATTTGAAGGGTGTGTGTGGCCGTGCAATTACTGCCCAAGATACATTTCAAATTGACTTCTGCATGCAAAGGCGTCTATGACCAGTAAACGTTAGGTACCATGTGTTCCATCATTCATCACCCCCTTCCTGCCTTCGTCCAATATTACTTGGGATCTACGCAACACGTTTTTATCTTCCTTTCTCCCCTGTCAACTGACACGCTATCATTCACTCTATTCTCTGTCATATCATTCCCCGGATAATAAAAGTCTTACTTTTCTTACTTCTCAACATTTATTTTATGTTTCAACTGTTTTTAACCAAATAATTGAAAAATCAAACGAATACCTAGAATTTGTCTGTCTCAGGTAAACTACCATGTCTATACAGATCTGAATAAAACAAAGATTTCCTAAGAAAATAGTGCGTGGCAGCACAAACAGTGATAAGTTAGGGTGGCCATCCCTTACGAGGCCATTACCTCACCGTTACCCTCATTTGACTCATACAATATGCAAGCCCGTGAAATTCACTGTGGCCATGGGAAGTCATGTGTTTTCGCGGCCTTGGATTTTTCATGAGTCATCTGAAGAGCTATTTTGTGACATATTACTTCGATCATGTCACGAAATTCTTACTCAGGGACACAATAGTAATTATTTAGCGTAAGGAGGTTGGGTCGTTAGGTCCCGCATCAAATAGGAGATTTCACAATTTCTTAGCAAATGCTCGAAGTTGTCGATACTATTTAGTCATATACTGTCAATTGCCTTACTGTTTAAGCCTTATACACAAACACCAATCTGCTCTAACACCCTGTCCACAACTTCAGGGGATACGACTTGTGTCAAACTCTACACAATTTGTTTCTATCCGCAGTCGCTGTTTAGATCGTGGCCAAGCGGTAACACAATAATACTTCACAAAATTGCCCCAAAATTCTTAATCACATAATTACACATAAGTTTTTATTAAACCATCAAAACTAACTTTTGAACGATTATTTATGACTCCTCTCTAAAACTAAACAAGAACACAAACGGTGTTCTTTGTTCAACCGGTAGCAACCGGATTAGTCAATTAGCCGGTCAAGCCGGGTGTCCGGCGCCCTAGCCGGTCGACCGCCGTACAGCACTACATCCGGGTCCGGTCTCCACTTGATTCACTACACACCTAGATACCAATACTGAGAACGGTTTGTTGGAAACTGAAAAATAAAGACTGGAGAATAACTAAACTTATTTATCTTGGTAAATAATAACAACCGTTTTGATCTATCTTCAGGTTAAGCAGCGCTTGCCTAGGTTGATCCGTGACAACCCATTATACATGTACCGAGTCCCGGCTGTCATTTGTAGATCTTTGACTATCGTTATAGGAAGTCAATGGCCCGATGGGCAGATATCGAGTCTTACTTGAGGTATCGTATTACCCAGTACTATCTGGGTTGTGGGGGCTAGATAGGCAGTCGCTCCATGTAAAATACTAGTACTCACCGGATAACCGACCACAACGTAGTTGGGAAAGGGCTAGTCAGATGATTTATCTTGGTAAGGAAGCTAATAGTTCTTATATGGTTAAAAGACTAATGCTTCTTTTAACTTACACTAAACGAGTCCTAAATGAATGCCTATATACAGGGTGATCGGCTCTGGACCCGCCACAGCTAATTCGCATAAAGCAGGTCTTTTACTAATTATTGAACCCTACTTTCCCTAGCCAAAGTTTTATGGTTTGGGAGATATATTACTTTTATACTTTATTGAAATTTTTACAAACTTTTTTTATTTTATTTTTGCAGTTTTTTTATTATTTGTTGATAGTCATAAACATTGGTGATTAATATACCTAGGAACTTCAATCAAACTAGGGTTAAAAAATTAGATAGAAGGCTTTTAAAAAAAATACTAAAAATATCTAAACTAAAAAGTCTGAAGTAATGGTCCAATATAAGTAAACACAGTTCTCAATATAGCAAAGGAAAACGTAGGAAACCACGCATTTCCAAGAATTAAAAAAATCGAAGTCAAGTGACCACTAAACCGCACGATGATCTACAGTTGCTAGGGCTATCAAAGAGTGGAAGCCTGCGTCCTGGCAGCGGAAACACTATAGCCTGGTTATTGGAGGTGTAGGGGTACAAAGTGGCTGTAAATCGATGAGGACTGGACTATTCACCTAAACTTACAAAGCTACAACAACAGCCCGTAACGTCCACTGCTGGATATAAGCCTCTCCCATGATGGGAAGAATTTGCCGTAATCTCCACGCTTGGCAGGTGGATTGGAGATCGCAGTGATGAAAGACTAACAGAACACGCTGCTGCCGATTCTCAGGTCTATACGGAGGCGCAAGGTGTTCTGCCTCAGACATTAGTCGCCTTATACGACACCCGAGAGTGTAATGGGTTGGTTCTATTCTACTCTGCCGGATACCACACGGCTATAAAAAGCTAGGCTACAAAGCTAACAAGGTTTTAACAACACGGAAGCTAAGCCCTCTTCAAAACAAAGCCATTACCATCATTCCATCATCACAAGAGCATCCCAAGTCATTAGTCGGTATTAGGGGCAGTTTACATCGCTCCGTTAAAATTGTAATAATCTGCGGAACGTCTGCAGGGGCCGTAAATAAGCTAAATAGGCCGGTCTCGAGCTTGTACCAGCGCCGCTTACTTTGAAGCCACGAAAACAGATGGCCACGCAGTCGTTGTTTATTTATAATTTTAAAATGAGGTTTAGCCGTCGCAATTGTTATTATAAATTAACCTTTAACCGGTGACAAGCGGTCTCACAGGCCGAGCGGCGTCGGTGAAACATCATTTCACCCCCTTACCCGCGCTTCCATTGTTTTACCGCCTGAGTATATTCGCTTTTAGATGCATCCACACAGTAGAGAGGGAAAGTTGCGTTGTATAGTCCCAAATCGGTAAGCTACATCGATGTAAAGTACGGCAGCGGTCTCTCAGACCCTATGTCACCACTTACGTAACTTTTTAACGTAATTTTCGGCCACAAAACTCCGTCAACAGGCCAAAAATACGGAAAACCTGTGCCAGTTGTCCTCATAGGTTAAATCGCAAATCTAATTACCAATGCAATTCGTGTAATAAGCATAGCAATGTGTGCTTGCAGTGTGCGAAACAATTATGCCCTGACTGCTAAAAAAAATTGGCCAAGTTTGACCATTGCCAGTTTTTTAAAATGATGCATGTGATAAGGGCATGTTTTTTTATTTTTATAGGTTCGTATGTTAACTTTATGGAAGAATAGTATTTTTGCCATATAATTATGTTGATTTAATATTTTTTGTTTGTAATTGTTGATCTCATGTCTAGTTCTTATAAAGGAGACTGCATACCTTGGAATAGCAAGTTCTTAATTAAAAATATATTTAGAGTTTATTGGTTAGTTATATTTTATCCTTTCCTAGATTATTAAACTATTTTTAAAGACTGCGGTAGGCTTCTTCTTCTTCGTCGTCACACTCTTGGCAGAGTGGTCGTGGTCGTCAAATAAGGGGTGGTGGCAAGCTTCACAATCCGTCGCCATTCCTCTCGTACTGTGGCTTTTCTTGTGCATTCGTGGAGTGGACCATTGAGTGCAGTTTTAACTTGGTCGGTCCAACGCATTGGTGACATGCCACGCGCTCTTGTGCCTTCAACCTTCAACGGTTGCGGTAGGCTACCCTACCTAATTTCTGTGCTATAGATCAGATACGGCAGCGGCCCCTCAGGCCGTTCGTCACCAGTTACGTTACACAGAAACCATGTCACCAGTCAAAGGTTAAGAAGGCTTAAACAATTTGGCACCGGATTTACAGCACTTACTATAAGTTTTGCTCAAACTGGTCCGGACAAATTACAGACAGGCTGCGGACACCGGACATTGACAGATATTTGATTACTTTATCGTTACCGATACCGGATTGACAGTAATTTAACTCTGAAAGTTATGGCCCAAGTGGGTATGACCTACAATAGAATTGATTGTGTCTTTCAAGTTTATTTTAAAAACTACTGACTGCTAACATTTTCATCACAAAACTTTTCAGGAGTTTGAAAAAAAACTGGCCAAGTGCGAGTCGGACTCGCGCACGAAGGGTTCTGTACCAATTAAAAAAAATCACGTTTGTTGTATGGGAGCCCCCCTTAAATATTAATTTTATTCTGTTTTTAGTATTTGTTGTTATAGCGGCAACAGAAATACATCATTTGTGAAAATTTCAACTGTCTAGCTGTCACGGTTCATGAGATACAGCCTGGTGACAGACAGACGGACAGACGGACAGACGGACAGACAGCGAAGTCTTAGTAATAGGGTTCCGTTTTTACCCTTTGGGTATGCGCGATGCTTTGGTATTGTTCTTATCTTCCGCTAAGTCGTTTCTCCTGGCCACACGAACTAGCGTCCTCTATTTAGAATTCGTATTTATTATTATTGTTTTAGTTTCGCGTCCCATCCCAAGATTTAGCGCCGGCTTAGTCCAGCAAACACTGGACAGTGGACACTTGTGCCGATGACCACACCAGGGACTGTCCACCACCTCTTGTTTATGTAAATACAAGAGAACCTATACCTTTAGCCGTGTGGTATCCAGCAGAGTAGAATGGAACCAACCCATTACACTCACGGGTGTCGTATAAGGCGACTAATGTCTGAGACAGAACATCTTGCGCCTCCGTAGACCAGAGAATGGGCAGCAGCGTTTTCTGTTAGTCTTTCATCACTGCGATCTCCAATCCGCCTGCCAAGCGTGGAGATTACGGCAAATTCCTCCCATCATGGGAGAGGCTTATGTCCAGCAGTGAACGTTATGGGCTGTTGTAGTAGTAGTAAGAGAACCTATAACTATAACACATTTAATAACGGTCGTTTAAGTATGTAACACAGAGCCAACATGATCTCAAGGGTGTAAACAGAAATTGCAATGGAAATCTTGAGATGACATTGTCACTTGACAAGCACGTTACAATAGCTAATTTTTGCTTTAGACCAGTTTGTACTTAGACCAGCTACTTTTTAGACCACTTGCTAATTAGACCAGCTGCTTTTTTAGACGAAATGATACCAACCCAAATTAAGCACTAGTCTGACTTTCCGTCCGGGAAATAGTGAAAATATAAAAAGATCAAAGTAAGATTAGATGATTCTGCTACAAGAAGTGGTGGGAGGCCCCCTATATTCTCTTATTGTAAATCCCTTTACAAAA
Source organism: Xestia xanthographa (assembly GCA_905147715.2). Taxonomy (NCBI): domain Eukaryota; kingdom Metazoa; phylum Arthropoda; class Insecta; order Lepidoptera; family Noctuidae; genus Xestia; species Xestia xanthographa. Next base: position 1,501,616 of record LR990655.1, read on the forward strand.
TGCTTATAATATCAACAAAGTATTGCCTACTTGTGTGAAAGTGGCGCCGGTGACTTAACATTTGTGTGGTCATCGGTTGGCTTGGCATGGGTATGTAATGCGGAGGAATGAGGAAAACGTGGTGGTGAGGAATGTTTTGAGTATGAATGTGGATGGCTGTAAGAGAAGAGGAAGACCGAAGAAACGATGGATGAACTGTGTGAAGGATGGGCAAGAAAGGAAAGGTGTTTATGACATGACGAGTAATAGAGAAGTATATGGAGGAAGGACATGCTGCGCCGACCACAAATATATAGAAATAAGGGCAGGAGAATGATCACCAAGCATTCTGTACATCAAACTAAGTAACCCCACACTAAAATTGTTACTGGGAAATGGCTTTTTTTTTGGGGTGAAAAATCACGTTTTACGGTATAACTCAGTGTGACGCACTCAAAATATTGTGCTGGCGGATGGATTGCATATTGTAGGGGTCGTGGAGGTGTCTTAAAATAGAAACATGTGTCTAAAAAAAACTTGTGAAAAAGTTGGAACTTTAACCCCCAATATCTCCGTAACTAGAATGTTCCCAGGTATGTTCTACAACAAAAAAAATATTGCAATGACGGGGAGAACAAGTACCTTTCAGCTTCGTTAAGTCTTTTAACCCCTTTTATAGTTACATTACAATGAATATGCAAAGGCCTTTTAGGTGAAATACAAACAAAAAGACTTGAGTATTAAGTTTTATATCAATAAGGTGTTAGAAGAATTTAAATTCAGAATCATGGCGATGAAGGAATCCGGATTATTTTTATATCCCGTCCTACTGCCGTAGGCAGAAACTTCAGACGCTGCCTATTATGATCCTTATTTATGTACTCCTCTAGCGTCGTCCACGATCATTCCATCTAGTCATACACGTACGTTGTAAGTACTACGCACGTGACATTTTTCAAAAACGTCACTAATTAAGTTAGTGTATGTCTTTCTAAGGCGTGGGGTTCCAGCGTTTCCACTCACATACCTATGCCTTTTAATCTTTAATCGTATTTCAATATTTTCTATAAAAATATAACGAAATCTCAACCTCATTTTATCGAAGTAAAGAATCCTTAAAGCACACTCAATACCGTGTTTAAGTAATCGTGAAGCGTCGGAAAAACAGCATGTGACGATTTCCGGCCCATCGGCCGTGGTTGCGGCCTGAATGCGGCCCGCCGGAAGTACGTAAGCGGTGGGTACGCCGACTTCCGGGCGCGCGACAATCCCAAACTTTCGGTGAAATAACTCTGACGTTGACGGCAAAAAGGAGGGTTTTGTGGCAGGTGAGTTTGTATCGCTTGTATCGTTATGGAGAGACACGTGTGTTGGGTTATGTTTCAGTCCGATAAGATAGTTGCCTTTCTATGTGCTCAGATGACAACTGTTTATAAATAACGTAGGCATTCCTATTATCTAACTTAGATATTTATATTTTATCTTACGAATGTCCTTATAATCCTTAACGATTTATACTGTTCAGCGAAGTCAAGGTGTTATTGGATTTCTCTATTCAGAAATTCTTAGTAGCATCAATTGAAAATAGTAATAAACTTATCGTGATCCTGATGTGATGTGATGTGCCGTTTTTATCAACATATTACAAAACATCGTATATTCTGCTGAAAATGCAAATTGTCATTTACCACTTGTGCAACTACATAATACCAAACGATTCCCGGGTTGGGCAAAAAGTGTTATTCGGTTTCTCTATTCATTCCAAGAATTTCTCAGTACCAGTACCTACCGAGTTTGCAAGTTGGCGCTATGATACCCCAAAATGGTGTGGTGCCAAGAAAAGCACGTTGCGGTGGCAAGGAAAGCTGTTTGTATTGCGCCTGATCTCTCTCAGGTCGTGTCGAATTGAGATATCGGACTATGAAGGTGAGGGAACCTGTGGCAGCGCACACGCTTGTACACAATATCTATCGCCCCGATAACTTAGCTCCGCAGCTGAGATCGGCCGCCGTGACCGAAAACAGTCAGAAGAACTATTATTACTACCAAAACGGACCAAACTAAATAAATCAGCGCAATATTCTGGAGTCCATTTCAGTGTCGTCAGATCCTCGAACTAATCCTTTGTCTAGCAGATCCCATCAACCCGGACCGCCATAAAATTTACGTACACGTTACACTTTGACGTAAGTTGTAGCGACATGCATCACTACCATAGAGTATGGGAGTACGGGGAGACGCGTCACTTCGTGAAGCTGCAGCTTAAACAACGTGCGAAATAAGTGCACTACCATTACACCTGCTTGACCCTTCGTAAAACATGTGTGCTGTTATGTTATACGGTACAAACGATTTAGCACTTAAATAGTTGTGACTATTTAAGTGCTAAGTCGTTTGTACCTTGCATGGTCGCCGCGGTCGATTTACAAGGGACCGTGAGTTTGAGTCCCAAGTTGAAATGAGTTATTGGGTTTTTCCTAGTGTCTGGTTATTAGCACTAGGACCACTTCCGTTTTTAAGTGTTAACATATCTGGCAATATGTAAGAACAATCAGCTCTGCTTAACGCTTTAGAGAATGCTAGCGAGATATTAGGGGATGCTCCACCCTTTTGAAAATTCCCGTCAATGACCTACATTTGAAGAGATCAAGAGAGAACTGATACCTACTAAGTAGTTTGTTATTTTCTAGATTTCAACAAATCTACCTTCAGCCTTAGGTTAAATTCAGATTTAACGTTATATTTTGCCTGTAGGTAATAGCATAATAGTCCTGTCACTTGTCACAACCACTCAGTTTAAGTCTGAAATTTTGACAGCTTACCTAACTACAGACTATCGGCAGCTAGACTAAAGGTCAGTTCACAACGAGACGCGACGCGACGCGACGCTGCGTGCACATTTTAATAGAGCGACTCAAAATATAACTTTATTTACTACACGAAAAGATATTGCGGAGGTTGCGATGCGTCTCGAAATCACTGGCCTCTTCCAGTATCTTCGCGTCGCGTCGCATCTCGGTGTGAACTGACCCTTATTGGATTGTTTTCTCGTAAAATACCTGATTTTCAGACACATTTAGTCGAGATTAGGATGATGAGTTAATATTACAAAGTACTAGATACTATACTGTTAGTGAATTACATCATTTTCAAATGTTTGATGTTTGCTTGTGTTGTAAAAAACGGAACAATTCTCATAGGGTGACACAATGGGCATTATTACAATGTATATGTAGATAGTTAACTTTTTTTGCTATTATTATTAGATCAATTAATTTGACCTGAACTGCATAACATAATCAGCCTTTAACGTCCCCACTTTTAACACGCTCAGCGCCAAGCCTTAAAAGGCAATACCACCCAAATTCGACCTTTCTGAAGAATATTTTTTTTTTTACCTAAAATCATCTAGATGTTATAGTGGATTATTTATTTTCTACCCCCACCCTTCCCCACCCCTCCCTCTATATCTTTTTCGGTACACTGGCCTGTGACAATAGTTAACACCCAAAACTACAGAAAAAAAGTTGTGGAAAAAAGACAGTTCGATTACTTTCTCTTCATCAAACCTTTGTCCCATTTTGTATTTTTTATAATAAAAGTTCTACATTCAAAATAATAGCACTGTTTTATTTCTTTCCCATATATTTTTTTCCATAATATCCAAAAAATATTACCAATCCCAACCCCAATACACCAGAAAATCCCCTAGGCCAGAGCAATATTTATGTAGTGTAAAATGTATAAAAACGTGCGCGTTAACGATACACGAGGCTAAAGACTGGAATGGTGTTCGTGTATCGAAAAAGATACACAAGTGTTTGTACAATGTGTTTCGAAAATGATACACATGGCGCTTAGCGTGATAAATACACAGGCCTCCCTCTCTATGAGAGCTGAACCATCTGTCACTCTAATAATCTATGTCCTCACAGTAAAATGCCGGCAGCAAGCTCTAATACAAAACACAATTACAATAAAAGGTTTGAATGCACAGTTTCAAGCCGAAAGTTTCACAATCACACAGATATTGTATTCGTTAACAAACAACTGTCATTAGAACGGGGACACTAATTGCAAGTTGTGTGTCGCCTATGCTTTATGGCGGATGGCGGATCAGCTGCCGCGGAACTAATCTTGGAATGGACGGCACTGCAGTGCCATGTGGAGAGGCAGACAGTAAGACAACTCCTTACAACGATATAAAATTTCTTGCGGAAAGGGATCGTGGCTCAATTAACAACAGACGCACGAGGCGATTGACTCGAGTCGGTGAAGCAGAGGCATTCAGAGGTAGCGCCGCCAACAGCTCATAGAGGTAAGAGGAGGAAAAGATGTGTTTAAGATCTGTTTTGGTGAAGCAAAATATTTATTTATTTATTCTTCGACAAATTTATATTTGTTTTAGTGTTTTTTTTTTGTTTTTCTTTTAGTGTATTTTTTTGTCCTTTTCTTTTTGTGTTTTTTTTGTTTGTTGTTTTTTTTGAAGTCGGTTTTATTTTTGGCAAAAAAGTTTTATTTTATTTTTCCATTTTTAGTTGTAATATCCTATACTTACAAATATTTGCTATGCATTCATTGTATGTACATGGTTAACAATACATGTCATGGTAATAGGCTTATCCCCAATAAATGGAACATAACATGCCATAACTGTCGAAATCTGGGTGTACTGTACACATCTATGGACCCCTCAGAGCAAACAGGTGTAATGTTACGTCATGATGTTGTTTAAACAATGAACATTGTAATGTGTATGTCTTTTACATGGTTTTTGTACTTACATTTTTGGATATTATTAACCTGAAAATTTAAGCATTCGTCCTACCTAGGTAGCTTCATGATCATTTCTTGGAGGCTTAGCAACGGCTTTGGCCTTTTTACCTTGTAATTTATGTTATTTAAGTTTTTATCTTTATTAAATCTTTGTTTACTTTTGTGATGTCAGTTAGTGGCAACCCTAGTTTTATTTTTAATTTATTGCTGGAGCTAGTTGTAGGTTGTATAGGTAAATCACATCGACCTCATTCGATTTTCTTTTTAATAATTTTCTAATTTTAAAATGTAAATATCTGGAGTTGACAGGAGCCTGGTGGTGGAATGGGCAGTCTACGTTCAGAGCTGAGAGCAGTAAGACCTCTGAGAAGCTCCATAAAAATTTATTTAAAAGGGCAGTTTCCCTTATTCTTCGGTTTTAAGTCGGCCTCTCTCCGTGCCGCACCCTCACGAAGAACACCTGGAAACCTTGATCCTTGAGCTACACAAGCCTGATGAAGATTTGATGCTCCTCGGCCCTCCTCCTACGGCCTGAGGATTAACGGTCCTCGGCCGTCCACCACCGTCTGAAGACGGATGCCCTCGGCCCTCCTCCTACGGCCTGAGGATTGACGGTCCTCGGCCGTCCACCACCGTCTGAAGACAGATGCCCTCGGCCCTTCTCTACGGCCTGAGAGTTGATGGTTCCTCGGTCCTCCTCCACAGTCTGAAGACGGACGTTCTTCAGTTATTTATTTCATTCTGCGTTTCATCTTCAGTACTTTCCGCCAGCTTCACTGGCATTAGTAATTAAGTAGCTCTAGCCTTTAGATTATCTTTGTTAATAAATTCTTATAACTCGTCCCTTTTATTTCTTTTAATAGTGCTCCCCTCCAGACTGAAAGTTAGGTAGGTGAGTGCTCAGAGTGACCTTACAGTTTTGTGGATCCTATCCAGGAAAATGTAACGTTACAGACTGGCGCCCAACGTGGGGCATGCAGCAGTCTTCCTCGATGGGTCAGAATTGTTATTTGCCATGCAATTTCGTGAAAGATTTTAAAAGGTTTTCTTATGACGGTAAAACTTGTCCTAGGTCTTTTTTGCAGAAGTTAGAGGAATTTCAGATCTCTAGGAATATCTCAGAAGTAACTTTGGTTAAACATGCTTTTGAGATTTTTGTCGGAGATGCGCTACATTGGTTTAGGTTTCAGCATAGTCGAAATCCTTCGTTGACTTGGGGTCAGATTCATATTATGCTTATTAAGGATTTCGGAATACAGGATTATGACTACAAATTATTAGAGGCTATTAGGAATCGGACTCAAGGGGCGACGGAGACTATCATTGTCTATGTGTCTATTATGTTCGGCATGTTCAATCGTCTTACTAAAAAACTAACAGAAAGTGACCAATTAGAAATTTTACTACACAATATAAAACCATGTTATTCAGTTTTCGTTGCGCTAAAGGATATTAAATCAATTGATTCTTTAATCTCAACTTGTCAGAGCTACGAAAAGATTTCGGAAAGAGATCAGAACTTTCATGAACCCAGATTTTCAGATACCCCCTCTTGCGCTGCGGAGTTCGCTTACCGTCCGGATACTTTTAAAAAAAGTTCTAATTTAGGTCATTCTAACACGATACAAAATAAACAATCTCTTTCTTCTCCAAAAATTTTTTCCTCTCAAACCCGGGATAAGCCCAAAGTAGATTATTGTTGGCGTTGCCGAGTTACGGGTCATACTTTAAAAACATGTACTCAACCTAAATACTTGATCTGTTTCAAGTGTGGTCTAAAAGGCGTGAAAATCCCAAATTGTCCTAAATGTACTCCGGTTTCTGAATCAAAAAACTAAATAGCGACTTGAATAGTTTTAAAACTGAAAAATTTAATCTTAGCGATTGGAATCAGTGGTTAAACACTGTCCGAAATTTTATGTTTTGTTACAAAACAATTTCTGCCATCTATGACAAAGAAAGGGACTGTAATAGACCGTTTATTAATGTATCTATTAATAATGTCAGTTTTTCGGGTCTCTTGGATAGTGGAAGCTGTTTTACTATTTTAGGAAATAACTCTCATAAAGATATTCAAAAACTAGGGTTTAAACTATTCAAGTCATCAGCTCAAGTTATGGTTGCTAATAAACAAAAATCATCATCTTCTGGTTATTTCAATTTACCGTTGAGATATAATAATCGGACTCGTGTTATTAAAGCTTATGTTTTTCCAGAGATATATCCGTCTTTGATTCTTGGCTGGGACTTCTGGAAAGAATTTGAGTTGTGTCCTAAGATATTTTCGCTTGAACTTAATCTTAATAGTAGAGATTTTACGAACTGTGCTATTGAGAATAGAATCATGTCATTCGATCACCTTTCCCATAATCAAATAAATATTGCTAAGGATATGATCGAACGTTTTAAAGACATTTCTTTTGAAAAGAAAGGTAAATTAGGTCTTACTAATCTAATTTGTCATCGGATTAATACCGGTAATGCTTTGCCTATTAAGCAACGTTGTTATCGCCTCTCTCCTGAAAAACAAAAGATTCTAATTAACGAAGTCGATAAAATGCTTGAATTAAAAGTCATTGAAAAATGTGAAAGTCCTTGGCTATCTCCGGTTCTTATTACGCCTAAGTCGAATGGTGAATGGCGTTTCTGTGTTGATAGTAGGAAATTAAATTCAATTACTCGTAAGGACGCTTATAGCCTTCCTTTTATTTCTGAAATACTTGATAACCTTAAAGGCTGTAAGTATTTGTCTAGCATAGATATTGCCAAAGCTTTTTGGGAAATTCCCTTACATCCTGAAGATAGGGATAAAACCGGATTCTATGTGCCTGGCAGGGGTTCATTTAGATTTTCGGTAATGCCCTTCGGCTTAACTAACAGTCCAGCGACTCAACAAAGACTCATGGATCACTTATTTACTCCTGAATTTGATAATAAAGTATTCTGTTACTTAGATGATATTATAATCATTAGTTCTACATTTGAGGAACATATCTCTCTGTTACTTAAAGTTCATCAAAAGCTTTCTTATGCTGGTCTTACTATTAACTTTGAGAAAAGTAGGTTTTTTCGTAAAGAACTCAAATACCTTGGTTATGTAGTTGACGAGCAAGGACTAAGAGCTGATCCTAGTAAAATAGAAGCTATTTTAGCTTATCCTATTCCTACGTCTAAAAAAGAAGTTAGGCAATTCCTGGGTACGTGTAGTTGGTTTCGCCGTTTTATTCCCAATTTTAGTTCTATTGCTTCCCCTCTTTGCAAATTAACCGCTGTTGGTAAGAATTCTCCAAAAAAATTTGTTTGGAATCAGGACGCAGATTTCAGTTTTGCCAAACTAAAAGAATGTTTGACTTCGACCCCGATTTTAGCTTGTCCGGATTTTGACCTTCCGTACTCTGTTCATTGCGATGCTTCTAATTACGGTATAGGAGCTATGCTGACTCAAAATCAAAACAATGTTGAAGTGGTCATTGCTTATATGAGCAAAACTCTAAGTAAACATGAGCAAAATTATTCTACTACTGAACGCGAAACATTGGCGGTTATCGCTGCACTTGAACATTGGCGTTGTTATCTTGATAATGGTAAACCATTTACAGTTTACACAGATCATGCTGCTCTGAAATGGTTCTTGAATTTGACTAATCCTTCTGGGAGATTAGCTCGTTGGTCTCTTCGACTATCATGTTTTGATTTTGTTCTGAAACATAAGAAAGGAAGGGATAATGTAGTTCCAGATTTACTTTCTCGTCCTAGGGGTTCTGATACGGTAATTTTTGACAGTGTTGCACCTGTGTCTAGGGACGATGCGTCTCATTTAGAAAATTTTAATAAACTTTTTACTAAATGTCGTGATAATCCTGATGATTATCCTAACTACAAAATCCGCGATAATAGGTTATATCGTTATTCTAACTCAAACGATGATCTTAATGAAGATTTTTCATGGAAGGAAATTCCTCCTCCCTCTGAGAGGCTGGACCTGATAAAATCTTGCCATGGTTTGGTAAATAATAATCCCCATATTGGCATCTTTAAAACTTACAAGAAACTTTCCTTAAGATACTATTGGTCTGGTATGTTTAGAGAAGTGGCAAAAGTGTGTTCTACTTGCGAAACATGTCTTGCCTATAAACATTCGAATCATTCTCCATATGGTCTTATGGGTAATCCAAAAATTTGCTCGAGGCCTTTCCAAAATATATCATTAGACCTTATGGGTCCTTTGCCTATGACGAGACAGCGTAATCAATATATTCTCGTGATTACGTGTTCATTTTCAAAATACTGTCTTATTTTTCCTATTAAACGTGCTACAGCTACTAATATTATACAATATCTTGAAAAATTTGTATTTTTAGTTCATGGAGTACCGCAAACCATTATTATGGATAATGGCTCACAATTTCAATCTAATGAATTTCAAAATTTTTTAAATAAGTATAAAATTCCCTTTATATTTTATTCGCCTAAATATTGCCCTCAAGTAAATCCAACAGAACGTTATAATAGAACAATTATCACGGCGTTATCACAGTTAGTCGGTGATGATCACCGTTCATGGGACATTCCGTTACAAAAAATTCAATTAGCGTTAAATAGCTCAGTAAATACTGCGACAGGGTTCTCCTCATCTTTTCTGGTCTTTGGCCGGGAAATCATAACATGTGGTTCACTTTATTCTAGTTGCCCGAACCTGGACGAAATAATCTTCCTTCCTCGGGATATTTATGCCGCTAATATAGGGTTATTATCTGTCATCTTCGATAAAGTACAGATTGCACTATACATGGCTCATAAAAAAAACGCCTCTCATTATAACACAAGGCACAGTTTTAAGGAATTTAATATCGGTGATACCGTCTGGCGTAAAAATTACGTTCTAAGTAATGCTGGAAACTATTTTAGTGCCAAGTTAGCTCCCAAATATATTAAGAGCACAGTTGTGGAAAAACTGTCACCACTTGTTTTCATTTTGGAGGATCAGAGCGGTGTTAGAGGAAAATGGCACGTCAAGGATTTTAAAGTGTAGATTTCTGAAAGTATTTAACCTTTTATTCCTTGTAAAAACATTAGATTTTAAGTTTTGTAAATACTCCACAAGGTTTACCTTCCCTTAAAACTTTTGGCTTTTGTTAGATCCTTTTATTTAATTTCGTAGAGCGGTGCACCACTCTTTAAATAAGCCATTGTGTTGAGCGGTGCACAACTCATTAAATAAGCCGTTGTGTTGAGCGGTCTCACAATTCGTAAAATAAGCCTTAGTGTACTTTTTTAAACTTAGATAATAATTTTTTATCCTTGACCCTCCTTGACCCTTGACTTAAAGCTTGAAGGCTTCTCTTAAGCACTTTATGCTCTTAAACCTTGGCTGCTTTTCTTAAGCAGAAAAACTTTGTAAATAATTTATTTTAATTTTAACGGGTTTTAGAACAGGTGCGGATTACGACACCTAAATTAAATAAATAAGCCTTCGTAAACCTTAAAAATAATTCCTTGTGGAGTATGCGTCATTGAATGTGAACCATATCCCCTAAGTATGCTGGTGATGTATGATTGAGGAAGTGTGTAGGGTAGGTTGATGAAAGGTGTATGAAAGAGCAAGGTCTTATTTACAACCTCGAAATTTTTTCTAGTTAGTAATTTTCTGGGGTTATGGGGAATCTTAGTTTCAATTGTTTTTAAACTTACTTTATCACTGTATATACTCATTTAGCTTAATTTGTTGTTGATTAACGCTCTCTTAATGCTAAATATAAGAAAATTTTTTCATTGTATTCAAAAATTTTCCGGGGTTTTCGGGGTAATGTAATGTGTATGTCTTTTACATGGTTTTTGTACTTACATTTTTGGATATTATTAACCTGAAAATTTAAGCATTCGTCCTACCTAGGTAGCTTCATGATCATTTCTTGGAGGCTTAGCAACGGCTTTGGCCTTTTTACCTTGTAATTTATGTTATTTAAGTTTTTATCTTTATTAAATCTTTGTTTACTTTTGTGATGTCAGTTAGTGGCAACCCTAGTTTTATTTTTAATTTATTGCTGGAGCTAGTTGTAGGTTGTATAGGTAAATCACATCGACCTCATTCGATTTTCTTTTTAATAATTTTCTAATTTTAAAATGTAAATATCTGGAGTTGACAGGAGCCTGGTGGTGGAATGGGCAGTCTACGTTCAGAGCTGAGAGCAGTAAGACCTCTGAGAAGCTCCATAAAAATTTATTTAAAAGGGCAGTTTCCCTTATTCTTCGGTTTTAAGTCGGCCTCTCTCCGTGCCGCACCCTCACGAAGAACACCTGGAAACCTTGATCCTTGAGCTACACAAGCCTGATGAAGATTTGATGCTCCTCGGCCCTCCTCCTACGGCCTGAGGATTAACGGTCCTCGGCCGTCCACCACCGTCTGAAGACGGATGCCCTCGGCCCTCCTCCTACGGCCTGAGGATTGACGGTCCTCGGCCGTCCACCACCGTCTGAAGACAGATGCCCTCGGCCCTTCTCTACGGCCTGAGAGTTGATGGTTCCTCGGTCCTCCTCCACAGTCTGAAGACGGACGTTCTTCAGTTATTTATTTCATTCTGCGTTTCATCTTCAGTACTTTCCGCCAGCTTCACTGGCATTAGTAATTAAGTAGCTCTAGCCTTTAGATTATCTTTGTTAATAAATTCTTATAACTCGTCCCTTTTATTTCTTTTAATAGTGCTCCCCTCCAGACTGAAAGTTAGGTAGGTGAGTGCTCAGAGTGACCTTACAGTTTTGTGGATCCTATCCAGGAAAATGTAACGTTACAACATCCAACCGATTGGAGCTATCACAACAGATTTGCCGTCTATTTTTGAAGAGTTCCATTGTATATCTCCGAAGATCAGCATCAGATCTTCACCAAATTAAAATGGGACCACCTCAGGAGTATACTCTTTCAAGTAAAAAAAGAATTTTGAAAATCGGTCCACAAATGGGAGAGAAATCAGGTAAATTGTACACTTCTGCGTACCCCCTCAGAGCATACAGGCGTGATGTTCCGTCATGATCTTTAAATATATAAAAGAAGAAACTGACTGACTCATCTATCAACGCACAGCCCAAACCGCTGGGTCTACAGATTCCAAATTTGGCAAGTAGGTTCCTTATGTGGTCTAGGGGTGCACTAAGAAAGGATTTTTCAAAATTCACCCCCTAAGGGGGTTAAACGGGACTCCAAAGTTTGTATGGGGAAACAAGATTAGTTTAACTATTTTATTCGATACTTTACAGCAGTGCTCCTATTGATAAATGAGTAGAAACGGGTTTCAGGATTTTTCAGAATTCAACCCCTAAGAGGGGGAAAAGGGGTGACAAAGTCTAAAAATCAATGCACAGCCCAAACCGCTGAGTCTAGAGATTCCAAATTTGGCACATTGGTTCCTTATGTAGTCTAAAGGTGCACTAAGAAAGGATTTTGCAAAATTCAACCCCTAAGGGGGTTAAACGGGGCTCCAAAGTTTGTATGGGGAAACAAGATTAGTTTAACAATTTTATTCTAAACTTCACAGGAGTGCTCCTATTGATAAATGAGTAGAAACGGGTTTCAGGATTTTTCAGAATTCAACCCCTAAGAGGGGGAAAAGGGGTGACAAAGTCTAAAAATCAATGCACAGCCCAAACCGCTGAGTCTAGAGATTCCAAATTTGGCACATTGGTTCCTTATGTGGTCTAAAGGTGCACTAAGAAAGGATTTTGCAAAATTCAACCCCTAAGGGGGTTAAACGGGGCTCCAAAGTTTGTATGGGGAAACAAGATTAGTTTAACAATTTTATTCTAAACTTCACAGGAGTGCTCCTATTGATAAATGAGTAGAAACGGGTTTCAGGATTTTTCAGAATTCAACCCCTAAGAGGGGGAAAAGGGGTGACAAAGTCTAAAAATCAATGCACAGCCCAAACCGCTGAGTCTAGAGATTCCAAATTTGGCACATTGGTTCCTTATGTGGTCTAGAGGTGCACTAAGAAAGGATTTTGCAAAATTCAACCCCTAAGGGGGTTAAACGGGGCTCCAAAGTTTGTATGGGGAAACAAGATTAGTTTAACAATTTTATTCTAAACTTCACAGGAGTGCTCCTATTGATAAATGAGTAGAAACGGGTTTCAGGTTTTTTCAGAATTCAACCCCTAAGAGGGGAAAATGGGGTGGCAAAGTATAAAAATCAATGCACAGCCCAAACCACTGAGTCTGGAGATTCCAAATTTGGCACATAGGTTCTTTATGGGGTTTAGGGGTGCATTAAGAATAAATTTTTCAAAATTAACCCCCTAAGCGGTTGAAAAGGGGGTCCAAAGATTACATGGGGAAATAAGATTAGTTAGACTACTTTATTCGAAACTTAACAGGAGTACTCCTATCGATAAATGAGTTAACATTTGTGTTTCAGGTTTTTTCAGAATTCAACCCCTAAAGGGGGAAATGGGGTAACAAAGCCTGAAATTCAACATAGGTATTGTTTGTACGGTGAATTGGGTCGCGTGTATTACAAAAACAACGTAATGTGGCGGACCTGAATTACCATCATTCCCTGTTGGGGTGCGATGGGGTTGAAATGTCTAAAAATCAATATGGGTGTCGAAACCGAGATTATCAGGGGTGCTGATGTCGAAAATGGCATTAGGATTGTGATTACGATTATAGTGGTTGTGATTACAATGATAATGATTGTTAAAATTATGATAGTGATTGTGATGATGCTTGTGATGGTGATTGTGATGGTGATTGTGATAGTGATTGTGATGGTGATTGTGATTGTGATGGAGATTGTGATTGTAATAACGATGATAATGATTGTGATTACGATGATAATGATTGTGATGGTGATTGTAATGGTGATGTGACCGTGATTGTGATAGTGATAGCGATTGTGATAGTGACAGTGATGGTGATTGTGATAATGATTGTGGTTGTGATAGTGATGGCGATTGTGATCATGATGATTGTGATTTAGATGAATATGATTGAGATTACGATGATAACGATTGTGATGACGAGGATGGGGATTGTGATGATGATGATTGTGATTACGATGATAATGACTGTTAAAATGATGAAAGTGATTGTGATAGTGATTGTGATCGAGATTGTGATGGTGATTTTGATGGTGATTGTGATGGTGATTGTGATGGTGATTGTGATGGTGATGGTGATGGTGATGGTGATTGTGATAGTGATTGTGATTACGATGATAATGATTGTGATAAAGATGATGGTGATTGTGATAGTGATTTTTATGGTTATTGTGATGGTGATTGTGATAGTGACGGTGATTGTGATGGTGATAGCGATGGTGATGGGGATTGTGATGGTGATTGTGATTGTGATGATTATTGTGATGGTGATTGCGATGATGATTGTGATAATGATGGTGGTTGTGATAGTGATGGTGATTATGATGGTGATTGTGATAATCATGGTGACTGTGATAGTGATGGTGATTGTGATAATGATTGGGATAATTATGGTGGTTGTGATAGTGATGGTGATTGTGATTGTGATTGTGATGGTGATTGTGATAGTGATTGTGATTACGATGATAATGATTGTGATAAAGATGATGGTGATTGTGATAGTGATTTTATGGTTATTGTGATGGTGATTGTGATAGTGACGGTGATTGTGATGGTGATAGCGATGGTGATGGGGATTGTGATGGTGATTGTGATGATTATTGTGATGGTGATTGCGATGATGATTGTGATAATGATTGTGATAATGATGGTGGTTGTGATAGTGATGGTGATTATGATGGTGATTGTGATAATGATGGTGACTATGATAGTGATGGTGATTGTGATAATGATTGGGATAATGATGGTGGTTGTGATAGTGATGGTGATTGTGATAATGATTGTGATAATGATTGTGGTTGTGATAGTGATGGTGATTGTGATGATAATAATAAATTGTGATGATTATGTAATTTGGCACATATATAGTTTATAACCTAAATTAACATGTAGAACACTATTTATCCCTTTAGTATAATTCAGTGGGGCAGTTACCGAACTGCACGCGGGCGAAGCCGCGGGCAACAGCTAGTATTGTATAAACAATGAACATCCAACCGATTGGAGCTATCACAACAGATTTGCTGTCTCTTTTTGAAGAGTTCCATTGTATATCTCCGAAGGAGAATAGAATTTTGAAAATCGGTCCACAAATGGGAGAGAAATCAGGTAACATACATAAAAAAAAAAAATACATACACACGAACATATAACCTCCGCCTTTTTTGAAGTCGGTTAAAAATCATTAAGATGTAAAGTCATGATAGAATGCTGAATATTTATTATTTAAAGTCAATAAAATATCAGTTCGAACTACTATTTATCTTTGAGAAACTCTTCTATGCCGTAATAACATTTCATCAACAAAGACTTTAATTTTCTCTTGAATTCGTTTGGATTCATAGGTAGTTTTTAAAATGTAGGTACAGGCAATTTATTGAACATATTATTATTTACTGATTGCATTCTTGAGGCATGTTTAACGACATTGAGCTTAGGCTGTATGCAATTAGGTAGATCCTTTCTTCGCGTTTTAATATCACAATGGTTACACTGGAAGTAAACCTCAACATAGTTGAGAAAAGGCTAAGCAAATGATGATCTGGCTAACCTTTTCTTAGCAGCGAGTCCTGCTCGATTCATTCGTTTACAAACTTAGATTGAACCTTCTGTATCACGTTTTCTGTGGGTATTTATACGACGCTGTTATTTGATTTACCCGCGTCCACCCACTGGTTCATTCCATACTTTATGAGATACCTATTTATAAAATTGATATTGACATAAACAGAGCAGCGATAAACTAATCATATTATAACAAAGTTCTACTCAATATCATAAATATAGCCTTCGTGTGTATGGTGTAGGTGTAAATAAATAAAACAGTATAGCTTCCAATATAACCGATACCATAGTAAAGGTCACCGCATACGTATAGTAATATCCTTCTAACTGATTAACGATCACGACGGCCGGTCTTAGGAAAGAATAGAAAAGGACGCAGGAGACTACAGTGCATATGCACACGTGTGTGCGCGAGCACTGGTGCGGAGTGCACTCCCTCTTCCCTCAGTTTCCCGACCAACTTCATACCTCCGGGCTGCTACTGAGAAACCTCTTATGGAAAAACTCAATAACCCTTCGCCCTACCTGGGAATCGAAATTAGAAGCCCACACTCATCAACCGCGTTTGTGACCACGAGACCAGACGAGGCAGTTAAACACACACATAATATAAACACTGCATTAGACCAGCTTCCGTGGCGACGCTTCTGAGGTGCTGAAACGATCATATGGGTTATTGGTTACTTTGGGTAGACGCCTGGTTAACGACGAACCGATGAGGTCGATCCCGTGCCGTGCTTATTGGTGAGCGTTAACACTTAATACAAAATAATACAAATAAGTAGTGTTTTATTGTAGGCAAAACTACCCATATACAAGAAAAATACAATTGAAACAGATAAAATATTAGGGTTCCGTAGTCAACTAGGAACCCTTATAGTTTCGCCATGTCTGTCCGTCCGTCCGTCCTCGCTTAATCTCTGTGACCGTTAGCACTAGAAAGCTGAAATTTGGTACCAATATGTATATCAATCACGCCGGCGCCGACAAAGTGGTAAAATAAAAATTGGAAAAAAATGTTTTATTAGGGTAGCCCCCCTATATATAAACCCCCTATATATAAAGTGGGAAGTGATTTTTTTTTTTTAATTTCAACCCTAACGTGTGATATATTGTTGGAAAGGTATTTAAAAATGAATAGGGGTTTCCTAAAATCATTTTTTGATAATGTCAATAATTTCGGAAATAATCGCTCCAAAAGTAAAAAACAATGTGTCCTCTAACTTTTGAACCATTAGTTTAGAAAATATGAAAAAAATCAGAAAAGTAGAACTTTATAAGGACTTTCTAGGAAAATCATTTTGAACTTGATGGAAACAACAGTTTTTGTACAAAAAAGACAAAAAGATGTACAAAATAATTTCTGGACTAAGTTTGTAGTATATTCGTATATGCAAGCATTTTTACATAATGGATACCCACCTTTAAACTCATAAGGGGAACACTTATTGTGACGGACGGGAAACTACGGAACCCTACACTGAGCGTGGCCCAACACGCTCTTGGTCGGTTTTTTAAATAAATCATTAATAATCATAAAAATATCATTAAATTCAATACTGTTATTAAGTTATAATAGGTACTCCTACGTAAATCAGTAAATTTCCGTGTGTGAGAATTTCCATTTTTAGAAAAAATGTGTAGCAAGGAGGAAACAAGGTGAAGGTGAGGGCGTAGCACCCACGTTTGTGGTATTTGTGCTATAAGTCGCAGGTAATAAGGAGCAAGCCGTTTGACATGAATCGGGTACAAAATTAGACTGATTGAGTAGCATCAAGTTAGACTGGAAGCGGACCCAAAAATAAATGGTAAAAGGCGCTAATAATGAGGCTGCTACAAAGACGAAACTTGGCGTGAACTTGAGCTTCGGTCTGAGTGTATTTTGGGTTGAATTATATATACGCTTGGTTTCGTCTCTGTATCTTACCCGGTTTCGTCTCTGTATCTTACCCGGTTTCGTCTCTGTATCTTACCTGGTTTCGTCTCTGTATCTTACCCTAATGCCGTTTTTACTAACACACTATAAAGTAGTTACGTGACACAAATAACTAAGCCTTGCTAAACCAGATTTAAGTGAAAGCACTATAAGAAGCCGAAGGAGAAACTTAACACTTTCCCCGGTCTGGGGCCCTCGCGCTCAGCAGTCTCGCTTCCCAGCGACCAACGATACATCCAGGGTTTATGATCTTTTGTACCTATCTTCCACAATTTAATATTCTAACATCAAAGTCCTGGCTTTGTTTATCACGTCAGCTAACAAAGTAAACTAATTAGCTACGATCTACATGTGTCAGTAACTCAATCATACCGCGACTCAGCGAGCGCTGGCGGCGAAACTTGTAAATTCGTTACTGTGAGATCATTGATCTGTTCGCGTGTACAAGTTATTAGGTGGAATAGAATTTAATAATTAATTTAATTCTTGAATTAATTTGCTTGAAACATTTTTTAGGA
Organism: Xestia xanthographa; assembly: GCA_905147715.2. Lineage (NCBI taxonomy): Eukaryota > Metazoa > Arthropoda > Insecta > Lepidoptera > Noctuidae > Xestia > Xestia xanthographa. The sequence goes on from LR990655.1 coordinate 1,519,480, forward strand.
ATCATTAGAATGCACTGTTTTAGACTTTCACGGTTTTTCACTACACTTAAAATACTTACGGATATTATCCCATAAGTACTAGTGTATCATTAGAATGAGTAGTACCACATTTTATAAGGAAACTATTTAAATCAACGGTCTTTTAGTCATGTTAAGTTGAAAAGGCTCAAAAAAACCAATTAAACAAAACGCTTGCTCATCACTATTTCCTAGAGTTTCAGCTGGGAAGAAAAATTGGCGGTACAAACTCCCCAGCCAAGTGAAGAATAGTACAAATAAACTATCAGGAGTTTCCAACACAAGTGTGATAATCCTCTGCTCTTCCTATGTACTTACTACTTTCCTTTGAGTACATTAGTGTGGATGGTTTAACTCCAAACAAGCATAAAAGTAAATAATTAAAAGCTATGACACCATTAACAGCATAAAGTGTTAATAATACTCCTAAAACAGGCCCAATAAAGAGTCAACACCTCCCATGGCAGTCGTGGCCGAGCGGTTAAGGCGTCTGACTAGAAATCAGATTCCCTCTGGGAGCGTAGGTTCGAATCCTACCGTCTGCGAATACTTTTTGCTGTGTTTGGACCAAAATAGACGGCAAATATAAACTTTTTGATCATCCCAGTTTGTGCAAATAAAATGGAAATCACAATTAAAAGTATTTTCATTCATGAAAGTTTTCATCGTAATTACAATGTGGTCTATTTGAGCCGGCCTTTACGTGCCATTGCTCAAATAACTGAGCCTGACGATATTTATTCAATACCGCAAAAATAGTACCAGAACAAAATGCAGAGGTTACGTCGAATGATAAAACAGAAGTCGTCATTACAACAATAATTAATAATTATGAATATTGTGGTGACGTTTCGTTGGTCATCATTAATTAAGTGCGGATCTTTATTTTAATTATAATTTGGCGTTAACAAAGTGGGAACTAAATACCATACACTATGTTTAATTCAACTGTGGTCGTAGGCATAGGGAACAATAAACTGCAAATAACCGATTGTCAATGCAGGAATTTGGAAACTATCCTACGTAAAAGACTTGTCGGGTCAAAAGTATTCTATGCACTAATCCAGGTCATGGTTTATCCGCATGCATTTCATTGAAACCCGTTCAGCAATAAAAGGCACGAAAAGGTAACAGATAGGTGGAGTTACTTTTGCATTTACAGAAAACCAAACTATCAAAAAGCACTACTTAAACCAAACACTTTCCTTCACCCCAGTATTGGATAAAGCCGCCATTTTATTAAGCCGATTGACACAAACCGTATGATGTCACACAAAGAGCCTAATTTGACATATTAGCGGACACGATCGCGTCAAAGTGAGGGTTTTATTAAAAATACTTCGCATTCCATGGGGTATATGGTGCCAAATTATTTTTTATTGAATTTATTTGCTTTCGTTGTGCAAATATCAAATGTATCTTGGAAATTGATCCGATATCTGATAGATTTATTGAATACAATTAAACATATATTTTTTTATAAAACGACTTTTGTATTAATGAAACAAAAAATGCCCTATTTAAATTGCGCAGGTTATTTTTTTGTTTTAGGCCAAATTCTTATGTCAAAAATTTAATAATAGAAGAAAAAGCTGCTAACCATACTCGAAGAATAAAAAAAAAGTAATTGATTTTATGGGGTCAGTTCTAAATCAAGTTAAAGTAATCCTATACAAAAAACTCTTGTATACAGAAAAGCAGAACAGAGTTGGCCCAGTGGTGGCGGCCCCGACTTACGAACAGTAAGTCGTTGGTTCGAACCTAGACAGGCGCATTACTTTGTGTAATTTATTTCATCACCACTGCTCTCAAAACGGTGAAGGAAAACATCGTGAGGAAACCGGCATGTCCTAGAACGTAAAATTCAAAGACATGTGACATCTACCAATCCGCACTGGGCCCGCGTGGTGGATTATAGCCCATTCCCTCTCATTTAGAGGAGGCCGTGTCCCAGCAGTGGGAATATTATAGGCTGATGATGATGATGATACAGAAAAGCTCATAGCTAAATAAACAAAACTCATGCTTAACGTGGGAATCTAACCTACGATATCCGCTACAGCTACCTACTGTGCCGAACTTAATCCTCAAACTTCAATCATTTTACTTTTTAAAAACTCCGTGCCCAAGTTATTAAGTTGTTACCAAACTTGCTAACTTTATTGATGCCACCGTGACGGCTTGTCAGTCACTCTAATATTATTTCTAACATTTTCAGAAGATCCTTGGTTTTCTAACCGAACTTTTAGTTTTAAACTTTTGGTAAAGTATCCCTTTTATTGGATTTTTATTAACTTTTTATGATTCTTGCGAGCTTAAACTAGACAGACAAGTTATTAAAACCTGAATTTCGAGGTGTGACAACACAATATAAACAATTCTCAAGAAAAATTATACAAAAACTAGCCCTAACTAAAAAGACAAAAAAGCTTCGCAGCCGGTAGGATTCGAACCTACGCTCCCACTGGGAATCTGATTTCGAGTCAGACGCCTTAACCACTCGGCCACGACTGCTTGTTGCAACCTTTCCGAAAATAGCCGTTGGTACTGCGATATCCATTATGCAGATTTCTGCAGTAAGTAATGCATTTTCAAAGTTGTCATATTTATACATATGTTAACAAAATTGTTTCCTTTTTTTTAAACAAAATTCGTACATAAAAAAGCCTACTTCTTTGATTTTTATCTTTTACTCAAGTTTCTAAATGAAAAAGTACATGAATCTTTCAAAATATGAACTTAAAGCAACATAAATAACTCCAGATTCTAAAACATAATAGATAAGAAGACTACTTTCTTATTCTTTCACATGTTATTTAAACCATTTGGACCAATTATATTGACAAAAAACTTGAATTATTTATACTTCAATTATTTTATCTGAAATATGGGACAGACAGGGGTGGGTTGTCCGTCGAATACGTATATAAACCAACGTACAAGCTGCGTTGTGAGACGCGGTCAATAGGTATCCATCTAAATATATAAAAGAAGAAACTGACTGACTGACTGACTGACTGACTGACTGACTGACTGACTGACTGACTGACTGACTGACTCATCTATTAACGCACAGCCCAAACCGCTGGGCCTACAGATTCCAAATTTGGCAAGTAGGTTCCTTATGTGGTCTAGGGGTGCACTAAGAAAGGATTTTTCAAAACTCATCCCTTAAGGGGGTTAAACGGGGCTCCAAAGTTTGTATGGGGAAACAAGATTAGTTAGACTATTTTATCCGAAACTTCACAGGAGTGCTCCTATTGATAAATGAGTAGAAACGGGTTTCAGGTTTTTTCAGAATTCAACCCCTAAGAGGGGGAAATGGGGTGGCAAAGTATAAAATTCAATGCATAGCCCAAACCGCTGAGTCTAGAAATTCCAAATTTTGCACATTGGTTCCTTATGTAGTCTAGAGGTTCACTAAGAAGGGATTTTTCAAAATTCACCCCCTAAGGGGGTTAAATGGGGCTCCAAAGTTTGTAAGTATGGGGAAACCAGATAAGTTAGACTATTTTATTCGAAGCTTCACAGGAGTGCTCCTATTGATAAATGAGTAGAAATGGGATTCAGGTTTTTTCAGAATTCAACCCCTAAGAGGGGGAAATGGGGTGGCAAAGTATAAAAATCAATGCACAGCCCAAACCGCTGAGTCTAGAGATTCCAAATTTGGCACATTGGTTCCTTATGTGGTCTAGGGGTGCACTAAAAAAAGTATTTTTCAAAATTCACCCCCTAAGGGTGTTAAACGGGGCTCCAAAGACAAATAAGATTAGTTATACTACTTTATTCGAAATTACCAGGAGTACTATCGATAAATCAGTTAACATTTGTGTTTCAGGTTTTTTCAGAATTCAACCCCTAAAGGGTAAAATGGGGTAACAAAGCCTGAAATTCAACATAGGTATTGTTTGTATGGTGAATTGGGTTGGGTGTATTACAAAAACAACGTTTTATGATTTAATGTAGTGGACTTGAAATACCATCATTCCCTGCTGGGATGCTATGGGGATGAAATGTCTAAAAATCAATATGGGTGTCGATACCGAGATTATCAGGGGTGTTGATTACGAAAATGGCATTTATTTTGAAATCCAGAAGAGGGATTCGACTTCTATACAGGGTTATTGTCGATTTATTGTGATGATTGTGGTAACGATGATGATGATTGTGATAATGATGATGATGATGATTGCGATGGTGATTTTGATTACGATGATAATGATTGTGATTACGATGATGAAGATTGTGATAATGATGATTGTGATAACGATGATAATGATTGTGATTACTATGATAATGACTTTGATAACGATGATGGTGATTGTGATAGTGATTGTGACAGTGATTGTGATAGTGACGGTGATTGTGATGGTGATAGCGATGGTTGTGATAACGGGGATGGAGATTGTGATGATGATGATTGTGATTAAGATGATAATGATTGTGATCAAGATGATAATGATTGTGATAACGATGATTGTGATAATGATTTTGATGGTGATTGTGATAGTGTTGTGTTAGTGAGGGTGATTGTGATGGTGATACCGATGGTAATGTTGATTGTGATTGTGACTTTGATGGTGATTGTGATAATGATGAAGATGATTGTGATTACGATAACAATGATTGTGATTACGATAACAATGATTGTGATAACGAGGCAAGTGATTGTGATAGTGATTGTGATGGTGATTGTGATGGTGATGGTGATTGTGATGGTGATTGTGATGGTGATTGTGATGGTGATTGTGATTTTGATAGTGATGGTGGTTGTGATGGTGATTGTGATTTTGATAGTGATTGTGATAGCGATGGTGATTATGATAATGATTGTGATCACGATGATAATGGTTGTGATAACGATGATGGTGATTGTGATAGTGATTTTGATGGTAATTGTGATGGTGATGGTGATTGTGATAGTACGGTGATTGTGATGGTAATAGCGATGGTGATGGGGATTGTGATGGTGATTGTGATTGTGATGGTGATTGTGATAATGATTGTGATAATGAATAATGATGGTGGTTGTAATAGTGATGGTGATTGTGATAATGGTGGTGGTTGTGATAGTGATGATGATTGTGACGATAATAATAAATTGTAATGATTATAAAATTTGGCACATAGATAGTTTATAACATGTAGGACACTATTTATCTCTTTAGTATGATTCAGTAAGTGGGACAGTTACCGAACTGCACGCGGGCGAAGCCGCGGGCAACAGCTAGTGCAATATATAGTGACGGCCTGCCAGACGGTTGCCTATTTAACAACAATGAAATCAAGGGGGAAGACTTTCAGTGTATTCGAATATGTAAGCTTTATATTAATGCGTAAGGGAAATTTAGTAGGTAGTGGGATTTTCCTCGAAAGAAAGCAAGGAAGTATAATACAGGAAACTTTTTGAAAATATAAAACTACCCACCTGTTCCAAATTTCTTCATTTCTACTAGGTAGGTTACGGTTACGGTTACCGGCGACCTTCATCCGCCTGAAATTATTCTAAAAATATTACTTCCCCATTTGAATCGGATTTTATTAACATTGGGTTTCATGGGTTTTGTTATTTTTTGCACGGAATGGGAAAATAACATCAGTGCCAGTGAAAGTCACGTCAAAACCGGTCCAGCCGTTTCAGAGATTAGCCAGAACAAACAAACAGGCAGACAGACAGATAGACAGACAGACAACAATAAAAATAAATTGTCTTTTTTAGACTTTCACGATCAAAACACATTATAAAACACATGTAAACGGGTATTTTCGCGAATTTTTACCTTTAATATTAGCCAATATATATATATATATATATAATCAACCCATCACGGTAAATGTTGATCCAGTTTAGATTTAGAACAAATGTTGATCCGCCTATTTCGTGTGTACATTTGGCTCCGGAGTGAGATAGAGCTGTATTTATCGAATATATGAATTCAGCGTGTGACGTCAGTGGATGTGCATTTGCCTGTTTTTAAACTACTCGTCATAAAATTTTACGGTTTTAGTTGATCCAATAACGGTCAAAAAAATGATACTGAAGCGTATAATGTGGCTCCGGTTTATATCTGACTGTTAGTGGTAAATGTTGCTCCGGAGCTGAATATGAAGGGTACGTACTAAAAAACAGAACGGCAACATCGCACTAGCGTGCGAATGAAATAAACATGTTCCTACTTCAAGTTAAAGTGAGACAAGATGCTGTCGCGCATTTCTTCGTCGTTTGTCGCGTCATCTACTTTGTGGCAGCAGCAAGTGCACAGTGATACATACGTCGCCTTAGTTAAGATTATTTCTAACGTCTGCAATAAAAGTTGACCCAAGGCCATTTACTAATTACCTACTTACAGCTGATGTAGGTACCTACTCATTCTAGTTTCAACACCAGAGTCTCTTCACGTTGAAGTAAAATTACAGATCTAGGTAGGTAGGTACCTACTAGCTAGCAATAGCAGCTGCCGCCGCTCCATACTTAGGTAGGTACCTACTTACCTACTTTGTGGCAGCAGCAATGCACCAGTAGTTTTTCAAGTGGTGTAGTGATTAGTGCTCGCAAACTAAGAAGATTTCCACATTTTCGAAATTAAAAAAGTACGTGTGACGCTTGGTCACACGAACGTAGCTTTAGATTGACCACATGTTAGTTGACCACTGTAGAACCTAGGTCTCACTCCCTCACGTTCACCACAATTCATTGGCGCTCTTCTTAAACTGCCTCCGTGGTCTAGTGGTTAGGGTGTTGGTTTTTCGATCAGATCGTAGGTTACATTCCCGAAGGAAGCAAATTGAAAAGACAGAATCAGATGATCCTTGCTCCAGAAGGCATGATAAAGTTGTTTATCGATGTGCTGTGCAGGCACAGAGCGCGGAGCGGAGGTGTCCACACGTAGACGTTGCGCGGTGCGACGAAAAGCTAGCCATGCCTACTCTCCGGATTTCATACTAATTCGAATAACACCGAAAAAACCGCCTCCTACTCTGTGTGTGGACAGCTTTATTTTATACGGCATTTACACTCGCGTACGAGTCGCGAGACGAGGCGCGAGGTGAGAGTGTGAACAGACGCTCGTGCCTCGTCTCGCGACTCGCGGCGCTCGCGTCAGGAGCGATACGAGTCAAAGGCAGTGTTGCCAACCGTACGATTTAAATCGTGTTTATACGACTTTTTAATGTCTGGTGCTGTGTAAGATCATGATTTCAAAACCGTACGCGAAACATACGCTCTTATCTCTCTTTTTGTTTCAATTCGGTAATTTCGTCTCTTGCGTACACGGTAACCCGGACATATACAGGGTGTTTGGTTTAAGGACCGACACAATTTTTCCAGGGATTTGGGAGGTCATTAGCTAGGTTCTACCCATACAACCTATGTCCTAAATGTCATGGTTGGTTACGTATGTTTTTTTTTTCAAATGAAAAAAATACCCAAAATGTTTCCTTTAATGCCAAATACCTTTTTCGTTTGTGAGTATAATGGCACAAAATATTTTTTGTTGTATTTTCCAAAGTCTTCTTAATCTAAATAAATCTTTGTTTGATAGAACTGGTTTCTAGAAAATTTCTTACGAGCTACCAAAGTTATTTTCTTTTTTAAATGTATGAAATTGTACAACTTCAAAATTGATTATAAAAAAACTAAAAGCCATTTTGAACTTAGCTTTATTTTAAAAAGTTCTTTAGTTGATACCCTTTCTAACGGTATGCAACATATCACAAAGAACCATTCATGAAGTAGTCAAAATGTTAGTTAGGAGAGCCAGGATTAAGAAAAGACTTATAAATGTTAGTATGTTTTTATAAACTAAAGTTATAAATCTTTTTCAAATTTGATTCAAATTAACCCAATATTACCCATACATCCTATGTCCCAAATTTCACGGTTGGTTACATATGTTATTTTTTTTAATTGAACAAAATACCCGAAGTGTTTCCTTTGACTAACAGGAAGAAAACACGTAATACTAGCTACACATTAGATACAGCATGTGGTCCTAAAAGCTCTAATCAGGAAGTAGCTCAAGAATTTGTAAATTTCTTTACCGATATACCGTTAAAAACTACGGAGGCTCTAAATTCCTCTCCTGAAGTCTCAATTGGTTTACTAAAGGCGAATGTGTCTGGATGCCAGGCTGAATTTAAATTTAAACACATAAACCCGATGATAGTTATTAAAGCTTTTCGGCAAATAAAAATCAAACTGACCGAAGATCTATGGGGAATGTCTATCAAAGTTTGTACATCCATACTTGAGACTATAGCTCCATACTTAGCTTTAATTTTTAATTTGTGCGTAGACCAAGGAGTTTTCCCTGATTTAATGAAATACAGTAAAGTCATACCTCTTTTCAAATCCGGTGATAGTAAAGATACAAATAATTATAGGCCTGTATCCGTGTTGCCAGTTTTTAGTAAGGTGTTCGAAAAGATAATGCTTAATCAAATGGTCAATCATTTTAACACCAATAGAATCTTACACGATCAACAGTATGGTTTCACCAAGGGACGTTGTACAACCGACGCCGGTGTAACCTTAATAAAGCACATATTTACGGCGTGGGAAGAGTCCCAAGACGCTGTAGGAATATTTTGTGATCTCTCCAAAGCATTTGATTGTGTAAATCACGACACATTGCTTTTGAAACTTGAGCATTACGGACTAGGTAAACTTGCACTTAGTTTGTTAAAATCTTATTTGAGTGATAGACAACAATATGTTCAAATAAATGGTGTTAATTCACAGGGTTTAAAAGTAAAAATGGGGGTTCCGCAAGGCTCAATATTGGGTCCTTTCCTCTTTTTAGTATATATAAATGATCTACCCTATTTACTGAAAAACCAACCTCAAAATATGGTGTTATTTGCCGATGACACTTCCCTAATTTTTAAGATCAATAGACGGGCCCAAAATTTAGATGACGTGAATAATGCCCTACTTCAAGTCCATAATTGGTTCACAGCAAATAATTTAGTACTAAATGAAAAAAAAACGAAATGCATAAGATTTGCTTTACCGAATGTTAAAAGTAGCGATTGTGATATAGTACTGAATAAAGAGAAACTTGAATTCGTAGATAAAACGGTTTTCCTGGGGATTACGCTTGATTCAAGGCTAAAATGGGGTTCTCATTTAACATCTCTGGCGGGGCGGCTAAGTTCGGCAGCATATGCTATTAGAAAAATCCGTCAATTTACTGATGTAGATACTGCTAGATTGGTCTATTTTAGTTACTTTCATAGTATAATGTCTTATGGCATTTTGTTATGGGGACGGGCTGCTGACATTGAGTCTATATTTATTCTGCAAAAAAGAGCCATCAGAGCCATATACAATCTTCGTAGGCGCGATTCTTTGAGGGAACTGTTTAAGGAAATAAACATCATGACTGTACATTGTCAATACATCTACGAAAACATAATGTACGTAAGAAAAAATCTACATATTTTTGGTAAAAGAGGTGACAGACACAATTACAGTACTAGAAATAGGGACCAATTAGTTCAGCCAGGCTTCAGACTCGCTAAAGTAGACTCATCTTTCATGGGGTACTGTTTGAGATGCTATAATAAAATTCCACAAAGCATTCTTGAGCTGAATGAAACAAAATTTAAAACATGTATTAAACGCACACTTTGTAAGCAAGCATATTACAAATTGGACGACTATATCGCTGATAAAACTGCTTGGCTCAATGCCGGTCCTGCTCCACAAGGACAGGGGCGCATAAATTGATAGCATTAAATTGTATTGTTGGAGCTGCTGAAGATTGTACACCTATCTTTGCATTGTATAGAATCAATCTCTTTATTATTATATAGCCGCATATCGCATATTGTGTGAGTGCTATGTACTAGAATGCTATCAGTCGCTAGAAACCTACGTTTTTCCTTGACTTGAATGTGCCGTGGCGATTAGGAGATATGTCATGCTCACTCAAATGTCTCGCTGATGGTGACGCGTGTGTCGGATCATTTAGTTCCCTTCAAAATGGTTGAGTTGAATGGTGCTGATACATGCGTCATGTTCGTGAACGAGCGCTGTCAGTTGGGACTGGTCAGCTCTTGGTTGCCACGGCTTTTGAATTTAATAATTTTATTTTTTAATTGTTTTTGTTTTTTTTTTTACTATGGACACCTTTAACGTGCACATCTTGCTACATTGTTCTCACATAATGTACCATCTCAACATGAATGATGTAACCAAGATTTTGTAAAAATATTCTGATTTAAAAGAGTGTCCATGGAGTTTCTTGCCCATTCTTCTCCATAGAGATCTACGCTAGGGAATGGGCAACTACAGTACTTTCACGGTTTTTATGTCTTGTGTCTGGGACTGTAGCTACATTTAATTTTCATATTTGTTTCGACAATTCAAAAGTGCCTGTAACTGGCCTACTTGAAATAAATGCTTTGATTTTGATTTTGATTTTGATTTTGATTCGAAATAACTTTTTCCTTTGTGGGTGTAATGGCACAAAATAAATATTGGGTAAATACAACAAAAAATATTTTGTGCCATTATACTCACAAACGAAAAAGGTATTTGGCATTAAAGGAAACATTTTGGGTATTTTTTTCATTTGAAAAAAAAAAAACATATGTAACCAACCGTGACATTTAGGACAGAGGGTGTATGGGTAGAACCTAGCTAATGACCTCCCAAATCCCTGGAAAAATTGTGTCAGTCCATAAACCAAACACCCTGTATAGATAAATGTGTGTGAAGTTGGCAGATCATTGTCCAGCAGATCAAAAATAAATCGGAGTTCTATTCGCATGCAGCATAGTTCTGGAGTTCCTGATACTTTTCAGAAATAGTTCTGCCCTTTTTCAGGAAAAAAAGTCAAACGAAAATATGATCTGCTAACTTCCGGTAGCAGATAATTTTTTCCAAAACTAAATTTTTCAAAGTGTTTTAGGCGCACAATGATGAGTTCTATAATACATTTTTTAATACACACATACATGTACACATGCATAATACCAATTTAATACATGTTCTTAATACATTTTTGATTGTAGTTCTGTGACCATAAAAAAGAAAAAAATAAAAAGAAACATAGTGACTTCAATCCAGAAAAAAGTCGATACTATACATACAAATGCCAATAATTACATAAAACGTGGATTCTCATAGATTTTTATAGACAATATCTGTAGTCTAGACGTTGAAGTAACAAGTAAAATCATGTATGAAAAAAAACTAGATCTAAAGTGTCACCAGTGCATAGCTGAAGCCTTAGATTAGCGAAAATAATTATAAAATTCTATGTTTGGATCATAAAGTCCAAAATAAATTATGTATAGTATTCTGCACAGACAACTCTCCAGTTTTAAATACAACAATAACAGGGCTATAAAAAATCACGGCAAGAACACTCAGAATTTATACAAAAGTATCAGCAGAGCATGGTTGAAGATAAAGATTAGCAAAAAATATGAAAATTACTGTCAACAGATTTCGTGTTCGCAAAAAAAAATCTATAATTAATTATGAGTGGTATAGAGGACGTAGAACTCCTCGGTTTCAGATACAATAAAAGTAGTGCTAAAAAATTACTTGGAAAGTAGACCTAGAACTTACACTCAGATATCAGCAGATCACACTTGAATATTAAGTATTGCAGAAATCATGAACAGATTTCGTGTTCGTAAAAAAAATCTATAATTAATTATGAGTGGTATTGAGGACTTAGAACTTCTCGGTTTCAGATAAACCAATAGAAGTTCTGTAGAAAAACATGAAAAGTAAACCTAGCACTCACACTCAGATATCAGCAGATCACGGTTGAAAATTAAGAATTGCAGAAATCATTAACAGATTTCGTGTTTGCATTAAAAAATCTAAAATTAATTATCAGTAATATTAAGGGACCTAGAACTCCTCGGTTTTAGATACCTCAATAGTAGTGCTAAAGAAAACATGAAAATAAAACCTAGAACTCACACTCAGATATCAGCAGATCACGGTTGAAAATTAAGAATTGCAGAAATCATTAACAGATTTCGTGTTTGCATTAAAAAATCTAAAATTAATTATCAGTAGTATTTAGGACCAAAAACTCCTCGGTTTTAGATACCTCAATAGTAGTGCTAAAGAAAAACATGAAAATCTACCCTAGAACTTACACTCAAATATCAGCAGATGTTGCCTGAATATTTAGAATTCAAGAAATCATGAACAGATTTCGTCTTCGCATTTAAAAATCAATAATTAATTATGAGTAGTATTGAGGACCTAGAACTCCTCGGTTTCAGATACGTCAATAGTATTGCTAAAGAAAAACATGGAAAATAAACCAAGAACTCACACTCAGATATCAGCAGATCACAGTTGAAAATTTAGAATTGCAGAAATCATGAACAGATTTCGTGTTCGCATTATAAAATCAATAATTAATTATGAGTAAAATTAAGGACCTAGAACTCCTCGGTTTTAGATACACCAATAGTATTGCTAAAGAAAATCATGAAAATTAAATCTAGAACTCACACTCAGATATCAGCAGATCATACTCGAATATTAAGAATTGCAGAAATCATGAACAGATTTCGTGTTCGTAAGAAAAATCTATAATTAATTATGAGTGGTATTGAGGACCTAAAACTCCTTGGTTTCAGATACCTCAATAGTATTGCTACAGAAAAACATGGAAAACAAACCTAGAACTCACACTCAGATATTAGCAGATCATGCCTGAATATTTAGAAATACAGAAATCATGAACAAATTTCGTGTTCGCATTATAAAAACAATAATTAATTATGAGTAGTATTGAGGACCTAGAACTCCTCGGTTTTGCATACCTCAATAGTAGTGCTAAAGAAAAACATGGAAAACAAACCTAGAACTCACACTCAGATATAAGCAGATCACGGTTGAAAATTTAGAATTGCAGAAATCATGAACAGATTTCGTGTTTGCATTAAAAAATCTAAAAATAATTATCAGTAGTATTTAGGACCTAGAACTCCTCGGTTATAGATACCTCAATAATAGTGCTAAAGAAAGACATGGAAAACAAACCTAGAACTCACACGCTGATATAAGCAGATAACGGTTGAAAATTTAGAATAGCAGAATTCATTAACAGATTTCGTGTTTGCATTAAAAAATCTAAAATTAATTATCAGTAGTATTAAGGACCTAGAACTCCTCGGTTTTAGATACCTTAATAGTAGTGCTAAAGAAAAACATGAAAATCAAACCTAGAACTCACACTCAGATATCAGCAGATCATGTTTGCATTATAAAATCAATAATTAATTATGAGTAGTATAAAGGACCTAGAACTCCGGAGTTTTAGATACATCAATAGTACTGCTAAAGAAAGACATGAAAATCAAACCTAGAACTTTCACTCAGATATCAGCAGATCATGCCTGAATATTTAGAATTGCAGAAATCATGAACAGATTTCGTGTTCGCATTATAAAATCAATAATTAATAATGAGTAGTATTGAGGACCTAAAATTCCTTGGTTTTACATACCTTAATAGTATTGCCACAGAAAAACATGGAAAACATACCTAGAACTCACACTCAGATATCTAGTTCTAGGTCCTCAATACTACTCATAATTAATTATTGATTTATTAATGCGAAGACGAAATCTGTTAATGATTTCTGCAATTCTTAATTTTCAACCATGATCTGCTGATACCTGATTGTGAGTGCTAGGTTTACTTTTCATGTTTTTCTACAGAACTTCTATTTGTTTATCTGAAACCGAGAAGTTATAGGTCCTCAATACCACTCATAATTAATTATAGATTTTTTTTACGAACACGAAATCTGGTCATGATTTCTTCAATTCTTAATATTCAAGTATGATCTGCTGATATCTGAGGGTGAGTTCTAGGTTTAATTTTTATGGTTTTATTTAGGAATACTATTAGTGTATCTAAAACTTCGAAGTTCTAGGTCCTAAATACTACTGATAATTCTTTTAGATTTTTTAATGCAAACACGAAATCTGTTAATGATTTCTGCAATTCTTAATTTTCAACCGTGATCTGCTGATATCTGAGTGTCAGTGCTAGGTTTACTTTTCATGTTTTTCTACAGAACTTCTTTTGGTTTATCTGAAACCGAGAAGTTCTAGGTCCTCAATACCACTCATAATTAATTATTGATTTTATAATGCAAACACGAAATTTGTTCATGATTTCTGCAATTCTAAATTTTCAACCGTGATCTGCTGATATCTGAGTGTGAGTTCTTTATTTGTTTTCCATGTTTTTATTTGGCACTACTATTGAGGTATGTAAAACCAAGGAATTTGAGGTCCTCAATACTTTTCATAATTAATTATTGATTTTATAATGCGAACACGAAATCTGTTCATTATTTCTTGAATTATAAATATTCAGGCATGATCTGCTGATATCTGAGTGTGAGTTCTAGGTTTGATTTTCATGTTTTTCTTTAGCACTACTATTGTGGTATCTAAAACCGAGGAGTTCTAGGTCCTTAATACTACGTATAATTAATTTTAGATTTTTTAATGCGAACACGAAATCTGTTCATGATTTCTGCAATTCTAAATTTTCAACCGTGATCTGCTGATATCTGAGTGTGAGTTCTTGGTTTGTTTTCCATGTTTTTCTTTGGCACTACTATTGAGGTATGTAAACCCAAGGAAGTTTAGGTCCTTTATACTTTTCATAATTAATTATTGATTTTATAATGCAAACACGAAATCTGTTCATGATTTCTGCAACTGTAAATATTCAGGCATGATCTGCTGATATCTGAGTGTAAGTTCTAGATTTGTTTTCCATGTTTTTCTGTAGCACTACTATTGGTGTATTTAAAACCGAGGAGTTCTAGATCCTCAATACTATTCATAATTAATTCTTGATTTTTAAAGCGAAGACGAAATCTGTTCATGATTTCTTGAATTCTAAATATTCAGGCATGATCTGCTGATATCTGAGTGTGAGTTCTAGGTTTGATTTTCATATTTTTTATTGGCACTACTATTGAGGTATCTAAAACCGAGGAGTTTTACGTCCGTAATACTACGTATAATTAATTTTAGATTTTTTAATGCAAACACGAAATCTGTTCATGATTTCTGCAATTCTTAATTTTCAACCGTGATCTGCTGATATCTGAGTGTAAGTTCTTGGTTTGTTTTCCATGTTTTTCTTTGGCACTACTATTGAGGTATGTAAACCCAATGAAGTTTAGGTCCTTTATACTTTTTATAATTAATTATTGATTTTATAATGCAAACACGAAATCTGTTCATGATTTCTGCAACTGTAAATATTCAGGCATGATCTGCTGATATCTGAGTGTAAGTTCTAGATTTGTTTTCCATGTTTTTCTGTAGCACTACTATTGGTGTATCTAAAACCGAGGAGTTCTAGGTCCTCAATACTATTTATAATTAATTCTTGATTTTTAAAGCGAAGACGAAATCTGTTCATGATTTCTTGAATTCTAAATATTCAGGCATGATCTGCTGATATCTGAGTGTGAGTTCTAGGTTTGATTTTCATGTTTTTTATTAGCACTGCTATTGAGGTATCTTAAACCGAGGAGTTCTAGGTCCTTAATACTACTTATAATTAATTTTAGATTTTTTAATGCAAACACGAAATCTGTTCATGATTTCTGCAATTCTTAATTTTCAACCGTGATCTGCTGATATCTGAGTGTGAGTGCTAGGTTTACTTTTCATGTTTTTCTACAGAACTTTTTTTGGTTTATCTGAAACCGAGGAGTTCTAGGTCCTCAATACTACTCATAATTAATTATTGATTTCATAATGCGAAGACGAAATCTGTTCATAATTTCTGCAATTCTAAATATTCAGGCATGATCTGCTGATATCTGAGTCTGAATTCTAGGTTTGATTTTCATGTTTTTCTTTAGCACTTTTATTGAGGTATGCAAAACCGAGAAGTTCTAGGTCCTCAATACTACTCATAATTAATTATTGATTTTATAATGCGAACACGAAATCTGTTTATAATTTCTGCAATTATAAATATTCAGGCATGATCTGCTGATATCTGAGTCTGAATTCTAGGTTTGATTTCCATGTTTTTTTTTGGCACTACTATTGCGGTATGTAAATTCAAGGAATTCTAGGTCCTCAATACCAATCATAATTGATTATTGATTTTATAATAAGAACACGACATCTGTTCATGATTTCTGCAATTCTTCATTTTCAATCGTGATCTTCTGATATCTGAGTGTGAGTTCTAGGTCTACTTTCCAAGTAATTTTTTAGCACTACTTTTATTGTATCTGAAACCGAGGAGTTCTAGGTCCTCTATACCACTCATAATTAATTATAGATTTTTTTTTGCGAACATGAAATCTGTTGACAGTAATTTTCATATTTTTTTGCTAATCTTTATTTTCAACCATGCTCTGCTGATACTTTTGTATAAATTCTGAGTGTTCTTGCCGTGATTTTTTATAGCCCTGTTATTATTGTATTTAAAACTGGAGAGCTGTCTGTCCAGAATACTATGAATAATTTATTTTGGACTTTAAGATTCAAACATAGAATTTTATAATTATTTTCGCTAATCTAAGGCTTCAGCTATGCACTGGTGACACTTTAGATCTAGTTTTTTTTTCATACATGATTTTACTTGTTACTTCAACGTCTAGACTACAGGTATTGCCTATAAAAATCTATGAGAATCCACGTTTTTTACCCGACTGCGGCGAAGCCCAAAAGGAGGGTTATGTGTATGTCCGTTTCTTTGTTCCCTCGTAACTCCTCAACGGATGGAAGGATTTGCATAGAATAAATGTCGTTAGATTTGTCTTGATGGCGCGAGTGTCACTAGCTACATTATTATTAAAAAGCAATTAAATATCGTGGATTTGGGGTGCCATATTGTGGAGTTCGATTTTTTTTCTTCTTCTAATACCATCGAGTGGGGTATCAAACTGAAGGGTTTTAAAAGGTGATTACAAAAATATATGCAACTTATATGTTTGAAATTAATTTGAAATTACAAATCCATATAATTATAAAATGGTAAACTGACCGACTGACTGGGTGATATATCAACGCACAGCCCAAACCACTGGGTCTACTGATTCGTAGGTCCCTTATGTGGTCTAGGAGTGCAATAACAAAGATTTTTTCAAAATTTATCCCTTAAGGGGGTTAAACGGGGCTCCAAAGTTTGTATGGGGAAACAAGATTAGTTAGACTATTTTATTCGAAACTTCACAGGAGTGCTCTTATTGATAAATGAGTAGAAACAGGTTTCAGGTTTTCTCAGAATTCAGCCCCTAAGAGGGGTATTGGGGTGACAAATTCTAAAAATCAATGCACAGCCCAAACCGCTGAGTCTAGAGATTCCAAATTAGGCCCATAGGTTCCTAATGAGATTTAGGGGTACACTAAGAAAGGTTTTTTCAAAATTCACCCCTTAGGTGTTACCCCCCCTAAGGGGGTGAAACGGGAGTCGAAAGTTTGTATGGGGAAACAAAATTAGTTAGACTGTTTTGTTCGAAACTCCACAAGAATACTCCTATTGATATATGAGTTGTTAACATTATTTTGTGTTTTAGGTTTTTTCAGAATTCAACCCCTAAAGGGGGAAATGGGGCGAAAAAGTCTGAAAATCAACATGGTTATTGTTTGTATGGTGTATTGGGTCGGGTGTATTACAAAAAAAAACGATTTTAAGATTTAATGTGGCGGACCTGAAATACTCTCATCCCCTGTAACGTTGGGGTGCGATGGGGTTAAAATGTCTAAAAATCAATATGTGTGTCGATTTCGAGATTATCAGGGGTGCTGATTACGAATATGGCATTTATTTTGAGATCCAAAAGATGGCGGATTCGACTTCATTACAGGGTTATTGTTGATTTATTGTGATGATTGTGATAATGATGATAATTGTGATAACGATGATGATAATTGTGATAACGATGATGATGATTGTGATAATGATGATGATGATTGTGATAACGATGATAATGATTGTGATAACGATGATGGTGATTGTGATATTGACTGCGATAGTGATTGTGATAGTAATGGTGATAGTAATTGTGATAGTGACAGTGATAATAATGGTGATTTCGATGGTGAATGTGACAGTGATGGTGATAATGATGGTGATAATGATGGTGATGGTGATTGTGATAGTGATGGTGATAGTAATTGTGATAGTGACAGTGATAATGATGATGATTGTGATGGTGAATGTGACAGTGATGGTGGTTGCGATAGTGATATTGATGGTGATTGTGATAGTGATGACGATAGTGATTATGATAGTGATGGTGAAGGTGATGGTGACTGTGATGGTGAATGTGACAGTGATGGTGATTGTGATAGTGATGGTGATTGTTATAGCGATAGTGATTGTGATGGTGATAGTGATAGTGATTGTGATAGTGATGGTGATGGTGATTGTGATAGTGATGGTGATGGTGATTTTGATAGTGATGGTGAATGTGACAGTGATGGTGATTGTGATGGTGATTGTGATGATTAAATAAATAAATAGATTATAATTATTGTGATGATTATGAAATTTGGCACATAATTTTATAACCATAATTATAACCTGAATCATATTTATAACCTGAATTAACATGTAGGATACTATTTATCCCTTTAGTATGATCCCATGGGACAGTTACCGAACTTCAAGCGGGCGAAGCCTCGGGCAACAGCAAGTAGTATAATAAAAGTACCTAAATAAAATTCAAATATTTGGCACGCTCTGCAGCCTGTACGACTAGATGGATTCGATTCGTATTTACTGTGAAAGTGACACTGGGTATATCAAAATAATCAAGACACAAAATGGCGGATTTTTAGCGCCAAATTCAAATTTTTGGCGCGCTCTGCAGCCTAGACGGCTCGATAAAGGGCTCATCATGAGGATTTTGAAATGGTTTGATATGATGTAACTAAAAAGTGTAAAATAAAAAAAATAATTTAAAAAATTAAAAAACCTGACTGCGTAAAAAATAACTAATAATTTTAAATAAAAAACTGAAAAGAATAAAACAATTCAGGAGACCGGACATATTGACTGCAACAGTCGGGACCCATTAAATAATCTAGACATTACATCCAATATGGGTCCCGACTGTTGCAGTCAATATGTCCGGTCTCCTGAATTGTTTTATTCTTTTCAGTTTTTTATTTAAAGTTATTAGTTATTTTTTACGCAGTCAGGCTTTTTAATTTTTTTTTTATTTTTTTTTTATTAGATCTAATACTGTGAGTTGTTAATGTACTAGCTCAATCGGGCTCTTGATATTCCACATCAGGTACTCCAGGTCCTCAATTTCTAAGTGCCAGCAGAAGCGGCCCATCACGATGAACAACTTTTACAAAGGCATAATTTCCGTATCTCGTACAGTTTAACTGGACTCTTGATGTTCCACGTCAGGTACTGCAGACCCTCGATAGATAAAAAGTAGCCTATGTCCGTCTCCGGCGTGCTAGCAATCTTTGTACTAAAATTCACGAAGATTTGTAGTAAGCGGAACGGCAACGTTGGAGTGACCACCGTCGGCCAATCACCGAGGAAGTAAGAAAGTGCTTCATTGTGATTGGTCCGTTTGAATCGGATCAACATTTATCGGAGCGGATTTGTATATTGGAGCCACATTTGACAAGCGTACTTTTCAGTCGAGTGACGTCACAAGAATGTCAAATGTTGATCCGATTGGAGCCACATTGGTATGAAAAAAAGCGTAATGGATCAACATAAGGCCTTCGGATCAACATTTGTTTTTGGATCAACTTTTAACTGATCGTACGTCTTGAAAGATCAACATTTACCGTGATGGTATCTCTATATATATATATATATATATATATATATTATTATTTATATTATTATTTATATATATTATATTTTGGCTAATATTAAAGGTAAAAATTCGCGAAAATACCCGTTTACATATGTTTTATAATAAAAATAAATGTTTTTTTGTTATATAATATTATTCATTATTATGTACCGTATATTATAAACACACATTCAGAAAGTTGTTAAACTGTTAAATTACAAACAAACACTTCAATTTTATTTATTTGTAAATATTAATCCGCAAATAAAATAAATTGTATTTCCTTGTTAGGTTCGACGTTCAAAAGTGTATTTTATTGGTTTTATTGAAATAAATGGCTTTTGTTTAATCCTAAACGAATTAAAATTACCCAAGTTTCATTGCCATTGCACAGTCAAAAAAAAACTACAAAATTACATTCCCTTTTAAAATAGTTCCAGAAATTAACTCCCAATTCCGAGAGGCTACTTAACACTATAATGCTAAACCAAACCGGTTCAAAAAGCAACTGGTAAATCCGTGCATTAGCATAGAGATCGATGGGGGGTTAGCTTCGCCCGGACAGTCCGGGGATTCGCTATCCCCACCCCAGCCCCGCTGTGGTCCATCCGTTACGAAACTCTCAAGTTTCAGAGATAAAACAGTTTCCAAATAGAAACTTCGATTTATTAACCTGTTCTGTTCTGTTTTATAGGAATCGCAAATTTTAGAATGGTTTTCGAGTTTTGAACCGAATTTGCAATTCGGTTTAATTTGTTTACGATGGACGCATTTCAGAAATCAATCTGAGCCCGACGTGCAAATCTGAACCGAGTTCAAGAGCTGTCAGCACCATAAATTGCTGTGCAATATTGACAATTAGAGCTCTTGAATGCCGTTTAGATGTGGTTATCGCGTTTAGTTTAGTTGGTGAAATCCGCTTTGAGTAATTATATGCAGCATTACGTGGTGTTATATTTGAGTGAGTATGCTAATTATGCAAAATCGATTCATAGGCAATACAACAACTTTAATAGCAACAGTTTTAATACGAGGGTGGGGGGAGAAGTGGGTGGTAGTCGCCCCCAACTTTCCCCCGCCAAAGGTGCGTAGTTTTTAACCCCCGACTAAAAAAGAAGGGTGATTATAAGTTTAATGTGTCTGTCTGTGTATCTGTCTGTGGTATCGTAGCTCCCAAACGGATGAACCGATTTTCGTTTAGTTTTTTTTTGTGTCATAGATAATTTTATCCCGAAAAGTTAAAAAATATATTGATGGTTTTCTGAGAAAAATCGCCTCTATAGAGGTGGAGAGTAAGCAGGCAATAATAACAAAGTGTAGTCCAGGGAGCTCCGCTTTGCCAAACTAATTCTTTATTGTCATTATCTGAGGTTCATCATCATCATCATCAGCCTATTAATTTTCCCACTGCTGGGACACAGGCCTCCTCTCTATGAGAGGGAATGGGCTATAATCTACCACGCGGGTCCAGTGCGGATTGATAGATGTCACATGTCTTCGAATTTTTTGGTTCTAGGACATGCCGGTTTCCTCACGATGTTTTCCTTCACCGTTTTAAGAGGCGATGAAATAAATTACACAAAGTAATGCGTCTGTTTGGGTTCGAACCCACGACTCTGTTCGTAAGTCAGGGCCGCCACCACTGGGCCACCACTGCTCTCATCTGAGGTTAAAGTATTAAAAATACTATAATCTCAATATTAATTAACTAAAACATAATCTAAATTATATACAAACCTGAAAAACGACTAAATCATAGCACTTCATCTTAATTTAGCACTTCCCCTTCCCAGCATAGTTTCACTTCAAATAAACAACAATAACAGAAATTCTTAAGAGCGGCAACTAAATACGTTTTCTTAGTACGCCAGAGCATAATTTTTGTCTGAAACGAGCCGCGACCACAGAGTAGGAACAAAATGGAGCGGGTAAGTAATATATATCACGGCAGGGAAAGCCTAGAGGAACACTCTGCCCAAATATTGGCGCCATCCGCCGCCAATCCGCCTTTGTCATTCAGCCTCTACTTCTCTAGCCATCACATCGCCGTGCGACACCTACAATTCTTCATTGTTGGTAGATAGTTAGGTGGGTATTTGAAATCACACACAGCACTTTACTCCAATACCAAACGTTTATTTCTATGAAACCATTTAGGTACAGAAACTGATTAACTTTTAACGTTCACTTCATTAAACACTTATAATTACATAGTATTTCAATTGTTTTTGCTAATCGTAGGATAACGTGACTGCTCGTTGCTCACGCGTCCATTCTGAGTGCGCGTAAGTCCTCCACACAGTACAGGTAACTCATTACATAATAAGTTCATTAAAACTTACAAACAATACTAGAGTAATTCATAATTAATCATTTTAATAATTAAACAATACCAATATTCACAAATGCAAAGGTTTTATCAAGTTAAAGCTAATTAGTCGCTTCAATACTTTTTACAACAATATTCAATCTTGTTTTAAAACCATTTCCGGTAAATCAAAGTATTTAGTACAAAGAACACCTACGAAGTCTTTCACTAATAAATGGTTCTGTAAAATAATCTTGTTACTTTTTAGTTTGTAATTTAATTAGATAATCTGATTTAGTTGTAGTTTCAAATTATTAATTGAGTTATTGATAAAATCGTATTCGGCCTGTAGTGTTGCCTCATAAACAATCTTGTGTCAAAATGAACAATAATAAGTGAATAATAATTACAAATCCAATGTCATAAAATACTTGCTTATCATAATTTTAACTATAGATCTAGCTAAAGACTTACTGAGAGTCTTTAGCTAGACTTCGTTTAATAAATTACTATTTGAAACCACGAACTATATAAGTACTAGGTAAGCCAATAGATGGCGCTTAATTCGGGTCCACCCTTTATAGCAGAACATTTGATGTCATAATATTACTTTGCATAACAGCGGATAGCATAAATTTCATTTCGCAGAAAATCCTTTGGCAGGCACTCATTTATCATACATTCAAAACTCATAATTTTGTAAGTCGGAATCATCTTTAGGCATAAATTTCATGTGCATAAAAAATAAAAAGTAGAACCATCTAAGCGCAGAAAGTTCACAGCCAAAATCATCTTTTGGCATAAATTTTATATCGATAGTCACTAAAAGCAGAACTATCATATCTCAGAAAGTTTACAGTTAGAATAATCTTTTGGCATACATTTCTTATGCATAACAATGGAAATACTCGTCTCGTAATCGAAATACTCGGAGCTCGTGGCTAAATAATAACAGCCGCTCGGGTCGATCTTTAGGTTAAGCCGTGCTTGCCTAGGTTGGTCTGTGGATGGGTGACCCACCCATTACATACCGAGTTTCCTCCGTGCCTCGGAAAGCACGTTAAGCAGTTGGTCCCGGCTGTTATTTGTGATCTTTGACAGTCGTTACAGGTAGTCAGTGGCCCAAAGAGTCTGACAACCAGTCTTACCAAGGGGTATCGTATTACCCAGTACTAACTGGGTTGTGGAGGTCAGATAGGCAGTCGCTCCATATAAAATACTGGTATTCAGCTGCATCCGGTTAGACTGGAAGCCGACCCCAATAAAACTTGGGAAAAGGCTAGGCAGATGATGGAACAATGGAAATACTCATCTATCACATCCACATCACAGAAAATTCATTAAAACAGTTGATTGTGTAAGCAGGAGGCAAACATGCAAACAAGCATACATCTTGCATGCAGGAAGCATGCAGTATACAAACAAGCATGCAGTATGCAAACATGCAAACCAGCATACAATATGCAAACTTGCAAACCAGCATACAATATGCAAACATGCAAACCAGCATACACCATTCATGCAGCAAGCATGTAGCATGGAAGCAAGCATGCAGCATGCAAGCAAGCATGCAGCATGCAAGCAAGCATGCAGCATGCAAGCAAGCATGCAGCAGGCATGATTTCTGTCACGGCTCCGGCGCTGCGGGGCTCCAACGGTCCCACGCGAGCTTATCGTCGCAGATGTGTTTAACGCTCACCACCGCAGCTTCGGCTTGCTGGCCGGCTTTGCCGGCCAGCCTCAGCAGCGGCGGCGAGTGTTACAACAACCTGCTCCTCAACTCGCGGGCCGCCTCGCCCCTCCGCGCCTACGCGATTTTAAATTACACTCTAGGGGTAGGGCAGACAAGACTACGTAAAGTCGGTTTTGGAACGATTCGTTTGTGTCACTAAGTTTTGTAGCCCATCATATTGACTTTTTAAGACAATATTTAAATGTTTGGTTAAAATGCAATTTTATAGAAATGGCAATAATGCCAAATAAAATTATTCCAAATGAAATTCTGCCATCTTCGTAATATGCGAAGTGAAATTGTGCGAAATTTGAACATTGCCAAAGGTAATTATGCCAAATAAAATTCTGCCATCTTAAAAGTATGCCATTGTAAATTCGGAAATACAAACATTCGGCCAAACAATAACTATATTAAATCATTTTTATGCCTTAAAAATATTCGTTTAGAGAAGATTATGCCAAGTGTGTTATGCCAAATAAATTTCGGAGCATCAAGATTCTGCCAGATAGAAGGAACCCCGCTTAATTCATATGTCAATTAATTAAGTTCTATGTAAAAATTGTATTGCCAAGCAGAGATGGCAGGTTCACCAGTTTTATCATGGAATAGAATTATGAGTGCTATTAATTAGATTAAATCTTAGCAGATAGAGCCTCTTGCGGCGACATATATGATATAATTATAAAATCTCTAATATTTACTTAATTTAATTTTAATCTATTATTTTATTTGATATAACGATCATTTAATATAATAAACGACTGATATAATTTTAAAGTTACTAATTTTTATAAGCATAACCTACATTGAATATAAAGTCCTTTGATATAGGTACCACTCAAGAGACATAAAACTTATTTAGTCTAATATGATAAAACGCGTGGTTTTTATTTCCCTGCAAAAAACATGCAAACAAGCATACACCATGCATGCAGCAGGTATGCAACTTGGACCATCGTAGTTGAATTTTAAAATAGTAACGAATTACGAATCCGACACCTGTCCGCCAAGATAGTCGTTAATCGTTGAAATTAGTGCAATGCTTCCTAAGGTAAGGTACCTCTTTCTGTATAGATTTTCAACGTCGTCTTTAGCTAAACAAGCGTTGTTTTTGGGTATAATAAAGTCTTTCTGCCTCATGTAGTGGCTTCACAATTTATATTGACTAAGCACTTACAAGTGTAACAAGATAGGTATATCCTCACGATCGAGTCCGCGGTGATAATCATATCTGTAATCCTGAAACAAAATAATATTTGTGTGAGCACTCCATTCTTACTCCTTCAAGGTCCCGACCTACAACAAAACGTTAGTTACCCCTAAATGAGCGTTATTGCAGCCATTTGGACAGGGTAGCCCTAATTTAGGGGTATAATTCAAAATTAAAAAGCTTTGTAAGAGTGAAATGGTATTGTTTGTAGGTTCCGTAGAGTGCATAAGTGTGTACCTGTACAGTTAGATGAACTACTGTCGTCTTTACCTCCCTCATAAAAACTAATGTTAAACTGAATTTCTGTCCATAATTTTATAGATTTCGCTAAATAGTCACACAAAGTTACTCACACCTTTTTAATATACTTGAAACTTTCTTCAATGTGACATCATCTCAGAGTCGACTTTTTAGTCTTGCTTGAAAGTCGAATAAACGCACTTGCACTTTCACAGTACAAATATTAACAATAATTCCTCAACACATTAAATAAACCGATTTCCGAACACCTCTACCTAACACCAAAAAGAGGAATATTTTATATAATAAAAGAGATTCCTAAGCCTTCCGAAACGCTGTTATCTCACATTTCATTGCGTTCTTTATCTGTGAGCCGTGACGTCACCGGCGCTTATTACCGGCCCGATCGTAGACCCCTGTAAATTCCCTAATATTCTCAAATTGGACTAAAATATTGCGCGAAAGATATATGACGTTGGAGTATTAAAAAGGATTTGGGTATTATGATAAAGGGTTATACAATGAGTTAAATCTTTCATTTGTAATATTTGTACGAGAACCTTGATTCTCCTATGAACGAAGTTTTAACGAAGTACGTACGAATCTGTTACTTAATTACAATAAAGGAATAACGATACTTAAAAATTAATACGATTATTTATTTATTTATTTAAACTTCATGTACAAGAGTGGTACATAGGCGGACTTAATGCCACAAGGCAATCTCTACCAGTCAACCTTTGGGTTAAATAGGAAAACATAGTGATAGGGTACAAAATAATGTCTAAAAAACTAACTTCTTGTTAAGGAGAATGTATATATACTTATATTGATACTAATACACATATACACATAAAATAAACTAATAGATATTCTATCAAATACCAAAAATAAAATTAAAATAGCGAGAAAACTAATAATAATTATTATGACTAGACTTCGATTTGAGAGCTATTTATTGTGACTTAAAATACTACACTTATCTTATCTTCCTTATTTCCTTATTTTTTCTTTCTTATTTTCCTTTCTTTCTTATCTTTCTATACTTATTATCATGTGGATCACAGCTATTAGTTAACGCAAATGCAACTGACTCATTAAAGGAGTTAAAAACCAACACGACTACGTGGTATCTTTCAAGCCACAACCTCCTTTCCAGACCTACGTTCCTCCGTCTTTATACATCAACTGAACAACGTATTAAAGCCTTAGATTGCAAGCCACGGCTCCACTATAGCTCGCCGAAATCACAAATTAACCGTACACGTTTACAATTAGTTGCGCGCACATCGCTGCGATCACGTGCGATCGCGTGCGGCTCGCGGCGATATCGCGCGATCTGCGCTATTACACGGGCGCCTTCCGACGATCCTTACAACTCACTCACCAACTCATATATTAAGTGTTATCGTTGTGTGTTGTAAACAACTAATAGAAATAGGTTATAGTTTGTGCAAAAGCCTCTAAAACTTAGAAACAATGTAATATTTCCTGTTGTGTGAAATAACTATTTCTTGCATCCTGAAAATGTGCCAAGGACGAGTAACAGTTTAGAATTTTCTAGTCAACCAAATCATTTTCAATACAACGTATTTTTTGACATAGGTACTAACTTTTTCCGATGTAAACACTTTTTTTTTCGGATGGGAAATCATCAAATGACTCCTCCCGCTCTAGGCGGAGCAGGAGGGAGTGTCAGACTTTTACTGACTAAAACCCATCCATGTTCCTTCATCGCCCTTTGTATTCCGGGGCCACGATATCTCTTTCGAACAGTACCGCAACCCCGGTCCGGTCCTAAGGCTCAAAATGAATAATTGATAAAACATAATCATCACCGCAGGCTAAAATGTAACCACGAAAACAATTGCTCCAAGAAATGTTCAATATCCCAGAATACCTTGTATCAGGTACCTTTGCTACTATTGCCTTTTAATTTACAAACATTGAACGGCGAAAATATAAATTAGGAGTTTTGAATGGCTGGAGGCGTTCGACCAAGTCTTCAGTGAAGTCCTCACCCACGCACTGAATGGAAGACAGAGCGGATCGGCTTTAACTTTTAAGGGCCATTAACGAACAGATAGGTACTGTTGTGTTTAGAAGGCAAATTATGGAAGAAATACTTTAATTTAATTTAATTTTTGAGGTTGAATAGAATAAGCACATTATTCATAATAGGTACTTATAAGTAAGTAGGCTACATAATAGGTTTTTTGAAACTGGCAAAACTTGTAGTGAATATTAAGTTATCTATTAGACAAGAATCAATGCAAGCGTTCTCCAAAATATTGTACAAAGTTATCCCGAAAAGTCTTTCAGAGTATCTTATTGATCAGTCAATATAAGAAAGCAATACAAAACAAACAACACAACAATATCGTGGAATCATGTTTAACCTCCAAACATTTTTGCGTCGGCGTCGGCAGCCTGGCGTCGCATCTAAACGCGAATCAACATAAATCCCTACATTATGATTCTGAAATCCGAAGTCGTGAGCGCGGGGCCTCACGAGACGGTGCGGACTCGTCCGGACTCGTGCGGACCGATGCGGACGCTTAGCATTTGTATGGCAAGCAGTTTGCCACCGAATCCGGCGCTAACAAACGACGACTATGGCCGATAGGCTGCGAGAATGTGCGACCCGCACTCCGCACTCCGACCTCTGATCCGTCGCCAAATATTCGATTTGGACAAAGTGTTTTCTATGAGACTTTATTTGATGTGGTGTTGATTTGCATTTTTTGTACAAATCGGAAGGTTTAGGAAAGAGTTTCTTTTCGCTTTAAAATTTTTAGACTGGGAAGTTCCTTTATGTCCCCAGCCGTGCCCGATCGGGCACGGTGCATTGTTATTTTAATTGTGTCTGTAGTTGCGGGTATCTAAGTGCTACAAACCTGAAAGTGACTGCTAAAATTAAAGATGTACAAATGACAGCTGGCATGCGGCACCAGCGGTTCGTTTTTCCGAACATGGAAGGGCCTTGGTATCTAATTAATCGACAGAACTACCTCGGCGAGCGCAACCGATGTAAGTGTTAAGTTGCACTCGGTTGCATCGAACGCGTTGCAACATAGGTGCCTAGAGGTGCCCGTCTGCATAATGAGAGGTAACGAGAGGCATTGTGGCCGACAGCTATCATTCATTCATGACTCTCACCTCGGAGGATAAGCGGCTTGTTTCTGGGTGAGGAGGTTAAGTTTTTAATTAAGATAACAAACAGGACTAACTTCTTTGTTCGTTAAGTCATGAGCAACAATATACCGACCCCTACTGTATTGATTAAAAATGTATGCTAAGTATTACGAACATAGTATTTTCTAACTTTCTTACTATGAATTAATAAGTCTTATTCTTTAAAATGTTACAAACGTTATTCCACGAAAAAACAGTGCAGCAATTTTGCTAAGTGTGCACACAATTCGTCCCGTGAGTATACATTAACTATGTCTAACCTAGTTATGTAGAAAAGTTTGATGTATAATAATAGTATAGGGCACAGCATTTTTGACCAAAATCCCAATTTTATACATACAAAAAATGATGGGCAAAAAAAATAACATGAATCACTAAAAATCCAAGAGAATATAAACTATTCAACCGACATACCGATTGGTATTGCCAGAAATGTCAAATGAAATAAAACTGGAAAGACACTGCAAAAATGTTCGGATTATGTTATGACTATCTCATAGAGACTGATGACTATCTCACCCTCTCATAGAGAGGAGGCCTGTGTCCCAGCAGTAGGAACATTAATAGGCTGATGATGATGATGATGATGATGATCTCATATAAAAACGATTAAAAAAATATTACGGGGTCTTTGGGCTCCAAAGTCGGGTAAAAACCATCCCCAATCACATGGAACTTACAACATAATAAGCACGCTTTTACTAAACCCCTCGCGAATTACAAGCGTAATGTTTTGCTATTTTAAGGCTTATTACCTTCACGAAGAAATTTCATGATTTTATTGACCATCTATAATATTATACTGTAACTATGAACCTAACTAATATCATACAGTTTCTATCATTCAAATTTGACCTAATTCCGTAGGGTAAACATACATATATGTACAAATATCTAAGACGAATTTATAGTCTCTTTCATTTATGCAGAATTAGGTCGGTCGAAAAGTTTCCATCTATGGAAATATACGAAATGGTATTGAAATCACAAAGTTACTTTTTAATTAAGTTATGTTTGGTGACCAATTATTGGAACGATTTCTATTTGTTTTTGGAAGTGGCTGTTATATGTGGTCGTCTGGGGAATTAATTTGTATTGATCGTTATGTATTGTTGTTATAGCTTTGAACTAACGGAATATGAGTCACGCCATTAGGTTAGATATCGTCATATTTACTGAAAGAGTGTAAACGTGTTGTACAATATGATTCCATTCTTGCAAAAAGATCTGGTGGCCTACCATGACGTCTTAAAGCAGAATCGTTTTATTCTTGTTCGAGTGAGGGTAATAAACGGAGCTATAGAGGACGTGTAGCGCCATCTCTTTCCCTCACTGGAATAAAATTAAAACGATCCTGCTTTAAGATGTCATGGTAGGCCACTTGATTGCCAACATATTTTTTTCCTAAAACAGATGCTACTTAAAATATTAAATGATTAGCCAGTCTGCTGTTAAAATAACAATGTCTTTAGGTTATTTTAGAGTCTGCTAAAGAAACTAATTTTCTAAAAAAAAACCCACTTCTTCCCTTAATTCTTAATATAATATCTATGCCTACATCTAAAGCCTAGTATGTATCATGTCTCTCTGCCGATATGCATCGCTCCGTAACTCAAACAAGCTCGCTTCGCGTGCGCATCGCAATCAGTCGCACGTAATCGTCCGATCTCGCGCGGTATCGCCCGATCTCGCGCGGTCGCGAACTGCTAATTATCGCAATAGATGCTCACCTTCGATTAGTGGAGGTGTCGAAACGCCTCCTAGTGAGTTAGCTATAAAATGATCAGTATCGGAGATATTAAATGTCTTGTGATCAGATGTTATCTGATTGTGACATAATTAGCACTACGACTCAGATTGTTATCGGGGCAAATAGTACCTAGTAATTTGGAAACGCAACTAACTGGATCAGCACGAATCTAAACCACGTTCAAGAGGTATCATAATTGCTATGCGGAATGTTGAAAACGGCAGCTCTTAAATAGGTAGGTACCGTTTAAACTGATCGTGTTCAGTTTCAATGATGAAATCCCTTAACCGATCTGCACATGCAAGGCTCTTGAGGTAGCAACCACAACATTTAAGGAAATAAATACTTCATTAAAACAAAACACTTCCCACTACAGAATCATTTACATAGTATTTCCCATAATTGACACCCCTTTACAAAGGCAATACCTACCTATTTCAAAAGTCGATAAGAGTTGTTTACGGTTAATCCTGTGCTCCTCTGAATACAACTTCCCTTTTATTATCCGTTCATTTTGAAACCCATTATACTCGCCTCCGATCAAGTTTACAGCATCCCACGTATCTCATCTTTGCCACTGACCTCGTAACCTAACTCTGGCAGGGGCGGTACTAAGGTACCTGTCTCCGAAGCCCGGTTTAAGATTCAGTAGGTTTGGAAAGCGGGCTGTTTATTTCGCAAGCCGCGGCGCCAACGCGTTTTGTATGGTAATCAGTTCACTCGTGTATGTGGAACACTGTGGCTAGATGTACCATCGGATAAACGGTCCTTTGGGTGCTGGAAAGATCTATGTTGTGTTGATCTTAGTCCTATTTTAATCATCTGAGTAGCCTTTTCCAAAATATATTGGGGTCAGCTTCCAAGATTACAGCTGAATACCAGTATACATGGAGTGACTGAAAAAAGCAATTCGAATAATTATGTAGGTAGTTACCGTAACTTCAATAACTTGGAATAAAGGCCGTTACTGAAATAAACATAATTATATTGTGTTTTTATTGAGGAGCTCGTGGCTCAATAATAACAGCCGCTCGGGTCAATCTTTAGGTTAAGCCGTGCTTGCCTAGGTTGGTCTGTGGATGGGTGGCCACCCATTAGTACCAAGTTTCCTCCGTACCTCGGAAAGCACGTTACGCAGTTGGTCCCGGCTGTCATTTGTAGATCTTTGACAGTCATTACAGGTAGTCAGTGGCCCAAAAAGTCTGACAACCAGTCTTAGCAAGGGGTATCGTATTACCCAGTACTAACTGGGTTATGGAGTTCAGATAGGCTCCATGTAAAATATTGGTATTCAGCTGTATCCGGTTAGACTGGAAGTCGACCCCAACAAAGTTGGGAAAAGGACAAAGAACTTTTATCTTACGTTATTGCATAGCTGTTTAATGCAATCTAAAGCATTTTAATGGTACATTATAAATTCCTAGTTCTCGATATCAGCTGTTTTAAACAAAGAGAAAGCAGTTGTCATTTTAATGGAGCCCTCAAGGCACAGACAGTTTCAACTAAAAAGGAATACATTTTTCCAGACTGCTTGTTTTAAAGCAGTGATTCCCAAAGTGGGACAGGTGGACCCCAAGGGGTCCACGGGAGCCCCGTAGGGGTCCAAGTTGGCGTGAAAAAAATGGGGGTTCACAAGTTGTAAGTGGGGGTCCACGAAAATTTATCTGGTTTTGATACTAAGGCTGCGGTTCCACTGAGGCGGAGCGGAGCGCGATTCACCAATCACATGGCTTGAAATCCACATTTGTTCTCCACTCCTGCCATGTGATTGGTGAATCGCGCTCCGGTCTGCTCCGCTCCGCCTCAGTGGAACCGCAGCCTAAAGAACAAAAATGTTGACTTGGCTATAACTGTAGACAGATAACAAGCTACTCGAAAAAGTAAAGAAACAACAAATATTCTATGATGACAGGTTGTACTTCGGTAAAAATTGTCGTATACTTGTCTTAGTTACTTCAAAAAAAAACATTTTGAAGCTATAGATTCTAATTTTCAGATTTTTTACCAAAAAAAAATCTTAGCAACAACGGTCCTCATGCAATCCTAACAGATAGTGCAAAAAAATTATATTGCAAATTTCTTGCTTTTCTTTTTTGGTCCATGGGCTTAAAAAAAATTTGAAGGTGGTCTACCAGAAAAAAAGTTTGGGAACCTCTGATTTAAAGCATTGGTCTATTTGGGCTAACGACCTTAATCATATTTTAGCTTCAATGTGTTGGTGTAGTGGTCGCTACACCAACACATTGTTACTGCCGAGCTGAAGGTCTTCGGTTTGGTTCCTGGCTCTAGTTCGGGCAAAGGTGTCATTGGGTTTATCCATTAGGAACTGCTCAGTACCTGTACTAGATTTAGCTGGCGAAATATACGTATAGGTGTAGTATTATAGGTACTCTACTCTGCGAAACCCTATAGAATATTTATAGACATGATGTCATGTTTTGTCAATGTGTAAGAAACCTTAAATATAATTTTCTTGAAATTGAAGGTATCACTCAAAATTCAGAGCATATAACATGTCGGAAGAAAAACCCTGAACTACTCTTAGCTCCGGAAATTCATTTTGTTTATGAATATTACAAATTCGTGTCGCGTTACCCGCGTACCGCAACACGGGCGCCGGCGGGGGACGGTGGACGGTCACCCACGGTCAGGTGATCACGACGAGGAGGAGGTCCCTTCACGCCTGCATTTTACTTTTATATTAAACATTCTTGCAGTCCTCCGTCGCTTTCTCGAATAGGATTTGTAAATGGTTGCTGTTTATAAAGCGGAATACCTATTGGTAAAAAGTCGATGCAGTTATATGGTCCCTTCTAAAACATTTTTGTGTCAGAATTTATTAAATTTTTGTGGTTGACATGCAAATATCTGACTTGGTCGGGAATTATTCAGGCCATCAAATAATGTTTTCAAAACACAATCGGACCGGGAAGCCCTCAAAGCCATGAAACAGACCAAAAATAACAAAAAGTTTGTTATTCAAGCCTCCATTCCGTAACCAATGCATAAAAACCGATTGGACGCGATGTTTGCACGACCATAAACGTATCAGTTACAAAAAGGAACAGCGGAATTATTCCGGTAAGTCGAAAAGTACAATACATACAAACAACGAAAGAGGCGAGGGGTGCTAACGCAAAAAGGCGGTTTGATTTCAACTTGATAACGATAGGCGGGGTTGAGCCTTTCACCCTAACAACTTTATCACGAAAGACCAAAAACCTTTTGCCCCATCCATTGCATGCTTACTTTCACCTGAACAATGCCTACATTAAACCCAGCAGGCAATGTAACTCGTTCATTTCAACTATTGTCATTCATAAAGGGTTTCACAGTGTTAGTTTGCCCGGAAAGCTAAAGGTAAACAGCAATGGTGTTGATTAATCATTGTGAAATAGTATCGCGCTCACAGATAGCGATGTTACACAGATTTTTATGTTGAAATGTTAATTTATGTCAGCATGTTACCTGACCGGAGCTGTGGATGCGTGCATATTGGTACGAGTTCCATTTTGTTGTGTAATTGTTTTCGTGTTGGATTTTATCGGGGTGAAAGATCTTTGCGCTGTGTGAAAGGAAATGAAAGAATAAGAATAAGGAGTGTATTAGCCAACTATGCTGTATAATATGTAATGGGACATTATTTTGATATTTTCGCGTCATAAAATTTACACGGTAAGTGTCGGTAAAAACATAAACATACATACACAAAATTCCTCCCATCATGGGAGAGGCTTATGTTCAGCAGTGGACGTTATGGGCTGTTGTTGTTGTCGGTAAAAATGTAGGTATTTTCAAGAACATTTTCTTGTTCAAGTAGAACTTGGGACCAAGTTTTTTGTGCCAGATTCAGCAACATAAAGATCGAATCAGTAACTGGGTTCACTAAGTCGTAAGTCTTTATAAAAGATTTTTTTTTTTTTTTGTCAACAGCAGGGCACTGACCTCTTCTAAAGAGTTGTATTGCTCGTACGACTAGAAGTTAGGTATTACTAAGTTAGAGTAAGTTCAAAAATCAAAGTTTCGCAGCGAAGTGGTCTGAACTGAACCGGTTATGAGCGCAGCCGACCACCGGATGTGGAACTTTCTGTAGTTAGGTATCGTCATCTGCTGTTAAGTAACGGATGTGAGCATGTATCGTAGGTGGGGTGGCATCCTTAAAGATGCCATTAATTCCATTCGTTGTTATTAATTTCATACTTTAACATAATGACAATGCTGTCGATTCTGTTGTGCATAAACTTGACTTAATTTAAGCTATTGCTATCTTTTTCTCTTTAATAAACGAGAAAGAGACGGACGTTATTTAGAACTGACAAATTTAGTTGGAACTAATATTTCTATACAAATGAAGGGTGCACGTAAAAACATGTCGACTAAAAACACGGTGAAGCGCAAGGCATAAACTAGTTTGACATCTCTAACTTAGTTCATAGCTATAGGCCGTCCTTTTCTCGCACTGCCTTTTAGTAAAAGATAGCAATAGCCTAAATTAAGTTTAGTTTGTGCACAACAGAATCAACACCACTATCTAGCTAAAAGTAAAACTTAACAATAATCTTCCAAAACAAAAAACAACACTAGCACCACAGCAACTTAAAATTCAAATCATAGTAAAAAGCAGCCCCCAATGTAACTCGTCTCGTTGACAATTTAAAGGGTACCCAGTTAATTACGAAAGGGCGTGCACAAGCTCTTCATTTCCTCTTAAACTCGGCCATTGAGAGGTATTCCGTCAGCACACTTTATTATTTCTGCCTAGTAAATTAAAACCTTTGACCCGCGCCCCGCGCCCCGCCCCCCGCAGCCCGCACTTGCCGACTACTCGCAGAGACCACACCACAGACTAAAATATTTACACTCTGCCAGTAATTAATACTCTGTGGTGTAATATGAAATGGCAGACTAATTAGAGTTGAATTTATGATCGTGAATTCATTTTTTATTCTAGTTGTGAGGGATAGTTTTCTAGATATTTCTTTAATTCTTTTGCTCACAAAACTTTAGGTGATGTTATGTGGTATCTCTACTTAGTTCATCGCTAATCAGTAACCACTTTTAATTAGAAGTAGCCACATGAAAGAACTTAATTTTAATTTTTGGAAATCCTATCAATGAATGGTACAAGGCCGAGGTTATTCGAGATACTTTAATTAATATGTAATACAACCTTGTTACTATGCTAACAGTGGTATGTGGGAGGCCTTTACTTCAAGGGGACCAAAGAGACTCTTCTTGAACGCAGGAGTATTTAACTAAAAAACTGTACTGATTGACTAATATTCATGTTTATGTTTCATGTGTCGGATCGAATCGTTATCATTCCTTTAGAGACTGACTTTAATCTGCAAAGCCGAAGATGTGTGTGGCTCATTACCCTAATGACAATTGTCATATTAGGACTTGCAGAGTCATAGAAACAGATCAGTATGGCATGATTCTTGTGGCGCATGAACATCAACAGGAGAGCCCCGTGCCGCGCCGCCGCGGCGCCGTTGGGAAACAGTTGTGAAATTGTACTGAAAAAAAAGGAGACGTCGGCGTTAGTGGCGATTATAGTCACGCGCCAAACGAAGTATGCAGCACTGTAGGAATAATAATCTTAAGTTTCATTAAGCTCTGCCTGAACTACTAATAGACGCGTACATGTACGTCCATATGTTGAACATCGCCTGAGCAAAACTCCGCTACGTAGGTAAGTCCAACACTAAGTGAAGCCACTCGGGGCTCCAGGCAATGACGGAGTTTAGCGCTGCATTACAATGTACTACGACTTGTGACAGCCCCAACGATCACCTTACAAAGTACTAAACTTGTTGAACAGTTAAACTTATAAACAACACATTACATTTATGGAGTTTCCTGCCGGTTCTTCTTCGTAGCAAACGACCGACCGTGCATCCATCTTGTAACGTTTTACAAGAAGTGCCCATGTGTAAGAGAAAAAATATGTTAAGCGGAACTTGAAAAGAAATAACAGAACTGTTGGCTTTTAGGTAAACAACCTCTATAATTTTATACCATTAACAAATATAAAAATAAGTAAATAAAATTTATGAGTTGACACACACAAGTTACAAATTTTATACAAACAAGAAAACAAAAACAATGAGCATAGTTAAAAGAGTACAATACTAGAAGAAGCCGCGGGCCTCAAACTAGGCACAGCCTGTATCTTGGTGGCCCAATATAGACAAAAGAGGCAGATTGAGTGACTGACTGTTCAGCTTGAAACAGCACAACAAGACACAAGTAACAATTCATTTTGAAAATTATAAAATAATACATAATTAAAAAATATCTCAGGAGCTCGTGGCTAAATAATAACAGCCACTCGGGTCGATCGTTAGGTTAAGCCGTGCTTGCCTAGGTTGGTCCGTGGATGGGTGACCACCCATTACATACCGAGTTTCCTCCGTACCTCGGAAAGCACGTTAAGCCGTTGGTCCCGGCTGTCATTTGTAGATCTTTGACAGTCGTTAGGTAGTCAGAGGCCCAAAAAGTCTGACAACCAGACTTACCAAGGATATCGTATTACCCGGTACTAACTGAGTTGTGGAGGTCAGACAGGCAGTCGCTCCATGTAAAATACTGGTATTCAGCTGCATCCGGTAAAACTGGAAGCCGACCCCAACATAGTCGGGATAAGGCTAGGCAGATGATGACATAATTAAAAAATATAATAACAATATTACAATTTCAATTTCAATGAATAAAATGATTAGGTATAAAAAAAAATCAAAGAGAAGGATGAACATGCGTAATTTAAATAATTCAAATTTTAAATCTTCAGTAAAGCATGATTGCAAAGAAACAAAAATCGAGAATCATTCAGAAAAATATAAGAATAACAGTCAATAAAATGAATATAAAAAGAGAACCAAAATTAAAACATCGATACGATCAACATGCTTAATTAAAAACATCATAAAACATGATGTCATCATTAGGTATGTAGAAGGGTGGAAGATTCGACTGTAGTATGTGTGTGAGAGTGTGGGTGTGTGCGTGTTAGACAGTTTAAGACAGGGTCAGGGAAAGGTCTTGAGTATATGAGTGTCGTTTGAGTGCTAGTTACATTAAAAAACCGGCCAAGTGCGAGTCGGACTCGCGCACGGAGGGTTCCGTACCATTATCTATACATTAGACAAAACGGCAAAAAAATCACGTTTGTTGTATGGGAGCCCCCCTTAAATATTAATTTTATTCTGTTTTTAGTATTTGCTGTTATAGCGGCAACAGAAATACATCATCTGTGAAAATTTCAACTGTCTAGCTGTCACGGTTCATGAGATACAGCCTGGTGACAGACAGACGGACAGACGGACAGACGGACAGACGGACAGACGGACAGACGGATAGACGGACAGACGGACAGACGGACAGACAGCGAAGTCTTAGTAATAGGGTTCCGTTTTTACCCTTTGGGTACGGAACCCTAAAAAACCGGCCAAGTGCGAGTCGGACTCGCACACGAAGGGTTCCGCACCATTGACTATATTTAGTATTTGTTGTTATAGCGGCAACAGAAATACATCATCTGTGAAAATTTCAACTGTCTAGCTGTCACGGTTCATGAGATACAGCCTGGTGACAGACAGACGGACAGACAGCGAAGTCTTAGTAATAGGGTTCCGTTTTTACCCTTTGGGTACGGACCCTAAAAAGAGCGCGCCTATGGCTAATCTGCGTTAAGACCAATCTTTACGTTTCAAAAACGTTCAGAAGGACTAGTACTTCAATAAGTAACGATGTAGTTTCTTGCCCCTTCGTCTCCATACGAAACTAACTTTGCGAATGGGTAACTAGAATCAACTCTTTTTTCTTTGTAAACTTGGTATTTAAGTGTCTTTTAATGAACTAATTGAAAAGAATGGTTTGGAAAACAACATTCAAACACGAACAATCGGACATGTAGATACATGTCCGATTGTTCGTGTTTGAAATAAGCTGGAATAAACTAGCAAGAATATCTAGTACCAAAATGCGCTAAAAGAAAACATTTTAAATATTACAAAACTACAGAAATTATTAGCAAAAATCGCAGAAAATCGTCAACAGTTTTCTTAGCTGTAATAAATAAATCAATAACATTTTATGCTTAGACAGACATCTCTGCCCTGAACCATTCAGGTAATGTTATTAACTACAAACCAAACTATGAAAAGCCACAAATATAACACAAAGTCATCTACATTCATCAAGCCATCAGCATTTTTGTTTAATCCGTAATGATTGGCTTACTGATCAGCCTGAAATCCTATTAACAATGTAATCACCTGTTCATAAAACAAAAACACACGTCAACCACGCGTACATTAATTATAAGCATTATCCACATTGATGTACACTGCGGTGGTCACCCATCGAGCGAGCTGCGAGCCGCACAGATCAATGAACAAACACGCCGATATCGATAGGCACGTACGAGGCGAACCAACAAGCTACAAGACTAAACCCAATTACAAGTACGAAACAAGACAAACAAC
This sequence comes from Xestia xanthographa, assembly GCA_905147715.2. Classification (NCBI taxonomy): domain Eukaryota; kingdom Metazoa; phylum Arthropoda; class Insecta; order Lepidoptera; family Noctuidae; genus Xestia; species Xestia xanthographa. Next base: position 1,558,233 of record LR990655.1, read on the forward strand.
AATCAGTAATGAATGCAATCAGAACACCTTGTAACATGGGCTTCACAGCCCCACAGCCCCACTTAGCACAACTTGCATCTCACCGCAAATCGTATCAAATTGTATCAATTGACCGGCCCGGCACTTTCTTGGCAATTAAAGTTGCGCGGAGACAGAACGCAGTGGGGCGGGGTAGCGGGTCGGGGGGCGTCCGACTCGCCGCAAACTTGCGCCGAACTTGGCCGGAGTTACCCGAAAGTTGTCCAGCTTTATCCGCCGTTACCCCGTACGAACTTACCCGCCTAACTATCCGATCGACTCTCACAAAAGCTTTACGAGTAATTTGTTTAACAAAAGTCGGACGCTTAGATTTACGACTTGCTAGGCTTTAAGGAAAACAGTTATAAGGAGTTAAAGTTAGTTCGCAAATGATACTACAGTTCGGGGTTAACCTTTGCTCTGTGTAACTTATCATAATTAACCGCAACAATGTTTTACTTTCTAATGCTTAAAGATTTATTTCATAAAATGGAGAATAAAAACAATGAATAAAAATCCAGCATTAACAATATCACACTCCCCAGATAATTATTACTTCTGCCGCTCGGATAAAACCGGGTTAAGGGATTAAAAAGATTCGTTTCCTTTATCCGTTTAAAATAAACAAAAGACGAATTTCCCTAACAACCGGTTTTTAAAAGCTGAGTATTCGGTGAGCGCTCCATCAATTAGTGAGGGGACATGAAACAGGGATGGCCGGAACATTCCGCGGAAGATTCTTGCTGCTGATTTATTCTGTAATCCGTTTTATCGATAATACTTTTTGTGCAGTTTGTAAGAGAGTTTCTTCACTGCTTTAGGGTGAATGAGAGTGATTTGTTATGGGTACTGATGTTATTTGTTGGGTTGCGTACAATGATAGGTTAGGTGGGTATTGGACCCGTGGTTTCGCTCACGTGACTATGTAATTATACGTTAATGGTAAGTCATAGTATATTCATAATAATATTCTCTTCAACATCGGTTGTTTTGTTAATTTAAACTGTTAAGTACATCTTTGGCTAAACATCACAGAAGTAGTACTATTGGAATTGGTTTAGACATTAAGTCCACGTTGCTACATACTGGTCGGACAAAATCTGTGTCATCGATTCGCGAAGAAGAAGTTAGTGTCATTCATGATCTCTCCTGTAAATTAAGAAAACCCCTTGGTTATAAATTCTTTTCTGGGAACTTAATCAGCCGTTTGAAGAATAAATGGTAGAATATGCAAAACAAAGCATCGTGAAAATTACAAATGGTTTGAATTTATTGTAATCACTGGATGAGATGTAACACTCATCAGTTACCCAAAATTGTAAAAACGCTTTTTGGATTCCAAGAGTGGTAAATCTAGGCAGAGTGCTATTGGTTTTTTTTTCCAGCTACTAACAGCAACTAACTTTCTAATTAAAATTATTTTAAAACTGTTTTAAAATTAACTTAATGCGGCCGTAATGTTAATTGCGGCCGCATTAGGTTAATTTTAACTTTTACTTTTTACTTCACCTGTCAAATGCTCTCTCAAACAACGTCCTCTTCATCTCATTACCGATTTTACGCCAAAAGTACTTTCCAAAATGAATTACAAAAAAACCAGCCAAGTGCGAGTCGGACTCGCGCACGAAGGGTTCCGTACCATTATCTATACATTAGACAAAACGGCAAAAAAAACACGTTTGTTGTATGGGAGCCCCCCTTCAATATTAATTTTATTCTGTTTTTAGTATTTGTTGTTATAGCGGCAACAGAAATACATCATCTGTGAAAATTTCAACTGTCTAGCTGTCACGGTTCATGAGATACAGCCTGGTGACAGACAGACGGACAGACAGCGAAGTCTTAGTAATAGCGTTCCGTTTTTACCCTTTGGGTACGGAACCCTAAAAAGCTCAAATGACATTGAATGCGAAAATACACTCACTTAAACAGAGTGATGCAAAAAAACTAGTCTCTTAAAAAAAAGGTAGAAAACTTAAAAGTTTTTGAAGTCGTCGTCGTGTGGCAACTCTGGCAACACTGGCAACTTGTTACTTGTTAGACGCATGAATATTCTGAAACTAATACACGAAGACAACGACGTCCTTCTGAAACGCTTCCGATGTTCATCCTCAGTATTTGCATTTTAAAAATATTTCCACTCGAGAAAGTTCTGGAAAGTTCGGCGATGTAACTAGAAGGACGCTTATGGATGCATTTGATGTTCGTTGGTACAATCTTGAGGCTTGCATTATTTATTATTGTTCCAGATGATGCAGGTAGTGGGTACATACGATTATGTTGTGATATGAGAGTGAATGCGATTTTTTTAATGTGTTTTTTTCTTGGGTAGGTTTTGAATTGGAAAAAAAATACTGTATTTATACTGGTTCCGGGTTTTTGTTTGTTGGTAGATATTTAATAGGCAAGAAAGGAGGTGTCTAAAAACGAGTAAAAGAGAGAGATGGAAGAAGAAGACATGCTGCCGACTACCTCTAAATAAATTGGTATAAGGGCAGAAATGAAGAATGATGATATTTTACTGTTAAACGCCTGGACCGAAAAAATACCTAGGAAACGCAATGGCGAAGGATTAGCTTCGTTTTTGAAAAGCACATAGTTAGACACTGACTAGTAGCAAGCGCCTATGACATTATGGCGGACTCAATGCCATAAAAAATAAATAAAAAAAATTGTTTATTTCTCTTCCACAAATTAAAAAAAACCGGCCAAGAGCGTGTCGGGCCACGCTCAGTGTAGGGTTCCGTAGTTTCCCGTCCGTCACAATAAGTGTTCCCACTTATGAGTTTAAAGGTGGGTATCCATTATGTAAAAATGCTTGCATATACGAATATACTACAAACTTAGTGCAGAAATTATTTTGTACAAATTTTTGTCTTTTTTGTACAAAAACTGTTGTTTCCATCAAGTTCAAAATGATTTTCCTAGAAAGTCCTTATAAAGTTCTACTTTTCTGATTTTTTTCATATTTTCTAAACTTATGGTTCAAAAGTTAGAGGGGGGGGGTTACACATTGTTTTTTACTTTTGGAGCAATTATTTCCGAAATTATTGACATTATCAAAAAATGATTTTAGGAAACCCCTATTCATTTTTAAGTACCTTTCCAACAATATATCACAAGTTAGGGTTGAAATTAAAAAAAAAATCACTTCCCACTTTACATATGGGGCTAATAAAACATTTTTTTCCAATTTCTATTTTACCACTTTGTCGGCTTGATTGATATACATATTGGTACCAAATTTCAGCTTTCTAGTGCTAACGATCACAGAGATTAAGCGAGGACGGACGGACGGACAGACATGGCGAAACTATAAGGGTTCCTAGTTGACTACGGAACCCTAAAAACATACAGTACTTATGTTGTAACATATGTTTAAACAGGAAAAAGTATTTTATTTGTGGGAGACTGGCGCCTAAACTAAGCCGAGGCCTGTATTTCATAGGCGCTCTGTACATTTGTATGCTTAAAGTAATAAATACACCACAGTGTAAACCTATGCTATGGAGTTAACTGAATAGATAGTTTTACTGTATTAATGGTAAGGTACTTTACGCTTCTTTTTCTCTCATCTTTATTTTGATAAACTTTCCTAAAAACACAACCCAACCCAACTTCTAAATAACCAAAAACAATAACGTGAAACATTTCCCGTTAATAATGAAAGTTCAGCTAAAGGCCAGGTTACTGTATAGACCTTAATTACGGTGGCTAACAACGGAGGGTATAGACAAAAGAGTTGCTTCACTGAGTTATGAAATGATGCTCACTAATTAATACAATGTACTGTGCTAGTTATTGAGGAGTATCTCTTGTTGTTGAGGAGATGAATAAGGATTAAATTTAGGTTGAAATAATGTTAATTATTTTAATAAACAGCTGAATTAGACTGTGCCTCCGGCTTAAGGTTTAATAGTCGAGTGCGATTAGACAAAAAAAACTCAAAAGGTGGAACAAAGTTCATAGTGGTCGGATTTTCATGGAACTTATCTATAGAGGAGTGGAGAAGAAAACATTTTGTTTTTTTTTTTCTTATGAATAACTTGAAATTTGACGAATTTATTTTGTGGCGTAATAGTGTGACCTGTATTCATCCATTAAACACCAATTTAGTGTTTAATAGTTAATTGTTGTCAATAATTTACTAAAACGTTTTTGGCTAATTGCACTCGACTATAAAGTCAGAATATAACTAAAGTCAGTCACTAAAACATGAAATTCTGAACAAGAGTTCCATAGACAACGTAATTGAGCTCTAAGGACTTTTAATCAATTCATCGCCTTAAGCGAGGCTGAAAAAGTAAGAAACCCTATCGAGCGAACGGATGATTGTTTTTGGCGAAAATTCACTAACTATTATAACAAAAAGAGAGACGTTTCATTTCCTTTTTTTAGCCTTTTAGGTCCCACTGCTGGTCCAAGGCCACCCACATTCCTTTCCAGTTCTCCCTGTATTTTACCTTCTCCGACCAAAGTCAGGAACGAGTTCAAATCTTCACGCCACCGTTTCTTGGGCCTGCCTTGGTGACGACGACCGTCTTCAAGCACCCTCTGTCTGAGGTTTTTTGTTTTTTGATTCATCCTGAATTACATGAAATAATAATTCCTGAAAATATCAACACACCAGACAAAAGAACAACATATCTAAGTAGGAGGCAGAAACCACAGAATGTCACCTATGATCCCTAGCTCGTTTCGTACACGAACAAAAAACTTTCAGTAATAAGATTGTCCTAATATCTTAATGCCTCATGATTGTCGTAATGTCCCAAAACACAGTGAGCCACTAAACCATAACACTAATAAAGCAGTATAATCAGCTGCACAAACACGGCCCGGTTCCGACACGGCGCCGGACACCGGGCGATGTGCAGCGAATTTGTACTCACTAGCTGTTTGCGAGCTGATTTTCATTTTTCTGTAACCGGCACGGTTCAGTGAGAACGGCGTGAGTTGTAAGAGGTAGCGATTTAGAAATTAGGACTTTTTTGGTAACACTATTGGTCCTATCTTTCAAGTTTACATTCATGGTCGTGTGCCTTGCTAATGAGAAGTACATGTAAATTTGGCACAAGCTACATAAAATAAAATAAACTTAAATCTTAACAAAAAATGTTACTATTTTGCCTCACGGTTGCGCTGAATAGGCCCAGTTCAACAAACTGGCAGGCAATTAGATTGCCTGGCGCTGGTTTTCAACTAGACCTGAGATAGTGATGTGACGGACGTAAAACAGTTTTGTACTTTGTGCTAAAAAGTGTAAGAAAGAAGCCTGTAATCTTCCCACAGCTGGCATACTGGTATTTTTTCTTGAAAGCGTACGCTAAAATACACCACGCGGGTTGGTAGTTGTCGCGGGTTCCTTCTATCTGGCAGAATCTTGATGCTCCCAACTTTATTTGGCATAACAGACTTAGCATAATCTTCTTTAAACGAATATTTCTAAGGCATATATTTTTTTAAATATAGTTATTGTTTGGCCGAATGTTTGTATTTCCGAATTTACAATGGCATACTTTTAAGATAGCAGAATTTTATTTGGCATAATTACCTTTGGCAATGTTCAAATTTCACACAATTTCACTTGGCATATTACGAAGATGGCAGAATTTAATTTGGCATTATTGCCATTTCTGTAAAATAGCATTTTTAATCAAACATTTAAATATTGTCTCAAAAAGTCAATATGATGGGCTACAAAAGTTAGTGACAAAGACGAATCGCTCCAAAACCGACTTTACGTAGTCTTGTCTGCCCTACCCCTAGAGTGTAATTTAAAATTGCGTAGGCGTGGAGGCCAGCAAGCCGAAGCTGCGGTGGTGAGCGTTAAACACATCTGCGACGATAAGCTCGCGTGGGACCGCCGGAGCCCCGCAGCGCCGGAGCCGTGACATAAACCATGCCTGCTGCATGTTGCATGCTTGTTTGCATGCTGCATGCTTGCTTGCATGAATGGTGTATGCTTGCTGCATGAATGGTGTATGCTGGTTTGCATGTTTGCATATTGTATGCTGGTTTGCATGTTTGCATACTGCATGCTTGTTTGCATACTGCATGCTTGTTTGCATACTGCATGCTTGCTGCATGCAAGATGCATGCTTGTTTGCATGTTTGCCTCCTGCTTACAGGAAAATAAAAACCACATGTTCACAATCAACTGTTTTAATGAATTTTCTGTGATGTGGATGTGATAGATGAGTCTTTTTATAGTTAAGCATAAGAAATGTATGCCAAAAGATGATTCTAACTGTAAACTTTCTGAGATATGATAGTTCTGCTTTTAGTGACTATCGATATAAAATGTATGCCAAAAGATGATTCTGGCTGTGAACTGTCTGCGCTAAGGTGGTTCTACTTTTAATTCTTATGCATATGAAATTTATGCCTAAAGATGATTCCGACTTACAAAATTATGAGTTTTGAATGTATGATAAATGAGTGTCTGCCAAACGATTTTCTGCGAAATGAAGTTTATGCTACCCGCTGTTATGCAAAGTAATATTATGACATAAAAAGTTCTGCTATAAAGGGTGGACCCAGTTGTCGCATACCCTCAAATCTATGGTTTCAGGCCATGCCGGTTAACTCATATTATTTTCCTTCCCCATATTGTGAGCAGTGTGTTGATTAAATAAAATACATAACGTTCCATGTCTGGCTGGGTTCGACGTACTATCAACAACTCGTTAACTGGAGACGTTACCATTGGGCTCCAACTGTTATTTATTTCTAATAAGCTATTAACTAATTTCGTAGCCAGTTAGCCTAAGCCTCTATTCAACTATTGCAGTGTCCTTATTTTGTATCAGTTTGTAGTGACCTTACTTTGAAAGTCAGATACCAAACCCTTACACTCCACATTTCTATTCTACAACAAAACCATAACACCAACAACAGCGATAGGAAACTTCTCTCATAATCCGCTCCTCTTATCGCGGGCGCCTTATCGCGTAACATTCAAGTTTTTATTATAAACAAGACAGGCGGAGCGTGGAGCGCTGTTTAGTTCGGGAACTGCAATTAATGCCGTCCGCTGTCCCTTGTGAACATTGCGACTGGCACAGAGATCAATGTTGGAATAGTGTGGGATTAAGTAGTGCGACCGTTGTGCGATCGTCGCTGACTATGGAAAATACATACAAATTACAGTTATCTATACTAATATTATAAAGCTGAAGACTTTGTTTGGTTGAACGCGCTAATCTGAGATTAGCGCGTTCATTTTTGAACAGGTTTGAATATTTGAGTATTGGATAGCCCATTTATTGAACATAGCTATAGGCTACATCATCGCGCTGCGACCAATAGGAGAGGAGCATCAATGAAAAATGATGGAAAAACGGGGAAAAGAGTATTGTTATAATAATTTTACGCGTACGAAGGTCGCGGGCATAATCTTATTTATGCAGCGAAGAATATTTTTTTCTGATGTATATGAATAATTTTTGAACTACGAACAAACAGCAACAGATCGCGCAGTCTTAACCTTAAGATGATTTATACTTCGTTCGTCCTACTTAGTTTAAGATTATCTATATCGGCATAGGTACTCTTTCCCTTTCTACTCTAATATTGTATTATTGTGTGCATAATCTGAAACCTATTGCAATATTTGAATAGAGTGAGTTTACACGAAAACGACACCGTCTAGGTGATACAAACATTAAAGAGACAGGGTAGTACCAGTCATAGTACGAGGATGGCCTTAATCGGATCTTATTTTTACACAATTTCCCAAATGTCCTTTAACAACAGCTCCCTTCTATCAAAAGACTCGTCATCACAACCGCTCGCCGGTCGCAGACACACGATAACGTCACATGAAATGCATTTTATCTCATCGCTAATTAAGATTTCGTCGTGGAGCAACATTTCATTCAATTTCAATGTTTTTTACAATTGCTCGTACGGCTACGAGGCGTAAGATGATTAATTTAATTAGTATCAGTCTGCTTTCGTTACAAAGTAAGTTAATTGAATCGAATGTTTGCTGAAGATGTTATGTGTAATTAAACGGCATTTGTTTTCCTGAGGGTCCACGTTTTATGGACAGGAATGAGTCGAACAAATTAGTGTTGTGATAAGACTTTGTATTTTATTTTTACATTGTATAGTCCCTGTATACTTGGGAAATTGCATGTCTTAAAATAACTAAACAAAGTAAACAGCAATATTGGATTAAAGAGCACTCAATATGTAATTGTATAGAGCTGGTTTAGTAATGGAACAACAAGCATTAAAGTTATCCGTAATATTCTCTTAGACATATTTGTTAGCTGATTATAAGTGGCGTAGCACATTGATAACATTGCGTAGCTGTTTTTAGTCTATCGTAGCAAGCCTACGCCAAGCGTAACACACCTACGTGTAGCGTAGCAACCATGGTTCCAGCGTGTCACTGAAGCCAGGTCTTGCACTGTTGACCAATTCAAACTAATAATTCAGACAAAGATCTTAAAAAAGCTTATTAGAATACTACATTCTAATTAGCTTTTTTAAGATCTTTGTCTTAAAAATCATTGCCCTTAAAATTCTGAACATAGGTAACTTTTAAACTAGCGAAAATCCTTAACCCACATGTTACATAAGTAAGTAAACTGCAACAAGATATAATCGTATACACAACGTTTTCCACTTTAATATGTTCGCTTTGCAGCGCTGCAGCGGCGCGGCGCGGTGGAGTCGACTCAAGAATGCGCGCCGAGTGGTCCGCGAGGTGCGTTTATTGCATTTTTGAGTGCACCCCTCCCCCCTCTGCCCCTCCCCGCTGCCCCTGGACGGTACTGCTACCAACGGTCTGCGTGTTTTGGGATAAAAGAGGTTAACATGTAAGTGGGTATGTACTATTCTTGCAAGTTGAATTTGTGAAAGAACTGGCTCGTGGGTTTTTTGGTCGTACATTGAAAACTGATAGCTAATGGTTTTTTTTTTATAGACCATGATCTTATCTAATGGAAAACGATAGATGAGGTCTACAATAGATCGAACGTGTAAATAAAAGACTTACAGGTTTAAGGCAGTACAAAACACATATGGTTGGGAACGTCGGCAGGCATTCACCGAAAAAAAAGGGGTCCGCACTGTTGAGAGTGCCTTTCTGCCGCCCCACGGATGCATATCCAGCGAGTAACGAAGCAAGTTATCCAACCACTTTAAAACGACACTGGTGATTGGTGACCACACTCCACAGGGTACACTTTGCGTTTAAAAAACAACGAGAACGTTTACATGGTATGATTAGAGGAAATTGCGTTTGTGACTTAAACACAAAATTGAAACATATATTTCTTTAAAACACAGCCCGGCTTAAAATAGATTTGGTGACAATAAGTAATTTGGGCATTTTCTCACGGAAAATTATCCGAATTCTATACGACTCCGGGGTAGTATTGAGAAATATCTGGTGGAAAAACCCGAACCCAAGACTTCATGCTCAACAGCATCGCATATAATCACTAGACCAACGAGATATTGACGCTACCAAACTGTCCTGCAGAATATCCGTTTTTTTGGTGTGCCTATTCATCTGAAACTTGCAGCGGCCGTCCTGCAGTTGTTCCCATCATGGTCGTATCGCTGGTCGGAGGTCTCCAAAGTGATCACTCTCATTCTTAATCACTTTCTAAAGAAACGCTCTCCAGGAGACTTTGGAATGTTTGTAAAGAACATAGTTATTTCATTACCTGATGCCTTGTTACATTTTAATCTCATGTTCTAACTTTTAATAGTCCCAAGATAAACCTAAACCATGTAAGACAGTAGACTACTCGCCAGAAAGTCGTGTCTATTTATAAAGCAGTGAAAATTTGTCTCCTTGAGTATCTCTTTTCAGCCGAATGAATATTATAATCGCGAAAGTTCCCCATAACAGTGTAACGACTTGTGTCAATGCGTGGGACCCATCTTTTACATATTATTATCTCCAACCCAAAACTCCTTCCCATATTTTCAATTCGGCACCCACCCACAAATCACATTATACATGTACTTTCATTCCAAAACGAATTCCGTAAAAACATTTTTGAAAGCGCCGACAATATTTTATTATCCGACACTCGAAACGTAACCATTATTTTTATTTTTATTTTTTTCGGATGGGAAATCATCAAATAACCCCTCCCGCTCTGGGCGGAGCAGGAGGGAGTGTCAGACTTTTACTGACTAAAACCCATCCATGTTCCTTCATCGCCCTTTGTGTTCCGGGGCCACGGTATCTCTTTCGAATAGTCCCGCAACCCCGGCAGGCATCGGTCCTTACGGACCCCTTCCTTTTTGCTGACTCTCTTAGAGGCGCGCGTGGAACACGAACGCGCCGTCGACACGGCCTGTCGTCATGAGACGGACGGACGGCGAGCTAGCCCATAGCTCACCGTCCACAGGCCCGCGCCTACGGTGGCCGGGGGCCACGTGGTGGTGGCCCCCGACGCCCGGGGCGTCTCCCGCGGCGGCCGGGACGTTGAGAGGTTCTCTCCCTCTCACGTTCCGCCACCTCCTTCTCTAGCATTACTGCTTCGTAGAAGGAGAGGTGACGGCGTCCCATTCCGTCTCGCTCCGGACCATGGCTTGCACCAGGGCCGGACGCGAGAGGTCGCCGCCACCGATCGCCGCTTCGAGGACACGGCGGTGCTCCGCCCACGCGGGGCACACCTCCACCGTGTCCTCCGGTCGATCCTCACAATGGAAGCACCCGGGCGATTCGGTGCAGGAACCTCCCGAACACTCCGTGTCCGGTGAGGACCTGCGTCAGGCGGAAGGTGAGGACGCCGTGGCGTCTCTCAAGCCACTCCTCAAAGAGGGGACTTATCGCCACTATCGTGGTGTGCCCTGCACGGGGTTGCCTTGATGGGGATGCCTTGTTACATTTTAATCTCATGTTCTAACTTTTAATAGTCCCACGATAAACCTAAACCATGTAAGACAGTAGACTACTCGCCAGAAAGTCGTGTCTATTTATAAAGCAGCGAAAACTTTGTCTCCTTGAGTATCTCTTTTCAGCCGAATGAATATTATAATCGCGAAAGTTCCCCATAACAGTGTAACGACTTGTGTCAATGCGTGGGACCCATCTTTTACATATTATTATCTCCGACCCAAAACTCCTTCCCATATTTTCAATTCGGCACCCACCCACAAATCACATTATACATGTACTTTCATTCCAAAACGAATTCCGTAAAAACATTTTTGAAAGCGCCGACAATATTTTATTATCTGACACTCGAAACGTAACCATTAAAAATTGTCGATGAAAAAATATTCCGTTTCGTAAGAAATGGGAGGACCCACCCTCCGAGGAAGGAAACCAGTTATCGAGAGCAAAAAGTTGATAATAAAATACGACCGGCTGGCTGAACGAGAAATGATGAATTGTTGAAATTCCAGGAGCGTGTAACAATTCCATAAGTCAATTTGGTCGATACGTACCTAAGGGAAATTATCGAGATGCTGATAGTAGCCGCGGGGAGCGTCGGCATCGTAGGATCACGACAGAATTAATATTTAAAACGTCTCTGATATAATGTATAGCGGGCCTCCGAGGATTGTTTTGTGATTCTTAACGTTAAACATGCGTATTATACAATACATTAGACTACAATTCCTACAGTATAAGATAAACATAAACAATCAAAGGATTGGAAATTTAAAGCAAATAAACGACAAAGAAATCTTGTAGACAAACAATACAATAAAATACAGCACTCCTTTGGTTTACATAGAACGTTCTTTATTTACAGACGGTAAATTAAATAGTATACCTAAGTACAGTACAGGCAATACATTTTAGCAGAGCAATTTTATCGTCAACTAACCAGATTCACCAAAGTTCTATCAATGACCGCTGTCGTATTTAATGTGGAATTAATCAGATTTCAGTGCTAATAATCCCGCCCTCCCCTAATGACTAGACACAGCACAAAGATGCGCCCTCACTCGCACTGAAACGTCTCAAACTTTTTTAATTTCACGCAAAAAATTCATCCCTCAGGAATTAGGGATGAATGGGAATATTCCTCGTTAAAATTAACAATGAAATATTGGCGTTTGACTAATGGTTCCTCACTAAAACGAATTTTAACTGAACTTATTAAAACCTTAACAAGATTTTTTATTGGGTTTACTCATTTTAATATTGATTGAGGGTGATGTGATCCGGAGGTTGGAATTTAGTTGAAAAAGTATGAAAAACAATTTGAATCTGTTGTGTATTAGTGTACAGCTGGTCATGGCTAGGAATATGGGTTTTGGAAATCAGGTAAATTTAGGACATATTAGAAACTGAAAACAATTACAACACGTCACAACATTGATGTTTACACAAATGATAGGAAATTAGCCTAATTAAATGTAAACACCAATTTGAAATCAAGTTAAAACCGTTAAATTTCGTGTACACCATCACGCTTCGTCATTAAAAATAAAATAGCTCTTGAGAATACGAAAGGAGTGGATGTTTACTGATCTATTCCTTTTAATTCTTTAGATAAGAAAACAAATCCCTTGTTTACTAAATATACATTTTGTGAACCGATCGTTTGTCCTGTTGCTACGGCGGCCATTTTGATATTATGATCAAAAAGAAAGAAAACAAGTTTCCATTATCATTGGTTACAACAAGATGCGTAATGGGATACTTTTACGATTTCTTTGAAGTTCTCCTGTTGTTTATTTTAGATGAACGATTTCTACGATACGACTCTAATAGCCACGTGTCGATCTTTGCGGTATGACGAAGCATGCTTAGGTCGGTCCGTAGATGGGTGGATCACCCACAATACACCGAGACACCTTCGTGCCTTAAAAAACTCTTGAAGCTGCTGTCCCAGGAGTCTGGATCTGCAGCGGCCTACTTGAACGTATTATAGTTAAAAGATGAGCCAGTTAGCAACCCAGTAGCAGTATAACAGGTTCCTCAAAACAAGGATCAAATTATTTGAAGGCCAGAGAATGATTATTTTCCTGCTCGTCTCGGAATGTAGGTTTAATCGCTTTTGCAAAACAATTCCACTTATTTCGAAGGTCTTAATTGAAAATTCACTTTCTTGGCCATTTCGTTACACGTGTTTCTTCGCAATGTTACAAATATTTACTGTTTGTATGCCTTGAATAATGTATCTCGACTCTTGCGTAGATATCGAGGGTTAAATTCTGAAAGACCTTGTTTTTGTCTTTTTTCGCTTAATATCAGTGTATTTTTCTTCTGTTTTTTATTCACAATACATTTATCTTAGTATGTCGTATGTTTTGTACAAAGGAAACTATGTATTATGTAAGGAATCAATAATTAACTAGCTTCTATATCTTTACTCTTTGGTAATCTTTTCTTTTGACTTGAGACAAGACTAAATCTTTGAAAATCTATCTAAAATTAGATTTGTTTACATATAAATCAGAGAGCGATTTTATCAGAGCAGTGGTGGCCCAGTGGTGGCGGCCTTGACTTACGAACAGTAAGTCGTGTGTTCGAACCCAGACAGGCGCATTACTTTGTGTATATCATCACCACTGCTCTCAAAACGGTGAAGGAAAATATTGTGAGGAAACCGGCCATGTCCTAGAACCAAAAATTCGAAGACATGTTACATCTACCAATCCGCTCTGGGCCCGCGTGATGGATTGCCCATTCCCTCTCATTGAGAGGAGGCCTTGTCCCAGCAGTGGGAACATTATTATTATTATTTATTTGTTTCAATCAACTTAGGATCATAGTGTACAATTAAAATCAACAACACAATTAAAATCAACATCACAAATAAATTTAAGATCAAAAATTAAAATGATAATAAAATTAAAACAAATTAGAATACAAATTAATACACAAAAATTAAAATTATTATAAAAAAAAAATAGAATAAAAATAAGGCTTAAAGCAAGGCTAAGGCAATAAGGCTGGAATTATAGGCTGATGATGATGATGATGATGAGGATGACATATAAATCAATAACATCAATAAATGTCTTTGCTCTAACAAGTCTAAACATAACATAAAAACAATTTCAAAAATACGATCAAAATACGAAATACTTGTCGTCCGAAACCGATTCAATTTTAGTATCCGTAAATATACAATTCAAATGAGCGTACGGCATTCGGGAAACGAATTGACGCTCTGTCCGACACGACAATTATAAACGTCAACATTCGCAAGTCACCGGCCGACTCCGCAATCACTCGTGCGGCACGGGCCGATTGTATTAAACGTACGCCGAATCTTTATTGATGGGGCACAACTGAATTTCACAATTTGGGAATTAAAATACGTAGGTTTTTTTAACAACGCGTTTGTTTTTAGGGTTCTGTGGTTACGAGGTAGAAACGGGCAGTGCAGTTTTGTCTTCTATTGGTTGTTGTTAAACGTGCCACTTGAATATCAATTTCTAATAAATTCTAAATAATTCACAAGAGTAAGACCGATTAAAATCATAACTCAATTAAAAACATTTTATTTCATTTTTAAACCTTCATGGGCACTTATAAACAATAACAAATAGGTGCATCGTTCGTATAATTCGCTTCCTATGAAGAACATGCAAGAAACTCCATGGTTACTCTAATGATTTGTTATAATAATATTCATTATGATCTATTCATTGCCATCATGTTATGTGGTTAGGAATAATTGGAGGCTCTTAACCGAAAACAGTAAATGAATTCATCCATTGGGTAACGTGAGAATTTTACATACTACACGCTTACAAAAAAAAAAACATTTTTAATTAATTCCAACAATCAATCCATGTAATTACGTTTTTGTTAACCCTGCCTTTCAACCCAATCAATTACCAATTAAACATGACATTCGAAACAAAATAACGAATAATTGAAACAAAACGTAATCCAATTCTTTCAAAGGGACGTTTAAAAACCCAATCGAATTTGACGGCAGTAATATAAAAGGATCTAGTACTTGATTCAAGGTCATCGGGGATAACAAGTGGTCAGTCCTTCATTACTAATCAATAGAAAAAGGGCTCAATCAAAGCGAGAATCGTTTTAGTCAGCCCTTTTGTGAATAAATGTTCAAATTACTGTGACAGCAGTTTCAAAAATAAATCCCATTGAGAATATTTACACTGAACACAAATGTTACTGCAAGTATCTTTGTGGCTACGAGCATTTTACGAGGCACGGCCGGGCGTAGCTGCGTAGGTGAGCACCGATCGGCGAGGGAGCGTAGCGTCTTCCGTAGGCGCGTAGCCATTTCGCGTAGGCGCATCGCTACGCGCGTAGACTCGCGGTTACATCATTAGTCCCAGTTAAATATCACGTCGTGTGAAACCATTTTACGACGAATGTTAATAAATGTGGTAGTAAGCGACATAATTAATGTATTACTTTGAACTTTTGAAGAGAACACGACACAAATATGTAAATTGATACCAAAAATAAATTAAACATTTCTCTAATATAAATAGCTGCCATTTTGCTTTTGTATTTTTAAATAAACGAAGGAACATTTCGAACTGTGTCGATAGTCGATAATTTACAAGCAATTGACCAATTTTATATCGGACTGTTTTCGAATTGTATTTAGGTCAGACGGTTAAAGTGGTAATTAAAATAAACTTTACATAATAACAATATTGACATCAAGAAAGCACAATACCCAAAGTAAAAGTAATAACTTTTTTTTTTCAAACATTATACCCTCATACAGTCCATCGCGCTTGCCTCGTGCCTTGCGCCTCCGTCACGTCCCGAGTCGGGCCCGAGTCGAGCTGCTATTTACCACATCTATCATAATAGTATATTTGAAATACATTAAGGAGCTGCAAGGAAGCATAGCACTCGCGTAGTTATTATAGAATTGTTTATAGTTTTGGATGTTGTCGAATTCACATATCATCACGCTTACCCTCGAAGGGATACGAAGAGGTGTCATTTGTCGAATTCTACCGAAACTGCTGGAGAGCAGCGGTGCCTGTGGCCCAGTGGTGGCGGCCTCGACTTAGGAACAGTAAGTCGTAGGTTCGAACCCAGACAGGCGCATTACTTTGTGTAATTTATTTCATCACCATTGCTCTCAAAACGGTGAAGGAAAACATCGTGAGGAAACCGGCATGTCCTAGAACCAAAAATTCGAAGACATGTGACATCTACCAATCCGCACTGGGCCCGCGTGGTAGATTATAGCCCATTCCCTCTCATTGAGAGAAAGCCGTGTTCCAGCAGTGGGAATATTATAGGCTGATGATGATGATGATGACCGAAACTGAAACAAAAATTTTAAACTGTGTCAGATTTATGACATGATGAAGAAAATGAGTTGTTCTGATATGCTGTGCTACTAGCACGATCGCAAATCCGAATCAATGAACTCGTCAGGGTCTGGGGATGATTCTTTCACGAAATTCTAATTGTGGAACCAATATCGAGTGATTCCGGCCCATTGATTCTGATATGAATTTGTTAAAGAAAGTGTTACATCATTTCATATGAGGACTTCTTTAGGGACTACCACAAATAGTTAACCATAGTAAAGGTTCAAGGATACATATTCCACCATGACTGATATTATATTCTTGGACATTACGTGACGTATTATTGCGATATATTCATTGGTTCCCCATTGTCCGCATCAGTTCGTTCATTACTCGCGCGCCGGGCCCGGCATTACATATAAAACGCGCATTACTGCCGATCCATCGCTCCGATTGTGAGGCGCGACAGGGTGTTATATTGTGAGGCTACAGATTGGCGATACCATGTATGTCGTACCTACTTGTGATCACAATAACTTATTTATTGCTTGTTTGTTGATAAACATGTGAGTTTGAGAGACGATTACAGTACCGCTGCCCAGCATCAACAACAATAACAACAACAACAACAGCCCATAACGTCCACTGCTGGACATAAGCCTCTCCCATGCTGGGAGGAATTTGCCGTAATCTCCACGCCTGGCAGGCGGATTGGAGATCGCAGTGATGAAAGACTAACAGAAAACGCTGCTGCCCATTCTCTGGTCTACGGAGGCGCAAGGTGTTCTGCCTCAGACATTAGTTGCCTTATACGACACCCGTGAGTGTAATGGGTTGGTTCTATTCTACTCTGCTGGATACCACACGGCTTCACAGCTCAGTTCGGCGACCCAGCATCATTATCAGTCAACTGCTGGGCATGGTCTTCTCCAATCACACCATTCAGTTCGAAACTCGGCAACTCTCACTAGCTGCTACCAGGCACATCGTTGCCCCACTGAGCCTGAGCGCATCCCACCTTACGATTGCCAATTTGCAGTCTTCGCTCAAAGACACTCTATTCTACGACTATTACGGGCAGCTATCAATGCTGATATACTGATTACATTTAAATAATGATTAAAGTTACTCGCTTGTGGAAACAGAAGATATTCAAGGCGATTCTAGTATTGAATGATCTGATTAGAATGCTGAAATGATATTTGTGTTAATTAGTAGTAAGTGATTATTATTGATTAATTTGATTGAATACTGGTAACTAATTAGTAGTGACCAGTTTTCAACCAAATTAATTAATGTTGTCACCTGTCAATTAATATACTAATTACCGATATACTATTCCTGACCCATCGATTCATATTAGTTTTTTTTTTTCAAAAGAATCTACGCTTTCTTAACACCCAAATGAATATATTCACCCGGAAGTACAAGCAGAGCTACTTCCTTCCTCTGTTTCGTCGTCGCAACAAATACAAAGCACGAACCTTCACAAAGCCTCTATCTACTCCTCAATCTTGACACAACGTCCTCTATTTCAAAATCAATTTTAAAAGCAAAATATATCCAGTATTTCAAACAAACAATATCTTCAGAAATTGTTTTTGCCGCGAACAATATTTCCGAAGGCGATCGGAACACCAATCATGGCGCTACAGAGCAATGGAGCTATTCTGAACGGACGGGCAAACAAGAAAATATAAGACATGGAATATGCAGCGGGGAATGAGGTCACGCTTCAAGTGCAATGTTTTAATGAAAAATAATGGGAACACTCGCTTGCTTTTCGCTTTCAAGTTTTATTTGACGGGCGTGCTGTCTTAGATTAGTTTTATGACCGGTAAGGAAGTAGTAAACTAGTGTTATGTCTCAAGAATATTATAGCAATTCGTAAATGTATTAGAGTAAGTTTTTCGCTGTCAAAATGCTAAGTAGGGTAATTATGTCTGAAAGCGGTAAAGACTTAGATATGGTCTTCAAACGACTACCATCCGTACAGCAGGTGTGTCATGAGTGCAATTTTTTGTTTTGGCTTCAACAATTTTACACCGTTGACCATAATACCAACTGCTTTCAAATTCTTGGTAGATTATTAAAACCTAATTAAAACCTAATTTGATCATTTTAAAAGTTAAACAAATTAGTATTACTTAATAAAATTGAAATGTATGACCATTCCAAATAAACAGACGCTAATTATCATTACACGGGTGATTCCCTCCCCCTCGCCTCCCCCCCCCCCCCCCCTTCAAGCCTTTTCAGCATCCGCGCTGCACCACCAACAAAAGGGAAGAACTTCCAACATTCTTAATAGTCACTGAAGCCCTTTCTTTTATCGTAATGTCGTTCCAAATGAAGAGGTTCCTCGTTATTGAAATTACAAATTTAAACAACCAAGAAACAGAAAAATCACCCTTATACTAATAGTTATAAAGCTGTTTTCTCCAAAGTGAGAAGCAATTGGATTGTAAAAGAAAATCAATCGGCTCTGGATGCGAGCTTTTTTAATCAAATGGACTAGAAATGGTTTTAAAGTCGACCATTACGTTAAGCGAACCACCTTTGTCATATTTTCTTTTGTAATCGTTTAAGTAATTTGGGCGCGCAATTAAACCTTCCCGCCATTTTTCCCTTTTCGCTTTTTTTTCTTATTAATTGGTTTCTTAGAAAGGAACGGATAATTATTGACGATTTTAATGATCGAAATGGTCCGGGAAATAATCAGGTTCTTTGTTTTAAATGCGATTTAAAATGAAAAGATTTCGGGGGATAGTAATCTGAGGTCATTGCAAATCTTTTTATGTTTAATTGCTCCCATAAATAAAAATCTAACAGTTAAGGTGACATTAGTTCCGGGCTCGAACTCATTGGTGGGCGTGGCCAAAAAGCACGCTGTCTCACCTGGCATCGTGCCCAACAGAGTGAGTTCAGTGAGATGCACAGTAATTCAAAGCAAAAAGCGCGCGAGAAAAATACGAAAATGTCTTTGGAAAATCGAGTTTTATGAAAAAACCACAGCATAAATCAATTACAAATAATTATTATTGAATATTTCGATAGTTGTGCTTTGTCAGTAACTCAGTACCGACTCTGTTATGGAAATTTGTCACTTCTTTTATTACTAATTTAAGCCCAAAGTGCCGTTAAATTGGCAATAAAAACTAATCTTTGGTAGCTCGTAACTTTTGAATGGCTTTTATTTTACTATACTATTTTGTTTCCGCACAGCCAAAATTAATAATGAGACAAAACGATATCATGTCTACCTTTGGATGCACAGTGTCAGTGTGGAGTTAATACCCTCCCCCTCTGGAAAAAATGATCGACTAGTGTCACCTTAAGGAAGATTTTCGGGCCAAATGGAGTGACCAATACGACGATACGACATCTGATTAGTAAGTCATACAGACCTACCAAATAAATAATCTATGGTCACGACCAACGAAAAGTATAAAGTGTAACAATTCACAATCTTAATAACAGGACGTTAAAAACCTTTAAACTACCTCCCAAATTCACAAATAAAAAAATATTGGCGGCATGTCGAATTGGAGAAGCAATAACGTCCTAATAAAGCCATAGTCTACGATCAGGTGAATATTACGAAACATGAGTATATTTCGGCACACAATATAAATACATACAGAAGACATACTCCAGATGTTGTGTCTTAGAAACTTACCTTTTATTACTACTAAAACTCCACTGTCCGTCTGTCTGTCTGTCACCAGGCTGTATCTCATGAACCGTGATAGCTAGACAGTTGAAATTTTCACAGATGATGTATTTCTGTTGCCGCTATAAAAACAAATAATAAAAATAAAGATTAATTAAAAATTAAAGGGAGGACCCCCTTTACTACGATGGTACGGAACCCTTCATGCGTGAGTCCGGTTTTTGATACCAGATAGTGTATTTGAAATGAAATTAACAGTTTTAGTGACCAAGTTTCCCAGCTGGTAACATAACTGTTGAGCAAAAACTTTCTGAAAATTATATAGAATAAGAAGACACTTCAAATAGCCCACAGTTTTGAGAGCAGTGCTACAGAAATAATTCTCCTGATTGGGTCCGAATCCACGTTTTCAAAAACGTAAGTCGTTACCGCTGGGCCACCACATGGGATCCCGAAATCACCGACTACCAACATCAGACAAAGTTAGCCCTATTATGCAAGCTAGGAAATACACTAAAAAAATGTTGGATTTTTGAACCTTCTCCGTACATTTACTTTGTGTGCCATAGATGTTCAATAAACGGGGCAAAGGGAGCGTATTTATCATAATATACGAGCTCGCCTGGTATTCGTATTGATGCTCTCCGCGCGACACACGGAAATAAAACGTTACGGTAATTGGGGCCTCACTTATTTATTGACTTGTATGGCGATGGTGACATCTTCCCTTTCTTTTAATACCGACTTAAGTGTCTACTAGCCGTGTGGTATCCGGCAGAGTAGAATAGAACCAACCCATTACACTCACGG
This sequence comes from Xestia xanthographa, assembly GCA_905147715.2. Taxonomy (NCBI): domain Eukaryota; kingdom Metazoa; phylum Arthropoda; class Insecta; order Lepidoptera; family Noctuidae; genus Xestia; species Xestia xanthographa. The sequence continues at coordinate 1,578,937 of LR990655.1, forward strand.
GTGTCGTATAAGGCGACTAATGTCTGAGGCAGAACACCTTGCGCCTCCGTAGACCAGAGAATGGGCAGCAGCGTTTTCTGTTAGTCTTTCATCACTGCGATCTCCAATCTGCCTGCCAAGCGTGGAGATTACGGCAAATTCCTCCCATCACGGGAGAGGCTTGTGTCCAGCAGTGGACGTTATGGGCTGTTGTAGTGTAGTGTAAGTGTCCACAGCTGATTTCTGAATCATTTTTTTTTCTTTTTTCTTTTTGGCCGTAACCACTTTATCACAATTCTTTATCAACATCCTCCTGCGTCTGTCTTGGAGTCTGCGCAACATGATGTATTCTCTTCTTTCATTCTCTTCTTTTCTTTCTTAATTATCATCCCTCACATAATCCATCCATCAACATTTTAACAGCATTATTGTTTTCAAGTTTTTAGTTACATAGTATCCCCATTCAAAATTCACCAGACATTGTACAAGTTTCATCACAGGTGGGACAAACAGAACGCAGTTCTCCCTCTCGTTGTAGTACACATTGTGACTGCTCCATCATGTATTCAGATGGTATTGGAATAGGTTTAGGCAAATTAATTAGTAACAATCTGAGTCATTCTTGTCAAAATTATTGTACACCTCAGGCTTCATACAACCACATAATGTCATCCATAACTCTGAAGGAACTAGATCCTCATGCCATTGTAACTGTATTTGTAGGTAACAGTTCGAACGTTAAAATTGACGATATCACTGACAGTGTCACTCAACTGTTAAAACTAAAATGTAAGAAAATTATTCTATGCGCATTCCCGTACTTTAAGAAATTGTCTAGCAAGCAAAACCATCGAATATAATCATATGCATTTTCTAGTTAGTCATTATAGTGACAGGTTGACATTTTTCGACACTAACAGTTTCGTTCAGAAATTGAAGTCAACCAGGAACCATGCGTACTTGCCTATTAGTTTTAGACGTCAAATAGCTCGGCTATTAGCTTTTAATATAAACTCAGACATATGTGGTATGTCGCAGTTTTTTGTAAATAGGTCTACGGAAATTAGTAATTATACTAATTGTAATTATACAAATAGTATTAGCTTAGATTTAAACTAGTCAATAAGACAATAGAAGTTACGAGTGACAATTTAGTTAATCTCGTCAACTTCGAGGTATCTTCTAGCTCTCAATCAATTAACTGTAAAAAAGGGGCTGAGCAGAATTCCTTAAAATTGTTTCACCAGAATATTCAGGGACTTTCTTCCAAAGAACTAGAAATAGAACTATTTTTAGAAAAAACTAAGTTTGATATTATCTGTTTTACTGAACATTGGATGAAAGATTATGAAGTTGAAGCGTGGGAATATGGAAACCCTAATGGGTTAAACAAAACTCACCAACACTTTCATAAAAAAAATAATTTATTAGAAGATAGGCCGCGGATTACAGAAGCCCGTCATACGTTTTTTTCCGACATATGGAGGTAGGCGCGTCAAGTACTGCCCTGGCTTGCGCGTAGCTGTATGGACGCTGGAGCCGAGGAGCAGGATGCAGGACCCGCAGGGTAGGTGGTAGTGGTGCCGGATGCCCGATGCCCGTAGAGGCGTCGTTGGATGTCGGATGCCGGATGCCGGTGGAAGCGACTCGTCAGATGCGAGTGTCGGCACCGGGTGACGCGGCAACGGCACACACGGGTTAATCCCGGTGGAAGAAAATCCCGAACTTTGGTCCCTGGAATTTATGTCCAGTGGTAAGCGTAGGGTTCTCTGCTTATCCTCTCCTGACGGTGACCACAGCAGCGTAAGCGCAAGCGTAGGGATGGGTACTATCGCGCTTAGGGCGTATGTGTGTAGAGGTCACCTTCAGAAGCGGAGTTTACAGAGAAAAAAAGAAAAGAGAAAAAAAAGGTGTGAAGCACTTTTAAATTAATATTTACATACATGAACATTGATGTAGCAATTAAGGTTTGAGTACAATAGTTGAAATAGTAGCTAAAATGATGTCTATGAAAAAGATGATGAAATAATTTTGCACATCATTGACCTTGACATGACATTTAGAAACAAGCACTGCGTGAATTTGTCAACACTTAGCCACTTACCCGATATGGGGAATTACACACTGAAGTTATGGTTCCTTTATAGAACTTTTTTAAAAGTAAAATTATTAAAAAAAGTTTTGGAAATTATCAGTAGTCTAATCAAAAGTCTAATTCGCGAGGCTGCGCATATGTCGTCTAATATGTGTGTAGACTGACCGCGTGTAGATGACCACTGGCCTCTGCAGGTATGCGAGCGTGGTCGACGCTCGCGGCGCGCGTTGAATGATGGAGTGGGAAAAAAACTGGTTTTAAGAACGCGAGCGAGTGAGACAAAAGTACAGGCGCGATCAGGTGATTTGGTCGGCTGGAAAACGATATTAAAATGACTTCTGTTTTATTTGTTTACGTTTTATCAATTATGAACTAACAACGTTACAAAGTAATGCAAATAAATTATGAGAATTACAATGTGAGCAGTTGCTTTAACCGAAAATCTAAGATGCGTGGGGGTTCATTAATCCTAGTAAAAAATTGTATTAAATCTAAGTCTCGTAATGATATAGTCGATCTATCGGTTGAACATAGCATTGAATTGTCTTGTGTTGAGCTAGATAAGCATGTAATAGTGTGCGTTTACAGACCCCCTAATTACCTGAACTATTCTATCTTTGAGTCAGTAATGGAAGATGCTTTGGCAAAACTTGTAACTGGTAATAAACCAATAATTATCTGTGGTGACTTTAATGTTAATATCATAGAGAATAATGTGAATAGCAGTAGATTCTTAAGTCTCTTTAAATCATTTAACTTGTCAAATGTGTTTTCAGAACCAACTCGAATTACTACAAATACTGCTACATGTATCGATAATGTTTTTTGTTGCTGCGATTACATAAATAAATCTATCGTAAATTACCTGCCTTCAGATCATAGTGGTCAGACGGTTACTTTCGCGTACAATAGACAATTACAAAGAATTCAGATACAAACTAGACTAATAACACCCAGCAATCTAGACAAATTTAATAATAATTTAATCAGCAAGTATACCGGGTCATATTAGAAACAATGCAAATGTATTTTATGAAGAATTATTTTCGGTAGTGCACACTGAATTTAATAATACTTTAAAAAAGAAATCTAAAACTATTGGCCCAAAGTTTATTTTCAGTGACTGGGCAACACAGGGTATTCGGAAAAGTAGGGAACGATTGTTTGAGCTGTACGGCCTTAAGCCTTATATCAACACTGAAGCTTTTAATAAATATGTTGCTACTTACTCGAAATTTTTTAAAAACACTTGCAAGGTAGCCAAATCCTTATTCATTAGCAACAAGATTAAACGAGCCGACAACAAAATAAAGACGGTTTGGAAAATTATCAACAGTGAAACAAATAGAAATAAAAAACAAGGTAATGACTTCACACTAGAGACACCGCGTGGCATTGTGAGCTCCAACAATGAAGTTGCTCAAGAATTTGTAAATTTCTTTACCAGTATCCCACTTAAAACTACTGAAACCTTAAATTCCTCTCCCTTGCTCTCTATTGATTTATTGAAAGCGAACGTTTCAGCCTGTCCAAATGAATTTAAATTTCAACATATAAACCCCTTAACAGTCATAAAAGGTTTTAAGCAAATCAAGGTCAAATTAACGGAAGATCTATGGGGTATGTCTATCAAAGCTTGTACCTCAATTATTGAGACTGTAGCGCCGTATTTAGCCTCAATATTTAATTTGTGCGTGGATCAAGGGGTCTTCCCGGATCTAATGAAATTCAGTAAGGTAATACCGCTTTTTAAATCCGGGGACAGTAAAGACACCAATAACTATAGGCCCGTATCCGTGTTGCCGGTTTTCAGCAAGGTGTTTGAAAAGATAATGCTCAATCAAATGCTTAACCATTTTAACACTAATAAAATATTACACGAACAACAGTATGGTTTCACCAAAGGACGTTGTACAACTGACGCCGGTGTCACTTTATTAAAACACATATTTACTGCGTGGGAAGAGGCACAAGATGCCATAGGAATCTTCTGTGACCTTTCGAAGGCATTTGATTGCGTAAATCACGAAACCCTGATCTTGAAACTTCAGCATTACGGTTTAGGTGAACTTGCGCTCAGTTTAATAAAATCGTATTTGCATGATAGACAGCAGCAGGTACAAATAAATGGAGTCAACTCAATTGGTTTAAAAGTAAAAATGGGTGTACCACAAGGTTCGATATTGGGTCCCTTCCTCTTTTTAGTATATATTAATGACCTACCCCATCTATTTAACAACCATCCGCATATGGTGTTGTTTGCTGACGATACTTCTTTAATATTTAAAATAAACAGACGTGCCACTAATCTTGATGACGTAAATAACGCCCTACTGCAGGTCCACAATTGGTTTACCGCTAATAATTTAGTACTAAATGGGAAAAAAACTAAATGCATTAGATTTGCTCTACCAAATGTCAAAAGTAATGATTGTGACTAGGGCTTGCAATATCCGTTCATTTTTACTATCCGGATAATACGGAAATCAATATTTTACTATCCGGATTATCCGGATAATGCGGATAATACGGATATTTTTTAGTTTTTATTCTAAATCAAACTAATAAACTTTTGTAACACGTTTTAATCAGTCTCTCAAGCAAAATGACAAAGAAATAATAACCTATACCAATATTTCAAGTAACAATCACATAAGAAAACTAGTTCACTCTCTAAAATTATACAGTAAAAACCCGATACCGCACAAATAATTTGTATCTATTCTTCTCATACTTAAAACAATTCCAATTAAGAATGAGATCTGACATTTATCACAAAATCCTAATCAAATCAACCTATTTAAAACATAATAATTAAATAAAAATATCACTTTAGAACAAAACTGGTTTTAAGTGAGAAGCGACCGTGCGTGCGATACAATACAATACAATCTTGAAAATACGTGCAGTAGGGCTTTCAATCCGGAGTTCCGGAGTTTCAGAGAGATTTTAAGCATTATTCAAATCTGGAGTTGAAATAGAACACCAGAGTTGAAACCGGTTTTCAAAAACCGTGTAAAACAAACATGAAAACCAAATAATGAACAGATAGGTATCTGAGACAATTGTTGACGTTTTCAAAAGCCTAAAAGACCGCGTAAACTTGCCATCTACATCATCAACAGAATCACCAATGGAAACGTATGAACCAGAGTTGCACCTAAGTGTTGCAGAGGAACTGGAGCTGGATTCGTAAGAGTAGGAAAGGCAATTTATGACAATGGCGGATGCAGAGAAAAATACCTTTCAGAAGCGTACCACTATCTGCTGTGTGTCTTGCCGACGAGCGTGGAGTCTGAACGAGCCTTCTCGGCAGCAGGCTTTTTCTGCATGAAGCTTAGAAGTTCTCATTCTCTCTCTATTATAACGTCTGTCTGTCAGACAGTAAATTTTTAAACATAAACACTGATTCCTTAACAAATAAAACATCTATTAAACTCTAATTGTGACATAATATTGAATCAAGAGAAACTAGAATTTGTCGATAAAACGGTTTTCTTGGGAATCACGCTCGACTCAAGGTTACAATGGGGTCCTCATCTAACATCTCTTGCAGGACGGCTAAGCTCAGCAGCATATGCTGTTAGAAAAATCCGTCAATTTACTGATGTTGATACCGCGAGGCTGGTCTATTTTAGTTATTTTCATAGTATTATGTCATACGGTATTTTACTATGGGGACGGGCTGCAGACATCGAGTCTATATTTATTCTGCAGAAAAGAGCCATCAAAGCCATTTATGAATTACGTAGACGCGATTCTCTAAGAGAACTGTTTAAGGAAATTAATATCATGACAGTACCTTGTCAATACATCTATGAAAACATCATGTACGTTAGAAAAAATCGGCATTTATTCAGTAAGAGAGGGGACAGACACCACTATAACACTAGAAATAGGGACCAACTAGTTCAGCCAGGTTTCAGGCTTGCTAAAGTGGATTCATCTTTCATGGGGTACTGTTTGAAATGTTACAATAAAATACCTCCCCATATTCTTCAACTGAATGAGACGAAATTTAAATCTTGTATAAAACGCACACTATGTAGGCAAGCATATTATAAGTTGGGGGATTACATTGATGATAAAAATGCTTGGCTAAATGCTGGTCCTGCTCCACAACCATAGGTGGGGGGGGGGGGGCAAACTAATTGTTTGTACTGGTCGGGCATTATTTGAGTCCATCGTCACGTAAAGAAGAAGATGAAGAATTGATTCCCATGTTAATGTATTGTGGAAGCTGCAGAAGATTGTAAAAATATACTTGCATTGTATAGATTCCAGTTCTTAGTATTATATAATTGCATAGCACATGTGTGAGTACTTTGTACTGTTCAGCCACCATTTACATTTATTTATCTTTCATTGACTTGAATATGCCTTGGTAGCTGAGAGAATGTCATGCTCACTTAGATGTCTCGCTGATGGTGGCGGGTGTGTCGGGTCATTTAGTTCCCTTCAATATGGTTGAGTTGAATGGCGCCGGTACATGCGTCATGTCTGTGAACGGGCGCTGTCAGTTGGGACTGGTCATCTCTTAGCTGCCAAGGTTCATTTTAATTACTTTATTCATAAATTTTTGATCTAATCTTTTACTCTGGATGCTCTTAGTGTGCACGTCTTTTTACATCATTCTCACATATATGTATAATCTCAAAATTAATGATGTAACCAAGATTTTGTAACAATATTTTGATTTTAAAAGAGTGTCCATGGAGTTTCTTGCCCGTTCTTCTCCATAGAGATCTACGCTAGGGAATGGGCAACTACAGTACTTTCTCAAGTTATTATGCCTTGTGACTGGGACTGTAGCTTTGATTTTCTTTTTTTGTATTTTTGACTTTCAAAAGTGCCGTAATGGTCTAATTGAAATAAATGCTTTGAGTTTGAGTTTGAGTATTCGTACATACCAATTAAATATGATTTACTATATTTTAAGGCTGTAAGCACATTGGAGAGAAAATTCAGGGATTTATGAAAATCAAATCAATGCGCGGCTTTCATCTGAAAAACAATCTATCAACCTCAAGTAAACCAAAATAATGAAAACCAAATAAAGACAAAAGCCGTCCCAGAGACAGTTCCTTTGAAAGACCTAATTCCCACGAACCGCAACTTACGCCGCATTCCGAACAAGTAAGTCTTGACTTAAATCAAGATTAGAGCGGGCCTTAAAGCAAAAGTATCGAGTTGCGCCCAAATGAGGCGTAATCCAGAATTAACTGATATAAATCGCCCCTAATCTAGATCTGATGCGGAGTAGTTTTAGACTTTAGGGGTCGTCAGATTGTTTGTACTGCTTTGTTTGTGTTATTGTTGTTTTAAACAACACCAATAATCGTACTGTTCCTTTAGGATTAAAATTACTGTATTCTACTGAAGACAATAGTTAAGCTTATTAGTATGAAGACTTCCACTTAGGGCTTATTCACTAATGAAACTGGACGTAAACAGCATTTCTGAAACTGTCAGTTGTCGATTTTGCATAGCAATGATAACACTGAAAACTGATAATTGGTTTTGTCAATAATTGAATTGATGAAACTTTTCTTTATTTCATTATATTAATAACTTGAAATTAATACCTTAGCTTACCTTACCTTAGTCAAAGCATGAACCAAAAAAATATAGGTACACCTAACTGAAAATCCAAAATACCAAAAGATCAAAATATAACACCCGTGAATATAAACACCCTTGCTCACCTGCACCTGATAGACCCGTAGAACATTTACCACGCGACAAGCACAATGACGCGCGTGCCGCCGACGCGACTCTACCGCGCCGCGCCGCGTCCGACCGCATTCCAGACCGCTATTTACGTCACGCCAATGTGACTGTGGCCTGCGATCTGACTTTGTGGAAACGCCTTATTTTTGACTAGCGGACGTCCGGTGGTTTCACCCGCGTAGTTCCCGATCCCGTGGAAGTACGGGGATAAAATATAGCCTATGTTACTCAGGGTGAATGTAGCTTTCTAATGGTGAAAGAATTTGAAATCGGTTCATTACTTTCGGAGATTACCCCCTACATACAAACTTACAAACATACAAACAAATGTTACCTCTTTATAATATTAGTATAGATGAGATAATGGGCATGCTGTGTACGTATTTAGGGAATATCTATTTATCCACGTCGCTTAAATAGTGCAAAAATCGTCAAGAGTCATCACGCCTGTTTACTCCTTCACTTAGTACACCCACATTTTGGCAGGTAAGTTTGTTCAAGAAGGAGCTATGTATTTTCAAATAAGATTACTACCGATTTACTTTCCTTAACAATCAAAATAATGGGATAAACTAACTTAGGTCATAACGTCATTGGAATATGTAACAATTACCGGCTCAAGTTACTTTACGTTAATATACAGGGTGTAAACAACCTCATCACGAAGCCAACCAAGCATTCTGTACATCAAACTAAGTAACTTTACGCAAAAATTATTGGTGGGAAACGACTTTTTTTTGGGGTGAAAAATCATGTTTTGTGGTAGAACTCAATGTAACGCAATCAAAACATTGTGCTGATGGATGGATTGAATAGTACGGGGGTCGTTTAACCCTTTAGTCCCCAGCCGTGCCCGATCGGGCACGGTGCATTGTTATTTTAATTGTGTCTGTAATTGCGGGTATCGAAGTGAGTAAAAAATCTTACAAAAAAACTTGCTAAAAAAGTTGAAACTTTGACCCCCAATATCTCCGAAACTAGAAGGTTTCCCAGTGGTGTAGAACAAAAAAAAATATCGCAATGACGGGGAGAACAAGTGCCTTTTGGTTTCGTTAAGAGGTGTTTTACACCCTTTATTAACGCTAAAATATTTTTATCAGTTAGTAGATTCCGCCCAGGTTCCGCATGAATGAATCATTAGTAAATTGCACCCGTAATAATATTAAGATTGTTAGAAAATCTTAACTCTCCCGGGATGTGTTATAAACGTGTATAGGTACTTTCCGAAGATACCTCACACATGCAGTTTTTTTACGTGTTAACTTCTTATAAATCGATGAACACCGGCTGCACGCACTAAAAAGTGCCACACCGTTCCGCGCACCAACGCTTCGATCAACGCCCAGCCCAAACCCTTGGACCTAGAAAACTGAAATTTTGCACAGAGGTTCCCTTTATAATTTAAACAATGAATAAGGAAGGATTTTTCGAAATTCAACCCCTACGGCAGTTAAATAAAGGATGAAAGTTTGTATGAAAGTCCGTCAGTTTTAAAGTTAGGATCTTAAAATTTTGTGTTTAGACTGACGGACGATTGAAAATTAATTTATACGTGTCTCAGCATTTTTAATATAAAAAATCTCCACCTAGTCGAATAAACACTTACTATTTTGACATGGAGCAGCTGGTTTCCCCTGTAGTTAATACAACTAAGAGGAAATATGTTTTCCCGTACGACAACCGACTGCCTTAGAATGCCTGCATATTATGCGAGTATATCGAAATGTTTATGACCTCAGCCATATTGCTGTGGTGCCGACATCCCTCGCAGAAAATACCTGGCTGATATGTTCCTTGCACAAAATACACACACGTAGGTAAAAGATTGCCCTACTTTTGGGCTCCGGAATAGTCGGGTTATAATCTGGACACCGAACTACTAATTCGAGTTATTGTCACTAGATAAAGTTCGGCAATGTTAAAATCTTAACTTGTTTATTTTATTTAGAAAAACATCTAGTAGGTGAATAAACACTTATTTCAAAGGAGCTTGTGGGTATGTAATAAAAGTCGCACGGAAGTATAATGTTGCTTAACAATGCAGCCCAAAACATTTCTCATCTCATTATATACTATATACTAATATTATAAAGAGGTAACTTTTGTTTGTAAGTTTGTAATCTCCGGAAGTAATGAACCGATTTCAAAAATTCTTTCACTTTTCGAAAGCTACATTCACCCTGAGTAACATAGGCTAGTAATATATTTTATCCCCGTACTTCCACGGGAACGGGAACTACGCGGGTGAAACCGCGTGACGTCCGCTAGTATAGTATAAAAATACAACAGTCTCGATTCACTACACCTCTGAAAATGTCCTAATTAAATTAAAAACAGTATACTAACATAACCTTCAAATGCCACCGCCATTCACGTAAAAACCCCCTTAGTATTCAGCTCGCCGCTCAGAAATTATGATAGTTTATCGAGAAAGTATCTATTGAACAAAGGAAACATTATTCGGAACAACTACCGCTTATCTTCACCGTTTACCAACAGTTTCGGATACGGCGCGGATATTAATTCCCTATCTCGTATTGTTAGGGTTATGACTTGACAAATACGGATTTTTTTGCGAGTGTGCTAGACGTGGCGGATACTGTCCGAGTTTTTTTCGGATACCATTTTAAATAGTTGTTTCATCATCGGCTTTCAGTCGAACCGGATACAGCTGAATATTTGACGAATTTTTTTTTTTTTTTTTTACTTTTATTATTCAATAAACACTGTTTACAAATATTTTATACACTTAAACATACCACACAAACCATCGTGGGTTTAACAGTGGTATGCCAGACACGGCAACTCGGTGCCACAACAAAAATTACTAATCAGTACCTACAATACAGCATATTATGTATACGTACTTACCTACGCTCTGTAGTGTATGAGCTACTACGGTACGTGCGCAATCCGAGCGCAACCGGGGCATAGGGTGCGGCGCGGGCGCACCCGCCCCCCTCGCCAGCGGGATACCCCACCCCGCTCGGCCGCAGTGATGTAGTCAACACTACACTGCAGGCAGGCGAGGCGAGGCGCGCCGACGGCGGGGGCATGCGCGCCCGCCGCACACCCCACACCCCGACGGCACCCCGACCGCCCGCGCGCCGCAGGTACAGTATAGGAAACATATCGGATATTATATCTAGTAGGTAAGTACGTTTATACTAGTATAGGCACTAAAAAGACACTTCCTAGGTTGTACCACAACCTAGAAAGTATCTCTTTAGTACCTTCGAACAATTATTCACATTTATTGCCTTGCAGATTTCTAGCGGTAAGTCATTCATAATTGATGGTAGCATGCATTCCCACGTCCTTGCTCCATAGACGTTATTAGATTTAGGTATCTTAAATGTGGGTAGGTATGACAAACAACGTAACGACTTTAGCCTTTCGTATTTTCGAATTGAACCTAGATTGTGGTAGTTCTCGTTAACAACTAGTAGGTACACGCACTTTGTCGAAGACATTTACAATTTGACAGTACTTAAATAGACCCGTGTTGTCATCTTGGAATTCTTGTTTTATTCTTCTTGGTACAATCGTTTTTAAAATACGTAACTGTAACTTGTAAATGTCATCGATGTAAGTCTTGTATGTGCGCCCGTAGCTACTTAGGCCGTAGTCAATAACGGAATCAGCCAGTGCCAAGTACAATGTTCTAAGCGTTCTATAAGGAAGTTTATACTTAAGTATCGATAACTTTGATAGTACAGATCTAAGTTTATTACATACGTGATCAATGTGCGGCCGCCAGTGAAAATTACTATCTATTATCAGACCAAGATACATGTGATGAGTCACCAATTCCAAAGCCTGGCAGCTACACGCTGTGGTCGGTCGGTGTAAACACAGATGCTCGTGGGCAACGACAAAAGGTACAGAAGACGTCGTCAGGTAAGGTGAGTGAATATGCAGAAGTTTAGTTTTTTTTGCATTAATAACAAGACCAACGTCGTGAGCCCACTTACATAAGAGGTCGAAATTACCCTGCATCACTCTCTGTGCCTCACGTATGTCTTTGTGTGCAGTAACTAGACAAGTATCGTCAGCAAATTGGTATACGGAGCCTTCTGTAAAGATGTTACACATATCGTTCACGTACAGTAAGTATTCGGTCGGTCCGATAATCGAACCTTGAGCTGTGCCTTTATCGGTTGGGATCATGCTACTTAACGCGCCTGCGACACTCACAGACGTGAAGCGGTTTTTGTGGTAGTTTTTAAACCATTCTAATAAAGGACCCCGTATACCACTTTGCTGTAATTTATTAAATAGCGTCTTATATTCTAAACAATCAAACGCTTTGCTGAAGTCAATGAGGATAACAAGTACATGTTCACGATTGTTCAGGCACTTGTTAACCTCATTACTAAACTTAGACAATAATTGCGAGGTATTTTTGTTTTTTTGAAATCCGTATTGTTTATCATTAATCACCTCATTTTTTGTCAAGAATTTGTTGATTTCTCGTCCGAGATACCTCTCAATTATCTTATCAATACATGATAAAATAGTGATTGGCCTATAGTTATTAACATCTGTGAACGAACCGTTCTTATGGATAGGTCTTACTATTCCAACCTTTAGTTGGTCAGGGTACAAGGACGTCGCAATGCATGTGTTAATTAGATGTGTTATAACGGGAGTAATTTCTTTATATATGTATTTTAAGTCTTTGACTCGGATGCCATCGAAACCTGGACACTTTTTTTCGTTTAGGTGTTTTATTATAACGGATACAACGTCATCTGTGGCCTTTTGCAATCTCATTGATGAGCTACAATTATAAGTATATGAATTGACATCTAGAATTGGTGTGTTACACTGAAATTTGCAAGTTTTATTTACATTATCTCTGAATTCGGTGGCAAACTTATTAGATACGATATTTGGCAATAGTTTAAAATGTTTTGTGATTATATCATCTATAGATTTATTTATTTTTCCACATAAGTTGTTAATAGTTTCCCAAACTTTTTTAGAATTATGAAAATTGGATTTTACCTCCTTCAGAAAATAATTATTCTTAACATTATTAATATGTTTATTTGTTTTATTTCTGTATTTATTGTACAATAGCCTATTTGCCAAATTACTTTGATCTTTAAGCCAAATATCTAGTAATTGATCTCTTTTTTCACACATTTTTTCTATCCTAGTACTTTTCCACTTACACATTTGTCTTTTACCTAATTTAATTTTTACACTATACTTACAGTTCTCATATACATAAGAAAATTTATCTAATATAAAACACAATATCTCTTCAGGGTTGTTATAATCCAATGCCAAACTCCAATTAATATTATTTAATTCCCTTTGCAGCTTACTATTATCCAATTTACTAATGATTTTATATTGGTTGGCTTTGTTTACATACGTGTTCTCGACTATCGCGCAACCGGTTATGAAGTGGTCGGCTAACGCATTTTTTACAACAGCTGTTATTACGGCGCGACAGTTGACACTACGTATAAATATATGATCAATACATGATTTTGTTATGCACTCACCTCGCTTATCTATTCGAGTAAACTGGTTTATTCCGCATTCGAGGCCCATTTCACTGAGTGAGTTTAGATAGTGTTTAGTTAGCGAAGTAATTTGTTTTAAGTCGATATTCATGTCACCTAACAGAACAAAATTGTTTTTTTGTGGAAATTTATTAATAATGCTACCCAACTCCTCAATGAACTGGGCCTTACTCGTATCAGGTGGTCTATACACAGCACACAAACTAATTGATGAACCATAGTCTGTTTTAAGCTCGCCGGTTAAACACTCAAAGTTTCGTGTAGTCGTAGGTATTCTAGTGAAACAAACACTCTTATGCACATATACGATGACACCGCCTCCCTTCTTAGAACTACGCAACTGGGTATTCATGTCGTAGTCCACCAGTTCAAACAGTGATTTCGTCCTGTCGGAGATATTTGCCTCGGTGATGATGACCAGGTGAACGGTTTGAGGGCAGTTCATGATGATGTATTCGAGTTGAGAGAAATTCTTCAGCATTGATCTGATGTTCACGTGAAGCATTGTTATTGCGTTGTATATCTTAGGTAACTCCTCTGTATATTCATTCCAATGTTTATATGTATTTTCTGTTATGTTATCATATGTATCATCCATTTTTGGTGGTTTTTAGACTGGTAAGGGGGACACTACCTAACATATAAATGGTGAGGAGGGTAGGGGTTTCATATGATCTGATTATTATTAAATTCAGAGACGAGTTTTTGTATATCCTTCTCAGATCTGATGTTGAAGGTTTTCCCCTTTTCGTACCTTTTTACTAATATTTGTCCGTTCTTACACCAGACAAATTTACATAGGTTTGTTACTTTCAGAGCAGTCTTCGTTGCCCAAAGAAGGTAGGCTGTTGTGGGTGATAAACTTTCTCTGAGGTATATTTTGTTATCCTCACCGCAACCTAGATCCCTTCCAGTAATATTGTGAGTCCTAGCGACTTGCAGCCATGGATCCCGACAGCCCTCCTTAAGAGTCACGACGATTACCGGAGGGAGTTTTCCTGTTTTGGCTTCAGGTCGATTAACTTTTTTGCGGTATACGTTGACGACGTCAACGGGTTTTAGATTTAATTTAGTACATAGGTTTTCCATCACCCTATCCACGTCTTCAGTTTCGGCAACACCACAAATTTCCATGTTATTGACTAAATGGCTTTGCTCACTTGCATTAAGCTTTTGCTCCACTACCTCCATTTTAAGTTCGAGGTTTTTATATTTGTTTTTCAGCTCGATGTTCTGGTTTTCCACTAGTTTTAGGTTATTTTCATATGTTTTTATCTTATGCTCGTACTCATCAATCTTGTCTGAGTAGAACTGTAGGGTACTTTGCAGTTCTTCTTTTATTATGTCGCGTACCTCACGCCGTATATCGCTTAGGATGCGTTGGGTTATGTTGGTATCCATGAGGTTCTCCGTGTCCATGATGTCTTCGTCATCAACGTCCGGCAGGATGCAGGATAGGCGTTTGGGTTTAACATTACCCACACATGAACGACATTTCCAATCAACGGCATCCGTAGAGTATAATACATTCAACTGATCTGCCGTTATTGAAGCACATGCTGCATGAATCCATTTGCTACACTTTGAACACTGTATACCCGGACTTTTTTTCGTCACCAGTTTTCCGCACTTGGCACATTTAACCATTTTGATGATTAGATCGGTGCGTGAAAGATATAGTGTCACTAAAGTTCGGATAATCGCACACGCAGGTAATTAGGCGGTACGCGTCTAACGGGTTTCGCACCAAGCGCGAGACTGTTCTGTTCTGTTCTGTTCTGTTGAATTCACTACCTATCTGACTTACAGAACACAGTTACTGGACAACAAGACACCCATTTGGTCAAAACTGGTCGTCAGGCTTCAAGGCTCTCGGAACTACTGCCAATGATGTACAAATGAAGACCGGGACCAACTGCTCAACGTCTCTTCCGAGACAAGGAAGGGTCTTTGTATGTAATGAATGGTCAACCATACGCGCACTGACCTCGAAAGTGACTCGACCTCTTTAATTTAAACTTGAAGATAGAGCCGTGGAACTGCTATTATTTAGTGTACGAATGTAAATAGTTGATGATAGGTTTATTTCATTAATGGTATTGATCGACTTTTGGTAGCAAGCCTACTAGGTAAATAAAATATGATGTTGTTCTTAGTTTCGTCAGTTGTTTTACGTGTGGTTCGTTCGGTTTGTAAGTAAAATGAATAAAAAGCTAACATTATACGCAACTCTTATTTCCCAAACCACCACAACTCAAATATCCGATATATCCGAAATATCCGAACATTTTCCCATCTCTACACATTTGGAAGAGAAACAAAGTTGGTAACAGTTGTCGATATTGGAACCGTTACGTCTCGTGTAACTGAGCCGTTACTTTTAACGCCACTCTATAACTGTGACCTGGTCCGCATACTTACTGCCGCTCTAACTGCTATGTGTTTATGTTATCTTTAACTGTTGATTGCTCGCGGTAATTAAAGAGGATGACTGTGATAATGTTGTAGGACCTGTGTTCTGTGAGGCTCTATAAAGAAGGTAACATTTTGTTTTCTTAAAGTATTTTATAGCTACAGTTATCAAACGCCAGGAAATCAAACGACAACATCTTTAGATGCATGCTTCTGTTGTCGTTTAAATCACATTATCAGAACGGCGCTATTTGTAAACATTGCTAAGGGCTGCTTCTGAGAAATTACTCATGAAAAATATAATAACAGTTTGCCCGACCCGGGAATCGAATCCAGGACCTCATGCCTAGCCACGATTGCAACCACAACCCCAACGATCAGGCAATAAAAGTAAAATTTTAGTTTTAAGTAGTAATAAGTTTCGTTGTCACTAATTATTTCTTATGCAAACAAAGTGGAAGTATCGGAACATGTTAGATTAGACACTGCACTGACAATACAGTTCCCAATGTAAGCTATTATAAAGCTCAAAAAAATCTTTCCTCTCTGGAAGCTCCACTTTAAGCCAAGTGTACGAACGTAACCGAAGTCAATCTCGGTGTTCATCCCACAGCCGCGCCCCGCAGCTCATCCCGTGGGTGGCTTCCTCGTAAACAATTAACTTGAAACACTCTCCTGTATGTTTTAATTAATTGAATTGTAAGAGACACCTTCCATATAAAGTTTATGCTTGAAGCCGTGTCTGGAGCGTAACGAGGGTTTAAAAATAAAATGCTGTATAAGTGAAAGGTCAAAAGGTAATAAGTGTGTCACCTTATATGTGGAGAATAATACACTTAGTGCCTATATACCTGACTGATCTGCACCTACGTATTTTTTTGTATATCACAAATTAAAGAATCAAAACTCAAAGAATTTATTTCAATTAGACCATAACAGGCACTTGAATGTCAAAAACAAAAGGATGAAGCTACAGTTCCAGTCACAAGGCATAATACCTTGTGAAAGTACTGTTGCTGCCAAAGCGTAGCTATCTCTATGGAGAAGAATTTACAAGAAACTCCATTGACACTCTTTTAAATAAAAAATCAACGAATCTCGAATGAACAGCAAACAATATTTTGCGTAAATTATGTCATCACCTGTTCTGTATGGTGTCGGACGTAAAGAATAGCACCATCCCATATCTTCCCGTGGGTGTCGTAAGAGGCGACTAAGGGACTTACCAGAGAATGGGCAGCAGCGTTCTCTGTGCTTTTGTAACAACCGTACTGCGATCGCCAACCCGCCTGCCAAGCGTGGCGATTATGGCAAAAACCCCCTATGGAGGAGGCCCATGTCCAGCAATGGACGTCTTTCGGCTGAAATGATGATGATGATGATGATTTCATCACCACCGCTCTCAAAACTGGTGGAAAACATCGTGAGGAAACCGGTATGTCCTAGAACCAAAGATTCAAAGACATGTAACACGACCCACTCCCTCTCACAAATCTGCCCATCTCTTAGAAAGAGAAGCATTATACGTATAATAAAGCAGCAAACGAATCCTTTTCCTATAGATATAGGGAAAGACTCATATGAACAAACTATCGTAAAATTTTATTAGGATATCAGTTCTCGCGTAGAACATTATCCAATTGAATATGTTGCCCAATACAAAATGGCGGCCGATGCGACGTTTGTTCGTGGCTTGTAGTGTCAACTGTCAACAGGGGAGCTATCACGGAGACGGGAGCAGCTAATATACAGGAAATAGGGATGGCAGGATTCGGAAACAAGATCAGTTTATGGTGTACTTAGTGTTTTAGATTCTAGGGAGAACAAAAACGTTTAATTATTATGTTTTCACGCCCACAAACACACAAAACGTAATTTTTAACCCCAAAAAAAAGTAGTTTCCAGCAATTATTTTTGCGTGTTGCTTAGTTTGATGTACGGTCAACCAAGCTTTTAAATTTGGTTTACATTTTACAATGTAATTTGCATGTTAAAATGTAACCAAATAGCTTGGTCGACCGGTTGACGGGTTCGTGCAGGATCCGTTCACGCCTTGCATAACTCACGCTACGACCTCTAGAAGCCGAGCATCAATAAAAAAAATCGGCCAAGAGCGAGTCGGACTCGCACACCGAGGGTTCTGTAAAAACTTTTTAAAGGACAAACTTAACTTAGCTCATCGATCCCATGAAACGGCTATTGCATCAACAGCATATAATAAGTTTGTAATAGTAAAATCGCTTTTTTTTTTGTTATTATACTGGTTACAGTATGATAACAAAAAAAAGCGATTTTACATACGATTTTCAGATTTTTCCCTTTACTTGTACTATAAGACATTGCTTCTCGCCAAATTTCCTGATTCTAGGTCAACGGGAACTAATGGTAGTTCCCGTTGACGTAATCCGAATCCATATTCGACCCAAATCCTATAGGATACTTCTACTAATTTTGGTTAAAAGCAAGGTCTTACAGCGCAAGTAAAGGGAAAATTCCAAAAAATAATTAAAGGTGAAAATTAAGGTAAAATTTGGTATTTTACAAGTTTTCGCGAAAATCGAAATTTGCTCTATCTTTTTATCATGTTAACTCAGGCCCTTGATTTTTATACACCTAATAGGGACTATAGACTTCAGTAGGTATCTGGTATAAATTTCAATTGCTAGGTCCACCCGTTCCTGAGAAAATCGGTGGTGAAAGACGGACGGACAGACTTACAGACGGACAGACGGACAAGAGAGTGATCTTATAGGGGTTCCTTTTTTACCTTTTGAGGTTCAGAATCGTAAAAACGTTGCAAAAACGGGGTAAAAAGTATTTTTATAATAATTCCACGCGAATATCACATGGCACTCCTAACACTTTTGAGACCTATCCAATGAGAATAAGGCACAAAATTGGGAGATTGAACCGATAGGTTCCGGAGTGGTGACCGTATACCAGAAGAAAGGTACAGCGTTGGAAAGCCTCCCACAAGGTGGTCCCACGGTGGACCCAAAATGAAGGCTGTGGGAATCCTCTGGATGCGAGAAGCATAGGACCGTTCGACGTGGTGACGCTTGCAGGAGACCTGCACCCAGCAGTGGACATCTCTCGGCAGAGATGCTGATGATGAGGATAACGTGAGACAGAGACGAACAAAAAAATATCATGACTATGGGATGCGGAACGATACGAATTTAAAGTAACATTTTGACATCGATTGATAAGCCAAACCTTCTCCAGTATCTTACTCCGTGGCCTCACCCAGTAATACCGGGTTATACCGGGGCCGCTAAGTAATTTATCCGGGATTCGACTTAACCGCTTTACATCCCGGGATTTAAAATAAGGATGCCATTAATATGCGTCGCGGGGAAAGCAAATAGCAACAAGCATGGCGGCGGGAGAACAGTTGCGCGGAGACGGGCGGGTAGGCAGAAACGGTCGTCGAAGTTCAGAGCAGAGGTCAAGGGCAGGATTCCGATGTTATTTTGACGAAAAAGGTCGTGTGTTTATGTTTGCTTCGTACGTAAGCTTACCGTTTCTTTTCAAGTGTTTTTGCGAACAGTTGCCACGGGCTAATGTTTCTTTAAGGGATTTGTACGTGTGGTACCGAAAAAATAAGACGATTTTTTACGCACAAGCGATTTCTTTTGAGATGTTGAGCCTTGAACTTTCAGACATCTACAGATATAACGAATACTTCCTTACTTCTTCAACTTAAACAACGAAAACTTTCTTTGTTTCCCGAACTTTAGTAAATTGAAACAAGAATGACATTCAACTCTCCAATTTTTAAATTTCCTTTACAAAGCACATTAGATCATCTTAACTACTATTCATTTTTCCACCACCAACATAACCAAACCGACAACTAAAATAATGAAATTGGTATATTTATTTTACTAATGTCATTATATTAGCCGAAAGACGTCTTCGCTACATCGCCCGTGGTTTCTCGCATAGAGACAATACTCACGGTCTTCACTAGGCTACTGGCCCACCGTGTGACATGCCTTCCAACGCTGCGCCATCCGGTACATACTCGTGAACCTTTGAGCGTCATTCTGTTATGCGAACATTGCAATTCGTTTTGTCAATTTACCTCATCAATAACACTTGTACCTCACACATCCACAAACTCACGCACAGACGCACACGTTCATTAAAACGTCACGCGTCTGTCATGTCGGGGCGGGAGCGCGGGGCGTGTAGGCAAACAGGCGTGTTTGCTCTGCGCTCTGCGCTCGCCTACTCTCTCGTCAGAAGACGTCGCCAGTAATTGTTTTATTGCAGGCACTAAAAGGGCCGGGTTCAGTCGCTATGGTAATCGCGCGATTCGCAAACAGGAGACGCGCGATCTTCGCGTCTTATCGCGGCTGCTCCTCTCCGCGGTTATAACTGTTTTAGATAACGTTTTGATTAATCGTATCTGACTCGGATTTTGTTTTAAAAGAAATAAAAGCTATTCTGTTTATCTTGCTTCTATCTACCCAGAACTATTTTGTAAGTTTTGTTTTAATTCAATTTGGAAAGCTCTAGTTTATGTAGTTAGAAAAATTACGTCCACCAACAATTTCAGTTCTTACGTTTAGTTATTCTAAACGTGTTTTGCCGACCCCAAGTAACAAGGCAGGAAGATTAAGATCTGTATTTATTCCTAATCACCTACAGCTGAACTGGAATACTTTTATTTCTTTGTATCGTGGAAACAGTGTCACTAGTTGCTAGAACCGTAATGAAGCGTAACGTACATGGTTCACATTTCTACTCATACATATAACCTACCTATGTGCGACTCCTACAAGATCGCTAGAACGGTGCCAACGAACACGACATCTTGAAAGCATTTTTAAGTACCTACTGCTAATGTGCGAGAGCTAATAAATTCAGATTTTCGTACATAATCCGCGGCACTGCGTCAGACTCGGGCGTTCTTTGTTATGTACCATAACTCTAGACTATAAAGGAAGACGTAAATATTAATAATATGCTGTATATTCTAGCCACCAGCTTCTGGCGATTTCGTAGTGTCATCTACGAGGGATTTCAACAACAGACCCTCTTCTTTATTGGTGTGAGGTGAAGACTTACCATTTGGTTAGAGGTTAAAGAAAAGAGGTAGGTGAGGAATCAATTAATATACCTCTATATGATGACCAGAATATGCTATATGGAGGAGCTCGTGGCTAAATAATAACAGCCGCTCGGGTCAATCGTTAGGTTAAGCCGTGCTTGCCTAGGTTGGTCTGTGGATGGGTGACCACCCATTACATACCGAGTTTCCTCCGTGCCTCGGAAAGCACGTTAAGCCGTTGGTCCCGGCTGTCATTTGTAGATCTTTGACAGTCGTTAGGTAGTCAGAGGCCCAAAAAGTCTGACAACCAGTCTTACCAAGGGGTATCGTATTACCCGGTACTAACTGGGTTGTGGAGGTCAGATAGGCAGTCGCTCCATGTAAAATACTGGTATTCAGCTGCATCCGGTAAAACTGGAAGCCGACCCCAACACAGTTGGGAAAAGGCTAGGCAGATGATGATGATGACCAGGATATAGACCAGAAGGGGGAAGTGGCGAACGATCGTGAGACGAATCACATCTGCCCCTACATATCGCTACTTGATGACCACGACCGCACTACGAAAAAAGAGTGTCTCGAAAAAGAAAAAGACCTCGAAAAACAAGACAGGTTAAAAGTTAAAACCAGTGTAATGAAAACAATATTGATCACAATATCTTCAAGAATAACAGTGTTATATCTGTCTGAGCGGTTCTGAATGCCAAAACTATTTGGATTACTAATAATTTTGTATCTTCAGATAATAATATGGGCTAAATTAACTAAAGATACAAACTACCAGTCCAGACTCAAACGTAGCTGTGTTTGACAAAAACTAATTTATTCATATCAGTCTGATGTAATTCATTTTGTGAATAAAACATAAGCAATAACTGTGAGTGTTAGGGGCTTATGAAAACTAATGATGGCGGCGGAGTCTTGAGGCGTGGGCGGCTCAGTTTTAAACCCATTAGGGGAAGTAAAATATCACTGCAAACCCGGCTGGACGCTGGCTTGTGGACAGGCACAGATCGGGGACGAAGGAAACGAGAAAAATAGAAAATCGTTTATTCAAATAAGCTTGATAATCAACATATTTTTGTATGACAAAAATTGCATAAGACGAAGTTCGGAGAAAGAGAGACTCAACTCAACTCCCGACCAACACTTACGTCTGTTTCGGCCACTGATTTAATAGAATCGGCGTAAGTAGCAGGGACAGAAAGATTTACAAGATAGGAAACTTTTCGCAAAGAAACAGGCAAACGTTCATCGAACTAGGTATATAATCCATCCATTATATAAAGAAATAAAACTTATTACAGCGACCTACACCGTAAACATTTTAAGGACTTACGGCACCAAATTTTTTTTTTTTAAACAATATAATTTATAGAGCAGCCGTCTACAATCCAGCCCTGTACAGTGGGCCCGCTCCAGCATAATCTCGCAGCCAGCGATTAACGTTTCACTCCTGAGACCGTAAACTTTTACTCTTGATAAGGATTACTATGATACTGCGAATGAATTACTCAACACTGAGCTACTGACTCCAAAGCCGCTATTATTTCTTTGAAGCGTTTTACACTGGTTAATATTGGGTGGACGCACAGGAGACCGTACGAGGATGTACTAACTTTAGCGACCTTCTATACAAGGTGTCGCTTTGCATCCTGCGTCAAATACATAATAGACAAAGTGTCGCTTTGCATCCGGGTCAAATACATAATATACAAGGTGTCGTTTTGCATCCTGCGTCAAATACAATTATGTATTTGACGCGTATCTCCGTCAAAGTCAATTATGTATTTGTGTGTCAAAGCGACACTTTGTATATTAATACAAAGTGTCGCTTTGCATCCTGGTCAAATACATAATATACAAGGTGTCGCTTTGCATCCTGGTCAAATACATAATATACAAGGTGTCGCTTTGTATCCTGGTCAAATACATAATATACAAGGTGTCGCTTTGCATCCTGCGTCAAATACATAATATACAAAGTGTCGCTTTTCATCCTGGTCAAATACATAATATACAAGGTGTCGCTTTGCATCCTGGTCAAATACATAATATACAAGGTGTCGCTTTGTATCCTGGTCAAATACATAATATACAAGGTGTCGCTTTGCATCCTGGTCAAATTCAAGGAGGTATCTATGCTAATGATTCTCGACCCGGATCGATAATAAAATGTAGTAATTCTTCTATTATTTCCGTGTTATTCTGAAAAACTGTTAAATTTAATTTAAAATAGCAGCTTTATTAATTACTAGCGGACGTGACGCGGTTTCACCCACGTAGTTTCTGTTGCCGTAGGAGTACGGAGATAAAATTATAGCCTATGCTACTAAGTGTGAATGTAGCTTTCTAATGGTGAAACAATTTTTGAAATCGGTGCAGTTGTTTTTGAGTTTATTCATTACAAATATAAACACACAAAAATACAAATCTTTCCTTTTTATAATATTAAGTGTAGATGTAGATTATATAGTGTAGATTTGACCGGGTATCGTAATTTAAATTGATTATTGTATTTTGTGACAACCTCTTGAATTTTGACTAGGATGCAAAACAACACCTTGTACAGCGTGTTTTAGAAAGGTGGAGGTCATCATCATCATCATCAGCCTTTTAATGTTCCCACTGCTGGGACACAGGCCTCCTCTCTTTGAGAGGGAATGGGCTATAATCCACCACGCGGGCCCAGTGCGGATTGGTAGATGTCACATGTCTTCGAATTTTTGGTTCTAGGACATGCCGGTTTCCTCACGATGTTTTCCTTCACCGTTTTGAGAGCAGTGGTGATGAAATAAATTACACAAAGTAATGCGCCTGTCTGGGTTCGAACCCACGACTTACTGTTCGTAAGTCGGGGCCGCCACCACTGGGCCACCGCTGCTCCCCAGGCGGAGGTCATAATCAAGGATTTGGATCAGACCATCAAACTACCAACTTTCTCCATGGGGTAGTGACCCACATGGGGATGAGATTGGCGTGGTGGGGTAGTGGGTTAGTGAACAACATCTTCAATCAATCGTGATAACATAATCAGCTGTCCCATACAAAACTTCAATACTCACTCGACCTTGTACCACACCAGGTGGAGCACACCTTTCTGATACACCCTACCGTCAAGCAAGGTTACAGTGTTCTGATTGAATCTCTTGAATCTCGGTGACAGACTCATGAGACCACATTTGTTGATGCGACATCGGCTTAATCTAAAGAAGAAAAAAGGAAAGAGCTTTAACAGCAAATCTAATAAAAACGAAGGAGACGTCAATCACCCGGTTTCAATTTCGACAACGCCACTTGAGACTGCGTTGAACTAAATGAATGTGGTCCCTTAGCTTACCTTAAGAAGGCAAGATAGCATTGGCAATGCATCTATTATAGCGTAATCATAGACGATTATTTGCGATAGCCTTAGTTTTTGAAAAGTACAGTTGAGTGAAGCTAAATATATTCGATTAAAAGATGATTTGCTTCATCGATAATACAAGCAAATATCCAAACATTACAAATCGTAACATAGCGAATTCACTTTATGAGTATCGTGTCATCTTCAATCTTTAACTTATGATAGGAGCGCGTGGTGCTAAAACCAAAAGTCCGTTGTTGATATCAGACCGGCGCTCTTTTACGCCAGTTTGCTAACTTCCCTCGTAAATAAGTATATATCGTCAAAAATACCGGGTTTATTGAATACCGATAGGGTTTATTATACCGCCGTTGTTACAGAACTTACTTTTAAAAGTCTTTTTTTTTATGCTACACTAGTTTTTTCCCGCAGCTGCACTCGCGAAAATATGCAACGAGAACGTTTAAAATATAGCTTATGACACTTGGGAGCAATGTAGGTTCCCATTAGTGAAAGAATTTTCGAAATCACTTCAGTAGTTCAGATGATTATCCCACATACAAACTTTACGTCTCTAGGATATTAGTGATTGCGAAGGAACTATTTCGGAAAGGCGAGGCGTGGTGAAAGAAAAGTTTAAATAGTTTTATTTTATTTATTTATTACATGTCTAAGTATTTGAGATAGGTTTAACAGCGGGTCCCAAACTAGGCACAGCCTGTATCTTGGTGACCCAAATAAACCAATTATACGTAGATGCGTACAGCTATTTGTTTTAAAAAATATACAGTGCCATCGGTTGATATCATAAACCAATATATAAAAATAGTAAAATAAAAATGCGATGATAAATAACAAATTGTAAAACCGGGCAAACATTTAAATCCGTTCAAGCATAAACCATTTACTATAAGCACTTATTTTATTTTATTTTACTAAATTAAGCGCACATTTTATTTTGTGGCCGAATAGCCGCCACGGTCCTGTAATTACTGAACGGTCTACTAAATAGCTCTCAATGTTAAACGGTATTGGCAATCAAAACATTCCGAGATCAGAAGACATTTTCTACATTTATTTAGAAGAAAACGATATCTACCTAGTAGAAAAGTTCTTTTTTTTTTTCAAGATCACTGCAAAGTAACTTTACAATGTTGAATGTCAGGCTCCTTAGGTACAATATCACACATTTACAGCAAAATGAAACGCTAATTGGAAATGTAGTTCTAGGGTATTTACGCAAAGGTAACCATGATTACTTACCTACCTAAGTATATAGTAATAGGTACATAAGATATGTAGTAGTAGTTTTTATTGCACACTAACTGGGTTGTGTAGGTCAGATAGGCAGTCGCTCTATGTGAGGTACTGGTATTCAACTGCACCCAGTTAGAATTAAAGCCGAACCCGATATATTCGGATGATAATAAAGTGAAACAGACCAAAAGCCTACCTACCAACAACTTTCTATTCAGATCCCTATTCTAAAAACAACAGGGTAGATGACAAAAAAAAAAACTAATAAGTCCGTCAGATAGATTTCCAAAAAATAATGGACACATTTTTTTCTTTTTTCACGTAAACAAAAAGTGAAGTCAGTGAGTCGAAAACTCGTGTGACGACACATTTAAGAGTCCTATTACATTTTTTACGCAAATTCATGATTTTTAACGCAGTAATTTTCAGCATCAGTTAGATATTTTAATTATTTGCTTATGAATAACAATAGTGCCATTCTCTTTCTTGTAAGTTGGAGTTACACATTTTCATTTTTCTTTTCGTGTAATTTACTATAAATATTTGACGAACTCAGTTAGCTAGAAAAACTGTCGGCGATGGAACGTTGACGCTCAAATTCACATTGTTACATGCAATTCTTATAAAAGCTAAAATTACTGAAAAATAAGCTGAATGTTTTACTTGTTTATTGGAGTTTTAGATTTTTTTTTAATTCCTTGAATTTTCACGGAAAAAATCGTAAAGAAAGCGTAATTTAAGCCATAAATGTCTTGATTCAGCGTCCATTATATTCCAAATAAACTAAATTTTATCAAATAAATTAATATGATATAAAACTTCAATCAACAATGAATAAGTTTCATTAGTTTACGTTTGTCAATATAATAAGACAAAATTACAATAAATAAAATTAAAGTACTATCATTCTGCGTCAATTCAGGTCCAGCTCCTCAGTCTCATGTCAGTCTCGTTTCTAATTTTCATCAGTATCAACCGACAATCATCCGGAGATCGCTATTATTATCGACTCGTGTACGCCGACCGAAAAAATGTAATAGGACTCCCTATTACATTTTTTACGCATATTTTTGATTTTTACTTCCTGGATCAAATTATTTCGTAATAAGTTAAGTACATTAGTACAAGTACAAGTACTTAAGTACATTTTTACTCATGTACAGCCCCCACTCATGATCATTGACACGTTTTATCTTTGTAAACTTTTATTAATTTCATAAAACAAAAAAAAACGTATCTAATTGTTTTCGATAATGTAACTGACGGACTAAACAGAATCATGTTTTTTTAGTCAGTCATAATCCCTATTAAAACTGCCATCACAGCTCAAGAAACGTTTAGTATTTTTCTTACCTTAAGGAGATTACAGAAAGTAGAGACGACGAAGATATTCACAGCAGTCGTAATTTATCTTAGTAACGTCTGTAAAGCCTGCCCCGCCCCTTTTGGATCCCGCATCAAGCCGCGCCTTGAATTTAAAACAAGCGGCAATTTCTTCTGGCCGACGTTAATTTCCTGGCAACACCAGTGATTTAGTGGCAAGTGATTCTACGCCTGAATTCTACTCAGTTCTTTTAGGAATGGTTTAATTTCTTAGGACTTATTGTTCGAGATTTCGAAAGATAATACTGTTATAGGACTTTCTTAGTTGCTGTAAATCAGTTGTTTTATGAGTCAAATAATCCACAGTAAAATGTATATATTCAGATAAGTATGGATTATTTTTTAGTTAGATTATTACCTTAAACCATCAGTATTTCAAATAGAACACTTATGTAAGCCAATTCACAAATGAGTTTAAGAAGCTTAGGTACAGGAACAACAAACAGGCGCCATTGTACTCCAACTCGACTAGGCTGACCTCATCTGCCGAATGCCCAAATAACAGCCCCTATGTGGAGCCCGCCGTGTGGTATCCGGCAGAGTAGAATAGAACCAACCCATTATAGTCACGGGTGTCGTATAAGGCGACTAATGTCTGAGGCAGAACACCTTGCGCCTCCGTAGACCTGAGAATGGGCAGCAGCGTTTTCTGTTAGTGTTTCATCACCAAGCGTGGAGATTACGGCAAATTCCTCCCATCATGGGAGAGACTTATGTCCAGCAGTGGACGTTATGGGCTGTTGTAGTGTAGTAGTATTAGCATGTGGAGCCCTGACACAGCCTGATGTCGGGATGAGCTGGAGAAAACCAATGGCCAGTGGTCTACACTAGTCAAGAACTGGAACACACCTGGAGAGGCCTCTGCCCAACTGTGGGATGATGCACGCTTACAGTAACACCAACAATGCCGTTGGCTAATGACAGATGCCAGGAAGTATTACACAGCTACGCAATACTTGTGAAAAACTTTCATAAACGACACATTTATTTAATTTAATAACGCCATTAACTTAAAAACGCGTCGTAAAGGCAAACGACAAAGGTTTTACCACAATACAGGAATATGCAATAAACCAACTCCTAACAACGTATCTGACAATACAAAAACCTTGACGATATTTATTGTTTTCGTCCTGATAAAGCGAACGCTAATGACAGAAATAATAGTTACTTACTGGTCTACGATGTTTCGCATTAACGTATAGATAGCCTTTCTGTTCCTCGACCGAGATCTTCAAATAGAAGATCATCTCATCCGATCTTTCATTTTTAGCATTTTGCACCAAACTTATTGTTCATCGCACAGAAAAAAATATCTTAATTTGAGCCCAACTAAATGAAAAAGAAACATGGTTTCAAAAACTACTGTAGTGAAACTTCGACAAACACTTTTTTAAGTGGTCCGAGGTAGACAAAGAGCTTCAACTATGAAACATAAAATAACATGATTAGCATAATCTGTGCATTAAGCACTTCAGTCTATCTTACAAGCCGTGTAGCCGAGTAGCCATGTTTCATAGAGCGGGTCTCAAGCATGCGGCGGATGTTGAACAGACCAACATTGTGCGGAGAGGAACTGCAAAGTTAAACAAGAACGGAAAGTGTTTTATTCAAGATAGCTTTGATAAAATTTTAAGCCTTTTCTGTTGGCCTCAATTGGTAATTATTAATAACTGAACAACTGATTGAATTAAAGACCAATTATTGCATTGAATAAAGAATCATCGCCTTTGACACTACCTCTATTCTGTGAGTTGGTCATTGGAAAAATATGATAAAACTAAAAGGTACTTTTCCTTGCTGATTCTTTACCATTATATCCTAAACGATAGAACAAGAGGGCAGAAATCGCTTTTAAAAAAGTTTCTAATTTCTTCAATAACTTCCATCAGGATTAATATAAGTTTTTTGTTAAGTCAACGCAATACATTTTTGACTGTTTCGATATCTATACTAATATTATAAAGAGGTAACATTTGTTTGTAAGTTTGTATGTAGGGGGTAATCTCCGGAAGTAATTAACCGATTTCAAAAATTCTTTCACCATTAGAAAGCTACATTCACACTGAGTAACATAGGCTATATTTTATCCCCGTACTCCCACGGGAACGGGAACTACGCGGGTGAAACCGCGTGACGTCCGCTAGTCGGTAATAGAATATAACTCTATCTAGGCATTCTATTTTAATCTACGTCACCGTAATACTGGACTGCCTCGTTGATAGAGTGGTCGCAAGCGCGGCGGCTGTGGATGTGGTCCTGGGTCCTATTCCCGGGTGAGACAAAGTGCTGGTGGGTTTTTTCATTAGGAATTTCTCAGTAGCAGCCATGGAGTCTGAATTCGGGCTCCGTTGATGGCAATAGGTTCGCCCCCCATTACATGAGACTTATACATAACTGGCAAGATGTGGGTGTACAATTAGGTAGGACCTCTGCCTTGCCCTTCGGGGATTAAAGGCGTGATGTTATGTCACTCTAATTTCAAATACCTATCTTAATCACTGACTTGATCTCTTGGGTAATCAAATTAATTATCTCAATTAATATCTTTCAAAGACAACCCATGTCTGTCTTGTAATTATTTTACACAAAATTACGAAGCTACACATTTAGGCTAAAGGAATCTCAAACAAATCCTAGAATTAGCCGGTAAAGTAATGATTGTAAAAACAAAGGTTTCATAATTAGGAGTGGCTCGTGGCTAGTCCCCACCAGGCAGTGGCTGTGGGGCTAAATCATATTGATACGAGACAAGGCTCGCTGTAAGCTCTTACAAGACCTTGTATGTGGTGCAGGTAATCAGAGAATGCGATTTTAGTTCTTTTATTTAATTAGATGGCTTCTCTTGAAGATGTTGATGATGGCTTGCTCAAAATAGTTAGATATGTCGCCGCTATCTGCTAACAATATTAGTAAATCTAATTAATAACTAACTATAAGTTGGTCTTTGTTGGTATTTGTCATCCATCATAATATGATTCTGCCCTCAGAGTCAGAGTCAAAGAGTGAGTGAGTGTCAGAGTTGGCAGTACAATTATTACACTGATCTGAATGAAAGTTGCTTGACAGATTGACTGTCGGTGAAATCATCTGTTTATAATACACTAGCCGACGTCACGCGGTTTCACCCGCGTAGTTCCCGTTCCCGTGGGAGTACGGGGATAAAACATAGCCTATAGTACTCACGAATAACGTAGCTTTCTACCAGTGAAAGAATTTTTAAAATTGGTTCATTACTTCCGGAGATTACCCCCTACATACAAACTTACAAACAAATTTTAATGTTATCTCTTTATAATATTACTATAGATTAACTTCATCACGCCTGTATTCTCCGAGGGGTTAGTTAGTTTGGGTGCACACCTAGCACATCTACATAAACAGACATTTCTATTGAGAAAATCAATTAGCTGACCACACCCAATCGAGGAGCCCCCACCCAATCGTGGCTAAATAATAACAGCCACTCGGGTCGATCTTTAGGTTAAGCCGTGCTTGCCTAGGTTGGTCTGACCAACCTAGGCAAGCACGGTAGCATGGGTGACCACCCAATACATACCGAGTTTCCTCCGTGCCTCGGAAAGCACGTTAAGCCGTTGGTCGCGGCTGTCATTTGTAGATCTTTGACAGTCGTTACAGGTAGTCAGTGACCAGAAAGTCTGACAACCAGTCTTACCAAGGGGTACCTACCGTATTACCCAGTACTAACTGGAATGTGGAGGTCAGATAGGCAGTTGCTCCTTGTAAAATACAGATATTTACATGCATCCGGTTAGACTGGAAGCCGACCCCAACATAGTTCGGAAAAGGCAGGCAGATGATGACCCGCTACCACCTGTTCCCTACACCACGACCCAAAAGATGTCTCTTCATTTTACACCAAAAATAAAATCTTTATCCGGGGATTAGGGACTGGGGCGGGCGGGGGAGGGGAGCTCAAGGGGGGTAGCTATAATTTATCTCACTAATGGTTTTAAAGCTGACATCTGCCCTTTTAAGAGCCCCGTAAACAAGCGGCCACACTTTATATCGGGGCAGTAAAAATGCATTTTTCCGCCTCTCTCGTTTACTTGCCATTTAGAAGATTGTTTTTCGTTGATATTGTGGGAACTTAGTTTGAATTTGTTTTTTTTGGGATAACGACCTCTGATTAAAATGGTTTAAAGGTGGGGGGGGGGGGTCTTTAAGTTTACTTTCAGTACAATATCTAGCATTTATTGGTATTAGGAGTGCATCATTGTTACCGTCCTATTTTTAGACTGCAACTAGAGCTAATCTCCTTTTCACACAGACACAATCAAAATACCACCATGTACAGACTCACATAAAACTGAACACCCCTATTTAACCCCTCCACATCTGTGTAAGCTTCATAATAGACGTCTGTAGTTGCTGAAAACCGGCTTAAAACATAAATAAATGAGTAAATAATCTGCACAAGTCGAGATAACCGACTCATAGCCTCTCTGATGGCCAGCAGGGCAACTGAACCGTTATCTTCCACTAAAACTCCTCAGGATTAAACTAAGAGTATAGTTAATTAATATTTGTACGCTAATTCGCCTTGAGAACTGTTGAGTCAGTGTTTAAATGGGTACTTTTATTCTGTTTCTTAATCTTCTGACTAGGACTTTGTTGTTATCTTATTGTGAGGGAGTAAGGATAATTTTTCATCAAATAACTGTTCATTAAAGAAGAATAAAGTAAGGCGAAACGGCAGAGGACATGGTGTTCTAGCGTATCTACCTAGCAGTCTGCGATAGGTTGAATTAATTGATTTGTTGCAGAAAAGAACGTCGATTTAGAAGCCAATAGGCTTAGCTAAATAGACATGCACTATGAGAATAACTTTACTAGTTTTAAGAACCAAATTAATATTTTAATTAAGATATTATATGAATTTTGAATGTTTGGTCAATAAAAGGCTTAAATAATAATAACGAGTACCTACCTATAACTCGGCAAAAAAATATGCTGGCGTACATGTACCGAGGATCCTAACCTTGTTCTTCAATATGTGCATTAGTCATTCATACTTACCGGATGATTTGATGAAAACTGTAGTGGTGCCCATAGTGAAGAACAGGACAGGAGACATATCGGACAAGGAAAATTATCGCCCGATCTCTCTTGCGACAACAGTAGCAAAACTGTTGGATAGTGTGCTTGAGTCTTGTCTGGATAAGTACATAAACATACATGACGCACAGTTCGGGTTTAGACCTGGACTGTCAACTGAAAGCGCGATTCTGGCTCTTAAGCACACTGTCCAATACTACACTGAACGGAAGACTCCGGTGTACGCCTGTTTTTTGGATCTCTCCAAAGCCTTCGATCTCGTTTCGTATGAAGTGCTTTGGAGAAAGATGGAGGACAGGGGTATACCAGCGGAACTATTGAAAATATTTCAATACTGGTACTCGAATCAGACTAATTGTGTTAGGTGGTCAAACTGTCTCTCAGAGTCATATGGGTTGGAGTGCGGAGTGAGACAGGGGGGGCTGTCCTCTCCTAAGCTTTTTAACTTATATGTAAATGACCTCATAGTCGAGCTCAGCGGCATGCCTGTGGGTTGCCGGGTGGGGGGTGTTTGTGTGAACAATATCAGCTACGCGGATGATATGGTGTTGCTGGGCCCGACTGCGAGGTCAATCAGGGAAATGTTGAAGGTTTGTGAAAAATACGCCGCATCACATGGTCTTATTTATAATGTTAGAAAAACAGAGTTCATGGTCTTTAAGGCTGGAAGCAAGTGCCCAGATACCATTCCTTTAATTACCTTGAACGGCGCTAATATAAAGCAGGTGACCAAGTTTAAATATCTGGGCCATATACTTGTCGACGACCTTAAAGACGATGATGACGTGGAGAGGGAGCGCAGGGCGTTGGCGGTCCGCGGGAACATGTTGGCACGCAGATTTTTTCGTTGTTCCGATCAGGTCAAAATAACCTTGTTTAAAGCGTACTGTCAAGGCCTGTACACGGGAAGTCTGTGGTTCAGCTGTTCGCGGGGGACGCTAGATGCCTTGCGCGTCCAATATAACAATGTTTTCAGGATGATGTTGAGACTCCCTCGTTTCTGTAGTGCCTCAGGGATGTTTGCCCAATCGCGTACAGATGGTTTCCATGCCATCATCAGGAAAAAGGTGGCATCGCTTGTGAGGAGGATTCGGGGGAGTAGCAATAGCATCCTGAAAGTCGTGGCCGAGAACCCGGGAGCTCCTGTACTGAGGCATCTCATGCGGAATCATTGTCCGCATGAAATGCCTCGTAAGTACATGATTCATTAACCAGCCTCTAATATGCTTTTCTTTGTTATTTCTTTGATTTGTTACCTACTAATCCTAGTTTATAAGTCTTATGTGTGTACTAACAAAAATGGTTCCTATGTTGTTCCGAATAAAAACAATTTATTATTATTATTAAAAGTAGGATATAGTTACTTTAAGTATAGTCAAAAATACAGACACTGATTTTGAAATAGAACATATTAAATGGCCATTTAAATATTATTTTAATAGTTTAAAATATTAACCCTTAACTTTAACTCAATTTTAATGGCCCAGCTATGTAGTCGGTAGAAGCATTGTTAGAAGCACTGAAGCACGTTAGAAGCAGCGCTTCGTTATTCGGAGCACGCGGAACAGACGACAAACAATTTGATCGGTTTACTACAGAATGTGCAGCAAAAGTTCACAAGAGCCGGGTTCTCAGATATAATGACTTGTTGAGATCTGTGCCAGATCTGTGCCGATTTCTTGTAATAAAATGTATGTACATAATGTATGTCTAGGATTTGACGCATAATCAAATCAAAATATTTTGAGATACAAAAACATCAACTATTCTCCAAGCTTTTCTCTTAACATAACATAACCCCTAATGGTTCGCTTAACAATTTGCAAATTAAAAGCTCATAGGAGAACTTTCAAAGTTCATCG
This sequence comes from Xestia xanthographa, assembly GCA_905147715.2. Lineage (NCBI taxonomy): Eukaryota > Metazoa > Arthropoda > Insecta > Lepidoptera > Noctuidae > Xestia > Xestia xanthographa. The sequence goes on from LR990655.1 coordinate 1,612,679, forward strand.
GAGTATGGACGATAACCAATGAAAACTTCAGTGGTTACTGCCGTCTAAGCCTTTTAAACCATAAGTATTAAATTCACTAGCACACACTACTTAAAACATTTCTAATCTCCAAAACACCTGAGTGCCACAACAATTAAATTGCTACTTAACTCCGTTGCACACCGGGCAACACCCAGCCGCGCGTTTTTCTCTTAAAATATAACGCGTAGGTGGTGTGGCAGCAAAAAATATAAAAATCGCTCGGACCGCGGCCGTTATAAATGGGCGGTAATTAGGGCACACAACGGCACCTCTTTCACCCTCTTTCATCCCCTGAACACACCGCGCCTCGGATATTCACCCCTTACGACCACATGGTGGACTTTTAATCTGCGAGAAACTTGCAAAGTCTCGATAGTTAACTGGCAAAGTTTCAGTTTCAGAAATCGATTGGTTCATCCGATTCGTATGCTCAAGTTTAAGATTTGATCTATTGATATTCGACTGCTCGAAGATCTGATCGGTTACTCGCAGTAGTAACTTAAAAACTTGTTACAGAAAAAAAAATCATGAATTTATTTGAGTTTCGGCTCCAAATAGTTTTCGTTCTCCGCTTTATTCCACAGAGCCATTAAACATCACTATTTTCGTTATATACAAAATAACTTATTTAACCGAGTAGCAAAACAACAGATACGAAATATTGAAGCAAACTTTCACTAAAATATTCATGCGAGTACGTCGGCGGCGCCCAGTGTGCCCAGTGTGCCTCGGGCCTTTATTCTACACTTTTTCCTACCCTGCCTGTTATACGGTTATAACGTAGCGACTAGGCAACGAGTTTTTGTGGATATTATGCTTTTAGCACCGTGTATTATAAACGTTTGGGCAAAAACCTGCGTTCTCTGAACCTCTTTATATCGCCATCGCTTTTTGTGGTCGCCACTTGAATATTTAGGTACCTGGAGGACGGATACACCACGCTAACCATCGGGGTCATGGTTATCCTGATTCGTTTAGAATAAAAATAGTTTTTAGTATTTGATAACTATCGGCGAAAAACGGTGTAAACTTTGCAAATAGGTAGACCTGATATGCTAAGCAAAAGTTTCGTCAAAGCTTTTGATGAGTTATTTCAATGTAATTTTATCTTTTATGAAAGCAATTCCCAAACTCAAATGAACTGACTCAAACATGTTTTTCTACTTGACAATATCGATCCACCAACGTATCTCCAATGTATTAACATAGGTAACATAATCTATTCAACGACAAAATAACCACACAAGAACAAACCACAAAAGTCCCCAACAAAGTGAAACATCCAATCCATTCCCCTGTAATACAGCTCAATATGCGACATCCACCGACATCCACCGACATCCACGGCGCAACTATGAATGCAGAACCGAACTCATAATATGAATATTGCAAGCTTACGGCTCCTTGCGACCGACCCAAAGCCAAATGCGGAATGAAAATTTAATCTGAAATGATCACGCCGGTACATTCCCTGGGAATTATTCATACGAGGACTGCGACGTGGTAATAAGTAAAAACTAACAAAGAGGAGAAATATGAGTGGGCCCCATTACAACAATAAATGTCCCCGCGCAAAAACGCGGACCAGAGACGCTATTCTGTATTTGTTTTTAATGATGTCGTTCATTTTGATCTCGTGTCGTGCGAATTACGATTTTTTGAACTTGACTTACCATTTCTGTTACTTATGTCTGAAAAAGATTTGGTAAATGTATTTTTTCTTAAAAAATACGCCTTAGCTTATTCATGTGTATCTACGAGTTTAATGAATATTATTCCTATTAATAATAATAATAATAATAATACTTTATTGATACAAATCCTTACAATAAGCCTTATATCTAGCTAAAGTTCACAATAGTTAAGGCGTACAAAAGCTGAAACCCTGACTCCTAAACTAGGAAAACCTGTGACTTAGGAGTCAGTGTTCTACTGCCACTTGGACACTATATTATACCTTATGGAAATTGAGAGCTGGTAAGCTGATATTATTCGAGAGAGTATATTATTAAGTAGTGTTTTAGAAAGATAATATAACAAAAGTTGAAAAAAATTAAAAAACAAAAGAAAACTGACATTTAAAAAGTAAAAAAAAAAGTATAAAATGACTGTGTGGTGGATTCTGTATGTGTGTCTGGAAATCGTATAACTTATATGCATTGTGTGAGTGTGTGTATGTAACTGTGTGTATGTGTGAGTGAGTGTGCGTGTGACTGGGAGACGGGTGTATTTTTGTGTTCTGTGAGTATGATATGAAGAGCCTAAGCAGGTATGGTTGTATGGTGTCGGGTGTAAGACGGAACAATATATTGTTTGCTTGGTGTACAGACTGTGTTACACGTTTTGTATAGAATGTTGTGAGTTATGTGTGAGTGATTAATAGTTCCTCAGTTTGAGCGTAGTCTAAGAGGTACAACATGTCTTTCAGCTTCGTCTTTGCCTCGTGTTTGCTTAACCTTGCTATTTGGATGGTCTTACTTATATTTCTGAAGACAAGAGAGCTCAGCACATACTGCTGTCTTCTGGCGAAGGCAGTTCTATGACCAGGAATTGGGCAAACTATTCTTTGACCACGTTTGTTTGACTCTGGGAGAGGAACTTGGCCATGTTTCCAAAGAGTGGTTCTGAGTACAAATAACTGTCTCACGGTTAATAGTTTGAGCTCGGTGTAAAGGTTATGAGTCGGATAGCGAAAAGGCTTTTGCAACATAACCTTAAGTACCGCCCTTTGCGCTCGCTCCAGCTCAAGGAACTTTGTTTTGGCCGATCCACCCCAAGCTAGAATACAATAGCCGATGATGGACTGGCAAAGTGCAGTGTAAACCATTTTTAGAGTCTCTAAGTCACCAGAATGCCTTAATGTCTTGAATAGATGTATTGTTTTCCTGACTTTGCTGGCGGTAGATTCAATATGCTTGTTCCATTTCAGCCCATTATCGATTATTACGCCCAAATATTTTACCGATGTTACTGAGGGGAGCGCTATACAAGAGCAAGTTGCAGTGTCCAGGCAGGTGTGAGCTTTAATTGCATATATGCTTGGGGGTTTCGTGCTAGCATGAATAGAAAACGGGATGAAGTTAGTTTTTTGTAGGTTCAGGGTAAGGAGATTTTTGTGTAGCCATTCCATTACTATTTTCAGGGATTCTTCTGCATTATTTTTCACCTGGGCCCAGTTCTTCCCGTGTACTACAATGGCTGTATCATCGGCATAAGTAAATATATTAGCAGATGTTAAAGTAAGAGTGCACAAGTCATTGATGTAGATTAGGAAGAGCGTTGGGCCAAGAACGCTACCCTGCGGGACTCCATATGACATTATCTTATCAGCACTAATATGTGATCCTATTTTCACACAGATTTTTCGGTCTGTCAAGTAACTCTTGAAGAGATCATGAACAATGCCTCGTATGCCGATACTATGCAACTTGGAAAGAAGGATGGGAACAGAGACTGTGTCAAACGCTTTTGTTAAGTCGAGGAATAGACCCAAGCATTTATGTCGATTATCTAATTTCTTTGCTACAAGTTCAGTTAGGTCTAGCACTGCATCTTCAGTAGATACTCCTTGTTTAAATCCGTACTGATTATTTGCTAGTATGCTGTGCTTTTGTAGGTATTTTACTAGTTGTTTGTTTATAATTTTCTCCATTATCTTCGACATAACTGGTAGTACAGCAATGGGTCTATAGTTATTTACACAATCTCTGTTCCCACTCTTATGTATTGGATGGATTACGGCTTTTTTGCACGTGTTAGGGAATGTACCTGTGGTCATTGAACAATTTACTATATGTGTAATAAGTGGTACGAGGATATGTCGACAAAGTTTTATGAGTTTGACTGGAATACCATCCCAGCCAGTGGCAGAGTCCTGTCTTAGGCTTGAGATAATGGAGTCCACTTCAGCATTATCCACTTCGAGAAGGACAAAGGAGCTAGAAGGACATGTGCTTTGGGAGAGAAGTGATGGGGTAGGTTGGGCTGCTGTATTTATCATAGATGCTAACTTTTGGCCAATATTCGCAAAGTAGTTACAGACGAGGTTAGCTGCATCGCTTTTATCATAGGCTGTACTTAATAACTCATGAGGAGGGTTGCTTTGCTTTTTAGTGTATGTAATTTCTTTGATTTTATTCCACAGTCGTTTAGGGTCGTTTTTTGCTTTGTGTAGTTCATTTTGTTCGTGTATCCTTTTAAGTTTTCTGAGTAGGCTATTACAATAGTTTCTATATCGTTTGTAGGAAGTTTGGATTATTAGGTTATCAGATGATTTTCTTGCTTTTTTGTGAAGTTTATCACGGTGGCGAATGCACCGTAGTAAACCGGGTGTAATCCAAGGTCGAATATTTCTGTCTTTTTTAGGGATAGTTATTATTTTTGTGTGGCTAATTATAGCGGTGTTTAACATTTCCGTGAGTGTGTCAGATGCTAGGTTAGGATCATTTGTTTTCAGTACTTCCGAGAAATCTAGGGCTTCGATATGATTTGTTAGATTGGTGTAGTCAATTTTAGGTATTCTGCAAGCCGGCACAGATCTCCCTGAGAGCTGTTCGTTATTAATAGTTAGTAGAATTGGGAGGTGGTCCGTAACATGTGATTCAATTACAAGTACTGTGGCTGTCTTGTCCGTTTTGAGCATCACATGGTCTAGGCAGCTATCATTTCTTGTAGGTATCCGATGGGCGGGTAGCAGGCCGTGTGTTGCATTTAATGTTAAGTATTCGGTAGCGCGTACTTCTAAATCAATAGGTCGGATGTCTATGTTTGTGTCCCCGATTAGGCAAATATTTTTATAGTTTTTTAAGGACAAGAGGATGTTATCTACGCTATTCAAAAAGTTGTCGAAGTCAACTTTGGTATTATATGACGGTGAACGATATATAGCCACAAATGCAAGTTTATTTGTTATCTCACATGTTAGGCAATTTCCGTTGATAAAATTGGGTTCTTTTATGGTGCAATTTATGTTATCTTTTATATAAATAACAATCCCGTCGTTCTGGTTAGCCGTACGTTCTGTATAATATGAGTTATAGCCGTTCAACACAGGGAGATTCACCACTTTACTAAGCCAGCACTCAGTAAGTACCAATACATCACAGCTAACATTGAGCAACTTTAGCAATACTAGTAGTTCATCAAAATTTTTATTTAAACTGCGAATATTTATATGGAAAATTTTGATTTGATGGTTAGCGCCTACCAAATAGTTAGAGCAATCCGACGGTGGACATTTATGTGATTTTGCCACTTCAAATTCATCTAAATCCGCTGTAATAATAGATTGAAGAATATTAGCCATTAGTGAGAAACGATTTACTATAGTATGATACGATATATTGCTCTGGGGTGTTTGGTATGTGTTTTATGATCAGGTAATAGATACTAGTGTAGTGTGATTTAGGCCACCAATTTTTATGTAAGTTAGTAAGGTAAGGTGTGGTTGGATATGTAACAAAATGTGTGTTTGTATGTGTAATGTTTGCGCTTGAACATTGGGTGTTATAATTCTTTTTACTTAAGTTATATAACAAAATATAAATATAAAGCAGGTTATTAGTAAAAATATAGTATGACTTATATTTAACAGACATTAAAACAAAAAAGATTAGCGAAGTACTGCTTACTAACGATGAGCTGTAGTATAGTCATTCCTGCAGCTCCTTTAGTGTTGATTCAGATTTGACGAGAATTTGTTTATCTCCGGCTTTTTTCCGAAGAAAAATGTTGCCATTAGAGGTCCAGCAGAATGCATATTTCCTCAGGCGCGCAAATTCTCTTGCCTGGTAAAAGAGCTTTTTGCTTGTGTTCGATAGATGTTCTTCAACATAGACTGCTTGTTTTTGTCCTATTACTATTTGTATTTAAAATTTGATGGGTTTGTCATTTCCTTTTGATGATTTCCATCTCCACCTCCATTCAACTCAATGTAAGCCATATAATACGAAACTTCTTCATTGAGTATTTGAATCCAATATCATTTTACAAGGATAATCTTGCAGAGAACGTTCTAATCCTCTTAAAACGTCAATTTGTGATCAATTATTAATAAAGTAATCAACTTAATTGAGAATCAGACAAAATAGGCAATGTTTAAAGGCAAACTTAGAATTATTCTGGGTAAAATAAATACAACAAAGATACTTTGTTATTCAATTTTATTACTGAAATAGTTTTTAGGGTTCCGTACCCAAAGGGTAAAAACGGAACCCTATTACTAAGACTTCGCTGTCTGTCCGTCTGTCCGTCCGTCTGTCCGTCTGTTAGTCTGTCCGTCTGTCCGTCTGTCTGTCACCAGGCTGTATCTCATGAACCGTGACAGCTAGACAGTTGAAATTTTCACAGATGATGTATTTCTGTTGCCGCTATTACAAAATACTAAAAACATAATAAAATTAATATTTAAGGGGGGCTCCCATACAACAAACGTGATTTTTTTGCCGTTTTGTCTAATGTATAGATAATGGTACGGAACCCTTCGTGCGTGAGTCCGACTCGCACTTGGCCGGTTTTTTCTAGATTTGCAGTGTATTAAAAGAATATTTTACAGTTAACATAAACATATCGTTACGTTTCCAACAGAATTTTAAACGGGACTTAGTATTCTGTTTTAAAATTCAGTGTGCACATAAGTATGTACTCGGTTTAAGTATAGTGCCGAAACGACTTCACTCTCAAAGTAACGATATAGTCTAATTTCATCGCACTTTTTCGGAATCAAAAAGGATTTTTTAATTAATAAGGAACAAAGGTGGTTTCTGTATCAATCGTTTAAAGATATTTTCGTTTCGAAACGAAATACTAGAGATCAGATAGGTACATCTTTAAAACTGTGGTGAGTATCCAAAGAAAAAAATGTATAATTTATGACATCAATAATAGAAAAATGCCAAACGTGTAACAATAATTAATTCACAACCAACTCTTCAAAATCAACAATCTCTTTGTGAAAACTCTGAAACGTGTGTGGTTACAGAATAATCCCGTTGTCACCGGACCTTGCGAACTAACGCGCTGCGCACATATGCACTTATTTTGTTTTATTTCGTAGCGTTTGTTCCCCGACCTCCTCTTGTTTTACTCATTTTTAATTTGCGTTCAAATTAAATGCTTGTAGCTTTTTAGCGATATTCGCTGCGATATTTGGATAGTTTTCTTTCAGTATCCTAGAGTAGGAGGAGGGTTTTGGAAAGGTAATATCAGAAGCGAGTTTATCGAGTTGTAGGAGACGAAGTGTTTTTGCGGTGATGTCGGTCCTAGTTATGATAATACGGTGAATGGTCGAACAAGCTATTTGGTTTATATTTTACAATGTAATTTGTGGGTTAAACTGTAAACCAAATAGCTTGTTCGACCGTACATGCCAACGTCTTATGGTGCGACCACTAATTTACTCTGAATCTTCAATAGAAAGAGGTATAATTAGGTAAATGTAATAAAATCGATCCCGCATCGACGAGTGTTGTCACTCCTTTAACTGGGTATGGGAGAGTACGTTGTTGATATTCTATTAAAAAGTATTTTTGGATCTGCAACGACAAAATTGAACACAAATTATTTAAAACTGCATCTGTTTAGTATCCTCAAGCTATTGATCATCCGTGTTTAAAAATACTTGTGTTACTTTGTATTTTCACTGTCGAGCTCCAGAACAAAATAAGCTTTGAAAACAGCATTATTTTCTCCTATTCCTCCTGCAGCGTTTGTTCTACAGACTACAGAGTCTCCAGTCTACAATATAAGATAGTTTGAAATTCAATGGCGGCCGCAATTCGCATGCGAGTTACCTCGTAAAGATGTACATTACGGAATCAAATATGCGCCATTCAATATGAGCGGTCCGAGTTGGAATGTATTGTGAGTTTGTGTATGAATGAGACGAGGTAGGCCATAGAAATTTTCAGGTCCGGCCTTGTGAAGTTCCACAGTTGTGTAAAACACGGCGTAGGCTTTTAAAGCGGTTTTTTCAAGCTATTTTACACTTTAATGGACTTTGTCTAAGGATCGTGTGTTGGATGTATAGACAAATGGAACTGTGGAACTGCATCTTACACTTTTCTTTACCTTCTTTCCCGCCTTTTATGCCACAAAAGCTGCAGTCAACGCGTCTTCTGTGCTGTTATCAATGATGCTGAGGAATTGGCGAATCATGTTACCGAACCCAGAACTATCTTCTTAGGACTTCTACTCTAAGAAAGAAAGAAAGAAAAAGTGTTTATTGGTCTCCCACAGTACGAAACAAAAAAATTGTTAAAATAACAACACATCGTGTGTGAGACTGCACAAACAGACTCACGATGTCCGCGATTACGCGGAGCCCTAATCAAATAATATTTGTTCAATCGACAAAGGGAAAACAACTACTAGATACACTTACCATCACGTTGGTACTGGCGATGTGACGTAGTCCCTGGTCACGTCGTATCTGAGTGGGGTGTAAGTATAAATGCTTGTGTGGTGTATGTGAAGTTATGTAAGATTCGACGGTTCCAAAGGACGCCCACAGTGCGTATCGTCGACTCCCGGATCAAACCTTCAAATCCCACACGTGGCACTTTTCACCAATGTCCAACTGAATTTTATCCCGGTTTGCTAACCCAATCGGGGATGTACAATAGCTCAGCACTGAATTTAGGAAATTACCGGCGTCCAAATGACAAAGCCGGCTAGGTACTTAACCAACAAATTACTCGCGGTCATGACCCAAAATGGCGAGATTTCTCAATTTTCACTCAATTATCAACAAAATATCAAACACCGATCAAGATGGTATCGGATTAAAATTAACTCAAAGTTTCAATCAATAATTACACGAAACAGCGTGCATCAAAAAAACAAGACACGGAGCGACCATTTTTCCAACCAATATTGCACTGACAAGCAAAAACGTCATCGCACAGACAACGAAACGTAATCTGTCAAACGTCAAAAAGGTGCGTTCAGAAACTTGGTGGATGAAACACATCGTATAAAACGCTCTCACTGTTTGTACGCTTAGATCTTTTAAACTACGCAACGGGTTTTATTGCACTGTCCAGCAATAGATAGAGTGATTCAAGAGGAAGCTTTACATCTACATCACACTCGTGTGAAGTTGAGGCGGGTCGCTAGTTAACAATAAAACGAAATTATATAAAAAAGCAAAACTTTGAAAAAAATACACGAAATTGGTCCTGTACGAGGCCAAAAGGCCAATCTCGGCATGGTGCTGTAACATTTAAAAAAAGTCACAGCGCTGGTGTTCTGTCTGTGTGTTCTCGAGTAGTACAAACGCACACATATCCTTTTTTTTCGGATGGGAAATCATCAAATGACTCCTCCCGCTCTGGGCGGAGCAGGAGGGAGTGTCAGACTTTTACTGACTAAAACCCATCCATGTTCCTTCATCGCCTTTTGTGTTCCGGGGCCACGGTATCTCTTTCGAACAGTCCCGCAACCCCGGCATCGGTCCTTACGGACCCCTTCCTTTTTGCTGACTCTCTTAGAGGCGCGCGTGGAACAGTCCTGCGCCGTCGACCCGGCCTGTCGTCATGAGACGGACGGACGGCGAGCTAGCCCATAGCCCACCGTCCACAGGCCAAGCCTACGTGCCTTACGTGTAAGTACTTATCTTTCTTTCTTTACCGTGTGGGCCTCTGACTTGGCTTAAGTACTTATATACTTCTGTATTCATACGGACTGGTGCATACAAGTTTATGATCTGTTTAGGTACCTAAACAGATCAACAGTACCATAGCTTTTGACTACCCCGAGGTTGGAAGTAATCTTTCTGCGTGTGTTGTGTATTTCATCTCGGAAATAGTTTAAATACATAGCTTGCGGTACCGCCCGCCTCAATGTGTGGCGGATATGATGGAAATGTTTTTCAGATTTGTGGAATATAGCTCAAGTAACCTACTAATCGTATAATATTGTAATCTTTCTTTAGTTCTTTATTATACGCATTTCTGGTACTGGTAAACCAAATCCTAAGGTTCTGTCAATTCCCAAGGCGACAAATATGTAAAAGATTTGGATTCGGAAAACTTACACACTAAGATAACTTTATATAAACCGAAGTAACGACTTGCAAACTTATATAGCTATGAACATTGACCTTGAACCCATTCCTGTCTAATCCAGGGGCAGTACAATATTGAAACGGACACAATATAACTTGATTTCCACTTCAGCCTGGCTGTTTTATTCCAACATTCGCTACTCGACTTAAGGACTTTTGAACGCTGAATATTATTTATTTTAATTTCTATCTGTAACACGATGAGTACCCAAACGATCCCTAAAAGCCTTACATCACCCAATTCCATCCATATATCAATACGGCGAGATAAGGCCGAGTTTAAACGTACGGTCCTTACGTCATAACATAATGCGAGTAATAACGTAGTGGGGTCGTCGCAGGCAGTCGTGTGTCGCCGCCTTTATCTTTCCACTACATTTGCCGGGCGCGCGCTGATCCGACAAAAATGTCGGCCCGTCCAATCACGGCCTTAACCGACGTCTGCCATTGTCGACGGACGGGTTACGTCGGGGTTTTTTCAGTTAATTATTATTGGAGGTTTAGATTAGGCTAGTGGGTTTGGGTTGCTTCAGGGACAATTTTTTGGCTTACAAAAGCGAATCTTGTCAATTTTCGAAAAGAACTCACCGAAGTTTCTTTAAGCACAAGATATTTTTGTCAATTTCTAGCACTCCTTAGTTAATTATCCAGACCTGTACATAAGAACAAACTAAAAAAACGACACATAATGAATACATTTCGATTAGCAAACTCGACATAGACCCTAAATCTCTGGACACCCGTCAAAAAGTCAACTACTCTATTAATATATTAACTAAAACCTTTACCTCTACCGACCCCTTTAAAGCGAGATCGTAAGCAATCATAACATGACGTCGAACAATCTAATATAATTAATTCAAGACTCATACACGCGTTAAATTTTGTTAACAATGTTGATTTAGGCGAAACTGACTAAATACACAATGTGTGCTCATGTGTTCGCTACTGTAAATGAGCTAGGATTTTTAGTTAGGCTGTGAGCTGAGATGTGGCAGAAGCGGAAGCGGAGAAAGAACTACTTTTTCTTTCTACTTCCATCTCTTCACAACTCCATGTCCAATTGAAAACCAGTGACGGACACTAGTTGCCCTTTTGCTGAACTGGGCCTATTTGGCGCAGTCGTGGGACACGTAATCTTATCTTTTTTTTGTTTAGATTTAAGGTTTTTTTTGCGATTGTGGCCAGTCTCAAATAAATTTCTATATTATCTCTTCTTTTTTTTCTATTTCTATCTTTTGGCTGGGATAGGTATTGGCCCTAAAACGTCAACTACATCATACAAGTGCAAAGTATAAATCGTATTGTGTGTTGAATCGAATTTCCTAAATAACTCAATAACTACTACTGTGAAATCTGTACCGCCCATTACGACTGTCCAGTAAAGCTAATCTGTGAACTATTGATCACCACATAATAATCATGTTTTGATTTAATGACGAGTGTTAATTATGGAATATTTCAAATAACAGTGTTATAGCTAAATTAACCAATTATAAATTAACTAGAGTATCTATCAATATTTGACAAATACAAAAGCTTTGCCAATGTTGACGCTCATTTTAGCAAACATAATTTGCTAATAAAACATAATTGCATTGGTTTAATAATACGAGTAAACATAATATTATACGACAAATAAGTATTTCGTTTTGATCCATTAATTATAGCAAATAGTCACTTACTTATATCCTATAGATTTTGTGAAAGAAAATACCATATCATAACGATAAACCAAATCATACCCACACCATTACCGTAAATGGTTAAAAAGCAAAGTTTAAAAAAATGGTTTTAAATTCGGACATAACTTTTTCTTTGACTCGCAGAAACAACATGTCCGTAGCAAGATAATCAACACATCACCTAATTAACCCAAAACCAACAACAAAACAAATAAAACTCGCTTATGACAGCCCACAAATTAAGGCGAAGGATTCACAAATTAATTACCGCAATGAAAGTAAAGTTCGCTACTAACGTGTTACGAGCAACCCTCCAGCGCCGCCTTCAATATGTTAATGTGTGCCCGGGCAGTGGGGCCAACCGACCAGTCTACCCCCACCACATACCCTAGAACAGAAAAAGATAAATTATCAGACAGAAAAGCTATGTAATAATTTAAAAGCGTTTAATTTATTCCTTTTGAATTGCGTTAGGTGCAGCTTCAGAGCGAACCGACTTTTTTCTTCTCTCATTTAATAATTTTATACAATTTTCAATTCCATTGGATGTCAATAGGATTTGAATAGAGAACTAAATGTTTAATATTCAATGTTCCGAATAATGTTTCATGGGTCTAATTGCTTATTATTAATTTGTGAATAATAAACTTCGGTAACTAATTTAATTTCCAGTGAAATATTTGTAATATAGAATCTGTTTATTTCGGGCATAATTATCTCTTTGAAGGTATAACGAATGGCATGTAATGACAAGGACTGACAGCTCGACGAGCCCTGCGGGACGACAAACGAACTGGCTGACATTGGATATAAATCATTAGTTAGGTACCTATTACAGAGAACGATCAATAAAATTACGTTATAGACTTAGCCCAAATTACATTTACAAAAAAGTATCGGTGATTTTTACTTTCAAATAAATCAATACCCCTTTTTGGGATCAGACCTTTGTCCAGCAGTGAACTGCTTTAAGCCGAATTGGGCAATAAATCAATAAACAAGAGGGTAAGTAACCAAACAAATATAACTTTACAAACTCCCTTCGGCTGTTACTGCCGGTATGATTCACCCGGATTTGTCCGTATGATCCAATTTTACGGCATCTGAAAACTAATATAATATCTCCGACCCTCGCAGCTATAAACTAGTGCCAGGCTTTATAAATGTACACTTTAATTTCCAGTGTTAACAAATATATTTGAGCACGAAGTAAATCTGGAAGCCATTACTCACCATAAGCCTCACCTCTTGTTGGGAGCATGACTCGAGTATAAACATAAAGATAAATTGTCCGTTCACATAGACCCTCGTGGCCTTTTGCGGGTTAAGTAATAAATATGCAAAGTTTAGGAGCATTTCTAGACAAAATCGTACCTATAAGGGATGGGTGTTCAAGTCACAAATTCTGCGAACAGGTGTGTTTAATACGAATTTTAGGCAAAATATTGGTTTTATCCACCTTCGGTATGGATAATAATGATTTAAGAAAATCTCTGCGAGAATTCTCTCTATCTGATTTAGATAGCTGTCTCCTTTTTAAATGGAGAAGAGTTTTATGTCTCAGTCGATCGAAAATATATTAAAATATTCATGAATAACGTTTTTAATACTGAGAGGATCCAATAACAAAAGTTGTCAATTAAAATTTACTATCTGTCGAAGTTAATGTCAGAGTTTTTGTACTTTTACCAAGTTTGTGTGTAAGATTACATTTTTAATTGAGCTTCGACTTTGATTCCCTTGCAGACTAGGTACCTAAATGAAAATACTTGAGAACTTCAGGTTTTATTGAAATAACTTGAGATAAATTTAACATGGCAGGAGAATTATGAGATGGTGTCATTTTGAGAGCAAACTAAAAATGCACTGTGCTTAGTTTTCTTATTAGACAGAATATTCGTTCTTATAGCGATTAGGAAACGACGTATAGACGACGACGTTATTAGCTCGTGTTCTTCCACTGGATTGTCTATTGACAAAGTACAAGAAAAAAAAAAAAAAAAAAACGCACAAACACAAAACACACAACACACACACACAAAACACATAAACACATAAAAAAACACATAAAACACATAAACACATTACACACACTAACACATAAACACATTATTAACCACATTATTAATTTATTAGCTTTTAAACCCACGTGGGTTTCGGAAATTACAAGAAAGTCTTAACCCAAGTCCCATCTATCCGTTTGCCTTATCTAAACCTGTTCAGTCGTTTTGGCGTAAAAATTTAACAGTCCACAGACCGACAGACTGACAGAGTTACTTTCGCATTTTAAGTATGGATCAATCTCTTTATAAATAAATGGTACTCAATCCGAACTTACGTTTAATATATAGAAGAATCGACTTTCTCCAGTAACGTCAGTCAAACGAGCGACCGCATACCGGAAGTGATTATCTACCGGAAGTGCAGTGCAATGAGCTTCCGTGCCCGTACGTTTGATACCTGCGCTCCTGCGCTTCTGCCGCCCCCGGGCGAGGTAGCGGCGCGGTTATATTTGAACGAGTTAGCTCATAGACTCGCTCGGTAAAGCTTTGAGTTTTTAGCGAAGTTATTTGAATAATTCCTTGTGGATCTACCTTACAGAACAGTTGGTTTGATGTCAACAAGAGAGCTTGAGGTTGTAAAAATTAAATGAGGTTTAGTATCATTTTGCCTTTCTGAAAGAATGGTGTAAGTTTGTATACCCACATTTCCCTGAATAAAAAAGTAGATCTCAAAGTGAGGTCTGGCAACTTTCATGCTATACTTTTAGAATAAAGGGGCTCGTGGCTATAGGCAATAACAAGGGTCAGCCACGCAACAAAACATAGCAGAGCGCGCTAAAAAAATGCAGAAAGAACAGAACTTTAAGCTACAATCACGTTGTCAATCACTTCTTTAATAAATAAAAATCCAATCCATGAATACTTGTATTCATCTTACACGTTAGAAAGTTATATATTGAACATATAATCCAATAACATGTACATCCATGCATCCATTCACGTGTGCGAATAAAAACTAACCTAAAAAGGGGTGCGCTTTGCTGTCCGTTTGTCGAACAAATGATTTTATTTGAATACGGATCATGCCCCGTCGCGTCCGTTAAAAACGGGTTGTGTAGCGACAGGGGCCGATCGTACATAAACTATGACGCTTTATCCCTTAGGGGGACAACAGACCGCTGGAATGTTAAAAAATTGTTAACACTACAATTACAAAAGGAGGCTTTGTTTTTGACGATGGTTTAGGGTTTATTTTAGATTGTAAATAAATGAGAACCAGTTTATTTGTATATCGTTGTGTTCAAAGGAAGGTGAAGGTTTCAACGTTGAGGGGTGCATTTTTTAAAACAAATCTTGCATGCACGTGCACAAATACCTACACAAAACTACTTTTTAGGGTCTTCTATGGTTTAGTAAATAGATGTACAGAGACTGCGTTATACGATCCCGACTTCTTAGAAACACTAACACAATCCACATTACAAGAGCTTCTAAGCCAGGCTCATCTGCCGACCATGACACGATACCATATAAACTCATCAACGAAGTAAATAGAGTTTTCCTTCGAGAATATTCCCAGAACTACCCGACTACTACCCGACGGAGCGCATTGAATTTCGCCAGGACTTAATAAAAACATTTCTCTTTTTAACGCAGCCGGCTACTGGTCGTTAGACTCTGCTTTCCTATAAATTCTGTTCGCTGGTGCATTTTCAGCGGTCAATTTTCGACTATCATAAAACTAGAGGGAGTTCAGATGGCGATCGTTCCGTGTGGAATACTGATATTCGCTCACATCTGTAGGGTTAATACATTTGTAAGAAAATTTACAATACCCTTTGATAACACAACAAAAAAGAGAAGAATGCCTCACTTGTTTGAAGAATTCGTCTGCTCGTAACCATAGGTATATAAAGAACAGGGCATAATTCAGTTCTGCATCCGCCATAGAAAAGGGAGGATCATCCGACCAGATTGGTGTTGTATCTGGTGAGTTACTTCGCGACAGTTGATGTTAAGATTTCCTTCTTTCCTATACAGTCATAATTAATGGATAACGTTAATAGAGCGATTCAGATTGTTTATGTTAATTCTTCATTCGTGTCATAGATAGCACTGTAGTACTTTTTGTTGTTATGTTATGTATAAAACGATGCACAAACCCGCAAACCGCAACGGCGACGGCCTACCGCGAAGCCACCCAATCGCAACGGACCGCAGCGACGCGACAGGTTTCTATGTAACTCAACGAGAATGCTACAATGGATGTTGTTTAGTTTTGTCACGGTAATATTATAATACAGTATTCCGACTTCATAGAAACGGACGAAACGCGAGCTATACCTACGCGCCTCGATCTAAGGGTGCACTTGGGGCGCAGACAGTCACGGCTGTACCGCAGTGTCGAACGGACGGTGTGTTGTTTTTTTTTAACAATAACCGCGCGATTTTTACTCTAAAAATCAGTTAATATGACGAGTAGGAAATATTGTGCTGTTTTTGGTTGTATGAATTCGTCAATAACGCATCCAGACATAAGTTTTTTTAAATTACCTGGAAACTCTGAAAGGTAAGACTATAAAATAAAATAATTTTACTTACTAGTAGGTAAGTACATAATGTGTGTCTTTTTAATGGATAAGTAAGTATTTCCTTTTATCTCACGAAAAAAAGGTGTTGGGATTAATAAATAAAGCGAATAGAGTAACGGAAAGTTATTGAGACGAGTGAAATAGGTAGTTATATGCGGTTCTGAATGAATCATGATACGGTAGGTACCTACCTACCTACTTACGCTTGTGTTAAAACTTCGGTGCATGTGTGTTTTGTTAGTTTGCATAATTCTAAATTCTAAATAAATTTGTTAGTTTGCAAATCTACCAATCAAAAAACAACACGCATTTTTATTGAACACTTCCTATTCAATATACAAAGTATTTCATTTATTTATATAAAAAGGATATTTACAATCACAAAACTAAATAGAAACAGAAAGTAGGCAAATGTAATTAAAATGCTGGAGATGGGCAGCCCTTACGCATGTTTACGTACCGCGCGGCTGTAGGCATTTATTTCTATCATGCGGCCGAGATACACTACTGTATATACTGTGGTTTTGTGTATGCGGCTTTTCCGCTACGATTTGCAGTTGCGGTCACCATCAGACTTTCTCTGTTGTGCTTGAGGAACTGTAAAAGTGATAGCGATTGTGATATAACGAGTGTATCACTTATTGTCTTGTTATTTTGTTCGCAGAAGCTTCAACCAGGAAGATCGCCCAACCGGGCCTCCGACCAGTTTTGTTCAAAATAGCGGCCGGTCATGTCGCGTAGTGCGCGAGATCCCTTAGTGAGGCCTAATTAACTGAAAGAAGACCCTAAATATCCAGGAATAAGCTCCAAGTCTCCTCGCAAAATTACATAAGAAGGTATAAATCGTAACATGACTTTGGAGAAAGTTTTTAATCTTTAGTTTAACTTTACATTGAAGCGTCCTAGGTAATCCTCGTTAAATTAATGTGGGCCCAGCTGAAACGGAAAGTTCACATAATTGATGGGTGAATAATTTAACATGACGAAAGTGTTTGGTTTTACAATTAAAAGTAATTAAAAAGGGCAGCCGTAAGTACCTGCGAGTAAATTAATTGTTTTAACCTGATTTTGTGCGGTTGAACAGGTAACAATAGACTTTGTATTTATACTTCTGCATGGGTTTATTATTAAAGAAGTACTTGGATCTTTTAGCGCTTGGACATAATAACTAACGCTGCCATTTTGATTTTTCAATACAATGTCAAGTCATCATTTCACGTAAGGATCAAAATGTTTTTTTTTTATAACATAAGCTGACGTCCCGCGGTTTCACCCGCGTAGTTCCCGTTCCCGTGGGAGCATGGGAATAAAATATAGCCTATACGGATTCGGAAAAATCCCTCTAAGTAATGGTAAAAGAAATTTTGAAATCGGTCCAGTAGTTTTTGAGCCTATTCAATACAAACATACAAAAATACAAAGGTTTCCTCTTTATAATATTAGTATAGATATTATTTATTTGTAAATACAGTACTGTCAAATTATGTATGAATTATCCTCATTTATCCATCACAATCAATGATATTATAAATAAAGATACGCCATGTTCATACTGAATGGCGTTCAGATATCGTTGCGTTGTTATTATAAGTACTAACTTAAGGGCAGGTAGACCCAATTTTCCCAATTTTACATAAATTTGATTCAATAGTAAACAAAGAAATAGTGATTTTTTAAAGCCAAAAAAAATTGATATTATAGTTGACTATATTTACTAAGATAATTTGTGGTTCAAAACATGATATCAAAAACTTCACTCGATAAAAAAAAATCCGAACAGGAGCCTAATTCGAATATTTTTTTATGTTTTTCTTATTTTACTTGAAGAATATGAAAGCTTTTGCTGGCGCACGGCTGTCCCGCCAATTTATCGAACGATTTATTTAAATAACGTAGTGTAATTATAACAGTACAGTCTTTTTTAACCGACTTAAAAAAAGGAGAAGGTTTCAAAATTTGACCGTAGGATAACTTCGTCGTTTATGAACCGATTTAGATGATTCTTTTTTTGTTGGAAAGAAGATATTCCAAGAGTAGTATCATGACCATGAAACTAGGACCTGATGATGGCATCTCAGAGAAATCGAGGGAAACCTTTGAACATCGTAGTGCGACTAGTGCGTTTGTTTTTTTGTTCATTGAGTATTTTAGAGCACTACTATTTAAAGAAAGTCTGGACTCGATCTGATGATGGAACCCGAAGACAGTCGAGGGCACTCCTCAACGATTCACAATAATTAGCTGGTGTTTGGGCTTGATTAATTTGTATTGATGAGAACTTTACACCTAAATGGGTTGTGGTCATCTTTAGGGGTCTGATGATAAAGACGAAGGACAGTCAAAGGAACTCCTCAACGTTTTACGGTAGCTACCTTGTGTTTGGATTTAATTCATTTCTATTGATGAGAACTTTGCACCCATATGGGTTATAAGTGCCATTAGTTACATTAAGTGCCATTGGTCTGATGATGGAGACCATAGACAGTCGAGGGAATTCCTCAACGAACGAGTTTACAATCTCACGAGATAGATTATAATCTAACGGTATTTACAATTTTACGGTGACACATACAACAAATAAAGCATGTGTCGCTTCGTGAGATAAAAACAATGTAAGAAACCTAGTCAAAAAGTAAGTAGGTACAAATTCCCTCGAGAATAGTCTCGTCTCGTCACAGGTGCGCGTATGCAAACTACTTATAAAAAACATCGAGAAATGTTAATTTAATTTCGACCGTACGCCGAGGGCGTAAAGTACCTATTTCCTTCTTCCGTTCGAGTTGTTTATCATCCTTTTGCTTATAGTTTCCTTTGTATTTTTTTGTTAATGTTTTTTTGTTCATGCTTTTTGTATGAATTAAAAGATTGTCTAGCGAACAATACTAGACACCGCTAGAGGATTCGCGAATATTTTTTGTGTGTCTGCTAATAGTATGAAAGCACAGCGCAGGCACCGCATAGGTAGTTAGTTTTGTTTTCGACATTGGAACAGTCAGTTTTGTTTTCGATATTCAAGCAGTCAGTTTCGTTTCGATATCGGAATAGTTAACAGTTCTTTCCGATTATAGTTTCAGCTCAGTTTTTCCAGTATTGTCTGCTTGTAGTGTCTTACCATAGTCAAATAGTGTTTCATTTCTTCTCCATCTACAATAATAGTGCAGTATTTTCCAAACCCACCTCTCCGTTCTACGAAGCTAACGTTTACACCCGGAACTTTCGGTACAGGGCGGTTAGTGGCTCAGATTTGGTTCCGTTATAGTTTTTGAATTTCCAAACACGAGTCCACCCGTCTGGTACACAAATAATTGAATAAATTATGACTTGCAGCAATTTGCATTTACAATATCTATTCAAATTAATTTATTACATTTAAATGTTAGGTTTTCGCAATTACTACATTATAATAAATCAAGCTGACAATTTAATAAAATAAGTTGACCTACTGCCTACACGACACATACTGTGACACTTCGCTCAGCTTTGGGTTCAAGTCGGCGACGCGTGTGCACGACTCGTTTCGCGTAAAGGGTGGTAGCGTTAAATACCTACTTTGCTTGGCGCAGACGGCCTTAAATGTATACAGTAATTTAAAACTACGACAGCGATAGATAATACGGAACGTATAAGATAGAAGGAGATAGCTAGTTTTAGTGTGTTGCGCTTGAAGTACACGAGAGTATCATAGAGTTTGTCGATTCACCACAGAAGAGACATTGAATATAACAATAGGCAAGCGCGTGGGGTGCACGCTTGGTATAATTATTATTTATTATTTTTATGACAGTTACCAATGTACAGCTACTGCGAAGGAAAATTAATCTTTTTACAATATCCTTATATTATATTTTAGATACTATCGAATATTTGTATCAAATTTCTGAAGACAATTTATTAATATTTATAGTTTATTTATATTCGCAGTAGCTGCAAGTTACGTTGGCAACTTTCATAAAAATGAAATAAATGTGTAGGATTTTGAATAATTAATAATATACTTCAACACAAGCGCCTGTGACAATAGTGGTATATTTCTTATATTGGTAATTAATGATGTTTTAAATAAAACAACAAACAAAATTGAATTATATTTATTAAAAGGAAAACAAGGATTTTTGTATTTACGACGTCTTAACAAGGTGTTCCTATGGTTCATAATGTTATTAGTCCCTATAAAAAAATGAACACTAAATAATTAAAAATAAAATAAAATAAAATATATTTAAAAAAAATGACGCTTGAGTCCTTTTGGAGTCATATATTTATCATCTAAAATGTGCCGAACAAATTGTACTACATTTACTAGTCAGGTTCACTTCTTTCCGCCTTATCTATGCTAACCCATTTATTTTTTATTAACTCATCACTTGGAAATCTGTAAAATAGTAAAACATTATGAGAAAATATGTTTTATCTAGGTACATTACTACGTACATTCCAATTTTACTAATAAAATATATGACAGCCCGCTATTACTAATCTCATTCTATATAATTTTAATCATAAAAAATTTAAACCGCAACGCTTTATATTGTTCCTACCATTTCGCTTCTGTTTGATTAATCTATGACCACCTATGACCACAGAAAAGAAAAAAACAGTAGAAACAGCATAGCGCTTTATTAGTATCGGAACCAGCGTACCCCAAACTAACACATAAACAGGTTAATTGTATTTCGTAACACCTTTGATTATATAATGTCTAGATGGAGCGTCGCCCTACAATCAAAACGTAAAAAACGAGCCAACAATTTCAAGCCTGTGTGCGTGCAGGCGGTGTTTTACACTGCCCTACTGTGTCTCTGTGTGCGTGAATAATGTTACCAGCTAATACAATAATTCTCCCATAAGTCACATATTAAAAATAATAGATTACTTAATTAAATGAGATAAGTTTTAGGTGTATGTATGTAGTAGGTATTATTCAGTTTTAGTAGTGTATTTTTATTAAGTATGTAGTTACTTTCTTCGTTATATAAAAAACCACTGTTTAAATTGAAATAGAGTTGTTGAATGTTGTATTAAATCAGCTAAGTTAATTAAATTAGTATTAGAATTGTGCCGATTCCCTTGTTCACAAACTAAACTAAAATTAGACTATTTCTATCTTTTTCTCTCTACAGTAGTTTCTCAAACTACATTAGTTTTTGTTGGTTTCCACGTGGCATCTCCGCGGCTTGTTTGAATGCGATCTATCCATCGATTCCTGATAATAGGATTATTGGGTATTCTAAAAAATAAGATGCTATGTTGATCACCATATTCTACTCATTCAATAATTATGTTTGATAAGGGCTGATTATTCATTAGTCAGATAACTTTTATCCAAGGAATAAAAATAGAGGTTAAATTTCCGATCAATCAGTGCCAGTTAATAATAATATATATAGATATATATAGATATATATATATATATATAAATGAATTGCCGTTCGTCGCTCTAAAACTCGAAAACGGCTGGACCGATTTGGCTATTTTTGGTCTTGAATTGTTTGTGGAAGTTCACGGAAGGTTTAAACGGTGAGAAATAGGTAGGTAGGTCGTAGGTAGGTAGTAGGTAGGTGGTAGGTAGGTGGTAGGTAGGTGGTAGGTAGGTAGGTAGGTAATAGGTAGGTGGTAGGTAGGTAGTAGGCAGGAAGGTAGTAGGTAGATAGTAGGTAGGTAGGTACGCTCATGTGACGCAGACGATGTTGCGCGGGTCAGCTAATAATGACTAAAATGTGAACATGACGTCGGTATCAAGTAAAATAATTACCTAGCTAATATAATAACAAGTTTTACTTGGAATCGACCTCAAAATCATAGAAAGACTTAATACGAATTTATAAACTCCACCTTTTTTTAAAATCGATAAATAAAGTAGACCAACTAAATAATATAAACGTAACCCTAGACTAACTAATTTACCCACAAAAAATGACGTTCTGTTGGGAGAATGAAACAAAGAAACTGGCAACACTGATAAAATATGGCGTAATTTTATGTTCATAAAAACAAAACAGAAATATATAGTTTTTTGGTTACTTATCGATGATAGGCGATGTGCTTGGTATTTTTTACCTTTCCTGTATAATTCCGGCACAGTTTAATAGCACATACCGTCATTTTATCGCTGTTATTTGTTTATTACCTAACGCGCGTAATACGTGGTGACGCCAAAGCGGCACGATCGGCACTAATCGGCGAGTAAGAACTTGTAAGCCAACAGTTGGCTGATATTTTTTGACACGTTTGCGCGCACTTGACGCACCATCTAGACATTATATAATCAAAGCGTAACACTAAGAAAAGCGTGGTGTGATTGGTAACTAATATATCAGTCTTCGTTTATTTGAAAATAAACCATAATCACATGCAAATAGAGTGGTTTATTATCTACTCTATTTACGTATTAGCTCTTAGAGAATAGTTTCACGAGCAAGTTCTGCTACTCGCCGCTAGATGTCACTACACTAAATGCATTTAATAAACCTTTATTACTTTTGTGATAAGATTGATATTTCCGTAACGAGCTCATTACTATTTTTGTGCTATTCGTCCTTTTCTAGGGTTGTACCACTGTCATTGCCTTTTTATCGACGTTGCGTTTTATTTTCAAATATAATACAAGAGTCGATAAATATTTTTAAATTTCAAAATGAATGTTACATAAGTACCTATGTTTGAAATCAAGTGTTATAAATTTATAAAAATGCTTATGATTTATAGAAAGAATAATTAAGAATGTATTGTTATGTTAATATACAACTGATTGATTTCGAAAATTATACTATTTGATGGAAAGGTAACAGATTAAACTACACGATATTTTGTTACTACGGGTACCTAGTACCTACGTTCTATTGACATGAAACCCTGCGATTTCTCCGGCAGCTACACTCGTTTTAAGTATGTTTTAGCTCGACGAACTCCTTAGCAAACTTTGATGAAATTTCAATCATAGGCCACTTATTAGGCCACTTATTTATTACATAGGTCACTTATTAAACTAATACGGGCCACCTATCTGACGGCGACCCCCCCATCATCACTCGGCGTCCTACGGTAGCCGGAAATCGCCCTGCGACTCCCGACTTGACTTGACCAACTCGAGACTTTGCGAATGACCTAAGGTGAGATAAATCTTTTCTCGTTTGAATATTACGTATAGATTCCCCATATCCATATTTTAAACTTATTTCAAACCTGATATGGAAATATATACTACCTATTATTAATTCAGAATCATAAAAAAAAACGCACACAGGGTTAATTTTTCGCCGATACACCATAGAACATTGAAGTTTAAAATATCGATAACTCATTATCGATAACGTCAATCTCTAATTGAGTAGCGGACTGTGACAATACATGTGCGTAGTTGGAATCTGCGAGAATAATATGTTTGAGTTAAAAGAAAGTAGACCCTATGGAGTAAACAATAAAGTCTATTTTTACTTGTCTTGTCTAATAAAATAATGTTTTTCAAATTTTAATCGAAATAAAGCAAATTAAGACTTACCGATGGTATGATATACCACCATTTGATACATTTTTGGTTCTGCTATCGTTTTTACATTCTAGAATAGCACAATAAGGCATTTTAGTATTTTTTTTAAAGTTAAGTTAAGTTTTGTAGGAGTTATTGTCACTGTGACGCTTCTATCTAGACTGATGTGCGTGGCGTATGCGTGGGGGAAACACTTTGCGGAACAGCGCAAAGCTCGGGGTACGCGCGCCCCGCCCACATACGACTTCTACTGTTTTTTCTGTTCTGTGCCTATGACGGATGCTATTTGTCTCTGTCACGCAGCAGATTGCCATCCTATTCTCTATCCTTTTAGAACCATCATGTCAATAATACGAAATATATTTGAAAATGAGGAATAACTCGTGAAAAAAATACAAAATTGATATATTTTATTATACTTACTTATGGTATGTCACTCCACAACTCTTATTTTTCTTGGCACCATAGTTTTTGCACTTTCGGAATACACAACTTGGCATTTTTGTTACGCCGCGCACTCACGTTACCTCGCTCGCTGTTATAACCCGACTAAATCAAAGTGCAACAATTGTGTCACTTCTTTGTCCTCAACAATTTGTGCGTGCTAGTGCGATATCTACCTCTTTTTACTATATAATATCATTGATCACAATATATTGCAAACCACGTCTTCTTGGTTCGTCGGCCGCATCCACATTAGTCATGTCTGGGCAGGGCTGCTCCATCGCCGAAGCCACTAACTTGGCTAATGGTTTAAATTTATGTCTTGTGCCGCGAATGCACATATTTTATTTCACATAGGCCTAGATGGGCACTGATAAAACGTCGAAAAAGGTGCAAACCGGGTGGATACCAACAGCGCCCCCGCCCCGACATTATAATTAAAGTGTTAAAAGATCCATACAATAATGCGCTGTATGTGATTCCATATAGCAAAGCAACCTTCGTCTTAAGCAAGGCATAAGTCTCCTAGAAAAAGAAGGATGAAGTTACACGTTTATGTAACTTCATGTTTTTTTTTTATGTATCAAAAGAAAACACAATTATTATCTAATTATTTTCTGCCGCTGATACCTAAGTAGCAAAATACACACAAAGTCTTGAACATCAAAATCAACTCAACTAAAACCAATTTTCTCTGCACCCAGACACTGCAATAGATAACCAAAGCTATTAAATGTCTTGCAAAAAACAATCCAATTCCTCTGGAAGGTTCGAGAAGCTTCCACCTATTTCAAGCTGCATTCAAAAGAGCCAGCCGTACGGAAATAGTCTCAGGGTCATATAATTAAATAGTTGTTCTCTATTTGATGCCCCAGAGAGGGTAATTTGAGAAAATGCTGCAAAACGAGAATATTAATTTGCTTGAGATTGAAGTGCAGTATTGGAATTGTAGCTAGTTTGTAGTTGTTGGGAAGCACTCGTAGAATTGCTAGGTTTGCTATTTACTTCATTCTTTTGAGAGTAGAGTTTTGTTATTATTCTGCTGGTTGGGAAGACTTTCAAGGAAGTGTTCTTGAGAGTATAGAAAAACGTACCTTAAGGAGTTTCTTTAACGGCATTATTTATCCAACCATATGAATTAAGGAGTTTCTTTAACGGCATTATTTATCCAACCATGCGAATTCTACAGAATGAAAATAACTACTTTGGGCATGGCTTTATCTTATTAGATACTATAATATCCATATTATATACCATATTGTGTATCATAAAGCATCTATAATCGGTTTTCATAATCTTCCCACAAGATTGAAGAAAATACAATCTAAATGAAAACATAAAAATAATATTATCCCGGTTTTCCACATAAAAACATGAACGTTAAAATTATTGGCTTCAAGCATTTTCAAAACTAGTTAAAATAATAAAGAGACATATTAATTAAAAATATAGGGGCATGCTGTTGTCTCGTGGCGAAATTAATTAACGCAACGCGCACGCTGCGGTCCGCAACGAACCGCTGCGATTTATAGCGTATTGCAGCAGCCTTCTTTGAAAATGGTCTCATTATTTAATTAATTTGTTTAGTTATCGATTTTAATTACTGTTTAGTTATGTTAAGGGGCTGACAACACCTAATTTGTTGAAATTTATGTCATTTAAGCAGTTTTTTAAGAAAAACTATTTGTTCTATCACATCAAAAAAAAAAAATTTGAATATTCATCATATTGCAAAGACCTTAGACGAGCTCGATACATAAATTTACGAAATCGGCTCGATAGAAAATAATTGCAAAGATTGGTCTTAAAATCATCATTAACGGTTCTATGTCTTTATTTTTGTGACGTATGGGTCTGCAATTAAAAACATGAAGTCAACATATTCATACCTAAACCGCTAACGAGTCATATTTCTCAAATAATCCACACTTTTTTTTTATTTCAATATTTATTCATTATTTTCTTCTAAAACCTGGCCGCCCAGTAATAGTGACGTCTCGTTTACTCCCATACAAATAGACAGTGTGCGCGATTTTGGTGTTGACAGCGCCTTAAATATTTGGTGCACTTTCCACTTGAGAAGATAAGTATGGAAGAAGATATGCTGCCGAGCACGAATATATGAGATAAGGGCAGGACAATGATGATGATGATGATGATGATGATGATGATGATGATGATGATGATGATGATGATGATGATGATGATGATGATGATGATGATGATGATGATGATGATGATGATGATGATGATGATGATGATGATGATGATGATGATGATGATGATGATGATGATGATGATGATGATGATGATGATGATGATGATGATGATGATGATGATGATGATGATGATGATGATGATGATGATGATGATGATGATGATGATGATGATGATGATGATGATGATGATGATGATGATGATGATGATGATGATGATGATGATGATGATGATGATGATGATGATGATGATGATGATGATGATGATGATGATGATGATGATGAAGATGATGATGATGATGATGATGATGATGATGATGATGATGATGATGATGATGATGATGATGATGATGATGATGATGATGATGATGATGATGATGATGATGATGATGATGATGATGATGATGATGATGATGATGATGATGATGATGATGATCATGATGGTAATAGGGAATATGCATAAATTCACTTTTTTTTATTTCGATACGGAATGTTAAAGTACTATATAAATAATGGTATAATGCGAAAACAAGACATTAATCGGCCAAACAACACAAAAGTTATAACTATTTAAACCTTTGTTTCTATCTCTTTCTAGATAAACGAAATTTAGTATGGATATTGTACGTCGATGCAGCGAATGACGTCATTCGCTGTATCGGATCTCTCTGTCTAATCAGCCATTTCAAATGCTTATAACTTAGTATTTTTTATAGATTAAAAAAAAATATATAACTTCAATTTGGTATTTCTGATGTTAATACGCTTTGTTTAGAGTGATAAAAAGTTATCATGCATATACCCCTATTACATCTTGCTTGCCTACTGGATTTTTTAGGTCACCTTGTTCACAAATTCAAATAACAATTACATAGCTTATGGCTTAATTCCATAAAATAAAACAACCAAAATCTAATTACATTCAGAACCATTAAAAATTCTCTTCGCAAAGCGAAAGGTCAAAAGTCCAATTAACGACTTTTCTTAAAACAATCAATTAAGAAGTGTCGCCCAACGCATCACTGATTTAATTATAATATTTAATGGAAGACTGCAGAAATAACTTTGAATCCTGGCTTACCATAATTCAGCTGATTGCCATCCGATTTCCATATTGCCAGCTAATGGCAGATGGTGGAGTTATCGCATGATTTGGACAGTCTTATGACTGAAGCTGAGACACTGGTTATTCTGAAGTATGATATGCGGAGTTATTCTGAAGTATGATGTGCTGAGTTATTCTGATGTATGATGTGCTGAGTTATTTTGAAGTATGATGTACTGAGTTATTCTGAAGTATGATGTGCTGAGTTATTCTGATGCATGATGTGCTGAGTTATTATGAAGTATGATGTGCAGAATTATTTTATTTAAGTTTAAATTAGTTATCGACTGCCACGGGGCAGTCGATAACTAATTTAAACAGCAGTCCCGCTTGCGACGACTAGACCGGTGGTCGCAAGCGGGACTGCTGAGCATAAGGTCCTGGGTTCGATTCGATGGTAATCGGGTTATTCCACCAGGAATTTCTCAGTAGCAACCAGGGAGTCTGGATTTGTGGCCGGTTGGTGGCAATAGGCTCTATTACATGGGAATTAAACATTCCAGGCGAAATGTGGGGTGTACGATTAGGTATACCTCTGCCTAACCCTTCGGAGATTACAAGCGTCATGTAATGTTAGGTAGTTATTGATTTTGGTATATAGTTTAGAAGTACTCGTCCGGAACAACAAAAATATATCAAGATCAAGATCCATAATCTGTTCATTGCCCTAGGGCAATGAGGGATTTTCTTTTTAGCTCTTCCCTAGTCGCTGGATAGATGGCGCTAGGAGTAAGTATGATAATGCAAGGAACGCAACCTAAAAAAACTGATTTTAACAAAGCGCGAGAAATGTTGGTTATATTCGGAAGGTTAAGCAAATGAAAGTATCAGTCAACGAGAGTATGTGACGTGACACAATGTTTTTTTTTTCAAGCGTTTTGGCTTTGGCATAGTAAGTTCAGCGCCATCTATAGAGTTCTTGGAAACTAAGTTTTTTTTTAAAACCTCAAAAGGAAAACCTCTCATTGACATTGAATTGACTTGACATTTCTACGTGTAGGTGGGCAATGTGGGTATTCAATCCATAATTCAGACGAATTTCTATTTTCAGTTGTCTGACAAACAAAGCCCAGTCGAATTGGTCGACGAAATTTTGCGAAAGTTCCTTACACATAATAAAGGTATATAGCATAACAAAGCACTTCTGAGGGAAATTTGAAAATTCATTCCCTTAAGAGGTTTAATACGGGATGAAAGTTTGGAAGTAAGTACTTACGGTCATTTTTGCTGATCGTAAATCGTGCACATGACTTATAAATCATTTACCCTAATAAAAATCACAGACCTTAGACCAAAAACCTTAGAAACAGTCCGAGGTTTCAGCCGGGATTCCTCCCGGTCATTTCTCCACATTAGTTGTCAAGACCTGGCATTTCCAGGCGTGTCCAGGTGTTAGCTATGTTTGGCGCCCATTAATAATTCCCGCGACGTAGTACCAGGGACGTGTACAAGACTTCTGCTGGTGGAGTCCTCTTGGGACCCCTCGCTGTGACTGCCTCGGGGTTGAGGTTTAAAATAAATTCAGGGTAAAGGAAATGTACGGGCTTTTAGGTGTGCTATTTTTGACTTGAGGTCGGTGACCTTTAAAGAGTTCTAATTTTTTCTTATTCACACAAACTACGTAGGTATGAGAAGTAGGAATTCATTCATGATAAATGTTATTAATAGGATATTAATTCTGTCTGGCTGTCTGTCGTCTGGGTAGGATTGGATCTGGGTAGATCTAATAGTTGAGTGGAGCTGGAGACATAGTTTTTATCACCATCCGGCAAACTCTTGCGATACAAAATCATCACACGGTAACTAGGTTCATAAGATATTGTGCATCTCTCTCCCTTGGCTCCAAGCAGAACGTTCCACATAAGGAGCAGTGCAACGTTACAGCAGCCATACGACGGTCTATACATCGGCGATGCCATCGAATGGAATTCTTAGCTAAACACGACGACCGACTGCCGCGCAGTTACCGTTACACTACTATCTAATATGTATAAGTCTGCTTCGAATTAGAAATACGTGATGATACCAAAAATCTTCTACAGGCATGATAGCTTATAGGCAAAGATGATGATGATAGACCCAACACACACATTTTTCTGGTTATTTTTAAGTTCCAATGAACAGGTAGCGAGCCAGTTGCCAGCAACCGGAAAAACATAATTCCTGATGTAATAACCCAATAACACTTTGCTCGACCTGTGAACTGTTCCCAGAGCCTCCCAGTTATTAGATATAATTAAGTTTGTTTGCATTTATTGTATGCCTTTAGACAAAAGGAACAAAAAGCGAGAAAATAAATGATTTTTCTTTAGATCTGTTATCGTTAGTATCTGTCCGACTGGTTTTCCTCAATGAACCTCTTATAATTATCTAAAAGCCTAGTCTAACCAACTGTGACCGTGACAGTAAAACATTAGGTATAATATCTTTACCAATGAAATTGAAGCTGTCTTCATAGTTAAAAGACATTCGTAATGAAAAAAAAAACCGGCCAAGTGCGAGTCGGACTCGCGCACGAAGGGTTCCGTACCATTATCTATACATTAGACAAAACGGCAAAAAAATCTCGTTTGTTGTATGGGAGCCCCCCTTAAATATTAATTTTATTCTATTTTTAGTATTTGTTGTTATAGCGGCAACAGAAATACATCATCTGTGAAAATTTCAACTGTCTAGCTGTCACGGACAGACAGCGAAGTCTTAAAGTAATAGGGTTCCGTTTTTACCCTTTGGGTACGGAATCCTAAAAAACAGACATCAACAAATTCGATCTATTTCAGTTTATTGAGCCGGGCGCAGTCGCGAGGCAAATTTATAGCTCGTTGGACTGGGTAGTCGGCAAACTGGGCGTTTATTGACTCGGAAGATATTATGGGGTCAAAGCCAAAATGGTTCCGGAGATGCAAGAATTTAACTTGTCACAATAATCTGAAAATTGTAAACCTTAATAATATGGTGCTAAATGCGAAATGTTTTAACAATCATTTAGATGGTTTCATTATCATCATAATCCACAGCCCGACATGCTTGCGCCAAGCTCCACGCTTAGATGGTTTGATTGATAAAAAAACTAATCAGTTAAAGACCTTTTATGTATATACAATATTATCGTCCAAAATTAATTAACTACGTACCACTTTTTACCAAGCGTGATGGATGCACAACAAGCTAAATAATGTATTACGAAATCAAAGCAAGATTGCAAACAAATTGTTAAAACACGATTACTCATCCGACGACTGTATGACGTAATACTAGTTCTAATCGACCACGTCTCGTCTAGTTGATATCACGTTCACTTCGTACGGGCGGCATGGCATGGCGACGCGGTGACGATAGCGATGTATAATTTTGTTATAGTATTCACAAGCATCGATGGTTCAGTGGTAGAATGCTCGCCTGCCACGCGGGCGGCCCGGGTTCGATTCCCGGTCGATGCAATTACTTTTTGTTATTTTTTATACATTTTCAGTTCGATTTTTGTTCTTATTGGGACACATTAATTGAATTGTCTACTGTTTTAAATAATCTTTCATATTATTTTAAGCAATTTTGTTGTTTATTTAATTAGTTTAAATTTAGTTAGTTTATTTTATATAAATTAGTCCTTTTTTTGTAAATATTTTGTTTTAATTATTCTATAATTTCGTCAGTATAGTCAGTAACTAAATTAATTGTTTTTTTTTAAACATAACATTGAAAGCATTTCTGAAACGTAAATGAATATGAATACTTTTAGGTTTTAATTGACTTTTCTTTAAACACCGATTTTTTAAAAATCTCGTAAATCTGTTTCTACATGACATAGATCTTCCGCTCAGCTATTTCTGGCTTAAATCTTAAAATACTCTAAATGCTATTGTCGGCTCTACTGTGGCGAACTAAAGTTTTATAAACAACTAAACGCCAATATTTACAATTATTTCAGTACTTAGTTTATTTTTACCTCAGATGTTAACGACGATACTTTAGTTACTAATTTAATTTAGAAACCAGTACCTTCCTAGTGTACACAACAGATTCTAGGTAAAACAATAAAGAATTCGTAAACCTATTAAAATATGAGAACAAAATATAATAATGTAAGACTCACATAGCAGACTGTTGTCCTATTCACCCCAAGGGTTAACTGGTACAGAATGCCTTGTGGCATTAAGTCCGCCTATGTACCACTAATTACAGGTACGAGTGGTTTTAGTAGATAAATTAACTTATGTATCTAGTCATCATAATAAACATCGTCCTAACTAAAGGCTAGGCAAAGGTAATTAAATAGAGGGATAATACACCCAAATTTCGCCAGTAGTGTTCAAGTCCCGTGTATGTATTAGGGGTGAGGCCTCAGCTAGCAAAAAATAATCTTACAAATATCCCAAGACCATATTTTTTTCAGTCTTAAATCCGACTTATAGACACTTATAAGTATGGATTTGGGCGCACTTTATAAGTGTATTCACCCTTGCAATTGCCTTGTAATGGTCTCGCGAAGTGTATTTCCAAACTTACAAGACTCTTGCTGATGCTTTTATAATGACAAATAAACTTACAAGTGACTTACAATGGCGCGCTGTAAGGGTAAATAACCTTAAAGTCCTCTTACAAATAAAATAAAATACTATTTGAAGTGTAATATCGCTTGTAGTCCCCTTTGTGATCTCCTAATAAGAGTGTTATCACAAACCGCCCTGAGGTTGCGAAGTAATAAAAACATAAGTATTTTTTATTTTATTACACATTTCTACAAAACGCTAATGTGTATATTTTCTAATTTCTTACTCATGTATTTTTCACACACCATATGCGATTATTAGGTTGCGAAGTACTATTTCTCGATTATTTTAAAATTTTAATCACAATATTTTCACGGGCCTTTTCAAAAATGTGTCTTTTACTATATTTTTTTTTTTTTATAAGGTTTATATCGCACTCGAAAAAGTCAAATTAAACCTAAAACCACTGTTTACACGGCCATGTTTCTCATAATTTTAGGGTTCCTTAATAAGGCAAAACAAGCCATACGACGAAGTCGAAGGATTTAACAGAAACTTAATGATAATTATGTACTAAATATTAAAATGGTCTATTTCCTGATTTTATAACCATTTCTGGAGTCAACACAACAAAGAAAATAAATAACCCTTAATAGGGAATTGTTTAAGACACTTGTAGGACTTTTGAAGTGCTACTACTCTTTAATATGTCTTAGGTGAGATAAATCACACTTTTAAAATACTAGTTTTACAGAAGTCTAATGAAACACTTACTATAGTCACTTCTAAGGTTGACTATACTTATAAAATGTATTTACGAGTATTAAGTAAGAATCAGACTTGTAAAAGGCGCTTATAATGCCACTACTCTTATGAATATTATATAACGTTTTCTTATATACGTCTATAAGAATATGTTACAAGTATGAATGCTCTTAAAATTTAAATAGACTTATAAAAGAGCACTATTAGAGTTCCCGCCTTAATCAGAACACATATAAATCTTATTAATATAATTATAATATATAATATATATAATATATTAATAATCTTATTCTAGTTTCGGAGATATTGGGGGTCAAAGTTCCAACTTGTTGACAAGTCTTTTTTTTTTTAATACAAGTTTTTAATGTAAGATTTTTACACTAAACACCTCCACGACCCCCGTACTAATCAAACCATCCATCAGCACAATGTTTTGAGTGCGTTACATTGAGTTCTACCACAAAACATGATTTTTCACCCCCAAAAAAAAGTCGTTTGCCAGCAATAATTTTTGCGTGAACTTACTTAGTTTGATGTACAGAATGCTTGGTTGACGGCTTCGTGATGAGGTTGTTTACACCCTGTATAATCGTCCTGCTGTAATACCTAATAGAGCATTACAACAGATTTAGTTTCTCAGTACCTTCACTAAAACTGGCAACTTTACAG
This sequence comes from Xestia xanthographa, assembly GCA_905147715.2. NCBI lineage: Eukaryota > Metazoa > Arthropoda > Insecta > Lepidoptera > Noctuidae > Xestia > Xestia xanthographa. The sequence continues at coordinate 1,646,217 of LR990655.1, forward strand.
AACCAACCGGACTAAAACCGTTAATAACATTTACGACCAATTCCCGATTAGAAATCCAATCTACAATAATTCCTTTATTAATAGAAAATGCAGTGCAAAACGAAAGCTAACGTGAAACGTACCAACTTATTGGCGGCTTGCTCATAAATTAGAAGCCTGGCTTTCTCTTCGGAATCGGATAGCTATTACAACGGTTACGGATAACATATGCGACTTAAATCCTGTGAAATTCAATTGTATTATATTCGTTTAATTAATGGATAACGAACGTTTCCATAATGGCGTGGATTTAATTTGTAGGAATCGGAGAATTGTTCAAGTATGAGGATGTATTGGCTCGAAGTGGAATATTTTATGTTCCCTCATTTGTGAATACCGTAAAACATTTTGGAGTTGTCGTAAGAAATTGTTGGAAGTAATCCTTACTGCATAGGTAGCGATCCTTACTTTGAGGCCGCTTAACTTGACCATAGCATAACTGGCCACACGCCTCCTCTGTGTGAGAAGAAATGGACGGTTCCCTCACGGTGTTTTCCTTCACCGTTTTGAGAGCAATGAGGATGAAATTTTCACAAAGTTGCGTCTGCCGGGGTTCGAACCCACGACCTTCAACTGGTTAGTCGGAACTAGTTACTACTAGACTTACACTGCTCTTATTAACTAGTACTTCATACAATTCATACTCTCTCTCTTTTCTTCAACCTTTGGCTACCCAAAGCTATAAGTACTTGTGTAGGTATCTTCCAAATCTCTCCATTTCTGGCAGTTTTGTGTCATAGTAGCTATCCAATTTCTTCTAACCACTTTAATAATATCTCCTGTCCTGTTATTCCCAATATAAATACGAATGCTCCTAATCATAGACCAGACTCTCAGACAACAGATAGTCCAAAGAAAATAGATAACAGAACAATACAGTACTTATAAAGTAAGCAGAACATTGTAGAGCATCATACGAGTATAACGCCTGTAAAACAAGCACTCGCATGACGTCTCTAATATAAATAGTGTCTCAGTCTCGCCTCTTTGCTTATACCTACATTTAAAATGTCTGCCAGTGAACTCGTAAATTCGTTTTACATAAAAAACTTTTATTGCTACTCGTTCGCGTAAAATTTTGATAAAACATAAAATATAACACGTAAAATGTTTGATTCACTGCCCCAAGATAGAGTTGTAATTATGCCCGTTTTATCTTCTTAATAAAAATGTACTTTCTTTACTTCGTAAAAATGACTTGATGGCAATATAAGAAGACTCGTATTCATTTTCGTCTAAGTACTAACAAAGCGTTGATAACGAAAACAGTAAACGTCCCAACGAATACTGAAACGTCACAGTTGAAAGTTTTTAGAGAAGTTAAAGCGAGAGAAAACAGATTTTTGGAAAAAGCAGATTCTCTAGTTGAAAATAACACTGAGAAGCAACCAGTAGGGGTGATGTGGACCAAACACGATTACATATATTCAAGACACATATTTCAAGAAAGAAAATATAATATAAATAGCTAACACGCCCTAGTTCTCCTAAATCTTGTAAATCCACATGTTATTACTCCTCCCGCGGTTTATAAAGGCATCAACCAATTTACAGCGGAGATAATAACTGCCTGGCGCGGCATGGCCTAGCGTGGCGTGGCGTGGCCCAGTGTGGCGTCTTCCCGTATGTTCGGGGGCTTAGCATCAGGATTACTTTGCCGCTAATATAGACTGGATATGTTACAACATAGCCTGCACGACTTATACACTGAAGAAAATAAGTGTATGGAATAAAGGTATGTATTGAAGTACTAATGCAACTATCCAAAGAAAGTCAATTCTCAAAATAGACAGACGGACTTAATGCATTATTGCCACTTGCTGTGGTTATTAATCTCATCAGATTGTTTTTAGATAACGACTTGATGAAGATAGAACAATCGATTAGAATGGTAAATATTGCGTCTCAAACAAGGTAACAACAGTGGTCCAAAACTAAGCGGGTTACTGAACTGCTTCTGCGCTCAAGCCAAAAAAGCAGGACCAAAGTCAATGCTCAGAAGAGAATTTGATCCACCATTTCAAAACACAAACACTAGAAATTGCCGTCACGTCTTTAAAATGTACATCTCCACATCACAGCGCCCGTCGTTACGCAGTCTTATCTCCTTGAGCTCTTATCTCTCATTAGCGATACAGCATCCCCGTTAAACCGGCGATGCTCCAATAAAACTGCTTGATAAATTTTATTGGACCATCTTCCCTCTTTCGGATAATGTGCGGGTATCTTCACATCGCGATATCAATGAGCATTGTAGATTTGATTATGATATTATTTGATGACTACGCTTTATGGTCCTGATTCGCGGCTTTATTGAGTTTCTGAGATTAGAGATTGTCAAGGATTTGTTTGGCTGTTGGATTTTGGTAGCACACTTGAAGTTAATGGCGGAGAATTTTAAGGCGTTTGATGGCTTATCCTTTTAAGTTCAAAATTTTCGCATTTAAATAGAAAACAGTCCACTAGAAGAAGGAAGTTTTTATAAGCTATCACTTGTCTTAGTGCGAAATAGTTCGAAGCGCGACTCCTAACTGCGCATTCAGTAAGGAAATCCAAATTTAAGTATGTACCCGTAAATAAACTGAACTTAAATATCAACCTCAGTTCACTATCACCGGGTTTTATGGCCGCATTTTATGTGAAACTGGGTTCGTTCTAATCTCTTTCCCGATGCACTGGGATTAGTATTCTTTCAGCGCTCCAAAGATCTGTGATCAACAAAAACCACAACAGCACACTTCTATTTATATGCTAATATACCAAACTCCACTCATATTGCATTTTAAACGATAAACTCTCGAGTTTTATACCACCGTCGCCATTAGAAGATTCGGAAAAAAACTTTTAAAAATAAAACATGGTGGTTCTAAAGCGGCGTTTCGTTGCTAATTGCCGTTTTTTGCCTTCTCGAAAATAATACATTTCGCCGAAATGGCGTGCTTTTTGCTAGACCTTTGTGCTTGAGTATTTATTATGTTCATATACGCTCGTGCTTTTGTTAGTAGAAACCACCGATTGTAGTGTTAAATACGGGTGTGAAACGATGAATTTTGTTGAAAATCTGTAATATAGTTCTGAAAGGCCTGATAAAAGTTTCTTATAAAACACTGTTTTTTTTTTTAGAAATCTTCTTTTCTCCCAATAAAAATTGAAGCAGGCTAGTAGTTTCACGACCGTCTGCCAACTATTAGTTTAAAACAATGAGTTTACGACACCACTGTATTTTCATGACTTTTTGACTGACAGTCTAGGAGCCGAAATTAGTTTATCACTTACATTTGGGTTCAGATTGATGCCTATTTATTAATTAATTACCTATGTATTCTGTGACTAACCGATGTCATATTTAAAGAAGAGAGATTTCACTACAATAAGCTTTGTCATATTTTTTAGTTCTTCTATTCGATTATGTTTAAAACCTAACTTGTGAAAGTAACGCGATAATCGAGTATGACATAACAAAAAATCCTCCCTTTATGAGCCAGAAGTTATCTGAATATTTTCCATACGAATGTACTTGCCACTATAACCCATAGTGCGCGTTGAACAAAGACGCGGGAGCCGCTTGGGCGCTTGGTACAGGATGATTTAGTACGAGACTTTCTTTCTTTTTACTTTTTTATCTTTCCAGGACATTTGGTGGCGCGGCCGCCCCCGAAATAATGACGTACTACGTTACTGAATTTATTAATGTTTTTTATTTTTTTTATCGGTTTTCGTATCGCTGTCAGATAGTGATGGGCTGTTGTATTTGAACTTGAAATGTTTTGTTGTTTTGTGGTGGAAATGTGTGGCGAGTATTATATTTCGTTGTAGCTTTCGTTGTAGTAGGAAAATTAAATGTTTATGTTTATTTCATAACTCGGGAATACAAACCCATTAGAAAAGTGAATTTGGTTTTTATAGTGATATCTAGACGCGGGTGATGCGCGTCTACATTATATACAGGGTGACTGGTAATTCGATTCCTTGCAGGACGTCATGGTAGGGTTAAAAGGCAAGAAATTAAGCCACCAAATGCTCTACCGAAATTCAGTGGTTTTTGAGTTAGTTACATTTTTTTTTTAATGAAAAATCCCAGATAAAATCATTAAAAGCCAATTTAAAAACGATTTACGGTGCGACTGTACTGAAATTTGTGCCGCACACCGGTGGAACTTGTGAGAGACGTGTGAAATGTGTGTAGGTAAATAAAGTTTTCAAATTGAAATTGATTAATAATGTTCACGAAATTGTTTAATTTGATTTTCCGAATATCTACCTTTTAAGAGATGCACGCCTTCCTGTACTAAATCAAAAACGATTTTCATAATGTAGTCAAATAACCTTTCAATAAGTTTCATACCATTTTAGATAGCTGATATTTTTCTAGTACTTTGTACATCTACGTAGTATTATTTTTTTAACCATACAACATTTTTATATGAAGTAATGGCAAAAATGACAAAAAAAATTGTTTCATTAGTGTTCTTTGCCAAAGTTTTAGGCATTATTGAACTTTTAATTATTAAAAAAGGTCTGCTACGTCATCAACTATAATATTAACTTAAATTTCAGTACAGTCGCGCCGTAAATCGTTTTAAAATTGGCTTTTAATGATTTAATTTGGGATTTTTCATAAAAAAATCTAACTAACTCAAAAACCACTGAATTTCGGTAAAACATTTGGTGTCTTAATTTATTTTATTTTAACCCTACTATGACGTCCTGCAAGGAATGTGTTGAATTACCAGTAACCCTGTATATTTAGATATTTTAGATGAATATAAAGGCTGGTTCGAGGTGGCGCAGGAGAAGAGAACCTTAAGAGAGAAGGATATGGAGGAGGCCTTTGCTCAGCAGATTTGTGACATTTAAATCAACATGACGAACATCAAGTATTTAACTAATTAATTACCTAATTAAGTAATAAAAACTATAAGAGTCCCAATGAACTACAAAGACATCAGCGTATAGAAACTTTTCTCCACAAAGATTATGCAGAGAACGTTAAGCGGAGAACACATTAAACGCGCCGGCTTCAAGGCGTAATTAAAGTCGGCGCCACTGGGAATGTTCGAAAACATTATTTCAGAAGCGCGACTAAGAATATTACATTAAAATCAAGCGAAGGAAGCAGCCTAAGTAAGTGCATTTCCGCGAGTGCCACGGCTTCCAGTCTGAGACTGCCGACTTCCATCTAGACGCAGATGGAAGCCGGCCCGTCGCAAAGCCGGCCGACACAATGAGCCAAATGGTGTGGAGAAAAATGTGCCGTAGGGCTGGCGAACTACTTCGTTTCCGTCTAGATGTCTTGATGAGTTCGGGGATCGGTGATACTGAATGTTCTTTCTGAAGTATAAGTTGAACCCGGTCCCTAACCGATCCGACGCAAGGATCGACTGCCTAATGTTTTGGGAACCACTGAAAGTATCAAGTAAACAACACATCCACAACCTGACTACACTCACTGCTGGGTACCTATAGGACTTTCTTTTCTCCATTTTTCTGTGCAAGACTCACCCAGGTTTTTCCCTCGATTACAGCAATATCGTCCGTCCATCTCACCGCCGCCGGACGTCCAGCCCTTGGAGATGTAGACGTACCATGACTTAAAATAGCTAAATCCTCTCCACATGATTACATTACATTTCACAGTCGAAAACTGCAACGAACAAGTTCCGTAACTATCACAGTTGAACCCACGCGTGCCAACCCTGAAGTATAGCCACTTACAAGTACGAGGTGAATTAAAATAAATCGAATCGACATTGAATAGTTGCCTCTCGGCGGCCATAATGGCGGCGCCACTGCTTACGACAAATTATGTCATTGTTGGTGTTACGTTGTAGGTACTTCTTGCTTCTGTATAGTGTCTTAATTGAGATTGAAGAGGGTTCCGTTTTTTTAAGTTTCTTGTAAAATTGTTAAAAGTAAGTCTGTAAAGGGTAAATTGTTATGAAGACTGAATAAATAATGGTCGACCGCCCACACAGAGTTGTTAATATCTAAACTATAACGAAGCAACACGTTTTTAAGAATTCGTATATTTTAGTGGTTTTAAGAAAAATCGGGAAAATGGACATCAGTGAAGTCAAAGATATGTAGTTAAACATAGGTTAAGATACATATAACAATAATAAGATGCAATCATTAGTGTTTCCATATTACAAAGTATATTTTATCATTACATAAAAACTTACATTTATGTAATGTCAACTGTTTTACTTACTGACAGACAACGCACAGCTTGAACCACTGGGACTATAGAAGTTCGATATTGCTTACAATAGTTTCTTGTGATTATTCTGATAATAAGACGAAAGTGAGAACTTTGAGAGGATTTTTTTAGAAGTCGGTTGAAAATAAGGTCAAATTAGGGATATAGGAGTTTTTACCAAGGAACTTCGGAATTAAGCACACGGCATATCTTTGAAGAATAATGTTAGCTAAACTACTATTCAGTTACGACAAAAAATCTCAATCCGGGCAGCGTATCTCCAAACACCGGTTACAAAGAGCAATAATTTGAGCTGAAGCACGTCGGTGTACAAGACAAGAAACATATCTCGTGCAGAGTCAATAAGTGTGCTCGAGAGCCGTAAACATGTGCATCTGTGCTCGAGCCTGTGCTGGGAGCTGTGCACTATTGCAGCTGACCGACGATGTGTTATTGAGAAAACTGTTGTTTGCAATGCGATACATATTTATTGAAGGAGTTATGAAGATACGCGATCGAATTGGATAGTGTTTCTATCTGCTTGGTAATATGTGGTCTGTGGATCATTTTATTTTTATTTTAAAGGAAAACTTTGCGCCACACTAGGAATTTCTTCTGTATCGTGGGTGCGTTTACAATCATTTAAATTACATACACTAACAGCCAGACCCGGAACAACTGTAGACCATACAAATATTTGTTCCATGCGGGAATCGAACCCGCGACACGCAGCGCAGCAGTCAATTGCTCAGCCACTGGGCTAACCGCGCCGTCAATCACACATTAGCCTAAAATTAAAGGACTAGATAACCCTGGAAGAGACCTTTGTCCAGCAGTGGGATGATGCAAGTGAATAGCAATATGACAGTTTGGGTGTGGACAGTGTAACAGACCGGCTATTGCGACACGTTGAGTATGGAACTTTCTGAAAGCGAAGCCACACCGACAAACACTAGGTTTGAGGCCCATTCACGCGTCAGAGAACACCATACTCGTAGATTGTCATACCGCGCAGTTAGGAACCGGAAAATTTCACCACTCTAAACTAAGAAGTTTGGGTTTTGCCCAGATATTAGGTTTCGGAACTTTTGGATTTCAAATGGTGAGCATTCCATTACAAATACTGTTCCGGTTAGATGGGAAACCGGTCACAACATAGTTGAAGAGCCACGAAGGATGCCTACAATAAATCCTTTCGACCGAATTTTGCCCAAAGTGTCAAATCTCAACAGAATTTAGCAAAGTCTGTAATCATCTGCCTAGCCTTTTCCCAACTATTTTGGTGTCGGCTTCTAGTCTAACCGGATGCAGCTGAATACCAGTATTTTACATGGAGCGACTGATGCTTATCTGACCTCCACAACCCAGTTAGTACTGGGTAATGTGATACCCCTTGGTAAGACTGATTGTCAGACGTTTTGGGCTACTGACTACCTTAACGACTGTCAAAGATCACAAATGACAGCCGGGACCAACTGCTTAACGTGCTTTTCGAGGCACGGAGGAAAGCAAAGTCCGTAAGAGGAATTATTATAGTGCGCAAGAGTGTGTACAAGTACAAGCGCACTCTCTGTTCCTTTACTCTCATAGTCCGATGAGACGGCAACCTGACACGACCGGTGAAAGATCAGACGCAGGATTAATGGTTAAATTTATTTTCCGAGGCACGGTGGTGTTGCACCACCAACTTCTAAATTATTAGCTACTAAGAAATTAATAGTGGAAAACCCGACAACCCCATGCCTGACCCGGTTTTCGAAGACAGGACCCCGCGCTCAGTACCACGAGACCAACTGCTAATAGTTAGAGGGGGTGTGTGAGACTGGACAAACAGACTCACGATGTCCGCGATTACGCGGAGCCCTAATCAAAATAATATTTGTCCAATCGACAAAGGGAAAACAACTATTCAACTATTAGACATAACTTACCCATCACGTTGGAACCGGAGATGTGGCGTAGTCCCTGGTCACGTCGTATCTGGGTGGGGTGTAAGTATAAATGTGGTTTGTGTGGTGTATGTGAAGTTATGTAAGATTCGACGGTTCCAAAGGACGCCCACAGCGCGTACCGTCGACTCCCGGATCAAACCTTCAGATCCCACACGTAGCACTTTTCACCAATGTCCAACTGAATTTTATCCCGGTTTGCTAACCCAATCGGGGATGTACAATAGTCCAGCACTGAATTTAGGAAATTACCGGCGTCCCAATAAAACACAAAGGCGCCGCATAACCTACAAATCACTCGCGGACACGACCCAAAATGGCGAGATTTCTCAATTTTCACTCAATTATCAACAAAATAACAAACACTGATCAAGATTGTATCGGATTACAATAACTCAAAGTTTCAATCAATAATTACACGACAGCCGCGTGCATCAAAAAATACAAGACCACGGAAGCAAGTTTTTTCCAAACCAATATGGCACTGACAAGCAAACGTCATCGCACTGACAACTGAAACGTCAAACGTCGAAAAGGTGCGTTCAGAAACTTGGTGGATGAAACATCTACCCCCGCCGGACGGGCCGTCCCGTCCGCTAATCAATTGGCAGTCTTGACAAGGTTGCGACCGCACGCTTCATAACCGATCCATCCACCAAAACCTCAGCAAAACGAGGTACCCCGTCGGTGCCAGCCACCAAATTGAGAATGCGCCCCCTGCGCCAATACAGAGGCTTAAGGTTGGCATCCTTAATAAGGACGAGGTCTCCTATCTTGGGCGGATGAGTTTTATCAGTCCACTTGACGCGCTGCTGGAGGATGTGCAAATACTCTAAGCTCCAACGCTTCCAAAAGCTCTGAGTGAGCTGTTGCACCAACTGAAACCGCGACAGCCGATTTTGGCTCACATCAACAAAAGGGTACTCAGGCAGAGCGACAAGTGGCTGTCCAATCAAGAAATGGCCCGGGGTTAGAGCCTCCAAATCGTTAGGGTCCGAAGAGAGCGGGCACAATGGACGCGAATTTAGTACCGCTTCAATGCGACAAAATACCGTAGCTAATTCCTCAAAGGTGAGAACGGTGTCTCCCAACAATCTCCGCCAGAGTCCCTTTGCCGCTTTCACCGCGGCCTCAAAAATACCCCCCCAATGGGGGCAGGCTGGCGGGTCAAACAACCAAGTGACCCCTCGACGGGCCAATTTGTTACCAATGTCAACCTGGCTCTCATTAAGAAAGTCATACACTTCTTTCAAATAGTTACTTGTACCCTTGTAGTTGGTACCGCAATCAGACCTGATCAGAGAAGGTAACCCACGGCGAGACGTAAATCTATCCAAAGTTGCCACAAAGGCCTCCGTAGAGAGGGAGGATACCAGCTCCAAGTGCACTGCCTTAGTTGACAGGCAGACAAATACGCACAAATAAGCCTTGACAATTTTACTGTTGCGAAGGGTAGACGTCTTTATCGAAAATGGACCAGCAAAGTCCGTTCCTACGCCTGCAAAGGGCCTCGCCTCATTGACACGATCAGCAGGCAAGTCTCCCATCTGGGGCTGCATCGTTGGGGCCTTAGTCCGATAGCACGGTATGCAACGGAAGACGATGCTACGAATGGTACGACGAGCCGACAAAATCCAAAACTCTCGCTGCAGAATGGCCAACAGCGCATTGCAACCGGCGTGCGAGTTCTTGATGTGACGATCAGTCACCAACAATTTAATCAAATGGCCCGCCTTGGGCAACAAAATGGGGTGACGGACCCCATAAGGAAGGCTAGAGTGCCTCAACCGTCCTCCAACACGCAAAAGACCCGTTTCATCCAAAAAGGGGTTCAACTTACTAACGGCTCCCGACAACTTAACTCTACCGGACTTCAAGGTCTCGATCTCCTTCTCAAAGTGTACGGCCTGCACAGAGCGAACCCACAGGAGGAGTGACTCCTGTCGCTCTTGAGGAGACAGAACCGGTGACAGGCGCTTGTCCCCTGGATTCCTAGCATTGTGACCAAAACGCCTGATCCACGAGGTAACGTTCAACAATTTGTCGAGGGAGCTGTATCGGTTCAACAAAATATCAGGATCAAACGGAGGGTCCTTCGTCCCAACAGCGAGCACCTTAAGCCCGGGCAAAGGATCCGACATCAAAACTGGCGTTCGAGGCCAATCATCCTCGGGGCGAGTCAGCCAATCCGGTCCCCACCAAAGGGGGTGCACAATCAGGCGGGGGGCTATGCACCCACGTGAGGCTACGTCGCCGGGGTTCAAGTCTCCAGGCACGTGCCTCCAAATCAAAGGCGTTTCGGAATTTTGTATCTGTGACACTCGGTTCGCAACAAAGACCTCCAAGGAGTGGACGGACGTCTTCAACCAACACAAAACAATTTGACTGTCCGTCCAGGCGTAAGAATTCCGAATGTTCACAGATCCACCTAAAGTTTGAGCAACGTGATTCAAGAGACGCACAAGAAGCGCCGCCCCTGACAACTCTAGCTTAGGGATGGTCAATGCCGTCCGGAGGGGGGCCACCTTGCTCTTGGCCATGATCAGTGACAACTTCACCTGGCCTGTCGCGCTGACGGTGCGCAGATAAACAACAGCTGCATAACCGTGCGAAGATGCGTCACAAAACCCATGAAGGGTAGCAGTATAGTTCCCAGGGGGGAGGATAGCGCGTGGTAACGCGACCTCGTTGACCGCACGAAGTGCGGATACAAATTGGAGCCAATCTTCCAAAAGGGTTTCCTGAAGTGGCTCATCCCAACCAAGTTCCGCGGTCCAAAGGCGCTGGAGAAAACATTTCGCCCAAAACAATACCGGACATATCCAACCATTCGGGTCAAAGGTTCTCGCGACAGTAGACAATACCAGTCGTTTAGTCCAAGTGCGTGGTGACTCCAAATCGACATCATACGTAAAGGTGTCTTGGACTGGTCGGTACTGAACGCCGAGAACGGCAAACATAGCAGGGTTGTCAGCATTTTCAAACAAATGAGGATCCTGCTTATGATCCTCTTCCACATCTTCCAACAGTGATGGCGAGTTGGACACCCACTTACGCAACTCATAGCCAGCGGAATCCAAAATTTGAACCAACTCGTCACGCAACAGGATAGCTTCCTCAACCATGGAAGCCCCAGTGCAGACGTCATCAACATACAAGTCCGTTTTCAAGATGGCGGATGCCCGAGGGAACTTCAAGCGTTCTCGGTCCGCGAGCTCCCAAAGCGAACGAATAGCAACAAAAGGGCTCGATCGAAGGCCGTACGTATTCGTGTTGAGCTCATAAACAACCATGGGGTCCCGGGGATTCTCTCGCCACAGGATCAACTGATAACGTCTGTCATCCCGGTGAATAACCGTTTGCCGGAACATCATTTTGATGTCAGCCACAAAGACTACTTGATGACGACGAAAAGACGTGATGACATCACAAAGGTCCCTCAACAATTTGGGGCCGGAGTGCAAGCAATCATTCAAAGAGACACCAGAGGAAGTCCGCGCAGACCCATCAAACACTGTACGCAGCTTACCGGTGGATGCCTTGAGGACCGCGTGATGCGGCAGAAAGTAATGCTCAACTGAGCGCCAATCCAAATTTGACACCGACATGTGTCCCAAGTCTGCGCACTCACGCATGAAATCTAAATATTTCTGCCGCAGCACCGGATCCCTGGCCATACGGCGCTCCATCGCCAACAATCTCTTCTCGGCCATAAGTCTGGACTCGCCGAGAGGTGGTCGAACTGCAACAAAAGGCAACCGTGTTACGAGCCGACCGGAACGGAGTCGACCTGTGTTGTTCTGATAGAACAACTCGCACTCCTCATGTTCCGGGTTCAAGCGGGCCACTTGCGGTGGCTCCTCAACCTCCCAAAACCTCTGAACAGCGTCAGAGAGAGCGGAGCCACACGCCAACGCAAAATCAGGCTCAGGTGGAGGGGCAGCCTTCAACACTGGGCCCATCACCGCAAAGCCAAAGATGGTCGAGACAGCCACCAAACCGTTCGGCTGCAAGACTTTCATATTACCCAACAATATTCTCCCTAGTACATCGGAACCCAATATCAAATGAGTTGTATTAGGGGAATCAAACCGGCGGTCAGCCAAATCCAGGCCTGACGTCAACCGGACAATATCAGGCGACAGCTGACGTTGGGGATGACAGCCCAAAATACTCGTCAGAACAATAGCCGAAGGAAAAAACTTAGGGTCCAAACAACTCACAGGAGTGAGCCCAAATAAGGTTTGTCCCTCAACAGTCGGGATAGGTGTTTCGCCTATTCCATTAATCGTGCCTGAAAAGGCACAGACATCCAGGCTCACCCGACCCGCTAACCAAGACGACAAAAGGTAACCCTGGGCTCCCGTGTCCAAAATGGCACGGACCACAACAGAGTCCCCCGTGGGTCCCCAGACCCTGACCGATGCCGTTGGCAACAAAACCGTGTCGATCTGGGGAGGTACGTTAGCGGGACAGGCGCCAATTTCCTAGCAATGCCTGGGCGGCGACCGATCGCCGCATCCAGGCTGGGGTCTATCCCGATGAGGATAGTAATCAAACTCCTCGTCCGCGCGATGTCCCGAGCCGCGCGCCATCGCTGGAGGGGCATATCCCACTTGACGCCTGAGTGGCGGGGGGCGCGTCTCCAAACGGGGACGTCCCGCCAACGGAGGGGAGGGAAGGCGGTGCTGGTCTGGCCAACGTCGCCTACCAGCAGCTGCATAATCGCCTTCACGAGGGGAGGTCAATCCGCGGTCGCGCGGCTCCCGATCAACTGGCGCGGGGGGTGGAGTACGGCGGTCAAAGTTGTAGGCCCCTCCTCGATTCTGAACCGGCGAGCGAGGAGCCCGGTGCTCATCTCCATTATACCCCCCCCTGCGCGAACCCCCATCAGAGGCTGGTCTGACAGAGCGGTTCGCGTTGGCGCACAAAACTTCAAGATGTGAGCCCCTACAAATTGAACAAGGGCGGGGGTTGGGGCAATCCCGATGAAAATGATTCCCCAAACAAGAAAAGCACAGACGGCGTGCATTGGCAACTCGGCGGCGGGCACTCACGTGCAACTCCAAGAAGGCCGGGCAAGTTGGTACGCCATGTCCCGTGGCCTTACAATAGCCGCAAGCAAGATAACTCTGGGTGCCACCAAAACGGGGGGCAGGGCGGCTATCACCAGGCCCGACAGTCCTAGTCCGTCCCTGGGCCCTCGGCCGAGAGGGCGGTTGGCTTGACCCCGTGGCACCACGAGCGTTGTCGAGGAAACGACACTCATCCTCCAAAAATTTGACGAGGTCTTCAAAGGGGGGAAGATGGGTGGCACTATCCCCACCATACTTCTGCTCAAAACGGGACCTCAAGTCTGACGGAAGCCGCTGCAACACTAGGTGCACCAAAAGATAGGACCAATAGTCCACCGGCAACTCCAATCGTTTCAAGGCGTTGGTTGCTGCAAGCAACGGATTCAATAGGTCAGCACGCAACGCTGACATTCTGGTGATGGCCGGCAACCCCAAGATCTGGTCAATATGGACATCAGCCAGGCAACGTTTGTTCTGGTATCGTCGGGATAGAAGTTCCAGAGCAGTGGGATAGGCCGAGTCGGTCACCGGCAAGTGCTGCACCAAGGCTCGAGCCTCACCTCCTAGGGCTGACAACAAATAAGCCAACTTCTGGGCCGGTCGGAGGTCAGAGCGCGAATCAACCAAACTGTCAAACAGGTTCCTGAAGCTTAACCAATGGTCCAAGTGACCGTCAAAATGTGGCAGCTCCAGGGTAGGCAGTCTACCCAAAAGTCCAGGGCCTGCAACAACAGAGGTCTCTGTTTTGACCTGGGCAGGATCCCGACTCTTCAAAATTTCCCTGGCGCGCATACTTATTATGTCACCCAGGTTCAACATCTGGTCATAATCCGCAACAACCTTATCACGGGCTGCTTGACCCAATGTTTCCAGGTCCAAGTCCCAGATCAATTCATTGAAGCGAGCAAACAAAGTGTCAACCGCACTCAATCTCGCATTCAACTGCTCATACCGGGCAAGCGTGGCCTCTTCCAGGTCTAGACGCTCAGCGGTTGCAGCAGCAGAGGCAAACCATCTTAGCTGTGAGGTCAATCCACCAATGGCTTGGTTTACAGCTTTCAATGAAGCCATTGGGACAAATATCAAATAAACAAATTAAATTCAATTAAATAATCAACAGGAACAATTTTCCCCGGACCCAACTACAATTTAAACCAAATAATAAAACTTAGTTTGAATTATTACAAGTTCAAATCCGACCCTGTACAAGCAATACCTTGTTTATACAATAACATATTAAAGTACAAGCCACAAGGGACACTACATATCTATACTAATATTATAAAGAGGAAACCTTTGTATTTTTGTATTGAATAGGCTCAAAAACTACTGGACCGATTTCAAAATTTCTTTTACCATTACTTAGAGGGATTCTTCCGAATCCGTATAGGCTATATTTTATCACTGTACTCCCACGGGAACGGGAACTACGCGGGTGAAACCGCGTGACGTCCGCTAGTCATAATATATTATGTCAAACAATCTATGTTTAATTTGAGTCAGGGTGACGGGCAACAAATCAGACTTCTCAATACTTTTACTCGACAATAAGTGGTGAATTTAACAATTAAACCACGCTCTGCTACCAGTTGTGTGAGACTGCACAAACAGACTCACGATGTCCGCGATTACGCGGAGCCCTAATCAAAATAATATTTGTCCAATCGACAAAGGGAAAACAACTATTCAACTATTAGACATAACTTACCCATCACGTTGGAACCGGAGATGTGGCGTAGTCCCTGGTCACGTCGTATCTGGGTGGGGTGTAAGTATAAATGTGGTTTGTGTGGTGTATGTGAAGTTATGTAAGATTCGACGGTTCCAAAGGACGCCCACAGCGCGTACCGTCGACTCCCGGATCAAACCTTCAGATCCCACACGTGGCACTTTTCACCAATGTCCAACTGAATTTTATCCCGGTTTGCTAACCCAATCGGGGATGTACAATAGTCCAGCACTGAATTTAGGAAATTACCGGCGTCCCAATAAAACACAAAGGCCGGCTACATAACCTACAAATCACTCGCGGACACGACCCAAAATGGCGAGATTTCTCAATTTTCACTCAATTATCAACAAAATAACAAACACCGATCAAGATTGTATCGGATTACAATAACTCAAAGTTTCAATCAATAATTACACGACAGCCGCGTGCATCAAAAAATACAAGACCACGGAAGCAAGTTTTTTCCAAACCAATATGGCACTGACAAGCAAACGTCATCGCACTGACAACTGAAACGTCAAACGTCGAAAAGGTGCGTTCAGAAACTTGGTGGATGAAACAGGGGGATAGTTACCCGGAGAGTCCTAAGTCCTCCCTAAGTCGTATTTTATTAGCCCTTGATAGTAGTTCCAGTATTTGTTGTTTAATTAAAGTGAATGGCTGTTAAGTAAGTGTGCAAGTTAAATCCTCAAACTGATTTAAAGTCACATAAATAGAAACAAGTTTGAGTCCATAGCTTACGGACGAAGTACTACTTAGTCGTTTATATTCATTTCTATAGTGAGCGTCTTTGTTTCTGTATTGCTTTTTAGTTTGAAAATGGGAAATAGACTGCATGATAACAATGAGTGGACTGTGTGAAATATGATATAGCAAGAGAGGACGTGACTGCCGAAATGAAGAATAGAGCAGTAAGGAAGAAGAAGACATCTCTCGAATCTAAATTAATTGAGATTTGGACAGAACAATACTCCAAAAAAACGATTAATAACCGTTCGAAGGGCTAAGAAAAATCCCACAACTGTGTTACAACTCTCAATAAATTGAAGTATCATATTTTGGTAATTTATTTATTTTAAACTTCATGCGAAGTATTTAAGCCTTTTGGGTTAAACAGTATAACAATGTAAGGCATAGTATGAAGTATTGCTGTAACAATAAGTATCTGCAGTTTCTACTAAAAACAAACCCCGATTTTATACATCCCACATAAACTCCAAGTAACAAGGTCTTATAAAAGTCAACGGAGAACTATTTTAAAAGGCATAAAGTAACACTACACTATACACAACTGTCGGTAGTTATTTCTGCAACAAGTTGTACTAACTGCAACAGAATTGGCACAACTCGTAGCGGCTGAATAATTCATGAACATGCCGTACGACGGGCTACGACGGAGCTACGCGGCTACGAGCTACGGCCAGCAAGATGCTACGAGAAACCTTTAAGTATGAATGTCTTAATTTTGTTGGTGTCGCGTTTTTGTTCCGGGGTGTAAGATTTGAATAGAAACTGCATGGTTTATGCTGGTTTATTCTTCGTTCGGCCTACTGAACAGAAATTATCATGAAATCAAAATCAAAAGTCATTTATTCAAATTGGCCTGATTATCAGCACTTTTTGAACGTTAAAGTTAACCAGAGACAGTACCCCAAAAAGCTCGGAAACCACCCAAAAAAAAATAGTAGGTACAAAATAGGTAGGTGCACTCGATATAGAAACACGATGATCAGCTGATGTCTGAATGTAGAGGAAGCAAAATAGGATATGTAAAGATACTATAAGAGGCGTTCTGTCGTTTCTGCTTATCCCCAAGAGAAAAATAGTGAGATATGTAAAGTATGGTAAGTATGGTATATAGAAAATGTTATCATTATTTTTTTAACTGCAGTTGACCCCACGAAGAAGCATTAGCAAAACTTTAAAGTGTTCAAATGTGTACCTAGAATACACATTTCTTTTTCCACAAACATATTCGTATCCTAATACATAATATTCAATAACGTACGACCCATCAAACACCCCACCATTCACTGTCACACAATCATCCTAAACTTAATTCCCGCACGAGCACGACAAACACTGGCAGTCGTGAAGTTTGCCAAACATTGGTTCAAATAAAAAGTTTGGCAAACTCGCCCCGGGCGCCCTCTGGCGACAATAATACGATGTTTGTACGATCACTCGCTATACTTCGACAACTGTTTAGAAGTTCAGAATATGGTGAAGATAAATACATATGTGATTGAATAGACGTGATAATGTTGTCAATTGTTCGTGGTACATATTTGTTTGGAATCGAAGGTTTCTACCGTATATTTATTCGTGCATTTTTATAACGATACTTATGACGCTACTAGCTGATGCCCGTGGCTTTGCCCGCGTGGATGTCGGTTATCGCGACTAAAAGTAAAGCTCTCAGACGGATTATTTTTTTCCGACACCTCCAACAAATATCATTATATTTTAGCCAATGTATACAAAAATTGGACAAATTATATATTAAAACCTTTGTCGAGAACCACTCTATCCATTGGTGAAAACAGCATGAAAATCGGTTCAGGAGTTTTTGAGTATATCGCGAACAGACAGACAGACAGACGCGGCGGAGGACTTTGTTTTATAATATGTAGTGATAGTGATGATATGATCGGACACAAAACAGCAGGTCTGTAAGCGCACCCGCGGCTCAATTTTACGACATGGAAGCTTTTTTTTTTAAATAATCATACTTTTTATCTAAAAATACTACGTATCTAAGCATTTTACATCCCGCATAACATTATAAGTAATCAAAAATGTGAGAATGGCTTTGTCACGAAGTCAAGAACAGATTCGTTGGCAAAAAATAACTTAGTATCTAGAAAAGATCAACAGACACGATCCCAGAAACAAAAAATAACTTTTCGTATAACTGAAGGCGCGGTCAGCGACATCATCAACACAACGTTAAAACAGAAACCGCCACAATGCAACAACTTCATTAATCCTTTCACAAATTACGACATTCCACACACAGGTACAATCCACAAAACAGTAAATTAAATGATGAGCACGATTTACGTTTGTTCTCCATATTTATAGTTCCTAACTTCAACGATAATGAACTGAAATCACTTTGTAGAGCTAATAAATTGTGCGGGGGCGTGCGGCCACAACTTTCTGTTTGACTTATATTTTAAACAAATTGTTTACACTCCAATATGAAGGCAAATATTGTATGAATATATAATTTAAATATTCGCTGCTCACGGTTTGACTAGTTACAAGTTGTGTTTTAACTTTGAACGGAAACATGACATGTGATGTGGCTGTGTGTGTTTGAATATTCACTTTGACTGTTTTTATTATTTTAATAATATAGCAACAATTCAACCGTGTTAAGGGTTGCATTGTTGGAATGTGAACTCTCGAAACAAAGCCGGAGCGTTCAACATAGCAGTTTTATTTAGGCATATGGGCAATGGGCATAACTTTTAGAGTATGGTTGAATTCTTCCAAAGCAAGGTATTCATAATTATATTTATTTATTACCTAATCCATTCTCATAATATGCGCTATTAATGGAGCAAACCTGTACTTCAACTCCTGAAAACCAAAACAAAATCAGCAGAGGCGACCACTAGAAAAGCGTCAAGGCAAGTAGCTCGTTGATTCAACTTTCTTGCATCACACAAAGAAGAAGAAAAAAGAACAACGGAAGGGTAAAAACTAGTAAAATCATAATTATGATCACTTGAATAAAATTAAACAATTAATTAGGCCCAGAATAGATTAATTACCTAATGAAACATACGGTGGGCAAACATTTAAACAAAACCATTTACTTATGTTAATAGTTTTCTCGCTAAAAACTAACTGAAAGATGAACAGTTTCGCGCGGCGGAGTTAATCCTACGCGGTCCACCGCCAATGAATTATTTATCCACGAAAACAACCATTACTGCACATCCAAATCTAACCAAAATAAACCTTACTCCACTGTAACAAGAATCTAAAAACAGAAATTAGAAGAGTCGCTATGTATCAAACTGGGAGCAAAAATATTATAATACGGGTCGAAACTGGAGTGTATCTTTTTATGACGTCGAAAATTGTAATAGAAATGCGGGGATTTCTTGTCGAGTAATAATTTAAAGTTTATTTATTACATTACGAAAAGGAAGGTAACAAGAAAACCATCTTATACATAGTTTACAAGTGTATACTTCCATATACTTCTCTATGTGTAAGATGTTTTTGTCTAGCCACTTGCCAGTAACCAGATTCTGCGGAATACTATTATTAACACAATGGAAATTGTAACACAATAAACCTGATCAAACGGGTTCTGCAGATAAAATTTAAAAAAAAAAAACATTATAGGGAAAAGTCATAATTCTACGTATTAGTACGTAAAACCGTCCGACATTACATCAAAGCGAACCGCACCACAAATTGCCTTGCTCAGTGCTATTTCTGTCGGAACCAACACGTTTTCCAAAGATCAGAAACCTATAGCAGAAGTTATTTTAGTAGATAACATAGTAACAGGATAAACAAAACAAAATGAAAAAAAAAATATGATTACCTAGAGAAATTCTAATAAACGGTGGGCTGGGGATAAACCAGCGAATAACAAAGGAAAACCTATTTTTGTCGCCAGGCACTAACTAAATATTATTGAGTTCGTTTGGTAGGACAAAATTACAAGGGACACGTGTATCGTCAGAATTTCAGAAACATATGCGTGGAGATTTTCCTCACATGAGGACCTTTCATAGGGGAATTGTCGAAGTAGCTAGTTCAAATGGATAACTATAGTTCATAGTGTCAGACAGAACAGTATCGGAGCAGTCGAAGATACTAAGTTAGCTTTTTTCGCTCGCTGATGATGAACATAATATATGTATTATATAGCAGGTAACAGGAAGGTGTCGTAATATTTAAGATTAAGAATGTGGTATAGACCATCATATATCATCATAGCCGTGTGGTATCCGGCAGAGTAGAATAGAACCAACCCATTACAGTCACGGGTGTCGTCTAAGGCGACTAATGTCTGAGGCAGAACACCTTGCGCCTCCGTAGACCAGAGAATGGGCAGCAGCGTTTTCTGTTAGTCTTTCATCACTGCGATCTCCAATCCGCCTGCCAAGCGTGGAGATTGCGGCAATTTCCTCCCATCATGGGAGAGGCTTATGTCCAGCAGTGGATGTTATGGGCTGTTGTAGTAATAGTGTAGTATAGACCATCAAATTATATCATTAAAAGCAGTGCATTGCAAAGCTATTACATGGGACTGTGGCGAAGTGTGGGTGTTTGGGTGTTAGGTACACCTCTGAGTAACCCTTCCGAGGTTACAGGCGTGATGTTTTATGTTCTAAAGATAATTCACATAAACATTTACTGCTGACCACCGGCACATACATTCAGAGTAAGGCAGATTAACACTTCACATTGTTTCATTTACACTTTTTTCGTCAGCCTACTCTTCGCCAACATTTTTTATTTTATTAATTTCATCCCGCCATAACGTATGATGTTGCCAGATCAGGCGTATACTGTGATAGTTTATTATATCGCGGCCGTATCGCATCGGACTGGCACTTTACGACTCGCCCGCGTCACCGGCTTCCGACTTCCGATACCCTGGCAATATAACCGTATCTGTAAGTGAAGAATGTCCACTCTACGCAATAAGTGAAAAAATACTGAAGACTTTTCATAGATATTATATGATTAAATGAAAAGAGAGGCCCATACCCAGCAGTGGGTGAGTTCGGGCTCTGGATGATGATGATGATGATGATGAAATGGCAAATATGGGGCACTTAATATCGTGTCCTGCGTGTCCTGTTTTTTGTTCACTACAGGAACTAATGGACGCTCCCGAAAGCGCCAAACTAGTAGCCGAGTTCTGGGCCGACACAATTTAGATTGCCATCGACACGCTAAGAAGAAGAATGGTAAAACAGCAGTCGACCGCTCTGATGATTAGTGGTCATTTTCAACATTAGAGCTAGTTTCATTCTATGAAACCAACCTGAAATGAGTCCAGTGCCTGAAACAGCTGACATAGTAACCCTTCGTATCGGAAAGAAGCAAAGCTCCTTGACCACAAGAATATAGAAGGACTCCGCGAGCTTCCTGACTACAACTACTGCGACGGCGAAGCTTCAAACTAAAGCAATGCCAAGGTACCGCATGTAGGTAATTCTGGAAAGTCACAGACAGAAAAGACTTCTTCACATAACATCCCCATGACTTAGCCATGGAAGAATGAAAAGAAAGAAAAAAAATCATGTTGGTATAGGCTAGCCAGATGCTGGGTAACCTTTTATTACCAGAAGAACCCACAGCTGTGATAATCATCTATCGTCAAGTAAATACAAATACTCTTCCCAAGACTGATCCCAAGTAAACTATTCACTAGATACCTGCTATTTACTGGAATAAACAGAAGGCATACTTCTGTTGATTCCTCTACCATGGCATTACGACCACCCATAACTGAGGCATAAAACATATTTTTTATGGACATAAGAATTAGGTAGCTAAATGGATAGTCTAAAATTTTGTTGCAAGTTTTTATGAGTGGAGGTCACGAGTTCTTTCACAGATAAAATACCGGAATTGTAGGTCTAATCAAAATAAGGTTTTATCGTATAGGTTTACCTTGGGATTGTTGGTACTGAATGTTTACTTTAGGGGAACAGGAACGGACATACTTACGAGTATGTCCGTTCCTGTTCCCTTAAACCCCTGGGGAGGTGGCACCGGACGCTGACAGAATATTCGTGACGGTGATTGATCTTTAAATGTAGAAACTTGACTGATTTCAGACCTTAGTTGTAGTGAAAATAGATGCATCGGCATCTAGAGACACCACAGAGAATTGAAAAGCCTCGGCGGCCTCAGTAGAGCATAATAGCAACACAAATACACATATTGGCATATAATTGTCAACACTTTTCATACCAACCAAGGTTGTCAGCATTTACTCGTACAACGGAAAGCATAAGCATAGCATAATCAGCCTATGTCCCACTGCTGGGACACAGGCCTCCTCTCTATGAGAAGGAATGGGCTGTAATCCACCATGCGGGTCCAGTGCGAATTGGTAGATGTCACATGTCTTCGAATTTTCGAATCTAGGACATGTCGAATTCCTCACGAAGTTTTTTTCACTGTTTTGAGAGCAGCGGTCATGAAATAAATTACAGAAAGTAATGCGCCTGCCTGGGTTCGAACCCACGATTTACTGCTCGTCAGTCGGGGCCGTCACCACTGGGCCACCGCCGGATCCCCGCTTTCTACGAGAAGTAAAAAAGGAAGTTGTGCTTACGACATAAATGAGGTAAAATAACTAACAGCTATAGGAGGTATACCGTGACTGAAGTTGTGCGTCCAACACACTTCTTTCAACTCACTTTCTTCGCAGCGTCACGAGTTTAACTTATAGGTACTGCCTCCTCTGGAACGTTTGATGTTCTGTTGTATTTACACACGAGGTGCGTAGGCTACGCCTTCGCCTTTTACAACTAGGTATAGAATTAGGTTAACATGTGGTAAAATTAGCCCACTAAAATGTGAGTGAGCTAAGTTTACCCCAGATTTGCCGACACTTGTAAACAAATTAAAACATTGCTGCAAAGCTTACTAAACATTTAATGAATGATTTGATAGTTTTCTTTATTATTATTTTAATTATTCTTTGTATGTATATGTTTTCTAATGTTAATATTTTATAAATTGTTATGTTAAACCGTTTTTTGTGCATGTGGTGTTAACCTGTTATTAATTGTTGCACTTGTAAATGTTACTCTAGTCATTAAGTCATAAATGTACAGTGTAAACAATTTTTGGTTAACCTATATAAATAAATAAATAAAGCTCGTGTTTCCAATGAACTAAAAGTATTATATGTTCGAAACATAACCCACATTTGTAAATTTGTAACCGACTCCAATACTTTCAATTTAGCGGAATTGCGCGCGGATTGATTTGCGTTCAGATTTGTTTTTATTTATGCAATAGTGAATATTGAATAACTTTATTTTGAACTATTAAAAATCTGGAACATTTTTGGAAATTTAAAATAGTTGCGTAAATGGTGAATGTTGAATTAAATCGTGGGTTTAAACTCCGTACCAATAATAAGCACTTAAATACCAATAAGTTAGTTAGTACCAATGTAAGTAAATAAAAACACTAAACACTGAGTTTATATTATTTTATGCTTCATTGAAATTATTTTTGTTGTCCTTTGCACAGAGTGTAAACACATGAGACTCAATACACCAACCATAGAAGTGCCCTTGATATCACATCACATCATATCACATCACATCACATGATATGATTTCAGATCAGTATCCAAACATTCCCACCAGCAACAAACATATGGCAACTAATAACCCCTATTCCATCCCAATTCTGCGCAATCGCCACCCTCTTTGAAGCCAGCCTACACAGTTTTACGCTAATTTGCCCAGTCAATATTAAATCTATCGAACACACTGCACAAATACAGCTGCACATAAATATTGACATTGCCAACCTTGCCAACCTCTCTTACGAACACACCCGTACCATAACCCAATATCAATTTTGAAAGAGCCCAGCGTCCACATTTGATTAAAAACAAAAAAAATCTTTTTAATAAAAATATTCATTCGGCAAATCGACCGCTCAGAGGCATACAGTATACAGGTTGGAATACATTCAGTACGTTTGATCGTACTTGGTATGACGTAAAAATGTTAGAGCACTACATATTCGATTACCAAGGCTACAGGATACAGTAGAGGTCGCGTTTATTGCTCACACCACCGTAAACCCGTTGACGACGGGCGTGGGTTCCTATTTTATGTTTTAAATTACCCTGATCTGTTTATATCCTCACTTATTCTGAGTGCCTGGTACTTGTGGTCTTCGTGCGATGATATTGTGTTATTTAATTCAGTTACTCTGTGAACACTAGTGTTAATTGCTGACCATTCATTGTAACTCCCGGTTATAATATAAAAATTAAATTAAATTATTAGAAAAATCATTATTTTTGATGACGTCCCTGATATTTTTGAGGTCACACAAATGATAGGTAAATCATTTACCTAGGTAATTGTTTGGCAAGTTAGTTTTCGTAGACAGTCAGTACGGTCAGTACCTACAGGTCATACTAGTGTTTGAAATAGGTACGTGTGATCTGATTAAAGTTGATCTTCATTATTTTCATTAAACTGTCTCAATAAAACTCAAGTGTGTACGGCACAATCTAAGCAGTTTTAAGCCGCTATTCACCTCGACAATTACCTGATTACCACAAAATAAAAATAAAAATGCTGTCTTCATACTGCAAACCCAAATATTTTATTGCACTCATGTTACTTTCCAGCACCTCAATGTTACTTTCTAGCACCATGAACCCTGTTAGCGTAGGTACATCAATTTATCTTTGCAACTCAATTCCAACATAGAACCTAAACTCCTAGGTCTAAAACAACATCCATATCCCAGCTACAAAGCTAAAGTCCCCTCGGCTGCGCGACTTTTTACGATGATTTGCGCCGACGAGCGCGAGTTACTGCGGCGCAGCGCCATCTATTGTGCGCGCTTGTCACTACGCGCACGGAAGCACTAATGCTCTTTTTGCGATGTTCCTGTTGAGGTTTTTCGTTTTCCCGATACGGCAATGCGGTTATCCTCTTGCTTTGGTTTAAATCGAAGTTGCTTTAGAGTAGGCTACTCTAAACTAGAGTAAATTTGGTATTTGGTTGAAGCTAGATATTTTTCTGAATCGTTTTCATTCAATGGGATTTGTATTTGTGTTAAAAACATTTCTTACAGAAACAGCTGCACAAACAGGTTAAACTATGATTGAAAAGAAAGTAACCTATCTTCATTTTTTGTGGGTAACAAAATATTTTTATTCAGTTTCAAAATAAGGTCATGAGTACAAGAGCTCTACTCAAACACTTGCAACATCGGAAACTTACAGTCAATATTGGATCAACGTAGCCCACTCACTTCTTTGCTGTTCCCCACTTCCATCTTAAAAAAACACTTACAGAATGTACAGGATCCGTTTATTTTGTAACAAATACTACCACCTTCTTTTACAAACACACATACATAAGTTTTTCTTCCACACCATCCTTAGCGACACTGTACACACGACACGGGTACCCCACCCGGAGCCCGATAGGTATGGAATCTGCCAAACGTGTCGATACAATTGAACCGGATTCCTCTTACATTTGCCATCGTGTTCCCGGCAGTCGGAGCGTGTGAAAACGATCTTAAACAAACACCACCAATTTTGGTTTTCCATAAAAATCCCATAGAACAAACGTAGAGATTGTTTTCGTATAATTTCTATAGAAGCATAAGTAGAGTCGTGGTGTGACACCGTGTTGTCTTAACGTAAAGCTTGCTTATTTAGGACAATGAGTTCCGCCGCACCGCAGTGTACCGCTCAATCTGATCCCGGCTTAAGTGCGAATAAGGTGCGGTTCAACGAAAGCGAAGCAAACTAATAAAAGCGTATATAAATTGACGATTGTCGTAAAATTTTAATACGGGAAGTGCATTCGTTTTGGTAAAGTTTCGACACATGGTTTTAAGTGCCACTTTCAGTATGCTTTTATAACTTAGGTTTTCTAGTTTAAAAGCTATAAATAAATCCGAAGAAGTAAAAGCAAGCTACACTATTTATAAGGCTACTAATCAATCATTCACCATAACTGCGTAATTTACTATGAACTCAAAATACAAAAGCTTAATTACTATTTTCATATACGAGTAGTGCATGGTTACATAAGCATAATTCCAAACTTGTACAGTTTACAAAATCAGAGCAGAAACCGCCGTTGTTTCGAGACCACCCCTTAATAAAACATGATCATCTTTATAGGAAACAAGTCATTGCTTTAGATATAGCCTGCGGAGCTACGTTCAGACTTCTTATTTTTTATGTTTTTCATGTGCAAATTTGACGAAAATCTAAAATCTGAAATACTTACGGGATTAGATTCTTTATTATTCAGAAACACATCTGAATAATTTCGCAGATAAATGGGCAAAGTATGATCATGGTTTGAATGGTCACGCACCATCAAAACAAAAACCTCAAAACAGTTCAAAAAGTAGATACTCGTTTTACCCAAAACAACCACTCCAGCGTAACGACTCATCAAAAACATTAATCTTCAAATAAATTGCTGCCAATTCTCAAGCAGTCTACCTTCTCTCTAAGCCCCAAAGCTTGTAACTTTCACTTCAATATTCCACGAAAAAGATAACTCGAAATTATCTTTAACTTCTAACGCCGAACTTCATCAGATCGATACGTCTACATCATCAAATTTGCTAACTTTTCTCGCTATAACTCACAATTTCGACTCTCCGGGATAACTTTTAATCGAAGTAGTCAAACACAACAATATTGCGAATTCGGCAGTTAGTCGTTAATTGTGGCAAAGGGACCCGAAGCTTGGTAGCCATTGAAGTCCGTGCTTACTTAGGACCGGCCGAATTGTACTGGCCCCAACTGCTCTCTTAGTGAAAACAAACCACAGAGTCGGGCTAATCGATGCTCGATACTTTGGACGTGAGTTTAGTGCTTTAGTGATTCAATTCTGGATTAAACTAAGCTATGTCACGTATATTATGGCTTAGTTTGTAAGGTTTGCAATGTTTAGCGGTGGACTGCAGCTGTGGCTGGCTGACATGAGTTGATTGAATTCGCTTTGACAAACTGTGCCGTAGCTTGGAAGATGTCTTTAGCAAGCAGTGCTCTGCGCTAGGCTGAATTATTCGAATATTTTAACAATCAACATTTAATTAAAATGTTGATTGTTAAAATATTCGAATAATTGTTAACCAGTAAAGAAATTTTGTAATTTCGTAAATAAAGAAATGATTACACATCCCAGATGATTGTTTAATTGGATTTCAATTAGCACAGTATAATTGCTAAGATTTTTCATGGAATTCTGAATAAATAAATTCTTCGAAGTTTTATTTTTTTGTACCTAGATATCCGGGAAATAAAAACTCCACCAATTAATACGTTACGGATTTAACATCCGAAACACAAATATTCGAATATGTGATTGCGAAGAACTTTCAGATCATGATCCCATTTCAGTATAAGAACCAACGTAGCTTATGTAACAATAAAATATCCAACTGAGCAGTTACTTAAAACACAAAAAGCAGAATTACATACACCGGCCACACATTAAATGCCGAACTTATTTTATCATTCCAATCACGGCAGGAATTGCATTTGCATGGCATTCCGCACTTTTTCACACAAACAAAAATATTCCTGATTTAAACCATTGATTGTAAGTTAATAAACGGACAAATATTTGTTTTGGAACTTTAAACATTGGGAAAAATTCGGCAGTAACAAACCAATGAAAATTGTGTGCATTTGGGCAGCGGGCAGGTAATTGATTGGGCCGCTCAACAGGTGAGCTTGGCTAACACTAATATTCAGATTTGGTAAAATATTAGTATTATATTATTATTTTTGGTGGCTAAAATCAATCCAATGCATTTTAATTGTTCTATTATTTTAATCGTTGTTAATGTTATAACAATCAACGAGAAAAATGAGAACCTTTAATTAAACTTAAGCCTAAAATCATAAGGAAACGCAAGCAGATACTGTACTAGTCAGTCATTTTCGTATAAAGTTCATATCAGTGAGAAAAAATACACGTAAAATCTTACAGCAAATAAAACTATGAATCTCTTAACAACAAACACAAACTAAAGATTACATAAAATGCCAAACTAAAACTTCTAGAACACACAGAATGTAAGCACTAGAAAAAACTGCCAAAGTGTGTAAAAAAGAACTTTACTACATACACACATTACAGAAACTCGCGTAAAAAGTTATAGACGAAACGTAACAAAGCTGGGATTAAAGAAAAACTGTCGACTTTCGCCTAGTTCGGCGATTACTTAAACTCCGGAGTTGGAGAATGTTGGTCTGTGACTGTTGCCAACTATGTGTGGGACTGGCCCATCAACTATTCAACTTAGTGCTCGCTGGTTACCGGCTCAAGCCTTATTGTGCTTTGATCTAGTTGGCCAAGTGTTTCTCTATACTTGCTGTAGATTTTTTATTTGTGTTGGTGATGGTAGATTTGTATTGCCTAATAATGTGGTTGGTGATGGTAGATTTGTATTGCCTAATAATGCGGTTGGTGATAGTAGATTTGTATTGCCTATTAATACGGTTGGTGATGGTAGATTTGTATTGCCTATTAATACGGTTGGTGATGGTAGATTTGTATTGCCTATTAATACGGTTGGTGATTATAGATTTGTATTGCCTATTAATGCGGTTGGTGATGATAGATTTGTATTGCCTATTAATACGGTTGGTGATGGTAGATTTGTATTGCCTATTAATGCGGTTGGTGATAGTAGATTTGTATTGCCTATTAATACGGTTGGTGATGGTAGATTTGTATTGCCTATTAATACGGTTGGTGATGGTAGATTTGTATTGCTTATTAATGCTGTTGGTGATGGTAGATTTGTATTGCCTATGAATGCGGTTTGTGATGGTAGATTTGTATTGCCTATTAATGCGGTTGGTGATAGTAGATTTGTATTGCCTATTAATACGGTTGGTGATGGTAGATTTGTATTGCTTATTAATGCTTGTGTGAGACTGCACTAGCAGACTCACGATGTCCGCGATTACGCGGAGCCCTAATCAAAATAATACTTGTCCAATCAACAAAGGGAAAACAACTATTCAACTATTAGATACAACTTACCCATCACGTTGGAACCGGAGATGTGGCGTAGTCCCTGGTCACGTCGTATCTGGAAGGGTTGTAAGTGTAAATGTGTTTTGTGTTGTGCATGTAAGTTATGTAGATTCGACGGTCTTCCAAAGGACGCCCCACAGCGCGTACCGTCGACTGCCTGGTCAAACCTTCAGATCACACACGTAGCACTTTTCAGTCAATGTCCAACTGAATCTTATCCCGGTTTGCTAACCCAATTGGGGATTTACAATAGTCCAGCACTGAATTCAGGAAGTTACCGGCGTCCAAACGACACAAAGCCGGCTAGTTAACCAACAAATTATTCGCGGTCACGACGCAAGATGGCGAAATGTCTCAATTTTCACTCAATTATCAACAAAATATCAAACACCGATCAAGATTGAATCGGATTAACATTAACTCAAAGTTTTAATCAATAATTACACGACAGCAGCGTGCACCAAAAAAACAAGCAACGGAAGCAAGTTTCTTCCCAACCAAGATCGCACTGACAACCAAACGTCATCGCACTGACAACTGAAACGTCATCTGTCAAACGTCAAAAAAACTGCGTTCAGAAACTTGTGGGATGAAACATCTACCCCCCCCGGACGGGCCGTCCCGTCCGCTAATCAATTGGCAGTCTTGACAAGGTTGCGACCGCTCTCTTCATAACCGATCCATCCACCAAAACCTCAGCAAAACGAGGTACCCCGTCGGTGCCAGCCACCAAATTGAGAATGCGCCCCCTGCGCCAACACAGAGGCTTAAGGTTGGCATCCTTAATAAGGACGAGGTCTCCTATCTTGGGCGGATGAGTTCTATCAGTCCACTTGACGCGCTGCTGGAGGATGTGCAGATACTCTAAGCTCCAACGCTTCCAAAAGCTCTGAGTGAGCTGTTGCACCAACTGAAACCGCGATAGCCGATTTTGGCTCACATCAACAAAAAGGTACTCAGGCAGAGCGACAAGTGGCTGTCCAATCAAGAAATGGCCCGGGGTCAGAGCCTCCAAATCGTTCGGGTCCGAAGAGAGCGGGCACAATGGACGCGAATTTAGTACCGCTTCAATGCGACAAAATACCGTAGCTAATACCTCAAAGGTGAGAACGGTGTCTCCCAACAATCTCCGCCAGAGTCCCTTTGCTGCTTTCACCGCGGCCTCAAAAATACCCCCCCAATGGGGGCAGGCTGGCGGGTCAAACAACCAAGTGACCCCTCGACGGGCCAATTTGTTACCAATGTCAACCTGGCTCTCATTAAGAAAGTCATACACTTCTTTCAAATAGTTACTTGTACCCTTGTAGTTGGTACCGCAATCAGACCTGATCAGAGAAGGTAACCCACGGCGAGACGTAAATCTATCCAAAGTTGCCACAAAGGCCTCCGTCGAGAGGGAGGATACCAGCTCCAAGTGCACTGCCTTAGTTAACAGGCAGACAAATACGCACAAATAAGCCTTGACAATTTTACTATTGCGAAGAGTAGACGTCTTTATCGAAAAGGGACCAGCAAAGTCCGTTCCTACGCCTGCAAAGGGCCTCGCCTCATTGACACGATCAGCAGGCAAGTCTCCCATCTGGGGCTGCATCGTTGGGGCCTTAGTCCGATAGCACGGTATGCAACGGAAGACGATGCTACGAATGGTACGACGAGCCGACAAAATACAAAACTCTCGCTGCAGAATGGCCAACAGCGCATTGCAACCGGCGTGCGAGTTCTTAATGTGACGATCAGTCACCAACAATTTAATCAAATGGCCCGCCTTGGGCAACAAAAGGGGGTGACAGACCCCATAAGGAAGGCTAGAGTGCCTCAACCGTCCTCCAACACGCAAAAGACCCGTTTCATCCAAAAAGGGGTTCAACTTACTAACGGCTCCCGACAACTTAACTCTACCGGATTTCAAGGTCTCGATCTCCTTCTCAAAGTGTACGGCCTGCACAGAGCGAACCCACAGGAGGAGTGACTCCTGTCGCTCTTGAGGAGAGAGAACCGGTGACAGGCGCTTGTCCCCTGGATTCCTAGCATTGTGACCAAAACGCCAGATCCACGAGGTAACGTTCAACAATTTGTCGAGGGAGCTGTATCGATTCAACAAAATATCAGGATCAAACGGAGGGTCCTTCGTCCCAACAGCGAGCACCTTAAGCCCGGGCAAAGGATCCGACATCAAAACTGGCGTTCGAGGCCAATCATCCTCGGGGCGAGTCAGCCAATCCGGTCCCCACCAAAGGGGGTGCACAATCAGGCGGGGGGCCATGCACCCACGTGAGGCTACGTCGCCGGGGTTCAAGTCTCCAGGCACGTGCCTCCAAATCAAAGGCGTTTCGGAATTTTGTATCTGTGACACTCGGTTCGCAACAAAGACCTCCAAGGAGTGGACGGACGTCTTCAACCAACACAAAACAATTTGACTGTCCGTCCAGGCGTAAGAATTCCGAATGTTCACAGATCCACCTAAAGTTTGAGCAACGTGATTCAAGAGACGCACAAGAAGCGCCGCCCCTGACAACTCTAGCTTAGGGATGGTCAATGCCGTCCGGAGGGGGGCCACCTTGCTCTTGGCCATGATCAGTGACAACTTCACCTGGCCTGTCGCGCTGACGGTGCGCAGATAAACAACAGCTGCATAACCGTGCAAAGATGCGTCACAAAACCCATGAAGGGTAGCAGTATAGTTCCCAGGGGGGAGGATAGCGCGTGGTAACGCGACCTCGTTGACCGCAGGAAGTGCGGATACAAATTGGAGCCAATCTTCCAAAAGGGTTTCCCGAAGTGGCTCATCCCAACCAAGTTCCGCGGTCCAAAGGCGCTGGAGAAAACATTTCGCCCAAAACAATACCGGGCATATCCAACCATTCGGGTCAAAGGTTCTCGCGACAGTAGACAATACCAGTCGTTTAGTCCAAGTGTGTGGTGACTCCAAATCGACATCATACGTAAAGGTGTCTTGGACTGGTCGGTACTGAACGCCGAGAACGGCCAACATAGCAGGGTTGTCAGCATTTTCAAACAAATGAGGATCCTGCTTATGATCCTCTTCCACATCTTCCAACAGTGCTGGCGAGTTGGACACCCACTTACGCAACTCATAGCCAGCGGAATCCAAAATTTTAACCAACTCGTCACGCAACAGGATAGCTTCCTCAACCGTGGAAGCCCCAGTGCAGACGTCATCAACATACAAGTCCGTTTTCAAGATGGCGGACGCCCGAGGGAACTTCAAGCGTTCTCGGTCCGCGAGCTCCCAAAGCGAACGAATAGCAACAAAAGGGCTCGATCGAAGGCCGTACGTATTCGTGTTGAGCTCATAAACAACCATGGGGTCCCGGGGATTCTCTCGCCACAGGATCAACTGATAACGTCTGTCATCCCGGTGAATAACCGTTTGCCGGAACATCATTTTGATGTCAGCCACAAAGACTACTTGATGACGACGAAAAGACGTGATGACATCACAAAGGTCCCTCAACAATTTGGGGCCGGAGCGCAAGCAATCATTCAAAGAGACACCAGAGGAAGTCCGCGCAGACCCATCAAACACAGTGCGCAGCTTACCGGTGGATGCCTTGAGGACCGCGTGATGCGGCAGAAAGTAATGCTCAACTGAGCGCCAATCCAAATTTGACACTGACATGTGTCCCAAGTCTGCGTACTCACGCATGAAATCTAAATATTTCTGCCGCAGCACCGGATCCCTGGCCATACAGCGCTCCATCGCCAACAATCTCTTCTCGGCCATAGGTCTGGACTCGCCGAGAGGTGGTCGAACTGCAACAAAAGGCAACCGTGTTACGAGCCGACCGGAACGAGGTCGACCTGTGTTGTTCTGATAGAACAACTCGCACTCCTCATGTTCCGGGTTCAAGCGGGCCACTTGCGGTGGCTCCTCAACCTCCCAAAACCTCTGAACAGCGTCAGAGAGAGCGGAGCCACACGCCAACGCAAAATCAGGCTCAGGTGGAGGGGCAGCCTTCAACACTGGGCCCATCACCGCAAAGCCAAAGATGGTCGAGACAGCCACCAAACCGTTCGGCTGCAAGACTTTCATATTACCCAACAATATTCTCCCTAGTACATCGGAACCCAATATCAAATGAGTTGTATTAGGGGAATTAAACCGGCGGTCAGCCAAATCTAGGCCTGACGTCAACCGGACAATATCAGGCGACAGCTGACGTTGAGGATGACAGCCCAAAATACTCGTCAGAACAATAGCCGAAGGAAAAAACTTAGGGTCCAAACAACTCACAGGAGTGAGCCCAAATAAGGTTTGTCCCTCAACAGTCGGGATAGGTGTTTCGCCTATTCCATTAATCGTGCCTGAAAAGGCACGGACATCCAGGCTCACCCGACCCGCTAACCAAGACGACAAAAGGCAACCCTGGGCTCCCGTGTCCAAAATGGCACGGACCACAACAGAGTCCCCCGTGGGTCCCCAGACCCTGACCGATGCCGTTGGCAACAAAACCGTGTCGATCTGGGGAGGTACGTTAGCGGGACAGGCGCCAATTTCCTAGCAATGCCTGGGCGGCGACCGATCGCCGCATCCAGGCTGGGGTCTATCCCGATGAGGATAGTAATCAAACTCCTCGTCGGCGCGATGTCCCGAGCCGCGCGCCATCGCTGGAGGGGCTCTCACTTCTCACTTGACGCCTGAGTGGCGGGGGGCGCGTCTCCAAACGGGGACGTTCCGCCAACGGAGGGGAGGGAAGGCGGTGCTGGTCTGGCCAATGTCGCCTACCAGCAGCGGCATAATCGCCTTCACGAGGGGAGGTCAATCGGCGGTCGCGCGGCTCCCGATCAACTGGCGCGGGGGGTGGAGTACCGCGGTCAAAGTTGTAGGCCCCGCCCCGATTCTGAACCGGCGAGCGAGGAGCCCGGTGCTCATCTACATTATACCCCCCCCCCTGCGCGAACCCCCATCAGAGGCTGGTCTGTCAGAGCGGTTCACGTTAGCGCACAAAACTTCAAGATGTGAGCCCCTACAAATTGAACAAGGGCGGGGGTTGGGGCAATCCCGATGAAAATGATTCCCCAAACAAGAAAAGCACAGACGGCGTGCATTGGCAACTCGGCGGCGGGCACTAACGTGCAACTCCAAGAAGGCCGCGCAAGTGACTACGCCATGTCCCGTGGCCTTACAATAGCCGCAAGCAGGATTACTTTGGGTGCCACCAAAACGGGGGGCAGGGCGGCTATCACCAGGCCCGACAGTCCTAGTCCGTCCCTGGGCCCTCGGCCGAGAGGGCGGTTGGCTTGACCCCGTGGCACCACAAGCGTTGTCGAGGAAACGACACTCATCCTCCAAAAATTTGACGAGGTCTTCAAAGGGGGGAAGATGGGTGGCACTATCCCCACCATACTTCTGCTCAAAACGGGACCTCAAGTCTGACGGAAGCCGCTGCAACACTATGTGCACCAAAAGATAGGACCAATAGTCCACCGGCAACTCCAATCGTTTTAAGGCGTTGGTTGCTGCCAGTAATGGATTCAACAGGTCAGCACGCAACGCTGACATTCTGGTGATGGCCAACAACCCCAAGATCTGGTCAATAGGGACATCAGCCAGGCAACGTTTGTTCTGGTATCGTCGGGATAGAAGTTCCAGAGCGGTGGAATAGGCCGAGTCGGTCACCGGCAAGTGCTGCACCAAGGCTCGAGCCTCACCTCCTAGGGCTGACAACAAATAAGCCAACTTCTGGGCCGGTCGGAGGTCAGAGCGCGAATCAACCAAACTGTCAAACAGGTTCCTGAAGCTTAACCAATGGTCCAAGTGACCGTCAAAATGTGGCAGCTCCAGGGTAGGCAGTCTACCCAAAAGTCCAGGGCCTGCAACAACAGAGGTCTCTGTTTTGACCTGGGCAGGGTCCCGACTCTTCAAAATTTCCCTGGCGCGCATACTTATTATGTCACCCAGGTTCAACATCTGGTCATAATCCGCAACAACCTTATCACGGGCTGCTTGACCCAATGTTTCCAGGTCCAAGTCCAAAATCAATTCATTGAAGCGAGCAAACAAAGTGTCAACCGCACTCAATCTCGCATTCAACTGCTCATACCGGGCAAGCGTGGCCTCTTCCAGGTCTAGACGCTCAGCGGTTGCAGCAGCAGAGGCAAACCATCTTAGCTGTGAGGTCAATCCACCAATGGCTTGGTTTACAGCTTTCAATGAAGCCATTGGGACAAATATCAAATAAACAAATTAAATTCAATTAAATAATCAACAGGAATAATTTTGCCGGACCCAAACTACAATTTAAACCAAATAATAAAACTTAGTTTGAATTATTACAAGTTCAAATCCGACCCTGTACAAGCAATACCTTGTTTATACAACAACAAATTAAAGTACAAGCCACAAGGGACACTACATATCATAACATATTATGTCAAACAATCAATGTTAACTATGTTTAATTTGAGTCAGGCTGACAAGCAAATCAAAACAGACTTCTAAATACTTTAACTCGACAATAAGTGGTGAATTCAACAATTAAACCACGCTCTGCTACCAGTTGTGTGAGACTGCACTAGCAGACTCACGATGTCCGCGATTACGCGGAGCCCTAATCAAAATAATACTTGTCCAATCGACAAAGGGAAAACAACTATTCAACTATTAGCTGATACAACTTACCCATCACGTTGGAACCGGAGATGTGGCGTAGTCTCTGGTCACGTCGTATCTGGGTGGGGTGTAAGTGTAAATGTGTTTTGTGTTGTGCATGTAAGTTATGTAGATTCGACGGTCTTCCAAAGGACGCCCCACAGCGCGTACCGTCGACTGCCTGGTCAAACCTTCAGATCACACACGTGGCACTTTTCAGTCAATGTCCAACTGAATCTTATCCCGGTTTGCTAACCCAATTGGGGATTTACAATAGTCCAGCACTGAATTCAGGAAGTTACCGGCGTCCAAACGACACAAAGCCGGCTAGTTAACCAACAAATTATTCGCGGTCACGACGCAAGATGGCGAAATGTCTCAATTTTCACTCAATTATCAACAAAATATCAAACACCGATCAAGATTGTATCGGATTAACATTAACTCAAAGTTTTAATCAATAATTACACGACAGCAGCGTGCACCAAAAAAAACAAGCAACGGAAGCAAGTTTCTTCCCAACCAAGATCGCACTGACAACCAAACGTCATCGCACTGACAACTGAAACGTCATCTGTCAAACGTCAAAAAAACTGCGTTCAGAAACTTGTGGGATGAAACAATGCTGTTGGTGATGGTAGATTTGTATTGCCTATGAATGCGGTTGGTGATGATAGATTTGTATTGCTTATTAATGCGGTTTATTTGACTGCCTTGTTGGTCTAGTGGTCTCACACTGCCGAGCATGAGGTCCTGGGTTTGATTCCGGGGACGGGCAACCGGGGACGGGCAAAGTTGCACTTGCATTTTGAGATGTGGACCATTTGTCACTAAAACATTGTGACCATGATTATAATGTACATTTTGACACTGGGGCATTCCAACCGTTGAACATTTTATAAAGTTGACTACCCAGTCCCTCAATGGGTTTTTCCATCATGAATTTCTCAGCCACGAAGTCTGCATTTGCGCCCGGTTGATGGTCATAGGCTCGCTCCCTATTACTTGAAATGTGGGTGGGTGTACTATCAGGTCCACCACTGCCTAACCCGTCGGGGATTATGATATTATGTTATGTTATTAATGAGGTTTATACAAACAAAAATACAAAAATATTTATTACTTATCAAACATTGCTCATACATAAATTAAACTTATAACTTAACTGCCTCGGTTGTCTAGTGGTTTCCAGGTAATGCAAACTGGTATGCGAAGTTCAAATCGGTTTAATGCCTATAGTCGGAGGTGAATGTTTTTTTTTTATTATTATTGTTTCGGCAAAGCAATATGCCTCTACGGCGCAAATATTTTTTGATTATTCAATTTGTTTTGTATAAATAGAATATCATAGATAAACATGATTATTTGAAACTAATATTTACTTTTTTAAACAAATTAACATTTTTTTGTGTTCTGAATTAAAAAATATATATAAAAAATCTATTTTTCGTACCACTTGCTCAAAAAAGTGACATTCTATGCCACAAAAAACTAACACAACAATAGTCATTTTTAAATGATTTTTAATCTGTTAAAAAAAGGGAAAGAAAATTGTACTGAATTTCATTCATCCTCTAGGAGGAGAATGTGTTTTAAATTTGGAATACTTACCGAAATTTATACTGAACTACATCTGTGTTTACACCATTGAGTTTGTATATACAATAAATAAAGCATTACATCTTTTTGAAAAAGGAATACGCATTTATTATGCAGTTATGATTATTAAATAAAATTACGAAAACCGACGAGGCCGTATGAACTTGATGCCTTTGGTTTTCCGACAAAAAAATAAGGAATTTGCCGCGTTTTTGTTTTCTTCAAATACATAAACGTTAAGTTTATTTTAATTTATTTTTATAAATAAGTTAATGTTCTAAAAATACGTTACAATGTTAAATCAAAGCGACAGTGACAGAGAATTGTCGGATTCCATCAGTGCAAATGCTGCCGCAATTATAAATAATTTGCTTCCAACAAAATCCAAGGAAATTTTTTTTAAAACTATGGAGAATTTTCAACGTGGAGAAGTGCGAAAGGCCTATCAATTTCAGAATCAGTACTTCTTGCCTATTTTGATTATTTATCCAAGACAAAGAATCCGAATACACTTTGGTGCATATACTCAAAACTGAAAGCTACAATAAGCATCAAACAGCATTGAAATAAATAGATTCACGAAATGGGGGCTATCGTTTTAGAGCTCACTAGATGGCGCACTGTCGAGTAAGGTCCTGTCAGTAATTCTATTCAATACTTTAAAGCACCAATAACTTCATAAAAATGTTTATTTTATTACGTATAACAACATAGTGTAAGCTTTAGATATATATTTACAATATTCTTCCTAAAATTAGCAAGCATGAAACCTTTAAAAATCATTCTACCTCCAAGTACTAACAATATTATGATCCTAAGTTGCTACTTAAAATCTTCAAGTCATAATTAATCAGGAATGGCTCAATCTAGAACACAATCGTGAGTATTAGTATAAATACGTGATAAAAAAGCACACAACGCGCGAACACTCTATGACATCTGACATTTTGGAGGACCTTAGTTTACACAAGCGCCTCTAGCGGCAAATTCACACGCGATAGCCCCCATTTCTGGCTTTTTTTTAAAAGAAAATCAGAAGGGCATTGCGCAAAGAAGTCTAAAATTTTTACGACTCAAAATGTGGAAAAATTTCTTAATAAAGCTCCTGACGAAATTTTTCTGGCCACAAAAGTATACATGATTCACTTAGAATATTTCGTATCTTAGTCATGGTAATTATTCTATATATTTACCTGTTTTTTATCTTTGTTATAGGTGGCCTTGATTTTTGGACGGTGCTTGCCGCGGATATGAACTTGTAAACTTAAAGGTGGAGGCAGATTAATGTAAAGGAAACTAAGACAAAGAAAAATCGGTCATTCATTGTACAAGGACAATATACTAAAATCATTCATAAATACCAAGCATTACGTCCCACCAACATGGGAAGCAATAGATTTTTTATAAACTATCGGAATTGGAAATGTACTCGACAAGCCATCGGTAAAAATAAAATTAGCAATATGCCAAAGGAAATTGCTAAATATTTAAAACTTAAATATGTTGAACTCTACACCGGTCACTGCTTTAGAAGAACTTCGGCGACTTTCTTGGCGGATTCAGGGGCGAATATTACGTCAATAAAAAGACACGGTGGTTGGAGCTCTGATAGAGTAGCTGAGGGTAATATCGAAAGCTCAATGGCGAATAAAACCATATTAAGCAGTCAAATTAACGAAAATATAAAACTTAACCCATCAGAGCCACAACCATCAACTTCCGGCATCTTATCTTCGTCCGTAACTCACGATGCACCACCACCACTATCTCCGACGTGTACTATCTACAATGAAACGCAAGTTCCTCAGACGCAAGAACAGAGAAATACTCAATTCAAGTCATCAACAATAAATGTACCAAACAAAAATGTAACTCTCTCTATCAATAATTGGACCAATGTTTCGAATGTTAACTTTTACTTTTAATTGTCATTATTTTTAATAAATGCTTATCTCATATTATTATTGTGTTATTTTTTTCGCAAATGGTACGAAAAGTAGAGTATTTTCCTCGGTGATAAAGCTGTCTTAGTCTTGGGTGAACTTAAATCCCTCGCTACACTCAGGACTCGTCTTAAATCCCTCGCTTCGCTCGTGATTTAAGTTTTTAACACCCTCGCTACGCTCGGGAGTAAACCGCGAGTCCTTCGTTACGCTCGCGATATAAATCGTCACCCGTGACAGAAGACACTGCTTTATCCCCTTGGTTAATAATCTACTATTTACATATCATGCTGTTTAGCGGCTTCATACCTTTGCCTCCCCTTCAACCTGCCGAAAGCATAGCGGGGAATAAAAAGAAAATTAAAATCATAGTTTCTCAATAATTCATGAAATCATGACAAAAATATTTTTCGTTATTTTATTTTATTTCTTCAAAAATGTAATGAAAAACATCGTTTGATACACGTGGACATTTGTGCAGTTCTCGTTAATGTTAATTCCGCCTCGAATGCAATAACAAACTTTCTCCACTTGTCATCATCATCATCATTTCAGCCGAAAGACGTCCACTGCTGGGCATGGGCCTCCCCCAAAGGGGGGTTTTTGCCATAATCACCACGCTTGGCAGGCGGGTTGGCGATCGCAGTGCGGTTGTTACAAAAGCACAGAGAACGCTGCTGCCCATTCTCTGGTAAGTCCCTTAGTCGCCTCTTACGACACCCACGGGAAGATATGGGATGGTGCTATTCTTTATGTCCGACACCATACAGAACTATACCACTTGTATCAAAATGTAAAAGGTTGAGAATTTGTCTCAGGACAGCATATTGAACCAACAATCAACTAATTTAACACTAGATTATTCACATGTGGTACAGCCTGAGTTGTTTGATAGTCTGCCTGAGACTGGTAATTTTGTTTCTCCTAGTAGTCAGGATTGTGTTCAATCAGTTATGTTCTCTGACAGTATAGGTAGGGGGCTAGGTAAATTAATTAGTAATAACCTGAGTTACTGTACCCAAAACAATTGTATGCCAGGGTCAACCTACAAACAGATTATGGCATCAGTAACAAAGACTGTTTGTGATCATAATACCACCATTAGTATATGTGTTGGTAATAGTTCAAAGATTAAAAAGGAAGACATTACTGACTGTGTTTCAGAGTTGTTGAAGTTAAAGTGTAGTAAAATAATATTGTGTTCTTTTAAATTTTTCGAAAGTTTATGTACCAGGAAAAACAATTATATTCACATGTTAAATAAACATTTATATTTTTTAGCAGGTCATTATAGTGACAAACTTGTATATCTTGATATCAACACTTTTGTTGATAAACTTAGATCGACATAATTAGTATGTCTAAGTTTAGTTATATTATTAACACTGCGACTATTAGTAATAGTACTAATATACAGGTGACTTTAAATGAAGATAGCATTAGTGCTATAGATGTTTACAAACATTCTGAGGAGGATCCATGCGTCACCGTGGAAAATCCTCAATTAGGCTCTATTAGTGATAAGGTCTTGTTGTCTGAGGTTGGCACGGGAGTCTCCGGCCTCACTCCAAATATTAATATTAATTTAAACTAGGAAGTGAGACAACAGAAGGTACCATTAACAATATTGTTAATCCTTCCAACAGCAAGGTATCTTCTTGCACTCAGTTAGTTAGTAAAAAAGGGCCTCAGCAGAACACCTTAAAAATTACACCAAAATATCCAAGGCATTTCTTCCAAATTATTAGAAATTGAATTGTTTTTAGAAAATAGTAAGTTTGACATTATTTGTTTTACTGAACATTGGCTAAAGGATTACCAAATGCTTATTAATTATGAAAACTATGTGGTGGGTAGCTGCTTTAACCGTAAAACTATGCTACGTGGAGGTTCCCTAATATTAACACTTCAATACCCGCAATTACAGACACAATTAAAATAACAATGCACTGTGCCTCTGGAGGCACGGCCGGGAGCATACGGGTTAATAAAAAAATGTTTTAAATATAAGCAACGTAATGACATAGTAGGTCTCTCGGTTGAACATTGCGTCGAACTGTCCTGTGTTGAGCTAGATAAGCATGTAATTGTATGTGTGTACAGACCCCCAAACTATCAAAACTTTTCCTTATTTGAATCAATAATGGAAGATGTCCTGGCAAAACTTACAGCCAGTAATAAATCTACAATTATTTGTGGTGATTTCAATATCAATATTTTAGAAGAAAGTTCAAATAGCAGTCGGTTATTAAATCTTTTTAAGTCATTTGACTTGACCAACACTTTTATAGAACCTACTAGACTCACTTTATCTTCTGCTACTTGTATAGATATTGTTTTCTGCGATTGTGATTACTTAGATAAAGCTATATTAAACTGTCTGCCGTCTGACCATAGCGGACAAACTGTAACTTTTAGGTGTAATACACCATTGCAAAAAGTCCAGATTAAATTTAGACCTATAACTTCTAGCAAATTAAATAGATATAATATTTCCCTACAGAACAAGTTAGATGTTATGAGCCATGACGATATTAATGTAAATCAATTGTATGATCGTTTCTTTTCAATAGTTCACACGGAATTCAACAAAACTTTTGAACAGAAGACAAAAAGTATTTGCCCCAAATTTATATTTAGTGATTGGGCAACTAGAGGTATCAGAAAAAGTAGGGAAAGACTATTTGAGCTATATGGCCTTAAGCCTTTTATAAACACTGAAACTTTTAACAAGTATGTTGCTAAGTATTCAAAAATCTTTAGAAATACATGCAAGGTTGCTAAAGCCCTGCACATTAGCAACAAGATAAAAACAGCAGAAAACAAAATAAAGACAGTTTGGAAAGTCATAAATAATGAAACTAACAGGAAGAAAATACGAAACACTAGATACACGTTAGATTCAGCATGTGGTCCTAAAAGCTCTAATCTGGAAGTAGCTCAAGAATTTGTAAATTTATTTACCGATATACCATTAAAACTACGGAGGCTCTTAATTCCTCACCTGAAGTCTCAATTGGATTATTAAAGGCGAATGTATCTGGCTGCACGGCTGAATTTAAATTTAAACACATAAACCCAATGATAGTTATTAAAGCTTTCCGGCAAATAAAAATCAAACTAACCGAAGATCTATGGGGAATGTCTATCAAAGTGTGTACATCCATACTTGAGACTATAGCCCCATACTTAGCTTTCATTTTTAATTTGTGTGTAGACCAAGGAGTTTTCCCTGATCTAATGAAATACAGTAAAGTGATACCTCTTTTCAAATCCGGGGACAGTAAAGATACTAATAATTATAGACCTGTATCCGTGTTGCCAGTTTTTAGCAAGGTGTTTGAAAAAGTAATGCTTAATCAAATGCTCAACCATTTTAACACCAACAAAATTTTACACGATCAACAGTATGGTTTCACCAAGGGACGTTGTACGACTGACGCCGGTGTTACCTTATTAAAGCACATATTTACTGCGTGGGAAGAGTCTCAAGACGCCATAGGAATATTTTGTGACCTTTCCAAAGCATTTGATTGCGTAAATCACGACACATTACTTTTGAAACTTGAGCATTACGGACTAGGTCAACTTGCACTTAGTTTGGTGAAATCATATTTGAGTGATAGACAACAACTTGTTCAAATAAATGGTGTTAATTCAAAGGGTTTAAAAGTAAAAATGGGGGTTCCGCAAGGCTCAATATTGGGTCCTTTCCTCTTTCTCGTGTATATAAATGATCTACCCTATTTATTGAAAAACCAACCTCAAAATATGGTGTTGTTTGCTGATGACACTTCCCTAATTTTTAAGATAAATAGACGGGCCCAAAATCTAGATGACCTGAATAATGCCCTACTTCAGGTCCATAGTTGGTTCACAGCAAACAATTTGGTATTAAATGAAAAAAAAACTAAATGCATAAGATTTGCTTTACCCAATGTTAAGAGTAGTGATTGTGAAATAATATTGAATAAAGAGAAACTTGAATTCGTAGATAAAACGGTTTTCCTGGGGATTACGCTTGATTCAAGGCTACAATGGGGTTCACATTTAACATCCCTTGCGGGGCGGCTAAGTTCAGCAGCATACGCTATTAGAAAAATCCGTCAATTTACTGATGTAGATACCGCTAGACTGGTGTATTTTAGTTACTTTCATAGTATAATGTCATATGGCATTTTGCTATGGGGACGGGCTGCAGATATTGAGTCTATATTTATTCTGCAAAAAAGAGCCATCAGAGCCATATATAATCTTCGTAGGCGCGATTCTCTAAGGGAACTGTTTAAAGATATTGGCATCATGACGGTACATTGTCAGTATATCTACGAAAACATAATGTACGTCAGAAAAAATCTGCATCTTTTTGGTAAAAGAGGTGACAGACATAATTACAGTACTAGAAATAGGGACCAACTAGTTCAGCCAGGCTTCAGACTCGCTAAAGTAGACTCATCTTTCATGGGGTACTGTTTGAGATGCTATAATAAAATTCCACAAAGTATTCTTGAACTGAATGAGACGAAATTTAAAACATGCATCAAACGCACACTATGTAAGCAAGCTTATTACAAGTTGGGCGATTATATCGCTGATAAAAATGCGTGGCTCAATGCTGGTCCTGCTCCACATGGACAGGGGCGCATAAATTAGATAGCATTACATATAATTGTTGGAGCTGCTGAAGATTGTACAACTATCTTTGCATTGTATAGATTCAATCTCTAGTATTATATAATCGCATAGCCCATATTGTGTGAGTACTATGTAAAGCTATCATTCACTGGAATCCTACGTCTTTTCTTGACTTGAATGTGCCCAGGCAGTTGAGAGTATGTCATGCTCACTCTAATGTCTCGCTGATGGTGGCGCGTGTGTCCGATCATTTGGTTCCCTACAAAATGGTTGAGTTA
The DNA here is from genome assembly GCA_905147715.2 of Xestia xanthographa. NCBI lineage: Eukaryota > Metazoa > Arthropoda > Insecta > Lepidoptera > Noctuidae > Xestia > Xestia xanthographa. The sequence goes on from LR990655.1 coordinate 1,690,063, forward strand.
AATGGTGCTGATCCATGCGTCATGTTCGTGAACAGGCGCTGTCAGTTGTGACTGGTCATCTCTTAGTTGCCGTGGCTTATTTTAATGTTATATTTTAATTGTATATTTTGTTTTTACTATGGACACTTTTAACGTGCACATCTTGCTACATTGTTCTCACATAATATACCATCTCAACACGAATGATGTAACCAAGATTTTGTAACAATTTTATGATTTAAAAGAGTGTCCATGGAGTTTCTTGCCCGTTCTTCTCCATAGAGATCTACGCTAGGGAATGGGCAACTACAGTACTTTCACAGTTTTTATGTCTTGTTACTGGGACTGTAGCTACATTTAATTTTCATCTTTGTTTCGACAGTTCAAAAGTGCCTGCAACTGGCCTACTTGAAATAAATGATTTGATTGATTTTGATTTTGATTTTTGTACTATTGTAATTAATGATTTATGCAGTGGTTTTTTCATAAAACTCGATTTTCCATAGGCCTTTCCATATTTTTTACGCGCGCTTTTTACTACTTAAGAATTATCGTGCATCTCACTAAACTTACTCTGTCGGGCACGATGCCAGGTTAGACAGCGTGCTTTTTGGCCACGCCCACCTATGAGTTTGAGGCCGCGACTAGTGTGACCTTTTTTTTCGGATGGGAAATCATCAAATGACTCCTCCCGCTCTGGGCGGAGCAAGAGGGAGTGTCAGACTTTTACTGACTAAAACCCATCCATGTTCCTTCATCGCCCTTTGTGTTCCGGGGCCACCGTATCTCTTTCGAACAGTCCCGCAACCCCGGCAGGCATCGGCCCTTGCGGACCCCTTCCTATTGCTGACTCTCTTTGAGGCGCGCGTGGAACACTCCTGCGCCGTCGACACGGCCTGTCGTCATGAGATGGACAGATGACGAGCTAGCCCATAGCCCACCGTCCACAGGCCCGCGCCTATGGTGGCCGGGGGCCAGGTGGTGGCCCGCGACGCCCGGGGCGTCTCCCGCGGCGGCCGGGACGCTGAGAGGTGACTAGTGTCACCTTAAGCCATTGAGCTATTACTACTACGTATAGAGCAGACAGCGCGAACAAAATCTGTGCTCCGTCCGTTCAACTGCGGTCGGCCGGCCGCAGTTCACTCAGTCGCTTGCTCGCCACAACATCTAATACGGGGTTAGCCGCCCCCCGCGCGCCCCTTACTGCCACGCTTGTTGCACAGATTTTGTTCGCGATGTCTTCTCTATACGTAGTAGTAATAGCTCAATGCCTTAAAAGCGGAGTTTATAGGTTAACACTCTATAACCTCATCACGAGAAGAAATTACAAGTTAATTCAACTAGCTGACATTCGTGAAACATGCACGTCAGTAACGTCATGAACAAATATCAAGGAAGTTTATAAAAATGCATTGCATAAAATCCAATTCATAGTAAAATAGCGATATTCTCGGATTCAGTTCTATTTTACTTCAATTTATTTTTAACGGAACTTTGCTTCGGTACGATATTTGAATTTAATCGCAGCGAATGTGCTTGAACCCATTGGTATATCTACATTGCGAGTATATTCGACCTTAAATGATTTACTTCTAAAATCCAAGTATTTAATTGTTAAAAGTTGTCTATTAACAACATTTACATTTTACTATGATATTCACTAATACGAGTATGTAGGTATGTTATCATACAGGGTGTAAAAGACCTCATCATGAAGCCGTCAACCAAGCATTCTGTACGTTAAACTAAGTAACTTTAGAAAAATATTGCTGGGAAACGACTTTTTTTTTGAGTGAAAAATCATGTTTTGTGGTAGAACTCAATGTAAGGCACTCAAAACATTATGCTGATGGATGGATTGAATAGTACGGGGGTCGTGGAGGTGTTTAAAGTGGGTAAGTAATATATGATATAATTACAAAATCTCCAAAAATTTACGAGACAACAACTGAATCTATAATTTTATTCGATATAACGATCAGTTAATATAATAAACGATGTATATAATTTTAAAGTTACTAATTTTTGTAAGCATAACCTTCAGTGAATATAAAATCGTTTGATATACCACTCAAAAGGCATAAAACTTATTTAGTCTAATATAAACGCGTGGTTTTTATTTCCCTGTAAAAAACATGCAAACAAGCATACACCATGCATGCAAACAAGCATACACCATACATGCAGCATGCAAGCAAGCATACAGCATGCAATCAAGCATGCAGCATGCAAGCAAGCATGCAGTGAGCATGCAACATGCAGCAGGCATGGTTTATGTCACGGCTCCGGCGCTGCGGGGCTCCGGCGGTCCCATGCGAGCTTATGATCGCAGATGTGGTTCACGCTCACCACCGCGGCTTCGGCTTGCTGCCCGGTTTCGCCGGCCAGCCTCAGCCGCGGCGGCGTGTGTTAAAACCACCTACTCCTCAGCTAGCGGGCCACCTCGCCCTTCAGCGCCTACGCGATTTTAAATAACACTCTAGGGATAGGGCATACAAGACTACGTGGAGTCGGTTTTGCACCGAGAGTATATATATAGAGTATATAAAATGTTATATAAATGTATCTAAAGAAATTACATCAACAGTTGGAGTTGGTCATTCACGTTTGTTATATCTTGTGAACGTTATTGAAATGAAAATATACCAAATATAATATAACTTATATGTACTAATAACTTTATATGTTATTAGACGCACCCATCCGCCTTCGCTAACAATGTTGTCATAATACTACGTTCGGTTTTTGTTGTCTAGAAAAAAATGTTACATTTCTACCCGCCAAGACTTGCACAAAGTTTCAAACAAAACAAACCTTTCATCTCCGTCCCGTCTAAGCCCAAAATCCGGAAACTATTACCGGGAATAAGAAAATACATAAGATCAGTGCTGACTTGCAAACTGCGGGGAGATTCACACCCGTTTTGAATAGCTCCAATAAAAATCTATTAGGCCAGAATCGGGTGGCAAATGATATTTGCTGTGCAAAGCTGGCCGGCCTAAGCAAACAGGCCGCGGCCCGATAGAGCAATACCTCGCGATAGTTCCTCCTACGTACACTGGCGGCCCCAAAAGTTTACCCACACACGGAAAATTATAAATATTCAGAAGCGAGAACTTGCGAAACTTTGGGGTAACATCAAGGTTGGCTTTAATATTAGTTGTAGTTTCAAGAATAAGCCCATTCTCGGAAAGTTTTTTTTTCGTATTTGGGATATAAAGTAGTTTTGATATAAGTCTGGGTCAAAGTAAGGGATAACAACAGGATTTAAAAACTGCCACTACTCGTATTCTGTGCACTTAGTTGTTTCTCAAGGTTCTGAAATCCTTTTACTAGGTTGGTAAATCCACAAAAAATACATTATTAATTAGGAAGGTAAAACATTTCCATTTGCCTAAAATCTTTGAAACATTATAAATGGCTCACAATGGTATAACAACAGCTCTGGAAGCATTTTTTCTAAAAGTAAAAACAAGGAATCCCTAGAAATGTTTTGCTTATAAACCTGAAGGTGTTTTTCACAAATGATAATTAATTTATTATGAATTGAATTCAAGTAGTAGGTATCCCAGAACTAAACTACAGGGTGGTGTGTAGATCTAGGTAGATGAACATCGATAGCTATGATGGAAAAATCAAAAATGTAATATGTGTAAGTTCATATGTTAATCTAGCTGAAAGACGATGTAAACCGCTTTGAAAACCACCACTTTAGGCCCTTTTTTTACAAGCTTTGAACTGCATACCTTCCTCGTGGCTGAATAATAACAGGCGCTCGGGTCAATCTTCAGTCTAAGCCACGCTTACCTGGGTTGGTCCTTGAATGGGTCGCCAGCCCATGACATACCGATTTTCCGCCGTGTCTCATCATAAAGCACGTTAAGTCGTTGGTCCCGTCTGTCGTTTGTTATCTTTGACAGTCGTTGCATGTAGTCTAAAAGTCTGACAAGTGACAAGAGTATTTCCCAGGGCAGTATTACTCAGTACTAACTAGGTTGTGGAGGTAAAAACAGTACTAACTGGGCTGTGGAGGTCAAAACAGTACAGACAGGCAGTCGCTTCATGTAAAATAATGGTTTTCAGCTGCTTACGTTTAGACCGGAAGTCGAACCCAACATAGTTAGGAAAAGGCTATGTAGATTATGAAACTGCATACTTTTTTCTTCTCGCCAGTGCACATTACCGTTGGGGCATTCCCCGGGGGCGCAGTGTTGTCCCCGGTAATACCGACGTTTTCTATTGCGCTGCGTAAACAACTAAACATCGCAATCGGATGATTGCGCTACCTACATAGGTACAAGGTAGCGTACCTTACCGGGTACCGCTGCTGCGTCTTAACTTTCTATACGTACTTGCTTACTGATTAAGGTTTCTATTGAATTGTTTTGTACTTTTTCTTCCATGGTAAGGGAAATTTAAGCACGTACAAGATACGATGCTTATTCTAATACGCGCGTGCCTGTAGTCTTAGGCATTTAACATTATAGAGAGAATTTAAGAGGTAACAGTGGACTCATCGGGAGAGCATTTCTTATTCTGACATATTACCTACTAGATCTCTTGCCTCATCGGATTAAAAAAAACGCAATTTTTTAAATAAAATAGCAGTACATCGCGCATTCCACCTTAATTGCATTGCTAAGATGCAAGTGCAAATCAGAGCAAAAAGAAACCATTCACTACAATTAAAACCATTTATAAAATTCTTTCTCAGTGCACCAAGACGCTGCCGTCTTAAAGAATCAAATTATAAAATAATATTGAAGTCCTATTGAACCAGCGGGTGAGCAGAGGTCCTACGGGTCGCACTCTCATTTTTCCCCCGTTTTTCATCGTCACCTCGGGCGGCGTGAATATTAATGAATAGAATTAATTGATTGAACGAACCCATCAATTATTCGGCCCATAATTTTATTTGCACACTGTTCAAAGTTTAAGATCTTGTACTATGGAGATTATGAAAAGTTTTTTCATTTCTATGATGATTTTGGCAGTTTGGAGAATGTTGATTGGATCTGCTCCTTTTATTCAAAACTTCCATCAAACGGATGGAATATCGTGAATAATATTATGGGTATCATAACATAAGTCCGTGAACGTGAACAACAACCCACACTGGGCCACGCAGTGGATTAAGGCCCACTCCTTCTCATAATAATCGATTATGATTATTTCAACTCACAATATTATTCCCTGCACTGGTTCAATTAAGGAAACGCACTCAATATAAAATAGTCAGTTAAGTAAGTGTTTCTCAGATTTGCCACAAAATATCATTGCAAAACAATCATCCACTTGTTTCAAAATCCGTCTTACGTAGGTATATATTCCTCTATGTGAGGACTATGCCAAGCTTTCGATTGTGTGTCAAGAGCCAGGTCAAGCGGTTCTAGGTCCTGTCTAGATTCAACTTTAGCCTAAGTAATCCTGCCGACAAAGCGAAGCAAACATTTGCACTGGAAATAGAATTTCAACAACGCTTTTCAGTTTAATTCGAGTTCGACCGGCTCGCTTTGTAACGAAACGGGGTGAGGTAGGTCTAGGTGTTCTAGCTGACTTTATGGAGATACTTGCATAGCTTATTATGATAGCAGCAATAGGAGCTTAAACTTATGATACATTGAGTTGACAACAAGCCCTTTTAGGACAGTTTATTTTTTTGTATTTTGTATTATCTGTTAGGAAATCTTACTCTAACCTATGGACATCTGAAAAATCTTTGAATACCTAATGCATTGTATGGTAACTGTACATTCCAACTTGCGAGATAAAAGAATTCAACCAAGTCAAGAGAGATAAATAGAGTTTTCAGATTCAACATGTTTTGTGTGTATGTTTTAGAAAGTGGAAAAGCGCAGTAACATGACACACCACGGCTTTACAAAGTTGAAAGTCTTGTTATTTTACTGGTTACCCGGGAGAATTTGTCACCAAAATAACACCTTTATAACTCTGGCATAGCACTGTTTTTGTCAAAACAGCACAAACTCTCTTACAAAGTGCGTTGCAAGTAAACAAAGACTGACCAACATAAACCACTGTGTAGACAACAACAGGCCCATATCACCAATTACCATCTCTCCATTGTACATATAATTATTGGCAGCGACGCGGCGTCTAGAGGACTCATTGTGCGAATCTAATTTATTCCCGTGAATGGAGTGAGCTCTTTTATGTAATGTGCTCATTATGTGCCCGGAGTGCGCTCACTAGGGCTGACAATGAGCCCACTGTGCTACCTGAGGTGCACTACTCGCGAGACGAATATTGACAAAGATGTAAGACTTCTTTGAGTCTGCTTTGATGTTGAACAATTGTAAGGATAAGGATGTTAAAATTGTAAGGGCTTCGAATTAGTTTCTTTTTTAGATTACTTTATGTATTTACTTAGATGTGAGAGTTTAAGATCCAAGAAAGATTGGTTTAAAAAACAGTGAATGATGCAGCAATGTTGTGGAGATCAATCAAACCCGGCAACGATATGAATGAACGATTTCCGTATTATTTTTAAGTGCATTGTTTGTTCCACTGGATACTTTGTCCTTTGTGCCCACCTTATTAGTATCACAGAAAACCGCAAACAGACAACTGACAACGATATAAACGTTGTCAAATACTGATTTAGCAATAGTAAAATCGCTGCTACAACTGAAACGAAATAAAGGTTCTTGTTCACTAAGTCCCATAGGCCTCATGGTGGTTCGGCCACAGGTACAAATTAGGCAGCCCTGTGCCTGTCGCATTAGCAGCGAGTGCCGACAATGAGACAGTGCCGAGATTACCCCTAATGTTGCCTTTGTTTAGTAACGAGCGAACAAATTGTGCCCCTTTCGCCCTCGTCAGCCCTGTGCCCCGCCGCCGGCCCTGTAGCCCTCCGGCCCTTTGTGCCACTAGTTTCAATTTATACGTTTAACGGTTATTAATGAGATGTTTAATTAATGGACAGGTTAATTAGGGGGGTGTTTTGGTGGAATGATGGCTTGCCTGGAATGCCATGGTTTTTTGTGGAAGTGTGTGTTCAGTGGTGTGTGACTGTTTAATTATATTGGGGCACTCTACGGATATATCACTGGAGCTGGAGTAGTAATACCACCGAGTTGAACCTCTCTTTATGGCAACTCCATCGAATTAAGAAAAAGTATTTGTTGGACTCGCACAGGACAAACAATAAAATATGAAAAATAAAACAAGAGAAATAAAACTAAAATTCAAAAAACGAGACTATCATAAAATAACTTCAAATTAAGACTTAAACTAAGTATATGTAGGTCCTGTACGAGGCCAAAAGTTTCCTATCTCAGAATGGTGCTGCGACATTTAAAACATAGATGTCGCAGCGCTGGTATTCCATCAAATGATAAGCTACAAATAGAATTCGAAATACGTCATATCGTAAATACAGATTTCTGCAAGCAATGCCGAGACACTACCGGGACCTAAAGAACCATCCTTCACCCCTGAAACCCCCAAAAATACTGAACATCCGATCTAAAAGCACGACTAGTATAATTTATAGTGGAGTAGCAACTGTAGCCACTGTTCGCCGGGCGAGCCTATTATTTAGAGACGTAGTTTGTCCAAAATGGCGGCCGTTCCCGCCATAACGAGCGCTCTGACATCGCCGACACAAACTCATAATATAAAAACATTATGAAGATACGGCCCCGCACGTGAAACTATACTAAATATATAGGTAAGAGCCATTTTCCATATCTAAATGTGTGTAGGGGAATCATTTGGTAGTGCGTAAGTGCGCCATTTTGATCCGGGAGTGGAGAAATGCATCAGGTGATTATTTCGGCCCCCTATTGTGTTGGAGCAGCCGCTACGAGTTATGGGGTCAATTTTGTCGTAGGAGAGTTGAGAGAGAGTTGAAGATTTTGTCTGCGGGCCTAAAAAGGCCACTTTAGCAGAATCATAAAGTATTCACTTTAAAAAAATTAAATCTTTAAAACGGACTTTATAGTCATGACCATAAAGTCCATTTTAAGAATTTACATTTAGCAGAATCATAATTTAATTCACTAAAAAATTAAATTCTTAAAACGGACTTTATGTGCATGACTATAAAGTCCATTTTAAGAATTTACATTTCTTAACGTGATTCATATTAGGATTCTGATAAAGCGGCCATTTTAGACCCCCTGGGCAAGTAGGCTGTGATGGACTTACTTTTACCGCCAACCAAAAACCACACATGCAACGACACTCGACAACATTACTATTTGTCAGTTTTAAAGTAACGTGAAAATTGCAGGTTAATCAGACATTTAAGAAATCACTGGCTGACAATGTTGCCAGTGATACCACCGCAAGGTACGGTATATAAGACCGAAAACGGTTCAAAACCAAGCTAGGTGTAGGCTGTTGGTCTGGTGATCTGAGGTTAGAAGTTAACTTCGGATCAACAGACCAGTAACTAGGTCGAAGGCAACCTTACCAAACAATTCCCTGAATATCATCAGCATATTCAGTTAATTAGGCTCAGACAAGCGAATCTATTCCCAACGTTAATTAATTTAATTACAGGTAATGCACTAATTAATTATCTGATACTGATAATGATTGGCCACTTCAAAGGACTTGACAGACAGTTACAAGTTGTTCCTAAAAAGTTAACAAGTGGGATTATAATTATGACGCAATAGGGAAGAAGCATGTATTTTTTTCTTCACTTAAGGCTTGATGCTCCAGGGTAGCCCGCGAAATTCAAATTTTCTTACGTTTTTTATTGATGATTTTTTGTATTGAGTATTTTGATGAATATAATTCTGTAACTTCATACGTCTTACAACCGCGAATAATATTTTAATCAACATACAACCAAGCACTGGCCTGCAAATTGCAAAAAAAAGTAAGAATATTTGAATTTCGCGGGCTACTCTGAAGCATTCACCTTAAATCAATAGAGTACAGTATTACCAACCCAAGAAAATAATAATTAAAAAAAAAACTTCTACAATTTTCTACGACAGTTCAAATGTCCAAGACTGTCGCGGCCTTTCCTGTCAAAGCGTTAATTCTCTAGCCTTAAGATGCATTTCCAAAAAAAAACCGTCAGTTTGACAACATACGCACGCAATAAATGTAAGCCACAGCAATACCATTGTATCACCGGTATTTTTTTATTACACGGAGCGACTGCCTATCTGGCGCGGTAAGACTGGTTGTCAGATTTGCGGGCTACTGACTACCTTGACCCGAATGCCGCAGCGGTAGCGAGGCTGCCTCACGTTCTTAGGGTCCCGGGTTCGAATCTCGGTAGGAGCAAATGTTTGTGTGATGAGCATGGACATTTGTTTCTGATTCATGGATGTTTATATGTATAATAAGTATGTATTTACAAACAAAAAGTATCTATGTAGTATATATCAACTATCTGGTGTCCACGACACAAGCTTCGTTGCTTATTGTGACACTAGCTGACGCTGTGTGTAATGTCCAGCAATATTTATTATTATTATTAACGTCTGTTAAAATTGTACAACCAGGCAACCGGGTCCAACGTCTTAACGTGCTTCTCGAGGCACGGAGGAAACTCGATATTGACCCATCTATGGACTGACCTTGGCAAGCGCTGCTTAACCTTAAAGATCAATCCGTGTGGGTGTTATTATTTAGCCACCTGCTCCTCCCGCCAATGTAAATGTATTATGCCACTTCCCCAGAGCATAATTGCAAAACTTGTCCATTTTAATAATAGGTACTGTCTGTCATCTTTGACTAAAATTGCAGGCGCCTCTACCATATTTACACCTCATGAAGGTCTATTTTTCCCACCACGGCAGGTTCATCAATCAAAATTTGATATTGATAAAAAGCGAGTGGAGTGTCTTGTCTAAAACTCCGCTTCAATTAAATAATCGGAGATCACGTTAACTTGATTGATATTTTCACGAAAATAAGTTACCGACCTCTTAAAAATGATTAATGAACTCTAAATTCGGCGACACTTCGTCATGATAGAGGGTTTATCGAGTTTTTATTATTTAAACACCTTGCTTGCGGAAAATCCTAAGCGTTTTCCTTCTAAGGTTTGTTTTTTTAAAGTATTTTTCAGGCTTACGGATGTCTTTCATGAAGTCATCCATGCTTCATACAAGCATACGACCTAAACCAGCTGCAAATCTGCTATTTCAAGAACCCTGTTTACAATTTCAATTTGTTCACATTTCACTCAGACTGCCAACTGTGAGGTCTTATTATAATTGCGCCTGTAATGACACGGGGTAAGCACGTGCCGCTGTTGACTATCGCAACATACAGGCAATCGGTTAAAGGTCGTATGCAATTGAGGACACAGAAGTCTCATACGTATATACTTACTACACTACTACTACAACAGCCCATAACGTCCACTGCTGGACATAAGCCTCTCCCATAATGGGAGGTATTTGCCGTAATCTCCACGCTTGGTAGGCGGATTGGAGATCGCAGTGATGAAAGACTAACAGAAAACGCTGCTGCCCATTCTCTGAATGTCTACGGAGGCGCAAGGTGTTCTGCCTCAGACATTAGTCGCCTTATACGACACCCGTGAGTGTAATGGGTTGGTTCTATTCTACTCTGCCGGATACCACACGGCTGGCGTATATACTTAGCAATAGTAATCTGAGCATTTACCACGGGCTTTTAGACTACTCCTATCCTGACTCCTAGCTTTGCCTGTTCACATTTTATGCACATTGCAACCGAGAAGATATAACTGATTGCTGGTAATGCCAGTAGCAATAGAGATTTTGCTAATTCTTTAGAGCCTAAAGAATTAGCACGTGTCAAAATCTCTATTTCGCCTAATCGCGTCTTCGTATAAAGTTTAGAAGAAAAAAGCTCATTAGACTAAACTTGTCAATACACCTTGCCTGTTTCTTAAAGCCCCGTTAAAGTCAGAATAGCATGTAGCAGCAGAATCCTACAATAGAGAAGATTTGTATTGGAAGCGTATTGTGTGGGGGTTCTCAGCAAGGTGGACAGAACACCTTGAACAGGTGCCTGGGACAGACGAAATGCAGACCAGCAGAGTTAGTTGATTAATCGTCAATACGGTATTAAGCAAACATCGCATATGCATGAGGTCCTAGGTTATTGGGTTTTTCCATCAGGAATTTCTCAGTAGTAGCCACGAAGTCTGAATTTGTGCCGGATTGATGGCAATATTGTCGCCCGCTATTACATGGGACTTAAACATAACTGACGAAATGTCAGTGCAGTGTTAGGTACACCTCTGCTTAACCCCTCGGGGATTACAGGTGTGATGTTACGTTCTCTAATCTATACTTATACTTATTACTTGTTACTTATTACTTATTACTTATTACTTATTACTTATTACTTATTTACTTATAATCTATACTAATATTATAAAGAGGTAACATTTGTTTGTAAGTTTGTATGTTTGTATGTAGGGGGTAATCTCCGGAAGTAATGAACCAATTTTAAAAAATGTTTCACTGGTAGAAAGCTACATTATTCGTGAGTGCTATAGGCTATATTTTATTACCTACCTACTTGTAATTGTAGGTACGAGTACGACGTAATACAAGGTGTAAACGGACCCTCCACGAAGCCGTCAACTAAGCATTCTGTACATCAAACTAAATTACTCTACGCAAAAACTATTGTTGAGAAACGACTTTTTATGGAGGTGAAAACTTACGTTTTACAGTGGGACTCAATGTAACGCACTCAAAACATTGTACTTGCATTATTGAATAGTACGGGGTTTGTGGAGGTGTTTAAAGTAAAATTATGCTCTTAAAAACTTGTATTAAAATAAAATAAAACTTGTCAAAAAGTTGGAACTTTGACCCCAATATCTCCGTAACTAGAAGGTTCCCAGGTATGGTCCAGAGTCAGAACAACAAAGATGGTCGAAATGACCGGGAGAACAAGTACCTTTTGGCTTCGTTAAGGGTATTATTACACGCATTATTCACTTCCTGAGGAACTATTAACCCGGCGGGAGTGTGGTGGGGTGTGACATACCCCAGTGTTCGTTTGTATCGATATATCATTTTATTCTTTTATGCGACGCTTACACGGCTTCGTGTAGCTGGAGGTAAGGCAGTGTGGAGGGGAATAGTGACGTGATGTCAGCGTTGCGTCGGCCGGCGTTGGAGATCCACGTGCGCAAACGTAATTGGGGTAAGTGACACCCCGCCACATAATTCGTGTGTACATACACTATATATATGTATGTGTATATATGTGTTGTATGTGTATATATGTATGTGTGTATGTATATGTGTGTGTGTATATACACTATATGTACTGTTTATGTTATTTGATTTTATTATTTTTTAGATTTTCGTCAAACATGGGTGAAGACAGTGGTGAATCAATCAAATCAAATCAAAATCAGTTTATTAATCAATATAAAAATACAGGTGTGTCATAGTAGTCGGTGAGCCACAAACTAAGCATTGCTTGTATCTTGTGGCTCGGGAGTGCGAATTTTACAAAAAAATGTTACATTGAAGAACAAACATGTGGACATTAAAAATATTATTAACAGGGTAATGGTTAAAGCAAGGTAGAAAATAGAAATAAAGCAAAGTCTGCATTTGTTGGGCTTGTGTTCTGGTGTGTTTGAGTTTTTGTGAGTGTACGTGTGTGTGTGTATGTGTGTATGGGTGTGTGTGTGACTGTTGTGCAGGTGCTATAGCAAGGCTTCGGTAGCGTCGTATGTCAATTTTAAAAGGGCTACTCTTAATATATTTTTACAGGTGGAGGTTGAGCAGTCTCTTAAGTCGCAAATTTTACTGATTTTATTGAAGGTGTTAGGATGTGAAAAATTAGTACAGCGTCTAGCTAGTTCCGATTTGGTAATTGGTATAGGTACTCTAAATACCCGCTTGTTTATTAATTTGTTGTAATCAGGCAGTTTTTTTACGGTTGCGTGGTACTTAAGCGTTGCTTGTAATATGAAAAGTTGTCGTACCCTTAGAACTTGAAACTCCTGATAAACAAGGTCTGTGGGGAATCTAAAAGGTTTTCTAAGTGCAACCTTGATCAGTGCCCGTTGTGCCCTCTCTAATGTAATGAATGTGGTTTTACAAGCCCGACCCCATATACCGATGCAGTACTGCATGATTGACTGGCAGAGTGCGTAGTAGACCGTTCGCAGCACATCGATTGGGGTACAGTCACGGAGTTTTTTCATGACATGGATCAGTTTTCGCACTCTGGAGGATACGGCATATATGTGGGCTTTGTAAGTTAATTGGTTATCTAAGATTATTCCGAGGTATTTTATTGTGTCAGTTCGTTCAAGGACTTCACATGGGCATGTGTGGTGGGAAGCGTTGTTGTGTTCTTGTGAGCAAGTGTGTATTTTTATGGACATAGTTTGGGATGGGCTGGAGGCACTGGTTTTTGAGAAAGCAATATATTTACTTTTACTGACATTTAATGTAAGTAGATTAGTGTCAAGGGCGTGCACTATCTGAGAGAGGCCTTGTTCCGCCAAACGATACACCCGTTCCCAAGTCGAGTCGTGAAAGATGATGGCAGTGTCGTCGGCGTAGCAGATCACTTCCGCGCTGTTTATAGGGAGGCTTACTAGATCGTTTATATAAAGCGTAAAAAGCGTTGGGCCGAGGGTACTGCCTTGCGGAACACCAAACGTGACGGGTAGCAAGGAACTTTGGAGACTGCCTATTTTGGAGTATTGGCACCGTGATGACAAGTAGCTAGCGAACCATTCCAAAGGTACACCCCTTATCCCCGAAGCTTCTAATTTTTTTAGAAGAATACCGGGAGACACGGTGTCGAATGCTTTTGCCAAATCAAGAAAAACACCGACGCAGCATTTTCCATTTTCTATGTGGTGTGAAACTTGATTAGTCAAGAGAGACACCGCGTCTTCAGTAGACTTTCCTCGTCGAAATCCGAATTGTCTGTCCGAGATTATTTTGTTTTTGTCCAGAAAATTTACCAGTCTTTTATTGACAATTTTTTCCAGAATTTTTGAGACTATACTTAGCAGAGCAATAGGTCTGTAGTTTTCTGGTAAGTCTTTGGGACCGCTTTTATAGATAGGAGAAACTGCAGCAACTTTCCAGGCGTCGGGGAAGACACCTGTTTCTATACTGAGATTGAATATATGTGTGAGTGGTTTAATTAAGCTTTCTCTGCAGTTTATGATTAGTGGAACTGTTACTTGGTCTGGCCCCGATGCACTATCTATTTTCAGATTGTGTATTATGTTAGAGACCTCGTCTTCGTCTGTCGGGTGCAAATAAAATGATTGAGAGTTAAAGCTCGGAGTTATATGTGAGTCTATTAGTGATTGGTGAGTGGTTGCTAGTTTGTCGAGGATCTTGGCCGAGTGTTTTTCCCCTACTGAGACGAAATGCTGATTGCAGTTGTCTAGAGATGTTGTTGGAGACATACTGGATGCGATTAAATTAATTGATGTGTTTTGAGTGTTGCATTTTTTGGTCTTACATATATCTTTTATTGCTGTCCATAGTTTTTTGGGATTGTTCTGGTTACTTTCAATTTCTTTTCTGTTGTGTGTTGTTCTGAGATTGCGAAGAATTGTGTTTGCATGGTTCCTATATCTAGTGTAAATTATTTTTTTTGTGTGATCATCGGGGTTGGCTTTGCAGTCAAGATGGAGTTTGTCACGGTGTCGCATGCACCTTATTAATCCAGGGGTAACCCAGGGTTGAGTGATAGCCATTTTGCGACTAATTTTAACATTTTGAGTGTGGGTCTTAGTGGCTCGTGATACCGTGTTGTTAAAATAGTTTAGTGCAGTATTCACACAGGTTGCATCAGTGACACATTCCCAGTTTGTTTTAATAATCTCATTAGCTACGGCAGTCCAGTCAGTTTTGACCCGCCATCGCTTAGTGTTTTTGGACTTTTCCGGTTTAATAGGCACACTGCATAGGGCAAGATCATGATCAGTAATAGATAAGCTACATACAAGACCAAGAGGTATTCCAGGTGATTTTATGAATATGTGGTCGATACAGGATCCTTGTCTTGTTGGGAGTGTAATGGCGGGAGATAGCCCATGTGAAGCCATGAGACACGCGTAGTTAGCTACTTGACTATTGCTTGAGTCGTTAATGTTAAGATTGACGTCACCGGCAACAATTAGTGTTTGTTGGCTTTTGAGTTCAAAAAGGGTGGAGTCAAGGGACCTGAGGAAATTCTCTGCGTTAGTGAAGGAAGGTGACCTATAGATGGCTAAGATACTGAAATTGTTGTTAATTTTTAATAATATACTATCGGCGTCGGAAAGCTTGGATTCTATAGTAGTAATACTGCTACTCTGGCTTGTTCTTGTGTAGACAATAATGCCTCCATTTTTGTTTACTTGATTTGTAGTTCTGTGAGCGCTATAACCACGTAGATCTTCTATAATAGTACCGTCAGACAGCCAGCATTCAGTGAGTATTATATAGTCGATATCTGAGTCCAGACGATTCAGAGCAATAGCAAAATCGTCGAAGTTTTTTTGATAGCTTCTGATGTTATATGTCAGCACCTTGATATTGTCTGTGGAAGCTTTAAGGATACTCCTGCAAGATTCAAGTGATTCTACAGAACGACATTCTATGTCAAAGGAATCGTCTAGGTCGTCGGAAACACTAAGTAAAGCCATAATTAAAAATTATATTATGAAAATTGAAGCCAAGACTCAAGAGGGAGATTTTAAATAGAATATCGGTTGTTGCAGGAAATATATTTGTGTTTATGTGTGGGATGCTTCCGTAAGACAGTTTGTGTAGTGTGTAATTGTGTGTGTGCTTTAGACGGGATATGTGCGTTGATGTGAGTAGTGTGACATGAGTGGTGAGGTGTGTGTATTTAGGTACGAGCCTTTGTGTGTGTGTAAACAAACACAGCATAATACACAGATAACGAAAGAATTTAAAAAGTATAAAAAAGAAAGAATCATAAAGTTTGGGTGCTATCCCAAATAGATATTTGAGCAAACGTTGCATATCAGTCCAACAGCAAAACTGTTTAAAATTAATTAAAATTAATAATATTTGTTTGTGCCATAGTGCCTGCCGTTTTATGTATTCGGACCTTTTAGGCATGATAAACAAACAATGAGAATATTTATAAAATATTAAAATATTAAAACAAAATAGGTGCTTTTTAACTAGCCCTTTTAGGTATTGGAGTGAATATAGCATAATTAACAAACAATAGACATTTAAGAAAAATATGAAATTAAAAGAAGAACGTAACAGGTGCTTACATAAAGAGTTGCCGCCTGAGTTTGTGAAAAGTGACTCACTAAAGTTCTGCTTGTTTAGGTGAGATGGAGCAATGACGCGATAAGTCATGCTGGTTCCTGATGGCAATGGCAGGGTTTCCTTCTTGTTTGCGTATATTGATTGTTCCGTTTTTGACCCAGCAGTACTTGTAACCACATTCCTTGGCACGTGGCTTCGCAGCTCGAAATAACTGCCGGTTTTCTTTTGTCAGCCGCTCGTTAAAGTATATAGGCCTGCGAGCTCCAGGAATGTCTAAGTCTTCACACGAGAGATTACGTCTAGATTTCCCCGCACGTAGAAATTCGTTCCGTTTGTTACGACGTAGAAACTTAACTACCAGCGGGCGAGGATGTTTCTCTAGGGGGGTACTGGTGTTGTTCTCGGTGTGGTCGTTGTAGCGTGGCCCAGCTCTAGTAACGTATTCTAGATCGGTATCTTCTAGATTAACGCCAATTTTTACTGCTGTTGTAAGAATGATATGAATGGGGTTTTCGTTAGCAGTTTCGTTTACGCCTAGTATTTCGACTTGGTTTCTCAGGTTGGCCTGTGCTTGTGACTGTACTTGCTCAGTGAGTTGTTGTATGGTAGACTGTAAGTAAGGGATTTCACGTACTCGATCCTCAAGCACTTGAATCTTGGCTTCTGCGCAGGCCAGGCTAGCTTCTGATGCTTCAATGCGTTGGTTACACAGTGTTAAATGTTCTGTGAGAGTTTTGAGATGGTGTTTGAGATCGCCTACGTCACCGCGCAGTAATTTTATCTCAGACGTCAGTTGAAACAGACTACCGGAGTCCGATGCAGCAGATGGGGTGTTGGGTATTATTGAGCTGTTGCTGGTATCATTTAGTTCCGATGTGTTGCTTGAATTGACCTTTTTAATTTGACAAGCCGTACACAGCCAAGTTGCCTTCGCGGCCTCCGATATTTTACGGAAATCGGTTATTTTAGCGCATAACGGATGATAATTATTGTCGCATTCATTACATTTAATATATTGGTTGGCTCTTATTGTCTTAGCACAGGTAGCACAGTTATTTACCATTTTGGAGTTTGCGATTTGGTTCAAGTCAAATTCTTAGAATTGAATGCAGCTGTTTACTTGTTGATCGATGCGTTTGCTAATTCGTGGTGTGTCGGCGGAGACTTCGGGTTAGCTCGCGAGTTTGATTCCTCGAATTCGTGACCACGATTCCGCGAATCCGGGAGCCCACGCAGGTGTCCTTCGGAGAAAAGCGGGCGACAAGGACGAATTATTTTGATTTCGCGTCCCGTCTCTTTTCCGCGAGGTGGTGAAGAGCTTACCTCGGCGCACGTGCGGATCGGGTTTTTTTATTAAATCATTATTTTATTTGTTTACACTGCCACTCTACAATAGTTTTTACTACCTTAAGTTATGGTTCATAGTTCGTTGCACTTTTTATTGTATTTTTGAGAGAGAGTTGAACACGTCCGTTTCTCAACAGCTTTGGATCGCACTCTCGCGTAATAAAGACTTAGGTCTTTGTTACGCGAAGTGTTAGAGAATTCTGAGAAGCTGTGGAGTAGCCATTTGTCTTGAAGACGCAATTTTTTCCTGCAAAAATTGTGCTAATTTTCAATCTAGTTCTTAAAGTGTTCCTATATAACAACTTCATTTGTATTTTGTTTATTCCATTTAAGATCTCATGTTCTTTAAGTTTTAGGAGCTTTTTTTTCGTTAAAGGATTTTTTTTTAGTTTGTTTCGGCTTTAGAATGACCGTTATGATTCTATAACCAAAAATTTGTCACTTAATAAATTTTTAATTAAAATTATTAAAATATATTAATAATATCTATTTTTTTATTTAAAACCATATTGATGGTACCTAAATAAATAAAGAATACAATAATTTGATATAATTTTATTAATACCAATAATATACTGGCAGTTTTGTTTTGGGGTATATCATACCCCGCCACATACTTGATGTAATATTTTGTCACCACACTCCCGCCGGGTATAATAAATAAATAAATGTTGCTAGACATTACACACAGCGCCATCTAGTGCAACGAGGCATGTGCCGTGGACACCAGATAGTTGATAAACTACGTAGATACTTTTTGTTTGTAAATACATACTTATTATACATATAAACATCCATGACTCGGAAACAAATGTCCATGCTCATCACACAAACATTCGCTCCGACCGGGATTCGAACCCGGGACTCTAAGAACATCATTTTAACCACCATATTTTCAAACCAGCCTCGTACAGTACAAAATAATACATTCTGTTACAAATACCCGGAACAAGTTATAAAAGACCAGAATAGTTGGATTGTGGCACCTGTCTGCACAAAATGGCGGCAAACCAAGCGTCCCAACATTCCTTGGGGATGTCGTAGAAGCTAGTGTTACTTTTTCTCGTCTGCTGACTACCCCTAACCAATTTTAGACAACCATGCAGCTGTTTGGTGTTTTCTGATACTATTTTTGCGAATCTAATTCCTGTGGTGCCATTTCTTATACCTATATTTTTGTCAGTTATGTTAAAGTCCTATGTACAGGGTGTAAAAGACTTCATCACGAAGCCGTCAACCAAGCATTCTGTAAATCAAACAAAAAAAAATTACTGGGAAACGACTTTTTTTTGGGGTGAAAAATCATGTTTTGTGGCAGAACTCAATGTAACACACTCAAAACATTGTGCTGATGGATGGATTGAATAATACGGGAGTCGTGGAGGTGTTTAGTGTAAAAATCTTACATTAAAAACTTGTATTTAAAAAAAAAACTTGTCAAAAGTTGGAACTTTGACCCCCAATATCTCCGTAACTAGAAAGTTCCCAGGTATGGTGTAAAACAAAAAACTGATCGCAATGACGGGGAGAAGAAGTGCTTTTTGGCTTCGTTAAGAGATGTATTAATTACACTCTTTATATATTGAGGCACGAACCTTTTGCCATCAACTGGGTACATAATATACGGATTTGGAACTGGTAATAAGAAACTCCTGGTGGAAAAACCAATAATTATTTGCTCAACTTGACCACTAAACAAACGAGGCATTCAAGTAACTAATAGTAGCAAGTAGTAATCATATTTCATCATCCATAAACTCTTTGAGGGGCAAGACCCGACCCGACAGGACCTGTTTTGTAATTATTATTTTCATGAAACTAATTTGAAAACAAAATGTGGAAAAAAACATAATTTCCATAAATAAAATGAAGAGCACTCTGTTCGGTCACAACTCGTTTAGAGAGACGTTCAAAAGCCATTATAATATTTAAAAAGCTATTACTAACGTCCATTTATTTAGTTCTTGGTTTATGCGCTGAAAGAATGGGTCACACTATTTCATTTTACATTTCTCTTATAAATTAGAATAAAATATGTTTCGGCCCTGCTTAACCTTTAGACCAGTGTTTTTCAACTTGGGGGTCGCGACCCCCTGTGGGGTCGCCAAGCCTCTATACCGGTGGCCAGAGGTCGCGAAAACTACCTCAACAAACAAAACAATAAAATCTGAAAAAATAGATTGAATTAGAAAATCTTATCTAAAGGATATAAACATTTGTATGCTCATACAAATTAACAAAATAAAAACCTATTAGTACTCATTCATCTTATTGCGGTTTCGTTTGTTTGTCATTAACTAATTTCTCCCATCGTGGATTCGTTTCTGCTACATTGAGAATTTGAGAATTAAATCGAATTCTAAATTTTTTTTTAATTTGCTAAAAACATTTATAAATATAAAATTTTGTATAGATTTAATATTTGTAACTAATAAAATACATGAAAAATAAAAGAGAAAGGGGGTCGCAAAATATTGTTTCATACTAAGGGGGTCGTGTCATGAAAAATGTTGAAAAACACTGCTTTAGACGAAACTCAAAAATACCTGCAGGAGATACTTCAAAAAACTATGTCGAATAAAGAATGAAAGATGAATCGATAGAATATACAGGGTGGATACGGTAAACGGGACAGTAAGGGGAAGTACCTTAACCGTTGCAGCTACACGAAAAGATCTTATGAGATTATCCATATTTTCGTGAAATTTTGATTTTGGTTTTCGAAAAAGTGTACAGTCTAGCAAGAAAATTACTATTTTACACAAAACATTTTGGTTCCAATCGATCATGTTTCTAATACTGATCAAAGAGTTCTATCAGACCAACCCAGGATGGAGTAAAAGTCAGAAATTGCAAACGGAAAGCCCCGTTTACCGTATCCACTATACACTCTGTATATACTTTTTTGTACACCAAAATGATTCACAGCTCCTTTCCAATCCAGGTACAACAGCGGTGTACAGGAAAATGTGATAATGTTACCAATAAAGCCTCCAGTCATTTATGTTCGGTAAAAATCCTGGAGATAAATGGTAAGAATTTATTTAAAAACAAAACACTGTTACAAAAAAAAGCATATTACTCTGTCACTGAATATTTACAGGACAAACTTATCTAATGTATGTAAATTTGCATGCCCTAGGGTAGGATATGGCTAATGGACATTATTGTTTATTTAAGACCCTTCATTTTGTACCCATATTCGCAAATGAATAAATGATTATAATTATGAAAAATCACAATAATATTGGTAAGTACTGTCTGGAACGTCGAAAAGAACTATGAGAGTTCTATTTAGGTAATTATTCCTAGAAGAAAATACCATATTTTCATTTTCTTTAGGCCTCCTTAAAAAATAATGAGTTCTTTCGCCTGTGGGCTCCATTTTTTAGGGTTCCGTAGTCCTGAGAAGGAACCCTTACAGTTTCGTCATGTCCGCCCGAGATTTTGCTAAAAGACCGTTAGTACTAGAAAGCTGTAATTTTGTAGGAGTGTGTATATCAATTAAGCCAACAAAATGTTTTTTTTTTGTTTTATGTAATTTAATGCTCCATTTACGAAATATTCAACTTTAAAGTGCAAATTTTTGTTCTAGTGGGGCGTCCTCACCCCTCTAAAAGCTAAATTGTTGGCTTGAAAAATGTGAAAAAATTCATAATGATATGCATTTCATGAACTTTAAAGGAACATTATAGCGGTTAATATAACTTTATTAGTTTAGCAGTAATAGTCGTTGAACTTGGGCGTTGTATAATTTTGTACCAAATACAAAATCCTTAGAATAAATCGTTCTATATTGTGATAACGGGCTACTACAGAACCCTATACTGCGCGTGGCCTGACACGCACTTGGCCGGGTTTTTTTTCAATGTCCTGAGTATGTACTATCGAGGACACTTCCACCTGACCACCACTAAGCTAATTTTTGCTTGCACTCGCAACATAGAAACGCTCTCTAGCCCCGCCCCGTTGACTTTGTATAGAAATAATGAATGAAAAGATACTGAATCGGCCGAGCGCACTGACGACGCACGCCAAACGAGAGTCATTGTTATTTTGCGCGCCAAAGTGGACGCTTTCATAAAAGGCCCAAACTTTAAGGGGGCGTGGCTCAGCGCCTCCGCATGTTTTAAGCAAAAAAAAATTAAAATGGTCAGGCGGAAAAGACCCCAACTGTACATATTGACTACAAAAATACCTAAGTACGCAGTTATTGATGCTCATCATTTGTAGTCATAGAGAAGACTGCCTCGTTAGTGTAGTGGTCGCAAACGATACTACTGAGCACGAGGTCTTGGGTTCGATTCCCAAGTCGGGCAAAATGATATAGGTAAGCTTTTGTCAACAGGAATTTCTCAGTAGTACGCCGAAGGCCATCGTCATCATCATCATTTCAGCCGAAAAAAGTCCACTGCTGGACATGAGCCTCCCCCAAAGGGGGGTTTTTGCCATAATCGCCACGCTTGCCAGGCGGGTTCGCGATCGCAGTACCTACAGTACGATTGTTACAAAAGCACAGAGAGCGCTGCTGCCCATTCTCGGGTAAGTCCCTTAGTCACCTCTTACGACACCCACGGGAAGATATGGGATGGTGCTATTCTTTACGTCCGACACCATACAGAAAGCCGAAGGCCATAATGTACCATATTTCATGCAAATATTCCTGAAGTCTGTATTTATGTTTCCGAAATGTAGGTGTATCAACTATAGCTATATTTGTATTTGGCATGTTTACCTTGTTTTGGTCATAGAATGTATCGATAATATTATGTATCTGGCATGTATTGGTACTTTGTTTTGGTCTTTGGGTGAATCGATAATAATGTATCAGGCCTTTATAGAAGGTTTTGGTACACGTGAATATTTTGTTTTGGTGAAGTATATTGTGTGCTTCGTTTTGTACCTAATCTGCCTAGCCTTTCTCCAACTATGTTGGGGTCGGCTTCCAGTTTTACCGGAAGCAGCTGAATACCAGTATTTTACATGGAGCGACTGCCTATCTGACCTCCACAACCCAGTTAGTACCGGGTAAACGATACCCCTTGGTGAGACTGGTTGTCAGACTTTTTAGGCCTCTGGCTACCTGACGACTGTCAAAGATCTGGAAATGACAGCCGGGACCAACGGCTTAACGTGCTTTCCGAGGCACGAAGGAAACTCGGTATGTAATGGGTGGTCACCCATCCTCAGACCAACCTAGGCAAGCAGGGCTTAACCTAACGATCGACCCGAGCGGCTGTTATTATTTAGCCACGAGCTCCTCAGTAATTATATGGAGCAAAGGTTGTTAATATTGAAATGGCGCCTTGTCCGTGTTTACATCTTTTTGAGGCTGACGTTACCTGCAGCTCTGTCTAACCCGTCGACGATTACAGGCGTGAAAAGTCACTGCGTTACAAATCTGTCAAACTCCACAACAAAATCATACCACAGAAACATCCTCACAGCACACAATCACACAACACGTCCAAATGATAATGACGTTGATTACCACCGTGTCCTATTGTGTACTGCATTCAATCCCGTGAATAATGACGCTAAGTCATTTATTTGCACAGTTAATTGGATTATACAGGGTATTGTCTTATTTCTGTGTAACTGTGTATAGCTGCTGGATTACGACGATCATAAGCTACTTATACTCATCAGCTGTGTGAGCTGTATCTGCAAGCTAGCTTGTTATAGAAATGTGGTGAGTGTGCTAGCTGTGTGGGGATTTGTTTAGGAAGTATTATTTGGTGAGATTTTTAACATAATACCGACTTATTGTTTATCGACTTATTGGCTGCTAAGACAAATGATCGATCAAAAGGAAACTTTTTGTAAACGATGACATAATCTAGTATTTACAAGTAGTTTAATTTTTATTTACACTGCAACGAGTTCCATGCTAAGCTTTAAAAATGAAATTTCATTTTTGATGAACACCATCAATCTCGGATTCTATCCTTTGGGGTTGGCGCACCATGTCTTCTTCATCCATACTTTTCTACTACCTATTATACTCTCAAGCCCACCGCTAGCTGTTTCGTCACCCGCGTGCAACACCGATTATGCCGCCTACGACCAGGCCTGGACTGGGACCCAAAACCGGCCCGGCCATTTGAGAGACGGTCGGCCCTCCACTCTCAAGAGAAATGAAAACCACTAATGTTTTTGAATCAACTGTGAAAAACATAAAATAGAACGTTAGGCTGAAATGCTAGGCGGCGACTTTGACAAAGAAGAGGCTCGAAGATAAAGGAATATCGACGCTGTCGACAAGGGCGTCGCAAGAAAAGTGCGAGTAAAAACGGATTAAACTTAACCCTGAACAAGTTCAGCTGCATCTATAACTAGTAAACACTAGTTACAAATGCAGCTGAACTTCTTGTAAGTATCTATAATACTTGATTAAATAGAAGTAGAAGTTACTAATTTTGAAGAATTATTTGAAAAGCATAGGAATTAAAAAAGAAATTGAGCTCTCCACTTCAGAGCAGTTAGCTTTCTTTAGTCCTTTTATTCAGAAATAGACGTTACTTAATCGACTTAGAAAGATAATTTTAAAAACCGGCCAAGTGCGAGTCGGACTCACGCACTAAGGGTTCCGTACCATTATCTATACATTAGACAAAACGGCAAAAAAATCACGTTTGTTGTATGGGAGCCTCCCCTAAAATATTAATTTTATTCTGTTTTTAGTATTTGTTGTTATAGCGGCAACAGAAATACATCATCTGTGAAAATTTCAACTGTCTAGCTGTCACGGTTCATGAGATACAGCCTGGTGACAGACAGACGGACAGACGGACAGACAGACGGACAGACAACGAAGTCTTAGTAATAGGGTTCCGTTTTTACCCTTTGGGTACGGAACCCTAAAAACATAAAGCAGTAAGGCTCCAAGAGCGAGCGAAGCGAGCCCGGAAATTTAACACCCTACTTTGGACAGGTTAGAATTATTGTTCCAACCCTTTCTAAAAGAGTTATCTGTTCGACTTGCAAGAGCGAGCGAAGAGACCTCGAAATTTTTTTAACCTTGCCACACACAAATTTTTTGAACCTTAAACAGTGTAGAATTGTTTCGACCTATTGGTGTTACTTGGTCGACTTATAGTCGACAATGCAAGATCCAAGAGAAAGTAGGGTGCAAGAGCGAGCGAAGCGAGCTCGATAATTTTTACATCTTGCCTCGAAATTCAGATATTAGTACCTAATATGTAATTCGCTCGGTTTGCCGCCCCCTGGGTGTGGCGCCCGTGTGCGGTGCACGCTTTGCACGCTCGCTTACGGCGGCCCTGCCTACTCTTCATCTCAGTAGTTAGGCACCCCTTTTCTAACCATAATAATCTTTTACACAGTTTATCAATCGTTGTTTTGCTCTTCCCTTACCTCCCATAAAGCATCCACATTCATACTCAAAACTTTCCTGCCGTCTTATTCCTCCAAATAACCTGGATCAAATGTCTTCTATAAAAGTTTAAATGCAAATACAGTTCCAAAGAAGCCCACTTCCTAACTCACAGCACACAGCAAAAGGTTAAGTACCATCTCCTGCATCAGATCAATATAGCGAAGCGCTGTCAATGCTAGTCAATATTGAGCATTCCACTACGCGCGCTAATCTTAGACTCAACGCCAAGTGCCACCGTTTACTGCTCACCGTTTTATGCATGCTCCCACGTTCGTCTATAAGTTGTTTCTTTTTGTTCATGTAAAAAAAATGTAAGCCAATGCGCTTATTTGAAGAGAAATTCTTATTTGGTTTCAGTAAATGTAACTACCTCAACAAAAAAATCGCCCATTAACTCCAAAATAATTGCAGTAGATCTTTGCCAACAAACACGACCAAGCTCATTTTGAAAAACTTGAAATTCGTAAAACCAAAAACGTTGACAAACTTAATCATCTCAACAGTTTTTAAAATCATAGCATTTATTTCAAGTAGGCCATACGCAGGCACTTTTGAACGGTTGAAACAATGACAACAATGAAATGTAGCTACAGTCACGAGTCTACAGTCACAAGGCATATAAACTGTGAAAGTTGCGCATTCCCTAGCGTAGATCTCTGTGGAGAAGAATGGGCAAGAAACTCCATGGACACTCTTTTAAGTTTGATGCCTGGAAAGCTTAGTATTCTGGGCGTAGGCTGTAAACCCGTCAACTGACACCTATCTATCATCTGTTGCACCTCCTGTCATAACCATCACTCATTCCCATCGGTCACCTGCCTTGATAATGACGTCAGAGCTGTCAGTGATAATGACGTCACAACTGTCAACGTCTAATAACGCGACTGTTGTATGCATCTATTATGTCCGCGTCATTAATTAGTTTAACGGCGTCATACGATTGATATCGGCCGCCATTACTGGCGATCAATTAGTGGAATCAGTGGTCTGTGCATCTTTAAGAAGTGTGATAAAGCTGGTTAAAAAATCATCGTAATTCGTAACTATTTGCAGTTCTGGCTAATTCTTTAGGGGTCCATAATCTGCTCAAAATACCAGCCTTTAGTTGGCTAAATGCAGAGCAAAGATCTACCGTTAAACAGAATAAAAAATATTTATTTGGACAGGGTAAATGTATCATCTGTGTGTTTGTGCTGTACCTAACTATTGACGATTTCCGATCATTCGCGCTATAGAAAGACTCACATTAGTGCGTGTCAGTTTTGTGAACCCAAGCAACCCAAACCAACCCAAGCAATTCCGTAGTCATGTAGGACACTGAATATCATATGATAAATGATGTTTATTTTGCAAGTTGGTTTTTACAAACACTTTTACACGTCATTTTTTAAAACTAGATGGGGCCGGTGTTTCGTACCTGACTACTCTGAGAAGAAACAGCCGAAACAAACTCAAAGGTCGTAGTCTCTTTTAAAGTCCAGACATAATCTTGCTCAATTCACATGAGGACTATGCATATTAGTGCCTGAGATGGTCTTTTGAAGAAAGAACCATATAGATTTGAGTGGACCTGTCCAGTCAGTGCAAGCATTTGTCAGAACTCAAGGAGCTCAACGAACTGTCCACTATCAATATTCACAAGAACCGTAATCCTGATCCGAAGCCAGATATAGATCACAATCACAAAACAAATGAACGTCTCCACCAGCAAAATAACACGACAAATTCCCACTTTTCTTTTACTAACATGCCTCCAGCCATTCTTGTTTAAAAATCTTGTATTCCGACAATATTTTCATTCAGAGCGGCAGTGCGCATTATAATAACTTGTAGTTAGAGTTCCGTATCGAAAATATGGCGCTGCGTTAAGAATGGCGGTTGGTAACACGTAGCAGCAATACTTTAATTCAGAAGCGGCTGCGAGCGCTGCCACTGTGCACGATGCTGCAAGCGTGACCTTTCTGTTTGCTGAGTGCGGCTAGCTACTGCTTCGAGCAGTTCTCATTTGGTGTTTTTGTCGTTGGGTCACAAACACAAACACTCAGAATTGAATTATGAGACTAAGTATTAGGCCAGGTTTTTAAATACCTGACAGTATAATTTATGAGACCGGTACCTATTTTGGGCCTATTGAGCTTGAAAACTGCCGCAACTTAGAACATGCGAACCTATAATTATGTTCGGGGAAGGTTTTGTGGTGGTTGCAAGCAAAGATTAAAGTAAATCCCTTCATTTTATTTCAGAAACTATATCTTGTCAACCAAATTCTCGGTTAGAAAACCAATCTTAAAACTGAACATTCAGATTATATGACTTTGCATGTTTTGCATAATAATGTGCAAATGCATAAAACGCGTTTTATAGCGTTATTGCATATTTTGAGGAGCCCGTGGCTAAATAATAACAGCCGCTCGGGTCGATCTTTAGGTTAAGCCGTGCTTGCCTAGGTTGGTCTGTGGATGGGTGACCACCCATTACATACCGGGTTTTCTCCGTGCCTCGGAAAGCACGTTAAGCTGTAATTTGTAGATCTTTGACAGTCGTTACAGGTATTCAGTGACCCAAAAAGTCTGACAACCAGTCTTACCAAGGGATATCGTATTACCCAGTACTAACTGGGTTGTGGAGGTCAGATAGGCAGTCGCTCCATGTAAAATACAGGTATTCAGCTGCATCGGGTTAGACTGGAAGCCGACCCCAACATAGTTGGGAAAAGGCTAAGCAAATGATAATTGCATATTTTAGTACTTTTTCATTAAAAGGACTTATGTCTGTACTGTGGTTAAACGTGTTAGGTGCATCACGCTGTTCTATAAAACCCGGGAACCCGTTTGTTTCAAGGACCAAACAAAGTAAACGCATTTATCAACGGCACCGGTCAAACCCTTTCTTTCGCCCTTTTAAGTGCATATTTGCATGCAGATTTAGGCATTTGGATAGTGCAATCCGATGTCTACTTTTAACACAACAGCCAAACCAAATGTCCGAAGCAGTAACACACCGGACAGCGTAGCTTCGGTGGCGAGCGACATATAAATTATTTTTATGCTTCCTACACGGGGCCGCGGACAAGCCCGCCGAGGTTTTGTCTTAGTCGCAGAATTAACAACAATACACACATGCATGGCGCGCTTTATGCACGGTTCCGCGCCGCCGGGTTCGCGCTAAAAATTAAAATTATTGCCGAAAAACAATGCACAGGCCACGGGCAATAAAATTAACTGCAGTGAGATGTTAGATTCTGTATAGCTGCACATTTTAAATGAGAATGCTGAGCTGTACATCGCAATAAAAGTGGCGATTATGATTTCCGTTCGCACTGAAAAGTTTAAATAAAACTTTTCTTGAAAACAATAGACGTTTTAATTTTAATTATTTTTTTTATTCTTCGGTTGCATCTACACAAAAAGCGAAAAGGAACTTTAAATATTAACAGTAGAGTTGGAAAAGAAGTTGTTTAACAAATTGTTAAATTAGCAGAATTCGAGTTCATTTCAATATACCAAAAGTAAATAAGCTAGGTTAGAAAGAATCGGACAATCTGTCACCGTAATTTAAAGAGAATGACTAATGTGACCAAATGTTGTAATCATCGCGGGACAGTCCTGTTTTATGTGACCCTTAATTAAATTAATCATTCATATTTTAATTCCGTCGTGTCAAGTCAAAAATAATTATACTTACGTTTCAGAGTAAATATTTCCCAGATTTTGTGTTGTATAATATTTAGGCTTGTTAAGACCGCCTTACTAGGACGTAATATCATGATTTTTATTCAAGATACAAGCCGAAACAAGCTGTGACAGAACTGCTTAAAAATACCAAGTAACTTAGAACAACTTAGTGTCGAAACTTTACCAAATTAGTTTTGTAGTTATCCATTAATATTAATACTTTGCCGCAGACTAATAACGGAGGCTGCTAAACTAAAAGAACCACTTTCGAGCTAACTGGTCTCCGAGGTGAAACTGATAGAAATTCATGCGACGTTAGAGGTTAGTGAGAAACGAAGACTAACAAGAATCAACTGATATTCACTTTAGTTGGAGAATAGCCCGCATATTAAATTATTAACTTACAAGTTTCAACGAAATTGTTTTCATTAGTAGCGACACAACTGTTTTTTCCTTGTAACAATTCATAAACAAAATATTATTAATTTACGATACCGGTAACTTTACGTTCCATAATCAAAATTTAACGACTAACGAAGCAAATCGAATCAAAACCAATGCATAATCGCAGACCGTTGCAAACGTTCGGCAAGCGCCGCCTCTCCATATCCCGCAGACCATTCAAAACGTCAAACGTTGAATGAAATATGAGAATCTGACACTCGATATGACTATTAACCAGAAGATGCTACTCGTATGAAGATAAATATCGATTCACTAACCGATGCGACTCACTGTTGCAGTTGCACGTATCTATAACTGACATCGTTCTATCGATTTAAATGTCGAACATGTAACGGCTTCAATTGTTTTATTTATTTAGATTTAATACAGGTTGGACATTGGAACTACCTAGTCCTGGTTCTTTTAAGCCAACTTTATAGTGTGAATTTAGATTCGCTTGCTAAATATGTACGCAGGGTACAGAATTTGGGTAGCGCTTAAAAAAGGCGCAAATAGATTCTGAATGAAGTGCTGAAATATTCAAGTGGTTTAAAGGTTTATTTCTTAGAGTTGTTTTTGTTTCAAGAATTTGAAACCAGTGTTTATAAAATCGCTGTTTAACTGTTTTGTTTCCCATTCCTTCCCTTGCTTACAACTAATAACTTTCCATTAAACTTTGATCGAATTACAATTCCATTTAATGAAAATTGAACCATATCGCATCCCTAGTGCATGCGTGGTGGGCGAGTTGTCACAATGATAAAGTTGCGTTGGCGGCGCTCCATAACTAGGCCCTCGAGAAAATACGCACCAACCGGTGCAATTACTTATAATATTGAAGCGAGGACAATTATATAAAATTAAATGTAATTCGGTTCAACGTTGAAACGTTTAACGTCCTTTCGAGTTACATTTTTATAGTCGAATACAGTGCTTTTGAATTGTGAAAATGGATTCCTATCGAAATTTTTAAGTCTTCCCTTTTTAAGCGAGAATCGGGAGGCCATCTCTATTTTACATTACATTATTCATTTTTATTACATTACATTTATATTTACATTATAAAAAGATAATATGAGAGAAAAACCACAAAAAAAAAATATGATAGATAAGATGATAGAAAAATTAAAGATGCGATTGAGCGGAATAAAGGCTCCAAGGTGTTTGCAAGAGATCTAGCTATTGGGCAGAGCCAGCTCACGAAACTGAAGACCGACGATGGTAGGATCTTATCCGCCAAACCGGAGCTTCTGAGGGAGATAGAGAGCTTCTATGGATAGTCGTACAAGTCAACCAGTAAAACCGTCGTAGATCTAGCAAACGACCCAAGAGCTAGACTGACCCGACACTATACCGAAGACATCCCGGACATCAGCCTGTACGAGATTAGGATGGCTCTGAAGCAGCTCAAAAACAACAAGGCACCGGGTGATGATGGAATTACAGCTGCACTCCTGAAGGCGGGTGGAAAACCGGTACTTAAGGCCCTTCAGAAGCTGTTTAATTCCGTCATACTTGAGGGAAAAACGCCACAGGCATGGTGCAGGGGTGTGGTGGTGCTCTACTTCAAGAAGGGTGACAATGCCCGGTTGAAGAATTATAGGCCCATCTCACTTCTAAGCCATATCTACAAGTTGTTTTCTAGAGTCATCACGAAACGTCTCGCACGCATGTTTGACGATTTCCAACCTACAGAACAAGCCGGTTTCCGAAAAGGCTTCAGCACCGTGGACCACATAAATACGCTGCGGCAAGTTATACAGAAGACCGAAGAGTATAACCTCCTCCTCTGTTTAGCGTTTGTGGACTACGAGAAAGCCTTCGATTCGATCGAGGCCTGGGGTGTACTGCAGTCTCTCCAACGGTGCCAAATCGACTATCGGTACATCGAGGTGTTGAAGTGTTTGTACAAAAACGCCACCATGTCAGTCCGACTTCAGGACCAAGCCTCGGAACCTATCCTCCGTCATATCTCCGAAACTGTTTACCGCTGCACTGGAGGATGTCTTCAAGGTTCTGGACTGGAGAGGGCTAGGCATCAACGTCAATGGCGAGTACCTCACTCACCATCGGTTTGCCGACGATATAGTGGTCATGGCTGAGACCATGGAGGACCTCAGTATAATGCTCGATGACCTCGGTAGAGCTTCCGGAAGAGTGGGTCTTAAAATGAACATGGACAAAACTAAGGTCATGTTGAATGCCCATGTCACACCCACTCCTATCAAGATCGGAGACTCTACACTCGAAGTTGTAGACGATTATGTGTACCTGAGACTAACGGTCCAGCTAGGTAGGTCTAACTTCGAGAAAGAGGTCAATCGTCGAATCCGACTCGGCTGGGCAGCGTTCGGGAAGTTGCGCGGTATCTTCTCGTCCAACTTACCGCAGTGTCTCAAGACGAAAGTCACCAGTGTGTGTTGCCAGTGATTACATACGGGACCGAAACGTGGTCGCTCACAATGGGCCCCATCAGAAGGCTTAAAGTCACCCAAAGGGCAATGGAGAGGGCTATACTCGGCGTTTCCTTGCGCGATTGAATCAGAAATGAAGACATCCGCAAGACAACCAAGGGTACCGACGTAGCCCGAAGAATTGCCAAACTTAAGTGGCAGTGGGCAGGGCACATTGCTCGCAGAATAGATGGCCGATGGGGCCGAAAAGTTCTGGAGT
This sequence comes from Xestia xanthographa, assembly GCA_905147715.2. Classification (NCBI taxonomy): domain Eukaryota; kingdom Metazoa; phylum Arthropoda; class Insecta; order Lepidoptera; family Noctuidae; genus Xestia; species Xestia xanthographa. Next base: position 1,721,799 of record LR990655.1, read on the forward strand.
GGCGACCGCGAACCGGAAGACGTTGCGTTGGAAGGCCTCTCACTAGGTGGACCGATGACCTGGTGAAGGTTGCGGGAATCCGCTGGATGCGAGTCGCACGGGACCGGTCAATGTGGCGACACTTGGGGGAGGCCTATGTCCAGCAGTGGACGTCTTTCGGCTGAAATGATGATGATGATGATTATAAAAGGCGAATATGATAATTTATTAGTATATGACAATGAAAAGTTTACTGAAATATAATTGAGGTAGCTCCTAACTCAATATACATCTACAATTAACCTAGAGCTACATTAAACTAGTATGATATTTAGACATGTAGATATTTCCGACAAGGCTAATTCTGCTAAGCCTTTGACACGTATATTGAGCATAGTCTTCATGTTGACACTAGTTAGACAGCATGTAGTAAAGTAATCTACATAATAATACGTACCTAAATAAAATAAACATATCACTAGCGTCACCTCAGTTCTGAAGATCTAGTGGAGTCTTAAATTTAAGTAGTAGTTGGTTTTGGATAACAAACTATAAACAATTTTTTGAGGCGAGAATATTGTTTTTATTTTTCTATTTGTTTAGGACTTAAGCGAAGCTAGTAGAACTGCATCATCAAAGCGAAAGATTGTATACTTCAATGTACTAAGTTAGGTAGGAAGGATACCTGACAAAACTATCCGAGATTGGCGCAGCTTTTAACTTTACTGAGCTTCTGAGCTTCCGAACTTCCGCGAGTGTTTCGTATTTCGTGGCTATTCCGACAAACTTCGTTACCATCAATCACTTATAGAAATACAGAAACTTCACTTTTCACGTTCCTCTGAAGCATTAGCAGTAGAGTTAGATTTTGAAGATTGTCTGAACTAAATATTTCTAATATAGTAATGGTGGCTTTACTACCGGTTTAGGTAGCTGAGAACAAGCAAAGACACAATAACTATGTTACTGCATTTACGTTACATTGTTACCCAGAAATGTATAATTAAATTTAACATAGAACAAGATTATTTTTTCTGAAAATTTTGTGTAATAGCGCCAAGTGATTAAAAATTCACAAACTACAAGTAAGTTAGTTCTCTCCACACTACTCGAACACATACAGCATGTTCGAGAAATATTTATGTTTTAAGTATGTAAAAGAGCCAGCTCCAACTCGCGCGGTAAACTTAACTTATATTCCTCATATTTCTCTTTGATCTTCAGGTTTGCATCGTTAGCATATGAAATGCTGTTCTGCTGCGTCTAATTAGACTTGAAACTTACTTGGAAAAATTGGTAAAAGGATCGCGTTTGATCTACGAATAAAGTTTGCAAACGTTTCAGAGAAATATTCTCAATAGGTGGCTCACTATTTAAAGATACATTTATAATTTTTTTTATTAATCAAACAAAAAAAATACAAAAATATTTATTACTTCTCAAACATTGTGTCACACATAAATTGAGGCAGATACTTAAAATCTTCCATGACAAATCGGAAAGTGGAGATCAGTAGATATCTTCTAGTTTAGATTAGATTATTTTTCACCTCAAAAAAACTTCAACGACCCGAAATCATAGCTCCATATTTTATACGACAGCACCTGCAGCCAGAACTAGATATTTCGGAAAGCACACGTTTACGGCTACGAATGACATTCAATAACGTTTCCATCCGCCATGTTGGCGAATAATTCATGAATGTATTTGTATTATGCATACGGAGCGCCATTGCGGTGCTCCCGCCCAAATTCCACACTTTATAGGCAAAGTTCGCGACTTGACATCGTAAAGCACATTGTCCTTTATGGCGTCATCATGGAACCCCCTACAAAAACATTACATTTGAATATAGATATAAAATATCAATGTTTAAAGGATAGGCGAAAACATAAAATATTTTTGTCCGGGATATAGTTCAAGATTAATGGGCACCCTAGTCTGTCTAACTAGTACCAACAATACAAGGAATCCAAGGGGGGGGGGGGGGGGGGGGTTGCAATACTAGGAATTACCTGAAGTGTAGTAGCACAGTAGTAGTGTTTATTGATCTTATATGTACCACACATTCATGTCATGAAATATCGTCGATAGAAAATAGTTTTCCATTATAAACCTGGCGTCATGATGAGGATACCTAAATATCAAACAAAGATGAACAATTTTCAACCTTATTGAAAACTGAGCACTTGAATTACCTCTACTTACATGACACTACTACACTAGTAATATGCCATTGAAACCACACGAACACTGGAATAGCTAAAAACTACTCAAACACAATCCTCACCAAATAAGAGTAACATTCAGATAAACGATCGTACGTGAACGACGCAAACTGTCAGCAAATATTGAATAAACCCTCTCTGCCTACCCTACGTGACTGGCAGCGTGAAGCCACAACACTGCCATTAACCTAACATCTCACTAACAAAATTCAATAACGAAAATCCTACGAACTTTTGCGATGCCACGATACATCTTAAAAACCACAAGCCCGAATATCATGACAAGGGAAAATCGCCTTTACTTCTCGAATGTTAGAGTTGAAGTTGGGTGTAATGTAAACTTTGTGGTTATTTATTAAGAAACGTTAAACAAGGGTAATACTGGTTGCGAATTTTACAAAGACGGTCCAAGGGCCGCAAGTTAGATTAAAATAGTTGAAGTCTGGCCGGCTTCATATGACACAAGCCTCTTGTGTGTATTAGCTTGGAGACTTCAAAGGGGACTCGTAAGTGTTCGCATGCCTCGGTTAGCGAGAAAGTGGTTTGCTTAAAATAATGGCAATTTTAAACTTTTGGTTGTTGTGCGGTGAAGCATATATGAGAACTCATCTGGTTTTAGTAGATTTAGAAAACAGCAACTAGATTTTTAAATGATGCAAAGTGGGATGAACTTAACTGACCAACTGATGATTATGCATTGCTATATTTTATTATGGTTGAATTACTGTGATTAGATTTTGCAAATTAATGATTGTGTAAACTTTATAATTATTAAATAGTTTTTTTTTTTTGGAAGCCGACCCCAACATAGTTGGGAAAAGGCTAAGCAGATGATGATGAAATAGTTATTTTTTGTGTAGTATTAGAACTTACAAAAACGTAGTGTAACTATTAAAAAGATTAATGTGTCTCTGAAAGCGAAATGTAGGTGGAAGTACTATTGCTGTGCCCTTATTCAAAGGGAATGCGGTAGGAAAGCAATTGTACGAGTATGGATCCTTCGCCACTGGCCTAACCCTTCTGGGTAACAAGCGTGAGGTTATGTCATGTATAATAAGGAAGTAGCCTATTTACTTACTAATGGAACAACACTGCATTCTTCGAGATAACAGATAAGAAATACAAACTTGTCCTCTAGCAGGATTTCCATCGCGTCCTCCATAACACCTATCTGAATTCCGATCAAAAGAAGTCATATCATCAGAGAATACGTGTTGTTCACAAAACAGGAACAGAAATCGACCCCACTACACCGTTTAAGAAGTCACAGCACAACATTGGCTTTTCAAAACACCTGGCTTGTGTACCCAGCATCCACCTTGATTACATCCACCGTCAGTTAGCATTATAAAGGCGAAGCCCCAGGGACAGGCGCCACCTCCAACGGATTAAGATATGCAAATGATATCGGCGCGGCACAAACGTGCAGACAAAACAAGTCATTCGGCACACGTCCTGTATCTCTGCGATTGGATCGTGTGTGAACGGCCTATTGGCAATGTTAAGGCGCAGATAAGGGTTTAATTAAGACTGTATAATATTGTTATTTTGTTATGTGTAGGGATTGAAGAAGAACATGGAATTTCGGTGATAATATTGACTATAGGAGCAATAATCTTGCTGCCTCCGTGAATAGCATTGGTTGCAATGTCACTATACTCTTTACTGGATTCATAATCCTGCATCTTGGTACTAGGTACGTTGGTGATCATGGCAGTAAAGTTTCTAATGAATGTCGGTGCAGCCGTTGTAAGGTTTTTTTATTTTTATTAGATGCTTTGGATCCTCTACGAGACAGACACATATGTACCTGATACATATTCTACAGGAAAGGAAACGCCTCATCTGGTTCCATTAATTTAAATTATTTGGGAAATCTTGATACTTAAATAAAATTAAAATAGCCTTCTAACCATTATAATTTTACGTATGTTTCAGTTTAAGAATATTATAAAGCCTTTGAAATCAGTTTAAAAACCAGATAACATTTTAAAAGATTGTTGTGATCGACTCAATCGATCGACTTTACTAACTTAAATCGATTTGGCTCAGCACTATTTCAGTAGAAAAAAATGACTTTCCAAAAGAGTGATACCTATATCTTTTCATTTCATTTCGTTTTCCCTGCTAAATTAAAAATTGGAAATAATATGTTATTTATCTAAATAGGTACCCAACACTATTTAAGTTTGTTTTTTTTTCAATTTTATTTAATCAACTGGTCCTCATTTTCTTACTACTACGAAGTACTGAAGAAGGAGAAAGCACGTCCCTCATAATGACAAATATTTAGACATATTTTGGCTCACGTTACGCGAGTAGGGTCGCAAAGTTCGCCACAAACCTCTGGAGATAACTCCAAGCATTATATGAACGAACACAAACAAAAATATCTCCCACAATATTATTATGGTTTATTTACTTGACGAATTTCTACGAACTTGGGCCAAGCTGTTTTATTTCTTGGTAAAATAATATTTTTTGAGCGGTTTCTTGAAATAGCCACAAATGATTAGGGACCTCAGGCTCACGAAGACCTAAAATAACAAATGGTCACGATGTCGTCATAATATGTTCTTTTGTTAGAAAGTCCTATTTCAAATCTTCTAGGTACTCTCTAAAATAACTCCAGTCCTTTCACAAAAACTAATGCTAGACCACGTCAAGCGCTTTCTGTAACCACATAATTTTAAAACTAAAATTGAATAGGGCTCATACGTTATTATGCTATTCATAAAATGATTGATTGATTACAAGATATTGTCAAAATTACTAAGCATTGCCTAGACGGACTGGTAACCATAGAAATCTCTGCTAGAAACAGTGATATCATTGTAATTGGCTACTCGAGGACTGTCCACATAAGAACCCCTAATCCATGTGTATATTAGTTTTCAAGCTACAACTAACCAAAATATGCCAGAAGTGCATACCATTAGGTGACATGAGGAGCACTCTCCGACACTCAATAACACAGTTATCGCATAGCAGATAAGAGCAAAAGCTTCACAAAGACTATACCTGGGGAAAAAATCGGCTGGCAGTGCCCTTTCGGTCGACAGAGCCGTTACTATTTTGAATTCGTATGTAAAAGGATTTTTGTACATATTTTAAATGCTGCTAGGTCACGCCACGCGCGTTTAGTTCACCTACCCGGTATCTTTCAGTTTGGGTACATATGTCTAATACGATGGTACAACTCCCGTCCCGCCATTTATTATACGTTTTTTTCTAGATATAAAGCTCGTAAGGTACAGACAAATTGTCTTAATCGCAATTTCTGACACGCACCCCCAGTTCACTGCGAATAGACGTTCATACGAATTCACGTCAAAAGAGCCGTTGTCAAGAAAATTTAGCTTCAAGAACAAGTAAATCAATACAACGATGCAGTAGAAATAAGTATCCCTAAACTTTTTTTATACAAATACGTACGTACATCCTCTCTGTTATTAGTGACATCCACAGCTGCACCATACTTCTGCAAGTTTCACTTAATTTATAGATAATTCAAGTTTCGTCAGATTTTCTGACCCATCATTCGTTGTATGGAGTGCACCTTCTATGCTGCCCTTCTGCCTGTCCCTAAACAGGAAGTGACGTAATATCCTTACAACTCTTCCAAGACAGGTGGAGCTGCTAACTCCATCACAACTAGGTTAAAGTCAACATTGCGTTCATTACGAGTTTATGATTCCCTTTACATACTTAGGTAGGTACATTATTTAAGTAGATACGTTGGCACTTTGCAGTGACGTCAGGTGACGTTGCCGTTCAGATGGGCCATAATTTATTTAGGGTCAATGATCTTCAGTGACTTCTGATTCTCCTCGTCATTCTTGGATTTCATTGGAATGTTCGCAACGATATACGGATCGATGTTAGACCACAGCGTTACGTTAGGAGATTCGATCAAAATAAACTATCCTCGCAAAGAGAGAACTTTCTTTATTTATTCTATTTGTCTGCACAATAACATAACAGAACACAAAGTGTCCGTCCGGTCCGTATATCTCGGATCCGCGGCCGTCCGCCGCGTATTGTGCCCGTGTTTATCGCTTCCGGTCCGTTGTGCCGGCGCGCCACCGAAACCGACCCGTTTGCATATTATATACTGCGGAATTCGCGCCCGCTCCGCTCCGTGTATGTAATAAGCTTGCCAGTAAAGCATACTACTTAAGGCCTACTGTTCTGTAAGAAAATAAATCAGAAACTAATTTCTTTCTACAAGGCATAGTGTCCACATCTTATGTTCGAGACACTGCAGTCACTAAATGCGTTCTCTAAATACAAACTTTTAGTTAATTAACCAGGATACGAGTGCGTAGGTACCTATACTTGTCAAATCACAAAAGGTGCGGTGATGTAGTATTTGTAAAAAATCACCCGATCATACCCAAGAGACATCAAAGATCACGGCCCCTGGTCATGATTATGATCGTAACACAATTCAGCTACGTCGTAGGCAATCTCGTAGCACCGTAGCCTTTTCAAGTCAAGGCATATCACAGAACGAAACAATGCAATATCATAGCCGATTCAGAGGTCATAGCCCTAACCCAAATTAGAGACCACCCGATTAATAAATCAATAAGAAAAAGGTACAATATGTATGTATACCCGTATGTATAGAATCTCTAATAAATAAATAAGTACTTGAATTCCAGGTAAAATCAGTAACACGAAAAACAGATTTTGGAATTCTAATTATTCTGAAACTATTCTCCATCAGGAGCTGCATAATTTACTTATGGGACCCTACCCGGTAGTCAAAAGGGCAACGGACTGGCCACTACGGATTTGCATAACTAAAATCCGATTGGGCTGCCCTTTGACAATGAAGGTCCGAGGTATAATTAGGTCAGTGCACTATAGCTTACGATTAGTGGGCTACAAGTTTTTGATAGGGAGTTTGGGTGTTTACAATCGATAAACTTCTTAGGCATTTTATTAGTCTATTAGAGGAAGTCTAGCCGTGTGGTATCCGGCAGAGTAGAATAGAACCAACCCATTACACTCACGGGTGTCGTATAAGGCGACTAATGTCTGAGGCAGAACACCTTGCGCCTCCGTAGAGCAGAGAATGGGCAGCAGCGTTTTCTGTTAGTCTTTCATCACTGCGATCTCCAATCCGCCTGCCAAGCGTGGAGATTACGGCAAATTCCTCCCATCACGGGAGAGGCTTATGTCCAGCAGTGGACGTTATGCGCTGTTATAGTGTAGTAGTGTAGTAGAGGAAGTCTCATATTCTAATTAATACCTTACCTACGAGTACTTGAAGTACGAATACTTACTTTACAGGTTTATTTCGATACCTACACAAGGTAATAGGTACCTTGTATTGTGAGAATCTTACAACTTATTTTACAAAAGACAGTGCCATCAGCCATCCTAAGTAAAGGTTTACCTCAACGATGCCTCCAATGTTCGTAAGGTATCTTAATTGAGCACTTAATGACCTAATATCGAAGTTCACCGTCCTCAATATCCCCCAAGATAACCCAGAAGCTAGTTATTAGCCAGCCGCGTCTGTAGGTGAACGTTAATGATCACATTATCTAGAAAGATCTCCGATACAATGGCTGTTTATAAGCGGGAAAACATCGCCGTATCTCCGCGCGAGTTAAAAGATAATGCGCGCGTAGTCTCCTAATAACATTTGCATATCTTAATGCGAGCCCGCGGGGCTGAGCTCCTCTCGCTTCGCGCCTGGCCGATACACTAGCGAGCTGAGCAGTCCCGATACTAGCTAATATTGGCTCAATAAACAACCGGTTGGCAAACAAACCATAGGGAACGATACGACACTCTCGTAATTACAGATTAATTATAATGGATCTAGTGTTTAATTGTGGAAATATGTAAATGAACGCGGTCTGCGGCTCGGAGCAGAGTGAAAGATGGCAACATTGTTGTGTATTGAATTAAAAGGATTTGCACAAAAACTGTACATCGGGAAATTCGTGGAGACATCAATGGATGGGCATTCACGTGGCGCACAATAGTGGTGAGCGGTGTGTGGTGCGCATGCAGGTGAATGGCGCCGTGAGCAGCGCGCTCGCGTTCCTATAAAATTCAAAACTGGAACTATGGAAGAAAGCGCGCGTCGTACATTCTGAGAGTTTTGTCCCGGCACAATGGCGCACTCTGTATAGGAATTCGTTCTAGTTTATTACGGAATACATGGCTTGTAAATCTTTTGTTGACATATTTATATATGCTCCGGAGCAATTGTTTGGATATTTTATTGTACTGCTATTTACCAGATTGTATGAAAATATTGCGCTGTGTTTGCTATGTAATGCTGGTTATGTCATTCGATATTTTATCAAAGGCTTTGTCTTATTCAATAATTGAATTGCAGTGAAATTAGCGTCTACAAATCCTATTTTCAATCTGATCACTATAAAAGTTTCGAAATGGTTTCGGTTGGTTTGGATGATAACCACAACTCTGCAAAAGACAAGGTTTCTGTAGAGTAGTAGCTAAAAGGCCCCGTATTTTAATCTTTTTAGGGTTCCGTACCCAAAGGGTAAAAACGGAACCCTATTACTAAGACTTCGCTGTCTGTCCGTCTGTCCGTCTGTCTGTCCGTCTGTCCGTCTGTCCGTCTGTCTGTCACCAGGCTGTATCTCATGAACCGTGACAGCTAGACAGTTGAAATTTTCACAGATGTTGTATTTCTGTTGCCGCTATAACAACAAATACTAAAATCAGAATAAAATTAATATTTAAGGGGGGCTCCCATACAATAAACGTGATTTTTTGCCCTTTTTTTGATAATAATGGTACGGAACCCTTCGTGCGCGAGTCCAACTCGCACTTGGCCTGTTTTTTTTATCGCGTGTAAATTTGCCACTAGAGGCGCTTGTGTAGACTGAGGTCCTCCAAAATGTCAGATGTCATACAGTGTTCGCGCGTTGCGTGCTTTTTTATCACGTATTTATACTAATACTCACGATTGTGTTCTAGATTGAGCCCATTCCTGATTAATTATGACTTAAAATCTTCAAGTCATAATTGCGACAGTGCGCCATCTGGTGAGCTCAAAAACGATACCCCCCATTGCCATCGGTGCGGGAGACATGATACTGCACAAGTGCAATGTGCGCGCAGACCCAAGTGCACCCTTTGTACCCTCACTCGCATAGTCCGATGGGGCGGCAATCCGACACGACCGGAATGATCCGGCGCAGGACCAACAACTTATCGTGCTGTCCGAGGCACGGCGGCATCATCCCGCAAACTTCGAAAAACTCAATTGCTACTGAGAAATTCCTAATGGAAAAAAAAAGAAACCCGACTGCGTAGTTTACGCAATCGCGAGTCGGGTTTTTTTTTTTAATTATTTTTTTTATTTTACACTTTTTAGTTACTTAGATATACCATTTTAAAATCCTCCTGATGAACCCTTTATCAAGCCGTTCAGGCTGCAGAGCGTGCCAAACAATTATACATACATACATACTCTCGAAAAACTTAACCCTCCTTCTGGCGCAGTCCGGTAAAAACCCAATAAAACTTGTCCGACCTGGGAATGTAAACCCAGGACCCCACACTCAGACACTCAACAGTCCCGTTTGCAACCACGAGACCCGTATTATCATGTAAGTAATACATAAATATGATATGTGCACCTAGGTGTGCTGGTCCTGCTCCACAACCATAGGGGCAAACTAATTGGGCAAATTATTGTGGTAACTGCAGATGATTGTAAAAATATCCAGGCTTTGTAGGTATAGATTCCGTCTCTTAGTATCGTCACAGATAATATAATACTTCGTATCGTATAATTGCGTAGCACATGTGTAATGTACCATGCACTGTAAAGCTGCCATTTGCATTTAGTTATCTTTCATTTGAATATGCCTTGGTGGCTGAGTTAATGTCAATGAGTGAATGTCAAATACTTACTCAAATTTCTCGCTTATGATGGTGCTTATATTGAAGGGAACTAAATAACCCAACCCACCCGGGGTTGGGTTATTTAGTTCCCTTCAATATGGTTGAGTCATTGGGTTAGTTAAATGGCGCTGATCAATGCGTCATGTTCGTGAACCACCAATGACCAGTTCCGACTGACAGCGCCCGTCAGTCGGAACTGGTCATCTCCTAAGCTACCACGGTTCATTTTAATTAGGTATTTTATTTTCAAATTGTTGATTTAATATTTTACTCTGGACGCTCCTAATGTGCACGTCTTTCTACATCGTTCTCACATTAGATGAATAATCTCAAGATGAATGATGTAGTTAACCAAGATTTTGTGATAATATTTTGATTCAAAATAGTGTCCATAGAGTTTCTTGCCTATTCTTCTCCATAGTTTTTTTTTTGTTTTCTTGACATTCAAAAGTGCCGTAATTGGCAATTGGCCGTAATGGTATAATTGAAATAAATTATTTGAGTTTGAGTGTAAGTATACAGGCTTACACGTGTGTTTTTCAGTGTGTAGATACAGTAGGTACAGGGCAACCACATGGAGGCCAAACAGAGGACATATTGACATGAAGAATACAGGCCAAGAAGAACCGCTGCATGCGAAAACGATTCTTAAAAGAAAGCCTATGTCCTGCGGAGAACTTCTCTATGATGAAGAGACTGCTGCCTGGAACAGTGCCACATATGCACCACAATTGTACATTGTGATACAAGTGGAGAAACTTTGTCATTGCAGAGGAGGTAGAATACACCAGTCAGGGACTGGGTAGTCAACAATGATGTTATATATAATACTGAGGTAGATACGTTTTACCGACGACAGCGTGGCAATGCAAACACAAGCTGACCAGCTTGTGTGACTTCAGTCTGTCTTGCGCACGTCCTGCGTCTGGTCGCGACGCGAACTGACGTTTGCTATAGGAAATTAAACAAATAAGGCAGTTGTGTGTTCAGAAAGTGCAATACTTATACTGGGCCGGCTGTAAAAATCAAGAAGGATGTGTCTTTTCATTTGTAAGTACTGTTTATTCTATTTAAAATGGAAAATCATAAATTTAATCTTACTCAAAAATGACTGCCGCGCTGTTGCCGCTTTGTCACCTACACGAAAGAGACAAGTGGCGTGTTGCATTTATGAGTGATAGAGAAAACGAGATAATGGCGCGCGGTGTTGTCAGTTCGAACTACGCTAAAGGTTGGGGTAAATTGAACGACGTTGAAGGTAAATGTTGGGGTGATATGGCCATATGGGGCCTGGCCTAATATATTATTCGAATATCACATATTATTTTTCACCACTGGTGTCCAATATTATCCATAGTAGACAATGATATTCTAATAAACAGATATGTTATACACCTACAAAACCACCGAAAAAAGTGTTTGGCGCAGCAGCGGCACCACACCTTTTTATTCATTCTACATTTCACTACAAGTCAAAACGACACAAAAGGGATAGCTCGATAAAACCAATAAGAAAAAAAGAGACAGATAGTGTTGTTCTATGTCTGGACTCTAGAGTTCACGCGTCGTTGTCGTACTCACGACAAAAATGCATTTCCCATTTCTTTCTCTTTTATCCTCCAAATATCAGAATATTAAGAAAATAAATGAAAAATATTAATAAATAGAAGTATATTGCGTAGTTACATGTGGTATGAGATCCCTTGTGTTTTATTTACTTTGGTATCATAATTGGTACACTTTCTGAACACGCACGATGGCATTTTTACAATTTTTATCTAAATTCGTAGCAGCGTATCGCGCGTCGCCATGCGTGTTGCAGACTAAAGGCTATACGGCCCAATTGGGCCGTTTTCGAGTCTTCACGATTGTGCGCACACAACATAACTGTTTACTAGAATATCATTGTTATTAGATAAATATAACATTTGCCTTTCATCATTAACTTCTATTTTGTTTTATCTACACCCATGCTATAAATCCTCTATAAAAGTATCTGAAACAGTTAGCTTATGGCCAACATTAAAACAGCCAGTGTCATAATAACCATTATAACATCCAAACGGGTGTTATAATGTTGTACTGAATTTCATTATGCAACTCGTTTTAAAAAAAGAACATTGTCTAGCACGTGCGATTCACTACCACAGCGACGTAATAAAAAAAAAACTTATAGGTTAATTCGAATTCACGTCGTATCCCGCCATATTTGTTCGACATTTTGGATATTAGTATTAGTATTGTACTAAGTACTTTGTTGTTTACAAAAATGAGTGATACAAGCTTTGTGCATTTTAATAATTGTAGGTACAATCCAAAATGTTAATAATTATATTATAACATATACATGGTTTGTTTTTATTAAATACTCAGCAATTAAACTTTCCATGAATTTACATAGACTTCTTGCAACACTGCAACACCCTATGGTTTCAGAACCTTTTATGGAGGATTCATATCATGGATGTAGATAAAGTCTTGTATGCAACTGTACATAATTAGGTATTAAAACACTCATGTGATACTATTATCACTAGAGACCGGATAATATGCAACATAAAAAGCTTGAAATATGCATGCAAATATGCATGAAAAATGCCTAAAATATGCACGAAAACTGACAGAATATGCAACATTAAATGAGTTTTTTTTGTTTTGTAAATATTATTCCTTTATATTTAAGTATTTTGTTAGTAAATACTTGTCTTATTTATGTTTTACTTCATTATGTATGTAGGTATCTTTTTAATTTATTGTTATTTGATAAAATAAAAAAACTATTAAGTTTTATATTTTTTATTAAAAAATAGCATACATTTATAGAAAACTATCCATTGATAGATGTTAATCGATACAGTAGACATTATTTAATATTTTTGTAAACATTAACAATCAAGTATTGTTCCAAATGTTCAGTGGTAAGATTATGTCTTCGATCATTCAAAATATTTTTATAGGTCGAAAATGATCGCTCCACATCTACTGAGGTAACTGGGCAGAATTTGAACTTGGGTGCTATGTTAGCGCTTATATTTACGCTCGAAAAATACCTACCTACTGTAAATTATAGCAATAATATGCATCATCACTAGATATTAGTAAAAATATGCTATTAGCCTTGAAAATCGCTTAAATATGCAAATGCATATGCAAATATGCAAATGCATATGCAAATATGCAAATGCATATTATCCGGTCTCTAATTATCACACTCGGCTTCGCCTCGTGTGATAAACCCACATTCGTGTTTTAATACCCCTCATTATACAACAGTTGCATAAATAACTATTAGATTTCATAAAGACGGATTAATCAAAGAAAAATGGGTACAAGTAGTTAGAACCCAAAGAGGAGAAGATGAATGGATGTCAAATGCCAACAACATACTCAACTATTTGTTCTCAACTATAATGATAGTGAAGTGATAGTGAAACAAAAAAACATACATAATATTATTATTTGTAAATAAACATTTTTATATTGAAAATTTACTGTTTATTTTCTTCATGCTGCCTGTTAAGTATCCATTTTTCCCCATTTCACTCTATCTAGCTGCTGTCATAGACTGACATTGGCCGTCACCCAGCTAGCCGCTCATGTAAAATATCGCCATGTTTTTATTTCTTTATAATCAGTATGTCTCTATTGGTAAAATCTCATTGGTAGTCAAAGCCTGTACCACAACTAAACCACTCTATTCTATGCATAGCGCCATCTATAGTGTTCAGCCAGTACTTAATTGTGGGCCAAGTGTGAGAGTAACACAGGTGTGGCAATAAATATGTACATCTAAAGACCGCGCGAAATGACCAACAGGTGGAGTGACGATCTTCTCAGGGTGACACGCAGATGAATGGGAGCATCCGTGAGATGGACAGCGAAGAGAGGCCTAACTCGCAGTAGAACTGCTATAAAATGGATGGTGTCAATCATGATGATGGCTCGAGATGAAGAAATACACATGAATGACTTTCCGGCTATCCAATTATGGTACGAGTAACAAATGTAGAATTATAAAATACTTTTTTTGGCCGTACGATCATCGACTTTCTATTGGGACAGTGCAATGCATCGGTTAGGTATAGGTAGGTACTATTCAGTATTAATTCGGTGTGACTGACACTGGCTTGGCCACCATCAGGGATTTTAATTTTGATAACACGAAAACTTTGTCGCTAATTAGTCGAAATTTGACGCCAAATATCAAAATTTGACGGTCACTGGTTCAAAAGATATAAGGGTTTATAGGTGGCCAATCGGAGTCTCCCCAGCTTGGCCACATCTTTCACAACTCTCTAAATTCTTACGATCTATCTCTTGAACTATACCATACCAATTGAACTCATTATATCTTCTAAACTAAGACCCGAGACTAATTGGCGACAAAATATGGAAGAAATCAGATCTTCGCTAGGTGCCCTAGTTTTTGAGATGTAAATGTGGCCAAGCTGGGGAGACTCTCTCCATATCGGCCACCTACCTATAAACCCTTATATCTTTTGAACCAGTGACCGACAAATTCTGATATTTGGCGACAAATTTCGACTAATTAGCGACATTTTTTTGTGTTATTAAAATTAAAATCCCTGATGGTGGCCAAGCTAGTATAACTGACACATTAATTCGTTACTAACATTTATTTGATTAAGTTTTTTATGTTTTTGTGTTCGTGTATGTAATATAACATTTATGGAGTTTTCTCTGATCACCAACAATACAAATAAAACATTGATCACATTGAAACTTTTATTTTTCAAAAGTCACATGGGACAAGCAAAATTAACTTAGTTAAACTATCATCATGTGTCGGGGTCGATATAATACCAACTTGGTTTACATTCTAAGGTTCAGTTATCTGAGATTTGGGAAAGTAAACTACGAAGAATGGAATCCTTATATAGTAAGAATATAAGTTGTATGTTAGCCTGTGCTTAATGCACGATATTACGTGCTCTACGATTAATTTAAATCCTTACATTTAAAGATCTATCATCTTATATACTTATTTTAAAAACCACATGAAATGCACTAAAATAACAAACTAAACTAAATAATACTGTTGTTGCAATCGACTAAAACAAACAGGGGAAATCGACTAAATAAGGACAACACAAGACTAAGAACGGAAGTTATGTTTCAAACATTGAGTATTATGTGCTTACATTAAAATTGGACTAAGTTTAAATCTTAACTATTCTCACTTGGATGTGGATATAGGAGAATATTCCTGTCCTTCGCAATACAACATGGTATCTTTATGATATCTTTATTTTAGTGATATTGGGATTTCTCTATAAAAGAAATTATTTTTATTCATGACAGTTTGGTCTTTGGCACAAAATATTATAAATCATGCCCCTAATCGATGTTTATCTCACTTACATGTTTTATTGCAATGGACAGAAATCTCTACTATTCTCTTTTCATAAAACTAATAACAAAAACATAGAGACAGTAAATAAAATGACAGTGAAGACCGGCAGTAAATAAAAAAAATAAAATGAATTATTATTAATAAATGCAATCAGCATTTCTTCATGTCAAGAAGAAAGAAAAATCTTTTGTTTATTTAGTTACAGAGATCAAACACAGGATATTATAATCGATTTTTAAATCGATTCGCTTGTTACGTAAGTTATTATTAAATTTTAAGTTATCGATAAGACCATAGCTCATTGCCATGTCCATCTTCTCTAAATCCAGTCAATTCACACAACCACCGCATTATGTGCGCATACTTTTAACACCTGATTTGTCCACAAATCATTTTGGAACTGTTTAAAGAATATAATTAGGCAATTAGAACAGAGAGCATAAGAAACTAAGTTAAAATTAAACAATTACCATCACTGGAATAACATCATCCTTCCAATTAGTCGAATAATTTTGAAAATCGACTAAAATAATTCCACAAACAAGTTCACTTGTTTCCTACATCCACATCAACACATCTCTAGCGCGGAGGAGATAGCAAATGGAGTACTTACGAGAGAGCGAGGAACATGTCTTTCAAAGCCTGTTCTGAGTAAAGCGATATTAAGTAGTGAAAGAATAGTGATGTTATTCTCTATAAATTCAGTTGCTTCGTTCTTTCCTTTTTCCCTTGGTATTATAAACAGTCAAAACATTTTATTGTAACCATTGACGAGCACCTACTTCTGCTATATAGTCTGCTTATATCCCAAGGGGTACAACAACTGAGTGTCACATAACACTTATACTTTAACAGGACGTTCTCTGCCCGATATACCACATAAGATGCATGGCAATTGCCACTATACAGTTATATTATGTCGCAGGATAATTGGATTTTCTTTTTTGCGAAAAGATATTTGCAAAAAAAATAAACCGCGTAAATCGCGAACAAGTATGAACGCTGATTGGCTGATAGGTTTATGAACGTTATGCGTCGAGAGTCGCGCTCATTGGTAAACAGTTTCACCCGAGTCATGTTTAGGAATTGAATCTTGTCCTAATTTGACTTATGCGAAAAACGATTATCCTGAGACACACATAGGTATAAGTACACATTGTCCTCGCTACCCCTCCACCCCTGGCGCCTACTGCGGACGCGCGTCCTGCTCGAACTGCAGCAGCTCGGCGAGGTTGCAGATCTCGATCTCCTGCACGCGCTTGCCGGCGAACTGCATGTAGTCGTGCGGCGGAGCGTCCGCCGAGCGCTTGCGGACTGCAACAGACACGTTGCTCTGTACACCACGACACTCCACGCCAGCGGGCTCCCGACCGAATCATGCGAGTGGAGTGGCCAAACTATCCCTACGCCTGCGCTTTAGAGAACATTACTACCGGTTCAAGTTATTTAATAACACGTATTTACGAACTATTCAAACGAAATAAAAAATACTCCGAAAAACGCATAGAGGTAGTTTATATTAGTCAGTTTTATGTCAATATTAGAGAATGTAAGAAGCAAAACTTTTTACGCCGACCCTTAGTAAAATGGAACGAGGACAAGGGCAGGAAAATGGTGATAACATTAGTTGACTCGGACATTGGTGCCGATTCCCTTGTTCACAAACTAAACTAAATTTAAGTTGAATGCATCTTTTTCTTTCTATTTCATTATGAAAAGGACAGAAGATAAATATTAGTTTAATCCTATCAAATTAGTCAGCACCTGACGTAATTTGATGTAATTTTAGTACCTAGTCAACTTTTAAATCGCGTCAACTTGTATGGCGCTGATTAATTTGACAGAACATAACTAAAATTTATCTTCTGTCCTTTTCTTAATGAAATAGAAAGAAAAAGATGCACTGAACTTAAATTTGGTTTAGTTTGTAAACAAGGGAATCGGCACCATTGTTCAATCGAATTAAATGAATACGTTTGTTAATGCCACTCAACTCATTGAAACTAGGTTATCGAATTCAAAACTAACCATGTACATGATTCATATGACTTTATATTATGATTAATAATATTATTGCGTAAGCATGGCTGACTCAATTTAATTATAGATAGACTTGAATTCTAGAACAACTTGTCTGAGTGAAGTAAACAGTGTTTGGTCCTTGCGGATTTCTTCCTTTTGCTGACTCTGTTTGCGTCGCGCGTGTAACAGTCCTGCTTGTCGACACGGCCTGTCGTCATGAGACGGACGGATGGCGAGCTAGCCCATAGCTCACCGTCCACAGGCCCGGGACAAGGTGCACGCCCGGGGCGTCTCCCACGGCGACCGGGACGTGAGGTTCTCTCCCTCTTACGTTCCGCCACCTCCTTCTCTAGCATTACTGCTTCGCAGAAGGAGGTGACGGCGTCCCATTCCGTCTCGCTCCGGACCATGGCTTGCACCAGGGCCGGACGCGAGAGGTCGCCGCCGCCGATCGCCGCTTCGAGGACACGGCGGTGCTCCGCCCACGCGGGGCACACCTCCACCGTGTCCTCCGGTCGATCCTCACAGTGGAAACTCCCGGGCGTTTCCTCCTGCCCGATTCGGTGCAGGAACTTCCCGAAACAACCGTGTCCGGTGAGGATCTGCGTCAAGCGGAAGGTGAGGACGCCGTGGCGTCTCTCAAGCCGCTCTTCAAAGAGGACTGGTGCCCTGCGCGGGGTTGCGACGGTCGCTCTCTTCATGTCGCCATGAGATCCCGCCAGAAGTTTCCCCCCGGCGTAGCGCCTCCACGCGCCATTGATGCAGGCGCGCGAGGAGTATCCCCGCCCCCACACCGTGCGCTCCCCACGTTCAGGTAGTGTGCGGCTCGCCGCCTCAAGGAAGGCGCCCAAACCGGGGCCCCGTAAAGAGCCATAGACCCATACTATATCTGCGACTGTCGTGTTACAGTGGCCCGAAAGTCTGACAGCCAGTCTCAACAAGGGGCCTTACGGCGACTTACTCAGTACTAACTGGATGTCGAAGTCAGAAAAACAATCGCTTCATATAGAATACGGGTATTCATCTGCATCCAGTTGGACTGGAAGACGATCCCAAATTAGTTGAGAAAAGGCAGGCAGATGATGATAAATAAATATTTACTCACTGACGACTCCAGTCTCCTTCTGCAGGCGGTAGGTGGGCTTGTCGCCGCACTGGGACAGCGCTTGCAGCGCTTGCACGCTGTGGGCGTGTAGCGGTATAGGTATACTCACTGACGACTCCAGTCTCCTTCTGCAGGCGGTAGGTGGGCTTGTCGCCGCACTGGGACAGCGCTTGCAGCGCTTGCACGCTGTGGGCGTGTAGCGGTATAGGTATACTCACTGACGACTCCAGTCTCCTTCTGCAGGCGGTAGGTGGGCTTGTCGCCGCACTGGGACAGCGCTTGCAGCGCTTGCACGCTGTGGGCGTGTAGCGGTATAGGTATACTCACTGACGACTCCAGTCTCCTTCTGCAGGCGGTAGGTGGGCTTGTCGCCGCACTGGGACAGCGCTTGCAGCGCTTGCACGCTGTGGGCGTGTAGCGGTATAGGTATACTCACTGACGACTCCAGTCTCCTTCTGCAGGCGGTAGGTGGGCTTGTCGCCGCACTGGGACAGCGCTTGCAGCGCTTGCACGCTGTGGGCGTGTAGCGGTATAGGTATACTCACTGACGACTCCAGTCTCCTTCTGCAGGCGGTAGGTGGGCTTGTCGCCGCACTGGGACAGCGCTTGCAGCGCTTGCACGCTGTGGGCGTGTAGCGGTATAGGTATACTCACTGACGACTCCAGTCTCCTTCTGCAGGCGGTAGGTGGGCTTGTCGCCGCACTGGGACAGCGCTTGCAGCGCTTGCACGCTGTGGGCGTGTAGCGGCGGCAGCAGCGCTCGCAGCGTGGAGCGCACACGTGACACGTCGAACTCGTCGCCGTGCTGCAGCCCCAGCAGGAACAGCTCCGGCTGCAGCACCAGCGACGGGTCCATGTCCATGGTGAAGCAGCGCTCAGAGTCCACGATGCCTGGAATTATCGACAGGAACACGCTTTGAATCTAAGCTGTACTGAACTAGAGAGAACTAAAATATTCAAAAGAGAAATGATATGCAACATCTACTCGCGAGTTTTGAAAACCACATCAATTGCGTTGCCGAATATTTTATGCTGCAAGTTAGATGGTGAAACCACATCCACCTTGTCAATCCTTGCATATATATCTACTATTAAGTAAAATACTGAAACTGAGAATGCTTGAGAGACATTATTTTGAGAGAGAGAGACACATTAATGAATAACAATCTTTAGCTTTTGCACCCTTAGGTATGCATCATAACCATAGCACAGCGTGTCCACCACAAGGACTTAAACCTATGCTTACAGATAGAAATCTTTAAGAGGAAGTGGCCAATAACGGCCATAACCGATATCGGCTTTTAATCCATCACGACGCAGTCATTATCATCCAATTCACCATGCACATCCAAGGTAATATAGCTCACCAGTAACATTGGACTCGAAGTCATGTATGAAGCTGACGGGGTGTCCGTTGTTGAAGACGGAGATCTTCTCCACTGACTCGTCGATGTTGATGTCCAGCACTTCGCGGAGCAGGTCGAACAGGTGCTCAGGGTCCTCGTCCATTAGGCTCACCACCTGATCGTGAGAGCGAAAGTCGTGACTATAGTGTGCGCTACTAGCCCTAAGGTAGTTACTGCCGCTTGGCAAGGGATCCGATATGTAGCAGTATTATAATATACACCGTGTTTCAGGACGATATCGATAAACTTCGACCGGTCATTATACTCATTACTATTAGACCAAATCCTACTCTCGCGAA
This sequence comes from Xestia xanthographa, assembly GCA_905147715.2. Taxonomy (NCBI): domain Eukaryota; kingdom Metazoa; phylum Arthropoda; class Insecta; order Lepidoptera; family Noctuidae; genus Xestia; species Xestia xanthographa. Next base: position 1,742,117 of record LR990655.1, read on the forward strand.
AAAAAAATCAGCTGTTCCCTACATATGTTCGCATATCTTGTCAAAATGTATGGAACAGCTGATTTTTTTAGTTTATATGAATACTGAATAAGTAGGTACTTTATATAGTGTCATTTATGATATAAGTTTTCTGTTTAATACTCGTAAGTACCTACTTACCTTAAAAATAAATGTAAACTTTTGAGTAGGGACCTAAACCTTTGACTAAATAAAATCAATAGGTACTTGTTAATCCATGCCCTACCTGAATGTTGGGTTCCAGGCGACCGACATTGTCGGGGGCGGTCTTCCAGCGCAGGGGCATCTTGCGAGACTCCAACATCTGCATGTCCTGGAACATACACAGACCATGAAGTTAGATACACAGACCACACTAAGTGCGGATGAAGACGCAACATCTGTGAAACATCGGTGCTTAATCACTTTATCAGCCTTACTGAGAACGGTAAGGCTGCTGGTAGTGGCCGCAGTAGTTAGAAAACTATTGCGGCACAGTTCTCTCTACGAGATCGAGGCCATGCAGGCCCAGTGTGGGTTGGAAGATGCCACATGTCTTTGAATTTTTGGAGCCGTGTCGGTGTCCTACCGATGTCTTCCTTCGCCGTTTTGAGACCAGTCGCAGCAGACCAAATGATGAAATAATTTCACCAAGTACTTAGGTACCTAATGCGCCGGTTTGCGTTCGAACCCACAACCAATAACCTAAATCGGGAGCTACCTACCAAGAGCCTCATCAAAATTGTATAGTGAGCGGCTATTGTGACCTCGGAGGCCGGACCGATTACCTCCTACCTACTTCAAGAAAATCGATGAAAGTAAACTGTCTCATCGTTTGTGTAACATAAGTACCAACGTGCATGCTGCATGCATACGGACGGGACGGTCTGTCGAATTCAAGGTTAAACTGGTACGAACAAATTCAGCGGCTTCAGACACCCGACACTGACAGGTAGTGTATTCCGGTGTCAACTGCCGGTCCGTAATTTACTACCGTACTACCAATTTGAACGAAACTTAACATCAATTCGTCTTAGGTGGATCCTATGGTACCCTATGCTACCAGTATGCAGTAGAATAAAGTGATCCTTTTATGATACTCGCTTCCGCTTCTGGATTCGAGTAGGGACTTCGAAAAAACTTCTCCACAATGATAGCAGTGGATTGTACCTACACTAATATATTAATTTAATTGAAAATAAGAAAATTTACTTATTATCTAACAGTAGCGAAGGGTAAATTTTTGTAAGAGGTAAGCCGGAGTACATAATTATATTTAATGTGATAATATTATTCTATAGAATACTGACTGTGCCATTTTTCAAAGGAAATCCGGTAGGAATCGAGTTGTATGGACCCTTCGCCACTGTTATCTAGGACTCTCAGTCTGAAAAAAAAAACAATTAAAAACAAGACATTTTAAACAAATAGGTACCTACCCTAACATCTATGAATTAACCATAAATAATTGATATTGGTACGAATAACAATAAAATTGTATTTGTGACATAACAACAAAGTAGGTGTGTGGTGACTGGTGTGGTGTGTAGGTGCATGGTCTTACCACATAATAATATTTTTGTTGCATAAACAAGCACCCTAAACCACAATACTGTTCATGGAACATGAAATTCATGGAAAAATACCCATGTATAATAAAAAAAAACAAGTACTTATGAAGTTATGATTAATACACTCATAATTAAACGCTTGTGAATAATAAATTGTTATTGTCGACGGACAGGAAGGAAAACCAAAAGGTATTTATCGAATTAATACATTCTTGAACGTTCGAAAGAAACACATTTTGTGCATTTTAAATCATAAAGTTCTTTAGAATTAAGGCTGATGCTCCAGGGTAGCCCACGAAATTCAAATTGCAAAAAACGTAAGAAAATTTGAATTTCGCGGCTACCCTTGAGCATCCACCTTAAGTACCAACAAATGGTACCCAGTGCCGGATTAACCTAGTAGCAGAAGTGTGCATCATTCTGGATTGAGGGCCCATTTTTTAAATCTTTGAGAAACGAAATAAGACTTATAGGGAATTTACTTAAAAATAGTAAAAACTTTAAGCAATAGGCCATGAATTTCTTAAACGTGAATTAAAATAGTTATGATCAAATAACTAGGGCCCTCAATCCAGACGCTTGCGTAAAGTAGCATAGTCTAAACCTCAAAAAGTACTATATTTGGGTTAATCATTTTTATTTAAGAATTTAGTTAAGAATTTCTTAAATATTTTAAGAAATTCCCAAATCTGTAGAATATCACGTTAAAAATTTATGACGGTTTATCTAGGGCCCTCAATTCATAAATGTCTGGATTGAGGAATCTGCAAAAAATGAATTTAACTGAAGAAATACATTATATGACTTTCATAAATGTTAGTTAGAAACCTCTGTGAATTAGTTAAAAAGAAATAATGATACAAAAGTTAATTGTTAAAAAGTAAATGAGAGTTGAATTTTACTAAAACGTCTGAACTGAGAGCCCAATATTTTCGGCTTTATTGACCAGGCTCAACCTCATAGATTAACGCAAATTAGAACAAGTTTTTTTTACTATTTTTTAACTAAAATGCAACATATCGTTCCTTTCTCAAAATGCCATACTTCAAGAGAAAATTGATTTTTGTTTTTCGTAGGAGAAAATTTTGTAGGGTGGATATGATTTTGTTAATTTTTTGGACTGATTAGTTTGTTTATTTGTTGCTTGAACTGTCGGAAACGATTATTGTGTTTTGTGTGATGCAATCAATCATTTAATACGATTAGGTTCAACATGCAATGAATTTCACACGCGTGCATTTTTAGGGTTCCGTACCTTATAAGGTAAAAATAGGAACCCGATCACTATATTGTCCGTATGTCCGTCCGTCTGTCACCACGGATTTTGTCAGAAACGGGTGGACCTAGCAAGTTGAAATTTATACGAGATACTCACATCTATAGTCCGGAGTGAACATGATAAAAATATATGGGCAAATTTATATTTTCGCGAAAACTTAAGTACCAAAATTTACCTTAATTTTCAACTTTTTTTTAATTTTCGCAATTTTTCCGCTTTTTTACTGTAAGACCTTGCTTTTAACCAAAATTAACAATTCTAGGTCAACCGCAAGTACCCTATAAGTTTTGGGTCGAAAACCTATATGGTAGTACCCGTTGACCTAGAATCACCAAATTTTGGCGAGAAGCAATGTAAAGCCGAAAAAAATCTGAAAACCATAAATATGTAGTCTAGTAATAAAAAAAAGCTATTTTACTATTACAAACTAATTACTTGCTGCTGGTGCAATAGCCGTTTCATGGGATCGAACAGCAAAGTTAAGTTTGTCCTTTAAAAAGTTTGTACGGAACCCTCGGTACGCGAGTCGGATTCGCTCTTGGCCGGTTTTTTTTTCATTTACCAACTCGTGTGCGGGAATAAAAATTTCCACAGATAAAATGCCTATAGTAGGAAGTGAATGTTCTTTTTTTTTAATTTTGGCAAAGCACTATGCATCTTTATGGCGTAAATATTTTTTGAACATTCAAATTGTGTTTTTAGAATATCATAGATAAACATGATAATGTAGAACCTATATTTACTTTATTATTTAATTATAGCATTAATAACTAACTCGTTTACTCGCTTCTTTGGACTTAACTATTCCTGATTTAATCCGTTTATTTGAATAAATAGTTATTACAAAAAGATTTCAGACTATTGTTTTAGGTTACATTCAATGATATTCTAGTAAACAGATATGTTGTGATCGCGCAATCGTGAAGACTTGAAAACGGCCCAATTGGGTCGTATTGCCTTTAGTCTGCAACACGCGTGGCGACGAGCGATACGCTGCTACGAATTTAGATAAAAATTGTAAAAATTACATCGTGCGTGTTCAGAATTATTAATATTAATATTATTAATATTTTTCATTTATTTCCCTAATATTCTGATAATTGGAGGATAAAAAAAAGAAAGAGATGGGAAATACATTTTTGTCGTGGGTACGACAAGGACGCGTGCACTCCACACATAGAACAACACTATCCGTCTCTTTTTAGGGTTCCGTAGCCAAATGGAAAAAAACGGAACCCTTATGGATTCGTCATGTCTGTCTGTCTGTCCGTCCGTATGTCACCGCCACTTTTTTCCGAAACTATAAGAACTATGCTGTTGAAACTTGGTAAGTAGATGTATTCTATGAACCGCATTAAGATTTTCACACAAAAATAGAAAAAAAAAAATTGGGTTTCCCCATACTTAGAACTGAAACTCAACATTTTTTTTTCATCAAACCCATACGTGTGGGTTATCTATGGATAGGTCTTCAAAAATGATATTGAGGTTTCTTTATAAACTGAATAGTTTGCGCGAGAGACACTTCCAAAGTGGTAAAATGTGCCCCCCCTCCCCTGTAACTTCTAAAATAAGAGAATGATAAAACTAAAAAAAATATATGATGTACATTACCATGTAACACTTCCACCGAAACTTGGTTTTAACGAGATCTAGTAAGTAGTTTTTTCGTCATAAATCGTAAACCGCAATTATTATTAAAACATCGATCAAAGTTACAACGAACTACAAGAACTTTTATACATATTATGTTACTTGTTGCTACGGAACCCTTCATGGGCGAGTCCGACTCGCACTTGGCCGCTTTTTTTTTCGTATTGGTTATAACGAGCTATCCCTTTTGTATCATTTAACTTATTATTATTATTATTGTAGTGAAATATAGAATGAATGAAAAGTGTGTAAGTGTGTGTGCTGCCGCTGCTGCGCAGAACACTTCTTTCGGTGGTTTTGTAGGTGAATAACATCTGTTTATTAGAATATCATTGGTTACATTTAAGTGATGTAAATAGTTTTAGTTAGTTTACCAATCGTGTTTTATTTGTAGACATGAATTAGATTGATTTGCAGATTGCGATGTCTCTCGCAAAATATGACTTACCGTCCAAAAAGTAACAAAATCATATCCACCCTACAAAATGTTCTCCTACGAAAAACATAAAATCAATTTTCTCTAAAAGTATGGCATTTTGAGGAACGAACGATATGTTGCCATTTAGTTAAAAAATAGTAAAAAAACTTGTTATAATTTGCGTTAATATATGAGATTAAGCCTAGTCAATAAAGCCGAAAATATTGGGCTCTCAGTTCAGACGTTTTAGTAAAATTCAACTCTCATATACTTTTTAACAATTAACTTTTATATCATTACTAGCTGTTGCCCGCGGCTTCGCCCGCGTGCAGTTCGGTAACTGTCCCACTGAATCATACTAAAGGGATAAATAGTGTCCTACATGTTAATCCAAGTTATAAACTCTCTTTGTGCCAAATTTCAAATCATCACAATTTATTATTATCATCACAATCACTATCACAACCACCATCACTATCACAACGACCATCATTAACACAATCATTATCAGAATCACTGGAAACCTACGTCTTTTCTTGACTTGAATGTGCCCTGGCGGTTTGGAATATGTCATGCTCACTCAATTGTCTCGCTGATGGTGGCGCATGTGTCGGATCATTTAGTTCCCTTCAAAATGGTTGAGTTGAATGGTGCTGATCCATGCGTCATGTCCGTGAACGGGCGCTGTCAGTTGTGACTGGTCATCTCTTGGTTGCCATGGCTTATTTGAATGAATTATTTTGAATTGTATTTCTTTTTTGTTTGTGTGTTTTTGCTGTGGACACTTCTACCGTGCACATCCTGCTACATTGTTCTCACATAATATACCATCTCAACGTGAATGATGTAACCAAGATTTTGTAACAATATTCTGATTTAAAAGAGTGTCCATGGAGTTTCTTGCCCGTTCTTCTCCATAGAGATCTACGCTAGGGAATGGGCAACTACAGTACTTTCACAGTCTTTATGTCTTGTGACTGGGACTGTAGCTACATTTAATTTTCATCTTTGTATAAATTCGACAATTCAAAAGTGCCTGTAACTGGCTTACTTGAAATAAATGCTTTGATTTGATTTGATTTTAATCACCATCACTATCAAAACCACCATCATTATCACAATCACGATCACAATCACCTTTACCATCACCATTACAATCACCATCACCATCACAATCACTATCACAATAATTATAATCGTAATCACAATCATTATCATCGTTATCACAATCTCCATCACTATCACAATCACAATTACCATCATCATCACAATCACTATCACCATCACAATCACCATCACAGTCACTATCACAATCATCATCACTATCACTATCCCTATCACTATCACTATGACAATCACAATCACCATCACCATCACAATCACAATCACTATCACAATCATTATCATTGTAATCACAATCATTATCATCGTTATCACAATCACAATCTCCATCACTATCACAATCACAATCACCATCATCACTTCAATCACTATCACCATCACAATCACCATCAAAATCACCATCACAATCACCATCACAAGCACCATCACAATCACCATCACAATCACCATCAAAATCACCATCACAATCTCGATCACAATCACTATCACAATCACTATCATCATTTTAACAATCATTATCATCGTAATCACAATCATCATCATCACAATCCCCATCCTCGTCATCACAATCATTATCATCGTAATCTCAATCATTTTCATCTAAATCACAATCATCATGATCACAATCGTCATCACTATCACAACCACAATCATTATCACAATCACCATCACTATCATAATCACCATCACCATCACCATCACAATCACAATCACTATCACAATCATTATAATCGTAATCACAATCATTATCATCGTTATCACAATCACAATCTCCATCATCATCACAATCACTATCACCATCACAATCACCATCAAAATCACCATCACAATCACCATCACAATCATCATCGCTATCACTATCCCTATCACTATCACAATCACAATCACCATCACAATCACAATCAACTTTACCATCACCATCACAATCACAATCACTATCACAATCACAATCTCCATCACTATCACAATCACAATCACCATCATCACCACAATCACTATCACCATCACAATCACCATCAAAATCACCATCACAATCACCATCACAATCATCATCACAATCACAATCACAATCACCATCACGATCACAATCACTATAATAATTTTAACAATCATTATCATCGTAATCACAAACACTATCATCGTAATCACAAACACTATCATCGTAATCACAATCATCGTCATCACAATCTCCATCCTCGTCATCACAGTCAATATCATCGTAATCACAATCGTTATCATCGTAATCTCAATCATTATCATCTTAATCACAATAATCATGATCACAATCGCCATCACTATCATAACCACAATCATTATCACAATCGCCATCATTATCACTATCACAATCAACATCACTATCAAAATCACTATCACAATCACCATCACGATCACAATCACTATCACAATTTTAACAATCATTATCATCGTAATCACAAACACTGTCATCGTAATCACAATCATCGTCATCACAATCTCCCTCCTCGTCATCACAATCATTATCATCGTAATCACAATCGTTATCATCGTAATCTCAATCATTATCATCTTAATCACAATAATCATGATCACAATCGCCATCACTTTCACAACCACAATCATTATCACAATCACCATCATTATCACTATCACAATCACCATTACTATCACTATCACCATCACTATCACCATCACCATCACCATCACAATCACCATCAAAATTACTATCACAATCACCATCATCGTTACCTATCACAATCATTATCATCGTAATCACAATCATTATCATCTTAATCATAATCATCATCACAATCTCCATCCTCGATGTCACAACCATCGCTATCACCATCACAATCACCGTCACTATCACAATCGCCATCACTAACACTATCACAATCACCATCATCGTTATAAAACTTATTATCATCGTAATCAAAATCATCAACGTTATCAAACTCATTATCATTATCACAATCATCATCGTAATCACAATCATCATCATCACAATAACCCTATACAGAAGTTGGATCCGCCATCTTCTGGATCTCAAAATAAATGCCATTTTCGACATCAGCACCCCTGATAATCTCGGTTTCGACACCCATATTGATTTTTAGACATTTCAACCCCATCGCACCCCAACGTAATGGTATTTCAGGTCCGCCACATTAAATCTTAAAATCGTTGTTTTTGTAATACACCCGACCCAATTCACCATACAAACAATACCTATGTTGAATTTCAGGCTTTGTTACCCCATTTCCCCCTTTAGGGGTTGAATTCTGAAAAAAACCTGAAACACAAATGTTAACTCATTTATCGATAGGAGTACTCCTGTTAAGTTTCGAATAAAGTAGTCTAACTAATCTTATTTCCCCATGTAATCTTTGGACCCCGTTTCAACCCCTTAGGGGGTTAATTTTGAAAAATCTTTTCTTAATGCACCCCTAAACCCCATATAGAACCTATGTGCCAAATTTGGAATCTCTAGACTCAGTGGTTTGGGCTGTGCATTGATTTTTATACTTTGCCACCCCATTTCCCCCTCTTAGGGGTTGAATTCTGAAAAAACCTGAAACCATTTTTTACTCATTTATCAATAGGAGCACTCCTGTGAAGTTTCGAATAAAATAGTCTAACTAATCTTGTTTCCCCATACAAACTTTGGAGTCCCGTTTAACCCCCTTAGGGGATGAATTTAAAAAAAATCCTTTCTTAGTGCACCCCTAGACCCCATAAAAAACCTATGTGCCAAATTTTGAATCTCTAGACTCAGTGGTTTGGGCTATGCATTGATTTTTATACTTTGCCACCCCATTTCCCCCTCTTAGGGGTTGAATTCTGAAAAATCCTGAAACCCGTTTCTACTCATTTATTAATAGGAGCACTCCTGTGAAGTTTCGAATAAAATAGTCTAACTAATCTTGTTTCCCCATACAAACTTTGGAGCCCCGTTTAACCCCCTTAGGGGGTGAATTTTGAAAAATCCTTTCTTAGTGCACCCCTAGACTACATAAGGAACCTACTTGCCAAATTTGGAATCTGTAGATCCAGCGGTTTGGGCTGTGCGTTGATAGATAAGTCAGTCAGTCAGTCAGTCAGTCAGTCAGTTTCTTCTTTTATATATTTAGATTTCTTTTTAACTAATTCACAGAGGTATCAAACTAACATTTATTATAGTCATATTTATGTATTTCTTCAGATAAATTCATGTTTTGCAGATTCCTCAATCCAGACATGTATGAATTGAGAGCCCTCAATAAACCGCCATAAATGTGTAATGTGATATTCTACAGATTTGGGAATTTCTTAAAATATTTAAGAAATTCTTAACTAAATTCTTAAATAAAAATGAATAACTCGGAGATAGTACTTTTTGCGATTTAGACTATGCCACTTTACGCAAGCGTCTGGATTGAGGGCCCTAGTTATTTGATCATAACTATTTTAATTCACGTTTAAGAAATTCATGGCCTATTGCTTAAAGTTTTTACTATTTTTAAGTAAATTCCCTATAGTCTTATTTCGTTACTCAAAGATTTAAAAAATGGGCCCTCAATCCAGATGCACACGTAGCAGAAGTAGCAAATGCTACGGGCCTCGCGCAGACGAGGGCCTCGCGTATTCACACACGCCCACCGCCGCCGTCCGTTGGGGGTCCATCATCCTTCTCTTGCTCTTATCACCGAAATCTCGGACAACTACACATAAATCAGAAACTAACCTATCCCACGCGAAATACTTTAATTTTTGAGCTCGCTCGGCTCTATAATACATCTTAAACTTGGCTTAGATACTCAATTCGGGTTTGGATACTCGGGGCCCCGCGCAACATCTCGGACAACCATAGAGACACCAACCTATTCCACGCAAAATACTTCAATTTTTGAGCTCGCTTGGCTCGATAATATATCCTATACTTAGGTACTCAATTCGGGTTTGGATACCCCTGTGCAAAATCTCAGATAAATAGTTAGTTAGTTATAGAGAAACCTACCTATCCCACGTGAAATACTACATTTTTGAGCTCGCTTCTACATCCTTTACTTAGGTCCTCAATTCGGGTTCGGTTCGGATACGCGGGGCCCGAACAAAATCTCGAACAACTATAGAGAAACCAACCTATCCCAGGCGAAATCCTAGCATTTTCGAGCTCGTTTCGCTCGCTAATACATCCTATAATTAAGTAGGTACTCAATTCAATATCAGTTGACAGATTTACTCCAATTCTCATTATTTTATAAACGAGCAAAAATAAACTCATCATCATCCCACTCATCATCGCAAAAAAGGGTTATTGTACATTCGTCACAAAGTTAATTCGCCACGAAAAAAAGTATGTGTAAACTCGCCACAACTCTATTTTCATGAAGGAAAATCCGCCATATTGTTTATTTCCGTACAGATAGCAGAAAAATCAAACAATAAGTAGATTATAACGTTATTATTTATTTTGAATACTCACAGAAATTCACATATATACGTAAATCACAGTTCTACTTACAGCTAAAATATACGCTAATATTGTCTGGTTTTGTTCTATTTTAAGGCCGCGTTGTCAAGGACAGCGTGACCTGCGTGACACGCCTAATCCTAAATAAACATGTATTGCAAGTGGCTGCTTTGCTTACAACATTACAATTATAAATAAAACAAAAATAAACGTTTAAGTAATTTGTTAAATAAAAAATAAACTGCTGGTAAAAAATAAAGAAAAATAATAGAGATATAATTAAATCACAGTAATAATCACGTTTTTTTTAATGTTAATTTATGTCTACAAAAAAAAATCACAGTTTTACTTACAATTAAATATAAATTTATTGCAATATGTTGATTTGCCTTCAGCTTCTAATCGACTTGTATCTTTAGTACTTAACTATCGAAATTTTAACCACTACTAACCCGCCTCAGTCAATATTCTAACGTTTGTAGTAATCGTATCCATCTTCTAACAGACTTTATCCAGTAAATATCGCTCCGAAATAAGTTTAACTCAACTTAAGAGCTTCGAATATTTTCTTTTAAATACTATAAAAAAATCTTGCACTACTAACCTCTCCGAACCTCCCCCAGTCAAGTCTATCGCTAGTAGTAATAGTACAGGCCTTGAAACAGTATTTACGTCATAAAAATCGTTTTCAAACAGTATACCTACTCCAAAACTTTTTTTTTCTGTTTTACTTCCAACGAATACAATCCACTACTAACGTTTATCTATTACAAACGGCCGAAAAAACTGATTTTTCGAATTTTGCGGAATAAAACGGAAGGACCTGATTGCCTCGTATATTGACAACAGCTCTCGATCGTACGGGCTGTTCTTCCTCTGGGAAGGGCTGAGGTTCCTCGAAAAGAATGGCAGTGGCTGCTTTTTTGCCTTACTTCGCTGCTGCAGTACGGCTAGAAAAAGATAGATACAGCGAGCGAGTGAGCGTGTGATAGCATGTGTGATGTGCAGGAGCGCAGGAGAAAAGAAAGATTTTAGAAATCGTTTTCATTACGAGCGCTAAAAACCAATAACTTTGTTTGCTACCAGTAAATTATGTACCTATGAAGACTTGTGACGAATTTACACATAATTATTATGCATGTGACGAATATACTTTCAATGTATGGAGTTTACAAAAATATGACGAATTAACTTTGTGACGAATGTACAATAACCCGCAAAAAATTATGAGCTCGCTCGCTCTTGCTTTCTCTTGTTTCTAGAATCTTCTCTTCATTAGTCGACAAAGTCAGTGCCGGTTTTAACACTACACGCGCCCTGGGGCGAGATTTCTAGCGCGCCTCCTAAGTGCAATTTTAAACCCATACGAAAACAAGGCAAAGGATAAGTTTAAGGAAACGACCGATCATTAAAAAAAAAATACTTTTCTAGCCTTTCTAGCGGCAAACTCTTTTATTAAGTTATCAAAGTCGATGTTTTCAGCAATTTCAAATTTTTCGATTGACGAAGTTGCCAAGTTTGTCAACGGAGAAAATTTATTCCTTTTGTGAGCTTCTCTCTCCTATGTGACGCAGATGAAGTTAGGTGGGTCAGCTAGTTTAGGATATTTACAAGTAAGTAGGCTTCGGAGGGGATATGAAGGGGCGCAGCAGGCGCCCCTCCATATCCGGCGCCCTGGGCGGTCGACCACCCTCGCCCCCCCCCCTTACGCCGCTACTGGACAAAGTATATGCATAACTCGTATTTCAGTATGAATGGTCAAAGAGCTTATTTAGATTACAATTCAACGAAAAATAATAAACTAAATATTTTTGAATTGTATTTTTTGTTTTTACTATGGACACTTTTAACGTGCACATTTTGCTACATTGTTCTCACATAATATACCATCTCAACATGAATGATGTAACCAAGATTTTGTAACAACATTTTGATTTAAAAGAGTGTCCATGGAGTTTCTTGCCCGTTCTTCTCCATGAAGATTTACGATAGGGAATGGGCAACTCCAGTACTTTCACAGTTTTTATGACTTGTGACTGGGACTGTATCTACATTTAATTTTCATCTTTGTTTCGACAGTTCAAATGTGCCTGTAACTGGCCTACTTGAAATAAATGCTTTGATTTTTATTGATTTTGATTTAAATTTCCAAAACACACACTCCGAAAAAAATACTAAGTTTGCGAAAAAAAAACAAAGTTTCCGTAAACATGTTCTAAAAAAATCGTTTCCGTAAGTTCATCTTTTTACTCAATTTTTGTTTTGGCTCTTGGATGCAAGAGCGAGCGAAGCGAGCTCGCGACTTGGGGCGTTAGGTTATATTAGGTTACTATAAACCCTGCAGACAGAAACAGAAGCCCCGCGTAGCGTAGTTTTAATGCGTATTATTAGTTTGTATGCGTACTAGCACTGGAACATGCTAGTTACCTAGCCACTACAAAGTATACACGATTATTGCGTACTACTCGTGTATAATGGGTGTAAAACAGCCGAAAAGCACTTGTTTTTCTCGTCATTCCGATCATTTTTTTGTTTTACACCATACCTGGGAACCTTCTAGTTACGGAGATATTGGGGGTCAAAGTTACAACTTTTTGACAAGTTTTTTTTGTTTGTGTAGTACTTGTAGGAAATATACCTACCCGTGACGGGATCCCTTCTTTTTGCATAATGTTCTTTTTCCTAATATACTTTGGCATAACTATTGTGGCATAGGTAATTTGTTTTGCCATAATAATACTTTGCCAATTATTTTTTTGGCATACTGTTTATGTTCGCATGATCATCTTGAAGGCTAATTTGTTTTGGCATAAATTGAAATTGCATAATGTTACTAGGCATAATGACTATTAGCATAATAGTGCTTAGGCATACAATTAATAGAAATACCGGAATCAAATTTGAGTTATTTTTACGTATTTATTTTGAATTAAAAATTCATTAAGTTGTGCAAAAAAAGTTAGTGACAGAAACGAATCGCTACAAAACCGACTTCACATGTCTGCCCTATCCCTAAAGTGTAATCTAAGCCCACGTAGGCGTGGAGGGGCGAGGCGGCCAGCAAGCCGAAGCTGCGGTGGTGAGCGTTAAACACATTAGCGACCATAAGCTCGCGTGGGACCGCTGGAGCCCTGCAGCGCCGGAGCCGTGATAGAAACCATTACTGCTGCATGTTGCATACTGCATGCTTGCTTGCTGGCATGCTTGCTGCATGCATGGTGTATGCTTGTTTACATGCTACATGCTTGTGCATTGTATTACGTGCTTCAGGAGATATGGTTTTTTTTCAATCGTCAAAATTAATTGGGTAGGGTATGTCTAACATTCTAGGAGTTCATTATTATGCTTCTTGGTTATGTCTATAAAATATTATATGTTTTAATATCATTTTTAAATAATAAATAAATATTACAAAACATTATGCGTAAATAAATTATGCCTAAGAATGTTATGCTTAATCATTATTATGATTAGAGAAACTGTGCTTAAAAAACGATGCGTAAGCTGTTATGCGTAAATATTGTTATGCGAAAATATAATTAGGAGTAACAAAAGTATGCCAAGTTATATTAGGTCTTAAAATTTTATGCAAATGGATAGGGAACCACCTGTGACGCGTGGCGAAAGCACATAACGAGATCATGACGAACTGTTAATGCCGGCTGTACACTCTCGCCGAGCCAGTCCGAGGCAGGGCGAGCGCGAGGGTGTAGAATTGTATGCCAGCTGTACACTTTCGCCGAGACAGTCCGAGGCAGGGCGAGCGCGAGAGTGTAGATGGTAGCGCTGGCCCGCCTCGGCCGGTCTCGGTGTTCCTCGCTAGCTCTCCGTCCCGAGTCGGTTTTTGCGCGCGAGTCAAAGGGTCTCGTGCCGCCTCGCACGAACTGCGAGCGCGTCGCTGTACACTCTCGTTTCTTCCAGTTGCGATGCCGATATATCAATTAAGAAGTAAAATTAAATTTAAATTCTCGTACCCATGTTCTATTACGATGAATTGTGACCATCGTCTTGTCGTCTGTCATCGTCTGTCATCGTCTGTCGTGTTGTCTTGCCATCGTCTGTGATCTTCGTTTACGCCACTTTTTTTGTATTTTTTTTCACAATATTTATTTAAGTAACGGTAATAACTGATGGCACATAGTGCAACAGCAGCAGCAACTTTTGTTTCATCCATTATTACCTCGGCGTCCACAATGGGGATGGCAACTGTGGAACTAATGGCGCTAGCATAGCTTGTACCAAGCATCGTCATTGGTTGAAAATCTGTCAATGTCATTTTATATTTCAAAATAGCTTGTCCACATTGGACAGATTGGGTCTAAGCTATGGACACGCCATCTACAATCAACTTTGTCGAGCCTTCCCCATTGAAAATGATCGCTCGGCGAGAGTGTACATGGTCACTCATTTCGACCGAGGCTCTCGGGTGAGGCACAGCGAGTGCTCTCGGGCGAGAGTGTACAGCCGGCATTAGATGGTAGCGCTCGCCCGCCTCGACTCTCCGTCCCGAGTCGGTTTCTGCGCGCGAGTCAGCCGCGTATCCATTAGAGCAGGCTCAGGCTGAGCAGCCTCGACTTGAAGCAAAACGCCTCAGGTTGAGGCTGCTCGCTCCATTGAGGCACGTTGCGGATCAATACGAGACGACACGCCTCAGCTTGATCCACAACGTGTACAGTAAAGCCAAAACGCAATGGCACCAGACACGCGTCGAGCTGCTGCTTTAATAGTAATTACCATAATAACATTTAAAAAAATTCTCGTACCCATGTTCTATTACGATGAATTGTGACCATCCACCATCTTCGTTTACGTCACATTTTTTGTATTTTTTTTTTGCATATTATATACGTAAGTAACGGTAATAAGTGATGGCACATAGTTGACATAGTGCAACAGCAGCAGCAACTTTCGTCGTTTCCCTCGACGTCTACAATTGAAAATGACAAGTGACCTCGCTCGGTGAGAGTGTACATGGTCACTCGGTTCGACCGAGGCCCCTCGGGCGAGACATAGTGAGTAAGCGAGTGCTCTCGAGCGAGAGTGTACAGCAGGCATAACAGATGTTTGGAAAATAACAGACTTCCCATACTAACTCCAATTACGGCGGGGGGTCTTGATTGGAGGTCGGAGTCAACTGGGCGGGTCAATAGAATTACCCAGGCATATATAGGTACCTGCTCACATAATGGATGGCATTGAATCTGATCGCGAGGACATTTCCGATGTCATAGCTGTAAGCGATATGTATGACACTAGATCGTTTGATGTAATAAGTACCTATAATATATATGTACCTAGTAGTAGGTAATAGGTCAATGACTAAAAACGGGAAATTTACAATGTTTACTGTTTGTTTCGAGTTCCCGATAAGTATTTCGGCGCTGTTGCAAGCACCTTATATACCTATACGTTGTTAACTCGTTGCTATCCCGTTGTTGGTCGTGTAGATACTGTTACACCATGGTAGATGCTGGATGCTCCAGGCGGTTCCACCATGGTGGATGCTCCAGGGTAGCCCGCGAAATTCTATTTTTCTGTAAGTACATTTTTATGCGTTTTGCAGGGGTTTTATGTTGATTAAAATATTATTTGCGGCTGTAGTTACAGAATTATAATTATCAAAATCATCAATACAACCCTCCAAGTTCATGTCGATCTCGATTGAATGAATATTTAATTAAAAGTCATTCAATGGAGTTACACCAATGGAGTCAAGACCTTGCTTTTAACCAAATTTGACAATTCTAGGTCAACCGGAAGTACCCTATAGGTTTTGGGTCGAAAACCTATAATGGTAGTTCCCATTGACCTAGAATCACGAAATTTGATGAGAAGAAAATGTATAACAAAAAAGCGATTTACTATTACAAACTTATTATTTGCGGTTAGTGCAATAGCCGTTTCAGTTTGTAAGAAACCCTCGGTGCGCGAGCAACTCGCTCTTGGCCGGTTTTTTAAAGTTACAAACGGGCATTAGTGATCAAACAATTGCGTAGTTGTCAAACCGGACCCCTCCACACAGCACCGGTCCGGTCCCATTCGCAGTCACCCATACCAACACGTGTCAATGCTTTCAGACATGCCATTTTGATATTCCCCCTCGTTGCGAAATAGGCCAAGAGCATCCAAAACACGCATGTAACACGAAACTGTATCTACCTTACCCATATTGAAAGGAACCTAGTGACTGATATAGCAACGCCCTTGAAATTGTACCATACCATACCTACCTACATAAGTTTACCGAGGATATAATTCTTGGAGCGGTCTTTTCAAATTCAACTAGGCAAGGTGAGATTCTATTCTTGGGTCAGTGGATATGGATACTATTTATGGATACGGAACGGGGCACTATGGTACTAGGTAGGTGGTAACCTAACCTACCTTAGGGATCCCTTTTTTTTTTTTTTTTTTTTTCGGATGGGAAATCATCAAATAACCCCTCCCGCTCTGGGCGGAGCAGGAGGGAGTGTCAGACTTTTACTGACTAAAACCCATCCATGTTCCTTCATCGCCCTTTGTGTTCCGGGGCCACGGTATCTCTTTCGAATAGTCCCGCAACCCCGGCAGGCATCGGTCCTTGCGCACCCCTTCCTTTTTGCTGACTCTCTTTGAGGCGCGCGTGGAACACGAACGCGCCGTCGACACGGCCTGTCGTCATGAGACGGACGGACGGCGAGCTAGCCCATAGCTCACCGTCCACAGGCCCGCGCCTACGGTGGCCGGGGGCCACGTGGTGGTGGCCCCCGACGCCCGGGGCGTCTCCCGCGGCGGCCGGGACGTTGAGAGGTTCTCTCCCTCTCACGTTCCGCCACCTCCTTCTCTAGCATTACTGCTTCGCAGAAGGAGGTGACGGCGTCCCATTCCGTCTCGCTCCGGACCATGGCTTGCACCAGGGCCGGACGCGAGAGGTCGCCGCCGCCGATCGCCGCTTCGAGGACACGGCGGTGCTCCGCCCACGCGGGGCACACCTCCACCGTGTGTTCCACCATGTCCTCCGGTCGATCCTCACAATGGAAGCACCCGGGCGTTTCCTCCCGCCCGATTCGGTGCAGGAACCTCCCGAACACTCCGTGTCCGGTGAGGACCTGCGTCAGGCGGAAGGTGAGGACGCCGTGGCGTCTCTCAAGCCACTCCTCAAAGAGGGGACTTATCGCCACTATCGTGGCGTGCCCTGCACGGGGTTGCGACAGTCGCTCTCTCGCCTTAGGGATCCCTTCGACATCATTTTTACGACAAAGTCCGAAAACGGTTAGTCGGAGACAAAAAACACCAAGATATCTTAGCCTTTTATGTAGGTGTTTGTTCTGTATGGTGTCGGTCGTAAAGAATAGCACCATCCCAGTGGCGGAGTAGGCTGGAGCCTAGGGCGGCAGATTTTAGGGGCGGCAAATATGAGCCAGTTTTCTTTTTAAGTGTTACAGAAATTAATACATTCGTAATTATATTCCTAAATGCTATTAGGTCCACACAAGTAATCAATATGTACTAAATGTTTCACCAGTTAGATGATTTTTTCTATAACTTATTGAATCGCGTTTATTGAAAACAAGCGACGGGAATAATTTTACATTTACAAAAACTGGAAACGGCAGTAAATTGTTAGTGTAGAAGGTTTTTTTGGAACAATAAACTAAGTGAAGGTTCAAATTCAGGCTAAAAGAGAGTCCAGATGCCCCATGTTTAAGAATTTCTTTAAAATTATTATTGTATTTCGCCATGGAATCAAGACAAGTGTGTCGAAGCTATAGGTAACATGGGCGTCGCCAGGGGCAGCTTTTTCCTGCCTGATGCCACAGAATTGGTATTAGACGTAGCCAATTGTGGCGAGTGTTTTAAGGTTATAAATGAGCCTCTGAGTACTTTTACTATCGCTACAAAATTACACATTTTCTTTAAACAAACGCGCGCGGTTCGTACCCTGCGAAAAACTTCTCGATCGATCGGTATAGACAGAGGCTGAAATAAATTAGGAGCCCCTTGCCCCGAGGCCCTAATAGGCAATTATAGCATACATACGCAAGGTTGCATAGCATGTGGATATTTTGATCTCAAACCTCATAACTATCTGAATTTACTCGAGGCAAGATGTAAAAATGTTCGAGCTCGCTTTGCTCGCTCTTGCAGTCTAGCTTCTCTTGAATCTTATCTTTGTCTATAAGTCGCCCAGGTAACTCCAGTAGGTCGAAACAATTCTAACCGGTCCAAGGTAGGTAAAGTGTACAAATTTTCGAGCTCGCTGCGCTCGCTCTTGCAGGCTACTGCTGCCACTTGCCTTTATATGTGAGTCGAACAAGTAACTCATAAGTATCAGGATTGAAACAATTCTAGCCTGTTCAAGATAGTGTTAAAATTTTCGCTTAGCTCAGAAATTTACCCAAAAACTATTTCTTGGGTAATCATAACAAAATTTTTGGGTTGTAAAAACAATCCTAAAGGAACACTAACTCATTGTGTAGAGGTCAGTAGGGGCGGCAAAATTTGAAAAGCCTACTGGCGGCAAATGTGTAAATCCGCCACTGCACCATCCCATATCTTCCCGTGGGTGTCGAAGAGGCGACTCAGGGACTTATCAGAGAATGGGCAGCAGCGTTCTCTGTGCTTTTGTAACAACCGTACTGCGATCGCCAACCCGCCTGCCAAGCGTGGCGATTATGGCAAAAACCCCCCTTTGGGGGAGGCCCATGTCCAGCAGTGGACGTCTTTCGGCTGAAGTGATTTAGGTGTTTTATACGATAGAATCGTGAAAATAAACGATTTGCGAAAATAACACTTTTTTGGCTAAATTTTTTTAAGTCGCGACGTAGCGCCCATAAGGCAACAGCAACACTCCAACCTAATCCTTAAATATTTTATTAGTAAGTATTGGAGCAGTTTGTGTTATAGGTAGCGTTGCCATAACTTCTGGGAACCAATACGGGACGTTTTTTCTTCCGATACCCAAAACTCATAATCGTACATAACACATTCAACACCGACACGGGGTTTTTCAACTACACCATACCTACTTATCATAGCACGCATGTGTACCTTCCTACATAGCGAGAAGAAACAAACAAATGTACCTATTTTCTAACAGATTCCCTCTGATCTCAAACTTATCAAAACTGTAAAATAAATTAAACAAAAATTATTGAATCATACTTTTTATTCAAAGTCTTAAGTAAACAATTTTTTTAATTAACATAAAATTACTCAGGTATTTATTTTTTTGCCCAGGCATATTTTGAAGTTGATTTTACTTTTGCAATAAATTCTTTTTCTTTTTTTATATAATCATAGAACTGGGCGCATGTCATTTTAAAATTGTAATGACAAATCAATATGGATTCAATGGTCTCTACCGACAACCTGTTTCGTATTTTGTCGAAATACGGGACAAATACGGGACAAGTAGTAATACGGGACGGGATGATCAAATACGGTGACAGTCCCGTATATACGGGACGTATGGCAACAGTAGTTATAGGGATATCAAGTGCAATTTATTATGAATGTTGTCGATCGATATTCTCAAAACAAAACTAAATAAGGAAAATCGTGTTTATGTAGCATTTTATGTTGCGTATGTAGAAGCCGAGTTATTCTTTACGCTGCGTTTGTTCAGTCTGGCGAATGTAAACAGGTAAAATCTATTTTCTCTTTCCGACTACCTATCGAAGTTGTTTTCCATGAGAAAACAACTTCGATGTCGTGTAAAGTCTTTTACGTGTTTCTCGGTGTTGGAGCTTACTCCAACACGTAAAAGAAATTAATGCTTTGAGAAACACGTAAAAGAAATGAATGCTTTTCTATAAATCGTCAGGAACTCTCTCACTTAATCTTAGTAGGTACACACCTAACAAGTAACAACACACCACGACCCACTAAACACTGACGAATATCATATTCGAATGATAGTAGGTGGATTACTATCATTCGAATATGATATTCGTCAGTGTTTTCTCCACTACTCCGTCGTTCCTAAACACCTAAAAGGTACCTACAAGAATAGAGCTACACGTACCCTGGACAGAGGGATGGAACAGAATCCTTGGTAGCGGTTGTGTTGGGAGGCTTCCGTGTTGACCAGCTCGTAGTACTGCATGGCCGTGATGAGCCCCATCAGTACCAGCAGGAACACCGTGACGGACAGGCACAGGATAGCCAGGCTGCGACGCTTGCAGGGCCCAGGAATCACCGATATTTCGATCACCTGAGAAAGGTAAAATTTATTTTAATGCTCTTGTCTTGTCTTTGCGATCATGTTCAAATACTATGAGCAAGCAATAAATAAATAGTATCCGAAGTCCTCCATCATCGTGAGAGAAACACTCAAAAACAGTTAACCGTATTCCCGCTATGTGCACCTGCTTAAATATTTTGTAGTAAGTACGTACCGGTACATCATCCACCACATAAAGTACAAAACTAACAGATAGGTATTAACCTTAACCTTGTTAGCCTTTTTGGCGCCAACATTAAACCCGCAGCCACAGGCACCGAGGCAAAACCTTTTCTTTTTTTGTTGATTCCTGCGTATTGGATCTGCATTCCGGCCATTTGTAGCATTAAATGATAGAGCGGGATTGAAAGAGTTATCTACTCGCATACATTGTTCACTATCGATTGTGGTATTTTTATCTACAAACACGTCCGCCGTTAACTGAAAATCAATAAAGATTTATGTCGCAGTAACTGCAACAAATAATATTGTACTGTGCGGTAGGCGCAACATAATAGTCAATGCGAATCTTTCCCTGTGGTAAAACCTAAGCTATTTTTTTCTTAAATATAGATTTAATAAAATTCATAAATAATTTATCATATCAAAACACAAATTGCAGCGCCGATCGATATGAACAATTTTCACACAGTCAATACATACTTCATCGGTGTCGGTGGTTTCGCAATACAACGGGATTTTCTTAGCTGTGAGGCTTGGCTTCGTCAATATCGTCATCTTTACGATTTATTGCTCGACTCGAATTGAAATTAACTGTTTATATTTTACAACAACACTCCTGTTTTGACTGCAACAAATACGGAAGTGCGTAGTATGAAAGCAAATTCATCAATAATTCGTGTAAATTATTACCAGCCATAAAAATGTACGTTTTAATATTTTTATTGCAACACTAAAACTTCTGTCAAATCGTAGTCGAATCGGAATCCGACTATCGATTCTTTGGATTTCAGATGGTATCTATGATTTGCTTTCGACTGTAGAAAAAGATTGATGTTTGCAACATTGAGATGAAATGTAACTTGTCTATAGTTAGTTCAACCGAAAAAAAAAGAAAGAAAGAATTTCGAGGAGGAAACGGACGATTAGTTTCGTGTTGTAGAATATTCTGTGTTAAAAAGAGGTTAATGAATCAGCAACGCTAATAGGTGCCGTTAAATCATGTTTGATTAGTTTTCTTCGTCATTATTTTATGTTGATCCTTTGTTTCATTGTGTAAATAACACGTTTGTAACGAGACTGCGAGCACAAAAATAAAATGGCGACTGATCAAGTGAAGAACCGCATGCATGTTTTCAAGAACACTGGCAAAGATGTCGACGTAAGTATGGAGACGTAGTTCAATGCCTTACAATAATGTAATTATAGCCTAGTTGGTTAGTGACGATGAAATGACGTTTCGCGTGTGATTTTTAGGAAATGCGCAGGCGGAGGAACGAAGTTACAGTAGAACTGAGAAAAAATAAACGGGAAGAAACACTACAGAAACGTCGTAATGTGCCTATTAGCTACTCAACAGACGAGGACGAGATCGAGAGGACCCTGGCGTCCACGGACCTCAAGGAGCTGGTGATGAACGCGGCGAACGGAGACAACCCTGACGTGCAGCTAGCCGCCGTGCAGCAGTGCAGGAAGCTGTTGTCGTCCGACAAAAACCCGCCCATCGACGAGCTCATCGCCGCTGGCATCCTCCCAATCCTCGTGCAGTGTCTCTCCAGGGCTGACAACCCCACACTTCAGTTCGAAACGGCTTGGGCCTTAACGAACATCGCGTCAGGTACCTCAGCACAGACGAACAAGGTTGTTCATGCTGGTGCTGTCCCTGTCTTCCTTCAGCTGCTCATGTCTCCTCACGAGAATGTATGCGAGCAAGCAGTCTGGGCTCTGGGTAACATCATTGGAGATGGTCCAGTGCTCCGAGACTTTGTTATTGAGTTGGGAGTGGTGAAGCCACTATTGAGTTTCATCAAGCCAGATATCCCCATTTCTTTCCTTCGCAACGTGACCTGGGTCATTGTCAACCTGTGCAGGAGTAAGGACCCTCCACCACCTGTTAAGACTATTCAGGAAATTCTTCCAGCACTCAATGTCCTCATCACGCATAATGACAACAATGTAAGTATTTACTTTTATAAACTTTTCAATCACCTACTTTGAAGCTAAGCCACTGAAGTCCATTCAACTCCAATTCTAGAAAATACCATACTAGTACTCAATAAACATTCCAACTGTGTTACTGTAGAAAACTTTATTATATTCACAAAGACCATAAGTACCTAAACTTAAATTATTAGTTTTACCTGACCAACTAAAGATAGTACCAATTTGAAGAAGTTGTATTTTTCAGAATACTGTCAACAGATTTGATTGCATCATTTATTATGCTTGTTTTTTAAACACAATAACATTTGTATTTGGTAAAAATATTGAATATTGGTAATTTTTTTACTTACATAATTATTTCAAAAGCATTTATCATTTTATGGTTGTAAGTTGGAATTCATTAAATCATGGATATTTCTGTGAATAGATTACACACATAAAATCATGAGTCACTCAATTAGCTACTTAGTCTATTGCTAAATCAATTAAGTTTTTTTTTGAAACCATACATGTATTCTTTGCAAAAGTCTTTTAATTACATAGACATACAGAATTTTTTCAAATGAGTTCAATGCATATGTATATTTACGCACAATGGTCCACTTTAAGGACTAAGTGTGGAAACCAAAACCCTATGATAGATAGATACATAAACATATAACAAAGGTTTCGTGACATGTTTTGTTGACTTCAATTTATTTATCTGACCACAAAATTGATAAAAACAAATTTATCTGATTGAATAATCTGTGGCACCTCAATTGATAATTTCTAAGCAAAGTAAATTTTCTTTACATCTTCCAAATAATGTAAAATTGTAACATAATTATTATTTAGTAATAGGTAATATTAAATATTCAGAGATGATCCCTGCTATTTGATAAAATTCACACAATGGTATTAGGTATCATCTGAAAGTGAATCTGTTAAGATAACAAACATCTGTAGGTACAGACTAGGTATGAATCTTAATGTTATTGTTTCTTCTATAAACAACTTGATAATAATTGTTCTTGAATCTCCTTCTGAATACATTACAGTCTTAGCTAGTGCCAACCTGACAACACGATACTATTAATACAATCTGACACCATGTGGTCAATTACAATCTACTGTGGTTTCATACCTCCATGAATAACATTATTTATTTGCTATGTTCCAGATATTAGTAGACACAGTTTGGGCAATCAGCTATTTAACAGACGGTGGAAATGAGCAGATTCAAATGGTGATAGAATCGGGAATAGTCCCGAAGCTGATCCCATTACTGTCTCACAAGGAGGTTAAGGTCCAGACGGCAGCTTTGAGAGCAGTGGGCAACATAGTGACAGGCACAGACGAGCAAACACAAGTGGTCCTCAATTGCGACGCACTTTCCCACTTCCCCGCCCTACTGTCGCATCAGGTATGCTTGTTTTAGTGTTAGTTATTATATTAGTGAATATCCAATTTATTTTTGTAAACTTGCCAATTTCACCAAAATAAACAAATTTGTATGTGTAAACAAACTGAGTGAGATTGGAATGTTAAGCTGTTCACACATATTGTGCTACTTAACTTCTATAATGCAATATTTCACGCTTTGGACGTGGAGTTGCGGGCACCAGCCTGTACTATACACAGCCTGTTAAACTATACTTAACTAGTATGGGATATTAAACTTGTTAAGTAACATTGGTTGCTAAACAACCCACACAAGATGTTTCCTAGAAGGCTAGAACAATGCACAAAATTTTGCTTATTTACCTTGGGTCTAATAAAAACTTAGGCAGGGCTAAGTTTCATACTAAAGCTGTGGCAGTCATTTCACCTATTGTTTAGCTGTCGTTTATACACCTGTAAAATAACGTTCTAACGATCTTGGAGCCAATAGGATAGTGCCAATTTGTGGCTCAGAAAATAGAATATAAACAAAATATGCATTCAAGACAGTTTCACACAGAAATACTTATAATGTGTGAATGCGATCAGACGCGTACACCTCGTACGCGTCTGGTCGGCGGCCAAGATGGTAATTATCTATTATTGTACACGCGCGAGTTACCGCAACCGTCGTCGACTCAAAATCCGTTGACATAAAACATTAGAGGCTACAGTACATTGACATGCTTAGTTGAATGGTCATTGACTGATAGTGATAACGCGACAGATGTCTGACCTTCATTTTCGTTAGTTTTATTAATTCGACTAACCCGCCGCTAACATATTGCGGTTTTACTGAATGAATTTATTACATTTACTGAATACGTCTATTTAGGCCAATCCTCTCGGTTCATCACAGTCCGCTGCCGAACATAGGCCCCGCCCAACTTATTTACTTCCCACAACATCTGTTTGTCCGCATCCTTCTATTTATACCAACGCAAAGTACCGGTTTAATGCAGTTTGGTTCGCATTGCTGCCTTCCAATCGGCTATGTTCGTACGTACACGAACTCATCATTATTCACAGCGTGTTTTGTAATTAGCAGAGGAACTGAAACGTCATTGCGAAGGGTCAGCCGAAAGAATTTAATTTGATGCAATTTCATAATGTTATTATATTGAGATAAGGATTATTGTAAACACAGCCATAAAGGCCAATTAAATTGATAGAGCTCTTTCACTGTCGTGAAGCAAACATGTGCCTGCTTCTTCGTAATTTACTAATGACTTGTTTCCTCAACAGAAAGAGAAGATCTGCAAAGAAGCCGTATGGTTCTTATCAAACATCACAGCTGGCAACAAGCAGCAGGTTCAGGCAGTCATAGACGCGGGCCTCCTGCCCAAGATCGTGGAGAACCTCACTAAGGGCGAGTTCCAGACGCAAAAGGAAGCGGCCTGGGCAGTGTCCAACCTCAGTATCAGCGGAACCAAGGAACAGGTCGCCGCCCTCATCAACTGCGGAGTCATACCGCCCTTCTGTAAATTGCTCAGTTGCAAAGATACTCAAGTTATCAATGTAAGTTACTCAATAAAATTTGATTATGTTGATGCAGCTATTGTTATTTTAGGCAGAAAAAAGGCAAATTGGATCATGAATCATATAACACTTCTAACCTAAAAGGAACTTACTGTTTACCTCTGAAGTGCCATTGTTTTGGCGTATTTGCGTAGTTTACATTCATTTTGTAACCATTGTATAATATTGACATGTAGTTCTAGCTAAGTCAATGAATAACTCTTGCATACAATAATGCTTTTATTAATCTGGTAAAATATTCCAGTCTTGAATAGCAAGATCTTTTACAATATTATGTTTAATGAACTGGTAATACTTTCTGTTCAGTTTCAAAAGATTCTCATAATGATGCCTTTGTACTTTTCAGCTAGATTTTAAAGTTTACAAAATTAACCTTCTCAATTATTTTCTCCCAGGTTGTGCTAGATGGTTTAAGCAACATGTTGAAGATGGCCGGTGAAAACGCCGACCAGGTCGCGAACATGATCGAGGAGTGCGGCGGCATCGACAAGATCGAGGCGCTTCAGAGCCACGAGAAGGTGGAGATCTACAAAATGGCCTACGATATCATTGAGCAATACTTCGCGGGAGAGGTACGTGCCGTGTTTTTTGTTGTTGTTATATTGAGACAAAGAGTTTAATGATTTTTATTTCCCTATAGAACCAATTGTTTCGACCGAGAATAGTCGCAGCTAGTATATTTGTGTGATGTCATGAAGTTTTTTGTTCACTTTTACGTGGTCACTGAAGGTGCCATTTTCTGAGTATGTAATAATACAGTGGTGTAATGTCGATTGCAGGAGGAGGATGCGACGCTGGTGCCGGCGGCGGCGGACTCTGGCTTCCACTTCGACGCGGCGGCGGCGCCCGGGCCGCACGAGGGCTTCCGCTTCTAGTGCCGCGCCTGTGGCGGCCCGAGCTGCTGGTCGTGCGGCCCGGCGTGCGGCCTGGCGGGCCCGGCGTGCGGCCTGGCGGGCCCGGCCCGGGCCCGGCGGCCGCGCTGGCGAGGCGCGAGTTGCGGCTCCGTTGTGATACAGCTCTATTGTGATGTTTGAAAATTTTCATCTTTGTTTTTCGATTTCGTAATGTACCGAGTAACGGACGATGGACACGAAGTGGATAGCTTTAATGTTAAGTGCCGCGTACGCGACGTATGCGTTTAGTGTAATCTGCTTACCGATTGAATTGATGCTTTTGATATAACATAGTATTTATGTTTCGATTTTAACTCCAAACGATAATAATTAAATGCAGTACCGGGAATCGGGACAGGAACGGCCGTCCCGATATGAAATTAAGTTGACTTCAGCCCATTTGTATTGTATCTATATACCAATAAATTCTGTCCAATATAATAATCGTTTTATTTAAAAAACACAAGATTACATTAATTAGAGTAAATAGAAGGCAGCGAGTCTCGATGCATCTGCTTGTAGATGTATTCGTATTGTTTCTGTAAACAAAGAGTAATCTAAGTCTGTCTCTGATCCTATCAAATAAATCAGTAATTTTTAAATGAGTCATGGCTCGAAAGGTATAACTTACTTTCCTGAGCTCGCAGGCGTAGCACTTGACGTTGCTGTAGCTATCGTCGGAAGGCTCAGGCAGGGAACGCGCCGTCACTTTACTGTTCAACGACTCCGCGTCGTAAAACAAGCCTACCTTTTGCTGGAAACTAACATTAAACAGTCATTATTATTCGTTACATTATGGGTCCTAGGGCACTGGCCATACGACCACGGCGACACATTTTTATTGGGGAAACCAAGAATCTACATAAATGTACAAAATATCACCTGTCGGTACCGTCGACGGCGCGGCAGATACAATAAATTCGAAGCCTTCGGTTAGCACTACTTTCCAGGGCCGTCTTTACCGTGTGTACCGGTCCTAGGGGGCGCCGCTCGCTACGGAGCCCCACACGGCGTCTTCCCAAAAATGTTTTACCCATGTTTATATACAGTGGGCCTCGCTCGCAGTGAGCTTCCCTTCCCAAATTTGTCAAATGTTTCCAATTGATATTGAACTTTGTATGTTTATATGAGGTCGTAATTAGTATGAAGAAATTTCAAAATTTGGACATTGATTGTACCATCTATTATACATGTTAACATGGGTAGGTTTTGGCTTGTTAGGGTAAACACCAGAACATCCTGTATAATTCTAAATACAGTCAACAACACAATCATCATGGTATCCAAAACCGACAATTTTTTTCTTCAACAATAGATTTTACTATCCATTGGGGAAATTTGACAGCTTGTGGTTACTTGTTCTTTGTACTTATTCCATTTGCCCGCGCACTTACTACAATTGCACACGGGTGCTACTTGTGCTAGAGACGCCTCTGCTACTTTCTAACCGCCTTAAACAGCCTATACTTATTTATACATAAACGCATTTTCAATCCTTTCCGGGCATTTTGTATAGTTTATTAAAACACGCGGCGATCGCGCGTGTGGCTTGCAGACTCGACCACACAAGTGTGCTGGATCTTGCTAATGTTTATATTATTGTTATCTATGCAACTGTTGTATACTAAGGGGTAATAAAACACGAATGTGGGTAGTATCACATGAGTGTTTTAATACCTAATTACCTATGTACAGTTGCATACAAGACTTTATCTACATCCATGATATGAATCCTCGTTAGAAGGTTCTGAAACCATAAGGTGTTGTAATGTTGTAAGGAGTCTATGTAAATTCATGGAACAAGGCAATTCATTTTGAATATTTTGAGATATCCACGTTGTGATTAATACTGAGCGTACTTTTGAGCATTGAATAGAAAGTCCCTAAGGATGAAGATTTAATTTTTTCTGATAATTCTTGAAAATATACTAGTAATAGCACTTCTTTAGAAAATGATTTAGGTAGGTACTACTCTTTGATATTTTCCAATTCAATCTTGGTACGCCTTTACATATTGTTTTCTCGACTTTTCTGGTAATAATTGGTTAGAAATGTCCTTTGCGGCATTAGAAATATCTGGTGGTGTGTTATCAAAGCTTTACAAAGTACCTAGTGCATAAGTGCAATACTAATATCGAACAATTTATTACGGCACTGTTGTTCTTTTATTGAAATGAGTTGCTTTGGTTATTGAAATTCAGTACAACATTATAACACCCGTTTGGATGATAATAATATATGGTTACTATGACACCGATTGTTTTAATGTTGCCAATAAGCTAACTGTTTCAGATAGTTTTATAGAAGACTAGCTGACGTCCCGCGGTTTCACCCGCGTAATTCCCGTTCCCGTGGGAGTACGGGAATAAAATATAACCTATAGCACTCACGAATAATGTAGCTTTCTACCAGTGAAACAATTTTTAAAATTGTTTCATTACTTGCGGAGATTACCCCCTACATACAAACTTACAAACAAATGTTACCTCTTTATAATATTAGTATAGATTTATAGCATGGGTGTAGATAAAGATAATTAAGGTATCTTTCAACCACTCGCTAACTTACTTTGGCAGCGGTTTGGTCCAGTGATTATCGAGTCGGTTCACTTTCATGATATCGTTCAGTCGCTGCAGGAGGCTGAAGTTCTCGCTCTGAATCTTGTTCTTTCTGTCAAGTTCGCGCTGGTTCTTCTTCAGTTTGAGCGCTACATGCGGCCGAGCTGCCGGGGCTCGGTCGTCTATCGCTGGCAACGCGGATCTTACCTCCGATCGGAAAAATAAAGTAAGGGTCAAGACACATTGATAGAAAGCATTCGAAAGAGCATAAAGTATGTAAGGAATGCGTACGTCACGTCGTTGCGAAAAGATATCCGCCGGCCGTCCCATAGTTTCTCTTTTTGTCATTGTTTTGTAATGAAAAACAGTCGAACGCCATCGATTTGATGCCGACGAACTTTGATTAGAACTTCATGCTATTCAAACATTTTGTATGAGAACATGAACTATAAGTCAGTGACTCACTTTTGATCGATGATCTTTGAATCTGCGATCCTCCCACGGTTGGATCAGTAGTTTATCTCGGCGCGATAACATATTACGATAGAATGAATTAGCACGCGACAAGCAACAGACGAGCTCGTGATCTTGTTTTGATTTTGAATGGCTTTGTTTGATCAATGGCTGTTTGTAACTAAGGTACTAGCAGGAAAATAGTCGGTAACTAGGACTAAATCCTTTATTTTGAATGCATACGAAAACTGGGAGTGTGTTCAGTCTGTTCAGAGTGTAATGTTAAGTACTGTTTACGCTTAGGAAGAGAGGGAATTATATGAATAAAACACCGGATGGCAAATTAATAAATAAATTATTGTTAAATATTAGATACTGCACTTACATTGGCTCGTTATATCGGATAATATACATTCACAAAAACATACAAACACAAGTTCACAAATACAAATTATAAAATGATATACTTTGAGCAATATAAAAATAAAAAACCGAATCACTCTATAATCTATACCTAGTTATACTAATAAAACGTTTGATACAGTAATGTAGATTAGTCGATTTTTGAAAAACTGGTAGGGCGGTACTTTAGTACCCAATACTTAAGTTTTAAGCTAATCATTGCAAGTGTTATCATAAAAAGCTTTAGGAATGTAAAGTCGGCTTTAATTCCTTTCTAAGTTTGGCAATGTTTATTTTATAAAGCTTGATAAAGTTAGTGCACTATAGTTTTTTCATTTGCAATCAATTTCCATTCGTTTGTCCGTCAATCGAACATTTCATACACAACTCATGACACTCTGTCTTACTCTCGTTAATTTCAAACAATTTAATATGTCCATCTTAATGATTACCCCGTGCCTGTCGCTACTGGCTTTGTGCTTGCATTCAATAAATGCTGCTTCAATTGCTGCAACGTTCTAGGAAGACTTTGTAATACAGGCTGTATTTAGAACGCAACAAAGTTTAGGTGGTAATTATTATTATCTGCAATCAAACCCAATCACATTGAAGATCCAGGTTCAAATGTACACCATATATATGTATTTCATTACAAAATAACCCGATGCGCCAAATACTTTTATATTTGTTTGTAAAAAAAATCGCTCAAAACCTGCAGCGGCGGTACATTTTGCTATTTTTTTTTACTAATAAATCTCTACATTGAGTTTGCCTCGCATTTAATTCTAATTACATTATTGAGTATAAAACGTATTAAATACATCAAAAAGATTCTAGTAACTTACGATCACTGCGGTTTGAGATATGACTTTTGTTGCACGTGTTCATTTCGATACTCTTACTATGAGAAGCATAAACAAACACTCAACCGCTTGAAACTCAAACACAACGTCCGAAAATGCCTTTGATGAAAGCTATTCTTTAAAAACTCGTTCCATAATTGCCTTGTGAAACAAGTTTTTTGAGAAGAATAATGCTAATACGTTTATTCATAAGTATATACTTACATAATAAATGCAAATATCATTTCTCTTAGGTTCATCGAACCTTTTTGGTTGAGTATAATGTCTACCGAAAGTCAAACTCTCTAATAATATTGTACAAACACAATTTAACCTTAATTTTTGAATGTTTTTATTAAATGTAAATATATAGTCTATTTTGTAATTCAGAAATACGGCTATAGTGTCGATTCTGTTGTGCACAAACTAAACTTAATTTAGGCTATTGCTATCTTTTACTAAAAGGCAGTGTCAGAAAAGGACAGCTATAGCTATGAACTAAGTTAGAGTATGCCTTGCGCTTCACCGTGTTTTTAGTCGACATGTTTTTACGTGCACCCATCATTTGTATAGAAATATTAGTTCCAATTGAATTTGACAGCTCTAAATTACGTCCGTCTCTTTCTCGTTTTATTGGAGAGAAAAAGATAGCAATAGCCTAAATTAAGTTTAGTTTGTGCACAACAGGATCAACTTTTTATGCTTTCACACTTGTGTAGACAAAAGTTATATCTCAAAAGTATCACATGTAATTAATTATAGTGCGTTATCAATCATTGTCTGGACACATCGCCATCTCAAGGATGTTTTCCATTCAAATTATGTAAGGAAATTATCTCCTACTTCAAAAATAATTATTTTTGACGTATCTTCCAACTAATATTTTAGCTATAAACATCAATTTAGCAAATACAACTGAGACCAGCCCGCGTAGTATGGCGACGTAGAAACGGGGAAAGACTCGACAAATCTTTTGTTCATCTGTCATTTTGTCGATATTAAATAGACAAAATGACAGATGAACAAAAGATTTGTCGAGTCTTTCCCCGTTTCTACGTCGCCATGCTACGCGGGCAGAGAACTTCATATCATACGATAATAATTTTGGAGTTTATTTAAGTTATAAACAAAGCAGCTTTTGTTAAATAAATATAACAATGTTTAATTAATCTCGAATTAGTCAAGTCATATAGAATGCGTTACTATAATATAAATGCAAATAATCGTTCACACACGCGCAGGTATATAATTATTAAACCGAGGAAAACACCCTCAGTCATCTATGATACAGTGTCGCATGTAACCTAACCTTATCGCTAAGTTTTCGCATACAAAAATCTCTACACTTGGTGCATCATCAACTGTCAATGTGTAAAATAAAAAGTCCATACAAAAATAATGTTCCTGTGTAAAAGCTAGTTAGTTAATACTTGCCGTTGTGGAGTGTCACCGAAGTGTTGGACGTCTCACTCTACAGAAGGTGTAACACGTGCTACAACTGAACGTTTAACTTAAAATTAATCAATTAATCATTGAAGGTGATTCGCATTTTAATTTATATATTGGTATCTACAAAATTATTATATTATAAAAAATAATATGTATAAAACAACAAACAAGCTGCCATTGTTATTTTCACATGTGGATCAAATTGCGGTGCGTGCGCGCAATATGTCTGGGCGGTGTATAATTTATAATACATAGCGTACAACCCTTAATTCCACTTAATAATAACAAATTCGAAATCACGTATGACACCACGTGTTAATAGAATGATCGCCGAGAATAGAACAGAGCGAATACGACTTTGACGTCATTTATTTAAAGCTTAGACTAACATAGGTTAAGAATTAAATTTTAAACCTTGAAATTAATCATACATTTTTAATAATAATATATTGGTGTATTTGTGACTGGAGCATAATGTTATTGTTTCATCGTCCTTAGTTTAGGGCACCCGAACAGATTGCGCGCACTAGTTTTACAAAAGTAAATACATTGTAACATTAGGGCGAGTTGTTTGTGATGTCGGCGTATAATATTGACTAGCGATTGTCACCCCAGTGGAAATCAACCCGTTGAGATTCCATGCCCACCACACCAGTTTAAACTACAATGATTACCGTAAATCTACTAGTACTGCTAGACATCGGGCCGGCTTTTCTTTTGAATTTGAGTATTTACAGCAAGTTATATCACTCGATGTAGCTTACAGTCCAGACTAGAACACTGAACACAACACCATTCCATTTCATTCTCCATAACGACTGCGACATCTACCTATCGGACATACTCCGTATAACGCGACACGACGATGACCCACCAATGGGAGATACGTCTTTACCACACAGTTTTATAATCTTAAATGTAAGTGTAAACTGGTGCGGTACCAACCAAATGTTACCTAATTCGTTGTCGTAAAGACTAAAACGTAGGAATATTGTTTATCATTGATATATTTGACTACGCGATTCCACTAGTCAGACTTATAAGTTGGTGCGTCCGCGCGGTCGAGATCATTCTCGACTCGCGAGATTATAGGAGCAGTTGCGACTGACAGTTGTGCTACGAGAATTCGTTATAAGATAAGGAATGTCTTTTTTAATACTTGTGATTTTTGCAGGTAATTGTACCTTGAAATGTCGAAGTCGATAGTAAGAGAAGAAATGCTATGTTAGTGCGTAGATTTTTTCAGCACAATTTATATTGTAATACACCTCGCCTCTAAAGGCAGTGTATTATCTTACAAATATGCAGGTTTCAATAAACCACATTACTGTCGATCGCAACGGAATCCTCTAAACGTTGAGCGCGTTAGAAAACCTTACAAAATCCCCACTCACTTACAATAAGTTGCCTTCCTTACACATTCCACGATTTTCCCTGACCGTGACTTACATTATATCTTACTTAGCCAAACATCACAACATATGCATCCGTGTATATTTAGTTCAACATCACATTACCTGAAGCGTCCACTCAATATATTCGCGGGTACTCCGAGACGCGATCATTGATTATAATATGCGTAAAACACAGTTTAACTATAACTCATTATAAAAATTACACTATCGAACTTACTTTAAATAATATGATATAAAATGTTATTAAACACTAATAGAGATAAAGAAGCCAATTTTTGGTTTTGTTATTGTTGTTTAATTAAGTTTAGGCGTTGCTTCAACGCCGTATTATACTAAAGTCGTTACAGTATAATAGGTGTTCGGAACGAACAGATTCCTCGTCCAGTGTTCGAATCGATCGGAATCTGTTCGACTCGATTAATCGACTACTTTCGTGCAAAACCCTCACTAACGGTGGTCGGTTCCGATCGAGCGTGCGGAGCCTGGTTACAATACAAATTTCGTACAAAATTGACAATGCATATACGGAAGCTCGAACTAGTTTTAACGAGTAAATAGTGGACACCGGAGTACAAAACGGGAAACGCTAATTATAGTGACACATCTGTACGGAACGGCTCGAAATGATTCGGAAACAGTTTTTAGGAAAGGAATATATCACACTTGTCAGGCCACCCTATACCGGTTCCGTACTCGTGTGACGCCAGGGTGCAACAGTTCTGCAGCTCAGCAGGGCTGCGTGGCCTTGGGCAGCGGGCGCACCAGGTACAGCTTCTCGCCCTGCTTGTTGGTGTAGATGGGTGCGCGCTGGTAGTGAGCCACCAGCTGCTCCAGCGTTGGGAACTTGCGCTGCCCGATGCAGTACAGCGAGCCCTCCACGTGCACGCGGAAGTGCTTGTTGCGGCCCGGGGCCTTCAGCGACACCGAGTAGTCGCCCACCTGCAACACAAACTTCACTATTATAGAGATCTACTACTGGATGTTGATGCGGTCCATGAAAAATACTGCTAGTATTCAGCTGTACCAGGTTAGACTGGAAGCTGGCTCTAAGTGTACGGCCCGAGTGCCCGCTTAAATCGTCCAGCGGGGCGGGGCGTACAGCAGCGTTCCGGGAATTCTATTTTCTCAAAAGTGATGAAACGCCAAAATGAAAACGTGAGTGATTCACACTCGCGCTGAGCTTGCACTGGTCGCAGCACAGTATACGCACGTTGGTCTCGGAGTCCCGGATGAGGAAGTCCCCGTCGTGGCCGTGCGTGTTGAGCAGCGCGTCGCAGTGCGTGCGCGAGATGGCGCCGTAGTACCACGCGCGCCCCGCCAGCGACACGCCGCTCGCCACGCCCGCCACCGGCCGCGACCCGCCGTCACTGAGGGGACACGGAACGGTTCAATGGTGACCAAGTAGACCAAGTGCCCCACGTGGCCGCGCGGTACCACTCGCGGTCGGAGGTTACCTGTAGGGCGTGGTGAGGTAGTCGGCGAGCTCCTGCAGGTAGTTCCTGGGCACGAGCCCCACGTGGCCGCGCGAGTCCCGCGCGCGGTACCACTCGGGGTCGGAGGGCGGCCGCTCGATGATCTCCAGCCGGTCGCCCTTCTCGAACGACAGCTCCTGCTCGTTGTTCGACGTGAACGAGTACAGCGCCACCTGCGGGGAATACTGACGAGAATGCAGCAATGGCACATCAGCTGGAAATAGGCATGATACATACACATACACGGACATGGATATAGGACATTAACGAGGTGCTTCATCATCATCATCATTTCAGCCGAAAGACGTCCACTGCTGGACATAGGCCTAACGAGGTGCTTAAATGTTTTTATTAATACATTTATCTATTTATTTTTACAAATTAGTAGGGATCGAACCCACGAATTAGAGGCGCTCAAGTAAATTTTTTATTAGAAAAAGTGTATCATTTTTCATTTATTATTTGAACATAAATTAGCACCTAGCAAGTATATTCACAGTACTCAAAAATTAAAAAAATTAGAAATTGTCTGTGATACAAAGAGACTGATCGGTTAGAAAGGGAGCGCTAATGATGATGAAATGTATTTAGACTCACCACGATGTCGAGAACGTTTTCCGCCATAGCGTACGTATGCACGGGGTCCTCATTGTCGCCTTCTTCGCTGGTGTAGTTCGAAGGAAACCTGCAGGGAATATCTCTGTTAATAATAATATCATTTAAAAAAAACGCGACGTCATGTCTGTTTATTAGTATAGCAGGACGCACGAAGAGCGAACTCGGGGTTCGAGAAACTGATTCGATAATTTTACTTTTCACCCGGGTTTCATGCAAGTGAGTTGCAGGCACAACTGCTATATTTGTCCATTATTGTCATATTTATGACGTAAGTCATGGAGCTGAGTAACGAATTTGTTGAACAACAAAAAGTTTCATTAATTTCAATTTATTTACCAGTTTTTCCAAGCTGACTAAGATATTGTTGAAGAAACTGCACTAAATAAGGAATATCGGCACTAAATGGCCATTGTACACTACGCTATAATTTAATTAAGATTCATTGGTCACAAATGACTTCAGTGCTATTCTGAAGGCAAAGTCCTACACATTATAAAACACAGTCAATCAATGATATTTACAAAAGAAGTATTTTGTATTAGATACTAATATTACTGTACATCAAGCATGTATGCGAAACTGAGGACACAGATTTGTAAGGGTTTTACAGGAGATTCTTAGATTATACAGGATAATGTCGTGAGGAAAGACTCGAGTATGAATGTGCAGTTGTGCATGTCTATAAAACCAAAGATACAATAATATGTCGGGAGAGAAGGTGACTAGTTCACTATGAAATGAGGACTAATAGAGAAGTTTGGAACATACTTCAACCTCAAATAAATTGGGATAGAGAATGATGATTATTGATTAATAAAATTGATTATGATTTGCATGCCCATGTGACGGCAGAGCACTGTACAAATTATTTACCCATGTTTGCAAAGAAATAAATAAGATGATTTTGATGTTTCACATTGTTTATATTAGGCGATAGTGCCTAGTCTACTGTTTAGGAATCTATAAAAATGGGCAGATGATCTAAATTGATGAAACAGTGCTAAAACTCACCAGCCAGTATGCTGCTGATACTGTCCTCTCCACCAGCCATCATTACTCTTCTCTAAGATGAGGATCCTGGTGCCCTTGGTGAGCGACAGCTCGTCGGGCTGCTGCGCCTGGTAGTTGTACTTGACCACGGCCGTGCCCAGCGCGTCGGCCGGCTCCACGCGCCGCGCGCCCGCCTCGCCGCCCCCCCGCACGGGCGAACTGTTCGACGGGAGGGTCTTCGAACCGCCGCCCTTCTTTACCTTCTTCTTAATACTGGAATCAGTTTCAATTATGTTGTCTTTAGTGAGCATTGTTACACGACACTTGGAGATTAATCTTAAAAAATCACGGGTGAATATTTATTATTTTATTTGGGATCTCCATCAAAGAATGCACAACTACATAGAAGTCACAATGGTACACAGGGTTCTTTTGCATGTGCTCCGTCAATAGATCAGTTTAGTCTAAGAACAAGGCACACGCACAAAATATATGATCCACGCAAGAAGTCCAGGTGCTGTACATGTGACAGAGATGACACAATAAAATTAAATGTGTTTATTGTTGTTATTTCCTCACAAATTAACATTGTGCAGGTTTATACGTTAGAGGTTTGTTTTCTCGCGATGTTTTCCCTCATTGTCTAACAATATGACACATCGTTATATTGTATTAGAGTGAAGACTTGCTGGAGCATGGAATTTAACTTATTACGGCAACATTTACTACTTGAGTATTCAATGTTTTTGTCTCAAGTCATTATTTATTTAATGGTGTTCCGCTGCAAGATTTGTTTGACGTGAAATCTCTCTATACGTAGATGTTTTTCTTTAAAAACTCGAAAGGATTTTAATCCGTAAAATGACACCCGCATGTTTAAAACCAACAATAATCAAAGCAGCAACAAGGTTGTATCAGTGTAGTAATTACACCAACTGATTACCCTATCCTTAAACACATTAATTACCATTTTTCCTCGGCATTTCAACATTACGGAAAGAGAAACAGCTGATATCCGGTAACGTGTGTTTGTGTACATACTTCACTGAGCAAGAATTTTATTATTGTTTATATATTTCTTAACTACTAATTAAAAAAAAAAACAGACGAATTGATAACACTTTTTGGAAATCGGTTAAAAATATCAACCGTATCGATCTTCGCAGGGTGGCTGCATAGCAACTGAGTGAGAGTTGCTGAGAATCGAGTTGAGTGGGGTGCGATTGAGGAGGCCTATGTCCAGCAGTGGACTGCTGTAGGCTGATGATGATGATGAACCGTATCGTTGGTCTAGTGTACGTAAACGCTACTTCCGAACATAAGGTCCTGAGTTTGATACCCAGGTCGGGCCAGTGTCATCTGGAACTTTTCTTTAACAGCCGGAGTCCAGATTTAGGTTGATGGCAATTATATTTTCGTCCCTAATTACATGGGACTTAAGCAACTGTCGAAATGTGTGTGTATATATTATATATATCTATAGGTGTGTTAATATTTGGAACTTGCTACATTTAATGTACAGGGTGTAAAAGACCTCACCACGAAGCCGTCAACTAAGCATTCTGTACATCAACCTAAAGTAACTTTACGCAAAAATTATTGCTGGGAAACGACTTTTTGTTTTGGGGTGGAAAATCATGTTTTGTGGTAGAACTCAATGTAACGCACTCAAAACTTTGTGCTGATGGATGGATTGAATAGTACGGGGGTCGT
Source organism: Xestia xanthographa (assembly GCA_905147715.2). Taxonomy (NCBI): domain Eukaryota; kingdom Metazoa; phylum Arthropoda; class Insecta; order Lepidoptera; family Noctuidae; genus Xestia; species Xestia xanthographa. The sequence continues at coordinate 1,780,680 of LR990655.1, forward strand.
GGAGGTGTTTAAAGTAAAAATCTTACATTAAAACCTTGGGTATAGGTAACACTCTCCCTGCCATGGCAACCGCCGGCGACCCCCAAAAAAAATTGTTCAGCGGGCCAAAGCACATTTCTTAATACTTTTATTAGCGTTTCCATAACATGCATGCTGGGGTTCACATGCCGAGGGTCCTGGCCCTGTTCTTCACGATGTGCTGGAGTCACTCATACTTACCACATGACTTAATGAAAACCATCGTAGTGCCTATTGTGAAGAACAGGACTGGGGATATCTCGGACAGTGGGAACTATCGGCCCATATCTCTAGCAACGATCATTGCTAAAGTGCTGGACGGTGTGCTTGATTCCTACATAGATAAATACATAAAATAACACGACGCGCAGTTTGGATTTAGACCCGGGCTATCCACAGAGGCTGCCATCGTAGGTCTCAAGCATACTGTCCAATACTATATGGACCGCAGAACACCGATATATGCGTGTTTCCTTGACCTCTCCAAAGCTTTTGATCTTGTCTCATACGATGTGCTCTGGAGAAAGTTGGGGAATGCGGGTATACCGGTTGGGGTGCTCAATTTGCTTAGGTATTGGTATTCCCACCAAACAAATTTTGTGAGGTGGAATAATACGCTCTCTGAAGCATATACGTTGGAAAGCGGGGTGAGACAGGGAGGTTTGACGTCACCCAAGCTTTTCAACTTATACATAAATGACCTCATCGTCGAGCTCAGCAGCAAGCGTGTCGGTTGTTCGATAGATGGCGTCTGCCTCAACAACATTAGCTACGCGGACGACATGGTGCTGCTGAGCCCGACGGCGAGAGGTCTTGGAGAGCTGTTAAGGGTATGTGAGTCCTATGCTGCTGCACATGGTCTTATTTACAATGTCCATAAATGCGAATATATGGTCTTTAGGGCCGCCGGTGGATGCCCTGAGTATTCTCATAAGATTACCCTAAATGGCTTGTACATAAACCGAGTCACGAAATTTAAATACCTGGGGCACTTAATTACCGAGGGTCTTGATGATGATATGGACATTGAGAGGGAGCGCAGGGCTTTAGCGGTCAGAGGTAACATGCTGGCCCGCAGATTTTCCCGCTGCTCTGAACAAGTAAAAATAACGTTGTTTAAAGCCTATTGTCAAAGCTTTTATACGGGAAATCTGTGGGTCAAGCACACCAAAAGATCGCTGGATGTCCTGCGCGTCCAGTATAACAACATCTTCAGGATGATGTTGGGGCTGCCTCGCTTCTGTAGTGCATCGGGGATGTTCGCGCTGTATCGAACTGATGGCTTTCATGCCGTCATTCGCAAGAAAACTGTTTCCCTGATCTGCAGAATGCGTGGCAGCTGCAACGGAATTCTGAAGACTGTTGCTGATAGGATCTCTTCTCCGATATGGGTGTCTCTTATTAAGCGGGTAATTTGATTGTTTTAATTTTTATTTTATCTTATTGTATTTTGATTGTTTTTTAATTTTTATTTAATCGTATTTTAAATTTGATGTTTTATTTATCTTATTTGAATTGTGAATGAATTGTAAATTTTATCTTGATTTTAATAATTATTTATGGTTATATATTTTTGAATTTTTTGTATTTGTGTTAATTTATTTTATTTTTTAATACTTTTAATGTCACTGTATGGATCATGTTATCTGAATTAAATGAATTTTATTTATTTATAACAGCACGCCAGTAGTTGTAAAAAAAATTTAATTCGGGGGGTCAGGGCGGATCCCACGGCGCGGCGGCGTCTTGAAAGATTTTTTTTTGGACCCGCCGGCGACTCCCACGGCCTCTTGTAATAATTTTAACTATTAACTCACGGCGTTCACAATCAGCAAATTTGGGACCCGCCGGCGACCTCCATGGCCTCCTGAACTTAAAAAGCTTTATAATATTGTCGGCAGAGAGAGTGAAAAAAAACTTGTCAAAAAGTTGGAACTAGAAAGTTTCCAGGTATGGTGTAGAACAAAAAAACTTTTTGCAAAAAAAATAAAACCGACTTCAAAACACAAAAAATGTAAAAATAACTTTAGCTTCAGAAGTCGGTGACCTTTTTTGATTCATTTAGTTTTTTTTTGTCACCGACTTCTGAAGCTAAAGTTATTTTTAATTTTTTTGTGTTTTGAAGTCGGTTTTATTTTTTTTGCAAAAAGTTTTTTTATTTTTCCATTTTTAGTCGTAATAGTCTATACAAATATATGCTATGCATTTATTTTACATTGTTAACAATACATGTCACGATTAGGCTTATCCCCAATAAAGGGAACTTAACATATCTAAACTGTCGAAATTTACGTGTATTATACACATGTGCGTACCCCTCAGAGCATACAGGCGTGATGTTAGGTCATGATGTTGTATAAACAATAAACATCCAAGCGATTGCAAAAATCACGACCGATTTACCGTCTAGTTTTGAAGAGTTCCATTGTATATCTTCGAAGACCAGCATCAGATCTTCACCAAATTTAAATGCGATCATCTCAGGAGTATATTCTTTCAAATAAAAAAATAATTTTGAAAATCACTCCACAAATGGAGGAGAAATCGGTGAACATACATGAAATTATACCACACGACTGAAGTAAAAATATTCATAAAATGAAAACTATGAGCTAAACTATGTAAAATTTTTATGGGACCAAATAGCAACTATTCCGCATCAAACTAAAAAAGAATCACGTAAATCGGATCATAAATCTCAGCGTAATCGGTGTACATACATACCAAAAAAATACCGATCGAATTGAGAACCTCCTCCTTTTTGGAAGTCGGTTAAAAAAAAATGATCGCAATGACGAGGAGAACAAGTGCCTTTCGACTTCGTTAAGCGGTGTTTTACACCCTTTATATTTAGTTTCGCCCTTGCATTTCAGAACCCGGTGTCATATAGGTATAAGCCAAAAGCTATTTACTAAAATTACTATCTGGTTCACATAAATTACTATCTGTTTCACATAAATCATCGCCGATTTTTTATTTATTTAGGTAAACAAACAGATATTGTTTACAAAGTGCATTTTTGGTAAATGCAAGCTTGATAGCTTCAATGTCACCTTTGTAACACACTGATAAACTCAAGAACATGCATTGTTGTTTTTGGCATATTATTAGAGATTACTTTGTTGATACGTATTATAATAACTAGGAATAAGATCTAGATTTATGGCGACTACAGGAGTTAAATTAGCAACTCTATTTGTGGTGGTTCAAACTTCGTTTGAATAACTGTTAAAATGACGTGATAATAAAATATAAATTTTAAAAACTTGATAAGTTACGACTGTTACGAGGCATCGCAGATATTGATGATTTGTTATCGTAGCTGCGCCATTGATACTTTTAATTGAATTGCCAATTGATTCAAAGACATAAAGACGTGCGTAATTGACCGATTGAAAACTGACCGTGATAATAGTAAACAACGGTCGAACATCGCATTTGGGCAGCAGACAAAGATCGGGTTAAAGTATAGCTATTTTATAGATAGATACTTATTTAATGAAACGTAAAACTGTCGTCGACAGGATGACTGGGTCCGTCCAGAGATCACTAGTTCCATGCGTCCAAAATGGCCAGTCATCCAGAAACTAATCACCCATCGGCTTCCCCAGACAGAGGGTATTCAAGGTTTCCTCACGATGAAACGCGCGAGAGCATAGATTCCACCAAAAAAAAATTCATGTATAATGTTGCCAAGACGATATTATTATGACTCTCACTGTCAAAAAGTTGTCAGATCTCAAGTAGAGCCAAGCTTCTAACTTTACGCCCTAACTCTACAAGGTCTAACTTCACAAACTTTACATCTTAGTTAAAAAGACGTGGCTTAGCCATAATTGGCCAAGACCAAGGCCTTGGCCTGAATTTTGTTTATCTGGTATAATCCAAACCCAAGTTACAAGGGTTCAAAAAAACGACGAAGCGCTTCGAGAAAAGGTAGGCCTTGCGCTTCGCTTGGCTCGTCTTGGCGAGGGCACTTCCGTGGCCCCAGAAAACAAAGTTTTGGATTCAGGAACAATGGCAACGTTGTAGGACATATAAATTTAAGGTATTATGATTGATGATAATAAGCAGTTGAATACAGCATCATAGGTCAGTTTGCTCAAGGAATCTTTTGGGCGCCATGAAAATCCTTCACCCAACTGCTCCTTTAATACTGCAAAATCATCGTCCATCGTAGTTGTTGCCTAGTGTTGAATCATCTGTCATAGTAAACAATGTTATCTTTTGTATTTTACAGACAATGTTTACATATTGTAGGCATTCATATTTTATTTAGGTCCTAACTCCGATAAGATCTACATTTTTAATGTCGCGGATTTTATTGGTTTGTCGTAAAAATGTGATTGGTTCGTGTAGTAAAGCCAGGTTTTCTACTCAGTCCTTTGTATGGCAGTATGGCTCGTTTCTTACTACCCATGATTTGCTCAAGGAGATTAAACTTATGAGAAACAACATGGGAAAGGCCAGAATATCAATTGGAATTTTAGAGTGTGACACATACTTACTTCCGCATTTTATGACGCAAGTATGTCATTTTTTATGTATTAATAGTTGGGTGGTATCACATCATTATTAATTAGGATTTCCTCGTCTGATGTAAGTGACAACTGTGACCAGCAATAGGATGGCAAGGCATAATCAGAATTCAATTTTGGGTCTGGTTTCTAAACAATTTGGAATAGGTTGGTGATGATGGATGGAGGTTGGTTGCTTTTACCTAAACGATCTTCTTTCTGTTCTAACCAGCTATCGATCATAGCAAGTTGGACAGCAGTTCTAACAGGGTGATCATAACTTCTCGAAATCCCAGCTGTATGTACATCCTATCAGAATTACACCCTCTATCTCACAAAGAAAAGACCTGGATGTCAGTGATGGATTAGCGCCAACTGCTTCTCACAGAGAGGAGGCCCAAGTCCCTAGGCTGATATGGTAGTACCATATATCCACACTCACCTGTCAAACAACGAAGGTTTCTCCTTCTTAACATAGTTGCTGGGCACGTATCCGGATTGGCTGCGCGCGTTCTGCACCCGCCACCAGTGCTTGGAGTCGTCGAGCAGCAGGTACCGCTCGTTCTTGCGCAGGTCCAACTCCTGCGCGCCCTGCGCCGCGTAGTCGTACTTCGCAACTACGTAGCAGACGTCATCCTGGAAAGAGCCATAAGGAATTGAATGAATGAATAATCATCTGTATTTTTGGTATTTACAAGGCGAGGTGAATACACCGGAATGGGACGCATTGGAAGGGCATACATACATTGAACTTATTGATAATTTACTTCAGCAGTGTTGGCCCAGTGGTGGCGGCCCCAACTTACGAACAGTAAGTCGTGGGTTCGAACCCAGACAGGCGCATTACTTTGTGTAATTTATTTCATCACCGCTCTGCTCTCAAAACGGTGAAGGAAAACATCGTGAGGAAACCGGCATGTGTCCCAGCAGTGGGAACATTAATAGGCTGATGATTCGTTTCGCAACCAGCTCGCGTCTACGACCAGTTTTTTGAAGATGGACGAAGCAAAGGAGTACGTAACATTCGTAGCAAGTTGCGTTCTGTATACGTTCATGGGAAAAAGCCGTGAGTTTATGTCCGTATTAGTATGGTTCCATGCAAAAGAAGGGTGGTAGAATTAACGTGCGTGTTGTGGAAAGCGTCCAGGGTATTATAACAAGAGAATAGGTCACCTCTTTTGTGTGTAAGTAAAATAAATAATCAATACAAAACGGGGATTGTGCAGTACAATGGAGGACATTGCTGAGCACGTTTTTATTATATTCGGGGATGCATTGAAAGATCTGTGGACTGTGACTAATAGCGAATATAGCAATATAGACCGAAAGACTTGGGTCTACTTATTGTACGATCTTTCTACGACATCAAGACCCGACATGACCGATAAACAAAGTAGTGAGTGTGCACTTACTATACTACACGGCCACACAATATAAACTATGTCCTACCATTAGTGTCTGACCGAAGGTTTATTTCTGAAGGTTGATGTCAGATTTCAACATAAAATTAACACTAAGGAGACGAGTACAATATCTTGCAGATGCAACTTGTCAAAAATAATAAAGATTCTAGAATGTGTCATCTCAGCCCACCCGCTTCAACAATTCGTTCAATTTCAGACTTGCTAGATACCTTCGGCCTCAGAAAAATCTACGACCAATTTTGGCCGAAGCCGAAGGATCGGCCGAAGGTGGTTTTTATGGCCAAAAGTAAGGTCACAGGTAAGGTGGCCGAAGTCGAAACTGAAGCTACGGTAGAACACTACTTCCCAATATAAACTGAATTCGCATTTTATCGGCTTTCTGGATAAGTAGTGTCGCCGTGTGCATAAATAATGCTACTGCTAGACAATTCGTCGATGACAACACACCATTTGCTAGGTGTTAATTAGGGAAAAGTCCCATCCGTTAATAATATCCTGCTGATTAAATGATGTGGGCGTATTTGTAAAACACAGCCCACAGCCGATTATCTCATAGTTATTGTGGAATGTAGCATACATTGACGTCAGAAACCGCGATGGGGGTCATAGCAGATCGGATTTCGAGAGAAGACATTAAGAGAACTATCAACTTCATGTATCAGTCTCCTTAGAAATAATAACACAGTCATGGTATTGTGTGAGATCGATTCAGTAGCAAGACACAGCATGCAGCTGAGATTTATTAATGTTTAGGGAATTACACATCCATTTAAATTACAAAGAATTCTATGTACTATGTGGTCTCAAGAAACATGCCATAAATAATGTAGTCATAATATTATATAGAAGAGTTGTAAACAGCATACTTGAGCAAACCACAGTTCAGGATAACTGCACATGTTAGGACTAGCTTCCAATGACTAATACTTTGTCCAAGATGACTCCAGAATGGAATGACCACACAGTTCAGTAAAATACCTTCAGAATATGCTATTGTTTAAAGCAACATTTTTCCTGTTTATCATTTGGTTTTATTGTAACAAGTAGTGCATATTTTTATCATTAATATATTAATTAGGTATGTTAGTGCTATACTGGATTCATCATTCAGCAATATTTCTTCCGTCTACTCATATTTCAATGTGTTTATGTGTGCACATTGACTGTGATTATTGTGATCAGTATATTATTTATTGGCATGTGTGCTATGTTTTACACTAGCTTATTCAATTTCATTGAATTCATTTCATTCATTGATTAAAACAAAGGTAAAAAATAAACTTGAACCTTTGTTGGCGTTTCATAAGTAAGAGAAAAGAAGCACATTCAGAATTTATTGTTGAATTATCATGTCATTCAATGATATATCATGCAGGTGTTCACTCATTCAATATTTATGTTTAAACAGGATAACTAGTAGTAGGGAAACCAAAACCAATTCAATACCATTAATTAAATGTGGTTTTGTTTGAATGTTTATTTAGGCATATTACCAAATGCATTCACATCCTGATTTTGTATGGATATGGCTATAAAATTGGAGGAAAACTAATATAATGAATGATGCATGGATTGTATGAAAGTTTATAAGCTAAAAAGAGAGTAAATACAGAGATGGCTCTGACTATTCAATTGAGATGTACGGAAGAAGACTCGTATCTTGCAGACCCAATCCCAACATGACAATGATAATTAAATTCCGATAATGTATTTTACCATAACTTGTTGATGTCGTTGTGCATTATAATAGGATATTTACCAGAATATCACAAAACAAAGGTTTTAATTTAGTTCATAGTCACCATTAGATAAGCTGGGTTAGGGGACGGCCATTCTCTGACTAATATTAGAATCTAATAAAAGCAATAAATAACTTATTACTTATTTACTAACAGGTTTACTGACAGATTGTTTAATGGTTCAATTTCTATGGGACTGTTTTCTACACTAATATTATAAAGAGTAAAGATTTGTATTTTTGTGTGTATGTTTGTAATGAATAAACTCAAAAACTACTGCATTGATTTCAAATTATTTCACCATTAGAAAGCTACATTCACCCTGAGTAACATAGGCTATATTTTATCCCTGTACTCCCACGGGAACGGGAACTATGCGGGTGAAACCGTGTGACGTCCTCTAGTTGTTTATAAATGTGTTACTATGAATTATCCCAGCAATGTGCAAAGTTTGGTAACGGTAATGTCTTACCTGGTTAAAAGATAGTAAGTACATTCCCATTTTCTAGATTAAATGCTTAAAACATTTCTATTTTTAACCACCAGACAGGTTAGGATAGTAGCTTTCCAATTTATCAGAGTGAGTTAGATCTGATAGCAACTCTTACTCATTAAGTATGTAAATCATTGCCAATTTAATTATGTAAGTTGTGTGTTTTGGTAGGTATATCTAGATACAGACCAAAATAAATGAATGAATTTGAAAAGTATAGTTTTAAGTATTTGTAAGTATAGTAATTTTAAGAAAAAAGTTAGTTGTGAGATGTTTAAAGATATGGAACTAAACCTATCATAGCTATCTTTACATGGCTGAATTCTTTTCATAACAATGAGAAAGATAACTTTACTGTAATTTCTCATTTATGTGATATTTTATATTTTCAAATAGTTTCGCACTAATATTTTACCAATCTTTCTCTTTTCTATAATCACATGCAAGAAGAATTCAAAGTGTATTCACACTGATGATTATCTAAACATGGATTAAAAGTTAGTGAAAGTGTTGGGAGCATGAATAATGCATAATGCCTAACAGACAAAAAATAATACAAATATCTACTCTAGCTCCTCAAATTCCACAACAATTCAATTTGAAACAACTGCCGCTTAGTACCAGTGTTCAGGGCCAATCAGAATCATATTGTAGATTAAGTTTGCTAATTTAGCAACCATAATGCAGTTATAGATGAAACTAGTTGGAAGAACTGTCGGAACACAAAAAGTTGTCATTGTATAGATCATTTTTTTTTTTGTAGAACACCCAACAGGATGTGCCAAATTAAGATAGTTAAGCAAGCTGATGACAACGTTCGTGCGGCAGTGGGTGTAAAGTGAAGGTATACCTGTGCGTTTTTCCCGTGCCTCGTGTTGGCCATGGCGTGCGGCGCCGGCAGCGGCTTGTTCGCCCACACCGAGTCTGCGGCGCGCGCCGACCGCGTCTCCAGCATGACACCCCCAGCTACGGCTCCGGTCGGTCACCGCAGTCCCTCACTGATACATCGCGACGAGCACTCGGACCACTGCACTGCACCACATACACTGCACTCACGCAATAACACCACACCGATCGATTCACGATGCAGCACCACTACAAAACTTAATGATTGTTTATTGTAGGACGTGCGAAAATCTGATCGAAAGCCAAAGAGACACCAAAAGAGCTTCGCACTAGTCGACCCCTCAGATCTTCCAGATATTTATTATTCAGCAAGAACAAATTATATGGAAGTGTCCTATTTCTTTTGCAATATTTTTGGTAGGATTTTCACTCATTAAATTACCCTAATAACGATTAATTTACTGAAAAGTCTCACTTGTCGGTGGGGCAAACGACGAATCAATCAATAGACAAACTTATTTTTTTAGAAAACCAGTCAAATCATAGACTATTCCATTCAGTGAAGATTCAGACTCTGGGTTCATAAAGAAAGTTTCCTCAAATTAGTCGATTAAATTAGTGAGCACTTCTAGTATTTTTTATCTGGCTTGTACAGCTTGGATGGCCGCTGGCAACACTAATCGTCTGTGACGTTTTGCTACGTACCTACTATGGTGTGTTTTTGCTGAAATATTTTTAATGGGTCAAAATCATTGATCTAATCCCGTAAGAAGTGATAATGTCGGATTCGGAAGCCAGCAATTACTCAGGGAGTGGATCTGAGGCGGGTAGCGTTGCATCCCGTCATTCGCGGAGGAGCGCTGCGAGCGCCCGTTCAGTGCGGTCGGTGCGGTCCCGCTCGGGCTCCCGGTCGCGATCCGGCAGCCGCAGCATCTCGCGGACTCCCTCTAGATCTCGATCTAGGTCTAAGTCTAAGTCACGCTCACGGTCTCGTTCCAGGTTGGTAGTATTTTGCAAACTATAATAACAATGAACGATATCGTTTGTGTTTGCAAACTACAGTTTGATTACACTTTTACGCAATTCACAAGGTTTTGCATTGATTTTCAATAGAAACATAACCAACAAATTGTTTAATTGAAGATATTGTTAGAACAATTCCATTTCACATTATGCTTTCACTGATAAATATGTATTTATTTAACACTACAAGTACAGAGGCGGACTTAATGACAGGCATGTATGATCTTAACATTCCCCATCCTGTACAGAGGGTTTTTATACATACACCAATAATATAATCACACGCAATCATAATTACACAATAAAATTGTTGATAACATGTTGTGGGCTCCAAAAGTTGAACCCTACAACATTGATTATCTGCCTTTAATGTGCCTACACCAATTTTTGACTATCAGCATCCTGATGCAGAGACAGTCACAAAGCCACCAATTTATGATAGATACCTGAAATCGATCATAGTCAGTTAACTCTGGATAAAACATATAAGAGATTTGGCTAATTTGTTGTTTTCTGTCTAATTATAAACTTGTATTTTGTAGGAGTCGTTCAGCTGGCTCTGCCTCCCCTGCCAGTCGCAACAGAGATGATGAGGCTAAAGAGGCTTCCGGGGATGAGGAAGTAGAGGTTGGTTTATTATAAATTATGTATGGGAACAACAATTTATAGATTGCTGCTGGTTGGACTACTACTACCAGTGTTATCGGTCAGTAAGTCAAAACTGTAAAACCCAGTATAATCAGCCTATACTGTACCCACGGACTGTATCCGTAGGACGTACTGTATCCACAGGGAGTGGGCCATGAGCCACCATGTGGGTGTAGGTGTTGAACTGAATTCAACAAAATTATTATAGTTGAAGATGCATGCCGTCCATGAGGATGGCTAAAAAGATGGATCATAGAAAGTAATCATTCAAATTTCCAAAAATGGCAACCCTAATGACGAACACTTCAAAATATTATACTTTTAGCGTCATCCTCTCTATTGGTGATAACTCCACTCATGCCAAGCCAATTAACATATCAAAATAGTATCAATCATGTTTGTATTAAATGTTTCAACATACATCTATGTCATACCAATTCATATTTCTTGCAGGATGAACAAGAACCGGAAGGTGAGGACTTGGTAGACTCTGAAGAATATGAAGAAGACGAGGAAGAAGAAAGACTGAGGAAGAAACGTAAGAAGGACAGTCGCTATGGAGGATTTATTATTGACGAAGCTGAGGTAATGATTCAAATTCAAATATAGAACATAGGTAAACAAAAAGAAAATATGTCAATATTAATAAAATAAAATAAACACTACTCATATGTCTTACCCTTCATGTACAAAAAGCTTCCACATGAATAAAACTATTTTTCTTGCTTTAGGTGGATGACGAGGTTGATGAAGATGATGAATGGGAAGAGGGAGCACAAGAGATGGGCATTGTGGGCAATGAAGTGGATGAAATTGGGCCCACGGCCCGGGAGATCGAGGGCAGGCGCCGAGGTACCAACCTGTGGGACTCACAGAAAGAAGAGGAAATTGAAGAGTATCTTAGAAACAAGTATGCTGATGAGTCCGCAGCACTCAGACACTTTGGCGAAGGTGGCGAGGAAATGTCAGATGAAATCACACAACAGACCCTTCTGCCAGGCATCAAGGACCCTAATCTATGGATGGTCAAGTGTAGGATAGGTGAAGAGAAAGCCACAGTCCTACTCCTCATGAGGAAGTTCATTGCCTACCAGTTTTCTGAAGAACCATTCCAGATCAAATCAGTTGTGGCCCCAGAAGGTGTGAAAGGATACATCTATATTGAAGCCTACAAACAGACTCATGTTAAGAACATCATAAATAATGTTGGAACATTGAGGATGGGTATCTGGAAGCAGGACATGGTACCTATTAAGGAAATGACAGATGTGTTGAGAGTAGTTAAGGAACAGTCAGGTTTGAAGCCAAAACAATGGGTCAGACTAAAGAGAGGGTTGTACAAAGATGATATTGCTCAAGTGGACTATGTAGATCTGGCTCAGAACCAAGTGCATTTGAAATTGTTGCCTAGAATAGACTATACAAGGCTCAGAGGAGCTCTAAGAACAGTACAGAGTGAAAGTGAGGCAGCCAAAAGGAAAAAAAAGAGGCGCCCGGCAGCAAAACCCTTCGACCCGGAAGCCATCAGAGCTATTGGAGGCGAGGTCACGTCAGATGGAGACTTCTTAATATTTGAGGGCAACAGATACTCCCGAAAGGGATTCTTATATAAAAACTTCACAATGTCAGCCATATTGGCTGAGGGTGTGAAGCCCACTCTGACTGAATTAGAAAGATTTGAAGAACAGCCTGAAGGAATAGATATAGAATTAGCAGCACCTGCCAAAGACGACCCAACTAGCTTACATTCATTCTCAATGGGCGACAATGTAGAAGTATGTTCAGGTGACTTGGCCAACTTGCAAGCTAGGATTATAGCCATAGATGGTTCAATGATAACCGTCATGCCAAAGCACGACGCGTTGAAAGATCCTTTAGTGTTCAAGCCTAATGAGTTGCGGAAGTACTTCAAACAGGGTGACCACGTGAAGGTATTAGCAGGCCGGTACGAAGGTGACACGGGTCTGATCGTGCGCGTGGAGCCGCACAGAGTCGTGCTCGTGTCGGATCTCACGATGCACGAGCTGGAAGTGCTGCCGCGCGATCTACAGCTCTGCTCTGACATGGCCACTGGTGTCGACTCCCTCGGTCAGTTCCAATGGGGCGACATGGTCCAACTCGACCCTCAAACTGTTGGCGTCATTGTCCGACTAGAGAAAGAGAACTTCCATGTTCTAGGCATGCAGGGTAAAGTTATTGAATGCAAACCGCAAGCTTTACAAAAGAGACGTGAAAACAGATTTACTATGGCTCTCGATTCTGAACAGAATACGATTCAGAAGCGTGACATTGTGAAGGTAATCGACGGCCCTCACGCCGGTCGTAACGGCGAGATCAAACATTTGTACAGGAACTTCGCGTTCTTACAGTCCCGCATGTATCTCGATAACGGTGGTATATTCGTGTGTAAGACGCGCCACTTGCAATTAGCGGGTGGCAACAAGAATAATAACGCGTCAGCTGGTTTATCTCTCGGGTTCATGTCGCCGAGGATACAGTCGCCGATGCATCCGTCGGGTCGAGGCGGTATGACGCCGCGGGGTCGCGGGGGACGGGGCGGGAGAGGAGGGGGAGTTACTAGAGATAGGGAGCTTATAGGACAGACTATAAAGATCACGGGAGGCCCGTACAAGGGCAACGTGGGTATCGTGAAGGACGCCACGGGTAGCACAGCTCGCGTGGAGCTGCACTCCGCGTGTCAGACGATCTCCGTGGACCGCTCGCACATCGCGGGCGCCGGCAACACGGCGCGCGACGGCGCCAGCTCCTTCTACACGCGCAACACGCCCGGACGCACGCCCACGCTGGGTGCGCAGACACCCACGTACCGCGACACTGGCATCAAGACGCCCATGCACGGCTCCGCCACGCCGATATACGACGTGGGAGGGAGAACTCCTCACTACGGTTCGGCCACACCATCTCACGAAGGAGGACGTACGCCCGCACACGGGGCGTGGGACCCGACCGCTGCCAACACACCGGCGCGGGCGCCAGACTTCGAGTACGGGTCTCTGGATGACGGCAACGACGCGTACGCGGCGGGTCCGTTCACGCCGCAGACGCCGGGCACGATGTACGGCTCGGACCACACGTACTCGCCGTACCGGCCGTCGCCGTCGCCGGCGGGCTACACGGCGGGCTACCCGGCCACGCCGTCGCCGGGCGGGTACTCACCGCGCTCGCCCTACGCCGCTGCAGACGCCGCGGCTCCTGACTGGCATACTACGGAAGTTGAGGTGAATAAGAATTATCTTTTATCTTAGAACTTGTCCCATGACTATTTCTAACGGTATTAGTATTGTCTATGCTTTCCCAGTAACGAAATATTCACGGAAAATATGTTGAAACCTTTATTTCACTCTTCACCCTCTTAGTTGAAATCTTTAATCCCTTTTCCCATCCCATCAAGTCATTGACTTGAGAAGTAGATGGACTGGAAATACCTACAAAAAAAAGGTGCCACAAAATTTCTCATAAAATGGCTGCCAATGATAGGGATGTACCAATTAGGGAATATAGTGTTACTATAACAAGTATCGATACTAATACTACATAATAGTTTTACGAGTCTTACTAGATATCACGTTTGAATCATATTTATTATAATTTACTAAGCACTTCGCCCGCGAAAATTGTGATAGCTCGGCTAATTTGCATGGCATCAATATAATTTATATACTATGTTACTCGGTAAAAATGTAGCTTTATAATGGTACTTAAAATAATTTTTAACAGTAGTTCTTGAGTTAAATCGTAACAAATACACAAACAAAAATCAAATCTTTCCTCTATATTATTATAGCATAGATTCTTACAGTCTGTTGTTACAAAAAATGAGTAAGTTTAACGTTGCTCGTCTCACAGAAAACATGGCTCTTGATGTTGTTTTTTGATGGATGCCTGAAAAAAATAGGAATTTCGTTATGCAATATTTGTTTTGTATTGTGTAACGGGCTGGTGTCCGTAACTCCACGTCAATTTCGTCAGTCAAAACGCGTACCTAATTTTCGTGCGAACAATAATAATCATAATTTTTCGAACCGATTAGCACACGTATGTACTATCGATATCGTACCAGCACAGCGAAGGAACTAGTATCGGAAAATATTACAGCAACGGTACTACACTATTCCACCATGACATAATATTGTAAACAAACGAATGAAATTATGAAATTAAAAAAAGGTCTGTTGGACGAAAATAAGCCCAAATATGAACACTACAGCCATAAATTCACGATCCCTTAGCATTTTTTTCCTCAAAAGTATATTACTATGTGTAATAATTCATTGTAATAATTCGGCTACTAACCTGTGCAAAGACAATTGAGGTTGATTTTCCTTCTTTCTTGCACCACACTTCATAACACAACACGCAGGCATGTTGAATAGCTGTTTTCCGCCATATACGTGCAATTTTAAAGATAAACTCTTCGTAATTTTCTCACAAATCTCAATAAATGCAAAAGTAAACACTCATTTGACAGCAGAACTACCACAAAACTCGTCGCATAATATGGCGGATACGGCACTTACCTACAACTGTTACTACGTCACAACAAAATGTTGTCATTATGAGCAACAGCTGAAATATTGTTGTCTCTTTTATCAAATACGATTAACACATTAGATAGAATGAAGCAAAACGATATTTCACATTCTGCTTCGTATTTCACTCACATTTGTCTATGCAAATGTAGGTATAGAATATCGGGGCCCCTCCATATTTCTTTCTATCTCTATGCATCAAGTACACTAATTAAATAAAGATAAAATTTCATTATTTATTTTAATAAGTCAATACAAGACAACAGTGACAGATCAGTAGAAAAGTAAAATATAATATCGTGGAGGTTTTATGTATACAAAATTTCTAAACACGTAGGTCGCTACATCATCATCAGACAACATTTTGTATCTCAATGTCATCTCATCGCGCCTTTCTCATCAAAATAAGTGCACTACCTTATGGTAACGTTAAGTAACTTTACCCTTGTTTACTCAGACAAACATTTTAGGAAACACTCACTTTACCCTAACTATGGCATATTTTAAACTAATGTACAAATGATGTTTCCAGGTCCGCGTCCGCGCTCCGCACGACGACGACGCGCTGGCCGGCCAGACGGGCGTAGTGCGCGGACTGTCGGCCGGCATGTGCGCGCTGTACCTGCCGCTGGAGGACCGCGTGGTCAACGTGCTGGCCGACCTGCTGGAGCCCGTCGTGCCGCAGTCCGGGGACCGCGTCAAGGTATGTCACTCTCACTGTCGGCCGGCATGTGCGCGCTGTACCTGCCGCTGGAGGACCGCGTGGTCAACGTGCTGGCCGACCTGCTGGAGCCCGTCGTGCCGCAGTCCGGGGACCGCGTCAAGGTATGTCACTCTCACTGTCGGCCGGCATGTGCGCGCTGTACCTGCCGCTGGAGGACCGCGTGGTCAACGTGCTGGCCGACCTGCTGGAGCCCGTCGTGCCGCAGTCCGGGGACCGCGTCAAGGTATGTCACTCTCACTGTCGGCCGGCATGTGCGCGCTGTACCTGCCGCTGGAGGACCGCGTGGTCAACGTGCTGGCCGACCTGCTGGAGCCCGTCGTGCCGCAGTCCGGGGACCGCGTCAAGGTATGTCACTCTCACTGTCGGCCGGCATGTGCGCGCTGTACCTGCCGCTGGAGGACCGCGTGGTCAACGTGCTGGCCGACCTGCTGGAGCCCGTCGTGCCGCAGTCCGGGGACCGCGTCAAGGTATGTCACTCTCACTGTCGGCCGGCATGTGCGCGCTGTACCTGCCGCTGGAGGACCGCGTGGTCAACGTGCTGGCCGACCTGCTGGAGCCCGTCGTGCCGCAGTCCGGGGACCGCGTCAAGGTATGTCACTCTCACTGTCGGCCGGCATGTGCGCGCTGTACCTGCCGCTGGAGGACCGCGTGGTCAACGTGCTGGCCGACCTGCTGGAGCCCGTCGTGCCGCAGTCCGGGGACCGCGTCAAGGTATGTCACTCTCACTGTCGGCCGGCATGTGCGCGCTGTACCTGCCGCTGGAGGACCGCGTGGTCAACGTGCTGGCCGACCTGCTGGAGCCCGTCGTGCCGCAGTCCGGGGACCGCGTCAAGGTATGTCACTCTCACTGTCACTGTTCACTGTTCACACAAGTTCGCAGACCATCTGCAGATACCAGAATACGTGCTCCACCCTAGGTCGCCAGTTTTAGTTCTAGGACATGCCAGTTTCGTTACGACGTTTTGCCTCACCGTTTCAAGAGCTGTAGTGATGAAATAAATTACACAAAATAATGCACGTACCCTTACCTTCGACCAGTTCTTGATTGACCACACTTCATCATCAGCCTATTAATGTTGCCACTGCTGGGACACAGGCCTCCTCTTTATGAGAGCCACATTTTGACTATAATAAATGTATTTCAAAATATTCACTGTGTCTCGCTCTAAAATAAATATCTTTCAATATTTGCAGGTAATCGCCGGCGAAGACCGTGAGGCCGTGGGTCAGCTGATCTCGATAGAGAACCAAGAAGGTGTCGTCAAGTTCGGCACGGATGACATCAAGATCATGCAGCTGCGACACCTCTGCAAGATGAGCACCACCTAGACTTAACTGTGACAACTTTAGCTAAACTAGGTTTACTTTAGGGGATACTATTTCTTTTATTTCGGTGCGACCTTCGATCAATAATAGTACTGATCGAAGGCTGTGACTGTAATCTAATTTTATATCCAGCATTATCCTGTATTGGGAACGGCTTCCGATCATCGTAGTTGTGTAACACGCTCATAGCGATGATAGCTTTCATTTTGACACAATACTATTAATTGCATCCTATTGCCCTTGTCCCATGATACTTGTGGTCGGCACAACACGTTTTTTTTTCATTCTCTCCTGTCAACCGTCACGCAATCTTGCTTCTAAATCTTCTAATACTCTAAGGCCCCGTTCCCACTATGTCGTGACAACAGATAATCGTGTAGTTTTAAGTGTCGTGGCTTGTGTATTTAAATGGAGGTGTTCTCATATAGGACGACACGATTATTGTCGTCCACGAGTTTTGCCAACTAAAAACCAACGGTAAATTAATCGTCACGAGATAGTGAAAACGGGGCCTTAAATCTACGTGGATAGTTTTTCTGAATGAGACAATTTTGCCAACATCACGTAGGTATAGTACTCACATAAAGATAAACATCAGCAAATGCTAGGGATTTTTGCGTTTGAATACAATGTTTTTGAACTGTCAAATTGAAGGAGATTTTATTGTAAGAGTGTGTAGTGTACGTAATAGGCGAGACGACAAATAAAATCTATTTATCTACACCCATGCTATAAATCCTCTATAAAAGTATCTGAAACAGTTAGCTTACTGCCAACATTAAACCAGCCAGTGTCATAATAACACCCAAACGGGTGTTATAATGTTGTACTGAATTTCATTATGCAACTCGTTTTAAAAAAAGAACATTGTCTAGCACGTGCGATTCACTACCACAGCGCCGTAATTAAAAAAAAAACTTATACGTTAATTCGAATTCAGGTCGTATCCCGCCATTTTTGTTCGATATTTGGATATTAGTATTGCATTATGTACTTTGTTGTTTACAAAAATGAGTGATACAAGCTATATGAATTTTAATAATTGTACAATCCAAAATGTAAATAATTATATTATTACATGGTTTGTTTGTATTAAATACTCAGCAATTAAACTTTCCATGAATTTACATAGACTTCTTACAACACTGCAACACCCTATGGTTTCAGAACCTTTTATGGAGGATTCATATCATGGATATAGATAAAGTCTTGTATGCAACTGTACATAATTAGGTATTAAAACACTCATGTGATACTATTATCACACTCGGCTTCGCCTCGTGTGATAAACCCACATTCGTGTTTTAATACCCCTCATTATACAACAGTTGCATAAATAACTATTAGTCCGTCAGATAGATTTCCAAAAAAAATTTGGACATGTATTTTTTCTTTCGTTACATAAACCAAAATTGACGAAGATACGACGCTTTTAAAATTCTCAATACGTCACGCCTAGGTATAATTTTAGCTAGTTCTGACGTCACGAGCCCCCACTCCCGAGTTTTGATACGTTTTATCTTTGTCAATATTCATTGATTTACAAAAACAAAAAATACGTGTCCATTATTATCCAATACTCTAACTGACGGACTAAATATATTTGCAATTTTTTGATACCGTCGTCATGCCTATTAGGATGCAGATAAGTAATTTTACTATTGCCAGTTTTCAGTAACAGTAACCAACACCTATAGTGCCTAAATTAAGGCGCACTGTGGATTTCAACGCTCGCTTCAGCGCTATGTTAAAGTTCTAACAGTGCATTTATATTCAGACATTTATTTCGGTACTAATTGGTTAGTTTTAATGAAAAAGTGCTGCAATATGATCAGTATTGACTTACAAAGCGACTGACATCTGAATTCTGTAGTCAATATTTTTATGGTTACAAATATTTTGACTGTTATTTAGGTACTCAAAAATTAACTCAATCAAGGAATTAACAAATACTCCATAGTTTTCAGACCCCTCCATATTTTCCGATGGTTTTAAGTAAGTAACTTCTTTAACTTAAAATCTCTATTTAAAACTTACCTATGTTAGAAGAATAATTATCTTATTTACAGAAGTATAAATAAAGTATACAACTGCAATGAATCCGATGTTCTTATTTACTCACTCACTAACCGAATGTTATCAAATAATTGCTACTAAGGTTACATTAGTTCCATCACCTTTTTGCCTCTGAACCTTAAAAACTAGTTCAACACCATTCTTCAATCGGGAGAAGCACAGAGCATCATAAAGGGTGTAAAAAGACTTAACGAACCCAAAAGGCACTCGATCTCCCCGTCTTTACGATATTTTTATGTTCTACACCATACCTGGGAACTTACTCCTAGTTACGGAGATATTGGGGGTTCCAACTTTTCCACAAGTTTTTTTTTTTTAAATTAAGTACATGTTTTTAATGTAAGATTTCCATCTACCCGTACTCTCAATCCACCCATCAGCACAACGTTTTGAGTGCGGTACATTGAGTTTTACCGTAAGACGTGAATGTTCAAAAAAAAAAGTCGTTTCCCAGCAATATATTTTTGCGTAAAGTTACATATAATGATGTATAGAATGCCTGGTTGCCGGCTTCATGATGAGTCTGTTTACATTCTGTATATGGGAGAAGTTCCAAAGACTATGTGTCGTTCTAATATAATCCGTCAGCACGACAATACGATAAAAGTGATATCGGGTACTTATGCTACCGTTCGAACATTTAAAAGGTTATTATTTAGAAAGACTGAAAACTGGACAAACATCAGCCACCAGAACAAGCCGGATTCCGGTCCAGTTTCTCTACAACTGACCATTTTCAGACACTATGGCTTAGTCATCATCATCATCATTTCGGCCGAAAGACGTCCACTGCTGGACATAGGCCTCCCCCAAGTGTCACCACATTGACCGGTCCCGCGCGGCTCGCATCCAACGGATTCCCGCAACGGCCGCAACCTTCACCAGGTCGTCGGTCTGCCTAGTGGGAGGACTGCTCCATCGGCCATCCGTTCTGCGAGCAATGTGCCCTGCCCACTGCCACTTAAGTTTGGCAATTCTTCGGGCTACTTCGGTGACCTTGGTTCTCTTGCGGATGTCTTCATTTCTGATTAGATCACACAAGGAAACTCCGAGCATAACCCTCTCCATTGCCCTTTGGGTGACTTTAAACCTTCTAATAAGGCCCATTGTGAGCGACCACTTTGGTTTAGTGTCATCATACAAAAAACCTCAAAATCCAATAAACCTCTGTGTGTCGCCTTCTTAAAATATACGAAGGCGTTTGATAGCATAAAGCATCCCGAAATATTCCCTCGTTTCGCATTAGTGTACGTTCGTACACACGCAAGTCGTAGCGTAGAGTCAGCGCACAGGCCTCACACCGAACTGCTGCATGCTCGCGTATGGTCAAGCTAACCTTTCTGCTCGACCACACCAGGACCATGCAGGCGGCATGCAAGAATCTGGGTTGCCAGACGGGCGCCTGGGCGTGCAAGACTAGTTTGATGCCAAAATCAGACGTTGGCAGACGTGTTCAATATTGGTTGATTGGGACTTAGTAATTATCGCCCTTTTGGCAGAGGAAGAGAAACATGAAGAAATGTATAATAAAATAAAATGAGAACAGAAGAAACGTGGTGGCGGGAATTTAAAGAGCTATCCTAAGCGAATATTATAAATTGTGTAAGAATTTACCATTACAGAGGTGTTAATTGTTATGACTAAAAGAAGGTGTGCATAACCCTAGCAAAATGTTGTGCATTTGAGAGATGAGACCATAAAAAATAATTAGTGTATCATGAGGAGCAATTTGTTTAATAGTAGCAAAATTTGTGTGAATTGTAGTTTTAAAGTTATTTGAGAAAAACACATTTTGCTGGAGTAACGTTAAGAAACGTTATCCTGGCAAAATCGATTTTCAAAAATTCGTTCAGCCCGTAACCAAATACATGATAAGATAGCCTTTGTTGCATAGTAAATGTCTGTAAATAGCAAAATTTGTGTGTGGTATGGTTCTTGAGTTATTTAAGATTTTGCTGCGGTAACGTTTTGGGATTTCCCAGATCTCAAAAACGGCTCAACGCAGAAGATTGAAAAAAATACCAATAAGAGACCTTAATTTGTTTAATTTAAACATTAGTTTTTGATTTGGTTGTCGTAAACCAATGGAATTAAATGGTTTCAAAAATCAGATAAAAACGGATTTGCAAGTAAACCAAAACACTTATAACCAAATAAACAGCTGTAAAAAATACCCATGGTAGACACGTATCACGTCAAGTAAAATGGATTATGTAACTTTATACGATACGAAGATAAAAACAAAATTGATTAATTTAGACTGGTCGTACTTTAGCGATGACATACGCAGTTCCCAAAACATTAAGAAACGTGGCATACTTTAAACTAATTAAAATGATTCATGAACATCAATTCCTGTTAATTTCTGCTTTTAATTACGGCTGTAATGAAAGTTATATCAAAATCAAGAATATGTCAGAAATTCTCTAATAGCCGACCAAATTAAAAAGGTCACGTAAAAGCGGCCGCACTATACGTACGAGTAGTCTTCGCAAATTAGCAACTTAGTGTCCGATGTTTTGTACAGTTAAGCAGAAAAACGTTTTACGTGTAACCGATTTTTTAATGTTCGAAGTGCAGGTACCATAACACACATTTTCTACTAGTTTTCTATTTTATAAATGAAAATCATGTTAATTAACAGTAGTTTAACAATTTAATGGATCATAAGTAATTATTTAAAGTCAAGTAACTTTAAAAAGGTAAGTAATAATCTCAGTAAATAATTTATAGTGTGATTTTGATTGACGACGCGTGGTTCACACGTTGATCACCTGTAACTGTCACATGTAATGTTGAAATAACCACTAAGTTATACGTTACAAAGCTCATGTTTAAATGCCATACTGTGAGTCGAGGGGAAATGGAGTCCACCTACCTACCTACGTATTTAGTAGGTGCCTATCTCTGTCTTAAGGAAAATTGTACAAACTATGAATCAACATTGTATTTTAAGTTTAAGCATTGGTACTTGACAAACAGAAAAACATTTATGCCAATTATTAAAATTAAGTACGTACGTAACTTTTCTGAGATTTTTTCCTCAATATGTTAATGCTAAGGCAAAGATATACAATAATTTGTATGAGACTGATTTTTAAATAAAAATAATGAACACCATGACCAGCAACCTACGCAACAGTAACAACAACGTACGTACGCAACTGTACTAACAAAACATCCATATTATCCCATTCATTTAAGATGGTTACGATTATGTATAGTGCGGCCGCTTTTTCGTGACCTTTCCGATTTGGTCAGCTTATTAGAGAATTGCTGACATTTTCTTGTTTTTGATATAACTTTCATTACAGCCGTAATTGAAAGCTGAAATTAACAGGAATCAATGTTCATGTATCATTTTAATTAGTTTAAAGTATGCCACGTTTCTTAATGTTTTGGGAACTGCGTATTTCATCGCTAAAGTACGACCAGTCTAAAATGAATCAATTTTGTTTTTATCTTCATATCGTATAGAGTTACATAATTTATTTTACTTGACGTGATAAGTGTCTACCATGGGTATTTTTGACAGCTGTTTATTTGGTTATAAGTGTTTTGGTTTACTTGCAAATCCGTTTTATCTGATTTTTGAAACCATTTAATTCCATTGGTTTACGACAACCAAATCAAAAACTGATGTTTAAACTAATTTAAACAAATTAAGGTCTCTTATTGGTATTTTTTTTCAATCTTCTGCGTTGAGCCGTTTTCGAGATCTGGGAAATCCCAAAACGTTACCGCAGCAAAATCTTAAATAACTCAAGAACCATACCACACACAAATTTTGCTATTTACAAACATTTACTATGCAACAAAAGCTATATAATCATGTATTTGGTTCCGGGCTGAACGAATTTTTGAAAATCGATTTTGCCAGGATAACGTTTCAAACGTTACTCCAGCAAAATGTGTTTTTCTCAAATAACTTTAAAACTACAATTCACACAAATCTTGCTACTATTAAACAAATTGCTCCTCATGATACACTAATTATTTTTTATGGTCTCATCTCCCAAATGCACAACATTTTGCTAGGGTTATGCACACTAAAAGAAGTTTAACTACGAAAAATTTAAATTCCCTACGCATCAAAAACCACAATACGGCTTATACGGCAACACTGTGGGATACTGAGTGCGGGCGGCTCAAGCTCGCTCGCGCATGTAGAACGCATACTCGAACACGCATCTTGCAAGCTCGAGCATCAAGTTTGTTGGACGTGTATTTAATTTTGAATTGTATTAGATTAAGATTAATTTTTCAGAGTTGTCTCAGAAAATGCTCTGCTCTTGGTGTGCGCTGCGCCAAGGACGTAGGTACAAAAAATTACACCCAATAATGATTTTATTAACATTTATTCAATAAATAATACAAAATTGGTTTTCATTGCAATGCTTAAGAATTTCAAACACAAAGTTACAGTCACGTAAACTGAGCAAACTTCCTACCAACATTACACTGATGTTAGACGAACGATTGTTTCACTTTATTACAATATGATTACATCGAAATACAAAGATACCGTACAGTAACACTCGACTTCCCACATTAAATACATCAATGGAATTTTAGGTTTGTTCAGGTAACATTGATTATATTAAATTTATTAAAAAATTATTATATAAGAATGGATATGAATGTAAATGCTCAGCGAAATGCGGCCAGAAGGATAAAATGCTGCAACATTGTTCCGTAACATTGACTAGCCTCTACCTCACGGGTGTTACACGTTACACACGCTCAACATGATAACATTAGCCATGATTTACAAAACAATAAAAACTAATCAACAAATTTATAATTCGACCAGATTATGTTGACACGCACACATTTGGTTCACTACGTAAAACTTATGTATTAAGTAGTTGTACAATGATAAAATAGTTACATGATATTCGTAGAGTAATTAATAAGTCTTCTTAGAGTTAACTAGAAATAATCATGAATGTTTTATTATGCTTGTACGAATGCATCATGTGTCAACATAACCGTATACTACATCAATACATTAAAACATATCAGTTACATTATGCAACACAATGAGCTCGCCTTGAACACTCATTTCTTAAATGAGTCATAATTATAATACAAAGAAACAGATGAACAAAAGTGTATTTATTGCAAAATTATTATTATTACATTGCAAACACTATCCCCGATCCCCCTAAGTACTAATACAATTATCTTAGTCTAGCGATGTTTCGTCCCGACCACGAAACGTCGACTGTCTTTTAAAACGCGTAGGAACAAATCTGTGGGTTTCATGGTAGGGACAATAGTTATCTACACATGAGACGCTAGGCCATATCTACACGATATCCGAGGACTACAGTAGTGACGTAACATTCACTTCCGATCACGCACAGCGCACTCCACATCAGATCTACATAATTTTAAATTTACACAAAGAATCTCATCAGAAGCGTTCGACCAGTCAAACGGTGTACTTACTTTTTATACATAAACATTACGATCATCCGTCCGCACTCGCTCAAGCGAAAATTTAGTATTACAATAATACACACTACGATATTTAGACGTAAGACACAAATATGTACACAACTTAACGAAACTAACGTAGAACTTAGAGCGCGTGTGAGGGACAGTAGACAGTCCGGACTCACGACGCGTACATGCGCTTGATGTCTTCCTTGTACCGGTCCTGGATGTCTTTCCGCTTGATCTTGAAGGCAGCCGTCACCAGCCCCATGTCGGGCGACCACACCTCCGTCACCAGCTTCACGGCGGCGGGGACCTCGAACTTCTCCAGACCACCTGCGACAACACGATACTCAATCATACCAAAGATAATTAACTCATGTGACCTAAGCTGCGTCATCAAAACCTCTCTTTTTTTAGTTTAGTAAAACAACAGTTTCAGAACTAGGAAGCTTTCTGACATTTATACGTCAAAATGTTTGTCCTTATCATCAACCTAACTAATAACAGCCGCTCGGATCGATCTCTAGGTTAAGCCGTGTTTGCCTAGATTTGTCTGTGGATGGGTGACCACTCATTACATACAGAGTTTTCTTCGTGCCTCGGAAAGCACGTAAAGCTGTTGGTCCCGGCTGTCATTTGTAGATCTTTGACAGTCGTTACAGGTAGTCAGTGGCCCAAAAAGTCTGACAACCAGTCTTACCAAGGGGTAATACGATAGTATTACCCGATACTAATTGGGTTGTGGAGGTCAGATAGGCAGTCGCTCCATGTAAAATACTGGTATTCAGCTGCATCCGGTTAGACTGAAGCCGACCACAACATAGTTGGGAAGAGGCTCTGCAGATGATAATGATAATCAACTTAACTCGGTTCAAATACTTCTCTGTCTTATTTCAGTCACAAAACATAACAATCAAACTCACATTTCCTAGCATGATCAGCCAACTCTTTCACGACAGCCTTCTCCACGTTGGCGTTCTGGCACAGCTGCTCGAAGTCCATCTCTGGCAGGCCGATCCTGGCGGCCAGCTCGGCCAGGTGCTGCGGGTTGGGGACCAGCAGACACACGGTGTAGCACTTGGAGCTGTCTCCGTACACGCAGATGTTCTCCACGATGGGGCAGGTCTTCAGTTCAGCTTCCACTTTGCCGAGGGACACGTATTCGCCGGCTTGCAGTTTCACGAGGTCCTTCTTGCGATCTGTGAAGGTAGTAAGAGGATGGTATAAGAAGATAATTTAGGATATAGGGATTTTACAAGTTGGGTTCAATAAAGCGCTGATTGTTTTTTGACTTTAGAAGAGACTGGTGGTCACAAATCAGGCTTTGGTTAATCGAAGTTCGACACAGGTAGAAAGAGGTTTCTGATACAAAAACTAGTTGATTTATCCACACTAACAGCGCGAGAGCAGCGGTGGCCGTGGCCCAGTGGTGGCGGCCCCGACTTACGAACAGTAAGTCGTGGGTTCGAACCCAGGCAGGCGCATTAGTTTGTGTAATTTATTTCATCACCACTGCTCTCAAAACGGTGAAGGAAAACATCGTGAGGAAACCGGCATGTCCTAGAATCAAAAATTCGAAGACATGTGACATCTACCAATCCGGACTGGGCCCGCGTGGTGGATTATAGCCCATTCCCTCACATAGAAAGGAGGCCTGTGTCCCAGTAGTGGGAACATTAATAGGCTGATGATGATGATCCACACTAGTGGCCTACTTTCTAGTCAGGAGCATTTTCAATATTATGGGTCAATTAGTTAGCCCGTGTCTTTTCAAATAAATACCACTAGCCTATTATTGTCCTACTGCAGGGAAACGGTTTGCAATGAGCAACAACACAACACACACACACACACATGATCAACACTTGTAAATTGTGTGTAACTAACCGATAATTTTAATGCATCCGTCGTGGTGCAGCTCCCCGATGTCTCCGGACTTGAACCAGCGCCGTCCCTCGGCGTCGATGAACTCCTCCTTGGTCTTCTCGGGGTTCTTGTAGTAGCCCTCCGCCACGCAGTCGCCGCCGATCACTATTTCACCCTGGAATTTGAAATAAATGTAACTGAAATACTGCTAAGATGAGTATTCGAAAACAGATCCTAAAAATTAGGGGGTAATGAGCGAAAACACTCAACGGTCGGCCGTGTGGTATCCGGCAGAGTAGAATAGAACCAACCCATTACACTCACGGGTGTCGTATAACGCGACTAATGTCTGAGGCAGAACACCTTACGCCTCCGTAGATCAGAGAATGGGCAGCAGCGTTTTCTGTTAGTCTTTCATCACTGCGATCTCCAATCCGTCTGCCAAGCGTGGAGATTACGGCAAATTCCTCCCATCATGGGAGAGGCTTATGTCCAGCAGTGGACGTTATGGGCTGTTGTGGTTGTAGTACTCAACGGTAGCTTTTAACATGTAATGGGAACTTAGTAGTTATTTCTAGTACATTTGATGACTGCGTCTTATTCCGTACTAGTAGAGTGGATGTTATAGTTCAAGAGTTAACGCTGAGCGAGATATTTAGATTTTTGAAAGTTATTTTACTCAGAATGGTTTAATTGTTGAGAGTTGTACGTAATTAAGTACGTAAATCACGTGGATAACTTTAATAATATCGCGATTAGTTTGGTATGTGGTAATGCAGATGTCACTACAACAGTAAATATCAAACAGAAGCTAGGTAGGTAAGTGTAGGTACTATCGAGGACACTCCCGCCTGACCATCACTAAGCTTATTTTTGCTTGCACTCGCAAGCGCAACATAGAAACGCTCTCTAGCCTCACCCCGTTGACTTTGTATAGAAATAATGAATGAAAAGATACCGAATCGGCCGAGCGCACTGACGACGCACGCCAAACGAGAGTTATTGTTATTCAGGGGTGGAAAATAGTCAGTAAAGTCAGTAAAAGTCAGTTTTTTTTGCTAAGGTCAGTAAAAGTCAGTTTTTTCGAAAAATGGTCAGTAAAGTCAGTATTTTGAGGGTCAGGGGCTACATTCCCATCAGTAGATAGTCTACATGTAGGTGATGTAGGCCTCATGCCCCAGTGATGAATTATTGAGAACAATTTGATATCTCATTTTTGAGGGGCTTTTTATTTTACTAAATAAAAAAGCATGTTTTTTTCTTTAACAGCAATTATTAATTTTGAAATCAACATACAGTCCGCTCACAGTGTTATGATAGCTATGATAGCTGAAGATCCAAAAATATGTCGAAAAAAAGAAAAATAAATTAATAACTTCTTTTTTTTTTTTAAACGAATAGATTGTTTGTTTGTTTAAAAATCAATACATTCAATATGTAGTAATAATTTAAGTTTATTTTTAATAATAAAGGGAGGTGCAGGTTGGCTATGGGGATGGTGGAGGCCAAACACAAAAACATTTTTCTTACTTATTTACAAACATTCTCCATATATTATTAACCTAATTATCTAACAGCAATTAACATTTGTATTTCGATGTCATGTTGACAGACCAAGGGTCAGTTTTCTAGAGATTTGGTCAGTAAATGGTCAGTATTTTAGAGGGTTTTAGTCAGTAAAATTAGTATTTTTGACCATGGAATCAGTTTCCACCCCTGGTTATTTTTCGCGCCAAAGTTGAGGCTTTCCTTTCCTAATAGGCCCAAACTTTAAGGGAGCGTGGCTCGGCGCCTCCGCATGTTTGAAGCGAAATAAAATTAAAATGGTCAGGCGGAAATGACCCCGACTGTACCTGTGGGTAAGGCTTGTTGTCGATCCTGTAGCCGCCCTCCTCCCAGTTGAGCAGCGTGACGTCAGTCCCCGAGGTGGGCGCGCCCACCCGCCCAGTGCTCCGGTCGTGCGGGTCCATGACGGTGGCGCACGACGTGGTCTCCGTCAGCCCGTACCCCGCCACCACGTCCGCGCACAGGCAGATGCGCACCTGGAATGTAGATTAGTTATTTTTGTTCAAGTTTATTTTGCATAAATTTACCACACTAAAACATAATCATCACATGTTATTCAAACCAATTTTTAGCTACCAGGGTTTAGGGTTCTGACATCGCAATATTAAAAAAGTGCGGGCTTATTTTACTATTCTATGGGTTCGTTTACGGAGATCGGCGCATTGCGAGCTGTGTTGTGTGACGCGGTCCGCTTTTCATTCAAATATATTATGGCGATGTATGCGAACCTTTACGGGGAAACGATTTTATTTTACTACCACTGCACGCGCCGCCTCTACATTACGCTCCACACATAACAATAAAAAATAAAAACGAACCCTAAGCAACAATACAAGAACACAAGAAAGAATACAATTTACAAGAATTATTACAATAAAATGTAGCCCACCAATTATATGTCGCATAGACTTAAAAAATCGAAATAACCAGAAGCGTTCACAATATAAGTAACAAAATGGTAGTTACCTGCGCGTGCGTGTCGGGCGACAGAGGAGCTCCGCCGCTGATCATCATGCGCACCTTGCCGCCCAGCAACATGCGGATACGGGAGAACATCTGCGGGGAGAACAAAAAAGATCACATACTAAATAACAGAGATTTACAAACTAGACCTCATTTTCAGTATCAGCGCCCGAAAATATCATCTAATAATTGCAAAATAGTAGATTGAAAAAAAGGGAATTTAATAGAGAGACTAAGTTGGATCCAAAGAGCAGCGAAGGATTCTAGAGTAGAATCCTGAGCGTAGCAAGGGATTTTAGAGTAGAATCCTGAGCGGAGCGAGGGATACAAGAACCGAGATTTTTTTTTCACGAGTTGTTTGCTCTACTTTTTACCCGAGAAAATATATAGAAGAATAGTAATTCTCATGGGTTAATAACAACAGCCACTCGGGTCGATCTTCAAGGTTAAGCCACGCTTACCAAGGTCGGTCTGTGGATAGGGTGACCACTAATTCATTACATACTGAGTTTCCTCCGTGCGTCAGAAAGTACGTAAAGCCCTTGGTCTCTTCGAGATGTACGTACCAGCATGTTGAGCACGGGAGTATCGTACCCGCGCCGCATCCAGATCTGCTTGTAGCTGTAGGCCCACTTGAACAAGGCGCTCGCCAACTCTCCGCTGCGCGACACCTTGTCCGTGATGCCCTTGCTGATGCGGTCCATGATCAACTGTGGATATAAACATAGCTTAGTATAACAGGGCCTATGGATGGTAACTTCTTCAGCAGCTTCTTTCAATACGAAGGTATTCACACAGACAGGTCTTTTTTTTGTTTTTTTTTTCGGATTGGAAATCATCAAATGACTCCTCCCGCTCTGGGCGGAGCAGAAGGGAATGTCAGACATTTAATGACTAAAATCCATCCATGTTCCATCATCGCCCTTTGTGTTCCGAGGCCACGGTATCTCTTTCGAACAGTCCCGTAGCCCCGGCAGGCATCGGTCCTTGCGGACCCCTTCCTATTGTTGACTCAGCGTCGCGCGTGGAACACTCCTGCTTGTCGACCCGGCCTGTCGTCACAAGACAGACGGACGGCGAGCTAGCCCACCGTCCACACGGCCGGGGCGTCTCCCGCGGCGGTCACAGATAGGTCTCAAGTCTGTATGAGAGCTGAAGAACTATAGGGTGCTGGCTAACACCAAGTATTTGTAATGCAGTTATTAAGACTGCCCTATATGTAGCAGACGGCCGGCGGGATAGTCTTCCTGACCTTTGTTTACAAAAAACCTTGGGTAGTTCCACTTGTTGATGTTTAAAAGTTTCCTTATATAGTTTATAGTTAATATCAAAGAAGTTATATTTTAAGTTTATTATTGAACTTACAAGAGGAGCTCGTGGCTAAATAATAACAGCCGCTCGGCTCGATCTTTAGGTTAAGCCGTGCTTACCTAGGTTTGTCTGTGGATAGGTGACCACTCATTACATACCGAATTTCCTCCGTGCCTCGGAAAGCACCTTAAGCAGTTAGTTTCGGCTGTCATTTGTGATCTTTGACAGTCGTTACAGGTAGTCAGTAGCCCAAAAAGTCTGACAACCAGTCTTAGCGAGGGGTATCGTATTACCCAGTACTAACTGGGTTGTGGAGGTCAGATAGGCAGTCGCTCCATGTAAAATACTGGTATTCAGCTGCATCCGGTTAGACTGGAAGCCAACCCCAATAAAACTTGGGAAAATTGATTGAACTTACAGGTACGGTAGTGATACAGGTGGGTTGCAAGATGGTGGCGTCTCCCTTCGTGCCCTTCATGATCTTGCTGGACGTGTCCAACATTGTGAGCGGAGTGGAGTAGCCGATAGGGACGCCTGTAAACATTATACAATACACAATAAGTTAATCTGAATGTAACTGGGGTAGACGTTCTTTATACTGTGACAAGAATCTTTCTATTAAAGTAAGATAGTGTAACCTATCTAGTGATCTAAGACTATGTTAGAGTCATAGATCTTCTACGGGTACTAGGCCCGTGGCTACAACCCACTCCCTCTCCCTCTCCCTCCATGCGAAAGGTGGTCTGTGTCTCAGTTGTGAGAGTTTCTTAAGTTTGATTAAAACAATACTGTACATTCAGAGGTGACGGTTACAATATATTCAAGAGAGTAAGGAGTAGTACTTTATGTTTCAGTCCATCTCTATCAGTTGTTGTTAGTTTTAGTCATGTCCCTGACATTCTAGCAACAATAACATCGAATCTACTTGTCAAGGTTAAATGTAACTTAACCAACAATCAGTCTCGTCTATAATTAACTGCAATAACCGCATCAGCTTGTATTGTGAGCGAACAATAAAATGACAGCACGACGTCAACATGAAACGTCTCATAAATCCTGTGTTTATATCCGTTTTCTGAACATTGTTACCGAGATAAACAATCGATGTTCGTCGTGGACTTTGACTGAAGTTTATTTTATGGTCATCTGAAGTGATCTCGGATACAAAGTAGTGCGATATTTTTTGTTTAAATTATTTCCCTCATCGTTATAGTATTGGATCCACTCAATAAATGTAAATAACAAGCGATTAGTCACTAATAATTCTTAGAATATATTTTAATTGCACGGTACTGTTTCCAAGATATCATCGTCTACGAGTCAACCTAATATGACTGATAGCATTTCAACAACAAAGACCACCTCACTGTTACGCAATAAAGGTGCTGTCTATGTCTGATTGTTACCACCAGTGTAACAATTCTAAGGCTCCCCTTTGAGAACAACATGGTTTTTAACTATCGAATTAGCTGACTGAGTATAGTATCAAAACGTGGATCCTCACCTCCGATCATGCACAGGTTCTCAGCCAGCAGCTCGAAGACGTGCGCCAGCGGCAGGAAGCCCATGAGCAGGTCTCCGTCGAAGATGGGCATCGCGTCGGCGAAGGCCTTCAGCGTCGCCAACATGTTGCGGTGCGACAGCACCACGCCCTTCGGGACGCCCGTCGAGCCCGACGTGTACATTATGATGGCCGTGTCCGACGGCGACGGCGGCACCGGCTCTGGGGAGGGAACATGATGTAACTAATGGGCACGTGTACATTATGATGGCCGTGTCCGACGGCGACGGCGGCACCGGCTCTGGGGAGGGAACATGATGTAACTAATGGGCACGTGTACATTATGATGGCCGTGTCCGACGGCGACGGCGGCACCGGCTCTGGGGAGGGAACATGATGTAACTAATGGGCACGTGTACATTATGATGGCCGTGTCCGACGGCGACGGCGGCACCGGCTCTGGGGAGGGAACATGATGTAACTAATGGGCACGTGTACATTATGATGGCCGTGTCCGACGGCGACGGCGGCACCGGCTCTGGGGAGGGAACATGAGGTAACTAATGGGCACGTGTACATTATGATGGCCGTGTCCGACGGCGACGGCGGCACCGGCTCTGGGGAGGGAACATGATGTAACTAATGGGCACGTGTACATTATGATGGCCGTGTCCGACGGCGACGGCGGCACCGGCTCTGGGGAGGGAACATGAGGTAACTAATGGGCACGTGTACATTATGATGGCCGTGTCCGACGGCGACGGCGGCACTGGCTCTGGGGAGGGAACATGATGTAACTAATGGGCACGTGTACATTATGATGGCCGTGTCCGACGGCGACGGCGGCACCGGCTCTGGGGAGGGAACATGAGGTAACTAATGGGCACGTGTACATTATGATGGCCGTGTCCGACGGCGACGGCGGCACCGGCTCTGGGGAGGGAACATGATGTAACTAATGGGCACGTGTACATTATGATGGCCGTGTCCGACGGCGACGGCGGCACCGGCTCTGGGGAGGGAACATGAGGTAACTAATGGGCACGTGTACATTATGATGGCCGTGTCCGACGGCGGCACCGGCTCTGGGGAGGGAACATGAGGTAACTAATGGGCACGTGTACATTATGATGGCCGTGTCCGACGGCGACGGCGGCACCGGCTCTGGGGAGGGAACATGATGTAACTAATGGGCACGTGTACATTATGATGGCCGTGTCCGACGGCGACGGCGGCACCGGCTCTGGGGAGGGAACATGAGGTAACTAATGGGCACGTGTACATTATGATGGCCGTGTCCGACGGCGACGGCGGCACCGGCTCTGGGGAGGGAACATGATGTAACTAATGGGCACGTGTACATTATGATGGCCGTGTCCGACGGCGACGGCGGCACCGGCTCTGGGGAGGGAACATGAGGTAACTAATGGGCACGTGTACATTATGATGGCCGTGTCCGACGGCGGCACCGGCTCTGGGGAGGGAACATGAGGTAACTAATAGGCACGTGTACATTATGATGGCCGTGTCCGACGGCGACGGCGGCACCGGCTCTGGGGAGGGAACATGATGTAACTAATGGGCACGTGTACATTATGATGGCCGTGTCCGACGGCGACGGCGGCACCGGCTCTGGGGAGGGAACATGAGGTAACTAATGGGCACGTGTACATTATGATGGCCGTGTCCGACGGCGGCACCGGCTCTGGGGAGGGAACATGAGGTAACTAATGGGCACGTGTACATTATGATGGCCGTGTCCGACGGCGACGGCGGCACCGGCTCTAGGTGGGGAACTCGACGTAACTAATGGGCACATCCCCGATATGGTACTTAACTGGTAATATGTTAATGCGCAATTGTGCTTACTGTAAAGCCCCGTGGGTTAAATAGAGATTAATGGGTGATTCTTTAGATTACGTATTCAAAGAAACACTTAGGACTTACACTTAGAACGTACACTTAGGACTTCACACAAATAACTAAGATGAAAAGTGACGTTTTTTTATTTCTCGTAAAATATTCCCCAAATCTCATCACCATTCGTGTCCCAAAATTGAGCAGTTCATGCTCGAAAAGTTATAAACATACCCTAAAGATTTTAGTAATTTAGATGCTAAACGGTACGCTTTACCAACTAACGAAACTATGCACATTAAAGAACATTTTTAAGTTATTTGTAAGAACTTTTAAAATTGTCCCAACACTTTATACTCACTGCCATTTGTGTACACAGTCGCGGGTTTATTTTTTTCCGCGTACGTCACGACCCGTGCGGGTCACAACTCACAGGTCCAACCGTGTTTTAGCGTCAACTGTAGCCTACCTTAATCAACCAGGATTGTATTTGTCAAACACCGTCTCTTTACCTTTCAAGTTTCCCGTGGTAAAGATATTGTTCTTATTTGTCATTTTTATGCACTGAAATAGTCGCCATAAGATAGTCTTTGCATTGATTAAGTTCCCAAGTTATTTAGTGCTATAAAGGACGTACAATGTGAGAAAGTGTACACATATCTAATTACCGTTCATATAATTACCATTTTTCCCGAACATATTTTGGCGAACTGTAATGAGAAATCGAAAATGGTAATAAATTAGTACCAATATAAGCTGGTCTGTTATTGTTTCGGAACTCCTTAACCTGCTAGGCCAGTTAAAATACTAATTACCGTGAGTTTCATATTTCATTACCATTCGAAAATTTTAAGCTATGAAATACTGTGCGTTTGATTTATTTCGTTAACCTGCACATAATTTAAATCCATAATAGTGGTAATTGGAAGCATTCTTTGAACTTCATTTTCAAATCCTGAATATATTATGTCTATCTCCTAATATTCTGCATCTAGAATACTGGGAGGGAATACACACGCGACGTTATGTCAGTGAATCACACTTGACACCTCCTAATTTTTCTATATTCTTTGAAAGTTTGATGACCACATCACCTATATAGAATTGCATTCCCCTGCTTCAAATCGCCTAAAATTCTTGTATAGGCATAGTATTTGTTCCGTCACTTCTACTGTAGTAAATGCTGCTCTGGTGTGCAGCCTGCTGGAAAAGTTACAAAAAATTACAAATCAGTCATTCCACTTACCAATTTTGGAGGCGGCACCTTTCTGCACAACCTCCTTGTAGCCAATAATCTTGATGCCGGGCTTGTAGCCGCTGGGGTCGATGCTCTTGAGCTGGTCCTCCATGTAGATGATGGTGTCGACGCGCGGAGTCTTGGCGAGGATCTTCTTGAACTTGGGCAGCAGCTCGTACGTCGTGATCACGGTGGATACGTCCGTCTCGTTGATGCCGTGTGCTATCGCTTCGTCGCCCAGAGTAGCGTAGATTGTTACCACTGGAAATTGTAACGTATAAATTAAAACGAGGTCTAGTTTTGGACAAAATTGCGAGTATGGGGATTACACAGAAAGTCTTCGTTAATATGAAAATAGGTTTCACTAGCAACTTTAAACAGAAAGCTATAGAGATCTGGATGTCATATCATATCATATACATAATAATATGTGATTGGGTATTTCTGCCGGTGACTGAATGCATCAACCACATTGCAAGTTCGTTTGCATTAATTCAATCGCCTACCTAAAGGGTTAACCGCAATAGGAAGTGAATGTGTTTCCCCGAACTACAAATCGGTTTATGACCGGTCACCGCAACTGAAGTTTATTTAAAGGTCTTAATTGTTACCTGTGGAGTAACCGTGCTCACAATGTCGTCAAAGCACTAATTAAATGTATCTATGTTTACCGTGTATGCACCACACTATTCGCAAACTATTGCAACTCCTGAAAGTCAGAATCAACGATGGCAACCACCAGAAAAGCGCCGAGACAATGAAGCTAGACGTAGTCCCGGAGAAACAAATTAACTGTTGGATTCCGCAACGCAGTTAATCAGAAAAGATTAGCGGAGGAGTAGGAAAAACATAATTTCCATTGTGATATACGTATAGTTACCGGGTATGCTCTGCTTGAAGCAGCCGTGCGCCGCGATCATCCACTCGGCGCGCGTCTCGGCGAACATGACGACGTTCTCGCGCGGCCGGCAGCCCAGCTCGCGCAGCCCCGCGCCGAACGTACGCGACTCCTTCTCCACGTCCGTGTACGTGCGCCACACGTAGTCGCCCATGTTGAACTGGGGATACCACGGAACTGGTTACGAATGATGAAGATAGATCACTACAGATATTATCATGTTGTCGAGGAATTATTGTTTTTCTTCCCTATATCGTTCAAACTCAGCACATGCCTGCTACCAAAGTTGCTCTGCGTGAAGGGTTAGGTTTGACTCTTGAACTTTTGGCCTTGGCGTCAGTCGAATTTAAATTGAATATACTGGAGAAATTGCTTCAGCTTTCAAAGACACAGTTATCATGAAAGCTAGTTTTGGATTATTTTTAATTTGGGAAAATACTAAGGGGAATTAAATCCACTCTAATATCTAGAATGAATTATCAGTATCATACATTCTGACAGCTTGGCAAGCTGTGAGGAAAAGCATAAGATTTTGTACCAAGAGCGGTGCAATTATACCTGCATATTATGAACAGGGGACTACCTAGCTATTACCGATAGAAAGCAGCACGTGGGTTACTGCTAAGTTGAGTCATTAGCCATTTGTTCACCACAAGTTTACTCTCACATCCTCAATGTCAAAACCATTGATGACAATCAATGGCTAACAGTCATACATTCAATTGATTTGATTGATTGACCGACTTCCGTGGGAACTGAGAGCACTTGTGTCTGACATATGCTGACCTGCTATCTACTGAATAGAAGTAATTCGAAGTGCAAGAAAAAATATCCAGCAAACAACAACAATTCACAGATTTCAAATCTAAGTCATGATTTCGTATTTTCCTGCAGGATTTTAATTCAAAAGTTGACCTTATCAGATAAAGGTGTAACATGAAATGATTAACATCACGCCTGCATTTCCTGAAGGGATAAGCAGCGGCGCTATCACAAATTACATCATGACGTTATCCTCAAGAACCCACCTTCTTAAACACCCTCCCATTAGGCTGCGGCTCGTCCTCCTCGCTGAGCACCGTCCTGGTGCCCAGACAGTCGCGGTCTCCCCAGCGCGCCGCCGCGGCCCGCAGCATGCTCTCCATGGACGTGACGCCGTCGCGCACCAGGCGCAGGTGCAGGTCGCACGGGGACGACACAGAGCGCACCGTGATGCTGTTCTGTGTCGTCTGGATTATGCGGGCCTGGAGAAAGAAAGAGTTAGGTTACAACTGTTGAAGATTCTTCTTCCTGATTCCTATTTTCCAAGTAAAACGAGGTTCGATTAGAACTCGACCTGTATAGCGTTTCGCTCAAGGAGGTTAGACATCGTTTGTTGTGTGGTTCCCTTGTCACACTTTATTTTATCGGAATATCCTCAAAGGCAAAGGAATAAGATAGCAAAATGCAACCAGAGCCGTAAAAATAGACCAAGTAGCAAGGACTGAAAGGTCAGAGAATAATGTACGTCGCATTTTACGACCATGGAGAATCTGAGATTTAAGTTATGGCTGTGAAGCTTGAAGCATTATTCAGTGCTTACATAGCCCTGATTAATAGCAGGGTATTGAATTTCTCAGCTTTACATTTTTTATCATAAAAGAAATTTTATTTTTTAAAAGCTTAACATTGTAGCTCTTCTCTATAATTATGATACAGTGGCACTTTATCCTCCGAAAGAAAGAAGTCAGAAGCAGAACATCAACATTTGCATAAAAATAATGTCATTTAATCTGTACAAACAAGTTATTCATTATTGCAATTCTGTGCGACCATCATCACAAGCAGACGTGGGCGTCGGAGAATTTTAAAAGAGGTCAAACGAAAATAACAATACAATGGTTCTGTTCGAGAATATGTGCGGTTTATGTAATATATAAGATGGAGTATATAAGTTTACATGCGACAGCATACCTGGACAATTAATCTATAAAGCGTTGTTAACCAAATCAATATCGAAACTTCCTAATCTGCATTTTGGCAAAGCCTCAAAAGCTTTTTCTTCAGAGCGCATTAATCTGTATCATGATTTAATCAAACTTTTTTCAGTTTCTGAATAACAAAATTATTCTTAGTAATCTTAGAAGTTGTTGACAAACTTGGGTTGTTCAATTATGAATACAACATGAGACGAAAATGTTGGGACTTTCGGGTCAATACAGGCCAGAACAACTGAAACTAAGTTACTTTATGTCGAAAATACATTTTCCTTTATAGGCGTTGAAATTATGTTTAATATTGGATAGGACTAATTTCCTAAAAGGGTAGGCCTAGAAAACCGCAAATCTCATGTTAAGGAAATTGCAAGTTATTTTGATTATGTAGACCTTTTTCTCGTAGTAAAACATCAACAATTTAAAACACACACCATACTGCGGCTAAAAAATGCGTTGTTTTCTGTTTCGTTGACAACGCCATTAGAATAGTATTGTCTCACTCACTCATACTGAAAATAGTATCATCGTTCTACGCAGGATTTGCGAGGTCACTTTTCTCATGTATGGTCAATTTCTCGCGATCTAAATGTAAAAATGCAGATGGCGTGGCATCATTTTTACTTTTTTTTTTTAGCCTATTCTGCTATGTTCAACAAAAAATTTGACAGTTAGCTGTCAAATTTTTAGTTGAACTTGAACATAGCAGCATAGGCTCTCCAATCGCCGGCCACTTTGGCCACTCTCCTCCAGTCCAAAAGATCCGAAGCTACGGTGTCCCTTACCTTAATTCGTCTGGAGAGCGCTCGTTTCCTCCAGGGTCTCTGCGCGATGAGGTGCACTGGGAAGGTGATGATGTCGAACACCAGCGCCACAGCGCGGATGGTCTTGAGCAATGCCGACACCCACCATGACTCCGGCCTGGAGACAAAGGATATATATTCTTTAATAAAGCTGTTAGTCGTGAGGTTTTCAAACAATATTAATTTATTCTAATTGGGCTGACAGTCAGCAGTATCTAATGTCAAAATAATATTAGACAGTTCCCCAAAACGCTCTTCACTATTTCCTAGTGTTTGACTTGGGGAGAAGAAGCGGCGGAACAAACTCCCCACCAAAATCATCTGCATCTGTTTGTTTTATCTCAATCAATTATTTTACTATCCTCCTGTTTCATCGAAATGATATCATGTTGTGTCAGCTTACATGGTTAGTGGTGCTTTTCGTGATTAAATAAAAATGTACAGGTAACTTTTTTGTCAAGAATCACCGTATCATTATTATACTTTAACCTTAAACTTGAAAGCAAAGCAGTTCTGGCCATGGATTAATGTTGATGATTATTATCAGGATAATTGGTTCAAATTTTCCTTCAAGGTTATCGATGATTCCTACTCCGAATGTCATACATGAAATACATACTCAATAACTCATCTTTATTATAAAAAACACTTGGCTATAATAACTATAGGGTCACGAAACTCTTAAAATGAGAAATAAACGTCAACTATCGTAACCATTTGTAACCCAGACATGACTGCGTCCTTATTTATTTTTTATTTATTAACTTATTTATTGCTGTTTCATAGCAATAAATAAGTTTGTATTTATGTACTTATGGCGAAAAAAACCTGTACCTATATCAAAAGGGCTCAAGGCATACAGGTCTGCGGGTTCTGGCCTTGGTTTTAATCTATCTAGTCAAGTTAAGTATAGATACAAGCGTAGTTTGTGGTATTGACTTTCAATCAATCAATTTGCTGTCGAAACCCGAAAGTCTACCCACCAGTCTTGCCAAGGGTTTCCCAAGGGGTATTATAGTAGTATTACCCAGTAAAGGGTTTTGGAGGTTAGATAGTAGCTCCATGTGAAATACTGGTATTCGGCTGCTCGAAATTTGAATGCTGGTATGACACTTGATGATCAGAATCTTGGAGATCCATGGAAAGTTTACTAATCAAAAATTTTCGAATCTAATACTTCATCCCATGAAGAAAAACCACCTTCCCCTCCAACCGGTTGAATTTTCCCAAATTTTAGTAAAAATACAAAATGTGCATTCAGTTCAGGTGCACGTCCTCCTATTTTAGGTGACGGCATAATAAATTGCGATATCCTGGCGCGTTCACCTTGAGCTTAATAATAATTGAGCTTAATTTTCTGCTTAATGC
Organism: Xestia xanthographa; assembly: GCA_905147715.2. Taxonomy (NCBI): domain Eukaryota; kingdom Metazoa; phylum Arthropoda; class Insecta; order Lepidoptera; family Noctuidae; genus Xestia; species Xestia xanthographa. Next base: position 1,820,852 of record LR990655.1, read on the forward strand.
TGTAGCATCTTCCCTCTTATGACCCTGATTTTATTAATGATTCCTCCAAAAGTTCGGCAGATTTTTAAGATTGCTTCAAAAGGGCAAAACCTGATTTAAAAAAAATGAAAACCGCAAAATTAAGTAAGTAAAGATATTCACACTAGGACAGTTATGCCTCTGTTACTGGCTCAGAAGATAAGATCCTGCCTGCCTGACATTGCTAAATGAATGAACATTTAATTTTCACACTTTAAAACCCCACTCAGACTACTTGCGGTTCCAGTACAAATAAAAAAGTATTCTTCCTTCGTGCAGCTCTAAACCTTGTTCAATAAACTTAAGGTTGAAGACGCCTTTCTAAGTAAGTATGACAGTAATTTTAAGGTCAATTGCGTTAAGAGACCGGCGCTTACCATAAAAAGTAACATGTGCACGGAGCAAGCGACGCTTTTTATACAGACAGCACAAACGTCCTTTTTAGTCCTTACACTGTTTTTATGTCTTATTACTTCTTTAGAAGGAGCGATCTTGGATTACTGCTCGAATAGATAGTCGAAAAAAAACGAAAGGTTATACCTACAACAATAATTTCTCAGAACGCGTAGGTTTGTACAAGCAAGCCGAAACCTTCATGTTAAATCCTTACGTAGGAGTCTATAATGCTATTTATAATACTTGACGTGCTAATTGAAATTTCTTACTGAAGGAATTAATAATGTTATTATAATCATAAAGATAAATCCTCCACTGAAAACTAACCCCGACGAACGTAAAGGCACACGCAAAATACAATGTTTCATTTAAAATTCTGACAGATTTATTTCAACGAGTCAAACAGAATATTCAGATAGGACCTAGTTTTCATTTTGTGGAATTCTCTAATGAAATGATCCTTTTACCCATTCACCAGTGTTCAACGCGCTTGAGACAAGCGGTTAGATGCAAGTCGGATTGTGGCTGTGAGCTACAAACAGCAAATGAGAAAAGTGGTCGTTGAAGAGACCATTATCCATTCAGTAATCCCGACCTACATTACTCCCCCTCACAAGTACAACACCTTCAATCAGATAAGACAACGCAAACTTTCGTCCCAACATTGATACGAGGTCAGTGTCAGCAGGGAGCGGATGCATCTGTGCTGTGGGCCGCCCCGCCCAGTTACGCGACCGTGACCCGGCCCGCGCATGCGCCGCTACACCCTCCAGTGCATCCCACACCTACTGAATATGTAAGCACAAGCCTGTTGCAAGCCTAATTACTTTCTGGATGGCGAATTTCCAGGTAAACGGCGCGTGAGACGTGTTAACGTCAACGAGCATCGATTTTAGGTACAAGCAATTTTAGTATTTATCTTGTTGACACAGAAACTGCAATCTCTCTCAGTAGGTAAGTGCCAGCAGTCAAACAATTATGCAGTTATCAACATGCCAGAACATAATAAACCTCTGCAATCTAAAAAGTATAAAGTTGAACGATAACAATAATCACGCCATTCGATTACAATAACAAGAAGGTGAACAATGAATGTCATTTGGATGTGACTTCCACAATGCGTTCAGTCTAGATATGCTCCAATCAAGATCACGGTCTACCTCTATTCGACCGTTGCGCTGAGGGGTTAATAAGAGCAAAAACTTCGTTAAAAGGCGCCCAAACAATATTTCATCATGGTTATTTAGAACACCAATAAAACTGGTGCTAATTAATAGGTATTAATAAAACTGGTCTTCTAAAAAAAATACTCTTATAAAAGATTTCACTAAAGATTGCTCTGCTTGTTCGCCCTTGTATGTAACGCCTCTTAAGAGACGCACGTGTAGTTTTTTTCAATACATTTTCAAGTTCAACCCTTAGTAAGCCAAGTACCAAGAACGTCTAAGTACATAATTCAGTCTTTTTGCGAGTCGTCGGATCAAAGATCACGCTACAGACAGAATCGGTTGAGAAACTTTGTTTGATTCAAGGTAGCGAAATATTCCAAAGATACCGGATCTTGAGATAAAGGACAACATAATGCCAAAGCTTTTCAAAGGATTTTATACGGGTGGGGGTCTTATAAGATCATGTCTTGAGCCCCTCTCATTATTTTGGGGATTGCGTCCAGGATTTAACTGATACTGGACTGGTTTGACCGTTCGACATTTGGTTCATGAAAACCGTTATAGAATTCTTGACAATAAACTTGATATCTTTCCATTCCATTAAAACATGCCGTAACCATTAGTCAAGTTACAGAACAAACATCTAGACTCGGAACTTACACTATTAAGGTATTAGATAGTCATAACATACGTGACGTAGGTAAACAGTGGTTATGTGTTGAGTAGTGAGGACATCACCGCGGTGTCACCTTGCCGCTGTAAATAATGAAACTTACGTCTGCGAGACGTAGCCTCCCCTTATAAGTTATCGCTAGAACTTAGAAAACATTGAACTGACCACAATCGCAACATTGTACTGTAGTTTAGAATTATTTGATACAGTTACTGCTGAAACCTATTTTCTCTGGACACTAAAACCTTATTCCAGTTAGAAGTGGAACTGTTACGGACCACAAGTTTGCGGTTTGTTACCAAACCACTACGAAAGAAATGCCAGAACCAATTTCGCAACTCTCGATGCAATAAGTCATTTCTATCGAAGGTAAATAACAATGTATTTTCAACTTTATTCCGTAAACCATACAGTTCTATCCAAACTAGAGGGCAGATATTATTTTACCTGAAACTAGAAGAGCCTATTGGCGAAGGAAGCGCTTTTAAATGAGTTCATTATAGGATCCTCCAAGGAAAGTTACCTAGCAGATGGGGAAAACGTCAAGATAATGAGGTACTTTAACACGATAAGGTAGCACATTAGTGATTACTCAACTTACACACATGCCAAAAGGTGGCGTGAGCGCAACACGTCATATGTCAACCAATCATAGAAGGATACGTGGAACAAAACTAGTCTTTAGTAGACATGACGATTTTTTTACTGCAATTACTTTAATGGACTCATGATTGAAAACGATAGTATGAGATAGCATATTGGGGGTCAACTACAGACATATTTATTGGTCAAATAGAAATACCCTTGCCATATTTTTTTCTTTTTGACAAAGACTTTGTCAAAATAAGTCCCAATGTGTGACTATTGATTATATCTATTGATTGATTGACTTATAAATGATAGCTTACAACTGTCTTAAATAAAACCATTCATGACGTTTTCAAATCAATTGATACTATACTGATTTACGATAATTTGTAGACAGGCTTACTATCGAACAATATTATAAGATACAGATACTGCATACGTTGTACTTTGCACTATGGAACGTCTATCATAATATTGATATCCTGCTGCTTATCTACTAGTGTAATTTTTTCCTTCATTTGAACCAACATTTTGTAAGGCACATTTCTTTGCGTACTCGTACGGCTGTCAGTTGGAGTCCTACAAGGAACCACACATCATGACAAATCGCGTTGCATGTGCAATGCCTGGCCCCGTTATGAATGAATCACTTTCTTGCAATGTGCGCTTGCTCAACATAATGTTATGAAGTATTGCTAAAATAAATTTCGCAATCTTGTACGGTTGTTTTATGAGTTTAGAGTGAAATACATCTATTTTCTTTCGTGTTTTAAACGGTGCTTTAATCTCAAATGCAAATGAGCCTAATATAGAATCATCAAATAAAGTAGATCTTCTAAGTCACTTTTACATCAAAGGCTTTTCATATGGATTTTAATGGATTGTTTCAACAAATCTTTCGATTCTTACAATTGCAACTATACTATTCCAAAGACGAGTCTTGAGCCCGCAAAGTCAAATTATCAAAAGTAGGTATGCCTAGTTTTACCGAGCATCAAGTAAGTTAAATATTTGCCTTCCTGTCACATTAACCCACTGCGAGCTCCAAGTAGACCTCCTTCATAACACTTCGCTTACCGGTGCTAAGCCAGTTCCATCTATTTATGGAAGCTAGTATGTTGATGTAATCATTACGCGGTTTTAAGTACCTACCCATATTAAGTTTATTACTTCCAGTTGAACATCAATAAACTTTAAGTACTCGGGACTTGTGTTGAGAATATGCCATTTTGTACCAATATCTTCCATTCTCCTTGATTGGTCTTTCTTGTGTAGATAATTATGTAACTTAACGGCTGACATCTTCCAACTTAGTTGATCTTTCTTCTCTCTTGAGAGTCTTCTCGGTTGTGATCCTGTTATAGTAGCATAGCAACATTATTTTCCTGTCCTTATCTCCTGTTACTTGCAAGTCTTTAAAACAACTTACAGTTGTTCAGGATTATAATCTGATTTGCTTTCATATCATACTCTATGTGAGTGAGATGTAGTCTAAATTTGCTTTATCATCACTTGGTCCTAAAAGACATGGGTCAAGTTTTCCCCTCTCTCTTCTTGTCCTCTTCTTCTGTTTATACCTGAATTCTCTCTTCAACAATAATCGTAATACACGTATTGTCTTACTATTTGACACAATTACTAATTAAATTACACATTGTTTACATTACATACTTAATCCTTATCTTCGTTTTGGCACAGCGTGAGGTGTCCAACCGATGGACATGCGTACTCCATGCGGTAAATCGGTGTGCCTGTGTAACTGTGTTACCTCAACGGACGAAGTCCAGTGATTAGATAATGACATGTGTGACTTTAATGATTTATTAATGGTTTGTTTTTAGTATTAATGTTACTACGTTATATCTGGCAGTTTACGTTTTTCGTCGATGTTTGCTTTTTGTATTAGAATATCGTACCTATACGTCAGTTGCTATTTTAAGGCAGGTAATCCGACTCATTATCTCTTGTCTGACATTTATTTTGTACAAAGTATTTAGATGGTGAAGGAAGATGTCTTGAGGAAACCGAAATACAAAAGTTATAAACTGTGCCGGTTTCCTCACGATGTTCGTGTCCAAGCAGTGATAAGGAGGCCTGTGTCCCAGCAGTGGGATGTGATAGGCTGACAACGTATGCTTATACTTTTGAGATATTTTGTTTACTGCTTTGTATAAAGAGAAATGCTAATAGACGATGTTTCGCTCTTTAAACAAAGACGTAAGGTACGGAAACTCAATTTCGTTATGTCATGTATCTTCCACTATTTCTTGTTTCAAACAAAGCCTGATGTTTTGCTGATTCCTGTAACTAGATATCGTACCCTTGGTACCAGGCTCTGTAGTCAACTGATCCCACTCATTTGGATCTCGCGGGATCAGTTTATTAAATTAATATTTTTATGTCATTTACTAATATTGGAAAGATTTAAATAATATAGAATAAATGTAGTCATTATCGGAGTAATTATTTCCGTATTTTGATAAAACGATGCAATGTAAGTAACGATAGTAATGATGTTGACTAACGAGAGTCATACCAATCAGACTGAGGTTAACGACAGTCAAGTCTGTAAGCCAAAGTTCACAAACGTGTTCGGATAGTGTATAAACCAAAACCTTGACATTCAAGAGAACTTATGAATCAGGATGGTTATCAGAATCCGTCTACAAACAGACGTAGCCAGAAAAATCACACAATTTACGGGTAAATCATAACACTGACACAATAATACCAATATGGAAGTTAATAATCATCACTGATAACTAAGTACACAAACACCTTGACAGGTTTACCTTGGCACTGTAATTTGTGCCAGCGCACTACTTCTGACCAGGCGACATAATTTAAACGCAGCAAAAAAAAACCCTACAAGTATCACAGATATTATGTATAACGATAAATAACAATTAGTAGTATAATCAGCCTTGCTTTTAATGTTTTCACAATTTCACAGCTGGGACACAGGGTCACAGGCCTACTCTTTGGACGGTGCGAGTTGGTAGATGTCACATGTCGACTGTCGACTTCGACTTTTGGTTCCAGTACATGCCAATTACCTCACTATGTTGTCCTTCCCCGTATACAGATATAAATAACAAAGTAATGACAGAATAATGTATGTAAACCACGTGCTAAAGTTTTTATTTGTAAGCCAATTGTTCAACTTACGTTATGTAATCGTTTTGTAATTTATCGCGATTAATGAACAAGCCACAACAACAGGTTTTTTGCGTGTTTATCAAACTCATGCAAAGTAATTATTAAGAAGTTTACTAATATAGACAAAGTCTTGAAGTTTCTTCTTGCCAATAAAAGTTATTAATTAGGACAATTATTATGAAGCCAGACGGCTGTATATACGTACACAATTATACATTGTCAGGTTATCTAAAGGTCATCAGTCCACACATAACCTACTGAATGGTGCACCCACTACTAATTTATTACCCCGACTAAATATTTTATAGTCGTTTGTTTTGTGTAGTCGTATAATATAAATAAGTAAGGACATGTTTTTCTAAGATCGCTTGTTCTTTATCAATTACTAGAATACCTCCATCAATTGTACTAAATTCAGGTACATCCGGTGCGACTGGCACTCCTACAAAATACTTCTCTAATGAGTGCTAATCGTCAGGTGGATACAATTATCAATTAATCGTGTAGTTTTTACAAAGTCTAGTGGAAATTTCTTCAGGGCCGTATCCAAGTCCGCAGTATTGACATACTTGATAATGATAAAAGTTATCTTCGAATAAAATCAATGTTTTTGATTACTTTACACGTTACTATAAATAATATCTTTGTAGCACCCTCTTGTACTTCAAGGGGTACTAGTGCTTCAAACAAATTGGTACTTACTTCAAGCTACCGCATTTAAAGTATTCAATTCGTGATTTTTTGCAGGGTAGTTGTTTGTTATGGTTGCTAATTTTGTTCAACCCTTTCAGCAAATTATTACGTGTGAATGGTAAAAATCTTCCCTAACTTGTTTGTATTAGTGGGATAGAAATGGAACAATTTACACAATATAAATGTTTGGTAGAGACCACCCAGACCGTAGTTGTCAGGGAAATAAAATGGCAATCGCATTAGCTCCTGATGTTCTGACGCATCTGGTTACATGACGAATTACAATTACATGCAATTGTGCAGTTGCCTTTGGATTCAAAGTAAAATGGAGGCTTTATAATCAGATAATTGTCGGCAGACTAACAGGTGCATAACATTTCTACGGTTATTCAAAGTTGATGGTCGATATGGGTGAAGTAGAAGTGCCTTCTCACAGTGACCTATCATCATTCACCGGAAGAATTAAACGATTATCCACAGAATTTTGCATTAAACCGTTGTTATTTGCTACTTGGACATTGATTAAGTGTCTAGACTCTAGGCTGAGATGACCTCTGCGTGATATCTCCCAAGATAAACATCCTATTTATGTCTAAGAAACAAATTAAGTATAGATATATCAGCTAGAACATCTTTTACATAATATTCTTGTCTTAGCGTACACAATTCGTTGTACCTATTATGGAAATCTAAACCAAGTTACGAAAATTAAGTAAGTAGTGTCGACGAGCACACGAAGATTAATTTCAGCTTCAGCAGTGATGTACATTCGTGTTTATCTTTGGAACGCCACCGCATTCGTTCGTCAATCATAATTCAGATTAATCTTGAAAACTACTGAAGACTACTACGTACTACTTTCAGGTTGCGCCTTCTTCCTTGGTTTATTTTATTTGAAAGGTTTCGTTAGATTTCTAACTGTAATCATATTTATCATTTGGAACGTTAATTCTGTTGACAAATTAGATTTTCCTTTTTCCTCATACCGACAATACTTTGGCTATTCGAATTAGGTTATCGTTAATTAGATTACGTCCTTTCTTGAGGATTCCGAGTACTCAAAGTAATATGCTTTAGGTTAAGATAGTAAACTATTGATTTGACAAAACAACATAACATCACGTCTTCCCGAAGGTTTAGGCAGTGGTGACTGTGTCTATTGTGCATGCACATTTCGACAATTATATCAAGCAAGTCCCGTGTAACCTACCCGTGTAGCCCCTATTTTCTTGTATTGACTATTCATCATCATCATTTCAGCCGAAAGACGTCCACTGCTGGACATAGGCCTCCCCCAAGTGTCGCCAGATTGACCGGTCCCGTGCAACTCGCATCCAGCGGATTCCCGCAACCTTCACCAGGTCATTGGTCCACCTAGTGGGAGGCCTTCCAACGCAACGTCTTCCGGTTCGCGGTCGCCACTCCAGAACTTTTCGGCCCCATCGGCCATCCGTTTTGCGAGCAATGTGCCCTGCCCACTGCCACTTAAGTTTGGCAATTCTTCGGGCTACTTCCTTCAAGTATGACGGAATTAAACAGCTTCTGAAGGGCCTTAAGTACCGGTTTTCCACCCGCCTTCAGGAGTTCGGCCGTAAATTCCGTCATCACCCGGTGCCTTGTTGTTTTTGAGCTGCTTCAGAGCCATCCTAATGTCGTACAGGCTGACGTCCGGGATGTCTTCGGTATAGTGTCGGGTTAGTCTAGCTCTTGGGTCGTTTGCTAGATCTACGACGGGTTTACTGGTTGACGTGTACAACTGTCCATAGAAGCTCTCGATCTCCCTCAGAAGCTCCGGTTTGGCGGATAAGATGCTACCATCGTCGGTCTTCAGTTTCGTGAGCTGGCTCTGCCCAATAGCCAGATCTCTTGCAAATACCTTGGAGCCTTTATTCCGCTCAATCGCGTCTTTAATACGCTCGGTATTAAAGCGGCGGAGGTCGCTCTTCAAGGATTTAGAGATCCGTCTATTGAGCTGCCGGTATTTACACGCCTCGTCTGTTTACACGCCTCGTCTGAAGACTGCAGGATCATCTCACGCCGCTCATTATATTGACTATTGGCAGAACATAATCGCATGAATTAATTTAATGAAACAAGTTCAATTTTCTAGTAATTAACTTTATTTTACAATAATTAACAGAAGTATTTTATTCAAAAAGGAACAAGCAAGTATTTTGAAGCGTAAACGCTGAAGCCAAATCGACATGAATGTTCACAAATAGCAAACAAACCACATTTTTTCTTAGTAGCTTGTCTTGTGTCTGATTCGACCTTAAGGGCCTATACAACCTCAAATGGCTTATCATGATCCTCCGTTACGCCTAAAATACTGCAGCATTAATTTTGAAATAAATATATGGTAAAGTTGAGGATTAATGTTAGGTCTTATGTTTGGCGAAAACACGATTCCATAAAAATTTCTCGACAGAAAAAAAATCCAAAGTTACCTCCAAATAGAACAATAAACTGCTGGTATTCAAAAAGTACTTCAAATTAGGTCATGAAACTTTGCATACTAACTGAACTAAGTGTAAAGCAGGTCTTATGTTTTTTATTTTTTCCAAAAGACGAAAATTTTAAGACGGACAGACAGCGAAGTCTTAGTAATAGGGTTCCGTTTTTAGGGTTCCGTACCCAAAGGGTAAAAACGGAACCCTATTACTAAGACTTCGCTGTCTGTCCGTCTGTCTGTCACCAGGCTGTATCTCATGAACCGTGACAGCTAGACAGTTGAAATTTTCACAGATGATGTATTTCTGTTGCCACTATAACAACAAATACTAAAAACAGAATAAAAATAATATTTAAGGGGGGCTCCCATACAACAAACGTGTTTTTTTATAATAATTGGTACGGAACCCTTCGTGCGCGAGTCCGACTCGCACTTGGCCGGTTTTTACCCTTTGGGTACGGAACCCTAAAAAGATAACTGCATAGGCAAAACGCCAAATTAGAATAAGGGCTGGAGGATGACGATAATGTCATAAGTATAATGTCCGGTACAACATGGCTGTTCCAGTGCCTGTTGACGTGAATGCTCGTGGAACTGGACGTGGACGCAGCTCAATTCAATACAAAGTTGTTCACCCTATTTATGTAACAAGGATGATGGCTAGTACTCGAGTACCGTCGCACAGGACAGGTCAGACACAAACCGCGGTGAAAGTTAGTGCTAAATGCGAACCTGTTTGTCTTTGTTACTGAGCCGAGCCGGGTTACTCGTGTGATAGCCGTACGAATTGTGCGAAATTCTCGCAGAAACACGGTAGTTGGTTTCAAAGGGATCGTACGATATTTGTACTATTTGTGAATTGGATGCCTGGCTGGGGTTTTAGTTCGAGAATGGTATTGCCAGGCGACGGAATTTTATGGGAAGCACCCTTGGGAAAAGGATTATTATATTTGTCATTTGTAACGTAATACGTATAAATACTTGATTTGCTCAGCTTGGAATTTGTGAATAACAAATACAAGAATACGTAAAAGGAAAGATGTTGATTGACTTTCATCTAGAAATCTATCAAATCCAAGGTGCATAATTAGTCATCTAGCTACGGATTCATGCTCGTCCAATCTTAACACTGAAGCTTTGTAAACCACACTTTAGTCACGTGCAGATTTCATGGACCGAGAAAACCCAAATTCATGCTTACTGTGTAATAATTATAGAATAGTAATAACTAGCGTTTAATTACGACTACTATAATAATCATAATAAAAAATCTTAATTCTTTTACGATGTCTAGCTTCTGACACATCGAAATTAGTTGATAACTGCCAGTTTTCCTCACGATAACGATTTGATTCGATATCTAATAAATTAATAAAAATATGTATGATACGGTGAAATTAGAACAATATTAACAATTCACGCCTGTAACACGCTATCGGTGATAATGAATAATTATAATGACGCCCTTTGGAAAGAACATGCTTATTCATGTCAACGACAGGACACGTGAAGTATTAATATTTAAGTTAAAGACTCATGAGAAGAAAAGGGAGAGAGTGATAAAGGAGAAGACTGACAAGAGAAAATTTAAGAGAAATATATATCCCTCCGATCCCAAGGAACATGGGACCAACATAGATAGAAGAGGAAGACGTATGCAAGAATAAAGGCACGAGGACAAGGATACAGCCGATTGACAACTGTACAAATAAAAGACTATTGGAAACGAGCCAGCAACGGGCTTAAGTTAAGACAGTAAATTCATGAAGGATAAAACCGCGCGTGTAACACTGCCGGTCCTGTCCATTCCCTTGGGGGACACCGTGGTCTTATTGTACGTACATACGTATGTAGATAGTTGTTATGTTAATTGCCATCGTGTGCAGGTTAGTAGTCACGCGATGCGTGTGCGCCGCTTAAAATACCGCGTTGACAGGGTTGCAAGGATGGCCCGTCCAAGTTAGTGTGCTAGAATTCAAACCAGTTGGACTGGTATATTCTCCTGCAGTTAGGCAAACTAGTTTCCAGCTGAATTTAAAGTTATAATGATACTTATTAATGTAAGTATATCGTGTAACGAATTTATTGTTTCGGCTATTAAACTTGACTTCCATCATTTGCAATTATTATCAGTGCAATTTCAGCGATTATTATCGGTATTATGTTTATATCGCAAATTTTACTGCAATTTCCTGAATTCATTTTACAAAACCTCATTCCTAAATTGTCGAAATCAGCTTCAGGGAAAATGAATGAAATAAAAAGAGATTAAAGCACTGTGGTAACGTTCTAGATTTTTTTGACACACAAGTGTTCTAACAGTTTTCCGAAGATCAAGATCACACTCCTTAAAAACACAAATACTGAAATAGAAACACACACCACTTTTAACAAAAGAACATACTCACTTCCTACTAACTGGCATTCCCATTTTGACACAATTTCACTAAGCACAAGAACATGCAAGTACGCCTCACTGCGGTCAACTAAGTCAGGATTATGGCTGATAAACCTTATATGCACGAATTATCAAGCAATACTATTAATAAGGTTGATAAGTTATCTAGTGATATAGAAATAATGTGAGACGGATGTGTTGCGACAGTATTTGTCGATGTCCAAGACGATAGGAGTCTAGCGGACACTTGACCAAAGATCAACAGCTCTAGTAGGCTAGTTTATGTAATCAAGTAATAGACTTGATTGCGAATCGAAGAGTCAATTCAATAATAAGACATTGTTAGCTATAAGAGAAAGGAAGCAGGTTAGGACGGAAACGAACTCTAGAGATAACGATTTCAGATGCATGGAAGAAAATGACGAGCTGCACAAAAAACTGAAATAAACTTATTAGGATAAGGGCAAGAAGTATAATCATGAAATAAGATGCAAAGGATAAACAAATGCTGACTATAATAAAGTTGACGCATTGTCTTATCGTATGCGTATCTCAAACGCAGCACATTGCATCAAAATAGAATTTACGATTGTTTGTGCAGACGATCTTTTGCTTTTACTACCGCACGAGTCACCAAAAAAGATACATTAACGATGGGTTATTAAAACACTTTAGGGTCTAGTTGGAATTATTTTTACATAATTATACTAAGTGCATATAGGTTTTTGAACATCCACCATTGGTCAGCAGATTATTCTATCAGCCAGACAACATTTACAATTAGCGTGACCATTATCCAGATACAATGAATCATAGATTTTCCGATTAAATTCCAAAAAACCGTACCTAACTCAAACAGATAGCCGACAGGATAATTACATGTGAGTACTAACGTTTAAGTTTTTCACGATGATTCACTCATTATAATGCCCGTGATTGTGCCCTAATTACTACTAATTATGTTTGCTACTAATCCTTTTGTTGTTGATTAATATTATTTTTCTTTCGTAAGGAGTGCCTGTAAGCCTCGTGTTACATTTTTGTGTTACTTCGATAACATGTGGTTATGATGAAAATAAACCATTCTATTTGTACCCGGACATGCTGTTGCTGATACCACTATATGTGTATCGAATATACTTGTCTGTCTATTGGGTAATACGAGAATGTAATCTAGTGTTAAGTAAGTTTTCTATACTTATAGCTACTACGGTTGGCATGTCACCCTTGCCGCCCTTCATTATTCAATCCATTTTTTTTTTATTATAGTCTATGGGAATATGTGGATGATGTTCTGTTCCTAGAGTCAAATTACTATTGCTCAAATTAATTTAGTATTAGTTGCTTCATGTGTTATTGATTTCGTAAGTAGGATCCGGGGGGCGGTCCACTATACTTATGGTTTCGTTAGTTGCCTGATGGACCGTGACCATCAGGGCATCGTGTGTACACATCTAGTTCTATAAACGGATTTGACACGCGACGGCTATTGGTACGTGTGTAGTAGTAGCTGAGGTAGTTACACTAGGAAGAGAGATCACATCAGCTGAGATGAAAGTATTGGATTTAATTGAACTGACAGTATGTTCTTTATTTGTCCGTATCCACCTTTACAGATCACGTTTTTCAGGAAAATAAATTTTGAAATAACTCTGCCGTTGCTGTCATGCAGTCGGGTAAAAAACCATTGAAACTGTCATCTGCTTTGCCCATTAACTCTGTATAATGAGTAGAACGTTATACATACTACATTATTACTTCTAGAATTCTTGTTAAAACGATATTGGCTTGACGAGATGGAACGGAGTATCAAAGGAAATATTTCCAAAGAGATATTAGCAATTTCCTCCGGTATAAGGGACCATCCGGCCAATATGATGAACAAAGGGAAAGTGATCGGCATACGAAGAGAATATTTACCAATATTTGACTAAAGTTAACAATAATTTATGGATATTACATTCACATTTGATCTGTTATGTGGAGATTTATGAAATTACGACTTATTCACTGTATATTTTGTGGACACTGGACACTGGGGACATGTTAGTTATTGGGCCACAAAATCTGGGCAATACGGCTTATAAACTCAGCGAGTTTACGATGTCTCTGGAATGTAAACGTTTAGATGTAGAAGTTATATCTCATTGGCTATGGTTTGTGAAACATTTGGCAACTAGTGCACCCTTAACATGTAGAAGAATAGTTAAGCCAATAGTGACAGTAGAAGGAATCAGACGCTACGAGTTACATTTGGCCGTGGCAAACAGTCGCGTGAAAATATTTCAGTGTGCGATTTCTACTGCAATATCGCCAACTCCGTACACAATAACCACCCGTTGATGAGTATCTTTATCTCAAGGATTATCTGTGGTCAATGCCCGGGTCACTGGCACAATTATCAGTTAATGTACCCATTGTGTTCTAATAATAGCTACGTATTGTTGTCAAACACCAAAATATTCCATAGAAATGAAAACTTAGGATAAAGGTAGTTTAGTTATATTCAAAAAGAAAACGTTTATATTTCAATGTCATATGTGTCTTTATAATCGTCATTCGAATAACAGACATAAATACATGAGAGTGCAGAAAAAACCTTCACAACAAAAATAAAAGTGGGATCCAGTGAAACGTGTAGCGTGTTCTGGCACTTAGCCAGCTCTGTTAATATCTAAGATAGAGTAATCTTAATGCAAGCTGCAAGATTAGCACGGACTTCTTTATAAAGTTGCCGGTTTAGTAGGAATGTAATAAAGAATTCATGCGAGATATCTAAAACAGCCAGATGGACGGATGACATTCAGAAGATCGCAGTTAAGACTTGGTTAAGGCTAACGTAGATCAGGGAAACATAGCACTAAAGGGCGAAGGCCTATACTCAACAGTGGGTGGACCAAGGCCGCAAATGATAATGGTGATGATGATCATCTAGATCTAGTCGCTTGGGCTTGCTACGTTGGAAGTAGTTTGAAAAAGGCTTTAAAGAATGAGAATCCGCGAATGGACACGGATATAGAACTGTCCTCCTATGCTAAAGTATGTACTGCTGCTATACCTATCTAATTAGCTGTTGAAGCGTAGTGATCACAAGTTACTACAGCGATATTTCCTAACGATCGGTCATTGCAGTACTACCTATAAATACAAACTCTACATTATGTGGACCATTTCCACCAGTGGTAGTGTGGCAGTGAACGTTTACGGTAAGATATGACGCCGTAAATTCTCACCACGGCGATCGGTTATTATGCTGTCGATATCGACGTTAGAGCTCAAAAACGTGTTCATTTTTTGTTTGTTTCTATTGGATGAACTTTTGCCCTCTTTCCCTCGAGGTTTATCCAAGAGCAATTAATGTTTTTACAAAAATGCATTTCAGTCGACGCCAAAATATTTTTTCATCAGTTTTCATAAATCAGGAAATTGTATAAAATCGAATATTTCCCCTCGATTTTTATTTCCGTCGCCTGGGAAACTGCGGCGCGGATGTTGTCAATTGCTCCGGCAATAGCGTTACACTCGTCTAGCCTAGTTTTTGCTTCATGGCACTCAAATTTACTTTTAAATATTCAAGCCTTTAAATATTCAGTGTACAAAAATAAAATATTCATTACTATGTTATCTTTCTCGTCGTCCGGTGCTACCTAGGACGTTTCATAAGGCATTTCGTAAAGTTTGAACTTTAAAAAAAAAATTGGCTCAAAAAAACGCCTCCAATAACAGCTTCCACAATTCATTCAAATTACGTAGGTTTAATTAAATATTTCCCGAAAATGCTGCAGATAATCCGTGTACTACCTGTCACTATACAAAATTTGCCAATAACAGAAACTCGACCGATAAGCCGGCCTTGACTGAGCACGGCAAATTGTACAACATGCTCGTGATAATTATCATAATTGAGCTTGTAAACTTTTACAGCCATCATTAAACGTGATTAATAATGTAAGTATACCGCAACCCGTTGGTATAATCAGAAGCGTCAATAGGTATGCAGGCAGGAAAGGGTAGGTAGTTGCTGCGAATCCTGTCACAAGCGTCTCGGAAGAACTTAATGATGGGGTATAATTGAAGGTCGGTCATAAATGAGTAAACGTAGGTTTGTACGAAGGCTAACCAATTATGATCAACAATCATCATGTCCGTAATTATATTAGAAAAGGTTACTCACGTCTCATTTTCGTCTATAAACATTTCTGTGTGCTTCGACCTGTAACAAAAAACGATAAATCAGTTAAAACAGTCATTTTACATCACCACTTAACATCTCAAAGGTATGTATTATATTATTATAATCCGAGGACGAATTTAATTCATACGTCGTGAGTGCAATCGCAAATACTCGGATTTCCAATAGCGATGCTGAATCGATGCTACCTGTTGTTGTTATTACATCGAGAATGCAAAACTGAAAGTGAGTAGGTAAACAGACTGATCTAAGACACAAATTGCAGATTTTATCAAGACATATTTTAAAGAGGGAGTGAATAATATTATGACTACTGGTAAATTAATGTTTGAGGTGACGAGGTGGCAGAGTTCTGGTCAAAGCTAATAAAAGGAATCATCGACACGTCGAAGAAATAAATTATACCATGGCATATTAAATAAATAGTAGCAAAATCTAATAAATAATATTTCACAATATTAGCTTATTTTTTATAAGTACTATGACCAATGACGTATTATATATAGACAGGTCATGAACCAACATCGCGGCGCTTAAAAACGGCGAAAATACTAGAACTACTTATATGCGTGAAGAAAGAGAAAGAAAATATGACACCGAACGGCGGGATGCCTGTTGTGAGAGGGAGATAAATATACATCTTCAGTCACGTCACAGGATTTATTAAATTATAAACAAACGTAGCGTCGCGCGACAGGTTGGTGCGTAACTAAGCGCGATGTGGCCAATTGGCTTCATTTCATGTTGTCATTTTAGAGTGCGGACAACGTATCTATAGTTTATATATCATTGACTATGACTCATTAATTAACAATTAATGACATTGCAAAATTCTTTGCTGGTTTATGTATATGACATGATTCAATTTCTATTAATAATTTCCATAACGATTACAACTTTGGTACGTTTGTAAGTGATAAGATAAATCGCGTGATTTTTGCCGATCTAGATAAATATACACATGATTGTGCTGAATTAGTCCAGTTTTAAAGTTTTAGACACAATTTAAATAGAAAATAAACGTTTCGGAAATTCTGGAAACAATCCACATGTGCAAAAAAACAACAAGCAGATAGATATCTTTGACTGCAATCTAGATGGAACAAGTAGTGCGAAAACGTTCGAATAAAATAGCAAACTAATAAAACCCTACTGGGTACTGCCAATATACAACCGTAAAATAACATACAGAAAACCTATTACAGCAACAACAAACAAAATAGAGCACTCATTTCAGTAAAGAGAAGGCTTACGAACGAAAACTCAATGATGAACCCAGATCGAAAACAAACAACAAGGTATGTTTTAGTGTAAACACCGGCTTTACGTCAGCGACGAGCCCCCAAGATCTAAATTTAGCGGTGCCAACGAAATACACCATGCAGCTCAAACTTCCTAATGATGACAACAGCATGAAGGTTTCAGACGCATTTGCGAACGAAGCTGTTCTACATAATTATGTCTATCGAGTTTGCGTGTGGACACCAACAGTTTTTAGTAATGGCAAATAGAACAAAAAGTAGCAAGGCTAAGTGTGTATAAAATAAATCTTTTTTGCCAAAAATAAAACCGACTTCAAAAAAAACAACAAACAAAAAAAAACACAAAAAGAAAAGGACAAAAAAATACACTAAAACAAAAAAGTGAAAAATAACTTTAGCTTCAGAAGCCGGTGAGAAAGACACCAAATCAATCAAAGGTCAAGCTTCAGAAGTCGGTGACCTTGTTTAATTGATTTAGTGTTTTTGTCACCGACTTCTGAAACTTGACCTTTGATTGATTTGGTGTTTTTCTCACCGGCTTCTGAAGCTAAAGTTATTTTTCACTTTTTTGTTTTAGTGTATTTTTTTGTCCTTTTCTTTTTGTGTTTTTTTTTGTTTGTTGTTTTTTTTGAAGTCGGTTTTATTTTTGGCAAAAAAGATTTATTTTATTTTTCCATTTTTAGTTGTAATATCCTATACTTACAAATATTTGCTATGCATTCATTGTACATGGTTAACAATACATGTCATGGTAATAGGCTTATCCCCAATAAATGGAACATAACATGCCATAAATGTCGAAATCTGGGTGTATTGTACACATCTGCGTACCCCCTCAGAGCATACAGGCGTGATGTTACGTCATGATATTGTATAAACAATGAACATCCAACCGATTGGAGCTATCACAACAGATTTGCCGTCCCTTTTTGAAGAGTTCTATTGTATATCTCCGAAGATCAGCATCAGATCTTCACCAAATTAAAATGGGACCACCTCAGGAGTATACTTTTTCAAATAAAAAAAGAATTTTGAGAATCGGTCCACAAATGGGAGAGAAATCAGGTAAATTGTACACTTCTGCGTACCCCCTCAGAGCATACAGGCGTGATGTTCCGTCATGATATTGTATAAACAATGAACATCCAACCGATTGGAGCTATCACAACAGATTTGCCGTCTCTTTTTGAAGAGTTCCATTGTATATCTCCGAAGGTCAGCATCAGATCTTCACCAAATTAAAATGGGACCACCTCAGGAGTGTACTCTATCAAATGAAAAAAGAATTTTGAAAATCGGTCTACAAATGGGAGAGAAATCAGGTAACATACATTAAAAAAAAAAAAAATACATACACACGAACATATAACCTCCGCCTTTTTTGAAGTCGGTTAAAAAGTTAAGTGAATTTTAGATTTACCTTCGTCTATAATGTATTCGCATTAAGAACATTTTCACCGTCTTACTGGGCTTCTCTTAGAACAATTTAAACCAAGCTAGAGCAACACTGCTTTCACAATTTTGGTTGACAAAAGTGACCGACTGACCGTCTTCGTCCAAAGTGCAACAAGAAATGTGTCTGGGAAACTCGTTGCAAGCTTACAAACTGATGTAAGACATTGTCTTTTTCAAATGTCCAAGACAATGGAAGAAAACAAGAACTTAAACGGGCTATTGATCATTACGACAGTGGGAATGTAAATCTCATCCTATTTCGTAGTCGAGGGAGATCGATCGTGCGAAGCATACAAGAATTGGAGAAAAAAGAATATGAGATTAAGCGATTAGAAGGAAATTCAATTAATAGAGTAATAAACCCACACTTCGCAACAGTGTAACTAACTAACCTTACTTACATAATCAGGATAAGAAAGCGATCTAAACTCATATCGGGCACAATTCCAATGCACATACTAAGAAGCAACCACTATTAATACTTTAATCTGCTGCTTAAATTGTGATAAAGTCATGCAGTTGCTATCTTAATCTGCAATTATTCAACAAAAAGCATTAACTGGTCAGATAAACGTAATGAATGTAACAATTGGGGTGCCCTTGATATAGTGATCGCAGTTTGTGTAATTAAACTATGGACTCCGACCTCAATTTGGGAGCACGTGTTATGGATGTGGTTGAAATTGTCGATATCTTCATCGTGCGTTTTCCGATTTTCTTGGTAAACATTGTTTTGTAAAAATCAATGGATCTCGCCATGATCAAGTTTCTGATAACTGTTACCTGAAGCTAATCATTTTCTAGTAACGTTTTTTCTCGCAGGTAGATGTAGGGCACGTGATTGCAGCCTTAAGTCTAGCACATTCTTAGGATTTGCTGCTTGCATTACCTACAGCTATTACGTAAGAATTTTAAATAACTTTTATGATCTGCTGGGATTTCTCATAATGCTATATTAAATTTACCTGAACTTTATGACTCGGTAAAGGAAAACGTTGGCAAAAATACTAAATTAATTTCATATCGATATTACACAATGAGGAAAACTAAAAGGACACATTAGTTAACTCAGATTCATAGAAGGTACAGAAAACAAAGTATAATATTGTATAGACACATTTTCAGGGGCAAAGGTCAGTCGGTTGCATTGTCTGGGAAATGTGAACAACAGTGAATAACGAATTTCAGAGAAACTTGTTATCTCGTCCATTGTGGGGAATATGGACTTTGTATTGAAGTCCCAAATCAAATAATATTATTTAACTTTGAAATATTAGCTAAATGGCGTGAGGTTGAAGTCTGAATAAATATAGCATGTAATGCTAGGAATATGACACATTGGTGAACATCAGAATGACTGGCTAAAATGACCGAGCAGCTTTAAAATATTACTAAAATGTAATGCCTATTTGCTACGATTTGATACCTTTGTTTAAATAATTGGTACCTAATTAATAACTGAGAAAATGAATTTACAATTTGGGCAGTCATTCTGATGTCAGGATGACAGCCCACATTCAGAATCTCCACGTAAGGGCTCCAAAATTTAAGGATCGACACACGGTGGAGGTGTGCCCCGCGTGGGCGGAGCACCGCCGTGTCCTCCGGCCCTGGTTCAAGCCATGGTCTGGAGCGAGACGGAATGGGACGCCGTCACCTCCTTCTGCGAAGCAGACCGGGGCGTCCCGGCCGCCGCGGGAGATGCCCCGGGCGTGTGGACGGTGGGCTATTGGCTAGCTCGCCGTCCGACCGTCTCATGACGACAGGCCGTGTCGACGGCGCGTTCGTGTTCCACGCGCGCCTCAAAGAGAGTCAGCAATAGGAAGGGGTCCGCAAGGGCCGATGCCTGCCGGGGTTGCGGGACTGTTCGAAAGAGATACCGTGGCCCCGGAACACAAAGGGCGATGAAGGAACATGGATGGGTTTTAGTCAGTAAAAGTCTGACACTCCGTCCTGCTCCGCCCAGAGCGGGAGGAGTCATTTGATGATATACCATCCGAAAACAATTTTTTTTTTACTAAGTATGTTAAATAATACAAACAGTCGTGTTTTTAGGGTTCCGTACCCAAAGGGTAAAAACGGAACCCTACTATTAAGACTTCGCTGTCTGTCCGTCTGTCTGTCACCAGGCTGTATCTCATGAACCGTGACAGCTAGACAGTTGAAATTTTCACAGATGATGTATTTCTGTTGCCGCTATAACAACAAATACTAAAAACAGAATTAAAACAATATTTTAGGGGGGCTCCCATACAACAAACGTGTTTTTTTTTGCAGTTTTGTCTAATGTTTTTAAATAATGGTACGGAACCCTTCGTGCGCGAGTCCGACTCGCACTTGGCCGGTTTTTAAATTCATTTTCTCAATTATTAATTAGGTACCATTATTTTAACAAAGGTATCAAATAGTAGCAAATAGGTAGGATTTTAGTAATATTTTAAAGCTGATCTGTCATTTTGGCCAGTCATTCTGATGTTAATGACACCGCATTGGACACGGGAAAAAATTAATACCTACTACAGTATAAAATAAACCTACGTTTAGCAAATTACGCAAGATATTTTCGCGGCAGAATACAAAGATCTGATCTGACACCAAAACGAATTTAAATACAAATTAAGTTTTGTCTTAAAAAAACCTACTTAAACGTTTTGATATCATTCCGTAAGTATCTAGCAGAGTTAGTTATTGCCGAAACCAGTTAGCTAGTCTATCTGAAGTAAAGTACATCGTGTTGGTAGCCAGCAATAGCACATAGGTAGGTACTTGTCTGCACCAGCCGTGACGTCAGAGCACCGAGATGTCGAGACAGTCTAAGTAGCTCGATTAGTCCAATTAATTCCACAATACACTGAGACGAATACGTAAGCTAATACTCCAATTATATTCTGCGCTCCTGGTACTTTATCTCTAATTGTTATAGGTACGGTCATTATGTTCAATTTAACGCATTCTTTAGCTTCATTGTAAAAATACATTATTTGAAAGGTTTTTATGTAAATTAAAACATGATAATATTACCATGATGTTTACTGACCAGGTATGCCAATCCGCGCGAAATGAACCGGTCTAATTGGCCTCTTTTCGATGATGGTAAACTACCGGATATTAAAATGCTCCAACAAAACGTTTTCGTGGAAGGAGATAGTGATTGATTATACAACCCGTTGGCAATTTCATATAACACTGTATTATGTTGGCTTCTAACAGACAGGTTTTGGGTTTCAGATACGCAGCACAAATTATAACATTGTCTACCCGTTATTATGACTCGTCAGGTCAGGTTGTTTGTCTGTTCAGTAAGATAAGCAATTTCGCAGAAATATGACATACTAAGCTGTACACTGTATTCTTATTTAGCACATGATACTAGAAATTACGTATATTTAGAGCAAACAAATGAGTTCAAAGGTAGCCGGTAGCCGTGAGGCGTGTCGCGCCGACAAATTCTTGCAAAGCTGACAAACGCAATTACACGAGCTCGCGCCTTTTAATTAACATTTAACAATTAATGCTTGCAACTTATCTTCATTATGTGTCTCACTGTGTGTAGACAGACACAATTAATTCTAATGAAAACTAAGCAGGGCAAGTGATGAAGACCTAAGCGTAAGACGATTCATTACTTCCTCTTGATTTTTTCACGGCTATTCTTCAAAGTCTTTGCTTCGCAAAAAACAGTGTTTTCCTTAATGTTCATTGGAACACTAGAATATTTAGGTTAGTTATGCGAGTACAGCCAGAAGAAACCAAAGCGCTTCAAGTTTTCTGAAATTATTTTACAAACAAAGTTGAATACTCGGCCCCTTGTCGAGATTTGACAAGGCTCTTTGGATTATGAGGATACTACTGTTACTAGATACTACTGAAACCGTCCCTATGATACAGTCTCCCTACTCAATGCATATTTATGTCACATAACTGCTATAATCATCACCAAAAACATGAATACTCACGTCATTGCGCACTATAATATATCAGACGAGTATAGTAAACACATAGACAGCTCTAAGGCACGGGCTGTCACGACCGCACACGACTTGGGAATAAAGACGGGCACGTGATGCCCACTACGGACTACCGGTTCCAATTAAGCCCGAGTACAGATCGGATATAAACACTACGACAGCTACGATGGTAGTACTAGAACTGTGGAGTTATAAAGGCCTTTCCAATAAAATGTCACTGAACTGTTATGAAAGACAGTCGACGGTTAAATCAATATTTGCATCCGCTAGAAATACTTGTTTATTTCGATACTAATTTACGACTTTGCCGTAAATACCGATGAAGGAATTGTCAACTAACACATTTGCATTATCCCTTTCTGTATCGATGAAATTCGTCGCATCAGTTTGCACATTGACATTTTTGTGTCCAACGCATTCTGCTATCTGCACTCAGCCTATGTTCAACGTGTGCGAGGCTCACAATACGGAGCGAAGTCCACTCGATCAATTGTAACACAGCACCAGATTCACCAGTGACATCATGACAAATTGATACCAAATAAAAACATGGACTTTGAACCTCGGCAGGGATCGGGGGACTAACTCGCGAGTGACCATTTGAACCATAAACCTCATTCATACGATGAATGGACGTAGTACATATTGTACGCTCTTGATTGTTATCGTTTCGGTTCGAATACCTAGTGAGATGTAATCGAGATTTATTATTCCGGCTAGCTAAACGAGATGTTTGCTCAGCGAGCCGTGCCGAAATTGATGGCGTAAGTAAGTTAAGGGCCTATACTCCCTCAAATGGCTTAGCATGATCCTCCGTTACGCCTTAAACACTGCAGCATTAATTTTGAAATAAAATATGGTAAAGTTGAGGACTACTGCTAAGTACTATGTGTGACGAAAACACGATTCCATAAACTTTTCTCAATAGAAAAAAATCCAAAGTTACCTCCAAATCGAACAATAAACCGCTGGTATTAAAAAAAAAAAAGTACTTCAAATTAGATCATGAAACTTTGCATACTAAGTACTAACTGAACTAACTATAAAGCAGGACTTATGCGTTTTTTTTTTTTAGTCCAATCAATAGATTTTTTGTAAATCGCAAAAAACCACTCATTTCGCACTATTCGGCCGCAGTGACTGACGTAACAACAGCTTTGTAGTGCAAGCTGATTAGAATTATTAACTACAACTTAATTCTAACAGTATTTCAAACCAAGTTTGAACCACCACAAATAGAGTTGCTAATTTTAGGGTTAGGAGGAGGGCCTTAACGAGAATTTTGTTATTATCCAGACGTTGTATCGGCTGTTCGTGCGAGTTATGGAACGGTTTATGGTACTGGGGTGTTATTTGGGTGGAGATTAGGGACAAGTAGCGTCACAAAGACCTGAATGAAGAAGCTGAGTCAATGTGGACGTGAAAGGTCCTCTGAAAGAACTCTGGTTTAACCAGAGTTTAATTGTGTAACCTCAAAAAACCATACTTAAAATGTCACTTACGGGATATCTTCGTGCTTCATCCGTCATGGCGCTTGCAACAGCGTCGAAATATCGGGAGCTCAAAAATAAACAATAATAACGGAAGAAATATATCCCTTTTTTTTTGGATGGGAAATCATCAAATGACTCCTCCCACTCTGGGCGGAGCAGGAGGGAGTGTCAAACTTTTACTGACTAAAACCCATCCATGTTCCTTCGTCGCCCTTTGTGTTCCGGGGCCACGGTATCTCTTTCGAACAGTCCCGAAACCCCGGCAGGCATCGGTCCTTGCGGTCCCCACGGAAGATATACCTTAGGTGACATTTTAAGTATAATTATGGACCGTGAAAGCTTAAAACAGTGCTCGAGAAAAACCATGTTCAGCCATTGAGCTTAGTAGTAATGGCTCAATGTGTTCAGCAGTTGAATGAGCTAGGCTGAATTGAGATTGTGACCATAAGGAAATCCCCAAGCCTTTGAATAGCTAGAGTTCCAGCCATTAGGAACTCCGTCGTCCCATAATAAATCAAAGGAAAACCGTTCAACAGACACAAGCTAGTGGAAGACAAATACGTGTTCAAATGTCAAGTCAATTACCATAATGAGGGAATGGCGTTGAACTTAGCTTTTGTTGTCTGTCGGCATGAGTCACTTCCCGATATGTAAAGTTCTTTGATTCGCATGTAGGTGTTAGTATTTCCAGTGCGAAAATATTTTGGTCTTACGGACAAGCAGGATACACCTTTCTGCTGGTATGATTAATTGCGACTAGTGCATTGAAAAAAGAGCAGTTTTTTGCATAAGGGTCTGTCTGGACTCTTCGGAAGAGTCCTTTGTCCCCATCGCATGGTGTACTGTTGGACGATATTTTTAGTCCCCAAAAAACGAGTTTCGGGATTTTGCGCATATAGCACTGCAAAAAACGCTCAGTCATACGACTCGACAATGCATTCCACAACCGCTATTACCTAATTTAAATTTATAGAATATTTCAAAGTAAAATTATTGTCTAGCGTAATAAATATTATGATTATGTTATCCGTCCAGTTTCTGCTATTACGTCGAACACTGTTTTATGATGACCACATTGATGTTCGACAGGTCATTGTATTTTTTCGTACACGCGTACTCGTACTATAAGAACTACAATAGTCTTGGCGTCATTGCCAAGGCCACATATCTCTTTCAGAAATCATGCCTATTGTTCAATTATCCACGGCTTTTAACTTGTGGAGAATTCCAAACAATAGATCACTTGTAGGCTGTAGCGTGTTACAGGAAATCTAGAAAGTTATTTTCTGAAATGTATTTATCAACTCATGTAACGTCCACTACATTACTTGGCTCATGAGTCTGTTCTTCCGAACTACTCAGTTCCAGAGCTATATTTTCATTACACTATAGTTAAAGAATTTATTGTTTCCATAAACAAATCAAATACTTGAAAGGAATGCACCACAATAAGTAGAGAAAATCAAACTCGCGACCCCTAGAGAGCCACGACCCAAATACTGCGCACAGACTCTAATGATACCCTCAACAAACGTCCAGGAACTTACAGATATACTAAACTTGTAAGGGTATAATAGAATTTACATTGAAATTGAACATTTTAGGCAAATAAATAGCGGCGAAACTGAATTTGCATACATATGTAAGCTCAAAAGAAAATTTAGTATTCAAACAAGACCTAGCCACGGAAGGGAGACTACAAATTCGTAAGACGTTACATGCTCCACTCCTGCCGATGACTGTACTAAGAGAAAAAGCACAAAAAACGAATGAATCGAATCGGGGGCGTCGGCCACGGGTGCCTCGACCACTGGGGGCCTAAGCCACGGACCCAATATTATCACATTTGACTGTATTGAGTATTGACGTAGCTGCTAAAAAGCGAGTTTTAAATCTTGCGTACTTTTCTCGATTCAAAGCGCAGAATATTGGTATTGATAAAGAGGTCCCGGTTAGTAATATCGATATGAAATAGCGAATGCAATACGCGACGGTTTTACAACGGGGCCGCGCGTAACTGACCGCGTTACTCAATTTCGTGTTGCTGCATAGAAACTCATGTTTTGCGTTGCGCTGGGGACGGGGTACAGTGTGGAGTAGTGTTGGAGGATTTTTTTCTCTAATTGATATGCTTCCCTTCTTTTTCTCTAATTTGCATGGTTTCTTGTTCCTCTTTTTATAGCCTTCCATTTTTTCATGATTTTTAGATTCACGTTTTCATGTCAATATTACAGATAAGTTCCATCCTTGGAAGCAGATGCATCCGAACAGTACTCTAATAAAATCAGTATTCCAATAAATATCGAATCAGAATTATTTATAACATTCGATAGTAGAAAACAGTTGCATTTCCTTCAAACCAATCATAATCAGTAATTGCTGATACCAATTATGCAGTCGAATGCATAAAAACATGTTTATCAATCAATTTATCGCTATTGGTATCCGCCAAGCGACCGACGACGGTCCGTCCATGAGTGTCCTTACGGCGCCTGTATCTGTTCTCGGGTTATCACAGGGTTAACAACTCGATACCACCGTCGGTCTACACCTACAACCGGACGATCCGATAACCTCATTGAACAGTTCAATAGCTCGAAAGGTTAGGTACTTTATTATTCCAAAGCGGAGAATATGGGCTTCGGAAAGTTATTTTTAGATAACGTGAGTAACGTGACATTGTTGAAAGAAATGTTGGATGAAAGTCCAGGTTTATACATATACTAGCTGTTGCCCGCGGCTTCGCCCGCGTGAAGTTCGGTAACTGTCCCACTGAATCATAATAAAGGGATAAATCGTGTCCTACATGTTAATCCAGGTTACAAACTATATATGTGCCAAATTTCATAATCATCACAATTCATTATTATCATCAAAATCACCATCACTATCACAACCACCATCACTACCACAACCACCATCATTATCACAATCACAATCACTATCCACTATCACAATTACAATCACTATCACAATCACAATCACTATCACTATCCACAATCACTATCACAAATCAAAATCACAATCACAATCACTATCACTATCATTATCACAATCATCATCATCGTAATCACAATCATCATCATCGTTATCACAATCAGCACAATAAATCAACAATAACCCTGTATTGAAGTCGAATCCGCCATCTTCTGGATCTCAAAATAAATGCCATTTTCGTAATCAGCACCCCTGATAATCTTGGTATCAACACCCATATTGATTTTTAGACATTTCAACCCCATCGCACCCCAACAGGGAATGATGTTATTTTAGGGCCACCACATTAAATTTTAAAATCGTTGTTTTTGTAATACACCCAACCCAATTCACCATACAAACAATACCTATGTTGAATTTCAGGCTTTGTTACCCCATTTCCCCCTTTAGGGGTTGAATTCTGAAAAAACCTGAAACACAAACGTTAACTCATTTATCGATAGGAGTACTCCTGTTAAGTTTCGAATAAAGTAGTCTAACTAATCTTATTTCCCCATGTAATCTTTGGACTCCCGTTCCAACCCCTAAGGGGGTGAATTTTGAAAAATCCTTAATGCACCCCTAAACCTCATAAAGAACCTTTGTGCCAAATTTGGAATCTCTAGACTCAGCGGTTTGGGCTGTGCATTGATTTTTATACTTTGCCACCCCATTTCCCCCTCTTAGGGGTTGAATTTTAAAAAAACCTGAAACCCGTTTCTACTCATTTATCAATAGGAGCACTCCTGTGAAGTTTCGAATAAAATAGTCTAACTAATCTTGTTTTACCCATACAAACTGGATCCCCGTTTAACCCCCTTAGGGGTTGAATTTTGAAAAATCCTTTCTTAGTGCACCCCTAGACCACATAAGGAACCTACTTGCCAAATTTAGAATCTCTAGACTCAGCGGTTTGGGCTGTGCATTGATTTTTATACTTTGCCACATTGCCACCCCATTTCCCCCTCTTAGGGGTTGAATTCTGAAAAAACCTGAAACCCGTTTCTACTCATTTATCAATAGCAGCACTCCTGTGAAGTTTCGAATAAAATAGTCTAACTAATCTTGTTTTACCCATACAAACTTTGGATCCCCGTTTAACCCCCTTAGGGGTTGAATTTTGAAAAATCCTTTCTTAGTGCACCCCTAGACCAGATAAGGAACCTACTTGCCAAATTTAGAATCTCTAGACTCAGCGGTTTGGGCTGTGCATTGATTTTTATACTTTGCCACATTGCCACCCCATTTCCCCCTCTTAGGGGTTGAATTCTGAAAAAAAATGAAACCCGTTTCTACTCATTTATCAATAGCAGCACTCATGTGAAGTTTCGAATAAAATAGTCTAACTAATCTTGTTTCCCCATACAAACTTTGGAGCCCCGTTTAAACCCCCTTAGGGGGTGAATTTTGAAAAATCCTTTCTTAGTGCACCCCTGGACCACATAAGGAACCTACTTGCCAAATTTGGAATCTGTAGACTCAGCGGTTTGGGCTGTGCGTTGATAGATGAGTCAGTCAGTCAGTCAGTCAGTCAGTTTCTTCTTTTATATATTTAGATGATAATAAATTTTAACGACAAGTGATGCTCAATTCATAATTTGAAAGAGAAAACTTGCAGGAAATCAAAATAAAATTGAAGAAAACCATAAACTACAAATCTGCACCAACAACTCTCCACCAACAACGAGAATGATGATGAATAAAAATAAATAACAACAACAAAGGAGTACCAAAAGGTATAGGAAAAAAAACAAATAAACAAAAATAATATGTTTAGCTAAAACTATTTTTTAGGTCTTAAGTATTTCCTCGTAACCTCGATTCAGATATCAAAGTCAGTCAAATAAGAAGGACACGTCACGGAATTTGCCTCGTGAATTCTAAGTATCGCCAAAGCGTTACCAGGAGCTCATTATGCGTAGGGGAGTCAACAAAAACAGCCAGCTTATTCTGACATAAGTATTTGAGACGATGTGTCTGTCTTCATGTGATCTTGGTGTGCGTTTTAAGAAAACAAGAACTATGAAATTACTTACATCAGGAAGCTAATTTGTCTTTTTCAAGGTCGAGTTGTCATTAATAAATTGTTAATTTGGTTCTTTCCAGTCTATTCTAAAAGTAGATACCTACTTGAGGAAAGTGGGTAGGTACGTTAAGAGAAAACGTTGCTGCACCAGTCAGATCAAACACGCAATGGTTAGATAACATGTTAGGGTTTCTCGGCCATGTGTGTCGGCTGCCACGTGACTATACACTTATATTATTATTACTAGCACACCTGTCATATTTATTTTTCCTTCCTACTATTTTATTAAGTTAAGCGAACCATTTCGTGTGCATAACCCTGGCAAAATGTTGTGCATTTGAGAGATGAGACCATAAAAAATAATTAGTGTATCATGAGGAGCAATTTGTTTAATAGTAGCAAAATTTGTGTGAATTGTAGTTTTAAAGTTATTTGAGAAAAACACATTTTGCTGGAGTAACGTTTGAAACGTTATCCTGGCAAAATCGATTTTCAAAAATTCGTTCAGCCGAGAACCAAATACATGATTAGATAGCTTTTGTTGCGTAGTAAATGTTTGTAAATAGCAAAATTTGTGTGTGGTATGGTTCTTGAGTTATTTAAGATTTTGCTGCGGTAACGTTTTGGGATTTCCCAGATCTCGAAAACGGCTCAACGCAGAAGATTGAAAAAAATACCAATAAGAGACCTTAATTTGTTTAAATTAGTTTAAACATTAGTTTTTGATTTGGTTGTCGTAAACCAATGGAATTAAATGGTTTCAAAAATCAGATAAAAACGGATTTGCAAGTAAACCAAAACACTTATAACCAAATAAACAGCTGTAAAAAATACCCATGGTAGACACTTATCACGTCAAGTAAAATAGGTTATGTAACTTTATACGATATGAAGATAAAAACAAAATTGATTAATTTTAGACTGGTCGTACTTTAGCGATGAAATACGCAGTTCCCAAAACATTAAGAAACGTGGCATACTTTAAAGAAATTAAAATGATTCATTAACATTAATTCCTGTTGATTTCAGCATTCAATTACTGCTGTAATGAAAGTTATATCAAAAACAAGAAAATGTCAGCAATTCTCTAATAAGCCGACCAAATCGGAAAGGTCACGAAAAAGCGGCTGCACCATACGTACGAGTAGTCTTCGCAAATTAGCAACTTAGTGTCCGATGTTTTGTACAGTTAAGCAGAAAAACGTTTTACGTGTAAACGATTTTTTAATGTTCGAAGTGCAGGTACTATATTACACATTTCCTACTAGTTTTCTATTTTATTAATGAAAATCATGTTAATTAACAGTAGTTTAACAATTTAATGGATCATAAGTAATTATTTAAAGTCAAAGTAACTTTGAAAAGGTAAGTAATAATCTCAGTAAATAATTTATAGTGTGATTTTGATTGACGACGCGTGGTTCACACGTTGATCACCTGTAACAGTCACATGTAATGTTGAAATAACCACTAAGTTACACGTTACAAAGCTCATGTTTAAATGCCATACTGTAAGTCGAGGGGAAATGGAGTCCACCTACCACCTACGTGTTTAGTAGGTGCCTATCTCCGTCTTAAGGAAAATTGTACAAACTATGAATCAACATTGTATTTTAAGTTTAAGCATTGGTACTTGACAAACAGAAAAACATTTATGCTAAATATTAAAATCAAGTACGTATGTAACTTATCTGAGATTTTTTCCTCAATATGTTAATGCTAAGGCAAAGATATACAATAATTTGTATGAGACTGTTTTTTAAATAAAAATAATGAACACCATGACCAGCAACCTACGCAACAGTAACAACAACGTACGTACGCAACTGTACTAACAAAACATCCATATTATCCCATTCATTTAAGATGGTTACGATTATGTATAGTGCGGCCGCTTTTTCGTGACCTTTCCGATTTGGTCAGCTTATTAGAGAATTGCTGACATTTTCTTGTTTTTGATATAACTTTCATTACAGCCGTAATTGAAAGCTAAAATTAACAGGAATTAATGTTCATGTATCATTTTAATTAGTTTAAAGTATGCCACGTCTTAATGTTTTGGGAACTGCGTATTTCATCGCTAAAGTACGACCAGTCTAAAATGAATCAATTTTGTTTTTATCTTCATATCGTATAAAGTTACATAATTTATTTTACTTGACGTGATAAGTGTCTACCATGGGTATTTTTGACAGCTGTTTATTTGGTTATAAGTGTTTTGGTTTACTTGCAAATCCGTTTTTATCTGATTTTTGAAACCATTTAATTCCATTGGTTTACGACAACCAAATCAAAAACTAATGTTTAAACTAATTTAAACAAATTAAGGTCTCTTATTGGTATTTTTTTCAATCTTCTGCGTTGAGCCGTTTTCGAGATCTGGGAAATCCCAAAACGTTACCGCAGCAAAATCTTAAATAACTCAAGAACCATACCACACACAAATTTTGCTATTTAAAAACATTTACTATGCAACAAAAGCTATCTAATCATGTATTTGGTTCCGGGCTGAACGAATTTTTGAAAATCGATTTTGCCAGGATAACGTTTCTTAACGTTACTCCAGCAAAATGTGTTTTTCTCAAATAACTTTAAAACTACAATTCACACAAATTTTGCTACTATTAAACAAATTGCTCCTCATGATACACTAATTATTTTTTATGGTCTCATCTCTCAAATGCACAACATTTTGCTAGGGTTATGCACACAACCATTTCAATCAATGGAAGTGAAAGAAGTTGGGGCACGAAAACAATGCAGGATCGGATCAACGAACTGTGTGCGAAATTCGTTGGCGAATGGCGTACTCGGTGATGACGACCGCTGTGATTGCGCATTAGAACATGCAGGTGTAGAAAGAAGGTTCACATGCAGATGGAAAAATAGTTACAGGTGTTTAGAAAGAGTTCTAATACGTTGTATCTTGGGCTAAGGTACCTACCTATTTTGAATCAGTTTTCTTTCAGTCGTCTTTCTGGTTTTGCCCTTCGGTGTTCATAGCACCGACCTGTGGCAGTGACTTATGTTTTCATTACCACCTTGGGACTTCTCATCGTCTTTATTACTTGCAATATTGTGTTGTCGTGTAAAGCCATTAATTTATTCTCAATTCTTATCACACTGAAAACTTTTATATTGAAAACTTTAACTTGCAACTGCTTTGCAAGACGATACGAACTCTAAGCCTAGTGCGCTCATGAGAATTAGTCGAGCATAAAAAAACTACGGCAGAATACAGACAAAAAATACCTACATAACTACGTTAGTACTGCAAAATGCCAATGAAAAACAACTTATAATTCACATAATTTACTTTTTGGATAAAAATAATGCGGTCTAAGATTTAATAAAGTGTAACATGACCGTGTATAACTTGGTAGTATGAAGTTCAACAACAATAACAACAAGTACAACTTCATACCTATTATTGTTCACGTTCTTATCGTAGACAGATCACGAGCCACAGATGACGTATGGCAAGTTGACATTCCTACATAGCGGCAAGATGAACCTACCCTAACATAAGGCATCTTCGAGACACCCCTTTCAATATTAAAACTGTCTACCAAAGACGGGTATTTGTATGCAAAACCGTTCAGAATTTTAGATGACAGCTTTTGAAAAGGTTTTCATTTTGGACAGTCCCTTTTCAGACGATCTAGATAAATCAAGAAGTTAGAAGTCTCCACATTTCATTCAGCGATTAATCTGGAAAACACTTTTATCATTTTGAGAATTTAAAACATAGTTGGCAGAAGATTTTTCTTAAAAGTTTTCCATGTTTACTCTTATCGCAGTCCACTTAGTTCGGAAGAACCGGTCGTGCACATATTGTAAACAGCATGACCATTTTAATTCAGTACCTATTCTAAGAAAATATGGCAACATGGTGCATTTGTCAGATTGTCACGCATGAATTGTCTTCGACAATCGCCATGGGTCGCCAATAAGTAGCATAACGAGCATAAGAACAGCATGCAATACTTATTACTAGCGAAACCAATTACTTTATACAAAGATTTTCAAGAAGATTATAAAAAAATCAGTCGTTAAACTACATTGTAAGTATTTAACACAAAGTTTTAGGTAAGTAAACCACTTACCTACATTTTAGCTCATGCTACGTATCTCATCCTATCGTAAGTTGAAATAATTTCTAAATCAATAGAAAACCCTCAGGTCGGGGGGCTACCAAAGCATAGGTAATAAGTTAATAACTTTGCCATAACAGAAAATATTGACCAAACAAATCATTATTTTTATACTGTTATAATTTGATTGACACAAAGCAAATACTCACATGCAGGAAAATGATGGGAAACATCAGAGAGATACATTATAATAATGTTCCGGCACAAAGCATACCCAGCCACGAAGCTCATTAGTCAGCGAATGATCGCGAAGATCTGCGAAGGACTCACGACACGACAACGCAAAATACGAAAGGAGATCGCACAAATGTACAGAACCGGCAAATCTACCTTCTAAAACCTATACACTAACCGTGGCGTACATTTGTCTTGAGAGGACAAAAATTCTAAACAGTTTCGCGTGTTTCCGGCCAAGGCCTTTACATTCAATGTCAAGGCTCTCTTTATTGAAAGGGAGAAGGGTTGAACTCCAAGCAAAATTAACACTTATTGCGTTAGAAACAGCGTTGTAGTTAAATAAACAAACATTGTTAGCAGGAGGCTTTAAAAGAGCTTACAAAGAGCATACAAAATAAATCTTGACAAGGAGAACCTCGGAAATAACCTCGAATTTAACACAGCCGCTAAAGTAGAGCCTGATGAAAAATCATACACGTGTACAAGAAAGGAGGCAGTATTTTTGCACATTTTGATCCATTCTCAAGCGCTCGAAAGGCTGAGTAGTGACCCGCGGTTACTATTAATATTAAAGTCAGTAACGACTATAATTTGAACAATACATATTCATGTTTATTTAAACTTCACCAAAATAACAATAGTAATGAGTTGACATTGTGACGATTTAATTAAAACTTGGTCAAGTACGAATTAGTAGTAAAGTTTTACGGCTATCATAACAGTTGCTTTGTTTGTAAATACAGCTTCATTTGATTGTTAGTCACTATTTAAAGTTAGACAATAGTGAACAGCGGCAGCGGTCGTGTGAGCAAACCTGGGATATCCTACTATAATAATATGCAAAAGTAACTTCACAAGGCAGAAGGTACTCACTGCATTATAAAGAAGATTCAGTGTCGAAGAGGGAAATTCTAAAAGGAATAAGAAAACACAAGCCGAAACTTACAAACTGGAGATGGATCCGAATCACGAGCGTGTAAATAAATATCCCTTGGATTAATTTTAGGCTAGTTGTAGAAAGACTATCGAGATAATATTCTAGCATATTAATAGCTAGAATACAAATATACCCAGTGATAAATTGATATAGCTAGGAAGGAAATGAAGTCGGATATATGCCCAGTTAATAGATTAGGATACTAGAAAGCAAAGGTTTCAATACAAACAATTAATGTGAAAGCCTCGTTCAGAGAAACATCCGACAAGGATAACCACAAATTGGCAAACGTCAGACAGATCAACACAAATAACAGAGAAGCCCATAACATGTTAGAGAGAAAGGCCGAAAAAGAAGAACATGGAGCAGTCAATATTTACCAACATACTTCAACGTTACCATTATAATTTTAGACCATTTCACAACAAAAACGTGGAACAAGTTAAAATATTTACACCACGATAAGAATAAAGAGCAGGTGACGTATATTATTAGAATTTAAAAACAGTGGATATTACTTTAATTTATCGTAAAACTGAACTCCAGCTGATGACTGTGTCGTCTAATTTTAGCAAGCTGTTGACCTCGGAAGAGTTATCGCCTTTGTCAAAATAAACACAAGTCAATGATGTTGATGAAATCGATGACTTTGATATTGATTTGATCATTGTATCACTTGCTAAATAATTAGAATCTTCCGTCTGATTGAAATGAAATAATACATTATTAATTATGACCTTTTTATGTAAGTAAGGAGTAAACTAGAAAACAGCTACGTCGATATTGGTATTTATGAATTAAGAATGAGATAGTTTTATTTCATACCTATCCACAGAAAATTAATTCTAATATGAGTTGCGGTGTTTTTTACATAGGTAGTCAATTTATTCATCTACCCACAAAAGCACTTGAGAGATTATGCAAGCAAAAATTAGTCTCAAAACGTGAAAGTTTGTCAGTGAAGGCTTACAAGGAAAAGTAAAACCAATCACCGATTTCTTTGTTAACTTTTTACTGAATTGCAAATAAAAGACAGGTGTGAATAGATCGCTATCGACGCGTTGCATGCTCACTGTCACTGGTATAGAATAGTTTGTTTACACATGATAACGTTGAATATTATCTAGGGAACTATTCCAAAACATCTCATACGACGTTGTTTCTAAGAACCCCTACACACAGGGTAATTATAACTGTTCATAACGCGGTTAAACTTTGTACTTCACGTGGTAATGGTAACACGTCCCCAAATAAACTAATTCAACTTACCGACTTAGCAGTAACTGGTAACCTAGAACTTATACAAAATATCACTTAACCGACTATCACAGCCACTCGATACAAGAGAGAATAAAAAATAACTTTTTAATGACGTTAGCCAAACGCACGGTATGTCCGGCCGGCGCGGTGCGCGTTCGGAAACTGAGGCGAAACTCGAAAAGCAGCAGTGACGTGGAACCGGTGAAGGGCCTGTACCACGTGTGGCGAACTCATCTTGTTTCTCACGCGGACGACAAGCACGAATCGCCTTTGAAAGAATCGGACAGTTGGGGCAGGTTGTGATTTGGATAGAAGTGAATTCGGCGCCCGTGGTAGACACGGTGGCGTGATCGTGTGATCCCACGTGGCTGTGATTGTTGATACATCACCGAGGCTCCCTACGTCACCGCATTACTGTTACGCATTAAAATATTTATCTTTAACTACGCCTACCTTTCGAAATAGGATTTCTGAACTGTCATTTATGCTGATTGGTGTTGCCTTGAACAATTTTAAGCGAGAACAATAAGTCGCGTTAGGAAACAACCATAGGCCTCATTATACGTAATCTACTTCACATAATGATGGGCTTATATATTCTCGTGATTACAAGTTGGAGTTACGACAAGTAGCTACATTACTGAGTCAATTGTGCCATCAAAGTTCTCATCATCTAATTATGAAGCAACAATACATAGGCATAATTTCAAGGGATCGAGCTTTCAAAACCATCAATTAACATTAAACAATGAAAAACGGATAATTATAATTGGAAACATCATATCGCTTTTACGATAAACCGTGACTTTTAATCCAGCTAGCACAACTTCAACACTAAAGTAAGAATCGGGTTTTTTTTTAAACAGACAATATTATAGACCAATTCAGATCTTGGAATCAAAATCATCAACCCTTTGTTTTTGGAACCCGATAGCTTGATAGGCTCCTCACCCCCAGACGTTGATACCACTGAACACAAACATCTTCATAGCTCAGTGCATCTGCACTCAGCCGGCCGTCCAACCCGCTGCCGTTAATCAAACTCCGAATGTAGTTAGTAGCTGACTTTAGGCGTATCGTGCAATAGACACGAGCTCGGTGCACGTTCCTTGTAATTTGAATGCCGAAGTTAGCCCGTATATTGACTAGCGAAGCTTTGAGGTCTGCATGCACAAAATGGGAGACGATTGCCAAATTTTAGAGGTAGGGAAGTGACCGATGAAATTGGGACTATGAGAACAGCTTGATATGTTTCACATAAGATGTAAGTATAGTATCTCCATGATGGAGTAAACGCCATCGAAGCGTTATCTTGACCAGCCAAGGATTAGGGAGGCGAGAGGCGATTGCCAAATGATAGAGGCGATCGCTGTAATTGGTTATATGAGAACAACATGGAGTAACCTCAGTTACTCCATGTTGCTATGAGCCCAAAATGAGTAAGTAAATGTTAGATCAAGCGATATTCTGACAACACACGTAGTCCGATGAGTGTTGATGCAGGGCGTTCGACCAGGTTAACCTTTCGGCAAGTCTTATGAGCCTATTTAGACTTTTTTGTGTTTTACGAATTCGTGCAGATTAGTAGGTGATTGAACTTCATGAATATTCGAGTCAGCGCGAAAAAACCCAATAAATCGTGGGAAGATAACGATAAAATCATGAATGAGTCAACATCCAAGAAAAATAGGAGTTTCATGAACAAGGCAGATTTGAGTCTTCACTTGATGACGTCAGCATGAGTTCGTAAGTATTCTTGAAACAGCCCCCGTTCGGTGCTATTTTCAGACTTGAATTTCTTTTTATTGGATTTCGTTGTTTATTGAACCAACAAAAATATTGGAGTGCTGGAAATTGCTTATAAATTCAATGTACCTACTTAATGAAAAAATAATACCACATGATGAGCTCTTGTTTTTTGCTTTTACTTTGCGTAAAAAAACGTTATTCATCTAAAAATACCCACGTAGGTACTTAAATAATACCTACATAACTGATACTACCCAATAATTAGACAGACACTGATAACAGATATCCATCTCAAAATAATGAGCTTAATAGAAACCGATTATTTATCATTACAGTAGCAGATCGGCGAATAGAATAATGCCCTAACAACAAATCGGGACATCCTGAGGCAAGCGTCAACCTAAAATGAACTTTAACACGATGATTTAAGATCTAATGATGCAGAGGATATAAGATCACAAGTTATTTGTTGTGCTATAAAGACTCCTACACACGTGAGACAATGGGAACGTGCGGCGGAATGACCTAAGCACGCTCCGTGGGCAGTGACCATGATGCTTTGTTGTATGAAGATATCACGGACTTTGCTCCTACTGATTAGCTCTTGTGTTGTGCCTTTTTTTTGACGCACGTGTAAATATGTGATTTATGTCATAATATGTGGTTACCGCAAAGAACTGATTAAAAACTACATGGGAACCAAGCACCGTAAGTAACTATAAAGGGGGTAAAAAACCTCTTAACGAAGCCGAAAGGCAGTTGTTCTCCCCGTCATTGCGATGATTTTTTGTTCTACACCATACCTGGGAACCTTCTAGTTACGGAGATATTGGGAGTCAAAGCTCCAACTTTATGAAAAGTTTTTTTTTTTTTAAATACTTACAAGTTTTTTATTGTAAGGCTTTTTATTTTTCTTTAAACACCTCTACGACTCCCGTACTATTCAATCCATCCATCAGCACAATGTTTTGAATGCGTTACATTGAGTTATATCTACCACAAAACAATCATGATTTTTCGCCCCAATAAAAAAAAATCGTTTCCCAGCAATAATTTTTGCGTAAAGTTACTTAGTTTGATGTACAGAATGCTTGGCTTCGTGATGAGGTTGTTTACACCCTGTATTTTATTATCCCTGGACAGTCACAGGAAAATTGTAAAAGAGTTAACATTCGACCTACTTTTGATTTATCAATAACTATAAAATGACCACATACGTGCAAAGTGCACATTACAAGCAAGTGCAATTCCAGATTGATGAATGACTGACGCAATTCAATCTGGGAATGACCCGATCACTCCCATGAGTAAGTTCATTCAACATTAGTAAACAGAGAGACAAGATATCAAGCGGTTCACTTTATTTGAATAAATAATTGCGAGTGAATGATTCGCGGAGATAAGATGCCAGACAAAGAAACAACAACAATAGATGTCTAAAGGACACTAGACAGGTGAACGATCACAAAGACACAACGTTTATTGACCTAAAGATAATAACAAAGTCCTGGTAACTATGTTATTACAAATAAAGTTTATTCATAAAGTGAAGTTTTATAATACCATCGGAAAGGCGGCATTTATGAATCTTCTTACGAGTTCTCGACCACGGAAGCGGGAAGCATAATGTTGTTCGCAAAGTCAACTTAGAAGTTATAAGTTGCGTCGCTTCTACCTTACTCCATAAACTTACACAAATAAAACTACTTGCATACAAAATGTAATATTATAATATTCATAATGTAGGACTGGCAGAATTACTGAATCGGAAAATACGCATGATCAAATAGCAAATACACAGTATTCACGATACTAGGAAGCAGTCATAAATACTCGTATAAATGTTTGCGGTTCCTGATGTCAATTACATAATAGTCCCGCGGTCAAAGTTCGACGAGCGCTCAACTGCTCGTTCGGGGTTCATTAATTATGACAACAATTTGTAACTTTTAGTTATATTACGTTTGTTAATGTCCTTCCGAATATCCGTTATCAAAAGGTCACCACTTCACCAGACAGTGTTTACAGAAAACAGACGAGTCGTCGAGCATGAATAGCTGTTTCTGTTGGTCTCAGAAAGGACCCTTCGTCTGGTCGTCCTACAAACGGATGGCACTCGCCGGAAAGCGACTCGCGCGCAGACGGGACGATGGGATAATGGCCGGGCTTGATTCTGGGGGCGAAGTCCGTACTCCCGGACGAGAATAGACGGGACGGCCGTTACTTCCAATGCAATCAAATATGGGTGTACTGTTCTCTTGTTTACATCCCCCACAAGATAATTTATATGGCGGTCACTTAATGTGAGCATCCGGTTGATAGTTAAAGTTTTGAAGGCTAAAAGCGATACGCCTTCATTGGGGTTGAATGATGCGGACAGGATATTGCTATCGAGTTAAAGGGCATGGCGACAATGGTTAATGGGGTAGACGATAAAGATATACCCAATTTACAATGATTGTATTATCGTTACAAAACTTTTTGCAAATCAGATACAAAACGCTACTTTTTATCGCCCGTTACTCTAGTCAATTCATCATCTCAAAACACAAATCGATCATCCCAGATAACAGACACACAGCCAAACGATATGGCACACAGTATCTTTCGATCCGAAGTACAAACTCCAAGGATTGTAGCTCCGTGTCATAATCTATGTGTGTCAGTAAACATCGTCGGTGCGCCACCGCCGAGGAGGCAACGGTCATGTCATGTGTCACTTGTGTTAGCCAGCACCCGGTCCGAAGTGCTCGTGTGTTGAGACACGCGTGTCGTGACCCTATGAACTTTCCCCCCTTGACACAGTTAGCACGGCGCGTGCTGAAAGACCTAGCTTAAGAAATAAGTTCGTATGCAACACGTTTAGTCGTCTCAGGTCGTTATTTGTACGGTTCTTCGCCTGGAGAAGTGATGGGGATAATATTTTTGTGTAAAGAGCTTAATGGTTTCGAAAAGGAGAAACTGTTTGTATAACTGTTAGAGATTTCGACCACAACTTATAAAAAAATCCTCTCTCTCATCAATTTAGCAGATCGAAAGAACTTTAACGTTTTTAAAACCAAACATCACAACAAATAGTTGAAAGCAAAACGGAACTTAGTGATATTGATAATTTGACACGTCACACAAAAAAAAACACAAATTACAGAATAGAAGGACGTATTGGGTAATGGGATCTTATGCCTGACAGAGCGACAGCCAGTCCGAGTCTGGCCTGTGTGTACGTAGCATTTCATTTTTACTCCCAGAATAGATAGTAGTATTTTCATGATTGGGGTCCTATGTAATGGAGAAGAGTTGTAGAACACATATGGTATTACATATCATAAACCGAGTTACAGTACCTATAACCATTACATAGAAGAGCCTTGGTACAGGAACAAAAACCACGATAAGCTTAACAAAATAACATAATTAATGTAACAAATGGCCCGCATTGTACATCATAAGCATGCCTAATAACACAGTGATAGAAATGGAGTACAGAACACAGATCAATACACAGGCGGAGGATAAAGTCTGATTCATCCGATACTAAAGATCTAAAGCCTAATGAATAGAGTCTGTTATGCTATATATCTACGCGTAGATAGACTTTGACGAGGCTTATCGTGGAGTATGCTCTATGGGGAGGCGAAGGACTGCATTGGATGTGTTATTTATCTGGACTGCATTGACTGGTGGATGATGGGTAGCTTTGTTGTAAAATGGATGTAGACTGAGTGAGTTTAAAACTGATCTCCCGTCCTGGTCCGGTTTTTCGGGGACCAGAGACAACATGAGTTGATTAAACCCAAAACAACTCAAAACTGTTTTTGTTTGAGAATTTAATCGTTGGCCATTCACTTTTCTAATTTCAATAAGAAATGTTTCTATCAAGTGTCTTCTGTCTGACTCAGTAGCCGATTTCAATATGAAATATGATATTAACAAACACACTCGCCTTTCGTGTTCCTCCTCTATGTGATAAATAAAAACATAGATAACTTGATGTGTCGAAAACGAACTGTAGACTATCAATCATCGAAGGTCAGCTCCCATATCGGAGCATCGTCGGAAGAGGCGACGGCACAGCACTAGATAACTGCTGACATATTGGAGATAATGATGATAATGTTGTCTGGGCTGTGGACCCGACCGTTATGGGACCCATGGCTATGATAAGAGATTCAAAATGTGCTGTGTGTTACAAAACTTGTAGTTTGGAAAGGAAAATAATCATATCAATGGTAGTTCCTAAGTGGGGTTTCAGGCCATATTGTTAGAATTGAGGAAGATCTTGCAATTGAGAAGTGATACGATGTCCTGTCAGTGACGAATCGGGATTGCCAATAAGAAATGAATCAGCAACATCTGCGAGAAATATCTTAATCACAAGGAGGCAATCTGTAGCTCAGTCTCTCATCTTTATATTGATGACTAATAAGAAGATTCCAACGCTTTGTTCTCTAATCATCAGGCGACATTGTCTTAACTTGACACAAGTCAAGTGTGTATCAGGTAGTTGACTCCGTCCCTGCGCACACGTCTGCGGTGTTTATCTAAAGACAAGTGGGTCGCAGATAAAGGCCGCCTGATGTGTGAGCGTACTTTGTACTGGATGTGGAAGGGCGTCTTTCGACAAAAACATCTCGGCCGATGAGATAATGACCTCGGGGCGCATTATCTTGAATACCGAACAATCTATACTAATAATATTATAAAGCTGCAGTGTTTGTTTGTTTGAACGCGCTAATCTCTGGAACTACTGGTCCGATTTGAATGATTCTTTCAGTGTTGGGTAGTCCATTTATAGAGGAAGGCTATAGGCTATATAACATCACGCTTCGACCAAAAGGAGCGGAGCATAAATGAAAAATATTTCAAAAACGGGGAAAAATGTATTCCTTTTGTGAGCTGTTTCTCTTTTATGTGAAGCAGACGAAGTTGCGTGGGTCAGCTAGTAAGTACAATAAAACAAAGAGTTCAAATACACACATCAAAAGTGTCTAGGGATCAAGCATTTTTATGCGGATTTCTTGAGATTGAGATGTGGCTTTGTAATAAATTTATGATTTTATAAATTTATATGGATCCTTTTTGGTGCATTTCATAATTTGAATCAGGAACTTTCAATCAAATTCGAGTAAAAGATGAAAATAAGCTGTCAATATTTTCCCTATAAAAACATACAACGCATTGAAGACATTATTAGTGCTACTGTTTCCCTACTACTGATTAAAACCAACGTTATTATGGAGCGGCGACGTCATTTAAGCAGGGAAGAAATGCTCAGAGCCGTGGGAATGATAGAAGCTGGTTCCCGGCAACGTACTGTAGCTTTAGCTCTGAATACAAGTCAGAGTGTTATCAGTCGACTTTGGACACGTTACCGAAGCACTGGTACCGTGGCTGAGCGCCATGGAGGACGGTATCGCTGCACCACACGGAGACAAGACCGATACATTCAAATCTTAACTCGAAGAGCTCCAACAATAACCGCCATGATGTTAGCCGTGAGGCTTCATCACTCTTCAGGGAACTTAATTAGCGACCAAACAGTCAGAAACCGCTTGCATGAAGTGAACCTTCATTCCCGAAGACCGCTACGGGTACCACCTATAGCAATGCACAATCGTAGGATTCGATATCAATGGGCTCTTGAACACAGAAATTGGGCAGAAGAACAATGGCGTTTCGTGTGCTTTTCTGATGAGTCTCGTTTTGGTATGAGACCGGATACAAGACGTATACGACACTGGAGAACCCCTGGACGCCAACAGCGATTAAAATCCTGCCAGGAAGTCCATCCTTATAGTGGTGGAACCATCATGGTATGGGCGGGTATTTGGATCGGCGGAAGAACTGAGTTGATTTGGATCAGAGGCAACCTCAACGCTCAAATTTATGCTGAGACGATTGTATCAGACGTCATCGTTCCTCTACAAGTGCAAATCGGTCCCTTATTTCAGTTAATGCATGATAATGCACGACCGCACACCGCAAGAGTTGTAAGACAGACTCTCGCCGCAGCTAACATCAATGTCCTGCCCTGGCCTGCTCAGTCGCCAGACTTGAACCCGATTGAGCATGCATGGGATATGCTACAGAGAAGAGCTCTGCCGAATATGGAGGGTATCCAGTCGCAAGAAGACCTTTTTTTGTTGTTGCAACGAACATGGGCGGCCATTCCACAGCGTGATTTGGATGAACTCATTTTGAGTATGCCAAACCGATGTTCTTGTGTTGTTAGTGTTCGCGGTAGAAACACGGATTATTAATTGTTTAAGTTACCCAATAAAATTTTAAAGAAAACTGTGTTTTCAGTCATTTTTTCGAACTTTAATGTTAGTGGTTCAAATGTCAAAAATCCCTTTATTAGGAAAATGGCAAATTTCTTTATTAATGCAAAGGTGACTTGGTTTATCGTTACTGTGACAAACGAAAACACTTTATTTGATGAATCCTTAAAGAAAATTTTAATTAATATCAATCAGGAGAAAAGTTATTGCAAAAATATATGTTGATCCCTAGATACTTTTGATGTGTGTAGTATCCAATTGTACAATCGTGCTATGAAAACTTGACAAGCTCTCATCTTTCTTTCAATACTCTAATATTTTTCCGGCAAGTAAGCAAGATGATAAAACGCGAACAAGAAAAATATGACAAGCGGAGAGACAGGCACAGCGCCAATTACATAAACGTGCCGTTTTTCCAATTACGGTGAGGAACACTAAAAATAGCTGTCTATGGGTTCAGTATGTTTCTGTAGAGGAGAAGGGAAAGAACGTTAATTGACTGATTAGTTAGATGATAGTAGAGTAAATTGCTAAATTTATGAGACACAGAAAGTACATTTGCTGCAATGTTCGAAGAATGCGCACATTATTGAACACAGGCTAGCGTTACAAAGATATCGTTTGGGCTCAATGATATTATATAGTAATAAAAAAAACTTTTTTGCAAAAAATAAAACCGACTTCAAAAAACACAAAAAAGTGAAAAATAACTTTAGCTTCAGAAGTCGGTGACCTTTGTTTGATTGATTTAGTGTTTTTGTCACCGACTAAATGGGACCACACGGGAAGCACCAGCTTTCAAATAAAAAAAGAATGATCAAAATCGGTTCACCCAGTCGAA
Organism: Xestia xanthographa; assembly: GCA_905147715.2. Taxonomy (NCBI): domain Eukaryota; kingdom Metazoa; phylum Arthropoda; class Insecta; order Lepidoptera; family Noctuidae; genus Xestia; species Xestia xanthographa. Next base: position 1,865,169 of record LR990655.1, read on the forward strand.
AGTTCCGAGGTAACAAACACAAAAAAAAAAAAAAAAAAAAAATTGAGAACCTCCTCTTTTTGGAAGTCGGTTGAAAAGAGGTAGATATCGCACTAGCACGCACAAATTGTTGAGGACAAAGTGACACAATTGTTGCACTTTGATAGCTAGCTATCTTTTTCTATCTTATACGTTCCGTATTATCTATCGCTGTCGTAGTTTTAAATGGCTTAGGTTTAAGCAATCACCAGATATAATGAAATATAACGCCCAAAAAATCGTAAGTACTTACCAGAATTTAATCCCCATTTTAATATGAAATTATCACCAAAAAACGTAAAGTCTGCTAACCTAAAAAAGGCAAGTATCTTCAGAATAATCGCTGAGCTACCCAAAAAGGCCACGCATGCACCAAATATGTACTCGCATTTTATTTAAAAATTTCATCCAAATATGTTACACAATTTTATCCTAATAAAGTAAATTAATATACAAAAATCATTGTTTACCCAAAAAATATAAATGAAGTTCTAAATTCCTTTCTCCTGCCAAACAATACTAAAGCCAAACCAAATTTAGAAGGGACGGGGGACACTTTATATTTGTCTAAAAAGCGAAATCGACGGAGCCCCGCTACGCGGGGCTCCTATTTCTGTCTGCAGGGTTTAAAGGAACCTAACTAACCTAACGTCGGCGTCGGGGTGCCCCAAGTCCTGGTAGTATCCTATACCACTTACGCGCACACGTGTCTCCTTCTCGTGGTCGTTCATTATACACATTGCCTGTGCTTCAACTGGCATTCTATACAATGCCTAGGTATTTTATACATTTCCTAGGTAAAGTGTAAAATAGTTTAAACATTGAACATCATTTCATACATTGCCTAAACGACCCCGGCATTCAATACATTTCCTAGGTATTGTATAGAATGCCTGCATTGTACACATTGCCTATAACACATACATTTTATGGCAAACGTAGTGATATAATTATTTGGGTAGTAATGACACAAAACTTTGCTAGTTAAAATTTGGTGCACGCGTGGCCTTTTTGGGTTATGAAAAGTTTTAGTAGTGCAGGCATGACTTAAATAGCCCGAAAAATTGGGTCGGGGGGCTTTCAGGACCAGGACCACGGTCCCGGATTCCCCCTAAATATTTTTTGTGGTATTTTGAGACCACAAGAATACAAAACAAATTTATGTCTTGGGAAAGTACGGTCAACCAAACATATTTCGTATTGAGTCGTTCATCAACTGGTCCCACATGCCTACGGCCCATTTGGGACGAGTTGATGAAAATCAAAATAAGTAATTTTTCGTTCTGCAACTCGTCCCACGTATGAAAAAAGTATAATCAGTAGTAAAAGTGTTAGTGTGGAAAAAATATTGCCCTTAACTAGCATCTAGACAATGATGTGATGATTAAATATTTTATTATTTAATCATCACATCATTGTCTAGATGCTAGTTAAGGGCCTAGTTAGTAGTCCGGCGAGAGATGTCGTGCGGTGTTCCGCAGGGATCGGTTCTGGGGCCGTCCTTGTGGAACATCGGTTACGACTGGGTGCCGACCTCCCTAGCGGTGTCAGCGTGGTTTGCTATGCAGACGACACGCTGGTGCTGGCACAGGGGGGGTCGCACGAGGCGGCGGCCGAAGCGATGACACGCGGGGTTGCGATAGTCGTTGAGAGGATCCGGCAATTGGGTCTCGAGGTGGCATTGCACAAGTCCGAGGCCATGTGCTTTCATGGGCCTCGGAATGCGCCACCTCCGGGATCCTCACTGACGGTAGGAGGGGTATCCATCGGCGTTGAAGTACTTGGGACTTGTCCTTGACAGCCGGTGGAACTTCGTAGAACACTTCCGACGTTTGGCCCCCAAACTGGAACGGACTGGGGCTGCCTTCAGGCGGCTCCTGCCCAATCTGGGGGGGCCAAACGCCTCCTGCCGGAGGCTCTACGCGGGAGTCGTGCGGTCAATGGCCCTTTACGGGGCTCCGGTGTGGGCGCGTTCATTGAGGCTGCGAGCCGCCCACTACTTGAACGCGCCCCAAAAGGTGGTAGCCGTAAGGCTGGCCCGGGGGTACCGTACGATCACCCGCGAGGCGGCGAGCGTCCTTGCCGGATTGCCGCCATGGGATCTAGAGGCGATAGTCCTCGCGCGCCTACACGAATGGCGCGCGGAGGCGCTACGCCGGAGGGAAACTCCACTGCCGCGACAAATTGTCGCTCAGCGGACAGACTTCCGGCGGGATCTCATGGCGACATGGAGAGAGCGACTGTCGCAACCCCGTGCAGGGCACGCCACAATAGTGGCGATAAGTCCTCTCTTTGAGGAGTGGCTTGAGAGACGCCACGGCGTCCTCACCTTCCGCCTGACGCAGGTCCTCACCGGACACGGAGTGTTCGGGAGGTTCCTGCACCGAATCGGGCGGGAGGAAACGCCCGGGTGCTTCTATTGTGAGGATCGACCGGAGGACACGGTGGAACACACGGTAGAGGTGTGCCCCGCGTGGGCGGGGCACCGCCGTGTCCTCGAAGCGGCGGCGACCTCTCGCGTCCGGCCCTGGTGCAAGCCATGGTCCGGAGCGAGACGGAATGGGACGCCGTCACCTCCTTCTGCGAAGCAGTAATGCTAGAGAAGGAGGTGGCGGAACGTGAGAGGGAGAGAACCTCTCAACGTCCCGGCCGCCGCGGGAGACGCCCCGGGCGTCGGGGGCCACCACCACGTGGCCCCCGGCCACCGTAGGCGCGGGCGTGTGGACGGTGGGCTATGGGCTAGCTCGCCGTCCGTCCGTCTCATGACGACAGGCCGTGTCGACGGCGCGTTCGTGTTCCACGCGCGCCTCAAAGAGAGTCAGCAAAAAGGAAGGGGTCCGTAAGGACCGATGCCTGCCGGGGTTGCGGGACTGTTCGAAAGAGATACCGTGGCCCCGGAACACAAAGGGCGATGAAGGAACATGGATGGGTTTTAGTCAGTAAAAGTCTGACACTCCCTCCTGCTCCGCCCAGAGCGGGAGGAGTTATTTGATGATTTCCCATCCGAAAAAAAAAAAAAAAAAAGGGCCTAGTTAGTAACCTGACGAAAAGTACTAGGCGAGCATGAATTCAAGAAAGTATTATTTTATTGCATTCCACCTTGAGCTCTGTATCAGGACACTTGTTCAAAAGACATTTGAGCTAAGGCACCGCGAACGCACTCGGATTTTCATTTTGCCTTCATTTTTATTATCAGCGACCTAAAAACCCATGGAAAACGACACCCATGACGGAAAAACCAAAAAAAAATCACCTTCAAGTAATAACAAGCGTGATGTTATGTTTCTATAAAGAGTAAACCCCAGTGGCCATCAAAAGTCCAGTCGCGCAAGTGTCCATTCGCGCATATTATTATGTCTTTTAGCGCAAGTGCGTTCGCGGTGTCCTGAGCTCAAATGTCTTTTAAACAAGTGTCCTGATACAGAGCTCAAGGTGGAATGCAATAAAATAATACTTTCTTGATTATATATATTATGTTAGCCTAGTACTTTTTCTAAGGTAACTTATCAATTTGTTTGAATTAGTAATTCTTAAAAAAATATTGTTATAATCTTGTCGTCCTAACTGTACCTAACGTTGATAAAGTTTAAAGTTCCACGCAAAAAGAAACGTGGGACGTTGCAGAACGAAAATATTATTTATTTTGATTTTCATGAACTCGACCCAAATGGGCCGTGGGCTTGTGGGACGAGTTGATGAAAAATATTACATTTTGATACAAGTAGAGATTTTTGTTTTGTTTTTCTAATACCCCCGTCTTTAAAATAAATTCATGTAATTGTTGATCACAATATTATTTCAGCTTACTGTACTCTAACTTTTGTTTTCTTGTGGTCCCAAAGTACCACCCAAAAATATTTAAGGGGAATCCGGGACCGCGGTCCTGGTCCCGAAGCCCGGAACCCGAAAAATTTTGGTACAGGTTTCATTTATTTGTACATATTATATTTTTTTTGGATGAGGCTGTTTAGGGTAACGATTGTTTTTTGGTGGTCATTCAATTTCATCCCGTTTTAAATTACTCGCAACATTATCTGAACGCCATTCAGTATGAACATGGCGTATCTTCTTTGTTTCGGTTTTTGACTTAACTTAGGCACGCATGAAAAGAACCGATTGAGGATTGTGTGAAGAACATGCTAATTGTTGGGCGCACTTTCGTCTGACCACCCTGATTTTGTTCTTTTGTCAAGCGAAACGGTCAAGCTGACTGCGTGCAATGAAACCAACCAGAATTTTGTACTACACAATAATATGACCGCTATATTCTTGATGTTCTCTTCTATTGAATCTTATTTATAAAACAACAAAGACTATCAAATTAAGTATAATATAAGTTACCGTGTCCTTATGAAAATATAAACAGTAGCAGCAATACATATTTTATTGAGCTTGTCCCCGACGGGAGTCAGATTTAAAAGCTTTTGTATACTGAAGCTTTTACCAAGTTTGTTGACCCTTCACATTCCGCCATGTTTTATGTACATAGTATGAGCACTATCCATTAGTGACTGGCGGAAGGCTAGCGACAGTAGCGACAATTTCAAAAAATATTCAAACATTTGGATGGATTTCCTGACAACCCTACCTACGCAGAATTGGTTTAAATGGTATACAAAGCTAGAATACCAGTCTTAGTCTTTGGTTAGCGTTCGGGTATCAGATAGGCAGTCGCTCCACGCAGGTATCCGAAAACTCCATCGATCCATGAATACGGTAACATTGGAAGCCGACCCCAACAGAGTTGTGAAAAGGGTGTGTACGTAACCCCAGCAGGAAAGTGTCTCCTAGAGATATATGAGTGGAACATTTAATTAGTGCCCTAACTGCTGTCAATGTGACCCCACATAAAAAATGTGTGCCCCTTGTCGTTTTGGAAATAAACGGAAAAAACGATTCCTGCTGGGGTAACGTTTTTCTAGCAGGAAAATTCTAAACGAATGATCGGAGAGAGAAACACTGTGCATGGCCTTGTAGCTTATGTTAGTGCCACAATGTGCCCCCAAAAATAAAATGTGTGCCCCTTCAGGTTTTCGAGATATTGCGTTTCCTGCTGGAGTAACGTTTTGCAGAATCGTATATCTCTGAAACCATTGTATGTGCCCCTGTAGAATAAACATACACGAGTAGCTCTTAATGTGTGCCCCTTAGTGCCCCAATTAGATTTAAGAAAATATTTCTAATTTCCAAGTTATCGCGGTTTTATGAAAACTCGAAAAAACATCGCAGCGCCTAAATGAGACAAGGTATAAGCTCGCTGAAAACTGTATTCTGTCCGTCTTGACACTAATAATAACCATACAGTTTCAAAACTGTTCATGCATGTGTTTTTGAATTATCTTGTTATAAGTCAAAACGATGGTGACATAACTTTGACGGCAAAATACAAGGAACCAGCTCAATCCCAGATGTGTAGGTGTAAACCAATAATGTGTGCCTTTAGTCAAGAATATATGGTGAAAATATTCAGCTTGGAATGTTTCACAATAAGTAAATATCGACAAAAAACTAAACATGTAAATAACGGCTGGTTATCCGACTAAATTCGAATGACTACTAAAAAGCGACGGATTCATACATAACGATGACCCTCTTTATTGGACGTACTATACCTAAGATGTCGTCCATACCACAGTATAAATATGGACAGTACGGAAACTACCTACAAATGCTCGAAACCGCACACTAACACAAACATGCGCATCGACGGGGTCCCCATAGTCTAAGATCCTTTACAAAACGACCTTCACCGAGCTGGTTAATGGATGAAAAGTATTTTATATCAAATTAAATATGTCAATAAATATATTACAAATGGGTTGACTAAAAAATTTCAGTTAAGAACATGATTAATTAGCAATTTAAAAATTATATATTTTTTTTAACATTTCTCTGGTTTGGTTTATAGACAAATTCCATACCCATCGAAAGTATGAAGCCTGTAGAATATGCATACGTTAGGTTAACCGGTTAACCTTTGCATATTCTGTTACACCAGCTCGGTGAAGGTCGTTTTGTAAGGGATCTTAGACTATGGGGACCCCGTCGATGCGCATGTTTGTGTTAGTGTGCGGTTTCGAACATTTGTAGGTAGTTTCCGTATTGTCCATATTTATACTGTGGTATGGACGACATCTTAGGTATAATACGGCCAATAAACAGGGTCATCGTTATGTATGAATCCGTCGCTTTTTAGTAGTCATTCGAATTTAGTCGGATAACCAGCCGTTATTTACATGTTTAGTTTTTTGTCGATATTTACTTATTGTGAAACATTCCAATCTGAATATTTTCACCATATATTCTTGACTAAAGGCACACATTATTGGTTTACACCTACACATCTGGGATTGAGCTGGTTCCTTGTATTTTGCCGTCAAAGTTATGTCACCATCGTTTTGACTTATAACAAGATAATTCAAAAACGCATGCATGAACAGTTTTGAAACTTTGTATGGTTGTTATTAGTGTCAAGACGGACAGAATACAGTTTTCAGCGAGCTTATACCTTGTCTCATTTAGGCGCTGCGATGTTTTTTCGAGTTTTCATAAAACCGCGATAACTTGGAAATTAGAAATATTTTTCTAAATCTAATTGGGGCACTAAGGGGCACACATTAAGAGCTACTCGTGTATGTTTATTCTACAGGGGCACATACAATGGTTTCAGAGATATACGATTCTGCAAAACGTTACTCCAGCAGGAAACGCAATATCTCGAAAACCTGAAGGGGCACACATTTTATTTTTGGGGGCACATTGTGGCACTAACATAAGCTACAAGGCCATGCACAATGTTTCTCTCTCCGATCATTCGTTTAAAATTTTCCTGCTAGAAAAACGTTACCCCAACAGGAATCGTTTTTTCCGTTTATTTCCAAAACGACAGGGGGCACACATTTTTTATGTGGGGGCACATTGACAGCAGTTAGGGCACTAATTAAATGTTCCACTCATATATCTCTAGGAGACACTTTCCTGCTGGGGTAACGTACTCGAAAAGGGTAGGCAAATGGTGAAGATGATAAGCTGGAATACTTTGTAAAGGATATGGATTTGTTGCACAATAGCAGTTTCCATAATATTTTATTGTACACTTACATAATACGTCTGTATTTATTTATATGTATAGCACAGCCGTAAAGATTATGATCATGAATAAAATGATAATATTGATGCCATAACGCAAAAAATAATCACAACCGTTTTGCTTCGGTAATTATTATAAAAACAATTTCAAAGTCCAATTTGAATAGGATATTTTTTGCCCAAAATGTCGATGGACTGGAACAATAAAACATTTACAGCAAGGTCAGCAATTTGTGAGTTTGTAATTAAAAAGATTTAACAAGCAATTCACGGTAACTCCTCGGGGACGATGTAATTAGACGTTACATAACGTCACTGGCCACGGCTGTATTCTCGAAAGGGTTAGGCAGTCGTGGTAACAGAGGGCACGGGCGAGACTATTCCCATGATCCCATCACTCAAATCTTTGATATACTCAACCGGTACATCAAAGGTTTTAAAAGAAATACTGTCTGTTAAACAAATCCTATTCGTAACTAAACAAATCCTAATCCTATTTGAATCGTTGAGCAGCTTATTCTACTTTATTAAAAGGCAAGGTTCAAGGAACACGACAAAGTCGGAAGCTGAAGTATTAGCAGATACCGCTCTAAGCTCGCACAGTCTCACTGCTAACAAAGTTAAAAGTTATAGAAATAACTTCTGTGTAAATGTCAAATAGAATAGAAATGACCTACAGGTCGACGTATCGCAGGTGCTCGGTTTTATAACAAATGTCAAGGCAGGTGTTGTTTAGATAACCTGAAATAGTACATGAAAAACTTAGTCATGTACCACAGTTCATAAGTAATTCTATGAAGTAAAAACTTATTTCACATTTCATTTTGTAAATTATGAATTGTATTGTTTTCGGCTTATTTTATTGGTCACCAATTTTAGTAGTTAGTAGTAAAGGAAATAGTTATTAACCGCAATAACTACCAACTATGTCATACATTTTCCTAAATAGTGTATATCAGAAATATGTTTTTTTTTATATTGCTGGACATTACACACAGCGCCATCTAGTGCCACACTAAGCAACGAGGCTTGTGTCGTGGACACCAGATAGTTGATATACTACATTACTTTTTGTTTGTAAATACATACTTATTATTATATTATAATATATAAAGCTCGATTACCACTGACTGACTGACTCACTCACTGACAGAATTGTTCTCCCAGATGGTGGATGGGGAGGTGGGTATATTTTGACAGATTCGTAAACAACTAACTCTGAATAGTTTGGGAAAAGTGCCAAACCTCCCCTTTTCGCCCCCCTTCCTCCCCCTCCCTATCGTATCTCGGAAACAAAGAGACTTGGAACATTTTTTTTTTCAGATTCATATAAAGAGGCAACGCATTAGTCAAAATTATTTTTCAAAACTCCCCACTCTCCCCCCCTTCACCCCTCCCCCATCGTATCTCGGAAACTAGGACACGTAGCGGCTTTTTGATTTTTACCATAAATTATTATTGAGGAGCGTTTAAATTTGTATACGGAGGGTATCCTCCCCTCCCCAACCTCCCCTAAAATTGAAAGGGCTATAACTTCGTAACGGTCAGAGATAGCCATTATGTGTTTGAACAAATATTATAGTAGGCGTCGAAACCTGTCTGGTGGTAGATAGATTCTGAGTGTAGCGAACCTGCGAGACCGAGTGGAGCGAAGAGGGGAGGTGGCGAGCAAAGCGAGCCGGCGACCTCCGCAGCGTAACGAAGGTTGAGTGGGTGAAGCGTAACTCAGGGCGACGACAAGCTAACTTTAGGGTAGTGTTTTTTTTAATGGGTCTGAGTTTTTAAATAAGGTTTTATTTTATAGGTAATATTTTTTTTAAATTGGTTTTTAGAATGTTTTAGGGGTTTTTAAGGGTTTTCATACTGATTTAGGGGTAGTTGTAACGAATTTTCCAATTATTTTAAGGATTCGTATGGATTCTCAAAATTTTATGATGGTAAGGAATACTTCTCAAGAACACGACAACACGCGAGCTGCGCGCAGCTCGCGCACCCACGCAAATACTAGTTATACTATATAAAGCTCGATTACCACTGACTGACTCACTCACTGACAGAATTGTTCTGCCAGATGGTGGATGGGGAGGTGGGTATATTTTGACTGATTCGTAAACAAGTAACTCCCGCGAGTATGGGAAAAGTGCCAAACTTCCCCTTTTCGCCCCCCTTCCTCCCCCTCCCTATCGTATCTCGGAAACAAAGATACCCGTATTTTTCGTTTTTTACGGATTCGTATAGAGGAGGCTCGGAGAAGTAAAAACCAGTTTTCAAAGTTGACCCCCTTGCCCCCCTTTAGGCGGATCTCAGAGGTTATGAGACTTGGAACATTTTTTTTTTCAGATTCGTATAGAGGAGGCTCGGAAAAGTAAAAACCAGTTTTCAAAGCTGCCCCCCTTGCCCCCCTTTTCACCCCCTTAAGGCGGATCTCGGAAGTTAAGAGACTTGGAACTTTTTTTTTTCAGATTCGTATAGAAGAGGCTCGGAAAAGTAAGAAGCAGTTTTCAAAACTGACCCCTTTTTCCCCCTTCTCCCCCCTTGAGGTGGATCTCGGAAGTTGAGAGATTTGGAACATTTTTTTTTCAGATTCGTAAGACGGGGCCTAGAGTTAGTCAAAATCATTTTTCAAAACTCCCCACTCTCCCCCCCTTCACCCCTCCCCCCATCGTATCTCGGAAACTAGGGCACGTAGCGGCTTTTTGATTTTTACTATAAATTATTATTGAGGAGCGTTTCGATTTGTATACGGAGGGTATCCTCCTCTCCCCAACCTCCCCTAAAAATAAAAGGGCTATAACTTCGTAACGGTCAGAGATAGCCATTATGTGTTTGAACAAATATTATAGTAGGCGTCGAAACCTGTCCGGTGGTGGTAAGTCCCGAGTGGAGCGAACCTGCGAGAGCGAGTGGAGCGAAGGGGGGAGGTGGCGAGCGAAGCGAGCCGGCGACCTCCGTAGCGTAACGAAGGTTGAGTGGGTGAAGCGTAACTCAGCTTTTAACGATTCTAATGAATTCTCATTTTTTATTTTTTTATTGATTTAGTTTTTGGAATGTTTTAGGGGTTCTTAAGGGTTTTCATACTGATATAGGGGTAGTTGTAACGGATTTTCCAATTATTTTAAGGATTCCTATGGATTCTCAAAATTTTATGATGGTAAGGAATACTTCTCAAAAACACGAAACCCGCGAGCTGCGCGCAGCTTGCGCACCCACGCAAATACTAGTTATACATATAAACATCCATGACTCGGAAACAAATGTCCATGCTCATCACATCACACAAACATTTGCTCTGACCGGGATTCGAACCACCCCAAGAACGTAAGGCAGCCTCACTACCGCTGTGCCATTGGGGTCGTCGCAAGCAAAAAGCAACGGTATTTTTATTATTGCTAAGCACAATTTCATGCCATATTAAAGGGTGTGGTGGACCGCGGGAGACACCCCGGGCGTCGGGGGCCACCACCACGTGGCCCCCGGCCACCGTAGACGCGGGCCTGTGGACGGTGGGCTATGGGCTAGCTCGCCGTCCGTCCGTCTCATGACGACAGGCCGTGTCGACAAGCAGGAGTGTTCCACGCGCGCCTCAAAGAGAGTCAGCAAAAAGGAAGGGGTCCGTAAGGACCGATGCCTGCCGGGGTTGCGGGACTGTTCGAAAGAGATACCGTGGCCCCGGAACACAAAGGGCGATGAAGGAACATGGATGGGTTTTAGTCAGTAAAAGTCTGACACTCCCTCCTGCTCCGCCCAGAGCGAAAAAAAAAAAAAAAAAAGGTTGTGGTGGACGTGTGGTACACTACAGATTCTGAACTTCAGCCGTTGAAGAGCTATCCCGCAGGAATTGAATTTTAGTATGGGACAGCTGATTATTTTTTCGCTATTTCGATGTTGGTCCCATGGAGAAGTTGTTCAGTTTGGTGGTCTGTACCATACCTTTCCGATATACTTACATGTATGTAAGTACGTATTTATTTATTTATTTATTTAGTACAGTATTTAAAACCATTAACACTAAATTAAATACCTAATCCTTTTACTCGGTCTTCTCGCAGAACCACAAACATTCCAACAATATCGTCTTCCATTCATCAGCAAACAAGTCCAATCCAGGGTTGGTCTCCACGAGAGCGTTGAGGTTCGTAAGCATACGTGGTACAGGCGAAGTGGATCGAGCTACAGTGCGACTAAATGGAACATTAAACAATTTATGTTTCCTAGAGCGAATATAATTATTTGGAACAAATAATTGACACAGCTCAGCATGTAATTCCGAGGCGTTGGTATAACCATGTATAATTTTATACGCAATTGTAAGTTGGCCAACAGCACGCCTGACTTTAAGGGAATTAAAATTCAAACATCCTAAAAGAAATTTAGTAGGATACATATATGGATAATATCCAAATACATGTTTGTAGAGGTACCTAAGAAAAGCTTTTTGCACTTTAACTCGTTGTTCACGCTGTAGTCGTACTGTATTGGGTTCCGCATACGGCCAAAGCTCATAAATTGACATTTAGAGGTGTTAAATTCCATTTTATTAGTGGCAGCCCATTCACTCAAGGCATCGATATCACGCTGGAGAACTATACAGTCAGACACGGAGTTTACTGTTGCATATATTTTCAGGTCGTCGGCATAAAGTAGACATTTCGAGTGTTTTATTATTTGTGGCAGATCGTTTACCATAATCAAAAAAAGCAAGGGACCTAAAATGGAACCCTGACTCACGCCTGATCGTGTATGATACGCATGTGAATTGTATGAGCCAAGACGAACAAATTGCTGACGGTCCCGGAGATAGTCAGAAAACAGAAGAAGAAGACTGGGTGTAAATCCTATGGCACTTAACTTGCGTAACAAGATGTCGTTATTAATTCTATCAAAGGCCTTACGAAAATCGAAATACAGCACATCTACTTGCTGTCCGCGGTCCATTTGAAAAGAAATAAAATCAACTAATGTTAGCAAATTGGTGTCAACTGACTTTTTGTTGCGAAAACCATGTTGTTCATTGCACAAATAAATATCGACTTGTCTTTGAATTTCCTTATATAAAATGTGTTCAAATACTTTAGCAGGGGCAGACAATATAGCAATAGGCCTGTAGTCTTCAACTGATGATTTCAACCTTGTCTTCGGTATAGGAGTAACCCTAGAGAGTTTCCATTGAGTTGGGTATTTTCCAGTGGTTAATGATAAGTTGAATATATGACATAGAGGGATGGCTATGGAAGTTTTAGACAGTTTAAGGATATTAGCTGGAATGTTATCCGGTCCAGCAGAACTACTGAGTTTTAATTTACTGATACCACGTTCTACATCGTTAGTTGAAAAATTAACTAAACTGACGCAGTTACTATTGCTATATGTTTCAAGAGCACATATTTGGGAGACATTCAAATCAGGTGTTTCAGGTAAGAAAACACTGGAAAAGAAATCAGCAAAAGCATTAGCGGCATGGATACCCGACAGTGATTGACCCTTATAGTTGATTGTAGGCTCAAAGCCTCCTTTGCATCGAAAGGTGGATATGTGCTGCCAAAACTGTCGTGGGTTGACTCTTATATTACGTTCAACATGATGTAAATGTGAATTATATGCTTTGATAATGCGGTGCTTAAGGTTTGCTCTTAAATCAGAAAATGCTTTGTATACCGTTAAACAAGTAGACTTTTTCCAAGTTTGATGTAGTCTGTGTTTATTTCGAAGATCTGTTATTATATCACGGGTGTACCAAACTGGATAACGTTTGCGACTAGCTTTATTGCGTAGTTTTTTTGGCATACATTCGTTAAAGAAATTATAAATAATTTCATAAAAACTATTCATGCAAAAAGTAATATCAGTTGATTCTATTATTATTATTATTCGTAGAATAATACAGCCGGACTAGACGAGTCGAAGACAATTACTGCTTTTGAACAATTACCCTTTTGTTTTGTCCTACCATCTAGTTACTATACGCATAATATTGCGTACAATTTCCCCTAGCACCAGGTGTGATCGTCCGATCGCCGCGGACCGCCGCCGGTGACGCGCTGACACCACGTGCGCACGCGACGCGTGATGAGCGCAATTTGGGGGACTTGAGCGGGAAGTGCGAAGTCCACGGCCTTGCGTGACCCTGCCGTGCGAACACGCAACTGGGATGAGGTAACAGCTCTATCTCGCAGCGCGTATGGAGATTACAATATAATATATAATAAAATAAGATTTGACCTAAAGGTCCAGTTACCAGGTCATAAAATTCAAAAAAAAAAAGAAAAGATTACAATATTTTGTAGCTCAAGTTTTTTTTTTGCCTACTACCCACTGCCTTGTTCTTATGGAGGATATTATTTCAATATTAACCCTTATGTCCCCACCGGCCTTGCTCGATCGGGATCGATTGTTATTTTAATTGTGTCTGTATTTGCGGGTATCTAGGTGGATTAGTAGTTGGAAGGTGGATACTCCATAGTAGCCCGCAAAATTCAAATTTTCTTACTTTTTTTACAATTTGCAGGCCAGTGCTAGTATGTTGATTAAAATATGATTCGCGGCTGTAAGGCGAATGTAGTTACAGAATTATAATCATTAAAATCATCAATACAACCCTCCAAGTTCAAGAAAGTCGATTGAATTACTTTTTATGAACTTGAGGGTTGACCCTGGAGCATCTACCTGAAGTTTTCTACAGCCTCGCTGGTCTAGTCGTCGTAACCGCTACTGTTGAGCATCAGGTCCAGAGGTCCACGGATCTATTCCGAATTCGGCAAATAAATTCTGACCTTGGGTTATGCAAATAAAATATTGCTCACCCTTTTTTAGGGTTCCGTAGGTAGGTACCTCAAAAGGTTAAAAAAGGAACCCTTATAAGATCACTTTCTTGTCCGTCTGTCACCACCGATTTTCTCAGGAATGGCTGGGTGGACCTAGCAAGTTGAAATTTACACCAGATACTGAGGTCTTTAGTTCCTGTTAGGTGTATAAAAATTAAGTTCCTGAGTCAACACAAAAAAAGGGGAAATATAGATTTTCGCGAAAACTTGTAAGTGCCAAAATTTACCTTAATTTTCAACTTTTTTGTTTTTCGGAATTTTCCCTTTACGTGTGCTGTGAGACCTTGCTTTTAGCCAAAATTGACAATTCTAGCTCAATCGGAAGTACCCTATGGGATTTAGGTCGACAACCTATATGGTAGTTCCCGTTGACCTAGAATCACGAAATTTGGCAAAAAGCAAGGTCTTACCACATGTAAAGGAAAAAATCTGAAAACCGTAAATATGTAGTTTAATAACAAAAAAAAGCGATTTTACAATTACAAACTTATTATTTGCGGTTGGTGCAATAGCTGTTTCATGGGATCGAACAGCGAAGTTAAGTTTGTCCTTTATAAAATTTGTATTCGCACAGCTACCTATAAGATTGTGGGCAGAATTTAAAGATGCTTACGAAATCACAACTAGAGAACTAAGAACCAAATCATTGTCGATATCGTACAGTACTTCAATTGATTTCTTCTTCGTTATTGTAGAAAGATTACCTGTGGTTTGTACTAAATTCGTATTTCGTTTGATTTTGAGAAAATAAATCACCACTGGGCCACCAATATAACGGTGGCGATAGAATAAAACCAATGTTGGATGACAAATAGAATAGGAGTTTATTCTCTTTACTTCAACACTTTACCAAACAAAGTTAGACTAAGTTTAGACCTATTAGTGGACCTAGGGATGGACTGCGGGGCTATCCTATCCCTTCACCTCCTAGCTAGGCTATTCCTGAAGGCGCCGAGGCCTCCGCTCAGGTCAAGCTTATGACAACACTAGTGACCACCATTGGGCCACCACTGCAAAAATAACATAATAATGTTAACTATTTGTTAATAGTTTCTTTTTAACTTCTACCCCCCAAAATTATAATAAGTTTTGTTCTAAATCTCCTTAACATTGTATTCTATTATTATTATTATTTTGTTAAGTAAGACTTTCTGTTCTTCCGTGGGGTGGGGACCTGGTGATTTGTAATACAGGCATTTTACGCCTAACTCAGACACCAGCTCCTCACATTGCCAAAAAAGAAATAATAATGTGAAACCTACATTAAGTTTGTCATTGTGAGGAGAAATAAAGAACTTTATTATTATTAAATGTCTATTTACATAAATGAGTTCAAGCAGTTTATTAACCCCATTGAGTAAGGTCAAGAATTATTCAAATACCCATGATATTTTTATTAAAAACGTAAATAAATTCTATTGTTAAGTGGAAGATTAAGTAACAATAGTACTTAATATTTAAATAGTGAACAACTTAGTCCGTGTTAATTGAATGAAAACAATAACTTTAATTAACTTCTATTAACCTTTAAGCTCAGTGTGCACTGAATTAAAACAGGTTTTAATGAATATTATTGAGTTAACGGAAATTAAATTGTACCCTGATTTAATTGTTTCACCTATTAAAGGAAAATTAGTAGAAACACAGGCTTCTCTCAAGAATTGATAAAGGATGCTTTGAAAAGAGTTATGTGAAAGGCGGGAAATTATACGGTAACGAGAAACAACTGCAGTGCAAAGGCGGGAGGCCTTTGCGCTGCAGTTGTTCCTCGTTCCTATATGGAAATATTATATTGCCTATGTTATTGCCCCATGCACAAGGAAAACTTTTGTGTATGGTAATGTTATGTAATGCTTAATGTATTCAATAACTAAATAATAAGTAGGCTACTATACACCAAGCAAAGGGTTTTCAAAGTGTTAAAATGTGGAACCCCATAACAAGAAAATACTATGTATGCATTTTGCAATATAACAATGGAAGTAACTTACAAGTTATTAGATAAAAGTTAAGCTAGTCAAGTGCTAGACAGTAATTTTTAATAATCTACAGGAGAACAATGAATACTAAAATTTACATAAAAATAATTAGGAATTTAATAGATTGATGCATCACAGATTCTGACTATGACGATAGAATGATTAAAGATTAGATTTTTTCATTTGCTTAAACATTTTATACTCAAGATAAAATTCTAATAATCTACAGGAGAACAATGAATACTAAAATGTAGATAAAAATAATTAAGAATTTAATAGATTGATGCATCACAGATTCTGACTATGACGATAGAATGATTAAAGATAAGATTTCTACATTTGCTTAAACATTGTATGTACACAAGATATTACATTGTTTGAGTCCAATCATGTTTAGCCACAAGTAGGTATCAGTGTACTTAAAAGTTCCGTAACATTGAGAAGAACTAACAATAAGAAATAATCTACAAATTACCTAGATTATGAACTTAAAAAAAAATTGGTTGAAATCATTTGTGACATGGCAAAACATTAACTATGTAGGTACCCACAATATTTAAAAAAAAACAATGTAATCATCACAGTAGGTGAGGAACAAATTGTATTTACTGAATTAAATCTTCCTCAAGTATGGACTATCTTATCTAATATTTTGTTTTGATAAAATTATAAACAAACAGAGAAGCGCAGAATAACACCATTGCAAATGCAAATTCAATGGATTCGATTTGAATTCTTGAAATAAAAATAATATTTATGAAAAAATACAGAAGGGCAACAGATTCATAGTTCCATTTAATTATTTTTAGTGAAGATTCCACACGTGGAACCACTCCCGTTTTATTTTAATTAACAAAGTAATGCGACGAAGAAATTGTGCTGCTTGGTCTAGATACGAGGGTATTTAAAACAAAAGTAAGGGTCAAAATAACAACATAATATCATTAAATCACAGTAAGATTGTTCTAACATACATTTTCCACGTAGATTTTAACTTTAATGCAAGTAAAGCATAGAAATTTGAATTAGAAATCTCGCACAGAATTTTCTTATAGGTTATATTTTTGCGATCAGTCTATAATTTCCGTACAGCGCTAATAACAAGATTTTGAAGTGGAATACTTACCTAGTGTCCTGACAGGTCCACTGCGTATAAAACACTTGTAAATTATCACCAAATTTTCAAATAAATTTGAGGTAAACACTAGCGGGATTCCTAACGTCCTGCAAATCCGAACTAGTCAGTGTTGTACTCTGCTTTACAATCTGACACTAGTTCGATTCAATCGATTTTGGTCTTAAAAACTAAGTTTTACGTACTTTATAATGCGAATTTGGGCATTCTTGAACTGCAAGCAACCAATAAAGTTCATTTTAGAAATTATGAAATACTTTATATCATTCAAATATTGCAAGGAATCTCTTTGAAAATTTATCTAACCAACCTCATCTCGATTCTGTAATCGACTTGAAAATCGATAAAAGCTGGAAGCACTAAACGTGTTGAATGTGTCGTATTTTTGTTTGGGGAGGGGGAATACTCAGTTCGACCAATCATAGAACTAGGATGGGCATGAAGAAGGTGGCGTGATCGCTACGTCACCATATATACCACCATAGAGTACTATAGCACAAACGAATCAATAATACCTGACAATGAATGGAATACACAATGTATAATAATATAATACATCCTGATTGGTAGTGAGATGCGGTAATTAAATATGTGGACTGAAACTCTTGTAACGTTTGTGTTTTATTAGCCTTTTAAAATCATTTTAAGACCTCCTCACTTCTGTTCTTTGTTTTCAAAATTAGTGACATCTATTAGGTAATTTATGAAGTAAAACACATCTATCCTGAGAAAACGGTTTAGTTAATTTTATTACTATAAAATTTAAAATAAAAATGATTAGTTGGAACTTGGAAGCGATCCGATTATTATTCTTCTCAGTACAACACTATTCACTAAATTCACAGATGGCGCTTTTTCAACTATTATATCCCATTGCATTAATAAAAACTTTTTTACAAAAAAAAAAAAACCGACTTCATAAAACACAAAAAAGTGAAAAATAACTTTAGCTTCAGAAGTCGGTGACCTTTGTTTGATTCATTTAGTTTTTTTTTGTCACCGACTTCTTATATTTTATTAAACTAGCGGACGTCCCGCGGTTTCACCCGCGTAGTTCCCGTTCCCGTGAGAGTGTGGGGATAAAATATAGCCTATGTTACTCAGGGTGAATGTAGCTTTTTAATGGTGGAAAGAATTTTTGAAATTGGTTCATTACTTCCGGAGATTACCCCCTACATACAAACTTACAAACAAATGTTACCTCTTTATAATATTAGTATAGATTATTAAGTTTCATGGCGCAAGTCAGCGTCGCCAGTCTTCAGAAGCTAACGATTTTTAGGGTTCCGTACCCTAAAAACGGATCGTATTACTAAGACAGTAAGACTCCACTATCCGTCTGTCCGACTGTCATGTCCGTCTTCTGTCTGTCACCAGGCTGTATCTCATGAACCGTGATAGCTAGACAGTTGAAATTTTCACAGATGATGTATTTCGGTTGCCGCTATAACAACAAATGAGTACTAAAAACAGAATAAATAGTTAAATTAAAATAAAATGAATATATAAAGGCCCATGAAGCGGCGATTGGCGGCGGCGACCTCTCGCGTCCGGCCCTGGTGCAAGCCATGGTCCGGAGTGAAACGAAATGGGACTCCGTCACCTCCTTCTGCGAAGCAGTAATGCTAGAGAAGGAGGTGGCGGAACGGGAGAGAGAGAGAACCTCTCAGCGTCCCGGCCGCCGTGGGAGACGCCCGGGCGTCGGGGGCCACCACGGGGCCACCACGTGGCCCCCGGCCACCGTAGGCGCGAGCCTGTGGACGGTGGGCTATGGGCTAGCTCGACGTCCGTCCGTCTCATGCCGACAGGCCGTGTCGACGGCGCGAACGTGTTCCACGCGCGGCTCTAAGAGAGTCAGCAAAAAGGAAGGGGTCCGTAAGGATCGTTGCCTGCCGGGGTTGCGGGACTGTTCGAAAGAGATACCGTGGCCCCGGAACACAAAGGGCGATGAAGGAACATGGATGGGTTTTAGTCAGTAAAAGTCTGACACTCCCTCCTGCTCCGCCCAGAGCGGGAGGAGTCATTTGATGATTTCAAATGCGAAAAAAAAAAAAAAAGGGCTTTCGCGCGCGAGTCCGACCCCCACTTGGCCGTTTTTTTTTATGTTTTTCTGCCTTAGGCCACATAAATTATTAGTAATCATTAGTAATTTCGTAATAAATTGTAGCCAATACAGTACAGTCGACTCACTCTCAAAAACGTTTTTTTTTTTGCAGAGGTTGTTTTTTTGAGTTACTAAAAAAACATAGTTTCCAAGAACTCTGTAGATGGCGTTGAACTGACTACGATAGGTACTTGGTGATAAAGCCAAAACGCTTGAAAAAAAAAACATTGCGTCACGTCACATACGCTCATTGACTGACACTTTCGTTTGCACAGGCCGAATATAACCTAGTTTTCTTGCGCTTTGTTAAAATCAGTGTTTTTTATGTTCAGTTTCTTGCAGTAACTTACCAAGTTCAGCGCCATCTATCCAGCGACTAGGGAAGAGCTGGACGTTACACATAGCGCCATCTAGTGCCACACTAAGCTTGCACGAGGCTTGTGTCGTGGACACCAGATAGTTGATATACTACATAGATACTTTTTGTTTGTAAATAGGTACATACCTATTATACCTACATATAATAAATTAAACATCCATGACTAGGCAACAAATATCCATGCTCATCACACAAACATTTGCTCTTACCGGAATTCGAACCCCGAACCCTAAGAACCTATGGCAGCGTCATTATCACTTCGCCATTCGGGTCGTCGAATTTGCAAGTCAGTGTCGTGTTGTATAATAAATGGTATCAGGCGTTACTTTACAGAAATCCATGATATGCAAGATACAAGGGGGCCGCCAGCTTTTGGGCTAGGGGGGGGGGAGCGTAGCGAGAAATTCTTACTACACCTTGCCTTTGGACAGGTTAGAATGGTTTCGAACGTTCATATAGGAGTCACTTGGTCGAGCTTTAGATAAATTCAAGTGAAAGTAGTCTGTAGAGCGAGCTAAGCGAGCTCGAAATTTTAACACTTTCCTACCAACCTACTGGAGTTACCTGGGCCTCTTATAGGCAAAGTTAAGACTCGTGAAAAACTAGGCTTCAAGAGCGAGCGAAGCGAGCTCGAAATTTTTTACAACATTGCCTCAGATAATTATGCCGTAATTGCATATACGTAAATATAAGGCCTCGGGGCAAGGGGGCTCCTAATTTATTTCTGTCTATTGTATACGTACCTATATATCGATCATGCAAAAATTCAATAGGATTGCCAATCCAGAGGTAGAAAAAAGGAGCCTTTTTGATAAATGAATATCTTAATTTGAGTGATTCCATTTTACGCTACAATTTATTACGTGCTATGGCGTCAGGCAGGAAAAGCTATAATTTTTAAAAATTTGGGCCTCTAGGGGCAGCTGCCTCCTCTTGGCGACGCCCATGACAAAATATACAACTAGATTATTTAGTTTCAATTCCGTCAAACTAGTTCAAGCTTGGCTAATGACGTATAATTGGTCTGGTTCGGGGGGGGGGGGGCAATTGCACCCATTGCCCCCCCCTGTATCCGCGCCTGTTCAAACCCATTGAATGACTTTTTCATGAAATATAGCCTGAATGGCTTAAATTATATCTTTCAATCTTTTTTTGCGACAAAATGAAAGAGTCATAAAAAGATTTTAAGTGAATCATTCAGAATGACTGTATTTTTCTTTTTCTTCTTAGCATGTCGATGATAATGACCCCTAAACTTGTAATGGATCTTGTTTTATTAAACTACTTAAATAATCTAAGGTAGGTTCATCAACAGTAGGTGTTTGCTATCAAAAATTAAAAAAAAGCTGTTGTTTATCAACAACAACTTATTTCTGTCAAATAGCCAAGAAGATGGTTCCGTCGCGTCGTAACATTATATAAAACACCATTTTTATCGATTTTGTGGATAGGATAGGTACTTATTTAGATTTATGATTGTATCAAAATGTTCAAGCATTATAAAGATTTGTGCGATGTGGTGTCCGTTTTGGTGTACTGTTCCAACGACCGATCTTACCTCTTCGCCAAAGAGACGAGCGGAGAAACATGGTTACCTTCCAGTAAATGTGAGAAGAACTGCTGGAGAATGACTGCTCAAAAAATTAATATAGAGGTAGGTATTACAAAACTTGAAATTGTGTACATGAGAGAGTCGCGGGAAACGCCTGGACAAGGGACGCACCGAACCGGGAAGAATAGCTGAAAAAAGGGGAGGCCTATTCCCAGCAGTGGGTGGTTCCGGGCTGATATGAAGATGATGATGTCATAGAAGAGTTCTATGTGCACTCTGCACATAGAGCAAAGTACTTAGAAACTAAGAGTTAGTAGGCCAGTGATGAAGGGGTACCAGGTTCCCTGCTCGTGACGGCGGTTTCCCCGTAGCTCTGTTGACAGTGACACATAGACATACTAGGTACTCTTAATAGGTAAAGGATCTTTCTCTGAGATCTGCTAGGTAGTAAAATTGACCAGCCTTGTGAGAAAGAGCACCTCTGCTGGCCAGTTGAGACAAGCGGATCCTCGTGCCCCCTCTTACCTACAGTTCCTGCGGTGGACCTTAAGAATGGATAAATACTGAAGTTAGTACCTAATCTTTCCCACTTCATGGTAATTGTGAATACGTCTTTTAAGCTCAACAAGACCTGCATTTCCTTACATCCTTACAAACATAAACACTGATCCCGCCTTTTTCCTATGTACGATAAGGTAGAAACTACGGAATGCTATCGGATATGATCCCTACATACTCCACTTTCTTTCCAATTTCTTCGTGATAACTTTCGTGCAATATATTCTGTAGTTGTTCGGCGTGGACTCCGATACGTCTTGCCAACCCATACGCGTCTATAAGATCTGGGTGCCGAACCATGCCCTGACGTGCGTGTACCATGCTGTGTACAAGGCGGTCGTCAAATCGGACATGAAGAAGAGGCTGAAGAACAAATCTGTTAGTATAGTCAGGATAATACCTACCTGCTCCTCGTAATGGACTTGAGAAATATACCAGAGGGCGGAAGGAACATCCACGCGCAAACGATTACCAGTCGTATTCAATACATCATTCCGTACCGTCCTCACAAAGAATTTTTTTATCGATATTAATTTAAAAAAAAACTGTTTCTTCAAAAGTTCAATACCTTCACGGCCAAAATGAATAGAATGGCAATAGAATGGAATGGAAATAGAATGGTTTAAAATTTTCTTGTGCGTTGATGTCCGGCATAACAGCCGTGTGGTTAGCCGTGTGGTATCCGGCAGAGTAGAATAGAACCAACCCATTACACTCACGGGTGTCGTATAAGGCGACAAATTCCTCCCATTATGGGAGAGGCTTATGTCCAGCAGTGGACGTTATGGGCTGTTGTGGTGATGTCCGATCCACCCTGTATAGGTATGGCATATTGCGAGCACCAAATGAAGTCCTGCAGAAATGATCTCCGTGAAATATAATTAGCAAATTAGTCTGTGTAACTTAAAGATCTTGCGAAGATTTTGTCGAGTCGAGAGCTCGCGGCTTCTTGACCTCATCGCGAGGCCATTGCATAGTCCATCAGTAGGTCTTGAAAGGCGACACGGAAAGAGAAAAGATATTTGACATTTATCTGGGGTTTACAAATGGTGAGTTGGGAGAGAGAGTGCGATTCGTGAGGAAGTTGATAACTTACTCTCAGTAGCTGGTAGCATTTTGACAGTAGGTATACATTGCTAGTCAGTATATCCAAGGGTTGCAACTCATTTATTGATCTGCAGTGTACAGCTAGGTCGCGGCACGAAACTCTAGCGCTGACCGTTATTGCGCAGAAGTAAAAAAATAAGAATGTCTTGGGGCGTGCGTTGCGCCGATTGGCTCTCCAGTCTTATGACATGCGCAGCTATCCCCTCCACGTTTCGTTCAACGCTAGAATTAGTATGTTAATACTATTGGTGTTACATGTAGAGGTACTTAAGTGTTTCTAACATCCCAGGGTACGCGGAGCAAGATGCAGTGGTTCAACAAGGAGGAGCTGGAACGACAACGAGCCCACGCCTCTCTCCGCAGTCCTGAGATACTTCTGTTCTCTCACATGGTCTCTGGTAACAACGAGCCTGTAGATCCCGAAACGGATGCGGTAAATACACACACATAATGTACCTGTAATCCCCAAACGAGGCAGAGGCCTGCCTCAGTAATGTATCTACTTACATTATGGTTATAAGCATTCATCCTTTTTTCTATTGAAATTTCAAAGTGGCTTTGTAAGGAGATAGAGATTGGCTCGCTGGTGGAGATCTGCGAAGAGAACGTTGTGGTGGGGTTGGACGTGGCGGCTGGTGCGGTTGCAATGGCGTCGCCCAACCTGCAGCTACTGCAAGCGGCCGGCTACAACCGTGACGGTTAACTTCCCACCTTATATAATAAGCTAGTGGCTCGGTATTCCATTTAGTTTGTTGGATACAATTCCTAAGCTATTATCTTCTCGCTCAGGAAACATAGGTTACAAAACATAGGTTATACATCTTTATGTCCTGTGTCAGTTAAAGAGCTAAATCTACCAATCAATAGTGGGTCGCAAACTGTTCACACCGCCATCGCCAGAGAGTATTTTGTCAAACAAGCAATTAATTTTTGTTGCTAGCTCTAGCGCCGGCTGAGGGACAGCAGGTGCCTCAAATAAGTGGATATGATAGAATAGACCACACTCAGGTATTTTCCATCTGGGGAAGATTGGTGTTTCTGGGGAACACCTGATAAATCTTATCTTATCGTCGAAACTGCAGTCGTATCTCCTTTGTAGAAGTTCCGCTCTCACTTACTCCTGAGACTACATGTGGTTTAAATTGCAGATCAAATCAGAATGTATCGCGAGTTTGTGCTGATGGTGTTCCCCGCGATTTACATGAGCGTCCACGTCTTCTCTCAGTTTATGATCGACATCGGCTGGCAGAGGTCGCAATGTCATAGTCTCTTCAGGTAACTACGTGATCCCACTGCTGATAGAGGTTTCTCCCATATTCCTATATTTATAATATCTACGATTAAAACCAGAGCGGCAGCGCCACATTGAGTGCCTGTACCTATACGTGCGTCGTCGTCGCAGGCCGGCCTAGTAGGTGGTAACTAACGTCACCAAATTAAGTGTAGAGTTTAATGTGTATTGGTGGTTCTGGGAACTCTTCAAAATAGAGCGGCGCGAGTCAATTTCATGCAGGCCTAGGTAAACGTTGGTTGGTGCGGAGTGTTTAGCCAGATAGGTACTTGATTACTCGTTCTTGGCAGAGCGGCCGAACTGTAGGTAAAGGTATGTCTAAAAGCTATAGGCTACGCAGTACGCACCTATAGAAGCACGAAGAAAAATGATTAAATGTAAGAATCGTAATAGCAGATGGCGTTCTGTAGATTGTGCCTACCCCCCCATGGGAAAAAGGCGTGAGTACTACGTATGTACTTATTATGTAAGTATGTGTACTTAAGTACCTACCTATAGAAAAAAGCAATAAGTGCGCCGATGACCATCTGATATCTTCAATTAACTCCGAGCTATGACGATTTCTCTTCGAGCTACTTGACAATATTTCCGAAGCTGAATGTAGCCTTTTTTACGGGTTTTGTTATTAGAGCGGCGGATGTCACAGGCAGAGGAGGGCTGTCCTTCCTGGAACTGTTGCTGTGGACAGCGGCGTTGGAGCCCGCCACACCGCACACCGGAATACCAGCGGAAATACGGTGCAGATATATTTTTAGGTGAGAACGCCCATAATTAATTCAGGGGATATAGGCCTCTTCACGCACGCAACCGCACGGTCCAGACCAAGACCTCGCTCATCCAACTGAGCTGCTACAACCGTCCCGCTGCCCTACATACCTACCTAACCTTTTTTTTAAGCGGAAAAATTTTCAAGGATAGGTACCCTCCGTTTGGGGTGCGTGAAGGTCTAATGTGTCCCGACACATACTCCCGGGCCCCGGCCCGGGAGTACCTTTAGCCTAACCTAACCTAACCAAACTTGAGGGTTTCGGTTTTACGGCTAATATCCCTACGAAACATTCTGCTTTACTTATCGACATTACATCGATTTACTTATATTATACTGTTTGGGCCCAGAAAATAAGTGATGGCCACGATTATTGCGGTGTCACGCGTCAGGGTCGTTGTTTAGATCGTCAAGGACGTGTAAGTTGCTCCAGCAGGCGAGACATGGTCTGTTCGCCGTACTCAAATCCCACAGCCACTTCAGCTTGCTATTTCTTTGGGCTATATGCTAGGTACCTCTCCGTTTACTATAATTTCTTCGATGTCCCTCAGGTACTTCGATAATAATCACGATCTGAAGCTGGAGTATGTGGAGTTCAAAGAGCTGGTGGCGTCAGCCCGGGCTGCCCGGCAGTTGCCCATCGACGCTCTCAGTGTCGCCAAAGATACTGATGTCTGTCTCAGGTTTGTACATTTTATTTTAGCGTAATCCCAACCATGTTGGGATAACCAGTATTTTATATGGAGTGATTGCCTAATTTGCCTATCGGCTAATTCGGCTATCGGACCTCCACAACAGGATAACACGGTACGATACCACTTGGAAAGACTCGTCAGACTTTTGGGTCTCTCACAGGCACGTATACAGAGGGGGGGGATAGTTGGGGTTTATCCCCCCCTAAAACTGACTGAAAGTAAACGGGTTAAATGTTTGTCCCCCCTCCCCCGAACCAAAAGTTTGGATACGTGCTTGGTCTCTCATCATTATCCTAAATGACTGGCAAGGCACACAGTGGTTCACCTGGAAGCGTTCCTATCTCGCACATCCCTACCTCGTCAAGCGATGCTTCACCTGGAAGATCCTGTGCGTCTGATAAATGAGTTAATTTAAATTATAAGTACATTGAGTCCTATCCTCACCAGGGATTACTTAAATCTTAGCTATGTTATAGACAGTTAGGACTGCAGCCTAACGCTCAACTGCCTCTAACGGAGTTCCTTCGAGGAGTCAGCGAGCTTCGGCTGAGAGGCACCAGTTCCTTACTGCGAGCGCCCAGGAGTATATCTGCTTATATCATGGACCTGCAGTAAGAATTTCACTAGCATAACAGTAAGGATTTATTGAAATATAAACGTGTGGGCCCGAAAAACAATCTCGTTGGTAAAATCCCCTCTTGGGCACTAAATTTCAAAAACCCTTTGTATTGTTAGTGTATGTAGCTCTACTTCGTTACCTGTATAAAGAAGATATGGCGTGTGTTTTAAGAGTCCGTGCACAAAGTTCACTCGCTAGAGTTTAGGCAAATTCGTTGCGATCCTATGTTAGTGTGCATTGTTCATGCAGATACACGCACCGTGGGTGAAGATCGAGCGTAGTGATCGCTTAAACCATTTTGATCCTGTAGACGATATTATTTTATGATACATAATTATAAAGTCAGTACGGTTTAGAAATAAAAGTCTGGAATGTGTGTCTACTGTATATTTATCACAATCAAAATAAAAATGGATTAATTTTGTATTAGAAGAATTTAGATACAATATAAACATTTTACAAAATGATAAATAAAAGTGCGAGTTGGACTCGCGCATGCGCACTGAGGGTTCCGTACAAAATTTTTAAAGGACAAGTTAATTTTTCTGGATCTGAACCATGAAAAGTACACCCATGTCGGAAAGTCAAAAATTTTCCTCGGCGCCATCTTGGATTTTCATTTTGATCTCATTTTCGTAACCAGGAACCCCAAAAACTATGAAAACGACATCCATGACAGAAAAACAAAATTTTTTCCCGGCGACGTTTTGGATTTTCATTTTGACCTCATTTTCGTGACCAGCAACCCCAAAAACCATGAAAACGACACCCATGACAGAAAAACCGAAAAAAATTTTGGGCGCCATGTTGGATTTTCATTTTGACCTCATTTTCGTAATCAGCAACCCCAAAAACCATGAAAACGACACCCATGACAGAAAAAAAAAAATCCTCGGCACCATCTTGGATTTTCATTTTGACCTCATTTTCGTAACCAGCAACCCCAAAAACCATGAAAACGACACCCATGACGAAAAATCAAAAATTTTCCTCGGCGCCATCTTGGATTTTCAGTTTGACCTCATTTTCGTAACCAACAACGCCAAAAACCATGAAAACGACACCCATGACGGAAAATCAAAAATTTTCCTCGGCGCCATCTTGGATTTGCATTTCGACTTCAGTTTCATAACCAGCAACCCCAAAAACCACGAAAACGACACCCATGACGGAAAATCAAAAATTTTCCTCGGCGCCATCTTGGATTTTCATTTTGACCTCATTTTCGTTATCACCAACCCCAAAACCCACGAAAACGACACCTATGAAGAAAAATATCGCTCGCTCACTCGACCCCGCCATACCCTTCTTGTATACCTCCATTACCTCCTACTACAAAGTTACACACACACACACATAAAACAACATACGGCATTTTCTTTCTCTTTCTTTTTAATTACTTTATTCATACATTTTTAATCGAATCTTTCACTCTGGATGCTCTTAGTGTGCACGTCTTTCTACATCGTTCTCACATATATGTATAATCTCAAAATTAATGATGTAACCAAGATTTTGTAACAATATTTTGATTTTAAAAGAGTGTCCATGGAGTTTCTTGCCCATTCTTCTCCATAGAGATCTACGCTAGGGAATGGGCAACTACAGTACTTTCTCAAGTTATTATGCCTTGTGACTGGGACTGTAGCTTTGATTTTCTTTTTTGTATTTTTGACTTTCAAAAGTGCCGTAATGGTCTATTAGACGTAATGGTCTATTAGAAAGCATTTATTTCAATTAAATTGAAATAAATGCTTTGAGTTTGAGTTTGAGTTTCTTACGTGACGATTTCTACCAAATCGCACTTCCAAAATAGAAAATTATCTTTATTTCAAAATCAAATTGTAGGTACCATAGGTTACCATGAAAACCAATAATAATATGAAGTAGGTAGTGAAATCCCCTAAATGAAAGAATTTTCGGAATCGGATCAGTAGTTCCGCAGATTGTTTAAATACAACACAAAGAAACTTAACTTTAAATAATATGAAGACGAAATAAATCTAATAAACAACCAACGTCAAAAAAAACTCTTATCTTAATACAATCAAAAAGTTTAATAATTATACTATACTAGCTGTTGCCCGCGGCTTCGCTCGCGTGAAGTTCGGTAACTGTCCCACTGGATCATACTAAAAGGATAATAGTGTCTTCCATGTTAATCCAGGTTATAAACTATCTATGTGCCACATTTCATAATCATCACAATTATTATTATCACAATCACCATCACTATCACAACTGCCATCATTATCACAATCACCATCACTATCACTATCACTATCACAATCACCATCACAATCCCCATAACAATCACAATCACCATCACTATCACAATCACAATCACCATCACAATCCCCATCACTATCGCTATCACAATCACTATCACAATCACCATCACCATCACAATCACCATCAAAATAACTATCACAATCACCATCATCGTTATCACAATAATTATCATCGTAATCACAGTCATTATCACACTCACCATCACCATCACTATCTCAATCACCATCACAAACACCATCACAATCACCATCACAATCACCATCACTATCACAATCACAATCACCATCACAATCCCCATCACTATCACTATCACTATCACAATCACCATCACAATCACCATCACAATCACCATCACAATCACCATCACAATCACCATCACCATCACAATCACCACCACAATCACCACCACAATCACCATCACAATCACCATCACAATCACCATCACAATCACCATCACAATCACCAACACAATCACCATCACAATCACCATCACAATCACCATCACAATCACCATCACAATCACCATCACAATCACCATCACAATCACCATCACAATCACCATCACAATCACCATCACAATCACCATCACAATCACCATCACAATCAAAATCACAATCACCATCACAATCACCATCACAATCACCATCACAATCACCATCACAATCACCATCACAATCACCATCACCATCACAATCACCATCGCTTTCACCATCACAATCACCACCACTCTCAGAATAACTATCACAATCATCATCACCATCACAATCACCATCAAAATCAGTATCACAATCACCATCATCGTTATCACAATCATTATCATCGTAATCACAATCGCAATCATCATTATCACAATCACTATCATCGTAATCACAACCATTATCATCGTATTCACAATCATCATCATCACAATCTCCATGCTCGTCATCACAATCATTATAATCGTAATCACATTCATTATCATCGTAATCACAATCACTATCATCTTAATCACAATCATCATGATCACAATCGCCATCACTATCTCAACCACAATCATTATCACAATCACCAACACTATCACAATCAAAATCACAATCACCATCACCATCACAATCACTACCCTTGTTATCACAATCATTATCATAGTTATCACAATAATCTACATGATTATTACAATCACCATCACTGTCACAATCACAATCACCATCACCATCACAATCACTGCCACTTTCACAATCACCATCACAATCACCATCACAATCACCATCAAAATCACTATCACAATCACCATCATCGTTATCACAATCATTATCATCGTAATCACAATCACTATCATCTTAATCACAATCATCATCATCACAATCTCCGTCCTCGTTATCACAACCATCGCTGTCACCATGACAATCACCGACACCATCACAATCACCATCACCATCACAATCAACATCACAATCACCATCACAATCACCATCACAATCACCATCACCATCACAATCACCATCACAATCATCATCACAATCATCGTAATCACAATCATTATCATCGTAATCAAAATCATCATCATCACAATCATCGTCATCATTATCACAATCATCATCATCATCGTAATCACAATCATTATCATCGTAATCACAATCATTATCATTTGGATCTCAAAATAAATGCCATTTTCGTAATCAGCACCCCTGATAATCTCGGTATCGACACCCATACTGATTTTTAGACATTTCAACCCCATCGCACCCCAACAGGGAATGGTAGTATTTCAGGTCTGCCACATTAAATATTAAAATCGTTGTTTTTGTAATACACCCGACCCAATTCACCATAAAAACAATACTTATGCTGAATTTCAGGCTTTGTTACCCCATTTCCCCCTTTAGGGGTTGAATTCTGAAAAAAAAACTGAAACACAAACGTTAACTCATTTATCGATAATAGTACTCCTGTTAAGTTTCGAATAAAGTAGTCTAACTAATCTTATTTCCCCACGTAATCTTTGGACTCCCGTTCCAACCCCTAAGGGGGTGAATTTTGAAAATTCCTTTCTTAATGCACCCCTAAACCTCATAAAGAACCTTTGTGCCAAATTTGGAATCTCTAGACTCAGCGGTTTGGGCTGTGCATTGATTTTTATACTTTGCCACCCCATTTCCCCCTCTTAGGGGTTGAATTCTGAAAAAACCTGAAACCCGTTTCTACTCATTTATCAATAGGAGCACTCCTGTGAAGTTTCGAATAAAATAGTCTAACTAATCTTGTTTTACCCATACAAACTTTGGATTCCCGTTAAACCCCCTTAGGGGTTGAATTTTGAAAAATCCTTTCTTAGTGCACCCCTAGACCACATAAGGAACCTACTTTCCAAATTTGGAATCTCTAGACTCAACGGTTTGGGCTGTGCATTGATTTTTATACTTTGCCACCCCATTTCCTCCTCTTAGGGGTTGAATTCTGAAAAAACCTGAAACCCGTTTCTACTCATTTATCAATAGGAACACTCCTGTGAAGTTTCGAATAAAATAGTCTAACTAATCTTGTTTCCCCATACAAACTTTGGAGCCCCGTTTAACCCCTTTAGGGGATGAATTTTGAAAAATCCTTTCTTAGTGCACCCCTAGACCACATAAGGAACCTACTTGCCAAATTTGGAATCTGTAGACCCAGCGGTTTGGGCTGTGCGTTGATAGATGAGTCAGTCAGTCAGTCAGTCAGTCAGTCAGTCAATCAGTCAGTCAGTCAGTCAGTCAGTCAGTTTCTTCTTTTATATTATACTATATAAAGCTCGATTACCACTCACTCACTGACTCACTGACAGAATTGTTCTCCCTGATGGTGGATGGGGAGGTGGGTATATTTTGACAGATTCGTAAACAAGTAACTCCCGCGAGTATGGGAAAAGTGCCAAACCTCCCCTTTTCACCCCCCTTCCTCCCCCTCCCTATCGTATCTCGGAAACAAAGAGAACCGTATTTTTCGTTTTTTACGGATTCGTATAGAGGAGGCTCGGGAAAGTAAAAACCCGTTTTCGGAATTGACCCCTTTTTCCCCATTCTCCCCCCTTTAGGCGGATCTCGGAAGTTGAGAGACTTGGAATTTTTTTTTTTTCAGATTCGTATAGAGGAGGCCCGGGAAAGTAAAAACCAGTTTTCAAAGTTGCCCCCCTTGCCCCCCGTTTCACCCCCTTTAGGCGGATCTCGGAAAAGAGACTTGGAAGATTTTTTTTTTCAGATTCGTATAGAGGAGGCTCGGAAAAGTAAAAACCAGTTTTCAAAATTGACCCCTTTTTCCCCCTTCTCCCCCTTTAGGCGGATCTCGGAAGTTGAGAGACTTGGAACTTTTTTTTTTCAGATTCGTAAGAAGGGGCAATGCGTTAGTCAAAATCATTTTTCAAAACTCACCCCTCTCACCCCCTTCACCCCTTTTTTTACTACTGAAAAATCTTTTGATTCTTACCTAAAACTATTGAGGGGCGTTGAAATTTGTATACGGAGGGTATCCTCCCCTCCCCAACCTCCCCTAAAAATAAAAGGGCTATAACTTCGTAACGGTCAGAGATAGCCATTGGGTGTTTGAACAAATATAGTTGGCGCCGAAACCTGTCTGGTGATAGGTAGGTCCTGAGTGGAGCAAACCTGCGAGACCGAGTGGAGCGAAGGGGGGAGGTGGCGAGCGAAGCGAGCCGGCGACCTCCTTAGCGTAACGAAGGTTGAGTGGGTGAAGCGTAACTCAGCTTTTAACGTTTCTAATGAATTCTTTTTTTTATTGAATTAGGTTTTAGAATGTTTTAGGGGTTCTTAAGGGTTTTCATACTGATTTAGGGGTAGTAGTAACGGATTTTCCAATTATTTTAAGGATTCCTATGGATTCTCAAAATTTTATGATAGTAAGGAATACTTCTCAAGAACACGACAACACGCGAGTTGCGCGCAGCTCGCGCACCCACGCAAATACTAGTATTTAGATAAAGCTCGATTACCACTCACTGACTGACTGACTGACTCACTGACATAATTGTTCTCCCAGATGGTGGATGGGGAGGTGGGTATATTTTGACAAATTCGTAAACAAGTAACTCCCGCGAGTATGGGAAAAGTGCCAAACCTCCCCTTTTCGCCCCCCTTCCTCCCCCTCCCTATCGTATCTCGGAAACAAAGAGACCCGTATTTTTCGTTTTTTACGGATTCGTATAGAAGAGGCTCGGAGAAGTAAAAACCAGTTTTCAAAATTAACCCCTTTTTCCCCCTTCTCCCCCCTTTAGGCGGATCTCGGAAGTTGAGAGACTTGGAACATTTTTTTTTTCAGATCCATATAAAGGGGCAACGCGATAGTCAAATTCATTTTTCGAAAAACGCCCCACTCTCCCCCACTTCACCCCCCCCCCCTTTTCACCCCTTTTTTTCTACTGAAAAATGTTTTAATTCTTACCTAAACCTATTGAGGGGCGTTGAAATTAAAAAATTGTATACCATTTCCTCCCCTCCCCAACCTCCCCTAAAACTGAAAGGGCTGTAACTTCGTAACGGTTAGAGATAGCCATTGGGTGTTTTAACAAATATTATAGTAGGCGTCGAAACCTGTCTGGTGGTAGGTAGGTTCTGAGTGGAGCGAACCTTCGAGACCGAGTGGAGCGAAGGGGGGAGGTGGCGAGCGAAGCGAGCCGGCGACCTCCGCAGCGTAACGAAGGTTGAGTGGGTGAAGCGTAACTCAGGCCGACGACAAGCAAACTTTAGGGACTGCTTTTTTTTATGGGTCTCAGTTTTTAAGTAAGGTTTTTTACTTTTATTTTATTAGGTTTTTTTTTTAATATTAATTTTATAATGTTTTAGGGGTTCTTAAGGGTTTTCATACTGATCTAGGGGTAGTTGTAACGGTTTTTCCAATTCGTTTAAGGATTCTTATGGATTCTCAAAATTTATAAGGGTATGGAATACGTCTCAAGAACACGACGACACGCGAGCTGCGCGCAGCTCGCGCACCCAAGCAAATACTAGTTATACTATATAAAGCTCGATTACCACTCAATGACTGACTGACTGACTCACTGACATAATTGTTCTCCCAGATGGTGGATGGGGAGGTGGGTATATTTTGACAGATTCGTAAACAACTAACTCCCGCGAGTATGGGAAAAGTGCCAAACCTCCCCTTTTCGCCCCCCTTCCTCCCCCTCCCTATCGTATCTCGGAAACAAAGAGACTTGGAACTTTTTTTTTTCATATTCGTATAGAGGAGGCTTGGAAAAGTAAAAACCAGTTTTCTAAGTTGACCCCTTTTTCCCCATTCTCCCCCCTTTAGGCGGATCTCGGAAATTAAGAGACTTGGAACATTTTTTTTTTCAGATTCATATAAAGGGGCAATGCGTAAGTCAAAATATTTTTTCCAAAAATCCCCACTCTCCCCCACTTCATCTCCCCCCCCCCCCTTTTCACCACTTTTTTTACTACTGAAAAACTTTTTGATTCTTACCTAAAACTATTGAGGGACGTTGAAATTTGTATACCCTCCCCTCCCCAACCTCCCCTAAAATTGAAAGGGCTGTAACTTCGTAACGGTTAGAGATAGCCATTGGGTGCTTGAGCAAATATTATAGTAGGCGTCGAAACCTGTCCGGTGGTGGTAGGTTCTGAGTGGAGCGAACCTGCGAGACCGAGTGGAGCGAAAGGGGGAGGTGGCGAGCGAAGCGAGCTGGCGACCTCCTTAGCGTAACGAAGGTTGAGTGGGTGAAGCGTAACTCAGGGGCGACGACAAGCAACTTTAGGGTTATGTTTTTTATAATGGGTTTTTAGAATGTTTAAGGGGTTCTTAAGGGTTTTCATATTGATATAGGGGTAGCTGTAACGGATTATCCAATTATTTTAAGGATTCCTATGGATTCTCAAAATTTTATGATGGTAAGGAATACTTCTCAAGAACACGACAACACGCGAGCTGCGCGCAGCTCGCGCACCCACGCAAATACTAGTTATACTATATAAAGCTAAATTACCACTCACTCACTGACTGACTGACTCACTGACATAATTGTTCTCCCAGATGGTGGATGGGGAGGGGGGTATATTTTGACAGATTCATAAACAAGTAACTCCCGCGAGTATGGGAAAAGTGCCAAACCTCCCCTTTTCGCCCCCCTTCCTCCCCCTCCCTATCGTATCTCGGAAACAAAGAGACCCGTAGTATATTTTTTTTACGGATTTGTATAGAGGAGGCTCGGGAAAGTAAAAACCAGTTTTCAAAATTGACCCTTTTTCCCCCTTCTCCCCCCTTTAGGCGGATTTCGGAAGTTGAGAGACTTGGGACATTTTTTTTTTCAGATTCGTATAGAGGAGGCTTGGGAAAGTAAAAACCAGTTTTCAAAGTTGCCCCCATTGCCCCCCTTTTCACCCCCTTAAGGCGGATCTCGGAAGTTGAGAGACTTGGAACATTTTTTTTTTCAGATTCATAAGAAAGGGCCTAGAGTTAGTCAAAATCATTTTTCAAAACTCCCCACTCTCCCCCCCTTCACCCCTCCCCCCTTCGTATCTCGGAAACTAGGCCACGTAGCGGCTTTTTGATATTTACTATAAATGATTAATGAGGAGCGTTTAAATTTGTAAACGGAGGGTATCCTCCCCTCCCCAACCTCCCCTAAAAATAAAAGGGCTATAACTTCGTAACGGTCAGAGATAGTCATTATGTGTTTGAACAAATATTATAGTAGGCGTCGAAATCTGTCTGGTGGTGGTAAGTCCTGAGTGGAGCGAACCTGCGAGACCGAGTGGAGAGAAGGGGGGAGGTGGCGAGCGAAGCGAGCCGGCGACCTCCGCAGCGTAACGAAGGTTGAGTGGGTGAAGCGTAACTCAAGGCGACGACAAGCAAACTAGGGTAGTTTTTTTAATGGGTTTGAGTTTTTAAATAAGGTTTTTTTTTATATGTAATATATTTTTTTAATTGGTTTTTAAAATGTTTTAGGGGTTCTTAAGGGTTTTCATACTGATATAGGGGTAGTTGTAACGGATTTTCCAATTATTTTAAGGATTCCTATGGATTCTCAAAATTTTATGATGGTAAGGAATACTTCTCAAGAACACGACAACACGCGAGCTGCGCGCAGCTCGCGCACCCACGCAGATACTAGTTATACTATATAAAGCTCGATTACCACTCACTGACTGACATAATTGTTCTCCCAGATGGTGGATGGGGAGGTGGGTATATTTTGACAGATTCGTAAACAAGTAACTCCCGCGAGTATGGGAAAAGTGCCAAACCTCCCCTTTTCGCCCCCCTTCCTCCCCCTCCCTATCGTAGCTCGGAAACAAAGAGACCCATATTTTTCGTTTTTTACGGATTCGTATAGAGGAGGCTCGGAAAAGTAAAAACCAGTTTTCAAAATTGACCCCTTTTCCCCCCTTCTCCCCCCTTTAGGCGGATGTCGGAAGTTGAGTGACTTGGAACATTTTTTTTTTCAGATTCATATAAAGGGGCAACGCGTTAGTCAAAATCATTTTTCAAAACTCCCCACTCTCCCCCCTTCACCCCTCCCCCCATCGTATCTCGGAAACTAGGACACGTAGCGGCTTTTTGATTTTTACCATAAATTATTATTGAGGAGCGTTTAAATTTGTATACAGAGGGTATCCTCTTCTCCCCAACCTCCCCTAAAA
Organism: Xestia xanthographa; assembly: GCA_905147715.2. Classification (NCBI taxonomy): domain Eukaryota; kingdom Metazoa; phylum Arthropoda; class Insecta; order Lepidoptera; family Noctuidae; genus Xestia; species Xestia xanthographa. Next base: position 1,901,199 of record LR990655.1, read on the forward strand.
ATAAAAGGGCTATAACTTCGTAACGGTCAGAGATAGCCATTGGGTGTTTGAACGAATATTATAGTAGGCGCCGAAACCTGTCTGGTGGTAGGTAGGTCCTGAGTGGAGCGAAGGGGGGAGGTGGCGAGCGAAGCGAGCCGGCGACCTCCTTAGCGTAACGAAGGTTGAGTGGGTGAAGCGTAACTCAGCTTTTAACGTTTCTAATGAATTCTTTTTTTTATTGAATTAGGTTTTAGAATGTTTTAGGGGTTCTTAAGGGTTTTCATACTGATATAGGGGTAGTTGTAACGGATTTTCCAATTATTTTAAGGATTCCTATGGATTCTCAAAATTTTATGATGGTAAGGAATACTTCTCAAGAACACGACCACACGCGAGCTGCGCGCAGCTCGCGCACCCACGCTAATACTAGTTATACTATATAAAGCTCGATTACCACTCACTGACTCACTCACTGACAGAATTGTTCTCCCAGATGGTGGATGGGGAGGTGGGTATATTTTGACAGATTCGTAAACAAATAACTCTAAATAGTTTGAGAAAAGTGCCAAACCTCCCCTTTTCACCCCCCTTCTCACCCCCCCTATTGTATCTCGGAAACCAAGGGATTTGGAACGTTTTTTTTTCAGATTCGTATAGAGGAGGCTCGGGAAAGTAAAAACCAGTTTTCAAAAGTTGATCCACTTGTCCCCCTTCTCCCCCCTTTAACATTTTTTTTTCAGATTCATATAAAGGGGCAACGCGTTAGTCAAAGTCATTTTTCAAAACTCCCCACTCTCCCCCACTTCACCCCCCCCCCCTTTTCACCCTATTTTTTTTCTACTGAAAAATGTTTTAATTCTTACCTAAAGGGTAATTATTTCATTTGGTGTAAATCGGCTGTCCGCGATAATATCACCATAAATGAAGTTAGATTTTTACCGTGGATTAAAGTAACTTGTAATATGGAATGATTTCTAACTGGCGCTTCTTTTAAATTTTATATATATTAAGTAATTTAAAAGTTATTTTGTTCAAAAGGGCCAAAATGTCATTACCAAGGGGTGTCCGCTTTCCAGTTTTCGGTAAAACTTCAGCAAAATGTTCCATTAAATTCACGTTTACGGCTGAAACTACTGTTTACCTAAAAAGTTCAATAGTTATGACATACATTATTGATTGCACAAATTAAAACGTATTGTAAAACACTGAACAGCAACATCGTACATTTTGGTTCCTAATAAACTCATCATTACCGTGGCACAACATAACACGACATGCAGCTCTTCACTAAATAGCTTTGCACAAACCCCGCCGCTGCCCCTGAGTGCCCCTAGCCACCATTCAGACGTCGAAGTGAACGCAGGTCGCGCAGCGCAAAATTCAGATTTTTTATATATTTTACAAAGTCGTACCGTGGTTTTTGTCACAGTAATATTGTCTTTCCCGTGGGTATCATTCCTCAGTAAGTATATGAATTGTTTATATTAATCGTATTTTATCTTATAGCCTAACTGTTTTGTTATGACGTAATCAGTAAAACATTCTGGAATATCTTATACGGTAAGTGTTAAAGTGGAAATTTCTGGATTTTGTCATTTACAAGGTGGTCATTACCATGGATTTCCGTGGACTTTTCTATCCACGGTAATGACAATGATTCCATGGTAATGACTATCTTCACCTATCCTGCATAGAGCTTGCCTTTTAAATTTTTTGCCTTGAGCCTAACTGATTTGTTATGACGTTATAAGTAGAACGTTTTGGCATTAACATGCTAAAGTGAAAATTTCTGGATTTTGTCATTACCATGGATTGCCGTGGACTTTCAATCCACGGTAATGACAATGCTTCCATGGTAATGACAATGATTCCATGGTAATGACAATGATTCCATAGTAATGAGTATCTCCACTTACCCGAAAAAGAGCTTGCATTTTAAAATTGTTGCCTTTTATATCTGTGCACACTGTCCGTTAATTTTAGTGTCTGTATTTTGCGCAAATATTTATCGCATGATTATTTTAGTTTTTTTTTTATAATATTGATTGTTCCAGTGACTGAAGTAAATGAATATACCGCGTAAAAAACAAGAAAAACAAGAATTGTTACGAAAAAAACGGATAGGTACTTATCTAAAAAGAAAAGGCGCGAAAAAATTAAATCTAACCCTAAGCTGTATAAAGAATACCTAGATTTTTTATGAATACTTATACATAGGTACTGATTGTAAAAAAAGAGATTATTTTATATTATATAGAATGCCAAATATATGTATTTTATTAAGATTATTTCGAGAAGCAAAATGAAAATAATAAATAAATAATTACGATAATCATATTATTATGGTCCTATTATTCATTCCTTTAATAATTTCTAATAGTCTATTATTTTAGAAACACACACACACAGAGACTAGAGATAGGTACTGCAAGAGCTGTTCACTAATTGGAGATCGAAATATAAATTGTCATTACCATGTGCTATAGTCATTACCAAGCATATTAACTGTCATTACCATGTGCTATGGTCATTACCAAGCGTGCGACATGTCATTACCATGACGCTTAAAACTTTGCGGGTCCATATCTTCACTAATATGGAACCTAAGAGATGGCCTTCATTTTTTTTATAATCCTTGAATAAGAAACTTATAACTAAGATGAAGTTTGCGATTAAAAACAATTTTATTTTTATTTTTTTAACAAACCGCCCCATTTACACCAAATGAAATAATTACCCTAAAACTATTGAGGGGCGTTGAAATTAAAAATTTGTATACCATTTCCTCCCCTCCCCAACCTTCCCTCATTGGGTGCTTGAACAAATATTATAGTAGGCGTCGAAACCTGTCTGGTGGTGGTAGGTTCTGAGTGGAGCGAACCTGCGAGACCGAATGGAGCGAAGGGGGGAGGTGGCGAGCGAAGCGAGCTGGCGACCCCCGTAGCGTAACGAAGGTCGAGTGGGTGAAGCGTAACTCAGGGGCGACGACAAGCAAACTTTAGGGTAGTGTTTTTTTTTTAATGGGTCTCAGTTTTTAAATAAGGTGTTTTATTTTATTAGGTTTTTTTATATTAATTTTATAATGTTTTAGGGGTTCTTAAGGGTTTTCATACTGATATAGGGGTAGTTGTAACGGATTTTCCAATTATTTTAAGGATTCCTATGGATTCTCAAAATTTTATGATGGTAAGGCATACTTCTCAAGAACACGACAACACGCGAGCTGCGCGCATCTCGCGCACCCACGCAAATACTAGTTATACTATATAAAGCTCGATTACCACTGACTGACTCACTGACATAATTGTTCTCCCAGATGGTGGATGGGGAGGTGGGTATATTTTGACAGATTCTTAAACAAGTAACTCCCGCGAGTATGGGAAAAGTGCCAAACCTCCCCTTTTCGCCCCCCTTCCTCCCCCTCCCTATCGTATCTCGGAAACAAAGAGACTTGGAACATTTTTTTTTCAGATTCGTATAGAGGAGGCTCGGAAAAATAAAAATAAGTTTTCAAAAGTTGACCCACTTATCCCCCTTCTCCCCCCTTTAGGAGGATCTCGGAAGTTGAGAGACTTGGAACATTTTTTTTTCAGATTCGTATAAAAGGGCAACGCGTTAGTCAAAATCATTTTTCAAAACTCCCCACTCTCCCCCCCTTCACCCCTCCCCCCATCGTATCTCGGAAACTAGGACACGTAGCGGCTTTTTGAATTTTACTATAAATTATAATTGAGGAGCGTTTAAATTTGTATATGGAGGGTATCCTCCCCTCCCCATCCTCCCCTAAAAATAAAAAGGTCTATAACTTGGTAACGGTCAGAGATAGCCATTATGTGTTTGAACAAATATTATAGTAGGCGTCGAAACCTGTCTGGTGGTAGGTAGGTTCTGAGTGGAGCGAACCTGCGAGACCGAGTGGAGCGAAGGGGGGAGGTGGCGAGCGAAGCGAGCCGGCGACCTCCACAGCGTAACGAAGGTTGAGTGGGTGAAGCGTAACTCAGCTTTTAACGTTTCCAATGAATTCTTTTTTTTTTTATTGAATTAGGTTTTAGAATGTTTTAGGGGTTCGTAGGGGTTTTCATACTGATTAAGGGGTAGATGTAACGGATTTTCCAATTATTTTATGGATACCTATGGATTCTCAAAGTTTTATGATGGTAAGGAATACTTGTTAAGATCACGACAACACGCGAGCTGCGCGCAGCTCGCGCACCCACGCAAATACTAGTTTTAATATAAATACTGAATCAAAATGTGGTAGTCTGCGTATATCTCGGAAATATTATATTCACGTAATAACTCGGGAGCGCTTGCGAAGCAAAGTAATACGTGCACACGCTGGGAGAGCCCGGTTGTTACTGACGGGAGCGGCCGAGCGGGTTTGCGCGGTCGATAATATAGCTAACTTTGCCATTAATTTACGAAATGAAGTTATTGTTTATTTATCAATTAAAATTCAGATTCTATTAAAAAGCTACCTTGAGATTAAGAATTATTTTTTTAATTTTCTTTAAAGTGTTTCTAAGGTATAGAAAAAAATACTTATTTGTCCCGACGTTTTCTACAAATTACGTTTTTTCAACATTTTTTTTCTGCTATATTTCGTATTGAAATCAATAATGTTTCTTGCTATGTTACGAGTAGACCATATAATGATGTTATTCATATTTTTTAATGTTCAGAATATTTTGTAGTTCTTTGTTCAGCGAACCACAAACATCACTCGCTCGTTATTTTTGCGGAAAAGGGGTTTTGAATATGGGTGATTGCCATTAAAATATACATTATTTAAAAAAAATGTTGAAGCAGTCGACAAGATGAAGAACCTGTCTCTTATAATAAAAATAAATAAGGTTCAAATTCTTCTTGCCTTTCCCACAAGTAGTGATCAAAAATGTTCAAAATGTCTTAATTTTGTGCACGGACCCTTAAGTCAGTGAATAAATAAATAAATGAATTTTATGAAAGCTTATAAGTATAGATCTACGTCTATTTGTAGTTAGAACTCGCAGTTATTATGACATGGATTCTTAATGGATTCCGTGGCTTTCAGACAACGGAGTAAAGACTATAAACCTTCAACGTCGGCCATGCCGAAACTGTCTGTAACAGCAACAGGTAATGATCATCACCTATATCCTATACTTCCTATGCTTATCTTTCCTTAGCGACTCAGAAGTCGACAAAGCCCACTGAAAAAGCAAGCTGAATTAGATCAGCTATTTTGACGCGTTTGAGTAGTACCGATGAACGTTGGCGTTTGGAGGAGATACAGCACACGTATCTTTAATATTCTCTTAAGACTAAACTGCGAAACGACACGTAGTCATCCTGCTGAACATAGCCGAGAAACTGGCATGCGATTGGAGAGGACCACAGAACATCATTCCAATAGCAGACTGCTATAACTTTATGTATATTCGGGCAGGCTCAGTGGCCACAGCTAACCTACGTGTTGTAGGTTCGAAGTTTCGAACCCATCCAGGTAATTTACTTTGTGTCAATTATTTCATCACCAATGCTCTCGGAACGGCAAAGAAAAATATCGTGAGGTAACTGGCACCCAAAACAGAAATTCAAAGACATCCACGGTCATCCACCAAACCGCACTCTGGGCCCTCGTGGTGAATTATGGTCCACGCCTTCTCACCGAGAGGAAGCTTGTGCCCAGTATAGACTGGCTATATGTTGTACCGTTACGTGAGGGTGTGTGTGCAGGCCTGGTGGGGTCGTCGGGGCCAGGCTCGGGCGCGCGCACGCCGGCGCCGGGCTCGGCGCGGCGCCCGCCGCTGAACGACTACAGCGTGGCCGTGCACTCAGTGCGCTTGCGACGTCTCCCGCCCGTTGAGCTAGTCGAGCTCACCAACTTTGACGGCAAGTTTATTCTTACCACTTTTTACTTGGTTACTGCGGCAAATAATACTAACAATTCATTAATAATTATAATAATCTCCCATGACGAGAATCTCGTGAAAGCTGAGTGTTAAAAAAATCAAGTAGCTATCTTGCGAACACACGAGGTTGTCAACATGTGGGATGTGGACTCTGCAATCATTGTACCGATCGTCGCTGGTATGGTGATCAATACAATAACAGTGGGTATGGCCGTGTGGGATATGTATGAACAAGATGTTCACAACTGCCGAGATCGTGGATAGACTGATAGCAGCGACCGTAGGCAACTGGTGATAGTACTGATTATCTTTCTGTGTCGACGCATTACGATTTTTTGAAGGCGCGTCTTCTCCTCTGTACACAGAGGACGCAGTCAGCGCGTCGACAGTTCGCCTGATGCTGCAAGAGGTGCTGTCATGTGAACTGCTCGGCCCCAGTAGTCTGCCGGTCGAGGCGTTGGCAGCCGTGCATTACTTCGCCAGCGCTATTGAGAAGCCGCCAAATGTTAGTGCTCACAACAGCATTCATCCTTAAAATCTTGAAGTATAAGGTTATTGGAATAAGTAATCTCCAAACTTCTTCTTTATGGTGTGGTTGGTGCCTAACCTGGTGTCAGAGCTTTTCCCAACTATGTTGAGGTTGGCGTCTAACCGGATGCAGCTGAATACCAGTATTTTACATGGAGCGACTGCCTATCTGACCTCCACAACCCAGTTAGTACTGGGTAATACGATACCTCTTGGTAAGACTGGTTGGGACTTTTTAGGGCACTGACTACCTGTAATGATTGTCAAAGATCACAAATGACAGCCGGGACCAACTGCTTAACGTGCTCTCCAAAGCACGGAGTAAACCAAAAAAAAGGCTATGCTGTATAATAATATAATAATTGCCCCAAACATATAGATCAATACTACGGGATACAGGAGGCTTAGAACAATAACCATTTAGAACAGTTCAATATTCAGCATTGCTTTTTTCAGAGGGTTAGTACTTAATATCCCCTGTTATAATATTGTCACGAGTAGCACCTATGGTTAACAGCGTTTAATAAGAAACTTCAGCCTTATGCCCTGCTACTGCAGATAACCTCTTGCTTCCGATAGTGGATACGTCGGCGTCATATTGTAATCTGTCGAAGGGAAACCGTCAAACTGTCAAATGCATGCGATCAACGTATATCTGCCCCCATAATCGGGATTTGGGGCACCCCCACGTCAGGTTCCTTTAAACCCTGCAGACAGAAATAGGACTACGCTTTTTTTTTTCTCAGTAATAGTGCATTATCATTTCATAGGAGTGGGGGGACTCCGCCTCCCTCCACAGCGCGCGAGGTGAGCTCCGTCGCATGCATTTGACAATAATTTGTCGAATTCACTTCGACAGTTGACAATCTGATTAGGCAGATTACAACATGACGGGTTTTACAATTGGCCGTCGACATAGATATACTGATGAAAACCACGGTAATCAATTACCGTCGCCTCCTTTTGTGAAAAGTGATATCAAAGAGGAGGTAGGGTGGTAGCCCATATAGCCATTTTTGGTCGCAGATTTGATAAAGATGTAACAAGTCGCAACAGTTTCGTAACTGACACGACACAATGCGACTGTGTAGGGATTAGCTTTTATGTGTTGTAACGGTTCAGTAAAAATGTGACGGAAACTAGATTCAGTAACTTTGTGTCGTCGCTGTTTCGACATTTTACAGCTTAATTTGTAATCACACAATTTAGAAACTTTGTGTTTGGTTTGTGACTAGTGTGCAAAGTTGACACAATGTGTTGAAACTGGGTAGAAACATTGTGTAGTCGCTGTTCCAGAACACTTCAACACTAACTTGCACATATAAAAACATCACCAGAGCCAGTTATTCTCAAACTGTCTTATTTTTGCTGCTGTTGTCTACCATTTCAAAAAAAATTAAATGAGTAAACAACCAAAAACCTCACGTAAATTCCAATTACTTTTTACAGAAGAGTTAAAGAATTAACGTCCCAAAATAACTTGAGTACATGTAAGTTAATTTTTAGGGTTCCGTACCTCGTAAAGAAAAACGGAAAGTATCGAGTTGAAATTAAAACCATATACTCAAGTCTACGGTCACATAATGCTGTGAAAAATCAACCTTCAAAGTTAACGAAAAAAAAAAGATACGGGTGTATAAGTCGCAAAAAACGTACGAGTATATTTCGAAACTCTCAACGGAATCAAAATTCATAGGGTACTTCCCGTTGGCCTAGAACTATAAAATTTGGCAAGTAATATCGTCTTATACTACAAATACAGGGAACAATCTGAAAAAAAAGTATAAATTTGTAATTAAATCATAAAAAAAATATTCTTGATTTAAAGTACGCCGTATAACTATCAAGACCGTTTATCTAGAGAACGCGTAAATAATAATAATAATAATACTAATAACCCCACCGCTGTATCTCTACGTTGACGACGTGGTGGGGCTTGCGTGCTCTGATGAGCCCTAGGTCTGTGCCGGTAGGGTTTACTTTACCGAGATAGGTCTAGGGTGAGGGGCCAGACTAAGAGAGATACAATCCAAGCCAAGGTCGCAACATGCCGAGGGCTGCATGGCTAGGGGAGAGGTTAGTCGCTAGTGTGCCAACTCTGGATAATAGGGGACCTCCAGTTTTATTTACTCTTGCCACAGTGAACGCAGGGCTCTGCTGTGGTCGACTTTTTAAATCCCTAGCTTCTCGTGGGAACAACATGAATACTAGGTCAAAAACAAAAAAAATACTTCAGGCAAGTTTGCCTCAAATAGATGACGAAACATCACAATTCTCTTCGTCATCTCCATCATCACTTTTTCCATCAATTCCATCATCATCACAATCTTTTCGCGTCACACCGATGCCTTCATCCTCGTCAATCAGCATACAGTCAGTGGATGTTGTACAGGAGACAAACTTTGTAGACGATACTGTACCCGCCGCTAGAACTGCAACAAGTCGTAGGAAATGGAGCATTGATATGAATAAATTCATCCTACGCACCTATCTTTATCTCACTCATATGGAAACCGATAAAAATGCATATCTACCATCGCTTCACACTAAGTTTTTGGAAAAATACCCAGATATGCAAGTAAGCCGACAAAGAATAGGCGACCAACGAAGAGCCATTGTTCACAAGAAATTATTACCACAAGAAACAATAGATCTGATTTATGAGGAAGTCAGAGTCGAATTACAAACAGTTCATACTCAAATACAGCAACACTCCACACAATCAAAAACACCAATTAACACACAACCCAGTCAGCGTATGAAATGGACGAACGAATATAATGAGGCAGTAATTAGAATATATTATACTACTACACAACTAGAAACAAATAAAACAGCCTATAGAAAACATTTACATGAGGAATTTATTAATATATATCCAGAACTAGCACATTTAACTGAGCAAAGATTATCAGATCAAGTAAGAGCAATCATAAATAACAAATACATACACACTAACAGACTAGAAGAAATAAAAAACCAAGTAGCTTCAGAATTAAGAACATACAGAACTCATAAATAACGACTTACAACAACCTGATGAGAACATGTACTCACATAGTACTCAACACACAAATATCAACATTTCTGATACGACCACCAACACTCCTACAACAAGTAATATTACACTCCTAAATAATAGCTCTGATACTAACATAGTTTCTTAAACACACACAGTCGTCGACGATAATTTTTTGAACCACATAGATATATATATGGCATATTTGAACCTACGCAAAATAACTTTGATGCTGCTCCTGAAAAGAACATAGAAATCGAAGCCGCCTTTCAACAAGCCCAACAACTTTTTTTCTAATACACACCCCACTAGTAGACCATACATTCCCAAGCAAAAGACATCTAAAAAGTTCTCCCTCATAGTTACATATATAAATTCTGTCATTCTCCCAAATAATGTAAATGTTGACACCGATTTTGTCAAACTGCAGACCGCAATTTACTGTGCAGCATGGACGGCAGCTACATGCAACGGAGCTAAAATATCATACACACAAAATGAAAGCCGCACATACATAAAGAGAAAACCAAAGTGGCAAATCAGGATTGAAAAGAAAATTCTAAGTCTAAGAGCAAATATAGGTAGGCTAACACACTTTTTTAATGGTAGCAGAAGTCCAAAACTAATAGCAGCAGTAGAACAAATAAAGAAAAAATATCAGGTACATGCTCAATACGAAGACTCAAACACACAATTAGTACACTTTTTAGACACTCTAAAACAAAAACTAAACGCAGCTTCCAGTAGACTCAAAAGATATTTAAAATGCACGAACCGCAAAGTGCAAAACACAAAATTTATAAATAATGAAAAAATATTTTATAGAAATCTTACAACAACTAATAGAGACACCACTAACCAAAGCCTAGAGACACCTACATCCGAAACACTACGGGAATTCTGGGCTAACATATGGGAAAACCCAGTAAATCATAATCATCAAGCTGACTGGATCAACGAAGTAACACCAGATATCCCAGAAATGGAATTTGAATTCATACCAATAGGAACATTTATAGACGTCATCAAACGCACACACAATTGGAAATCGCCTGGCACTGACAACATTCACAATTACTGGTATAAGAAATTCTCGAGCATACATCCTTTCTTACATAACCACTTAAACACATTCATCCACTCACCACATTTACTGCCATCATACGTTACACACGGCGTAACTTATATGATACCCAAGGACATTAATGATACTATAAACCCAGCGAAATACCGGCCGATTACATGTCTGCAAACTATTTACAAAATTTTAACAGCCTGTTTAAGTGAGGTTGTATACGAACATTTAACCAAACATAATATTTTGTCAGAACAACAAAAGGGATGCCGTAAAAATAGCCAAGGATGCAAAGAACAATTAACTATCGATGCAGTTACTATGAACAGCGCTGTTAAAAGTAAAACAGATATTCACACAATGTTCATTGATTACCAAAAGGCTTTCGACTCAGTTCCGCACAGCTGGTTATTAGACATTTTGAGTCTATACAAAATTCACCCAACACTAAAACACTTCTTAGAAATTTCCATGCAGAATTGGCAAACCGTTCTAAAAATAAATTCCTCCTCCTCAACTGTAGCTACTGAACCAATCCACATAAAACGTGGAATTTTTCAAGGTGATGCTCTAAGCCCGTTGTGGTTTTGTATGGCACTCAATCCACTCTCACACCTCCTAGATAAAACAGACGCTGGATACACATTAACAAACATTACCACACATTATACGCTTACACACCTCATGTACATGGATGATATTAAGTTATATGCACCTGACAAAAACGCACTTTTTGTATTAGCTGACACAACTCAACAATTTTCTGATGATATTTGTATGTCATTCGGAGTTGATAAGTGCAAAATTTTATCAGTTGTAAAAGGAAAAGTACAAAATAATAGTTACACACTCGGGTCAGGCCAATCAATAGAGCCAATGGATGAACAGAGCGCATATAAATATCTAGGTTTTAAACAATCTAGGCAGATACATCAAAAGATGACTAAACAAGAACTAGTCAATAAATTCTCATACCGCATTAACCTCATTTTGAAAACCAACCTTAACTCCAAAAACACTATTAAAGCAATCAACACATTCGCAATACCCATCCTCACTTACTCTTTTGGAATCATACGCTGGTCAAATACAGATATCAAAAAATTACAACGCACTATTAATACATCTCTTACCAAACACAGAAAACACCATCCAAAGTCAAGCATACAGCGACTTACTCTGCCGCGCCAAGAAGGAGGAAGAGGCCTGATAGACATACACAACTTACACAACAAACAAATACATTCACTCAGAGCGTACTTTCATAACAAATCCGAAAATTCACCACTACACAAACATGTAACCGAAAACGATATGAAACTTACGCCACTTAACCTACACAATAGAAACACTCAAATTAATTAACTACTCATAACCACACACAGAGGCGGCGGCGTAAGGCGTGGGCGGTGTGGGCCACCGCCCACGGCCTCGCGTTGCAAAGGGCCTCGCGCCTCACAACCAAAAATATTTTTAAAAAAGTATGGAAAATCCAAAAGTACACGCCACAAGGTTCAGTATGAACTTATGAAGTAGTACATTCCAAGTCCTAGCATAGAATAGTTCATATTTAATTTCCCCGTACATCGAGGCATGACAACGCTAGAAGCGACTTGTCTATGATTTAAAAAAATATTTTTATATGTGACTTTTTTGTTAGTATGTATAGGGCGGTCATAATGGCGCATAGTACGGTAGTTTGAAAAAAAAAATACATATTATTAGTGCGAAAAATACAGAAGTGCGCACAAAAACTTGCACATGGTATTCTTCGACCTCGAAAAGGCATACGACCGGGTACTTCGTGAGGTTTTGTGGTGGGCCCTGAAAGAGAAAGGTATGCCTGGGAAGTATAATTATGTAGTAGATCCGAGTGATGTACAGTCGATGTTGTAGCCAAGTCCGGTCTACAGCGGCCACTACCGGCGGCAGCTTCAATGTGACTGTTGGCTTGCACCAAGGGTCGGCTCTAAGCCCCTACCTCTTCCTGGTGATAATGGACGCACTTACGTCGGACATCCCGGAAGAGGCTCCCTGGTGTATGCTGTTTGCCGACGACATTGTGTTGGTTGCTGAAAGTGGCCTAGAAGTCCAGAACAGATTGGAGGTGTGGTGGCAAAGACTGGAGAATGTTGGCCTGAAAGTAAGTAGGACCAAAACAGAATACAGTTTATTCTGTGAATTCAGCGGTCCGTCTGTTCCGATTTTCGGTATCTCGCCGCGGGTCGCTTGTCCAAGAGTATGGCGAAATAGACCGGGACGTAACGCACCGGATCAACTCAGAATGGATGAAATGGCGACAGGTCACTGGAACAACTTGCGACCCACGGTTGCCCCTCAAGTTAAAGGGGAAAATATACAAGTCCGTGATTAGACCTGTTGTACAGTATGGATCGGAATCCTAGGCTATGAGGAAGATGGATGAAAAAAGATTGCATGTAGCGGAGATGAGAATGTGGAGGTGGATGTGTGGTGTGACAAGGATGGATAATGGATGGTAAAAACGAGTATATAAAAGGAAGTTTAAAAGTTGAACCAGTTACAGAAAGTTGAAAGGAAATCGACTGTCATGGTATGGACATGTGATGAGGAGGGATGAATAGGGAATATGCATACATTTTCTTTTTTTTTATTTCGATACGGAATATTAAAGTACTATAAAAATAATGACAAAAAACGAAAACAAGACATAAATCGGCCAAACAACACAAAAGTTATAACCATTTAAACTTTTGTTTCTATCTCTCTCTAGAAAAAACGGAATTTAGTATGGATTTTGTACGTCGATGCAGCGAATGACGTCATTCGCTGTATCGAACCTCTCTGTCTAATCAGCAGTTTCAAATGCTTATAATAGTAGCGTTTTACCTTCAAATAAAACGCTTGTTGTGTCCGGAGACTCATTCGGGGTCATCTAAACAATATTTGAGTCAAGCATCTTCCGTTTCCGTGTCACATCTATACAGGTATATGCAACTATCGCCTTTTTGACAACACGATGATGACGTATTTCCGTCTTCGTTCACCAGGTGGCTGCAGCGCGCCAAAAGTTCATTGTGGCCTCAAAAACCTAAAAACTTGAGAACCAATTAAACCAGGCAGACTTTAAAATTATGACCCCGAATGAGTCTCCGGACACAACAAGCGTTTTATTTGAAGGTAAAACGCTACTATTGTGTCCTTCGGCCTCATTCGGGGTCATCTAAACAATATTTGAGGCTTTGTTTGTTATCGCCTGGTGAACGGGACGCCAATGTGTTTTAAAGTAAATTATCTAAATTAGATCAAGGAACCAATAATACCAATGAGTTTCAAAATAAAACCCCAATTTATATATTTACTAAATATATTGCAATAAAATAATAACTTTTTAAAATAACTAATACCAACCAATGACTATTAAACACGTATCAGAAAAAACTGAACATTAATACGTACCATAAATCATCTTCTTGTAAACTTACCATAATCTTACAGTACAACATCTATCATTCATCAATACCTCTTTTATATAAAAATAAATTATTTCATTGAATGAGATAATTAATAGGCTGAAAAAGATGAATCAAGGAGCATCCCTGTGCTGGAATCACTTCCATCCTGTAATGTTTTTAAAAGTATTACTGGATCTCCAATTAGCTCGTGCCATTATCTCGTCAAGAGGTTTGATAACCAACCAACTTCGGGAAGCAACCGCAGAACGAAAACTACCCGGAGTAGCCTGAATTCCTGCCTCCTTCACAATATAGTCTTAGTAGCTGGCTTAGCTTTTCCACAAACCGTAACAAATAATCTATCACTAGAACAAAGCAGACGACGCGGTTTTCCAATTTCTATGAGCTTTTTAAACCAAACCACTGAGTCAAGAGCCTTACTTTCAACATTACCTAATAATCTCCAACCTGACTGTACGTGTTCCGAATCAGTTTTGGACCCAAAATGCGGCCAAAACATTTAGCTATTCTCACCTACTATACATGTGTCTGAAGATAATTATACTTGGCAATGTAAAGTCGTGTATCCTAAACCCTGAACACAACAACAAAAGAACTGTACTGACTCTTGAAATGTCGAATAGGTTTTGATTTTATAGACTACCCAACCAACCTACCAGAGACTGAGGGTCCAAGACAGTGGGTGTATACTTCTTCGGTTACTGCAACGCAATAGCTTAATCATTTGCTTAACTAAAATATTTGAACTTAAACGGGCTTTGATCTTTGTATTACATAAAGTAGACAACCGATTTATGAAGTAAAATTATACCATACGATAATTTTTCTTTTAGGTGAAAATCAGCTAAATATCAAGCCATTCACTACCTGACAAAGTTTACGACCTCCAACCTTGTTTGAGCAGATACTTTTGTTCTGCAGACCAGTCACCTAAGGATTCAGACCACCCCCACATCTCCATACTTCTAGGACCAGCTCCTTCACTCGTGGCGGCTGCCCGGTCCTCGTGTCCACTAACACCTTCGATAATTGGTGAATCGTGAACAGAATGCTCGAGACCACCTCGGTGCAACTATCAGGAGTACACCTCGAACTTGATTGAGATGCATCAGGACCCGGGATAACAAACTCGGAGAAGGAAAGACCCAAACCTGACGAAAATCCCATTGAAATGCGAACACGTTGTGTCTCCATGCTCGCTGGTCTCGTTGATCTGTATGAGTGACATAGCAAGGCAATACGCGAGTTGTGCTGGAGGCAAGAAGATCTGTATGGGGAACACCCCACTTTGCAAAAACAATGCTGGTGAATTCGGGGAGCAGATACCATTCCTGTAACGTCGAATGACGCGATAGACCGTCTGCGACATGTGATTCGAATGAAGCCAATCTTCTTCTCATGTCCACTTGCCCGATAAATGAAGACCATTCAACTCCGCCTCCCAACCTGAATCGGCTACATCCCTGGTCAAAAAAAAAAAAAAAAAAAAAAAAAAAAAAAAAAAAAAAACTCACTGGTAGTGGACGAAGCCTGGTCATTTCTAGACAGTGAACTTTCCACCAATTCAATTCTTCCAGCACTTCCGCAGGCAAGAAGTAAGTCGACTGACATGGCATTTTCAGGACCGGTTACAATAAGCCAGAAGGCGGCAAAAGTTCAAACGACCCATCGGAACTACCAGACTTCTGTACTATATTGTATTGTACTTCTCGAAGAGACGCCTTCCGCCGGCGGAGCAATTTCGCTATTTGCATGCTCAGAATTTTGCTTTCTGGTAAAAACTTTGATTTTGCCACGGATTCCACATCAAACCTAAGTACTCTATTATTTTCTGTGGGACAAGAATAGACTCCCTCCTCTATAAATGCCAACCTAACGGGCTGAGAGTTCGAAGTACAATTTCCATGTGTTTTATGAGTGGCGATCTATCTTGTGCTACCAAGAGGATAATCGTCGAGAAAAACCACTACACGTATGCCTAGATTTCTGAAAATCTCGGTGGTCCAGTTTTTTAGCGATGCGACACTTTGGGCGCTGTCGCCAGGCCAAATGACAAACAAGGCATTTGCAGTTACCAATTTCGATACAATAGGCGGAGAAAAATAACGATGTACTGGAGCAACAATAACGTGGTTGTTGGCTTGGCTTGCCCTTGGTCTATTTTGACCATCTAAGCCTTGTCCTGAATAAAATCAGGAACCTGATTTACCGAAATCAAACGAAACTTGCTTATTATAAAACTTTTTAAATTGAAAATGGGACGGTAGGTTCTGTTTCTTTCTTTTTCTTTCAAATTTGATACGAAAGTCGGAGTCAGGGCATATTCTAAAATTCCTGGTTTCAACAAACTCAATAGAATCTGTAATTTGTAAGTTAGACTAATTGACATCGCCTATTGTGAATGTATTTGCACGTCATGTTATGACAGGATGTGACAAAACCACAATTTACTGTATCACCTTAATAATGTACCATATTCTAGCAAATAAATATTTTGATTTGACTGATTTGATTTGATTTGACTCTGAATAACCGTGTCTCTCTCTCTGGAGCTGGTAGAGTGACATCAAAGTTTTACCTGCCTTGGCGGGACCAGAGGCGGTTTCTTTCTAAATTGAACGTTTCACCTGCCTTGGCGGGACCAGAGGCGGTTTCTTTCTAAATTGAACGTTTCACCTGCCTTGGCGGGACCAGAGGCGGTTTCTTTTGAAATTGATCGTTTTACCTGCCTTGGCGGGACCAGAGGTGGTTTCTTTTGAAATGGAACGTTTCACCTGCCTTGGCGGGACCAGAGGCGGTTTTCTTTTCTAATGGGTCTAATGCCCTTATTCTCTTTCACTCCGTTACTTGTTAATGCAACCCCCCGGAATTCCTGATCCGAATTAGAACTCTTTATTTAATTTACCAGCGTCTTTGCCTCGTGCCTGGTACAATGTTTTGCGGTTCATTTCTCCGAAAACTAATGGGCTGGTGAAAGCGTTGTCCAGCGTGCTATCCCCTTGATTGAGGACGAAAAAATCTATTATTATGAAACAGGTGCATTGCCCGAAAATTATAAAAAGTTTCTACACTGAGGAGGAAGAAATCTTTGGTTCATCGTCAGTGCAGAACCGCGACTGGACGATTGATACCCACTAGATCCAGGGTACGCCTCAAGGAGTTTTCTTTTCTTTCCCAGAAAATACATTTTTATTTGGATAAAAAAAAAAAAAAAATTGTTAACACTACCATTATTCTTAATAAATTCACTAAAAGGTACTTTTTCAAACAAAAAATCACTTATCCCTTAATTAATTATTGAATACTTCTGAAACTTTTTGATAGTCAGCAGAGAAAAAAAAAAAAAAAAAAAAAAAAAAAAAAAAAAAAAAAAAAAAAAAAAAAAAAAAAAAAAAAAAAAACCTCTTTTAATTTTAATGGTAACTGTTCTGGATCCAAACTACTATGTCCAGTTCACTATCTGTCGGGAACCCACGGGAACCCTATTGCAAAGCCTCGCTTTGCATAATCATTGCCCGTTATCCATAGAGGGTAGATGACTAACATTTTCTAAAGACTTGATTTCATCATTAACTTCAAAGTCAACATATCCTAGACGAGCCTTAAATTTTTTCACATATCCAACATTATTCTAGTTGTCATTTATGAAATATTTGTATGGAATTTTACAATATTGCCTAACTGATTAGAAGGAGTTGCAATGACAGCTGGTCCTATAATTGCGTTGCCAAATCAAAATCAAATGATTGAACCGGTGCAGGATCTGCGACGGGTTCTGACAACCTTTTGTATCTGGTTGCTCCTGGGCCATATCTAACTTATCACCATAATATATCGGGTTAACACGATCATAATTTCTATTTTCAGAATACATCATAATAAGAGGGTAGCAATATAAATTTTTCAAATCACTGACCTGTTTTGCAAGCTTTTTGATTACCTTGCTTTGTCCTCGAAGACGCTTACTCCTCTTCTCCTTACTCGTCCTCATAAGGGATTCATCAACCTGTTCAACCTCTCTGAAGCCAGCGGTGACGATTCAGAGGAACTCGACGAACCCGATGACGAAACAGAATCTTTACGACTACGCGTCTGTATTCTATCCGCCGTTTTAATAAAAACTAAAGTGAACACTATTTTTAAACCTATAATTATAGGTAAATAAATTTAGTTTTAAACTGAAATTTAGAACAGTATTAGAAAACTATTTTGTTTTAAACTATGCATATACCGAACGCCTACAGCGTTATCCAAAATTAATATAAATTCTAATGTTTTAAAATATTTTGAAAATATCGAACGTTAACAACGTTAAACTTTTAAAGATGTGAACCGTCCGAAAAACAGGACGCCAATGAACTTTTGGCGCGCTGCAGCCACCTGGTGAACGAAGACGGAAATACGTCATCATCGTGTTGTCAAAAAGGCGATAGTTGCATATACCTGTATAGATGTGACACGGAAACGGAAGATGCTTGACTCAAATATTGTTTAGATGACCCCGAATGAGGCCGAAGGACACAACTTGGTATTTTTTATAGATATTAAAAAAATAATTTCACTTTGCTATTTCTGATGTTAATACGCGTTGTTTAGAGTGATAAAAAAAATCATGCATATACCCTATTGCATGTGACTAAAAGTGTAATGAATAATTATAAATGTTGACGGATGGAGAGGGAGAGGAAGACTAAAGAAACGATGGACGGATTGTGTGAGGAATGATATGAATGAAAAAGGTGTAAATGATTGTGTGACGGTTGACAGGGGAGAATGGAAGAAAAAAACGTGTTGCGCCGACCCCAAGTAACATGGGATAAGGGCAGGAAGATGATGATGTTTATGGCGGTCGTAATTTAAAAGTTAAGTGTTAACTTCTTGCACCATCAGAGGGCCTCGCGAATTGTACCTTGCCCACATTAAGTTTAGGTCTTGCGCCGCCACTGCACACAAGAAAGAATTGCCGCATGGTCTGCCAAGGCCCTCCACGGGAGACACCGAGCCTACCTGAGCCAGCCACACGTCGACAAAGCTAAGTCGAACGAATGGCTCAAACGGGGCGAACTGTTTCCCGAGACAGAAGGATGTATGCTGGCGATCCAGGACCAAATAATAGCTACTCGTAATTACAGAAAATATATAATTAAAGACCCTCATCAGCCGACTGACTTATGCAGACATTGCAACACTGCTTCTGAGACCATACAACATATTACAGGAGCTTGTAAATCACTTGCGCAGACTGACTATAAGCATCGACATGACCAAGTTGCCTCTATTATACACCAACACTTAGCATTCAAATATAAACTCATAAGTGAGATGAAACCATACTATAAATATAAACCCGAAATAACACTAGAAAATAGGAATCAGAAAATCTATTGGGATAGAACTATAATAACTGACAAAACTATACATTTCAATAGACCAGATATAACCCTTCACGACAAAACCAACAAAACAGTTTACCTAATAGATATAGCTATCCCAAACTCACACAACATTCAAACTACAATATCTGAAAAGCTTAGTAAATATCAAGACCTCGCCATAGAAATAAAAACCCAGTGGGAAGCACAAACCGTCCACATCGTCCCTATAGTGCTCTCTTCCACTGGTGTCGTACCGAAATCTCTTACGCAAAGCTTAAACACTTTAGACATTTCGCCCCACACACTTCATCTGCTCCAAAAAGCCACAATTCTAAACACCTGTCGCATCACTCGGAAATTCTTAACTTCTTCTACAATATCATCAACATTCTCCATTTAAACTCCCCCCTACAAACTTGGCTCCGGCCCGTGGGTAGGGTTTTTGTACTCTCTTACGAGAGAAGAAAATGAAAGAATAAGAAATAATAATAATATTCTTTATTTTTCGGACAACAGTGATCCATCGTGTTAGTAAGCAAAACAAAATAACTTATTTCTAGTGTTAGTAGCTGATATACAATAGAAAAGACAAATGGTAATCGTAAATAGTATTGTGAAAAGGACATCACCAAATTAATGCTCAGAGATTGTCCTTCTCACAAAACTTTTAATAATCGGAGAGTCAATACTCTCCGCTATAGTTTTTAGGATGCTGTTGTCACTCGCCCGCAACCTTGACAACAGCGACGCGGTTTTCTTACGAATGACGGCGTGGAAGCCGTCAGTTCGGTTTTGCGCAAACATAGCAGAAGCGCTACACCATCGCGGCAGTCCCAACATCATCCTAAAAATATTATTGTATTGTACGCGTAGGTCATCCAACGTTCTTTTAGTATAGTTGACCCAAAGATTCCCCGTGTAAAAACACTGGCAATATGCCTTAAATAGTGTTATTTTTACTAAACTGCTACACCGAGCGAATCTTCGGGCCAACATGTTACCTCGGACCGCCAGTGCCCTACGCTCTCTTTCAATATCAACATTGTCCTTAAGGTCGTCAGTGAGAAGATGCCCTAGAAGGCCTAAAGGTATCGCGTTGAAATTAAAACCATATACTCAAATCTACGGTCACTTGAAGCTGTGAAAAAATCAACCTTCTAAGTTTACGTAAAAAAGATACGGGCGTATAAAAAAACGTATTTTTCGAAACTCTCAAGGGAATCAAAATTTATAAGGTAGGTACTTCCCGTTGACCTAGAATGATGAAATTTGGCAAAAAGCAATGTCTTACAGCACATGTAAAGGATAAAATCTGAAAACCGTAAATATGTGGTTTAATAACCAAATAAATACCTACAAGTTTATTCGGAACCCTCGTACGCGAGTCCAACTCGCACTTGGCCGGTTTTTTATTATTATTGTAATTGTTTGATGTTGCATTGTTGCTAGGGCGAATTGACAGATACTTATTTTATTGAACTTTAAACTTAATTATTTCTAGGGCATTTACAGGAAAACAGTGCGGATTTTGGTACCGAGGAGCTTAGTAGTATAGTCCCTAACGCCAAAGTTTCAACTTTCGACTCTGTTGCGATCCCCCCTAATATTGTGATACCATTAAAGTACCACGTACTTCCATAACTTTGGGAAACACTGCAACCAAAAAGATACGAGGAACCATCTTAAAAATCCAGTAATTTTGTAACAACTTAGCGTAACATGTCGACACGTGTCGACACATTATCGTAACTTTGTGACTAGTTGTGACGAGAATATTTGTCATTTAATAGCATTTTATCAAAAATGTATTTTTTGATAATATATCAATTTTATGGTTTATTCTTGCTAAAATATTTTGGTATTAGTATTAAAATTTGATATTGTATTTAAATAGACGCTTTTGAGCACTCTATGTATAATTATTTATATATTTTTTTTTATAAAACAAAGTTTACCTTTCGCCCGAATTATTAAATTATGATAAATTTTGGTGGCGCGTTGGTAAATATCAACATATTCAATGAAATTACACAGTAAATTTCTTTTCCCATAAAGATTTGAGCATTTAAACCATAGAAATTAATGAAAACTAAATCTTTATTTACATGGGAGATAAGATGGGGTTTTTGTATTTTTATTATTTTAAAGATGTCACGCAAGTGCCAACGAAAATGAACGAATGAATGAATGATTTGTGCGAACTCTGGTTAAAATATGGTAACAATGTTACGTCGCGGCGACGTAAATTAGAAACCAAATGTTACTGTAATACTGTGTCGGGATCTTACCCATTTTTAGTTGCAGCGACGGCATTAACACGGAACGGCGACGAGATTATGTTTCGAGATAAGTCAGTGTCGACGCTAAGTGTCGAAACGGTTACGTTATGTGTGCAAAAATGGTTATATGGGAGGGCAGAGTACAGTCTTCCTCACTGTGCGAGGTTGCTCAACAAGATCCGACTGCTATAGGGTGATGCTTGCGTAAGACAGACTTGGGGAGTCTGTCGCTAGAACAAATCGGGGCCGAATAAAAGTGCCATTATCTGGCTGGTGGAACTTAATGGATTGCGCCAAGAATCAGACAGGCGCTGGGGCGGGCGGAGGATATCTACGAAGATTTCCATTGACCTAAAATAGTACATTTTGATGTATGTGGGGAAGGAAACTTTGTTATTGCATTCGAGGCGGAATTTGATCCGAGAACTACAAAAACAAATGCCCACGATCGACGTTTATTTTTTATTTAGTTTATTGTATACGACAATACACTTTCGAAGAAATAAAAATAATGGAACGAAAAGTATTTTTGTCATGAATTAATGAAAATATGATTTTAATTTTCTTTTTTTCCGCGCTTTGCTTTCGCCGGTTGAAGGAGAAGCAAAGGTATGAATGTATTGAATGAAGCCGCTAAACAGCATAATACAAAAAATAGTTTATTTTTTATATTTTTCAATTTAGAACACAAAAAATATTAATTTGTTTATTAAATTAAATATTAGTTTTAAATAATCATGTTTATCTATGATATTCTATTTATAACCACAATATTTAAAAAAATATTTACGCCGTAAACGCATCTTTCTTTGCCGAAATTAAAAAAAAATCTTTCACCGCCGACTCTAGGCTGTAGAACACCTCTTAACGAAGCCTAAAGGTACTTGTTCTCCTTTTTAGGGTTCCGTAGTCAACTAGGAACCCTTATAGTTTCGCCATGTCTGTCCGTCCTCGCTTAATCTCTGTGACCGTTAGCACTAGAAAGCTGAAAGGACAAAACTGAATTAGTATGAAGCTTGGTACTTTATTCAAATTGAACACAACCACAGATTTTACTGTATTAATCGGAAGAGGATAAAATATAATTTAACTTAACAAAATCCTAATTACGTAAATATCCTGCAAAATAAAGATATTATTTTTTAAGTTTTTTTTATTTTTATTTCACAATGCAACACAGTTAGATTTTGGTAACACCGTGTTTTACGTTCCTATCCTATCGCAGCGCTAACTAAGAATTGTGAGGATGGTCGTACTGAAACGCATTTTTGGAAATCAAAGTAATAAGAATGGTTACGAGAATATAATGAGAAATAAAAATGAAAAACAAGGTGTACCTACCGACATGTTTGTGCTTTGAGCAAATATACTTAAGAATGCATTCAGCGTAATTCGGAACACGCTGCGTTGAATGACATTTGAAAAAAGCTAGATGTCAATGTCACGATAGATAAGTCCGTCAGACAGTTAGTGATTTGACTGCGTGCGTTCTGTTCAGTGTATTATTCGTTGCAAAAATAGAGTGCATCATCTATATTAGAGAGATAAGAATACCACCAGTGCATATTTGTAATAATAAATTAGAATTGGGCCCAAACTCAGCACAGCGCCATCTATTGACATTATTAAAACTTCTCTACATCTACACTAAATAGTAGATCTTTGGACATTATTTTCTCGAAAATGCAGGCAATTTCCAGCTTGAAACTTGAGATTAGGCAGTCTATTGTGCAGTATTATCTGTGTTAATTTTCTTTACAGTGGTTAGATTATCTCAGAATAAAGTACCAAAAAAGACCATGTCCTTTGGTACCAATATGTATATCAATCACGCCGACAAAGTGGTAAAATAAAAATTGGAAAAAAAAAAATTATTAGGGTAGCCCTTACGTGTGATATATTGTTGGAAAGGTATTTAAAAATGAATAGGGGTTTCCTAAAATCATTTTTTGATAATGTCAATAATTTCGAAAATAATCGCTCCAAAAGTAAAAAACAATGTGTCCCCCCCCCCCTCTAACTTTTTAACCATAAGTTTAGAAAATATGAAAAAAATCTGAAAAGTAGAACTTTATAAGGACTTTCTAGGAAAATCATTTTGAACTTGATGGAAACAACAGTTTTTGTACAAACAACAACTAAGTTTGTACTTAGTTACGGTGTACTTTGACGACCTGATTGGCGCAGCGGTAGTGAGGCTGCCTTACGTTCTTAGGGTCCCGGGTTCGAATCCCGGTCGGATCAAATGTTTGTGTGATGAGCACGGACATTTGTTTCCGAGTCATGGATGTTTATATGTATGTTAAGTATGTATTTACAAACAAAAAGTATCTATGTAGTATATCAACTATCTGGTGTCCACGACACAAGCCTCGTTGCTTAGTGTGGCACTAGATGGCGCTGTGTGTAATGTCCAGCAATATTTATTATTATTATTACTATATTCGTATATGCAAGCATTTTTACATAATGGATACCCACCTTTAAACTCATAAGTGGGAACACTTATTGTGACGGACGGGAAACTACGGAACCCTACACTGAGCGTGGCCCGACACGCTCTTGGTCGGTTTTTTTCAATACAAGTTTACGACCCCCGTACTATTCAATCCATCCATCAGCACAATGTTTTGAGTGCGTTACATTGAGTTCTACCACAAAACATGATTTTTCACCCCAAAAAAAAAGTCGTTTCCCAGCAATAATTTTTGCATAAAGTTACTTAGTTTGATGTACATAATGCTTGGTTGGCGGCTTCGTGATGAGGTCTTTTACACCCTGTATAAGTATGAACCGATTTGAATTTTTATAAGTATAGTTTTCTGTGGAAAGTTTGCACACGTGTGGATAAATGAAAAAATAGCACACGTGTGAAATATATTGCATGTTAATTTGTTGAACCTAATCGTAGTGCGATAAGAACCCATTTTCGAGGAAGTCATGTATTGAAAAAGCCTTTTGTCCTTCTAGCCACGACGTCCTTCGGCCGCCGTCAGTGCCGTAACGATAGTGAAAGCGGCGATGGCGTGGCAGACCGCGGCCGAGGAGGTGGCGCTGGGCGCGCTGCTGCTGCGCCTGGCCGACGCCGTACGCCCCATCTGCGCCGCCGAGCCCAGGCTACTGCGGCTGTACTCGCCTGTCTATGCTATTGGTGACTGGAAACTTAGCAACATGATGCTTCCTTGGCACTTTTGCATTGTTTTGGAAGTGAAAACTTCATTAGGCGCGTTGAGCACTTTTTGGGTGAAGACGTAACGTGCGGTCACGCTTCGTAGCCGTTCGTAGCACTCGTAGCATCCGCTACGGCGGCGTAGCACGGTGCATAACCAGTGCTACGACTGTGGCGGGGCCTGTGTACTTTTTGTTTTCACTTCTATCGGCAGTCCCCAAAGACTGCCCCGATTTTTTTTTCCTGAAAGTAGTTTTAGTCATTACATAAGCCATCGGTAGCTCTCGAGAGCAGCAGAGCAGTGCAGGCGGGGTGGCACAGTGGTAACGGCCACGACTTACGACTAGTAATAGGGTAAAGGTCGTGGGCTCGAATCCGAGTAGGAACCTCATTTGTTTCATCACTGCTCTCAAAACTGTGAAAGAAAACATTGTCTTCAAACAATAAAGGGAAAAAACCAGCATTGTTCTAGAATATAAAAAAATGCGTTTAAAGCGTGCTGGATTGTGGCTTTTCCTCTCACAGAGAAGAGAACTGTGTCCCAGAACATTATGCTCATCTTGCTACGTTTGCAGGCGATCTCCACGGCAATCTGAACGCTCTTCTGGCGATGGAAAGCGCGTTATGGCCATCCGGGACGGCGCTGGCAGCTACACGGATCCTGTTCTTGGGTGACTACGTGGACCGAGGTTCGCACGGCACGGAGCTGATGGCGTACCTCCTGGCTTGCAAGCTGCAGCGACCCAACGCCGTGTTCATGGTGCGCGGCAACCACGAGATCAGGGACATACAGAAGATGTTCACTTTCTATAAGTATGTAGTACGAGAATGTGGTTGGACTTGAACTTCCTACTCACAATAACATCATCCAGAACAACCTGACTGCTGTGTTAGGCCTCTTGTGCTAATCTCCACGCTTCTGTGCCAGTCCCATCGGCAATGTCGTCTGCCTATCTCGAAGCCAATTATAGTCCTTCGATGCCACTCGGTCACAGACACAGCCTACCCACATGATATTACAATGTTATCGAGTGAGGGATGTAAATGGCAGGAAACAGCATGTGATATCCACTGCTGCAACTCGCGTGCTGCACTTCTTTTCTTCTTTCACGGAGAGGCCTGGTCTCCGGTAGTGTAAAAAATATAGGCTGGAATACATCGCTGGTGTGTAATTACTGTAATTAGTATTGCTTACAGGTCGCGGCACGTAACTCTAGCGCTAAACGAAACGTGGAGGGGATAGCTGCGCATGTTATACGACTGGAGAGCCAATCGGCGCAACGCACGCCCCAAGACATTATTTTTTACTTCTGCGCAATAACGGTCAGCGCTAGAGTTTCGTGCCGCGACCTGTACGGTCCGTTTTACGTGTACAATCAGACAGCTAATAAACACTTTGTTTTACAGTGAGTGCATTACCAAATACGGTGAGACTGAAGGCGGTAAGATATGGAACGCAATAAACAATGTTTACGATTGTCTCCCTCTTGCGGCCGTCATCGATGACAAAGTAATTATGTTAATTGTTTGTAAGTTTAACTAATTAGATTTAGGTAAAAAAAAACATAAACAAGTGCAATACAATAAACGTGTCTAGTAAGTGAGTTGTCGCCTTTTATCTGGTTACGAAACCATAGCGTGTTACAAAAAACTCGCACAATGCCATCTTCATTTATTTATTTCAGGGTCGTGTCCATTGACCTGACCTGACCTGACTGAAGTGCCGTAACGGGGCCCTACTCTCTAACGTCCGTTCGTCTCTATCCGTCTCTCTCACTCGCGCTCATCTGCAGACGTGCGCGAGAGAGACGGATAGATCCGAATATACGGACGAAACGTTAGAGAGTAGCCCCTGATACGAATGAATGGTAATGGACTGCCTTGTTAGTCTAGTGGCCGCTGGCGCGACTACTAAGCATAAGCTCTTGGGTTCGGTTCCCAGGTCGGGCCAAGTGTTACTTATATTGGGTTTTTCCATCAGGGATTTTAGTAACAGCCACGGAGTCAAGCACAATTAATGGCAATAGGCTCGCTCCTATTAGGCACGCCTCTGGTTAACCCTTCAGGTACTACAGGCTTGATGTTACGGGTATGGTAATGTTAAACACGTGGATGACTCACCAGGTGTTCTGCTGTCATGGCGGGATCCCGCCGCCGTGGGTATGTCCCCTCATCTCTGCCATCGACAAGGTGCCGGTGCCTCTGCCGCGACCGGCAGAACAGAGCTCTATCGCGTGGGAGCTACTGTGGAACGATCCCATCAAGTTAGTACACATACTTAGTATGGGCTTCTTCATTTAAATATTATTTAAAAAATCCGAGCAGTCTTTGGGGACTGCCGATAGAAGTGAAAACAAAAAGTACACAGGCCCCGCCCCAGTCGTAGCACTGATAATGCCCCGCGCATGCCTGTGGTGCTACGCCGTAGCCGATGCTACGAGTGCTACGAACGGCTACGAAGCGTGACCGCACGTTACGTTACGTGACGATAAGTTCAATGTTTTTCCTTCACCCAAAAAGTGCTCAACGCGCCTAAAGAAGTTTTCACTTCAAAAATATGATTATTATTTGCGTAGCCAGTTGAAAACGGTATTTCTTCCTTTCGATAGTGCTAGCCTTCGACGAAGACATTAGACACAGCACAGGTTCTTGTTTTTAACAAGTCTTGTTGTACGTTTATTGAAAACTGCATGTCCGGGTCAACAATTTCCCGCCTTTATGCCGTAGCATTAAGGGCGATTTTCGTTGCCCGTTCTCAAGAACACTTAGCAAATACCTACCTATATTAATACCTAAAAAACAGGCAGTTTGGTTTTTCCAGACTGTAATTTCATTATCAAATGTTTGTAATGAAAACGTCAATCACACTCTTGGAATCTTAAAGTCTTTATTAGTACTAAACTGGGGGTTGAAAATCAATTAAGGTTTTCATTTATGTGTCCCCTGTGGATATCCCCTAGTGTGGAAACGGACATTTGTTGTTGTAAGTATAATCATCACACATTCTGATGTTGTCAATAATCGTTGTTCTCGTACCCAGGCCGAACAAGACCACAGCGACGTTACAACTAGAGCTGGCGGCCAACGAAGGGTTCGCAGCGAACGGTAAGCGCGGCACGGGCCACGTGTTCGACCAGACGGCGCTGGACCGGTTCCTGCTGGCCAACCAGCTGTCGCACGTCGTGCGCGCGCATGAGCTGCATCAGAACGGCTTTTTGGTGACTAACTATTCATAGAAAGAGGAGCTCGTGGCAAATAATATCTTTAGGTTATGCCGTGCTTGCAGGGCCGTCTTTACCTAGTGTGCAGGGTGTGCGTTGCACACGGGCGCAGCGGTCCAAGGGGGCGCCGAGCGCTGCTCACTACGGAGCGACTCGGCGCGCGCGTTGGCCGGCCGCGGTACTTTCAATTACCAACGTAAAAAGAGCTCCGCTTTACATACATATTGCAAAGCATCTGGAGCTCTTCTTATATTTGTAGAAATACAGAAAAGCAAGGCATGTTAACATGGGTACGTTTTGGCTTGTTAGGGTAAACACCAGAACACCCTGTATAATTCTAAACACAGAATCTCCTATCTCTATTGTTTGGTATATTATCCATTGGGGAAATTTGACAGTTTGTGGTAACTTGATGTGGTGTTACTTGTACTTTGTACCCATTCCATTTTGATTACGCGCTTACTAGGGAGCGCTTGGGTAATGTTTGCACACGGGCGCTACATGGGCTAGAGACGGCTCTGCGTGCTTGCCTAGGTTGGTCTGTGGATGGGTGAACACCCTTACATACCGAGTTTCCTCCGTGTCTCGGAAAGCACGTTAAGCTGTTGGTCCCGGCTGTCATTTGTAGATTTTGACAGTCGTTACAGGTAGTCAGTGGCCCAAAAAGTCTGACAAACAGTCTTACCAAGGGGTATCGTTTTACCAGTAGGTACTAACTAGGTTGTGGAGGTCAGATAGGCAGTCGCTCCATGTGTAAAATACTGGTATTCAGCTGCGGTTAGACTGGAAGCCGACCCCAACATAGTTGGGAAAAGGCTAGGCAGATGATGAACTATTCATAGCAAAAATCGTAAAAGTTAGTTTATATATCACATTTCTTCACAAAAGGTAACTGCGTTGTGCACTTGTGTCTTGCTCATGTCTTCACTCCAAATATAAATAGATATCTAAAACTGTCAAAATGAAAGCTGTTTCTATCAAAGCGGAGACGGGAGGGACGTCTCCAACAGTCAATACGATTAAGTTATTTTTTCTAAGTCTTGTAGAAACTGGGCTAAAGAGCAGCTGACTTCAAAAACCCTTGTGGAAAAGTTGATTTGGTTAAATCAGTGTTTTTCAACCTTTTTCATGACACGACCCCCTTTGTATGAAAAAATATTTGGCGACCCCCTTCGGTTTTTTTTTCATGTATTATTATGTTACAAATATTAAATGTATACAAAATTTTATATTTATTTATTTTATATTTGTTTTTAACACATTTTTTTTAAATTTGGTATTCGAGACCCCCAGGTTGAGAAACACTGGGTTAAATGATCATGCCGCTGCCCGCATTTTAGCTGTTTCGATATTCTGTGTTTTACTTTCGGCCTGAATTTTCATTCTTTCAAGGGAAATATGCTAATTTTTTCGCAGTGCCAACTCCGCGGTAAACTGATATCTGTGTTCTCATCCTTTCACTATTGCGGAGGCACCAACGACTCGGGCGTTGCGCTGCTCGAAGGCGGGAAACTGAGGCTTCTGAGAATCAATACGGACTGATGCAAGGATCTCAATGATTTACTCACGCTATAAACGTATAGCGCGAGTAAATTGGCAGGGGCTTTTGAGGTTGAAAATTACGAGTATAACTGATCATGAGCCTTTTGGCACGTGGTCACAATAGGAACGTACGCCGCCATCTTTTTTATTCGCATACTTTTGACAAAGGTTTACAACGTCGTAACTGTAAGTAAATATTATTGTAACTTTCTTTTTCCAAATTTTGTAAGCTTTTTATTTTGTGTGAAAATCATTAAAATAAAAATACAAAAAGATTTAGAATTCTTTTATTTATTATTCCATCACTTAGAAAACTTCTGATGACCTTGGCAGGCGAAACAAGATGTCCATTTATAATTTTATGAAACTAAGATAGTTTAACTTAACTACCTATGGTTTATTTTTTTATAATACAGAGAGATACTTAACGCTAGGACTAACGACTCCATGACAAAAAGACTATCTATTCAATCATGCCTATAAATACAAAAGTTTGGGATTTAGGGAAAGCATACAAAAATTTAATTAAGCACTGATTTCTATCTTCTAAGAAGAAAAAGCTTATAGGAATGAAAATTTACAACCTTCATAATTATGTTCGTCCTATTACTCACTTGAAATAAACTTGGCATCTGGCTGATAATGTCACACCTTTTTTATGATGAAAAGTGAACTTACGAGCGTACTTATAAAATATTATCATCAAAATATCTTGCAGAAAAACACTGAACTTTTCAAATCACTCATCACATCACACTCTAAAATCTCTATTTTAACATTAAATTATCTACATTAACTGTCATACATCACACATTCCTCGTATACATAATAAATGGAAATCTGTCGTCCATACTTCATTACCACGCAATTATAACAAGATTATAGCCTTTGTTCCAGTTGCTCATGTCTTTTTGTCATGGATTTTAAATTAAATTAATTATGAAGAGTGACCTGACAAGTAGTACATTAGGAGTCTCGACTATGGTGTCAATGTTAGGTACTGTTACAGCGTAAGACCAGCCTTATTCCTGATTATTACTAAAACATTTTATAATCTGAGGGCTCGAGGGTGCCCAGCGCCTACAAATCTTATTTTCACATGCGATCTTCCATTTCTTAGTCGTCAATTTAAGTTTTTAAACACCATACATTTAACTTCAGGCCTCCCGGTTTACTGTGACGGTGCTCGAGGTAACTGCGCGGAATTCCAGGAGGTGATGTATCGCTCCGCTTAGTTATTCATCCGCTGACGAACATGAACACCCTTCCGCAACGCGCAGCTACCTCAGGTACCGCGGGTTCACAACACCTCAGTTGAATGGTAAGCCTGTATATTTAACAGTCAGGTTTAATAAAAAAATCACTTGTAGGTTTACGATTTCGGAGTAGATTAAGCAGATTTGCTCTTTTGCCATCTTCAAACAATAACTAAAGTAAATAAATGTACATAAATAATAGAAACAAATACAATACAATGCCTTCCCATCATTAACAGTCAGGCACAAAACAAATCATATTTTTAAGTAATCCATATTTCTGATTCTTAATATTAAGGAATGAAATAAATTGTTATTTACATTGAAAAGTTTAATTTGCAACTGCGTTTACGCGAAATTTTAATGAGAATAAATGAACAATTCAATATTTTTTTAATGAAAATCAATCTGGACAATATTTTCTGGAAGCCGGTGTTGTGGTACCTATCTTTGATCATCATACTTTTATTTACTTACTAAAATGACCAATTTATTAAGATTGGTCTTGGATCTTACAGGATTTTGGAAAGCAACGCGTAAACACGGTGTTCGTGAAGATTTTACAAATGAAAATAAATGATAAATAATTATTCTCTCTAAATAATTATTAAACTCATATATGAACATACCAGTTTCTGACACCTTATATATAAATAATCATCTCAGACTTAAAACTGACAATATGTCCATTTGTTTATAATAATAAAAATTTGTATTATGTTAGTGATATATTTATTCTTTGTTCTTTCTATATATTAGTTAGCTCTACGAACTGGATTGAGTAGTGACCAAGTTTTAAACTGTTTATTTTTTTAATAGTTTTATAATAATTTATATTGGCGGAGGTTTATTATAAGATGATGGCCAAGTCGATCAAGAGATGATACTACAGTAACACTTCACACTGATCATACAATAAAATATTTGTAGGCTGTTTGTCCATATTTATTTAAATTTTATTCCACACTCTTCAATTCATTGTGAAACCCTTAAACTGAATGACACAACAACACACATAAACTGCTGTCAATTCAAGAAAATTACAAGTTACTGGAAGAATTACTGTAGTGAGATGTAATAAATGTACATACAGAGAGGGCATCCTCAATTATAGATCTCGTAAACATGACATGTAAGTACCACACTTTCCGTATCAATTGAAGCTGCGGTTAAACCAAGCGGAATGGACACCAGATTTTGAC
Organism: Xestia xanthographa; assembly: GCA_905147715.2. NCBI lineage: Eukaryota > Metazoa > Arthropoda > Insecta > Lepidoptera > Noctuidae > Xestia > Xestia xanthographa. Next base: position 1,933,196 of record LR990655.1, read on the forward strand.
AGATATTTCATTACATACATTGTCTGTCAGTCCGGTCTGCTCAATTTGACCGCACTTATGGGATTTTTGAAGCAAGTTTTGAACAACACTTTGTAAGTACAGTTACGTATAAACACAATAGAACTCACAAAAATAAAGTAAATACATCACTAACATTGTGTGTTAAGATACCTATAGCAGCAGCTTGCCCATGAGTATCTCTAGCGCAGCTTTGCGGCGCAGGTAGGGCATGTGCGCCTGCGTGAAGCTGTAGGGGGCGTCGCGAGACGAGAACTCCGCGAACGTGCACGCGAACATGCCGCAGTCACTGCCGTTCATCTGTTGGGGGATATCCTGCAAAAAATACCGAGAGGAGTTAGTCATAGTGTAACGAGGCTTTTAAGTTCGTTACATATTTAGAGATTTTTTCGACATTAATTTGAATGCACCGTTACACGGTGGATCGAAAATCGGCTGTAGAAGACATAGGATCTCGATGTCTTAAATGTTATTTTTTTTGCTGGAAATGACTTCTGCCGATCATTACTGTTCTATAAAATCTCATATGAAGTAATTGTGTGCACAAATGGAAGAGTTATAATTTTTATAAGAAAAAAATGTATGGAGCTGACATGAAAAATGAGGATATCTCTGGAATCGCAAAAGTTGGCCGTTATATCCTTGCACACTGTTATAGTACTATTTATTTGTGAATTTTTGACATACTTAATATTGCGGCATCACTCGCGATTTTTTAAAAATGTTTATGATATGTACATTTTAATGCTTAAATATGGCTATACCAAGTGTAACTTACAATTTTTTTTATGCTTAGACCAAAACATTCTAAGAAATCACAAAGTCGTATTACCTACTTTGTGATTTTCATTTGAAATGACATGGTAATTATGAATTACGTAATACGTAATCTTGTCTAATGCCGCAAGTCCACATTAGCTAATGATTAATAAAACTTAATACCTATATACCTAGTTAAAAGGATACGTACCAAAATAATTTGGGGTACTCGCTAATTTAGCAATTAGTGCAGGATTAACTTAATGAAAGTAATTAGATAAATGTGATACCATCATTAGTCAATAACAATAAATAGTCAAACATTGGATTCACAACTTCAGTTCATTTAGAGCATTTCTAATACTAACATCTATCCTACCGTGTCTTTTTACTCAGTGATCGTGAATAATGGAAAGCATTATTATAAATTTGGATTTGTTTGTTATTCTAAGCAATCAGGATGCTTCGTCTTTCGATCACGAAATATTGTTCAACACACTTGTTATTCGACTGGGCTCTAGCGTTTCAGATGAAGACAGTGTTACCGTGAAAGAATTTTGTCGAAGATTTACACGGGCAGTTCAAAAGAGATGGTTTCGATCCCACAGGAAAAGTGAAGTTTTTAGACGTGATTACAGTAATTGGCTTGAGGCAAATATTGACTGGCCAAACTGCGTGCAAACCAATTTGCTCATTCAAGAATCAACAAGTGAAAATATTTCTACTGAACCTGTACCATCAACTTCAACAATGAAATCAACTTCAACGATGACAAAAAGATCTCGAAAGCCGTTTGAAGATCTAAGTAACAAGCAGAAGAAGAGACGATCTGATGAATATATAGGCGATGACCCTAATGAAGTAGCTTATTCAGCTGCAGCACTTTTGAAAGGAGATGGTCGTGAGGATATTCCATCTGTTATTGAACATATGCTCCAAAATCCAGAAGCAGCAGCAAAAATCAAGGAAATGTTGAACAAACCAGCTCCTTCAACAATATTTTCACCAGAAAAAGCACTGGGTTTGCTACTTTCATTAAAACTATCGAAATGGCAATAAATCACATTAAGGGAAACGACTATTCGAGAAGGTTCAAAGGAGATATCCGTGGCTGGGAGACGTCCGTGTGGTGTCGGACGTAAAGAATAACACCATCCCATATCTTCCCGTGGGTGTCGTAAGGGGCGACTAAGGGACTTACCAGAGAATGGGCAGCAGCGCTCTCTGTGTCTTATGTAAGAACTGCACTCACTGCGATCGCCAACCCGCTTGCCAAGCGTGGCGATTATGGCAAAACCCCCCCATGAATAGCGCAACAAAGAAATGGCCCCTAGTGCCCGGCAGCCCGTCTGCCCTCGACTACGGCAGTGGTCGAGGCTACGGCGTGGCAAGGGGTGCGAAGAATCTCCGGAAGGGATCCGGCTGCCAATACCAACGACTGGACCTGGCAACATATAACACGCGCACACTCCGGACCGACGAGAAGATAGCGGAACTAAAAGAGGAATTGAGCAGGCTGCGATGGAGTATTGTGGGATTATCTGAAGTCCGAAGAGAGGGGGAGGACACGATAATCCTGAAATCCGGCAACCTGCTCTATTTCCAAGAGGGTGACCGGCAGTCCCAGGGTGGTGTTGGGTTTATCGTCCACAAGTCCTTTGTGAACAACGTGGTGAAGATCGAGAGTGTGTCGACCAGGGTGGCGTCCCTTATACTCAGAATATCCTCAAGATATTCGCTGAAGGTCATACAGGTCTACGCCCCGACCTCGGCACACCCCGACGACGAAGTGGAGACCATGTATGAGGATATTTCTAAAGCCATGCATGGTTCCAAAACTCACTTCACAGTTGTCATGGGGGACTTCAACGCGAAACTGGGCAAACGAGACGGGGATGAGCTGCAGGTGCGGCAATTTGGAGTTGGACATCGGAATCGCCGGGGTCACCAACTGGCTAGTTTTATGGAGAAGGAGGGCCTCTATATGATGAACTCCTTCTTCAGAAAGCGTGAGCACAGGAAATGGACCTGGCAGAGCCCCGATGGTGAAACTAGAAATGAGATCGACTTCATCATGTCAACCAAGAAGTAAATGTTCAATGATGTCTCTGTGATCAATTCGGTGAAAACCGGGAGCGATCACCGCATGGTAAGAGGCACATTGAACATCAATATCAAGCTTGAAAGGTATCGACTGATGAAGTCTCCGTCCAGCACAGATCCAAATCCAAAACCCCGAGAGCTTTCAGCTTGAACTCCAGAAGCGTTTCGAGTGCCTAGGAAGCTCAGTGGACGAATACAACGATGGGTTCGTGGAAACTGTCCATACGACCGGGTCTAAGTTCTTCAAGGCGCGTCGTACAGATCAGAACAAGAGGCTCTCCGATCACACTCTCAAGCTCATGAAGGAGCGGCGTGAGATGATCCTGCAGTCTTTAGACAAGGCGTGTAAATACCGGCAGCTCAATAGACGGATCTCTAAATCCTTGAAGAGCGACCTCCGCCGCTTTAATACCGAGCGTATTAAAGACGCGATTGAGCGGAATAAAGGCTCCAAGGTATTTGCAAGGGATCTGGCTATTGGGCAGAGCCAGCTCACGAAACTGAAGACCGACAATGGTAGGATCTTATCCGCCAAACCGGAGCTTCTGAGGGAGATCGAGAGCTTCTATGGACAGTTGTACACGTCAACCAGTAAACCCGTCGTAGATCTAGCCAACGACCCAAGAGCTAGACTGACCCGACACTATACCGAAGACATCCCGGACGTCAGCCTGTACGAGATTAGGATGGCTCTGAAGCAGCTCAAAAACAACAAGGCACCGGGTGATGACGGAATTACGGCCGAACTCCTGAAGGCGGGTGGAAAACCGGTGCTTAAGGCCCTTCAGAAGCTGTTTAATTCCGTCATACTTGAGGGAAAAACGCCACAGGCATGGTGCAGGGGTGTGGTGGTGCTCTTCTTCAAAAAGGGTGACAATGCCCGGCTGAAGAATTATAGGCCCATCTCACTTTTAAGCCATGTCTACAAGTTGTTTTCTAGAGTCATCACGAATCGTCTCGCGCGCAGGTTTGACGATTTCCAGCCACTCGAACAAGCCGGTTTCCGAAAAGGCTTTAGCACCGTGGACCACATACATACGCTGCGGCAAGTTATACAGAAGACCGAAGAGTATAACCTGCCTCTCTGTTTAGCGTTTGTGGACTACGAGAAAGCCTTCGATTCGATCGAGATCTGGGCTGTACTGCAGTCTCTCCAACGGTGCCAAATCGATTATCGGTACATCGAGGTGTTGAAGTGTTTGTACAAAAACGCCACCATGTCAGTCCGACTTCAGGACCAAGCCTCGAAACCTATCCTCCTGCAGCGAGGTGTGAGACAGGGAGACGTCATATCTCCGAAACTGTTCACCGCTGCACTGGAGGATGTCTTCAAGGTTCTGGACTGGAGAGGGCTAGGCATCAACGTCAATGGCGAGTACATCACTCACCTTCGGTTTGCCGATGATATAGTGGTAATGGCTGAGACCATGGAGGACCTCAGTACAATGCTCGATGACCTCAGTAGAGCTTCCGGAAGAGTGGGTCTAAAAATGAACATGGACAAGACTAAGGTCATGTTGAATGCCCATGTCACACCCACTCCTATCAAGATCGGAGACTCTACTCTCGAAGTTGTAGACGATTATGTGTACCTGGGACAAACGGTCCAGTTAGGTAGGTCTAACTTCGAGAAAGAAGTCAATCGTCGAATCCGACTCGGTTTCGGCGTTCGGGAAATTGCGCGGTATCTTCTCGTCCAACCTACCGCAGTGTCTCAAGACGAAAGTCTATGACCAGTGTGTGTTGCCAGTGATTACATACGGGACCGAAACGTGGTCGCTCACAATGGGCCTTATCAGAAAGCTTAACGTCACCCAAAGGGCAATGGAGAGGGCTATGCTCGGAGTTTCCTTGCGCGATCGAATCAGAAATGAAGACATCCGCAAGAGAACAAAGGTTAACGACGTAGCCCGAAGAATTGCCAAACTTAAGTGGCAGTGGGCAGGGCACATTGCTCGCAGAACGGATGGCCGATGGGGCCGAAAAGTTCTAGAGTGGCGACCGCGAACCGGAAGACGTTGCGTTGGAAGGCCTCCCACTAGGTGGGCCGATGACCTGGTGAAGGTTGCAGGAATCCGCTGGATGCGAGTCGCACGGGACCGGTCAATGTGGCGACACTTGGGGGAGTCCTATTTCCAGCAGTGGACGTCTTTCGGCTGAAATGATGATGATGATGATAATCCGTCTTACTATAAAGTGCAAAAAGCTAAGCTACAGTGCTATCCTCCGAAGACATTTGTGACTGTAACGGATTCATCTGCTAAGATTGCACTACAAGCGTTACTAGATTTAACAGTGAACAGAATTTTTGAAACTATTCGTAGTCCTGATGCGATACAAGAAAAACAATTGATATTAATATCAAAGTGGGGATTTGACGGTGCATCTAACCAAAGTAGATATAAGCAAAACATAGAGAGTGGTCAAGATGATTCCAGCATATTTATGACCTCTTTGGTTCCATTAAAGTTGACAGCTGACGGTGATACCGTATGGGTGAATCCAAAACCCTGCTCACCTATGTATTGCCGTCCAGTCCAGTTTAGTTTTGTGAAAGAACCCAAAGACGTTGTCATAAATGAAAAAACTGCAATGGATAACGAAATTGAAGCTCTCGTTCCCTCAAAATGTCAAGGACATGAAATTAGTCACAAATTAATGATGACGATGATTGACGGCAAAATTTGTACATATCTGTCTGAAGCTAAGTCAAATGCGGCCTGCTACCTGTGTTTGGCTAAGCCTACAGAAATAAATAAGTTAGATGTCATTGCGTCAAAACCGTTTCTTCTGGTGTGTATGAGTTCGGATTATCATCACTTCATGCCCGCATTAATGTGATGGAATGTCTTCTACACATAGCGTATCGTCTCGACATCAAAAAGTGGTCTGCAAGAGGAGAAGGTCATCAAGAGTTATTGCATTCACGAAAAAAACTCATTCAAGATCGATTCAAAGACGATCTCAACCTTTTGATTGACATCGTTAAGCAAGGATCAGGCACAACTAACGACGGAAACACAGCAAGGCGGTTTTTTGAATTTCCTGATAAAACTGCAGCGATCACTGGATTAGATGAAGACCTAATACGCAGATTTGCTGTGATTCTGCAAGCTATCACATCTGGAGAGATTGTAGACGTGCCGAAATTTAAAGAATACGCTAGAACAACCGCTGAAAAATACGTGGAACTGTATGATTGGTACTACATGTCATCAACCGTCCACAAATTGTTGATTCACGGAGGGGACATAATTGCAGAAAATGCTATTGTACCAATTGGAAGTCTTTCGGAAGAAGCTTCAGAGGCCCGAAACAAAGACTTTAGGAGATTCAGAGAACACCATTCGAAGAAAAAGAGTAGACAAGCATCAAACGAGGATATCCTCAATATGCTTATCGTCTCTTCTGATCCTCTAATTTCTTCCACAAGACCAAAATTAGATGCCCACAAGAGGCAGACATACTTTAAGGAAACAGTAGAACTACTGAAACTTCAGGATCAGGAAGCTCCGACAGAGTTCTTAGAAGTTATATAATAATAATAATATTTTATTTAATCAAATAACAATGTTAACATAAAATAAAAGTAATAACATCTATGTGCACTTGACTTAATGCTAGTTAACAAAATAGGTAGGTGTTGCAACCGGCACCCTTACTAAGTTATAAAATAACTTGTATCAAGGGCAGGCAGCGGTACAAGCCCATACGTTTCAGTATCACAAAATAATTGCAGGCAGAGCAAGTGTTTTAAAACCAAGTTAACATAAAGCCATGATTGTAGAATTCAGAAAAAACATTTTATTAAATATTTTATTTATTTGACATTTGGATGATTCGTGTTTGTGTGTGAGTGTGCGTGTGTGTTTCTGTGAGTGTGTGTGTGTAATGTGTGGGTGATGGTGTGTGTTGGGTCGCTGCAGAATTTGTGTTATGTTCTCGATGAAATGGTTTAGGATATTAGAAGTTATATCTATTGTAGAGCCTGATTCTGAAGTGGATTCTGATGGTGACGAAGTATAAAATAAGTTAACTTTTATTGTTTATGTTAGGTTAGGTTAAGTTATTTTTTTTTTTTAATAATTTGCTTTTATTTTTAATCATACAATAGTTTACCATTTATTGTTATTGATCACGTTTATCTAATTACCCTCATTATGGTACGTATCCTTTTAACAGGTATATAGGTATTAAGTTTTATTAATCATTAGCTAATGTGGACTTGAGGCATTAGACAAGATTACATTATTATGTAATTCATAATTACCATGTCATTTCAAATAAGTAGGTAATACGACTTTGTGATTTCTTAGAATGTTTTGGTCTAAGCATAAAAAATATTGTAAGTTACACTTGGTATAGCCATATATAAGCATTAAAATGTACATATCATAAACATATTTTATTTTTTAATTTTGACGATTTAAAAAAAAAAATCGCAAGTGATGCCGCATTATTAAGTATGTCAAAAATTCACAAATAAGTAGTACTATAGGGAACGTGCACAACGACGGTGCTGCCAACTGGCGTCGCCAATCCGAATCTTGTGCTCTATTATTGCTTGATATAGACTTTTCTAACAAGTAAACAGAATTAATTTTATAGTGAAAATTAATTAACTAATCATAATGCATTGTTGCATTTCTGGATGTAGGTACCAATACATCCACAAAAATGAAAATAAATCAATTAGCGTAAAATTCTATTACTTTCCAAAGAATACTACTATCATACCATGTTTTGGTGAAAAACGCAAAAAATGGATAAACGCAGTAAAGAAAAATATTTGAAAACAACTTGTTTTTGTTACACTCTGCATTGAAAAGGCCCTCAAAATCAACCGTCCATGCAAACATACCAGAACCATTTATACTTTACCTTAAACGTGTTATATTAGACCGCACTAAAGTTCACACCGAATATCCCTCAACAGTTAATCAAAGACTCCACATGTACTCAGAATATAAACATGGTTATACCCACAATAATGTTTTTAGTCGGCTGCACTCCTTTGGTTTTTTAAGTTTTGTATCTAAATGCTACGGACTGCATTTTATTGATTGCTTCATCAAATGATTGTGAAGTAATTGATTTATTAGAGCCTGGAGATACTGTTCTCGCTGATAAAGGATTCCCTTCCATTATAACATGTGTTGAAAATAAGAAAGCTATCTTAGTTATGCCAGCCACCATGTCTTCATACACCACAATTTTCATCAGAAAATAAACGAAAAATATAAAATTCATATTATTAAACATTTATATTACGCTGACGATCGTTATTGATAAACCGGAACTCATATTTTATACCTTTTAGCATATTCAAAAATAATATAATTGAAGAGACAATTTTGTCTAAGTAAATTGAAAGCACGATGAGAAGTGATAGGTTTCCTTTTCTGTCCGCATAGTGTCTCTTTTGTCGATTAGTGCTGCCACCTATAGTTCCTGCACGTTCCCTATAACAGTGTGCAAGGATATAACGGCCAACTTTTGCAATTCCAGAGATATCCTCATTTTTCATGTCAGCTCCATACATTTTTTTCTTATAAAAATTATAACTCAATATAATTCATATGACATTTTATAGAACAGTAATGATGGGCAGAAGTCATTTCCAGCAAAAAAATAACATTTAAGACATCGAGATCCTATGTCTTCTACAGCCGATTTTCGATCCATCGTGCGTCGTGGTGTTGCCATTTAATAAAATTTCGTTGATTTGGATGTTAAGTTTGTTGGAGCGCCCGAGATTTCTATTTTTTACCCTTTTTATTTGGAACACACTTAATGTTAGATTCAGATCAATGGTAGATCATAGAAAAATCTTATGAATGCAACCAATTATATTACATTGCATAATATTATAGACTACAGCAAGGCTTTCGACTCTTTATTTCACAATAAGATATGGGAGGCCCTAAAAGAACAAGGTATCGAAAGCAAGTACATAAGCATACTGAGGAAGATATACAAGGAACAATTAGAAAAGAAAGGAGAACCGTTTAGCATACAAAAGGGTGTGCGACAGGGCGACCCGCTATCCCCAAAACTTTTTTCGGCTGTCCTCGAAATGATATTTAAAAGACTAAATTGGGACAGATATGGAATTGACATCGATGGAACCTGGTTAACACATTTAAGATTTGCAGACGACATAACTCTCTTTGCAAAAACCCCACACGAACTGAATGTCATGGCAAATGATCTGGCATTAGAAAATCACAAGGTGGGATTCAAAATGAACATGGAGAAAACGAAATTAATGACCAACGGACCTAAGAATGAAACCGGGTAGGTAAGGGTAGGCCAAAATGAGATAGAATACGTGGATGAATACATCTATCTAGGTCAAATTATCTCACCCACAGACAACATTGAAAAAGAAGTCAACAGGAGAATAGCAAACGGATGGAAAAGATATTGGAGCATGAAAGAAATAATGAAAGATAAAAAACTGCACATATCAATTAAATCTAAAGTATTCAACACATGCATTCTCCCTGTATTGATGTACGGAAGTCAAACATGGGCCCCCACTAAACTGAACAGCAAGAAGTTAAACATATGCCAGCACTCGGTGGAGCGAAGCATGATGGGTATCAAGAAAAAAGATCAAGTCAGCCAGTCAGGTTAGAAGACATCAGGAAGAAGACAAAGGTTCGGGACATAGCAACAAATGTCAGGAAACTGAAATGGAAATGGGCTGGGCATATGAGTAGAGGACAGGAGAAGAGTAAATAAGAAAGAGGGGAAGACCCCGCCAAAGATGGGAGGACGACCTGGTCAAATTCGCAGGTGTGACCTGGAGCAGGGTTGCCAAGGATAGAAATGAGTAGAAAAGGTTGGAGGAGGCCTTTGCCGATTGGCAATCAGTAGAAGACAACCTAGATTTTATATAAGTTAGACTAAAGAAATTGTATTACGTACTGTTGAATAAATGGCTTTATTATTATTATTATTTAATGTTAGATTCATATTTTTGTATGGAAACAGTAATTTGTCACAGTTTTCCCCCAACACACACATTTATATTTTTTTTACATTACAATAGGTAAACTGCCTACAGGAACTCGTGTTTTTACAGTTTCCCAAGTCCTGTGCATTACGGTTTGTAGGTGAATACATTTACTTATGGTGTTAGTCTCCAGTAATTCTCCAGAAAGAGCATAATTCATAAAAAGGCATCATAGGTTCATGAAAGGGGATATGTCATGTAGACTAAACTAGACAGTTTTTAGACAGTTTTTGAATCAAATTCCAATAAATGAGTTTGAAGATATCGATTCGAAAATGAACCACTGATTGACGGTACTATAAGAGTAACAGAAACTCACTTTGAGACACTCCGACTTCCAGCCACTGGCATCGAAAGGCGCGCCCTTCTTGTCCTGATGCTCGTCCTTTAGGTACTGCAGTAGCGCGTTGAGGCACGCCTGGTTGCGGCCGCCCATGCTGTCCAGGTAGATGATCTTGCGCGCGCGGAAGTCGACCATGCTCATGCACCAGTGCACGCCCAAGTGGACTGGAACTACCAAGATGTCGTGCGCGAATATGTCCACCTACAATACGGAAAGATTGTGGCTTAAAATAGTGATTAATATGAATGCTGATGGATAGAAAGGGAGAGGAAGTCCAAAGAAAAGCTGGATAGTTTGTTGGAGGTATGATATTAAAGAAACATGAGTAAATGTTAGTGTGACCGCTGACAGAACGGAACGGAAGGTAAAAATGAATCTCAAAACTATGGGATGGGCAGGAAGATATGAAATTTTTTTTTAACAAAAACAAACATAATAGGGTATATGTATGATTTTTTTTTTATCACTAAACAAAGCGTACTACCATCAGAAATAGCAAAGTGAAATTATTTTTTTAATATCTATAAAAAATACTAAGTTAAACATTTAAAACAGCTGATTAGACAGAGAGATCCGATACAGCGAATGACGTCATTCGCTGCATCGACAAACAAAATCCATACTAAATTCCGTGTATCTGGAAAGAGATAGAAACAAAAGTTTAAATGGTTATAACTTTTGTGTTGTTTGGCAGTTTTATGTCTTGTTTTCGCTTTTTGTCATTATTATTATAGTACTTTAACATTCCGTATCGAAATAAAAAAAAGAAAATTTATGCATATTCCCTATTGCCAATATTGTCGGCGTACTATATGATACACTGAGTAAGTGTAATTACACTTGTGATGTTGGTAACCTGCCTTCATATCTAGAAATATCATGTGATAGGAAACCCAGTTCTGTTCTGTATAAAAATTTGTTTAAGTAGACGCTCTTTAACAGTTAGTGTGAAATATCTTGGTCTACACCTGGATAGAAGACTTACCTGGGCTAATCACATAAAAGCCAAGAAAACAGAAGCCACCTTACAATTCAAAGGTCTATCTTGGTTACTAGGGCGTCAATCCCGGCTGTCCCTCGGAAACAAAATACTTGTATACAAGGCTATCATAAAGCCAATCTGGACCTACGGGATAGAGCTCTGGGGCTGTGCTAGCAACTCCAATATCGAGATTATCCAAAGATTTCAAAACATTGCTCTACAAACAATTTCAAGTGCACACTGGTTCGTGAGAAACACGGAAATGTATGAATACCTGGAGATGCCGACCATAAAGGAAGAAGCTTGTAAAATAAGCAAGAGATACAAGGAGAGGCTCAATAAGCACACAAATGAACTGGCTAAGAACCTATTAACCCGACATGAAGATGTGACTCGCCTGAAAAGATGGCAAATACTAAACATAGACCAGAGAAACTAACTGCTTAGTATCTACCAACTCATACGGTGCTATTTAATGGAATCGCACCCAATCCAAATGAATCCCAGAAAACATCTGATTATGGCTAAAAGCCGATTGCAGATAAAAAAGAAAAAAAAAGAAAGACGCTCTTTCAGGTAAATAAATAAATTGGATTATATATTATGTATATGCACAGCACATGCATAGATGCCAAATAATTAGGTACCTTTCTCGTCCACCGCCTGAGTCCAACCTGCCCACTCTGCATGAGCTTGGGGTAGAAGAAGGTATTTGTGGCGTATACTTTAGGCAAGTCTTTCCGCTCTTCACTCCTCTGCATTAGTAGGTTCATGTAGAAGTTTATCACCTCGTCATTTAACCAGTTAAGACCTGAGAGAGTTTGCAGGTCTGACCTGGAATAATAAATTATTACAATGTAATTTGAGAGAAGGGTTACATACTTCTATTAATATATAATTACACAATATGTACACAGTAATATAATTTGCAGTGTGAAATTTACTAGTACTACAGTGTAACTCGGTTAAGTGGGACCTGGATAAGTGAGAAACCTCCATAACTGGAACTCATGCTGAAGTCCCAACACTTTGGCACTGAATTACCTCTGTTAGTGGGACGAGGTAAGCCTCTATATCTGGGATTTGTTCTTTCGATTTATCATCATAGTTACCTCTATAACTGAGACAGCGAGTAAATTTTATATGCATAAACCTCTGTAACTGAGATAACATTGTTTGTTTACTCATTCTTATTCTACCCACAAATTCCACACATAATTTCAAGTACGTAAGTACAAACTGAAAAAACGTGAAAAACTGAAGTTAATATCCGTTTATGAAAGTGGGAAGACACGCGAAGAAGTTTGTGCCGAATTTAATGTGCCAAAATCTACTCTTTGTAGAATAATTCAGAGTAAAAATAAAATTGAATCACAATGTTCTGAAAGACAAGGAAAACTAAAATTACATAAATTTGTATGATTACCTTTAAGTACTATTTTTTTTTATTAAAACTCATTTACACACATAACACGTTATTTTATTTAATAATCTAACCTGTATAACTGAAATAACCTGTATTCTCACCTCTATTAATGGAACCCTCTGTAAATGAGACAGATATTTATTTATACCTGTATATCTGAGACACTGGGTAAGTGGAATACCTCTATAAGTGAAATGACAGTGCAGGTCCCTTGATGTCTCACTTAACCAAGTTTCACTGTATATAGTAGGGTCATTGCGCCGGTTAGCGACCAGTTAGCTGGGTTCCCCACTTAAGATGAGGAAAAAAAAATGTTGTCTACACGCAAAATAGTATTTGTTAATGTGAATTTGTTCCAAATATAATCTAGTTTGGATACATTACATAAAATAAAATACATTTATACAAAAATATTTATAAAATGCTGAAAAAGTGAAAATATAGCGAAAACGTCGGTTTACGACCATTTTTGTCAGTTAATGACCACCAGTGAGCTGGTTTGCGACCGCTATTTTAATAGGAAAAATATGCCATTAAAACAATTATAATCGCTTTAAAAATATATGTTAATAATCTGGTAAATATCATAGTTGTAATAGAATTAACAATCATTAGTCAAACAATATCCTAAATTATATGTAGTAACATTTAAAAATAATCAACATCAATATTTTCTAGTCATCTGTATTTTATATCATCGAAATCTTTTTTCAGGGCTTTTTCAGTGTAGGTACTGGACAGTCTCTTTCTTTTTTTTGCTGACTCTGAATTATTTGGGAGCTCCATCTAAAAAAATATATAATAATATTTATTGTTGTTTATAAGACTCATTTTGTTTTAAACTGAAAAATAAAAATATTTAGTTTTCGATAGATTAGGTACAACTGCTTGCTAAAATAATTATTAAACGGACATTTCAACAACCAACCAAATTTAAAAAATTATGACGTGGTCGCATACTCAATGAACTTTCATACTTATTTCAGTTAGCGGCCGTTATTTTTCTCATACTAAATTATAGTGGCCGGAAACCAATGTCTTTATTTCGATTGTTTTGGTTTACGACCACCCAATTTTGTACGTAAATTAAACAAAGTTTCAAAGAAACTGGTGGTCGCTTACCAAAGAACTACAAAGAAAAACTTTTACAATGCTTAGTTCAAAATTGTAACAGTCCTTTATGAAAAATTAGGATGATATTATTCAAAACAAAATAATGCGGTTCTTGTCGGTTTGCGACCATATGGTCGCTATCTAACGTTTTTGATAAATAAGCATTTCGGTTACCGACCACGGGATATTATCTTAATAATAAGTTTAAAAACAGCAAAATACAACTAAATAATAAGCAAAACTTATCGATTGTACAATTTAATATCTAACTTGTGTGTAAAACATGAAATAAGTAATAAAACTTACCTTTGAGCGCCACGCGCCGTGTTATTTTTTTCCAACTCACGGTATCATATTATCTCGCGGAATCAAGACGCGCGCTGAGCAATTTTTTTTCGGCTCTGGGTTAACCCATTTGTTTTAAACTGTGTAAATTCTTATTTCATAATTATTTATAAAGCACGTTAGAATTATTTTTTATCTAGGTTACCTCTACAAAGACTATTATCTTGATTTAAAGAAACTTAGTCCGTCAAATGGTCGCCTACTGAAGGTGGTCGCGATACCGGCGAAACGACCCTACTAGTAGATTTTAACCTTTTAATCTTACTTATATTTTACAGGCTGGGGACACTAATGCACAAATGCTTACCACTTTTTCGGTACATCATTCCACCCTGTATATTTTTCTAGTATAAATGCATAAGTTTGGTGGATGTTTGTTACTCGATGACATGAAAACCACTGAACGGATTTGGATGAAATTTGGCTCAAAGTTAGTTAATAACCTGGATTAACACATATGATACTTTTGATCCCGTGACACAAGTACCGAACACGCGTGCGAAGGCGCGGGTATGGGTTGATTAAATTAATCCTATCACTCTTAGAGTGATTACTCGTTGCGTATTTACTCTACTCATATCATTTACCTATTATTTTATCGTTGTTTGTTATTTTCTTTTTATTTAAAGAAGTATATCACAGTGTTACCATACTTATTTCGATGTTTTTCTCTTTTGTGTTCACCAAATAAATAGTTAATCTATCTTATCTATCTATTAGTCTGTTTAACCAAATGAATTAGGAGTTACGGACAGCCCACTGTACTGAGCCTGCATGGAGGAAGAAGAGGCCGGAGCATGCGTCTAAACTGCCCAGAGGTAGCTTCATGTACAGTTTGGTAGTAACCCTATCTAGGCTACCTGGCTCACTGTGAGATAATCAGTAACACCAGGCATTGCTGGCCTTTCTCGGGGAGCTACCTGTACACACAATCCCCACTTTGGACGTGGAGTTGCGGCACCGGTCCATTAAACAAAACTAAATGGATTTTTTGACCTGGAAAATACTTAGACAAAAATCTAGGGTAAAAGCAGAGATTTAATTAGCCAGGAAAATACAATTTTATGATAATTTTCCTTTATGACTAAACAGCGAACATACCTTTGTATCCTTAAATTGAATTTCTCTACAAGAACTTGTTTGGGAGGTCCTGGCCCAAGGGCTCTGTTCACCAATTTTTCCTGCTCCGGGGTCAAGGCAGGTAACTCTACAGTGGGCTGTGGCTCTTCATAGATGCTCTCTGGTATGCTCAGCTCATACTTCAACTTATGCTCCAAAAGAGCCATCTTCTGCTCACTGTTAACCTTCGATATGATATCTGACTCCCGGCGAGCATCTTTAAGCTTTTCCTGTGTCTCTTGCCGTTTCTTTTTATATTTGGCATCTAACTTCGATAGCCAGTCCCCTGATGTGATGGTCCTATCCTTGTGTGAGTCCTTCAGTGTATTTACAGGATCAATCTTCTGTGAGGATGTTGTGGATGACTCAGACGGAACTATCTCTATTTCAGAATCTGACGAGTTAATTGAAGCTACTGTGATGGGATCATACTCCTTTGAGCTACTCTCTCTATCAGCAAGCAAACCTTTTTCTACTAATTTAATTTCATTTAAAGAATTTTTCTGTGTTTTCTGCGTAAGTCTAAACGACGCCGCATCGTCTGCAATATTGATGATATCAATAGGTTTTCCAGATGACAATGGTTTCATTGAATCTGCGACTCGCCGAATAAGTTCCTGATAGTTTTTTTTCTCATCTAAATTAAATACTTCTGAGAGTGTTGACCTAGCATTCCCATTGAGACCTAAAAACCTATTTCTTGCATATGATGAGAGATTCAAATTTGTTGGTTTTGAAGGTTGCATCCATCTTGGTAAGGGTGTGGGGGGCTTCTTGTATGACTTGGTGATGCCAGGAGGGGCTTTGAATTTACTTATTGTTTTGGGTGATAAATTTAACATGCTTCGATCATTTGGTCTTCGGTTTAACTTATAATACATGGGTTCATTCTCTGCTGTATCAGTCACATCTTGGCTGTTAGAGAGGAAGTATCTGTAAGGTCTAATTGGAGGCGGGGAAGTGACCTTCTTCAGAAAGATTACATCATCTTCCTGCTGATCGTGATCGTTCTCATCATCATCCAAATCAATGTAAACTCTTGTTGGTTTTTTTGATGTATTCTCTGACTTTGATTCCACCCATGTTACCTAAAATACAGAGTAAATATTTTGTAAATGAGTAAATTAAAAAGGAAACCTTTAAGGAAACCAATGAGTAAATATAAATAGGATACTCACTTCTGGTTCCCCATCGTCATCATCTAATATTGCATGCATGACAGGTCTTACAGGTGTGTGCTTCCTAGGTTTTCTCGAAGGAGTTGCAGGTCCATTTTCTGACTGGCCCACAAGTTGAATTGGCACAGTCCTGACCCTGGTCTTGTTGAGGGACTCATTTGGAGTGGAAGTGCTGGCATGTCCCTCTATTTGTATTGGTATATATCTTAAATTTTTATTATGCTTCTCCCGAGTATCCCAATTATCTAAAAAAATTATAAATAGAAGAATTAATGTGCAAACATTTCCATTTTATAATATGAGAGTTGTAGAATTGTAGTAGCAAAGTATTCGCCTCATTTTGTAGACAGAACAATATGAATACAAATCATAAACGGTGCGGCTACGAAATAAACATATACAGAATGTTACCATGTTAAGATGGCAGATTTTGCTACAATAAGATTAATTATGTACCATTTGAAGCCATGATGTCTGGGAAATTCGTTCTTTTCAACTGCTTGAGTCTCTTGAGGGCTGGTGGTTCATCGTCTGACGACAAATCATCGTCGGGCCTGGAAGGCAAGAAAAACGTGTATACCTTGACGACGCACTGCTTTTTTTCATACGCTTACGTGATTACCCACTTCCAAAACTTAGACGCAACTTTCAGTGGAACCGTAAACATTTTGTGTTATTTCTTCAAAGCAAAAAGATAATTTTACATCGACTTTACCGCCATAACTAGTGTTGTAAACATGTAATGTAATGTCATACCTGTCTCTTTTGATGCTTGTTCTCAGGGGTGCAGTATCATCACACCAACCTAGAAGGTTACGGACATAAGCCACTACGGACTTCATTTTAAACAAATTACGTTTCCATTACCTATTTTGGTTGCGTTTTGTAACGAAAAATGCTGTAAACGCTACTCAACCTCAATACAGACAACTGTGCAATACCACAGACAAGACAAGACAATATAATTCTTTTTTTATTAATAGTGGTGCCCTTAAAACAAGACGTTAGTGACTAGTCTATGAGTAGTCGATTATCGGAAATGCAGCTGATACGATCGGAGTTTCGATACCCTATTGCAGAGTCGAAGAAACGCTATGAAAGGTGTTTCATGAACTGAACGACGACGGTAGGCATTGTAGACTGTCACTTCGAACACAAGTGGGCTCCCGTGATTTTACGGAGGAATCGATTCTGGCTCGGCTATGGCTTAGCGTTGCGATCAGCGTTTTCCTATAATACTTAGTATTGGTTAATAATGTAGTCGACTATTCAGTACAATCGATTATTCTGATATATTTCAACACTGTCACTGTGTTGAAATATGCAGCGAAATACGCAGCAGCACGCCTGCTGCTGCGTTGTTGTAATAGCATGAAAAAGTTTGTGAAAATGGAAATAAATTATGTGACTTGATTAATGGTGCCGCTTCTATACTACGTACTCAACGATAACCAAATATCGTCTATACTTAGTTCACGCAGAAGCGGCTTGTGAAACGTAGCGATACCTGCGACTGAGCATGCTACGTCTCACGCGCTCCGCTTCACGACCATTGACATGCTGAAGTTGTACAACTTCAGCAAACTCATTTTGGACGTTCAGGCAGAAAACATAAACCCTGAAAACTAAAGGTAGACTGCAGACTTAGCCGCACCGCAGTCGCCACATTCTAATTTTTCTATGCAATCTCGCACACATTGATTGCACTCAGTCACGGACTGCATAGAACTATATACGAAGAATTGGAACGCGGCGACTGCGGTGCGGCTAAAGTCCTAAAGTCCGCGTCACCACTCAAGTCCGATAGAGGCGGCGTTGCTATCGCAGAAATTAGCCAATCAAAACAATCTGTGTAAGTGTTTTGCTGTTTTGCGCCAATCACGTGGCACTTGCATAACCTAACGAATTTAGTTCCCGCTTTTGCCGTAAGACCACATAAGACTTCAGTAGTGGCGCGGACTTTAAGGCTGATGCTCCAGGGTAGCCCGCGAAATTCAAATTTTCTTACGTTTTTGGCAAATTGCAGGCCAGTGCTAGGTTGTATGTTGATTAAAATATTGGACGCGATTGTAAGACGTATGTAGTTACAGAATTATAATCATCAAAACCATCAATACAACCCTCCAAGTTCATAAAGGTCGAGAAACGATTTTTTCTAGGTCAAAGTCATTGCCCGAAAATTTACCCGTTGTCATAGACTAAAGAGTATACTCTTGTCATCATGGTAAACGCAGCTTAGCCGCACCGCAGTCGCCGCATTCCAATTTTTCGTATAAAGTTCCAAGGAACTTATATACCAACTGGAATGAGGACGAGCAACCCAAAAACGTTCCGAGCGAGAAAGCTTCGAGAGTGGATGTTGTCTCTTTCTAATAGGGTGTCCAATAATCATACTAACTCTTGAGACAGTTACAGACTACTGTTATGTTATTATTTAATGATGATGACCTGCAACTCCATAGCATTCTAGGCGAGATAGCTTCAGCCACCGTTGCTGCAGATTTTCATTATTAGGGAATCTGTTTGGAAACAAAACAATATTTGTATTTATAAGCAAACTACTACACGCCATGTGCAATGCCCGATGTTTCTAATTTATAAAATGAAAATAAACTTTTGATTAGTATGTACGACAACGATGATCGAAATTTCGAACTTAGCTGTTTTAATCATTTATTTGGATATTTCCCGTTTGTCAATCTAAAACATTGGTAACCCTAGTCGTAGTATACAAACAAAGTTAAAAAACTTACCTGAAAAATTAAATTCAACATCCAGCTTAACCCTTACTACTGCACCCCTTCACACAACACAATTTTACCATATTTAAAGCGGATGATTTCACTAAAAAACAGTGAAAAGAACTTGAGAACGCAAAAATATGACTTCAACGTGAACGTGAGTCGGCCATATTGTTTACATCGGTGACAACTGTGACAAGGCAAGACAGAGACACCATCCACCAATGTCGGTTTCTCGCTCGGAACGTTTTTTTTTTCTATTGAATCCATTAAACAAATTGAAACTTTATGCTTTTGAGATAGAGTTTATTTTACTTTTTTAGCATTTTGTTCGTACTCATTCCAGTTAGTATATAAGTTCCTTGTAAAGTTCTATGCAATCTGTGTCTATGCTGTGTGTGAGATTTCCAGTGCTGCCAATTTAGCATATAATATGCTAAATTTGGCATATTTTGTTTTTGTTTATCTTATTTTTTAAGGTTTTAGCATATTTTTTTAAACATATTTTATAAAACATGAAAAGAATGTAAATCACAATCTTTCTTGAAATAAAAATTGAAATTGATACTCGAATCCACGGCGGTTTGGTGGTGAGAACCCTAAATGCCATTTTGAACGCCAGATTCGTCCTAAAAAGAGCAGGAATGTGCTGTTATTCATAAACTGTTCCAGACAATGTACGACTGTATTGGAACCAAAGAAACTCATTTATTTCATTTAGACCATTACGAATGTCAAAAATATGCAAAAAAAAAACACAAAGCTACAGTCCCAGTCCACAAGACTTAGTAACTTGAGAAAGTACTGTAGTTGCCCATTCCTTGAGAAAGTACTGTAGGAGAAGAACGGGCAAGAAACTCCATGGACACTCTTTTAAATCAAAATATTGTTACAAAATCTTGGTTATACATCATTCATGTTGAGATTATACATATTATATGTGAGAACGATGTAGAAAGACGTGCACATTAAGAGCGTCCAGAGTAGAAGATTAAATCAACAATTTATAAATAAAATAATTAGAATGAACCGTGGCAGCTAAGAGATGACCAGTCCCAACTGACAACACACGTACACGAACATGACGCATGTATCGGCGCCATTCAACTCAACCATAATGGAGGGAACTAAATGACCCGACACACCCACCACCATCAGCGAGACATTTGAGTGAGCATGACATTCTCTCAGCCACCATGGCATATTCAAGTCAAAGAAAGATAACAGAATGCAAATGCTTTACAGTACATGGCACTCACACATGTGCTATTCAATTATACAGTACTAAGAGATGGAGTCTACAAAGCAAGGATATTTTTACAATCTTCTGCAGCTGCCACAATAATTTTCCCAGAGAGTTACGACTCTAGCTCTCAGCCTTCCACATCAGTTAGGTCGATGAATATCAAGACATTGAAATTCCCCTGATTTAATTTCTAAATAAATACTGACACTTATTTATGTTGGTTTTTTTTTACATTTTTTACAGAAGGCTAGCATTTTTTTTACACCAATCTAGCACATTTTGAAGTAATTGAGTTGGCAACACTGGAGATTGCGTAGAAAAATTTGAATGCGGCGACTGCGGTGCGGCTAAGTCTGCGTTCACCTCTACTACCTATCTGTTTTGTATAATTATAAATGTTTAGATATGATATGATAATGATACTCTGTGGTCTAAACAACAAGACTGACTATATACCATACCTATCTGATAACAATCATTATCATCATATCATTCACTGTCAAAAAAACGTGTTGTTGTTTACCATACATCGTTTTCTTGGTTGTTTTAAAGTGTAAACCTATTTATTCCGCAGAAAAAAACTGTTTTACTTATCAGAAACTAATTCCAAGATTCATCAGGCTGTGTAATTGTTTCAAACCGTATAAAAATGTTGCAGCCTGTAATGCATATCCTGAAGCAGAAAAATATAATTTTGGCAAGTGGATCACCAAGACGGAAAGAGCTCGTAGAAAATATTGTAAGTGAGAATACAGATAATAGGTACCTACTCAATATAATAAGAACATTCAATAAATGCATAGATACATATCATTAGACTGTAAATTATTTTATTTTGTTTATTGACTAACTTAGTCTGTGAACTGTTATCAAGGTCCATTTCCCGGCAGGGTCCTGTGATTTTATTCTATCTACCTACATCAAAAATTGAACTAATCAAATTTTACATACTCTGCAGGCAGTACCTACACAGAAAATACAATAATTAAAAAAAGATAACATTGGAATGTTACTAAAACATTTCTAGATATATTAATTGATTACTCATTTTTTTTTTCAGGGTCTCAAGGTTGGTTTAAGTCCATCATTATTTGAAGAAAATCTAGATCCAAAAAGTTTTCACAGCTTCTCAGAGTTTGTAGAAGAAACTGCATTACAGAAAGTGTTGGAAGTAGAGAAAAGATTGATTTTGGAGGGAAATGCACCAGATGTTGTCATAGGTGCTGACACAATGGTCACTTTGGGTAAAGAGATGTTTGGAAAGCCCACCTCAGAGGCTGAAGCATTTGAAATGTTATCACGGTAATTATTTTAACTTGTTTGGGTTAACCTCACTCAGATACTGCAAAGAAAAAACTTACAAAAAACTGTAGTTTTCTAGTGAATTATAATCCAAATCATTCCATAATAGAATATTGCAATGCTTATGTATGATTAATACAACATAGAAGAAGAATGAAGTTATTTTTTTGATACTTTTGATGCCTACAATAAAAACTGATTATTTTATTAATTTGCATTAGCAATCTTGTCTCACACATTATAATTATTTATATATCAGCTTATCAGGGAGGGGTCACACTGTATACACAGGAGTAGTCATAAAGGCTCTGGATAAAGTTGTCAAGTTTACTGAGAAAACTGATGTTTTCTTTGGAAAAATGGATGAGCGGCAAATAAGAGGCTATATTGCTACTGGAGAACCTATGTAAGTTTCTGATTCCTTTTAGTAATGACCGCTTGGCAAAAGTTTTTACACAATTGCTAGAATGCGAACATCCATTGAGGCCAGCCCAGGAATAGGTGGTGAGACAACATGGATGAATACCTCGAGGTCTGGTTCACGGTGCAGTGGGACAAGATCTCTTTGCGAGGACTTACTTTAGCTATGGGACAGTATCGGCTACTAAATTAAAAGTTCCTCCAGAATACAGCACCAAAATCAATCAAAAGTAGGTAGGCCAGTTACAGGCACTTTTGAATTGTCGAAACAAATATGAGAATTAAATGTAGCTACAGTCCGTCACAAGACATAAAAACTGTGAAAGTACTGTAGTTGCCCATTCCCTAGCGTAGATCTCTATGGAGAAGAATGGGCAAGAAACCTTACCTACCTTAACCTTAAACCTTGGTTACTTCATTCATGTTGAGATGGTACATTATGTGAGAACGATGTGCACATTAAAAGTGTCCATAGTAAAAACAAAAAGAACAAAAAAAAATAAATTCAAAATAACTGTGGCAACCAAGAGCTGACGAGTCCCAACCGACAGCACCCGTTCACGAACATGACACATCACATTTTGTTTAGTCTGTTGTCTAATATGTAGTAAATGTATTTCTAGGGACAAGGCAGGAGGCTACGGCATCCAAGGAGTGGGAGGTACATTTGTAGAGCGAGTGGAAGGAGACTACTTCACAGTGGTAGGATTGCCGCTGTTCAGGCTCTGCTCAGTTTTGTACGACATGTTTAAACATCAAATATGATGTTAGTCCTATTATGTTAGTTCAATGATGGAATAGTTTTGTAGACAGAGTAATATGCTACAAGAGTATTATTTTACATGTAAGTAAAAATCAATGAACAATTTGATGACAGCAATACAAAGAAATGTAGTTAGATAAATTTATAGTATTTTTTAAGTAGACAAAGTGACAGACAGTGACAGTAAAGCTAAATAACCATGTAGCTTAAGTGATACAGAGAGCCATATGTGTAAATATTTTTAATATTACCATAACTTTATAACATGCATAGAAAAGAATAATTATTGACAATTTGAGTACTATTAGTAGTAGAAGTTGGAAAGGGGTCGTCCTTCAATCACGTGAGGTTTGAACAGGGGAGGAAGGAAGTCAGAACAAAAATCACGATGGGAGGAATAGGATAATGTGATTTAAGTGTATTTTTCGTGGGACGAAAATATTGAATTTAATGTGTGATGTGTAAAATATTTTCACCTTTATTGAATTAAAAACCCGAGCAAGTAAACTTGTTGTCTAAATTTTATTGGAACTGATTCAGAGTATCTAATATTTAAAAAATTATATACTTACATATTAATGAAAAAAAAAATTCGGGTCGACTTTATTGTTTACTGCCGAACCGAAAATCTGAACAAGTTGTTTGTCATTTTGAGATTTTTGTCATTTTATTTGGTTGACTTATTATATGATCGTTTTAAAATAGGTACTAGTTTATTTTCAAAATTAAACAAATGGATGAATAAGATAAGTTTTATTAAACATAGGACCATCCGTACGTAAAATACGCGCTTTGACATGGAGTTGCGAACACCAGCCCGTTATACAATACCTACCTACAATACATAGGACCATCATCATTATTAAGCTTGGGGACTCGCTAGAACATTTAATACGTTATCTTAGTATGTATAATATCATCCTCATTAACAGCCTTGTTTTACTCACTACTGTGTACAGGCTCTTCCTGTAGAGTCAGTGCCATCATTACCCCCTCTTTTCCTATTCTTTATTATGAGAGGAGTCAAATAAAGCATGTCCTCCTAGAACCTATCCTGTGCCATAACGTTGGCCCTGTGCCATAACGTTGGCCGGTGTACGGTTTGTAGTATTCTCGCTTATAGGAGACTTCCTTATCTTACAAGACAAGTAGATATTAAAATAGGTACAACAGTCTGTTGTAGTGTACATTACAATGTATTCTATTTATCTATTATGTCGATGGCTACATAAAAAATAGCGAATCCGCATATACCATTAGTACACACATACGCATACATTATCTCACTAATTTTTCCCAGAAAATACAACACGCTACCTGTCGCCGTGTCGCGTGTCATCTACGATCCTTACATACAGCAAAATGCTGTGACGTAGTAGCGCATTCAGTACGTTGCAGTTCGTGCGTGGAAACTATGAAGTTTCCGGCAACGCCCGTGCGGTTGTGAAAGACTCCGACGAGATTGCAGAACCAGGGGAGCCTATAGCAGCAGCTTGCCCATGAGTATCTCTAGCGCAGCTTTGCGGCGCAGGTAGGGCATGTGCGCCTGCGTGAAGCTGTAGGGGGCGTCGCGAGACGAGAACTCCGCGAACGTGCACGCGAACATGCCGCAGTCGCTGCCGTTCATCTGTTGGGGGATGCCCTGTAATAGCAGAATAAGCTTATTCTCAAGAAAAAACTTGCATCCAGTCAAGGATAGTACTAATTGTTCAATCCATTAAGACTCGGCCCACATATTTTGTCGGGGGAGATCCTGGGGTGCGGAGAATTGGAACCGAGAGTTTTTATTTTAATATATCTTAGGGCGAATTTCACCACTGAATTGAATTTCAATTTTTGAACTCGATTTATATGTGCTGTTTGTGTTCATTTCCATTGGTGTAATTAGCTTAGTGTGCGTGAACTAACGCGCTAGCAGAAGGCACGCTTGCAAGCGGGTAGGAGGAAGAGTAGTCTTCTTACGATTTACACAACCAGTTCCTAAAAATATCGTTATTTCAAACTTTGAAAGTGTTTAACTTACTGTGACGCGTTCCAATGTCCAGCCCCTAGCATCAAAAAATGCCCGCTTCTTGTCTCGATGTTCATTCTTCAGATATTTCATTACAGCGGTCAGACACTCCTGGTTGGGCACTCCCCGACTGTCCAGGTACTTCACCACGCGCTCGCGGAAGTCAACGATGGTAAGGCACCAGTGATGATCTATATTGACGGGCACCATGAAGAGGTCGTAAGCGAATATGTCAACCTGGAAGATTTCTAAATGTTATTAAAAATAAAGAAACGAAAGATGAAGAGGAAGAGGAAGAAGAAGAAGAGGAAGCGGCAGAAAGTGGGCAATATCAAGATCTTCCTGACCTTATCCCATGTTACTTGGGGTCGGTGCAACACGTTTTTTTCTGCCATTCTCCCTTGCCAAGTATAATTTATCTATCACTAACTCCTACACCCAGCTATCAATTACTCCTTTTGCTTAAAATATTGTTGCTCACCCAATCCATCCATGTTTTCTTTGGTTTTCCCCTCCCTCTACAAACCATCAACATTCATTTTGACCACTCATTTAGTTACATGCGTTTTTGCCCTCTAACATATCCATACCAACGAGACACTAAGACGGGTTTGACGCAGAATGTGCACTTCGCTAAATCTGCACTTGACGCAAAATGAGCACTACTCAAAATGAGTGTGAATTTTATCGTAGTGGGTCAAAAAAAAACCGTTTGCTTACTATATTTTTTAAAAAAATATAAGTACCTACTTAATCAAAAATTTCCTGAACGTCATTACTTTGAACAAAAAAACTACTGTTATCGTGCTAAATAATAAAAAATAAATCGCACTCATTGTGAGTACTTAAGAGGGCCCTTCCCGGCCCGCCTTTCGTCAACGCGAGCATGGTCGAAAAGCTTGTTGTTTCCTCCAGAGCCACAGCGGTGGTATTCTTTCAACTCCCCTGTCTTACCTAGCCCCGAATCCGCACTACTTGCCTCCCGCGTACCTCATACCGCTTAACGTATGACGTAGACGTCACCAGGCTGCTAAAGGACATTACGTCGATGAAGGCAAGCCTGGCCGGGATGCAGTGTAAGTTGGAGGGGTCTGAAAATACCATCCATGAACTGCGTGCCGTATAGTGTTGCTACGCAGTGCTGTTTCGGAAAGTAGGACACATGACGATGCCAACATAAACACGCGTCGTGGTGTGCAAAATGCGTCGGACAGCAGTTTTGCGTCGGCGAAATTGGATTCGTCGTCGACTGCAAACAGCGAGGGCGATGCACCGTGCCCCGCCGCCCCCCGCCCCTCTGCTCCGGCAGAGAATACGTCACGCGTAGCTACGTTGACTCCCAAACCAGCTTACGCCGCAATTGCTGCCTCAAACAATTCAGCTGCAATACAACCTAAGCAGCAGAAAGGGGGAAAGCAGAACCGTCGCTGTGAAACCCTTCCGAGGAATCCGGTACAGCGCTGTCCAGCAAAGCAAGAGTGTGATGAGGACGGCTTCACCTTAGTTCAGAGGAAGAAGAAGCCTACTTGTCGCAATCAATGCGGTACTGGACTGTCAGGACCTAATATATGCTGCTGCGTCCAGCGATACCATCGACGTTGCTGTATGTGTCCCGACTGCATCGCTCTACGAAGGTTGAGGAGATCGTAGAGTACTTGAAGGTGAAGACCAGCTGGACCTTGAGGGTCGAGAAGTTGGAGCCGCGTCACAACACCAACTTCAAGTCGTTTGTGGTGCGAGTTCCGACACAACATCTCGACAGGTTTCTCAAGGAAGAGTTTTGGCCGAAGGGTGTAGTCTACCGACGGTTTCGCGGCAGGCTACGTGACACCGCGCAGCGTAACACGACGCCGCCACTTCGTGTCTCATAGTTTAAGTTCAGTGCTACTAACATAGTTTTTAAGTTGCCTAACTAACAAAAATTGTTATTAGTATGTATTTTTAGGCTAAGGTATTTATCTATGGGTCTTTGTTACCTAAATAAAAAAATTAATATTATTATTACGTTCATTCATATTCTTACTTAATTATATTTTTAAGTATTTCTTAAAATAAAAGCACAACAAAAACACTTAAAAATATAAAAAAATAGAGGTCCACCCGGTGTCGGGAGCAGGGTCCAAGCCACCGGTGGTTAGGGCTGCAGAGACAGGAACCTCCTCACAATGCGAGCCGTATCGAGGAGTACCGCCTTCTGAATCAGGCCCTTGATCCAACCGCCTAAAGAGAGCTTCGATAGATGGTCATCGAAGCTCTTGGCTATAAGGCCATTGGCCGTCACGACAATCGGCACAATGATAACCGAGTTCATATTCCACATGTCGCGAACCTCGTGTGCCAAGTCGAGATATTTTATTTGTTTCTCTTTCTCAGCTTTCACGAGGTTCTCGTCATGCGGAATGGTAACATCGATTATCATTACGCGGCGCGCTGATCGGTCCATCATCACTATGTCAGGCTTATTGGCGACAATAGTCCTGTCAGTAATGATAGACCGATCCCAGTACAGCGTGACATGGTCTTTTTCGAGAACTGGGTCGGGCACATACTTGTAGTACGGTACCTCAGATTCCACAACTTTATATTTCAAGGCAAGTTGCTGGTGTATAATCCTGGCTACTTGGTTGGGCCTGTGCAAATACTCGCCGTTAGCCAGACGAGAACAACCAGAAATGATATGTCTGATGGACTCACCCGGAACGTGGCATGCCCGACACACGCCAACCGTCCCGTCCTTCATAATATATTTCCGGTAGTTGTTCGTCAACATAACTTCGTCCATAATCGCACAAACAAAACCTTCAGTTTCCCCAAAGAGGTCGCCGAAACGTAACCAGGACACGGACGCTAGAAAATCTACATCGGGCCCATGAAGAACCCGGTAGAAGCGCCCATGAAGCTCTTTGCCTTGCCATACTTCCTTGCGGTCATCGGTGGTAAGTACCTCAGGTTTGTGCCAGTTCTCTTTAGCCATGGACAGCGGGGTGAGTCCCTTGTCCACTGCGACCACATCTCGGTGCATACCCACCTCGGATTTTAAAAAATATTCTCTGCGACTGCACACCTCGCGGTTGTGGAGGGTCTTCGCGTTTAAAAAGCCTCGACCACCGCACTTCCGCGGGATGTACAGTCTCATCACCGATGATCGTGGGTGATGCATCCGGCTTTCGGTCAGCAGTGTACGAACTCTTCTATCCAGGGCGTCGAGTTCGGTCTGAGTCCATTTGAGTATGCCGAAAGAGTACATTAAAACCGGCATGACCCAACCATTGAAGGCGCGCATCTTGTTCCCGCCTGAAAGAAGGCTATTTAGTACCTTCCTCAGGCGACCGAAGAAGCGCTCCTTCAACGATTGCTTCATGTCAGTTATGTTAATGCCTAACGCTTCCGACATACCCAAATACTTATAGGTTTCGTATGAGGAAAGAGATCTAAGGTGTATGGGGTCCGAGAGCTGAAGTCCCTCGGATTCCATAATCTCCCCTCGCTTTACATACATGACTGCACATTTGTCCACACCAAATTCCATCCTGATGGCGCTACTAAAAGTTTCAGTTACCTTCAGTAGCTCCATCAGTCGCAATTTGTTGGGGGCAAAGAGTTTCAGATCATCCATGTAAAGCAGGTGAGATATAACCTGACCATCCTTCCTCAACCGACAGCCTAGGCCTGAATTCTCCAGCAATGTGCTTAGAGAAAGAAAAGAAAGAAAAATAGAGGATTCAGGGCTAAACAGAACCAAAGTGGACTCAGACTGTCGCCCTGGAATATTCCCCGCTTAATCCATACAGGCTCATCGCTCCCCTGGATCTGTCGACATCCTGGATATCGAAGGACCGTCCTCCATTGCCCCATACATGACTCAAGGAAGGTGCGTAGAGTTGTATCTATTTTGTACAACTCGCACCCTCATGAGCCACGTATGTGGCACCGAGTCGTAGGCCTTCTTATAATCTATCCAACATGTCGACAGATCTTTGCGGGATCGACGAACCTGTTGGCTAATGGCCATGTCGATGAGGAGTAGCTCCTTAGTACCGCGGGACCCATTCCTACATCCATTCTGAGAAGCTGACATGATGGAGTTTTTGTCAATGTGTGTATTAATTTTCACTCTCACAGGGGTCGAAACAGGTTCAGTGTTCAAAAATACTGATTTTACTGACCAGAAATCTAAAAAAACTGACTTTTACTGACCATCTGAACTAACTTAAAATAAAAGTTTCATGTGGAATTGAAAAAAAAATATTATTGGCCTCCACCATCCCCATAGCCAACCATCACCACCTTTTTATTATACCATCTTTAACACTATATAGTTGAACGGGTGCTCTACCGGGTGAACCAATCGTCGGGTCTTCAACGGGCCGAACACTTGCTAGATGTAATTGAGATGCAGCCAGCTTCACCTTTGATATGTCAATATGTTTTTTTGATGATGCATGTTGCTCCAAAGCCTCAAATCCCCAAGCCACAGAAAACGTTTTCATGCACACACAACAAAAAACCTCATTTTCACCATCCTTTTTTCCCCATTCAGATATAAAGTGTCCATTTTTATCTTTTTTATTAAGCCAGTCCTCATTAAATTTACATTTCCCCATATTAGCTAGTTGGTTAGTTGCCACAAACAAATCACACAGCAGTCAAATTAAATCACATACAATGCAGGTTAAAAAGCTGAAGCTGTAACAAATATGCAAAGTTAAACATACAATAATAAAATATATATTTATTTCGAGAAAAAAAGTAGGATTGGACTTTTTTCCTCGAAATAATGATGCTACAATATTAAGTTGCCACAAGACATCATAATAGAGCATCAGCTGTTAGTTGCCCTCAAACCATCACTGGGCCCGGCTAAGAAAATTAGAAATGACTAGAAATTTGTTTTTTGTTGACACAATCTAAATGTATATTTAAAATGCTAATGTTAGGACGGGAAGACAGGGTTTTCTCTATGACCACCAACTCCAATCATCTCCCCTTTGGTCTCCTGGTGAAAGTAAGGAAGTTTGGTCGCGGTTGTGGGTGGCGAAAATGTGAAAAAGTGTTGCAACTGATGAAATGAATGGACTTGAAAGGTGAAACCCGAGCAACGCCGGGTTTGGCTGCTAGTAGGTATACTATAAGATATATATTTCTTAAGCAAAATCTAGAATGAAGAAGGTAGGCGTAAAAAGGAACGACACAGACAGGCAAAATTGTGTCAGTAAATAATTAATAAGGTTCCAAAAAAATATATGGAGCAATATATGTGTTGATCTCAAAAAACTGAAAAAACTGACCATTTTCTCAAAAAACTGACTTTTACTGACCATGCTAAAAAAAACTGACTTTTACTGATTTTACTGACTAGTTTCGACCCCTGCTCTCAGAATGGATGTACAGTACTCCCAAATTAATAATGCGCATGCAAATCTTCGCCAATTGTCGTATTCCCGGAAACACCCGAATCATTGAATCGGAGAGAGCCCTAAACAATGCACTTGTATTTTGTACCTTGTTCGAAAGAAACAGGAGTCAATGTCATATGTCAAATCATGTGAAACAATTGAAAACAATTCGGGCGGTCGGCGGCTGTCGCCGGTCAGTCAAAGGTCCGTCAGTCGTCTTCGTATATTGGTGGTGACTGCACGTGTTCTCTCTGTGTGGAATTATATAGAGCTGCTATTACACACCCTTCTTGGTTTTGTTTTCAAAGGTGAATTTATTTTCAAAATTGTTTATGAATAAATGATCAATCAATCAATCAATCGATCAATCAATCAACTTTAATTATCTTACTCAAATTGAAATAGTTTATTTTGTAAAATAGGTAAATATACTAACATTTTTCACGTTTTTTAATATTAAAAATACCTACGTTAAATACATATTAAGTACTAGAAAAAAAAACATTTAAAAAATCAGATTTAGGCTTATATAAATTTTAATAGAAAGATACACATGCATAAATAAACAAATGGATATAGGAATAAATAATATTATAAAGTATATAAGTACATAATGCAAAAATACAAGAAATAAAAATATGCACTTAACCACTCTATATACATATCGTCTTCCGACGCTCGGGGAATACGACCGTTGCCGAACAGTGACGAAGATTTCTATGCGCATTATCACTTTGGGAGACCTGTAAGAAGCTTGTAGATCGTCGACAAACACGTGATCGGTCTATAATTTTTGGGTTCCGCGGGACTACCTGACTTATGGAGCAGGTGGGTAACGCCTGTCGTTAAAAACTGCGGTAGGGACCCGGATTCTAAGGATGACTGGAATTGCGATGCCAGGCAGTTATTATTAATAACGCGGGGGGACATTGACCGTAAAATATTGTTCGAAAATTTATAAAACTTGTTCCAGGAAATACGTGTTTTTGAATTAGTCTTACAAGTATGTGAAATAAATATTTGTTATTTAGAATCTCCACTACATTTGCAAGGCTTCTATCAGGCTGCTTTCTTTACTTTTACAATTTATAAGTACACTAGCTGTTGCCCGCGGCTTCGCCCGTGTGAAGTTCGGTAACTGTCCCGCTGGATCATACTAAAGGGATAATAGTGTCCTCCATGTTAATCCAGGTTATAAACTATCTATGTGCCACATTTCATAATCATCACAATTTTTATTATCACAATTACCATCACTATCACTATCACAATCGCCATCACAATCCCCATCACCATCACTATCATAGTCACCATCATCGTTATCACAATAATTATCATCGTAATCACAGTCATTATCACACTCACCATCACTATCTCAATCACCATCACAATCACAATCACCATCACAAACACCATCACAATCACCATCACCATCACAATCACCATCATAATCACAGTCACCATCATCATCACAATCACCATCACAATCACAATCACCATCACAACCACCATCACAATCACTATCACAATCACCATCACAATCACCATCACAATGACCATCACAATCACCATCACAATTACCATCACAATCACCATCGCTATCACCACCACAATCATCACCACAATCATCACCACTCTCAGAATAACTATCACAATCACCATCAAAATCAGTATCACAATCACCATCATCGTTATCACAATCATGATCATCGTAATCACAATCACTATCATCTTAATCACAATCATCATGATCACAATCGCCATCACTATCTCAACCACAATCATTATCACGATCACCAACACTATCACAATCAAAATCACCATCACCATCACAATCACTACCCTCGTTATCACAACCATTATCATAGTAATCACAATAATGTACCATCATTATTACAATCAACTCGACACCCATATTGATTTTTAGACATTTCAACCCCATCGCACCCCAACAGGGAATGGTAGTATTTCAGGTGCCACATTAAATCTTAAAATAGTTGTTTTTGTAATACACCCGACCCAATTCATCATAAAAACAATACCTATGTTAAAGTTCAGGCTTTGTTACCCCATTTCCCTCTTTAGGGGTTGAATTCTGAAAAAAAACTGAAACACAAACGTTAACTCATTTATCGATAAGAGTACTCCTGTTAAGTTTCGAATAAGGTAGTCTAACTAATCTTATTTCCCCACGTAATCTTTGGACTCCTGTTCCAACCCCTAAGGGGGTGAATTTTGAAAAATCCTTTCTTAATGCACCCTTAAACCTCATAAAGAACCTTTGTGCCAAATTTGGAATCTCTAGACTCAGAGGTTTGGGCTGTGCATTGATTTTTATACTTTGCCACCCCATTTCCCCCTCTTAGGGGTTGAATTCTGAAAAAACCTGAAACCCGTTTCTACTCATTTATCAATAGGAGCACTCCTGTGAAGTTTCGAATAAAATAGTCTAACTAATCTTGTTTTATCCATACAAACTTTGGATTCCCGTTTAACCCCCTTAGGGGTTGAATTTTGAAAAATCCTTTCTTAGTGCACCCCTAGACCACATAAGGAACCTACTTGCCAAATTTGGAATCTCTAGACTCAGCGGTTTGGGCTGTGCATTGATTTTTATACTTTGCCACCCCATTTCCCCCTCTTAGGGGTTGAATTCTGAAAAAACCTGAAACCCGTTTCTACTCATTTATCAATAGGAGCACTCCTGTGAAGTTTCGAATAAAATAGTCTAACTAATCTTGTTTTCCCATACAAACTTTGGAGCCCCGTTTAACCCCTTTAGGGGATGAATTTTGAAAAATCCTTTCTTAGTGCACCCCTAGACCACATAAGGAACCTACTTGCCAAATTTGGAATCTGTAGACCCAGCGGTTTGGGCTGTGCGTTGATAGATGAGTCAGTCAGTCAGTCAGTCAGTTTCTTCTTTTATATATTTAGATAAGAAGATTATGAACGGCCAAAGTTGAGGTAAAAGTTGTGAAAAACAGCAATTTTTGGAGGCATAAACTGAATTGTTTCTACAAATCTTTATTTTCTGCTTCGATAGAAACCTAGATATAGTCCACAAGATACCTATTAGTTCAAAAAATTCAAAGATATATGTCTAACAACGGCATAATCACGCACGAGCTATAGTCAAAATTCTCGCGAAAAGTATGGCGGGTTGGCCGCTCCTAAGTGTTTATTTTGAGAAGTGCTAATTTCGAGAACTGCTATTTTGTTAAGTGCACATTCTGCGTCAAACCCCTTATGATTTCCTTTAAATTTGTCGGTAACAACCACTTTCAAACGAAAGGAGGTAACTCAAGTCTAAAAACTCCGGAAAGAATCAGTTGTCTACCTTTCTCGTCCACCGCTTGAGTCCAGCCTGCCCACTCTGCATGAGCTTGGGATAGAAGAAGGTATTCGTGGCGTATACATTAGGCAAGTCTATCCGCTCTTCACTCCTCTGCATTATCAGGTTCATATAGAAGTTTATTATTTCGTCATTCAGCCAGTTTAGATCCGATAGGGTTTGTAGATCTCGCCTGGAATTAATAAATAAGCCATTAGCGTCACACTTGTCACTTTGTGAGCAAACAAATAAGTATTGTATCCAATTTGCGTTCAGATTGACCATAGCATAAGCGTGCTATAGCAAGCAGCCCATAATACTCTTGCTGCTGGAGCCCAGGCGTCTTTTCTGTAAGAGGGAGTGGGCTGTAATCTATACTCCTATACTATAATTATTATATACTATAATTATTATATACTATAATTATTATAGAGAGGTAAAGTTTGTGAGGTTGTAGGTGTCTTTACAACACCGGTGTCGTACTAACATAGCTCATAAGTACTCGCTACTATGTATATGGACTCTTGTTCGAAATAAAGTTTTTGATTTGATTTGATTTACATGTGCTGTAAGACCTTGCTTTTAATCAAAATTGACAATTGTAGGTCAACCGGAAGTACCCTATAGGTTTTCGATCTAACCTGGCTCTTAGCCGGTTTTTTCTAGTAATAAATATAGCCCTTGATACTCACAAATAACGTAGCTTTCTATTGGTAAAATAATTTTCAAAATCGGTTACCTTAATTTTCAACTTTTTTTTATTGGAATTTTTCCTATATTCTAGGTCAACGGGAACTACCATATAGGTTTTGGGTCTTCCGTCTGACGCAGGTCCTCACCGGACACGGTGTTTTCGGGAGGTTCCTGCACCGAATCGGGCGGGAGGAAACGCCCGGGTGTTTCCATTGCGAGGATCGACCGGAGGACACGGTGGAGGTGTGCCCCGCGTGGGCGGAGCACCGCCGTGTCCTCGTAGCGGCGATTGGCGGCGGCGACCTCTCGCGTCCGGCCCTGGTGCAAGCCATGGTCCGGAGCGAGACGGAATGGGACGCCGTCACCTCCTTCTGCGAAGCAGTAATGCTAGAGAAGGAGGTGGCGGAACGTGAGAGGGAGAGAACCTCTCAACGTCCCGGCCGCCGCGGGAGACGCCCCGGGCGTCGGGGGCCACCACGTGGCCATCGGCCACCGTAGGCGCGGGCTTGTGGACGGTGGGCTATGGGCTAGCTCGCCGTCCGTCCGTCTCATGACAACAGGCCGTGTCGACGGCGCGTTCGTGTTCCACGCGCGCCTCAAAGAGAGTCAGCAAAAAGGAAGGGGTCCGTAAGGACCGATGCCTGCCGGGGTTGCGGGACAGTTCGAAAGAGATACCGCGGCCCCGGAACACAAAGGGCGATGAAGGAACATGGATGGGTTTTGGAAGTCTGATACGCCCCTGCTCCGCCCAGAGCGGGAGGAGTTATTTGATGATTTCCCATACGAAAAAAAAAAAGGTAACCGATTTTGAAAATTATTTTACCAATAGAAAGCCACGTTATTTGTGAGTGTCAAGGGCTATATTTATTACTAGAAACCGGCTAAGAGCCAGGTTAGATCGAAAACCTATAGGGTACTTCCGGTTGATCTACAATTGTCAATTTTGATTAAAAGCTAGGTCTTGCAGCACAAGTAAAGGAAAATTTCCGAAAAATAAAAAAAGTTGAAAATTAAGGTAAATTTTGGTACTTACAAGTTTTCGCGAAAATCTAAATTTAAGTAAATAATTTCCGAAAAATAAAAAATGTTGAAAATTAAGGTAAATTTTGGCACTTATAAGTTTTCGCGAAAATCTAAATTTGCCCATATCTTTTTATCGTGTTGTCTCAAGACCTTGATTTTTATACATCTAATAGGGACTATAGGCACAATAGGCCTCAGTATCTGGTATATATTTCAACATGCTAGGTGTAAACTTTTCTGAGAAAATTGGTGGTGACAGACAAGAAAGTGATCTTATAAGGGTGCCTTTTTTTACCTTTTGAGGTACGGACCCTAAAAAACTAAAATAAAATGTCCTGTATACCCTGGACGGGCCGCTAGTCTACCATATGGGCCATTGCAGGTTGGTAGATATCACGTGTCTTCCAATTTTTGGTTGTAGGACATGCCAATTTCCTCAGATTAATCATGTTAATATTGAATTGCGAGTTGTGTTTCGTAATTGGTATTAGACTTACCTGTGTATCCTCATGTTAAACTGTTCTATAAGCAGTTCATCCTCTGGGTCCGGTCCGAAAGCTCTGTCAACCAAGTCATCCTGTTCAGGAGTCAAGACAGGTAGCTCATTGGATTGGGTTTCAGCACTTTCGTCTTTCGCCTTATTACTGTTTTCTTGTGTTTCTTGCTGATATTTACTGTAGAGAGAACCTAATTTTGTCAACAATTCTTCAGAGGTGTTAAAATGTAACGAACGAGCTTCATTTTGAGTAATATTAGTTTTTGACAATTTATTCACCTCTTGATGAGCATTATTTGGCTTTTCTTCTGTGGTATCGGACTTATGCGAGCAAAGTTTATTTTCATTACTCGATACCTGATTTGCATCATTAACCTCTTCTTGTTTCTTACGCTGCACCTCATTATATCTAGATCTCAGTACTGTCAGCCACTCTTCCGTGCTGTCAAGCGACCGATTTTCACTCTTTTCACCATTAACATAATATGACACTTTGTTCAACTTTTTCCTTGCATTATCAAGATTTTCTTGATTCTTTTGGGGCGTTGATTTATATTTAGCATCTAATTGTGATAACCAATCCCTTGCAGCAGCCGGCAGGTACGAGCGAGTGTTAATTTCCTCAATGTTCGCTTTTGGTCTGGTGTCAAATTCTCGACGCGCATCATCACGCTTTTCTTGCGGCCTTTGAAAATCCGTTTTATATTCTGACCCTGTTCTTAAAGTTAAAACACCTGAGGTATTACGATTAATCGAGCGAACATCGTTTTGTTCGCCATTCACTTCTGGTACGATATTCATCTCGTGACAGGCGGTGCTAAGATTTTCTTGAGTTTTTGAAAAATATTCAGCTTCTAATCTCTTCAGCCATTCGCTTGTGTTTTCGAGTGGTGAGTGTGACGCGCGCGCTTTTTTCTGAACAGTGTCCATCTGCGGCGCATCGGGCTCTTTTTGAGACGGTAGCGGATCTCTTTCCACAGCAACTTCTGGTTGGTACGATTGAACTTCATTTTGGTCACTTACTTTGGGTACGATATTCGACTCTTCATGCACATCAAGCTTGTCTGGAGTCTTTAATAGCGTTGAAAAATATTTTGCATCTATTCTCGCCAGCCAGTCGCCGATAGTCTCTTGACTGGATGAGCCAGCCTCATTTAGTCCACTGTTCTCATTTGTTGTGATATCTGACACCCTTCGCGATTCATTATGTTTTTTTTGGATTTTTGGTTTGCTATGTAGGTCCCTAATGTTGTAATCAGAAGCCAATTTCGACAGCAATTCCTCTGATGCATCCGTTTCGTCGTGTCCGTGTGAGTGAGCAACGCTTTGATCACTGATCACTTTTGAGGTGATGTCTGATACCCGACGCGCATCGTTAACTTTTTCTTGATTATTTTGTTGCTTATTATTATAAATAGAATTCAGTTCCAGCAGCCAATTTCTTGATAGTTCTTCTAAATTCCTGAAAGAATTTGTGTTATTTGAAGATGTTGCGGCCTCTGCAACTATCTCTACGTCATCGTCAGAATCGCTGGAATCTGTTAAAGATACTCTGATAGGATTTCGTCCATTTATCTGTGGTTTCTGCGGTGGGTGTTTTCTAAATGACGCCGTGTTCCTCGCCACTTTGCCATCGCCAACAGGTTTTTCTTTTGACATTGATTGTAATGTATTTGCGATTCGTTGTAGCAGTTCCCGATATTCTGGCAGGTCATCTGAATTTATTGCTGCTAAAATTTTTGACAGGATTTCATCGATATCATCGACACCTGGAAGGGTGCTTTTTTCCTGGAAGGGTTCAAGAGGTTTGTTTGGATGAGTGGTGACCTCTTTCACAAAAACCACTTCATCATTGTCATCTTCTTCATCTAAATCCACGTGCAGTATGGGTACTCTCTTATTTGTATTATCTGATTTTGATTCTACCTGTGCCACCTAAAATACAGGGTAGACGTGATTTAAAGGTACTGACTATTTAACTATTTAACCACCACACACAAAACCACTGCTATCAAACCACTGTTTGAATAACATTATTAAATTGTAATTGAGAAAACAATTAATTTGCAAGTGGCACAGGTGGCACTACAGATTGGTATCCGCATTGTCTAATCAATTTGCTTATCTTTTCATAAGATTCTTTAGGAATTAAGTGAATCAACCATATAATTATGTATGTTCTAAATGTAATAAAATGTGTTTTAAATTACTATACAAATGTGTTGTCATAGACTGTTGCAAAATACTAGTAGTCTGGTAAATGAGTGCTCAAAAGGGGGGTGTGGTTGGAAAAGTCGAAAGCAGAAAATGTGACTTATGAACTTCGTTTGGACTAGTTAGAAGATAAACATATTAAAAGTCCTGACCCCTCCGAGGTGAGCCCGAGGGGGGGGGGGGCAAAGAAGGTCCCGTTTTTTGGTTTTTTGCTTATATCTCGAAAACGATGCGTCGTATAAAATTTTGTTGTACTACATAATAAAACCTCATAAAATTCTCTACAACTTTGTCACACTTTTTATCTATCTCCAATATATAAAAAAAAAAAAAAGTAAAAAAAAAAAATTGGCAAGTTGTAGAGAATTTTATCAGATTTCATTGTGTAGTACAACAAATATTCATGCGACACACCGTTTTCGAGATATAAACCAAAAACAACGAACGGGACTGATTGTAGGAAAATTTAAAAAAAATTGATCCGTTTTTCGGAGCTCATACCAATTCAACGATAAGAGATAGATAAAAAATTTGAAAAGCAAAGTTGAAGAAAATTTTGTGAGGTTTTATTATGTAGTACAACAAAATTTTGTACGACGCATCGTTTTCGAGATATAAGCAAAAAAACAAAAAACGGGACCTTCTTTGCCCCCCCCCCCCCCCTCGGGCTCACCTCGGAGGGGTCAGGACTTTTAATATGTTTATCTTCTAACTAGTCCAAACAAAGTTCATAAGTCACATTTTCTGCTTTCAACTTTTCCAACCACAATCATTCATTTACCAGACTATAGGCCGGGCTGCCATAATAATTATGACAATGGGGAGACACAGGCAAAGATAATCTAAGATGGCGCCACCATAGCTTGGTCTTAATCTGAACAATGAGGTTAAGCTATTTTGAAATATAAAATGACATTACCACATTTTCAACCAATGACGAAGTTGGGAACCAGCTATGCTAGCGCCATTAGTTCCACAGTTTCCTTCCCCATTCAAGGCACCAAGCTTGAAGCAAATACCGTAGATGCTGCTGCATACCTCTTAGTAACAGAGAGAAAGATCTACCTACATAATGTAAGACCCTAGAATACAATACAATATGACTGTGCTACTCACTTTTGGTTCTACAGATGTGGTTTTTCTTGATAGAGGTGGAAGATCAACTGGCACAGTTCCCTTGGAAGACTCTTTTGGAGTGGATGTGGAGCTCCTTGTTTGTATCGGCACAGTTCTCTTAGAAGACACTTTTGGAATGGATATGGAACTCCTTGTTTGTACCGGTACAGTTCTCAGCGGCTTCCTGGCTTTGACATCTGAAAAAATAGTATAAGCAAGAATTGTAATTATTTACTAGTTGATTTGTTGAAATAAATGTTCCCTTAAAGCTTGAAAGACATACAACAGTGTCGCTTTAAAAGAAAATACCTATAATACTTTAGTATGAAATCAAAATTGAGGCATTTATTTCAAGTAGGCCAGTTGCAGGCACTTTTGCATTGTCGAAACAAAGATGAAAATTAAATGTAGCTACAGTCCCAGACTCCCAGTCACAAGCCATAAAAACTGTGAAAGTACTGTAGTTGCCCATTCCCTAGTGTAGATCTCTATGGATAAGAACGGGAAAGAAACTCCATGAACACTCTTTTAAATCAGAATATTTTTACAAACTCTTGGTTCATCATTCATGTTGAGATGGTACATTATGTGAGAACAATGTAGCAAGATGTGCACGTTAAAGGTGTCCATAGTAAAAACAAAAAAAAAAACAATTCAAAAATAAAATTATTAATCCAAATAAGCCGTGGCAACCAAGAGCTGATCAGTCCCAACTGACAGCGCTTGTCCACGAACATGACGCATGTGTCAGCACCATTCAACTCAACCATTTTGAAGGGAATTAAATGATCCGACACACGCCACTATCAGCGAGACATTTGAGTGCCATTAATGCGCCCCTGTCTTTGTGGAGCAGGACGCATTCAGCCAAGCATTTTTATCAGTGATATAATCGTCCAATTTTTAATAAGCTTGCTTACAAAGTGTGCGTTTAATGCATGTTTTAAATTTTGTTTCATTCAGTTCAAGAATGCTTTGTGGAATTTTATTATAGCATCTCAAACAGTACCCCATGAAAGATGAGTCTACTTTAGCGAGTCTGAAGCCTGGCTGAACTAATTGGTCCCTATTTCTAGTACTGTGTCTGTCACATCTTTTACCAAAAAGATGTAGATTTTTTCTTACGTACATTATGTTTTCGTAGTAGATGTACGTATATTGACAATGTACAGTCATGATGTTAATTTCCTTAAACAGTTCACTTAGAGAATCACGCCTACGAAGATTGTATATGGCTCTGATGGCTCTTTTTTGCCGAATAAATATAGACTCAATGTCTGCAGCCCGTCCCCATAACAAAATGCCATAAGACATTATACTAAGAAAGTAACTAAAATAGACCAATCTAGCAGTATCTACATCAGTAAATTGACGGATTTTTCTAATAGCATAAACTGCCGCCCCGCCAGAGATTTTAAATGAGAACCCCATTGTAGCTTTGAATCAAGCGTAATCCGCAGGAAAACCGTTTTATCTACGAATTCAAGTTTCTCTTTATTCAATACTATATCACAATCACTACTTTTAACATTCGGTAAAGCAAATCTTATGCATTTTGTCTTTTTTTTTCATTTAGTAATACAACTGGAGTTTTATCTTATATAAGATCCATCTACCAAATAAAAGCAGGAGTACCACAGGGTTCGGTACTGGGTCCAATTTTATACATAATCTACACTGCTGACTTACCCCTTTCAGAAGAAGTAATGACCGCAACCTATGCAGATGACACTGCAGTCCTCTCTAGCCACAAAGATCCTACTACAGCATCCACAAAATTACAAGAGCATCTGGTGAAAATTGGATCCTGGCTGAAGAAGTGGAGAATAAAGGCTAGCCCTGCAAAATCGGTTCAGATAACATTTGCATTAAAGAGAGGGGACTGTCCACCTGTGACACTTGATGATGCTGTCCTGCCGCAAAAATCAACAATCAGATACCTGGGTATGCATCTGGACAGAAGGCTCACTTGGCGAGAGCACATAAAGGCTAAAAGGGATCAGGCAAACAAAAAGTTTTGTGAGTTGTATTGGCTAATAGGTAGACAGTCGTCACTAAGTCTGGAAAATAAACTTCTCGTATACAAAAGCATTATAAAACCAGTGTGGACATACGGCATACAACTATGGGGATCAGCAAGTCACTCCAATATAGAAATTCTCCAACGCTTCCAAAACAAAGTATTGAAGACCCTGAGCAATTCACCATGGTTTATACGGAACACAGAAATACATGAGTACTTGGAAACTCCAACAGTCAGTGAAGAAATAGAAAACTCCTGTGAGGCATACAAGCAAAGACTCGGACGACACAGAAATCATCTGGCCACAACACTGTTGAACACTAACAATTGCATGTTCCGATTGAAAAGGACAAGATTAGCCTCAATCTGATGATTGTTTGAAAATGGGAGATGACACATCACTGGATGTGCAAATCGAAAAGAAATGACAAATCAACAAACCTGATTAAAGCTCTAGGGCTGATAGCAGATATTTAAAAAAAAAAAAAAAAAAAAAAAAAAATTTAGTAATACATTGTTTGCCCTGAACCAATTATGGACTTGAAGTAGGGCAATATTCACGTCATATAAATTTTGGGCTCTTCTATTTATCTTAAAAATTAGGGAAGTGTCATCGGCAAATAACACCATACTTTGAGGTTGGTTTTTCAGTAAATAGGGTAGATCATTTATATATACTAAAAAGAGGAAAGGACCCAATATTGAGCCTTGCAGAACCCCCATTTTTACTATTAAACCATGTGAATGAATGAACACCATTTATTTGAACATATTGTTGTCTATTACTCAAATAAGATTTAAACAAACTATGTGCAAGTTTACCTAGTCCGTAATGCTCAATTTCAAAAGCAATGTGTGATTTACACAATCAAATAATTTGGAGAGGTCACAAAATATTCCTACAGCGTCTTGGGACTCTTCCCACGCCGTAAATATGTGCTTTAATAAGGTTACACGGGCGTCAGTTGTATAACGTCCCTTGGTGAAACCATACTGTTAATAAATAAATAAATAAAAAACTGGCAACACGGATACAGGACTATAATTATTAGTGTCTTTACAATCCCCGGATTTGAAAAGAGGTATGACTTTACTGTATTTCATTAAATCAGGGAAAGCTCCTTGGTCTACGCACAAATTAAAAATTAAAGCTAAGTGTGGAGCTAGTCTCAAGTATAGATGTACAACTTTGATAGACATTCCCCATAGATCTTCAGTCAGTTTGATTTTTATTTTCCGGAAAGCTTTAATAACTATCATCGGGTTTGTGTTTAAATTTAAATTCAGCATGGCATCCAGACACATTCGCCTTTAGTAAACAAATTGAGACTTCATGAGAGGAATTTAGAGCCTCCGTAGTTTCGGTATTTCGGTAAAGAAATTTACAAATTCTTGAGCTACTGTCTGATTAGAGCTTTTAGGACCACATGTTGTATCTAAAGTGTAGCTAGTATTACGTATTTTCTTCCTGTTAGTCTCGCTATTTATGACTTTCCAAACTGTCTTTATTTTATTTTCTGCTGTTTTGATCTTGTAGCTAATGTGCAAGGCTTTGGCAACCTTGCATGTTTCTCTAAAAATGTTTGAATACTTATCAACATGTTTGTTTTTTTTTCAGTGAGAATTTTCCACGGTGACATTTGGATCCTCCTCAGTATAATGTTTGTAAACATCAATAGCACTAAAGCTATATTTATTTAAGGTTTTTTACCTGTTCATTAGTATTATTACTAATAGTCGCAGTATTAATAATATAACTAAACTTAGACATACTACTTATGTTTGTGTGAATTGGATAAGGATATTTTAAGCTAATAGCTGAGCTATTTTGTGTCTACAACTAATAGGTAGACACTTTACCCCGAGTCGATCTAAGTTTATCAACAAAAGTGTTGATATCAAGATATATAAGAAATCCGTAGTAAGAATGGGGGTACCCCAGGGCTCAATTCTTGGTCCATTTTTGTTTCTTATTTATATAAATGACTTGCCTTACCTCATAAAGGATAATCATGACATAGTATTGTTTGCAGACGACACTTCTCTTTTATTTAAACTCAAACGTCAGCAGTTAGTTACGGATGATGTTAATAGCGCCCTGGCAAGAGTCGTTAATTGGTTTAATGTTAATAATCTACTCCTAAATGAGAAGAAAACTAAATGTATTAAGTTTACGATACCCCATGTAAGACAAGTGGAAACTACTGTACTAAATTAAGGAAGAAGAGTTGAAACCGGAAGATAGCACAGTCTTCTTAGGCATCACTTTGGATGCCAAGCTTCAGTGGGGCCCGCATATAGACAAATTATCGAAGAAACTTAGCTCTGCAGCATTCGCCGTTAGAAGAATTCGTGATTTAACTGATTTAGAGACAGCCCGTTTAGTTTACTTTAGTTATTTCCATAGCGTGATGTCGTACGGTATTCTCTTGTGGGGCAATGCCGCCGATATTCAGACAATATTTGTTTTGCAAAAAAGGGCAATTCGTTCAATTTATAAATTAAGTCCCAGATAGTCCCTCAGAGAAAAATTTAAAGAGACTAATATTCTTACTGTGCCCTCTCAGTTTATTTATGAAAACCTTTTGTACGCACACAAAAATATTAATTTATTTAAAAAATACAGTGATATCCACAACATAAACACGAGGAACAAACACAAATTTGTTGTTCCTGCAACAAGGCTCAAAAAAATAGGGGGTACGTTCAGATGCCAATGTATACGCTTTAACAATAAACTTCCGAGCCAAATTCAAGCACTAAGCCCAAAAAAATTCAAATCGTTTATAAAACGGAAGCTGTGCCTGAAAGCCTACTATCATGTTAATCACTATGTTGAAGATAAAAAAGCTTGGGATTAAGCTGCTCCAATTAAATTTGCTCTGTGAATGTCGAAATTTCGGACTTTGCCTGTTTATTATTGATTCCTTTCTTTTATACACTCTGACATTAAATGTTTTGACATGTATTTTATTATTTTATGTGACATTTACTGATTTAACAGGAATACTTATTTTATTAAGTATTTTACTTTCTTATTTTATTATCATTGCGACATTTAATGATTTTGTGATTTCTATTTTTACTTACATTCATTTGGAAAG
Organism: Xestia xanthographa; assembly: GCA_905147715.2. Lineage (NCBI taxonomy): Eukaryota > Metazoa > Arthropoda > Insecta > Lepidoptera > Noctuidae > Xestia > Xestia xanthographa. Next base: position 1,977,485 of record LR990655.1, read on the forward strand.
AACTTTTTATTAATGTGGGTCACATTTTTATTTTTGATGTTTGTTTTTTTCCCACAACTGTCTGGCAGTTTCAGTACTATAAGCGACCTACCCAAATGTCCTTTCTTTTGTATTGTTCGTCGTTTCGTTGAGCTCCTTGAGTTATAAGTCGAGCTACACGTTAACTGACAAATGCTTGCACTGACTGGACATGTCCACTCAAATCTGTATGGTTCTTTCTTCAAAAGACCATCTCAGGCACTAATCTGCACAGTCCTCATGTGAATTGAGCAAGATTATGTCTGGACTTTAAAAGAGACTACGAGCTCTGAGTTTGTTTCGGCTGTTTCTTCTCAGAGTAGTCAGGTACGAAACACCGGCCCCATCTAGTTTTAAAAATGATGTGTAAAAGTGTTTGTAAAAACCAACTTGCAAAATAAACATCATTTATCATTATAAGTTTGTCAATATAATGACCTGCTAAAAAATTTAAATGTTTATTTAACATGTGAATATAATTGTTTTTTTTTTCTGTTACATATATTTTCAAAATATGGAAAACCACACAAAATTATTTTATTACAATTTAACTTCAACAACTCTGAAACACAATCAGTGATGTCTTCCTTTTTAATCTTTGAACTATTACCAACACATATAGTAATGGTGGTACTAGGATCACAAACAGACTTTGTTACTGATGACTAATCAAGTTTCGTGATTTCATATTTGTAAGGTTTAAATACATACCAATTACTTCTACGTCTGACCAGCGAAATTTTTTCAACTGCCTGTTTCCCAGCACTGGTGTTTCATCATCCGATGAGAAATCATCGAAGACTCTGGAAATAAATAATTTGTATACTTAATTATTTTCTATTGGTTGTTACTTTATTTGTGTGGATTAATGTTGTGGTATGAACCTACGTCATTATGTATTAATCATGATGGTCGGAAACTTGGCTTTAAAATGTGTTATATTTTGTTGTTTGTATTTCCGACTGTGCGGCGCTTTGACGGGAGCCGTTGGCGTTCACGTAAGGATGAGATCGGAAGTCTAATCATTGAGATTTCAATACCTGTTACGCTTAATGTTTTTCCTTAACAGGGGATGTTCCTCCAGCAAACCTACATATCTTAAAAGACCCAAGAACAATTCCGTTATGGACTTCATTTAAATCACATATTTGGCCTTGGTCGTGTAAATAAAAAAAATAACGATTTACACTAACTATGTTGGTTGTTGTACTATTCTGAAAAGCTCAGACAAAAACACATCTCAAATTCTACACAATATAGTCATTAAACAAGACAGACGTGGTTTAGCGTTTATCAACAAAAATGTCAGTCAGTCAAGGACAACAACATGTCATTGTCTGTCGTTGACAGCATAATGTCACATTGACAAGTGACAATAAACAAAACAAAATCATAGAATTTAAAACAAAAATTCTGTGTTACCATGGTGAATTTTCATGAGTTTGTCTCGTTTGTGGATAACAGATGTAACAAGGATATTTTCAGGAAAATATTTACGTTTACCGTCATAGAAAGATTTTGAGAAAAATGGCCTTCTTTAACCTTTAAATAGACGATTTCCTGATAACTGTGAATAAATTTTTAGTCACTTCACTCGTAAAATGGTTTTCTTGAATAAATTGTTACATCCAGATTATCTGAAAAAGTTAGGTAGGTACAAATTTCAAAAGAAATCTTGGTCTCAAATTCGAAAGATGTTTCATTTTCGGCCATGATATGTACATGTATCAAAAAAGAGGAAAAAATCTCAAAAATATTCTTTCGTGAAATCTGATTTCTTGTGCACGCAAATCTATTCAACATGTGCATTTTCGTAGTACGATGTACGATTTCGGTGTACGATTTCGTTCTGAAATCATGTCACATCAAAGCATAATAATCGTAGACGTTAAATGTGAAAGATAAAGTGTTCTTGTACTATTCACAATTTGTATTATTTACGAAGATATCTTTTTCGACTAATTATAAGCAAGTGTGACGATTTAATCCCTAAAAAAATATTTATTTTACTTTTCTGAAGTGAATTTCTGAACGAATAATTCAAAATGACATTTAAAAGTTGGAAGTAAAAAAAAGCGTATGATGATTTATTATATAATAATATATTTTATATAGATGGCGCTGAACTTAGTATGATAATGCAAGGAACAGAACTTATGAGGACGCATTGGAAATCATGTAGTCAATGATCTCAATTTTTGTCAGTAATTACAAAACAAATGAAAATATAAGTTGGTGACCTGATAATTCATGATAAAACCCTTATTTTGTTAGTTTTCAATACATGATTAAGTAACTTTTGTAACAGAGAAAAAAATATCAAACATACCTCTTTTTAAAAAGAGATTCACATTTAATGGGCAAACGGGACCAATTTAAGCCTCTTAACTTTCTCCGTAGATGAGCCTATACATACTCTTTAAAATTATAGAAGGAATTTCTGAAATTATCGTTCCCAACTGAATTAAATAACAAAAACCATTTTGTCGTTTACGTCCTTTATGTTATAAGCTAGCAATCCTCGCCCCGCTCAGACGCCCAGTCCCCCGCTCAGTCCCGATGCGCGCGTGCCCGGTTTTAGAACGATGCCTCGCCTTAAGGCTGATGCTCCATAGCCCGCGAAATTCAAATTTTCTTACGTTTTTGGCAAATTGCAGGCCAGTGCTAAGTTGTATGTAGATTAAAATATTGGACGCGATTGTAAGACGTATGTAGTTACAGAATTATAATCATCAAAACCATCAATACAACCCTCCGTGATTGTTTGCTTCTTATATTGAAGGTGTCCTCTTCACCCGCTGCTGCATCATCGGTCGTGTTACATTACACAAATGAACAGGGTGCAACGATGAATAATTTCTCGTGTGACTCTGTTTTTCATGCTGGTCAAAGGTAAACCTATTCTGGAACACCAAAATTTCAGATAAATCATCAACACGCAACAATGCGGGCAACGATCCTTATAACTGTTTCAGGAACTAGTTTCAGCGATCGCTTTCTGCAATCAGAGATGTTATGGATATGATATTTCGGATCTGGAAACGGATATGGAGATAGGAATAAAATTATATGGGCTTCGGATAAGGTTACGGATATGTAATTTTTTCGGATTATCCGTCAGTTTCTGATAGTTTCGGTTACGGATATTAGATTGACGTAAACAGGCCAGTGTCAGGGCTAGCATTATTTTCAGTGTCTTGTAACAACGAGCACTATTAGGCACCCATTTTAGGCGTGATTTAGGCACGCCGGTGCCTCTTTTTTTTTGGTATACCTAGTTTTGAATAGGCAAATGCGCTAATACCGTATCATGAGCATATCGGGCTGCTAACTTTTGCCTATGGCATAAAGGATTCCTAATAAAAACTTGTTGCTCTGGTTCGTAATTTTCTTCGGGTTCACGATTTTTGTTAACATTTTCAGTAATTTCAGTGCGGCGATGAAGTGTCGTTTTGACATTCGTCTTCGGTGTTCCTGGATATCCTATTATTGTAAAAGATGTTCTGATAGATTCATATTAAAATTCCCGGTAATTATATCGATTGGCCTACATTTTGTAATAGTACATTATGATATAAGTGCGGTAAGTTGAAAATTACAGCCGAGGCGATATTGCTAGCCCGAGCCGTAGGCGAGGGCTATAAAAAAGCAGAGGCTGTAATTATCAAAGCGCACGTATGTCATACGACGTTTTATAACATATTTGCGAGGAAATAAATAAAACTTGGACTTTCTTAAACGAATAAATCTTTTACTTGTTCACAAATTAGCGATGCGCGCGCATCAGCGCTTTTTTTTAAGGCAAAGACACCTAAAACAGCCAGTATTACTAATAAAATAAAATTAATATTTTTGTATTTTTGTCACAGATAAATGGTTGTAATTTGTTGTCAAAATTAATTAAATAAGAGAATTAAATGTTTATTTATTATATTTAATCTCCCAAAGTTAATTTTATTCTTAAAATGTTGACCACTTCTCTGACATAAAAACTCTTTGCTAAGATTTTAAAAAATACCGTTCGTTTTAGACGGAGCATTTACATTACTGCACAAGTACGTAATGAGATACATTACGATATTGAAACGGGTGAAGTAAGAGACCCTTTACGAGCAAATGTGTTATAAAACTATGTATTGAGCTGTTAAATGCCAATATAGCATAAGTTATAAGATTAGCAAATGATTCTCTTCGTCACGTCACGTAAGTACGTCATTATTGTACTATGTTCTGACAACGCTTATAGAACCAGGCCCGGACTGGGACCCAAAACCGGCCCGGGCATTCGAGAGACTCTCAAGAGAAATGAAAACTACTAATTTAAATTTTGAATCAACTGTGGAAATAAAACATTTACTAGTTGGTTAAAGAAGAGGAAAAAGAATATCGACGCTGTCAAACAAGGGCGTCGCAAGCTTTTGAACCAGGGGAAAGGCGCAGAAAAGTACGAATAAAAACGGATTTGTAAGGGATAAGTTTATTAGTTACAGATGCAGCTGAACTTCTAAGCCTACTTGATTAAATAGAAGTAAAGTTACTAATTTTGGAGAGTTATTTGAAAAGTCGAGGAACTAAACAAAAATAGCTCTTCTTCTTTAGTCCTTTTATTCAGAAATAGACGTTACTTAATCGACTTAGAAAGGCAACTTATTATAAAAACATAGAAGGCTCCAAAAGCGAGCGACGAAATTTAACGCCCTATCTTGGACTGGTTAGAATTGTTTCGACCCTTTATACAAGACTAACTTGGTCGACTTGCAGGTAAAGCCAAGAATCGAGAGGATGTAGCTAGCCTGCAAGAGCGAGTGAAGCGAGCTCGAAAATTTTTACGCCTTGTCTATAGATGTAGAAATTTTTAGTACTTAATATGTAATTTGAGATCAAAATGTTTACATGCTTAAATTTTTTGCAACCTTGTGTATGGATGCCAGAATTGCCTATTAAGGCCTCGGAGCAAGGGGCTCCTAATTTATTTCAGCCTGTCTATACCGGTAGATCATGCAAAATAAAAAATGTGTAAGTTTCTATAGTACGAGTTCTCAGAGGCTCATTTTTTGCCTTAAAAATATTTTCGTTTTAGAGTGATTCACAGTACGCTACAATTTATTACGCACTTACTAAAAAGGCAGGAAAATTAAAAGCTTTCAAAAATCATGAGCCTCTAAGGAGTAATATTACTACAGATAGATTCTACGAGTAAATTGAATTAGGTCCTCGACTTGATGGTAGTGGACGTTATTGACATGTTTTTTTGTTTAAATAACATAAATAAGTCGATCACCAATCGGCCTCGCCGGGCCACCGGCCATCCAGCCAGTCGGGCCTGCATAGAACTATTGCTAAGTGATAGAGCAAATCGCTATAAAGAGCGGTCTCGTCTCTCTGGTCAGTAATAGCTATTTATCTATTTATTCACTAAGGGGATCACTAAGGCACAGATTACTAATCGACCACACGATTTTAGTAATCTGTACTTACCCTCGAGTGATATATACTGCTATAAACTACACTTGCACAAAGAAGTAAAAGACAAAAAAAGCATTTTATTAAAAAGTTATAATGACATTGTTAAAATAAAATTATTAAATGTTTTTAATTTTAGCGCGTCAAACAGTTTTCGCGCCAAAAGACGTTTAGTCGAGTGCAATTAGACAATAAGGTGGAACACAGTTTATATTGGTCAGATTTTCGTGGGACTTTTTTTATTGAGTTTCTAGAGGGGTGGAGAAGAAAGTTAAAAAAAAAAATTTCGACGCTCGCAACTTGTTTTTTTTTTTTTTTAATTTTCATTGAAATATTTTTTTTTCGTTTATGAATAACTTCGAATTCGGCGAATTCATATTGTAGCGTAATAGTGTGACCTACGTGCATCCATTAAACGCTAATTTGGTCTGTTTATTTGTTCATTGTTGTCGATTTAATGTATATTTCAAGTATTTTTGAAAATTTCCTATTTTCTGCAATTATTTCTAAAATATCGAATTTTAAGACTTAGATTTCTTTTCAAATTGGTAACTGATGCTTTTTCACAGATAACTGGATCAGAAAGTATTAATGAATACCACTTTCATGAGTGCAGTGACTTAAAATTCATTCGGAAATGTTAGAAAATCGTGTATGTTAATGAAAGCATTTTTTTTTCCAAATACTGCTATGAAACTCAATGTGCAAATTATTTTCATAATCCTCATTTTATAAGCTATATAACGAGGTATAATAACTAGATAAATATTTAAGGATACTTGTTAAATATTGGTTACTGCTGAAAAAGTAAATCATGACAAAAGGGCCTCTATCGCTAAGAAGTGGGAGTGGTATCGGTATCGGTATTGATATTAAATTGCGCGCAGAGACCTAAGCTTGCAACTTATCTCAGATAGAAATCGTGAGAAACGGTTACGTTATAATTACGATAATTTTTGTAAATTTACCAGCGGCCCCATTACACCTTTGTCAGCAAAGTAATCAACTTTTATCGAGTACCACCAATTTTTATTTTTAGTTTTTGTTATATATGGATAGCAGACATAATATTTACGTTGACCGTCATAAAAATATTTTGAGAAAAATGGCCTTCTTTACTTTTATATAGACGATTTCCTGATAATTGTGAACACATTTTTAGTCACTTTACTCGTAAACATGGTTTTCATGAATATTTTTACATCCAATTATCTGCGAAAAAGTATCAGTTACCAATTTCAAAAGAAATCTTGGTCTTAAAATTCAAAATTTTAAAAATAATTGCAGAAAATAGGTCTTTTTCAAAAATACTTGAATTATTGCATTACATCGACTACAATGTACAAAGAAACAGACTAAATTAGCATTTAATGGATGCACGTAGGTCACACTATTACGCTACAATATGAATTCGTCGAATTTGAAGTTATTCATAAACGATATTATTATACAAGTTTTCATGTTAATTTTTTATACTTATGGTTAATGTTGTGTTTTATATTACTTTTATTAGAATTAGAGTTTTACACGTTTTAGTTTTGTTTTTTGATTTTATATTTTATTCGAATGTAAGTAGGTAAGCTAAGATAAATGTGCGTAAAAAGTTAAAATGTAAAATTATTACACTTATGTGCTTTAAGTATTTTAGTGTTAAGTGTAACCATGTAAATATTCGTATGCCGCGTCTGGCGGCGGATATGTCCTGTCCTGCTATTTTTATTTAACAACTGTGTGCCTACCATATCCGACGAATAAATATCTTTGTCTTTGTCTTTGAAAAAAAAAAACATTTCAATGAAAATTCAAAAAAAAAAAAGTCGCGCGCGGCGAAATTTTTTTTTTTAACTTTCTTCTCCACTCTTCCAGGAACTCAATAAAAAAAGTCCCATGAAAATCGGACCACTATAAACTTCGTTCCACCTTTTGGGTATTTTATGTCTAATTGCACTCGACTAGTTAGAGAAGATAAAAACGCAACTTACGCGCGTGTTAAAGCGAGAGAGTGTTATAAATCTCTCGCTCTACCGCATAGAGGTTTGAAGTTTGCCGGCCATATCGGAATGTATGCTACCTGCTTTAACCCGTATGCTGGCCGTGCCTCCAGAGGCACGGTGCATTGTTATTTTAATTGTGTCTGTAATTGCGGGTATTGAAGTGCTACAAGTGTTAGTGGCCAGTACTTTTTATGGTAAGGACCGCGGTCCATTCGATTTGGTCCGTTCAGACTAAACACCCAAAATTCAATAGTTTGATTGCCAACTTCACCAAGACTTTAAAAAAAAAAACAAAACGCGTTAGTAATGTACACACTGACGCGTTAGTGATGTCTACACTGATTTTCAGGGCAGTAATGGATTACTACCTTGATTTTCAGGGCAGTAATGAAATTCCATACAACATAACTGCCTAGATTTTTGAGAAGGTTTAATGAGCAGCTTTCAAGCCTTTTAGTGGGGTAGTATTGGTACATACACTTACTAAGCAAGTGTAGTATAAAATTATTTATTAATGCCTTACGGATACCATCCCAATCACTTGCTATATTATACCATTCGAGTTGATTAAGCGAGCAGCAGACCTTACAATTTTATTCAATATACCAATAATAAGTGCTGAGTTAATTAATTTGGAACCACCTTGCACATTATAATATTCTTTAACTAAATGATCACACAAATTAATAAACCTAGTCAACACATTCGGGTTCCCGTCAAAGTCGGGTACAAACCGTATTGCTTTATAAAGGGTATCTAAAGCTAAATACATTTTTCCAGAAAACGATTCTGTGTCCTCGTACGAGTATAATGTATGTCAATTAATATCTCTTCTAGAGTCTATCACTATTTCTCTACTACCACTTCAAACTTTCCTAGTATTCCTGGATTTTCGTGGAAAGAAAATTTTGGAAAATTATATTAGTACGGGCTAGGATAAGCGGTCACTAGAAATAATCTAATGTACTTACATGAACATTATATCCACCCCTCTACGTAATCAACGTCTGGATTCCTCGATACATCCCGCGACGTGTAGATTCTGGATACTCTGGAACGACTGGTTAGCCGTACGGGCGGCTTAACGTTTGCAGAAATCTTCCTTTTTACGCGAATACGACCGCGAGTATCCTGCCGACTGCGCCAATTAACGGTCGGCTGCAGAAGGATGTAAAAGGAAACCGATATAATTTGCTTAAAGCTATATAATTAATAAAAAATATTACAATTCGGTCGGTAAATCTAGGATGCGTGAGAGTTATTCGATGTGTGATGATGTGTGAGAAACAAGAGTGGTCACTGGACCACTCTTGTTTCTCACATCACATCGAATAACTGTCACGCATCCACACACACATTACCTACATTACACACACATCACATCGAAAATGTTTGAAGGCAACGGTGCTGGCGACGACGGGCGCTTTGTATTAATCATGGTCTTCAGATTTCAAGGTGACGCAAGTACTACATAACATAAGCTTCATTACATCCTATTGCAGAACTGCCCTAAGACAAACAAAGAAAACTGCAACAGGGACGCCAACTTGTCCCCATAAAGCGAACCAGGTAGTCTTAGCAAACACTACAGCCTGACAAGACAATACTGACGTGGGCGCATAATTACGCAAGGTAATAAGTAGATACATATTTTCCCGACGGTTCGTGTTCCTACTTCATTAGCTCGCTTTCCGTGTATTTACGTGCACCATTGTGTCGCGATGCTCTCGTTTTGATTGCTGTCATAATGTATGGGAGCGCGGAACTCTGTTACGTACCTGTCGACTATTAGAGATGCTTCGCGACAGGTATAGATAGTTTATCGATGAATCAATAAATCGATAACTTCTTTGCGTCCAGCAAAGAGATTAATAACTTCATTTTTTTTAATGCTAGACTTCTGTCCCGCTACTGCTCTTGCTTGATGCAGAGTCCACAATTATAATTAAAAAAAATCATACATATATACATTAAACTATATTTTTTATGATCATCATGGAACGTAACGAGTTGTACAACGAAGCTTGTGTTCAGCAAAATTTAAGTCACACTGTCACAATGCGCTCACAATGAGTCGAAAAGTATGTTCGTAATGTTCGCCTTGGTAATTAATAAGTAGGTACTTTAATTGCCAAAATAACATTGGCTAAAAGTTTCCCAGCTCGATTAGCAATAAAAAAAACATCTGTCGATATTCCCGCCAGAGCATCTCTAACCCCATTATTTTTTTTCGACACAGTTAGGCTGAGGCAAGATGCCACTTGTGCCTGTTCTAAAAAACTATTGTGCTCTGTGGGAACTAGAGATTTGCCACCTGTGCAGAACGCATTTTTGTATTTCGAACAAATTCGTTTTTGGCTCTAGCGTGTCGAATTCGCTCATAGTGTAAGATGCATCTTTTTTCAAGGTCAGATACGCATACATTTATTTTTATGTAGGAGGAGGTAGGTAATCGTGCGATAATAAATAATGTTTATTTTATTTACATTCGTTGTGAGGTCTTTGTGGAAGTTTGTATTGTGAATATTGCGAAATACTTAAGTCAGTATTGGTGCCGCCGTAAAGTTTGATGCAATTGATTTTTTTTTCAAGGTGTGATTCGCAACGCAATGGTATATAGTGATTTGTGCTTCCGTTTGGAATGTATCTAGTTATGGAGGAAGCCGGTCATCGCTGTTTCATATAAATATTAAATTGTTAACCTTGGGTTACTTTAAAATAGGTACTTAAGTGATCATATTACTCATTCCTTGATCAGTGTAAGTACATGATGATGATGCTATTCGGACGACTCGATTGGCGCAGCGGTAGTGAGACTGCCTTACGTTTTTAGGATTTCGGGTTCGAATCCCAGTTGGAGCAAATGTTTGTGTGATGACACTTGTTTCCGAGTCATGGATGTTTATAATACACTAAGTATGTATTTTCATATGGACTTGGTGTGCTAAAATCGAACACAAAAACTCACTGTGCTCTCACTGCATACTACGCATATGCCTACGCGTGGCTACGCTACGGTATGTATCATCATGTGGGGACACAGTGTAGATGCGAATGACTTATTCATAGCACAAAAGAAATATATTATTCCAAATAAAACCTAGAGATAGCTGCAAACCCCACTTTATGAAAGAAAAAATGTTAACTCTGCCCTGCATTTATATATTAGAAATAGCCACTTTTGTTAAGAAAACCTAAAACTGTTTAATTTTGATAAGAACGAGCGCCGCAAAACCAAGTTAATACTACCAGCACCTAGACTACAAATGTACAAAAATAGCCCAGAATATCGTAGCATACAGATATACAACAAATTACCAGAAAATATACGGTCCACGAGAACAGTATGTGTATTTAAAGCTAGACTAAAGTCATTGCTCTTAGAAAAGTGTTACTATAGTATCCATGAATTTATGGAAGATAAAATGTTAAAATAGAGCCATCTTGCTATAGGTTATTTTTATGTAAAAACATTGTGATTATTTATTATTTTATATGACATGTTTTCGTTTAGTATTAGTCTATGATTTTAATTTTTAAAATTCGATGAAGCTGTGGTACGACATTTTAAGTGATCGAATTGTTTATTTTTATTATATTTTTATTTGTATTATGTTGACATTGTATATTTGTGATTTTATTAATTTGTTTTGACTTAGTGATGGTATATTTTTTCTATTTATTAATAATCAAGTTATGTTTTTTGTTTAGTTAATTAATTTTATTTAATTAATTTGAATTTTAACACATTCAGACAATAATTGTTGTTAGTAAATGAAATAAAATGTCAGTTATAAATTTAATTCAATATTAGTTATAAATTTAATTCAATAATAGTTTATTCTAGTTATCTGCAATATTAGTTTTTAGTTATCTTGCTGCGCCCTAACAGGGTCATGTACTCACTAGTTTTTAAGCTTAGCATGTGAAACTGGTTGTGTACATTGTGCATTAGTAAATAAATAAATTTACAAAAGAAAAATATGTAGTATATCAACTATCTGGTGTCCACAACACAAGCCTCGTTGCTTAGTGTGGTTCTAGATGGCGCTGTGTGTAAAAATGTCCGGCGATTATTTATTTATCTAGCCGATTTCAAACACAGCGACTGCATTCGATGACATTCTAGGGGGTTACCAATACCGAATCTACCTACCCATCATGGTAACCTACCTACGATGTACCTAGCCTATCTAGGTACATAGAAGTACTCACATTTCATGCAAAATGTTAATAAGAATTTCCTTCCCTAAGTTAAAGTTCCTGTCCACTTCCGAGTTTTAATAAAACAATCCCCAACATCCAATCCAATACATCCGTAATGGAAAAAATCGGCGGGGTGTGGGAATCGCGGGCAGATGCGCACACGCACCGCATCCGCGGCATGTGGCTACACAATGCACTCACACGAGAAGAAAGGTACCAGAAGTTCTGCATGGTTTCATAGTAGGGCAAAAGCCGAACACTTACTTAAAGGTAGCGCAGTACAAATATAGGTAGGTACTAAACGATCAAAAAACAACGAAGAAAAGAAGACCCTACAGAACAGAAAACTGAAACCAAATATTGCCATCTTTTCAGAACAAACAGAGGAAGAGATGGAGGAGCAGAGAATCTTAATAGTCCGGCGCGTTTTTGCGTTTCTGCGTCCTGCGATATTGCGATATGAGTTCTTAGAACATTTGGTATTGGGACGCAGAAACCCGAAAACGCAAAAACGCGCTTGTGTTCCCATGCGTCCCAATACATAATGTAATAAAAACAAATATCGCAATATCGCGGGACGCAGAAACTCCAAAACGCAGAAACGCAAAAACGCGCCTGTGTTTAGGGCGCCTTTGTATACGTACTTTACTCCTTTTTAGAAGGAGGTTTTTTTTTGCAGTGATATCTTCGCCAATGAGAGGTTTTCCTTTTGAGGTTTTAAAAAAAAAGTTAGTTTCCAAGAACTCTATAGATGGCGTTGAAGTTACTATGCCAGAGCCAAAACGCTTGAAAAAAAACTATTGTGTCACGTCACATACTCTCGTTGACTGACACTTTCATTTGCTTAACCTTCCGAATATAACCAACATTTCTCGGGCTTTGTTAAAATCAGTTTTTTTAGGTTCCGTTCCTTGCATTATCATACTTACTCCTAGCGCCATCTATCCAGCGACTAGGGAAGAGCTAAAAAGAAAATCCCTCATTGTCCCGACCTGTGGCCATTGACCGATTTCAATGATTCTTTTTTGTTTGGAAGCATATTATTCTGCGGTGGTCTCGTTTAAATTTTGTGAACATCTGATGCTGATCTTCGGAGATATACAATAGAACTCTTCAATAATAGACAGCAAATCTGTCGTGATTGCTGCAATCGCTTGGATATTTATTGTTTACACAACATAATAACATAACATCACGCCTGTATGCTCTGAGGGGGTACGCAGATGTGTACAGTACACCCACATTTCGACAATTAGGTATGTTAAGTTCCAATATATTAGGGATTCGATAAGCCTATTATACATATACCATGAAATTTATTGTTAAGAATGTAAAATAAAGGCATTGCAAATATTTGTTTTAAAGCAACTAAAATTGACTTTTGCTTGTTTGATTATTTTTTTTTGCCACCGACTTCTGAAGGTAAAGTTATTTTTCGTCTTTTTGTGTTTTTGAAGTCGGTTTTATTTTTTGCATTTTTTTTTTTAAATCATTGATTAATTCGAAATAGGTACCTAAGTCTAAGTATTTATGTATTTTCCTTTTCATTAGTGGTTCTAGCAAGGTAGACCTTCTGTCCTGTGCCTCTCCATGACGTGAAATCTTCTGAAGATAATAGCTATCATCTGTGCCGTGCCGACTAGTCTCACGGCTCCTCTCTAGGAGTAGGAAGGAGTTAATTTATTTAATTGGGATATTTATTAAGAAAGTGTTTAGTAATTAGGTACACTGGGAATTGGGATGCAGTGAAAAATTGGTGGTCGTTAAATTTTTTAAAAACCTTTTTCAAATAGCCTTGATGCTAAAGGAGTTACGGAAGGACATTAGTTAATTATAACATAACGCTGAACAGAAGAGTACTTACCCATGAAATATAGAATGAACCTACTGCCTTATAATGAAGTGTAGCAAAACTGAAACGTTGCGAAGACGGCGGCGGCGGCGGCGGGTAAAATTATTCAATTTCTATGAAAGCTTTTGTGTATGTGTGCATTTCGGCATAAAGCTCCAGACGTTCCAGTGCAACATTGTATCTGTTTACTTTAAGCGGAAAGCCAAGTACATTACAGAATTAACTGTGTTAAAATGTGTTTGTTTGTCGCTAACGTTCTCCGAAACAATGTTACCCCTTTGAAGGGCGGCCGTTTCCGGCGTGTCCGGGGCTACGGGCGGCTTCCGGCGCGAGAATAGACAATGTCAAGTTCGCAAGCGCACGCGCAGCCCTCGTTGCGCACTGGTTCACGTAAACGAAGCTAAAACGTACTATTACACTAAGGGGACTATACACAATTAGTCCACCCACGTCGTTTTCTATGACTGAGGATTGTTGGAAATGACTAAATTAGTCTGTTTCTTTAGAAAGTGGTAGAAATAGCTAGTATAGGGGATTTTAATTGGCAAAACTGAGGAACTGGTATACGAACTTTTGCCCCATTTAATGCCTCAAAAAATTAATCCCCACTTTCTATTCCCAAATTTATGTGCAATAAAGAATAAGAATTTATAGCATAAGCATAATCAGCCTATAATGTTCCCACTGCTGGGACAGAGGCCTCCTCTCTATGAGAGGGAAAGGGCTATAATCCACCACGTGGGCCCAGTGCGGGTTGGTAAATGACTGTCACACGTCTTCGAATTTTTGGTTCTAGCATATCCTAGAACCAAATATTCGGTTTCTTTACGAGAACTTATAAAAGTAGCGGTTTTACCCGTGTAGTCCCCGTTCCCGTGGGAGTACGGGGATAAATTATGTTATATTAGCCTATGTTACTCAGTAAAGGCGTGGCTTTCTAATGGTGAAAAAAATTTTGAAATCGGCGCAGTAGTTTTTGAGTTTATTCAGTACAAACATACACACACACAAAAATACAAATCTTTAGATAAACTTGAGTAGATAGTACAGTGGAGAAACTAACTAGCTCTTGCAGGATCGTGATGATAGGATCCTATGAGAGCCTATCCTATGGATTCTGTCATTGGCTACGTCAAAATCCACGCAGAAGAACCTGCTTTTCGAGAACACAGTGGTACTGCCACTTTTTCTTTATAACACAAACCTTGAAAGGGATTTCGATCGCCTACGACACCTGTTCCAGTGGGCGACTTATCTAAGGCCATATGTGGCCATATGTTTGACCCATAGACCCTTCAATCATCGCCCACTGTGATGATGACCTTCGCTGTCTGTCACTTGGTAGTATTTTCCTTTACTGATTGGACATATACCAAATTGGGTGCGATGTATGTGTGAGACTGCACAAACAGACTCACGATGTCCGCGATTACGCGGAGCCCTAATCAAATAATATTTGTTCAATTGACAAAGGGAAAACAACTATTAGATACACTTACCATCACGTTGGTACTGGTGATGTGACGTAGTCCCTGGTCACGTCGTATCTGAGTGGGGTGTAAGTGTAACTGTGGTTTGTGTGGTGTATGTAAAGTCATGTAGATTCGACGATAACCAAAGGGCGCCCCACAGCGCGTACCGTTGACTCCTTGGTCAAACCTTCTGATCACACACGTGGCACTTTTCATCAATGTCCAACTGAATTTTATCCCGGTTTGCTAACCCAATCGGGGATGTACAATAGTCCAGCACTGAATTTAGGAAATTACCGGCGTCCAAATAAAACACAAAGGCCGGCTACATAACCAACAAATCACTCGCGGTCACGACCCAAAATGGCGAGATTTCTCAATTTTCACTCAATTATCAACAAAATATCAAACACCGATCAAGATTGTATCGGATTACCATTAACTCAAAGTTTCAATCAATAATTACACGACAGCCGCGTGCATCAAAAATACAAGACCACCGAAGCAAGTTTCTTGCCAACAAGATTGCACAGACAATCAAACGTCATCGCACTGACAACTGAAACGTAATCTGTCAAACGTCGAAAAGGTGCGTTCAGAAACTTGGTGGATGAAACAATGTAGTTTCCTATTGTATGTATTGTATGTAGGTTTAATTTGAAGAAATAAACACTGGATTATAGTGTTTTTTTTTTGTTACAGGATAGGTACATTCTAAGGATTAGAATCGCCTTAAGAAACTTATGAGCTCTGCATCTTATGGTTCAAAGTTAGGTCCAGTCTTTAGTCTTTAAAGTACTGTAACTCGAGGAACTATATTATAAATTGTGACTTTATTCTTCGATCAAACCACAGGTAGCGGACGCGGCTACGGACATGGACACCTCCATACAATACTTCCTGAAGGATCTGTCAGTGTCCAGTGTCCGCAGATTGTCCGGACTAGTTTGAATAATTGTTTGCGGGGTTGTAAACTTGTAAGTAGAACATAACATACAAAACCACAAGTTTCACAATACTTTTTTACAAATATTATAAAAGGGTTTTATTCCTGCCCACACCAGAATCTATCGGTGGGCGATTTTTAAGGCCATAAGTGGCCATGTGTTGATCATTGACCAATATCGTCGCCCACTGGAAGCCCTTTGGTCTAAAACTTAAGGCTATATCGTGAATTAATGCTAAGTAGGCGGCAGTGTTGTGATAATAAGTGCATAATTATGTTATGCGTTGATTGATATTAAGTACATGGAGGATCATCCCACGCTACCTATAAAATTAATATGATAATCATATTATCTTGTTCTAGCAATGCTTCTACAACCTGTAACTCGTAATCCTACGGTTCTACAGCAGAGATATAAACCTTTACGGTTATTATAGAATTGACTGAAAAGGAGACATAAACACCAACTTTGTAGCTAGAATAACAAAGTAGAAGATAGAGCTAGGCATCCGCCATTTTGATTTGATTTGATTGATTTTGATTTATGCTAATATTCTTTAGATAAATTATTGTATATATATCTTAAACGCTTATTGTGTGCCCTTACAGTACCTATCGCTATTGTGTTGTACCTATGCGAAAGCTCGGAAATCAAGCTTGTTAAAAAGTTAGTGTACCTATGTGCAAAGCATATTTATTTTATCTTCAAATTTGCGAAGGATTATGATATTTCTCTTTTGTTTGTTGCCTGTAAAAATTATGGGCTGAATGTCGTCAACCTGAAAATATAACTGCTCACCTATTCTTGCTTAATGCTTATCATAAATCTATGTTGTTTGTTGAGTTATTATTCAGCTTACAGCTTTGCTTATTGTGACTGAACTTAATGTCTAGAGTTTATTCCTACGCCTAAAACACCTGTTATATCCGATTAGTATTTTCTAAGAATTAGGTCCTATTTGGATTACAGCTTATTATACAATCACTTCTCACGCCCAGGCCCAGCTGTGGGCGAAGCGCCCACTTTTGTCCCCGATACGGTAAAGTAGACGAATTTGACATTTTATTATACCACCATATCAGGAATATTTGGATCTGTCCCGTGCTTTACAAGTTTTGTCATTGACCATGTTATAAATAGGCACTTTATTTTCCAATAAACTGGTGTTGTTATTATTTAAATTATGTAATTTAAATCTGTGGGACATTGTGTTTATCTTTTTTGGCCATGTTCCTTTTTGGGTTTATTTATTTGTTGTAGTATTAATAAGTTTCCATACTCGTAGTAAATGTTAAGAATATTGTTTTGATAAAGAAGTGAGTTTTATATTTGACTGGAAGGCATGCTCATCTCATCTCATACACAGCCTTCTTGAAGTTAAGTCACTAAAGTTGTGACGAGACAGTGCTTATCTACCCAAGCCATACGTTCCAACTTTTGAACACGTCCTACGTGTTTATAAGTTGCCTTGGCTACCTTGGAAGTCAATAAACAGACTCCGGACCTTACTTACTTTATAAACAACTGTGCTCTAGAGTGCAGATGTGGTGATCGTGGTGGCGTTTTACAAACGACGAGAGATTTTGTCTCCTGGGTTTCATGTCGCCTGCACTTTAGCGCTACTGGAGGTATTAAAATCCTAGCCAAATTCTGCGCCGACTTTTAGATTTTCATCCACACGCCAAGTTCTTTTTTTTTTATTTTGCAAGTAGGTTTTCACAAACACTTTTACACGTCATTTTTTTTAAACTAGATGGGGCCGGTGTTTCGTACCTGACTACTCTGAGAAGAAACAGCCGAAACAAACTCAGAGTTCATAGTCTCTTTTGAAGTCCAAACATAATCTTGCTCAATTCACATGAGGACTATGCAGATTAGTGTCTGAGATAGTCTTTTGAAGAAAGAACCATACAGATTTGAGTGGACCTGTCCAGTCAGTGCAAGCATTTGTCAGCGTGTAGCTCGACTTATAACTTTTAAGGAGTTCAACGAACTACGTTCACTACCCCCAACTCTGATACCAATGTATTTATCGACGCAGTATGCCTCGTCTTCTCTCAGTACAACACTACTAATGTCATCTCAGTTTCATCTCCCTTTCTTGCCACATCATCCTCCTCCATCCACAGTATCCAATCGATTCATTGTTTTCTTAATCTTCTTCTTTTTGCGACGTCATTCCTAGAACTCAGTACAATCATACGTTAACAAGATTGCGTAATTCCTCCAATACAATACAGTCGACAGGGCCTTAGGGCTCGAAGGTCAGTCAATCAACACGGGGGCGTTGTTGACCACTTGTGGTCATTGAGACCTATATGGCCATGTTTACTACAGGGCAGGCTTGTTTACGATACTCGGTTAATTGGCTGCAAGGCGACGATGTTTATACGGTTAAAATGTCGCGAGCCCCGTGAGGTTTCACAATTGTGCAAGTAGGTAATGAATTAATTAATGTGGCATACATTCGATTATGTTGTGAGTTTGCACTGCACACTTGCACCTAGACGGAGTGTCTGTGGTTATTACATATAGTGTATTTGGATGCATGCTGATCACACAATACGCTGGGATGATAACCTCAAGAAAGTGGTTGATCTAGAGTGGACGAGAACAGCGAGAGACAAACAGAAATGGAAAACTTTAGAGGAAGCTTTCGTCGACGGACCTTGTTAAACAAAATTATAGGCTTATTCTATTAACCGAGTACTTTTGGTTACCTTCAAGACGAAAAAACTGAGAACCCTATGTACGAGCAGTTCGTACACTGAGATATTGTTTATGGAAGAATCAGGACTAAAATAAAATCACTGTTAGGTGACCATCGCGGCTTACTCAGCGAATATGCAAGTTCATTGCTATTTAATGTAAAAACTAAAACAATACATGAGATGCATGTTCTAAAGCGAAGTTCGCACAAACCCCATTTCGTTACCATCTAACTGTTCGCGAGACAGACCTGATTAAGTTTTTATCTCAACTCCAGCATCAATAAGCAACTGTTCGGTTCGCGTTACGTTCCGTGGAAGCTCGAGTGTGGGAGCGGTGTCGGGTTCGAGTCCCGCGCCGCACAATCGCCACAGATATTGCTCAACCGATACTAACGGTGGTAACTGTAGAGTTATGGGTGCTAAGAGGGTTTTGTCATCTTGTTATGGTGGGTTGTTGATGTTACATACTTCATCATCTTTATTCACCTCGGTATAGGGCTCTCTTTCCAACTTAATTCTATATTTATTTACCATACGTATCATTATCAGCCTAGCTTTTTCTCAACTATGTTGGGGTCGGCTTTCAGTATTTTACATGGAGCGACTGCCATCTGACCTCCACAACACAGTTAAACAGGTAAGTAAGACTGGTTGTCAGACTTTCAGGGCAAATGACAGCAGGGAACAACTCCTCAACTCCAACGCTTTCCAAGGCACGGAGGAAACTCGGTATGTAGGTAATGGGTGGTCACTTAGGTATCCACGGTCCAACCTACGGCTTAACCTAAAGATTGTCTCGAACGGCTGTTATTATTTAGCCACGAGTTCCTCTTTTATGTCCTCATTTACCATACTACATTTCGACAAATATAATTTAATGCACTGTTTTAGACTTTCACGGTATTTCACTACACTTAAAGTACTTACGACATTATTAATCCTCGCGATCATGATGCTTGGAAGAGCTTCGAAATATCGGAAACTCATAAAATCAAAAGAAAATCACGGATATTATCCTGTCATCATCATCTGCCTAGCCTTTTCCCAACTATGTTGATATTACGTTAACTACGGATATTATCCTGTAAGTACTTTAAATATAATTTACTCTTTATAATGCTACTTCAATATTTGCTGTATAATATATTGTTACAAATAATCCTGTTAAAATTTGAATAATTAAACATAAAGCTTACGTAACCTAAATAAATTCACCTGCGATCAGCTACGCTCTTTATATCCTATTTTTGCTTAAAAAACGTTCAAAGTGTTCATACACCCATTGCCCTGACAAAAAAATAAAAATTACGTTATTTGACAGCCCATTCAATTCTTTTACTTGATTCCCTCGAACCTCGTCAACAGATTGTAACGGTATTCATTTGTTTCGGTGTCGACTGCTACTGACCTACCTTCGGATAACTTAATTTGATGAAACTCATTACTACTGAACATTACCCTACTTTGTGGGTGTGTGATGTGGTCGCTATATAAGCGATTTCCGTTAAAGTTACTTGATCACCTAATTGGATACGCCTACAAACCTTGTGTTTGATCGGACTAACGAAGGCGAGCAAAAAATTGTACATTTTGATACAAGTGGAGAAACTATGTCATTGCAGCTGAGGCGGAATTCACCGAGCCGTAGGCGAGGGGGTTGTGGAGCTGAGAACTGGAGCGATGGATTGCAATACACTAACGAAGAAATAAAATAACAGAACGAAAAGTATTTCTGTCATTAATCATTATTGAACTTTGATTAAATTGCTCATTTCCGCATTCTTTGCCTTCGCAGGTTAAAGGAGAAGTAAAGTTATGAAGCCGGAAAACAACCTAATTTTATAAATGAAAAAAATATTTTTGAATTTAGGATTTTTGTAATGTTGTATTATTTGTGATATTGTTAATAACCAGCATTTGTCGGTGTCCAAAAAACGCCTACACCTTTGACATATTTCTTTTCTATTCTTCTGGCGGTAAAATCTCTAATGGTCTCTTTTAGATCAACTAAGGCCTTGTTTTGCTCAAAATAGTGTGTACTTACACCCATTTAACAAGGTATGTTGCTAAAAAGCTCTAAGCTAATCGCTTGTCGTGTCCGCTCATCAGTATCACCAAATCCGATGCCCCAACCGGGCCGTTTTTACCCGACTTGTCGCGGAAGCCGGGTGATTCCCACGCATTGCTTCTGTGACCTTCCAGCGGCTTCCAAACAATAGCTGGTATCTGGTGCCATCTAGCGGTTACCAACTTATGACCGATATCTTTTTTATTTACATTTTAGACACAAGGCTGCGAATTGCGAATCAAAGTGTTTGTGGACAACTGGGATTTTTAATTTGGTTTTTGTTTAGAGGTTAATGCACAATGTGGTGTAGGTGGACATAACTGTTTATTGTGGTAAATTGTGTCTGGGTTCAATGTACCTAAGAATGCATGCATCAGGTATGAGTGCGATATTACCTACTGGCGGCCTAATGGCAACGAGTTCTTCATGCACCAACATCTCCTTCTTGATTCTGTTCTCCTAGTACTTTCTGTTCAAATTCAAAATTGAGTTCTCTTCTCTCGTATTAAACCTTAGTGTGCCAGAGAGAGACAAAAAATAGCAACATCAAAAAATGATTTCCTTGTAACTTTGGGAGCTGACTGTACTGTACAAAAAACAGTTTAAATTTATGGTTGATGAAATGGGATTCAATGTATAAAGATTACGAGTAGTTACGAGTTGCTTACTTTTTCACTTGTTTCGCGCGTCTTTTGTTTGGTTGTCGAAATGGGAAAGTTACGAGATGGGCGCGTGCCCTTAAATCGTACCTAGCTTGGACAAAAAGACATTTAGCGAAAGTAAACGCCAATAAAACCGGAGAAGTGCCTGTAGGGCCACGCGCAGTAGGTATAGGGTTCCGTAGTAGTCCGTTATCACAATATACATGAACGATTTATTCTAAGGATTTCGTATTTGGTACAAAATTTTCCAACAGCCAAGTTCAACGACTATTATTGCTAAACTAATAAAGTTATCTTAACCGCTATAATTTTTCTTTATAGTTCATGAAATGTATGTGCGAAATGAGTGGTTTTTATTCTTTATGTAATCAAAAATACGTCTTTTGGAAAAAATAAAACGACAATTATGTTCATTATTAAATTGCCTATCCATTAGTATAAGTAGCAAATCAAAATAATGGTTACTTTATGAGGAGTAGCATTTTATAAATCATTATTTCTCATTTCTATGGTTTCGTTGTGAGGGGATTTATTAAACATTAAGCAACTTAAAAAAAATATGAAACGACAATTTTGGAGTCAAGGATATGTAGTAATTTAATGTATTTTTTATTAGTTGGTATTTCTTTTGGATAAAGAGGAGTAGGCTCCAAAAAACTGCTCGCTCAAGGTCATTTGCTCGGGGAGCCGCCTTAAAAGATAGCTTGATCTCTGATCTCTAAAATAAAGCTGATAAGTCATTTTAAAATACTTACGATACCCCCACACAATGGGGTAGACGACGAAAAAAAATTCATCCCCACTTCACATGGTAGCTACCCTAAAAAAGTATTCCAAAATTTTATTTTACCACTTTGTCGGCGTAATTGATATACACACCGTCACACCGCTACAAAATTACAGCTTTCTAGGTAAGAATGGTTGTTGTTATTATATTGCCCAGTAACCTGGCTGCGGAGGTCAGATAAGCAGTCGCTCCATGTAAAGAACGGCTTCATCCAGTTCGATTGGAAGACTGCCCAATAGAAGAATGCTAGGCAGATGATTTTACATAACATCTCACCGCAACGCGGCGGGATCTTGCAACACTGCAACAGAACGCCCTAGAAGTAATACATAATATATTATGCATAATATTACCTACTAATATTCAATTATTGTTGATAAGTGGACCGGATGTTACATAGATATACTTACAGCTGTAAGTGGTCGTCATAAGGTGCTATTTGGCATGTTTGTTTTTGTTAAAGAAATGCAACAGTCTTTAATTAGATGAATGATTGAAGAGTTGAGTAGAGCTTTTAAAATTTGCTTATTATTTAACATCTATTTCTGTTGCTGATGGCCTAGTGAGCGATGAACAAAGAGTTAAAGTTTATCAACCATTAAGTGCTATAATTTAACAGCGTTTCTGGGCACCTATTCTAAGCACAAATACTTGAGTGCCATAGCCATAGAAAGAGACGAAACGGAATTGTTTGAATGCTGCAAGACAAACAAACTTGGCTCACAGACCTCAGTTGGAAATGGGATGAGTTGGTATGACAAAGGGGAACATATGCCGCCAGTGGCAACAATAGGGAATATGCATAAATTTTCTTTTTTTTATTTCGATACGGAATGTTAAAGTACTATATAAATAATGACAAAAAGCGAAAACAATACATAAATCGGCCAAACAACAGAAAAGTTATAACCATTTACACTTTTGTTTCTATCTCTTTCTAGATAAACAGAATTTTGTATGGATTTTGTATGTCGGTGCAACGAATGACGTCATTCGCTATATCGGATCTCTCTGTCTAATCAGCAGTTTCAAATGCTTATAACTTAGTATTTTTTATAGATATTAAAATAATAATTTCACTTTGCTATTTCTGATGTTAATACGCTTTGTTTAGAGTGATAAAAAAAATTCATGCATATACCCTATTGAGATTTTTTCCAATTTGTCGCCAGGGGGGTAATAAAGCAGGTGGTAGCAACTATAGACGCATAAAACTGTCGTCTACACCTCCGCCTTTTTAACCCATAAGAAAGTATTATTTCTCAGGTTCAGTTTAACTCACAAAATTCCATTATATGAATAAAAATACCATACAAATACCATAAAAATACCTAGAAAGCCCTATAGACTCGGATGGATTCCACCACGTAACGGTGTTGGCGTGACGAAGATGACGCGTTCATATTCATATTCCACGGTGTTACGTAAGGGAAGTCGGTATTAATGGTCTGCACAGTTAATCCAATGAGCGACCGGTTCTATGCGCGAGACTGTCTGCGCTTGCGCTTGTGAGGCCGCTGTTACACCGTGTTGTAACGACATGCCTGCTAGATACTTCGTGTAGGGTGGATTATTGTACTAGGTTCGGTCATAGATTCTCGAATGTTAATCAGCTACTGAAGATTGAATCACGTTTTTCGGAATCCAGCCATTGTCAAACACAGCCTGAACGTATCATCACTTCATTATCATTATTTCACTGCTGACCATAGGCCTACACAGAGTTTTCATGCACTCGCTACAACGACACATACCTAGTCACCGTGTCAATTTAATCATTGATATCAGACCTAAGCAAAGAACTTTTCCCTACTATCTATAATTATGAATGAATACTTAGATCGAACTCCACAACCCAGTAAATCAAATAAAACGTCCATTAATTCGCTCGAAAGTTCGCAGCCGGGTATCGGTGTGCGAGGCGCCCCTAGTGACCTCGCAAGGCCGCGCATCCGCCGCCCGAATAAGTCTCCGCCTTCCCGCTTCTTTATACCGCAAACCTTTTTATACCTCACATTCTACCACTATAACGTAGCGGTACACTTTTTATCCCATAATATGCAGTGGGAATTAGACTGTATGCCTTGAAATTAATTGCCACGCCAGATGTGGACAGAGAAAACAGGTGGTACAATCCTGCGATTAAACGAAAGGGACCGAGGATAACCGAAATCGATCAAAAGAAGAAGAGATAGAAATAAGTAATGAAAGGAATTAAGAATAGAAAATAATAACATAACATCACGCCTACTACTACTACAACAGCCCATAACGTCCACTGCTGGACATAAGCCTCTCCCATGATGGGAGGAATTTGCCGTAATCTCCACGCTTGGCAGGCGGATTGGAGATCGCAGTGATGAAAGACTAACAGAAAACGCTGCTGCCCATTCTCTGGTCTACGGAGGCGCAAGGTGTTCTGCCGCAGACATTAGTCGCCTTATACGACACCCGTGAGTGTAATGGGTTGGTTCTATTCTACTCTGCCGGATACCACACGGCTAACATCACGCCTGTAATCACCAAAAGGTAAGGCAGAGGAGTAGTACCTAATAGTACACCCACATTTCGCCAGTTATGTTTCAGTGCCCATGTAATGGGGAGCGAGCCTATTGCCATCAACCGGGTACAATTCCAAACTCCGTAGCTGCTATTGAGAATCTCCTGATAGAAAAACTCAATAAGACTGCCCGACCGGGAATCGAAATCAGGAGCTCTCAGAAAAGAACAAATAAGTACCGTTTCGATGTTTATGACACAAACGAGGTTGCAGTTTCTTATTGATTCACTTGTCTTGACATCAAATTTCAATGCTGTTCTATAGGCTCACATCTCGTAACTTTCCCATCTCGACAACTAAACAAAATAGCATCACAAAAGTGTTTTCATAACTATTTTGATCTTCCTACATTGAATCCTATTTCGTCAACTTTTGAGTATGCGTACATTCAATCGCATTGCTCACGGGCGTTTTGCCAATTGATTGTTGCTCATCAAACAACCCATAGCTTGTGTTCTTAAATTAACATCACCTTTGTCTTGTGAGAAATTAGTCGACATTATTGAAGTAGGACTGTGGGACACCCGCTATCATTGTCTTGGAAGTCATAAGTCCGTTTTTGTATTGTTCAAGGTTACAAACGGGATATTGTTCACCTGTACGAGCCAGGTGATTGATTTTTTGGGTAAACACAGGTGCAAGTCAAAATTAGATATTGGTGCCGATTCCCTTGTTTACAAACTATACCAAATTTAAGTTCAGTGCATCTTTTTCTTTCTATTTCATTAAGAAAAGGACAGAAGATAAATTTTAGTTATGTTCTGTCAAATTAATCAGCGCCATACAAGTTTTAGACACGATTAAAAAGTTGACTACTAAAATTACATCAAATTACGTCAGGTGCTGGCTAATTTGACAGGATTAAACTAATATTTATCTTCTGTCCTTTTCTTAATGAAATGGAAAGAAAAAGATTCATTCAATGTAAATTTAGTTTAGTTTGTGAACAAGGGAATCGGCACCATTGGTATATTTTAGGTTGATACTTTATTTGTTGTCGCTACTTATGAATCTATGCAATGGTAGGTATTTAAATAGAGACTGTTATGATACTCAAAATCAAAAGCCCACGAAAAATACTATTTAGTATCCCGCTGATCGGTTCCATTGTTTCTACTTTCTTCCTTATACCTGTAACGTTGTAGAAACTCAGAATAGTTTCTACCGTTACTTTGTAAACATAACCTATTCAACACTTTAATTAAGTTAAATGTCAAAACAAACGCCACAGAGTATACATACTCATTGGGCCGTGCAGTTACTATACGACTAAAATTAGCTGTTTCACCAGTGCTGTGCGCGCGTTACGTGTATCTGATCGAATGAGTGAAGACTTGTCTATGCGTAAACACGCCAGTATAAATGTCACGGACTCGCGCTGACGAGTCCTTTTTTTGGAAATATTCTGCTCCCAGTGACTAGACGCGTTCTCTCATCGGAAATCAAATTTCTAGAAGTATTCGCGATCTAGAATATTCGGGCTTAAAGCAGGCAGCTTTAATTTTTGTTAGTAACCTAACTCTTTTCGTTTTGTGTCTACGTAAACCCCATACTGGGTAAGTGTTGAACAGCAATTCACAGCGATTCACGTTTTCATATTTTGTGTATCACTAGCTACGTGGTCTCAAGATGTGAGCCACTTTCTATCACCGTTTTTGCTATGCACATTCAAATGCTTAAATCATGTAGCCTTCAGCCGAGTGTGTTTGACATTTTTCATGACACTCATAATGTGCAAATCATGTCGTGCTTACCACCACCATCATGTAAACTCCGTACTGATTGTGACTACCACACATCACCTTCATTGGCGCACGGGTATTTCTCGCTTTGCTTTTGCCTTGGTGTCACAATCAGCGGGGATGACTGCTAGCCATTCCGTGACACGCTGGACGTTATTTTCCAGGGTTCAAGATTACGGCTGACGTTCCAGATTACGGCTGACGTTCCAGATTACGGCTGACGTTCCAGATTACGGCTGACGTTCAAGATTCCGGCTGACAGTCAGGATTTCGGCTGACAACCGTTTTACCGGCATCCAATTTGCCGCGGGCTCCGCAGCGGGTATCTTTAACCTGCGTGGCCGCGTCGAAATTCTACGGGTCGGCGCGATCATCTGCCGTCCGTCACCCTACCTGGCGTCTGCAGCGTGGCACACCGCTACGGTCATCGTCACGCCGGGCTGAGCCAGGAGAGTACCGTGCAAACCCCCCGGGCGGGCTTGGAAAACTTGTGACCATAAACCTACCCACACCCGTTTAGTTTATTAATATATTTTTATGTTGACTTGGGTCCGTGGTTTTCTTTTATTTACCCCCACGGACACCCTTTCCGTCACATACCACAACATCTACCTACATCAATACGTTAAAGTTGTTGAAATTTTGTCTCTTGTAACCATCACTTTATCCAGTCGATAGGATTCCACTACTGGACAAGCAAGGGCCTATCTCAGGTTGCACCAGAACACCCGGTTCCCCTCCTTCGGCATCGAGTGTCCCGGTTCCCGCCCGATCACCTCATAAAGTCGTCTACCCATCCAGCACCATGACACCAAGGACACCAACTTATCCTAGCCTAGCTTTTTTCCAACTATACAAAATGTACACGAATACTGGTATTTTACAAGTAGCCACTGCTTCCCTGACGTCCACAACCCACCCTACTAGCACCTATTCTTTGTATGACAGTACCCAATTTCCAGTTTGGCGAAAAATTTGTAAAGTAATGGCATCATCTGTCTAGCCTTTTCCCAACTATGTTGGGGTCGGCTTCCAGTTTTACCGGATGCAGCTGAATACCAGTATTTTACATGCAGCGACTGCCTATCTGACCTCCACAACCCAGTTAGTACTGGGTAATACGATACCCCTTGGTCAGACTTTTTGGGCCTCTGACTACCTAACGACTGTCAAAGATCTACAAATGACAGCCGGGACCAACGGCTTAACGTGCTTTCCGAGGCACGGAGGAAACTCGGTATGTAATGGGCGGTCACATCCACAGGCCAACCTAGGCAAGCACGGCTTAACCTAACGATCGACCCGAGCGGCTGTTATTATTTAGCCCGAGCTCCTCTTGTAAAGTAATGGCATCATTGTGAATTATAAACGCCATCTGTTTGCTCCACGACCTTGCCAGCTTGTGCTGTCGGTTGTGCGACCGCAGCCGCAGCTAATTCTGTGCCATTGTCTTTGTGGGAAACGGACTGAATGTTCGACAGTTTTAACTGAATTGTGCTAGTTTTTGGTGTTTTTGAATGTTTACTTGTTATTTTACATGAACGACGTACTTCGTTAACTATTCCTACACATCCATCATAATTTTTGGCGAAAAACGTCCATAATTTGCATTACTGGCCAATCTTCGCAACATCGACCAGACCTGTGGTATTTTCCTACATATTTTATGTAGTGACACATACATAAGGTACTACATTCTCACACTTGATTGCAAAATTATATGTTATCTTTAAAATTGCTTCAACGTGTAGTCATGTTGAAATATGTCGGAATTACACACAACGACCGAACAAGAAAGTTAGCTGTTTCCCTTATGACTGTCTTCCTTGATCAGAATATTTGTTGAATTGTAACCTGTTTGACTTGACTTGTGGTCTAAAGCAGTGCGAAGCACAAAGTGCGCAATAATAGCTAGGTTAGTTGAACATAGAACCAGGATATAAAAATATAGGTGTAGCTACGAATATTCAATGGAATTTCTGAAATATACTTTGTGGTACATCCAAGGATGCAAAGCTTTATAAGTTCTAAAGATTATAAATTACACGCATAGTCCGATTAAGCAAACCTTGTAAGCTCACTTCTAAATAACTTCTAAAACATGATCCGTTTGTAATCCCATACTTCGTTAAATCGATTAACTTACACCCAGGTGTCGCTACCTACACTTGTCAGATCGATGGCTATCGACCTCTTGTAATCGAACCTCTTCCCATGAGTCTTCATGTATTGTGTGACGCATTCTTCGTCACGGCATCGTTGCTATCGAACATGGATAGTGGTCCAATAGTTTGACTGAGTTTAGTCAAACTGCAGGTTATCATCTGTCTAGCTAGCCTTTTCACAACTATGTTGAGGTGGGCTTTTAGTCTCACGAATGCAGCTTAATGCCAGTGCCATTAAGCTGCATTCGTAGCCTAAAGCCCACACAAAATACTGATTTTATATGGATTTACTGCCTATAACTGCCACCACCCCTAATGAGTAGGAATTTCTAGAAGTATAGATGTTCAAAGATATGATAGAGGAATGTGACAAAGGGCAGTACCTAGAGGCGACAATGGATTTAGAGTTGCAAACAAATTGGATCTGGATAATGTCAATGAATCGACAATAGCTCCAAGAGTAGGCCAATCTTATGATCGTGAGATAGAATTCCTATGATAAGTGTGAGGTACTATTATGTTGTGATAGAGATTACAAACAAGAGCCTACCAGTTTGAAGTTTGAACGAACCAGTCTTGCCAATCGACTATCGTGTTCCCAAAAGATGATAGAGATTACAAACAAGAGCCTACCAGTTTGAACGAACCAGTCTTGCCAATCGACTATCGTGTTCCCAAAAGACCTCTTTAGAGAGCTCAAGTGTCTTGACTTTGTCGTCAATGTAGCCCAGTTGACGAAGATCATCAGTATTTCCTCCACAATGAGGGTAGACGTAGTCTGCAGTTGCAAGCAATAACCGGACCGACAGAACACCAACGTTGCGCTAGTTATAAAATAGGGACCACGTCTACCATGTTGCTATCGACCGGGTACAACTAAAGTTACATCATCATCTGCCTTTTCCCGACTATGTTGCGGTCGGCTTCCAGTATTTTACATGGAGCGACTGCCTATCAGACCTCCACAACCCATTTAGTACCGGGTAATACGATACCCCTTGGTAAGACCGGTTGTCAGACTTTTTGGGCAACTGACTACCTAACGACTGTCAAAGATCTACAAAAGTGCTTTCCGAGGCGCGGAGGAAACCCGGTAGATAATTGCTGGTCACCCATCCACAGACCAACCTAGGCAAGCACGGCTTAACCTAAAGATCGACCCGAGCGGCTGTTATTATTTAGCCACGAGCTCCTCAACTAAAGTTACATACGAAAAAATATGCCAGATCTGCGAATTCCTAAAAAACCATTTGTTTAGCCACAGCATTTTCCTGGTTCGTAGAAAACATGTCTAATTAATTGATCAAGATGCTATTCGTGTCATATTCTTCGTCACGGCCTTGTTAACACGGATCATGGGTCATCAGCGGAGGGAGATTCCCACCGGTGTCCGAGATGAGACGGGTGTCCCTCGTGTGGACGTGTGGTAGACCGAGACGATTGCTTCGTACTGGCCGGCGTGAATGCATGTTGTTTGGCTTGTTTGTTTGCTGTTTGGCTTGTTTGGGTGTGTATTGTATTACTCATTCATGTCTGAAATACTGTTGAGGATTGGTGCTCTATACAAAGTACCCATGGTTATTTAGCCGTATTTTGTAATATGTTGATTCATAATACGTGTATACCTAAATAATGGAACAAGGTAAGTGTTTTGTTTTAATGACCAAATAAAGTTATTGTGTGACATCAGTAACATTTAAAGTAATTTGCTTATAAATTACTTTCATTGTTCATTATTGTCGCAAATTCAGCGCTTCCTTATTATGTACGCAGTTTTGTATTTTATTGACGCATATTATTCTATTTTCCCCATAGGTTATCACTGAATCGTAACTCAGTGATAAATCTGATTACGTTTGGGAAAAATACTCAATTATGGATTCAACGACGAAAAGTCTGGAAGTTCCATGTTTTTGTTCTGACTGCACTTTTAAATAAGCTAATCTTTTTCAAGAAATGTTTGGCTGACAAGTAGAGGATGCAATAGGAACAACCCAGACGTCGCGGGAACAGGTTGCGCCTGCGGTCAGCACAACAGGTTGCACCCAATTGTAGCTCCCGGCTCCCACGGGATCATCTAATGTGAAGCCTTGTATCATGGTCTTTTACTAGTGATTATGGAGATTTTGTTTTTATAAATGTGAATTTCACACTTCTATCTCGGAGCAGCGACATATTGTTTGAAGCACCGACAATTTTATTGTAAACACAATGTAAATCAGTTTTTTTCAAGAGTAGCTCTGTTTGTGGATTTAGAGTAGTTATTAACGTGTCCTTTTGAACGATCAAATTTTGACGTAAGTCCTAGCTCTGTAAATCTGTACAGGTTCATCTAAAGCAGTGTTTTTCAACCTGTGGGTCAACTCCCTGGGGGGTCGCGAAGCCTCCATATCGGTCGCAAGAGGTTGCGAAAACTACCTCAATAAACAAAACAATAAAGCCATGATTTAATAAGAAAATGTTAACTAAGGGATATAAACATTTGTATGTTCATACAAATTAACAAAATAAAAACCTATTAGTACTATATATATATATCCGTCTTATTGAGGTTTCACTTTAATTTCTCCCATCATGGATATCCGTTTGTGCTGCATAGAGAATTAAGTCGAATTCCTAATACTAACTTAAAAAAATGCATTAAATACCTACATGTATTAATTATCCGAATCCTAATTATGCAAATGCATAAAAAAATGTATGGATTTAATATTTGTAATTTAATGAAATAAATGAAAAAAATAAGCGAAGAGGTTCTCCAAATGGGTCTCCCTTGTTTGACCGAAAGGAATTTGACAAATTTTCACTTCCCAAAAAATTTTTCGCATAATTTCATTTGGCAAATTATTACTTAGCAAAAAATCTATTCACAAAAAATTGTAACGCAAACCTTATGTTTGGGAAATGAACGTTTAAACTATAACTTGTTTACCAACTAGTACTTTTAACATATTTTATTTAGTCAAATATTTCAGTTGGAATAACAGTTTTTACGCAAAACCAAAAAAGCCAAATAAACGTAATGTTCGAATTAATAATACAATACGGAAATGAAAATAATATTGTCATGACGCCAAAAGTCTGATATTAGATTTCGAAAAGGCAACCATTTCAAGCATAAAATCTAACTTTGAAGACGTTTTATTTCCTATTATATATTATATATTTTTCCACTTGGGACAAATTCTAAATAGGTAATAATAATATGAATATTAATTACACTATTTTTTTTTGTAGTTCGTAGTGTTTTTAGGGTTCCGTAGTCAACTAGGAACCCTTATAGTTTCGCCATGTCTGTCCGTCCGTCCTCCCTTAATCTCTGTGACCGTTAGCACTAGAAAGCTGAAATTTGGTACCAATATGTATATCAATCACGCCGACAAAGTGGTAAAATAAAAATTGGAAATAATGTTTTATTAGGGTAGCCCCCCTATATGTAAAGTGGGAAGCGATGTTTTTTTTTAATTTCAACCCTAACGTGTGATATATTGTTGGAAAGGTATTTAAAAATTAATAGGGGTTTCCTAAAATCATTTTTTGATAATGTCAATAATTTCGGAAATAATCGCTCCAAAAGTAAAAAACAATGTGTCCTCCCCCTCTAACTTTTGAACCATAAGTTCAGAAAATATGAAAAAAATCTGAAAAGTAGAACTTTCTAGGAAAATCATTTTGAACTTGATGGAAACAACAGTTTTTGTACAAAAAAGACAAAAAGTTGTACAAAATAATTTCTGGACTAAGTTTGTAGTATATTCGTATATGCAAGCATTTTTACATAATGGATCTTTAAACTCAAAAGTGGGAACACTTATTGTGACGGACGGGAAACTACGGAACCCTACACTGAGCGTGGCCCGACACGCTCTTGTTTTGCATATTTTTTTTTTCTATATAATGTAGTCTTCGCAGTAGGTCACAGTTTTAACCTAACCTAACCATTTTTTTTAAATAAGTAATTATCCTAATCTAAATAGTTCAGTTCCGGGTAACCTACTAAAAACAATCTCTTTTTTCTATAAATGCAAGTCGTTTCTGGCACACGCCGGCCGCTGCCGCGGCACCGCTCGCTTCGCTCGCTCGGCTCGTGCGTAGGAGGTTTTAACCTAACCTAACCTACCCATTTTGTTTAAAGAAGAAATTAACCTAATCTAAATAGTTGATTTCCGGGTAATCTACCTAAAAACAATATCTTTTTTTCTATTAATGCAAGTCGTGTCTGGCACTCGCCGGCCGCAGCCGCTGCCGCGCGGTTTTAATTCTATAATTCCCAAAAAATCTTACTTTTGCCTTAATATTTTTTGTCTTAACAAATCATTTCACCAAACGTTTATTCTCTGAAGATTGTTTGCTGTAATAAATCATTTGATTAAAGACCAAATGCCATAATGACATTATGCTTGGTAATATTTTGCCAAGTAAAAATTTGACCAAATAAAAATATGCGTACTAAAATCATTCGAAATATTGCAATGGTATAAAAAAGGTTGCTAAAATTTGTTTGGGTAATGAAATTTTGTCAAAATCTTTTCGGCAAAACGGCAGGATCCCTCGCCAAATATTTTTTCATGGTATGGGGGTCGTGTCATGAAAAAGGTTGAAAAAC
Source organism: Xestia xanthographa (assembly GCA_905147715.2). Lineage (NCBI taxonomy): Eukaryota > Metazoa > Arthropoda > Insecta > Lepidoptera > Noctuidae > Xestia > Xestia xanthographa. The sequence goes on from LR990655.1 coordinate 2,010,738, forward strand.
ACTGGTCTGCAGCCTTATTCTACTTCATCTGAACACTCCACTTTCCTTTTTATGACTTGTCATTTTATGCCTTCATTCCATACATTGGTAAATACATGAACAAACCATGCTTGTTCATCGGATTACCCGTAACATCGCGATACTATAACAATAGAACAATATCTGCCCCAGTATCTTTACGACTAAAATATCCATTACGTCATAGGTAGATGTAATGGTATAGTATAGGTGCTGTTGTCATAATATGCGACTTTGTGATGATATCTTTAGGTGTTTTCCCATAAGATGATCAGAACAAAGCGTTGCTTCGGTTTTGCTTGGAGTGACTGGTTTGAAACATTACAAATTAGTTCATAGTGTTGTCATCGTGAGCAATAGATGTACGCGATTAATATCTCCGAAATTAAATATTTATATCTTGAAACTTCACGGTATGACGGTATATTTCTGCAATAGCTCAAGATGATTGTTAATAGATAAATCATAAAATATTTAGTAATTGTTAAAGTTGATTTGGTTTGAAATTCAAATTAACAGTTTTAGTCAGGATTATGCATGAATAGAATGGTTTTAAATGAATGAATTATGAATGGTTTTAATAAATGAATGAAAGAAGTTTTTAACTTTCGAAAACCGTGTTTTAAGCTGGCTGGAAAGTTGGAAAATGTGTGTGTATTTTCCTGATATTCCCAACAATGCCCTATCTACTTGTTTTTCTTCGTCGTGTCTCTCCTCTTCATAGCCCCACAATATTTTACACTTTGTCCCAAAAGTTCGCAACTTCCATGACATTGTCGGTGGTAGCCCATCATCATCACCATCCACAGTCCAACTTCACCCACTGCTGGTTATAGGCCTCTCTTTTCTTGTGCCAAGCTCCACGTTCTCGTGCCAGGCTCATCCAGGATATTCCCACGATGGCAACAATGTCGTCTGCCCATTTTTTGGCCACACTCCTACTAAACGAACTACATATACGATCAATAATAGGTACACCTTAATCCTTTCGTGGCTATCACCGCCTACTTTACACTCAATCCTTGTTACCAAGGAGTACAAACCGCAGGTCCACATACCGAAGCCTTATGGCGATTCCCACACTCTTTTTGTTTTTATTTGAAAGTTGCGCGGGCGCACAGGTGTGGGGAATCGATTTTACGTTTACGAGAATATTCCTGTTACCGCCTTATTTAGAGTCAGTTGCTAAATACTGTTTGCTTTGTGTAATGAGGTTGAGTAAGCAGGTTGGAATTAGTCTTGGAGTGGGTTAAGAAATTAATCTATGGAATGAGATTGTACTGTTCTTATCCATTGATCGTTTGAGCTGTCTATAATGTTGTGAAGGGTTGCGTAAAATAACTAAGAAATACTTCAGTACATTTATGTTTGGTTTAATTTTGCCACTTAATTATATCGTATAGTTGTCTGTTTGCTTCTTGCTTTCTACCTCGTTTTTGACCAACGTTTTAAACTCTCCGTGTAATTTGTGTCAAACTGACTGAAACAGTACATTACTAAACGATACACAAGAAATTCCTTACATAGCACAATTCTCAACATTTGTAGGGTTCAGCGGCAACACTATTACACTGCTCATCCGTGCACACTGCACGTGGTTCCGTACGTGACGTCCGGTTAGACGACTGCACATCTCACTAATACACCGATTAGGGAAGCTCATTTTTGTACCCATTCCAATTTGAACTATACACGTAAGCAATAGATTAGGATTTAGTTTATCTAAGTGAATTCCAAGTAAGATATCAAAATACCGACATGTTTAAAAGTCCATAAAATAAGAGTATAAAGGTGTTAATGCAGTTTTATGAAGTCGTATCGGATCGTGTTGGAAATATATTACATAAGGTCGATGTGGCTATACGCGGAGCTGTTGCCATGTGGTGAATTTATGCTGATGTTCCTTATACAAGTAGGTACAACCCTGTTTTGCTATAAAGGAGAGCAATCAAGCCTGAGTATATATGTTCTGTGAATCAAGCACACTAGCATGGGAACTAGAGGTATCTCGAGCTAATGAACAAGTACCTACTGCACTTTAAGGTTTATTAAGATTTTTACTAACAGAACTCCCTTTTCCTGTCTCCTTCCTACTTCGTAGCTCCTCTAACACTTTTTTTCATCACGAACTGATAGTTTCAACCAGAGACTGCTCGACTAAGGGCCAAGTTCACCGAAAAGATCTCTATCTATCTAGATGTCTGATTATCTAAAAACATCTGTTTAAAACACATTATTGTTTTTAGATAATCAGACTGTTATCTTTTCGGTGAACTTGACCCTAAAACTCGTTGATTCCCAAATTACTCAAACCGCGGAAGACAGCGACGACTATTAATTATATTATTACTAGATTTCGTTCCGAGCTAACTGTTATGTCTTCCTCCACATCCAAGGAAACGGCAAAGCGTGACGGCACTTTAATAAGATCCTTTACCCCCGGGGGCTAAGCAACTGACATAAACGTCAATTATTTTAAAAATTATGAAGAGTCAGTTGCGTGAAATAGCTTCAAATCACCCTAAAATAGACGCCATTTAAGGCAGGGGCGTTAAACGAAGTTAATAATTATAGTGATTGAACGTGACTGCGCGGGCGCAGGCGACTGTGTATGAAATATTACGAGTTTATTGTTTCCTGTGCTTCCGCTAGAGGGTGCGCTTGGCGACTAGGCTTTAAACAGAGTCCGGATATTTATGAAACATCAAGTTTTAGTGTGTGCAACAGGATTTGCAAATGGGGTTCACGGTTGCAATTTCTGAAGGGGTAGAAAGATGAATACTTTATAATACACCCACAAGTAAAACCTGTGAACATAAACGCTCAAATGAAATTACTAATGCAACATTGTCATTAGTCTAAGTCCTTTTATCTAAGAAACGCATGCTCGCCCTAGGCCAGGTGGCGGTTCAAGAGTTTCGCGGTGCGCGTGAGTCGCTCTATTTTCAGAGCAATTAGGAAAGCACGCAGATTCTACCGGTTCGGATTTCAAACGCGTTCGTATTTCAATATCGAACGTTCCAACGCTCTTTGACGTTTTATGTTTTAATATGTGTTTTTTTTCTTTCATGCTCGTTTTAACTTTCAGGGGTATGAGGAATATCAAGGATATGGCGGTTTCAATTTTGAAACCGTCACGCCGTTTGGCGTGTTGTTGTTGTCCGCCGTTGTTCTGGACAGCCAAAAGTTTTCCGCAGACAGCCTTAACGCATAACAGGAATGGTCAGTCACTGGCCGTAGGGGTATGGGCCAATGGGCCAAAAGAGAACACATTTGGGTTAATTTTTAGCGAAATTTGTAAATTCTGAGATGTATCATTTTATAATGATTTTCATAAAAAAAAAAACATAAATACTTAGTCTTAAATGTGCATTTATTATGCTGTCCTGTGATTTATTAGGAGCTGATCACCGCTATTCGAAGTAAACATCAACAATTATGTTTTTTTTTATCGTTTCCGCAGTTTTACTTGGAAAATACATAAAACAGTTTATAAATATAGTAATTAATACCGTTATAAACAGCACGTCAAAACTTTACGGCTAGTCTTGGTATAGGAAGTCAAACAAAATATAAATATGATTAGTCTAGGTTCAGTAGTCCCACTTTTAACACTTTTTCTACGTGTGTACAGTCACAATGTTAACTGAAATAAAGAGCTACATGATCTTCAGGAATTCAGGATTACCACTGGACATTTATCTATACTAATATTATAAAGAGGTAACATTTATTTGTAAGTTTGTATGTTTGTAAGTTTGTATGTAGGGTAATCTTCGGAAGTAATGAACCGATTTCAAAAATTCTTTCACCATTAGAAAGCTACTTTCACCTTGAGTAACATAGGCTATATTTTATCCCCGTACTCCCACGGGAACGGGAACTACGCGGGTGAAACCGCGGGACGTCCGCTAGTCGACTATAATACTGGATATTTCACCCAGGCGTCAACAGAATGACGACCAGATGCTTTTACAGACCAATAATCAGATTAGGAGCTCGTGGCTAAATAATAATAATAGCTGCACAGGTTGGTCTTCTAGGTTTAGCCGCTCTTGCCTAGGTCAGTCTGTGCAACATCATAACTTACCGGGTTTACTCGCCGTTGGCTGTCATTTCTAGATCTTTAACAGTCGTTACAGGTAGTCAGTGGCCCGAAAGTCTGACAACCAGTCTTTCCAAGGGGTACCGTTAGTACTGGGTAATAACCCAGTACTGGGTAATAACCCAGTACTGGGTAATAACCCAGTACTAACCGGGTTGTGAAGGTTAGATAGGCAGTCGCTTCATATAAAATACTGGTACTCAGCTGCATCCGGTTAGACGGAAACCAAACCTAACATAGTTGGGAAAAGACTAGGCAGATGATGCCCTTATGCGATTATCCCACGCATCAGGTTTCCATTGCAGACTGAAACTGATCGATCATGCGGATTAGTCGGACTATCCTGACAGGGTAAAGGAGAAATGAGGTGACGTGTAATAGATAACTATGAAAGAAAAAGACAAGCAGCGACTACCTCAAAATAAATTGGGATAAGGCAAGGAGAATGATGATTCCCAGCGAAAGAGTTATCACGCGGTGATGGACTGGTATTTCTGTACTCTACTACTAGGTAAGTTGTATGCGTATGATATGAGTATATGAGTAATAATAACCACGGTGTGTTGTGACGACGAGCTAGCCTTGACACGTGGTGCCGCGCAGATGTTTGTAAAAATAAGAGTTATTGTAAGAAAGTTCGCTCGTGCCAATTATTGTGCCACCTTGGGGACTCGACAATCTGGGACAAGCGTTTATGGGCTGGTGTTAATTAATCGCACGCACTGGGTGCTGCATTCCACTGAACTTTTGGATAAGCAACTTTTTGACAAAAACGAAAATACTGTTTGCTGTCTGTAGTTACTACCTATTTTATTTCGCTTGATTAAGTTTTTGACTTTTCAAGGGTTGGTATCCGGCTGTATCCGGTAAGACTGGAAGCCGTTCCCAACACGGGAAAGTTAGGCGGATGATGATGACTTTTCAAGAGTTAATCTCGGTCGATCGATTCTCGGTTGGTACGCACGACAGCAACATCATTCCGTATCTTCATAGAGAGAGGTTTTTCAATAGATCGTAATAATAGAAGTTATGAAGGACGTGAAACAGTACAGGAGAATAAATTTATTTAACATGTTTTAATATCAATCATTCTCTGATGGGCATACATAGTCCTCTAACGCCGCAGCGCCAAGTCTTGTGCTTCCCGTATAAATCGGATTCCCGCAACCTCCACCAAATCGGAACGAACACCACACATAAATCCTAACAAGGTGGACCAATGCCCTGGTGAAGTTCCAGAAACATCACCACCAACACCGTGAAATATAAACACATAATACTTAATGTCCCATTCAAATCATTAGGTTGTTATAAACCAGTAGCCCTGTTTAAAATCCCTTAGCACGTAGTGTAAATATTGCCAATTTGAGTGCATTGACCGACTCCTGCGCACCACATTCCCTTCGGTTTATATCAACGGTAAAGTGTGGAATTTTGTTATATTGGTGGGTATAAGTACTAATACTTGTTAAGTAGGTATAAGTACTAATTGTTCTTCATAATACTAAGCGAGTTGTATTATGAAGAACAATCATCAATAGAAATACAAAAAAATGGCCTGTCGAACGAAATAAGTAAGTGAGATTTATAGTCCATGATTCCCTCCTTTTTCTTATCGCGAAATCTAAATTGAACCAGTCTAGATCTATGCAGCGAGTATAATTGTTTGGTTCTTCAAAAGCGTATTTTAGTTCCTGTAACGAGCAAACAACGAGACACCACCGCCGCGCCCGCCGTCACCTGACTTATTATGTCCCATAGTTTGTGGAATAGCACTAGACGTCGACTCTGATGCGGGGTCATCTTTTTATCTCCACCTGAACAGGTTTCTTTTTGCTTTAATCTACCTGGGACCGGGGTCTGTTTAAATGCTTCTGATGGCGATTGGTTTAACGTTTCGGCAGATTTGGTCAGTAAACAAGGACATTAGCACGTAGAGAAAATTAGCCTAACATGCTTTTTTATTTCCTCTGGGTTCGCATACCACCGTTATGACAATTTCAATACACTTTGGCAACACCAACACACATATCAGCAAAAACTGTAGCTAGAGGTAAGCACATCTCGGCGGGAAAGCTAAAAGTCATCAGCTATTCCTGTCCACTAGTAACTCCTGAGTTCCTGACTCCCTGCTCAGCAGCAGTCTGCCCCAGGATGTTTTGTTCCACTGAGCTAAAAGTGCGTTTCCTTACACGTAACAGTTTATTTGAGTTCGGTTGTTGTGCTAAGACTTTCCGTCGGTCGTTTGTACTTAGGTACTGATGTAGCATAGTTGTTTACACGGGATTATTTATACGGCCTTCTAAGGATGTTGAGTTGTGGAGGGTTAATTTATCTAATTGGAAAAGTAATTAAGAACCAAAAACGGCTGCAAATTGGTTTATTTTTCTTACATTTTCTTTAGTAATTGTAGTTTTCTAAACTTGAGTTTAAACAAGGACTTGCAGTTACAGAGATAATCCCATTCGTATCCAGCTAGCGATTTCTGAAAAGGCCAAAATACATTAACCGGCTTTTCATTGCGAGAAGTCATTGAATTGGTTTTATTTGTTTTATTTGCCACATACTCAGATAAACCCGTAAAACAAAGACAACACACAAAGAAAAACAACAAATGCAATAAACTAGCAACAATAAGATTAAAAGGTTCTTCAACTAATAGGCGTAGGTGTAATCGGCGCCATAAATACACTATTAAAATCCCATGTAGGCGTGACCTATTTCCTAACACCAATTCATTGCTGGTTCTTTACCACGAATTGTGATAAAGCTGCTGCCATAAGCACTAATGGATGAAGAACGTTTGTTTATATCCGTGGGTGGTGGAAAGCCCTTAGACTGATTGATAACTAAGCGATAATTATGAGCACATGATTTGTCTTTTGTTTTTCGTATCTTATGATGAAACAAAGGAAGGTGGGCAGATAGAGATAGGTATGATAGTTTTATTGCAGTCTGTGACTGTGGATATTGTATTTCACCAAATTATACTATACTATAGCTGACGTCCCGCGGTTTCACCCGCGTAGTTCCCGTTCCCGTAGGAGTACGGGAACAAAATATAGCCTATAGCACTCACGACTAATGTAGCTTTCTACCAGTGAAACAATTTTTAAAATTGGTTCATTAATTCCGGAGATTACCCCCTACATACAAACTTACAAACATACAAACTTACAAACAAATGTTACCTCTATATAATATTATTATTATAGTATAGAAGAGAAAAAAGTAAAGAACTTTAGGGATTTTACCTAGTAATTCTCAAGAACTTGGAAACTAGATCAACTCGAAAAACTTGTGTTATAGTTTGCAAATCCCACTCTACTTTTTCTTCTTCATCCAAGAATTATCAAACTCTAGCTACATTCATGCTAAATGAGTTTTTTTTACTTTAAAAACGAGCAATACCCACTAACGAATGACGTCAATGAGAGAAAAAGCGTTATAAAATATGATTACTTCAGCGTCAAACGATACCACTGTAAAAAAAAGTTTTTTATGTTTACCACGTTTTTGTGACTGTATCACTTTGTGTTGTTCTTTAAGTAAGTTCTGTTTTTGTACTAACAATTGTGAATTAATTTTGTGAACGTGGATAAATTATGAATGTAGCTACTTATATGGATCTTGTGACATCTGAATTAAATGAATTAATTTATTTATTTAAGCGACTTTGTATCAAGTTAAATATTTTTCGGCCTTCTTTTAATTTTTTGATGAAAATCGTCTGCTAAGAAAATCATGAATGTTTTAGTTTCCTTGTTTTTTCATGACGAAACCCTAGATTGTTTTCAGGGATGCTAAAATTTCACGGTGTTCCTCCTACCGCTTCCTCTATCTTCGAGAAAGGATCTGTTCTGTAGAAAATCACATAGCATTAGGAAAATTCGTTTCTTACCAACTAGGTAAGTACATAAATAACGTTATCACTTCAGATAATATGAACGAGCATACAAGATCAAAATCCTTGAGAATTAATTAACTAAGATCAGATCAGTTCAGGAAAATCTGTCAGTTTTACAACAATTCAATGACAACCCGCCATTGTACGGGCGCCGTCTTGAAAGTTACGATATTATCGCGCAAGCGCAGTGGCGCGGAGGATTCGATTGTGTGATTAATTATTATTAAAGTAATTATGCGTTATTTAATTTCCTCAGTAGATATTACACTGTTATGTAGATGTAGTGTGGTAATTTTGCGTTACGCACTTTGGTATTTAAGTTTTTTTAAGCGTATGAGTTACGATTTATGTCCGTCAGTTTCAAGATTGACTGACGTATCAAATAAAATTGTTCGGAATGATGCTTCACTTAATTTATGTCTATTTATGCCTGGGTTTCAGTTGCTTGATTAAGAATTGAAAAAAAAAAAACACAATGAAAAATACCGATCTTCCAGTGGAGTAATAGGCGGACCGGATGACTTGATTGATTCAAAGATGGTTTGGTTAGGTTTTCAGCACGTATTGACTATTTTAGGATTAAATAAGGCAGTTTTCCCAATCTCTCCATCCTCGTAAATATAGTTGTAATAAGACATAAACAACAAGATGATGCTGGTCGTCACAGTAGAGCGCCCTGCACTGCCACTCCTCTTCACGCGTACTGCACATGGTAATGATGACAGGGCTACCATGGAACTCGAGACATTGGTGAACAGTGAATTTTGGTTTCGAATAAAATTCGTCAGCATTTTAGAAGGCAGACAAAGTTTTTTGGACATAGGTAAAGAAGTTCTACATTCATTATTCATTACCCATAGAGGCCTACTCTGTTACCCATGGGCAGGGTTAAGTACCCAGCCAAGACCGTTTGGACCCCGGAATTTTTAATTGATAATTTCGTATTTTTGACTGTGGTTCTTAGAGACCACTTGATAGCGAGTTTTAACTGGCCCATTGCTAAGGTTTTAAGCAGTTGAGCATTTTCCTGATTCCCGCGTCTATGGCGCTATTAAATTTTATTAGATAGATAGATAGATAGATTTATTTATTTGCCTGAAATATGGTATTTTACAGATCTTAAAACAAATAAACAATAGTTCTTCATATTCCGCCAACTATGTAAATTCGGCATGCAAATTTTGTAACATTCAATGATTCTAATTTAACAAATTAATTAAATTCCAATGACAAAAATAAAATAATTACTAAATCAAGAAATGTCTATAGTATCAAATTACAAATGTCAATAAAAACAATTAAATTACAAGTTTTCTAAATACAACTTACAAATGCTAATTAAAGAAATTCAATTACAAAATATGTCAATAGCTTAAAATAAAAATGTCAAATATAATTTACATGTCATGCAATTCTTCCCTTTGTCCTAAAATTTATAAATTCCTTAACACTATAAAAACAATGTTCTATAAGCCATGCTCTGAGATGCTTTTGAAATAAGCTGGTTCGCAGTTCTCTAATCTATTAGGCTAAGACCTATTTTGCCACTTTTACGGTATCGTTTGTGGTAGCGCAGAGGTGGTTTTGACTGCAGCTTTTGGGTTTTGGACAGGATACGAGCAGTCGAACTACTATCAGGTCACTGTATTATAAATCAGTTCTAAATTATCAGTTCTAGAAATGTATCTAGCACGCGCGTGAGTTCATATGGTAGCACATAGTCAACTACACGCGCATGTTGTGTTGCCGCGAAATTACACACAGTTTACCGCAGCACCAAGTTCAAGGAAACTACTGTCATACTCATCACACATGGTGGAAATTAAGGACAAAGCAGAGGAATCAACGGAGGTCTACAGGAAAGGTATAGGTACCTACGAAGACAATATACTGATGCGTATTGATAATGGAACTAGGAACTAAAATCTTGAAAGGATAGACTCAAATAACATATCCGCCATGTCTAGAATTGGAACCCCAAAAATCATTGTTGGTTTGTAAGATCCTAAAAAAATGATTTTGTTATAGTTAAAATGCGAGACAGACTTTCTCCAAAGAGCTCCTCCAAAAAGACGGCCGGCGTAAAAAAACATTTAAAAAAAAATGCAAAGATGTAAGAGCAGTAGCCTCTGCCCAATCCAAAACGTAGAAATATGATACAATAATCACCAATTCTAATTAGCCAAATCAAATTATCATGACAAATAACATGTATCCAATTTAGCGGTCTGTTTCTTGAGCTTTTTTTTGGCAGCGTTCTTTTACGCCCTGATAATGACTATGATTACCTGTGCCACACCTGTGCTGTTACTAGTTACCAATTTGAACAACGTTATCAATTAATACACTGTAACCTGTCAGGCTACTTTTTAGGGTTCCGTACCCAAAGGGTAAAAACGGAACCCTATTACTAAGACTTCGCTGTCTGTCCGTCTGTCCGTCTGTCTGTCACCAGGCTGTATCTCATGAACCGTGACAGCTATAGACAGTTGAAATTTTCACAGATGATGTATTTCTGTTGCCGCTATAACAACAAATACTAAAAACAGAATTAAATCAATATTTAAGGGGGGCTCCCATACAACAAACGTGATTTTGTTTCAGTTTTGTCTAATATTTTTAAATAATGGTACGGAACCCTTCGTGCGCGAGTCCGACTCGCACTTGGCCGGTTTTTTCTTCATCATTGCAGTATCTATCAAGATCTTATCAGCATGCAAAATAATGGGTAAGTACTCATCATCTGCCTAGCCTTTTTCCAACTATGTTGGGGTCGGCTTCCAGTTTTACCGGATGCAGCTGAATACCAGTATTTTACATGGAGCGACTGCCTATCTGACCTCCACAACCCAGTTAGTACCGGGTAATACAATACCCCTTGGTAAGACTGATTCTGACGACCCGAATAGCGCAGCGGTAGTGAGGCTGCCTTACGTTCTTAGGGTCCCGGGTTCGAATCCCGGTTGGAGCAAATGTTTGTGTGATGAGCATGGACATTTGTTTCCGAGTCATGAATGTTTATGTATAATAAGTATGTATTTACAAACAAAAAAGTATCTATGTAGTATATCAACTATCTGGTGTTCACGACACAAGCCTCGTTGCTTAGTGTGGCACTAGATGGCGCTGTGTGTTAATGTCCAGCGATATTTATTATTTATTTATTTATTTACTGGTTGTCAGGCTTTTAGGGCCTCTGACTGCCTAACAACTGCAAAATAATGGCTAAACTGGTAACAGAAAATAGTTTCCTTCCTGCTCAGAAACCGATATGCGTAGGTAAGTAATAGTTATGCGTAGATAAATAATACTGTTTTTATGTAAAATATTAATTGCTTTCAATTATGAGTACGGTAGCAATGTTTTTCTAGAAAACTTTCTCATCGATGCGCTGCAAGTTTTGCGATACATTTGATTTGAATAATTTATTTCCACACTCCCGTATTTTTTGCTGTTGTGGAACTACTTAGTTCCTCAATGTTTTTAGGCATTCTTCGTGACGATGTTAGAATATTTTTTGTAGTTACTTATCGTTGTTAACCGGTTATCTAGTCTTCTTTGTAGCCAGATCAAGCGAGATGGTGAGTCTTACTTACTGTTGGTTCGATAGCCTTATTAATATATTATTATATTTTTCATGCCTTTACATTGGAATAGTTTGTTGCATTGACAATTTTCATGCCAAACGGTGCACCATCCTATCGTAACATTCCTGGCCAAATCTTTCGTTAGGACTTACGACTGCGGAAAGAATAATCGTTTTATCAGACTAACGACCCAGGTCTCACCTGCTCGACCACATATTCAAAAGCATAATAATAATTTTATTATTGATAGCCACACACCATCGATTTCCACCGATAGTTCACACTGCCCAAGTGGCCACTATTTAATACAAATCACTTCCTTGGCCGGTCTTTAGTACCGTTTAGCTCACCAATCACGCTTCTACGGGCATTTCCCTTTCCGAAATGTTAGGCCGATGACACGGGATGTCTATTGGTGAGAATTTATTTATTTATGGTATCTAATACGAGTAGATTAGTGAACAAGAATGCTAGCGTAGTCTTGTAGGAAATCAAACTCATTGATGTACTTAGTTACATTCTTGGAAGACCCATTCACCGTGTGAATGAAGTTCGATGGCGCCATACACACAAGTCATAAGAATGAACGTGTTCTGGGATATATTGATTCAGAGAAAATCATTGAATCGCAAGCACGAGCAGAGCAGGTGTGTCGTATGGAATATGAGGTTTTGGTATTACGAGAAGCCATTAGTAATCGATCGGCACGGCAGGATTGAGGAGCCGTGTTTTTTTTAAACAGATTTTGACCTTGTATTTGACCTGAGAAAAACATAAACTTAGTTAATAAGTGCTAAAGTGTGTAAATCGCCTTTTTTCAGCTAAAATCTCGAGTGCAATTCACGGGGTGGAAGGAAGCCGACCCCCACATATATATGTAACAAAAAATCTGCTACAAAGTGTCAAAATGTAAGGAACTCCTATTTTTTTTTTAAATTGCCGTTGAAAAATTTCTATGTGATCAGAACAAAGACATTCAAATATATTAGTTACTAGCGGAGGTCCCGCGGTTTCACCCGCGTAGTTTCCGTTCCCGTGGGAGTACGGGGATAAAATATAGCCTATGTTACTCAGGGTGAATGTAGCTTTCTAATGGTGAAAGAATTTTTGAAATCGGTTCATTACTTCCGGAGATTACCCCCTACATACAAACTTACAAACAAATGTTACCTCTTTATAATATTATTATAGATAAGTCTTTCTACATCTCTTTGGTTCAGAATGATGTACTGAACATCCGACTGTATTTATTTCCTTTTCCGATATTATTTCATCTATTTTCTGCAATATTGTGTTGCATCTCATAACACCTATTTGTCGATACAATCGTGTTAGCCTATTACATCACCGGTCGTGTTTCCTCGCGAACGCGCGTAATCGATTCATGCCGATATGAACCGATTTACGGTGAAATTGAGCATTGTAGTTGGTACTATGGGTTAGTCATGCGTGCCTTTTGTACGTCTACTCTACTCTTTTCCACGGCGTCTAGAAGATTCATCATCGGTCTAACGTTTCTCCAACTGAAGTTGACTTCCGATCTAGTGAATACAGCTAACTACCAGTATTTTACCTGTAGCATGTCCACTACCTGTGATAAGACTTTAGGATTAGTGATTTTCTCAAGCATTATGTTAAAGACGGCGCGGCTGAAAATCATATCAACTAAACGTACAATAAAGCAATATTTTTTAAGAAAGAAGGCGCACTAGTCTTCATCAGGCCGTCAATATTTTAGTAGATAACATTTTGGTAGTGAAAAAATAATTGTTATTTAGCATAATTCTAAATTTGGTGGCGCGTCCACAATCTGTTTTTCAGGGGATGACCACCACTTAAACGAAACTACACTAGTTTACTAGAAATTACTAATTGTATTTGTATTCAGTATTAGTCTGATTAATTGAGCGTTGCTGGTTGAGTGATACGAATCCTGCCTCTACATTAAGTTTTGTCGTTGATCACCAGAATCTTCAAAATAAAAAAATCATCAATCGATTGCTGGGATAAAGACGAAGACTGGTCCGACAAACGCTGACTTAAGGAAGGATATTATTATGATCTATGAATAGACACTACTCTATCATACTGCGATTATATGAGTCAACATTATAAGAGGGAAATGGATCATTGTGGCTCGCTACTTGTGATCGTGAGCCACATTATGAGTATGACTTCCAGAGCCGTGGCAGATACAAAGTAGTCACATAATATAAGTAGCACTAGCAGATAATGAGTATTGTCTTGAACAGTTCTCAAAGACCTAACAATACGTAAAAATCTCATTGCTCTGTTGATCACTGAAGCCATCGATATTTATAGTTTTATTAATGTTTTCAATGATATCGAAAACTGAGAGCAAAATATCTTGCAGGCAGTGTTTGCATATGATCCCCGTCGCGTGGTATCAATGCTACACAATTCGTCTTCGGACCCAAGTGGGAAGATGTAACTTGATCCTCGTAAAGCGAGGGCTACTGTGACCGAAGAGTAGCCAGGTGAGGGGGTAGAGCTGTCGGAGAAATCTATGCTCCATCTCCTATCATGCCCTCTGAGCACCAAAACATGCAGCCACCGCCAAAGTGACCTCTATGCTGCAACCGTCGACGCCAGGAATGTGGCGAAGTTTTCAGCCAACAAATATACTCTCGTGTCAGCGACACGAAGAAAAAGAATGCTGCAACATTTCCATTTCCCATTCTCGAATATTCTAGAAATTATTCAAAGTCCAGTCATAATTATCGATAGTTCCCTCTAAAGAAATAACTAACTAAATAAGAAGCAGTTCTGCCTATCCCTCCACAGCGAGGTTAGGCGTGGCGTATGTCACACACGACTGCGCGCGCACAAAAGATCGCCGCGCTACCGGCGCACGCGCATCTCATTCAAATGATCGAAACGCTTATAAATGAGGATGGAGGGCTTGAAAGTATGGATTTAATTTCGTATTAAGTTGGAATAATGTTTATTCAAAGTTATAAAGTGATTTTGGGAGTGCTTGGAAAGATCTACTTTGGGCATTGAACTGAGTCTATTGCAGTCATTCTTCGAAGTTACTGCTTTTAAGACGAACCGAAATGAAGATTTCCGCAGCCTATTTACAAGTAAGAGTGTCTGAACACCACGATCGTTATTGGCAGCCTTGACCCACCCACTGCTGATTATTGGCTTCCCCCCTTGTTCTAAGCTTCCATGGTCTGTACCTGGAATTCTGCAGGGGTCATAAATAATGTTCTCGACAAAAACTTGGGGAAGCAAAGCCGGGCTGGGTGAGCAAAGAGCAGGAATACGTTTTGATTCAATAAATGATCGAAACCACACCAAGTGTCTTTGTTAAATTAGTTCATGAACAACAAGATAATCAAGGAACAAATAGTCATAGGTACTTAATGTAGAGGCAAGGAAAACAATGCGGAGGTCAAACAGATGCGCCGGCGCACGCTAAAGGAAAGATTTTCACACTTGGCTGCGCACTGGCTGTGTTTGCTTTGGGATTGGCTGGTTTACTTTGGATTTGTAAATAAGTAAAAAAGTTCTTGTTGAATCTGATTGCATTGTTTTCAGAAATAAGTTTGTTAAAGTCGCAATGCTCTGTTTTTCTACAGTACCTACTTAAAACAGTCAAATTCTTGGCTTCTTTAGTTTTTCCTGTCCTTAATTGGTTCATCTCATGCAATCCAAGGTGGAGTTTATTAATGTTTCCTGCGTCTCTTCTTTAAAACAACCTTCAGTACACATAATATGACTGCTAACACCAAATTATTTGGAATGTCTTCTAAGTAAAGTCAGTGCCCTTCATCTGATTCTTTTACAATTATGAAGAGAGGAAGAGAGACCGTGTAATACAGAACACTGACTGTACTTAGTATCTGTGACTTAGTTATTATGTAGATTGTGAGGATAGTACTGTAGCCCTAGTAACTATTTCTTCTCCTGTCATGTATGTCGGGCCCCCTATATTTTCAATGTTCCCGATAAGTTCTCCGACGTTTGAAGTTTCTTTTTACACATGCATTGCAATCCCCGAAGGATAAGGCAGAGGTGTTCCTGTTCCTTATAGTATCTACACCCACATTTTGCCAGTTATATTTAACTCCCATGCAATAGGGGGCGAGCCTATTGCCATCAACCGGGCACAGATCCAGACTCTGTGACTAACACTGAGAAATTTCTTTAAAAAATATCTTATAAAACTGCCTGAACTGGGAATCGAATACAGGACCTCAGAATCCAGAATGCTCAGCAGTCTCGCTTACGTCAAGTCAAGCTTTCCTTTAACATCACAAACAATATTAGTAAGTGTGAAATTGCAAAGTAATCGATTTAGGTCTTCATAGAACAGACTATTATGAGGAGAAATATTTAGGTTACACACCGGTTACGACTTCAGGGAACTTTCACTGTGTCTGCAACTATTACATTATGTATCCGGAATGTGTAACTATCAAAATATAGGGCGCATTGCAGTTGGTTACCGATTAATCGGAATTTATCGGTATCCGCGTCACGACGTATTATTTTGTGTAAGTATAATTAGCTGCTTGGTTTTGTTAATAATATTTATTACTCAAGAAAGTTTCAAAATTGTGAAGTCCCTGACTCCTGTGCCAGGTGAGGTGATAGACCTGTGTTACAGGAGCCAGTGCCCTCTCCCAAGAGGATATATTACAGAATCATAAGCAAGATTAACAAAAAAATAAAACTGTAGTAAACAACAAAAAATAAATTAAAAGCGTCTATAGAAGCTTGTATTGAGTTTGAGAGTGTTTGCGTGTGTGTTTTCGTGTGTGTTTGTGTGTATGTTTGTTTGTGTATCTGTGTGTGTTACGGAGGATCGGTCTCACCCGGAGTTCTTAGCACCGCGTCTCTGGCAACCCCTTGACTACCGTCATTGTCGCGAGGTTCTCCAGAGCTGCCGGGGGGCGCCTGACGAAGGACAGTTCTATATAAAGAGGGGGCGTAATCCACCCCGTGGACCCAGTGTGGGTTGGGTGTGTGAGTTGGGGATATGCAGTATTCGCTGTCTGATTTTGACCTAGGGTAAGTTATTTTATTATTGTAAAGATTTTCATCATTGTCTTATCTATACTAATATTATAAAGAGGAAACCTTTGTATTTTTGTATGTTTGTATTGAATAGGCTCAAAAAGTACTGGACCGATTTCAAAATTTCTTTTACCATTACTTAGAGGGATTCTTCCGAATCCGTATAGGCTATATTTTATCACCGTACTCCCACGGGAACGGGAACTACGCGGGTGAAACCGCGTGACGTCCGCTAGTTACAAATAAAGCGGACTTGTAATTTGAATTTGTTTATTTTAAACAGCGTTTTTTGCAATCACAAATACAAACACTGTTTTAACCTTTCACGGTTTTTGGGAGCTCAAAACAATAAACAATTACGGAAGATATCAAGTGACAATTTATGTTTAATCTCAAGTACAATTTTCTGATTTACGTCAGACAGTACTTTTTGCTAAAGTAAATAATGATTTTCCAAAAAAAAAAAACACAATGACAAAGTACGTTACCTACAGTTATTAATCGCTAAGTACATAATAGTAAAGTGTTGTATATGCTAGTAATGGACACGTAATGGAATTAACGCGGCCAGCACCGTGACCGCGTCAAGGATGGACGTCCAAATAATGCGGCAGGGTTCCTTGAGATAATTATGTGGTGTTAACATTGTTATTATGATACTAATTACTCTGTTATTACCTACGCAGCTACATAATATTATCGTCAAGATCGTGGCTTGAATATCTATACTATATAATATTATAAAGCTGCAGTGTTTGTTTGTTTGAACGCGCTAATCTCTGGAACTACTGGTCTGATTTGAATGATTCTTCCAGTGTTGGGTAGTCCATTTATCGAGGAAGGCTATAGGCTATATAACATCACGCTGCGACCAAAAGGAGCGGAGCATAAATTAAAAATAATGCAACAACTGGGAAAAATGTATTCCTTTTGTGAGCTGTTTCTCTTTTATGTGACGCAGACGAAGTTGCGTGGGTCAGCTAGTGTGATATAAAAATATAAACACGGCCGCATTGTAGATGGTGATCTACTAGATTTGTAGGATTTAAAGATTAGCCCCTATTGGAAAGAACACGAAGTCAAGGCTTTTGCTCAGCTGTGGGATGGCAGAGGCAGATGGTAACAGTGTTAATAGATAGATACTAGGCGAGACTGGCGAATTTATTCTCAGGTGTTTTTTACCCTTGTGAGCAATTTAACTACTTATTTAGCCGGGGCCGGACCCCGTCACCCGTCACCCCTCGTATAATACAAAGCTAAGCTAACAGAACTTGCATCGGAGTCGGAGGGGAAGTATTACAATAGCACTGCAGTAGTACTACGAATGTTCGATAGATGGCACTGTGCAATGACGTCACGTTTCTGAATCGCGGTGTTAAGATTCTCTGCGATCGAATGACCCCCCTCGGGTACTATTAGTACGGTATCGCTTCTCGGCCTTTTGGCTAAGATCAAAGTGTAGTATCTGTTCTTTTCAGCTTAATATCTGAAAGTTCCCTCACTGAGGGACCAGTATATTAATCTGATTTTTGTAAGCTGACGGGATGTTCGGGGCTCGCTCCACTCCCGTCGCGGGTCGGCCCGGCATTGCAGTGCCGCCGGGATCGGCCCACATAATATCTGAGCAATTAAAGAACTAAGAGTTAGTCTAATTGCGGACGGACTACTTAACAAATATAAATGATATAATCCAAGAACGGCCGATTAAATCTTCTGGGGTGTTTTCAGATAGTTGGCTCCTCCTGTTTGCGAAAGTTAGTGAGTGTAAAAAAAAACAATCAGGGTACGGGTTCACACACAGTTTGATTAATTGTGAGTAATACGGAACCACTACAGAAGCTAGGGCCAAATCCGCCCGGTATCAAGCGAGGAAGTAGATATCCCGGAAACCGCATTGATTTGTTATTCATTGTTTAGCAATCTCATTTTTTACTCGAATCCACTGACATTGTATTTCCATCTATACAAAATAATGGTGAAATGAAAAGGATACGAGGGCCTATTTGAATTGATAATTAATAGAAACTGGACTGACGATCGGCAGTGGTGCAATCGACTGGTATTGGAATGTGGAGTAAGATTCCTTTAGTAGCCTTTTGACGAATGTATCAAGGTTCGGTTATAGATCACCGTCCAGTACCGCTAATTCAAGGTATTGATATGTGTACGTATTTCTATGAAATACTTCGCTCCTTATGTCGATACGAACTTGTTATATGGTCTTGGTCATAGTTTTGATAGTAATTTTCGCATTAAGCTAAAAGAAGAAAGTGTTTGTTTTTTCACTTCTCCTTCCTCATACCGATGATACTGTTAATTTTTTCTGGCCCAACACTTGCCATTCACACGGCATCGCCCTTTGGCAGCACACTTTTCTCTACTTCGAATTCATGACCCTTTGAACGTCATTTAGATAAACAATGCCCATTTGCTTTTAGACAAAGGCAATATTTTCATAGATTAATATGCCATTGTAGTCTTTATCTACCTACGTGTGTGTGGTGGAAACTCGTAAACCGTCACACTTCAGAGATCTGTGTTTCGCTCATTTGCTCATATCTGAGCTGTGACGAATGATATAATGAGCTAAAATAGTAGCAAGGTTAATGTAAACGGTACTGAAAACAAATAAAATGTTATAACAGAATTGCTGATCCATCGAGATAACGTCGGATTTAGCAGAGCAAACAATAGGGATCGCTACTGCATCTGTGTTTGAATTGAACGCAAATTAGGTTATAATGTCGCATTTACAACGCCACATAGGTATACACCACACATAGACATACTTGACATCACGCAAGGCCCGCATCGAGCAAACAGACTTAGAGACACACTCTCTAAGTGAGTGGGTGTGGTGGTAATGGGATAGTATTACGACATGGTATACATTAATATATTATTAGTATTACATATGGTTGGCCGTGTGGTATCCGGCAGAGTAGAATAGAACCAACCCATTACACTCACGGGTATCGTATAAGGCGACTAATGTCTGAGGCAGAACACCTTGCGCCTCCGTAGACCAGAGAATGGGCAGCAGCGTTTTCTGTTAGTCTTAATCACTGCGATCTCCAATCCGCCTGCCAAGCGTGGAGATTACGGCAAATTCCTCCCATCATGGGAGAGGCTTATGTCCAGCAGTGGACGTTATGGGCTGTTGTTGTTGTTGTATGTTATACAACAGTCGGGCAACAACCGTTGTCAGGCAGTGGCCCAAAACACACAACACACGCCTGCTCCGAAAAGCCCCCTGTTCTACGGAGGTAGGATGAGAAAGTTTCCACTGTGATTCTCATTCCTATAATAGATGCACTAGTATACTTTACCCCTAGTACTCTCCGCCCTATATATCCCCCTATCCCGAAGAAATTCGCAAGAATCTGCCTTTCATGTTGTTCTTCCTCGTTTACATTTCTAAATTTGTAGGTTCAAGGGTTTGGGCTAGTCGGAATTGTTCTATTGCTTAAATGTAGTATGGACGATGATGGATATTGAATGTCTACAGGCGTTTATCACAAGACTGAACAAAAACTTTTTATGAAAAACATGAATTATGATTGCAATTTTATCAAGTTCTAACAGCAACATCTTCTGCTGGTACCGCTAAATTACTTTTTGTACAAAACGCAAGTGTACCGTAATTAACGTTTTTTCGCATTCCCAATTCAAAGAGAATTACAACGTAATAGTTTTTTTTGCGGTCACCATTTTTTCCGTCTTCGTTGAATTTATAAAATGTTATGCCAATTATTTAAGAACGTTTTTCCATGCAATCTTCAGGCGTTTTTCAGCTTAATTTGCACATTTCAAAAATATTACAATAATAATCTTCATCTTTGTTTTTGGGTTTTTCAGTCACAGCCGTAGGTTCATGGATGGATGTTTCTTTTTTTGGTACAATACACCTTTTATAAAACCAGAAGAATGAACGAAGAAGAAATACTGCACCGAGCTTAAATAAATTGGGGTAAGGGCAGTAGAAGACGACTCTTTATAAAACCACAATATTTTCTGGCGAATCAGATTTATGGCCAATCCTGCCATGTAATCTCTGGGTTGATAGAAATAGAATGCAAATCTGCCTTAGCTGATAGCTTAGGTACCTATAATCTACACCGGAACTAGGAAAATGATAGCACCTAGTGTGTTAGTAGTAGGTAATTTGCATCTATTTTAGTTGTACAGTGTTATTTATAGGATCACGTTGTAACACATGTGACGGTGGTGACTGGCGCGGATACACATGTCTTTGTGTATCATCATATCGTCATCGGCAGTGTGCTGTGTAGCACAGTTAACAACCGTGTCCGACTGAAGGTATATGGCCTTTTAGAGGATGTCTTGAGTAAATTGTGCTGTTATATTGTTTTTGGCAACGCTTTGTGGATTAGGCTCATGATGATGATTACTCATAATTTAATACGTTGCTTCTTTAACAGATATGGGAGAGTGCCGCCTTGGATTCTCTTGGCCTCTTGGCCTTAAGCGCAGTTGTAAAGCAGGCATTCCTGTTCTTCATCTTCTGTTGTGTGTCTTTTAGCCTATAATGCTAAGTTATATTTATTTTCTCCTTGAAAATTAAGTCTCGTCGTTATTACTTTTATCCAGGTGTTATAACTTGAAATATGATGCTCTGTGGGTGTAGTCATAGAAATACTAAGAAAATAAATTTTATTATTAAAAATCTTAGTATTATTATTAATACTGGAGGACAGTTCCGCGTAGTAACCAGTTGATGTTGTTATCATTTCAAGTATCGCAGATCGATCGCAGACGAGGTTTTCCTCGCCTTTTTTGCCATTCTATTTATGATAGTCAGCTGTTTTCCTCAACAATACATAAAAAGGTTTCTACTCTAAAAAGTTACCTAGATTTAGTTTCTAGGCTATCAGTGCTTACCCTAGAAAAACTGGATTTAGTTCTTCAGTATGACAGTATTTCTTATGAACATTAGACTGAAGACTGCTGCATTACAACATTACGCAAACCAACAAAAAAAAAACGTGGGAGACGACTAGTAACCAGATTTTGAACCTTTCTGAAGGAAATTATGTTATTGGCATGAGATGGGATAATGTCATAGACATGATATGTGTCGAGAACGATCTCTCGACAAAGATTTTACCGGCAGTCTTATCTTAACTACGCTGTCCTGAGTTATCGTCTGGCTATGGAGTCTCGAACACATTTCATCTACGGTCCTTTGCAGGTATTCCATCCATCTAGCTGTTGATCTGTCAACACTCCACCTACTAATCAAACACTTGAAGGCGGAAAGCTCTTTTACGGTCAGGATGATGGGAGGGAAGGACAAATGGAGCAAAGTCACTCAGTCAGCCAAGAAACGGAAATGAAAAAGAGCCAGAAAAGATGGGACGTTGTGATGAGACAGGTCGGCAAAACAATATGGCATAGAGTGGCCAGAGATAGACAGGAATGGAGAAGGTCGGCCTTTGCCGAATGGCGAATGGACTTATAAAGTATAAGTAAACGTCAAATAGGAGACTGATTAGAAAGAAGTAACAGCTAAAAATGAAGAAATAATAAGACTTCTACAATTATCGCTCTACCCTGGACTGGGAGGTCATTCTGGACCTTTTCATTTCATGCGTAGCGACTGGTGTTTTAGTTGCGCATGCGTGACGGTGAGTCAGCATTCGGCGTCGTTGTCGTTGAAGTCTGCGCGCGCCGATCGAGAGAGCGATGCGTGTTGACAGATGGACATGTTTGTGCGTTTGTTGACTTTATGGCGTCTCCATAAAGTGAATTAATGGCCGGTGATGAATTAATTTTGTAATGATGTTGATGTTATAGTAGCGTGATTGATTTGTTATCAATCTTTCCGATTTTGATTAGCAATGTTTGCTTTAAGATTGGCTTCTAAATGGTTTCCGTCAGTATTCATATTTTCCGGTCAGGAACCTTGGAACATTCCACCAAAAAAGTTAAACCAATATCTAAACGAACTACATAATATGTATCATCTAATTTGAACTAATCTAAGAATAATCAAATCCAATTCCTCAAACGATCAGATATCAGACAGCTGATTACGTGACAGTGCATTACAAGTTCAAGTTTCAATCGCAAGATGGCGGTGTATCCGGCGGCGCACTTCCGGCGCCGGCGCACGCTTCAGTGGCGCAGTTTCAGCACACCATCGTATTGTTTGAAGAAGGCCATTGTTTGAGGAGCACTCCTGGGTGGGCTCGGTGAGGAAATTATTTGAACAGCTGTATATGTTTCATGCTAATTACATTTCGTAACTGGAATTGCCAGTTAGGTGTCTTTGTGCTTGGTTCCTCTGCTGAATCATTACAACGTTTATAAGATATAAGTTTAGCATAGAATCATACGTGGCAGTTCTTGCACAAGCTTCGATTGTTGACATACATCTATCATCTCAGTTTACTAACTATCATTGTAATCTGTCTACTGCCCTTAACCCAATTTCTTAGGTGTCGGAGCAGCACGGTATTTATAGTCACCATCTCAGTTGCTGTCGTCTTTCTAGTCATACCTATCATCATTTGCACAGTCCACCCACAGCTTCTTTCATCTTTACCACTGATAATAAGAAAGAAAGAAAGGGCATATTTATTTGCCATAAGTGCACACAACAAAAAATAAAACAAAAACTTAAATCTAAACAGAAAAAAAACAGATAATAATATTGTGTGTCTCTTTGCTGCGCCAAATCGGCCCAGTTCAGCAAACCGCCGAGGAGCTAGTGCCCGACGTTGATTTATAACTGAACCTGAGATGGTGATGTAACACATATGTGGTGATGTGACACTAGGTACACATTTCATCAACTATCACCCACTTTAATGTATCAATTTTACCAAGAATCAAATGTTCTTAACTTTTGCGTCATGGGGAATTCCCCCGAATCAATTCCGATAATATTCTAATAAACAACTATTCCTAGCCTTGACTGACTTGACTTTAACTGATTTTGATACTTTCTACCTTAACAATATTCCACAAACCTTTAAATATAGGTAATTGATAAGAAGACGTGTGGTATCCGGCAGAGTAGAATAGAACCAACCCATTACACTCACGGGTGTCGTATAAGACGACTAATGTCTGAGACAGAACACCTTGCGCCTCCGTAGACCAGAGAATGGGCAGCAACGGTTTCTGTTAGTCTTTCATCACAGCGATCTCCAATCCGCGTGTCAAGCGTGGAGATTACGGAAAATTCCTCCCATCATGGGAGAGGCTTATGTCCAGCAGTGGACGTTATGGGCTGTTGTTGTTGTTGATAAGAAGAAGTAAAACTGTATTATTCTCAAAATGTTGAATAACCACGACTATTTAGTGCCGGTACGTACTACCGTCTTTCAATTGCGTAACCTTGACTTTCAATACGGCAGTATACAAACCTTATCAAAGCAAAAAATAGCAAGCGCATTCTTTAAAGTTTAACTACAATAGCCTAAAAGAGTTACCTAACTAAACACATTAGCTGTTAGCATTTCACTGGTTAAATACCATTACGAACTTCTATACAAATAAAGTATGACTCACGCTTCGGAAAATGGAAATCATATACGTGAGTGCCATAAAAGATGGTGGAAAATTGGTTCTTGAGGTGACTCAGGTTGGAATATTTGGTAGTGTGAACTCTGTCACGGATATAGGTTTCTACCTAGTATCTCAACATGTGCTTCAATATCAACCATACATACGTAATCTAATCAGAGTGTATAAAAGTAAGTAGAATGTTATAGGAAAAGGATCCAAAGCATGACAGAATAAAGATGTACAAAAGGAATTGACCAAAAAAGTCCGGCCCTAGTTGCCTCCCTTGGGAGACACCAGTTTGTTTTCATCGAATGTGACATAATCAAATAACTTGGTAATTAGTATCATATCTGGTTACAATATCAACAACTTTAAACGTTATCGAAGTCTAATCCCGTTCACCCAGCTCTTAGCCGATAGTCGATGTATGTGTAACCTTATCGTAAGCCGCTTACAGTTTCAAGCTACCGTATGAACTGACGTACAATTCAATTGATTGCCGTTTACGAGACCAATGTTTATGTTTCATTATTTAATTTGATTGTTAAAGGAAAGTGCGCACGCGCTGCGCCCTCAGTCTTATCGCACCACGTGATCGCAGTTTGTTTAATAACTACGGTACCACTTTCAATACCTTAATGATAACTCTGATGTAAAAATATTGTAATAGTGTTGAGTTTGTTGGAGGAGCTTTAAATGTTTACTTAATTTGAATTGTGTTTTGATATTTCTCATTTTCGTCAATAGCTATTAATCTTTATTATTTTTAGTATCTTTCAACTTATCTTCATTATTTACTTTGCTTTAAGTTTGTTTTCCGTGATCTACATCAAAAAACTTTTTTTATAACATTGTCTTTCTTACTTTGTCTTTTACTTTCTAACACAACAG
Organism: Xestia xanthographa; assembly: GCA_905147715.2. Taxonomy (NCBI): domain Eukaryota; kingdom Metazoa; phylum Arthropoda; class Insecta; order Lepidoptera; family Noctuidae; genus Xestia; species Xestia xanthographa. Next base: position 2,035,828 of record LR990655.1, read on the forward strand.
TATCAGTTTGTAGACTATGAATATCTGCAAAGTTCACAAGGAAACAAGAGAAACATTATACTTTCGATGCAGCTATTAAGCTGAAAGTGCATAGTGTTGTCGTGGTCGCAAGCGCAGCATCGCAGGCTGTTGTAGCAGCGCGGGAGGCGACACGACACCAGACTGGATTCCAAGGCATTTCGCGCCGAACCTCCGCGCGCGACTCACGTGTCGCGACGCTCGAAGTACCGCGCGCGTTCGATCGATACATTGGTATATACACGCTGTGCTTGTGACGTTACTCTTTATATGTGCAATGTGCTATGGAGCTTTTTTATGTGTGATCGCCCCTGAGAGGGCTCTATAATAAGTGCACTCTTATTTTTGGAAGTTAACTCATCAGGTAAGTCTCCAATTCCATCTCATATTCTATGATAACATTGCATCAGATCTTGGGACTATTGTGATTTCGTTGCAGAGCGTAAAATTCGATTGACAGGCCGCAACAGATTTCGCGGTGCTACAATTTAATTTACAAATAATTAAGGAAGCTTTAATATTAATTTCCTAAAATATTCTCGAAACCTTGGATGTAAGTTGGCCTTTTTATGTACGTTTAATTATAAGCTGTAAGAATTACAGATATTTTTCGTTTGATTTTTCTTAGTTTTATTATCTTAGTATTTATGCATGTAACATTTTGTATTTACTGAACACTTTTTATATTTTACGAACTCTGCAAACATTAGTTGCATTTGCGACGAGTTTACAGACAGTATGTACACGTTTGACATCATCAATGCGTTTGTTTTCTAATGTATTTTTATTACTTTTGTTCTATGGAAGTTGGTAGATTTTCTTTTTATTTCTCACAATCATTAACTTTCTTCGTTGTTATAATAATGTCGTTTACCGTCATCTGGCCGGGTTCCTCAATGAAACTAGTGTAAATGATTCATCCGAAAATTGCGACAAAATTTTACTCTTCTTTGGTGACTCACTTCTTGATACAAATTGTTGATCTTGTAAATGCACAGATTTTTTTTTGGTACGATCTACCGAGTTATTTTGATAAACGATTTGGGTTATTTTAAATGTGTTAGAATTTGTATTCATCCCTTTACCGTTGCACCCGACCATTGTTTACGGGATCCCAAGTAAATATCAATTACGACGATAATGGAAGAGGAGGCGGGTGTCAATACCAAGAAAGGCCTCCGCCCTGGGTACATAATTATTCCTTTAGCACGTCTTGTGTTTTTTGATAATGCAACCATTTTTTTAAATGATACTTTTACGTGATCTGTCAGCTCCCGACCCTTTTTTATTACAAGGCTTTTTATCGCCAAACGTCATAAGTTTATTTTACTTTAAGAATCGGTTTCTTTAAACGATAACTGCAGATTTTAATTCACAACGTTAAACAAAACAATCATGCATCTCTTTGAATTCCAATATACTATAGACTCGAAGGAATAATTTGCCTCACAGTAAATTAAAACATGGAATTTATAGGATGCATATAAACATTCCAGGTAAGACTGAAAAAATAAGTAATCGAACTAAAAACAAAGCTTTTCAGAAACTTAGAATTGGCATTTGAATAGAACCCTTACGAAGATAATAGAAGAGTTAATGAAGTACAAGTGCACGTCCATTGAAATAGTGATTGCGGTGTTGTTTGAATTATTCAGTCCAACAGCTAAGGTAATCGCAGCAGTTTCGATAAGTCGTAGGATAATTTAATGTGCATTAATTGTGTGCTTCTGTCTAAGCCGTTGATCGAATTTAAATGCTCCTGAGAATAAACTTGAGAATGATTGCAACTTTGCAACATTAATCTTGATACTCGTAATCGGTAAAGTCCCGAAGTCTTTAGAGATGTCAAATGTGATTACTTTGGTATTTCCATTTAAATGTATGTAATCTAGAAGTCATGCTGATATGATAAAGAATATACCCAAAACACCAACTGTAAAAGAATTGTTTGATTACTATATAATTAAATACAGTTAGATAGTCACGAATCAACATTATGTTAAAAACTAAAGTGGTCTAGTTGCTTCCGTAGCAAATTATAAATAAGCGTCCTAAACTTCCATAGTTAGGTTTTTTGTGCGCAGTTTTTGCTCAAGATTAACGCAATAATAACTAAATGGATATAGCTTGCAAGGTAGGGTAAGGCACAAACATAATATTTGGACGGCATATTCTGATTGTCCGAGCTCAAGATGTATGTAGCTTTATGCTAAGAGATTTTTATATCTGCTGTTATCAATCGCTCTCTCAGTTTTAATCTTTGCTGATCTGAAAATCATTTGTGCAAGCAACAATATCGGTTGCAAGACAATGTTTATGAATTCAGACACCGTCTCGTTGGTCATATAGTATTTCGTCGTGATGGCCTGCCAGTGTTTACTTAGGACCAAAACGTGCACACTCAAGAATTTTTATATTTAAAATACAGCTAACGCCAACGTGTTTGTCCACCGCAGTTCGGTCACGCTTCTCCCTGCAACTTGCCCCACATCAAATATTTTTTAATCTCTTCACGGAATTCGCCTTGACACGTCCACCATGAAGTCCGAAGTGGTTTTCTATCAATTATGTTCAAATTGTGCGCGTTGCGCAAAGACCAGCGATTCTCGCAATTTCTGCGTTCTGCTCCAGTATGGATGGATGTTGCATATATCTTTATGTGGGAACCAGTTGGGACACAATGGGGTCTGCGAAGGCTCTCACGCTCTCGTGGGTGGTTCTTGCGACATTACGGTCTCGAGAGATTGTCAGCAGCTCGTATTGTCACAGTAAATTGGAGCTAGTTCAGCAGTTTAATTGATAACTCGGCTTCTTGACGTTTGATATCAATTATGATTGACATGGTAGATTGGATTGCTAATTCAGTTGTCAATCTTATTAATTTATTGACTAGTTTTTATGATATGATTGGAATTTATCTGCTTAGGTTGTTGGTACTATCTTTTGATCTTTGTAGACAGTAGACAATTTTGCCCAGTGGTATTAGTAACCACTGTATTACAGTAACCTATTTGATTCAGTCTAATAATTTTCGGTAGAAAATAAGTGGCTAGGAAGTCTAGGAACATTGATTTGTCTTTTTGGATTTTAAAATTTCACTTTATCATAAAAAAAACAGTCGTGAACTTTAAACAATCTACTTATTAGTTTCTGGGAAGTTACGGTCAACATCAAGATTGATCGATGATTCACAATGTGATTCACCAATCGTCTTAATAGCCGGTCGATGGAAGTCGATTTCTACGCCATTCAGCCATAAACCCGGTCTGCACAATTATCCACTTCAGCGTATGAAAAACACACATCTAAATGTGACAAGCGAAAGTGGCATAAAAATCACTATTTGCACACTGATCGAATAATCCATCACGCAACGTAGCGTGTGGTCAATAAAATATTCTGGAATGTAAAATCGCAATTTTGTTCATCGTTCAATGCTTGCTTATTATTCATTTATACGTGTGCATTCTCGACTAAGCGGACAGTGTGATTTAAGATAATTGGGATTACTGTGTTGGTAGCGTTGACTTAATTGTGTGGCATCAAACTCTCAAGCCTACCTCCACGTAGGTCAGCAGGGCGCGGAGCTTCATTCTCATGGCACACTTATGATGCACAATCGTCACAGAATTTGTAAGACGGTAGTAAACGAACTATGACACAGAATAACAGTTACCTTTACGCTAGTGTTGCATTCGTTTTAAACATCGTTTTACAAGCTGTTATTTAATATGATTGTGTACGTAATTGTTGTAATGATGGTCGTGCTCAAAAGAGCGTGAAATGCTCAAGATCTTTTAGTGTATATCTTTTATTACCAGATTGATTGAATGTACATTCCTTCCTTAGAATTAATCTTTTTCAATTTAAATTCTCTTCCAGTTTTCGAATAGCTTCAGGCCCGTTTTATCGTGGGTGCACAAAAAAAATGTTTGATATTTACAATAAATATTGAAAGCCGCATTCCTCGTGGCTGTAGTCCGTGAAGTAACACCGGTGAGTTTGTTATCACTCCTATATTTAATATCGGAGTGACTTTGAACATTTTTTATTACGTCAATGCCGAGGCGCCGGCGATGCACCCGTTCTTCCGCTTGGACATTCCGATTCTGGACGTTGCCCTGTCGAAATGCTCCATCACTATCTGTATGTACCTCACCTACCTACTTGTGGTCACGGATTTTGGTTTTGATTTTGATCATCCAAGATTAATGTTTTTTGGTGTGAATACATCAATGTAATTATTTACCTCCGATATTTTTGCATTGTTGACAATGGTTGAGGAATTCACATTTTAGAAGTTGGGACTTACTAATTGGAATGGAATTACTTTCAGCTAAAAAAACTTTCTCTGACGTTAAAAGAATGAACAATTCAGGTTTCAGTTTTCTCCTTTCATATCGGCGAGAACGTATTTACCAATTAAATACAAGAGAATAGTTATAAAACAACAATAGTGTGCGCAGGTTAATGAAACCTTGAGAAATTCTACCATTTTCTGTTACTAATTGGCTTTTAAAACTATTATATTTTAACTGTGTATTTAAAGGTTTCTTTTCACTGTTGCATTCATTGTTATATATTCCTGAAACATATTATTTATTAGACAAGTAAAATTAAATATCAACTGTTGGCTATTTATTATTTCAGATATTTCTTTCACATTTTTAACTTTCTAAATAAGTTTCATTTGTAAATGGCTGTTATTTATTTTGTCATCGCATCTAACTTCAGACACCATTTTCTAAAGAGTTTTCTCTCGAATTGTTAAATCGTACATTCATCCTTGAAAAAGTATTAGATATTTTTAGAACTAAGTATTTATTTAAGGCTCGCTGTACCAGCATCCGTTTGCAGTCAAGGTTGAACAAACGGACAGATAACAGCTTATTATTAGTTTCCCCGTTAAATGTAGATAAACGTTGTTGGTCAAACACCGAATTAGGTTAAACCCTTTAGTTAAATTTTGATAGCATCCGTTTGGATAGCCGATAAGGAATGAAGTCATGTGGAGGGACAGAAACTAGTAGTAACAGTAACAGGAAGAATAATTATTTAACATTATATTTTAATTAGGTTGGTTTTGAGCAGGGATTTTTTTTTAATTCGGGTTCTAATTAATAGCGTTTGCAAATTAAAAATAATACTCGTATTATGAAAAGTGTACTGATGGCGAAACCAATCGAGACTTAGCATTACCCAACTTGGTAAATAGAAAAATTATGCTTACCGATTATGGCAAACGTGCGATAAGAATCCATTAAAAATATTTGGTTTCAAGCCATTTTGGAACGATTAGCAGATTTTCTACAGCAGTTGTTCTTAAATCTTAATCGACCGTGGTTGTTTCATCAGCTTTATGCTAGTTATGTTATACAATAGAATTGCTAGTCTAAACAGCGACAATCTTGAGTTTAGATGAGATGAGTTGTTAGGAGATAATTTTGTATATTTACTACCTTAGTGCATCATCCGTAGTTTTAGTTTTTACATTTGCAGTTTCGTCAGTTCGTCGTTCTTGCATTGGTGTATTGTGATTTATATCTGTTTTCAACCCATTTGTTTACCAACAATGATAAGTAGGTACATTCCATTTGATCGTAGGTGTAACATTTCATTGTATTTCTGTCTAACAAGTGCGCATCTCCTTTAAAGGCTATCATCGTCAATTTGATTTTTATCTTCAAAGCAGCGAGCGCTTTTATCAGCGTGCTTGTGTGGGTTGGTTTGTCCTAGTTTACTTTCCTCTACAAACGTTGGAGTAATGTTGGTCACTGGATTATCAACTAGAACATTATTCATTGCTGCTCTAATACACATTGCATCTTCTGCAGCTGTATCTGATGGAGTAATGGATGACACATTGATTGTCTGGAATCAGGTTAATGTTTTTAATCTTATGCATCTTCTTTCTTTTAATTTGGGGTAAGTAGAGCTGAATGTTTATCAAGATCAGAGGTTCGGAAGAATTATCCTTTTTTGTTTTTGTCAGAATAATTGAAAGCTGTAAAGGAGTCACAAATGACCTTTGAACAGCCTCAGATTGCAGCCGCGGTAGCCAATTAATTATAATCAGTTGACTCACAATTTGCAGGTTCACCAGCTGCCTCACTCAATTACCAAGAAAACTGATATAGTTCCGTATAGCTTTGACAATTATAATATAAGTACTTTCCTTGCATAATAATTGATCTAAGAAAGAATAAGTTAAATGCTCGTCGTAACATCTTCGAAATACTTATCTTCCTTTTAGAGATTGAAATTGAACGCCTTTAAAAATAAACTTAGCTAACATCGTTTCTAGCTTCATAAAAGAACCCGGGTTATATTTAGCCCAACAATGAACATTATTCAAATAAAGTAATTACGCAGTCAGTTCTAAGTAAAGGCTATCTGTATTAATCCAGCGAGTGTTAAGACAGATAGTCATCAAAGCGGCGCCACATTCATTTGTAGAGCTAAACACAACGGCTGCAGTGGTCAAGTAGTTGAAGGTTTTAATTCTGTCCCGCAGCCCAGTTGTGCCTTGGGGAACTCCCTGAATATGAACTTGATTGTGGTTAATAGGGGAGCATGAGCCATGACTATGATAATAAGATGATTTTAAGTCATTACTTTTGAAGCGATTCGTATTATTTTGTATGGAAAATAACTAAGAAATCGGTCGTTTAACGTAAACTATAAAGTTTAGCTATAAATGCTGCTTATCTAAAAGAAATTAGAGATTTCAAGACTTAAATCATACTAAACTGTAATCAATGTTTAAAAACCTCGAATATTTGACCAACGGATTTAGTGGAGCTGAAAGTTTTCTAGACCGTGAGCCTGATATTCCAGTCTCAATCAACAAGGCAAAGCTCACTACTCCATACAACATCAAATTACCTTCGCCCAAAAGAGCAAACATAATGCGCAGTTCTCCCGAACACCAAGTAAAGCATGGTACTGGAGGGTCCGATAGCAATCTCGTGGCGCCGAGTTCATTTGTCTCAATTGGCTGCAGCTGCCGACCCCACGGAGGAAGGATTCATTACTCAACGTCTTCCTATGCCAAGAGATTCCGCTGAGGTACTCACTGGTCATTTGGTAATTGAGTGTGTCAGAGACAACCTGAGTTATAAGCTGTGGATGAAGACACTTAAGAAGGAAGTATTTGAAATTACTCGGGAAAACCAGTTCAAGCAATTTAGATATTTTACTATTTTATGGTGAAAAGTACAAAGTTACTAATTCGAGGCTTTTTAGAGGAAAGAGTCGGCCTATATAACCTATGACTATAAGAAAGTTATATAAGAAATTATGATAGAAAATATAATTCAAGCAAAAGAAGGCAAAATCGATTACATTCGTAAAAAAAAACGATTCTGTTACCGTCATCAATAAGCCAAAGATGGCAAAATCGATTATACTCATAAAGAAATCACTATCAATACACCATTCAATAAATAAGAAAGTTATGAAGAACCGATAATAGAATTAGCTGCTGTTGCTCCATAAATATAACTTCAAGTGGCAGTCATAAATACTAGCAGCACAAAAAAGGTAATGAATGATCTATTTGTAAAACAGCGTGTATTGGAAATACTTTTAGCGTGTTCAAGCGTAAACTCTTTGCATTCTTTACTACTTGCGTGAGTTCGTCCCATATGGCTTTGATTTCCACTGTTGAGTGTTTGATTTGGCGTTTGCAATTCCGAATATGTATGTGCTGTTCCAATTTAGGATTTTTTTTTCAGAGGTTAGATTCTTGTGCCGTTTAGCTGTTGTTTCAGTCAATTCTTTGATCTTCAGTTAGTTTTAGCTGTAGATTAACGTTCAAAAATGAATTTTGTTCATTTTTTGCACGCGCTGCAATAAGACAATCAACCGTATTTGTCGACAAGCTATCAGATTTATCAGATTTAAAGATGTTTAAAGAAAACTTTAAAATATTGGATGCACTTGAATTTTATTAGTATCTACGTGACAGTGTGACACCTAACGATGACACCAAACTATGATGAATTATGACCGTCGTACTTTTCCGAGCATTGGTATCGTTCCGACCAAAGTGTCGATGTCCATATCTTATCATTCGAAAGTTGGTAAACAAATAATTATTTTTATCGATGCTCTTCGTTGCACAACGTTTCTTGTAATTTATTATTGTTTTGTTTGTTTTTACGACTTGGTGTCTTTCTGGGCTTGATTTTGTGACCGTCGACGATAAGTTTTTGTATGACTGGATTCAATTCAACTAAGTATATGATGTAGCGTTACAGAAAATGATGAAGAGCTTGTGATGTTTCTAAGAATAGACAATAATTGTAGTTCAAACTGAGTATCTGTTTGTAAGCTAAACTTAGAAAATACTGAAAGGAATGTAGTGTGGTTTTCAAAAGCTCTTAAACTAAATATAACAGGTGATTCCGTATGTTCTAGCTTGTTTTGGCATGGCACAAATTGACGCCATCAAGCAAATAAACACTCAGTAGACGTTTTAACATTTAACTATTATTAGGAACAGCTGTTATAGCAGTTCTTAAAATTCTTTAACACTAGATGTCTTGAATGAAGCCCACACAACGTGATAGCTCCAACCAATTGTCTCCACGACCGTTATTACCAGTGAGAGCCAGTTCAGTCGACACAGCGATGAAACACTCGTCTTTAATAACAACGTTTTCGTTAATCGAAAGGAATTGGTCGGTTTTAGTGACCGCTCGATATTCGCACACATTGAGTGCTTTGAAACATTTAGTTGTGACGTCCGTCGTCGTGAGGCTGAGTCATTTCAGTGTTAGCTTCTTCTTTTATCGTTTTGACTTCTGTGTCAAGATCAATAAAGATGTTTTTGTTGTTTTAGTTGCTTATATTCTTAGTATTTCTATTCATAATTATATTGGATTTATCAATGTTGAGAGTTTTACCTAGATTATCTACATAATACTAAGGTTAGTAGCGAATCAGAGTTAAGACAGATTTCAGACTAGTTCTTGAGGGTGTGCTTTCGGTCGAACGAACGCACTGATTCTGTTCTGTCTTGGCACTGTCTCGTATCAAACCGTGCAGTCAAGGCATTTTTTCCGCAGCTTTGTAAGTCGAATTCAAATTAAGACATTTTGATTGATTAGACCGATTTCATCTATTAACTCATCTATTAAGTGCGTGTTTGACATTAATTGCATCTATTAAGGCAGGAAGCACTTTACTTCTTCATTAATCGTTACATACATAACAGTTGATTACTTCAAGTATTTTAACTTTCTGTACAGTGTACACAACCTCTTATTAAAACCCTTTTTGCTTATTAATTGTAATGATTTCCTCTATTGAACGTAATCTGAGCGATATCAGTACTTGGTGAAAGTTCATATTAAAATGTTGAAAAACTTAAAACTTTGCTTCGTAATGCCATCGTAAGTTACCTGAAACGAGTTCTTAAGAATGCAAAAGAAAGATGGCTGATAAGTTTTTTTTTTCATTATTTTTATCGAGCATGGGAAACGGCGCAGCAGACCGATGCGCGATGTCGCAGCAATTAATGGCTTTAAGATAAATAGTGTTTTTTTTTTTAAATGAATATCTGTGTGTGGTAGCTCGTAAAAAGCCCTAGGACAGTCTCCTTCAGTATGTATTTATGTTTCAACAAAGGATATACTTAGAAACATTTAATAATTAATGGTCAGCCTCGACTAGCAAACAGTTGATGTAATATAGTTACAGATGATGAAAGCACAGCCACAAATAACATAATATTGGTTAACCGCATTTATTTGTAGATGACAAAACAACAACGCCGGGGAAAAACAGGAAAAATTCATTTCGCAATCATGATAAATTAATTCCCCTGTTACGTTATGTAACAAATGTAACGTGGTGTTAACCATGCATCAACTTAGCCTTTCTCAGTTCATTGCTGGACATAGGCCTCTGCCCCTTTTTCCTCCACGCTCCGGCTCTAGTCTGCTTCAGCCACCTTTTTGAAGTCGTAGACCCATTTTGCTTAGTCTCTCCTAATGAGCACGAGGTTCTCCTATACAGCTCTTGCGATACGTGGTCTTTTCTTCGGGATACGTTTGCTCCACCGTTCATCGATCCTTCAACTTCATCCTTCAACAAACATGCCTAACCCACTACCATTTCAGCTTATTATTGTGCAATCTACCTTCTTCTTCTTCTAGACCGTGATGTGTTCCATTTAATGGGGATGGCCACTGTGGAACTAATGGCGCTAGCATAGCTTGTACCAAGCATCGTCATTGGTTGAAAATCTGTCAATGTCATTTTATATTTCAAAATAGCTTGTCCTTATTGGACAGATTGGGACTAAGCTATGGACACGCCATCTACAATCAGCTTTGACCAGCCATCCCCATTGGGTTCACTCTTCCTTGTTTTTCTACTGAGCACGAATTGGTGCTGTGTCAACGTCCTGTGTAAGCTATGTCGGTAAAATGTTAACATTTAAAATTAGGTTAGTTTTACTACAATAGTGAGTCAGGCTCGCCTTTTGAGTCAGCATTGTCGCGTGCCAGCTAAAACAAAGATCGGACGATTACCGGTTACCACACAATGATAATAGCACGAGAAAGTTAAACGCTAAAATTGCACCGTTTTAGCTAAATCTACATCTTTTAGCTAAATATACGTCATTAGGTAAATGTTTGGCAACAAGTGTGTAATCTGTAATTATGTGTTGTAGTAGCAATTCACGTACATGTGTGATTGAATATTATAAGTAGTGTCGGGCTTTATTTAAAAAAATACAGGTTGTAACAATTTTTTAAGTCTTTTTTTATAAATTGATTCCATGAAAAGTATGTATAAACAATCACGACTCATTTTTCATGCCAAGATCAACAGTTTCCATGAGATTACAAGCATCTAAACCTTTTATTTCATTTCTATTAATCATTTATAATACTAGTTTCAATCGCCCTCGATTAAAGCTATTTATATAGTCGACTAGTCAGAAAGCTGGAATTCTACAGCATTTCAACTGAACTAGACAGGAACCAATTTACATATTAGCGGCTCTACTTCACTGTAAGTTGACAGTGACAGGCCAGACAGTGCTAAACGTTGCAATGGATCTATCTATATCAACATGTCAGGTACAGCTTCTGACTTATAAACAATGACGTATTATATATAGACACGTCATGAACCAACATCGCGGCGCTTAAAAACGGCGAAAATACTAGAACTACTTATAAGCGTGAAGAAAGAGAAAGAAAATATGACACCGAACGGCGGGATGCCTGTTGCGAGAGGGAGATAAATATACATCTTCAGTCACGTCACAGGATTTATTAAATTATAAACAAACGTAGCGTCGCGCGACAGGTTGGTGCGTAACTAAGCGCGATGTGGCCAATTGGCTTCATTTCATGTTGTCATTTTAGAGTGCGGACAACGTATCTATAGTTTATATATCATTGCTTATAAAGATAAAGATTAGAAATAGTAATAAATGAGAAATGTTTATTTACTTATGTGTCATCAATTTCGCCCAAAGATTAGAACAATGTATTTTGAACAGCGTTTCTTTGACCAAAAAGTTTGAATGTTCTTCCCAATGTCTTTCAGAACTACGATCATCAATTTTATTATATTTAATATTAATACTATCATAAACCTGTATTCCTCAAATATTTTTGTTGTGATTGATGACCACTAAATCAATGCGTCCTACATTTCGACAGAAGCATGTAATATTTATATTGTATCCGGTCATTCATGTTAATAAATTGAAGTATGTAGTAAGTTTGTCCCAAAACAAACCAGATGTGGTATTAATAAGTGAAAGTGTCACATGTTCAGTTTAAATGTGTAATTGATGTTGCTGTCTGTATGCGGGTACTGTTGGTGTCATGGACAGATCGAGGATTTGTAGCTTGTCAGAGTAGGACAAAGGTTTTAGTTGAGAGTTGGTCGAATTGAAGGAATGAAGTTAAACAAAGGATTTTTTAAGGAAAGTAATTTACTTTCCAAATGCAAATGCTACAATCAACTTATTGTATATTTGAGCTTTTTTGTGATGAAAGTAAGAAATATCCATCTTATCAGACACCTCCTTGGTGTCTGATAAGATGGCGAGTAATAGAGAAGTATGGAAAAAGAAGACATTCTGCGCCGACGACAAATTAATTGTGAAAAGGGCAATAGAATGATGAATCCTAACGTTTTTTCGGGACACCATTCGTTTGACGCACACCGGGTTTTCAAAGTCCTGATTTTTATAAGGTAAGTGTAATCATATTCAGGGCGTTGCTGCCTATTTTCGCATATGTTAGGCTCTGTTGTAACAGTCTCGATTTCAAAACCCTCGTATAAATTCTTTGTCGGAAATCACACAGAACAATTATCCGACAATTTCAAAATCGTCGCGCTATCGCAACGAGACTATGACAGAAAAATGTTCTCACGACATTTTTCGCGCCAATAAAATGTCACTCCTGTCACATAAACTCATGCGCAAGTATTTCTGCACCACACATGGAGTAGACGTGGGTATAAAGTAATAATGGTGGATTAAGTAGGTGTCGTAAACGGTTGGTTGAAGAAACCGAATGGGTTCTTAGTACCTTAGAAGGAATAATACAATTAAAATTAAATGTTTCAAAGATAACAAGCCCGCATAGTAACAAAGCTTTTATTATTTAAGCTTGCTTGTGAGTTTGGTTGTGTGTGGGCCAGGATATGATACTAAATCTTAGTTTATGAGACGAAAAAACATGCCAAGTACATACATAACGACGAAAGTAAAAAAGAAAGAAAATACATTTATTCGCATTGCACGTGACGCACACAAAACCGGCTAAAGCAACAAAAATGACGTCACTAATGCATACGTGCATGACGACACTAATTATTCATTTATTATAAGCTAAATGATAATAATAAATTATTTATTATTTATAGATTTATATTTAATTATCCAAGTTTTATAACCATGTTGTATGAGTTGTGCAGCAACAAATTTTCCAGCGTTCCAATTCGCGACGTCTCTGTTGATTATAGTTTTCCTTTATTGCTAATAACTTCTGCAAAATATTTAGGAATGTTTTACGACTTATATTTTTAATTGGCCGTTTTTATGAGCGCATTCTTGGTTTTTCCGATAGTACCAATAGGTTTTTTTTTCTATTTTATTGTTTTGTTTTATTGCATAATTTTATGCTTCTATAACTACGATTCTTTCTATTCCTTCTAGAAGTTCTACACTGGCCTATAAAACATTATCTTTTATTAGTTTTCTGTTAGTTTCCAGGAAGGTAGAATTATGAGCTATAAAACTATTAATATGTTTATAATAAAAGTTATATTCAAACTTTTTTATCGAAGACAATACCCGCGCGTCCCTAATAAAAAACCAAACTCAACAACAACAGCCCATAACGTCCACTGCTGGACATAAGCCTCTCCCATGATGGGAGGAATTTGCCGTAATCTCCACGCTTGGCAGGCGGCTTGGAGATTGCAGTGATTAAAGACTAACAGAAAACGCTGCTGATGCTGCTCTGGTCTACGGAGGCGCAAGGTGTTCTGCTTCAGACATTAGTCGCCTTATACGATACCCGTGAGTGTAATGGGTTGGTTCTATTCTACTCTGCCGGATACCACACGGCTAAAAATCAAAACTCAGATTGTCAAAAATGTAATTTAATCCCCAGAGAAAACAGTTGAAATTTCTACTAGAACCATTTCGAATGTTGAGCAGTAAGATCGGAGATATTTGCACGCGAGCTGAAAGCTAATATTTATCTTTGCGGACGACAGTTACAAATGAGATGTTATGCATTGCGTTTTTTTTGTTGCAACTGAGTGATTTAGGTGTCAAGAGCATCAGCAATGGTTGACGATAAGTGCTTTATGCACGATTGGAGACGCATTTAGTATGCAATCGGTGTTTGTAGGCGTCTTAGTATAATTGTTGAGACAGTGAACGACTCGCGTGGAGAATTACTAATAGGTTTAAGAATTCCATAGGTATTGTATTCTATGATATCACGGTACGTTTTATAACTTATTGTTGTATATTTTATCGTTGGTATCCTATGTGGCCTTTTTATGCGATACTGTTTTGAATTAGAATTATATTAGGAACTGGGGTAAGACTTTGCGTCTCCATGGAACTATTTAATTCTTATTCATTGACTTTACTTAAATATATATGTGTCTTAGTACTTATTGGATTGGATCATTTACTTCAAATTCTCTTTCTTTTGCTATTTTTTTTTCTCACTGCAGAATAGACTTTAGTTTTTTCATCGTCCATTTGTGCAAATAGACCGATATCATGATTAGATTGTATTGTAAGTGTTAGCTTAGCTGTAACTGTGTCAATGACTAAGATTGCATAGCTAAGGTAGGTATCACTAGCTATTGATTTACTTTTTTTGCTTATGATTCAAACCACAAACACTTGGGTTTACCTAGGTATCTGATTATGTATACATTTTTACTGTGTACAATATATTTGCTCTTTTGCGGTCTTGCATTTGTTGGTTTGCCTTCCATGACTCTAATATTGAGGTATGTAAGTAATTCGCTTGCTTTTAGACCTTCAATGTTTCTGTCTGTCACTTCTTCATCCTATTGTTTTACTAACTCCACTCACTAGTAGTGTTTTCTCATTTCTTATGATTTTACAAAGACTTCCTTCATCTAAGTTTTGACTAGTACTATGCAGTTTTTTCGTTTCACAGTATTTCTTTCTACCTTTTGTGCATTCATTGCGCTTTCCTTAATCAACCCTAAGCCACCTAACACGGCCACCATAGTCATAGAAAAATCTATCTATGACCATGAGGCCGTTTTAGGTGCCTAGATAGTGGTGGTGGTTATAGATAGGCTATCTATTCCGAACCTAGAAACAGCTTTACCATACATATCCTATATATCTTTTTTCTTTTCTATATATCCTTTCCCATACCAGTCAGTATACCATACAGACACGGCTTACCGATCCCGCATTCGAGTCCCGTTCCCTGCAACGTGTCTGACACACGCACAGACATTTTTTTGCGCACTTGCGCAGTAACAGTGGGCTTGAGACTTCCGTTTATGTCCACCATATGAATTATCTATGGCTTTTTAAAGTGACATTAATCGATTATTGTTTGATGATAAAGTTCGTTGACTTGAAGATAGCCTTGGTGATGATTTATGTTAGAGAGATAAAAAAAAAACCAGCCAAGTGCGAGTCGGACTCGCGCACGAAGGGTTCCGTACCATTATCTATACATTAGACAAAACGGCAAATAAATCACGTTTGTTGTATGGGAGCCCCCATTAAATATTAATTTTATTCTGTTTTTAGTATTTGTTGTTATAGCGGCAACAGAAATACATCATCTGTGAAAATTTCAACTGTCTAGCTGTCACGGTTCATGAGATACAGCCTGGTGACAGACAGACGGACAGACAACGAAGGCTTAGTAATAGGGTTCCGTTTTTACCCTTTGGGTATGGAACCCTAAAAAAGATAGTATCCTGAAAAATATTACATTCTCATTGGCGTAATATAAGAATTAATATTTGATGAGATGAGAAACTATAAAGGTGTTGGTCATCTGCCTAAAAGAACCTTTTTCTAACTTTATTGGAGTCGGCTTCCAGTCTCACGGGATGCTGAATATCAGCATTTTACATGGAGTGACTGCTATTTGTCTTTAGGACTAAGATAGGTGTGGCCCCTTGTCAACGACGGGCTATATAAACGACTAGCTGACGTCCCGCGGTTTCACCCGCGTAGTTCCCGTTCCCGTGGGAGTACGGGAATAAAATATAGCCTATAGCACTCACGAATAATGTAGCTTTCTACCAGTGAAACAATTTTTAAAATTGGTTCATTACTTCCGGAGATTACCCCCTACATACAAACTTACAAACATACAAACTTACAAAGAAATGTTACCTCTTTATAATATTAGTATAGATATAGATGAAATGAAAAACAATTTTCGAGGCAGAATTTCCCAGACAGTTGTGAAATAAATATCTGTTGTTGCTTCACGTGCATGCTATTGTCCACTTAGGTCCACGTCTGTAGTTTGGTCACCGTGTGAGTACAGAAACCCTTGGAATGCGTGTTGTGTTCCCGCGAAAGTTGTAAAATGTCAACTGAACAAAATCGATTACTGTCGTGTTCATGCCGCCGTGTTGCGGTTTCTAAAACATGTTATTTTACATTGTAACATTAAGTAAATATATATTAACAGCGTACTACACACATCAAAAAAAGTTTGCGATCACTTTGAAAAATCGAAATCTATTTTGTTACGTTTTTATAAGAAATAAAAATTAGTTTTATTTTTTAATTTCAAACAGGCTATTTCTATTCAAAGAAAACACACAACAATATTTTTTTCTTAATAAAGTTCAATTAAAAAAAAAATATCAGCTTATACTAGTGATCACAGACTTTTTTGATGTGTGTATGTAATTTAACTGAACTGCGTGTATGTTAAATTTTATCAACTAGGAGTCTACTAAATGTACATGTTGAATGACTGCAATAAACGGCTGTCATCATCATCGAATTCTGCTTATTAAAATATTATGGCTATAACTTGCAATTTTATCTGCAGCTTTATCTTCCTTAGCATAATTTTGTAGGTACTGTCCGTGTTCTGTGTAGGTAAGTTGGTGTGTTAGAATATAAATAAAAGAACTTTAAGGAAGTAAAATTCACATAATTGTATTCTTACCTGTCATTGACTTTGATCCAAGCATAGAGTATCGAAACTTTTCATATTGTAAAATTTGTAAATTCCAAAATTAATGTTTATTATTATATCATTTTAATGTGCTAGCCAGTCTCCTTAAATGAGAGGGAGCTGCAAAGCCGTAATCTACCACGCGATTCCAAGAGCGGGTTTGTAGATCTATAGGTACAGTCACGGACTATAAATGATGAGCCACTTGCCACCATTCGTATTTTAGCCGTGTAATGCAAATCGGGTTTAGTCGGTTATATTCGTACTTAGTACAGAGTCGAATAATTGCAGGTGTAGCAACCGTAACCTAGCGACAATTGTTTTAGCGTAGCCATAGTAACGTTGGCGTACGGAGAAATTTTATCTTTTCTAACATCGACATTTCAACTGTCACTCTGGCCTCTGGCTACGGATAGGTTTTCAGAAATAAAGAGTATTTAATAAGGACTATTTCTTCAAAGGAGGTCAATATCAAATAGATTGGGATACACGTCAGCACCATTGTATGGTTTTATCATTGACAACTATAAGTCATTTTTCAACCTCTATGGATAAGACTATTTCCGATTATTAGTAACTAGCTTCTGCCCGCGACTTCGTACGCGGAACCTGTTGCTTATGCCAGCGACAACGGGGTCGTCAAAATCGAAGATCTGATACGTCTGATGTCGAAGCGCAATTCTCTATCCGTGAACGTCTCCGACTCGCGAGACAATGCGTGACGTTCACGATCAACAGTCAGTCGCGTATCACGTTCCCCACTTGTATCTAGATACCTAGAAGTCGGTGTGTAGATACGCTGAAAACTCAAGCGTAATTCTCTTTCCGTGAATGTCTCCAACTCGCGAGACAATGCAGACGTTCACGATCAGCGGTCAGTCGCGCATCATTTTCTTCACTGGTCTCTAGACACCTGGATGTAGATGCGTAAATACGCTGAGAACGCAGGTGTGCTTCGCGATCCGAAGAGGTTTTCACGGAGCAAGTTGAAACCTGATGTTCTCGAACAGCATTAAGTCTCTCCTGACGCTCTTCGGTAGATTCTTGGGATCTTATGATCCTCAATCTTTTAGCTCCTTTGGAACACTGGGAAAGATTTGACCTCTTTCTAGGCATGGTTATAGTTTTATTAAAATCTAAGTGACTGCTCCGCTGCGTTACCGGGTAGGCTACCGTGCCACGTAGATAAATGGAAAAGGAAATTAAACACTAAAATAACATAAGCCGGAGGACATAGTTTTGGCCAGTAGACTCAAATTTTCAATGATACACCATTATCATCGAAAATCAGTCCTAAACTGTTACCACCTTGACCGCGTGAATATTTTATAATTATACATTGAAATTAGTGATAGCTTTGATTTCCACATCAGATCTTCAATTTTTATAAGTCAACACGAAATGCTCATCAGACCGAACAACTTTTGCTAAGACGTCATTCCTATATGTGTTATGGTGTAGCTGGGCTCTCGGAGTTCCACAACAGGTGTTCCAGATCTTCGATTTTTATAAGTCAACAGAGAGTGCTCATCAGATTGAACAACTTTTGCTAAAACGTCATTTCTATATATATGTTAGTGTAGCTGGGCTCTTGGAGTTCCACATCAGGTGTTCCAGATCTTCAAATTTATTCTCTCAGCAGAAAATGCCCATCACGTGGAACAATTTTTGCTATGGTACCATTTTTGTATCTCTTATAGTTCAGCTGGTCTGTTGTGGTTCTGCATCAGGTGTTCAAGTTTCCAAGATAAATTATAGCCTATATCTTGCCCAGACTTAATACCTATACAACAACAAAAAAATCATTCAAATCCGTCCAGCAGTTCCGAAGATTAGCGTGTACAAACAAACAGACAAACAGACAAACAGACAAACAGACAGACTTTTTTTTTTGGATTCGTGCTCTATTACTGTTTCTAAACCCCCCTCAATTATTTATTTTTTAATATATTCAATGTACAGACACAGTTTTTCTACTGTTTTATTATATGTATATAGATGTGTCATTTTGTTTCCGAGCATTCGGTTTGAGTTCGTGTTTAATCGTGTAATCTCGTGAATGTATACAACTGCAAAATTGGAAATCTTGAAAGTGGCTTATCAATTATAGTCCGTGACTGTACTAATATTATAAAGAGGAAATATTTATATTTTTGAATGTTTGTAATGAATAAACTCAAAAACTACTGCTCCGATTTCAAACATTCTTTCATCATTAGAAAGCTACGTCTTTACTGAGTAACATAGGCTATATTTTATCCCCATAATCCCGCGGGAACGGGAACTACGCGGTTGAAACCGCGTGACATCCGCTAGTGTCACATATATTTGAAAAGCTAGTTCTAGGACTGTAAATAAAACTTGAAAAAAAAACATCATGTCTAGATTCAAGTGCCAAGTAACACGATCCGATGTCAACCTTCATTCACCACTGGCTTCACAATAGGTGTCTCGTTACAGTCCAGTGTGTGCAAGGCTTTACGTGTTGCGTATCGATTAGGATCGACCGAACATTGACCCGCTGCAGTGGTCGCAGTGCTTTGTGTTCACATTAGCCTGTGGTTAGAAGATTTTGGTAGGAATTTGTGAACGAGATATCTTAATCTATCTATGTAATCGGCGAAGGTAATTGAAATAATTATGTGTACTTATAAAAAAGCTTCTTGTTTGTGATGTAGATTGAAGATTTTTACACATATCCATTTAAATTCAGTAGAATTTTAAGTTAAAACTCTACTGAATGAGTCCACGGACTATTACATGGAGCTATCTAGACTCTGTGACTGCTTCTGAGAAATTCCTGATGGAAAACCCCTATATCACTTTGCCTGACCCGGGAATCGAATCCAGGACCTCATGCTCAACGGACGCGTTTTGCGACCAGTCGCCGATACCCTCATACTAATATGCGAAGATCCAGCGACGTGTACCAGCATGATTGACCATTAGACCAACGACGCAGTCAAAAACATAGATCGTAAATTATAAATACTTGGGATTACCAATCTAAACTATCAACCAAAGCACTCAAGTAATCCGGAAATGAAACCCAAAAGTTTCCCGCCGTACACCTCTCCACACAAGTCTTGCATACAAATGTATGGTATCGTGTGTAATCGACCCCACAACTCAGTGCCAAGGTTGTACGCACTCGGTCTAGTCTATGGTAATACAATACATTCTGCTTTTAGAAACAAAGTATTTATAGGTACAGAAGTTATAAAATTATTAGCACCACACTATGCAGAACTTTATTTTTCCAACTAAATTCTGGTTTTGTTTCTAATATCTTATCAGTCTGTGATTAATTGAAGATTATTTAGCTAATTTCTATTTATTTTTGTCGTGTCAAGGAAAACAATGCACGGAATTATGTAATTTGTGTTGTTTATCAAAAACACTCTTAAGATATGATTTTCCCAAAACAGGAAATACATGAAAAACTAAACCTGTCTGATGTAGTCTAAATGGCAACTTAACTTACATGAAATTATATCTAGTTGGGTATCATACATTAATCAAGGTTGTGCAATCTATAAACAATAAAAAATGACATGAAAACGCCATGTCATACCTATGTGCATGTGATACCTACTGTCTTCTTTGTCTACTTCAGTTCAATGTGTACATTGAACTGAAGTAGACAAAGAAGACAGTAGGTATCTCTATTTCGAAATGTGTCTTGAATTAGATAAACAATTTGTGGTATTTTAAAATCTCACTAACTCACACGCGGTTCCGCGTTTGTTTTCCATCTATGCTGGATCTCAGAAACATCTTCCTGATTCAACATGCACCTTTGTCAATAGAGTCTAAAGAATTCCTTTCAGAAAAGAATTTATTTCATAAATGCACCAAAAAGGGTTAAATATCAACATCCTATGCCCATAACCGCTTCCTTGGTCCATCCCAATTAATTGAACAGATATAGATCAGCTTCAAACGTGCGGCCGGATGCGGTATCTTACGATTTTGTAATCGCTTCGTTACTAGCTCTTTATGGCGTGTTAAAATATGTTAATTTCTGGATTAGAATTAAATGGTTAATTATTACTTTAGTTACCGTTGTTGCATCTGGTTTGGTAGGAGCCGAGACTTGGTCAGGCCAGAAATTAGAAAAAAAACAACAATTGGAATAAAATCCGGCACGCTTTTCTGCCAGAACCGGTCGATGTTGAAAAAGTTCTTTGTTCATTATCTAGAGGTTTCTCAGGTAAAATGATGTGGAAGAGGCACGATAGCATCGCAATTAACAACCACTAAAGAGTTGAGCGGGCCTGTGAAGCATGTGCACCAATCACCATCTCGGACACTGTCGAGATCTGACAAAATGTGTCTCGAATATCGGTCGTGTTGAAAATTCAAGAACTACAAATACAAGAGGGCGACAATGCAAGATCAAAAGATATTGTTTAAGCGATCGTACTGAGAACCTTAAAGAGCATACAGGGATAATTGTGGATGATACAAAAAGATACGTTAGATCTTTTGGCTTTGAGGTCGTAAATGATTTATTAAGTGCAAAGGTCACAACACTGCAAAGTGCAAAAGCACTTAGTGACTCTGACTAATGGCTTTTGTCACTTCCGTGAATCAGTGTGACATTTTTATTAGTTGAGTCTTCATAGGTGGCGATTTGTTTAACATAAAAAAGATTCTGTCCTACGTCAAAAGATATTAATGATTCAAACCCAAAGAAAACTCGTTGACAAAATATCTTCGACCTAAATACTTTATTAAAATAATACATGATGTTAGAAAAACAGCCGAGGACAAATACTGCGATGATAGATAGTCGATCGCTAATGACTTTCTAGCTAGTCGCACACTGAGAACAGACGTGATTGTTTATCAAATCCTAGACAACAAAGGAACATGGATCCGTTAGAGCTGAATTCCCTTCTATACATGTCAATAAACATCCGCACGGCATTTGCCAAACGGTTCATCAAATGTACACGAAGACAACTCACACTGCCATGCTACTGTCCACGCATAAGGTTAAGCTTGTAATAAACCATTCATCGACATCATCGAACTCATTATAGTCTTTCGGCTGCTGGACACAGGGCTTTCTCCAAGAGTCACCACGCCGATCGATCCTGTGTTCTCTCCGATCCTTATTGCAACATATATTCTTTTCCTTATTAAGCTATTGTACTGATAATGGTACGAATCCTATGTTCTCATTATTTATAATAAGTATCTGAATACTGTTGTACAAAGAGGATCAGCTACCAGCGGAATCTTCAGATTATTTTGTTTTATGCCGTATATTTCTTCCGAAATCAGTGTGCAGTACTGTATCCTGATTTATAAGCCGCACACGCACACAAAACTCCACCAATCGCTTTGTTCGTCCGTGCCGTGCGCGAGCGCATTCCGGCTTTAATTCCGATAATGGTAAATTGGCCGGGTTTGTTTGGAAACACGTCAGATCCGAATTTATAGGACATGTTTACACAATAAAGCTCTGGGTTACCGTTCTTACTGGTATTGCCTGCGAGTTATTTCTTAGGAACTGTACCGATTTATGGGAAAAGGATTAAACACCAATTTACACTGTATTGTTGAGAGGTGCTTAAAGTTTGGTTTGTTATTGTGGTTGGTTTACTTAAACTTCCGTTCTAATATTTCGAGGAATGAGAGGCAAATGAATTTGCTCTTGATGGTCATTTTCAAAGTTAGTCGTAACGATCACTTAAAGATCAAAGATTCAAGAAACACACGTTTCCCAAAATTAAGAAGAAAAACGCCAAGAGTCTGCTCATGGATCAATTCGTAAAATAATTTTCGAAAGGATGATGTGGTTAGAAAGAGGGCAGCTCATGAACTATAGAAGAAGTGTACATGCTGCAATGCCCAAATAAATTTAGGACGAGGGCGCAGGACAAAGATGATGAAGTCGCA
Source organism: Xestia xanthographa (assembly GCA_905147715.2). Classification (NCBI taxonomy): domain Eukaryota; kingdom Metazoa; phylum Arthropoda; class Insecta; order Lepidoptera; family Noctuidae; genus Xestia; species Xestia xanthographa. Next base: position 2,058,462 of record LR990655.1, read on the forward strand.
GAGAATACTGATTATGTATGTAGTTTTAAAGCAACACAACTCGCTAAATTCAGAGCCAGAGCTCTATTAGGACCTATGACCTTTACAGTAATTTGCAAGTATTGTGTGGGTTATGTAAACCTTTGTTTTTGGTTGGTGCCCAGCTGTGCCGCCATATTGGGACCGATTACTATAATAGCAACCCACGGGTATTGTATAGTAACACGGTTATGAGATTGGGCCAATGTTTTGTGGTAACAGCCAAATTAGTGGTTTAGAAAATGCTTGGACAGCATAGCTTGAGAAATGATGTAAAAATGATACTTGAGTAGCAAAAAACAATTCTGTTTCTGAATGTGATATGCTCATGGAAATGTTAAATACTTCAAAACTTCCGAAAGCGTTAAACTGTGAAGTACAAATTAGTACCTATATTAGTCGCTTCCGCTCATTTCGTTGCACATTACTTCAAGTGGAATTTAGCTAGAATTAGCTGTTTCCGTAATTCAGCGAGAAAACCTTCGTATGACATATTTCGGGGTATTGTAACAAATGTTTGAGCCAACATTGGGGCAAGTAGGCGTTATTATTGTTTGCCATTTGGTAATAAACGTATGCTAATAATCTTGTCTTACCAAAATGAGAAATTTTATCTTAATGTCATCATCATCATAGCTAATTTTTTCATACAATTTGTAGTATTTATATTAATTTGTAAAATCGTAATAACTCAAGTCTACTTTACTAAAGACTGGGTACTGAAGAAACTCTTTGAAATCTGCAGGGTAATTTGTGTAATTATGATGTCATTAAGTTCTATGCTTCGTGTTTCTTCATTTCTTCTGAAGATGCTGTTTCCTAATACAGAAAATTTCCCATAAACACGAAGTTCAGAGACATGGAGCCAAATTTATTGAAAGAAAATAATTAATTGCCATTATTGATAAATTAATTGATCCACGTTCCATGTTTAATGACGCTCGCAGCGTTGGTGCGTTTCATCCGGTTAACGTTATTTTTTACTGATCTGTTGCTGTAAGACTACTTATTAGTGTCCGAATGGAGAGGTCATTTCATTTGATACCTCGGTGTTCGGACAAGACAAGAGTTGACTTTAACGACCTTGAGATAGAAAAGCGATTTGCGAAATACGTCGATGATTTGGACCAATACTAGCCAAGGGCAATATCTAAATGTTTGGGGTTAAAACTCGTTCTACTATGATCATGTACTTAATGAAAAGTAATTTACTCACTGGTTTACAACGCACAGCCTTAGAACCGCTGGGTCTGGAAGCGTGCAATTTTGCACAAGAGTACTTACCCGAAAGTGAGCCCCAGGGAAGAATTTATGAAAACTTGTCCTTTAAAGAACAAGTTTTCGTTTTCGTTTTAGTAGTAAAGGTTAAACCTTTACTACTAGACTACTAGAACTACTAGAAAATGAAAGTTCCTCATGGAAAACCACCAGGCACAAGCCGGCTTGTTAACTACTAAACCACCTTGAATGACGGCACGGATGTCACAAATTATTTTGTGCTAAACCATAATTCATTTCAACTTGATCAAAAAGGCAAATCGAAACCAGCCTCTGCCAGCTTCGCCAGCTGCACCTTTTACATTGGTTGAAAGAACCATGTTAATGAGGTAGCCATCAAATATTTAAGTGTTCCTCATACAATCAGCCAGAACGGAAATGATTGAGACGAATAAATAAAGACATATCAATAGTGACGCGTGGTCTCTTATTTGTATAAGTTCGGAGATTATTAATGTTGTAACTTGTAAGACTGATGTCGCAATTAAGTGTGGAGATACGGTTACAAAACTATAAGAAGTTGAGACGGAAGACGATTGTCACTGTATGGAATGTAGCAGTGTAACACCATGGTGAAGTGTTTTGATTATAAATAAAATATCGTAACTACTATCAGCCAGGTATGTTGTCCCAATTTCGAAAGGCATTAAAACTACAGATCTCCTTTGAAATAAAGAAACGTCTTATATCCCTTTTTGATGCCTTATGCACTTCTCATATTCGAATGCCTAACCTAAATCGATGAGCCACACCATTTTATTGAATTTGCATCCTCAATCATCCACGTATGAGGATATGCAGGTACAAATTATAACTCAGATTATAATCTGCCAGCTACATCTGAAGTAGCAATCGATTGGCTCATTAAAATCTGATGAATTGCTTTATAATGTTGATTGATTACTGTTGTAATTGTAATGCCCTGTTTAATGCTCATGTCAGTAACGACCGCTAGTTAATTGTAATTGGTGCGTTCATTCAACAATTAATATTGTTTGTTCAATTTAATTGGATCGACTTTGTTTTGGGTAATTAGGGCATTATCTTTCGATATTAATATGGTTTGCGTGTTGGCAACATATTAGTTGAGCTTGTTTGAATTATCTCGGCTTAAAAAGTTCATGTTAAGTGTCGATCAAAATTGAAAGCAGGAACATTAAAATTCACTTACTTTTAATCTCACACAACGATAGCGTTTATATCACTCTCGAACAAGATGCACTTAGGTAGAAAGCTGCATATTGTAGATAGATCCCACAGCGCGAGATTTCCCCTGCCTTCTGGGAAGCGGACAAAAACAATGGGTGCTCGCAAAAACTCGGGATTATTGTTCGACAGATGCCACGGCGCGGCGGATGCGCGTGCGACGGCCACGCCTGCGCTTCAGAAAGGGATTGGAACAGTAGTGCAAATCTCTAACATTTCGAAAGTATTTTGTTTCTTCTACAAGAAAGGTCATCTCACGTGTGATTTGTTTAAAATTTTCAAATCCAGGTATATCAAGTTGAATGTTTTCTGATTTCCAGATTATTCTTGGTTCTTTTAGTTTTAATTTACGTTGCCTTCATCGTTGCAGGCTGCGCCATTCCTCTTTCTTCTTGAATTTTACATAGCTCAAGATTCATTTTTTTCTAAACAATAGTCTTGTTCTAAGATAATTATAGATTGCGTTAACCTTCTGCAGCAATTCTAGTCGCTTTGCACATGCTTCACAGAAGCGTTCAGAACATTTACGATGTTATCCATGTGCGAATAAAAACTTTACTGTCAATTGTATCTAAACTAAATTATTAAGTTATGAGCTTATTGTGTTATGTTCCCACGTAAGATGAAATACTTTAGTGGTACTTACTGCAATAACTGGTTGCAGCAAATACACATGAGCATTGTATCTTAAGATTCTTTTAATAGTTACATTTGTTTTTTACTCATGATGAAACTGACTAGGCAAAGTGACTGCTGAATACAATCCTTAGATACTACAGTATCATAGAAAGTGAATATGATTTAGGTAGCTTTCTAGAACAGTACCTAGATTTTATTTCACTGAAAGGTTTGTAGACCAGATTAAATATCCTAAACAATAAAAGCAGTCTCATTATCATTGTCTATCAACTTTCTTTCATTCTCAATACTCAGGCTGTCTGCGCTAAATCTCACGACCTTTAAAATACATCATAACTATGTATTAGCAAATTGGGGTTAGCAGATAGACAGGCCAATATACAAGTTCAATAAGGGCGCTCTCACGTTATGTGCCAACATTTTAGATGTAATTGACAAATTATCAGAAGTAATATTGGCTTTGAAGAACATAATATGCTTGGTAGATGTAGTGGTGATTTTAGTAATTTGTTTACAGTTGGTTTGAGAATGATTGGCGTAGATACAAGATGGTTTGCACCAAGCAAAAGATAGTATACAGTATAATGACTGATGAAAATGATTCGGCAGTTGGAATCATTGGTTTTGTTGTAGGTTCCGAACATAATATGGCTCATTTAACATTTTGATGGTGTTGCAATTTCTTGCAGTTTGTAATGAACATGTATTTAAGATTTTGTTCGATATGAATAGAGCAATGGTAATTCAGCCAAATGAACCGATTCAGAAGTAAAAGTTGTTCATGTCTTCAGGCAATATTCGCAAAGCTGCAGCAACATCGTTAAGACCTTTATCAGCAATTTATCATTATGGGTACATTTATAAGTTCCTGGATTTTGTGTCAGTGAAATATAGTCTTGATACAATCGTCGTATGTTTTGTAAGATTCAGTAACTGCACACAGAGCTGTTTCTTTGTCATTTACATTGTTAGTGTTACACATTTTGTTATGATAACCATCAGCTTAAATAATTGTTTTTCTCGCAAATATTGCATTACAATCTTCAGATCCGAAACAACATCGACATCAGTAAACAAGTAGATCTCACCAAAAAACACAATGCGACTTTTTTCGACTCTCTTTTTTAATTTCACCACTATAATAATATGGAACAGCCATCTTCCGGGCACAACAATGTACCACTACAATGGCTCTCCAGGTACTTGTCAGTTCCTAGAAGATACATCCGGCGCTATAAGGGATGCTGACATGTGCGTGCGCAAGTGCCATGCGACCGAATTATATGATGCTTTTGTTACTGAGATGGTTCGTTTAATCTTTGGTTCCATACTACGAGTATTAAAATTACTTTGACATGTGTATTGGTGACGACGGACAAAATAACAACCTATGACCATACAAATTTCGTGTGCCTCCGACTATAGACTATCCGGGTTTTTCTCAACGTAGTAATATAGCATTTTTAGTTTCTATCGTTATAACGTTTGTTTGTACGTTATTTGTAACGTTGTAACGGTTAAATTATAAGATTAATTTGTGCACACTCGTATTTATTCATACATCCTACCATTATTCACCTTAAGGTCGGAAATCAGACGGGTGGAGGCTACACTGGCTTACTTTACTTTGATATGGGTATTGGGTACAATGGGTACGATAACCAAATGATACATTTCTTCAATCTTTATACTTCCAGCTTCGATTACATATCTCGAATCCAGCGGTATTATTCAATGTTAATAACAATTTAGATTCAACAGTCTTATCTTTGCTTTGAGAAAGTTTCAGATATTTTAAGGAAACGAAGGATAACGACTAGATCACCCATATTTCGCCAGTTATATTGAAGCCTCACCTTTTTTAGGAACTTATTTACTTACTTATATTTAATTTCGTTTGTCCCAGTGAAGCCCCACCTTTTTAGGAACTTATTTACTTATATTTAATTTCGTTCGTCCCAGGGCCCGGCATGCTGAAACACGTGGCGGTGTCGCCGCACCGCGCGCGCGCAGACTCCGTGAGTCTCGCGTCATCCGCCTCCTGCTGCAGCCTCGGCAGTCTCGAGCATCGGCATGACTCCGTCACTGATCTGTCCCATAGAACGGTGAGTTTTATTACTATTTGATACATTACTGAACTTATGTTATTTTTACCACTAACGTCACTTTGATGAAGTATTTAAGCAGTTTCCAGAAACAGCCTGTATTTTGTAGGTAGGTATGTCTTTTAAAAGCCTTTTGCCTGGCACGAGCGTTTTTAAGGCTAGTCCTTTAATTCTATGGGTTGATCTCACGCGCGTCTAGAAGGACGACGCGCGTATTGCAATCATAACTCAACATGTGCACGAAGATATTTCTTATCTGAGTCTTAAAGTGTATTTTCACCTTCCAACTTCAACTTTTACTATTAGGTACACGATTACCATCATCCATCAATCGGAGTTCCCTAAAGATTTTTCTAATAACATGTAAAGTGACAGCGATACCATCGCTGTGCGTGCGCATCATTATTCGATTTCACTTTCTTGGCAGCTAATGGCGGAATTTCCTATGTCTCCCATGAGATAATAACCACCATGGGAACCCAGCACTACATATAAATATTATAACGGCAGGAAATACTTTGTGGACTCACAAGATACGGTTATCTGTAATTGTATTTGGATATGTATATAAACGCTTCTGCGTTTCTGGTTTCTTATTGATACTTGCTTGATGTCCAAACAAATATTAATGTTCGCTTTACGCCACGAAATATTTATGACAAAATGTTTATAAGGATATCGTCGTCACGTAACGTTTATGTGACATCCAGTTGAAATAAGCAATCGAGCGTAATTCCCTTACAAGTCTGTTTTAGTTGAGAAATCGGATGTCGGTATTGCGTGATGCCACATTAATTAGCCCCAGCGACCTTCTTACGACGATCTAGAAAATATTTGCGACAACTTTTGAATTGCGTCTTTTCATACAAGGCGATGTTTGAAAACAAAAATTCTATTATTCAATTGTGTGCAGACAGATGGTCTGCCACATCCTTTGTTCTCTGCTCACATTTCTGCATCACCAAGGTCTAACTGTTTTCAGCGAGCAAACCAAATATCTTCAACATAATCCCTGGGAATTTGCGCACAATGGGACAATTTCGACATTGCGTTCAGTCATTACCTTCTACCACAACTTCTTAATTAAGCTCGACACTGACATTTTGATGGCCGATAGAGATAAGAGATGATTTCTCGATTGTTTAGCGACATGTGAACTTAGGTTTAGGAGACATTCAGTATTGTTCTTCGGTGGAAAGTTCGAGAATGGTGAGAGCATCCGAATTAGTTTTGACCGACATTTTGTGATCGTTACCGTCTTTGTAATGAGACTCACGATGGAGTTAAACTTTGGCGGTTCATAGTGTGAAAAATGTGCGATAATAATGTGTAATTAAACTGATACTTTTCACTTCTTTCTTTAGAAATGCTTTTTATGTATAAAATGTATTGTTAAATATCTACTAGGTATGTGATTTCTGACACTTAATTTAAGTAAACCATCTTTCAGGGAATTAAAATTTCATAGCATGTTTTCAGTCTAGGTTTGTACCTACGTCTTTAAAAGAAATGTGAAATCCAAGTTTCATCTTGCGTTTAGTAGTTTTCTGTCGCGGGGTATTTTTCCTTTTAGATAAGTACCCAACCGGATTTCCCAACAATATAGTAAACGTTCTACGACCAATAAATAATAACGACCGGAAATGTAACCGATAAGGAATTTTATCTTCATACCTGAGTGCAGTTTTATATTATGAGTATAGTAATGAATGTAGTTATTTGTATTTATTAATGGAGACTTGCGCTTAGCGTTGACGACATGTTTGTTGCCATTGTGATTCACGACAATGTCTATGCAAAATCAATATGATCCTTTCATTCATATTTGGAGGTTGGCCGTTTTGTAATAGTTATTTATGCAACTGTTGTATAATGAGGGGTATTAAAACACGAATGTGGGTTTATCACACGAGGCGAAGCCGAGTGTGATAATAGTATCACATGAGTGTTTTAATACCTAATTATGTACAGTTGCATACAAGACTTTATCTACATCCATGATATGAATCCTCCTTATAAAAGTTTCTGAAGTTTCTGAAACCATAGGGTGTTGTAGTGATGTAAGAAGTCTACGTAAATTCAAGGAAAGTTTAATTGCTGAGTATTTAATACATATACGTACAAACCATGTATAGGTAATAATATAATTATTTACATTTGGATTGTACAATTATTAAAATGCACAAAGCTTGTATCACTCATTTTTGTAAACAAAAAAGTCCATAATGCACAATGATATTCTAACAAACAGATATGTTATACACCTACAAAACCACCGAAAAAAGTGTGCCGCGGGGGAGAGCCAGCTCACATACACGCAGTGACGCAGAATAAAGGAAAAATAGGCCAATTGACACGTTTTCGAGTCTTCACGATTGCGCGCTCATAACATATCTGTTTAATTAAATATCATTGATAATGCAATACTAATATGAAACAAAAATGGCGGGATACGACGTGAATTCGAAGTCTACCTTATAAGTTTTTTTTTAATTACGGCGCTGTGGTAGTGAATCGCACGTGCTAGACAATGTTCTTTTTTTAAAACGAGTTGCATAGTGAAATTCAGTACAACATTATAACCGCCCCAGTGTTGTGTAGTAGTGTCATAATAACACCCGTTTGGGTGTTATTATGACACTGGCTGGTTTAATGTTGGCAATAAGCTAACTGGTAACTTTTATAGAGGATTTATAGCATGGGTGTAGATAAAATCGAATAAAATGTTTCGTTAATTGAAGTATTTTCCCGCGCGACGCGATTTTATTTTTCTTTTTTTAATCTTGAATTTAAGACCAAAGCTCGTAAGCTTACATTCAGCCTTGACTAATAGAGCTGTTGCTTAGTTTATATCTTAGTCGATTATTTTCTTAATGGTACAATTTATTTTTGTAGCATCAATTCCAGTCAAGTACAAGAGTTTATTTGTTTGTTCTGTATGTTTATGATCAACCATCAGGAGCTGGTGTCCATATGTAGACTGTTTAGTTTATTACTAAATGGTACACCTACTTAATGCTTTGTTATAATTTACATCTAACATATGCCCAGAAAATCCCTGTTAACGGCTTATTGCATCATTTTGATAATAAATATGTCAGCCAGCAAGATATTGTGTTAAGAATTTAATTCTTTGTGCCTCTGGACATCTGGTAAGTATCATCAGATTTCCTAGATTCTTTGATATTTTATGTAAGTCGATAGATGAATCATTTTGTAATTAACATAATATTGTTTTAATTGAACACGTGTTCCAAAAACTAGGTTTTAAACAGGATTCATAGACGACCTTGACCGACTTCCTAAATTCAAACCATAAACAATTATAATGTGTATGATTGATTGTTTTGATTATGTATCAATGTACCGTTAGCATCCTACATGCTATGGGTTTGCAGTGAGCATAATGATCACTCTTTAACAGACATTTCCGATGCGTTGACATGAGAACCTCATTTAATTGTAGAGGTGCTATGATTTATACAGATAGACAATAGACATTGAACGTAGTACTTATTAGTTCCATATACAATAGATAACCACGCCCTCTATGTTGTATCTGCACTCTCTATTGTTTTTGTATAATAATTTGTAAATGCGTTTCCAACGGGAATAAAGTGTGCGTTTTGTGAATAAAAGCGATTGAAGGTGACAGGGAGGTATATTAAACATGGTGTGATGTTGTGGTTTTCCTTTTTTTCGTGTAAATTAACTTAATAAATAATTATTTATTGTGGGTAAGAAAGTTGGTAATAATTTCCCAGAATATTAAATAATAAGTACAGGTTATTATTGTTAAATATTATATACGTAATATAAACCGACTTTCCCACAATATTTTACGTAAATATTCAAATGACTAAACACAGTTTATACCTACATTGATTAATATTATGTACAAAGTGATCAACCTCATGTATGGATTGAAAAAAACAACAACGAACGGTGATTTAACGCGATTCGTAATCAAATCGCGTTAAGTTAACCGCCATTTTGAAAACGAAAAAAAAAACCGCTTCATATTTGGTACAGGACAATGCACACTTGCATTCAGCCACACATGTCATCGGTCCGTGGGAACGCTTGCGCGCTAGCATGCTGCCGCTAATCATCCAGTTATTGGACAACAACATAGACAAAGTGGAGAAGTACCACTAGATAATATACAGGCCTTTTCTAGTTATTTTTCCTGTTTTTGCATGACTGTCAAAATCATAGTGAGCCTTACTGACTTTGGAATAGGGTTGTTTTTAGGTTTCTGTACCATTCTATCAAAATCATCACATCCATGTATAAAAAAATGATATGAAGTTGAAACACTAGCAAAGCTTTATTTTATTCGGTGCTATGCATGGCATTGAAATGTTCTAATTAAGAGTTCAGTAACAGTAAACCATCGGATGGTTGTATTAGGGGGTGTGATAAGTATGGTATTCGATACCCAATGTTCCTAATACTCAATTCAATAAGAAATTCTTCATTTACTTTGTTAACTTCAACTCATTATTTAAATACTAGCGGACGTCACGCGGTTTCACCCGCGTACTTCCCGTTCCCGTGGGATTACGGGGATAAAATATAGCCTATGTTACCCAGGGTGAATGTAGCTTTCTAATGGTGAAAGAATTTTTGAAATCGGCGCAGTAGTTTTTGAGTTTATTTATTACAAACATACACACAAAAATACAAATCTTTCCTCTTTATAATATTAGTGTAAATAATAATTATGTACTTTGTCAAAGACTAACCAACAATGGTGACAGTCTAGGACATCTGTAACTTATCTAGCATTAGCGAAGTATTGTACAAATAGACACGTTAGCGTCTTGTCTTGGAGTGTTTAGCGCAATATTGATAGCTGTATTTGTTTAATTATGCTTGCGACTGGCCTAATTTCTGTGATGCAATATGGGATGTACAGTTTATTTTCTCGATGCTTCTTTGAAGTATGCCTCTATGTTATGTTCATTGTTCTAATTAAACTACTTATTTTGTTACGTTTTTATAATTATTAAGATTCTTAAGGGACTACAGGAGCTAAACGCGGGTTTTATAATGCAAAAAAGTATATGATTCACTGCAATAAACAAAACCACAAAAATATATGATATTCTTCAGGATATATGCTAGTATGGATAGTGTTTTTAAAACACAATACAACTAATTTTACTCGATACAAAAAAATCACGAACTTATCTCTAAAAATTTCTTTTAACGAGTAAAACCATACTAAAATACATGCGATCATTCTGATTTTTTGTACAAGCAAAATATTAGCATGATAGTGTTTTATTTTTTTTAGTCCAATCAATAGATTTTTTTAAATCGCAAAAAAACTACTCATTTCCCACTATTCGGCTCGCAGTGACTGACGTAACAACCAACTTGTAGTGCAAGCTGATTAGAACTTTATTTTGACAGCTCTTCCAACGAAATTTGAACCACCACAAATAGAGTTGATAATTTAGCTCCTGTAGTCGCCTTAAGGATTTTTATCATTAACTTTACTATAACATCTGCTAGCTGAAAAACTTCAGGCTTTCGAGACTACCTTCCTGAGGCCAAAATGATCCAGTGGTTTTCCACGACCTTCAAAAGTATCGATTGGAAATATCCTTTCAATAGCTTCCATAGGTTTTAAGCTTTAGGTATACATAGTATAGTAGAAAGAACTCTGTTAATTTATGAATTATAACACTATGTTCATTAGATTAATGATTTCACTCACTTTTACCAGGTTACACCTACTATCACGCTATCACTTTTTAATATAACAATCACATCACATAATTCGCTCCAGTATTATCACGTAGATATCCGGCGGGTATTGCGCAAGCGCAGCGGTAGGTCACACGGCTGTCCGTCACTTCCTGTCATTACAGGCTTTCTACCGTCCAGTGAAACTGACAGGCAGACACTAGGCTTTGCAGACGAGGCTAGAATGTAGGGCTAATGAGTTAGGAATTTGTCAAAGAGGAAGTTTATGGGAAAAAATGTCACCCGGCTAACGTTAGCAAGAGTCTTGAATATGGACGACATGTCATGACCTTTTGTGGGATACCTACTAAGTGTCTTGTCAAATAACTTGGTCGCAGTAGGTGGACATCTGTAAGTGTAGCGACACTGGACACTTCAGCAAGTGTGCCATCTTCTGGCCAGGAGCACTGCACTCACACTGAGTGTCCAAAGGATTTTCAATCCCCCATTTCGTTAAGTTGTGTTTGCAGCGTTTAATAGTTCTCGGTGCTGGCAATTAAGTTTATATTGCAAGAAAAATTAGAAATGATATAGTAATCTAAATAAATCTTCAATGAACCTGTGTGATTCTTGTATGCCACGATGGCATGAGTTTTATCAAAAGTTTTGTATTCGAATCTAGAGAATGTGAAAACAAATGAATGCTGCAGTTGAGTTGCCCATGTCAATGTGGTACCGCGACAGTTGCCCATATCAACAAGTTTTGGCGTGTTTTCAAGCCGGATTTGACCTGAATAAGTTACACAACAAAAATGTATTGTTATTGACCTGCATTGAGGAAAACTGATATAGATGCAACAGGAATGCATATGCATAATGGGTTAATTGCCTATTGTAAACTTATTCCTAGACATGCCTAATGTTAAGAAATAAATTATAAATAAAGTATAATACATTGTCTAGGTTTACAAAAGTAGTAAACAAAGTTTAGTTAAACAAATGGAACATTATTACTTAGACGAGCTTTCGGAGCTTTTATGTTTGGCGTTTCCTCTTTCACGGCCTGCTATATACTATGTAGACAGCCAAAATATATAAAGCTACCTACTTACACATTATCTCCCTACATTTAAGATAAGTCTTCTTCATCTCATATAAACATAAACTACTATAAACACAATATCCCATTCGCAAAACAAATGCATGAAACAAAACTCCCGCACAAACCCTACAGACGTAGATATCTCAGTCATCATATTACATTACTTTATTACATAAACAATATACAGTAGATCAGCTCTGTACGGATCGTTAGCTGTTATGATGAGATGCTGAAACCGGAGTCTGTGCGTAACTGCCGCGTAAGATGAGATCACATCTCAAGTTATCTTTACTCGTGTAGTCGTGTCCTGATGAGAGTCTGTAGTTCTGTACTTAGTGGTCAAGTTACATGGAGGTGCTTAGTTAATCAGCTACTGTAATTAGAAGGATTTGAATTTAAATGAGGCTGTAAACTGACCTTTGCTTCCTCTATAAATACTAGCATAGAGTAAGTAGGTACGAGATAAATTAAAGAGCTGTTATATTTTCAGTCTCGACCTGTTATAGAGCCTCTATCGGTATTCTGGAAACTGACATAATAACCATTATTGTTTTTATGTAGCCAGTCTTTATGCAGGGAGATCCTATGACATATTCTACCACATGTGATGATTAAGTTGAAAATGAATTTAAAGAAGTAACGACTCCTGGAAAGCGATGGTCACTAGCCCTCTGAGCGTAGGATAAATATTCCCAAGCAGCCAATAGCGTGTCGATATCTTTATCATAGATAAAATATCTCACTCTATTCTTCACGCATGTTATTGTTTTAGATAATTGAACCTTATTGTGTTAGTGAGCTAATCTCTCAACGGATCTAGGAACAACACCCCATTTAGCAGTCAGCTTAGACGTAAACACATCCTCGCAATAATCTAGATATGGACTAAAAATATCACCACGGGTGGCTTGGGATGCGCAGGCGATGGTGACTACGTGACCTTTCTGGACAATATATCTGCTGGTATGCGCGCGCGCAGAATTAATCGCAGCGACACGGATGCGGCAGGTGCTTGTACAGGTTAAAATAAACCTGTCGTGGGTATTTGCTTTGCGCTTTTACAAACAGAAGATTGATAATTGATTTTTCTTTTGTATGCAACACAGCTGTTTGGAATGTGAGGAACTTAATTGATACTTCATGGCTAGTGCTAGTTTTGTTGTTTGAGTCTGCATTTCGACCATAGTCTTAAATCTTAATGACTTCCAATAGTGTTGTCAATCTTGCCAGATATAAATAATGAGTAAAGCGTGCAGTTGTGTTTATACTTTACCAGTAATGTAGCAACCCAAGGATGACTTTATTGGTATCTAGTAAGTGACACTTGAGTATCCAGAAAAAGTAAATAATATATTGGGTGATGTATCGGTACTTTGAAAGCGCCAGTTAGATATCTAAGTTTTCTCTGGATTGTCGAAGCAACATACATACTATTTCTCAAATACTCCGGTCTTGAATCGAAATGGATCCAATCATAATAACATTAAGACAGTGTCACAAGACCCCAGCTGAGTTTAATCAACGCTGACTCACTGATCGTCACGTAGCAACGTCACATGTGGTAGTACTACAGTCCTTGTGCTAAGGATGCGCAAGAGTTTGCAATGATGTCATCTGCGAAGGGACACTGACGCATACGTTTATTTACAAGTTCTTGTATATAATTCTTTGCGCGGTGATTGTTTGTAGGAATCTTGCCTGGAATTTTACGGATGCTGGGTCTAGGATGTTGTTGAATTGTTTAAATGAGTCAGAAAGTAGAAATTTCCACTTATTTCTGTTACAATCACACCTTATTCAGTTTTGTTCATTAATAGTGCTGTGCATTGCTTTACTTGAGATACATGCGAGACGTATAATTTGTTACCTAATTACGTAAATGCGTCGGGATTAGTGCTGTGTATAAATTAGTTACATATACCTACTTACATATACCAGTAGGAGCTCGTGGCTAAGTAATAACAGCCACTCGGGTCGATCTTTAGGTTAAGCAGTGCTTGCCTAGTTTGGTCTGTGGATGGGTAACCCATTACATACCGGGTTTCCTCCGTGCCTCAGAAAGCACGTTAAGCAGTTGGTCCCGGCTGTCATTTGTAGATCTTTGACAGTCGTTACAGGTCCAAAAAGTCTGACAGCCAGTCTTACCAAGGGGTACAGTATTACCCAGTACTACTACTTACTGGGTAGTGGAGGTCAGATAGGCAGTCGCTCCATGTAAAGTTATTTCATCTGCATCCGGTTAGACTGGATGCCGACCCCAACATATACGTAGATTGGGAAAAGGCTAGGCAGATGATGATGATGACCTACTTACATATAGTTTTAGATCATAACTCATCTTTATACTTACTACTGATTAGTTTAGAAAACCCTTATTCCACGATGCAGTCCCTCTTTGCTACATTTTTACTAAAAATACTTTACACAATACCGCAATTTAATTAAAGCCACAGAATGTTTCCAATAAATAACTATCCGTAAATTAGTCCATGACCTCTCCCAATAAAGATTCTCTTTATTGTGTCCACACAATGAATAGGTACCCACAATCCTTACTGCCTACACCTAACATGCGATTGTGAGTTTGTGACCAATTAGCATGTAGTAACAATAATTTAATTAATCTGCAGTGACGGCCAAAGGCAATAGATCGATAACCTGTGACTTGTGCGAGTGTGTTTATGTAATGCTTTATCAAGTGATTGTTGTGCCGACTGGGGCTAGGGTTGGGGTGTGATTAATTGATTATCGATAGTTTAGTTTTTATTTAGAATTTTGATCTTTCTTGGTAAATTGATAATTATTTTAAGTCGTTCACCATTTTTTGATTGTTTCTTATACTGAATTTTTATTAAATTATCTACCTACTGATTTAATAAAATTCAGACAAAAAAAACTAAGATTACAAACACAGAAATCCTCCTTGGTAAAATTATAAATTAAAAGTAAAGTAGAGTCACCATATCCCAATTTTATTGCTAAACGCTTTTAGCGTTTACCTAGTTCTCAATACTCAGCAGGTTATTTAGTTTATTTTTAGCTTGATATTTCACGTCTAATAAAACCAATTCACACTGATCTTTATACAATAACAATTACACTTATATAACTTTTAATCGTCATTGCCAAATACATACAAAAGTACATAAAATATTATCTAACAGCATTTCATGGCCAATAGCCGCATGTCGGTCGAGTGCTTGTTTACTCCTTTATGCATGGCCATTGTGTAAACGAAGCTAGGGTTGTTCGTAATGGTCGATAATTGTGCAACGTGGCCCATCGCGCTGAATTTGCAGACGATATGTTATGAGCATGAAGGATTTATTAGAATTTTGCATAAGAGTAGTTTTAAGGCTAGTTATGATTTTGTGTGTAGTTTAAATAAATGGTGTTAGGTTTTTAGGATATCCTTGTTAGCGGTAGTAAACTTTATACTTTTACGATGACTTTGATAGGCATAGTGGTAACGTAGAAAGCTTTTTACAGCTAAATAAATAGTAAATTTAGTCCACACTTTTAATTTTGTGACAAATGATAATATCGACATCGATATGGTCGCCCTTCGACATTGCCCCATCCCTGAGCCCGGATACCGGACGAAGGGCAAGAGCCCTACATTTCCCCGGGACCAATAGGGCCAATTGATCCCAATATACGGCCGGAAGCTGATCATTGTACCCGGATATGCACTTGTAGCGTAGATCCGCGCGTGCGCATAAAACTACACTACTCTACCGTGAAATGTTAAGTGTGGCTATTATACTGTTTTTCTATACAAATATAGTTACGTTTTGTTTCCTTTGTGAAGGTATTTAGATGAAAAGGTTTTATAAGCATTGTGTGAATAATTTATTGATATTTTTATTGGTTTTTGTATGATTTGCGGAACGAATTACAAAGGTAGTTTACTTAACTGAGGATTTACATTTTGCCATGATATTAATTTAATGGTGAACGGAAGTTGTATTTTATATTCGCATTAAAACTTACATATAACTCCACTCCACGTTTACCGTTCAGTTAAATTATTAAATGAACATTTATAATCTACATTTAATTTACTGAAAAGGGGAATTGTTTGACATTTTCATTATTATTTATTTGATCCTTTTTTTATTACAAACGAATGTCACAAATGAAAGTGAACGCGATCAGCACCCCTATACCACAGTGTCTTGATACCGACAGCTCTTTAGATGATCGTGTTCACAATCAGTTCAGATCGTGATCGCGATCAGTTCAAATCGTGATCGCGATCAGTTTAGATCGTGATAGCGTTCAGTTTTATTCTGAAATTCGCCCTATAGCTGGAGTGGCTTGTAATAACAATTAATCCTTATCCAGTACGTTTAATAGGTAGGTTAAGCTTACAGTTATAACGAAGAACTGTTATCAACAACGTGCATGCGCCATAGTACCGGCACGGGCTGGCTCCGAAGCCACGTGCAAGCGCCGGTTATTAAATCATTCATTATACTACACACCGCGACCGCAACGGTGACTCATACCAGCGCATAATATTGACTCATTTTTCTATAGGTAGGTACTCAATAGCACCGATGACATTAACTTGTGAGTCCGCAACTGTGCACCGTGAACTCAATGACCTTGCGACTGAAAGTATTCTGAAGTTTGTTCGGTGCGCATGTTTGGTGGCTTGGCTTTACATCCTCATAACTGTTATTTGGTGACGATATGAAATTCATAATAAAACATAATTGTTGACTCTTTGAGAAGTTTTGTTGACTTATTAGATTTTCTGTATAAATTATGTTTTTAAATCACAAATACCTGCCCGGTAGTTAAATATAATTTATGTTTTATGTATATGTTTTATGTTTGCATACTATCATGATGTCTTCTTGTCTAGAATTTGCTCAAAGAAGGGTTATGAAAGTACGGATATTTCTGCTTATTTATGATTGGAAAGCTCCTATTGTCGGTCGAGCGAGTATGTATAAAGGGCAATCACTTTCAACTTGACGCGCATGTGTGTCAACGCTTGTTTCCTTCTATGGTCATTTATTTTAATTATTTATGTACCAAGAATAAATATAATTGAAATTAAATAAACTTAAAAGGGGTCTTCCAAGAAAATATTATCAAAACAAGCTTATGACGTCTACGCAAAAGTCTTGGAATATCCAGAGCAGGAAGCGTAAATTGAATTTAGTTCTAAAGTTGCACACAACGGTGACGCAGTCAATTACACAATAATAAATGAAGTCGTAAATTGACTTTACTTCTAAAGTTGTTCACAACGGTGACGCAGCTAACTACAAAATAACAAATGACGTCATATAATTCATGAGTATTAATATTATGATAATTACAAATTTATAATCTTATGACCTGTTGATTACACATAATAATATTATAAACCCAATATGGTCGGCTTATTTATTTTATAACTAGTAATTTTGCACGACACCAACTTTATAGAGGGATTCCTTTAATTAAAGTTATTTAATTATAATTAAGTACTTGGATTTATAATTGTTTTAGTTAGTAGGTTTTAAATTTCCGGTGAAACTGCATTTATATTTGCCGTAAAATAACATTACTTAGCGCGTGTTAATTACTACCTCATAGAAAATTAATTAGGTACTGAGGGCATTAATGGGAAATAGTTATTTCATTAAAATCGAAGTTTATTTTCAATCGTTGGTTTTGCTGATTTTTCATTTATTAACGAATTTAATCAATTGATTAATATCAAACTTGTCAAGGAACTAATAAATACCTACTTCAAGCACTTTGATTCCGTATTATGCAACTTCGCGCGAACTGTCATTGTTCGAAGCAATAACGGCCAACAGGGAAATGGTACCCACTTCTCTTCCTGCCTTCTTGAGTCCACGACGTAATAGGTATTATAATGTGTCGCAGTAACTTAGTCCGGCCTTGTGTCTGTCCGTCTATGTATCCGTGTCGGTATCGTGAATAACACAATAAGGTACTTAAAGGTTGCGTTAGAATTGAATTACTGGTATACTATGGTAAGGTTCTTAATTAGGATTTATAGAGTGACTGTAATGGCTAGGTAATTGGAGGCTTTGTTATAAAGAAACCGAGCAATTGCATCTTACTACATCAGTCATTCGATCACACTGAAATTGCCTGACGTTCTGTCTATTGTCATGTCTAGGTTCGTCCCAATTACATGGGACTTAAAACATAACTGCCGAAATTAATGTTGGTGTACTATTATGTACACCTCTGCGGATTTAATCTTTATGATTGCCTAATGAATGTCTCTTAGCAGAAATGAATGTTCCATACCGGATCTGACTCTCTTTGATATTGTAGGTAGGTATTGTATTGCTGGTGTCGGCAACTCCAGTACACTGCACCGTGACCTTTCTTTAATCATGCATTCCTTTCCAGATTTTTTACCTTCTTTATATAATCTTATTTACTAAATAATTTACCAATAACAAAAGCATTTGCGCGAATATGGTACAGCTACACGTCGTGTGGCGCCTACCGTAATCGGCGCCGGCGCAGATTTACGAGTTAATTAATCAGCAAGCAGTTAGTTATGGTTAACTAACTATGTTGTTTGTTGTCAATATTATTGCTACTCATGTCCTTTGTAGGCGAGTCAACGCATGTTTGTGGAGGTATTCGAATATGTTAGGCTGGTGTTCATGAATAACTTTGATCTTGCGATTGGTGTGAATACTAGATTGGTTATAACTTTTGGCTAATAACTAAATTTTTTTCAGGCTAATAACAATCTGATAATATTTACATTATTTACAATATTTATATATATATTACAATATAATATTTACATTATTTATAATAGAAATAAAAATATTTACAAGTATCAAAAAGGGTTACAGGGCGTCGAAAAATTCGTCCACATCGCTGTCAACAGGAAAAGTGACCAGAAGGCTGGCAGCATTGCCACGTTGGATGGCAATGCTGATTCTTTGGCCAAAAAATAGGCCCGCAATAGTTTTGAATACTTAATTTAATAGTGTGCCTGAATATAGAAGGTTGAGTTGTGGAAGAGAAGGTAAAAGATATAAGAATTTGTCAAGAAAAAGGAATAATGACATATTTTTTGAAAACTGTTATTGTATCTAAAGAAATAACGACACATCACACCTGTAATCCACGAAGGGTTCTGTCCTAGAGAATAGGCTCACCCCCTAATACATGGGGCTCAAATAACTTGCGGAAAAGCTAAACCTCAGCCATTTGAGATATCACAACTTGTTTTTACCAGCAGCTTCAAAAATATGCTCCAAAAGAATAAAACCGTTACTGTACTGTACCCACAAACAAAACAATCCAAGCAAAAACAAACCGTCTGAACCGGCAGCACTTATGAAACAATTAGAGTACTTTTGGGCTACAGATCTTGAGATAGCCACATGGCACTAAGTACTTTGGCTAAATTGTCCTAACAAGTGACGCATCAGTCCGAGTTGTCTCTATTTAGTTAATCGGCGTATAAGGAAGTTTGTGCCTGACTCATGCAGACTTTGTTCATTTGTTTTAGCTGGGTCACTGACTGGACTAAGGTCTTATGTAGTAGAAACGGTGTTTTACTATTGTTTGTATAGTATTAGAAGTTTAGCCGGTACTGGATTCAGTTGACTACGCAAGGGAACAAGCAAGCTGCCTAGGATTTAATGCTTCTTGAAAAGGCTATCGGGGTGATTGATCTTTATATCATTGTGATTTGTGACCCGTTACTCAAAGAAGGCACATTTTTTCCATTTCAAAGGATAATTGAATAAGTAAGGTGTAATTACTTACCTAGTTAAACTTCATCTGAGTTTACCGTGACGGTGCGGTACCTTTCGTTGAGATTCTGCAATATTCTACCCCGACATTGCAATTGAACATTCATTGCCAATCACACAATATCATTAGGTACACATTACAATTAACAACCACTGTCTCCATTACGTACCGATTGACATTTCGATACATTAATCAACACCACTCCACGCCGCACGGGCGGGCGCATTGCGCACGAGTTTCCGAGCAGCGCTGACCTCTAAACGTCAGAAGTTCTCGGAACTATAGCTACTGTCGCAAGCGTTCACCTCTACTCTAGAGGATTTCGAGCGCATGATAATAAGCTGTTCTGAGAATATTGAGTATTGCCGTAAATGTCGATATTGCTATTTAAGGTCATAGTGTTCGAGGAAAAGATTGGGAGACCTATGGACCACAAATACCTCCCAATCCTTTCCTCGAACATGATGAATAGGTGTAAGATGTGTACCAAGTTTTGGTACACATCTTACACTGGGCATACATAAATAGCAACAGCATACAGTTTCTCGGCTTTGAATTTTTCAGTTCACCCATCCCACGAGGGTAGTAACTGTAACAACAACAGTTCAAGCATTCTGGCTGAGAGCAGTTTGAAGTTAGCAGTCGAAAGTTTTTCAAATCTATTGAAGGTTAGCTTATAGTCTTAAATTATTTTATGATAACTACTACTAATTTATGAAATTCCCTCTTCGGAAAGCCTTTTAAAAATCTTCCTCGTTTCTTTTTTAATCTTGCTTTCCGAAGAGGGGATAAGTCAATCCTAACAATCTATGCATTTGATTCTATGCTGTTAATTTTCAAATTCATGATCCTCTGTATTCGCCGGTAAGCTTCTAATCACATCATCCACAGTTAGATGTCTGATTGAGACGCTACTGACTGATTACAGGGCTAGTGTCGGTGACGACCAATTGACGACATGAACATTTACTCTAATGGGCTCTTGTAATTGCTGTAATGCTGCAGTTTCTTCTACGCGTCGATCGTGAGAATGTTCGGTATAGTTCGATTATTTATTCATGGAATAATTTCCTATGGGTAAAACTTGATAGCATAAGGAAGCTAATATTTTTCTTGTTGGATACGTTATTATGAGAACCACCTAATCTTAAATAGGTGATGGTAACGCTATCTAAAATAAGAGATTCTTTGTTAGAAAGAATAGTTTATTTTTAACGAATTGTTAATTGTTTTGACGCATTGTTAGAAACAAATGTGAGGCTTGATGAGGTTTTACCAGTGTGTAAATAAAGACAGGCTTTGTTATACAAATTAATTCTCTTATAATTGTATGAAACATTAGCATAATGAGCGATTGAGCATAAGCAAGTAATTAAAATCATTGTAGCGTGACATTTATTCTCATTTTTGTGCTCAGAAATTCGGGTTTCATCAAGTAAGAAACAAAATTTGCGTCATTGTCATAACGTTTTACAAAATGTTGCTGAAAGTTTTAAATAATTATCTCAATTGATTTTTAACGCGTTTCATCTCGCAGAAACCAATTAGACCGTAACAGTACAAAGAAGACACGTCTTCATTAATTATTTATTAATATTATAGGTATGGACTCTCGAGAAGCTCGTGGCTAAATAATAACAGCCGCTCAGGTCGATCTTTAGGTTAAGCCGTGCTTACCTAGGTTGGTCTGTGGATGGGTGACCACCCATTACATACCGAGTTTCCTCCGTGCCTCGGAAAGCACGTTAAGCTGTTGGTCCCGGCTGTCATTTGTGATCTTTGACAAGTCGTTACAGGTAGTCAGTTGCCCAAAAAGTCTGATAACCAGTCTTACCAAGGGGTATCGTATTACCCAGTACTAACTGGGTTGTGGAGGTCAGATAGGCAGTCGCTCCATGTAAAATACTGGTATTCAGCTGCATCCGGTTAGACTGGAAGCCGACCCCAATAAAAACTTGGGAAAAGGCTAGGTAGATGATGTATGGACTCTCGCGGCAAGCCCGCAGATGTTTTATTGCAGGTTGGAAAAGGTTCCTTGCCCAATTTGTTTATTGTTTATATTAGCTTTAAGAATTTAGAGTAATACCCGTTTTATATTTTTGTTGAGATGCCGACGGTTCTTTTGTATGTGTTTAAGTGTGCTATTTTTATTGTGTGACCTAGCTGTAAAAACCTTTGTACAGTTTTAGTTTGTAACGTGCCGCTTCGAGCCTTCGACCGTATCCCAAGTTTTCGATAATTGCTCAAATGCATAATTAGTCGGTAACTTTTCATCTCCGGGTTCGGTCGGTCGGCTTCTTGCTCCTTGTAATTTATTTTAATAAAATTATTCCATCACCAAGTAAATCAAGTACGGTACTTATTTTGCGATTCCCATAACGCCGACACTATTAACCGACTTATGCGCGCGAAAGACTGATTGAAAACTTATAGCTTTCAGGGCGTATAGAACAAATGCTTTGAAACTTCATATGCGCGTAAATCAAACTCGCCCTAACTGCAGTCACATAGACCACGTCTCGACCGGTTCTGAAGGTTGTGAGCCTTAGTTCGCTGCTGCATACTTAGATGCTGCACATAATTAAAATCTAACATGTACACAATAAGATACAAGTTTTTATGCTTACGGTACATACGAGTAAATAACTTAAATTCCTTACCAGTATGGAAGGATAAAAAAGATTGGATGCAAAGTCTCGTCGAGTTAATTGAAGGAAACGAATGAATGAGTGAATGACAGGACCAAATAAGGACCACATGTTATACTACTTAATTACGAGCATTCAAATAATGACTGACGAACTTAAACTTGAAGTACATCCGTGATTGCTCAATGTTTGAAATAGCGGTAGAGTAATCACAGATAAATAATCTCGTTGACATTTCGTTAGCAGAACTGATACAAGATTATTATTCATCGGTAATATCTCAGTATTTCGGTCACAGTCATGGTCTGGCTGTCGATGTCGTGAGGAATGCTGTCAGAGATCTGTTTAGGGCTCGTAGGAGACGCGATCAACCGTGCGACACACACGACTTGTATTGAGGGCGAACCTGATTGGAATACAAGGGATTAATGTTAGGGCTTGTCTGTGTCTCTTAAGTACGTTTTAGTTGATTACGGATCTTTAAAACAAAAGAAATGATTGTAAAATTCAATGCTAACTTGATGGTGAATTCGAACTGCAGCATGCATTAAGGATAACCCTGATAACAATATAAGGATAATGCGATGTAAAGACCTTGTTTAAAATTCAAGAATTCAAGATATTAACTGCGAGGAAAGTCCTCGAGAACCCGGTTTGGAAAATCATAATTGTGTTAAAGCGATTTCAAACTTGGGGTTTTAACGGCAGACTGCAGATGGTAAATGTCAAGTGTGCCACTATTTAAATTTTTGCACACATTTCAAGCCCAGATTCAATTAACATTTTCACATGACTGTAATAAAAATATACTTTAAACATGTAACAGTAGGTACAGCAATTTACACTTATGAATTTGGGTAGTGTTAAAATATAACCTATAACAGAGCTTAACAAAGGACCAAAAATTTATTTAACATCACATAAGACCTCGGTTCCGCACGTAGGCGCACCGTGGGCGCAAGGCTTGTATCTCGTTATGTATCCAACATATTCACATCATGGTAATTGGATAAAGTAAATTGGAAAGGAGTGTTTGCTTTGTGATCTTTCTGATAGTATCTGCGAGGTTGCGGACGAATGGAAGGACCATTTTTAGGGTTCCGTAGTCAGCTAGGAACCCTTATAGTTTCGCCATGTCTGTCCGTCCGTCTGTCCGTCCTCGCTTAATCTCTGTGACCGTTAGCACTAGAAAGATGAAATTTGGTACCAATATGTATATCAATCACGCCGACAAAGTGGTAAAATAAAAATTGGAAAAAAATGTTTTATTAGGGTAGCCCCCCTATATGTAAAGTGGGAAGTGTTTTTTTTTTAATTTCAACCCTAACGTGTGATATATTGTTGGAAAGGTATTTAAAAATGAATAGGGGTTTCCTAAAATCATTTTTTGCTAATGTCAATAATTTCGGAAATAATCGCTCCAAAAGTAAAAAACAATGTGTAACCTCCTGTGTTTAACCTCGGTGTGTATGTAACAATGTGTAATGTGTGTCCTCTAACTTTTGAACCATAAGTTTAGAAAATATGAAAAAAATCTGAAAAGTAGAACTTTATAAGGACTTTCTAGGAAAATCATTTTGAACTTGATGGAAACAACAGTTTTTGTACAAAAAAGACAAAAAGTTGTACAAAATAATTTCTGGACTAAGTTTGTAGTATGTGTATTCGTATATGCAAGCATTTTTACATAATGGATACCGACCTTTAAACTCATACGTGGGAACACTTATTGTGACGGACGGGAAACTACGGAACCCTACACTGAGCGTGGCCCGACACGCTCTTGGCCGGTTTTTATTTGGTTTACGGTAAAAACAATATCCTAAGAGGCGGAAGACGGAATGTCTAAGAATCAGTTTTGTTGCCTTACTTTGCTGCTACGGCACCGTTTGTTACAAACTCTGGAATTATTTTAATTCATAAGCCCTACAGTAAATCCCAAAATAAATACTCGTTTAGAACCAGACGGTTCTTATTACCACTTCAGCGCTTTGTCTTTTTCTTAAAACGAATCTTTGAAGTTAGAGCTGATTGTTTTATTTTTCTTTTTAAGCACTTTGCCTTCATGGCCAATGGCGTATTTTTATTGGGTTTACTGTTAATCAAAGAAACCAATGGAATTACCCTCCCAAATTCATGGCACTGGTGGCTCAGAGTTATCTGCCCAGCTAACAAGTTTCAGATCTTGTAGTGCAAATTCAGACAAGCACATAGTTTTGTTTCATCACCACTGCTTACAAAACAGTGAAGGAAAACAAAGTATCTGTGAGGAAACCAGTCCAGCCCGCACAGGACCTGCATTGTGGATAACGTGCCACTCTCGCAGAGTGGAAGCTTGTATCCCAGCTCGTCATTACCCTGCCCTTCTCCCAATTCATTTGGACACAGCTCAAACTCAAACTCAACTCAAACTCAAAGCATTTATTTCAATTAGACCATTACGGCACTTTTGAAAGTCAAAAATACAAAAAAGAAAATCAAAGCTACAGTCCCAGTCACAAGGCATAATAACATGAGAAAGTACTGTAGTTGCCCATTCCCTAGCGTAGATCTCTATGGAGAAGAACGGGCAAGAAACTCCATGGACACTCTTTTAAAATCAAAATATTGTTACAAAATCTTGGTTACATCATTAATTTTGAGATTATACATATATGTGAGAACGATGTAGAAAGACGTGCACACTAAGAGCATCCAGAGTAAAAGATTAGATCAAAAATTTATGAATAAAGTAATTAAAATGAACCTTGGCAGCTAAGAGATGACCAGTCCCAACTGACAGCGCCCGTTCACAGACATGACGCATGTACCGGCGCCATTCAACTCAACCATATTGCAGGGAATTAGATGACCCGACACACCCGCCACCATCAGCGAGACATCTAAGTGAGCATGACATTCTCTCAGCTACCAAGGCATATTCAAGTCAATGAAAGATAAATAAATGTAAATGGTGGCTGAACAGTACAAAGTACTCACACATGTGCTATGCAATTATATAATACTAAGAACTGGAATCTATACAATGCAAGTATATTTTTACAATCTTCTGCAGCTTCCACAATACATTAACATGGGAATCAATTCTTCATCTTCTTCTTTACGTGACGATGGACTCAAATAATGCCCGACCAGTACAAACAATTAGTTTGCCCCCCCCCCCCCCCACCTATGGTTGTGGAGCAGGACCAGCACTTAGCCAAGCATTTTTATCATCAATGTAATCCCCCAACTTATAATATGCTTGCCTACATAGTGTGCGTTTTATACAAGATTTAAATTTCGTCTCATTCAGTTGAAGAATGTGGGGAGGTATTTTATTGTAACATTTCAAACAGTACCCCATGAAAGATGAATCCACTTTAGCAAGCCTGAAACCTGGCTGAACTAGTTGGTCCCTATTTCTAGTGTTATAGTGGTGTCTGTCCCCTCTCTTACTGAATAAATTCCGATTTTTTCTAACGTACATGATGTTTTCATAGATGTATTGACAAGGTACTGTCATGATATTAATTTCCTTAAACAGTTCTCTTAGAGAATCGCGTCTACGTAATTCATAAATGGCTCTGATGGCTCTTTTCTGCAGAATAAATATAGACTCGATGTCTGCAGCCCGTCCCCATAGTAAAATACCGTATGACATAATACTATGAAAATAACTAAAATAGACCAGCCTCGCGGTATCAACATCAGTAAATTGACGGATTTTTCTAACAGCATATGCTGCTGAGCTTAGCCGTCCTGCAAGAGATGTTAGATGAGGACCCCATTGTAACCTTGAATCGAGCGTGATTCCCAAGAAAATCGTTTTATCGACAAATTCTAGTTTCTCTTGATTCAATATTATGTCACAATCACTACTTTTGACATTTGGTAGAGCAAATCTAATGCATTTAGTTTTTTTTCCCATTTAGTACTAAATGTCTGCGTCTGCGTCTGCAGCATGCAGCATGTCTGCGTCTTCCATACTTCTTTATTACTCGTCATCTCATCAGACACCTCTCTTGCCATATCATCCTTCACACAGTCAATCCATCTTTTCTTTTCTTTGGTCTTCCTCTACTCTTATACCCATCCACATTCATAATCAAAACCTTTCTCATGGCATTTTTCTCATTCCTCTGCATCACAAGCCCACGACAACAGATTGCACCAACTTTTCAGTCACCGGCGCCTTCAGACTTACTCTTATTTTATCCATTCGCGTAAGACCACACATCCCATCCGTGGGAACTTAATAGGGCTGATTATGCTTTAATAGACAACCCTTGTTTTTACTTTATTTCCTCTCTTTAAAAATAGTTATACAATACAATGTTGCATAGTTTTCAGTTGTTTATTGATACTGCCCGGAAGTGCGGCACAGTATACCGTATCCATCACGCTATATCCGCGGTGGGGTGAATACTATTGTATGTTAATGCAGCACAAGTTATTATGATGGCCGACTGGAGCTTTTTACGGTCCGTAGTTTTATATGGGGAGGCGATTTATGTTATGATTGTATCTCTGTTTGGTTTATTACTGGATACTTTATGGGGTATTTTTTTAATTTTGCTTTCTGTGTACATATAAATGGAGTTTCGATCTCGACAGCGATGTATCACATTGTCTCAAATTTCTTGTGATTTACCTAGGACAAGTGGCAGTCGCTTTCATAGCGTTTACTATTTCTACAAGGACTTACATCAGGGTTGAGATAAGTGGGTAGTTCGACAGTTTTATAATAATAATAAGTCTTTATTAGGATAATACAAATTTGACACTTCTTAAAGTACACAACAGTCACTAGGGTACCGAAAAATTTACAAACAGAAGTTGTGTGCAAGAGATGAATAACAGTACAGTCAATACAAAATTTGAGCCCTGACTCCTAAACTAGGAAGATCCTGTATCTTAGGAGACAGTGTCTTCGCATAAATAGTGGACGAGCAATTTATGAGCGTACTAGCTTAATCTCGTAGAACAAACTATAATTATATGAATGAAAAGTAAAAGACATATCTATAGAAATATATTTAGTATTTTTATTTAGGTAAGCAATAATATGTGTGAAGTGTATTTGTGTGGGGGAGTCATGTCATGTGCAAGTGTTGTGTGTGTATGTATGTGTAAGGAAGAGGGGTGTGTGGTGTGGTGAGGTGTGATGTGATGTGATGTGGCGTAGTGTGATGGGGTGTGGTGTGGTGTGAGGGTGTGTGAGGTGTGTTGAGTGAGTGGAATTAGTGGGGGCACCTTCCTTCTTTGTGATGTGATAGGTAGCATTGGTTTAGGAGATCCAGGCAAGTAGACTTTCAGTTGTCTCGTAGTCTTGATATTTTATCCACTCCTCAATTTTAGCTTTAACCCTATAAGTATCCAAGTGAATTATGTTTATTTTTTTATGTATGTTTTATAAGTTCTACATCTACTACTTTTTTTTTACTTTTCCTATCATTATCGTTGAGAGAAACGACACAGTAATCTTATAGTGCTACTATAGTAGCTTAAACTACTACGCCAGAAAACACTATCTCAAAACGTTTTACACGAAACCTTAAACGGCGATCATTCTGCTGATACCGGTAACATATGATTCGCATGAACATGGCTACTGGCTGCAGCGGTTACGGCTCGTTAAATAAGACGAGTACGCGCAGTAGCAGCAGCGGCGGCGGCTGCGGCGCGGGCGCACCCAGCCACGCATCTCACGCATAAGAAGACCTCGCCAATAAGACATTGTTGTATCTCTTTTTTGGGTACGGTCAATTGAATTGAGGGCTTTAATTATTAAAGTTTTGGGTACAGACAGAGCAGTCAGTGTGTCTGATGGTTGGTATTATTTGCAACTGTTGCTTTAATAAAATATGGCTTAGAATCTAAGATAATTATATTATATTTTAAAGCTCGGTAGCTACAACCACACACGGTAGCTAGAAAATCACAGGTTTTGTATAAATAAAACCTTCGAAATGCGTTTATTGAAACAGTTGTTATTTTAAATGCGACTGAAAATTATTGGCGACACATGGGTATACTAAGCATCATTATCCAACGCCCCTTTCGGGTATTACAGACGTGATGTAATTCCCAATAAACTTTTCATAAAATTACATATTTTTACAAAAGAATCAAGAAAAATGTCCAACCATCTCCGTCACGTTACATCATAATAACTCATCTCCCTCATTCATCCATACAAAGTAGTGTCCATTATTAAATGCCGCGATAAATCATTAACAGGGTGCTGCAATAATTATAGATTCCGAGAAAGGTCGTGAGGGCAGGTCGGTAGGCGGCGCGCGGCGGTCGTGACACCGCTTCGGTGCATGCGGCCGCTTTGAGTACACGCTGTATTATGTAGGGTTGGTAAGCCTGACACTAGAAATAATTGTGGAAATAGGAAGTTCGTTTTAGAGAAACATAAGTTGCTGGCACCATAAGCAGGATATTAAAAAAATAACTGTAATTGTGGTTTTAAAAAACTTTTAAAGAACAATTTTGGCTTTCACAGGATGCTTATTATTTTAGAAAGTTACAAAATAATTAAGACCTTATTAATTTTGACAGAATATTGCACTAAAGAAATTAACGAAATGTCGTGGAATACGGATAACTTTACAGAAGTAACAGTAGAAGCTTATTATATTAATGAATTAAATAATAACCTAGAGTCCAATAAATTAATGTTTCCTATTGCCAATTTTTGACATTTGCGCATACCAGTTTTTTTGTTGTAATAACTTTGGGATGTAGTATCCGGTAACGACTTTATGTTTCCTGCGTCTTTAACAAATGGACCTGTAATTATATGCAATATTTTATATCTTAAAAAGTCTTTAATTGCTACGTTACTCCGGGTTGCATTCCTCTGAAGTTACGGTATCTTCAGTCTTTGGCAACTTTCCGACGGCTGTTGTAAGCTAAATAGCGTTTTGTTTGGCGGAAACTGATATCCGAATCGTGCGTTCCTTTCGTGTTTTTATTAACTGCTTCCTGTAATCGTGTAGAAGCTTTCAGTTAACAGTAGTGCCCCCGAAACCGAGTTGTTCTCAAATTTGCTTTCCGCTGTCGAAGTCGTGGTAAAAGTTTCACTACCTACCAAAGGCATTTAAGTATACTTAAATACATGGAAATAACATTATTATCTCCTTGCAATAACCAACTGTATGGAGTACAGAGACTCCGTACAAGAAGTATCAAGAGTGACGTGTAGACAATTCATAGAGACAAGTCATATAGAAACGCGTTAAAGCAATTATCAAATTATTTAAAAATATATAATTTTGCTTTAACGCGTCACATGGGATCGATCACATCATGGGGTTTGTCTATGACTTTTCTTCTACATTTTGATGCAAAAATTTGTCATGTTTTTATTATATTCTTGTAAATGAAGAAGTGAGCCAGCCCTAGGGATCTTCAAACAACAATGTCCGCCTTTGAGTTGTAAGACGATTCTCATATTACTGCAGCTCATAACGATCCCTGTATCGTGCAGTGTAGCGTCATGTTGCATGCATGCGCGTGCGCAGTCAATCGATGCCGACCTTCCGTGGCGCCATTTTTGTTTTTTTATTTATCGAACATGCCATTTTTGAATTCTTTTGACAATTAACGTTTGAATATTAATTTTTGAGAGCTTTGTTGGGGAATTATATCTTTTTGTTTGGCAAACAGTAGTGATATTTTTGGACGGAATATTGAATATGTCTGCAGTATTGAACAGTGCACTTTTTTACCTGAAGGTTACAGCTGCGGTCAGACCTTATATAGAAGCTTGTCTGGAATTTAAATTGAAAAAAAAAAACTGCAAACTGCAGTGCAATCGGCACGGTAGGTAAACTTGTATGCTAAGGAAATTAACTCGAAAACTATTGAGTTCTCTTTGATGTGGTTTTAATAGTCATATATAGGTAATATTTTGAGGAAGGTCATGGTCTCGTTATCCTTTGAAACAGGCGAAGCAGCCTTAGTTAAAATGTGACTTACGTACTTACATTAAAATAGTTTATTAGTATGATCAAAGAGTCGGCCTGTCTGTCCGCGCGATAAGTTCAATGTCACACACAGTGGGTAATTGTTCAAATTCTCAGAACTTTAAAAAACCGTATTGTTTGTTAAAATTGACAAACTGATTAGATTGTGTAAATACAACATTGTTTTTGTTATACAAAGATAAAACGAACGATACTGAACAAAAATCTACCAAGAGAAAAACATACACCCACACTACACGCATAATATGTATATACATCTACACTAATATTATAAAGAGGAAAGATTTGTATTTTTGTGTGTGTGTGTGTTTAAGTATGTTTGTAATAAATAAACTCAAAAACTACAGCGCCGATTTCAAAAATTCTTTCACAATTAGAAAGCTACATTCACCCTGAGTAACATAGGCTATATTTTATTCCCGTACTCCCACCGGAACGGGAACTACGCGGATGAAACCGCGTGACGTCCGCTAGTTATCAATAATTTATTTACAAATCAAGTCAATGTAATAGATACCTGAGCTTTGGACAGGCAATAAGCTAAAAGTACTTATATTTTAACAGTGACCTTCAGTATTAAATAAATGACTAAACTCAATACTTATTCTTTTTGTGTCTGACTGACATTGAGTGTAGAATGAAAGGTTTTAACGAGTGCACTTGCAATAGAGATGATGACTGACTAAAAATATATTGATACTGTTTAGTCCGTCAGTTAGATTACGTGGCGAGGAGCTCGTGGCTAAATAATAATAGCCGCTCGGGCCGATCGTTAGGTTAAGCCGTGCTTGCCTAAGTTGGTCTGTGGATGGGTGACCGCCCATTACATACCGAGTTTTCTCCGTGCCTCGGAAAGCACGTTAAGCCGTTGGTCCCGGCTGTGTGCATTTGTAGATCTTTGACAGTCGTTAGGTAGTCAGAGGCCCAAAAAGTCTGACAACCAGTCTTACCAAGGGGTATCGTATTACCCGGTACTAACTGGGTTGTGGAGGTCAGATAGGCAGTCGCTCCATGTAAAATACTGGTATTCAGCTGCATCCGGTAAAACTGAAAGCCGACCCCAACACAGTTGGGAAAAGGCTAGGCAGATGATGAGTCCATCAGTTAGATTATCGAAAAAAATTGGAAACGTGTTTTTTGTTTTACCAAATTAATAAAAAATGACGAAGATAAAAATCGTGTCAAAGAACATAAGTGGTGGGGGGGCCTTGTGACGTCAAATTACGAGTTTTGTCGCACTGTATCGTCTTAATTTTTTGTTTACGTGAAAAAAGAAAAAATACGTGTCCAATATTTTTTGAAATCTATCTGACGGACTACTTAATTAGTTTTTTTGTCATCTCCCCTATCAATTTGAGCCAATAATTTAAAACCAACAACCCGACAATATTCTTCTCCATTGAGATCAACACTTTGTAATGGGCAACTGTAGTACTTTTATTGTTATATTATGCCTTGAGACTGGGATTATAGCTTCATCTTTTTGTTTTTTGACTAAATCTTATTATGATCGTTCAAAAGTACCTGTTTAATTGAAATAAACGTTTTGAGTTTGAGTTCGTGCTTTTGTTTCTACTCAGCAGGCCTAGCCAAGTTACAAAAGTTTCGTATCGATTCTCTTTCTACAATCGTAAACGTCTCGGCGTAAGCGATTGTAGAAAGCGCTAAATTGGTAGCCAAGTTGACACGACTGAGTCGATCGCTCGTTCTCTAATGTCTGTAGAAAAAACCTACACTTTAGTCTATGGTGAGCGTTCCTACCAAAAGAGTTTAGCGATCAACATTATAGAAACGATAACATTCTATTCTATCATTTTGAACGATGTAAATAAAATTTGTCTACGAATTTTCTATTCACTCTTATAGTCAACTAGTTAATAGCACGCCATTGAACATAGAAACTGTTAAATTCATAATAATATTAAGCAAATAAAGCCGGTCGTACAATACCGGCTAGCTAGTTTATCAATCGCTAATTGCTCGTACAACAACCCAATAGTACTCGCGAGACGCAGACGGGACCGGACCGGCTATAGTGTTGTTACAAAAAAACCGGGGTTCGACGAGTAGGTTTTTCAGAATTGTTTGTGAAGTTGTGAGATTTACAGGAAGAGTTGGGCAGTTTTTTTTTACCTAGGCAACTGGGCCTATCCCAGTTGGAAACGTCCCTTTTTGTGCCTGTGCCTTTCTGTGCCTATTGGCCTTGTTTAGTTCTGTCTCCTGCTGATATTTCGCCGCTCTCCCAAGACTCTGTAGGCAATATAATGAATTGTCAAAGCAATCTGAAATGGACATAACCTTACCCATTTCTAAATACAAAAAAAAATTGACTCAAACTCAAACTCAAACTCAAAGCATTTATTTCAATTAGACCATTACGGCACTTTTGAAAGTCAAAAATAAAAAAAAGAAAATCAAAGCTACAGTCCCAGTCACAAGGCATAATAACTTGAGAAAGTACTGTAGTTGCCCATTCCCTAGCGTAGATCTCTATGGAGAAGAATGGGCAAGAAACTCCATGGACACTCTTTTAAAATCAAAATATTGTTACAAAATCTTGGTTACATCATTAATTTTGAGATTATACATAAATGTGAGAACGATGTAGAAAGACGTGCACACTAAGAGCATCCAGAGTGAAAGATTAGATTAAAAATGTATGAATAAAGTAATTAAAATGAACCTTGGCAGCTAAGAGATGACCAGTCCCAACTGACAGCGCCCGTTCACAGACATGACGCATGTACCGGCGCCATTCAACTCAACCATATTGAAGGGAACTAAATGACCCGACACACCCGCCACCATCAGCGAGACATTTAAGTGAGCATGACATTCTCTCAGTCACCAAGGCATATTCAAGTCAATGAAAGATAAATAAATGTAAATGGTGGCTGAACAGTACAAAGTACTCACACATGTGCTATGCAATTATATAATACTAAGAACTGGAATCTATACAATGCAAGTATATTTTTACAATCTTCTGCAGCTTCCACAATACATTAACATGGGAATCAATTCTTCATCTTCTTCTTTACGTGTCGATGGACTCAAATAATGCCCGTCCAGTACAAACAATTAGTTTGCCCCCCTCCCCCCCACCTATGGTTGTGGAGCAGGACCAGCATTTAGCCAAGCATTTTTATCATCAATGTAATCCCCCAACTTATAATATGCTTGCCTACATAGTGTGCGTTTTATACAAGATTTAAATTTCGTCTCATTCAGTTGAAGAATGTGGGGAGGTATTTTATTGTAACATTTCAAACAGTACCCCATGAAAGATGAATCCACTTTAGCAAGCCTGAAACCTGGCTGAACTAGTTGGTCCCTATTTCTAGTGTTATAGTGGTGTCTGTCCCCTCTCTTACTGAATAAATGCCGATTTTTTCTAACGTACATGATGTTTTCATAGATGTATTGACAAGGTACTGTCATGATATTAATTTCCTTAAACAGTTCTCTTAGAGAATCGCGTCTACGTAATTCATAAATGGCTCTGATGGCTCTTTTCTGCAGAATAAATATAGACTCGATGTCTGCAGCCCGTCCCCATAGTAAAATACCGTATGACATAATACTATGAAAATAACTAAAATAGACCAGCCTCGCGGTATCAACATCAGTAAATTGACGGATTTTTCTAACAGCATATGCTGCTGAGCTTAGCCGTCCTGCAAGAGATGTTAGATGAGGACCCCATTGTAACCTTGAGTCGAGCGTGATTCCCAAGAAAACCGTTTTATCGACAAATTCTAGTTTCTCTTGATTCAATATTATGTCACAATCACTACTTTTGACATTTGGTAGAGCAAATCTAATGCATTTAGTTTTTTTCCCATTTAGTACTAAATTATTAGCGGTAAACCAATCGTGGACCTGCAGTAGGGCGTTATTTACGTCATCAAGATTAGTGGCACGTCTGTTTATTTTAAATATTAAAGAAGTATCGTCAGCAAACAACACCATATGCGGATGGTTGTTAAATAGATGGGGTAGGTCATTAATATATACTAAAAAGAGGAAGGGACCCAATATCGAACCTTGTGGTACACCCATTTTTACTTTTAAACCCATTGAGTTTACTCCATTTATTTGTACCTGCTGCTGTCTATCATTCAAATACGATTTTATTAAACTGAGCGCAAGTTTACCTAAACCGTAATGCTGAAGTTTCAAGATCAGGGTTTCGTGATTTACGCAATCAAATGCCTTCGAAAGGTCACAAAAGATTCCTATGGCATCTTGTGCCTCTTCCCACGCAGTAAATATGTGTTTTAATAAAGTGACACTGGCGTCAGTTGTACAACGTCCTTTGGTGAAACCATACTGTTGCTCGTGTAATATTTTATTAGTGTTAAAATGGTTAAGCATTTGATTGAGCATTATCTTTTCAAACACCTTGCTGAAAACCGGCAACACGGATACGGGCCTATAGTTATTGGTGTCTTTACTGTCCCCGGATTTAAAAAGCGGTATTACCTTACTGAATTTCATTAGATCCGGGAAGACCCCTTGATCCACGCACAAATTAAATATTGAGGCTAAATACGGCGCTACAGTCTCAATAATTGAGGTACAAGCTTTGATAGACATACCCCATAGATCTTCCGTTAATTTGATCTTGATTTGCTTAAAACCTTTTATGACTGTTATGGGGTTTATATGCTGAAATTTAAATTCATTTGGACAGGCTGAAACGTTCGCTTTCAATAAATCAATAGAGAGCAAGGGAGAGGAATTTAAGGTTTCTGTAGTTTTAAGTGGGATACTGGTAAAGAAATTTACAAATTCTTGAGCAACTTCATTGTTGGAGCTCACAAGGCCACGCGATGTCTCTAGTGTGAAGTCAATACCTTGTTTTTTATTTCTATTTGTTTCACTGTTGATGATTTTCCAAACCGTTTTTATTTTGTTGTCGGCTGATTTAATCTTGTTGCTAATGAATAAGGATTTGGCTACCTTGCAAGTGTTTTTAAAAATTTTCGAGTAAGTAGCAACATATTTATTAAAAGCTTCAGTGTTGATGTAAGGCTTAAGGCCGTACAGCTCAAACAATCGTTCCCTACTTTTCCGAATACCCTGTGTTGCCCAGTCACTGAAAATAAACTTTGGGCCAATAGTTTTAGATTTCTTTTTTAAAGTATTATTAAATTCGGTGTGCACTACCGAAAAGAATTCTTCATAAAATACATTTGCATTGTTTCTAATATGACCCGGTATACCTAACTTGCTAATTAAATTATTATTAAATTTGTCTAGATTGCTGGGTGTTATTTGTCTAGTTTGTATCTGAATTCTTTGTAATTGTCTATTGTACGCGAAAGTAACCGTCTGACCACTATGATCTGAAGGCAGGTAATTTACGATGGATTTATTTATGTAATCGCAGCAACAAAAAACATTATCGATACATGTAGCAGTATTTGTAGTAATTCGAGTTGGTTCTGAAAACACATTTGACAAGTTAAATGATTTAAAGAGACTTAAGAATCTACTGCTATTCACATTATTCTCTATGATATTGACATTAAAGTCACCACAGATAATTATTGGTTTATTACCAGTTACAAGTTTTGCCAAAGCATCTTCCATTACTGACTCAAAGATAGAATAGTTCAGGTAATTAGGGGGTCTGTAAACGCACACTATTACATGCTTATCTAGCTCAACACAAGACAATTCAATGCTATGTTCAACCGATAGATCGACTATATCATTACGAGACTTAGATTTAATACAATTTTTTACTAGGATTAATGAACCCCCACGCATCTTAGATTTTCGGTTAAAGCAACTGCTCACATTGTAATTCTCATAATTTATTTGCATTACTTCATAATCTTTCATCCAATGTTCAGTAAAACAGATAATATCAAACTTAGTTTTTTCTAAAAATAGTTCTATTTCTAGTTCTTTGGAAGAAAGTCCCTGAATATTCTGGTGAAACAATTTTAAGGAATTCTGCTCAGCCCCTTTTTTACAGTTATTTGATTGAGAGCTAGAAGATACCTCGAAGTTGACGAGATTAACTAAATTGTCACTCGTACCTTCTATTGTCTTAGTGACTAGTTTAAATCTAAGCTAATACTATTTGTATAATTACAATTAGTATAATTACTAATTTCCGTAGACCTATTTACAAAAAACTGCGACATACCACATATGTCTGAGTTTATATTAAAAGCTAATAGCCGAGCTATTTGACGTCTAAAACTAATAGGCAAGTACGCATGGTTTCTGGTTGACTTTAATTTCTGAACGAAACTGTTAGTGTCGAAAAATGTCAACCTGTCACTATAGTGACTAACTAGAAAATGCAAATGATTATTTAAGGCATGGATATTATGGTTTTGCTTGCTAGATAATTTCGTAAAGTACGGGAACGAGCACAGAATTACTCTCTTACAATTTAGTTTTAATAGTTGAGTGACATTGTCCGTGATATCATCAAGTTTAACGTTAGAACTGTTACCTACAAGTACAGTTATAATGGTATTAGGATCAAATTCCTTCCGAGTTATTGATGTTATTATCTGGTTGTAAGAAGCCTGAGGAGTACAATAATTTAGAGAAGAATGACTCAGATTGTTACTAATTAACTTGCCTAACCCTTTTCCTATACTATCTGAGAACAAAATGGAGCAACAACTGTGTGTATTACAAGAAGGGGGAGAACTACTATCTATTTGACCTACCTGTGATGAACCTTGTACAATATCTGGTGAATTTTGAATGGAGATACAGTCCGGAACACTGCTCAGCCGGGTCGGGTTCTCCGTTACCTCGGGTAGGAGAGTGTCCGGGCTGGATTCACTTTGTGATGTACATTGAGTGTTGTTGAAGGTCATCGTGTCTACACAGTATGCATTACTATTACCGCTATCAACTAATTCGTTTGCAGCAAGGATATGTTCCTTAATTTGTTTTTGAGAATTTACATACATAGAATAACATGACTTTAGTTGACGCTCTAAAACTTGAATTTCAGACTGTAAGTTTTGAGTGTCTATTTCATAAAACTTCTTACTATCCTCTAATTTAATTTGATAATTATTCAACTTTTTTATGAGGAAAACACGTTCTTTTATTAGTTGAATATTTTTGGAACTGTGTTTTTGTTGTTTTTTAAATTTCTTGCATTTTTTTATAATTCTATTTAGTTTTGCATATTTCTTTATTTTATTTTGGCTTACTTTATAACTACTACAATTATATTTCAGAATAGAATCTTCAGTAAGATCTATTGTTGTTAAGAAATGTGGGTTGCAATTTGAATTTAATAATTGATTATATAGGTGATCTGTTTCCCTAACCTGAGTACATTCTCTTTCTTTCTGAAACTCAATAATTTGTTTGTTGGCATGAAGCAGTTCAACTTCTAAGTCCCTAACCTTACATAAAGCCATTTCATAATGGTTACTGCAGTCGTTGAAACCATCTGTGACCACCCGCAGATTGTCCCGTTCCTGAACAACATCCATGTATTGTTGGTGCAGGTCCACTAGCTCCCGTTTCAGGCTTGTGTTTTTGTGAACGACCTTCTCGATTTCAACCTCATGTTCCTCTCTATCCAATAACAGCTGTTGACATTTGCTGTTTGCTTCCTTAAGTTCATCAAGGGCCGTTCTCAACTTAGCCTGTAACTCCTGGGTAGTTGCCTTACGGGTCATCACAGGCATGGTTTCAGGGAATAGAACTGAAAGTAGAAGTACAAAGAATGGTGAGAACTAATTGAATGGACAAAATTAGGAAAGCTAGAAATGAAAGAAGAAAATGAGAATAGACTGGAATATGTGATTAATAAATTGGTAACTGTGGTAGGCTTATGAGTCTTACACAAAATACTTTAATAAGATTATTAAATTAAATTAAACTTTAAGTTGATTTCATGTCTATAACTTTTTTATGAAGTGGGTAGGACCCTTGGTTTAAAATTATTGGACTTATTTGAATAATAATGCCAAAAATTATTAAAGAATAACCAACGTACTTTTTTGATGTGTATTTAGTTAATTAAATATATAGATAGCAAGTACATTTACTTATTACAAACTACACAACTAGATAACTAACAAGTGCTAACTGACATAGAACCTAGCTTCAACTACAAAAGAGTGCCAGATTAGTCGGAATAATGAACTTAGTGCTACAGAGCTTTTAATTGGTTAATATGAGCTACTTATAAGACATTAAAAGGAAACAATTATACTCCCCAGATAGATCCGCAGGTACATCAGCTGTTCGTGTAATAGGTTACCGGTCGAGTTAGGAAACCAATCACTACGTGTTACAGTGTATTTTTCCGTGAAAACAATAATCTTGGGTATTAATACACTTAATAGACATTTAATTATAATAATACAAGTTTTTTACACTAAAATATTAATTAAAACTAATTTAAAATTACGGAGCTAAATTTTGACATGTCACTCAGCCAGTGTTGCCCTACCAAAAAAAGATACCACTGCAATATTAATGTAGAATAACTTATAAGTGAAGTACAACTTTAATTTTAACATAATTTTTAATACGATTTTAATATTACAACTTATTTTTGATTATGATTTTAATTTGAATTTTGACTTTGATATTAATTTTATTTTGAAGTTGATTTTGATTTTAATTTTGATTTTTAATTTGGATTTTGATTTTAATTTTAACTTTTATTGTAATTCACTTTTCAACGCTAATTTTAATACGTATGATTTCTTGTCATCAAATGCTTTTTATTATTTTGGTTTTTGTATTGTTTTTCGAATTATTTATATTTTTTTAATTTTTTTGTGTTAACACCTAGTTTTATGTGCATGCTGTGGTCTCCTGTAATTGAAGGAACACACTTAAAAGAACCTTTGTATAACTGTGACTTATATTATATCTGTGTATCT
Source organism: Xestia xanthographa (assembly GCA_905147715.2). Classification (NCBI taxonomy): domain Eukaryota; kingdom Metazoa; phylum Arthropoda; class Insecta; order Lepidoptera; family Noctuidae; genus Xestia; species Xestia xanthographa. The sequence continues at coordinate 2,097,792 of LR990655.1, forward strand.
TTTGTTGGAGATCCAAATAAATAAATAAATAAATATGGAGGGAAGTGGAAATTACGGCTTTTTCCTACTCCTCCACTATACTTTCTGATTAATTTCGTTGCGGGATCCAAGACAGAATTGTCTCGGCGCTTTTTGGTGATCGCCACTGTTGATTCTAGCTTTCAGGTGTTACAGTGGTTTGGGAATAGTGTGGCGGGCTGGTCCCATAAAAAAAGGGGTTGGGCAGAGGTGTCACCCACATTTCGCCAGTACCATGTAATAGGGGCCCAGTCTATTGCCATCAATCGGCACAAATCCTGACTCCGTGGCTGCTACTGAGAAATTCCTGATGCAAAAACCCAATAATAATTTGCCCGACCCGATTATGCTCAGTAGTCGCGATTTCGACCACTAGACCAACAATGCAGAGCATTTAAATTATTAAGTACTTGTAACTTTTCCGAAATTGCTAGTGAGAATACAGTGTTAGGCCTAGTTAATGGTAAAGAAAGGCATTCAATTAATTCAAAGGCTACCGAGTAAACGTAGGTAATAAATAAATTATCATGATTTATGTAGAACCGTTTAAGAGCCTATACTACCTCAGATTAGCAACTCTATTTGTGGTGGTTCAAAATTCGTTTGTAATACTGTTAGAATAAAGTTCTAATCAGCTTGCACTACAAAGCGGTTGTTACGTCAGTCACTGCGGCCGAATAGTGCGAAATGAGTGGTTTTTATTCTTTATAAAATCAAATTTTGATCTTTTGGAAAAACTAAAAAACATAAGACCTGCTTTATAGTTAGTTCAGTTAAGTATGCAAAGTTTCATGATCTAATTTGAAGTATTTTTTGAATACCAGCGGTTTATTGTTCGATTTGGAGGTAACTTTGGGTTTTTTTTTCTATAGATTTTTTTTTATGAAATCGTGTTTTCGCCAAACATAAGACCTAAAATTAATCCTCAACTTTACCATATATTTATTTCAAAATTAATGCTGCAGTATTTTAGGCGTAACGGAGGATCATGCTAAGCCATTTGAGGTAGTATAGGGCCTTAACGGAAGGTCATACCTTAACAATCACTTTGCCTTAAGTGGACATTCAGTTAAATACATAATGAAAACGGACTAAAACCTCCTGCTTAAAACCTGGACAAGTCCCATCACTACTTAAGTCCGAAACTCGTATGGCGTTGGCCTCGGTACGTATATGCGCGTGCGTCAATTAGCGCACATCTGTCAAGTCGTTGAGCACACAGTACGACTGCATATTCATGTATTTACTGGAAGCTTATCCCGCAGCTTTGGTGCAGCCGGTTTGCATTGTTGGGCTAGAGTGATTTACGGGATAAACTTCTAAACAAGCAATCGGCTTTTTAGGATGTTGGAGGATCAAATAAGAAATTGGTCCTTTGTTCCGATATCGATTGATTCGATTCTGAAAGATTTTCTTGCATCAAGTCTGCTCATTATACAAAATATTTTTGTGATGTTTGTCATTTTGTTGTATTGTAAAGCTTCCGTAGTTGTTAGGTGCTCTGAACACTTCATACCCAGTTACGTCACATTTTAAAACTGATATTAGTTAACCTACAATATTATCAAATATCGCCTGTCCAAACAAACCTACACGACATTGTGCTATGTGCTAATACAAATGATCTGAAGTATTGTGGTCATAAATCGGCTAAAACACAGTATAAAGATAACCAGAAAACCAACTATGCTCTTTGTGAAATAAAACGCGGGTGTTAGGGTTGTCAAATAAACTACAACAGCCCCGATGTCCATGCGGTAGCCCCGACCCCGAGTAACTTGTTAATTTATTATTGTTTCCCTCAAATTAAAAACATTTTTCGCTGTGATTGTTCCTTGTGGAATATAATAATTCAATAATATAATATTTTGCGAATATAATATTTTGCGAATATAATATTTTGCGAATGTAATAATATGAGAACAAAAAGGTACCAAAAGCATGCTTTGTATTCGTGTTATCCTTTGCATGTATGTGTAAGCTGATTCAGATCATTTTTGTACCCAGTTGAAACACTGCATGTTAATACTTTGTGTATGTCATGTATGCGGTGTCTGAAACATGTTTATTGGCAATTGGTTTCGCTTTCGAACATCTGGGTTGTGGCCGTACGGACAAAATGTCTCCTTATTTCCTTAATTGCGTAAGTGCTCTGCGACCAATCGGTAAACAGTTGCAGTAATTGTTCGGCATTCCTGCTACGGGAATTAAGAATATGGAATGTTAAGCCGTTTCGGTAAGTTACGGAAGTTTGTTGGTTTTGTACCGTCTGGTAAAGCTTGGACTGTCCAAGTTTTTAATTGTTATTATACATACATTAAATCATCACGCCTGTAATCCCCGAAGGGTTAGGCAGAGGTGTCCCTAACACCCACATGCGGTACACCCACATTTCGCCAGTTATTTTTGTAAGTCCCATGTAATAGGGGGCGAGCCCAATGATATTCTAATAAACAGATATGTTATACACCTACAAAACCACAGAAAAAACAGATATGTTATACACCTACAAAACCACAGAAAAAACAGATATGTTATACACCTACAAAACCACAGAAAAAACAGATATGTTATACACCTACAAAACCACAGAAAAAAGTGTACCGCGGGGCAGAGCCAGCTCACATACACGCAGTGACGCAGAATAAAGGCAAAACAGGCCAATTGGCCGGTTTTTGAGTCTTCACGATTGCGCGCTTACAACATATCTCAAAACTCAAAACTAAAAGCATTTATTTCAATTAGACCATTACGGCACTTTTGAATGTCAAAAATACAAAAAAAAAGCTACAGTCCCAGTCTCAAGACATAATAACTTGAGAAAGTACTGTAGTTGCCCATTCCCTAGCGTAGATCTCGATGGAGAAGAACGGACAAGAAACTCCATGGACACTCTTTTAAATTAAAATATTGTTACAAAATCTTGGTTACATCATTCATGTTGAGATTATACATATATGTGAGAACGATGTAGAAAGACGTGCACATTAAGAGCGTCCAAAGCAAAATATTAAATCAAAAATGTATAAATAAAGTAGGTAATTAAAATGAACCATGGCAGCTAAGAGATGACCAGTCCCAACTGACAGCGCCCGTACACGAACATGACGCATGTATCGGCGCCATTCAACTCAACCAGATTGAAGGGAACTAAATGACCCGACACACCCGCCACCATCAGCGAGACATTTGAGTGAGCATGACATTCTTTTGCCACCAAGGCATATTCAAGTCAATGAAAGATAACTAAATGCAAATGCTTTACAGTACATAGTACTCACACATGAGCTATGCAATTATACAATACTAAGAGATGGAGTCCTATACAAAGCAAGGATATTTTTACAATCTTCTGCAGCTACCACAATAATTTGCCCAATTAGTTTTCCCCTATGGTTGTGGAGCAGGACCAGCATTGAGCCAAGCATTTTTATCATTAATGTAATCCCCTAACTTATAATATGCTTGACTACATAGTGTGCGTTCTCGTATCTATATAGTAGAATATCATTGGGGCGAGCCTATTGCAATCACCCGAGCACAAATCCAGACTCCGTAGCTGCTACTGAGAAATTCCTAAAGGAAAAATCCAATTACACAATACAGAATACAGTATTCATTACAATTATAGGACCTAATGCTTAGCAGTCGCGCGCGTGTTTTTTATTGTTGTTTTAATTTAAACATAAATTACTTACAAAGTGTAAGATCACACCACAATGACGACCTGATTGGCGCAGCGGTAGTGAGGCTGCCTTACGTTCTTAGGGTCCCGGGTTCGAATCCCGGTCGGATCAAATGTTTGTGTGATGAGCACGGACATTTGTTTCCGAGTCATGGATGTTTATATGTATGTTAAGTATGTATTTACAAACAAAAAGTATCTATGTAGTATATCAACTATCTGGTGTCCACGACACAAGCCTCGTTGCTTAGTGTGGCACTAGATGGCGCTGTGTAATGTCCAGCAATATTTATTTATTATTATTATTACCTGTTTTACACTCACAATGCCACTTCAGAGACATCTGGAATATTATTAACAAAATAATACTCAGGCTCGTGTCTTTGTTTTTAAAAACTTGTAGTGTCTAGCGATAAAACAATTGTCTATCTTATTCTAAACTAAAATGATATTAGTTTAAAACATTCAAGTGGCTTCCACAGTGAAACGTGTTTGAAAAAACTGTCTGTTTTTATCTGTAAGCAATAAAAAAGTTACTAGAAAAAATTATGTTTCAAGTTTAGATCTTAAGATGGCACTCATCATTTACATTCTGCCGCTATGTTGGTGTGATAGCTACGGCTCAGTTGTTCGAATGCTTTCATCTTTTTTTTCCGAGTAAAATTTCGTGTTTCCGGTATTATGAATTAATGGAAATACGCCTTATCTAATCTAATTTACGTTTCCAAAGAACTTAAGAAAACTATTAGGTCGTTAAATAACGCATCATCAAATGAATACTTTATGATTTAGTCAACGTCGTCGCTTCGAATATCTATTTCATCATTTCTATGTAAAACTTTAATGTGCGTGTGGACTGAGGGCCACTTTGTTAAAAAAAATTGAAAATGTGCTAAGGATTTAGTGAACATTCCCAAAGAATTGTGAAAGTTGGAATCAGATTTTGTGAAAGACAAATAAGCGAGTTATGGACTGCAAAGTTGGGCCCTCAGTTCTCACATAGAGGATTGAGGGCCCGCCTGTACCTGATAAACTGTGAACACCACAGAAAAAGTCTTTATGCTAAAGTCTAAGCTAACGCCAAACAAAATTAGTGAAAACAAGATTTTATCGCAAAACGCTGTCCTACTTTGTATATTTACGTTCAAAATGGGCCCTCAATTCTCATACACGTAAAAGTTTATTACGTAAATAAAATTAAACCATTACCTTACAGCTACTACTTGAAATCATTTATGCTACTAAATATATTGTGAAAATTTGTGAAAGCATGAACAGGTCTCCACTTCTTGTGGTTTGAAAGTTATGACCTTGATAAAAAATCGGGCCCTCAGTCCTCCATTTCTTTTGTTTTCCTTCTATAACACTTAACGTATTAAAGATAAGACAAACACAAAATTATGTCTTTTTGTGAAATTAATTGTGCAACAAATTCGATACCAGGAAGAAAATAAAAGACCCTTTATTGTAAAAGAAAATCGAGTTTTATATTTTTATTCTCTGAATTAGGAAAAACGGTGACCACAATTTCTATTAGATTGCAGTAAACATTAGTAAATGTAGTGTCATAGGTTTTAATAAGCTTTCTTGGATTTGTAGGGTTTCGTACCTCAAAAGAGAGAAACGGAACCCTTATAACACTTTGTTGTCCGTCTGTCAGTCCGTTTGTCTGTCAAGACCTTTATCTCGGGAACGCGTGGAGGTATCGAGTTGAAATTAAAACCATATAATCAAGTCTTCAGTCCCTTGAAGTTGTGAAAAACCAAACTTCTAAGTTAACGGAAAAAAATGATGATTCCAATTTCTATTGGAATCATCATTTTTTTTTTCAAAGGAAATTGTCTTTCTAGACAATTTGCTTTCTTACCATTTTTTTTCGCTTGGGAAATCATCGAATGACTCCTACCGCTCTGGGCGGAGCAGAAGGGAGTGTCAGACTTTTACTGACTAAAACCCATCATGTTCCTTCATCACCCTTTGTGTTCCGGGGCCACGGTATCTTTTTCAAACAATCCCACAACCCCGGAAGGCATCGGTCCTTGCGGATCCCTTCCTTTTTGCTGACTCTCTTTGAGGCGCGCGTGGAACACGAACGCGCCGTCGACACGGCCTGTCGTCATGAGACGGATGGACGGCGAGCTAGCCCATAGCGCACCGTCAACAGGCCCGCGCCTACGGTGACCCTCGACGCCCGGGGCGTCTCCCTCGGCCGCCGGGATGCTGTGAGGTTCTCTCCCTCTCACGTTCCGCCACCTCCTTCTCTAGCATTACTGCTTCGCAGAAGGAGGTGACGGCGTCCCATTCCGTCTCGCTCCGGACCATGGCTTGCAACAGGGCTGGACGCGAGAGGTTGCCGCCGCCAATCGCCGCTTCGAGGACACGGCGGTGCTCCGCCCACGCGGGGCACACCTCCACCGTGTCCTTCGGTCGATCCTCGCAATGGAAGCACCCGGGCGTTTCCTCCCGCCCGATTCGGTGCAGGAACCTCCCGAAACAACTGTGTCCGGTGAGGACCTGCGTCAGGTGGAAGGTGAGGACGCCATGGCGTCTCTCAAGCCACTCCTCAAAAAGGAAAAACCTATGACACTACATTTACTAATATTTGATGCAATCTAAAATAAATTGTGGTCACCCTATTTCCTAATTCAGATAACAAAAATATAACTCAATTTTCTTATACAATAAAAGGTCTTTCATTTTCTTTCTGGTATCGAATTTGTTGCACAATTAATTTCACAAAAAGACATAATTTTGTGTTTGTCTTATCTTTAATACGTTAAGTGTTATAGAAGGAAAACAAAAGAAATGGAGGACTGAGGGCCCGATTTTTTATCAAGGTCATAACTTTCAAACCACAAGAAGTGGAGACCTGTTCATGCTTTCACAAATTTTCACAATATATTTAGTAGCATAAATGATTTCAAGTAGTAGCTGTAAGGTAATGGTTTAATTTTATTTACGTAATAAACTTTTACGTGTATGAGAATTGAGGGCCCATTTTGAACGTAAATATACAAAGTAGGACAGCGTTTTGCGATAAAATCTTGTTTTCACTAATTTTGTTTGGCGTTAGCTTAGACTTTAGCATAAAGACTTTTTCTGTGGTGTTCACAGTTTATCAGGTACAGGCGGGCCCTCAATCCTCTATGTGAGAACTGAGGGCCCAACTTCGCAGTCCATAACTCGCTTATTTGTCTTTCACAAAATCTGATTCCAACTTTCACAATTCTTTGGGAATGTTCACTAAATCCTTAGCACATTTTCAATTTTTTTTAACAAAGTGGCCCTCAGTCCACACGCACATAAACTTTATAGTTTATCGTTTATTTTCTAGCTTCTTCACTTTCTTCAGAATCAATCTCTTACTGAACAATGAAAATTCATCAATATTGGTCCGTAAGTACGAACCTTTTAAAGTCAACTAAGTAGCTTTTAAACGTCCATCCTCATTGACAGTCGAATTCTAATTTGACAGCTGAAACGAATGGGTTTTCAATTACTGCTTACAAACGCAAAGGCATGCGTTCAAACGGCCAATAATGCCAATATAGATAAATGGCCTGCCCAGCTGCAAGCAAAACTGTTATGGCAATAAATTGTATGATCATTATGTCGTAAGCAGATATGTTCAGACATGGCAACACGCTTAACAATAATGGTCTAACCAGTTAATGAAGTTTCGTAACTGAAAAATAAATATGGTGTCAAAATCAAAAGGTCGTTAATATCTAGAGGGAACCTGTCAATATGGGGCGGTGATGTAATTTTTAGGGTTCCGTACCCAAAGGGTAAAAAGTGGACCCTATTATTTAGACTTCACTGTCCGTCTGTATGTCACCAGGCTGTATCTCATGAACCGTAATAGCTAAACAATTGAAATTTTCACAGAATGTGTATTTCTGTTTCTGCCATAACAACAAATAATAAATACGATAGTACGAAACCCTTCATGCGCGAGTTCGACTCGCACTTGGCCGGTTTTATTTGTTATCTAGTTGAATATGATTAACACCGTTTGAATGGCACCACATGTGACTGTTCCTAAATTACCCTAGGCTGATAAAATTTTCGTTTTTCCTAATTCATGCTAATATTAGTATTTTGGTTAGTTTTCCCCAGTGCAAATCGCTGATAATCAATATGATATAAAAGTTTATAAATCTCATAATGTACCTAACTGTCGCAGTCAAATAAATGTGTTTTCTGTGTGTCAATTATATAAAGTTTAATTAATAGGATAAGTTAATGTAAGTTACACGACACATTTTGGACGTATACTGAGTCTGAATGACTTCCAAATTATTACCTGTATCCTCGAGTTTATTGATTGCGTAAAAATATACCGATATCCCGAATTCAGGTTAGTTGATGTCCGCTCTTTAGGCTGTAGTTTTTCTCCACATTTTTTTGTCCAACTCAAGCCTTTCATAACATAAGTTTTACTGTTGTCCTACTAAGAAGTTATCACAAAAAGTTGGTAGTATTGTGAGAATTTTCATGTCACAGAAATTATTAAGTTTTTCGCCAACTCGAACCGTAAGTAGGACAATCGTAATATGTTTTTTCAATAAAATCGTTGTACGTGGATATTATTTATGGGCAAAAAATTAAACGGTATATTGGTCTGAATAAAACATAATCTATGTAAAAACTTGGCGAGTTATCGGATTACTTTTAAAGCTCTATTGAATGCGAGGCAGGTTGACAGTGATGACGGCACTGCCTATAGGTAGTTTCGCATTTAAGGCGGTTTATGATTATAAAAGCCTAGTTTTCTTTTTAACTTAGAACAAGTATAATTCAGATACCGTTTAATTGCAGTAGAGAGGTTAATTTTTTTGGGCTTTTTGAATACTCGGGGTGAGTTTCATCAATAAAACCGAACGCAATCAGCATATCGGATGAGCTACGAAACAGAAGAACTAGCTCTCTAGTATTGAAATTAGCCCTTAATGTCTTCTCAGCAAAGAACAAGCCACATTTCTCCGATTTACCATTCCAACGCCATCTTTTGTCATATCGTGTGACGTCGACATCAGATAAACAATAGCAGTAGTATATTTTTCTTGAAATAGCAACTTAAACTCAAACTCAAAGCATTTATTTCGATTAGACCATTACGGCACTTTTGAATGTCAAAAATACAAAAAAAAACACAAAGCTACAGTCCCAGTCACAACACATAATAACTTGAGAAAGTACTGTAGTTGCCCATTTACTGCTTACCATTACCAATCCAGTGATTGGCATTTCCTTTAAAACCGCCTACTGTAATACTAACGGGCCTTTTATACATTAGGTACAAAGTAAAAAAAAACTTGGCCAGTTAAGCGATTCCCAACAGAAGCCTTGAGATGGTAGTGATTGAGCGCGGCTTCCTGCGCCCGTGCACCTGGCACGTCGCACGTGCGGTGCGCGCGCGCAAGCCAGCGCGTTTTTTGCGCTGATGTTAAGCGGCTGTCTTTATGTTATGATGTGAGTAGGGTTGAGCTTTTATCTCTATGAGAAACTAGTGTGACCTTACTGGTATGTGCTCTTTTAATAGCATTGCTTTGGTATCTATCGAGATCTACGCTAGGCAATGGGCAACTACAGTACTTTCTCAAGTTATTATGTCTTGTGACTGGGACTGTAGCTTTGTTATTTTTTTTTTGTATTTTTGACATTCAAAAGTGCCGTAATGGTCTAATTGAAATAAATGCTTTGAGTTTTGAGGGTTGAGTACGCAACTTACCAACATAGATTTGCAACTGAACATTAAGTTCTAAAATTGCTCGAAATTTTTAGATAACGGGCAGGTTTTTGCTCATCAGTGGAGTGCATGGTTTTCAGAAGTTGCTTTTCTGCAACCATTTAAAATTGGCTATTGATTTTTCTAAAAACCTTGGTAAGGCACTGTGGCCCTGCCCTAGATAACATGAAGAAGCTTTAGTTTAAGACCTGTCGCATCTATTTATAGTCTTTCAATAGAACACAGACAACCCTTGCTTAAAGAACAACTTACTGCTTACAAAGCTCTGTGGGGTGTTTAGTCTGAACGGACCAAATCGAATGGACCGCGGTCCGTTCAGACGTAGACAAAAAATGTCTACGTCCGAAAGGACCGGTGTCAAAAGAAACAAATGAATAAACTTCATCAAGTACATTCGGGTGCAAAAGTTAAAAAAATAAAATGAAATGTTAATTTATTGCCGGACTACGGCGAAGCCAAAAGGAAGGTTTATGATCTAAACAGTCTTTTATTATAATTTATGTATTATCTTCTTTAGAAAAACAATCAAGTATGGGCAGTGTCGTACACGTCACGATAAGTACTAGGCAAGCATGAATCAGATGGTATTTAAATGATATAATTGTATTCATTACTAGTAGACCGATTCTTAAAATAAATACCACCTTGAGCTGGATACCCACCGTACCCCTGGGCGTACCCCTGATGGTACGGTGGATTTTTTAAAGTTAATCGATACCACCAGATAATACTGTTGTATTTTTTAATCCTTTATGGGCGGCATGGGCACCGGGCCGTAGGCCGGAAGGAGGCCGGCGGAGGCCCGGCACTTTGGGGACAGAAGTCAAAGAGTGTTATTTACGAAGTTTTCGAGCACGCGTCATGGAGTCGTAGCAGGTTCTAAATTTGCTTATATCTCGAAAAGTCTTGCTACTAGAGGGTCAGAAGTGGTTTTAACTAGTGTTACAACTTTACAACACTATTACTTGGTGGTATCGTTTAACTTTAAAACACCCACCGTACCACCAGGGGTACGGTGGGTCTGCAGTGCCTTGAACTCATGCCAGCCTAGTACTTTTTCGGGTACCTAAGCTTAGTACTTTTTGGGGTACATGACCGATTCTTAAAATAAATACCACCTTGAACTCATGCCAGCCTAGTACTTTTTGGGGTGGATCTATTAACATTTATTTGTGTTCTAAACACGCCATGTTTGAACATATTTGAATTTTCTATTTTTCATATAGGCTGTTTAGCGGCTTTATACCTCTGCTTCTCTTTCAACCTGGCGAAAGCAAAGCGCGGAAAAAAAAGAAAATTGAAATCATAGTTTCCTATTAATTCATGACGAAAATATTTTTAGATTTTTTATTTTATTTCTTCAAAGGTGTATTGAAAAACGTCGTTTGATACACGTGGACATTTGTTACTGCAGTTCTCGGCTCTCCGCCTCGAATACAATAACAAACTTCCTCCACTTGTATCAAAATGTACTTCTCTGAGGGGGTAAAATAGGGGATGAAAGATTGTATGAAACTCCGTAAGTTTCAAAAAAGTGACACATACACACACATCAGCCGAAAGACGTCCACTGCCGATTGGATGGATTGATTGGCGATCGCAGTGCGGTTGTTACAAAAGCACAGAGAACGCTGCTGCCCATTCTCTGGTAAGTCCCCTAGTCGCCTCGTACGACACCCACGGGAGGATATGGGATGGTACTATTCTTTACGTCCGATACCATACAGACAATTTACAATTCTAACTTCAACAATCGAATTGAGAACCTCCTCCTTTTTGGAAGTCAGTTAAAAATGAAGAAATTTCATACAAACTTTCATCCCCTATTTTACGCTCATAAAGAATGTTTTTTTTTTTAACTCGTTTGAAAACTAGCCAAGTCAGACCTTAGGCTTCAATATACGTGAGCAATGACAACAACAACAATGTATGCGACTGTCCCTTTAAACTTATTATTGTTTATTCATTTGTTTTTTTTGACACCGGTCCGTTCGGACGTAAACATTTTTTGTCTACGTCTGAACGGACCAAAATGAATTGACAGCGGTCCGTTGAGACTAAACACCCGCTCTGTGGCTTTCAAAGGGCTGTCAGCATATGGAGTGTAATAATGGGGTCTGATACGAAGCACCGCAGGTGAGACTCACGCGCAGCTGATGTTAATGAAGGCTTTGTTTACCAGTAATTATTGTTCTGTTTGTGTACTAGGTTAGATGGAGGACAGATGACTGTATTATAATGATATGTTTGCTGTAGTGACATCCTGAATGAATGGAAATGTGTTCATCTTGATAATGGTGTCTGCAATTACAAATATAAGTGTCTATAGAGTTGTGGTAGTACCTAATTGTGGTCCTTTGAGACAAGAGACGGTAGTTTGTGATAAAGTTAAAAGATTATTTAGTAAATCTCAGTCAATGCAAATAGTTATTTGTCAAATTAGACTATCGGCGACAATAACTTAACTTTGCACTCTATCAATTAACTGTTAATAGTCTGCGTTGATTGATGAGACTGACATTTAATTTAATGCTCGTAGATAGCGTTAAAATTATCTGATAATAAATAATCATTATTGACGGTTCCATTGTACATAATTATAATTTGTTTGTGTGTTGTATCCCGAAGCCCCAGGACTGTCTTTCAAAACGATTGGTTTATTTATTTCGTCTAAACAATTTTATTTTCTATAATATTTACATACTAGAACTCTATAGTAGAAATAAAAATATTTACAAGTATCAAAAAGGGTTACAGGGCGTCGAAAAATTCGTCCATATCGCTGTCAACAGGAAAAGTGCCCAGAAGGCTGGCAGCATTGCCACGTCGGATGGCAATGCTGATTCTTTGGTTTATTTTTTGTTTATAGGTTTATTGGTTTACAATATTAGTAGGTATAACTTGTATTGTGCTACCCTTACTTATTGAAGTGTCTGTCAAAATCATTTCAGGGTGGTTCAGATCTATTTTTAAGTTCCTTACACAATACTCCTCTCAGCAACTCCCATATGCTCGATCTTGTTACGAGAGCACTTATCATCAAAAGCGCTGGTTTACGACATTTACGAGAACACCGCGTGCGCGGGCGCCGGTGGGCCAACACCTCAATGTTGTTCCAGTTGTCAGGCGTATGTGACTGACGAGCTATAAAACTTAAATAGAAATGGATCACTGTTATAAAGGGCAGAAGGATCAGTCCCGGTAAAACGAGATCTGGAAGCTTCTGGATTAGTCTTTGGAGACGTATCGGTTTATTGAAGAGAAAATCTTTTATTTCGATATCTTTGGCTAACATTGGTCTCACCGACCCCAAAACTATCTATGCAGTCTATAGTTTATAATGTTAATAGGGTTTTGGTTTCTCATAGTCTTCATCTCAGGCTATAAAGAATCAGCTTTATTTGGAATCTTCTTTTTCTTCTTCTTTTAACCTATGGCATGAGTATTACTTATTTTCGTACGATGCTTAGACCAGACCTGGGTTTATCGTTGGCAGGTTGTACAGTTTATAAAAAATGCTCCTTCTGTCCTAAGCTTGCGTTGCTGTATATGTAAGTCCGTCTTACATTAGGTCAGGTCTCAAGTGGTCCCTTATTTCGTAAGAGGGCCTTCTATATTTATATTCAATTGTTTTTATGATCCAAACGTTCAAGTTTCGTAATCCGTGATTGTTTAAACCGTGTAGCTGGAAGGAGGGTAATGTTTTTTGCGCGTTCATCTGTTTTATCACTTAAATGTTTTAAACGGATGAATGAATTGGGCTCAATTGGGACGTTTGTGCACAGGTCAATAAATGTTATTCGTTTTTGACCGAAAAATAGGATCAAGCAACCGGTCTAGATGAAGAACGACTGATAAGTCTAGGTAGCTACTATATATTTTGATATTTAAAAGACTGTCATTACCCACATTTTGGACATGCTAAATCAGCAATCAATCAATCAATCAACTCAGCCTGTTGCAGTCCACTCTTGACATATACCTAGGTATCATCCCATTCGCGCCACAACACCCAATCAATCAACTACCTGTCCCAGCCTCCATAGTAGGTAAACCCCCAAGTAACTCCATTGGAATGGTACGATGTTGCAGTGTATCATCAGTTAATCACTTCCTAATTGATTAACTCCTGCAGTCATTTAAAGTAAGCTTAATAGGATTAAAAGGATTACCACGGCTTATGATCGAGACTTCGAGAGCATATCAAATTCCATTACATTTGGGATCACGACCATTTTCTTAGTCGCGCTATTCTTGCGACACTTCAATCGAAAACCAACATTATAAATTCACTTTAACTAACCTTTATGGTAATGGGATAGAGTTAATATTTGGTGTGTTAAAGAGTGGTTTTAAAGTTTTAAATAGGACAAAGTTTCCAAGGGTTAAATGTCGGGTGATGGTACTTTAGATTGCGTACAGTTTTAGACAGTTTCTAGATAATGTCAAATATTTTTTTGTTAGAGATTAAGATATTCGGCCTAGTTGTGTAGGTTTTGAATGTTTGTAGTCAGTTGTATTTATGTTAGCAGCATTAGTGCCTGGTGAAATGTGGATTGAAATATGTGCCTACATTGCAGACAAATGCATATCTAAAGATCATCGTTGGCAATCGGATCTTTAGATTTTGTTGACAATTAATAATGATCGTAATGTTATGTTCAACTTTTAATAACTTTATTTTGGTTCCGCCATTTTCAAAGACAATCTTGTAAATTCTCACACATAGCACGCGAACCAAAAACATTATAATTAGCCATACACAACAATTACTCCCTTCCTGTCCAGGCGTGCGCCATTTTCCGGTAATTTCTACATTTATTGTTATAATTGTACCGGCCTCGCTAATTTCCACCGCATGAGACTGATGGTGCTGAACGAATGGTTTTGTTAGCTATCAATACTTTCTCTGTTTCATAATCACGTGGATTTTCAGAGAAACGTCTGAAGATTTTTTTGGCTGTAGTCACACTGCACTTGCATCGTTGCATTGCAATGATAATAATGTATGTATTTTATTGATTAGAACCATAGTTGGTTTAATTTTTTACGTATTTAGGTTTACGTTTGATTGGTAGAATCGAAGAAAAAACCGTGTTTCGTCGACTCCTGGTTACATGGGAAAAGAGCAGGAAGATAATAATTGTAAGGGAGAAGGATTGGTACTAGTAGTTTGTCTCGGCTTTCTTCATGTCTGGGCCAGCATTCAGCATGCATACGTAAGGATTCAAATCAACACTGTGTAAGACCTCAACGCGCAACGTTATCATAAATTTAGCACATAATTCTAGACCCCATTATGAAACATTAACGCTGGTGGGATCCATCATGTACTTAATTTACGATAATAGGTTGCACGTTGATGTCCCGTAATTGAGGAGCTCGTGGCTAAATAATAACAGCCGCTCGGATCGATCTTTAGGTTAAGCCGTGCTTGCCTAGGTTGGTCTGTGGATGGGTGACCACCCATTACATACCGAGTTTCCTCCGTGCCTCGGAAAGCACGTGAAGCAGTTGGTCCCGGCTCAAACTCAAACTCAAAGCATTTATTTCAATTAGACCATTACGGCACTTTTGAAAGTCAAAAATACAAAAAAGAAAATCAAAGCTACAGTCCCAGTCACAAGGCATAATAACTTGAGAAAGTACTGTAGTTGCCCATAACGCCTGTCATCAGGACAGTCGTTACAGGTAGTCAGTGGCCCAAAACGTCTGACTACCAGTCTTACCAAGGGGAATCGTATTAACCAGTACCTACTAAGCTGGGTTGTGGAGGTCAGATAGGTAGTCGCTCCATGTAAAATACTGGTATTCAGCTGCATCCGGTTAGACTAGAAAAGTGTGTAGCGGACATAATGCTTCTGGTTTTTTAAGCTCCCAGTTCTGGGCTATCGCTCCATGTATTTCTTTCAACACCTACCACCAACTCTAAGATCTAAGTCTACCATTTTAGATCTAAACTCGAACTGCATTGCATCCCGATTGCATCGACGTTGCGTGTTCACTCAATTGCAGAAGTGGGTTAACTATGGTAGGCGTAGGAGTAACCCGTGAGATGGGCCATTAACCTGTCACTGCACTGTTATCATTTGAACTAAACGCTTGAATTCACTCCGTATCTGCGGCTTTGAGTGCAATCTCACGAGTTATGGTACAGTTATCAAGTTATTGTATCGCTGGAATAAAATATGTGGGCGTTATGAGTACTTATCTGATGTAGTAGTACTTGCACAACTGCTTATAATCGTCAACAACTTTTACACACCTATTTGGTGGGTAATGGACGGATGTACCCACTTGCCAATGAATGCCTAAACGCATCTGGCATTAAAAAAAAACACTTTAGCAAATATCAATTCAAACCCACCTCAATCACTTGCATCGCCGGTAATCCAGCAATCAGTGGGTAATCAAGTATAATTAGGTAAGAATCGGTCCGGCGGATACACGCGCCGTGCCGTTCTATAACCGGGCCGGACAAAAACCGTCACGATCGGGCGTGCTTCCCATTTCCTAATTTCCTGCTGTTAACGTCACACCTCATTCAGCCCAATTTAGCGGCGTCCTGTCGTAAGCGACACGAAGTTAGCGTTCATTGGAGAGGAGCTAGCACTAGCGTTTTTTTGGTTGTGGTCTTGTGGTTCTTCTACGTATACATAATGTGGCCCTAATCACTGACAGTAAACGTTCACAAGCTGTATAGTTCGGTTCAAACTTAATGGCAGCTCGGAAGTTAGCTGCGAGTGACGGTCTGCGCAGGAATATCGCTTTAAACTTTATGGCGATTCGGAACATCCAATGTAAAACTGCGCAGACAACAATTTTAGGTATCAACGGGGCGCAGATGACGCATCGTTTTGACTGTATAATGCGCAGACCGTCACTTGCAGCTAACTTCCGAGCCGTCATTAAGTTTGAACCGAACTATAGCAACCACTGTTGAGTGTAATTGTAGTCTTTGTGAAGAAAATAATAGTTTTAATCGTGTAACACTGTACAAGGGAATTTATCATAGCATCATGTAGTTGTTAATTTTGTACCTAAGGACCAAATATCTAACGGAGTAGTAATAACATTTCTGAAAATCATTTTACAGCATCAATCTTTACCCGCTTCTTCCGTGGCTTCTGCATTCAACTCCATAACGCGTGCTGCTGTGATGTTTTCAATGAAATTCAGCCGCTCACTGCTCACCGTCCAACTAGTTTACGATCTTATAGACAGAGTAATGGACAGGAAAACATTTTGCCCAATTTTCCACATTAGACTGTCAGAAATATTTAAACGCGCATATTTTCTTCACGAAATTACTAAATGACATTAGCGAGAACTGGAGCCGTTTGATATGTTTTATTTTTAAATGTAAAAGCTTTAATAAAAGCAGTACTACGAATATTTTTTCAGATGGTCTATTGGAATTTCTTTGATATTTAATGTCGAAAAGTCGTAAAGGTTGAAAAAAGATCGTTGATCTTTAATATGGGCGTGTACATAACTGTAACAATATTATGTAAGCATCAATTCATACGCAATCATCGCTGAAGGATAGGTTATCGAGAAACGTACCGTATAGCATACCCACCTTTTTATTTCCATAGGGGCTAGGGGGTGAGCTTATTGCCATAGACCGGGCACTCATCTTTGTGTCGGGTACGGCGGGCTGCAACTGAGAAAATCCCAACAATATTATGTGAATATTTGAGAAAAAGATATTAATTTGAGAAGATCTTTCGAAGTATTCAAGACTAAGTATAAAATGGTCCTTATGTCCGCGTTAATTGAGCCGGGCTAGAAGGCGCGTGCGCGGCTCGGCGCCCGCCTGCTCCTGCGCAGCGGATGTTTGCTCACTTACCACTGTTACACAGTAGCCCCGTCATATTAGCTCAACTTATGGGGTGAGTTTGGAATGGGAAACTTAATAGGTGTCAATGACCTTTGTGTTTGACAATTCATTTGTAGAATTGATTGTTTGATGGTCATTATCCGTCCAGCCCTTTTCCGACTTCCGATGCAGTCAGATGCAGAAGAGTCTGTAAACCATCTTTTTAGGAAACTGGTTTACAGATTGTTGAGTGAGAGCAAATAGGTAACTAGTTAAGTAAGTAATTATTATATTAGATTTATGTACTGTAGATAAAGTAGTTATTCCGTTCCAATATCCTGTAATCGTGTTCCATTCGTGTTCCGTTCCCGCAGACAAACCGTGAAAACGGTTTTGTGGGGCATTGTAATAAATTTAAGACTGCTGTAAACTTTCATTTAATGAATAAATAAATAAAAAATAAGATACCGGTACTTTATATAGAGCGACTTCCTATTGTGGTCACCTATCCAGACCGACTTTGGGAAGCGTTATTGAAACCTTGAACATCGACCAGTTTGGCTGTTATTATTTAGGTAACCACGAGGCTCTCTTCAGAAATTGGCTGTTTAAAAATGTTCATGAACAAATTAATACCGATTAAAGTTTCATGTTTGTAAACTCAGCGATCAATGGAACGAATTGTGTAAGCAAAGAAAAGAATGTAAATTCTGAAGTCAATGTATTTTTTTACTCTTTGTGTTTCTTCAGCGTCTGAAAAGAAATTAACACCTCTCCTTTGTATTGAAGTACCGTCTTATTTAAATCCGTCATCTCTTTTATCGCATTCCGATATAAAAAAACACCCATTACCTCACTATAATGATGTCTTATGCCGATTACGCGAACCGAATCACTCTTAACGGTATTAAGGATTCCTGTTTGGAGTTTGTTGCTAGTCTAGTTTAAATTAGATTTATTGTTGCCCGAGGGTAGTGTACTCCGGCCAATTGTGTACCGTTACTGTAACGAACAAGTGGAACATCTGATAGTTTAGTTGGTTTGTAACAATGCGGATTGTTCAGCTTAATGTGTTGAGGTATTGGTCGGATTAGTGCAGCAATTGGTTTCATTTTCTTATCGTTTATTCTTGTCGAACTAGAATGACATGGGTCTCAGCAATTCTCTATCATAATTTTACCGAGTTCCTTTATAGCTTGAATAGGTACTGGGAGATATGAATGCAAATATCAAATGGGTATAAATAAGTACTGTATGTACTAACTTCAACTTACCGTCATTAAACTAGCCCGTGCATTCAAACCTAGCACTTAAATTAATGACACCTACAACCGTAGTTACAATAAACGCCTACTACTGCAGGTGCTAACCCGCGCCTTAGGCCCAGTTTCCACAAAAGCGGAGAGGAGCGGCGTGGAGAGAAGTGTGCAAACCGACCAATCATATTGGTTGAAATCTAAATCGCGGCTCTCGTCTCTACAGTGATTGGTCGAATCTTACACATCTCCTCTCCGCTCCGCTCCTCACCGAGGAACCGACCATTCACATAGGTTGAAATCTACATCGTGTTTTTAGCCTCTCCTTTGATTGGTCGCGACTTGCATATCTTCTCTCCACTCCGCTCATCTCCGCTTTGGTTCAAACCGGTCCTTATAGAACCTGCGCGTGGGCAAGACATACTGTTTCGTTAGCAACACGTGCTTCTGTTACGAGCCGACATCATTACAGTGGTTATCGACTGTTTTGTAATGGCCGATTGAGGTCTTTACATGTGCCCACACAATGGTGAACCAGAGCGGGCTATGTAGGATGCTGTAGTGAATGATTTTAATTAGGCAACCTTGGAGGCAGCTCTTGTCTGGTCTTAGTGATAGTGATTAACGATTGTCTGAGTGCCTGATACAACAATTGCTCACGTATGTCCTTAGGCATTTAAGACTACATACA
Organism: Xestia xanthographa; assembly: GCA_905147715.2. Lineage (NCBI taxonomy): Eukaryota > Metazoa > Arthropoda > Insecta > Lepidoptera > Noctuidae > Xestia > Xestia xanthographa. The sequence goes on from LR990655.1 coordinate 2,117,016, forward strand.
GGATACAGGTACTATCGTGGTCTTTTCCGCCTGACCATTTTTTTTTTCGCTTAAATCATGCGGAGGCGCCGAGCCACGCCCCCTTAAAGTTTGGGCCTATTAGGAAAGCGTCAACTTTGACGCGCAAAATAACAACAACTCTCGTTTGGCGTGCGTCGTCAGTGCGCTCGGCCGATTCGGTATCTTTTCATTCATTATTTCTATACAAAGTCAACGGGGCGGGGCTAGAGAGCGTTTCTATGTTGCGAGTGCAAGCAAAAATTAGCTTAGTGGTGGTCAGGCGGGAGTGTCCTCGATAGTACATAGTTAGTTTAAAAATTCAATTGCAAAAAAGTAAACAAAACTTATATTTTTACACTGGCAGTATCAGTAAAATTTCACAAAATATTAAAAAGCCCAAAGTGAACAGCATCTACGGCTCCATAAACATTGTTGTCCACTTGAAGTCAGTATGCATCTCTATAATTCATGTGTGTCAGTCAATGTCCGTCAGTCCGTCAGTAGACAAATACTCGTCCATCAAAACATCAATCTTTATAAAGCAAACAATAACCGCACAACGCCATCTATGATCACGCGTACAAACTACGTCAACAATGTTCAAGTACCGCGATACGCGTGCGCCGGACGCTACTGCGCGGGAGTCGAAGCCGCGGGCGATGTGGTCACATTACGAGCAATTTGAGGCAAAGGACCATTATTGGTCTTTTGGGACTTATTGTTTTATAATGGCTGTTACTTGATGATTGTTGCGAGAGCGATAGAAGTATTGACAACAATTTTAAGGATGGTGAAATTGTTGTGGTTTTGACATTTTGCAGCTTGTCCGAGGCAGTCTAAAACGTTTAAAAACAACTTCAAACATGTAAACGTTTAGTGTAAAGTCTGCTTAGTATAATACAAACCGAAGAAAGAAAAATAAAACGGATGTTTTGACATGTTCTTATGTTCAGAACGGAACAGGAGATTGGAACGGACAGGTTGTACCGACATGCTCGTTAAAATCCAAGCATGCACTAACAAATGGCCATAACCAATAAGCCTTGTGACAAGGATGTCTAATCCGCAGTATAAAACTTTTTATCACCGCATTTTCTAACCTGTCACACGCCAACTTAACTTGAGACTTACATCGGCGCTAGTTGTCGCCCATTGCCTTTCAATTTATAAGGGCGTACTTAGTTTCGGTATTTGCCGTGGGCGGACTTAGGCTGGCCAGGTTTGGCTGCAAGTACCGCATTCCTGGGCCGTCCGGTGACTGTTTTTGCGTTTCCTTCGCTAGTCACCAGTTCAAGTTCAGTGGTTGTCGACGAAAGATGACCACTTTTACCGGTGCTTTCTTCCCTGTTGGAATAATCCGGTGCTTTCAGAATGTTAGGTTTTCATTTCAAATGACTTCTGAATGGTATTGTATGTAAATGTTGCGGATACCGAGAACCTAGGACGTGATGTTAGAACAATGGCTGTTGGATTTTTGTTTAGTTCCAGGTCGGTCGGAACGAATTTGTTTCATGAATAACAATTTGCAACGTTCTTTCCCTGTTACTAAGAGCAGTTAAAAACTCCTTTATAAGAAGTTGTCGGAAAACATTCTACACTCATTATAAATTTTTGGAAGGACCAAGTTTAAAAGTAGCCTGAAAAGCCCTACCAAAAAAACAAGCTGCAAAAACACTCCCATTTTCAGGAGACCCTAAATTATTATCAACAATTCCCACGTCAAACATATTTTTTGGTCCTTGCTTGAAGCACCTGGCCACTTGCAAATTGTGTTCCAAACATTCACACGGTGCCTCCGATATTTCGACATTGTCGGTACAATCAATCGGGAGTCGGTTCGGTTTCCGTGACGGGACAGGTGTCTGCTTACCCTTTGTGTGGGAGCTGGGGGCTTCCGGCGCCAAGCTAGGTCATGTTGCAAGTCCTAAGTTTTAAATTACACTATCTGTCGGCATCATCTTCAATGTTTTATTGGAAATTAAAGTTTTGAGTATTGTGCGACACTGTGATTGATTTCTGCGTGGGTAGCTCTACTATTGTTCGAAATAAATACACAACCGAAATATTTCCTTCTTTTCGAGATATCCTCCTTCTGGCTATTAAGTGCCTCTTTATGAATTTACTAGATCACTAATTTCAAATCTTAGCTAGCTCTTAGTAAACTTTCTACCTTTCCTTGTTTTCTTTTCCGAAAGGCTTTTTATCAATTTTTAGTTTCGCGAGCTACGCTTGCTCAACATTCACTTCACTTTACCAGCATCCTGAATCAGTAGAAATCTTGACATTCCCCGGATTGCGTCCTGTTCCTATCAATAAAACGAGGAAGTAGACGACAGATGCTTGCAATACAACCCCCTGTAGAGCTCGAATGCTCTACTCAAGGCTCTCGGGCTCAGTCAGTGTCGCCCGCGCGTCGTCGCAAGCGCACGTGTCATGGCCGCCGCGTTCGAGTTCGCGCCAGTCCCGGCGCCGCGCATGCGCCTTGCGCTGCACCCCCATAACATTCACGTGAGTCACTTAAAAGATTTATAACATGAAATCCTCCATTATCATTTAATTTCGATGTGTCTTTTATTCATTTTTTTTATGTGTTCTTATTGTGCGGTGAGAATAGCTCGCGTGGGAACTGGATATTCTGCAATCTTTGCATTCTGTTACACAGAATAATAACATTATTGGTTGTTAGTTACTGTACTTGACTATCTTGTTTTGTGCCGCGATTTGTTTAGCGGTTCTGGTAGTTTCGAAAGGATTGGCTGTTGCATATACGAGTTCTTTCAAACTGTATTCGGCATTACCTATTGAGGGTTTTAATTCAGTAGTGCTCAACATACATAATTACTTAGTGTTTTAGTGCCGCATGTTTTTATTTTAGCACGGTGCATTGCACGTGTTACTTGAAACTTCTGAAACATACCTACCTTGGGTAATAAAATAATATAGGTACCTGTAGCACATACCTACTCGAACATAACCATGATAATTTACCGATTACATTATTTGCTAGTTTGGTTCCCTTAACTCTAGCAACGCGTTCTACTTATCTAGGCACCTCTATTTGCCAAAATAGTTTTAAATAAATAATCTTCTGTTTGCACTTAGATAACAGATTTAGCAGTAATTCCACACATTCCCTAAAACGGAAGTTTGATATGTTTGCCTCGCTTATCAGTTGAAAATTACATGTATGACCTAAAATTTGAACTTTATCAGCCAAGGATTTGTGCTGAAAGCGATTATTTTATCTAAATCTAAAAAAATTGCGAATCTTTTATTCAAATTAACGAAATAGACAATCAGTACTGTATTTATGTAAATTGAATTTTAGTAACGAATACATAAGATGATAGAGTCGAGATTACAACTCTTACAGGTCCCTAATAAAATCAGGAAATCCCAATAACCACCCTACCTTGTCAGCCAACCATAGCGACATCCACCTGTTTCACCCCACACGAGGGAGGCCATTCAACAGTGGAAATCTTCCGGTTGACACTGTAAAACCGACTAAAGATAACATCAAACATAATTTGACATTGTATGCAAATACATACATTTAATTTGAATAATATCGAAACAGCCGCTTTGTTACGACCTTTTACCGATATAATTTGGTCCTTTGCAAATAACTTTAACAACTTTGGTCCTTTTGCTTCGACCTTTGTTTCTCATATTATTTCATAACGGTCCGGTATGGTTTCAACTTAAATTAGACGGTACGAATCGTAATCTACTTGCAAGTGACCACTGGTTGCTGTCGGGATAAGTGTCAAACTTGGCAATGCATTTTACTTTATGCCGTCATCGTCATGGAGAAATGGATCACATTTTTTCTACGACATTCTTCTGACAAATATTTCTTGAATCTCTTCTGATAAGTGTAACTAATAAATCCATTTCTTTGTCCACAGACGACAATAAAAGTATACGCACGTCGCCTCCGACCGGACATCGAGTACAAAACTCTGTCCGTAACGTGGGGCACTCGTGCGCAGGAAGTGGTGTCCACCCTGCTGGGCAAGTTCCGCATGCGCCACCGGGACCCGAGGCTGTTCTACCTCAGCATGGAAGTGAGGGTGAGGACCGCGGGCCTGAGGACCACGCTGGTGCTGGATGATGATGCAAGGCCGGCTGCGCTGCAGGCGTGCCATCCGAAGGGTTATTCTAAGTGAGTATTGCTTTTGTTTTTAAACACATTCACAGGATCATTCCTAAGAAGCTTCCTTCCTCCTAATAAGCTCTTCTAGAGACTTTCACTCTTTGTGAATCCTCGGTATGGTTTTGGACTTGATTATTGAAGGTCTTAGGTAGTCAGTCATCTGTTGTCGACCGTATAGTGGTGTCTAATCTTTCAACCATCTGTGCGCTAATTGAAGAAGGCTAGTAGGTACATACTTATTTGAAATAAATGCTACGAATTTTGTTCGGTTCATAGACTGATCGCATGCACATAAAGGGATAATATCCGTGATTTTCTTTTGTTTTTATGAGCTCCCGATATTTCGATGCTGTTGCAAGCATCATGATTGCGGGAATACCATCATAGACTGATGATTGAAGTATTCGAAGCCATTGCCAATTGCATTGGATCTAGCGAAACTGTCATGTCGTTATTTTCATAGAACAATTTTCCTTTTTCATTTAACACAAAAACAAATGACATAACATGATGTCATTATTGAATCACACTTTGTTTTCAAAGCCATATAAAATAAAACCCTCCACAATTCCACGAAACAAAATCAGCGAAAACTCCTTTCACTGGAACTTTATTTTTATCCCGCCATCGGTCAACAGAAAACCCTTCAATAGTGCGTCGTTGGTACGAGAAGCCGGGACCACCGGCCGGTGTACCGAAAAAGATCCACTTTTGTCCCTTCTTCCGGCACGAGCTATTCCCGTACGGCAAACATGGCGGTAATAAAAATTATAAAAACTTTAAAAGAGTCCTCTTAGCTTTATTGACCATATGTATCGTGTTACTGTGTGTTGACAGTTAGAAGTAGATCAGTAAAGGGATCAGCTTTAGTTGTTATTGAGTATTAAATGGAGCGTTATTACGGTTAAAGCAGGGTGTTTGGTATGGTACTAGGTTTATGGCCGGTTTTAGAAACAGTTTATGAGCTCGGTTGGAAAAGGATTATTAATAAATAGGGTTTCCCCTTCAAAATAAACAATAGGCGATTTATTTACGTTCGGTTCTTATTTTTAAACCAACACGCATTACTCGTATTATGGCCAGTGTTATTGTCAAGACAATAATTGATCTTGAAAATGATATTTGCCTCTCTAACTTTCTTACATTGCTAAACAAGATTTGGTTTGTTTTCAATTTATTTGATAGGAAATATTTAAATAACAACCAAAACAGAGCGTCTAGAAAAGTCATCAGCTCTATTCCATTATTATAAAGCCTAATGGCACTTAGCCAGTAGGTAAACACGGTAATATTTCTTTAAAATAATTAACCAAAATAATTAGCATGCCTAAAATGAATTATAGCTAAGTATCTTTTGCGTTAGAACGACCTTCGAGACTGAGAAAAATGTATATTGCTCGTTAGCCGAGACAACCCGTGAGAATGATCTATTCAGGCAAGGCTTTGCGGACAATCTGAATGCATTGAATAAAGCTGAGAATTTTAGCTATTAAATTAAGTAAGATTCGTAGGATTTGAGCTAAAGTTTTCAAAATTTAGGTAACCCCACTTTTACAAATGGTAATAGCAGCAATTACATATTTAACTAAATTAGCTACTAAACTCTTATTGCATCCAACTGGTCATATTTGTATGACAGAAATCACGAATTCTATAAAAACTTAGGAAGGACTCAAGCCATTACCATCATCAGAAAACTAGAGAATTAGGAATAAATATTTAACACTCGCATGGGCAGCAGCGTTTTCTGTTAGTCTTTCATCACTGCGATCTCCAATCCGCCTGCCAAGCGTGGAGATTACGGCAAATTCCTCCCATCATGGGAGAGGTTTATGTCCAGCAGTGGACGTTATGGGCTGTTGTAGTATTTAACACTCGCGTTCAACGAAAAAGACTGGCGCCAACCAGTATTGGATTACCATAATGGACGTAGTCCAAATCCCATTTCTCAACATTCAAACCTCCTTTAATTTAGGCCATAAGAAAATGCTTCATATTCTAAAGAATTCTCTGCCAATTTCCAGGTTCTCACTACAGATGCGTCCAGGCGGTCTGATCAAGATCTACGACTCTGCGCTGATGTCCTCGTCGCAGTACAAGTGCCTGCTGACCAGTGAGAGGACCACGGCAGACGAGGTGCTGGCCATCCTGCTCCACTGCTATGACTCCAACGAGGGTGTTGAGAGGTTCTCGCTCTATGAGGTGCGTATTGAACAACTTCTATTCAAATAGCTTGAGGCTTCAACCTGAGAAGCACACATATGTTTGAAAAACTTTTGTGTCTTAATTTCTACCTGTAAGCACGAACATATATTTGTTTTCACTAGCCAGCTTAAAGATAATACCCAGTTCGATGAACTAGACAAAGTTACTGGATGTCGAAACTTATTTAGAAGAAAATGCATTGACTGGCGCGTTTTCAATATTTTTGAAACTGTACCTACTGTTTTTTTTTTATTTTCTTCCGTACATCATCTCTGAGCCTAAATGTTCTGCAGCAACTGATATTTAACCGCTAAAATTATTAAATTCCAGGTCAGTCCCTCGCAGGAGTACGAGCGAAAATTACACCCCGACGACCTTCCTTTAATGGTGCAGCGCGCCTGGCCCGCGGACAGTGACTGTCACTTCCGGGTGCGCAGGAACCCGAGGGCTCCCCCTCTCCCACCGCGCACGCTGCCTCCTCCCGAGGAACCCGTCTCCGAAGACGAGGAACCTTCCAGAGCTCTATCTGCTCTCTCCCTCGAAGCTGAAGGCGAGAAGAGAAGATACAGCCCCGTGTACAAGTTCCCCAGCATCAGCTACTGTAGGGAGACCAAGAATGACTACCTGTACATCTGACTAGCCGTGTACTTGGCCAGGTACAGACGATTACGGTGCCACGCCAAAGGTCGAAAGCACCTCGATGGAACAGTGAGAAAGCGACTCTTGTGAAGTGTAAATACGGTACAGTTTTGTGTAAAGTGTAAATATGGATTTTGGATTGAGGTTTTTGGTGTAAGCTTTGGGCCCTGTCTGATGGAACGGACTGAATCGTTGTTAACCTTTGGTTAATTCAAAGTGGTCCTCTAGAATTTGTGTCACATAGGACCATGGGTCTTCACTTCAAGGATCATTAAAATGTGGTCTTATATTGGAAAAAAGATTTATTTTCGTATGAATCTCCTAGGAGTAGTTTCAATCAGCTAGGGTTCTCAGTGAGTGTGAAACCAAAGAGTTGTTGCAATTATGCTTGTAACTAACCTAACGAGGCAGTTAAAGTTAGTAAGTCACCGAAAGACCCCGAATGTATTCAGAATTCAGAGTTCTTGGACAAGACACCTTTATGTATGTAAGAGCTATTTTGGCTTGCAACTTAAAACACAATATTGTCAGATGTCACAAGTGAATTGATAGTGTTTAGGATTGTCATAGCTCTTGCCATTGTAATACCTAAGGCACTATTGAACATAAATGGTACATAGCCTAATGTAAACATACTTATCGAAGCTATTTGAAAAAGATGCTAGAATACTATTTGTAATAGATGTAGAAGAATTTTACTATCATATGGTGAAACCCCTTCCAATGTATTGGCACAAATATTGTGTATCTACACTAAAACTATAATTTGGGATATTTGTAAGGAATCGGGATTTTACTTTCGGTATTAAATTGGAAGGTAAAGATTTTTTTCTCTTGTAATAATCTCCACGAAAATGTTGCAACTATTAAAATGTAATTCTATGAGAATGTATATAATTATTGTATTATTTAGCTAGTAGACACCAAAGAGGCACGCGAGCGGTAATATTATGAAGAATTAGATTTATTTAACAACTGTTACTCGATTTAATGTTTAATTTATTTAATGTGGCAACCTTGGTGTGCGCCATTTTGACATGTTGAACGTCATCGAATTTACTTCAAACACGTCTGTAATAAACTGCGATATGTTTTTGAAATGAGAAGTTTTATTTAAATGCTTTATTAGGTACCTTTATATAAGAATATCTAGCAGTCTCCCTAAAAAACCTTTTTCCAATTTAGCTCCGACGTAACATCTACGATAGCAGCGGCACTTCTTAAAGGTGGTAGGGAACACAAGAACTGATTGACAAAAAATCACTTCACAAAAGACATTCAAACATATTCAAATACTTATTACGAAACTTCACACAACTGCAACGATCTTCTGGGGCTAGAATGATGTCATGGAGGAGCTTGGTGATGTGCAACAACAATCTGGAAAATTCTAAATATCATTATATCTGTTCACCCTGTTCACTGTTCCCTATGTCAATACAGAATATAATCCTTCCGATTCCATCATGTGCCTAGCCTTTTCCCAAGTATGTTGGAGTCGGCTTCCAGTCTAACCGGATGCAGCTGAATACGGATAATTATGGACCTTCTGCATAGAAAGGTAACAAAAGTGACACCGGCAATAGGGTACATACATCATTTTTTTTATCACTAAACAAAACGTATTAACGTCAGAAATAGCAAAGTGAAATTATTTTTTAAATATTTATAAAAAATACTAAGTTGAAAGCATTTGAAACTGCTGATTAGACAGAGAGATCCGATACCTTTCATGATTACTGACAAGCAAGCAAGATAAATGAACAAATAGCACCCACATAGGTACATATATCTACTAGCCGCCATTTTATAAAAAAAAAGCATTGAACTCCAGCTTCATATATCTAGCCAAATTTTTTTTACACCACGCACAGCAGTTCTTGTACAGCGCCATCTATTGTTTTCCGTAGAAGTTGGACCTGAAAACACCTCACTACATAGCATTTTCACATTTATTTCACCTCTGACAGGAACTTAAGGGCTATATATCCCTCAAATGGCTTAGCATGATCCTCCGTTACGCTTAAAATACTGCAGCATTAATTTTGAAATAAATATATGGTAAAGTTGAAGATTAATGCTAAGTCCTATGTGTGACGAAAACACGATTTCATAAACTTTTCTCGATAGAAAAAAAAATCCAAAGTTACCTCCAAATCGAACAATAAACCGCTGGTATTCAAAAAGTACTTCGAATTAGATCATGAAACTTTGCATACTAACTGAAATAACTATAAAGCAGGTCTTATGTGTTTTATATTTTTTGTCCAATCAATAGATTTTTTGTAAATCGCAAAAAAACACTCATTTTGCACTATTCGGTCGCAGTGACTGACGTAGCAACCGCTTTTATTAGAGCTTTATTCTAACAGTATTTCAAACGAAGTTTGAACCACCACAAATACAGTTGCTAATTTTAGGGTTAGAAGGGCTTTAAATAATCTTTATTTCTTTCTTTATCGTGTGGTTAGTGCCTAACCTGGTGTCAGAGTTTTTATGCCGCCCATGACTTAAATAATATCAGTCTTCTCAAATCGGAGTTGAATAGTGTTTCAAAATGTTTACTAACACATACGCTTCTTATTTGTTTCATTAGGACTGTTCTTTTTAGATAGTGAACGTTCAGTAGAAATAATAATTGGCAGCCTGCACCTACCACCGCCTCAGGCTGAACAACGTATAACGTCGGGACTTATATCAGAAAACAAGTGAAACGTCAGTCATCGATATAAAGTATTTTATTTACAAATGATTGCAACATGAAGTACAGACGATGCAATATAATTACAGAGTATGTTCAAAAAATGGGAAACGGATAATATCTAACGGTACTAAACTTAGCTTGACATTATTTAAAATTTATACAATTTCCGCGAGTAGCGGCGTCGCAGCGGGACGCGGCGCGGCGCACGGCACGGTGCGACACGTGGCACGCCAAGCACGCGGCGGCCACGCGGCGTGGTCGCACAGTCGCACGGTCGCCCGGTCGCACCATGCAATACGCGGCTAGAGCAAGCGCGGTGCGGTGCGGTTAGACAGCGTTAAGCGCGCGACGCGACGGCCCGTAGTCGTCGGGCGGGTCTCGGTCGCGGCGCCGCTCCCGCTCGTCACGCGCGTACTCGCGGCCATACTCGTCACGCGCGTAAGCGTCGCGCGTGTAGTCGTGCCCGTACGCGTCATGCTGCGGCGGGGCGTGCGCGGCGTGCGCGCGCTCGCGCGTGTACTCGGGCCCGTAGTCGTGGTACTCGCGCGGGTAGCCGCGCTCGTACCGCTCGCCGCCGCGCGGGTAGTACTCTTCCTCCAGGCGCTCCGGCCGCGCCGCGCGGGACCTGCCGCCTGTCAAACGAACATTATACTCGTAAAAAGACTTTGCGAAAGTTTAACACGAAATCGAAAGAAAATAAAACCGTTGAAAACCAACACGCACTCGAACACAACAAACTCAAAAATAATCAGGACTATCACGGTCCTGGAAATCCATCCAGCCTTTGCATCGACCAGGGTTTCAAGGACCAAAGAGCACACATCACACGGGGCGAGAGGAGCGGGACCACTGGGACTACCTGCCGGGGCGAGGAGGGGGCACACACTTACGGCTGCGACAGACCAGACACGTCTACATGATGGTCCCGCCGGGAGTGCGCACTTTGCCCGGCACAGGGATCACTACCTGCGCCGCGGCGGGAACCGGCGTAGCTGCGGAACAGTTCACTTGAGATGCTGCAGACTACGAAACTCTGACAAAGGCTTACTGCCTTTTAACAAGTATCTTGCTTGATGGAAGATGTTCTGCTTCGTACTTGACGGGACGATCGAACGACGTGTTACGGCGAAACAGGTTGCGATGAGAGGGCACAAGGTATATGAGATGACCATGTAACCAGGAACACACGAGACTATTTAGGATCTGCGTACATTCAATGAAAGCAACGTCGTATCGGAAGCAGAGTCAGCGGAAACGAAACATTTTTAAAATTATTTATCATAACATTGTTTCGGAAGTTCAAATCGACAGGTTTCAGTCATATTTGAATAATAACGACCAAAGTTTTCCACAGCAAACCGCTAAAATTGAATCTTCCAACGCCCCAAAACCCAAACTTATTAAAACGCATCACAGTTAGCGTCATTCTGAACCGCTGTTACGTGTTAGCTGGCGGAATCCAGCAGCTTTGTCCAGCTGTCGGATTCTGAAGGGTTAGTGAAGCGTCACCCTGAAGCGATCAAGCGGTTAGAGGGGCGGGGGCCGCTAGAAATTGTATGCAACCTGGACGGGGGCCGGTGCGTCTGACAATAAACACCTGGAATTTAGTCTTCGGCTCGGTTGTTAATGGGCCTGCCCCGACGCTTGTACTGAAATGAACAGGAGGATCAGTCGAGTGGCGGCCTCTGGCGGGGAGGGACAACATCTATCTACTACAACATCTATGTCTTACGTTGTTTGCAGACCACTGCTTACCGCCGCCATAATCCTGACTAGGCGGCAGCGGTGGTCTGCAAACTTCATTGATACTATGAGGTACAGTTATGGACATATTTTCTTAGCAAAATCAGCATTCGATTTTGTAGTATTTTCAAACGAGAAGTTACCTCTCAACGTGTCGTCAGTTTTCCGAACAAATGAGAAACGATGTCTTATGTTAGGACAGGGCTTTATTGATTTTTTACTAGGATAGTCCGTGATTGTACCTTCGATATTAGTAGACATTGAAAATCGATTGAGAATGAAATATGTAATGGCCATGAAAAAAATAATAACATATTATTACATAGCTCTTTTTTCTAGGCTTGAATTCTTGTATCGCTGATGGTCGGTCGCGAGCACGGCACGAGTATACATGTGTTCCATATAGCACCATACTGTGACGCTGACGTCAGTGGCGATCGACTGCCGTATTTTGTTCTCGTTGACGTCACGACCGACCGTACGCGACCGACCGTCAGCGCGACAAGAATTCAGGCCTAAACTGCATAATCGTGACCGTATCAAAAAGTACAATGGAGCGTTGTATTAAAAATAATTACCACCAATTCTTACTTTGTAGTATAGATACTTATTTTTGTAATGCTTGTGGTCAATACACCCTGTATTGACCACAAGCATTACAAAAATAAGTACTTATTGCATTTTGAATTAGTTGAATTTCTGTGTTATAGAACTTTAAAGGGGATCGAACATTATTTTAAGGAGGTTGACGATGCGATGTAGTCGGGGGACTGCATCAGTTTACTGCTGCTTCTGCATCACCATTTTCATTTTTCTGGAAAGTAGCGGCCGCATTGTGCACTAACGTCGAACCATTTTTTCATTGATCCACTTCCATAAAATTAATATTGCTAGTTACCTCTTTCCCGCTCGTAGCTATACGAATCGGACCTCTCGCGATGCCCTCCAGTGTTAGCAGGGGGTTCAAAATATCGCAGTACACGGTTAAATACGTATGTTAACAGTAGTAATATATTCACACACACATTTGACATTTGTTTCCGAGTCATGGTTGTTTATATGTATGATAAGTATGTATTTACAAACAAAAAGTATCTATGTAGTATATCAACTATCTGGTGTCCACGACACAAGCCTCGTTGCTTAGTGTGGCACAAGATGGCGCTGTGTGTAATGTCCAGCAATATTTATTATTTATTATTATTCATCATTCTCTTCCCCTTATCCCAATTCATTTGTGGTCGGCGCAGCATGTCTTCTTCTTCCATACTTCTCTATTTTTCGTCATCTCATCAGACACTTCTTTTCTTGCCATATCATTCTTTACACAGTCCATCCATCGTTTCTTTGGTCTTCCTCTACTCATATACCCATCCACATTCATACTCAAAACTTCCCTCACGACATTTTCCTCATCCCTCCGCATCACATGCCCATACCACGACAACCGATTACCACACAACTTTTCAGTCACCGGCGCCACATTCAGACTTCCTCTTATATACTCATTTCTTACTTTATCCATTCGCGTAACACCACACATCCCCCTTAGCATCCTCATCTCCGCGACATGCAAATGCCTTTCATTCATCCCTTTTGTGGCCCAACATTCTGATCCATACAAGACAGCAGGTCTAACCATTGTTTTATAAATCTTCCCCTTGAGCTTAAGGGGAATGCGGGAGTCGCAGATTGTTCCCGTGACCTGCCGCCATTTCATCCATCCCGTGTTAATTCTGTGCTTTACACTACGATCTATTTCGCCATCGCTTTGCACGAGTGAACCGAGATACCGAAAGTCGGAGCAGACAGGAAGAGGCACGCCATCTAACGCTATGGCTCCAGAACTGGAGAGACCGCCGAAATCGCAGAACATGTATTCAGTTTTACTTCTGCTGATTTTCAAGCCAACATTCTCCAGTTTCTGTTGCCATTTCTCCAATCTGCTCTGGATCTCAGGTCCATCTTCACCGACAAGAACAATGTCGTCGGCAAACAGCATGCACCAGGGTGCCTCTTCCTGGATGTCCGACGTTAAAGCGTCCATGATCAACAAGAAGAGGTAAGGACTTAAAGCCGACCCTTGATGCAAGCCTACAGCCACACTGAACTCATCGGTGTTGCCAGCAGCTGACCGGACGTAGGTACAAGACTGACTGTACATAGCACGAATTAACTCTACATACTTCCCAGGTATACCTTTCTCTTTCAAGGCCCACCACAACACATCACGAGGTACCTTAACATACGCTTTCTCCAGATCAATGAACACCATGTGCAAGTTTTTGTGTGCACGTCTGTACTTCTCGCACAATTGACGGAGTGCAAAAGTGGCGTCCATTGTTCCTCGACCTGGCATAAACCCAAACTGATTTTGGGTGATCTTACTCTCTTCTCTTATTCTTTTCTCTATCACTTTCTCCCATACTTTCATACTATGTGACATGAGCTTTATCCCCCGATAGTTGTTGCAGTCCTGCACATCACCTTTATTTTTGAAGATGGGCACTAGCGAACTATTGCACCATTCTTGTGGGATCGCTCCTTCATACAACAACTTATTGAAGAATAAAGTCAGCCACATACATCCGTCTTCTTTTAAACACTTCCATACTTCTACTGGTATTTCATCAGGGCCCATGGCCTTTCCATTTTTCATACTTTGAACTGCTTTCCTCACTTCATCCATACTAATTTCCCTCACCAAACCTATATTTACTTGTACCTCTTTAAGCACACCGCTCCATGCATTCTCTTCATTCATTAGCTTTTCAAAATAACCCTTCCATCTCCTTTTTATTTCATCATCTTTAGACAAAACCTTACCAGCGCCGTCTTTCATACACTTTATATGTTTTATATCTCTCGTTCTCCTTTCTCTTGCTTTTGTAATCCGGTAGAGCTCCTTCTGGCCTCTAGGACTGTCCAGTGAGTCATATAACTTCTCCTGCGCCTTAGCTCTGGAAACTGCTACCGCCTTTTTTGCCTTTCTCTTCCATTCTTTATATTCCTTCTTCTTTTCTTCTTTCAAACTGTCGTTCCCGTTTGCTACACCCTGCCATTCTTTAAACGCAATCTTTTTCTCTTTCAGACTCTTTTGCACCTCTTCATTCCACCACCATGTATCCTTATCTATCATACCTTTCCCTTTGGATTCCCCAAACACATCTTTTGCTATTATATACATTATATATTATACATTATTTATTATTATTTATTAATATATAGTAATATTTGTTATACATAATGTATGTGTGTAAGAGCTGAGTATAAGGAATAACAATAACAGATTTTGTTTTCGCACAGACATATTGCCGGTTGCTATACCGCATGACTTTTTTATCACTTTCCAATAAAAATGGGTATATTAGGTGAACGGAATAGAAGCTGGCATACCTAGTATTTCTTTTTCCTTTTCCACAGCTTAGAAAAAAAATGATCTATCATCAAAAAACGCTACAATTTTCAAGTAATCTTTTCATATTAGAACAAAAAAGAGAAATAAAAAAAAAAAAAAAATGTTTTTTTTCTCGAAAAAAAAATGTTTTTTTTTCTCGAAAAGAAAAAAAACTAATTATGCCATTTGCTTCTACTCCGTTCACCTATTATACCCATTTTTTTTGGAAAGTGATAAGTCATCCTGTATTGTGTATTTGAAAATTTAGGACTTGTCAAA
Source organism: Xestia xanthographa (assembly GCA_905147715.2). Classification (NCBI taxonomy): domain Eukaryota; kingdom Metazoa; phylum Arthropoda; class Insecta; order Lepidoptera; family Noctuidae; genus Xestia; species Xestia xanthographa. The sequence goes on from LR990655.1 coordinate 2,132,142, forward strand.
CTCAACATTTTAAATTTCGAACGAAGAAATCATTTTCGCAGGAGCTTTGACTAGTTCTTTATTTAAATACTCTATTCATAAACTGGCAGATAGTATACAGGAGAATTTTTGAGCGTGGGCTTTGCATCCCCATCTCAAAAACACACCCTGAAAATTCAATGCCTTGATAGAAAATAATAAGTTTTGTAATTTGTAACAGGTAGTTGTGTATGTGAGGAGTGTAAAAAAAGCACAGACTTGACTTGACACAGACACTAGTACAATACAGTGTGAGCTTTCGAGGTTTGACTCTGCAGCCCCATGTCAAAAATACACCCTGTAAATCCGATGCCTTGACAGTAGCAAAAAAAAGACTATCTCTTGCCCAATGCTTTTGCTTAAGCAAAAGTCAGTCCATTTTTAAATATTGTCCAGATATAGATTATTGTGTATTGATTTACGTAGTGTATTGCATGTGCAAAATGAAGTTTACCTATATTTAAACAATGTTAATATTGACACGACATCGTTAACACCATGATGTTTAGATAATTCATTAATAACAAGATACCCATAATAAGCCAATTGTTTAGTATGTTTATAAGTGGGCAGTGTGATTTGTTTGTTCTACACCTTTTTTATTACATTTTTTTTCAGGGACCGATTAATCTGGTTAAAAAGATACCCAGTTATACCTAAAACCCTTTTGATTAACCAATATATGGGTTAACTCTTATAGTAAACAGGTTTAAATATTGCCGATTAACCAGGATGAAAGAGACAAAGCGACACTTTCTTGCATATTTATGATGTACAAAAATGAACTTTGTGCGTGAACCGGTTATTATAGGCTGATTACCAGACAGCATCACCTGTCTGGCATGAATGCTGAAATGGACCTTTTTGGCGCAGCCGTGAGGCACACAGCACATATTATGTTATCCTCTTTATTTTGTATATATTTTATGTGTTGTTTTTTATGTGTGTGTGCTTTAATAACCGACGTTAAATAAATATTTTTTCTTCCTTTCTTTATTAAACCTATAATACGAGTTAACCTTTCCTCTAAGGTTTTTCTAACTTTTTCGGTCTGTTTGTTTTGGGTGTATCGTGGCTAAGGGTGTCCAAATGTTGGTCGAATCTGTGTCGACTGTTGTGGGTAATTGGTTAGTGTAACTATTTGTAGGTATCAGAATTATCACAATGTTACGTGAGAACAACAACGAAGTGTGATGCAGCGTGTAGTAGTGAGCAGTAATTGTGCCTGTGTGAGGCTGTGTGTGTGTGTGTGCTCACCGGGCATGGCGTGCGCGTTGTGCGTGCGCTGCATGGGGCGCGTGGGCGCCGCCTCCTCGGGCACGGGCGGGTGCGTGGCGCGCCAGTACGCCTGCGACACAACAACACCATGACTTAGCTACATTGGACTGTGTTACAGGAAACTGCTGCAACATTGAATGCTGTCAATATTATCACTGATTTGACATGCAACTGAACAAATATTTATACATTTTCATCCCATCTATTCGAAAAGGACGACCTGGTTTGCCTTTAAATGCACCCAAATGTGGTGTTTTCTATAAGAAACTTTTAGCGGGCAGTAATGAGTTTTTAATCCTCTTTACTAAGCCTCTTTAAAAGTGCGCCGCAATGAAAGGTTTTCCTTTTGAGGTTTTAAAAAAAAACTTAGTTTCCAAGAACTCTATAAATGGCGTTGAACTACTATGCCAAAGCCAAAACGCTTGAAAAAAAAAAACAATGTTTCACGTCACATACTCTCGTTGGCTGACACTTTCATTTGCTTAACCTTCCGAATATAACCAACATTTCTCGCGCTTTGTTAAAATCAGTTTTTTTAGGTTCCGTTCCTTGCATTATCATACTTACTCCTAGCGCCATCTATCCAGCGACTAGGTAAGAGCTAAAATAGTAGATTGTATGACAAGGGAGCAAAATAGTATTTTACGGCGAGGGATTCTAAAATAGAATCCTGAGCGTAGCGAGGGATTCAAAGTACATCGCCTGAGGGAAAAATATGTTTGCTCTCGAGTCATATACTCTACTTTTCATTTCGTTCTATGAGAAAATAAATAACACTTTTAAGTAAATAATGAATAAGTTTAATTAAAAACCTGACATGAATGTAAAAAAGGTCAATTACAAATTTATATTTATATCTAATACACTGGCGAAATTTTGAAAATTTATTGTCACTGTGTGTGTTTTGTTTGGGATTGATATAGTTGTGGATTTATTTATACAGAATGACATTTTTATCACTTTCAAAATAAAATGGGTATAATAGGTGAACGGAGTAGAAGCAAATGCCACACTTAGTTTTTTTTTAATTCGAAATTTAAAAAAATATGTATATATTTTAGTTTGATGTGAAATTCGATATTATATTTTATTATAATTTTTTGTTTTTTATTTCCTCTTTCTTTGTTCTAATATGAAAAGTTTACTTGAAATTTGTAGCGTTTTTTGATGATGGATCAATTCTTTTCTAAACTGTGGAAAAAAGAAAAACAAAACTAGGTATGCCTTAAGCTTCTACTCCATTCACCGAATATATCAATTTTTTTTGGAAAGTGATAAAAAAGTCATCCAGTATTTTGAGTGTTTGTAATCTCAGTATCTGGCTGGTGCTCAGGAAAAGGTTCCTTTGATGTAGAAGAGCGCGGTGACAACGGTATGGGCGAACTATCTGCAACTCTTAATTTGATATTTTCTACAATACGGGTGCTGACCCCCGCACCGTACAACAAACACTTACAACCAGTAATATATACAATTTTCGTTCGATTTCAATGAACGATTCATGTTCCAAATTCAAATCTCATTACTGCCCGCTAAAAAGTCTAGTGGAGAAAAGACCTACTTTGCTCCCGCTAAAAGGGGAACAAAACGACACTTTTCGAATAGAAGGGATGAAATAGTAGATTGTATGACAAGGGAGCAAAATAGTATTTTTACGGCGAGGGCGCTGTTTTGATTCCAGAGCGAAGCGAAGGATTCTAGAATAAAATAGAATCCTGAGCGTAGCGAGGGATTCAAAGTACATCGCCCGAGGGAAAAATATGTTTGCTCTCGAGTCATGTACTCTACTTTTCATCTCGTTTTATGAGAAAATAAATAAGAGACACTTTTAAGTATTTAATGAATAAGTTTAATTAAAAAAATGACATGAATGTAAAAAAGGTAAATTACAAATTTATATTTATATCTAATACACTGGCGAAATTTTGAAAATTTATTGTCACTGTGTGTGTTTTGTTTGGGATTGATATAGTTGTGGATTTATTTATACAGAATGACATTTTTATCACTTTCAAAATAAAATGGGTATAATAGGTGAACGGAGTAGAAGCAAATGCCACACTTAGTTTTTTTTTTTTAATTCGAAATTTAAATCGATATATATATATTTTTTCGTTTGATGTGAAATTCGATATTTTTTATTTTTTTTTATTTTCTCTTTCTTTGTTCTAATATGAAAAGTTTACTTGAAATTTGTAGCGTTTTTCGATGATGGATCAATTCTTTTCTAAACTGTGGAAAAAAGAAAAAACCGGCCAAGTGCGAGTCGGACTCGCGCACGAAGGGTTCCGTACCAATTATTATAAAAAAATCACGTTTGTTGTATGGGAGCCCCCCTTAAATATTAATTTTATTCTGTTTTTAGTATTTGTTGTTATAGCGGCAACAGAAATAAATCATCTGTGAAAATTTCAACTGTCTAGCTGTCACGGTTCATGAGATACAGCCTGGTGACAGACAGACGGACAGACGGACAGACGGACAGACAGACGGACAGACAACGAAGTCTTAGTAATAGGGTTCCGTTTTTACCCTTTGGGTACGGAACCCTAAAAACAAAACTAGGTATGCCTTGAGCTTCTACTCCATTCACCGAATATACCCATTTTTTTTGAAAAGTGATAAAAAAGTCATCCAGTATTTTGAGTGTTTGTAATCTCAGTATCTGGCTGGTGCTCAGGAAAAGGCACTAATTCCTTTGATGTAGAAGAGCGCGGTGACAACGGTATGGGCGAACTCTGCAACTCTTAATTTGATATTTTCTACAAAGCGGGTGCTGACTCCGCACCGTACAACAAACACTTACAGCCAGTCATTTATACAATTTTCGTTCGATTTCAATGAACGATTCATGTTCCAAATTCAAATCCCATTACTGCCCGCTAAAAAAACTAGTGGAGAAAAGAGCTACTTTGCTCCCGCTAAAAAGGGAACAAAACGACACTTTTCGAATAGAAGGGATGAAAAGAAAATCCCTGATTATCATTGCCGCGCACTTTTTGAATTTGGAATATCTTAGTGATAAGCGCCAAAGAAATCGAACGCAAATATTGTTTGAATAAAGAAAGACTGGCTGGTATGACGGCCCCTAATCGCCCCGAAAAAACGAAATCAAATTAAAAACGCGCAAACTACAGCCCGCGTTTTCGTCAATTTTCACGGATTGTTATAAATTCATGGTTTTGTTTTGAAAAATGAGTTCCTCAAGTGACAGTGAAAGTATAAAATTAACCCCTGAAAGTATTAGAACTGACGCAAGAAATGTGATGGATTATACGTTTTTAGTTGTTTTAATAATAGATACTAATTAATTTTAATTTAGTTGTTACTCTATGTTTTATTAAATGATAATGTTTTAATAAAATATGAGGCGCCTTTTATTTTCTTATAGTGAGTGATGAAAAATAGAGTGTATCACTTGGGCGCAAAATATATTTTTGGCTCGGGCGACGTACTTTGAAACGCTCACTACATTCGGGATTCTACAAAAGAATCCCTCGCTACGCTCGGGATTCTACTCTAGAATCCCTCACTTCGCTCTGGATTCAAAAAAGCGCCCTCGCCGTAAAAATATTATTTTACTCCCTTATGATACAATATACACACTAGTAGAGAACTGTTTGTTTGAATTCCCAGAAAGACATTTTTTAATGAAAAACCTCACAATGCCTCATATGGCAACTGTTAAGGTTCGAACCTGATATTTTCTTCCTGATAGAGTAGTATCTATGTTCTTTCCGGGAAATCATTACCATTTCTTCATGCCAGCGCCGCGAAGTTGGGTATTTTAGATTTTAAATAATGTAAACTAAGTGCTAACCTCTAAATATTCAGCAATATGTTCACAAGCGTCCTCCAGCTGGTTCTCATCGAGAATGACATCAAACATGTCCGTCGGGCACTGGCCCAGCTTCTCCGCAGCCACCATCTGCACCGACAGGTTCTTGCTCTGTCCCTTCCCGCGGGACTTGACCAGGCGTTGGAGTACCTAGCAAATAAGACAACAAAGATTGTATCTGCTGCTGGGAGGATCCGCAGCCACATCTAACACCAGGCCGAAGGGTAAGTGGATAGATGTACCGAGGTACATACAACATGTAACTAACTAAGGCCTTCCTTGCACTACAAATCACTAAATGCATTTAACGTTAAACGTGATTTGTGGTACGAGTGGCTCTAACATCCAGAACATCAAATCTAACTGCAGGATACAACAGCGATGCTTTAACTAAAAACTTTGACTTACTACTTCATGGGTCCTGGTAAAACATTGCAAGGAAACCTGGTTTCCTGCGAGATATTTCTCAACGGCATGTAAAGCCAAGTCAGGGGCCCATAGGAGGCTTCAAAACTCTGACACCAGGTTGGGCACTAACCACACGATAGGTCCTGGTTACAATCAGGTTAAATAAAATTTGTGTTGATTATGATAGTCTTTATCATAATCTAAATAAGGTTTATTTTGGACTTTTCACTGTCCCCTAAATATGAAGTGTCTAACCAGGTTCCTAAAGCCCATATTCGGAAGTCATTTAAATTAATGCCAAAATAAATGCCTGCTCGCTGTAGGAATTTCAACTCTGTGAGCATAGATTTAAAAATCCAACAGTTTCTTTCGTAGGTATTTGTAAAAACGGGACTTAAGGTGGAAGCGTCAGGGTGGCGTTTTTTTGACATATCACAATTTCATTTAAATGAACTTAGAGGGTTGTATTTCGCAGGCTACCCTAAGGCTTCCACCTTAAGTGCAGGCTACATCGCCAGCTGGCGGGCGGGCGGGCAAGCAAGCGAACGGGCGTGCGTTTCAACGACGCCGACGACGCATCGTTTCAACTCTTTTCATACTTTTCTTTTCTTGTTCATACCGCGAACTTGTAGACGACCCGAATGGCGCAGCGGTAGTGAGGCTGCCTTACGTTCTTAGGGTTCCGGATTTTAATCTCGGTAGGTGCAAATGTTGGTGTGATGAGCATGGACATTTGTTTCCGGGTCATGGATGTTTATATATTAACTAGCTGACCCGGCGAACTTCGTACCGCCTAAAAGTCGATTCTTAATTTTTTTTTTCAGGCAATTTTTTTTTTTTCTCTCCGTAAGAACCATCCTCGTACTTCCAGGAAAATTATAAAAAAAGAATTACCGAAATCGGTTCAGCTGGTCTCGAGATTTGCGCTTAGTAACACATTCAGCGATTCATTTTTATATTATAGAATAGATAGATAAGTATGTATAAAAAAAAAGTGTGTGTATAGTATGTATATCAACTATCTGGTGTCCACGACACAAGCTTCGTTGCTTAGTGTGGCACTAGATGGCTGTGTGTGTAATGTCCAACGATATTTTTTTATTAATTGTAACTACCGAGCTAAGCTACGTCAGCGATACAAAAGTATGAAAAGGGCGTCGTTCGCGTCGCTCGCCTGATCGCCAGCTAGCATGGTGACCTACGCTTCAGGCTCTAAAACGTAAGTGAGTAGCAAACTGTTAAGTCAAAGTTCAAGTAGATCTGTTATTTCAAATTGGTTGCCATAGGCCGTCTCATTCACCCTGAAGTATCTCAAAAGGATTCTGTCATGTCCCTAAACATACTGCGATCACCAACACATTTTCCACTATGCAAGAAACCTAAGCTAAGCTTCTTTAATTGGGGTCATACAAAATATCTGGTGCAGATCATACTACAGTCATGTGAGAAAGGCACTCGTAATACCACCTTGGCGCTGGTGATCTTCAGGTACACGATGGTGGGTGCTAGTGAGGTCTTCGCCAGCTGTGAGGGGTGGTTGATGGTGTCGCAGTCCAGGACGACTAGCTGCAGGGTGCGGGCCAGCTCGAATATCCTCTCGATTTCAGCCTGGGAGTGGTAGGATTTAAAGTGTTATTTAGTGATTTGTGTTACGTAAAGTTGGGGATATCTATGAAGGCTCATGGAGACTACAGATGTCAACTGAATGTGAGCTACAGTCCATTCACAGTTACCACAATAACCCTATTGCAAATATTAAGATCACTGTGATCTTTATTGAATTGTCGGTGACAGCAATCTGGGTCATAAACAAAACAGGCAAAAAAAATGTGCGTTTGATAAAAATTGGTTAAAACATACTTTGTACATTAATATTTTTATTTAATAAATTAACGATTTCGATGTTGTACCAATGTACGTTAAAATATCTTAATTTTATTTGATATTTTTTATAACATTAAAAAAAAAGTTACGCTTATGTACCCTTCCGTGGGCCGTGTAAACCTAGGTTCCAAAGTTTGCTTAAAGAAAAAAAATACTTCAAATTAAAAGTTTCAATATTTATGTCTTTTTATTAGTTACTAACATCTTATAGTTGACATTTTACATTATTATGAAAAATCAACACACAATATAAATAAATTATTACACATAAACATGATGTTACCAATTTTGCAACCCCTTCCGTGGTCAAACTAAATTTTATATTCAATATTTGTTACGTGGAACGCGGCACTAGTTTATTTATTTTGGTTGGCAACATTGTCGAGCTGTCAGTTGAGTAAAGCTATTTGGTGGAACACACTTGCGCTCCGTTAAAAAATTGTTGAAATATTCTTAAATAAGTGTTTGTTTTACTTTTGTGTCAAAGATCGTTGCAACTTTTCAGTTCCATCTATATTTTGGTAAGTACTGGCGTAAAAAATACATGTTTTGATTATCATGGTGCAATATGAGAGGCCATTGGCAAAAACCAGGTGCGCCATATTGTAACCTCAAAATTTCATGTTTTGAATGGCTATTTTAGTTTTTTTATCCCTTCCGTGGACAAACTTCTCGGTGGACACAATGTCCACGGAATAGACCAGGTCCACGGAAGTGAACTTTTTTCTAACCTATATTTTTTATGACACAATTAACATTAGAAAGCATGTATTGCTAGGTTTGTTTTGGCACTTGGCATCGTCCGCACTCCTGACCTAACGCCTAATAGTACCTCCAATTATTTTGACAAATTTTTTTGGCATTTTGGTTTTTAAATGTAATATGTAGTTAATGCTCGTTTTTGCTTGAAGTGGTGTGTACATGTGGGTTATAGTTTCTATTTCAGCTAATAATGCCAAGAACAAGTAATCTTAAGCATCTCACTGGTGAAAAAAAAAAGATTCGACGTCGTGAACAAAAAAAAATAAGCATGCGGCGAGCACGTGCAAAACTGAACGATGCTGCTATTGAAGAGATACGCAAGAAAGACAGAGAGAGGTATCATAAGAAGAAAGAGACAGGTAAAATCAAGACTATTGAACATTATACTCCTAGACAACAGCGTCAAATTAGGAAAATGTGGCGAGAAAAATCTAAAAAACGACGTGAATTAATAAAAATGCGGAAAGCCACCGCTGTTTTATTAGAAGAAAATACTCCGCCATCAAGTCCTTCTTCGTCACTTTCGCGCGCTGAAGTAAGAAGGGCAGTAGCTGCTCGTAATAAAAGAAAATTAAAATTAGAAAATGAGAAAATTTTACATGCAAGAAGACTAAGTTGTCTGTCTTGCGCAGCTACGACAATATGTCCACATTTTGAAATCGGACAAATAAATGTTCAACCTGAAAGTACAAGGTCAAGCACTCCCAATAGTTTCGTCTCTGATGCCTTAAACTTATCTCCGAGAAATATAGCCACACCTGATGCTTCTACAGTGTCATATAGGTCAATTCAAGTCACACCAGAAGAAGAAGTATTTCAAAGTGTCCCTACTCGTCCTAATAAACGACTGAGGCTGGTTTCAGATTCCAATGATTCAGATGATTCAGATGATATATTTCACTCGCGATTTGTAAGACAGCCATTTATTAATAACAAAACAGACACGGAAGACAAAGAAGATTTGATTCTCCTTCCGCAACAAACTAAAAAACCATTCATTAATCCTTACACAGACAGTGAAGATGATGAATCTATATTTTAAATTGGTACATGAGCACCACCGTTTATTTTTCTAACTTTATTTAAATATCATTAACATCAGTGCAGGACTTTGTAAATGCAGAAACGCTTTCTTTTTGTAGCAAAAATATACTAATAATAATATATATATAATTTTAGTTATAAATTAAATTATTAAATCTTTAGACTCCAAAAAATATGTTGAAGTTTTCTGTGAAAAAAACGTTTTTGCATTTTTACAATATCCTGCAGTGACAACGACGTAATTATGTCAACAGAAAAGATGTCATTTCTGTGGACATAAAGTTTTTAATTTTTTTTGTTTAACAGTGTTGAATGATTCATTGTATTGTTAATACGAAGATGTAAAGTGCAGCGTAATTGTTATTTTTCTTATGTTTTCGAAGTTTTGGAATTACTTTTTTTTTATTAAAAGCTCTTGTTTAAACTTTTCTGTGGATTATCTGGTCTTTTCGGTGGACACATAAAAATAAAAATGTCACATATTTTCATGAAAATAAGGTTTTGATCTCTGATTGTGTGGACAGTATAATTATTTTACTATTTGGCATAATACATACTGATTTTTTATAATAAAGAACACTTTTTTATTTTTTTTATTCCTGTTTTGTTTATGACCCATCTACGAGCAATGTTATCCCAACATTATGGACCAAGATTCCATGACTGCCAGACTCACGTCATTTTATAAAAGCTAAAACTTTTTCTGTGGAAGTACCTACGTCATAACATGCAGCGTGATTTTTTGATATTACATAAAGGCTAGTATGATGATTTACCTCCTCCACAGCCAGACAGTTTGTGTGGTGGAAAACCCCTGCCAGACCCCTTTAGATGTAACTGTGAATGAACTATAACGTAATTTTAAAATAAAACGTCTTCCATGTGCTTTCATAGATGTCCCTACAACATCTAGACTGACGCCCTCTTGCACCACAAATTACTAAATGCGTATAGCGTCAAATACATTTTAAAACATCATTCTGTCTTTGTCAATCGTATGAAGATGAGAGAGATGGAACGATATTCTAAATACGTTATAATACACATGAAAACGGGTATTTTCGCGAATTTTTACCTTTAATATAAGCCCTTTAAATTCGCGAAAATACCCGTTTACATGTGTATTATATGTGTTTTGATCGTGAAAGTTTAAAAAAGACAATTCTAAATACGTGTAGCGTTAATTAAATTTAGTGATTTGTGGTGCTGGGGTACCGACAAGCGCAACTTCAGTTATAATATAAATAGCAGATTAAGTAAATCACTCAACCGTATAATTATGTCGAATAATTCGCGAAACGACATTGATCGTGAAGCTCACGGGGCGAACACTTACTAATCTCCTAAGATTAACAAAAACAAACCAATCAAATCAACTTAACAACCAATAATTTGAATGTGTTAATCAACTTACTACTGGTATCTACATATTTCTCTATGTACTTACAATGAGAGGTTTTCCTTTTGAGGTTTTAAAAAAAAACTTAGTTTCCAAGAACTCTATAGATGGCGTTGACTAACTATGCCAAAGCCAAAACGCTTGAAAAAAAAAACATTGTGTCACATCACATACTCTCGTTGACTGACACTTTCATTTGCTTAACCTTCCGAATAAAACCAACATTTCTCGCGCTTTGTTAAAATCAGTTTTTTTAGGTTCCGTTCCTTGCATTATCATACTTATTCCTAGCGCCATCTATCCAGCGACTAGGGAAGAGCTAAAAAGAAAATCCCTCATTAGTATAAAATACAAAAAAAAAATCGATCAAGCAATTTTAGAGTTTAGTGGTCGTAGGAATCTAATCGTGTTTGTGACCACGTTTGCTCTAAAACGCTAACATCAAATTACGAATGGAAATAAAATAGTTTATAGGCTAAAATCAACCAAAATGCAATCATTTTATAAACATACGTATATACCTAATGCCGAATAATAATTCTTATTTAAAGTTATTTAATTAGTTAAATCATTATATTATGCAATTGTTTAGCAGACAGTTTCGAGCAATTATAACATAATTATCTGACTTGCGATAAAGTTTAATAGTACGAAAAACATGAGCACACAAATTACAATACAGGGTCAAACTAAATTACCTCAGTCGTGTTGTAAAATATTTGACTTATTCGTCAACACACGAGTGTATTTAAATTTTACCTATTTTTATTTTATATTAACTAGTCTTTGAATTTTACCTATTTTTTTGTCGTAAACTCGCTCGCAAATACAGTCAAATAAAAATATTTTTTTGTTTTAGAGACTCGCCAGTTGACGAATAAGTCAAATATTTCACCACAGCTGCTGACGGGGTAAAAACCGTCATTTGGTTATGTGGTCTCTTAAAATGATGATCTGAACATGGCTTTAATCCACCACGTCTTTAAAGTGTCGCTGGTTAATTTAATTTGACCTTGTGTATTGTGGTTTTGCAACAAAACGTCAATGCTTGCTACTCGGGTTAGGTATACTTTGTAGCTATATCGGCAATCAGATATTTTTGGCACTAATACCTATATTTTTCTCGTCATTGTACCTCCACACTTTGACCAGTTATACCATACAACCATCTATGAATTTCGTGCATTATTCTCTTAATATTTAAAATGTTATGTTATGTGAAAACAAAAGATAACATCACGCCTTGTAATGCATTTTGTTATCCCCGAAGGGGGTGGCAGAGGTGTACCTAATCGTACATCTACATTTCACCATTTATATTAAACAATTCCCATGTACGGTCGAACAAGCTATTTGGCTTACAGTTTAACCCACAAATTACATTGTAAAATGTAAACCAAATAGCTTGTTCGACTGTACTAGGTCCGAGCCTATTACCATTAACTGGGTACAAGCCCAGAGTCCGTGGCTGGTACTGAAAAAATTTCTGATCGAAACCCCAATTACATTTTGCCAGACCCGACAGTCAATAAAATAAGTCTATTTAAATATAGAAGCGAATTCATTGAAAAGAGTCAAATAGCGGAGGTAAGTAGAGGCTTTGCAAATAAATAATTTTTCAGCAACTGTTATGCCAAACCATTCATGCAGATTCACTCTTTGTTAAATACTTACTTAACGACATTTTATATTAGCAGGAGGGGGATTAAGGCTGGTATTAACTGGTTTACCTTTTTCTATCGATAAAAATAATTAGGTACAGGTGTTTCAACACTATTCAATGTTACTTGCTGAATGAGACTTGATTGATTATTCTTGGAATGAATGTAAATATTTGGTGAACATGTAAGAAGTACCTAATATTGAATGTTTGTGGGGAATTATAGGAAGCTACTTGTAATCTAATCATATCATTTTGTTTAAAACAGTAAGACATTTGTGGGGATAACTCTGGAAACTACTGTTTAAGACATAATTACAATATCTAGGTACTATACCCAGGATATAATGACTATTCAGGGATTCAAATATCTATTGCAAGGAAAATCGGGAAGGAAGCTTTAGTATGTTAGTTACTAGGCAATCATTAAGTATATTATGTTATAAATACCATAATAATGAGCATGTTTGGATCGAGCGAGCGTAATACTAAAAATCACTAAACTGCAAGTGTGACTAAATCTAAAGAAATGGAAGAAAATGTGATAAAAGCAAGATTTTAACGCAAACTGGCGACAGAAATATTAAAAGACTAGTCTATTTTGATAAAAAACAAAACATCTATTCAGTTCGTTTTGCAGGACTTTAATCAGAGGTGTGTCTTTCGTCCCAACTGAAACTGTTGGCAAATTGTATAAGCTTAGTACAACTGTGATAGACCGAGGAAGGACTCAAACTGTATGTTTGAGAAATTTAGCTAAAGAGAGCAAGAACAATAGTTTATACTGCACATATAAAATGCACATTACATTAATAATAGGTACTACCATCATGCCTGAGAGATACTTCTCAACGGCTTGGAAAGTCAAGTCAGAGGCCCATTGGGGGCTTTAAAACTCTAACACCAGGTTAGGGACTACCCCCACGATAAAGAAACTAAAGTATACGCCCAGTATTCCAAATTAATAAACAAAAACACCCTGTGTAACTAATACATCACTTATTCTATTGCTCAAAACCTGGCGAAGGTCCGCTAAAATTCTAGGTGCTCAGAAAATTCTTACGTGACGTTCCTAAAACTCATTTATGCGATAATACCGGGGTCACAGATCTAGATCCACTCATTCCAAACACGCCCACGACAACACGTGCCTCATACAACAACACCACGGCTAAGGCCTACTAATTAATTCGCACCTGGACCTCAGCTAAACAGTTGGTCCTGTTACCGGCCCTCTCTACGAACGGTTTCTTAGGAGCGTTTTGCGTTCGTTTGGCCAACGATATATCGGACTGGACCCTCGTGATGATGATCCTGCAACACGTCATACCTGCACTTCAGCGAGGCAAGTGGACCGCGAGTTGGAACGCTCCATGATGGCACGTTTCGATGGGTTGTTGAGGAGAGAGCGCTTCGCGAGAGATATGTCGGCCATCACGCGCGTTATTATAATCCTGCAATGTTAGTCCCGTTTGGTCAACTGTTAGTTGTTAGTGAGTTAGCTTTAGGTCGGAGCCGGCTTCTGAAATAAAGGGTTAGCTGGCTTTCTAAGGCACTTGTAGAGGCCTCTGTTTGTTCAATACTCTAGGCTCAAAGTAATTTAAAAATCAAAGCCAATTTGTTATTTTAGGTTATTGCCAATTCAGTGAGTTAATTTTGGGACTGTTTTGACTGAAATAATTTTAAATTCATAACAGGACATATTTCAGTAATTTTAATAGTTAGGTAAATCATGCCTAACCAACGGATGCCACCGATATTGGAACAATACACGATACAATAACAACTATTAAAACTTGTTAAAATGTTAAGATATACCACCCTCACCTGCCTTCGAAACGTCTCTTGAGGAAATCAAAGAGCGCCTTCTGCATCATGTCGGTGACCTCGTACCCCTTGAGGCTGGGCCCCACGATGACGACGGGCCGCATGGACGGCACCACGTCGTACGGCGTGCTGGTCTCCGCCTTCTTGAAGAACGGCTTGCGCTTCTCCTTGCCGCCCCCCCCGCCCCGCCCGCGCCCCGCGCCGTCCGACTCCTCGCCTGCACATACCGGACACTACTCACTAGATGCCACGCCACCTACCTACATACCCTGGCCCTGTCTAATTGCTAGGATTTTCTCCTAGTCATTTTCGAAGTTAAATCGTGCTCTTTTTTACTTCGAGCTTTGATTTAATTCCAATTTGAAAATTAGTGTTTCAAGAAAGATTTCATCCACCACCCAACCAATAGGTATAAAATAACCATTGAAATACTTACTTTTATTTTGTAGCGCTCAGAAAATTTAAAGCTAACATGCTCTCATTTTTTTTTACAAAATATCTATATTTCTTGGGACTCGAGCAGTAAGGAGCAAATTAAATTTCATTCAAAGTACAAACACAAACTTTGATAAATATCTGCTACATACACAAATACAACATCAAGACTTTTGGAGACATCCCAGGTTACAGAGTAGAGGAAAAAAAATCAGTAATAACAAGAAGAGTAAGTGAGTAGTATAGGTAGAAAAACATAAAACTGTAGAAAAACCATCTCTTTTTAAATCCCTTCTGTGTTTATCAGAAGATAGTTATCAGCTTAATACTGACTTCAATCATCAATCCAAAATTTGCACAGTGTATGTGGTAATGAGAGGTTTTCTTTTTGAGGTATTAAAAAAAAAACTTAGTTTCCACGAACTCTATAGATGGCGTTGAATTTACTATGATAGTTGGTGCCAAAGCCAAAACGCTCGGAAAAAAAATATTGTGTCACATCATACACTCTCGTTGACTGACACTTTCATTTGCTTAACCTTCCGAATAAAACCTAGTTTTCAAGCGCTTTGTTAAAATCAGTTTTTTTCGTCCAACAGGACACAGGATAGTCCGTTCAGTCTAAAATTTTCCTCTACTGTGTATAATATATTACACAGAAAAATATAATACACATACCCTCAAAACCCTTGGACAACATTCAAAAGCATAATCTCAAGTGAGAATATAACCATTCTGCACAAAATATAACCATACCATACCATACCATACCAGTTACATATATTACACAAATAAAATAAAATTTAAGAGAGCTAATACGTTCCTGTAAAACACCAAGAAATATTAAAGAAAATATTAAAGAATAATTAAAAATAGATAAATTAATAATAGAGGATTCATGCAGTAGATAATGGAAAATGTGGGATGGCGACGGTGTACAGTCTCGAGCAAAAATATGTACTTAAATTATTTAAATTGTCAGATTATATCGGGGATTTTACGGTACCTATAGATATTGGGACTGGTAGCAAAGTCTTCAGCAAGTAAATTTTAGTCAGTCTGTATTTTCTTTTTTTATTAAATATTGTTTAAAAATATTCACAAACCAGTCGGGGTAACAATATCTTTTACAGGAGGATAATTAAGTGGGGGGTTCCCTAAAATAATAAAACATTTATGCGAACAAATCCACGGGTAACATCTAGTAATTATAAAAAGGTGTAAATTTACGACATTTCCTGGTGTCGACGATGAGTGCGTGAGCTTACCTCGATCGAACGATGGCACATCTGAAAATGTGGCAAACGTGAGTGCTAAGTATACATTATTCGATGTATCGACTATTGTGCTGGCTGACTATTCGAATTAGACGATATTAGTCCCTTGAGAGCGTTTAAACATCAACAGATTAGTCGATTCGATCGTTTACCAATAGAACATTTTTAACATTAACATTTTTAATAATTATAAAATACATAATTTTATTTATAACTTATTGACAGAGATCTGAGTAGGTAAAGTATGTTTGCCGAAACTTCGACGAACTTAGTAACAAGCCTCACTCTAATTGACAATATTTTGGTGTTCTATAATAAAAATATATATTTAATTAAAAGGAGGTATTATCCACATTATAACTTGAATGAGGCAAACGAAAGACCTGTCCTGGTCGCCACGTACCTACTGGTCGAACAAAGTCTGAATCATCGATTGTAGAAGAAGAAAAAGATTATCCACATGTTACAAACTTCTTAGACGTTTAGGTAAATATACACTACCTATTCCAATCTCTGTTTATTCAAAATAAATACAGGTAATATACTTGCTTTGTTTTTTTGTGCGAACGAATTGACTAACTACTGATTAAAATTAAAGAAGGTATGGTCTATAGTCGATTTTAGTCAATACTCGGTACATCTCTATAGACCAGGAAATTCCAGCAAATTTCACCGAATTAATGAGTGACATGAATGGCTAGTACAAAGCAGTTATACATACCATTTTAATATTATAGTACAGTATTATAAAATTTTGATTGTGACGAGTATAGTAACAATTTGATTGCGAAAAATTTAATTTAGTGCAAGAAGATAATAATTTTGAAGAATGCTAATCTACATAAATTATATATAAATATAAAATTGACGTTTCTTCCGAGTTTAATAATTTAAAAGTAAATAATCAAAATATGTAAAGTAAAGAGAATATACTCCGCGCCGAGGTGAAATTAATTTTATTATTGTTTAGTAAGATATTTACAAAAGTATTGTAAGATGCCAATTGTAACACCGAATAACGAACTAAACATATTAAAACCGTCTTGCTTTTTAATATTAATAATTTTGTTAATTTAGAAGAAATTTTGTTAAAGGCTATTATTTTCGTATCAGCGAGTCCAGAGTGTTAGAAAGAGCAAGACGATGTAAAAAGAGAGAGACAAACAACTGCGTTGTACGTTACAGGCACTGGATAAAACGACATACACAATATAAACTATTGTTTTAGATAAGTACCTACATCATTGGAATAACAAAAAAAAAAACAAAATCAGTTTATTAAACAATGCAAATAAAACAGTTTTGCCCTAATCGGTAAGCCACAAACTAAGGATTAAAACACAAAACAAAATGTGAGAATTTATGTTTTTCTAGCTGTCGGTACCATATTTGCAAAAAACTCTGAATGTAATTACTGACAAAATAAGGATAGTCTCTTATAGGTGTTTTCCTCTTATTACAGAAGATAAGGCACTGTAATTTTTAAGACCCTACGGCAATGAACTCATTGAACAACTTTTCAAAGTGGTGTTGGTATGTCTTTTTATCCAGTACATGATAAAGCATTTAGGCAGGTGGTCACTCTTGCTTCTAATATCCCAATTGACCTTTTTGGATTCATTTCATTAAATTTATAATTTCAGCATATTTTTTTTATTTGAAAAGTAATTGGGATATTGTCATCGAACAGTGAAAATCAAGACCATTTGCTTTCATTTTCACTGTAGCAGCAAAATCTCAGATTCGCGTCTATCGATTTAAAATCGACTAAATAAATCGATTATTGGTGTCTGAAATATTTATTTAATTTCCGAAAAACTTAACTATTTTTTCTTAAAAAAGCTTACATGTATTTAAGGTGTGGTCAAACGAACTGGAACAGACTCCGGATTAGCTGCGGACACAGTAGGACTATGACAGATACTTCAGAATCTTGTATGTCCAAATTCGGTTTCCGGAGTTCGTTCCAGTCACCTTATCTGTACCTTTAAGATCTTGTACGAATGGTAAAAAGCTAAAATTTGTGAAAGAGGAGGGGATGACATCACCAAGCTGTTAACTAACACATCAGACACCAATAAATCGATAGCCACTCATCTCGTAGCGTGTTGACCACGTGTGCGTGCACTGCGCGTGAGGCATGAGGTATGCATGACGTACCGGGCGTGGGAGGGGTGCTACCTCGGGAGAGGGGCGGCGCGTGCGGCGCGGTGGAGGGGGGGCGCGGGTAGCGGCGCGCCGTCATGCCCGAGCGCACCGCCTCCAGCTTCACGGGTGACGGGATGAAGCCCACGTCGGAGCCCTCCTTCACGAGACGCCCGATCCACCAGTTGTTGTCGTACTTCTCCTGGAACGTTTATCATTAGGTGTGTCATTATTCGCGACCTGGAAATCCTGATAGATACTCAGTCTGAAGATATGGAGGATTTGTTGGACTTCTACCCTCTGGCGTAGTTCCTCCTGCTTTCTTTTCAAAGAATTCGCTGTCTTACAGCTTCAAAATCAGTGAAGTATTAGACACTTCCTCTCAATTTAGCTACGTACAGGGTTAGCAAGCTGAAGTGCCAGTGGGCTGCCCATGTCCGTCGAAGGACAGATGGTCTATGGAGTAAACGATTGGTAAACGTAGTGTGGAACGCCCCCAAACTAGATGAACCGATAACCCTAAAACCCTGGATAATTCATAGTGTCCATGGCAGTTGTAATAGTTAACACCAGCATCATAGAAGAAATAAAATGCAATGCAACTGGGCAAAATACAAGTAAATAATCGAGTAAGTAAATAGTAGCAGCATTACCTTGATGTGGAGAAAATCGCGCACCTCGAAGGAGATCGCGCTGCCATGCACGGGCGAGTCGTCGTCCACGGTGCCATCGTATGACACATTGGTGCGCACCGCAAACGCCACTGGCTTCTCCTGAAAAACAAAGTTGCATGGTTCCAGCATTGTTCTTCTAGCTTGGATTAGCGAAAGGTTTTTAAATGTCTACTCACCATAAGCTGTTGTTACGAAGAAAAGTGATGTAGCAGCACAGAGTAAGTTGCAAGGAAGTAAGTTGTATATCTAGGGCTAATACGTCTTATACCAGACCAGTATGAGTGCAACTTACGTAATGATTTAATTGAACGAATAAAATAGGAAGAATTCTTAAAACTTCAGCTTCAACAGAATTCTGGAGAGGCAGTTATGCATTGAATTACTGTAAAAAACCGAGTCTTCAATATTGCATAACTAAGTAAACGATGAACTAATCCGTGCCTTATCCAGCTGTTTCATAAGCTTCCTTGCTTCTCGCGGCTCAACACCTTATTTTCGTACCTAATCGACTGCGTCTACCTCCACTCTAAGGGCAATCAATCAATCAATCAATATCTTTATTGTGGATCATGGGTAGGTACATAATACAGGTCTTAAAATAATTAGATTGTGATCAGCTATGTCCCGCCCGTAGGACAATAACAAAACAATTGGGCACTGATGTCGGTCTACTCACCCGTGTCTTGTCCAGTTGTTTGATATCCTGCGCTACCTTCCCGCGGCGCAGCGCCTCCTTATCTTCGTATCTAATCGACTGTGTCTACCTCCACTCTAAGGGCACTGATGTCGGTCTACTCACCCGTGCCTTGTCCAGCTGTTTGATAGCCTGCGCTTCCTTCTCGCGGCGCAGCGCCTCCTTATCTTCGTATCTCGTCTACTGTGTCTGCCTCCACTCTAAAGTCACTGATGTCGGTCTACTCACCCGTGCCTTGTCCAGCTGTTTGACAGCTTGCGCTTCCTTCTCACGGCGCAGCGCCTCCTTATCTTCGTATCTCGTTAACTGCGTCTACCTCCACTCTAAGAGAGCACTGATGTCGGTCTACTCACCCGTGCCTTGTTCAGCTGTTTGATAGCCTGCGCTTCCTTCTCACGGCTCAGCGCCTCCTTATCTTCATATCTAGTCTACTGTGTCTACCTTCACTCTAAGAGCACTGATGTCGATCTACTCACCCGTGCCTTGTCCAGCTGTTTGATAGCCTGCGCTTCATTCTCGCGGCGCAGCGCCTCCTTATCTTCGTATTTTATCGACTGTGTCTATCTC
This sequence comes from Xestia xanthographa, assembly GCA_905147715.2. NCBI lineage: Eukaryota > Metazoa > Arthropoda > Insecta > Lepidoptera > Noctuidae > Xestia > Xestia xanthographa. Next base: position 2,152,052 of record LR990655.1, read on the forward strand.
CACTCTAAGGGCACCGATGTCGGTCTACTCACCCGTGCCTTGTCCAGCTGTTTGATGGCCTGCGCGCTTCCTTCTCGCGGCGCAGCGCCTCCTTATCTTCGTATCTCGTCTACTGTGTCTGCCTCCACTCTAAGGTCACTGATGTCGGTCTACTCACCCGTGCCTTGTCCAGCTGTTTGATAGCTTGCGCTTCATTCTCGCGGCGCAGCGCCTCCTTATCTTCGTATTTTATCGACTGTGTCTATCTCCACTCTAAGGGCACCGATGTCGGTCTACTCACCCGTGCCTTGTCCAGCTGTTTGATGGCCTGCGCGCTTCCTTCTCGCGGCGCAGCGCCTCCTTATCTTCGTATCTCGTCTATTGTGTCTGCCTCCACTCTAAAGTCACTGATTTCGGTCTACTCACCCGTGCCTTGTCCAGCTGTTTGATAGCCTGCGCTTCCTTCTCGCGGCTCAGCGTCTCCTTATTTTCGTATCTCGTCTACTGTGTCTACCTCCACTCTAAGAGCACTGATGTCGGTCTACTCACCCGTGCCTTGTCCAGCTGTTTGATAGCCTGCGCTTCCTTCTCGCGGCTCAGCGTCTCCTTATTTTCGTATCTCGTCTACTGTGTCTACCTCCACTCTAAGAGCACTGATGTCGGTCTACTCACCCGTGCCTTGTCCAGCTGTTTGATAGCCTGCGCTTCCTTCTCGCGGCTCAGCGTCTCCTTATTTTCGTATCTCGTCTACTGTGTCTACCTCCACTCTAAGAGCACTGATGTCGGTCTACTCACCCGTGCCTTGTCCAGCTGTTTGATAGCCTGCGCTTCCTTCTCGCGGCTCAGCGTCTCCTTATTTTCGTATCTCGTCTACTGTGTCTGCCTCCACTCTAAGAGCACTGATGTCGGTCTACTCACCCGTGTCTTGTCCAGTTGTTTGATATCCTGCGCTACCTTCTCGCGGCGCAGCGCCTCCTTATCTTCGTATCTAATCGACTGTGTCTACCTCCACTCTAAGGGCACTGATGTCGGTCTACTCACCCGTGTCTTGTCCAGTTGTTTGATATCCTGCGCTACCTTCTCGCGGCGCAGCGCCTCCTTATCTTCGTATCTAATCGACTGTGTCTACCTCCACTCTAAGGGCACTGATGTCGGTCTACTCACCCGTGCCTTGTCCAGCTGTTTGATATCCTGCGCTACCTTCTCGCGGCGCAGCGCCTCCTTATCTTCGTATCTCGTCTACTGTGTCTACCTCCACTCTAAAGTCACTGATGTCGGTCTACTCACCCGTGCCTTGTCCAGCTGTTTGATAGCCTGCGCATCCTTCTCGCGGCACAGCGCCTCCTTATCTTCGTATCTCGTCTACTGTGTCTATCTCCACTCTAAGGGCACTGATGTCGGTCTACTCACCCGTGCCTTGTCCAGCTGTTTGATAGCCTGCGCTTCCTTCTCGCGGCGCAGCGCCTCTTTGTCTTCGTCAAGCGACAGTTCCGACGATGGTTGGGAATAGTTTGAATCTGCTGAGCCCTGGAAAATTAGAAGACACGTGGTTAGCAACGTAGACTAATGCAGCAAAGTAGGGCCATACAAAAAATATAAAATATTTATGGGGAAAACAATTACAAGGGAGTCTATTCACTGTTTTAAGCTATCACGGTTCATAACTAAACTTCCGTCATTATTGTTTATTTCTGTTTTGCCGTGACTTAGTGTCGAGTTCCAGTAGTGCGCGTAGCAAAAGACAAAGAATGTGGACGGATGGATTTTTTTTTTCCAGCCAACCACATTCTCCAGTTAACCACTTGCAACAGCATCGAAATATCGGGAGCTCAAAATAAACAATAATCACGGAAGAAATCCTAAAGCTTAGGAAGTTTATTTTCTAGCAGCTAAGGTGGTATTTCTGTATTCTCTAAGATAAACTTTGAAATCTCTCCAAGTTATAAAACTGATGAAGGAGCCTGTGGGAGAAAGCTTTCAAAGTGGCAAGACAACATGGTCCCGTAAATATAAAAACGTGTTTCTAAAACCATTTAGAAGTCCCTGGAAGTAAGTGAGGAAAACTAGAATAGTACGAGTCACTAACACGTAACTGATAGTGTTAGGCCTGCATCCACCACGAAACACTAATCGTTTCATAACACGTATTTAAATCATTGTTCTGTTTCTGTCAATCGTTTAAACAAGACGGAGCCTTAAGAACTCCATTACTAGAATTGATTATCACGAGAATGAGGTCACCAGAGCAGCTTCAAATTCAATATTCAAAACAGATATTCAATCTACATCCCCTACATCTGCAATAGATCACGTCACCACATCATTTGGTGTCAAAGAGTTCAAGGTTCCGTTCCTTCACATTTTTGGAACTGTTCCACTATTTTATGACAGTGCAACATTTTAACCATCAGTTAATTCATGTTTATTGCATGTTTCAATTGCTGTTTAACATTTATGAGTTCATTTTATGATCATGTTCAGTAATACTTGTCCTATCGTCGGCCATCAACGTCATTGTAATTTTACTGTAGATCGGTAAGTTTACGTTTTGTTGCCTCGTCTAGTCTGTGACCTCCTTATGAAATCTGGTTCAAGTGTAGGCTGAACGAAAAAAGTGGAACTGATAAATAATCTTAAAGGCTAGATATCGCTTGGGTCCCGCTCCATATAAAGAACTAAGAAATTCAGTTTATGCTGTATTTAATTTATTTGTGCCTAGATGATGCCTGGTAGGTTCGCCCCCAATGACATAGGACTCAAATTTATCTGGCGAAATGTGAGTGTACTAATAGCTATAACACCTCTGCCTAACGGGGATGATAGGCGTCAGCTGCATCCGGCTAGAGTAGAAGCGATTGGTGGAAGTCTAGGCAGATTTAATTTATATCTTATGGATAGATTCGTCATTAAAATAGGCCTTATAGGTACATGAAAAGACTTAAATCAGATAATAGCGGTTCATTTTCAGGTCTATAAAACTTTACGATGGAAATCGCTTAGATTTTTTCATGATGATCTTGGACGCGATGAGTCATTGTCTGAAACGTGAGTGTACGCAGTCGTAAAGCTGTTTTATGTTGTGAGTAGACACGCACGAAGTGTGTTTCATCTCAACTGATGGGAAGTTAGGCAGACAGCTATCGCAACTTACCTAGTGACGAGATTCACTAGAATAAAGTAAGGATAAGAAAAGAAGAATAACTCCAAGTGCATTAAGACGTTATTGTGTTTTCAAATGTTTAGACATAATTCATTAATTTTCTCTCTTATGCTTCGGCTCCACCTGCGTGTTAACGTGTTGATTAGCACGTTAATTTAGGCGTTACGTAGATGTGGCCAACAGAATTAACTCTTAACGGCATTGTAACCTAAATGTAGTCAACGCGCATTTTTAATGCAATAATTAACGAGTAGTTGGCCATTGACATTAACGTTAACGCTAACCCAGATGTGGGAGTAGCATTAAGAAAATACTGCAAAAATTAACAGTTATCCTGCTCTATACTGAACTATTACTAGTATGTTCATGTATTTGACTGATTCCGTATCAAGTTTTCTAGAAAACTTGACGCGATGACTACTACTCTGGAATACCCAGTAACCTACCCGGAATAGAACAGCTCATTGCTTCGTATAAATAGCGCGTTTACAAAACATTTAAACAAAGTTTACTGAAACAAAACTGTCAGTTATAGTTGAACCAACAATCCATAAGGAAGTAGTGCAAATATTTTGGCACGCGGCTCGACCGGCGCGCGCATGCCCGCAACGCTTTGCAGCAATCATGCAGTTTTTACCATGGAATAAATGGTGAAGTAATCCCATGGCAAACTTTGGAGACTACTTTCTTTTGAATGTATTTAGGCCAAGCTTTACGTATCCAAAAGGAAGTATTACGGAGAAACAGGACATAACTCGGGACTAGGGTGACCATTGGTTTGGATTTGTCCGATCACATTCGGATTTGCCCGGACACGTCCGGTTTTCATCACGTCTCCACCTGAACTTTGACTGACGGGGTTTTTTTTTTAGAAATAATAGTATTCAATTGTACCTATACTTAAAACAGAAGGACCAAAAGTAAAATGTCCGAACTTTTTTTAAACTGTCCGGCTTTTAGTGAGTACTTTTCTAATATCATAATTACCATGACCTAATTCTTTTGGAGAGACTTAACACTCTTCATTTCATAGTTTTCTCATACTCTTAGAAAACCTGATCGTAGTATACGAGTTTATTCCAACAATATTTTATTAATCCACAACTGGCATTTTGTACTCTTGACTCAGTTGGGATCTCGTGGCAACCTACAAGAGAGTATCACTACATATTATAAAACAAAGTCCCACGCCGCGTCTGTATGTCCCTATGTATGCTTAGATCTTGAAAACTACGCAACGGATTTTGATGTGAATTTTTTTATAGATAGAGTGATTCAAGAGGAAGGTTTTAGTATATAATTTGTTAAGTGGGCGAAGCCGCGGGCATCAGCTAGTAGTATATAAAGTTTTCAAACTCCTCAAACCATTTTTGAGGAGTTTGAAAACTTAATTGATCTGCTCTCCGTGTATAACCAGTCAATCTGAAGAGTTGAAGATAAAATGTACAAGGTTTGGTTAAAGATTCCCAATAAAATGAAAATTATCACAGATTTTTATGTGACCGGTACAGTTAACTTTATATTGCGTCTTCTGTCAGACCTGATAGATTTTAGAAACACTTATCTCACAGTAGAAAATCGCGATCTATATGTATAACTTACATATATAATTATATAACTTAGGTTTTCTCTCTTACACGTTTGGGTATTTTTTTTTTCGTTATTTTTAGGAGTTTAAAATCCATTACTCGTCTCATGAACAAGAGACGATGATTTTATCGTGATTAAAACTCAAACCTAGATTACACACACACAACACAGGTGAAAAGCACACAGATTGTAACAAAAAAAGAAATACAGTGGTGTCTTACCAGGGGCTTGTAGTTTGTCATTGGTCGGAGTCAGGGGTGCCGACTGCATGCAATGCGAGACACAGACAGACGGAAATCAGACAGACATGCTTGGACCTAGTATGTACAGACACGCCACAGATTCAATAATAACTCTAGAAAGTTCCTACAGTCTTTTCAGTGTTATTTTACCTCCGGTTTACTGTCAAAGTGACAGGGACCTTTGTACTCGATAAAATAGGGTTGCTGTTGGGTTTGGTTACTGCCACTGATAAGTCTGTCAAAATATCAGTGGCCTTTACCTTATTACTGTTGGGTTGTTGCTGGAGATAAAATAATTGTGAAAGGACTGTACGTTTAGTATAATTTTTTCTGGAATAATTTTAAAATGATTCTTTTTTAAGCCTTCCTTTTTATTCTCTGTTTCTATGGTCTATTTTAAAAATGACAGTTAGAGTATATATTTTTTTTATAGAAATGAGTTACATAAATAGTTAATATTTAATCAAAGTCACAGCATTATTTCAACTTGTGGCGCTGACTGTACACAAAGTAATGTCGGCACATACCTAATCTAAAAAACAAAACGATTAGTTCATGCGTTAATCATTTACTGTGTTTGTAATAAGTTAGTGTCATCTCAGAATTTTGGATCAATTTGGGATTTTTAAATCTTTTTTTTAAACACCAATATTTTAGTCAAATTCGGTTTCAGCCAATTTAATGTTTAACATAAATACAAAGAAACAAGGAAAGAAACAATAAATTCTATTAAATAAAAGGTACAAAAAAGTTTTCTGAAAATACTACAAATAAAAAAGAAAAGAAAATGAAATAATAAAGACACTTAGGTATGATTTTTTTACCGAGATATGAATGTGAGTCTAAAGTAAATGAGATGAAACTACCAAACTATAGCATTTTAAATATGAATTAAAAGCATCTAAATCAAACCACACAAACTAAAGAACTACAGACGACGCTCACCTTAGCCAAAGCTTCCAAAAATATTTAAATAAAACAAAAAAATCGTCTTCACACTTACAAACATTTTACATACAAACTACAAGACGAACCGACCAGTACTCTAACTAATATTTTAGAAAAAAAGAAGTTAATCCATGGTTATCTGTTTCGAATTTGAATTTAGAAGTGGGATTAAACGTCAGCGCGATAACTTTCTCATTCACAGACTAAGGGCAAAGGTATTAACCCATTCAGCCCGGCAAGGAGGCTTTATCTGGCCGCGATTGATCAAGGCTTGAACAACACTGGCACGACGGTTTCGGCGGCAGTCTGGCGGGTCGAAATAGTGACGTCATTGCCTCCCCCTGCCACCCAGCACTGGCTCGATAACCCCCACTGTGCATACTTTACGCCCTTGTTTTTGGGGCAGCGCCAGTAGAGGATTTTTTATTTATCAACCACTGTTTTGGCTAGCGTTACTGTTTTTGCGTGGGTAGGTAAGTTATTTTTTATTATGCGGATTTTTCGTGTTTGGCTTGGCTCACGAAATTCTCACTTAATGGAAGAGGGAATGGGGTAGATGTGACATGTAATCTCAATACGAAAGATTCAAGAAATTTTGTCAAGTCATCCACCAAATCTATCCAGCAAATCGGCTAAGACCTCGAGTACAATATGAACTGATTCCTATCACGACCACATTAACTTCAGAACAATAAAACATGAAAATGAATAATGCATCAGGCTACAAGTTCTTTCACAACTACTAACATTCTAATTAAAAGGTCCCTAATAACAAGAGTTTAGTCGATTTTATTTACGATAAAATAGCACAACTTTAAACAGAACATCCTATCATGATCATTTGAAACTTTCAAATTCAGAACGGTCTGTCAAATATAAAAAAAAAATGACAGTCTTGTTTGCTTTTTATACTGATAATTATAACATCGACGTTAACCCGTTTTTAACCGACTTCAAAAAAGGCGGAGGTTATATGTTCGTGTGTATGTATTTTTTTTTTTTTTTTTTATGTATGTTACCTGATTTCTCTCCCATTTGTGGACCGATTTTCAAAATTCTTTTTTCATTTGATAGAGTACACTCCTGAGGTGGTCCCATTTTAATTTGGTGAAGATCTGATGCTGACCTTCGGAGATATACAATGGAACTCTTCAAAAAGAGACGGCAAATCTATTGTGATAGCTCCAATCGGTTGGATGTTCATTGTTTATACAATATCATGACGGAACATCACGCCTGTATGCTCTGAGGGGGTACGCAGAAGTGTACAATTTACCTGATTTCTCTCCCATTTGTGGACCGATTCTCAAAATTCTTTTTTTATTCGAAAAAGTATACTCCTGAGGTGGTCCCATTTTAATTTGGTGAAGATCTGATGCTGATCTTCGGAGATATACAATAGAACTCTTCAAAAAGGGACGGCAAATCTGTTGTGATAGCTCCAATCGGTTGGATGTTCATTGTTTATACAATATCATGACGTAACATCACGCCTGTATGCTCTGAGGGGGTACGCAGATGTGTACAATTTACCTGATTTCTCTCCCATTTGTGGACCGATTTTCAAAATTCTTTTTTTACTTGAAAGAGTATACTCCTGAGGTGGTCCCATTTTAATTTGGTGAAGATCTGATGCTGATCTTCGGAGATATACAATGGAACTCTTCAAAAAAAGACGGCAAATCTGTTGTGATAGCTCCAATCGGTTGGACGTTCATTGTTTAAACAACATCATGACGTAACATTACACCTGTTTGCTCTGAGGGGTACATAGATGTGTACAGTACACCCAGATTTCGACAGTTTTGGCATGTTATGTTCCATTTATTGGGGATAAGCCTATTACCATGACATGTATTGTTAACCATGTACAATGAATGCATAGCAAATATTTGTAAGTATAGGATATTACAACTAAAAATGGAAAAATAAAATAAAACTTTTTTGCCAAAAATAAAACCGACTTCAAAAAAAACAACAAACAAAAAAAACACAAAAAGAAAAGGACAAAAAAATACACTAAAAGAAAAACAAAAAAAAAACACTAAAACAAAACCACAAAAAAGTGAAAAATAACTTTAGCTTCAGAAGCCGGTGAGAAAAACACCAAATCAATCAAAGGTCAAGTTTCAGAAGTCGGTGACAAAAACACTAAATCAATTAAACAAGGTCACCGACTTCTGAAGCTTGACCTTTGATTGATTTGGTGTTTTTCTCACCGGCTTCTGAAGCTAAAGTTATTTTTCACTTTTTTGTGGTTTTGTTTTAGTGTTTTTTTTTTTGTTTTTCTTTTAGTGTATTTTTTTGTCCTTTTCTTTTTGTGTTTTTTTTGTTTGTTGTTTTTTTTGAAGTCGGTTTTATTTTTGGCAAAAAAGTTTTTTAAAGTAAATAAACCATCTTTACGATATAAAAATGTATGGATGGAATGCTCATTCTATACAATCTGGCTAGAAGAATCCGTCTACCAAACAGACTGGTATTCTCAACGATATCCGATGACGTGCATACGATAACAGGTACGTGTTTTTATTCATCTATTTCTGTTGCAAATAGACTGATTCAAATCCAAGTGCGGTCTAGGATGGCAAAACAAATGCAGGGGATAAATATTTACTATCACATCAGATATGTGTACGCATGTTTATCACATCAGATGTGTGTGTGTGTGTGTGTATAGATACGCCATCAGATATGTGTTACTAAAGATTTTTCGGTAAGGGAGACACCCTCAGATTTCCGAAACTAATGATTTCACAAAATAATATTTTACGGTTTTTTGTTTTGTTGTGTGGGTAATGCAAAAGACACTAGAAGCTGAAGAAGTATAAAGAGTGGTAGTAGTGTGGTCTAGGTTTCCTACCACGAAAATCAAGCAATATAGGGTATAGTTAGATGTAGTCTAAGTTAATGTGTAGCAATCACCTTCATGAGCCCTGTCACAGCCAGAACCCGTCGCGTAAAACCTTATAGGAGATGGTGAGACGAGTTGGATGAATCCAACGGTAAGTGGTCAACATTAGCCCTAGACCGAAATAAACGGAATTCATGGGCACAGGCCTTTGCTTAGAAAAGGGACGACACAGGCCAACAGAATCAGTAAACGTAAGCCCGCCACACTATTACCAAACCACTGTAACTCCTGTGCGCCAGAATCAACAGTGGCGACCACCAGAAAAGCGCCGAGACAATGAAGCTCGACGAAGTCCCAGAGAATGAATTTAACTGTCTTGGATCCCGCAACGAAATTAATCAGAAAAGTATAGTGGGGGAGTAGGAAAAAACCGTAATTACCACTTCCCTTCAGTAAACGTCAAGAAATTATAACAGTGCCACAGAAGCGTTTTTAGAACCAAACTGGTACCCACAGTAGCAGCAGTTATAATAAATATATCTTTCCTCCCAATAAACAGTGTCCAATAGCAACAAAAAAAGGTAAATAGACAACGATCGACATGTCCAAACATGATGACTGACCAACTAAAAAATTCCGTGATTAGGTTTAAAAATAAACCTCCAATCAAGTTACTATTTTTAAACCGATTTAACAGCAAGACATTACAATACTAATATACGAATCGAATCAAGTACAAACAGACATACCAATACGAGATAGCTATCGTAAAACTCCATCGTGAATACACGACTTCAAAGAGAACAATTTACTGCTTTAAACGTTTAGGAACCCGTGCCAAATTCATCATTATCCTATGACAATGCAGTAAGAGTTAATAGGTACTCAGTTACTCAGTTACTCATCCCACGCTTGGGCTCACACTCATACTCATAAAAGATAATAAATAATTTGCAGGCAAACGACTGTGTGATACCAATATGGAAATTCTGACATAATAGTACATTATGATATAAGTGCGGTAAGTTGAAAATTACAGCCGAGGCGATATTGCTAGCCCGAGCCGTAGGCGAGGGCTATAATAAAGCAGAGGCTGTAATTATCAAAGCGCACGTATGTCATACGACGTTTTATAACATATTTGCGAGGAAATAAATAAAACTCGGACTTTCTTAAACGAATAAATCTTTTACTTGTTCACAAATTAGCGATGCGCTCGCATTAGCGCTTTGTTTTAAGGCAAAGACACAAAACACAGCCAGTACTTATTACTAATAAAGTAAATAAATATTTTTGTGTTTTTGTTACAGATAAATTATTATTAGGTTGTAATTTATTGTCAAAATTAATTAAATCAAATGTTTATTTATTATATTTCATCTCCCAAAGTTAATTTTATTCATAAAATGTTGACCACTTTCTGACATAAAAACTCTTTTCTCTTTTTTTTTCTTTCTCTTTTTGTTCTTCCTTTTTTTATTTTTTTAAAATATCGTTTGTTTTAGACGGAGCATCTTGATAAACCGTGCATTTTACATTACATTACTGCACAAGTACTTAATGAGATACAATACGATATTGAAATGGGTGAAATAAGAGACCCTTTACGAGCAAATGTGTTATAAAATTGATTACGCAAGCTAAAGCGATAGAACCGATGACCGTTGGCGTAGGGGTCCATATTGGCTCACCTAAAGTTCTTTACCCGAAATTGTTCTTCCTAATGATTTGTAATCCGAATGATCACTCTTCCTAAAATGTTTCATCCTAAAGTTTTCATTCATACTATTTGTAGTGCTACCGGCGATGTTCATAACACTCATGTTTCCGAAAATTGTAATTAATAATATCATTAATGTGAATATATTTAAACTCCTACTGTTTTTTATCATAACGCTTTTATCCCTAAACATAATTACCATAATATTTTCACTCATACTCAGAAAGAAACATTTACCAAGTGTAATAAAAAATATATGAGGGTAGAAGATGATATTTATAGTTTTAATTTGAGGGTATGATTATTATTTGGGGGTATGCTTTACATAACGAACTTATTACTATAACTATACCTGAGATAATTAGGTCTAAAAACCAACTGTTTAGAATGATTAAATCGTTTCACTGATTTTTGTCTTAGATGAATGAAATTCAGGTCAGAGTGTCGTCTTGGAGGCACTATGAAAAAAATACTTAGAAAAATTTTGCGACCAATTTCGAGGTAGCTGGTCACAGTTCTAACCTAACCTATGGATATCTTTGCAGGTTCACACTGCTATAAATATATATTAAAACATGTATTAACTACGAATTAACCACCAGATTTATAAATGTAACGGCAAAAAAATCACTTTCGGTTGCCAAAATCAGTAAATGATCACCAAAATTAATCCCCATTTTATCGTCAAATTAGAACCAAACATTTATTTTTGATCACCAGAAATTGAACTGTTATGCTCTGGCATCCGAGTCGAGGGAGACCCGGTCGACGGAGCCCCGCTACGCGGGGCTCCTACTTCTGAATGGTTTATAAAAAAATAACCACCTATCTTATATCTATATCTTCTAACCTAATCTATCCGTGTCGGGGTGCCCCAAGTCGGCCTAGGCAAAACTAGTATGTCATCAACCACCTCATTAAAATTTGGTGCTCAATTTACTAAATTTGGTGATCAATTGATATTTTAGGTGATAGATGTTAGTGGTCACAAAGTTAATTTTGGTGGTCATTATATTTTCCCCCCTATTATTTTGTATGGTACTATTATTCTTATATGTTATACATGTTATGTGTAAATAAAGTTACGCAAAATTAATGTAAGTATATAATACTGATTATTATGAATAAAAAGAAATCTAAACAAAAAATATATGACTTTGAATAATAGTGTAAAAGATGGTTATGTTGAGAAAATATAGGAAGACAAATAAAAGTATAATAGATGTTTATTGCTACTGACATTATGAAGTTGAATGCTTCGGAATTATGAACATTAGAGACAGAGTAGTTAGGAATTGTGATTGTGAGGATGAAAAATGTTAGGAACAACATTTTCGGATTTCCAATTATCGGAGTTGAAAATTTAGGTGAACTTTGGCGCACCCTTGGCGTAGACGTGTTCTTGTGTAAAAATCGCGAATCGTTTAGAGTGTCAATCTTCATAAGGTGGCTAGTAGCAGCAAGATGAGAGTTGCCGAGAATCAAGCATGGATGGCATGCGATTGGGTAGGAATACGTCCAGCAGTGAACTGCCGTAGAGCGATGAAATTACCCGAACAGCTATTATCATGGTAAAAATAATGTCAGTCAGCATAGCGGGACTAACTTGCCCCTTGTACCTAGAGTACATTTAACGGAAATTCAGTGAAAGTGGATACTTATATTCATTCCTCATTATATATCGCTGCTATAAAAGACAATGAACATAATTTGGAGAACCAAGTATTCGGCAAGTTGCAAGTATGATACCATAAACAATTCAGGGGATTTCCATTAGGCTTTTATGGGTTAAAATACTATCGAAGCATTTGGCACTGCTTTACTGGACCTTGGAAAAGGCTGATCCATTTTAACAGTAAACGGCTCTAAACTAAGCAGGTTTCATGCAACTAATAGTGCAACATGTAGCCAACATCAACAATCTAACATGAGTATGTTGGCAACACGTAATCCTGGTGTATTGATTGTGGCGATATTTCAGCCGACCAACATTTAGAAGAATTTATCGGCTTTTGAATTTAGTTAAATTTATTGACAATTTATTGTTAAATGTCTTCGATTGACAGACTATTCACTTCATTCCTTGTTTTGGTATTCCGCGTATCCCTTAGTTGGGTACTAATACTAACGGATACACTCAACAGAATCAAGTTCTCGGGAGTTTCTGTTCTGTTATATAGTTATTAGAAATTCAGAATGCCTGAACATATAAAATGCACACAATGATCTACTGAAGATTGTTTACATTTAGGTATCTGTGATCTTAACTAAAAGATAAAGACGAAACACTTAAATTTTACTTTAGATATAGGTCTTTCAGTGTCACGATAGTGTTTTTCAGTTCGTAACTAGGCGGTATGTTTCAGTGTAAAGCCAATATGACTGTATTCCTATGAATCCAACGTAAAAACGAATGTAGGTAAGTAATTATTTCATTGAAAACAGTTTTATTTGACCGTGTGCTTGTTTGATTAGCTTTTGTTTACATATATGCCATTCAAATGTTTGAAATATTGCTTTTACAACTCTGAAAAGTATGAAAATAACCGAATGATCCGTTATAATGAATGAAAAGCATTACACAGAGCCAACAACAGTTTTTAAATGAAATTTCAGAATAAACAGCTTGTAAACCAGCTGTTCATCTTCGTATTCTTTCCTTAAAGCTTAGATGTTGAATAAAATAAACAGTTTTATGTGGTACTACAAAGCGCTTTGTCCCGGTCCGTCCGCAGTATCTCTGCTCGTCCGATGATAGAATAGGAATGGGGGAATTAGATTGTGTAATTAAAAAGCACACTTCATTCGAACTGTCTCTACTCTCAATATGGGATAAAATATCTAGTCTTGTAGATTACATACACATTGTTCCGTGATAATAGTTTATTTATGAAGTTTATTTTTAACAGTAGTTGTCGAACTATTTGACAAAATAACGATTATGTTCGCCTTTAATCAGGGAAGACCAAATCATTGATGAAATTCCTTGTAAGAAGCCATTATGTTCAGCATCAGCTGAGTTCACGTGATGCATCATACACTTCATGGCCTAAGATAATAAATTAAGATTGATAACAATATAGCGTTCTAAATTCACTACCCTTATCAGTATCAGAGATAATTAAACTGCAAGTAGAGTGAGTATGTGGTTGCCGATTTATAATTTAATACCAAGATAATTATATTTCGACAGGGTAATGCTATTAATGTGATTGCTTGTCTTAATCACACGTTGAGGTGAATATAGAGAAGTTAACTATAGGCTAGGACAGTCTTTATGAAAACTTATTTTCTATAGAGTCATATCATCTACCAAGCCTTTTCCCAACTAACTATGTTGGGGTCGACTTCCAGTCTAACTGGATGCAGCTGAATACCAGTATTTTACATGGATCCACTGCCTGTCTGCCGTCCACAACCCAGTTAGTACTGGGTAACACGATAAGACTGGTTGTCAGACTTTTTGGGCCACTGACTACCTGTAACGACTGTCAAAAATCTTCAATTTACAGCCGGCACCAACTGCTTAACGTGCTTTCCGAGGCACGGAGGAAAGTAATGGGTTGGGACCCATCCACAGACCAACCTAGGCAAAAGATCGACCCGAGCGGCTGTTATTATTTAGCCACGAGCTCCTCCTGTTGAGTAAGATTGAATAATAATCAAATTACGACTTTAAAACTGGTTTTAGCTTCCTAATAGCTAAGTAAGTCGACGCTCGGATTCCCGATACTGAGACTGCTGGTTCGAACCTCACCATATGCAACATTTTTTATATTGGCTCTAGGCTGCATAGTCGGCTGATTGTGCCCGACTGGCTGCGGTTGGTCGGGCTTACTCTCCCATCCCAGGGTATGTCTTTCTTTACAAAATCGTGCCCTCTGGTGTATCCGGCTTATCCGGGTCAGGCTTGCTCCTGGCTGGGTGTGGTGCTCAATCATCAATCAATTACGACTCAGAACTGGTTTTAAAGCGTGATTCTAACTGAGGATAAGTAAATTGAGAATTTTGGCCTTGATAACTTTAACAGGAGTAAAAACACCCTTAACTAAGCCGAGAGCCACCTGTTCTTCCCGTATTGCGATCTTTTTTATTTTGCACTAGATCTGGGACCTTCTGGTTACGAAGATATTGAAGGTCAAAGTTCCAACTTTTTCCCGCATTGTTACTTTAAATACCTCCATAACGCCTGTACTATTAAAAGCATGCATCAGTGCAATTTAAGTGCGTCAATTGCACTTGATATTTCACATCAAATAAGAAAGTCGTTTCCCAGCAATAATTTTTGCGCAGTGTTACTTAGTTTCATGTGCAGAGTGCTTGGTTGACAGCTTGTGAACGGTCTGTTAAAACCCAAAATACTTTTGAAGAGCTTCTCGTTTCTCGACTGTAAAGAAATAGCTGTGTGCCTGTGGACGGTGGGCTATGGGCTAGCTCGCCGTCCGTCCGTCTCATGACGACAGGCCGTGTCGACGGCGCAGGACTGTTCCACGCGCGCCTCAAACAGAGTCAGCAATAGGAAGGGGTCCGTAAGGACCGATGCCTGCTGGGGTTGCGGGACTGTTCGAAAGAGATACCGCGATAAATGATAAATGATGTATATTTTGCAAGTAGGTTTTTACAAACACTTTTACACGTCGTTTTTAAAACTAGATGGGGCCGGTGTTTCGTACCTGACTACTCTGAGAAGAAACAGCCGAAACAAACTCAGAGGTCATAGTCTCTTTTGAAGTCCAGACATAATCTTGCTCAATTCACATGAGGACCATGCAGATTAGTGTCTGAGATTGTCTTTTGAAGAAAGAACCATACAGATTTGAGTGGACCTGTCCAGTCAGTGCTAGCATTTGTCAGTTATCGTGTAGCTCGACTTATAACTCAAGGAACTCAACGAAACACAACGTGGCCCCGGAACACAAAGGGCGATGAAGGAACATGGATGGGTTTTAGTCAGTAAAAGTCTGACACTCCCTCCTGCTCCGCCCAGAGCGGGAGGAGTCATTAATTCATGATTTCCCATCCGGAAAAAAAAAGGAAATAGCTGTGTGTTAGCATTATGATCTGAAGGTAAATGCTCCATGTAAATCCTACTAATATTATAAATGCGAAAGTATCTGAGGATATATGATGTCTGGATGTGTTTATTACTCTTTCGCAAAAGCTGCTGACCAGATTTGGATAAAATTTTGCACAGGGATAGTTTATAACCTGGATTAACACATAAGATACTTTTTATCCTGGTAATACGATCCCGTGGGACAAGAACCGAAATCCACACGGGCGTAGCCGCAGGCAAAAGGAAGTCATAAATAACGAAAGATTGAAATTAATAAAAAGGAGAGGTATACGGCTTATTTTTGCATAACCACGGGACGTTATCGTAAGCAGTGAGAGTGCCATTGACAGCTTAACATTTCATGAACAATATCCACTAAAACAAATCCTTCACAGTTCATGGGTGGCTGCTACTCAGAGACAAGACAAGAACGAGTTACGAAGATATCTGTTTGTTTACGTCATCCGTAACTGTCACTCATTACCAAGGATATTTTAGATAAGGTAAAAAATGTACTTACATTTAACAATGTTAAATAGGAGTATATTTGGACTGAACTGGTCCAGCCAGAGTAATTTCTGTTACAATTAAAGCGGTATAGTTGATCTCGTTAATGGTTTGCCAGAAACTTCAAATCTCGTTGGTTAGTCTGCTGAGCATGGGTTTGATTCCCAGGTCGGGCAAAGTGTTATGATACGTGGTGGTAAAACCTGTGACGTGCACTATACTCCCAAGTCATCATCTGCCTAGCCTTTTCCCAACCATGTTGGAGTTGGCTGCAAGTCTACTCGGATGCAGCAGAATACCAGTATTTTACATGAAGCGACTGCGGACGGACCTCCACAACCTAAGTTAGCTGACAACTGGGTACTACGATATCCCTTGGTAAGACTGGTTGTCAGACTTTCAGGCCACTGACTGCCTGTACCGACTATAAAAGATCTAAAAATGACTGCCGGGACAAACGACTAAACCTGCTTTCGGAAAGACGGAGGAAACTCGGTGTATATGGATGATCGCCCATCCACGTACCGACCTTGGCAAGCGCGGGTTACTCTGAAGATCGGGCGGTGGGGCTATTATTATTCAGCCACGAGCTTAACAATAACAGCACTATACTTCTATGTGCAGCATAATCCATGGATATGACAAGAGAGTATGCAACAAAGAGTTCCATAATTATGCTTGTCTATGCTATTTATGCTTTTTTAATTAATTTCTGTGTAGATTAGTGTGAAATCGTTTAGTTAATCTTAGAACAACATTTGAGAGCTTTTGTGTTTTGAAAATATAATTAAGAAGAATCGACGGTAAGGCATCAATAGCTTATAGCTTGACTTATGACTAATGTCATGCGATTTTGATTTCCGACTCTGTGCTGCTACTAGCAATGATAATAGGAGAATTTGTAATGGGTTATCTGCTTTTATTGTCATGTATGTAACGTTTTGCCATCAGTGTGGATGAGCTGTTGCTGATGTTAAATCTATCAATGTAAAAATCAGAAGTTATTTATTCAAATTAGGCTGATAATCAGCACTTTTTGAACGTCGACGTTTACAAGAGACAGTCCCCCAAAACAGCCGCCCTTCGACACTTCCTAGTGTTTTATACTGTGTGTTTAATTCCGTACATAATGTAGGGTGCAAATCATACATACTAGCATTATTTACTCTATTCTTGAATGCAATAACATTATTAATATATTGCATTACAACTGTTCAAACTGCAACATTAAACAAACATTGTTTTACTATTCAAAGTAAACGTAAAACGAAAACTATTGCTAACAAACAATGATTTTGTTGCTAATAGTTTCGCTGAAACAGAACATATAACACGTGGCCATACGTTTAGCTAATAGACTCAACGTTAGCAGTAATGACAGACAAACAAACAAACAAACAGTGCGCGTCGGAAATAGAGTCCGTTCGGAGAACACACGCGGGATCGATGCACATTCTCATGTTGTGGAAAATGGAATACATGACAAGACAACGTACCTGGTTAGGATCAAGCGTCGGTTAACGACTCCTGTCAATATTTAGGTGAGAAAAGCAAAAATTCTTACCACAGACATGATTTCAGAGCCGCAAAAACATTACCAGGAAGCAAAAAGCACAATTCCGTATATTTTTAGCCACAATTGCATGGAAACACATTTAAATATGGCTTTATATCCAACGATCGTAAAAGGGCAGCGCCCAAATAGCACTGACACGAATTGCATCGGTAACGCCTACACAAGTTATAGGTCATCGCGGCAGGGCGGCGATGGCGAGCGGGTTGCAACTGTTGCAAGCTCTCGCAGCAACAATGACGTGTGTAAACAAATAAACAACATTATCAGCATTACGTAAACATAACGACATGGCGACCCTTATCATCAACAAGCCACAAATCAACACTTTGTTAGGCAACAACACAACACTTGCGCGCGCACCTGCGTAAACAACTTGTTGTATCCGTGCCCTTGGTTGTTGTATCCCATCACGTTACGGCTTTGCGGCAGGTGGTGGCCGCTCCGGACCACCAGTGGGATCGCGTCTGGGTCGGCCGTGGTGGCGGCACATCGGAGCAGCCGCACTACCGTCCGACGCGACGGTCGCGAGCGAATAAGCCCGAATCTCTCCGAACTTTGGATCCCAAGCCCCCCTCGGATTGGCGGACTCTCCCCCGCCGTTAGGTGAATGGGTGCGCGCGCACGGGTCTGCTCCGGTTGACGAACCGTGTTGGGAGCAAGATTAGGGATTACAGCAAGTGGGTCACCTCAGATAATGGAGGGCCAATTGTTTTCAGCGTTGACAGTCGCTGAGAGCTTGAATGGAGTTATGAAGCCAGGACTCAGTCAAAGGGCTGGATCTAATGTAATTAGTCGACAGATTGATGTTTACATCTTTCCCATGGCCGAAACCGATGGAAATCGGTAAATAAGATTTGAAATTGAAGATGCTCGACTGCAATATATTTTCACGTGACAAAAACAGGGTATAAATAATTCCTTTACACGAATAACTTTACGCAGGAAACATAACTTGAGAAAAATAAAATTTGCCATCGTGAAAACGTATGGGTAATTGGCATGTCTCAGCCAATTAAATCTCATATTTAAGATCCGCCCTCGTATGTAAGCAGGGCAATTAACATAAATCAGCTCTTTAAAATGCTGGATAAGCACCATCACCACACGTCATATCGTATCGTACGCTGAGTAAAAATATAACTAGCTATGTAATGTACATACTTACATTACAATGTTGCTAAGATTGCGGGCGATGATGGCAGGTACACGATGCTGAACAAACTCAACAGTAAATTGACAATTATGTTGTCTTCATTCAGAAGCTTTAGTGGACCGCAGTTATCAAAAGTCATGAGAAGAGGCGTTTGCCCAGCAGTGGGATGAAGCTTGGTAGCCAATATATAGGATGGAACGGACATTGACGCACAAACGGTTACCACGTATTCAGTACGTCATTCTGAACCTGGAGGTCCACATCGATTTTGTTCGACTCTGTATAAAAACTACTAATAATGTCCGATTGTGGGTTTTTTGAATAAATCGACAAGTAAAAGTTATGACTTGGCCACACTTGGCTTTACCACAGATTTATTTATGCCGCTTAAATCTTGGGTTTTATAAAATACGGTAAATTAAGTCTGTAAACGTAAGTAAATCTAATCGATTGTGATTATATACATAGTTCATATCATAGCGATTACATATTCTTGTGTACATACGTTTTATAGTCCGATGAGAAATTAATTTGATTAGGCATCGCTAAAAGCCATTAATTTTATCACCACGCAATATCATAAACTGCATAGGTAATTAACGACCCTGAACTTATATTTAGAGGCCCTTAACTCATGTTTAGGGGAAATCAATATGCTTTCAATTAAAACAGCCGGGTAATCCGGATATACACAGCATGTTTGATCGATATGTGATCTTTCAGGTCTCTGATCACGGTGATAAAAGGAGGGAAGAAATTCCCTTCCACTTCTCATCCAATATTCATCATCTTCTGCCTGCCTTTTCCCAAATATATTGGGGTCGGCTTTCAGTCTAACCGGATGCAGCAGGTATTTTACATGGAGCGACTGCCTATCTAAGCTCCACAACCCGGTTAGTACTGGGTAATTCGATAACCCTTGGTAAGACTGGTTGTCATACTTACGGGCCACTGTAACGACTGTCAAAGATCTACTTCTCCACGATTGCCATGAAATATTTCGCTGTAAAATACTCCGGAAACATCGGATCACATTTTTCTGTTCCTTTCTCACGCACTTTCGTCTACATTTCTACCATACTGATTACTGCTATAAACTAAAAATGTTATATGAAAAGGATTAAATAAACTCTATGAAAAACTCTGTAACAAGTTCATTTGCCGCTATGAATGAGTGAAACATTTAGTTGCCAACCAAACTAAAGTGCGTGTAAAATCAAGATTGGGAGCATGCTTAAAGGTCACTATATTACCATAATAATTATTGTATAAATGAATGAAAAGCGAAGTACCTAAGAATGGTTTTAACTATTAATTTATACGTAAGTACTTTGCCTTTAATTCCCATTAGATCCTACGTTTACATCAAGGTATAAAACATTTACGTAGTCTACAAGTTGTGTCTACTAAATTTGTTTATCTTTTAAACCTAAAACAAACTGCAAAGTCTAGTTGCATAATAAACTTGTCAAAAATGTCATCAATAAATATACCACGAAGGGGATGGCGGTGTCTGACCCATCCGGATCGGTCCATTCGAGGTCCGCCATCCTCTTCTAACCCAACATGGTTATAAATAAAAGGTTAATAATCTGAAACAATGTCAACATATGTATGGCACCTACCTACTCAAGTACATAAGATTTCTTGAACGCCCTGCCGTGGAAAACCATAGCAAATTCGACCAAGTAGTACTCTAATCTAGTAGTACTCTTAGGCCTGACATACAAGACAAATTTTATGTATTTCAGACCTGTATGTGTTATGTATTTCAGACCTGAAAGCTAGCCAACTCTAACTTCACAGTAAAAGTTGGTAAAAGTACGTAAGTACTTCCCGACGTCCCCAGTTCACTGCGCTCGGACTCGGGCTTTTATCGGGCGCCGTTCCAATATTGCACTGCACTTACTAGTAACTACATTATGGGAACAAGTGTATTTAAGCTCTACCTTCATACAGCTAGTAACTTGCATTATACGGTATCTTTTATTTTATACCCAGTGTATTTTATTTACAAGCTCAAGAAAAGATTTTGCTAAAAGGAAAAAATCATCGGCATTTTTATTATTCCTATTTTACGTATGGAACCCTCACTGGGTCTTTGACAAACATTCAGAAGTCCTAACTCAGGGTTTGCCAACCTGCAATAAAATGTAGTATTCTAGGCGTCAAGTTTGCAGATAAAATTCGTACACAGATTACTGACGTTGCTCGAATAGTCGCTTAGCTGAAATGGAACTAGAGTGGCTACATCCGTCGTATTCCCAATGAGCTGTAGGCCAAATAACCACTATGTGGAGGTCTGACACAGCCAGAAGGCGTCACGGCACACTTCGTAGAAGATGGCAGTATGAGCTGGACAAAACCAACCACAGATTAGTCGGAATATTCTGGGCCACTAATGAGTTGCTTCACCTAGACAGCAAGACTATGACCGCCGTAGTCAGGCAACTTACATTCGCTCACCTGACATCGTTGGAATAACGGGAATATTCTGGCCGATTAGTAGACCAAAGTGTGATCTGGTGTTGAGAGCTATGCTATTTAATGTTGTAGAACAGTGTTTTTCAACCTGTGGGTCGCAACCTCCTGGGGGGTTGCGAAGCCTCCATAGGGGGGTCGCAACCTCTTGCGACCTCTCGCGAAAACTACCTCAATCAACAAAACAATAAAGCCTAGAAAGATAGATTTAATAAGAAAATGTTAACTCAACGATAAAAACATTTGTTTTTTCATACAAATTAACAAAATATAAACTTATTAGTACTCATCCATCTTATTGAGGTTTCGCTTGTTTGTCATTAACTAATTTCTCCCATCCTGGATCCGTTTTTGCTACATTGAGAATTAAATCGAATTCCAAATTTAAAAAAATGTGTTATATACCTACCTACATAATTATATTTATCCGAATTCTAATTATGCAAATGCATAAAAATGTTGAATGAATGTAATATTTGTAATTTAATAAAATAAATTTTTAAAAAGCGAAGTTTAGGGGTTCGCCAAATATATTTTCATATTAAGGGGGTCGCCGCATCCGCCCACCGGATGCGGCAGCCATTGAGGCGGAGCTATATGAGGGGTACAGAGCGGCGAAGACCGCTCTCCGCGAGGCTGTCCTGCGGGCCAGGGATCTGGCCCGCGAAGAGATGCTGGGGACTCTCGACAGAGATCCGTGGGGGCGCCCTTACAAGTTGGTGCGGGACAAACTCCGCCCCTGGGCCCCCCCACTGACGCAGAGTCTCCGGCCTGAGCTCGTGGAGGACGTGGTGAGCACTCTGTTCCCTTCGCGAGGGGAACACCCACCCCCGCCTATGGCTCCGCCGCCTGCGGTGCTGGAAGCGGATCATCAGGACGACGACGACGACACTCCGGAGGTGACTGGGGTAGACCTGAGAGTGGCGGTACGCAGGCTCAGTGCCAAAAATACCGCCCCAGGACCCGATGGCTTGCCTGGCAAAGCCTGGGTCCTGGCCTTGGAGGCTCTTGGGCCCCGACTGGAGGGGCTCCTAAGCGCATGCTTGGAGAGAGGCCAGTTCCCGCTTCGTTGGAAGACGGGGAAGCTGGTCCTCATCCGGAAGCCGGGGCGCCCTGCGGACTCTCCGTCCGCATACCGGCCCGTGGTGCTGCTTGACGAGGTGGGCAAGCTCTTTGAAAGAGTAATTGCAAACCGCCTCGCCGAGCACCTTGCGGGGACTGGGCCGGACCTTGCGGAACACCAGTTTGGTTTTCGCAAGGGGCGCTCTACGGTGGACGCCATCATGCGCGTGAGAGCCCTCACGACGGGGGATGCGGTGTCCAGGGGTGGGGTTGTCTTGGCGGTGTCTCTCGACATCGCCAACGCCTTCAACTCCATGCCCTGGAGCTGCATTAGGGAGGCACTCCGGTATCACCGGGTGCCGACCTACCTCCGTCGAGTGGTTGGGGACTATCTGACGGACAGAGCCGTCATCTACCCCGGTTGCAGCGGAGAATGGAACCGGCGAGAGATGTCGTGCGGTGTTCCACAGGGATCGGTTCTGGGGCCGTCCTTGTGGAACATCGGTTACGACTGGGTGCTGCGCGCCGACCTCCCTAGCGGTTCAGCGTGGTTTGCTACGCAGACGACACGCTGGTGCTGGCACAGGGGGGGTCGCACGAGGCGGCGGCCGAAGCGATGACACGCGGGGTTGCGATAGTCGTTGAGAGGATCCGGCAACTGGGTCTCGAGGTGGCACTGCACAAGTCCGAGGCCATGTGCTTTCATGGGCCTCGGAATGCGCCACCTCCGGGATCCACACTGACGGTAGGAGGGGTATCCATCGGCGTCGAGTCGACGTTAAAGTACCTGGGACTTGTCCTTGACAGCCGGTGGAACTTCGTGGAACATTTCCGACGTTTGGCCCCCAAACTGGAGCGGACTGGGGCTGCTTTCAGGCGGCTCCTGCCCAATCTGGGGGGGCCAAACGCCTCCTGCCGGAGGCTCTACGCGGGAGTCGTGCGGTCAATGGCCCTTTACGGGGCCCCGGTGTGGGCGCGTTCATTGAGGCGGCGAGCCACCCACTACCTGAACGCGCCCCAAAAGGTGGTAGCCGTAAGGCTGGCCCGGGGCTACCGCACGATCTCCCGCGAGGCGGCGAGCCTCCTTGCCGGATTGCCGCCATGGGATCTGGAGGCAATAGTCCTCGCGCGCCTACATGAATGGCGCGCGGAGGCGCTACGCCGGGGGGAAACTCCGCTGCCGCGGCAAATTGTCGCTCAGCGGACAGACTTCCGGCGGGATCTCATGGCGACATGGAGAGAGCGACTGTCGCAACCTCGTGCAGGGCACGCCACGATAGTGGCGATAAGTCCCCTCTTTGAGGAGTGGCTTGAGCGACGCCACGGCGTCCTCACCTTCCGCCTGACGCAGGTCCTCACCGGACACGGGGTGTTCGGGAGGTTCCTGCACCGAATCGGGCGGGAGGAAACGTCCGGGTGCTTCCACTGTGAGGATCGACCGGAGGACACGGTGCAGCACACGGTGGAGGTGTGCCCCGCGTGGGCGGAGCACCGCCGTGTCCTCGAAGCGGCGATCGGCAGCGGCGACCTCTCGCGTCCGGCCCTGGTGCAAGCCATGGTCCGGAGCGAGACGGAATGGGACGCCGTCACCTCCTTCTGCGAAGCAGTAATGCTAGAGAAGGAGGTGGCGGAACGTGAGAGGGAGAGAACCTCTCAACGTCCCGGCCGCCGCGGGAGACGCCCCGGGCGTCGGGGGCCACCACCACGTGGCCCCCGGTAGGCGCGGGCCTGTGGACGGTGAGCTATGGGCTAGCTCGCCGTCCGTCCGTCTCATGACGACAGGCCGTGTCGACGGCGCGTTCGTGTTCCACGCGCGCCTCAAAGAGAGTCAGCAAAAAGGAAGGGGTCCGTAAGGACCGATGCCTGCCGGGGTTGCGGGACTATTCGAAAGAGATACCGTGGCCCCGGAACACAAAGGGCGATGAAGGAACATGGATGGGTTTTAGTCAGTAAAAGTCTGACACTCCCTCCTGCTCCGCCCAGAGCGGGACCCCGGGGTTATTTGATGATTTCCCACCCGAAAAAAAAAAAAAAAAAAAAAAAAAAAAAGGGGGTCGTGTCATGAAAAAGGTTGAAAAACACTGTTGTAGAAGATCAATATTTGCTAAAAGTGAAAACTTTACAAGCAACATTAGCGCAACTATCGCTCACCAGATGCCGCTTAGTCGGACCGGGCATATTTTGGCCACTAATGAGGAGCGCAACTCGGAGCAAGGCCGCTATGTGCCAGTTCCGCATACACGCGGTGACTCATACCGCGTACTCGTAAGCTATAGCTTTCGTTTTAATACTACATGGTTTACGATCAGTAGCGTTTTTATTTCATTCAAGTTTTTGGTTGATTAATTTAGTGAGATGATTTGTGGTAGGATATTTTTATTTTATTTTTTTGTCCCTGGGAATGCTGGCATGATGGCTTGGAGATTTTTGTGAGAGATTGGCTGGAGAGGACCACGAATAGCGAAGAGTAAAATGCTTTAGGGGAGACCTATGCTTAGTAGGGGGGGGGGGGCATTTAAAAATAAAAAAGAAGTGTTTACCAATACATTAATGTGAAAGGGGTAGTGTTCATTGTTAAATGTGAAATAGCGTTCGATGCCAGAAAACAAAAGAACATTCAGCCCAAAGTTGAAAGTAGAGGTCATTCACCGTTATAAACTCCAATAAACAAAAAGAAAACACTACCTATTTATTATAACCATGAAAACCAGTAGTTACAATAATACACCATATTATGATAAAATAATTCAATGTAAATACGCGAAACGCCCACAAACCGGTGTTTGTCGGCCTACGCAAGTGCTACGCACTCGTAGCGCTGTGTAGCGGTCGTAGCACTGGCGCAGTGGCGTAGACCCCTGCGTAGACCCGAGTTTACGTAGGCATTTCCTGAAGAGACAATTATTATTTTGACATATTTAACCACAAAATGAACTGCAAACTATTTTTACAGAATATAATTACTACAGGATATTCAAAGTTGGTTTTCGAGTTGTTTAGCTTTACGCTGTACCAAGTTATTAAAAGTTTAAGTTCTGTTTTGTGATATATTCTGTCTGAATATTATCGCCTCCTATTATTAATCATAAAAATAATCAGTTTTACCCTACTGCATGTCAGTTTTCAAAAACTGTTATGAAATTATGATACTAAACAATCATAAATAACACAATTCTATTTTTGATGCAATTAAGTAACTCAGTTACACCGACATCAGCTGATCCCTTGGTATCATTTATAATATTAAAAAAAAGATTGACTGGTAGAGAATGCCTTGTGGAATTGAGCGAACCAACTCTTGTACAAGAAGTTTAAACAAATATGCATACGAATGTAAATAATAAACTCCAAAACTTAGAAAAAAAACAGCCATGAAAATATTTGAAAAAGATTTACAAGATACCAAAAAAGCTATTTATTTACTGACGGCTCCAAAAGTGTGTGAAACTCTGTCACGAATGTAAGACAACGTCAATATCGTTGTGATAACAGAAACAGTATCAGTATACTATTTGTCTATACCCATCTGACATCATTCGCCTTTCAATAGATTTTCAGGAAGATGTCTCCTTTACAATTCATTATAAACATGTACAACACCGCCGTACTACCGCACAAAAGATGAGTCCACAACAGCCAGCGATAGTACCTTACATTTTACACAATTATCTGCACAAACTACATCGACTGGTCATTTAATAATTCCATAACAGCATCTTACAATAACCATCAATTCTCAACCTTACTCCCTTGTAACACGACCCAAAACGACCGCATCCTACCTTGCAATACCAATTTTAACCTCACAACAGCTAAAGAAAAACGAACTCTAAGTCCATGTAAGAAGGGGTTATGATAATTTTGCGGTGTAAGTTCGGAGTTGGCATGCGGTAAAACATTCTGTGTTTGGAATAAAGAAGAATGGGTCTTGTTTTGACGCGGGTAAGGTTGTTGTTTGTTTGTGGTGGGGTGCGCATGCGCGTGGTTCGGATCGATGTCCGCCGCGCCGCGCCGGCGACGTCTGACCTAGTTGGGGTATACGAGTGCACGGGTACCGGCAGGAGTGCAGGACACGCGTGAAACTTCGGTGCGACTCCGTAATCGTGGGCACTCAATTAGGCGGTACATGTATGAGTAACCAAGAAAAAAAAAAAAACAGTTCGCGAGCACGTTCACCAACGAACGAACTAAGTCGGCGTTTTATGCACATTTTATAAAACACGGACTGCTCATCTGGTAGGGAAAATAAGAATAGAACGAGTTCTGCTAAAACCATATTGTAGGGAGATAGGTAATAGATAATATCTCATGGGTACATTATCAGTTAGGCAGAACTGTTGCGAATAAAAGACTCGAAGGACAATTTAGTTATTTAAATACGGCGTGAAAGGGACATTCTCAACCCCCCCCCCCACATGTAAATTTTACATTGGTAATAAAAAAAATAACTGCTGTTTCCTCACTAAAGTGCCTACGAAGTCAAATGAATGACAAAGCAGATTAAAAAAAACAATGAAATATTTCGACGTGGGGGGATTCAAAATGGTGTACCTACCTACCTACTGAATACGTAGGAACTGTTTGTACGTCGGTGTCCTTTCAATACATCAAACGCAAACGCACGGTTTTTTCTACTAGGGACGCAGAAACTACAGAACGCTTCCAGCTACGATCCTTGCCTGCTTCTTTAGCTCATTTACGTTCATATACAGGTGACTTTTTTATCACTTTCCAAAAAATAGGTATAAAAGGTGAACGGAGTAGAAGCAAATGGCATACTTTTGATTTTTTGATTTTTTTTACAGAAAAAAAACAAAAAAAAAAAACTAAATTCAAATCATACACATATTGCGTATGATTTTAAATTTGATATTTTTCATTTTTTTTTTAAATTTCTCATTCTTTGTTCTAATACGAAAAGATTACTTGAAATTTGTAGCGTTTTTTGATGATGGATCATTTTTTTCTAAGTTGTGGAAATCAAAAAAAATACCTAGGTATGCCATATAATTTCTACTCCGTTCACCTAATATACCCATTTTTTTTGGAAAGTGATAAAAAAATCACCTGTATATTTTCATAATTATGTGCGCATCTGCCTAACTTATCCCAACTAAATAGGGACCGGTTTCCAGAGTATTTTACATACAGCATCTGCATATCTGATTGCCACAACCCACCTACTGGGTAATACGGTACTTCTTAGTAAGACTGCTTGCCAGACTCTCGGGATTCTGAATTAAATTCATGAATGCCAAAGATCTACTAATGATGGTCCGAAACAAACTGCTTTTCGTGTTTTCCGAGATACACCTTGTCAATATGTAATAGCGGCCAGTAAAAATGAACTTGTCGAATACGATATCATTACAATTGGGTTTGGGTGGTTACCCATCTCCATTCTCCTC
This sequence comes from Xestia xanthographa, assembly GCA_905147715.2. Lineage (NCBI taxonomy): Eukaryota > Metazoa > Arthropoda > Insecta > Lepidoptera > Noctuidae > Xestia > Xestia xanthographa. The sequence continues at coordinate 2,179,785 of LR990655.1, forward strand.
CAACAATAGCTCGCACCGTAACCGCGCGTTCGTACAACTTCCTCAACGAAACACAAACATTCGCGCTCCATTACGCGCTGTGTTAAGGTCGACAACCGCTACGTTTACGTTCAGCCAGCTATGTAAGTGTTGCAAGTATATACTGTTGAACGGCAGCCATTGCCCGTTTGAAACGGTCGTAGTATGAGAGTAAAATGTACTGTTTTTACTTTTGGGTATTATAGGTATATAAAATACTAGCGGACGTCCCGCGGTTTCACCCGCGTAGTTCCCGTTCCCGTAGGAGTACAGGAATAAAATATAGCCTATGTTACTCGTGGATAATGTAGCTTTCGAATGGTGAAAGATTTTTTTAAATCAGTCCAGTAGTTTTTGAGACTATTCATTACAAACAAACAAACAAACAAAGTTTTCCTCTTTATAATATTAGTATAGATATTATAGGGTACTCGTAACCATTTTTTTTTTCTTTTTCTTTTCATGCAGGATTTTGTAGCAGGCCAGTATTGCAGTTTTTGTCTAACCTCACGAGGGAAAAGCCTGAGTTAATGTATCACACTGGCATTTTCAATGGGTATTCTTTTGTGATATTTATGTTTGTTCAAATGGAATACAGTGTGGGATGGACCCCTGGCTAAAAACAGATCTAACCCGGGGCTGTTTTTAACTCTGGTCACGCAGAATTCGATCGCAATAGAGTGGATTCGTATTGTTGTAAATTGAATTGGTTTATTCTTAATTCATCGTATGAAGGAAGGATTGAGGAAGGCAATTAAAACGAAAAACAAACGTGAGAAAAACAAAATTGATTATTTTTGAATAATTTTCATCTTCAACACTCACGCAATTGTTTTCTCTACCAAGCTAGAGTAGCATTGAGAGGAAAGCAAAAAAATAAAGATAAAAACCACCTTCTCTTCAAGTTAAATCCACGTTTTTATATTATTCTAATCACATTTTTCACACATAAATAAATTCTCGCCTATTCCCTATTGCCTATGGGAAGAACGTAAAACGCCTTGTGGTACGAATTCGTGATCCTAACACCTCTGTTGATTTAGCCATCAGATGTAGTGGAAACTTGTTTATGTATTGCTTATTTGCAGGTACAAAGATTAAAGATAAGAAGAAATCTTTTTATTTCTCATGCTCTGAAAGTGCTTATTTGTGCAGGATATAGGCTGCACAAGTGCATTAACGTATCTACTCATAAATGTATCTATATTAAGGCAAAGAAAATGAGCCATACAGCCAAACACAATAAGAAATTCATAGATTGAATTTGTTATTTTATAATATTTACTTTAAATTATTTGCCTTAAGTATATGTTTTTTAAAACATAAAAGATATTAAAATTTAAATTCAAGTACGGTAGGTTATTTAATTACTTTAAGTAAATTATTATTACAAAATTAATTAAATAGTAGGCTGTATAGGTCTGCAGCCCAAGCCAGGATCAATGTCGTAAGATTAAAAAAAAAAGCAGCGATATGCCGGGAAAAACCATTTCCTTCAGTATTCAAAACTGTATACTAACTTTACTTTAAATTTTAATTAAAGAAATGTTATGTTATACTACTGTTTTATTTCCTCGCAATCGATGTGAAAAGCAGAGTTTATAACTCGTCCACAAAACCATTTTATCCTCGACATTACTATCAACCCTCGCCTTCGGCTCGGGTTGCTAAAAGTCTCGGATAAACATGGTTCGTTTTGTGCACTTGTTGTAAAATCTTCTATTAATAAATAAACAAATATCTTTAAATTAAAGCTGAACCACAATGCATTACATAAGGCCCTTTAAAATCATATGAAGTTAAGTTAAGTTCCTTGAAAATGGAAAACTGCCCAACAGCGCATCCTACTTTCCCATTAATTATGATGTTTTTATTTTATTTTAGGTAAATAAATAGAAAAACTAGGGATTCATATCGAAGAAGATATCAGGAAAAAGCAAGTCAACATTAAAATATTCACGTCTTGATGTGTTCTGTGATTTCTGTGAATGATAAGTCAATGTATTATAATTATGACTTTCATACATTCACATTTCAAAAATTATTGTAGGAGGACCTATTATTATCTTGAACTCTTACAAGATATTTTGAATTTTATTGTTATAGAGCAATAGAATATTTTTGATTAGCAGAAAGGTGGGTACATACGGGCTTATGTAGATGTTTTCGATACGCGATATGTAAATGTAACGAGATTTTCGATTCTAGGCGTATCGGTATAATGTAAAAGAAAATTCGCGCAGATGAGAAGACAATTTCACTATACTGCCCGTTTCGCTACTCTGCTGCTGGAGTTTCGACTCTCAGTGCTGAGGCGAGGATTGAAAATCCAACAATTTCCCATTATTTAGGCATTCATTGACGGATCGCCTAGTCTTCGTGTGAAAATGGGTACTATGTGTGGCCTGGATAATATTTTCATACAATATAAGTCTATAGACGATAAGCAATTGTACGCTATCGTAGTTACAATAGATTGGAAGTTTGCATTTCAGCATATTCTTCTTTTTATAGTTTCTGTGACAATCCGAATTGAGTCGGCCCAAATGGTGACGACTAGCATATCCTATGTACCCACTAAGTAGGAACGAACTGGAACTAAACGAACCTAATGCAATTCGGTTTACATGCAGGAGGAGTACAAGCACGGTATAAGATTTACCTAAGCATAGCAAGCTTTCATGTATGTGTGAGCATTTTGTCTAAAACTCTGACAACCGTCTTACCTAGTGGTATCGTTTTACCCATTAATCTATACTAATATTATAAAGAGGAAAACTTTGTTTGTTTGTTTGTTTGTAATGAATAGGCTCAAAAACTACTGGACCGATTTAAAAAATTCTTTCACCATTCGAAAGCTACATTATCCACGAGTAACATAGGCTATATTTTATCCCCGTACTCCCACGGGAACGGGAACTACGCGGGTGAAACCGCGGGAAGTCAGCTAGTAAGTTATAAAGGTCAGATAGGCAGTCAATTCATGCAAACTACTGGTATTCGTCTGGTTAGACTAGGCAGGTGATGATTATTTATTAAAATAAACTAAATGTGTTGTTGCTTCAAACAATCATAATCACTAATTATATTTTTTTCTTTTTATTCAAAAGGCTTTTGTTTAATTTGAAGATGTAGCCCTTGTTAACTATCCACAAATAAAATACAGAATTACTACTATAAACAGAATTAAATGCACAAACCGGATTCAGATACCAACAACCATAAGACAAGACGATAAACTTTGCATAGCCGGAAAGGGAAGACCAGTAACACGAACTGTTATTTTCCGCAAACATCGAACAAACAAGAGCTCCCGCTTTCCCGTAATGACGGTAAATATGACCAAAGCGAAAATAAACAAGATCATTAAAAATATAGGGCGCAAGAAAATAGCACTGTAGCGGGGCATGATCAAGTAGCTATGGATATGCTCGAGGGAATTGTGCATTTGTTGGGTGCTAGTTGTAGCGGGCACGTGGTCATAAGCGGGTCGGAGAGCGAACTCTTTTTTGAAAAGATTTTAAAGGTAGGAGAAGTTTCTTATTTTGTGTTTTGTATCTATCCTGAAAAGAAATTATTGATTGATTTATCCTCCATACAAAAGGTATAGGATCCTCCGAACAGTCTGTAGTGTCTGATGGTTTATTTTTCTGTTGTACTATTGTTGTTTTTTTTTCTAATGGAATCTCGGTCAACTTAGAAGGTTTTCGGCTGCTTAACCAAGCTATCACTCGATAGCTATTTATGTCCTTTGATTGTTGGGCTGTTTTATATATCCTTTCTTTTTCTTGCGCGATGTAGAATTTTGCGTGACGTCATTACGGTAGTAATTCCTATGTGGCGATGTAGATGGCGCCACAAACTAACCCGTAGCTTAATGCAAGGTTAGGTTAGGTCGGATGTTGGATAGAATTGTTGGGGTTAAAGTATTGTCATACAACAACATTTTATGGTAACCGTTCAATCGAGGGCAGAATTTCTTGGGACTAATGACGTAAAACCTGTCCTTGCTTTCGACCCATGATAAATTCGTTTCAAAGCGTTTGCCATGTAATAAAATCTATCTGAAAGACTAATTGCATTCATGAGTAAGACTTAATCAAAAAAATACATTGCCACATTTTGTAGCTTGTGATTCACACATTTTTGGAAACGAGAAACATTTGGCATAAAGCTTCAGGTCATGAGTATTTAGCTAAATATATTCTTTAACAAAGTAAAGTTCGAAGAATGAGTGTTGCCAAACATGCATCTGCATGAGCCACCAACTGGACAACATTCAAAAAACCCATACCATGGAATTAGTAAAAAATCTCGGGAGATGTAATAACTAAATTAAGTCAAATGAGGGGTTCTATTTTATCAGCTATAATATTACATTATACCAGTGAAGAACATGGTAAAAAAGAAAACCAGTGAAGTGTGGATGTACTATACGTATACTTAGCCCTTGCTTAGTATAGTACACTCCACACTGGTTTGAGATATGTCGTCATCTACCGTGTCAAAGCTAATGAGAAATTCCTGATTGAAAAACTCAAACATCAGCAAAAAAGTATCCTTAAAATTAAACTTATATTGTCACTTACGGGATATTTTCCGTGATTGTTCATTGTTTTGAGCTCCCAATATACGGAAGATGTCCCGTAAGTGACAATAAAAGTTTAGTTTTAAACCGTGAAAGCTTAAAACAGTGTTATCCATAAAATGTTGTTGTAATTTATTGATTGAAACAAAGTTCTATGAAACATAGTTCTATGAAACGCTGTCTTTTATGAAAATACTATAAGGTAACACTGAAATATCAGAAACCTAGCTGTTCCCACTTCGTGGTGTTGGTGATTGTAGATTGACTCTAATTCTGCAAAACTTTTTAAAAGCAAGCTCGTGGTCATCGGAGCCCTACAACTGTAATATCACTGACTCCAAGATTTTATAAGAGGCCCATCTTGTTCGAGGGTCCACTTTGACCGTGGCAGACGACACGCTGGCTTCTTCAAAGCATGGACAATACCTACCAGGGTTGCAGAAATAGAGAGAAATATACTTAGAAAGTATTGGCAGGGCATTTGAAAGGTCAGGGCTAATAGTATTAAGTTATTTTTAAAAGAAGAGTTGTGAAAGGTTATCGGTAAGTTTTATAGTTCTAAAAATATTGTAGTTCTAGTTAGGAGCATAAAATGCCACAAGGTAAAGTTAATATTCGGAGCAAACTTTACTGAGAACCTAGTTTCCATGAATAAATCCCGCTGCCTCGTTGGTCTAGCTAGTGGCTGTAAGCGCTACCGCTAAGTATGAGGTCTAGTTCAATTCCCAGGTAAGGCAAACCGTTATTTGGCATTTAGCAGAGTTTTTATTGGCAAAATATAGGTGCACCATTGGTCACCTCTGTGACTGTCTTGCGGAGACTACAGGCATGTTTTTTTCGGAGAAAACTGCGCTATGAGAGTACCGAGTTTCCATGAATGAATTCCACAATACAGTCCAATTTCAAAGCACGAGAAAACCTTCAAACGCGTACTCACAACAAATCTCTCAGTAACACGTTTATGTCCAGCGTTGTATACGTTCGAACTCGTACGTCATTCGTACGCCGGTGACTCATGCGCCATTCATGAAATACCCAATTACTCGACACACGCTATTTACTTAAAACTGTGTACCTTCTATAATTTAAGTACGAGTACAATTTAACTACGCACGCATAGGGACCTAACTAACTATAGTTTGATGTTGAACTCTCTAATGAATGAGTTTATATTTTTGTCCTTCTGAAGTTGAATTAAACAATCTTTTAATGAATAAAGGGGCCGTACTCTTATGGTTAAAACTTAGTATCTTAGTAAAAAGAATGATATGAAAAAAAAAGAAGTAAATTGCAGGCTGACAGGGGAGAATAGAATAAAAAATATGGGATACAATCAAGAAGATTATAATGAAGATGATTCTCTGACTACCTAACTACTCGTTTAGAACGAGCCTAACCCGATCCAAATTTACAGTGAATTTTGTGCACTTGCTTTGAGCAGTGCAACTGAGTGCAACCGATGCACACTCAAGTGTTTCTATGACGTAAACAAACACGATTAAAGAGCAAGATGTGATTACTGACCTAACCTTGACGTGTAAAGCAGATATAGCGAACAAAGGGATGCAGATCGAATACTGAATGTACAGTTTAAATCTAGACATTCATCTTCTTGTAATATTCATGCATCAAGTACATGGGTCAAGGCTTTTGGATCAATGGACGACCTCATCTTCATCATCATCAGCCTATTAATGTTCCCACTGCTGGGACACAGGCCTCCTGTCAATGAGAGGGAATGGGCTATACTTAATCCACCACGCGGGCCCAGTGCGGATTGGTAGATGTCGCATGTCTTCGAATTTTTGGTTCTTGGACATGCCGGTTTCCTCACGATGTTTTCCTTCACCGTTTCGAGAGCAGTGGTGATGAAATAAATTACACAAAGTAATGCGCGCCTGTCTGGGTTCGAACCCACGACTTACTGTTCGTAAGTCGGGGCCACCACCACTGGGCCACCGAAATGGACGACCTACCCTCAATTAACTGAAAGTCGAGAATTGCATATCTTTACTTTCGTCGAGATTTCTACCTGTGTGAAAGCCAATATACGTATAGGTACGAATTTACGTCTAGGTATGTGTTTTATGGATTCGACAAACGATTGACCTGGTTCAAGTTCATTCAGGTTCAAGAATTCACCAGTGTACCTACGTCATTGACTGTTTAGTAAAAGAATAAACTTATTCTATAAATCTCATCAGCCCACTAAACTGCCCAAAGCACATATCACTTCTGTTTAGTGTATTATTATAATTCCAACGCCACGTAACGCTATCGTACTACACACAATAATTAACGTTTACAAAATTGGCAACACACAACTAACACCTGGCAACATTGTACAGACACGTATACAGACTATTTATGAGAAAAACTAGTAAATTTTCCTTTAAATAAAACTCAAAACTGATGAATTTTTCATTCATAAACATCATAACAAGTTAGAGTAAACTGTGAAAGACGAAAATGTAACATAACCTCAACATTTTGGCGAAATTTTTGTCAAAGCTTACCCTTCGCAGTTTACGAGTATATCGCGGTCGTCTAAAGTGATCCATGGTAGTTGAGCCTTCGTCATAAGACACACATTTCACTGTATACACTTAACACTATCACTACTACACTAACTAGGCGTGATGCATAATATTGTGATGACCACGGCCGCGGACTGAGCGGCTGTGTGCTAAAAATAATGGCGCGTACGGCGGTAGACGCGGGATGCGCGCGAGGGTTTGAGATGGGAGACGTACATTGATTTGTATACCGTCAAATATCTACCTAACCTTTCCCAACTATGTTGGGGTCGGCTTCCAGTCTAATTGGATGCAGCTGAATAAGAGCATTTTATAAAGAACGACTGCCTATCTGACCTCCACAACCCAGTAACTGCGTGTCAGATAGATTCGTCACCTTCGGCAATGTGAAGATGAGTCAGATGGGTGAGTGTAATGATCAGTTTACCTTAGGGTAAGTAATTGTCAACCACACACGTTCTATTCTGACTGTCAATTATTGTTTATTTGACGGTAGTCTTAACACCAAAGGACCTAAGTAAAGAGACGTTCTACCAGATACATGGATGATGGTAAACAAATATGAAAATACTACGTTTGTCCGTAAACATGCATTTATAAGAATGTTATGTTCATTGATTCACTGACAGACACCGCTCATCCTGAACTGCTGGGTAGAAGCATGGTCTATGCACAATATTTCCAAATGTAACAAGGATCTGCACTAAGGAAGGAGTTGATACAATCATCGGACAGCTGGTCGTCTTATATTCATCATATCAGCTTGGAATCACCCACTGCTGGGTCCACTGGTGGTCATAATGAATACAGGCTCTCAATCTGAACAACTTTCTCTATTGTACCAACAACGTAATCGTGATAAAATAATCGCCGATCCCGCACAAAACTTGAATACCGAATTGACCTAAATCTATTGGTAAGCTGATTATTTTGAAAGTTGTTCAGTTCGATGGTCTGGTGGCCTACCATGACGTCTTAAAGCAGGATCGTTTTAATTTTATTCCAGTGAGGGAAAGAGATGGCGCTAGATGTTCTCTATAGCTCAGTCTCTTACCCACACTGGAACAAGAATAAAACGATCCTGCTTTAAGACGTCATGGTAGGCCACCTGTAATGCACCCTTCAGTATGACGGATGCGTACCATTTGATATAATAACAAAACTTCTAATGATCACATGACCTCATTTAATTGAATATAGGTACTTTTTTTTAGTATAACGATGAAATGATTTATTGAATTATTTATGTAATTTCAGTTTACCTTTTTTATATGGTCTCTATCATGGGGTAAACCTAAAGGTTTCCGCACTTAGTCCCTAAGGTGGACCATTATGCGTATTTTAAATGGTTTAATTAACATTTTCTATAATGCACATTTGAACTAATATTCAGTTAGTATAATATTTAAGTAGTTAGTTTAATATTTAAAATCTAAATAGTAACGTTTGATATCATATCGAAACGTCTACTCTGTTTTGTATATACCCTGTATTGTCGGTGAATCATCTCGTCTGGGTTAGGTTAGGTTAGAACAGTGATCATTAGCGCGCGAAGACGAGCGAGCGAAGCGAGCGTGCCTCGGCAGCGGCCGCCGAGCGCCAGATCCCCTTTATTGTTGGTGAATCATTTGGGTTAGATGAGGTTATAACAGTATGAAGTTTCTTGATATTTACTTATTCATTACAGAATTTTGGCTGAAAAGGAGTAAATATGAAAATTAAGTCAAATAAAAATTTGGTCAACTGAACGTGGTTTAAAATAGCAATAAAAAAATTGAAAATTATATGAAATGAACGTTAAACTAAATGTTATAATAGCAAAAGAAGTTTATATGTAATGTAACATTAGATCACATGAAATTAGGTTATTTGTTTTTATAGCGTATGAAAATTATATCATGTGAACGTTATTTCAAGTGATAATATACTATCTGTTATTATGCCATATATGTATTACACACCCTAATATGACAGTACCTATCTGATACACGTTGTATGAGGGTTAAATAGGTGATGGTCGTAATTTTTGGCCGAAATAAGGTGATAGCAGAGTACCTATCCTGGTAGACACCACATTACCACGAGCGTAACTAACCATGCCGAGGCGTCACAAGTAACTAGTACTGAGTAATAATAGCTTTCCGACCACAACTATCGATCTATCTTCCATGATAATCTCTTCAAGGTGAATGTAAAGTTTTCACTTCGTAGAATTCTGCATTTTGCATCCATCCTTGGAAGTTTATAAGTTTAGAAAACTGTCATGTTCTCAGAATGTGGGTAGTTATGTCCGTCATAATAATTACATTCTCTTTCAGATAATAGGGAATGGGCAGGGCACATTGCTCGCAGAACGGATGGCCGATGGGGCCGAAAAGTTTTGGAGTGGCGACCGCGAACCGGAAGACGTTGCGTTGGAAGGCCTCCCACTAGGTGGACTGATGACCTGGTGAAGGTTGCGGGAATCCTCTGGATGCGAGTCGCACGGGACCGGTCAATGTGGCGACACTTGGGGGAGGCCTATGTCCAGCAGTGGACGTCTTTCGGCTGAAATGGTGATGATGATATTGAATAGGGAATGTGCATGAAATACAAAACTCTTTTTATTTAATAAAAATGCCTTATATTGTCCCCTAAAAACATTGTGGTACACTTGTTTAAGTAATAATAATAATAATAATTTCTTTATTGGCATAAAAACAGTAATATTACAATTTACTGTTTTATGTAGCATGTTTTTAGTGATACGGAACGCACTCTCAAAACGTGTCGTCCTCGATAACGCCAATAATGACGTCAAAGTCTATGTGTCAAAAAAACAAAATTTGATGTAAACAAGGCAGTTTGTGGTAAATGACGTCACATCATGGCGGCGACAGCTACGGACGTTTGAACTGTCATAGAAAATTGCAGGAGTTAAATATTATTTTTAAGCGAACTACTGCTAGTTGCGAACTGCTGCTAGTTGAACTTAACTTTTAATACTTTTCTTGGGTTGATTGATAGTACTGTATTTTATTAATTTAAGTGTAGAAAAAATTACGTGCATGTTCCCTATTCATAAATTATTTACAGGTGTTCATTAAATGTCGATGATTTAAGGGGTCCTAACTCAAAATGGGTTTACAAGATCCTGTTTAGCATAAGGATCTTTATGGTCCTTTCTCAGAATGCCCGTTTCCTATCGATCGCTTGATCGTCGCGCGAAATGGCGACCATCGCGTTCATTACGTTTAGCTAACTCACACGCATCTTCGTCGCGGTCATCGTAGCAATGCGGGACAACTTCTGGTTTTTCGAACAAATGAGGCTCATAGATATCAGCGCGATGTGTAGTGTAGGTACGTGCCACTGATCGCTTATGTTAAGACATGGAGTCATTGAAAGATTAGATTTCGTCTTCTTCAATCATCATATACGTGGAAAAATTATTCTTACATTTAGAGTTTTCTATTCTTTTAAGATTTACCTAAAATATTCAGAATACTCATTCACATCTCTATTCCTTATCACCTCTTACACAACGCACGATGGATATCAAACATCACAATATTTTCACATTGCCAAAACTATCTTCATATTACTAGAATACAGCCCAACAACTTTACTCCTGCATATAACAACCACCTTAACTATGCTGCGTAAAGACTAGATTTGTTTAAATTGTCATGTTTTTAAGTCGGTAATTATGGTTGAGATTTGTGAAGCCAGTGGTTCCGCCTCAATCGGCATTGATCTGTCAAGAGTAGCTGGCAACTGATGCCATTGTCTTATTATTTAATTATACATGTAATTTTAATGGGTTTTTTGTGCAAATGAACTAAAGATTTTTTTTTCACATCTTCTACCTATCTCTTCTTTTCGAAGGTAGTACATAATTGAAAGGAATTTCGCGTGTTCATAATCTAGTTAAAACAAATGAAGTGAGAATGAACTAAGATTACTGAAAGTCTAATTTGAATCGTATTAGTTAGTCTACTTGCCTTCCTATAACAACACAACGGATTGTAAACTCGTGGAACTTAATTGTGCCTTAATATTTTTTCATACGCTGGATTGCTACTGAAACTGAAATGTGAAATATTGTTTCCTTTGAAACCATCTGAAACATAATATTACCCGAATGATACGAAACTATCATCGCGCCACAACAGCGCCCTCTACCGCAATTAGCGGGCACTAGCGGAACCAAGCTGGAAAATGAGTGTTGAATTTTCGTTCCACGGAGTAGAGTTTCAACTTCACAAGCTTCACGGAAGTTTATTTACGCTTCCACTAGGTGGCGCTATTTTCAAACGAGCAGTTTCTAGTTCGAAGACAAGTTAGTAGATGGCGCTAGTGGTAGCATAACCAAATCCTGAAAGTTTGAAAATATTTTCATGATTATTGTAGGAATTTTTATAAACATCAAAATAGTTTTTAGTGATAAACGCGATAAATGAGAACATAATATTTGTTTAAATAAGAAATTATTAACCTGAGATTTATATTCACAAACACATTTCAATGTCCATCAATAAAATTCTGCTGATTATTCATGAATGGTGTGAAAATATTAAGAAGTTACTTCTATTGGAGGATCGCCAGAATATTATAAAGTGTTCACTCAGACGAAACAGTAGGCGATGTGTCGTAGGTAACATTTGCGCAATAGTAACAAGAAATTAAATAATACGCGGGCAAAACAAAATAGTTTTTACACATTTCAGTTATTGGCGTAACGCCCAAACTACGTAGAATGGCGTCTGAATTGCAACGTTGATTGAATCCCGGGACATTATTTCTATGACCCATTTTTTAGGAATATTTTTTATGTTATTTGCCTGTAATATTTTACGTTGTTTACGCGATCGCTGTTCATTAAAATGAAGTTGAATTTTATGGATTGTTTTGTGTTTATTGTTTGATATCTGTTCTACTGTTGCCCTATGGCGCTGGCGCCTGTGGTTACGTGTTACGACTGGGACAAGATTGATGATCGGAAACGCTGAGCTTTAAATTCCGTGGAAAATCAGCAAAGAAATTAATATGAAATTATTTGTAACGTTTGTTTGCCACAAGAATGTTTTTATGTATGAGATTCTGTTGCTTGTTTCAAGATTATTTTTGTTTGGGTAATTGCATTGCAGTTATTTACGTTTACATTGGTACAGTTCCGAGTAGGATAGCGTGTTTTGCGAGGATGCAGGGGATATTCTGACCCAACATCATGTAGTAACGTCTTCCATTACTTGACTCTTGTTTACCTACTGATGTATCTACCTACAGATGATGTACCTACAGTCAGCTTTACGATGTGGGTACCCTCTTGAAAGCACCTACGTTCGAACCCGGAGTACTGGGGTACACAACCGGGGTACCCGATTGATGCAGCCCACTGTACATAATACTACCAAACAACATAGAAGTGCCATCGCCTCGACAGAAAAAGTCTCCAACATTACTCTAGCTCAAATTCCCGTGTCACCACGCAACTCTACAAGGTAGGTACCTACTTATATGAAATAAGCCAGTTATATATAAACGGCAAGTTAACCAAATACGTCGGCGGGTGAACGACTCGCGTCTATTTCAGAAGTTAATAATTATATATACGGCAAAAGGAACGAGTTGTCTTTGCGTCCGCTACACTTGTGAATGGGTCCAATATTGTGATTACTGCGCAAGTGTTTTCGTATGGGTTAAGATTGAGACAGGGAGTAATAGGCATCGCGCGATGACTAACATGGGTTATTACCACAAATAAAAAAAAACTAGAAATAAATGCGTGTAACCAGATGTCCTAGAAAATTCGAAGATAATATGTGACACCCATCAACCTGTACTGGGCCCTCGTGGCGGATAACAGCCAGCAGTGGGAATGTTACAGGCTAATTATCTCTAAGAACATGGACGAATCAAAACGAGAAACGATTGTAGCAGCAAAATAGCGCCCATAGGAAAAAAGGCGTATTTTTCCTTTGGGCCTATTTTTTATATGGCTACTTACTTAATGGATAGCTGTTCGTGGAATTTACTACTCGTAAAATAATATTTGTTTGATTAATTATTAGATTTATTTTTCTAAAATAAAAGCTGTAAAAGTCTTGCAAAATCAGTCCAGCTTTTTCGGAGATTAGCCGGAACAAATATATAGAACATTTTTTTTTATTCATTTAAAGCTGTTTTCATAAAATCACAAACATACACTTCAATTTTATTTATTTGTAGACATGGAAATAAATGGCAAACTGTTTCTGTACAAGAGACTAGCAAGCTACATGCATCTGTAATCTACAAGATCTTTAAATGGATGGGAGGGTTTACTAATTTGCTTTCCGTCTGGGAATCGCAGACGAAGGCTAAAGTGCGGGGGAAGTACCTAAGTGCAATCCTCTTTACTTAAACCGCACGCGCGGTGGCTGGCTTTACCACATAATTAAGAGAAAAATATCTAGCATTGTTCTGCATACAGTATTTTCAGATGGGATATATGTGAAAGCTGTTTATACTGCCTAAACTTTAAGTGATCAATTCCTGACAGTGTAATAAATAATAAAACTCCTGTAACACAAGTCTCAGCTATCTCAGGAGTCAGGGTTTCAAATAGAAATGTCATGCCTTTTGTCTAGAGTTTTTTTTTTTCAATTTATGACTTATGTGTTTATGGTGTGGCGTATCTGTAGTTACGTCAACTCTTGATTTTTTGACTTCCAAAAGACGTCGTCGTCACGGCGAGTTGTATTCACTGATACCGTTATCCGATTTCCCGGGTTTAACGTTTTACGGTAAAACTCAATGAAATTAATGTGCATTCAAAACGTTGTGTTGGTGGTTGAAATGAATAGTAAACGGGTCATGAAGACATTTATAGGACTGTTATAACCTTAAAAACTAGTAGTAATGTTAAAAAAAAAAAAAAGTTGCGTCTTTGAAATTCAATATCTCCGAAACTAGAAGTTTCCCAGGTATGGTATAGACAAAAAAAATAATCGCAACGACCGCGACGGGGCGCACAAGTGCCCTTCGACTTCGTTATGAGTCTACTTACACCCTTTATACAAGGTCCCAGTTCTTAATTGAGCTGAACACTGACCGTTGACAACATTAAAAAAATACGATAATATACGATTATGTTAGTTGGTATAGTGTGTGAGACAAAACAATGCGAGATGCGTACGCGCAGGGCAAGAGTGTTGGCGGAGACGTGGGCGCAATAATGAAGTATATTGTAAATTTTTATCGTTAAAACTATTCTTGTTTACAAGTACGAAGTATTTTGGGCTGGTATAATAATTTTATAATTATAATTTTATAATTAAAAAATTATTATACATAAAATAAATAAAATAAAATATTTATAATTAATTTTATAATTTTATATAATAAATTATAACATGAGGACTCTTTCTTCTCACTCACTCACGACATAATGAACGAATAAATTATATGGAAAATATAACAGAGGTGAGGAGAGTTAGAAATTAAATTTGCGAATATTATGAAGAATTTATATTTCAATTATCTCTGGAGGAGGCCTTCACCTGAAAGGGGTTCTTGCTCACAATTATTTGATATTTTATTTAATAAAAAAAAATAAAAAAACAAAAAAAAATAAAACTGATTTTTAATATATTAATATAAATATAATTTAACATTAAAATCTATTAAATATCATAAGTTTTTTTAAGAAATATTAAAAAAATGTACTTAAATAAATAAGATATTCTAGTGAATAAAGAAAATCTAATAATTGAATGTAGCAATGAAATCTAACACGGTAATCATTATAATTTTAATTTATGTACTTAATAATCTAAATGGCAAGAAATAAAAGGCTTTTTTATTTTATTTTATTTATAATAATTTTCAATACACTTCCTCGAAAACTGGTCCATAACGCACTACGATTAGGTACAACATGCAATGTATTTCACACGCGTGCGATTTTTTCCACTTTCCAGCACGTGTGCGGGAATGAAAATTGCCACAGATAACTATACCTATACTTAGTCCAAATTGGTTCAATGCCTATAGTCTGAGGTGAATGTTTTTTTTTATTTCGGCAAAGCACTACGCGTCTTTACGGCACAAATATTTTATGAATATTCAAATTGTGTTAATAAATAGAATATCATAGATAAACATGATTATTAAAAACCAATAGTTACTTTTATACACAAATTGACATTTATTTGTGTTCTGAATTCAAAACTATAAAATCTATCTATTTTTTTATATTAGGCTGTGTAACGGCTTCATACCTTTGCCTCTCCTTCAACCTGGCGAAACCAAAGCGCGAGGAAAAAAAGAAAATAAAAATCATAGTTTCTTAGTTCGTGACAAAAATATTTTTCGTTATTTTATTTTATTTCTTCAAAAGTGTATTGAAAAACATCGTTTGATAGACGTGGACATTTGTTATTGCAATTCTCGGCTCAAAAACACCCTCGCCTACGGCTCGTGTGTTATAATTCCGCCTCGACTGCAATAACAAACTTTCTCCACTTGTATCAAAATGTACTATTGTATGACCTGCTCAACAAACACTGCGACTGTGAGCATAAGGTCTTCGGTTCGATTCACAGGTCGGGCAAAGTGTTTTTGGGTTTTTCCGTACTTATTAAACATAACTGGCGAAATGTGGGCTCACCATTAGGTACACCTCTGCCTAGCCCTTCGGGGATTGCAGGCGTGATGATATGTTAAATTAAAATCAAAGCATTTATTTCAAGTAAGCCAGTTACAGGCACTTTTGAATTGTCGAAACAAAGATGAAAATTAAATGTAGCTACAGTCCCAGTCACAAGACATAAAAACTGTGAAAGTATTGTACCCTAGCGTAGATCTCTATGGAGAAGAATGGGCAAGAAACTCCATGGACACTCTTTTAAATCATATAATAAATGTGTAATTGTTATGTTATCAGATCAGCCTATCCTATAATTTTCTCTTGCCCTTTGAATATCACAAAGATCACAATCATTTCACACAGACTACTTAATCATGGTGGTTACATTTTCAGGATATATCTTTCAGTCGGTCACTTTACCACGACATCATTTGCGTCACCCGAGAGAAGCAAGTGACGTAAGTAGGTTTATTGCGCAATTTCACAATTTATTGATCCGCACAATCGTGATTTTATAATCCTGGATAGTATTGAAATATTTCTGGATAATTGTAGTTACTTCGTCAGGCAGCATCCTGAGCAAAATCCTAGTAAGGGCTGACCTTCATCATCATCATCATCATTTCAGCTGAAAGACGTCCACTGCTGGACATAAGCCTCCCCCAAGTGTCGCCACATTTACCAGTACCGTGCGACTCGCATCCAGCTGACCTTATCTTCTTCAAAACCTATTATATCTGGAATTCTAGATCCTAGGTTTATGTTATTCATGTCCATAACTATTACCACACATTTTCATTTCTGACAAGTTTCAGGTTTTACGAAAAGCTATGCTTGAAATCAAACCTCCACAGTCAGCATGAAAATACAGACACTTAAAAAAACAATGGAACATTTGGTCCTTTCTAAATGAGGGATTTTCTTTTTAGCTTTTCCCTAGTCGCTGGATAGATGGCGCTAGGAGTAAGTATGATAATGCAAGGAACGGAACCTAAAAAAACTGATTTTAACAAAGCGCGAGAAATGTAGGTTATATTCGGAAGGTTAAGCAAATGAAAGTGTCAGTCAACGAGAGTATGTGACGTGACACAATGTTTTTTTTTTCAAGTGGGCTTTGGCACCAACTATCATAGTAAGTTCAACGCCATCTATAGAGTTCTTGGAAACTAAGTTTTTTTTTAAAACCTCAAAAGGAAAACCTCTCATTAGCAAAACACGGCAAAACAGGATAAAACTCGGAAAAATCAAAGAAAACATCAAGCTTATCTTTCAAAGCTGAAGCATCTACAAAACGCGTGTCCTAAAAAACAGAAGTACATGAAAATCTAAACGCGTCTGAAAACAAAACAAGAACATCTTCTTATCCGCCGGTTACATCCTATCTATTAACATTTCCTCACGACAAGTGCCATGAGGGGCCGCCATGACACCTCTATTTCGAGCCCGCTGCAATAACAGTACCGATGGTATTTTTATTACTCACTCCAGTTTATTTCAGTTACAATTTGACAAAATAAAAATAAGAAGGGCCCGCGTTGGCGGCGTAATGTGACACTCTGTTTTGAGTACATCGACGGCCCTCTTCGCTGTGGAAATTGGGTAAGGGGACAAAAGTGTCGTTGGATGCCGTTGTAGATTTAAAACCAGTGGCCCTTTAATGAGAGTGCGTTCACCTCAAGTGGAGTAAATGCATGCGTTTTTGGAAACAGGAACGAGACGTTTCCGTGTTTCAGATTTTCTTTCATATGAAGTGGAAGATTTCAATTTTATTTTTGTTTACTTTTAAAGTGTTGCTGTTTATGTTCTGTTTTTGTTTTAAATGATGTTGTCTGTTGGAAAATGGATTATATATCATGTGGTGCGCGTGACTCTTATGCTCTATTTTTCTGTATGTATCAATCTATTCTAGGATTTTATAGAAGGGGATTATAGGGCTTGTCAAGTGAAGTCATAATGCCAGCTCAACAATAAGTTCCTATTTTAGTACTAGAACCCCTTGCGTATAAACATAAATAAATAAAAACTGAAGTAGTTACCGAGAAGGTAACATAACTGATCCATTGGTGTCGTAACAGTACCTAAAATACTTCTACCTGTTGATATACTTTGTCAAAATCGACACAAAAGTATAAAAATAAGTGTCAAAGCAAGTATCAGATAAAACCGATACAACTACCATTCAGAACAGATATCGCACCGCATATCGCACCCCGACACACCGAACAAAAAGTGAAAGAATCCAGAGAATTTTACATAAAATTAACATTTATGAACGCAATAAAACGGCGAGCAGCACTAAACAGCCGACGGAGGCGCTTCCACGATACTTAGCGATACTATCGCTGAGATATAAACACGCCAACTTATAAATTTAACACCTGTCTGACTGTCAGAACTATTCTTTATTACCCGCACGTATCGCTGAAGCTACATGCCACCGTAAGCTGAAAAGCGGTAACTCAATAAATGTATGTTTCGAGGAGCCGGAATAAGCTGGTGAAAATGTATTTAAAACTAAGATGTGCGCATTTTTTTACTGTCTTTTTTATTGTCCAAAGAGCCCAGAGGACGTCGCAGCAGATCTCGTCGGAGATGGCGAGACAAGGTGGACCAAACAAAGTCCACTCGTTCGCAATAGCCCTGGACTCCAAGAACTGGAAGACATGGGCAGAGGCGTTTGCCCAGTGTGGGATGATGCAGACTTCACTATAGTTTAGTTACACCTTTTTCATTAGTAGACACCCTTTTCATTAGTAGATCTGATGCAGCGTCGACGTTTCAAGCTGTAAAATGCAAAAAAACGCATTTATTTAGAGATACCGCGTTTTTTTGCTGACGAGGGCAGCATAGTCTTCGTACGTTAACTACTTTGGGTACTGGCGGCAGGTTAAGTTGTAAAAGAAAAATTTCAAACTTTTGGAGATACCGCTGTTTGACTTACGAGGGATTACTATAGTCTTCATACATTGCCACTTTTGATAATGGTGGCGGGTAAAGTTGTAAAAGAAAGTCGGCAATGTTGCGGTCTGTGTCGCTTGGATCGCGGATCGCGTGGCCACGGGCGCCCGGGCGGCGCGCACGCAAGCAGTGTGACCGCAAAGGGAACTTATTTCCGCTAAATAATTGCCAGTCATCAAGAGTTTCCAACAGTTTTCGTTATAGTGCGTAATGTTTCTATTTCTGATTGTTTAGGGGTCCTTGGAACAAAGCTTTGGTGTATTGTCATTAAGGGTTGTTATTGCAGTTACTTCTATTTCTGTTTTTGAGTACTTATGTACAACTAGATGTAATGTAAGGTTTTCACGAAATGCTTTATCAAAGTACTAGCTGTTGACCGCGGCTTCGCCCGCGTACATTTTGGTAACTGTCCCACTGAATCATACTAAAGGGATAAATAGTGTCCTACATGTTAATCCAAGTTATAAACTATCTATGTGCCATTTATTATTATCATCACAATCACCATCACTATCACAACCACCACCATTATCACAATCACCGTCATTATCACAGTCACCATCATTATCTCAATCACCATCACTATTACAACCACCATTATTATCACAATCATTATCTCAATCATTTTCACAATCACCATCTCAATCACCATCACAATCACCATCACAATCACCGTCACTATCACAATCACCATCACCATCACAATTACCATCAAAATCACTGCTGTGATAGTGATTTTTCATCATCATCGTTATCACAACCATTATCATCGTAATCACAATCATTATCACAATCACCATCACATCACCATTTAATGACCATCACAATCACCATCACTATCACAATCACAATCACCATCGCTATCACAATCACAATCACCATTACAATCACAATCCCAATCACCATCACAATCACCATCGCAATGACTATCACAATCACTTACCTCGTTATCACAGTCATTGTTATCGTAATCACAATCATCTTCATCATTATCACAATCACCATCACTGTCACAATCACAATCACCTTTACCATCGCTATCAACATAACAATCACCGTCACTATCACAATCAACATCACAATCACCATCGCCATCACAATCCCAATCCCAATCACCATCACCATCACCATCACAATCACCATCGCAATCACTATCACCATCACTTACCTCGTCTCGTTACCACAATCATTGTTATCGTAATCACAATCATCTTCATCATTATCACAATCACCATCACTGTCACAATCACAATCACCTTTACCATCGCTATCACCATCACAATCACCATCACTATCACAATCACTGTCACAATCACCATCACTATCACAATCACCATCAAAATCACTATCACAATCACCATCACTATCACAAGCACCATCATTATCACATTCATTATCACAATCACCATCTCAATCACCATCACAATCACAATCATCATCACAATCCCCATCACCATCGCTATCACCATCACAATCACCGTCACTATCAAAATCACCATCAACATCACAATCACCATCACAACCACCATCACAATTACCATCACAATCACCATCACAATCACAATCACCATCAAAATCACAATCGCCATCACCATCACAATCACCATCACCATCACAATCACCATCACAATCACCATCACCATCACAATCACCATCACAATCACCATCACAATTACCATCACAATCACCATCACAATCACAATCACAATCACAATCACCATCAAAATCACAATCACCATCAACGTCACAATCACCATCACAAACACAATCACAATCACTATCACAATCACTTACCTCGTTATCACAATAATTGTTATCGTAATCACAATCATCTTCATTTTTATCACAATCACCATCACTGTCACAATCACAATCACCTTTACCATCGCTATCACCATCACAATCGCCGTCACTATCACAATCACTGTCACAATCACCATCACCATCACAATCACCATCAAAATCACTATCACAATCACCATCACTATCACAACCACCATCATTATCACAATCATTATCACAATCATTATCACAATCACCATCTCAATCACCATCACTATCACAATCAGCATCACAATCCCCATCACCATCGCTATCACCATCACAATCACCGTCACTATCAAAATCACCATCACCATCACAATCACCATCACAATCACCATCACAATCACCATCACAATTACCATCACAATCACCATTACAATCACAATCACCATCAAAATCACAATCACCATCACAATTACCATCACAATCACCATCGCAATTACCATCACAATCACCATCACAATCACAATCACCATCACAATCACCATCAAAATCACAATCACCATCACCATCACCGTCACAATCACCATCACAAACACAATCACAATCACTATCACAATCACTTACCTTGTTATCACAATAATTGTTATCGTAATCACAATCATCTTCATCGTTATCACAATCACCATCACTGTCACAATCACAATCACCTTTACCATCGCTATCACCATCACAATCGCCGTCACCATCACAATCACTATCACAATCACCATCACTGTCACAATCACTATCACAATCGCCATCATCGTTACCAAAGTTATTATCATAGTAATCACAATCATTATTATCGTTATCACAATCATCATTATCACAATCTTTATAATCGTAATTACAATCATTATCATCGTACTCAAAATCACCATCGCAATCATCATCATCATTATCACAATCATCATCATCGTTATCACAATCATCACAATAAATCGACAATAACCCTGTATAGAAGTCGAATCCGCCATCTTCTGGATCTCAAAATAAATGCAATTTTCGTAATCAGCACCCCCGATAATCTCGGTATCGACACCCATATTGATTTTTAGACATTTCAACCCCATCGCACCCCAACAGGGAATGATGGTATTTCAGGTCTGCCACATTAAATCTTAAAATCGTTGTTTTTGTAATACACCCAACCCAATTCTCCATACAAACAATACCTATGTTGAATTTCAGGCTTTGTTACCTCATTTTCCCCTTTAGGGGTTGAATTCTGTAAAAACCTGAAACACAAATGTTAACTCATTTATACGATACGATACGATACTCCTGGTAAGTTTCGAATAAAGTAGTCTAAGTAATTTTATTTATCTTTGGATCCCCGTTTCAACCGCTTAGGTGGTGAATTTTGAAAAATCGATTCTTAATGCACCCCTAAACTCCATAAAGAAGCTATGTGCCAAATTTGGAATCTCTAGGCTCAGCGGTTTGGGCTGTGAATTGATTTTTATACTTTGCCACCCCATTTAGGGGTTGAATTCTGAAAAAACCTGAAACCCGTTTCTCTCATTTATCAATAGGAGCACTCCTGTGAAGTTTCGAATAAAATAGTCTAACTAATCTTGTTTTACCCATACAAACTTTGGATTCCCGTTTAACCCCCTTAGGGGTTGAATTTTGAAAAATCCTTTCTTAATGCAACCCTAGACCACATAAGGAACCTACTTGCCAAATTTGGAATCTCTAGACTCAGCGGTTTGGGCTGTGCATTGATTTTTATACTTTGCCACCCCATTTCCCCCTCTTAGGGGTTGAATTCTGAAAAAACCTGAAACCCGTTTCTACTCATTTATCAATAGGAGCACTTCTGTGAAGTTTCGAATAAAATAGTCTAACTAATCTTGTTTTACCCATACAAACTTTGGATTCCCGTTTAACCCCCGTAGGGGTTGAATTTTGAAAAATCCTTTCTTAGTGCACCCCTAGACCACATAAGGAACCTACTTGCCAAATTTGGAATCTCTAAACTAAGCGGTTTGGGCTGTGCATTGATTTTTATACTTTGCCACCCCTTTTCCCCCTCTTAGGGGTTGAATTCTGAAAAAACCTGAAACCCGTTTCTACTTATTTATCAATAGGAGCGCTCCTGTGAAGTTTCGAATAAAATAGTCTAACTAATCTTGTTTCCCCATACAAACTTTGGAGCCCCGTTTAACCCCTTTAAGGGATGAATTTTGAAAAATCCTTTCTTAGTGCACCCCTAGACCACATAAGGAACCTACTTGCAAAATTTGGAATCTGTAGACCCAGCGGTTTGAGCTGTGCGTTGATAGATGAGTCAGTCAGTCAGTCAGTCAGTCAGTCAGTCAGTCAGTCAGTCAGTCAGTCAGTCAGTCAGTCAGTCAGTCAGTTTCTTCTTTTATATATTTAGATATATAAGATAAAGCAATGTCAGATATAGAATTTCAGAAGGATCTTATGTTTTAGTTATAAGAAATTGACGTAAAATCATACAAGGTTCAGGTCCAGATAAATTATTATAATTCAGCCGGTAACTGAAATTCTAAGTATTGAAAGAGAAGTGGGTATGAAACACGTCTCATGTAGCACTCGGAATGTCAGTTCCTTTCATCATGCACCGAATAAGATGAAAAATCATTTTCCTAATTAAACTTCAAATATACCATCATCTGCCTAGCCTTTTCTCAATTATGTTGGGGTCGGGTTCAAATCTAACTAGATGCAGCTGAATAACAGTATTTTACATGGAGCGACTGCCTATCTGACCTCCACAACCCAGTTAGTACTGGGTAATACGATACTCCTTGGTAAGACTAGTTGTCAGACTTTTATGGGCCACTGACTACCTTTAACGACTGTCAAAGATCTAAAAATGAGTCCCGGCTGTCATTTGCAGATCTTCGACAGTCGATAACGGCTTAACGTGCTTTCCGAAGCACGGAGGTAACCCGGTATGTAATGGGTGGTCACCCATCCACAGACCAACCTAGGTAAGCACGGCTTAACCTAAAGATCGACCCGAGCGGCTGTTATTATTTAACCACGGGCTCCTCACATGGACTTCAAATATACTAAAAGCTCTAAAATCAATACCAACAGATTTCTATCATCATTCCTTACACCCTTAACAAGCCAAAGACATTTGAACAAATAATGATCTTATTAACCATTAAAACTAAGCCTTAACACCACCATTACTACCTATATAACCTGAAGTTAGAGAGGTGATAGGCGTGCGATCGTGTCTATTTCACACAATCCGCATTTCCCTGAAATAAGTCGGGTAAGTATTGGGCGCACGCACTTGCAATAAACGCATTCAGTATGTGATAGTTACTGGAGCTAGTTGCTAGACTATTGAGGAATACTACATTCTTTCGCTTTTGGTCATAAGGATCAGTGTCTTTTGCTTTTATACTAAGAGCGAGAGAAACTCCAATGAGCTTTGGTATTGTATAAAGATAAATATTTGTGATTAAGTTTTTCGATGCTATGCAAATCAAAAGAATACTCTTCACCTTCAATTCAATAAGGTATTATTCAATACTCCGGATAATGCCTCTTTTTTAGCGATTGAGATTTTTAAGGTGCCTAGTCTTGTTGGAAAATCTCCCAAATTAATATGAAAAATACAAAACAATAAAAAAACGGCGCCAACATTTAACTCGCACACATTTCAACAATCAATCCCCAAACACATTATAAAAATTGAAATATTCAAAGAGAAAGCTCAATTAATCTTATGTTGCAAACTTATGAAAGAATTCTCCAGTGTCCCACATATTTAGAACACTTGGAATCGTGCATTTGTTTACTAAAGAATCGGATGAGTTGCCAACTGTTGCTGAGATGAGCAATAGTAAGATTAGATCGTCTACTTAATAATTGTATGGAAAATCAAACGAAGTATTATTAGAAGTGAAACAACGGAAAT
This sequence comes from Xestia xanthographa, assembly GCA_905147715.2. NCBI lineage: Eukaryota > Metazoa > Arthropoda > Insecta > Lepidoptera > Noctuidae > Xestia > Xestia xanthographa. The sequence goes on from LR990655.1 coordinate 2,204,213, forward strand.
ATCTTTTTGTTTTGTCTGATGTTATGTGTAGGTAAACCTATTGATACATGTTTTTGTATGTGAGTATAAGAATCTCATTTTTTGTTTGCGAAGATACCTAAACTCAGAGTCAGTGTCAATTCGGCTGACGGTGGAAACGTCATTAGATCAAGTATACCAAAATCTAGCATGTTGTGACTCCCCAGGACCAAGTTATCGCTCAAGGTGAGCTTCTACATACAATCAAACCTCTCCAATAAAAAACTTACCCTCCACCAGTTATGTTTTTAAGTCTCATGTAGCAGGGGCGAGCCTACTTCCATCAACCGGACAGCCAGACTCCGGTATCATCATCATCAACATCATCATCATCATCAGCAGCCTATAATGTTCCCACTGCTGGGACACAGGCCTCCTCTCAATGAGAGGGAATGGGCTATAATCCACCACGCGGACCCAGTGCGGATTGGTAGATGTCACTTACCTTCGAATTTTTGGTTCTAGGACATGCCGGTTTCCTCAAGATGTTTCCCTTCACCGTTTTGAGAGCAGTGGTGATCCGCTGTTCTTACTCCGGTATGCTGCTAAGAAATTCCTCGTCGTATTCAATTTATTCCAAAACGCGGTAATACAATAAAAAACACACAATTATTTCAGTAGCAAAAACTACTATCGCCACTTACATTCAAACGCAGCACAGTGCGTAGGTAAGTTGTGTACAAAGTTAGGCAATTAGGGTGGCACGCGAGGCACCGACGTCGCCGCGTCGTTTCCACGTGTCAAGTAGACTTGTAGGGGATTTTTCATTAATCTTTATGGCATTTTCGACACTATTTACATGCAGTTTAAATAAGTGATTCTTTTGAATATTTGGTTGCGGAATAAAAATCTTTATTTTGTAACCCGAAGTGTGGTAGGTAAACGTAGAATTGACTTGGTGTGTTGACTTTTATGCAAGCTAAACAAACACAGATGCGACTTTATTTAAAAGATATAATAGATAATGATTGTGTGATTGTTGACTTCTATAAGTTATGCATCTCAGTTGATGATGGTAGTTCATGATGATGGGACGTATTTATTGCCGAAACGATACCATACTGTTGGCAGATGTTGTGATTAAAATCACTACATAATTTGTCTAAGATGGTCCAAAACAAACAACACTTTGGAAAAATTAAAAGAAAACCACTTAATATGCCTAATTTTGCAGTAAGCAAAGGTTTGTGATAATAATTCTACGACCGTTTCCCCGACTTGTTTAGCCGTTATTCTTAATAAAGTAATCAACAACAGGAAACTCATCACTCCAAGAATAAGACGTTAAATGTATCACTTAACAATTAACGATACAATTAAGATACACAAGCCAATCAACACAACGTTTTCGCAACGTTTTTATAACAATTCCTCAAGCTATTAAACTGAACGTACGAAACACTTTAACTGATAATAATAAGTGTTAAAAGAATAATAAGTGAAAAAAATAATAGTTTTCTAACGGCTTGGCTATCGAACCCAACGTATTTTTATTGACGGGTGTGTATGAGCCATTAACGTTTTGCTGATTGATATCATTATTTTCGCGAATTGCGCCAGCACTTCGCGAAAATACCGAGACTAATTGAGTAAATCTCGATAAATACGATTGTTGTGTGTACGGGAAATATGATTATTTGTCTGTCTGTTTGTCAAAACGTGCCTGTCTAATATTTAATCATGTTTGTTACAGACGAGAAATATGCAAAACGTGCCTGTCTAATATTTAATCATGTTTGTTACAGACGAGAAATATGCAAAACGTGCCTTTCTAATTTTTAATCATGTTTGTTACAGACGAGAAATATGCAAAACATGCCTGTCTAATATTTAATCATGTGTGTTACAGACGAGAAATATGCAAAACGTGCCTGTCTAATATTTAATCATGTTTGTTACAGACGAGAAATATGCAAAACGTGCCTGTCTAATATTTAATCATGTTTGTTACAGACGAGAAATATGCAAAACGTGCCTGTCTAATATTTAATCATGTGTGTTACAGACGAGAAATATGCAAAACGTGCCTGTCTAATATTTAAACATGTTTGTTACAGACGAGAAATATGCAAAACGTGCCTGTCTAATATTTAATCATGTGTGTTACAGACGAGAAATATGCAAAACGTGCCTGTCTAATATTTAATCATGTTTGTTACAGACGAGAAATATGCAAAACGTGCCTGTCTAATATTTAATCATGTGTGTTACAGACGAGAAATATGCAAAACGTGACTGTCTAATATTTAATCATGTTTGTTACAGACGAGAAATATCCAGAGTAATTAAATGAATCAGACTACTGAAAGAGAAAAACTCGTTCATGATTTCCTACAATAATTTGTTTTAAGCCATATACCTATTATTGGTTTCCTGTAAGTCTCAAAGGACCAAAGTTTTTTTTTTATTGTAGAGCATTTATACATCTCTGTCTATAAGGGGAAACACAGATTTCCTGTCTGAAAAGTTCGCTGCATTTTGAAACCAGACAAAGCAAAGTGCGAAAACTAACACATCAATTTATAAAAAAATATAATAAAACATTGTTCATTTAACGTAAGTTTTAGTGCGAGTACCGTTAGCAAGTTAATTGGGACTATAAAACAAAAACTTGATTGATTGAATATCGCCAATTTTAATAGTTTGCTGATGGTACATCTAAGAGAGATACTCGCAATTTATATACGTTTGCCAATTTATGTACTATCAGTATAATGGTTATGACTGAAAGTAATGATGGACACCTAAGGGGTTAACATTCGAAGGCACAATTATTTTTATTCGAATTTCGTGAGATACGAACGAAATTTTATTTTCTTAGTTAAAGCCTTAGGTGATGTCTAGTACAAGAAAGTGTTAAGAAGAATGGTGTTACTTTAACTGCTCAACTTATAATATTTACATTTTGGTGCAAGTGTGCAACGACAAAATATGCTCACGCATTTTAAGCGTCATTTTTCAACACACTTCCTAGGAAATAGGTATATAATCAGATAGGCAAGCACACTATGTCACATGTGCTGTCCTGCTTGACGACGACGAGTCAAGCAGGACAGCACATGCTTGACTCGTTGGCGTGCGACTACTAAGCATGAGGTCCTAGGTTCGATTCCCGAGTCGGTAAAATTGTTATTGGGTATTTCCATCAGGAATTTCTCAGTAGCAGCCACGGAGACTCGTGGCGTGGAACTTGTGCCCGGTTGATGGCAATAGGCTCGCCCCCTATTACATGGGACTTAAACATTACTGGCTAAATGTGGGTGTACCTATTATTAGATACACCTCTGCCTAATCCTTCAGACATTCCAGGCGTGATGTTATGCTATGTAAAATGTCAGATTAATTAAACTCAATACAATTGATATGCAAATTGGCGAAATGTGGATGCGCTCTGCCTAATCTTTTCAGGAATACTAGCGAGACGTTAACATATATATATTTTTTTTTTATTCAAAATGAACAACAAACAACTGCAATATAAAACATAGACATAAGAAACATACAAAGCTTATACAACCCGGTCACATTATCTCGAGACCTGGCGTTGATGACGTCACGTCGCGTCGGCGATCTGATATGGTGCGCAAAACAAGTATCCTCTAGTAGGATATTATTATAAACAATAAGATTTCCAACAAAACAAATATTGTGTTAATTAATTTAATGTAGGTAATATTATTATAATGATATGATTAAAATTGCGGGAGGTTTGCATTCCAGCGAGGTCTCGCGATAATGTGACCGGGTTGTAGACAATATTGCAGCCCACAACGCTGTTCACAGCAAAAAAAAACACTCTAAACAAAATACAATTTTTTTTGCCTCAACAGCTCGAAAAACTGTATCATATCTAGAAGCAGTCCCTTATAATAATACTAAGTACCTACAAAACTTTGGTACTTATTTCAACAGTTTAATACCCTCAAACACGACGATTTTCATATAAGTACCTAGTACATGAAGACTTTACCACGAAATAAAGTTTATTTTTAGCTGAAAATAAAGTCGTTCGCAGTAACGAGACACTAAAGTCACTACACATAATTTAGAGTAATTTTTATAGCGTGAGTTATAAAGAACGTGTGTACCGATCTATAAATACTGCGTTTGCGCACATTTCTTGTAATTCAAACATTTGTCACATTTTTATTCACTTACGCAGTACTCTACACAATGTAGAACGATACAGAAGATTCAAATGATGAGCCTTTGAACATTTTTAACCCTAAAATAGGACATTTGTTTCATAATAGTTTCACCACCTACAATGATACAAATGAATCTAAAGGTAGCCAGTATCCTTCAGTTCAGGCACTTGTTATTTTTTTTGTATTTTATACAAAAAAAAAATAACAAGTATCATTGTAGGTGGTGAAACTATTATGAAACAAATGTCCTATTTTAGGGTTAAAAATGTTCAAAGGCTTGTATTGTTATAGGCTTGTATAATCTAAACTAATATTATAAAGAAGTAACATTTTTGTTTGTAAGTTTGTATGTAGAGGGTAATCTCTATAGGCTATATTTTATTCCCGTACTCCCACGGGAACGGGAACAACGCGGGTGAAACCGCGGGACGTCAGCTAGTTGTCTATAAGCTGGAAAGTTAGTCCAGCTAGCAACATTACTATTTTGAAGGGGTTGTACAGTTACTGTGAAATTACTATTTTTGTATAGCTACCACCAGGTACCAGGTTTTTGGTAGGTAGCTACCATGAATGAAAAAGGCTTAATCGGTTAATAGTAATTTTTAACTAACAGATTTTAATTGGTGAACACCACAGGATTTAATTATCTATCCTGGCATAGCCCAAAACCAATGTGGACTGATGAAGGTTGCGGGGATCCACTGGATGCGAGACGCATGGGACCGGTCAATGTGGCGACACTTGGAGGAGGCCTAGGTATGTCCAGCACTGGACGTCTTTCGACTAATGATGATGATGATGATGATAGCCCAAAAGTGGGCCTTCTGAATCTGAACTTCAGTCGTTAGAGTACTGTCGCCAACATAAAAGAAGAAAATGTCTTCAGTTCGTATTGAACATAAGTCTAAAAAATGCTTGGTAGATTTTTATTCGTAGAATGACATACAGTCGGAGTCCTACGGGAGAACTCGTGTAGAAGTGAGAATAGGTCTTCTGAATCTCCCTCTGTTAAAACGTCTAAGAGCAGCGCCCGCGCACGTGGTACCCGCCATTATTAAAAGTTGTTATGATTGAGCGCGAAAACGAATATTATTGCGTTCACAAGTGTTATTGGCATTATTTGAGTATAATTCTTTCGCGATTTGAGGTAATTTTGAAGTATGGCGTACGCGAATAATGTGTTAATGTTGGTGATTGAAAAATGTGGAGTTCACGTGGATCTGGAAGTTTAAAACATATCACAAGTTGTATCTAATAATCTGAAGAACTTGATTGAATAACCGTATTGTAGGATAATATTATCATAAAAAGAAAAATGAAGTGTAAAGTTAAACGAAGATTCGCCAAGGATCAAACAGAAGAGTATTTGGTCCTACGACCATTAATTATTTAGAATGTTTCAATAATATTTACTTTTGACTATTACATTATATATATTTTTTTAAACGATACTTTTGGACTTTAAGAAAATTTTCTATGACCACTGCAAACAACCAAATCTTTTTTAATGGCTTCTCAATAAAAGTCTACAATCGTCTACAATCTAGACGATTGTAGACGTTGCAATCGGACGCAGTCACTCTAGAAATCGACTTCGTAATTCCGACCAATTCGGTCAAAATCTCGAATGAGATTTTCGCCCGCAAGTTTGAAATCTCGAAAAATGGTTCGAGATATCGAAACAGATTGACAACAAATCCATAAACTTATATTGTCACTTACGGGATATCTTCCGTGATAAGAATTTTATTTGAGCTCCCGATATTTCGACGCTGTTGCAAGCGCCATGATCGCGGGTTCGCGGGATCGCGGGTTGAGTCAACCCACGATCATGGCGCTTGCAACAGCGTCGAAATATCGGGAGCTCAAAACAATTTATTATCACGGAAGATATCCCGTAAGTGACAATATAAGTTTAGTTTTAAACCGTGAAAGCTTAAAACAGTGTTTAACAAATCCATAGTTATCACCAAATGCACAAAAGTCATCACTTTCCTTTTCCTCTCAAACTAACACATAAAATCACTCCACCGACATAAGGAAGTCATCTTACAGAGGAGACAGCACTTTGCTGCGTCAAAACAAACATTTTATTTTTACAATTACGTAGGTACATAGACGGGCTATTTCGGTGGGTACCTCGTAATCTGCCTGCCCCCGCGCTGATCACGTAGCGCTGTCCTATGGGATTATTTTTCAGGTGATTTTATAAATGGGAATATTGATATCATTTTATCTGACGTCAAAGCGGGATCAGTAACTCGTCAACCACCTGTGAAGGTAATCTTCTTTATCGTGTGGTTAGTGCCTAACCCATGGGCTTCTGACTTAGCTGTACAGGCCGTCGTGAAGGTAATGGAAATGCTTTTATCGAAATTTTGAGATGCTTTTGATTGATCCGCAAGATTAAGATAGTAAATATGATGACGATCTTCGTAGAGCGGTTCGTATCTACTGGATGAGAGTTGCCGAGAATCGAGTTGAGTAGCGTGCGATTGAGGAGGACTATGTCCAGCAGTGGACTGCTGTAGGCTGATGATGATCAATCAGAAGCCATCATGATACTCAACTTCTACGTTATTTTTTCATTATTATTATATTTGCAATCGGTCGCAAGACCATAAGCGAATTTGTTGCAGTTTGCATGGCGTTGTGGTGGAGCAGCCAGTGCTGCGCCTCCCACTTATAGAAGGTAGTTCCTCTTCAGCCTTTTTATGACAGCTGTCGGGTTTAACAGTTCAGTCACTAAGGGGTTTGGGTGTATGGCTAGGCGTGCCTTGTGTTGACCTTTGTACCGAGTTTCAGAGTTTACGAGCAGCACCTGCAGGAAGTCGTGGATTTCGCTATTTCGAGCAAACCAAGGTGCATTTACTATAGCTCTTTGTATACCATTTTGAACCCTTTGCAGGCAGAGAATGTTAGTTTTGCCGGCTACGCCCCACAATTGGATTCCGTACGTCCATATTGGTTTAAGGACCGAGTTGTTAATGAGTAGCTTGTTGTCTACAGAGAGTACCGAGTTTCTTCCCATGAGCTAATACAGGTTGCGGAACTTATGGTTTATCTCCTCCCTTTTTTATTTAATGTGATGCTTCCATGTTAGGCGCATATCTAAATGGAAGCCAAGATATTTAACACATTATGTGTGTGGTAAGGTATCAGTTCCAAGAATAACAGGAGGGGTGTTTCCGTGCCTGAGCGTGAAGGTGATATGGTTAGACTTGGATGCACTGGCGCGTATCCGCCTCTTACAGAGCCATTTATGTGTCTCGTTTAACTGATTTTGGAGTTTTATTGCTGGTAATTTCTGGGCTGTCGTCCACTGATAAGTAGTAGGCTATGTCGGCAGCATATGTTGCAACTATGATGTCGTCCAATGTGGGTAATCTGATGTAAATATGTTATACAACACAGGGCCAATAACAGAACCCTGTGGTACTCCAGCTTCTACATCAAACAATCTTGATCATGCTTTGCCCTGTTTAACTCGGAAGCAGCGATCGGATAAGTACCTCCAACCGGATGAGCAGGAACATTGAGTGTAGAAGTTTTTCCTTCACATTTGCCAGTAATCCTTTGTGCCAGACACGGTCAAAAGCTTGTTGTACATCAAGAAATGCCGCTGAGCAGTACTTTTTGCATTCAAAGGGCTGTCTTCCTGTTTGATAAACTCGGTGAACCTGTTCTATTGTTGAATGGGATTTCCGAAAGCCAAACTGATGTGGTGGAACAATATCAATGACGTCCAGGCATGGTTTTAGTCGGTTAAGGAATATCCTCTCCCACAGTTTGGACAGCACAGGAGTTAAGCTTATCGGCCGATAAGACGACGCTTCATGTTCAGGTTTGCCCAATTTGTGAAACATGACAATTTCGGAGATTTTTCAAAGGTCAGGAAAGTGAGATGTTCGAAAGATTGCGCTGAACAGACTAGCCAAGAAGGCAATGCATTTTCTAGGAAGATTTTTAAGTATCGTCTACGTTATGGCACCTAAGTAAGTCCTGTCCTGCAGAACAGTGGAAGTTAACCATGATAGATGCAGTCATTTAAATATAAACTAATAGATAGGTCATCATCTGCCTAGCCTTTTTCCAACTATGTTGGGGTCGGCTTCCAGTCTAACCGGATGCAGCTGAATACAGTATTTTACATGGAGCGACTGCCTATCTGACCTCCACAACCTATTTAGTACCGGATAATACGATACCCCTTGGTAAGACTGGTTGTCAGACTTTTTGGGCCTCTGACTACCTAACGACTGCCAAAGATCTACAAATGACAGCCGGGACCAACGGCTTAACGTGCTTTCCGAGGCACGGAGGAAACTCGGTATGTAATGGGCGGTCACCCATCCACAGACCAACCTAGGCAAGCTCAGCTTAACCTTACGATCGACCCGAGCGGCTGTTATTATTTAGCCACGAGCTCCTCAAACTAATAGATAAACTAATAGATAGATATCTTTCAATTTTAAACTGGAAGATTTGTGTATGGATAAAGCAAAACTAATATAAATGGAACCGAACAATAATTACGTGAAGAGTTTCAAACTTAATTTCAATCACAAACATATAGGTACCCAGAAACTAAAGCCCGAACAAAACATACAAAGAAGTACCGTAACCATCTACACATCCCTATTACATAACTGCCATTAATAATTCTCAATAAAAAATATTTTTTACTCTCAAAACGAGGCGCCAGAACTAAATCAAAGGAGCGTAGTGTTGTTCAATCGAGGGCCGAGTGTATATCGCTCAGCGGCCGGTGAATAATACTGGAGACCAGATTAAACTCACAGAGACATTATAAAAATACTTTGATGATGGTCGGCGAAGGGCTCCGGTGGAGGCGGCAGTGTTTGTCATGAACTGAGAGTAAGTACTTTGGTTAGGATCAAGTATCAATTCGTTGCTACGTTTTAGAAGGTGAAAATATCCAATCCTGCAATAATGAGTAGGGTTTGCAAAATTACGAAAGACCTTGGAAAGTAAGCAAGCTGAAGTAGCAGTATCAGGTCATGTCAGTCGAAAGACCGATGGCTTATCGAACAAACGACCAGTGGAGTAGAAACCGCGTGTCAGCAAGCGTATCGTAGGACACCACCCAGCTAGATATACTGACGACCGTAAAAAGGTAGCTGTGATAGACATGCATGCGGACGGTCGACAAGGTGCTGTGGTGCGTTTGGGAGAGGCCCATGACCAACAACGGGCAGCGATAGGCTGAGTAGTAGTTTCACAATTTAAATAGGGCTCAATATAACGGTGATTTTTTGGTCTTTACATACGCAAAACTGTCTCATCTACATCCTAAACTATTCTTCTTGGCTCCACGTCTAGGCGAGTGCATCCCACCCACACATTTCTGTATTATTTCGGTTGGCGACGCCGCGTTGCCACACCGCCGTGAAATATGTACCCGCGGTCTACTTGTCCGACAGTTCCGATGTATTGGTACCGAAGATCGAAGAAATTTTACATAGAAGAGAGAATATGGTATTTGGAATTAAGTGTTTTACTAATTAATGGAGTCATTATCAAGAGAACTGGATAAGAGTGGAGCATTTTCTAAAACATGATGTTTCACCCCAAAAAAAAAGTTGTTTCCTAGCAATAATTTTTGCGGAGTTACCTAGTTTGATGTACAGAATGCTTGGTTGACGGCTTCTTGATGAAGTTGTTTACACCCTTCATATCCATTCCCTTCTCGAGCATAATTTAACATTAGTTTTGTATGTGAAGCCAAGTCAGAGGACCATGGGCAGCATAAGAACTGTGACACTAGGTTAGGCATTACCCACACGGTAAAGAAATAATCATTCTTGTAATTATTATCAAAGGGCTTGGCGGAGGTGTGCTAATAGTACACCAAATTTTGCCAGTTACGTTTTTAAGTTCCCTGTAGGAAATAAGGACCTATCTTAGTAGGTATATGTGGGGACCATGTGGGTCACATTTTTATTCTTTTTTTGCTTTTTTTCCCACAACTGTCTGACAGTTTGAGTACTATAAGCGACCTACCCAAATGTCCTTTCTTTGGTATTGTTCGTCGTTTCGTTGAGCTCCTTGAGTTATAAGTCGAGCTACACGATAACCGACAAATGCTTGCACTGACTGGACAGGTCCACTCAAATCTGTGTGGCTCTTTCCTCAAAAGACCATCACAGACACTAATCTGCATAGTCCTCACGTGAATTGAGCAAGATTGTCTGGACTTCAAAAGAGACTATGACCTCTGAGTTTGTTTCGGCTGTTTCTTCTCACACCGGCCCCATCTAGTTTAAAAAAAGAATGACGTGTAAAAGTATTTGTAAAAACCTACTTGCAAAATAAACATCATTTATCATCTAGTCATTAACTAGGCTCGATACCTGATGCCTAGCTGCTACTTCTTCTTAGCTTGTTGATATAGCAATCTTAATTGATTCAGCCTATTTGGCGACGAGTTTGTTACCTTTCTCGCTATTATCTCAATGGTATCGATAACACATCTCCCAAATTTCTATACTCCTAGTATCAACATTGCTGGTCAGTTAGAATTTATAAAGATTACACCGCCATTATGAGTGTAGTTGCTGGATTTACGGGTCCCTGTTACCTTGGTAATGTCAACGATAAATCGAGGGGATTCTGTATGCAAAGTACTCCAGTACTTACCAGTACATGCGTTGTGGATGTCGGTATTAATCTTGGGGATTATGTCGATTGTAGGCAGAGTGTGGGTAGGTATAGATAGTGTATATTGAAGAACATGGTGAATAGTGTGGTTTAGCTAAATGAAAAATTGCTCTGTTCATTGTATTCTTGAAGTGGAAAGAACTGGCTATTAGAAGCTGGATGAGAGAAGTAAACTTTCAGCTTATTGATGATGTGATGAAAAATGATAGTAACTAGAGGGTGGGCTGGGGCTTTAATGATTTTATACATGCATAATAAACTAACGCTTTTTCCCCATGGGGGTAGACAAAAAACACAGACCACCACCTTTTCAACTATCGCCATTAATTGTAGGCAAATAGGTGAAGTTTTATGTAGACCTATTAACCGTTACAAGCGTTTACGGAAATGAACGGACTTAATCATAGAAAATCTTGAAAGATAATTAGAATGCATTTTCGTCGAAAGGAAGAAAAAGTACATTAGATTTCTTCTTTAAAGACAAACCAACAACAACACAAACACAACTTTTTAGTACTACTACAAGTACCTACCCAGCCATATAAATATTACAAAACTTGATTTATATATGAAGAAGAATGATGTTTAATTACAGAAAAGCTCATAGCTAAAGAAAAACTACCCCTACGTGAATAAAAGTCTGAAAAAACTAGAAAAGGCTTTGAAACACTGAAAGTCAACCCCCAGAAAGTCGTCTCTAAGCCATTAAAAAATGTTCCTTTCAATCCATACAACAAAAGCTAACAACAATCATTCAAAATCACTCATTCATATAACAAACTCACAGCTGAGCACAGACTACATTAAAAAAGGACATGCCTATCCAAAAATTACTCATATCTACGATCGCCATATAAAAGCAAAAAATAAAAGAAAAAAAAAAAAAACAACGCAAACGCCACGTGCTCCCGCGACGGAAACGTATATGTCCCCCCCTCCCAGTCTTCTCTTACCCTGCAACAAGTACATCGCTTCCCTCCCCCCCTGCCCCCGCAGTAGTAGCAGCTATTTCTAGTAGCAGAGACACTTCACTTGTACTTTACTGAATATCTCGATGTGACTTTTCATGGTGTAGAGTTATGAATGTGTTAGATCGGGCAGTCATATCTATGTTTAATGCAAAAAAAAACATTTATTTTAAATATCTGAAACGGTTTAGAAAGTCTCTTTAGAAAGCTTGGTACTTTAAAGCCAAGTATATAATGTAAAAGAAAGCACGATAAACATTATCAAGGAACTTGTGGAATGTTTGTTCAAATATTGTCGTAAAACCCTGGAGGCTTCAGTGATCAGTCGCAAAACTAGTAAGTATACGAGTACGTACCATCTTCGTTTACATCTTGTTTGAGAACAAGTGATAAATAAACGAATGAGAGGAGAAACCTTTTTCGGAAAACTTTCCTGCAGTATTCATCATCTGTCTAACCTTTCCCTAATTATGTTAGAAACGGCATCCACTCGAACCGGCTACAAGTATGGAGCAAATGCTATATTGAATACTATAGTTGGTGCCAGGTAAGATGAGAATAGCGGTCATTGCCCTTTCCCTAATATCTCTTCGTATGAACCAAAACAAATAAACCACGTATCGTTGGGTCCGTGGCTTAGGCCCCCAGTGGTCGAGGCACCCGTGGCCGACGCCCCCGATTCGATAAATATAATTCAAAGCATTTTCATTCCAAAAAATGTTGAAGATCACGATAGATGTTGATTCCAGACTTGAACTGGCTTATTTTTGGTTTTCAAAGTTAAGAAGTTTAATAAATGTAGGTCAATGACTGCTATTCTCATCTTAACTGGCACCAACTATACCCGGAACGACTGTCAAAGATCTACAAATAACGAAGGGATAAACAGACCAAATAATATACCTATTTCTAGAAAAATAAATAAATCTGCCGAATCTACTCCTTCTAGAGTCTATACCGTCGGCATGCCCGCATCCGGACAGCGCGCGTCGTCAGAAAACAACGTCGCACGCGCACCTACCGCGACTGACTCATGTCCATCGGTTTTAGCTTCATGTTCGTATTAATTGTGGGTTTGATTCCATTTGTTTTGTTTCAGATGTTCAGTTTTATTTACTTTTGAAATATTTATAGAGTATTCGGCTAAAGAGGAATTCGTTGAACGGGATAGAGCTGGTTCGATGAGAATATTTAAACGGAAAAGCTACTTAAATGCCAGAAAGTTAATAGTTCCATATAAAGGGTGTAAAAAACCTCTTAACGAAGCCGAAAGGCACTTGTTCTCCCCGTCATTGCGTTTTTTTTTTGTTCTACACCATAGTTACTTACTTGGGAACCTTCTAGTTACGGAGATATTTTATTGTAAGATTTTAACTTTAAACACCTCCACGACCCCCGTAGTGTTCAATCAATCCATCAGCACAATGTTTTGAGTCGGTTACATTGAGTTCTGCCACAAAACATGATGTTTCACTTAAAAAAAATGTTTCCCAGCAATAATTTTTGCGTAAGGTTACTTATTTTGATGTACAGAATGCTTGACGGCTTCGTGATGAGGTGGTTTATTTACACCCTGTTTGGTAAAAACTTTAAAAATGAATGTGGAAGAATATGTAAGGATCGAAGCACGTGCCTGCTCTAGATTCTGATCTCGTCTTAAGGATGAGTTCTACGATGGAACAGGCGTGCCTTGGAAATGCCTGTTCATTCTTACTTTGAAGACGTGTTAAAGATGGACCCAGCATAGATGTTTGCAGAGACTCCCCCGAAGTTAATTCAAGGTGTAAACATACTCATCACGAAGCCGTCAACCAAGCACTCTGTACATCAAACTAAGTAACTTTACGCAAAAAATATTGCTGGGAAACTACTTTTTTTTTGGGACGATAAATCACATTTTACGGTAAAACTCAATGTAACCCACTCAAAACATTGTGCTGATGGGTGCCATGGGTGGATTGAATAGTACGGGGTTCATGGAGATTAAAGTAAAAATCTTCCAATAAAACTTGTGAAAAAGTTGAAACTTTGACCCCCAATATTTCCGTAACTAGAAGGTTCCCAGGTATGATCTAGAACAAAAAAAATATCGCAATGATGGAGAACAAATGCCTTTCGGCTTCGTTCGGAGTATATTTAAACCCTTTATATCCAAAAGACAAAGGCTCTAAAAGTATAATTATATCTTTTTCCTGGGTTTCACAGAAAGAATTAACACTCGTTGCAAGTCGTCTTCTTCTTCGTTGTCTCGATGATTCCCTTTTTATTCCTTGACCAGCTAACTAGCCAACCTTGACTAGCCAACTCTACTACCTCGATCGAGTTGGTGGTGGTTTATGACCGGTCCCTCAAAGTGCATGTGTGGAATTACACACATTTGCTAGTGAGAAGATAATTTATGAAACCTGCTCTTAATTTTGGTCCTTCGAGACACGACTTTTAACCCAACAAAGCAGAAAAAACTAAGAACAATTATGATGATTAATTACTTAAGCTAACATGACGTCATACAATGACGCCTACAGTCCTACAAACAGGCAAATATTGCCGAGAGGTAATTTCACCTTCGCACCTCTATTGACAATCGCAATGAGATGTAATAATGACAAAGATCTACGTACTCACGCCATGGAGTAAGAGAAAATGGAGTGCTACTTGCGAGTGGACAATGAGTGTGGTGTGCCTTGTCACTTGAAAGTGAAAGTAATCCTGGGTCTATCAAGACCTCGACAAATACCTAATTGGGTTCTACTTAAAATTGACAGAAACACCTCTTGTCTAATGTCTTTTCTAATGAATGATTTTAAACTGATTGCCAGTCACAGTGGTGCCAATTTCTTTTCTTTAGCTTTCAATGTCACAGTCATAGAAAAATTAATATAAATCAAAATCAAATCTGATTAATACAAATTTGGCTAAGAAATATCACTTATTGAACTTCAAAATTATATATATGAGACAGTTCCTAAAAATTAAATTCATAATTTTTTTTAGATATTTTTAGGATATATGTGACACTCACGTTAACACTCCATTAATAAAACTTCAAAGATATTACTCATACCTTAACCCATGCCAATTGCGATGAGTAATATGATCCGGATGCAATGAAACATTGTTTAAGTGAAATCTCGCTAGACACGAATGACTAATTGTTTGAGATATAATTGCGATACGCCAAAGGTCGTGGTTGGGAACTTTTAGACATTTGAAGTTTTTTATATAGTGATGGAATTTGGGTAAATATTTTTATGGGGCCGCTTAGGTTTGATGTGATCTTTATTTGTTTATTAATGAAAAGAATTTTGAACGTTTATATCCCGATATTCTTGATTTGTTAATATGTTAAAGTTTTTAGTTACTAGCTGAAAAGTCATTATCGTCATTTTCCTGTACTATTTACTTTCATACTTCTCTTTTAGTCGCTGTCTAAGTATCCCATTATAAATAAGACTCATCTACCTAGCCTTTTCCCAACTATGTTGGAGTCGCCTTTCAGTCTAACCGGATGCAGCTGGATACCAGTATTTTACATGGAGCGACTGCCTATCTGACCTCCACAACCCAGTTAGTACTGGGCAATACGATACCCCTTGGTAAGACTGGTTGTCAAACTTTTTGGGCCAACGTGTACGGGTGGTCACCCATCCACAGACCAACCTAGGCATGCACGGCTTAACCTAAAGATCAACCCGAGCGGCTGTTAATATTTAGCCACGAGCTCCTCATTATAAATAATATCCATTAAAAATAAGACTGCTCATTCAAAATAACTTTTAAGTCGTAGATAATAAATAAACAAGTAAAACAGAAGAAAATAATCCGATGAAGTTAGGTAAAAAAATAACCTGAAGGATATTCGTCGGTTTCGAATATGACTTCTCATCTAAGAAACTTGTGTTATTCACATCCTATATTAATTTCACACGTACCTAAGCTGCCGATGACTGTACATATGTCTTAGTAACCGAATCATTTAGTTACTTTTAAATACAGGAAATTACTCGACAATGAGTGGTACGACAGCTTTTTGAAGTTTATATTTGGAATTTACTAGAATTTTACTAACGACGATGACTACATATTATTTTGTTCAATGCATTTCAATGTGTGAATGTTAAAATTTTGCGTATGTCAACGAATAGCTTTTTCCAAACTGACTGGGGAGACTGGAAGCTGGCCCCGATAAGGCTTCCAGACTACCTGTATTCTGCTGAATACCAGTATTTTACATGGGGTGACTACCTATCCGACCTCTACAACCCAGTTTAATAGACTAAACAGACGAGACTGCTGTGAAACTTACGTGCATAGCTTACGTGCTTCTGACAGACAAGGCTCACGGCTTAGCGTGCTTACCGAAGACCCAGGAGGTCTCTGTCTCCCATTTATGGGCCAAACTCCGCAAGCAAAGCTTCGTTACCTTGATGACAGATCGGTGCGGGTTCCCGCAAAGTTTTGCGTACGTGTCGTCTACATGACACATACATAAATAATAAAACAGTAACGAAAGAAAAACTGTACATTGGGAATTTTTAAGAAAAAATAAGTGGCTTTTGTTAGAAAAACGTAACTGATGACAAAAAGTGACTTTTTAAAATGTTTGTCTGTTTGGCTGTGTGTATGGTACGGCTTCACGCCCAAACTACTGTATAGATTGAATTGAGATTCAGAAAAAATGTACTTTGTAAACCAAGGAAGGCTTTAGGCTAAATATTATCACGCAGTATGTTATGGGAGGTAAGCAATAATGATTTTAAAAGGTTTTTGTTCGTAATTGAATGCACATAATGACATCGTTCTAGGAGTTTTATTATGTGACGCAGACGAAGTTGCGCGGGTCAGCTAGTTTTAAATAAAATTAGATTTCAGATTTTGAGTGTCATGTTATACAAATAGTTAAGCTTTTAAAAATTAGAATCATTTTACGCGATTAACAATTTATAGTTGTTGCATTAAGTTTTAATTTATATTTATTATGTTTTACGTCCAGGAATACGAAAAACATGAGGTTTACGAGCTGTTTATGTATATCTTACGTAAGAAAGTAGTAAAAGTCTACTACAGGAGAAAATGGGTCATAATGAATGCGGTGGACGACGGGCTAACCACGGATACTTTACACGAAAGTATTCCTGCCATTTTAAATATGGATAGTGAAATATTTATGTACGTATAAAATGAATGACATACATAGGCTTCAAAGATTTTAGCATATTTTTTGTGGTACTGGCGCCTTTGATACAGGATTATTTAAATTCAGGCATCTAAGATTGTATTGTAATAGCTAAATTGATTATCCAGGATTCATATTGTATTTTCCCTCTTTTAATATTGAATCAAGGTGTATTTTCATTAAAAGTAACAAAAAAAATCCGACAAGAAACTAAAGAAAATTGTAATGAGAATTTTTGCGCCACGAAGGACCAGAATTTATGAGATTTTTTTTGCCTTATATATTAATAATATTTAACACACTGTAAATGCGATAATCAAATTAAAATCAAAACCTACATAATAATTGGCCATCATTTTATAATTATCACAAACTACATTTTATCGTTTTAATCATTTAAATATTGAAAAAGCTAATTAAGGTAATAATAAAATTATAATACAGGTTTGATAGCTCATTATTGGAAATAATTTACCTTCGACATGTTTATGGTTGTACTGAATAACTACGGTAGTTAAAACATGTTGGTTTATTAATGTTGAACTGTTGGTTAAGCAATCGACTTGGTTTATCAGTTAACTGAGATCGGTATTTGATGTTCTTTATCTGAACGTTTTCTCGATTTATTTATTTATTTATTTAAAGAAAAACAAACAGTAGCACAATAAGAATTCGTAACAAAAATTTAAATATTAAATTTTAAAACAATTATGCTACCCACAACGTTCTCCACAGATTACAATTGAAAGTATTTAAAAACTAGCTAGTAACAACACAAATACAATACATTAACAACGGTCATTGTCCTGGAACTAATATCTAAGATTTTTAAATATATGTGATGATGATTATATTGATTATACATATAAAAGAAAAAAGAAAATTTAAATTTGTGTGCTTATTTAACATTAGGTACGTTATTAAATATCTAATTATATAGTTTATTAAATATCTAATTATATAGTTTTGTCGATGAGTTGGTTTTATTTTAAGAGTACCTACACTATTTAGTTTGAGTATTTTATTTACAGAAGCAAAATAAATGCTATTTAACATATAACTATCAGTTACAGTGTTAACATTTGGCTAGAAAAGAGTTCATGATTTTAAAAGTTGGTCCTCTAATTTATAAAAAGCTAGGCAAATTCATTTAATTTTCGTTATAAAACAAATCATCTGAATTTCACTTAATCCCCGACAAGTAATAAATAAATTATGCCTACTTATTAAATGATTAATAAAAAATACAACACGAAAAATTGCTTAAATAATTCATTTTAAAACATTTTTATTACTGACATATCAAACTATAAAACTTGTGATATTTCAATATTTATAAATCATTTGAATATTTGAAATACTTTCTAAAAATCGATAGGCCTAGTAGGCCAGAATAATATTGTTGACAAAAAGATCGGCAAATCACATCGTTCTATTGACGTAGTAATTTTATTATCTAGTTTGAAGATATGGATGAATGAAAGTATCGATACTTTGGATCGATTCGGATCGCGACTAAGCGATACGAACAAATATCGAATCATATCGTATTAATTGCCATTTAGGAATCTAGAGTTTCCAGGTTTTTTGTTTATCTGTCTTTGTGTTGTATTCTTTTACATTGAAAGATCATGCAATTTTGGACAATTTGGTAAGATACGATCAATTAGTTCCGATATCAGTACTTTTGTATCGAACCAAGCAAAGCATCGGAGTATCGCATGATGTTGTATCGATACTGAACATAAAGTATCGGATCGGATCGTGCATCACTATTTAAAGCTATCCACATTCGTGGTTTCGTGGGACAACTATGGCCTGGTTTTGACAATTTCACTAATTAATATTAAAACTGCGTATAAGCGAAATAATCACCGATAGTTTGGTTGCCGCCCGCCGCGTTTCAAATACTCCACTCAAGTTGTTTTAATTAAAATATATTAACACGGGCAAGCGTGCCGCCCGACCTGTCACAGCCTAGATTAATCAGTAAGTACATTTCCTGATGAAGTATCTAAAGATCCAAATCCTTTACCACCACAGAACAGAAAAAAACTGTTTTTTCTGTTCTGTGTTTACCACCAATCAATACGATAGGCGACCATAAGTAAACCCGTAATATAACGTGTAAGAAAATCAAATTCACAGATGTTTTTGATTGACTGTGTTAAAAAGTCCGATGTAATCTTAAATAATATTGTTATTGAAATAGTTTTCTTTTCCTCGCGTCATCAAATCATCATGTTTGATTTGTATAAGTTTCAATCGGATTATACGGGGAAAATCTTAAGCTATAAGTCTGTTAGACAGCAAGTGCCCATAAAGCTTTTTACCGAGATTTAAAGCAAAAACCTACCAGTAAAAGCGTCTAATACTTCGTTCGCTATACATCGCAGACCACACAGACTTGTCTTACTGCCTCTCGACTGTGTCACATGTAAACAAACCGGCCTCACATAACAGTAACGTAGCAGTACTGCACAGAATCAACAGATCTAATCATTATGATGAAATTCTACTCTGATACAGCAGACATTTTAATATCTGTTTAGGAAAACTTGTGGAACTTATTATACTTATGTAACGCCCTGTTCGGAAAAAACCTGGATAAGAATGGCAGAGGCGAACAGAGGCCTTTACTCAGCAAATCACCTGCCTAGCCTTTTCCCAACCACGTTAGGGTCGGCTTCCAGCCTTACCGGATGCAGCTGAATACCAGTATTTTACATGGAGCGACTGCCTATCTGACCTCCAAAACCCAGTTAGTACTGGGTAATACGATACTCCTTGGTAAGACGATAACCAGTCTTACTTTTGGGTCACTGACTACCTGTAACAAAATCTACAAATGACAGCCGGGACCAACGGCTTAGTTAACGTGCTTTCCGAGACATGGAGGAAACTCGGTATGTAATGGGTGGTCAATCATCCACGGATCAACCTAGGCAAGAGCGACTTAACCAGAAGATCGATCGGAGCGGCTGTTATTATTTAGCCACGAGCTCCACACCACTAGAAGTACACTAGTCCTAGTGTTTTACCTGGGAAGGAGGAGTGACACAACCTGCAGCAACACATCTAAGTATCTGATAGTTCATCAGTTTATCTATCAGCAGTGGGTTATAGACAGGCTGTGGATCATGATGATGATGAATGCCCTATCCCTATATCGCAGATGGTTATTTATAAAAATCGTACTAATCGCAAGACTCAAAGGACCAGAATAATTGAGTCGCGAAAATATTATTTTTAATCACTATAGCTTCGCTTTTTGATTTAAGTCTAGGCGATTGTTATTGATAAATAAATAATTTGGTAACGAGACAGTTTAATAGTCTTTAGAATATTTAAAAAGTTACGACAGTTACTTTAAAATTGTTTTTTTTCGGAACCGTTATCTGTAGCATTATCACAGGTTAAAAAATCAAAGTTAGTCGCAATGAGAGGTTTTCCTTTTGAGGTTTTAAAAAAAACTTAGTTTCTAAGAACTCTATAGATGGCGTTGAACTTACTATGCCAAAGCCAAAACGCTTGAAAAAAAAAACATTGTGTCACGTCACATACTCTCGTTGACTGACACTTTCATTTGCTAATATAACCAACATTTCTCGCGGTTTGTTAAAATCAGTTTTTTTAGGTTCCGTTCCTTGCATTATCATACTTACTCCTAGCGCCATCTATCCAGCGACTAGGGAAGAGCTAAAAAGAAAATCCCTCATTCCCAACAATTTCTACACAAATATCGAAATACTTTCATCTTTGTTGACATTTTTACACAAATAGGCAGAGAAAATATTTGTTTTTATCAATTAATTAAGCGTTTGGAATATCCATCGGTTATCTCCTCTTTGATCTGTCATATTATATTAATATTTAATTAATAATTCGCTAGTAGATTGACAAACCTTTCTAATTAAGGTGGACAGTCCTACGATAACAAAGTATACAAGTTTTTATTTAACAGCTTATGGGCCATAAATTTCACTTTTATGAACACTTTTATTGGACCAAAACTGCGTGAAAACGGTACAGATACCTCCTAATTAATTTATGAAACAAATAAACTACGTGATTTACGCGATTATGTTAAAAGCGTTATATTTAGAATAGATAGTTTTTACTGTTTGTTCTGTATACCGATTGGTCTGGTTTTATTAGAACTGTTTTAGTAGAACTTAAATAAAACCGCATGTGTTCTTTCGCAAACAGAGACTAGGTACCTAATTTATTGATTTCTTCAGTATGCAAATTCTTTTAAAATCTTATTTTTTATATTACCTTTCTTTCTTATTATCGTACTTACCTAATTATTTAGCTTATTATGGTACATAATTATAATTTTCATTACTATCTGCTATTCTTTAATAAATTATGCGCCTAAATCTTACGTATTAAACGCTCATAGAATGTCATTACTTCTTTACGTTAAAGTAATTAAAAAATAATCTAGTTAAATATATAAATTTACTTATGGCAAAACTACCACTATTTACGAATATCTATTCGGGGAAAAGACTACTGACACTACATTGTTTTTTCTATGTATACAAAATATCTATATACATATTAGCATCACACACATACGCTCGACTGCAACTTTGTATATCTAGGTACTTACTTCCGACTAAAAAATATACATTAAATATTACAGATATAAAACTTGATTAAATAGGTACATCTAACATTCATACACCAAATTAGACACAGCAATGATGGTATGGTATGAATGGGATCTAAGACCATGCAACACAACCCGCCCCGAAAATAATACACAAACAAAAAAGTACACAGAAAAACAAAAAAAAATAACACAACAAAAAAATCGAAAAAAAAAAACGCAGGATATTATTTGTTTCTGGTCAAGCAATGACAATGGATGATGCCAATGTTCGATTTTTGAAATACTCACCTTTGACGAAAAAAGCGTCAATGTTGGCGATGACTCCTGTGAAAGAAACAATAAATATCCTGCTTTAATAGCCCAAATTCTTTTTATTTTTTGAAATAATAAAATAAAAACGTAAATATTCAAAAAAAATAGTTTCAGAAAGGTAGTTGTAATCACTACGCTTAAAAATATTATTTAAAATATTAATTAAAATTAAACCGTTTCTGTAAAAATCTTAAAATACTTGACTTAAACTAAACTAAAATAATCATAATAACTCCTTCATATTTCAGGTGTTCTAACACATTCATTCATGTAGCAGTATAGGAAACATTTTCTGTAAGAACTCAGAGGTTTCCAATCCGAGATTTGGTCGCAAATAAATCTAATTGAGTAGGTAGGGATAATAGTCGCTTCATTTCCAACAATATTTATTGATCGCATGCTATTCCAATTTTACTCACTGCCAATCATAGGCCCCAGTTTTCTTCTGTCAACTTTGAAAACAGAATATTTGCATAAGATTCTGTAGGTTTCTCAAGCCGTGAGTAAGAAGCTGACGACATAACATTGCAAAGTTACATATTAAATAGCAATACTTGGGTACCCTAAGTATAAGATAAGACCCAGTACTTTACGTATGACTCACATACTTGCTCATATTATTTCTAAGAAGAAAGCTTCAGAAATTACAAGCACAGGAGGAAAAATCCTTACAAACACGTCATCATGCAGTTCCCAGTACTGAAAGCCTTTTTATTCCTTGTCCTATAATAAGATGGTCCAATTCGTGAGAAAAAATCAGAAGACATTTTTAAACAACGCATAGGTTGAAACCGAACTTTTTGGTGGTGACGAACGGGTGCGTTTAAATTTAAAAAATAAAGTCTTCTTTATCTATGATCGTTCTGTATTGGAATCTTTGCCGCCATTTTTTTGCATCGCGCCAATTGTATTTTTTATTGACAACATTGAATGATAGATTAACTCGGATAATAAAATGTAATTGCAATATTTATTACTGATCGTTGTGATTTTTTACTAGAAGAAACACCTGAGCAAATTACAAGTATAACAAAATATGATTACAAGGTTTTATCCTTACGTCAAAAAAAAACGGACACATAGACGGTAAACAAATCTTATTGCACGTCTTGAATAAAAAACTCGACGTAATTATACCAGAAACGAATGTTAAACGTTAATATTTATTACTTCAATACCTATTAAACGTAGTACAATAGTCGGCAAAAAATCAGCAAAAACAATGGCCGACACTTGGGAATCGCATGCGCAAGGCATTGAACAAAAAAAGTAAAACCGACTCTTTCCTAAATTATCCTGTCACGCTCGCCTATAAAATGCAATTGGTTGAAAAAACCGAAATCGGGACTCGTTAGAATAAGGTCTGTTCACACTTGGTGGAATTCTTAACGGATCGCAACAGAAGGTATCGCGTTGTGAGATTATTGTAAGTAAGGTGATGTTTGAAGAAAAATTGCGTGTCATTAAATGGGATTTAAGAAAAAGTTGCCACAATTTTTTATTTAAGAAATACTGCCTTTTGTGAGTTATAGACAGCAAACCAATACGAATATCAATTCATCCAACGAGGCTTAAAAAAAAAACTTTCATTTCAACAAACCGCATCAAATTCCGATCGATAAATCAAACATAAATCGATACTTTTACATTATCGAATCGATATACCAGAAAAATAATCTGATACCTAGATTAAATCTTTGAAATCAATAACCGTACAATACCGGAACCGTGTATGCAGCCCTAACAGGACTTGGCTTCAAGCATAAACCAGCTTTAACTTTTCACGAAACGATTTAAATTCGAGTGCGCGGTTTAGAAAGGTTAGTTGTGCGGAGGACTTGCCACATTTAAAAACCAACTTTAACTTTTCACATTATGGTTTAATTTCGAGTGTGAGGTGAGGAAAGGTTAGGTGCTTGCAATAGGTGCATGCGCGTACCTGTGCAAGGTGACCTGCGCAAGGGCACGGCTGCGCAAGGGCAGCGCGGCCCCCTCCCGGCGAGCCCGCGGGCCCCGGCACGCCATTACCGAAATGACCATTATGGGAGAATAGGGATGGATCCCGGTTTGATGATCGATATAATGTTATCGCTTTTCAGGGAGCTCATAGATAATCTATATTTGGGGGGCTCTACATTTTTGTAGTGGCAACTTATAGAGTAGACAGACTGTTAGAAAAGTTGTTACGTTATTGTTAAGGTTATACCAGATTTATATCTAATGTGAGATCATCATAAAAATTATAAAAGGTCGCTGAAATATGGTTGGTATAATTTACGATCCAAGTATATTAAATTAAAATGCAAACCATAAAATGAGATTAAGCCGTTTAAGCCTACCCAATAAAACAATTGCCTTTCACTATAGAAGCATTATAAGCATCTGGCTATTTTTTTTAATAGAGGTTAAGTGCCAATAGGTTCGAGACCTTTAATCAAATAGTTACTAAGAGTCATGTATATACATGTCATCTATATCACAAAATTAAACATAATTTATTCAAATGGGCATTTAGGCCGAGAATCCAAAAATTAAGTACATAAGGCAGTTCTCCAAAACGCCCGCCCTTCTTCATTTCCTAGCGTTTATAAGAAGTTGGGGAGAAGAAGTGGCTGAACAAACTCCCCAGAAACGCACAAAAAGCGATACGTCATTGAACTAATTTGCGCTGCCGACGATTTAGGCACATGAGTAGATGAAATCTGAAACATGAGTAGATGAAATCTACTCATGTCATTTAGGCGCCAGATTTAAATTTTTCATCTATTTCAATTTATACCAATAAGTAGAGCACTGGCTTATAACTATTTGCACGCGAACAGTGATTACAAAATCTTTGTAGATCAATTTTAATTAAGATCGATATCTATGACAAAAAATCCAAGAATGTTAGGTCTCTTCATTGTTCAATCATTGGCTTACTATATACTATAGGTAAGTATTTTGTAGAATTTTCGCTTTCAGTAATTGAAAAAGTTAGAAGTATCGATGTTAGAACCTTTTTCGTGTTAACGGCCTGGAATCGTGACGTACACATCACTAAACGAAAAAGTAGCGGTATACTACCTTCTGAATCATTTGGATAAGGGTAGATAACAAAGGAAATAGTAGTAGTACTAGTCCTCCTGATAGTTTACTGTCATAGCAGCCAATCTCAGCAGAGACGACGTGAGATATACCAACAGTGTATGCGCAAACTCAGAAGCCTTCATTCTTACTTCGCCCTCATAGTCCAATGGAACGGCAATCTGACAGGACCACGGAGGGATCAGGCGCTGTACCAACGGCTGTATCTTTACGAGGACCGGAAGTTTCACACTACCAACTTTGGAGCCCAAGGTTGCTACTAAGAAATTCGTCCTAACACGACCTGTTCCGGAAACCAAACTCAGGGCCCCACGCTTTAAAGTCACGCTTTTGACCACGAGTCCGGCGGGGCACTTGGTAAACTATTATCTACTTGAACACGTATATTCTACAATGAATAGAATATAATTATCGATACCAAATATTATATCTGCTTCCCCATCTCTAATAATGGGCCAAAGTCAAAGCCAGACAAACGGAGCTCGCAGCGACAGGTGTTGACGCCGACGCCGACTAATCCCGAACGTTTGCGAACCTTGCCGAATTTAATGGAACCCGACTCTAAAATGTAATGCCACAATGGTTAACATAACTTCGCATTTGCTGGTAAATAAGGTTCAAGAAAGATTTGCTCTAAGAGGCAATGGATAGACGATGCAGACTTAGAGCAATTTGATGAGTTAATACCTAATTTAATAACTAAAAATAATTCTTATATATTATGATGGATAAAAGAAAGTGCAGTGAACCACTTAGAGCTAATCAGACTTGGTGCGAATTACCTATAATTAGCTGACCATTCAATATAACCCTTCCTCAGAAAGCACGTCGTGGCCGTCATTGATAGATCTTTGACAGTAATCGTTTAGTCAACCAACCAATCCTGCCAACAGGCATCGTATTACGCAGTAACTGGGTTGTGGAGGTCCACCCGGTTAGCCTGGAAGCCGGTTGGAACAAGGCTAGGTAGTTGATGACTTAAAGATGTGAAAGAATTCAAAGGCGTGCCATATCCCATGCAGAATGTAACTACAAACCTTGGTTCTGACACATGTTCTGATTCTGATTTAGAAATGCACAACGGGAAAAACACAATAAATCATAAAAAAAATGTCCATAAAACGACGATACTCTGAATCAACCAAAAGAAATAACGATCATAATAAAAACCATTCACATTGAGGAAAGGCTAGCGTGGGTGTTACCAACTATTTAAGATATAAAACTATTTCACACGCTTCGTACCATAATGGCGGATAATGAGCAATGTATGCAAATCAATTGCTCGGATGTATTCCGATGATGGCCGATGATTCACGAACGTAACACTTGTGCAATATCTTGCGAGATTTGTCGGTATTAGAATGTTCGAGATTCAATTATGTAAATTGACGAGTTGTTTTGTTACAGTGACGTCGACTTATTATCTTGATTAAAGAATAATAGAGTCTTCGGTAACAGTAGTCGATGTGACCGATAATAAATCACATCAAAATATCAACCTATAAAATTTTGTTAAACTTTACAAAACTAAGTCATTTTAGAACGTCGTGCTTGTGACACTCAATCTTAGGGTGGTAGAAGAATTTCGAGGTAAACCATACGTGTAAGATAGGTCGTATTTATATCAATGATAATACCCATATAGAAATTGGTAAGAAAATTTATCCGAATTCAAAGAATAAGTATAATAGAGAAAAAGATAACAAGGAAATAAAATATCCTGCCAAAAAGCATTAATATATAAAACAAACACCAATTGTTTTTCCCAGAACCAATTCATACTCCATTTTCCTCTATCCACGTCAAATAAAACAAAAATTATGAAACTGTCTATTGCAAAAGAAAATGGCAACCGAAAAACAGAATTAACGAAAGCGGAAACTAAATAACCCCCTCCCCGCTGCACTTAATTTTTCACTATTAACCCGTAAATGGGAGGGAGTGAGTGACAAGTGTGGGGGATGAGAATGGGGGATTGGGGGTAGTACTGACAGCTCTGCTGACCCAGTTTTGGAAGCTCGCTTCCGCCCTTTCACTCAACGCTAAAACTAGTGAAAACCAACGACAGTGTAATTTAAATTCCAGTTTGTTGCAGTAATTAGTTTTAAAATGATGGATTTTTGTTTGTTCCAGGAGAGTTTGGTTAGCTATTGAAAAATGGTAGATAGATTTGTTTACAGGATACATCCTTAGGCGTAGCTTGTTTTCATTTCAAATAAGGCTGAAAATCTTGTTGGACACGACGAGTTTTGTTATAACATTTAATAATGTAAATTGTGTGTGTAATGTAAAATTTTGAAAATACTAGACATTAAATAATTCTAATGTCTAGTATTTTCAAAATTTTGACATATCCTACTGGATATGTCAAAATTTTACACACATGTTCCTACACAGTACGTACGGGTATTAGTACGCTACGCGAAGAGATTTTTCATGACAGTGAAAATTGTCGCAAGACACTTTTCGTATAGTTCCCACAAAACGTAATAGATGGCGCCTCCAATCTTCCTAACTCAAACAAATTATTGCAAACCCTAAAAATATAGATCTTTTAAATCCAAACAATAATCAAAATACGGTTTACAACGAGCTCAAAAATTAGTAGGTACTCTCCAACCTTAGATATTATCACCCTATACGCAATAACTCGGTAATAACACACATGCCTTGATTCGGGCAATTTAGTGCTACTTAAATAAAACTTTAATGGCCCAAATTAAGTCCGCACATGCCAAGTACAGACAGCAGGGCAGGTGTCGGCGCCGCGGTGTATAAATCATTTTTTGCAGACTGTATATTGTATGGTAAATTATTTCGGTGCTGATTTAGGGATTAGGGAGTAATGTTTCTTCAGCTGCCTGTCAGATTCCGAAAGAAGTGAATTAGAATAAGTTAGGTCATCTGTTGGTAACTTTAGTTTGATCATTTTGTATATTGTGAATGCTGCTCAGCAAAATAATCAAACTAAAGTTGATCATTTTGTTAAGAGATGTGAGCAAGTGAGCAATCTTAATTGAACTGCTTATTAGAAGACAATTAGAATGAGTTAGAACTTGGTCCCTATAACTAGATTATCTAAGGAAGTACTATTGAGTTCACTGAAGGTCGACCATCACTTTTCAATCTTATTACTAAGAGCAGAAGGGTGAAAAGCGGCAGATCTAACCAGTCTATTGAGAGCTCTGAGCAATAAGTAATTAGATTGTCTACTGATAGATAGTGCTCAATGACGAGAAAAGCTTCGGATACCTGGCAAATATTGTTTTAATGTAAAAGATCTTTTCCAGAGTTCCTTAAAAATCTAGCTCTGGAAATTGATTGAGCTTTGGAATGGAAGCAACCAACTCTTTGACATTACCAAAGTGCCTGTAACAAACTGTGCAAATCTTTTTTCGATTCTAGTTTGAACACCTACATTCAATAACTTGATATTCCCATACCTATCAATATTGTAATATATTAGTTTATCGAATTTCCTATATAATTGAGCAGCGTCATATAAATCTGCGTACGAGCGATTATTCCGAATGTTAGTTTAGAGGTCGCCAGTAATTGGTGGGTACAGACTGGGCCAAGTTTTTGTACGAAAAGTGTTATATTTATGTGCCTATTTATGTATCCTGCGTTTGCAATTTATTTTCCAAAAATGTAAACAAATAAAGGGTGTAAAACACCTCTTAACGAAGCCGAAAGGCACTTGTTCTCCTCGTCATTGCGATAATTTTTTTTGTTCTACACCATACCTGGGAACCTTCTAGTTACGGAGATATTGGGGGTCAAAGTTCCAACTTTATGACAAGTTTTTTTTAAATACAAGTCGTTAATGTAAGATTTTTACTTATGGATGGATTGAATAGAACGGGTTCTATTCAATCCATCCATAAGCACAATGTTTTGAGTGCGTTACATTGAGTTCTACCACAAAAAATGATTTTCCACCCCAAAAAAAAAACTCGTTTCCCAGCAATAATGTTTGCGTAAAGTTACTTAGTTTGATGTACAGAATGCTTGGTTGACGGCTTCGTGATAAGGTCTTTTACACCCTTTATATATGCGTTTTTGGAAATATAAATAGACTCACAAGTCATACAGTTCAGTTTACTTTACATCTTTAAGTAGTTTATGATATGGTTGTATGTGCTACGGTTTCTGAAATCAACGTTGTATCCACAGACGTAAAGTTGGTATATGAAGGTGGAAATGGCTTCAAATTAGAAACATGGACGTGAATAGACTTTATACTCATGTACCTATGCTTGTACAAGTATGTAATTAATACTTATAGTTTTACACACACGAATTATTAAATTATCAATGGTTCTAAAACCGGTAACCATTTGTTTATCGATTTCGTAAATTATATGGTTTTTGTTTGTTGAATGTTTGAACTTTGTGTGCTATAATTATTTAACTTTGTAGGTCATGTGTGCATCATGCTTTATGGTTTGCGTCAAATATTCAATTAATGTGATTTATTAAATTCAGAATTATTGAAATGAAATTGATTCATTGATCTGTGGAATGTACAGCATTAATTTAAATTTCGTTTTCACTAACATGATAAGGATCTGAGAGTGTCTAAATAATATTGCACCGTTGGGAATCTGGAATTTTATCTTTCCGCACCGAGCCGAATTCAGCTGCGCTTTTATTTAGGCATTGAGTTAGGTGTACTAGTAAGTAGGTTCCTACACCAAAAGAAGAATACACATGAGAGATTTTTACGCCTTGCACTGTATTTAATTAATATTGGTTCCTTCTAACCTGTCCAATTTCACTCACTACCAAAATCCAATACAAAAATCCAATTCTCAAAAACACAACTACAAAGCCACAAAACACCAAATAAATCGTGCGCCTAAAACAATTTGTGTCTAACCCTCCCCCCTCTCTCCGAACACCCCCCTTCCTCCCCCGTGCATCGTAAACCTACCCTATTAAATGTTTACAGCCTTCTAAAAAGAACGAGGTGCAAGGCGATAAAAAGTGTAAAAAAAACTTACATTTATGCGTAAGTATAAAGATTTTGTTATTGTAAGTGTAAAATATGGTGGCTACGGTAATGGTACGCATGGTGGTGATAGTTTTATAGGAGGGGGGAAGTATATTGTTGGTGTTTGATATGTAGAACTGAATTATTTAGTTTTTGAAGAGACAGACGCGGTAGAGGAAGAAAGGGATCGTTTTGGAAACCATGAGTAGTGTTTTCCAGTTATTGTGTAAGTGTTATGAAGGTCATCAAGAGATGCTTCATACTGGATTCAGCTGCATCAAGTTATACAGGACACCACCCCAAAGTTAATTGATTGATTGAGCACCACACCCAGCCAGGAGCAAGCCTGACCCGGACAAGCCGGATACACCAGGGGGCACTTTTTTGTAAGGAAAGACATGCTCTGGGATGGGAAAGGAAGCCCGACCAACCGCAGCAGTCGGGCACAATCAGCCGACTATGCAGCCTAGAGCCAATATAGGAATAGTGGTAAAGACAGGTATAACTTATAGGGATGAGCATTGGTGTTTTGACCTTCGTTTGATTGGTCTCTTCTATCATTGGAGAATCATATTCGTTTCTGGTGGTTGGGATTCCTTTCGTTTTTGGCTCGTCTTAAGTAAGAAAATTATGTTCGCGTACATGTTTCATCGTCTGTAGTATTTGTTTCACTGTCATTTTCACTAAGGTGATATATTCCCTGGGTGGCTGATTTGAATTTTTCTCTATCTGCTTCTAACTGAATCCATCTTCTTTGCTTTTATTGAAATTATCCTTGTCTTGTTGGAGTGACTCGTTTCATGTGTACATATATATTGGTCTTCCAATTATTAGCCGTTTCGCCTTGTATCTACACCAACCCCAAAGTTAAAAAAAACACTATACTATTCATTTCTAGCCAATCATAAACCGAATATCTTATAAAACCTTCGACTTCTGTGAAAAGGATGTAATTAACTGATTTATTGGTTTCAGACAGAAATTGACCTTCGATTGGACACTATCAGATGGAAAAATCCGATTATCAAGCTCTTCAAGAAGCGCTCGAAAAGCTCCACAAAGACTCCTTATCTCAAACTACAAAATATCATTGCCACAGTAAAATAAGACACAAAAATCATATTTCTAATTTCGTATCCCGAAAAATTAGCAACAGTGGTTTAGGGTTAGGTTGGCGGCGGCATCGGCATGGCAGCATAAGTTATAAATATAAAGCCTATAGACCTATAACAATAACATATACAGCCTATACGGCCGGGCCCCGCGAAGGACGCCCGGTGCCCAATGTGACCCAATGTGCTATATCGAGTGCGTTCGCTACATCGTACATTGGGTTAGTTGGCTTTTTGTGACTGGCTGGCAAATTCGAATTTTAAATTGTTTTGGAAGGATTTGAATTATGAAGATATTGAAAGGAGTGGAGAAATGAGGGAACTACAACCTTTTCGGTGCAGAAGGCTGAAAAATGGCTCTTTTGATGGTTGAATATCATGGTTATGGTCGTAGCTGGCCAGCATTTGTGAACTTGTATTGAACAAACAAGGTAAGTATAATGAAGAGGTAATTAAAACAAAAAAAAATAAGAACAATGAACTAGGACGTGTAGTAATTATAAAATAATAAAAAAAACAGTGAAACCGTTACAATTGGAAATTAAACAAATGACCACAAATTGACCTACAATCAATTCTAGTAATTTTGCAAAATTGCGTCGTAAACGTTAATTGTTAACTTTCACGGACCGCTACACAATGCCTTAACTATTCCACAAGGTCCGTGATAAATATGGCCGAAGTAAAAAATAAAGCGTCGAAACTAATGTAGCGTAAGAAATGACGTGATGGTGCAAGCAATCCCATATAATCCCCATTAGTGCACTTCGCGAAAGATCCTCAAATACATCCGTCCCTTTCACACACCGACAAAAAATAAGTACCTAATGCCGAGCGCAATCCGTTGCATTCCATACCCTTCGCCATTACTGACCCATGCTTCCAGGAACAATGAAAAATATACTCTATTTTAATAAAATCAGGAGTCAAAATAAATGGACTAGCAGGATTGTTTTCATTTTTTCAAATGCCAAGTGCGAAGGGCCCGGCAATTCTTAACTTAATATAAATAACAATAACAAGTCGGCTCGGGTCGATCTTTAAAACCTTTTAAAACATTGAACAGATTTGACAGATGAGGCTGTGTGCCTCATTGTCTTGGCCCGGAATTTTGAATTAGGAATAACGCCTCCGTTCGACGGCGATCCGAGTACTTATGAAGTTATGATGTTGCCATAATGCAAAAGGATTTTATTTTTAAGGAGCCGATATTGTGTAGGTACCCAAACATAAGTACCTAAGTATTTGGGGACAAAGCGGTGGGCATGTATTTTTTTACTTGTTTGCAAGGTCCAACCATTAAAGCTGGTACCTACGTATTAAATACTGTGAGATTTAATCAAATGTCAAAGGTGAACGAGATCAAGATGCATTCAGAACTTAATGATAAGTCACACCCACAGCAGATGGCGCTAAAAGCATTAAAAAAAATACCATTTCTATTAAAATATTTAAATGTGACCATGTAACAAGATATCAAATAGAGCACATTGAACATAAACCAAGATATATAGCGGGACCGTTAAAGATAAACATATTTTGGAGAAAAAATACTAAATCTGCGCCAGTACCACTACACGAATAATTTATAATGAACTCAGCGTTTGAAAATGTTGAAATTAGCATAAAATAAATATAATATTCGTACAATTGCTGTGACATCGCAATCAAAATGGCCCCGTATGGAAATGTGGCCAATACAACATGTTATTTGTTCATAGAACTTAATACGGGTTTGATTATAAATAATTGTGTAACGGATATCAAATGTAGTGATGTCATCCTTTTATGGTTGTCTTAATTACTTATTTAAATTGTGTTTTTGACGAAAAATATGGCTTTGTGTCATATTTTTGTTTGAGGATTATTAATATTATTTT
Organism: Xestia xanthographa; assembly: GCA_905147715.2. Taxonomy (NCBI): domain Eukaryota; kingdom Metazoa; phylum Arthropoda; class Insecta; order Lepidoptera; family Noctuidae; genus Xestia; species Xestia xanthographa. Next base: position 2,237,215 of record LR990655.1, read on the forward strand.
GAAGTAATGATTATGACAAAAACAATATTTATGCTAACTTACGGATATTGCGAAATCAACAAGTAGTTTTGTGACATCCTCAAAAATAGTTTTTGAGTTCGCTCATTTAACCATGGACAGCGGATGTTTTATATAAAACTTTTATGCATAGAATATTTAAATGATATTTCAACATCACCTTAGCATTTTGATTACGTAACGCGCGTCAATCTGTCTGTGAGAGACGACATCGAAAACGGATGATCCCATTTTGATATCGGTGGATATATTGAAGATGCTACGAATTCAGGTAACCCTGTTCACTTATTTGTACGCAATAATAAATAATATGCAAATGTACAAATATATTATATACTGTCGTTTAATTCTAATGAAGATGTTTTTGAAATAATAAAACGTGATATCTCAGACTTGATTGACCAAAAAATACTTTATTAGTCAAAGTCATTACCCGATTTTTTGCAAATACATACCATTTTATAGCTTTTGCAGTAATATGCAAATCATAAACTAAATTAAATTAGAGATACTCTCAAATGTTTACCGTTATAATAATACGAATGATAAAATAAAATTTAGATGTGCGTATAATTCAACGAAAAAATGTTTTTGTATATTTTTTGGTGTTTATTTTTTCACAATTTGACAAAATATTTCGTATAATTTATGGAACTGGAGATCAGTATGTAATCTCTGTCAAACATGTTAAATATGGCGGTAAACAATTTACATATTATTTGAATGTTATAATTAAATCACCGATAATCACGCTATCCCGTTCACAAGTCGTAAATATGCTGTGGTTTAATGGGCGAAAGTAACCTCTGCTTTAACTGACATACTTGACCCTAATGTGTGTGAAGAAAATACCATTAGTTTTCCAAGAACTGGAAAGAGTAATTTACAAAAAGACAATTTACTTAATGTTGGTATCAAATTGTATTTAAATGCTGTTTAAAAGCTTACAGTACATGACAAAATTCTTACAGTTGTTTGAGAACACACAGCTGTAATGATTTTTCTTGCACCTTAACACTATGACCAAGCAAAAATAACATTTCATACTAAGTATTTCGAGACAGCAAATCATTGTTCATCTCTACGAGTACCTCTTGACTCAGATTCACAAGTTACCGTAGCATAAATACACAATAAAGGACGAAAATCATAGTCCCTAAATCAAAAGCAACAAAACAATTTGATTCCCAATCGCGTGCCTCCAACCATTTGCAGCCCACGTCACGGCCTTATCACCAAACTTATCTACAATCATAACGCGAGTTTCACCTCAACGCGAGACATTTATGTCATTTCATAAATCTGTGTTGACTACCCGCCTCGTTTCCGGTGGATCATTTTAATTAAATGTATCAGCATCAACCGACTCGTTAGCATACCGGTCCGGCGATCCGGGCCGTACAATATCGAGTGCACTTTACATAAGACCTGTTCGACAAACAAGTTATGTGCTTTATAGTAACCAATATCCTAATTTCGTACGCAGAGCAATATTGGCTTTTTATCTCTGTTTTTTTTTATTACACGATTCTGAATATTCTGATTGCTGTTAATGGGGTTCGTTTGCCTAGTTCGAGACAAAGAAATTGATTAACGGATACGAGTTTGTCTCTTTGATTAGCGTTTTCTCTTTTGGTGTGAACAGATTTCTAAGCCGTAAAGATTAGATGTACTGTGACGTCTCAAGGCCCGTGTGAAACATAGTGTTAGTAGAACATCTTTTGAGAAACAAAAAGGTGAAGGATATGGTACTGCACTATCATAAAAGCTTGCTCTAACGTTCGAGTGGTTACAGGGCAATGCCCAATGGACCGGAAAATTTCGAATTTAAATGAATGAGGAATGCCATTAAGCACCTAACGCTTCGCCAAACATTCAACTCCTTCGCAGTACCTTCAATTCAATGAAAACAGCTTAACATAATGATATATCTAATTCCTTTACATAACCCGATACAAATGAGGTAAGTATCATCTTCACTATAAGTATTTATTACAAATCCATGGTCAAACTTTAATGTCATACATTCATCATTTATCTTAAACGTTTACGATATGAATCCGTCAATTCTTGTTACATATAATTTTAATATTATGTAAATTAGATCTTAAAATTAAAATGTTATTAGATGATACGGTGATTAACTTGGTTTGGTCAATCGATTGGTTTTTTTTAATGAGGCAAGGTGAGCTAAGCATCCTTATTACGATTAATATGATTGTGTAATGTTTTAGCAATTTTGGTGCGTTATTTGTCGGATTTTGCGTCATCTATTGTCTTTTTAGTAGCGAGAAAACTTTGTAGAGTTTGTTAGCAGTGTTATACTGTTTCATTACTTTTACATGGTGCATTATCTGTTGCTACTTCGTCATCACATTATTTTCCCTATTCAGTACAGTTTTCATATCTTCTAAGTACGTTAGACAGGGTGACTGGATCTGGACCTGCCATAGCAAACTCGCATATAGAGGTCATTTAGTAATTATTCGACCTTACTTTCCCTAACTAAAGTTTTATAGCTTGGGAGAGATGTCAATTTTTAGACTTCATTGAGAGTTTTCTAAAATTTGACCTTCAATCATTCGTTATTTTTTTAAATAATATTTTAGTAGTTTTTTTAATTATGTGTTGGTAGTCATAAACCTTGGTGATTAAAATACCTCGGGACTTCCCTCAAACTAGGGTTAAAAAATAAGATATTACGCAACAAAAAAAAAAATCTTTGAAAGTAAGGTCTAATATTAGCAAATGATCTCTTTATGCGAATTTGCCATGGCGGGTTCAGATCCAGTCACCCTGTATCTAATCATGGACAAGAACACTGTGTGTACTTCGGGAAAAACTAGCGATAAGTTATGTGAAAAAATCAAAACTATACCATTACCATTAACCTATACCATTTTTTAAACAGTAGACATAGCTACGTTACTAAAACTAGTTCTTTCTTCTCCCGCTTGATGAACGATAAATTCGTATCTAAAAATCAGTCAGTAACCGACCCTTAAAAACCTCACCATGAAAAATCGAACGCCACTGGCGCCAAATCGCAATTAAAAAAACAACCATTATTGCACAGAGCACAAAAAAATAAGTTCTTTTTTTTCAGAAGCAAACGCGCGCCGCATAGACAATGGTCGACATTATTCGTGACAGTGCACTCATTACCGTTTTTGCTGACGGTACCGCAGCGCATTGTTCGTGAGCGTCTACCTGTGCTATCGGTACATCGCTCGTAATGATTTTTGTATGCATTGTTAGGTTTTGAGAGTTTGGCAGGAGAAATGCATGAGGGAATGATTTATTTTGTACTTTTTAGCGTAATAAATTGTAGGTGATAGTTTTGTTACTTCCGTAGTTATAAAATAACTCATCTATACTATATATACTATATAATATTATAAAGCTGAAGAGTTTGTTTGTTTAAACGCGCTAATCTCAGGAACTACTGGTTGGAATTGAAAAAATATTTTTGTGTTGGATAGCCCATTTATTGAGGAAGGTTATAGGCTATATAACATCACGCTACGACCAAAAGGAGCGGAGCATAAATGAAAGATGTTGCAAAAACGGGGAAAATGTATTCCTTTTGTTAGCTTTTTCTCTCTTATGTGACGCAGACAAAGTTGCGTGGGTAAGCTAGTACTGTCATATTTCAGGAAACTTTTACTACATTTGACTCAATATCAACCAAATAAGTGCGTAAATTATGCTATTTATCCTGCAAACCCTCATTTGCTTGAAGTACTCTATTTACAGAATTCTAGCTTGACAAGTAATAGCCCAATAACCCATCTTCTGGCAGACATTTGAAAAAACCAAAAACCTCTTATACCTTACACACATACATTTAAAATATCTTGTGTTGCCAGATATTGGTCAAGGACTCAAAGGACCAAAAAAAACCTCCGAAACATTACAACCCTTTCTCGAATAGACACAAGTGTCGAAAAGCAACCAACGTAAAGAATAATATCAGTTAACCCACGCACACACGTGTACGGGTAAGTAATAAAATAAATTCCACATATAAATTCGGTTGGGTCGGTTTTTTTGTCAATTAAAAATTACAGTGGGGTCTAAAACGCAGGTACCTACTCGGTAATGTCGGCCGGTACCACTAAACGAGTATGGCACGATTTACATTTTACTGGTTGTATCTAAAGTTATATGGATGTGAGATATCGACGGCTGCTTTAATGGAAATTCGTTGGCAAGATAAAGAGAATACAGTACCCTTAGCTAGATTAGAAACAGAAGCCTTTTTTTTAATCAAATAGGTTCAGACAGGTGAATTTATTAAAAATCTCACAGAATTGCACTAGATTCCCTATTCTCAGAAACTTCGAGGATAATACAAAATTATTCTCAAATGAAGGTGGTGATTACACTGCTCAACCACAACAATATACCATCAACAAATCATACACTTTTATGACCTAATCATCTGCTCTGCCTTACTTTTATTACTAAGCAGAGTTATTTAGAACAGTCATCCGAAGTATCCAATAAAAACAAAAGAGTAACGCAACAATACGCGAACGTGAAGTATCAAAAAATATTTTTTGTAAGTAATCCGGGACCGACCTAACTCTGAACTCAGATCAGGTAGAAAAATGAACATTGAACATACGAAGGCAATTAACTTTCGGTACCTGCGTTCACTCACACATACAAGTGAAGGATTACATATAGTAGGAAAGTTTCGAAGGACCAGTCCGTACGATTCAAAATGGTGGAGCATTTCGGGAATGATCACAAGCTGTCTCTATTTATGTATGAAGGGAACCTGACAGGAGGGATCCTATGGGCCGGGGCTGCGGGACTGTTCGAAAGAGATACCGTGGCCCGGGAACACAAAGGGCGAAGAAGGAACGTGGGTGGGTTTTAGTCAGTAAAAGTCTGACACTCTCCCGCCCCGCCCAGAGCGGGAGGAGTCATTTGATGATTTCCCATCCGAAAACAATTCCTATGGGATCCTATGAGAAATTATAACTATGTTCTCATCCTAACCTCGTTTTCCCAAGAATTTTTGACCAGGTTTTAGCAGCTCTAAACAATGGAATAGTAAATCTCTAGCCGACCAAAGGAATCATGCGCGATATCTGATTTTCTGATCTTGGAACAATTAAATCTATTAACAAATTCTATCTTTCTATTTAATTTGCTCAATACAAGCAGGATTCACATATAGCTGACCAGTCTATCAGCAGATTTAGAACTGCTAAAGTGTTTTGCTAAGAGTGGATCTTCTGCTTGTTCTAAATCTGTGCAGTCTGCAGACTTGCGTACGCGCAAGCCGCTTGCATGTGTGCGTGCGCGCAACACTTGCGCAAACATGGGGGTGTAACGCCTTTACGGGGTTCTAAAGATAAATCGGTGTGCTTTAATGGCATTCGGAATTTATGTTCGGGTTGAATTTGTTTTTAAGTTATATTAAATGCGTACCAATTGTAGTTTTCGAGACAAAAGGACGAAAGGAATCTTGTAGGTCTTTAATAAGCTTTAAGTGTTATCGGGATTTTAAATTAATTTGCGTTGATTCGTGGAAGGTATTGCAAGCTCCATTAATGTGCAATATGAAAAAGTTTATTTTAAATGCGGGTTTTAAAAAGATAAACTACAAATGTATGATATTTTAAATTTAAAAACAATGAAACATGCAAATTAATGATGAATATCAAACCTTATAGCAATAATACGTCAATTTAATGAACTATTTATTAAACATAATTTTAGCAGATAGTGCACAACAAAAAATGACAATAAACTAGGCAAGGATTATTATTGTAGGACCCGAAATGTTAGAATCACAGCTAGGACCTGACATCCCCGCCCGTAAGGACCAAAACCTTGTTTTATTCACCTACATTATTTCATGCTCCTTTGTACCCTCAAATTAAGCTATGCTCCAACACGCCATGAGTAAGCAAAATCACAAACACATCAACAAAATCTATTTGAAATACAAAACTAAATCAGTTTGCGAGGATCAGTTAAATTGTCCGAACGAAAGTGCACTCACTTCCATACAATAGGACGGTTGCAAAAAATGGCTCCTTGGTTAGAGGGCAAAAAAAAGAAACCATGCGTGCTGGTCAGTTCGTTTGTTTAAATCTTGGGAGACGGCAGAATGATTTAAATGAGTTTTTGAGCAACTGAAATTTGGAAGGTCTTCTTCAAAGAAGACCTCCTAGTCAACTAGGAGTCGCGTCTTGAAATGTTTATGATCTACTATATCAAAATATTAGTATCAGGCTTTCAGCAAGAAAATTTTTTGTTGGTGTTAAAGCTCCGGCTAAACTCTTTTAAGCTACCTCTTATTAACAGAAAGTTATACTATGTTTTTCATTTCACATTCACCTTTAAGCCGTTATTTGGCCGTTTTAGTCGTCTCGTATTCTTCTTCTCTTTTTGTATGTCCATCCGTATCTGTTTCTAAATGCACTTACACTAAATCGATTATTTTTGAAAATCGAAAATCGATCGAGATTACAAATAGATAAATTCTTTCCATTCTCATTTTAATTTATCACGACCAACATCCTTCTTGTAAGCGACGCCACAGACAGCTACTAGTGCACCCAGAAAAACAAAAGACAATTTAAACGCATTGTTCAGCGACATGTGGCCAGAATATTTAAAATGATCTACTGTGGCGACGGTTATTACCGGCCGGAAGTCACATGTTATTGGCAATCGCCATTTTGGATCGGCCTTCAATAGAACTGGGGTTAAACTAATGATTTATAAGAAAACAGCAAATTTAAGTAATTACAGACAAGGCTTGTTAATAAGTTTCTTTTGATGGATTAGTTAAATGGAATGGTTTGATGAAGATCCTAAACCTTGATAAAATATCAATTTCACCCAAAGAAACTCCACTGATAGAAAAAAGGATTAAAATCGTTAGATTTGTTCTACCAGATCAGAAAATTATCACATTTCTGTTTTATTAGAATCGTATTATCTCACTCATTCATAAAAAATATCGTTTCTATAGTTTCATACGAGATACGCAAGCCCATTCTTCTTAATGTAAACATTTCTTCGCAAGACCTGTACGGTGGGGCACAAATCTAACTATGTGATAAATTACTCTGATACAATCGTTTGTGAATCTCTAAATATAGCAACTAATTTGTACAATGATGCTCGGAACCTAGTTAATCGAAATTCAATTAAGTTTCAGCAATAACAAGCCTTGAGGTGTAGGGCAACGCACAAATTAATATCATCAAGTGCGAATTTTATTCTAGTAGTTAAAACTGAATGTGTTTTTAACTGTTTCTACTACTTCATTAGAACTATTACTTCAATGATTCCATCAGTTTATATAACTAATGGAAAAAAACAACAGTTACTACAACTCCTCACTATTCTCCAATATGTAATTTTGTATTGGCTTCTTTCCTACTTCTTTATTGTCTGTGTATAGTAATCACCCCATTTTAGCCATACAATCTTTCACATAGTCCATCCATCGTTTCTTTGGTATTTTACCTACCCTTATAATCATCGTCATTCATACTGAAAATTATCGTCACAACATTTTTCCCATTCCTCTTCATCACATGCCAATTCCTCAACGACTTACAACTCACTTTCATTTTCAAATTTCCCCTCACAATTATTACAGCTATCAAAAGTAAAGCAGTATCCACACTTGTTTAAGTCGCGTCATCTCAAATGACAGTGTTCAGTTTCACATGCGAATCGAAGCAGACAAGAGTGATTAGTTCGCCAACCACCCGCGGCGCAAGCGTACCCGACGATACAGCCAATTACCAGACCTCTGAATTTATGCGAACTACAAATAATAGGGCGCTATTACTGATTTATGAGCAAACGCATTCTAAGAACAACAAAGGTTGCCGGTAAAAAAATCTCTACTTATTTTAAAGTTTTGGGATTATCGCGTGTGTTCATACTTGAGTCATTTTATAAAGTAACTTGCTCTGCATGAGAGAAAATGGGCTGTGATCCACTTGTAGATCCGGTTTCCACGTTTCCGGTTTCACGATATTTTACTCCACTGTTTTCAGAGCAGTGGTGATGAAATAAATAATAAGTAACGCGCCTGCTACCTGTAAATGGTTCACATTAACCCTGAATCAAGAGAACTAGAAGTCATGAAGACTTTGCCCAGCTGTGGGATGATGGAGGCTAACAGCAACAGTAACGCGCCTTGATTTCGATATGAAGACCCACATCGTGGCCGTAAGCCGAATTCGTTACGATGACTGGACCACCACTGTTCTAAAGTGCAATAAGGTTACACTGCAACAAAAGTTGCCAGTAAAAAAATCATGTTCATTTAGAAGTTTCAATATTGTGCTCTTCTATGAATCACTCGTAATGTAATCGACATGATTCAAGCGCTAGACGCGAAAAAAATTTCAAAAAGTTTTATTGTAGAAGGCCGTACGCGTCTTGTCAGTGCTTGCGGCAATTAAAAATAATTAGGGAACAAGATGGCGTGTTCTCGGAAGGACTGGCGGTACATTTACATATGGCGTTGGACGATCTACCGGGCGCGGCGGCAGTGGCGGCGAAATGCACTGGGAACTGGGATATATGTTTTTTTTCACCAATTTTTTGCATTGCTTACTATAGCGATATCAGGGTTATTTTCAAAATTTGCCGATGGGAATCAAATCAAAAAATCAAATCAAATCACTTTTTATTTGTTAACACAGGTACATAAATACAGATCTTAAATTGATAAAACCGAGCGCTATGTTATGCCAGTAGCTGGCTTACAAATATGGTGAGCATCTAGCTCAAGATTACAATTTAAAGATTCTAAGAAAAATATATTTGAAAATCATGCATAGGTATGGTATTTAATTAACAAAAAAAAAACAAAGGAGAATAATTGCAAAAATTACATAATATTATTTTAACATATCGCACATGACAACATGTACAGTCATAACTCAAAATTAGACGTTTCGAGTAAAAGCGATTTGAAAGTTCAAAAAATCATAGAACCGAAACTATTGAAGTAACGTAAATGATTGAAAAGGAGAAAATATAATTTAGGGAATGCTTTAATCAATTCAATAATGAAAACTTAATATATCTGTCTAATAGTATAATTTTTCTCTTGTTAAAAAAAAAGTTCGTAGTTATGACTCTATTACCTGCGTTATAATGAAAAATTTCGTTTTAAATCTGTCTTTCCCGTTCAAATCCACAAATTACAGTAAATTATCGTTGTATTAAATAAAATGTGACCATATAGCGTTTCTTCTTTTTTTAAGTTTACTAATTGCTATTGTATTATCTGTCAAGTTGTAATTAAAAACAGCAAAATAAAAGAATAATTTCCAAAAATATTAAGGTTTTATTTAGAAATGATAAAAATTGTGGTTCTAATTAACCATACAAATTAAAATAGCTGTATGAAGTAATTCATTATTAAATATTTTCTCTTAGAAAAGTAAATATGAGATAATTATGGCGGTACTGTTTTCAAACAACATAATCCGCAAATGTTTTATTTTAAAAACACTCGTTTTACAAACATTTATTTGGCAAAGAATTCTTTTATCAAATGCATCTGATGATATTGAATCATTTATACATTTTTTATTTCTTTAATTTAGATACATTTGGATAAATCACGTTTTTACAAAATAATTTACAGGCCAGTATTTTTTTATAGGTAACTTTTTTAAGAAAAAGTTTAGGAAAGGAATAGTTTTTTCACAACATGCAAACTCCTTGCATGCAGCATTCAAGCAGCAAGCAAGCAGCAAGTAAGCAAGCAGCATGCATGCAGCAAGCATGCAACAATCAACCAGCAAGCACACAAGCATGCAACATGCAGCAGGCATGGTTTCTGTCACAGCTCTGGCGCTGCGGGGCTCCGGGGCGGTCCCAAGCAGGCTTCTCGTCGCAGAGGGTTTTAACGCTCACCACCGCAGCTTCGGCTTGCTGGCTTAAATTACACTCTAGGAGTAGGGCATAAAAGACTACGTGGAGTCGGTTTTGCAGTGATTCATTTCTGTCACTAAAATTGTGCTTTTAGAAAACAAAATTCATTTATTTTCTCCTTTTTTAGAAATGTCACAATAATTATGTGTAATGTATTTATTTCAAACGTTGTTTTATGAGATAAAATGAAAAAATAATGAATTGTTTGTCAAAAAATACGATAACAAATAAAAGTGTGTTGGATAATTATTTTGCTAAGTGAATTATTTGGTAAACTTGTTGTTGCTTAGTGATGAAATGATAAATAATATTTTTGCAAATCGTTGCTGGTCAAGTAAAAGTTTTTGAAATATTTTTTGGTGAACTGAGCGGTCACCACTGTATCCATATTTTGCTAATATCACAATCATCTCACAGAATAGTTTTTAGGCAATCTACGCATAGATAGGCAACAACAACAAAATACTTATTAATTTAAATTTCTTACATTATTAGAGATTTAAAACCTTTAGCAGCTCCGTTTTTATAATGTGATACAAAGCCTGGTGCTGTTGCACAGTCTGGGTGCATCAAGGTTTTGCATCAGCAGAACTAGAATACCAACTTGAAGCTCTAGCTGATGGGACGGCACGCCCGTTAACTCCAGGGAGTTGATATTTTATATAATTAGGCAGCGCCATGGTCATTAGCCATCACAGTGTCTATGGATGGTGTCATACTTTTTTTTTTTTTTTCTCCTTTTGGCATTGCACTATTCGTGCTTATTGCCACTGACAATATTATATTTGATAACAAAACGTAAGAATCAAGTACTCGCGAAATGATAAAATTTTACAACGAAAAATTTGGAAATGGAAAGGAGATTAGTTGTTAAATAAATATAATAAATTAATAGTCCGGGAAATATAAACAACAGAAAACTAACCATAAAACGCAACCAGGTGGCCCAACAAAAAGGCCGACTCGGTGCGTAAACTAGGAACTACATTATATTATGTACATAAAATCTAGAAAATGTTTAAATAGCTATATCATTATTTACAAAGAAAAGAGCTATGGTTTTATATATATCTACATTAAAATTAAATAAAATACATGAGATAGAAGTGGGTAAAGGGACTCGGAGGGAAACAAGACTTTGGAAAAGTAAGGAGTGGTCATAAAGGGGGCAAGAAAAAATAAGGTGGTTCAGATCTCCCACTTCAGCGCCACATTCACACGCAGGGTTCTGCACAATGCCAAGCCTGGCAAGATGAGCAGGAGTGCATACGTGACCCAATCGCATACGTATGAATATTGTTGTAATCTTTTTGTTTAGCTTGTACTTACTAAACCAAGGTTTAACAAAAATGGATGGCTGAATATTACGATAGAATTTCCCTTTCGCTGATTGCTCGGACCAAAGCTGACCCCAGGATTTCTGTAGACAAACCCTGGGCAGAGCTGCCAGATCTTGGGTGTTATTTTTGTACGGAAAAACGTCGCCACACAATACGGCATCATTAGCTAACTGGTCAGCTCTCTCATTACCTAGAATGCCACAATGCGAGGGTATCCACGCAAAATGCACTGAATACCCCTTATTAAAACACCTATAGAGGAGTTCACGTGTTTCAAATATAATATAAGGATTATGAGAATAGAAAGGGAATCTGGCCAAAGATTGTAAGGCACTCCTTGCATCAGTTAAAATGAGTGAATTCCGTAAGCCCATCATAAGTATGTATTCGACAGCTTTGAATAGCCCGTAACATTCTCCCGTAAATACAGATGATTCGGGCGGGAGCTTTATTTTTTGGACGATATTATATTGGGAGTGGCATACACCTACTCCCACACATGAGTCTCTTCCATGCTTCGAAGCATCTGTAAACAAGAGATGGCAGCCCTTCCAGTCTCTATCCATAGTGAAGTTGAAGTTAAGGTTATGACATACGTCATTTCGAAAAATGTTAAGGTTATAATGTATGTTCGGTGACAATAATAATGAACTGTAATTACAGTGAAATAAAGGAAGAAACTCAGATTGGTGACAAGGAGCTTCAATTAAATTGTATTTTCTAAAGCTTTTAACTAAACACGGAGTAGCTTTGTGCCTCCAGTAAGTGGATGAAATTACTTCTTCAGAGAGAATGGAAAGTTTATTTCGCAAAGGATGATACGTAAATTGCAAACACCGAGCCATAAATCTATCAGCTAAAAATTGACGTCGTAAATGAAGTGGAGGGTCTCCACATTCCACCTGAAGACAATTAATAGGACTGCTTTTCATTGCACCTGAAACCACTCTAAGTGCCTTGGACTGAACACTGTCCAGTTTCTTAAGACCAGCAACATTAGCAGGATCCAGCAAAAAAGTTCCATAATCCAATACGCTTCTAATCAAGGTGTTGTACAGTAATTTTAATGAAAAGGGATGTGCTCCCCACCAAACACCAGCAAGACATCTAAGTATGTTGATATTTCGTTCGCATTTAGCAGCTATATAATCACAGTGTGGTAAACCAGTAAGATGTGTATCCAAAATAAGACCTAAAAATTTTACCTGGTTTTTAATGGGCATAGGGATATTATTATACCTTACTGTAAATAAAGGAGGCTTACGCATTCTAGTAAACAAGACAATGTTGCTTTTATCAATTGACAGGTCTAGACCATTAGTTTCTAGCCAAGTCTTCAGTAAGACTAGAGAAGAGGTTAAAGAAGTACAAATATTTTCAACAGAATGACCAGATAAATAAAGAAGTAAATCATCTGCATATTGAAGGACTTTTACTGACTCATTTAGAGAGGATTCCAAATCATAAGTGTAAATATTGTAGAGAATTGGACTAAGTACAGAACCTTGAGGGAGACCTTTCCATACTAAACGGGTAAATGTATACCCTTCAATATGAAGATGTAAAGATCTTTCTGAAAGCATGTTAATAATGAACTTAGACAGCATTGTTGGAACTTGTAATGAATTCAACTTTTGTTCTAGGATTGATACCAGGACATTATCGTAAGCTGAGCTAATATCCAGGAAAGCAGCAATTACAGAGTTATTAGAAGTGAAGGCTAAGCGAATATCTGTTGTGAACACACTAAGGCTATCCATCGTACTTTTACCCTTCCTAAAAGCAAACTGTGATGTAGCTAGCAAGTTTTTGCTTTCCAAAAACCACTCCAAACGATTCTTAACGAGATGTTCAGCAATTTTAGCAAGAACTGTAGAAAGTGCAATTGGTCGATAAGAAGAAACATTAGAAGAAGTTTTGTTTGGTTTCAGAATAGGAATAATTGTTTGAGACTTCCAACTTGATGGAATGTTGCCAGATATCAAAGCTGTATTGATGAGATTTAAATATATTAAAAGAACAGAGTCAGACAGATTAGCTATAAATGAATATGGTATACCATCTTCACCAGGAGCTGAATCCTTAACATGTGAAAGGACTCCTTTCAATTCACTTAGTGTGAAGAGAGAATTCAACTCAGAATTAGGAATAGGAACATAGGGAAAATGCATTAAAGATCTCTGTTCTGGGACTGAAGGAGGAGCTAAATGATCCATAAACTCATTGGCTAATTCTAATGGTAGTTTTGAGGCTGTTGTGTCACTGAATGCTGACCTGAATCGCCTAATATTTTGCCATACTAGAGATGCATTAACTTCTGGGGAGATAGATGCACAGAATCTTTGCCAACCTTCAAATTTCTTTTTCTTAAGGAGCTTACGAGTTGTATGAGCAGCTTCTAGGTATATCTCAAAATTATGACGAGTCATAGTATGACTATAATTTTTTTCTGCTTCTTTTCTTTTTTTTATGGCCTGAGTGCACTCAGCATCCCACCAAGGTGGTGAAGGAATTTTAGCTGTAGCACCATTCTTAATAGGGAAAGTATTATCTGCCACCTCTATTAAAATTCTTGTTATTTGATTAGATAATAGCTGAGGATCATGTAGTTGTAAGGAATTAGTTATAGCAAGAATTCTTTCTTCTACACAGTTTTTGTATGTATCCCAATCTGCATTTTGAAGTCTATACTTTAATCGTGGTGTTGGATTACAAGCAGCTGGTTTTTTATGCAGAAAAGAAATTATTAAAGGGTAATGATCACTACCATAAGAAGACGGTAAAGGGGACCAGGATAATGTCGATGCTAAATCAGGTGTGCAGATTGAAAGGTCAGGGGCACTTACTCCCTCATCTGGATTCGTTTGGCGTGTTGGGAGACATGTATTTAAAATACACAAATTATTAGAGTCTAGAATTTCTAGTAACTTTTCCCCATAGTGATTGGAACTAGAACTACCCCAGGACTGATGTTGTGTATTAAAGTCGCCCATTACCAAAAATGGTTTAGGTAAAACTGAAAGAAGATTACTTATTTCAGAAAGAATATTTACAGTGGGACGCGAATAATATATACATACTAAACAGATTTTATTTACAATAGCAGCGACAGCAGATATATCGTCACTGAGACTTGGAAGAGGAAAAGATTGAAAAGACAAGTTATTTTTAATAAGTATGGCGACACCGCCATACCCATCGCTTCTGTCTGTTCTTAGACACGCATAGCCAGGAATTCTAAAAGAGAACCCTGGTTTAAGCCATGTCTCACAGAGAGCGACTGCAAAGGGATCGTATTTGTTCAATATGTAGGACAGATCAGATTTTTTATTCACAATGCTGCGACTGTTCCACTGAACAATCTTGAGTAGACTTGGATCCATTAAGATTAAAGTTAAATAAGTTAGACAGCGTATCAATTAAAGTAGCAACGTTGGACGGTTCAATATTATTATTTTGAGATAAGGTATTAATTAACATGATTATTAAATTTAAAATTTGACTCTCATTATTATTTGTTGTTTTATTTTGGAATGCAACACCATTCCCTGACATAGAAACGTCATTACTGATTATTGCCTGATGAGCTGCCCGGTCATATCCCTTGGCAGTTTTTGGGGGATCTCGAGGTTTAAGGAATACCGTTTTTCTTTGTGAGGAGACAATTGGTGTGTTACGTGATTGGGGCAAAGGTTGTGAATAAAAAGAATTTTTATTGGTATGTGATGGGGCAGATGTTACCACATCTGCATACAATTTTGAGATTGGTGGATGAAGCTGCGACGCTTCAGCATATGACACGCAGCTATGGGCCATATAATGCTTAATTGATTTTTGTCTTTCAAATTCTGGGCATTTTTTATTGATGGCGTAATGAATGCCACCGCAATGGCAGCATTTACTATTACTCTCGTCTTCAATACTGCAAGTGTCAGCAGAATGCTTCTCCCCACACTTGAAGCATTGAGGGTTCGACCTGCATTGTACCTTTGTATGGCCAAAACGACAACAATTAAAACATTGAATTGTAGGGAATGTATACAATTCCACTGGCATGGAATTGTAACAACAAAACACACGTTTTGGTAGAATTTGTCCGTCGAAGGTGAGCACGACTGTTTGGGATGGTTTCCACACAGGGGTCGGTTCGTGTATTTTATAATTGAGACGCCTTGCTTTGATGACTTTCCCGCATCCAGCTGGGACAGATATATTTTCCAATATTTCCTCCGGAGACCATTCGGTAGGAACGCCTTTAATAATGCCAATGCGACACACATTTATTGATGGAACAAATGCCTTCAATTTCTCTTTGGCCAAACTTGGGTCATTTATAAAAGAGTTAGCATCTACGTAACGGGAGAAGCTTAGAGATATTCTATTTCGACCAATGCGTTTTAGAGAACCGTTAATAATATTGTTGTATCTGCGATTTTTCAGGAAATGCCCTAAAGTTACTGGGTGTAATGTCTGAGCCGAGTTTTGTGTATCAACATTTTTTTGGATGTGTACAACGTATGGCGACAGGTCTGTGGCTTCGTACAAAGCCCTAGCAACCTGTGGCGCCTTCTGGGGAAGATCTGACTTTAAGAGGTTTTCAGTCTGGGGACCATCCACAGAACGTGGAGTGGCTTCTTTGTGAACTAAAACTGAATGTACCGGAATGTCTGATGTTATTTTTGGACTGACTACTGGTTCATTATCACAATGACAATTTGTTTCATTATTTCCTGTTGAGTGATGACCACTTCGCCTTCTTTTATTGCAATTTTTACATATTTTGCGTGGAGCTCTAGCCCTTTTCCGCTCCGATCTGGTTATGGATGAGTCTGTATCCATACTGGATTCGTAAATTGTAATATTATGCCCGACCGAGGGGACTGTGCCCCCCGGATCAGGCGGTTCGTTGTCCATTGTGGCCACTGGCCAGAAAAAATAAAATATAAAAGAAACTTACCCTATTATACGAAGAATTCTATCTACAAACAATTAAATTAACTAATCTAATGAATATTTACATAAATCTACACAACTTATCTCCAATTTCAAACGTTTTTTAATATTTAAAGAAAAAGAAAGAAAAATCACGCCCGCCAAATTCGATGATTCCCGCGCTTTTTTCGGTGTCATACTTTTGAATCGCCGAGGATCGTGTAATCTGTTTTTGTTTATTTTGCTGACTCACTCGTTCTTTGGTGACAGCACTGCTCCCTCACACAACCACTCTTTTCGTTTTATATTAACCTCAAATTGAGAAAAACGTGCATAATAAGTTCATCCCCTGTAGTCACTGGACGGGAAAATTCTTCGGAAAATAGAATTTTCCCATCTGCGTCCGATTCCAGATGACCCTCTCCCATTTCCAGCAACTTATTCGCAAAGACATCTGCTTCGTGATCATTGTAATTGAACGCACGTGTTGCACGGGTATGGAGCTTTTCAATCCAGGAGGTTTTCACAGTGGCGACGCCATGAGACGATTATTTCATCCGCCGGAGTGCCTCTCTCAAGAACTGGCAGTGTCTGTCTAAAGTCGCTTGCGAGCAAAACGACGACACCACCCATCAGAGCCTGGTTGCAGCGGATGTCCTGCAAGCTGCGGTTCAACGCCTCTAATGCATGCTTGTGCGACTTTAACTGCCACTGCTGTAAAAGGACTCCCCCGTTTTTGGTGACGTTGCATGTTGGGGTATCTTCGCTTGCAAGATTCAGGGGAAATTTTAAAACACTGCCAGGCCACCCTTAAGTAAAGTTGCAGCAATGTCCGAGGAAGCCTTAGTCACAACTATAATATGACGGTACGGTTGGCGCTGTGGCTGAGCGAATGGCTGCTGCGCTGCGGGTTTCCCTAGACAAACGAAGGAGATAACTTCGTACTACAGATATTAATATTTTAACACTATTTTACAAAGTGATTGAATATTGTTCCGCAATAAAAAGTAGTTAAGACGTCAAGAAAAAATAGTACAGCCTTATATTAGTGGAAAAGAAACAAAATCAGATCAGTAGTTCTCTTATAACATAATTTTATTACCAAACACTTTACCTCTTAGTACAATATTGATTTAGCTAAAACTTCAACAACAGAAAATCTTAAACTGTCCTAACAAAAATGATACACGTTAAAACATATTGTTTGAAAAGTGAATACAGTCATAACACGAAAGTTTTGACTGACAAAGAGTCATAAAACAAATAATACAAAACGTACCTACAAAATATGCAGAAATTAAAAAGTCAAAACAGTATTAATTCAAAATAATACACAGCTATATGACAATTTAAAATCAGTCAATATAGTCATATCTCAAAAGTGTCTTTTTAGACTTTCCTACCTCGGCGAAATTCCCATTTTAGCGGCGTATTATTTGACTTACGCCCCCAGCGGAGTGTGCGTCTCGAACGGCGACGGAGCTCTAACTAAGAAAGTACGCTATTGCCTGGCGCTGGGGGAGAGGTTGGGGCAAGTCCCGGCCTACTAACTAAGAAACTACACTGTTGGCTTGCGCAACTATTGAGTGCAGCGGTAGTCAATAAAGTTTTTTATGTTCATAACTCTTACAAAAATGGACATTTTTGTATGAGTGTCTTGTCAGTATGTAGATTAAAAAATACTTGATCCGTAGGTTATCTTAAGTCAATTCGGCCATTTTTTGAGTTATGACGGTACATGTTGTCATGTGCGATATAAACATAGACTACAGAAATACGCACAATATAATTATAATGACACATTTAATCATATGGAATTCGTGTTGTGATTCGTGTGTTTCGTTTCGTTATGTGATTCGTTCGTTTCGTGTATTCGTTTTTGGGAGTCGTGTTTAATGTTTGATCATGAGCACACTTTGGTCAAAGTACAATTTTTCCACCACTTTACATCGTTGATTAAGTTCTGCTAAAGCTATAGACACTCAACAGTAACAATATCCTACAGCAGTGTTTTTCAACCTGTGTGGGTCGCGAAGCCTTTATAGGAGAGTCGCAAGAGGTTGCGAAAACTACCTCAGCAAAAAAAAGTTTAAAAAGGTAGATTTAAAAAGAAAATGGTAACTAAAGGATATAAACATTTGTATGTTCTTACCTACAAATTAACAAAATAAAAACCTATGAGTACCTACCCGTCCATCTTAATGCGAAGGTTGCGCTTGTTTTTAATTAACTAATTTCTCCCATCAGAATTCGTTTTTACTACATTGAGAATTTAATCGTTTTCCAAATTAAAAAAAAAAGTGTTATTATTTGTATTTATACAAATTCTAATTATGCAAATGCGCAAAAATATTGTATGGATTGAATATTTGTAAGATAATAAAATACATGAAAATAAAAAATGATAATAAAAAGCGAAGGGTTTTCGCGAAATATTTTTTCATACTATGGGGTATGACGGCTATGGGGTGTGACGTGATAAAAGGTTGAAAAACACAGTCCTACAGTATTACAGTCCTTTAATTTTCTAAAAATCCCCAGCCATATGCATTGTAATAATTGGGTATACCTCGTATGATATCGCCTATGAAAAAACCATTAGCCACTTGCTGAAGTGTCCAAAAAATATAGTCAAACAAAAACACAAACACGTGAAAACAAAAACAAAAAAAATATTTACAAGTCCCGCTCCCCGCTCCCAGTGGTACCACAACGCACTTGTAAACTAAATCGAGCGCGATTAGGGGCAATAGTGATTGAAAAGGGTAAAGAAACCGACCTGTATTAATGTGCATCTTTTATTTGTTATTTTTCGACCAAATAACGCCGGCCAAAGGTTTAATTTTGGACCATAGAGTCTATAGATACGTATAATATAATATTGTGCACTACTTATTACGAATTAACGTTCACGAAATCACGAATGCTGTTTAGAACAGAATTTGAATAATTTAAAAAGTGAATTGTTGAGAATTGCTGATTTGATTCTGAGTATTAGAAGGAGAAATATAATATTAGTGAAAACCTTCCTTGTATCCTATGACCATTAGCCGAGGTGAAAGGACCGAGTCTAGTTTCTGTTTTTAACATTATCTAAACATCCCATGACACTCCAATAACCTAGCTTCTTATATGTGAAAGATTTTTTTAAATCGGACGAGTAGTTTCAGGGATTATCTCCTACAACTAGAAGGATGACTTTTTAATCACTTTCCAAAAAATGGGTATAATAGGTGAACGGAGTAGAAGCAAAATGGTATGTTTATTTTTTTTTTTTTTCGAAAGAAAAAAAATCGAAATTCAAATCATATCGCGTATGATTCGAAATTCGATATTTTTCATTGTTTTTTTTTTATTTTAATTTCTCGTTCTTTGTTCTAATATGAAAAGTTTACTCGAAATTTGTAGCGTTTTTTGCAATGATATTCTAACAAACAGATATGTTATACACCTACAAAACCACCGAAAAAAGTGTGCCGCGGGGGAGAGCCAGCTCACATACACGCAGTGACGCAGAATAAAGGAAAAACAGGCCAATTGACACGTTTTCGAGTCTTCACGATTGCGCGCTCATAACATATCTGTTTAATTAAATATCATTGGTTTTTTGATGATGGATCAATTTTTTCCTAAACTTTGGAAAAAAGAAAAAAAAACTAGGTTTCCCATAAGCTTCTACTCCGTTCACCTAATATACCCATTTTTTTTGGAAAATGATAAAATAGCATCCGGTATTTGTGAAAATTCTTTAAAACTAAAAATATTACATTATACCTACACAAAAACGTAATAACTGCATCTGAAGTTACTAATTATCCTATTTATCTCTACGTTACCTACAGTAGAGAAGAACTAACATTTCTCAAGCATACATCCTTGACCTAGTTGCTTCTGGAGCAAGGTCATGCCTCTGTTCAATGAAGAGCTCCAGTTTGAAGGATGATATCAAAGACTGCACTATCGAGGAGTTTGCAGGCAGATGAGCATTATATTCTAGTCATTGTTGGAATGAAATTGTGCTTAGCAATAATGAAAATAGCGTTGCTTTTTGCTTTCGACGACCCGAATGGCACAGCGGTAGTAAGGCTGCCTTACGTTCTTAGGGTCCCGGGTTTGAATCCCGGTAGGGGTCCCGGTGGGTCCCGGTGGGGTCCAAATGTTTGTGTGATGAGCATGGACTTTTGTTTCCGAGTCATGGATGTTTATATACAGTATAATAAGTATATATTTACAAACAAAAAGTATCTATGTAGTATATCAACTATCTGGTGTCCACGACATAAGCATCGTTGCTTAGTGTGGCACTAGATGGCGCTGTGTGTAATGTCCAGCGATATTTATACTTTTCTAAAGCTTCGTTTTGTTTTTGTTTTTTTTGAAGGTGACAGACAGGACGCCGTTTTAAACAGAGTAGTTTCAACGCGTGTAGTGATTTGAGGTGTAGTGTTCTTATGTGTCTTGTCTTTTCTGTACATAATTATTTTTAACCGACTTTAAATAAAGTTAATGAAAGAAACAAGTCGCCAACTTCCAACAGTAAAGTTATTTCCGCATTTTTTTTTTTTTTTTCAGAACTCTGTAGTTTTTTTTTGCACAAAAGTTTTCGGGTTTAAAGGGAAGTCCGTTGTTTTTTATTGCAAAGGTCATAACAGTGTGTCTCTTTAGGGAATTTGATGGTAGTCCTACTAAAATATGTAGTTTCTAAAGTCCCAAATAGAAACGCGATATGACGTGAACAAAAGCAAAGTCGCCAGAAAACCTAGAACACGCATCGTTTAAGAATTTAACAACATTTTTATAGCTAGTAATATTACAAATTTAAATAGCGATATTGCGAATGGATTGTGATCCCTTTTAAAACGACATGATTTATTACGTATTACTGTGATGAATTTAAATATTAAATCTCAAAGTAATGGCAACCAATTTATAGAATGATGTTAATCAAATCAAATTCCAAGAATGTGATGATATTGAATCATCGAAATAGTTTTAAGTTTTTGAAGACTTTAGACTTAGGAACTAACTAAGTTAATTGTAAAGAAATAATATATTGTCTTATTCGTTAATTAGGTATATTGTTGTTTTTGTTGAAGTCTTGAAAGATCTGAAAATGTCGTCCACAGCAATATCAAAGAAGAAATATCTTAAGAACGAACCAACTTATGTAAGGTTTCGCGAAAAGTTTTTAAGATACTGGTAACGCATTGTAATTGAGGTTTCAGATTTTGAGTGATGATTCTTAATGACTTCGGATAACGCCCCGATATAATTGTTTAAGATATCCTGGGAACGTTAGGAATAACTTTTTTTTTTGCATAAAGTTGCAACATCGCATATGCAGATGCAGAAAAATCGAATTTACTTGAATGTACACCCAAACACACACTCCTATTTTTGTTTGTCTTTTAAAGTTAAATAGTATTCTGCGTCTGGCAATTTCCGACCTTCTTTACAGCCTTTTTTAAACTTCGAAAGCTTAATAAACATATTTCGTCGAAATCGGTCTGCTCTCTTGTCGTTCTCATTTTGTTTTTTTTCCTACAGAACCCCCACTGACCGCTACCGACTCGATCACCTAATTTCGACTTATATTTGCATCAAATATGACTCATTCGGGCAGTGGGTCGGCTGCGCTGCATTCTTACAACAACAGGTTACTCCTGCGCACCTCTCCATTCACCGTATGAGTTTTCCTCTTTCATATATGACAGGTGCATTTCAAAACATCCCATAAACCTGGAGGAGGCCATTGAAAACAAACTTTAGGGCTAAACGAATAAGGTTGAGTTTCATTTGTTTCTGGTGTGGGGATATGGTGGGTTTGTCAAAGTAGTTGGTAGTAAGCTTCTGAGTAAACTTGCAAGTCTTAATTTTTATTTTTACTCCAATTATGCGACTGTGGGAAAGTAAGCCCTTAATAATATGATTCAGACTATTGAAATGATTGGAAAAAGATACAGGTCTGTGAAGTTGCGCGTGAGTGTAATCACGTGTTGGGTTTGCGCATGCGTCAATGCACGTACTCATGCCATAAGTACCTACCTACTTACGGAGAATGTGAATATCCGGTTTGAAGGAGTCTTTAGTATTGGCACAGAATACATAAGAGTACAAATAGTAGTGGTAGGAAATTCGTTATCACAATTACTTTTTTGACGTGATTACGTCTTATAAATCGGTGAACACCGGCTGCACCACAGATCATAGTTCAACCCCTAAGGGAGTTAAATAGGGGATGAAAGTTTGTATAAAAGTCCGTCAATTTTAAAGATAGGACCTTAAAATTTTGTGTTTAGGCTGACGATTGAACATTAATTTATACGTGTCTCAGCGTTTTTGATAATTCCACTCCCAAAGAGTTAAAAAAGGGAATAAATAACAAAATTTATTATCTAGGTGTATGGTTGGAAGCTAATGCAACGGTGTTGTTAGAATTTTAGTCCTTAAGGGGGTGAAAAGGGCGATGAAATTGAGTTAAAATCACTAATATCATGAAAAATGACGTTATCACGTAAAATTATCGTCCGTAAACTGACTTTACAGACAGCCAGTTTTTTTTTTTATCAACTCTTTTATTACCAGTAGTACTTCACTAAACGCAGTGTAACCAACGAGGATTAATTGACGATGGATCATCAAGTTTAGCTAAAGACATATATAAGCATAAAGTAAAAAATTCTGTAAAAGCCCTTAGAAAGAGCATCAGAAAGGACATTTTATAACAGACTAACCACTGGTCAGACACACATAAATCCCAATCATTAACCACAGATAGACCCTCACAATCGTAATAATAAAGATATTCTCAACGACGAGCGATCAAAGGCAGCCTCCATTGAGTTGAGAGCACAAACTGCACCGAAGCCGTGCATCTGCACCAAGCCTTTGATGTCAAAGCTAGAGGAACAGACGGTGTGTACCCGGCGGAAAATCTAGCTATTCGTTTAGTAACAAGTGTAGTCGGGCGGTCCATGTTGTTAGTTAATAGGCAGTCAATGATTTGGAAGCTAGAGGAATGGTTTGAAAGCTCTTCTTTTAGTTACCTATTATACTTACATCTACACTAATTTTATAAAGAGGAAAGATTTGTATTTTTGTGTGTATGTTTGTAATGAATATACTGAAAAACTACTGCGCCGATTTTAAAAACCATCTCTTCCACCATTGGAAAGCCACGTCTTTACTGAGTAACATAGGCTATATTTTATCCCCGTACTGCCATGCGAACGGGAACTACGTGGGTGTTGCTAGTTTGAATATAATGATAGTCAGAGCGAATGTATGATTGAATAGCTTATCTCCGCGGCATCGCCCGCGTGAAGTTTAATAATTGTCCCACGGGATCAAGATTTGATTGCATGGGATAAAAAGGATCCTATTTTTTAATCCAGGTTACAAACTATCTGTGTGCTACATCCAAATCCTTTCAGTCGTTTTTCGTGAAAGAGTACACACAACAACAACAACAAACAAACAACAACAATATAAACAACAACATCCATAAATCCATCCATCCATCTCTCTATTCTATTCTATTTATAATATTAGTAGGATTAAAATCTGTAGGTAAAAGTTTGTTGTTAATAATAAGTTTTTTCAACCTAGGTAAGTCCTAAAAGTTCTTATCTGTATTTGTGAAGGTGTACAATAAAAGGCTTTCCAATTAGGTACAAAAAAAAAACCTGGTCAGGAAATGATCACTATATGTGATGTGTCACAAAGATAGCTGGTTTCTCTACAGCATTACTACAGCTCTAACAGCCTCCAAAACACCTAACAGAAAGATCCAGAAATCTAAAAATCACAACCCACCGTTCAGGCACTAATTATGCCCTAATACCTCATCACGTTCAAACAAACCTGGCGAAATGTACGTTTACTCTTAGGTACACCTCTGCCTAACCCCACAAGTATTACAGGCGTGATGTTTTGTTATGTTACTATTGCGTTCTCGTTCCAATAAAACATCATCCAAAGAGAATCGCTTACAAACCACGCTTTGAATTAAGCGATACCTTTAGAAAACGAACGTTCCGACTCAAAAGCTTCAACAAAAAACATAATACCACAATACCAGTTAGTATGTATTATCAACCAGTACTACTGTAGCACATTGCACAAACCGACATAATCCCACCACAATGACGTTAAGCCATTCATAGTCAACAATACGGATTACTCCTAATTTTGTTATGGTGTTATGAATATTGCAAAAAGAGGAAAGCTTTTTAGAATTCCGCAATTGGGATTTAGAGCGAGACGAAGTAAGGATGGAAGTAGATACAACTAGAGAGGTAATGAAGTGTTCGTGATTGTCATGAAAGGTAAACAATAAAGCAAGATGGTGAAGAAGAGTCTATGGTACCTTTTTTTTTTTTCGGATGGGAGATCATCAAATAACTCCTCCCGCTCTGGGCAGAGCAGGAGGGAGTGTCAGACTTTTACTGACTAAAACCCATCCATGTTCCTTCATCGCCCTTTGTGTTCCGGGGCCACGGTATCTTTTTCGAACAGTCCGCAACCCCGGCAGGAATCGGTCCTTACGGACCCCTTCCTTTTTGCTGACTCTCTTTGAGGCGCGCGTGGAACACTCCTGCTTGTCGACACGGCCTGTCGTCATGAGACGGACGGACGGCGAGCTAGCCCATAGCCCACCGTCCACAGGCCCGCGCCTACGGTGGCCGGGGGCCACGTGGTTGTGGCCCCCGACGCCCGGGGCGTCTCCCGCGGCGGCCGGGACGTTGAGAGGTTCGAGTCTATGGTACCTAAACTCAATTTTGCCAGGCTCAAATGGGATTGGGCAGGTCACTCGAGCCGCATGCATTACGACAACAAGATCTCAACACGATGGGTGCCTGAGGATGCAAAGCGCCGCCAAGGCTGGCCTAGAAAGAGGTGGCGAGATGAACTAGACGCGTATCACGAAGGCGGGTTCGAGGTGGCGCAGGAGAAGAGATATGGGCTCCCACTCTCTTCTCCTGCGCCACCTCCTCCGCCTTAGTTCAGTGAGACATAGAAGGCTATTAAAAAAAAACCGGCCAAGTGCGAGTCGGACTCGCGCACGAAGGGTTCCGTTCCGTACCATTATCTATACATTAGACAAAACGGCAAAAAAATCACGTTTGTTGTATGGGGGCCCCCCTTAAATATTAATTTTATTCTGTTTTTAGTATTTGTTGTTATAGCGGCAACAGAAATACATCATCTGTGAAAATTTCAACTGTCTAGCTGTCACGGTTCATGAGATACAGCCTGGTGACAGACAGACGGACAGACGGACAGACAGCGAAGTCTTAGTAATAGGGTTCCGTTTTTACCCTTTGGGTACGGAACTCTAAAAAAGTTCCTACTAATTAAATATATTAGATATCTCATTGGTTGTAAGTAGGTGTTGTTCACAAACACACCAACTACACAAATATTACGAGTACATCCTGTAGGCCGGATTTGTAGAAATTGCATCCGTATTTTAGCTTAGTAACGCTCTCGCTTTCGTGTCAATTAAAAGCTTGCTTGAAATTCACGTAGCCTTTATTGTTTAAACACTAACACATAATAGTTAATAAAAAAAAGAATTCAAATGCAAATTCAAATAAAAAAAAAAAAAAAAAAAAAAAAAAAAGTTCATTATTTTCTCTCACAATGGTTTTGAAGGACATTTCAGTTTAGAACTATACAAATTTACATTGTGAGAGCTGGTGCCTGAAGTAGGTCTTAAAAAAACCTGTATTACAGGTCACCAGAAAGTTACAAGCATTACCTAAAAACATGACGGGCAGAGATATCAAAGCCCGTACACATAGCTACTTACAACTACGTGCCATAGTGTAGTACGTGCGTCTGTAAATGGTTGAAAACTCTAGACTATCAGGCAACTGAGAGTCTATTGATTCCGATCCGGTAAACATCCATCTACTACATAAACACGACACACTATCTACCGCAAATCACACATTCCACATAAATCACACATCTGCCATATGCCCTTTTAGAGTATTGCTAATTTTTCTTATTTTTATTTATTCTGTACCTAGTATTTAAGTAAAATCATCACGCATTTTTGTTAGTAATTAATCTAAATTAGTTTTATACCTGTAAGTCTTGGGGGGCCTGGTGACCCGTAACACAGGTATTGTATACCTATTTCGGGCACCAGTCTCTCACAAATGTTTTCCCTGTGTATTAGATTTAATAATTACTGTTCACTGTAACGTTTGTGATGAGAAAATAAACACATTATTATTATTATTATAGTGGGGAAAATAGAAACCATACAAGACGAACTTGGGCCACACAGAAATCCTCAACAGAACTTCCGACCTAGGAAATAAACCAGCTCAACTCCCAACTACAAGGACCAGACAGACAAAGAACCAGCTCAAAAAATAGTTAATCTACCAATGAAGTGTAAATTACTTCAATAAAAAATAAGCGGTTCAATATCGTACAAACTAATAATAAGTACAGTCAGACACAAAACGAGGAGCTGTAAGCTGCGTTTAGCTGTTAAATCGAGTGTGAAGCTTGCGGTGTAATGTGTTATCGATTGTACGTTTTTGTGCTCAGCTCGATCAAGTGAGACGGTTGCATTCATTGTAAAACCATTGTGGATTTTTTAATGTTTTTTTTAATGTACGTGATGTCGGTACTATTGCTTAGATATGTAACATGTAATAATTATACCGGATGACTTTTTTATCACTTTCCAAAAAAATGGGTATATTAGGTGAACGGAGTAGAAGCTATACCAGTTTTTTTAACTGTTTCCCACAGCTTATAAAAAAATTGATCCATCATAACTTATCCTAACTGATCCATAAACTTTTCATATTAGAACAAAGAAAGAGAAATTATGAGAAAAAAATAAAAAATATCGAATTTAAAATCATTCGCAATACGCGTATGATTTGAATTTTGATTTTTTTTACGCAAAAAAAAAAACCTAAGAATGCCATTTGCTTCTACTCCGTTCACCCATTTTTTTGGAAAGTGATAAAAAAGTCATCCTGTATTAAAATATTCTGTAATGAAACGTAGCTGAAAGACAGGTTAATAAAAATATAGAAGAATTAAAACTAAATACCAACAATCGTTTTATTTTTCTAGTAGCGAAATAGTACTCCACGAGGATTGTGAAATGGAAACATAGCAAGCCAATAAAAAGATGACTTCACAAGCTGGACCCTTATTTTATTAACGTTCTCTCTGTTGGGAATATACCACGTCTAGCTAAAAAAGAAAAACGAAAATGCAGTCTTTGATCCGCATTCTGGAAAAACTAGTTTTCTCTAATTTAAAATCACTATAACAGCAAAAGCAGGGAAAAAATCTATTTCATGTCATGAATTTTACACACAGCCACAGAATGTACAGACGAAATTTCTTTAATAGATATTCATCTTTATCCATTTTCAAGGTTGATTAGGAAAATTTTACAGTTTCGAGTAGCTAGATACAATACATTTATTAAAAAAATGTCTGCCTATTATTTTAGTCATTCAAATATTTATTTATTTCAATTGCGACAGCCGCTTACCATTTGCAAAACTTAAGCTTGACAATATTATAATTCCATTTGGAACACGTACAAAAGTCCGTATCGTTTAAATCCGCCATTACCAGCTATCCGCAGTATTTAGATCAGTTTGTTTTTAAATTATAATGATCGGAGTACGTTTACCCTGAATTTCATATTCTAAAGTCCCATGGTAATGACCATGAATGTTTATGTGGATGTCGATGTTTTTGGGGGAGAAATAAGGTCAATTCTATTCAGCCTATCGTTGTAGTAGACGTATGCTACTCTTTTCAACTGGGAATTCGGCACAACAACAACAACAACAGCCCATAACGTCCACTGCTGGACATAAGCCTCTCCCTTGATGGGAGGAATTTGCCGTAATCTCCACGCTTGGCAGGCGGATTGGAGATCGCAGTAGTGATGAAAGACTTACAGAAAACGCTACTGCCCATTCTGTGGTCTACGGAGCCTAGGCGCAAGGTGTTCTGGAATTCGGCACAGATGAGGCTAATTCTTCCTAAAAAGAAAGGAATACTTTTAATTCATGTTTATAGAAGTTAATTTAGGTCTAAGAGATTATATCTTCATAATAGATTCGAAGGTACTTAATTTTTTCACAATCCCTTGCATCTGGGGAAACATTTAAATACTTTTAGGAAGATCTATTAACCGAAACATAAAACAAAAATATAAACATGAAGTTTCACAATGAAATATTGTGTCACCTGTAAAATATCGACAGTACTACCTCCTTACTAACATCAAGCAAAAACATGACTCCAATCAATCCAAGCAGAGTCTAAGGTCATTGAACATGACACCCAGTCTATAGAAAGTTCTGGGTATTGCCCCCATGTTTGTGGGCATATGGAAATGGGGTCTTATCGAATTGTAATGAGACTTGACAAATACCGCATTAAAGCGTTTAAACATAACATGTTTATGATTTTTGTTAGGGCTGCTCTCGTGGTCCCGAAGGATATGAACTGTCTTATTAATCATTGTTGTTTGGCAGGCATACTGCATGGTCTAGCATACCTGACAATCTTTATTCCTGATAGAATGAAACGTGACCTCGGCCTAGATATTCTTAAAGCTTCTGACATAGCTCTCAGAACAGGCTAACTGAAGTCTGAAATTAGCCGTAGAACCGATGACAAATCGGCAAGCCTAAGGTACGCCCTCAAGCTCATTGCAGGTTGCCGGGGTTGCGGGACTGTTCGAAAGAGATACCGGGGCCCCGGAACACAAAGGGCGATGAAGGAACATGGATGGGTTTTAGTCAGTAAAAGTCTTACACTCCCTCCTGCTCCTCCCAGAGCGGGAGGAGTCATAAAAAACAGCTCATTGCAGGTGGAGCCAAGATCTCTGTAGGATGGGTGGTGGCAGCTGAATGAGATTAGCAGTGGACTGCTAACAGCTGAAAGTTAGGACGAGGACCAACTTAGCTTTGAAAGGTTGCAGAAAATGTCGAAACTATATCGAGTACACTCGGTTTCATATCAAAATTCAAAAATACATTCTAAAAAAATCGTATTTATGACAACATTTTAGTCAAAATTTGGAAACTAGAATCCAAAATCAGGTCAACAACCTCTTGTTAGCATAGAATCATAGATCTAGAAAAAAATATTTGTAGTCCTTTTTAAAATCATCCAAATTAAATTAAAGACTTGCTTCAGTTAAGATATTTTAAGGATTTCATGTTAAAAGATTAGTTCAAATTTTTAAAGGTACAACAAGACCCTAAGTATTACAAGATTAAAATGTTGATACATTTAAATGATACGCCATGATCTGGCACAGTGAATATTTAGCAGAAATTACAATAGTGAACGGGCAATCACACCATATTGAATTACATGAGGTCAAAAGTATGAAACTTTCATTAAGTAAGGAAATGTTCCTGACTTTTTATTTCGGTACGTGTTTTTAATGTATGTGCATAATATTGAGCAGATTTGTAATTGGCATTACTGGAGAATTCTATTCTGT
Organism: Xestia xanthographa; assembly: GCA_905147715.2. NCBI lineage: Eukaryota > Metazoa > Arthropoda > Insecta > Lepidoptera > Noctuidae > Xestia > Xestia xanthographa. The sequence continues at coordinate 2,266,963 of LR990655.1, forward strand.
ACTAGCGGACGTCACGCGGTTTCACCCGCGTAGTTCCCGTTCCCGAGGGAGTACGGGGATAAAATATAGCCTATGTTACTCAGGGTGAATGTAGCTCTCTAATGGTGAAAGAATTTTTGAAATCGGTTCATTACTTCCGGAGATTACCCCCTAGGTACATAACAACATACAAACTTACAAACAAATGTTACCTCTTTATAATGTTAGTATAGATTAGGTTATCTACCGACTGAGTTTAATTTTTCAGAGCCCTGAACGCTCTCAAAGTAGTAAAGCTGGTTGGTTAAACAACTGTTTGTGTAGATTTTCTTTTCTCCGAAAGCAATGTGAGTCTAAAAAGCTATCTTGTTACAAATTTAAAAAAAAATGTGTTTTGATATAATTATCTCTATCCAACGCCTAACCAAAACTATCACAAATCTTGGTAAAATAACTGATTTCTACGTAAGCTTACGAAAGTTGGAATACAAAAGCTTAGGACATGATAAATAAATATCGCTGATGAAAACTGAATCGCTGATGTGAGTCGCACGGGACCGGCTAATGTGGCGATACTTGAGCGAAGCCTATGTCCAGCAGTGGACGTCTTTCAGCAGGAATGATGATAAATAAATAAATAATAAATATCGCTTGACATTACACACAGCGCCATTTAGAGCCACACTAAGCAACGAGGCTTGTGTCATGGACAGCAGATAGTTGATATACCACATAGATACTTTTTGTTTGTCAATACATACTCATTATACATATAAACATCCATGACTCGGAAACAAATGTCCATGCTCATCCATCACACAAACATTTACTCCTACTGGGAGTCGAACCGGGGACCCTAAGAACGTAAGGCAGCCTCACTACCGCTGCGCCATTCGGGTTGTCAGATGATAGGGATACTCTAATTATCAAATTAATGTCCATAAACGATTAGGCTAGTTACTTTTGGTCCATTTTATGGTGCCAAAGGTGACCTATATTCTAAAGACCTAGAATTAATCTAGAACCTATGGACTGTTCGAAAGAGATACCGTGGCCCCGGAACACAAAGGGCGATAAAGGAACATGGATGGGTTTTAGTCAGTAAAAGTCTGACACTCCCTCATGCTCCGCCCAGAGCGGGAGGAGTCATTTGATGATTTCCCATCCGAAAAAAATAAATAAAAAGGGCCTAACATGCCTCAAATGGCTTAGCATGATCCTCCATTACACCTAAAATACTGCAGCATTAATTTAAAAATATTATCTGGTAAAGTTGAGGATTAATGCTAGGTACTATGTGTGACGAAAACACGATTCCATAAACTTTTCTCGATAGAAAAAAAAACTCCAAAATTACCTCCAAATCGAACAATAAACAGCTGGTATTCAAAAAGTACTTCAAATTAGATCATGAAACTTTGCATACTAACTGAACTAACTATAAAGCAGGTCTTATGTGTTTCATTTTTTTAGTCCAATCAATAGATTTTTTGTAAATCGCAAAAAAACACTCATTTCGCACTATTCGGCCGCAGTGACTGACGTAACAACCGCTTTGTAGTGCAAGCTGATTAGAACTTTATTCTAACAGTATTTCAAACGAAGTTTGAACCACCACAAATAGAGTTGCTAATTTTAGGGTTAGAAGGGCCCTATTGAGTAATACTAATTTCAAGTAAAATAGTAAGAAATCTAACACAGCAGGTCACATATCCCTCCGCTCTCATTTCGCGGCATCAATACGAGCTACTTGTACAAGCTGACATGCACTGTGGGCTCTTTTGTCCGGGGCCGGGAACTGGGGCGCTGCACAGTGGCACACTTCAGCTTGGGCTTACGTCACTGCGCCTATGTACCCTCAAGACGCGAGCTTTTCAATGGCTACTGTAAGCGGGTTTTAATTAAGTGACTTCTATTAAGGGGACTACAGGGGCTAAACGCGAGTTTTATAATGCAAAAAAGCATATGATTCACTGCAATAAATAAAATCAATAAAATATATGATATTCTTCAGGATATATATGCTAGTATGATAGTGCTTTGAAAACATAATATAACACATTTTACTCGATAAAAAAAATCACGAACGTATCTCTAAAAATTTCTTTAACGAGTAAAAACCATACAAAAATACATGCGATCATTCTGATTTTTTGGCAAATAATTCTACAAGCAACATATTAGCAATTAGCATGCCAGTGTTTTATTTTTTTAGTCCAATCAATAGATTTTTTGTAAATCGCAAAAAACCACTCATTTCGCACTATTCGGCCCGCAGTGACTGACGTAACAACCACTTTGTAGTGCAAGCGGATTAGAACTTTATTCTTATAGTATTTCAAACGAAGTTTGAACCACCACAAATAGAGTTGCTAATTTAGCTCCTTAAGTGTAATCGGGTAGTTTTATTATGTACTAGCTGACCCGCGCAACTTCGTCTGCGTCACATGAGAGAGAGACTGTCACTCAACCTTAAAAGACAGACATATGCTATCGCGAACTTTTTTTAGAACGTTATATGAGGAGGAATTCCCTCAAATATGATTGTTGCGTAACTTTAACCATTTATGCAGCGCTCGCAATGGAAGCTCTCAAAAGAAATACGACGTTTTCCCTGTTTTTGCAACATTTATCATTGATACTCCGCTTGTTTTAGTTGTAGCGTGATGTTAGATAACCCTTGAGCCTTCCTCGATAAATGGACTATCCAACACTAAAAGTTTTTTTTTTAATTCGAACCCGTACTTAGTTCCTGTAATTAGCGCGATCCAACCAAACAAACAATCTCTTGAGCTTTATAATATTATTATTAGATTCAAGTGGGTAACAATTTAATTTCTTCGATATATTTGCATTAATCGCTAAAATAATCTACCTATGTTTTTCCAAATACGGGCTTGCCTCGAGAGCCTCACGTCTTCAACAGTCATACTCCATCTAGGTCGAAACGAAAGTTCTCATCAAAGGTGTAGGAAATTAGCCCAAACATGATTTTTCAATTTTAAATGGGAATGGGACCAACTTTGAGTTATACCTACGCTTTTCACAAAAAAAGAACCATGCATATCGGACTTCTCTGTAAAAAAGTTATGCGTGGTCATACATAAAAAAATATAGGTACGCATCGAATTGAGAACTTTCTTAAAAAACCAAAGTCGAGGTAACTGACATGGGCAATGGTCATTCTTTCACGGAAAATCTTAACACCGCGATTCAGAAAATGGAGTGAAATGAACAACGCCATCTATCGACCAAGATGTTAAACTGCTAAAATGTAATGCGCAGAAATCATGCTGTGTAAATTTTCAAAGCAGCATCATGTAGACTAATCTAGATTAGGTTCCATAAGCTATAACTTTTTTTTAAAGCCGGTCAGTCGATTTAAAAGTTATCTAGTGAGCACATTTTTAGTCATTTGTACCATATTAAGCTAATAGATTTCGCTGTATCTTACATTTGATGATTAGTTCTTCTTGAGCACTTTAAATTCATATATCTTTTGATATATATACGTATACGATATACGATGAAATAAAAACTAAATAATACGTCAAGATACGTACAATCTTTATGTGTAAAAGTTATCTACATTGATTTCATACGTGATGCTTGATCATCGAAACAGACAAACAGAAAAAAATTCCAAAAATGTTGGAAATAATAAATAATATAAAAAAATAAAAAAAAATGTAAAAAATTCCATAACTATAATTTTTGTATTATAAATATAAAACCATTGCTAATTGAAATGCAACGCAATTAATTAAAAATAACGCAGTTGATTGCGTTTCTTAGATGGCGCAGTTCTTAAAATTGTATTTGCGCACTAGGACCAAAATACTACATATTTTGGAGTAGGTACACACCAAGTTTGTTTCAAATGAAAAAAGATTTAGAAGAACATTTAAAAATGAAACTAAGATACTAGGTATGTTGTAACATGTCAAATGGATCCCTCTGAGAAAACAAGTATTTAGATTAAAAATTCTATTATTTACATGAACAATTTCAACATCTACCTACCTGCATCGAACAAATGTGACACGTACCCTCAACCCCGCTAACGAAAACATTGTTTTTTCCTCTCCCATACATTATCGCATAATAGTGTAACAACGACCCATAATTGGGGTAAATACGCCAAATATCGGCGCTGGTCCTAAGCAAACAACGGGGGTACCTACCCGGCGACACCGGGGTATGCGCGTGTAGATCTACGTGTTCGATGCGTTTTTGTTTTTTTGTGAAGGACATAATTCAGAAGCTTTGAATTTTAATATGATGCTTACGTTCGATTTACACCGTTTTACAAGTATTATTTTGGTGCTAAAAGTTCTTTTTTCTTCACGCGCGCTGTCGAGGGAAATCTTAAATTTGGCTATTTCTTCACTAGATAAACATTACATTATGGCTATACAATAAAATGAATCGGCTCCAAGGACCACTTTTATTGAAAATACTATAGGCCATTAAATTTAAATAATCTACAAAAACGGAAAACTTTTCTGCAATTTGTGTAGAAATTGTAGATAGGTATATTTTTCACTACCCCGAAACCAAATAACTACATACAATCAAAACCTGGCTCCATTGGACCAAAACCGACAAAAAGTCGCAATGTCTCATGTATGTGCAGTATGCATCACACACGTGCAACACATGCGATCACCGAGTGCGTCGTATTCTCACGTCTGGCGCGAATCTGACAAAAAGCAAAACGTGATTTATCGACGAGCGAATCGACACCCCCGCTCACTCGTCTAAACTACCCTTAGAGAGCGGGCGACGCAATTGAATTGTTGGACGTTGCAAGTGAAGTTTCAAGTATTTTTTAAGCAATTACTTACCTGTTTACTCGGAAAAGGAGCCAATGAAACAAATTGGACGACGTGCCGTAGTGGTAGGCTCAAACAAAGATGGCGACGCGAATTAATTTTTGTTATTACATATTATAATACATTATTAATCCACTAAAAAGAAAAACTTAGAAATAAAGAAAAGCTTTGGCAAGATATGGAAAGAACTGCCCTACCTACTGTTTCTCTGGTGGTTAAGTTTCTATCATAGATAATCTCTATTGGCCAGACATTACTCAAAAATTAGACAATTACCTAATTATAGATAAAGTAGGTATACCAACAGTCAACTAGGATATTGGCTAGTTTGATTTTCTTTCTTGATCTACAATGAATAGCCATTAAGAATTAAAACAAAAAAAATATCAGAATAATAATGCTATAATGAAAATGAATACGTGTTGTTTTGTAAATTTAATCAAAATTTAGCGTGGGATGATATAAACTACATGTCATTAGAATTCAAAGACAAGATTTTAAGCGCTGATTTTTAATGCAGCAACACTAAGAATTAGTCACTTAAATTAAAATTAGCACTAAACAAACGGTATTGAATTACAATATAATAGGTTAGTTACAAAGAAGATCTAGTTATAATCAAATAACAAACTGATTGAAAAGGTCGAATTCTCCATATTATTTTATTCATTATATCAGATTCTTTTGTGCTGCAGGTGTAAAGACGTCTTGAAATATTAATCCCATCAAAAACATAAATGTGAAATGAGAGCCAAGTTCAATATTATGCCTTGGTTGTTGACTTCAACGGCAAAAGAAGTGAAATCTAACTGGGTGCCAAGTTCAATGGTCAGTCCTGAAATTTATTTATAACAACATAAAATATCATTTTTTCTTATAACTTAGGAGAATATATTGTAGCTTAAGGTCTGACTTGGCTAGTTCTCATATACGAATTATTATGTTCGATGTAAGTTTCTATCAGTAAGCCAAATTTTCGGAATAATAAAATAAGAACCGACAAGTAACAGATTGAACTTGCGAAGGCTATAATATAATTCGTATATGAAAACTAGCCAAGTCAGTCAGACAGGCTACAATATATTCTCCTAAGTTAGAGGTAATACGATACCCCTTGGTAAGACTGGTTGTCAGACATTTTTGGCCACTGACTACACGACTGTCAAAGATCTAAAAATTACAGCCGGGACCAACGGCTTAACGTGCTTTCCGAGGCACGGAGGAAACTCGGTATGTAATGAGTGGTCACCAATCCACAGACCAACCTAGGTAAGCACGGCTTAACCTAACGATCGACACGAGGGGCTGTTATTATTTAGCCACGAGCTCCTCATAAAGCCTAGTTACAAGTACTGTTATTCTATATTTTTTATCCAAACTATAGGGTGTCGAAAAATAGTTAAACTTTCCACCTTCCTGATTTCACGTACATTTATCAATAGAGTCAAACGCAACAACTTCAACGGGACTACCTGTGATCCACCCTCGCGTTTTGTCGCAAAAAAATAACGCGCATAATCGTGATCGCATTGTCGCGACTGACTCCTCAGGTCACTTTCCTTGTTCTAACACAGACGCATTCTCAACCACACGAAACAGGAATTATGGTATAAAATAGAGTGGCACACTCATGTTGTTTTTCGAACGAGAAAATTATGTAGCGTAAGAATCAGAATCGTTTGTTTGATAAAAGTATTATTATTTGTAATAAATTCTGTCCGTTTTGTATGGATTTTTGACAGTGTAATTCTTAATGTTTTTATTCGTTTTTATGTTGGCGTAATGTCACATAATTCTGTGACGATTCAGTCGTGGGAGAATGTTACAGACTCGCAGGGTTACTATTTTGTGCAGGTGAAATAAATAAATAATGATAAATTGAATTGTAGTATGTATTTGTAGTAGAAACATTATTTATTTTAGGGTAAGAACCTTTTGACATTGCATTGGATTTTATGATCTGGTAAATAAATTTGATTTGATTGAAAAACTTTTCCTGTTTGTTGAATATTTCAAGTGGGAAATTACGGACTGATTAACCCGCAGGTAAGGAAAACACAAATAACTTCTAAATTAAAAATTTGTTACAAAAATCCCTAGATTGAGTAGATCTTCGATAGTCGTTACGGGTTACTCTGAAGCTTTAAAAACGGACGAATAGTCATCCCAAGGGGTAATGAATTAGCCAGATCCTGAGAGGAGGTCAGATAGGTAGTGTGGAGGTCAGATAAGCAGTCAATCCATGTTTTATTGGTATTTTGGTGTATCTAGTTCAACTGGAAATCGACCCAAACAAATTAGGGAAACGGCAATCAGACAACGACTCTACAGGAAAAAATACTATTCAAAAATTCATTTAAATACACTCAAGTAGCCATTTTAAAACCAAATACGGTAAAAATTGAGCTCAACACATCTATCTGCACATACATACAAGTTTACTTCCAAACGACATCCAGTTTTATTAACAAATATAAATAGTATATTGACATCTGAACTCGCAATCCGCGGTACATAAAAAGACCAATGAACTGCGTTTGAATTATTAAAAAAAGCATATACCTATACATATATACCTACCTATGTTATGTTACGCAAATGTAGAAAGCTACATATTATATTAATGCGTAGCGACTGTTTAAGATTGGAGGTACGAAATTAATCGGCTGATAAAAACAGATACCTAATTGTTTATTTTCCAGGTTTTACATAAGTAGATGCTTTAGTTATACACAGAAGATGTTATATGTGGCTTAAAATATTACCTAAAAGTAGTATACAGTAATACGTAGAGTGGTAATAATTGATACAACAACAACAGCCCATAACGTCCACTGCTGGACATAAGCCTCTCCCATGATGGGAGGAATTAGCCGTAATCTCCACGCTTGGCAGACGGATTGGAGATCGCAGTGATGAAAGACTAACAGAAAACGCTGCTGCCCATTCTCGGGTCTACGGAAGCGCAAGGTGTTCTGCCTCAGACATTAGTCGCCTTTACGACACCCGTGAGTGTAATGGGTTGGTTCTATTCTACTGGATAAGGAATGATTAATTAAATTTATTGTTATATAATAATATTTAATAAACGATATTTTAAAGGCATGATCAGGTGCCTTTTTCTATACCCAAGTACTTTTTGAGGTTATTTTTTAATTTGTGTTTTACAGTTATTTTATTTATAGAATTGATTACTTAAATAGGTAATTTAAGAATAAATCTTAATAGTCAATGGACTGATGATTTTTCAAATTAAGTAACAGAAAATTCGGCTAAAATCAAGTTTAGGTAATAAAAAAAGTACAGTATTTTATTTAAATATTTTAAATTAAAGAATAATGCGTTTTTGTAAAGTGTTTTACGCCATATACCTATGTTGTAATCCTTCTTAAATAATTGGTAATGTCAAACGTACAGCGATCTTTGACATCGACATTAATTTAAATTTCTTTCATTACAAGAAAAATAATGACTGCATACATAATAAAATGTTGGCAAATCCATCTTTTGCCCTCAAATCAATAACTATTAATTTTATTAATGCTGTTTTTTTGCAATTGTTTCTTGACTGGGTTTATCCTAAAGTATTTCCTTGATTGGGATTCTTAAGTGCCTTGTTAGTCCATCATTGATGGCTTAAAGACTTACTTGATGACTAACACCAAGTTTAAGTAGGCAATTACTTGTGCGAACATTTTTATGTAATAGGCAAGAATTTGAACGAAGTAAGAACCGTCAAAGAAAGCAAAGCTAAGAATTCTAACTTTTGACAGTTCTAACTTTAAGCAATTACTAAAATATGGAATGAAAATCGTATCCCATATAATTACTTTTACTCAAGTCATCGTTTGGAATTGTTTATAGATACGGATGTAAATGGTATTGATTAAATAAAACCACGCCATAAAGTTGTTTGATAAGAATCGATCCAATAAAAAAAAATTGTAATTTATCTTAAGCAGAATCGAGCATAATATAACACCGCGCCTTTCCCAAAGGGGATATGCAGAGGTTTCTCTTATAGTACAGCCACATTTTGCCAGTTATGTTAAAGTCTCATGTATTTGAAAGGGGGTGAACCTATTGCCATCATCCGGGCACAAATCAAGACTCTGTGGCTGCTACTGAGAAATCCCTGATAAAAAACCCAGTAACACTTTGCCCGACCTGGGAACCGAACCCAGAATCCTCGCAAGCCTCGCAGTAGCCATGACCGTTAGACCAACGAGGTAGTTGAATGGTAAGGGCCAACCCAATCAAATGGCATTCTGTCTAACCGTAATCTAGCAATACCTTAACTAGATACCTTTTAGAACGGTTACGTATCATAATAATAATACATGACATGACTATCATTTTAATAATAATAATTTCGATATAACTACGGTTGATTCACATTATGTTCATAACGCATATTGGTCGACTCACCTACTGTTTTACTTACCTAATTTTGATGCAACTAAATTCAATTGCACTAACGAACGAAACAAAATATAAACATTTACCAACACATAGCAACAACACGATAGTTCGTATAGTTGATAGTCGTAAAAAACTTAACCCAAAACGCTATAATATCTACCTGCTTTGTTCAAACAGTGCTATGAATCTGAAATAATACTTCCATGTCGCAACGACCCGTGTTACAACGTTAAATATTAAAAAAAAAACACTACCTGTAGCTTTGATGCGACATAAAACTATTTGACTATCGCAAAAAATATCAACTATGAAAATCAAACCTTATCTCAATAAGATTAAGTTGATTTTCTGATAAGTTTCACTTTTAGAAATGCATCTTAGCGTCTATGATAAAAAGATTGGACGTCCAATACAATTGTAAATTTTGAAATATTTATGATGTTATAAAGTGTTGTTTATGTCTTGGAATTAAGATTTATTTTCGCTTAACAATGAGATAATGTTTTTGGCTAGACACTGGTTTGATATAAACCGTTTGAGATTGTAACCCAATATTGTGCACGAGCGATTCAAAAAACTTTGTTATCTGAAAAAAATAATATTTTTCTAGATAAAATATAAGTTACTGTCAGATCTTAATCCAATTCTTCTTAATCTAATTCAACAAACCTGAAGCTATTCACATTTTCATTCAACTTAGACAACAACTGACTAGATGCGTTAAAGCTAAACATATTTAAAACTTCATTCTGCCTTTGTCATTTTCAAACGATTGAGAGAAACGATGTTTTCAATACTTTTAGCGTTAAAGGCATCTAGAAAATTCTAGTGAGCCTTAAAAAACTACTAAAAGGTGCTGTAGTATGAACCCTTCCGTAATTACGTTCGTTTGCCTAGCCTTTTCCCAACTATGTTGAGGTCGGCTTCCAGTCTAGCCGAATGCAGCTGAATACCAGTATTTTACATGGAGCGACTGCCTATCTGCCCTCCACAACCCAGTTAGTACTGGGTAATACCTTCCGTCATTACGTAGTTCCTTTTATTGCATTGCAAAATCTTGAAACTCGACTCACAGGACCAATAAAACAATTATAACTTCACATTTGCCCAACTTAACTAAAACTCTCACGCAAATATTTTAAAACGCTACCCGGAATTCAGACAGATAAAGTCATTTTTTTTAATTCCAAAATTTTCAATAAAACCTTTTAGTACAAAAAATGTTTAAAAGCATTGCTCTACACTGCCCTTACCCGACTATGTTGAAAAAAATATGATTAATGATGTTGGAAATTAAATAATTTGAGCGCAGGTACGGGTAGTGGCAATTTTTTAGCTATTGTCCCTTCGTTACAGAACAGGGTGTAATTTCTGGTCATGTTTTTTTTTTAAATATTAAATGCCCAATACGTTTTTGCTTAAAAAAAAAAAGATTTAAGAGAGAGAGAGATTTAGATTTCAAGCTATCGGTGAAAGGACCACAGTAAGGTGCAACCTTACTTTGTAATATCAAGGTTTTGAGCACGCCAGCTCCCAGTCTAGAGGCCAATAAAGCACAACGAATTAAGCAAATATCTACGTATTTCTACCGTTTCAATCAATTCCAAATCAATCTACAGCCCATGAATTTAGGTAAACTAGACAGGTACAGGTTAATCGGTCAGTAATTGCATTTTTAATTAACAATCCGTGAATAAACGAAATAAATCAACACACATTACGATACCGCAATGCGAAAGGACCAATAATCTAAAACGGCAACAATCTGCAATCAAAATTATTATTTTTCGTAAAAAAACAAGCTGCAATATGTGTTGATGATAGGCAATCAACTTTAATTATAATAATTGACTATTGAAAATAACATTGCGGTATTACGAACAACTACGGGTGAAAAAACTAGTATTAACGTTTAAATCGCAGTACAATAAAGAAAAAAAAAGGAATGCGGCTTGTTTGATTTGAATACACGTGATTCCGTATGTAAGAAAAAATGTAGATATTGAAGTAATTGAACATGCGGAAAATTAGGCAAGAACAAATCCTGGCAATAATCGTGTCTTAAACCAAAACGAGATTGAAAAAATCCACCGTAAATGGGGGCTAAGCAAGATATAACAAAGGCATAGAAAAATATCTACAATAAAAGACACCTACCGTTAAGCATGATACTCACAATGACTAGGAGAGCGAGACAAGGGAGGAGGTCTATAGTCTATACTAACAATAGGTAAAACAAAGCTACCTATGATGACGATCTTGATTTATGCTATGAAAATTATGTATAAGCAAATAATTATGTACTAACAAAGACAGAAAAGGAATAAAACAACTTGTTCCATCATCATCTGCTCAGTCTTTTCCCAAGTATGTTGGGCTCGGCTTCCAGTCAAACCGGATGCAACTGAATACCAGTATTTTACATGCAAGGACTGCCTATCTGACCTCCACAATCCAGCTCGTACCCTAAGACCAAAATAACTTCGGACTCCTAAAATCTCCCTGTAAAACACCAAGTATAGAATGTATACCATTTAAATAAAAAGTGGTTCCAATAAGCTTTCGGGGTATAAAGCTCAACAATTACTGCGCGCGAGGATTGTAAAATTTTACAATCTGTACGAATGATGGCCGACTGCTGTTATTGTGATTACCAACGCCGAATTCTAATGGCGTATAGACAATAATATGGACTTGTTTTATGTAAATTCCGTATATGGTTTTTATTTTAAATGTATTTTTTTTTTGCTTTTTCTGTTAGCAATAATATGTATGACTTTTTGTTCCACTAAAAAGTTACTCCTGGATCGATCGTTATGACCAGAAAAAAGTGGTTGACACAGTCTGGATGTGGAAGGTGGAATACCGGGTGTTGTGTCGCAATTTAGAGGAGACCTATGTCTAGCAGTAGATAGGTAAGGTTGAGTTGAGGAAACCTGACGCTATTTTCATGAATATTACTTTTTAAGGATTTAGCAAAGGAGTTGCTACTGAAAACTGTCAGTAGCAACTCCTAACTCGCAGTAGGCAACATCAAACAAGTCGTCGTCTTAAATCTACGTAACCGAGCCTAATTGCAATTAATAAAAATACAAAACTTCAACAGCACATAGTAGGAAATATATTTATGATCATAGATAACCTTGCATCACAATTTACGAAATAGTTTTAACAAAAATCATCAAATGAAGCTAACCGCACCTAAAATACTTGAACACATACTTGTATCATTAAAACATAGGTATGGTAAAACAAAAAGTATGTTTACGACATGACTATCATTTTAAAGTTCAAGATTATTCGGGGCACAATTATATCTAGATTTTTTTGCAACAATTATCGTCAGTTATTATTACATCTGGTAAAGGTTATTATTTTGGTATCGAGGAAACATAATTCAAGACATAAGTACGTCATTGTTTTGATTACTTAGTGATTAAATGACTGACACTGATATCGGTGAAGGAAAACATCGTGCAGAGTGTTATTAAACATCAGTAAACATGTGTAAGGCTGATGTTAAAAAAAAACATCGAGGCGTCCTGCAGCAAATTCTAAGCTGCAGTGGGCCCGCATATCACAAAGCTGGTGCCTTGAGACAGCTTGAAGGGCTCGCGGCAGACTGAGAAGATAGCGGGACACCTTTTTTTTTTTCGTATGGGAAATCATCAAATGACTCCTCCCGCTCTGGGCGGAGCAGGAGGGAGTGTCAGACTTTTACTGACTAAAATCCATCCATGTTCCTTCATCGCCCTTTGTGTTCCGGGGCCACGGTATCTCTTTCGAACAGTCCCGCAGCCCCGGCAGGCATCGGCCCTTGCGGACCCCTTCCTTTTGCTGACTCTCTTTGAGGCGCGCGTGGAACACGAACGCGCCGTCGACACGGCCTGTCGTCATGAGACGGACGGACGGCGAGCTAGCCCATAGCCCACCGTCCACAGGCCCGCGCTTACAGTGGCCGGCTTTCACGTTAATATTGGAAAGAAAAGGCGCAGCATCGAGAAAAGTGGAAGGAATAGGGGAAGCCTTTGCCCAGGAATGGGACAGTTAAATCTAACAAAAAATAAAGCATATGTAGGAAGCGAAACTTACAAAGGCTTTTATTATAGTCAAATTAGTTAGGAATTACGATGCAGGTCAAAATACCAAACACTTTACCTGTATGCAAGGACCAGATAATAATTTTAATCTTGGCCTCCCCTATAAACCAAACAGTAACCATTCTGGCATGACACTTCACATTGCACCCCGGTGGGATGAGCCGGGTCGCCGAGCGCCTGTAACGTGACCCAACATATGGCACGCTCCGCACTTCCGACAATTTCACAAAAAAAGGATGCTTAAGACTGACGCAAAAAATTAAGAAGCTGAGTATGGCACGCTCTTTGAAATTGAGGGATCCGTATAGTGTATTTTAGCTAACATTACATTTTGTCACCTTGCGCCTCCGTAGACTAGAGAATGGGAAGCAGCGTTTTCTGTTAGTCTTTCATCACTGCGATCTCCAATCCGCCTGCCAAGCGTGGAGATTACGGCTAATTCCTCCCATCATGGGAGAGGCTTATGTCCAGCAGCGGACGTGATGGGCTGTTGTAGTAGTAGTAGTATATTTTGCGATGATATTCAGAGGTCCGACAATTTGCCAACCAGTCTTTCCAAAAGATATCGTGTTTCCCAGGAACGGATTGTCGATCAAGTAAGTCAAGAAGTCAGATGCAGAATCTGGTTATACTAGAACCCGACCTCGACACAGATGGGAAAAGGCTAAGCAGATGATGAGGAACATTGGTTTTGCAACGAATAATGCATTGTGTATGCAGAACTTTAACTTGCTCTTCAGAAGATAATCGGATTTTTAGGCAGAACTTCTGATTTTTAGGCAGTACTTTGGATTTTTAGACAGAACTTCGGATTTTTAGGCAGAACTTCGGATTTTTAGGCAGAACTTCGGATTTTTAGGCAGAACTTCGGATTTTTAGGCAGAACTTCGGATTTTTAGGCAGAACTTCGGATTTTTTGGCAGAACTTCGGCGTTTTAGAGTTCGTAGGTAACGCAAGTATGTGAAGACGTCACATACTGATAAACACAGAACTGAGGCCACATATGGAGGTCAAAGGATCAAAGTTGTAGGTCGCAGCGAATTCATCACTTATTTTATGGCTTTACTTAATTTTAGTCACCTCAATAATCTTAGTGCATTTTTTCCAGGTAAAGGTAAATTGGAAAATCCATAAAGATAAATTGGAAGTAAATTACATTGAATTATTTGATTGCCGTTAATTCTGAAGGACTTGCATAAATGCTAATCATTCTGACTTGTATTTACGAGCAAAAATAATTTTAGTATCATTATACTAAACGTTAATAGTAAAACAGATTGAACAAAGTTCATGATTCCCAATCCTTTGAAAAAGACTGATAAGGTTGCTAAATGGGTACCTACCTAATTTAATTGTCTAAAAAAAACTTTGCAATTTTAGTTTAATTTGTTACTGTTTACTCCTAAAAATGGTGTATCCTTTACTATTACTCAAGTTCAAGCACTTTATCGAAAACAAAAAAAAGACATTGGTGTCGATTCTGTTGTGCACAAAATAAACTTAATTTAAGCTATTGCTATATTTTTTCTATAATAAAACAAGAAAGAGACGGACGTAATTTAGAACTGTCTAATTTAATTGAACTAATATTTCCATACAAATTAACGGGTGCATGTAAAAACATGTCGACTAAAAACACGGTGAAGCGCAAGACATAAACCAGTTTGACATCTTTAACTTAGTTCATAGCTATGGCCGTACTTTTCTCGCACTGCCTTTTAGTTAAAGATAGCAATAGCCTAAATTAAGGGCCTATACTACCTCAAATGGCTTAGCATGATCCTCTGTTACGCCCAAAATACTGCAGCATTAATTTTGAAAGTTTAGTTTGTGTACAACATAATCGACACCATTATCTTTTTCCTCACGGATCTCCAAAACGCTACACTATGGTAAGGACGAAGATGCAAACTGCATGTGCGGAACATTCGTGCACATGCGCGGCGCAATGTCGTCCATCTGTCCGTCACAAAAAATATCAGCTACCTACCTACTAAGTTTATTCTAAAGCTACGTCACTTTGTCACTGGTCAAGCAGATATTAATTAGAGTAATTAAGACGACAGGCTGTCAAAATCTGTCAAACATAGAATCTGTCGATTGTAGAATCGGTCAAACATAGAATCTGTCGGTTGTAGAATCTGTCAAACATAGAATCTGTCGATTGTAGAATCTTTCAAATATAGAATCTGTCAAATGTAGAATATGATGCCATAAGTAGAATCTGTCAAATGTAGACTAAACGACTGATTGGTTATCGAGGGAATATCTTACAAGGTTGGACTATTACTATTTAGCACCTACTTTTTATAAACATCCTAGCAGGCATTGGTTTTACTTCAAAGTGAGCACAAAAATAAGGGGATGGGGGAGTACCCTAGCTAATCTAGCTACGCGGCCCATCTGGGCCGGCAACCTTCGAAGATAGCTGGGTCAGACTGGATGCGGAAGATTAAGTTTGGGAGATGCTATGCCCAGCAGAGGTCTACGTTAGACGGAGTTCATTGAAACACTGTTTTAAGCTTTCACGGTTTAAAACTAAACTTATTATAATGTCACTTACGGGATATCTTCCATGATTGTTATTTGTTTTGAGCTCCCGATATCCCCATATCGAACGATAGCGTCGAAATATCGGGAGCTCAAAATACACACAATATAAGTTGAGTTTATTGATTTAGTTAATTTGGGTGAAAACGGTTTCAAAAGAAGTATCTCCTAGATATCAATCAAGAGAAATCTGATAAATACCTCCGACCGATTTATAGACTTGATGAGTTTCTAAACAAAAGTTTGATCTATTATTGTTACCCATCATCTCCATAAATTAACTTTTCTAAGAGCCAATTTCCTTTTACACACCTCAAATCATCAAAGACAAATCTCTCGCCCACCTCCGCCATAATTATAATACCATTATTTATGGCAAATGATCCTAATGAAAAGGCTACTGCCATAAACCCATCAATCATATCTATTAAACAACTATTTAAGTTAAAAATCACGGAAAATTATCATAACCCGAAAATTACATTGACTGTGTCAAAGATCTACCAGTTACTTTAATGAAACGTTTAAATAAATAAATATGCAGGCTATTTATTTTAAACGCGTCAAAATGAGGCTTGTTCCACTAGTTTAGAAAATAAATTAGCAAATATTTATTTATATTATAGCCACGTAAGGCCCCATGACCGATTCAACTGAATCATAGGGAAAAATACAGTTATATAGCGTTTAGAAGAAATAGAAGCGTTTAAATGATATAAATCTATCTGTGTTGCTTAATTAAAATCATTTAATCTGCAATCGGAATATATTATGGCAACACGGTGCCAATAAACCACAGTAATGTGTGGAAACATACGGGCAGTAATCGCGAGCGTAGATGCTGATACGATAACGATTTATTTTGGCAACTGAAATAAAGAACTATAAGTACGTTATACCATTATTTTTTTCATATAATTATGTATTGTGCAATGTTATAAAGTAATATAATATGAGCATAACTTAAATCCGAAATAACATAGTTATGAACCTTGGTTCACATAACTAACTATATTATTTCGGATATTCATAACAAGTTATAAATTTTAACAAGTTTAAAAAAAATCTTTAAGCCTTTACTTACGTGTTGGCTCTATTTTTCCAAAAAATAACTGTCATTGTTTGTGCTGTTTTTTTAAGTAAAGAAGAAAACACAAATGGAAATTTCCACTTCATATCATTCCTATACAAAAACTCACGAAAGGAACTCATCCGTAACGGAAGATCGAAACACGTTCCGAATTCAATTTGCCCTAACATTTTTATTTACCTTTTATGGCGTCAGGAAATACCTTTTTACCCTGCAAGCGACACAGCCAGTCACTTTTACTGGGATACGATTGTTGACTGCGCTTTCCTTACTTTGTTGAGTGGAATCAATTGCGATACAAGAAATTAGAGACATGACATAATTTTGTTCTTATCTATCTGTCTGTCAGATTTAATTTCAACTCAGAATGAGTCAGTTTTGTGAAGCTCGTACAATTATGAGTGACAAAAATGATGATGAGTGAAGAATACGCAGTTTCAACCAAAGCGGAACGGAGAAACGACGTGTAAGATACGACCAATCACAGTAGTGACACGAAACGCAGCTACGTAGATTTCGACTGATGACACTTAGAAACGACGTGTAAGATACGACCAATCACAGTAGTGACACGAAACGCAGCTACGTAGATTTCGACTGATGACACTTAGAAACGACGTGTAAGATACGACCAATCACAGTAGTGACGCGAAACGCAGCTACGTAGATTTCGACCGATGACACTCACGCACATCTATCCGCTCCGTTCGATGGAAACGAGGTCTTAGAAGTTTTTTTTTCGTTTTTAGTGCAGTGATCGAGTGGCGTCGAAGGAATGGAAAGAAAAGTGTTGGTCGTCCGCCAGCGAGAAGGGCAGACAACATTGTTGCGGGTAAGACCAAGATGAAGCAGGCACAGGATCGTGGAGATTGGTTAAGTGGGTGAAGATAGGCTGTGGATGATGACGAAGATATAGTTCTGGCGTTTTAATCGCAGCTCCGTAGCGTGCCCTGTCACAACAGTGTCCCGTATCATTCCATCGCGATATGTCGTTCCACCAGTACGTCCCCGTAACAGCCGAGTGTTTCCGCCATGTTCCACGAATCAGCATATAAATGAAAAACGTACATAATATCATCAAATTCGAAAGTACCATATTGAACCGGAATCATTACCATACCTACTGATTTACGCAATTAGTAGGTATTTTTAATTTATTAATAGACATTTGGGCTTTATTGATTTTGCCCGAGGCGGTCGTTTTACGGGTTGAGCGAAATGTACGGCCCCTTCATGCATAACTTAATAAGATAAATTACCTTTTTACTAGGAACTTGGAAAGGTTTAGTTTTTTGGATAATGTTGGAACTAAAGGACCAGATTAAAACTATGAGAAATACGAATCAGTTCTATTTCCTAGTAAATTTTGACGTTTGAATGTTTATTACAATGCCTCATTAAAAATAAACGGTTTAAATTCGAATATGACGAAAAAAAAAATGGAAAATGTAATTTTCATTTCCCAGGTTTCCATAAATGCTATTAAAATTATAAAAGTCACTTGTCGTTTCATTTCTTTGACTGAAATTTTTCACAAAGAGTGTTAGATCCAGGCACCCGTAGGATTGTCCGTCCATAAACAGATAAATAGCTGGGTTACAAAAAAAAATGCCCTAAAGTAACATGAATATAACTTGTCAAAAGTTACATAAGTAAATCAAAACAAAAATAACTCAGTTATATATAGTCAAAATTAACACAAAAACTCGTGTTATAATACATGTTAAATGATTAACAAAACAGTTATTTACAGGGTCGTATAGTTGTTAATTAGGCACTAATTAGATAGAAAGGCAGTTTTGTTCGTTAATGAGTGTGATCTATTGCACCCATTTTGATATTTTATAGCATAAAACACCGACCGATCGAATTTAGAGTGAACCTGTTAAATATTCAAGAAAAACAAGTGACAGTTAGGTAACAACACTACTACTTGATACCAACTTAACTTTACCAATCACAAACCATTTGTTAATCAAAATTCAACTTTAACACTTCAAACACAAGGTGTTTGCCATCGAAAAGGAGATGTATTAGTAAATTAGTGTGCGGATCATCGATGTCAGATCACTACACTGAAAAATGCCTCCAAGTGGACATCGGCAGCTATTGAAGTGTTAAAAAACAATAAATCACCAACAACCGGGTGATTAATTTATAGATCAACCAATGTTACTGTATCATTTAATAAATCACTCCTAACATCGAAGCAATACGGTTGAAAATCGCTCAATAAAATGTGACATAAAGGTCAGACTACATTGGTTTCAATATTTTACGTATTAGTTTATGGTCGTGTTATGGAGGCCTGTACAAGACTTGGAATAGGAAAGTTTAGTGAAAGGTCGCCGAGATATATTGTCTCGCATTTGAAACACAATTTATTTATATTTAATCAAGTCACCGTGGGTTTTTTTATGTGAGACTAAAAATAAAACTTTTTATGCCAAATAAAGTAAAGAAAATTTATTTTTTTACCTTTCAGTCGTACCCTACTGCAAAGGGGAAACTGATAAAATTCAAAGCTGGCTACAATTGTTACCTTACCTTAATAACTATCACTTATTAAAAAAATCCCTCAGTCTATATCTATATCTGTACATAAAATAAAACAGTAACGAAAGAAAAACTGTACATTGAGAATTTTCAAGAAAAAATAAGTGGCTTTTGTTAGAAAAACGTAACTGATGACAAAAGTGACGTTTTAGAATTTTTGTCTGTTTGGCTGTTTGTCTGTGTGTATGGTACGGCTTCACGCCAAAACTACTGGATAGATTGAATTGAAATTCAGCAAAAATGTTCTTTGTAAATAACTCAATGTTTGTAAACCAAGGAAGGCTTTAGGCTACGTATTATCACGCAGTATGTTATGGGAGGTAAGAAATATTGATTTTAAAAGGTTTTTGTTCGTAATTGAATGCACAAAATGACATGTTATAAGCTATATTATGTGACGCAGACGAAGTTGCGCGGGTCAGCTAGTATTAAATAAGACGAACCGAAAATGCCTGGAAGAGCTACTGGTCCATGAAAGAGCTAATGAAAGGAAATCTTCCTTTGTCACTCAAGCGTAAAATCATGGACATATGCATTCTTCCCATTTTGACATATGGATCTCAGACTTGGTCTTTGACAAACATTCAAAAGTCCAAGCTAAAGGTTTGCCAACGTGCAATGGAGCGGTATCCTTAGGCGTCAAACTTACCGACCATGACCACACTGCGCTCCAAAACACAAATCCCTGACGTTGCTCAAAAAGCCGCTAAGCTAAAGTGGGACTGGGCTGGCCATGTCTGCCGTATGCCCGACGAGCTGTGGGCCAAAATAACCACGATGGTGAGCCCTTTTTTTTCGTATTGGAAATCATCAATTGACTCCTCCCGCTCTGGGCGGAGCAGGAGGGAGTGTCAGACTTTTACTGACTAAAACTCATCCATGTTCCTTCATCACTCTTTGTGTTCTGGGGCCACGGTATCTCTTTCGAACAGTCCCGCAACCCCGGCAGGCATCGGTCCTTACGGACCCCTTCCTTTTTGCTGACTCTCTTTGAGGCGCGCGTGGAACACGAACGCGCCGTCGACACGGCCTGTCGTCATGAGACGGACGGACGGCGAGCTAGCACGATGGTGAGCCCTGATACAGCCAGAAGGCGTCGCGGTAGACCTCGTAGGAGATGGTGGGACGAGCTGGATAAAACCAACGACCAGTGACATTGGCCCTGGATCGAAGAATTTGGAAGTCATGGGGAGAGGCCTTTGCCCAGCAGTGGGATGACATAGGCTAACAGTATAATAATAATAGTAAGCCTTTTTATTTCCTATAAACCTTAAACATTTACACAATACTTATTCTAATGTTAGCAGTTACTTATACCTATTTTTTTTTATGTATTGTTATAGGAACCCCTTAAGTATAGACCTTGGCTTGGGTATAGGCCTCCTCCAATTTCTTCCATTTCTCCCTGTCCTGTGCTGTACTGGTCCAGTTTTTCCCCGCTACCGATATTATGTCATCCACCCATCGTTTTTGTGGTCTGCCCACTTTTCGCTTTCCTTGTGGACCGGTCCATTTGGTACACTTGAGAGTCCACCTCTGGTCGGTGTACCTTGCTACATGGCCGGCCCAGTTCCATTTTAGTTTTAGTGCATGGTGTGATGAGGCTAACAGTATCAGTAATTAAATAAAACTCTGCATCATCATCGTTCTCTTCCCCTTATCCCAATATATTTCTGGTCGGCGCAGCATATTATCTTCTTCTTCCATACTTCTCTATTTTTCGTCATCTCAGCAGTCACCTCCTTCTTAGCCATATCATCCTTCAACACATCCCATCCATCGTTGAAAAAAAAAACGTAAAATATGGTGGTAGTAATCAGGCAACTGTTGTTTCATAAATGTTCGATACCGAACTTTTCCACACTAGTACTTTTCTACGATACTAGCCGAACTCTGACAGCCAAAAAATGTTCTCGACCAAAATCTCATTACGGCACAATAAATTAAAGCGAGCCTCAAGCAATGCACAACAAATGTTAAGTCGGCGACGATATTAATTGTAATCAATACCGGTTTGCTCCGGTTACAACCGCATATATCCGGATAACAGTCGTAAATAACAGAGATGTCCAGTGATTTTAATGCAGTGACGCAATTTGACGGTAAGACACAGAAAAGCAATATTGGTGTAACGGGATTTCTTTGAAGAAAATTATTGCTATGTCCAATTGATTTATACTGTGTCAGGGACATGCAACTCTACTTCAAAAGGTAATATTTCAGCGAAGATGAAATAAAATCGCAGTCGTTTTATTTTCTGATGGTGTCATGATATTGCAAAAATAATTACTGATGCAAAGGGTAAATTAACCTACTAACAAATACTAATTATTGCAAGTGGATGTACAATACTAGTTTTGCGGCGTGGCTTGTTATTAAGGGTTGCAAGGTTTTCTTTGGCTTTCCTTGTATCTTTAGCTAATCTTTTCCTTCAGACCTGGCTAAAACTCAACTACAGAGGCACCAAAAAAAAAAGAAAAAAAGAAAAAAGAGCGGAAAAGTCATCCTAAACGAACGACATAATTTTTTTTTTTTTTTTTTTCAATATCGCTGGACATTACACACAGCGCCATCTAGTGCCACACTAAACAACGAGGCTTGTGTCGTGGACACCAGATAGTTGATATACTAAATAGATACTTTTTTTGTTTGTAAATACATACTTACTTATTATACATATAAACATCCATGACTCGGAAACAAAATGTCACACAAACATTTGCCTCTACCAGGATTCGAACCCGGGACCCTAAGAACGTAAGGCAGCCTCACTACCGCTGCGCCATTCGGGTCGTCGATTATCTTAGTAAGTAGCGACAAACACCCTCTTATGACCTCGTTATTTATACATTTCAATTTACTTCAAAAGACTAAACTATCATAAAATATTCCACTCATACCGATCTCCATCTTTAACTACATATTAGTAATATCTTGGTACATTAGTATGCAGATAATCTCTCTGCCCACGACCGCCGACCGCTCCAATTGTCCCACGATATATGTTTTGTTACACAATGATGACTGATGACGTCACTTATGTATATGTAGATGGTGTTAAAGGTAAACGCACAGTTATAAAACTAAATTCCAAAAGATATCATCATGCCTGTCATCCCCAGGCAAGCCCTACAGTGCAGTACACTGGCGGACTGTGGCTGTACTCCCACACTTCGCCAGTAAGTCCCACATTAGGGAGTGTGCCTGTTGCCGTCAACTTTGCATTAATCCAGGCTTCGAGCCACTACTGAGAAATTCTGTAGAAAGACGTTTCCCGACCCGGGACTCAAGCCCAGAACCTCGCTTCGTAGTAGCGCGATACCAATAGAGTTTACGGCCTCCTCCTTATTGGAAAGAGAAGGCCTGTATCCCGGCGTAGCAACATTATAGATTGCTTATTCAAATGTAAATTGTTATAAGCTCTGCACGGATTTAGAATCGCATGAACAGTCGCAGCCGTACGGGATTTTTTCTATGAAACTCCATACTACCACGTAGGTACTCACATACAGGGTGTAAAATACCTCATCACGAAGCCGTCAACCAAGCATTCTGTACATCAAAACTAAATAACTTTACGCAAAAAATTTTGCTGGCAAACGACTTTTTTTTGGGGTAAAAAATCATGTTTTGTGGTAGAACTCAATGTAACGCACTCAAATCATTGTGCTGATGGATCGATTGAATAGTACGGGGGTCGTTACGAGGTGTTTTAAGTAAAAATCTTACATTAAAAACTTGTATTTAAAAAAAAAAAACTTGTCAAAAAGTTGGAACTTTGACCCCCAGTATCTCTGTAACTAGAAGGTTCCCATAGTGTAGAACAAAAAAATGATCGTAATGACGGGGAGAACAAGTGCCTTTCGGCTTCGTTAAGAGGTGTTTTACACCCTTTATAAGCCCCGATACTGGATCACCCCAGATCGGGATCAGCTAGTAAAAAATAAGGTGAGGTGGTGCATACCGCTCCGGTGTCGTACTTCTGTGTTATGAGCTTTCGTCGGGTTTTTACATTTGAGACAGTTTCGAACATTTGGGTGTCTAACGGTAATGTCGTAAAAGTTTATAGTGAGCTTAGATTGTGTGAGAATGTGACGAAATTATTTCTCCGATTTAGTTTAAACATTTTATTGTTGGATACAGTTTCCGGTGCATTGTGGATTAATCCAGTTTAACTTTATAGAGCACCAAAAATGTCTTATGGAGAGCTAATGTAAAGTTAGTTTTTTTTGCAATAAGCGAGGGTTATGGAGCCATGCTGAAGAACTGAGCCTAGATCTGCCAAGTCAGAGAACTATTAGGTACGTTTAAGACTATTTGAAAATAGTTTTCCGAATGTTTGTATGACCAGCATTCATGAGAATTTCAAGTAAACAAGAAGTCTGTTAATCAGTTTGAGACAAAGATGCCTCATCAAAATTGTTAGTTTGAAACTGTGTTTGTTAGTAACTGACTACTGTCAGTTAGCTTGTTAGTTTAAAAGATAGATAAGCTCTGTCATTCCACCACCAAGGAGGAGGTAAAAAGGTGACAGAGACAAACTGTCTACGCTTATGTAGTTCTTGATAAAAATTAAAATAATTAACATTTAATTTTTTTGATTTTATTACATTATTGTTCAGTTTTAGAGGAAGATTCTCTCAGGGGGGAATAATGGAATAACTAAAAATGAAAAGGGGACTTTCTGGATTATTTTTACATTGAAGTCCAGTTTTCCCCCTTAAGGGGGATTCTCTTAAGGGGGATTTGTGTAATAAGCCGGTTTCTTTAAACCCTAAACGTTATTGCGTATTTGGAAATATGAATTAACACTTAAAACGGTATATTTACCATGTTAGTACCGAGCGCGTAAAACGCACAAGGACGATGGTACATCGATTTGTCCGTTCATAATTCAATAACTTCAGTTATGTGATGATCACGGTGCTTGCAACAACGCCGAAATATTGGAAACTCGAAAAAAAAACAGTTAAATGGTAAATATCGCGTTTTTAGTGTCATTAGAATTTGATAATTATTCAAATAAGTCTAATAATCACCTCATTTCTCGGAAACATAACCCACACTATAAGCAACGAACACATAGGCAATTCAAAAGTTCAGCTACTTCTCACAGTAATGACGTTAACACTCGATTTACGTAATCCCATTAATATTATAAGTACGTCTTATACATATTATATTATACACCTGAGATACTAAAATTAATACCGTTTCCGTAATTAGATATTTAAGTGTTTTTCAATTATTTTGTGGTTTATCGGCCTAAGCTCGTGTTCTAACCAAAGCGACCGCCAAGAGAACTCGCGACGTTGAACGGGGTCGAATGCGTTTTCGCGCCGAGTGTGTGCGTGTTCATTCCGGTTTTCCGAACAAATGTGTGACCTATGAGCGCTACGAGCGCGTTTTCGCGCGACCGTTCGCTCTGGTTGTGAAAGGGGTAAGAAATTGGATGAAACTACTGATCATATTTACTTAACAATTTAACGAAAACTTGTTTTTGACTGTCTAAAGTTTTGTTAGTTGGTATATGAATAATATACAAGTACTACGAGCAGACATATTTTTAGCGCATCAAATCATTGCACTAAAACGCATTAACAGTTTTCCGGTAATAGTATATTTCATTACATGTGCGGAAAGGCTGTCATTGCAAAGAGTTCCGACAAATGTCTACCCGAGCCGAGGCGCAGCCGAAGGCGAGGGTTGACAGTCGGAACAAGTTGCAATGACGGTTCCACAGGTGTACTGAACGACTATTTTTAATACAGTTGAGGAAAAATTAAGCAATTTAATAAAATAATAAAAACCTCGACCATAACGTAGACGGTTTTAATTTTGCTGAGACTTCGGAGAAGTATGCCAACATAACATTTTCTTGAAAAACTATTTGCTTTTTTCTCTTTGTCTCCACGCAATAAATTCGTCTTATGTAGATATGTAAAGACTTTTTGACTTTTCCCGTAAAATGTTCTCCGAAGCATTTTGTGCAATTATACTGAGTTCCAGTGGTATTAATTAAAAAATAATAGGGTCGAAATTACTCATTTTGTGCAACAAACAACTAAATTTGCAAAAAAAATTCTGGAAAATGGCGCCAACCGTAGAATATAAGCAGAGTTTTTTTTTTCTTCACCCATTTTGGTAGGCAAAGGGAACTATCCATACAGCTTAGTCTTCAGTAGATTTTTTTTATTGATATGAAATGAAAATGAAATTTAATGAGATGAAATGAAACCTAACCTAACTCATTCAATTAAATCATTAAATCTGATATTGAAATAAATTAGTAGCTTCTTTTTAGAAATATACGTATTTGTATGAATCACAAAAACTCTTTAGTAAAAACTTCATGGTTGGTTTTTATTTTTAATAGACATTATTTTCACAGTTGGGAAAGAGGACGCACGAGTTCGGGAAAGGTAAAAAAAAAGCACTAGTATGGTAATAGCCCACATCCCGAACGCTATACGTCCCTGCAATACACCACTTTTTGAGCAACTGTATTAAAAAATAATGATTAATGCAAATATCACGAACTACAATTTAACAAAAGCAAATCAACGAAAATACAAACTATTAAAGACGTTAATACTACACAGTTAATATTATTCATCAAAATGTGGCAATAAAAGTCCCTCTATGATTAAAACACACAACGCCAATACGAGTATACATCACTAAGACTTGATGCCACTCTCGCCACAGATGGCACTTTCGATTTACATTAAAAAAATAACGACCATATTTCATAATTAGATGTTACCAAACCAATGGCGACATAATATAGTATAGTTCATCCATTACCTAATGTATACCTAGTTTCTTCACTTCAAACTTAAAACATTTGAAATTATATAGCAATATATAATTTATTATACACTATGGGATGTCAGATTCATTATGGTGGGCAATAAAAATCACTTAGTGACGTTTATTGAGCTTGTTTTTAATTAAAGTTGTGTCAAAATGAGGAAGAATCATTAGTGCATTTACGATGTACAAATTATAATTGTACCTGTAGACGTTTATAGGTTGGGGCACAAAACGCCCGCGTCTTGTACGCGCGTCTACGACCCGGCGCGCGGCGTAGACGCGTGTTACGTAAATTCGCACGATTAAGTCAGAGGTTAATGCCTCCGAATATTTGAGCAAATAATAATTTAAGATATATTTTAATCAATGAATAGAGGATGGAATATCTTAATGAAAAAGCAGATTAAAATATTCACCAATAATTCCGTTTTCTAATTATTCAAACGTGTCCCCAATCAAATGTAGGTATGGGTGTACCTGTTCGTACCACACCAAATGTATCATCAATACCCCAGACATATTACCTTTTTTATTACTTAATAACTCACATTTATAAGCAATTTCTTTTAAGAAGCTATTCGGTTCGCCCACGTAATGGTATGCGCCAATCTTCGCATTAATAGTCGTCTAATGCGCTTCGATTATTCGTAAAACTGCAATTATATGTTGCTAAAAGATCGCTGGAGGGCATCGGATGTTATTGAAACTGATCTCAGACTCCCATTCACAAATCATAAACTTTAGTCATGTAATATATCAAGTTAGAGTATTTAAGGTCTAAATTATGTCTGAGTAGGACGCGCGTCTAATTTTTCATACTTGTATGTGCTTCGAGATACATTCTCTGTAAATGATTGAATGCTTAGCTTTCATCAAGGTAATTTTTTGATTTAGTTTTTCTTGTCTGTCAATATATTAATCTTAAACTGTCATCATATTAATCTAAATTTGTCAGAACATAAATCTTAACATACCTTCTCAATATAGTAAGACTATTTATTTCTTAATTAGTTTTATGAACTCCATCGGATACATTGTATCAATGGTGTTTCCCCAATACATTGCAAGTCTAACCTATGCAAAAACTCAGTTAACAATGCTCAGTCGCACTTGAATGCCACAAACCCGCGTAGGGCCTTCTTAGAAGATTAGGAGGTCTATCCCAACTGTGAAAACATTCATAATCTGCCTATAGCCTTTTCCACGTTGATTTTAAATTTAAGGTGTGCATTTTAAAGAAATCGCCACAAATTGCTTTGATTTAGGATCGATATTCCATAACACTTCTTAATTATAAGTATCGATTACCGTGAGAAACAAAACACTGGCCAATCACAATAAATTACAATTATTACGCAGTGAAAGGCTGGTACTGTAACCTGCTAGCTAATGCTCGTTTCCTGTTTCCGATTAGAGGCTATTCTTTATTGTATGTAGTAAAAATGGTTATTATCTGTTTGTATTGAGGATTGATCGTCTTCTAATTTTTGTTCTAAAAAAATATGTGAGATTTTGCTCTCAAAAAGACACATTGAAGGTATTGACTTTTATAACGGTGTTCTTAAAAGACAAATGTTTATTTTCTACAGCCTCTTTCAGGAAACTTTTGAAGTGAAACATTAAGAACGGTAAACAGTATTTCAAAGGAGCTCGTGGCTAAATAATAACAGCCGCTCGGGTCGATCGTTAGGTTAAGCTGTGCTTGCCTAGGTTGGTCTGTGGATGGGTGACCATCCATTACATACCGAGTTTCCTCCGTGCCTTGGAAAGCACGTTAAGCAGTTGGTCCCGGCTGTCATTTGTAGATCTTTGACAGTCGTTAGGTAGTCAGAGGCCCAAAAAGTCTGACAACCAGTCTTACCGAGGGGTATCGTATTACCCGGTACTAACTGGGTTGTGGAGGTCAGATAGGCAGTAGCTCAATGTAAAATACTGGTATTCAGCTGCATCCGGTAAAACTGGAAGCCGACCCCAACATAGTTGGGAAAAGGCTAGGCAGATGGTGAATCAGTATTTCAAACTACGCATTTTCAAATCTGCCTATTTTATCAGCCTATTCTCCACTGCTGGGCAAAGTCCTCCCCAATTCCTTTCCAACTCATCCGGTGTTTTACCTTCTCTGGCCAATCAGTCAGGAACAAGTCCTCATCGTTACGGCAGTGTTTCTTGAATACTATATTAAGTGAAAAAACACTTTTTTGACCCTACTGCTCTTAATATTACCTTCCATGTCCTTTAACAAATGAACCAAAAACTAAAACACATCAACACATATTATAATTACAAAAACACAAACATTAAATTAATTAGAAAGAAAAAATATTCATACTTCTTAGAAAAAAAATGTGAACATTAGTAACGTGTATACACCAACGCAATCAGTAAAGTGCGACCGGTTTTAGAAGATTTAAATAATAAAGATACGGGATACTCGTAAACAAGCATATGCCACATACCTACCTACCTACCTACTTATCAATTTCAATTCTAGTGGCGATAAAGATTGGACAATGTGAACCGATAGAGCGGTATTGAGTTCATTGATTTGTGTATAGTTTTTGAAAGCCTCTGGGAGGTTCGGTTGTTTAATAGAAGATCATTAAGGGCCTATACTACCTCAAATGGCTTAGCGTGATCCTCCGTTACACCTGTAGCGGCACTACAAAAAAGTACTTCGCTACATGGAACAAAAAGTACTACAACGCCATCTATGACACAGATGATGAACTAACCTCAAAACACGTCAAAATCCTACATCGCGCAAGCAACTTTATCCGCGACTTGAGA
The DNA here is from genome assembly GCA_905147715.2 of Xestia xanthographa. NCBI lineage: Eukaryota > Metazoa > Arthropoda > Insecta > Lepidoptera > Noctuidae > Xestia > Xestia xanthographa. Next base: position 2,296,099 of record LR990655.1, read on the forward strand.
CTATATACGAGAACCCGACAACAACTGTCGGGCAGTGGCCCACCAGACATAACACACGTCTGGTCGGAGGATCCTCCCTTTTCTACGGGGGATGAAGAGCTTTACACCCTGTTCTTCATACCCCCAAATTGGTGACCCCGAAATGGACGTCAGCGCAGCCTTCGAGCAACGTGACGTCATCATCATCATCATCAAGATCACTTCCTCAAGCTTTCGAGCAGCGAGACTTAGCCAGCCAGCTTCAAACGGGTATTCCTGACCACCAGCATGCAGCGGACGCGCATACCTGGTCAGCACCCTCAACCTAGCGACCTTGGCACTGCACCTACGGCCGGTCGAGTGCTGATCCTCCCGGTCAGCGCCAGCAGTCAGCCACATCGCAGCGCCACTCTCTACAGCGCTACTCTACGGCGCCACTCTACGGCGCTACTCTACGGCGCTACTCTACGGCGCCACTCTACGGCGCCACTCTACGGCGCCACTCTACGGCGCCACTCTACGGCGCCACTCTACGGCGCTACTCTATGGCGCACTTCTACGGCACCTCTCTATGGCACATCTGTCTACAATCGACTCTGGTCTCCGAGAGGGAGTGATGTAGCGGCACTACAAAAAAGTACTTCGCTACATGGAACAAAAAGTACTACAACGCCATCTATGACACAGATGATGAACTAACCTCAAAACACGTCAAAATCCTACATCGCGCAAGCAACTTTATCCGCGACTTGAGACTATATACGAGAACCCGACAACAACTGTTGGGCAGTGGCCCACCAGACATAACACCCGTCTGGTCGGAGGATCCTCCCTTTTCTATGGGGGATGAAGAGCTTTACACCCTGTTCTTCTTACCCCCAAACACCTAAAATACTGCAGCATTAATTTTGAAATAAATATATGGTAAAGTTGAGGATTAATGTTAGGTCTTATATTTGGCGAAAACACGATTTCATAAAAATTTTCTCGATAGAAAAAAATCCCAAAGTTACCTCCAAATCGAACAATAAACCGCTGGTATTCAAAAATTACTTCAAATTAGATCATGAAACTTTGCATACTAACTGAATTAACTATAAAGCAGGTCTTATGTTTTCTATTTTTTCCAAAAGACGAAAATTTGATTTTATAAAGAATAAAAACCACTCATTTCGCACTATTCGGCCGCAGTGACTGACGTAACAACCGCTTTGTAGTGCAAGCTGATTAGAACTTTATTCTAAAAGTATTACAAACGAAGTTTGAACTACCACAAATAGAGTTGCTAATCTGAGGTAGTATAGGCTCTTAATGAGATAGACAGTCTTTTGAGACTTTTGTACAATGGATTGAAACTGTTGTGTGCGCGTGAGTAGCATTTGATAGTAAAAAAAATGTTACACTCTATGGTTTATTATGAAAAAACACTGCTGAATACTTGTAAATTTTAACATACGAAAAAACCACGCTGAAGATAAATAAAAAGCTTAAGTTACCTATGTTTTAATTATACTTATTAAATCAAGTAACATTTACTCTTATCTCCAAATAATTAAACAAAAAATATATCGGCAATAACACTTTAATCACTTATTCACACAACTCACACAGATGCCGTCTCAATTCTTATCACAACGAACTATTCAAAAAATCTTAATCTATGTAAATTTTACCGTAGTAAAGCTCTAAGATCAGCAATTGGTGTGTCGCAACTTGGTCATTATGTATTCATACAATAAAACAGAAATAACGAGATGTCCCACAACCAGCCGACATACATACAAACATATGTAAGTAGGTAGATATAACTACGTAGTTATAAGCTAGGCGGAAAGCTTAGCTGTTATTGCCATTGGTTATTAGATGCTATGCGGAGCTATGAGGAGCTCGTGGCTAAATAATAACAGCCGCTCGGGTCGATCGTTAGGTTAAGCCGTGCTTGCCTAGGTTGGTCTGTGGATGGGTGACCGCCCATTACATACCGAGTTTCCTCCGTGCCTCGGAAAGCACGTTAAGCCGTTGGTCCCGGCTGTCATTTGTAGATCTTTGACAGTCGTTAGGTAGTCAGAGGCCCGAAAAGTCTGACAACCAGTCTTACCAAGGGGTATCGTTTTACCCGGTACTAACTGGGTTGTGGAGGTCAGATAGGCAGTCGCTCCATGTAAAATACTGGTATTCAGCTGCATCCGGTTAGACTGGAAGCCGACCCCAACAAAGTTGGGAAAAGGCTAGGCAGATGATATTAGATGCTATGCGGACTTTAACAACACAAATTATATTATAGTGTATCTTATGATCTGGCTTGACGACCCGAATGGCGCAGCGGTAGTTAGGCTGCCTTACGTTCTTAGGGTCCCGGGTTCGAATCCCGGTCGGAGCAAAATGTTTGTGTGATGAGCATGGACATTTGTTTCCGAGTCATGGATGTTCATAATAAATGTATAATAAGTATGTATTTACAAACAAAAAGAGCATCGTAAATGTATGTATCAACTATCTGGTGTCCACGATACAAGCCTTTGCTTAGTGTGGCACTGGATGCCGCTGTGTGTAATGTCCAGCAATATTTATTTATTTATTATTTATTTCAGGATAGCATTTATGACTTATACCTAGTCTACAGTTCGATTCCCAAGTCTGGCAATATGCTATTGGGTGTTTTTATCAGGAATTTCTCAGGAGTCCGGATTTGTGCCCTGTTGATGGGAATAGGGACGCCTTAAACATAACTGACGAAATGTGGGTATTCTATTAGGTAAGTACGCTTCTACCTAACCCATTGGAGATTACTGGCGTGATACTGTGTATGTATGTATGAGTACACTGTTGAGATAATCTTCATTCATGTAGGCAGAAAGTTGGTTAATATGTACTATCGAGGACACTCCCGCCTGACCACCACTAAGCTTATTTTTGATTGCACTCGCAACATAGAAACGTTCTCTAGCCCCGCCCCGTTGACTTTGTATAGAAATAATGAATGAAAAGATACCGAATCGGCCGAGCGCACTGACGACGCACGCCAAACGAGAGTTATAGTTATTTTGCGCGCCAAAGTTGAGGCTTTCCTAATAGGCCCAAACTTTAAGGGGGTGTGGCTCGGCGCCTTCGCATGTTTTAAGCGAAAAAAAATAAAAATGGTCAGGCGGAAAAGACCCCGATAGTACGTGTTTTGCGACAAAATAATGACTTCTAGATATTTAAATATTCATAATGTGTAACATAGAAATCAAAAGATAAGGTAAAGTGCTTAACGTTAATTGAGAAGCAAAAAATAAACTTCTTGATAATCAATGTAAAGTGTTGTTTAATCAAAATTATCAGATTTTTGATAAGTTGTTCACCTCTGAGAGAAAGTATAAAAATCTCACAACTCCCGCCGTATAGTACCTACTATACAGAAACGAAATGTGACGACTGAAAATTTCATCATCATCAGCCTATTGATGTTCTCACTGCTGGGACACAGGCCTCCTCTCTATGAGAGGGAAAAGTTACGGTGGTTATAATTACAAGTCGACTAAACTGAAAATATTGAGACAGATAGAATTACATTAACTGTCACAAATCTACAGTTTTCAGCATTGCACCTATACCTCTGTCTTCGTCACATTCTCGGAATTTACTGGCCCGAGACCATCTCCAACGTAGAGCTGTTAGAGGAATGCCACGAGAGCCCGATCGACCGCCAGATCAAGCGTCGCAAGTGGAGATGGATTGGCCACACGCTCCGAAGGGACCCTGACCACATACCCAAACAAGCTTTGGACTGGAATCCCCAAGGAAAAAGAAAGCGTGGCCGTCCCCGTCAAACCTGGCGTTGCACCGTGTTGGCAGAAGCGGCGAGCATCGGAATGCCGTGGAGCGAGGTGAAGCGTGAAGCTCAAGACCGATCGCGATGGAGGACATCTGTGGACGCCCTCTGCCCCATCTAGGGGACATAGGAAATTAAGTCACCTATGCCTCAGTTCGTCTGTGCATCACTCAAAGGTTGACTGGTAGAAAATGGCTATGACGTTAAACTCACTTGTGTGCTTAAATAATTAAATAATTTAAATCAAATCTAAAGCATTTGATTTGATAGAAAATCTTTCCGAAATCTACTTTGGTCGTCAGCTTAATAAAAAAATCACATAAATCAGGATGACATACAATATAAAGTACCTATAACATTAAAACTAGATGAGCAAACACTTAAACATGAAACATCATACCCGTATTATTATCTTGAAAACGAGTTTTAATGACAAGTAAAGTAATTAATGTAAATCACAGCGGTGTTTGTCCGAAATAATTAAATAATGTTAGGTATTATACATTTGGTAGGATTCCATAGATTTGTCTAGAATAAGCAGGTAAATGTAAATGTTAGTGTTCTTGTAATTATTGTGATTATTTTTAGAGGAACGAGTTCTGAGAATCTTAGACTAAGTGAAGTATTATGTTTTGTGAATTGTATCTATGAATTTTGTTGTAATAAAATGTATGAGTTTGTTGTAACAGTATTGCGTTCTGAGTAGGTAAACCACAGTCTGCACTGTGTGGTTTACCCAGAACGCAATAATGGCTAAACTCTACCTTCAAGAGACTGCTCTCTTGAAGGTAGAGTTTAAAAAGACCCGCTTAAGGACCTTTATGCGGTTAACATATAATTATATACTATCCCATTTGCACGATGACAACCAGTTAAGACTGGTTGTAGTTGTGGTTGCTAGTATTGGGTAATACGATACCCCTTGGTAAGCCAAGGGGTACCCAATACTAGCTTGGTTGTGGAGGTCAGATAGGCAGTCGCTCCATGTAAAATACTGGTATTCAGCTGCATCCGGTGACTGGAAGACCGACCCCAATAAAACTTGGGAAAAGGCTAGGCAGATGATAATCCCATCTGCATGCATGGCTCATAGCACTAGCTCCTCCAGCATCTCTTTGGGTGCCTAAGTTGAGATCTGGGCCTTTAATTACACTGATTTCCAGATGTTTCACTATTTTCCCGAAAGTGTGCTTTCAATAGATTTTAACAAATCCGCCAGAACTAAACAACCGAGAGATCATTGCAACATAAGTAAGTAAGCGAAATCAGCGCCCTGGACATACGAGTATACAGGGTGTAAACCACCTCATCACGAAGCCGTCAACCAATTATTCAGTACATCAAACTAAGTAACTTTACGCAAAAATTATTGCTGGGAAACGATTTTTTTTTGAGGTGAAGAAATATGTTTTGTGGTAGAACTCAATGTAACGGACTCAAAACATTGTGCTGATGGATGGATTGAACAGTACGGGGGTCGTGGAGGTGTTTAAAGTAAAAATTTTAAAATAAAAACTTGTATTAAAAAAAGAACTTGTCAAAAAGTTGGAACTTTACCCCCAATATCTCCATAACTAGAAGGTTCCCAGGTATGGATTAGAACAAAAAAAATGATCGCAATGACGGGGAGAACAAGTGTCTTTCGGCTTCGTTAAGAGGTGTTTTACCCTTTATGTATAGGAATGCCACAAAAGACTAGTCATGCGGAATATTAATTTTACGTATAAACCACGAATATTCCATGTAGGTAAACAGACATCACAGAAAGATTTTCCATCTCATTTACATCACAACTAACACTCACCTAAGCAACAACGAAACAAACAAGAAACCATACGCCATAAAACAATACCTAAATACCAGCCATACACTTCACCCATCCCATAAAACTAGCTATTCCAAGATAAACATCAATCTCATCGGAATCATATAAAATTGTACTTTTATACCAGTTATTATGCTTCTATAAAACGGGGATGAACTGTTTATGGGACCAGTGGATGCCGCAGCTAACATCTGATAATAGGCCCACGAATAAAAATTGTTTACCCGTAAATGTGGGTATAAAAACTATTAATGTATGTACGAGTAATTAAGGAGTTATGTTAGAGTATAACAAGGAGACAAATAGTATTACTGTCGATGTTAAATTTATTGTCTGTGATACATTCAATACTGTCTCCATAACCTTGTTGATTTCTTAGAGGTCTGAAAGCTGGAAATAATTAGAGAATCGGATATTTATAAAAATAAAAATAAAGTTTATTGCTTCAACTTAAATAACTGATTCTAGTTACAATGGGAGAATCCATTTGAGCAAATAGTATGCTTATTTGCTAATTAACAAGGACACTTGGCAAGAAGGCAGCAACGATTCTGACCGCCTAAAGAAGCCTAATCGTCTTCATATATTTTTATTAATCAGTGATAATTAACGCTTTAGTGTAGCGTACACATAATCGTCAAAGGATCTTTTAATAGTCTTTTATTTTCCTCTTGGATATTGTGAATGTGTAATGGACACATATTATAATGTATCAAAAATATAATCCTAGAACAGATGCTCTACATACTGTAACCACAATTAAATTAAATTAGCTATGGCGTGTAAAACTGCGGTTATGCTTCTACCCTCAAAAATTGAGAATATAACACCACGCCCGTTTCCCAGGAAAGTTAGGCAGATGTACATAAAGTACAAAAACGAAAAACACTCGCTGTAATACCTATCCCATCACCACAACACATAAACGCTTACAGCAACATTAACGATCCATACTGTTACAAAGTACCCATTAACTACTAATTTAATAGGCCCAACTCATTAACCTGCACAACTCGTTAAAAACTTTAATAAAAAGAATACTCCCGAACAAAATAGTCATAAATTCGACATTAATAACTACAAGTTTCAGAGTTTTATTGTAACAGTAAAAGACGGTAGTTTAAGTTTCGCAGGAATCGCAGGTACAAACTAATGTTCGTTAATGTTAAAACAATAATAGTTAATGATTTGGAAAATGTCGTATTAATTGTAAAATAGCAAAGTTTTTAGGGTATGTTAAAAAGTTTGCAAGTTATATTTATGTCATTTTATGTCTGGGGGCGAAGGGTAAAGAAATAAAGTTTATTTCAGGAACTCATTTGTGTTGGTCTCGTTTCGTTCTTTTATTGGTTGTAAAATAGTCTGGCCTAAGTTAGTTTTGGTTGGAAGCCTGATGGAAAACAATGATCTATTAAACAAGGCAACTTCGACTTCGACGACCCGATTGGCGGGATCATTCCCACTAGTTCTACTACACAGTTCTACAGTAGAACTAGTGGGATTTCAGCGGTAGTGAGGCTGCCTTACGTTCTTAGGGTCCCGGGTTCGAATCCCGGTCGGAGCAAATGTTTGTGTGATGAGCATGGACATTTGTTTCCGAGTCATGGATGTTTATATGTATAATAAGTATGTATTTACAAACAAAAAGTATCTATGTAGTATATCAACTATCTGGTGTCCACGACGCAAGCCTCGTTGCTTAGTGTGGCACTAGATAGCGCTGTGTGTAATGTCCAGCAATATTTATTTATTATTATTTATTAACTTGAAACACACTAGTTGTTGGTCCTTTGAACCATGACCGCCTCAAGCTCGATACAAAATTCTAGACCTACTTAACAAAATTTCTTTAGTGACTTGGTTTTTAAAAGTGGTGGTCACTAGCCATAACTCTTTCTGTATCGTGTGGTTAGTACTGGTGTCAGTTTTTATGAAGTCCATGGGCTACAACGCGCACATGAATCGAAAAAATAAGAGGTGCGTGTCTTAGGTTCGAACTTGAGACCATAAGCCATTAACTAAGTTGTACTTCATTGAATATTTATATTTGAATTGAATTGAATTGAATTGAATTGAATTGAATTGAATTGAATTGAATTGAATTGAATTGAATTGAATATATTGATTTACTTACGACACTGTTGTCTGCAAGTAAACTGCTGACACATTGTTTGTTTATCTTTTATGTAAGTTGTAATTTTAGTAATTTACTTTTCTTTCATTGTTAATTTATTTATTTTAAGTAGGTATTTAAGCACCTTCTAGCCTGAAACACAGGTTCCACCTAGTTCAGGCAATAAGCAACAGTGCTATATTTTATTTGATAAGATACTTAAGAGCCATTTCACAAAATTTAAACGCTCGAGTTTAGGTAAAAGACCGCAGCTTTGTGTATGTGTGCGTAGCTATCCACACTTACACAACGCGAACAGTGCAGCGCAAGTGTCGAGACGGACTAAACAATCTTAGGCCGTTATAATCGTAATGTACCTTGGTTTCAGATTTAGGCAAAACGATAATTTATTTATTCAGTCTTTTATCTATTAAACCCTTCTAAACTAATAAAACACAAATATATGTTATGTAAATATGTTTTTTATGTGTATGTTTCTATTACATATTTATTATTATACTTTTTATTATATTTAGTAGGTAGGAAGGTTGATAAACATGATAATCTTCATTTCGAAGCGCATACTCTTTCTGGTTCTTTAAATACATTAAATTCAAGCGTTTACAGTATTTCACAGTAACGAGGTTTTTCCATATTCTTACTTTTGATCGACTGATTATGCTCTCAGAGTTGAAAGATTTTTTTAAGGATACCTACTCTGTGTAGGTGTACCTATGATATATCATGGATTGCATCTATTTGCTTTGTTCATAAACTTCTTCCGTGTCGATGGCCATCTAAATTGATTCCCCTCAAAAATTTAGTACGAGTTCTTTTAGTAGGTATTAAAAAAAAAGTACTAACAAGTTTTAATTAAAATTAACAGTAAGTAAGCCAGTTTATTAGTATGTTGTTTTGTAGAAGATGTCAGGAATATACTACGACTTCACGTTCTCATGTAATGTTCCCTGATAATGCCAAAAGAATACACGCTGACGTGAGCGAAGCCGCGGGCACAGCTAGTTGTAACTAAAACAATCAATTTTATTAAATCACTTTCCAGTAGTACCCTGCACGGCGTCTCTTTTAAAAGTACTATCCTCTGTTTTCACGCGATTTCTCATTCTAAAATGAAAACAAAATAGCTATCAAATTTCGGACCCCAAATATTTCTAAAGGAGTGTTAAGTGTTTTCAAACCCTTCACATTGTAATTACGGTTCTGTATTCCATGTCGATATAATTATATGTTAAGAAAAGAAAATTTATATGTCAGTGTCAGGTTGTATGTTGAACAAAATATGATTCGCGATCGTAGCAAATAATGGATTTGCGGAGTTATAATCAACTCATCAATGAAATAGTCGTTAGAAAATTTGAATTTCGCGGGGTACCTTACGTGATCGATAACTATGTATATGAATTGCAAATAAAACTAATATCCACCTCGCTTCTGTTTCTTTTTTCTTTTATTCTTTCCTTATATTGACACAATGATAATATAACCCTTACGCCCCATTGCTAAAACTAATAAAACAGAAATATAACAATTCATCTACAAACTACTAAAATAATACTTTACTTGATAATAAACAAAATTCCAACGTAATGAAAAAAAATACAAAGAGAATTAAAATGTTGTAGTCGTAGTATAACAATGCGTTTACGATAGATACGCTCGAAAATCGGGACGCGGAAAAAAATGGCACAGGTCCTTCGCCGATGGGCGCTCGGGCCGTACTAATCCGTGATCGCTTATGCGTCGTTATTTTTTTCTAATTTAGAGTGATGTTAAAAATTATATTGTATCTGATTAAATGAATTGATTTTAATAAAACTTTGGAATTAGTTTATTAAAAGAACATAGTTTATTTTTACATTTTTTTTTCAATGTAATTACGCTTTATTCAAACCAAAAAATCACGATAAAATAGCAATATAAAACGTAAAAATTGACCTAAGACTTTATTTTTTTACCAATTAATGTTATTAATTATCGATATTCTAGAACATTATTTGTCGACAAAAGTATATGTCTGATGCTTTGTGTATTTTTTTGAGTGAAATTTATAAATATTTATGATAGAATTAGGAGTCTGAAATTGACTCTGCGAAGATTTTTTAGTAAACTAGTTGTGGGAGATTAATCACTACATAGTAAACAAATAAGTTTTTTGTAAATGAGTTACATTAAGTGTCAATAAGAAAAACTGATCTATTTTTAACATGTATTCAAAAATGCCAGGATGTTTTCTAAGATGGTAATTTAGGCGACTAAAGTCTTAGAAATTTGCGCGAAAACGTGAAATGGCTCTTAATTGTAAATGTGCCCCTTTTTATAAATAAACGATTTTATTTATTTATTATTATTTACTACCGACTTACGAACAGTAAGTCGTGGGTTCGAACCAAGACAGGCGCATTACTATGTGTAATTTATTTCATCACCACTGCTCTCAAAACGGTGAAGGAAAACATCGTGAGGAAACAAACCGGCATGTCCTAGAACCAAAAAATTCGAAGACATGTGACATCTACCAATTGCAACTGCACTGGGCCCGCGTGGTGGATAATAGCCCATTCCCTCTCATTGAGAGGATGCCTTGTCCCAGCAGTGGGAACATTAATAGGCTGATGATGATAATATTTATTTACTTAAAAACATGTTAAGTATAAAAAGATGGTAAAACACAAATAAAAAGCGTACATGTTTTTGCTTAACAGTGATAAGCGTACAAAATGATTGAATTGAACCTATATAAATTCTTCAAGAAGCCTCTAACTTCTAAGCCAATAACATTTAATTTTACAATCTTGCTCTAATCTTAACCGAAAACCCGATCTATACGGAATCCTTTACCATGATTCTTTCTTCATTAAACATTCCCATTAACCAAGTTTAATTGTGAATGATAAACAGTTACATTACTATCGTACAATACCGATATCGTGTGTGGTCCAGCAATTAATGAGCTCACTCGTACACATACATACATACGTGTGTATGTCCGTCTGTCCCCAGTCCCTATCTCCGTAATTTATCTAGAGCGCATACGTTTTCTATTTTATGAAGTTATTAAAGTTTTAGTTAAGTTCCTGTTACAAGTTTCTGTGGTTAAGCGAAATCGTGTAGACTGTGTTTTTGGGTAAAAGTTTTCTTGTAGTATATGGGAAGCCCCATATAGTTTTAGTATTTAGTTATGTTTTTGTGACTTTATGGGGTAATAACAGTTGTGTTTGAAAGTGCAATAATTTGAAGGCGTTTGTTTTTTATTCTATTAAATTGATACTGAATTACTTGTCATTATTAATTAGTTGAAATATATTGTAGTTGATATCTCAGTATAATCTATTAACTAAGTTACTTTATTTATTTAGTACTTGCAATATCGAAATTTCGTCTTGAAGGTGTTTTAAAGAGTAACTATTTATTCGTAGTTAGTTCAAACCGTTCAATTGTCTTGTTCCATGACTAATTTATACGACAATTTTATCCAGACTTAGATTGTTTGATTGATTTGTTTGTTTGTTATAGTGGATTACGAGGACCATTATAGCACTGAAAGTTTACGGGCAGTTATGCATGTCAGTATCTACGAGCATGAGCAATAATATGAGTTTATTAGCGCTTCGCAGTGCCATGTGCTATGATTGACGCAAATAGATCAATGCCAACGCTTACAGTAACGACTAATACCCAGAAATATGATTGTTTACTCCGAAAGAATACTCGTAAAGACTTTAATACTATTCGACCTCAGTTCTGCATAACAGATTCTCTGTTTAAGCAAGCAAATAGCCCACTTAATGTCAGAAACAAAGATTTAACAGAGAAGAACCGAACAAAAGCCGCCGCTTTACAGTTCTAACCTCGAAATTTAATATTTAACATATAATTAATCCTCAAAAACTAAATTGCCATTGCGAGACCGCTCCGAAGTCCGAACGCTCATAGACATAAATCATTTGTAACAAAAGCCGTGCGGTACACAGATTGCGAGCCCATCGCTAATTGGGCGTCACCATAAACCGGCCGCATTCGTAACAAAAGTCAATTCTCCCAGCAAAGAGGTTGAAAAAACCTGTGGGCCCACCGTGTAACACAATCTGGTACCGCGAAAGAACATAAAATTCTGTTGGCTATTAGATTCCGCGCCGTTCGGTACGAGGAGCAAACGACATTTTTATATTTTAAAGTGAACGGCCCGCGCCCGCGCACTCTCACACTCACTCACTCACACACACGCTCACACGTCCATAGTGCAGGTATAAACAAAAATGTGCTAAGTAAAAAATATTATTATAGCATAATGCGCCATAAAACACGAGAGCGTCGGTGAACGGCGACGGTTCTCAAACTGTCCGAGTGCTACGCGGCGTAGCAACCCCGTAGCGCGTAGCTGGCCGCGTAGCAGCTGATGTTTTCATGCGAAAATTGTAGAACTAATTATGTTGTTGTTGTGAAAAATATATCTGTCTCTTTTTTATCTACACCTACCGTCGTACCGTACTTTAAAAATGCACATTATTTATAAATAACTAACGATTCGTCATCGTAACCGTGGCGCGTTAATGATTAATAGATCACAAACTACATTATTTTGACGTGCCGCACCTTATGATAATGCAAAACTGAACTAATCTGCATTTGCGAGCCATTTTTAATCGGTATTCAACATAGAGATAAAGAATACATCAATTAATTTAGGTTTTTAATAAATATTAATTAATTAATTTTAATAAATTAATTCATTTTAAAGAATTATGTTTTACTAATAAGTGTTTATTGTTCATACCTTCTTAACACTATTTCAATTTTAATAGAACGAATTTCAGTAGTGAAATAGTGCCTTATATAACTGAAAAAATCTCCTCATGCATCTCTTTCAATTAATATTAGCAAAAAATGTACCAAATTAACATAATCACAACAAGTTTGAACACCGCAGCTCCCTGGTACTTCAGCATAAACAATGTCAATGATTTCTATTAAAATCGGCCGGCATTTCGATATATACGAATTATATTAGAATAACGTCTGGGAAATCTACGCTATGTGCAATAAATAAGTCGAAGACATCCGACTACAAATACACAAAACTCTTACACTCATTAAAATAGAGTTCAATTTCATCTAGCAGCAGTTTGGTAATAAAAATGGTTAGTATTTGGTTAGACGTATCTGATATAATTAAAGTTTAAGGACATAATAAACTTGATCTAATATTATAAGTGAATGCAAATTGTTTTTAGTTAAGGTGAACAATGTTTTAAAGGATATTGTTGGTTAAAGACTTCAGAGTAAGCAATTTTGAGTTTTAAGACGTGGTTGTAGAGTTTGGATCGCATAAATGCCTTGCTTTATATAAATATAGCGAGCTTTGAATATTGCAAACTAAAACTGAACATACCTAAATAACCATAAGTTTTTGGCGTAGTTAGAACTATGGACACAGCAGTTTTATAACACACTAGGACGTCCCGCGGTTTCACCTGCGTAGTTCCCGTTCCCGTGGGAGTACGGGAATAAAATATAGCCTATAGCACTCACGAATAATGTAGCTTTCTACCAGTGAAACAATTTTTAAAATCGGTTCATTACTTCCGGAGATTACCCCCTACATACAAACTTACAAACAAATGTTACCTCTTTATAATATTAGTATAGACTAGCGGCCGGTCCCGACTACGCACGGTTGCCTATGTTACTCAGGGATAATGAAGCAGTCTAATGGTGAAAGAATTCATGTAATAAAGCGGAGGACATCGTGGAGTACGTGCGCCAAAAGACGAGGTACCCACCGAGCGTGCAGTTACTGGAGTCGCGCCGCAACGTCAACTTCTTTTTCAATACACTTCCTCGAAAACTGGTCCTTAACGCACTACGATAGGGTGCAACATGCAATGTATTTCACACGCGTGCGATTTTTTCCACTTTCCCGCACGTGTGCGGGAATGAAAATTGCCACAGATAACTATACCTATACTTATTCCAAATTGGTTCAATGCCTATAGTCTGAGGTGAATGTTTTTATTTTTTATTTTGGCAAAGCACTACACGTCTTTATGGCTAAATATTTTTTGAATATTAAAATTCTGTTTATATAAATAGAATATCATAGATAAACATGATTATTTAAAACTAATAGTTACTTTTATACACAAATTAACATTTATTTGTGTTCTGAATTCAAAAATATAAAATAAATCAAATTTTTTATTAGGCTGTTTAACGGCTTCATACCATTGCCTCTCGTTCGACCTGGCGAGACCAAAGCGCAAAAAAAAAGAAAATTTGAATCATAGTTTCATAGTTCGTGACAAAAATATTATTCGTTATTTTATTGTATTTCTTCAAAAGTGTATTGAAAAACGTCGTTTGATACACGTGGACATTTGTTATTGCAATTCTCGGCTCAAAAACACCCTCGCCTACGGCTCGTGTGTTATAATTCCGCCTCGATTGCAATAACAAACTTTCTCCACTTGTATCAAAATGTACTATTGTTTCTATGATCTGTAGTCAACTTCAAGGCGTTCGTGGTGCGAATACCGAATTGTTATCTGCCCATGGTGATGGAGGAAGACTTTTGGCCGCAGGACGTGGTGTTCCGTCGCTTCCACGGACAAGTTCCACTGGACAGCCAACACAATTAAAGTGTGACTAAGTGAAGTGCTACTAACATAGTTTTAAGTCTTAATTTTACTAACACAAGTCTTCTATTTACTTTATATTTATGTTAGTTCATAAGGTACATATTTATGGGCCATTGTAGCCTGAAATAAATAGTTCCCTATCCATTTGCATAAAATTTTAAGACCTAATATAACTTGGCATACTTTTGTTACTACTAATTATATTTTTGCATAACATTTTTACGTATAACAGCTTACGCATTTTTTTTTAAGCATAATTTATCTAATCATAATGATGATTAAGCATAACATTGTTAGGCATAAATTGATTTACGCATAATGATACTAAAACATATTTTTTATAGGCATAACAAAGAAGCATAATCCTAAAATATTAGACATACCCTAATTGGATATACCAATTTATTTTGACGATTGGAATAAAACCATCTCTCCGAAGCAGGTAATACATAACATATTTGTTTTGAACATAGTTGATTGTGAACATATGTGAGTTTTTTCCCTGTAAGAAGCATGCAAACAAGCATACACCATGCATGCAGCAAACATGCAGCTTGCAAACATTTAAACAAGCATACACCATGCATGCAGCAAGCATAAAGCATGCATGCGTGCAGCAAGCATGCAGCAAGCATGCAACAAGCATGCAGCAAGCATGCAGCTAGCATGCATTCAGCAATCATGCAGCAATCATGCAGCATGCAAGCAAGCATGCAGTATGCAACATGCAGCAGGCAAGGTTTCTGTCACGGCTCCGGCGCTGCGGGGCACCGGCGGTCCCACGCGAGCTTATCGTTGCAGATGTGTTTAACGCTCACCACCGCAGCTTCGGCTTGCTGGCCGGCTGCGCCGGCCAGCCTCAGCAGCGGCGGCGAGTGTTACAACCACCTGCTCCTCAACTCGCAGGCCGCCTCGCCCCTCCGCGCCTACGTGATTTTAAATAACACTCTAGGGGTAGGGCAGACAAGACTATGTGGAGTCGGTTTTGCAGCGATTCGTTTCTGTCCCTAACTTTTGTAGTACAACTTAATGAATTTTTAATTCAAAATAAATACGTAAAAATAACTCAAATTTTATTCTGGTATTTATATTATTTGTATGCCTAAATACTATTATGCTAATAGTCATTATGCCTAGTAACATTATGCAAAATTCAATTTATGCCAAAACAAATTAGCGTTCAAGATGATTATGCCAACATAAACAGTATGCCAAAAAAAAATTTGGCAAAGTATTATTATGGCAAAACAAATTATGCCAAATTAGTTATGCCAAAGTATATTAGGAAAAAGAAGATTATGCAAAAAAAAAGGGATCCGAAATAAATTGATGTTGTTGTTGTTGTAATCCGTTCAGTAGTTTTTGAGCTTATTCTTACAAACATACAAATCCTCTATAATATTATTATAAAAGTATAGATAGTATATTTATGGACAAGTAAGAAATTATAAATGTCAAAAAAAAAACAAAATTAAGAAATATTATTATTAATTTTTTTTTTCATTATTTGGAATTTTAGTTTTAATATATAAATTATTTAATTGATTATTTTTGTATCTGATTGAAATTTTAATTTTATAATTGTTAATATTTATTTCAAATGTGTATGTGGACTGAAATAAATTATTTTGAATTTGAATTTTGAATTATAGAAATTGTAAATGTTGTGTCATCCCCTCTTTATCACTTTCAAGAGATAACATTTCAAAAATACATCCTCAGTGCTAAAAAAAATTTCTCGAGCAATATTTCATTAAATTAGAATTAGCGGTTTAGACTATGCGTCATCTGTCAGTTAGAAAATAATAAATAAATAATTATTATTTTTCAACTATTTAAATGATAGTATTTAAGATTTTTTTAAGCAGATAATATTGAAAATGGAAACTATTCAAATTAAAAATACCTAATCATTGTGCAACATTTGATCAAGTTATATACCAATAATACTCTCAACACAAACTAATTGATAAGCTTTTTAAATTCCAAAGTGACGCTACGATGTCATTTCTCGTCGATGAAAATTATTATATATGTCATAAAATTCTCCAAAATGGCAGTTAATTAAATAACGAATTAATGAATAGGTTTATCATTATGACCTTATCAAGTTATTGACGTGAGAACTGGAATTTTACTAACGTTTTTGATTCCAAAAGATAAGATAAGTATCACAAAATAAAGATGTATTTTTTAAACTTACAGATAGAAAACATGATTTTACTTTTAATTCAAGTTTTTTTATGTGAAATTAATTGAATAATTTTAATAAATTAAAGTTCTTTGATGCGCTTTTTGATCTAGAAAACAACACACATTCTGTAAAAATCATGAGATTTGTCAATTTAAGAACAATTTTAATGACTTTGAATAAATCTATGGATATTTTTCATTAGTACCTACTTTATTTTTTTTATAATAATAACAAAAACCAAAAAAAAAATATTATATTATAATATTAATAATATATTCTTCGAATTGCAAGTTCTAATCAGAAATACCACTTTAGTAAAACTCAGTTTCCTCATCTATCATTCTTAAATTTTATCATAGTCTGGTCTTCATCAATCGTTTTCATAATTTAATCACCATCATCATCAGTCTGCAGCACCCATTTATCCATTGCTGGGCATAGGCCTCTTCAATCGCATGCCACTCAACTCGATTCTCGGCAACTCTCATCCAAACATATTCAATACAATAAAGGGTGTAAAAAGCCTCTTAACGAAGCCGAAAGGTACTTCTTCTCCCTATCATCGCGAAAAAAAAAATGTTCTAACCCATACCCCGCCTTCTAGTTACGAAGATATTGGGGGTCATAGTTCCAACTTTTTGACAAGTTTTTTTTCAAATAAGTACAAGTTTTTAGTGTTAGATTTTTACTTAAAACACCTCCACGACCCCCACACTATTCAATCCATCCATCAGCACAATGTTTTGAGTGCGTTACATTGAGTTCTACCACAAAACATGATAATTCACCCCAAAAAAAAAGTCGTTTCCCAGCAATAATTTTTGCGTAAATTTACTTAGTTTGATGTACAGAATGCTTGGTTGACGGCTTCGTGATGAGGTTGTTTACACCCCGTATATTTAAATACAGTACAAGCTCATAATAATTTAACAATACAAAAATACAACAAAAATCTTGCGAATCAAAGCCGATGTGCGACGCAATGCAAGTGTTGAAAGAAGTTACATGAATACATCGATTAAGCGTTGCGTGATGATTGCATATTCGTCAATCTTACTATCTTCGTACCTGTTAATTTCACTGATGTAACCTTTCCTTAAAAAAAACAGAACATTGATAAATTGATAAAACGGTTAAAGCCTGTATCTGTAGAGACAAATATGGCGCTTGTAATAATATAAGCATAACTTCAAGCACCAACACCAGTAGCTCACTTACCTTGACACCAAAGTAGAACGCTATACCAAAACAAGCCACAAACAGTAGGCTGCAAGCAGGGGACCACATCACCAACACACAGGTACGAACCCAGAACGCTGGAAGACTCGGCTGCTGTCTGCTCTGGAGGTCAGGGTCGGAGAGTGCACCCCTGCCAGTGAGGGAACCCGTCGAGGATGCCGAGAACCTCTTGCTGCGGCCCGCACGCGCCTCGCCACCACCCTGTGCACGATCACCGTCATACCTCGCACCGGCATCACACACTTCGATGGACCCTGGGTGGCCTGGATCTAGGGTACTAAGGTCAGGTCTATTCTGGGGCAGGTTGCAGGTTCGCACCTGGATTGGCTGCTGGGTTGTCGTATCTAGGACTACGGCTATCTACATTGTACTACGGTTTGTGTTTGGTCAACCTGTGACTCACGGTTTTGTCCATTGGTTTGTAGTGACAAGGTGTTGCACCGCGGCTTCTAAGAGGTTGGTTGGAGTTAGCTAAGTATATAAATTAAATAAATAATAAACTTAAAAATAACTATTTATATAATTGTACCTACGAGAATGAAATTAATCCTAAAAACACTATTTAATTTGTACAATTAAGAAAACCATCAATAAATTAATATATTTGTGAAACAAAATTAATTAAATAACAATAATTAATTTCATAGTCTCATCTATTAGAGCTCTATCACTGTTTAGACAGGAAAATTTGCTATTCATAACGTGAATGCTTACTCATTATATAAATTATTCATTTAAAAAACTTATTAAATAATTATTTAATCTTATTTATTAACTGTCAATTGAAAATTTGCGGATTGGAACGCGTGTATTATTCAAATACATACTTTCAAAATTTTAATTTCCAATAACAACTTTTGAATAATTTAATGCGTATCCTAGCATTTTTTCTTATATATTTTATTTCACTGTAAAACCAAAATATTCCAATCTTAACAGTTCTAGTAAGAAGTAATGTTCTACAAACACCACTTAAAAATACTATGAAGCCGTAGAATAAGGACAGTGGTACATGCAGAAGTCATGAGTGAAGAATAAAATTGAAGGAAGACAGATTGCCCAGTGCCCAGTGGGAAGCATCGAAATGTGTGATCGTGTTGCGACTAAAAAGCAGTCTATTAGAACTAAATAATAGTGCAGACGACACGGACTTATCAAAATCAGAAAAAAAAACAAAACGCGATAGACGTCACTAGTTTTAGAAAAAAAAAACTTGATTTGCATCATAACACTATTCGTGTTGGGATGACTAAATAAATGCAATAAATGAATTCTAATAAAAGGTCAATAAACATATTTTTTCGAATCAACGAAGATTTTATAATAAATGTTCATTACTATGAAATAAAAAAAGGTTGATTGTACTCTGAAAGGAGCAATTTTAGAAACAATTAAAAGAAACCGTGTCATCTGCACACAACAGCTTATTTTTGAAGAAACGGTAAAATATATTGACGTGACGCGACCAATAGGCAGATAGATAACGTAATAAAAACCAATATATTTCACTTTCTCCTCTTCTGTACACAAATAATACAATAAATTAATAAACAACTTCTGTTTAAGATCACTTTCTAGTGTTTTGTATGAAAATTATACAATAATCTATGGAAAAGTACGGAAGATGTCATAATAATAAAACAACATTGTTATTCTTATAATTTGATGTGATCTTTGACATAATGGTCCAAATTGTTATTGGTTATTAACATAATATACAGTAGTTTATAAAAATTAAAAGCATTTTGTTTATGGGATTTAAAACTGACATAAACTCTGACTTTTAATAGTATCAAATACATATTTTTAATGTATTTAGTGGTCAAAGATCAAAACTAAGAATTATGTCCGGTGCTGACCAAGGCTTAAGTAAGGTTAAATCTTCAGGAAGAGCTCAAACATCACAAAAGATTTAATAAAAGTATACTATCTCATTCCAAAACTTCCCAGGTTAAATACTTAGTTTGAAAATCGCAATGCAGAATGTATTTATTCTTAGAAACTAGACCAACGTGTATTTCAGTAAGCTGTGCCGTTTCCATTTAAGGTTGCGCCTGACCCGAATCAATTATGTGACTAGAGGCCAATCGCTAAAAAGGAACGCTGAAATGTCAGCAATTTATAACTTTGTGCACTGGAAACTAGGCGATTCCAGAAACAACTGACCTCAATGCTTTGGTAACCTGTTCACTTAGGACGATTTTTATTTAAAAACCTTTATTAATTCCACACAATCAAATAACATTACGAATTATACCAATGAAACTTAACGCGGAATGTAAGAGTTGTCAGAGTCGTTAATGTTGTGGAAAACTGACACTGACAGCTGCTTGAATTCGGTTTAGATGTGTTGCGGTAAAATTCGTTCTACACCTAAAATAATCATAATAATCCTACGCGACAATAGCGGTTCCCTGTTAGATAAAGTCTTATCATACTGAACGCCGCTGAATCCAATCCAAGACCCCTCTTATCAATCCATTACCACCCTACAAACATTTTCTTTGCACCAAAAGCATCTTACACTACGTTTACATTGGTTCCTCAGCCAATACGAGTATGGCCGCCTCAAAATAAAAACTACAAGACAACATACCACCCAAATCGCACTAGTAACAGAATCGTTTAAAACAATACTGGGGTAGTAAACATCGCCGTATTGCACTAAAACGTCCATTCGTAGTGTAATGGCGCTGTAAATCTACCAACAGCTCTTCACAAGCGCAGTTTCACACACTATTTGTGTGAAGAAGTGTTCTGTAATGAATATTGGCGTGGTTTTTTGACGGGTTCATTGTTATGGGTAAAGTAAAACTCGGTCTATGATCATCGTTGTATGTGATAGCGAACGCTATGAAATTGGCAAGGATATACATAGAACTGCCTCGCAATTCTTGTCACAAAGTCAACCATTAGCACGAGAATAAATATCAATGTGACACAAAATCACTGGAAAAGGATTCTATAATATGATTTACGTTTGGCCTTTATTTTTTATTTTTTTTGGAGTAATCCCGCCACAGAATTCCTAAACCACTGTAACTCCTGAAAGCCAGAATCAACAATGGCGACCACCAGAAAAGCGCCGAGACTATGAAGCTTGACGAACTCCCAGAGAAACAATTTAACTGTCTTGGATCCCGCAACGAAATTAATCAGAAAAGTATAAACAAAAAAAAAAAAATAGTTTAATTCTCACCATTAACAAGTAGTTACAATTTATAATTTTGTTGTTTACTTAGTTACAATTAGTAGGTACCGACATGAAAGTTATTACAATTGTTTAGTTAAAGTTATTAGAATAGCCCCTGAGTAGAAAAAAAAATCTTTGGCCTATAAACATTAGCTACGTTTGATGCGGGTATACATATCGTGACCAGCAAGAAGAAAACCAGCGACAAAGCGAGGAAGGCTGACCTGATTCCCACCATGCCAGAACACATGTAAGAAACGTCTTCTTTAACCAATCATTAACAAAAAAGACCCTAATCCTCCACCCACACACAAATTATAAATTACAAATTTACACGACCTTAATCATAAAAGCTATAAGCCTTCCGACGCACAGGACCGGTTCCATAGGACTAGAAGCTATCAATGAACGGCGAACGTGCCAAATCCGGTGAGATACGAGCGACTCATTGATTTGCCAGACGCGTCACCTTCCGGTCTGGCAGATCGTCTGCCATCGTGCCATGTGCCAGCTTACGTACCGTTATGAATTAGGAAATTTTGGATATTAATATGATGCACTGAGAAGATGCGGTTTTCCAAGCAAGAGAAAGTACAGCCTCACACAGTGTTAGTTGACTCTTGGATACTTCCACTAGAGTAGCATCGCTCTCTGTTTAAAGGAGTTTGGGGCTAAAGTTACTTTTTCGGTTTTGATTACACATGTTCCTGGATATTTGTGCGACATTGGCAGGAATAGGCTTAGCCAAAGTTCTTACTTGTAATTAATTAATGTTCTACATCTTTGTCTTTGAGTATTTTTCAGGATCGTACCGTATCGGCATCGTAGAATATAAAAAAGTGAGGAACTTTAAGAAAGCAGGCTTTATTCTATTTTATTTAAATCTACATTTGGTACCCTCGTTTTGTTCTAGAAAGAATTCCAAGTAAATCATTTCACATTTGAAGGCGGTGTCCCAAAACGGACACATTATTCTCTTCAATGACATCATATATTATTATATTCAAAATGCTACACTTATAGTAATGCTTGCCTAATACGGAGATGGACTGGTTTCTCCCAAACACAATACATGACATCTTTAATACGTAAATGCCATATTTACCTCAAGAAGTTGTTCTTGGCAAAGTGTAAATGTTACTAAGAATACATTAATGATTGCTTACGTAGATTGTCTTAGAATTACGTTACTGGTTTTTAATCAACAGAAAGGACAAAGAGGGCAGGTATTTTTTTGGCTATTCTAAAGTAGGTGGGTGGTAGGCTATTCACCTTATCGAAACATTCATTTCGGGTTTTGCTTCGACCATGAAATAGCATTCTGTAAACTGCTGAAAACGATAATATCTGATCTCATACCTTACTACTACTACAACAGCCCATAACGTCCACTGCTGGACATAAGCCTCTCCATGATGGGAGGAATTTGCCGTAATCTCCACGCTTGGCAGGCGGATTGGAGATCGCAGTGATGAAAGACTAACAGAAAACGCTGCTGCCCATTATCTGGTCTACGGAGGCGCAAGGTGTTCTGTCTCAGACATTAGTCGCCTTATACGACACCCGTGAGTGTAAAGGGTTGGTTCTATTCTACTCTGCCGCATACCATACGGCTTAAAGAGAGAGAGAGATCAGATAAGAGATCTCATACCTTACTACTACATATTATAAATGCGAAAGTTTTTGAAAATGGATGGATGGATGAATGAATAGATGGTTACTACTCCTTGACGCAAAAACATCGGAACGTATTTGGATAAAATTGGAAATTGTTTACAACCCGGTTTCACACATAGGATACCTTTTATCCTAGTATAACGATCCTCTAAGACTATCACCGCGGGCGAAGCCCCGGCATTAGATAGTTATTTAAATAATATGGTGAATGGATTCTTAATGGCAGTGAATTGATTAGAAGACAAGAGGAAGCTGTGGCCTTATCCTCTTGACGTAATTCTTCAAAAACTGCATACTGGTTATCATTCGGGTAAATTCCAAGTAAAAAAATTAACAGGTAAATTATAATTTCATGCAGTACCTATCGAGATGAAATTGTAGCTTATATAATACATAAGAAATTAATTCATTACTGTTACTGGTGTATACCGTTGTAATAAATAAATAAACTCCATAATTTCATCGCATTTAAAAAATGAGTATTAAACGTTCTAAAAAGTAACTTTTAAAATAAATGTCCTAACGGCGAAACATTCAGGTTTTTCTCAAACTTACGGATGTTCATCAATGAGCATTAAAAATTCAAGTTGTAACAATTTTATATGCGAACAAATCATATGTATACGAATAGAATTTAGCAATCTTCATTGTAATAAAAATAGTGATGTAATCCCATAAAAAATATTCGACAATTACTTTTGTAGGTACATCGATATTTGAGAAGATAGCACTGTGGCGACATCGACCGAAACCGGTATGAAATACATAAATTTTATTTAAAAAAAGACGGGCCGTGCCCACACTTAGCTGAATTGGTTATTATCTCATTCCATAGGTACTCATGAGATTCATTACACACTTATTGGCTAGAGAACGAATAAAACCATTTTTGTAGCGGGCTAGTGATGTGATGGAGGTCGATATCTGCCTTTGATACATGATTTAATCGATATGTTTACCGAGATATTTTTTAGCAAGCTTCAAGGCTCGTGAGGATAATTTAGGATTGTTGTAGTTATAAGACTTAATTGACCTACTGTTAAATGTAGATGCGTAATCTATACCTACTGAAAATAAAATCAAATAAAGTTATTCAGGACACTCCAAATGGACACTCGATAAAACAAGTTTTAAGCCAATAAGCGTTTTCAGCTTTTTCAAAAGCTACATTTCTTGCAAGATTTAACCACCCACTGTTCGATAGCCCCAAATTCTATCGACAAAAATGCACTTAACAACTCATCCCCATCACTACACCGAAACCAGTTCGCGCGTTAATTGCGGTACCAAAGTCGTATCAGAATCATTTGAATATCCGTAATTTATGGCAACGGGCAACTGAGTATCATCTCAGTACGATGTGTGTTAACGTTCGCATACATTATATTATGTTGGCAACCCGACCATATGCTGTGGTATTTGGATATTTGTTATTATGTTACATCTAGGTGGGGCTGGCTCATTATTTCTGTGACTTTTTGTTGAAAGAGGCGTTATGTTTCTCTTTTCTTGCGACAGCGTGTGCTTTATGAGTAGTTTTATGGCGAATTGTGGAGAGTTATAGGTAATTTTGAAAACTTGGTATGGTAACTGAGAAAGTTTTGGCAAACACATCAAATTGTGTAGATATCGTCAGTGTAGGTGGCGTTGGATTCTTCTCCTGTGTTTGTTTCGACGTTTTGTCTCAGGGGTGATAAGATAGAAAAAAAACGGTCCTGTTCAAGTTATTCCGATTTCTTATTAACAGAATAAATCATTTTATTTCAGTTTTCATATTCAATGACATTTTATTTAACTTTAACAGCGGGACCAATCGACAAAACAAAATAAAATAAAAATAACAATTTAATAAACTCATTCCGCGGGTCCCAAATGAGTGGGACCAGTTGACTAAAGAGCCCCACTGAAATTGGCAAAATGGTAATTTTAGACCAGATATGCAATAGCGTTCTGCTATCAAAGGTTTTTCTGGAGCGGCGACCGCGAACCGGAAGACGTTGCGTTGGAAGGCCTCCCACTAGGTGGACCGATGACCTGGTGAAGGTTGCGGGAATCCACTGGATGCGAGTCGCACGGAACCGGTCAATGTGGCGACACTTGGGGGAGGCCTATGTTCAGCAGTGGACGTCTTTCGGCTGAAATGATGATGATGACATCATATGCCAAAGAAAGTAAAATAGTAATAAGAATAAGAGAAGATAATTGAACGCGGAATCACAAGCGCAGCTTCGCAACTTACAGCAAAATTAACAAAATTTCTCGACATGAACATTCATAATTAAAAATCTCAAATCTAAGTACACACCTGCTTCATAAAATACAAAGTAACAAACAACCAGTTGCCACAATATTAACATATATGTAAATACAATCTCCACAAAACTTATAAAGAGAGCGATGACCATTTTAATGTTATTTGTGTCTCAATGTTAAAAGTATTGCTAGAATTTTAACGAAACTTGTTCGACTGTTCTCTCAGACATTATGAACTCACGACATTGGTATAGTTAATGCCGTATTGGTTTAGATAAAATGTTAAATATGATTTGGAAAGCAGGTCCTCGCAAAAGTGCATGTGTTATTATTGCATTTTTTTACTATTTTTACAGACACATCTTCGTATCTTAAGCTAGATCAAAATAGGTAAAGAATAAGAATAAGAATTTTTATTAGCTCAAACATGTGTTTGTAAACAGAATTAAAATAATACATGCATGCAAGATCTTCAATAAGAGTGGCTCACGACATGTCTGCCATTTCTCATGGCGTGCAAATATTTTCAGGTACAATTATTATTATTTAATTAATGATTTTTAAATTTTAAACGTTATACATTATATAGCAATTTATTAAATACAATTATAATTACAGAATCAATGATTTTTAAACTTATTCATTAAATATTTTTATTCAGTCACATTAAACAAAACTTAAATTAAGATTTCTGTGATTTATTATTTATAAAACATTAGAAGCTTGGAAAACAACTGTTTATCAAAATGATTTCAGTATACGGTTAGACTTCAATGTGTCCTTATTAATTTGACTATCGACATCAAAAAAATAAAAGTCATCACTGACTGATTGACAACGAGGACGACACGCCCAGCCCAAACCCTAGGACCTAGAATGCCGAAATCTTGCAAATTTATTAGAGGCGGAAAAAAAGTCCCTGGCAATATGCTATGACAACGAGGACGACACGCCCAGCCCAAACCCTAGGACCTAGAATGCCGAAATTTTGCAAATTTATTAGAGGTGGAAAAAAAGTCGCTGGCAATATGCTAGTTGATTTAATAAGTATGGTATGATAGAAACCTGATAAATTCTTATCTAACAATACTCAGATTACCTACAGAATCAAGCCTAGAATAATTGCAAAAACACGTAAAACACAATAAAAAAGGCCGAGTGAAGTTTTCCCAAACGCGCACCAGTGTACAATTTCATCAATTTGTGACTCACTGGTGACGTCATCTTTCACGAGAACCGAGTGAAATAACTCCCGGCCTACATGACGTATTGGAAATTACGCGAAAATTGGTGTAAACGTTTCTCGGATCTACAGTACACTTACCTTACTTCGACTAATCTGCGAAATAAAGCTTTGAGAAAACACTTTGTTTAGGTTTCAAACTCTCTACCCACGATATTTTAAAACTACGACTAATGTTCAAGAACAGTCCAATAAAGACAACTTTGCTGAAGGTTTAAAATTTTATTGTGACATGCAGAGTCAGATGAAGTTTAAACGAGGAAATCGTCACCGACAATCGTTTAGGGTCTTACAGTAAATAAGCAAAACAACAAAGATGCTATAGGGAATGCTACAAAAGAAAATTGTAGAGGACTTCTACAATAATCATCATCATCCTGAAGTATGATAGTGGACAACAAAAAAGAGAATGTAAAAATCGTAATTTCTGTTGACCCCCATGGGAAAATGTAAGTTTATGCATTTTCCATAATAATGACGGCAAAAGGCGAGGTTTTAGCTCAAGAAAAAGTTAACAAGATATCGAATCGAAATCTTAACCAAATCCGCTACCAGTCTATCAAAAAATCACCATCTATATGACAAACATTTTGTCCCCATTAACATAACATTCACTTAAACACAAATACATAAACATACAGCGTCCGTCCGTAGGTGAGGCGTATATGGCAACATTATACAAGAAGACATTTATGTACTTTTTCTAACTGTACACCTATTGCAGACTGCGACATTCTACGACATTTTTTACTTAAACCGGTACCAGTGGTTTAAGATTATTGTATGTGTTCGTGCTTATTATAAAAATGTTTGGAAGTTTCCGTTTTTCCCACATTGAATTAGAGTTGTTTGTGGTAAGTAGATAGTATAAGTTGGGAAATCGATTGTTTTGTAGCGGTCGAACGAGCATCTATTCGTTTGTGATTTGTAGTTTACAAGAGGCTTTAACTGTTTTTGTGTTTTTGAATGGATTTATTAGTAAAACTATTGTTGTAACTCGGTTTAGCGTATATATCATTTAATAAATTAATGATGATAATTTGTTTCTCAAAGTAACCACAACTCGTAAACTTTTAGGACTAAAGGAGATAATTTAGAAGATGTCAGAGTTTCCTGTCTCTAATTCTAAGAAGTAACACCAAACGCAGAACGCAGGTCAAAGGCCTCTTTTACAGTCTAGACTATCATTGTCTTTAACTTAACTTGATCAATATATATTTGTTGCATAGTTTTTTTTTCATACTTACAGTAAAGCACGTTCTTTTGGCGCTTTAATGGCATTGTGCACTTTTCGCAATTTCAGGTTTGTGAAATTATCTGTGGAAATTGTAAATAAGAAAAAAAAATATGGCCGCGAATTATACGGCAAGAAATTTTCACTTCTACATATCTAATAATAAGTCAAAGTGATTACTTGAGTAAAAGTAAATACTTAGGATGCGATTTTTATTCTATATACGTAGTCTAGTAATTGCTTGAAGTCAACTGTCAAAACTTAGACTCACTTCGTCCAAATTTTTGTCTATCGCATAAAAATTGTGGTTTATGCAATGATATTCTATTAAACAGATATGTTGTGAGCGAAAAACAGGCCAGTTGGCCTGTTTTTCCTTTATTCTGCGTCACTACGTGTATGTGAGCTGGCTCTCCCCCGCGGCACACATTTTTCTGTGATTTTGTAGGTGTATAACATAATTCTGTTTATTAGAATATCGTCCATTGCTGGACATAGGCCTCCCCCACATTAACTGGCCCCGTGGGACTCGCATCCAGCGGATTCCTGCAACCTTCACCAGGTCATCGGTCCACCTAGTGGGAGGCCTTCCAACGCAACGTCTTCCGGTTCGCGGTCGCCACTCCAGAACTTTTCGGCCCCATCGGCCATCCGTTCTGCGAGCAATGTGCCCTGCCCACTGCCACTTAAGTTTGGCAATTCTTCGGGCTACGTCGGTAACCTTTGTTCTCTTGCGGATGTCTTTATTTCTGATTCGATCGCGCAAAGAAACTCCGAGCATAGCCCTCTCCATTGCCCATTGACTTTCGTCTTGAGACACTGCGGTAGGTTGGACGAGAAGATACCGCACAATTTCCCGAACGCTGCCCAACCGAGTCGGATTTGACGATTGACCTCTTTCTCGAAGTTAGACCTACCTAACTGGACCGTTTGTCCCAGGTACACATAATCATCTACAACTTCGAGAGTAGAGTCTCCGATCTTGAGAGGAGTGGGTGTGACATGGGCATTCAACATGACCTTAGTTTTGTCCATGTTCATTTTTAGACCCACTCTTCCGGAAGCCCTACTGAGGTCATCGAGCATTGTACTGAGGTCCTCCATGGTCTTAGCCATTACCACTATATCATCGGCAAACCGAAGGTGAGTGATGTACTCGCCATTGACGTTGATGCCTAGCCCTCTCCAGTCCAGAACCTTGAAGACATCCTCCAGTGCAGCGGTGAACAGTTTCGGAGATATGACATCTCCCTGTCTCACACCTCGCTGCAGGAGGATAGGTTTCGAGGCTTGGTCCTGAAGTCGGACTGACATGGTGGCATTTTTGTACAAACACTTCAACACCTCGATGTACCGATAGTCGATTTGGCACCGTTGGAGAGACTGCAGTACATACAGCCCAGGTCTCGATCGAATCGAAGGCTTTCTCGTAGTCCACAAACGCTAAACAGAGGGGCAGGTTATACTCTTCGGTCTTTTGTATAACTTGCCGCAGCGTATGTATGTGGTCCACGGTGCTAAAGCCTTTTCGGAAACCGGCTTGTTCGAGTGGCTGGAAATCGTCAAACCCGCGCGCGAGACGGTTCGTGATGACTCTAGAAAACAACTTGTAGACATGGCTTAGAAGTAAGATGGGCCTATAATTTTTCAGCCGGGCATTGTCACCCTTTTTGAAGAAGAGCACCACCACGCCACTGCACCATGCCTGTGGCGTTTTTCCCTCAAGTATGACGGAATTAAACAGCTTCTGAAGGGCCTTAAGTACCGGTTTTCCACCCGCCTTCAGGAGTTCGGCCGTAATTCCGTCATCACCCGGTGCCTTGTTGTTTTTGAGCTGCTTCAGAGCCATCCTAATCTCGTATAGGCTGACGTCCGGGATGTCTTCGGTATAGTGTCGGGTCAGTCTAGCTCTTGGGTCGTTTGCTAGATCTACGACGGGTTTACTGGTTGACGTGTACAACTGTCCATAGAAGCTCTCGATCTCCCTCAGAAGCTCAGGTTTGGCGGATAAGATCCTACCATCGTCGGTCTTCAGTTTCGTGAGCTGGCTCTGCCCAATAGCCAGATCCCTTGCAAATACCTTGGAGCCTTTATTCCGCTTAATCGCGTCTTTAATACGCTCGGTATTAAAACGGCGGAGGTCGCTCTTCAAGAATTTAGAGATCCGTCTATTGAGCTGCCGGTATTTACACGCCTCGTCTGAAGACTGCAGGATCATCTCACGCCGCTCCTTCATGAGCTTGAGAGTGTGATCGGAGAGCCTCTTGTTCTGATCTGTACGACGCGCCTTGAAGAACTTAGACCCGGTCGTATGGACAGTTTCCACGAACCCATCGTTGTATTCGTCCACTGAGCTTCCTAGGCACTCGAAACGGTTCTGGAGTTCAAGCTGAAAGCTCTCGGGGTTTTGGATTTGGATCTGTGCTGGACGGAGCGTAGACTTCATCAGTCGATACCTTTCAAGCTTGATATTGATGTTCAATGTGCCTCTTACCATGCGGTGATCGCTCCCGGTTTTCACAGAATTGATCACAGAGACATCATTGAACATTTGCTTCTTGGTTGACATGATGAAGTCGATCTCATTTCTAGTTGCACGATCGGGGCTCTGCCAGGTCCACTTCCTGTGCTCACGCTTTCTGAAGAAGGAGTTCATCATATAGAGGCCCTCCTTCTCCATAAAACTAGCCAGTTGGTGACCCCGGCGATTCCGATGTCCAACTCCAAATTGCCCCACCTGCAGCTCATCCCCGTCTCGTTTGCCCAGTTTCGCGTTGAAGTCCCCCATGACAACTGTGAAGTGAGTTTTGGACTCATATATGGTCTCCACTTCGTCGTCGGGGTGTGCCGAGGTCGGGGCGTAGACCTGTATGACCTTCAGCGAATATCTTGAGGATATTCTGAGTATAAGGTACGCCACCCTGGTCGACACACTCTCTATCTTCACCTCGTTGTTCACAAGGGACTTGTGGACGATAAACCCAACACCACCCTGGGACTGCCGGTCACCCTCTTGGAAATAGAGCAGGTTGCCGGATTTCAGGATTATCGTGTCCTCCCCCTCTCTTCGGACTTCAGATAATCCCACAATACTCCATGGCAGCCTGCTCAATTCCTCTTCTAGTTCCGCTATCTTCTCGTTGGTCCGGAGTGTGCGCGTGTTATATGTTGCCAGGTCCAGTCGTTGGTATTGGCAGCCGGAGCCCTTCCGGAGATTCTTCGCACCCCTTGCCACGCCGTAGCCTCGACCGCTGCCGTAGTCGAGGGTAGACGGGCTGCCGGGCACTAGGGGCCATTTCTTTGTTGCGCTATTCATGGGGGAGTTTTGCCATAATCGCCACGCTTGGCAAGCGGGTTGGCGATCGCAGTGAGTGCAGTTCTTACATAAGACACAGAGAGCGCTGCTGCCCATTCTCTGGTAAGTCCCTTAGTCGCCTCTTACGACACCCACGGGAAGATATGGGATGGTGTTATTCTTTACGTCCGACACCACACGGACCACGGAATATCATTGGGCATAAGTAATTACTTAAACTCAAGTCATTATTTGAACATGACTATACGTATAGATACAAGTTTTAGACTTGATCAAACATTAGTTTCTCGGTTAGCACAACAGGAGCATTTGAACGATCGATCAAGCTTCAAGTAAAACTTAATCATTTTTAAGCCAAGCTGTCACTTGTTAAAAACGGATGAGGCTGCAATGATGAAGGTCGGATCACTTCGACGATGAACTTTAAATACCTACTCAGATGAGTAACTGGCGTAAAGGTACTTAAAATTTGCGTTATATTCTGCTTAGTAATTTCGCGGTTTTGTTACCTTATTTATGATTAAGGGATTAGAAAGATTTATAGTGCAATTATGGTTTTTAAAGAGGGTTACCTCTTTAAAAACCATAATTGCACTACTACAAATGGTAAAAATGCTTTAGAGGTATTTGCAACGGATGTACATTTGGCTGATATGCAGGTACAAAACCCGGTATGGGTCATTTTATAAATAAGTGATACTAATTTAGCAAGGTAAAAAGGTTTACAAAGAGTTTTAAGGAATGTGACATATCAAATTGGCTACCCAATGCGCCTGTGGCGGATAATTTGTATTGAACCAAATTCATTTACATAAGGTTTAAAGTGGAGTCAAATAAAGATTATAATATCAGCCAAACACAAAACTTGTAAAACGTAGATTTCATAAGTATGGAAAAATTGAGGCATTTGACCAGCAGTGGAGCAGTACGAGCTAGCTATAATAATATTAATAGGATTTCGAAATGATATTACTTAAAAAGACAAATAAACGAGGAGCCATTTAAAAAACCAAAGATAACTAGAACAATCACACTGCAACACTCGAATTTAAAAAAATCCATTGCACGCAAAACAGCCAGCCCTCAAAAAAAAAACAACCCGACTTTACGTCACAAATCAAAGCCGATTCCATTTTTAATTTCAAACGTTTTTTCACGTCACTACGAGTATCATCCATAAGTTTTTTTTTACAGTATTTACGCTGAGGACAATGCAACGAATCATGACTTTAGAGATAAATGGAATATGAGCTGAAAAAAAGGTTCGTGATGTCCAATTTAAAGTGGATACAGAGGGCTTTATAAAAACGAAAGTGCATACAGGTATATTATTGTTGTGTGGGACGATGGATGTGGTAGGAAATGTTGATGCGGTATTCAGTGAGGTTGGAGTCGGAATTATTTTGCAGACTGCTTGAATTTTTATAAAAAAAAAATGCACAGAACAAAACGAAACACTGTTTATTTTCTAATTTAACATGAATTTGGACATGAATGACGTAAATCACTTTTGAGCCTTATTGCCTGCAAAAAAGAACAAATCGGGAATCAGGCAATCCGGTGATTCTCATTAATAGAACTTTTAATATTCAATTAATTATATAGTTATGTTACGTAATTATGTTATTTCGGTAAAAAAACTTTTAAAAGGGCTCAATCGATATATTTTATATAAGAATCCGATTTTGCCGCATCCAAACTACCATACTCCTCTAAACCCCAACAAAAGGTAGATCCAGTAACGAGATATGATATTATTTTTTTGTACTCTGTCTCGGGGGTGGCCGGGGGTGTAGGTACCCCGACACAGGGATGCGGGGGGAGCAGGGAACCGTCAGGTGGATTCCACTTCGCAACGCATTGTCGTATTGTTAACTTATCGCGGCATACGATAATTTATGAAGGGTGAGGTGAACGTGAGAATCTCGGGCCAATGGTCCTGAGTCTGAGATGTTTAGTTAGGTGTCCGTACTAAGTTTACTAAGGGCTGAAGTGTTATGTGGTTTTGTTAGGTATTATGGTAGAAAAAAATCGAAGGACCAAATCCGGTGCTGGTCCTTCGATTTCGATATCAAATGTTTTGGCGACAAGGCATGACCACGTTAAGATATTTGTCGTCACTGGTCTGCGTAAATTCACACTGTAGTGCTAGGAGTGATCGGTCAGTTTGTTTATCTAAATGGTTACTGTAGGAAAGGACCTAGGAAATTTGAATTATCAACTTCTCTACCTGAGTAACAAATCATCTGCCTAGCCTTTTTCCCAACTATGTTGGGGTCGGCTTCCAGTTTTAGCGGTTGCAGCTGAATATCAGTATTTTACATGGAGCGACTGCCTATCTGACCTCCACAACCTAGTTAGTACTGGGTAATACGATACCCCTTGGTAAGACTGGTTGTCAGGTTATTTGGACCTCTGACTACTTAACGACTGTCAAAGATCTACAAATGACAGCCGGGACCAACAGCTTAACGTGCTTTCCGAGGCACGGAGGAAACTCGGTATGTAATGAGTGGTCACCCATCCACAGACCAACCTAGGCAAGAGCGGCTTAACCTAACGATCGACCCGAGCGGCTGTTATTATTTAGCCACGAGCTCCTCCGTACCTGAGGAACAAATGAATTATGAAAATGAAATGTATCCACACGGGTATACCTTGATACAGTATATCGACTAAAGGTCTACGACGCATTGACTGTGTACTGTCCATTTCCAGCCATAACTGACTCCTCTTCTTTAAAAATGAAGGATCAAGTAATGAGGACATCTGACTTTACATATATACATAATATAGCATATGAGGCTTCTTCCGATAGAAAATTAATAGAAATACTCACCAACATTCCTAGACTCAGAAGATATTTCAAATCTAATCCCGCTGCTTAATCGAAATGACTGCAGACAGAAGTGTAAACTTTCAAACAACACACAAGTAGGTACTGCAAGAGTCGCGGGCGTCGGGTGACGGCGGCGCATGCGAAGAATCTTAATATAATATCAATTTCGCTGCGTTCAACACACTTCAAATTCGCGGATGTATAGGGCTGGGGAAAATTAAATGCATTCAAAATATTATCTAGCCTTTTTACTGTAATAGTTAGAAATAGTACAATAAGTTAAAAACGTCATTGAAAATGAAAATGAAAATGAAAAATGTTTATTTGTCCCAAAATAGTTACATAGATTATAAATGAGACATTCAGTCAGTCATTGGATATAGACAGGTCCTATGGAAAATAAATAAAGGAATGCCAAGATTGTAGTCTTTAAAAATATGTCAGTATAACTAATTCGCCACTATTCTGTGTAATGAATAATAAACAGAAATACCACTATTCAGAGAGAAGACTAGCGGATAAAGACCCTGTAGCAATGAATACAGAAGTTTTAGACTGGTTACGAAATCCTCTTGTAATATACTTCTCAATAAACCCCATATAAATAACAATATGACACCCCAGATCATTAAAATAATATTCCAAAAGACTGATCGACGCGATTTAGTACAAAAACGTGACAATAAACTTACCAAACGCAATCAAAATAAAAAATCAGTTTGGGATCGAAAACGGCTTGCTGATTACAATCACACATCCCTCCGAATCATCCATAACCGGAGAAGTTACAAAAATCCATTACAGAAACATTTTCCACAAAGAAACACATACGGTACAACCCTACGACCACTCAGGTACCTCTTATCGCGCCATCTTTCCACTCATATTGTTTATTTCCTTCACACTTATACCAAATTAAACGCACTGAACACCACGCAAATAGCACCCTTATTTTAAATAAGATAAGGTGTTTAGAAAGTGTGTGTTAAGTTTGTAATGCAAGTACAGAACTTCATCTTTGTCGCAGCGTGACGTTTCATTAGAGCTTTAAGATTAACTTATTAAAAGCATTCGTGTTCTTTTTTCGAAATGTTCGTACGCTTTGAAGTATCAAATGCGCGCGCAAATGGATATTTTTGAAGGGATGATGTCACTCTATGGTTTTATACTTTTTTATAAGTGTTGCCAGTACATGTATTACTTTATATTGGTTATGGCAAAGTGTGTGTGGGAACGTGATTCCGTTTAGGGACAGATAAGTTACTGATTGTGGTTTGTTTCTTTTTTTTGCTGAATAAATTTCTGGTGCGGATTATTTTTGGTGTTTGTTTTATGTTTTTTAAGTAGCTAACTTTTTGAACGAATGGAGAGATTCAACATAAGGCTGATGTGAATACCTATTTAACTAGATAGTGACTCTAAACGCAAGAACGAAATCTATAAAAAAAATATTCATTTAGGTAAAACCAATTCTTAGTATTCTTACTAATCACTGCAGCTTGACGCAATTCTCATTGAAAGATCATATGCTAATCTAACGATTGGCATTTAATATTTAATTATTAAAAAAATATGGTCTTCCCCTTTACAGGAATACTAATAAAACAATCTTGAATAAAAATTACCTTAAATTTTCAAATGTGTTTTCCTCGGGTTTAAAATAAAATTAAAATAAAAACGGCTTTCAGGCAAAACTGAGTAAATAACAAGTTAATGTTTAGCCAGAATGAAACATCCTCTATCTATTCCATTCCATTCATTTTGCCATTCTCTATGCCTCTGTATTTTGTGCATGAAGTGCTAAATAAACTAAAGTAGGTTCCTTTTCGTCCGTATGGTGCCGGACGTAAAGAATAGGATCCCATAGATCCCATATCTTCCCGTAGGTGTCGTAAGAGGCGACTAAGGGACTTACCAGAGAATGGGCAGCAGCGCTCTCTGTCTTATGTAAGAACCGCACTCACTGCGATCGCCAACCAGCCTGCCAAGCGTGGCGATTATGGCAAAACCCCCAATATGAATAGCGCAACAAAGAAATGGCTCCTAGTGCCCGGCAGCCCGTCTACCTTCGACTACGGCAGCGGTCGAGGCTACGGCGTGGCAAGGGGTGCGAAGAATCTCCGGAAGGGATCTGGCTGCCAATACCAACGACTGGACCTGGCAACATATAACACGCGCACACTCCGGACCGACGAGAAGATAGCGGAACTCGAAGAGGAATCATAACCTGCCTCTCTGTTTAGCGTTTGTGGACTACGAGAAAGCCTTCGATTTGATCGAGACCTGGGCTGTACTGCAGTCTCTCCAACGGTGCCAAATCGACTATCTG
Organism: Xestia xanthographa; assembly: GCA_905147715.2. Lineage (NCBI taxonomy): Eukaryota > Metazoa > Arthropoda > Insecta > Lepidoptera > Noctuidae > Xestia > Xestia xanthographa. The sequence continues at coordinate 2,332,003 of LR990655.1, forward strand.
TTGAAGTGTTTGTACAAAAACGCCACCATGTCAGTCCGTCTTCAGGACCAAGCCTCGGAACCTATCCTCCTGCAGCGAGGTGTGAGACAGGGAGACGTCATATCTCCGAAACTGTTCACCGCTGCACTGGAGGATGTATTCAAGATTCTGGACTGGAGACGGCTAGGCATCAACGTCAATGGTGAGTACATCACTCACCTTCGGTTTGCCGATGATATAGTGGTCATGGCTGAGACCATGGAGGACCTCAGTACAATGCTCGATGACCTCAGTAGAGCTTCCGGAAGAGTGGGTCTAAAAATGAACATGGACAAAACTAAGGTCATGTTGAATGCCCATGTCACCCACCCACTCCTATCAAAATCGGTGACTCTACACTCGAAGTTGTAGACGATTATGGGAATACCTGGGACAAACGGTCCAGTTAGGTAGGTCTAACTTCGAGAAAGAGGTCAATCGTCGAATCCGACTCGGCTGGGTAGCGTTCGGGAAGTTGCGCGGTATCTTCTCGTCCAACCTACCGCAGTGTCTCAATACGAAAGTCTATGACCAGTGTGTGTTGCCAGTGATTACATACGGGACCGAAACACACACACGGGCCTCATCAAAGGCTTAAAGTCACCCAAAGGGCAATGGAGAGGGCTATGCTCGGAGTTTCCTTGCGCGATCGAATCAGAAATGAAGACATCCGCAAGAGAACCAAAGTTACTGACGTAGCCCGAAGAATAGCCAAACTTAAGTAGCAGTGGGCAGGGCACATTGCTCGCAGAACGGATGGCCGGTGGGGCCGAAAAGTTCTGGAGTGGCGACCGCGAACCGGAAGACGTTGCGTTGGAAGGCCTCCCACTAGGTGGACCGGTGACCTGGTGAAGGTTGCAGGAATCCGCTGGATGCGAGTCGCACGGGACCGGTCAATGTGGCGACACTTGGGGGAGGCCTATGTCCAGCAGTGGACGTCTTACGGCTGAAATGATGAATGATGATGATGAGGTTCCTTTTTAAATGCGAAGTATGGAAACCAGCAACAGGCCGAAATAAAGCCACGAAATTATCCCTACTTCACGTGAGGCTTTTATCACCAAGTAAATCTATGTTCTTATGTACTATGCATGCATACAAACTCATGTAAGCTAGCTGTTATTACAAAAACAAAACAACTTCTAAGAAACTAATGATTACATAAAAACTTCAACACATCAACGTCAATCCTTTATTCCTTTCAAACAACTTTCACTCGCCGAATCCTCGCTAACTGTCAATATAGGCAAAAATCAAAAGATGCGCAAGACTTGCTCATGCCGCGACTCCACCTGCCGCCGGCGATGCTTTGATCGTTAATAATAACAATTATCGCGTGCGCCCGCGCCGCGCCGGAAGGTGACCCCCGGCGAGACGGTGTTGCCAGGACTCAAGTGGAAATACTGCCATTGGAAAAGGGTTAAAATAGGAATTTGTTAGGAGATTTTTCTTCTTTTTGAGTCAATGGTCAATGTTTGGCTTAATAGGAAATGGGGTAGCATTTGGTAAAAGTTCATGAAGTCACTAGAATTTAAATAGGGATTGGGACATTTCCTATGGTATGGCATAAACAGAGTGATAGGTAGTTTGGGTCTTCAATTTACTACGATATTATTAAAAACCCGACAAGCAAAGACAGAAACAATTATTAACACATTCAGCAAACAATACATTTCGGATCCGTATTATCTTCATAACACTCTTGTCCTAATCCTACGCATACTACATCTATCAAATCCTTGGTGATCATACATTAATAAAATATTAGACTAATGTTAGTTAAGTAATCCGTTTTTCTTAACCCTGCAAGGAACATAACGCTGAACAATCTTATAAAAATACCCACACTCTACCAAAACCCCAGTATATCTGGCAACCCATCAAAAAATTCGCAATTGTTCCACAACGCCCATTGCCAAGGCCACGCAGGGCGGCGCGCGCGCAGCCGGTCTGCGCTCTTTTTGTTTCTCGCGCATGCGCCCCGCGTAAGTCAAGGGCACGCTGACCCACTTCCTGCGCAGCCTTCGCCGCGCGAGCACGTGTCCCACCCGAGCAGATGCTACACTCGTTTGTTTTTAAAATAATTTTATTTGAGGGGCTTTTCGGAATGGCAGGTGCTGAAAATGTTTGTATGATAATTTTGGTAAAAATTGAGAAAAAAATATGCTTTTGGCGAGTATAGATGATCAGTATTATGATAATGTTTGTATAGGATGTGTTCGCTCAATTTATCCTGTTATAACTTTGATAACAGCAGGCTCAGGGTTGTTATGTAGACGCTGCTGTCATCGACAACGGATTCTATTCCAAAGAAGCATAATTAGAATTTCTATTACTACTTCAATACGTAAAAAAGTAATTGTAATGGCGAAATGCTATAAATGTTAGGACATTCCCATTAAAGTTTTTATGAGTCTATAACAAGATATTTGGTCATTGTATCCAGAAGAAAACCTAATCTATTCTAAGCAAGTAGGCCCAAAACGAACTTATTACGACAAAAAACCCAAAACCGAATCAACCTAATCTCCTTACAGCTTCAAGCGACAGCTCATCACAAACTAGCCACTAAATCAGACTCCTCTAAAAACCACCGAAACAAGACCTACAACAAGACCTTTTAGCGTACAAGCCTTGCTCCAACAAGTACCCAATCACACCTACATATAGACAATAAAAATTTTAACATAGCCATATAACACGCACATAAACCGACGTAGCGAGGCAATAGATGGTGTAATGCCTTTCACATGAGATTAGCCACGTACTCCTGTCGTAAATATATAGATATCTATAAAAATCTTAAGAGTAATGGTGTTTCGCAATTAGATGTGTTAAGGCTTATGTTTTCGTTGTTGAATTGAGCTGGTGTAATTTTGAATAAGAAGTGAGATTACAATATTGAATTATACAGGGTGTAAACAACCTCATCACGAAGCCGTCAACCAAGCATTCTGTACATCGAACTAAGTAACTTTGCGCAAAATTTATTGCTGGGAAATGACTTTTTTTTGGGGTGAAAAATCATGTTTTGTAGAACTCAATGTAACGCACTTAAAACATTGTGCTGATGGATGGATTGAATAGTATCGGGGTCGTGGAGTTATTAACATTAAAAATCTTACATTAAAAACATGTAGGTATTTAAAAAAAAAACTTGTCAAAAAGTTGGAACTTTGACCCCCATTATCTGGTATAATAATATAGGTATGGTGTAGAACAAAAAATATGATCGCAATGACAGGGAGAACAAGTGCCTTTAGGCTTTGTTAAGAGGTTTTTACATTCTTTATTTGGAAAGAATATCTCATTAGAAAGACTATGATGTAAGGGACACACGGCTTGCAAACTGTTACCATAATATTAAGCAGAACTTTTTGCTGAATGCATGATAATTGATAACATTTTGCGCGCCGATGTCCTTTACACTCTGTATTTCAGTAGATTTAATTTTAATGCATGAGTAAATAAATGTTTTTCAACAGGCTTATGAAAAACTTTTAATATCGTAAAGTTTGCAATAGCGAAAGCAAACAAAAAATGAGACCTATGCTGATAGCATAGGTCTCATTTTGTAAGTTTTTAAAGCTTTAGTAATAGTGAAACTGAGGTAAAAATGTCTCTAAAAAGTCATTTTTATGAGTATGAAATAAAAGATGATAAGAAATTGTAAAGACAATTTTGACCAATAACCATATTTCTCTAAAACCTACGCTTACGAAACCCTGGTGCGAACATAATTGAATACAACATAACCATCGAAAATATCCGCGATAATATATTTTAATATCCGCATTGGGCTCACAATCAACCTCATTTACGAAAACCTATAAAAACCCAAAGAACTTTAAAAGATTAAATAATCAAGAAATCTAACAGTAAACTACGAAAATGTTGCCATCTTCTTGCATAACTGTTTGTACATAAGCAAAGATAATCCGCTTATTCTAAAATGTTACATACACTAAATAAATGTCACAGAAGAAATTTACACGACGGCCATTACTGGTATTGATTTCCAAAATTCATAAATAACAATTCCGTGTAACGGTGAAACCAATAAGTGTGATCGTCGCGATAGGTTTATGTTTGGCCATTAGAACAGCGGTATAGATAATGTTAGAAGAAATATATATTATTGTAAAATGGTGGTCCCTCTTTTATCTAGACACTTGCCAAAATATTGTTGAAGTCTTTAGCGAGCAAAACGATACCAGAAAGGGACTTTTGTAACAGTGGATAGGGCCACACTGCACTGCAAAATTAACGAAAATTCTGAACTCTTTCACAAATATGGCTGAGACAAGATAAAACTTTTGTGTTCGTTGGAAATCACAGATGAATTCTGTAACTATGATATAACGAAAAGACCGAGTAAAAGGATTATTTAATTTAGTTTTAATGGTGTATGCTATACTAAATAAATAAATAAATAACTAGGATGTATTTTAAACGGTCCTAAAAACACTACATTTTTTACTCCTCCAAATCGCTCACGCTTATCTCTTGAATCTCAATTTCCTGGCCACATATTTACTTGATTTAAATAAAAAACAGTACGAAACTACGGCCACAGTGATAGAACTATTTATATTATAATATATAATGTTTCCTGTTCTGTGTGCGACTTTCTATTGTGCTTCGATAATTTATTTAATTTGAACATCTCCGTGACGTATTGGAGCCAATGTTGGGCAATATGGACAGGCTTAAATTGTTTTTGACGCCATTTATTAAGAAAATACCGATTTTTTTAATTTTAACTTAGAGCCATTTTCTGAACGGGTTACCTAGGTATAGCTTATTACGGTTATGGGCTGATAGGAAACATTCTTATATCAAAGTTCCATACAATAGCACAAGCCTGCAATAGATGAAGAGCCTATGGTTTTTACAATAATAAATAGGAAAATATAGTTATTTCAAATGTAAGTTTGTTTTTTTCGCTTATACACGACATGTATACCCTCTGCAATCAGAAAATCACAGCCATTTTATAATTCACTTAATGTTATCGAATTTATAAAACAAATTATTGATTTACAATATGTCAGAGTTGACGCAATCAATAAATTCAAAATACACAGTGATAGTTGTCTTGCAAAACAATATTACTACACTGCTCATCAAATGCTCTACTTTTACGTCGTAAACACCCCAGACATTGGCCACAAACATTGGCCTTACACAGACTGCCATCAGCCAATATACCAACACCCATCAATTGGTTTCAATACTTCTCTTGAATTATTCATTTAACGCGAAACTCACACATCTTGAGTTAAATCTTGTTTATATTTATTATTTTTATTAGAAATATCCTACGTCCAACGCACCTGCCTACTGTGGCAATATGGGCAAAAATTACAATATGAATAAAATATTATTTTTAACATGAATAACTATAGAATAAGGCAGTTTGATTTTGAATGGACTCTTCATATATATGTATAAAATAAAGTCGCTTCTCATGTCTGTTTGTGTGACCGCTCGAATCTTCTAAAACATGCACTAGATTTGATGCAATTTTCTACATAATATAGAGGGTTTATTCCGGAAGGTATATTGTTGAACACCCATTATATACCCAGCTTCCTCCGTGCCTCGGAAAGCACGTTAAGCTGTTGGTCCAGGCTGTCATTTGCAGATCTTGGCCAGTCATAACAGGTAGTCATGGCTCAAAAGGCGGACAACCAGTCTTACTAAGGGGTATCGGGCTGTGAAAGTCAGATAGGCAGTCGCTCCATGTAAAGTGCTGGTATTCAGCAGCATCCGGTTAGAGTGGAAGCCGACCCCGACATAGTTGGGAAAAGGTTAGGTGGATGATTTCGGAAGGCCAGTCCATATTATGAACGCGATAGTAATTGTATCTGTTTCACGTTGTAACGCAAAACGCAAAAATAACTTTAGCTTTAGAAGACGGTGGCCATAAAAAATGAATCAAACAAACAAAAGTCACCGACTTCTAAAGCTAAAGTTATTTTTCACGGTTTTGTGTTTTTGAAGTCGGTTTTATTTTTTGTAAAAAAGTTTTTTTATGGATGAAAGCACACATTATCATCCGTATCTGTTGTTAAAATAAAATAGATAATTGTTTGAGGTTAAGTAATTACTTTATTAAATTACTTATACCTAATTACAATCATTTTTATGCAATAGACAAGAATATAACGAAGTAAAAACCGAAAAAGAAAGAAAAGCTAAGAGTTCTAACTTTTGACGGTTCTAACTTCAAGCAATTACTAAACTACAGAATAAAAATTGTAAATTAAATAATTACTTTTACTAAAGTATTCACTTTGACTTGTTTAATACGGGTGTTAGCTCATAACCAGTTTTTGTTATTTCTTAAATTTAATTGTTGACATTCTGAGAATATTTATTGACGACTTGCTTTGACATTCTTGTTTTAATAATTTAAATTGAAAATGGTATTGCACGAAATTATCTTTAATTTAAATTTATGTTAATATTTGTACGCCAAATGGCAAAACAGATTATTTCAGATATGAAAATATAACATCTCACACAATCTGTAAACTAACTACCTATGCTAACAAATAAACATTCCGATTCTGATTCAGGGTTAGGAGGGGAGGGGGGTCAGGGGTTGTTGTAGGCTAATTTCCCACCTCCACACCGGCAAAACCGTGGCACTAAGCTAGTATAGAAAACATGGCAATGAAGATATTTATGATGTCTTCGGTCTAGACTTATACCACCGCATGAGATAGTAACGGTCATTATGTTAGAAATAACTAAAACATGTTTATTGTTTTATATAGTATCTATAGCAAATAACAGAGAGATTTTATGACTAGTAGAAAAAGTATTTGAGATGCTGATTGGTTGTTTTGATTTGAAGTTATACAAAGCAAAGAAATCTAATAGCCTTGAGAATAGCTTTATCTTATGTCATAAAAGTTAACAGAAAAGGCTGGGTTGAAATACTCCAAGACATTATTCTCGTAATAGGTTACACATTTGAACTAGATTATGCCTGCGGCTTCGCCCGCGTAAATAAGCGTCCCACGAGATCATACTACCGGAATAAAAAGTACTTATCTTATGTGTTAATCCAGGTTGTAAACTATCTGTTTGCTAAATTTCATCCAAATCCGTTCAGTACTTTTTGCGTGAAAGACTAACAAACATCCATCCTCACAAACTTTCTCATTTATAATATTAGTAAGTAGTTGCCTTCTCCATCTCACAGATGGACAAATCTCTTTCCAATAAAATATTACTTTAGGGTTTTAACAAATCCATACGTATAGCGACTGAAACTGTATCATTTATTCAAAACTTTGAGTGGTCTGTCATCTGCCTTAACACTTTTATACCCTCCTATTGTGTTACATCAGAAAGAAATAAACAATAACACAACAACAAGTACACCAAAAAAACAAAATACAATCAGAACGCAATTCAAAAAGAGAACATTAACATAAAAATAGAGCTCTCAATACTCTGCGCACACGCACCGCACGCACCTTGCCATTATCATCCCACTACTGTTCAAAGAAAAGCTTTCCACCAACAAAAAACGGGAACTGGTTCACGCAGGATCCCGTTGCGTAGCGGAATCCCGCGGGATCGGCGCAGGCGCAGGCGTCTACGCACAAACCGACACACGCATACCTTTGTATAGTGAAGACAGGTTATCGTGGAAAACTGGGTTAATTTTTTGTTTGTTGAAGTGGAACCTGCTGATAGGCAAATGACTTTGAGAATTGTATTAATAGACAAGAATGACTATAATTTTTAACACTGCCATAATTAAAGCAAGAACTATTTAGCGCAAAACGTTTGTGCTTTGCTGAACTTTTCCAATTTAATAAACTTAGCAGCTGCTGGCCAGGTACTGCCAGCTGTAAGCACTTGTAGGCAGTATGTACCGAATGGTCCAACCTGCAGAAGACCGTATAACTTGGAGATACCTCGTATGTGGTCACGGTTCTTCGCCCGAACAAGAAGAGTGCTTACTCTACAGCTAGGAAGATCTTTCATCAAGAAAAAAAAATACTACCATATCTGGAAAACACAAGTAGCAAAAATAGTTCTCACTTAGATTAGCACGTCTTTTAACACTGTTACTTAATATATCTCTACCCACACTCGGTAAGACCTGCCTACCCCATTAGGGCTAATATTAGCACATATGTCACGTTTGAGACTGCTCCCACGTAAAATAGATAAAATTGTTAACAAAGCTGCTATAAAATGATATACATGTTTTGTTTTATTGTTTACTTCTGTTTACATAAATCATATAATTTTGACGGTGAGAAGTTTAGCTATGTACAGAATGTTGTTTTTAAAATGTTAATGTTACCAATGGCATAAGAGACCACCCGATACTCCGAAACATTTTATTCCGATTTTCGATGTTCCGATCATCAAAAGTCCGAATTTCATAATACCGAAGAATTATAATGTATATTATTAAAAATCCCGAAAGTCGTAAATACGATTTGTTTGTTGTCCGATTTTCATATGTCCGAAGAATTTAATGTTCGAAAAGCGCATTCCGATTTTCAATATAAACTGCTGAAATTAGGATTCTGATTGTTATTCAATTAGTACTCCCTTTCGTAGAACTCAGTATTGCTTAGTGCTTTTCTGCATTGGGTCTAGCTAGCTGGCGTGAGGAGCGTAGGCCGAAGGCCGGCGGAGCGACTACGACATTTGTGACAGAAAGTGGGTGTGTAATGTAAAATGCGGGCGCGCGTCAAAAATTTAAATTCTGCTTAATCGGTGTTTTAATAATCTGGATTCATTTTTAATGTTTCGTATCAATCAATCGGACTTTTTGTTATTCGATCTATTGAACCTCGGTATTTTGGGAATAATATTTGTGAACGTTAGGAATATTGTTAGGAAATTATAAAAATAGGATTCGTGAAAAATCGGAGTTGTTACATTTGGAATTTTGAACCATTCGAAAATGAAAATCAGTATTTTGAAATTCGGATTTGTGAGTGTCGGAATAAAGTTTTTCGTATTTATGTATAGTGTACCCATGGCCTAACACGTGACATACATAGTTTATCCGTATGTATGCCTTTGCCAATTTCATACATATTCGATCAACCGGTGGCTTGAAAAGGTAACGGACAGACACACAGATCGACAGTCGAGGTTACTTTTGCCTTTACAATATTGGTATGGTTACGGACAGGACCTTGGAATCGCTGGACCTGGAGTCCACAGGATAATGTCTAAAATGCCAACTTTATTAATCAAATGGCTATCAATCAGAGTAGCGGTGGCCCAGTGGGCTTATTCCTGAAATCCCCCCTAAAAGCCCCCCTAAGGAAGAAAAGTGGAATCGTACAAGCAGTAAGTCGTGGGTTCAAACCCAGGCAGGCGCATGACTTTGTGTAATTTATTTCATCACCACTGCTCTCTAAAACGATGAAGAAAAACATCGTGAGGAAACCGGCATGTCCTAGAACCAAAAATTCGAAGACATGTGACATCTACGAGTATCAACCCGCACTGGGCCCGCGTGGTGGATTAGCAATAGGCTATTTTTTATCGTAGAGAGAGATTCCTTCTCATTGAGAGGAGGCCGTGTGTCCCAGCAGTGGGAACGATATAGGGTGATTATGCTATCAATAAAAGCTATTTTTTTTTTCAATATTGTCACAAGATTAAAGTGTCGATGGCACCGACAAGTCTGCCCTAAGTATTCAAGAATTTAAAAATAACATCGTAAGCTCTGACATAGAGGTACGACGTCCGAAAGCGCGGCCATTTATAAATAGCGGGTTCATTAAAATGGCGACTTAGCTTTGAATCCAATTAACTTCAAAGGCTCGACGTTAATGCGTTGGTGCAATTACGCACATGTGCGCACGGCCTGCGGTCAAAAATGTCATACGTTTCATAAAAATAACTAATGAAGAAGTATGTTGGGTTTATAATATGAAAGAATCTTTTAACTCTTTCTTGGTTGAATATGACTTCAGTAGAAGTAAAATTTGAAAAACATATTTGTAGCAGTTATTTATGCATTACTTGCTTCACTAATGTAAGATAAAATATGGATTCAGGACTGACTAAGTTAAGTCAAAGTTTCACAGGAAAGCCGTAGCAGCGTTACAGACAATACAGAGTTACGATAGTATTCAGTTATCGATACATTACGATGTGTCAAAAATGACGTTGACGTTTTTATACCAAACTGACATTGACATCTGTCAAAAAAAAACTTAAAAGAAAAGGTACAGAGATCAATCGCTAAGTGATGATAATGAAGATGAAGTTGAAACAACGTCAACTGAGTAATAAGGTACCGACACGTGTAAAAAAAGAAGGCCAAACAATGTAAACTTGAAACTGTAAATCTCACATCAATAATTGATAGAAGTATCTTTCTATCTATTTTTGATGATCTATTTATTGTTGATCTTTTTAGGGTTCCGTATCCAAAGGGTAAAAACGGGACCCTATTACTAAGACTCCACTGTCCGTCTGTCTGTCACCAGGCTGTATTTCATGAACCGTAATAGCTAGACAGTTGAAATTTTCACAGATGATGTCAAAACAATAAAATAAATATTGAAGTTCACAACTCACAACAAACGTGATTTTTTTTTTTATTATGGTCGGTTTTTTGTCATAGCCTATATTGTGTTCCATTTGCCTCCCCTTTCTCCTTCCAAACCTCTCTGTTTTGTGCAAATCCTACTTTTATAAACTTCAAACTATGACAGAAAGATACTATACTAGATAAAACAGTATACAAAATCCGCATAGCAACAGAACACCGAATTCAAATCTAACAACAGAATCACACAATCCAAATAATTCAACAATCGACTCCCAAATAAGACATTACAATATAACGTGACGACTCGAAACAAAATCATTAGAATCAAGGAAACGTTTGTCAAAACAACATGAGTCAGAATCGGTCGCACTTGGACATGAATCGTAAAGTTATTGATCGCGAGTTCGAAGACCTGCTATAAACAGACTTACATAGTAACTCGTAGGATAATTACTTTTAATTGGATACCAGTGTTGAGTTAGAGGATTTGGGTTTTATTTGTGGTGTGATTGCAGATGGTATTTAACATGGTTTCACGATTTCAAAAAGGATTGTGCGCCGGCAATCTTTATAAGGGACAAAACATAACATAACACCTGTAATCTCCGGAGTTGGGCTGAGGCGTACCTATGGAAGACCCACACTTCGCCAAATCTAAACTCCAGAGAAGGGGCAAAAGTCAAAATTTAATTATAAAATGAATTATATATGTTTCTTTCAGAGTTTTATTTGAAGTTCTCTACATTAGGGCTTTCAATCCGAAGTTCCGGAGTTTCGTAACTCCAGAGTTTCGGAGCGATTTTAAGCATTTTTCAAATCCGGAGTTGAAATAGAACACCGGAGTTGTAACCGGTTTTCAAAAACCATGTAAACATTATTTACAAAACGACGAAAAACGCATCTTAATTCTTGAGCGAGTTGAGACTTGGATTCGTAAGAGTAGAAAAAGCAATTTATGACAATGGCGGATGCAGAGGAAAATACCTTTCGGAAGCGTACCACTATCTGCTGTGTGTCTTGCCGACGAGCGTGGAGTCAGAACGAGCATTCTTGGCAGCAGGCTTTTTCTGCACGAAGCTTAGAAGTTCTCTTTCCGACTCATCTTTAAATGCCATATCGTTTTTAAAAACCATGAACTTCGATCTCAAAAAAAGTAGATTTTTTAGGTACTTACTTTTAGTTACAATAAAATAATAATCATGAACTTATAGGTATATAAGTTCATGATTATTATTTTATTGTAACTTGCAAAGCAAATGTTTAATTTTTTATGATTGTTGATTGTTTTAATATTTGATAAAGCGTATTAGATGTATATTATAACGTCTGTCTGTCAGACAGTAATTTTTTAAACAAAAACACGGATTCCTTAACAAATAAAACTTCTATTGATTCAAATAAAGGGCCTTTTTATTAATTTCAAAAAAAGCTGTCAACTCCGGAGCTAACTCCGGAGTTCCGGATTTGATTGCTCAACATCGTAACTAGTTTCGGAGTTGATAACTATACGAGTTCGAATGCCCTAGTCTACATGCTCGATTCTCCATGTTTTCCCAGAAGGGTGGGCCTCAGGTCCGCCTCGAAATATTTTTTTTGTGGACGAAGTATCTCTATCCCGAAGAAATTTCAAGGCGCTTTGCACCAAACGAAAGATCACCCGTCATTACATTTCAAGTAAGTAGGCTAAGCAATTAATAAACCGAACAGCAATTTACAGCATCAAAACTTGTGTTAAAAAAAAAAAAAAACGAAGATTCACATGAAAAATAAAACCTAGCTAAGTTATTAGTCGATGCCAATAAATCCTGTTTACGACTATGCAGACAGTAATAAAAGTATATTATAAAAACCAAGTGCAAAGAGACGTGAAATAAATGGCAAAATTTACTATGTCTTGTAAATTATCAGCTGAATTAAAAGGTCGAGAATTCGAGATGGATAAGAAGTATTGCGAAGAAATTAATTTTGTTTTTCGAAATCGAAAATAGTGATTACATCGGTCTAGACGATGTCTGGTTCTAATTAGGAATAAAGTAAATTGTTTATTTCCTGCCAGTATACTTTAGTGCCCTTAATATTAAAAGTATCAAACTGGAGTTGAACCTGTGGTCGGTAAATGGCGAATGTCTAAACACCAGCTGTCGTCAGATATGATTGGGATAAACAACTGTTCACCTTAAATATTCATAAGTAAACTGTCTAATTATATAATTTACTTATGAATATTATGTACGTAGTTATTATGTATGTAGTTATTATGTACGTGTCCTTAAGACCAATCTCTTGTATATTTAATATGTATCCCCCTAAGATGAATCTCTACAATTATCGGGACCGATCCTATTCGTATGACTATAAGTAGCGTTCTGATTTTTCTATGACTATTTGTATTTTACTTTGGTCAAACACGGTTTCCTACGCTGCATGTATTCAAAGAAAGAAATACAGAAAAACTGTTTATTCTGCACAAATAACAGATTTATACATTCATAATACGAGCTACGCAAATTGGACCTCAGCTGCGCCATAAAGAATAACAAGTCAATTGATATATGAATAAGAATCTGTTCATCTCAATAACTAGTCTTGGCATATGCGCAGACGCAGACTAGAGTCGTATAATTGTAATTAGCCATTTTAACGCTATATTCGACTGAGTAAACTTTGGATTTGAAACCAATGACTGCGTGAACGTTTAGGCCTGTACTGCTGATTAATCTCACATAATTAATACTAATAATCAGTGATAGGAATAGGTAGTGCTTATTAGCCTAAACTTCGAAGAAGAACAGAGAAAAGAATCGGAGACTTCCTTAGACTATATTTTATTATGCGACCACGGCGAGTTTTTTTTTGTAAATTCTAAGAGTGCGTACCTAAGAGAGCGTATCATAGTTTTATGATGAAGAAGTCGTTTCCAAAATGTTCTTAAAAAGAAAACTTTCAGAAATTTTGATGGTTGTAACGACTGTGTTATGTTATGTCTAGTCGCAAACTTTAGGTAAACATAGACCAATTACTTATTCCAAATAACATTAATTTTTGATGTACTTACGTGATGTCCCGGAAAAAAATATAGTCTAAGGAAGTCTCCGATTCTTGTCTCTGTTCTTCGAAGTTTAGGCTAATAAGCACTACCTATTCCTATCACTGCTAATAATATTAACTGGCAGCGAAATTGCAAAACAGCTAACCTAAGCTTAAACTCAAAGTTACCAGATTTATATACTTCTCGTACACCTGTATGTAGTGATTACTTAAGTAAAAGTAAATACTTAAGATGCGATGTTTGTTCTATAGTTTAGTAATTGCTAGAAGTTAGAACTGTCAAAAGTTAGAATTCTTTTAGCTTTTAACTTTGCTTTCTTTGACGAGAGTCATTGACGGTTCTTACTTCGTACAATTTCTTGTCTTTTGCATAAAAATGGTTGCATAAGTAAGGTATTACTTTAACTTGACTATAGATACGGGTGTTAATCATCGCCAAAACTTTTGAAGCATGAACCATAAAAGGATCCAATTTCGGTTCATGTCTGAACTATCGAATGGACTGGATGTACACCCATATGGTCATTACGCGTAAGTAACATTATTTATGGTCCATAAATCCGCGGCAGCTCATTAGGGCGTGTGTGGGCACCTTTATGGCGACCGATGAGCTGTTTACATTTTATATTTATTTCTAACTACGCCTGTACTTCAGTTATTTACGGGTATAGAGGAGATAAAGCTTTGTGGGCTAGTTGAAATGGGATATTGATTGGTGGAAAATGAATTAAAAGTTTCCGTAAGATCATAACGTAACATCACGCTTAGAATCCCCGTAGCGTTAGGCAGAGGTGTACTATCGGGGTCTTTTCCGCCTGACCATTTTAATTTTTTTTCGCTTAAATCATGCGGAGGCGCCGCCGAGTCACGCCCCCTTAAAGTTTGGGCCTATTAGGAAAGCGTCAACTTTGGCGCGCAAAGTAACAATAATTCTCGTTTGGCGTGCGTCGTCAATGCGCTCGGCCGATTCGGTATCTTTTCATTCATATTTTCTACACAAAGTCAACGGGGCGGGGCTAGAGAGCGTTTTTATGTTGCGAGTGCAAGCAAAAATGAGCTTAGTGGTGGTCAGGCGGGGGTGTCCTCTATAGTACCTAATAGTACACCCACATTTCGCCAGTTATGTTTTAAAGTCCCTTGTAATAGGGGGCGAGCCTATTGCCGTCAACCGGGCGCAAAGCCAGACTCCGTGGCTGCTAAGATCACTTAATTAATTTACACCCTGAAGGAAAATTTTTATCTTTTTGTTCACTCCTCCATTATTACTGAAAGGACATTTATACTGAAACTTGTTTTCGGACTTGGACTTAGACTTGTCTCTCCCCCCTCTATTCTCTCTCTCTTCTCTTCTCTCTTCTCCTCTGTCTTCTGGTATTCTGACTTCTGTCTTATGTTCTTTTGTTGTGTTTAACATCGAAGATAGTTTCACCTGAAGCTTGATCCCTATTACAGTTTTAATTAGCCACACATAACCTCAAACGCCACCAAGAGGAGTCCATCAATGAACTCAAAAGTTATATTGAGCAGATTTGCACAGGATCATGCTCAAACAATGAAACCCTACCACTTTATTGGTCAGCGATGAAAGAGTTATTTTTTTTTAATTCTGTTTAGGAATGACGCATAGGTACCTACCTACATACAGCCAAAAACATTCACTCCATGTCCAAAAATTTCCCGCCTCAAATTACCGCGAGTTAAACTTTTTGCTTTCAAGCCATTAGAATATTCAAATATTTTTTGCACAAAAAGTCCGAAATAGAAAACAATGCGGGCCCGGTTTGGCTCTGCGATTATCCGAACAAGTATTTCTTTTGGATAAGGAATCGCGAATATCCCGCTACATAGTATTATAATAACTGTTTGTCATTTAGGGGAGATGCCGCAGTTATTGGTCATAGTTATCTACCTAATAAAAACCTTACATTCATTAGCCTTTGAGTCCAGAAACATGAAATTTTGCAAAAGAGTTGTTTCTTCTAAAAGAAGTGGGAGGATTTAAGGGGTTAAAAAGAAGAATAAAAAAGGGGTTAAATATGAGAAGAATGTTCATAGTGTAAAGCTCATTGCGGTAATGCCATTAGATACACGGCTATTAAAATACTAAATTTAGAGATACGTAGAGCTTTTGAAAGAAAAAAAACAGGTGTTAACGGTTAAAACTTTAAATAGTTTCCCGAATAAAATGCTACGAACAGCAAAATACAGTCCACATGGTGTACTTTACGTGGCTGATGGCTGATACACATCAATGTAAGATAAATAATACAGATAATAAAAACACAACAAGTTGTAAGTAACATTACGTAATTATAATACCACTTTTTACTATAGTTATTAAAGATTTTACGATCACATTAAAAATCGTAGCAACACCGAACGGAGTCGAAAGACTCTTTCAAAATTATAAACTTCTTCTTAATTTTGTTCACGTATCAACTTCGGTATTTAATATTTAACGATTAATTAAATCAGCATCTTAAAATACCAGTTAACAATAAACGAGATAAGATCTTAAACATAGAAATCAGAAATGCAATCCTAACCTCAACTCCATATTTATAAATTCGTCTCTCCCGATAACTGTTGCTTGGACCTCAGTCGCCAAAAAGTCAACAGTTTCCTCGCCGCCATTTTGGGTTGTATTTAATTGACTTAGAAAAATGCCTGGAATAATGCTAGAGTCTTTTATTTGTGTCTCCTGCAGTGTCCATTTGAGCGCTTTGTTTCCGCGTCTTATTTAGAAGGGCTTGCAAACTTTGGAGACGGTAAAATGTATTAATAAAGAGCTGGGAAGCCATAGAATAGGAAGACAATAAACAAGTGGTTTAAAAAATACATTTAGAAATATTTTTTACGATACCTTGATTGATATGACAGGTCATAAGTAACAGACACTTGATGTACTAATTTGGTATCGTTTGATTTATTCGTGAATTAGTTGTTATATGATATAATCAAAGTGTTTAGTTAAATCCGTCAAATCAATTAAGCTAGCATAGAGTAGAGAATATGTAAAACATGCCTTCAGTATTGGCAAAGACGATTGACATTATGACAGGAATGGGGCACATTTTTGACACACACACAATTTTATATTAACAAAATAGGCTTGTGTCCTGAAAAAATCTAATTAGTCCGTCAGTTAGATTATCAAAAAATATTTGACACGTATTTTTTCTTTTGTTACGTAAACCAAAATTGACGAAGATACGACGCTTTTAAAATTCTCAATACGTCACGCCGTGCTATAATTTTTAGTGCGTTGTGACGTCACGAGCCCCCACTCCCGAGTTTTGATGCGTTTTATCTTTGTCAATATTCATTGATTTACAAAAACAAAAAATACCATAAATATCCATTATTTTACAATACTCTAACTGACGGACTAAATAGATTTGCAATTAATAGATGGTGGAAACTAGCCTATTATATAAATAGTATAAAAAGCATGCAAAGGGTCACAATATTTCAATGAGTTGAAGAACAAGCGTCGACATTTCCCGATGTTTCCCGAAGCAGTTTCACGATGTGTTGCCTGTGGCGAAGCTAACGACGACGGTCATACAGATGGATTGACAAGCTGACCGTTCGTAAGGCTGAAACTATATGAGCGGTCAGTTTGCCGCTCCCTCCATAGGAAACCGAGTGACACAAGTTCTGTTACAGCATTGGAATAAAGCGCGAAAAGCGCCTTTAAATAGAAATGTAGACTGTGCTTCGCGTTGTGAATGAAGTAATAATGGTACAATGGTATTTTATAATAAGTAGACAATTTGCGAAACAAGAGCAGCAGTGAAATAAAACCGACTTCAAAAAACACAAAAAAGTGAAAAATAACTTTAGCTTCAGAAGTCGGTGTCTCATGTTTAATTGATTTCGTTTTTTTGTCACCGACTTCTGAAGCTAAAGTTATTTTTCACTTTTTTGTGTTTTTTGAAGTCGGTTTTATTTTTTGCAAAAAAGTTTTTTATTTTTCCATTTTTAGTTGTTCCCAAATATTTGCCATGAATTTATTTGGCATTGTTAACAATACATGTGATGGTAATAGGCATATCCCCAATATATGGAACTTAACATACCTTTTTTTTTCGGATGGGAAATCATCAAATTATCGCTCTGGGCGGAGCGAAAGGGAGTGTCAGACTTTTACTGACTAAAACCCATCCATGTTCTTTCTTAGCCCTTTGTGTTCCAGGGCCGCAGTATCTCTTTAGAACAGTCCCTTTTGCTGACATATCTTTGAGGCGTGCACGGAACACGAACGAACTGTTGAAATCTGGGTGTATTGTACACATCTGCGTACCCCCTCAGACCATACAGGCGTGATGTTAAGTTATTTGAGTCGCGTGCTGAACACGATCGCGCCAACTTAGCATACCTAACTGTCGAAATCTCGGTGTATTGTATACATCTGCATACCCCCTCAGAGCATACAGGCGTGATGTTACGTCATGATGTTGTATAAACAATAAACATCCAAGCGATTGCAACATTCACGGCACATTTGCCGTCTATTTTTGAAGAGTTCCATTGTATATCTCCGAAGATCAGCATCAGATGTTCACAAAATTTAAATGGGACCACACGGGAAGCACCAGCTTTCAAATAAAAAAAGAATTGTCAAAATCGGTTCACCCAGTCGAAAGTTCTGAGGTAACAAACAAAAAAAAAAAAAAAAAAAAAAAAAAAAAAAAAATACAGTCGAATTGAGAACCTCCTTTTTTTGGAAGTCGGTTGAAAAATACATAGAGATTTGACATGGAAGTTTTTAAAGAGCCAGTTCAGAATGCGCGAAAGAGGTATCAATTTTTGTATAATGATTTTATTGTTTCAAAGTTTGTGTTCCGATTTGATTGTACATATATTGCACCATTGCACGATCTGAACAGCCTCTTAGTTTAAAAGCTGCCGCCATTAACGTGCAAACGATGCTACCGTGAATTCAGCACGGGATTACCGTCTGGACCCCCAAAACATTGATTTTGCACGCCGATGTCGCTTATAGTCTTACTTACACGTGTATTCTGTTTACAAAATGTACAATTCACATGAACTCAAAGCCCTCTCTATTCCCCATAAATCCTGTGCCCCAAAACAATAGTCGGATTCGTAACTTTTTATTCGGCAAACTGTATGCCTTCGGAATGTAGGCAGTACCGCATAATGAGGGGACCGAAGCTCTAAATTTATTAGGACGCCGCCACCGTTTCTCAGAAACTACTGAATTATTCGCGAGCGGCGCGGCTGCGGAGGTATGCGCCTTCGGTTCCCGGCAGAGGCACAGTTATGTACGATATTCTTACGTAAGACGGAGAAAAACTTTGACAAAGTATCGACTGTCTAATTGGGTTATTATGTGCGGGTAGGATATTTGCGGAACGTCCATGTTAGAAATAGCTCAAAGCTCTTCCCAGAAAATGTAGATGGCTCACATGATTAATAAAACAATGCCCTTATTAGATTACAAGTTAGACCTCCCAATTAAATCGGAGAATAAATGCATTGGACACAAAAAATAAACAAACACTCTAGCCTTGGGAGCGACCCATTTGTAACCTTATAGGAACTGAAAAAGTTTGACGTCTCTTCACACGACTTTAGAGCGCATGACAAAAAACAAATAATCCTAAAATCCCGTAGCGATGCCGCGATCTAGAACCATATATATAACGCCTATTACCTGCGACTCATGAGAGCAGCCAACGGAAAATTAGGCAACATTCATGTTCATACATTTCCTTAGCGGGTCTGTAGACGGCGCACACAAAGAAAATCAGACAGAGGAGTACAGCAATACATTACTATTTAGATAATGCCTGGCACACACATGCACACCCCTTGTTTATTCCGAGGTCTACGCAGACCTCCCGCTCCAGTCACCCTTCATCCTTTTAAACTCAAATAAACAAATCCTTCCTACGTGTGCGTGCGATGACCGGTCCCTAACAAGTCTTCACGCAGATTCCTGACCACAGACATCACACACAGGCACGCAGACAGACCAACACAGCAAAGAAATTATATCAGTAGGTCAGACGGCCTTGTGCGATTCACGGAACGGCGCTCGCGCATGACTTGCCACGCCCACCGCGCACCCGCCGGCCGGGAGGGGGAGGGGGGTCATTAATTAACATGTGTATACCAAAAAGTAATTGAAACTTAATGTTTGCGAACAGGTAATTAAATTAAACGATTTTTTGGTGATGTTATGAGGAAATAACTGATTAAAACCTTAATTGATGATTTGACCATGTCTTACGATATCATAAAAAAATAAGTCTTTTCCGAAGGTATACATTTAACAAACTCCACTCAAAGAAGATAGACAGAAAGTACTCAAAACTCTCACTTCTAAGAATTCCTAAAAACCTAAGATTTAACTGATAAACTTATTATAGGACATAAAATAACAATCGATTCACCACTATTATGAACTGGAAAACACTAAACAAAGAAATGGCCAACAAAACAAGTTTCTTACATCGTTTTTTCCTTCGGCATGGCTGCATGTAAACCTTTTCCACTGCGCACACTCTTGCAGTGAACTGAACATTAAAACTACCAGGTACCAAGATAATCAGGTATTAAAATTCAAAAGAACAGCCGCGATTTATTGAGATGGACAGTCAAATTGGGTAATGATACGTCTAGTAACAAACATAGCACACTGACATGAAGCAATTGAAGGAGTTCTTGCGATAGGTACCTACATGGAGCTAAATACTACACTATGTAACCTATGTCACTAGTCGATATTGGTGTGTGCTATTTCTTATTTTCTACAAAAAAAGCCATAGGTATGTGCAGCACTCAGTACTGTGCTTTTATTTTTATCTATATTTTGTTAGTTTAGTATAAAAACTTAATAAATAAAATGGCCATCTTACTTTAAATAGGGTTGAACACTCACACTTACCTACACGTAGTTAATTGAATAGTTGAATGTCATATACAATTTAAATCCAAGACGAATTAACATGTCATATTCTGTGCCCATAAGGAAACTAATATGGCGCCAGATTCGATTCGCATTCGTTCAAAATCCAAAAAATCAAGCAAAAAGTAAAATAAATAATGTTGCTATAACGAAACAATCAAAACACGCCAAAAATGTGTTGTACTCGTGTAATCACACAAAATCTGCGCAGAGTAAGGATGTCAGTTAATTGGTCTTGCGCAGAAATATGACGAGTTTATTAAGGCCATGACACTGAAATTAAACTTGATAGATATAGTAATACTTTTTGTATACCAAAATTATCACACAACTATGTATTTACTATACTCAGTGTAGTTAGTATACTCAGTGTCAGATATGTTAATAAATTGGCAACATTTTGAAAGTGGGAATGTAAATGTCATTTGCCCAAGAGTCGAAAAATACAGAGTATAAAACCGTACCTTCTTCACAAGTCTATGGCTGACAAAATGAAAGTTGTTGCGTGTCATATTATACAGGAAAGTGTTCTACTGTTACAGATAGGTAGACCTACAACTGTGTGTATTACTGATGTCCTCTACTGACACTCCTGCGTACAAATAAGATGGCGACGATGACGCGTGACGTTCAATTGAATGTTTTGGATGAAGAGGAAATTGCACGTACTTACCTAGTAAAGTGTTGCTTCGTTGCAAAGAGTTATGAACTTATGATTCATACTATACTGACAGTTAATACTAATAATAAAACTGTTAATACTATAATTAGTTAGCGTGCTTCAACATCCCACAGTTGGGAAAAAGGTTCTTTCGATCCAGGGCTAATGGAACATCTCGATCACACCATTCTATTTCATTTCCATATTGAATTAATATTTTTAGCCAACTAACCATACGAAAACGCATTTATTCAATAACTTTAGTTTATCGCAGCTTTTTACATAATAAGAATTTATTGTTTATCAGCAATTATGACGGATGTCAATGGACAAAAATGAAATATCACATTTACCTTCCGTCGAATGAGTTACTGTGAATGTGCTAATAGAAACCTGTTTTAATATTTGCTAATAACGATCCTAACTGGGCTTTAGTGATTTATGGCTTTTATTTATAATATTTAATTTATTCCTCACAGTCGAACTATCACCTAAATGCAGTAATTTCCATATAAATTCTTTATTATGATGATTTTCTTAACAATGTCTCATTTCCGATGAGGCTTTTATTAAATAGCAATAATTTTTGGTGCATCTAATAACTGTCATTAAATTAATTAAGTATTACCGATGTTCAATGTTGTGAAAAGCCCGCAAGGCACGAAAACCAATTTGAAACGCATTGAAAATAAATTTATTGCAATCTGACATTATAAATGACTTGATATGACCATGTTTTGAGGGTTTAAATACGAGTGAATTTTTGCTAGTTTTTCGTATAGGAATAACATATTGCTATGCGAAAAACTAGCAAAAATTCATCTTATCGTAGGTACTAAATACAGTTATTCCGAAAAGGCAGGACAATAACTTAAGAACAGTAAAAAATAATAACCTTTCTAGGACAAAAAATCCAAACATCAACAATTAATCAATACTTAATGAACCGAAAACCAATCAAGTCTAAAAAATCACCATCGCCTTAACAGTGTGGGTGTCGCGGAATGGCCACTAAATAACACCGGCGTTTTATAGTCGCGTATAATTCTAATTGTAAATCCGTTTGTCAATTAAAAACAAACGGAACGGATTGAAATCGCGTGCGTCGACGCAATTTAGACATGCTGTTTGGGCGCTCGTGCCAATTCTGAGAACACGTAGTATAATAGACGTAGTTGCTTAAACAATGGTCGACGCAAAAAATAGCGTAATTGCAGTTTATTTATTCTAATTGTTGCTTTTTGGGAATTTATTTAACTATTTTATTTAACTTATTTGTCCATCTTTAGTAGGACTAAACTACTGGTTTTACTCGTAACCGTAACTCTTTACTTAATATAGTAAGTAATTTGGTATTATAGGTCAAAAGAATTAAAGAGATTAATGATCCCAAACGATTTATTTATGTCTTTAATTATTTTAATCGTAAATTATCGAAAGACCACTATTTTGGTCAGAGGTCAGCTTAAATATTTGGATCAAATCTTACTGACATCACATCACCCCTAGGTAAATTGAAGATACGATTTTTATCCTGCAGTTTGGTAATTAAAATTAAGTTAGAACTGTCAAAAGTTAGAATTATTAGCTTTCTTTTTTTTTGACGGTTTTTACTTCGTTTAAATTCTTGTCTATTGCATAAAAATGTTTGCATAATAGTAATTACCAAAACTCAAGCAATTACTTGTACTTAATTTGACTATAGATACGGGTGTATTGTGTTCAGTATTATTCCTAACAATATTAATAATACTAGTTTGCAGTATATGTCAAATTAAGTAATCACTAAAGTATAGCTTTATATCCTGAGCTTGACAGCCTAACTACAACAGACATCACATAATTGTCTCATACAAAAAATGTAATAGATATGCGTACCATACCATTTGATTTAGAATGTCGAGCATCTAGCATTTTTATAAATTGTTTTGTACAGGTATGCTATTTTGTTCATGTTTTCTATAATCGAATAGATAAAAATAAAAGTACCTAATTTGGCGTGCCCATGCACAACTTTACATCAAACGATGCCTAATTATATTGATGTGAGCCAACAACCGTTAGGCCACTTACCTTAGGTACGCTTAAGGGTAACTAGCTCAATTCAGTTAGCTAAATAGTCAGATAGATATGTAAATATAGGCAGTTCAGTTGGCTGCATTGCCAAAGCAAATCTTCTATGTAACGATGATCAATGGTAACTGTTTCTACTTTCTGGTGGTCAAGAAGCGTAAGTTGTAATTACTAGTCCGGGCATGAGCAGAGGAAATATCAAGTTGACACCACGTAGGCACCAGATTGTCTCACCACTAATGAAGAGCTTGTAAAATTGTCTAATTGTCTAAGTATTATCATTAGAAGTTCTTACATCATTTTAAAACGGTTAGTTATAAGATTGAGCAGTCAATGACCACTACTAAATTATAAATCGCAGAAAGTTAAACTCTTACTTCACCTTCTGTTTCTGAAAGCCTAACGAAGTCTGTAGTCAGTAAAGTACATCTACTGATAGCAGTTAATAAAGGGTGTAAAAAACCTCTTAACGAAGCCGAAAGACACTTGTTCTCCCCGTCATTGCGATAATTCTTTTGTGTTCTAACTTTTTGACAAGTTTTTTTATTTTTTTAAACAAGTTTTTAATGTAAGATTTTTACTTTAAACACCTCCACGACCACCGTACTATTCAATCCATCCATCAGCACAATGTTTTGAGTGCGTTACATTGAGTTCTACCACAAAACATGGTTTTTCAACCCAAAAAAAAAGTCGTTTCCCAGCAATAATTTTTGCGTAAAGTTACTTAGTTTGATGTACAGAATGCTTGGTTGACGGCTTCGTGATGAGGTTGTTTACACCCTGTATAATTTTACTCAGAACGCTACTAATAGCGGATTTTTAGAAAAATCTGTCCTTAGTTTATCAAGCATCTTACTTCAACTAACGAGACAATTAATGTATCCATAGTTCTGAGACTCCCGGGAGTCTTGCGTTATTTAATAAATTTGTCGAATAGGACTTTCAGAAACCGAGGGTAAGCAAGTAGCCGTTAGTTACCCATACACAAAAATAATATAGTTAAGTTACCTGTGGGTGCTGGCGGTGATGGCGCGGTGGGTCGCGGGGTTCCGGCGCGCGCGCCGCGCTCATGCCTCAGCGCCGCCGGCGCATGCCCCCCACGGCACCGCGCCGCTCTGCAACAGATGAGGTGTTATTAGTCATCGGGATACTTCCACGGTGAAGTATGCCGATGCCGAGTAGCATTTTGAATTTTGTACTGGCGTTTCAATTCACTGCTGGTCAGCCTTTTGTGCTATTGTAAAATATTAGTGTTTAGTTTTAATTTAGTTTAGTTTTTGTTATTGATGGAAAAGTACCTAAAGTAGTAACATAGAAGCAGAATGTTTTATATGGGAGCTACATCTGCCAACAAACTGTTTTACAGTTTGGCAGAAGTAACATTTTTTGTAATACGAAGTCACCTCGAATAAACGCTTTTTCATTTTTTTTTTTTTTTTTTTTTCATGTATATTTCGAAGACAGTTTTTCGGACAGTACTTTTAGGGGAGAATGGATGAAGAAAACGTGTTGCACCGATCTCAAGTAGAATGGAACAAGGACAGGAATATGATGGTGACTTTTAGTAGGTACTAGATACCTGAACAGTTCTAATTCTGACATGTCTAAGTAACACTAGTGTATTAATTTTTACTTCGGCATCATCTGCCCAACCTTTTCGGTCGGCTTCCAGTCTAACCGTAGGTACCGTAAAAAACTTTTAACATGACATTACATTTAATTATTATTTTTAATTTATTCGTCTAATATCTCATAATTTACATTTTTAAATATCTATTTAAAAAAAAAAAAAACATTATAAAAACATTTAAAAATATAAAAAATAGTAGTCCGCCGGTGTCGGCAGCAGGGTCCAAGCCACCGGTGGTTAGGGCTGCAGAGACAGGAACCTCCTCACAATGCGAGCCGTATCGAGGAGTACCGCTTTCTGAATCAGGCCCTTGATCCAACCGCCTAAAGAGAACTTCGATAGATGGTCATCAAAGCTCATTATTATTATTCCGTTTATTCATTTACATCCTTATCTATTTACATTTTTAAGTATTTCTCAAAATAAAACGATACAAAAAAAACACTTAAAAATATAAAAAATAGTAGTCCGCCGGTGTCGGGAGCATTATTATTATTATTAAGACATTAAATGACTTCTTTATATTATTTTATTCGTGATATGTATAACACCATTTGACATGTATTTTTTATTTTGCTTTCTCAATTATTGTAATTATAAGATGCGTAAAAGTACGTATTCCCGTTAGTGTACCAGTACCCGTTAACATGTCAGTTTTATTATTATTGCTCTTTTCTACCAATAATAAATTAAAGTTTGTGAATGGCAATACGTTCTCGGTAATATTTTGTACAATTGTAATGGCAACATTGTCCAAAAAGTTTAATGGCGTCAAAACCATGCGATTACAAAAGTTTGCTCTAAGAAAATATTGAGTAAGTTCAAAGTTCTGTCACTGAACTACGAAACCACCACGTCGCATTGATCAGCTAGCCATACTGCGATGGGTAACGTTAAGCTAAGAGTGTTAATTTTCTAAAATATTAGAGATATTGTTTTGCGATATAACAGTTCACATCTATTGGTACTAACAAACCCCTACTTGACCTAGTACCCGTTAAAATCGTACTTTTTTACCGGATATTGGTACACGATCAACCCGGTAATACACGTTGTACCGAAACCCGTTATTGTGTACTTATTGCCTTGAAATAGGGCTTATTTTCCTTTAAATTGTAAAATACATTTCTGCTGGTTATTGGGACTTGCATTAACAGTTGTATTTAAACCCGAAATCGTCCTTATTGCCTTGTGTTAAGTTCTCTTTTCCTTCGAATCAATAAAATGTAGTTTCTATGTTCCTTGTTTGTGTTTTAATCACCTGGATTCGATTGCCTCTTGAGTTCCTAATTTTTTGCACATTTCGCGTTACTGCTCTGCTGTTCTGAAACCAGGTTTTTCGACGCGCATCGTGTGGCGCGCTGCTGTTTTAGTATGGATTTTGATAAACACGCAGTAATTTGAAGCAAACTGAACGCCACGGGTATGGTGCAGGGGTGCGGTAGTACTCTTCTTCAAGAAGGGCGACAATGTCCGGTTGAAGAATTATAGGCCCAGCTCACTTCTAAGCTATGTCTACAAGTTGTTTTCAAGAATCATCACGAATCATCTCGCGCGCAGGTTTGACGAGTTTCAGCCTCCCGAACAAGCCGGTTTCCGAAAAGGCTTTAGCACCGCGGACCACATACATACGCTGCGGTAGGTTATACAGAAGACCGAAGAGTATTAACCTGCCTCTCTGTTTAGCGTTTGTGGACTACAAGAATTTCTTCGAGTCGATCGAAACCTGGCCCCTTATCAGGCGCGGATACGGGGGGGGGGGGGCAATGGGTGCCATTGCCCCCCCCTGAAATGGACCAAATACGTCATTAGCTAAGCTTGAACTAATTTAACGGAATTAAAACTAAATATTCTACTTGTATATCTTGTCATGGGCGTCGCCAGGAGGAGGCGGCTGCCCCTAGAGGCTCAGGATTTTTAAAAGTTATAGCTTTCCTGTGCCTGATGCCATATAATGGTATTATACGTAATAAATTGAAGCGTAAAATGGAATCACTTAAATTAAGGTATTGATTAACCCTGACCCTGTGAAAAAACATTTATCAAAAAGGCTCCTTTTTTCTACTCCTTGATTGGCACTCCTATTGAATTTTTGAATGATCGATCTATACAATAGATAGAGCCTGGAATAAATTAGGAGCCTCTTGCCCCGAAGCCCTAGATATATATGGAATTATAGCATAATTACCTGAGGCAATGTTGTAAAAAATTTCGAGCTCGCTACGCTCGCTCTTGAAGCCTAGTTTCTCATGAGTCTTTACTTTGTCTATAAGAAGCCCAGGTAACTCCAGTAGGTCGGTAGGATGAGTGTTAAAATTTTCGAGCTCGCTTCGCTCGCTCAACGAATTACTTTCACTTGAATTTATCTCAAATTCGATCAAGTAATTCCTATAAGAACGTTCGAAACCATTCTAACCTGTCCAAGGCAAGGTGTCGTAAGAAATTCTCGCTACGCTCCCCCTTGTATCTTGCATATCATGGATTTCTTTAAGAGTCCTATTACATTTTTTAGGCAAATTCATGATTTTTGACGCAGTCATTCTCAGCAGCAGTAAGATATTTTAATTATTTGCTTAAAAATAACGATAGTGCCATTCTCTTTCTTGTAAGTTGGAGTTACACATTTTCATTTTTCTTTTCGTGTAATTTACTATAAATATTTTACGGACTGTTTGCAAGAAAAACCGTCGACGATGGAAGTTTGACGCTCAAATTCACATAGTTACATTCAATTCTTATAAAAGCTTAAATTACTAAAAGATAAGTTGAACGTTTTACTTGTTTATTGGAGTTTTAGAATTTCTTTAAACTCCTTGAGTTTTCATGGAAAAAATCGTAAAGAAATAGTAATTTAAGCCATAAATGTCTTAATTCAGCGTCCATTATATTCCAAATAAACTCAATTTTATCAAACAAATTAATATGACATAAAACTTCGATCTACAATGAATAAGTTTCATTAGTTTTCGTTTGTCAATATAATAAGACAAATACAATGAATAAAATTAAAGTACCTACTATAATTCTCAATTCAGCTCGCTACTCAGTCTCATGTCAGTCTCGTCTCTAATATTCGTCAATATCAATCGACAATCGTCCGAATATCGCTATTATTATCGACTCGTGTACGCCGACCGAAATAATTTGATCCAGGAAGTAAAAATCAAAAATTTGCGTAAAAAATGTAATAGGACTCTTAAAGTAACACCCATTTATTGTCAAAAGTATCATTTTTTTTATGAATTTTCCAAAAATTGCCCTTAAAGGAAATCCTGTATCCGCGCCTGCCCCTTATTCACAACGCTTCGATTCGATTTTCGATTCGGAAAATCGTATGTCTATCTTTTTTGACATGACGAAATCGAGTGAGATAGACATACGACTTTCCGAATCGAATACCGAATCGAAGGGTTGTGAATAGCTATGCTGGGCTGTACTGCAGTCTCTCCAATGGTGCCAAATTGACTATCGGTACATCGAGGTGTTGAAGTGTTTGTATCTCAGTCAGACTTCAGGACCAAGCCTCGGAACATATCCTTCTACAGCGAGGTTTGAGACAGGGAGACGTCCATATCTCCGAAACTGTTCACCGCTGCACTAGAGGATCCTCCGCTCCAGTCCAGAATCTTGAAGACTCAAGGTTCTGGACTGGAGAGGGCTAGACTACACCAACGTCAATGGCGAGTACATCACGCACCTTCGGTTTGCCGATATAGTGGTCATGGCTGAGACCAAGGAGAATCTCAGTATAATGCTCGATGACCTCAATAGAGCTTCCGGAAGAGTGGGTCTTAAAATGAACATGGACAAAACCAAGGTCATGTTGAATGCCCATATGTTAAACCCACTCCTGTCAAGATCGGAGACTCTACACTCGAAGTTGTAGACGATTATGTGTACATGGAGCAAACGGTCCATTTAGGTAGGTCTAACTTCGAGAAAGAGGTAAATCGTCGTATTGGACTCGGCTGGGCAGCGTTCGGGAAGTTACGCGGTATCTTCTCGTTCAACTTACCGCAGTGCGCCTGAAACACAGGTTTAAATAAACCTAGATCGGGCAGGTCGCTAGCTAACATTTGTGAATTCCACATTATCGTTTCTTGCGACTGTTAAATATATTTTTGGTTATAGTTTACTATTATGCACTAATTATACCATTGTTTTAGAAATAACACTACTGCACCTAATTGTACATTTTTGTAATACTTTTATTTTTAAATAAATTATTCTATTCTTAATTAATTCTTAG
This sequence comes from Xestia xanthographa, assembly GCA_905147715.2. NCBI lineage: Eukaryota > Metazoa > Arthropoda > Insecta > Lepidoptera > Noctuidae > Xestia > Xestia xanthographa. The sequence continues at coordinate 2,361,183 of LR990655.1, forward strand.
TGTCTCTCTCAAGACGACGTGTGTGTCAGTCAGTGCCAGTGATTACAAACGGAACCGAAACGTGGTCGCTCACAATGGGCCTCGCCAGAAGACTTAGTCACCCAAAGGGCAATGGAGAGGGCTATGCTCGGAGTTGCGTGATCGAATCAGAAATGAAGACATCCGCAAAAGAACCAAGGTTACCGACGTAGCCCGAAGACTTGCCAAATTTAAGTGGCAGTGGGCAGGGCACATTGCTCTCTGAACGGATGGCCGATGGGGCCGAAAAATTCTGGAGTGGCGACCGCGAACCGGAAGACGTTGCGTTGGAAGGCCTCCCAGTAGGTGGACATTGCGGTGCCTGGTGAAGGTTGCGGGGATCCGCTGGATGAGAGTCGCACGGTACCGCTCAACGTGGTGACTCTTGGGGGAGGGAGGCCTATGTCCAGCAGTAGACGTCTTGTGGCTGAAATGATGACACCTCGAAGAAGCAACTCGAGATCCACGTAGGATTTTTAATTGTGATGAAAGCGTTTTCTTTTTGGCACCGAGTCTGATAACAGAGTTCTGGCAACATTTTAAAATATTTCATTAATAAAAATGTCTTTTCTTTGGATAAGCCTTTTTTATTTATTTTACACAGAAATGCAAAAATAGCATTTCTGTGAACTTTAACGTAAAGCAATAGAGTTCAAATTCGCGGTGAAAACTACCGGATTCAGGGACAATTTAACGTTTACTAGTACAAATCTACCGGGTACTGGTACAATTGGCCCTTTATTTTATTTTTTTGTTTTATTGATAAAGAAAATGTATACTAATAAAAAATATATATATTAAACTAAAACTAGTTTAAATTATCTCTCTAGTCATGTAATTATTTTTTTATTTAAGTCTTCTAGTTTTACCATAGCAGACCTGCAAAGCCAGTGAAGTTCAAAACTTCACGGTTACTGGGCCGTTTACCTTATTTGTAATAATGATTATTGTTAGTTTTTAAGCGTTTTGGTATAAAACTGTTAGCTTAAAATGTATTTCTAAATAAATAAATTGTAGATCAAATGAAGAGATTCCTGATGATTTTTCTACAATTTTGTAACAGTCACTTATTGACTTAGTAAAAAGGTTATGATTTCGAGAAATGCATGACAGTCCGAAATCGACAAAACGATAAAAACGATAGTTGCATTTTAATTTTCTTTAAAAATTGAAAATAAACCCGGCCCCCCAATATACATTGTGTATTATTTTATTACACAACAATAGCCACGTTTTTTTGAATACATATGTATACATATTTGGACCATAATAAGCAGAGTTTCGATAGACTTATTGTTATGTAAACACAAACCAAAGCATTGTTAAAAACCTGTGTTGGTTGTCTAACACGATTATAAAGAGATATCTACGTAATTGACAAGTGTTAATTAACACTCAATGGACTGTGAACCTTTAGGTGATAAGTGGCCTTTCCCATCACTTTTCCTTTTAAAGCTAAGCGCACATAACAGCCGTGGAGAGCAGCGGTGGCCCAGTGGTGGCGGCCCCGACATACGAACAGTAAGTCGTGGGTTTGAACCCAGGCAGGTGCATTTCTTTGTGTAATTTATTTCAACACCACTACTCTCAAAACGGTGAAAGAAAAACATCCTGAGGAAACCGGCATGTTTTAGAACCAAAAATTCGAAGACATGTGACATCTACGAACCCGGGAATCGAGTCCAGGACCTCATCCTCTAACTGCTGAGCAGTTGCGCTTGCAACCACTCCACCAACGAGGCATTTTGTGCAGTGTGCGATGGATCATTCATATGTGTGAAAGTGATGCAGGAGGATTTTTGCAATGCGTTGCGGACTTGTGGCCCGCCATAATCTGCACTAGTCTAAGCTTAATAGTCCTATTACATTTTTTACACAAATTCATGATTTTTGACGCAGTAATTTTCAGCAACAGTAAGATATTTTAGTTATTTGCTTATGAATAACGATAGTGCCATTCTCTTTCTTGTAATTTGGAGTTACACATTTTCATTTTTCTTTTCGTGTTATTTACTATAAATATTTTACGAACTGAGTTTGCAGGAAAAACCGTCGGTGATGGAACTTTGACGCTCAATTTCACATTGTTACATTCAATTACTTACAATACAATCGGACTCTTTAACTGTCGCATGCTGGGATTTAGGTGCAAGCATTTTTAACCGACTTCAAAAAAGGAAGAGGTTATATTTTCGTGTGTATGTATTTTTTTTTATGTATGTTATCTGATTTTTCAGAATTTTTTCAAAAATAGACGGCAAATCTGTCTTGATTACTGCAATAGCTTGGATGTTTATTGTTTACACAACATCATGACATAACACCACGCCTGTATGCTCCGAGGGGGTATGCAGATGTGTACAACACACAGATTTCGACAGTTGGGTACCTATGTTTAAGTTCCATTTATTGGAGGTAAGCCTATTACCATGACATGTAAATCCTTTTTTTATTTGAATCAGTATACTCCTGAGTTGGTTCCATTTAAATTTGGTGAAGACCTGATGCTGATCTTCGGAGATATACAATGGAACTCTTCAAAAATAGACGGCAAATCTGTCGTGATTACTGCAATCGCTTGGATGTTTACTGTTTATACAACATCATGACATAACATCACGCCTGTATGCTCTGAGGGGGTACGCAGATGTGTACAATACACACAGATTTCGACAGTTAGGTATGTTAAGTTCCATTTATTGGAGATAAGCATAGGCTTAAAAATACATTATCATGGTAATAGACCATGATAATGTATTTTTAATAATGTAAAATAAATTCATGGCGACTTGTTTGGGAACAACTAAAAATGGGAAAATAATTGTATTTTTATTCTGAGACCATTTGGCTTTTCTATTCTGTCAAGTGATTAAGTACAGGCATGCTTTCTAAATAAATTATAGATACTTCATTCTTCTACCTAATTATGTCAGAAATCTACATATTTCACAGTTAGTCAATTCTGAGAGCACCCAATTCAAAAAGTCATCTAATTAATCACACAAAAAGATGACACGAAGAAAAATTATAACCGAAATGATTATCTTTATAACAAAACCGATTATTTATATGCAAATTATGCTATATTAGTCGCGTTCATTAGGTCTTTTGAGTCGCATAAATTGTATCAGAATGCGTATAAAGCACCTACCGAGGTCGGTGCGGATCGAGATGAACATATTCTGGTGAACTTTCTCGTCGCACCCACAGTCTCACACTATCGGTAACTATTCTAATAAAAGAAAGTAAACATTTTAAACTCGGAGGAAATAATTTATTGAACGTAATTCATTTAGGAGGAGGGTGAGAACACCAGTTATCGGTTGCTGTCAATTGATAAACTTTTTTTTTTTTATAGCAAATAATTTTAATTTTATAGTTTAGTGAGTTTTAGTGGATTTTTGTTGTCAGCAGGTTTTGAAATGGATTGCTATTTTATTTAATTTTAAGAAAGGCTAAAATAATACACAGGCTATTGGATATTATGTGCTTGCGCATTCAGAAGTAGCTTTGTGTGTATTTAACAAAATAATTAAATCTTTTGTTGACCTCGTCATTGGCCTAACATTCGCTAGACATGATTGTTACCTAACCCTAAAAAAAAAACACCATAAGAAAACAATGTAGCCAATGACCTTTCGCTAATCTCCAAATAGCAGAGATATAATAGTGATATCTCGGCTGACAACTGTATACTCGCCCCTAGACATATCGTCCGCGGTGCGTATCGTCCGCGGGACAGAGGTCATACGACGCACTACGTTCGAAAGTTGTTTGTCCGCTCACCCATCCGCATGTCCCCACAATCGTAGCCCAAAGAGTTCACGTCAATGCGACCCAAGTGTGACCATGTGATTAATATCAGACGACCATTGATAACGGCCCTTCGAGGCCTTGACCAAACGAAAATTAATTACCTACATTACTTTTTCTATTAGCTTTTTTCATTATAAATGGGAAGAGTGGTAATCTCTTTAATGGACCGACAACGGCACGATTTGCATGCAAAACAACAAGTTTGTTTAACCACAAAAACATTTCAAATGTCAAAGTGTCATGTATTTGAATATTTAATTATCAGTTCCAAAGAGATATCGGTAGGACAAAGGCTTTATGCAAAGACCACCCACATTCCATGCCCAAATTAAAAACATATCGATTCTCTAATTAAATATTCAAAAATGATCGTTCTATTTTCAAGTCCTTCCTTTTCACACCCGCTGAGAGCTTTCAACTGTCACTATGACAGCTACTGTCGGCCAGTGATGAAAGGCCTCCCTCGCCCCTCTGTGAGCTTAGTAAATAAGGTAGCGGAAGAGGTGAAGCGAAGATTGAAAGGGGTCTAAATGAAGCGGCCATGTTTGCCGCTACTGCAATGCCTCCCGCAGGCTTTTATGTAAATTGGTCAAGGTCGGTTGAGGTGTTTTAAAATAGATACTCTCAAAGGTGAGGGATTAATTCATCAGTGAGGAAAAAATATATCGATTTTTCCACGAAGAGTTGACAGAAGCTACAAGTGTATGACAAAGGGCATGGTCACATGGCATTGGCAATAAGGCGTATAATATCTAAAATGTTGCATACTTTTAAACGAGAGCTTAGATAGGACTAGTTAATTCGTAAGCTAGATTCTATAACAAAATCGAAGTATTATCAACAAATTGAATGCCTACATAACCTTTACCGCTTATCAGAAGTCCACAAAGGTCCGGATAAAATCTAAATTAAATATAAGAAGGCACTTCGTTTAAACCTGTTAGACAATATCATTATTTTTCCGTGTTTGCAAAACTTGCAGTAAAACAGAAAATTATAGATAATAAGACGTATGACGCAGAGCAGTCGCGCTCGGAGCATGCGCCCCAGCAACCTCCCTGTAATTGTATTAATTTTCTTTTCTTAGACATCACTGGCCTTTGTCTATAAAAAACACATACATTTTAAGACGGCACGCCACTCCCCATGATTCAATTATGTCATCTGTCATCCATTGATGAAAATATTCATTCACAATGCGAACCTTGAGGGTCTGCGCAAAAATGCTTGAAGTATGAACCACTTTTCACGGAAAACCACAGAAAAACCGACAGGATCTATCGAACAGACCTTGGGTTCCAAAACAACGAGATAATTCTAGCTCAAGATAGCTCAAAACTGGCGCATTGAAACCAAAATATGGATCGGGCTACCCTCAAGTATGAACTGTCAAATACTCACTCAGCACACAATGTTACGCGGAGTTTTCACAAACAATATTCACTATGTACAACGGATGCACAATACAGTACAACACACGTACGATTATATGCACTTTTCTAATGAATTTTCACAGTTTTCAGGGAGGCCTGAAGGCTGCAGAGCCGTATCACAGTGACATTTGTCATGTGCGGCGCGCGCTCGGCGTTCGTCGGTGTTCGTCGGGAGCTTTCGGATGTTGTCGGGGTGTTCCGCGGGTATTCGGGGTACGTCGGGCGGTATTGATCGGCCGGTGTCGGCCGGCGCCCGGCCGCCGGTCGCCGGTGGCGCCCCCTCTCGGCGCTAATGAAAGCTGATGGCCATCCATTATTTAGCAGCCTCCAAGACTGTGCGGTACGCGAAAATTAATGGCGAATTTATTGATTTATTGCAAGCGAAATTAAAGATTGATTGGTTAAGTGAGTTTGCTTCGTCTGATAGCGATTAATCTGTTTGTAGCTAAACAGTTGTCACTTTAGTGTTGCGGGTATATTGATACCTACACCGCTACACTGATAAGTGATAATGGCGGGCTCGCTCATTATCTGTAGCTAAAGATAAGCTTAGCGAGAGTTGTAGGTACTAAATTGATTGAACGTTAGGGAAAACTAGTTCACTTTTAAGTTTAGTACTGTAACTACATTCATGATTCAATAGAAAATAATAGCACCAAGTAGCTAAACACTGGTGTCGATTCTGTTGCGCACAAACTAAACTTAATTTAGGCTATTGCTATCGTTTTCTCTCTAATAAAACGAGAAAGAGACGAACGTAATTTAGAGCTGTCAAATTTAGTTGGAACTAATATTGCCATACAAATGAAGGGTGCACGTAAAAACATGTCGACTAAAAACACGGTGAAGCGCAAGGCATAAACTAGTTTGACATCTCTAACTTAGTTCATAGCTATATCCATCCTTTTCTCGCACTGCCTTTTAGTAAAAGATAGCAATAGCCTAAAATAAGTTTAGTTTGTGCACAACAGAATCGACACCAATGCCTAATTATATTTAGTCTAATATCATATCACCCACCTAAATGTGTTATTTTTACGGTAGGTGCACCTATTTTTACGACAAAAACATTTTAAAAGTGATGACACATTTAATTAATGAACTGTCTAAATTCTAATATGAACCTTATGAAAGTCATATTATCATGAATTATAAAGTTAGTCCGTTCATAATCATAAAAACAAAACAACATGTTATATTTACGAACGAAAATAAACAAAGAAGAAAACATGACAGGTGGTTTCAATCCGATTAAGATTGGGGTCAGCTCACACCGAGACGCGACGCGACGCGACGCGGCGCGACGGTACTGAAAGAGCGCGCGGCGCCGCGATACGTATCGCAACGTTGCGAGGCGCATCGTAAAATCGTTGGCATCACGACGCCTCGCTGCGCAGCAAGACGCCGCGCGGCGCAGCAAGACGCCGCGCGGCGCAGCGGAACGTGTCTACATTCGCCGCGTGCACCCGCCCCGCCCCGCGTCCACCCGCAGTCTAAGCGTAAGAGAATGACGTATAGGTATTTGGCGGGAGATCGAGGAGAAGTTAATATTTTTTCACACCACCTGCTCGAAAATGTCAAATTATATGTCAAGCAACCTTAACCTAAAGTGAGTCATTAGTGGCCGGGGGCACAGCCGGTCAATAATGTTGTACTGGATTTCATTATGACCCACTGGTCAATAATGTGATTTGAATTTGGAATCTCACATGCTCAGCTAAATTGGCAGTATAGTACTAACAAACACCCTTTGGTGCCAGACAGAGGAAAGCTATTTTCGATACCCTTACTACGCGAGGATGATATTCTCGATTTCCTACAAAATCATAACGACTGCTTCTTCACATCGTTGCCATGTTTTCGGAGACATAATATTGTAAGAATAATTAGATAACTACGAACCATTTTTTAAAAGGAATGGAATAACATTAAAACTGGCATTAATAATAACAAATACCGTACTGCGCCGTAATACCGTAATAGTAATTGGCTGTAGTGTAACATTAGTTAATTATTCTTACTGTTTGTTTATTTAATAAATACTTTGTTTTCGTACTATGGCTATTATTTTCTCACAGTAGGTGTAAAAAGTAGAGTATCTTCCTCTGGGCTAAAGGTGTCTTTGCCTTGGGCTAGCTTGAATCCCTCGCTGCATTCAGGATTCTTGTATTAACTCCCTCGCTTCGCTCGTGAGTTAAACTCTTAACTCCCTCGCTGCACTCGGGAGTTAAATCCCGAATCCTTCATAATTGCGCTCGAGATTCAATATGACGCCCGTGACATAAGACACAACTTTAGCCCCTCGGTGCATAATCTACTATTGTGCAGCGCTACGACTGTTTGTATAATGTGACATCAAAATACTATAGTGACAGAAACGCAAAAAATAATGCGTGGGATCCATTTTGTAATAAACATAAAATTTATCTGGATAGTTGGCACTGTGGTCATAAGCCAAGGTATGAAATTCACCATGAATTGTTCTATTTTTCCATGAATTGTGCACCCAAATACTCCTGTGTGATGTCTTCTTTTTAATTTTATTTTTGTATTCTTCTTCCTCTTCCTCTTCTGCAAGAAGTCCGATTATAACAAGATCCCAGTCTATCATTATAATTTCACTCGACCACTCGACCGAACTGCATCAATTCTACACGAAGTCTGTACGGAAATAGTAGAGACAAGTCGCCTCGGCTGCGCCTCGCGGCGTCGCGCGGCGTTGCGCGGCGTCGCGCTGCTTTGTGAGGCGCAGCGTCGATCTTGCACACCTCGCGTACCGGCGATGCTCCGCTGCGTCGCGATGCGTCGCTCTACGCCGCGAGGCATCACGAGGCGCAGCGCTGCATGGTTTAACGTATTCAAATTCTCACAATGAAATGTGTATCTTATCGTGTAGAAAATAAAGTTATATTTTGAGGCGCTCTTGCAAAGTGTGCGCGCAGCGTCGCGTCGCGTCGCGTCTCGGTGTGAGCTGACCCTTAGGTACAAAAGTTTGTTCTAAAAAAAGTTTGTTCTAAAACTTAGACACTAAAATATCTACATAGATAAGGCGCCCATCTATATTATGTACAGACGCGAGCACATAGCTACTACAATTTGTCAAATTTCTTTATTAGATTTACCTTTATCGCTAAAGCATTATGTTCAATGTTGGGGAAATTTGACAGTTTCGGGAAGCTTGATTTGCTGGCGTATGTATAGGTAAGTACCTACTTGGTAGCTGGTCGCGTAGCACGACCACCGTAGAAACGAAAGAGCACTGCAAGTACGTAGCAATCGATAACGATCGAATCGATACGATTCGATAAATCCGACTTTTCGATTGGTTAAAAACTCATTTTATCGAGAATAACTGTCAGATTTATCGAATCGTATCGAATCGAGTGCTACGTACTTGCACTGGAGAATCGACAAATCTTTTGTTCATCTGTCATTTTGTCGATTCAATAACAGATGAACAAAAGATTTGTCGATTCTCTTTCGTTTCTATGGTGGTCGTGCTAAACGGGATGGACAGGATGCTAACTAATATAATAATATTTTTTTAATAATATTATTATTATTTTTTAACTGGCTGCGAGTTACCGAAAGTCGAGTAGAATGACGTGCGATTGTAAAGGCATATGTCCATCAGTGGACTGCTGTGGGCGGATGATATGCTAACTTACCAGTATATGATGAAGAAAGTAACAATGAGCTTTAGCAAAGGCAAAAAATAATTGAAAAGCTTAATTTGTCCGTCTATATCGCCACTTCTAGGTGTAAGGACGGGTCAGAGCCCATTCGTCCCCTAAGATTCGCACCCTGTGCCCACTCGTCCCCTGGAACTTTTGAGGGGCCCATTCGTCCCCTGAAGAATATTTATTTTTATTCATTCTTCTAATATAAGTACATGTATATGTGTATACTGCAGCTTGGTAGTCCTGGTACAGTCGCGCAGAAAAGGGTAAAATAAAAAATATAGTAATTCGGTAGATATCAAGTTATTTCAAATAAGATTAAGTTTAATAAAATGCCTCTAGGCTCTAAGCATTAAGTCAGTCTTCAAAATAATTAATCAACTTTTGGTTTCTTGTACATTTGTAAATATTTAGCAAAATATATGATAACTATAATAGAGGAGCTCGTGGCTAAATAATAACAGCCGCTCGGATCGATCGTTAGGTCAAGCCGTCCTTGCCTAGGTTGGTCTGTGGATGGGTGACCGCCCATTACATATCGAGTTTCCTCCGTGCCTCGGAAAGCACGTTAAGCTGTTGGTCCCGGCTGTCAATTGTAGATCTTTGACAGTCGTTACAGGTAGTCAGTGGCCCAAAAAGTCTGACAACCAGTCTTACCAAGGGGTATCGTATTACCCAGTACTAACTGGGTTGTGGAGGTCAGATAGGCAGTCGCTCCATGTAAAATACTGGTATTCAGCTGCATCCGGTTAGACTGGAAGCCGACCCCAACATAGTTGAGAAAAGGCTAGGCAGATGATGATAATCATAACTATAATATTTTTATGCAGTAAAATAAAACTGTAACTATTTAAATAAAATACCAGTAATAACTGAATTTTAGATTAATTTACATCCAGTGTACAAACAAATAACCAAATATCAATACCAATATAACAAAAATAACAATTAATTGTTAGTACTTTGTACAGTCAAAGAGATCTACAAAATAATGCAATATCACAATAACTTTGTATAAAAGTAATATAAAAAGTAAAATCAGTCTTTATCAACTATGTAAACCAACATTTTTACTAACTACAAATACACATGCAAAATCACAATGTCCTAGAAACTAACAAAATACAACTCTTTTAAAAAAAACCAGCCTTGATTGACCATCATATAAATCAACATTAAATATAAAATATGAAAAAAAATAGTCACAATACATATTTAATCAGTCAGAACACATATCAACAGTAAATAATCACTTCTTATTTTTTTGTATATTTACCAACTACATACATGTAAAATCATAATAACTTAAATCTAAAAAATTATAACAGTACAAAAAAAATATTAAAATCACAGTAATTATTGAAGACTAGATAAATCAACATATTTTTTTTGTATATTAACCAACTACATGCAAAATCATAATAACTTAAATCTAACAAACTATAACTACAATAACAAAAAATTACTAAAATCACAATAATTATTGAAGATTAAACAAATCAACATTATTTTAGTATAAAACTAATCTTATATTTGTATTTTCAATTCAAATTTAAAAAAATGTATAATAAATAGTGAAGTATAAATTCTATAATTCTGTGAATTACCATCAATAATAATACTAATCATATTCCAGGATTCAAATGAGATAATTCGATTCAATTATGTTAAAAATAATATTATTATAATATTAACAGTATTGTTTATTTCGTTAGGCGAACTTCAATTTTAATAAAAGACCAAAGACACATTGAACAGTCTCGTATTCGCAGTCACTTTCAAGAACTAATATGTCACGGAGGCTGCCATAACATACAATCAAAACACCTTATCTATTTTGTAACCCGTTTCTATAACAAGCCATTCGTGAGACGAGAGACAATATTACATCGTAAGCCTATCGTCAGGTTATATTATTATCATGACGGATTATCATTGATCATAGCTCTTTTTTTAAAGATCTGTTATGATTTATTAAATTAATTCCGTTAATAAACTGTTTACAAGTGTACTATGTTAACCGTTTCTTATGTAAAATATAGCTAATTTTATCTCAGGGGACCAATAGGCACCTGAATAGGTGCCGAATCCTTAACTTATATTGTATATATATTAGAGGGGACGAATGGGTACCTTAAAAATAATATTTTTTGTTAAAATATTAATTGGTCCCCTACCAGGAGACCAATGGGCACCTATATAGGGGCCAAATCCACAACTTTTATGCTGGGGTACGAATTTTAGGGGACGAATGGGCTCTGACCCGTAAGGACTAACCTGCACTATTTTTAACGGACTTCAATAAAGGAGGAGATTCTATGTTCGACTGTATGTAATTGTTTTAATGTATGTTCACTGATTTCTCCCCCATTTGTAGACCGATTCTCAAAATTCATTTTTTATTAAAGATTATACTCCTGAGGTGGTCCCATTTAAATTTGGTGAAGATCTGATGCTGGTCTTCGGAGATATACAATGGAACTCTTCAAAAATAGACGACAAATCTGTCGTGTTTGCTGCAATCGCTTGGATATTTATTGTTTATACAACATCATGACGTAACATCACGCCTGTATGCTGTGAGGGGGTTCGCAGATGTGTACTATCACCCAGATTTCGACAGTTAGGTACCTATGTTAAGTTCCGTTTATTGGGGATAAGCCTATTACAATGACATGTATTGTTAACAATGTAAAATAAATGCATATCAAATATGCGTATGGGATATTACAACTAAAAATGGAAAAATAAAAAAATAAACTTTTTTTGCAAAAACAAAAAACCTACTTCAAAAACACAAAAAAGTGACAAATAACTTTAGCTTCAGAAGTCGGTGACAAAAATACTGAATCAAACTAACAAAAGTCACCGACTTCTGAAGCTAAAGAAATTTTTCACTTTTGTGTGTTTTTGAAGTCGGTTTTAAATTTTGCTTGTCTGTTTATTGTTTCAATTTGTTCGTTTCTAGGATTCTTTACCTCAAAAGAAAAAAAACGGAACGCTTATAAAATCACTTTCTTGTCCGTCCGTCTGTCACCACCGACTTTCTCAGGAACGGGTAGACCTAGTAAGTTGAAATTTATACCATGTACTAAGGTCTATAGTCCCAATTAGGTGTATAAAAATCAAGGTCCTGAGTCAACACAATAAAAAGATATGGGCAAATTTAGATTTTCGCGAAAACTTGTAATGTGCCAAAATTTACCTTAATTTTCAACTTTTTTTATTATTCGGACTTTTCCCTTTACTTGTGCCGATTGTCGAATTGACAATTCTAGGTCAACGGGAAGTACCCTATAGGATTTGGGTCGAAAACCTATATGGTAGTTCCCGTTGACCTAGAAATTTGGCAAAAAGCAACACAAACTCTCTCTCTCTCTCTTACAGCACATGTAAAGGGAAAAGTCTAAAAACCGTAAACAAAAAAAAACAACGATTTTATTATTACAAACTTATTATTTGCGGTTGGTGCAATAGCCGTTTCATGGGATCACACAGCAAAGTTAAGTTTGTCCTTTAAAAAGTTCCTCAGTCCTCATCCTCGGTGCGCGAGTCCGACTCGCTCTTGGCCGGTTTTTTTTATGGTGGTGTCAAAGAGAACCTGTTCTTATTTACAAAACTGAAACATTATTAATGATGTTGTTGATATGTGTTGACTGCCTCGTTGGTCTAGTGGTCCCAAGTGCGACTACTGAGCGTGACGTCTCGGGTTCGATTCCCGGGTCGAGCAACATGTTATTGTGATTTTCCATCAGGAATTTCTGAGTAGCAGCCGCGGAATTTGGATTTGTGCCCGGTTGATGGCAATAGGCTCGCCCCCTAAACGTAACTAGCGAAATGTGGGTGCACTTGTTAGGTACCTACACGTCTGCCTATGCCTTCGGGGTTACAAGGCGTGATGATGTTAAGTTATTAATGATGTCTATACAGGGTTAGTTTTCAAAGACCGGTCAAATTTTCAGAGATAGTTTAGAATCGATAATATTTTGATCGATAAAAAAAAAAATGTTTTAAATAAAATTTCATTCCTGTCCACCACTAAAAAGCGAACGTGTGGATATTGCAACAGCACAATTCAGTTCAACAACCTAGATAGGCTTATGTCCAGCAGTGGACGTTATGGGCTGTTGTTGTTGTTGTTGTTGACAATAATATTTAAAATGCACTTTTGGTTTGATATCTAGATCTTAATTTAAAATGTTGGCTGGTTATTGAAAACTAGCCCTGTATACAATATGTACCTATATGTCGTATAGGTATTCAATCCAGTCCATCTCAATAGCGAATTGTTCTTCTCAAATCCAACAGCAGCCTAATAGCCAAGTAAGTACCCTCCCCCCACTGTTACGGTTTCAGAAGTTTATCATTAATGTAGATGGATGTTCGTTTACTTTTTTGTTAATAAGGAATTTAACTAATTAAAAGTTCCACCCGGAAGTTTACTGAGGATCCCCTGAAACGCCAGTATGTGTTTAAAAAGTACTAGATACAAAACTTGAGACCGTTATAAAGAGGGATGGACGTCTCCTCTCTGTCTCTTTCTGTTTTGTCTTTGATATTCCTTGTTTATTTCGGAAACGGTGCTGAGTAATGGTAACTGTAAAGAATAATGGGTATTATTGATCGGTGCTTTCTACTATAAACAAAATTGAGGAAGAAAATGGGGAAAAGATTGAATGTAGTCAAAACGACGATCCGAATGGCGCAGTAGTAGTGAGGCTGCCTTACGTTAGGGTCCCGGGTTCGAATCCCGGTCGGAGCAAATGTTTGTGTGATGAGCGTGGATATTAAATTTGTTTCCGAGTCATGGATGTTTAAATTATGTATAATAAGTATGTATTTACAAACAAAAAGTATCTACGTAGTATATCAAATATCTGGTTTCCACGACACAAGTCTTGTTGCTTAGTGTGGCACTAGATGGCGCTGTGTGTAATTATTTATTTAAAACCCGAAGTTGTCAAATATTATATTTAAAAGTATTCCATCCTTTTTGAGGGTTCTGTACCCAAAGGGTAAAAACGGGACCCTATAACTAAGACTCCACTGTCAGTCTGTCACCAGGTAGTATCGTGTGCGATTCGACCGCACGGCCACGGCGTTTCTTTTTTAAAAAAACTATGCCAAGATTTTGTAAAAATTTGTTAAAGTTGATTCCCAAAACCATACATTTGTCAAAGTTATGGTTAAAAAGTTATAAGGGTTTGAACGTGGCTGCGCCATCGAACCGCGGAGAACCGCGCGGCCACGGAGATCTTTAAAACTAAGCGTTGCAGAGACCTGAAATTTAGGTAAATAACAGATTGAATTTGTAAAAATATAGAAAAAAAACTAGGTTTATATTTTAGGAGCTGTAAGACTTAAATCCCCATGGCCGCGCCATTAAAACGGTGAAAAACACGTTATCGCCAATATCTCGCTGAAAAAGCATCGCAGAGGTCTGAAGTTTTTTGTAAAACACAGATTTGAGTTTGTCAAAATTTGTGAAAATACACAAAAAAATCCTAGGTTTATATTTTAGGAGCTGTAAGACTTAAATCCCCATGGCCGCGCCATTAAAACGGTAAAAAACACGTTATCGCCGATATCTCGCTGAAATAGCATCGCAGAGGTCTGAAGTTTTTTGTAAAACCTAGATTTGAATTTGACAAATTTTGTAAAAATACACTAAAAAAATCCTAGGTTTATATTTGAGCCAGGTTCATCCTGTCCTATCAGGTGTCATCTTAGTTTGTTATTTTCTAAAAAAAAAAAACAAACAAAACAAACTACAAACATAAAGCTGAAGCTGAAATAACAACAAATAATAAAAATAAATAAAAAAATACAGGGGGCAGCCCTCCTACGATCCCTTCATGCGCGAGTACGACTCGCACTTGGCCGGTTTTTTCTTCCTCTTTTGCGTTTAAATAGTAAAACATGCCACAGCATGTTGTACATGTTGTTGTTGTTACTTTTGGTCTGTGCTACACATAGCACAGACCAAAAGTACTCTGTACTTTTTATTCCTGTGTTTAAATCTACTCTCACTCAAAAATAAACTACCAGTATCTGCACTTTGACACTACAAAACAGTACAATACAAAGGAGGTAGTCAGATAAAAATCGAATTCACACTCGTAAAAAAAATCAAAACAAAAAAGCTCTCCTAATCGCGTCCCTAGTACATCGGTGCGTTATCGATGAGCTCGCGCTCTGTAGAGTCGGCGGGCAGATCGAGTGCACTTGTTTTTCACTGTCTGCGGGGCTAATTGCGCCATTTTTCATTTGCGGCCCTTCCGCGCCCCCTCCCCGGCCCTACGCGGTGGTGGGGGGCGGGGGGCAGTCCACCCCGTGACCAGACTTGGCTATTCTTGGCTACTGCGTGTTTACTAAATGGATGCGTGAAATGGTTGCGTTGGATTGATACGGTGATGAGCTTCGGTGATAAGGGTTGGTCGAAGATGTGCTGAATTTTAGAGCGAATTTTGGAAGGGAAATTCTGATATTTGAATGATTGACACTTATAGATCTTGAACGGGGTTCAGATTTGCTGATCGCGTTCGGTTTCAATCGTAAAATATTGATATGCTGATGATATATGATGTAAAGATCTTTATATATGATGTAAAAATAGGTGTCAATCAAATCCGAAAATCGGGGGGCACGGCAGTGCCCCCGCCAAGTCGAGCGCGAAGCAAACACTGCCGTACCATCCTTTACTGGAACAATTTCGTCGCACTTTCAGGCCCCTATTTGAGAAGCTCTGGATAAGACTAGAACGCAGAAATTTTCGTCATCCAGTAAGCTATAATCACATACTTAAAATCTCAAGTCTGTAGGTCATTTAGTTCCGAAGTTAAGCGAAAGCAAAGTTTCACATTTATGACACTCACTCACTCATGATCATCCAAATAGAACTAGTACTTCCCATAAACTCAGAGAGCTGAAATTTGGTACAGAGTTAGCTTTAATGGCCACATAAAGGGAAAAATATAAAACTAGGATAATCGAAGATCTGGAGTACCTGATTAGAAAACACAAGAGCCCAACCAAACTATTAGAGATCGACATACCGCCTTTACAAAAAATAATCAACTTGGTGCAGCTTCATTTGATGTCAAAAATTGAAGGTCTGAAGTATCTGATGAAGAACCGTCAGCTGGTCTCAGCTGTATTAGAGATATGGTAATGCCCCCTTCTACTATTGGTACATAAAAAAATCGACTGTCATTCCAAAAATCCAGCGTAGTGGGACACATATTCTAATCTAATTTAATCTAGCCTATAGCGTCCCACTGCTGGGCAAATGCTTCCCCTTCTGCTTTTAATACGCATATAATTAAGAAAATCGAATAAAATAAATCAATATGGCCCACGTTTCTACAAAAAGAAGTGAAATCCCACCAAAAACATTATGTTAAAAAACTAGCCAAGCCTCGATGGAGCTGCTTGTTTATCTCTAAAAAGTAATGAAATCTTGACAAAGTCGTGCCAAGCCTAAGGTTCCTTACTGAGATTTCTTTATTATTATAGTTAATGTTGTGTGACTTGGCCGTTGAAGGGTACACAAGGGTACAAAACCAGGTGCTTCATGACACCATTGCACCAATCTGTCGCCAGAACCGCTACCCATTGACGATGGAAAATTGCCACTTGGAAAACGTTGATTCAATAACCAATTAATTCTAGGCTTGATAATGCTGCGTATTTCAATACTTATGTATAGGCGAGCCTGAAACAAACTGTATAAAAAAAAAATCCGGTACAGACGGACTCATCATTGATAGAAGTCAGTCTGTACGTCTATTTTATGTTAGATCGGTGGTCGATTTGACGCTCCAAAAAGAAGAGGGCAGAGGTCAGCATTGTCAATGCTGAATGCATGTGTTGCACAATCAACAACAGCCTAAAATGAGACACTAGCGTCCAATTACCAATACCAGTATGCACTATTATCTCGCTTAACAAACATAGGTACATAGTTAGGTACAACAGATATAACATTACGTGTAAACAAAATTGACTTGTACCCACTAATGTACAAAGAATGTTCAACGGCCAAGTCACCCAACATTAACTATAATAATAAAGAAATCGCAGTAAGGAACCTTAGACTTGGCACGACTTTGTCTAGATTTCATTACTTTTTAGAGATAAACAAGCAGCTCCATCGAGGCTTGGCTAGTTTTTTAACAGAATGTTTTTGGGTGGGTATCTGTTGTTAAGTTTTAAGCCCAAAAAGTAGATGAAGAAAAGATAAATAACAGAAACTGGTTTATTTTTACACTAATAAGCTAGAATATGATGACTTTAATCAATGCAGCTGCAACAGCTGCCTAGCACGCATAATTTAGGCAAGGAGCTAGCTTTTTTTTCCAATTTTAAATATAAACGGGTCTTTTGAGTCAATAAAAATACAATATCCTATTATTTCAATAAAGCACACATTTCACTGTTAAAAACTTAATAAAATACTTCGACTTAGAGATGAGTGACCAACAAAATATGTATATTTATTCCGCTACTTATAATTGTGTCACTTAATTCAAACCAGACTGATGTGATTAGGTAGCTAAATTGACTTGGACATCAACATTTGGCATGTCCATATTGATCCGGGTATGAAAACCTACAGTTAGATAGGCACCTCTATAACATCAATATTATAATTGTGATTTGTGAATGAGAAGGAAAGGAAGGAGGAGCTCGTGGCTAAATAATAACAGCCGCTCGGGTCGATCGTTAGGTTAAGCCGTGCTTGCCTAGGTTGGTCTGTGGATGGGTGACCGCCCATTACATACCGAGTTTCCTCCGTGCCTCGGAAAGCACGTTAAGCCGTTGGTCCCGGCTGTCATTTGTAGATCTTTGATAGTCGTTAGGTAGTCAGAGGCCCAAAAAGTCTGATAACCAGTCTGACCAAGGGGTATCGTATTACCCGGTACTAACTGGGTTGTGGAGGTCAGATAGGCAGTCGCCATTCAGTCAGTCCATGTTAAATACTGGTATTCAGCTGCATCCGGTTAGACTGGAAGCCGACACCAACAAAGTTGGGAAAAGGCTAGGCAGGTGATGATGAATGAGAAGGACATTTTAATTACGGTTTTAAAATATTGCCTACGAAAAAACCTTTTTTAAGTTTTGGTGTGTTTAAATCGATCAGATTCTGGAAGCTGTGTTCAATATTCACCCCGATATCGAAAACAAGAATTAATTTTCTGTGTGGGTTGAATATCATTACAGCATTTAACAAAAAAATATCATAACGCGACGATGCTGAACATCATAGACAAAGTAACCAATGGAACACTCACTTTTGGAAATTATGGAGGCCTTTGCAATGGTCTACTTCTTCGTCATATTCATGATTCAAAATTACATAGGTACATAAATAAAAATATCCCATATCTTCCCGTGGGTGTCGTAAGAGGCGACTAAGGGACTTACCAGAGAGTGGGCAGCAGCGTTCTCTGTGCTTTTGTAACAACAGTACATGCGATCGCCAACCCGCCTGCCAAGCGTGGCGATTATGGCAAAACCCCCCTTTTGGGGGAGGCCTATGTCCAGCAGTGGACGTGTTTCGGCTGAAATGATGATGATGATGATGATAAAAAAAAAAAAAAACGGGAAATACCGGGAGCTCATCAACAAAGAAAACCACGGATATTATCCCGTAAGTACTTTGAGTGTAGTGAAAAACCGTGAAAGTCTTAAACAGTGTACATAGGTACATATATGACTTTTGGACGGAACTCAGACCAAAGATAAACAGACTGAATAGCAGTATCTAAATTAATACAACTGCAAGACACATTGAGAAATTCTTGAATATTTTTGTCCGAATAAACAGAGCAGTATACTCAAAAGAGTTCAAGAATGTAGTTAAATATTAACCAAGAACCCATAAATCCGGTACACAGTGCTCTCTGACGTAAATATAGCATATTAAGATAACTTTTAATAGATTAAATACTTAACAATTAGAGGTCCGGCATTAGCGTGGTCGGTACATCAATATAAAGCTAATGTCATTAAAATAAAATAATGCTAATGAATTAGAAATAGCCGCCAAACATATCGCACCGGATACATATCTCAAAGTTTAATGTTTCCATTTAATTGGTCATACTGCTTGTAGGTCGGGAGATAGCGTGCGCGGAGAATGTCGTATCTAAGATCAACTTATCTACATAATTATTTAATTATTCATGTAATTCTGTTAGCCTTACGCAGGTGCTTAAGTCAACAGAGTGTTTGTTGGTATTACGAAAAATTGCAGAAAAACCAGCTGAATTTTCGTAGACCTAAGTACATAGGTGCTACGAAAATTGCAGATAAATCGACAGAATTAGTAACAAACAAAATTATTAACAAGATGAACTGAAGCCGTTGGTCCCGGCTGTCATTTGTAGATCTTGGACAGTGTCGTTAGTTAGTCAGAGGCCCGAAAAGTCTGACAACCAGCCTTACCAAGGGGTATCGTATTACCCGGTACTAACTGGGTTGTGGAGGTCAGATAGGCAGTCGCTCCATGTAAAATACTGGTATTCAGCTGCATCCGGTAAAACTGGAAGCCGACCCCAACATAGTTGGGAAAAGGCTAGGCAGATGATGATGAAGTGAAGTAACAAAGGCTGTCTTAAATTTAATTCCTATACATACTTATAGTAGAGAAGTTTTAACTACACTCAAGTGGTTTATCTTTGGAACCACACTAGGCTTTAGCCGTTTTCTAAATTAATTGGCAGAGGGTTTGTAGAACCTTCTCAAATTATAAGTACAATAAATTCATAAATACACAGTACCGTTTTCTTTAAATCTTGAAAGTATTTTAATATTGTGACGCTCAAACAGTTCACTATGATCAATTTGCGTACAAATTTATTATTAGTATGATAAGTATTTCTCAGCATCCGGTCTCCTGACCTATCCAGTCTCCTAGACCACGACGCGGTGTCGAGGCACTTTCCAATATACCGAGTTACCGGTTCAATGAACATTATTATCCTTTGGTGTCTCTTAGTGACACTTTTTTCACAATCAAACGTTTTTTTAGGCATTTTCCTCAAGCTAAGCATATTACCAAATACCTTAATAGATATTACTGTACCTGTATATTTGGGGAAAACAAGGAAGAATGTCATGTGAAAAACACACGAAAATTGGAATTAAAATTATTTACAGATACGATTTTCACTCCTCCTCATTTCCCAATCTCATATTAATTTATATTTTTCAATGAGCCGGATTGCAAAAACAGGGTGCAATACCTACATCGACGTGCATATATATTAATACCAATAGTGTTGAAATCTTTTGTTGATTAAAAAACAGCTGTTTCTAGCAAAAGAGCAATACGGTCAAATGATTTTTTTTTATTCATGAAATGAGCTTAAATACGGAATATGCATAAATTTCCTTTTTTTTATTTCGATACGGAATGTTAAAGTACTATAAAAATAATGACAAAAAGCGAAAACAAGACATAAATCGGACAAACAACACAAAAGTTATAACCATTTAATCTTTTTTTTATCTCTTTCTAGATTAACGGAATTTAGTATGGATTGTGTACGTCGATGCAGCGAATGACGTCATTCGCTGTATCGGAAATCTTATAACTTAGTATTTTTTATAGATATTAAAAAAATCATTTCTCTTTGCTATTTCTGATTCTGGTGATAATACGCTTTGTTTAGAGTGCTAAAAAAAAAATATGCATAACCCTATTCATGACAAAAGTTCGCGACGATGCAGCGATGTTTTAACGCACCTAATAATTATAAAAATAATTAGATTCTTGGATTCTACACAAAAAAGCATGTTGTCTCGTAAGCCAGTTGTGGACTTGTCGCGGTAACTTTCCAATAGTGCGCTCGCGCCGGTAACGGTTCAATGGACATAATTAGTGACGTACCAGTTTCTTAGTGTATTTACATTTTTATGCGATGGCGACCGACATGTTGGGCGGCTAGCGGCTGGACAAGCGCATATTTTGATCTCGGAAACGAATTTGTTGATTTTTGTCGCTAAATCGAATTTATGTATTTATTTACTTTCAAGTTACATAGCCTTCTTGTTAGTTTGACCAATCTACGTAATTGTATTATTTTGTGATTGGCAAAACATAGTACCTAGGTATTTCTTTACTATTCTCATTTAATTAATTTCATATTAAGTTATTTTGCTTAGTATTCGTGAAACCAGGTTTTTATGAAAAATTGGGATTTTCTGAAAAACAGGCATAATTATAAAAAATATTTTCTTCTTTCAGAATGGAGTTTCCTGGCTTTTAGTCTTACCTTATTCTAAGTATCTATTACCTCCTCTTTAGGTCAAATGCTTCCCAAGTGAATTGAATGTCGGAAGTCTCATAATATGGAGCTGGCTCATTCTAATCGTCGGTTCTCACCTCCTGGGTCCCATTTTCCAGATTTTTTCTAATATCTGAAAAACTGTAACTAATTTCATCATCAGGAAAGCGGGTTTTTATTGAGATTTCTCTTTTGTGTTGCAAAAGTTTGAAATTGTAAACTTAGCTGGATTTCTGAAACCGGTTTTTTGGAAAACATTCTATCCTGCGGAAGGTCTAGTTTGCTCCGTTTCCATAACTCGCCGAAATAACGATAGTTCACGCCTCTGGGAATAGATGGCGTTTGCACTAACAGTGAGCTCCTTACAACTTCAAGTAAGGGATCAGCAGGTACCAAATATGAACTTATATGTGTATCATAAACACGTAAAATATCTTAGAATGGTTCTTTTAATCAAAACTGTAAAACTGAAAATGCCAAAAAAATCATCCCAACTTTTCTCTCAACTCTTTTTCGAGAAGCAACCAAAGAATCTTCAAGACTAAGTAATAGTATAGTACCTATCCCTTTAAGAACGACCTTCACCGAGCTGGTTAATGGATGAAAAGTATTTTATATCAAATTAAATAAGTATGTCAAAAACTATATTGCAAACAATGATATATAAACTATAGATACGTTGTCCGCACTCTAAAATGACAACATGAAATGAAGCCAATTGGCCACATCGCGCTTAGTTACGCACCAACCTGTCGCGCGACGCTACGTTTGTTTATAATTTAATAAATCCTGTGACGTGACTGAAGATGTATATTTATCTCCCTCTCGCAACAGGCATCCCGCCGTTCGGTGTCATATTTTCTTTCTCTTTCTTCACGCTTATAAGTAGTTCTAGTATTTTCGCCGTTTTTAAGCGCCGCGATGTTGGTTCATGACGTGTCTATATATAATACGTCATTGATTGCAAATGGGTTGTCTAAAAAAAATCAGTCCAGAATTTTTTTTTTTTTTTCAACATTTCACTGGTTTGCCTAATAGACAAATACCATACCAATCGAAAGTATGAAACCAGTAAAAAATGCAAACGTTAGGTTAACATAAATCTTTAATCTTTATAAAACTAGAATATTTATTGAGATTGATTTAGTTATCCCTGGGTAAGACCTCAAACGAAGAAAATCTTTCTCACTAATCATGTTTCATTCTGAAGTGATATTCCAGTTTTTAAGAACCATTCTTTATTTTAGATGACTTTCATAGTGTAAGTTAGGTACCCGCTTAGGTACTTATGTCAAACTTAGTACCTAGATGAATTTCTTGAGTGTCTAAAAAACAGCTTGTATAATGTTTTATTCTTTCTAATTTTATTGTAAAATCGTGAAATATACGCCGGAAATAATAATATCCATGTCGGTTATGAGGTCAGACAAAACGACAATTAAAATTAAAATTATTAGTAAAATAACAATTTCTAATTGCTTGCAAATCATCAAAGTCTGCAGAGAACCGGTCGCGAATGAGTTCCATTGCAATTTGTGAGAAAACAACAAAAAGTAATTAAGATACGTTAATTAGTTAAATTCTTGATTACGTTTCGATAAATAATAATTGATTTCTGTGATTTGACGCTTGAGGTCAGAGAGTTAAATACATAGGTGGGTTTTATTTTATTTAACCCCGCCTTAGTTTTGACAACTTCATTATACTTATTCGATTTATCAGAAACGAGGCGCTACCGTTAGTAAGATCCTCAGTTTGGGTTTCAGTAGAGCTATTACGTAACTCTGTTGACAGCTCGAAATAATAGTAACAGCGGGTCTAAAATGGCCGCTTTTTCAGAATCAACGCAGAATCTTAGTATGAATCACGTTAAAAATTTTAAATTCTAAAGATGGACTTTAATCTCATAATCATAAAGTCCATTTAAAGAATTTTAAATTTTTAACGTGATTCATATTACGATTCTGCTAAAGCGGCCATTTTAGACCCCCTGAGCTCGTGTCCATCAATTAACTGTCAAAAGGTTAGTTTCGTATTATGTATGACCAGTCGCGATCAAATATGACGTCATTAGTATTGTCATCGTGGCTGATAGTCACCGTAACTCATTTTGACAGACGCTTTCGTATCGATACTTAGATTATTTCGATTATATAAGCATAGTGGACAACAAATTGATGACAACTGAGTTTGAAGTGGATTTCGTGAAAGACGTTACACCGTACCCAGGCTGTAAGTCACCGTAAAGTGATATCCACTCAGTGCGATACGTAATACCAATATTATGACATTCTCGATTGTCATCAAAGTTCGGTGTACAACCGAAGCGTGATAGTCACTGGATATCAGAAAGATACGTAATAGGCCTACTGGTCAGACAATTTGTAAAATCCACGAGTCCACTACTTTTAAGGGCTCTATACCTGAAGGGTAACCCTATTACGAAGCCTCCACCCGCTGTCCGTCCGTCTGTCCGTCAGCGGGCTATATCTCATGGTTCGTGATAGGTAGACAGTTGAAATTTTCACATAACAACAAAAAAAAAATTAAAGGGCTCCCTAAATAAAATGTTACGGAACCCTTCATGCACGAGTCCGACTCGCACTTGGCCGGTTTTTTTTAAATACAGGCCTATAATACTGAGAATTTTTTTAGAACGTAGGCTTACAAGGGATCTATTGTTTATGCTTTCAGGCCTACCTCTTGAAACAGAAAGTCCACAATAAATGCCAAAAGAGCTGGTTCCTCCTAAGTGGCGAAATGGTATAAGTTTACCCTCCAGTCTATTGTACCTACTGCAAAAACAAAATCAATTTGCATTGATTGTCCGTCTGTAGTAGTCCATACTAGCAACTTCGGCCCGCATTAAGGTGCAAGTTGGCAGCGGGCGACACGAAGCCGCCGCAGACGACGTTTCGTCGCTCCATGTCGCCGCGACACGTCGCCGCCTCATGTCACTGCAGACATGATTCCGAACCCGGCATTTCGGCGTCAGCCACACTACTGATCTGCGGTCGAGCGACACTTGCGTCTACCGCTCAACGACGCGTTGCTAGCTTCATGTCGCTTGCTTCGGAGGGAATTTCATAGAGATACATAGAAACCAGTAGTGTCGCTGCGACACGTCGTCTGCGGCGGCTTCGTGTCACCCGCTGCCAACTTGCACCTTTATTCCGCCACACCAATCATCGCAGTATCCATCGGTCAAGTGTCCGCCACTCGTTTGTTTCTGTCCTACATTCTGATGATACGGATTCAAAAGTGAAGGATCGAAGGATCGGAAAACAAAATACACAGGTGGAAAATACATTGTAGCAAAATCTTTTATTGTGAATTTTCTACATGGGACATTTTGCGAAAGGGACATTCTGAGAAAGGGACATTTTGCTACCTGTAGTCGTTTTGAGAAGTAGTCATTTTGCGACTGAGCCAATTCTAGATCCCCTAGAGTTTTAGTTTCTCAATGCAATGCGTTGTGTCTAGAATATTATGTACTTCTAATACCTACCTACAGAATCTATCATATGGTATTGTGGTATTTATTTCTGGTCCTATGATCCTGTTTTTTATTTAAACGCATCAATGACTAATATCTCTATATCTAGTTTTTTGAACTAACGCTTTATCCGGATTCCCCTACAAAAATAAATTGCGCCCCTTGACCATCCATTCAAAATAAAATTATTTTGATCAAACTTGCTAGTTACGCCTATTTATAATTCTACGGGATTCATAGTGACTCACGATCAACTATAAACGCCTTTCAGACAATTATAACGGCGATAAGAACTATAATAACAATAATTATCATTCGCAGACTTAACGGCGATGTACACCGAATTCGTTATGATAGAGGGAGCGCTACCCTTACGACTTTAACAGCTAGGAGGGCAATCACCGCTCCCAACACATTTTATTTTGCAGACTTTATTGTGTCCATAACCAAATTATTTTTTTTATTTGGACTTTTTTTTTATTGATGAAAATGTATAAACTTTTTGGAATTTCAGTAGGTACCTATTTATAATTATTCTAGCTGTAATGGTCGTGGTTTTACCTCAGCATAAGAGTGATCAGCCTATAATGTCTTCACTGCTGGGACCATGCTGGGACTCAGGCCGCCTGTGAGAGGGACTGCATAGTCTCACTAAGCCTATCTCGCTATTGAACTAAAACTCAATGAACCTTAGTCTCACTAAGCCTATCTCGCTATTAAACTAAAACTCAATAAACCTTAGTCTCACTAAGCCTATCTCGCTATTGAACTAAAACTCAATGAACCTTAGTCTCACTAAGCCTATCTCGCTATTGAACTAAAACTCAATGAACCTTAGTCTCACTAAGCCTATCTCGCTATTGAACTAAAATTCAATGAACCTTAGTCTCATTAAGCCTATCTCGCTATTGAACTAAAACTCAATGAACCTTAGTCTCACTAAGCCTATCTCGCTATTGAACTAAAACTCAATGAACCTTAGTCTCACTAAGCCTATCTCGCTTCTTCTTAGTCGTTCACTCTTGACAGAGTGGTCGTGGTCATGAGGGATCGCCCACAACAGCGGTCGCTGCCTTCGCGATCCTTTTCCACCGGTCTCTATTGGTCGCATGGCGAGCACATTCTGCCAGAGGGATCTTGGTGATAGATTTAATGGAGTCTGTCCATCGGGTTGGTGATCGACCACGTGGTCTCGTGCCTTCGACTCTACCCTGAATTACCAAACGCTCCATGGAATCATTGTTGCGGGTAACGTGTCCAAAGAATCTGAGGATTCGTAATTGCACAAGCGACGACAGTCTTTGTTTAATATTGAGTTCTTTGAGTATTGACACGTTAGTCCGATGAGCGGTCCAGGGAATCTTTAGCATGCGCCTCCAACACCACATCTCAAGGGCGTCAATCTTGCGTCGGTCCTGCATACGCAATGTCCATGTCTCCGCTCCATAGAGGAAGATCGGAAAAACCAAGGTGTTCATAAGACGAATTTTTGTATTTTTAGTTATTCGGCGGTCTCTCCAGATTTTGTCTAGTTTTTGTGCAGCCGATCGAGTTATGGCGCAACGTCGTCTAATCTCGGTGTCACAGCCCCCACAATTGGTGATAGTAGAGCCCAAATAGATGTAGCTGTTGACGACTTCACAGTTGGCAACTGGTGTGGTATCTGGGTTGTTTTCGTGAGCTCTATCCACTATCATCATCTTGGTTTTTTCGCGGTTCAGGGCGAGTCCAAACTTTAGACTAGTGGTTTCGAGAACACCCAACAAATTACTGATATCCTCCTTAGACGACGCCAGGAGGGTTGTATCATCAGCATACCTCAGGTTGGATATCATCCTGCCTCCAACCGACACACCCTTATCCCAGTTATCTAGAACAATCCGCATTATGTATTCGGTGTATATATTGAACAGCAGGGGTGATAGTATACATCCTTGTCTGACACCAGCTTGTGTTTTGAAGGATTCTGAATCGACACCATTCAAGCGCACACTTGCTGTTCCGCACTCATAAAGTTTCCTGATAAGATGTACCAGATGGTGAGGCACACCCATCTTCAGCAGTATTTTCCATAATTTGGACCAGATGACAGTGTCAAATGCTTTGCTGAAGTCAATAAAACAGATATACAGCGCACTATTGAACTCTCTGGCTTTCTCAATGATTTGTCTGAGGATAAGTATCTGTTCACGAGTGCCACGACCTTTGACAAAGCCCGCCTGTTCCGGACTTATTTCCCTACCTAAGTAAGCTTGAAGCCTGGTGTTTATTATATGCAGTAGAATTTTACTGCTGTGTGATATTAAGGAAATAAGACGATAGTTACTGCATTTCTTTGTGGATCCCTTTTTGTGGAGAGGTATAAACAACGATCTAGCCCATTCTGTCGGCCACTCTCCAGTATCCCAGATCTTGGAGCATATGCAGTGCATTATATCGACACCAAAATCTCCCATAGCTTTAATTACCTCTATGGGTATCTCGTCGGCTCCCACTGCTTTACCGCATTTGAGATGATTAATAGCGGCTCTTATCTCGTCTTTCAGGATAGAAGGTTCGCGGTTGTATTCGTCTGAAGTAGAAAGTCCAGTAACGGTAACAGCAGAATTTTCAGAAAATAGGTAGCGACAGTAATCTCGCCAAACCTCTGTGATCGCCTTAATCTCCGTCACAGTATTACCTGTGGAGTTTTCGATTATCCAGGTCCTTGGTTTGAACTGCCTGGTTATAGTCTTTATCTTCATATACAAGTCCTTGGTCTCATACCTTCCGCTGTGCTGTTCCACTTCCGTACAGATGCTCTTCAGCGCTGAGTTGCGGTCTCTTCGACAAGCCATCTGAATTCTGGCGCCCAAGCTGTTGAGTTCGTGGAGCTCACCACCTATAGCTTTTAGCTTTCTGCGTTCTTCAATTAGTGTCCACGTCTCATTTGACATCCAGTGCTGTTTTTTAACTTTAGACGGTTGTGGTTGTGACTGGACTACAGAATTTACTATAAGTGTTCTAGCTTTTTGCCACAAAACTTCAGGTGGATCATTAGAGTCAGGAGTCCAATGAGACTGCTCGTTCTGCAGTGTACTGGTAAACGAACCCTTGTTCAAAATGTGCAAACGTTTGCAATGGTTCTTTTTTATAGAATTGCGCAACTTTATCTTAAGACTACAGATAAGAAGTTGGTGGTCCGAAAGACAGTCGGCTCCAGGTAGGGTGTGAGCATTGGAAATTGAACTTCTCCATCTTTCTCGGATCATAATATAGTCAATTTGGTTTTTGTGTTGACCATTAGGTGATGTCCACGTATATAGTCTCCTCGGGTGGTGTTTAAATACTGTGTTCATAATAGTCAACTCATTTTCTGCAGCAAATTGCACAAGGCGGTCCCCCCTCTCATTTCTGACGCCTAATCCATACTGCCCAACTATGTTACGCAATCCTAAATCCAGTCCAGTGTCACCAACTTTAGCATTAAAGTCACCCAAAATAATGAAGACTTCTTTTTTTGGAATCTTTGCAATGCAGGTTTCCAGTTGCATATAGAAATTTTCTATGACTTCATCTGATGCAGTAGAGGTGGGCGCATAGGCTTGAATGATATGGAGCGGAGTGGGCGATGCGCTTAGTTTTATAGACATTACGCGCTCGCTGATGGCATTGTATCCCAGAACCGATTTGCTCCATTGTCTAGAGAGAATAATGGCCACTCCTGCAAAACTATTGGTATCATTTCCAGAGAAGAAGATGCTGTGTTTCTCAGTGTCAAAATGGCCACTTCCCTTCCAGTGGGTCTCACTAATGCCTGCTATGGTAATGCCGAGTCTCTCTAGCTCATGGTTCAGAATTTCGAGCTTACCTTTCATAAGTAAGCCCCGTACGTTCCAAGTCCCTACGCGCATCTTGTTACGTAGTTGCAATTTATTTCTTCCAGTAACATTCATGCAATGAGTCGCCTGGTCGCCTGCATACCCATAGCCGGTAGCCAACTTCACACCTGGAGTCCCGGAAAACCCCAAGCGCCGGTTGCCACACGGATCGCCCAGCTTCTCACATTTCTTGTTAAGCGACATTTCATGACTCTCATGGGAAATAGTAGCAGTGGTTTCCCGTTGCCTTCTGCCCCAAGCATTTTAGGAGTTATTTCGACCCCAAGGCTGTTGCTGCCTCTTCTGACCCGTTGCCGGGCAGGGACGAGTGGTTATACCGCCACTGACTCGGACGCCAGAGCCCCGTCTGTTATCTAGCAGGGAGCACCGCGATAACATTTATGTGGTATCGCCGCCAGGAGGCGCGTGCAGGTGGGGTTGACAATTGGGCCGGTCAAGATGTTGTTTCCGATCCCCCTTACTCCCCTCGCCTATCTCGCTATTGAACTAAAACTCAATGAACCTTAGTCTCACTAAGCCTATCTCGCTATTGAACTAAAA
This sequence comes from Xestia xanthographa, assembly GCA_905147715.2. Taxonomy (NCBI): domain Eukaryota; kingdom Metazoa; phylum Arthropoda; class Insecta; order Lepidoptera; family Noctuidae; genus Xestia; species Xestia xanthographa. The sequence goes on from LR990655.1 coordinate 2,390,340, forward strand.
CTCAATGAACCTTAGTCTCACTAAGCCTATCTCGCTATTGAACTAAAACTCAATGAACCTTAGTCTCATTAAGCCTATCTCGTTATTGAACTAAAACGGAATTGACCTAAGTCACAATACGGCCGACATCTCGTTTGGTCTAGGCACAACGCGATTTAGGCACACTGCATTATAGGTACACAGCGAGCAAAGGGAATAAACCATGCTGGCCCAGTGCGTGTTGCTGGATCACACACGTCTTTAATTTTTGGTTGCCATGCTATGACCTTCACGATATTTACCTTTGCCGTTTTGAGACCAGTGGTGGAATATAAGAGAAGTCTGCCTGTCAGCCTGGGTTCGAACCTACACACCTACCTCCTCGAAAGACGCGGCCGCTTCTACTGGGTCAGCGTTGTTCCCAACACCAGCTTCAATGTTAAACCCTATTATTTAATTCAAAATCAGTTTAAAAAAACCGGCCAAGAGCGTATCGGGCCACGCTCAGTGTAGGGTTCCGTAGTTTCCCGTCCGTCACAATAAGTGTTCCCACTTATGAGTTTAAAGGTGGGTATCCATTATGTAAAAATGCTTGCTTATACGAATATACTACAAACTTAGTCCAGAAATTATTTTGTACAACTTTTTGTCTTTTTTGTACAAAAATTGTTGTTTCCATCAAGTTCAAAATGATTTTCCTAGAAAGTCCTTATAAAGTAATACTTTTCAGATTTTTTTCATTTTTTCTAAACTTATGGTTCAAAAGTTAGAGGGGGGGGGACACATTGTTTTTTACTTTTGGAGCGATTATTTCCGAAATTATTGACATTATCAAAAAATGATTTTGGGAAACCCCTATTCATTTTTAAATACCTTTCCAACAATATATCACACGTTAGGGTTGAAATTAAAAAAAAAAATCACTTCCCACTTTACATATAGGGGGGCTACCCTAATAAAACATTTTTTTCCAATTTTTATTTTACCACTTTGTCGGCGTGATTGATATACATATTGGTTCAAATTTCAGCTTTCTAGTGCTAACGGTCACAGAGATTAAGCGAGGATGGACGGACGGACAGACATGGCGAAACTATAAGGGTTCCTAGTTGACTACGAAACCCTAAAAAACCTTGGTCTTTAAAGCCAAATTTAATTTAATTTTAATAATATTTGGCCATTTCTTCATGATCGAATTTTCTGCAAAGGAGTGAGTCAAGGGGTGCTGAAATAAATACAAGTACATTTCATTCATCTTTTAATAACGACATATTCAAGGCCAGGTTAAGTATCGTAAGGACCTACAATAATATTTTCTTGATTTTAGTGACTGTTTTGTGGGAGACGAATTAGGATGGACTCACATCTGACGGAAGATCAGTCAGGCGAATCGTCCATTACTTAGATTCTGTCGAATTTAAATCGATACTAGATGACTATTAACACTTTCCAAAAAAAATGAATATATTAGGTGAACGTAGTAGAAGCTTATTTCTTTTTACCACAGCTTAGAAAAAAAAAATCTATTATCAAAAAACGCTACAAATTTGAAGTAAACTTTTCATATTAGAACAAAGAGAAATTTTGAAAAAAAAAAGAATTTCGAATTTTTTTGATTTTTTTTTCGCAATAAAAAGAACGATGTGTGCCATTTGCTTCTACTCCTCCGTTCACCTATTATACCTATTTTTTTTGGAAAGTGATAAAAAGTCATCCTGTAGGTATATCACTACACTACACTATACTGCTACGTATTTTTCTGATGTGGTGCTCTTACCAAGGGGTATCGCGTACTACAGATGGGGAGTCGGTCCATGTAAAATACTATAGTATTCAATTGCATCCGGTAAGACTAGAAGCCGACCGACCCCAACATAGTTAGGAAAAAGTTAAGCTGACCATGCACAGCGCTTCTTCCGACAAATCCGCGTCCATCCTTAGGATATACATGATACTTATTAACTTATTAATACTTACAGACGAGATAATATTAGACAGTCTTGTCCTTAAATAGTTTCCTAATTAACTGGTATGAGTTCCCATCACGCCGATGTGGCGCAAAGGAAAGCAATATTTATCAGAAGCTTATCAGCCTGTGCAAGTTGTAAAAATGTCAAGTGTTAAAAGGGCATTGTTGTGCTTTAAAGAAATGACTGGCTGCCGACCTGAGAGTGTAACTGTAAAGTGTTAAGTGACTAGAGGCAAAAAATACGCAGAATTTAGAGTGCAATTTTTCTTACAGCGCTTTGGTATAAACTATTTTGTTAATGCCACAGCCCGTTGTACTTGATGCATTTCTGCTCATTGAAAGTTTCTTGAACCCATAAGGACCAGAATAAATTACCATAAGGACTAACTTTACTTTAAGAAAACTATAAAAAATACAGAAACCCAAAACAGCGAATCGTAAATATCATTTGTATAACATGACGACGTCAATTAAGTCACCCCCGCCCGAACTATATCAAAGCACTTAGCAAATAAAACATCGCGGCATCACTCGGCAATAAGTCGGTAGATGCCGTGACGGGTCGACATTACCGCCGAAGACAACGGTAGGTGCGGCCCGAGGCCTATTGACCGCGGTTTGCGCGTAAACACCACCACCCAATACGATCCACCCACCGAACCAACTCGCCAAAACCTTTCGCGTTACGCAACATCCATTGACCATACAAAATTGATTTCCTGATCCCCCAACAGCACCACACCAGCAATGGATATCGAAAACACCCAAACAACAGTCAATGAACTTTCGGTAAGCCGCAAGCTAACCTCTAGATGAGTGCGTACAAATCACGTTTCGCGCGAATCAATACTTAAGTTCAGGCGATCGCCCCCCCTGCAATAAACAGTGGGGGAGTAGTTAGGGGCGCAGGGGGTGTGGGGGGTGAGTTATCGACCGCCCTCCGCTGCGCCCACCTGACCGTCACTAATCAGGGCTCATCCCGCGGACACCTAGAGTAATTGTACGCACTTTATTGCTCGAATGTACTTTTGTTGAAGTAGTGTGCGTGGGCTTTGTGGATGTATTAGGGAACCGTTCGTCTGTGTGAGCGAGGTACAGGCGTCGACGTAAACATAGATATAGCAGCGGATGTCCGGAATGGTAATTTGCTTTATTGGGGCGGCTTTGGATGACGATAATTAGGACTACGAGTCCTTGTTTTGTTAGTATATAAACTTGCACCGTTCTGTACCTCTGTAAACAAATGGGATCTGCTGAACAAACAGGGGTCACGGAATCGGATGGACCTTTGACTAATTATGTTATATGTAGCCGAGTTCTGCTAACGTTTAATTCAAATCCAGAGAAAACGAAGTGTACCTAGATTTATCTGAAATTGACAATAGAGGTATCTTGTTACTTACTTATACTGCAATTTGTGCATTGTGGAGAAAAACAGACTATAAATTTCTACTGAATTTCGAAGTGGAAAATTGCGTTTATTTATTTTTTCTGTTCTTTCATTTGCCCTTATCGTCGGAAACAACAATCTCAGCGTAAATGTTGACCTGCATTAAAATAGATTCGCCCCTACCACAATCGACCTCATTCCAATAGATGGAATAAAATAGACAGGACAGCATCTGCAAATTGACACCGATCAAGACAGACAAAATACATAACATCACGCCTTTAATCCCTGAAGGGTTAGGCAGAGGTGTAAGTACCTAACAGTACGCCCACATTTCGTCAGTTATGTTTAAGTCCGCATGTAATAGAGGAGCGCCTTACGGTGGTACGGTCTCGTTCAAGACGCCAAGCGGACCATATGGTGAAGCTTGCCCAGACTTACCATCAATGAGACGCACTCGTGGTAGACCACCTGCCACCTGGTTGACGACGATCGAAAAAGATCTGAAAGAAGCTAATTTAGATAAGGACGCAGCACAAAATCGTGCTAAATGGGAGATGCGGACAAGGAAGGCTGACCCCAAGTAAATGGGATAAGGTCTAGGAGGACTAAGAAGTAATAGAGGCGCGCCTATTGCCATCAACCGGGCACAAATTATAAGCCGTGTGGTATCCGGCAGAGTAGAATAGAACCAACCCATTACACTCACGGGTGTCGTACAAGGTGACTAATGTCTGAGGCAGAACACCTTGCGCCTCCGTAGACCAGACAATGGACAGCAGCGTTTTCTGTTAGTCTTTCATCACTGCGATCTCCAATCCGCCTGCCAAGCGTGGAGATTACGGCAAATTCCTCCCATCATGGGAGAGGCTTATGTCCAGCAGTGGACGTTATGAGCTGTTGTTGTTGTTGTTGTTGGGCACAAATTCAGACTCCGTGGCTGCTACTAAAAATTTCCTGGAAAAAACCAATAACAATTTTCCCGATCCGGGAAACGACCCTAGCTCAAGCGCTCAGCAGTTCAGACAAAATATCGTCAAAAAAACATACCTGCTATACCTACCCTGCAATAATTCCAAATCAAAATCAAAGACCGTTTAACCGCCCCTAACCTTCACCACACACACACATACATGCATACACCTTCTAAATCTATTTCTATCGTTGTAATTCCACGTGTAATTTAGTTGCGGAAGTAAGCAGGAGTCATGTCCGCCGTCACGCGAGCGACGCCGCGGCGCAAGCTATGTACCGATATGCTTGTTACTTTTATAATTTGTAATCAACGGAATATTCGTATGGGTTCCGTATGGAGGGGGGTGAACTGCAACTGTTTGGGGGTAGTGAAATAATTGAGTTTCTGATTGATGCGAGGGTTCGCGTTTAAAGTTGGTACGTTCTTTGATGTAGTGCTACTGCTGCCGTATGCCAGTTGATTAGAAATAACAGAATAAACAACAGTTATAAGGAGAGTGTAGGATAGGAATTACAGTAGTTATTGTGAATAAAGTTAAAGTTTAGGACTCCCTGTCAGCGTATAATTTAACTACTCCAGCCTTCAAAGCAGGACTGCACGAGGCGTCTTTTAGGTATGCTTTATCCAGTAAAGCTTATCCATTGTTTTCCAGCAATAAAAAAACGCAACTTATTTGCAATTTTATAGAATAAAAGACTGAAGCCGTGGCGAGAAAGTGTTTCCCTAACTGACTGTGCAACTTGTTGAAAATCTCCTGGATACGAGTTGCCATGGCTGACCTGGAAGTCTTTAAAAAGACTCCGGACACAGGTTGGCCGAAGCAAGGAAAACCTGTTCAGGTGGAGATTATTGATGACTCTGCCCTAGAACGTAATAAATGTAGTGATGCACCCTCAAATGATAAGACTCGTCATATCGTGTCCTGCCAGTCCTATTGTTTGCACATCACAGGAGCTGACAATATGTATTTCGTTTAAATCATAGAATTATATGTCTTCAAACACTATTCCCATAATCACCCGCTCGAGGCGCTACTAAAAATCTCCACCTTCTCACCAGAACAAGTAAACTCTACTCAAAAGAACTACAATTAGATTTAATCAAGCCAGCTCGGAACCCCAAAGCGAACTACCCCTAGTTACGGTAAACACGAACCAATTTACATTATTACGGTCGGTAATTACCACGGCAACAGTAAGTGTTACCAGTTACCACGGAGACCAGCTAAACTGGCGATGGCGGTGATATTTCGACATTTAATGAAGGTCTGGTTTTTATGATGACTGTTTATGGAAGCAGGGATCAACGTCATTATTAAGCCTTTGAAAATAACTTTGTTTGACATTATTTTTGTGTTATGCAACTAAAGTGCACTGAAGTACAGGAGAAGAAAGATTGTTCTGAAACAGTGGTCCTTATGGCCACGGTCACGCTTGTAATGAAGGGTCATGCCGAGGTATACGTACCTATCTATAATGTGCCCACATTTCGCTAGATATAAGTATTAAAATCCCATGGATAAGGACGAGCCTATTGCCATCAACAGAGCACAGATCAAAAACTCAACAACACTTTGCCCGTCCTTGGAAGAACCCAGTAAGGATCACAAGCGAAGCTGAGCTTGTGGCAGACGAATTGAAAGTTAGACACTCTGATCGTAAAGGTTTTTTTTCTCCTTTGGGCCTTTTTGCTTAGGCATTAAGTTGTGTACACGAAATAATAAAATGTATTACCAGTCACGCTTATCCCAGGACTAACCCCGTGACATTCTCTCCGCGGATGTTGTTTACATTCCTGTCCGACCGCGTAAACAAAGCGATTTGTCGCGCTGTTGTAAACACCGCCTAATGTGCACTAGCGACGCCATTTTATTTGTTTTCGCGCCAAAATTAACAATATATCGGTGATAGATTCAACTGAGTTGGGTAGTTTTATTTATTTTGTTTTGTTAAGCCTTTTAACTTTGATCTGAATGTGTGAAAGTTCTTCTTTATTTGAAGAGTTGAGATAAAAATAGATCGATAATTAGTTTTGTTGGTAATTTACGGTGTTAGGGCGAAACAATTGTGTTGTATTTCGATTACTTAGCTCTGCCGATAGGATTCTAAAGGACTATCCAAAGATCACATATTATTTAATTGGACTAACCCGAATTTATAGGTTTTTCTTGTCACCCTGTGTGCTTCTTCTTAACCGGACTATCCTGTAGGTAAAGTTACCAAAAACACTCAAGTGAGTCTGACACTCAAGTGAGTGTCAGGCTTGCAGCCAGGGGCAAAATAAAACTTATAAAGTAAGCGGAATTTCCTGGTCAGTACAACCCCTAAAGTGCAGAGGTGTCCCTATAAATAATATTCGTAATATTTTCCAACTAAATACCAACTTATGACAGCAGTCACGTCTATGATCCCCCGAGGCCACCATAGGTGTATTGTCTTACACCCAACAATTTGTATTTCTTCATACAAGTTCCCACGAGACGGGGACCTACGTATTATCTTTCCATGGGGTAAGGCTTCGGACATAGCAACGGAGCGGCAAACTGCTCCTAGGGACTTTTAAAACTTATATGCCAAGAAACTAACTCTAGTAACAAATGTTTTGGAGTTTAAGTGTAGGTGGTAATCTCCGACATTGCGGATTCGATATCAAAACTTCTACAAATCACTCTTAAGATAATTATGTTTTTCGATTTCGGATTCTTCACTTGTTTCTAAAATTATTTTTCAGGTGTCAATTTTATTAGTGGTTACTTACTTACTTACTTCCAGCCCACAAAACACTAAACAAAAAATTAAGAGGAACAATATAAGTACTAGAACTTGATCATCAACTATAAGGCCTGAATTTCTGTTACGCTGATGTCGGTCACGTACAGTGTCGACCAAAAGTCGATAAGCAATCTCACAAAGCAATAGCTTGACGTTTAGTTTGACTTACGACGTTCTACTTTCAAGAAAATAGACATTGTCATCTACAATAATTATATGTAGACCAAAATTTCAACATTGAAATATAAGCCAAGATGGCCTAGTGGTTAGGCGCGTCCACATCCACCAGAATCAGTAAGCCGTGAGTTCAAATCTCACGTTGATACTTTAGACTTTTTGTAAGTTTTTACTCGATTGGAAGTAATAGGACAGAAAAATATTCTCGCTTTGTTCACACATTTCGTAAAGTTAGAAGAAGGTAGATCATAGAAAAATAAGTCAAGAATTTATATTTCTGTGAGGTAAACTTGAGTTTTATGAATATTTTACTTGATCGTAATGAACGTTGTCGTTTGGTTGTGTTAAATTTGGTTAGTGACGTGTGGTTTAATAGATAGCGGTATTGTTGTTGGTATTTCTCAAAATGCAGGCAAATATTGATATTGAGGCGAGGGCGACTAATATTATCGTGCTGCATAAAAGTGGTCTTAATAGAACACAAATATCTGAAGAAACCGGACTAATGTGAGTATTATATTTATGAATTATTGTAACAAAGTTTTATTAAAAATTAAAACCTACTTTGTTATTGTTTATTTATTTGGTGACATATGGATTAATAAATTGATTTTAAATCCATCATGAGGCATAAAAGATAAATAATTAGTGTTAATTATTGGATTTATAAATGCAGCTGAATGATAACTTCAGTATTTTATTATAGCTGCCTAACATCATTTTTTTGTTTTTTGTTTTAGAGGAATACTGTGAGTCAGATCAAAAGGCCTTGCTAGTCGACAATGAAGTGGAAAGCCGTCGCTTATTAGCGATGCGCAGCGACGACATAATGGTTGGCGAATAAGAGACAAATGGTTTCACAACTACGAGACACTTTGTGGAATTATTTGACACCTCATCGCAAACTGTTCGCCGTGCCCTCCTTGCTGAAGGCTTGTATCACGAAGACCAGCTAAGAAGCCCTTCTTGACAGAAAGAGTTATAGAAGAACGATTACGTTTCGCACGGGATTATTTAGATTTTTACTGGAATACTAAGACACAAAAAACTGACTTTTTAAATTAAGTCAAAAGGGCAGGCTTCATTTATGGCGCAAGAATAACACTCTGCTGGTCTGACAAAAACATAATCCCTAATACAGACTCATGTCGAATTATGGTTAATATGTGGGGATGGATAAGTGCAACAGGGCCAGGAGAACTGGCTTTTATTCCTCCACGCACCAACAGTTCTACTTAATTATGTAGAAGTATTAGAAGGTGTCATGCTACAAAATTAATCCCTAGATGCTTTAGTTTTAATTAGATGTGTAACAAAATATTTAGTGAATATTAACTTATCCGTAATTATATTAATGATCTTAAATTGAGGTTTAGTTTCAATCTTCTTTTCTTCGGGAAAATGAACACTTAAACTATAACCTCAATACGAGTTACATTTATTGTGACGTCACAAAAAAATATATTCATAAAGTCTAAATGATTTATATTAGTTTTCAATAAACTCTGCTATGTTATATTTGTGTGATTAGAATATCCTTTCTATGTTATGATGAATTGAAAGTAAGTGGGTATACCGTATACAATAAAAAATCTTATGATCGGTTACAAGAGAACTTTTTTACATCTAGGTAGGAATGTGACGTTACAATATTATCATGAAAGTTTGTTATTTTATAAATAAATAAAACGAATAAACATTTTTGTTATCATTCACCACCACGACTTCTTTATTTCCACCTTCCAACACCGAACAGCTAAAATAATAAATAAATAGTTGAATAATAATACTATGTTTTTTTTACTAATATTTAACTTATTCTAATAAAAAATAAATAATGAATCAATAACTAATCTTACCAAGAAACAAAAACCCCACACGTTGTTAACAGGATTCGAACTCGGATCTCTTTGATCGTGAATCCTACTAATTACCCCAACAGCTATCAACACATGGTAAATAGATGTGAATTTTAGCTATCCAATGGTAAGAACAGGTCGCTACACAAATAAGGTTTGCTGCGTGTATAATAAAAGAAACGGAAATATATTCTTATGTTTCGTGGAGTGTGACGCGCGACATGCGATTGGGCGAACTCTGTGGCTGTGGTGTGCGTACTGTATTGAGACCACTTACACATACAGACGCACGGACGCTCGACCGTGCGTTCACAGCTATACAATCCTTAGCGTGCCTCTGCACTCATGAACGCTTACTGTACATCATCATCTGCCTAGCCTTTTCCCAGCTATGTTGGGGTTGGCTTCCATTCTAACCGGATGCAGTTGAATACCAGTATTTTACATGGAGCGACTGCCTATCTGACCTCCACAACCCAGTTAACACTGGGTAATGCGATAGCACTTGGTAAGACTGTTTGTCAGCCTTTTTGGGCCACTGACTACCTGTAACCACTGTCAAAGATCTACAAATGACAGCCGGGACCAACAGCTTGACGTGCTTTCCGAGGCACGGAAGAAACTCGGTATGTAAGGGTGGTCACCCATCCACCACAGACCAACCTAGGCAAGCACGGCTTAACCTAAAGATTGACCCGAGTGGCTGTTATTATTGAGTCGCGTGTCGGTCGCCTACGTCAGCGAGAAAATATATACTCGTACGCGCGACCGACGTACGCGACCAACGTCAGCGTAGGAGGAATTCAAGCCTTAGAGTTAGACTAGACTACATAGTTAAACTATGATGGATATACACCCGTAGGTACTTATCTATAGTCAAGTTAAAGTAATTGCTTGAGTAATTTTTATGCAATAGACAAGAATTTAAACGAAGTAAGGCAAAGAAAGCGAAGCTTTCTCTCTCTTCTTTCTTTTTCAGAATTTTAACTTCAAGCAATTCCTAAACTACTTTATAAGAATAATTTGATCGTGGTCAATTTGACTTGTTTATAGATATGGGTGATAGACTACAATGCAGGCTAAGTCAATCCTGTTGGAAGTCTTATAGATACATGGAAGCGATTGGCGCCTCTCCTCGTGTCAGTAATCCGCTCCGCTCATCACCCCACATCAGCGACAAACGATATACAAGTCGACTTGACTTATATTATTTTTCCAAGTAATGTCTATTTATGTGTTCCTATGATAGGGTGTTTGCAGTAGTGCAAGGACGAGGCCATACGTCCGTCAAGCATGCATTATTGAGTACAAAACGGCTATCGATCTGCTAGCCTAATAGACGTGAGGACTATCAAACTGTCCTTACAATTTTACAGAATTGAATGGAAAATGCGTTTTTCATGTATGACCGGAAAATTATTCATAGGCATTTGATCTTTTTTTTGTAAACCTGTCAAGTGTCAAACTATGGGCAAAGCCCTCCCCTTTCTGCTTCCAAACCTCTCTATCTTATAATACACATGTAAACGGGTATTTTCGCGAATTTTTACCTATAATATAAGCCCGACGTTTCGACCGAACCGACCGACTGAAGTATTGGAGATACCGCCACAGCAAAGCGAAGGTGTTTATTCAACTACCCTCACTTGATCTTCATAAATGTTAATTAGGGCCGGTTCACACTAGGACAGCACACTACACTAAAGCGCAGGCCACACCGCCAGCTAGCGGGCGGGGGGCTAGGCGGGCGAACATCACCACCACCACCTCTTTACATACTTCGGGGTTCACACCGCGAGCTACCGAAAAAGCCGAACGAAGTATGGTTCGCTTCGCTCGCCCGCCCGCTAGCTGGCGGTGTGGCCTGCGCTTTACAGTGTCCGCATACTAAGATGATTTCACTTGACGAGTACACTTAGTGATCACTGGATTCCAAGCGAGAGAGAGTCTGAAGCCGTCTTCGCGATTGAAATTAGGATACTTCTTGATCTCAATCGCTTCCCGAACCATTCTCTGATAGTAGTGCTTCTCATTTGCAAGGCCTCACCACCCCCCCCCTCCCTCCCCTCCTGCCTCTCTATCTTGTGCGAGCTCTGGCCATGTTTGCCCCGCAAACAAGATTTTAACCTTAATATGGAATAAGCATACATACCATCACGCCTGGAACACCCTTACATACCGAGTTTCCTCCATACCTCGCTAAAGCACGTTAAGCTGTTGGTCCCGGCTGTCATTTGTAGATCTTTAACAGTCGTTACAGGTAGTCAGTGGCCCATAAAGCCTGACAACCAGTCTTACCAAGGGGTATCGTATTACCCAGTACTAACTGGGTTGTGGAGGTCAGATAGGCATTCGCTCCATGTAAAATACCGGTATTCAAATGCATCCGGTTAGACTGGAAGCCGACCCCAACATAGTTGGGAAAAGGCAGGCAGATCATGATGGAACATCACGCCTGAAATCTTTAAAGGGTAAGGCCGAATGCATCTATAAGACATCCACATTTCGACAGATATGATTAAGTCCCATGTAATAGCAATTGAGCCTATTGCCATAATACTTTTACACATAACGACCAAAAGATGGAATATTACTCGAATATAGTACCTAATAAATGCACGAAACTTGCGAAATGTGGGTACATCTCTGCCTTACCCTTAGGTTATACCAGGCGTAACGTTATGTTATTGTCAATTGAAACATTATCTATTAAACAGCTGATACTAATGAGTTTTACGTAATGAACTTCCCTTTCTCTAAAAATAGAAGAAATAGAACAAAGAAAACCAAAATAGAGATATCTTCTCCACCTAATCCATGAGCCCACCCAAAACTACTCAAACCATTTGAACCCACCAAAATATTTAATAAATCTAATATCAAAAACTTGTAGTTGTACGTGCGTCCGTCAGCCGCCCACACGCCGCCCGCCCTGGCATCGCCGCCCGCCCTAACATTGCCGGGGGGCGCACTCACGCACCGGAAGTACCCGTTCAGCCTTCTTGCTTCCTATTCATATAGGAACGGTTTTGTTTCTATGTCTGTGCGTTAGAAAATATTGGTAAAGTTTTCATTTCCTGGATTTTGGGGTAAAGGGTTGGACACAAGGGATGATTTTATTTTTGTAGCGAACGTATAACAAAGCGTATATTGCAAAAACAAATGAATCTAACTTCCTTATCTACCCACGGTGTCTTAATGGCAAAGTGATGGAAGCCTCGCCTCTCGTTTACGAGGTTGCAGGTTCAATTCCAGCAAATACATATCCATCTGACTTTATCAATTCGTAATTATGCACTAATTTCTTATTTAAGGCATAAAGTCGACGTTGCGGGGCTGTTCGAAAGAGATACCGTGGCCCCGGAACACAAAGGCGATGAAGGAACATGGATGGGTTTTAGTCAGTAAAAGTCTGACACTCTCTCCTGCTCCGCCCAGAGCGGGAGGAGTCATTTGATGATTTCTCAACCGAAAAAAAAAAAAAAAAAGGTACCGATATTCCTTGAAAACAAAAAAAGGCATAAAGTCGACATTCGTACCCTGAAAACAAGGATTTGAAAAGAATGTAGATCCATGGATTCTACACGGAACACAAACTCAATTTACAAATGAAAGCTCCTGCCGGCTCGTCGACGAACATTTATCGTAACGGACATTTCATCGATAAAATGTATCGATACATTCGATATACCTACCTATCTCTCGATACAACGCTCACTCGGTGGACGGATCCCCTAAAGAATTCTACGGCTCTTGCTATGCCGATTGAATGACGATAAACCTCTGTCTAACTTCATAAATATTTAAAATGTAGACTTCAGAAAGTATTTAGTTCGATCATTTTATGGTTTTGGAGATAGTATTGTTTGAGAAACCTGTCTATACAAATAAAAACTACATCGTCTTCATGCAAATAAACCCTGGTTTCAGAGCGTATATTTGACGCGTATAAGCTAGTTTTGGTGACGGTCTGAAACCGCTCCAAAACTAGAAAACACATCTATCTAAAATAACTATCGGTCGATACTAGTCGATTCAAGGTTCTAAGGAGAGCGTCTATCAAATAAACATTCTGAAATAAATTGGAACAAATACAACTTCAGACCTATAAAGTGGTATTTGTTTAATTTTATTTATCTAGTGAGTTTAAGAATGTGGATATTTATCTAAAGCATATCGTCAAAAAATTAAAAAACTGGCCAAGTGCGAGTCGGACTCGCGCACGAAGGGTTCCGTACCAATTATTATAAAAAAATTACGTTTGTTGTATGGGGGCTCCCATACAACAAACGTAATTTTAAATATTAATTTTATTCTGTTTTTAGTATTTGTTGTTATAGCGGCAACAGAAATACATCATCTTCTGTGAAAATTTCAGCTGTCTAGCTGTCACGGTTCATGAGATACAGCCTGGTGACAGACAGACGGACAGATGGACAGACGGACAGACGGACAGACGGACAGACAGACGGACAGACAGCGAAGTCTTAGTAATAGGGTTCCGTTTTTACCCTTTGGGTACGGAACCCTAAAAACAAACAAACATTCAGTAAACTTGAGCTATTTTCTTACACTCATGCCAGCACCGGAGACTAGAAACAGATAGCATATTTATCCATACTCATCAGCGCACATTTCTAGAATATTCATCAAGATATCATCTGCCTAAAATTTTCCCAACTACGTTGGCTTCCAGTCTAACCGGATGTAGCTAAATACCAGCATTTTACATGGAGCGACTGCCTATCTGACCTCCACAACCCAGTTAGTACTGGGTAATACGATACCCCTTGGTAAGACTGGTTGTCAGACTTTCGGGCCACTGACTACCTGTAACAACTGTGAAAGATCTACAAATGACAGCCGGGACCAACGGCTTAAGGCCGTGCTTTCCAAGGCACGGAACAAACTCGGTATGTAATGGGCGGTCACCCATCCACAGACCAATCTAGGCAAGCACGGCTTAACCTAAAGTTCAATCCGAGCGGCAATTATGTAGCCACGAGCTCTTCAGTCATGATTATAACCATTTAAGAATATTTAATTTAATTTATAGCCTTAAAAAAACACCATGTAGGAACATCGAAATTGGCAATGTAGGTACTGCAAATTAATTACGAAACTTTATAGGTAAAACAAAATAAAAGCCTTCACAGCAATGAGGATGTTATGACTCACAAATTTGGGTTATTACAAATTACAACCTGCGAATGATTCACGAAATACACTTACATGAGCGTTAGTAACTTAGTACCAATGTCTTACCGGAATGGCGCATTTTACTTACGAATGACGTCTTTGTATCATCTTATCGGGAAAAAATAAATATTTATTTGCGCATGAGTCATTTGTTCGCAAAAAATCAAGGTTGACCGCAAAAATTACAATAATTTAATTCAGGAGATAGTTTATCTTAGAAACGGTATTTTTTAAGCTTTGTATGTTTTCCTTATTGATAATTGCATGTTAAAAATTTGCTTAGAAATATTTCACAATTTGCGATGTCACAATCATCGCTTACGTGAAACTTTAAGTGCGTACTTTGATTATGAACGCTAACACTTTTCTGATTTCTATTTCATTGTTACAAATTTTCTGACGTAGGGGTTATAAAAGGAACCGACGTCATTCACTTCTTAAATTCAGACGTAATATTAAAATTACAATTCCTACCTATTATGTAAGAACGGGCAATAGACTGCCCCTAAATAAAATATTCAAACAAAAGAGCACGTTGGAGTCAACGGGTTTGCTTAGAACCGATAGAGAAAATCGAACATTTCTGTTAGTGAAACAGCATAAGACCATGGGTAAGTATTGTAGTGTCTTAAAAACTACCATTCCACATTCCTCTCACAACCAAAACCTAAAAAAAAATCCATCTCCTCACATCCCCTTTCCGCAAAATAAACGGGCGATATGAACAATACTATCTCATCATAACCACTACACATCAATAACATTTGCACAGGACCGGACCTCCCCCTACGCCCCCCCTGGTTCACCCCCTACTACCCACAAGTGCGCACAACGGTTCAAATCAAAAGGTTTCCAGTAAACATTGGAGGGTACTTCCTCGTTTGTTATAACTCGCACTTTCTATAGATAGGTTAAGCGATATGTGGTATTATTTTAAGCCATGTTATGTAATTTATATTGTATTCATTAAGTTGTAATGGTATTTTAATACGTATCATTATGAGTTACTTTTAGAATCGAGCGTCACTGATAAGTTTATCGCTAGGAAACGGGGGAACTTTTTAAATTATTAATCCACGTGGAAGCGAATTTAAATCAAGTTTTTGTCTTTGATATAGATCTAAACCCTTCCTGGTTATCGTGTCCGAGTCTGAAAGTAGAAACAAATTCGCTCAATGTTGTTCAATCTGGATCCTATTGGTAGTTTTTGCAGATTCGTCAAAGATGGACAGTCTTCACGACTCAAATCCGAGCGCAATAATAAAAAGGATGTGCTCTGACCCGACCGTTTGTCTTGTGATATGTGAGGGACTGCGAGGGCCGAGCGACGGAAATAGGTCAACTCCGCGCTTGTACAAGACAAGTTGGAACAGCGACTGCATAATATTGACATTTCTTCATATAACATCACTATAGGTTGGGATAAATTGATCTGCGATGAGTTTATGCACTAGATGTATATATATATACGTATATACGTTTTAATTCACAACTCAGATTGGTACCACCTTAACGAGAAAATGACTGTTTTTTTTGCAGTTCTTCAGATGAATCATATGCGACACCAAAAAAAAGTCGTTTGCAGTAGTATTTTATTTTATTTTAGATGATACGCCTGTTTCCACCATTTGCCATATACATAGATAAGCAAAAACCATAAGGTGTTCCGTGTGAAACAAGTGATAATATCCCTTAATGACATCCCCAATTTTTTACACAATTATCTTCCACCTAAATTCACTATAAAAACTGCGTATCATTCTTACACACAAACCTGCAGCCCACAAGGAAAGCAATGATGTGGTGAAGTAATCTTTTGTTAAAAAACATCATTAGCCCCCCCCGCCCCCCTCATACGTGACACGGGTGGCGGGCGGTGGGTAGCGGGGCGACCCCAGACGCAATAGTAAGCTGTAATAAGCTCGGACTTTTCTCCGCCACTTTGAGACTTTATGTGCACTGTTGTACATTTAGATATTTATTTTCGGATTGTGGCTTTATTTTTGGAGTCAGGGAAAGTTCTGAGAGGGAAAAGATTATTTTTTAATGTGATGTGGATGAACGAGCAAAAGATTGGATGGGCCGTTCGATCGAACGGTTGTTAGATTCACACCCTCGCAGTGGCGATAAAGACAGTGATAGTAGGTGTTTATCGATACTTCTAATTCTGATGTAGAGAATATTTGGAGAGCTTATGGACGCGCTGTAGTATTAAATGGGCACTAATTATAGACAGGTTGAACACGACCTATTTGCAAACTATTCTCAATAAAACGTCGATAAAAAAAGCAAATAATTGCCACGAAATGTTATTCGCAATTCACACCCCACAAAAAACGGACAGTGCATCATTAGGGCCAAACATGAAATCGCCGCCAAAAAATACCAATTTTAATATGTCCCCCGAATGAAGTAAAGCATTTGTCAACAGCAGCAGTCACCGTGACGGATGAGCCGGCGATGACGGCCCGGTGGGATGGCAGGGGGTGTAGTAGGGGGGCAAGGGGGTCGTCTTATCCCCACGTTGAGTACGTGTGATGCAGTGCAGCCGTGTCGGCTGAACCTTGGCTTCTTTGGATTGAAGATGAATTTATTAAAATATGAATCAAGTGATGCATTAGGTAAAATAAGATTAAGAAGAATAAGTTGTTGAAGTTATTAATATTAGTTTTATATTCCTTCACATAATGTTAATTTAAACTTGTTAATTTTAGTTAATTGTGGCACATCTAATATGTTTAAGGGGCATGCGTTGCTAACCTGTAAGAAGTTGTTACACTATATAACCTTAGATAATGGTAGATAATTACTCGAAATATTTACAGTGTAAACAATTGTTGGCTGGCCAATAAAGGAAGATCATAAATATACCTACATATAAAAGTTAAGTTACACAAAACTTTTCAATTTCGATGAGGGACTTCTTTGGGACTAAATATCCAATTTATTTTCTGCTACATTCAAGTTGGTCGCATTATTACATCATGGCTTCTGCATTGCAATATGTTTCGCCCATGTCGAAAACTACCTAGCCAATGATTGATCCACACGATTGCAACCAATTCATTTTTGGGAAGCTATACTTAAAGCCGCATATAAAGGGTGTAAAACACCACTTAACGAAGCCGAAAGGCACTTGTTCTCCTCGTCATTGAGATCATTTTTTTATTCTACACCCATACCTGGGAACCTAGTTACGGAGATAAAGTTTTTAATGTAAGATTTTTACTTTATACACCTCCACGACCCCCGCACTATTCAATCCATCCATCAGCACAATGTTTTGAGTGCGTTACATCGAGTTCTACCACAAAACATGATTTTTCACCCCAAAAAAAAAGTCGTTTCCCAGCAATAATTTTTGCGTAAAGTTACTTAGTTTGATGTACAGAATGATTGGTTGACGGCTTCGTGATGAGGTCTTTTACACTCTGTAGATAAACACAGGTGTCAAACTTCCACCCCCTTTTAAAACCTGCTTTATACAACCTTTTGTATTACTCAAACGTTTGGTAAAATGATACATTTAGAGTTATAACCATAACAAAACTGCACCGTACAAGGGTGCTAGACGGTTCCCATTGAGTGTTACAGCTACCCTCACTTGACTTACAATTTGCGTAACAATTGAAGGGGTGGTAATGGAAAATAGCGCCGATAGGATTTCTTTTTAACCCCCTTCCATTATATTGATGTAAAATTCTGTCCTTTTAATTTTGTTAAGGGCTAAATTAATTGTTTACCATTCAGAATTTATCTGAGACTATGAAATTGTAGATAGTCTTTGAAAATAAATGATGATCTACAAAATTGTTATTATTGGTCAAAGAATTAACGACTTATTTCTAAAACTTAACCATAAGCCTACAATAACTCTACCCCGGCTCACAACATAACCCAACCCTACAAAACCGTGTCGGGTCCGAAAGTGTAGCAGATCCGCGCACCGCTCAGCGCATTTACGATTACACTACAACTATCATTACAAGCGCACTATTGATTCCTAATCCGCACTTCCGGATGTTACGTAACCCCCCTTCACCCCGCGGGCGGCGGGCCGCGCCCTGCCCCGCGCCACCCCTGCAAAGATTTACAACCGGCCGGGTAGCGTTTGACGAATGATTGGCCGGCCGTTCGCTTGTTACAGGAAGGCTTTACGGATTGTTTTGTTTTTCGACCACGGATATGTACGAGTATACATATCATGAGGCTGGCGAGTTTTGTACGCTTGTTGTTGAATTGTTGGGGTTAGTAAACAAGCCGATGGGTTATTTTTGGAACGTTTAGCTAGGTTTATTATAAACCTTACCCTAATTATCATTAAGCTCCTTTACGAGGTACCAAAGTAGCGAAAATGCACCCCAATGGTAGTTTTTCCTAAAAGTTCCGATAAAAACTTCGGTAATATTGTAATTTCTTTGAACGAATTATTACATTTTTGTAACATCCATCTCCAGATCAACGTAGATACGTTGTGGGGTTAAATTCTGCCGTCCCCCGAGTGGGAGTCCGAGCGTGAGGATAAGTCCGTTTATAGCCAGGGCCGTGCGTAGGGTTGAGTCCATATCTCATTTAGAAAGTATTAACTGATGAATGTGCTATTTTGATAAGTAAACTATACTTAATTAATAGCAAATGTAGATTATCTTTTTGCATGATGTGTACTAAGAGACTTCGAAAATACTATTTAAAGTTTAAATCGCTGTACTACGATTTATTGATATGCTATCCTTTACTTCCAGAGGCTAAGACTGCCCTTTAAAATAAAAACATGCTGTCATACATGGTGTAAGGGATATTTTAACAAACTTTTACCAAAAATTCAGTACACCCTCAGCGTTGAAATAGTTTAATTGCTGCTAACTATACCGGATGACTTATTAATCACTTTCCATAAAAATGGGTATAATAGGTGAACGGAGTAGAAGCCAATGGCATACTTGGTTATTTTTTGTTTAAAAAAAAAAAAAAATCTAATAAATTCGAAATTCAAATCATACGCGTATGAGAATATTTATGATTTGAAATTCGATATTTTTCATTTATTTTTCAAATTTTTCTTTCTTTGTACTAAAAAGAAAAAAATACTTAAAATTTGTTGCGTTTTTTGTTTTTTTTTTTTTTCATTTTTTTTAAAGCCGTGGAAAAAATAAAAATAAAACTAGGTATGCCATAAGCTTCTACTCCATTCATGTAATATACTCATTTTTTTTGGAAAGTGATAAAAAAGTCATCCGGTATGGAACAGCTGATTTCTAAATAACTGATGAAGATGTCGAATCCTCGGCATGATATTGTATTGCGATGTTTCTTACGGTGTTTAACAGTACTATATCATCACAACACTCGGGTTTCCTCAGAGTGTCAGAAGACCACTTTCTCTCAAATCCAGAACTTGTAATAACTTCGATAGAGCTGTTCGTGCCTGCGAGCTATATATTAATGGGATAGTAATAAAATTAAATGGTGGAAGGCGGGTCACCTTCCAAGGAGTAATGATGACAGGAGTAACGCCAGCTATGGAAATGGGAAGCGTATTCATTGTAGAGCCATGGGAGAGGTAAGCAAAGCAGTTTAATGAAGCAAGGGAGAACCGGTAGAGAGCGAAAAAAGCAAGCAAACGAAGAAAGGCAAGAAAAAGCTTGAGATTTATTTATTTATTAATAAATAAATAAATAATAATAATAAATATTGCTGGACATTACACACAGCGCCATCTAGTGCCACACTAAGCAACGAGGCTTGTGTCGTGGACACCAGATAGTTGATATACTACATAGATACTTTTTTTTTTTGTTTGTAAATACATACTTAGTATACATATAAACATCCATGACTCGGAAACAAATGTCCATGCTCATCACACAAACATTTGATCCGGCCGGGATTCGAACCCGGGACCCTAAGAACGTAAGGCAGCCTCACTACCGCTGCGCCAATCGGGTCATCAATCTAACTTATAACTATCATTACAGGTATGTCACTAATGCGATATCTTGCTCTCAAAACTAACTTAAGTACCTATTTACAATATAAAACTATGAACGACGTAAAAAATAAATAAGTACTACTTAAAGCTTTTGTACGTTTCAACCATAAAAAACACAATATTTAAATATAAAACAACAACGTTTAGCCTACTCTAATCTACACTATAACATAAAATAAACAACAGTATTTTTGCGAATTCACTCATATAGCATGTAAATACATCGATCTTGATGTGAAGATCGTTAATAACCCGAATTGCGCGGATCAATGGTGTTTGAGGTGTTTTATTTAGTACTGCCTTCAATGCCCCATTGATTTTAAAAGCGCAGTAGGGATTTGGTCACTTACCTATAAACTCCAGCACCCCAATTGCGCAACGCCTTTTTTGTAACACAATCCGAAGAAATTTGAAGGAAATTCATACCCTGTTGCTTCCTATATTTGCGAAATCGTCTCTTCGACAACGTAAATCACGCAACAAATATTGTTGAACAGTCAAAATGAAGACATTGGATTTGAAATACCCCAAAGGACACCAAAATATCCTTGCGATTACTGAGCTTTGCTCAACTCAACAGCTTTTAGGGCTGACCTCAGAGTGTGTAGATATTTTTGACCGTGGGTCGATACTGACTTCTGAATCCTGCAAAATGACCAGAAACTTTAAAAAAAATCCTTAATCTATCTAAACCAACACCCACGCTAAGGGTATTCTATTTTCGTCTCGTCTCATGCCAAAATGTTTTTCATATTAAAAACACTTAGAACAATTTGTACAAAATATTTACACAAAAGATCAGTTACCGTCTGTAACGTGTTGGTACATCAATCGATTGGTCTTCCATCGTCAGCGGCGCATTAAGGTGTAATGGACGATATGAAACAAGTTCAGTATTGTTACGTAACTAATATCTATGTAGATATTGTTTATGTGTCTAAAAGCTGTTGTTCCGGGTGTGCGTGATTTTTTGGAGCAAAATGGCACTTTTCGCACCGTGGTTACTATTATTTGTGCCACGGTCGACGTCAAATCGCTTAGACGCAAGTCAATGTTAGTGTCGCATCATTTTCGTTACAGTTCAGTAAGTCTGACCATAATGCGACAACAGTGAGTGTCGGAGACGTCATCATGACGTTCAATACCTGGCTGGAGAGCGTGACAAACTTTCAAATAAAGAACACCGCAGGATTTAAGTTAGTTCTAAGAGTCTGACAACCTCGCTCGTCAAAAGCATGGAGGATATTCACTAGGATTTTCACACGCAAATCTATACTAATATTTTAAAGAGGTAACATTTGTTTGTAAGTTTGTATGTAGGGGGTAATCTCCGGAAGTAATGAACCAATTTTAAAAATTGTTTCACTGGTAGAAAGCTACATTATTCGTGAGTGCTATAGGCTATATTTTATTCCCGTACTCCCACGGGAACGGGAACTACGCGGGTGAAACCGCGGGACGTCAGCTAGTAAAATATAAAGAGCTTTCTGTCCAGCGAACTTATTCACTCCCTGGAAGCTGTATTTTTTAAAACATGTAAGTAACACCGGGAGAGTTGAAAAGGCATGGGGGAGGCCTTTGCCCAGCAGTGGGACAGAATCGGATAACTAAAAAAAAAAGTAGCATAGACGTGCTCCTTAAGTTCAAGTTCCAATGCAATCCCTCATCATCTGCCTAGCCTTTCCCCAAGTTTTATTGGGGTCGGCTTCCAGTCTAACCGGATGCAGCTGAATACCAGTGTTTTACATGGAGCGACTGCCTATCTGACCTCCACAACCCAGTTAGTACTGGGTAATACGATACCCTTTGGTAAGACTGGTTGTCAGACGTTTTGGGCCACTGACTACCTGTAACGACTGTCAAAGATCACAAATGACAGCCAGGACCAACTGCTTAACGTGCTTTCCGAGGCACGGAAGAAACCCGGTATGTAATGGGTGGTCACCCACCCACAGACCAACCTAGGCAAGCACGACTTAACCTAAAGATCGACCCGAGCGGCTGTTATTATTTAGCCACGAGCTCCTATGCTATGCTATCCAATGCAATCCCTAATAACTACCAAAACACTAAAAATTCTCTCCCACAATGCAAAATACCCATCTAAATTCGATCTCAATGCACACACTACAAGACGAAGCTATTTCATCGCTCGATAAAACAAAGGACTACAGACATAAGTGATATTACAGGGAGTACTCGTCTCGTCTACCCTCGGGGGTGAGCAGATACGTAGTTAGTACTGTATAGGTACCACATTACCTATAGTCCACTGCAGACAGGGTCCCTAGCGATGGGGGAACGGCCCATCTATATTAATCGGGCAGTCCCTAATTTTGGAAATAGGGACTGATATGGTTTTTAGATCATTGGTTGGTGATTAAATGTATCGTTACGTACTTATTGTTATCGTTGGTGATCGAATGTCTTGTTACGTTTATAAGTACTAATTTAAGAAAAAGGTTCTTAAAAACTGCAATTGAACTTACGAAATTAAACTTTCATTGTTATTAATATAGAGATCAAAATAATTAATTAACTCTACTCATAAAGACTGAATTGACGAAGTATTTAAACGTCATTTTAATACGTTAAAAAATCCCCTTTTAATATCATCAAATGTATGATATTCATCGTCCTGTGTTCCCTCCTAAAAAACAAGTATATTTTCTTTCTTCCCCTACAATAATTTAGATCAAATAAGAGGCATATTAGGTAATATGAACCTCCTAATTCGCGTACCTCTATACATTTATTGATGCTCTACCTACACTGAACTGGTTTCAAAGTTATTTCTATCCTAAGTTCAGACGGTTTAATATAGCCTGCAGTGACGTCAGAGACTGTGCACTTATCCAAACCTAAGTATAAGCAGGTATCTGTGATCGCAGCAGTAACGATCGGACGGTGTTATGCTAATTCTGAAATAGATTCAACGTTGTCTGAAAAATATAAATTGGAGAAGTCTATGAGAGAATTGATTCAGTAGACTAAATGAATGCGAGCTTTTAACAGCCCCTGATAAAAAAGAAGGGGTGGAAAAATCTGACCTTATTAGAATAAAAACACTATCAATAAAACTAACGATAGAGATCATAGAGGAAACGTAAATGTTAACATTAAAACCTAACATAAAATATCATACGATTATAGTCTCCTAATCACAAATTTAGAATAAAACCGGATTTCATTAATACGATTACAGAATGATCACTTGTCGGCCAAATTAATTACCAAGATGTTCTCTGTGAATATGAGATTTTATTGAGCCTGTCCAATTTATTCACTAATCTTTTTATATCATTTATTTGAATGCTACTAAAGATGTAATAAATGATTGAACTAATTTCCTGTTGGAAACTCGATTGGTGTTTCTACTTTGTGTTGAATATACGAAGTGTCATACAGTACAGAGCAAGCGAAAGTCCTGCCACGAGGCATCGCCGCAATAAATTGTTAGCGCTCGCGTTATTGGGCGATGAGATGACACGCGTCGCAGTGCGATGACGTCCTGAAACATCCATGTTTCATCGGCGTCCGACGTCCGGCGCGCGTCCGGCAGCGTCCGTGCGCGTCCGGCGGCCGTGGGCGGCCGCTGTGGGCGTGCAGGCGCTGCACCGCCCCGCCCCCCGCGCGCCCCACGCTGTTTATTCTCGGGCCGAGTGGCGGGGCGCGCGACAGTCGCCCGCGTGACGCGCACCCGAACGCACGCGTGCGTCAGGTATACACCGGACACGGTCGGCTCGAGCGGTGCATCCAACACCGGACATCACCAAAAAATACAGTTGTCAACATTTTCGGATAAATGCGATTTAGTACGGTGACGGAAACGTGAGAAGGGTGTAGGAAGCGGATTCGCGGAAAATGCATTTCCCGTGTGCATGGCGCAGGCGGAGCGGGCGGGGGGGTGGGTGCATGCGATGATGGACATCGTATTGATTTCTATCTGCCCGCTCCTCCCTTATTGTGCGGTGCAGGGAGCGCCATCGATCGTTGCACCGGCCCTTTAAATTAACACCCCGCGATTCGGCTGGACACACGATATTTGGACTTTATTGTAGAGCGTTGCAGTGTCGTGTGCGTGTACCAAGTGCGAATTGAGTTTTACAATTTATTGCGTCACGTGGATGCCAGTACGTGAGTTATTTAGTAAATTGCAATTAATGCTAATTACTTATTAATTGGAATAGATATTAACTGTGTAGTATATTAACAGTTTAACTCATTTATGTTAAAAGTTTAATTGATTGTCATAGTGTAATGAAGTTCTGTTCCGTAATATTTATTTACCACCTAAATGTGTTGTATTTACGAGTTGAATCTTGATTATTCTGAAAATATCTTACGATAAACAGATAATTATTTTTATTGCAAGAAAACTTTGCACAGTTAATTAAGTTCAGAACTTTGACAATTTAAGTTAAATTTTAACCGCAAAGCGAACAAACTTCCGCTACGTGTAAATTATAAATATTTATCATCGCTCCTCCACCCTTCTCGTCGCACACAATCATAAATTAGGCACGAATTACAATAATTAAACACGGAGATGTCACCGCTCGATCCTGCCGGCACAGCGTGAAACTATTCATTACTTTTATTCATAAAACTAACGTGCAAACGAATTTTTCAGAACAAAAACATCAAATAATTCGCAATATTCAAACAAAAAACAATCAAGCTTTAAAAATAAACTTCCAATTTTTGTAACTGACGAAAAAGTTTGTACGGATCAAGAAGAAAAGGAAAGGGGTGCAAGTCGTGCAAGGTGCACGGCGTACTTAGCAGATAGTTTTGGTGCAAAGCTGTGTGGAAGGCATTACGGTGGCGGCGACACTGGGCGCCCGGTTGGAATGCGCGGGATTGGATACGTTTAGCGCGCGCGCACGCCCCGACACGGTGCCGCCCTCGGAACACCCGGCCATGGCGACCGACACCGGTAAGTACTCAACACAGCATCACAAGTGCGCTATTCATCTTCCATAATCATAATCCGCCTCTGAATTTGCCATAATCGGGTAAAAACTAACAATGTCTCAAGACATTGACTATCGGAAGATCTGTAGCGCACTTTTAATACCATTTGAAACTTTAAATTAGAAATTAAAAAAATCTATTTGGAAACATTTGCTGTATAATATTAAAAACATTATACGACTCATTATGGATATAATTTAAGATAAAGATCTATTAAGTATACCTTAGATAAGCAAATGATTTGAAATAGATTTCCAGCATGATCAGAGGTCTTCCACCTCTAAGAATTTAAATTCAAAACTTATATTTGAAATGTTTGGAATTGAATTTGCATCAAATTTTAAGTGTTTTGTTCGCCCTGAAGTAACTTGTAAAGCATCTATGATTTTAATATGAGTTTTTTCTAAGTTTATGTTTCGTCATATTGTTTAGTAGAAACGTTCTTCATTTTTAATAGATTTGACTTGGAAATCGAGTACCCGATTAAAATTCCGTCCCATGGCATGTCCATGAAATCTTTCAAGCCTTTAAAATCAAACATTAGCCAATTACAATGAAACTAATCGCAATACCCTCAAAGCATAATCAATCGCTTTAAATCCAAAAATAAAAAGTATAACCAAACTCTATAGTAAGGCTCACAGTCCATACATATCAAAGCAATCAAAAGCGTCAGTCAAATCAAAAAAAAAAACAACATTCCAAATTAAAAACGCAAATTGCAATGAGACGCAATTGTTTACCAACAGAATGTATACTATGGTACGTACGCGTGGCTACGTCACACGAACGTATGAGTTCGTTGATATTCGCCCCCCCCGCACCCCCGCCGTCCTGCCCCAGGATCTACCCCGCAGGATAAGGGGATGGGGCGACCGTTCTTGCTTAATGACGTCGCTTCACTCGAGACCCGAGTTTTTCTCTTTTATTTTCGCCAAATGCATTTACAAATAATTGTTCGTGGTAAAATGTTTTTGGTGTTCTCTTCTTATTTTTAGAAGCTTGTTTCGAAGTATAAATGGCGTTTTGTTGGACAAATTGCGTGTTTACTGCGGTATTTCCTTTTTGCTGAGTGTTCTAGTAAGACTCGAGTAACTTTTCAATGTTCCGATAAGAATGCTAACTTACTTATAATTAGCAAATAAAACACTATTGTCCTTTTAAATACCAATTCGAATCATAGAGTTCGAAATCTTAAAAGAAACTCCAAATCAAATTCTAATGCTCCATTATTCATCCATCCGAGCGCACTATTGTATCCAGTTTTACTGCCGTAAACACGTTCTTTGCCGCGATCTCGCCGTTCATAGGGTTAATACTGCGCTGGCTACAGATATACGCGTCATAAAAACGCTCAGCCCGCCGCCTTCGAAGTCTCACCCTTCCCGAGGGGTGGCATGGACAGGGGATCAAAAGCCGTGCATTCACACTCAAAATATATCATGACCTTTTTAATACGAACCTTTTATGAACAGTGTGAATGGGTATTTAGGGACACTGTTTCAAGTATATTGATTTTAGCTAGCCGCGGCTTCAAACACATTAAAGGCCGTTGAATCTTGAAGAAAAAACAAAGATTCTTGGAATTTTCACCAAATAAGAAAAATTATTTTAAGGACAAGTATTATTCTTTTGTGACTCATAATTAACTTTTAACAAAAATACAGGTTGTCCCTAGGATGCATGACATGGTTACTAAATAGGAATAGGAACGAATCAACGAATCAATTGCCTTATTAGTCAAAAATAATTTAAATTCCGTCTAAGTATAAATTGCGCGAAACTTAGTAATAAATTCAATCCTTCACTGTGACTCTCGACCGGATACTCTGAGATTAATTAGATCCCTAAATCTTTGTAACAGGACCACGACAATCCCAACATCGCTGGGTTACAAACTTCCATTAAAATCTTAAACTTCGCCGATAATCCCGAAGAATTTCTTATTAAAATAAATTACTATTTGAAGATCTTTATAAAGTAGAGGTGTACCATAGGGCAGCCACATTTCGCCAATTATGTTTAAGTCCCATGTATTTGAGCTCCTTGAGTTATAAGTCGAGCTACACGTTAACTGACAAATGCTTGCACTGACTGGACAGGTCCACTCAAATCTGTATGGTTCTTTCTTCAGTAGACCATCTCAGACACTAATCTGCATAGTCCTCATGTGAATTGAGCAAGATTGTCTGGACTTTAAAAGAGACTATGACCTCTGAGTTTGTTTCGGCTGTTTCTTCTCAGAGTAGTCAGGTACGAAACACCGGCCCCATCTAGTTTTAAAAAATGCCGTGTAAAAGTGTTTGTAAAAACCAATAACATTGCCCGATCTGGGAATCGCAGTTTAAGGCTCATATCGTACCCAGCGGCAGCGCTTGCGATCACTAGATCAACAAGGCAGTCTTACTTTACAAGATCTTTATAAATCAAATCGAAAAACAAATGGGATTCAATGCAAAAGCCGCTTTAACAAGTCGATCGGAGCTTATCAGATTATGAATGGACAACAAAAGACCAATGAATTTTAATACAATAGCTTGTAAAAAATCGCTCCAAGGTTCTTGATGACACACAGTCTAAAGGAAAAGATGATCTCTAATTTGTTGATATTTTAGAGAATATTATTTGTTTTGGGTGTTGGTTTTGCGTAATCAATTAATTATTTGCACTATCAGGTAGTTTTAATCGAAACATTGAATAATTTGATGATGAAACATCATCTTTTAAATGGTGGTACAATACAAACATTGACTTTTAAATAAAGAATCAACAACATGAAAAAAGTTTAATCGTGGCAAAGGAAACGCCAATGTGATTGACTCATGCAAAACGGTTAGCATTAATAGTAAGTACAATACATTATTTATATTTATTTATTTATTTATTTATAATAAGCACACCAACAGCACAATCACTTACAATTCAAATCAAACAACATCTATATATACATCTGTATAGTCTCAAAAATTCTGGAAAAAATTGTCAATAAAAGACTGGTAAATTTTCTGGACAAAAACAAAATAATCTCGGACAGACAATTCGGATTTCGACGAGGAAAGTCTACTGAAGACGCGGTGTCTCTCTTGACTAATCAAGTTTCACACCACATAGAAAATGGAAAATGCTGCGTCGGTGTTTTTCTTGATTTGGCAAAAGCATTCGACACCGTGTCTCCCGGTATTCTTCTAAAAAAATTAGAAGCTTCGGGGATAAGGGGTGTACCTTTGGAGTGGTTCGCTAGCTACTTGTCATCACGGTGCCAATACTCCAAAATAGGCAGTCTCCAAAGTTCCTTGCTACCCGTCACGTTTGGTGTTCCGCAAGGCAGTACCCTCGGCCCAACGCTTTTTACGCTTTATATAAACGATCTAGTAAGCCTCCCTATAAACAGCGCGGAAGTGATCTGCTACGCCGACGACACTGCCATCATCTTTCACGACTCGACTTGGGAACGGGTGTATCGTTTGGCGGAACAAGGCCTCTCTCAGATAGCGCACGCCCTAGACACTAATCTACTAACATTAAATGTCAGTAAAAGTAAATATATTGCTTTCTCAAAAACCAGTGCCTCCAGCCCATCCCAAACTATGTCCATAAAAATACACACTTGCTCACAAGAACACAACAACGCTTCCCACCACACATGCCCATGTGAAGTCCTTGAACGAACAGACGCAATAAAATACCTCGGAATAATCTTAGATAACCAATTAACTTACAAAGCCCACATATATGCCGTATCCTCCAGAGTGCGAAAACTGATCCATGTCATGAAAAAACTCCGTGACTGTTCCCCAATCGATGTGCTGCGAACGGTCTACTACGCACTCTGCCAGTCAATCATGCAGTACTGCATCGGTATATGGGGTCGGGCTTGTAAAACCACATTCATTACATTAGAGAGGGCACAACGGGCACTGATCAAGGTTGCACTTAGAAAACCTTTTAGATTCCCCACAGACCTTATTTATCAGGAGTTTAAAGTTCTAAGGGTACGACAACTTTTCATATTACAAGCAACGCTTAAGTACCACGCAACCGTAAAAAAACTGCCTGATTACAACAAATTAATAAACAAGCGGGTATTTAGAGTACCTATACCAATTACCAAATCGGAACTAGCTAGACGCTGTACAAATTTTTCACATCCAAACACCTTCAATAAAATCAGTAAAATTTGCGACCTAAGAGACTGCTCAACCTCCACCTGTAAAAATATATTAAGAGTAGCCCTTTTAAAATTGACATACGACGCTACCGAAGCCTTGCTATAGCACCTGCACAACAGTCACACACACACCCATACACACACGCACGTACACTCACAAAAACTCAAACACACCAGAACAAAAGCCCAACAAATGCAGACTTTGCTTTATTTCTATTTTCTACCTTGCTTTAACCTTTACCCTGTTAATAATATTTTTAATGTCCACATGTTTGTTTTTCAATGTAACAATTGTTTGTAAAATTCGCACTCCCGAGCCACAAGATACAAGCGATGCTTAGTTTGTGGCTCACCGACTATTATGACACACCTGTATTTTTATATTGATTAATAAACTGATTTTGATTTTTTTTTTTTTTTTTGATTTTGATCTAATATTAACATTTCAGTAACCATGCAAATAACAGGAATGCATAACATTTAAATATGAATATCAGAGACAAAGGAGAACAATAATAAAAAGTGTGTCTAGTAGGACACTAAATGTATCTAGAACACTACAAAACAAATCAATTTGTGCTACTTAGACATGCATTCATCGCATTGTTTAAATACGGCACGTCTGTATGAAGCGAAACTCATGGAGAAAATATCAACAGGGTAATCTGTCTGTTTGGACCTTTCATTATATTGCCTTGCCATACATTATATTACATTATATCGATCGGGACACTCGTAAAATACGCCATTTTTATTTTTTTAAACTCTGCTGTTGTTTCCAAGATATGATTGCGTCGATCCGTGCGCAAATTTCTAATGTATGGAGTTATAACCCAAAGAACTACGGACATCTGTCTTTTGGATGTTTAGAACGCAATTATAACTACTTGGACAATGTTTCATATTTTTGGTAGTATTTCATTTGATTTCTAAAACTACAAAGCCATTACAACGATAGAATCATCCGATGAGATAGATAATAAAATTACATTATTAGGACTAAAATTATACAAAATCACAATGATTATATTTTTAGGGTTCTGTACACAAAATGAAAAAAACGGAACCCTTATAGGATCACTCGCACGTTAGTCTGTACGTCTGTCTGTCACAGCCAATTTGCTCCGAATCTACTCGACCAAATCAGGTGAAATTTGGTACGATGGTGTAATCCTATGACCCAAACACAGATGTGCAAAGTAAATTTTTTTTTTTAATAAACCGGTTTTCGGGGGACAAAGTAGGAAATTAAAAAAAAAAGTTTTGCATTTTTCCTACACTCACCTATGGAGCGCAGACATGGTCATTAACCAACCGTCAAAAGTCCACATTTGGGGTCTGTCAGCGAGCAATGGAGCGCAGTATCCTTGGAGTGAAACTTACTGATCGTGTAAGGAACTCGATACTGCGTTCCAAAACTCAAATTGCCGATGTAGGTCACACGGCTGCCAAGCTCAAATGGAACTGGGCTGGCCACATCTGTCGCATGCCGGAGGAGCTATGTGCTAAAGTTACCACAAAATGGGTCGCAAACAGCAGCAAACGGCAACGCGGCAGGCCCAGAAGGAGATGGCGGGACGAACTCGACTCTTATCACAAGGATTGGCGCATAACAGCACTGGATAGGAGGGAAGGGCGGCCTTTGCCCTGCAGTGGGACACAAATGGCTGATAATAATAATAATAAACCTTACTGTGTCATATATCAAATGAAAGGACTCGTTATGAGGATCTCAAATATATTTTTGTTATTATCGTAAAATAAATGGTTTTGATTTTATTCATGAAAGGAGACTAAAATTGACCACCCCCCCCTGATCTCCGAAACTACAGAGCTTATAATTTTGAAAAAAAAAAAAAAATATAGTTCATTGCTTGTAGATTACAGGAAAACCTATAAGAAATCTATCAATTGAAAATAAAGTGGTAAACTCAC
Organism: Xestia xanthographa; assembly: GCA_905147715.2. NCBI lineage: Eukaryota > Metazoa > Arthropoda > Insecta > Lepidoptera > Noctuidae > Xestia > Xestia xanthographa. Next base: position 2,421,729 of record LR990655.1, read on the forward strand.
GTTCACACGGAAAATTTGACTTTGGCATTGTACGGAACTCTTTCCACGCGAGTTCAACTCGCACTTGGCCGGTTTTTTAATTGTCGTCTTGCCATGCATTTTACTCTTTTATTTTTCGATCTACTATTATGACCAATCACGTGTTTTTTTTATAAAACGATTTTATTTTTATGCATCTTGTCGTACGAGTTTATCATCGTAGGGGCTTTGGTGTTATTTGTAAAGGCTATGTAGACAAACCACCTACAAGACAAGACAAGACAAGTTATAAAATGTATGAGAAATAGTTGAAAAATACGCTCAATACAAGTTGGTTACTACTAGACTAGACCAACTAATTCGCAAATTTACGAAATTTCGCAAAGTTCGTAAATTTTTGCGAAATTGTAGTTTCGGTAAGGTGAAATATTTGAAGGCCTGTGTATTCTATATTAAACGATTTTATTTTTATGCGTCTTGTGGTACGAGTTTATCATCGTAGGGGCTTTGGTTTTATTTGTAAAGGCTATATAGAAAAACCACCTACAAGACAAGTTACCGACTGAATTGAGCATCTTCGATATCTCAAAATTATTGTCGATCGGAAAAATCTAAACTTTATGCATTTTTGTAAAACCCACTCAAAAGAATAAGTTAAAATTAAAATAAAATAGGAAAACAGAGTCATCATCATTTGCCTAGCCTTTGCCCAACTATGTTGTGGTCGGCTTCCAGTCTAACCGGATGCAGCTGAATACCAGTATTTTATTTATTTACCTATAACGACTGTCAAATATCTACAAATGACAGCCAGGACCAACAGCTTAACGAGGAAAACATAATGCCAAAATTCACCACGTATGTAGTACCCACCTAATTAGCGTTAGTCACAACCTGTACTAAGATCCTTGACATTTCCCATTATTACTACCTGTGAGTGCTCATCTGTTATAAATATCATCAAACCTTGTTTTCAAATATTACTCGCCTTTGTTATAAAAAGCGCACAATTTATTAGTCATTGAAATAAAGTTATTATTACGAGTCCTCATAAGTTGCACATTTAAATAATTTCGGTGTTTCGATCCCCTTAACAATATTGCCCGGTTTATGTTTCATTTTTTTTTTTCTCGCGTTTCAAGTTTGCGGGCAGGGCCCGATAAATCGTGTATAATAAGGCCTTTAGTAGTAACAAGCACATGACCTAAAGTGCTCTTGCTTACGTTATTTTGGTATTTTAGGTGATATGCGTCTTTTTGCAATAGACAAATGATCTTTTTATTCACATTTTAAAGAATGCAGTTTATCTATAAGGTCAAAACTACTGAATCCAAATGTAGTTAACATTACTCATAACTCTAACTACATTGTTAAAAGCTACATAAATTGTAAGCTACGACTATGGTGACATTTAAAACTTTTTGCGAGGTCAAAAACTCTCATAAATTGTATCTTTTTAAAAACAAAACAATAAATTAGAAATACTTATGTAATTAAAAAATAGTTTTGGTTCCTAAAACATAGATAGAGGAGATTATAAATTGCCGGCGATCATATGGCACTTTTTTATTGCTCTGAGGTATTACACAACGGCTTAAGATATTTATCATAAACATTAAATTAAATCTAACGTTTCTTCTGCGAACCATATGACCCGTGAGTTGTGAAATAATGTGCTTTACGGAATCTTTGACACCGAGCGTTTTCACTTACGTACGAATAAATCAAGCGAATTACAACAAAATAAGTTTTTTATCAATATCTCTGATCGAGCTCCAAATATGAGCTATATAAAGTTAATATAACTAGTTATATTAACTTGAAACTTAAGTACGTCGGCTATGAAATAATAGGTAAATGGAAATTTTTTGAAAAATAGTTGAAAAATACGCTCAACACAAGTTGCTTAGGTAGACTAGACTAGACTAGACTAGACCAAATAATTCGCAAATTTACGAAATTAGGTAAAGTTCGTCAATTTTGCGAAACTGTAGTTTCGGTAAGGTGAAAGATTTTAGGGCCTGATACGATTTAAGAGCCTACACTACTTCAAATTAGCAACTCTATTTGTGGTGGTTCAAACTTCGTTTGTAATACTGTTAGAATAACGTTCTAATCAGCTTGCACTACAAAACGGTTGTTACGTCAGTCACTGCGGCCGAATAGTGCGAAATGAGTGGTTTTTATTCTTTATAAAATCAAATTTTCGTTTTGGAAAAAATAAAAAGCACAAGACCTGCTTTATAGCTAGTTTAGTTAGTATGCAAAGTTTTATGATCTAATTTGAAACACTTTTTGAATACTAGCGGTTTATTGTTCGATTTGGAGTTAACTTTGGGATTTTTTCTAACGAGAAAATTTTATGAAGTCGTGTTTTCGCCAAACATAGGACCTAACATTAATCCTCAACTTTATCATATATTTATTTCAAAATTAATGCAGCAGTATTTTAGGCGTAACGGAGGATCATGCTAAGCCATCTGAGGTAGTATAGGCCCTTAAGTGAAAGCAAGGATATTTGTGTGCCTACATTATGCTAATAAAATGTAATTTGAGACTATTAATTTATAACCTCCTATAGTAAAAAACTTGATGACATAGCAATTATCTGCCGATTAGGAAATGAGTTATTGCTAAAATGTTTTAATTATTTTTGTTGATATTAAAAATGACTATATGAATTGAATTAAAAAAATGTTAAATAAAATTCTGATTAATAAATTGGATAACTTTCAAGTAATTTGGTGTACCGTTACGTAAATTGTAAGAAACAAAATGTCATTTGATAGTTGAAATTATTATTTTAAGACTAAAGCCTCCATGCACTACAACTCAACTAAATGTGTTAATGCTAATCGTACTAAAAAATAATTCTTTCTGTATCATTTTTGAACAATTGAAAGAAACAGAACGATCTTAATATGTTTAACGCATTTGGTTAGTTGTGGTGTAGCGGACCTGCCTGACCTGCTAATTCAGGGGTTTATTCTTAAAAGCTGATTAAAGTTACAAAACGTTTAAAACTCAAAATGCACTGTTGAACAGTCGCCAATCATGAGTAAACTTTTAATCCTCAGCTTTTGAAGCAGCGTTTATGAATAAACTCCATTATATTGAGAAGTGCTAAAAAGCGTTCGTAATGCTTTAAACGTTACGAAGGTTTTTCACGACTTCAGACAACCAGCGACTCTCTTAAATACAGCTATTTTACGACTAAAATAAATTTGTAAGGTACACTGACCGCTCTGTATGGCGCAGGCGGCGCCGCGGCCGGCGGCGAGCAGCAGTACTCACTGCGATGGAACGATTTCCACTCGTCCATGGTGTCCTCCTTCAGGCGCTTGCGTGATGAGGAGGACTTTGTCGACGTCACGCTTGCGTGCGCTGGCGCTACCTTTACTGCGCACAAGGTAAGATTAAAAAACATATTTCTAAGAAAATTACAAATAAAAATGTATAGTGCCGAATGGTTAATTTATCGCGTGGCTTTAATAGAAATTAGCGCCGCCATCTTCACTCAAAACAATTTCACAAGTGTTTATCAACAACAGCGATGTCCTGAAAAAGTCATTCAAACACTAAAATAACCATGCATCACTGTACCATATTGAAGTAACAATTGTGACGTAATAATTAACACAATTCCGTGAAAGTTAGATATTAAATCGATTTACAACACTGTACTGTTTCCAATAAATTATTTGCATATTTAAAGTCTTGGAAGTGCGAGCCATAGCCTGTCAATACTGCATGGGAATCGGTCTTGATACTTTCTTGCAATTTTCCGAGAAATATCAAGAATGTACATCACGAACATGGGACCCACGATTGTGAAGACATTCACCAGATTTATTTTATTTGGTCCAACTTTCACACGTGCATTCTTGGAATACCTTACTTATTTATCTTTTGTTTACCAGGTCGTATTGTCAGCGTGCAGTCCTTACTTCCGGAGGCTATTGAAGGCAAATCCCTGTCAACATCCCATCGTGATTCTGCGGGATGTCCACGACAAAGACATGGAAAGTCTTCTTAGGTAAGTTCTTGAGAATGGTTGAGTATCACCTGTTATCACACTATTAGTATCGGAGAATTTCTGACTTCACTACGCACTACTTAGATAAACAGATGGAACTGAAAAATGATATTGTTATCTCTTTCAGGTTCATGTACCAAGGAGAGGTACACATCGGCCAAGAGCAACTGAAAGAGTTCCTGAGAGCAGCCCAACTGCTACAAGTGCGAGGCTTGACTGACGTTCCAGCACCAGCGCCCATGGCCACTTTAGATCAGAAGGCTTCACCAGTAAGACTTTATTATTTATTAACACTTATTTTTATGAGCCCCATTTCAATAAGTCGGTTTAGTCCCACGTTGGGCGCCAAATTTACTTAGTGGCGCCCAGCACAAATAACCTAGTGACATATTATTTTTCTTATCAACAAATGTTACTTTATAACAAATACGAAGAGATTTTTGTCAATGAATGGCTTCACCAGTAAAAGTTGAAACTTCAAGTTTAGTGCAGAGTGTATTATTTTTTATTAAAACTTTATGCACAAGTAAAAACCGTACACGGGTTGAATGAATGCCTTGGGCATTTTTTCTATCACTCTACCTTAAGATGCAGAGACAGTACAACAATAGACACATAATAATTAATTATATTATGTTGGGCGCCATTACATTGTTTTGGCGCCCACCATGTTACAATTTCATTATCACTTTCTAAATTAAAAAGCAATATTTTCATTTCGGCTATGATTATGTAATTACCAAAGAATATACTTTTCTCCAAACATTACAATATTTTAGTATTACTGCTAAATGTGGGAATAATTTCAACAGTCAGCGTCTTCATGGACTGAAACCGGAAGCGGAGCATCACGCGAGGGCCGAGAGGGCCGAGAGGGTGGACAACAGCGCGAAGGCAGGAGACCACGGAAACCAGACGATGGTGCTGCCAACACACCGCCGCCGAAGCGAGCCAGGTCCTCAGACCTGTACCAGGCGCAGATGAAGACAAGGTATTACTGAGCATTCCATGATTGCGAAAATGACTAAAACTATTACTTTTTTTCTCAAAGTAGAGTCCAAAGCTGATAAATGAATGCAACGATTACTTATAAACAAAGTTGTTAGCACTGTTCAAATATTATATCTATTCACATTTTCTGACCCACCTTTTGGTATATTATCAGTAAAAATACACTTATGATAAAATTATCTAGTTTTTAAGTCTACTTTCGACGTTTTACCTCAAAAGTCTTCTGTGTTTTTCTACATCATGTAATGGGAGTTAGTGGTATTTATGAGTGTTTCAAATTATTGGTGTAGGACGGATCAGCTACTGTCGGTGCAGGCAGCGAGCCCGGAGCGGCTGGGCACTAATGGGCATGAACTGCTGTTCAGTCAAGCTATGGATACTTCGCAGAACCCACATATTCTGTCTGGAGTCTCCAACAATTTGGTAAGTTTATGAATTTATTTTTGTTGAGTTAGAGATGTTGAACTTTTTCAATCTACCTACCTACCTAAACTGTTTCTCAAAAACAAAAAAATTGGTGTAAGTCGAAATATAATTTAGGAAACTCATAATTTTTTTATTCCTGTATGCAGTCTGGAGACGGTGAGGAGTCCTCATCTGACGCCGGCGCCAGTGACACCGAAGGTGAGACCCGCGCAAAACAGGAGCCCATCGACTACGATGACCCGGCCACCATGGCCAACACCAACGGAACCCTGCCGCACAACTTCCCCGGACTTCTCAATCTACCAGGTATTAGAACAAGTTAAGGTTAAATGGGTCACTAATTTACCTTTATTTAAATTGTTCTTCGGTTACATGCATATATGATTGTAATTTGAAATTAATGTGAATGTATTAATTTCTAGGTTTCCCCGGCTTGCCAGGACCATCAGGAATACCCGACAATTACGGTAAGTGCATTCCTAACTCACACTAATAACTCTGATGATATATGACTCAATATCACAATCACCGACGAATTTGACTGAATAATTAAAATCTATTAGAATTATTTCCATTTCCAATCAACAATTAATGACGTCCAAAAGAACAAAGGACGCAAATCAAATCATTAATTGTACATTATTGAGTCATGTACCTATTGCATGTAATAACACTAACAATTAAATAACGAGAACGACACCAAAGCGCTTAATTACTATATTATAATCGTTTCGATAAATACGTACTTCGCCCCCAAAACATAATACGCATAAACGCAGTTAGAAAAATCTTGGCAACCGTGGAAGTTACGTAGCGACCGATCGTCCTAGACGTGCCGTCGACAGTCAGACAGTCAGACGAGTACCTGGTAGGAGCGCGCACTGACGGAGACCTCCCTGCCCCAGGAGCGACCTGGCCGGGCGGCGGCGACCGGCCCGAGGAGCGGCCCGCGTACCCCGCGCCCCCCGCGGCCCCCGGTGAGCCCTGCAGGCCCGCGTGCCCCGAGTGCGGCAAGCTGTACAGCAACAATAGCAACCTCAAGCAGCACATCCTCAACGTGCACGCGGCGCACGAGCTCGCGCACTCGTGCCCCGTCTGCGGCAAGGCGTTCAAGACCCGCCAGTACATGCAGATACACATGAACTCGATACACGGCGTCAAACAGAGGAGGCGCGAGCCCGCCCCGTCCGCACCGTGCGACCGATACACTCACCATAGCGTTTAACGATGTTGTTCGGATCTGTGTCTAACCGCCGCCTCTGTGTTACAGGGGCGGCTCTCGCGGGCGGGGCGGCGATGGGCTACCGGCCGCAGTGTCCGCTGTGCGGCCGAGTGTACTCCTCCACCTCCAACCTGCGCCAGCATATGCTCAATGTGCACTCGCAGACCGACCGTGACCAGTGGTTCCCTTGCCAGCACTGCGGCAAGAAGTGCAAAACTAAGCACTACCTCATCAATCACCAGCTGCAAGCCCACGGCATCCGGCAGCGGCAGAACTCTTAGAGACGGCGCGACGCTGAGCTCCCGCCGCCCGTCGCGCTCCAGCCGCCCGGCTCGGTCGGCTCGCTCGGCTCGCTCAGCGCTTGGTGGTGATCGTCGCCGCTCGCCCCGCAAGCAACACGCCGCGACGCGCGTTACAATAATAGGAATAGATGTGCCAAGGACATACGTGAAGCGAAATCGGAACGGGATTGTTTATCGTATCTATATATTGTATTTTAATATGACGTAATATTTTTAGAGAGTTTATTGCGTTCGGACGGTTCGGGGAGTCGAGTTTAGGGTCGGGTTTGCCAACCGCTTTGCCCGTAGATAGTGTGTGTAACATGGTGCTGTCGGCATTGCAGATGCCGCGGCGCTGGGCGCGTTGGCAAACCCGGTAAGCGATACCGTGCCGAGTAGAGAGCGAGGGAACGAGTTGCTCAGGTCGCTGGGGGCGCGGCTGAGCTGCCCGCTGTGCGGCGCGGCGCTGGCGTCGCTGGCGCAGGCGCGGCGCCACCTGGACGCGCACTACCCGCGCGACAGCCCCGTGTGCCCCGTAGCGAGCTGCGCGCGCTACTTCGCGCACCCCAACTCCGTGCGCAACCACATGCGCATCAAGCACCGCCGCCAGTGGGAGAAGATGAAGACGTTGAAGTGGAGTTGTGGCTGGGCCAACTGAGAGCGCACTCACCGATCGGGAACGCGACTCGTTTGATATTCGGCTTTCTAAAGTTAAAATTTCAACGGCTGTGAAACGGAACTAAGTCGAGAGGGGCTCGTAATTAAACCAGAGAAAATAATGATCTCCTGGAAGCATTTTTTCATATAACGCTATCATGTTCATAAAACATTGTATAAAGCAGTAGGTATAAATCGACTGAAAATTATTTTTGTAGTAGAATAGACTGATATTGTTTAAGTAAGGTTTATATTATAAGTGCATTATGACATGTGATGATTGGTGCCATTGATAGAATACGAAGTGCAACTAATGAATGTCGATCATTCTGATCACTTCCTGAATGCCTGTAACTTCCATTGTTGCTTCTACGGTTTCAGCCATTCTATTATAAGCGTGGTCGGGCGAACATTGTAACGATAGTGCTAAATGTAGTTCCTGAAGAGTCATCAAACGCCCTATTTGACCTGTAACCTACAGGAATAGTCAGGCAAATTATTATTAAATAATAACTCTTGTTGCTTGCACGTAAAAATGGGGCTGTTTGACGACAATTGCATTTGAAGCTATCCCAAACCGTAGTTGTAGGTTCAGCTTTTGTAATAAAGCTTAAGTCCGAGTGTGCCAGATTCGCTTGTCCAGGCGACGCTTATAAGCGATTGGTTTTTTTCTTCGATTAGCTGTTTGTCTTAAGCTCTGGTGTCCTGGTATAAGCGTAGTATTAGTTGGTTCGATTCGCGGTGGGTACAAGCGCCCTATAGACGGGACATCATTCTGCTACTCTACTGTTTCCTTAAACATCACTGGTGCAATAGTTTGACTACTTGGAAGTTTTATTTTTTTACATTTGTTATTTTTATTATATTTTTGGTTGAAATTTTTATTTTTAAAGGACTTTTTATAACGATATTTAGGTGTGATAGGACTTCTATACAAGATTTATAGTTTATGATGAACGATTGCACCAGTGTGTGCTACCCTTACTCCTTACATGGATACTTTCGACCATAGATAAGACAATACGAAATAGTTTGTAACGAAAGTGAATCTAATGCCTTTGAATGCAATAGTTAAGAATAAGTTCACTCCAAATCATAGAGAATTTATTTTCTAAATGATGTTTGTTCGTGATGCTCTGTACGTGAGTCGTGCACAATCTAAAACATATCTAGTCAATGTAGACAACCGGAGGATTTATTTTAAAATGTACATATTAATCGACGATTCCATTCGCATATATTTTTGTAAAGAAAAATGGGAAATACACCAAAAATATAAAACTTATTCTGTTATTGAATGTTGTTGACATATTATATAGCGCAAGTATTGAAGCGCACAGCTCCTGAACAAACATGAAATGCTTTTGTTCTAAATAGCAGCATGCCTAGGTACATACTACCCAGAGTCCCAGCGCTGCTGCCTGCCAAAGATTATACTGCTCCTACATGGAAAACTTAGCCTTAAGAAAGCAATAAATACAATAGTACTCCAATGTGAAACCATAGGCCTATACATAGACTCACACATTTTATACTTTTTCCACGAAGAAATACGTTGCCTTAGCAAAAAATATAAAGTATTTAGGAATGTCTCGAAGTCAAGTCCATTTCGTAAGCTCGTGTAAATATTAACGAAGATGCCTTCAAAATATATGCGATGGAAACGGACACATTTCATAGATCTCCAGAACGAATAAAAAATAAAATTGGTTAAATTAGCGAGTAGATGAAATTGTTCCTGACGCCTGAGAGGCAATGTCGTATATCTTAATAACTATAAAAAAATAAAAACTAATAAAAAAATATTTGTAAGCGTAAATTTAGTCACTCAATAACCAAATGTTCAATGTGAGTAAACGATTCTAGTTGCGAATGTATTAGTGATACGATATATACGTAATAACTTAATTTTTACCAGAAGAAAGTGTCTGCTTATATAAATACATAAACAATAAAACTACCAAGTAGAAAGGTTTCTTTTATTTCGATCAAACCTTTGGACAATAATTGACTCTACATTTATGCGCAAGAAACAGATTACTAAACTAAATCTAACTACTAACAAACTACTTCTTAAGTGTAGTCTACATTTCTAGAGAACAAGGTAAGAAGTACTCTAAACATCAGAGGAATGTGTCCCGTCAGCCTCAGAACATAAAGTGTATTGTCTGTTGCAGGTGGGTGTCGAAGGACTCAGGATCTACTGCGCGTGAGAGCGACCGACCCGCGGCCCTGCCCCAAGTGCGGCAAGATCTACCGATCTGCGCACACGCTGAGGACGCATCTTGAGGACAAACATACTGTCTGCCCTGGATATCGGTTAGTAGAATACCCTCTTACATCCAAAACATTCAGCTTAAGACACCCTGACTTATTATTAGGTTAGGGACGAGTTATCGCTACATGGACACGTTAAAGAAAATACAATATTGTTTACACCCGATACTATGGGTGTACACCTATAACCAACTTTAAATTGAGAAAAATGCAGGGTCGCCCTACTGCAAAAAAGCAACACAGCCTTGTGGCTATGAACAACCAGCTTTTGGCCTGTGCAAGCCAACTGGTAAGACCATGTCAGTCATCCACCCAGTTCATGGCCAAAAGCAGCTAAAACAGCCTGGCTTTCTCTCGAAAGACTTTCAAACTTAGTTCTTAGGCCTTGACTAATGCAATGTGTTCCTTCCCACAGTTGCGTACTCTGCGGAACGGTTGCCAAATCCCGCAACTCGCTGCACTCGCATATGTCACGGCAACACCGCGGCATCTCCACCAAGGACCTGCCTGTGCTGCAGATGCCCACCAGATTCGATCCTGAACTCGCCAGCCAGTACGTATTTCCTTTCAGAATCACCATCTGCCTAGCTTGCTCCCAACACAGGTCGACTTCCAGTCTAACGTATCCACATAACACATAGACATGTTGAATACCAGAATTTTACATGGAGCGAACAACTATCTGACCTCTACAATCCAGTTTCCCTTTGAATTATACTACAGAACATTGGTGTCTTCAATAGGCTTGTCAACTGAAAAAATCTAATTAGTCCGTCAGTTAGATATTTTCAATAAATATTTGACCCGTATTTTTTCTTTTGTTACGTAAACCAAAATTGACGAAGATACGGCGCTTTTAAAATTCTCAATACGTCACGCCGTGGTATAATTTTTAGTGCGTTCTGACGTCACGAGCCCCCACTCCCGAGTTTTGATGCTTTTTATCTTTGTCAATATTCATTGATTTACAATAACAAAAAATACGTATCCATTATTTTCCAATACTCTAACTGACAGACTAAATAGATTTGCAATTTATTGATGGTGGAAACTAGACTATTACGAAACAAATGCTGATTATAATCTGACTCCCGATAAAGCATAGGAAACGAAGAACAGATGTCTGTTCTAAAGGCTATGTAACCTTTGCGTTTTCAATTACAACCGAAAACATTATCATCTTCTATGCTCAAAAGACGTCCACTGCTCCTAAGTATAAGACCGCTTACCCTTCAAATTCACGATGATCAAATAATAAACTAGTCTTTCCAATTCCATCAGGTTACTAGCAAAAGCCGGTGTGAAGGTATCACCAGAACAACTCCGGGCACGCGCGTCGCCCACCGGACCTCGGCGCTCAGACATCAAGCTGGACGCCAAGTCTGCCGCCTCGGAGAGCAGTTCCATCTGCGGAGACAATGATAACGACGACCTGAGCCAGTCGCGGTACCAGGACAGCATACCCGTGTCACCACCACGTAAGTAACAGAAGACATTGGTATTTACAACTCTTTTAAAGAAGGAAAACACTATTGAAATGCTGATGGTGGAGTAGACTTCCAAAGGTGGCGGTAGCCAATAAATAAAATAAGGTCTGTCCACTTTATAGCTTTAAAAAAAGTTGGTTTGCAAACTGATGCTTTTATGTCAGGTTTGAATGAACTCTTTCACTACTTGTTTTGAAATAACAGGGGCACAAATATTTGAGGCTTCAAAGGACCAAGTTCACAGGACTCGATCCTTAAGACTTATTTGTTTTTCCCTTCAGATATAAACAACTTGGCAAACACGACGATCACAAAAGTCCCGGCTGTGCGAGCTGTGAGTGCTAAGACTATGGAAAATCTTCCGCATGGACTGACTGCCGGCATGAAGCATGATGACTACCCACCGGGGTACGGCGGCAGCTCGGCACTACTTGATACCTACCTGCAGTACATCGGAGAGAACATGTTTGGTACGTAATGTCCAATGATGGAGTAGAATAACTAGTTTTTGTGTTGTGCTTTATCTATAACATACTTTTTTTCCAACAGGAATGAACGCGAAACTGGCCCAAATGAGTGCAATGCACATCGACAGGAAATCCTACGAAGAACCGTCCCCACAAATGGGATCTCTGCCACCTCCACCGACCAACCTGGCACACCAGCGCTTTCTCAAACAGATGCAACGGCAGTACACAGAGAACATGAGCAAACCTGACATCATGCGCGACACCGATGAACCACTCGACCTCGGCAAAGAGAGACAACGGAATGACAGCATAAGCGAGACAGACACTGACAAACACGACATGACAGACAAGGACAACGGCAAGGATTACTACAAAGATTATAACGAGGATGACCGGAGAGTGATCTCTGAGGACCCGGAGAACAACGGACAGGACGACGGCGACTACTCAGAGGAAGAACACAACAAAAACTCATGAAATGAAGGCGTGTTAAGTATAAGTGTGTTGGAATAGTCACGTAGACTACGAGTAACACCGATAGGACAATGTTTTGTTGATATTATCAAAAGGTGCTTGAGTGTTATGTTTTGTGGTCATTAGCTTGATTCGTTTTTGTAATAACGGTTTTAATTGTTGACCCGTGGAATGTCGTTGGTGCCATTTCCGATATTAATGTAAATTTAAAGTTTTAGGGTTAGATCGGTTGCAGCTAGGTTGAGTCTGGTTACTTTGCATAGATATCACGGATCTGTATTGCTGGTATTAGGAACGGACAGATACGTGGTTTAGAATCTCTTTGGGCCGAACCGTGTTCGTTCTAGCACGCCGTGCGGCGGTCGCGGACAGCCGCGCCGCTGTACGTTTAATATAAACCTGTTAGTGAGACATTATTTTTATACCCGATGTGATAACACAGCCATAATTCACTTTAGCATTTACCTGACACATTAGTTCAGATCGACTCGCCACAAGATTGTGAGATTGTTTTAGTAGTTAATGAAACTAGTGAGTAGTGTTTTTTGTATTGTGTATGTAAAGGTCCCGGTCACGTAGTAGGGCCTCTTACATAGTAATTCCATCCATCTACCTCAGCATTTGGGCCAATGCGGCAAACGTTATAAAGTAAAACAAAATATCCACACAAATTGTGAAATTCCATCCATCTACCTCACTTCAATAGATTTTATTTAATATTTTATACAATTTATAGATATAAATAACTGTTGTTTTATGCATTTTGCAGATTGCATTTATATATATACTATATAGAGTATATCGTAGGTAAATATATGCAAGTCTTTAGGTCATTGTTAGTGCTGCCCGTAGGTACTCGTAACCGTTATGTTATAGAATACGCACTCACTAGAGGAACATTAGACTGTGTCACGACCGTAGCGAGTAATGAACATAGACCTGATATCAAAGAGCACACTAACTTTATACGATGAGAATATTGTATACGAACAAATATAACAGAGCTTAAATCATACTATTATTAAAGTAAATATACATATATGTGCGTATACTGAATCGCGGACGGCGAGGTTTGAACGCGATAAGAACACAATGTATAACGATTAAAACATTTAAGGATCAAAAATTTAATATCGACAAGTTGCAAGTCTAGAAAGGCGTTGCTTGCGTTCAATATGTGTAAGTGTACTGTGCGTTACTCGCGAGTTCTACCCTGTACGCATGACGACCAATCAGGCTACGCAAAACTACGCTGACCTCTCATTGTGCGGGAAACTCATACAAAGCAAGATCAAGTTCTACTGCATATGTATAGCTTGATTTGTCGCCCTGTGTACTTTTACCTGCATCATCATCCTCCTTGAGACTGATATCATCCCAGGGATTAGCAGTTATCGTGTTATCAAACAGCGTGCGATTCGTCGAAAGTTCAAATTGACACTTAAACAATATATTATGATAAGACGATAGTGTGCATGTAAATAATATGAGGTGATATGTAAAGTACATAAATAAATAAATAGTAACAAAAAGCAATAAATAAAGTATACCTTGACGTTGCCTTCGAATTTGTGTAAATACGTGGGTAGTGAACGGTTTGCGTTGGTATTGTGGTAATATGAACCTTATAGTGTACAATTGAAGGTTTATTTTGTAGTAATGATGTGGGCTCGTTACTTACATAACAATTACTGTGATTACAATCTCATGTTAGCCTTCAATACTTATACATATTTTTTAGAGTACAATGTTATAGTTATTTAGTATATTATAAGATAATCGTAAGCGAGTCACAAAATTATATTTACTTCCCGCCCCTGAACGTTAGGATTCACGTTATTTAAGTATTTAGAGCAATAGGTAAAAGCATTTAACCTTTTATATGAGAGATATTACATTTATGAATTTATTGAGATATCTCACTCTGCCACCGGGGCTTGTAAAGCTGTCATTTTGACACTTGCGTGAGTGTTGCCATCGCAAGGAAATTCATAGATATTATTACTAGGATAAGTTCTACGGGTTGATTGAAAATATTTTTTGTTTAGTGTGTTAGTGAGAATTGATGATTAAGTCAGTTTGGTTTGCGCAAATATAACCTTGTTGACATTTAACAGTGTTGCCATAGTGAGTAATGATTTTCGACTGTATATAAAATAAGTTTTGTTTGTTTAGGAAAATGAGTGCTTAATATTTGATTATTACGGTATAGATGCAAGTATCTTTTATTTAGATTACTCTGACTACATTCTACTCATTATAGTTCTTTTAGATGTCTAGAGTTGATGCACGTTGTATTTAACATTAAACAATAGTCAGTTACCAGATTGTGATTAAGGAAAGTATATATTTTTTCAACACATGCCAATTACAATACAGATTATAATAAGGGGGATTTACGTTGTTTTTTTTCTAAGGGGCTCTACACAACGATGTGGCAAGCAGATGCTAGTAAACATGATGTTCTTGCAACAAATCAACCTCATATTTCATCGCACAAACGTTGCCACTCATGTGTAAACCCTTTACTTGACTCCATCAAGTCTAATACTAACAAAAACGCTTAAATCCCCCACCGCACTGTACAGTTGTTGATTATACAGAATATTATATACCAGTGAAAATAATGAACATTTAGGACTATAAGTCAATGATATGCTCTTGATATATAATACTTACGTTTAGTTACCTTGTGAACTGCAAGTTCGACATTAGTTTTTTTTCTTTATTTGTTTGGTTATACTAATATACCTCAGAGCATGACCTATCATGTAAAAACTTACTTTATTAGTTTAAACGCACAGTTGTTTTTTGCCTGTTCGAGTTCGACGCTGTTTACGGTAACCGTAGGAATATATATTGCCACATTACAGAGTACAAAATAATGAATTGATGTAGTACAGATTAAATATTCTTGCGAAATGTTTCCATGTTGTTAGTAGATGTGTATGTTGTCGTGGACGGCGTGCCTCGAACGGTCTAGCTTATGTTTAGGGAGCACAATACACAACATATTAAGTTTGTTCACTATGTGACGGTACCAAGTAGTTTGTTTAACACAACTGTTAGGTTGACATCACAATTTTTAAGCCTAAATATTTGTTTTGTTAGAACTAAATTTTGGAGGCGATGGAATCGATAAATAGGATCTTCTTAGCTTGTTTCAAGAATGTGCCTAAGACTTTGGCAAAAAAGGCATGTATGGACCAGGGTTCAATTCACTGGTACTTTACAGATAGCCAAGGTAATTTAGTCCTACCATAAGCAATGCTTACTTACAAGGACCGAAAAGCATCCATTTATTGATTCTGTCGTCATAATCTATTTGAAACGTCATCACAATAAAATTCAAAATTTAGTTCAGCTGATCTCGCAACGACCCCATAAATTATTTGTCATCCTCTTTCTTTCATTGGTGGCGCTACTGTATACGACTGCTGCAACAAGCATAGCCACCATTCCTCCAATTTGATTTCGACTCTATAACTGTACTAATTAGGTGTATTTTTCAAAATCATTGGACTTACTTGTTAAGTATTTATGCAATAATTAATTAAGGTATGTATGGGATGATGACGTACAAGCCGCCATATTGTATGATGACGTCATCTCATTGATGGACATTCAGTATTGTTATGATTTTTGCAGAGATATACCTAATTGAGACAGGAGATATTATTTTATGTATATTTTTCTAGTTGGAAACCACGCTGAGCCATTGTACATTAGAGTACTAGCTGTATGCTGCTTCATTACATTATATACAAGAATAATAAAATAATTGTTTTGAAATGTGTTGTTTTATTACTTTTTAATGGCGGTGTTAATTCATAAAGTAATTAAATTCACGTCTATTAGAACTGGGTAGTATGACTAACCCCAAAAATAACTCTTCACCACAAATCATAATAAAAGTTGTGTTCTTCAGACTGACACATGAGTCAGAGGTTAACCAATTTTAATGTTATGTGTGTCATATAAACTCAGCATTACCCATTATTTCGAAAACTAAATAAATAAGATACTTACATACTTCAGGAAGGTTCTGACAATATAAGATTTTTTAACCAAAACAAAAAAGTGTATTTATTTAATGGAATCTTTGACAAATGTTTCTCCTTTCAATATATTATTAACCATCTCTTACATAACAATAATTCCTAAAGCTAGAGAAATAAATATAGTACACATATTATATTATTCCATACATTATACACTAACTATCTGCTATTTACTCTTAAAAAAAACTATACTACTTAATCAAAAAACCACACAATATTCTTTTTTTAAATCTAAAAGCGTTTTGAACATATTTTAATTTTGGAACAAAATGTAAATTGTCATAGATGAAATTTGTACATAGATAATAAATAAAAAAATAAGTCTAAGCTGCGTACAAGAGTTATTTTTTTTTTAAGAATATCATTCGAACTTCGAATTCGGCCTTTAATCCTCTTTTATCTGCTTCTTCTTAAAGAGGTAATGAGCGCCCAACAGAGCGTTCATTCTGGAACAATGGAATATGTTGCCTCAGAAGATTGTAGAACGGTTTTAATGGAGATGAGATTGTTCGATATTCTAGATTTTTAATATATTAAGTTACAAAGGCTGTCTAGTAGTTGCAAGCGTCGGGCAAAGTGTTATTGAGTTTTTCTATAAGGAATTTGTCAGCAACGGAGTCTGGATTTGAGTCCGATTGTTGGCAATGGGCTCGCCCCCTATTATTCGGGACCTAAAACATTCCCTCCCTAGCCTCATTCTATCATCTTTCACACAGGCCATTCAATGTATCTTCGGTCTTCCCCTACTTTTACAGCTATCCACACATTCTTACTGAAAACTTTCCCCACGACATATTCCTCATTCGTCCTCAAGTAATTTTCTTCCTATAGTCTGCGCAAGATAAGTAGGAATTAAAGGTCATTGCTCTTTCCTTAGTTTCTCTACGTAGGTACCTACCCTGACAATACATTATGAATCGTTTTTTATTACTAGAGAAAGTCGGGGATCACGATAAAGATCGTTTCGGGACAAGTTTACGTCATTATTTCTGTTTTCGGAATTATGTATTTGAATAAATGTATGCGGGTTAATGACCTTTATTTCCTACTTATCTGGCGGAGACTATAGTCATATATTCACACAATCCATCTACCTTAACCTTTTGAACGCCAGAGTAAACGCATCGGCGCCCCTTCCACGCCAAGCCACAAAATCAGCGCAAATACCTACAAAAAAAAAATAGGGATTCCAACATCTTATCGATAACTATCTTATCGATAATTAATCATTGCTTTTCGTTCTATATTTTTTAAATAAAATATTACTTGCTGCAATATTCTTTTATTTAATTTGACACTATTTAGTATCATACTATCATTAAACACCAGATACAAAGCACTAAACAACCTAAAAGTAGACATAAGAAATATAAACGAATAAATCAAATAATAATAAGGTACATCACTAATCTCGTTCGTGACGTCATCCGTTGTCGGGAATACCCGACTCTGGCATTAGGAATATTCAGATACGAATAATTGTTATAAAAAATAATTGTCGAAGTAATAATAAGCTACTTTTAATAAAATATTTCCATATATTTGAAATATAACTTACAGACAGCTAGTAATAGGTACATCACTAGCTGTCGTGTCTTGACGACTGTGGCGTGAGGAAGGACACTTTTTTACGAATTTCGATTAGCAATTTTTGATTATTTTTTCAAGTGAAATATAACTCATGAATACATCTTTAAGCCATTTTACAATATTTCATAAATGTAGTTTTAAATAATAGGAAAAAGGAACACAGAAAACTTTATTTATTATATTTATTTTGTACTAAAAAAATGTCGTTTTCTTGTCGTCTATAGACGACGGTGGCGTATTGGGCACGTTTTCATTTGTCGGCTATACACGACCGTGGCGTTCAAAAGGTTAAACCTGCCTCTTGCAGTACAAAAGCAATCGTTAAGAAAACACATAGATTTTTCAAAAAAACCAGTCGTGTGTTTATTTAAATAGCTTAAGTAACTTATTCCCTCGGCTAACGTTTACGAGGTTATAAAGGTGATAACCGCCGCGTGTATTACTAGATCGCGTGCTAGAGAGCTATAAAACTTTAATAAAGACTGCTCGGTATATACAGTTCATGAGTTCAGTTTAACTGTTAAAAGTTTAAGGTACTACAAGAGAAATTGAGAATCAATAGTAATAGCACTTTGGTGGAATCTATTCTGTTGAAGGTTTAGCTTGCTTTGGTACTTTCTAGGCCCACAATCGGAGCGTAAGTATATCTAGTTAAATTAGGATGTACTTTAAAAACACCTTAATTTACAATAACCCTGTATAGTGAACTTACACAATTGCCTATCCCAGCGGGAAAAAGATACAAGATATTATGTTATATGTTATTTAGGAGAATCGTTATCACCAAACTTTATCCAAATACATTTAATAGCCATGGCTTATCAGACCTTATCATACACCTGAACTTTGATATTTCTATTTTTACCTAACAATCATTTTATTAAACAAAATTGACTAAGTTCGGGTACACCTACTAAACACTTGTAGTTTTTAACTATAGGTACTTTCTGAAAACACAGCTTTCTTTTTATTTTATTATCATTTACCAATCTCATCTCCACACCTAAACATACTATAAACATTATAAAAGTATTCCAGAACCGTCTAAAATACTGCCACAGTAATTATTAATACCTCTGACTTTGCATAACCGTCAAAATCATAATCAACTTTACAATACAGTTACTTTTTTAAGCTACAATTATATCTGGTGAACATAAGAGTATTCTATTTAATGACGAAGCTGCCAATAAAATACCAATGTTTCAATAAGGTTGTATGGACGTGTATGAATCGAAAGGTACCCTTACATATTGTAAGGATTATAGCAGGCAGAGTTCTGCAGTTACTGCCTACCCTCATGGGAAAAAAGCGTGAGTTTATCTTATGTATAAGGGTGTGGTTACTGCTGTCAGAGATATTAAAACTGTGGCAGGACGACTACAGCATAATAGAAACTCTACAAGCACCAAAGAGTATTTAATGCAGGAAGAATACTCACAGGAAGGCCAAATGCTATTTCTTGCTAGCCAGTGCTATCCCGAGTCCGACGATGCCGCCGATGGCGAGCACGGCGCCGCTGGCGACCGCGATGCCGATCAGACCTTCTTTCTCCATTCGCTTGTTGATCTGGCGCTGGAATTGGTGGAAGGTAGCTTTTGAGTAACATTTAGTTTTTTTTTTTGGTAAGATAAAGATTTATTTCTCGCCAAATACACAGGACATAGGTACTATGGGGGTCTTTTCCGCCTGACCAGTTTAATTTTTTTTCGCTTAACTCAGGCGGAGGCGCCGAGCCACGCCCCCTTAAAGTTTGGGCCTATTAGGAAAGCGTCAACTTTGGCGCGCAAAATAACAATAACTCTCGGTTGGCGTGCGTCGTCAGTGCGCTCGGCCGATTCGGTATCTTTTCATTCATTTTTTCTACACAAAGTCAACGGGGCGGGGCTAGAGAGCGTTTTTATGTTGTGAGTGCAAGCAAAAATGAGCTTAGTGGTGGTCAGGCGGGAGTGTCCTCGATAGTACATAGGAGGTAGGTAGGTTAGGTAGGTAGGTCGGTCGGTAGGTTTCTCGTTACATTATTAGGTTTCGTGAACAATACATGCGTTTTTTTATAAGTACTGTGGGAGACTGGTGCCTAAGCTAGACGAAAGCCTGTATTTCAGGACACCAGGCTTAGTTGAGTTAAAGATGGTGGTCAGTTAGAGACATTGCATGTAAAATATGAATGTTATTGTTCCACTGTTTAAAAGAAAACAAATGTCATTACGAGTGTGCTACGCAATTTGACTGCTGGACTGATAATTGTTGGTAAACCTAATATAATAAACAAATTGCGTTATTAATGCACAGTTCGTGCCACTGGCGCGGTTTTTTTTACCATGAACGACGCAAAAGGAGTATGAAATGTAATCAATAATTGTAGTAAGCGGGGGCTGGCGCTCTAGTTTCTTTCTAGACCTACATGGAAAGAAGGCTTAAGTTGATTTAAAAGAAAAGAATATTGCCATTCAATCAGCTAATAATGGTTTCTTTTGTAAACATGAGACAAGTACACACAACAGAAACATTGAGGATTTTTTTATTTCAAAGAAAAAGCACATTAATTTTGGTTAAGCACAAATCGCTTAAATCTTAATTATGAAAGATAGCGGACGTCCCGCGGTTTCACCCGCGTAGTTCCCGTTCCCGTGGGAGTACGGGGATAAAATATAGCCTATGTTACTCGTGGATAATGTAGCTTTCGAATGGTGAAAGAATTTTTTAAATCGGTCCAGTAGTTTTTGAGCCTATTCATTACAACCAAA
Organism: Xestia xanthographa; assembly: GCA_905147715.2. NCBI lineage: Eukaryota > Metazoa > Arthropoda > Insecta > Lepidoptera > Noctuidae > Xestia > Xestia xanthographa. Next base: position 2,442,447 of record LR990655.1, read on the forward strand.
CAAACAAAGTTTTCCTCTTTATAATATTAGTATAGAAGTATAGATTATGTGCGAGTGAGGCGTCTCGCTTGTTTACATTCTAATCAATGTTGATATAACTTAAATTATTAAATTATTTATTTATTTGTGAAGGATCTGGAGGAACTTTGTATTGATCCACTGTAAGGTAATATTTTATTAGTCTTTTTCTTTGCAAATTTGTCTTTGATTTTAACTTATTAGTTAGTTGCTTAGGGCGTTTATTCAATAGGTTAGGTAACAAGTACCTCCAGGTCCTTCTTCCATATTCATTGTTACATTTCGGCAGATTATATAATGGTAGGTATTCTAAACATCTTAAGTTATTGGGTCTTATTTTTTTACTTAATTTTTCAATTTCGTTAGCATTAATTGTGATATTATAGCTAGTTTTACTTTGTCAAAGACATTTATTATTTTACAATATTCAAATAATTGTTGATAGTTGTCTTTAAATTCAAGCTTTATTTTGTAAGGAACTTTAATTTTTAACATCCTAATTTGTATGTCATATATATTTTGTAAGTATGTTTTATATGTTCTGCCATAGCTAGCTATACCATATCCTATAATTGAATCTGCTAGTGCCAAATAAATTAGTCCTTTGGTTCTATATGGTAATTTATGCCTAAATATGCTTAATTTTGCCAATATTGACCTGAGTTTGTTACAAACATAATCAACATGGGGACCCCAATTAAATTTGTTATCAATTTTAAGACCTAGATAAAAGTGTTCCTTTACTACTTCAAGTTGGTTACAATTACACACTGGTGGACACTGGTGCATGCACTCATGATCGTGGGCCACGACTTTCGGTATGCTATTTACTTTAATGTATGGTGAGTGAATATGTAATAGTTTAGTTTTCTGATAGTTAAGTGATAATCCGACATCGTGTGCCCTATTACATAGTGTTAAATTCTTTTTGCATCAGGTTTTCTGCAGTTTCAAGGTTTCGGTTTGCTACAATTAAACATGTAAATAGTGGTAATACATAGAGCTATATCCATATGGGCACACTAAGCTATGACTTGTACAAGTTTCTGACATACAAACATGTTTATTAAGTTGTGTTGTGTAATTCAATAAATGCTTTTTCCTTTTCATTTCATGAGGAATAAACCCAACAACGAAAAATATGGTCCAGGTAGTAACAGTAAGGAAAACAACTATACAAAATAAATAGGATGAATAATAGCATAAATATGCAAACCTAAAGCAAATAATATTCACTGAAATAAACAAAAACAAATTAGGCATTTATCCAGCCTGTAACATTTTCACAGCTGGGTCAAAGGCTTCACTCAATGCGAGAGAATGGGTCGGAATCTGCCCACAGAAGTCCCAGTGTGGTTGGTGTTTGTAACCAACAAGAAGAGAGTCTTCAAATGTTTTTGTTAGTGCAATGCTGGTGAAAGAAACAATGGGAGGAACATATTGTTTCATCACTGTTTTGAGAGCAGTGGCTATAAAATCATTGATACAAAACAAAGTGATCATAAAGGTGAAACCAACAAAATTTAAGTCATGACCACTACCGCTGGGCCAATACTGCTCAACTCTATTCCACTAGGTACACATTTAAACTAATTGAAAATACAGATTATTAATTAAAAGAGTGACAGAAAAGTAATACCAACCTCTAAAGCCAAAACTTGTTGGTTGGCGGGCTCAATTTCTAGGAAGGACTTGACATAATGCAGTGCTTTGTTGTATTCCTTGATTCTTGCATTGCCTATGGCAAGGTAGAACAGGTAATCTCGTTTGCCGTCCGGGTGTGAGTTGAACAACTCTTTGAGAAGCAGGATACCCTGAAAATTATTATTATACATACTCAACTCAAAGCATTTATTTAAATTAGACCATTACGGCACTTTTGAATGTCATAAATACAAAAAAAAACAAAGCTACAGTCCCAGTCACAAGACATAATAACTTGAGAAAGTACTGTAGTTGCCCATTCCCTAGCGTAGATGAAGAACGGGCAAGAAACTCCATGGACACTCTTTTAAATCAAAATATTGTTACACACATGTAGAAAGACGCCGTGTACGCCGTGTGGTATCCGGCAGAGTAGAATAGAACCAAACCATTACACTCACGGTTGTCGTATAAGGCGACTAATGTCTGAGGCAGAACACCTTGCGCCTCCGTAGACTAGTGAATGGGCAGCAGCGTCTTTCATTACTGCGATCTCCAATCCGCCTGCCCAGCGTAGAGATTACGGCAAATTCCTCCCATCATGGGAGAGGCTTATGTCCAGCAGTGGACATTATGGGCTGTTGTTGTTGTTGTTGTTTGTAGAAAGACGTGCACATTAAGAGTGTATACATAACATCATGCCTAAAATGGTTAGGCAGAGGTGTACCTAATAGTACCTACACCCACATTTTGCCAGTAATGTTTAAGTCCCATTTAATTAGGGGGCGAGCTTATTACCGTCAACTGGGCACAAATTCAGAGTCCGTGGCTGATACTAAGAAATTCCTAGTCGAAAAATCCAATAATATGTACTTTGCCTGACCCGAGAAACGAAGCCAGGAAGTCAAGCTCAGCAGTCGCCCTTGCAACCACTAGATAGAATAAAGTTGTAAATGTTAGGTACGTACAAGGTAGTATCTGCGAGATGTTAGTAACCAAGTAACTATTAAGTCATTGCTCGTCTTTTTTGACTGGATCGAATTTTCTAGTGGGAGTGGATGGCCAAATCCGAAACTATGAGGAATAGCAAAAAATACTCAAAGGAGTCTCGAGCCCGATTTTGATAAAAACTAAAACTGAATTAGATTTTTTTAAAAACCAATATTCTCCAACCCAAATTTATTTATATTTATTATTACACAAGGATCAAATTCTGGGAAGTAATGTCACTAGCTAGCTTTACAATACAATTTGTAAAATAACATTTATTTTTAATAATGTAGTATCGTAGTTCTGTTATCTGATTTCTGTGATTAATTATTATTTATCTGGTCAAATTAATACAAAAACAATGAGGAAAATTCATGATTTTAACTTTATCAAACTGGTTTTTTCTCTCCTTATGAATATAATACTAAAAATCTTTGTTTCTGTGCATATTTGAAAAATTTGTAAAAGCAGAACAAGATTTTTTGGATGGTTTTCAACATTATTAAAACTGTTGGACATGCCAAAAAGCATTACTATTAGCTTTTAGTGGATGTTAACTCAATAGGATTTATTGATTTAAGCGATTTAAGTGTGGATTCACAAACTAACGTTATCTAGATAAAAATGTGTGATGTTGTTTTGTCACGGATACACGTTCCGGCAGTATAACAGCATTGCACAGATCCACATTCCTGCACTTCCATATCAGTACCAACAGTTAAGCAGACATTGTTCGGTTGTCAACAAAAGAGAAAGAAACTGTCATTATCCTACACATTTATACAAATGTAGTACCTAAGTATAATCATCAACATAGTATTGTTCAAAACAGGATTTGTTTTGACCTTTAAACTTACCTTACTGCTCTGGCAGTGTTGTCTCAGTATTTTTAGATCAAAGAAGACATGATCTGAAAGTCCTTGAGGCCTCTGATTTGGCAAACATTGATTTGCAAAAGTAACTTCTATGAATGTGTAGCAAAGCTTTAAATAGCAACCATGACTTTTGTTTTTATTTTTTTGCTCATTATAATATTTGTTTGCATGCCCAATTTTAATACTTTGTTCGTCTCGAGCGAAAATATTAAATTGTATGTCCAACAAAGGCAATAAATGACGTCAAAATTCTCACGATCAAAATAATAATACGACAAAGTTGTGCAGTACCTTTCGTATGTCTGTAGGGTATTTGCTCCGCACCAAGCACCACGCATACTCGAACTGCGCCTTGTGCGTCACGTTCCCTTGGTGCAGCTGCTCGTGGAACACTTTCTCGAACTTCTAAATCATAATAAAACCAACAATAATCAGTATAATATTCAATGACTCACGAATACAACGTTGCACAAGTTTTCACATTACTTGCAAATCTTCCGAAGATACTATCTCATCCAGAACGTCCTCCATGGTGATTTTGATAAAGAAATGTTATGTAGAATTCAACAATTTTACAATTTATTTGTCGAAAAGGAAAATTATCATTATTTCGCGATATCGATGAAAATTGAAAAACCAAAGTTTTTGATGAAATTGACGATGACGTTTACAGTTCTTTGACAGCTACGACAATGAACACAGTAGAGTTGAGCCACAAGCCGATCAAGTTTCCCGAGGCGATTATTAGTTGATTTTCTAATACGTGGTAGAGTCATGAAAGAATGAAGCTAGTCGGTATCATGGAGTAATAAACTATAGAATAGGGAATATACATATTATGTTGTCTTATTTTTTGGCATTATTATAGTAATTTTACTAATTGTATGTGCTTATTTAAACAAAGTTTGGGATAACGATACATTATTATAATAAAATCTTAGTGAAACATTAACTACCAGCATTATCGAGGACGACGCGTTTTGAGAGTGCGTTCCGTTCCGTTTCACCAAAACCATGCTACATAAAACAATAAATCGTAAAATAAGTGATATTTTAGAAGCTTACAAGTGTACCATTATGTTTTAATGAGGGATTTTCTTTTTAGCTCTTCCCTAGTCGCTGGATAGATGGCGCTAGGACTAAGTATGATAATGCAAGGAACGGAACCTAAAAAAACTGATTTTAACAAAGCGCGAGAAATGTTGGTTATATTCGGAAGGTTAAGCAAATGAAAGTGTCAGTCAACGAGACTATGTGACGTGACACAATGTTTTTTTTTCAAGCGTTTTGGCTTTGGCATAGTAAGTTCAACGCCATCTATAGAGTTCTTGGAAACTAAGTTTTTTTTTAAAACCTCAAAAGGAAAACCTCTCACTAATGCAACAATACAAAGCATTATTAATAAATAAAAAGAGTTTGTATTTCTTGCATGTTCCCTATTGACATAACTGGGCTCACCGCTCTGCCAAAGTAAATTGGCCATTTGACAATACACGTAATTTAAAACTAGTTTGCTCGTGACGGAGGCCATTGCTTATCATATAAGGTCGCAAACAAATGATCTCTAAAAATGGATGTCATTGTACAAATCGATAAAGAACACATAACGACCTGTCACTTCAAACGTGCAAAACCATAGTGTTTCGTATCACATTTATATGTAAGTACTAAATATGTACCTACTAACATGGTTTTATTTAAGTGCTATGTCGAAATAATTTTTTACCCAAATAAGGTAAAACCAAAAGAAAGGGTAATTATTTTGGCAGTATATGTATGTATGTTTGTATGTTCCACCGTAGTGTCTAAACTACTGAACCGATTTTAACGAACGAGGTGTTAATATAGATTCGTAATAATGGCCCTGGTAACGCTATATAAATATTATTAAGATTTTATATGACGAACCTAAAATTCTGACCTTGAAAAAAATTTACTGAGAAAATTGACAACTGAATTGAATTAACTGATTAATTATCACGTATTTGATATCAAAAGAAACGTTTTGGCGAGCACATTACAAATATGTATAAACATAAATCATATTGTTTAACGGCATTATATTTATTATACAATAAATAAAAAGTAAATCAAGTATTCATTCATTACAAAATACAGATGAAACAAATTATTAACACTTTTATTAATACGTCATTCGATAGATGGCGCTGTATTGATCTTATATTTCTGAATTGTGCTATAATATGTTTTGATGTGTAGTCACCTGCAGTTAATTTTTTTTTTAAATTCAAATTTATTTATTTGGGACAACTAGATCCAAGAGTTAGATAAACAAAAACTTAGAAACTATTGTGAGTACTTAAATACAACAACAAAGGACAACACCCATCATAATAATAACATCTAAAATACATAAATAAAATACCCCTGTGCTGAGACACCCTGCCCCGTCGAGATAACCATTATAGAGATACTGCCCTAGAAATCACAAGACAAACGAAATCGTTCGTGCACCTGTGTTGAGGACACAGGTGCACGAACAGCTTCAGCTACAGTTTTCAGGATGCTGTTATGACTCCCCCACACCCTCCCCATTTTTTTAGTACAACTAACCCATAGACCACCCATGTACAGACCCTGATAACACGCTTTAAATAGCGTGATTTTGAATTGGTCCGTACAGCGGGCGAATCTACGGGCCAGCATATTGCTACGGACTGACAGAGCCCTGCACTCCCTCTCTATGACGACATCATCTTTAAGGTCGTCGGTAAGGTAATGTCCGAGGTACTTAAACTGCGATTCCATAACTAAGTTAACACCATTCAAAATAATGGGTGGAACAGATTCAGGACACTTACGGGTGGCCCTAAAGACCATGTGCTGACTTTTTGTATGTTATAAATAAGTTAGTAAGTAAGTTTTTTAGGAATTTGAAAGGTTTAGGTGTCTTGGTGATGTTGATTGTGTTTCTCGTGTCATTTTGTTTTTGATTACTGACAAGCAAGCAAGCAGAACACCTTGCGCCTCCGTAGACCAGAGAATGGGCAGCAGCGATTTCTGTTAGTCTTTCATCACTGCGATTTCCAATCCGCCTGCTAAGCGTGGAGATTACGGCAAATGCAGCAGTGGACTTTAAGGGCTGTTGTAGTAGTAGTTGTAGTAAGCAAGCAAGAAAAAAACAATAATAGCACCCACACACATACTAGCCACCATTTTATTTTTAAAAGGCATTGAACGGCAGCTCCTTAAAAGTAAAAAAAAAAAGTTTTTAAACCGAGTCTTACACAGCGCCATCTATCGTTTTTCCGTGGAAGCTGGCCCTGTAAATACCTCATTTTGTTTTTTATCTTATTATAAAGAGTGTAAAACACCTCGTAACGAAGCCGAAAAGCACTTGTTCTCCTCGTCATTGCGATCATTTTTTTGGTCTACAATCTACACCATACCTGGGAACCTTTTAGTTACGGAGATATTGGGGGTCAAAGTTCCAACTTTTTGACAAGTTTTTAATGTAAGATTTTTACTTTAAACACCTCCACGACTTTAAACACCTCCACGACCCCCGTACTATTTAATCCATCCATCAGCACAATGTTTTGAGTGCGTTACATTGAGTTCTAACACAAAACATGATTTTTCATCCCAAAAAAAAAGTCGTTTTTCAGCAATAATTTTTGCGTAAAGTTACTTAGTTTGATGTACAGAATGCTTGGTTGATGGCTTCGTGATGAGGTCTTTTACACCCTGTATGTATGTCGGGTTGTTCAGGAATTATTTCGCTAGGGTCGAGCATTTTGTGGGCAGAAGACGGGTTTCGTGCTATGAAAACTCACTGAATTCGATACACTATTTTAATTCACATTGCAAGGTTCGGATTGGTTGTTTCCATGGCAAGAAACTCCATGGTTACTCTTTTCAAACAGATACACGGAGTCTAACAAATTACTTGACATTACACTTTGACACATTAACACTGGGCACAATGAATCGGATTCAGTTTCAAGACTTCTTAACTCCGCTGCGATCATACATAGAATGTCCGCGTCACCGTGAGGTGTTCACATCAGGACTTCGTAAAAGCCGCCATGGTGGGGTAGACTGATAAGTAGGTTGCGTGATGTCACCACTGGCGCGCTTTCGATCCATTCGCCCGTCCATACTCATGACCGTATCCGACATGTATAAATTACATTTTTTACCATCGCCACTCGAAAAAGGGCATTTCATTCATCGATAACAGTGAACAAAACTCTCTTTTACTCACTGTCAATAACAGTGAATAAAACGCTCTTTTACTCACTAAGTGAATATAAACATTATGAATTTGGAACAATAAAACGTGCTGACAGCAATATTATCACTGCATTTCGAAAATTGCTTTGAGAAATTGACCAAGAGCTTTACGTACTTTCCGAAGTAAGGAGGAAACTAGGTATGTAATGAATTAGTGGCCACCCATCCACAGACTGACTTTGGTAAGCGTGGCTTAACTTTGAAGATCAACCCAATTGGCTGTTATTATTAAGGTGAATGCTTCAGGGTAGCCCTCGAAATTCAAATTTTCTTACGTTTTTTGCAATTTGCAGGCCAGTGCTAGGTTGTATGTTGATTAAAATATTATTCGCGGTTGTAAGACGTATGTAGTTGCAGAATTATATTCAAATGCAAAAAACGTAAGAGAATTTGAATTTCGTGGGCTACCCTGGACCATCAGCCTTAACCAACGAGAAAAATGTATACTAAACTTCTATTTATTTTCTCGCAGGCAATGGTAAAAAGTAGAATAAACAACTCATGAAAAAGAAATTCATCTCAGTTCTTGTATCCCTCGCTTCGCTTAGAATGAGAGGTTTTCTTTTTGAGGTATTAAAAAAAACTTAGTTTCCAAGAACTCTATAGATGGCGTTGAACTTACTATGATAGTTGGTGCCAAAGCCAAAACGCTTGGAAAAAAAAACATTGTGTCACGTCACATACTCTTTGATGATGACATGATTGACTTCATCATGTCAACCAAGAAGCAAATGTTCAATGATGTCTCGGTGATCAATTCGGTGAAAACCGGGAGCGATCACCGCATGGTAAGAGGCACATTGAACATCAATATTAAGCTTGAAAGGTCTCGACTGATGAAGTCTACGCTCCGTCCAGCACAGATCCAAATCCAAAACCCCGAGAGCTTTCAGCTTGAACTCCAGAACCGTTTCGAGTGCCTAGGAAGCTCAGTGGACGAATACAACGATGGGTTCGTGGAAACTGTCCATACGACCGGGTCTAAGTTCTTCAAGGCACGTCGTACACATCAGAACAAGAGACTCTCCGATCACACTCTCAAGCTCATGAAGGAGCGGCGTGAGATGATCCTGCAGTCTTCAGACGAGGCGTGCAAATACGAGCTCAATAGACGGATCTCTAAATCCTTGAAGAGCGACCTCCGCCGCTTTAATACCGAGCGTATTAAAGACGCGATTGAGCGGAATAAAGGCTCCAAGGTATTTGCAAGAGATCTGGCTATTGGGCAGAGCCAGCTCACGAAACTGAAGACCGACGATGGTAGGATCTTATCCGCCAAACCGGAGCTTCTGAGGGAGATCGAGAGCTTCTATGGACAGTTGTACACGTCAACCAGTAAACCCGTCGTAGATCTAGCAAACGACCCAAGAGCTAGACTGACCCGACACTATACCGAAGACATCCCGGACGTCAGTCTGTACGAGATTAGGATGGCTCTGAAGCAGCTCAAAAACAACAAGGCACCTGGTGATGACGGAATTACGGCCGAACTCCTGAAGGCGGGTGGAAAACCGGTACTTAAGGCCCTTCAGAAGCTGTTTAATTCCGTCATACTTGAGGGAAAAACGCCACAGGCATGGTGCAGGGGTGTGGTGGTACTCTTCTTCAAGAAGGGTGACAATGCCCGGTTGAAGAATTATAGGCCCATCTCACTTCTAAGCCATGTCTACAAGCTGTTTTCTAGAGTCATCACGAATCGTCTCGCGCGCAGGTTTGACGATTTCCAGCCACCCGAACAAGCCGGTTTCCGAAAAGGCTTTAGCACCGTGGACCACATACATACGCTGCGGCAAGTTATACAGAAGACCGAAGAGTATAACCTGCCCCTCTGTTTAGCGTTTGTGGACTACGAGAAAGCCTTCGATTCGATCGAGACCTGGGCTGTACTGCAGTCTCTCCAACGGTGCCAAATCGACTATCGGTACATCGAGGTGTTGAAGTGTTTGTACAAAAATGCCACCATGTCAGTCCGACTTCAGGACCAAGCCTCGGAACCTATCCTCCTGCAGCGAGGTGTGAGACAGGGAGACGTCATTTCTCCGAAACTGTTCACCGCTGCACTGGAGGATGTCTTCAAGGTTCTGGACTGGAGAGGGCTAGGCATCAACGTCAATGGCGAGTACATCACTCACCTTCGGTTTGCCGACGATATAGTGGTCATGGCTGAGACCATGGAGGACCTCAGTACAATGCTCGATGACCTCAGTGGAGCTTCCGGAAGAGTGGGTCTTAAAATGAACATGGACAAAACCAAGGTCATGTTGAATGCCCATGTCACACCCACTCCTATCAAGATCGGAGACTCCAGACTCGAAGTTGTAGACGATTATGTGTACCTAGGACAAACGGTCCAGTTAGGTAGGTCTAACTTCGAGAAAGAGGTCAATCGTCGAATCCGACTAGGCTGGGCAGCGTTCGGGAAGTTGCGCGGTATCTTCTCGTCCAACTTACCGCAGTGTCTCAAGACGAAAGTCTATGACCAGTGTGTGTTGCCAGTGATTACATACGGGACCGAAACGTGGTCGCTCACAATGGGCCTCATCAGAAGGCTTAAAGTCACCCAAAGGGCAATGGAGAGGGCTATGCTCGGAGTTTCCTTGCGCGATCGAATCAGAAATGAAGACATCCGCAAGAGAACCAAGGTTACCGACGTAGCCCGAAGAATTGCCAAACTTAAGTGGCAGTGGGCAGGGCACATTGCTCGCAGAACGGATGGCCGATGGGGCCGAAAAGTTCTGGAGTGGCGACCGCGAACCGGAAGACGTTGCGTTGGAAGGCCTCCCACTAGGTGGACTGATGACCTGGTGAAGGTTGCGGGAATCCGCTGGATGCGAGTCGCACGGGACCGGTCAATGTGGCGACACTTGGGGGAGGCCTATGTCCAGCAGTGGACGTCTTTCGGCTGAAATGATGATGATGATGATGACATACTCTTGTTGACTGACACTTTCATTTGCTTAACCTTCCGAATAAAACCTAGTTTTCTCGCGCTTTGTTAAAATCAGTTTTTTAGGTTCCATTCCTTGCATTATCATACTAACTCCTAGCGCCATCTATCCAGCGACTAGGGAAGAGCTAAAAAGAAAATCCCTCATTGTACTTTACAATCCATTGCTACACTCGGAATTCTACTCTAGAATCCTTCGCTGCTTTTGGAAAAATTCCCTTTTTTTCTCTTGTTGTAAAATCTACTATTTTAAATATTAGTAAGTCAAGGAAAAATCGAAACTCTGTCTACGTACTATATTGATCTAATCCTTTCTGCCATCAAATGTCGTTATGTCAAATTGTCAATGTCAAAGTCAATGTCAATTGTCAAGTCAAACTTGCAAATCAACTGGGTTGGATTGCACAGTATAATTTTGTGGAGTTCATCATTCATACATTTTCAAAAACGCCGTAGCTTAGCTTGTTACTGCAGCGCAGTGTTGGGAGCCTGTGATCATACTGCACTAAAATGCAGAGTATGATAAACACCGTAAAGGGCACAGCCCTCGGAGTCGCCGGGTATTTGACGCCGGTGCTCAAGGTACCTATTATCTTCGCAATTATAATGTTTATCTCTGTTTACAATAACTTGATGCCGTGTAAAATACATACATTTAACTGATATGCATATGCATTAATATTCTTCATTTTTACTCCATAACTTGTGTTTTCTCACTTTCTGTTTTAGATAATTACTAAGAACAGCTGAATAAATGATAAATTCCAGAATCGGGTCGATGTCTTCTATTGTCTATCTAATCGACGAAAGTAGTCTTATCTTTGTTTAAACAATAAATCATTGTCTGTCTGAAGTTAAACAAAACAAAATGTAATTCAAATACAGTTTAGTATTTTAATTCAATGAATTATAATTTGTGTATTCAACTGTACTAATATTTATTCATTGAAGAAATGCTTCGTAATCATACTACAGTTTAAAACCTAGTTTTTATTTTTGCTTTACTAGGAGTCTAAGTTCCAAGAGACAGGAGTCTTAACTCCTGAGGAGTTTGTAGCTGCTGGAGACCATCTAGTTCATCACTGCCCCACTTGGCAATGGGCCAAGGGTGAGGAGGCCAAGATCAGGCCTTACCTGCCTGCTGATAAGCAGTTTCTTATCACTAGGAATGTGCCATGCTATAGGAGGTGCAAACAGGTATAAAGCTTTTTATTTTTATTACTGATTTAATAATTTCAGTTATTTTGGGGTATTGTGTTCAAGCTACAAGATTTTCTCAAGAGGTCATAATAATATCTCACCTCCAAAATCTAGTTGCTCCATGTAATGCTGTGACTGGAAGTGGACCCTTATTACAATATAAGTTGTACCAGCAGTTATTTTAAAATGTGATTGAAATATTATGGAAACTTAAGTTTACCTGTATGAATATTCTAAAATAAGTCAATAAAAGTGGATTAAAATATTTTTAGTTACCTACTTATTAGGCTAGTTTCCACCATCAACAAATTGCAAATCTATTATTCCATCAGTTAGAGTATTGGAAAATAATGGACACGTTTTTAGGGTTCCGTGCCCAAAGGGTAAAAACGGAACCCTATTACTAAGACTTCGCTGTCTGTCCGTCTGTCTGTCACCAGGCTGTATCTCATGAACCGTGACAGCTAGACAGTTGAAATTTTCACAGATGATGTATTTCTGTTGCCGCTATAACAACAAATACTAAAAACAGAATAAAATGAATATTTAAGAGGGGCTCCCATACAACAAACGTGATTTTTTTGGCCGTTTTGTCTAATGTATAGATAATGGTACGGAACCCTTCGTGCGCGAGTCCGACTCGCACTTGGCCGGTTTTTTTTTTTGTTTTTGTAAATCTATGAATATTGACAAAGGTAAAACGCATCAAAACTCGGGAGTGGGAGCTCGTGACATCACAACGCACTAAAAATTATACCCCGGCGTGACATATTGAGAATTTTAAAAGTGTCGTGTCTTCGTCAATTTTGGTTCACGTAACAAAAGAAAAAATACGTGTCGAAATTTTTTTGGAAATATATCTGACAAATTAGATTTTTTTAGTCATCTACCCTATTCGAATAAAATGTACATAAACATTTCCTTGTATTGCTACCCGTAGCAGCAGGTGTCATTTGGTAGCTTCTGCTCAATAAAATAACCTGTTATTCCGAAGTGTTAGGCAGATGTGTACGTAATAGTATCAATTTTTAGAAATTATAATTTTTAAAAGACATGAGGTTAACTTTATATCGAAAATGCTAACTGAATATTTTGTGATTTGTGATCAAGATAAACGGTGGTTCCTTAAACCTCCAGATTCCAACAATAATGACGTTTATCAAATGTCTTAAACAAATTCCACATGAATAATAGGATTTCCCCTTCCAGATAGAATATTGTGAAGATAAGGAGAAGATAATAGAGGATGACCAAGATGGGGAAGGAGGCTGGGTCGACACACATCACTATGACAATGCAGGGTCACCTACAGTTGAAGAAAAGGTAAATACAGTACCATGAATTTCAACTTTACTTTTGTAAAGTAATATTGTTTACATATATTTTTTATTAAAAATATTATTTGAGGGTAAGAATTCACAGTAAGATTTTGTACTAAAACAGTGCTTTTTCCTGTTGTGTGTTTTTGTTTGGCTCAAAATCATTAATTAAAGTCTAAAATTAGCAGTTACAATATTGTTTGAGTGCTATAAACTTGCTAAATTTGTTATTTATCTTATACGGTATTGCACGTGATTTTAAATAACAAGTTTGACTATTTTTTGATCATTAGATCAAAAAGAAGTCACTTGAATTTTGATGTAACTTGTTTTGACAACTAACATTAGTTAGTTGATTAGTTAGTTGTCAAAACAAGTTACATCAAAATTAAAATTAAAAAAAATAATAACATGACACGTAGGGTCATAATTTTCAGTTTTCATTTTCTTATTTTTTTTTTATTTCATGCTTTTTGTAAGGACTCCTTATTTGTTTTATTTCATTTCTTTTATTTTCTAGCGTTTTAAGATTTAGGTAATTTGGTGTTTACGTAGTCAGGTTTTTTATACTTTAAAAAGCTAATTAAAAAATAATTCGTTAGGTCCTAGGTACCAGACATCACTCCACTTTCCTCCTTAATAACTGGTTCTATAGTTAGTGCCAGTTAACTTCGGCATAGAGGTCATTAACACCTACCTACCAAGTTTTTTATCACAAAGCGATAACGACACTTACTAGTTACCTAAATCGACCAATAAGCGATACTTTGCTACATCGCTAGAGTATCATAATACCAGTCGGCTAGACATACAGGGGTTGAGAATCTTGTGTTGTTCCAATTCGAATTTATTATTATTTTTTGCTAGAAAACTAATTTTATGCTTGTAAGTTTACGTGTGGCGTAAATGCCCCCGCACAGTGACCATAATGTGCTGCTCACCTGACTCGATGACCTCGTAAAACGAAAACGGCATAAGATCAGAATTATAATTTTTTGTGATGAGATAGTTTTTGTGATGTCATAATTATATTTAGATAGGTACTTATGGTTTTTCCGTCATGGGTGTCGTTTTCATGGTTTTCGGGGTCGTTGATTACGAAAATGAGCTCAAAATGAAAATCCAAGATGGCGTCCAAGATTTTTTTGGTTTTTCCGTCATGGATGTCGTTTTCATGGTTTTCGGGGTCGTTGATTACGAAAATGAGCTCAAAATGAAAATCCAAGATGGCGTCCAAGATTTTTTTGGTTTTTCCGTCATGGGTGTCGTTTTCATGGTTTTCGGGGTCGTTGATTACGAAAATGAGCTCAAAATGAAAATCCAAGATGGCGTCCAAGATTTTTTTGGTTTTTCCGTCATGGGTGTCGTTTTCATGGTTTTCGGGGTCGTTGATTACGAAAATGAGCTCAAAATGAAAATCCAAGATGACGTCCAAGATTTTTTTGGTTTTTCCGTCATGGATGTCGTTTTCATGGTTTTCGGGGTCGTTGATTACGAAAATGAGCTCAAAATGAAAATCCAAGATGGCGTCCAAGATTTTTTTGGTTTTTCCGTCATGGATGTCGTTTTCATGGTTTTCGGGGTCGTTGATTACGAAAATGAGCTCAAAATGAAAATCCAAGATGGCGTCCAAGATTTTTTTGGTTTTTCCGTCATGGGTGTCGTTTTTATGGTTTTCGGGGTCGTTGATTACGAAAATGAGCTCAAAATGAAAATCCAAGATGGCGTCCAAGATTTTTTGGTTTTTCCGTCATGGATGTCGTTTTCATGGTTTTCGGGGTCGTTGATTACGAAAATGAGCTCAAAATGAAAATCCAAGATGGCGTCCAAGATTTTTTTGGTTTTTCCGTCATGGGTGTCGTTTTCATGGTTTTCGGGGTCGTTGATTACGAAAATGAGCTCAAAATGAAAATCCAAGATGACGTCCAAGATACAAAAAAAAAAAAAAAAAAAAAAATACAAAAATATTTATTCAAGAAATTTGTTACAAAAATGGGTGGTTGTGTTTGGGGACTCCTTTTAAGCAATTTATGCCTGTGTTAGGAGACCCCGCTCTTCCATAGCAAAATAAATTACAACAGTAACAAATATGTGGGTAATTAAACTTATACTTAACTACTTATTTCTATTATTATTATTTATTTAAAAAGAGTAAAAATAAAAGCACAGCAAAAATCAAGGAAAATAGTGTAAAAGTGTGAGTGTGTGATGAGTGTGAGTGTGTGTGTAAGAGTGTGATTGTGCGTGTGTGAGTGTGTGTATGTTTCTATTTGATTTTAAGTGCCAGTTTTTTTTAATGAGATTGTATGTATGTGATGTGCGGGTGACAATTGAGTATCATATTGTTATTATGTATCTTGCTATTTAATGTGCTGTAGAAGTGCCTCAGTCTCTTCATACGTTAGTTTTTTGATCCAATTTGTTACGGCTTTCTTACAATCATAAGTGCTTTTGGTGTATATAAATATTTTTTTGTTTACCTTATTATATAGTTCGGCTGAGCGTTTATTGAATTGTCTACAGGCAAATACGGTTTTAGTCTGGGAAACTGGTGCTACTAAGTCTTTCCTTCTTTTGTTTAATTTTTCTGGATCCAATGGTAGGGTTTTATGTTTTTTCAAGACGGTTTGGATTATGTACAACTTTCTTATCGATATTATATTGCTGATAGCATAAAGGCTATTTGTAGGGTATAACATGTTTTTAAAGTACATAATCTTAATAAGAGCACGCTGGGCTCGCTCTAAGTATATAAGTTTGGTTTTAGTTGCACCTCCCCAAACCGTGATACAATACAGTAAAACCGATTGCACCAGAGCCAAGTATACCTCATTCAGGATGTTTCTAGTAGGTTTAGGTTTACTGATTACATCTTTTGGAGTAATGTGACGCAGTGATTTAAATATCCAGCTCAATCTCCTAACTCTATTTGTAACCTGTTCTAGATGCTGGTACCATGAAAGACGTTGGTCAATTACTACTCCTAGGTACTTAGTCTGCGAAATTTTGGAAATACATAGACAGGCACAACATTTATCTAATGGATCTCCGCAAACATGAATTTTTATGTTAAAATCGTCAGTTGGTTGTGTCCTGTTACTCACGCTAAAGCATACGTAATTCGTCTTGGATGTGTTTAGCGTGAGCAGGTTATTATTGAGCCAGCTGGCAACTTGGGCCATGCCCATCTCTGTCTTTAGTTTAACATCGTGCCATGAGTTCCCAGTAAAAACGACAGAGGTGTCATCGGCGTACGAGAAGACTTTTGCATTTTCAATGTTCATATTGCATAGGTCATTAATGTACAAAAGAAAGAGGGTAGGACCCAGTATGCTTCCCTGTGGGACACCATATGTCACCTCCGTGTCTTCACTGACATATTCTTCCATCTTGACCCTCTGCCTCCTTCTTGAGAGGTAGTCCTTGAATAATTTCAGAGGAATATCTCTCACTCCGGCATTTTCGAGTTTGTACACAAGGTTAGGGACAGAGACGGTGTCAAATGCTTTTTTAAGGTCTAGAAAGACCGCTAAGCATTTATTTCCAGCATCAAGGTGTTCAGTTACCAGGGAACTTAGAGCTGAAACCGCGTCTTCCGTAGACAATCCTTGCCTGAAGCCAAACTGTTGGTTCGATAGTAAACTAAATTTATTTAAGTATCGAGTTAATCTAACATTAATAAGTTTTTCAATTATTTTGGATATTGACGGAAGGATAGAGATAGGTCTGTAGTTATTGACATCGTCTCTGTCCCCCCCCTTATGCACTGGAGTAATAATTGATTGCTTGAGCAGCTCAGGGAAAATGCCTTTATGAAAGCATAGGTTCACAAGATGGGTTATTATGGGAACGATATCATATCGAGCAAACTTTAGGAATTTAGTTGAGATCTTGTCCCATCCTGGGGCACTGTCAGATTTTAAGCCCATCAATATTTGATCTACTTCATGAGGATCAGTGTCTAAGAGTACAAAAGTATTACTCTGTGCAGGTTGGTTGACAGCTTGTTTATTATCAGTAGTTGGCACTATTTGCTGAGCTAACAGTTTACCAACGTTGGCGAAGTGATTATTGACAAAGTTTACTGATTCTAGAGGCGATGTCTGAACGTTTAGTAATTCGGTGTTACGATCTTTAATTTTATTAGAATAAGTT
The DNA here is from genome assembly GCA_905147715.2 of Xestia xanthographa. Lineage (NCBI taxonomy): Eukaryota > Metazoa > Arthropoda > Insecta > Lepidoptera > Noctuidae > Xestia > Xestia xanthographa. The sequence goes on from LR990655.1 coordinate 2,459,852, forward strand.
AGATTCTTTATATTTTTCCAGAGAAGCTTATTATTACCAACTGATTTTACTAGTAGGTCCCTTTCATATTTACGTTTTAATTTTTTTATAAGTGAGTTACAATGGTTTCTATATCTAGTGTAGGTTATTTTTAGGGTTTCGTTATGTGGATTATGCCTGGATTGTTTCTGTAATTTGTTACGATTTCTTATGCAACGCAGAATGCCTGTGGAGATCCACGGCTTTATTATTTGTTTGCTGTTAGGTATTTTACGAGAGATAGTGTTTCTATCTATGGTGTTAGCGAGTATGTTTATGAGTAGGCCGGTTACTAGATTTGGATCATCACAAAAGAGGAGTTCCGCTAGATTTTGTTGCTGTAGATCTTTTAGTGCTTGTTCAAAATTTGTAATAGTCGTAGTTTTATTTGTAGGTAAAGTGTTTTTAATTTTAGACAAAGACAGAAAAGTCGTATAATGGTCAGTTATTGTCGTATGTAATATGGCAATAAATGGAGATACTTTTTTTTTATTTATTTTTAGCATAAAGTGGTCTAAACAATTATTTTCCCTCGTAGGCAGTGTATGACCTGTGAGTATTCCATGCAATGACAACATATTCTGATAGTGATTTCTGTTTTTATGTTCATGAGATGACTCTGTATCTTTAACTCTAATGTTAATGTTAATGTCTCCTGCAATAATAATGTTTTTGCTTGACTTCAGTTTATCTAAATGAGTACTAAGGGAATTTATGAAACTATCTATATTTGAATTTGAGGGGGAACGATAAATACATAATATTATATTATTGAATATTTCCAGTTGGAGACAAGACGCTTGTGATATTTCAATTTCTTGAACTTTAGGATTCAAAGATTGCTTTACGTATATAGTTACCCCATCGTTTTGGTTTAGTTGGTGAGTAGTACAGTAGGTTAAATAATTATTAAGTTGGGGCACTGGTTTATTGGGACTAAGTCTACATTCTGTCAAAATTATAACATCTGTTTCGAATTTAAAATTAGATAGGTTGAGTATGAAGTCATCAAAGTTACAGTAAATACTCCTTATATTTTGGGAAATAATAGTGAGGTCGTTTCTGTTGATAAATACATGCTTATCTAGATCTGAGCTATTGCATTCAACTGTACGAGCCACCTCGAAGTTGTCTATTTCAGTAATGGTAAGTAATGTGTCAGTCATTATGGTTTTTATGAATAGAATATACGTTATTGGTTAGGTAAGTGTTTTCAATAGGTCTAGTTGATGTATAAAGTTTATAAATTGTCCTAAGGTTTATGGAATTTTTAGTCTTTATTTCTGACAAGATATTTGAATATGTACAGGAGCCGTGAGTATAGTGAAATAAGTGTGTGTGCGTGTTTTTTTGAAATTTGTGGTGATTGTGTGTGTGTGAGTTTATGGGAATATTGTGAATAAGTAAAATTAGGTAATTTAAGTTTAGGTCTCTAATACTGTAGTTAGTTGGCGTATATGTGCACAGTCTTACAATACATGAAATCAATATCAATTTACTGGTATAGATTGACAATAAAATGTTCATAAGAAAAAACCAGGTGTACATAAGCTTACAGGTCGACAGTCATTGTTTCAGTGAGAGTTTATGAATTTGTTCTTCGCAAGTAATGGTTATTGTTGGCGCTTGTTCATCCTTCTTTATATAGACTTTGCCGTACGCTGTCCAACAGAATTTGTAGGCTCCTGCCCTCGTCAAGTCTCTAGCAAGGAAGTGTAAACGTGATCCTTTCGGGGTTAGGTGCTCCGATAGGAAGACAGGGGTATCTTCTTTGGATTTAAAGCCCAGGTGCTTACAGCATAATTTGGTCTTGTTTTTTAGATTATAGGCCTTACCCATCTTCAGTATCTCAGTCCTCAGTAGAGCAGATCCAGTTTCTACAATGATTGGGGTGTTTTGTGAATCAGTGTTTTTACCGCGTACTCTATAAATGTCTCTAATGTCATATTTACCAATATTGCAGGTTAAGGTACGAGCAAGACTCAAAACCATTTCTATTAGGTCTTCTTTGCTTTCATTACTCTTTTTTGGCACATTCTTTATGACAAAATTTGTTTTCCGTCCACCCATTTGAAGATCCTCTATCTTATTTTCTAAGAAAGTTTTTTTTGGTTTTTCCGTCATGGATGTCGTTTTTGATTACGAAAATGAGCTCAAAATGAAAATCCAAGATGACGTCCAAGATTTTTTTGGTTTTTCCGTCATGGATGTCGTTTTCATGGTTTTCGGGGTCGTTGATTACGAAAATGAGCTCAAAATGAAAATCCAAGATGGCGTCCAAGATTTTTTTGGTTTTTCCGTCATGGGTGTCGTTTTCATGGTTTTCGGGGTCGTTGATTACGAAAATGAGCTCAAAATGAAAATCCAAGATGGCGTCCAGGATTTTTTTTTGTATTTCCGTCATAGTCTTTTTCATGGTTTTAGGGGTCCCTGAATATGAAAATGAGGTCCAAACGGAAATCCTAGATGACGCCGAAGATAATTTTTGGTTTGTTTAATCATGGGTGTCGTTTTCATGATTTTCGGGGTCGTTGATAACGAAATGAGGTTAAAATGAAAAACCAAGATGGCGCCGAGAAAAAAATTCGGTTTTTCCGTTATGGCCGTCGTTTTCATGGTTAAAGGATAAAGAAAATGAGGTCAATAATTATTTATTTCAATTAGGTCATTCAAAGGCACTTTGAATGACGAATAGTGAAATGGATTCAATGATTTACCTTGCCTTTGGTTAAATCTGATTTCAACAAATCATTTTCATTTTCATTATCAACGACCCCGAAATCCATGAAAACGACACTCATGACGGAAAATAAAAAAAAAAATCACCTTCAAGTAATAATAGGCGTGATGTTATGTTTACTCTACAGAGTAAACCTCAGTGGCCATTAAGTCGCGCAAGAGTCCAATCGTGCAAGTGTCCATTCGCGCAAGATTCCTTTCGCGCATAAGTCCATTCGCGCAAAAGTTCGTTCGCGCAAAAGTTCATGTGCGCATATGTCTTTTCGCGCAAGTGGGTGCGCGCAACAAGTGTTCTTTGCGCAAATGTCTTTCGCGCATAAGTCTCAGATCCTAATTTTAAGATGTATAATAATATATTTACTTTATTAAAATTGTCTCAGTAAGTTAAAATAGTGTTAGAAACGAAAATAAAGTATTTAAATCAATTAATTTCGTAGGGTACGTTTGCTCGATTTATTATTTTTTTGGGTTGTGCACTGTGTTATGTATGTGGGACACTGTGGATGTATTATGAGACTCAAGTGATATCAGTTTTGCGACAGGTTTGTACGGATGGAGCGACAGTATCGCTAATATTTAGATATCGGGATGAAAGTCGGAGCAATGACCTCTATTCCGATGTTAACTGGCACCAACTATAGTTAAGGAATTTAGTTAAGACATAAAAATAATTTTAAGTTTTTAAAATATCATTTCGTTAGTTAACGTTCCTCATTCCCTTTCAATATAGTGTAAATTATTCTACTAGTCATGCCCTTTCATTTGACACACATATTGAGGAAGTTCTGAAAAAAAAAATGTAATTCACCATTTGTAGTGGCGGCCATCTTGGATTTGAAATTTATCATAGTGTATAGTATTCTACTAGTCAAGCCCTTTCATTTGATACCCATATTGAGGGATTTATAAAAAAATATGTATTCCGCCATTTTGTGGCAGCGGATCTTGGACCGATTTTCATCAAACAAAGCTAAGAACACTCCCGACTAATTCACCTTTCAAAAAAAAAAAAAAACAAAATTGGTTCATCCGTTCGGATGCTATAATGCCACAGACAGACACACACACAGACACGTCAAACTTATAACACCCCATCGTTTTTGCGTCGGGGGTTAACTAGTGAAACAATTGTTTTTTTTTTCTATTCTACAGGTATGTGAGATGACATTAGACGCTGCCGACACGGGTGACAGCGACGGTGAAGGTGCGGCCGGTGATCACGATGATGATGATGATGAAGAGGATGACGAGGACGGCGAGGCCGAAGACATGGAGCAGTTCCAGGAGTCGGGGCTGCTGGATGAAGTGGACCCGGTAAGAGTGACAGCCATTTTATGTTTCTGCCTTACTATGTACTATGGGGGTCATTTCCGCCTGACCATTTTAAATTTTTTTCGCTTAAATCATGCGGAGGCGCCGAGCCACGCCCCCTTAAAGTTTGGGCCTATTAGGAGAGCGTCTACTTTGGCGCGCAAAATAACAATAACTCTCGTTTGGCGTGCGTCGTCAATGCGCTCGGCCGATTCGGTATCTTTTCATTCATTTTTTCTACACAAAGTCAACGGGGCGGGGCTAGGGAGCGTTTTTATGTTGCGAGTGCAAGCAAAAATGAGCTTAGTGGTGGTCAGGCGGGAGTGTCCTCGATAGTACATGCAATTTGCAGCTTATAACATCTAGTTGCGACCAATTAAAAGGCATGTTAAAGGAAACTGGTGGAGCGGCTACTTTTTAAATATGTATCTCCAATATTTAAGCAGAAAATATTATAGAATAGGGTAGATGACACCATAAAATAATAATTCCAAGACACCTATCTCTAAAAAAAAGACACTTTATTTTGGGCCTGAAAACCCGATTTATTTTCAATTAATTGCCAAATTCGATTTTTAGTTGCTTTGAAATCAATAAATAGTTGAGTAATTGAATTGAATAAACAGTGACGTCACAGTTTGCTATTGCCATACAAAATCTATGAGAGAACTGCGTTTTGTCAGCTCTTAAACAGTATCTCAATTGATTTGTGTCATCTACCTCATTGACAGAGGAGAATGGGACCTACTTATGCAAACAGGAACCAATCCACACACATGGAAAAATCGAGATGAGTATACAGAAAGCTTTCAAAATGCACCTTCTATCGACCCTGTAAAGATCAAAATGATCTGACAATTTTGACAGAACAAAACATTTCTATGACAAGGTTATCAACCCACATTTCAACAGTTGTTCAATAAACTAACGAGATCCATGCCCCATGGTAACCCGACGATCTAGAAAATCATTGAATTTTTTTTTTTTTTCCTTTTGCATCTTGCAATCGGTTGTAAACCTTTAGCAGATTTTTTGTGCGGTTATTGACTGCTGAGGTCCATTCTTCCAGTGAAGAATCTGCCTCTCAAAACTATTTACTTTATTTTATAAAGTCCCATATGTGGTGGCGTTTGAGCCTTTTCATGGTTATTGGATCACTTAGGGCTATGGCTAAGGTGTTGGTATGTGACTTTATTCGGTGTTTGTATGTCGTTAGTCGGTGTTCTACTTCCTCTTTTATGGTTCTGATTTGTAGATGCTTGTGTAGTTCTGAGGTCTTCATAAACCAAGGAGCGTGTGTTATAGTTCTGAGAGCTTTATTTTGAAATCGCTGGAGAATTTCCAGATTTGAGTTTCTTGCAGAGCCCCATAGCTCAATCCCATATGTCCAAACAGGCTTTAATACCGCTTTGTAGATGAGCACTTTGTTTTCTAATGAAACGTGTGACGTTCTTCCTAAGAGCCAGGTTAGTTTTCGGAGCAGGATGTTAAGCTCGTCACGTTTTTTCTCAATGTGGTATCTCCACGTTTGTTTTCTATCGAGATAGACGCCAAGGTACTTTGCTACTGTACCGTGAGGAAGTGTGTCATCTCCAAGTTTAACAGGTGGGCAGTCATCTTTTCTGAGGGTAAACGTCACATGCGTAGATTTGTTGGCGCTAGCTTTTATTTTCCAATCCCTCATCCATTTGTGGACTTTGTCAAGGTGTTTTTGCAGCACCAGTGAAGCCACACTAGGGTTTTTATGAGTGCACAAAGCAGCTGTATCATCAGCGAAGGTGGCAGAAAGTACTTTTTCTGAGGTTGGTAGGTCTGCTGTGTATATGAGGTAGAGGGTTGGACCCAAGACGGAGCCCTGTGGTACTCCAGCCAGTATGTCGTAGAATTTCGAGTACGAATCATTAATTTTTACCCGGAAAATTCTGTCTTCTAAGTATGACTTTAGTAGTACATACAGGCTGTGTGGCAGTTGTTTTTTTACTTTAAATAACAAGCCCTGATGCCAGACCTTATCGAACGCTTGTTGTACATCCAGGAACACAGCCGAACAGTATTCTTTCCGTTCCAGCCCCTCCCGAATCTTATTCACCACTCTATGCACCTGCTCCACCGTAGAATGCCCTATTCTAAATCCGAACTGATGTTGTGGGATGATACTGCCGTCTTTGACTATTTCGTTTAGCCTTCGAGCAACGACTTTCTCAAATACTTTTGACATGACAGGTAGTAGGCTTATTGGCCTGTATGACGACACAAGGTGCGGTGGTTTTCCTGGCTTTGGGATCATGATAACTTCCGACACTTTCCATATGCTCGGAAAGTATCCAGTCCTCAAAATTCCATTAAAGAGCTGTGTTATGAATACGATGGCTTTTCTTGGCAACTGTCGTAGAATTTCGGTAGTTATAAGGCAGTATCCAGGAGCTTTATTTAGTTCCAGATCTCTTATAATTTTCCAGATCTCTCGAGGTGAGCAGCATTTAAGCGGTAAGCCGAGTTGTAGAACAGTTATTCAATAAACTAACGAGATCCATGCCCCATGGTAACCCGACGATCTAGAAAATCATTGAAATAGATTTTTTTTTCATAAAGACCCATACCACATGGGTAAAATATTTTTTCTACAAATTATGTAGAACCATGCGGGTTGGTTCTTGTTTGCATATTAAAAATGGCATAATACCATATTTAGACCTACTTATGCAAAACGGAATCAACCCACACAATGACAGTTTTGACATAAAGCCGTTTTTGTCAAAGTACAATGAAATTGTTTGTTATTTTGAGTAAAGTTTATTTAGAATTTTGACCTAATAATTTGTTTTAAGTAAGAAATTACAGTTATTAAAAAGGATGAAATGTTCAAAATTTACATGAAAACTAATTTGAATGAATATTATAAGGTAGTGGATGTAAACCTAATTTCGTGGAAGACAACATTTTGTTACAAAAGAATGGAGCCACTTTGGCCAACAGGGAAACCTGTCCCTGACGCTAAATTGCAGGATTTAAAAAGCATGCTGCACCTAATTTCTTCAAGACTCGCACGATTTCTATGTAATGGAAACCCAGACCTAGGAGACGATCTTGAAGGTTTTTCGGGACAACCTGATTTTAAAGTCGAAGATAAAATAATTTGATACATAGTATAATAAGAATTTAAGATTTATTTCTATTTTTCAGTAAAATGTTTAAAAGAAATAAGTTATTTTTTTATTTTTACTGTAAAATAAATGGCATGGTAATAAATAAACAAGGAACCAACCTACACACAGATAGTTTTGCAAAAAGGAACCAATGAGTTTTTTTTTTATTACTAATAAAAATGTTAATGATTCTGGTTGATTCTGTTTTGCATAATTAAGTAGGTCCAATGGAGGTAGAAAACGTTTTGCGCCGACCACAAGTAACATGGAACAAGGACGGGAAGATGTTGATGAGGGATTAAAGGGTTTCAACAATTAATAGAAGAACAAAAAAATCTGATATCGCTTTCCATCAGGCGTGATCGATGTCAAGAGCAGGCTCATTTTGTCATAAAAAAATTAAATAGGCTAGGTTATTATTTTTCAATACATTTCCTCGAAAACTGGTCCATAACCCACTACAATTAGGTACAACATGCAATGTATTTCACACGCGTGCGTTTTTTTACATTTTCCCGCACGTGTGCGGGAATGAAAATTGCCACAGATATATACACTATACCTATACTTAGTCCAAATTGGTTCAATGCCTATAGTCTGAGGTGAATGTTTTTTTTATTTCGGCAAAGCACTACGCGTCTTTACGGCATCTTTATTTTTTGAATATACAAATTGTGTTTATAAAAAGAATATCATAGATAAACATGATTATTAAAAACGAATAGTTACTTTTATGCACAAATTAACATTTATTCTGAATTCAAAAATATAAAATAAATCTATTTTTTATATTAGGCTGTTTATCGGCTTCATACCTTTGCCTCTCCTTCAACCTGGCGAAAGCAAAGCGCGAAAAAAAAAAAAAAATCATTGTTTCTTAGTTCGTGACAAAAACATTTTTATTTATTTTATTTCTTCAAAAGTGTATTGAAAAACGTCGTTTGATACATGTGGACATTTGTTATTGCAGTTCTCGGCTCAAAAACCCGCCCTTATAATTTCGCCTCGAATGCAATAACAAACTTTCTCCACTTGTATCAAAATTCACAGCCACACACACACAGACACACAGTCACAGATTCACAGTCTATCGGTAGGCCGCTGAGACAGTACCTCTTCACTTCAATCATCACCTCCTTTCTTGCCATATTATCCTTGACACAGTCCATCTATCATTTCTTTAGTCATCCAGCTAAACAAGAACATACTGAACCATCAAGACTTTGAGTTGTATTCGAAATTGAAAGCTATATCTGTAACACTAAATATGCTTTTATCTGGCAAACATAGCACTTGAAAATCGGCTGGTCGCTTTATATGAGTATATATTAAAGTGACCTATTTATCTGGTCGTCATAACCACTATCGCTCACATATTCATTATAGGTAATAACCTTAATTACATGTTTGTATCAATATTTAAATATAACATACAATGTAGAGTAGTTTCACCTTAATTTGTTTGTTTGTAAGTAGTTTATCAGTAGTTCTGATATTTCAATATAGGCACATGAAATAGTACATTTTGATACAAGTGGAGAAAGTTTATTAGGTATATTAACTCCCGAGCCGCAGGCGAGGGTGTTTTTGAGCCGAGAACTGCAATAACAAATGTCCACGTGTATCAAACGACGTTTTTCAATACACTTTTGAAGAAATAAATTATAAGAACGAAAAATATTTTTGTCATGAATTACTTAAGAAACTAGGTATGATTTATTTTCTTTGTTTCCGCGCTTTGCTTTCGCCAGGTTGAAGGAGAAGCAAAGGTATGAAGCCGCTAAACAGCCTAATATAAAAAGTAGTTTTTTATATATTTTTGAATTTAGAACACAAATAAATCTTAATCTATACTAATATTATAAAGAGGAAAACTTTGTTTGTTTGTTTGTTTGTAATGAATAGGCTCAAAAAATACTGGACCGATTTAAAAAATTCTTTCACCATTCGAAAGCTACATTATCCACGAGTAACATAGGCTATATTTTATACCCGTACTCCCACGGGAACGGGAACTACGCGGGTGAAACCGTGGGACGTCGGCTAGTTTGTTTATAAAAGTAACTATTCGTTTAAATAATCATGTTTACCTATGATATTATATTTATAAACACAATTTGAATATTCAAAAAATATTAACGCCTTATAGACGCTTAGTGCTTTGCCAAAATTAAAAAAAAACTTTCACCTCAGACTATAGGCATTGAACCAATTTGGACTAAGTATAGGTTATCTGTGATAATTTTCATTCCCGCACACGTGTTTGAAAATGAAAAAAATCGCACGCGTGTGAAATACATTGCATGTTGTACCTAATCGTAGTGCGTTATGGACCAGTTTTCGAGGAAGTGTATTGAAAAAGTATCTACTTAAATTAAAACCGCTAAAAAATAATCCAGGGATACCGTCGCCTCGGAACACAAAGGGCGATGAAGGAACATGGATGGGTTTTAGTCAGTAAAAGTCTGACACTCCGTCCTGCTCCGCCCAGAGCGGGAGGAGTTATTTGATGATTTCCCATCCGAAAAAAAAAAAAAAAAAGGGTTTGATGCAGAATTTTGCTTCCATTTTTGCAGAAGGGGGCTCTTCTGCAAAAATGCATCCCAAACCTATTCACGATACGTGTTTCGCCCCGCTTGGGGGCATCAAGTCATCATTCCCTTGCCCTTATCCCAATTCATTTGTGGTCGGCGCAGCATGTTTTTTTCCATACATCTCTATGACTCGTCATCTCAGTAGTCACACCGCTTTGGGGCATCAAGTAAAGAAACAAACTCTTCCAATAAAATTGCTTTTTAACTCCAGTCAACAGACCTAGCGCAACGCAAGGAGCCAAAACCGAAGTCAGACAAGAAGTCGAAGTCAGATGGCGACGACATCATCCACACTCGTACCTACGACCTGCACATCACGTACGACAAGTACTACCAGACGCCGCGGCTCTGGCTCATTGGATATGACGAGGTTGGTTGGCAATTAGTTTAGTTTTTTTTTTTAAATTTAGATATTACTATACTATCGTGTTTTTTTATGATAGAGTTTGGAGGAGCTCTTGGCTAAATAATAACAGCCGCTCGGTTCTATCTTTAGGCTAAGCCGTGCGCATTTAAGGGGACTACAGGAGGTAAACGCAAGTTTGTTTCACTGCAATAAAGAAAACCAAAAAATATATGATATTCTTCAGGATATATGCTAGTATGATATTGTTTTGAAAACATAGTACAACTAATTTTACTCGATAAAAAAAAATCACGAACTTATCTCTAAAAATTTCTTTTAAGAGGGCCCCTCCTTTCGTCAACGCGAGCATGTTCGAAAAGCTTGTTGTTTCATCTAGAGCCACAGCGGTAGTATTCTTTCAACTCCCCTGTCTTACCTAGCCCCGAACCCGCACTACTTGCCTCCCGCGTACCTCATACCGCCTAACGCGAGGACATTAAACGAAAAATATTGTTCGAAAATTTATAAAACTTGTTCCAGGAAATACGTGTTTTTGAATTAGTCTTACAAGTATGTGAAATAAATATTTGTGTTATTAAGAATCTCCACTACATTTGCAAGGCTTCTATCAGGATGCTTTCTTTACTTTTACAATTTATAAGTACATTATGAATGGCCAAAGTTGAGGTAAAAGTTGTGCAAAACAGCAATTTTTGGAGGCTTATACTGAATTTGTTTCTACAAATTTTTATTTTCTGCTTCGATAGAAGCCTAGATATAGTCCACAAGATATCTATTAGTTCAAAAAATTCAAAGATATATGTCTAACAACGGCATAATCACGCACGAGCTATTGTCAAAATTCTCGCGAAAAGTATGGCGGGTTGGCCGCTCTTAACGAGTAAAAACCATACTAAAATACATGCGAATAATCTTATTTTTTGGAAAATAATTCTACAAGCAACATATTAGCATGATGGTGTTTTATTTTTTTAGTCCAATCAATAGATTTTTTTGTTTGTATTTAAAAAAAAACACTCATTTCGCACTATTCGGCCCGCAGTGACTGACGTAACAACCACTTTGTAGTGCAAGCTGATTAGAACTTTATTTTAACAGTATTTCAAACGAAGTTTGAACCACCACAAATACAGTTGCTAATTTAGCTCCTGTAGTCGCCTTAAGCTGTTGGTCCCGGCTACTCAGTAGTCAGCAGTCGTTACTGGTCAGTCAGTGGCCCGAAAGTCTGACAACCAGTATTACTTCGGGGTATTGTATTACCCAGTACTAACTGGGTTCTGGAGGTCAGATAGGCAGTCGCCTAACAGTCAATATTCAGGTCAAAAGTTTAAAAAAGTGGTACTCTATCCTGTATGTATAGCAAGTTGTGACAAAATCTATATCTATACTATTATACTATATATACTATTACTATAATATATAATATAATAATATTATAAAGAGGTAACATTTGTTTGTAAGTTTGTATATTTGTAAGTTTGTATGTAGGGGGTAATCTCCGGAAGTAATGAACCGATTTCAAAAATTCTTTCACCATTAGAAAGCTACATTCACCCTGAGTAACATAGGCATATATTTTATCCCCGTACTCCCACGGGAACGGGAACTACGCGGGTGAAACCGCGGGACGTCCGCTAGTATGTTATAAAACGCGCCACGATCTATTCTGAAAAATGTTGACATGTTCCGAGAACTATGACACAAATACAGACATAACCAAATCCAGAATTACCAAGAGGCTTCTACGTAATTAACAATTAATTGATTCCCGCCGCGTACCACGGAACTCGTAATTACATGTAATGTTGCTTAATGTTCAAGATGAACGCGTTCTAACGTATCACGACCTTGACTAAAGATAAATTCACAAGATTCTGCTCATGCGGTTACGCGATATCATTCTAAAATAGTTCTTTTGTTTGTTGTTCATCAAAATAGATAGCGGCAGCTTTACAAGATTATCTCATGTTGTGCTGTTCTGGAAAGCCAGTTATCTAGTTTATTAGCGTGCCTGACTAACCAGTAACATCCAGGTAGGACTAGACCTGGTGGCCTAAAATGGCCACTTTTGCAGAATGATAGTAGGATACTTATTTAAATGAATTAATTATTAATTATCATCTATGATAGAATATTGTACATAACAGACGTCTCAATGTTGTCAGGGTAAATTCACACAGAGACGCGACGCGACGCGACGATGCGCGCACATTTTAATAGAGCGACTCAAAATATAACTTTATTTACTACACTACAACATCCCATAACGTCCACTGCTGGACATAAGCTTCTCCCATGATGGGAGGAATTTGCCGTAATCTCCACGCTTGGCAGGCGGATTGGAGATCGCAGTGACGAAAGACTAACAGAGAACGCTGCTGCCCATTCTCTGGTCTACGGAGGCGCAAGGTGTTCTGCCTCAGACATTAGTCGCCTTATACGACACCCGTGAGTGTAATGGGTTGGTTCTATTCTACTCTGCCGGATACCACACGGCTCAAACTTCATTTACTACACGAAAGACTCACATATCATTGCGATGCGTCTCGCGGCGGCGCGAAATCACTGGCCTCTTCCAGTAACGTCGCGCCGCGTCGCGTCTCGGTGTGAACAGACGCTGAAGCTACATCTAAAAGAATCCCAAATATAAAGCGCGCTTAGTTTCTGAATGTTTGGACCTGTAACACAGGCTTCTTCGAAAACCTACTTCAGGCACCAGTCTCTTCCTATGGAGGAATATAACATTAGAAACCAATATTGTGAAGAGAATAAAATAAATGAATTTTCCACGCTCAGTAGGATTTTCAAATAGCGGCACTGACCCGAAAAATTGGCATTATGCTACTAAACAATATGACCGAATAAATCGTATTGGTCCTATTTACCTCCAGGACCGCACGCTGCTGAGTGTGGAGCAGATGTACGAGGATGTCTCCCAGGACCACGCCAAGAAGACCGTCACCATGGAGTCGCACCCACATGTCTCCGGACCTAGCACGGCATCGGTGCACCCTTGCCGGTAAGATACACATTAATACAGATTAAATTCAGTATTTGGCATAGTAGGGTATCTAATTATATATCTAATTAGTCCGTCAGTTAGATTAAAAATATTTGACCCATATTTTTTCTTTTGTTACGTAAACCAAATTTGACGAAGATACGACGCTTTTAAAATTCTCAATACGTCACGCCGGGGTATATTTTTTAGTGCGTTCTGACGTCACGAGCCCCCACTCCCGAGTTTTGATGCGTTTTATCTTTGTCAATATTCATTAATTTCAAAAACAAAAAAATAGAGTTGCCACGAATAGTGATTAGGCCGAATACCGAATATTCGGCAACGCTGTCGGCCGAAGCGCCGAATATTCGGCGGCCGAATATATCCAGATGAGGACGTGGAGAAGAATGCTGTGGCAAATGAGTTGGATTTTTATTTGAAAACAATTCGCCTAGATCGGTAAGATGCGGGTCTAAAATGGCCGCTTTAACAGATCCTACGCAGAATCTTAGCATGAATCACGTTAAAACATTTAAATTCTTAAAATGGACTTTATTTCAATTACAATAAAGTCCATTTTAACAATTTTAAATTTTCAACGTGATTCACAAAACGATTCTGCTAAAGCGGCCATTTTAGACCCCCTGATCCTTACAAGTGGTCAGTAAACGAAAAACAATACCCAAACTTCTCGAAATTTGCTAAAGTTTATCTTTGTTCTCCTGGGAGTAGCGTGAATAGTTAGCGGTTATTTTCTGAAGCTGGTATCATTTACGACGAAAAGCGTAACCGTTTGCTACCAACAAATTCTGAAAAGCTTGTTTTTATCCATCACAACTTAAGTAAGTTAAGCAACTAAAGTATTGTAATTTGGTAATGAATACATATAATCTTGAGTAATATGAAGTGTCTTTTTTTCATGATTTGGTATTTGGTATTCGGCCGAATAGTACCTACGCATTATTCGGCCGAATACCGAGGACCAAAAAAGTGGCCGAATAGGCCGAATACCGAATAGTAGCCGAATACCACTTACTTCGTGACATCTCTACAAAAAATACGTGTCCAATATTCTAACTGACGGACTAAATAGATTTGCAATTTATTGATGGTGGACACTAGCCTATTGTCAATTTTATTTATCTTCCTCAACATTTACGTCGGTTCCTAAAAGCCTGCTCAATTTGAGTTTTCATCAACCAAGGTACTAATTGTAATTCTACCAACAATAGATACAACATGATATTTGTCATTTAAACAAGTTGATGGAGCCTTAAAAACCGCGGATTAGGGTTGCTCCCAAATCTAAGTTTACTTACTCTTATGCTGTCGGATTTTTATAAAAAGTCAGGTCAATATGGAAACTTGTGATGCCAATGCCGATCTTGCACTGGCGCGCTAATTACTGCAGTGTTTTATAACTGCATGACAATGACTGTAGGACTAGTGGTCGCAAGCGACTGCTGAGCTTGAGGTCTTGGGTTCGATTCCCAGGACGGGCAAATTGTTATCGAGTTTTTTTTTAGCAGCCACGGAGTTTGGGTTTATGCCCGGTTGATGCCAATAGGCTCAGCGCCTGTTACATAGGACTTAAAGACATAAAAGCGGGTGTACTATTTAGGTACACCTCTGCGTAACCCTTCGTGGATTACAGGCGTGATGTTATGACAAGTTTAAATTATCTACAGGCACGCCGAAGTAATGAAGAAGATTATAGAGACTGTAACGGAAAGCGGCGGCGAGATGGGCGTGCACTCCTACCTCATAGTGTTCCTGAAGTTCGTGCAGACCGTCATCCCGACCATCGAGTACGACTTCACGCAGAACTTCGCCATCAACTAGGTACAACACACTGCTTGTGTATTGTGTAGCTTTTTTATAAGGCGCGGCGAACGATTCGGGGTATTGTTTAAGGTTTCAAGAGGGATTCTTAATTAAATATTAGGTTGAGGACATAGAAAAGTACACATCTTTAAGATGCTTATATAGAAAGTGCAATAAGTTGAAATAATATTGCAATTGTTAAGCTAGTACACACTACAAGAGATTGTTTTAAGACATACATGTCAAAAGCGCTAAACTTATCTTGTGTGAAGACTACGAGACTGTACACAGTTGCTTTTTAACCGACTTAAAAAAGAGGAAGTTATGCATACGATCAGCATCTTTGTTCAATTAACTTTAGACATAAGCTGAATAGTCGACGGAATAGTCTTATTTTTTTTTAATATGGCAAGCTAAGTTGCCTTTGCTTGCCATGTTAAAAAAAATTAAGACTAATCTTTAATTACAAAATAGAAGACAGTACAATCCGTGCCACGAAAGATGAGATCACACCACTTGAAACGTGAAATCTTGATTATGCCTCGAGGTAAAACATTAAGAAGACAAAATATGAATATGGTTTACGACGTGTACACCTATATTCCCAAAATACCCTTTTATTAGAAAAGTGCTTTAAGTTTCACTAAGATTTTATTATAATATTGTTATTGCAATTTTTACTTGACTAGAGCACATACAATTATTATTAAAATGATTCTATTAAGGGCAAAAAATTTGATGTAAACAAGACAGATTGTGATAAATGACGTCACATCATGGCCGCGACGGCTACGGACGTTTCAAATGTCATAGAAAATTGCAGGAGTTTAATATTATTTTCAAGCGACAAGTAGTAGTTGAACTTAACTTTTAATACTTTTCTTGGGTTGATAGTACTGTATTTTAATGATCTAAGTGAAGAAAAAAATACGTGCATATTCCCTATTAGCTCGTGTACAAGTGATGTGACAGGTGTCATCTTTCATGACACGGACCGTACAGTCTTGTAATGTGTACCGAGCTATATAAGTGTGTCTCTTTCTACTGTCAATATGCATTTCCCATCGTCCTTATCCTGTCAAGTAACAAAACGAATGAACATCCCGCCGCGTCTATTTACTTTATATTGTATATTATCGTAGAGTAGGCCAGTCTATGTTTTTGTCGATGTTTTGCTATTCGATCGATGTGGTAAATTATAATTATAGAGTTTACAAATTGGAGGTGATCTTTTTAATCAAATATTTGTATAATAAATAAATTTTAATTACAGAGAATTTTTAACTGAGCCAGTGCAATACCCAATGCAAGATTTTATCAATAGCTTTAATTGCAGCATTTCCTTGTTTACGAATATGTTTTAAGTACTTTTTGCCTATTACATCCTTGCCTGTAGTATATGTAAGACATTGGTGCCAATTCCCTTGTTCACAAACTAAACTAAATTTAAGTTGAATGCATCTTTTTCTTTCTATTTCATTATGAAAAGGACAAAAGATAAATATTAGTTTAATCCTGTCAAATTAGTCAGCGCCTGACGTAATTTGATGTAATTTTAGTAGTCAACTTTTTAATCGCGTCTAAAACTTGTATGGCGCTGATTAATTTGACAGAACATAACTAAAATTTATCTTCTGTCCTTTTCTTAATGAAATAGAAAGAAAAAGATGCACTGAACTTAAATTTGGTTTAGTTTGTAAACAAGGGAATCGGCACCAATGTTAGTTATTTCTTAATAAATAACGTGGCTAAAATCATTGCGATTAAAGTAATCTTCGGCACTGCATACAATTAGTTGGAGAGTAAACATAACCCATAAGAATATCGTCGTAAAGTCCCCATATTCATTTAATTAATGTGAATTAAAAATAAAGTGATTTGCCCTCTTTTCATGGTCAATAAAATGACAAAGACGGCTCGAATACATAATATACCTTTCAATGTGTCGAATTATGCATAAAGGGGGTAATAGTACAGATGCCACCACAATATCAAGCGACTCGAAACTGTCAAATTTTCCCAATCAATCTTGAGCCTAATGCTTTAACGATAAAGTTGAAAATCTAATAAATATATTTGACAGATTGTAGTAGCTTGATGTGCTCGCATCTGTACACAATTTATCAATACTGTTAAGTTACTGGCACAAATCATTTAATTTGTACAAAAGACAGAAGATTTTCCAGTACAATTACGTTGGGAACATTCCTATGTTAGCGCCATAATATAATTTAGAGATATTTAATATCAACTACTATGTTTATTTGTTAATCGAGATGCCCCATATTTACTTATTCTGTTAATGTTTACCTGTAGCTTTTATACCGACTGAGAAATATAGATTTTATGATAGCAGCTATTCAAAAATCCGTCTTGTAACCCCGTGTTTACAACAATGTATGAACATGTATTCTACATGTTGAAAAACAATTTTGTACAAAGATTTAAATAGGTGAACAAAACATGTCTCAAACGGCGTCAATACATCTATGATACATGTTTTTTTACAAGACTTGTTGCAAACATGTGTCACAACTGGTAACCTCGGGGTAAGGACAACAATATAATTAATTTATTACGTCATAAGGTTCCGTCTTTTTTGCGAAATGGTTAACTTTTAACTTCTATAAGGTTAACCATTTCGTATCGAGTTCCACAATTTGTTACAGCTTTTAAGTAGACAACTTATGTTTTATTTAAAGTTAATACAACGATATATAGTGCATATTATATTTACTTAGCCATCTAAAACAATTTAAGTTTGATAAGTAATCAAAATATTGTCCATGTAACTATGTATTTTATGAAATTATGTCATAGATATGTACATGGCATTGTTAGGTAAATACTCTTATGTTATTTTAAAATATAAATATGTGCACTTTTTGGTTTATTTTTTATATAATATAAAATATTTTGCCTATTATCATGTTTTATTTATATTGTTTGAGCCAAATCACCTCAACTGCTTCTGCCAATGTTAAGGAGTCTACACACAAGTGATTATAAAAACCAACAGTAGTTCCATCATGGAACTGTTAAGCTTACTAGTGGAACTAGTGATAAAAAAAATCAACACTAGTTCCATTATTTTCAGATTCTTTAAAAATGGAACTAGTGATTATAAAAAACAACACTAGTTCCATCATGTAACTGTTAATGGTACTAGTGACAATGAAGGACCAAAGCTGGGTTAGACCGGCTTAAGCACATTGCAAGCCGCGGCGCCAATAGCACGGGGCTCGTGGTATGTTCCGCTGAAAATCGGCGGCCAACTGAGTAACGGACCTGCAAATAAGTCTGACGGATTAACCTCACGTATACCTATATCAGCTAGAAAATGACCTGTATGCTATCTACCAATGTGTGTGCGTTTCGACCGCGCGGTCGCGGCGTTTTTTTTTTTTTGTTAAATATTACAAGATTTTGTAAAAGTTGATACTCAAAACCATAAATTTGTGAAAGTTATGGTTAAAAAGTTAGAAGGGTATAAACGTGGCCGCGCCTTCGAAACGCGGAGAACCGCGCGGCCACAGAGATCTTTAAAACTAAGCGTTGCAGAGACCTGAAATTTAGGTAAATAACAGATTGAATTTGTAAAAATATAGAAAGGTTTATATTTTAGAAGCTGTAAGAATAAAACCGCATGGCCGCGCCATTGAAACTGTGAATAACACGTTATCGCCGATATCTCGCTGAAAAAGCATCGCAGAGGTCTGAAGTTTTTTGTAAAACACAGATTTGAATTTGTCAAAACTTGTAAAAATACGACAAAAAGTCCTAGGTTTATATTTTAGGAGCTGTAAGACTAAAACCCCATGGCTGCGCCATCGATACGGTAAAAAAACATGTTATCGCCGATATCTCGCTGACAAAGCATCGCAGAGGTTTGAAGTTTTTTGTAAAACCTTGATTCGAATTCGGCAGAATTTGTAAAAAATACTTATTTTCAGTAATATTTACATAAAAAATACTTGAATAAATCCTAGGTTTATATTTTAGGAGCTGTAAGACTAAAACCTCTTGGCCGCGCCATTGAAACGGTGAAAAATACGTTATCGCCGATATCTCGCTGAAAAGCATCGCAGAGGTCTGAAGTTTTTTTGTAAAACAGATTTGAATTTGTCATTTTGTTTTTAAATAAACAAATAAATCCTAGGTTTATATTTCAGGAGCTGTAGTACGGTATCGTTAAGAACCTTCAATACGTTCTGAATGTTTCGATAGGGTGACCATGACTTTTGTTAACAGAAAACTTTCCACCTATTGCATTAGAAATGATTTCTCATGGTTTCTTAAGTAATTAAAAAAAATAACAATAAGATAATAAACTTGTTTATTTCTGACAAAATCACGAATCACAGATTATTTACTTAGGTACACTAAGATATTCTTTTATATTATATTTGTTAATACGACTGTAAAGTATGGTTGGTTTAAAATCTGTTTTTTTTTTATATCTTTATCATCCATGTAGAGACCTTAGATTATGTATTGTCATAGGTTGTTCAGAACTTGCGTGCATTCCGGTTTTATTATCGTCATAACAAATCATTCTGGAATTACTTACTAAGCAATGACACTTATTTCTGGCTTAACTTATATATTAAAACTGAATACATATATATTTCAAATTTAGTTTAGTTTGTGAACAAGGGAATCGGCACCAATACTTACTTTCTTCGATAAATAATCACGACTTATTTCTAAGCGATACCGCGCGTACTACAGCTCCTGAAATATAAACCTAGGATTTTTGTTTATTTAAAAACAAATTCGAATCTAGGTTTTACAAAAAAACTTCAGACCTCTGCGATGCTGTTTCAGCGAGATATCGGCGATAACGTGTTATTCACCGTTTCAATGGCGCGGCCATGCGGTTTTAGTCTTACAGCTCCTAAAATGTAAACCTAGGATTTTTTTATATATTTTTACAAATTCAATCTGTTATTTACCTAAATTTCAGGTCTCTGCAACGCTTAGTTTTAAAGATCTCCGTGGCTTCGCGTTTCGATGGCGCGGCCACGTTCAAACCCTTATAAATTTTTAACCATAACTTTCACAAATTTATGGTTTTGGGTATCAACTTTTACAAAATCTTGGCAGTTTAAAAAAAAAAAAAAAACAAACGCCGTGACCGCGCGGTCGAAACGCACACACCAATGTTCGGGTAAGGCATTGTCCAGGATGACCAGAAGGGACGAATGACAGGTTTTGTTTTTCAGGTCTTAAAAAAAAAACTTAATATCCAAGAACTCTTTAGATGGCGTTGAACTGACTACGATAGTTGGTGCCAAAGCCAAAACGGTTGGGCAAAAAACATTGCGTTACGTCACATACGCTCGTTGACTGACACTTTCGTTTGCTTAATTCTCGCGCTTTGTTTAAATCTGTTTTTTAGGTTCCGTTCCTTGCATTAACGTACTAAGTTCAGCGCCATCTATCCAGCGACTAGGGAAGAGCTAAAAAGGAAATCCCTCATTCGCCGAGAATCGGCCAGATTCTGTTCTCCTATACGAGTATGTCGCATCCACGTTGAAAACTTGCGTGGACTGCGTCCAGTTCACACGCGAACTTCAGAACCAGTGCACGTTCAATGACTGAATCAGTCCCCAAATGCTCGCACGTTGACGTTGTACACTTCTTCAGGACGTAACGTGCGTCCGTGGACAGGTGCGTACACTAGTACGAGATCCGGCTGCAGAATTAGTGCGTTCATCGAGTATTTGCTTAAAACCAATTTTTTACGCATATTTATGATTAGGAGAATATATAACTACCAGGGTCCCCCCTATTAAAATGTGGCCGCTAATATTTTTAATTAAATTAAATTATTGGTAATTGATTTTTCGGAAAAATATTTCATTTATTTGTTTTTAGGGTTCCGTACCCAAAGGGTAAAAACAGAACCCTATTACTAAGACTTCGCTGTCTGTCCGTCTGTCTGTCACCAGGCTGTATCTCATGAACCGTGACAGCTAGACAGTTGAAATTTTCACAGATGATGTATTTCTGTTGCCGCTATAACAATAAATACTAAAAACAGAATAAAAATAATATTTAAGGGGGGCTCCCATACAACAAACGTGATTTAATTGCCCTTTTTTTTTTGCCGTCTAATGTTATATATAATGGTACGGAACCCTTCGTGCGCGAGTCCGACTCGCACTTGGCCGTTTTTTTTTTTAAATATCGTCCACTTCACGGCAATACACATAAAGACTCTGAAAAATCACGGTTGCCGTTGAGCACTTGACCGCACCTTTTCGCAGCCAGGTGTAAACAGGTGTGATTTTGATACATTTATACGTTCATAACGTACATTTATCATTTAGGTATCAAATAAAAGGTATTTTTTTCTGTTTATTATGATATACGGTTGCTTAATTAAACCTGGCCGCAAATAAGGGTTGCTCGCTGTTAAAGTTGGTAAATACTTAAGGTAGAGTGAAAGAGAGCTAGCGCGTAACATCACTAGTCAGACGAGGATTACGATTGCCAGCTGTACGACGCTTTGAAGCCATTGCACATGCGTTGAATGCTAGTGTTTAGATGCACAAATAAAACAACAGCGACACTGAAAGATTTTAGAAAAAAAAAAACAGTTCAAATTTTGAATATGGAACTCTTTGCCAATATTAGTGTGTACCTATATAGGTATTTTATTCATTTGTCATTAAATCTGTGTTAAATTAAGTATCATCAAATTAATTAACGTAAAATAAAATTGATAAAGATGAAGTCGTGTTTTCTGTGAGACAAAAAAATCTACTAAGACTTTGATAACGAATCATTCAAAAAATGTTCGCTAATGTTATTGCTTCTTCGAAAGAAAAAATATAAATATCATGACATTTTATTAACAATTTGAATCTACTGATGATTTGGATAATTATTATAATACAGTGTCCAAAAAAATTACAGTTCTAAAGCAAAAAGATAGAGGAATTCGAATATTTTTGCAAAACACAAACCGTAAGTACAATTTCAATTGAACTTAAGAATAATATAGGTTACGATATAAATAATATAGTGCAATAACTTTGAGGGATTTTGTTAAAAACTATGTTTTTGTTTTAATTTCAATTTTTTATGAAAACACGTGGTAACGTAGTACCATCTAATAATTCCTAAGATTTTACATTTCTTAAATAAATATAAATTGTTCCTGGGAGACTCAACTCCAACGCAAGTTAAGAGTGTGCTATGTGATTCGATGAATAAATCTTCCGATAAAGGTAACGATTTTGATATTTGTAGCGATGAAAGTGATAGCAGCGATGATAGTGTAAGTGAAAGCTCCGATCAGAGAGTCACGAAAATATAAGATATTTTTATTTTTTTTAAATATTTAATGAATATGTAACAGACGATTACATATTTGAATAAAACATAATATTTTTTCTAACAGTACCTTTATTTTTTTTTCGGATGGGAAATCATCAAATGACTCCTCCCGCTCTGGGCGGAGCAGGAGGGAGTGTCAGACTTTTACTGACTAAAACCCATCCATGTTCCTTCACCGCCCTTTGTGTTCCGGGGACACGGTATCTCTTTCGAACAGTCCCGCAACCCCGTTCCCGCAGCACCTTGGTTTTATTTTTCATTTATATTATTTTTTTGCTGTTATTTTTAAATTTATCATTCGGAAAAAGAAGACATTTCTTTTGGAGTATTTCTTAATTAAGTCCCGGTAACAGTCCGTCGTACAGCTGGCAATCGCTATCCTCGTCTGACTAGTGATGTTACACGCTAGCTCTCTTTCACTCTACCTTAAGTATTTACCATCTTTAACAGCGAGCAACCCTTATTTGCGGCCAGATTTAATTAAGCAACCGTATATCATAATAAACAGAAAAAAAATTATCTTTTATTTGATACCTAAATAATAAATGTACGTTATGAACGTATACATGTATCAAAATCACACCTGTTTACACCTGGCTGCGAAGAGGTGCGGCCAAGTGCGCAACGGCAACCGTGGTTTTTCAGTCTTTATGTATATTGCCGTGAAGTGGACAATATTAAAAAAAAAAAAAAACAAATGAATGAAATATTTTTCCGAAAAATCAATTACCAATAATTTAATTAAAAATATTAATGGCCACATTTCTATAGGCACCCTGGTAGGTATATATTCTACTAATCATAAATATACGTAAAAAAAGGTTTTAAGCAAATACTCGATGAACGCACTAATTCTGCAGCCGGATCTTAGACTATACGCACCGCGTTATAACGCGCGGGAGATTTGCGGCGAATTCGTCCTTTCTGGACAAGGCCGAGTCGCTTAATTTACGGTACATTGCGCGTCACAACACTCCACCCCATAAATGTGAGTTTGCCCTCACTATTACACAATTCATAAATGGGTACCTACACAAGATAAAAATAAAACACCAAATAAATTCTAATAATAATTTATTGATATCTATCACATACAGTATGTACAAATCACCATGCTTTAATAAAATATAATCAGTACTATGCAACGAAGCCCTGCCAACCTAACCACTACCGCTATGATACAAAATAATACAACTCCATCTGCAAATAAACTTATAACTTTGTATTGTATCTACCCTACCTGTAAATACGTCACACCGAGCATGAGGTGCTTGTCCCACTGTCAGCGAGAAGCGAGAAGAGCTGCAACTCCCGAGTTGTTTGTTGGGCAGAGTTCTTCCTGTGCGAACAGTCAACGATCAACTACCGTACAACGGGGTGAATCGAGACGAAACTATGTAAGGTATTTTTACGCAACCTACAATATTTTACACGTTTGTTGAGCGAGAAAATAGACATTGGTGTCGATTCTGTTGTGCACAAACTAAACTTAATTTAGGCTATTGCTATCTTTTATTAAAAGGCAGTGCGAGAAAAGGACGGCTATAGCTATGTACTAAGTTAGAGATGTCAAGCTTGTTTATGCCTTGCGCTTCACCGTTTTTTAGTCGACATGTTTTTACGTGCACCCTTCATTTGTATGGAATTATTAGTTCCAACTAAATTTGACAGCTTTAAATTACGTCCGTCTCTTTCTCGTTTTATTAGAGAGAAAAAGATAGCAATAGCCTAAATTATGTTTAGTTTGTGCACCACAGAATCGACACCAATAGCTATTCGTTTCCTCGGCGGTGGTGGACACACTCCTTAACAAGAGCGTCACTAATTAAACTCAATGTGGCATTTTTACGGCCAGGTACTGTACATGACTGAAAAAGCCCAGTGAATGACAACTATTAGAACCTCTAACGTAATGTGACATTTTTATCGTCGTCAATTCAATATTCAAATAAATAATTTAGATTAAATGGAATTTAAATCAATAATAATTCAGGTTTTATAATTTTGATTAAATTATGGTATAATAAACATACTATTTATATACATTACTAATACATCAAGGAATTTCATAATGAAAATAATTAAAAATGGGACTGATCTCGATCATATTAATTGGGAATAAATTTTGATAATAGCTGCCTTAAGGTAAGCTTCCACATGTCCGCAGCGGACGCATCGCATCAAACGGATCGTAGTATTATTGAACAGATTCCGATCCGTACGGTGCGGATCAGTGGACGCACTTGTGTGACTTTCTATACAAAGAATACTACGATCCGTTGAGTGCGATGCGTCCGATGCGTACGATACCGACAAGTGGACGCTTAGCTTTAAGCTCGAATCGTGATCATCGGCGCAGCCGGGCGGTACGACCTGTGTTGCAGGATTGTATGAAACTGTTCACAATAATGAACACTTTTAACCTTGCGCGGCGAAGCGGTCAGTCCGCCCAGTCGCAGTCGTATTATTAACGCCTTGCCTACGTTTAAATGATTGGTACCAGTTTTATGCAATGATTTAACTTGACCTTTTCTTTCTCCTATCTTAAAATAGTTACACCGGTTTGGACAAGGAAAATCACAAGTTTTAATTGACTCTAAAAGTTCGTAATCAGTCCCATTATACAATCCAAAGTTAAAACATAATATTGTGATGAAAAGGACTGATATAAAGTATACTTTATACATATTAACATCAACTTAATATAAAAAGTATTTATTATAAACATTCTTTATTAGGATACTAACCAGAGACAGTTACATCCGCATTTAATTTCATTTCTGTCAAAAGCTCCCTAGCTGTCAAAACACCCAGAAAATAGTATGACCTTTTTTGTTGTTTTATGCTTTGCAATTGACCCGTTTCTTGCTATTTTTAAAAGCTTTTAATCAACTTGTCTTGTTAGTATATTTACTTAATAGTTGTGGGGCAGATAAAACTGGTAGTAATAACGCTTACCCAAATCACAATTTATTTATCTTGACCCAAGCATTTCTCAGAGGAAACGACTTTAAATACGGAGATAACCTGTCAATCATTAAACGAAACCCTCAAGTACGCGAATGGCGCTACCGTCTCTAAAATACAATAAAACCGAGGCCACACCCACGCCGCTCAACTTAACACCTACTGCATTCACAATAATCACAGAATATTCCCACCTTAAACAATAAGCTAACAAAATGTGATGGAACATGATTTGGTCGCAAATTAAAACTAAGGATTATAGTATACAAACTAGTAACTAGAGGGACCTAGACCGCCAACGAACGCGGATGTTATACGCTGTGCCTATTTTGGATCAAGGGCAGCTATGCATACTCTTTGCTGTCAAGTCTTAAAGTGAAAATATGCGCAGAATGTTCGAAAAGGCTACACAGGGATTCATCTCTTGTATGCTATTTTAAACTCTATTTGAGTAGGGATAAGTTGTCTATGATAAATGATTCGCTGCGCAAGGTAGGCTATCTTTCAGCGTGTAGCCAAAACGGATTTGTAGATAATAGGTTAGTATCCGAAGCGTCGTTTTAATGTTAATTATGATGTTATCCCTAATTTGAAATGCCCTCGCTGTTTTAAACTTTCAACTAAACATAGGAAAACCGGATAGCTGGTTTTCTAGAGTGTGACGGCAATAGAAAAATCTCCATTCAATCAATTTTAATTACTGCCCAAAACGTTCTAGTGAATCAAACAGATTTTTCTTCTATACAATAAAGAAATAAATAATTTCGCTAATTATTTTTATTTACAAGTTAATTACTCAATGAAATGCGATCATTTTTTGGTGTAGGTATGTTAGTTCACATAAAATTGTACTTTTTGTTAAAATTCGATTATAATGAATGGATTTTTTTATATATTTCAACTTCATAAGATAAGGGAATGCTAGAGACAAGTTATTTAACTGGTTAATATCATATTTTCTATGGAGTTTATTATAATATTTTACAATTTTCATGAAATTCAATTTCCTAGCTACTTTCTCTGGTTCTAAGCAGTGACGAACATTTACTAGGCAGCACGAAAATCTCAAAATACAATAATATAATTTATATTTATACTATATATGCACATTTTGTAACTGTGTGCATAAACAGTTACAAAATGTGAAGTTGTGTATGTGCATAGTGCATACATACATGATACAAGTTTTAGTAATAAAAATAATCTCATACTCATTCATTTTCATTCAAAGTTGAGTTTTAAAACTCCTTTCCACAATTTATCTACTATACATTGAAGAATAATATACTCTTTGTTTTAATTTCGACTAAATTTACATTTAAATGATGTATACGTGTAGTAAGAACAGTAATTCTCTACATAAACTACAAATACACACCAAAGGCCATCTTCGTTTCAATAAAACTATTTCTTTTTTACTTTCGATACCTAAACCACAACAAATACATTTAATTTTCAACTTTGTGGTTTGATTATTTTAGTCCATTCTAAGTTTAGGAATGTTTGAAATGTCGAATTATATAAAATTGATTCCATGGACAAAATTATACCAATATTTATGTCATATGATAATTTGGTTAGCGCTAGGTTTTCAAGCCTAAAGCGCTTCAATAAATCATTCATTCGTTTAATGTCGCTCGATTATCGATAGTTGTCAGTATTCTAAAACCACGTTGTCAATCCGTAAATCATTGGCTGATTACACAAGTAACCAAACCAACTATTATATTTCACATCATGTATTCTTAAAAAAAAAGTAATCACCTCGACGGTGTCCTGTTGGAATTGCAACCTAATTAATTTGGTAGTAAGGTTTAATATCACTTGTGTGGCACGATGGCGACTAGCCTGAGGAGTACCAGAGACAGCAGCTTGTCGAGAGGGTCCAGGGTCCCGCGCTGGAGCCACTTGGGGATGGTGGTGCGGGCGTGGCTGAAGCCGAGCTTCTGCAGGATGTAGTCCACTCCGTATGGCTCGATGGACTTGCCGGCCCATGATAAGAGCCTGGAGAAGAAATGTATAAAACATGATTGTTGTATCGCTGTACTAACTCACATTGTGTTAATTCTAAATACAAGAACAAAAAACAGCTCATATAAAATACAAAACACATTCATAATTACGGTCACACGTCAGATATTAGGTACACGGCTCGGGTTTATCGTTTTCTTTGCAAAAGATTCGACAAAAAGTACACAGTAACTAATTAAAAAACAAAAACTTCAAACATCTTAAGTTTCATTTCTGGATCTTCTGGTCTTCAACTAATGAAGTTAGAAATTGATGAAGCAGCTGCTTTTTAAATATCGGAGATATTTAAAAAGCAGGGGCTCCACCAGTTTCGTTCCGCTGTAGTACTTCTGATTCTTCTGGTCTTCAATAATGAAGTTAGAAATTGATGAAGCAGCTGCTTTTTATATATCGGAGATATTTAATAAATTATCCGAGATGTTGCGATTCGTAGCCAATACGCAAACTCTTTAGGCAATCAGCGTTGTAAGACGGCTTTAGTGAGAAAGAGCGTTTTAGGCATGGCACCGCGCATTTACAATAAATTGCCAGATGTAATAAAAAAATTGAATGTTACACTATTCAAAAAAAAAAATTAAAACTGTTGTTAATTGAAAAATGTTATTATACGATTAATGAATTTCTGAATGATAAACTAATGTAGACTTATTATTATTATTATTTTTGACTTGAGAATACACGCAAACGCTTTCAATTTCTAGTAAAATATTGAGAGCAATGGTAATGATATGATTATTTATTTAAGCATTGACTGTAGTAATTACTTCATATTGTGACATTTTATATTTCTTTTGATTTTTTATCATCATGCTATCAATTTTGACATACCTACCAAATAATTTGTGTTTACCTCTCGCATGATTTACATTTGTTTATTTCGCATGCAACCATAATATATTTGTACGCCTCTTGGCATAACATAGCGACCTATTTCAATTTAAGAACTGTATTCACTACCTATGTTACACAAATAAAATTGATATTGGTTTTGATTTTTGATTAAAAAGCAGGGGCTCCACCAGTTTCGTTCCGCTATAGTACTTCTGATTCTTCTGGTCTTCAATAATGAAGTTAGAAATTGATGAAGCAGCTGCTTTTTACATATCGGAAATATGTAAAAAGTAGCGGCTCCACCAGTTTCGATCCGCTGTAGTACTTCTGATTCTCCTGCTCTTCAATAATGAAGTTAGAAATTGATGAAGCAGCTACTTTTTAAATATCGAAGGTATCTAAAAAGTAGCAGCTCCACCAGTTTCCTCTCGCTGTAGTACTTCTGATTCTCCTGCTCTTCAATAATGAAGTTAGAAATTGATGAAGCAGCTGCATTTTAGATATCGGAGATATTTAAAAAGCAGCGACTCCACCAACTTCGTCCCACTGTAGAACTTTTGTTTCTTCTGGTCTTGAAACTGTTGAAATCGGAAATTGTTGAAGAGACCACTTTTTAGATATCGGAGATATTTAAAAAGTAGTAGCTCCACCAGTTTCCATCCGCTAGTAGACCTTCTGTTTGTACTGATGAAATTAGAAATTGAGGAAGGAGCTACTTTTTAAACATCGGAGATATTTAAAAAGTTGCTGCTCCACCAGTTTCCTTCTGCAGCAGGCTTTCTATATTGTAACTAGGTATTATAGAGCTAAAAAACATTTTTGCAAAAAATATAACCGACTTAAAAAAAAAAACAAAAAAGTGAAAAATAACTTAAGCTACAGAAGCCGGTGACAAAAACAACAAATCAATCAAACAAAAGTCAAGCTTCGAAGTCGGTAACCATTGTATGATTGATTTGGTGTTTTTATCACCGACTTCTGAAGCTTGACCTTTGTTTGATTGATTTGGTGTGAGAAAATAAAAGAATCACGTAAATCGGATCATAAATCTCAGCGTAATCGGAGTACATACATTTAAAAAAAAAACAATCGAATTGAGAACCTCTTCCTTTTTGAAGTCGGTTAAAAAGGTTTGTATTGGTGTGGGAAACTGAACTGAGGAGCTCGTGGCTAAATAATAACAGCCGCTCGGGTCAATCGTTAGGTTAAGCCGTGCTTGCCTAGGTTGGTCTGTGGATGGGTGACCGCCCATTACATACCGAGTTTTCTCCGTGCCTCGGAAAGCACGTTAAGCCGTTGGTCCCGGCTGTCATTTATAGATCTTTGACAGTCGTTAGGTAGTCAGAGGCCCAAAAGTCTGACAACCAGTCTTACCAAGGGGTATCGTATTACCCGGTACTAACTGGGTTGTGGAGGTCAGATAGGCAGTCGCTCCATGTAAAATACTGGTATTCAGCTGCATCCGGTAAAACTGGAAGCCGACCCCAACAAAGTTGGGAAAAGGCTAGGCAGATGATGATGATTGGTGTGGGAAACTATGATTATAAAAGTAAAGAAGTTTCTGCAATTAATAGAGAGTGTAAGCGACATCAACGTGCAAAAAACTATTATCATGTATTTTATTTAGCACATGACTCAAGAACCCCAAAGTATCGTTTCGACGGTTATTTAAAAAAAACTGCTGTTCCATACAAAAGTGCAAAACCTAGACAATTGAAATGTATGGAACAGCACTTTATTAATAACGCGTATAACGTCCTATTACATCGTGAAAAGAAATGGAGAAAGAAAGATAAACGTATCTTAGACAAGTACTGCATACACAAAACACATTCAAAAAAACAAACAACATAAAATAAAAAATAAAAATAATAATTATGTGCCTCATCAAGGCCAAGCCAAATAGATCCACTTTACCGATTTTTTTTTTCAAAATTGTCATCAGAGGACTCATACATATAAAAATGAATGAAAAAAAAAATCAATGATCAAATTATTTTTTTTTATCGAAAAATTCTGTTATTGTGACACTCGATTGCTTTTACAAGTACTTCATTTGCAGGAGGGCAGATTTATAGTGAATAGTAATGATACCATACCTGACAGTGGGCTCCAGGTGCCACGTGACACAGCGGTAGTCCCGGTAGTCCTGCGGCGGGCCCTCG
The DNA here is from genome assembly GCA_905147715.2 of Xestia xanthographa. NCBI lineage: Eukaryota > Metazoa > Arthropoda > Insecta > Lepidoptera > Noctuidae > Xestia > Xestia xanthographa. Next base: position 2,490,193 of record LR990655.1, read on the forward strand.
GACCGCGCCCTCGCGGCTCCACCGGCGCTCGCGTCAGCCCACACTGCGCGGGTGCCGCCCGGCATCTACCAATACACATTCATTACTTACCAAGTAACACCATGGTTCCTACTATACTGCCATGTCTGGGGTCTGGTATCAGCCGCCACGTACGGCCTATCAGGCCTTAATAGGCCCCTTCTTCATGAAGGCACGCACTACTGCGCCACGTCTCTACGCCAGACCGGTCGGGCGACGACTCAGCTCTAAGACCGCCGCCCGCAGGCCACATGAGCTCACCTAACGATCACGTGATGGTGGCATGACGCATTACCGATAACTATAGACGCAATAACTTCGTTTGGACGTCATTAACTATATGTGCTGCTGCATAATTGATAGGTTTACTCGTTATAATAATCAGTCAAATTCATTAGTTTTCATTTTATCTCGAATATTTACACCGTAACACATCATAAAACGAACAAGGCCGATAGTTTTAAGGAAAAGGACTATAAAAATAAAAACAGCAATATTTTTGTATTTTTCCTGTGTTGTATCTATATTAATCACTTAGACCGGTTTCAGACTTGCGTATTTTTCGGCCCGTTTCGGCTATCGAATACACGCCCAACATTTTGCGCTTCTAAAAATCAAACGCGCGTCCATACGCTCATTTCGGCGTGTTCGCTCTGGCAACTCCAAGTGGCAGGTTCTGTCGGTTGCAATATGTCAGTATGTTTCGCAGCTCACGCTTATAAGAGCTTATAAGCGCGTCAACACGCGTACGAATTACGCTTGTGACCCAAAGCACGCACCCACGCGCTATAAAAAAAAGAGCTTATACGCGCCGAAAATTCTCTAATCTAAACCTGCTTTTAGGTATGACTAACATAGTTTAAAGAAGAATTACTTACTTTACTAACAAATTATATGGCTAATAGTTAAAAATAAACGAATTCTATTTGAAGACAATAATGACTAAGACCTACCACTCTGTCCTTCTCCTTGATGTAAGAAGATATGAGGTCGTGCAAGAACAGGAACGCCTCAGCATCAACGGACACGAATATGTGATCTTCAAACTCTGTGATGAAACTGCACTCCACTACGGGCTTCTCATCTATAACAAGATAATTATTTTTTACTAAACTTTGAATTTTACTTTATAAAGGGTGTAAATAGACTTTTACCGAAGCCGAAACGCACTTGTTCTCCCCGTCATTGCGATATTTTTTTTGTTCTAGGCCATACCTGGGAACCTTCTAGTTACGGAGATATTTCAACTTTTACACAAGTTTATCTTTAAAAACATGTTTTTAATGTGAGATTTTTACTTCAAACACCTCCACGACCCCCGTACTATTTAATCCATCCATTAGTTCAAATGATTTGAGGGCGTTACATTGAGTTTTACCGTAAAACGTGATTTTTCACCCCAAATAAAAAGTCGTTTCCCAGCAATCATTTTTGCGTAAAGTAACTTAGTTTAATGTGCAGAATGCTTGGTTGACGGTTTCGTGACGGGTCTGTTTACACCCTGTATATTAAAACTAGTTTGCGGACGTCACTAACATAAAATTAAAACCTTATCCATTCTAACGAAATCAAGGTCCACGCTTGCTCCACGTGCTTGTTAAACTTGTTTCAAACTAGTGGTCGACCGAAACGAATTATTACAACCGATAACGAAGTGTTTTCAAGGAAAAAATGCCTTAAAATTTAGGACGTTTAGGATGTATGTTCATTTTAGCTGGTTACAAATATGTGTTTGTGTTTATAGAAGCGTTTATTTGGTAAATTATTAATTTAGTCACTTAATCATATACTTTTTTTTTTTTTGTTAGCCTGTGCTGTCCCACTGCTGGGCAAAAGCCTCCCCCAATTCCTTCCATGTGCTCTTTTCTCGTGCCTCCTCGAACCAACCCTCGCAGTACGCGTCCAAAGGCATTCTGGGCCGGCCTCGGCGGCGCCGTCCGTCTTCCGGCAATCATAGCGTGCAATCAAATACTTAAAAAAAAAAATCTATTTGGTATGGGATGAGGTTAGAAAAATAAGTATTACTCAGAAAAATAAACCTTATAGAAATCAGTCTTAATTATCCCACCAAAAACATTTTCATGTAAAATGTTGCCAAGACGAGACCATATGACACGCACTGTCAAAAAGTTATCAAATTTCATGTAGAGCCAAGTTTCTAATTCTACACGCCCTAACTCTACAAGGTCTAACTTTACAAACTCTACACCTTAGTCAAAATTGTGGTTTGGCCATTTCGCTCCATTCACATAGGCGAAAAATGAAGAATAGAATTGAAGGTGAAAAATGTATCCACTGTTCATTACTTTTCTGTTATATGTATAATAGTTCTTGTAGTAACGATACGGTGCAGCTGCAGCGAGGGCAGCGCGAACATGTTCTGTACTGTTGTGTAGTGTACTGACCGCTCTCTGTGGGCGGTGTGTGCGCCTGCAGGTGGTGGGTCCGCAGGTGCAGCTGCAGCGCGGGCAGCGCGAACATGTTCTGTACTGTTGTGTACAGTATGTGTAGTGTACTGACCGCTCTCTGTGGGCGGTGTGTGCGCCTGCAGGTGGTGGGTCCGCAGGTGCAGCTGCAGCGCGGGCAGCGCGAACATGTTCTGTACTGTTGTGTACAGTATGTGTAGTGTACTGACCGCTCTCTGTGGGCGGTGTGTGCGCCTGCAGGTGGTGGGTCCGCAGGTGCAGCTGCAGCGCGGGCAGCGCGAACATGTTCTGTACTGTTGTGTACAGTATGTGTAGTGTACTGACCGCTCTCTGTGGGCGGTGTGTGCGCCTGCAGGTGGTGGGTCCGCAGGTGCAGCTGCAGCGAGGGCAGCGCGAACATGTTCTGTACTGTTGTGTACAGTATGTGTAGTGTACTGACCGCTCTCTGTGGGCGGTGTGTGCGCCTGCAGGTGGTGGGTCCGCAGGTGCAGCTGCAGCGAGGGCAGCGCGAACATGTTCTGTACTGTTGTGTACAGTATGTGTAGTGTACTGACCGCTCTCTGTGGGCGGTGTGTGCGCCTGCAGGTGGTGGGTCCGCAGGTGCAGCTGCAGCGAGGGCAGCGCGAACATGTTCTGTACTGTTGTGTACAGTATGTGTAGTGTACTGACCGCTCTCTGTGGGCGGTGTGTGCGCCTGCAGGTGGTGGGTCCGCAGGTGCAGCTGCAGCGAGGGCAGCGCGAACATGTTCTGTACTGTTGTGTACAGTATGTGTAGTGTACTGACCGCTCTCTGTGGGCGGTGTGTGCGCCTGCAGGTGGTGGGTCCGCAGGTGCAGCTGCAGCGAGGGCAGCGCGAACATGTTCTGTACTGTTGTGTACAGTATGTGTAGTGTACTGACCGCTCTCTGTGGGCGGTGTGTGCGCCTGCAGGTGGTGGGTCCGCAGGTGCAGCTGCAGCGAGGGCAGCGCGAACATGTTCTGTACTGTTGTGTACAGTATGTGTAGTGTACTGACCGCTCTCTGTGGGCGGTGTGTGCGCCTGCAGGTGGTGGGTCCGCAGGTGCAGCTGCAGCGAGGGCAGCGCGAACATGTTCTGTACTGTTGTGTACAGTATGTGTAGTGTACTGACCGCTCTCTGTGGGCGGTGTGTGCGCCTGCAGGTGGTGGGTCCGCAGGTGCAGCTGCAGCGAGGGCAGCGCGAACATGTTCTGTACTGTTGTGTACAGTATGTGTAGTGTACTGACCGCTCTCTGTGGGCGGTGTGTGCGCCTGCAGGTGGTGGGTCCGCAGGTGCAGCTGCAGCGAGGGCAGCGCGAACATGTTCTGTACTGTTGTGTACAGTATGTGTAGTGTACTGACCGCTCTCTGTGGGCGGTGTGTGCGCCTGCAGGTGGTGGGTCCGCAGGTGCAGCTGCAGCGAGGGCAGCGCGAACATGTTCTGTACTGTTGTGTACAGTATGTGTAGTGTACTGACCGCTCTCTGTGGGCGGTGTGTGCGCCTGCAGGTGGTGGGTCCGCAGGTGCAGCTGCAGCGAGGGCAGCGCGAACATGTTCTGTACTGTTGTGTACAGTATGTGTAGTGTACTGACCGCTCTCTGTGGGCGGTGTGTGCGCCTGCAGGTGGTGGGTCCGCAGGTGCAGCTGCAGCGAGGGCAGCGCGAACATGTTCTGTACTGTTGTGTACAGTATGTGTAGTGTACTGACCGCTCTCTGTGGGCGGTGTGTGCGCCTGCAGGTGGTGGGTCCGCAGGTGCAGCTGCAGCGAGGGCAGCGCGAACATGTTCTGTACTGTTGTGTACAGTATGTGTAGTGTACTGACCGCTCTCTGTGGGCGGTGTGTGCGCCTGCAGGTGGTGGGTCCGCAGGTGCAGCTGCAGCGAGGGCAGCGCGAACATGTTCTGTACTGTTGTGTACAGTATGTGTAGTGTACTGACCGCTCTCTGTGGGCGGTGTGTGCGCCTGCAGGTGGTGGGTCCGCAGGTGCAGCTGCAGCGAGGGCAGCGCGAACATGTTCTGTACTGTTGTGTACAGTATGTGTAGTGTACTGACCGCTCTCTGTGGGCGGTGTGTGCGCCTGCAGGTGGTGGGTCCGCAGGTGCAGCTGCAGCGAGGGCAGCGCGAACATGTTCTGTACTGTTGTGTACAGTATGTGTAGTGTACTGACCGCTCTCTGTGGGCGGTGTGTGCGCCTGCAGGTGGTGGGTCCGCAGGTGCAGCTGCAGCGAGGGCAGCGCGAACATGTTCTGTACTGTTGTGTACAGTATGTGTAGTGTACTGACCGCTCTCTGTGGGCGGTGTGTGCGCCTGCAGGTGGTGGGTCCGCAGGTGCAGCTGCAGCGAGGGCAGCGCGAACATGTTCTGTACTGTTGTGTACAGTATGTGTAGTGTACTGACCGCTCTCTGTGGGCGGTGTGTGCGCCTGCAGGTGGTGGGTCCGCAGGTGCAGCTGCAGCGAGGGCAGCGCGAACATGTTCTGTACTGTTGTGTACAGTATGTGTAGTGTACTGACCGCTCTCTGTGGGCGGTGTGTGCGCCTGCAGGTGGTGGGTCCGCAGGTGCAGCTGCAGCGAGGGCAGCGCGAACATGTTCTGTACTGTTGTGTACAGTATGTGTAGTGTACTGACCGCTCTCTGTGGGCGGTGTGTGCGCCTGCAGGTGGTGGGTCCGCAGGTGCAGCTGCAGCGAGGGCAGCGCGAACATGTTCTGTACTGTTGTGTACAGTATGTGTAGTGTACTGACCGCTCTCTGTGGGCGGTGTGTGCGCCTGCAGGTGGTGGGTCCGCAGGTGCAGCTGCAGCGAGGGCAGCGCGAACATGTTCTGTACTGTTGTGTACAGTATGTGTAGTGTACTGACCGCTCTCTGTGGGCGGTGTGTGCGCCTGCAGGTGGTGGGTCCGCAGGTGCAGCTGCAGCGAGGGCAGCGCGAACATGTTCTGTACTGTTGTGTACAGTATGTGTAGTGTACTGACCGCTCTCTGTGGGCGGTGTGTGCGCCTGCAGGTGGTGGGTCCGCAGGTGCAGCTGCAGCGAGGGCAGCGCGAACATGTTCTGTACTGTTGTGTACAGTATGTGTAGTGTACTGACCGCTCTCTGTGGGCGGTGTGTGCGCCTGCAGGTGGTGGGTCCGCAGGTGCAGCTGCAGCGAGGGCAGCGCGAACATGTTCTGTACTGTTGTGTACAGTATGTGTAGTGTACTGACCGCTCTCTGTGGGCGGTGTGTGCGCCTGCAGGTGGTGGGTCCGCAGGTGCAGCTGCAGCGAGGGCAGCGCGAACATGTTCTGTACTGTTGTGTACAGTATGTGTAGTGTACTGACCGCTCTCTGTGGGCGGTGTGTGCGCCTGCAGGTGGTGGGTCCGCAGGTGCAGCTGCAGCGAGGGCAGCGCGAACATGTTCTGTACTGTTGTGTACAGTATGTGTAGTGTACTGACCGCTCTCTGTGGGCGGTGTGTGCGCCTGCAGGTGGTGGGTCCGCAGGTGCAGCTGCAGCGAGGGCAGCGCGAACATGTTCTGTACTGTTGTGTACAGTATGTGTAGTGTACTGACCGCTCTCTGTGGGCGGTGTGTGCGCCTGCAGGTGGTGGGTCCGCAGGTGCAGCTGCAGCGAGGGCAGCGCGAACATGTTCTGTACTGTTGTGTACAGTATGTGTAGTGTACTGACCGCTCTCTGTGGGCGGTGTGTGCGCCTGCAGGTGGTGGGTCCGCAGGTGCAGCTGCAGCGAGGGCAGCGCGAACATGTTCTGTACTGTTGTGTACAGTATGTGTAGTGTACTGACCGCTCTCTGTGGGCGGTGTGTGCGCCTGCAGGTGGTGGGTCCGCAGGTGCAGCTGCAGCGAGGGCAGCGCGAACATGTTCTGTACTGTTGTGTACAGTATGTGTAGTGTACTGACCGCTCTCTGTGGGCGGTGTGTGCGCCTGCAGGTGGTGGGTCCGCAGGTGCAGCTGCAGCGAGGGCAGCGCGAACATGTTCTGTACTGTTGTGTACAGTATGTGTAGTGTACTGACCGCTCTCTGTGGGCGGTGTGTGCGCCTGCAGGTGGTGGGTCCGCAGGTGCAGCTGCAGCGAGGGCAGCGCGAACATGTTCTGTACTGTTGTGTACAGTATGTGTAGTGTACTGACCGCTCTCTGTGGGCGGTGTGTGCGCCTGCAGGTGGTGGGTCCGCAGGTGCAGCTGCAGCGAGGGCAGCGCGAACATGTTCTGTACTGTTGTGTACAGTATGTGTAGTGTACTGACCGCTCTCTGTGGGCGGTGTGTGCGCCTGCAGGTGGTGGGTCCGCAGGTGCAGCTGCAGCGAGGGCAGCGCGAACATGTTCTGTACTGTTGTGTACAGTATGTGTAGTGTACTGACCGCTCTCTGTGGGCGGTGTGTGCGCCTGCAGGTGGTGGGTCCGCAGGTGCAGCTGCAGCGAGGGCAGCGCGAACATGTTCTGTACTGTTGTGTACAGTATGTGTAGTGTACTGACCGCTCTCTGTGGGCGGTGTGTGCGCCTGCAGGTGGTGGGTCCGCAGGTGCAGCTGCAGCGAGGGCAGCGCGAACATGTTCTGTACTGTTGTGTACAGTATGTGTAGTGTACTGACCGCTCTCTGTGGGCGGTGTGTGCGCCTGCAGGTGGTGGGTCCGCAGGTGCAGCTGCAGCGAGGGCAGCGCGAAGATGACCTCGCGCACGTGCTTGTCTGCAGCCGCTTTGTTCCTCTCCGTGCTGTTGGTGTTAGTGCTGGAACCGCTGGCGTTGGATGACGTGGTGCCGGTAGGGTCGCGCTCTAACGACGGGAAGAGTTCGATTGCTGGGGAAAAGATTATTGTATCAGTAAGTGAAAAACGTTCACAGGCAAGTGGCCTGTGTGACTGTCCCAGCAGTGGAAACAGATTATGCTTTGTATGTGATTATTTAGTGGACGGTAATACTTAAAGATTTTAGTCTACAACCATATCCGATTGAAAAATTTAGGGAACTTTTCATTTTAAGAAACAAAAAACATTTTAATGGGTAGACCCCTTATTGTGAGTGACAAAATAAGTATCAGAACTCACCATCAATCTCACTATTAGCGAAGGCGTAGTGGAACCACTCCTTCAAGGTCTTGAACTGCGGCGGGAACAGCAGAGCCCTGGTCATGCGGCACACGGTGGCCATGGACACGTGTGCACGTGCACCGGAGCCGCCCGGGCCCAGCCCGCCCAGGCTGGCTGTCAGGCTCTGCACCACGTGGACTTCCATACAACCTGCGAGCGACACATTTTGTTAGCGTTCACAACTCTAGCAGCGCTCAACAGAGTAGGCATTCATCGACTGCAGACGCAGCGTAAACTTGACAACTATGACCAACAGAATTCTAAAACCGCACTTACGGTCCGCTTACGCCACAAATCAATTATTTGTTGTGCACGCGAACCGTTGACGAATCAGACTACAGGTGGCTTACAGGTGTGCTTGTGCGAGAGAGTTTATAATAGTTCAACAGAATAACTTGTGATTTAATTTGGCTAAATACTATGTTTCCTTTGAAACAAGCAAGATTATTCTTTAATTAAATACATGTTACGGATGATAATCAAAATGTCATTCACCTTCTTCACTGGCGACTTGCTGTGCTTCAGTCGCGAAGCTGATGCACGGATCCTTGAGACTGAACAGCGCCCAGGATTTAGACTTAAAGCTGTTGCCGTGGAAGCACGCTAGAGATATGTTGGTGCCGTGGAGTTCCATTGTACCGCCGAGTACAGTGCCTAGAGAGAAAAGTCCAAACAATTAAATTATAATATTGTTTCAGTATATTTTAAGTTTATTTTGAAAAGAATTACCGAGGTAAAAATAACATTTAAATAAAAAAAAGTCTTCAGTTACTCCAGGCACCGCTAAGGACAATTTCAGACGTGAGTCATAACTTTGCAGCAAAAAATGGCAATGGTATGACTATGCTAGCTTCCAGAGAATATAGAAAAATCAACTCCTCTTCAGAAATTTGTTTCCAAACCTGAAAGAACTCAAAGACAATAAAGAATTCTAACTTTTAGAATGTTTACATTAGTACATAAATATAAGTCGGTAGAATACCGTTGGCCGGCAGCGGCGTGGGCAGCGTGGAGAGCTGCATGCCGGACACCAGGTGCAGCACCTTCTGCCAGTGGCGGTGGTGACGCAGCTCCGCCGGGGCTGCAGCCGGGGCCGCGCCGTCTGCTGGCGGGGCGGCCGCTGTGGGAGCTAGGGGGGAGGAATAGTATAAGATCCCTTTAAGAACGATCTTCACCGAGCTGGTTATTGGATGAAAAGTGTTTTATTTCAAATTAAATATGTCAAAATAGTAGATTTTACAACAAGTGCACAAAACGAACCATTTTTATCCGAGATTTTTAGCAGCCCGAGCCGAAGGCGAGGGCTGATAGTAATGTCGAGGATAAAAATGGTTTTGTGGACGAGTTATAAACTCTGCTTTTCACTTCGATTGCGAGGAAATAAAACAGTAGTATAAATTGAAGAAATTTCTTGAAATCTTACGACATTGATATTAGAGTTGGGCTGCAGACCTATACAGCCTACTATTAATTTTTTTTTATAATAATTTTCTTAAATTAATCAAATAACCTACCGTAGGTACTTGAATTTAATTTTTTATATATTTTATGTCTTAAAAACACATAAGGCAAATAAATTAAAGTAAGTATTATAAAATAACAAATTCTATCTATGAACTTCTTATTGCGTTTGGCTGTATGGCTCATTTTCTTTGCCTTAATATAGATACATTTATGAGTAGATACATTAATGCCCTTGTGCACAAAATTCGATTTTGTGCAGCCTATATCCTGCACAAACAAGCACTTTCAGAGCATGAGAAGTGAAAAATATATTGCAAACGGGTTGTCTAAAAAATTTCAGTTCCGAATTTTTTTTTTTTTTTTTTTTTTTTCCAACTAATTAATTTTTTATTGGCTAATAGACGAATTCCATACCAATCGAAAGTATGAAACCTGTAAAATATGCAAACGTTAGGTTAACCTAACATTTGCACATTCTATAGGCTGCATATTCTATAGCCTATAGAATATGCAAACGTTAGGTTAACCGGTCAGCCTAACGTTTGTATATATTCTATAGGCTTCATACTTTCAATTGGTATGGAATTTGTCTATTAAGCAAACCAGAGAAAAGTTAAAAAATATATTTAAAAATAAATTGATAATTAATCATATTCTGGACTGAAATTTTTTAGACAACCCATTTGCAATATATTTTTTGACATATTTAATTTGAAATAAAACACTTTTCATCCAATAACCAGCTCGCTGAAGGTCGTTCTTCAAGGGATCTTAGACTAGAACTAGTTACAGAGTTGCCACACGGTGCGTGCGTCAGCGACGTTCCGGCAACACCCTTGTGGCATCCCTCTTAAACGCTGAGTTTCTTTAGTTTGCAAATTTAAGTACCTACACAGTGCTACAAGGATCTTTTAGCCCTAGAATAATGTTGCCTGGGGGGCAATGTTAGTACTCGCTTAGGAAATGGATAGGGCACGGATATCGTGTGATAGTGGGTGGAGGGGGCGACAGAACGTGAGCGGTACGCTCTCAGAGCTCGGGTAATTTTGCTCGAAATTTCGCACGCGGCGGACGTTTATTGGGAACTGTAGATTTGAATGATTGGGTGTCAAACAGTTTTTCTTAAAAAAATAATGAGCTTCTGATCTATACAGGGTTTAGTTAGTTTTCAATGACCAGCCAAATCTTAAAATAAAGATCTAGATATCAAACCAAAAATGCATTTTAAATATTATTGTCGAAAAATCTATACTAATATTATAAAGAAGTGACATTTGTTTGTAAGTTTGTATGTAGGGGGTAATCTCCGGAAGTTACGAACTAATTTTAAAAATTGTTTCACTGGTAGAAAGCTACATTATTTGTAAGTACTATAGGCTATATTTTATTTCCGTACTCCCACGGGATCGGAAACTACGCGGGTGAAACCGCGGGACGTCAGCTAGTATAAAATAAAATAATAGCATTAATTTGCAAATGTCCTAAAAAAATTCTAAATCATAAACCAAATGTTCTAAAAAATTTCTAAATCATAAACCTAGTGAGCGTGCATGCACCGCCTAATTTATGTGAGTGCTAACTGCTACCCATCTAGGTTGTTAAACTGGATTGTGCTGTTGCAATATCCACACGTTCGCTTTTTAGTGGTGGACAGGAATGAAATTTTATTGAAAAAAAAAAAGTATTTTTTTATTTTTATTTCATTATATCGAAAATATTATCGATTCTAAACCATCTCTGAAAATTTAGCCGGTCATTGAAAACTAACCCTGCATATAAGAAGAACGCGATCTCACAGGCAGATATTAGAAAAAAACAGAGCAAGATCTGGATGTAGAACTTTTCACAGTATTTTGCCCCCGTGGGATTATTTCTGACCTCAACGCGGGCGAAACTACGGACAAAGGTAGTTCTATGTTTAAATGATAATATTACTTACGTTCTCTCCGATCTCGTCTCGCATTAGTATAGTTCGGATGTAGCGAGCTGAACACTCTTTTACTCGACTTGAACTGCTGCGTGAAGAACTCTTCAAGTTTCAGCTGCATCTTCAGCAGGTCTGGCGTGGTACTCCGAGACATCAGGATCTGAAGCTGGTGCCAGCTTAGAGTTCCGTGTGTGAGGATTATTGCTGGCCTGGGGGGGAGACATATTAAGAGGTTAGAAAAAGTGGGGTGTTTAGCGTTTACTGCGCAGTATGATGAGGCCATATTTTATTATTTCGTTTTTTGGTGCAACCAGACTACAGTCAGTCCACGACATTGTGACGTAATTTGAAAATTTATTCGGTCTTCTTCCGAACTAGGATAAATTCTTATTACTATTTTTAAACTTTATTAAGACAGGTGCAAGTTCTAAATAGTTAAATATATTGAAGACGGTTAAAAATAATTATAAATGAATGACCCAAATATCGTTTATCGTTAAAATATTATAAAGACAGAATGATGTATTAAATATGTTTAGCATTAAACGCATTTGGGTATTTGTGAGGCTGATATAAAAAAAATATTAGGCACTTTACTTGAGTACGTAATAGGTTTTGAAATGTTAAAACTGGCCGACAGTTTGGACAAAAGTGTAAACTTATTTTGTAATGTTTTGGTATGGGGATCCTTGTCACAAAATGACGTTCCCACGGCGGTCGGGTTGCAAATTTACGGTTCGTTTGAATACTTGTTTTTATTGTTCACAGTTAGGGTCTTGCGTGGAACGGACCATGGGTAATAAAATAGGGCCTCATAGCTTACCCGTCTTCCGGTTCTTGATCATCCTGGAAGCTAGTGAGAGATCGTGCGGGTTAGTTAGTTTAGCAGTTACAATGTTATATTGGTGCACTGTGCATGCCCTATCACCTAGCATACTGAGACTACGCAGGAAGTTTGGTATCATTTTAATATTATTTTGATCTCCTGAATATACTGCACTGAGTTTAAACGGCTAAAAATTTTAAATAATCTTAGCATCACAGAATTATTCGACTATTATTTGCGTTATTTAGCCTGCCGTTTTAGCACTAGACAGTAAATTAGAGATGAAACGGATAATAGTTTGGCCGGATACTGAATACCAGATATTCGGCAAGCTTGGAGGCCGGATATCCGGCTAATGAATATTCGGCCCTTTGTCACGTTAGATATTGTGAAGAGTTTGATTTAAGTATACGCTGCCGCACAAATGCGGTGTTTACGAAGCCAACTGGAGTCGCCTGTTACTATCAAATGCTAAAATGTTTTATTTGTTCACACTAATTTACGACTTTTTAATTTGAGTACTAAATTATTATTTATAATAATATTTTTGACCAGAGAAATGGTATTTATAAGGTTTTGTGGCATGATTTATCTTCGGTTAGTGAGAAATATTTGACTCTTTTATATTCTGTATCTGATCGGATAGTGGGTTACTATCCGGTATCCGACCGATTAGAGGGTTATCGGGTATCCAGCCGGATAGTAAAATTTACCGGATAATGGATAGTACCGGATAACCGTTTCATCTCTACATTAATTTTTTAAGTCTCATCAAACGTGTCAAGATATTCGTATGAAGTTTTCTACTTTTATGACACAACAGTGCTACCGCTGTAAGCAAAAGGGGCCCATCACAGGATAAATAAATATATAGATAAAATCACATTGCATGCACCCTAAGCCATTTTAGACGCGCCCTTTATGCTAACAACGATTTTTTTAGTATAGCAAATAAGGAAACGTTAGCCTATCACTAAGACAACACAGCTTTAAGCAACACAGATAATGCTCCCTTACCTAGACGTGGGTCGATGCGGATGGTGCGCGGGATGCCTGTTCCTGGCCAGCCACTCGTCGCGCAGCGCGGCCTGCAGGCGCGACACTCGCGCCATGAGGACGGGGGTGCCCATGTACTTTAAGCAACACAGATAATGCTCCCTTACCTAGACGTGGGTCGATGCGGATGGTGCGCGGGATGCCTGTTCCTGGCCAGCCACTCGTCGCGCAGCGCGGCCTGCAGGCGCGACACTCGCGCCATGAGGACGGGGGTGCCCATGTACTTTAAGCAACACAGATAATGCTCCCTTACCTAGACGTGGGTCGATGCGGATGGTGCGCGGGATGCCTGTTCCTGGCCAGCCACTCGTCGCGCAGCGCGGCCTGCAGGCGCGACACTCGCGCCATGAGGACGGGGGTGCCCATGTACTTTAAGCAACACAGATAATGCTCCCTTACCTAGACGTGGGTCGATGCGGATGGTGCGCGGGATGCCTGTTCCTGGCCAGCCACTCGTCGCGCAGCGCGGCCTGCAGGCGCGACACTCGCGCCATGAGGACGGGGGTGCCCATGTACTCCAGGCGCAGCTCCAGCGCCGCCAGGCGCACGCCGCACACGTGCCCTGGGTTGCAGCCTGCTTCTTCTTCGATGTGGACTGATGGAACGAATTTATGGTTATTTTTCGTATAGGCTTGTGCGATTGTCACTTATTACTCCAATAAAAAATATAGAAGGATATTTATTTTAGTAAAGTAGTTGTAAAAAAACATATCTCGCAGTCATTGGTAATAAGTAGAGTACACAACTCGTGAAAAAAAAAACCCGGCCCTTGTATCCTTCGCTCCGCTCAGGATTCTAATCTAGAATCCCTTGCTACGCTTAGGATTCTACTCAAGATTCCTTCACTGCTCTCGGGATCGAACTTAGTCCCTCGAATTAAATTCCCCTTTTTTTCACTTGTTGTATATTCTGCTATTATTTTTGAAAATTAGTTGTAAAAAAGCATTTTACACGTAAAAAAAACCGGCCAAGAGCGAGTCGGACTCGCACAACGAGGGTTCCCGTACAAACTTTTTAAAGAACAAACTCAACTTTGCTGTTCGATCTCATGAAACGGCTATTGCACCAACCACAAATAATAAGTTTGTAATGGTAAAACCGTTTTTTAACCGACTTAAAAAAGGCGGAGGTTCTCAATTCGATTGGTATTTTTTTTTATGTACGTATATATACACCGATTAGGCTGAGATGTATGATTTGATTTACGTGATTCTTCTTTAGTTTGATGCGGAATAGTTGCCATTTGGTCCCATAAAAATTAAACATAGTTTTAGCCCAGTACAGTTTGGCCGCTGAGAGAATGCGTTCCTGAGAGGTCGTGAGCGAAAGGATGATGTAACTTTGAAGTGGCGAAGAATTTATGATAAATATATTTACTATCGTTTTTTGCCCTATTATCAAATAATATTATTAAAAACGATATCATTAAATCAAGTAATAATAAATGTTATAATTTCGCGCTAAATGTATGTTTAATAAATAAGAAAACAATATATTTTTTAATTCATCCTGCGTTGTTCAAAGGTTACGTCAAATGTTTATTTTTGTAGTGATGTGCCAAAAATAACTAGGCAGTTGAAACGTTATCTGTCGTTAAACTATATAATAATACGTTTTTCTTTAATAATTATAAAATGCATGAAGCTTCGTCCAAACCGAAAATAGCGGCAATGCGGAATATCACTAGTAATGACCAACTGACAGACGTCACGAACGCATTCTCTCAGCGGCCAAACTGTAGTTTTCATTTTATGATCATTTTTACTTCAGTCGTGTAGTCTTTAACCGACTTCAAAAAAGGCGGAGGTTATATGTTCGTGTGTATGTATTTTTTTTTTTTATGTATGTTACCTGATTTCTTTCCCATTTGGGGACCGATTTTGAAAATTCTTTTTTCATTTGATAGAGTACACTCCTGAGGTGGTCCCATTTTAATTTGGTGAAGATCTGATGCTGACCTTCGGAGATATACAATGGAACTCTTCAAAAAGAGACGGCAAATCTGTTGTGATAGCTCCAATCGGTTGGATGTTCATTGTTTATACAATATCATGACGGAACATCACGCCTGTATGCTCTGAGGGGGTACGCAGAAGTGTACAATTTACCTGATTTCTCTCTCATTTGTGGACCGATTTTCAAAATTCTTTTTTCATTTGATAGAGTACACTCCTGAGGTGGTCCCATTTTAATTTGGTGAAGATCTGATGCTGACCTTCGGAGATATACAATGGAACTCTTCAAAAAGAGACGGCAAATCTGTTGTGATAGCTCCAATCGGTTGGATGTTCATTGTTTATACAATATCATGACGGAACATCACGCCTGTATGCTCTGAGGGGGTATGCAGAAGTGTACAATTTACCTGATTTCTCTCCCATTTGTGGACCGATTTTCAAAGTTCTTTTTTTATTTGAAAAAGTATACTCCTGAGGTGGTCCCATTTTAATTTGGTGAAGATCTGATGCTGATCTTCGGAGATATACAATAGAACTCTTCAAAAAGGGACGGCAAATCTGTTGTGATAGCTCCAATCGGTTGGATGTTCATTGTTTAAACAACATCATGACGTAACATTACACCTGTTTGCTCTGAGGGGTACATAGATGTGTACAGTACACCCAGATTTCGACAGTTATGGCATGTTATGTTCCATTTATTGGGGATAAGCCTATTACCATGACATGTATTGTTAACCATGTACAATGAATGCATAGCAAATATTTGTAAGTATAGGATATTACAACTAAAAATGGAAAAATAAAATAAAACTTTTTTGCCAAAAATAAAACTGACTTCAAAAAAAACAACAAACAAAAAAAAACAAAAAGAAAAGGACAAAAAAATACACTAAAAGAAAAACAAAAAAAAAACACTAAAACAAAACCACAAAAAAGTGAAAAATAACTTTAGCTTCAGAAGCCGGTGAGAAAAACACCAAATCAATCAAAGGTCAAGTTTCAGAAGTCGGTGACAAAAACACTAAATCAATTAAACAAGGTCACCGACTTCTGAAGCTTGATCAGACCTTCACTAAATTTAAATGAGACCACTCATTTAAATTTAGTGAAGGTCTGATGCTGATCTTCGAGATATACAATGGAACTCTTACTCATCAAAAATAGACGGTAAATCGCTCGTGGTTGCTGCAATCACTTGGATGTTTATTGTTTATACAACATCATGACGTAACATCACGCCTGTATGCTCTGAGGGGTACGCAGATGTGTAAAATACACCCAAATTTCGACAGTTTAGGTATGTTAAGTTCCATTTATTGGAGATAAGCCTATTACCATGACATGTATTGTTAACAATGTAAAATAAATGCATAGCAAATATTTGTATAGGATATTAGAACAAAAAATTGAAAAAAAAAAAAAACTTTTTTGCAAAAATATAACTGACTTAAAAAAAAAACAAAACACAAAAAAGTGAAAAATAACTTGCCTTTTAAGTCAGTGACAAAAAAAAAACTAAATGAATAGACAAAGGTCACCGACTTCTGAAGCTAAAGTTATTTTTTACTTTTTTGTGTTTTGTTTTTTTTTAAGTCGGTTATATTTTTTTCAAAAAAGTTTTTTTTGTTTTTAACTACATATTTACGGTTTTCAGATTTTTCCCTTTACATGTGAAAGCTTGGATACATACCGTAAGTGTCGATGGAAGACGATCCCGCCGCGTGCGTCCAGCTCGGAGCTGGCCAGCGCCACGCCCACCAGCATGTTGCGGTGTCCCGTGCTGGCACAGCTTGGGTACGTACCGTAGGTGTCGATGGAAGACAGCGAGATGGCGCCTCCAACGATCCCGCCGCGTGCGTCCAGCTCGGAGCTGGCCAGCGCCACGCCCACCAGCATGTTGCGGTGTCCCGTGCTGGCACAGCTTGGGTACGTACCGTAGGTGTCGATGGAAGACAGCGAGATGGCGCCTCCAACGATCCCGCCGCGTGCGTCCAGCTCGGAGCTGGCCAGCGCCACGCCCACCAGCATGTTGCGGTGTCCCGTGCTGCCGATGCTCAGGCGGCCTGTGCAGTTGAAGTCACGGGACTGCCAACTGAGAACAGCGCAAGAAATTAGAACCACTAAGACCTATAATTACCACAGAACCTATCTGCTAATAAACATCCGCTATCTGCTAATAAATATCAAGTGATGAAAGAAAAACGGGACCTCACGAATTGCCTTGAAAATTTCCAGCAAACAATTCAAGCTTGCATTCAGATTCAAGAAAACTGCACCAAAACAACTATGGCAGAAAAAGTTTCGTTCGCTGACATGGTTAAAACGAACAAGAATAACAACTATGCGCCCAAATAACATCAGCTCAATTGCAATTTATCCAACAGATAAATTAAAATCAAGCGACGACTCAAAATCTCTGGTCCAAAAAATTATATGCCCGGAACAAATAAAACTGCACGTTCGAGGATTACGCCAAACTAAAAACGGAGGCGTTATTATCAGCACGGAGACAAAAGACGACATTGAAAAACTGAGACAATCCTCTCAGCTAAGTGGTTCCGGCTGAAAATAGAAGAGTCACATAAGAGAAGACCAAGAATTTCTGTTATCGGAGTTCCGACCGTTTTAAGTGATCAAGAAGTGTACGATTGCATTTATGAGCAGAACTTAGCCGACAATCTAGGTACCTAATTTACCACGTGACTCTTTTATGGCTTCCATAAAATTAAGTCACAAGTCGGAAAAAAAAGAGGGACCAACGTGTAACTTTGTTCTTGAAGTTACTGCCAGTATAAGAAAGGCCCTTATAAAACAAAGCCGAGTTTACATTAATTGGACATCCTGCCCAATGCCCAGTGTTTACACTCGTGACCAGGTGCTTTAAATGTCAACAGTATGGACATGCTGCAAAGACTTGTCCGGAGGCTACCTTTACGTGTGGACATTGTGGAGAACAAGGTCATCAGTCTAAGGAGTGCAATAATAGTAGATTGTATCATAAGGGAGCAAAATAATATATTTACGGCGAGGGCGCTTTTTTGAATCCAGAGCGAAGTGAGGAATTCTAGAGTAGAATCCCGAGCGTAGCGAGGAATTCAAAGTACGTCGCCCGAGCCAAAAATATATTTTGCGCCCGAGTGATACACTCTACTTTTCATCACCCACTATGAAAAAATAAAAGGCGCCTCATAATTTTAACCGACTTCAAATAGGAGAAGGATCTCAATTCTACTGTTTTTTTTTTAAATGTATTTACACCGATTACGCTGATATTAATGAGCCGATTGACGTGATTATTCTTTAGTTTGATGCGGAATAGTTGCCATTTCGCCGCCCTAGTGCTTGAATGGCCAAACGACCAACTTTACCAAAATAGACTTTTTTATATCAAACTATAGCAACCCTTATTACACGCTTTATAATGTATATATTTTTTAATTTTGGTATAAAAAATACTAGTCAGGTTTCAAATTCATAAAAGATTTTGGTAAACTTTTCGTTATATCCATTACGTAACTTTAAAAAAATGTCTCCTGTAAAATTTGCTCAATGGTCGTTTGGCCATTCAAGCACTAGGGCGGCGATTTGGTCCTATAAAAACTTAACATAGTTTGGCCCAGTAGTTTTCATTTTATGAACATTTTTGCTTCAGTCGTGTGGTCTAATTTCAACATGTAAAATAAATGCATATCTAATATTTGGATAGGATATTACAACTAAAAATGGAAAAAAAAAAAACTTTTTTGCAATACTTATATAAAACCGACTTCACAAAACACAAAAACGTTAAAAATAACTTTAGCTTCAGAAGTCGGTGACAAAAAAAAAACTAAATGAATCAAACAAAGGTGACCGACTTCTGAAGATCTAAAGTTATTTTTCACTTTATTGTGTTTTTTATTCACTGTCACTTGAAGAACTAATTTTTCAAAACAAAACCATGAATTTCTAACAATTCATGAAAATTGACGAAAACGCGGTCTGTAGTTCGCGCGTTTTTTTTTTTTATTCAGCCAGCGCGGCGGCGGGCGCGACTACGGGCCGCGTCGTACCAGCCAGTCTTTATTCAAACAATATTTGCGTTCGATTTCTTTCGGCGCTGAACACTAAGATGTTCCCAATTCAAAAAGGGCGCCGCAAAGATAATTGCGGGCTTGCGGCGCACTTATAAAGAGGAATAAAAACTCATTACTGCCCGCTAAAAGTTTATTATAGAAAACACCACCTTTGGGTGCACTTAAAGGCGAACCAAGTCGTCCTTTTCGAATAGGTGGGATGAAAAATTCTGTATTGCTTGCGTTTTAAAAAACCGAGCAACCACAAAACTGGCGATCTAGCATTCCCCGCTAAGAAAATTGCTGAGGCAAGATATTATTATGTCAATTCCATTGATTACTATGACGCGTGATAACGCCGACATTATTCATTAGTTCTTTATTAGTAACTTGTGTTATAGTTTGACTCATAAGTATATCTTTAGTTCACCTAATAGTCGCACTTAACATAATGTTAGTTTTAGATTACAAATTATAAATACAATCTTTTACATTTTAGCGACAAAGCATTTTTCGACAAGCATTGATAGCCACAAAGTAATCGTGATCTGGATTTTTGTGTTATGCTTCATTGCAAAAATAATAGAACGTTGAAGAGAAGTTCGCTAAATGATAATTGTGTATGTTTACCTAATATTTATAGATAAGTTATTTACTATGTATTTGTTTAAGAAATCTTAGATTGTTAAGTTATATTATAAGCACTTGAGTGAGCTACCTGAGATACAGGTTTATTCCTAGTTCAGGTAGAATCCAATTACTGTATACTTACCTATAGTTTTTAAGCCCATTGTGTAAATATTTTTGTAATTCAATTAATTCATTAAACAATTTCAATTTCAATCCCCATTTTTTTGTCAAATGACATAAAGGAGTTCATGTAAGAGAAGAGATAGAAATAGAGATTTGAATTAAGTAGTTTTATGGTAAACTAGCTGTTGCCCGCGGCTTCGCCCGCCTGCCCCACGAGATCATACAACCGGGATAAAAAGTATCCTATACAGGGGTGTACCTCATCACGAAGCCGTCAACCAAGCATTCTGTACATCAAACTAAGTTACTTTACGCAAAAATTATTGCTGGGAAACGACATTTTTTTTTGGGGTGAAGAATCATGTTTGAACTCAATGTAAAACACTCAAAACATTGTGCTGATGGATGGATTTAATAGTGCTGATGGATGGATTTAATAGTACGGGGGTCGTGGTGGAGTTTAAAGTAAAAACCTTACATTAAAACCTTGTATTAAAAAAAAAAACATGTCAAAAAGTTATAACTTTGACCCCCAATATCTCCGTAACTAGAAGGTTCCCAGGTATGGTGTAGAACAAAAAAATGATCGTAATGACGTGGAGAACAAGTGCCTTTCGGCTTCGTTAAAAGGTGTTTTACACCCTTTATGTATATGTTAATCCAGGTTTTAAATTATCTATGTGTTAAATTTCATTCAAATCCGTTCAGTAGTTTTCGCGTGAATGAGTAACAAACATCCATCCATCTATCCTCACAAACTTTTGTTTTTATAATATTTCTAAGATGAAACTAGATTTACCAGCTGTAAATCTAGTCTCATCTCATGCTACGTCTCGTAGCTATCGGTGTTTCTATAAACAAAGTTACCTTGGAATATCCTATCCGTGTCACCTACCTGTCACTCGGAGGACTGTGATTCATCTATACTAATATTATAAAGAGGTAACATTTGTTTGTAAGTTCGTATGTTTGTAAGTTTGTATGTAGGGGGTAATCTCCGGAAGTAATGAACCAATTTTAAAAATTGTTTCACTGGTAGAAAGCTACATTATTCGTGAGTGCTACAGGCTACATTTTATTCCCGTACTCCCACGGGAACTGGAACTACGCGGGTGAAACCGCGGGACGTCAGCTAGTAGAAAATAACAAAGAAAGCTTTTCTGAGACGTTTTTTGTGTAACAGTTACAGTAATGTCAAACAGTTAGAGATAGCAACCTTCCGTTACCTGTTAGTAAGTTGTTGAAAATGGCCGTTAGTTGTTACCTGACATTGCCCATAACGTTGCCCATGTTCATGTGCACGTTGAGCTTGGTGAAGTTGACGGCGAACAGTACCAGCGTCTCCCACGCCGCGCCCATCGCAGGCGCAGACGCTTTGCTACTATCTGTGGACAACAACAAAACTAATGATGGAACTTGTTTAAATATAACATTGTACTTCCTGTCGAGAAAATAAATAAAAGCGTGTTGTTGAACTGACAACCTTAAGCGCTACCTAATCAAAGAGTTCAAAATCCAACAGCGCTGGAAAACGAGCATTTATCCAAAGGACTTTCAACAAACTTGAAACTCTTTGTGGTGGTTCAAACTTCGTTTGAAATACTGTTAGAATAAAGTTCTAATCAGCTTGCACTACAAAGCGGTTGTTACGTCAGTCACTGCGGCCGAATAGTGCGAAATGAGTGGTTTTTTGCGATTTACAAAAAAACTATTTATTGGACTAAAAAAATAAAACACATAAGACCTGCTTTATAGTTAGTTCAGTTAGTATGCAAAGTTGCATGATCTAATTTGAAGTACTTTTTGAATTCCAGCGGTTTATTGTACGATTTTGAGGTAACTTTGGATTTTTTTACTATCGAGAAAAGTTTATGGAATCGTGTTTTCGTCACACATAGGACTTAGCATTAATCCTCAACTTTACCATATATTTATTTCAAAATAAATGCTGCGGTATTTTAGGCGTAACGGAAGATCATGCTAAGCCATTTGAGCCACAGTAGCAGAAGGTAAGTGTATGTGCAGCTGCGCTTTACGGTACAAAGTTGATTACTGTATTGTACCTTTGGATTTTTGATGCTCTGGAACAGTCTTCGTTTTCTCTCTCTGTGGCAGTACGGGTGATACTGGAGCATTGCTGCTTGATGGCCTGAGAAAATAAATAATGATATACTTAGCCCCATGTAATAGGGGGCGAGCCTATTGCCATCAACCGGGTCTTCATGGAACTACTTTGCCCAACCTGAGAATCGAACCCAGGACCTCAGTCGTGCTTTAGACCACAAAACCAACGAGGCATCCCAATCTACACTAATATTATAAAGAGGAAAGATTTGTATTTTTGTGTGTATGTTTGTAATGAATAAAGTAGTTCAAGCGCCAGGTCCATCAAAACTATTCACCATAATTACTTTTTTCTTTGTCATCTTTGTATTTACTGTGTTTCTAAAACTTGCCACTGTTGTTGAAAGTGTTATTTCTGCACTACTATTGAATTTAATTTTTGACATAATTTTGTTTTTGCATGCTGTGTCTATCGCATCATATTGTACACTATGCTTGTATCATATTGCTTGTATTATTAGAATAAACAGTGTAACAATTGTACGTAGATAGGCCAATAAATAAATAAATAAACTCAAAACTACTGCGCCGATTTCAAAAATTATTTCACCATTGGAAAGCTACATTCACCCTAAATAACACAGGTTATATTTTATCCCCGTACTCCCACGGGAACGGCAACTACGCGGGTAAAACCGCGTGACGTCCGCTAGTATACTTATATATTTTGTTCAAATGGAAATAACATCACGAGTGTTAACATCAGTAGTTGTGTTGTAGTTGTTGAGTCCTTACCCATGGTCTCGCGTGTCGTGTAGACTGAGGTCTCCCAAGAACATTCGCCTTACGATGGTACGTCTGTACCACGCCTTCGGGAAGGCGAGGATCTCGCCCAAGCGACGCATGTCGTACTTGAACCACGCCGAGCCGACGTCCACGATCGCTGCAAGAGGATATTGAAAGATGATCAAATAAAAGTAAAATAATATTTGGTGTATTCAAAACTTAAAATACATGAAGTAGCAGACGTTTTTGACAATAAACATCTATATCTATATACATATAATAAAACAGTAAAAAAACTGTGTCTGTACATTGAATATATTAAAAAAGAAATAATTGAGGGGGGGTTTAGAAACAGTAATAGAGTACGAATCCAAAAAAAAAATCTGTCTGTTTGTCTGTGTGTCTGTTTGTTTGTACCCGCTAATCTTCGGAACTACTGGACGGATTTGAATGTTTTTTTTGTTGTTGTATAGGTATTAAGTCTGGGCAACATATAGGCTATAATTTATCTTGGAAACTTGAACACCTGATGCAGAACCGCAACAGACCAGCTAAACTATAAGAGATACAAAAATGGTACTATAGCAAAAATTGTTCCACATGATGAGAATTTTCTGCTAAGAGAATAAATTTGAAGATCTAGAACACCTGATGTGGAACTCCAAGAGCCCAGCTACACTAACATATAGGAATGACGTATTAGCAAAAGTTGTTCAATCTGATGAGCACTCTCTGTTGACTTATAAAAATCGAAGATCTGGAACACCTGTTGTGAAACTCCAAGAGCCCAGCTAGACCATAACACACATAGGAATGACGTCTTAGCAAAAGTTGTTCGGTCTGATGGGCATTTCCTGTTGACTTATAAAAGGTCACGTGCGACTCGCATCCAGCGGATTCCCGCAGCCTTCACCAGGTCATCGGTCCACCTAGTGCGAGGCCTTCCAACGCAACGTCTTCCGGTTCGCGGTCGCCACTCCAGAACTTTTCGGCCCCATCGGCCATCCGTTCTGCGAGCAATGTGCCCTGCCCACTGCCACTTAAGTTTGGCAATTCTTCGGGCTACGTCGGTAACCTTGGTTCTCTTGCGGATGTCTTCATTTCTGATTCGATCGCGCAAGGAAACTCCGAGCATAGCCCTCTCCATTGCCCTTTGGACTCGGCTGGGCAGCGTTCGGGAAGTTGCGCGGTATCTTCTCGTCCAACCTACCGCAGTGTTTCAAGACGAAAGTCTATGACCAGTGTGTGTTGCCAGTGATTACATACGGGACCGAAACTTGGTCGCTTACAATGGGCCTCATCAGAAGACAAATTTCAATGTATAATTATAAAATAACATAAGCTGGGAGTACATCCACGCGGTGAAGCCGGTAACAGTTTAGGACTGATTTTCGATGACGATGGTATATCATTGGAAGTTTGACTCTACTGGCCAAAACTCCCATTTATTTACACGTGTTTAATTTCCTTTTCCATTTATCTTCGTGACACGGTAGCCTACCCGATAATCGGGGAGCAGTCACTTAGATTTTAATTGATAAGGTATCTTCACAATAAAACTATAACCATGCCTAGAAAGAGGTCAAATTAATCTTTTCCAATGTTCCAAAGGAGCTAAAAGATTGAGGACCATAAGATCCTAAGAATCTACAGAAGAGCTTCAGGACAGACTTGAAGCTGTTCGAGAACATCAGGTGTCAACTCGCTCCGTGGAAACCTCTTCGGATCGCGAAGCACGTCTCCGTTCCTAGCGTATTTACGCATCTACATCCAGGTCTCTAGAGACCAGTGAAGAATATGATGCGCGACTGACCGCTGATCGTAAACGTCTGCATTGTCTCGCGAGTCGGAGACGTTCACGGAAAGAGAATTACGCTTGAGTTCTCAGCGTATCTACACATCGACTTCTAGGTATCTAGAGACAAGTGGGGAACGTGATATGCGACTGACCGCTGATCGTGAACGTCACGCATTGTCTCGCGAGTCGGAGACGTTCACGAATAGAGAATTGCACTTGAGTTCCAAGCGTATCTACGCATCGACTTCAAGATCGTCCCCGGGCTCTTCGAATTCGACATCAGACGTTTCAGATCTTCGATTTTGACGACCCCGTTGTCGCTGGCTTAAGCAACAGGATCCGCGTACGAAGTCGCGGGCAGAAGCTAGTTTAGAATAATTTATTACCAATAAATTATTATTCTAAACTAGCTTCTGCCCGCGACACGGAATGAGGGATCATTTGAAATGGCAGCACACACGTATGCAAATACAATAAAATTATTACACCATGAGCTTGCTTTTCATAA
This sequence comes from Xestia xanthographa, assembly GCA_905147715.2. NCBI lineage: Eukaryota > Metazoa > Arthropoda > Insecta > Lepidoptera > Noctuidae > Xestia > Xestia xanthographa. Next base: position 2,514,910 of record LR990655.1, read on the forward strand.
TTTCTTATTTTAAAAGTGTAAGGTTCGTAAAAAATTACGCTGACTTGGCGAGCTACACACGGTTGGTATAGCGAGGCGGAAAATTATACATTTTATTTTGGCATCCAGCCTACGGCGAATCAGTCCACCCGAATATGTGTGTAGAAAGTAGAAAAGCCGATCACAATATTTATCCACCGTTACAAATTGCGTAGAAACATAAAAGTACACTTACTTGAGAACCTCACAGTAGCCTTCGACTGATCCTGCTCCGTCTGGAAGTCCAACTTCCTGGACCTGGAGAGATGGAACTTGACGAACTCCACGTTGATGCTGAGCGAGTCCTTCCGCTCGGTGTCGGAGAGCGGCGACCACTGCGCCTCCTTGAGGCTGGACTTCTTGCCGCCGTACGGGTGGAACATGTTCACCGAGAAGTCGGCCAGGCAGCCCGTCACGCTCAGCCCGCCCATCGCTACTGCTGGCTCCGCCATCTCTCTGTGGACGGGTTGGATGTGTTACAACAACACTCAAGTGTTGTCTGAGTGCGCGTGTGTGTGTACTCACTCGTCACTGGCCCGCTTGGAGCTGAAGACGATCTGCAGGCTGGGCAGCTGCAGCAGGCACTCGACGCGCGAGGCGGGCAGGCAGCTGAAGCGGAAGGTGCTGGGCTGCATGTGGAAGTGCACGATGACGTCCACCGGGAACGACGCGTACACGTACTGCCCGTACGACGCGCCCTCCACGGAGCGGGAGCGGGAACCGCTCTCCGCTTCTGTTGGCGGAAGGTTTTATTTCAATTTTGATGATTCCGCTAAATGCATCGCAATGAAGATTGTTGTTTTGCCCTGTAGCAGCAGCAGTTTCTGTAGCAACTCGAAACTTCGTTTCACTATAAATTCCACCACTTTGCCTTATCTTTTTTGGCGGTGCTTTAGGTGCTTGCTGGCAGAGGTTTATTATCTTTATACAAACTATGAGCTTCACGTAAGATTTAAGTTTGAATTCGGAACTACAAGGCCATGAAATTACCAAAAAAATACCAATGTTAAAGTGCTTTTTAAATACAGGGCTGAAAGTTCAGATGTCACCATCTGCCTAGCCTTTTCGCAGCTACAATGAACATTTTCCCTTTTCGTCAGACATACAACACCCACTTTAAGGAGCATGAAAAATTCACCATATCTAATATTATTATCTTACTATTGCCATACTGTCTAATCTATACTAATATTATAAAGAGGTAACATTTGTTTGTAAGTTTGTATGTAGGGGGTAATCTCCGGAAGTAATGAACCAATTTCAAAAAAACTTTTCACTGGTATAAAGCTACATTATTCGTGAGTGCTATAGGCTATATTTTATTCCCGTACTCCCAGGGGAACGGGAACTACGCGGGTGAAACCGCGGGACGTCAGCTAGTATAAAATAAACCTGGAAATTAATTAAAATTCAATAAAACCATCACAGAAAACTGGCCACTGTCCTTCACTTGTTCAAATTCTTATACTTTCTTCACCATGTCATATCTTAATAAAGTTACCCGGTGTTGGCGTAGAGAACGAGGCTTTGGTGGGTATAGGCTCCAGCGTCTGCTCCAGGAACTCCAGGATGTGCGGGCTGATGATGGTCTCCTCGGGGATGCTCTGCAGCGTGATCCAGGCGAACAGCGCCGCCTTCTTCACGCCCACCTTGCGCGCACTCAGCGGAGACGGCGCCTCTTCCGGGAGGGTCTTGGACTCGTAGTGGACCTGCCAAATGGAAATCTGTCTTGTAGGTGCATGCTCAAAGGCCTGTGTTGTATTGAAGTACACGACCGTTTTTTGTAAAATTGACGACATTCTGGCGATCACTATTTTTTTTTATCCCGTTGGTTGTTCACGTTTTTCGAAATATTAGACTTCATTATTGATATCTTCCATTATTAAGTTAATTTTCACTCAGCTTAGACCCACTTGGGAAAATTGATATATTTTGTGTGACCATCGAATATAACGTTGACGGTTTAACGAAATTTATGTCACTTCTTCAAAATAAATATTATTCATTCAATTTACTCATTCTCGGGCAAAAAACCTACAATAGTCAAATCAGTCAGTTAGAAAAATGGATACACATCACTCACTACATATTATAAAACAAAGTCCCCCACCGCGTCTGTCTGTCCCTATGTATGCTTAGATCTTTAAAACTACGCAACGGATTTTGATGCGGGTTTTTTTAATAGACAGTGATTCAAGAGGAAGGTTTTAGAATATAATTTGAAGGCGGGCGAAGCCGCGGCATCAGCTAATAGGGTATATGTATGATTTTTTTATCACTCTAAACAAAGCTTATTAACATCAGAAATAGCAAAGTGAAATTCTTTTTGTAATATCTATAAAAAATACTAAGTTATAAGCATTTGAAACTGTTGATTAGACAGAAGATCCGATACAGCGAATGACGTCATTCACTGCATCGACGTACAAAATCCATACTAAATTCCGTTTATCTAGAAAGAGATAGAAACATAAGTTTAAATGGTTTTAACTTTTGTGTAGTTTGGCCGATTTATGTCTTGTTTTCGCTTTTTGTTATTATCTTTACAGTACTTTAACATTCCGTATCGAAATTTAAAAATTAAAATGTATGCATATTCTCTATTGAATAGTACAGTGAACAAAGAAAGCATCCCTTACCTTGAGATCCAGCCCGGGCACCCTGAACACAGTGAGGTCCAGCACAGGCTGGTGCCTGGCGTGCGGCGCCTTGCGGCGTGCGGCAGTGGGCGAGCTACTGCCGCCCGTGGCGCCCTCCGCCAGACCTCCCGACGCAGACCGCCCCACGCGCATACGACCGCTAGCCAAACAAGTATTCAATTCGTATACCAATTTTATTTCATCAGGATAAACGATTTCATCCACATAAAATTGTGCTCCTTTTCATCTTGTCTTGTACAAAACATAACGGTTGACACATTACACAATTTGAAAGAATTACTATCGGGTGGTATCTTAATCATGAGAAGCGTATTCACAGGGCACCATTCACAGGGCAGCTGATGTGCAAAACAGGTCAAAGTGACAGTTGGTACACATTCGGCTGAAACTATACTCGGGATCAATCGTCTTGAGGGATGCCACGTTTCGGTAAGCTGGTTTAAACTGGTGATCATTCAGAAGTATCCTGATGCATTAGCAATATGCCTAAGCCTGATGAATTGGCAATGTGAACAAATGTAATTTTCACTTCTCATGCTCTGAAAGTGCTTGTTTGTGCAGGATATAGGCTGAACAAAATCGAATTTTGTGCACAAGGGCATTAACGTATCTACTCATAAATGTATCTATATTAAGGCAAAGAAAATGAGCCATACAGCCAAACGCACTAAGAAGCTCATAGATAGAATTTGTTATTTTATTATATTTACTTTAATTTATTTGCCTTATGTGTTTTTTAAGAAATAAAAGATATAAAAAAATTAAATTCAAGTACAGGTAGGTTATTGAATTAATCTAAGAAAATAATTATTACAAAATTAATTTAATAGTAGGCTGTAAAGGTCTGTAGCCCAAGCCTAATATCAATGTCGTAAGATCGATTTAAAAAAAATAAAGCGGCGGGAAACAGCTCTAGTTTTTTCGTGTTTATTAATTTCTTCAATATATACTACTGTTTTATTTCCTCGCAATCGAAGTGAAAAGCAGTTTATAACTCGTCCACAAAACCATTTTATCCTCGACATTACTATCAGCCCTCGCCTACGGCTCGGTCTGCTAAAAGTCTCGGATAAAAATGGTTAGTTTTGTGCACTTGTTGTAAAATCTACTATTTCTGAATTTTCTACAAAGAACCTGGAAACTTTTAAGCTAATAATAAATAGCTACAATAGTGTATTTAGTCATTCTTCGACTATACCAGTGTATGAATACATCTCTCCCAAGGTTTAGCACCAAAATGGGCTTTATTAAAACTAAATAAGACTCACATTTTAATACTATCATCTTCTTTACTGGGCTCCTTGGTGTGCAGCACACACTTGCCGCTGTTGATGTACACCTTCACGTCTAGTTCGAAGTCGATGTTGGGCTCCGTGGTCTTGGACTTGCTCGTCTTGTTCTCCGAGCTCAGCCCTTCTGATAGTATGCCGCTGTTGAACAAACAATGAGACGGTTAAACTACCGGGAGGTGGAAAGAGAGAGCGCTAGACGTCCCCCATAACTCCGTCTCTTTCCTGCCCTGGGGTGACATTAAAACAATACCTGCTTTAAGACGTCATGGTCGGTCTGCTGTGTTACAAAAAAAGAGTGAGGAGTTTAGGATTGGGGAAATAAACGATAGACAGAGTGTGAGAAACATGATATGGCTATACTTGGTGCCAGTTAAGATGAGAATAGCGGTCATTGACCTACCTACATTTAATAAACTTCTTAACTTTGAAAATTAAAAACGTTCGTACGAAGAGATATTAGGGAAAGGGCAAAGGGCTATTCTCATCCTAACTGGCACCATCTATAGAAAGGGAGTGACTGGTAAGGCTAATATCACAGTCTAAAAATCATACAGTCGTCCAACGAAGACGTCTAGACAGGGCAATCGTGCGGGGTGTGAGGGGCGAGACGCGGGTAAGCCGATCCCGAACTGCGAACAAAACGATGTTAGTAGTTCGGGATATGTTATTCAGGGCTAACGCGTGTTTATTTTTTATTTGTTTATTTAAAATGGTGCATACGACGTGTGCTGTGAGTGATTGCAAGTCTTCATCTCACATAAATAAAGATCTGCGGTTTCATCAGCTTCCACGCACAGAAGAAAGGTAAATGAATCTGTTTTGTTATTGTAGAGTGCATAAATTATATTATTTGTAATGTCGTGCCACGTTGATAACGCTAATAAAATGGTCGACCGGCGCACGGTAAAAAAAAATGTAAAGGTTATCGCACAGGGCATCCATCTGTTTGGAAATCCTACTATATATATTATAATTGTGAAAGTGTTTGTTTGTATGTTCCGTGTCAAGATGGTGGACTTTTTTATTAATAATTAAAACGATGATAAAGAGATTTAAAAACAACTGTCACGGGCAAAATTCAAGCCGTGATCTTTGCCGAACCTTGATGTCGCACTGACAACTGAGTAATTTATTTATTTAAGAACTTCACTTAAACAAGATTACAGTACAGTAATTGTCACAGTAACTAGTTATCAATTCTGCATCAGTTCAATTTTTAAATCTCTTTGTTTACGCCTCATCTGCATTTTATATTGTCATACTCAACTCCTTAATAATACATGCAGTAAAGAGCGGGTTAAAAATTGTTTTCATTATTATATCAATATGTAATATTGTTTTATTATAATACTGCTATCGATATTGATCTGCAATAAATAAATAATTTTATAAATATTGTTTATTTGTGACAACCCTGGCCGATGCGTTACTGTCTATACGATGTCGGCATTTTGCACAAGATCAAAGGCGTCGTCTTACTGTATGATTTTTATACTGTGCTAATATAGAGAAGTACGGACGAGGAAGATGTGACCCCAAAACAAAATTCAGAGTGATGAACAATAATTCGCTCTTTGAGAAAAGAATGTGCAAAGCAGTTTTTTTTTCTTAGCCCGTCATGTGTCCCACTGATGCGCAAAGACCTCCTCTTTAAAAAAAAGTTGTGCAATATTTATGTTACACATTGATGGTATGTTTCACCGTCGGATAATTTTTCTGTTAAATAAAACTAAAACAAATAATAGTTTTAATTGCTTTCATGGTTCAGCATACCGTGAAAAAGAAAGTTGTGCATTTTTTTTCATAATTCATTTGATAAAGACATGTTGAACTTCAAAACTATACGCTACAGCAACGGTTCAGTGAACCTCTAACCCAGCCTTCACATACCCATGATCATGTTTCCTCCTCAGCTCGACACCTTCAAGCTCGTCGGGCCAGTGGTCGGGGTGGGCAGGTAGAGAGCTCTGTCGCTGTACGGCGGGAGTCTGTAGCGGCCGCGAGCTGCCCGTGCCGGGGCGCGGCCCGCGGAGGGACGCGGAACGGGACGGACCTAGGCAAACATACACATTATTTAAGGCCCTTCTAACCCTAAAATTAGCAACTCGACTTGTGGTGGTTCAAACTTCGTTTGAAATACTCTTAAAATAAAGTTCTAATCAGCTTGCACTACAAAGCGGTTGTTACGTCAGTCACTGCGGCCGAATAGTGCAAAATGAGTGGTTTTTGCGATTTACAAAAAATCTATTGATTGGACTAAAAAAATAAAACACAAGACCTGCTTTATAGTTAGTTCAGTAAGTATGCAAAGTTTCATGATCTAATTTGAAGTACTTTTTGAATACCAGCGGTTTATTGTTTGATTTGGAGGTAACTTTGGATTTTTTTCTATCGAGAAAAGTTTATGAAATCGTGTTTTCGTCACACATATGACTTAGCATTAATCCTCAACTTTACCATATATTTATTTCAAAATTAATGCTGCTGTATTTTAGGCGTAACGGAGGATCATGCTAAGCCATTTGAGCGATATATAGCACGAACACGACGTTGAAAAGATGCACATCTCTTGCGCATGATGGCCGAAAAACTATCACCGTCCGCGTCCGCAAACATGCCGGACGCGCTGCAAAAACTATCACCGTCCGCGTCCGCAAACATGCCGGACGCGCTGCAAAAACTATCACCGTCCGCGTCCGCAAACATGCCGGACGCGCTGCAAAAACTATCACCGTCCGCGTCCGCAAACATGCCGGACGCGCTGCAAAAACTATCACCGTCCGCGTCCGCAAACATGCCGGACGCGCTGCAAAAACTATCACCGTCCGCGTCCGCAAACATGCCGGACGCGCTGCAAAAACTATCATCGTCCGCGTCCGCAAACATGCCGGACGCGCTGCAAAAACTATCACCGTCCGCGTCCGCAAACATGCCGGACGCGCTGCAAAAACTATCACCGTCCGCGTCCGCAAACATGCCGGACGCGCTGCAAAAACTATCATCGTCCGCGTCCGCAAACATGCCGGACGCGCTGCAAAAACTATCACCGTCCGCGTCCGCAAACATGCCGGACGCGCTGCAAAAACTATCACCGTCCGCGTCCGCAAACATGCCGGACGCGCTGCAAAAACTATCACCGTCCGCGTCCGCAAACATGCCGGACGCGCTGCAAAAACTATCACCGTCCGCGTCCGCAAACATGCCGGACGCGCTGCAAAAACTATCACCGTCCGCGTCCGCAAACATGCCGGACGCGCTGCAAAAACTATCACCGTCCGCGTCCGCAAACATGCCGGACGCGCTGCAAAAACTATCACCGTCCGCGTCCGCAAACATGCCGGACGCGCTGCAAAAACTATCACCGTCCGCGTCCGCAAACATGCCGGACGCGCTGCAAAAACTATCACCGTCCGCGTCCGCAAACATGCCGGACGCGCTGCAAAAACTATCACCGTCCGCGTCCGCAAACATGCCGGACGCGCTGCAAAAACTATCACCGTCCGCGTCCGCAAACATGCCGGACGCGCTGCAAAAACTATCATCGTCCGCGTCCGCAAACATGCCGGACGCGCTGCAAAAACTATCACCGTCCGCGTCCGCAAACATGCCGGACGCGCTGCAAAAACTATCACCGTCCGCGTCCGCAAACATGCCGGACGCGCTGCAAAAACTATCATCGTCCGCGTCCGCAAACATGCCGGACGCGCTGCAAAAACTATCACCGTCCGCGTCCGCAAACATGCCGGACGCGCTGCAAAAACTATCACCGTCCGCGTCCGCAAACATGCCGGACGCGCTGCAAAAACTATCACCGTCCGCGTCCGCAAACATGCCGGACGCGCTGCAAAAACTATCACCGTCCGCGTCCGCAAACATGCCGGACGCGCTGCAAAAACTATCACCGTCCGCGTCCGCAAACATGCCGGACGCGCTGCAAAAACTATCACCGTCCGCGTCCGCAAACATGCCGGACGCGCTGCAAAAACTATCACCGTCCGCGTCCGCAAACATGCCGGACGCGCTGCAAAAACTATCACCGTCCGCGTCCGCAAACATGCCGGACGCGCTGCAAAAACTATCACCGTCCGCGTCCGCAAACATGCCGGACGCGCTGCAAAAACTATCACCGTCCGCGTCCGCAAACATGCCGGACGCGCTGCAAAAACTATCACCGTCCGCGTCCGCAAACATGCCGGACGCGCTGCAAAAACTATCACCGTCCGCGTCCGCAAACATGCCGGACGCGCTGCAAAAACTATCACCGTCCGCGTCCGCAAACATGCCGGACGCGCTGCAAAAACTATCACCGTCCGCGTCCGCAAACATGCCGGACGCGCTGCAAAAACGCGGCAGCCCCATCAGCACCCGGAACGTGTTGTTATATTGTGTGCGCAGACCACTGTATGCCCTTTGTGTAAAGTTCATCCACAGGCTGCACGTGTACAAGGATTGGCAGTAGCCAGTTTAATGTAGGAATACAAAAAAAGACTATTAAAACCTTAAAGATTAGGATAAGCCCTACTAACTATAATAGAAAGTCTAAATGGTATTCAGTTATTCACATAATTACAACTGAAATAATGCTTCTAATTTATATAAAACAATGGAAATCAAAGTAATTAAATTTCTAAACGAAAAATATAATTAGGTAACTACAGGGGGAGCATCTCTTTTTACACGACTGCCCAAAAAAGGAGTGTTATGTTTTCAGGGTTCAAGTATGTATGTATGTTTGTGAGTTGTTTCTTTATTCCACCATAACTTCTAAACGCCTAAACCGATTTCGATGTAAGTACGTGGTATCGTTAGAATTCTTGTGTTACCCCGGGTAACATAGGTTAGTGAAAGTAAAAAAAAAAAAAAATTGGTACTGCAATATGGGTATCCAATTAAAGGGCTCATCATGAGGATTTTAAAATGGTATATCATGACCATATTTTAATTTTTTTAAATGTGTTATTTATTTATCTACACAAGATACGCGCGGATGACTAGATAGGTTTGTGAACTTTTGAGTGATAATGTACACCAAAATAAATAAATGCGAAATTCGCCATCTTATTATAATCGTAACTAAAAAGTGTAAAAAAAAACCCGGCTGCGCAAAAAATAACTAATTACTTTAAATAAAAACTGAAAAGACAAAAAAACAAGAACAATTCTAATACGGAACCGGGAACATATGACTGCAACAGTCGGGATCCATTAAATAATCTAGAATCATTACATCCAGTATGGGTCCCATGTTCTTGTTTTTTTCTTTTCAGTTTTTATTTAAAGTTATTAGGTTTTTGTAAATCAATGAATATTGACAAATAGTCGAGTGCATCTAGACAATAAGGTGGAACGCAGTTTATAGTGGTCGGATTTTCGTGGGACTTTTTTTATTGAGTTCCTAGAGGGGTGGAGAAGAAAGTTAAAAAAAAATGTCGACGCTCGCAACTTCTTTTTTTTTTTGAATTTTCATTGAAGTATTATTTTTTTTTTCGTTTATGAATAACTTCGAATTCGGCGAATTGATATTGTAGCGTAATAGTGTGAGCTACGTGCATCCATTAAACGCTAATTTGGTCTGTTTCTTTGTTCATTGTTGTCGATTTAATGTATATTTCAAGTATTTTTGAAAATTTCCTATTTTCTGCAATTATTTCTAAAATATCAAATTTTAAGACTTAGATTTCTTTTGAAATTGGTAACTGATGCTTTTTCACAGATAACTGGATCAGAAAGTATTAATGAAGACCACTTTCATGAGTGTAGTGACTTAAAATTCATTCGGAAATGTTAGAAAATCGTGTATGTTAATGAAAGCATTTTTATTCCAAATACTGCTATGAAACTAAATGTGCAAATTATTGTCATAATCCTCATTTGATTACCTATCTAACGAGGTATAATAACTAGATAAATATTTAAGGATACTTGTAAAATATTGGTTACTGCTGAAAAAGTAAATCATGACAAAAGGGCCTCTATCGCTAAGAAGTGGGAGTGGTATCGGTATCGGTATTGATATTAAATTGCGCGCAGAGACCCAAGCTTGCAACTTATCTTAGATAGAAATCGTGAGAAATGGTTACGTTATAATTACGATAATTTTTGTAAATTTACCAGCGGCCCCATTACACCTTTGTCAGCAATAATCAACCTTTATCGAGTACCACCAATTTTTTTTTTTAGTTTTTGTTGTCTATTGATAGCAGACATAATAAGCCTATTTTGAGAATAATATTTACGTTGACCGTCGCAGAAATATTTTGAAAAAAATGGCCTTCTTACTTTTATATAGACGATTTCCTGATAATTGTGAATACATTTTTTGTCACTTTATTCGTAAACATGGTTTTCTTGAATATTTTTACATCCAATTATCTGTGAAAAAGTATCAGTTACCAATTTCAAAATAAATTTAGCCTTAAAATTAAAAAAAATTAAAATAACTGCAGAAAATAGGACATTTTCAAAAAAGACTTGAAATATTGCATTACATCGACTACTATGAACAAAGAAACAGACTAAATTAGCATTAAATGGGTGCACACAGGTCACACTATTACGCTACAATATGAATTCGTCGAATTTGAAGTTGGTCATAAACGAAAAACAAAAATTCCAAAGAAAATTTAAAAAAAAAAGTGGCGAGGCAAATTTTTTTTTTTTAACTTTCTTCTCTACTCCTCCTGAAACTCAATAAAACAAGACCCATGAAAATCCGACCACTATAAACTTCGTTCCACCTTTGAGTATTTTATATCTAATTGCACTCGGCTAAAAGATAAAACGCATCAAAACTCGGGAGTTGGAGCCCGTGTCGTCAGAATGCACTAAAAATTATACCACGGCGCGGTATGACGTATTGAGAATTTTAAAAGAGTCGTATTTTCGTCAATTTTAGTTTACTTAACAAAAGAAAAAATACGTGTTAAATATTTTTTGATAATCTAACGGACGGACTAATTAGATTTTCATCTACCCTTTTCTGTACGCTTCTAAACATGTTATTTAAATTTAATTTTTCAGTAATTGTATTATTGTAAATTTTTGATGAGGACTTATAAAGTTCTTAAACCATACCATGATGAATCTATACATAACACTTACCAGTAAGCGGCTCGCTCTCCATAGAACTCCAGCTGCCACCTTCAATAATGTCTGCAAGTCTGTTGTCCTCATCTCCAAGTAGTAATGTCTCACCGGAATCTCCGACACCGGGAGACATGGCCAGGTTCGGTTCTACGAGACTGTAACATAGGTAGCTAGTTATAGTTGGTGCCAGTTAAAATGAGAATAGCGGTCATTGCCCTTTCCCTAATATCTCTTCTTTCGTACGAACCAAAACAAACAAACCATGTATCGTTTTTCATTACAAAAAATGTTGAAGATCACGATAGATGACGATTCCAGATTTGAACAGGCTTGTTTTTGGCTTTCAAAGTTAATAAGTTTAAAAAATGTAGGTGGGTCATTGACCGATATTCTCATCTTAACTGGCACCAAGTATAGTTCAATATCTGTTTTTAACCGGATTCAGAAAGCTGTACCACGATTTCAAAAATTAAAAATCCCTTGTGAACTGTTGCTATTGTTTGTCAAAAATAACATCAGCTAATTAATTAGGTTTTTACTTAATAGGGTATTACAACCATTTTTGAAGTTTCTCAATTAGATTCTATAGTGTTAATGAACCACTAAAAAATCTCAAAATTTTTATTCAATCGTTAAGTGCCATAAAAATGCATTGAAATTTTGCATATTCAAATTTCGTGCGTAATTTGACGTAAACGCTGGACGCAGTGGACGACATATTACACTGTGGCCATGACGTCAGTTGGCTGTGTAAACAAATGCGAGTGATAAATAAAAAGCCTGATAGTTGACACTTCTAGTTTACATAGCCGTATGACGTAATAACATGGCGACTACTATTTAATGGTGTTATGAAACAGACTAAAAACCTTTGAATTGAATTTTAAAATTTAGTTTGCTATTTTATGAACTAACGTTTTTTGACTGCTTTTTGCTTAAACTATCTCAATATTATATTTTTAGATTTTTTCTCATATAGAGTAAAATACTCTATTATGCCAGAATCTGTAGATTCTAATGACTAACATCTGGCATGTAATCTGTTTTTCGAAAGGAAGCCTTTTGTGGTTGTCTTAAAATGTCAAATATACACCAACGAACTATAGATTTGTTCAGATACAGCAAGTAAATTTAAATTATTTACTAGTAAATGTTTAAAGCAGTGTTATCTAAGAAGTAATAGTTACCCTTCAATGTCTTTCCTCTCCTGCGGCGGAGCGGGCACGACGAAGGACTTGCTCCTGTTGGAGCCGAGCCCCAGCTTGCCCTTGGTGATGGAGCTAGCGCGCACGCTCTGACGACGCAGCTTCTGAATCATGTCCCTGGAGAAAAGGTAATACAACTGTAGTTACAAGTTAATAACTAGTTAGCTAAGTTAACTTTTTTATTTTATTATCATTGCGACATTTAATGATTTTTGTGTTTTTTTTTTTTTTTTACTTACATTCATTTGAAAAGAATTTGTTATTAATTTTATTTGATTATTGTAAATGTGGGGACCATGTGGGTCACATTTTTATTTTTTGTTTGTTTTTTTTTTCCCACAACTGTCTGGCAGTTTGAGTACTATAAGCGACCTTCCCAAATGTCCTTTCTTTGGTATTGTTCGTCGTTTCGTTGAGCTCCTTGAGTTATAAGTCGAGCTACACGTTAACTGACAAATGCTTGCACTGACTGGACAGGTCCACTCAAATCTGTATGGTTCTTTCTTCAAAAGACCATCTCAGACACTAATCTGCATAGTCCTCATGTGAATTGAGCAAGATTGTCTGGACTTTAAAAGAGACTATGACCTCTGAGTTTGTTTCGGCTGTTTCTTCTCAGAGTAGTCAGGTCACAGAATATATATTAGTACCTTACGGTACAGAAGTTTCACTCCCGAGTTTAGGTATGATAAACGCAAGCGTGCGGCCACCGCACTAGTCTCAATAGGCTTGCACTCGCTCGACTTGTCGCACACGCAGCGCACGCACCCGCGAAGCAAAAATAAACTGTTAATACCGTAAAGTACCTCTGACAGCCCTAGCAGATTGAAGCGAGACGGTAGACAGTTATTGTACTATGAACGCTATGCGCAATGCAAAAGGTTGAAATTAGCTTGTTTTCCAGAATATTAGGTAAATATCTCGGGGTTTTTGCGCCGCTTGTATGGAAGTGAGACAGGCCTGGTCAGGTACGAAACACCGGCCCCATCTAGTTTTAAAAAATGACGTGTAAAAGTGTTTGTAAAAACCTACTTGCAAAATAAACATCATTTATCATTTAATAGGGGCCCGGTCGACGGGTGACCAACTGATCATCCGTTACATACAGACTTCCCGGAAAGCACGGTAAGAGTCAGTTCACACCGAGACGCGACGGTACTGGAAGAGATCAGTGATTGCGCGCCGCCACGAGACGTATCGCAATGAAATGTGTATATTTTCGTGTAGTAAATTGACCCTAAGCCGTCGGGGTCCAGTTGTCAATAGGGAATATGCATAAATTATCTTTTTTTATTTCAATACAGAATGTTAAAGTACTATAAAAATAATGACAAAAAGTGAAAACAAGACATAAATCCAAACAACACAAAAGTTATAACCATTTAAACTTTTGTTTCTATCTCTTTCTAGATAAACGGAATTTAGTATGGATTTTGTACGTCGATGCAGCGAATGACGTTATTCGCTGTACAGTCCCCGGCACGTAACTTCGCAAGAGTCGTTAGATGCGCAGAAGTCGTTTTTTAGGTCTCTTTGGTGGTGGCGCGGGACGCGGGGTATGACGTAGCACCGATCCAAGCGCGCGGTTGGTGCGTCAGTCGACCCCTGCCTCCCGCACCGCGTCTACATTCCGTTCGCTCCCGATTACACTTGGGTGCACGAAAGTTGTTCCCTTTGTTTTTGTTGACTTTTAGTTACGAGTTCAGTTTTAGTTTTAAATTAAGTTTTTGTTACGAGTTATTGTTATTGTTTTAAATTTAGTTTTTGTTACGAGTTGTTGTTATTGTTTTAAATTTAGTTTTTGTTATGTTTATTACATAATATGCCATTTCAAGTGGTAGTTCTAATTTGATGCCAGGGCTTATTAACCGATAGTGACGACGAGAACCTATAATTTTTAATAATAAATACTTTTTTTTACATAATAAAAAAATGCATATTATATTTTATTTATAACACCTAATTAATGTCACGAATTCCTCTGCTTTGTTTAACTACATGATTAAAAATAAATGATGGCAATAACCATAATGACAATCAATAAAAGTGACCAGTTTCTTGTTCCACTAAGTGCACGATGCGCGAACTTGCCCCCACTACGCCAAAACCTTGCCAACTTACGTGCCGGGAACTGTATCGGATCTCTGTCTAATCAGCAGTTTCAAATGCTTCTATCTTAGTATTTTATAAAGGTATTAAAAATGTTATTTCACTTTGCTATTTCTAATGTTAATACGCTTTGTTTAGAGTGATAAAAAAAAAAACATGCATATACCCTATTGTAGATCTTTAACAGTCGTTACAGCAAGGCAAAGAATATCGGATAAGACCAGTTTAATAAGACTGGTAGGCATTTTTTTTTTTTTTTTTTTTTTTTTCGGATGGGAAATCATCAAATAACCCCTCCCGCTCTGGGCGGAGCAGGAGGGAGTGTCAGACTTTTACTGACTAAAACCCATCCATGTTCCTTCATCGCCCTTTGTGTTCCGGGGCCACGGTATCTCTTTCGAATAGTCCCGCAACCCCGGCAGGCATCGGTCCTTACGGACCCCTTCCTTTTTGCTGACTCTCTTTGAGGCGCGCGTGGAACACGAACGCGCCGTCGACACGGCCTGTCGTCATTAGACGGACGGACGGCGAGCTAGCCCATAGCTCACCGTCCACAGGCCCGCGCCTACGGTGGCCGGGGGCTACGTGGTGGTGGCCCCCGACGCCCGGGGCGTCTCCCGCGGCGGCCGGGACGTTGAGAGGTTCTCTCCCTCTCACGTTCCGCCACCTCCTTCTCTAGCATTACTGCTTCGCAGAAGAAGGTGACGGCGTCCCATTCCGTCTCGCTCCGGACCATGGCTTGCACCAGGGCCGGACGCGAGAGGTCGCCGCCGCCGATCGCCGCTTCGAGGACACGGCGGTGCTCCGCCCACGCGGGGCACACCTCCACCGTGTGTTCCACCGTGTCCTCCGGTCGATCCTCACAATGGAAGCACCCGGGCGTTTCCTCCCGCCCGATTCGGTGCAGGAACCTCCCGAACACTCCGTGTCCGGTGAGGACCTGCGTCAGGCGGAAGGTGAGGACGCCGTGGCGTCTCTCAAGCCACTCCTCAAAGAGGGGACTTATCGCCACTATCGTGGCGTGCCCTGCACGGGGTTGCGACAGTCGCTCTCTCCATGTCGCCATGAGATCTCGCCATGAGATCTCGCCGGAAGTCTGTCCGCTGAGCGACAATTTGCCGCGGCAGCGGAGTTTCCCCCCGGCTTAGCGCCTCCGCGCGCCATTCATGTAGGCGCGCGAGGACTATCGCCTCCAGATCCCATGGCGGCAATCCGGCAAGGAGGCTCGCCGCCTCGCGGGCAATCGTGCGGTAGCCCCGGGCCAGCCTTACGGCTACCACCTTTTGGGGCGCGTTCAAGTAGTGGGCGGCTCGCCGCCTCAATTAACGCGCCCACACCGGGGCCCACTGGTAGGCATCCGGTAAGGATGGAAGCCGACACCCACCAAGTAATGAAAAGGCTACCTTCTAAAGTCCTTGAAGACTAGCGCCTCCAGGTCGCGCCCACACCGGGGCCCACTGGTAGGCATCCGGTAAGGATGGAAGCCGACACCCACCAAGTAATGAAAAGGCTACCTTCTAAAGTCCTTGAAGACTAGCGCCTCCAGGTCGCGCCCACACCGGGGCCCACTGGTAGGCATCCGGTAAGGATGGAAGCCGACACCCACCAAGTAATGAAAAGGCTACCTTCTAAAGTCCTTGAAGACTAGCGCCTCCAGGTCGTGCAGCCTCTTCATCTCGTACTCGATGGTGGTGTGACTGGCGCCCAGGGTCCGAAGGTCGTTGATGATCTTGGCCTGTTCGTTCATCTCCTTCTCAATGAGCTTGGAGCGTTTCTTGGCGTCGATGCTGGTGTCGAACACGAAGGCTGGGAGGTGGTCCGTGTATTTGCGGCGGAGGATTATGCTTTCCTAGTGAATGGAATAATAAGTTTTAGATTTACTTTATTATTTTATTTATTTTACAGTTTTAGGAAAACTTACAGCTAAAAATCAGAGCGATCGTTCGATCGTTCGTGTCGATCGTTTTAAGTATAGTACAAGAAATACACTCAAAAGCGAAATTGCCAAAAAAAAATGTATAACAATCGCATGAGTTACATATATTATAAGGCATATGATAAGTCCAGTTGTACTTCTATAAAAGCGATACTAACGTGGACTGTTTTATTCGTATAAGGATTAAATTAACACTCCGTCAATTTGTTTACAGATTGGAGTCACACGTCGTTGGTGGACTCTGAGAAGTCTGATTACAAAATTAATAGTAGATTTTACAACAAGTGCACAAAACGAACACACACGAAAAGATTTTCACTTCTTAAGCACTTTCAGAGCATGAGAACTGAAATAGTACATTGTTCACCGAGAGGAGAAAGTGACCGATTACCGTCGAGGGTGTCGTTTGTAGCCCGAGCCGTAGGCGAGGGCTTTAAAGCACCCGAGATCGGGAATCGCACTTTCTCTCGAGTGATACATAGTGCTTTATACTACACCTACGAGGAAAATAAAAACTCAAACAACACACAAATTGGAAATGGCGCCAATGGCGTCTGCAATTTTCACATGTTCTTTTTTCAAATTGTTTATCCTGCCGCCGCAGGGTCGCACTGCCAGCCCGACACCATCCAACACTAAGTCTATGATCCAACACACAGCTAGTGGCCAGTGTCATTTTGCGAACTTGGAGATAAAAACTCACTGTAAAAACTTTTTGGCTTTTGATATTTAGATTACCGGCGCATAGTCTTACCCAAAATTAAAAAAGAAAAACCACGTAAGAAATGGATTTTCATACACTTTTCTCTCCCGCTCAGATGCGTTTTCTCCCCGCATATTTGTTCGATATGCAATGACGTACTTTCTACCGTAAATTTGATAAAGTATCAAGGTACTTTCCAAGCAGGTGTAGTATAAAGATTTTCACTTCTCATGCTCTGAAAGTGCTTGTTTGTGTAGGATATAGGCTGCACAAAATCGAATTTTGTGCACAAGCGCATTAACGTATCTATTCATAAATGTATCTATGTTAAGGCAAAGAAAATGAGCCATACAGCCAAACGCAATAAGAAGTTCATAGATAGAATTTGTTATTTTATAATATTTAGGTACTTTAATTTATTTGCCTTATGTGTTTTTTAAGACATAAAAGATATAAAAAAATAACTTCAAGCACCTACGGTAGGTTATTTAGTTAATTTAAGAAAATTATTATTACAAAATTAATTTAATAGTAGGCTGTATAGGTCTGCAGCCCAAGCCTAATATCAATGTCGTAAGATTTTAAAAATATAAAGCGGCGGGAAACAGCTCCTGTTTTTTTCGTGCGTTTATTAATTTCTTCAATTTATACTACTATTTTATTTCCTCGCAATCGAAGTGAAAAGCAGAGTTTATAACTCGTCCACAAAACCATTTTATCCTCGACATTACTATCAGCCTGCTAAAAGTCTCGGATAAAAATGGTTCGTTTTGTGCACTTGTTGTAAAATTTACTATTATATTTCAAAATAGCATAACCTCATTGGTCAGATTGAGACCAGCTATGGTGGCGCCATCTTAGATTATCTTTGCCTGTGTCTCCCCATTAGGCACTTAAGTTCTCCAAATAAAATACCTGCGAGTCCTTGCTGTTGGTCGCCTCGTCATCGGGATCGCTGTCGTAGTCGCACTTGAGCGGATCCTCCTCCTCGTACCCGGTGAGCATGGTGAGCGTGTGGCCCAGCGCGGAGAGCTGCTTGCCGACGTTCACGTCCAGGTGGATGTCCACGCCCTCCATCTGCCACGACACGTTCAGGAACCACTTCGCGTTCTCTACATGATGACATGCAACAACATTTTGGGGTTACTTTAAGAAGAATAGGCTTGTGTACTGAAGAAATCTAATTAGTCCATCAGTTAGATTTTCAAAAAATGTTTGACCCGTATTGTTTCTTTTGTTACGTAAACCAAAATTGACGAAGATAGTAAGATAGAAGTATAATTTTTAGTGCGTTCTGACGTCACGAGCCCCCACTCCCGAGTTTTGATGCGTTTTATCTTTGTCAATATTCATTGATTTACAAAAACAAAAACTACGTGTCCATTATTTTCCAAAGCTCTAACTGACGGACTAAATAGATTTGCAATTTAATGATGGTGGAAACTAGCCTATTGTTCAGACAAAATTAGTTTTCAATATTTTTTCATACCTACCAAATCAAAATGTAGGAACAGCTGATTAAAGATAGATATATTTCGTTTTATATGGAACAGCTGGTTTATATAGTCTTACCAAGGGGTACCGTATTACCCGGTACTACTACTGGGTTGTGGAGGTCATCTCGTATATTTGAGACGATCATTTATTGAATGGACGAACTTTTTCACGAATTTAATTTAAGGTCACGTTAAAAAGTCGAGTGGATTTACTTTTTACAGTAACTCAGCTAGTAATGTCATATAGAATAATAAAAATAATAAACCCTTTATTTTCAGGCTACTTTGGCCCATAGATAAACACCTGTTAACGAAGCCGAAAAGCACTTGTTCTCCCCGTCATTGCGATCATTACACGCTTTATATTAGCTTCACTTGTATGTTTGTTTGTATTGTTTGTAACCGACTTCTTAGGACGCGATTTTGACCCACTTTAAACGGCCAGATTTCATTCAAATTTTGCACACCCGTCAAAGACCGATGACAATTCAGGTTTTTTCAGAATTCAACCCCTTAAGGGGGGAAATGGGGTGACAAAGTCTGAAAATCAACATGGTTATTATTTGTATGGTGTATCGGGTCGGGCGAGTGTATTACAAAAACAACGATTTTAAGATTTAATGTGTAACTGAAATACCATCATCCCCTGTTGGGGTGCGATGTGGTTGAAATTTCTAGAAAATCGATATGGGTGTCAATTCCGAGATTATCAGGGGTGCTGATTACTAATAAGGCATTTATTTTGAGATCCAGAAGATTTAGATAAGATGGCGGATTCGACTTCTATACAGGGTTATTGTTGATTTATTGTGATGATTGTGATAACGATGATGATGATTGTGATAATGATGATTGTGATTACGATGATAATTATTGTGATTAAGATGATGGTGATTGTGATAGTGACGATGATTGTGATTGTGATAGTGATTGTGATAGTAATTGTGATGGTGATAGTGATTGTGATAGTGATAGCGATTGTGATAGTGATAATGATGGTAATGGTGATTGTGATAACGATGATGATGATTATGATAACGATGATGATGATTGTGATGATGATAATCGTGATTACGATGATGGTGATTGTGATAGTGATGGCAATTGTAGTAGTGATGGTGATTGTGATAGTGATGATGATTGTAATTGTGATTGCGATTGTGATACTAATTGTGATGGTGGTAGTGATTGCGATTGTGATAGTGATAAAGATGGTGATTGTGATAACGATGATGATGATTATGATAATGATGATTGTGATGATGATAATCGTGTATAGGATGATGGTGATTGTGATGGTGATGGCGATCGTGATTGTTACGGTGATAGTGATTGTGATTGTTATGGTGATGGTGATAGTGATGGTAATTGTGGTAGTGATGGTGATTGTGATAGTGATTTGTGATTGTGATAGTGACAGTGATAATGATGGTGGTTGTGATAGTGGTGGTGATTGTGATAACGATGATGATGATTGTGATAATGATGACGATGTCTGTGATGATGATCATGATGATGATTGTGATAGTGATGGTGATAGTGATTGTGATTGTGATAGTGATAGTGATGGTGATTGTGATTATGATAGTGATGACGATTGTGATAAAGATGGTGATTGTGATGATTATGAAATTTGGCTCATAGATAGTTTTTTACCTGGATTAACATGTAGGATATTATTTATCTCTCTAATATGAATAAATATGATCACGTGGGACAGTTACCAAACTTCACGCGGGCCAAGCTGCGGGCAACAGCTTATATACATCAAAACAAAATATTCAGGACAAAAAACTCATTTTTTTATTTTGCGGAATAACATTTAGTAATTAGCGTAGCCTAGGATCTCGAAGGAATCGATAAAGTCATCAATGTTAAATAAGATAAACCTTTCGGAGAGGGAACCTGAGAAACAGCTACCTCATCTAAAGAAGGCAGCAGGCGCCCGATTTCCCCACTTCCCAGATAAGTTACTGACTTAATAATTATAGTTTAAATAACAGTTTTAAAAAAATAAAAAAACACGCTTTTATCTAAAAAGTAGAAAATAAATAAAAGTTAAAAAAAAAAACTAAAAAACACGCCTTATATAGAAAACCAAACTAAAAATAGAAAATCAATTTTAATAAATTTGAATTAAGAATGTCAAATTTAGTTGAAACTAATATTTTCATACAAATGAAGGGTGCACGTAAAAACATGTTGACTAAAAACGCAGTGAAGCGCAAGGCATAAACTATTTTGACATCTATAACTTAGTTCATAGCTATAGCCGTCCTTTTCTCGCACTGCCTTTTAGTAAAAGATAGCAATGGCCTAAATTAAGTTTAGTTTGTGCACAACAGAATCGACACCATTGGGGGTTAAAGTTCCAACTTTTTGACAAGTCTTTTTTTTTAATACAAGTTTTTAATGTAAGTTTTTTACTTTATGCACCTCCACGCCTCCACCTCCATACTATTCAATCCATCCATCAGCACAATGTTTTGAGTGCGTTACATTGAGTTCTACCACAAAACATGATTTTTCACCCCAAAAAAAAACCGTTACCCAGCAATAATTTTTGCGTAAAGTTACTTAGTTTGATGTACAGAATGCTTGGTTGCCGGCTTCGTGATGAGGTTTTTTACACCCTGTATATCATAATACACACATCAACACGGTCTAGGGATATTTCATACTCAATTAAATAACTCGAAAAGTACTGGCCGCATTGGAATCTTTTATACACCGATTTGTTTGTAATTTATCTCAGACTAATTCCAAATTCAAATTTTTGAAAATTCTTTTGTTTCGGTGGCATAAAAATGTCTTGATGTATAGGAGAGGGAATTTTCATTTGTGCAAAATTTAGAAAACAATACGAATTACGTTTAGTTACAGTTTTTTTTTCATTTTTAAACGAAAGATAAAGTTAAAATTGAGGTATTGTAGCCATGCAACGCCGACATTTGACGAGGGCGGAGATGTTACGAGCTGTGGGAATGCTGGAAGCTGGATCTGTTCAGCGTAATGTTGCTGAGGCCATAGGGACCCATCAAAATGTAATTTCAAGATTGTGGACACGCTATCGTGCCACAGGTGAAGTAGCGGAAAGGCACCGGGGCCAAGTCGCATCACTACCCCCAGACA
The DNA here is from genome assembly GCA_905147715.2 of Xestia xanthographa. Lineage (NCBI taxonomy): Eukaryota > Metazoa > Arthropoda > Insecta > Lepidoptera > Noctuidae > Xestia > Xestia xanthographa. The sequence goes on from LR990655.1 coordinate 2,536,547, forward strand.
AGACCGATTTTTGCAAATTACTGCGCGAGCACAACCAAATGCAACGGCGACTCAATTGGTCCAAAGGCTGCGAGTGGAACACCAAGTGCTTGTGAGTGACCAAACTGTAAGAAGGCGACTGCATGAAAGCAATCTACGCTCTCGTAGACCACTCCGGGTCCCACCTTTACGGAGAGGCAATCGTGGACGACGATTAGAATGGGTTCGGAACCACGTGGACTGGGGCCGTGACCAATGGTCCAATGTGCTGTTCACGGATGAATCCAGGTTCGGCTTCCATCCAGATTCACGAAGGACGCGTGTTTGGAGAGTTCCTGGACGATGGAGCCGTCTCCAGAACCCTCAGGAAGTTCACCCATACCAAGGAGGAACAATTATGGTTTGGGCAGGAATTCGTCTTGGAGGACGGACGGATCTCGTTTGGGTGAGGGGCAATATGACGGCAGAACGATACGTCCAACAGGTGCTGAAGCCCGTAATCTTGCCCCACAGAACACAAATGGGGCAAGATTTCCTGCTCATGCACGACAATGCCCGGGCACACACGGCGAGAACGGTAGCAGCTTGGTTAAAATGGCTTGGTTATAATGTTAGGGCCTTAGACTGGCCTGCTCAATCGCCAGATCTAAATCCCATTGAGCATGCGTGGGATATGCTGCAAAGAAGAGCTCTGAAGAAAGTTCCTGAAAATCTGGCTACAGAAGATCAACTTTTTGCGCACCTCAGAAGGACATGGGACAATATTCCGCAGCAAGACATTGACAACCTTGTTCTGAGCATGCTGAATCGTTGCCGATGTGTTATGAACATCATGGGCGCTTTCTCAGACTACTAACTTCAAGTTTATAAACACAAATTAAATGATTTTTCTATTTTTTTCAGTTTTGACTCACAAATTAAAAGTTCATTCATATACGGTTTCCGTCTATGCTTCATTTTTTTTCCATAAATTCCTGAAATTTTAATCTATACTTTAACCATTATTAAAAAATGGTAGAATATTAAATAACGTATCTTTTAAATATATACATGTCATATAAATAATTAACACATTGATAGTAATTCGCTTTTTTTAAAATATCCCTAGACCGTGTTGATGTGTGTAGTACAAAGTGTGTAAGTGTATAAGTGTATAAACGACGACGTGTCGTTTATGAAACGAATTGTGAATTCTGTGATAGATATAAACTTACCATTATGTTTAGCAGCAGTAGTCCGACTGCACACTTCGTAGGTCCCCTCGGACACACAGCACACATTCAAGCTGGGTTCATCGGCGCGCGGCTTCCAGTCATCCAGCGACGCTTCGAAGTCATCCGCGAAGCGCAGGCACAGCCCCACGAAGCGGCCCTTCGACACCAGCGCGCCGGACGAACACGCGCCGATGTTGGTGGACTCCAGCGTCACTACCACAGCCCCCCGGGCTTCGCCCTCGCCGCACCACGCGCCCCAAGCGCCGCGCCCTAGACCCCAACGAGCCTGGGAAACAATTATATACTGAGTTTTCGTCTTTGATAAGGGTACAACAAAGTAAGATGAACGACACACCATAATCGGGTGAGATTTATTTGGCACTACAACCAAATCAAACATGTATCTAAGTCATTTTCAACTTGTTCATGAAAGGAATAACTTCAAAATTATTTTCATTATGACTTGTGTGTATGTTTGTAATGAATAAACTCAAAAATTACTGCGCCGATTTCAAGAATTCTTTCACCATTAGAAAGCCACGTCTTTAATGAGTAACATAGACTATATTTTATCCCCGTACTCCCACGGGAACGAGAACTACGCGAGTGAAACCGCGTGTCGTCCGCTAGCCAGTCTTTTATATTGACATATCTATACTAATGTTATAAAGAGGTAACATTTGTTTATAAGCTTGTATGTAGGGGGTAATCTCCGGAAGTAATGAACCGATTTCAAAAATTCTTTCACCATTAGAAAGTTACAATCACCTTGAGTAACATAGGCTATATTTTATCCCCATACTCCCACGGGAACGGGAACTACGCGGGTGAAACCGCGTGACATCCGCTAGTTTTTTCTATAATACTTGCAACATTACTAAAACTTACCATAGGTGGCTGGTTGAGCGGTAGACATATTCCGATATCGTCCACATTCAGTTGTAAGAACAATGTGCTTAGATGCGGCGTCGTTATTTGCGATGTTAGTTGTACCTGTGAAAAACAAATAATAACTTTTGAAACCGTCGATTAAAAAGCGACGAGACATTTTGACGCGGGTAAACCAAACAAAAAAAAAACAAAAAAAATTGTGGCGAGCGTGGCGATCGAACCCGGCCCGACCGCCCGAACATTACCGACCTGTTGAAGCAGCATAAGATCTACATATTTACCACGATTTACAACAAGCCTGCTGGTCTCGCGGCACAGAGCGTTACAATCTCGTGACTTCGAGTTCGATTCCAGCATAAAGATATTCTTTTTGTGAATCGAGTCATTTTGTTTTTATTTGCTTTCATTTTATGTGTTTGTTTTTGATATCGACTTTTTTTTAAGCATATTACGTTTTTTTTTTTAAATAATTTCGAAATTTTACTCCTGCCTGGTGTTCCGCGTCGGCTCACTTTTTTTTAGTAAATCAAAATCAAAAATCATTTATTTGTCCAGTCCTTTTTAGTATTCCATGAAAACCAGCATCCATACCTTCTCGAAGACCTGCTGCGTAGCCGTGAGCACCTCCTTGTTGAGGTTGAGCCGCTTCTCGTTCCAGTACTCGTAGGCGTTCTTGTAGTTGAGCCACACGAGGATGGCCTTGTCCACGGCCACGGGCTGGATGTAGATGAGGGGCCGCTTCAGGGTGATGAGGACCACCTCCTTGTCGTCGCCGCACACCATCTCGTCTTGGAAGGCGTTGCGCATTGCTGGGAACAGAAATGGCGGAACAAATTGATGGATGAAGTTTTAGCGCGGTTTGTCTTTCGTGTCAGATATAAGCGCGACTACATAGTGTTGTCACTTGCTTCTCGATGTAGTTTTTTTTAAAAAAGGCCAATTTTATAAAAATTGATCGTCAGATTTCTATTTATCTTTTTGGCGTGTCGATGGCCATCTATATGACCCAGCATAGCTCTATTCACAACGCTTCGTTTCAATTCCAATTCGGAAAGTCGTATGTCTATCACGCTCGTTTTCGTAATGCTAAAAAAAGATAGAGATACGACGGAATTGAATCAAAGCATTGTGAATAGCTATGCAGAACTTATAGCTATAAGAGTATTCTGATTAAATTAATAAAAGTCTTACATATTCTCGTGTTGAAGAAGGCATACTGCTGGAACTCTGGCTCTGCTTCTTCAAACATCGCGTTGCGGATCAGCTGCCCAAGACTGAGGTTAACATCCACCTACACAAGAACAACAAATATCAGTATGATATGCCAAAAAATCCTAATTTGCGGTTTAATTACGTGCAAAGACACGTTTATCTGGAAATAAGCTACAGAACGAGTGGTCAACGCGACCTGATCGAGTAGTGGTCACGAACAATAGCAGTATGGTTGGTGCCAATTAAGGTGAGAACCTTCCCCTAATATCTCTTCGTACGAACCAAAACAAATAAACCATGTATCGTTTTTCAATACAAAAAATGTTGAAGATCACGATAGATGACGATTCAAGACTTGAAAAGGCATATTTTTGGTTTTCAAAGTTAAACAAATGTCTATGACCGCTATTGGTGTCGATTCTGTTGTGCACAAACTAAACTTAATTTAGGCTATTGCTATCTTTTTCTCTGTAATAAAACAAGAAAGAGACGGACGTAATTTAGAGCTGTCAAGTTTAGTTGGAACTAATATTTCCATAGAAATGAAGGGTGCACGTAAAAACATGTCGACTAAAAACACGGTGAAGTGCAAGGCATAAACTAGTTTGACATCTCTAACTTAGTTTATAGCTATAGCCGTCCTTTTCTCGCACTGCCTTTTAGTAAAAGATAGCAATAGCCTAAATTAACAGAATCGACACCATTGTCATCTTAACTGGCACCAACTATAGTATAGTTTATATGAAAATAACAACTGTAAAACTAATCGAATATTTTCGAAACATACATCTTAGCAATAAAGGAGAAAACTACAAAGGAAGTGACTGCTGAGATGGCGAGTAATAGAGAAGTGTGGAGGATGTCTCCAAATAAATTGGGATAAGGCAGGAGACTGGTTATGGTGACATCAGAATCAGAATCATTTATTCGTAAATATAGGTAACAATTAAAACAAGATCTTGAAAAATTAGGTAAAACGGTCACCCATCCACGGGCCAACCTTGGCAAGCTTTGCTAACTTGAATATTGACTAGTACAGCTGTTATTAATAAGCCACGAGCCCCACTAGTGTCTCTATCTTTTAGTGCGTTATGTTTTGCCAATGAGAGGTTTTCCTTTTGAGGTTTTAAAAAAAAACTTAGTTTCCAAGAACTCTATAGATGGCGTTGAACTTACTATGCCAAAGCCAAAACGCTTAAAAAAAAAACATTGTGTCACGTCACATACTCTCGTTGACTGACACTTTCATTTGCTTAACCTTCCGAATATAACCAACATTTCTCGCGCTTTGTTAAAATCCGTTTTTTTAGGTTCCGTTCCTTGCATTATCATACTTACTCCTAGCGCCATCTATCCAGCGACTAGGGAAGAGCTAAAAAGAAAATTCCTCATTGACATACCTTATTATAACAAAAAAAAAACGACGACGATTATATGATATACTAAATTATTATAAAATATTATTATTATATTATTTATATTTTATTTATTATTTTAGATTATTATTTTATTATTTTTTGTTTGCTTGTATCCAAGCAACATAGTAAAATTCATAAGTTCCATAGAATATTAATGATGGTTACCTGTGCTCTAGCAAACAGTCGCACTTCATGCGGCTCTGTGGGTTGTTGCACGTTCTGCACGCGGTTCGATATCTCGAACTCGACCGCGCCCGTCTCGAGACGGACGGCTGAGTTGCTTGGCGTTGTTGCTGTGAGTTGTATGCGCTGGAAACAAAACATAAGTGTAACAATAGTGTCCGAGGATAATAGATGTGACTAATGAACATGTTGCAGTGTGAATTTAAGAAAAAGGTATATCAAATGACATCGTCACGCAAAGGATATTCGAATCGAAATAATTAAATTCTCCATTATTTTTTAAACAAGAATTAAAGACTAGCCTTTGATTGAAGAAAAGACATAGGTACCTTGATTCTGATAGTAAGTGAGAATAGTATCCTGCTGAGCGCAGAAGTAGATGCTTCTTCTTCATTCCATAATGGTACTGGTTTCTCTCCGCCGTATACTTTTTGTACGACTTCGTTGACTTCCTGTAAAACCACGAAAATTGTATTTCAACATACATGCTCATTGGTTATTATCAAAAAACTCGGGTTCCTATATTCATCTCGCAGTGGATGACAAAGGAATTGTAATAGAATCGCCTATTTTTTTTTTAAAGTATGTTTTTGAGTTTTGTTTTACATAAACAACAAGAATTACCTTCATAAAAACCTTCTGCACGAAAACGAGATGGTTGAGCAGGTCAGTGGAGAGCGTGTGCTCGAACAGGCCGATGTCAGCGCTGGCGGCCACGTACCGGCCCGCGCGCAGCAGTGCGCCCTCGTGCCGCGCAGCCCCGCGCTGTTCCAGCACGCGCCCCGCCACGTGCACGCCGGGCAGCCACAGCGCCGCCTCCGCCGGGATGTTGGCCTCCGGCACCTGCGGGAAATGCTTCAGCATGTGCGATACGTTTCAATATTCAACGAAAAAATAAACTCAATTAAAATTAACTAAATAAATACGTAATCGGTATGGGTGAAAATCTCATCATTCACCTCTCACTCACCACTCGAAAAATGGTAAAAAATAGAAAAATAATCATCTCGATTTCAGTATCCTTCGCTCCGCTCAGGATTCTAATTTAGAATCCCTTGCTACGCTCGGTATTCTACTCCAGAATCCCTCGCTGCTCTCGGGATCCATCTCAATCCCTCGAATTAAATTTCCTTTTTTTCACTTGATAAATAATCTACTAGTATGTAAATTGAAGGCTACAAAATTAAATTCTCATAAAATTAACAGAAATTCTTAAAAATCAAATATTTTTAATTATCTACAAAATACATTGGAATAAAAGCAGGAGATAATGATGCAATATGGTCGATATTACACTACTTTTTGACGTAAGCGTCATTATTAATTGACCAAAGATAGACAAAAAGACGAACACCAATTCAATGTATAGTTTAAATCCTAAACTTTAGGACATAATGTAATACGTCCAACATATTTTACCCAGGCCGTGGTTTACCTGTATACCGTGGCGAGGCGTGGAAACATAACAAACAAGCAAAATTACTTTCACATTTACAATTTGAGTACGGACTAAATAATGTTGGTTCATAGAGATTATATTTACCTGTAGTTTAGTGACGAAGCTAAGCGAGTGCTGCTGTAGATCAACAGTGAACTGCGCCTTGTTTCCGGTGACGCCTGAACTTTGTACTTGTTCCATCTTGTACTGCGCTTGTAGCGATGGTAACAGTGCTGCTGTTATGCTGAGACTCTGTTAAATGATAAATGATGTTTATTTGCAAGTAGGTTTTTACAAACACTTTTTACACGTCATTTTTTTTTAACTAGATGGGGCCGGTGTATCGTACCTGACTACTCTGAGAAGAAACAGCCGAAACAAACTCAGAGGTCATAGTATCTTTTGAAGTCCAGACATAATCTTGCTCAATTCACATGAGGACTATGCAGATTAGTGTCTGAGATAGTATTTTGAAGAAAGAACCACACAGATTTGAGTGGACCTGTCCAGTCATTGCAAGCATTTGTCAGTTATCGTGTAGTTCGACTTATAACTCAATGAGCTCAACGAAACGACGAACAATACCATAGAAAGGACATTTGGGTAGGTCGCTTATAGTACTCAAACTGCCAGACAGTTGTGGGAAAAAATAAACAAAAAATAAAAATGTGACCCACATGGTCCCCACATTTACAATAATCAAATAAAATTAATAAACAGTTCTTTTCAAAATGAATGTAAACAAAAATCATTGACACAATGGTAATAAAAAGTAAAGTACTTAATGAAATAAGTATTCATGTCAAATCAGTAAATGTCACATAAATGTCACGTAAATGTTAAAAAGGTCATAATTGGGTGAAATCTGTATTCTAAGGAAATTCATATTTAAAGGTTGTGGACTGTTACTGTTGACTGTTGTTGTAATGTTTGAGAAGTGATTATGCTTATTGAGGTGTATCCAAAAACGATAATATTTGTGGATTGTCCTTTTTTGTTTCAGGTTGATCGCTGTGTGTGTCAAACTTACTTTAGCATCTATAATATTACTATGGATTGTAACAATCACGTGTACGTATTATTTTTTTATTAATCAATCTAAATATATAATCTATGTTTTCTTAAAAAAAAACCCTTAAATAAAAACATTTCAAGATACCTGCAGCAATATAGAGAAGTGCAAATGCAGCGGGTTGGCGAGCGGGTGGGGGGCGGGCGGGCGCGGCGGGCGGGGCGGGCGCGGCGCGGGCGCGGGCGAGCCCTCCGACGACGAGCCCGAGCCCGCCGCGCGCGCCGTGCGCGACAGGCGCGACGACGTGCGCGTCACGCCCAGCTCCTGCCACGGGGAGAGGGGATATCATTCTGTTTAGTTCGTCAGTTAGATTATCGAAAAATATTGGATACCTGTTTTTGTTTTATCAAATTAATAAAAATTTACGAAGATGAAACGCGTCAAAGTGGGGGCTTGTGACGTCACATTCCGGTAAAAAATGTGACATCACACGAGTTTTCGACGCACTGTATCGTCTGGAAATCTATCTGACAGACTAATACGTTTTTTTTTTGTCATCTACCCTATTGTAACACGGGTTGATAATAGTACATTTTGATACAAGTGCAGAAAGTTCGTTATTGCATTCGAGGCAGAATTATAACCGTAGGCGGGGTGTTTTTGAGCCGAGAACTGCAATAACAAATGTCTACGTGTATCAAACGACGTTTTTCAATACACTTTTGAAGAAATCAAATAAAATAACGAAAAATATTTTTTGTCACGAACTAAGAAGCTTTCGAAGAAGCTTTCGCCAGGTTGAAGGAGAGGCAAAGGTACGAAGCCGTTAAACAGCCTAATATAAAAAAATAGATTTATTTTATAATTTTGAATTCAGAACACAAATAAATGTTAATTTGTGTATAAAAGTAACTATTCGTTTTTAATAATCATGTTTATCTATGATATTCTATTTATAAACACAATTCGAATATTCAAAAAATATTTATGCCGTAAAGACGCGTAGTGCTTTGCCGAAATTTAAAAAAAAAAAAACGTTCACCTCAGACTATAGGCATTGAACCAATTTGCACTAAGTATAGGTATAGTTATCTGTGGTAATTTTCATTCCCGCACACGTGCGGGAAAATAGAAAAAAACGCACCCGTGTGAAATACATTGCATGTTGTTCCTAATAGTAGTGCGTTATGGACCAGTTTTCAAAGAAGTGTATTGCAAAAATATTATTTTTACTGTTATATTTTTTTAAGAAATATTTAGAAATGTGCATGTTACATGATTATAGGAAAATAATATCACGACGAAATATAAAATATTTTTTTATCTAAAAAAATGTTACAGTTTATTGCATTACATCCTCAATAATAAAAATACGTCTCAAGAGAAATACGAAATACACATCACTTGTATCTTGTGTGTAACATGTTTAGCAGGCTAAATAATTTACCTGCAAGGTCGAAGACAGCTGTCTACTGGAGCGGGTCATGACCCCGTGCAGTGCGACCGGATGCTGCGGCAGATCTACCCTCACTCCTCCCACAGACAGCAGAGCAGTAGCTCCTTGCCGACCTGCCTCCCATCCGTACAGAGCTTGCGACTTGCCCACGCTCACACGGACCACAGTTCTGAAAGAAAGAAAAGAGAAGAAAAAATTAACATCTCTTATGCATCAGTAGCGAAGAGTCAATTAACATCTCTTATGCATCAGTAGCGAAGAGTCAATTTTTGTAAGAGGTAAGCCGGAGTACTTTATTATCACTACATAATTAAAACAAAGTCCTCCGCCGTGTCTGTCTGCCTGTCTGTTCGCGATAAACTTAAAAACTCATTATCATCATCATCATCAGCCTATTAATGTTCCCACTGCTGGGACACAGGCCTCCTCTCTATGAGAGGGAATGGGCTATAATCCACCACGCGGGCCCAGTGCGGATTGGTAGAAAACTACTGCACCAATTTTCATGCTGTTTTCACCAATGGATAGAGTGGTTTTCAAAGATGGTTCAATATATAATTTGTCAAGTTTTGTATAAATTGGCTAAAATATAATGTCATTTGTTGAAGGTGTCAGAAAAATATAAGCCGTCTGGGAGCTTTTTTATTAATTGATTTGATCTGACATTTATTTGTTCCTAATGTTTTAATTATTTTTGTCATTGAATTCACTTTATTATTATTTATTTTTTATTGCTTATTATTCAATCAGCAGACTAAAATTTGACAAAAATGATGTTGTTTATGTGTTTTCTAATATGGGTCAATGGCCTGAAATAAATGAATTTTATTTTATTTTATTTTTATTTTTTTTTACTTTTGGTCACGATAACAGATATCCACGCGGGCGAAGCCGCGGGCGTCAGCTAGTTTGTCTATAAAATACTGACTGTGCCATTTTTCAATTTTTCAAACGGAAGCCGATAGAAATCGAGTTGTATGGAACCTTCATCACTGCTATGCATATTATACCGCTGGGTGACCAGACAAAAAGGCAAGAGATACACTTACTGATGGTTGGGAGCCACTCCTTCCAACAGAACAATCATGGTCCTTCCAAGGTTGCCGGTTAGCGACCACTGGCGGGAGCGAGACGCTGAGAATGACGCCTGTAGCGATGTGATCTCCGCTTCCAGCTTCAACCCTGATAGAGAGGCTAGGAGACGCGTGCGGTGGATCCTGTGGAGAAATATGAAATGAAACTTACTGATGTTGGGAATCAGTTTTGTCCGAGTTGAAGATACGTTTTATAATTGAAATGTAGTCAAGATTTCTTTGTTGTAAGAAGCTCGGACGTAAATATATACAGGGTGTAAAAGACCTCATCACGAAGTCGTCAACCAAGCTTCTGTACATCAAACTAAGTAACTTTACGCAAAAATTATTGCTGGGAAACGTTTTTTTTTTTGGGGTTAAAAATCATGTTTTGTGGTAGAACTCAATGTAACGCACTCAAAACATTGTGCTGATGGATGGATTGAATAGTACGGGGCTCGTGGAGGTGTTTAAAGTTTAAAAATCTGACATTAAAAGGTTGTATTAAAAAAAAAACTTGTCAAAAAGTTGGAACTTGACCCCCAATATTCCCAGGTATGGTGTGGTACAAAAAAATGATCGCAATGACGGGGAGAACAAGTGCCTTTCGGCTTCGTTAAGAGGTTTCTTACGCCCTTTATTTGCAGACTTGAAACTAATAAGTATCGTTTTCGACATCTGATTCTCTTAGATCCTTTTAGGCCTTGTTATAGATCGAAAGTTACCATGGTCTTTCTGTAAATGTTATGATTAGATTTTTTTTTTCTATCAGTTGCTTACCTGGCAACTCCAACCACGACCATGCCCATATTGGCAGCATTGGACGAGGAGTTGCTGGTGTTCTGTTCTCGAGAACTGGGGCGCTGTGCGGTGCGGCCATGTCGGTAATGTTCTGGGATGTCGGTTGTCACTGAAAATCTGTGGAAGAGAAATAAATTCAAACTAGTAATATCTTCCCGGCCGAATTTCGGTCGCGGCGGCGAATCTTGGTAGAATAGGCATGACGACAGTATCAAAAAATTGCAAATCTATTTAGTCCATCAGTTAAGAGTATTGGAAAATAATGGACACGTATTTTATCAATGTTATGCTTTATTCAATTTTACCCTTGTTATTAATTTTACACATTGCTCCATTTTTTACTTTTTGTTATGGATTCTATAAAATTTTCGATTTTATCTTTTATGCTTTTTATTATTACTGCCTTTTTGTTCTTTTAATTAATGGACACAGTATTTATAAATTTTACAAGTTAAAAATCCAATGTTATTTATTTTATGCATTTCATCAATTTACTTTTTGTTATTGTTTTTTAATGTATTTATAATATGGCACTTTATTTTTATTTTTAGTATGTATTTGTGCAAAAATTGTAAACATGAATATGTGTTTGTTTATGTTGTCGAGCGTATGGCACTCGTGGGCTGCAGCTGAAAATCAGCGTCAGGTGGTACAACTTGTGTTGCCATCTGGCATTATGCTGAGCTGAGGCCCTTTTGCCATTATTCGTTTTGTTTGTTTATTTATTTTGTGAAATTTTGTAATGTTTTGATGCCAAATAAACACCATTTTCTTTCTTTCTTCTTTCTTTCTTTCTATTTTTTGTTTTTGTAAATCAATGAAAATTAACAAAGATAAAACGCATCAACTCGGGAGTGGGGGCTCGTGACGTCACAACTAGCTAAATATTATACCTAGGCGTGACGTATTGAGCATTTTAAAAGCGTCATTTTTTGTTTACGTAACTAAAGAAAAAAATATGTCGAGTATTTTTTGGAAATCTATCTGACGGACTAATTAGATTTTTTTTTGTCATCTCGCCTAAATACCGACAAAGGAGCTATTATATTGCACAAGTGTGTCCGTTAAAACAGTTGCACTCTCTGTTCCTTAACTGTTATAGTCCAATGGGACGGCAATCAGTCACGATCGCGGATCAGACACACTACATACAAACTCAGATACACTAGGGTCTCGAGGAACTGCCGTTTTCGTTGTTTAGACAAAGTGTTGGCAACATTTCACTGTTTCACAAAGTAGAACTTTTCCAAGAGAGACGAATATTGCTTTTCCTGGGAGATCTGCATGTAAGTTGATGTTATCCTCACGGATATGACCAGATTCTGTTCGTACCTGTGCGTGATAGTCTCTGCATCCGGCATGTTGGCGTACAGGTCGAGCAGCAGGTACACGGTCCGCCAGCAGCGCGGCGCCAGCTTGCCGTCCGCGGCGTCGGCCGACGGCGAGCTCAGCGACGCGTGCGGCCCGGGGCCCGGCGACGCGGGGCCCGCCGGCCCGGGGCCCGCCGGCCCGGGGCCCGCGGGCCCTGAGCCCGCCGCGTACTGCGGGGTGTGCGCGCCTTCGTTCAGGGAGCTGTAGCCTGCACAGCGACAATACTACCGTTAAACACGCACATCATCAAAATGTCACGCGCAATATTTGCCGCATTGCCATTGTAAAGTAGTACTAAGTTTTTGGAAATAAACTATTATTATTATTAATTTAGGGTAACAGAGCGGCACCGTGCGCGGTCACAAAACTAGGTAGGCTTCGGGCAACCAGCGTGCAAGAGCCTTGCCCACGCCGGCCCTGCGCTAGTAAGCCGTGCTAGACCTACCAAGATACCTCAAATCATCACTTTACCTTTTTTAACCCACCCGAGCTACTAATCATCAACAATACTTTAATACACAAGTGTAAGTTTAATATTAATGTTTTACATATTCAAACCTTCGGGAACAGTTTCTCTGAATAATGCTGAAAACCTCACTAACATCCGTTGCGTAGTTAAGAATAATAAGAAAAAACAACGCGGTAACAAATTTTATAAAAAGCATAGATTTGTCATGAATATTCTCCAAAACGTATCGATCGTACGAATCGTTACTTTTTCTTTTAAGTTGAAAGTCACAAAGATACTCACCCAACTTCCCCTTCACACTCTTCCCCGTAGACCTCAACTTCTGTGCAAAAGACTGTGGTCTAGGCCTGGTGGCTGGCTGAGCCAACGGCTGCTGACTTAGGGACTGAGGCACTGCAGCTGCAAGCTCAGGAGTCAGGGTCGGAGCCATCATGTCCCATTTGGGCTCTAAGGTGGCGTACTGGACTTCCTTCTCCAGGGATGTCACGCTTACTAGGTTTTCTCTGAAGTCTGATACTGGAAAAGAATTGTTTTGTTAGAATTTTGACTAAATGCCTTCACATTACTTGAATAATACCAAAAATGTTGTACATTTATAGTGCTTTAATATTTATTTACATTACAAAATTAAGTTCATGATTTTGTATTAGCCCAGGCGCAATAAAAATCGCGCATGCAAACGTGGGCTTACGTGGACGTGGATTTCTTCAATTTGGAGTTCATTTCCGATTTCGTTTAAGAAATTCTTAATAATTCAATGAGCTTTTACAGTAAAATACGTTACTTACCCGATGAGGAGGTGTGTTTATTCTGTCGATGCGATATCTTGGTCTGTGTGCGCAGTTCAATCTGCGTGTCTTTTACGTTCTGGTACATGTTGCTGATCTGATGCAGCAGTCGGAGCAGCGGCATGTTAACCTAAACAAACAATATTTCGTAAAGGTTTTATAGATTAATCAAGATGCAGATTACAACAATCCACTCCATAATACTTAATGTTGAAACAAAATCATTGAAAAAAAATCTCTCAACATATTTGACATAATGACGTGTCAAGCTCTGTAATAATAAATTGGAAGGGGCTTATGTTTCGCAAGATACTTTACGTTTTGACGCAGAAACTTAGAAAAGGTCAGACTGAGCCAAAAGATAAACTTTTAGTTCTTGTGGGTGAAAAAAATACAATTTCGTAAAGGATGTGGTTCGCACAAGAGCATGGAGCATGTTGGCACAAACAAAGAGAGATCTATACCCAGCAGTGGGTGAAGTGGGGCTGTGGATGATGAAAGGATGAAATACAATTTTGTAAAGTATGAATTGAATTACAATTTTGTAAAGTATGAATTATAATTTTGTAAAGTAAGAATTTCAATTTTGTAAAGTATGAAATACAATTTTGTAAAGTAAGAATTACAATTTTGTAAAGTGTGAAATACAATTTTGTAAAAGATGAAATACAATTTTTTTTTTTTTTTCTGTAAAATAATGAAGCTTTTCACACTAACCTGCTGCGAAATAAACCGTATACTGATATTGAAGTTGAGCATCGTACTGATATGCTTCTTGAGCTGTCCCCTCGAGATGTACAGGACATTCTGGCGCTGTATGAGGTCATCCACGGCCATGTCCGCCACCTTCTTCAGGTCCACGTCGATGGACACCTTCTCGCAAAGGAACGCGGGCGTCTCTGATGGGAGCGCACCGTGGGGTTGGGAACCTGGTTAGTGGTGGCTTGTGTTTCACTGGTTTATAGTTAGTACAACTTAAAGAGTTTAGGATGATGGCATTAAAAGATGAGATGGTATTAAATGCATTGCAAGTCGATGATAGAACGGTATTATGTGGTTAAAGATCTTCACTTTAAAAATATATTTCTAGAATATCTCTTTAATAATAGTTGATCAGAAGTTAATCTATTGAACTACCAGTGGTTCACAGGGTCCAAAGAACTGAACGTCAATTAAGGGAAGAGGCTTTTGTGCAGGTGTGGGATGATGCAGGTTAACATTGACAGAATGTATTGATCTAACTGAAGTTAGAATAATAAGAATAACCAATGACAACAAAACAACATTTTCTTGAAATTGGCACTGCTGGGAAATAAACTAAACGACAATTCAATAAACTCTCAAGCATAGTAATTGTTTATCCATGGTTATTTTTAAACCGACTTCCAAAAGGAGGAGGTTCTCAATTCGTATTCTTTAAGGTATTTTTTTATCGTGAATAGTGAGTTTAGTTAATTTAGTACGTAGTGAATTTAGTTTAAAATAATTTCAAAAGTTAGGTTTGGTCTTTGAAGAACATTTTCCTATAACATCTACTATTAACATCATTGCTGTGACTTGTTCGCAAACCACCCTGTAATGCAACTCACCCTTTCCCTTCCCCGCATGCCTGCGGTCCCTGGCGGCCAGGTCGGAGACGACGATGTCGATGCGGAACATGTCCATCCAAGCGATGAGCGACAGCTTGGAGCCCAGCGAGTCCAGCGCGGGCGCCCCGCCACTGTTCACGCCGTCGCCCGACCCGCTCTTGTTTTTGGACTCGCCTGAGAGCGATATAGCAGTTATAGTGGAGGGATTTACTTTTCTCGAACATGCTTGGAAATTTGAGTATTATTTTGACAACCTTCTTCGAGATAAATCGAAATTGCTGTACTGGCCAGATACCTACATGCGACCAGCGGCCGGCAAAAATTGTATGAAAATCCGTATCTGTCGTGTTTAGTGGCCAAATAAATTACATTGTAAACTCAAATCTGTCGTGTTATTTAAAAATGGAACGATCTTTTACTCTGAAACATGGCAACCAAGGAGGTAACTTAACAAAGGTTTTATTTAAATTTCGAATTGGCTTGCAAATAGAAAGCGGTTTATTGAAACAAAAACAATTGAAATCTTCAACGCGAGAGTTTTAATTTCCTCGCATTATTTGAGAAAAGTACTATACAAGCCTTGGCCACAACTAGGCATTGATGGACTTACGTATGTGTGCCTCAGCTTCGCCTCGGCCCACATTTACACGTTTGTCCATCAATGCCTCTGTTGCTGGCCGCTGTAGTAATGTACAATTTTTATAGTAGCTTGGTCATATAAGACTAATAAGTATATTGGTCGTGACGATTTGGACTCGTTCCTGACTGATTGGCCAAAGAAGGCAAAACACCGGTAGAGTTGGAACGAAATGGGGAGGCCTTTGCCCAGCATTGGGACTGAATGAGCTGATAAAAAAAAGTAGCTTGGTTTGGTAAATGGTAGATTGGCAGATTCTACTTGGCAATATTATCTTATCGCTATAGCGCATGTGCCCACTGCCTCTCATCACTGGTACCGTGTCGTGATTGTTACCAGGTGCAGTTCTTCAAAGCTTGGTCTCGCATCAAGAGGATTATGCAGCTTCTACCTGCTACTAATAACGGAATTATGTGTTTACCGATTTCTGCAAAGCTGACCGAGTTTCTTTCAAAACTTAAGTTGTGTTAAACATCAACAACCAATTTTCTATAACAGATTTTACTAAAACTGGCCGACATCGAAACAAATACCTGAATAAGAACGCGTTGTTAAAATTTCAACTGTCAGTGGTGTCGATTCCGTTGTGCAGAAACTAAACTTAATTTAGGCTGTTGCTATCTTTTTCTCTCTAATAAAACGAGAAAGAGACGGACGTAATTTAGAGCTGTCAAATTTAGTTGTAACTAATATTTCTATACAAAAGAAGGGTGCACGTAAAAACATGTCGACTAAAAACACGGTGAAGTGCAAGGCATAAACTAGTTTGACATCTCTAACTTAGTTCATAGCTATAGTCGTCCTTTTCTCGCCCTGCCATTTAGTAAAAGATAGCAATAGCCTAAATTAAGTTTAGTTTGTGCACAACAGAATCGACACCAGTGTCGTTTTATTAACACTAAAAACGGGATAATGGCCAAGTTTATTATTATTTTAAGTTCCCGGAAAAAGTGCTGATCGATTTTCAGATCAGTTTATCTGCTTATAAAAACCACCCGCAATAAGTTCAGTTTATCCGTGATCACGTTGTTGCAAGCAACAGCGTCGAAATATCGGGAACGCAAAATAAATAGTAAACAAACTATTTAGTTTTTAGTGTTAATGATAGTGTTAGTGACCATGTCAGTTTAAAACTTAGAAGTGGGGACTCAGTGCATAAATTAAAAGCCGCTTGAAAGTTGCAACACAACTGAAATATCTTAAATTTAGGAGAATCCTATGATCTTCAATTTAGACGCAACAAGATTCTTTTAAACCCAAACATACCCTGCGTAACCTGATGCGGCGAGACCCCCAGCGCAGCCAAGAAGGGCTGGAACACGAGATGAGCATCCAGCAGCATGAGGGAGCCCTGCAGCGGGTACAGGCTGCAGGCCGGCATCGCCGCCGCCACCGCGCGAGGGTTCATCTTCGAAGGAGGAATTATTGGCTTCTTGCTCTTTGGCTCCTGGGTTAGTGGAATTACGTGACTGTGTTTTATAGTTTACTTTGTAATGTGGGGTTTAATAGGTTAGTGTTTAACCCAGGAATGAGTGCATGCGTGTGGTGGTGGCTAGCTCATGCAGTGTCTTAGCGTCGGTTGTGGGATGATAAGTATACGAGAGCTAGGGCTGTCTTCTTTTTTGGTCTGACTTTCGTTACAGTTTAGAAGAGTTATAGGCTAACGCTCTCTCTGAAGTCTTGGACGACATCTTTTACAACAGTTGGGAACATTACCCATAACAACATTCAATAAAGAAACGACTACCATAAGGGCCTGCGCAGACGACCGAGTTTTTGTGCGGATGAGTCTGTGGCGCAAAAAATGTCTGCATGGCATACAAAAAGTCCGTCGCGGATTTTACGCAGACTCAACGCACACGACGCACATCTTTATCGTACGTCGTCCCCTACTAACGATTGCAGATTGCATAAAGTGTGCGCCATCTGCGTTAGCACGTGTTGGAGCAAACGTGCTATTTTTTTCGCCCACTTTAGTGCGGCGCGGCGTGATCTGCCAGAATGACACGGATTTTTTGGCCGCCGGACTTTCTGCGCGTCATATGCGTTACTGCTTATAATGGGGAAGGTTAGTCAAAGCTGATTGTAGATGGCGTGTCCATAGCTTAGTCCCAATCTGTCCAATGAGGACAAGCTATTTTGAAATATAAAATGACATTGACAGATTTTCAACCAATGACGATGCTTGGTACAAGCTATGCTAGCGCCATTAGTTCCACAGTTGCCATCTCCATTGCTTTGGGTTTTCACAGACTAAAAAGTGCGTCACGGATAGTCTGTCGTCTCTGACAAAACTGTTTTACTATTTACATTTTACGACGATGCACACTTGCACGTATCGTTTTAACTTCAACTTTATTTCAATGCGCATAAATGTGACAGTCTTCTTTTTTTAGTTGCAAGAAATAGCTGGCAGGGTTGTTCCGAGACAGGTTACTGGGGAGTTTCGTGTGTACTACTAAGGAACTAATGACAGGTGTGCGTTTTGTAAGTTTCACCACTATCAAAACTTTAGATTCTCCACCTAACTCAAATAAATAATTTTGAAATCTAAAGGAACATGCACCATCTCCATCAAGTCACTCACCAACATATTCTAAGACTTACCACTTTGATGGGCTCCTGTTTAGCCATCCATTGGTACAGGTCTTCTCTCGCACGATCATTCTTGATGTTCTCATCACTGCCGTGTGGAGAGTATAATGATGGGTTGGAACCCACCGTAGGCAGGTCTTCCTTGAGGGTTCCATAGTCAACTGGAGGTAAGAGGCAAGTCAGCTTGGGAGTACTATTATTTATTTTATTTATTAAGTCTTAATGCACATAACGTACAAAGGCGGACTTAATGTCTTGGGCATTCTATTATGTCTAGATACGGACTAAATCATTTCAGTAATAAGTGAATTAGGATAAATGGAACTCTTTGTTATACCTAAGCACAAACTGTTCGTAACCATTTTTTGGATTTTTCTGTACAATAGGGTAGATGACAAAAAAATCTAATTAGTCCGTCAGATATATTTCCAAAAAATGTTGACACATATTTTTCTTTTTTCACGTAAACAAAAAATTAAGACGATACAGTGCGTTGAAAACTCGTGTGATGTCACATTTGAGAACATTTTTTACTCAAATGTGACGTCACAAGCCCCCCTCTCATGATCTTTGACACGTTTTATCTTCGTCAATTTTTATACATTTGATAAAACAAAAAACATGTATCCAATATTTTTCGATAATCTAGCTGACGGACTAAACAGAATCATGTTTTTTTTTTGTCAGTCATCATCCCTATTGTCTTTCTAAGTCGATGGGCAATCATCGTCGTAGAAAATCAGTCTCTAATATTTAAGTTCCATTCTGACCCATAAGGTCAAGCTGTTTTGAAGTATAAAATGACATAAAAAAAAATTCAACCAATGACGATGCTTGGAGCAAGATATACTAGCGCCATTAGTTACCATCCCTATTGCAATATGGTTATATCGATTACTCAACTATAGTTGCTGCCAGTTAAGATCGCAATAGCGGTCATTGCCCTTTCCCTAATATCTCTTCGTACAAACCCAAACAAATGAACCATGTATCGTCAAATCACGATAGATAACGATTCAAGACTTGAACAAGCTCAAGCTTATTTTTGGATTTCAAAGTTAATAACTTTAATAAATTTAGGTGGGTCAATAACAGCTATTGCGATCTTAACTAGCAGCAACGATAGCGCGTGGAAAGTTCCCGATAACTGGCCAATGAGCGATGATTATTCTATTTTTGAATTTAATCTCTCTGCGCTACTCTAACTTACTTGAATCCATCGACGATATAATTTGACGGTCTTGCAGCACATACTTCCTAAAACCAGGTACAAAACTAGCAATGTATCTACTCACTAGCGATGGCGTCGTCGTGGAAGGCCGGCTTCCTCGTGGAGAATGGCAGCGAGGGGAACACGAGGCTCGCGCGACTGCTTTGTGCGCCCCGCACTGTGATGGAGAGGGTATTAGCACATCACTAGTGTAAGGGGGTTAAGTATTGCAGGAGTTTGAAGAATGTGCTAGAATGTATGAGCTTAGAAAGTGGTATGGAGAATCAGGGTGCCATCATATCAAACATTTTGTTCAGTTTAATACAAATAAAACACACATTATTGCCAGTTATCACAATATATCGAAAAACTAATTTATTTTGATACCTACAAAATAAATGCAAGACCAATTTAAAGTTTTTCTTTTGGGCTATTAAACAGTTTTAATTTGACTGTACGTATGATGGCACCCCTTCGGAAATAGTCTAAAGAATGCAGATAGATATACCTACGATTATAAAACTCTTTAGAACATTGAGAGTTTGACACTAACACCAACATGCAAATCTTTCAACATTAATTCGTACTAACAGAGATTCAAAAAAGATGAAGCTATAGCCAGCTTCAACTTTTTTTGTGACTGGTCCACAAGGCATAATAACTTGTGAAAGTACTGTCATTCTCTTTCTGAAGCTCGATGTTTCACATCAATGCTCGGTTACTGTGCATTCGTGATAATTGTTGTGTCAAAATTTTGTTTGTGGACATTAAGAGCCTATACTACCTCAAATTATCAACTCTATTTGTAGTGGTTCAAACTTCGTTTGAAATACTGTTAGAATAACGTTCAAATCAGCTTGCACTGCAAAGTGGTTGTTACGTCAGTCACCGCAGGCCGAATAGTGCGAAATGAGTGGTTTTTATTCTTTATAAAATCAAATTTTCGTCTTTTGGAAAAAATAAAAAACATAAGACCTGCTTTATAGTTAGTTCAGTTAGTATGCAAAGTTTCATGATCTAATTTGAAGTACTTTTTGAATACCAGCGGTTTATTGTTCGATTTGGAGGTAACTTTGGATTTCATTTCTATCGATAAATTTTATGGAATCGTGTTTCCGTCAAACATAGGACTTATCATAAATCCTCAACTTTACCATATATTTATTTCAAAATTAATGCTGCAGTATTTAAGGCGTAACAGAGGATCATGCTAAGCCATTTGAGGTAGTATAGGCTCATGACTATTTGACTATTTTTTTTTACGAAGGAATTAGTGGGATAGATGCTATAATAACAACAAGAATAGTAAATCTAAGAAGATATCGTTGCAATCAATGATAACATAGGTGTATAAGAAAAAGTGCACCGAATAGCGATAACGAAAATACATACAGGTTTAGTTAGTTCAGCATTTAAAAAAGAGGTTTATATATTTGTGTGTAGTGAAGTATTATATAGTTATCAATGTATAGTGCATATTATGAAAGGAAATAATACTAGATATTTAAATAGTGATTTTTGTAGCCATTTGTATTTAATTATTTGAAGCGGTTAACATAGATAAGCGAAGCGACGGCCAATCCTTTTAATGAATAACTTAGATTAGATTAGGAATTGAATTACATTACATTATATTTATTAAGTTATACACAAAAGCAACAACAAGGAAAACAACACTACAAAACCATTCAAACATTTGTTACAAACACTGATTTTGTCACAAATGTATTTATTATGAGTGCATGGAAAATGAAGATTGGCAGGACATTGGACTAGATAGTTGAAATAACAGGGAGAATATTATATAGATATGTTGGATATGTTACCGGCCAAACCTGATTAAATGCTATTTATTTTCTTTACTTGGTCAAAGTTTAGACTTAATGACTTAGGTTAGAACTGTGAAGTGAGTGGTGCCGCGGCAGCGGCCGATGAGCGCTACATTTTTATTTTTATTATTTAGGTCACCAACAATTGAATACACATTCAGGTTAGTTGCAGTGTAATTGCTTTATTTGAGTTAGTTTGGCCTGAAATCGGGTTTGCCAGGTAACAGATAAACTAGATGAGGATTTAACATGTCATATAAATGAGGTCGATGAAATTGATATGTATATGAACACTCCATGCCGTCGTCAACAAAGGCAAGGCAAACAACATAACAAAAAACGCATAACACACGCTGGGAAATCGCTTGTTATGAGATTTTATAAAAAAAAAGTAAGAGAGTAAAAAAGGTATATTTTGTATAGTTTCAGGTATTTACGCAGTTTGGCCGTGTAGACTGTTTAAATACTCTTTAAGAAATCAGTGACTGTTAGATAGTCTCAGTTAAAGTTTTTTCATTTTTTTTGGAAGTAACATAACAAACGACTTTTAACTTAAGGACTTATGAACCTTCATCCAAAGTTGTTTAAATATTCTATTTTGTTATATTTAAATATAAAACTTTTGTCTTCAAAAGACCCGGCACTAAAAGTGGATTATATGGAATGTTTGGAACAGACTAGAATTATATTTAGGGTATGCTTTCAAAACAATGTGAATTTCGAATTCGACTGGACTCGAAACCATCAGCTAGAAACACGACGGTGCTATTGCAAACAAGTAATGATTTCAGCCAAAATGAGTTCTGGGTCTGACAGCTGAGCGTTGTAAGACATTTTTGGACTGGCTCTGATCTGAGCCAGACACTTGGTTGGATGTGATGACAGTTAGGGGCCTTAACTGAATGGTTGCCGAGATGTAAGATTGAGCATTGGCAGACCAACAGTGAGATAGACAGACGAGCGACAGACATGTCCTCGATGAGACCCATAGACCAGGGAAGCATGCCACGAAAGGGGCCTACACCCGGATAGCAGTGATGATGATGAAGACCTTTTAATTCCAATTGTAATAGTCTAAGCATAAGGTTCACAAGCCCCTGTGAGCACAACACAAAGTGTGTACGAACCGGAGGGCGGCGTGGATGGGAACGAGTGCGGGCGCGGACTAGCCTCCACGCCGGTCGCTTCACCCATAAACAACGTGTTATTAATGTTGCTATCAAAGCCAAAGTATATTGTACTGTATGGGGTCAGATTTACGGATTGTATTGTAGCACATTAATATCAGATCTGTATTCCTTGCATGCATCAACAGGCAGAGATACACCTTTGCAAGGAAATCTAGTTCAAATTATTAATTTAATAGACTACCAGCGGGTCTAAAATGGCCGCTTTCGCAGAATCATCGTACGAATAACATTAAAAATTTTAAATTCTTAAAATGGACGTTATGATTATGCTCATAAACTTCATTTTAAGAATTTTTTTTTATTAACGTGATTCATATTATAATTCTGCTAAAGCGGCTATTTTAGACTTCCACACTCTTTAGAAAATACATTACAATACAATCCGTAAAACTAAGCTCGCCAATTCAAATAATATTTTACTTAAAAGCCAATTGCGAGATACTGTGAATTTAGCAGTATTGATATTAATATGATTGGCTTTATTGTGGAAGTTGTATAAAAATATATTACAAGTTCTTTTCATAAAAAGCAATAATTTTGTGATAATTAAATTAAATAAGCTCCAATTTCAAAGAAACATTTTTAATTAATTGTTTCTAATGAAAACACTGCTTATTATTATATGTAGATCCAAATTTTAAGATAATTTCAGCTGCATTTCTTTGAAATAAGACCTTATCAACTTCGTCATAAAGTACATTTTACTCTATATGTTCTATCTCAAGAGTTTACATAAAAGATCAATGTGTACTCACCAGGAAGATTGATTTTATCACCATCCATGTTGAGAAGTAGACAGTTCTCATCCAACGCTTCGGTTTCCATTGGGTATTCCTGCCATCCTTCGACGGAATCCTGAACAACAAAGCAAATATTTGTGAGCAAAGGATCAAATCCAAATAATACATTAAGAGTCCTATTACATTTTTTTGGTAAATTCATGATTTTTGACGCAGTAATTCTCAGCAGCAGTAACATATTTTAATTATTTGCTTAAGAATAACGATGGCACTATCGTTATTCTCTTTCTTGTAAGTTGGAGTTACACATTTTCATTTTTCTTTTCGTGTAATTTACTATAAATATTTTACGAACTCAGTTTGCAAGAAAAACCGTCGACGATGGAACTTTAACGCTCAAATTCACATAGTTACATTCAATTCTTATAAAAGCTAAAATTACTAAAAGATAAGCTGAATGTTTTACTTGTTTATTGGAGTTTTAGAATTTCTTTAAATTCCTTGAGTTTTCACGGAAAAAATCGTAAAGAAATAGTCATTTAAGCCATAAATGTCTTAATTCAGCGTCCATTATATTCCAAATAAACTCAATTTTATCAAACAAATTAATATGATATAAAACTTCGATCTACAATGAATAAGTTTCATTAGTTTTCGTTTGTCAATATAATAAGACAAAAATACAATAAATAAAATTAAAGTACCTACTATAATTCTCAATTCAGCTCGCTCCTCAGTCTCATGTCAGTCTCGTCTCTAATATGCGTCAATATCAATCGACAATCGTCCAAATATCGCTATTATTATCGACTCGTGTACGCCGACCGAAATAATTTGATCCAGGAAGTAAAAATCAAAAATTTGCCTAAAAAATGTAATAGGACTCTTAAACTAGGCAGAGAATGGTGTTGATTCTGTTGTGCACAAACTAAACTTAATTTAGGCTATTGCTATCTTTTACTAAAAGGCAGTGCGAGAATAGGACGGCAAATCTGTCTGTGTGAATTTGCTGTCTACTATTGAAGAGTTCTATTGAATATCTCCGAAGATCAGCATCAGATCTTCACCAAATTTAAATGGTAAGTAACCCGCGAAATTATTTTCTTCCAAACAAAAAAATAACCATATAAATCGATTCACAACTGGCGAAAATATCGCTGAACATACACACAAAAAAATGCAAACGGATTGATAACCCCCTCCTTTTGGAAGTCGGTTAAAACATATTCTCACCTCCAACAGATCAGGTAAAGCGAAAGTCACATTGAGTGGCTTCATCACTTTGCTCTTGTAGTTGTGTTCCAGCAGAAGTGGAGTGTACAGGATGTTCTTCCATTGACGACTCAGGACTATCACACCCTGGAATAAAACAAAAACATTATTCTGTCCATTTTTACTTGATTAAAGTGCCTTCGATTGCAAAAAGCAATGATCTGGACCCGTTCTTGCTAGAGAAGGAGAAACAAAGGGCACTCGATGAATTTCGGGCAGACGTTTGCCACGTATTGGTACAACATAAGTCACAAATAAAAACGTCTTCCAAAACATCTTAATTACATAATTTCAGAGCATAGTCTGCATACAACGTCTTTAAAATTCTGACTTGTACAACTTCCAATCAAGCCCGGTCGATGCATCATTACGAGTACATTCAACCGTCTACTTTCTGGGATAAAATTGTGTTCAACGAATTTCGTATTCAAGATAATTCATTTAGATATTCGACTTTATCCAATACCTGTCTCAGCGTAGACAAGGACGGCAGATGTCGTTCGGCAAGGTCTGCTTGTACGGCCGCGGCGTCAGCTTGTAGTGCGTACCGAAGTAACACTGCACACAGTTGTAGCGACGGCTCCTCGCGCAACTGCTTAGCCATCGGCGTGTGGCGACCGTAACGACTCTGTAAAATGGTCTTTGTTTGAAGATAGAGCATAACAAAGCATCACGACAAACGAGAAGTAGGCAGTCAATTTGCTTTGTGGAAATGAATTCACCACCACTGCAGCAGCTTCTCAAATAAGTGAACGAAACCATCGGGGGAAAACTGGCATGTCCGAAATTAAAAAACCGGCCAAGTGCGAGTCGGACTCGCGCACGAAGGGTTCCGTACCATTATTTAAAAAGACAAAACTGCAAAAAAAGTCACGTTTGTTGTATGGGAGCCCCCCTTAAATATTGATTTAATTCTGTTTTTTGTATTTGTTGTTATAGCGGCAACAGAAATACATCATCTGTGAAAATTTCAACTGTCTAGCTGTCACGGTTCATGAGATACAGCCTGGTGACAGACAAACGGACAGACGGACAGACGGACAGCGAAGTCTTAGTAATAGGGTTCCGTTTTTACCCTTTGGGTACGGAACCCTAAAAAGACATGTGACCAACTCGCACTGGCCCGTGTAGTGGATTAGCCCAGTCCTCACAAAGAGGCCTGTGAACCAGCAGTAGGAACAGCATAGGCTATGCTGCCAAACGCTTCTTCCGGCCAGTCTCGTTGCAGACGACGGAGAGTGCGCGAAACACACAAAACAATAACTTTGCTGTGGCGTGTGAGCATGTACCCCTCTCGAATGGGTAACCGCGTAGGCGCGATACAACGCGACTACGCGGACGTGTTGCAAGGTTGCAGTTACAGTTACCTTGGGCATAGTATGATGTGGAGCCAGGTCTAACGCAGCTGCCATGAGACTTGCAGCAGTGGCGGTGAGGCGTCTAGCGTAGGCGCGGTACAACGCGACCACGCGGACGTGTTGCAAGGTTGCAGTTACAGTTACCTTGGGCATAGTATGATGTGGAGCCAGGTCTAACGCGGCCGCCATGAGACTGGCGGCGGTGGCGGTGAGACGTCTAGCGTAGGCGACGAACAACGCGACCACGCGGACGTGTTGCAAGGTTGCAGTTACAGTTACCTTGGGCATAGTATGATGTGGAGCCAGATCTAACACAGCTGCCATGAGACTGGCAGCGGTGGCGGTGAGGCGTCTAGCATAGGCGCGGAACAACGCGACCACGCGGACGTGTTGCAAGGTTGCAGTTACAGTTACCTTGGGCATAGTATGATGTGGAGCCAGATCTAACGCAGCTGCCATGAGACTGGCGGCGGTGGCGGTGAGGCGTCTAGCGTAGGCGTGGAACAACGCGACCACGCAAACGTGTTGCAAGGTTGCAGTTACAGTTACCTTGGGCATAGTATGATGTGGAGCCAGATCTAACGCAGCTGCCATGAGACTGGCGGCGGTGGCGGTGAGGCGTCTAGCGTAGGCGCGGAACAACGCGACCACGCAGACGTGTTGCAAGGTTGCAGTTACAGTTACCTTGGGCATAATATGATGTGGAGTCAGATCTAACGCAGCTGCCATGAGACTGGCGGCGGTGGCGGTGAGGCGTCTAGCGTAGGCGCGGATCAACGCGACCACGCAGACGTGTTGCAAGGTTGCAGTTACAGTTACCTTGGGCATAGTATGATGTGGAGTCAGATCTAACGCAGCTGCCATGAGACTGGCGGCGGTGGCGGTGAGGCGTCTAGCGTAGGCGCGGAACAACGCGACCACGCAGACGTGTTGCAAGGTTGCAGTTACAGTTACCTTGGGCATAGTATGATGTGGAGCCAGATCTAACGCAGCTGCCATGAGACTGGCGGCGGTGGCGGTGAGGCGTCTAGCGTAGGCGCGGAACAACGCGACCACGC
The DNA here is from genome assembly GCA_905147715.2 of Xestia xanthographa. Classification (NCBI taxonomy): domain Eukaryota; kingdom Metazoa; phylum Arthropoda; class Insecta; order Lepidoptera; family Noctuidae; genus Xestia; species Xestia xanthographa. The sequence continues at coordinate 2,563,330 of LR990655.1, forward strand.
AGACGTGTTGCAAGGTTGCAGTTACAGTTACCTTGGGCATAGTATGATGTGGAGCCAGATCTAACGCAGCTGCCATGAGACTGGCGGTGGTGGCGGTGAGGCGTCTAGCGTAGGCGCGGATCAACGCGACCACGCAGACGTGTTGCAAGGTTGCAGTTACAGTTACCTTGGGCATAGTATGATGTGGAGCCAGATCTAACGCAGCTGCCATGAGACTGGCGGCGGTGGCGGTGAGGCGTCTAGCGTAGGCGCGGAACAACGCGACCACGCAGACGTATTGCAAGGTTGCAGTTACAGTTACCTTGGGCATAGTATGATGTGGAGCCAGATCTAACGCAGCTGCCATGAGACTGGCGGCGGTGGCGGTGAGGCGTCTAGCGTAGGCGCGGAATAACGCGACCACGCAGACGTGTTGCAAGGTTGCAGTTACAATTACCTTGGGCATAGTATGATGTGGAGCCAGGTCTAACGCGGCTGCCATGAGACTGGCGGCGGTGGCAGTGAGGCGTCTAGCGTAGGCGCGGTACAACGCGACGACTCTGATTCCTAGTCGGTTGCAAGGGTTCATCCAGGCGTTGATAGCTGGAGACGCTGTGCTTAGGAGGTTCCAGTCAAGTCTGAAACGGTTAGAGAAGATGTTAGAGTACACCTGGGGAAACAGGTTTAAGAATACCTTGGGGAAACGATGTAGAATAAATATGTAGCACCTATATGCACCTAGTATGTTCGTAGCACTAATAAAAAGTACACAATTTTAACAGTACAACGAAAATTCCAAAAAAAATGTAAACAGACCAAGAAATATCAAGTAATGATTTGACTAAAGAGAACACCGAAAGCTACTGTACCTGGTATAATCAATCTTCTTTGTAATAGGCGTTCTTGGAGGTGCAGCAAAATTGAACCACACGACTTTCAAATCGATAGCACAAGATGACGTATTTCCGTTATCCTTCAAAGGCACCACAGTAGTAGTGCTGTCGTTATGCGAAGCCTCTTCAGGCCCAGGAGTGGAAGGCTCAGGAGGCGGTGGAACCGGAGGGGGCTGGGCATTTCCAAGGTTAGGAGTACTAGGCTTGGAGCTTGAGTCCCTCTTTCGGAACAGATCTTCAATCCCTGATGTCCTACTTTTAGTACTCTTTTCCTTTTCTGGCTTCGTCTCTTCAGCAGATTTCACAGATTCTCTACAGCTTTCATTATCAGGTCTTAATAGTTTCTTCTCTTCGGTCTGAGTTTGTGGTTTGTGAGATTGTGAGTGCTTGGCGACTTTTATTGAGATGCCTTCAAGACCACATTCGAACATGATGAAGCCGATTGGACTATCCTTCTGGGCTTCGGCTGGTGCTCCATTTTGGCAACACTGTGAATATAAGAACACGTCTTATGACTTCGAAGGCAAGGTTGAAATTACAATAATCCTTATATCTATTGTAAAATGGTGAGTCCATACTTGCAATTCAAATTCAAATTCATTTATTGGGTGTGTATTTTGGTACATTTTTTACATGAGATCTTAAAATAAATAAATAGTTCCTAAAATTCTACCTTAAAGGTGTACACTCTGACACCCTTCCCACCCTTTTCTTCTCTGTGTATCTGTTCTCTCGGTGTTATTATAAAATTAACCATCAAAATTTAAATTACACTGCACTTACCATGGATTCGCATCCTTTAGCACAAGAGTCAACTCGAATGAATTTGAAAGACACTTTGGAGTGTTGACACGGTATGCCCGTGATTGTCACGTCTTTCAGTTGTGACGACTCGTTGCGTATGCGTCGTAGTTGGCCGTGGACCTTACCTGAATATAAGGGTAAAGTAAATGTTACAAGCAACCTTTGATTATACCGGGTAGGTTGAGTTTATTGGCATCAATAATGACATAGTACTGAATGACTGATAACCATGGGACCAACCCAGAAATAAATCGAGTATTTTTAGTGTTATTTCTTTTTTTTTCTCCATGTGAATGAAATTGCAGATCTATTTTTTTTTTACTTTTAGTTCATATTCAAGAGTACTTTCACCTAGAGGATGCTAATTACTTGAAAACCAGATCGATATACTTTGTTACTCACCGACATTTAGCGTTATAGTAGTATCTTCACACTGCTGCTGCGACGCTTCAATATAAACCGGCTCTCCTCTCTCTGGCCCCCGTCTCTTCCCAGAAGTCTGTGCCGATATCAACGCGCGGGGACCCTTCATTATCCCGAAAGACTTCTTACTACCTAACGCCCGTAACGTAGGCCTATAGTACAACTGCACTGACTCCAAATTCTTCCTAGTACTGACGTATTTCGCGATAATATTCTCCACTGATACTCCGAATAGGGATACACAAGTCAGGTCTTGAATATTGTCTAAAGCTGAGAAAGATATCATATCTTCTACTACGGAGGATTGTATGAAGATCATGTTAACTTTAGGTATGGTTACCGTCGCTTGTAAAGATTCTAGAATGCTCTCTTCATAGACGTTTGAGTGAGGAATGGTTGCTAGCTTGCATTTGTCGTCTTTATCTGTGACTAAGTTAGACTGGCTTCTGTCCTGCATCTGTGGTAGCCAGTTCTGGACATATTGCTTTTGTTTCAACACATTCGAACTAGATACAGAGGATATGCAAAGCAGACGTAAGTGATTGATCACTGTTATCGGATGTATATTCGCTAATACTGGTGTTAGAGACTCGACGAATTTCTGAGTGCTTTCCAGGACTAAAGGAGTCAACATTATATCGATTTCACCTCGGAGTTTCACAAATAACCCGCTTTTGGAGTCACTTGTGGTCGTGACTGTCGAAGTGGTACTCTTTTCAGTGGTGTTTTCTTGGCTATCTTGCACAGTTTGTTGAACATCCCACCACCCTTGCGGATAAGGATGGGCTTTGACTTGAGAATTGAAATGCGGAGGAAGATTTGAGTATGGGCCATGCTGATTCTGGTTATTAAGGTCTTTCTTTGCTACTAATCTGAGGACGTTAATTTTTCCCAACGGCTCAAAGCTTGGTAGATACTTCTGTCCAACATAAACTAAAGAACCATCATCAGCCCTCTTGAAGAGAGGTAACGTGAATACGTCACTGCCACTAGGTAGAGAGCAAGAAGACCAGTTAGGGCACTTGTATTGAGGTAAGTTATGCATGTAACTTGCCATTAAAAGAGGTGAGTCCACTATAGGCTTGTTGGTTTGCATATGAAGATTGACCAGTGTCATGTCTTCCTGCGAAGATATCGCAGATATAAAGGAGGTTGATGATACGGAACCACTTTCTGAGTCCGGCTGGACGCCTGTGCTTAAATTGCTGATCGTATCCGGAATGTCTACTGCCTCCGATTTAGGCGCGGAACTAGACCATTTCTCATTGGTTATGTCGTTTATACCAAAGGAGCTCTTGTCTCTAGGGTTGCTATGGCGACTGCCAAAAGAATGCTTTAAGCTTGAAGATCGACTTGGGAACATATCTTCATCAGCTGAGAAGAACGCCTCTGAATGGTTCTCGCTTGTAATAGACATTGTTCTTTGCACTTCTTGGTTCAAAGTCTCTTCGGGTGGTACTTGAGAATTTAACGAATAATGGGATTCGGATACCGCGACACTCCTCACAGGGACTTTCGGTACAACAAAGGACTCTTCTCCCGGAACCGGTTTTTTCCCCGTCATATTAGCATTATCCTTAACTCCACAACTAAGAGCTAGCTTCGAATCAGAAACGCTGCTCTCCATCTGAGGAACGTTTAGAATACTCTTGTTGAGTTTCGAATCGCTGTCAATTTTGGAATTCCCCAAAGGCACGGAGGAATCTACTAAGCGTGCGTATGGAACATCGCTTTTGGTACTGGATACTAGTAAGTTGTTACTTCCTTTGCTCATGCTTGTGTAGGAAAATCTTCTGGTTAGGCTGCGACGTTCAGCACTTTGTGGAGACTTGTTCAAGTTTTGAGGTAAAGGCGATGGTATTAAAGTCGCCACATTGGTAGGCTGAAGACAGACGTTCAAGCTGTTGTATGGAGGCGTATGGAACACAAGCTGTCCTGAATGTAATAGACTCTGTCCGTATCCATACTCTCCCGGTGTAGTCTCAATAACATTAAACATAGCCACGTTGATGCCTTCATTCAAATCGCTAGGATTTGGCTTCAAGAAATTAGGACCGTTCCTATTAGACCCAAAGAAAGCGCAACCTCCGGTACAACCGCACTGCGAACTCTTTCCTTCAACCGGCCACAAGAACCAAAGTCTTTTCGTCTTATCATCGTGAAGTTTCAAAAACTTCTGTTGAACTAAATGAAGGTTTTTCGGTGTTTGGGGTAGCGATGACGCAGCTTCGATTAGCAAAGGTCCTAAGGCGACTGAGCCGACACCGACCCAGTTATCACTTTCAGGCGGTTTATTCTGACTAGTACTACTACCATTCGAATGATGGTGAGTGTTCGTTTGCATGTTTGTTTGTGTGTAGAGAGCTAGTTTTATATTTGGCAGCAAACCGGTCACGCCAGTTCCGAAACCCGAGCCGTGTAAATTACAGTAGCTAAGTCTGACCGGAGAAATCCATGACTGCAGCGTAGTGTTTGTATCTGCGATATACACATCAATGAGATCGATCGCGACTCGAATCATCTTGTATTTGATTTCATTGGCTGTTGGACATCTGTATTTCAAAGCGAGGTCCGTTTCTTGACACATCACGTTGTTCATTCCATGATGACACTGCCGAGCGGGGTTAGGCGGCACTAATTCATTCTCATTATCGCAAATGAGGAGCAAGAACGTTTCTAAAGATGATATTATTTGGTACAGTTGGGGTAGGGTTAGGCGCCCAGTTAGCTGACCTAGTTGAAGTTCCATCATCCACGCGTACTCTACTGTATCTTCTTCAACATTTCGGTTGGTGTCACTGAAGAAACCGTTACCTCGCAGTTGGAAAGACGAGAGCATCAGATGACCTTGATACAAGGCCCCCGAATTCGTTGTGTTAGATCGCGAAAGGTTATTCGCCGATACTAATATTGAAGGACTCAATAGAAGTTGGAGTTTAGTCTCCCTAAAGCTTTTGTCCATTTCAAATCCAAATCGTTCTATCAGTACAACTGGACAAGGCGGTTCACTTTCACTGCAGTTCTTTACTAAGTGCGCCTGTATGTCATGGATGATGATCGATACTGTTACGTCTAAGGGTCTGTAGTGCCGCGGGTCAAAAGGACCCTTGCTTGAATCTGTGGAGTCGTCCATTGATATCTCAGTATGTTGGTTAACACTGCTTTTATCATTGGCTTTTGCGTTATCACTAGACCAGTGAAAAGTCTCTGCACTTGGGGATTTTTGCATGTCAGTAAATGTTTGGTCTTCGCCAAAGATATTTTCTAGTAAATTCATAAAGCTTGTGATAATAGTTCCATAGGCCAGAAGGATGGAAGGTCCTACTTCCAGTTCTAGGCTTACTTTGTCGGGCGGTAGTGTTGTTCTGTCGAATTTGTTACCGTCCAAGGTCCAGTTGATTTGAGGCTGTTTCCTCATCCTTGGTATTCTCATCGGTGATAACAGAATTTCTTCTTTCTCTGGTGTGGTTATGTCTGCTTGGGGCTCAGGGCCCAGCGGTGGAATGGGGTGATAGTTATATCTTACACTCAAGGCAACAATAGGTACAGACCAACAGTCTACCCAACCTTGCGACTTAACGCATTTTCTTCTCCATTTCGAAGCTTTTAGTCTGCAGGGGACTAACTTCATATTCTTGTCCAGTGATAACAGAAGCAACTTTGACGTGTTTACTTCGGGCAAGTAGAGACTCATGTCGACAGCTTCGCCTTGTACCCAGATCTTTAGTGGGATAAAATCTGGCAAGAAATCGACGAACGGTAAATCAAAGGAGACGTCGAGGAGATCACCACAGAACGCAACGTGGTTATTCTCCTGATTGGTAGAACTGCAGTCTATCCAGTTGTATTGATTGCTCACGGTCACTACTTCACATTCTTTCAGTAAAAGAGATATCTTCCAGGTATAAGGTACAAAGTGCAAAATATCTGGCCGGGCTTTCGTCGACCAATCGTTTATGAGATCTTGGAAGAAATCTATGTGTGTGTAGACTAGGTGTGTTGTGGCTTTACAGCCTGTCAGACTTAACTGCCAGCATTGATGATGGTTCCAAACGAGAGGATAGTGGCATTTGACTGTGTACTCCAATGTTTCACTTTCAGCCAAACTTCTGTACTGAAGACTTGTTGTGGCTTCTAAATGTAATAGCTGCCCTGTAATTTTTGTCGTATATCCATCTTGCAGCACGATCCATGGAAGAGTTACTTCAAGGTATGAACCTGCACCAATATTTATATGCACCGCATTTGTTTCCTTATTTTTCGTGAACAGAATATCTATGGTAGCTTCATTTAGAGTTGATAATCGTATGTCAAACGACTGTGTTTGTCTTATGTCTCCAGGTTTAGGCTGTGGCGTTACTTCTAAGTTTTTATAATTCGGTGGGAAGAAGAATTTGAAAAGATTGTCTCTCTGCCTGTCTGCCCAGGGCCCATAGCTGAAATCTGTGCCTTTACCACACTTTATGTCAACACCCCATATTGGAGGTGCTGACTCTACAATATCTCCATTGGCTAGTTGAAGAAGAACAGGTTGTTCCGGCACCAAACCTGGTTCATCCATATAGAAGTAGACCTCGATATAGTTCGAGCTCATTACCACAAATCCCTCTCCCATATACCGCGGCGGTTCATCGACCATGGATGTGTAGTTAGGACTGGGAGCGAGCATGACTTTACAATTCTCTGCTTTGGCTTTGACAAAGTGCATTAGATGGTCAAGGCTTGAGGCGGGAGGCTTTGTACTGTACACTAAGTGGGACTCTTCTACGCTTATCGATAATGTTGTTGGGACTAATCTGTTACCGAACACCACTCTACCGGCGCAGATATCGATTTTGATGACGGGGATGAGATCTCGCCATGTTCTTGCCATTGCAGCCTCTGACTTAACCGTCTCCTGAGCCCTTCTCCGCTTCTCATTAGCATCATTCATAGCTTTATCTCTATCTGTATTATCGTCATCATTCTGTTGTTTGATGACAGGTTCTAAACCGAATATTTTCTCGAGTTCATTGTATAAGTCGCAGCGATTATAGAAATGTAGCTCGAAACCGATTAGCATGATTGACAGCCGGGTGTCCGAGTGTGATAAGTCTGTGAAAAATAACAGGTGACTTCATTAGTAGGGTGTTCTACAAGGAAAAGTATGCGCTTCGGGAATCTTCGTCTACCTTCGGAAATACGAATGTGCGATGTTGTTGAGGTCTAATACAAGTAGGCAAGGGCATTGTATTGCCATGAATTATTAGACTTTAAGCGATTCCCAGAATCTTTTGAGTGGTTATGACGATTTGCAACTGGACAAAAATTAGAAGCTTTGCCTCTGTCAGTGGGACGTGACGTTCGTACTAAGTAATTAATTATGTATCTGTATTACGAAATATTTTAGTAATTAACAGGATTATTACTGTAGGTACTAAGTATTGACTGATCATTTTCCTGTAGTACAAGGATGGATGATTAACGTGACAATGAAAACAATCTATTTTGAGCACAAAAGTAAATGAGTCACATTAAATAATATATTCTGTTAAGCCCATTATGTAGCCTAATTATCATGTTAATTAGCTGAAACCTTTTAAAGTGCCAATTAGCTTATATTATGGTCAGAATGTTGTATAAAGGATGCTTTGACAACTTGAGAGGATCATTCTCTTGCTTTTGTGTGACAACGATTAATAACATCATATTCATACTTAATAATTTAGCATGTTTTACCTCACAGCTGATTAAAATAGTTTCTGTTCAAAGTAAGCATAACAGGAAAAACTGCTAGTTTTGCCGTCATGTAACATACCTTCGGAGACATCCTTAGGCACATAGGACCGCCACCACCTGAATATCAAGTAGCCGTCCTGTATCCGCAGCGTGTAGTCATGGTTGATGTACACGATGTCCCGGAACATTATCTTACCGGACAGGGCATTTAGTGTGAATGAACCTGCAAGTGGAAGAGAAAATTTTGATGAGTGACTGCATGATGCCTTTACATCGTGAATTTTTTTGCTGTGCAATGTAGGCTGATTCAGGAAATAGTAAAAGTTATAACTGAAAGATGTTTAAATTAAACAGTGAAGCATGGCCACTTTATGTTTCCTTTTTTTTGAGACCATCAACACAGTATATTTTTAAAGTCTGTCATGAAGGCTTTATAATTCATTATTTTTGTGTGACTCACGAGATTCATTCATCAATACTCATATTATTTCTCAGATGGATGAATGTTTTGATAACATTTTTACTGTCTGATAAGCAAAATTGTAAGCATAACATTCTGCAATTCCTGGTTAGACAAAATGTGTTCAGGGTTTTTTCTCTATAGAAACAAAGACGGTTTTTATTCTTTTCTGCTAAATAAGATGATTTGTTCAGGTATAGATTGTCTAATTTATAATTGCCCTTCAATACATTAATTTCAAAGACAAATTCGTCACCATCATAACAGCTGGGACAGTGACATAATAACAAATGAATGTGATGAATTTGAGAATACTGTGTAACAACACATTTTTTATGATGTCACAAATGCAGTAATGTTGTATGCAGTTATAAATTATATTTAATACCTTCAGTTCCAGGGCGTTCCCAGCATTGAAAGTGTTAAATACATTGACCTGGTGGGTTCACACAAGCCGTACTTGCAATACCGGGAACCCACCTGGAGGCAGGGATTGAAAATGGTTCCAAAATACCGGTATAATACCAGTGTTTTGGAACCGTTTTCAATCTCTGCCTGAAGGGTCCACTACTCCACTTGCAATATGTATGGTGGGATGGCACATGTGCTCTATGAAACGGGGGTGGACTCGAATGTGTTAAGCAATTAAATATACCAAACTAATTCAGAAATGGACAGATTGACTCATTTTATAATCATAAATACTAGTGATAATAACAGCATGTTTTGCTATCTCTCTGAATAATGTGTCTGCATCCTCTAAATAACTTTTAGAGCGGAAATAGGTAGTCTAATGTAAATAAGCACCCTACAAATAATATTACCTATTTAAATTTAAATTAAATAAGGAATTAATTCTCGTTTAAAAAACCATGGAAAAATTCATAGACTTGCATTTTATTTTTTATTACTAAAGGTAAATATTAAATAAACTATTATATTAAAATATGTAAAATACTAGTATTCAGCTGCATCCGGTTAGACTGGAAGCCGACCCCAACATAGTTGGGAAAAGGCTAGGCAGATGGTGATTAAATACACTACTATAAACAATTCATAACTGAAAACATTGTTCATCTGATTGTTGTTTAAAATTAGTAAGATAAATAGATGATGACACAATGTATTTGTTATGATACAGGTGCATCCTGTTAGACTAGGCAGTTAAATGATGTTCTTTAATGTTTTAATTTTTTTTTTAAAAGCAAGTTTTTTAATGTTATTATGCATTGTGGCGGTTCTGTAGCCTCATTTTTTTGTTAACATGTTTATGTTTTCCATTGTATGGCAATCGTGGACTGCAGTTGAAAATCAGCGTCAGCCGGTTTACCTCTTTGTTGCCATCTGGGATTATGCTGAGCCAAGGCCATTTTGGCATTAATAGCTTTGTTTATTTATTTTGTTTAATTTTAAGGTGTTTCTGTTTATAATCATGCCAATAAACACAATTTTCTTTCTTTCTATAACTGGTTTATATAAAATTAGTTTGAGTTTATTGTGAAGTAATAAAATAATAAAAAAACTAAATGAACACTTTATACAATATCAGGTGTCCATTGTTTGAATTTTATAGGGATAAACAGATTCCTACGGTATTAAATATTTTCAGTGATTATTTTTGTAATAGTGAGTTGTCATGATTATGCATATTATTTGCCATCTAGTTTTTTGCCTAAAGTACTTAATTAGATTTTTCGTTATCATCCAAACAGTTTACTGCTAATAATGTGACACTTGTTTGTTAATAATTGTACCTTTCTTCGATAGTTTAAGTTTAAGAAAAACTGGTCACGTTTTTTATTATTATGCACATTTTGTTTGCTGGTAAATAATTTTACATAATATTATTGCCCCATGATTTATACTATCTGCTATCTCTCAGATAATCTCATATTCTGATTATCAAATATTGAATCATCTACAAAGCACTTTAGTGTTTCAATGCCAATAGTAGTAAAAACATGCACAAAAAACGACATTGATAAGAAATTATTGAATATTATTAACCTATAAAATGGACATTTGAATATTTTAGTAATTGATGTTGTAGCAAGAAAGAATTTTGAATATTATGTTTTTGAAATAACTGCTGGAAGAATGAATGAATAAGAGACTGTGAGACGACTGACCTAGTAACCAAATGTAGTTTGATCATGAACATGAACTGTGAATTAGAAATATATGGGTCACTCACCTATTTTGAAATTGTCATCTTGGAAGTAGAACTTGTTGATGAGCCTAGTGAGGATGTAGCCCAGCACGCGGCTGTTGTAGTACGTTATGTAAACGATCCATAGTATCGCAGATATTAGCGACACGAGCAGCAGGGCAAAGTTTCTGTCCATTGTTATTTCCGCGAAGTCTATCGACGACGAGTTCCATCTTTGCGCCACCGGATCGTCTATAGACCCGGTGAAGTTCTCCCTGAACACAATCATACCACGTAAAAACACTCAAACAATAATAAAACCTTCAAAAATAACTTTTTAAACGAAAATAAACATCACCCAATTACAAGGCTACGCAAATCGCCGTAACTTACATGATGGTGGCTTAATTACTACACTGACACTTTTCACATTTTATACAATTAAACTGCCCTAGAAAATCATACACGATACACATTTCTAATACTATTTTCTGTCTTTCCTAGCAAAATCATAAATCACTGCCCATCCGTGGTTCAGTTCAGAACTTTGACAGATACGATGGATTACGTTCCGTTTGACATAACTCGATTTGAGTTGTGTAGAAGATTATTTAGTTTAGACTTGGTTTGGAACAAAGTTGGTGGCAAAAAAATATTTAAACAGATAAATTAAAGCTTTTTAAAAAATAATTCACAAAATAAAATATGATATTTTTTTACGTATCCTACCTTTTTACGGTAAAATTAAGTTATCTATGAACACAACAATGAGGCGGCGGTTCCACTGAGGCGGAGCGGAGCAGAGCGGAGCGCGATTCACCTATCACACGGCTTGAAATCCACTTATCTTCTCCACTCCTGCCATGTGATTGGTGAATCGCGCTCTACTCCACCTCAGTGGAACCGCAGCCTAATTGTTAGTTGCTAGGTAACGAGCATTTTGTTACTATAACTTCACAGGTTACAGTTTTCTGCATTGTTGCGTTTGATAAACTGAGTTGATAAATTAAAAATAATCTATATATGTAGTCAAAAGTCGATAAGAAAAATGGAAGAAGCAAAAGATATCGAACAAGAGGCATTCCAACCTAGAGTCAGGTATGTCAACTTTCATAAAAAAAGTTAACGGGGAACGGTGATGGTCTGGTTTCTGATAAAAAAATATTTAGGCTCGATAGGCTCATGCTCAGTTTGGAACAATACATAAATAACTTTGTACATACAACTCATTTCTTTTTTAGGGTTCCGTACCCAAAGGGTAATAACGGGACCCTATACATACCCCTATACTAAGACTCCACTCTCCGTCGGTCCGTCTGTCTATCACCAAGCTGTATAGATCTCATGAACCATGATAGCTAGGACAGTTGATAGAAATTTTCAGATGATATTATTTCTGTTGCCGCTATAACAACAAATACCTACTAAAAACATAATAAAAAAATAAATATTTAAGGGCCCCCCTTAAATATTTATTTTATTATGTTTTTAGTATCCCATACAACACACGTGATTTTTTTACCCTTTTTTGCTCGATATAACGGCAACAGGTAGACGCTTGAAATATTCACAACAACAAAAAATCAAAACATTTATTCGCATAGAATATAGGTAGGTATTTGAGTTGTTTTTTTATAGTTGTATATTCACTTTAAAAATAAATAATTAAACTACAATAAATATTTTAGGGGAGCTCCCATACAAACGTGATTTACTCTCACTTGGCCGGTTTTTTTATTAACTCGCAGGGAACAGGTGTATCCTAGGTACCTAATTTAATTCACTCAGAAATCTACCTATTTAGTATTTACCATAGTTTATGAATGTTAAAATCGTATGCGCCTCTAAAAGAATATTTGGTATCTGCTTGATATCATCTAAGACAAGGTCATTCCTTGAAGACGACACCGACATGGCATACCTAATTCAAACTAGCCGAGTCCACAGTATAAATATGGCCGAGTCTGTTACCGCTCGCTCCCATCAATCAGTCATCAGTCTTTGTCGGGTGGATGGAAGTAACGGAACGTCGTCGGGGCAACCCAACGTTCCAACAATGTTCATTGTATAGCAAGGCCCTGCGTGAGTCATTAATTTAGGACGAATAAAAAAAGATAAGCACCGGAACTAACTAGAATCAAAACGCCTGATAAAAGATAACCCAGAGTCAAGTGACAGCTAAATAGGTTAGGTAAATTGTTTTTCAATACAAGGGTATCGCCGAGCGCGCAGACATTTAAACAAGCTTAGAAAACAAAAGGTCACCGGAGACCCACTTAACTTTGCTTTAAATGCATTTAGAGTTGCCAAGTCCCGCTACAGAGCATCAGTGGAAAAGTCTAAGGGTAATTTACTGCGAAAAATAGTAGAAAAACTAGATAAAGAAGGTCCGTGGTCTCCTTTGTATCACGAGTTCAAAGCTAATCGATCAGTCGACCTGGCGTTTGTCCAGAACATTAAAGTAAATAATAGACACACGACCGGTATTGAGGAAACAACCGAAGTTCTATTAAATAGTCTGATACCTGATGATTCGCCAGTAAATGACAATGACTACCATCAGCAGATCAGAGCGTGGGAATCTGTGCCACCTGAATCACCAACGTCAGACCTTCCATCCATTGACGAATTCATTAATGTTGTCAGAAAACTGCCTCTTAACAAATCATCAGGTGAAGATAAAATATCTAATCGGATGATAATAGAAGCTTGTAAAACAGCGGGTGACGCCATTTTATCTGTTTTCAACCGATGTATTGCGGACGGCGTTTTTCCTCGTGTATGGCGACGTGGCTTTATACGAATAATTCCAAAAAGTGGTGATAAGCCACCGGACGACCCTAAGTCTTACAGGCCCATTACCCTACTGCCATCTTTGGGAAAACTCCTGGAGCGCCTTATCGTTCCACGTTTGCTGCCAGACTGGCCAAAGTTTCATAACAACCAATTCGGTTTCACCGTGGGAAAATCTACCGTAGACGCGGCACTTTCTGTTAGAAAAATTGTTAATAACTCGGAACACAAGTACGTGGTTGGAATCTTTTTAGATATTTCCGGGGCTTTTGATGAATCATTCCCCCTGCGTCGAATCCCTTTACGTCGACTCGTGAAACAAATGACATCTGTTTTAAAAAGTTTATGCTTGACCACGAGATTGGAAAAGTACATAACGCATGGTGGCCGATGCTACTACTTATAATGAAGAATCGCGGCTGCTATAAAAACATAATATATAATCTTGTTTATTCATATCTTTAAATGGTTCCGCGAAACTCAAACTCGGACATCATTCTATGTCAAAGTCCCTTACCATATGATGTCCTCAGGACTCGGTAATCGCTCCGTATCTGTGGAATTTAGGTTTCGATGATTTTCTCGCGATTCCTCTCCCACCCGGCTGTTCATTAACCGGTTACGCGGACGACGGCCTGCTGCTCATTCAGTCGAGTACTCGGGCTGGACTCCAGAATTTAGCTGACACTTGCCTACGATTAATATCTCAGTGGGGCGATCGAAACCGTCTGACCTTTGCACCGCAAAAAACTTATCAACTAATTTTAAAAGGTAATCTTAAATCGTGGCCTAGTATTAAATTTAATAACGTTCCCGTGAAAAGAAAGCAGTCCGTGTGCTACCTTGGTTTGGACTTAGAGAAGAATTTTTCATTCATAGATCATATAAAAACTGTCGGTGAAAAAGCTAAAAAGAACGTGGGGTCTGTCATTTCTAACTTTAAAGACCATTTATGGGGCTACCTATTTGGGGTGTATGTGCTATGGGGCACCTGTTTGGGCCGATAGGGCCACCATAGGAGCGGTACGACGTAAATTGCTTCAAAGCCAGCGTTTGGCTTTGATATTCTTATGCAAAGCGTATAGGACGGTTAGTACTGAAGCCTTACCGGTACTTGCAGGTGTACTTCCAGTCGATCTTGAAGTGCAGCGACGGGCTGCAACGTGCTATAACGCGCGTGAGACCACGGACGCAGACTTTTTAACCCTACGTGACCGTGATAAGATTTCTAGATTATTGAAACCACAGACCGACGTCTGGGAGGAACTTTTGTCTGAATGGCAATGTAGGTGGGATAATTCCATCAAGGGCCGACACCGCCACCAGTTATTTCCATCCGTTCGTGAACGGCTGGCCAGGACAAGGCTGGAGGTTGATCACTGTGTTGCTCAATTTCTCACCGGTCATGGTAACTTTAAGAGTAAATTATTTTCCTTCAAGCTTGTTGACTCGCCTTTTTGTCAATGTTCCACATCTGACTGCGAATATGAACAATCAGCACATCATATTTTATGGGAGTGCAGTCTTTGGCAGAATGAACGCAATATTATGTTGGATAGTGTACAGGTTACATCAGGAGTTATTTACTACACAGACCTTGTAGAAACTAGAACAAATTTCCGTGCGTTCAAGCGTTTTTGCCATACCTATTATTGGAATCAAATATAACTGCTCACAACTTAGGACCCATTAATGTTAATTAATATTTTTATCCGTGGTGCTAGGCAACTAGGCCTATCCCAGTTGTAAACGTCCCTTTGCGCCTATTGGCCTTGTTTCTTTGTGTCTCCTGCTGATATGGAGGGAAGTGGAAATTACGGATTTTCCTACTCCTCCGCTATACTTTTCTGATTAATTTCGTTGCGGGATCCAAGACAGTTAAATTCATTCTCTGGGACTTCGTCGAGCTTCATTGTCTCGGCGCTTTTCTGGTGGTCGCCACTGTTGATTCTGGCTTTCAGGAGTGACAGTGGTTTGGGAACAGTGTGGCGGGCTTGTCCCAAATAAAAAAAAAAAGGGTATCGAACACGGGTTTCGAAAACTGGTTCTTATCGCACTACGATTGCGTTTTTTTCCATTTTCCCGCACGTGTGCGGGAATGAAAATTGCCACATATAATACCTATACTTATTCCAAATTGGTTCAATGCCTTTAATCTGAGGTGAATGTTTTTTTTTTTTAATTTTTGCGCGTCTATAGGGCATAAATATTTTTTGAATATTCAAATTGTGTTTAGAAATAGAATATCATAGACAAACATGATTATTTAAAACTAATATTTACTTCTAAATACAAACAACATGTAACATTTATTTGTGTTCTGAATTCAATTAAATAAAAAAAAGTATATTTTATATAAGGCTGTTTAACGGCTTCATACCTTTGCTTCTCCTTCAACCGACAACCTGGCGAAAGCAAAGCGCGGAAAAAAAAATCATAGTTTTCCTAGTAGGTAATTCTTAACAAAAATATTTTTCGTTCTTTTATTTTATTTCTTCTTTTTTGCGCGTCTATAGGGCATAAATATTTTTTGAATATTCAAATTGTGTTTAGAAATAGAATATCATAGACAAACATGATTATTTATAAATAATATTTACTTCTAAATACAAACAACATGTAACATTTATTTGTGTTCTGAATTCAAATATTTAAAAAAAAGTATTTTTTATATAAGGCTGTTTAACGGCTTCATACCTTTGCTTCTCCTTCAATCGACAACCTGGCGAAAGCAAAGCGCGGAAAAAAAAAGGTACTCCCTTATATCTCCTAAAAATTTTTGTCCGAAAATCATTATCCATAAAACGTTTGCTATAAACTTCACTTACCATAATGTTCAAAATCCCGAATTTTTGTTTTACATAATTATCTTTATTTCTAAAACTGTTCTGTCATAATATCGAATACTATAATAATTGAATCTTCTAATTGTATATGCCATAAAGTCAATTATCCTAAATATTATATTATATAATGTGTATTATTCCTAATGTCCATATAAGTGTAATAAAATTTTTGGTCCTATAACATTTGCTAAAAATTAGGTTTTAGTGACAGAAACGAATCGCTGTAAATCCGACCCTACGCAATCTTGTCTGCCCTACCCTTAGAGTGTAATTTAAAATCGCGTAGGCGTGGAGGGGCGAGGCGGCCCGCGAGTTGAGGAGCAGGTGGTTGTAACACTCGCCGCCGCTGCTGAGGCTGGCCGGCGAAGCCGGCCAGCAAGCCGAAGCTGCGGTGGTGAGCGTTAAACACATCTGCGACGATAAGCTCGCGTGGGACCGCCGGAGCTCCGCAGCGCCGGAGCCGTGACAGAAACCATGCCTGCTGCATGTTGCTTGCTCGCTTGCATGCTGCATGCTTGCTTGCATACTGCATGCGTGCTTGCTTGGTTGCTGTAAGCTTGTTGCATGCTTGCTGTATGCTGCTTGCTCGCTTGCATGGTTGCTTGCATACTGTATGCGTGCTTGCATGGTTGCTGCAAGCTTGTTGCATGCTTGCTGCATGCTTGCTGAATGCTTGCTGCATGCTTGCTGCATGATTGCTGCATGCTTGCTGCCTGCTTGCTGCATGTTTGTTTGCATGTTTGCATACTTATTACAGGTAAAAATAAAATCCACATAATTATGTTCACACTCAACTGTTTTATAATGATTGACGGTTTGATTGATTGATTTTCTGCCTTTTAGTGACTACTTATATGAAATGTATGCCAAAACAAAAGAAGATTCTAACTATGAACTTTCTGCGATATGATGGTTCTACTTTTTAATTCTTACAAATTTCATAAGAGCAATATTGTATAAAAAATGTGTTGTGTTGAGAGAAGTTCATAGCATAGCAAAAGCTAATTAATACTTACTTTACTGTAGGTACCCGTAATTACAGACACAATTAAAATAACAATGTTCTGTTCCCTTTTGGGAACGTCTGGGAACATACCGGTTTGTTTTAACAATATTATTAAGATCTAAACATTTTTTTTTAAATTTAGGATTTATAACTATTATTGAAAACGATTTTAAGTGTTTTGTATATTATTGATTGTAATATTTATGACAAACGGGTTTAGAGCATATTGTATTTAGGGATTTCAATTTTATGGCATGTGATATTATGTGATATTAAGTTCGGGTAAGTTATCATTCGGACAAATAATGATTAGGACAAAAAATGTTATGGCACTTTAAATTATGAATAAAAAAGTTAGGTAATACAATAGAGAACCAAAAAAAAATCATAGTTTTCCTAGTAGGTAATTCCTAACAAAAATATTTTTCGTTCTTTTATTTTATTTCTTCAAAACTGTATTGAAAAACGTCGTTTGATACACGTGGACATTTGTTATTGAGTTCTCGGCTCAAAAACACCCTCGCCTACGGCTCGGGAGTTTAATTCCGCCTCGGATGCAATAACAAACTTTCTCCACTTGTATCAAAATGTACTATTGTTTAACCTATTTGGTTTTATTTTATTTAATAGTTTAAATCATTGGTAGTTGGTTGGTACCTGACATCAACATACCTAACCGTACCTAACTGAAGACCGGACACTTGTGGACAGCCACAACAGTCAAGCAGTGAGGGTGTTCACGGACGGCAGCAAAATTAAGGGCAAGGTCGGAGCAGCACTGTCTCTTTGGGAGGGTGATGCCGAGACCAAGTCTTTCAAACTTAGCTTGCCTCCGTACTGCACGGTCTACCAGGCGGAACTTCTGGCCATATGCGTAGCCACGCGCGAAATACTCAAGCGCAAAGAGGGAACCTTCGGTATCTATAGTGACTCAAAGGCCGCACTTCAGACAGTTACGAACCAAGGTTCCCTCCACGCACTGGCCGTGGAGGCGAGGGCGAACGTTGCCGTGGCTTTATCCCAGAGCAAAGATATATCCTTGTTCTGGGTAAAGGCACACGCAGGGCTCGAAGGCAACGAGCGCGCAGACCATCTTGCGAAGGAGGCTGCACTCCGGTCTAGAAAGAGGCTATGACCGCTGCCCGGTTTCATTCGTCAAGCGGCAGATCCGTTTGGGGTCGCTCGACGAATGGAACCGGAGGTACCAGAATGGCGAAACCGCCTCTGTAACTAAACTCTTCTTCCCCGATGCAATCGACGCCTTTAAAATCGTAAAGAAGGTACAACCAACAGGTATCCTGACACAGATCTTCACGGGGCACGGTGGGTTCTCCGAATACCTGCACCGTTTCAAGTGTAAGGAGAACCCATCGTGCATCTGTGAACCGGATGCACTGGAGTCGATTGCTCACATCATAACCGAATGCCCAGTCTTCGAAAAAGAGAGATACGAAGCCGAACAGAATCTAGAGAATAGCATCAATAAAAATAGTATAAAGATCCTGATGTCAGAAAAGAAATCTAGGAAAATTTTATTAGACTACTGCCTAAAACTTGCCACCAAAGTGATAGAACGAAATAAAGTCATCTAAAACTCTGTCCTTTTCCAAATATGGACATTTCCTTCATGGAATAGATATTTAGGCATAAGCATAGATTATCATAGCACATAAACAAGACAATAACAAAAATACTTAAAACTAATAAATTAAACATTCAAGCCACTTAAATAACAAAGTTAAATTAGAAAACAAATAAAAATCGCAGTAAAGTAACAAATCAAGAGTAAAAAAGGACTCTGACTATGTCAGGGGGACACCAGCAGAGCAGGAGTAGGATTTTCCACTCCTGCCATTGAAAAAAAAAAAAAAACCGTACCTAACTACCTACTTACAAAAAAGTATATAGCAAATCTACTATATAAAAATAAGTCGGGTTTTCCTTCCTGACGCTATAACTCCAGAATGCACGAACCGATTTCCACGGTTTTGCATTCGTTGGAAAGGTCTCGGGCTCCGTGAGGTTTATAGCAATAGGTAGGTAGTAGGTAGGTAGTAGGTAGGTAGCAGGTAGGTAGCAGCTAGGTAGCAGGTAGGTAGCAGGTAGGTAGCAGGTAGGTAGCAGGTAGGTAGCAGGTAGGTAGGTAGGTAGCTCATGTGACGCAGACGAAGTTTCGCGGGTCAGCTAGTTGCCTTATATTTACTTGTACATACTCGTAGGTACCTTTGAGGTACATACATCCAACAATGCATTTGGATTTGGTACCGGTCTACCCAGTGCCGGTTTTAGGACTACCAGCGCCCTGGGCGAGATTTCTAGCGCGCCCCCTAACTGCAATTTTAAACCCATACGAAAAAAAGGCAAAGGATAGGTATAATGACACAACCATTCATTAAAAAAAAAAATTACTTATAAAAATTATTACTAATAAAAATTTACTTTTTCAACACATTTACTCAAAAACTGCATTTACGGAGCGGAGAGGAGAGTTTTTTTTTAATTAGGTAAAAATTGTTTTTTTTTTGGTTTTTTCTTCATGGGTGTCGTTTTCGTGGTTTTTCGGGGTCGCTGATTACGAAAATGAGGTCGAAATGAAAATCCAAGATGGCGCCGACGAAAATTTTCGGTTTTTTCTTCATGGGTGTCGTTTTCGTGGTTTTCGGGGTCGCTGATTACGAAAATGAGGTTAAAATGAAAATCCAAGATGGCGCCGACGAAAATTTTTGGTTTTTTCTTCATGGATGTCGGTTTCGTGGTTTTTGGGGTCGCTGATAACGAAAATGAGGTCAAAATGAAAATCCAAGATGGCGCCGATGAAAATTTTCGGTTTATTCTTCATGAGTGTCGTTTTCGTGGTTTTTGGGGTCGCTGTTTGTTTCATTACATATTGTACTGTTTTCTCGCAAATGTGTTGAAAAACATTGTATGACACACGTGCAGAAATTGGTATTTACAAACTCGTGACTATGGTAAGCCCTCGACCGTCTACTCGTTTGTAAAGACCAACTTCTCGCACTAGTACCTATCATTAATAACCATTCTAGCCTTTCTATCGGCGAACTCTTTTATTAAGTTATCAAAGTCGATGTTTTCGACAATTTAATTTTCGATTGACAAACTTGGCAACTTGGCAACGACGCGGGCGCGGCGGCGGGTGCAGGCGCGGTAGACGTGTCGAGTTCGTGTTCACAAGTTCAAATTGGCCACCAGGCGTTTGCGCGAGTATGACGTAGCGACAAGTTCAAAAATTTTGAACTTGCCTGACGTCGCGAGTGAATCGCGCGCTCCGCCGCTAGTTCGATGTGAACACACAAACATCTCACTTTCACGCGCTTGATAATGAAACTTTACTTGGGAAGAGACTGGACCCCACGACATAGGGTATCCTAGTGTGGAGTCCAGGGAATTTGTAAAAATCTAGCGTTTAAGGATCATTGTTTTTTTTATGAAGGGGCGCCTGTGGCGCCCTTTCATATCCGGCGCCCTGGGCGGTCGCCCACCCTCGCCCCCCCCTAACGCCGCTACTGGGTCTACCTTCTCCGTGTCTCGGAAAGCATGTTAAGCCATTGGTCCTTCGATGATCTCTCTCCGGTCGTGTCAGATTGCCCGGATTGCAGTCCCGTCGGGGTATGAGAGTAAAGGAACAGTGAGTGCCCGTCATAGATAATACACTATATAATACAAGGTGCCTGTGCCTGCGAAGTGATGCGCACACACTTGTGCACTAGGGCCATAAGGTATAATCGCGCCGATAGATAATCTCCACTGCCCGCTGGGTTCGACCACAGTGAGCGAAAACGGTCAGGACACGTCAGGGGGACATAATACTTTGTAATAATAAATAATGAAAAGTAATGCCGTGACCACGCTTGGCCGGTGTTGGGATTCTTCCTAGGATATCACTCACAGCACAGTCCTCATCAGCAGTTGCTCTTGTGTCACACACAAGATTTATGAGGACGAAGTGAAGGTAGTCATTCAGAATGTCATTTGACTTACCATGCAGGCCACAAAGAAAGTATTGCGAAAACAAGCGACCAAACACGGCTCAAAACGAGGGACTTCCTGGACAGCACGCCGGTCAAACTCCAGGGTCAGTACCATACCCTTCTTACAGCCCTGATCTAGAACCGTGTGACTTCTTTTTATTCCCGAAAATAAAAAATCTGCTCAAAGGGATACAATTTTCGTCGCCGGAAGATGCGCTGTCAGCGTTTCGAGCAGGCTGTAGGCTGTAAACGAGGTGTCTACGGGGAACTGGAAAAAGTGTTTCGAAAACTAGTTAAGAAGCATGAAACTTTGTATAGGGGATAGTGGAGAGTACTTTGTGAAGATTTCTTAAAAAAGAAAATATTTACCTGTGGAACATTATACTATATAAAGCTCGATTTTTATTTATATTTTCGCAAAACTTTCTGAGTGCCCCACGTCCATAATTCACCACTTTCTATCCAGACAAAGAGTATCTAAATATGTAAGGATCGCAGCAGGTGGTGTTCCGTAGTTTCCACCTACCCCTCATAGGGAGACGGACTGGAGTCTAAATATGTATGAAGGTTCTAGGTATAATAACTGCTACAACGCCTAATGCCAGTCGGACTTCTAAAGCTGTTTTATAAAGCATATTTTATAACACATTTGCTCGTAAAGGGTCTCTTATTTCACCCATTTCAATATCGTAATGTATCTCATTACGTACTTGTGCAGTAATGTAATTACAACCACAGAGTATCTATATAGACGCACGGTTTATAAAGATGCTCCGTCAAAAGGGACCGGTACTTTTTTAAATCTTAGCAAAGAGTTTTTATGTCAGAAAAGTAGTCAACATTTTATGAATAAAATTAAATGTGGGAGATGAAATATAATAAATAAACATTTAATTCTTTAATTTAATTATTTTTGACAATAAATTACAATCATTTATCTGTAACAAAAACACAAAAATATTAATTTACTTTATTTTTATTAGTGATCGATGGTCTTTGCCTTAAAAAAAAGCGCTGATGTGCGCGCATCGCTAATTTGTGAACAAGTAAAAGATTTATTCGTTTAAGAAGTCCGAGTTTTATTTATTTCCTCGCAAATATGTTATAAAACGTCGTATGACATACGTGCGCTTTGATAATTACAGCCTCTGCTTTATTATAGCCCTCGCCTACGGCTCGGGCTAGCAATATCGCCTCGGCTGAAATTTTCAACTTACCGCACTTATATCATAATGTACTATTACCACTTTGCTCGACCTATGAATCCTACCAAGCCTTTATCGTAACGGACAAGATGTGAATGTAGGTACTATTGGGTTACCTCTACGGACTTCATCATAAGGGAAAACCAGACTGTTTTTTTAATTTGTGTATTTTTTTTCTGCATTTCCAGATGGTGCAACCCCCAATGCCTGGACGTGATGACGTTCGTGGGAAATTCTGTATTCGCTGTCGCCAACGACATCTACATTGTTTTCTTTAACTACAGGACCGACACTGAAACTGTTTACCTAGCCAACGACATGGAGACAGGCGATGGAGTGGATGCTTTAGCTGGTAAATATGGCGGCTAGATACTTACAGATTCAGTAGGAGTTAGGGTTTCTTGAATGCCGATATCAGGTAGGCAAAGTTGCTCAAGCATGAGTCTGGACTTCTGGAGCTCAAATTTAATTTTAACAGGCTTTTGCCTTTAACGATTCAAAGGCGCGCAAGCATCGCTTTCCACAATATCAGTGTTGTCTCAATCGACGACATTGTACTACTTATACAGGTAGCCCAGCTGCCCAGCTATCCCAGCCGGTTTCGGGTTCCTGGTACACAAAACCCTTTGTGACAACGTGGTAGAAGTTTCCAGTGTCCCGAACAAGGTAGCCTATTTCATAGTGAAGCCAACAAAGTCTAAACAGAGAGGTATAGCCTCAAGGTTGTTCAGATCTACGTACCGACCTCTGCATCATTGGACTTACGTGGTAAAGGAAATGTCACTGCCACTTAAGTTTGGCAATTCTTCGGGCTACGTCGGTAACCTTTGTTCTCTTGCGGATGTCTTCATTTCTGATTCGATCGCGCAAGGAAACTCCGAGCATAGCCCTCTCCATTGCCCTTTGGGTGACTTTAAGCTTTCTGATGAGGCCCATTGTGAGCGACCACGTTTCGGTCCCGTATGTAATCACTGGCAACACACACTGGTCAAAGACTTTCGTCTTGAGACACTGCGGTAGGTTGGACGAGAAGATACCGCGCAATTTCCCGAACGCTGCCCAACCGAGTCGGATTCGACGATTGACCTCTTTCTCGAAGTTAGACCTACCTAACTGGACCGTTTGTCCCAGGTACACATAATCGTCTACAACTTCGAGAGTAGAGTCTCCGATCTTGATAGGAGTGGGTGTGACATGGGCATTTAACATGACCTTAGTCTTGTCCATGTTCATTTTTAGACCCACTCTTCCGGAAGCTCTACTGAGGTCATCGAGCATTGTACTGAGGTCCTCCATGGTCTCGGGCATTACCACTATATCATCGGCAAACCGAAGGTGAGTGATGTACTCGCCATTGACGTTGATGCCTAGCCCTCTCCAGTCCAGAACCTTGAAGACATCCTCCAGTGTAGCGGTGAACAGTTTCGGAGATATAACGTCTCCCTGTCTCACACCTCGCTGCAGGAGGATAGGTTTCGAGGCTTGGTCCTGAAGTCGGACTGACATGGTGGCGTTTTTGTACAAACACTTCAACACCTCGATGTACCGATAGTCGATTTGGCACCGTTGGAGAGACTGCAGTACAGCCCAGGTCTCGATCGAATCGAAGGCTTTCTCGTAGTCCACAAACGCTAAACAGAGAGGCAGGTTATACTCTTCGGTCTTCTGTATAACTTGCCGCAGCGTATGTATGTGGTCCACGGTGCTAAAGCCTTTTCGGAAACCGGCTTGTTCGAGTGGCTGGAAATCGTCAAACCTGCGCGCGAGACGATTCGTGATGACTCTAGAAAACAACTTGTAGACATGGCTTAGAAGTGAGATGGGCCTATAATTCTTCAGCCGGGCATTGTCACCCTTTTTGAAGAAGAGCACCACCACACCCCTGCACCATGCTTGTGGCGTTTTTCCCTCAAGTATGACGGAATTAAACAGCTTCTGAAGGGCCTTTTTTTTTTTTTTTCGGATGGGAAATCATCAAATAACTCCTCTCGCTCTGGACGGAGCAGGAGGGAGTGTCAGACTTTTACTGACTAAAACCCATCCATGTTCCTTCATCGCCCTTTGTGTTCCGGGGCCACGGTATCTCTTTCGAACAGTCCCGCAACCCCGGCAGGCATCGGTCCTTACGGACCCCTTCCTTTTTGCTGACTCTCTTTGAGGCGCGCGTGGAACACGAACGCGCCGTCGACACGGCCTGTCGTCAAGAGACGGACGGACGGCGAGCTAGCCCATAGCCCACCGTCCACAGGCCCGCGCCTACCGGGGGCCACGTGGTGGTGGCCCCCGACGCCCGGGGCGTCTCCCGCGGCGGCCGGGACGTTGAGAGGTTCTCTCCCTCTCACGTTCCGCCACCTCCTTCTCTAGCATTACTGCTTCGCAGAAGGAGGTGACGGCGTCCCATTCCGTCTCGCTCCAGACCATGGCTTGCACCAGGGCCGGACGCGAGAGGTCGCCGCCGCCGATCGCCGCTTCGAGGACACGGCGGTGCTCTGCCCACGCGGGGCACACCTCCACCGTGTGCTGCACCGTGTCCTTCGGTCGATCCTCACAGTGGAAGCACCCGGACGTTTCCTCCCGCCCGATTCGGTGCAGGAACCTCCCGAACACACCGTGTCCGGTGAGGACCTGCGTCAGGCGGAAGGTGAGGACGCCGTGGCGTCGCTCAAGCCACTCCTCAAAGAGGGGACTTATACTTTACTTCGTGCCCTGCACGGGGTTGCGACAGTCGCTCTCTCCATGTCGCCATGAGATCCCGCCGGAAGTCTGTCCGCTGAGCGACAATTTGCCGCGGCAGCGGAGTTTCCCCCCGGCGTAGCGCCTCCGCGCGCCATTCATGTAGGCGCGCGAGGACTATTGCCTCCAGATCCCATGGCGGCAATCCGGCAAGGAGGCTCGCCGCCTCGCGGGATATCGTGCGGTAGCCCCGGGCCAGCCTTACGGCTACCACCTTTTGGGGCGCGTTCAGGTAGTGGGCGGCTCGCCGCCTCAATGAACGCGCCCACACCGGGGCCCCGTAAAGGGCCATTGACCGCACGACTCCCGCGTAGAGCTTCCGACAGGAGGCGTTTGGCATTTCCGACGTTTGCCCCCCCAGATTGGGCAGGAGCCGCCTGAAGGCAGCCCCAGTCCGCTCCAGTTTGGGGGCCAAACGTCGGAAATGTTCCACGAAGTTCCACCGGCTGTCAAGGACAAGACCCAGGTACTTCAACGTCGACTCGACGCCGATGGATACCCCTCCTACCGTCAGTAGGGATCCCGTCAGTGGCGCATTCCGAAGCCCATGAAAGCACACGGCCTCGGACTTGTGCAGTGCCACCTCGAGACCCAGTTGCCGGATCCTCTCAACGACTATCGCAACCCCGCGTGTCATCGCTTCGGCCGCCGCCTCGTGCGACCTCCCCTGCGCCAGCACCAGCGTACCACACTACACTGACACCACTGGGGAGGTCAGCGCGCAGCACCCAGTCGTACCCGATGTTCCACAAGGACGGCCCTAGAACCGATCCCTGCGGAACACCGCACGACATCTCTCGCCGGTTCCACTCTCCGTTGCGACCAGGGTAGATGACGGCCCTATCCGTCAGGTAGTCTCCGACCACTCGACGGAGGTAGGTCGGCACCCGGTAAAACCGGACTGCCTCCCTAATGCAGCTCCAGGGCATGGAGTTGAAGGCGTTGGCGATGTCGAGAGACACCGCCAAGACAACCCCACCCCTGGACATCGCATCCCCCGTCGTGAGGGCTCTCACGCGCATGATGGCGTCCACCGTAGAGCGCCCCTTGCGGAAACCAAACTGGTGTTCCGCAAGGTCCGGCCCCGTCCCCGCAAGGTGCTCGGCGAGGCGGTTTGCAATTACTCTTTCAAAGAGCTTGCCCACCTCTTCGAGCAGCACCACGGGCCGGTATGCAGACGGAGAGTCCGCAGGGCGCCCCGGCTTCCGAATGAGGACCAGCTTTCCCGTCTTCCAACGAAGCGGGAACTGGCCTCTCTCCAAGCATGCGCTTAGGAGCCCCTCTAGTCGGGGCCCGAGAGCCTCCGAGGCCAGGACCCAGGCTTTGCCAGGCAAGCCGTCGGGTCCCGGGGCGGTATTTTTGGCACTGAGCCTACGTACCGCCACTCTCAGGTCTACACCAGTCGCTTCCGGACCGTTGTCGTCGTCGTCCTGTTGGTCCGCTTCCAGCATCGCAGGCGGCGGAGCCATAGGCGGGGGTGGATGTTCCCCTCGCGAAGGGAACAGAGTGCTCACCACGTCCTCCACGAGCTCAGGCCGGAGACTCTGCGTCAGTGGGGGGGCCCAGGGGCGGCTCTCGGGCGCTCGGGCTCTTCCCAATTGCCAGATCCCTTGCAAATACCTTGGGAGCCTTTATTCCCCTCAATTGCGTCTTTAATACGCTCGGTATTAAAGCGGCGGAGGTCGCTCTTGAAGGATTTAGAGATCCGTCTATTGAGCTGCCGGTATTTACACGCCTCGTCTGAAGACTGCAGGATCATCTCACGCCGCTCCTTCATGAGCTTGAGAGTGTGATCGGAGAGCCTCTTGTTCTGATCTGTACGACGCGCCTTGAAGAACTTAGACCCAGTCGTATGGACAGTTTCCACGAACCCATCGTTGTATTCGTCCACTGAGCTTCCTAGGCACTCGAAACGGTTCTGGAGTTCAAGCTGAAAGCTCTCGGGGTTTTGGATTTGGATCTGTGCTGGACGGAGCGTAGACTTCATCAGTCGATACCTTTCAAGCTTGATATTGATGTTCAATGTGCCTCTTACCATGCGGTGATCGCTCCCGGTTTTCACCGAATTGATCACAGAGACATCATTGAACATTTGCTTCTTGGTTGACATGATGAAGTCGATCTCATTTCTAGTTGCACCATCGGGGCTCTGCCAGGTCCACTTCCTGTGCTCACGCTTTCTGAAGAAGGAGAGTTCATCATATAGAGGCCCTCCTTCTGCATAAAACTAGCCAGTTGGTGACCCCGGCGATTCCGATGTCCAACTCCAAATTGCCCCACCTGCAGCTCATCCCCGTCTCGTTTGCCCAGTTTCGCGTTGAAGTCCCCCATTACAACTGGGAAGTGAGTTTTGGAACCATGCATGGCTTTAGATATATCCTCATACATGGTCTCCACGTCGTCGTCGGGGTGTGCCGAGGTCGGGGCGTAGACCTGTATGACCTTCAGCGAATATCTTGAGGATATTCTGAGTATAAGGTACGCCACCCTGGTCGACACACTCTCGATCTTCACCACGTTGTTCACAAGGGACTTGTGGACGATAAACCCAACACCACCCTGGGACTGCCGGTCACCCTCTTGGAAATAGAGCAGGTTGCCGGATTTCAGGATTATCGTGTCCTCCCCCTCTCTTCGGACTTCAGATAATCCCACAATACTCCATCGCAACCTGCTCAATTCCTCTTCTAGTTCCGCTATCTTCTCGTCGGTCCGGAGTGTGCGCGTGTTATATGTTGCCAGGTCCAGTCGTTGGTATTGGCAGCCGGATCCCTTCCGGAGATTCTTCGCACCCCTTGCCACGCCGTAGCCTCGACCGCTGCCGTAGTCGAGGGCAGACGGGCTGCCGGGCACTAGGGGCCATTTCTTTGTTGCGCTATTCATGGGGGGGTTTTGCCATAATCGCCACGCTTGGCAAGCGGGTTGGCGATCGCAGTGAGTGCAGTTCTTACATAAAACACAGAGAGCGCTGCTGCCCATTCTCTGGTAAGTCCCTTAGTCGCCTCTTACGACACCCACGGGAAGATATGGGATGGTGTTATTCTTTACGTCCGACACCACACGGACGAATTTCATATTTATTATTATTATATCTAGCCTGTAGTGTCCCACTGCTGGGCAAAGGAATCCCTCCATTCCTTCCAACGGATCACGATTCTGTGCTATTTCTTTCCAATCCTCAAGGAAGACATCCAGTTCGTCCCGCCATCAGGAGATGGCGGGACGAACTGGATACCTTCCTTTCGATACGGGGTCGCGGCAGATCACGAAGGATCGTGGTCTGCCGCGACCCCGTGTCATTGTTTCAGGGCACCATTCCATGAGCCTTACGAGCCCACAGTTCGTTCGGCATGCGACAGATATGTCCTGCCCAGTCCCATTTAAGTTGAGCCACGTCAACGATTTGCGTTTTGGAGCGCAGTGTAGTGTTACGAATACGATCTGTTAATTTGACACCTAGATGCTGCGCTCCATAGCGCGTTGGCAAACCTTGAGTTTGGACTTTTGGATGTTAGTCAAAGACCAAGTTTGTGCACCGTAGGTCAAGATGGGGAGAATACACATGTCCATCAGCTTTCGCTTGAAAGACATGGGCAGAGTGCCCTTAACATATTCCTTCATGGACCAGTAACTCTTCCAGGCATTTTCCGTTCGTCTAGCAATTTCCTTATCGTGCCTTGCCTGAAAAGAGATTACTTGGCCCAAGTAGATATATTCTTGGACATATTGTATATTCTCCCCGCCTACGTGTATGCTCCTCTTAGAGCTGTTGGTCATGATTTTGGTCTTCGATATGTTCATCTTCAGTCCAACCTCAAGGCTTGCATCGCTAAGGTCTTGTAGCATTTGCTCCAGACCTGTGGCTGTGGGGGAGAAAAGGACAATGTCATCAGCGAAACGCAGATTATTCAACCTTGTTTCACCGACGACAAGCCCTTTCTCTTCCCATTTGACTGCCAGCGTCTGAAAGGCTTCGTCCAGGGTACTGGTGAACATTTTAGGAGACAGCAGGTCGCCCTGTTTGACTCCCTTGAGAATGTCAAACTTTGGACCTATTCTCTCTAACTTAATAGCAGCTGTACTGTGGGTGTATATATTGCGCAAAAGATGTATGTAAGTTGGTTCTATGTCTTGTTTAGTAAGGGCATTAAATATTGCAGAATGTGTGATGCTGTCAAAAGCTTTAGAATAGTCGAGTCGACAAATGCAAGATACAAAGAAGTTTTATATTCTTGGTATTTCTCGACTATTTGATTAACGGTGTGTCTGGGTCTGTGGTGGAACTCGACGGTCCTCGACGAAAGCCTGCTTGTTCTGGAGGTTGATTAAAATCTTCTTAATTTCATATCCATTCTGTAAAAAACTGTTATTTTAACATTACAAACAGACACTTCAATTTTATTTATATGTAGGTATGTAGTACATATAGATAGGAAGGTAAGCCCTCAGTCTCCCATCGGAATTCATTCAAATTCAAAATAATTTGTTATTCATACCATATTATGTTTATTTCAGGTCACCGCTCTCAGATGTTTGCCTTTGCTGAGAAAGTGCTAAATCCAAGGATATTCATTTTAACGTATCCGTCGTTCATAAAACTGGCTGAAATCAAAGGTGAGCTTTGCAGAATCGTTTTAAATAAAGTACCAATTAGTAGCAACGACGCGACGACTGACGCCGCGATTGCTTGTGACATTGACATACCGGCCGAAATGCAGATAGCCCGCTTAGCATGACCACCGAAGAAACGAAAGAGAATCGACAAATCTTTTGTTCTTTGCTTTGCTTTTTTTTTTTTTTGTTTTTTTTTTTTTGTTTTTTTCTTTTTAATTTTGCTGTCTACAATCGACAAAATGACAGATGAACAATAAATTTGTCGATTCTCTTTCGTTTCTTCGGTGGTCAGGCTAAGCGGGCAGGGCGTTGTTACCAAACTTGTGCGATATAGTTTCCGTACTGTATATATCGCAAGAGACTTATTTCTTTGTAAAGACAACTACAACGCCACACACGAACTCTTACGTCTCACGCATCGAACCTGGGGCCCTACTCTATAACGTCTCGTCCGTGTATTCAGATCTATCCGTCTCTCTCGCGCACGTCTGCAGATGAGTGCGAGTGAGAGAGACGGATAGATCCGAATATACGGACGAAGCGATACAGAGTAGGGCCTCTGACGTCTCGCAAATTTAATATCATGATGCAATCAGATTTATCTCCGAGATTATTTGGGATTTTCAATATTATAACAGCCAGACTATGACCGCTGGCCCCACACCAGACACATCACCCGTCTGGTCGGAGAATCCTCCCTCGTCAACAGAGGATGAGCAACTTTGGGTTAACAATGTGACACCTCTATAATTATCTGATCTATATTTCTAGAAACGGACACAAAAAGGTACAAGGCACTTGTCATGATGGAAGGCGACCTGATCGCAGGGTTCACTGGCTTCCCTAACTATATGTTGACGGTGTGGTGTTGGCGCACTAACCAGCGGCTGTACCGAGTCGAGACGGGCGTCAAAAGGCGACAGCAGATGTACTTGTGAGTGGTCACCACACTCCTGAATATTCAATACATGACTAATTAATACAATAAGTGCCTTGTTTAACTTGACACATTAGCTCTCTTCTGCTTTGTAGTAGGGGAGCCCAAGCGGGGATTTCGGGATTTACTAAAGCGCGGCAGATTAATATACAGGGGGATACCTTGTACCCGGTTAAGTACCTCCACAAAACATGAGGCCCATATATAAGGCCGCCCGTGAACGATACAGGATCAGATTAGTAAAAAAAAATTGACCATCAGAAATTCTCGAGCGCGTCAGATTAAGGTAGGGTGAGTTAATTACATCCTAAAAAGTGTATATTCCACTAATCTGACAATTTGAGAGTGACGTAAAAAAAGGGGAGGGCAACTAAGTTGTAAAAAAAAAACGTCATCTCGACATTCTCGAGCGTAGCAATTTTTTATTTTATTTTGAAGGAAATAATTCAAGAATAATGAAAAATATATAATCTGACGATTTCCGCAAGCCGAAATAACAAAAATTCGTCGATAAAGTTAAATGCGTGCAGCTGCGTGATGCCTACATTTCCTTCTCCGGATTTCTAATCCTCTCTCACTCTTTCTCTATCTATTACTCTCTCACTCCGTCCCCACTCTGGTTTCTGTTGCCATGACGCCATCACAGCTGATCATAAAGACTCGTTCGTGGCATACAATACGGCCGACGTATCTTGGCGAGTCTGAACATAGGCTTTGCGAACTTTAGCGCATGTACACTCGTGAAGAAAAATAAGTATCAAAACACTTGGGAGACAGAAAGCTACAAAAATAACTTTATATAAATTAAAAATTTAATTTCAGTCCCTCACCTTTTGAAAGCGGCAGATTTTTATTATAAACACACACAATATTATTTACACTTAATACTTTTATTACATTTACACTAATTATTATTTAATCACTGTCGCTTCCTTTCCTTTTAAAATTTCAAAAATAGTGTTCTATGAAACTTCTATCAGACTTTCGAGCTGGGAGAGCTCAAATGTATAGAAATATTATTTCTTTGAACTTAGCGAGCTCAACATATCACATAAATTATATTTTGAGCTCAAAAATGTCATTTCAAGCGCCCAGGAATGGAATTAGCGGGAAGTTGCAGGGATGGCCTTTAAAGTGAACCGTTTTTCTAATTTTTTTTTGTCAGATCAGGCGAATCCCTCTAGATAATCGTCAGATTATGAGACAGTACGTTTAGATTATAAAGATGAACCATATATATCTTAATCTGACGCGCTTGAGTATTTCAAAATGGCGATTTTTTTTTGCACATTATGAAAATGGCCGCGAGTTTGCGTCCCATCGAAATCGTCAGATTAGTGAATGAGAGCTTTTTTTTGGTGTACTTAACACTCCCTTAGAAAATCTGACGCGCTCGATTAATTTTTTATTTTTTCATTTTCAACCCTTAAATACAACCACCCGCATCATGCAAACGATCAGATTAACATACGTACATTATTAAAAATACGTAGGGCATTGATGCTATCAATATCTGATGCGCTCGAGGATGTCCATGCAACAGTTTTTTTTTACATATTTAAAAATCTATAGCCGCTTCCCCCACCGATGTAAAGGTATATATCATATAACATTTTTTTCTTCTTATCATCTAAGCTTTGCATCCCAATAGGTCTCTACGACGCTCGAGTAAATCCCCATTTAGCCTCGTGGGCTCCCCTACTATTGTAAAACGAGTCAGGTTAGAAGCTTACGTTGGCTTTTAATTCATCGTCGTCATCCTTTGCCCATACACACCGATGGCAATAGCTTCTCAGCTTCTGCCAATTTGCTTAATGAGTTACTCTCCTGCTAGCAATTTTTTTCACATTCTGCATATTATTTGCCGTATAATTTTCAGCGCTGCTTGTATGATTGTTCTACCCCGTATACTAACTGTTCTAGCTATAAGACTCATCCTTTTTGTGCTATTATTCTTCATTGTCTAATGGGCCGGCTCTTCGAGGTGAATTCGCGTGATGGAAAGCGATTGATGAGGTCTACGCTACGGTGTAACAAGCACAGCCCTGAAATGCGTGATGCCGGTTCACATCAATGGGCCAGCCCTTTCTAAGACGGTTTTAAATGTCCAGGGCCAGTCGCACACACATGCTGATCTGCCAGTGCTGGGGCGACGGCCTCAGCGTGTGGGAGGTGGCACGCTGCTACAAGAAGTGCTTCGTTCTGAAGAGGCCGAGGAAGGAGATCACCGGCTGGGAGGTCACGGATGCTGTGCTCTCTGGCGCGTGCTGGGGCTTCGAGGGAACGCTGTATGTTATCGATCCTAAGGCTAATTTGTTCAGTGTAAGTGTAGTATTTTATTCTAATTATTCTGTGACCAGCTTACTTGTGTAATTTAGTAGCTTGTGTCTTTGTTGAGAAATACCGGCTCAGTGATAATAGCATCGACTTACGTGTCGTGGATTAGGTTCAAAACTCATGGAATTGATTTCATTACCACTTCATTCAAAACGGTAAAAGAAAACATCATGAACCTGTAAAAGAAAATGTCCTAGAACCACAAAAGTTCACAGCCGCATTACATTTTTGTACATTTAACTAAATCTTACTCGAAACTCCTTCCTTGTTCTGGATCCTGCAGATGAGCTCCGATGGTATTGGATTAAACAAAGTGCTGGAGTGGTCGGACGAGACCATAGAGGGCAAACGCCGAACCAGCATATGTTCCTTCCTCAGCGGCGTACTTATCTACGGACCTGATGAGCAATTACGGGTAAGTTTTGAAATATGAATTTTTCAATTACTTGCTACATCCTTACCTGTGGTAGCCGTGTGGTGCCAGACTCAAAGAATACCAGCACTCCTCATCTTTTCCAGTGCTTTCAGGTTTTGTTA
This sequence comes from Xestia xanthographa, assembly GCA_905147715.2. NCBI lineage: Eukaryota > Metazoa > Arthropoda > Insecta > Lepidoptera > Noctuidae > Xestia > Xestia xanthographa. Next base: position 2,596,753 of record LR990655.1, read on the forward strand.
GAGGCAATTAATGGAATATTTAGAGCATGTACACAGGGGATGGTCAAATCCGAAACTATGAGGAATAGAAAAATAGCAGGATCAGCAATTCAGCAGCCGGCCACTGGAAAGTAAACAAGAGTTTATTGTCGCACCAGAACGGGCGGGTGCGACGTAAGACGCAAACACTGAGTGTAAGAGAAGTAAGAGAGAGAGTAAGAAAGATAAAGAGTGTAAGTGTGAGAGTTAGAATGCAGGTACGACTTACTAGAAGAGGAAGAGATTTAGCAGATGTTCTTGAAATTTGAATCTTAGTAAAACCAAATCTTGTACATTAATTAGGACATTAAAAGGCACTTTTGAACGTCAAACTCTAAAACAAATGAAATATGCAGAACTGATTCTATTGCCCATTCGCAAGGGTAGTGATTATGCTACTAACTAGACCTTGAATCTATAAATTAATAGATCCAATTTACACCTGTTTGACCATCCAGTACCTAAAGAAACAACCGGAGAGCAAGACATGGAAGGTGGAGTGGTCCTTCGTTCCTAACGACGTGGTGGCCCGTCTGGTCAGTAATTCAGTCTGCGATACGGTGACCATGTGGACCGAAACCGGCTTCGTTTACAAGATCACCGCGGACACTGAGGAGAAGATCGAAGTTAACCTCTTTACCATCAAACAGAGGTGAGGAATTCTATTCCTCTGATGATCAGAGAAGGGGGAAGGAAATAGACCTATACGTCCTGTATTGCTCTTCCGTCCTCCGCATTCAGTCTAACCTAGAATACTAGCGGCCCGTCCCAGCTTCGCACAGGTGGACCTTTTTATACTAATAAATATGGCCTATGTATGACACTAACAAATAACGTGACTTTCTATTGATGAAAGAATTTTCAAAATCGGATAACCAGAAGATGGTTCAGTAGATCCAGAGATTACCCCTACAACCTTACAAACTTTACCTCTTTTTTATATTAGTATAGATAGAAGACTGTATTGATTACGCAGTGTTTCAGATACCTCCATCATTTTACGAAAACTCATCTTCGATGATTAACTTAACCTACCAGTTTATTTATATTGTAGGAACATAATGAAGATACAGCTGATTGCTCCCGATTTCAAATACATAGCTATGATGAACACTTCCGGCGTTTTAAGTATTTACGAGGTGGAAGATCAGCAACTTGTGAGTACTTCTTATTATTTAACATTACTGTTAATTTACTGTCAAGTGTGTGCTTTGTCCTCTTAGAACTCATAGCAATGTTTATTGTTAGTTAGTATGTCGGTATGGATTGTCAGGATTCATTCCGTTAGACTCTGACATAATGTGGGCAGAAGATGGGGTTCTTGCATCGAAAACACAGTGGTTTTATTAAAAATAATTGAAATTACAATTGAATACAATAACACTTGGCATGGGTACAGTTCCGGGAAGCCTTAACTTCGCTGCGATCGTCACCCACGCTATAGTTGTGGGTAGACATTATGACGCGCTTGCGATTAATTTTATGTCCGTACGTACTAATGACCGGATCCGACTCGATTGCTACAGATGTAAGTTATTAGTAACAACTAAGTTAGGATTAATTAAGACGCATTTATCGCATTATCCTGTAATGGTAGATTAGATATAAAAAACAATCGGGGCTGTCTTTGGGGACTGCCGATAGAAGTGAAAACAAAAAGTACACAGGCCCCTCCCGTCGTAGCACTGGTTAATGTGGTGCTACGCCGTAGCGGGTCGCCTACGAGTGCTACGAAGCGTGACCGCACGTTACGTCAAGTGACGATGAGTTCAATGTTTTTCCTTTATCCAAAAAGTGCTCAAAGCACCTAAAGAAGTTTTCACTTCAAAAAATAAATTGTTTGCTTGAAATCCACGTATTGAATTGGTCCACTTTCGCTTGTCTCCGCCTTGGTTGGAACCGGAATGCAAATATGCAAAGGTCTAGCATGTCATCTCCCTGCCAAGACTTGAACTAAACTGGCTTGGCTAAACTGGCTAAACTGATCTTCATTCAATGTCAGATAATATACTTAGTCAGTCAATCTCGTGACAGCAACGTGAATGCATCCACTACTCATAGAATGAAGTCTTCGCAAAATCATGCTAGTTTAACACCGTTATAAAATTTCCAGGTCCTAATGAAGCTTGTGAAAGGTTACGACGTGTCATTCACAGCGAGTCCCGTGGAGCCAGTGCTCGCAGTGTTTGGCGAGGTGGTGGGCGGCAACTACGGCGTCACGCTGTACTCCTTCAAACCCGACGAGCCGAACCTGAAGAGACAGTGCCGCATGAGTCTGACGCATCAGATTGTGTCACTGGTGGCCTTCGCGCCCAATGGAAGGTATATGGTCGCCGCTGCGATATCTGCGGGACATATCTTCATTTTTAAGGTGAGTTTTTCATGGGTTAAAAAAACAGTGACCTTTCACGAAACCACAACGCACTTGTTCTCCCCGTCGGCGTCGTTGCGTTATTCTTTTGTTCTAGACCATACCTGCTACGCAAGCTTCTAGTACGGAGATATTGTTGTCCAACTTTCGAACAAGTTTTTTTTTGTACAAGCTATGTTATAATTTTACTTTAAATACCTCCATGAGCCCTGTCAATATTCAATGCATCCATTAGCAGCAGAATCTTTTGAGGGTTTTACATTGAGTAATACCGTAAACTGTGATTTTCTCCCCACAAAAATAGTCGTTTCCCAATTCCCAGCAATATTTTTTGCGTAGATTTATTTAATTTCATGTACCAGAATGCTTAATTGACAGCCTCTTGAAGGGGTCTGTTTACACTAGGCAAAATTCTATATACCTATATCTTTTTAGCTTTTTTTATTTTCAACTCACTCCATTTCACTGAGATGGTTACCTATACAGGGTGTTAATGACCTCATCACGAAGCCGTCAGCCAAGCATTCTGTACATCAAACTAAGCAACTTTACGCAAAAATTATTGCTGGGAAACGACTTTTTTTGGGGGTGAAAAATCATGTTTTGTGATACAACTCAGTGTAACGCACTCAAAACATTGTGCTGATAGATGGATTGAATAGTACGGGGGTCGTAGAGGTGTTTAAAGTAAAAATCCTACCTACATTAAAAACTTGTATTTAAAAAAAAACTTGTCAAAAAGTTGGAACTTTGACCCCCAATATCTCCGTAACTAGAAGGTTAGGTGGTGGTAGGTTCCCAGGTATGGTGTAGAACAAAAAAATGTTCGCAATGACGGGAAGAACAAGTGCCTTTCGGCTTCGTTAAGAGGTGTTTTACACCCTTTATAGACTGATTAAGCACGTAAAGTGTACCAAAATAAATAGCATCCATTTGATTCAGGTGAGCGATGACTTGAAGCTGACGATGACGCGCTACATGGAGGCGGGCCGGGGCCTAGCCGACTGCTTCCTCATGAATGTCGGCAAGGACATGCGCTGCTTCAGTCTCGTGCTCTTCTCCGAGAAGTATAGCATCGGTAAACAACAACAACTTTGTTTATTGACGTTATGACAATTACAGTTAGTTTCCTGTTGGCTATTGCATTAGAAACTGTCTGTATGTTTGCGTCGTTGTATCTTTCACATAAATCCAAACGTATAAGTAAGACCGTTTTATAATTGAAATCAACCTAATACGGGGTAATATGGTCCAAAGGAGTTTTAGAAAAACCATGACAGAGACGATAGTTTATAAATCCATAGCTCGCTTTAAAAAGTGTCGTCTCTGTCACTTCCATTGTAGTCTCTTTCTTGAACACTCGATATTCCATATCATGCAGCGCCTAAAATGCCACAACCTTTCAGTGAAGAATTAATTTAATTAATTAAGAAAATTAAATTAATTAAGAAAATTAAATTAATTATTAATTAAATTAATTAAGAAATTAGAATTTATTAATTTTAGTGATTGTCATTTGCCGTGGCAATCACTAAATTCTTCACTAAGTAACTATCTATTTCAAATATACATTCTTCTTCTTTCAAAGCGATTTGTAATTCTACAAAGACTTAGCGATTGTGGTTTTCGGTAACTTATCAATTATTTGCCTAAATCCTCGCAGGTAGGTACCCGTACCTACTACCTTAATCTATGTTCTACAGGTGAGCGCATTATCTGCATCAACGCAGAGACGGGCAAAGACAACAAGTTCGCGGGCAAGATGCATGGGCCGTACACCAGGCTGCTGCCGCTCAGCAGCAAGGATACCATTCTCGCCATCCCGCACCTCAGCAAACAGATGCACATCCTCAAGCTAGCCGGAGATGTGAGTCACTTGTACTGGCTTTTGCGGCTATCGAAAAATTTCGCAATTGCTATAGTGAAGGGCAAGAAAGAAGTTAAAGGATTTTTTGAACATTTTGCAAAATAAATATACAATACCTTTATGTGTGTCATTATATTCCTATCCTACGCATAGTTGTAAATTTTAGTACCCTGTATTACCTGACCTCTCTTGGACTAATAGGTATAAGAGGGGTCATGAAATGACTGTAAGTACTAATCATAAAATTGTTTGTATTCAGAAAGGACCTACCGTATCAGTGAAGATGGGGCCAATCATCGACGTGGGACATGATATCAAACAGTTCGATGCTTTCATTACCGAACATGCGCTACTTACCTTCTCCTTTGACGGCACCGTCATATTGAGGCAACCTACTGGTCCAGAAGACTATGGTAAGACTTCTATCACGACTCGCTTCGAATAGAATCGACAACTGCATGAACTTGCTTTTAAATATGGTACTATCGAACTTTAGATCATAAAGATTGACGATTGTAATATTACGATTTCCAAATAAGTATATGTCGTCGCGAGCGATTATAAACGACAACATTTTCAAATTATTATCTGCCAACCCGTTGATTTCTTGATATTGTCGAACCATAGTGTAACTCGATTCTCATTGGTTGATTGGTTAGTACAGTGGACGCCGTGTGGTGGCGCTTTATTTTCCCGCCATATACGTGGACAGAGTCGATTCCAAAATTCTAGACAGACATTGCTGTAGCTGACTCCACACAGATCAGATCATACGATCGAAACTGTCACGTCCACCGTACAAGCCGTATTAGTTTTCTTATATCTGCAACTTATTGTAATTACTGTTTAATAAAAGTAACTTGTGATTTGTGTTGGACCAAAACTTTCACTGGTTTGCCCGAGTACCCACCTTCCTCATGGAACCCGTACCAAGAAACGACACCGATGACGACCCTGTTATCGTTACGCCCACGCTCCCGCCGTCATCAGCAGTGGGACCAGCTCGGGCGCCTACCACCGATATCTATTGGCGCCAACTCCTCGAGCAGCAGAATCAGATTACCATGCGCATGATTGAAGCCATGCGAGGATCTACGCCGACGCCAACTTCAATCAAGCTGCCGGAGTTCAACCCAGACCTACCAGACGTCGATCCACGTTCTTGGAGCTCGACGGTGGACATTTGCCTCACAGAACATCCCATGGAAGGAGGCGCACTGATTATTTCGCTTAGCAAATCTCTAAAAGGAAGCGCATCAACATGGCTTTCTCAAGTATCACATGCTGGTATGACGTGGAGCCAGTTCAAGAACCTGTTTCTCGCGCGATATGATTGTGCGGAAACCTGTGCAGCGACTATAATTAACGCAAACAATAGCCAACAAAAGGATGGTGAAAATGTAACTGCCTACGCGAGCCGTTTGATGACGTCACTCCTAGCTAAATGGGAAGATATGAACTGTGAGGAGATTGCTGTTTCGTTTGTACTTGCTCACTTAGCTAAAACGGATAGTCGAATCAACCGACTAGCATTTACAACGCAAATTAAAACAAGAACGAAGTTAATTCAAGAATTAAACGCATTTTCGTTGAAGAGAAAACATGATCGACACGTCGACAACCCCGTGGAAGCTAAACGACCAAAAGCAAGCAACACGCCGTTCCAGTGCAATTATTGTCACAAGCCTGGACACAAAGCATTCGACTGTCGTTTACGTAAAAGCAACCAGGCGCTTGCTACACAAAGGACCACTTCAACCACTACGTCTACGGCATCATCGGGTACCAAGAAGGATGTCACCTGCTTCCGCTGTGGAGAACGAGGCCACGTCGCGCCTCGCTGTCCGAAAACGAGCAACGCAGCAGCCAGTAGCAACACCGGCGCGGTGCTGGAACGAAAAGTCAACTACTGCCAAGTCCAAGGTGTACGTGGAGAGCTAATACAAGCCGGTGAGTCGTACATGTTTTATTTCGATAGTGGTGCTGAGTGTTCTCTCGTAAAGCAAAGTATCGCGGATAAATTCTTAGGAGAGCGTTCCGTTGCTAACATACGATTAACAGGCGTTGGGAACGCTCATATTTATTGTACCGAACAAATTTTATGTGAGGTAATTATTAATGGGCATTGTTTATATTTGTCATTACTAATCGTTCCAGATGAAATTATGCCGCATAACATAATGGTAGGCTCTGATATTTTAAATCATGATTTGAGTGTTACCTTGTCGCGAGAGAATCTAGTAATTACAAAACCGGTTTCTTGTTTTGCCGCGGTGACGGAAATTAATTTTAGTGCAATGAATACCGACGTTTCGTCCGTGTTTAGAGATAGTCTCGTGCGTGTGTTGAGTGAATTTTCGTTTGGATTTATTGATGGTTTACCATTAACTCGTGTTTCTACAGGCGAAATGAAAATTCGTTTAAAAGATCCAACCCGTACTGTTTATCGCCGCCCTTACCGACTCAGTCCCCGCGAACGAGATGTAGTGCGTAACAAAGTAAATGAGTTGTTGAATGCAAACATAATCCGACCGAGTAGTTCCCCGTTTGCTAGCCCGATTCTTCTTGTGGAAAAGCGTGATGGTTCACAGCGTATGGTTATAGATTATCGAGAGTTAAATTCGAATACGGTGCCAGATAGATTTCCACTCCCGCGTATAGACGACCAAATAGCTAGACTAAATGGCGCGAACTATTTTACTTGCCTTGATTGTGCTACTGGGTTTAACCAGATACCTATCCTAGACCCTGAAAGCATTGAGCGCACGGCATTTATAACACCAGACGGGCAGTTTGAGTACCTAGCCATGCCCTTCGGTTTGCGGAATGCGCCCAGTGTTTTTCAGCGAGCAGTATCCAATGCTCTGGGTCCTTTAGCTTTTTCATATGCCATTTTGTATATGGATGACATTTTGGTACCATCAGCCAGCGTAGAAGAGGGACTTACTAGGCTACGTGAAGTGTTAACTGCTTTGACCGATGCTGGTTTTTCACTAAACCTCTCAAAGTGTTCTTTCCTTAAACAAAGAGTTGAGTTCTTGGGCTATGATATTTCGTCAGGACAGATTCGACCAAACCCTCGTAAAGTAGAGGCGATAAGCAAACTCCCCCCTCCTGAAAATAGTTCCCAATTGAGGCAATTTATAGGCCTGGCTTCCTATTTTCGAAAATTCGTGAAGGGTTTTTCACTCATTATGCTCCCATTGTTTCATTTGAACACCAGTGCCCAATTCAACTGGAAACCTGAGCACGAAGAGGTCAGACAGAAAATTATTTCTGTTCTAACTGACAAACCTGTACTTACGATCTTTGACCCAGACGTCCCGGTTGAATTGCACACTGATGCGAGTGCTATAGGTTATGGTGGTATTTTATTTCAACAAGCTGATGGCCAGTTGCGCGTTGTTGAGTACTACAGCCGAAGAACCACGGATGCCGAGTCAAGATACCACTCTTATGAGTTGGAAACTCTGGCGGTGGTGAATGCTGTAAAACGTTTCCATCACTACCTTCAGGGCCGACACTTCGTAGTAGTTACTGATTGTAACTCTCTAAAAGCATCTCACAACAAGGTCGATCTTTCCCCGCGAGTCCATCGCTATTGGGCTTTCCTACAGGCATACGATTTTGAGATTGTCTACAGGGAGGGTAAGCGGATGAGTCATGTTGATTTCTTATCTCGCAACCCTTTGCCTGAACTACCCGCATTACCTAAGAATGCGTCAACAACGGTCGAAAAGGTAGAACAAAAACGAATTGATCTTACAACTCTGTCAGAAAATTGGCTTTTAGCAGAACAGTTAAGAGATGACGAAATTCAAGCTATTGTTATAAAACTTAAAGAAAATCAACTCCCTGCCGACATTGCCAAGACGTATGAGCTGCGATCAGGCGTATTGCATCGTAAAATACAAAGAAATAATCGGACGCGTTGTTTGCCGATAGTACCGCGTGCGTTTCGATGGTCCGTTATAAATCACGTACACGAGTCGATAATGCATCTTGGCGCGGATAAAACATTAGAGAAGGTGTACGAACATTACTGGTTTGACAGTATGGCAACGTACGTTCGTAAATTCGTAGACAATTGCATCACATGCAAAGTTTCAAAGTCTCATTCAGGACGTATCCAAGCAGAGCTTCACCCCATCCCCAAAATTACTGTCCCCTGGCATACAGTGCATGCCGATATTACCGGAAAATTAAGCGGTAAAAATGATCAAAAGGAATACGTAATAGTGTTGATAGACGCATTCACAAAATTCGTGCTTCTTTATCACACGCTTCGTATTGATACCAATAGTGTCGTTAAAGCAATCAAATCTAGTGTCGCTCTATTTGGTACACCCACACGCATAATAACAGACCAAGGTCGTTGCTTTGCTAGTAATGATTTTAAACAATACTGTAGTTCACATAACATTAACCTACATCTAATCGCGACCGGTTCCAGCAGAGCAAACGGTCAGGTAGAACGCGTGATGAGTACACTAAAGAGCATGCTTACTGCAGTAGAAACATCGCATAGGTCATGGCAGGATGCTCTTGACGAGGTACAACTGGCGTTAAATTGCACCATAAATAGAGTGACAAAGGCGAGCCCCCTCGAACTTATGATCGGTCGCGTAGCTAGACCACTGAATCTTTTGACTGCTGTCGATACTGAAGTTGAGGTAGATATTTCTGAAACGAGAGAGCACGCAGCCCACAACATCGAACGAAGTTCTAGTTACGAGAAGTCTCGTTTTGATAGTAATAAGGCTAAATTAGTCAAATTCAATGTCGGTGACATGGTTCTTATTCAAAACGAAGAGCGGAACCAAACAAAATTGGACCCGAAATATAAAGGTCCATTTAAAATAACTGATGTACTTGAAGGCGATCGTTATGCTTTGAAATCATTGACCAGTAACAGAAACTATAAGTATGCCCACGATCGTCTTAGAAAGATGCCTCAATGTGAAGTTCCATCTGAACTAATTGTTGACATAGAATCCAATGTAGATAATAATAGTGAAAACACTTCCTCTATTGTTTGAATATGACACACAGTCGCACACTAAAATGACTAATTAGCTACCTACCTTTTTTATCAAACTATACAGTCTGGTCGTAGTTGTAACTGCGATTCTATGAGTCGTTCAGGGCGCAATGCGCGGCCAGATGTATGGTGGCTGGGTCTGAATAAGACTATTGTTTGGGTCTCAATGAGACTACTAATGGGTCTCTGGGAGACTATTTTGGGTCTATAAGACTATTATCTGGGTCTGAATAAGACTATTCTTTGGGTCTCAATGAGACTATGCTGCCGAGCAGTCGGGTCATATTAGTGATATGTGAATGTGTTTGTGTTTGTAAATAGGTCACTGTACAATTATTGAAGTTTATTCTGATTATGTTTACTTGTGAGGTATCTTTCAAACTTTTTTTTTGTTAACCTTGTAGTCAGGTTAAGCCGAGCAAAGGTTTTGCTACAAATGAGAATTTTGTTACAGGTACACACGATGACGTGTGACTCATCAGTCTAGCCGTGTCGTCGCGAGCGATTATAAACGACAACATTTTCAAATTATTATCTGCCAACCCGTTGATTTCTTGATATTGTCGAACCATAGTGTAACTCGATTCTCATTGGTTGATTGGTTAGTACAGTGGACGCCGTGTGGTGGCGCTTTATTTTCCCGCCATATACGTGGACAGAGTCGATTCCAAAATTCTAGACAGACATTGCTGTAGCTGACTCCACACAGATCAGATCATACGATCGAAACTGTCACGTCCACCGTACAAGCCGTATTAGTTTTCTTATATCTGCAACTTATTGTAATTACTGTTTAATAAAAGTAACTTGTGATTTGTGTTGGACCAAAACTTTCACTGGTTTGCCCGAGTACCCACCTTCCTCATGGAACCCGTACCAAGAAACGACACCGATGACGACCCTGTTATCGTTACGCCCACGCTCCCGCCGTCATATAGGTACATAAAGTCGCGCCTTTTCCTATGGACCTCTTTAGGAAAAGGAAGAAACTGCAGAACGCTACCTGCTACGATCGTTAATACTCCAATTGCCGCGTCCACGTTCATATATAATTGATCATACACGCTCGCCGGTTGCGAGTGCATATGCACCTGACCTTTTTGAAAAACATCACTAATAAGTTCAGCGTATGTCCCGCTAGGGTGTCCCCACCTGGTGTGTCTACTCACATCTGCCTGTATATCTCCACCAATTTATTAACAGAGCTGAAGATGTCCATAACGCACCGCTATGAGAACGGCGTCAAGAGCGCGTTGGTCGGCGGGAAAAACAAGTACATCGTGCACATCGGCGCCAACGGCACGGTATCGTGCGTGTACCTGCGCATGAGTGACTACCCGTCTGAGGAGCTCGAGCATCATACACCGGACGACGCCCTTTTTAAGATGGACCTAGAAACTAAGATTAACATCGTCACCATTATTCGCACTACTGATAGTGAGTTTTGGTTGCCTTCATCGACTGACATCGAGTTTTCATAGCTTAGCTAAAAGCTCTTTTGGTAAACTAGTATTCCTAAGCTTCTTTCATAGCACATCATACGCCATCTTGTCGAAAGCCCTCAAGAGATCCAAAAAACAAAGCGTAGGTACACTGGAGTCAAAAGTTACCAAACCAAATAATCCGTCATACAGATTTAGGTAGTTATCCGTCAAAGAGTCTCGAATCTATGCAATAATTGTGGGTAGCGATATTGGTCTGTAATTGCCTTTATCCGAGATACCTCCAGTTCTGTTTTAACTAGGCACAACAATAGTCTTCATCAGATCTTGGCTGGTAAGAATAAGAAATATACAGAGAGGAAAACATGGTGACAACACGCACTAAATGGGATCCTGCATACTGCAGGGGTGCGGGGGTGTTCATTGCTAGACCAGCATGGCCTGGTGATTTACCTATACTCATGTTCTTAATTGTGTTTCTCATCTCCTTTGGCGAAAACTTATCAATACAACCTGCACCGCCTCGGCCCTGAACACCTGCGGTGTACTTAAGGCGATAGTCAGCTTGTGCAAAACTCAGAAATTCACAGCAGAAACAAAAACAAATCGTGTGTGCGTAGTGCAGGTTTTTCATACACCATTTTAATTCACTATAGCCTTCACATAACTTCCCAGAGAACTACCTCCAACTACAAGAAGATAAGAAAGTCCAGGAGGAAACTACCGACTACAGGCGCCAACGCGAAGAGGTCTGCAAAACGTTCGCTAGCCTCCAGAAGAAGCTAGTAGAGCTTCTGGAGGAAAATATCAATGAGCGGCCGCTGCATCAGCTCTCGCTGTCAGAGTTCAACCTGCACCAAGAAGCGAAGAAGGAGAGGCTTAGAGCGGTAAGATGGACCTAGAATTGGGAAAGTAAGAATATTTTTGCCATTTAAAATTTCACTTAATTACGAAAGCGAGGAGTTTGCAGCAAGTTTTGGTTTCGACTTATTTTCACAGTTTTTAGATTTAGTTTAAATTACACCTACTTTCTAATGCTTACTTCCGTAACTTCTGCGACTAGGCCACCATCCGAATTGTGACGAAACTAAATGGCTGTGTAATTGCATGAGCTAGGACTCACTTTTAGCTACTCAGTCTTGTACTATAATGAACTCGTACGCCAGCCATTTACCGCACTGTATATTGTTTTGTAATACGACTCTTCTCAAAAGTTTTTATGTTGTTTCGTACTTGATTCTACAGGCCGAAAAAGAGCGTGAAGAGATCCGTTTGAACACAGAAGCTCGCATCCGCGCCCAGGACAAGGTGACCGCGTGGATCAAGACCACTTGTTGGGACAACGTGAAATCGCCGAGGATCAAACTCTTTGCCATACTCAGCCATTATCATGTAATCATTTTTGGATATTTATCTGTTGAACTTTATACTTTTAGATAGGTATTGAACATACCCAGAATACCGGATTTTGTCTAAGAAATTCTCAGCATTTGTTACGTTAGCATTCACGTTCGACAGCACAGCCAGAAACTTTAGGATACGATAATTTGATTAAATATAGTTAGGCTGCACCTTATACAAATTTTATATTTTTAACAAGTATGGTCAAGGTTTTCATATGTGTTGCCAGTGGCGGTACCTCCATCCCTCATGTTACGCTTAAATTTTTGCGCTATTTTTAGGTGGAAAACTTCGCTACACTGCCATCGCACCGCGACACGTGGGCGGAGCTGCAGCAGATCGAAGCTCTGCGCTCCATCGAGATGGAGAACGATACCGACCTTTTCCGACCCTGGCTGGAAAAATCGCTGGAAGATCCGGTTAAAGCTACTTCCGAAAATAATCCCACGTTGGTATTCTTTGATCTTTCTTCTGCGGATCTACCACCTCTTGTCCTCTTATAGCAGTATTCTTTTGATTTTACTCCAGTTTGGCTGAGAGATGGAGCTACAAGTCCTACATAGCAAAAGTGGGTGAACATTATTGCCGTCAAATGGGCAGGAATTCCATTCAGACTCTGGGTTGTTACTGAGAAATTCCTAAATCCTGAATCCGTTCAGCCGTTGTGTGGAAAAAGGTCGCGACTATCAGGCAAACAGACCTACAGAGTTGCTTTCGCATTTAGAACATTAGCATACTTATGTGACTAGCTTGTCTGTGGCTTCTCCCGCGTTGTGTTCGGTAACTCTCCCACGGGATCTTACTACAAGGATAAAAAGTATCCCATGCACACGCAGGTTCAAAATGACCTGTGCGCCATAAATAGTACTTTTTCCGTGAAATACTCTCAGACATTCTCTTGTTTTGCATTTATAGTGTTACGTCGTACCCATACCTACAATACAAGTAGCTTCTAATAGTAGGTACCTACAACTAAGTAGGTAGGTAGTAGTAGGTATGTATCGAATGATGTAGGTACAAATTCGCAAACTACCTATAAAATACATCAGTAAGTTGTCATTGTAAGGGGAATGCCAAGTCGCCATAGTAATTTAGGCCCACTGTGCACACATATAAAGATTAATGATAATAATAGGGGACAATTCCAATAATTAATTAGTAAAATAAATGATTTACAAATAACTTTGCATTTTAAAGTTATTTAAGATTCTTAGATTTGTAGGTACTGGTTATGTTAAATATCACATAATACATTATTTGAATTTAATAACGAGCATAATAATTCAGGCCGTGGTCGTCAGGCATGGGAGAATCGTCGGAGTCAGTAGTATTCTTGGGCAAAAGTAGTCAATTTAAACCGCAATAAATAAACACGAGTCGCCGCAATGGAGTTGCAAACAAGCAATGATTTTGACAGTATTGTTTTCCGGTAGCTGACAAGTTAGACTTTGTGTTGCCATAAAAAGTGCAAAAAAATCGATAGATCGATTAATTAAAGCTTTATTTTTAATTTATCATTAGCTTCTTCAAAACTAGAATTAATAATAATTACGAAAGCGGATTTCTGTAATTCATAATTTAAACAATTAAGTTTGCTTGGCAGATAATGAACGGTGAAAAAAATATGACTGATTATTACCTGTCAACATTTTTTTGTAAAGGCAACATTTAGAAATTAAGTTTTGTTCAAGTTTCACTAATTTAGTTGTTTCAATATTTATTATTTTCGAAAAAATGTTGCTGACTTGCACAGACTAATGAAGACGTGGAACACATGGGAAAAATATGGACATATTTTTTTATGGAAACCAATTCCATGTGCAAGTCTGGGCCTAAAATTGTCATTCCCCTTTCGACCGTACGCCCAGGGCATAAAGTACCTATTTCTTTCCTTTGTACAAAAGTTGTGGAAGTTTCTCGTAGGACAATGACCTAGTATGAATTGACTAGAAGATTCTGGATCTTTCTCAAACGTTCGGTCGTCATATAAATAGTCGACGTGTTTGCGGGAGCAGGCAGTATCATTTTGGCTACAGTACGGGACGAATCAAAGTGAACTTGTGAGTGCGATATCTAAGCGAATAGTGATCAGTAGTGTACTTGTGATTGAGTTTGAAGTGTTTTGTGATTATTAAAGTTATTCAGTTGCTCGTCGGTAGTAATTAATTTATCCCATACCCAGCTCGTAACAATAGTAATAAGTAGTAGGATAAGATTTTAGTCTGCGCCAGATAAGTAGGAAATAAAGGTCATTGCTCTTTCCTTAATTTCTCTGAGGTACCCCGACAATACATTTAGGAATCATTTTTTATTACTAGACAAAGTCAAGGATCACGATAAAGGTCGTTTCGGGACAAGTTTATGTCATTATTTCTGTTTTTTAATAAATGTATGCGGGTTAATGACCTTTATTTCCTACTTATAGTATGTGCACCCCAGGTACACAGCAGGCAGCCGCGCGGCGTCGACGGCGTCGCTGTCTGTGCTGAAGCGCGGCAGCCTGGCCGCGGCGGCCGACGTGGAGGCCGCGGAGGCCGCGGTGGAGCAGCCGCACGTGCTGGCGGGCTCCAGCGCGCACTGCTACGTCGACATCCCCAAGTGCATGATCCCGCAGATGGAGGCCTACAGCTTCTTGCACATGAACTGGCTTTACGAACTTGTTAAAGTAATTACGACGCACACGTTCTTGTTGTTATAAAAAAACACATTTCGTCTGTTATATAAAGATACATCTACACCTTATCTATGTTACAAAATGTTGCTCTGCAAAAAGTAACTTCAATAAGGATATAATATGCATAGCTTTAGTCTCACTATAAAGGGACCAAGCATATAAAGGGTGTAAAACACCTCTTAACGAAGCCGAAAGGCACTTGTTCTCCTCATCATTGCGATCATTTTTTTGTTCTACACCATACCTTCTAGGGAACCTTCTAGTTACGGAGATATTGGGGGTCAAAGTACCAACTTTTTGACAAGTTTTTCTCTTTAAACACCTCCACGACCCCCGTACTATTCAAACCATCCACCAGCGCAATGTTTTGAGTGCTTTACATTAAGTTCTACCACAAAACATGATTCTTCACCCCAAAAAAAAGTCGTTTCCCAGCAATAATTTTTGCGTAAAGTTACTTAGTTGGATGTACAGAATGCTTGGTTAACGGCTTCGTGATGAGGTCTTTTCAAAAATTATTGCTTGGAAAAATCTTTTTTTTTGGGCGAAAAATTAACATTTTACGGTAGGACACAATGTAACGCACTCAAAACATTGTGCTGATGGGTATTTAAACTAAAATTTACTTGCATTTAGAAAATAGGTAACTTGTGAAAAGGTTGGAACTTGGACCCCCCAAATGTCTCCTTATAGCCGAAAGAAGCTTGTTTAGGTAACCAGGTATGTTCTAGAAAAAAAAATGCAATGCCGGGGCGTAGAAGGTTCCCAGGTACGTTCTAGAAAAAAAAAATTGCAATGCCGGGCCGGGGCGTAGGTTCTCAGGTAGGTTCAGAAAAAAAAAATTGCAATGCCGGGGCGTAGAAGGTTCACAGGTACCTAAGTTATAGAAAAAAAAATTGCTATGCCGAGGCGTAGAAGGTTCCCAGGTACGTTCTAGAAAAAAAAAATGCAATGCCGGGGCGTAGAAGGTTCCCAGGTACGTCCTAGAAAAACAAAATTGCAATGCCGGGGCGTAGAAGGTTCCCAGGTACGTCCTAGAAAAAAAAATTGCAAAGCCGGGCCGTAGAAGGTTCCCAGGTACGTCCTAGAATAAGAAATTGCAATGCGCCGCACTAAGGGGTATTTGAGGCAAAAAACCGGTCATAAGTGGTTTTTCTAAAATTAACTAAATGATACAAACAATGCGTGTTTCATGAAGCTGTGATGAGCAGCGGTGGCCCAGTAATGGGAGCAGCGGTGGCCCAGTGGTGGCGACCCCGACTTACAAACAGTAAGTCGTGGGTTCGAACCCAGACAGACGCATTACTTTGTGTAATTTATTTCATCACCACTGCTCTCAAAACGGTGAAGGAAAACATCGTGAGGAAACCGGCATGTCCTAGAACCAAATTTCGAAGACATGTGACATCTACCAATCCGCACTGGGCCCGCGTGGTGATTATAGCCCATTCCCTCTCATAGAGAGGAGGCTTGTGTCCCAGCAGTGGGAACATTAATAGGCTGATGATGATGATGATGATGATGATGATGATGTGTTTCATGAAGTACAATAACCGGTTTATCAAAGGGCTGCCCCCAAACCCACTCTACCTGCGCGGTCTGGCCGCACTGTCAGTCAGAACCCAGTCATTTTGTGTTACGGTTGTCTCTGTTCTCGGCGTTCGATTATTTTAAATATTTCTCGTGATAACTTGGCTTCGTGAATAACGTCAAAATACCATGTTGGATATTATGGAAGTTGAAGGTATGTACTTTGTAATAAAATATATTACTTACAATTCATTTCTCCTCAAGTTTTACTATATAAAGTTAATTTTAAACTACATTTTAGACATAGTAATAGAGTTTGATCTTTTGCCTTGCAGAAACTGAAAAAAAATCGTCCCCCAACATACCCTAAATATTTTTTTTTAATTTTTAAGTTAGTAGGTATAGGTTTTCGAAATTTTTTTTTTTGTTTGTTTATTTTGTAGGTAGGTACCTACTTCGGAAAATTGATTCAATTGACTTCATTTCCAGCAGAAGACAGGATTTTTTTGTCTTGTTCATTGAGGCATTTTAAGACGAGTTTTAAGCAGAAATGGACAGCAGCTCGTTACACTTTTTTGTTTTTTCTAATTTTTTTTTTAATGCATTTTTTTACTAATTGTTTCGGATGGCCAGACCCTGGGGTCCAGTCAACCTGGGACAATCTCCCACAATAGTAGACGGGCGCTCCTTGCAGTACTCGCTGGTGGCGCACGCCTCCACGCACCCCTGAATGCGTAGGGTATGGTCGGGTACTAGCGACCTAGTAGAGCGGGACCTCGGGGAGAAGAGGGGTAGGCAGGAACCGTAGAATAACAACGCAATTTTTCTTTCTTCCTAATGTTCGGAGTTCCCTAGGTTTCGGCTTGTTCCCCTTCTAGTTGTTTCTTCCTCGGTGGCTGGGCTGCGACTGACGATCGTTCGCCGTCGACCCCGACTTATATACGGCCCTGTCCGCCCATAACGAGAACCGTGATTTTTGACTCTAATTTCGCGTCTATTTTCGCTATAGCCGAGACCTTTGGAACCCCGTATTTATATTTATTTATTAAATAAACCTTACAAACCATACCATTTTACATAGCATATTATGTCTACTTTAATCTAGAATAATAATATTGCACCTTACATAATATATGAAAAACTTCCTAGAACATAAACTGCTAAATTGGTAGTGTATGAAATTTTCACTATACATTTTTCCTTATATTTCCTAAACTACTGAACCGATTTACATAATTCTTTCACAAAAAATGGTTTTAAGTTAAGACCAACCTTTTGACACTAATTTAAACATTATATCTTATCAAACAAAAAATCATGTTTTCAAGTTACGTAATTAGTATTGACTTACAAATTTTAACTTAAAATTTTCCTTTCTAATCAGTCTTATTAGAGTCTAGCATTAATTTGACGCTAAATTAACATAAAACTAATGAGATTTTAGCATGATTCTAATGAGAATTTACCTAAACTAAACTTTACGTTAATATCACAAGTTTTAAACAAATCAACTATAAAATTCGCGCTTACATTTTTACGTACGGCCACTACTTGCACCCTGGTGTCGAGATAGGGTCTCGTCGCCGACAGTCTCCCCCTCGTGCATCGCACCATCCTCCAGGCTCGGCGACACTCCCGGCACCAACAGCACCACTCTCGAACTGGGTCTTCGTAGCACGCCTCCTCGCGTACCGACGTCGACGACTCTTGTTCGCCCATCTGGTCCTGGATACACCTGCAGGATTCTGCCGCGCGGCCAGGTGCATCGCGGTAGGCTGTGGTCGACGATCAGCACGACGTCCCCCACTTGCAGGTCTGTGGCGCAGGTTCTTCCCTTCGTCTTCCTCGGCAGTAGCGTAGGCAGGTATTCTCGCAGCCAACGTTGCCAAAAGTGATCGGCAAGTCGCTGCGTAGTCTTCCAGGTGTGTCTGCCCACGAGCTCGTCGTCTTGGAAGCTGCCGACTCTCGTTGCGCCGCAGGACCGCCCAATGAGGAAGTGGTTTGGAGTAAGTGCTTCTTTTTCTGCCAAGCGGTGAGCCACGAACGTCTTGAAGGTTCTGGGGTCAGTCTTGATCCAGGAAAGTACTATGCTGGAGTCTGTCCAAAACGTCTTCTTTGCTATCTTCAGGTCCATTTCTTCTTCTACAGAATGTGCCAGTCTGCTTCCCAGGAGGGCCGCTTGCAGTTCGAGTCTCGGGATCGATACTGGCTTCAGTGGGGTGACTCTTACTTTCGCCGCCACTAAGCTGACGTGGTAAGTTCCATCTTGATCTTCTGTCCTCCAATATACAGTCGCTGCATATGCTGCTTCACTAGCATCTGTGAACGTGTGCAGCTCCCCCTCGGTGCGATGTGGCGCCAGACACCTTGGAACCTGCAGGTTTTGGAGCAGCTTCATCTTCTCCAGGTAAGTTTTCCAATCTTCATACTCCTTATTTTCTATTTCTTCATCCCAGCCGACGCCGCTTCGCCATATGTTCTGCAGCAGCTTCTTGCCTTGGACGAGGACTGGTGATGCTAGCCCCAGCGGATCGAAGGTTGACATAACTGCGCTGGTGACTTCTCTCTTCGTAGGTATCTTGAAACCGTTTGCTATTTCTTCAGGCGTGTTTCGTAAGTTCGCCCTGAAGCCGATGGAGTCTCTTTCTGTGAACCAGCGTAGCCCCAGTGTCTTTTCTTCTTTTTCACCAAGGTTTACTTCCGTTTTCTCTGTTGTTTCAGTCTTCACGCCTTGTAGTAACTTTGGTCGATTCGCAGCCAAGCCCCTGAGTTCGAAGCCCGCCTTCTTGTGTATGAAGTCCACTTGCGCTGTTATTTTCTTGAAGTCTTCTTCTGAGTGGAAACTATGCAGGTAGTCGTCCATGTAGTGGTTCAGCTCGATGGCCCTTGCAGCTTCTGGATATTCTTCTTTGTAGTCCGCTGCGTTTCGGTTCTTCACGTATATTGCTGTGCTTGGAGATGAAGTTGCGCCGAAGATAACTGATGTCATCCTATACTCCTTCGGCAGCACGTCGCGACGATCCCCACGCCACAGGAACCTCAGGCTATCTCTATCTTCTGGCCTGATGCGAACTTGCAGGAACATTTCTTTGATGTCGGCTGCCACTGCTAATGGACCTTGTCGAAACCGCAATAGTACCCCGAAGAGTGACTGCAGTAGATCTGGACCTGGTAGCAGAGCGTCGTTGAGACTTCTTCCTTTTGACTTAGCTGCAGCGTCGAAGACGATCCTTATTTTCTTCTTTAATGGATGTACCACGGAGAAGTGAGGGAGGTACCATTTCTTCTTGGAGTCTTCTTGTCCAATTGGTGCTTCTTCTGCATACTTGCTGTCGATTAGATGCTGGATCTGTTTGTTGTACTCTGCTTTCAACTGAGGATCCTTGTCGATCTTCTTCTCTATGTTAGTCAGTCGATTTTTTGCAGACGTGTAGCTCTCCGGCATCTGTTCGTCTTCGTTTCTCCACAGAAGTCCAGCTTCAAATCGTCCATCTTCTAATCTCTTGCAGGTCTTCTCCAGGATGGTGAGTGCTCTTCCTTCCGAGTCTGTAGTAGGTCTTCTCGGCTGTACACCAAGAGCTTCGATCGCGAAGTGATCCTTGATGGCTTGATGCATTTCTTCTTCTGGCGTGTTGATATGTAGACACGTGTTAAGAAAGTGTACTACCTTCACGCCTCCGACGTCTGACCCGTGGAGCACCCATCCAAGCCCCGTTCTTGAAGCTACTGGTTCCCCTGGTTTCCCTCTTCTTACTTCTTGTGTCACGATCAGCTCCCAGTTGTCTTGACCGATGAGTAGCTGAGGTGACTCCCCTTTATAATATAGAGAGTCGGCGATCTTCTTTAAATGTTGACATTCTTCTATCCTTTTCTTGTCTAGGAACTGTGGCGCAAGCTTCAACTCGTCGATTGTGCGAACTCTTCTCAGGATCTTCTTGCTGCCCTGATGAACCCCTTTGACTGTGAGGTCCAGCATCTGAGAGTTCTTCTTTCTTATCAGCCTGCCCCCTACTGTCTCGATGACCAGTTCTTCATTGTCTCCCTGAGCGCCGACTTCTTGCGCCACCTTCTCGTCCAGAAGTGACACTGTTGACCCTTCATCCGACCCGAAGACTTCAACAGGTACTATCTTCAGGTATGCCCTTGCGTTGTTGACTGCATTCACTGATGCCGCGACGGTTGCTACTTCTTGTGGTGCTTCCGCTTTTTCCCCTGAGGTCCTGTCTTCTGTCTCCACATGCAGCAGGTGATGATGCCACCTTTTGCATTCCTTGCACGGCGGCTTCCTGCAGCTCTCCTTGCGATGTTTTCCTTGTAGACATTTGAAGCAGACGTGACTCTTCTTGACTATTGCCCAGCGGTCTTGCACCGACGTCTTCTGGAACTTCGGACACTCGACGAGGAAGTGTTCACCCTCACATGTAGGGCAAGTCTTATCTTGTTGTCTTGAATCCCTTCCTTTGTTGTCCTTTTCTTTCGTAGAATGCGTTGCTTGTCGACTGGTTCTTTTGGACCCGCTCTTCTCTTCGGACGTAGCAAAGGCTCCACACTTGTCTGCTTCTATGTTCAGGAACTTGGACACCAACGTCAGGTCGGAGAACTCGCCTTCTTCTGATGCCGCAGTGAAGTCGTACCACCGGAACTTGAGGATTGTTGGTATCTTCTCGATGATTTGTTTAACCATTTCAGGTGAATGCAGGTATTGAGGCTTCTTCAACCCCTTGATTGATGCCACGCTGTTGTTGATCTGACTTGCGAAGACACATATGTCCCTTGGATTTTCAGATATCTTCGGTAGTGCCTTGACCTTATCCAGCTCAGCCAGCACCAGCGCATCAGGTCTTCCATATCTTCTTCTAAGGGCTTGCATCACTTCTAACGGAGAGGCTTCGGAGTATAGCAGACTCTTGATAGCTTCCCTTGCGTTGCCCTTCAGTGCTCTTCTTAGTCGAGCCATATTTTGAATTTCGCTGAACATTGGTGCTGTATCTTCATAGACGACTTTGAAGGCCAACCACTCGCTGCTGTTGCCATCAAAGTAGGGTAACTCGTGAATGTACTTCGGCTGTGCCACTGGTCCTCCTCTTGCGGTGAAAGCTTCTTTCAATGCTGTTGCTAAAGCTTGAATTTCGATTGTAGCTCCTTTGGTCGAGGAGTTCTCTTCTGGCTTCACTTTCTGGGATTCCGGTGGCTGCTGGCCTCGTAGCTCTGGTTGTTCTTTGCTGCCTTCGCCTAATGCAGACGTCTCGATCCAGTTCTGCACCTGTGCTGTTCTGTCTTCCTGGTCTTCATCCACGGAGTCTTCTTCATCACATTGTGCCAACTCCAATCTGACACGAGCTAGGTTCGCCGCAGCCTGTGCTTGCTTCAGCTCCAGGCGTGCCAATTCTTCTTTGGCTTCCAGCTCCCGTCTTCTGGCTGAAGAACTTGTGGTCTTCGTAGACCTGGCGCGACGACTGATCCCCGTCGGTTTCAAGGTTACGTCTAAATCGCTAACCCCTTTAACCGGGACATCTTCTGGGATCTTATTGGTCGTCTCCTTCTGGGCGGTGTCTTCCTTACTCTTCTTTGACTCCGCTGTAGTCGTGGTCGCAGTCGCAGCTGTGTTCTCAGTCATTGTGGTAGTCTCTGTAGTCGTGGTACCCGTAGAAGTGTTCGTGTCTGAAGTAGCTGTAGTTCCCGATGACGCAGACGCTGACGTGACCCCTTCTGACCCCGACCTTTCGTCTGTCGCGTCCCTATCGGAAGGACGGGACTCGGGGCGTGAGGAGGCATCCTTCTGCTTCCTAGTTACCGGCATCTTGAACGAAGTCTTCTGACTCTTCTTTTCTTCTGAACTCTTCTGTCTTCTTGCAGGGATCCGGATCGGAGGACCAACTGTTTCGGATGGCCAGACCCTGGGGTCCAGTCAACCTGGGACAATCTCCCACAATAGTAGACGGGCGCTCCTTGCAGTACTCGCTGGTGGCGCACGCCTCCACGCACCCCTGAATGCGTAGGGTATGGTCGGGTACTAGCGACCTAGTAGAGCGGGACCTCGGGGAGAAGAGGGGTAGGCAGGAACCGTAGAATAACAACGCAATTTTTCTTTCTTCCTAATGTTCGGAGTTCCCTAGGTTTCGGCTTGTTCCCCTTCTAGTTGTTTCTTCCTCGGTGGCTGGGCTGCGACTGACGATCGTTCGCCGTCGACCCCGACTTATATACGGCCCTGTCCGCCCATAACGAGAACCGTGATTTTTGACTCTAATTTCGCGTCTATTTTCGCTATAGCCGAGACCTTTGGAACCCCGTATTTATATTTATTTATTAAATAAACCTTACAAACCATACCATTTTACATAGCATATTATGTCTACTTTAATCTAGAATAATAATATTGCACCTTACATAATATATGAAAAACTTCCTAGAACATAAACTGCTAAATTGGTAGTGTATGAAATTTTCACTATACATTTTTCCTTATATTTCCTAAACTACTGAACCGATTTACATAATTCTTTCACAAAAAATGGTTTTAAGTTAAGACCAACCTTTTGACACTAATTTAAACATTATATCTTATCAAACAAAAAATCATGTTTTCAAGTTACGTAATTAGTATTGACTTACAAATTTTAACTTAAAATTTTCCTTTCTAATCAGTCTTATTAGAGTCTAGCATTAATTTGACGCTAAATTAACATAAAACTAATGAGATTTTAGCATGATTCTAATGAGAATTTACCTAAACTAAACTTTACGTTAATATATCACAAGTTTTAAACAAATCAACTATAAAATTCGCGCTTACATTTTTACGTACGGCCACTACTTGCACCCTGGTGTCGAGATAGGGTCTCGTCGCCGACACTAATAAATCCATTTTTTTTTATCAAATGTTTTTTTTTATTTTACACTGACATGCTATAGGCCCTTATATAGTTTTGACCGGTTTTTTGCCTCAAATACCCCTCTGTGCGCCGGGACGAACAAGCTTCTTTCGGCTTTTTACACCGATTATGGTGTCCTACTATTGAGTTTACATTTTTTAACAATAGACTCTACATGACGCTTCTAACCTCCCTGTACAGCTGAACACCCAAAACATGCGGGTGTGGTTCAACAAGCAGTTCGACGAGCTCTTCGTCTTGAAGAAGCGCGAGGTGGGTCTCGTGTCTGAGAGGAACGACAGGCTCCGCTTCATCATTGAAGGTTGTTTGTTATTTTTATTTGTGTCTAAAAACACGGGACGATTGGGGAAATATGGATCACTTCAGAGGTCGTATGCTGAAGACTGCATTGAGAAGGGCGCAGCGCGGGAACTTCCTTTAAAAAAAAAAAAAACATAAATATAACAATAAGCTCATTCAGGGTTTTTGGATGATCGGTATACACCAAGAATTTTAGAAATCCCTGGTCCCTGTAGTGTCTGTGAGTGAAAGAGAGGGAGGCATTATGCCGTCTCTCTCTAGCGCGCTTCAGTGGTAAGTAAATAGGGCGGTCAGTTAGCTGCGAGCTGTGGCTGCGAGCGACTGTAGTGAACGGACACACGCGTCTAAGAGCCGATAATATTAGGGGGAAATACCACAAGCCTCATAAAAAATATGCACCAGGTGCTAAATCTCACTCACACGAGTAACACGGCACTTCCCCGAATGTCTTATCTCTTTGAGGGGTGTTCTTGACAGGCTAGCGCTCGAGTACCCTGTGATTATTTATATGGAGATATTTAAAATCCTTGGATAAGTTGAAGAACAATATTCGTTCTGTCATTGCCAACAACGACGCCGACAAATGTTACACAAAGTAGACTGTAGAATTAACTAAAAAAAAATGTAATGTACGGTCGACCATTTAGCAAGCTAATTAGTTTACATTTTAACAAGCAAATTACGTACATTATAAAATGTAAACCGAATAGCTGGGTCGACCGTACAAACCGGTATGTAAAATATAAAAAGAACGAAAATTATATGTCTTGGACTTTTTGTTTAATGAATTTCGAAAAAAAAGATGCTGAAGGAATACATAATTATACTGACGCCTCCTTTTTTGGAAGTCTGTTAAAAATTTAAATATGTTAATTCGTTTTTGAAATTCATTGTGATGTTTCAGAACTAAATAAGTTGTCTGACTTGCGAGGCAGTTTCCATCATCTGAAGACATTGATCACTGATCCGAAGTGGAGACAAGAGGAACATGTGGAGAAGCTTGTCAAAGTAGAGCCTGAGGAGGTAGGTAGCCGCGAAAGACGTTAGGTGTGATGAATTTATGATGATGATGAACATTCTTTAGATCTTCATCATCACCATATCGCTAAAAATATCGTAAAATGATGTTGTAGGTAGATTATATTTTGGTAAAATTTGAAATACATCCCATACATACATACAGTCTAACACAGGGGTCGGCAAGTAATGTTAAGTGGGGTCCATACAACGATGGAATTTTTTATCAAGGTCCAAAAAAACTTGATTATTTTACGAATTAAGTTTTATATTGTATTCCAATATACGTTTTATGATATTTATTAATTATCAGTAAAATTAGTGCGAAAAATTACAACGACGGTTTTTAGATGAAATTTGGTTCACGAGCGGAACACTAAAATGTGAAGTGAGTCTTCAAGGGCGTCCAATAATCTCGAACGATGTTTGTTCTTCAAAACATTATTTTTTGAAAATGATGACTCTTCAGAGATCTTTTTATATTAAAGAATTGTTAACAAATATTCGGCGGTCCCAGGGTCGATCTTACGCGGTCCGGATATGGACCGCGGTCCGCCTGTTGCCGACCGTTGCAGCGTTGGTCTAACACATCACTTAAATTTTTTCTTTTTAATCTAATTTCAAGTGGATTCCTGCCAATCAACCACCAGAAAATATAGAATGAATGTTACTACATAAATCTATATACGAAAGGATTATTTATATCCTACCAACCTCACAACGTTACGTTACGTAACGTTTAACCTAGTTCTAATATTATTTCTTACACAGTGTGAAATCGAGCCGTACATAAGCCCCAGTCAGATCGTGATCATCCCGCCGGATCCGGGACCGAAGGACGACTTCCGCGAGAGAGCGCTCATGGATATGATGGACGGAGTACTGGAGAAGCTGTGGCATGAGGAGATCAAGAAGCCCATCCGAATGCCGCAGTGCATGGTCTGAGAAACGCTTTAACAGTTATTTTAACTTCTGCCGGCAACAACGCAATAGCAACCTTATTTTGTACCTAATAGTACCCGCACATTTCGCCAGTTATGTTTAAGTCCCATGTAATAGGGGGCGAGCCTATTGCCATCAACCTGGCACAGATCCAGACTCCGTGGCTGCTGCTGAGAAAATCCTGTTGAAAAAATCCAATATCACTGATCCAGGAATCGAACCCAACGAAGCAATTAAACCGACTGTACCAATATTTTGTTTAACATTTAGATCTGAGATTTAAAGCTGCACTAATTGTTACTAATGATCTCCAAATCTTCAAAACTTTTAAAATCCAGTACCTACATTTCATGTTATTTCATTATGTTATCACGGTAATTTCGACCCATATAACATGGCACTCTACCTTCCTATACACAGTTAGAAAAAGACCCAAGTAACTTCAATGAGGAGGACCTTCGGATAGTGTTCGACTACGAAGCGAAGGTTCGCTTCCGTAACGAGGAGCGGGACAAGTACCGCAAGATGCTTCACGCGGAGTACGCCAAGCTGTCGCAGACGCTCAACGAAGGCATCGTCAAGTTCAACCAGAAAGTAAGACTGGACTAATTAAGTTTTTTTACTTCCCGCTGTTCTTTTCTGATTGAGTTTTTGATTAATTTTCTGGGTTGTGGAGTCAGATAGGCAGTCGCTCCGTATTAAATACTGGTATTCAGCTGCATCCGGTCAGACTCGAAGCCGACCAGTATAGTTGGGGAAAGGCTTCTTATATAATGAGTCTTTTCTGATTAATTTCGTTGCGGGATCCGTGGCAGTTGCCCTTTGACCCGAGCTTCATTGCCTCGGCGCTTTTCTGGTGGTGACCACTGTTGATTCTCCGGAGAGGCGGTGGCTTTCAATCAATCAATCATTTTTATTATAAGGCCAGGAGGCCTGGTCTGGCTTGTTTTTCAAGGCTTTTAAGGTTATAAGTAGTTGCAGTGGTTGGGAATAGTGTGGCGGACTTGTTCCAAAAAATAAACAATCTGGCGTTCACCACTTCCTAATAATATACATGGGTAAAAAAAGTAACACAGCAAAGTCTTCAGCCAGCAACACATCTGATGATCTGACTATTAAGTTAGGAAGATCTCGTCTTAGTAATGCAGGGATAGTGACTGGACAACCTTTGGATTTGAGTGCAATGCAAGTGCACTTATTATTTTTAAAATTGTGACATTGGCAACAAAACTGGCAGAACTGACTTCTGCAAGTTATTCTTTCGTAGATAACGTTTGTCTGTTTCTGAAGATGAAACATTTACTTTACACCCAAAAGTCAAGGTCGAACCATTAGGTAATCAGCTCCAATAACTTGCTATTTTATAGGTGAGGGAGACCTGGCTTTTAAAGATTAAGACGGACTCCATCATTGGTCAAGAAAATCTAAACCTTATGCGTTTGCGCAGAACGAACTTGGACCGAATTGAAAAGTCGGAACTTATAGAGGACATGAGGTTTGCGCACGTGAAATGTTTGATAAGTAGATGTATTTTTAAAAAGCGCAGATTTAAATACCTAACATATTAGGCTAACATAAAAATCTACCACTTACGATTGTATCGGAGCTGCTGGATTGGTGTTTGTTTGCTGGTTTTAAACCGTAATTTCTTGTCGACGGGTGATACTGCTTGTTTCATAACTGTAACCACACTATATTTATCTGTATTGTTTAAAAATCTGGTGTTTATTGCTGTATCGCCGCTTTATATACTTTATTAGCTATTGTTTAGCCATACATTTTTGACGTTTAAGCGTCTCATAAATTTATCCAGCTTTCAGAATAAACCCCTCTACACCTACGTTTTTGACTGTTTTTATCATAAAATAGTTTTTGCATGCTGCACAGACATTATTCATGACAATTCTAAATTATTTAACCTATTCGTATATCTCCAGAGACGAAATAGCCCTCTACGAGCGACAGGTGGAAGAATTGAACGCACAGTTCGTAGAGATACAGGGACAGCATGTGGAGTGCCAGGCCGCCTACGAGACCCTGACTGCCAAGGACAGACACATGGAGAAGTCCTTCAAGAACCATTTCGGTGATATGCCACCGATCGTTATTGAGCAGGGTTATAAGTTTTTCAAGTAAGTTTTATTTGGCTCACTAAACCAACTATTATTAAAGTGTTACTTAACGTCTTGAGCACATGATTTGTCATCGTTTTGCAAAAAAATTACCCCGGTGTAAATCGTGTTTCGTGTACCTTCATGACAGTTTTATACAGGGTGTAAACAACCTCATCACGAAGCCGTCAACCAAGCATTCTGTACATCAAACTAAGTAACTTTACGAAATAATTATTGCTGGGAAACGAGACCTTCTTTTTGGGGTGGAAAATCATGTTTTGTTGTAGAACTCAATGTAACGTACACAAAACATTGTGCTGGTGGATGGATTGAATAGTACAGGGGTCGTGGAGGTGTTTCAAGTAAAAATCTTACATTAAAAACTTGTATTAAAAAAAAAAAACTTGTCAAGGAGTTGGAACTTTGACCCCCAATATATATATCATATATCATGTTATATATCCCGTAACTAGAAGGTTCCCAGGTATGGTGTGGAACAGAAAAATTATCGCAATGACGAGGAGAACAAGTGCCTTTCGGCTTTGTTAAGAGGTTTTTTACACCCTTTATTTTCCGGGACCTTATCTTGAAACCGGTGCACCCTGAGCAATCAGTTTCGCTACAATCGTACTGACTGGTTTAATCAGAAAGTACGTCACGATTTTCGTGTCATGGTGGCATGAAAAGAAGAAATGAATTTGTAGTTTCTAAATCCTTTGTAAATTGAAATATGTGAGGCCTTGTCCAGACATATATACACGGCCCTATACCCGCCGTACTCCCGCTCTCTGTTTGAGTTGTTGTGACGTTGTCAGGAAGCGTCCGAAGTGGCACCAGCGCGCCACCATGATCCCCGTGGTGCTGCTGGAGCTGGCGCAGGCGGTCGCCAGCGGCGTGCGCCCGCCGCTGCTGCACCCCGACGTCCTCGACTTCTTCAAAGGGTGAGCCATCATCATCAATCAGTTGAGACAGGTCTACTGCTACCTTTCTTGCGGTATCCAAAGTCCTTCGAGCAAGTGGTAGCGAGAACCGAGTAGAGCTCAAAACTAAAAACTAGTTGTTTATTTAGCTGTCCTTACCGGCGCGGTGCGGTGATGTGAACAATCAGCGATCAACATATTAAAATAACAATGTATATCTCTTTTACTGTTATGGGACCTAGAATCTTTCTTGTTACTGTCACTTCATACAGTTTTCGGGCCTTCTCCGCCTTTCTCCTACATCGACGACCATTCTGTAATTTAATGTCAATTTCATAGGGTAGAAGTACTAGACCACATCAGCAATATGCCCGCTGTGTTGGACGAACATTTGTGGGCCACCATGTGCCGACTGAGAAGAGCTAAAATTGAGAACGAGATTAGGGTAAGTAGAACTTACTACTATAAAGATCTATGTAGTTGTGTGGATGTGGAACGTCATGAAGAAGTTTTTAATACGAATGTAGGCTAACCTAATGAGGTTAATAGTTACGTATATAGAATAGGTAAGATTAGGAAAAACAAAAAAATGATTGATGGATTGTATGTTTGAAAATTTTTATGGCTAAGTAGAAAGGACCAACTGACAGGACAGCTAAAAGAGACGTTTACGGTGCAGCATTGATGCAGCCATCAATTGGGTACCCTATAATAGTTGGGTACCCCAGTACCCCAGATTTGAACGTAGGTGCTAACTGTACACAAAGATGTAAACATTCTGAACTGACACCAAATAACTTGAGATAAGGGCAGGATATTGATAGGTGAACGTTTTCCGTAGATGAGAGCGTTGGTCCAGGACTTGGCGTACGTGGAACACGGTAGCGGCGTATGGAACAAGGCCATCCAGACTCGACTCACCCACCTCGCCGGTGTCCAAGCGAACATAGTGAAACATCGGGCAGATGTGGAAATGGAAGCCAGGAACAAAACTGTTCAGGTATAAGTACTAGATTTTTAGGCAGAGTTGTAGGTAAGTACCATAAAGTTCACCCACATTTCGCCAGTAAGTCCCATGTATAATAGGCTTGACGACTGAATGAAAAAATCTAATTAGCACAAATCCAGAATCCCTGGCTGCTACTTACTGAGAAATTCCTGATGGAAAAACCCAAAAACACTTTGTCCGATCCGAAAATCGAACTCACGAACCTCACGTTGCGGGACTGTTCGAAAGAGATAACGCGGCCCTGGAACACAAATGGTGATGAAGGAACATGGATGGGTTTTAGTCAGTAAAAGTCTGACACTCCCTCCTGCTCCGCCCAGAGCGGGAGGAGTCATTTGATGATTTCCCATCCAAAAAAAAAATGACCTCACGCTAAAATATAACATGCAAGTATTTGCCTGCCTAGCTTTGAAAAATATTTAATTGAAAAGTTGACAATGTGTATTTTCTAGTATCATTTTGTGTTCCTGAAATCATGCAGGTACCTGACACGGGCGACGTCTTTACATTGAACAAGCCACTTTAAATGTACACACATCTAGCTACAGTAGCTACCTGAAACTGTCAAATTTTCCCAATCAACCATACACCTAATGCTTTAGCGATAAAGCTGGAAATCTATATATTTGACAGATTGTAGTTGCTTGCAGTTGCTGAAAAATCATGTTGCACAACTTTTGTTAAAGATGTTTTTTTTTCATGTTGTAACTTGAATAGCTGGTGCTCCCAGCGGGACAGGTCGAGATCGTGACCACGGGACACATGCAAGACTTCGAAGACGCCACGCTTATCCCCAGAGAGGATATCGAGAAGATTAATAACCTCATAATGGTAACACTGTCCTGTTTTTTAGGGTTCCGTAGTCAACTCCCTTACAGTTTCGCCAAGTCTGTCCGTCCGTCCGTCCTCGCTTAATCTCTGTGACCGTTAGCACTAGAAAGCTGAAATTTGGTACCAATCACGCCGACAAAGTGGTAAAATAAAAAAAAGTTTTATTAGGGTAGCCCCCTGCTATATGTAAAGTGGGAAGTGATTTTTTTTTTTAATTTCAACCCTAACGTGTGATATATTTTTGGAAAGGTATTTAAAAATGAATAGGGGTTTCACAGTGAGGCGGGGTCGCGGCAGGCCACGAAGGAGATGGCGGGACGAACTAGACAGGTTCCGTCCGAACTGGAGGACGCGCGGGTTCGCGAGAAGTGGAAAGAATGGAGGGAGGCCTTTGCCCAGGAGTGGGACAGAGCAGGCTAGAAAAAATATATTTTTTTTTGGTAATGGCAATAATTTCGGAAATAATCGCTCCAAAAGTAAAAAACCAAAGTTAGAGGGGGGGCCTCTAACTTTTGAACCATAAGTTTAGAAAATATGAAAAAAAATCTGAAAAGTAGAACTTTATAAGGACTTTCTAGGAAAATCATTTTGAACTTGATGGAAACAACATTTTTGTACAAAAAAGACAAAAAGTTGTACAAAATCATTTCTGGGCTAAGTTTGTAGTATATTCGTATATGCAAGCATTTTTTTTAACTTCGTTTGTTACATATTTTATTATCCTGAATCTTTTTAAAAAAAAAAAGAATTATATACCCACCTTTAAACTCATAAGTGGGAACACTTATTGTGACGAACGGGAAACTACGGAACCCTACACTGAGCGTGGCCCGACACGCTCTTGGCCGGTTTTGATAACATGGACGCTACCGAAAGCGCCAAACTATAGTAGCTCAGTTCTGGGGCCGACACAATTTAAATTGCTATCGACAAGCTAAGAAGAAAAGAATCTGAGTGGCAACACTATCTTTTCGTCGTTATTTTCTACGCTTGTCGATTTTGAGCACAGTCCGAAATTTACGAGATCGGTTGAGCTGCACTTCGTTCAATTCCAACCTTTTGAATTAAGATACAAGTCAGCTTGGCTAGTTTCAACCTTTCAACCAATCAAATGGCTGAATCTCTCAATCTCAATCAATTTTATCATAAGGGTAGCCCGCGAAATTCAATTTTACTTACTTTTTTTGCAATTTGCAGGCCAGTGCTAGGTCGTATGTTGATTAAAATATTGTTCGCGGCTGTAAGACGTATGTAGTTACAGAATTATAATCATCAAAATCATTAATACAACCCTTCAAGTTCATGTAACTCGATTGAATGACTATTTCATGAAAAAGACATTCAATCGAATGCAAATTGCAAAAACGTAAGAAAATTTGAATTTCGCGGGCTGGTTGGAGGATGTTTCCCAATTTATACAGTATCTACCAAAGTATGCAGGTTTCAGGTTTGTTTTTTATCTTACTATTCCTATTTTACACCATGAAACGTACCTAGTACTGAATCTTACACTTATAGAATTTTGGTGTTAAATTAAACGGGTTTCGTAATAAATAATCATGGGATATTACAGAAAGTGGGCGAGATGAAGCTGCGTATGATGCGCAAACAGATGGAGTTCCGCAAGGGCATCCTGTCCAAGGAGTGGGAGCACTCGCAGATGAAGATGAAGCTGAGGCACATGAAAATGGAGCTGCGCTCGTATAAGAGGCTCAGGGTGACTACCGCGCACTTGATCATTTGAAATACCTTAGTAGATTTCAGAATAAAGAAGCATAGAGCTTTAATAAATTGTCGTATAAACTAATGTGTGCTGTATTCATGGTATCCGTTTGTGCGTCGATATCTCCTACAGCTTGGTTGTATGCAACACCTTTTAAGACAAATTGCCGTTGTTTTCTATTTCGTTTAGTTAGTCTTTTAAGTTTAGTCAGTGGCCCAAAAAGTCTGACAACCAGTCTTACCAAGGGGTATCCTATCGTATTAACTAGTACTAACTGGGTTGTTGAGGTCAGATAGGCAGTCGCTCCATGTAAACTACTGGTATTCAGCTGCATCCGGTTAGACTGGAAGCCAACCCCAACATAGTTGGGAAAAGGCTAGGCAGATGATGAGATTTAGAAAAGTTGCGGCTTTGTACAGTCATCTTTCACTACAGTCCTTCCACAGTATTTTAGTGTTACCAACACAACAGCAACATTATTGCATGAAAAAAAAGTTCACTGAGATTTTGACAGTGATGCACAATCAGGACTGGCCCGTGCAGGGTCAGTATAAGCTCGTTGAACATTACAACACGCCTTAATTCCTGAAGGATAAGCATAGGTGCACTTATTAGAACACCCACATTTCTTCACTTATGTTTAAGTTCCATGTAATAGGGAGTGAGCCTATTGGCATCAACCGGGCACAAATTCAGCATCCGTGACTGGCGTGGCTGCTACTTTGAGAAAAACCCAATTGGACTTGACCCGTCCTGGGAATCCAATCCAGGAAGAACCTCATGTTCGGCAGTCGCACTTGCAACGTCTAGACCACTGATTTAATAAAGAAGGTCTAGACCAACGTTCCTCGATGAGTCATAATCAATAATACAGGGTTAGTTTTTACTGCCGGGGTTGCGGGACTGTTCTGTTCGAAAGAGATACCGTGGCCCCGGAACAGAAAGGGCGATGAAGTAACATGGATGGGTTTAAGTCAGTAAAAGTCTGACACTACCTCCTGCTCCGCCCAGAGCAGGAGTCATTTGATGATTTAACATCCGAAGAAAAAAAAGGGTTAGTTTTCCATGACCACCCAAAATTTAAAATTAAGATCTAGATATCAAACCAAAAGTGCATGCACCGCCATGTGTGTGCTAACTGCTACTTATCTAGGTTGTTGAACAGGATTGTGATGTTGCAATATCCACACGTTGGGCGTGGTGGAGAGGAACTTAATTTAATTTAAAAAAAAAAAAGTTTTTTTTTTTTCGTTACCTATATCGAAAATATTATCGATTCTAAACCATCTCTGAAAATTTGGCCGGTCATTGAAAACTAACCCTGTATAAACACCCAGGGGATATTCTCTTCCACCAGATCCCAAAAGAGCTGCAGCGATACCTGAAGAACAAAGAGCTTGGCTACACGGATGAGCAAGATTTTATAGTTATGGAGAAGGAGAACGAAGCTTCTAAGGCGGGCGTCGACAAGATACTGAACCACCAGATGAATGCGTGCTCGGAACTTGAGGTAAGAACTGCAGATCATAGCTCCATCATCGCACTTCTAAATCACGACTTTAATTATTCCCGAGCGAGGGGTTCACGCGTATTAGATAGGAGGCGAGCCGATCTTCATTGTATACTTCAGAAAATCATTTTTGTAATTTAGGTACTTCACAGGAGATGACTGTAATGCCTATGTATGTGAGATAGGGGGAGGGGAAGAGTATAGAGGCGAGCCGATCTACATTGGTGCCGATTCCCTTGTTCACAAACTAAACTAAATTCAATGATATATAAACTATAGATACGTTGTCCGCACTCTAAAATGACAACATGAAATGAAGGCAATTGCCCACATCGCGCTTAGTTACGCACCAACCTGTCGCGCGACGCTACGTTTGTTTATAATTTAATAAATCCTGTGACGTGACTGAAGATGTATATTTATCTCCCTCTCGCAACAGGCATCCCGCCGTTCGGTGTCATATTTTCTTTCTCTTTCTTCACGCTTATAAGTAGTTCTAGTATTTTCGCCGTTTTTAAGCGCCGCGATGTTGGTTCATGACGTGTCTATATATAATACGTCATTGACTAAATTTAAGTAGAATGCATCTTTTTCTTTCTATTTCATTATGAAAAAGACAGAAGATAAATATTAGTATAATCCTTTCAAATTAGTCAGCACCTGACGTAATTTGATGTAATTTTAGTAGTCAACTTTTTAATCGCGTCTAAAACTTGTATGGCGCTGATTAATTTGACAGAACGTAACTAAAATTTATCTTCTGTCCTTTTCTTAATGAAATAGAAAGAAAAAGATGCACTGAACTTAAATTTGGTTTAGTTTGTAAACAAGGGAATCGGCACCATTGTATACTTCAGAAAATCATTTTTGTAATTTAGGTACTTCACCGGAGATGACTGTAAGGGCTATGTATGTGAGATAGGGGGAGGGGAAGGGTATAGGTATTTGACGGCATCGGTTGGCGCAGTGGTGAGTGGCTGAATGATTGACTGCTGCGCTGCGTCAACTGCGTGTCACGGGTTCTATACCCGTACGATACAAATACTTATTTGTATGGCCTACAGATAGTTGTTCCAGGTCTGACTGTTTCTGTGTGTGAGTTTAAATGTATGTAAACGCACCCACGATACAGAAGAAATTCTTTGTGTGGGTGGGGCAACGTTTTTATTAAAAAGAAAGAAAAGGATAAAATATGGCTAGAAAGAGACATGACTACTGTACACATTATGGCTGATAGTCTGATACAGATTTACAGAAAGATTTTTTTTTTTTTTTTATAAACAACAACATGAGGGCAGGAGGACGATGATTGACATAGACAAATACATGTTTATTTATATAGATATAATTTTTCTTTTTAGTTAAAAATAATGGGATTGGAAGCAGAACGTACCAAGATGGAGAATCTCATAATAGCACTAAACGTTAAGGTTTCCGACAAGAAATTGAACGAGGATGCACTGGAGCCCATAAGGATCCGACGGATATTCAAGAGGAGGTAAGTAGATACTTATATCAGGAGGAAACAAGTTTGAAAGAAGTTTTATATTTCGTTGTTTCAAAGTATGCACTACCACGATCACTGACGGGCAACCACTTTTCAACCTTATTCTTAGGGCATAAGGGTGAAACTGGTCGACAATGACTAGAACTCTACAAATGTCAGCTGCCCGCGTAGCATGACCACCGTAGAAACGGGTTTCTTCGAAGAAAGAATCGACAACAAGGCAGATTTCTTTTGTTTATCTGTCATTTTGTCGATTCTTCGTAGACAAAACCCCTTTCCACGGCGGTCATGCTACGCGTTTTATTTCTGATAGCAGCAAGCAACCCTAGTATTGTAATAAGAATAAAGGTCACTGTAACATTGACAGACTTGTCAATGGCTCTTGTAATAAGAATAAAGATCATTGTGTAACTCTGACAGTGACGAAAAGTCGTAGAATCCCCGAGGAGTTAGCAGAGGTGTACCTAATACCTAGCACACCGACATTTCGCCAGTTATAGCATATTTAAGTCCGATGCAATAGCGCCTATATTACCATCGGGCAATAGGCTCGCCAAATCAAGACTCCCTGAGAATCGAACCCGAGACCTCATGCTTCGCAGCTTCACTTGCGACCACTTCTGTTTCTACACACCTGTATTTGCCAAAGTACACCTATATGTCCTGCCAGCCAGGGAAAGCCCTGCATCAGCCAGAGATGATATGGTTTTCTGTCAGATCAGAAAGCAGAACGGGTCTGATACAACTAACTAACACACAACTAACTAGGTATTTAGATCGACTACTTATGATCTCTGCCATTACATCGTGTCTAATGTCAGGAATGTCCATGTAGCCGGCATCTACAAACGCAACAAATGAATAACGCATCGCCAGACATTGAGCTATTACTACTACGTATAGAGAAGACAGCGCAAACAAAATCTGTGCTCCGTTCAACTGCAGTCGGCCGGCTGCAGTTCACTCAGTCGCTTGCTCGCTATAGAACATCTATGTATACGGGGTTAGCCGCCCCGTATACATAGATGTTATTTTGTCCGTGCTGTCTTCTCTGTACGAGTGATAGCTCAATGTCGCCAGAATAACATACACAGGGTGGATAGTTGGATACGGTAAACGGGGCAGTAAGGGGAACTAACTACCTTAACCGTTGCAGCTAGTATTAGAAACAGGATCGATTGGCATCAAAAAAATGTTTTGTGTAAAATGGCGTTTTTCTTGCTAACTGTAATTTTTTTCGAAAATCTGGGAATGGGTATCAAAAATTGTTATTTAGGAAATATGCCTTGTATTGGGCCATAAAAACATAGTGGTACACTTGTTTAAGTTTCTAATACATCACATTTTACAATTTACTGTTTTATGTGTAGCAAGTTTTTGGTGAAACGGAACGCACTCTCAAAACACACCGTCCTCGATAACGTATAATGACGTCAAAGTTCATTGTGTCAAAAAAAATACTTTTATTTGAAAAGTGCTTAAAGTTTCACTAACATTTTATTACAATATTGTTATTGCAATTTTTACTTGAATAAAGCACATACTTACAGTAAATTGGTAAAATTATTTTATTAAGGCCAAAAAAATTAAACAAGGCAGATTGTGGATAATGACGTCACATCATGGCCGCGACGCCTTGCCACGAGTGCCACGACAGTCACGGACGTTTGAACTGTGGAATAATTTTGGGCGACAAGCAGTAGTTGAACTTAACTTTTAATACTTTTCTTGGGTTGTTAAGTACTGTATTTTATTGATTTAAGTGAAGAAAAAAATACGTGCATATATGAATAGTCTCTTATGACCATTTTCGTGTAGCTGCAACGGTTAATTTAAGGTTGTTAAGATTACAATTTAACGCAACAACCGTCGGACAGTAGCTCACCAGAAGTAACTCCCGTCTAGTCGGAGTCCTCCCTGTTTCTATGGAGAGTGAGGAACTATGTTCCCCATTTCACATGTATCTGAATGACGAAAATCATTTGCTCTCAGGATGGAGACGCTGGTGATGCGAAGCCGGCTGATCCGCGAAGTGCAAGCCAACCACTCCACCATCATTATGCTGCAGACTGAGTTGGAGCTGCTGCGGCTCAAGACTTACCCTACCCTCGCCAGCTTCTGCACTTACCCGGATAACTAGTAACTAGTGGGATAGTTGGTGCCAGTTAACATGAGAATAGCGGTCATTGCCCTTTCCCTAATATCTCTTCATACGAACCAAAAAATAAACCATGTACCTATCGTTTTTCATTACAAAAAATGTTGAAGATCACGATAGATGACGATTCCAGACTTGAATAGGCTTATTTTTGGTTTTCAAAATTAAGAAGTTTAATAAATGTAGGTGGGTCAATGACCGCTATTCTCATCTTAACTGGCACCAAATATTAGTAACTTTTTATTTGAATTTATTTCGTATAAAGCCGAAATAGCCTAATAGCGTGCAGCAACACAGTTTCATTAGGACGTTGTCACCGTCGAACTTACATTTCAACCAACATAATTATGTGTAGACGGTAAAACACAGAACTAACTTTAAATTAGACATCCTGTTTGCATGGTTCTTTGCCAAACAGCCCATCTTGAACTGTAAACTTAAATTGGTTATACTGTAGTTTTGTGTAAGACGTAGATGGATTGTCAGCTGGCAGGAGCGGAGCGCGGAGGATTATTAGACTGATGTGTGTGTGTGTCACTGTTCGAAACAAAAAGTTGCAGAAAAAATAAAAATTACGTGGGCTAACGCATTTTTAAATGCATTACAAAGTAGAAGGCTTAGAGTGCACTGTGTAGTGTGGACTGTTAAGTTTGAATATTTATTTATTATGATTATGTTAGTTACTGATTAAATATTACATTTTAAGGTGTTAGTTATTGTTGGGTTTCTAATAAATATGAAAAGAACAAAGTCAGATTTTCATTTTACCATCTTAGAACAGCCTCAATTTCACGGTTAATTTTAGGGTCATCAAAATCACAAGACAAAAGAAAAACGCTGGTGATTACAAAACTTTTATTTTCCATAAACAAATCTAATACATTCAATTATAATTATTAATACTTAGTTCGATACAGCTCAACATTTATAGAAAAACTTAAGAAATTCGCCTAGTCATGTCTTTGTTAGATCCTTCCATTTTAATGACATAAAATGGTGGGGATATTGTCTAAGACAGAAATCAAGAATATTTAAAAAAATCTGTATTTCGTCTTATTTTAGAAGCGATCTAGGTACTATATTATTATGTAAAGGTATCGGTCTGATTTGACACATGTAAAAATCTACGGGATGCAAAAGCTATGTTACTGAAGGAAATGTGAATTAATTTTTAAACATTTGTCGACGACTGTACCTAAAGATTTTTTTCATAAAAAGACAGTATTAGGCCACAATTTCGTTTTAAAAAAATAATCTTATCACACAATTTACCATCACAATTTCGCCAATATTTATTCAAAAATAAATGATAATAATGTACGTTTTTAGAATTTTGAATTTTGGTACTTACAAAATCTTTTGAATTGCTTTTTCGGATGTGAGAATCGTATCAAACTGCAAAATGGCGTAAAATACGCTTGAAATGTTTCAAGAAAAAGAAAGATCTACTCCAAAACGTTATATATGTACAGTTACCCACACATCAGAGCGTGCATTTTACTGTACTTTTCTTGCAACATTTCAAACGCTTAGTTTATAACTACGGCTGTGCGCATTAAACTATGACGGTACCTACAAAGCCCATTAAAAGGGTACATTCTAATACTGCTATTTTACTAAAGAAGGTAGATATGTAAGGTATAGGGGAGGGGTGTTAGGAGTTACTTTAGGGATATGAGTGTAGAAAAAATGTCCAGAACATTCCATTCACAAGTTCGTTGATCTTACATAGCTAAGAGGCAGAGGTTCCTTGGATGTTTGTCCAGCCAGCGGAGGCTCAACAAACGCGACGGTAACACCACGGCTAGGCCACGTAGTTTCCTTATCTACGTGACACTAATATCGTCTATTCTTCTTCTTCAATCAGATTTTGTTCATCCAGTACAGCTACTAAGACTTCCTTAGGGCTGACTGTTTAATCCAAAAAAATAAACTGGTGAATGGAATATCTAAGGCTGTTGTCATATCCAGGTTTTTCAATACCACATCATGTGTGTATTATGTGATTTGAGTTTATCTTAAGCGCCATCAAATAGACTGTTTCGCAAAAACTGGCTGGCTCATTATCACAATCGCTCACATTATTTGTGCGAAATTCGTGTCCAAACTTCAGTAAATATTTGTTTAAGTCCCATGGCGTTTCGCGTTTTCTTATTTTAGCATAGTACATTTTGGCAAGCCATTAAAATCAGTGCTACTGATCCCATTTGCTTTTAGAACCTGTATTTCTTCTAGATAGGCCATTATTGTACAATTTTAAATTCAATGTCTTTATTAAGCCCGGCAGCTAAATAAACACTATTCTTGAGCGTCTTTTTAAGCAATTTAAGTATATTTAGGCCCTATATCCAAGATGTTAGTTTCCATAATTAAAATAATCCATGTATTGGAATGGATTGTCATAAAATTGTCCTAGTCTTTTTGTATATTTGTCTATAATATCATTTAGTTCTCTCATCATATGCATAACAGTAACCACTTTTTTATCTTTCACTATTATTTTGTCCTATGAAATATTTTGATCTGTTGATATATTCGTGTATAGTTCCTAAGCAGCAGACGTGTTAGGCTCTTATGCAATAGTTCCTAGAGAGCCGTCCTCTGGTCGTAGACTATAACGGCATCGGCGTCAAAGAACTGGCTGTGTGACTTACTGAGCGCGATGATGGCCGCGTGCTCGTTGCGCATGCGATTTTTGTATTTCTTGCTTAAATTCACCTGGAAAATGATAATTTGAATAAGATATCGGTCTGCTCAGTATAACAAATCGTTAAAGGCATTTAAGGACTATCATCTCATACTAAATATGTCTGCTTGCAAACAATAAATAATCAACAGGTTCGTCAATACTTGATCATCCCCAGCATCCACAACTACTCGGGGCGCAGTACACACGCGATGCATACTTATACAATCAACGTTCCCACTGTGCACACAGTGAAAGTTTTCACCCTGTGCGAGTTTTCACACGATGTTTTCCTTCACCATTTTAACTGTTTCGTGTTTAGATCCTGTGACTCTGTCATTTTGGATTAGAGTTGGTTGAACATAGAAGAAACGTATGGCCACATGCTCGCATTGCATTTACCGCATGCTTGACGTCTGTGTGCAGGACTAGCGCTTACCTTAGCATACAGCTGTTGTAGGTCGTCTTCTGTAGAGAGTGGTCGTGGTTTGGGTCTGAGGAATGCTGGTAACGATCTCGTCTTCAGTGCGTCGATGTTTGCCGCATTGTCTATTTCGTCTAACACTGGAACACAGTCACGTGTCATATCAGATACATTCTATAACATGTTAGTACATAATTTTATTAAAATCAAAATATTTCGTATTAGAAACAATATTGGTCCTAGAATGTTTCCCAGGGGTACACTTTTTTAATTTTGTTGAATTAATAACTACTGATCCAATTTTGTTGATGTTTTGTTGGGAAACATAAACATGTTTTGATTTTATGTGAGTAGAAATGTGGATGTTATTGTGTTAACTTCTGTTTCAGCTATGTTACCCAGGTTAACAGTGTCAAATGCGTTGGACGAATCATCAAAAATGAGAGACCAGTTTCAATGTCACAGACTAAACCCCAACAAATTACATTTGCTGTAATTTGTTGGGGTTTAGTCTTTTAGTCGTTAACAAATATATATATAGCCGTGTGGTATCCGGCAGAGTAGAATAGAACCAACCCATTACACTCACGGGTGTCGTAAAAGGCGACTAATGTCTGAGGCAGAACACCTTGCGCCTCCGTACACCAGAGAATGGGCAGCAGCGTTTTCTGTTAGTCTTTCATCACTGCGATCTCCAATCCGCCTGCCAAGCGTGGAGATTACGGCAAATTCCTCCCATCATGGGAGAGGCTTATGTCCAGCAGTGGACGTTATGGGCTGTTGTTGTTGTTGTTGTAACAAATACTTGACTTAAAAAAAAAATGTGAGCTAGCAAAAATCAACTCACTACTGCTCGATGCGTACTGTACGCACTGTTCCCTAGGGTCTGGTACGCGGTTGACGTAGCACTGCGGAGGGTGGCGACCCTCTCGTGAAGACCGACACTCCGCATCACCGGCGTAGCTGACTGGGCGAGCGTGACGTTGGATTTGCACCTAAAAATCATTTGCATTGTTGTAGCTGTGTATTGTGTGGAGTGGGAGGCCTTTGCCCAGCAGTGGGACAGTACAAGCTATGTAATTACACTTTGTGTAGCCGTTTAACCCTTTTCTTGGCAACGTATTCCTCAAGACACCGTCAATTTCAAAAAAATCTCACTCAATTATTATTTACGTAACTGGAACGCAGAGGTGTCAAAAGGCGTTTGTGGCGAGTACATGTTGTTTTGGTGCTCTCACTGATTTTTGGCTCTTTCTCTGCTTTTTTTGGTGGTTTTTGGGTTTATTTTACGTGTTTGTGCTCGTCCTGTGTTTGTTTTTGTTTGTGTACGTGATCTTACATTTGGTAAGTTTTTATTCTATTTAATATTCTACTGCCCTATGCTGACTGACAATGGCGGATGACGAGCGGTCTCCTGGCCGCCCGCCGGGCCCCCCCCACCCCGCTCAGCTACAATCCCAAGATTTGTTTTCACATGCGCCTGTTCTGACGGCTCCACTGTCTCAATTTGAGACAATGGAAGTTCAAGTAGCTTCTCAAAAAAGGAAACGCATTGAAAATCATCTCCACAATGACTCTACGAATGTCACGGACGAAAATGCTTCAGCGACTAAACGCGACCGGGTCACGGCTCCGTCATTGATCTCACGCACCAAGTACTCACATTTAGATAGACATCCATTTTTAGTCTACGCATCTCTTTTCGAATCCGATCCAGCCTCTGGCACTACCCTCCACCCCATAAAATTCGGTCAATTATTACAGAAACTGAATGTTGTGAATATTGTAGATGGGGGTATAAAGAGAATAGGAAGAAACAGGGTATCAGTAGAGTTCAAGGGCCCGGAAGATGCCAATGCATTTATCGACAATGAGTCAATAAAACAAAAAGGCTTCACTTTAACAATACCCACATTCAACATCACCAGGATGGGTGTTGTGAGGGGCGTCCCTACTGATTGGACTGACATTGAAGTCTTGGATGCCCTGAAGTCCCCACTTGGCAAGGTGTTGAAAGTGAGGAGATTGAACCGCAGAGTTAACAATGATGGGAAAACGGAATGGATTGCCACATCGAGCGTAGTAATCACATTTGATGGTCAGAGCCTCCCGGATCGAGTTTTTTGCTGTTTTAATTCCCTTCCAGTGGAGATTTATAATTTTCCCACTGTCCAGTGTTTCGGATGCTGCAAATTCGGACACACCAGGACTCAATGCCGGTCAAAGCCACGGTGTTACCGCTGTGGTGGTGACCACTTTGGGGACGGGTGTTCCATTGAAGAGCCTAAGTGCTTTTATTGTACGGGTGCCCACTCTGCGAACAGTCGTCAATGCCCAGAATACCTGCGTCAGCGGAACATCAAGTCCACCATGGCTAAGGATAATGTATCTTATTCTGAAGCAGCCAAACGTCACGCCCCCTCCTACCGATCTTTTGCAGACATTACGGCATCAGCCCCTCCTGCACTGACTATCCACCAGACTCTTAACCATGATCCCCGTCCCCCCCGTCTCCCAATTCCTAATTATACCTCCCATTCCCAACCCCCTACTTCTTCCTCCAGCAAAAAATTTGTGATTACCCGTCCAAAGCCCCACACACCCCCCCATCCTGGTTATGACCGCAGGGCCCATCAGGATATTATTAACAGTTATTCTTTCCCCCCCTCTCCTAATGG
The DNA here is from genome assembly GCA_905147715.2 of Xestia xanthographa. NCBI lineage: Eukaryota > Metazoa > Arthropoda > Insecta > Lepidoptera > Noctuidae > Xestia > Xestia xanthographa. The sequence continues at coordinate 2,639,809 of LR990655.1, forward strand.
TTGTGCTCTGATGGTCCACCCTCCGACTCATAATGAGAATGAAGAGACTATCAACACTATTATTACTCTGCTTTCCACCTTACTTTCAAATTACTCATTACCAGACCACGTAGCCGACAACATAGTCAATAAAATTAAAAACCGTAACATTCCATCTCATGCAGTGGAACACCAGAAGTGCACTACCCAAAAAACATGAAATCTGCCACCTTATTAATTTGTATAAACCTGCAATTTTTGCAATCTCAGAATCGTGGTTAACTCCACGACTCCAATTTAATTTCCCTGGCTATAGCACTCTCCGGGATGACCGCTCTGACGGTTATGGCGGGGCTGCTATGCTGGTGACCAAACTTCTTCCTTCCTCCCCTCTATCCCTTCCTCCCCACGGAGATGAGATTAATGCTGTAGGTGTTAATATCCTTGGCATTAATTTTATATCTGTCTATATTCCCTCCCCCAATCCCTCCTGCTTTCAATACATTCATAACATATGTTCCTCACTGAATCCTGTTATAATTTTGGGAGATTTTAATTGTCATCATTCCCTGTGGGGCTCTGACCATTCTGATCCCCCTGGTTTTGAGTTGGTTGATCTGTTGGAAGACTTGGGTTTATGTGTTGTCAACGATGGTTCCGTCACTCGCCTGCCTAGACCTGGCCAGAGTAGAAGCTGTGTAGACCTTACCCTGTGTTCAGCTAGTTTGTCCGCCCAGTTGGAGTGGAAGCGACTTAACCTCACGTATGGTAGTGACCACTACCCAATATGCACTACTCTGGTCAATAGGTCCTTACCTCATAGGGACAACCCTCCTCTTTTAAAATATAGGCTTACTGGCGCGGATTGGGAATTATACACTCAAACTCTTGAGGATATAATTTCCACTTTGCCTCAGGTTTCCCCAGCCAACTTAGAGGACTGTATATTCAAATTTTCCGGTGCAATTTCTTCTGCCGCAGACGACAGCATACCGCTTAAAAATTCAGCCTCCGGAAAAATATCATCTCCTCCCTGGTGGGATCGGGAATGTACCAGCATGGTTAAATCCAGAAATGAAGCCGAACTTAATTATGCTGAAAATATGACTGCTGAAAACCTGATTGAGTACAACCGGATTGGTGCGAGATCCAGGCGTCTATTAAAAAAAAAAAAAAATATGAAGGATGGAAGAAATTCTGCACTTCACTTTCCCCTTCAACCCCTTCCTCTCTTGTTTGGCAAAATTTCAAACGTTTTAAACGTGGCTGCTCCGTCCGAAACTCCTCATCTATGCCTGGCGACATTGCAGAACCTTTCCTGATGAAACTTGCTCCCCCTTCCGCTCCCTTTTTGGGAGAATGCCCCTCTCCTTCTGGGGGGGGCGAAATTTCCAATGACCCCTTAGATTCTCCCTTCTCGCTAAGCGAACTGGATGCAGTCCTCAAACACGTTCACGATTCCGCCCCAGGCATAGATGGCCATCCATATTCGTTTTTTAAAAAATTGGGGTCCCGCAGTCGCCAATACCTTTTAACTATAATCAACGCCTGTTTTATTCTCTCCCATATCCCTGACGCCTGGAAAACGCAACTAATAATTCCCATCCTAAAACCAGGGAAACCTCCTGATTGCCCTGAAAACTTTCGACCCATTGCTCTATCTCCTGTTATAGGTAAAATCCTGGAACACCTTCTAAAAAACAGGTTGGAGTGGTTTGTTGAAAGCCGAGGCCTTCTAGCAAAAACTCAATTTGGTTTCCGAAAGGGTGCTAGCACAACGGATAGCATTGGTATATTTATGACCGATGTCCGGATTGCCTTCAGCAAAAGTGATTCAGTTCTAGCGGTCTTTCTTGACATTTCAGCAGCGTACGACAGTGTCCTTCTTTCCGTACTCAGAAGTAAATTACGCCAGCTGAGTATTCCGGTAAAGATACTCAACTGTATCTGTAACTTGCTTGCTGGACGCAGCATTAAACTCCATATTCCAGGTGAATCATATGACCCCAGAACTGTTTGGCGTGGGTTACCCCAGGGTTCAGTACTAAGTCCTCTTTTATACAGTATTTACACCTCTGATCTTCACAAGTCCCTTAATAACGACTGCCAGATTTTACAATACGCAGATGACCTATGCTTATATATTCCTACCTCGTCTGTGGAAATTGCTACGGAATCCATGCAAATATCCCTTAACTCCCTAAACCAGTGGTTAATCTCTCATGGACTTACCTTGTCAGCTCCTAAAAGCTCCGTTGTAGTTTTCTCACGTAAACGTTTAACGCCAAATGTCCACCTTGAAATTGAAGGATCCCTGATCAATGTCGAGGATAATGTGAAATTCCTTGGGGTAATTTTGGACTGTAAATTATCTGGTGTCTTTCATCTCAATTATATAATCAATAAATGTGAGAAGAACCTTAATATGCTACGTGCTCTAGCGGGTGTTTGGTGGGGTGCTCATCCCTTTACTCTCAAACTCATATACAATGCTACGATAAGAAGTTTACTGGACTATGGGGCTTTCCTCCTGGAACCCTGTGGTAAGGTTGCATTGGCCAAGCTGGAAACCATTCAGTCGAAATCCCTCCGCATTGTACTAGGGTGTATGAGATCAACTCCTACCAACGCACTGCAAGTTGAGAGTGGCGACCCTCCCCTTCTTCTCCGTAGACAATACCTAGCCGATAAATATTTGTACAAGGCATATCTTCTTAGTGATCACATAGTTCTTTCTAAGCTTTCCACACTAGATAATCTATGTAGACAAAGCGATTATTGGAAACATAAAGACCCCCCTTTGATCCTTAATTCATTTAGGAATATCCGGAATATGGAAGATAATTGTCCCATTCCCCAGTGTAATAAATTCCCACTCTACACATGTCCATATGAAATTCTAAATTTTGTTCCAAAGATCACATACATTGGAATAAATAAGGATACCACCAATGCTAATGACCATTTTCTTTCGACTGTTAATAACAACTGGCCTGATCACTACAAATTTTATACGGACGCTTCTAAATTGACCCCCGACGGTAAAACAGGCATTGCTGTATATAATTCCAACTCCCAGATATTCCTTCAGTTCCAGTGCCCTCCCGAGTCTTCGGTTTTTACCGGGGAGTGCATTGGAATTTTGGAGGCGTGTTTATTTATTTCCTCTCATTCAGGTATTTCAAAAGCGGTCATCTTTTCTGATTCTAGGAGTGCTCTGGAGGCAATAGTTAAAAATTCATTTAAAGATAACCTACGCAGCCCAATTATAGTTGAAATCAAAACTGTCCTACATTCTTGTTTTAAAAAAAACATTGAGATACTATTGGTATGGATTCCTAGTCATATGAATATTAGGGGCAATGAGCTGGTAGATATTGCAGCTAAGAATGCGGTCAGCAGCAATTTGGCAGATAAAAAACATTATGCTGTTCAGGTCTATGACTTGATTCACAAGGCCAAAGTAGATCTTTTTAAATCATGGCAAGACCACTGGTCTCAATCCTCCAAGTCAAAAGCTAGCTTGTTTGCATCTATTCAACCAGCCATTTCCCCCAAGCCTTGGTTTTATAAATACAAAGAAACATCCAAAACCGTCACATCCGTTATATGCAGAATCCGTATTGGTCACTGCTGTACCCCAGTTTTTCTCCATAAAATTAGGGTCCGCGACAGTTCTTTGTGTGAGTGTGGTCTAGATGATGGTACGTTAGATCATATATTTTTAAATTGCCCTTTGAATAATGTTTCCTCTTTTGATAAAGTTATTACAAAATTGAACATCCAAAAACCCATTAATGTCCGTCACCTCCTCTCATTTTTCCCTAATCCCCAAATTATACGTGCTTTTATTAAATTTATTTCCAATAACAATATTAAACTATAATATTCAGACATCTAAAAGTTATTAAATATATTGTATAGATACGACTATATATATTTTAAGCTACTAACTATTACTAACTCCTATGTTTTATGTTTGTTTCAGGGCTAAAAGGATTGCCACAAAAAGTTTAAGTTCATATTCTCTCTGTAAATATTAATTAATTAATTATAATACCCATGTATAGCCACTACGCGACACTGGCAGAAATTGCCGTAGTCTTCGGCAAATTGCCATAAAAGGAAAAAAAAAAAAAAAAAAAAAAAACTGGAACGCAATGTTATATTTTAATAAAGTAGAGGTTTCCGAACACATCTCACTGACATTGACAGATCCGATTGTCAAATTCGTTAAAAAGCAGTCAAAATGGCGAACCGGATAGGTGCAAAAGAAGATATGTTTTTGTTTTTATTATTATTGGATAGACTGAAAACTGGTTTTATGTTATTTTATATGTCTGTGTGTATGCTGTAAAGTAAAAAAATACAATGAAACTTGCATTTGGCTTCTCAAACTAACATCAAAGTCCGCTGTATCCTGCAGGATACATTGCCAAATGTCCTAGGATATTTTTCGGACGGGTAAGGTATCCTGTACGATTCATTGCCAGGACCGCTATGATTTGATTTGTACTATATTTTTTTGGGGAAAAAGGCAATGTTGCTAGTAATTACCGGGTATATGGCACCAGTGCAAGTGGCACCTAACAACATAATAATAATAATTAACATTTATTACATAAGTACCTAAAAGTTTCGTATATGTACTAATGCACCTACCTAAGCTTTGCATGGGCATGAGAATGGGTTTCTGTTTTAGGGAGGAACGCAACCTTCTTTTCACCGAACCAGAAAAATATGTGCTCTTGTACCAAAGCCATCTAGAAAATTGGACGATGACGAAACTGAATCCGAAGATGAACTTTACCACCTTTCAACTAGATTGCACCATGTTGAAGTGAATGACCATAACACCGAGTTGGATGACAATGATTCTTCACCTGCACCATCCTTACCATCTTCCATGGAAAATCTTAATTTGTGGTTAGACGAAGAAATAGCAGATGTGAATGATGCTATAACCCAATCTCCTGTGATGCCCTCATTTTTGAATAACGTAGGTTCTTCGTCGATTTCTGCGCCATCGTCCCCAGTGATCCCATCTAACAGTCGATTACGATGACCGACAGTCCGACAGTAGCAGCAGGGACTCCGAGAGCAGTTCGACAGCCAGTTATTCGTCAGAGGCCACTCAATTTTGATTGGCTCAATTTATTTTTATTTTATTGATCAATGCCTGTTAATTTAAGTGTTATTTTCATGTTATAAGTTAAAATTGTTTTTTTTCACGAGTTTTTTCTTAATAAGTACAAACTATAATTTAAAAATTCAAACAGATAATTTAGATATTTATTTCACATAACCTGGCAACGTATCCTAAAGGATACTGACCCACTGAGTTCATTTTTTCTATTATCTTGGCTGTGTATCCTAAGAGATACAGTCGATAAGTTAGTTTGTAATAATGTCAGTTTTTTTTTTTAATATTGTTTCCTGTACCTTAGGGTCAGCTCACACCGAGACGCGACGCGACGCGACGCGGCGCGACGGTACTGGAAGAGCGCCACGATACGTATCGCAACGTTGCGAGGCGCATCGTAAAATCGTTGGCAGCACGACGCTTCGCTGCGCAGCAAGACGACGCGCGGCGCAGCAAGACGCCGCGCGGCGCAGCGGAACGTGTCTACATTCGCAGCGTGCACCCGCCCCGCCCCGCGTCCACCCGCAGTCTACCATTTACAAGCGTAACTCGTAAGAGAATGACGTATAGGTATTTGGCGGGTGCATTATGGAGATCGATATTTTTTTTTGTGCAGCGCTACGACTGTTTGTATAATGTGACATCAAAATACTTAGTGACAGAAACGCATAAAATAATGCGTGGGATCCATTTTGTAATAATCATACAATTTATCTGGATAATTGGCAATGTGGTCATAACTTCATAAGCCAAGGTATGAAATTCACCATGAATTGTTCTATTTCTCCATAAATTGTGCACCCAAATACTCCTGTGTGATGTCTTCTTTTTAATTTTATTTTTGTATTCTTCTTCCTCTTCTGCAAGAAGTCCGATTATAACAAGATCCCAGTCTATCATTATAATTTCACTCGAGCACTCGACCGAACTGCATCAATTCTACACGAAGTTTGTACGGAAATCTGCGCCTCGCGGCGTCGCGCGGCTTTGTGAGGCGCAGCGCCGATCTTGCACACCGCGCGTACCGGCGATGATGCTCCGCTGCGTCGCGATGCGTCGCTCTACGCCGCGAGGCATCACGAGGCGCAGCGCTGCATGGTTTAACGTATTCAAATTCTCACAATGAAATGTGTATCTTATCGTGTAGAACATATTTCATATTTTGAGGCGCTCTTGCAAAGTGTGCGCGCAGCGTTGCGTCGCGTCGCGTCTCGGTGGGGGCTGACCCTTAGATACATAACTTGCGTTTTGAAAATCATTTGGAAATGCAACATTTTTTTCGCCAATAATAGGGTTAAAATAAATAAATAAATATTGCTGGACATTACACACAGCGCCATCTAGTGCCACACTAAGCAACGAGGCTTGTGTCGTGGACACCAGATAGTTGATATACTACATAGATACATTTTGTTTGTAAATACATACTTATTATACATATAAACATCCATGACTAGGAAACAAATGTCCATGCTCATCACACAAACATTTGCTCCTACCGGGATTCGAACCCGGGACCCTAAAAACATAAGGCAACCTCACTACCGCTGCGCCAATCGGGTCGTTGTCGGTTAAATGCATGTGTCACAGAAAAAAGATGTCAAAGAAGCATACCTAGACACATTACCATGGAGTTTCACATCTGTTCTAAAAATATTTAATTTTGTAAAATTGGCAAAACAATCAATCTCATTCATAGCAACAAAATTAAACACTGAGCATATAGGGGCTTGGAGACTGAGAATGTACTTGTATCTATAAACTCTCTCATTCTCATTTGGGTACCTTGGTCACTAAATTAATAGAAAATTCTTACCTCAGCATGGTGTTTCATCCTATAATTTTCCTGACTAGTATAAGCATGGTTTTCTTTGATAGCATAATTTTCTTTTAGATATTGTTCATCTGAAAAGCAATACCAACAATCATAAATCAATAACTCGCAGTTTTATAATTTTATACAAAGGATTAATATTATACTCAATACTCACCAAACGATTTCTGATGACGCGGCATTAGGCGGCAGTAACAAATTATAACTAACAAAATAACAACTCCGCAAATACCTCCTATAAGCCAAGATAACCAAACAATTATAACACGACCCTGCAAATAAACATTTGGGTTTGTACTCATATTCTTGAATAAAATATTGATTAAAAATGCACCCAACACACCTGCAGAAACATTTCAGTTATTAACACGAAAGCGAAACACGCTTGTTTTTGATCCCCTGCTGTAACGTTTTCCTAACATTTTTAATACTTATATAATACAAATCCTACTTAAATTTATTAAAATTAAGCTAAATACTATGTCAAAAACATGAAGTGGAAATGTCCATTTTTGAAATGTCCGCGCCTGCGCTTTGCTCTGGCGTAAATTATTTTTGATCAGAAATGATAACGCTAACAACCACAATATTATCATACGGTGTTTTATCCACATCTCTTATACCTAAATCTTGAAATTGTAATTTTAACTGTAAATTAGAATTTTATAGGTTAGATAAAGTATTACAGAAATTTAATAATGAGAAACAGGAACTGCAAAACAACTAAACATTTCAGGACGAATTCAGCCATGTCACAAATTTGACGTAAGCGTTCCGCAATTTCTTTCTTGCTTTCAATGAGGTTTTATCACAGACGTATAAATAGTAGGATTTATACGTCAGTGGGTTTTATCTTTTCTTTCAACACATAGAATAAATTACAGAATCATGTAATAAAATACTATAAAACGTTTTTTTGTAATAGATAACCCTTATTTTTTACTTTAAAAAAAAATAACAATGTACAATACCTTGTAGCATTAATCATAATGTCAGTAAATTAATATTCAGTAACACCCTAAATAAAACGGAACGTTTAGTACATGTCAAATTCACAAATTGTCAAGTCAATACCTACAATAGTCAATCATTCATTCGCAAATTATCAAATACCAGGAGACGGATGTTGCGTGGTTACCTATCGTGTGATCGTCGTTCTTCGCGGTCGTGTTTTGATTTCTCAACCAGTATCAAAACAATGTTGTTGACACAAACGCTAGCCAGCTGACTGTTTGCGTGGTTTTGAACTGTAGTTATCAGTCGAACACTTACCCCCGCCAATTTCAAGTTATCGTCCGATCCTGCTACGTCACTGCTCACTGCACACCTCTTGAACTCTACTGCGGCAATAGTTAAAAACATCGGCAGTGGTCGGACGTATCGCTATTGCGTAAAACCATTTTTAAATAACTGTTTACACTACGTAATTCTGTTTCGATATCTAGTGTTCTAAGGAAATGACGAGTATTCAATTAAGTTTTCTCATACTGTTTACTTACGGACTGCTTGCACGGAATTCTCTTGGTCTATCGCCTGTTATCCTCAGTGAGTATCGTTTTACGTTTAGTATTCTAGAATATTCATGCATTTATTATACACATAAAGTTCATAAACTTCTAGATTTCCTGAGTTGCACTAAATTATGCCAACAAATATTTGATGTTCAAAACATGCCCATTTTTATATTACTGCTTTTGCATTGTATACAGGAAATAATGCTAATTTGTATCATGTTCAACTTCATACATATATAAAAAATTTAACAGTAAAATACAGATTATAAATTAATTTCCTGCTAAGTAATAAAGGAAATACATATTTAAATATTGATTTAGTGATTATCAAATACTTTATCAGCTGTAACTGGTCATATAACTTTTTGCAAATAATTGCATAAATAAACTGAATTTTAATGAGGTTTATTATTCAAACATTATTGTCATCAAACGACATGACTTGCAAAAAACTTTAAGCCAGATTATTATAGAGACCTGTTTAAGCAGCCAGGCCAGCAATAATTAGTATTTATATAATTTTATATCATGGATGACATATTACAAAGACAGCATAGAATTTGTTTACTTTGTGCACTTATGTAATAGGTCTACAATGTGTGTTTACCTACGACTCACATGTAAATAAAAAATAATCTTTTTCAACGTTTTCTCTTGTTGTTTGAGGTGGTATGATAAAAACTACTTACCTATTTACATGTGTGTCGGCGATTTTTCTGTACAATGGTTTGACTATTGTACAGAAAAATCGCCAAATTTCAATATTGGCACTTACTGTACTTTTGTTTAATATTTAATTATGAAAATAAATCTAGATCTTAAAAAAAACCAGTTATTGGTAATTTTCAGTCAATCAGTCCTAGCACTATGGTTGGCTAGATGTATCTTGTATGAAAACGTTTATTTTTTACTGAAAACTAAAGCTCTATTTATTCAACAGTCCCTGGCGATGGAGGAAGCCAGCTCGAGGCAAGACTAAACAAAACAAGTGTGGTGCACTACATCTGTGCAAAATCGTCACCAAACTACTTCAACATTTGGCTGAACCTCGAACTCCTCGTGCCGTTCGTCATTGACTGCTGGGTGGACAACTTGAAGCTAGAATATGACAATATTACGAGGACAACAAAATGTCCCGATGGGGTGGATATCAGGATCCCGGGTTGGGGAGACCCGGAGCCTGTTGAATGGTTGGACCCATCACATCAGAGTACCGGAGCGTACTTCAACACTATTGCAGACTCACTAGTTAAGATGGGGTACACAAGAAATGTGTCTATCCTCGGTGCTCCTTATGATTTTAGGAAAGCTCCCAGTAAGTGATTTTTTATTAAATTTGTTTTATCTTAAGAATACTTGAATGGTTTCAGACTGGTATATGAATAAAATAAAATAAAAACTGTAGACTGGCTTGGTGGATTAATCATTTACAATGGCGATGAGATTGTGTGTCTCTGCAATCATACTAAACTGTAAACAAAAATGTGTCACAAACATTTGTATGTTGATAATATCATCATTATACCCAGATAATCAACTGTAGATTAATTGTATTTTAACTATAATATTATGTATTTTAATATATAATTAACGGCAAAAGAAATCCTGCTAGGTAATGCTGGTGCATAATAATAAACAATATTGTGCAGTAGAGTGAAAGTTTAAATTCTCTGATAAGAACAAAAAATTATATTGTTTTTGTTATGCTTGCTTGGTGCAAAAATAACAATATTAATTACATACATCCTTCACCACTTTCATAGCTCAGAAAGGGTTCATTACTCTAAAATAGTAATATTGATAGTTGCACAACTGCTGAGCATGAGGTCCTGGGTTTGATTCCCAGGTCAGGCAAAGTGTGATTGGGTTTATCCATCAATACTGTCTCAGTAGCAGCCACAGAGTATAGAATTGTGCCCGGTTGACAGCTAGACTCGCCCCTTATTACATGGGACCCACCCCTGGGATCCCCCTAAGCTGAACTGGTGAAATATGGGTGTACTATTAGGTACACCTCTGCCTAACCCGTCGGGGGTTACAGGCGTGATGTTATGTTATGTTATGTTAACAGTTACGGATCGTCCATTCATCACGTGACGCTCGAAAGGGGAGGAGGGGGTACGGAAAAGATCACGAAATATCACTAGGGGGAGGGAGGGGGGTGTAGTGAGATATCATTATATGTATTTATTTATTTGAAAACCTCACCACGTGTCACCATGGGGGAGGGGGAGGGGGGTTAAATAGATCACGTGTTTAATGGACGACCCCTTACTTAAAATAAACGTTTACATTATAACGTTTGCATTAGATGTGTGATACAATGTTACTACAAATTCCAAACAATGGCTGAATAAACAGGTACTGAAATGATTAATCAGGTGTTGAAACTAGCACAACTTTTAGTAATTCTGACTAAAGCCACTGACCCACTTTAATTGATGACCTAAAATAAACAAATGACACAGTTAATCTTTCTTTTAAGGAGGAGCTCGTGGCTAAATAACAATAGCCGCTCGGGTCGATCGTTAGGTTAAGCCGTACTTGCCTAGGTTGGTCCGTGGATGGGTGACAACCTATTACATACCAAATTTCCTCCGTGCCTCCGAAAGTACGTTAAGCCGTTGGTCCCGGCTGTAATTTGTAGATCTTTGACAGCCGTTACAGGAACGCAGTGGCTCAAAAGTCTGACAACCAGTCTTACCAAGGGGTTTCAATTACCCAGTACTGACTGGGTTGTGGAGGTCAGATAGCCAGTCGCTCCATGTAAAATACTGTTATTCAGCAGATTCCGGTAAAACTGGAAGTCGACCCCAGAATAGGAAAAAGGCTAGGCAGATGTTGATGAATCTTTCTTTTAAATGCAAACTACTTGTTTAAGTTGTTAACCATCATCTGGCTGAACTGATATGGTCTGGTTTGTTCTGAATTTGGGTCTCGGCCGACGCGACTTATTTGCATGTTTGAATGTTCCTTATTTAATACTACAATACAATACAACATAGCATTGCTTTCGTCGAGTCTATTAACAATGCAATTAAGTGTGTCAGTCATTTTATGTTAGCTCAATGGCTCTGTAACTGCAGGGCATTGTCAACATTTTATTCTATTCTTCCCAATTTGCGACAAACTTATATCAAGGCATGATGGACGCAGCCATGTTATTACTTAGTCTACGTCTTTGTACCCACTCACTCCACCAACCACTGCATAGGTCTCTTCTCTCTTCACCGCATCTGTGCTTTTCGTATCTGATGAGGAAGAAGCTAGTGGTCACTCACTTACATCAACCTGGTCCCTGTCTCACTAACTATTTTAACTGAGACCATTGTCCCTCTTCTAGCAAGGACTCAATCTCAAAGAGTAACAAAACCACATCTTCCGCAGACGAGAACGAGCAATTCTTCACCAACCTGACGACTTTGGTCGAGACAACATACGCGGCCAACAACAAGAGTTCAGTTACACTAATAGTGCACAGCATGGGCGGCCTGATGGCCATGCACTTTCTTCGGCTGCAGCCTCAGAAGTGGAAGGACCAGTACATCCGGAGACTCATCTCGTTGTCGACGCCTTGGGCCGGGTCCATGAAGGCTGTGAAAGTGTTTGCTATAGGTATGTAGTTTTTTTTTTAATTATTGGGTAAAAGGACCGTGGATGCTTTAATATCCCTTTGACTAGATTACAACCACAACGGAATACAATTACTCTGACATCATCATCTCCTGTCCAGACTTTTCCCAAATATGTTGGCGGCGGATTCCAGTCAAACTGAATGCAACTGAAAACTAACCCAAGGAGGTGCTTATGTGACCTCTGCAAGCCAGTACAACACAATAGCAGTACAAGTTTCTTTGATAACCGGACAAATATAGCTGAAGCCGACAAGCCGTTGGGCCGACAATATTGTCAAATTCGCGGGAACACCTGGATATGGGCGCATAGAACCGGGAAGTGTGGCAGAAGAAAGGAGAGGCCTATATACCCAGCAGTGGGTGATATGATAATGATGAACCGGAATAATTTATTATTATTTTCTTAACTAGCGGACGTCACGCGGTTTCACCCATGTAGTTCCCGTTCCCGTAGGACTACGGGGATAAAATAGCCTATGTTACTCAGGGTGAATGTAGCTTTCTAACAGTGAAAGATTTTTTGAAATCGGCACAGTAGTTTTTGAGTTTATTAATTACAAACAAAAAAACAAAAAAAAAACAAGTCTTCCCTCTTTATAATATTAGTGTAGATAAGTAGGAGGTACTTACTAAAATAATTTTAGGTTCGATATAAGCCAGACGGCATGCAGACGGCTTCGGAAACCATAAACTGACGCACTTACAGTCTGGATAAACGCATTTCAACTTCAGTAGTTTATACGATTCATTGCCGAAGCCAACCACATTTGAGCTGTGTAAGCTATGTCTGACAGCGATACTAAGAGGTCAGAGAGTAAGATCCAAGGATCTTCGGAACGATATGATCCATAACAGAAGATTTTATATCATATTTTTTTTTCTGCAATCATGTAATCAGTTTTACAATCGTTTTGTTTAAAAAAGATACGCAAATAATGCGTAAAAAGTTTCTTGATAAGCTAAGGCAAGCCTCCAATATGAACATTAGAATATAATAACAATGATAAACATAATTATGCGAATTGACCTCCTTACTATGACGTCAAGATCTGTAAACTTGCGGAAATAACATTGATACATTTGTGTTTATGTTACATTTTAATTTTACGTTATAGTAGGAATCCATACACTGAGTATAGCTGACGATTTGCGTTTAAAGATCCGACTTTTTTTGTAAGTAAGTACTTTTTTGTACTAGTTTACTTGCGGTACTGTCGGCAACAAAAAATAGACATCAAAAGTTCTAGCATCTAAATAAACAGTTTTTTCACTTCTCATGCTCTAAAAGTACGCCAATATAGCCCTACGAAGTGAGACTAATGTGACCCTTTTAGTCTCTGTAAAAATAATTAGTTTTTTAATTTCCTTCATGTGACATAGACAAACTCCAAAGGGTAAAAACGGGACCCTATTACTAAGACTCCGCTGTCCATCTGTCTGTCCGTCTGTCTGTCTGGCCATCGGTCTGTCTATTCGTCTATCTGTCCGTCTGTCTGTCTGTCCGTCCGTCTGTCTGTCCATTTGTCTGTCCGTCTGACTATATTGACTATTTTTCTCGCACTGAAAGTGAAAAGTACAGCGTAACACACGGCGCTAAAATCCCATTATAATCGGTTCCTAATTACTACTCGTACCTCGCTAAAACTCTGTAGTGAAACTACCTCGCATATAATGGGTCATTTTAGCCCCTTGTATTACAATGTACTATTTTTTCGTTACTCTTTTTTGCCACAAGGGCTTTGCCCAGCAGAGGGAGTGATGCAGCGTAGCAGTAACCAGTAACTCATGTAAACCGACTATCGTTACTGACGGTACCTACCGAGTATTCTTAACGACTCGTTCAAGAAAAAATGGAGCTGTAACATCATCGATTAGGCTCTAACAGTACAGATACCCAACGGCAACAAAGGCTATTTATAATATAACAACTAAAATGTATCAGATTATAAACAAAAAAAACTATGAATCAGATTGTTATGAATACCAAACACATTACTTGTGTAAACGTGAGACTTTCCTTTGTTTACCAGTAAATGCACGTTGAACTTTACTTACGGGCAGAAATTGTAACATTACCTTTTTTATTGTGTTGTAGCAAAGACCAGTGATAGCTTAGCGTGGTGGATTGCCAAGTCATAGAACCGAACCGTCTTCGAACCGAAGGCACGCACCTCTGAGTTTTTGAATTCAAGGAAAACCTCGTGAGGAAACCAGCATGCCTGAGAGATATTTCTTGACGGCATGTAAAACATACAGCGACCTACACATTCAATACAATATTCAAGTTCATTTTCTAGAACTTAAGTAAAATTGTCAATAACCCTTTGGACTCCGGTCGGAAATAAAAACTTTCTATTCTATTCTAAAACCAAATCAGAGGCTCGTGGGTGGCATAAAAACTCTGACACCAGGTTAGCCACTAACCACACGATAAAGAAAGAAGATTGTGGAGTCCGCTCATGTAGGACAGTTTTTAAATACTAAATCAACCAGAGTTAATGTTGCAATCAATATTTTTTATCTAAGTACTTAAAATGTAGATGCCCATAATGGTTGTCTAGACAAGATGCTATATTTGTATGTAATGTACCTAAAGTGTAGCTATACCGTGTACCTACCGCTAAAACATGAAATGACCACAAAAACTATTAGCAAACCGGAATGACGATGATGTCATCTAGCCGATTTCGGTGACAGCGACTGCATTCGATGTCTTTCTAGGAGCTTGTGTGCTGCTCTTTCATGTGCTCTCAAGTGGCTAGCATATCCAACTGGCCGAAAAACTCCGCGAGCACAAAGCGGACATGTCAGAATACCCTTGAAGAAATAGGACCTAAACGAGATCACAAATTCGCTACCCCATAATCAATAGCTCCAGCCGATTATTAACTAATATTGCATGTAGTTTGCAACGCATCTTGTTTGCTAAACAACGCATCAAACACAACTGAGTCAACGGAAGTCCCGATCAGCAACATTGCGTTGTGGATAGGGTAACCCACCGTCCGGCTTTGTTGGGGCATCTCTGGCGTTTTGACCAGATGGTTTGTTCGGGTTTTTTGGTTTAAAGAGGTTGTTTTTAGCCTACAGCAGTCCACTGCATAGGCCTCCTCAATAGCACTCCTCTCAACTGAATTCTTGGCAACCCACATCCAGTTGCTCCCAGCCACCCTGCGAAGATCGTCGCTCACCGAGTCTGAGGGCGTCCTTACGTTTGCCGATTCGCGGTCTCCATTCAAGAACACGTATAGCCCAACGGTCATCGCTTCTACGGCTGATATGGCCGGCTCATTTCCACTTCAGGTTACTTATTCTGTGAGCTACGTCGACAACTCTGTTTTTTGTCGGATCCTGAAGAGATATAAGGAGACAACCAATCAAATAGATCTTTACAGTTCTCTGGTAGACATAGACCTTTCCCAAGCTGAACCACGGCACCCTGTCCTGCCCCTCCAGCAGCCAGTCTAATCCAGACACCTTTTTAAAGCCGTCTGGCCTTTTCGTAGCCGTGTGGTATCCGGCAGAGTAGAATAGAACCAACCTATTACACTCACGGGTGTCGTATAAGGCGACTAATGTCTGAGGCAGAACACCTTGCGCCTCCGTAGACCAGAGAACTGGCAGCAGCGTTTTCTGTTAGACTCATCACTGCGATCTCCAATCCGCCTGCCAAGCGTGGAGATTACGGCAAATTCCTCCCATCATGGGAGAGGCTTATGTCCAGCAGTGGACGTTATATTTTATGTTGTAGTAGTAGAGGCCTTTTCTTTTTCCTTTTTGCAAAAGTCCGTCATTTTTGTCAGGATTTTTTAACTGGTAACCCTATATATCAGACACTCACAATGTCCTCACGCCTCGACCCCGGTGGAACAGTGGAACATTCATTCATCAGTCATTTGATGTACCTATGTACGTACGTAGTACGTATGTACTTCCACTGTAGACGGTAGGCATGAAATGTAAACAATATAATATTGTTTAATTAATCAATGCGACTGATGCGAGTCTTTGTAGTTAAATAATCGGTGATTGAGATCGCATTGTATTGTTTACTGATTGATTAACAGTATAAAAGTGGATATAAGCATGCAATTTGTAGGCAGTTGGCAGCTAAGTAACTTCATGTTTAAATGTAAATCAAATAGCTTGGTCGACCGTAGAGACCCCAGCACATAAAAGCTACCCGAAGTCAAATTTCCCTATCTATATCTATTACATATAATAAATCTGTAGAAAAATCGTTTTTGTACATTAAAAATATTTCGAAAAATAATTGCCAGGGTGTTAAAGGATAACCAACAGAACTCATTTCCAGCATTTTTGTCTGTTTGTCTGTTTATCTGTTTGTCTGTTTCAATGATCAAGCATCACGTAAAATATACTAAACCAATATAGATAACTTTTATACATAAAAAATGAGAGTATCTTAAGGTACTATTTAGTTTTTGTTTCATCGTAATCGGTTAATTATATCAAAAGATATATGGATTTAAAGTGTTCAAGAAGAACTAATCTTCAAATGTAAGATGCAGCCATTTATCGAGTATGGCTTTAGGGTCATCTAACATCACTAATAGGAGCAAAGCATCAATGACCTCTTAAAAAGTAAAAAAAAAATAGCAATGTCCATATTTTATGGTTGAGTCACACTCTCTCTAACCCTCTCTCTCTCTCATGTGACGCAGACGAAGTTGCGCGGGTCAGCTAGTCAACCATAAACCTAAAAGTTATCAGATCTCAAGTAGAGCCAAGCTTCTAACTCTACACGCCCTAACTCTACAAGGTCTAACTTCACAAACTCTACAGCTTAGTTAACTGTTTTTTCTGTTCTGTGATACTCACTAACTTTCGCATTTATAATATTAGTAGAAAGGATTTTTATAATATTAGTAGGAATGATTTATAATATTAGTAGGAAGGATTTATAATATTAGTAGGAAGGATTTATAATATTAGTAGGATTGTAGTAGGTTGCTGTGCTGGGTAAGTAGGTATCTATCTACGTTATTTTAAAAGTTTACAATGCATGTTTTAAGGAAAATACACCTAATTAGAAGCTCTTTGTAACTTGTAACGCAGTATTACTAGGAATTTTCTGATGTTTCTAATGCTGACCTAGACTTTGAGTTATTTGTTGTAAGTACGGGAAATAGTAGCCGTTTTTTTGTATTTTTTATGTAATTACGACCACTTTCGAGCTATACAACTCAACAAATCAACTGATCAAATCTTGGGTCCAAGGGCAACGCGCTTTATAGTTTATTTACCTGTGCGCCACAGAAATCTAAAAAAGAGGAGAAGTGGTAAGGGGGCGTGTCGGTGTCCGCGCGACATGTCCAGTCGGCCATGTCATAGGCAAATGGCCGTCTCCGCGAACTAGTGTACTTTCGACCGCGATCGTGACAAATTATAGCAATTCCGTGTTGTTCAGGGGTTTTTTGTAAAAACCGAAGCATAAACCTAAACTTTGTTGATCACGGAATTACTTATCATATATAAGTGCAAGTATTTTACTATATTTGTCTTTAAAATCAAGAAAAACAACAAATCGTAAAATATTTGTTGCTTTTACTATGTTATGTTTGTTTTCAAATATCACAGCGAGTGTACTATTTTTGCAATAAATACATTACTCCTTAACCACTACCTAAGTTTGTCGCTAAGTGACTGAACAAGCAATGTAAAAATCACCAAACGATATTTCACTAAGCGGATGAATCACGTAGTACGGCCGCTCCTTCTCGCGACGAGTTAATGATGGGCTTGTGCAGATCCACTAATGTAGGCTATCGACAATGTCGATTGACGAATTAAATATTACTATTTTAGTTTTATTTTTCAATTTGTCAACCGTTTTAACCCGGTTGGAAGATCGATGTCAAATAATGTTTTTTATGTATTTTGATTATTTTACAGCATAGTAGAGAAATGCGTAACCAACTTTCATAAACTAAGTTAATTAAATTTCAGGTTTAATCGGTGGAGTGTTTTTGGCTTTGAATTATCGTATATTATGCCTTATCCTAGTGCTACTAACTACTGTTTCACTAGGCCATGACAGCCTAAACCAACGTACCCGGATATTTTATTGTTTTAATTTACTTCATAATATATTTTTTAGCAACATATTGTTTATTTTTATTATAATATTATATTCTGGACATTATTTTTATTTAATTATTTTCAGGACCACAAAAAAAAATACACAATAATAAATGAAAGATTCGATAACTTTCCGATTTAGTCAATCACTAGCGTACTTATGCTTTTACACAACACAACGATAGCGAGTGATGTTTTTGTGTGGGTAAGTTGTACTGTGCATGGTAAATACACGCTGTGTTTGATGTCATAAGGTTTATAATTGCTTGTGTAGTACGTTCAGTTTTAAGAAATGCGGGTGTGTGCGCGACTGCGTATCTATTACTTTTACTGAACTGCGTGTGTAGTAGTTGCCGTGTGGTAGGGGCAAAGTGAAGACACAGGGTTCCGATACATTTTCGTCTTGCGTAGCATATCTCCTTCTTTATTAAATCAGTGCTGTGCGCCCTAACCATGACAATATATTGCTCTGAATATAAAGGGTGTAAAACACCTCTTAACGAAGCTGAAAGGCACTTGTTCTCCCCGTCAGCGTCATTGCGCTCATTTTTTTTGTTCTACACCATACCTGGGAACCTTCTAGTTACGGAGATATTGGGGGTTAAAGTTCCAACTTTTTGACAAGTTTTTTTTTAAATACAAGTTTTTAATGTAAGATTTTTACTTTAAACACCTCCACGACCCCAGTACTATTAAAACCATCCATCAGCACAATGTTTTGAGTGCGTTACATTGAGTTCCTTCTACTACAAAACATGATTTTTCACCCAAAAAAAAAGTCGTTTCCCAGCAATATTTTTTGCGTAAAGTTTCTTAGTTTGATGTACAGAATGCTTGGTTGACGGATTCGTGATGAGGAACATGATGGTAACGTATACAGGGTGGAATTGAGTCCGTTACCCCAGCCAGATGTTGTCGAAAATGGTCATTTGAATCTTATAGATAATTAGTTTTACGCCGTCTATAATTGTTGCGCACATTTTTAAATTTGTTGCGCTTATAGTTTTTTAAGGGATGAAATTGAATGACCACCAAAAAAACAATCGTTACCCTAAACAGCCTCCTCCCAAAAAAATTATAATATGTACAAATAAATGAAACCTGTACCAAAATGTTTCGGGCTATTTAAGTCATGCCTGCACTACTAAAACTTTTCATAACCCAAAAAGGCCACGCGTGCACCAAATTTTAACTAGCAAAGTTTTGTGTCATTACTACCCAAATATATCACTACGTTTGCCATAAAATTTATGTGTTATAGGCAATGTGTACAATGCAGGCATTCTATACAATACCTAGGAAATGTATAGAATGCCGGGGTCGTTTAGGCAATGTATGAAATGATGTTCAATGTTTAAACTATTTTACACTTTACCTAGGAAATGTATAAAATACCTAGGCATTGTATAGAATGCCAGTTGAAGCACAGGCAATGTGTATAATGAACGACCACGAGAAGGAGACACGTGTGTGCGTAAGTGGTATAGGATACTACTAGGACTTGGGGCACCCCGACGTTAGGTTAGTTAGGTTCCTTTAAACCCTGCAGACAGAAATAGGAGCCCCGCGTAGCGGGGCTCCGTCGATTTCGCTTTTTAGGCAAATATAAAGTGTCCCCCGTCCCTTCTAAATTTGGGTTGGCTTTAGTATTGTTTGGCAGGAGAAGGGAATTTAGAACTTCATTTATATTTTTTGGGTAAACTAAATAATTTTTGTATATTAATTTACTTTATTAGGATAAAATTGTGTAACATATTTGGATGAAATTTTTAAATAAAATGTGAGTCAATATTTGGTGCATGCGTGGCCTTTTTGGGTAGCTCAGCGATTATTCTGAAGATACTTGCCTTTTTTAGGTTAGCAGACTTTACGTTTTTTGGTGATAATTTCATATTAAAATGGGGATTAAATTCTGGTAAGTACTTACGATTTTTTGGGCGTTATATTTCATTATATCTGGTGATTGCTTAAATCTAAGCCGTTTTTTAATTATTTCACAAAAACATTTCCTGCTGGGGTAACGTTACCCCAGCCAGACCTTTTTCTTTCTAATGGGAATATTTAAATAAATACTAGCTATAAAATTAGTTGTCTTGATGAAGTAAATGTTGTGCCTTATTTTGTATTTGTTCTTTCTTCGGTTGCGAAGTTATTCGAGATTTTGCTGGGGTAACGATTTTGGTTTTGCTAGATCTTTGAAATGGCTAAGCGGATTCTTATCATATTTTGTACAAGACTTAGGAATTAGTTTAAATTTGATCTGCAATAAAAAAAAAAAACAAAATAATACATAGCTTAAAGGTTATTTCATTAAATCGAAAAACACTTCAATTGGTCCCAGCACTCTCAATTAGAAGTCTAAAGACTTACTTTAAACGTTATTTTAAAGCTTGTAACTACCTTCAAATGTATGTGAAGTTTCATTAGTATCCTGTAAGTATTTAACAAGTTATGATGATATTCAGTTCTTCACGAGCACGGTCTTGATGCGCGCGGTGCTATTTGGCCACTGGATTGGATATATGAACTGAATGTTATGTCAATTATTAGTATTTTAGTTCAGTTGTATATCAGTCAAAATTTCAGCGTAGTACATTGGATAATTAATGAGATAATACGATTAAAGTCATTAGGAAGTGAATGACCGTGGTAACCCGACCCAGTTTAGGTGGTTACGAAAAAGCGAAAACGCTACGCTGAAATTTTACTGATATACAACTGAACTAAAAAACTAATAATTGACATAACATTCAGTTCATATATCCAATCCAGTGGCCAAATAGCACCGCGCGCATCAAGACCGTGCTCGTGAAGAACTGAATATCATCATAACTTGTTAAATACTTACAGGATACTAATGAAACTTCACATACATTTGAAGGCAGTTTCAAGCTTTAAAATAACGTTTAAAGTAAGTCTTTAGACTTCTAATTGACAGAACTGGGACCTATTGAAGTGTTTTTCTATTTAATGAAATAACCTTTAAGCTATGCATTATTTTGGTTTTTTTATTGCAGAACAAATTTAAACTAATTCCTAAGAAGTCATGTACAAAATATGAAAAGAATCCGCTTAACCATTTCAAAGTTCTAGCAAAACCAAAAACGTTACCCCAGCAAAATCTCGAATAACTTCGCAACCGATGAAAGAACAAATACAAAATAAGGCACAACATTTACTTCATCTAGACAACTAATTTTATAGCTAGTAATTATTTAAATATTCCTATTAGAAATAAAAAGGTCTGGCTGGGGTAACGTTACCCCAGCAGGAAATGTTTTTGTGAAATAATTTAAAAAATATAAGCGCAACAAATTTAAAAATGT
Organism: Xestia xanthographa; assembly: GCA_905147715.2. NCBI lineage: Eukaryota > Metazoa > Arthropoda > Insecta > Lepidoptera > Noctuidae > Xestia > Xestia xanthographa. The sequence continues at coordinate 2,661,342 of LR990655.1, forward strand.
GCGCAACAATTATAGACGCCGTAAAACTAATTATCTATAAGATTCAAATGACCATTTTCGACAACATCTGGCTGGGGTAACGGACTCGGTGGAATTTTCGCATGCCACCTGGAGGGAAAGTACTCTGAATACCGGAGATAGCAAATTTTACTCAAATGAAACATTCCTTTATTATTAAAAAGAAATTAATCTGCATTCAAAGATTTTAAAATTTTGCGTGCCACACTCGGGAATCGAACTGGCTAAATTCCAAGAAAATAATAGCCTGTATTTTTATGGCACCTATCGATAGGGTCAATCATTACAATCAAATCTATCTAACAAACATTATAAATTAAATAAAAGGAGAATCATGAAATCCAAAGTTATAAATTCAATGGGATACATTCAATACGATAGAGCACTTTTATTCAAAGGATGGACCTTTACAATTGAAGAGAGAAGATTGCAATTTGCACGTGTTTATTTGTGCAAATTCCAATCTTCCCATCTAAATAGTTCTTCGTCATTTTAATCAATAAATGTCGTCAAAAGATAAATAAATAATAATAAATAAATAAATTCTTTATTTTCACCAAAAGCCATCATAATTATAACAAGGACCAAAAACTAAGAGCATATAAGGCTTATAACTAGGACACAATAATGACAGATAATTGTTTAGTAGATTCTAACATAAGTAATTGGATGGACCTTTGAGTAAAAGTGCTTTAATATTGTCCCATTGAATTTATAAGTTAAGATTTCATGGTTTTCCTTTCATTTAATTGATCATGTTTGTTATAGGGATTTGATCTTTATGATTGACCCTATCGATTGGTGCCATAAAATTACAGGGTGTTTTTTTTTTCGAATTTAGCTGGTTCGATTCCCGAGTGTGTTTCGAGCAATTTCAAAATCTTTGAATGCAAATTATTTTATTTTTAAAAATAAAGGAATGTTTCCTTTGAGTAAAATTTGCTATCTCCGGTATTTAGAGTACTTTCCCTCCAGGTAGCATAAAAAAAATATCTATAGGTACTTTTTTTCATCCGTTGTTAAAAAACCAGCTGTTCCAAGAATTTTCGCCTTGTTAATACGTTGCAGTTCTATATGGAACAGATGATTTTTTATAGACCAACAATAACTTCAACAATTTTCTGAATAAAAGGTAAAAGTTTGTGCAAAAGTAATTAGCGTTAAAACAAAGGAAAATACCACTTACCTACATGTAACAATAAACGGTTTATTCCCATCTCGGCACCTTCCCATCTCGGCACCCATGAATTTATTTATCTTGTCTACGAAAAATTCCCATTTCGGCACCCTCTCTTGAATCATTTTAAGGTACACAAAAAGAAACGGAAACACAGTATCAGTATAGTAAGTAAATCAACTTTATTATTTATTAAATCATTTTTGTTTCTTTTTAAATTACCATTTTCACAGACAAGCCCTTGAATCGCTTTTTAGAGGCTCCATTATCTCTGCCTTGGCAGTAACATAACAAATTTTAAAATATATGAAAAATTCACGGTTCGTAGGAATAATTGTTTAAAATCTTTCCAGCAATTATGTAAAAACATATTACAAAAATCAACAGTTATTATGTACAATTAACGTTTAATCAGTATAACCGGGACGTAGGCAAAAGGGCGTCCATACTTTGAGGACTTTCATACTGGTACTAAATGATACGAGTAGGCTTGATTACGCGTTCACTGTACAGTCATAGCAATTAGCTGATCCCCCTTTGCAATTCTTTTATATTTTATTTACTTCGCTCAAATAAATAAAATATAAAATAATTGCAAAGGGTCAGTTATTTGCTATAACTCGCTGTACATTCATTTTGCTTTTGTACATAGTATTGATGACCTGCGTTTAGATGCACCTTTTGGCCACGTTGGGACTTCACATAATTTAGCACTGATCTCCCATTACTTGGTCCTGCACTCATTATTATTTCGTAACTCACTTGAACTTAAAACGTGACGATCCGTTTATCTTTAAAAAACTAGAAATACTGATAAAATGTCTGAAGAGCATTGATTTAAATAGTAAAGATACGGTCGTCGGAACGTTCGCCAAACGCGGTCGCCATACAGAAACACTAACGCCATCTATTAGAACTACCATGAACTACGATGTCAATCGGCGTGGTCTGCCCCTAGACGTAACCTTGTAAGAGCGGGTATTTTTAACGGACTTGAAAAAAAGGAGGAGGTTCTCAATTCGTCGGGATATTTTCCCCGATTACTCACTCGAAGACGGCTGGACCGATTTGATTTTATACTGAGATTTTATACTTCAAAGTTGGTCCCATTGTCATTTGGTCACGATCTGATGATGAAATCTTGGAGATCGAGGGAACTCTTCAAATATTATAGGCACATCTATAGCGATTTAGGTATTTTTGATGAGCAGTTGACAATAAGCTATTGTAACTTAGATAGATAGACAAACCAACCCACTAAAAACTGAAAAATAATAATTCTTACAAAAAACACAACCGACTTCCCAACGTGAAAACTACTCAAGAACACTTTCCAACAACGTGAAAAATAACTTTAATTTCGGAAGTCGGTGTCAAAAAACTAAAATACTGATCCAGAGACACCGACTTCCGAAATTAAAGTTATTAAATCTTTTCATTTCATCGGCTAAAACGCGCGCCGCTGCAAAGTTATGTCTAACTTTTACTCGGCTTCGCGTCGTCTTTGCCAAACGTTGAGACAAATACGAAAGAAAATTGTTTTAAATAATGTTAGAAGTTGATATAATATTTTTTTTAAACTTACCGGTGATAAGAAATGTTATCATTTATTTTATTGTGCTTTTTGTCGTAGTTCACGCATCCCTTCACGACACAACTTGGCATTGTTGCTTGTAAAATTTACGACCGCTCCCGAAGACAGCCGAACGCGTTCTAGTTTAGTTCGCTATAGGGAAGACCATTTTGGGACCACGTTCGAGGCGTCATTGTAACATGCGGTCCACCCAGTCCTTACGCAGTAATATATATGTCAATGCTGAAGAGTAAACATGCATAACAAATGTAATTGTACATTAAACTAGCTTGGCACCGGCCGCATTGCTATTGTCTCTATCTCGCTCTTTCTTTTGTTAGTTTGCGCTATTGTCTTATTATACTATCTGGACTGAGCACTTCTAATTTAGTAGTACACAAAAATGAACCATAATGTGCAGTCGTTAGGTTTACTTTGGTTTGACTGTCTTAACCAAGGCGAAAGAGATAGCCAGAAAATATGACACTTACTTGCTTACTTATTACCTGCGTATTTTTTTTTAAATCCCTTGAAAATATATTTTACTTTGTCCAGTAAACACTAAAAATTTAAAATTAAACTTATTTTATAGGTACTTTTTTTTACATTTATTAGTTTTGAGTCAATTTGATTTACTCACTATACTGATACAGTGTATTCATTTTTTTATGACTGTACTTAGCAACGACTAATGACGGAGTGCCGAGATGGGAATTTTTCGTAAAGATGATAAATTAATTCATGGGTGCCGAGATGGGACTAAACCCAGTAAATGTCGAATCAATTTCAATTAACGTTCGGCTTCGTTTCATTGATTTTAATTTTAATCTAAACCAAAACGATGTTTTGTGATAAATAATAGGAAATATCAATATTCGTTTAAATTAAGCCATTTGTTACTGGTAATACCAAAATAATTGATACTATTTTATTTAACATCTTGCCTAATGGCTCTAGAATGTTATCGTCTTTCTGAATATGAATTAAAGGTATATTAAAATGAAAACTAATTAAATCAGTTTTCATTTGTTTGCGGCAGTGTCAATGACAATAGGACAGAGAGACTAGTGGTCGCAAGCGCGACTGCTGAAGAAGAGGTTGTGGGTTCGATTCCCGGGTCGGACAAAGCGTCATTGGCATTTCTCAGTAGCAGCCACGGAGTCTGGATCTGCGCCCGGTTGATGGCAATAGGCTCGCCCCCTACTACATGGGGCTTAAACATAACTGGTAAAATGTGGGTGTACTATTAGGTACACCTAACCCTTCGAAGAAAAAAGGGTGGCCGATGTTATGTAATGTCAAAATTGTCAATAAACTTGATATGCCATGTCATGGACTTGGCCGGGGAGTTTAACATAACTAGCAAAATAATAGTATACACCTCTCTACCAGCAGCGGTGGACCAGTGGTGGCGGCCCCGACTTACGAATAGTAAGTCGTGGGTTCGAACCCAGGCAAGCGCATTACTTTTTGTAATTTATTTCAACACCACTGCTCTCAAAACGGTGAAGGAAAACATCGTGAGGAAACCGGCATGTCCTAGAACCAAAAAATTCGAAGACATGTGACATCTACCAATCCGCACTGGATCCGCGTGGTGGATTATAGCCCATTCCCTCTCATAGAGAGGAGGCCTGTGTCCCAGCAGTGGGGACATTAATAGGCTGATGATGATGATGACCTCTCTACCTAACCCTTGGGGATTACCGACGTGATGTTTGTTATGCCTAGATAGAAAATGCTAATGTATGTCTATAGTCTAACTACTTCGATTTTTCTCTCCCAGGTGACGACCTAGGCAGCCTGATGCTGCGCGAGAGCATAATGCGCACGCAGCAGATCACGTGTCCGTCGCTGGCGTGGCTGCTGCCCTCCCCCCTGTTCTGGAAGCCCAGCGAGGTGCTAGTGCAGACCGACAAGTACAACTACACTATCAACGACTTCCAGAAACTTTTCACGTGAGTATCTTTATAGGGTGTAAAACACCTCTTAACGAAACCGAAAGGTACTTGTTCTCCTCGTCATTGCGATCTTTTTTTTTTCTACACCATACCTGGGAACCTTCTAGTTACGGAGATATTGGGGGTCAAAGTTCCAACTTTTTGCTAAGTTTTTTTTTTAAATACAAGTTTTTAATGTCAGATTTTTACTTTAAACACCTCCACGACCCCCGTACTATTCAATCCATCCATCAGCACAATGTTTTGAGTGCGTTACATTGAGTTCTACCACAAAGCATGATTTTACACCCCAAAAAAAATAGTCTCCCAGTTTCCCAGCAATAATTTTTCCGTAAAGTTACTTAGTTTGATGTACAGAATGCTTGGTTGACGGCTTCGTGATGAGGTCTTTTACACCCTGTATACTTTTATTATAAACAGGAGGTAAATTTGTTTATATAAGATTATCTCTGGAAATAATCCCAGTACGATTTTTTTTTCACGGGCTGCTTCGTAGTATCCCCAAATTAAATTTTCTATTTTTTAACCTACTTCAAAAAAGGAGAAGGTTATATGTTCATGTGTATATATTTTTTTTTTTGTGTTCGCTGACAAAAACATACATCAATCAAACAAAGGTTCTGGAGGACTTCTGAAGCTTGACCTTTGTTTGATTGATTTGGTGTTTTTGTCACCGGCTTCTGAAGTTAAAGTTATTTTTCACTTTTTTGTGTGTGTTTTTTTTAAGTGTTTTATTTGTTTAGCTTCTAATGCCCACTGCTGGCCAAAGGCCTCCCCCATAGCCTTCCCACTCTTCTGTCCATGCGGTTTTCTCTGACCAATCTCTCACAAACGCCTCTGCGTCGTCACGCCAATGTGTTCTAGTTACATAGTTCTAGCCCGATTAACATAGGAATTTTCATTCCTGCCCAAAAGACACAATTATTTCTATTTGTTCAAATCGCATACCAACTTCTTAACAATTCCCGATGATGACACAATAAATCATCGAGAGAATTGTTTTGAATAAAAATGATGACGCTATCAGACGTAACGTAACAAAACCGCAAAGCAAGCAGTTTTGTCACGTCACATTAATTTAATCAAAACATTTTTCCTCGTAGTTGCACTTTGCAGTCGGTCAATTAATTATGCTCAATTTCCCATTTTGATTTGGTGATTTACATACTACGCAATTTTGTGTTAAGAGGGCTATTACAAATTTTCTTGTTTTTGAGTGTTTTAAGAGTCTAGCACTCAAATATAAAAAAAAAATTGATTTTTATTTTGAGCACTCCATAGAGAATTAATCAAACTTTCTCGGGCATATATCTTTTTTAATTTTGTGGCCATATCTAAACCATAATCACACTTCTAAAATCTCAGTTTAGAAGTGTGATTATGGTTTAGATATGGCCACAAAATTAAAAAAGATATATGCCCGAGAAAGTTTGATTAATTCTCTATGGAGTGCTCAAAATAAAAATCAAAATTTTTCTTATATTTGAGTGCTAGACTCTTAAAACACTCAAAAACAAGAAAATTTGTAATAGCCCTCTTAATTTGCAGGGAACTGATAAATATTGATGTGCCTCCGGAAAACATACAGCATTGTTTATGAAGAAGCAGTGTATACTTGGCCTTTTGCGCGGTCAATCGTACGGATAATTTAGTTTAAATTAATGATAATAGATGGCGTAACTATCGCCGATGTTGTATTTAATCTGTGCCAGCTAGGACGCGGGAACCGCTGTCACTTTTCGAATTCATAGCGTTGTGTACTTTCGCCGCGAGCGGTCGAAATCCAAAAATATTCGGTTAATCGTTTAACCTTTTAAAATACTTATTGCACATTGTGTCAGACATTTTAATAGTGCATTAATTGTTGGTTGTATTTTTAATCCTAACATTAAAATAACGGTTCTACCGTTATGAATCCCGGGCCGAGTTACGAACCCGAAGAGGCCACCGCCGCCGGGGCCATCGGTCGATCGTTTCGAGCTCGCCGACTTCCGAGAGGGATCAAGAAAAGGAGGACTCCTCGTGCGCTAGCAGTTCATCGGACAGCGAAGCCAAACGAAAGGAACCTCTACGCAAGAAACAAAAGAGGGATTCACAGGTAACGGTCGATCCTCGGATCGACGCGTTATACAACCAGGTCAGTTTTTAAACTTTTTAATGCACCAAAATTACGTGCCGAATCCTGATGTGAACACATTAAGTGACGTTATAGAACAAGCAACATCTGCTTGATGATTTCGTGACTAATCCATCTATAGAAACGCGTAGGTCGTTGGATTCAAAACGGCTGATGAATAACGCTTATGTCAGTTAATAAGTTTGTAGCATTTTAACACCGACACGTGGCAACATATCCGTTCTATGAAGGCATTAGTAGAAATGCTGGCGTACCCGTGCTTTTTCAATTTAAAAATTAACGACGAACTGTGTTGTCTAAACAAAGGAAAAGATTAAGGGATGAAATCATGGCTGCTACTACTAACGCCTTGTTACATCGAAGAGGGGTTTTACAATCCGTATAAAGGGTATTATTGATTGAGCTCACTATAACCCTGCCGAGTTAAAATCCGATAACCATTTTAACAACATTTTTTAAACATTCGGTAATGAGTCATCCTGTGGTATTTCCCTCTATATTATCGGCTCTCAGACGCGCGCACGTCCGTTCACTTCCGCAGTTCAAAGGTAACTAACTGACTGTACGCGCCGAGAGACGACACAATACTTCCCTCTCTTTCACTCACAGACACTACATCCCTTCCTTATTTTATTATTTTTGTTTGATGAAATAATTTTCACTTCATCCATCTAATCGTCACCCAAAGCCGGGATCTCATTCGTGGCCTACGGCCAACATTTAGGCCGTCCAATAAACCCCTGTTTGTTTTACTACGTTCCTTAAGAACGCCGAGTCCCACCTGACTCCATAGTCTCTACCAGACCCGATCTCCGCCAGAGCCACCCACGCACCGCGCTTCCTTAGACTGCTACAAGCAGACACCGACTTCTACCGGACTACGGCTATGAAATGGTTACTGGTACGGTCCTACCAACTAAACTAAGTTTCCCCACTATCTCCGACTCTAAATTTCTCTACTGCAAACGGTATTTGGCCCTCGGGCATTCTCCTTTACCTGTGATTCGCGTACTTGTGAGTACGCTTAGAGGTTAATGCTCTCAATGTATAGCGATCCCCTTTAACACTTTTACAACTGTGAAAGGTTCTTTATATTTGGGGTCCAAGGTCCAATTTAGTCTTTTACAGTCGTGCCTTAGTGCTCTCTACCCTTTTTTTATATAGCGCCGACTTTCGGATTAACTGAGCTGAGAGAACTAACTTGTTTGAGATCTGCGTCAGTATCATCGTCGTAAGCTATAAGACTAAGAAGGCGCGCGACTACCGACTAGTAATTCGAGCAGGCTTACTTTTGCCACCCTATTGACCGTACAGTTTAGTGCCCTCTGCACATCTCCTAACGCACCCTGACACGACCTATCTTCGTTTGCTTCAACTGCGGTAAGCATATATTTTAACGTACTCATTGTGCGCTCAACTTGACCGTTAACTCGCGATGATCCCGTAGCTATTAAATGAAGCCTAATGCTTTACTCTCACAAAATTCCCTAAACTCGTGACTTGTGAAACAACGACCTTGACCGGAAATAATCCTTACCGGTGCTCCAAACAATGATACGCTCCTTGTCACAGCTTTTATACTATGGCAATACGCATCGTATGATGTAAAAGGACAAACTGTAAACGTATCAATGAGTACGAACACATACTCCTTGTTAGCTCGTTTTCCACTGAGCTCACTTGTCGCATCGATGTGTACCGTGTGCCAAGGTACCGCAACCTTTGTAGTAGGGTGCAACTCTGCCTGTACCTTGCATGAATGACACTTTGCTTCTTTACATGTAACGCAATCTTGTTACGAGGAGACTTAAAAGAGTTATAGTCGCTTACCACAACAAACTTCCTTCCATGTAAATATAAACGAAAACATGTAACGCGATCTTGTTACTAGAAGACTTTAAAGAGTTGCAGTCGCTTACCACAACAAACTTCCTTTCATGTAAATACAAACGAAGACATGTAACGCAATCTGGTTACGAGAAAACTTAAAAGAGTTGCAGTCACTTACCACAACAAACTTCCTTCCATGTAATTATAACGAAATTGTTTTACACCATTTACTACGCCCAACCTCTCAAGCTCATATGAGTGATGCCTCGATTCGACCTGAATTGAAGGATGGCGAACTTATGCGGGCTAGCATATTATCCTCCAACATAAATAAATCACTTTCCACAATCACACCCGAACCTTTTCCCTGAAAACAATGGACACGATGTTCGCCTTCACCAAAATTCGAAGGGCCTGATCAGCATTTGGGACAACACATGTCATCAGACTACCGTTGGTCCACCCAAAAGACATCGACACAAATCACAACTAAAACCAGCGTAACTTTTGCAACCTGTAACACCGTTAATGTTGGTTACGTTGAAACTTTAAAATTCAAATTTAAACATTCCGAAAGCTGGACGTCCCATTCCCTCTCTGACCTCAGAATCAAATCAAGTATCAAATCTTCTATACAAACACATGGCCTCCATCTCGAGAACAAAACGCTGTAAACTAGTGTAATTAGCTCTATTAAGTCGCGAAATCTGAACCGAAATCAACTGTAACGGGTATCTATCCGGTTTTGTTTAACTCACGATAATTTATACACATACGTTTCCAACAGTCACATTTTTCAGAACAAAATGTGAATTGCTAGGTCTTGTTATTTTGGCATCTTAATAATTCATTCACTCGTTCGCGCATTAGTTTTATTTGTACCGGCGAGCAACGATAAGACAGTCTTCGTACCGTCTCGTTTGGATCTATTAAACGGAATTCTAGTATGTAAGTGATAACGCGGGTATTTGGAAAACCGAAGATAACAATTCAATATTCTGTTTTTATTTTTTATAAACTGACAAGTCATTGCTTAGGTTCTCATGAAATATCAATGTGTACAGTGTACATCATACAAATTCTATATAACTTGCTGAGAACTTATTGTGGCACAGGAAGAATAGCATTGCTCTTTGTTACTGTAAACAATATCAATATCTTCTTTTCTAACGTTCCCATCTAGCTACGATAGATCCTGCTTCACCATCGTACTCAATTTTTCAAAAGTAAAACTTCAGCCATCATATTTTAATTTGTGGACATTGAAACAAATAAAGAATGTCTAATTTAGGTCACCAAATGGTCATCATCCTTTTATCAAACTGACACATTAATTATTTATTTCCTGCAGTATTTATTCACACCATTGTCCAAATTAAACTAACAATGTTGTATGAATTGTCTTCAAAATTCAATAAACGGGCGTTATCTCTACACAAAACTTCATATTACGGGCATCACCAGTTTGTATTATATATGTACTATGCCACTATTGTTTGACTTTGTTTTAACTGTAAACCATAATTTTATTTTATTTTCAATATTCGTTACTTAACCATTCCATTAATGTTTGTATGTCTAACATAAGGTATATTATACAAGACTCACCCATCTTATTCCAACATCTTACTTTATGCGCCTGCAATCTATGCAAATAATTTTTACTGCACTTCACTGTACTTCGTTTTACTTCACTTTACTTTATTCCACTTTACCTTACTTCACTTTATTTTACTTTTCTTCACTTCAATTTACTTTACTTCACTTCCCTTTACTTCATTTCGCTTTACTTCACTTTATTTCACTTTACTTCACTTTCCTTTACTTCGCTTTACTTCACTTCACTTTACTTCCCTTTACTTCACTTCGCTTTACTTTATTTCACTTTACTTCTCTTTACTTCAGCTTTCTTCCACTTATGTTTCCGGACTACCAGGCATCATCTGGTAACATCATGTACTAACAGGTATTATCTGTTATCATTATGTGCATACAGGCATCACCTGTAGTAAATTAAATTACGAAGTCCTTACAGGCGTCACCTGTTTCCGGACTACCAGTCATCATCTGGTAACATCATGTACTAACAGGTATTATCTGTTATCGTCATGTGCATACAGGCATCACCTGTAGTAAATTAAATTACGAAGTCCTTACAGGCGTTACCTGTTTTCGGACTACCAGGCATTATCTGGTAACATCATGTACTAACAGGTATTATCTGTTAACGTCATGTGCATACAGGCGTCACCTGTAGTAAATTAAATTACGAAGTCCTTACAGGCGTTACCTGTTTTCGGACTACCAGGCATTATCTGGTAACATCATGTACTAACAGGTATTATCTGTTATCGTCATGTGCATACAGGCATCACCTGTAGTAAATTAAATTACGAAGTCCTTACAGGCGTTACCTGTTTTCGGACTACCAGGCATTATCTGGTAACATCATGTACTAACAGGTATTATCTGTTAACGTCATGTGCATACAGGCATCACCTGTAGTAAATTAAATTACAAAGTCCTAACAGGCGTTACCTGTTTCCGGACTACCAGGCATTATCTGGTAACATCGTGTACTAACAGGCAACATCTGTTATTTAGTCCATACAGAAGGAGACCAGTACCTGGGCAATACTATACCCATTGGTAAGACTGGATGTCAAACCCCTTGGCTTCTGACTACATATAACGACTGTCAAAGATCCACAAATGACAGCCGGGACCAACGGCTTAACGTGCTTTCCGAGGCACGGAGGAAACTCGGTATGTAATGATGGTCACCCATCCACGGACCAACCTTGGCAAGCATAGCTTAACCTTGGTCGACCCGTGCGGCTGTTATTATTTAGCCACGAGCTCCTCCATCATCACTTGATACAATAATCTAATATTGATGGAAAGCGACGCAAACTAGCAGTTTGTCCTACTACTCATTTCCACACCGCTTTCTCCCGTCGCATTTTGGTTTTCTTTGCCAACTATTTGTACTAAACATTGTAACTAAATTGATAAAAGTTTGTAAATTTCTTCATTACCAAATAATCATTGCAAGATTAAAGTCACAAAGTTGCAAAAACTAGACTATAGAGCAGTTACTTCTCATACCCTTGATAATCATTTTGTACGGACTCATCACCGTTCATTTTTCTGTTTACTCGGTAACCCTTTATAGGCCAACGATGCGCGTCATAATTTAGCATATTATAACAACCTGCTTAACGAATTAAAATATAGTGAACTTACAAGTGGGTAGCCATCAACAACTGAGAGAAATAATCACTTTTACTCTAGTACTGTAACTTACTCGTACTTTAACCAAACTTAACTACGTAGTGCATCTTAGTGGAACGTGTTTCTCTAAACTTATGAACTTTCACGAAAAATCGGTATACGGGGTAAATTACTACAACGCGTACACATTTAATTAAGTTTGTGACTGTGTCACCCGACACATCCACCCCCACACCATCATTTTATTTATTATTTATTTTGGTCAGTGGGTAGTCTCATATTTATTAATTTAAAATAGGTGCACCAACAGTAGGTACAATACTATTACATTTATAGATAAGAGTACACATGTTACAGTTCTAATGTATGTTTCAATATGTGTACACAGCATTCTTAGTACATTAAAGAGATCAAATAAGTGACTTACAGTAATAAGGTGGTCATCAGCCTACCTTTCCTCACACACTTCAGTTGCACACATTGACTATTCACCTCACTTGCACATTTCACTGGACAGTTTACTTCACATCCATTACACTACACTTTAACATTTTTTTTTTTTTTTGCATTAAATCATTTATCTACGTTTTCGAATTAGCCATTGCATTGTATGTAAGCTACATTTCATTCGAGGTGAGAGTTATTCTTACAATTATGTTTATTATAACTACGTGAACCTTTGTGAATAGAGAAAATAAAGAAATTGTATTATTGTACTTCACGGGGCCTCACCTTAATTTGTACTGTGATTTTAATTATTTTAAGCAATCATAACTTCAATCTTAAAACACCGTACACCGTCTTTTTTTTTTCTTTTTTTTCGTTTTATTTAATAATAAAAGCACACAGTAGTCCTGTTAATCCTCGTCGCCAAAATGTGGTATTTCCCTCTATATTATCGGCTCTCAGACGCGCGCACGTCCGTTCACTTCCGCAGTTCAAAGGTAACTAACTGACTGTACGCGCCGAGAGACGACACAATACTTCCCTCTCTTTCACTCACAGACACTACACATCCTCTTATAAGTTGTCTGAACAAACCTTACAAATAATTTGCGGTAAAAGAGCCGAATGCATTGAAACGAGGCGTAAAAATAATAATAATAATAATTTCCGAAATTCCGGATAAAAGTGTGAATTTTTATTTCACAAAACGTATGTCTCTTATCCAGTCCCTCGGAGGGCTCATCTCCTGGTTATCACCACCACAGGCTCAAAAAAGGAACAAAATAATAATTTTCGTGATACCCACAAAAACAACATTCATTTCGAAACAAAGATGGAAAAAAGTGACTACCCGATACGTTTCAGGGGAGGTAATTTACTATGTTCAAGAACCGTTGGCAAGCACTGGGTGCAAACAAATTCATAATCTCAGAAGTTTCGGGGTTCCGCATACCCCTTTACATAAAACCTGCTCTGTTGCTAACAAGAAGAATCATGACGCAATATGCAACCAAACCATCCCCTGGAATGTCTCAGATAATCAAAGATCTATCGGATCAAGATGTTTTGCAAATTCGCGGAAATACCCGTTTACACGTGTATTATAATATAATGTGTTTTGCAACTAGTTTCCGAAAAAACGCCCAGTTTTATCTCCAAGCTTTTTCTACGGAATAAAAGCGACGGATCGATGCGCCCAATTTTCGATCTTCGAAAATTGAACAAATTTATCAGAACGAAACGTTTTTGTCTGATTGCTCATGCGTCAGTCCCAGATTTTCTCCAACCTGGAGACTGGATGATAAAAATAGATATTTCCCAGGCTTACTTTTACCTACGGGCAGCAAAATCTCAAATCTCACCGGCCGTTCTTAAGAATCAGCTACAAAGACGAAACGAGAACGAATACGAGATGACACATGTTTACCGTTCGGGCTGGCTTCAGCGCCACACCTATTTTCCTCCGTAACTTGCTGGGTCGCGGAGACCTTGCGAGGCAAAGGGATGTTGAGTGCTAGTCTACCTAAACTACTTCCTTTTGGTCAATCAAGACCAATCCAAGTTATGTCTTCAGGCTGCGGAAGCCGTGAGGCACTTGGAACACCGGGCTGGCAAATTAACTACCAAAAATCTGTTTTACTGGGTCGCGGAGACCTTGCGAGCGAAGGAATGTCGAGTGCTAGTCTACCTAGACGACTTCCTTTTGGTCAACCAAGACCAATCCAAGTTATGTCTTCAGGCTGCGGAAGCCGTGAGGCACTTGGAACACCTGGGCCGGCAAATCAACTACCAAAAATCTGTTTTGGTGCCAACTCAAGATTTGGAGTACCTTGGCATACGTTGGCAAACAGCCGTAAATACATTTTCCCTGCCAATAAAAAGGGCTATTGCCTCAAGTTGTGTATCAAGAGATAAATAATGTGGTGGCGCGGAGCCACAAGTCACACATTGCCTATATACAAAAAGCCTGCTACCCATTTCCTTGCGACGGACGCTTCGGATTGGGGTTGGGTTGCCCACATGGACGGAAATCGGTTGTCAGGTCATGGGCAACTCTCCAAAAACGATGGCACTGCAACAAAAAGGAGCTAGCTATATGCAGTAATAGTGGAAATCGGAATGAATGCGCAGACGTTGCAGAACTCCCACATGCTGATTCAATCAGACAACCGGACCTTGATTGCATACTTCCGAAAGGAGGAAGGCACCAGATCATTGGGGTTACTGGCCCTAACCTTCAAACTGTTACATCTCACGGTTAAGTTCAACATAATCAGCCCATTATCTACCGGGGAGATACAATATAATAGAGGACAGACTATCACGGGGTAAACAACCCGCGGAATGGCATCTTCTATCTCGAGCAACAGCGGCAGTCTTTCAGAAGTGTTAGTCTTCCACAAATCGACTTATATATATACGTATAGCGACACAAGCAACCGCGGTAGTAAAAAACTACGTATTCAATCGGCAAGCTATATGTATAGATGCCTTCAGCAGACCATGGACCCATAGACTAGTGTGGGTGTTTCCACCTTCACCCTCCCTGCACCCTCCACCACTGAAATCCAGAGCCATCCACTCACACGATATTTTGAACCTGTCTGAGACCATGATAGATGTTATGATGATGGGGGGGGGGGTGCCCAAATAATAGATTGGTCCACACAAGAAAAATATCTACTAAAGAAGAGCTGGCAACGCACAACTTTGTCGACCTATTTGCCGCCACTTGCGCGGGTGTTGAGATTGTGCTCTTACTCTCACTTAAACCCAAAATGTCAAAAACCTGCTGAAATCGCTTAATTCTTAACGTTTCTCTTTCTCAAAGAAAATTTGTCCTACGTACAGTACTATCCTTGTCCACAAATCGGCAGTTTTAACTTTTGGCGGACCTCATGTCGAGCAACAAAAAATTTTATATATTTTTTTTATTAAACAAAGTAACAAACCCTTATGGCAATAGGAGTGGCTAAACCAAAAAGAAACATGGCCTTCGTTCACGCGAGATCCACGTATCGTACTAAATTGGCTCTCATCAACTGTACCTAAAGACACACTGTTCGATTTAGCACGTCGAACAGCCACAATTTTATTGCTAGCATCAGGCTGTAGGGTTCATGACCTTGCCGAAAATTTTAAATGACAGTTTTTTGGATGACGGTGACAATAGGGAACGTGCAGGAACTATAGGTGGCAGCACTAAACGACAAAAGAGACACTATGCGGACAGTAAAGGAAACTTATGCTGTCACCTGTCACGCAAATCTCTTCAAAAGTATTATTTTTGATCATGATAAAAGGTATAAAACATGGGTTCCGGTCTATCAATAATGTTCGTCAGCGTAACATGAATGTTGACCAATATGAATTTTGTATGTTTCGTTTATTTTCTCTGATGAAAATTGTGGTGCATGAAGAAACGGTGGCTTATACAACTTTCTTATTTTCAACACATGATGGAAAGGAATCCTTTATCAGCGAGAACAGTTCTCCAGGCTATAATAAATCAATCCACAATCATTTGTTATAAGCAATCACTATAACGCCCTCCGTAGCATTTAGATACAAATCTTAGGAAACCACAAGGAGTGCAGCCAATTAAAAACTTTATTGTATAACTATGTTTATAATCTGAGTTCATATGGAGACTTGAGGAATATTCGGTGTGAACTTCAGTGCAGTCTGGAACGCCCTCCGTAGCATTTAGATACAAAACTTATGAAACCACAAGGAGTGCGGCCAACTAAAAACTTTATTGTAAGTATACCAATGTTTAAAATCTGAGTACATGTGGACTCTGTTCAACTGTTGAGAAATATACAGTGTGAACTTCAGTGCAGTCTAATCCATAATCATTTGTTATAAGCAATCACTAGAACGCCCTCCGTAGCATTTAGATACAAAACTTATGAAACCACAAGGAGTGCAGCCAACTAAAAACTTTATTGTATAACCATGTTTATAATCTGAGTACATGTGGACTCTTTGTTTAATTGTTGAGGAATATTCGGTGTGAACTTCAGTGCAACATATGTGTGTTCGCTGAAGTTTAAATGGTACGCCAGTACCATTTAATGTTTGCTTGGACAGTTGATTTTGAAGGCTATTGAACTTTTTCAATGCAGAGTGTAACAAAAACAAATGTGTTCAAATATTTTTCTTACTGCATTTATCCATTTTTTGCGTTTTTCACTTAAACATGGTATGAGAGTACTATTCTTTGGAAAGTAATAGAATTTTATTATTTTACGCTATTTGATTAATTTTTATTTTTGTGGATGTATTGGTACATCCAGAAATGCAACAATGGATTATGATTAGCTAGAATAATCATTTTCAATAATAAAATTAATTCTGTTTACTTGTTTTACATGTCAATGTCAAGTATTATTATGGTACAAGATTCGGATTGGTGACGCCAGTCGGCACCACCGTCGTTGTGCACGTTCCCTATATCTAATTAATACCTGCATTTGGGTCGAAAACCAATACACATTATTATCTTCAGTCCGCGTAGAAACTTTTACAACATAATGATAAAAACATATGACCTGTAACTTTAGTTATGCCTCTAAATTAACTGAAGTTGTCAATTTAGACAATCTTTTTATCACTATATTTAGTAACACTAAAGCTGCCTCACGCACTGTAATTAGGAACTGGGTACGTACAGTTCTCAGAGATAGTGGCATTCATGCATCTCCGGGAAGCTGTAGGTCAGCAGTACCAAGCGTCCTTAAATTGGTTAGATAATCAACCAATTGATATTTTATCATGGGGTAATTGGGAAATCATCCAATATCTTCTTCAATCATTACTGACGTGAAATTGAACTCCCTAGATACTGTCGTAATTCATTGTTCAATACATTTACTTCTACATATATAACTAGAATTTGATTTATTCCTAGAACATCTAAACCGTGATTATTGATACCTTTATCTGATAAGCTCACATTCTGATTTTGATAAATTATTATTACTGTAACTATTTAATTCTCAGGATAAATATTTGATCATCATCATAGCGTTGTGTTTTACCTATAATATTTCACCAGCAGATAACAAACACGTCTTCATAAACAATGCTGTATGTTTTCCGGAGGCACATCAATATAACGGTTTTACATAAAAATAAAACCGATATTATGTGCCGAAAGGGAAAACATACAGCATTGTAGGAAGTTCTTCCTGGTGAAGACTACGAATTTGAAAAGTGACAGCGGTTCCCGCGTCCTAGCTGGCACAGATTAAATACAACATCGGCGATAGTTACGCCATCTATTATCATTAATTTAAACTAAATTATCCGTACGATTGACCGCGCAAAAGGCCAAGTATACACTGCTTCTTCATAAACAATGCTGTATGTTTTCCCTCTCGGCACATAATATCGGTTTTATTTTTATGTAAAACCGTTATATTATTTTATAACACATTTGCTCGTAAAGGGTCTCTTATTTCACCCATTTCAATATCGTAATGTATCTCATTACGTACTTGTGCAGTAATGTAATGTACAACCACAGAGTATCTATATAGACGCACGGTTTATCAAGATGCTCCGTCAAAAGGGAACGGTACTTTTTTAAATCTTAGCAAAGAGTTTTTATGTCAGAAAAGTGGTCAACATTTTATGAATAAAATTAACTTTGGGAGATGAAATATAATAAATAAACATTTAATTCTTTAATTTAATTAATTTTGACAATAAATTACAACCATTTTTCTGTAACAAAAACACAAAAATATTAATTTACTTTATTAGTAATACTGGCTGTTTTTGTGTCTTTGCCTTAAAAAAAAGCGCTGATGCGCGCGCATCCTTAATTTGTGAACAAGTAAAAGATTTATTCGTTTAAGAAAGTCCGAGTTTTATTTATTTCCTCGTAAATATGTTATAAAACGTCGTATGACATACGTGCGCTTTGATAATTACAGCCTCTGCTTTATTATAGCCCTCGCCTACGGCTCGAGCTAGCAATATCGCCTCGGCTGTAATTTTCAACTTACCGCACTTATAATATGAATGAATATGCACGTAATTGTTTCTTCACCTAAATCAATAAAATACAGTACTATCAACCCAAGAAAAGTATTTAAAGTTAAGTTCAACAACGACAAGCAGTAGCTTGTCGCTTAAAAATAATATTAAACTCCTGCAATTTTCTATGACAGTTGAAACGTCCGTAGCTGTCGCGGCCATGATGTGACGTCATTTATCTCAATCTGTCTTGTTCACATCATTTTTTTTGCCCTCAATAGAATAATTTTACTAATTGTATGTGCTCTATAGTCAGTTAAAAATGTCAATAACAATATTATAATAAAATCTAAGTGAAACTTTAAGCACTTTTAAAAAAATAAGTGTTTTTTTGACACAAAGACATTGACATCACTACCGGCGATAGCGAGGGCGACGTGTTTTGAGAGTGCGTTCCGTTTCACCAAAAACACGCTACATAAAATATTAAACGGGCTGGACTAGTGATCGCAAGTGCTGCTAATTTAGACCTTATGGTCTTACCGAGTTCGATTCCCAGGTCGGGCAAAGTGTTATTGAAGCAGCCCTAACTCAGGATTGGTGGCCTAGAGGCTTGCCCCTATTACATGGGATTTAAACATAAAACTTCCTTTAAACGACTAATCAGCAGACACAATAGTTAAACAATTGACCTAGATCTCCTATAGAGATTTAGTAACGGACGGGAGGATAACTTGCGAAATATGTTTGCTAAAGTTACACCGCTCACCTGTACATATGTCTTATATCTTGGGTAATACAAGCATAATGTGACAAAAATGTATTTTATGTTGTTTTTCCAGTGACATGGAACTCCCCGACGCGTGGGAGATGCGCAAAGACACTGAGAAGTACACGAAAGACTTCGGCGCGCCCGGTGTGGAGGTACACTGCATATACGGATACAATATCACCACGGTTGAGAGGTTAGTACTATAGCTAGTTATTGTAGTAGCTATTTATTCACCAAGGGGAGTAAGGCACAGATAAACCAATCGATACTAATCGAGTGTGCATTTGAGTGCACTAATAGAAAGTGTTACTAATAGAGTGCCGTGACGAGTTTAGTACTCTGTACTTACCCTCGAGTTATATGTACTGCTTTAAAATACACTGCAGCACAAATAAGTAAAAGACAAAATAGCAAAGCATTTTTAAAAAAAGTTATATTTACATTGTTACAAACTATACCAAGAAAATTGTCTCTACAAAATACGTAAACCAACAATAAGACTTTTATTTTTATTTTAGCGCGTCAATCAGTTTTTGCGCCAAAAGACGTTAGAGAAGGTAAAAACGCCCCGTTTCGCAGGTTCCAACTTACGCGAGTAGAGAGAGAACACTCTCTCGCTTTAGAGAGAGTGTTACGAATCTCTCGCTCTACCACATAAAGGTTTGAAGTTTGCCGGCCATATCGGAATGTATGCTACCTGCTTTAAAAGTGCTAGTGGCCAGTACTTTTTTTGGTGATTGCCAACGTAATCAAGACAAAAAAAAAAACAAAACGCTTTAGTATTGGATTACTACCCTGATTTTCAGGGCAGTAATGAAATTCCATACAATATAACTGCTTAGAGGAGAAGGTTTAATGAACAGCTTTCAAGCCTTTTAGTGGGGTAGTATTGGTACACTTACTAAGCAAGTGTAGTATAAAATAATTTTGCAGTACTTCTTGGTATAGTATTTTCCATTAAGGGGAAATCCTAATAGACAAGAAATACACGAAAACGTTCGATAACGAAGAATATTGGTAATTATGACCCATTTTTATGGAGAACTCACACTCGACCAAAAAAATTAACATGACAAAATTGATTTTATAAAGAAAAAAATCCCTTTATTAGATAAACATAAAAAATAATTACCATGTTAGATACCGCAATATGCTTTAATAAAGTAGGAAATAAAGATACAATGGGCCAAATTCTATCATGATCTACCTCAAGCTTAATTTTCTAAAGGAATTCTAATACACAATTTGGTCGAATCTTTCTTGAACATTTCCTTGAAAACAAATGTGTTACAAGTGACTATTTATATTAGTTTACCAACTCGATTTCCATCTCTGACACTTAACTCATGGCTACTCGTATTTCATACTCGTAGATGGTCATGTCGATTAGAGAAAGATAATCTTTAGGTGGAAATTATCTAACTAAGCGACTTTAATCTTCTGAAATTATTAAGAAAAAAGTGATTGTCCGATAAGACGCCCACAGTGTACACCAATAGGCGACCATCGCGTGACATGACGCGATATGATTACGCTATAATGCTGTCGATTCTGTTGTGCACAAACTAAACTTAATATAGGCTATTGCTATCTTTTTCTCTCTAACAACGAGAAAGAGACGGACGTAATTTAGAGCTGTCAAATTTAGTTTGAACTAATATTTCCATACAAATGAAGGGTGCACGTAAAAACATATCTACTAAAAACACGGTGAAGCGCAAGGCATAAACTAATTTGACATCTCTAACTTAGTTCATAGCTATAGCCGTCCTTTTCTCGGACTGCCTTTTAGTAAGAGATAGCAATAGCCTAAATTAAGTTTAGTTTGTGCCAGTGGCGTAGCGAAGGGGGGGCGGAGGGGCGGACCGCCCCGGGCGCCACCATTAGAAGGGCGGCAAAATACTCTTGAAGGTAGATCTACCTTCAAGAGACTACCTACTCAAAAAGCTGTTTTTGAACGTGATGCAGAAGCTAGTCTAGTGCCACTTCAAGTCAAAAACCCAATAAACCAGCTGTAGTATATACAATGTGTGTACACCAACTCGAGGCTACAAAGCAGTACAGAACCTTGACTGTAAGTTTGCTAAAGTGATTCGGCCAGGGCCTGAGATTCTACCAAGAGGCCCAAAGGTGTAACAAGAAAATTAAGCCGCGATTTGGTTTTGCGAACTTCATCAAATGGCGAAGATTCAGAGAACATGGATGGCCTATTCCCCTTTTATGGAATCATTATTCTGTTTCTGCTGCCGTTTGTTTGGAGACGCCAGTGATAAACCTGGATTCAACAGTATCAAAGGTTTCAAAAAGTGGTGGAAACTCAAATGAACATGAATCTAGCCCAGTACATAATGATAACTTCAATAAATGGAAATATTTGGAGATAAGGCTTCAAGTTGGTGCAACGATCGACAAGGAAGCACAAAATGTGATTGTCAAAGAAGAGCAAAAGCGGAGACTAGTGTTGGTCAGGCTCAGGAAACTGGACATTATCAGATTTCTGGATAAACAAAATCTAATTATGTTTACGACGTCAAAAGGGCGGCAAATAATGACTCCGCCCCGGGCGACAGTGATTCACGCTACGCCAGTGGTTTGTGCACAACAGAATCGACACCAATGTCAATGTATTTCTGAATTAGGACATGATCTATTCGCTACCTTTACATTCTACCGCGGGCTCGTATAAACAAAGTTCATCTGTTATCTTTTGAGAAAGTGCCAGAGTAAGCTCTTTATATTAATGAACTAGCTGCTGCCTTCGTATAATAATTATAAAAATATTACTTCCGTATATGAATCAGATTTTGTTAACGATTTCAAGAGTTTTAATTTGCCGTTTTTGCCGTTTCCCAGAATTTAAACTGTTGTTTTTTTTGCCAATTCAACAGATTTGATTCCTGGCTAGGAGTACTGGTTTTTTCAAAAATCCAATTATGCAGTTTTTGTTTTTATTAAAATCGGGTTCGAGACTCCTTTGAGTATTTTTCGCCTCATAGTTTCTGATTTAGTCACCCAGGTCCGCTTGAAAAATTCAACCTGTATATAAGATACC
This sequence comes from Xestia xanthographa, assembly GCA_905147715.2. NCBI lineage: Eukaryota > Metazoa > Arthropoda > Insecta > Lepidoptera > Noctuidae > Xestia > Xestia xanthographa. The sequence goes on from LR990655.1 coordinate 2,683,528, forward strand.
TCTGATGATAGCCGTGTGGTATCCGGCAGAGTAGAATAAAACCAACCCATTACACTCACGGGTGTCGTATAAGGCAACTAATGTCTGAGGCAGAACACCTTGCGCCTCCGTAGACCAGAGAATGGGCAGCAGCGTTTTCTGTTAGTCTTTCATCACTGCGATCTCCAATCCGCCTGCCAAGCGTGGAGATTACGGCAAATTCCTCCCAACATAGGAGAGGCTTATGTCCAACAGTGGATGTTATGGGCTGTTATAGTAGATGATGTCTTATGTTATGGGCTGTTATAGTAGATGATGTCTTCGGGGATTGGAGGCGTCATATAACTTTCTGTTATTAATTTTATTTAACAACAAATGAAATTGAGAACCTCTTCCTTTTTCATTAGTTAAAATAAGTAACATTCGAAGTTATATAACTACCTTTTAACACTTCTTTCTCTAACTTCCAGACTAGTATACAAGCCAGGCACGTGGCTGGACGGCTACCCAACGCTAGCCATGGGCGACGGCGACGGCACAGTGAACCTCCGCTCACTGAACGCGTGCGAACACTGGCGCAAGCGCAGGTTCCATAACGGCAACTCAGTCAAGTCCCTCGCGTTGCCCGGCGCTGAACACCTGAAGATACTCCATGATCAAAGGGTGCTGGATTATCTGGGACTGGTCATGAAGAAATGAAGGTAATGCTGGTGTGCTAGACTGAGAGGACGGCTTCCATTGATATAAGTAGGTGCTTATGTTGTTTGTGAAGAGTTTGGTGTAATATTTTTGGTATGCTGTGGTACTAAGATCTATTGTAATGGTTCATATCAATTTTTTATGGCGTCCAATTCTGTCATCGAAATAGAAAACACAGTGGTGTCGATTCTGTTGTACACAAACTAAACTTAATTTAGGCTATTTGCTATCTTTTACTAAAAGGCAGTGCAAGAAAAGGACGGCTATAGCCATAAACTAAGTTAGAGATGTCAAACTAGTTTATGCCTTGCGCTTCACCGTGTTTTTTGTCGACATGTTTTTACGTGCACCCTTCATTTGTATGGAAATATTAGTTCCAATTAAATTTGACAGCTCCACATTACGTCTGTCTCTTTCTCGTTTTATGAAATGAAATGAAAATTTTATTTACCAGACATAAAAATCCACGTACAACAAAAGATATATAAAATAAACAAAACACATAGACAATATATACACACACGCGCCTCAAATGTAACGAACTACGTAACCGGCGTGTGGTAGGATTTATGAGAGAAAAAGATAGCAATAAAGCCTAAATTAAGTTTAGTTTGTGCACAAGAGATTCGAAACCATTGGCTTAGGATGCTGTTATGGTGAAGTTACTATTTACGAGTGCGAGGGCAAACTGTAACTTAAGTGTTAAGTTATTTTGAACTGACTACAAAGGCAGCTAAAACTTAAAATGGCTTAGTGTTTCTTGACCGACTTGATCGGCCCTGATAGAGTAGCAGCTGGCTCTAGTAGCCTGTATAATGGCCGCGAGTTTGGCGAGATGCACCTTTAACAAACTCTCAAACTCCACAATGGTGTCGATTCTGTTGTGCACAAACTAAACTTAATTTAGGCTATTTCTATCTTTTACTAAAAGGCAGTGCGATAAAAGGACGGCTATAGCTATGAACTAAGCTATAGATGTCAAACTAGTTTATGCCTTGCGCTTCACCGTGTTTTTAGTCGACATGTTTTTACGTGCACCCTTCATTTGTATGGAAATATTAGTTCCAATTAAATTTGACAGCTCTAAATTACGTCCGTCTCTTTCTCGTTTTATTAAAGAGAAAAAGATAGCATTAGCCTAAATTAAGTTTAGTTTTGTGCACACCAGAAGCGACACCAATGTATCAGGTTTCTTAAACTAAATTCTTCATAAAAACGTATCGATAAGTTGTGGGTAATTTTTAGGTAATGTTAAGGAGAAAGAAATCAAGGAGCGTATGAATTTGGTTGTTTGACAGAATAGCAGTATTCTTTTGTTCTGTTATTATTTTAATTCTTTTGCAAAGTCGCAATTGTGTGAAACTCTTAAAAACCGAAAATAGAATTAAGGTTTTTTTCTGTTTTTATATAAATGAAAAATAACTTACAAACCATGGTAAATAATTTAACAGCTAGGTAGATATATTATAGATACTTTGAAATAAAATACTTATATTTCTTGCCAGTTACCTGTAATGCTTTAGACAGAGCTAGATATTTACTTAAATACATTCTAACACACAATTATAAAAATGACACAGTTGCACTTCAAAATATATTATTTTATAAAATTAACTAGATATAAGCTCTCTTAAAAACTAATATTTAAGTAGAAAAATTAACCTTGTCACTTTAGAAATATGGTTTAAAATAAGGATTATTTTATGAATACTCCTACTTTTGTAGTTCTATCTTCACGCCTCAATATATTAGGTGAAAAAGCCAAGCTTTTACGGCTGTGATACTCTTTTACAAATTATATAATTTTTGTAAATTATTTAATTTACCGTATTTACTTATTTGACTTCCATGACGAAAAAGTGCTTTTATTTTTATACCATTTGGTTACTAAGTATGTATTACTCTTAATTTTAATTAAGATGAAAAATGTAATTATAAACAGTTAGTGACTTTGCATATTAAAAACTTACACGCAATAAAAAACACTAGTCATTGAAATTGCAATTTTATAACTATCTAATCTACTTTATGAGTAATATTATTATGTATAAGACACAGCTCAAGGAACTGAGGCCCTACTAACGCTTCGTCCGTATATTCGGATCTATACGTCTCTCTCACTCGTATTCATCTGCAGACGTGCGCGAGAGAGACGGATAGATCCGAATATACGGACGAAACGTTTGAGAGTAGGGCCCCTGAGGCCCCACTCTCTAACGTCCATCCGTCTCTCGCGCATGTCTGCCGATGAGTGCGAGTGAGAGAGACGGATAGATCCGAATATACGGACGAAGCGTTTGAGAGTAGGGCCCCTGACCACACACTTCGACGGTGGCATCGATTTAAGGACCCAATTCAAATTTTCTTACTTTGTTCGACTTAGACTCAGATTCATAAATACTGAATGTAACATTTTATTTATATTTCAGTTCAGTTCAGTTTTTGTATTTTTTTTGCAATAAAACAATTTTAATAAGATTTAAGTAGATTACATGAAATTACATTTTGTGTTCTAGTAGTCGTATTTTTTAATTTTTACTAAAAATCTATTTAAAGTTATAAGCAATACGTAGCTATATAAGCAGACATATTTCTAGATAATGATTTCTCTGATCAAATCATACCATTACACTAAGGATTTTACGTAGTTTTATTTATTAACCTCCTAACTATATTGGTTTAAGGTTTAAATTAACTTAAGAAACAATGCATTGTTCATAAATACATTTATGAGATTGTTAAAAGAAATAAACAGAAACCCGAAATAATTATTTATTTTATTATTTTGAACCTCGTCCCCGTTCGTATAACCAACAGTCATAACTCCAGGCCATTTTCCCGCCGTCTGGAATATTTGAAAACAAAAGAAAAATATCAAAATGGTGAATTTGAAAACAGAATTTTGGATTATGAATTGTTAGTTTTTGTGTGAGGAAGATAGCAGCATGTTATTCTAGTTATTTTAGCTCTCACGGCAACAAGCCAATATCAAGCTTACTGTAAACACAATACAGGTCATTTTGATTTTAACAGATTTGTTAGTGAGAACAACCCAACTGCAACCTTATTATTAAGGATCACTTTGATTTCAACAGCGATGCAGCCAGAGGTAAAATAGCTGAAAAGACTGCATAAATAAATAACCCATTAATGATGGAGATGGTACCTGTGTGCAAAATACGTGATTGACCAAAAATGAAAATTCACCCAATGAACTGCAATAATAAGACAGTTTAAATTATTTTCATTATATTTTTTAAGCTTTCACGGCTTTCTTCCGTGATTTTCAATTATTGTTAGCTCCCGATATTTCGACGCTGTTTCAAGCGATCATCGCGCACAGAAGATATAGGTGACAGTGTAAGTTTATTTTAATCATACCTATCTGTAGAAAGGAAACTTCTAATCTACGAATAAAACACAGCTATCAGTAATAAACATGTATTTAACTTTGCATTTCATCAATCAGCCGTATTGACTATACTTTCGTTAACCATGCTAGGAATGGGCTCTAACTTGTGCAAAATCATCTCAGTCTTATTGTAAAAACAAGTTTTATCGTTAGACCCAAACCATCGAGCCATTTCGATCTTTATTCCAACAACGTTAAAGTTCTTAATACAAAAAACTGAAACCCGAGTTCGTCGGAATAAGGTCAGAGATATAAAACTGGCTGAAAAGATTTCGCCTTTCTTACGATAGAGTTAGAACCTGTTTTGTAATGAGACAGAAAGACCCCGGTTAGGTTATTATGATTTGAGTTTTGCACAAGTGTGTTACCACCACGATCTACAGCGTTTTACATACAAAATCAACGACGCTATAAATAAATACACCTTACATAACCCCGTTTGTAAAGCTTAATATATAATACTAGGGTACAGCGGCTGACTAGCTTCGATGTTTTAGGCCTTCGCGTGTAGATAAAAGAGTCGATTTTTGTTTGTAACATTTCAGGTACAATTTTCAAAGCGGGGAGGTTTTGAAAATTGTACCCAATCGTTATGACAGACCGCACATTAAGCTACTACAATCTGTCAAATATATTTAATAGATTTTCAACTTTATGGCTGAAGCATTAGGTTCAAGGTCGATTGGGTAGCAGTCTGCTACAAAATTGTACCTTTATAACACAAAGATGAGTATTTCACTATTTGGTATTTAATATTCTTTGTTTATCGTGGAGTATCATAATTTCTTGTGATGTACCTATAGGTACATTTATTTTTGTAATTTATTTCGCGTTTCTTATATAAACCTACACAATTTATACGTTTTACGAAATTTCCTCTGCCCTTTAGTCAGCCGCTATTTTCTAAAAGCAAATACAAAGACTACACAATCCTTGGATTCGCCTTTAGAAATACTTTATTGGGAACAATTTTGACTCACTTCCTCAGAACTGTCTACGTTTACATTCAGATTCAATCAATCTCACTTCTTGCTCAGTTATAAACTAAACGTTAACAACACTGCAAACAATATAAACAACAAAAAGACAATTATTATATTAGGATGTTTATATACATATAGATATTTACATGCAGACTTTTAGGCGAAATCTTGTAGCTATGTACTTATTAACATATTATGTTAAACACATTAACTTCAGGACACATCGCTAAAAGATTTAACCTAAACGACCAAGAAAACTAAACTTAATTATTCAAGTACAGTCAGACACAAAACATTTATCACATTGCTTTTAATTTTATTCTCCCGAGTTTTATAACAATGTGATAAAAATGTTGCTACTTAGGAAAGACGAAAATATTTAAGGGCTCCATCATATTTTTTTGTTTTTCAATATTTATATTTTTTTCTCATTCCATTATTACATAACCTTAACAAACATTAAGTGTTTCAGTTCTAGAGTGCATACGATAACAATAAATAGTAAATGCTTATATTCCTCTTACGTCACGATTCAGCACCAATGAGACTGGTCGTGAGGATATACCAACTAGCGAGGAATGAACAATGTTAACCTAATTTTATATTAAAATTAAGGAAATATCACATTTTTAACCAAAATCATGATGTTCACACAAATGTAATAATTTATAATAAAAAATGAATCAATCGTTTATCAATCCGATATTCAGAGAAATTTAATTTCGCTTTTTATTTTTATAAATGCCTCAAGCGACCTATTATCAAGAAACAAAATAGGACAAGATAAATTCATAAAAGATTCCATAACCAAGAAATATACAAACATACCTGAATCTTCTATAACAACTTAAGTACAAATCGATGATAAAAATAAGAGGCATTTATAATTTTAACAAATTCCGAATTTTAAAATCAAAACTTAACGCACACATTTCACAATTACTGCCTTCTTAATCGATAATTTTAACTTTGTTTCATACAAATAACATCATTTCATACAGTTTCCATACAAAAGGTGTCTACTTGAAACCTCGTAAGAAACCCCTTCACATTGATTACCTACTGTGCACTTTCTAACTACACTGCGTTTAAAGCGTATGTTTCTTTTTGATGATCTGCGCTTGGAGTTAAAACAGTACAAAACATTATAAAATTGCGCCTCTAATCTTACAGCAATATAAAAATTGTTCAGAAATACTTTCATTGTACAATCAGCATCAAAAACCAAGTTTTTTTTGATGGTACAAAATTTCAAAACAGTGAAAAATGATTGTTTTTTTTTTCTTACGAAATGTTCAATAACTTTTGACGCTGACTGTACAAACTAGACACATTCATGGAGGCACTATTTAAAACATGTTTTTACTTTACTGGCACGTTAAAATTTCATAGATATTTCAAATTTAATATTCATCAAGATAATCTAAAGTATTGAACTGCATTGGTTGCATATTTTCAGCTGTAAGGCCTTTTTTTTTTCTCAATAATTTAAGTCTTATGCTATAATCCTAACCTTTCTACACTAGCGCGTTTGGTTAAATGTTTATTATTCGAAAACATTAATATGGCTGGTTTCACTACCAGTAATCGACACTAAAATGAATTTAGCATTGTTGCAATTTCCACTCTCAGTGCTAAACGAAGCGTTGAAAATCCAGCAGTGCTTTTATTTAGGAATTCATTTTGGTGTTGTGAACCTTTGGTATGCTGTGAACGCGCATGATGTGAATGAACGTAGATCGGCGCAATCCCGTTATAGTGCCGGAACGCGGATCAGCGACAAATCGACATCACGCGGTTGTTTTAGATAACTTGAACTTCCACATAAAGGGGAGTCCGTTACCCCAGCCAGATGTTGTCGAAAATGGTCATTTGAATCTTATAGATAATTAGTTATGCGGCTTCTGTAATTGTTGCGCACATTTTTAAATTTGTTGCGCTTATAGTTTTTTAATTATTTCACAAAAACATTTCCTGCTGGGGTAACGTTACCCCAGCCAGACCTTTTTCTTTCTAATGGGAATATTTAAATAATTACTAGCTATAAAATTAGTTGTCTAGATGAAGTAAATGTTGTGCCTTATTTTGTATTTTTGATTTTTGTATTTCTTCGGTTGCGAAGTTATTTGAGATTTTGCTGGGGTAACGTTTTTGGTTTTGCTAGATCTTTGAAATGGTTAAGCGGATTCTTATCATATTTTGTACATGACTTCTTAGGAATTAGTTTAAATTAGTTCTGCAATAAAAAAACCAAAATAATGCATAGCCTAAAGGTTATTTCACTAAATAGAAAAACACTTCAATTGGTCCCAGCACTCTCAATAAGAGGTCTAAAGACTTACTTTAAACATTATTTTGAAGCTTGTAACTGCTTTCAAATGTATGTGAAGTTTCATTAGTATCCTGTAAGTATTTAACAAGTTATGATGATATTCAGTTCTTCACGAGCACGGTCTTGATGCGCGCTGTGTTATTTGGCCACTGGATTGGATATATGAACTGAATGTTATGTCAATTATTAGTTTTTTAGTTCAGTTGTATATCAGAAAAATTTCAGCTCAGTACATTGGATAATTAATGAGATAATACGATTAAAGTCATTAGGAAGTGAATGACCGTGGTGACAGTATCCGACCAAGTTTAGGTGGATACGAAAAAGCGAAAACGCAGAACATTATGGTACCTTCTAAAATATGTAGGATAGTGTTACAAATTTAGTACAGACATGTACACAAGTTTTAAAAAAACTACATGATTATTAAAGAATTTTTATTGACAGGTAAAATAATCATTTCAATTGAACTTTTAAAGTATTAATAAACTTATACTTAAAAACAATCACAGATTAAAATTACAGATAGTAATTTTGCAAAAAAAAGAAAATAATAAGTAAGTTCCTAAATTCAAATATTTAAGCCTTAAAAAAATACAGTTTTAGATAAGTATCTAACAACATGTACATATTAAATAATAATTTTGCTACTATTTCTGTAGTTACATTATGCAAGCTTACCTTGTTCGTGAATTCATCAAGCAACCCGCACCATAATTATGATCATCAATAGAAGCACTCCACATTAGCAGTAATTCGCCACACTTATTATTATAATAGCTCTCACGCACTCGATAAATATTTGCAAAAACAGGAAACGGAACTGCCGAAGCGCACGCGCACTCTACAGGATGAATTATGTGATTATGGAGCATGTTTAGTGCGTTATGCAAACAATGTATTACCCCTTCACCCCACCCCACCCCTCCCGCGTCCCACCGAACGACATGTTATATCGGTGATTTTTGATAAGTTTGTGCAACTGGAAGATAATAATAATGTTTTCATAGTGCAGATATTATTATGTATTTAACAGTGTACGCGTCTGTACCGAAATTGTAAGGTGTATTATACTAAACATTTCAAAAGATAGTATAATGTTCTGCGTTTTCGCTTTTTCGTAACCACCTAAACTTGGTCGGGTTACCATGATCATTCACTTCCTAATGACTTTAATGGTATTATCTCATTAATTATCCAATGTACTACGCTGACATTTTACTGATATACAACTGAACTAAAAAACTAATAATTGACATAACATTGAGTTCATATATCCAATCTAGTGCCCAAATAACACCGCGCGCATCAAGGCCGTGCTCGTGAAGAACTGAATATCATCATAACTTGTTAAATACTTAGAGGATACTAATGAAACTGCACATACATTTGAAAGTAGTTACAAGCTTATAAATAACGTTTAAAGGAAGTATTTAGACTTCTTATTGAGAGTGCTGGGACCGATTGAAGTGTTTTTCTATTTAATGAAATAACCTTTAAGCTATGCATTATTTTGGTTTTTTTATTGCAGAACTAATTTAAACTAATTCCTAAGAAGTCATGTACAAAATATGATAAGAATCCGCTTAACCATTTCAAAGATCTAGCAAAACCAAAAACGTTACCCCAGCAAAATCTCGAATAACTTCGCAACCGATGAAAGAACAAATACAAAATAAGGCACAACATTTACTTCATCTAGACAACTAATTTTAAAGCTAGTATTTATTTAAATATCCCCATTAGAAAGAAAAAGGTCTGGCTGGGGTAACGTTACCCCAGCAGGAAATGTTTTTGTGAAATAATTAAAAAACTATAAGCGCAACAAATTTAAAAATGTGCGCAACAATTATAGAAGCCGTAAAACTAATTATCTATAAGATTCAAATGACCATTTTCGACAACATCTGGCTGGGGTAACGGACTCCATAAAGGGTGTAAAACACCTCTTAACGAAGCCGAAAGGCACTTGTTCTCCCCGTCATTGCGATCATTTTTTTGTTCTACAACATACCTGGGAACCTAGTTACGAAGATATTGGGGGTCAAAGTTCCAACTTTTTGACAAGTTTTTTTTAAATACAAGTTTTTAATGTATAATTTTTACTTTAAACACTTCCACGACCCCCGTACCAATCCATCCATCAGCACAATGTTTTGAGTGCGTTACATTGAGTTCTACCACAAAACATGATTTTTCACCACAAAAAAAAAGTCGTTTCCCAGCAATAATTTTTGCGTAAAGTTACTTAGTTTGATGTACAGAATGCTTGGTTGATGGCTTCGTGATGAGGTCTTTTACAGCCTGTATACCATAGTTCCGTATTGGCACACCAAAGGTTACGGGTCTTAGTAGAGCTGCTATTTACATCGTCGATTTGGCAATTTTCAGTCGCGTTTTAGCGACTCCTCGAGTTGGTTTATTTCTGATTATTTCCATTTAAATTCCAATAAAGCCTGCAGCAGGACTATGACTTGCTCACATAGCAGCTATGATTCACTCGGATGATCTTACACTATGAAACTTCACAATAAAGGATACGAGGCAGTTTTCAGGCTATTTTGCACACAGATACGAACATTTAGCCAAACGGGCTAATACTACAATACGATTATAGAATGTTTTAAAACAGAGTAACATGTGAAAATGATCTATATTTATCACTGTAGTTATAAAGCAATGGTTAAAAGAAAATTTATTCTCGCTAAATTTTGAAATGGGGAAGCACAACAAAAATGGACGCTAAAATTTATAAAATTTGAATGTTTATGAGGACTTCTCTGTTCTTAAACATTCTATAATATTGTCTGTTTCAAAATTAGCTATACATGTCTTGATAAAAAGCAGAAAACCGGGATTTATTTCAATCCATTAAATGAGATGGCGATATTAATCTCTTTGTAGCACTTGGGCCAATTTTTTTCTGCGATATTTCGGTTAATTCGCTATTCTTACATTATTCGCCATGTAAAGTTGATTGTGAAACAAACCATACCAACATTATAATTATCTACCGCACATTATACATTAGCAAGCGTCCCAATGGTTACACGATATCGTCCCTTATGCCGTACCCGTTAGAGCTCATATTGCTCTAACATCAGTTTGTCCGCCATCTTTAGCCTATAAGCGATGACACCCACACTGCCCAAGCACCATGTCTTATGAAAAATGCACTACCGACTTGAAATTATCCAAATTTTATGAATTTCCTGACGAAAATTCATCTGTACGATAAAAATCTAGAACTCAGGATATTTTAGTTGGCATTTATGTAACCGATTACCCATTTAGAAGAGGGTAATGGTTTGATTAAATTGTAAATTAAATAACTCTGCATTCAAATTGATTCATCTGCAAGTCACTAGTGCATTTACGAGTACAATCTTTAAGGTAAATATAAAGTATTGATATTATGGGATGGGTTGATACAGTGCCAAGCCAGTGACTTTTCTTCATTTATTGAAAGATATTTCATTCAATTCGCAATGTCTGTATACGCATGTATGCAAATACTATTCCTTGAATATTATAAAATGGGATGTTCAATGACAATAAGCATTATGATTAATGAAGTAATTCTACAGAGAATTTCAACTACATTTTCTGAACTCATTTTCAAGGTTTTTGATAAAAAGTGTTTCATTTGGCCCAATGAAAACCATAACCCAGTGCTGTCTATGGCATTATTTTCTATAAAGATGATTACACACTTGATCGATTTTATCGAACAATAATATCTTTGTTGGCGCTATATTTATTGACTGAATATATTCAATCAAGTATGCAAGACACCAATGATTATAACCAAGCAGGTTTTATATTACTATGATTCCGGGTGAGTGTGAGTTGTCAATCGTATGCTGTTGGAATTGTTGGAAATATACCCAGATAATATGAGATCAAGGAATACTGGAACTTAACGTACGAAAGTAATTGACATTTGGTGGATATTATGACTACAAAATAATAGTAACAATGAAAATCAACAACCCATTGTGGATTGATAGAAAAATTAACTCAATATTTTAAACTCATAGTAGAAAGTGCACTTAAACAAACTTAAAGAAAATGTATCAGAAATTATAAATTTAATAAAACTTAGGTTGTGATTCAAATTAATTTCACTCGAACTGAAATCAATAAATCCAACATAATTATGAACAGATCGCAAAATCTATTTCATTTCATTAGGTAAGACATAAATTATAATTACAGTACTAAATTAACTCTTATTTCAGGAACCTAAGAGATAGTACAAAATAATAGTAAATAATACTATTGCATTTGTATCTACTTATCCATAGAGAAAAACACAACAGCAGAATTGACTATAGGACTATGGTACTGTATGGTTACGACCAGTTGTTTTATTACTGTATGGTGTTAAATTAATTTCTAGCGATTAACAGATTTTTATAAATTTTAAACAAGATAACTCGTTTTGAAAATTACTATTTGTTTTTGGACTCAACCATACTCCTTAAAATTACAACCTGAACAGGGAAGCAAAATGTCAAATTAGTACCATATAGATGGCGCTAAGCGTTTGTTACTTTCATTCAACTGTCATAAGTTCATAACCTTCAAGTTTGAAAACCGCGAGTTGGCATTCTTGTGGCCGATTGGTCGTTTAAACGACTTTAACAAGTAACAAATAACTCTCTTGCGGCAAAAAAAAACAATGAGAAATAGTTTTACACTACCACCGGTCGCTCAGACCACCGTCAGTAACCAATCAGTACCTTGACCGCTCAACAATTCCAACAACTCCGCAGCATCGGGCACTAAAGACGGAAGAAGACAAACTGATAAGCGTGGCGCTACCTGTTGAACAGCAGGTCGGGGCGGTAGTACACGTAGATGCCGAGCAGCACCGTGGCCGTCGCGAACACGGCGCGGCGCGACAGCGGCACGCGACGCAGCGCTAGCGGCACGCAGCGCCGCAGCCGCGCGGACAGAGACGTCGCCGCGCCCGAGCGGGCCCGCGCCGCTAGCTGGCGCCGCTTGAGGCGCTCCTCGTCCAGCCGGCGCTGTTCTTCTCTGTAGAGGGAGGTGGAGATTACTGACTGCTTTTGACGTTTTTATACCACAGCCTTTGCCATTCCGCTCAACCGAAATGTCAAAATGCACCGCGCGAAGTCGTAAGACGCGATAACGAGTCTTTGGGACACAGAAAACAATATGGCCGGCCGTGATATCGCGACAGCGACAGCAGGATGGAAATAGTAGATTGTATCCTAAAGGGAACAAAATTATATTTTTACGGCGAAGGCGCTTTTTTGAATCCAGAGCGAAGTGAGGGATTCTAGAGTAGAATCCCGAGAGTAGTGAGGGATTCTTTACTAGAATCCTGAACGTAGCGAGGGATGTAACGTCGCCCGAGCCAGAAATATATTTTGCGCCCGAGTGATACACTCTACTTTTCATCACCCACTATGAGAAAATAAAAGGCACCTCATATTTTATTCACTGTCACTTGAACAACTAATTTTTCAAAAAAAAACCTATTGATTATTATTATGGATTTCTAATAATCCGTGAAAATTTACGGAAACGCGGGCTGTAGTTCGCGCGTTTTAAATTTGATTTCTTTTTTTTTTATTCAGCTGGCGGCGACTGTGGGCCGTCGTACCAGCCAGTCTTTATTCAAACAATAGTTGCGTTCGATTTCTTTGGCGCTGAACACTAAGATGTTCCAAATTCAAAAGTGCGCGGCAAAGATAATTGCGGCGCACTAATAAAGAGGATTAAAAACTCATTACTGCCCGCTAAAAGTTTCTTATAGAAAACACCACCTTTGGGTGCACTTAAAGGCGAACCAAGTCGTCCTTTTCGAATAGATGGGATGAAAAAGCTAATACATAGTTGCTACATCTTATGACAGAGTTTTTGTGAGAATTGCTAAACACATTCTAATTTTAACGGGTCTTTAAATCATTCCAGTACGCGGTAAATAAAACTTCGTAATAAAAAATCTGCTAACTTCAAAATGTCACGAGTGAAGATATAAGCATGAACTTACTCTCTCCTCTCTAAAGCAGCGACTTCGGGCTCGAGATCAGTGGGGTCGTTGTCTTCGTACAACTGCTTGGCGGTCACTAGGATGTCTTCGAACGGTAAGTCATCTGGTAACTAGAAAAATAACGAATAATCTTTATCTATGTGTTACTTTGGGATAGGATTTACACAACAGCGAAGGGAATGGGTTAGAAAAGGTCTTCTTGGGCGTTCTAAAGCCCTAGTAGCTTTGGATCGAGACGTGATTTTGGTTTGTGTGTGTGGTCCGTATGAGATTTACTTTTATTCTGCATCTTCTTCGGCTAATAACGACGACGAACCAACGAACGAGCCAACAAACGATTTAGATTAAATAGTAGTTTGATTTAGTAGTTTATATACATTAAGTTAGTTTTCTTCTTCTTTTTCTATATTGTACTATGGGGGTCTTTTCCGCCTGACCATTTTAATTTTTTTTCGCTTAAATCATGCGGAGGCGCCGAGCCACGCCCCCTTAAAGTTTGGGCCTATTAGGAAAGCGTCAACTTTGGCGCGCAAAATAACAACTCTCGTTTGGCGTGCGTCGTCAATGCGCTCGGCCGATTCGGTATCTTTTCATTCATTTTGTCTACACAAAGTCAACAGGGCGGGGCTAGAGAGCGTTTTTATGTTGCGAGTGCAAGCAAAAATGAGCTTAGTGGTGGTCAGGCGGGAGTGTCCTCGATAGTACGTACAACTTTCGGTTTGCATGCTGAGTTTACCTATAAGTGATTGTACACAATTGTTAATATGTTTTTGCTTGTTTTTATGCCCTTAGCTAGTGTTAACAATTGTTGGTAAACCAATAAATAAATAAATCTATACTAATATTATATTTTTTTTTTGTTTTTTTTGTTTTTTTTGTTTTTTTTGTTTTCTTTGTTTTCAAGTTTTAATTCATTTGTTTGTAAGTTTGTATGTTTGTAAGTTTGTATGTAGGGGGTAATCTCCGGAAGAAATGAACCAATTTTAAAAATTGTTTCACTGGTAGAAAGCTACATTATTCGTGAGTGCTATAGGCTATATTTTATTCCCGTACGTACTCCCACGGGAACGGGAACTACACGGGTGAAACCGCGGGACGTCAGCTTGTAAATAAATAAATATCGTTATCAAATGAGTATGAGTTTAAATTACAGAAATCTGGGGTCTCAGGCCCACCGTCCACGACGGAAGAAGTGAGCGAAAATGGCGGTCCGTACACGACACGGCTTACTAACTAACTACTAGAATCTTTAGTTACACAACCGGTTTGGTACGAAAGAAAAAGAGAACATATTCTTTAAATACAAAGATCATATTAACAGATTCAACGTGAACAAAACTCACCCTAGACAACAAGCAATGCAACATCGCCATATCACATTCACAGTTGTGCACCTCGTCCGCCCTGTACAGCACAATGGCGGCCGTGACGTACACCGGAAACAGCGGCGGGGCGCACAGGAAGTAGTCATACAGCCGGACCACGTCCGTGTACTTGTTGAGGCTGTGCCCGAACCAGGTCAAGTACCAGGGTAGGGCGAACATTGTGCCTACTTGTGCTCTGAAAAAGAGAGATTTTTTTAGGTGGAAACGCCAGGTTAGCCCGCGAAATTCAAATTTTAGGTCATTGGTGTCGATTCTGTTGTGCACAAACTAAACTTAATTTAGGCTATTGCTATCTTTTACTAGAAGGCAGGGCGAGAAAAGAACGACTATAGCTAAGTTAGAGATGCCAAACTAGTTTATGCCTTGCGCTTCACCGTGTTTTTAGTCGACATGTTTTTACGTTCACCCTTCATTTGTATAGAAATATTAGTTCCAACTAAATTTGACAGCTCTAAATTACGTCTGTCTCTTTCTCCTTTTATTAGAGAGAAAAAGTTAGCAATAGCCTAAATTAAGTTTAGTTTGTGCACAACAGAATCGGCACCAATGTAAGGTTGTATGTTGATTAAAATATGATTTGCAACCGTAACAAATATGGCTTTTACATGGTTATAATCATTAAAATGATAGTAGTGATAGTCATAGTTTGATATATATTTATAGTATTATATATATCCTTCTATTTTACCCTATTATTAATTAAATTATTTTCAGATGTACACCTACCACTGATTGTCTCTGCATCACCCAAAGGTTGACTGGTAGAAAATGCCTATGGCATTAAGTCCGCCTCTGTACTTTGTGCTTGAAGTGTTAAATAAATAAATAAAATCATCAATAAAACCCTCTAAGTTCAATCCCAATGAATGACTTTTTCTTGACCATTGAATGACTTTGTCGGTAACATTTTGTACAACATACAGCCTGACACTACAGTCCGTCTGAGCCATTATGCCATTGAAATAAGGTTTTATTGAGATGACTAACGCGGCGGACTAGAGAAATGTGACAACTTTATTTGACTATGATGTAATGTTTTTTATGAAGCAGTATGCATTATCATAACAGTCAAAAGTTGTTAAATACATCTGTATCCTACATGATAAGAACAGAATTTAGTGTTTTGGTGTGTCATTTAAAAATTGGATTTTTCGATTTCGACATAACCATCAGCCAAAAGACATTTACTATTAGACAGAAACTTTTGCCAAGGGTCGGGCGTTACCAACTTACCACGTCAATCGTTCTTGTGCTTCGCACTCGCAACCACCGGATACCTTCAGCTTTCACCAGGTCATGGGGCCATCTTATGGTAGGCTTTCTAGCTCTACGCCTCCCAGTACGTGGTCGCCAGAACTTTTTCCCTCCATCGGCCATCCGTTCGTCGAGCAATATACCCTTTTCACAGCCACTTAAGATAGGCCATTAGTCGGACAATGGTGCCGATTCCCTTGTTTACAAACTAAGATATTATAATAATAATAATAATAATAATAAAAGCTAAAATCAACCAACATATTGATAGTAATTCTATTATGTCTGCCTCTCAGAATGGATGTAGGAACGGGTCCCGCGGCACTAAGGAGCTGCTCCTCATTGATATGGCCATTAGCCAACAGGTTCGCCGCTCCCGAAAGAATCTGTCTACATGTTGGATAGATTATAAGAAGGCCTACGACTCTGTGCCTCATACATGGCTCATGAAGGTGCTGGAGTTGTATAAAATAGATGCAACTCTACGTACCTTCCTGATGTCATGTATGGGACACTGGAGAACGGTTCTTTGCTATCCAGGATGTCGACAGATCCAGGGGAACAGCGAACCGATAAGGATCGAGCGTGGTATATTCCAGGGTGATAGTCTGAGTCCATTGTGGTTTTGTCTAGCCTTGAACCCTCTCAGCACACTGCTGGAGCGTTCAGGTCTAGGCTATCTGTTGAGGAGAGATGGTCAGGTCATATCTCACCTTCTTTACATGGATGATCTGAAACTCTTTGCCCCCAACAATTTGCAACTAATGAAGCTACTGAAGGTAACAGAAACTTTCAGTAGCGCCATCAGGATGGAATTTGGTGTGGACAAATGTGCAGTCATGCATGTGAAGCGAGGGGAGATTATGGAATCCGTGGGAACACAACTCTCGGATTCCATACACCTTAGATCCCTCTCCTCAACAGAAACTTACAAGTATTTGGGTATGTCGGAGGCATTAGGTATCAATACTGCAGACGTGAAACAATCGTTGAGGGAGCGCTTCTTTGGCCGCCTGAATAAGGTGCTAGGCAGTCTTTTGTCAGGCGGAAACAAGGTGCGCGCCTTCAACGGTTGGGTCATGCCGGTTTTGATGTATTCCTTCGGCATACTCAAATGGACTCAGACGGAACTTGATGCCCTGGATAGGAGGGTCCGCACACTGCTGACCGCAAATCGAATGCATCACCCACGGTCGTCGGTGATGAGACTGGATATCCCACGGAAGTGCGGGGGTCGTGGCTTCTTAAATGCTAAGACCCTACACAACCGTGAGGTGTGCAGTCTCAGGGAATACTTCCTAGAAGCCGACGGGGAGATGCACCGAGATGTGGTCTCAGTGGACAAGGGCCTCACCCCGCTCTCCCTGGCTAACGAGAACTGGCGCAAACCTAAAGTATTAGACACTAATGACCGCAAGGTGGAATGGCAGGGCAAGGAGCTTCACGGACGCTTTTACCGGGCCCTACATGGCCCCGATGTAGACTTTTTACCGTCCGTATCCTGGCTGCGCTTTGGTGACCTCTTCGGGGAAACAGAAGGTTTTATCTGTGCAATAATGGACGAAGTTATGATGACGAATAACTACCGGAAATACATTGTGAAAGATGGCACGGTTGACATATGTCGGGCATGCCACCGTCCGGGAGAATCGATCCGACACATTATTTCTGGGTGTTCTAGTCTGGCTAACGGAGAGTATTTGCATAGACACAACCTTGTTGCCAGGATAATCCACCAGCAACTTGCTTTGAAATACAACCTTGTGGAATCAGAAGTGCCATACTATAAGTATGCGCCCGACCCAGTTCTCGACAATGGTCATATCACGTTGTATTGGGATCGACCTATCACCACTGACAGGACTGTTGTTGCCAATAGGCCTGACATTGTGGTGATAGATCGATTGGAGCGTCGCACAATGATTGTTGATATAACGATCCCGCATGACGAGAACCTCGTGAAAGCAGAGAAAGATAAACAATTCAAATATCTAGATCTGGCTCGCGAGGTTGTCGACATGTGGGACGTGGGTACAGCAGTCATTGTGCCGATAGTCGTGTCGGCCAATGGCTTAATAGCCAAGAGCCTCGACCAACATCTTAGGAGGCTCTCGCTTGGCAGCTGGATCGAGGGCTTGCTTCAGAAAGCAGTACTTCTGGACACGGCACGTATCGTTAGGAGGTTCCTCTCTCAAGAGCCCTGACCACCGGCAGCTCGGACCCTGTTCCCAGCACTGGTGGGCTACTATTTTTTTATATTTTTAAATGTTTTTTATAGTATTTTGTATAGAAATATTTAAAAATGTAAAAGATATATGTAATGTAATGAATAAAGGGAATAATAATAATAATTTATTTCTTTCACAAAAAGTACTTATTATAAATTACAAATAAAATGCTTTGAACAGCTGTAATTGTACACAAAAGTTTTAGCATCTGTAGCCGAACTAGGAAGAACCTGTATTTCGGCTTACAGCGCCAACCCCCTCGAGTTACATATCATAATGATTCTTATAAGCTTGCATTTGACAACACCTTTGAATATTACGTACTCTTATTGAAGCTCTATTGAGGCTTATTATAATAGTGGTATGATCCTCTCTTTGTGTGTTGTGCTATATGAATGAGTGAGTGTGAGAGGGTGTGGTATTTAGTTGGGTGTGAGTGTGATATGTGGCAGTGTATGAGTGGACATGTTAGTGACAGAGATACGGTTTTATGAATATAAATAATATTGTATGTAAATATGTAATAGCTGTCTATCTTAATACCGTTAGAAGCTGCTCGGTCTCGTCGTAAGTGAGACCTTGTAGGTATTCCAATACCTTTCTCCTGCAAGAATCTGAATTTAGTGGGTATATGTTAATGAGTTTATTAATTTTGTTATAGATAAAGGGGCCTAGAGAATTTATGAATTTTGTTACAAATTTGGTGTTAGATGATCTATTGCTAAAAACTGTGTAATTTCTGCGTTTATTCAACATCTGTGGGTCATAAATTATTTGTGAGTGTTGCATTAAAATTATTTTTAATAAGAATAATTGTCTCACGGTTAGTACTCCACATAATTGATAGAGTGAGGCAGTAGAGAAAAGTATAGGCTTGAAGGTGCTTACCTTCAGTATTGCACGCTGGGCAACCTCAATAGATTTGAGCGTCGTCTTTGGAGCACCTCCCCACACAGATATACAATATGTTATGAGTGACTGGCAGAGGGCAAAGTATATTCGTTTCAAGATTGGAGGATCGGCGATGTGTCGTATATTTTTAAAAATATATATAAGTCTTCGAACCCGTCCCGTTAAAATTTTTATATGTTCTTTAAAGTTCAAGTTTCTATCTATAGTAACGCCTAAATATTTGATTGATTCAACCCTTTCTATTTTAGAACAAGAGCAGTTTCCATGAGGTGTACATTCATGTGGAATAATGGCATAGGTGTGATTAATGTCCAAGTCTGGTCGAATACTAAAACAAATATATTTGGTTTTATCAGTATTCAATGTTAAGACATTGTCATTTAACCACTTCCTGACAGTGTTAAAACCAGATTGGGCAGCATCAAAAACTTCTTTCCAGTTATCGGCTGAGAAAAGGAGAGCAGTATCATCAGCAAAGGAAACGATTTCGCCCTGGGTAAGTTTTAGGTTAGTGAGGTCGTTGATATAAACAAGAAATAAGGTTGGCCCTAAGATGCTGCCCTGAGGAACTCCATGTGTAACTTGGAGGTCAGTGCTAGTAAGGTTACCCACACGAACACACTGATGGCGATCTGTCAGGTAACTTTCAAACAGTTTCAACTGCATACCTCTGATGCCCAGTCTTTCCAGTTTAGCCAAGAGTACCGAAACAGAGATTGTATCAAAAGCCTTTGCTAAATCTAAGAAGATGGTCAGGCATTTCTTTTTTCCATCCAATTTATAACTGATGTAACTTGTGAGCTTGTTTACAGCTTGTTCAGTAGATTTCCCGTTACGGAAACCGTATTGATTCGGTGATAGTAAGTTTTTACTTTCAAGATACTTTGTTAGTCTTACATTAATTATTCTCTCAAGGATCTTTGACATAGCCGGAAGTATGGATATGGGCCTATAGTTGGTGATACAATCTCTGTCTCCACCCTTGTGTATTGGGCAAACCTCAGACTTTTTTAAGGTTTCAGGGAATATCCCATTTTGGAGACAGGAGTTAAAAATAAAGGTGAGTGGAGTAACTAAAATGTTTTTGTATTTTTTTAAAAATTTACTGCTAATCCCATCGAAACCAGTTGAGCTATCCGTTTTTAAATTAATAATGAGACGGTCCACTTCACATTCATCCGTATCCTCCAATACAAAAGAATTAGGTTGATGAGGCACGTGCCAGTTGGTATCTACATTAATGTGTATTGTATTTGATATATTTCGCCTGATCTTGTCTGCCAGAGATCTACCTACATCAACAAAGTAGCTATTCACTTTGTTCAGAGACTGTTCGGGGTCATCAGCTAGAGATAGGAGTTCATTTGGACAGCTAGTGTTTTTGTTTGTGTTTGTGACGTCTTTTATCACTTTCCACAGCTTTTTATTATCATTTTGGACTGATTTGACAAGGTTTTTTTCATAAGCTCTTTTTACTTTTTTCAGTATAGTGTTGCAGTGGTTTCTATAGCGGGTGTACGTTAATTTTAAAATTTCGTTATCTGGCGAGAGTTTAAATTTTTTATGTAATTTATCCCTATTCCTCATACAGCGCAGCAAACCTTGTGTAAGCCAGGGTTTTATAATCCTCTTTCGACGCGATAAAGTAATGACTTTGGTGTTGTTTTTAATTGCAACCTGAAGACAGTGAGTAATATACCCCAGAGAAATGTTAGGATCATGAGATTCATAAACTATAGTGAAGTCAATTTTTGAAATTTCCTCTTTTAGGCCATCTTCGTCAATTTTTTTAATAGTTGTTTTCGCGAATTGTTGAGCTTTCTTAAAATTCATGTGTAGTAAGACCGGATAATGGTCAGTCAAAGTTGCTAATGGTACTATGGTGCTGCAGGTACTTTTTGTTTTAAGAAGTATATGGTCAATACATGTTTTACTATCTGGCCGTGTAATTAATGTATGTGAGGGTAAAAGGCCGTGACTAGCAGCCAGATTTAGGTAACGTTCACCTTGAAGGTCAATTTTGTCTATGTTTATTGCAATGTTTATGTCCCCTATAACTATTATATTGTTAAAGGAAGAGTAGTTCATTAAAACGTCATTTAAGGATTTAAGAAATGAGTCCAAGTTTGAATAAGATGGTGATCGATATATTGCAACAATTGCGATTTGGTTTTTAATCGTAGCAATGAGACAGTTACCTTCACTGAATTCTGGTTCCACAATTTTAAAACGAAGGTGTTCCTTATAAAGTATGACAACACCATCATTTTGTTTCACGTTGTTTTTTGTCGCAGACGATCTATATCCTGGTAAAATAGGTATTGAAGTAGTGCATGACAGCCAGCTTTCTGTGAGGACTAGAACATCACAATGTAGATTTAATCTAATTAGCAGTAATTCCAAACCATTCATATTGCAGTTTATACTGCGTATATTTTGGGTGAAAACTACAAGACTTTCTGAAGAGGGTAAAATTATTTTTTGACAGTCTTCAATGTCGGCATACAAAGATTCAGATACTGTTACTTTATCGATATTTTCCGTTAAGTCCTTGAAATTACCGAATGTTAATATGGTGTTCAATATAATTAACGAATATGGATCTAATTGCAATAAATATTGGTCTTAAGTTAGTCGTACATGGATACGGAATAAGATCGCCCGTTTCAGCTCCTGGTTTAAATAAAAGAGCAAAGTCGTAGCTGTGCGAGAAAGTTATTTCAGACGAATACGGCAGTGTTGATTTACCTATTTGTTTTAACAAATAACGTGAGTTTTTATTGTATTTAAAGTATCTCATTGTGTAATTAATAGTGTGTGGGAAGAAAGTTATATTATATACATTGTTAAGTATGTTTGTTTTGTGTGATTTATTAGTGAATAAAGTTATTGGCTTGATATAGTGTCTATTTTTACCTAGTGGATTGTGTGTAATGGTTTTGGTTATGTAATGGTTTGATTTGCTATAATTGTATTTTGTGATTATGTGATAGTGTGATATTATAAGAAACTTATATTTAACAACGTGCTTTTTTATGAAGTTATTACAATTTAAGAGAAATCAAAAAAACTAAACCAAATTTAAGTTCAGTGCATCTTTTTCTTTCTATTTCATTAAGAAAAGGACAGAAGATAAATTTTAGTTATGTGCTGTCAAATTAATCAGCGCCATACAAGTTTTAGACGCGATTAAAAAGTTGACTACTAAAATTACATCAAATTACGTCAGGTGCTGACTAATTTGACAGGATTAAACTAATATTTATCTTTTGTCCTTTTCATAATGAAATAGATAGAAAAAGATGCATTCAACTTAAATTTAGTTTAGTTTGTGAACAAGGGAATCGGCACCAATGTCAGTTACCCTTGTCCTCCGGCGAATTTCTTCTAATTTGATAGCGCAGGGATACTCCAAGTCCTCTTCAGTACCCTTTGAGTGATTTTCAGCCTTTTGAGGCCTTTTGTGATCCACCATTTTTCGTCATTAATTCTACGTCCACTTACTTGTCTAAACACTCAGAAAGTTTCCGATCCGCCCTGCTAACGACTGGAAGCATATAGTTGAGGAGGTGCTGCGTAGGCTGCATGGTGGTTTGCATGAAGGGCGCCAGCGGAGCCCCGGGCCCGTACGACAGCCGGCACAGCAGCGGGAAGGAAGCCCTGTCTCCGCAGACGAGGAGGAGAGTGATTGCTACGTCGTGGTAGCCCTGGGAACAAGCAAATGGCAGGATTGAGACTATGAAACTAAACAGTTACAGTTACTTAACAGGTAGTGTATTTAACTCACTCGAATTAAGACAGTTAAAAGCCTAGATTCTGGACTGCTATCCTAACTAATATTAATAAAATCTAAAAGTGAGTTTGTTTGTCACCTTCACGGCATAACGAATTTGAATAAAATTTGGCATACGGCTATGCCAAATTTCATTTCATTTTGATTTGTTTTATATTTGCTGGTTTAAACCATGATCATGGTTTAAACATAGGATAATTTTATCTCGATTTTTAGGACGTTTCTGAGATGCTGCGTAGCTAGTTCAGAATATAACTATCTCGAATTTCTGATGATCTAACTTCTAGACTAAACGAGCGAGGAATTTTGGGGGAATCAATATAAATGTAATTACAGCAGTAACGGCCAGATGGCTGTCTCGCAGACTAAATCATCGGTATTTTCCACGAATCTATTTTTACATCGAATTTATCTAGCTGGAGAGCTAAGAGTAATGACAAGTAATAAATTGGTTGTTTTATACACAGATGACATTGATCGCTCCTTTTTGAGCGAACTAGTTTTTTCATAGAATCAATATGCGCATTCGTCAGACTACCTACATTTTTAGAGACTAAGTGCATAAATCTGTTAAAAAAACCGGCCAAGTGCGAGTTGGACTCGCGCACGAAGGGTTCCGTACCTTATCTATACAAAATTAGACAAAACGTAAAAAAATAACGTGTGTTGTATGGGAGCCCCCCTTAAATATTAATTTTATTCTGTTTTTAGTATTTGTTGTTATAGCGGCAACAGAAATACATCATCTGTGAAAATTTCAACTGTCTAGCCGTCACGGTTCATGAGATACAGCCTGGTGACAGACAGACGGACAGACAGCGAAGTCTTAGTAATAGGGTTCCGTTTTTACCCTTTGGGTAAGGAACCCTAAAAATTACGTGCATTATTATATAATATTTATGATACAGTAGCTAGTTAAAAAGAAAATGTGGTATTTACCTACATCTATACCAGGCAGCGTTTAGATCACTGACCGAGAAAATAACAAAAGCGTAACGTTATGGAATGTGCAGTTTATTTGAGTTTAGCACAAGCTTAAGGTGATTACATGAGCTAAACGCGAGTTTTATAATGCAAAAAAGCATAGGATTCACTGCAATAAATAAAACCAGAAAAATATATGATATTTTTCAGGATATATGCTAGTTCCATAGTGTTTTGAAAACATAATACAACAAACGTTATTCGATAGAAAAAAATCACGAACTTATCTCTAAAAATTTCTTATAAAGAGTAAAAACCATACTAAAATACATGCGATCATTCTGATTTTTTAGTCCAATCAATAGATTTTTTGTAAATCGCAAAAATCCACTGATTTCGCACTATTCGGCCGCAGTGACTGACGTAACAACCACTTTGTAGTGCAAGCTGATTAGAACTTTATTCTAACAGTATTTCAAACGAAGTTTGAACCACCACAAATAGAGTTGCTAGTTTAGCTCATGTAATCGCCTTAACATAAATAAAATCGTCATCATAGTTTCTGCATTTTTCTCATTTAATATATCCATCACTTGTCCGTTATACGAGTATAACAACATTTTTATCAACATTCCTTGCAGACGTTTGGGAACAGTGCAAAAGACCACAAGCCCTCACTTGCACAGGTGATTTTTTTATCGCGTATAGGGAACGTGCAGGAACTATAGGTGGCAGCACTAATCGACAAAAGAGACACTATGCGGACAGAAAAGGAAACTTATCACTTCTCATCGTGCTTTCAATTTACATAAACAATATTGTCTCTTCAATTATATTATTTTTGAATATGCTAAAAGGTATAAAATATGAGTTCCGGTTTATCAATAACGATCGTCAGCGTAATATAAATGTATATAATATGAATTTTATATCTTTCGTTTACTTTCTGATGAAAATTGTGGTGCATGAAGACATGGTGGCTGGCATAACTAAGATAGCTTTCTTATTTTCAACTCATGTTATAATGGAAGGGAATCCTTTATCAGCGGGAACAGTATCTCCAGGCTCTAAAAATAAATTAAATAGTTCACAATCATTTGATGAAGCAATCAATCAAATGCAGTCCGTAGCATTTAGATACAAAACTTAAAAAACCAAAGGAGTGCAGGCAACTAAAAACATTATTGTGGGTATAACCATGTTTATATTCTGAGTACATGTGGAGTCTTTGATTAACTGTTGAGGGATATTCGGTGTGAACTTTAGTGCGGTCTAGTAGAACACGTGTATGGTGAAGTATACTTAAATAGTTCTGGTATGTTTGCATGGACGGTTGATTTTGAGGGCCTTTTCAATGCAGAGTAACAAAAAAAAGTTGTTTTCAAATATTTTTCTTTACTGCTTTTATCCATTTTTTGCGTTTTTCACCAAAACATGGTATAATAGTAGTATTCTTTGGAAAGTATTAGAATTTTACGCTAATTGATTTATTTTCATTTTTGTGGATGTATTGGTACCTACATCCAGAATTGCAACAATGCATTATGATTAGTTAATTAATTTTCACTATAAAATTAATTCTATTTACTTGTTAGAAAAGTCAATGTCAAGCACAAGATTCGGATTGGCGACGCCAGTTGGCAGCACCTTCGTTGTGCACGTTCCCTATAGAGGCTAAATTATAACAGCAGCTCAGGTCGATCTTTAGATTTACCCATGCATTAGGACCCATAACATACCGAGTTTCCTCCGTGCCTCGGAAAGCACGTTAAGCCGTTAGTCCCGACTGTCGTTTGTAGTTCTTTGACAGTCGTTACAAGTCAATGGCCAGAAAGTTGGACGCGATAAAAGATCGTCGGGGTAAGAGATTATCTTTTCTTGCATTCAACATCCATCAACCTAGCTTATAAGCCTTTAAGCCGATAAAGAAAAATAACATCATCATCATATCAGCCCGGAATCACGCACTGCTGGGTTTAGACCTCCCCTTTTTTCTGCCACACTTCCCGGTTCTGAAAAAAAACATCGTGAGGAAACCTGGACTTTTAGTTAAAATAAGTCTGAAATCGCTATCAACCTTCAGCAAGCGTAGTTTTCAATGCTTATGCCTTTTCTGTATGAGAAGATGACTTTTCCCAACACTGGGACAGTAATAGGCTGGTATTATAATTATTAAGGGTGCAAAAAACCTCTTAACGAAGCCGAAAGGCACTTTGCGAATTTTTTTTTGTTTTACACCATACCTGGGAACCTTACGGAGTTACGGAGGTCAAAGTTCCAACTTTTTGAATTTTTTTTTTTTAAATACAAGTTATAATGAAAGATTTTTACTTTAAACACTTCCACGACCCCCGTACTATTCAATCCATCCATCAGCACAATGTTTGCGTGTGAGTGCATTACATTGAGTTCTACCACAAAACATGATTTTTGACCCCAAAAGTCACTTCCCAGCAATAATTTTTGCGTAAAGTTACTTAGTTCGATGTACAGAATGCTTGGTTGACGGGTTTACACCCTGTAATAACCCAATAAGCCTAGAACCTACTTGATAACACAATACAAGTCAGTTGATACACTAGTCCGTCTCCAGGCGTCTTATAGCGTAGTAGCGTACTATTCAACTATTGTGTAACTGATAACAATTGGTAACAAGTTCACGTTATTATCAAGGTCGGTGTTGTTATCTGCTTTCTCCCGTACAGTCTGGCATAGATTCTGCTTGACTTCTACCCCCGTATTCTGGAACTATTAAAATTAGTAGATGGGATGTTGAAAAAACTGGAGTTGAGATGAGGGGAATTTTAATTATTTTTGTGGTGAACTTGAGTGTAATCTGGAGTCGGAATGTCTCTGAGAATACTGCACTAATGTGTCGTAACGTAATCAATCAATCAATAAATAGTCTTTATTTGTAAACACAGGTAACAACAGTGTGCAGGATGGTAGACTACTACACTACAACAGCCCATAACGTTCACTGCTGGACATAAGCCTCCCATGATGGGAGGAATTTGCCGTAATCTTCACGCTTGGCAGGCGGATTGGAGAGTGCGGTGATGAAAGACTAACAGAAAACGCTGCTGCCCATTCTCTGGTCTACGGAGGCGCAAGGTGTTCTGCCTCAGACATTAGTCGCCTACGACACCCGTGAGTGTAATGGGTTGGTTCTATTCTACTCTGCCGGATACCACACGGCTAAGCGCGGCTCGGCGGATGGTACAATACATATTAAAGTTTCTCTCTCTATGTCTCTATGTTTTGCCATTTGGCGTACGGATTTTGCCATTTAAGTAGTAAATTAATCTATAGGTAATAATATTATAAAGTAAAAATTTAATTAGCAGAATCAATATCAATTTTAATAAAATGCATAGGTAATGTCAGGCAATGGTGCCGATTCCCTTGTTCACAAATTAAACTAAATTTAAGTTGAATGCATCTTTTACTTTCTATTTCATTATGAAAAGGACAGAAGATAAATATTAGTTTAATCCTGTCAAATTAGTCAGCACCTAACGTAATTTGATGTAATTTTAGTAGTCAACTTTTTAATCGCGTCTAAAACTTGTATGGCGCTGATTAATTTGACAGAACATAACTAAAATTTATGTTCTGTCCTTTTCTTAATGAAATAGAAAGAAAAAGATGCACTGAACTTAAATTTGGTTTAGTTTGTAAACAAGGGAATCGGCACCAATGTCAATATTAAATTACGTAGCTATACTAAAAAAATATGATAATTACATAGATGTGTTCGGATGCATTTATTATTATTCGGATGTTTGGTTGCGGAGCCATCTGTTTAATAGAGGCATTAACGCTGCAGAGCTAGCGGTTATGACTCACTGTCAAATTCAATCACGACTATTCAGTGTTGGTACCTAATTTTAATTTTGTTACTAATGTGAAAGTTGCTGTCGCAACCAATTTGACTAGAATAATTTGTTTACTACTTCGCTTTGAATGACGTCAAGTGCTATACGGGCGTAATTTATAAGTTTTATAAAATAGCGAAAACCATAAAATTTCTACGATGTTGAACATACATTATTATAACCAATTGACTATTGCCATACTACCATGCCTGCGGGAGTTCTGTACCTAATTGGATAGTGAAATTAATATTCAGGTCACATCGTCATTCCAATACTATCGTATAGATATGGTTTCTATTTCTATTATTGATGGATACGGGCCGAAACTACTTCCCTCCTATAACAAATATCGTGTAATTAGGTTCAATAACCGAAAACGACGCGTAAAGTAGCTAGCAGGACCGCAAGGAACGGTTCAATCTGTTTTAGTAGGTCAAAAGGAATGAACGGTGTAAGGAAGCCCTAATGATACGATCAAGTGCTTTCGCATGAGCGTAGAGACTATTAGATTATAAAGGTGCTTAAACTGTCTTTTGTTTATCACTGAACTACATATACACACATCAAAAAAAGTTTGTGGTCACTAGCATAAGCTGATATAATTATTTAAATTGAACTTTATCAAGAATAAAACGTTGTTGTGTGTTTTCTTTAAATAGAAATACCCTGTTTGAAATTAAAAAATAAAACTATTTTTATCTACACTTCTACACTAATATTATAAAGAGGAAAGATTTGTATTTTTGTGTGTATGTTTGTAATGAATAAACTCAAAAACTACTGCAACGATTTAAAACATTCTTTCACCATTAGAAAGCTACATTCACTCTGAGTAACATAGGCTATATTTTATCCCCGTACTACCACGGAAACGGGAATTACACGGGTGAAACCGCGTGACGTCCGCTAGTTTTTTTTTATAAAAACGTAACAAAAAGATTTCGAGTTTTCAAAGTGATCACAAACTTTTTTTGATGTGTGTAGGTAAAGGGCAATGGGGAAGGCTGGTCAAAGCTGATTGTAGATGGCGTGTCCATAGCTTACTCCCAAACTCACCAATGAGGTCAATAAAAATATAAATTTACATTAACAGATTTTCAACCAATGACGATGTTTGGTACTTGCAAGTTATGCTAGTGCCATTAGTTCCACAGTTGCCATACCCATTTCCGCAGTAGCGTTATAAAAGACGGTTTCGCGAAAAGAAAAGCGAAGTTGACCAGAGCGAAGAGGAGACGTGTGGAAGCCGACCAACCACATTGGTTGAAGTTTACATCACGACTGTCGTCACTCCTGTGATTGGATGAATCTTGCATATCTCTCTGCTCTGTTTTGGTGGAGACCGGGCCTTAGGCGACTTTTAAAATGAACAAGAGAGTGGGGCGGTTATGTTTTCTACTTGTTTTTTTCGAAGCAAGAAGTAAACGTACAGTCCTAGAGCTTCGATGTTTTTCTAGACCACGAACCGCGACGGGCGACGGCCAACATAAGCAGGTCATATTGTGGTTTTCTGATATGAGCCACAAGTAAACAGACTTTTGTACGAGTATTGTGGTCATAATCAACACTAGACAGGTTTATAATTAGAGTTTTAATTTTGGTATTTCGAGTAACGATTGTATTTTTGCCGAAGCAAATAGAAGCATATTCACAAAATATTTTTTATCAGAATGGTATCGTGTATTTCTGTATAACTTTCATGATTGGATTATTGCCAGTATCTTCCCATTTATGAAGTGTTTGATTGTAAGTGACTACTTCCTGTCGATTGAGACCCCTTTACCCGTCTCGACCATACCACTATTAAATTGTTCTGACCCGATTGGATTGTAACTTTACTAAGCTGTAAATCATAAATCTTTATTTAGCTTAGTTTCAGATTACAGGCACTTATTAAGGGCCTATACTACCTCAAATGGCTTAGCATGATCTTCCGTTACGCCTAAAATACAGCAGCATTAATTTTGAAATAAATATATGGTAAAGTTGAGGATTAATGTTAGGTCTTATGTTTGGCGAAAACACGATTCCATAAAATTTTCTCGATATAAAAAAAATCCAAAGTTACCTCCAAAACGATCGATAAAATATTGCCTATGTTACTCAGGGTGAATGTAGCTTTCTAATGGTGAAAGAATTTTTTAAATCGGCGCAGTAGTTTTTGAGTTTATTCATTACAAACATACACACACAAAAATACAAATCTTTCCTCTTTTTAATATTAGTGTAGATAGGCTTGCGTTTTAATGCAATTCGCCTGACCTCAAGTGATGACGCGGCCTAGGGTATAGAGCAAGCTTGCCTAGAAGAAACCGATTAACTCGAAGATTTAGATCTAGATTATAAAGATGAAGCCAGTGAAGCCAGCAGGTGTTGTACAGACCATCAAACAGGACCACTTTCTCTATAGAACTAACATCTGTCTGAGTGTCCATGGAGTTTCTTGCCCGTTCTTCTCCAGAGAGATCTACGCTAGGGAATGGGCGACTACAGTACTTCCTCAAGTTATTATGCCTTGTGACTGGGACTGTAGCTTTGATTTTTTTTTTGTATTTTTGAAATTCAATAATGCCGTAGTGCCGCAAAGTGCCGTAATGGTCTAATTGAAATAAATGCCGTGAGTTTGAGTTTGATCTTCATCTCGATATTAGCTGTCCTATACAAAATTCCAGTATCTATTCGAGCTATTGAAACATAGTCTCATGCAAAAATGTTGTTAACGCATGTTCGCTTTTGAAAATAAAATAAAATGGCGGAAGTACGGTAAGCCAAATAATTCAAGGCCCTATGTATTGGACATTTGAATATTTTTTCCACAAAAAATTTGTGTCCTGAAAAAATCTAATTGGTCCGTCAATTAGATTATCAAAAAATATTTGACACGTATTTTTTTTTTTTGTTACGTAAACCAAAATTGACGAAGATACGACGCTTTTAAGATTCTCAATACGTCACGCCGTGGTATAATTTTTTGTGCGTTGTGACGTCACGAGCCCCCACTCCCAGGTTTTGATGCGTTTTATCTTTGTCAATAATAATTAATTTTAAAAAAAAATACGTGTCCATTATTTTCCAATACTCTAACTAACGGACTATAGATTTGCAATTTATTGATGGTGGAAGTTAGCCTATTTAGCCACAACTTTCTGATACTTGTTCTATAGAGAAAGGTATGTGTGTTAGGAGGGTCCTGAGTTACAGATATCTGGCTCCAGTGGCGGATTTACACATTTGCCGCCAGTAGGCTTTTCAAATTTTGCCGCCCCTACTGATCTCTAAACAGTGTGTTAGAGTTTCTTTAGGATTGTTTTTACAACCCAAAAATGTTGTTAAGATTACCCAATAAATAGTTTTTGGGTAAATTCCTGAGCTAAGCGAAAATTTTAACACTACCTTGAACAGCCTAGAATTGTTTCAATTCTGATACTTATGAGTTACTTGTTCGACTCACAGATAAAGGCAAGTGTAAGTAGGCTGCAAGAGCGAGCGAAGCGAGCTCGAAAATTAGTACAATTTTCCTACCTTGGACAGGTTAGAATTGTTTCGACCTACCTGAGTTACCTGGGTGACGTATAGGCAAAGATAAGATTCAAGAGAACCTAGACTGCAAGAGCGAGCAAAGCGAGCTCGAAAATTTTTACATCTTGCCTCGAGTAAATTCAGATAGTTATGAGGTTTGAGATCAAAATATCCACATGCTATGCAACCTTGCGTATGTATGCTATAATTGCCTATTAGGGCCTCGGGGCAAGGGGCTCCTAATTTATTTCAGCCTCTGTCTATACCCATCGATCGAGAAGTTTTTCGCAGGGTACGAACCGCGCGCGTATGTTTAAAGAAAATGTGTAAGTTTGTAGCGATAGTAAAAGTACTCAGAGGCTTATTTATAACCTTAAAACACACGCTACAATTTGTTACGTATAATACCAATTCTGTGGCATCAGGCAGAAAAAGCTGCCCCTGGCGTCGCCCATGTTACCTATAGCTTCGACACACTTGTCTTGATTCCATGGCGAAATATAATAATAATTTTAAAGAAATTCTTAAACTCTGGACTTAAAATCTGGACTCTCTCTCTTTTAGCCTGAATTTGAACCTTCACTTAGTTTATTGTTCCAAAAAAACCTTCCACACTAACAATTTACTGCCGTTTCCATTTCAGTTTTTGTAAATGTAAAATTATTCCCGTCGCTTGTTTTCAATAAACGCGATTCAATAAGTTGTAGGAAAAATCATCAAACTGGTGAAACATTTAGTACAGATTGAATTGCTTGTGTGGACCAGCATTTAGGAATATAATTATGAATGTATTAATTTCTGTAACACTTAAAAAGTAAACTGGCTCATATTTGCCGCCCCTAAAATCTGCCGCCCTAGGCTCCAGCCTACTCAGCCTAGTGGTAAATCCGCCACTGTCTGGCTCTATTCAATACAATAAAAGCTTATTAATTATATTATGGTTTTAACAAACTCAATGGTAAAACACTGTTGAGATTTAAACTAATTTCGCTATTGCTCATACTCTATTGTCCTTATCTATTTATGTTTATTTATTTCAGATAGTTAATTATATTGTAAATATTTCCTGTTTGAATTAGTATTAAATAACTCTTTATTTACACACATTTGAACAGACTACAAGAATAGGGTAGATGACAAAAAAACTAATTAGTCTGTCAGATAGAATTCCAATAAATATTTGACACTATTTTTTCTTTTTTCACGTAAACAAAAAATGAAGACGATACAGGGCGTCGAAAACTCGTGTGACGTCACATTTGAGTACATTTTCACCGGAAAGTGACGTCACAAGCCTCCACTCATGATCATGACGCGTTTTATCTTCGTCAATTTTTATTAATTTCATAAAACAAAAAACAGGTAAGTATCCAATATTTTTCGATAATCTGACGGACTAAACAGAAACATCTTTTTTTTAGTCAGGAATCATCCCTATTACAAAAAAAACACGTACAAAAGAGATCTTTACTCTTCATACTACTAAAATATAATTTTGTTTGTTTTAATTAATAAATGATTAACTACTGACCTGGTAGTACTTCAAATGCGGGTACTTCATGATAACCCGCAGTATAAGAACTGTGAGCTGATCCTGTAACGCCACACGCTGTTCATAAGGAATGCCTGGAGGGAACCGCTTCAGAGACCTGTTGACGTCCAATACCACCTGGTGAGAGAAATTATATAATGTTAATTGATATCAGCCACTGAGGCATATTTAAGTGGAGATTTGTGTGCATGGTACTTGATACTACCTATGATAGACTACAACATGAGGTAGATTTTCTAATCATCTATTATTCTGAGATCTCGCCTAAGATCGACCTCCTCCGGTCACCCATCTGCTTACCGAAGGAAAATACTTTTTAGAAATCGTAATACAAGTCGTCGTACAAACGTGAATCGTAATACAAACATATTGCCAATGGCTTTCATAATGAAATTAAGTAAAGTCTAACTATGATTAAAAAACTTTCACTTATTTAAAAAAAAAGGGAAGGTTTGGCCTTATCTATGCGGGATCTTAAATTAAATTTATTGAACCATTTTTCCCAAAAATTTTATGGCTTCCTGTCCAACTGGGTGCAGCTCAATACCAGTATTATACACAGAACAACTGACTATCTGATCTCCACAACTCAACTGGGTATCACAAAACCCATTGTTAAGACTGGTTGTCAGACTTCTACGCTTGTTGTCAGACTTCTACGCTTGTTGTCAGACTTCTACGCTTGTTGTCAGACTTCTACGCTTGTGGTTATCTGTACCTTAGAAATACACTGTCAATATAAATAATTAATCCAATAAAACAGAATCTTTTGAGTATAAAATCACTAGAAAAATGTTTCTAAGGAACTACACGACATGACCATGGTGTTATTATGTATAAGAAATTTGAGACTTCAATGGTTTTAGAAGCAGTTTAAATAAATACGGTATTTGTTACATCAATTACTTTACTTTCATCATCATCCTACCAGCCCGGAATCACCCACTGCTGGGTAGAGGCCTCCCCTTTTTTCTGCCACTTCCTGGTTCTGAGTATACCTCATCCAGGTGTTACCCATGACTTTGACGATATAGTCAAACCAACGCACTTTAGGACGATCCTGGTTTCTTTGGCCTAACCTTGGCCACCATTTGGTCAAAGCCTTGCTCCATTGGCCATCTCCACAACTAGCTGGATGTCCTGCCCAGGGCCACTTGAGGCGCACTGTGTGGACACTGATGGAACTTTACTTGCCTGATTATATTCAATGTGTGTGGACAGTTCATCTAGTGACGGAGGCTCTGTCAACTCTTCCTGCGTCACACCTACTAACAACGGCCAGATTTTTCTTCTGTAGTCATCTGTCACATAAAAAGATTGTTTTTGTTATTCATTATATTTGGTTAAAGAAAGTAAACATTGTACACTGTGTATAGTTTTTTTATCATAAGGCGACTACAGGAGCTCAATTAGCAACTCTATTTGTGGTGGTTTAAACTTCGTTTGAAATACTGTTAGAATAAAGTTCTAATCAGCTTGCACTACAAAGCGGTTGTTTGTCAGTCACTGCGGCCGAATAGTGCGAAATGAGTGGTTTTTTGCGATTTACAAAAAACTATTGATTGGACTAAAAAAATAAAACACTATCATGCTACGTTGCTTGTATTTTAGTATGGTTTTTATTCGTTATGCAGTTTTCATCGGACTGTGGTTGTCCGATTTTGGCATTGAAATCTCCCATAACTAGTACCAAGTCGTCTGCGAGGTCGTGAGCTTTTGTTAGATTTTCGTAAAATGCATTAATTTCATCTTCGCTTGATTGGGCAGTTGGAGCATGTACTTGTATTAGTGACAAAGTTGTGCCATTGATTTGGAGCTTAAGTAAGGCCACTCTCTCACATATTCCAGTGAAGTTTACGATGTGTTGCTTGAGTTCTTTGTTTATAAGAAAGCCAACGCCATATTGTCCGTTCCTTTCTCCTTTGTAGCAAAATATATGTTTTTCATGTTCTTCTATCTCACTTCCGTTTCTTCTTACTTCGGCTAGCCCTAAGATATGGCAGTCTATTTTTTCTAAGGCATGTTCGAGTTCTAAGTAGCGTTCCGTTGATGATAATGTTCTTACATTATAGGTACAAATTTTTAATGAATTTAGTGAATTTAGTTCATTTGTTTTTATAGATAGAGGGTGTTGGTCGTTATTCCCCACGGTGACCAGCCGGGTTGGGGAATTCGGTTTCGCGTCTGTTGGCTGTTTTTGTTTCTCATAGAATTGTTTAAAATTATTTTTTTTTTGTGTTTTTCTTTTTTGGTTTAGGGGTGAAATCGCATATAATTGTCAGAAGTTTTCTGTGGAGTCTTCCATTGTTGAGAAGCTTTTTCCCTTGCTCGATCCGCAATCCATAATCTTGTTTATTTTCGGGTCTGGTGAGTGTATCGCGTTTGGAGATTTAGTTGTAGTTCTTTTCCTTTTGTCTTCTCTCCTTTTCTCTGCTTGTGTTGTTCCCTGTCTATTTTCTTTGTCTTCTTTTCCTTTTTTAGCTTCTTTTATTATTACCTTGTCGTATCGGATAAATGCTAAATTTCCTTTAGCCTTTTCCTCTTCCACAGTTTTCTTTAATTCCTTCCTTTTATTTAAGACATCTTTCGGTAAATCTTCCGTTGCGTAGATGTTTTCACGGAAATTTTTATTATTTTTAAAGATTTCGATTTTTCGCCAAGTAAGTGTTAGTGATATTAGTACAGGTCTGGTGCGTCCTTCGACCTTTTTTCCGAGCCTTCTCACCATACTTATTTCCCATCTGTCCCACATTTCCATATTAGACTTTTCGCTTAGATTGTTCAAAACTTTCAGAACTAACTCCATTAGCCCATACTTGTTTTCCACATTTTCTTCTTCTTTTATTCCATGAAGAATGAGATTATTTTGTCTTTGTTTTCTCTCTAACAGGTGCAACTTTGTTTCTAAAATCTCTACTTTACTTTTCAATAGTTTGTTTTCCTCCAATATTGGTTGTAGCTTTTCATCTAATTTAGAAATTAAATTATCTGTTAAGGTGTCTGTTTGAGTTTGCAATTGGAATTGCATTTCATTCCTTAGTTTTTCGAATAAATTTTCCATTTGTTCATTCATCGCGATTTGCAATTTCCCTTGTTGGATGTTAAAAACTACTAATTTGGTAGAAATTTTATTTATTGCACCTGATGTTGACTTATATGGTAACACCAATGGTAAGTTGTCGTCGTTATCAAACTGTCAAAGTTGACGTTGTACTGTCACTTGAAGCGTTGTTGGATATATTATAACCTCTTTTCGGTTTCGAATTTTGAACAGAGTAATTTTTGTATCCACCGAGCGTTTATTGTGAAGATAACGTTTGTTGTTGTAATACGCCCCGCTCATTAACTATTGTAGTGGTTTTCAGCACTGATCACGCACTTTATCACTGGTTTTAACAATTTTTCTAGGAGAGTGTTGTTTTGCGTTGTGAACTGTTTGACAGCCGGAAACGGAAAACCTTTCCGGGAAAATATGGATATGGCACCAGAAATGAAAGAGGAGAAAAGCTAATAGAATATGCATACGAGCATAAAATGTCGATAATGAATACCTTTTTCAAAAAGAAACCAAGCCGAAAATGGACGTGGAAATCACCAGACGAAACAACAAAAAACGAGATAGACTTCATTCTGAGCAGTAATCCAAGATTTATATTTAATGTGGAAGTGTTGAACAAAATAAACTTTACTTCAGATCATCGACTAGTGAGAGCATCATTAAACCTAAAAAAACCAAAACTAAATAGAACATCCTTCACAACAACACCAAGACCACCAAAAACAGACGTCGAAATTAGGCAATACAAGGAAAATCTAGAAAAAAACATAAAAATCCAAGTAGAAAAGCTCAAAAACATGCAAGAGGTACAAAACTACTACAACAATCTTGAAAACACAATCATCATGAGTCTAAAAACAAAAACAGAAAACAAAACAAAAGGAAGTAAAGAACACAATATTTTCAAACGCAGTACTATAGAACTGATAAACAAACGCACAGAACTTACAAGTAGCAGGAATAAAACCAAACAAATAAAAAATGAAATAAAAAGCCTTTACAAAAAAACAAGCAAAGCAATCAAAGAAGACTACAATGAACACAGAAAAAATATTATAACATCGAACCTAACTAAATACAGAAGCGTGAAAAGGGCAAACAAACAATTAAATACACACAAAAACTGGATACAAACTCTGAAAAGAGGACAAGATATTACAAAAACAAGACAAGAAGTACTAAAATGTGCAACAAAATTCTACAAAGAGCTGTACTCAAAATTGCCTGAGGACATTGAAGGAGAAGAAACAACAATAAAAACAACAATAAATACAGCAAGTCAAAAGCTTAACGAAAATATGGAAATAACAGGAATGGAAGTGCTGAAACACATACAGAAACTAAAACCCGAAAAAAGCCCAGGTCCAGATGGCATCAGCAATGAAGCCTTAAAAATTGGAGCCCCAATTCTACTTACATTTCTAACGACGCTCTTCAACATGGTACTTACTACAGGAATAGTCCCACACCAATGGTGCAAATCAGATATAGTACTCCTATACAAAAAAGGAAGTCCACTGGATATTTCAAACTACAGACCAATAAGTCTGCTGCCCAGTATGTACAAGTTATTCTCATCCATTATATTATCACGAATAACGGCTAAGATAGACAATAAACAGCCAGTAGAGCAAGCAGGTTTCCGTTCCGGTTTCTCTACAATCGACCACATACATACTGTAGAACAAGTCATAGAAAAGTTCAAAGAATACAACCAACCACTGTATATTGGCTTTATAGACTACACAAAAGCGTTCGACAGCATATCTCATACCTCCATATGGAAAGCACTAAAGACTTGCAACATAGAGGAAAATTACATAACCATTCTGAAAAATATCTACACAAACAGCTCAAGCAAAATAAGGCTAGAAACAAAAGGAGAAGAGATTGCAATAGAAAGGGGAGTCCGGCAGGGTGACCCCCTGTCCCCTAAAATATTTATTGCAGTACTGGACGACATATTCCAAAACATCAACTGGAACAAAAAGGGTATTTGGATAACTAATAAACATTTAAGTCACCTAAGATTCGCAGATGACATTGTTATCTTCGCTAAATCAGCCAGAGAACTGCAACAAATGATACAGACTCTAAGCGAAGAGAGCAAAAAGGCGGGACTACAGATGAATGCAAGTAAATCCAAAGTGATGACAAACGGCCTACAGAAACCAATCCAAATAGACAACACAACCCAAATAGAATATGTCAGCGAGTATATATACCTCGGCAAACAAGTATCCTTCAATCAAGACAGCAATGAAAAAGAAGTGGAAAGAAGAGTCAACTGTGCATGGAAAAGCTTTTGGGCCCAAAAAGAAATAATGAAAGGAAACTACAGCATGCCACTAAAAAAGACGGTAATAGAAACCAGCATTTTTCCATGCCTTACGTACGGCTGCCAGACATGGGTCTACACAAACAACATAAAGAACAAAATAACCACAACCCAAAGAGCTATGGAAAGAAGCATCCTGAAACTGAGAAAAATAGAGAAAATAAAAAGTGAAGATATAAGAAAGAAAACAAAGCTGACTGATGCCCTTAAACAAGCCTTGAAGCTGAAGTGGCAATGGGCGGGCCACGTAACAAGATACGCAGACAAAAGGTGGACTTCACAGGCGACAAAGTGGTCTGGCCCACTGGGAAAAAGAAAAGTGGGAAGACCAAAGAAACGGTGGGCAGACGATATCTCAGAGGTTGCAGGTGGGAACTGGTGGAGTCTCGGTGAAAAAAGAGAGGACTGGAAAAGGATGGAGGAGGCTTTTACCCAAAAGGGATCCATTACAAGTGCAAAAAAAAAAACAAATACTTGAATAACTCAACTTTGTATACACCAATAACTTAGAAATGGAATAAAGAAGCTTTTTATTTATTATTATTATTATTATTTTATTCGTTAAAATATTTTTTTAGAGACAAGTTCATGATTTTTTCTGTTTTTAACCTACAGATAATAACTGACACTGACATTTGGGTATCAAAAAATTTAAACTGCTGTAATGCCCCAACAATATTGTTCTGTGGAAGCTTGACATGCATAATTATAATATTTACAAAATGTAGTCACCAATTCCACTACTTTATCTCTAGTCACAAGTACAGCAGAGCATGACGACAGAGCCATTGTCCAAAGCTTTACGACGTAAACAAATTGTACGTTCACACTCACCACTGATCAACCCTGCTTTGCCTTTTGCAAAATTCTGCCACTGGTCCAAGTTTACGCAGTCTAGATTCTCTAAGCATTTCTCAATATCTTTCTTCTTTTCCTTTACTTCAGGGTCTTCGTAATCAGGTTCTAAACAAAATTGACAATGACATTATCACTAAGCACCTGGGACTTTCACTAACATTTTCATTATTCATATTCACGATTTTCACACACAAAAATAGGACTGACATCTCAGAGTAATATATAAAGAAAACATACAGATAGGAAGTAATCAAATCGTCTAAATAATTGTTTACAATACCTTCATCGAATTTTAGCTCGGAAGGCGTAGAGATGTCATCAATATTTTTAGCGTTATTCAAGTCGAAAGATTGTTTTTTCGGCGTCGGTGAACAGTCGCCGTTAGTATTACACTTATCACCAATATCGGCGTCGGTATTATTAGATTCCATGGTAGAAAGTTAAAAATTAATCGAGCGAAAACATTACACCATCCTTCCCCATAGGGCGATGTGATGACATTTGAGAAAAATGTCATGTTCAAAAACTCGTTCCGTAATTATTAGGTATTGTATTTTTAGATTTTAATTTATGTATTTGAAATATTTTCAACGCAAATTAGAATAACGTCATATTTCTTCAAAATTCTATCGTCTTGTCATATTTAAATTCATACTCAGCATTTTTTAAGAAATTGTTTGATGACTTACAAATCTGGTTTATGAACGCGTCCATAATGTAGAATGTCAAATTAAATTACGCTTCTTTTTACACAGAAATTAATGTAAAGTATCGTACTATAATTTTATGAGGCAGGGTAATGTGACCCACAGAGTACGATCAAATACTTGTAAACATTTAACACTCATTCCAGAGACCTCGTCTCTTATTACTGATTTATTGCAACGTATTAATAAGAAAAACTTCCATACTTGAAGGCAAAAGCCTTTCGAATGCACGATTTATTTTTAAAAGTCAAGAAATTTTAAGTGTTATTGTCAAAACAGACCATCCTGATTGGAAAAAAAAATAATATAAAAATTTTGTAAAATAGTAAATAGTTAAAAATATTTTTTTACCATGGAGTTCAACGTTCATTGTCCAAATGAGAATATTAGAAAAATTGAAGACATCATTGATATTCAAAAAGCAAATGGAAATTTAAATGTCCGACAAGTGGCCTTCAAACTTCCTTTAGAGTCGGGAAGCACAGTTTCGGCGAATGTAGCTAAGAGCTTAGAATCTGGTTTATCTAAATCTAAATCCGTTGACAGTGGCAGTAAGAAGAAGTTCAAGAAATTGCGAACAAAGCGTCATAAAAGTCCTTTACCAGACGTTATATCATGGCCAAGCGATTCCGACATAACCGTGCTCAGAATGAAATTATGCAGTGATTTA
This sequence comes from Xestia xanthographa, assembly GCA_905147715.2. Classification (NCBI taxonomy): domain Eukaryota; kingdom Metazoa; phylum Arthropoda; class Insecta; order Lepidoptera; family Noctuidae; genus Xestia; species Xestia xanthographa. The sequence continues at coordinate 2,724,034 of LR990655.1, forward strand.
AAAGAAAAAGTGGGTAATCTAATTCCTGGGGATGGACTCCACCAACCCGACAGCTCATCGATGACAAATTTAGCGACATTGATTCGGCAATCGCAACCACCGTCGAAACATAGCTTGAATATTGAAGAGTTTCTGTTGCCACTGACGTCCTGGGAACGGGAGCTAGAAACTGACCAGGAACCAGAGAAAGAAGAGCTAATTCATGAAGAGGAACTCCCTGATTATGTAGCGAAAATCAATCACGACTTTAATGCTTACAAAGCAAGGTGTAGTTACGAAAATCATGGAAACTTAAGTTCTAAAGACAGTCAGTCAGAATATTCGAAGCTGACGAAGAAGTCGAAAATGGCCAGGTTCCTACGCCTGTATTTTTGTCCCTGCTGCACCTGTCTGTATCGACTAGAAAAAATGCGTGATGATCCTTCGATTTATTTTTCGAAACGCCCAACAGTAATGTTTTAGATACACACTGAACGAACTGTAATGTTATTTTGCATTGGCAAATCAAGGAAATTTCTTGGCAAAGTCAACACAATGTATTTTATTATTATAATCAATTTAATATGGACTGTGAGTAGGATGATTAGCTAGAAAGGAGGTGTCTGATGAGATGATGAGTAGGTAAGTAGGTAATGAGAAATAGGGAAGAAGACGTACCTACAGCGGAGACCCCAATTATAGATTGGGATATGGGCAGGAGACTGGAGAATGATAATGATGGGGTTTCTTGGATCATCTTGATTGATCACCATGTCAGTCAATGAACTCCGCCTATCACAGTCCAGCGCTTTACTATCGAGGACACTCCCGCATGATCACACTAAGCTAAGTTTTGCTTGCACTTACAACATAGAAATACTCTCTAGCCCCACTCCGTTGACTTTGTATAGAAATAATGAATGAGAAGATACCGATAGGCCGAGCGGACTGACAACGCACGCCAAACGAGAATTATTGTTATTTTGCGCGCCAAATAGTTGACGCTTTCCTAATAGGCTTAAACTTTAAGGAGGCGGAGCTCGGCGCCTCCGCATGATCTAGGCGAAAAAAAATATTTTACTGATCAGGCGGAAAAGATCACGACTGTGGACATAGGCTCCTTCCAAGCTGCTCCACGACACCCTGTCGTCTGCCTTCTGTATCCTGTCTGTCCCAGCCATGCCAGCCACTCCATTTAGGCTTTTTGGCTTCCCACAACACGCTTGATCGATGCACTGTTGGCGGAACGTGAGAGGGAGAGAACCTCTCAACGTCCCGGCCGCCGCGTGAGACGCCCCGGGCGTCGGGGGCCACCCACGTGGCCCCCGGCCACCGTAGGCACGGGCCTGTGGACGGTGGGCTATGGGCTAGCTCGCCGTCCGTCCGTCTCATGACGACAGGCCGTGTCGACGGCGCGTTCGTGTTCCACGCGCGCCTAGAAGAGAGTCAGCAAAAAGGAAGGGGTCCGTAAGGACCGATGCCTGCCGGGGTTGCGGGACTGTTCGTAAGAGATACCGTGGCCCCGGAACACAAAGGGCGATGAAGGAACATGGATGGGTTTTAGTCAGTAAAAGTCTGACACTCCCTCCTGCTCCGCCCAGAGCGGGAGGAGTCATTTGAAGATTTCCCATCAGAAAAACAAAAAAAAAATCGATGCACTGTAGGTACCTACATCATTTAGCAGAGCAAAAGATTATTAAAAGTAGCATATTGCTAACGAACGTATTTCAGGCATAGTGATGTCAATATTACCGCGCGTAACGCGTTGCATTATATTTGCTTTCAAAGAGGAATTGAAAAATCTAACATCTTTTATTTAGTAAAAGAATTGCAATCTGGATTTAACATTTGACCTTAAAAACAAGTTTCAGTTGTCGGTTTTTCTTGTAGCCGAACTTTCCGAAACCTACATAAGTACCTACTTGTGTGTAGATATAGATACCTATTTTTTATCTATCTAAATAAATAATTAACAAAAGGTAAGGATATGGTTAGACTGAAAGATAAACAATCCAGAAAAGGAAATAGATATAAAAAAAACAGAGTCGCAATTTAACTACAAGCAACGTCGTGAAATCAACTCACGAAAAAAACATTGCATGCGAACGATTAGTTTTCATTTTTATTTTTGCGGCAATTTTACAATTAAATTGCTTTAATTAATTAAATGTACGAATTTTATCTGACTGATTTCGTATTTTCTACACTTCGTGAAGTAAAGTATGATTAATAAGTTGATTGATGACACAATGCTGCAACTGGCCATCAAATTATTTAATAACTGAATAGTGTGGAAGACTCGGCAACAATTGCCTCCTACCTGATCTACATAATGTTGACTTAGAAAGGCCGAATGACAGACCTAAAGCCTCAGGCCAAAGACCTTGACAGCATCTGCGGCAAGGCAGCTGGAGGATATTTAGATCTCCGGGCCACTCACCATCTTGCGTAGGTACGTACGGGCACTAGTGTAGCAGGCGCTAAATCGCATGAGGCCTTGCCTTACGACTATAGGTAGGTACTTATGGTGGTATATTTTTTTCAATACACTTCCTCAAAAACTGGTCCATAACGCACTATGATTAGGTACAACATGCAATGTATTTCACACGCGTGCGTTTTTTTCCATTTTCCCGCACGTGTGCGGGAATGAAAATTGCCACAGATAACTATACCTATACTTAGTCCAAATTGTTTCAATGCCTATAGTCTGAGGTGAATGTTTTTTTTTAAATTCCGGCAAAGCACTACGCGTCTTTACAGCATAAATATTTTTTGAATATTAAAATTGTGTTTAAAAATAGAATATCACAGATAAACATGATTTTTAAAAACTAATAGTTATTTTTATACACAAATTAACATTTATTTGTGTTCTGAATTCAAAAACTTAAAATAAATCAATTTTTATATTAGGCTGTTTAACGGCTTCATACCTTTGCCTCTCCTTCAACCTGGCGAAAGCAGAGCGCGAAAAAAAAAAAAATTAAAATCGTAGTTTCTTAGTTCGTGACAAAAATATTTTTCGTTATATTTTATTTTATTTCTTCAAAAGTGTAGGTATTGAAAAACGTCGTTTGATACACGTGGACATTTGTTATTGCAGTTCTCGGCTCAAAAACACCCTCGCCTACGGCTCGGGTGTTATAATACCGCCTCTAATGCAATAACAAACTTTCTCCACTTGCATCAAAATGTACTATTTCAATGCACTTCCTCGAAAACTGCTTCGTATCGCACTACGATTAGGTTCAACATGCAATGTATTTCACACCCGTGCGATTTTTTTCACTTTTCAACACCTGTGCGGGAATGAAAATTGCCACAGATAACTATACCTATACTTAGTCCCCAAATTGGTTCAATGCCTATACTCGAAGGTGAATGTTTTTTTTTTATTTCGACAAAGTAGTAATGTCTTTACGACGTAAATATTTTTTGAATATTCAAATTGTGTTCATAAAAAAAATCATAGATAAACATGATTATTTAAAACTAATATTTACTTTTATAGACGATATTTATTTGTGTTCTAAATTCAAAAATATAAAAAATATCTGCTGTTAAGCGGCTTTATACCTTTGCTTCTCCTGCAACCTAGCGAAAGAAAAGCGCGGAAAAAAAAAAATTAAAATCAGAGTTTCTTAATAATTCATGACAAAAATATTTTTCGTTCTTTTATTTCTTCAAAAGTGTATTGAAAAACTTCGTTTAATACATGTGGACATTTGTTATTGCAGTTCTCCGCTAAAAACACCCTCGCCTACGGCTCGGGAGTTAATTCCGCCTCGGATGCAATAAGAAACTTTCTCCACTTGTATCAAAATGTACAATTTTCTACATTTTAGAGTAAGTACTAGACGCTGTTCTAAAGTTGGTAGTATGTCCCGCTAAAACGGCATAAACCGTTTCTCTGTAAGCCGCAAACAAAAAACAAACAAAGCCCTCATTATCACATCAGAATGAATGCATAATAACTCCGCCATGATTGCAACCCGTCTTGTGCCTACCCACGCAAAAATAGAACAATGAATGAACTTTTTAATCATTTCTTTGGGCAAGGTCCTTCTCCATTCACTTGAAATGATCATGATAGCTATCAACTAACACTTCGGATTAATACTGTGATGATTACGAAAGTTTTATTTAGTGTAGGCCTTTGCCCATCGATGTGACAATACAATTAATTAATATAGGTAAGTATACCTACTTTATTGAAGAAGGTTTTGCTGATCTACATTCAACTTTAGTATCTCAAGGTTTAAACTAGAAATCTGGTCTGAAATTCATCGACTGTAAATAAATAGTTACAATTTATGTATTTCTGTATCGATTCACGAAATATTTATTAGATTTCTGTTCAGTCAGTTTTTTTTTATTTTTTTATTTAAAGGGGCTTGTTCAATGTTAAGTCAGTTATAGTGTATAGTGACCTAGCTAGTGGTTTCGGCCCCATCATACGAGTTCTAAGTCGTGAGTTCGAACCCAGCCCAGGTAGAAACTTAACTAAGTTTAATTTATTAATTACGCGGACGTCACGCGGTTTCACCCGCGTTGTTCCCGTTCCCGTGGGAGTATCGGGGATAAAATATAGCCTATGTTAGTCAGGGTGAATGTAGCTTTCTAATGATGAAAGAATTTTTGAATACGGCGCAGGAGTTTTTGAGTTTATTCATTACAAACATACACACAAAAATACATAAATACAAATCTTTCCTCTCTATATTAGTGAAGATCAGAACTTCTCAAGAAAAACTTAGAAAGGAAACCAGGATTTACGCTATAACCATTGCTAGAACCTAAGATTCGAAGTTATGTGATGTAAGGAAAATCCGAACTCACACTGGGCCCGCATGATGGTTGATTACGGAACTCTTCCTCAGAAAAATATGAGTCTTTTGTCCTGGCAGTTTGGCAGCCCGATTGTCATGAAGACACCGAAAGCAAGAATTTTCAAGAGCTACATAATAATGTAGTATACGTGACAACACTTTGGCTTCCTTTTCGAGGAGCTCGTGGTTAAATAATAACAGCCACTCCGGTCGATCTTCAGGTTAAGCTGCGCTTGCCGAACTTGGTCCGCGGGGCACACACCGAGTTTCCTCCGTGCCTCGGAAAGCACGTTTAACTGTTGGTTCCGGCTGACAATTGTAGATGTTTGACAGTCGTTATTACAGGTGGCAAGTCTGAAAACCAGTCCTAGCAAGGGTATCGTATTACCCAGTACTAACTGGGTTGTTGAGGTCAGATAAGCCAGTCGCTCTATGTAAAATACTGGTACTCAGCTGCATCCGGTTAGACTGGAAGCCGATCACAACATAGTGGGAATGGGTTAGGCAGATGATGAGACTTGTTCCCTTTTAGGGCCTTTGCATAACTGGCGAGGTGAGAGAATCCATACCCGTACTTACACCTCTACTTAGTATCAAGCCACCTACATAATACTTTCATTTACTATTAAAGCTAGGGTAGGTAATGGTTGGTTGTGGTATGGTTGCTGGTGGTGGGTGGTGGTGGGTGGTGGTGCTGGATGCGAGTTGCACGGGACCAGTCAATATGACGACACTTGGGGGAGGCCTATGTCCAGCAGTGGACGTCTTTCGGCTGAAATGATGATGAGGTAATGGTTTTATGATGTAACTAACACAATTAAATTAATGTTGGTCGCTGAGAAACGCGCTTGTCACGGTGATGTGGAAAAGCGTGAAGCTGTGGCGTGAAGTCATAACATATTAGAAAATTCTACTTGATGATAAGTACACGGAGCACATAAAGTTATGTCAGTAAATGTTAATACGCTGTATGTATTAATTAAAACCGTGTAATGCCTAACTTGTAAAATACGTAGGTACTTACGTCAATGGGCCGTTAGTCTCGAGGGCTGCTAATGAGAAATTCCCAAATTTTCTACGACACTCATCATCATCAGCCTACAGCAGTCCACTGCTGGACATAGGTCTCCTCCATCGCACGCCACTTAACTTGATTCTCAGCAACTCTCATACCGTATTCCTACCAGCCACCCTGCGAAAATCGTCGCTCCACCGAGCCTGAAGATGAAGTTTAACTACACTGGGTGTGTATTGCTAATTAAATAGATATAATATACAGGTAGGTGTAATAAACGATTTACAATTACCGCTCCAAATCGGTGTTGTGATAGCAAAATTTTCACTTTTACCAAAAACAAATTGACTTGAATTTTCGGTAATTTTTCTCTATTGATCGATTAGAAAGTTTTATAGAACTTTTATAGAAAATATTTGTTTAGTCAAATTGGATTGACTAGAGAGAGCCGGTACAACAGTTTACGAATATTTCTTCATTGAGACTATATCTATTGCAAGTAACTATTGCAACTCTTACTTGATTTGTTTTTCACTTATACTATGAAACGCATTGTCATAGTCCTATAGCTACTGAGGTGTCCATAGTAGCGGTTTATTTGCAGAACTAAAAAAAATTGGGTAAGTACTGTAAATGCTTTAAAACACTAGTGAACAAAAAGATGACAAAATAAAATATTGACTATCTATTGGTGCGATATAGACTCACTAGCTAGATAGAACAGGATCAGGCAAAACCGAACGTAGGTACCTAGTAAAATTAAGAATTTTTTACTTTCAACTTCACATGATCAGACTCACATGATCATGACTACCACGTAGGTCTGGGATCCCTCCCTTGGGGTCCCATATTTCGTGGGACTTAAACATTACTGGCGAAATGTGGGTGTACTGTTAAGTAGGTACATCTCTGCCTAACCCTACGGATTTACAGGCGTGATGTTATGTTATGATCAGAGGGCTGATCTAATTATATCCAGGGCGGTGAGCGAAGAATCTTTGTAGTCACGTTGAAAAGCAATACTTACTATCAGATATTTGGTCACTTTTCGAGTCATTCGTCATCTGGCGACTGTGAATCTCGCGACTGGTCGCGAATTGGCACCTTTCAATTTTTATTTATTTTGTTGTCGTCAACTCGTACTCACGTTATAAAGTACAGTCAAAAGCAAACGGATTGAAACCAATATCTTTAAATAACTAACTATTGCGTGTGTCATGGGCGGCGGGAGAGGGGTGGGTTAAGGGTTTTTTTTATAATAAAAAATTTATTCATTGGTTTTTCGTTTTTTATATATATTTCATTTAATATTTTTTTTATATAAAAAAAGGAAACAAATATTTTTTCTTTTTTCTTTCTTATGTTATGCAAGCATTGCTCGTTTAAAGGAATTATTAGATCTACAAAATACATTTTATTAGAAGTTTACGTAGTTGACTGTACATGTGACGTATTTTACGGAGGTGACGCGAGTTGACGACAACAACATAAATAAAAATTGGAAGGTGCCATCTCGCGACCAGTCGCGAGATTCACAGTCGCCAGATGACGAATGACTCCACTCTTCCTGTTGACAGCCCAGTGATACGGATGATTTTGTTGATTTCCAAATGAGATGCTACTTGTGCTGTATCCTGTTTTTCCTTTTCAACTATAAGTTTCATACATGCTGGTTCTAGACTAGATCTGGATTATCTAACACAACTATGTAGTAAGCTTGCGGTTTAATTCGCGGAGTCACTGCGTGAATACTTAAGCGACAATGTTGACTCTGATACAAACCACTTGTGCTTTCATAATAGCTGTAAACGAATATAATGCCTACTTTATACGTATGTAGGATTGTATAACTCCGAAAGTATATTACTGGGGCTGGCGCATTTCACTTATGACTGATGTGTGGGGTTCGATTTCCAGGTAGTGTTTGTGATTTTTAACACGCTTTTTTTTTCTTTGTTTATTTAGTGACATTTATAATCGCAAATGCATATGTCAGTTCCATCGTACCCTAAATACCTACACATTGTTCATATACCTACTCTTCGCATCATCGCCATTTGGTTGAGCCACGCTTTTAAGAAAAAGCTTTTAAGGTGAAGCTTTATAAGCGCTACACTACCCGGTTTCCGATTGAGCTGAAATTTTGCGTACATTTTTATGGATGACTTAATGCACGCAGGTTAGATAAGTGATGGCATTCTAAATCCAATTTGGCGGAATCTTAAAGATGGCGGACTAGTTCTTTTATAAGCATTGGTACCATGATAAATGGGTATCAAATGAAAAGGTTTGCTGAGAGGACTTAACATGACAGAACTGGCGAAATGTAGGTCAAGGTAACAGTTGTGATTTCATGAAATTATATTTCTAGTACCAAAACTGCTGTTCGCCGATGCTAGAACCCGCGTGGTTTTCTTCTATTCAATTTTTTTTTTTTTATTGTGATCGATTCAATAAAATGTTCACATTTGACTAAGTAAAGGCTTTGCTTCGTGCCGTACTCTGATTTCTGATTCGGTACTCTGATTTCATATTTATTTTTGGACCAGCAGATTTTATGGCTTAAGTGCATCCAATCTGACTGTTTGGGTCGACCATAAAAAATGATTCGCAAAATCAAAAGCTATATTCGAAACCGGTTACCGGCGACATCTGACTGAACCCAAAGGTACCGACCCGAGTGATGTATGCCATGTACGGCAATAACTCGCTTTTGGAGCCATTATGTGATAATAAGACTAATGTAATGTAAAAACCAGTGAAATTGTGCCACTGATTTCTTTCTTTATCGACAGCTAGGGTTAAAAACTTCATGAAATAAACACGTGCTGGCTGCTGGCTTCCAGTTCGTTGGATAATAACCAATTTTAAAAGTATTGGGCCATTGGCAGGCACGTATACAAGGGGGGGGGATAGTTGGGATTTACCACCCCCCCCCCTCCGAAATATCACTGAAAATAAACGGCATCTTACCCACTGTGCCTGCAAAGTACGTAAATTATAGTACCTACAGTGATTACACCGATTTTTTGGTTGTTTCAATGTTTGTCCCCCCCCCCGAACCAAAAATTCAATCCAAAAATTTGGATGCGTACTTGGCCATTGGAACTGTTTTGTTTGAATCCCGAAATCCTAGGAAAGTCTGCTTTGTTCAGTATGATATCCGTTTCCGTGTATTGCTGAATATGGTTTACCTGAAAAAAAAAACAGCTGTGCGTTGGGATTATTCAAGTCATGTCTGATAGCTAAAACCTCGACACCGCACCGAATCCTAGAAAGCATCTGGGAAGGCTAGTACCGTCTTGACTTCCATATCCGTTTTCTGCTGAATATCCTGTTTATCATAAGTATGCATTCGAAGCTAAATCAATAGTTTGGCCATAGCGAATAGCTGAAATTGCCGTTTACTTATTTCACTCCTTAATACGAGTTTCTGTCATCAATTCATCATCACCTACCTAGCCTTTTCTCAAATATATTGATCTCGGCTTCCAGTCTAACCGGATGCAGCTGAAAACCAGTATTTTATATGGAGCGACTGCCTATCTGACCTCCACAACCCAGGTAATTAAGCTGCAATAATTGACTACGCGAATACTAGCTGTACCGAGGTAGGTACTTAAATTGTTTCTAATTTATTAATTATTTATTTTAATTAATAATTATTATATTAATTAAAATAAACATCTTGAAATTAAGTAGCTGGCTCCACCATTCCTAAAATTCAGAAAATCAGTCCAGCAGGTTTAGAGGTTCCAATTCAGAGGTAATACTTAGGTACTAACTAAGCTCACCCCCAAGTAAGTATTTCTTCCCGGCTACAGCTAATTTATGGTTAGGGTAACTTAAAGATAGGTGTCACGGGCCCCTCAGAAGTTACTTACCTAAAGTAGCTAGGTACTAACAATGATCTTCCGCTATCGGAAAACGGATATTCAACTCCAGCCACCTTGAAGTCGTCGATTATCAGGAAAATTGAACAGAAGGACGCGTTTCTAAACAATGTAGGTAGTTTGTTGTATTGTTTCAATATCGATCTCGAAAATCTATAGAATTAAAAATAATTCATAACTTATGAATTAATCATGAAAGCTGAACGCATCTTTGATTAGAAACGTAGTAAAATAAATCAATCGATTAGCGTCGTCGCACCGTCACGTCATAATACGCTTCCGAAACAAAACGCAATAATAACCGAACAATTTCTGGGCGAAATAAATTCGTATTTTACAGAATTCGTTAGTTTCGCGTACAATTGCCAAACAGTTTCATTTCTTCGGCCCCCCATGCAGCCAGCTCGCTGCATGTTATAAAGCGCGGAGAAAGCACAGCGGCCGAACAGTCTCGCGAGTCCCGTCCGCCATTGTTGCGTTTCGTCCGTTTCGCGCCCTTTTTGACGTGCAGACATTTTAGTGTTGCAAATTTTTGCGGATATAATTTTTATTTGTGATTCACAATGGATATGAGGTAAATATTTTTTTTTAATAATTAATTATTTTTAGATTAGAAATCGACGATGAATTATTGAGTGAGAATAAGCTTATACATAATGCAACGTTAAAAATTTAAAAGTGATGCTAAATATCTATCAGGAACTCCGAGCTTTTATCGATCATTAATATAATCAGTACCTATTTTTTAAGGTTTTCTACTACAAACACACATTGAATCGATATGTCATGTCACTTAATTTCTATGTAATCACGAGAAATCGTTCGCTTTCTAGTCTCATTGGCAGTAAGTGCAGAGCTATATGTTTCGCATCTACTCGTATGGTTCGCGTAATTTTCTATAAACCATTATGCTTACAATCTCATGATACAACACACACAGTGACTTGTAATTATTGCGTACGCGCAGATACTATAACGAGTTGGTGTGATTGCGCTAAAATGGCAACAAATATTGAATGGGCAGCAATATTGTCAGATAAAGTAAAAACAATATAAATTGCGTTACGAATTATAATTGTTTGTTCCTGGTTTGTAAGTATGAACAAATTCTAAGTTTCAATGGCAGTATTGCAACTTTTAAACCTATCGTCGCGCGTCGTAGACTATTAAAGTACTAAGCCAATAAAATTAATTGATACGATAGTTGCGTGTTTAAAAGTTAGCGCAACGAAAGAGTCTTTGAACTAAGGTAGGTAGCTACTTACTAACATATTAGTTCAGTTTTCAGTGTTCTGTAAACTAAAATCCTATCTTAAAGCCCGATCAATATACTAACTATAAGCCTTGGTATCGTATTCCAATGGTCCGGTAAAACACAATCTTTTAGGTTGCGCCACAACACCGGCAGCGTTTAGATTTTTATAATGCACTTTCTAATTATTTCCATGTGATCTGTCGCTTAACGAACGTTTAAATGTAAATCGAATTATTAATATGCGAAACGATACAGTTTAACAAAACGGGCGATCTACACGTAACCGAAGTTTAAAATTATGGGATAATCTCCATGTAACTATTAACCGGTTCCAAAAGATTCGATTGATCGATGTATTGGCGTTTAGTTTAGTAGTAGATTAGATGGGATTATGGGAGACAAGAGACTTCATTTAACTGCTGGAAAGGTACCAATCAAATAAAATCGAATCCATTCAGGTAATTTCCAATTACACTAAAGTACTGAAAAAAAATAAACGCAAATTAATAAAGTGCTTCAACCGAAATAAAAAATCGAATTCGATATAGTACGAGCAACAAAATGCCTAAATAAAATTCACACGAACCTAACGAATGCAATGAATGGCACTTATAAGTCAATGACCCTTGTTCAGGCCCACAAAAAAGCATTAGGTATTGTGCATTGCAAAAATGCAAGCCCTTAAAAAATACATTCAGATTGGAATTCGCGAAAAAGGGTCGGAGAAACAATTCGAGCAATAAAATAAGTTTTAAAATGTAGGTACCGACGTTTGAAAAGGTCCCTTTCGAATATTTTGGGATTGCATTTCAAAAATGTAAATGCATTTTGGTCCGAGAAACAGGATCTCGTGTTATTTATGTTATGCAAAAACGATCACGAGCCTTCGTGGCTTTTGTTTGCGGTCTTGTGGTCGGCCACCTAACTTCCACGGGATTATTCAAGGATTCTTGGAACAATCATAACTTACTACCTACAGATCACCTTTAAGAATATCCTTGTGGTTTCAAAGTAGCTTCTACCTCTGCAAATCTAAGCAATTATGTAGTTTTGTTTTTGTTTAACATCCAGGGTCAGTAATAATAAGAAATTGCGATACTGAGAATGAAAGTAACGTGAACTAAAGCAAAAAATAACAAACGTCTTGTAATAGATGACGTTACCATAGTGTTAACCGTTACTAATCTTCCAATTATCTCTTCAATAAACTTTGTAGGTCAACCATTGATAGCAAGCAAGATCAAGTTCTCCGAAAGACCTATTGGCTATTGTACTATTTTATTAAATATTTTAATGATTTTGCAACTCTATATATATTGCATCAATGATTTAATTTTTAGTTTTCGCAATGTACTTAGCATAACAAATTAGCGGGAAAATCTTGCGAAATGTCACAAGTCAAGTCATTTCTAGTGTTTTTCTAGCTAGACCAAGGAGGTTTATACGAAAGAACTCAGATCATTTGAATGTCGAAGCTTTCATTTTTAATCGATTTTTCGGCAAAACCTTGATGGCTAGTTATACCTTGGCTAATTATATTGGTCAGAAGCATAAACTGGTATGAAAACAAACAGAAACAAAGTTTATCAATCAATAGAACATTGTCTCGATGGACTTCGATGTGAATTGGACTAGAGCTTGTTTAATTTGGTGTCTTGACTTAGTCGTGAGTGACTAATTGCATTTTCCCATGCGTTTAACAGCTAATTGCCGTAACTAATCTTTTAATACTACAAGCATCAATAGCTGTTAATTAGGTACACAAAATGTAAACACAATATGTATTTTATACAAGACACATTGTGGTCAAAGTAGTTATGGACCCATCTTCAGCCTTTGTTGATTCCGATGCTATCACAATAATGAGCTATGTGTAACACTTTAACAGAAAAACTTAGTTGCCCAAACCAGATTAGAATAAAAACAGCACAAAAAGGTTTCAAGCACAATGTGTATTTACAAGTCAATAGCCTGTCTATGCCAGCAATGTTTTCAATGAAGAAAGCGTTTGCGTAACTTCGCATAAGAGTTAACAAGTTCAGCTTTGCATCTGTTTTGTATTCAGAGCCTACGCTCTTTGAAGGAGACTGCACACTGTAAAGCGCAACAGTGAAGGAGTACAATTGAATTTAAAAAACTTGAGGAGCCTTATGTCGAATATCACCAATGATACTGACATCTTCCAAGCGCGCAGACGTGAGTTTTAGTAGCAAAATTCATTCTTAGTAGTCGATTGTAGTCTTTAAAAAAATACATATAGTAATATTATAACTTCGAAAGTAATTATGTCTGTCTGTTACCTATTCACGCCTAAAATAATAGTAGACAGGTAGATCATAACCTAGATGAGAACTGTTCACACACATTGTTCATCCCGTCCAGTACGATCTTGTGGGGAAATTTCCGAACACCATGCGGGTGACGACGCAGACGAAAGCTAGCAAAATATTTTTTTATTCTTATAACCGCACTCCGGGAATGTCGTTATGGACATGCTTCGTGTCATTTGCAATTTGTTACAGTTGTCAGAAATGCTATGTGTGATATAGTAAAGGGCGTTAATGACACATTAGCTTGGCAGCCGGCTGAAATTCCTATGGTCCTGGAATTTAGGTTACACTGGTTCAACTAAGAGGGTTGTAGTCTAGGTACATTTAAGATTGTTATACGGCCAACTCGTTTCTAATTGGTTACTTAGGGGTCACCCGGTGGATTGATTTCGAATTTCCATATTATGATTTGTTTAGTAAGATAGCTAGCGAGCATTTGAATAACAGTTATAGCCTGTTCCTCTATTTATATTTCTCTAACGAATTTCGCAATTTCGTGGCCAACAGCGCCATCAGAAATTTTAACAGTCTCACTGACCCGCGCTTTAAAAATTGTAATGTCTTCGACTAACGTATTCATATCATGAACACGGCCCTTAACACCTCCAGTATGTGGGCCACGTTCAACCATTGTGTCTGCATGTTGTTTGCATATAGCTGTTATAATCTCATCTTAATGGCTTGTCGGAATAAAACAATTTGTAACCACTTTACAGTAACTGGTACATGTTAAATAGTTGACGGTAGTTTAGTAAGACTTGAGAGAGATCATTTTGAGCAATGATTTTCTGCATACTACAAACTAATGGACAAGGTATGTACTATCGAGGACACTCCCGCCTGACCACCACTAAGCTAATTTTTGCTTGCACTCGCAACATAGAAACGCTCTCTAGCCCCGCCCCGTTGACTTTGTATAGAAATAATGAATGAAAAGATACCGAATCGGCCGAGCGCACTGACGACGCACGCCAATGGAGAGTTATTGTTATTTTGCGCGCCAAAGTTGACGCTTTCCTAATAGGCCCAAACTTTAAGAGGGTGTGGCTCGGCGCCTCCGCATGATTTAAGCGAAAAAAATTTAAGACCCCGATAGTACATATATGTATAGGTCTGGAAAGATCTTTTGACCCTTGAACCACTTAACAGACAGAGAAATGGGTTTGAGAATTTGTAGGAAGATATTCACGTTAATGCAATGAAATATAGATAACCGACCTAAAAGACCGATCTTTAGGAAGAATTGGCAACTTTTTCGTTAAAAACGTCACTGGGTACATATCTCCCCAAGTGCGTTTTCAGCGTATTTATCTTGTGGGAGATCTGTCCACAAAAGCCGATGAGCGGGATGGCGGCGCGTCAGCGTTTATTTCAATTTGGGTCATACGCCAAAATATCTTTGTACAACTGTAGCTTTATGGTCAGACGTTTAGGTAAGCTCTAAATAATCATTCGTAAATATTCAGTTCCTGGGTCAACCTTAAGTAAATCCGGTGAATCAGCAATTTGACAAGCTGCGTTACACAGTTTTTCAAATCACTTCGCCATGCTCCTTCATGGTTATTTTATTGGCCAATTCCACGGTCTTTTGTACCCTTTTACCGCCTGATTAACTCTGCCTACCTAACAAAGAGTTGTCGTGAGGATATTGTGCGTAGTTCCTATATAGATAAAACGATTACCAGTGATGTTACTTAACCACTTAAATCGAGATGCTGCTCTTATCGATATGCCGTGATGAAACCGATCCGATGCAGACCATTTGTGGCTAATTGAATAGCATTTGCAAAGGCAAATAAGTTTTAGGCTAACAAGTTATCTGATTCTCTCGAAAAGAATTTAGATTACGATTGTCTCTGATTTATTTCGGCAGAGCATCCAACTTTCATGTTTTTGTAGGATCCTGCTAAGCAACTCTCCCTCAGTAGAACCGTAGCTGAAGTTAGCCAGAATCAATTCTTTGCAAAACAGTAAGCTCCTTTGCTACTCTTTCATTTCCAATAATTGATCATTCTCTAACTACTATTATATCGACACAATTCTCTCATAAACCACAAACCCATTCACCCGTAAATCAACAAAAATCATATTTACTATACGGAACTGTTTATCCAAAGCCGCGCTTACATAGCGCGTTAATTTTTATCTCCGTCATCTAGACTGGTCAGGTTACTCTCAGCGTTGTAAATCCCGTCGGTTTTCATTTTCACACAGACTGTTCGTTGCATAACGTTGTATCACCGTCTTACCGGCGACTGCTGTGACGCGAGTACGTTTTACACGGCCTATGAACAATGTAATATGTTGGTTATGTGCGGAAAATACATAGTTATTACTGATATAATATTATACGTAATGTATGTTAAGCCTTGTTGGCGGTTACGGTGGGTAATTAGGAAGAAAGTTTTAAATGCGTTTGTTGAGTTAAATAAAGTAATTTTCTTTTTTTATGTGCGTACAGGGGTACTTATGTTAAAAAGATGTAAAATGTTCATAATAATGTTTTTAGTAGAAGCGTTAAAATTTAAACAGTAAAGGGCCCATGATGGCGCCTTGGGGCATGACTGCGATCATGATTGCATTCCAGACATTTATTTATGAGTACAATTAATACTGAGTAATTAAAACAACATCATGGCTAGCTAAAGCAAAGAACAGAAAGCAATGGAAATTATTGGAGGAGGCCTATACCCGTCGAGGGGTCCTTAATGCACAGTAAATTCTTTACTTAAATTAGTTTATGTTAAATATTTTTTCATTGTAATTAAGGAATAATAAAGGCTTTTTTTTTTTTTTTTTTTTTTTTTTTTTATTTAATTAAAACAAAGGATGAATGTTAATAGACCATTTAAAAAATTAACGTAGTTTCTAAATCTGTATAACATTTACAACCATCTAACAAATAATGATAGGCACTGAGTTACCGTTTCAAATGCATAGTCCAAGTCTTGTATAGTAGTCATCATTTTAGTATAAGCATCACTTTAATTTTCATACCTAATAATTAGCGGACAAACCGATAGTGTCGTAATAATTTGTAATTATATTGACTTCCTAGAGTACTAGCTACCTAGCGTGAGTGCGCTGGCGTGGAACCTGTAATCGTTTAAAACGTAATAATAAATCCTATGTCCGTATCATAACTAATTATTGTTACCATAATAATTTACAAAACGGCGCTAAGTTTTTGTTGGCATTTAAGTGCCTGAGGTCGTGAAACCCAAGCTGAGCGGTGACTCAGGGATTTAGTGTTCCCAATCTCAAGGCAAGACACAGTATGTACTTAGTACTTAATGCCTCTAGGTCCTAAATGCGAAATACATAAAGCCGGTTACATACGGTACATTTCGGTTCTTTCTGGAAATCACGATTTCTACTGAACGGTTAATCGGACACGCACGTCTTGCTCCTTCGAAATCTATGACTAAAATTAACCTTCAATTAAAAGATAATAGCAAAGAAATCTCCACGCATTACGAATAGGAAGAGAAACTTCAAACTCAATAGGCGGAAAAACGTTTGGAAGTTGGTTCCGAAAATCATAAAAACCTTAGGAATTGAGGAAACGGATGCTGGGAGCGGCGACACGCGATCTAATGTAATTATAATGAGAAAACATTCAAATGAACAGCCTCGAAGTTTCTCATTAATCTAAGCAGGATTTAAGGTGGTATGTGGCATGCTTCCTGCCAATCAGTATTTTATACTATCTAAAGACGTCTGCTTCTTCGATGATTTCATATCAACGCCTCAAACGTTCCAAATTTTGTTGCAAAGGTGAATAAAGTCAATAAAATATCATCATCTGCCTTTCTGCCTTGCTTTTCTGGCTTTGCTTTGATGGGGTCGGCTTCCAACCTAACCAGATGAAACCAGTATTACTGGGTAATAAGATACTCCTTGGTTAGACTGGTTGTCAGACTGTCGGGCTTTTTACTTTATAAGTAGATAATAATAATAAATAAATATTGCTGGACATTACACACAGCGCTATCTAGTGCCACACTAAGCAACGAGGCTTGTGTCGTGGACACCAGATAGTTGATATACTACATAGATACATTTTGTTTGTAAATACATACTTATTATACATATAAACATCCATGACTCGGAAACAAATGTCCATGCTTATCACACAAACATTTGCTCCGACCGCGATGCGAACCCGAGACCCTAAGAACGTAAGGCAGCCTCACTACCGCTGCGCCAATCGGGTCGTCCATAGATGCTGCTCAACCCGACCGGGGTCTATACCCTTGCAACATCTAGTTGGAACAACCAATGACATGGTATAATCTATTCACAGTCAGCCTCCACGCAGCAGAAAATTCAAGAGACACATTATATAATTGATTTTGATGAATAGTTGCAGCACACGCACGAGATCTTACAAAGTTAAATCGTGTACGATCAAATTAACGAACAGCTCGATCAATTCACGGCCGGTGACACAATACGCACGTGCTGTTCAAATCTAGGGCTGCAATTTGTCAATGGTAATTTGTAGGGTTATGTTTTTGAGTTTACTTGTAACAGATTTGCAACACAATGATAAGGACCAGTCTTTTCATCCATCCATTGTGAAATATAGTGTAACTGGCCCATAGGGTATTTTGCCTGAAGAAGCCATCTGTAGAGATTCGTGCAATATTATCTACTGCAGTTTCTGGTCAATCATATCATTTGATATAATTCCTATTCAAGCACTCACAAAATGAAAACTGTTAGAGTATCTGAGTTAGGAACTACTGAATTAAACTTAATTCATGTCTTCTGTTTTTCGTTAATCTTCTCATTGTGTTCCTCTTCTCATGGCTGTCCTTCTAAAGTTTAGATATGTGATGTGTTTTCTCTGTTGTGTGATGTGAATGCGTGTGTTAACCCTGGCACTGGACATCTGTGCTATCGTGACGACACTGACACACATGTGGCGCATGTCTCCGAACAGGTTCAACTAGATCTTCATCTGTGTCGTCTGTCGTAACACTTGTAACGCTAATGATTCGATTGTGGGCATTCAAGTAATGCCGACTAATTGATCGTGATGCAAGTGTGTGTTGCATCATGTGGTGTTATGGACAGATATTGTCAGTGTCTGATCTGATTCTACCTTGATGTAATGGGTTATTTATTTTCGAATTCAATCAACGAGCGCAGCTGTAGTATTTAGTTCACTAAGGACATCCCTCCCCAAAAGGGGGTTTTCCTGTCATATTTTATTGTTTGATCAGCTTTGGTAGGTATTCAATTTCACGTTGGCCATAACCTCTCCAAAAACTTATAAAAAAGCATCAATTACAATAGATAATCAGCTAAGCTTGTTTAGGATGACTGCGATTAAGCCTGAAATGATTCAGTAACGTTTTATCATTTACGGAAGTTCCAGCTGCTTGAAAATTATTATTGCTCATCGTACTGGAAAAATAATTATTGGAAACTATTATTACTTTTAATGGAAAAATGTTTGAAGTACTTTGAAGCAAGAGGTATTACGAAAGCAAGTGCTAAGCTTTGTAATCGTCGACATTTTCTTTTCTTAAAGCATTTGCATCATCAGTTCTGTACCTTGCAGTATCTTTTGCAAACGCATTTACTGGTCAGTTATTAAAAGACACGCATGTTTTAGATGAATATTGAGTAATTCTATAAATCGTATCCACGGTATCGGGGCCAGGCGGTGAAATGCTAATATGATGGCAGCGAGTTTTCCAGCGCCAACCCAACGTTACGTAAGTCGGGGGCACTGCAGATCAACGGAGAGAAAAGGCAGCATTCTTGGCTGTTACCACCACCAATTAAAGAAGATTTACTTAGAGCGAGAAGTGATTTTTTTGGCGAAAAATTTGGAAAAAATATTTTGGGGAACACGACCATGTGTGCGAATTCTCACGAGTGTGAGAATTAAAAATACATCATGAATTGACATAGCACTAAGTTAGTAGATAGTTACCTTCATTAGCTGTACAATACCTACTACGGTATTTTAGACTTTAATATTCTGGTGCCGCTTTCACTTTTGACTACCTGCAAATTAGTCTACCATCAAAGTCAGTCTACATTTTAACAGTATTCGCAAAACACGCACAAAATTATGAGCCACTTAAGTAAATAAGTTAGAAACACGTGCAATATACTGTAATTATGTTACCTACGTCAACAACGTTAATGTTAACTTAGGTTAGGGTTGGCAAGCTTAGAAATCTTGGAATTTAAAATATTACGTAACACACTTACTTACAATTGCATAATCATCATTCCCTTGCCCTTCTTATCATAATGAGAGGTTTTCTTTTAGAGGTATTAAAAAAACTTAGTTTCCAAGAACTCTATAGATGGCGTTGAACTTACTATGATAGTTGGTGCCAAAGCCAAAACGCTTGGAAAAAAAAACATTGTGTCACGTCACATTCGTTGACTGACACTTTCATTTGCTTAACCTTCCGAATATAACCTAGTTTTCTCGCGCTTTGTTAAAATCAGTTTTTTTAGGTTCCGTTCCTTGCATTATCATACTAACTCCTAGCGCCATCTATCCAGCGACTAGGGAAGAGCTAAAAAGAAAATCCCTCATTCATTTGGGGTCGTCGCAGCATGTCTTCTTCTCCATACTTCTCTATTACTCGTCATCTTATCAGACACCTCCTTTCGTGCTATATCATCCTTCACACAGTCCATCAATCGTTTTTACCTACAACGGTAATGCCCTTCAACTTGAAACTTTAACAAAAGTCGAGTAGACGATTTTTCAAGCAATGAGAGGTTTTCCTTTTGAGGTTTTAAAAAAAAACTTAGTTTCCAAGAACTCTATAGATGGCGTTGCACTTACTATGATAGTTGGTGCCAAAGCCAACACGCTTGAAAAAAAAACATTGTGTCGCGTCACATACTCTCGTTGACTGACACTTTCATTTGCTTAACCTTCCGAATATAACCTACATTTCTCGCGCTTTGTTAAAATCATTTTTTTTAGGATCCGTTCCTTGCATTATCATACTTACTCCTAGCGCCATCTATACAGCGACTAGGGAAGAGCTAAAAAGAAAATCCCTCATTGATTACTCAAAATCCTTCAGATTGTGATAGGAAGAGTGTGACACAATTTTATTGGGGTCCTGAAAATCTCTTTCACACGTTTGGCTACCGAACTTGACACAGGATTTGACTGTCATGTATGAATTTTGTGGTTGATTTTCATTTGCATACGAATTCTGGGTCCAATCAAAATCATAATCCCTCCATCTTTCGATGTCTGTGGAACTTCCAAATCCAAAAAACTTCTTGGATTTGACAACCGTACGCCACGACTCACGTGTCTGCAGTAATATCACGTAATACTTACATTACGCTGGAAAACTGGTAACAGTTACAACCATTACATAATTAACAAAAACAGGGGCAACCTTAATGCCCTGCACGTGTACTGGCCACAGTTCACACTCATGGGTGCGCCCGCGCATACAGCGTGTGGTAAATGGATCATACGTGTCGTGTTCTTGCGCACTGTAAGTTGACTGTACCTAAAGCCGGATATTCACTAGCGGCTTAAAACTGTTCCCATATTGTTTGGGTGACTGGATTTCGTTAGTTTACTTTCAGAAAGAATTGCGTCTGGGAGGTATCATCAATTCATTAAAAAAAAAGAATCCTATTCCCTGTAAACTATATTGTGTTCTTCTTTGTGACGCTGACACGATAACTTTGACTGAGCAAAAAATTCGCCACTTCCACGACGTCACTGATGGCCGCACAGAGTGTTTCACAGAGTTACACAGCTCACTTGTCGGTACTCAGCTTATGCTGCGTATGAGTCTTCAAGTAAGCCGTGTTTGCATGCGACTGTCGTAGTTCTGTGTCGAGATAAATGTGATTAATTGACCTAGCGGTGATTAGATTTGATCTGCGTTTAAATTGCATGGTCTGGACTGAATGGTGATGTGGTTAACCTTAATTAGTTCACGCCTTTTTAGAGCGGTGGATTCATTATTAAATTAGTTTTGAAGACTGATCTAGATGAGGCCGATTAATTGTGTAGTTGAATGATACTTTTCGATGCTACACAGGCACAACAGCTCTAGTAATTGCATGTGTGTGGATGTGCTTTGCATAAGAACGTAGAGATCGACACGAGCAAAGATCCAGCAGAGGATGAAGTCAGGCTGTGATGTTTTGTAAGCAATTTTAATCTAACTTAATTTGCTAAAAGTAAAATTATGTCTAAGCACGTTTAGTGCGTTTACTTAGCGTTTGTTATGGGGAAGTCACTTTGTTTTTGTGTCGATATAAATAGCTAGGTACTATATTACACTCGCGGTGTAAAGTCACAATTACACTACACTAACTTAAAAAGTTTAGTCCTTTTAAGCCTTGTTACTATGTCCGTGTTATCGAGGAGCTGGATGGCCTCGATATTAACATGATGATGAAGCCGATGTTCATGAGCTTCTGAAGAAGAAGAAAGAACAAGAAAAAGCATTTAATAGCCCGCACAGGACAAAACACACAAATTAAAATGGTAAAATTAACAGCAGGTACAACTAATAAAAATTAAACAAAAAGAAATAAAATAAAAAGAAACGAAACTCTGCGTACTTTTGGATTAATACTGTTTACATAATTAATTAAAAACTAAGTATTAAATAAACTAAAATAAATAAACTAACAACAAACTATAAAAGGGCATCGAAAAACTCCTCAACGCTGTCAGCTGGTAATGTGCCCAAGAGACTGGCGGCGTTGCCACGTTGTATGGCAACACTTAGCCTCTGACCAAGGTAAAAGCCAGCTCTTGGGTCACGGGAAGCGTCAACTAGGCGTTTTGAAAGTTCTTTGAACAGGCTATGGGCACTCGGACCCCACGGCCCTAGAGTTTCAACCCCAAACGGCTCGAAAATATAGTTACCACAAAGGTTGTATATTTACGCCGTTTGAGGTTCTCTGCAGCCGCAGCGGCAGCGCCAGCACAGCACGACGAGCTTGGAAGATGAATACTATTTACGAACATATTCAGGTCCCGATGGATGTGATGATGAAGATGCTGATAGTAGAGTATAACAACAACATCTGAAAAAGTTTGGAAGATGATAATCTGGAACATTTTTAAATATTCATGTTTCACAGCTACACAAACGGATGCGTCTTACATAACAGAAACAGACCCACTTCCGAATGCCTAAGTAATAAAATGATCTAATTTTGCATTAAACTGCTAATGATTAAATCATCTAGTACGTTTTTGTTCTAACAACCGGAACACATATAGAATATGTAAAGACAATTAATTTTACATACAATAACATTATAAATGTACATACACACGGTTTTATTTCAAGAAATGGTGTTAAGGCGAGATCACACCGACGTTTATAACGAATTATAGCGAATACGATTAAATTTATTATGTCCTTTATAATTTAAAAAATATAATAAATATTAAAATAGTAGGTCAAACGGGGTTTATGATCTACAGCGAAAACGAATAATTTAAAATCGATTAATATTCGCGATTGTAATATGGTACGTTACATAATTCAAATAAACCTGTTACCTACTAGAATTGCAATACAGAATATTATTTGAAATTAGATTAATAGAAGTTATCGATCGTTTATTTGATGCGCGTATATATATAGCCGATAGCGCTATAATATAACATAATATTATGATATAATATGACTTAAGACTTCATCGAAGAGCTTTAATCTTTTTGTTAAAATGTAGCGCCACAGTTTATCTCATTTTATTGACTCATGAATATTTCTCGAGTGATGTCAAACCACTTTCGTTCTCTAGTGTAAAACTAACCGAGTAAAATTAATTTGACAGAACTTTCTATGGATTTGAAAAGCTAAACTAGAAAATCTGTCTTTTATTTGTTAGTAGCGATAGAGACTGATGTCTAAAACTCGACAAAATCTAAGAAGTTCGTTTTGACAGCCGTCAAATCCATAGTAAATTGACACCGCTGTCGGAAATTGAACTTTATTACTATTACGCTAACAAAATGTGAAAACGGGTCTTTTATTTTTTGAATACTTTTAAAGTCAACAATTTTCTTAACTATAGCTGACCTCGTCGACCTTTAACACTTTTCACAAACAAAATACAGTAAATTAAAACTGTTGTCAAATAGACGTTATGGCCCAATCAAGACTATTTTCAACCAGGTAAACATACAGGGTGTAAAAGACCTCATCACGAAGCCGTCCACCAAGCATTCTGTACATCAAACTAAGTAACTTTACGCAAAAATTATTGCTGGGAAACGACTTTTTTTTTGGGGTGAAAAATCACGTTTTGTGGTAGAACTCAATGTAACGCACTCAAAACATTGTGCCTGGATGGATTGAATAGTACGGGGGTCGTGGAGGTGTTTAATGTAACTTGTATTTTAAAAAAAACTTGTCAAAAAGTTGGAACTTTGACCCCCAATATCTCCGTAACTAGAAGGTTCCCAGGTATGGTGTAGAACAAAAAAATGATCGCAATGACGAGGAGAACAAGCCTTTTGGCTTCGTTAAGAGGTGTTTTACACCCTTTAGATACCGAATGCTTTTTGGTAGTTAATCCCGAAGGCCCGAAGTTGGCCAGAGGTGTACCTAACAGTCCACACTCATTTCGCCAGTTATATGCGCTGCTACTGAGACATCAAAACCAATACAATCTAAACTTTTCGATCACGGCATCGCAGCTAGAATATCACGTTATCTCGACCCTCTTCGACTAAGTGCTAAGACAATTTGCCAGCAGGTCGCCTAAACAATTATGTAACCAAAAAAACTTTTCCAATATAATTTATAGGTCTCCCTTCGACTTGTCCTACTCCCATTTCGATCACGCACGCACAGTCTTGTCTTCACTGACATTTCCTTGTGTTGCCAGCATTTCTTCTGACATAGTGTAAACCAAGGAGGTTATTACACAATCGAAAGTGAAACCGAACAGAATGTCATATCAACACGCGATGTGCGCTTCTGTTTAATCAACGTCATCATGGACGAGTGACAAGGTTTATTATGTAGTAAGGGGCTTACGGAAAAAGATGTACGGCATAGAATGTCCGTGCCCGTTGGTACAACAAAATCAAGTAGTTAGCAACATTTGTTGAATTGGAGAATAAGGCGCCATGCATGGAACTGTCTACCCTGGATGTTTAGCTGTCGGTTCTGATGAAAATGTTTAGTATACCTACAATATCCTCAGGTAACAATTTCCTCTACCAGAAATGTTTTTTACCCAAGCTAAAATCATAGGAGAGACCAGACCAGATCCGAGTGGAATATTTGCAATTTGCATGCTTTTGCTTGGCAATATTTAAAATAAATAACTCGATATATTAATCTCAAATTCAATGTAGTGGGTTCAGCTGCAAGCAATTTATATCATGTGAACTTAGTCGCTGTTTCCTTTGATCTAAATCTAGGTATAATTATTTATTTAAAGTTCATCCAGTTTTATCCCAAATAAGGCTTAGGTTAAACCTTGTTTAGTTGGGTACCCTTACGGCAGCGGAATTCGCTTGATAAACTTGCTTGCTTACCTTTTCAATATTTCTCAGCAAAAAAGAACAAACAAAAATATAGCTACCGACTTCGGGAATAAAAACTTCAAGAATGTTCTAAGCGTGCTTTTATCGCCAAACGCATTGATTACACATCGCATTCGCATCACGTTGACGAGTCTAACAAGTTTCGTCCGTTGCACAAGTGTGTACCCGCCTCAAAACAAGAAAACGAACTCACTGCTTCTTTGTGTTGTAACTTTGTAACACTTATTTCCGCAAGATATTAAAAGCTGCCAATCTGTGTTACGAAACCAGACAAACGGCATAATTTTTAATTCTGTATTCGGCATCATTCGTTGAGATCATTTTACGCAGTTTTGTGTGAATATACAAAAACGATGCTGACTTGTCGGTCATTGAACTTATGACCTATAAGAGTGATATTATATTATATGCAAAGGTAAGACGTTTCGCATCTCTCAAAGATACGGTCTTATAATACCGGAAATGAGAAAATCGTGATTTACGACTCAGACGTCTGAGTTAAAGATGAATCTCACCAACAGAAGATTTACACGTAGTCAAGCAGATATTATCTAACTTTAAGCAAAGTAGTTCTGCTTCATACAGTAATTATTTGCGTAAAAATAACCAGATGTTATGGCTTCATTCTCCATAATCATCCGCTACAATTATTGACAAAACAATTCAAATGACTCAGTCGTGATCAATCCACTTAAGACTGTTCCAAATACCGTAAATTGCTTATTTGCATAACGTTCAAAATATTTGTAAAAATTACAGAACCTGATCAATCGAAGTGTTTGTCGTCACGAAACGTAAAATAATTAAAAATGACGAAACGGATTTGTGGAGCGTTGCGTTATACTTGACAATGAAACTGACGCAGCACGATATGCGCCCACGCAGCCTACTGAAACATTTAAGGTTGGCAGCAACAAATCTTTGGAAAAGGATTTTAATTGTAACAAGACTTACCTAGTAGTATGAAAATGTCTATAAATCAGCGAAAAAAGAAGCAATCGCAGCGTTAAGACGTAAGTAGTTCAACACGATACGGAATACGGCAAGAAAAGGCGGAGTACCTAGTAATAAAATTGCAACTTAAGAAAGGCTACGGAATTAACAGAAATAATATCATGATGAAGTTAAAGACACAAGCAAAATAAATGAGTCTTCTCATAAATCCCGAGTCGGTTGGATAAAGTAAAACTCTACTCAATGTGGACTCAGAAATTTACATAAAATTCCTCCATGATGTTTAACAAAACGGATGCATGCATTACTGATGCAAAAATTGGCAACCCTAAGCATATTTGAAAACAATGCAACTCGAGCGTGCGCCAGCGCATTAGTAAAGCTTAGCAAAGCTGTGCTGACCTTCGATGGACGGATACGAGAGATAGTGTGTTGTTACTACACGAGTTTGCTTGTACACTGAGCTAACAATAGGTGACCTGGAAGGTAAGGTAATGACAACATAGCTGAACCCTGAACCATGGATGATTGGATGGTAGGTACAACGAAGGAAGGAAGAATTAATCAAATAAGAGAAGAAGATGCAACATTTTATTCCAAGCAGACAATGAGAGGAAGACCAAGAAGAATCATGAACAGCACATGGAGCAATTGTAAAGCAAATAACAAAGGTAGACAAACAAGCAGCTGGCATTGTATGAAAATTGTTTCATCAATCGTCTAGATACCCCAGCTATACCAGTATACACTACTATACAATGCATGCAATGTATGCTATACTTACTTAAAGAGAGAGAGGTCTAAACATCGAACGCGATGTTTAGACCTCTAATTAAAGTAAGTGTTAATAAAATATTTGGAAACAAACATGAAGTAATGGGCAGGCAATAGAAATTGACCGTTGCCCGCATTTTAAGTGAGGAGTTGACACATTTAGCAGTTCAATAACCCAAATTCCTCAGACGAAGTCACCTCGCAAACAGCAGTACATTCCAAGTCGCGAACACAAGTGCATTAGCCAAAACTCGTCACGGACCAGATCCTAAGCGTTAGGTACTATTGTTCAGCCAGCACCTACCTATTGCAACTGCGGTCTCAACCGGGAGCCAGCTGTCAATGCGCAAGCACAAGCTTCCATTTCACGACTCGATGATTTTGATGGAGAAAGCAGTAGCTCGCATTGTTTGTGTGACTGCGTTACACTCGTTCGATAGGTACCTATTCAAGATGTTTTTCTGGTCTATTTGCTTTAGTAACAGTTTTTAGATATTTCACGGTCTGTCAGGCTGAGTGATCGATGACAGGTTGTGTGATTTAATATCTTGTTTATAGATTGTTACGTCTTGGATTCGCATAACAGCTATTCACTCATGATTCCTGTTCTAGGATCGGTCTGTTTTAATTTTTTATCAACTGGATAAGACTTCATTCGGTTTGTCGAAGCCATGCGTGACATTTAAGTATAAGTAATATTACAAAACTTAGTTCTTTTGTCACAGTCCCTTGACACACAGACATTAATTTAATTGCTAATAAAATATATTTATTAATGATTTCTTAATAATATTGCAGTCGACTCGCAACACGATAGGCAATTTTTCAACGAAGTCTCATATTTTCTTGAACAACAGGTATTTAGCAAGATTATAAAATTTCATCAATCGCTGTACGCAATTTTAGACACTAATTGGTAAAAAACATTGCAACTCACTTAGTAATAGCAAAATTAAAAGCTAGACTGCGGAAACTATTATTTCAGTTTACATTTCACTGAATTATTTTGAAAGACTTGAATGTTGAACATCTAAGTCGATGGATATGAACAAGTGACGCTATCATTCTATTTATCTACTACACTACAACAGCCCATAACGTGCACTGCTGGACATAAGCCTCTCCCATGATGGGATGAATTTGCCGTAATCTCCACGCTTGGCAGGCGGATTGGAAATCGCAGTGATGAAAGACTAACAGAAAACGCTGCTGCCCATTCTCTGGTCTACGGAGGCGCAAGGTGTTCTGCCTCAGACATTAGTCGCCTTATACGACACCCGTGAGTGTAATGGGTTGGTTCTATTCTACTCTGCCGGATACCACACGGCTAATTAACAATTAATCTAGTAAAACGGCAATTTATCTAGTAGAGAGATTTTATAGCCAACAGCTGATCATATAGGCGTTCTCGTATGTCCCTACAGTCCCTTCATTTCATCTTCTTCACCAAAAAAGCAATGATTACCAATAGCGTATGCGTATAACGTATAATGTTACCTATATTCGTAAGGGCTTTTTGCAAAACGTTGACCCAAAAACGTTATCCCACATCTACGTTTGGTACTGAACTGACTACTGAATAATAAACAGGTTTCCAGTTATTCTTAAACCCGGAAATGATCCGATCTGCAACAACCACGGCGAACCGCAAAACAAACCATACTTATGAAAAATAAAACAACACATTTATTACACGTTTCTGTCATAAATAAAAGGTCAAGTTCTTGGCTTTAAATACGAAAGTTCATTTCAACTGTTAGTTTTATTGAACAGCTTCCTTATAGTCGAGATTAATTGGATTACTGAAATGTTAAGTGTTTTTATTTTGAAATATATGTTAGTTGGTGCTAATTAAGAGCTAAAGTTAATAACTATTGTTTGTTGTAAAGTAATTTCAAAGTGTGGTAGTAGGTTTATAATAATTTTATTTTATATCCACAGATATGATGCTCGCAACAAAAATTACGGAAACATGATTGATTTGTAGATTAACCAAAACTAGGACAGCCCTAGAATTATCTTGCACATTTCATAACGTAAACTGATATATTGAAATATACGTTTTCCGATATGGATCATTAAATTATTCACGAGTCCTTATTTAGAAGCGTTTTACACATGATTACAAGCAAGTTCTGCCGGCAGAGAGTGAATATCTTAGAACGTTGATTCCAGTGCCCAGGCGTTCACCGCACTGACTGAAGTCGATTACCGATTTCCGTTATCGATAGGTGTCTTGTTGATCGATACCAAATGCCAAAATGTCAAGAATTTGATGTTAGTCTGCATAAAGATGGTCGAAGGCCTTATGGGGAATCAGAGAAGCGCACGAGTCAAAGGACAGTGGAAAAGACTTCAAAAGGCTTACTTTGGTTAGGTACCAGAATAGGTACAACGAAGATGAAAATAATAAACTTACTTTATCCTGCTCTCCGGATCTCTGAAATCTTTCTGGGGATCCACTTCATTTTTCAAGAAAGAAAAAATGATTTAAATGTTGTAAAATTTGTTGTGATGCAATCTTTATTTATCGGCAGAGTAGTGAGAATAGATACTTACTATGAAATTTGCCAATATCGATCGATTGATTTATCTCGCAAATACATCGCGCAAGTTTAGTGACAAGAAACGACTAATTATGTAACTTTGTATCCCACCAGTATCATGACACCAAAAAGAATAAATTTTAGCACTGAACAGCTTTCATCACATTAATTACATGAGTAAATGCCAAAGGACCGCACCCAAAAGTTACGGCGATGTAATGCAACATTTAACTTTATATGTAAGACATATCTGACGACCTACTAAGGGTTCGGACTTGATAATATTCCTTGTATGGTCGACAACGATTCTTTTTCCGGTTATAGCCTATAGAATCTCTTGTTATGGAAGCTTATGCAATGGAGAATATGATCGGATAATTAACCTAGAAGGGATGACATTTTGTTTTGATTGGTGGCTGTTTTTTCATGGACATTTCAATTTCAATCGGGAATTTTAAATACACGGTGTAAAAGACATCAACGCGTTCAAACTGTTACCATTTTAGCAAATGATTTTACTATAGATTTAAACCCTGCAGCATACACGTGAGAAACATTTAATGGCATTATGAGATTTAATGTAGCTGACTGGCCCAGACAGGTCGTAGAACTTGTCGCACATAAAACGCAGTGGTTTATGCATTGGTACACGTGTGCTTTCGAAAGTTACAACTTCCGATTTTTTCTTCTAATCGCAGGAAATGTCACATGCTCGATAGATATCCGAAACCAAGTTCACACATAAATTACCTAATCACAAGCCAGA
This sequence comes from Xestia xanthographa, assembly GCA_905147715.2. Taxonomy (NCBI): domain Eukaryota; kingdom Metazoa; phylum Arthropoda; class Insecta; order Lepidoptera; family Noctuidae; genus Xestia; species Xestia xanthographa. The sequence goes on from LR990655.1 coordinate 2,753,923, forward strand.
GCCCGTAGACCTTAGGTAATAATTTCTCAGAAATGCGACCACATTCTGACAGTCCGTAATTGCGTTCATAACAGACTATTATCTTGTCAGCTGACCAAAATCTTCCGCAAACCGGGGTGAATACGCAACTGTGGCCTGATCTCACAGACTCACACCTGCTTTATCATGAACGTGTGCGAACCAGTTCCACTGTCATCGAATTAAATCGGCGCACATTACACAACGGCCCTGCGTCTGCGCACTGCAGCGTCCATTTTGGAGAAATTGCCACCATTACGTAACTCCGATACTCCGATCTTACCGTACATGCTTTACACTTGATATTTACAGAGATTTATAAAGTTAATGGTGTACGAAAGTGAAATTTAATTCAATTCTGTCTTCCGACAGCTCGCTGTAACTAATAATTGTGAGATGGATACGGGAAGTAACGATCTACAAACTGTAATTGAATCGCAAGCACTCCATTAAACTTGCAAATAAAAGAAACTAGCATAAATTGTTAGACGCAATGGTCCTTACATTTACGAGATGTATCGTTACCATTTCCGGTACAGTACTCTCTATTAGATCTTCGAGATCCTTAGTAGCTTCGAATACTAATCTAAGAATGAATAATACTGTAGTTTTTAGCCTATCATGTAAAGGATATCCATTAGATGCAGGAAGCTCAAGCGCGGTTGTTGTGGTTCGTGGGTGGGCTACGTCCAGCAGTAGACATCTTTCGTCTGATGATGATGCACGAGGTTATTTTCAAAGTATTTGTCAATATTCTGACCAGGCTTTCCTTTGTTTCAGGTGGAGATATTTGTTGACGTTACTTCTGCTCGGCGTGGCGTTGGCTGCTGAAGATGAGGACAGTATACCTGACGCAGGAGTTGACGGTGATGAACTAGCCCTGGATCAAGAGGTGAGAATCGAATTTATGGAGGAACCTTCTGAAATCTCTTAATTTAAAACAGATTTACGACGCTGTCTTACCTGATGGTAAGCCTGATGTGGTTGGCTATAGTGCACCCATGGTAAGAAGTTATCAATCATTCTAGACTTGAATACTAAAGGAAAACATCAGACTCCGGTAGAGAATCCTCCTCTAAATATAATTAGCTTCCAGCCAAGCATTGCTGCTTTTAATGAATGCTTGTCTCTACACGCTTATTTTTATGTCGTTCTGGAACCGATAGCCATAAACTCAGTCATCTAATTCGGAACGATTGGGACTGTTTTTTTTTAAAAAAAAAAAAAAAAAAAAATATATTTTTCGTGATTATTTTTAATTTCTTTTTTATTGTTATATTTTGGAGAAAAAAAAACGAAAAATTCAAATTTTTTTTTAAATCATCCTCATTCGTTCCGAGATCGTTGCTGTATCTTAATTTCTGTATGACTTATTAAGAACCGCCATCAAGAATATTGAGCTTCCCACTGTGGTCCGGATATAAAGAGAATGTCTCTCGAATAATATCAGTCAAATTGTGAGATACCGATCACGACATTACTGGCCCGACATATCGTGTAATTAACAGCTGATTGAACCTATCTGTTGATCAATAGGTTCACAGCTCCCTTGCGGATTTCTAAGTCACGATTTAGCCTTGCTACTACCACTTTCTTTATCTAGATTTAAATCAGATTGAAATAGTTCTAATGACCCACGATTGATGTCTATAGCCTCTAGCTTTACAGGCACTTAAACGGAGAAAAGATTGCAATGTCGAGTAACATTTTTAACTTTTTGCGAAACGATTTCAATTACTTTCATGTGGCTGCTGGGACATTAGCCATCAATGTGATGGATGGCGGTAATGACCACACATTATGTGGTTGCAATATTGCCTATATTTAAAGCGGTTCAATGCACTATTTAATTCGAGCTCTATTCGAAGATTTTTTAAAACGAAGTGTTCATGGTCTAAGTAGACCTGCACGTTTTATTCTCAATAGTATCTTTGACTTGAATCTAGGTGCTGTAAGCAATTCTTTGGACTGCCACAAGATCTAATTGAAGATTATTAATAGTCAGTGGAAGTTTATAATCGTAACACAAGAGATATTATAAGATAGACCTAACAAAAACACTAAGAAACAAGAATGAAGCATTACCTAACCAGTTGGGTGTAAAAAAAAACTTAACTTGCTTGATATCTGAAACTAGTAAAAATATCGATTATAATCGATAACATTTTTTTACTCTCCCAGGTAATGTCAGTTATGCACTAGTTGCACATTCAATTAAATTTAAACTTCGTGAAAAATACCTTAATAAAAGCAATAAAAACAAATTAGGTATAAATAAAAACTTCACAGAATTAGTTTTCCCGGCAAATTGACAAGAGTCGTGACCGAAATCGAATGTTACAATATAGCCGTGGCCCGTGCTACACGATGCAATTTTTCTAACGCCATTCCGTGTCAATGTCCGCCTAGCAAGGCCGTTGAGAGTGAAAGTCGAAAGCTAATCTTTACGACTTTTTCTCATTTTCTTCTTTTTTTATACGTTTTCCAACCATCATACGCCGCCATGTTGCTAATTTCGGCGGGAAAGTCTTTCAAAAAGATAACCAGATATAAAAATAAAACTGAAGAGCAAAGGTTTCTAAATGCATTGTAATCTTAATCTTCAACATAATCTCATTGTTCCGGAAACAAATATTTGCCTAATGATCCATTTTTATGATACACAGATAGTTCCACATTTGCCGTTCATTTTGCGTAATCGCGTGAGAAAAATGCAAACATCCCATTATAATGTATTCGTTTGAATTCGTTTAGAAACACGCGTCGGATTGCATACGCGCCATCTGAGGAAATCCATTCGACGCGTTTCGTTAAAATTACTAATTTGAATGAATTAAACGCTTGTCAAAATGTTACGGTTGTACTCGTTCATGTACATTACTTAAAGATATATGAATGCGGATTGAAAAACAATTGCGTGAAAGTGAACAATTAAAGACAATAAAGAAATTAAATCTTTACAGTGTGCTATGTACCGAAAGACCGCAATAGTTTTTATAGTGACTTGATGTAAGCATTCTAGCACCTGCCAATAAATTAATAGCTAACGTCCCCCAGGGCGATGAACGGCAATTAAAGAACTAATGCAGCCGCTTCAAACAAAATTAATAACACAAACTCATTAACGAGTAAAAGTCCTCTCTCCCGGATCTGGTAACATGTAACAGTGATATAATACCCGATAACAACACATTATCGTCGTCCCGCACGATTGCACACTCGTGTACCTCGGATTTTTTTTTCCTCCAACAATATTGCTGCAATGAAATTTTGCACGCGTCGTCAACAATTGAAACTGTTTATAATACAAATTATCCACCGGTAATTGCGTAAATTATGTAAGTTTACTGTTACTGCTATACTTACTTCCAGTTTTTTAGTTAGAACAAAAACTGATTATACTCAGGCTTAATTGGCCGGAAAAATTAGTTACAAATGCGGGTACACGTGTGAATGTCTAGTCACTTGACTTCCATTGTTTTATGCTATGATAATAAAATAGGCAAGTGTCGACAGTTAACATTTTCCCGTCATTAACACTTATCTTAGAAGTTCCTGGGATTATTGAAAATAGTAAAGGGCCGAGAACAGAACCCTGGAGCATTCCCATTTTTCTATTTAACTTGCAATAAAAACTTGATTTCTTTCAAACGGGTGACTTTGCACCTGTATGCGTCTACGAATATCTATTATAATTATTGTACTACATGATACAGGAATTATAGCAATACCCATATTAAACCGTTATCCTTCAATTTCCAGGAGTCCCGAAACCTTCGGCCACGAGCGTACACTCCCACAGCCTACAACGCATTGCCCAGTGGATTCCGGCCGACGCCCTCACTAGCTGAGCTGGCTGGCTACCAGAGACAACAAGAGCAGCAGCAACAGCAACAACAAGAGGAGCAATATGTGCTGCAACCCAGGCCTCAACAGCAGTACATTGAAGAGCCCAGACAGCAGCCGCAGAGAGGAGCTCCTCACAGAAAGGTAAGCGATTGGATTTACTACTAACTTGAAACAAATATATTTTACTACAAAAAAATCATAGCTACAATGTAGATAATTTTATGAATCTATAGCCAGTATACATACATACTACTTATCTCCACACTCCTTTGCAACTGCGTAAAACTTAAGCCTATTCGCCACCGTCGACGAATTAAATAAAAATCTAACCAGAAAACTTTCTGTAGCAGGACCAGCGCCCCGCAAGACTACAACAAAGACCAGTCCAAGAAGTAGAAGAGGAATTAGAAGAGGAAGAGAAGGAGGAACCTGACCGTCTATCTACGTTACTGCAGCAGTCCAAGTTCAACTGTGTGAGCAAACAGACTGGGTACTATGCTGATGAGGAACTGAACTGCGAGGTGTTCCACTACTGTCAGGACAATGTTAAGCACTCTTGGGTCTGCCCCGATGGATTCTCTTTCCACCAGGTATGTGTATTGTTAGGATGAAGACGAATATTTTAATGCTAAATCTTTACGGCATCTATCAGATGTAACGATCTAAGGCCCATCAAACCGGTAAGGACGCCGGTTACAAATAATGTATTGTAGTATCTCTCAGTGTCCGGTGTACGCAGTTGATCTGCAATGTGTTCGTTCGGGGTTAACCTTTACTCAGAACAATAGGAACCATATTTTTGTAACAGAAATTTTACCAACACCTTTACTATTCCAGGTTCACTTGATCTGCATGCCGCCAACACACGAAAACATCTGCCAGAAGTCGTCGAAGTACCACTTCGTGAACGAGTACCTGTACAGGCCAGTGAATGAGGAGGAGGTACAGAGGAAACCCAACGTGTCGCTCAAGTACTCCGACAGATACTTCCCCCAGGAGGTGTACAGGGACGACAGATTCGACCAGGAGGATGACGAAGAGGTAAGAAACTAAGGACTTGCGATATTAGGGGTACATAGGACCCTGTGGATGGTGAGCTATGGGCTAGCTCGCCGTCCGTCCGTCTCATGACGACAGGCCGTGTCGACGGCGCGTTCGTGTTCCACGCGCGCCTCTAAGAGAGTCAGCAAAAGGAAGGGGTCCGCAAGGGCCGATTCGATGCCTGCCGGGGTTGCAGGACTGTTCGAAAGAGATACCGTGGCCCTGGAACACAGAGCTAGGCGATGAAGGAACATGGATGGGTTTTAGTCAGTAAAAGTGTGACACTCCCTCCTGCTCCGCCCAGAGCGGGAGGAGTCATTTGATGATTTCAAAATCAAAATCAAAATCAAATCATTTATTTCAAGTAGGCCAGTTGCAGGCACTTTTGAATTGTCGAAACAAAGATGAAAATTAAATGTAGCTACAGTCCCAGTCACAAGACATAAAAACTGTGAAAGTACTGTAGTTGCCCGTTCCCTAGCGTAGATCTCTATGGAGAAGAACGGGCAAGAAACTCCATGGACACTCTTTTAAATCATAAAATTGTTACAAAATCTTGGTTACATCATTCGTGTTGAGATGGTATATTATGTGAGAACAATGTAGCAAGATGTGCACGTTAAAAGTGTCCATAGTAAAATAAAAAAATACAATTAAAATAAGCCACGGCAACTAAGAGATGACCAGTCACAACTGACAGCGCCCGTTCACGAACATGACGCATGGATCAGCACCATTTAACTCAACCATTTTGTAGGGAACCAAATGATCGGACACACGCGCCACCATCAGCGAGACATTAGAGTGAGCATGACATACTCTCAACTGCCTGGGCACATTCAAGTCAAGAAAAGACGTAGGATTCCAGTGAATGATAGCTTTACATAGTACTCACACAATATGGGCTATGCGATTATATAATACTAGAGATTGAATCTATACAATGCAAAGATAGTTGTACAATCTTCAGCAGCTCCAACAATTATATGTAATGCTATCTAATTTATGCGCCCCTGTCCATGTGGAGCAGGACCAGCATTGAGCCACGCATTTTTATCAGCGATATAATCGCCCAACTTGTAATAAGCTTGCTTACATAGTGTGCGTTTGATGCATGTTTTAAATTTCGTCTCATTCAGTTCAAGAATACTTTGTGGAATTTTATTATAGCATCTCAAACAGTACCCCATGAAAGATGAGTCTACTTTAGCGAGTCTGAAGCCTGGCTGAACTAGTTGGTCCCTATTTCTAGTACTGTAATTATGTCTGTCACCTCTTTTACCAAAAAGATGCAGATTTTTTCTGACGTACAGTAACAGTCAGAAGTCGACTGCCAATCTCGCAACACAATGGCAAAGCAATATTGGTGGTACTTATGACCTTCTTCTATAAGAACGTTTGACAACACTTACACATTAGCAACTTGTTGCCCGCTTAAGATTGTTATTACAAATTTCAATGAGTTGTGTAAGTGATACGGTGGCCAAATTGGTTGTTAGCGTTGGAACATCACTCACACGGATAAATATGCGTATGTGTGTATAGGCGCCGCCGCCCGTATAGCGCAAACGATAATGTGCATTGCGGTGGAAGTGGAATTTTGACCTTTGACTGTACATTATGTTTTCGTAGATATACTGACAATGTACCGTCATGATGCCAATATCTTTAAACAGTTCCCTTAGAGAATCGCGCCTACGAAGATTATATATGGCTCTGATGGCTCTTTTTTGCAGAATAAATATAGACTCAATATCTGCAGCCCGTCCCCATAGCAAAATGCCATAAGATATTATACTATGAAAGTAACTAAAATACACCAGTCTAGCGGTATCTACATCAGTAAATTGACGGATTTTTCTAATAGCGTATGCTGCTGAACTTAGCCGCCCCGCAAGGGATGTTAAATGTGAACCCCATTGTAGCCTTGAATCAAGCGTAATCCCCAGGAAAACCGTTTTATCTACGAATTCAAGTTTCTCTTTATTCAATATTATTTCACAATCACTACTCTTAACATTGGGTAAAGCAAATCTTATGCATTTAGTTTTTTTTTCATTTAATACCAAATTGTTTGCTGTGAACCAATTATGGACCTGAAGTAGGGCATTATTCAGGTCATCTAGATTTTGGGCCCGTCTATTTATCTTAAAAATTAGGGAAGTGTCATCAGCAAACAACACCATATTTTGAGGTTGGTTTTTCAATAAATAGGGTAGATCATTTATATACACGAGAAAGAGGAAAGGACCCAATATTGAGCCTTGCGGAACCCCCATTTTTACTTTTAAACCCTTTGAATTAACACCATTTATTTGAACAAGTTGTTGTCTATCACTCAATATGATTTCACCAAACTAAGTGCAAGTTGACCTAGTCCGTAATGCTCAAGTTTCAAAAGTAATGTGTCGTGATTTACGCAATCAAATGCTTTGGAAAGGTCACAAAATATTCCTATGGCGTCTTGAGACTCTTCCCACGCAGTAAATATGTGCTTTAATAGGGTAACACCGGCGTCAGTCGTACAACGTCCCTTGGTGAAACCATACTGTTGATCGTGTAAAATTTTGTTGGTGTTAAAATGATTGAGCATTTGATTAAGCATTACTTTTTCAAACACCTTGCTAAAAACTGGCAACACGGATACAGGTCTATAATTATTAGTATCTTTACTGTCCCCGGATTTGAAAAGAGGTATCACTTTACTGTATTTCATTAGATCAGGGAAAACTCCTTGGTCTACACACAAATTAAAAATTAAAGCTAAGTATGGGGCTATAGTCTCCAGTATGGATGTACACACTTTGATAGACATTCCCCATAGATCTTCGGTTAGTTTGATTTTTATTTGCCGGAAAGCTTTAATAACTATCATTGGGTTTATGTGTTTAAATTTAAATTCAGCCGTGCAGCCAGATACATTCGCCTTTAATAATCCAATTGAGACTTCAGGTGAGGAATTAAGAGCCTCCGTAGTTTTTAATGGTATATCGGTAAAGAAATTTACAAATTCTTGAGCTACTTCCAGATTAGAGCTTTTAGGACCACATGCTGAATCTAACGTGTATCTAGTGTTACGTATTTTCTTCCTGTTAGTTTCATTATTTATGACTTTCCAAACTGTCTTTATTTTGTTTTCTGCTGTTTTGATCTTGTTGCTAATGTGCAGGGCTTTAGCAACCTTGCATGTATTTCTAAAGATTTTTGAATACTTAGCAACATACTTGTTAAAAGTTTCAGTGTTTATAAAAGGCTTAAGGCCATATAGCTCAAATAGTCTTTCCCTACTTTTTCTGATACCTCTAGTTGCCCAATCACTAAATATAAATTTGGGGCAAATACTTTTTGTCTTCTGTTCAAAAGTTTTGTTGAATTCCGTGTGAACTATTGAAAAGAAACGATCATACAATTGATTTACATTAATATCGTCATGGCTCATAACATCTAACTTGTTCTGTAGGGAAATATTATATCTATTTAATTTGCTAGAAGTTATAGGTCTAAATTTAATCTGGACTTTTTGCAATGGTGTATTACACCTAAAAGTTACAGTTTGTCCGCTATGGTCAGACGGCAGACAATTTAATATGGCTTTATCTAAGTAATCACAATCGCAGAAAACATTATCTATACAAGTAGCAGAAGATGGAGTGACTCTAGTAGGTTCTATAAAAGTGTTGGTCAAGTCAAATGACTTAAAAAGATTTAATAACCGACTGCTATTTGAACTTTCTTCTAAAATATTGATATTGAAATCACCACAAATAATTGTAGATTTATTACTGGCTGTAAGTTTTGCCAGGACATCTTCCATTATTGATTCAAATAAGGAAAAGTTTTGATAGTTTGGGGGTCTGTACACACATACAATTACATGCTTATCTAGCTCAACACAGGACAGTTCGACGCAATGTTCAACCGAGAGACCTACTATGTCATTACGTTGCTTATATTTAAAACAATTTTTTATTAATATTAGGGAACCTCCACGAAGCATAGTTTTACGGTTAAAGCAGCTACCCACCATATAGTTTTCATAATTAATAAGCATTTGGTAATCCTTTAGCCAATGTTCAGTAAAACAAATAATGTCAAACTTACTATTTTCTAAAAACAATTCAATTTCTAATAATTTGGAAGAAATGCCTTGGATATTTTGGTGGAATAATTTTAAGGTGTTCTGCTGAGGCCCTTTTTTACTAACTAACTGAGTGCAAGAAGGTACCTTGCTGTTGGAAGGATTAACAATATTGTTAATGGTACCTTCTGTTGTCTCACTTCCTAGTTTAAATTAATATTAATATTTGGAATATTATTATTTCCCATCCGAAACAAAAAAAAAGATGAACAAATAAAGGATATAATATCGGCATGTCCTGATAAGATAAGTTTATCAATTGTAGTAGATGATCAAAAGGAAGACTTTACAGATCAAAGAGAAGGATGTGAGGACATCACTACCATTTTATTAGTAACACAAGCCGCAGGCAACAAAATCGAAAGTCATTAATTTATTCAGATGAATTTGTGGTCAATACTCTTCTGTTCGTTAAATAAGAAGAACCTTTTCCTTCCTAGGTAGCTCATTAAGTCTAACATAAGCTAGGTCTCCGAGCTCAGCTCGAATGAAAATAGAGAAAACGCATTTTCCCACATATGTATGAGATATGTCTCATGTCTGTCTGCCCCCGTAAACCCCTATATTGCAACTTTCATCGAAAACGGTTCTAACGAAAGATTTTTGATGAAAGATTGCTCATTTAATAGTGTAGGATAATTTTGAGCACTGTATACTAAAGTCACATAACCGTGCTAGGAACAGGAGGACCCGCGGCAGCAGCAGCCCCGCCGCCAGCCACACCAGCCAGCTCAGCGCCTGGAGCAGCGCGCGCCGGCGCCGGCGCAGGTGTTCCGCTCCGCCGAGGAGGTGAACATCCCGCTGGTACAGAGGCGCCCGCAGCGCCCCTACGACTTCGATTTCTAAGCCGCCTCTCCGTTTAGACGCCATTCTTTGGCTCTAAGCTCCTGGGACTGCAGCACCACCGGTGGGGAAGAGTTGGCGCCATACATCCTGTATAGCTCCATTTCGTTCCCACACTGAAGTAACATTAAAATACTTGTATGGTGGTAGACTCTCCTGATCTGCCGACTACCTATAATCTATTGGAATAGCCATTTCTATTCAGTGGTTCTTATCTTTTCTATCGAGTAAAAAGAAAGCAGGTGCATGCGGGATTTTTGTCATCCGAAAAATTTTCAAATTTTTTGTTTGATGACTTCTATTCCGGTTAATCGCTTCTCGTTATTTGTGTACAGTTTGCAAGTTTTTAGTGGTTAGTAATTTGAAATTTTACTCTTACATTGTGTTAGGAGCCACTGAAATTAATTATTATGAACAAACCAGTGAGAACACTCGTGAGGTGCTATTAATACTTGACTTTCATCAATCGATCTCTGATTGATTTGTACCATCACATTTTGTAATATCTATTTAAGGTTAAGTTTTAATTAAAACTTATTTATGTTTCTGTACAATAAGTCACAAATTAGTTGTAAGCTAGTCTTTGCGTAAACTAGATTTAATAAAGAAAATGAAAATTACGATATTTTCGTTTAATTTGTAATTTCCTGATTCTCCGAACAGTTTCCTAAAATACTGTGTGATGTTTCTTCTGCTCGAATCAGTGGGAAGCTGTAAGAATCTTTTCTATGAACATCTCAGGCATTATCATTGAAAATCTAAAACAAAAAGAAAATGGTTTCAGTATTAGTACTACAGTTTGGCCGCTAAAAGAATGCGTTCCTGACGTGTCAGTTGGTATACATAAATTTAGCGCGAAATTATAACATTTATTGTTACTTGATTTATTGATATCGTTTTTAATAATATTATTTAATAGGGCAAAAAGGGCAATAATAGGTAAGTTATAGAAGCTCTATGTTATATAACATCACCAATAATACTAATACTCGCGACCTGTGACGAACGCATTCTCTCAGCGGCCAAACTGTAATTACATTTGACTGAACACAACCTGTAAGAGCACTAATAGCCGAGTGCAATTAGACAGAAAATACTCAAAAGGTGGAACGAAATTTATAGTGGCTTAAAATACTGTGAGATGCTATGACGTCATATAGGAAGTTAGCATCTCATTTTCAAAATTGCTATTTTGTCGGTAAAGCAACAGAACTATTGTCACAGTCAATCAGGAGGTATAGAACTATGTTTTAAACAACTCCTCGATTCTGAAAAACCTTTAATATGATGAGATGCTGCGATGTCATATGTGTTAAGTTGGCATCTCATATTCAAAATTGGATTTTTCTGGGCAAATTAATTGAACAATCGTTATAAACTATCAGGAACTGTGGAACTATGCTGGATGCAAGCAGAACTCAAGTTATTTGTTGAGATGCTAATACTTGAGATGCTAAATTCACAGTGACTTTGTTGAGTTCGGAGACTGCCTTGTTAGACTAGTGGTCGCTGGCCTGCGAGCATGAGGTCCTGGGTTCAATTCCCTGGTCGGAAAAGTGTTATCGGGCTTTTCCATCAGGGATTGCTCAGCAAGAACCATGGAGTCTGGTTGATGGCAATAGGCTCGCCCGCTATTACATGGGACTTCTGACGCAATGTGGGTGTACTATTAAGTATACCTTTGCCTACTCCTTCCGGGAGTACTGGTGTGATTATATGTTATTTGTTGAGTTCCTAGAGGTGTGAAGAAGAAATTAAAAGAAACGCTTGCGACTTATTTTTTTAAAACTTGTTAATTTTGCGTTTATGAGTAACTTGAAATTCGACGATTTTATATTGTGGCATAGAATGTGACCAGTATGCATCCATTAAATGCCAATTTAGTATACTTGTTTGTTCTTTGTTTTCGATGAAATGCGTTTAAGGGCAGGTAGTCCCAATTTTCCCAATTTTACATAACTTTGATTCAATAGTAAACAAAGAAATAGTAATTTTTTAAAGCCAAAAAAAATTGATATTATAGTTGACTATATTTACTAAGATAATTTGTGGTTCAAAACATGATATCAAAAACTTCACTCGATGAAAAAAAAATCCGAACAGGAGCCTAATTCGAATATTTTTTTATGTTTTTCTTATTTTACTTGGAGAATATGAAAGTTTTACTTCCAAAAAAAATATCTAATCAAAGTTAATAACATATAGAACAATTATTTGTGGTTAAATTTTTCAAAACAATTTAATCCTTTTAATAATAAATTATTATATAAGAAAACGGCTTGCGCACGTGGATTCAGTCGCCCGCCAGGCCTTGACGAGGTAGGACCTATATCCCTTTTGCTGGCGCACGGCTGTCCCGTCAATTTATCAAACGATTTATTTAAAGAACGTAGTGTAATTATAACAGTACAGTATTTTTTAACCGACTTAAAAAAAGGAGGAGGTTTCACAATTTGACCGTAGGATAACTTCGTCGTTTATGAACCGATTTAGATGATTCTTTTTTTGTTGGAAAGAAGATATTCCAAGAGTAGTACCATGACCATGAAACTGGGATCTGATGATGGCATCTCAGAGAAATCGAGGGGAACCTTTGAACATCGTAGTGCGACTAGTGCGTTTGTTTTTTTGTTCATTGAGTATTTTAGAGCACTACTATTTAAAGAAAGTTTGGACTCGATCTGATGATGGAACCCGAAGACAGTCGAGGGCACTCCTCAACGATTCACAATAATTACCTGGTGTTTGGGCTTGATTAATTTGTATTGATGAGAACTTTACACCTAAATGGGTTGTGGTCATCTTTAGGGGTCTGATGATAAAGACGAAGGACAGTCAAAGGAACTCCTCAACGTTTTACAGTAGCTACCTTGTGTTTGGATTTAATTCATTTCTATTGATGAGAACTTTGCACCCATATGAGTTGTAAGTGCCATTGGTCTGATGATGGAGACCATAGACAGTCGAGGGAATTCCTCAACGAACGAGTTTACAATATCACGAGATAGATTATAATCTAACGGTATTTACAATTTTAAGGTGACACATACAACAAATAAAGCATGTGTCTCTTCGTGAGATAAAAACAATGTAAGAAACCTAGTCAAATTGTTCGCGACAAGTGTCTAAAACAGTGTTTTTATATAGTCTATAGAAAGAACGTTCGAGAAAGTACGCTATTGCCGTGTTTGTGATTCTTTGTCGAGTACTTTCTGTTATTATTAGTTTTAAAAGTAAGTAGGTACAAATTCCCTCGAGAATAGTCTCGTCACAGGTGCGCGTACGCAAAATACTAATAAAAAACATCGAGAAATGTTAATTTAATTTCGACCGTACGCCGAGAGCGTAAAGTACCTACTTCCTTCTTCCGTTCGAGTTATTTATTATCCTTTTTGCTTATAGTTTCCTTTGTATTTTTTTGTTAATGTTTTTTGTTCATGCTTTTTGTATGAATTAAAAGATTGTCTAGCGAACAAATACTACACACCGCTAGAGGATTCGCGAATATTTTTTGTGTGTCTGCTAATAGTATGAAAGCACAGCGCAGGCACCGCATAGTATTAAGTTTTGTTTTCGACATTGGAACAGTCAGTTTTGTTTACGATATTCAAGCAGTCAGTTTCGTTTCGATATCCGAATAGTTAACAGTTCTTTCCGATTATAGTTTCAGCTCAGTTTTTCCAGTATTGTCTGCTTGTAGTGTCTTACCATAGTCAAATAGTGTTTCATTTCTTCTCCATCTACAATAATAGTGCAGTATTTTCCAAACCCACCTCTCCGTTCCACGAAGCTAACGTTTACACCCGGAACTTTCGGTACAGGGCGGTTAGTGGCTCAGATTTGGTTCCGTTATAGTTTTTGAATTTCCAAACACGAGTCCACCCGTCTGGTACACAAATAATCGAATAAATTACGAATTGCAGCAATTTGTATTTACAATATCTATTCAAATTAATTTATTACATTTAAATGTTAGGTTTTCGCAATTACTACCTATTATAATAAATCAAGCTGACAATTTAATAAAATAAGTTGACCTACTGCCTATACGACACGCTTACCTATACTGTGACACTTCGCTCAGCTTTGGGTTCAAGTCGGCAACGCGTGTGCACGACTCGTTTCGCGTAAAGGGTGGTAGCGTTAAATACCTACTTTGCTTGGCGTAGACGGCCTTAATAAACACAGGTCACATTAAAATGCCACGAAACAATACAAAATTCGTCGAATTTCAAATTATTCATAAACGTAAAAATTAGAAAAATAGTACAAAGGAAATTCAATAAGAACTAAAGTCACGAGTAGCATATATTTTTATTAACTTTCGGAACTCGATAAAAATTCCCATGAAAATCCGACTAACATAAACTTCGTTCCACCTTTTTGTCTTATTGCACTAGACTATAAGGCAAGGAGCACGGTTTGCCGTACACATTGTTCAGTCTAAGTTAGTGACCTACACTGGCCTATAGATACGGAGAGCAATAAATCGGTGGTCCTGGAACCACAACCTAGCGAAATGGTCCCAAGACCGCAACGACACCGAGTGCTATTGCGGTGGGTGTGATCAAAAGATGTCTCATTTGCTGTGTCCTTGTGTGTCCTACACTTCTGAAGCCCTAAGAGACGCTAATAATACCGCGATTGGTGTAGCCACCTGCTGGTCTCCCGTCTCTTAGTATTCAATATTTATATCATCACCATCATCTGCCTAGCCTTTGCCCAACTACATTGGGGTCAGCCTCCAGTCTAACCGGATGCAATGAATACCAATATCAATATTTTTATCATCGTTTCTAAAAGAAGTATCTATTTACGTAAAACAATACATACCTTTGCGATCTGTAACGCTGCTACAACGGGCTCTACATATTGCTTCTCCAGCAGCTGTTTTTGTAGTATTCTCCTAAAGTGTGCGTATAATAGGGTTCCACTGTTACTATCGCCGCTGAAAACACGGTTTGTAGTCTGGGCAAGGTGGCTTATGTTGCTTTGAAGCGCGGGTTCAATCAAACCCTCAAGGGCTTGATGAAGGTGGGCAGTCAGGCTCTGATTGCTCCGGTGGTGGCGGTGGGCGCGCTAGTTTTGATGGCCTTGGGCCACCGCCAGCGCACGCACCTGGGCACGGTGGCGGTTGTGGCGGTGGTGGAGGCGGCACGCAAGACGGTGGCGGGAGCGGCTCCGGTGGGCACACAGGCGGACTCGACGGTGGCGGACTAAACTCCTTCGAGTGTTTACATTCATTCGGGTTTGTGCAAAATCTATGATCTTTAGGTTCAATAGTTAAACTAAAACCGATCCTAGGAGGTGGACCACTCGCCAAAGACACCTGCGAATCTGTCGGTGAACATGGCAGTGAGGTGCTTATTTGGCAACGATAGTCAATATATTCACATCCGAGCAGATTTCCTGGAGGTAGTTTTTTCTCTGAGCCAGTTAAACCGGATATACTGGCCTTAAGCTCTTCAACCGATTTAGGTACATGATTTTTAAGCCGTGGTTCAATATGAGGTTTCGGTAATCTCGAAGGCAATGGCGATGAGCAAGCTTCAGTGTAACTAGGTTCAGTAGGCTGTACCCCTTGTGAGCTGTGCCTACAGCAGCGTGTAGAGCAACAATTATGCTCGTTCGTTCCCTCTTCTTCAGATTCACAGGTCGGCACCGGTGGTGCCATGTCTTCTCCTTCCTCTTGGCACTCGCAGATCTCAACAGAGGATGTGACACTATCGGGCATGAGGCAAGTGACTTGTTTAGGGTAATAGGTTAACTCACACGACTTTGGGAGTTCTAGTGTCTGGAGTCTGGTGCAATTACAATCTGCCTCAGAAGCAAACAATTTGATTTTGATTGTTCCCGGCTTTGAACTCACTGGTATCAATGTGCACGATTGTGAGCACAGTGAGTTGTTGAGAGTCCTGCTCTGGTGTTCAAGATTGTTTTCTTCACTGCTCATTTTGATATATTATCATAAATGTATTATGTGAGGAAAGTTACGTTTAGTAATAATATCGGTAATTGTGAGGATCCCTTTTAGGTGCATAATTTTCTTGTACGGTACAATCTAAAACAAAGAAACGTTTTACAAGTGACAGGCGGATAACAAAGTGATCTTTTAAGAGTCCTAAGCTGTTTCCTTTTTGAGGCAAGGGTCCCTAGAAATGAGATCAATAGGTACTCATTTCATTTTCAGAGTTCCGTACGAAAATGCCAAAAAAGACCCCTTCGCCTGCGTTAGGTCAGAAAGTTGTCGATACAAAATTGATAGAGTAACCCAGGCAGGCCCAAGGTCTATCAAATTTCATCCAAGTTCATACAGCCGTTACGGCACCCATTGCAGCATTTGTCTGAATGATACTCAAATAGCATTTTTTATACATTGTAGATCAGATAACCTACACTTACCCCTTAGTCAGGGACTTTCGTTTCATTGACTTTATTGCCACCGATTTCCGAAAGTATTTATTATTTTTCCCTTTTTTTGGATGTCGGTTTTTTTTTGCAAACAATGTTTTTCAATTTAACCCTTTTTAGTTGAGATACACAAATACTTTTTAAATATTAATACTTTGTAACGACTACAAGAAGTAGGTAATTATAATAATATCATCCATCATGTCATCAACATAATGTAGATGAAGAAGAAAAAATACGTACCTATTACAGAAGATAACTCATAAAATATCCAAATAAAGTTAATAACATTTATGTGGGACCGCCGCCGCGCGTGCGTCTTCTACCAAATGAATACAGAATCACGAAAATCTTACCTAGGTACCAGTATAATCATAGTGTGAAATCGGTGTACATACACGAAAACAAAAAAACGTTGCTGGTAGAAGGGATGTTACGTAGGTGTTATTGTAACCGAAATCGTAGTCGAAGTTTTAAAATATGGTTTTTCAGAGACGGAACTGGAACCGGAATTGGAGTCGGAGATGGTGGCAGAAGAAAGATTTGTTAAGGGCAGACAATAAAATAAAATAGTACAAACATTAATTAGTCAGCTTCTTTAATTTCTTCAAATAAAAATAATAAACCTGTAAAGGGTGTAACTCCACATGACTGAAATGAAAACAAAACTAGTAATCAGAGACCCACACAGCACCGCAATCCGAAGTCTTATTAGAATTGGAGGAACCAGTATTCAACCGGCAGACGAAATTAAGTACGTAGGCACGTATATAACATCGACACTTAATCGAAATAACACAGTTAACGTCAGATGCAAACAAGTGTTGCGTAACTTAGGCCTTAATATCCTTCATAAAAACTCGAAAATGGAGTGGAAAATCGCACGTCTTATCTCTAAAATGGTCATGGAACCTGCAATGACTTCCGGCCTTAAAGCAGCGGCACTCACAAAGGCAAACCGATCGAAACTCAGAAGATATAACTCACTCTTACTGACTACTACTAACTGACTCATTCTTAAAAATAGGATAAAGAGTACGCGAAACCCCCCGAACAAGAAAACACGCGAAATTCTTCTAAGAAAAACAATTACCAAAATAAAATGAAATGCCTACGGATATGTTACTACGGGCACATCTTCCGACGACCAGAGCCTCACTTACTACACGTAGCTATTAGATACAAGGCGAAACGGTTAAAACTTAGAAGATCAACATATACATGGAACGAGTCACTCCAACAAGACATGGAATATTTCAATAAAAGCAAAGAAGAATGGATTCAGCTAGCAGCAGATAGAGAATAATTCAAGTCGGCCCCCCAGGAAATATATCACCTCAGCGAAACTGACTTTGAAACAAATACTACTGACGATGAAACATGTACACGAAAATAATGTTTAAATAAGACGTATCAAAAACGAATGGAATCGCAACCACTTGAAACGAACATGATTCTCCAATGATAGAAGAGACCAATCAAACGAAGGTCAAAACACCATTGCTCATCCCTATGAATTGTACCTGTCTTTACCTCTATTCCTATATTGGCTCTAGGCTAAATAGTCGGCTGATTGTGCCCGACTGGCTGCGGTTGGTCGGGTTTCCTCTCCCATCCCAGAGCATGTTTTTCCTTACAAAATAGTGCCCCTGGTGTATCCGGCTTGTCCGGGTCAGGCTTGCTCCTGGCTGGGTGTGGTGCTCAATCATCAATCAATATCATCAAAGGGTGTAACACTTAACGAAGCCGAAACGCACTTGTTCTCGCCGTCATTGCGATCATTTTTTTGTTCTACTCCATACCTGGGAACCTTCTAGTTACGGTTACTGTTACTAGATATTAGGGGTCAAAGTTCCAACTTTTTCACAAGTTTTTTTTTTTAATAGGTACAAGTTTTTAATGTAAGATTTTTACTTTAAACAGTTCCACGACCCCCGTACTGTTCAATCCATCCATCAGCACAATGTTTTGAGTGCGTTCCATTGAGGTCTACCACAAAACATGATTTTTCACCCCCAAAAAAAAGTCGTTTCCCAGCAATAATGTTTGCGTAAAGTTACTTAGTTTGATGTACAGTATGCTTGGTTGACGGCTTCGTGATGAGGTTTTTTACACACTGTAATAGGTTTCACAAATAAAAATAATCACATTTTTATAACAGTTAGCAAATTATATTTCGACCTCCGATTTAAAAGTATCGGAACCGAAGTCGGAACCGGAGGTGTAAGATCAATCGGAAGTTCCAACATATCGGAGTCGGAGTCGAAGCTCCGTAACATCCTTGTAGAATACCATAGCCTCCTCCTTTTTTACAAGTCTGTTAAAAATGGTTTCTTAAGGTGACACAGCTCACAGGCTCGAACTCATTGGTGGGCGTGACCAAAAAGCACGCTGTCTCACCTGGCATCGTGCCCGACAGAGATAGTATCAGTGATGAGCAGTTAGACGCTAGTCTTCACGCACGTCTAGTTCGTACATACACACACAGCGTTCCGAACCGTTCCGAACAAAAACGAAGTTACACGATGCACACAATTGATATGAAAAAACAGTAGCGTTTGTCTTTCTTGAGCGTATATACTGCTCTGCTAGAGAGTATGCTCTCCAGCAGAGCCACAATCAAGGTCTATTTTATTATTACCTAATGCATGTAGGTACACACGCACGTACGTTAGCCGTGGGGTATCCGGCAGAGTAGAATAGAACCAACCCATTACACTCACGGGTGTCGTATAAGGCGACTAATGTCTGAGGCAGAACACCTTGTGCCTCCGTAGACCTGAGAATGGGCAGCAGCGTTTTCTGTTAGTTTTACATCACTGCGAGCTCCAATCCGCCTGCCAAGCGTGGAGATTACGGCAAATTCCTCTCATCATGGGAGAGGCTTATGTCCAGCAGTGGACGTTGTGGGCTGTTGTTGTTGTTTCACGTACAGCGATAACGATATACGTTGATACGTTGATGTACGTTTGACGTACATCATTTTAAGATATAATTGATCGATTTCTAAGATAGTGGCTCCGTGGCACAGCATGACACCATTCGACGCCAGCTCGAATCGCCGAGAAATCATCAAGTAAGTATCTACAAACTCGTACTAAAGTAGTAGGCGCTGCGTCATCGTTTTATACCTGTATGGCTCTCTAAGAACCTAATATAGATTGCTTATTATGTTTAGTTTTCCCCGGGTGGTCATGCAGCGATCGCCTCAAGAGTTCACGACGCTGCCGCCGCGACGACGCATGCTTACTTGAAAGTTCATCGCAGTTTATGTCCGATTGCAGCAGCATAACCAGCCTATAATGCTCCCACTGCTGGGACACAGAGCTCCTCTCTGTGAGAGGGAATGCGGGCCCAGTGCGGGTTGGTCTTATGTCAGAGTGGATACCTAATAATTGTAATTAGTTCTGCCTACATAAATTGTTTTACAAAAATACTTACACTTTTTTTTAGGTTTATAATTATGCTCAATATCACAAAATGTAAACACATGTTTTCATCAAGACAAATAACAAATCAAGATTTTTTTCTTAGTATTTACATTTTAGAGTCCATGACAAAAATAATAGTCAATTTAGTCAGACGGACAGACAGACAGATGGACGGACTGACAGACGAACAGACAGGTGGATAGACAGACGAACCGACAGACGGACAGACAGATGGACAGCGGAGCCTTAGTAATAGGGTGCCGTTTTTACCCTCTGCAGTTTGTCTATGTCACATGAAGGAAATTAAAAAAGCTATTGGCATACTTTTAGAGCATGAGAAGTGAAAACTACATTAAATATGTATAGAAAACTATTATAGAATAATTTAATGCCCAAAAAGTATACATATTTTCATTAGTCAATTTAGTCAGACGGCCAGACAGACAGATGGACAGCCAGACGGATAGGCAGCGGAGTCTTAGTAATCATAGGGTACTGTTTTTACCCTTTGGAGTTTGTCTATGTCACATGAAAGAAATTAAAAAAAAAAAAAAAAAACTTTTACTCTCTAGAGACTAAAAAGGTTACTTTAGTCCCTGATGGACTAAAGATGACTAGCGATAGCATAAATTATTATTCACAGAAAACACGTTTCACTTTTCAGACATTTTATTGAGAACTGTTGAGAACTGTTGTCATGCCTACAAACAAAGTCACTATGTGACAGATTATATACCATGAAGGTATCAACCTCCAACAGTCCCGCTTCGTAGGGCTATATTGGCGTACTTTTAGAGCATGCGAAGTGAAATAATAGATTGTACATCAAGTGCATAAAATGCACCATTTTATGAGACGTTTTTTTTTTTGTTAAATAGAGTGTAAGGGTGCGTACAGACTATATAACATAACATTGCTATATAACATGTTTCAGATAATGTAGACACTGAATGTTATATATGTCAATGTCAATTTCATAATGTGGACGTGTTATAAAACACAAGTTATATAATATGTTATATAGTCTGTACGCACCCTTAGGTGTGGTCAGTACATGAGGAATATCGGAACTAATCTATTCACATTGTGCAGACATTGCTTCATGTGCTTCTGCTGCACAGGTATCTTGCCCGAAATCTCGTGTTGATCTAAAAAAAAAAATGGATTACACAGGGTCAAATTAAATGAGTTAGCGAAACTCCGCACATAAAAATCAAAAGCTGTTTTTTTCGGGTCAACGATACACACAGCACAGTGGGTCTAAAATAGCCGCTATAGCAGAATCTACGCAGAATCTTAGCATGAATCACGTTAAAAAATTTAAATTCTTAAAATGGACTTTATGTCAATAACTATAAAGTCCATTTTAAGAATTTTAAATTTTTAACGTGATTCACAAAACGATTCTGCTAAAGCGGCCATTTTAGACCCCCGGTACAGATTTCATAAGTTTTTACCGTGCCGGAAGTGCCAGAGGTTGGTTTTATATATGTATAGGAACCAAGAGCAGCGACCGGTGGCCCAGTGGTGGCGGCCCCGACTTACGAACAGTAAGTCATGGGTTCGAACCTAGACAGGCGCATTACTTTGTATAATTTATTTCAACACCACTGCTCTCAAAGCGGTGAAGGAAAACATCGTGAGGAAACCGGAATGTCCTACAACCAAAAATTCGAAGACATGTGACATCTACTAACCCGCACTGGCCCGCGTGGTGGATTATAGCCCATTACCTCTCATAGAGAGGAGGCCTGTGTCCCAGCAGTGGGAACATTAATAGGCTGATGATGAGGCACCTACTATTTGCGCAACCATTTCCATTTACATACTGATACTGATACTGTTAGCCTGCGTCATCCCACTGCTGGGCAAAAGCCTCTCTCCATTTACATAAACATACAAAATAAAAGTCACTAGCGCATTGCTCTGTCTGTCTTGCCTACATAGGGTGCCCTAATGCCTATACACAAAGCCGCGCCGCCGGCCACCATGGGTAAAGTAAGCCTGCGGCGCTGTGTGTAGAGAATAGCACTAATGGTTGAAGTCACCATCGACACGTGCCTCTGATGTCGATGCCGCGTGTCGCTCGTGTGTAAGAACACTAAATAGATTAGGTGCAACAAATTATATGACTTACCCATTGTTAATTTGTAGTTATTCACACCTGTTCTTCAATGAACCAACACAATATCACTCGCACAGCGTCCACTCAAATCAAAAATTAATTTTTTTATCAAAAATCCGGAGTCCAAACAGTTATACGTCAAACGTCACACGAATGACATAGGCTTTAGAAGCAGCTATTCGAAAGTTCGAATATAACTGGAATAGGGTGGAGTCTCCTAGTATCAGCCTCCTCCTAAAATCGGCCTTTTCTAGAAAAAGTAACATAACTATAAAAATAGCTAAAATCATAATACTTTTCATGCAAAAACGACTCTAGTTCCATACACATAACCTCCCATACCATAAATACATTTCATTTTAAAATCTTCATGATGAGAAACATTTGAAATTTATTTATTCTTTTATACTATCTGTCATTTTGAATTACATTCAAACGTTGAATACATTTTTGTAATCATCTTTTAAAACCCCACTCGATGGTATTAGAAGAAAAAAAAATTCGAAGTCTACAATATGGCACCCCAAATCCACGATTTTTTTTTTTTTGCAAGAAATCAAAAGCACTTAAAAATTACAAGTAGTCAAAGTTCAAAAAAAGTTGACACGGTCGATAATTGGTACCACCACCCTACGCGCGTATGACATATTGTTAATGTGTGCGTGAACGTCGTCGTCGTCCTCCCGCACCGCGCACCGCAGCGGGGGAAACATTGTTCAGTGAGATGCACGATAAGTCTAGTAAAAGGCGCGCGTAAAAAAATACGAAAAGGCCTTTGGAAAATCGGGTTTTATGAAAAAACCACCGCATAAATCAATTACAAGTAAAATTTATTGAATTCTTCGATAATTGTGCTGTGTCGGTACCGACTTTGTTTTGGAAATTTGACACTTCTTTTATTACTAATTTACGCCCAAAGTTACGTTAAAATTGGCAATAAAAATGAATCTTTGGTAGCTCGTAACTTTTTAATGGCTTTTTATTTTACTATTCTGTTTCCGTACAGACACAATTAATAATGAGACAAAACGATATCATGTTTAACTTTAGTTGTACCATGACAAACAGTGGAGTAATAGCCCCCCGAAATTTGTATGGAAAATATGTTGCGCAGATCAACCTTAAAAGACCCTTGACTTACTAGTACTAATACCTACTTAGGTACGAAATTAGCACTTATTACGCACATATATTTGTTATTGATACGTTCTATTTTATGATACATAAATTATATTACATAGTTACTACTTCAGCTAGCGTTGTAGGTATTCACTTGATTTTTGACAGACTTCTAAAAAATGAGGAGATTATGTATTCCAAAATGTATATTCACCGATTTCTCTGTGATTACTGGTCTGATTTTCGTGATTCTTTTTTCATTTGGTAGAAGAAGCTTGCACGGTTCCTCTTCGTCTATGTGGATGTTGTGCTAGTGTGCGGGCCTGCACCTTTTCTTTAAGAATGACGTCACTAGTGTAGGGCCTTAAGTAGGTACATCTGTTGGTGGTTGGCCTATCAGAACAGAATCGTGAAATTTTGAGCTGACTCGAAACTGTAAAAGTTTCGCAATCAACATTGAACTTAATACTTTAGCGGTAAAGTTGAAAATCTATTAAAGAAATTTGACAGATTGTAGTAACTTGATATGCTGCTGTATTGCCAGATGGATCGTGAACAAGGCGCTTAACAGTTTTTAGGGTTCCGTAGTCAACTAGGAACCCTTATAGTTTGGCCATGTCTGTCCTCGCTTAATCTCTGTGACCGTTAGCACTAGAAAGCTGAAATTTGGTACCAATATGCCAACAATCACGATCCAATCACGCCGACAAAGTGGTAAAATAAAAATTGGAAAAAAAAAATTATTAGGGTAGCCCCCTATATGTAAAGTGGGAAGTGATTTTTTTTTTAATTTCAACCCTGACGTGTGATATATTGTTGGAAAGATATTTAAAAATGAATAGGGGTTTTCTAAAATCATTTTTTGATAATGTCAATAATTTCGGAAATAATCACTCCAAAAGTAAAAAACAATGTGTCCCCCCCCTCTAACTTTTGAACCATAAGTTTAGAAAATATGAAAAAAATCTGAAAAGTAGAACTTTATAAGGACTTTCTAGGAAAATCATTTTGAACTTGATGGAAACAACAGTTTTTGTACAAAAAAGACAAAAAGTTGTACAAAATAATTTCTGGACTAAGTTTGTAGTATATTCGTATATGCAAGCATTTTTACATAATGGATACCCACCTTTAAACTCATAAGTGGGTTCCCACTTATGAGTTTAAAGGTGGGTTCCGTAGTTTCCCGACCGTCACAATAAGTGTTCACTTATTATGACGGTCGGGAAACTACGAAACCCTACACTGAGCGTGGCTCGACACGCTCTTGGTCGGTTTTTTTTTGTGTTCTAGATTCAAAAATATGCCTAAGCGAAAGCAAAGCGCGGGAGAACAACAATTTGCTTATTTTTCCGCGCTTTACTTTATTTAATGAAAAACTACTTTTGTTCTATTATTTTATTTCTTCTAATTGTATTGAAAAGCGTCGTTTATCACTGCAGTTCTCCGTTCCACAACAACCTCGCCTACAGCTCGGGTGTCGGGTGACAAAGTTCGTCCACCTGTATCAAAATGTAGGTATTGTGTGCGCGAGTCCGATTCGGACTTGGCTGGTTCTAAATGTACGCTGAGATAAACTGTAAATAATTACCCCTTAGTACTTTGTACTTTAACCCCCAAAAGATCCTTGTAGTGACAAGAATCTTCTTCTTCTTCTTCTTTAAATTAAATTGACAGCGAGTCATTGTTTTCACACATCTCTGAAATTGTATTATGTCATTGTGTTGATAAAAAAAATATGATGTTCTTACGTTCGTTCTTACAAACTTTTGATGAAGTGCGTTCTCCGACCCAATGATTCATCCAGAGCAGAGGCGAAGTGGATAATTTTAGCCTAACAAAATAACTAAATGTCGTGTCTATTCTGTGTGAACAAAATAGTCATAAAATTAAGTAGAAGGCGAAGACAGATAAAATTTGATCAATATAATTATTTTAACAAGAATGATTGTTTTGAATGACTTCAATCTGCTTGATTCACTTTGGCCGTGAATAGTGCCGTTCATAAGGTGTACATTCCGCTTTAATTTTTAAAGTATTCATAGCTGTTATACCCGGTCTACTTATAACGTTATTTTACTTTACCTTTGCGATCGGACTGAATAGTTTCAATACAAGTCATAGAGTTGTGACCGGATTTACTTATTGTTTCTTTGTTGCTTAGGTGTTTTCTTAGTATACTTCCAGACTCTTCGCCGATTACGTCTACAACATTCGCTTCAGACTTCCTGCTTCCTTCTGAGCAAGATTGATTTGGGCACAGTGCTTCTTCCTTGCAAGTCTGTCCTTCTAGATCACTGCAAGGACTGATAGTTTCTTTACAATTACCGAGAGATTCCCTTGCATGGTTACTTTCCTTGGGGCGAGAGCCGACGTCCTTTTGTTCCATAGTTAAATTCAAGTCTAGCCTAGGAGTAGGTTCATCAGTTAAACATATATAATTTATAATTGTTTAGAAACATTCGAATCATACACAAAAGGTCTAGAGTATTCTATGGTGCTACGAAGATCCAAAACTTCATACCCGTAAGAAAATCCTGATGATTTGTCGTTAATACCGGTTACACTGGCCTTAAGCTCTTCAACCGGCTGAGGAGTTTTTATTTGACGTGATTCAATAATAACGGGTTCTGCAAATGATTTCGATGACCAACCAGATGTGTTAGAAATATTAAAAGAAGGCTGTACGCTTTTTGAGTTGTGCATACAACCGTGTGTGTAGCAAGATTTATGCTCGTGTGTTCCTTCTTCTTCAGATCTAAGGTCTGGAGATGTAGGTCTTTCGCATTTATCGGCGTCGTCGTCGGAATGCTTACTAGGGTCAGGGGCGAAATTAAGGCGTGCAGCTTTGGGGCAAGCAAAGCGAGTAAGGCATGCAGGGCATGTGATAGATCTAGATTGATCTTCAGACTCAAATAACATGGGTTTTGGTTTTGATGCGGCGCAAGAACATTTAGATTTTGATGATTTTCTAGATTGATCTTCAGACTCAAATGACAGGAGTTTTGGTTTTGATGCGGCGCAAGAACATTTAGATTTTGATGATTTTGATTTTAAAATTTCAGATTTTTTTGATTTCGAGCAGATGGATTTACTAGAATTTTGTTTAGCGGGTTTTTTCATATAATTCCACGCTTGATCCAACATACCTCGCAAATATGAAGTTATTGTTTCTAGTGAATAATACGAGCACTGTTTCGCGCAAAGCGGACATTTAATCTTGTGGTTAGATGTAAGATTTTCAAGATAAACTTTTGTCATTTCTACCAGCGACTCTTTGCAAGAATTCGTTAAAGAGTCATTTGAAAAACTATGGTATAGACATGTTTTAGAGTTTAAACAGACTGGTTTAGCGTTTCGACAGACTGGTTTAGCGTTTGGACAGACTGGTTTAGCGTTTGGATAGACTGGTTTAGCGTTTGAACAGATTGGTTTAGCGTTTGGACAGACTGGTTTAGCGTTTGAACAGACCGATTGGTTGGAATAGGATGAATCAGATAAATCGTCCTTAGAAACACTGTGGCATAGTACACTACTTTTGTAGTTTGGATGGGGTCGCATAGCCTTCAAACGGGGTGGTTTAGCGTTTGGACTGGGTGAATCAATTGGAGAGTGATGACAATCCTTGTGGTATTTACTAGTGTTAGATGATGTAGCGTTTGGACAGGGTGATTTAGCTTCAGGACTAGGTGGATCAGATGAAGAGTCAGTAGTACAACACTTGTGGTATGTACCAGTTTTAGATGATTTAGCGTTTGGACAGGGTGATTTTGATTTAGGACTGGGTGGAGCAGATGAAGAGGCAGTGCAACACTTGTGTGTACCACTTGTAGATGATTTAGCGTTTGGACAGGGTGATTTAGCTTTAGGACTCGGTGGATCAGATAGAGAGTCAGAATAAGACTTATGGTATGTACAAGTTTTAGATGAGTTGGCGTTAGGTGGTGGTGCTCTTGGGCAAGGAAGAAAAGCTCTTTGACAGGATGGTCTTGCGTTATGACAGGGAGATATAGTTCTTGAACAGATTGGCCTAGTTCTACCGCAGGATGACCGAAAGCTTAAAGTAACTGCTGATGGCGTAGTCCTTTGAAAGAATTGTGTCGTGCTTTCACTGGGTGATTCATCGTCTGGAGGAGGCCTTGGGTTACAACGTGGGCAAGCACTCCTGTGTTTATTAATTATTGTTTGTAGGTATATCCATGCTTTCTGCAGCAGAGATTGGTCGAATGAATTACTGGCGCCTGGTTGTAGTTGACTCTTTGCTTCACGCGAACATACTTCAGCAACTCCAATTACTTGTTCCGTATTACATACAGATCCTACGTTGGATGAGTGTTTGCCGTCAGCCGACGCCGACCAGCCCCCTTGCTTGCAATTCTCATAAATGCTGTTTTGGTCAGCAGATACTTCGTCATAATTATAATTTTTGAGAAGACATTCGTATGAAACACTCTTCGAGCATTTCTTTTCTGAACCAGCTTGATTCATTTGTTGATGTCCTATGAAACAAAATTAGACTTCATCACTTTATTTCTTGAATGCTGAAGACTTTTCGGTGAAGAGACGAACTAAAGGTAGGTACGTACTAAGTTTTTACGGAAGAATTTATTGGATCGCAAACATCCTCCTACACAAAGTCAGGTGGGACACTTTTTTTGTATTGAAATGCAATGCATTGCTCGATTCGACGGTAATGTGCGTTTGCCATTAAGGTGTGTGAAGGAAAAGTTATAGAAAGGTACTGAAAATGTTCCAAAGTTTTACTAAACAATGAGTAACATCGGTGTGTGTGTGTGTGTACTGTATGTGTGTAATGTATGCACCTACCTTTAATAATCATTATTAAAGTGAGCATTAGACGCGAGGTGTTTTGATGTTACAATCGTTCGACTAGTTCTATGGTTCACCTACTGGCGCCGGCTGAACCGGTCGGACTCGCGTCCTTCATCATATGGGTAAATAAGACAGTTTTCTTTAAATTCTTGGTCTATTATCGCAAGACATGCTGAATGGCGGATTTATTACTTGGGTTTCATAAAGTACCAACGATTTTAGGCGCTAAAAGCTTCCTACAGTCAAATAAGAATCGGTTACAGTAACAAACCTGCATAATGAAATTATTTTTCTCCCCTACCAAATTTTCCAAAAATTACGATATCCGAAATCTGTTTAATAAACCTAGAAAAAGTTAAAGAGCGTAATTATCATAAAAATACTTACCAGTTACCATCTGCAGTTGACTGTAAATCTTCTTGAGAGGTTTCTGTTAGCCTCTCTAATACTGCGAGTCCTTTCCAAATCCAAAACGTTCTGGAATCAATAGTAGGTATCAAGTGAAAGTAAAAACCGACTCCGAACAGAAAGCAACTTCGGAAAAAAGAAGGAAATTGAATTAAATTGTAGGTAGATAATCTGACTGCAAGACTGAATTTACCCAACTGAATGAAAATGACAAGGAAATGCGATAATAATTTACTTACATGTACGTAATAAAAACTCCACCAAACACTAGTAATGATACTTGTATTATCAAATTCTTACATGTTGCACTAAGCAGACTCTGGAGACTAGCATCTTTCTGGGCCCGAACCCCGACTAAGAATTTCCGCGCATATTGAAACTGTGTGCACAGTGGTTGCATGAATACTTGGTCTTACGAGTGTGGAGTGCTTAAGTTATAAATTACTGTATCATCTTGCCGGTATTTAAATAAATATTTTCTAATATTAGTGCCTCATAGTGATATTTATGGAGACGTTTGCCGACTTGCTGTCTGTCAAATTGATGTGCGTAATTTTTTTTGGAAATTTAGAAGGAGTTTTGATGAACATTTTACTTTGAGTGTACTTTGAGTAGAGTAACCCCTTCGATCAACAATAATTGTTGATCGAAGAGTACCTAACCTGACTAAGAATTTCTGCCACATGTGCGCCGGGCCCATCATTCAAGTGGATGGTCTACGTGGCTCAAACTACATAATGTTCGGAGACATCTCGTACGAACACAATTTTCATAAAACTTTCATATGAAAACTGGTAAGGGCAATAAGTGAAATAATATCAATCAATGAATCCGAGAATGCGCGAATCCGCGCGGATGGTCGCGCAGTCTGTTGTTTGATTTGAGACATCATTTTAACTAGGACAATGTCGATAATAGTTTGACAGTGAAAAATGCAATGCGCTGCACTCCGCCATATGAATGAACGCCGGCCCTAATGGGGAGACACACAGTGGAACTAATGGCGCTAGCATAGCTGGTTCCCAACATCATCATTGGTTGAAAAAGAGGTAATGTCATTTTATAATTCAAAATAGCTTAACTTCATTGGTCAGATTGAGACCAGCTATGGTGGCGCCATGTTAGATTATCTTTGCCTGTCTCCCCATTCCATACAAAAATCAGCTCAACCGTCACCAAGTCACCACACACGACGCTCGAATCGCGGCCGCAGTGAATCGTTGTGATAATAGTGGTCAACATGAAAAATTAATTTAGATAGGTATGTATATATATATCACGGCAGGGAAAGCTTAGAGGAACATTCTGCCCAAATATTGGCGCCATCCGCCGCCATTGTCTTTCAGTCTCTACTTCTCTAGCCATCACATCGCCGTGCGATACCTACGATTCTTCATTGTTGGTAGATAGGTAGGTGGGTATTTGAAATCACACACAGCACTTGACTCAAACTCCAAACGTTTATTTCTATTACTATACCATTTAGGTACAGAAATTTATTAGCTTTTTAAAGTTGAGTCGTCCATTCGCAAATTATTATGGTTGAGGAGGAGAGTGGATGAAGAAACTCCTCACACTATTTTAAAAATCGTATTACATTTCTGAATTTTCACAACTTAATGGTGTCGATTCTGCTGTGCACAAACTAAACTTAATTTAGGCTATTGCTATCTTTTTTTCTATAATAAAACGAGAAAGAGACGGACGTAATTTTGAGCTATCAAATTTAGTTGGAACTAATTTTTCTATACAAATGAAGGTTGCACTTAAAAACATGTCGACTAAAAACACGGTGAAGCGCAAGACATAAACTAGTTTGACATCTCTAACTTAGTTCATAGCTATAGCCGTCCTTTTCTCGCACTGCCTTTTAGTAAAAGATAGCAATGGCCTAAATTAAGTTAAGTTTGTGCACAACAGAATCGACACCAATATCGTTCAGCGTTCACTTCAATAAACACCTATAATTACTTAGTATTTCAATTGTTTTGCTAATCTTAGGCTAACGTGACTGATCGTTGCTCACGCGTTTGTCCTGAGTGAGCGGAAGTCCCTCACTCAGTACAGTTTATTAATTACATAATAAATTCATTACAACTTACAAACAATACTAGAATAATTCACAATTAATCATTTTAATAATTAAACAATACCAATATTCACAAATGGAAGGGTTTTATCTAGTTAATACTAATTAGTCGCTTCACTACTTTTTACAACAATATTCGATCTTGCTTTACAATTTCCGGCAAATCAAGGGATTTAATACAAAGAACATTTATTAAGTCTTTCACTATTAACTTGTTCTGTAAAATAATCTTGTTACTTTTTAGTTTGTAATTTTGTTAGATAATCTGATTTATTTTTAGTTTCAAATCATAAAAGTTTCAAATCATAAATTGATCAAATCGTATTCGGCGCCTTCTTCCACCTGTGGAATGTTGCCTCATAAACAATATTTAGTGTCAAATGAACAATAATAATTACAAATCCAAAAGTATAGATCTAGCTAAAGACTTACCAGGTTTTAGCTAGACTTTTGTTTAAAATAAGTAAATTACTATTTGAAGCCACGAACTATCTAAGTATTAAGTAAGCCAATAGATGGCGCTTAACTCATCTGTCAATAAGAGGTTTTCCTTTTGAGGTTTTAAAAAAAAACTTAGTTTCCAAGAACTCTATAGATGGCGTTGAAGTTACTATGCCAAAGCCAAAACGCTTGAAAAAAAAACATTGTGTCACGTCACATACTCTCGTTGACTGACACTTTCATTTGCTTAACCTTCCGAATATAACCAACATTTCTCGCGCTTTGTTAAAATCAGTTTTTTAGGTTCCGTTCCTTGCATTATCATACTTACTCCTAGCGCCATCTATCCAGCGACTAGGGAAGAGCTAAAAAGAAAAACTAAGTTCTAACGTAATATTTGTACTGCCAAGCAAAGATGGCAGGTTCACCAGTAGTATCATGGAATAGAATTAGGAGTGCTATTAATTAGATTAAATCTTAGCAGATAGAGCCTCTTGCGGCGACAAATAAATTATTAGTAACGAAATGTCAAGTCCAAGTGTCAATTTGTCAAATCAAATAACAGTCTGTCAGTCTATGAGTTCTGTGGCTGCGTTCCGAATTACGTTGTAATCGATTTGAGCGTCCATATACCCGTTCCGAATTAGTATGATAATGCACGGAACGGAACCTAAAAAAACTTATTTTAACAAAGCGCGAGAAAACTAGGCTTTATTCGGAAGGTTAGGCAAATGAAAGTGTCAGTCAACGAGAGTATGTGACGTGACACAATGTTTTTTTTTCCCAAGCGTTTTGGCTTTGACACCAACTATCATAGTAAGTTCAATGCCATCTATAGAGTTCTTGGAAACTAAGTTTTTTTTTAATACCTCAAAAAGAAAACCTCTCATTACCGTGAGCGCGATATCGATGTCCCTTGAATCGTCATAAATGACGTCATGACATGCGCCATCTTGCGATTACACCAACCCTGCCCCAAGTACCTATATATCACCGTGAGCGCTGTCAAAATTTTAGATGGCAGTTGTGTTCACAGGTTGTGTTATTTTGTTTTATTGAAAAAAAAATGAGCTAAAAAACATTTTATTTAATTATGGTTGTATCGAATTGCCGGGAACAAAATACGCTAATATAAACGCTTCCATCATCCTTTTCATCACTGGACGAATCGTCGTTCTCTATCACAAAATCTGAGTTATCAGAGTCGATAGAGTCAACCAACATAGATTCCATTTTCAAAAATAGGTCTTGAAAAATGTTTTGGTTTGGGGTTATGTTCACTAACAACGCAATCACGAGCGTTCCAAAAAGGGGCCGGCGAAAGGGGATAACGCCGGTAGTGACGTCAAAGTCTATGTGTGAAAAAAACATATTATAAACATATTATTTGGTATTCCAAAAAGTGCTGAAAGTTTCACTACGATTTCAATAAAATATTGTTATTGTAATTTTTACTTGATTATAGCACATACAATTAGTAAAATTATTCTAAAGGGAAAAAAAATTGCTTTTTATGGCAGATTGTGATAAATGACGTCACATCATGGCCGCGACCATTGCTACGAGTGCCACGACACTGTCGTGGGAGTTCAAACGTCCGTGACTGTCGTGACGACAGTCACGGACGTTTGAACTGTCATAGAGAATTGCAGGAGTTTTAATATTACTTTTCTGCGACAAGTAGTATTTGAACTTATCTTTTAATACTTTTCTTGGGTTGATAGTACTGTATTTTATTGATATATGTGAAGAAAAAATTACGTGCATATTCCCTATTGATGACAGCTATTAGCTGTCATAATCGTGCTAACTAAATCGGTCGGAACGCAAAAATATAGATGTCAACGCTGTGAATCTGTGAGCGATTATTTTGTAATACGGAATGCGACCTGTGTGACACTGACTAACAGTGACATTGACATAAGATTATTATTTTAGTTATACTGTTTTAGGTTAGAATCTATTTGTTAGTGCTTGAGAAAATGTTAGTTTAAGAACATGAAGTGAACGACACCTTTTTTCTGTGAACTGAACCTCTTTCTGGTGAATTTAAAGTGATAAGCAATAATCAGCCTAAAGGGCTAGTCTGATTATTTTAACGAAGAGATAACCTAGCAGCAACTGCGATGCATGCGATAGAATACAAGAAATACCATGAATCCTTCATGCAGAACAACCATGGGTCTACAGCAGTTTACACATGCGCTTGTATATTGTTCACAGTACAATGTTCAATTTACATAGCCATCAAAACAAGATTTCCAGTCTGCGGCCAGTATGCTTACGAATACCTGGTGATTATATTACCTATGGTCATCGCTCACACCTTACTAGCGGAATACATTAACGTGTTAAACATAATAGTTTTCATTCTTCTGCAAATCAATCTGTTGTTCTACTATCCAAGCATAGTAAAAAAGTTCATGCAGAAAAATGTCTTTCACAACAACAGGATTGCTTTAATATCTTGTCTTAGAGGACTGACGTATCTTATAACAGCACTATGTATCTTAGCTGTAGACTTTCAAGACTTCCCAAGATACTTAGCCAAGACAGAAAGATTTGGATATAGTTTAATGGATACGGGAGTTGGATTGTTTGTTATTGTGAGTGGTTTAGTCCATAAAGACCTGCAGCAACAACGATTAAAGGATATTGTAAAAGCGAATTTAAAAATGATAGGTATACTTGTAGTTCTTGGAGTAGGAAGATTTGTATCAATAAAGCAATTAGATTACCAGGAACATGTCACAGAATATGGCGTACACTGGAACTTTTTCTTTACAATAGCTGTTTGTAAAGTTCTTTCAACCATTGTATTGTACTTCTCAAATAATGCTATATTACTATGCATTCTTTCTTTAGTTGTTCATGAACTTGCCTTATATATTGGTCTACAAGACTGGGTATTTGGTGATAGCCCTAGAAACTCACTTATATCAGCAAATCGTGAAGGAATTTCTTCCTGCTTAGGATATGTGTCCATCTACATATTTGGCGTTCTTATAAAAAATATATTACTTGATAGAACAGTTACAAAATATCAAACACAAATAAAACTCATTTTTGGAACAGTAATAATGTGGGCTTTGACATATTTTGTGGATATTATTCGACCAACATCTAGGACATTAGCAAATGCTGGATATTGTATTTATATGGACACACTTTTAATAACAATGTCAACTGTGTTATACTTTGTTACAGTATTAGTAGAAGATAAAGATAAACATTTCCAAGTCCCTATTATTCTTTCCCATATAAATACCAATGGTTTGTCATATTTCCTTATAGCCAACTTGTTGACAGGTGCCGTTAATTTATCAATTAGAACTTTACTAGTGCCTAGTTCTGTTACTTTTATAATTTTAAATATCTATATGGTGGTCACATTAGCTATTTTAATTTATCTAAAAGTTTTAGGTTTGAGATTATAGGAACTTTCTAGCTAGATAATAGGGTTAATAAAAACAATGACAATCCAAAGCGTCTTTACAGCAGGCTTAAAATGGCCGGTTTAGCAGAATCCACGTAGAATCTTAGTATGAATCACGTTAAACATTTTAAGTTCTTAAAATGGACTTTATTACTATACATTAACACTTCAATACCCGCAATTACAGACACAATTAAAATAACAATGCACCGTGCCTCTGGAGGCACGGCCGGGAGCATACGGGTTAAAGTCCAATTTGAGAATTTTAAATTTTTAAGGTGATTAATAATACGATTCTACTAAAGCGGCCATTTTAGACCCCCTGCGAGTCTAATATGGCCGCTTTAGCAGAATCAACGCAGAATCTTAGTATGAATCACGTTATAAATTTAAAATTCTTAAAATGGACTCTATGGTTATGATCATAAAGTCCATTTTAACAATTTTTAATTTTTACGTGATTCATATTACGATTCTGTTAAAGCGGCCATTTTAGACCCCTTGGTCTATATAAACATGTAAATAAAATTGAAGTGTTTGTTTGTAATGTCAAAAAATATCAGCTTTTTACTGAATGCGTAAGAGAGTATTACACTGTCTGTCTCATGTCTTTTTGTTCCATGTACCTCCGAAACGGCTGGGCCGATTTTGACGGGACTTTTACTGATAGATAGCTGATGTTATAAGGACTAAGGATTTGACGCGGACGAAAGTCGTGAGGCACAGCTAGTTTGAAATAAATGCTTTGATTTTGATTGCATGAATTAACAATAGATAGATGAAATGGCGGCCGGGAACAATATGCGACTCCAGCATTCCCTTTAAATTCAAAGGGAGTATTTATAAAACCATGGTTAGACCTGCTGTCTTGTATGGATCAGAATGCTGTTGCTGAGCCACAAAAGGGATGAATGAAAGGCATTAATGTATGTGTCTGACTGAAATGAGAATGATATGAGGCAATTTAAGAGGGATGTGTGGTGTAACGCGAATAGATAAAATAAGAAATGAGTACATATGGCTGAATAAATGGCTATATGAGTAGAGGAAGACAAAAGAAACCAATGTATGGACGTGAAAGATGACATGGCTTGAAAGGAGGTGACATGCTGCGCCGACGGGAACACCCAAAAATTCCGAAAAACTAAATTCCTAATTTCGATATTCCGATTAAGTATCAAAAGTCTGAATTTCATAATTCCGAAAGTCATAAATATACAAATTGTTTGTTGTCCGATGTCATGTTCGATGGATCGTAGTCCGAAAAACGATATTCCGATACTTCGAATAAAACGCTAAAATTGTCCTAAAAGTCTTGCTAGGCTGGCACGAGGAGCGCAGGCCGAAGGCCGGCGGAGCGACGACGACATTTGTGACTAAGTGGGTGTGTAATGAAAATGCGAGCGTAGCGAGCGCGCGTTTTGGAGTCGTAGCAGGCGCACCGTTTTCAAGTTATAATCATCATTCAAATTCCCATTGCAAAAAAAATTAAATAACCCGCCTGCCGCGTAATTCTAAACAGGGTGTGACAAACACTGGCTTGGCCACCATCAGGGATTTTAGTTTTGATAACACAAAAATTAAGTCGCTAATTTGTCGCCAAATATCAGAATTTGTCGGTCACTTGTTCAAAAGATATAAGGGCTTATAGGTGGCCGATCTGGCGAGAGTCTCCCCAGCTTGGCCACATGTATATCTCAAAAACTAGGGCACCTAGCGAAGATCTGTTTTCTACCATATTTTGTTACATGCTAATTTGTCGGAATTTGTCGCCACGTCACAGGTTTAATCGGGTCTTAATTAAGAAGATATAATGAGTTCAACTAGTAAGGTATAGTCCAAGAGCTAGATCGAAATAACTCTAAATTCCTATGGTCTATCTCTTGGACTATACTATACTAAATTAACTCATTATATCTTCTAAACTAAGACCCGATTAAATCTGTGACTTGGCGAGAAATTTCGACTAATTGGCGACAAAATATGGGAGAAAACAGATCTTCGCTAGGTGCCCTAGTTTTTGAGATATACATGTGGCGAAGCTGGGGAGACTCTCTCCATATCGGCCACCTACCTATAAACCCTTATATCTTTTGAACCAGTGACCGACAAATTCTGATATTTGGCGACAAATTTCGACGATTAGTTTTTTGTGTTATCAAAATTAAACTTCCTGATGGTGGTGTCACTGACACCTAATCAGGCAGGTGAAAATAAAAGTATGGATTCGTATTTTTAATGTTTTGTATTATCACTGTTGGACTATTGAAATTCGGTATTTTGAGATTGAACGTTCGGAATATTAAAATTTAGGAACTATGAAAACAGGATTAATAATAAATCGTTGTTATATTCGGAATTTTGAACTATTCGGATTTATGAAAATCAGTATTTTGAAATTCGGGATTGTGACTTTCGGAATAAAAGTTTTCGGACTTATTTATTGTACCCTGCGCCGACCCCAAGTAAATTGGGATCAGGGCCTTAATATAACAGAAACACCATTAATAAAACATAATATTTATTGCAATTCATAATGCAGATATTAGTTACATTCTTACAACAACATTTTAACAAGTAAAAAAAAAACATTAAGTATTACATTGTTTAATAGACAGAATTGGCAAATTCCATAAGTACTAAATAAGATTTTTTTTTAATAAGTATAAATAAGTAATATATTTTTATTGCATTTTAATTCCTTTTTCTTATGTAAGAAATAAGTATCTATATAGCCACATACATCAATTAAAATTATGTTCAATTCCTGTTTAAGTGAATATGTAGAGGTGCATAGTGTCATCATTAGTTAATTAATATTTTGGTGCCGATTCCCTTGTTCACAAACTGAACTAAATTTAAGTTGAATGCATCTTTTTCTTTTTATTTCATTATGAAAAGGACAAAAGATAAATATTAGTTTAATCCTGTCAAATTAGTCAGCACCTGACGTAATTTGATGTAATTTTAGTAGTCAACTTTTTAATCGCGTCTAAAACTTGTATGGCGCTGATTAATTTGACAGCACATAACTAAAATTTATCTTTTGTCCTTTTCTTAATGAAATAGAAAGAAAAAGATGCACTGAACTTAAATTTGGTTTAGTTTGTAAACAAGGGAATCGGCACCATTATCTATTTTGTTACAAAAGAGATCAAACCATGTCATAATAATTGTTATGTTGTAAATAAAAATTATCACTATTGTCTAAATACAGAGATGATAAATAAATGCAATAATTTGTAAAAAATGTCGTGTTACTGATCAATGCTGGGAGTTATTTCATTTTAAATTAGTTTAAGAATTTTGACCTTTTTTTTGTTGTAAATATTTAGTTTTAATTATTCTCTAGGTAGCTTTAATTCATTGATATAATTGTTAATTATAATAAAAATTAAATTATTTTAGCTGAATAAAACCTTCAATAACCATCTTAGGTTCTGACTGATGGTCTAAGAATTTATAAATTCCATATTTAATTAAAAATTAAATCTACTCACATTCCCTATTCACTGTTTATTATTGTATACTATTATTTATATTTAAGAATGTTATGATTTTACAAAATATAATTTAACATAAAATGACAACCTGGTACTTTTGTTGGAAATAGTAATGTAAAAAAAACTTGTCATTGCTGGCCATTTATCCAGATGAATATTGGGGGTCGTGACACTACCCCCCCCCTCCTCCCGAGTCTCCCCATGATCTCACCGTTCATTTCTGATATCCCCCCCCATTGGTCTATGAGATTAGAGGAACAGAGAGATAACTTTATTTACCCAACTACGACGAAGCCAACAGGGAGGGTTATGATTTTAACAGTCCATGTATGTATGTTCCGCTGTCCTCCGTAGCGCCTAAACTATTCATCCGATTTTGAGGAATAATGTGTGAATCGATTCGTTATTTTAACTCGGGTAACAGGCTACATTTTAACCAACTACAGTATTTTCTCAAGTTAGTTATTATGTCTTGGACTGGGACTGTGGCTTTTTTTTTTTTTGGTTTTTGACATTCAAAAGTACCGTAATGGTCTAATTGAAATAAATGCGTTGAGTTTGACTTCAATACTATAGAAATCGCTTTACCTTGTAAACCCCGAATTTCACGGGTTTTTTTGTGGCACACAAATTCTTGTTTGCGTAAGTACTTGTGCAGTGGCTAAATGGCCAGCAGTACTCGGAGAGATAGGCTATCGTGACTGAAATTCGATCAGGAAATAATATGTATAGGTACAGTC
The DNA here is from genome assembly GCA_905147715.2 of Xestia xanthographa. Classification (NCBI taxonomy): domain Eukaryota; kingdom Metazoa; phylum Arthropoda; class Insecta; order Lepidoptera; family Noctuidae; genus Xestia; species Xestia xanthographa. The sequence continues at coordinate 2,792,348 of LR990655.1, forward strand.
ACGGACTATAAATGATGAGCCACTTGCCACCATTCGTATTTTAGCCGTGTAATGCAAATCGGGTTTATTCGGGTATATTCGTACATAGTACAGAAAGACTACATAAAGTCGACGAATTACAGGTGTAGCAACCGTAACCTAGCGACAATTGTTTTAGCGTAGCCATAGTAACGTTGCATTGGCGTACGGAGAAATAAGTATCTTTTCTGACATCGACATTTCAACTGTCACTCTGGCTTCGGATAGGTTTTCAGAAATAAAGAGAGTATTTAAAGGACTATTTCAAAAGAGGTCAGTATCAAATAGATTGGGATACACGTCAGCACATTTATAATTGACAACTTATAAGTCATTTTTCAACCTCTATGGATAAGACTATTTCCGATTATTAGTAATGTGTCATTTTGTTTCCGAGCATTCGGTTTGAGTTCGTGTTTAATCGTGTAATCTCGTCAATGTATAAAACTGCAAAATTGGAAATCTTGAAAGTGGCTTATCAATTATAGTCCGTGACTGTACATAGAAAAACGTTACGGACATTTTACGATGTGGAGTCTAACCAGCGACCCCTCGATACAATATAGAATATTTTTCGTCAGTAAAAAGAGGCAAATTTAAAACCTATGTTTATGAGGAAGAATATTTGACAACTGATAATAAATCTTATTCTATTCTATTTTATTAATTGGCAAAGTAAATCCAATGTCGACTATTCTGCCAATGTCCAGTGAATTGGAAAAATTCACAAGTTAAATTCTTCGATTGATACAAATTGGACACAATGTGAATCTTGTCTGATTAGTACTTCATTAAATCTAGAATCCTAGCATCTACTAAAGTAGTTACTAAAATAATAGCGAACACTGATATTACATAAAAATATGATTCAAATACATGTACCTACTTATAGAAAGTAAGCATTTCCGAGTGTAGGTACTCATGTCAATATTCCTGTTTTTATTAGTCATATTATTGCTTTTATAAGGCCCACTGCATATTGCAGATTTTAAGTACAATATTGATTAAGTTAAAAGGATAAGTAGTTCCCAAACTACGGAGCTAAGTCATCGACAATCCGTCGGCTTATGAGCACGCCTAATCTAGAGGGGTAGTCAAGGACATATCAAACACGTAAACGATAAAAAAAACGTCACGTAAAACAGGGTGGGCTCATTAGTATTGCCATTAACCAAACACAAACCTCATTTTGGGCTACAGTGGCTCCTAGGATATTAGACACGGTCATTTAAGGCGATTACATGAGCTAAATTAGCAACTGTATTTGTGTTGGTTCAAACTTCGTTTGAAATACTGTTAGAATAAAGTTCTAATCAGCTTGCACGACAAAGTGGTTGTTACGTCAGTCACTGCGGCCGAATAGTGCGAAATGAGTGGTTTTTTGCGATTTACAAAAAATCTATTGATTGGACTAAAAAAGTAAAACACTATGATACTAGTATTTTGCTTGTAGAATTATTTGCCAAAAAATCAGAATGATCGCATGTATTTTAGTATGATTTCTACTCGTTAAAAGAAATTTTTAGAGATATAAGTTCGTGTTTTTTTTCCATCGATTAAAATTTGTTGTAGGTATTATGTTTTCAAAACACTATCGTAGGTACTAGCATATATCCTGAAGAATATCATAATTATATTTTTCTGGTTTTGTTTATTGCAGTGTTGCTTTTTTGCATTATAAAACTCGCGATTAGCTCAATAAAAACATACAATTATATGCAGTCGGCCTTACTTACCTAAAAACTAAAGTATCTAATTAATACCTAATTGTAAACTGTTAGTAAATTAAAGCTTTTAAAATTAGGGCTTTTTGTTAATATATAGCTATGTTTAACAAACGATAATTTAGTACACTCTGGCTAATTTGATCGCAACATTTAAGACATAATAATTATTGCTAAATATCAATTCCTTATAATTAATTTAGTTAAGTATATAATAATAAGTTAATAACATAATAATATACTAACATCGACGGGGTTATTATTCATATTAAGCACAGCCAATATTGCAATTTGGGGTATTTTTTTAAACCATCACTGGTTGAATTTTAAAATGGGGCAATCAGCACAACACATCATTTCAATGTTGATGCCTGTTTTCATTAAGGCGACTACAGGAAGTAAATTAGCAACTCTATTTATGGTGGTTCAAACTTCGTTTTAAATACTGTTACAATAAAGTTCTAATCAGCTTGCACTACAAAGTGGTTGTTACGTCAGTCACTGCGGGCCGAATAGTGCGAAATAAGTGGTTTTTGCGTTTTACAAAAAATCTATTGATTGGACTAAAAAAGTAAAACACTATGATGCTAATATGTTGCTTGTAGAATTATTTGCCATAAAATCAGAATGATACGATCATTCTGATTTTGTATGGTTTTTACTCGTTATAAAAAATTTTTAGAGATAAGTTCGTGATTTATTTTTATCGAATAAAATTTGTTGTATTATGTTTTCAAAACACTATCGTGCTAGCATATATCCTGAAGAATATCATATATTTTTCTGGTTTTGTTTATTGAAGTGAATCATAATTATGCTGTTTTGCATTACAAAAGTCGCGTTTAGCTCCTGTAGTCGCCTTAACAGTAGGTTACACTTACATGAATGCCCCAATCAAAGCTCGGCTCCTAGCCACAGATATAAATATATTTAAATAACGCAAGTATCACGATCCGTATGAAAACCAAGCCTGGCATTTTTTGACTACCTACGATGACGTCATAAGTATTATTTAGCTACTATACCGGATGACTTTATCACTTTAAAAAAAAAGGGTATGTCAGGTGAACGGAGTAGAAGCTTATAACATACCCAGTTTACTTTTTTTCCCACAGATTAGAAAAAATTGATACATCATCAAAAAACGCTACAAATTTCAAGTAAACTTTTCATATTAGAACAAAGAGAAATTTTGAAAAAAAAAAATGAAAAGTATCGAATTTCAAATCATACGCAACACGCGTATGATTTAAATTTCGAAATTAAATCATACGCGTGTACATAATAACCTAAGTATGCCATTTGCTTCTACTCCGTCCACCTAGTATACCCATTTTTTTTGGAAAGTGATAAAAAAGTCATCTAATAAGTCATCTAAAATGTCAACAAATAAGTTCTTGAGTTGTAACGCTATATCGTTGTTGTTTTAAACAAATTAGCTTGCTGCGACAATAGCGTCGTTAAGCATAAAATGCGAAGTAGGTGCCTCTTGCGTTATGTAGATATATCTATAGCTTCTGTGCTCATAGCCAAATGCATCGGCATTCATCTAGGTGTCATCTAGTTTTTGTAAAAATGGGAATTAATTTATCAATTAATTCACTGGTTAAGTACTAAATTCCGACATACGCCTGAACTAACCTCTCAATGGCTCAATTCCCTCGATTTTTTAAAATTAAGTCATCTGCTGACCTTAAAAACAACTACATATTGTAAGTACTAGTAATTACAACCAAGTTGAAGCGTTAAAATCGCTTTTACTGCAGTCGTTTGGGACGAGTGCTACATTTTTACCAATAGAGGGGACATGTCAGCACTCTTCACGGAGTGTTTGGAGAACCTGTGGCATAGTCTAGCAACATAGAATACTAGGCCGTAGAGCAACAAAGCGATCAGTATGCCAAGGTACAGGCACAGGTATGGAAATCTTGTCGACGACCAGAACACCGTGTATCTCATGTTTTTGTTGTAGTTTTCTGGAAAAATAAAGTATTGTTATTTGATTACATGGTATTGAAAATAATGCTGCTGCAGGGTTTAGTTTACGGCATCTTGTGCAGGTGTTTCAGGGGGGGGGGGGGGAATGGGTGTAATGGGGAGACACAGGCAAAGATAATCTAAGATGGCGCCACCATAGCTGGTCTCAATCTGACCATTGAGGTTAAGTTATTTTGAAATACAAAATGACATTACCACATTTTCAACCAATGACGATGTTGGATGACCATCGTAAACTGCTTGGTGGTGTACTTAGTTTGAACTAGTTTGGCGGGATTAAAACTAGATATTCTAGTTATAGGTAGAAATGTAACGCCTGATTCTTTTTTAAATGAATTTTATAAAAGACTAGCGGACGTCCCGCGTAGTTCCCGTTCCCGTGGGAGTACGGGGATAAAATATAGCCTATGTTACTCAGGGTGAATGTAGCTTTCTAATGGTGAAAGAATGTTTGAAATCGGCGCAGGAGTTTTTGAGTTTATTCATTACAAACATACACACACAAAAATACAAATCTTTCCTCTTTATAATATTATAGACTAGCTGACCCGCGCAACTTCGCCTGCGTCACATGAGAGAGAGAGGGTTAGAAAGAGTGTGAGTCATCCCTAGAACATAGACATAATTATGCTATCGCGGTTTTTTTTTAACTTTTTAACAGGAACAATTCTCTCATACATGATTGTTGCGTAACTTTAATCGTATATGCAGCGCTCGCAACAGAAGTTCTCAAAAGAAATACATTTTCTCCGTTTTTGTAACATTTATCATTGATGCTTCGCTCCTATTAGTAGTAGCGTGATGATGTAAATTTTTAAAGCAGCGTCATGTAGACTAATCTAGAGTAGGTAGGTACCTTATGCTATAATAACTTTTTCACTTCTCATGCTCTTAAGTTCGCCTTTATGTCGTGCGTAGGCGACAAAGTCGCTTTTTATGCTCTAGAGCACTGACTGACTGTCAATCTGTCGTCTATCCGTCTGTCTGTCCATCTGTCTGTCCATCTGTCTGTCCGTCTGATTAAATTGACAATTTTTCTCGCACTCAGTGAAAAGTATAGTTGTAACTCACGGCGCTAAAATCCCATTATAACTTGGTTCCTATTTACTACCTCGCTAAAGCTCGGTAGTAAAACTACCTCGTATATAATGGGTCATTTCAGCCCCTTGTATTACAATGTACGGTGGCGGTGGCGCAGTGGTGGCGGCACCGACTTACAAACAGTAAGTCGTGGGTTCGAACCCAGGCAGGCGCATTACTTTGTATAATTTATTTCATCACCGCTGCTCTCAAAACGCTGAAGGAAAACATCGTGAGGAAACCGGCATGTCCTAGAACCAAAAATTTCGAAGACATGTGACATCTACCAACCCGCACTGGACCCGCGTAATGGACCCTATAGCCCATTCCCTCTCATAGAGAGGTGGCCTGAGTCCCAGCAGTGGGAACATTAACAGGCTGATGATAATGATGCTGATTATAAAGCCGGTCAGTTGATTTAAAAGTTATGCGAGCACATTTTTAGTCATTAGTACCATTTTAGTGCAATAGATGTTGTTGCATCTTACATTTGATGATTAGTTCTTCTTGAACACTTTAAATTCATATATCTTTTGATAGAATTAACCGATTACGATGAAACAAAGACTAAATTATACCTCAAGATACGCACAATTTGTATGTACAAAAGTTATCTATATTGGTTTCGTATATAGGTATTTTACGTGATGCTTGATCATCGACACAGACAAACAGATAAACAGACAAAAATTCCAAAAATGCTGGAAATGGGTTCCGTTGGTTATCCTTTAACACCCTGGCAATTTTTTTTCAAAATATGTTCGATGTACAAAAACGATTTTTCTACAGATTTATTATATGTTAGATATAGATAGATTACTGAAAGTGTACCTACATATGAAAATCACTTTAAAAGTGGCCCGCCCTAAACGAAATCCTGTACCCGCACCTGTTCTTGCGCGCGTGTTTCTAATCTTACCTAGTCATGTAAATGTGTTATTCTCACTGACATTACCGACCACCTTGGATGGAATTAAAATTAATTAACTCATTTAGTCTAATCAAAACTTGTTTAACGCAGTCCACAGATGGTTACAGACATGCAGGTAGATAATTAACTAAGTCGTCCCGGCGTAATTATTATTTACTTATAATTGTAGGTACGTCAATGAATCAATAATATGCACCCAGTGGCGTAGCTAGCATGGGTGACACCCGGTGCGGATATTGTAGGTGTCACCCCAAAAATCAATCAAAACAGTTAAAATAAAAATTACGTTTGTCTATTCGTACAAGGAGTCATTTTGTCGATTTATACAGAAAATTCTATCAATTGAAAAAAAGAATAAAGTGGTAAACTCAATATAAGACTGGTATTGTACGGAACTCTCTCCACGCGAGTTCAACTCTCACTTGGCCGGTTTTTATAGGTGGCACTAGTAATTTTCACGGTCGGGTGTCACCCCTTAGCGGGTGACACCCGGTGCAGGCCGCCCCTGCAGAACCATCTGGCTTTTACTTGTAAAATTAGACGCAATTTTTACGGCTGTAAAAGCGAATATCTCATGAACCATTGACTCAAGAAAAACTATTATAAGAACATCAATATCATTTCTCAAAAGCGGTTGATATCTTAGACATCCCACGGACGATGGACGGACGACGGACAGGAATCCGTTTTTTTTTCCATTTGGCTGCGAAGCTAATATCACCAAATACTCAGATTAAAGATTAAAAAATTCACCCAAATCAACTGGCAATTAATTAAACTTATGTCAAACCCTGTTACCTTCACAAGACTGAAAAGAAGGGCACCTCAAGACTTACATACAACCAACATGAATAAGCTTTAATGCCGATCGGATGAGGCAGTGGCTTCATACCGTGCAAGATCAGGAACCATCATCTACCTATTGCTGAATGTCTCGGGACAGATTGCATTAAAAAGGAGTTAAAAAAAAAAAATTGGATGCAGAACCCTAAAAAATCAAGTTTCACTTACCTAAAATTGCGGCTCCATACCCAATTTTGCTCGTCCCCATTCTGTAAGAGCAGGTGGGCACATAGATCTCATACAGTGAGTCGTCATCGAATGTTATGCTGAGCGTCGACTTCGGTGTGTTGAACCAGGTGGTCACCTTGTGCGTGAAGTCTTTGTATTGTTTTATGTACTTAGACTCATGGTCGTGGGCGCAGAAGAATATTTGAGGATTTATTGTATCCATTATCTGGGGAAATCAATAGTTGTGTTTATTAAATGAGAGTGAGTGAGGAGATTACGGCAAATTCCTCATGGGAGAGGCTTATGTCCAGCAGTGGACGTTATGGGCTGTTGTTGTTGTTGTTTATTAAATACAGATTTATTTGCCCAGTTTTTTTTAACTGTTACAACATAAGTTTGTAATTTATAGATATCCCTGGCTGATAGTTGAGTTTTTATGTACCAATAATCATATTTTTGCCAACAATATTTTGGCCATTCGTTTGAAGGTATTGAATGGGTGATATCCTTTAAATCATTATTCTATTTTGAATTCTAAGTTGAATAGACAGAATTATGTTTTAAACATGTATAGTGTTGAGTGCTAAATGCATTTATTAATTTGTAATTTTGTAGAGCTAGTGGACTTTAGAAGTAAAATTCTTCAATTTCTTCTCTATTTGAAATTACATATTATTATGTGATAAAATACTTACATTTTGAGTAAATGTTACCCTCAACGTAACAGGGTAATGAGAGACAGCCATTTTAAAGTTGCTCTCAGTGCCCTTAGGCTCATCAGTCTTCGAGGGGAATGAATATGTAATAGCATTCACTTTGTATATGGAAACGTTGAAGTACGTTATCACGGACGGTTGTTGGAACACTTTTTCAAACTCCTGTATCTTGTCATGACGGATTGGTTCATTCTCACCACCAATGTCGTTGTCACCTGGTAGCCAGACTTGCTGAAATGTACCAAAGACCAAATAATTAACAAATTGATAATTTGTATACTTTGTAACATGATATTAAGATTTTTTGTTGATGTTAACGTTTTAGTGCAGAAAATGATTCATTTAAACTGTGAATAGTTTCAACTAAAATGATATAAGAAATACATTTACAAGTTTGCAGTTTGGGCAGCTAATACAGATAGTTGTAAACAGGCAGTGAACATCTTAATGACAGTTGCACTGAATCACGAAGTGAGGCAGGAACTAAAAAAATAAAAGTAAAAGAGGCCTAATCCAACAGTCGTTGACTATAGGCTGATGTGATGAAGGATGCAAGTAAAGCATCTCTGAGAAGTGAATCAAGCAAGTTTACTTTGAACATTATTACATCCTTCTTGGTCTGCAGGACATAAGTTGTGTGAGGTAAATGTAAAATAATACTTTGTTTACCACAGCATGATGATCCCAGTCAAATATTTTAGACAGTCTTTTCACATAGCCGTGGAACTGTGGTATAGTGGAAATGGAGCCCTCATCCATGAGGTCCCCCAGGAACACCAGGATATCAGGCTTGAAGTAGTCAGCTACTACGTTGAATGTTGACTTTAAGTAACTGGAAATATATATGAATTTCTGTCACTAAAATCACTATGAAACAGTATAATATTTATTTTGAGTTTTTTATCTCATCAAGAAACACATTTGTATTTTGGGATAACATACCAGATAAGCAGTTGATGAATTCAATATGTTATCTTGTTATCTTACATTTTTAGATAAATGGAAGAAAGATATCAGCTAAGAAACTATGTTGTAAGAGTTCCTTCATATTTTTTTATCTATTTTTATACATACCGGTCACTATCCCAATTAATGATATAGCTCCAAGGCGGCGAGACAGCTTCGTCCCCTTGTATTTGCGGGTCAGCTATAAACAATATCTTTACACAACTGGGATCTTGATCACTGCTGCAATCGAATTCTGTCCAGTGCGACTGTTGAAGGAGGTAAATAAACCACTCACAGTAGACAATAGCTCCGAAGAACGCCGCTAAGACGTATTTTACAGTCGTGCTACAATAAAAAAGCCATAAAATCAACCAAGTGTGAATTATTTCAAAAGATGTAGTTTCTGCGAGATTTTTACTCAAACAGAAATTGTAAATTTCTCACCTTCGCCTTGAGTACATTATTTACAAGGCCGTGCCGTTTTTCGTTTTTTTTTATTATAAAATTAAGTACCTAGTCTACCTACTACATCATCCCAAAAATTTGAACTGAGAACTCAAAACAAATGTCAAAAACTAAAAACAATATCGTAGTCTTCATTTTACGTAGAGTAAACATCTTATGATAACAAAATACTGGTCTAATGTTTCACGTTCATGCATAATAAAATTAAAATAAATTCATATCTTAGAAGCCAGGCAACTAAATATTTTTTTTTCCAAACTATGCTTCTAACATTTGCTATTATCCAGTAATTTATCTACAGTTTCTAATAAAAGAGGAGATGAAAAGATGACTGGAACGAAACGTTGAAGATAAACGATTGTTGACATTAAATAGGGTGCATTCACAATTATAGAGAAACGATAATAAGTTTTACAATTGTTTTAAGATAAAATTATATTCAAACCGTCTAAATAACAAATACATAGCTATTCTGTTTTGCAATACTACTGAATATGCAAGTGATATTTACTTTAATTCGGATTACACCCATGTACGCCATAAAATCCGACGGCTGCAATATAAAAAATAAACTTGAACGCTTCCCTATTGCGGCGATTTGACAGGTCAGCTTCGAGCCACTTTTTAGCTTTCCGAGTAGCGTATTTTCATTTTATTTTGTGTTATCCTCTAATTTACGCGTAATAAATAACATGTATGTAGTTGTAACAGTAGCGTGATTAGTCTATTACACTATTTGTAAGTGCACTTACAGTGTTACATAAACAGTAGAGGGCTAATCGTTTCGGCTATCCCGATGCATATAACTACATAGTACGTCAGTGAACGAATGGTGGCATTAAGATAATGGATGTGGATGCTCCTAACATATTAAAAAGGTGCAGCAGTGCACCGTTAATCAATGAGGCTGCTTCTACGACGGCCACATCGCCCACGACAAACGTAACGCCCAGGTAAAGTAATATGTATTGAACACGCCTTCTACAGCTGTGTTAAAGTTGTTGCTACGCTGCTTACCTATTTTTGACAGCTGCTGAGGTCGCCAGTGGGTGCTGTGCCCGTATTTAGCGATATTTTTGCATTATTCACAGTGTATACTATAATATTATCGTTACTGGTTGGTTGTATATTGTTATGGTAAAAGTGCAGTAGCTTGGCGTCATTTTACAGTGTTGAGTTGCAATGTGTTGACAATGTATAGGTGCTGCAGTTAGTGCTGAGCTATCAACTTGATACTGTCCTAATTTTATTTGTTTCATGATTTTATTACTTAGTCTTATATTTTTTTAATTGCCTCATCTGATAATGCCTAATTAGTAAAGTTTCAAGTGGTGATAAAGTGCTAAGTACTGATTTTATTATTAGTTTGTTGCTAAGTTGTTGATTGGGAGTTATTAACCAGGAGACTTAGGTAAAGTGCATAAAACAACCACATTTTATACAGATTCACTCAACAGATGAATTTTATTGAAAGAAATCAACAGTGATTCACAATATTCATCACCATCATCAGCCTATTAATGTTCCCACTGCTGGGACACAGGCCTCCTCTCTATGAGAGGGAATGGGCTATAATCCACCACGCGGGCCCAGTGCGGATTGGCAGATGTCACATGTCTTCGAGTTTTTTGGTTCTAGGACATGCCCGTTCATTCAAAATATTATAATTTGCTAATTCAAGCTTGCCTTTAGGATGTTAATTTCATATTGCATTTTAACTCATCAACACCTATACTATATATATATATATCCACCATATGACTTGGCTATAATATGTTTTTTATTGATTCCAATTATGTAAACAAATTATTGAGTTCTTTTTTTTATGTTCTGTTATACAGGGTGATTGTGTCTGGACACGCCATAGCAAATTCGAGTATAGTGGAGGTCATTTACTAATTATTGAACCTTACTTTCCCTAGCTAAAATTTTATAGTTTGGGAGATATAAGTACCTATTTCGATTTTTATTATGTATTGAGATTTTTCCAAACTTTTTTTTACATTATTTTTTTTGTATTAGTTGTTGGTAGTCATAAACATTAGTGATTAAAATACCTCGGAAATTCCCCCAAAATAGGGTTAAAAATTAAGAAGTAGGATTTAAAAAAAAAACTTAAAAAAAAAATCTTAACTAAAATGTCCAAGTAGGGTCCAATAATTAGCAGATGACCTCCTCTATGCGTCTTTGCTATGGCAGGTCCAGACACAATCACCCTGTATACTAATAGTTAACTGCAGACCTTGAAAACATGTAAGTTTTTGTGGTTTGATGTAATATTTGTTTGCACTGTTAGAATTTTTATTAAAAAAAAATGTGTTCATTGTTTTTGCACTCATTAACCCGTAATCTCCAAAACTACTTAAACAATTATGATAAATATATACCAAACCATTTATCTTGGGGCCTAACTTTTCATCATTACCTAGTTAAATAATATAGAATCATGATTTATTCTATGAATGTCTATCTGACTATGCTATCAGAATAAATTTCTTTTGATAAATATCTGATTCTCTGATAAATTGTTTGGTATAATGTGGCAGTTTTTTATCATTGAACTTGGTATTTACTATGAAAAATTATATTGACTATTCTTGTGGAGTTTTTAAACTGGTCAGAAATATTAATTTTGATGTGTTAACTGGTTGAGGAGCTCGTGGCTAAATAATAACAGCCGCTCGGGTCGATCTTTAGGTTAAGCCTTGCCTAGGTTGGTCTGTGGATGGGTGACCACCCTTACATACCAAGTTTCCTCCGTGCCTCTGAAAACACGTTAAGCCGTTGGTCCCGGCTGTCATTTGTAGATCTTTAACAGTCGCTAGAGGTAGTCAGTGGCCCATAAAGTCTGACAACCAGTCTTACCAAGGGGTATCGTATTATCCAGTACTAACTGTGTTGTGGAGGTCAGTTAGGCAGTCGCTCCATGTAAAATACTGGTATTCAGCTGCATCGGGTTAGACTGGAAGCAGACCCCAACATAGTTGGGTAAAGGCTAGGCAGATGGTGATGATGAACTGCTTGAAAAGATTTAGTGTAGGTTAGTAAAAGCGGTTTCATACTCATTTCCAGACATGTTTTCTTTTTAAAGAAGGTTCTCAGGATCATTCAATATGTTTTACTCATAGGTATGGAAATCTACTAGTATGCCTGAAATACTTCTAAATAAAAAAGGGCTTGTTGTCATAAAAGATTTATACTCGGCTAGACTTAACAATATTTTGATTTATTCTATTGAGTTCTTTAGAGCATAAAGACCCCTGCTTACCTCAGCTTCTATTGTTTACCTAAATTCTTGAGATATAAGCTGTTTGTACCTTGCACATTGAAAACCGCAAAACATTTCATTTTCCTTCATTTAGTAAGTATTGCTCATTCACAAGTTTTGTACCTCCAGTGACATAATGCCAGACTATTTATTGTTTAAAGAGAGTTTATAAAATACAGTCAACAAAGGCTGGCTCATCACCTGTGTGCATAATTTGTGATGCTCATGAATGTCGATGGATGGAGCGGAAGAGGAAGGCCATAGAAAATATGGATGGATTGTGTGAATAATGATATGAGAGAGAAAGAATGAGAGAATGTCATGCTCACTCAAATGTCTCGCTGATGGTGGCGGGTTTGTCGGGTCATTAGTTCCCTTCAATATGGTTGAGTTGAACGGCGCCGGTACATGCGTCATGTTCGTGAACGGGCGGTGTCAGTTGGGACTGGTCATCTCTTAGCTGCCACGGTTCATTTTAATTAGTTTATTTTTAAATTGTTGTACTAATTTTTTACTCTGGGCGCTCTTAATGTGCACGTCTTTCTACATCGTTCTTACTTAAATATATGTAATTATCTCAAAATTATATATACAGTATTTTCTCAAGTTGTTATGCCTTGTGACTGGGACTGTAGCATTGTTTTTAGGGTTCCGTACCCAAAGGGTAAAAACGGAACCCTATTACTAAGACTTCGCTGTCTGTCCGTCTGTCTGTCATCAGGCTGTATCTCATGAACCGTGACAGCTAGACAGTTGAAATTTTCACAGATGATGTATTTCTGTTGCCGCTATAACAACAAATACTAAATATAGTCAATGGTACGGAACCCTTCGTGTGCGAGTCCGACTCGCACTTGGCCGGTTTTTTTATTGTATTTTTGACATTCAAAAGTGCCGTAATGGTCTAACTGAAATAAATGCTTTGAGTTTGAGTTGAGCCAGGGAAAAATGGAAGAAAAAAACGTGTTGCGCCGACCCCGAGTAGAATAGGACAAGGGCAACAAGATGATGATGATAGCTACAGCATCTAATGTCTTGATTATCCTATAAAATCAGATTCTAAAAACTCTTCTTCTGTGTATCGATTTTCCTCGCTTTTTTTCGGCGACACCGTATTGCGTTTAAAAACTTAAGAAGACAACTGAAAACTGCAACATTACATGTCACATCGGCGTAGGGCTCTGAGCCTGGATGTCCATGCATAATTTGTGAGTGCAATGACACCCGCGACCCGTCTGTATATTCTAGACTGGACCGATGAGCCGGCGACCTTTTATTGCATAATACAATGAATACATTATCCTCTTTTAAAGCTCTGTCGCACCAAATGCAGCACGATTGCGTCTGACACGTCTGTTGTGGCGACAAGAACGTAGTTCTCCCTTGCTATAATAGGCGACGATTTTGGACGCACCAAATTGCGCAGATACCCATTGATGTGCTGCCAATGTGATAAATTCGATGCGATATGCTTCTCCATCCACAATAACTAAACGAAAACATGTACTTATGCAAGTGCAGCATTCGAATATCTTGCATCTGTAATTTAGGGACTACGACGAATAAACCAATCGAATCATGAAAAGGCGCATTGGCGAGGTCGGGAGGAGTTGAACCGCAGTTAAAGGGAATCGTCGTAAAGGAAAGGGTCCGCAAAGACCGATGCCTGCCGGGGTTGCGAGACTGTTCGAAAGAGATACCGTGGCCCTGGAACACAAAGGGCGATGAAGGAACATGGATGGGTTTTAGTCAGTAAAAGCCCGCCCAGAGCGAGAGTAGTCATTTGATGATTTCCCATCCGAAAAAAAAAGGTTCGGCGTCGTCGTAACAATTGTACAACAGGTACAATATTAAGTCAGACGTCCAAATCTCCTCAAAATCTAACCCTAGGTCCAGGATTGTCAATTTTGTCTTGTGCAAGTGGTAGTGAAGTTCTGACGGAAGTTTTTGTCTTGCTAGCATTTGCCTAGTAGGTATAGTCTATCGCGAAAAAGGCCAGTCATGTAGCGCCAATCCCTCCCACTAATTATTACCGTGATTTCATGGCAGTATTGCTTGTCATTCGAAGATCGTGATAGATAGTACACTCAACGATAATAGTTGAAATAAAACAGTATTATAAACACTGAGTAATTGTTATTGAAGCACGCAACTCTGTCCATGTTATTGTTGTCTCACGACCATCGTAATATATGTGTATGTTATGGTATCGGAATATATACGTGTTTTATAAGCAAGTGTGTTTGTACCTCGCTGTTTATTCAAGTCTAGTTTGCTCTGATTTGGAATAGGAAATTTCCATTAGCAGCTTTGGGCCCGGTTAGTAGCAATCTAGCAATAGGCTCGCGCTCGCTCTATTGCTACTACGTGCAATGTCAACATAAATGTGAGGGTACTGTACATACGCCACTGCCTGCATCTTTGGGGAAATACACAGGCGAATGGTGTATTATGGGTTTTAAATACATCATTGGCTTCTTATCACCATAGGCATCGCAGTCATTTCCCAGCATTTCTCATATCTCATAAATACTCCCCTATTTTCTGCTATAAAAGTTATTAGTTGGAAATTCCACGCATATTAGTCTAATATATTTTATGAGCGCAAGGTCTTGCCAGAAACAGATATTGCCAGTTTGAAAAATTATTTCAATTGGCTATCTTCTTTTAATTGGCTTCTCTGCTAGTTTAATTTGAGGACACCATTTAGTCAAAATAACTAATTTAATCTCATCAAAAGCTTGTAGAGCTAGATAGACTTATACGATTTCCGAATCTAGATCGTAACTGCGACCACACTTCGAACAAAAGCCGTTATTTTATATCGCCCCCCGATATTGATATATCGATATTGATATACGATCTTGATAGACAGTCGAAATCTGCTCACAAAAGACAGTCGCTCCACCACAGCTATTTAGGTCATCGGTATAATTCGTAGAACTCTTGGAACTCCTCCATAAAAAGAAAATCTTCGACGCTTTATATTGCCCTATGGGGTTATAAAAAAATTCTTAATCGAATAGGTATATCATAAAAATTTTATTCAGAAGCCGGGATATTAAAACTTCCGTCCTTTATGTATACCTCGCCAAGTTGGATCTATACCAACTATTATACATCTTCGATATTTGCAGACTCGAAGCTATTCTTTCTAGAAATCTAAGAAGCTGTATATTATCCTATCGGGTACCTAGCGCCTAACAGTTGCGAGTAGTTTTGACTCGGTTTTTAGGGTAATAGTGTTCTGCGGTTTCGAGGTATGCTAACGTGGTTGCGAAATCATCATTAGTTAGCTATAATCAAGTCTTAGTGAAATAGGGCTCATTTTCTAAAATGGAGATCGTTTTACACCGACTTCTAAAAAGAGAGGAGTTGATGTTTTTTTCTTGTATTTACAACGATTACTTCGAGATTACCAATCAAGCTGTGCAAAACCAGTGCTGATCTCTCACTGTACGGGAAGCTCATATAAAGCGAGGTCAGGTTATAATGGATTTGTATAGCTTGATGTGTCGCCGTGTGTACAAACTTAGGCAGTTGCTTTATTTACTGTAATTTATTTAATCACAACTGCTACCAGCAAAAACTGCGCAGGAAACCAGCAGAAACAAAAATTCTAAAACGTGACATCTACTAACCCGAGCTTGGTCTTCGTGGTGGATTAAGTAGAGCCCATTCAATCTCGTAGAGAGGAAGCTTGTATCCCGGCTTTGAAAAGGGAAAAAATATAATGATCACCAAAAATAACTTTGTGACCACTAACATCTAACACTATCAATTGATCGCCAAATCTTGTAAATTGAGCAACAAATTTTAGGCAATGAGGTGGTTGATGACAAACTAGTTTTGCCTAGGCCGACTTGGGGCACCCCGGCACATTTTTTTATAAACCATTCAGTAGTAGGAGCCCCGATTTTTGGTTCTAATTTCACGATAAAATGGGGATTAACTTTGGTGATCATTTGCTAATTTTGGCAATCAAAAGTGATTATTTGGCCGCTACATTTTGCTACATTTGGTGGTTCGTTAATTGATTCTGTTTGTGCTAGCAGAATAGTAGCGCGATTGACTGACGAGCGGATTTTAGTGCTGATTATGAGTCCGCCATGTCGGGTTTCAAAATCGTTTGTGACATAGAACCGCGTAGTCACACAGTTGATTCCTGCTGGGGGGACGACGCACGTGTCGGAAGGCTATAACGCAGTCAATAATTTTGAGGAAACATAAAGTGGACATGTCAGTTTGATAATGACATGTTCACATTTCCTCCAAATTAGAAAAGAGGGATCTAACTATTGATGATAATATTCTGCTGCTGCTTAGCATAGGTATTAGGTAATATGGTTTTAAACTACCTCCTACACGATTCGAGGGGAAATTGTATGCAGACAAGGTTCGCCGCTGAATCTTCATGATATTCTGAATGCTAACGGTGGGTCTAACTCAGCTCGCAGATATCGTACCAAAACGTAGGTACTTACTATACTAGTCTCTATGTATCCCATCCTCATTGCAATAAATTCTGCTCTCAAAGCATCGGTTCGGGAAGTCTCGGCTTTATAATCTAATTGAGCGGCCGGCACCGATGCGTCGCTACTAGCTCTCAATTGATGCCAATTCGCTTGCAGAGTGGTGGCGTGCAAGATTGCACAAAATTACCATGAAGGCAACACGCCCAAGTTATAGATGCTCGTTGTGGTGGGTAGTGTGAGTTTACTTAGAGGGGGACGGGTGTGAGACGCCAAAACTTTGCATGTTTTATATTTATATTTTTCCGTACAATGGTGTTTTAAGATAAGCTTCCACCTGTCCGCATCGGACGCATCGCATCAAACGGATTGTAGTATTATTGAACAGATTCCGATGCGGACAGGTGGACGATTACCTTTAGCTGCAAATAAAATATAACTTATCCATTTTTTTTGGTTGGTGCCCAAGCAAAAGGGGATGGTCGATGATTATGGTATCATTTACCATCCTCTGTTGCGCCTGTAGCACTTCGATACCCGCAATTACAGACACAATTAAAATAACAATGCACCGTGCCCGATCGGGCACGGCTGGGGCTCGGCTAACCCCTTAATTTGCCCAACAAATAACGTTTTCAATTACCTCCACACTCTACTACACGGTTCGACGTAGGTAGGACTTACAAATAACAGATCGGTTCTCCGTCGTCTGACTATGTCTTTAAAGTTTGTTAATGATATTCAGCACTGAAATCTAACTTCATCTACAATATTGTTTCAGGAATACGTCGATCTTCAGCATGTTCTCCAACAACAACCTGACGCGCACGCGCAGACACAGTGGTACCTTCGGCCCTGTCACCTCACCGGTCACTGTGGCCGTGAGTATTTTGTAATCATGACTATTTAATATAGTTGGTATTAATATTGAGGAAGATTGACGCCAGGTTAAAGGTTCAAATGCTGCATCGTTCGTTACTAACAATAGTTCGTAACAAGAAATAATATTTGATATTTTTTATACATGGTTCTATGTAAATGATTGTCTCATTGCAAAAATCACCGTTTTCAACAGTGAATTCTAGAGGGTTTTCTTTTTCCAATGTTGATTTTGCATTTGTGTATTTTTACACCTTTTTTGTGTTCATTTTGTTATAAAAATGACCGATTGCCATAAGTCCTAAAGTGACGATTGAGCTACACGAGAATCTACAGAAGAATTTCTTGCTATTTTTACAAAAATATACAAACAAGCCCCTAAAACGACCCCCTGACCAAGAATTTGGCACATTTATCTAAGAGATCTCTTCCATAACAGGTGCTTATTTGTTGCTACAGAGCTCTTGGGCACGGATGGCGCCGCGCGTCAACCAGCTGCGACTGGAAGAGTGCGCCGACGTCAGCAACACCCGCGAGGTGGCGCACGAGAGGGAAATACACACGGCCATGCAGATGGGCCAGTCTTGTGAGGACCTCACGCTAGTCGCGGGGCTCGCCAACTCACCCACTAGGGTAACTAGGTACTGAACTAATTATAATAGCTTTCTGACTGAATTTCCGCCAATCTCGGCTTAGTCTAGCCTTCGGTGCGGGAGATATTGTAGTGCACACAAGTATGGGTGTAAACACAGTGTACTCCCTCTTCCCTTACTCTCATAGTCACTTGACAAGACTGAAGTGTGATCAAATGCAATGTCAACGACTTTGCCGAATCACGGGGGTATCACACCGCCAACTTCCAAACACCGGGCGGGGGGTACTGACTTAGGAATACACAAAGCCATGCAGAGGGGTCAGTCTGGCATGGACGTGACGCTACTCCGACTCAACTGGGCTGAATACCTACGCACCTAGTAGGTATAGTATGTTCTGGCCAGTAAGGGCATTGAGTGTTGATATATGATCACATTTTACTTTGCTAGTGCAGAGATGCATTTTTCAAATACGATTTGTTATCGATAAATTATTTATTTAATTACCTACGAAGCACTTACAGACTAAATTAAACCTTATCCTCAGAAAGGACATCTAGGTAACTTTAGATGTCAATGTCAGATAAACGCTTAGATAACTGAATTAAAGTGTTGATCGTAATACCGGTACTTAGCGGCGTGTGATATCGTCACTATATTGTTAGTACCATGCTAATTAGTTAGCGAGTATGAATACAAAATGTTATTTCTGACTTAAACCGGTTAATGCCACGTTATCTTCTTCCAGTAATCTAGGATTTGTAAAATTGAAATTCTAATAGACGTAGATAGTACGGTAGCTTACAGTCCCCGGCACGTAACTTGGCAAGAGTCGTTAGATGCGCAGAAGTCGTTTTTTAGGTCTCTTTGGCGGTGGCGCGGGACGCGGGGTATGAAGTAGCGCCGATCCGAGCGCGCGATTGGCGCGTCAGTCGACCCCTGCCTCCCGCACCGCGTCTACATTCCGTTCGCTCCCGATTACACTTGCGGCCACGAGTACCACTACTACCCTTTGTTTTTGTTAGAGTTCAGTTTTAGTTTTAAATTAAGAGCGGGCCTAACGCCAGGATAAATTCTGATTTCCCCCGCGCGTCTCGCTACACCCGCATTAGTGCCGATAACAAACACGGGCGGCCGCGGCGCCACGACGCGCGAGGCGCGGGACCAAGCTTGCGTAGTGTAGTGGGTAGGGCGTAGTATATGCAAGCAACACAGTTAAATAAAGCCACTTTTTTTTCTTATTTTTTTTTGTATCCATTTTTTAACAACTTCTATACAATACATTCCTATGTTGTTTGTATATCGTGAAATAAAAGTTTCGACTTTTGAGTACTCCATTTCATCTTAATTTTTTTCTCCATTTCGTTTTATCATCACGCCTGTTATTTTGCGGACCCGATTGGCGCAGCGGTAGTGAGGCTGCCTTACGTTCTTAGGGTCCCGGGTTCGAATCCCGGTCGGAGCAAATGTTTGAGTGATGAGCATGGACATTTGTTTCCGAGTCATGGATGTTTATATGTATGTATAATATGTATGTATTTACAAACAAAAAGTATCTATGTAGTATATCAACTATCTGGTGTCCACGACACAAGCCTCGTTGCTTTGTGTGGCACTAGATGGCGCTGTGTGTAATGTCCAGCAATATTTATTTATTTATTTATACTTGAAGGTGGTTTTTTTTTTGTTTTTTTGGCCCACGAGTGCCATACGCTCGACAACATAAACAAACACATATTAATGTCTACAATTTTTGCACAAATACCAACTAAAAAGAAAATGTTATATTATAAATACATTAAAAACGATAACAAAAAGTAAAATGATGAAATAATAAAATAAATAACATTTGATTTTTTAATAACTTATAAAATGTATAAATACTGTGACCATTAATAAGAGCAAAAAGGCATTCATAAACACCAAACATGACAAAATCGAGAAATGTATAAAATTGATAACCATAATAAAATTGAGGACATACCGTACAATAAGAATCAATAATAAAAGTAAAAATAATAGAATGTATAAAATTTAGACATTGGTAAAATTGAATAGGTAACGAATAAAAATTGATGAAATTAAAAAAAATAAAGATAATACATTGATAACTATGCTAATATTTAAAAATGCATAGGATTGTATTAATGATACCTATACATGATATATACCTAATTGATAAAAACATTGATGAAAATTGTTTTAAATTGATACATCAAGACACAATAACAAAAATTATAGAATGTGTAAAATTAAAAACATTGGTAGAATAAATATTTATAAAATACTGTGCGCGTTAATAAAAAGAACAAAAAGGCAATAATAATAAAAAGCACAAAAGATAAAATCGAAAATGTTATAAAATTGATAACAAAAATAAATTTGATGACATACACTAAGAATCAGAAACAAAAAGTAAAAATGGAGGAATGTGTAAAATTTATGAGCTCAAAATGAAAATCCCAGGCGGCCAGAACATTTTTGGTTTTCGATCATGGGTGTCGTTTTCATAGTTTTTGGGGTCGCTGAATACAAAAATGAGGTCAATTTTGACCTCATTTTCGTATTCAGCGACCCCAAAAGGCAAGATGGTGCCGGGAAAAAAATGTGGTTTTTCCATCATGGGTGTCATTTTATGGTTAACGTGGTCACCGATAACGAAAATGAGATCAAAATGAAAATCCAAACTGGCGCCCAAAAAAAATTATTATGGGTCAACCCCGAAAACCATGAAAACGACACCCATGACGGAAAATCAATAATTTTCCTGGGCTCCATCTTGAATTGTCATTTTGACCCCATTTTTGTAATCAGCGTCCTCGAAAACCATGAAAACGACACCGATGACGGAAAAACCAAAAATTTTCCTCGGCGCCATCTTGGATTTACATTTTGACCTCATTTTCGTAATCAGTTTCCTCGAAAACCATGAAAATGACACCCATGACGTAAAATCAAAAATTTATGCCGGTGCCATTTTGGATTTTCATTTTGACTTCATTTTCGTTATCAGTGACCCTAAAAACCATAAAAACGACACCGATGACAGAAAAACCAAAAATTTTTCTTGGCACCATCTTGAATTTTCATTTTGACCTCATTTTCGTTATCAGCAGTGATAGGAATAGGTAGTGCTTATTAGCCTAAACTTCGAAGAACAGAGACAAGAATCGGAGACTTCCTTAGACCACAGAATAGATAATAGTACTTGCTTAGACTGTATTTTTTTCCGGGAGATCACGTAAGTACCTACATCAAAAATTAATGTTATTTGGAATAAGTAATTGGTCTATGTTTACCTAAAGTTTGCGACTAGACATAACATAACACAGTCGTTACAACCATCAAAATTTCTGAAAGTTTTCTTTTTTTAAGAACATTTTGGAAACGATTTCTTCATCATAAAACTATGAAACGCTATCTTTGTCAAGGAGCCGTACACGTTTTGAAGTAAATATCTACTTTCTAGCTCACTCTCGGCCACGTTTGTTGAAATTTCTAAAGTTCAAGTGATTTATTATTTCAAAAACAAAAGGTATTTGGATTTTATCTTACTAAAATATATTTCTGAAGTATTTTCAAAATTCTAAAATAATAGCCGGGTTACATTGTTTAGTAACACACTTAAACTTTAAAAACATCATTTAATCTTTATTGCAACGAAAGTACAATGGGCGGACTTTTATGGCTGCGCATTTAGTTATCTACTCTTAGAATTTACAAAAAAAAACTCGTCGTGGTCGCATAATAAAATATAGTCTAAGGAAGTCTCCGATTCTTTTCTCTTTTCTTCTTCGAAGTTTAGACTAATAAGCACTACCTATTCCTATCACTGGTTATCAGTGACCACGTAAACCATGAAAAAGACACCCATGACGGAAAATCTAAAATTTTCCTCGGCGCCATCTGGGATTTTCATTTTGACCTCATTTTCGTTATCAGTGACCACGTAAACCATGAAAACGACACCCATGATGGAAAAACCTAAAAATTTCATCCATCTTGGATTTTTATTTTGACCACATTTTCATAATAAGCAACCATGAAAATCATGAAAACGACACCCATGTTTGAAAAACCTAAAATTTTGCACGCCGCCATCTTGGATTTTTATTTTGACCTCATTTTCGTTATCAGCGACTCCGAAACCATGAAAATGTCACCCACGACAGAAAAACCAAAAAACCAACTTCAAGTATAAATAACAGGCATGAATGTTTACAGAGTGAACCTCAGTGGCCATTAAGTCGCGCAAAAGTCCAGTCGCGCAAGTGTCTTTCGCGCAAGTTTCTTGATACCTACTACCTACCTACTACCTCTCTTCTACCTACCTACTACCTACCTACTACCTACCTAACACCTACCTAACACCTACCTACCACCTACCTAACACCTACCTACCACCTACCTACCACCTACCTACCACCAACCTACCACCTACCTACCACCTACCTACCACCAACCTACCACCTACCTACCACCTACCTACCACCTACCTACCACCTACCTACCACCTACCTACCACCTACCTACCACCTACCTACCACCTACCTACCACCTAACTACCACCTACCTACCACCTACCTACCACCTACCTACCACCTACCTACCACCTACCTACCACCTACCTACCACCTACCTACCACCTACCTACCACCTACCTACCACCTACCTACCACCTACCTACCACCTACCTACCACCTACCTACCACCTACCTACCACCTACCTACCACCTACCTACCACCTACCTACCACCTACCTACCACCTACCTACCTACCACCTACCTACCACCTACCTACCACCTACCTACCACCTACCTACCACCTACCTACCACCTACCTACCACCTACCTACCACCTACCTACCACCTACCTACCACCTACCTACCACCTACCTACCACCTACCTACCACCTACCTACCACCTACCTACCACCTACCTACCACCTACCTACCACCTACCTACCACCTACCTACTACCTACCTACTACCTACCTACCTACTACCTACCTACCGGTTAATTCGGACAGGTTGTATATATTTTTAAAATAATTTCGGACAAAAACAATGCACATAAATCAATCATCAGTTTATTTTGCGTTTACTATGAGCTTATGCACGTAAAAAATACATAGTACCTTCGACTTCGGCAATCAGCCATCATTTGAGTCTTCAACTGTTTTAGTTATCGCTTTTCAATTGTATTTTTCTTGTTACCCATGTTACACAAAAAAAATAATTGATTCAATGATATTATTAATAGCGAATTGGCGCGGAGCAAAGTGACATAGACTACCCGTCTCAACAGAGCGAGGGCAACTGATCGGTGAAACAAACTGATGTCTCAAGCTCGCGTCACGCGGGACGGAAGACTGCGTATTGCGCGGAATAAAAATGTAGTAAGCGCCAAATGCTTTGAGTCTGTTATCTCTTAAAATAGAAAATATTTTGAAAAAATGCCAAATGTCAGCTATAGGTTATACATGAGTGATAATATTTATCAAGTTTATGGTTCAGTAACATGGACCAAAATAGAATAAAAACCAAAAATGTTGAAAATTAGAGGTAACTTTGTGATGGTTTTCTATCGAGAAAATTTTATCCTATTATGTTTTTCGCCAATGTCAACCATCACATTCATAATGAAGTTTCCTGACATATACTTTTTTTCCAATTGGAACATGATTTACTACTCTAAAAATCTAATCAAAGATTGAAGATTTTGCTTTAGGCCCGCTCTTAAGTTTTTGTTACGAGTTATTGTTATTGTTGTTGTTTTAAATTTAGTTTTTGTTACCAGTTGTTGTTATCGTTTTAAATTTAGTTTTTGTTACGTTTTTTACAATGCCAGGACCAAATACCGTTTTACGCAGACATGCCAGAAAAATGGTATACGATGTGTACTGTTTCATGGAGAAAGAAGCTCAAATATATAATAGTTCACTACATGATTAAAAAAAATAAATGTTGGCAATAACCAAAAATGACAATCAATAAAATTTAAGTGACCAGTTTGTTGTTCCACTAAGTGTACGATGCGCGAACTTGCCCCCACTCCGCCAAAACCTTGCCAACTTACGTGCCGGGTACCTTTGAAGAAATCAGCCATTGAACTCTCAAGTCAGTTGATTGATTTTGTCTATTGATATTGACTTCGGAATTGACAACATGCGACCCAACGTAAAATTGGGATTAGGGCAGGACTATGATGATGATGAAAAGTTTGGTCTTAAGGTAAAAATTTCTTACGTTTTTTGCAATTTGCAGGGCCAGTGCTAGGTTGTATGTTGATTAAAATATGATTCGCGGCTGTAGGACGATGTACCTAGTTACACAATTAATAATCATCAAAATCATCAGCACAACCCTCCAAGTTGATGAAAGTCGATTAAATGACTTTTTCATGAAATAGTCATTCGATCGACTTTAACCTCTCCGCAGCTATCTGTCACACATGTGCATCGCTGTCCTACAATTGATAGCTATCTGTCACACTTGTACTACGCGCACCCGCCTCCCAAAAAACTGCATTAAAAACCGTCTAAAACTGTCTCCTCTAGAGCTTATACCTCTGTGTTTAATTCGTTACTAAATTCCTCAATAATAAAATCGAACATCGCAACACTACTCCATAGACAACTTGCCGAAAAAAAAAAAAAACTTTCATTTGACAGACGGTGAACACTCGAATTTACCTGCGCAGCAAATGTCGTGATAACTCTGGTATTTTTAATGGTAGCTGATACTATTATATATCAAAATTATCCTTGTGAACCGTGCTTCATTATTTTGTCAACGTAAATTCGTTTTGGAATCTCGAAGTTGCAATATTTCGCCCGTGAAAAAGTAGTTATTATATGTACCTATAGTGATTGTGTTGTGTGAAGAAATACGTGATTTAGTGACTAAAACGTGTGTGAAATGGGAAAAACAGTGCTTAATTAGTGAGGTGATTAGATTGTTCAACTATCTACACCAAAAAACATGTGGGTTTGTGTGTTTTTTCATCCAACACCGGCTGGCAAAAATTAGTTCCCAGATGTAAACAAACAGTGAGTATCTAGTTTCATAAGTATATTTAGATATGATGCTATTGAGCTATAAATGAGATTGTGGTCTTGTTGGAAAGGAAATATAGTCTAGTTTATTTCTTTAATGTTAAAATGGATAAAAAACTAAGAGAAAACTGATATTTCTAGCGAAATATCAGTTTTTGTAACTATTTTTTGCTATACATTATGACTTGGAGTATATAATTAAAGTATTTCATTTTGATTTCTAGATAAGTAGATTCCTTATCTAATCAGCTTGACAACAGTATTTTTGAAATTGCTCTAGGACTTGTAGTTTTTGAGCTACAGGTGTTTTTATCGGATCGGGCAGAAAATGTTTTGAAAACTTGCAAAAATTTTTGCATGTGAGCGGTTACGGTATTTGCAAATCCGCGCGCTTAGCTGCGAAGTGGCGAACTTTTGCAAATTGCAAAAAACGTAAGAAATTTATAATTTCGCGGGCTACCCTGGAGCATCCTTAAGTTATTCTTGAGGCTTCCAGCCGCAAAGACGAGGTTCGGGACGGTCCACTGGAAAATAAAATTTTGAAGTGAAAACTTCTTTAGGCGCGTTGAGCACTTTTTGGGTGAAGGAAGAACATTGAACTCGTCGTCACTTGACGTAACGTGCGGTCACGCTTCGTAGTACTCGTAGGCGATCCGCTACGGCGTAGCACCACATAGGTATGCGCGGGGCACAATCAGTGCTACGGGGGGGCCCTGTGTACTTTTTGTTTTCACTTCTATCGGCAGTCCCCAAAGACTGTTCCGTTTTTTTTTTTTTAATAAACCTCGTATTTTTTCCAGGTTTCCACCAGTAGTGTCCCCCTCCCCAACGCGGAAATACACGACGCGGCGGAGTTTATCGCCCATCGCGATCCGCGCGTCGAGCTTCAGCCCAGTGAGCCGGCCCAACATGGTGTCGGGCAAGCGGCGCTGCGACGAGGCCGACTCGCCACTGTCCAAGCGCATGTGCACGTCGGACAGACTCACGCCCTCCACGCCGGGCACGCCGGACTCCGACTCCCTCGAGTGCACCTTCAGGCCAGTCTCGCCCCGCGCACAACCCATGAACGAGTGCTCACACGAATCCACAGATGTCCAAAACCACAAATCTTCAAATCCTAGCTAATAGTATGTAATCATTGTTTATACTGACAGTTGAAACTTTTGCGTAAATAGTTTTGTTAATATAATCTCTTGCCAACTTCTCCGGATTTACAGTCCAAACTTTTATTGTTTGGATGACCTTTTGTATAGCGTTTAGAATAGTAGCTTTTATATAAAAACAATTTAAGATCTAATATTCGTCGTGGATAGTTTTACGCAAAAGATTTCAACTCAATTCTTAAACTATGGGTTTTAATAGCTTTCTTATGGTGAAACGTCTTTTTATAATGTACGTGGAAGTATAGCGAGCTATTATAAACCCAGTATTACTCTTCATAGGGTTCAAATGCGCGTATTTGTTCCGATACAGTAGCCTACCACGTTGGTTCCTAACGAACTTGAAATTATTAACGTAGTTGTAGGTATAGGAATGAAGTGTAAAGCTCGTCTTGTATGGACTTGTAATGCTGCTTTAAACATACTCAGTGTCTTGTATATCAGCATAAATAGCTTACCTAGTGGTTTCGGTCTAAAATGTTGTCTTGAGACTGGCTGGAGTCAATGACAACTTTTTAGCTATATGAAAAATTTAAAATGCCTATATTTTTTATCATATCCAATACAAGGCATCAGGTATCTAGCACTGTACCAAGTACCATACAAGGCAGACTTAAAAGCGAGTGCCCTATTGTTAGCCAAAGCATCCAAAACTTTATTGTAAATATAACTAGAAACGTTCACATGTATAGAACGCGTAATGTATATAATTTATATCGATAAGTTAGCGTAGTAACACGAAAGCGTGTAGGTATTATTGCAGGAGCGATATCGTCGTGTAGTTTTGTTTATAGTCATTGGTATTTAAATATTGGTATCTCGTTCGCGTTGCGACAATAAGTTGCGTGCTTCATGCCCGATTTCTTCCAAAATGGAGACGAACGGGGCGGAGAGAAGACCTGCTAGGTTAGACCAATCACAGGAGAGACGAGAGACGCGATACGGATTTCTCTTCCTCTCTGCTCGTCTCCATTTTAGTGGAGACCGGGCCTTACACTCTGTAAGAAAGTAGCTGGTTATGTTTTTTGGTCGATTTTGTGTAATCTGGAGATCAGTCGAATATTTCTGTGATTTGAGGTTTATTGTCGTGATGGGAAGTGGCTTGCATGGATCCAGAGACACGTAAAATGTCATAATTTGTTCATGTGCAGTCTTTTGTAAAGAAAAATCTTATTTAATTTTGTACATCAAGCAAGGAATTCATGCATTTAATTTACTTTTGTAATTGCACAATTACTATTTTTAACGCTCTTCGCTACAGAACAGCCCAAATTAACTTTCTTATACATATTTACCACAAAAAGTGAGCCGTCGCGGGACGCCTAGCTGATGTAAAACATCGAAATTATTTTGTATAATTATTATGCTTCAAAAAAGCCAAATAAAATAAAAACAAAATGACTATTCACAAAAAGAAAATCCTTATGCTGGAATCAAACTCGAAGAGACGAGATTGTAACCTAGCGCTCTGTGCCCCTAGACCAGCTGGCTTTTTGTAAATCGTGCTGAATATGTAGATCTTATGCTGGTTCAACAGGTCGGGATTGTTCGGGCCGGGTTCGATCGCCACAATTTTTCATTAGTTTTTTTTGGTTTACCCGCGCCTTTAGATGTTTCACATCAAAAGTATTTACTGGAGCCATGCAAGCCGCATAAATTAATATTTAATTAATCCGCCGAACGTAATTTAAGTTATAACCAAAACAGTCGCTATTACTGACGAAGTGAATGGTGTAACAGACTTACTTACTTATTGTATCACCTCATGAAATATTAAGGCAAATACTAATTATAAAGGTA
Organism: Xestia xanthographa; assembly: GCA_905147715.2. Taxonomy (NCBI): domain Eukaryota; kingdom Metazoa; phylum Arthropoda; class Insecta; order Lepidoptera; family Noctuidae; genus Xestia; species Xestia xanthographa. Next base: position 2,820,469 of record LR990655.1, read on the forward strand.
GACTTACACGTTATGGTTTGCTAGAAGTGTTTTATCTGCGCAAGCAGTAATAGCAAATATTCTATATTTCTCCAAAACTTGTACTTCTAGCAAGTATACATTCCCTTTGGATCAAAATAAAAGAGAATACCTCTTGGAACTGCCTCCCACTCCTTAGTATTTAGCTTATGAAGTTTGTTACAGATTTGCCTTGAAATAGAAATAGTAGGTACCAAGTTGTGCTCTTAACCATAGAAAAACAAGCACATATATTTTTTGCGTCAAAGATAGACACTTCTATCGTTTTTAAATCCGGCCATGCCCCAGCGTGTTCGTATGATGTGCAATATTTTATATCAAGTTAAACCTCCGACATATCATAGCGTGTACAGCTGCCTAATCATTGCCTTATCTGATTTTTTATATCTTAGGAAATGTGATCTACATATTTTTAGCTATAGATGACCTAACTATTATTTACACAATTTAGATCTATGGGAATTGTAACTTAGGAGAGGAAGTTAGATAAAGATATATAAACTGTATTGTCTGTCTGTCCGTATCGATGAGGCATGAGCAAGCCTGTTCATTATCTGCCTAGCCTTCTATTATGTTGGGGTCGGCTTCCAGTCTAACCGGATGCAGCTGAATACCGGTATTTTACATGGAGCGACTGTCTATCTGACCTCCACAACCCAGTTAGTACTGGGTAATATGATACCCCTTGGTAAGACTGGTTGCTAGACTTTTTGGGCCACTGACTACCTGTAACAACTGTCAAAGATCTACAAATGACAGCCGGGACCTTATCGTGCTTTCCGAGGAAACTCGGTATGTAATGGGTGGTCACCCATCCACAGACCAACTTAGGCAAGCGCGGCTTAACCTAAAGATCGATCCGACGGCTTTCATTATTTAGCCACGAGCTCCTCCATGAGTAGGCCTGTTATTGAGGAATAGTCATGATTGATGTCTTCTTAATTTGTTGTTTTATTGTCATCTTCGATGCGGGAGTATACAATGTCAGTAATCAATTCCTATACTACTTTATTATAAGACTGGCTTTCCAGCAGCGGTGTGCAAAACAACAGTTCAATTCTGGATTTTCTTATAGTTCACTCTGGTAGAAAGCCAGCCATGTGATATAAAGGGTGTATAAAGATTCTTAACGAAGCCGAAAGGCACATGTTCACCCAATCATTTTTTTGTTCTAGACCATACCTGGGAACCTTCTAGTTACGGAGATATTGGGGGTCAAAGTTCCAACATTTTCACAAGTTTTTTTAAATACATGTTTTTTTAAGAACTTTTAACACCTCCACGACTTCCACACTTCAATCCATCCACCAGGATAATGATTTGAGTGCGTGAAGTTGAGTTTTACCCCTAAGGGTCAGCTCACACCGAGACGCGACGCGACGCGACGCTGCGCGCACACTTTGCAAGAGCGCCTCAAAATATAACTTTATTTTCTACACGATAAGATACACATTTCATTGTGAGAATTTGAATACGTTAAACCATGCAGCGCTGCGCCTCGTGATGCCTCGCGGCGTAGAGCGACGCATCGCGACGCAGCGGAGCATCGCCGGTACGCGAAGTGTGCAAGATCGGCGCTGCGCCTCACAAAGCAGCGCGACGCCGCGCGGCGCCGCGCAACGCCGCGCGACGCCGCGAGGCGCAGCCGAGGCGACTTGTCTCTACTATTTCCGTACAGACTTCGTGTAGAATTGATGCAGTTCGGTCGATTGCTCGAGTGAAATTATAATGATAGACTGGGATCTTGTTATAATCGGACTTCTTGCAGAAGAGGAAGAAGAATACAAAAATAAAATTAAAAAGAAGACATCACACAGGAGTATTTGGGTGCACAATTTATGGAAAAATAGAATAATTCATGGTCAATTTCATACCTTGGCTTATGACCACATTGCCAATTATCCAGATAAATTTTATGATTATTACAAAATGGATCCCACGCATTATTTTTTGCGTTTCTGTCACTATAGTATTTTGATGTCACTTATACAAACAGTCGTAGCGCTGCACAAAAAAAATTAACTTCTCGATCTCCCGCCAAATACCTATACGTCATTCTTAGACTGCGGGTGGACGCGGGGCGGGGCGAGTGCACGCGGCGAATGTAGACACGTTCCGCTGCGCCGCGCGGCGTCTTGCTGCGCCGCGCGGCGTCTTGCTGCGCAGCGAGGCGTCGTGATGCCAACGATTTTACGATGCGCCTCGCAACGTTGCGATACGTATCGCGGCGCCGCGCGCTCTTTCAGTACCGTCGCGCCGCGTCGCGACGCGACGCGACGCTGCGCGCACACTTTGCAAGAGCGCCTCAAAATATAACTTTATTTTCTACACGATAAGATACACATTTCATTGTGAGAATTTGAATACGTTAAACCATGCAGCGCTGCGCCTCGTGATGCCTCGCGGCGTAGAGCGACGCATCGCGACGCAGTGGAGCATCGCCGGTACGCGAAGTGTGCAAGATCGGCGCTGCGCCTCACAAAGCAGCGCGACGCCGCGCGGCGCCGCGCAACGCCGCGCGACGCCGCGAGGCGCAGCCGAGGCGACTTGTCTCTACTATTTCCGTACAGACTTCGTGTAGAATTGATGCAGTTCGGTCGATTGCTCGAGTGAAATTATAATGATAGACTGGGATCTTGTTATAATCGGACTTCTTGCAGAAGAGGAAGAAGAATACAAAAATAAAATTAAAACGAAGACATCACACAGGAGTATTTGGGTGCACAATTTATGGAAAAATAGAATAATTCATGGTCAATTTCATACCTTGGCTTATGACCACATTGCCAATTATCCAGATAAATTTTATGATTATTACAAAATGGATCCCACGCATTATTTTTTGCGTTTCTGTCACTATAGTATTTTGATGTCACTTATACAAACAGTCGTAGCGCTGCACAAAAAAAATTAACTTCTCCTCGATCTCCCGCCAAATACCTATACGTCATTCTTAGACTGCGGGTGGACGCGGGGCGGGGCGAGTGCACGCGGCGAATGTAGACACGTTCCGCTGCGCCGCGCGGCGTCTTGCTGCGCAGCGAGGCGTCGTGATGCCAACGATTTTACGATGCGCCTCGCAACGTTGCGATACGTATCGCGGCGCCGCGCGCTCTTTCAGTACCGTCGCGCCGCGTCGCGTCGCGTCGCGTCTCGGTGTGAGCTGACCCTAAGGGTCAGCTCACACCGAGACGCGACGCGACGCGACGCTGCGCGCACACTTTGCAAGAGCGCCTCAAAATATAACTTTATTTTCTACACGATAAGATACACATTTAATTGTGAGAATTTGAATACGTTAAACCATGCAGCGCTGCGCCTCGTGATGCCTCGCGGCGTAGGGCGACGCATCGCGACGCAGCGGAGCATCGCCGATACGCGAGGTGTGTAAGATCGGCGCTGCGCCTCACAACGCAGCGCGACGCCGCGTGACGCCGCGCAACGCCGCGCGACGCCGCGAGGCGCAGCCGAGGCGCAGCCGAGGCGACTTGTCTCTACTATTTCCGTACAGACTTCGTGTAGAATTGATGCAGATGCTCGAGTGAAATTATAATAATAGACTGGGATCTTGTTATAATCGGACTTCTTGCAGAAGAGGAAGAGGAAGAAGAATACAAAAATAAAATTAAAAAGAAGACATCACACAGGAGTATTTGAGTGCACAATTTATGGAAAAATAGAACAATTCATGGTGAATTTCATACCTTGGCTTATGACCACATTGCCAATTATCCAGAAAAATTTTATGATTATTACAAAATGGATCCCACGCATTATTTTTTGCGTTTCTGTCACTATGGTATTTGGATGTCACATTACACAAACAGTCGTAGCGCTGCACAAAAAAAAATAACTTCTCCTCGATCTCCCGCCAAATACCTATACGTCATTCTCTAACTGCGGGTGGACGCGGGGCGGGGCGGGTGCACGCGGCGAATGTAGACACGTTCCGCTGCGCCGCGCGGCGTCTTGCTGCGCAGCGAGGCGTCGTGATGCCAACGATTTTACGATGCGCCTCGCAACGTTGCGATACGCATCGCGGCGCCGCGCGCTCTTTCAGTATCGTCGCGCCTCGTCGCGTCGCGTCGCGTCTCGGTGTGAGCTGACCCTAACTATGCATCCCAAAACAAAATGTCCAAGAACCAAAAATTCGAAGACATGTGACATCTACCAATCCACACTGGGCTCGCGTGGTAAATTATAGCCCATTCCCTCTCATTGAGAGGAGGTCATGTCCCAGCAGTGGGAACATTATAGGCTGATGATGATGATGCATCCCAAAAAAGTCCATTTCACAGCATACCCTACGCAAAAAATATTGCTGGGAAATGGACTTTTTACTTAGTTTGATGTACAGAATGCTTGGTTAACGGCTTCGTGAAGAATCTGTTTACACCCTGTATAAGCTATAACCGCGATATTACTATCATTTTTAATAATTATCATCTCAATAATTTGTAAATACGTTTCTAAATTGATGAGCCTTCTCGATACCAGAAGAGTATTTGATGTATCAATTTGTAATTTTTTGGACAAATTTTCCGTCAGAATTTAAATCAATTTTTCTCGGAATACCTCACGGTTGCGATCGTGACAACGTGCATTTTGTTAATATAGTTTGTGCTATGTATATAAGTTAGAGTCCACGTTTCTGCCCACGACATCTTGTCCCGAGCGTGATTACCTATGTATAAGTAGGTATTGTTTCGTAATTTTTTGTATGTATTAGTCAAGACGTCGTTTGACTGCTGGAAAAACCATTTTGTTTTCAAGTGTGATTAAATCACAACATGAATAATTTACTTCGTTTTATTTCAAAACGCATGATATAAGTACGGGCGCGATACCACTGATACCTAGGAAGGTATTAAATACGCTATTTTACTTGGTGTATGTCTCTAGGCAAGGAATTTCCTCGCTCTTATTTCAATCAAAAACATATTACCAAACCAAAATCACTTTTATTTACAAGACAGTTTTACATTACCCTTGTATAATTAGACGACAAATGTTATCAAGTAGAAAACAGTTTTCAAAGTGACATTTATTCTAAAACTTATTATTAAACGAACAACATTATTATAACATTCCAATATTTTGTACTCTTTAAAATGTGATAAATTACAAAACATATGACAAATGATGCGAATAATCTCACAATAATTACTATGTAAATTAATTATATTAAAACATTACAAAAATCCATTAATAATTATTATAATTAAAAGAGTATTAGCAAAGCCTGCCAAGAATACATAATATTATGTATATAAACGTTTTCACACCCGGCGCTCGTTGAACCTACACAGTACCGTCGGGGACATAAGTGTTGCTGCAACTACGGAATATAACCTAATATAAAATCTAGAATTATGAAACTATGATTACACAGTTGTAATGAAATTCATTTCAGTCATGATGATTTTATGCATAACACTTATGAACGGGGGAAAATATAATGACCACCAAAATGAACTCTGTGACCACTAACATCTATCACTAATATAAATTGATCACCAAATTTAGTAAATTGATCACCAAATTTAGTAAATTGAACACCAAATTTTAATGAGGTGGTTGATCAAGGAGGCAAACTAGTTTTGCCTAGGCCGACTTGGGGCACTCCTACACGGATAGATTAGGTTAGAAGGGCCATACCCTTCATGGTTATTTTTTTATAAACCATTCAGGAGTAGGCGGGGCTCCGTCGACCGGGTCTCCCTCGACTCGGATGCAAGAGCATAACAGTTCAATTTCTGGTGGTCATAAATACATTTTTGGTTCTAATTTTACGATAAAATGGGGATTATTTTTGGTGATCATTTACTAATTTTGGCAATTAAAAGTGATTTTTTTGCAGTTACATTTTGCTAAATCTGGTGGTTCGTTAATTAATTCTATGCCCTTATGAACGAGACTGTACAGTCCAGGTTTCCGATTCCTAAAGATCCAACAAATCATAGTCGTACAATATTCCGAAGCATTGCATATTTATCGTAAAAGCGAAAGCACTCATGTACAGGATATACACTTTGACAACTTTCAAACTAGTTACGCGTTGAGAATTCAAATCTCAGTCCCGGAAATTACCTATCAAAGTGTTACAATATTTTTGTACATTTGTGATAAATATACATTTCGATAAATTGGCCGATTAACACCCAAAACTAACTATAGGAAGACACCGTTATTCTAATTAAATAATAAGCAGCGAGGGGGAAGTAATACAATATTGGAATGTGGATTTTAGGCATTAATTTTTGGTAAAAATTCTATTGAGGTCAGACAGGACACGATGAGATTTTGGTTTGACTGTTTTTTTTTTCAATTTATTCAAACGCTTTTGTTTTGTGGAAACTTAGTTTCTCCGTTTAACTGGTGTTATTTATTGAGGCTTCATCCTCAAGTCAAATGTTCAGTTTCACTTGCCATAGCATTATATGGCACATATTTGACAATTCAAATTGTCAGCTAAGCCTGACGCTCCTTACGATCATGTCAACAAACATTTCAGTCTTTATAACATTAATTTACCGAAAGTAAATAAACTTCGCAAAAAAAACTCATATCATAGTCTAAAACGCTTAACAATTCGTGCGCTTACACAAATTCTTAATTGATTTAGTTTTCCACTACCGACACATTCATCTAATGGCAGTGTTCTACTTGGGTGGTTAGCCCAAGGAAAATTGTCTAGTTTAGTCAAACTACTTAAAAATAGAACGTAGCATTAGTGAGCCAATGTGGCACCTTACATTTTACTAGTCTTTTTAGATGGCTGTCTTTTTAGCTCGCTCAGGGGTCCGAATTTTGGTCAGTTTTGTATCATATCTCGTGAGCGAGCTACACGCAACATTGGAAGCGTTCACACATCTCAAATTAGACAGCATATAACAATAATTAAGTAACACAAGTTGTCAATTGCGATTTCTTAGTCTACGGCAGCGCGGACCAAGTTCAGTCTGACGCAAGATCACTTTTGAATTTGTCATAAAAAAATATTTCTAAACATAAACTCTAAAATAAATTGTTAATTCGATTAATTAATAAAGGCACAGACTTTTTAATCTGCTAAATTCATAAACCTTTCACTGAGAAAATTAAAATGTTATTCAATCATTCAGATTTACCAATAAAATACATTTACAATCAATTACAAGTAAAAAAGCTATGCTAACAAGGATAAGAAACTTTGATAATGAAGCTAGAAAATTAACCAACAACAAAAAAATAATTAGTAATTATATAAAAACGAACACAGAAAAAGCGTGAATTTTATGTACATTGCAACTTGAGTCAGACATCTTTCGTCCACACTAGCCTCCCAAATAATATACACACAACTTTACAAATGTATCTAATCTATTAGAAAATTTGGACCCACCTTATTATATTCTGTACAGCATGTAAAGCACCACTGGGCTTGCCTCAGCTGGAGAGCACGGAGTCTTCGATGAGAGGTACCTTGGCTACTTCGAAAAAGATGGTGTGGGAGTACTTGTTCCTGACTGTGCTGATGGCGGATTTTGGCTTCTTGTGTAACGTCGCGTTCTGTGCGATCGCGATGTGGAGGAAGTCCTTAACTTTGTATCCTGTGAAATCAGAGATTGACTGTGAGATCTGGAAACTCTTATCTCTTGTTGGGCTGTTGAGATTCAACTTATTAGCTAGACCTTCTAGACCAGGCCAATGATTGCTAGCGAAATCTACATATTGAAGTTTTGATGGCCTGTCCATTGTTAATTTTTTTTTACTGTTGTGAACAATCAAGAGTGACTTTGGGAAGAAAATTCAGACTATCCATCTTGCTTTTAACCCACATAGGCGCAGTTCTCTCTAGTGACTTCGCTCTGGCTTATTTACAGATCGAATTCTCCTATATCTGTATAACTATGGCTTAGAACTGTCTTCACTACATAATATAAAACAAAGTCCCCCGCCGCGTCTGTCTGTCCCTATGTATGCTTAGATCTTTAAAACTACGCAACGGATTTTGAGGCAGGTTTTTTAAGACTGCGCCGAGCGAACACGGCGCGCGGATAATAGGTATTTACTGCGGCGCGCTAGTCGTGTGCGTCGTCACGCACACAATGACAAGTTCGCTCGCCCGCTTGAGTTGCATGGCAGAAGTTGATAACTCAGGATTTTTACAATTTGAGTGACTGAGTGTAACTTAGGGTTTTAAAAAAAAATGAGTGTATCGAGTGACTTGAAAAGACGAATACTGTTTATTTAGACGGTTCTGTGTGGGTACATAATCCGATTAATAAAACTAATCCTACTAATATTAGGTATAAACGTGAAAGTTTGTTTGGATGAATGTTTGTTACGAAAACTACTTTTTATCCCGGTTTTCCCGTGGGATAATTTTCGAGTAATATCGGGTGAAACCGCTGGTAACACTATATATGTCTACAATCTGTATTATATGTATAAAATTTGTATTTGTTTGTACTATAGTAATACACAATCCGTTCCCTTACTATTAATCGATTGAAATTTTGGCGTTGTGGAGTATACGCCCAGGAACTACACTGCGTAAGTAAGTTGGCTAGGTGAGTAAGTTGGTAATATATGGGTAGGTTGTTATAATAAAACCAGTCTGTAATAAAAATCTATAATTACCTAATGTAATACCTTGCTTGTTTTACAATTTTACAAAAACATACAAAAAGCGCAGATAAACGTGGTATATTTATTATACAGGTTGTAACGGAAAGGTGTGGTGTTATTATAAAAATTGCTACAGCCCATGTAAATAAAAAAATCTCCAGAGAACTCAAAGGCATTAATTTCCCAAAAAATATTTTTGTTTTTCCAAATTTGTCATCAGCTGACCAAAATTTGTGTGAGAATACAATAAAAAGAAACTTTAAAAGACACAAGAATGGTAATATCAATCTCATTCAAAAAACATAATAGTTATTTCCAACCATAAAGATTTACTATACGTTATACAAAAAAAAATGCACATTTGCATCTCGGACTGAAGACTGAACTTGAACTTACGAATTTTGGTGCATAATGGAAGAATATGTTCATGTGATTTATGACGCTTTTCTTTTGCGTTTTGTTACATCTTTAGGTTCTAATTTTCGTTTTGAATCATCAGTAATGGATCTATAAAAAAAAAATATACATAATTATATTATTATCTTGTAATGACCAAAGTTTTCAATAAAGCAAATTCGCAATTTTAAGAAAAATATTGTTCCATCGTCGTGGAGTAATTACACCCTAAAAACCTATTACACGATACCCATATCGAATGTTTGAGAAAAACTAGCAACCGAAATCATGGATTTTAAAACTAATGTCAGATTTGCAATCGCCACCCCGAAAAACCTATTACACGATACCCATATCGAATGTTTGACAAAAACTAGCACCCGCCATCTTGGATTTTAAAACTAATGTCAGATTTGCAATCGCCACCCCCAAAAACCTATTACACGATACCCATATCGAATGTTTGACAAAAACTAGCATCCGCCATCTTGGATTTTAAAATTAATGTCAGATTTGCAATCGCCACCCCCAAAAACCTATTACACGATACCCATAACGAATGTTTGAGAAAAACTTGCATCCGCCATCTTGGATTTTAAAATTAATGTCAGATTTGCAATCACCACCCCCAAAAACCTATTACACGATACCCATATCGAATGTTTGACAAAAACTAGCATCCGCCATCTTGGGTTTTAAAATTAATGTCAGATTTGCAATCGCCACCCCCAAAAACCTATTACACGATACCCATATCGAATGTTTGACAAAAACTAGCACCCGCCATCTTGGATTTTAAAACTAATGTCAGATTTGCAATCGCCACCCCCAAAAACCTATTACACGATACCCATAACGAATGTTTGAGAAAAACTTGCATCCGCCATCTTGGATTTTAAAATTAATGTCAGATTTGCAATCACCACCCCCAAAAACCTATTACACGATACCCATATCGAATGTTTGACAAAAACTAGCATCCGCCATCTTGGATTTTAAAATTAATGTCAGATTTGCAATCGCCACCCCCAAAAACCTATTACACGATACCCATATCGAATGTTTGAGAAAAACTAGCATCCGCCATCTTGGATTTTAAAATTAATGTCAGATTTGCAATCGCCACCCCCAAAAACCTATTACACGATACCCATATCGAATGTTTGACAAAAACTAGCATCCGCCATCTTGGATTTTAAAATTAATGTCAGATTTGCAATCGCCACCCCCAAAAACCTATTACACGATACCCATATCGAATGTTTGAGAAAAACTAGCATCCGCCATCTTGGATTTTAAAATTAATATCAGATTTGCAATCGCCACCCCCAAAAACCTATATGAGAAAAAATTGAAGAAAAGATTACATCCGCCATTACGTTGGGTAAAAGGAAATAATATAACAAAAAAATAGAAATACGTACTTTCTCAGAGAACAGTTTTTTTTTCGGAAATTAGCGCCAACTTTCTTCTTATAATATCTTTCCTTATGCTCTCCCATTTTACTAAAACAAAAATACTTACATAAAAAAATGTTACAAAAAAATGTATTGAAAAGTAAAAAAAATAAATAAACAGTAAATATTAGATATGCACAAAGTCAATAGCAACTCAAAAAAACAAGAAATATGACTTACCTTATTCAACCGTTTGCGTTTGGCAAGGTATAAGTACACAATAGATCGCGAAGTAGCGTTAGCGGTGAGTCGCTCCCCAATGAGACGTGACCACTCTCCGAGCTCTCGTGGACGACTGAACTTTCGACCGGTGTACGTTGCGTATGATTCAAAACAGCGCGCGCAGCGGCTCAATTTTAAACAAAATAATGTCTAAAATAACCAAGCGATATTTTCGAAAATGTTAAAACGACAAATTGTAGTATGATTATTAAAGATTGATATGAATTAAAGTTTGTGAAAAAATTCAACGGTTTACTATCAAAAATCAACTAAATACGATCATGCTATTTTAAGATTTTTCTCCATCTTTACGTAATTTTGTTATTTAAACTAGACAATAATTATAATTTTTGCCAACGAAGAATTGTTAACACATTCATTGTGGTGCTCAAAACATATTTTTTATGGTAATTATGGTAATAGTATTGATGATATCCCTTTAACCGTGGCGGCCGTTTCGTATTATTTTGCTCTACGCAGTCTTAATAGACAGAGTGATTCAAGAGGAAGGTTTTAGTACAATTTGCGGGTGGGCGAAGCCGCGGGCTAGTATTTTGTTATTTTATAGCTTCCCTGTTGGCTGAAGTCTGAACTGTAGATAAAATCCTCTATTACCTGTATAATACTGTAGGGTAGGAGTCCACTGTCCGATGGACTTCATCTTGAGCGCGAGGTAGAGTGCGGCGGCGGCCATCTTACTGTCGGAGTACTCCAGGAGGCCGTACTCCAACAGGCACTGTTCTAACACGAACCGCGCCAAGGTAAGCGTCGGCATCGACACTCTTGCGCACTGGAGCAGAAAATATTACAATATAAAATAACTCCCCACATAACACCCTCCTCCTCCTTATAACTCCCTCTACTTTTACAGACGGTATCAGTGCCGATAATAATTAGCTCCAACACCAAAATGCTTACGGGATCAAGCGGCGTTTTGTGAAGTCTTGAATCATTTCATGTAATCACTTCATGTAAACCTCTTTTTAGAGAACTAAATATATTAACAGTTCCTGGAATGTATATATTTGAATGTTGTAAATTTGTTAAAACACACTCCGAATTATTTCAACGTCTTGGAGATACTGTTACGTTTAATACGAGATATCCTGATAGACTGATTATTCCGCCAATGAAAAGTCACTTATATCACAGAAGTTGCTTTCCAATGGTTATAAGGATATTTAACAAACTACCAAAATCATATAGGGAACTGCCAATCAATCGATTTAAAACAGCGTTATTCAGATGGCTTATAGACAAGACATTTTATTCTGTAAATGAGTATCTTAACTTTAAAGATTCGGGTTGACATTCTCCTATTATGAATATTATGAATTACGTGAAAAATTATGGAAATTTATACAACTGAAACACTGATTATTGACATTCTTATTATTGGCATTATTATTATTGACATTTTCTTGTTGACATACATAATTACTTATTACTTTCCAATTATTACGTTAAATTCATAAATGTTCTTAAATTTTGCATGCTAGTTTTAGCGAATTGTGTGAGAAACTGTAATAAAATTCGACCACCTATGTATATACTACAATTCTAGCAAATAAAAAATAAAAAAAAATAAAAAAATAAAATAAATAAATTTAAATAGTCCAGTTGATTTAGGCCCTGTTTACGGACAAGCCGATGCGACAAGCGCGCGCGGGGTTTGTTTCCGTGTGAGAACCGTCACTCCACAAGTCGCGTCGCGGTGGTCGGGGTATAGTCTTTACATCATCACTTATTTATTTTCTTCGCAGTTGTTCTTGAAATACGCGTAAGGTAGCTCGTGGACGGGATGTTAAACAGTAGCCCCAAGGATCAGAACACCAGTCAAGCTTCTGTTGCTATGATTGTTTCACTGCGACAACACACCATTTCATATGAAAGTTATTTTGCCTGATTAAAATTAACTAACTAGCCTTGAAATCGATTTTTAGAAGCCTTTTTTTCCTATATCTGGTACATGTGTTGGTCTTACCCTGGCATATCTCCTGAGAAAGCGATAGGACAGCGGGATCCCGAGGTCGAAGTCCACGACGCGCAAGATGCTCATCTCCATCTTGAGCAGTTGGCTCAGCGTGTACGCGCCGTCGCAGATGTACAGGAAGTCGTCAACAAGAGGAGGGATACGCTCCTGTTAGGATACATTAATTTTAGGGCATGACAACACTCCATTGACGAAAACAAGGCACTACGCTCTTTTTTTGGACGCAATAGGCCATAAAATAATAAACTGTCTAGGACTCAGCTGGATGAAAGCAGGCCCGGCCATAGTGGCGATGGCGGTGTTTGGAGGTCTAAGATGATTATGTGTGGGGCTTTCGAAATCATTTCTTTTTTTTTGCTTAGACGATTATATGTAAACTTAGTCGTTGGATCGCGTTTATCACTTCCAAAGGATGGTTCAATAGTTGAATGATAAAGTATGTACACACAGAGTAAACTCACATCAAACTTGGAAGCAATAAACAATGCAGAAGCTCCGAGCAGCTGCAGTTCTTCCTTCGAGAGATGGTCCCTCTCGGGCTGCGTCTTGGTAGACCGCGTCAAGAAAAGGTCCACTAGCTTCACAGCCAGGTATAGAGTCTCGTGGTTGAGCTCGAAGCTCTCCTGGACCTCCACCATCCAGTCCACGAGCAGTGCCCGCATCCACGACGTGATACCTTTCATCCGCTGCAGGTAGTCATCGATGGGGAATAGGCGCTAAAATGGGGAGATAAGAGTTAAGGCGTACGCTAAAACTCGCGCGGATGCATGGAGCGTGTGTCCGCTGTCAAAATATCCTCAAGCGTCTGCGCAGCTCGCGAGTGTGCAAACACCTACCAGCACCTGCGCGTTGTTTAAATAGACGACCTTAGATGATGGCAACGCACGACGCCCGCCGCTATGTGACTGAGCCTACAGTGTACATTTTCTGTTAAGTAAGTTGTCAAGGAATCGTGGTATCCATGCCTTGGAGTCGCAAGGCGACACGTCGCGCCTGTATGGGATGCCTTTATTCTTCATCAGACACAACTAGGGGTTCTTACAGACGAGCAGCACGTTGTCAACGGCAGATACACTGCAGCCGTCGCCACCTGTCGACTAAAGCCGTCGACGCTTGCAGTTGTGGCGTGCCACATAAATCTATTGCAGTCGAGGCGACTGTAAGCGTCGCCACCCGTCGACGGCAGTCGTTGACGGGTGGCGACTGGCGACGGCTGCAGTTTATCTGCTTTTGGCAACATGCCACTCGTCTGTAAGAACCCTAAGTTATAAGTAAGTTAAGTTAGTTAAGTTACCTTTATCGCACTTGATTTATAAAGTATGAAAGCTGCAAATGTGTGACAGCATTAAGTGCAAAAAAGACTACAAAATTGAATTTATAAGATACCATACTCACTTCTCTGTTCTTCAAATAGTTGAATATATCCATAGCATAGTTGGAAACCTGGAAGGGATCATTCCAGTTCTCGTGGTCGAAGTCTGGGACATCAGGGGGGGGCTTGTGAGGCACCTCCGTCTCTTCGTCCAGAGACCGGACTGTGTCATCAAGGTTCACCTTGTCTAGCTTCTCGCTAATTGTCTTGTATTCCTCCTTTGAGGTTTCTGAGGGGCTGCTAAAGAGATAGTTGCTATCAAGTACAAGATGACGCAAGTCAAAAGAGGGCAGGTCTTGAGACCAAATAAAGACATAGGAGATTATTTCTAAAATTCACAAATTGAGTAAATTTCTTTTAAAATATATATGTAAATAAATATTGCTGGACATTACACACAGCGCCATCTAGTGCCACACTAAGCAACGAGGCTTGTGTCGTGGACACCAGATAGTTGATATACTACATAGATACTTTTTGTTTGTAAATACATACTTATTATACATATAAACATCCATGACTCGGAAACAAATGTCCGTGCTCATCACACAAACATTTGCTCCGACCGGGATTCGAACCCGGGACCCTAAGAACGTAAGGCAGCCTCACTACCGCTGCGCCAATCAGGTCGTCATGAAATATACAACTGCAAAGTTTTCATAGCATTAGGCATAACTTGTTTATATTGGGAACAAAACCACCATGAAAGTGATTGAATATCATTGCTAAGTGGGTCATTCAATTAAGGTCAAAGAATATCTGGGACACAGGAAACAAATTATCATAGAACTTACAATGGTTCAGTGATGCTTGTTTAAAACTTGAGAGATGTGAAAACACAAGAAATGGTTTTAGCTAAAAAGTATCTCACATTTGCTGCTAGAACACAGGTAAATGTGAAAAGGAAAATAACTTGTAAAGGTACTTGGAAACAAAAAAAAAATAACAATACCACCTCTTCCCTAAAAATAACAAAAACCTACCTGAGAATATAACAGTACTGTTTTGAACTACAAGTAAATATTTATATTAAATATTTTCCTCCTCTATACATACTGCAGAACATTAGCACAGCATTCAGGTGATAGTCAGTAGTTATGAGAGTACACTATTGTACTTCCTAGAACATAGGCCTCCTGAAAACTGCTGATAAACCAATAATCAGGGATCATTGATTGTACTGGAAAACAGCTTCTATAGTCTGCGCCATTGAAGTGAGGAATAAAGGTCATTAACCCACCTACATTTATTCAAATACATAATTCCGAAAACAGAAATAATGACATAAACTTGTCCCGAAACTACCTTTATCGTGATCACAGACTTTTCCTAGTAATAAAAAACGATTCATAATGTATTGTCAGAGTACCAACACAGAGAAATTAAGGAAAGGGCAATGACCTTTATTCCCTACTTAAATGGCGTGGACAAACACACCACAGACAGTAAACAGTACCTCTCAAACATAGCATTGTATCTACCCAAGAATGGATAGGCATAATGATGCATATGATAAAATAAATGAAAACTAACGTTGTTTCTAAAGCTGTCATATACAGTGATGGCTCGGACACATCACTTCTTGCAGACTTTGCAGAGTTGTTGCTCTGGTTCTGACTGAGACTCTTATCCTTCTTCTCCACAATGTTCTTGAGGATGCCGTTCTGTGCCCGTGTAGCCACCGGCTTGGGAGGGTCCTTAGCAAAGTGCTTCTGAACTGCATCTATAGCATTTGTGGCCACTCTGTGCAGTGTCTTTGCTTTGGAGGCCTTACCATTAAATGTGGTTGTCTGTGGTTTGATACTCTAAAAGTAAAGAGCTTTGTTAGTTGTGGGTTTAAAACCTTGAGTAAAGTTTTTGTAATAATACAAAGATGTAATCTTTTATAGTGACAAATTACTTGGGCACATTAGAAAAAGGAGCTTCTTTCAAAGGTGTAATGAGTGTTTGTTAACCAAGATTTAACAAGTCCTTTTTTCTCAGTAAAATAATGTCTCAGGATAATGAGAGAACACTTTGTGAACTTTTTTCCTGTTATAAATAAAATAATACTGCAGGAAATGTAATGTAAATAAAATAAAGATTCAAAACTTTGTTATCTCTGCAAAACATCTGGTTGACCATGGCCCAATTTACTGTGTAATTTAACAATAAATTCGCTCAAAATGTCGGGGAAGTATCAATGTATTTATATAATGTCTTTGAAAAATCACCAAGCAACTAAATATATAAAATTGCCACATCCTGCAGCAAAAAGTTTTGGAGGGAAAGTTTATTGACCCTTATTACACTTGCAAATTCCATTGTTATTATTAGGAAATATAACCACATGGATTCTAACGACTTATCGCCTTCGTAAACGCCCATGTAGTTTTATTACAAGGGATAGAGGTACCCTCGACAAATAAATTGTTAAAAATCAAGTAAAACCTTCACAGTTGGGAGCATTTTGCTCTCCACCGTAACCTTCTTCAGCCCCATGACTTTGTCCTTGTCCTGGAGCGCGGTGGTCTTGTTGAAAGCGTTTGTGATGTCCCCAAACGCCGCCCGCTTGGCCGTAGCATCTTTCAAAGGACTATCAGCTTTCCTCTTATTTGGCACTTTCAGAATGTCCTTGTGAGTCTTCAGAGAAGCCAACTGCTTACTCCTTGTCGTAATCCCATGCCCCAGTAAACCATTCAAGTTCTCATTGACGCCGATCGGCTTCGATGCCAACCTTGTTGGCGCCATTACGGAGGTACTGAAACAATCCCACAATTATCACGTGCACTCTCTAACGTGGTAAAATCACACGGTTTAACCACTTTATAACGGTCTCTCATATAAAATTACGATGTAAACGTAAACAAGCGTTTCAAAATTGTCACGATTAACGACTGAAAATGGAGGCAAAACAAGCGAACATCGACACAGCGTCAAACGGTTATTGTACGTTATTTTTGTACTCACATTTTATTTAAACGGCGGTGGCCGTTTTGATTGAATTTTGGTTACTTTAGGAGTTGCACGGCCTGATATTAATTTCAAAATGATAACTTTTATCTAATTTTTAAGATAAATTCAACAAGACACCGGACTGATGAAACGTCTTCAAAAACCGTTGAACTACTTTGAAACTTTATTGGTCCAACGGTAAACCAATGGGGAGGGAGGATGCAAATTAACGTTCCGTTCCACTTGTTTTCTGCAATCAAAATCAGAGATGATGAGAAAGAGACGTCAACTTTTTTTTACCTTCCAGCCTTTTGAATTTAAAAAAGACAAGAATATGTTTATTGAATGTTGATCTGGATTGATCTAGCTCCAAGCGTAAATATGTGTTGTATGTGTGTGGGCTGGGCTGCTGGGTTTAATGGGGAAGGCTGGTCAAAGCTGATTGTAGATGGCGCATCTATAGCTTAGACCCAATCTGACCAATGAGGTCAAACTATTTTGAAATATAAAATGACATTGACAGATTTTCAACCAATGACGATGTTTGGTTCATGCGTTGCTAGCGCCATTAGTTCCGCAAATTGCCCATCCCATTTCACCTAGGTTCTGCCCACAGTTTTGTTCTGCCAGTGCAAATTAATATTACTAGTATGGGATTGCATATTTAGCTACCTTTCTATGCCTTTCTATCAGCAGATCAAGAAGTAGCAGCACAGAACACTAATAACCTACTAGCACGTCCGTAGACAGAGTATTCTAAGCACGTCCGAGGCTGAATTTTTGGATTGTTCGTTGCTTGCCATAGAGCTATTATATGTAGTAGTAATAAATAACTGAATGTTGCTTGACCTTATTTTTTTGGTACCTATTTTCTTTGACCTAAAAAAAAATATGTTCTGGCCTCTGAATGACTAGCCCTTCTGGAAATTTAAAATATTCTTTTACTAAATGGAAAAAGTAAATTCATACAAAATAATATATTGCAAAGAAAAATTATTCAAAATTATTTTTGGTTGCTCTGGAAAAAGGAACGTAATCATAATGTCAAAACACCAAAGACCGAGAGCGTTCCAAATAAAACAAACTACATAAATTAATCATGAGACAACTTAAGCTTTTGAAAATATTTTTATGTAAACAAAATGTAACTCATAAATACTCTGAAATATGGGTACACATAAAAAAAATACATAAATTGAACTTGATCTCAATAGTTTTCAACCTAATTTCTATCAGTTTTACTAAGAAAATATTGCGATTACCGATCTTGTAATGCTCGACAATTTGACACTGCTTATTGCTTACAGCGAAACGCGATTGAAAAGTTGTGGTCATTGTACTCGGATAATCGCTGTTTTGAGTTTTTAACAAAAACAATAAAAACAAAAGGATTGTTTTATTAAAACTCAGGATACCTCATGAAAGTATTACAGTGCCTGAAATAAAAATGTTGGGTGGAGTGAAGCTGAAAGTAACATTTACCCATGAAAAGACTTGCTTTGCCTATATCAGTCCAAAGTACAGCACAAACAACGAACAGGTGATTATTTTGGCCATTTTAATGCAAGGTTTAAAAGCGTTGATCTTTATTGTATTGTTTTAAAGGTTAAACCCATTTATTTGTTTAGGTAATGCTAATCATTGAGGTTAGAATGTTGTTTACTACTAAGCTGAATGTTTCTTTTGTTTCCATTGCTTTTGTTCTTGCAAGGAAAACGTATTCCAATGTTAATACATGCATTCATACTTTACATAATATCACCGTCTTTTCAGCATCGATTTAATCTTCTCTTGTTGGCAATGAATTTGTAATGCGCGCTCTACACTCTCGCGAGAATCTCGCGAGAACGCGAGAACACAAGAATTGAGAATGTAGAACCGATTCTCATAATCTTCTCAGGTTCTCGCCTTGTTCTCCGATTTTTGTCGGTTTTTTGGCGCAAGACAAAGGACGCGAGAACGGGAGAACAGACGAGAACTTGTGTTGACTCCACAGTCCACACTCGCATGTTTCTCAGTAAGCTAAGACTCGCCGCTAAGAAGAGTTGTGTATTGTATGAGCATCAATATGAGCCGGATTTAAACGAACTAGAATTGATATTTCTAGAATATTTTCAAGCAGAACGGGGGGTCTAAAATAGCCGCTCTATCAGAATCATAATATGAATCACGTTAAGAAATGTAAATTCTTAAAATGGACTTTATTGTCATGCTCATAAAGTCCATTTTATAAGGATTCTGCTAAAGTGGCCATTTTAGGCCCGCGAATTTTGTGGAATACAAATTTAAAAAATATATAAACTACTACATATATATATTTTTTTAATTATCCCATTCTGTCTGTGCTGGGCAAAGGCCTCCCCCATTTCTTTCCATCTGTCTCGGTTCTCCTCTGACCAATCAGTTCAGAACGAGTCAAAATGGTCATATAAATTTATATATAAATTATAGTATCTATAGCAACAGCGCATTTGCATATTTATAAGCTTGTCGCAACAGTTAATTCTGCGTCCATCGTCATCGAGCATGAGAACTGTATTGAGAAACTTGCGAGTGTGTACCCAAAGAAGTTCTCGCGAGATTCTCACTGAGATTCTTGCTGAGATTCTCAGTGTAGTCAAATATAAATACCACAGAGCATCTATGGCTGCGTTCCGAACACAAGAGTACAGTAATAGGTTCCGAATTAAGCTGTAATCGATTTGAGCGTCGAATTACCGTGAGCGCGATATCGATGTCTCTTGAATCGACATATATGACGTCATGACATGCGCCATCTTGCGACTAAACCGACCATGCCCCAAATAAATATCACCGTGATCGCTGTCAAAAATGACAGTTGTTTTCACAGCACAGAGAATCTATATGGTTTCACAGGTTTAAATGAATTTCAAACTCATGAACATTACATTTAATTACCGTTGCATCTATGTAATTTGTAAATCGAAGGATTTTTTTAAGGGGTAAGTCTTTGCCGGGAGCAAAATACGCTAATAAAAACGCTTTCGTCATCCTTTTCATCACTGGACGAATCGTCGTTCTCTATCTCAAAATCTGAGATATCAGAGTAGATAGAGTCAACCATAAATAAACTATAACCTCCATTTTCAAAAGTAGGTCTTGTGAAATGTTTTGGTTTGGGGCTCAGAACAATAACTAAAGCAGTTTGGGGTTATGCTCACTGTGAACGCGTTCACGAGCGTTCCGAATTGATGACAGCTCTTAGCTGTCATAATCGTGATATCTAAATCGGAACGCAAATTATCGATGTAAGCGCTGTGAGCGATTATTTTCTAATACGGAATGCGCCCTATGCCCTATATAGACGGGGAAAATAGGGCCGATGTATCTTGGCGAGTCCAAACTTCGCGCAGAAGGTTGCGCAATCACTGTTTTGAGGTACCAAATGGTGGCATGATGAGGCGACGTGCGGGGGGCGGTGGTCTAGGCTAGAGATTGACCATAAATAAACACAATTGACCCTTTATTCAATCAAATATCGTAATCGATTAGTTTTATTTTAGAATTAATTGAGTTTTGTTTATTTAGGATTAAAACGAAATAGATTTACAAATATAGTGTATTTTGTTTGTGAATAAACGAGATTTCTATTTAAATAAAAAAAAAACTTAAAATTTTGTTTTCTCGGTTGAAAGACAGGGTTTACTTAAAATATCAGTTATCTATTAACGATTACTTGACTAACGACTATTTGAGAAAATTTAAAACCTCCTTAAAAAAATTAAAAATAAATATATTTTTTGACTTAATTTTAATCGATTTGTATAAAAATCGATTAAACATCACCCTCAGGAACGCGCATTGGACATCCCTATTTGATTACGTTGTGAAGCTTCGTGCTTACTCGGCAATGCTCGGTACAATACGGCCGACGTATCTTGGCGAGTCTGAACATAGGCTCTGCGAACTTTAGCGCATGTACACTCGTGAAGAAAACTATTATTGTCTTTATTTTTTAACCGACTTCAAAAAAGGCGGAGGTTATATTATGTTCGTGTGTATGTATTTTTTTTTTTATGTATGTTACCTGATTTCTCTCCCATTTGTGGACCGATTTTCAAAATTCTTTTTTATAAACCAATGTACGAATAAAATTACCATAATATGCTTTGGTTGGCATATTTGGCGAATAATATAAGTGCCAACTGACACTTGCAAATACCGCAAATAGAACAAACTTAACACTAAACAAAAAAACCGGCCAAGTGCGAGTCGGACTCGCGCACGAAGGGTTCCGTACCATTATCTATACATTAGTCAAAACGGCAAAAAAATCACGTTTGTAGTATGGAATGGAAGCCCCCCTTAAATATTAATTTTATTCTGTTTTTAGTATTTGTTGTTATAGCGGCAACAGAAATACATCATCTGTGAAAATTTCAACTGTCTAGCTGTCACGGTTCATGAGATACAGCCTGGTGACAGACAGACGGACAGACGGACAGACAGACGGACAGACAGCGAAGTCTTAGTAATAGGGTTCCGTTTTTACCCTTTGGGTACGGAATCCTAAAAACTAAACAATAATAATAACTAATAATAAACAATTCTTACATCCATTTTGAGAGCTAAAATCAACCAACATATTGCTCCTCATTGATATGGCCAGTAGCCAACAGGTTCGCCGCTCCCGAAAGAATCTGTCTACATGTTGGATAGATTATAAGAAGGAGAAGGCCTATGTCTCTGTGCCTCATACATGGCTCATGAAGGTGTTGCGAGTTGTATAAAATAGATGCAACTCTACGTACCTTCCTGATGTCATGTATGGGACACTGGAGAACGGTTCTTCGCTATCCAGGATGTCGACAGATCCAGGGGAACAGCGAACCGATAAGGATCGAGCGTGGTATATTCCAGGGTGATAGTCTGAGTCCATTGTGGTTTTGTCTAGCCTTGAACCCTCTCAGCACACTGCTGGAGCGTTCAGGTCTAGGCTATCTGTTAAGGAGAGATGATCAGGTCATATCTCACCTTCTTGACATGGATGATCTGAAACTCTTTGCTCCCAACAATTTGCAACTGATGAAGCTACTGAAGGTAACAGAAACTTTCAGTAGCGCCATCAGGATGGAATTTGGTGTGGACAAATGTGCAGTCATGCATGTGAAGCGAGGGGAGATTATGGAATCCGAGGGAACTCAACTCTCGGATTCCATACACCTTAGATCCCTCTCCTCAACAGAAACTTACAATTATTTGGGTATGTCGGAAGCATTAGGTATCAATACTGCCGACATGAAACAATCGTTGAGGGAGCGCTTCTTTGGCCGCCTGAATAAGGTGCTAGGGAGTCTTTTGTCAGGCGGAAACAAGGTGCGCGCCTTCAACGGTTGGGTCATGCCAGTTTTGATGTATTCCTTCGGCATACTCAAATGGACTCAGACGGAACTTGATGCCCTGGATAGGAGGGTCCGCGCACTGCTGACCGCAGATCGAATGCATCACCCACGGTCGTCGGTGATGAGACTGTATATCCCACGGAAGTGCGGGGGTCGTGGCTTCTTAAATGTAAAGACCCTACACAACCGTGAGGTGTGCAGTCTCAGGGAATACTTCCTAGAAGCCGACGGGGAGATGCACCGAGATGTGGTCTCAGTGGACAAGGGCCTCACCCCGCTCTCCCTGGCTAACGAGAACTGGCGCAAATCTAAAGAATTAGACACTAATGACCGCAAGGTGGAATGGCAGGGCAAGGAGCTTCACGGACGCTTTTACCGGGCCCTACATGGCCCCGATGTAGACTTCTTACCGTCCGTATCCTTGGTGCACTTTGGTGACCTCTTCGGGAAAACAGAAGGTTTTATCTGTGCAATAATGGACGAAGTTATGATGACGAATAACTACCGGAAATACATTGTGAAAGATGGCACGGTTGACATATGTCGGGCATGCCACCGTCCGGGAGAATCGATCCGACACATTATTTCTGGGTGTTCTATTCTGGCTAACGGAGAGTAATTGCATAGACACAACCTTGTTGCCAGGATTATCCACCAGCAACTTGCTTTGAAATACAACCTTGTGGAATCTGAAGTGCCATACTATAAGTATGCGCCCGACCCAGTTCTCGACAATGGTCACATCACGTTGTATTGGGAATAGGGCGTGCAAAACCGGAAGGTCTTCAAATCCGGTTTTGAATTCCGGGTTTGAGGGCCCAAAACCGGAAACCGGTGTTAGCCCCGGTTTCGCCAACTTTTTTTTTTTTTTTAATACGTCACAGTTGAATTTTAACAAATCGTACCAAACCTCTGTTTAAACAACCATTTATGCCAATACCAAGAAGACCACATTAATAGTTTGGAATATGGATAACATGAACTTAAAATAATATAAAGATTAACTAACTGAGATCAAATCAACAACAAGTAAGTTTGTGGTATCTCTAATCGCATTTTCAGTTTTGACAGAAACTACAAATCCAAGTGTTACGAGAAATGCGTATTTTGGAAATGTGTACCCACTGTTAACTTACGGTGTTATATTGGGGGAACTCGACAAACGTACAATCCACATTAATTCTCCAAAAGAAATGTTTTAAGACAATATAATAATATAACATGCATAGTACCGAATCATTTTTTTTTTTTTTTTTTTTTTTCCTGTGGCAACACTACAGCTAACAGCTGATTTTAACCTCTCAGACGCCGCGCAAAAAACGATTAACTCCCCTCCCGCTCCGCCGTCACAGCCGCATTACGTCATCGCATGAGTCACCCGACCTCGGCTCTTGAAACTCTTATCGCTCGCCTTATAGTCGGTCTTATCTTAAGCCGTAAACATTCTCAGAATCGTTTTGAAACATACTTGTGTTTTATTACATAAACAACACTTGTAAACCACTTCAGTATTATAAACAAAGGATATGAGATAGATGACATATGAGAATTTGCCGCGCTCCGTATTTTATTTATTTTTGGTAAAAATACTGATCCAATTTACACGAAACTTTAGAACCAATGTAACAAATACACAAGTAACCTAATACATAATTCATATAAGAGTCTTACTGATACATTCTAATCAGATTTCAACTAGATTGTAACAAAAAAATCTTTTACGGCGAACTGTCATTTTATTGTCATTGACCTCGATTTGAAAACACTTGAAATCTATATAAATATGAATATGTATGCTTATTCTTATATTAAATAGTGAATTATGATTATTACTTACCTTGTTTTTGCTGTTTCCAAGACCATATTTCATTTTAGAACAGTCAAATTCACATTTTCAATTGTTAACTCCACGTTGATAAAAAAATCCGTTGACGAAAATTTTGTTGGCTCACAAAATAATTTTGGTTCATTGTTCTACGTAAATATCTTGCTACAAAGTAGCATTACACAATAGTATGGTGATAAACATTCACTTCACAAAGTTTTCAACCACTTAACTAAACAAAAACACAATAAATCACTCGAGCGGCACCCAATGTTTACATAAACTGACGTTTTTACGACTGACGCGCTTCTTTTTTTTTATAGTGATGCCCCGTTTAGAATGTTACTAAAGTTTGGTATCGTTTAAATCGACTACTAGTTGGACATAGAGTGAAAAAAATTGCAAACGGTTTAGAGTTGGAAGTTATTATTGAAAAATGTTTTTTTAACCCTTTAGATTTGTTCCGTATTCGGTACAGCGGGGCTCAAGGCATGTTCGTTATTTGTACCGAATATGGATCCTTCGGGCCTGAGAGGATTGTCCAATCTTTTAACTTTAATTATTAAATTTATTTGTTTTTTAAGCATATTTCCAATTACTCATCAAGTAAAAAGCTTATGTGTGTATTTTGTGTTAGTTTCACGTAACCAGTACAAATTAAGTGTTAAAATATAATGTGAATCAGTGACAGTTACCGGCTCAAGGAATTTTTGCATTGTCATCTTGATATCAGGTACAATACTTTAAATTCTACTGGCTAATATTGTTTACGTGCTTTATTTTCACCAGCAATTAATTAGTTTACCTTTTAATTCGGTTCCTTCCTATATTAATTACCTTTGGAACGTAAACATAACCTTGCTTGGTTTGGTGACAGGACTCGCAAGGCTGAATTTATTAATTTATTTTCCTTTCAAACTATCTTTATTATCTTAAACCTGCTGCCACAGTTACCTACTCTCTTCCAGTTTCATTTCTTATCCTTTTCCTAACACAATCATGACTATGACTCGTTCCGCCCACGCTCGCCAGGAAGAACTTAAACTGGCTCTGAGCGAATTAAAGGCGTCTAAGCAGTCCTGTGATCAACTAAGTAGGGAATTGGATGACAATGAAAGGGTTCTCTTTGAAGCCCATGAAATAAATAGAAATTTAAAAAAGGAAATGGGTCAGCTATACATTCAATACACTGACGCCATAGAAGACCGGGATAGGCTCCAAGTTATTGTGGACGGGTTCAGCCAGTGTAGCGCAGAGTACGAACAAACTCTTAATCATAAACGTCAATTAGAACAGCAGCTACATGAGGCTAGAAGTCAAATAACAGAACTTAAGACTACCAATCATAACATCACTGCCTCGCTGAATCAAAGTCTGTTCAGTGAATTGGTACCTATTGCCCCGTCTGTGGTTTCTGCCACCAAATCCTCCCTCGCTATAGATTTGACAGGTGAGGATAATTCCAATTTATGTAGTTCAGTGAGGGCAGTCACCAGTAAAAATAAAATTAAAAAATACATTAAAATCAATAAATATATAGTAAAAACACAAAAAATTGTTAAAAGGCAGAAATATTTCATTAAAAATGTGAAATTGAATAGAGAAAGACTAAATGTATTAAAACAATTAGATATATATTCATCTAATTTGGAGCAAAGCACTAGGAGGTACAAAATTGACACAGAACACCTGCAATCCAAACTTGATCACCTACAAGAGAAGCTAAGTTCAATGACTAGCAAATATAATACCTCTGAACATGTTATGAGGGAATATGTGTTGGCGATGAATGATTTGGTAAACTCACAAACCAACAACTGTGAGCACTGTCAAACAACTTCACATGTAAATACACCAGACCATTCATTGACAACATGTAATACCACCTTACCGCAGCCATGTGTTGATTTGCATACTCCTATGAATAGTTCCCATAAGCAATATAAACAAAGTGTAAATAATGACATAGTAATCTTTTGTGATGAGATTGGAAAAGACCTAGGTAATTTGTTAACTGATGAATATCCAGGACACTCCGTAATAAACAATTGTATGCCAGGATGTTCTTTATATCATATTATGAAAGAAATTATTAAATGTAAGTTTAACCAGGACACCATATTATTAATTTTGATAGGTAATAGAGGAAAAGTGAACAAAGGAGAATTGCTCCAGTATTATAGAACTTTGTCAAACTTAAATTTAAGAAAAATTGTGTTGTTTACATTTCCTTATAGTAAAAGTTTGCCACAGGAAGAAAATGACTATAGATATAATATTAATATGACATTGCATAATTTGACATTCAATAATAATTCATTTCATTTACTTGACATCAACAATTATATTGGCAACAATTTTTATTTGACAAAACATAGATATCTTGTAGACAGGTGCTATCTGACAAACTATTGTAAAAGACAAGTAGCTGTGTCGCTATCTTATTATTTTTCTATTACAGCCAAGAACTTGGCTAATCAAGTTGCCTCTGTTGATCAATGCAATATTAGCCTAAATTACTCTACCAATAGTTTGTCAACAATGAATGAATCAGAGAATCATTTAAATTAGCAATTTCGACAACAGAGGCAACCTCTTGCAATATAAGGAAGCCAGATAGTAAATCAGGCGAATGTTTTGAGAATTTTAATAGTATCAACCTGGTTCATCAAAATATTCAAGGATTTTTGAACAAAGAATTAGAAGTAGAACTTTTCATGAATTGTAATTGCATAGATATTCTTTGTATAACGGAACATTGGCTCAAATGTCACCAATTAATTTTCAATTTTAGCAATCACCAGGTTGGTAGTTCATTCAGCAGGGTAAATGCTATACATGGCGGCGCATTAATCCTAGTAAATAATCAGCTTAAGTTTAAAGACCGCAAGGATATTGTAAGCCTATCTGTTGAGCGAACAGTTGAAATAGCCTGTATAGAGTTGGAGCAGTTTATCATATTAAGTGTGTATAGACCTCCTTCAGGATTGTATGATTGTTTTGAAAAGGTAATGGATGAAGTGTTGCATAAAATCTGTAATTCTAAGAAGTCTATAATTATTAGCGGTGATTTTAATATTAATTTGTTAGAAAGTTCTGGGTTAAGTACTAAAATTTTAAGCCTGTTTCATTCATACAATCTTGAAAACAAATTTCTGGAGCCCACTAGAATAACACCAACTAGTGCCACTTGCCTAGATAATATTTACACAGATGTTATACCTACCCACAAAGAAATTATTAACTTATTAGATTCTGATCATTGTGGGCAATTGATCACAATTCCTAATGTAAGCAAGAAAGTCACTAAAAAGGATATCATTGTTAATCCAAAAACTAAAACTCGCCTGGAAACCTTTAAAACTAAACTTTTGTCTAAATTACCACTACTGTCAACTAATGATGATCCCAATCAACATTATAACGATTTTTTCAGTATGTATTGCACACAATTTAATACCACATTTATTCCTAAGACAATCTCGGTTAATAGTAACGCTTCCTTCAACGACTGGGCCACTATTGGTATTCATAAGAGTCGAAAACGACTTTATGAGCTGTATGCAGAGCGGACCTATATAAACACTGGAGAATTTAAGTTGTATGTTAAAAATTATTCTAAAATATTTAAAAAAGTTTGTTTTATAGCAAAGTCACGTTACTTGAGTTCAAAAATTAAAAATAGTAGTAATGTAATTAGAATGACATGGAATATTATTAATAGCGAAACGGTAAAGTCTTTCAACCGAAACAGTGACTACAGCCTTGCTATTGGCGATAAAATTTTAAATTCAGACACTCAAGTTGCCACAGCCTTTGAAAATTTCTTTGCGGATATTCCCGTATCGACTACTAAATCGCTAAACTCGTCACCTGCTGCTGCCGAGTCTTTACTAAGGGAAAACGTTTCAGTCTGTGATTCCGAATTTAATTTTGAATATGTCACCTGTAAAGATATAATTAAAACTTTTCACACCTTAAATGTTAAAAAGACCGCCGATCTATGGGGTCATTCTGTGGAAGTTGCTAAATCCATTATAAACATTGTAGCTCCTTCATTAGCTGTAATATTTAACGATTGTATTGACCGTGGTGAGTTTCCTGATCTAATGAAATATAGTAAAATAATACCATTGTTTAAATCGGGTAGTACATCAGACCCCACTAATTATAGACCCATTTCAGTACTACCCACCTTTAGTAAAATTTTTGAAAAATTAATTTTGGCACAAATGCAAAGTTTTTTCAATAAATATAAGTTATTACATAAAAAACAGTTTGGTTTTACAAGGGGTCGTTCAACTACTGATGCGTGTTGAACTTTTAGGACACATTTATAATGCCTGGGAGGACAAATGCGATGCTTTGGGCATTTTTTGCGATTTATCTAAAGCTTTCGATTGTGTTCTTCATGAAACATTAATCAGGAAACTACACCACTACGGAATCCGTAACGCCTCCCTGGCTCTTCTTATTTCATATTTGAGTGACAGGATTCAGAGAGTTGATGTTAAAGGGAAAAGATCTCCCGGATCCGTAGTAAGAATGGGGGTACCCCAGGGCTCAATTCTTGGTCCATTTTTGTTTTTTATTTATATAAATGACTTGCCTTACCTCATAAAGGATAATCATGACATAGTATTGTTTGCAGACGACACTTCCCTTTTATTTAAACTCAAACGTCAGCAGTTAGTTACGGATGATGTTAATAGCGCCCTGGCGAAAGTCGTTAATTGGTTTAATGTTAATAATCTACTCCTAAATGAGAAAAAAACTAAGTGTATTAAGTTTACGATACCCCATGTAAGACAAGTGGAAACTACTGTACTAATTAAGGAAGAAGAGCTAAAAGCGGAAGATAGCACAGTCTTCTTAGGCATAACTTTGGATGCCAAGCTTCAGTGGGGCCCGCATATAGACAAACTGTCGAAGAAACTTAGCTCTGCAGCATTCGCCGTTAGAAGAATTCGTGATTTAACTGACTTAGAGACAGCCCGTTTAGTTTACTTTAGTTATTTCCATAGCGTGATGTCGTACGGTATTCTCTTGTGGGGCAATGCCGCCGATATTCAGACAATATTTGTTTTGCAAAAAAGGGCAATTCGTTCAATTTATAAATTAAGTCCCAGATACTCCCTCAGAGAAAAATTTAAAGAGACTAATATTCTTACTGTGCCCTCTCAGTTTATTTATGAAAACCTTTTGTACGCCCACAAAAATATTAATTTATTTAAAAAATACAGTGATATCCACAACATAAACACGAGGAACAAACACAAATTTGTTGTTCCTGTAACGAGGCTCAAAAAAATAGGAGGTACGTTCAGATGCCAATGTATACGCTTTTACAATAAACTTCCGAGCCAAATTCAAGCACTAAGCCTAAATAAATTCAAATCGTTTATAAAACGGAAGCTGTGCCTGAAAGCCTACTATCATGTTAATCACTATCTTGAAGATAAAAAAGCTTGGGATTAAGCTGCTCCAATGAAATTTGCTCTGTGAATGTCGAAATTTCGGACTTCGCTTGTTTATTATTGATTCCTTTCTTTTATACACTCTGACATTGAATTTTTTTTGACATGTATTTTATTATTTTACTTTTATTTTTTTATTGTTTTATGTGACATTTACTGATTTGACATGAATACTTATTTTTTTAAGTATTTTACTTTTTTATTTTATTATCATTGCGACATTTAATGATTTTTGTGTTTTTTTTTTTTACTTACATTCATTTGAAAAGAATTTGTTATTAATTTTATTTGATTATTGTGAATGTGGGGACCATGTGGGTCACATTTTTATTTTTTGTTTGTTTTTTTTCCCACAACTGTCTGGCAGTTTGAGTACTATAAGCGACCTTCCCAAATGTCCTTTCTTTGGTATTGTTCGTCGTTTCGTTGAGCTCCTTGAGTTATAAGTCGAGCTACACGTTAACTGACAAATGCTTGCACTGACTGGACAGGTCCACTCAAATCTGTATGGTTCTTTCTTCAAAAGACCATCTCAGACACTAATCTGCATAGTCCTCATGTGAATTGAGCAAGATTGTCTGGACTTTAAAAGAGACTATGACCTCTGAGTTTGTTTCGGCTGTTTCTTCTCAGAGTAGTCAGGTACGAAACACCGGCCCCATCTAGTTTTAAAAAATGACGTGTAAAAGTGTTTGTAAAAACCTACTTGCAAAATAAACATCATTTATCATTTATCATTTATCATTAAGCAATCGAAAAGATTCAAAAAACGTCTCGATTTTTTTTAATCTTGAGCTCATTAATTACGAACTACTAACAACATTAAAGGATTCATATTTGACTATAAAACGAGATCAAATCAACTGTGTACCGTTCACTAATTTAAATAAACAATAATATTTTTTTCCATGAGACCGCTATTCTTGATAATTTGTTCATAAGAATAGAAGTGCATCTAACATTTTATCAGATCATAGCGTACTTCTTATTTTGTTGCAAAAGTACCCAGCACTCGAAAAGGCCCTCTCACTCAACACTTGTTGGTAGTACACACATCAAAGAGTTACGTCATGCTTTCATACATGGCTTGTTGTACCTTGATAAACCATGCAAGGTCGAGATAAGACCGATTCTTGGGGGTTTTCCTGCATTTATCCAATTCCTTATCAAGCTGCTCTTGAAAAGTTAACTCATCAGCTACAACTTCAGCGTCAGATGATAACGATAACGATGGCACGGACTACTCGGAGACAACTACGGCGATGGTGCTTGAGCTTATATTTTAGCTGTTGCAATAAGTTTGTAATAGTCGCAGATATGTCAGCAACTCAGCACCATTGGGTTTGAGAAAAGTTTAAGGTACGGTTTGGGCAGGCGAAATCGGGACGCAGGAGTCGCTTCGTGGGTGCGGGGGTCGCAAAGGGAGAAGTGTAAGAGGGTGTAGGTCGCGTTCGGATTTATTTCATGGCTCTCAATTGAAGATTTCTTAATTAAGTGCGTTAAAAAAAAGTTGATTTAAATCAAAACGTAATTAAATAACGGGAAAACCGGAGTTAACTCCGGTTTTGATTCTCAAACCCGGTTTTCAAAAATCCGTAATTTTTATCCGGTTTCCGGTTTTTACCAAAACCGGGAAACGCCCTAATTGGGATCGACCTATCACCACTGACAGGACTGTTGTTGCCAATAGGCCTGACATTGTGGTGATAGATCGATTGGAGCGTCGCACAATGATTGTTGATGTAACGATCTCGCATGACGAAAACCTCACACACACTCACACCTCACACCCACTCACAACAATTGAAATATCTAGATCTGGCTCGCGAGGTTGTCGACATGTGGGACGTGGGTACAGCAGTCATTGTGCCGATAGTCGTGTCGGCCAATGGCTTAATAGCCAAGAGCCTCGACCAACATCTTAGGAGGCTCTCGCTTGGCAGCTGGATCAAGGGCTTGATTCAGAAAGCAGTACTTCTGGACACGGCACGTATCGTTAGGAGGTTCCTCTCTCAAGAGCCCTGACCACTGGCAGCTCGGACCCGGTTCCCAGCGCTGGTGGGCTACTGTTTTTTATATTTGTTTTCATTTTTTATTATGTAGTTTTATTAAGAAATATTTAAAAACGTTAAAAATATGTATATAAATGAATAAATGATAAAATAATTCACAACAATAACAACGAAAACTTTTCTAACCGACTGTACTCAAGACAGAGATAGCGACACGAAAACGACACAAATGCTAACGTGTGACTGAGACATATTACCGTGTACCGAGCATTGCCGAATAAGCACGAAGCTTCACGAAGTAATCAAATAGGGATGTCCAATACGCGTTCCTGAGGGTATTGTTTAATCGATTTTTATTCAAATCGATTAAAATTAAGTCAAATAATATTTTTATTTTTTTAAATTTTCTCAAATAGTCGTTACTCAAGTAGTCGTTAATAGATAACTGATCTTTTATGTAAATCATGTCTTTCAACCGAGAAAATAAGATTAATAAGTTTTTTTGTTAATTTCAATCGAAATCCCGTTTATTCACAAACAAAATACACTATATTTGTAGGTGAATGCTTCGACCAGCCCGCGAAATTCAAATTTTCTTACGTTTTTGGCAAATTGCAAGCCAGTGCAAGGTTGTATGTTGATTAAAATATTGGACGCGATTGTAAGACAAATGTAGTTACAGAATTATAATCATCAAAACCATCAATACAACCCTCCAAGTTCATAAAGGTCGAGAAACTATTTTTTCAAGGTCAAAGTCATTGCTAGACCTTTATGAACTTGGAGGGTTGTATTGATGGTTTTGATGATTATAATTCTGTAACTACATACGTCTTACAATCGCGTCCAATATTTTAATCAACATACAACCTAGCACTGGCCTGCAATTTGCCAAAAACGTAAGAAAATTTGAATTTCGCGGGCTACCCTTGAGCATCAGCCTTAATATCCTAAATAAACAAAAATCAATTAAATCTAAATAAAACTAATCGAATACTACATAATAGATTGAATAAAGCGTCGATTGTGTTTATTTATGGTCAATCTCTAGCCTAGACCACCGCCCCCCGCACATCGCCTCATGCCACCATTTGGTTCCTCAAAACAGTGATTGCGCCTTCCGCTTTCTGCGCGAAGTTCGGACTCGCCAAGATACATCGGCCGTATTGTACACGGTAATATGCAGTGTTGCCAACCGTACGATTTAAATCGTATTTATACGATCTTTTTGGCTCTTGTACGATGTATGATCGAGTAATCGAAATCGTACGCAAAATATACGATCTTTCCAAATCTTATACCCATCATCATAATGAAGTAAAAATAGATGACAAGTTTAATACATTTTTTTGATAATAATAAAACAAAAAAAATAGAAGACAAACGAGCTAAAATTTTTTGTATTTTTATGAATGCATCCAATAATTTTTAATTTATCTCATGCTCAGTGTATGAGTATACTTATTATGTATTCTGTGGACTCAGCTATGTGTATGGGAATGGGAATCCCTGCACAATCTGACAGTCATCTAAGCCAATCGATATTACACTACATACCTACGTACCACGCTGATAACTTTCTTTCGTTTTAATTTCTTTTTTTTTATACGTTGGTGTTTTTGGTTTCATGTGGGTTTCATTCCAAAGTACGGTTTGTATCTTTTTGAGTTTAAGTTTTTAACTAGAAGAAATTAGGTAGTTAAGCACCTACTTTTGTTTTCGTTTGTTTCCTTAAATGATAAATATTGGTTAAAATTTTTAATTACATTCCGTTTTAAAATTATATAAGTTTTATTATTGAAATTTCATCACGTACTATTTTTTTTCCTTGAAATGTTGGCAAAATGCGATCTTTTTACACGCTTTATATTAGCTTCACTTGTATGTTTGTATGTTTGTAACCGACTTCTTAGGGCGCGATTTTGACCCACTTTAAACGGCCAGATTTCATTTAAATTTTGCACTCCCGTCAAAGACCGATGACAATTCAGGTTTTTTCAGAATTCAACCCCTTAAGGGAAATGGGGTGACAAAGTCTGAAAATCAACATGGTTATTGTTTGTATGATGTATCGGGTAGAGCGGGTGTATTACAAAAACAACGCGATTTAAAGATTTAATGTGTAACTGAAATACCATCATCCCCTGTTGGGGTGCGATGGGGTTGAAAATTTGAAATGTCTAAAAATCAATATGGGTGTCAATTCCGAGATTATCAGGGGTGCTGATTGCGAATATGGCATTTATTTTGAGATCCAGAAGATTTAGATGATTTAGATAAGATGGCGGATTCGACTTCTATACAGGGTTATTGTTGATTTATTGTGATGATTGTGATAACGATGATGATGATTGTGATTACGATGATAATTATTGTGATTACGATGATGGTGATTGTGACAGTGATTGTGATTATGATAGTGATGATGATTGTGATAAAGATGGTGATTGTGATAGAGATGGTGATTGTGATGATTATGAAATTTGGCTCATAGATAGTTTTTTACCTGGATTAACATGTAGGATACTATTTATCTCTCTAATATGAATAAATATGATCCCGTGGGACAGTTACCAAACTTCACGCGGGCGAAGCCGCGGGCAACAGCTAGTATTCTTGATATAACGGTAACCGTGATTTACAAAAAAGCTTCCTATATACATCAAAACAAAATATTCAGGACAGAAATCTCATTTTTTTATTTTGCGGAATACCATTTAGTAATTAGCGTAGCCTAGGATCTACAGTCCATAAAGTCATCAACTTTAACTAAGACTAGAACTAGAACTTTAACTTTAAATAATGAGAAACAGCTACCTCATTTATAGAAGGCAGCAGGCGCCCGATTTATCCACCTGACTTAATAAATTATAGTTTAAATAACAGTTAAAAAAAATAAAAAAAAACATGCTTTTATAAATAAACCAAATTATAAAGTAGAAAATAAATAATAGTTTAAAAAAAAACTAAAAAAACACGCTTTATATAGAAAACCAAACTAAAAAATAGAAAATAAATTTTAATAAATTTGAATTAAGAATAGTGTAAAAAATTCTAACAAATTTATATGAATAATAGTGTTAATAAGAAAAAAATATGATATTTAAAAAAAAGCGTGGGGTGCATGGTGTCAATAGTTATAAATATTTCATTGAAAGATATGAGAAGAAGGATTATCATTTCGATAATATGTTAAAAAGCACCCCACGCATTTTTTTAAATAAAACATTTTTTTCTTATTAACACTATTATTCATATAAATTTGTTAGAATTTTTTACACTATTCTTAATTCAAATTTATTAAAATTTATTTTCTATTTTCTAGTTTGGTTTTCTATATAAAGCGTGTTTTTTTAGTTTTTTTTTTAAACTATTATTTATTTATTCCATAATACGATTTTCTAAAAAATAAAGTTGGCAACACTGGTAATATGTCTCAAGTCACACGTTTGAGTTTTGACGTTAGCATTGGTGCATAGAAAATCATTGGTGTTTTGTTTGGTTTGGTGCGTGCCGCTGCCGTGTTCGTGTCGCTATTTCTGTATTGAATGCAGTCGGCTAAAACAGTTTTCATTGTTATTGTTGTGAATTGTTATTATTATTGTTAAGTTTTTTGTTTAGTGTTAAGTTTGTTTTATTTGCAAGTGTCAGTTGGCACTTATAATATTCGCCAATTATGCCACCAAAGCATAACAGTGTTTTAAATCGCCAGGCGAGAAAAATTATTTACGATCTAACGCAGTTTATGAAAAAAGAAAAAGAAGAAGGCGTAAAAGATGTAGACAGAGTTTATTTAAGAGTTGCTAACGCAACTGGTGTGTCCCAACGCACAATACAGCGGATCGCAACTGAAGGCAATAATTCCGGCTTACTTTCGGTATTCCGCACGCCTGGTAAAAAAAGGTCTAGATCAAAACCTATTACCGATATAGATCATTTTGACCAAGGTGTAATAAAAAGATGCATCCACAACTTCCACAATACCGAAAAAGAAATGCCTACCATAAATAAATTACTTGCAAAGCTCAAACGGGATATAAATTTTCAAGGTGCTAAAACGAGCTTGAAGACAATAGTAAAAAACTTGGGTTTCAAGTGGCGAAAAACCGAAACCAATAGAATGGTTCTTATAGAGAAGACAGACATTCGCCTGAAAAGGATTTTGTACTTGAAAGCAATAAAAAAATACAGGGCTGAAGGGCGACCAATTGTATTCACTGACGAGTCGTACGCGCACTCTTCACATACAAAAGGTAAGGAGTGGTCAGATGGTTCCGCTCAAGGACTAACGCGCCCGATATCAAAAGGTCAGCGGATAGTTATGGTTCACGCTGGGTCAGAAGCAGGATTTGTTCCGAACGCCCTACTTATGTTCAAATCTGGAAGCAAAACTGGAGACTATCATGATGACATGAATTTTACAAATTATGAGAAATGGTTACGGACCCAACTAATTCCAAATTTGAGCCCTAACTCGGTGGTGGTTATCAATAATGCTACGTACCACAACAAATTAACGAATCCTGCCCCTACATCTAATGACAAGAAGGCAAAAATGGAATCGTGGTTAGTAGAAAAGGGTATATCCTATGAAAAGGACATGCCTAAACCACAACTTTACGACCTAATAAAAAAAAACAAAGACGTGCATAAAAGATACGTAATAGACGAAATGTTTAAGAGACACAACCACGATGTCCTTCGTTTACCCCCATACCATCCCGATTTAAACCCCATCGAGATTGCGTGGGCTGCCATTAAAGGGCACGTAGCTGCTAAAAACGTCGACTGGAACGTAACCCGGACAATGGAGCTCATACAGGAAAAAGTAAATTTAATGGGTCAGGAAGAATGGGGTGCTTTATGCAGAAAAGTGCAAGAGGTTGAAGATGAATATAGGAAAAGCGACTATATTATTGACGATATGACGGAACAATTCATCATTAATATAGCTTCAGATTCGGAAAGTGAGTCTGAAAGTGAGAGCGACGATTACGATGATGAACCTATGCCAAGTACCGAATGTATCTATGTTATGCAAGGGGCCGACGACATTAAGTTAGAGATTTCCTCCTTCAGCGACAGTGATTAAATATTAATTAGTGTAAATGTATAAAAAGTATTAAGTGTAAATAATATTGTGTGTGTTTACAATAAAAACCTGCCCCTATGGAAAGGTGAGGGATTGAAATATTTTTTTTAATTTATATAAAGTTATTTTTGTAGATTTCTGTCTCCCAAGTGTTTTGATACTTATTTTACTTCACGAGTGTACATGCGATAAAGTTCGCAAAGCCTATGTTCAGACACGCCAAGATACGTCGGCCGTATTTGTAACTGTGTTTAATATGAATAGACAACTGCTTTTCAAATTTAATGGTGTTTATTGATTTCTTCCAGACCCAGTGCGTCCAGGTCCTCTGCAGGGACAAACAGATCCTCCTATGGGTGGTGTTCAACAGTGGAGTCCCAGAGGGCCACATAGCCTGCAATCCCATATACAGCCGTATGGTGGGGCTTGAAGAGGCAGCAGACGTGTTTGTGTCCCCGTATCCTGATGTCAAGGTGCTGGACAACTTGTATGTGGAGACTGATAGTCCTGATGATCAGGAGATCTTGGTGAGTAAAGAAGGGGGGGGGGGGGTATTTAAAATATTTATTGAACTGTGAGAAGTATGAACAAAGAAAGTAAAAACATTTATTACAATATTACTGTCTACCAATCAATTTGCAAATAATAGTAATTCACATTTGAATATCTATTGTAGTCAGAAAATGCTAGGCCAGAATAATATAACGATGATAATAATGATCGTTCGGTACCTACTTAGTTTTGAACTTGGTACAAAGTACTGCCACTATTCTATTCTTTATAGATTGTGTTAAGTCAGACTCATTGTTTACTTTTACTGATTATTTTGTTTCAATAATACATGAGATCCTTGTTTGGAGTAGGTAATAGGTTGTTGAAGTTGTGTGATGAGAATCTAAAAACGAATTTACATAATTATTTTTATTTATTTCAGGAACACAA
Source organism: Xestia xanthographa (assembly GCA_905147715.2). Lineage (NCBI taxonomy): Eukaryota > Metazoa > Arthropoda > Insecta > Lepidoptera > Noctuidae > Xestia > Xestia xanthographa. The sequence goes on from LR990655.1 coordinate 2,858,185, forward strand.
TGTAGAGCTCCTACAATTGCGGATACTGGACCAGCTACGCCTGGTAGTAGCCAATCAAAAGACAGTAGTATGGATATCATCGTCATTACCGATAGTCTTCACACCGAAACAGACGGGCATTCTAGTCAACCACAGCCAAATCATTGTCAAAATCGATCCTTTTAACAGCATACATAACTACCCACCTCCATCACCCATCAATGTACCAAAAGATACTGAGCATTTTAAAAATATTGGTGCTATTAACAGAGGCATGCTAGCTCCATACTTAAATGTACCAAAAAAAATGGTCCTTAGAGCAGTACCCATTGATAGTGATGGCAAAAGGAACTTGATACATCCCTACACAGTATTTATCCATGAAGATCTTATTGATGAAAAGTATAAAGACTTGACCATTATACTATCTACTATGATAAGTATACCGTCTATCCTAAATGATAGCGATGATGACAGTGAGAATAATAATATAGCAATCAATGATGTCTGCGTAGAAATAGTTCCAATAGACTCTGTGATCTACAGGAGTTTGTGTCGAGAAGTACACAACAGGAATATACCTACAGTACTTATACCAAAATCATTAAATGCCATTATTAATATAGAGAATGGAATGAGAATAATCTTCACGCTAATAGGCGATACCATAGACCAACCCGAACATATAGATATAGTGACTTATTCAGACCAAAAACAATTGGACACGGATGTCACAGAGAGTTTCAAGAACTGTGTTATAAGTAGCACACATTCTGGTAAAAAGTTTTTAATAAACAACGGATTGATAAAACAGAACACAGAAATTAGTACTGGCTTTATACAATTCAAATTAAAACCAGAGAAATTGAAATTCACGATGTTAAATTCGGAATCTTTTAGGAGCTGTACTATTGCTGCTAAATGCTTGAATGATACGGACATGGTTTTACCTAAAGCAATAATTTCGAAGATGGACTATGATTATAAGAATTATTGTAGAACAATGAAATCTATGGAGTCTTTGGTTGAGAAAGTTTTGTCGCATGTTAACTTTGAGATACATAGAGAGGCGACTTTTAAAGGTGCATCAGAGATTAAGAGTAATGTTTTAATTACAGGTAAGTCCTACTTTCTAATGATTACTTTTATAATTTTCCAGAGAAAAGCGATTTATAGAACTGTTTTGTTAATTTATTTCGAAAAACCTTGTTAATAAAATTTAAGAAAAACAATATTTCAGCGTCATGAATTTCAACAACTACCTATTGGAAACTCGTGAGAAGAAAAGAGACAACGATAGCACAATAAAGTATTTATGTGCTTAAGGCCAGGATCTTCCAAAATTAGCAACTCTATTTGTGGTCGTTCAAACTTCGTTTGAAATACTGTTAGAATAAAGTTCTAATCAGCTTGCACTACAAAGCGGTTGTTACGTCGATCACTGCGGGCCAAATAGTGCGAAATGAGTGGTTTTTTATTTATAATAATAAAAATAATACATATTTAAAAAAAGTAACCTCAGAATAATGTAGACAATGTAATTTTTCATTTTTCATTGTATTTTATTTACTTATTTAGAGTGTTTAAAATCTTTAAAAAAATACTTGAAAAAAGTCATAAACTTACCTATCTTTGCATGTTTTTATGATCGAGAGAAGTAATAACTATCGTGTTTTGAACTAAGAATAATCAAGAACAGTCTATGAACAACAACATATATTTTTTCTGGATTAAAACAACGACTATTTCATACCATAAGACTCTACCAAAAACAGGTCGATTGGAAGATTCTGGCCTTATGACTCCTTTTATGTAAGGCGGGTCTTACACCTAATGCTGTCACAATAAAAAGAAAGAAAAGAAAGAAAGAAAGAAAACGTATTTATTTGGCTTTAGCCGCAAGTACACACAACAAAATAAGCATACAATAAAAAAAAGAAACTTAAAACTACACATTAAAAAAATAAACTTAAAACTAAACAGAGAAAAATAAGATAAATCACATTGTGTGTCTCACGGCTGCGCCAAATAGGCCCAGTTCAGCAAACTGCCGAGCAGCTAGTGCAATATATTTTAGCCCGATTAAATAATGCTTATATATAGGACGCAACAAATAAAACATGATGTTCGCCCTTTTTTGCAGGTATAAGTGGCACAGGAAAATCCACATTCTGCCAAATAGTTCAAAAAGAGCTAACGGTTTGGTCCCACATCCTTCACTGTCGGTCCCTGAGGGGTCGTAAGGACATTCCGGAAGTGCTGGGCAAGGCTATACTGATGTGCCAGGAGCACAGCCCGGCGGTGCTCATATGTGATGACGTGGATGCACTGGTTCCGCCTAATATGGAGGGTGCTTCGCCTCAGGATATTGCTTATTATCAGAGGTAACAACTTATAATTTTTCGGACCCTATATCCTAAAGAACGCGATCGGTCGCGAGAATACATGACGCACTTATTTGTTTTGAAAGCCGAACCACACAGTACCTACAGAGTTTGCTGAAGTGAAGATCGTTTTAGTTTGAGTGTGGCAATAAAAGCTAAAATATTTTTTTCTGGTCAATTATTTTATAAAACCAAATCTTGAACACTCTTCAGCATCGCTCTTCAGGTAAAAATATTTAATGAACATGACAGTGAATAAATCTAGACTCCTTTTGTTTATAGTTTTAGATCATGTCAGCGAAAAAAAAACACTGATTCAAATTCATTTAAAAAATGTTCATTCGATTTCTTAAGGGGAAAGATATCATGTTATCATACCTAGACTATGCTTGGGTTTTTCTTAACTTTTAACCGTAATGGCAATACAGGTTCACCCCTTTTACGTGGGATTTAACGTGCCACTCTGCCTACGCCTTTGAGAAATATGGCATGATCAATCATACGTTTTCGTTGACAGGTTAGCAGTAGTAATAAAGCACCTGCTACAAACTTGTGCTGGCGTGTGCGTGCTGATGACGGCGCTAAGCATGAAGGATCTACATCCAACGTTACGACAGTTCAGCGGGAAACCGCTGTTCACTGCTCAGTTTGATGTGCCGGACTTGGAAAAGGTTAGTATCCAATGTAACGAAATAGCACGATTCTTTGTGATTTTCAGGAATTGATTGATGGCTTTGTGGATAGAGCGAAAACAAAAGTATTATGAATGTCAAAAGATCGCTGATTTCTTATCTAAAGAACTGCATTTTTTCATAATTTAGAACCTCTTCGGTTAGGTTTGCTCATTTGACCACTTTTTAGGGTTCCTTACCTAAAGGGTAAAAACGGGACCCTATTACTAAGACTCCACTGTCCATCTGTCTGTCTGTCGCCAGGCTGTACCTCATGCTAGACAGTTAAAATTTTCACAGAATGTGTATTTATATTACCACTATAACAACAAATAATGTACGATAGTACGGGACCCTTCATGCGCGAGTCCGACTCACACTTGTAATATTTTTGTATATTAGGTAATAAAGGTACATCCATACTGGAGTTATTTTTTGTAGAGCAACATTTGTGTTGTGTTACCAATTAATTACCAGTACTTCTTTCTCTTCATTTTTAGGCAGAAAGAACAGAGTTATTCAAGCACTTACTGAACGACAAGATTCGCCAGGAGTTTGAGATAGAAGACGATGACGTCATCAAGCTAGCGACGGACACCGCCGGGAGCAGCGTCAGAGATGTCATCGACTATTTGAATAAGAAAATATTCAAAGCTGTGAAAAAGAAAAGTAAGTTTTTGTTTCCAATCTTTGTGTTAAATAATCGAATAAGGCCTTCAAATCCGCCTATTCATTATCATCTGCCTAGCCTTTTTCCCAACTATGTTGGGGTCGGCTTCCAGTCTAACCGGACGCAGCTGAATACCAGTATTTTACATGGAGTGACTGTCTATCTGACCTCCACAACCCAGTTAATACCTACTGGGTATTACGATACGCCTTGGTAAGACTGGTTGTCAGATTTTCGGGCCACTGACTACCTGTAACGACTGTCAAAGATCTACAAATGACAGCCGGCACCAACTGCTTAACGTGCTTTCCGAGGCACAGAGGAAACTCGGTATGTTATGGGTGGTCACCCATCCACAGACCAACCTAGGCAAGCACGGCTTAACAGAAAGATCGACCCGAGTGGCTATTTAGCCACGAGCTCCTTAAAATCTTATCATGCATAAATAAAGCCACCTTATTACAAGACTACAAATCGCTTAAGTTCATTTGACGCTAATCGAATTTAAAACAGCACTAATTTTCAAGCTTACCGAATTTCCTCCGTGCCTCGGAAAGCACGTTGTGCTGTTGGTCCCGGATGTCATATGTAGATCTTTGACAGTAAAGTTGTTACAGTGCAAGTGGCAAGAAAGTCTGACAACCAGTCTTACCAAGGGGTATCATATTACCCAGTACTAACAGGGTTGCGGGGGTCAGATAGTCACTCCATGTAAATTGGTATTCGGCTGAATCTGGTAAGACTGGAAAACGAGCCCAGCATAATTGAGTATTATACTAGATTTTTTTTTTGTCATAAATGGAAAGATCATAAATATAAGTTTTATAACAAACAATTTTTAGTTTTTTTTTTTCGCTCTAAATATAGTTGGTGCCAGTTAACGTCGGAATAGAGGTCATTGCTCCGACTTTCATCCCGATATCTAAATATTAGCGATACTGTCGCTCCATCCGTACAAACCTGTCGCAAAACTGATATCGCTTGAGTCTCATAATACATCCACAGTGTCCCACATACATAACGCAGTACACAACCCAAAAAAATAAGAAATCGAGCAAACGTACCCTACGAAATTAACTGATTTAAATACTTTATTTTCGTTTTTAACACTACTTTAAGTTACTGAGACAATTTTAATAAAGTAAATATATTATTATACATCTTAAAATTAGGATCTGAGACTTTTGCGCGAAAGACATTTGCGCAAAGAACACTTATTGCGCGCACCCACTAGCGCGAAAAGACATATGCGCACATGGACTTTTGCGCGAACGAACTTTTGCGCGAATCGACTTATGCGCGTAAGGAATCTTGCGCGAATGGACACTTGCACGATTGGACTCTTGCGCGACTTAATGGCCACTGAGGATTACTCTGTAGAGTAAACATAACATCACGCCTATTATTACTTGAAGATGTTTTTTTTTTGGGCTTTCCGTCATGAGTGTCGTTTTCATGGTTTTCGGGGTCGCTAATAATGAAAATGAAAATGATTTGTTGAAATCAGATTTAACCAAAGGCAAGGTAAGTCATTGAATCCATTTCACTATTCGTCATTCAAAAGTGCCTTTGAATGACCTAATTGAAATAAATAATTATTGACCTCATTTTCTTTATCCTTTAACCATGAAAACGACAGCCATAACGGGAAAACCGAAATTTTTTCTCGGCGCCATCTTGGTTTTTCATTTTAACCTCATTTCGTTATCAACGACCCCGAAAATCATGAAAACAACACCCATGATTAAAAAACCAAAACCAATTTTCATATTCAGGGACCCCTAAAACCATGAAAACGACACCCATGACGGCAATACTGAAAAAATCCTGGACGCCATCTTGGATTTTAATTTTGACCTCATTTTCGTAATCAACGACCCCAAAATCCATGAAAACGACATCCATGACGGAAAAACCAAAAAAATCTTGGACGCCATCTTGGATTTTCATTTTGAGCTCATTTTCGTAATCAATGACCCCGAAAACCATGAAAACGACATCCATGACGGAAAAACCAAAAAAATCTTGGACGCCATCTTGGATTTTCATTTTGACCTCATTTTCGTAATCAACGACCCCGAAAACCATGAAAACGACATCCATGACGGAAAATCCAAAAAAATCTTGGACGCCATCTTGGATTTTCATTTTGAGCTCATTTTCGTAATCAACGACCCCGAAAACCATGAAAACGACATCCATGACGGAAAAACCAAAAAAATCTTGGACGCCATCTTGGATTTTCATTTTGAGCTCATTTTCGTAATCAACGACCCCGAAAACCATGAAAACGACACCCGTGACGGAAAAACCATAAGTATCTAAATATTATTATACTTATGACATCACAAAAACTATTTCATCACAAAAAATTATAATTCTAATCTTATGCCGTTTTCGTTTTACGAGGTCATCGCGTCAGGTGTGCAGCACATTATGGTCACGGTGCGGGGGCGTTTACGTCACACGTAAATGTATGAGCATAAAATTAGTTTTCTAGCAAAAATAATAATAAATTCGAATTGGAACAACACAAGATTCTCAACCCCTGTATGTCTAGCCGACTGGTATTATGATACTCTAGCGATGTAGCAAAGTATCGCTTATTGGTCGATTTAGGTAACTAGTAAGTGTCGTTATCGCTTTGTGATCAAAAACTTGGTAGGTAGGTGTTAATGACCTCTATTCCGATGTTAACTGGCACCAACTATAGTAAGTTATATTAGATTAAAAATAAATTCTCGAACCTCGTACCGAAAACACGCCGACAGTACCCGAATAAACCCGAGCGCGTGTGTGACGTCACAATGTTAATACTTACTCATCGTACCATACAGCTGATAGTGTTTTGACCTAGGATCGATGAGATTTCTTGTTATTATTAATATTCTGTTTCTTAAATACTATGAGTGTGCGTTAATTAAGAGAGTTGGATAAAAGGATCGTAGGTCAACGCCTTTAGAAGTCATATATTTAGCACGCAAGATTCTTAATTTACCCTAATAAAATCCAAGTGCGTAAATAGGGTCATCGCCATTTTGAGAGCCGAGGGTAGAAATCATAAAAATATTAGTTTTCGGACACCCAAGTTCTACTATGTTGAGAATAATTAACTCGTCATTTAATTATGTGATGAATTCATCCATAGTTCCATTTAAATAAGTAATGGTAATAATGAATTTTGAAATTTCTCGGAGTTATTTACAAAAATTACTTTACATGTTTATTTTTCACATTATCACACAGACGCGTATAGATATGGTATAGATTCGATAACAAATATGACAAATATCATTCCAAATATTTTATACAACATGCAAATACCCAGATCTTAGCGTAATTTACTAACACAGGACCAATAACACGTAATATTTATTACCCACTACTCAATTTGTTTGTTATTGACGTTGACGACATGACATGTCGATATTTTTTTTTAAATCTTTGTGATGTGTAAAAGCGATTATTCCAATCGATTCTTTTTTTGTAAATTTGGATTAACTCGAGTAATTAAATTAAGGATTTTAATAAATCGACGAATTGAAATTAAAATAATTTTGTTTTAAGCGTAAATATTTATTAATTGTGTTTTTTTATAGGTAATCTTAATAGTTTTTTGTACATTGTAGGTATTTAAACCAACAATAAACAGCAAAGATTGATATATGGCTAAATTCGCGCTGATTTTTTCGAAATCAAAATACATATTAGAAATGCACTCGCTGTTCAAAATTACAATGTATTTAAATTTACTATTTTTTGAAGTGATAACTTCTTCTGGGAGGGTGACTCGATTTGGAACGGGAACGAAGTAGTTCCTGAATGACTGACTGACGGATCAACGCACAGCCTAATCCGCTGATCGTAGAAACCTGAAACTTAGAGGATGTGTTCTTTGTATGACGTAGGCATCCGATAAGAAATCATTTTTCGGAATTCTACCCCTAAGGGGGTGAAAAACGGCGACAAAGTTTGTATGGGACAACGTGATTCCTTGGTCCAATCTACTTCAAATTTTGCACACACCTTTTTTAACACAATTGATGGAAGACGTGTTTCGTATTTTATTGAAATCATGCCTTAATGGGGTTAAAAAGGGGTAGAAAGTTATTTTAGCGGTGATTTGCTTCGAAGTTGATATAAATACTCCTTAGTGCTTTTGATTTAAATTACTTTTTATTTTGACACATGTCTAAAAACCCAATCCGATTTTATTCAAAAAACAAGGATCTTTTGGCGCGTGGACAAAATCTAAACTAACGCCACTGACTTGTTTATTTTTGAACAATTTCAATATCAAATAGGTAGTTCAACATAAATTTGGTTAATTAAAGTTATCACTTCAGTCTATCGTCCCGAGACGCACACGTTTTTTTTCTATTGGTTAGTTGGATATATAGTGCGCCAAGATCTTATTATCAACTCTAAAACCTCAACAGATTTTTACAATACCTACTTATATTGTAAAAATCTGTTGAGGTTTTAGAGTTGATAATATTTATTTATCTTTGTTCGATCAATCAAAACTATGCCTACCAAGATCCTTGGCGCACTATACCCAACCTTCAGTTATTACATAACAAAATTCACAATAAATAAATGATGTAGTAAATAAAAATAATCATAAATGTGAATGGGGAAGAAAACTGTCAAATAGTTCCACGTAGATGGCGCTGACTGTTTGTTACAAACAAACTGTCAAACTCCATAGAAATTTAACAATATCTTATTATTTTGTGACTTTTTTCAATATTATGAGCCTTTGGATGCAAAGAAATAGGCGTTGTCACATTTCCAAGAAATTTGCGCATTAAGAGAAAATGGGAAAGGCACGGAAGCACGGAAACTAAAAAAAATCAAATCAAGTAATTTTTCGAGGTTATGTGGGAAACATTTCAACGAAACATACTACGAGACCACTTCAGGACTATTACAAACACTGTCGAAGTTGAAATTTCTGTCGTAAGCTTCCAACCTGTGAATAAATAAAAAATGGGTTCTTTTCAAATAACCTTACATTTTGTTACATGTAACTAATGATGTATTGTACCTTAGTTTATTTATCATTAGATCATTAAAAAGCAAAAAGTTAGTGAGTTAAGTTTACAACATAAAAAACCATAATATTGCCTAGAAAACAGCTAAAAGTCGATAAAATGTAAAATATAATGTACTTTTCGACAAGCACCGCTTTCTGTCCTTGTTGCATTGCTCTTCATTTTTTTCAACTTCTCCTTCAACTGGGTGATACGCCAGGTAGCATACATTGTGCAGCAACACAAATCGAGTAAAAAAAAACACGCAAATAATTAAAAAATCGTCCACACAATGCACACGTTTATATCAAAAACTTTTGACAGGTAACAAACTATCAGCGCCACCTTGCGGCGAAATTTCCGGGAAACAACCCCATTGCGAGCGCATTCCTAGTTTAAATTTAGAAACTAAAAAAATTACGCGAATTTAGCCGTAGCCGTAAGAATTTTTTTTTTTATATTAGAGATCTGTACTTATTTCTCATTATTATAATCTCCTTCTCTTGAAATCAATCAAAAGCATGGAATAATTATTAAATTACATTATTAAAAATGATAGTCTAAAATAATTATTAGAAGTTATAAGAAATTATACCAAAGAGTTTTCAGTATTCAGTATGAACTCTTTTTTCCAGACTTGATTTCATTGCGAGTATCGATTAGGCTGAATTTGGGCTGAATGCAACTCTTTAATCGTGATGAAGAAGTTTGGGTTTGCGGTCAGCACTCTTAAAAGAAGTGTTATGTTGCAACATGGTTTTTTTTAGTACTATTGTCAAGACTTTGATTGTGTTTTGTATGAAAATTATGTATGAATAATGACGAAAATAAGAACGCAGATAGAAAGTCACTGTTTTCATTTTGACCTTTCGAGTTTTATTAGCAAACGAGTATCTTCTTTATGTACAATATTTCCAGTGCATTTATGTTACCTATTTTATGGAAGGGTGTAGTACTAAGTATTTTGCACATATTTGGCAAAAAACTGATGTCATTTTACCGACCTAAACATGTTATTGTAGATACTAACTACAAACTTATTGTATAAAACAGCTGCCGTGACATATTTTTCATTATAAAATCTGATACTGAAAGTTCACGAAAATTCACACTGGTTGAGCAATTCCTTTAACATTGTGACGTAGCCAACATGATCGATTTTGGCCCGTTTCTAGTCACGTGACTACTTTCAAAATCAATTTTAAATTGTCTATATTAATTAAAAAAAAAAGAATTGAGAGGTTTTCGCTTCTATCATTAATTTCATTTATGATAAAGATTTAAATTACATTAAAAAAAATATGTTTTTTTTTGAACAAGTCTATTAGGAAAAAGATGGGCAGATGAAGATGTAATTTTCAAGCAATTTACACAAATAGAACAATTCCTCAAATAATGATCTTGTGGCCTTGAAAGTATCTGAAAACGTATTTCCTTTCCTGAAAACATTTGAACATTCTCAATTTTCTTTTTATTTCTCCCCTAGCTAATCGAAAATTGCAAACTCTAAAAAGAGCTAGATCGAGTCGATCTATGTTCTCTTGGACTATATCATACTAATTGAACTCATTATACGTATATCTTCTAAACTAAGACCCGATTAAATCTGTGACTTGGCGACAAATTGCGACTAATAGGCGACAAAATATGGGAGAAAACAGATCTTCGCTAGGTGTCCTAGTTTTTAAGATATAAATGTGGCCAAGCTGGGGAGACTCTCTCCAGATCAGCCACCTATAAACCCTTATATCTTTTGAACCAGTGACCGACAAATTCTGACATTTGGTGCTAAATTTTGACTAACTATCGACTAATTTTTTGTGTTATCAAAATCCCTGATGGTGGTCAAGCCAGTGTCAGTCACACTTAGTTAAAAGTAAGACCGATATTTTGAAGTTATTAAAAAATGCATCAAACGTTCTAAATACCTACCACATCGTGAGGAAACCAGCATTCGTGAGAAATATTTCTCGATGGCATGTGTAGCCAAGTCAGGGGCCTATGGGCGGCATAAAAAGTCTCGACACCAGTTCCCTGTTTATCAAAACTCACAAGTCTACACGTTCAAAAGTTACACTTTACAAGGAAGTTCTTACAAGTCCGTGTAAATTACGTTTATCAAAATAAACTACAGGGCTTGTAAAATTGAACACTTGTAGGTTCTACTTGTAAGTTCTAAAATCAAAAATGTATGCCGCATTTCCCACCCCACTTAAACGCATGTCTGAATGGTATATTGTCTGTGCCTAATATTGATGGGACATTAAAAAAAAGTAGGAGCGACAAAGTATTCCCTCCCGCCTTTTATTTATATTTTGAAATTCGCGGCAAGGTTTTGCGATTTAAAAAAAAAACTATATGTTATAATAAAATTACGGTTTTACAACTGATTCGCGACAAAAAAGACATTTTATTTGGTGCACCTGTCGCTAACTAAAGAAAGCTTAGCTAGCTGGCTTAGCTTAGTTTGGCTTTAGCTTAGCTTTGCTTTGGTTTGGCTTAGCTTGTATTTTCTAGCAAATAAACATATTTGATTTGAAAAAAAAAAGAAAGAGTGGAAAAATATTTTATTTATTTACTACATGGAGGACTTACAGCTAATAAAACAAGAAAAATAAGGAAACCATAGTCACCAGAAAGAACCACCATAATCACCAATTTTAATTACATGTCAGTCGCTTAGTCTGGTTCCTGCTGGAAAAGATTACACCCATGTCCTAGATACATTTTACTCTTTAAAAATGTATTGCGGTACTAAGCACGCCACTTGTAAGACGGAATGGGGAGTCGCCGGACACTCTCAGGATTTGCTATGATTTTCTACAAATTGTTGAAATTGTACAAACTTAACAAGGGATTGTTGATGAACAAAATGACGACTACAAGTGTAAAAATATACTTGTGAAATAAATAATGACCCCTGTAACTTGTAATTTACACGTGTAGTTTTGATAAACACATATTTGTAATAATTATTATTTACAGGAAAATTGCTTGTAATACAAGGCTTGTAAGTTTTCATAAACAGGGCACAGGTTAGGCACTTACCACACGTTAAATAAAAAATACCTACACCTACAAGCTTGGAATAAATACTGGTCGCTGAAGGAAATATTCAAAAGTAAATTACCAATGCATTTAAAAAGGAAAGCGATGGACTCCGTTGTTATGCCGACACTATTGTACGGGTGTCAAACTTGGTCGCTCACAAAAGACATCGTACAAAAGATCAACGTGTTCCAAAGAGCCGCAGAGCGAAGTATGTTGGGTATAAAGCTGAAGGATAGGAAGAAAAACACATACATCCGATCCATAACGAAGGTAACGGACGCTGTCGAGCTAGCAAGCAGACTGAAATGGCGATGGGCTGGACATACAGCTAGAGTTACCGATAACAGGTGGAGTGAAAGGATATTACATTGGTATCCCTACGAAGCCAAACGCCCACGCGGCCGCCCTAGGCGACGCTGGTGTGACGATATCTACCAAGTAGCCGGATCTACATGGACTCGCCAAGCACAAGACAGACAGCACTGGAAAGAGTTGGAGGAGGCCTACACCCAGAAATGGGTAGCCCAATAAAATACTTGTACCTATAATGTGACAAAGTATTCCGAAGAACGATTGTGGTAACACTGGTGGTATCACGGGAATTAAACGAAAACGAACTAAAATTTATTCAATATATAATGTTTGGAAATATGTTATTGTGAAATGATTAAAGAAAACATGAATTTAAAAATAATATATAATTAAGTAATAATATCAAAATAAATAATTGTTAAAGAAATCAAATTAAAAATAGTATTGTATAAAACTAAATATAACTAAAGCTATATTGTAACTCAAATATAAATGTGATTTAAAATAATGTATTAATTAATCTACTCGTAAAAAATTTAATTTTGATTATATATGAATTGGTATTCGAATGTGCATGGAAATGGTATGGAATTATGTAATATTGTTATTTTTTTTTGGGAAATAAAGGCTTTATTATTATTATTATTATTTCCTTTATTCATTTATAAACAAATTTGTTACATTTTTAAATATTAATTAAAAAATATATAAAAAACATTTAAAAATAAAAAAAAATTGTAGCCCACCGGTATCGGGAATAGGGTCCAAGCTACCGGCGGTCAGGGCTCCAGAGAGAGGAACCTCCTAACAATACGAGCCGTGTCCAGGAGTACCGCTTTCTGAATCAAGCCCTTGATCCAGCTGCCTAACGAGAGCCTCCTCAGGTATTGATCGAGGCTCTTGGCAATTAAGCCATGGGCTGATACGACTATCGGCACAATGATTGCTGAGTCCACTTCCCACATGTCAACAACCTCGCGAGCCAAGTCAAGATACCTGATTTGTTTATCTTTCTCGGCTTTCACAAGGTTCTCATCATGTGGGACCGTTATGTCAACAATCATTGCGCGCCGCTCTGATCGATCCACCACCACTATATCAGGCTTATTGGCTACAATAGTCCTGTCAGTGATGATGGATTGATCCCAGTACAATGTGATACAGCCATTATCGAGAACTGGGTCGGGCACATACCTATAGTAAGGCACTTCCGATTCCACAAGGTTGTATTTATTATTATTTCCTTTATTCATTTTTAAACAAATTTGTTACATTTTTAAATATTAATTAAAAAATATATAAAAAACATTTAAAAATATAAAAAATTGTAGCCCACCGGTATCGGGAACAGGGTCCAAGCTACCGGCGGTCAGGGCTCCAGAGAGAGGAACCTCCTAACAATACGAGCCGTGTCCAGGAGTACCGCTTTCTGAATCAAGCCCTTGATCCAGCTGCCTAACGAGAGCCTCCTCAGGTATTGATCGAGGCTCTTGGCAATTAAGCCATGGGCTGATACGACTATCGGCACAATGATTGCTGAGTCCACTTCCCACATGTCAACAACCTCGCGAGCCAAGTCAAGATACTTGATTTGTTTATCTTTCTCTGCTTTCACGAGGTTCTCATCATGCGGGACCGTTATGTCAACAATCATTGCGCGCCGCTCTGATCGATCCACCACCACTATATCAGGCTTATTGGCTACAATAGTCCTGTCAGTGATGATGGATTGATCCCAGTACAATGTGATACAGCCATTATCGAGAACTGGGTCGGGCACATACCTATAGTAAGGCACTTCCGATTCCACAAGGTTGTATTTAAGAGCAAGTTGCTGATGGATAATCCTGGCTACAAGGTTGTGTCTATGCAGGTACTCTCCGTTAGCTAGACGAGAACACCCGGAGATAATGTGACGGATTGTTTCGCCTGGACGGTGGCATGCCCGACATATGTCAACCGTGCCATCCTTCACAATAAATCTACGGTAGTTATTCGTCATCATAACTTCATCCATTATTGCACAGACAAAACCTTCGGTTTCTCCAAATAGGTCCCCGGAACGTAGCCAGGCTACGGACGCTGGTAGGTCTACATCGGGCCCATGGAGAGCGCGGAAAAAGCGTCCGTGAAGCTCCTTACTCTGCCATACCTCCCTGCGATCGTTAGTGTCAAGCACTGGAGGTTTGCGCCAGTTCTCTTTAGCCAAGGAGAGCGGGGTGAGGCCCTTGTCCACCGTGACGACATCTCGATGCATTCCCACATCGGTTCCTATGAAATATTCCCTGAGGCTGCATATCTCGCGATTGTGGAGAGTCTTAGCATTTAAAAAGCCTCGACCCCCACACTTCCGCGGGATATACAGTCTCATAACCGAAGAACGTGGGTGATGCATCCGATACGCCGTCAACAATTTACGGACCTTCGTATCCAAGGCGTCTAGTTCTGTTTGAGTCCATTTAAGTATGCCGAAAGAGTACATCAAAACCGGCATGACCCAACCGTTGAAGGCACGCACCTTATTGCCACCTGATAAAAGACTATTAAATACTTTTTTCAGGCGGCCAAAGAAGCGCTCCTTCAACGATTGCTTCATGTCAGCAACATTGACGCCCAGCGCTTCCGACATACCCAAATACTTATAGGTTTCGGTTGCTGAGAGGGATCGAAGAGTTATGGAATCTGAGAGCTGGGTTCCCACAGATTCCACAATCTCCCCTCGTTTTACATGCATGACCGCACATTTGTCCACACCAAATTCCATCCTGATGGCGCTACTGAAAGTGTCAGTTACCTTCAGTAACTCCATCAGTTGCAAATCGTTGGGGGCAAACAGTTTTAGGTCATCCATGTAAAGGAGGTGAGATATAACCTGACCATCTTTCCGCAACCGATAGCCTAAACCTGAATCCTCCAGCAGTGTGCTAAGAGGATTCAAGGCTAAGCAGAACCAAAGTGGACTCAAACTATCGCCCTGAAATATACCTCGCTCTATCCTTATCGGCTCGCTATTCCTCTGAATCTGCCGACATCCTGGATAGCGAAGGACTGTCCTCCATTGCCCCATACACGACATCAGGAAGGTGCGCAGAGTTGCATCAACTTTATACAACTCTAGCACCCTCATGAGCCATGTATGTGGCACCGAGTCATAGGCCTTCTTATAGTCTATCCAGCATGTCGACAGATCCTTTCGGGAACGGCGAACCTGGTGACTAATGGCCATATCAATTAGGAGTAGCTCCTTAGTACCACGGGACCCGTTCCTACATCCATTCTGAGAAGCAGACATGACAGAATTGTCATCTATGTGTTTGCTAATTTTAGTTCTCAAAATGGATGTAAGAACTTTATAGACTGTCGGGAGACAGGTGATCGGTCTATAATTTTTGGGTTCCGCAGTACTACCCGATTTATGGAGCAGGTGGGTTATGCCTGTTGTCAGGAACTCTGGCAGCGACCCAGACTCTAAGGCTGACTGGAACAGGGTCGCCAGGCGAGCGTGCGACCTTGTGAACCATTTTATCCAGAAGTTGTGCAGCCCATCCGGCCCTGGAGATTTCCAGTTAGGCAACGGACGGACTGCACGAGCTACGTCTTGGGGGCTGATAGTAATTGCCCCCATTTCTAATACTGGATCGCACGCTCGCTCAATCACCCGAGTCCATTCACCTTCGGCATGGCTGACAGGCACCGACCAGATGCTGCGCCAGAACGAACACATTGCATCATCATCCGGCAGGTGCGTGTCAGCCACACCTTGGTCCGGTCGCTCCCAAGCCCTATAAACCCACCTTTCATCTTTTTGGAATGTGCGATTCTGAGTGTATCGGTCCACCCGCCGCTTATACCTACGAATACGGTTTGCCCATGCATACACTTTCTGCTTCAGGAAGTCGATGCGTTCTGTGACACGGGACATGTAGTCTCGAGGACTGATATCAGTCCCCGAGAACGCCTGCCTCACAAAACGCATCACTCTAGGGCGAGTATTGCCCTCCCTGAAGCAGACCAGTTTGCCGATGAGTGCTCTGGCCCCACCAATACGTCGCTCAATCCTGTACTGCCATGCTGGAACGGCTGGTTTTGGTCGTGTAGCTCTGTCAGAAGAAAATTTGACATGAGCTACACGACATGCCGCTACAGCCGCACAATACAGGATTGAGTGAACATCGGTGAGGTCTTCGCAGTTATCAAAATAGTTTGATAACTGCGAATCCAGAACAGCCACCAGCGCCCTATTTTTGTTATGCATGGGCAAACGAGGTATGCGTGGTCTCAGATCTGGTTGCATGAACCGATATTCCCGAATCGCACCCTCCAAAGCACTCCTCATTTCTACATTGCACTGGGTACTTACATTAGTAACCATGTCATTACCCACGTCGTTATCGCAATTTGGTATGATGCTTGACTGTGGTGGAACCACAGCCTGCGACGGCGTGGCAATGACATGGCTACTCTGTATTTCAGTCCGCAAGCGATCAAGTACGGTATCATCCAACATACGATTACGCTGGATGACCCGCACCTGATCCGACAGTCGTTGTGCCGACACGTTGACAGCTGACTCAAGCACCTGAAACAGAGAGAGCATCCTAACACGGTACGCAGTCAGGTTGTTTCCCCCCTCTGTAGCCCCATAGTATGCGCGCATGACATTCTCATTGATGGATTGCGTCCATCGCATGCGCTGCACACTTCCGCCGGGAGCTGGGACCCTATCAGAGGCCGGTGGGCCTCGAGGTCCTAAGCCGTCCGGCGGCCGGCGTCCTCCCCGTCGACGAGCAGGTGGTGGAGTCGTGGGCGGAGAGAAATACTCGTCGCTCGAGCTCGACGCAACTGCCACGGCCGGTGTCACAGCGCTCACGATGGGGCTGGGTTCCGGCGGCGGCGAGGCGGAGCTGAGCGACGAGTCCGGAGGTGGTAGGCGTGCGCGACGAGCAGCAGCTGATCTTGTTAACATTGCCGTTGTTTCATTTTGTTATTGATTTTGCTGGATGGTTTGTTGGTTTCACGTTTTCATTTTTACATAATATGACATATGTCATAGGTCACAGATTTTCTTTGTGTTTCTTATAAGGCAGATCTCACGTTATAATTTTAATGTTTATTGAAGACTATTATATATTTATAAAAAGGGAACTGGTATCTGGTTGTTTAAAATTATATCTGTAGTATTAAATTGTAAAAGAATTTTTTAATGAAATTTCAACGACTTGTTGACTCTTGTGTTGCCAGCTTATTATTATTTATTATTATTATTATTATTACCTACGACTCATAGAGAGTCTATTTCACGTTTTCGCGCAAATTTCTAAGACTTTAGTCGCCTAAATTACCATCTTAGAAAACATCCTGGCATTTTTAAATACATGTTAAAAATAGATCAGTTTTTCTTATTGACACTTAATGTAACACATTTACAAAAAACTTATTTGTTTACTATGTAGTGATTAATCTCCCACAACTAGTTTACTAAAAAAATCTTCGCAGAGTCAATTTCAGACTCCTAATTCTATCATAAATATTTATAAATTTCACTCAAAAAATACACAAAGCATCAGACATATACTTTTGTCGACAAATAATGTTCTAGAATATCGATAATTAATAACATTAATTGGTAAAAAAATAAAGTCTTAGGTCAATTTTTACGTTTTATATTGCTATTTTATCGTGATTTTTTGGTTTGAATAAAGCGTAATTACATTGAAAAAAAAATGTAAAAATAAACTATGTTCTTTTACTAAACTAATTCCAAAGTTTTATTAAAATCAATTCATTTAATCAGATACAATATAATTTTTAACATCACTCTAAATTAGAATAAATTACGACGCATAAGCGATCACGGATTAGTACGGCCCGAGCGCCCATCGGCGAAGGACCTGTGCCATTTTTTTCCGCGTCCCGATTTTCGAGCGTATCTATCGTAAACGCATTGTTATACTACGACTACAACATTTTGATTCTCTTTGTATTTTTTTTTCATTAATTTAAATTTAAAGTATTATTTTAGTAGTTTGTAGATGAATTGTTATATTTCTGTTTTATTAGTTTTAGCAATGGGGCGTAAGGGTTATATTATCATTGTGTCAATATAAGGAAAGAATAAAAGAAAAAAGAAACAGAAGCTAGGTGGATATTAGTTTTATTTGCAATTCATATACATAGTTATCGATCACGTAAGGTACCCCGCGAAATTCAAATTTTCTAACGACTATTTCATTGATGAGTTGATTATAACTCCGCAAATCCATTATTTGCTACGATCGCGAATCATATTTTGTTCAACATACAACCTGACACTGACATATAAATTTTCTTTTCTTAACATATAATTATATCGACATGGAATACAGAACCGTAATTACAATGTGAAGGGTTCGAAAACACTTAACACTCCTTTAGAAATATTTGGGGTCCGAAATTTGATAGCTATTTTGTTTTCATTTTAGAATGAGAAATCGCGTGAAAACAGAGGATAGTACTTTTAGAAGAGACGCCGTGCAGGGTACTAGTGGAAAGTGATTTAATAAAATTGATTGTTTTAGTTACAACTAGCTGTGCCCGCGGCTTCGCTCACGTCAGCGTGTATTCTTTTGGCATTATCAGGGAACATTACATGAGAACGTGAAGTCGTAGTATATTCCTGACATCTTCTACAAAACAACAAACTAATAAACTGACTTGCTTACTGTTAATTTTAATTAAAACTTGTTAGTACTTTTTTTTTAATACCTACTAAAGGAACTCGTACAAAATTTTTGAGGGGAATCAATTTAGATGGCCATCGACACGGAAGAAGTTTATAAACAAAGCAAATAGATGCAATCCATGATATATAATAGGTACACCTACACAGAGTAGGTATCCTTAAAAAAAATCTTTCAACTCTGAGAGCATAATCAGTCGATCAAAAGTAAGAATATGGAAAAACCTCGTTACTGTGAAATCCTGTAAACGCTTGAATTTAATGTATTTAAGGAACCAGAAAGAGTATGCGCTTCGAAATGAAGATTATCATGTTTATCAACCTTCCTACCTACTAAATATAATAAAAAGTATAATAATAAATATGTAATAGAAACATACACATAAAAAACATATTTACATAACATATATTTGTGTTTTATTAGTTTAGAAGGGTTTAATAGATAAAAGAATGAATAAATAAATTATCGTTTTGCCTAAATCTCAAACCAAGGTGCATTACGATTATAACGGCCCAAGATTGTTTAGTCCGTCTCGACACTCGCGCTGCCCTGTTCGCGTTGTGTAAGTGTGGATAGCTACGCACACATACACAAAGCTGCGGTCTTTTACCTAAACTCGAGCGTTTGAATTTTGTGAAATGGCTCTTAAGCGTCCATTATCTTACAGAATCCAACCCAAACGATCCCAGACCCCGCATAGTGGAAGATATAACGAAGGACGAAGAGAAAGCCAACGAGTTCGATATCTGGGGGCCCGTCGGAGGATTGGAGGAGGTCAAGCAGGAACTTACCGAGTGTATATTCTGGCCGATTATGGTGAGTCATCCACTTAAGGGGACTACTGGAGCTAAACGCGAGTTTTATAATGCAAAAAAGCATATGATTCACTGCAATAAACAAAACCAGAAAATATATGATATTCTTCAGGATATATTCTAGTATGATAGATTTTTGAAAACATAATACAACAAATTTTGCTCGATAAAAAAAATCACGAACTTATCACAAAAATTTCTTTTAGCGAGAAAAAACCATACTAAAATTACTTGCGATCATTCTGATTTTTTTGCAAATAATTCTTCAAGCAACATATTAGCATGATGGTGTTTTATTCTTTTAGTCCGATAAATAGATCTTTTGTAAATCGCAAAAAACCACCCATTTCGCACTATTCGGCCCACAGTGACTGATGTAACAACCATTTTGTAATGCAAGCTGATTAGAACTTTTTTCTTCCAGTATTTCAAACGAAGTTTGAACCACCACAAATAGAGTTGCTAATTTAGCTCCTGTAGTCGGCTTAACCTTTGATAATAACATCACGCCTACAATCCCCGAAGGCTTAGGCAGAGGTGAAACTACCGATACACCCACATTTCGCCAGTTATGTTTAAGTTCCATGTAATAGGGGGCGATCCTATTGCCATCAACCGGGCACAAATCCAGACTCCGTGGCTGCCTACTGATAAATTATTCATAAAAAAACCCAATAACACTGCTCGACCCGGGAATCGAACCCAGGACCTCTTGCTCAGCAGTCGCGACCACTAGACCACACTTACCCTTGATAATATGTACTTGACAATTCTTTCACTAATGTTCGGTATGAATAATTTCGAAATACATACTTCGCTAGTGCTTATGAACTGGCGCATAATTTTTACTAGGCCCACTTTCACTTAATATGTTTATTACATTTACGTCTCTGCTGCCTTCTGATGATTATCATAAAAAATCGGCCAAGTGCGAGTCGGACTCGCGCACGAAGGGTTCCGTACCATTATCTATACAAAATTAGACAAAACGGCAAAAAAATCACGTTTGTTGTATTGGAGCCCCCCTTAAATATATATTTTTTTAATTTAACTATTTATTTTTAAAATTAATATACAACTAAATATTCTGTAAATATTTCAAGTGTCTACCCGTTGTCGTTATTAATATCGAGCAAAAAACGGCAAAAAAATACGTTTGCTGTATAGGAGCCCTTCAATATTTATTTTATTCTATATATTTTTAGTATTTGTTGTTATAGCGGCAACCGAAATACATCATCTGTGAAAATTTCAACTGTCTAGCTATCACTGTTCATGAGAAACAGCCTGGTGACAGACAGACGAACAGACGGACAGTGGAGTCTTAGTCCGTCGGTCCCGTTTTTACCCTTTGGGTACGGAACCCTAAAAATGTTTTTAATTGGTGGACTGTATCTTGTGCAGATGTATATAAAAGTGGTGTAATACTTAGGGACACTTCACACCAAGGCTCTATTTAGCATATTTTGTAGTCGGTGAATGTAAGCCGACGTGAGAATGTTGCCATAAAATTCGTCGCTAATTTTTTTTGTTACTTTTCTCTCTCCCCCAGTATCCAGCCTTATTCCCGTCTCAATCGTGCGGCGTGCTACTGTACGGCCCTCCTGGTACCGGCAAGTCACACATAGGCTCCTGCCTAGCCCGCCTCACCAATATGAACATGATCACTGTGAAGGGGCCCGAACTGCTGTCCAAGTACATCGGGCAGAGCGAGAAGGCTGTCCGCGATATATTTGACAAGTGAGTATGCTTTTTATTACCAACGTGTTAAGATAAACATAGGCTCCTGCCTAGCCCGCCTCACCAATATGAATATGATCAAGTACGTCGGACAGAGCGAGAAGGCTGTCCGCGATATATTTGACAAGTGAGTATGTTTGTTTTTGCCTCCCATGTGTTTTGTAAAGTTAAATTCAAAATCACAGCTACAAACTTTTGTGAAGTGGACAAGGAGCATCTTGGACAATATCAACAGTAATATTTATGACTGAGCCGACTTTCAAAGAAGAAATTTTGAAAATATTTTCAACTACAGCAAGATCTTTGGCTGCTTTTCTCTTTAAATATCAGGTTTGAAGGCTTTATTCAATCTATTTTAGCTGTTTCGTGGTCATAACTTTCGATGACACAGAATCATCATCATCAGCCTATTAATGTTCCCACTGCTGGGACATAGGCCTCCTCTCTATGAGAGGGAATGGGCAAATGGAATGGGGAATATAATCCACAACGCGGGCCCAGTGCCGATTGGTAGATGTCACATGTCTTCGAATTTTTTGGTTCTAGGACATGCCGGTTTCCTCACGATGTTTTCCTTCACCGTTTTGAGATCAGCGGTGATGAAATAAATTACACAGAATGTACTTTAACAATTATCATAATTTTGTTCCCAGGGCAGACATGAAGAGACCTTGCATCTTGTTCTTCGACGAGTTTGACAGTCTCGCGCCCAAGTAAGTGGTTATTGTAAGTGTCCACCTCGCTTCATATTTTGTACGCATTTTCATCCATAGAACACAGTAGCTATACAATATTATTTTCATTATAGTGCAAAACACCAAGCCTGTAAGTACTTTCTTCAGATTGTAAATGTAGGCCAAGGCACACCACGAATCACTAAACACATTTAACGCATTTTTTTTTAAAATTCCTATTGTGATGATAGACCGATCAGCCATGATAGTCGATTTTACCATCCCGCATGACGAGAACCACGACGACTAATTTCGTTTATTTTTTTATTTTTCTGTTAAATTGTTATTAGTGTACTGATAATTTCACAATTTATTTTATTTTATGTGTATTGTCCTGTGCGGGCTGATAAATGCTTTTTCTTTCTTCCTTTAACCTCGTGAAAGCTGAGAAAAAGAAACAAATAAAATATCTTGACCTGGCACATGAGGTTGTCAACATGTGGAATGTGAACTCTGCTATCATTTTCTTGTTAACTATTGACAGAAACAGACCTATGGTTCAAATGACTGTATTACGGAACTCCGATGTTTAAAACTCCGATGTACGTTATTCAGAATGTTTGTTATCACGAAGTACGTTACTCCGAAAGTACGCTATGACGAATTACGTTATGCAGAATGTTCGTCATCGCGAAGTACGTTACTCCGAAAGTTTACTATGACGAATTTCGTTATTCAGAATGATCATTATCGCGAAGTACGTTACTCCGAAAGTTTGCTATGACGAATTACTTCATTCAGAATGTTCATCATCGAGATTCTGAGAGAGTATTTCGCTTTTAGTTTGATAGCTAGTGTATTTACCTAAAGTACATTTTTTTAGGGTGCAAAAGTGTGGAAGCACTCACACTAAATTTCTACACTTTTGGTATGTAGGTGTAACAATACCCTTAACGAAGCCGAAAGATAATAAGGTACTTATTCTCTCCGTCATTCCGATAATATCGCTAGACTATACCTGGGAACCTTCTAGTTACGGAGATATTGGGGGTCAAAGTTTCAACTTTTTCAACAGTTTTTGTTTAAACACGGTTTCTTAATACTATACTTTTTTTAATTACCTCCATGATCCATTTACTATTCAATACATACCTCAGCATAATGTTTTCAGTGCGTTACTTTGAGTTTTACCATATTTCTCGGCAATCATTTTTGCAAAGGGTTACTTAGTTTGATGTATAGAATGCTTGGTTGACGGTTTTGTGAAGGGTCCGTTTACACCCTGTATATTTATTTCTTGATTTCGATTCATTAAATTAAGGCGATTACAACAGCTAAATTAGCAACTCTATTCGTGGTGGTTCAAACTTCGACTGAAAGACTATTAGAATAAGGTTCTAATCAGCTTGCACTAAAAATGGTTGTTACGTCAGTCACTGCGGGCCGAATAGTGCGAGATGAGTGGTTTTTTGCGGTTTATAAAAAAACTATTGATTGGACTAAAAAAGTAAAACACTATGATGCTAATATGTTGCTTGTAGAATCATTTGCCAAAAAATCAGAATGATCGTATGTATTTAAGTACGGTTTTTACTCGTTAAAAGATTTTTTTTGAGAAAAGTTCGTGATTTTTTTCTATCAAATAAAATTTGTTGTATTATGTTTTCAAAACACTATCGTACTAGCTTAGGATCCTGTAGAATATCATGTATTTTTCTGGTTTTGTTTATTGCAGTGAAACATATGCTTTTTTGCATTATAAAACTCGCGTTTAGTTCATGTAATCACCGTAATGGAAACACGTAAAAAATAGTTTAATACGCATCCAAATTGTTGTGATATCAAAATATACTCTGAACTACCACAAAGACCTCTTTAGTAATATCTATGATTAAGTTCTCTTTGGTAAGCTGTCTGTGTAATGTCGTTATAGAGGGCAGTGACAGGCCTTTAAACAGTTTTCAAATTGATGCAGGGAGCCGATGTGGTTGGTATTTCTTGTTGGGTTTTTTGGATAATTTGCCCAGGCCGATCAAAACTTTCCCCAGCTCTTTTTTTTAATGAAGCCCTTACAACATTCGTCTTCGCAGCATCTTGGTCTGGTTCATGGAGGTGTGAGACGCCGTTTAGTTTACTAATGTAGTGATTATCTTCGACCTTTTTTGTGACTGCGGCAGCACCACAACTCGAAGACGTTCTTCGAATGCAATTCCAGTAATATGTATTGTCGCATTTTTTATTTAAAGTATATAAAAATCTATCTTGCAGCAACTGGTCTTTATTTTTACGTGATTTCACGAATTCGCAACGAACTTGCATGTTCGCAGAATAAAACACAGAATTATAGATTGTAATGCACAAACGCAATGGCATAAGTAATACCAACCACATCGGCTCCCTGCGTACCCTTCAAAGAAGCCATGCGTTTGATAATTCACCGGGAAAGAATACGAAATGAGCCTAGCCTACCAAGAAGTTTACATGACTTCATTGTTCCCGATCGATACACTAAAATTGAAGGTGATCAATTCTTGATAGGACATTTCATAGACGAAACTGACGTGATCCTTGTGTTTAGTACGAAACAGAACTTACGTCTTTTAGATTCATCCACATTTTGGATAATGGATGGCACGTTCCAGTGTTGCCCAAAATTATTTTACCAATTATATTCGATACATGGCCAGGTTGGACAGAACTGTACAAAACAAACCCTTCCGCTAGTGTATGGTTTACTTTCTAATAAAAGTCAACGATCATACAAGTTATTTTTAGAAATGGTTGTAAGCTACACAAGGAATAGTTTGAATATTCACCTGAGCCCTCAATACATAATCACAGACTTTGAATTAGCCACTATACATGTGCCAGTGTTTTTCCTGACGCACAACACAAATGTTGTTTTTTTCACTTATCGCAAAACATATTCAAGCGCATTCAAAAAGAAGGGTTAGCAAAAAAATATACTAGCGACAGTGAATATGCCCACAAAATGCGACACCTAGCAACATTGGCTTACTTAGATCCGAGTGAAATTACGGAAGCTTTTGAAATTATTCGTGATGAAATCATTCCTTCTGATGCCGCAAAAGTAACTGATTGGTTTTACAAATATTATATTGGGGGTACATATGAACGAGTGCCAAGTCATAAATATCAGTTGAAAAAATCACCTCCGAGATTCCCTCCTCGGATGTGGTCTGTTTTAGATTGCGTAAACTCAAATATACCAACAACCCAGAATGCCGTGGAATATTGGCACAACACAACCATTGGAACAGTCTGCTAAATAGGAAAAAAAAGAATATTTATAAAACACTGCAAGAACTAATAAAAGAGCAAAAAACACATGTCTGGAAATAGAAAGAATAACGGCTATAATTAAAAAAACGAAAAAGAAATAGCTCGGTGCTCATACAGAACATTAAAAACCATATGATGAAGAAAGAAACTATGAATTTAAAGGAATATTTAAGCGGTCTTGCATATATTATTTATTTAAAAACTTGACTTTCGTAAATTACGGACTAATTATTTAATTTTATGTTGTTTATATTTAGTACAGAGAAAAGTGTTTATTTCGTTTATCACCTCATGTTGGAAGGTAATTAAGCATATTTTGAATTTATTAAACTACTACCTTATTTACATTACGATTTTTTATTTCTGCAGCTATAGACAGACATTGTTGTAGTTCATAATAAATATCCTAACATCCATATACATAAAAGCGCAATACTCTCTCAGAATCTCGATGATGAACATTCTGATTGAAGTAATTCGTCATAGCAAACTTTCGGAGTAACGTACTTCGCGATAATGAACATTCTGAATAACGTAATTCGTCATAGTAAACTTTCGGAGTAACGTACTTCACGATGACGAACATTCTGAATAACGTAATGCGTCATAGTGTACTTTCGGAGTAACGTACTTCGTGATAACGAACATTCTGAATAACGTACATCGGAGTTTTAAACATCGGAGTTCCGTAATACAGTCGGTTCAAATACGTTTAGCTCTGAACGCGTTTAGTGATTTGTGGTGCAAGTGGCTAAATAGTTAATTTTTATTTCAAATTACCTGCATAATTTTAGTTGACGATTGATTACTGCTGTGTGTTTATTGCTATCATGTTATAGTTTTTTGGTTTCTCATTCGGGATAGACGGATAGTTTTTATAGGTATAATAAATTAATGTCTACCTATACTTTGACTCCAACGATTTCATCTCTCGTTCTTATGATATGGTGACAATTTTGAACTTCATAAACAACAATGTTATCACCAGTTACATGAATTTCAAACAGTTTCATTGAACCTTATTTCTTCATCAAATGTTCTCATTTTTTCGTAGTGATCATGATTCCTCTGTTTCTTAGACGTGGCCACGACTCAACTGGCGTAACAGATAGAGTAGTAAATCAGCTGCTCGCTCGCCTGGATGGGGCTGAGGGCGGGGCCCGGGGGCCCGTGTTAGTGGCTACATCGCGGCCCGACCTCGTAGACCCCGCGCTACTGAGGGCCGGGCGGCTGCAGAGACATGTGTACTGCGCCTTGCCTGACCGAGTAAGTACAACTGTATGCTGGGCGGGGTTGAGGGTGGGGCCCAGGGGCCCGTGTTGGTGCATACAACGCGGCCCGACCTCGTAGACCCCGCGCTACTGAGGGCCGGGCGGCTGCAGAGACATGTGTACTGCGCCTTGCCTGACCGAGTAAGTACAATTGTATGCTGGAGGGTGTTGGGGGTGGGGCCCAGGGGCCCGTGTTGGTGAATACATCGTGGCCCGACCTCGTGGACCCCGCGCTACTGAGGGCCGGGCGGCTGCAGAGACATGTGTACTGCGCCTTGCCTGACCGAGTAAGTACAACTGTATGCTGGAGGGTGTGAGGGGTGGGGCCCAGGGGCCCGTGTTGGTGAATACATCGTGGCCCGACCTCGTGGACCCCGCGCTACTGAGGGCCGGGCGGCTGCAGAGACATGTGTACTGCGCCTTGCCTGACCGAGTAAGTACAACTGTATGCTGGAGGGTGTGAGGGGTGGGGCCCAGGGGCCCGTGTTGGTGAATACATCGTGGCCCGACCTCGTGGACCCCGCGCTACTGAGGGCCGGGCGGCTGCAGAGACATGTGTACTGCGCCTTGCCTGACCGAGTAAGTACAACTGTATGCTGGAGGGTGTTGGGGGTGGGGCCCAGGGGCCCGTGTTGGTGAATACATCGTGGCCCGACCTCGTGGACCCCGCGCTACTGAGGGCCGGGCGGCTGCAGAGACATGTTTACTGCGCCTTGCCTGACTATGTAAAACCGTATGCTGAACCTGGACGGGGTCGAGGGCGGAGCCCGGGGGCCCGTGTCGGTGGATACATCGCGGCCGGCCCTTGCCATTCCTGACCGAGTTAGCACTTTATTACGTAATAGTGAACTGCCCAAGAGATCCATATTCGCACTTAGGCGATGATTTCTCTGTAAAAAGAATTGCTGCCATTAGTATTATTAGATTGATGGTGCACTGTGTAAGGTCCCAACGCCAGGTTAAAAGTTGAAAAGAGGGAAGATCAATAATAAGATCAAAAGTACAGAAGACAACACAAACGATACAAAAGTAGAATAGATCTCCAATTATCATGTTACATTTTTCTTTACACCGATGACACGAAACATAATACGCTAATTTTGTCTCACAGCAAGGCCGCTACGAAGTTCTCCGAACGTTGACGAAGAACGTGCTGGTGGACGAGAAAGTGGACCTTCAAGAGTTAGCGGAGCGAACCGAGGGGTACTCGCCCGCTGACCTCAAGTCTATACTCGTCACTGCGCAACTGACCAGGCTGGAGACGCAATTGGTAAGAGACTCCTCCCAATAGCCCGAACATTACCAAAGTGTTCCGAACATTAACGAAGAGCGTGCTAGTAGACGAGGCAATAGACCTTCAAGAGTTAGCGGAGCGAACCGAGGGGTACTCCCCGGCTGACCTCAAGTCTATACTCCTCACTGCGCAGCTGACCAGGCTGGAGACGCAATTGGTAAAAGACTCCTCCCAATAGCTCGAACATTGCCGAAGTGTTCCGAACATTAACGAAGAGCGTGCTAGTAGACGAGGCAATAGACCTTCAAGAGTTAGCAGAGCGAACCGAGGGGTACTCCCCGGCTGACCTCAAGTCTATACTCGTCACTGTGCAGCTGACCAGGCTGGAGACGCAATTGGTAAGAGACTCCTCCCAATAGCTCGAACATTGCCGAAGTGTTCCGAACATTAACGCAGAGCGTGCTAGTAGACGAGGCAATAGACCTTCAAGAGTTAGCGGAGCGAACCGAAGGGTACTCGCCCGCTGACCTCAAGTCTATACTCGTCACTGCGCAACTGACCAGGCTGGAGACGCAATTGGTAAGATACTCCTCCCAATAACCCGAAAATTGCCGAAGTTTGCCGAACATTAACGAAGAGCGTGCTAGTAGACGAGGCAATTGACCTTCAAGAGTTAGCGGAGCGAACCGAGGGGTACTCCCCGGCTGACCTCAAGTCTCTACTCGTCACTGCGCAACTGACCAGGCTGGAGACGCAATTGGTAAGAGACTCCTCCCAATAACCCGAAAATTGCCGAAGTTTGCCGAACATTAACGAAGAGCGTGCTAGTAGACGAGGCAATTGACCTTCAAGAGTTAGCGGAGCGAACCGACGGGTTCTCCCCGGCTGACCTCAAGTCTCTACTCGTCACTGCGCAGCTGACCCGGCTGGAGTTGCAATTGGTAAGAGAAAAGAGACAGATCTTCTGTCACCCAGGAGTCATACAGGGTGTAAACGGACCCTTCACGAACCCGTCAACCAAGCATTCTGTACATCCAACTAAGTAACTTTACGCAAAAATTATTGCTGGGAAACAACTTTCTTTTTGGGGTGAAAAATCTCTCTTACGGTAGGACTCAATGCAATGCACTCAGCATTGTGCTGATGGATGAATTGAATAGTACGGGGGTCGTGGAGGTGTTTAAAGTAAAAATCTTACATTCAAAACATGTATTTTTTAAAACTTTTGTAAAGGTTGGAACTTTGACCCTCAATATCTCCGTAACTAGAAGATTCCCAGGTATGGTGTAGAACAAAAAAAAATATCACAATGACGGGGAGAACAAGTGCCTTTCAGCTTCGTTAAACGTTTTGATACAGCCTTTAATTTAGCCGAGAAACATCTACTACTGGACCCTTTCAAATCTCTTGACATTTATTTTAAACACTTCGGCTATGCTCATCTACTGTCTATCTACTACCCTGAGACAATCAGCACTACACCAGGCCTGAAGGCCTTTGTTGGCTGATTTCAGTCTCAACTTAAAAACACATCTACCCTCCCGTCACTAAGTGTATTTTCTTATAAAGGTATTCCACTGATGAACATGGGGCTCCCAAAGAATGTTGATCGGTTCCAAAGGCGCGTATTTATCATAGGTTTTACAAAATCATGGTTCACTGTTGTTATTTGTCCAGCTTGGTTATTAATTCAATGTTAGAAAACAGTTTAACTGAATGTGTTTATGTTTATTATAGACGGCCAACGAGGAGAAGTCAATGGAATCGGTGGTGGTGTACAAGGAAGACATAGAGAGTGCCCTAGCAGAGACCAAGCCTTCGCTTTCTATGCAGCAAAGACTGTTCTATGATATGATGTAAGTGTTACTATCTTACTTCTTTATCTTTACAAAGTATAAAACAAAGTTGCTCCCGCTGTCTGTACGCTTGGATCTTTTAAACTATGCAACGGATTTTAATGCATTATTTTAGCAATAGATAGAGTAATTCAAGAGGAAGGTTTATATGTGCATATAAATATAAACCTGCCTCTAACAACAGGTGCAATACCTGTGCGAAGTCAGGGCGGGTCGCTAGTCTATTTTTACCCGACTGCGCCAGAAGGAGGTTATGTTTTTCGAGAGTATGTATGTATGTATAATTGTTTGGCACGCTCTGCAGCCTGAACGGCTCGAAAAGCACTCATCATGAGGATTTTAAAATGGTATATCTGATCTAAGTAACTAAAAAGTGGAAAATAAAAAAATAATTAAAAAAATTAAAAGGCCCGACTGCGTAAAAAATAAATAATAACTTTAAATGAAAACTGAAAAGAATAGAAGAAGTTCAGGAGACAGGACATATTGACTGCAACAGTCGGGACCCATTAATTAATCTAGACTAAAATCATTACATCGACAACAATATGGGTCCCGACTGTTTTCATTTAAAGTTATTATTTATTTTTTGCGCATTCGGGTTATTATTTTATTTTTTTCTATATGTACTATATATACTGCACTAATATTATAAAAACATAACCCTCCTTTTTTTGGGCAGTCGTGTAAAAAGGTAAAGTTTGTGAGGTTGTAGGGGGTAATCTCTGGATCTACTGAACCGGAATTCAAAAATTCTTTTTGTGTTGGATAGTCCATTTATCGAGGAAGGTTATAGGCTAACATCACGCTACGACCAAAAGGAGCGGACGCAGACGTAGTTGCGTGGGTCAGCTATTACATTATAAGTGCGAAAGTCTGTGAGGACTTGGTAAAAACTACTGAACGGATTTGGATGAAATTCAGCAGTTTATAGTCTTTATTATCACATAGGATACTTTTTATCCTGGTAGTATGATCAGTGTTGCCAATTTTGGTATATTATATGCTACATTTGGCATATTTTGTTCTTGTTTAGCATATTTTTTTAGCTTTTAGCATATAGCATATTTTTTTAACATCTATACTAATATTATAAAGAGGTAACATTTGTTTGTAAGTTTGTATGTTTGTAAGTTTGTATGTAGGGGGGTAATCTCCGGAAGTAATGAACCGATTTCAAAAATTCTTTCACCATTAGAAAGCTACATTATTCGTGAGTGCTATAGGCTATAATTTATTCCCGTACTCCCACGGGAACGGAAACTACGCGGGTGAAACCGCGGGACGTCAGCTAGTATTTTATAAAACAATAAAAGAATGGAAATTACATTGTTTCTTGAAATAAAAATTGAAATCAATACTCGACTTCGCTGTGGTTTAGTGGTGAGAGAACCCTGAATGCCATTTAGTACGACAGATTCGGCCTTAAAAGAACTGGAAAGTGCTGTTATTCTTACACTGTTCCAGACAATGTACTATTTTTATCCACGCGGGCGAAGCCGCGGGCATAAACTAGTGTAACGTAAATAATAATGGGGAATTTTCCACTGACGTTTGTCACAACGCTTCAGTATAAATATCAATAGATGGCGCTGATCAGTCTTAGGGAATATTTTTTTAAGGGCCTACCCCATGGCACACTAGCGCCACTTTAGTAAAAAAATCAGAACTCGTTAAATACACAATTAATATAAAATCTGATAGACAAAATCAATGCTTTAGAGTTCTAGATTATTGACGTCTATTTAATTCATTAAAATATACTACACTGTAGTTACAGTTAGAAAAATTGCTAAAAACGGCCGTTTTTTTCCATTTTGTATCTGTAACGACAGCGAGCTATGTTTCAATGAGATAGGCAGACGTAAATAATTTACAAGACCAAAAGATTGATTTTGTCTATCAGATTTTATATTAATTGTGTATTTAACGAGTTCTGATTTTTTTACTAAAGTGGCGCTAGTGTGCCATGGGGTAGCCCCTTAAGGCGAGGCATCGTTCTAAAACCGGGCACGCGCGCATCGGGACTGAGCGGGGGACTGGGCGTCTGAGCAGGGCGAGGATTGCTAGCTTATAACTTAAAGGACGTAAACGACAAAATGGTTTTTGTTATTTAATTCAGTTGGGAACGATAATTTCAGAAATTCCTTCTATAATTTTAAAGAGTATGTATAGGCTCATCTACGGAGAAAGTTAAGAGGCTTAAATTGGTCCCGTTTGCCCATAAAATGTGAATCTCTTTTTAAAAAGAGGTATGTTTGATATTTTTTTCTCTGTTACAAAAGTTACTTAATCATGTATTGAAAACTAACAAAATAAGGGTTTTATCATGAATTATCAGGTCACCAACTTATATTTTCATTTGTTTTGTAATTACTGACAAAAATTGAGATCATTGACTACATGATTTCCAATGCGTCCTCTTAAGCGGCGTTCTAGAAAATCCAATGAAAAAAGAATTTACTACGTATATAGGTCAATGGTAAAATCTTTAGGCAGGGCAAAAAAAAAAACATTGTTTATTAAAATTTATTTATTTCTTTATATTTCATTCTTTTTTATTATTAATTGTTGTATTTAGAGTGAGAACTGTAAAAAACCTTTTTTCTGTCAAACATTTTTAACCTAAAAAGTCTACTGTTCTTTTGCAGCACTGAACTGAACTACAAGTTTTTGCATGGTTTTTGCTATTGTTCTTCTGAATTGTTTTTGCGTTACGTCTAAACTCCTGGCGCGTCGAGTCGAGCTTAGGTTCCTCCGTACTTCAGTTAAGGGTTTGTGGACATAAAAACGAGCCATTTTATTATTTCCAAGATTGATCAGCGCCATCTAGTTCGTTCATAAAAAGCACTGAAAATTCCCCAATATTATATTACGCTGCGAAACATTCCAAAAAGTTTTTATTAATTTGTGAAACCTCTTTGCAGATACAAGAGATTCCGTGGTGAGAGTTTGACGGCTGAACAGAAGATGGCATTCAGTTTCCAGCAGAAGCAAAGAGTCACGCTAGCTTAGAATTAATTGTGATGTTAAATAAATTCACGCCTTATTAGCGTAGTGGTGTCGTTGAGCTCTTTGAGTTATGAGTCGAGCTACACGATCACTGACTAATGCTTGCACTGACTGGACTGGTCCACTCAAATCTGTGTGGTTCTTTCTTCAAATGCTTGCACTGACTGTACAGGTCCACTCAAATCTGTGTGGTTATTTCTTCAAATGTTTGCACTGACTGGACAGGTCCACTCAAATCTGTGTAGTTCTTTCTTCAAATGCCTGCTTGCACTGACTGGACAAGTCCACTTAATTCTGTGTGGTCCTTTCTTCAAATGCTTGCACTGACTGGACAGGTCCACTCAAATCTGTGTAGTTCTTTCTTCAAATGCTTGCACTGACTGGACAGGTCCACTCAAATCTGTGTGGTTCTTTCTTCAAATGCTTGCACTGACTGGACAGGTCCACTCAAATCTGTGTGGTTCTTTCTTCAAATGCTTGCACTGACTAGACAGTTCCACTCAAATATGTGTGGTTCTTTTTTCAAATGCTTGCACTGACTGGACAGGTCCACTCAAACCTGTGTGGTTCTTTATTCAAATGCTTGCACTGACTGGACTGGTCCACTCAGATCTGTGTGGTTCTTTCTTCAAATGCTTGCACTGACTGGGCAGGTCCACTCAACTCTGTGTGGTTCTTTCTTCAAATGCTTGCACTGACTGGACAGGTCCACTCAAATATGTGTGGTTCTTTCTTCAAATGCTTGCACTGACTGGACAGGTTCACTCAAATTTGTGCGGTTCTTTCTTCAAAAGACAATCTCGAGCAATGCCGACCCGGTCGAGCTTCCAGTTCTGGCGGAACCTGTCCAATTCGTCCCGTTTAACTGGTTATGTATAGCTTGAATGGTGCTATACCAACATGCTGACTATTCATTGTCTAATAAGACTTTTTAACCTATTTTCAGAAAGGCATATTTTAATTTTAGGTTTTAACGATTTAGTTTATGTATTTATTGTGTCTCCGCCATTTCTTAAAAGGTTACTTTTGTTTGATAAAGTGATTTAGGTAAGTATCCACGACGCCAGGTTTCAGGTATGAAATCAACACAATAATAATATTTAGTTAACGAATCGCAAAATCGCATCTCAACTACTGCAGTTGAGATGCGATTTTACGATTCGGTACTGAACTAACAAGTTCTAAATGTTCTAATCATAACTTGTGATGCGTTCAATATTGTCAAGTCGTTGGTTTTACTTCCAGATACCAGGTGTTAAAAATACTTTAGCTATATTATACTAGGTGTAAATGAACCCTTTACGAAGCCGTCAACCGGGCGTTAAGGGCCTATACTACCTCAAATGGCTTAGCATGATCCTCCGTTACACCTAAAATACCGCAGCATTAATTTTGAAATAAATATATGGTAAAGTTGAGGATGAATCGTAAGTCCTATGTTTGACGAAAACACGATTCCATATAAACACATTATAATACACATGTAAACGGGTATTTTCGTGAATTTTTACCTTTAATATAAGCCCGACGTTTCGACGGGATTGCACCAGCCGTGGTCGCGGGAAGACTGAAGTATTGGAGGTACCGGGCTCAATAGCGGCGGCCTCGGGGGTGCTCGGGCTTATATTAAAGGTAAAAATTCACGAAAATACCCGTTTACATGTGTATTATAATGTGTTTTGATCTTGAAAGTTTAAAAAGGACGATTCCATAAACTTGTCTCGATAGAAAAAAAAACCAAAATTACCTCCAAATCGAACAATAAACCGCTGGTATTCAAAAAGTACTTCAAATTAGATTAGGAAACTTTGCATATTAATTAAACTAACTTTATAGCAGGTCTTATGTTTTTTATTTTTTCCAAAATACGAAAATTTGATTTTATAAAGAATAAAAACCACTCATTTCGCACTATTCGGCCCGCAGTGACTGACGTAACAACCACTTTGTAGTGCAAGCTGATTAGAACGTTATTCTAACAGTATTTCAAATGAAGTTTGAACCACTTACCACAAATAGAGTTGCTAATTTGAGGTAGTTTAATGTACACTATGTAACTACGCAAAAAATATTGATGGGAAACGACTTTTTTTTGTGGTGAAAAATCATGTTTTGTGGTAAAACTCAATGTAACGCACTCGAAACATTATACTGATGGATGGATTGAATAGTATGTAGGTACGGGGGTCGTGGAGGTATTTGGAGTAAAATACGTTAAAAAACAAAAAAAACTTGTGAAATAGTTGGAATTTTGTCCCCCAATATCTCCGTAACTAGGAGTTTCCCCGGTATGGTCTAGAACGAAAAATATTACAATGGCGGGTAGAACAAGTGTCTTTGGGCTTCGTGAATTGGATACTTTTACACCCATTAGCT
The DNA here is from genome assembly GCA_905147715.2 of Xestia xanthographa. Lineage (NCBI taxonomy): Eukaryota > Metazoa > Arthropoda > Insecta > Lepidoptera > Noctuidae > Xestia > Xestia xanthographa. Next base: position 2,893,288 of record LR990655.1, read on the forward strand.
ATATTACTTATACCTACAAATGTTTTGTTATGATCTGACGAAGCCTTTCAGAGATAATGAAACTCTGAAAAATATCTATGGGCAGTGGAAGTCAATGTATGTTTTTTAATATATTCTATTAGTGCTATAAGCTTAAGCTGTGATGTATAAGCTAGTAATAAGTAGGTGCTAGGGCTAATTATTAATATGATAAGCGCACATACTCACTTAAAAAAATGATTGTTTTGTATAATTTGTTGCGTTTTTTGATGTAATTTGTTAATTGTTATGGATAAATCGGTATTTTACAGTTTGAGGTTTTATTTCTTTTAACCATACCCCCCTTTTCCCCCGGCCTTTACTTATAGCTGTTCAAGGATCTTTTTGACGCGTGGCCAAAATCGGAACTAATGCCGCCATTTTGTTTTTTTTTTTCAATTCATTTTTACAAAAATTAAACTCAATATATCCTATAAAATAAAAGACCCGATTAAATCTGTGACTTGGCGACAAATTGAGACTAATTGGTGACAAAACTTGGGAGAAAACAGATCTTCGCTAGGTGCCCCAGTTTTTGAGATATAAATGTGGCCAAGCTGGGGAGACTCTCCAGATCGGCCACATAATATAAACCCTTATATCTTTTGCAACCAGTGACCGACAAATTGATATTTGGCGACAAATTTCGACTAATTATCGACAATTTTTTTGTGTTATCAAAATTAAAATCCCTGATGGTGGCCATAGTCAGTGTCATGACACCGTCGGTGCGTTAACAACCATTTAAACTCACATACACAAACAGCCAGACCCGGAACAACTATCTGTGGGTCATACAAATATTTGTTCCGTGCGGGAATCGAATCCGCGACACGCACAGCGCAGCAGTCGCATTGTACCAACCGTGCCGTCATTGCCCCGAAATACTTTAATTGTATCAGATTCATATTGTTTTTATTTTATTAAGTACACAATTCTTATAACAAACAATAAAATAAATCTATAACAAAGAAAATGGTAACATAAACATTTCCCGCTAACTATTTACTATAAACATTAAACATGAAGTAGGTATACTTCATTATAGGGTAGATGACACCTTATAACAATAATTCCAAGACACCAATCTCTAAAAACCGGCCAAGTGCGAGTCGGACTCGCGCACTAAGGGTTCCGTACCATTATCTATACATTAGACAAAACGGCAAAAAAATCACGTTTGTTGTTTGGGAGCCCCCCTTAAATATTAATTTTATTCTGTTTTTAGTATTTGTTGTTATAGCGGCAACAGAAATACCTACATCATCTGTGAAAATGTGTGAAGTGTGTTATGAAAAGGAAGTAAGTACCTATATTTTTTGTAACTTATCGTAATCGTCCATCTTGGAAAACAACTGAGTAAAATAATAGCTGGTAAGTTAGAATATTATAAAACGTCAATTATTGTGAATAATATACTGATCTGTGATAAATAATAATAAGAAAGTTGATCATTGAAGCTTGTAACTCTGTGATAAAACCCTAGGAATTACAGGATTACGTATTAAAAAAATTTGGACTTGTCTGATTTATTTGATGTAAATTAGAAAATTCGAAGTAAATGATTGTGTAATTGTATACATAAGTGTAAATCTGTGACATCCTTAGTAGAGATTGGTGCCGATTCCCTTGTTCACAAACTAAACCAAATTTAAGTTCAGTGCATCTTTTTCTTTCTATTTCATTAAGAAAAGGACAGAAGATAAATTTTAGTTAATATGTTCTGTCAAATTAATCCGCGCCATACAAGTTTTAGACGCGATTAAAAAGTTGACTACTAAAATTACATCAAATTACGTCAGGTGCTGACTAATTTGACAGGATTAAACTAATATTTATCTTCTGTCCTTTTCATAATGAAATAGAAAGAAAAAGATGCACTCAACTTAAATTTAGTTTAGTTTGTGAACAAGGGAATCGGCACCAATATGTAAATTATTGTGAATAAAACCTTGATTAGTCTGTGCAATGTTTTATTTCTCTCGTTTTGTGTACCGTTCTAATATGGAGACGTATCATTTTATTTTTCAGGCAACTGGGAACAAAAAAAGTGGCCATTCCCAATTGCCACCACTGGTGACGCCACCACTAGTGGCAAATGGGACATTTTATCGAAATAAATCCCATTTGTCACCAGTGGTGGCGTTGACAGTGGGGACAACTGGAAATAACCCATTTTTAGTTGCTTTGAAATCAAGAAATGTTGAGTCATTGAGTTGAAAAAACAGTGACGTCACAATTTGCTATTGCCATACAAAATACATGAGAGAACCGCGTTTTGACAGCTCACAAAAAGTATCTCAATTGATTGGTGTGTCATCTACCCCATTATAAGCATTATTATGATTATAGCCTATCTTAAAATCCCCTTGTCTCTCAATCTCAATCTCAAGACAGACAGACATTCCCACAGTTTCCTAAACTTGTGATACCAGCTAATAATGTTGCCAGTACTGCCAGAGTTGCCAGTTGATGGCTAAACTTTTATCGGGCGGCGCTAACAGCGCTCCGAGTGGCTGTTAATTAGCGCGCGAGTACCAGGAGATTGAATATTGATAATATCTAATTGATTGCTTCGTGAAATGCAGCGGTGTCGTGGTAGTGATTACTGCTGAGATGTTGTGGAATCTGTTGGATGTAGGTTTTTGAGCGCCTTTATGCATTTTGAGCGCCATGGTCGGATACCCATAGCCGACAAATGTAAACGTGCCCAACACGGCAAGCCGACAAGGAAACGACATTTTTTTAAACTTTGACGACCCGAATGGCGCAGCGGTAGTGAGGCTGCCTTACGTTCTTAGGGTCCCGGGTTCGAATCCCGGTCGGAGCAAATGTTGTGTGATGAGCATGGCCATTTGTTTCCGAGTCATGGATGTTTATATGTATAACTAGTATTTGCGTGGGTGCGCGAGCTGCGCGCAGCTCGCGTGTTGTCGTGTTCTTGAGAAGTATTCCTTACCATCATAAAATTTTGAGAATCCATAGGAATCCTTAAAATAATTGGAAAATCCGTTACAACTACCCCTATATCAGTATGAAAACCCTTAAGAACCCCTAAAACATTCTAAAAACTAAATCAATAAAATAAAAAAATGAGAATTCATTAAAATCGTTAAAAGCTGAGTTACGCTTCACCCACTCAACCTTCGTTACGCTGCGGAGGTCGCCGGCTCGCTTCGCTCGCCACCTCCCCCCTTCGCTCCACTCGGTCTCGCAGGTTCGCTCCACTCAGAACCTACCTACTACCAGACAGGTTTCGACGCCTACTATAATATTTGTTCAAACACATAATGGCTATCTCTGACCGTTACGAAGTTATAGCCCTTTTATTTTTAGGGGAGGTTGGGGAGGGGAGGATACCCTCCGTTTACAAATTTAAACGCTCCTCATTAATAATTTATAGTAAAAATCAAAAAGCCGCTACGTGTCCTAGTTTCCGAGATGCGATGGGGGGAGGGGTGAAGGGGGGGAGAGTGGGGAGTTTTGAAAAATGATTTTGACCAACTCTGGGCCCCCTTGTATGAATCTGAAAAAAAAAATGCTCCAAGTCTGTCAACTTCCGAGATCCGCCTAAGGGGGATGAAAAGGGGGGCAAAGGGGGCAACTTCGAAAACCGGTTTTTACTTTTCCGAGCCTCCTCTATACGAATCTGAAAAAAAAAATGTTCCGAGTCTCTCAACTTCCGAGATCCGCCTAAAGGGGGTGAAAAGGGGGGCAAGAGGGGCAATTTTGAAAACTCGTTTTTACTTTCCCGAGCCTCCTCTATATGAATCTGAAAAAAAAAACGTTCCAAATCCCTTGGTTTCCGAGATACGATAGGGGGGGGTGAGAAGGGGGGCGAAAGGGGGAGGTTTGGCACTTTTCCCATACTCGCGAGAGTCACTTGTTTACGAATCTGTCAAAATATACCCACCTCCCCATCCACCATCTGGGAGAACAATTCTGTCAGTGAGTGAGTCAGTCAGTCAGTGGTAATCGAGCTTTATATAGTATAATAAGTATGTATTTACAAACAAAAAGTATCTATGTAGTAGGAATATCAACTATCTGGTGTCCACGACACAAGCCTCGTTGCTTAGTGTGGCACTAGGTGGCGCTGTGTGTAATGTCCAGCAATATTTATTTATTTATTTTATTATTTGTAACTGCTTTTATATGATAGTACTAGCTGTTGCCCGCGGCTTCGCCCGCGTGCAGTTCGGTAACTGTCCCACTGAATCATACTAAAGAGATAAATAGTGTCCTACATGTTAATTTAGGTTATAAACTATCTATGTGCCAAATTTCATAATCATCACTATTTATTATTATCATCACAATCACCATCACTATCACAACCACCATCATTATCACAATCACTGTCACAATCATCATCGCAATCACTATCACAATCACCATCACAATCCCCATCACAATCACTGTCACTGTCACAATCACCATCACCATCACAATAATCATTAAAATGGCTATCACAATCACCATCACTATCACACTCACCATCACCATCACAATCACCATCAAAATCACCATCACAATCTCGATCATAATCACTATCACAATCACTATCATCATTTTAACAATTATTATCATCGTAATTACAATCATCATCATCACAATCCCCATCCTTGTCATCACAATCATTATCATCGTAATCTCAATCATTTTCATCTTAATCACAATCATCATGATCACAATTGCCATCAACATCACAACCACAATCATTATCACAATCACTGTCACTATCACAATCACAATCACTATCACAATCACAATTACCAACACAATCACCGTCACATCACCATTACAATCACCATCACAATCACAATCACTATCACAATCATTATCATCGTAATCACAATCACCTTCATCATTATCACCATCACTGTCACAATCACAATCACCATCACCATCGCTATCACCATCACAATCAGTGTCACTATCACAATCACCATCAAAATCACAATCACCATCATCGTTATCACAATCATTATCATCGTAATCTCAATCATTATCATCTTAATCACAATCATCATGATCACAATCGCCATCTCTATCAAAACCACAATCATTATCACAATCAACATTACTATCACTATCACAGTCACTATCACAATCACTATCACAATCACCATCACAATCACCATTACTATTACTGTCACAATCACGATCTCCATGGCTATCACCATCACAATCACCGTCACTATCACAATCACAATCACCATCACAATCACAATCGAATCACTATCACAATCACCATCATCGTCATCAAAATCATTATCATCGTAATCACAATCATTATCATCTTAATCATAATCATCATCACAATCTCCATCCTCGTTATCACAACCATCGCTATCACCATCACAATCACCATCACAATCACCATCACAATCACCGTCACTATCACAATCGCCATCACTATCACAATCACTATCACAATCACCATCATCGTTATCAAACTCATTATCATCGTAATCAAAATCATCATCACAATCATCATGATAATTATCACAATCATCATGGTAATCACAATCATTATCATCGTAATCACAATCATCATCATTACAATCAACATCATCATTATAACAATCACCATCATCGTTATTACAATCATCACAATAAATCAACAATAACCCTGTATAGAAGTTGAATCCGCTATCTTCTGGATCTCAAAATAAATGCCATTTTCGACATCAGCACCCCTGATAATCTCGGTTTCGACACCCATATTGATTTTTAGACATTTCAACCCCATCGCACCCCAACAGGGAATGATGGTAATTCAGGTCCGCCACATTAAATTTTAAAATCGTTGTTTTTGTAATACACCCGACCCAATTCACTATACAAATAATACCTATGTTGAATTTCAGGCTTTGTTACCCCATTTCCCCCTTTAGGGGTTGAATTCTGAAAAAACATGAAACACAAATGTTAACTCATTTATCGATAGGAGTACTTCTGTTAAGTTTCGAATAAAGTAGTCTAACTAATCTTATTTCCCCATGTAATCTTTGGACCCCCGTGGCCCTTAGGGGGTTAATTTTGAAAAATCCTTTCTTAGTGCACCCCTAGACCACATAAGGAACCAATGTGCCAAATTTGGAATCTCTAGACTCAGCGGTTTGGGCTGTGCATTGGTTTTTAGACTTTGTCACCCCTTTTCCCCCTCTTAGGGGTTGAATTCTGAAAAATCCTGAAACCCGTTTCTACTCAATTATCAGTAGGAGCACTCCTGTAAAGTTTCGAATAAAATAGACGAACTAATCTTGTTTTCCCATACAAACTTTGGAGCCCCGTTTAACCCCCTTAGGGGGTGAATTTTGAAAAATCCTTTCTTAGTGCACCCCTAGACCACATAAGGAAACAATGTGCCAAATTTGGAATCTCTAGACTCAGCGGTTTGGGCTGTGCATTGGTTTTTAGACTTTGTCACCCCTTTTCCCCCTCTTAGGGGTTGAATTCTGAAAAATCCTGAAACCCGTTTCTACTAAATTATCAATAGGAGCACTCCTGTAAAGTTTCGAATAAAATAGACTAACTAATCTTGTTTTCCCATACAAACTTTGGAGCCCCGTTTAACCCCCTTAGGGGGTGAATTTTGAAAAATCCTTTCTTAGTGCACCCCTAGACCACATAAGGAACCTACTTGCCAAATTTGGAATCTGTAGACCCAGCGGTTTGGGCTGTGCGTTGATAGATGAGTCAGTCAGTTTCTTCTTTTATATACATAAGAAATAATGGTGTCGATTCTGTTGTGCACAAACTGAACTTAATTTAGGCTATTGCTATATTTTACTAAAAGGCAGTGCGAGAAAAGGACGACTATAGCTATGGACAATTTAGAGATGTCAAACTATTTAGTTTATGCATTTCACTTCACAGTGTTTTTAGTCGACATGTCTTTACGTGGACCCTTCATTTGTATGGAAATATTAGTTCCAACTAAATTTGACAGCTCTAAATTAAGTACGTCCGTCTCTTTCTCGTTTTATTGGAGAGAAAAAGATAAACAACAACAACAACAGCCCATAACGTCCACTGCTAGACATAAGCCTCTCCCATGATGGGAGGAATTTGCCGTAATCTCCACGCTTGGCAGGCGGATTGGAGATCGCAGTGATGAAAGACTAACAGAAAACGCTGCTGCCCATTCTCAGGTCTACGGAGGTGCAACGTGTTCTGCCTCAGACATTAGTCGCCTTTTACGACACCCTTGAGTGTAATGGGTTGGTTCTATTCTAGGTACTCTGCCGGATACCATACGGCTAGAAAAAGATAGCAATAGCCTAAATTAAGTTTAGTTTGTGCACAACAGAATCGACACCAAAGTCAAATTAATTTTAAAATAATGATGTCACGAGTGATATTTTATTTAAAAAATATGGGAAGAAAAGCAATGATTAATTTGGTTATCGATAAGATTTTGGAATCTTTTTTTTTTGTAGGTATATCTGTGGCGTGGGAGAAGTAGGTAGGCAAGTAAACTGCCACTATTGATTTTGATTTGTGTTATTTGCAGTGTGGCGTTTCTCGCTGTTGATCAATGGCTCAACTTACTAACCATGTTACCAATAGATGGCGCCACCAGGTTACTGGACCCTCATTTTAGTTGGTGGACTCGTCGGGGTAAGTGTAGGCAAAGTATGAGGCAATACTAATGGACTCTGATGCCGACAATGTCGCACGTAATAATTGTAATGTAAAGACTCTTGTAATCTTGTTTCTACCTATCTTACAATGTACCTAAACTTAGGTACAAGGTGTAACATAATAAACGCAAGACCTCTCGTGTGGTGTTTCAGACCACGAAACTGAACAACTTTTGTTCTATGACTTTCGGAAATTCATATTTTTTTAGTTTTTCGTACTTACATAAGTTGATCAGCTGATCGCGGAAGAAGTTCCTATAAAAAGTCCAAATCTTTTTTTGAGAGTTGTTTCAGTTTCATGGTCCGAGAGACCACACTGGAGCTCCTGAATTTATTGTTTAAATCTGTCTAATATAATGTGTACCTAATCAAAATGATTTAAATAACAATTTCGTACAAAGTTTCCAAAATTAACGTAAAGTCTTTCCAAGTCTGTAATTAGCTGTTTACTTACAGCAGTGCGGGAGATAAGCGTGTTTTATTGAAAAACTTACGCGCTGGCGCAGTTTTGATTAAGATTAGTTCGTAACTTGCACAATAATTTAGATTGAGCGGTGATTTGGAACGCGCCGCGCGCGAGATGCCGCGAAATTTCGCGGTACAAAGATCCCTAACGATTTTACTGGATAGGGTAGGGTAAATATTCTTCTTGGTACAATAAGGTACGATATTAGTTAACAGCAATATATCTAGCTATCTATAGCCTATAGCAGGCTATAGATAGCTAGATATAGCCTGCTATAGCCTGCTATAGGCTATAGATAGCTAGATATATTGCTGTTAACTAATGTTTTAGCTTTTTAGCAAAGAACTGTTGCAAGTTTGAAACGAACTTTGCCATTTTGTCCAAAGTATTTTAGTCTGCCGACTTGTAAGTACTCTAGCTACAATGTTTAATAGCACGGAGTTCTCTCAATCAAAATTTCAATAATTCTCCATTTGAGATCATGTCATGATGCAACTTTAGTTTTACTGTGATTTCTTTGGGCACATTTAATAGAATACTAGTTTAAAAAAAATAGCCCGAATCAACTATGGTCTCACCCTGTGCACACGCACACAGAACAATTGAAACTACACTATAAAATATTACCGAGACCTACTTCAGTTGCCCCATCCAGCACTCACCACACTCCACATCCCACCTCCCTGTTCCACCATCTTGTAAACTTTGAGCGCCGGTTAATAGCTTAACACGCGTTTGTAACGAGTTGCTTAATGAATTAAATCTGTATTAACTGCCTCTACCAAGACGGGCATCTATATTTCACTTGCATACGCCGCGGTTACAGATAAGTGATCTGTTTAATAAGTATCTACTTATATTCTTGTTTTTAAGTAATTTCCACAGTTTGATCTTGTTTATGAGGTTGTCTTGATATATTTGGACATAATATATATGTATATATTTGGGTCTTCTTCGTGGCCCTAGTACTTCACCGCTTCGCCAATTTCACGGCATCGTTTGTGGCAGCGTATAGGTCACTTGGGTCAAATTTTGGGCCATCGGCCATCGAGGGCAAGATTGGAGGTGGATATAGTTTGAAGCATAATGAACCAAACAAAGTTCATCAGTGGCTAGAGCCGATTCAAAAGCTTATAAGCAATGCTTCAGGTCTAAGTTTTTAAACTAACATGGTCCTACCGGTGCTGCTGCAAGCACCATGATCACGGATAAACCTTAACGGGTAACCGTGAGTTTATCCATGATAATGGTGCAACAGCTCCGAAATATCGAGATCTTAAAATAAATAGTAAACATGGTAAATACGCTCCAAGACAGGCATCGCCGATGTTGGCGACAAGTCTGCGAGGTCAAAATGTGACGGTGGATGTGCGGGTCACGTTTCCAGGATGGGTCCAGGACAGATGAGCTATAGACTCGTCACACAGTGGGTGCCTGCAGGCTGCCGTCTTCACTGAGGCAGGCCCATGAAATGCTGGCGTGAAGATTTGGATTCGTTCCTGACTGATCGGTCAGAGAAGGCTAAACAACGGGAGAGTAGGACAGGAATGGGGACCAGGAGCCAGGGAGGAGGACATAATATAATGTCAGGGCTTTTAGTGTTCATGATAATGCTTTAGGTCAGCTAAAATACTGCAGAATCGGATGCGTTGACCCGATCACTTTTGCGGCATCCCTAAGGTGCATCAAACCATCTCATCATCAGCCTATTAATGTCCCCACTGCTGCGACACCAGCCTCCTTTGTATTAGGGAGGAGGGCAATGGGCAATAAAAAACCGTGGGCCCAGTACGGATTGGTAGATGTTACATGTCTTCGATTTTTTTAATTTTAGGACGTGTCGGTTTCCTCACGATGTATTCCTTCACAGTTTTTCAGAGTAGTGGTGATGAAATAAATTACATAAAGTAATACGCCTGTCTGGGTTCGAACCCACGAGTCGGGCCGAGTCGGGCCACCACCACTGGGCTGCTCTCCAAACCATCTAAGCGCGATAATTACAATAATTTTCACGACCATTCTAACCTTCAATGGAGATCCATGCAAATTCACAAGTCAATCTAAAAACGGTCTCCGGAAAAATCATCATCCCCTACATCCATATTCACGACGCCTTCCCATCTAAATTCAAGAAGAATCGTTCCATAAATAAAGGAAAATAAAGCGGCTTTTGTAGCCAAGGTCCACACCAAGTCAGGAGAGGTGGCAAGGTGGAATTAGGGCCCTTGTCCGCCTAAAGAAAGCAGTTTTTATTCCGTCTAAAGTAATTATTGTGTTTTTGTGAAAGAGTTTGTTAGCGGACCATTCAGAGTCGAGGACACGGACGCTTTCTTGATCGAGGGACGGATTTGGGAGGCCGGGACATGAGATATATAATATCCGTATTTTATTTTTCGCAGAAAAGATCGTGGTTTTCTTTCTATATTCTACAAGAATCTATTTACAGTACCTACTAAAACAACATACATAATTAAATAAAATTCACTGTTAAATTATTTTAAATCCTTTGCGTTAGCAGTTGCAGCTGTCTACACTATTTAGCTACGTGCTACGAATTTTTATACTTTGACAAAATAAAATTCGTAGCACGTAGCTAATTAGCGTAGACACCAGTTCGTAGGCTCGTAGACGTTGGCTACGAGCGTAGCCCAACTCTGTAGACTGCTACGTCATCTCTTGTTTCTCGGTGTTATAAATAATATGTAACAGCTCAATGTGCTTTCCGAGGCACGGAGGCAACTCGGCATGTAATGTGTGGTCACCCATCCACGTACCAACCTTGGCAAGCGTGGCTTAACGTGTAGATCGACCCGAATTGTGGCCGCGAGGTCCTTACAATTGTCCATCGAACAATTTTCTACAAAGTACTACCACCCAAATCCATCCCCGTCCATTGCCCGGAATATTCTTGTTTTCCTCGAGTTTTCTCAGCTTTTCTTCGCGTTTTCTTTCGTTTGCTGCCTTAATTAGCTCATTCAGTGGCCCCCCCTCGCCGCGTCCCCTACCGCACCCCCTAAATTATCTTATTTATTGAAAGCACTTTTATATTACATTTTGACAACCCGAATGGAGTATTTAGTGAGCATTTAAGGATCGGTGAAGCCCCAGAAAGCGAATAAGGTGATATTTTATTGGTAGGGCGATGAACTTTATTCTTCGTATTTTTTGGAATAATCAAATATTTATCGGTTTTCAGTTTACGTTACGTTACGTATCTGGGTTTTTATTATTTGGTGCCGTTTAGATGGTGAGTTTAAAATGCGTATCTCTCAATATTTTATTTTCACATTGTAAAAATCGGATGACCTATAAAATGTGAGATAACGTATAACTATAGGCTTAGTAGCCTATAGGCACCCGAAGTCTTATTGAGCAAAAGTATCTATTTACAAAATATTGGTACGATTCCCTGATTTCGTTATTTACCTATTTTATGCCACAGCCTTCACAGTTCCCGTCTCATTTAATACCTACTAGAACAGTGTTATCCTTCTCCATAGAGACTTCTTAAGGCTTATGAGAACATTGAGTACCTACCTATGTATGTATTGTTAGGTCGGTACCTCGGTTTAAGAAAAAGAACACAGATTAGAATAGGACAGACGTAAGATGTTACAGCTTTAGTCTACATGGGCTAGTAGACTACTGGCCTATTTAATAAAAACTGCTTTGAGGAAAGTTAGGTCCCGGAACTATGTTTTGTAATCAGCAACATTAACATAAAATCTTGGTATTTAATAAGCAACCTTACTGCATCCTATCCTTTTATTGGTGATTTCCATTATTGTGACTTTAGTAGGTTTATTTTCACATACACATAACATCACGACTAAAACCCCCGAAGGGTTAGGCAGAGGTATACCTAATAGTACACACACATTTCGCCAGATATGTTTTTAAGTCCCATGTAATAGGGAGCGAGCCTATTGCCATCAACCGGGCATTTTTTTAATTTTTTTATTACAATATGGGCCTGCTCTTGACCTCGATCACGCCTGATGGAAAGCGATGGCTGAGATCTATGATGGAACGAGCGTGCCCAGAAGTTGCCTGTTAACTCTTGCTTTGAAGGCGGGTTAAATGTGGGTGGAACACAGACGGTAATCCAGGCTCCGTGGCTGCTACTGAGAAATTCCTGATGGAAAAAACCCTTTACCACTTTGCCCAACCAGGGAATCAAACCCAGGACCTCATGCTGAGCAGTCGCGCTTGCAACCACTCGACCAACTGAGGCGGTTCTTTTCATGGACGTTCACAAATAAGATGAATGTCAGACTATAATAAACTTCAACACCTTTGTAACACCGATACCCTAGCAACCTTTGTAAAAAAAACCTAAAATAAACAGAACAGTTAAAAATTAAAGCGGAGAAAACGTGAAACTGAAACCACTATCTTCACCTGAGCCAGACGTGCCCGTAAAAGAAAAAGGGGCGAAGTCTTGGCGGAAGTGTCTCTGATAAGCCGCCATAATGGCCGCCACTGATAACAGCGCTCCCGCCTTTTTCTCCCGCCAAAACAGGGCGCCATTGTTGACGTAGAATAGCGACACAAAAGACATCTCGCGACACAATGCCTCGCACTCACACAGTGAAGTAATAAATTTTTTGTAGTCTATTCACAGTTTTATGCCATTTTTATAGGTGGTTTAGGTAAGTTTGATTTTTGAGGTCGTTTATGGGAGGTTAATGGGTATTGAGTGATGCTGTTAGTTGTTGAGAATATAGTGATGCGAGAGAAGAAAATCATAGTGTTAAAAACATAGTCTCTTCTAAATTGAGTGAGTAAGAGTTAGCTATTTTTATATACCACATTTAATAACGATCAAAATTCCATAGTCATTTGTTTATGTTTTAAAAGTATTCATCGTCTAATGAAAAAGTTTCTGTAAGATTTAATAGTGTTTCTTGAAAATTATATCTTAGATGAAATATGGAAAAACGGTAACGGTAAACATTGTTACAAGTTTTATAGTTCAAGTTTTCTATGAAGATACAAATAGGCTGGAAAGGCTACCTACATACTTAAAGATATTGCGATTTTTTATCCGACTTCATTAATTAGTAGGTACCTTTAAATATCCATCTCCAACTAATTAATTGAAATAGCGACCTTTTACCTTGTATAACACAACATAAAACCGCTCATAATTATAATAAACTCAGTGTCGTTAATTTTCTTGGAAGCAACATTATAATCTCGTAACAAACCATCGACATTATTAAAATATTAATAAACCGTAACATACACATTCAAGTGCGTTCAATTTGTGGTTTTAATAAAATTTTAATTGACACGTATTAGGTTTTCAAGTAAATTATAAAGGAGGCAGAGTGGCCGCTTTCCTTTGCCACTCCGGGAACATTAGCGACGGGGGTGGGTGCTGGGACAAATTTTTGTTTTTCACTCGCGTTAGAGACAGCGATAATGGGAACACAGCGTGTAAGAAAGAGACAACAGCAGGTGCACACATTGCCTTTGTTAAAGAGCAAAAATAATAGAGAGAACGGTCGTTTATCTCTTTTTATGGCGGGAACGCTATCTTCCCGCCGACGCTATTATGGAAGACAATTTTGGCGCGAAAGAAAACTGCTTATTACTTCTTATTCTTGGTGGCTGGTTTGGCAAATTTTTCTTTTTTTTTAAAAGCTGGTGAACGTCAAGTGGGTCTTTAGAGTTCCGTTTTCTTTTTTTCTGTATGAGTAATTAGGTATCTGTTTTTTTCTTTCTGTGGATGGCATGTTATCTTTTTCACATTACTGAAGTAATCCATTTATATAGTCCGGTAAAACATGTAGGTACTGGAAAATTGCGGACACGACTCCGGCCACCTTTGAGAGATAATAAACTGAAGTGTCCGGAGACTGGCAGGCTGCAATTTTACCAGTTTAACCGAATCATCACTGAAGCATAAATTACGAGTACATTCCAAACTGATTTACTTACGGCCGTTTCCTATAACTTACTTACGTATAACTGTTGGTTAATGTGCCTTCTTCTGTAGCTATCAGTGTTTCTATAAACAAGGAATACCCTATCCGTGTCACCTACCTGTCACTTGATTCATAGAAAAATCAAAGAAAGCTTTTCTGTGACGTTTTGACTCTAGTTAGCAAAATGTCAAAAAGACCGAGAGATAGCAACCTACCGAAACCGGCTAGTAAGTTATTGAAAATGACCGTTATCCATTGATGATTCTATCACTACCCGCACTTAATAAACATTTTTCTCTAATAACTACTACGAGATAACAGCATAACGTTTCCTCAACAAAGACGTTACCAAAGATATAGAAGTATCTTTGGTAAAGAAACACAACAGAAACGCCTTATTTTCTTTCACAACAGATAATTATTTCCAATAGCTTTGTCTCATCTCAGTGGGATGTTGGCTGTGTTCTCAATAAACCGAATTAATTGATCGCTGACACTTTTGTGGTCTACGAACAATGGTTCCGAAGATGGCGCAATCTTGATACTTTAGATGACTGAGAACATTTTGTTTAGGTGAGCTGGTTATCAAAAGTCTGATGTATAGATTAAAAAATGTATCCGGAAAAGGCTAATGTTGCCTTTTGGTAGACTCACACAGCTTTTAATCTATCAATTCGATTTTTAGGCGTAAGTAAGTGTTTGAAATAATCAATTTACAGAATAAAAATCTTTATCATTTATCGATGCCTACTTCTCTGTGTCTTTTTTTAAGCCAGAATTTCTGTGGTCAGAAGAATTGATAACGAATTAACCTAGTCTGATTATTTAATTTTGCTTTCATATCTTCTTTAAACAGTCGTTATAATATTATTACGTTTAAAGATATTATTAATACTTTTTAGAAAAATGCCCCTCATTTTCCAATCTCACAAGTATCAAAACCGCTCACACCTATCTACCCCGGCTCTCTGCTTCCATTGTGGCACCATTCTTCTCATTTCTTATTATCAGTGAATTAGATCGTTCTCGCAAATGGATTAAAACGTTAAGTATTTATTTATCGCCCACTTAATCTGAGACCGTGCGGTTATACAAACAGACGGTTAAATTATACGCTTTGTTAATGTTATAACGAGGGTTTTACGCTTGATTTTGTGGTTATTTTTAAGTTTGCTCAGCTAAGTGATGACGGCTGGTGTAATTGTGTTTGTTGGGGGCTATTGGTGTACTTGTGAGTGGTGGTGGGATATTAGTTGTGGCATAGTCGATTTCCTAGTTTATTTAATATTCAGGTAGCTTTTGTTTTGTAAAAGTTGCGGCTAAGATAGATTTCCTGCATGGCTATAGTTCTCAAATATCGATTTAAAAATTCTTCACCAGGGAACGGAAAATGATCTCACACAATTTACCAGCATTCAGCTACTCACATTTTCAGCCTTTACTTATCTGCTTCTTCCTCCATTTTAATGGTGTAAAGGATATTGAGGTGCAAACTGTAAGTCTGTAACCACCGGTAATTCTAGACCCCCAGAATAGATAAGTTTTTTTTTTGTAAGCTATAAAAAATAAATCTACTTTTCAATTTATTTTGGACATGTAGGTATTTTACTTATGTAGGGAACAGCATGTCACTTACACCCTGTAAAGTTTAATTAGTTTCTACTTTACTTATTTTATGTCTAAGTGGTATAAGGCGACTAATGTCTGAGGCAGAACACCTTGCGCCTCCGTAGATCTGAGAATGGGCAGCAGCGTTTTCTGTTAGTCTTTCATCACTGCGATCTCCAATCCGCCTGCCAAGCGGGAAGATTACGGCAAATTTCTCCTATCATGGGAGAGGCTTATGTCCAGCAGTGGACGTTATGGGCTGTTGTTGTTGTTACTTCTTTTTACCCATACTGAACCATAGACCACTAGATCTACCCAACCACTCGGACGGAGCCGAGGCAATCATTGGAAGTCCCCGTTACTTAACGTTCATTCAGAACCCTGTTGACACGGCCCCGTCATTACACGAGACGTTTGCCACCAATTGTCGGATATAATCTACTTTTTAATGTCGAACCTCGGATTTTGTTTGGCACTTACGTTATTTTGTTGATTGGAATTATATGGCGTGGGTGATTGATTGATTGAAAGGGTTTAACAGCGTTTCCAGGATATTAATCAATCGAATTGAGGTCGCGTATAAAGGTTTTCTTACGCGACCTCAACTCCTACACCTTACCACCCACCCACTAACTTTGTTACCACGTGTAACACAACATCATTCTAAATAACATTCTTTGTTTGGTTTCAAGTGTTTAACAGCAAAATTTTGTTTTGTGTTAACTTTGAAACACACTGGTCTTAGTTACCTAATTTAAGGTTTCACATTTTCAACCAATGACGATGTTTAGGAACCAACTATGCTAGCGCCATTAGTTCCACAGTTAGCCGCAGTTAGCAGATTCAACTTTCTTTAAAAAAAAAAAATCCTGATACCTACAGTACGATGACTTCAATCTATAAGCGTTGTAAATAAAAGTACTAAAATTAAATAAATAAGGTGAGACGCGAATATTCACGGCGGCTGGGCATTTGGTTTCGGGCGAGGTGTTAGATTGAAGTCAATTTAATTTGTACAAAATGAGAATACCTGCCGTCTGCTCAATCTCAGGGGAGTGTGTTTTTTATTAAATCTTTTTTTCTATATAAGAAAATTTTATTTGATATCGCTCGTTGGGGCCCGCGGTCTCTGCTGAAATCGTATCATTCAATTGTCCAAATATGTAAAATACACCAGTCTAGGCGGTATTCCTACACCTTATTGATTTATAGGTTTATCATAATTATATGTACAAGCAATCTGTACATCAAACTAAGTAGGTACTCGTAACTCTACGCAAAGATTATTTTTTGTGTGATAAATCACGGGTTGCGGTAGCACTCAAAACATTGCAAACTTTTGAACACCACAGCATAAACGCACGCGCGCGCGTGCCCTCCACGCCATGCCACAATTTCACCTATCATTTTGTCTCATATTTGTGTCGTTTGGCGTACAGGGCACGCGCTTGCTTGTCACGTATATGTGACAATGGCGTTTAAAAGGTTAAAGTAAATTTATAAGATTTATTTGTATTAAAAAATACGTGTGTCAAAATTGGCACTTTCAATATCAAAGTAATTAAAAAGTTCCCAGGAAGGTATGGTCCAGAACAAAACAAAAATCGCAATGACGGAAAGAACAAGTGCGTCTCGGCTTTGTTAAGGGTTTTTTTTTAACATCCCTTAAATATAATGGGCTGGTTTCCACCATCAATAAATTGCAAATCTATTCAGTCCGTCAGTTAGAGTATTGGAAAATAATGGACACGTATTTTTTGTTTTTGTAAATCAATGAATATTGAGAAACATAAAACGCATCAAAACTCGAGAGTGGGGGCTCGTGACGTCACAACGCACTAAATTTTTTTTTTTTTTTTTTAAATTTAATATAGCACGGCGGCGCGGGCGGCGTGACGTATTGAGAATTTTAAAAGCGTCGTATCTTTGTCAATTTTGGTTTACGTAACAAAAGAAAAAATACGTGTCAAATATTTTTTGATAATCTAATTGACGGACTAATTCGATTTTTTCAGGACACAAGCATATTCCCGACCCAGTAGACTTCAGTTCACACAAAGGTTAGGAACTTACTTTCGAAACTAAAATGACACCTTTCTGTTAAAATATAGCATATAGTCACATTCGAGCCTGTGCTTATTTGCCTGTTTATTTTCTCCTTGATTCCCCAACCCTCACGCATATTATCGAATACCATAACGATTAACAAAATATACATACCTTCTAATGATGAGCTTGGATTGCAAAGCTTTGTGATTGTCGCTTTTTTCAACACTAAAGGCACAAAAACAAACTTGATTGGCTTTGTATGGGCAACCATTTTGAATTGTAAATATTTGTACTTAAATTACGGTATATCAAACTTACGAAAATGCAATATCATAATGTTGGAAACAAAGATGCTGTGACTGATTCTGATATTCTATTATTTTACCTCTAGATATTCCCGCCTGATGGTGCTAAGTACTGCACCGAATGGCAGTTATTATAGAAAAGAGGAATAATAGTCTCCATTTATTGAACTGGTGTGAAAACAGCGAGATTCACACACGAGACAGAGAATCGATCGGAACGTAATGTAATTTATAAGAAAACCTCGGCGTCTCACCGTTTTATGCGAAAAGTAATGACATACTGTAGATGGGTGTAGAAGGTTCACTCCATTCATTACAGAGTCGTGGGTTCGAACCCAGGCAGGCGTATTACTTTGTGTAATTTATTTCATCACCGCTGCTATTTCATCACCGCTGCTCTCAAAACAGTGAAGGAAAACATCGTGAGGAAACCGGCATGTCCTAAAACCAAAATTCGAAGACATGTGACATCTACCAACCCGCACTGGGCCTGCGTGGTGGATTATAGCCCATTCCCTCTCATAGAGAGGAGGCCTGTGTCCCAGCAGTGGGAACATTAATAGGCTGATGATGATGATGATTAGAGCTTAAAACTTACATCATTTTTAAGTATGAATGTAAGTACTTTACTAACTAGTAGCTTTACGGGTACAAACTCGCCCGGAAAACTTATCACCACCAGTATGGGTGCCTTAGCTATTTCTGTCTTTCTCTTAAAAAAAAAACGTTGCCCCACACTAGAAATTTCTCCTGTGTCGTGGAACTGACATACACAAACAGCCAGGACCCGGAACAGTTATCTGTAGACCATGGATGATATTTGTAATATTTGTTCCGTGCAGGGATCGAACCGCGCAGCAGTGAATCGCTCAGCCACTGCGGGCTCTTTAGTCAACTGATCCAAATGATCCGCACACACGCGGGATCCAAATGAGCGGGCTCATTTGGATCCCGCGGGATCAGTTTATAACATTTTTATGTCATTTTCTGTCGTCAAAAAAGCTATTACAGACACATGACGCATTTTAGCATTGTGTGCGTGATGGTAACGAACGATCGGTGAACCTGTAATACCTCTAGCAGATACTAGATGAGCAAATGATTGTGAGTTTTCACCAAGCGAAGAATTGGCTGATATACGGTTATGGTTAGATGGACGGGGCAATGTCATGATTAACAACATACTGAACACACATGTCCTGACTTCCAACAAGATTTAGTTTCCACGGGGGCGTAGAACTTCTGATTTTGTCTTGATAGTGGTAATGAGGTGTGTCGGATCAGACAGAAATCGTCTTTATCACCACAATTGTGGTTCTATTTTGCGCACGATTCATTTGAATGTTATAGCCAGCGACGCAATTCATAACCGAGGACACTTCATGAATTGAATTCAATATTTTAGAGATTTTCAACTCCAGTTGCATATTTATTTTGTCTAACCCGTCAGAGTTCTTATCTCGCTCATGGGCCTCTGACTTGGCTTTACCTGCCGTCAAGAAATATCTCTCAGGCATGTTGGTTTCCTCACGATGTTTTCCTTCACAGAAGTAAGTGATATTATACAATACGCACATGAATCCGAAAAATCAGAGTTGTGTGAGACTTGGGTTCGAACTCGAGACATATGACTAAGCAGTCCGACGGTCACAGCGCTAGGCTATCACTGCTATAACAGTTAGTTTTAAACTTGATATGAGTCTGTGTGGTAGACTCGTTGAGCTCCTTGAGTTATAAGTCGAGCTACACGATAACTGACAAATGCTTGCAATGACTGGACAGGTCCACTCAAATCTGTGTGGTTCTTTCTTCAAAAGACCATCTCAGATACTAATCTGCATAGTCCTCATGTGAATTGAGCAAGATTATGTCTGGACTTCAAAAGCGACTATGACCTCTGAGTTTGTTTCGGCTGTTTCTTCTCAGAGTAGTCAGGTACGAAACACCGGCCCCATCTAGTTTAAAAAAAATGACGTGTAAAAGTGTTTGTAAAAACCTACTTGTAGAATAAACATCATTTATCATTTAACATAAAATTAAATCTTGTCGAGGCAGGGTCAGATGGCGTAAACATGTGGGAATCGCTTTCTAAGCGTCGTTAATCGTTAAATCCTGGTTGACATTAGCTTTACGGTAGGTTACAAAGATATTGCAGATAGAATGTTCATTTGTCTATGCCCTAAGAGATGATCAGAAATTATGCGAAATATGGAGAAACGCAGCGCAACGTGTCTTTTGTTTTACCCCATCTTGATCAATCTCTATCGACTGTCTTTACTTATGAAGCGAAAACCTTTTTTCGATGATATTTACTAAAGTTCACGCAGGGTATTTTACATAGTGTTGTTTTCTTAATTTTTCTGGTAGACACTTATTGTTTTTACTTTAATTTAATAATTAAAAAGACTTAAATCAAAAATAAACATGGTTTCAAACAAGAAATATCTTTCTTAATTGCATTTCATAAGCGCAGCCTGGTATAAACTAAACTGTGTCACCCAAAGACGACAGAATTACTAGCAGACAGGACACAATTTAGCGAGACCAAGCGGCTGCCTGCAGCGAAATTAAATGACGCTGCATTCGCAAAGAAAATGCAATCACCGCCCCGGTATATTCCCCGATGCAAATCTCAATTTCCGAGTCAGTGTGCCCCGCTATTCCTTACGCTAATAAAACGTGCACCAAACTGAGATGCTGTTTCGCTCGCTGATGAACGCCAAATGACGTTATGACAGCGCACGCCGCCATTTAACGCCTATTTGGTTCCAATTTCAAATATCCCGCGCTCCCCTGCGGTTCCGGACACGAACGGGGCATAGATAATAGCGTTTTGTTTTATAAGTTTAAATGTTTTTTCGGCCAGTATCGGATATTAGATTAAGGAACGGAAGGAGTTTATATTCGGCTTTGCAAACTAGATTTTTAATTAAAACAGTGTTCTCATCAAAGTTTGAAACATAAACCGCTCGCATAGGAGTTTTATCCAAATGAAATTTGGATGGACTGCTGTATGTGAATGGCGGACAAATAGGAATAAAAATGGTTCGCTTTGGGTGGAAAAAGAAAATGAAAGAAATCAATATGGCCGAAACAGAGAGGGGTAAGCCGCTAGCTCTTCGTCGTTTCACCAAGTTATTTTGGGGCTGAGATTGAACGTACTTTTTTGTGCGAGCTTTCTGCGATTTTGTTTTTGTGCCTGATTGGGTCAATTAAGTAAATATTTACCTAATTTAAATGGAGTTGAATCTTTTCTGGGATATTATGAATATACAAGCGTATCTGATTGTACCATAGATCTAAAAACATTGTGTATTAAAGGTAAACAGCGATGTGGTATTACATATTTAAAAAGGAATAAAAGTTAATTGAATCTTGAAGAATCGCGACTTTACAAGTTTCAGCGTTTTGATTATTGATAATTGAACGCCAATTCAGGGAAATTCAAGTGTTTCAGATTAACATGAACAATTTCTGGAGTTTATAAAATAACGAATATCTGATGATCAAGATCCCATGTAGGGCGCCAAAACGTTTTTTTGGATTAACTTTATTTAAATACATATTTGAAAAAAATAAATAAGAAGTAAAATGTCTTCCAAACAAACAGAACATTGTCTACAGAGTTTTCTTTTATTCGTAGCGCAGCGATCGCGTTCCGAATCCCGATACACGAATATCCGTTCTGCCATTTTGGCGCGCGGGCGGCCGGAAACCCAAGGATATAAAGTTTCGCGCGCCTTTCTGCCCGCCATGACACTTTTCAATATTTTTACTCTTATTTACCGCTATTATTTATGTGCGCCATTCTTTGGCGAGGGAAACCGACCGGCTATATTGTCTGTTGTTGGTTTTCTATCGCTGAGTCCTTTATGTTTTGTTTGTGTTTGACCTCTGTATTTTTGTTTGGGGCGAGAAAAAATATTAGGAATAACTTCGTTCCAGTTTTTGGGGAAAATAGATGGTTCGAGTTCGATTGCGATATCATTGTAAACGGAGCGTCTTTTTACAATTTTGGTACAGTGATTGAGTGGTGGTTTCTCATTCGGTTAACTAACTGCTCAACAACTAATACGTTTTGTGGTGGGTCCTACGAATGATTAAATAAGAATTAAATGATTTCACAAAGTTGAGTAAGAGTTCAAAAGCTCTTAGCCTTATTGCCTTGATTTGAACAAAATCATCTACCTAGCCTTTTCCCAAGTTTATTGGGGTCGGCTTCCAGTCTAACCGGATGCAGCTGAATACCAGTATTTTACATGGAGCGACTGCCTATCTGACCTCCACAACCCAGTTAGTACCTGGGTTACACCCCTTGTTATACCCTTGGTAAGACTGGTTGTCAGACTTTTTGGGTCACTGACTACTACATAACGACTGTCAAAGATCACAAATGACAGCCGGGACCACTTGCTTAACGTGCTTTCCAAGGCATGGAGAAAACTCGGTATGTAATGGGTGGTCACCCATCCACAGACCAAGCTAGGCAAGCACGGCTTAACCTAACGATCGACACGAGCTCCTCTAATTGATTGTTGATCTACTTGATTTGAACAAAATAAAAAAGAATATTTATTTCAGGTAAAAGAAAGTTGAATCAATCACGGTTCGGATTGGTCGTTCCATGGAGGACAACCGGCAAGGAACTCCAGCACTTTAAGATTATTGAAGAAGTTCTTCAAAACGCCCGTCCTGCAGCTTTCTCCACTGCTTTAACTGAGAAGAAGCAACATAACCAAGTCCAAAAGAGAGAAGGGAAGAGACCCAAGAAACAGCACTTTACACTAAGCAAACCGTACCTTGAATATCAACCCACCATAACTAAATCTAAATAAAGACATCTGTCAAGTGGACACACCAAAAGATTCCCTCGCCATTCATGATACGTAATCGCATAGAGATTTAAAAAGCTAAGTTGCGTCCCCAAACTGGTCGGGATGTTTTTTATTCGGACAGAATGGCTCTTTTCACATCCATTGCGGCGTAAGGTGGTCACTTTGTGGAGGTATAGATGCTGGATGTGGTGGCGAAAATTGATGTACTTTTCATATTCGTGAAGTGATTCAGAATTATTTTTAGATCAAGGCTAATTTCCCCTACACTTCGAAAAATTGTCTGTGTAGGCGGGAAAACTCAGAATTAAATAAATGTAAGTACCAAGTTTGACATATCGATGCCGATTTTCTTGACCAGCAACGACACCTTGAACTGCACTCTTAAAGTGGTCACACTATAATACCGGCTTGTCACTATTCTTCCTCGTCATTGGAAAACAAAAGATCTAAGTATTTATTGGGTTATTGTACATTCGTCACAAAGTTAATTCGCCACGAAAAAAAGTATGTGTAAACTCGCCACAACTCCATTTTCATAAAGGAAAATCCGCCATATTGTTTATTTCTGTACAGATAGCAGAAAAATCAAACAATAAGTAGATTATAACGTTATTTATTTATTTTTAATAATCACATCTTCAAATATTTCATTTTAAAAGGGGTATCACAGTGTTTTGTTTTATCAAGAGACAACATCACGGACACAGAGTCAAAGCTCTTTTTAGGGTTCCGTAGTCAACTAGGAACCCTTACCGTCTTATTATAAAACTTCCAATAAGTACCAGGTTTAAACCAGGCCTAAAAGGTCTAGGATTGTTACAGTCCGGTGAAGAAGCAGTCGACGCTTTCAAGTCAGCCATTTTGAACACCCCCACTTTGGAGTGGAATAAATGTTATAATAACTGGTTTGAGCGAATGGAAAAAGTTTAAGTTACGTGGTGAATACTTTAAATAACAATAAAAAGTACTATAAGGTTTTAGTTGTGTTTTTTTCTTCAAACGACAAAACTTAAAAGGCATGCAGTTGAGAAAAGAAGCCTTCGTTTCTTCCAGATGTCTCTACATCCACGTCCACAAGCAATGAGATACACAAATAGGACTATGAACACGAGACTTTTATACGCTCATCCGATTAGACTGTCGTATATGCTTATGAGCTCTTTGTCGTGCGTTTTTGTGATCGCAGTTAATCGCAGCGATCGTGCGCAACCGTGCGGCAACGCTTACGAGTCCTCAAAGCGACGACACAATGTGCGCTTTATGTTATACTGTATCGGGATGTTTGGATGTACGATGTGACGTCATCGGATGAAAATGTATTGAGAATTGGAAAATGTTGAAATAAAATGTGGTGGAAGAAAGATGGGGAGGTTCTCGTAGAATGGATCGCTGGAATGGTATGGCTATTCATATCCCTGCCCTCTTCCCAACTATGTTGGTGTCAAATGGTTTGATTTATCGTTAAATAGCACATTGCTCGCAGAACGGATGGCCGATGGGGCCGAAAAGTTCTGGAGTGGCGACCGCGAACCGGAAGACGTTGCGTTGGAAGGCCTCCTACTAGGTGGAGCGATGACCTGGTGAAGGTTGCGGGAATCCGCTGGATGCGAGTCGCACGGGACCGGTCAATGTGGTGACACTTGGGGGAGGCCTATGTCCAGCAGTGGACGTCTTTCGGCTGAAATGATGAATGATGATCTTTAAATGATCGGTGTGAAGTCTATCACTATGTCGCGTCAGATAATCTCAAAAGTTGTTTTATTCTGTAACTGTGAGTAATAGAGAAGTATGGAAGAAGAAGATGCTGCGCCGACCACAAATAAATTGAGATGATGATGCAAGAGAATGATGATGATGATGAACTGCAAATAGCTTAGTTTAAAAAAGATGTTACAATGGTAGTCTTGCAGGTATACAAGATTTTAGATAAAACTGCTTTCTCTTAGGTTCTAACAAAAATATGGTATTACTCTAAACCAGGGTTTTTCAACCAAGCCTCTATACCCCGGGTCGCAAGAGATCGCGAAAACAACTTCATTATACAAAACAATAAAGCCTAGAAAGATAGATTTAGTGAGAAAATGTTAAATAAAGGCATTCAAATTAATATCCGTCTTATTGAGGTTTCGTTTGTGTCATTAACTAATTTCTCCCATCGTGGATCCATTTTTGCTACATTGAGAATTACAATAAAAAAAAAAAATAGTTAGAAACGTACCTTATCCGAATCGTAATTAAGCAAATGCATAAAAATGTTGTATGGATTTTATTGGTAATATAATGAAATAAATGAAAAAAAAAGTGAAGGGTCGGGGGGTCGCCAAATATTTTTTCATACTATGGGGGTCATGAAAAATGAAATGATGAAAATGAAATGGTATCATGAAAAAGGTTGAAAAACACTGCTCTAAACTAAGCACATAAAGGCTACCTAAGTATGACAGGATCTAGGCTAGGTAAAATATGCCCTAATTTTAATTCTTCTCCTAAAGATAGCTAAATATAGATTAACCTTTGTAGTTTACAGAAGCAATCCTTTTCACCACTCAGACTGTCCTTATTTTAAACCTTTTGAAAATTCAGTAAACTCATTTTCAACCACCACGAATTCACAAAACTGACTTGAAAATAACCACAAACAGCTAATTAACCACATACCAACAAAATAAACAGAACTAACAACACAGTGTAGGCAGTAACTCAATTACCCGCCCACAATTCGTAATAAAAGATCGTTTTATCGAATTACAGAGCGCTTTGCACCCTGCTATTATGCGAAGAATCGTCACAAACGAAGTATTGTTAGGGACACTAGGTGCCATTGTCTGTGTTATCGCTCCGAGTCGGTTTTTGCCGTCTCTCTTCCGTTTAGCTAGGGTTTTGGGAGATGGGCAAGTAGGTAGATTACTTATTTTGTTGAGGTTAGGTTTTTGAGTTATCTAAAGTTGACCTTTTTTGGCTGATTTAGTTTAAAAATGTTGGTGTCTGGATTTTTTTTTGTCATCTAAAGACACAAATACATAATGACGGCGACATGCTTTTGGATTAAATAAATATGTTTGTCTTAAACTAAAGTTTTAGAGTTGTACGAGGATCTTTTGGCGAGTGACCAAAAACAGAATTAACGCCGTCATCTTCATTTTCACAGAACAATTTCATACCTACGTGTTTATCAACAGCGCCTTTTTGCCAATCTCATACAAGTTTCAAAAGATTCTTGTTGTAGCAGTTTACCCATAAATCAGCTACAAAAAAAAATAGGTACTACATTAATAACTCTGATGTCAAACGCCTTTCACCCTCACAAAGGCTTCACCAAAATAGGCAGAAACCCTATAAAACTCATTCCATTCTTCCTGCTTTTATTCAAGCACGTCATTGATTGTCGACCTAACGCCCCAACAAAAACTTATCGCGACATTTGTTCAGTTTTTATTTTCACTACGATATACACCTTTACCAACTTTACGATGCATTTACGCAGGGGGTACATAACTCTTGTCTTTGAGCTTTTAAGGTTGATTTTCCTGTGTCTTTTTGTTTGGTATATAGAGGTATAATATGGGTTTATAAAGGCAGAGTTGCAACGGAAATAAGCTCCTTTGTATGACACTATCGTATCACATCGTCAACCGCTTCCTTTCTGAAGATTATTGTAGACGCCAGAGCAAATAAAAGTTATCGGCCTATGTTTGAATATTAGTTTTTTTTGGGTTTATGTTCTGGTTCCATGTTAGGTGTTTTCTTTTGTATGTACAGCTGGGGTAGGATTGTTGTCTTCGAATTTGGAGTGTAGATTGTGATGTAGGTACTACATACATTGATAGAGGAAATTGATTCACTGTAGTCGCATTTGGAAGGGTTTAATATAGTTTTGGTACCTCCTTATCTATTTCCGAATGTGTTTTCTTTCAATGTTGCTAACATTTTTCGATTATTTTATTTCTTCGAAAGTGTATTTAACAACGTCGTTTGACACGCGTGCCTTATGTTACTGCGGTTCTCGGCTTCATAACAACGTCGCCTGCGGCTCGGTTGTGAATTCCGCCTCGAATGCAATAACCATAGTTTCCCCATTTATATCAAAATGTAGGTAGGTACTATTTTTAGGTCATTCTCAGAAATCTGTCAAAAACTAGTCTGAAATAGAATATTGTCTTTCAAACTCTGGATCTCAGAAGACTTTGCAGTCATAATCTTCATTTCCTGACCGCTAGTAATTTTGACGCGTAAACTAATCTTTGTCCCGACTTTTCCCAAAAAACTTAAACTTATCCTAAACACATCAATAAGCCCAGCGCAACATTCGGGAGTCGAACCCCGAACCCTTTGATTCGCAAGCCGTGAGTACGGGCCGCTCGGGGCACAAACAAATAACCCGACAAAGTGACTACAGAAATCGCTATGATTGAAAGCCAATGTCTATTACGTGTCGTCATGAACGATAGAAACAGTTATTGTCTGTTTTCCCAAAGTTTTCCGGACGATTACATGTAAACTCCTTTGTTTTCTGGGTCTGCTATTTGAAGAATTTCCGTAAGTATTCAGGTAATAGGGTATATGCATGATTTTTTTTATCACTCTAAACAAAGCGTAATAACATCAGAAATAGCAAAGTGATATTATATAAGCATTTGAAACTGCTGATTAGACAGAGAGATCCGATATAGCGAATGACGACAAACGCTGCATCGACGTACAAAATCCATACTAAATTCCGTTTATCTAGAAAGAGATCGAAACAAAAGTTTAAATGGTTATAACTTTTGTGTTTTTAGGCCGATTTAAGTCTTGTTTTCGCTTTTTGTCATTATTTTATAGTACTTTAACATTCCGTATCGAAATGAAAAAAAGAAAATATATGCATATTCCCTATTATCGTTGGTTATGTATGGAAGCTTATACACGGCAACTTTTGTATGTTTTCAGTTGACATAGGCTTTATAGGGCTACTAGGACGCCTGTTTCTTTCAACCGTTGACATTTTCTGTCTCGTTTGTTTCAGTAGGTTGAACGCTGTGGCACTGCTCTATTGATACTCCGTACATGCGGTTTATTGTGTATGTCACTTACTTTACATGTACTGAATGATGATAAATCAGTTATAATTTTATTAATCTTGAAATGTAGACCTCTCGATTGATTATAGAGGATACTTTAGCCCGCGGTAGTGTCTAGTAACACATCTGTCGTCCTTTCTCAAAATATGACATTGTTGTTTGTACCAGCTTTGACTCTTCTATCAAGTTTGACTACTACATAACGTCCACTGCTGGACATAAGCCTCTCCCATGATGGGAGGAATTTGCCGTAATCTCCACGCTTGGCAGGCGGATTGGAGATCGCAGTGATGACAGACTAAAAGAAAACGCTGCTGCCCATTCTCTGGTCTACGGAGGCGCAAGGTGTTCTGCCTCAGACATTAGTCGCCTTATACGACACCTGTGACTGTAATGGGTTGGTTCTATTCTACTCTGCCGGATACCACACGGCTAAGTTTGACTCCTCTGCTTCATTTCCTACCGATGAATCTCCATCCAACAACACCAAAAGGCCTCCAGTTTCCATCAGCACACGTTACCCAACCTCCAGCTAAAATGCAGGTCACGCACGCGACTGTCGGACACAAAGGCGTCAAATTTGCACGTCGGCGGCCGTTTACGCGGCATCTCGCATTCATCGCATTGACGCTGTGTATACGAAAAATTGCCATTATGCGCCCCCGTCGCCATGACACCTAGTGACGGAACTTTTTTCTGTCGTTTGTTCTTTTTTTGAATGTTTTATGTTGATGTTTGTTTTTGATGTGATTTTGTTTTATATTGTCTGTGGGTAGTGAAACTGCATTAAATTACATTACAAATGAATGAAGTGGTTGCTTCAATGAATGCTGTGGAAATCATAATATAACATCACGCCTGTAATCTCCGAAGGGTTAGGCAGACGTGTGAGAGTACTCCCACACACTTGGTACACCCACATTTCGCCAGTTATATTAACTACTACTATTTCATCCGAAAGACGTCCACTGCTGGACATGGGCCTCCCCCAAAGGGAGGTTTTGCCATAATCGCCACGCTTGGCAGGCGGGTTGGCGATCGCAGTGCGGTTGTTACAAAATCACAGAAACGCTGCTGCCCATTCTCTGGTAAGTCCCTTAGTCGCCTCTTTCGACACCCACGGGAAGATATGGGATGGTGCTATTCTTTACGTCCGACACCATACAGAACATATTAGTTATATTTAAGCCCCATGTAACAGGGACGGATGCGAGTCGCACGGGACCGGTCAATGTGGCGACACTTGGGGGAGGCCTATGCCCAGCAGTGGATGTCTTTCGGCTGAAACGATGAATGATAATGTAATAGGGAGCGAGCCTATGTCCATAAACCGGGCATAAATCCACACCCCGTGGCTGCTACTGAGAAATTCTCGATGGAAAAACCGAATAACACTTTGCTCGACCTGGGAATCGAACCCAAAACCTCATGCTCAGCGGTCACGCTTGCAACTACTAGACCAACGAGGCAACCGTTCATTAAGCATTATCGAAGTTAAATCTTCTACGATTTGTTTAAGGGAGGGATTTTGTAAGGTACAGGGAAAGTTGACATTATTACCTTTGTCGCCAGTCGGAACATACAGAAATCCAACATTAAGCAGTATTAAACTATATTGTCACTTACGGGATATCTTCCGTGATTGTTGATTGTTTTGAGCTCCCGATATTTCGACGTTGTTGCAAGCGCCATGATCGCGGGTTGACTGGAGGATGTAGGTGGGTGGAAAATAAATTGAAGAAGAATAAGAAAGAAGAAGATATCCCATAAGTGACAATATAAGTTTAGTTTTAAACCGTGAAAGCTTAAAACAGTGTTAAGTCTTAAGGCGACTACAGGATCTAAATTAGCAACTCTATTTGTAGTGGTTCAAAATTCGTTTGAAATACTGTTAGAATAAAGTTCTAATCAGCTTGCACTACAAAGTGGTTGTTACGTCAGTCACTGCGGTCCGAATAGTGTGAAATGAGTGGTTTTTTGCGATTTACAAAAAATCTATTGATTGGACTATAAAAAAGTAAAACACTATCCAAAGCAACATGTTAATGTTGCTTTTGTAGAATGATTTGCCAAAAAATCTGAATGTAAGCTTGTATTTTAGTATGGTTTTACTCGTTAAAAGAAATTTTTAGAGATAAGTTCGTGATTTTTTTATCGAGTACAATTAGTTGTATTATGTTTTCAAAACACTATCATACTAGCATATCCTGAAGAATATCATATATTTTTTCTGGTTTTGTTTATTGCAGTGAATCATATATTATGTTTTTTTGCATTATAAAACTCGCGTTTAGCTCCTGTAGTCGCCTTAACTGAATTATAGTCTGTTAGAGTAAAATAAACAATAAAAACCTTACAACCATTCTGACTTCACGCCACCAATTTCTCCACATTCATAATATTCGTTTCAAATCGCATCTATCACTTACTGATCATAGAACCGCATAAATCAAACGCCGTCGAATGAACGACCGTCCGTCGTTCAGGTTGATCTGAATGTCAGACTGTATGGTAAACGGTCTGGGAGGCTGTCGTCTGACAAATGACTGTCATTGTCAGCATTGTGGGGTCACTTACTGGCGTGTGCTGCACTTATTGGGTTGAAGATCGGCGATTTATTGTGTGATGCACACTAGCAAGGTCAAAGAAAATATGGATGAATGGATGTGTGAGGAATGATATGAAATGAAATTATGTTTATTTGGTGAGCAGTGGTGGCCCAGTGGTGGCGGCTGACTTACAAACAGTAAGTCGTGGGTTCGAACCCAGAGTGACAGGCGCATTACTTTATGTAATTTATTTCATCACCTCTGCTTTCAAAAAGGTGAAGGAAAACATCGTGAGGAAATCGGCATGTCTTAGAACCAAAAAAATTGCAGACATGTGACATTTATGAGAGGAGGCCTGTGTCCCAGCAGTGGGCACATTAATAGGCTGATGTCGATGTTTATTTTGCAAGTAGGTTTTTACAAATACTTTAACACGTAATTTTTTTAAAACTAGATGGGGCCGGTGTTTCGTTCCTGACTACTCTGAGAAGAAACAGCCGGAACAAACTCAGAGGTCATAGTCTCTTTGGAATCCAGACATAATCTTGCTCAACTCACATGAGGACTATGCAGATTAGTGTCTGAGATGGTCTTTTGAAGAAAGAACCATACAGATTTGAGTAGACCTGTCGAGTCAGTGCAAGCATTTGAAGAAAGAACCATACAGATTTGAGTGGACCTGTCCAGTCAGTGCAAGCATTTAAAGAAAGAACCACACAGATTTGAGTGGACCTGGCCAGTCAGTGCAAGAATTTGTCAGTTATCGTGTAGCTTGACTTATAACTAAAGGAGCTCAACGAAACGACGAACAATACCAAAGAAAGATATGAAAGAGAAAGGAGAAAATGATGCCGTGACGTCTGACAGGGAAGAATTGAAGAAGAAAACGTGTTGCGCCGATCCCAAGCAGAATAGGACCGGCATAGCTATTCACAACGCTTCTATTTGATTTTCGATTCGGAAAGTCGTATGTCCAGCATCTCACTCGATTTCGTAATGTCAAAAAAAGATAGGTATACGACTTTCCGAATCGAATCGAAGCGTTGTGAATAAGGGGCATGGGCAACAAGATGATGATAATACTAGCAAGGAGACAGTTACTTGTGCTTATTTCTTTTGGTAAATTATAG
The DNA here is from genome assembly GCA_905147715.2 of Xestia xanthographa. Classification (NCBI taxonomy): domain Eukaryota; kingdom Metazoa; phylum Arthropoda; class Insecta; order Lepidoptera; family Noctuidae; genus Xestia; species Xestia xanthographa. The sequence goes on from LR990655.1 coordinate 2,924,893, forward strand.
AAAACATGTTGTTTAGGCTTATTGCAAATGCAGTACCTATGAATCATTTTAAATAGGACATTGTTCTTGTCAATCAGAGTTAAGGTTGATGAGTCGCCATATTTCAAACTAGCGGACGTCCCGCGGTTTCACCCGCGTAGTTCCCGTTCCCGTGGGAGTACAGGGATAAAATATAACCTATGTTACTCAGGGTGAATGTAGCATTCTAATGGTGAAATATTTTTTGAAATCGGTTCATTACTTCCGAAGATTACCCCCTACATACAAACTTACAAACAAATGTTACCTCTTTATAATATTAGTATAGATAGTATCGATCAGTATAATAGGGTAGACGACAAAAAAATCAAGTCAAGTTTAGTCCGTCAGTTAGATTATCAAAAAATATATGACCCGTGTTTTTTCTTTTGTTACGTAAACCAACATTGACGAAGATACGACGCTTTTAAAATTCTCAATACGTCACGCTTTGGTATAGTTTTTACCTAGTTCTGACGTCACGAGCCCCCACTCTCGAGTTTTGATGCGTTTTATTTTTGTCAATATTCATTGATTTACAGAAACCAAAAATACGTGTCCATTATTTTCCAATACTCTAACTGACGCGTGACGGACTGAATAGATTTGCAATTTTTTTATACTGTCTTCATGCCTATTACACCTTAAACCCACTTTGACAGTATAGGTAGATATAGTAGAATAGACCGGCCTCCCTATGGAACTGCGAAGCTCTACATATTTTCGTAGAGCTTTAGTTAGTTCAAGTTAGAATAGAATAGAATTTTGCAAATGTGGGTAACATGCAATAGTTATTGTTATGACATATCAAAGCTCAGTCAGTCGACATACAAACATTTTTTTAAATCGTTTGGTTGGTGCCTAACCTGGTGTCGAGAGTTTTTATGTCGCCCATGGTCCTCTGACTTGACATTACATGCCGTCAAGAAATGAAACATGTACTTACATTTTAAATACCAGATCAATCAGTATAATTATTATTACAATTATCATTCAATAGGTGTGTGGCGAATGCGTTGAACTCTTTCTTGGTCAAGTTTAAAACGAAGACACCTATGCAGAGCTAAATCTATATGTTTGAATTCTATTTAAAACACTTGACCACAGGACCAGACTGTTTAAAAACCTATATAAGCAGACCTGTCCCCCTAACTCGTAGATTATTACTTGATATAATAAAACTTGATATAATAAATTCCTGCAGGATAATTTTCAATCACGTCCGTCTGTGCCCGCCGGCGGATTGCATTTTTCTTCTAGTTTTATTTTTAATCTCCCCAGCTTAACCGCGTTTGAATATATTTATTTATTTTATGTCAGTACCGTACAACGAGGTAGATAGACATACATGACATATTTAGTTCCTTTTAAGGTTATTCTGAAGCGAATGAAAAGATTCTCTGGCATGAATCTCGAATATGCGACCATACTCGAGATTGCTAGGTTAGTTATCCTATTTTCACAATATCGATCGGCAAATAATCATTCTTAAAACACTGTACCCGTTTACTGCGTGAAAACCACGTATAGTGAAAATCTTTAGGTGACAGTATACCTACTACAAACTAGTAGCTCAGTTTCTGGCCGACACAATTTTGATTGTCATCGACACGCTAAAAAGAAGTTAAAATCTTGACTTGTGTTGTATAACCAAGTTTGCTGAATGGAATCAATTGTTAAGCATTGGCAATTCGGTAAAATTATTATCTCAGTCGCAGAGGAAAATATCAATGTTTAATCTTATATACCAAAGCACACCTCTGAAACGAAAATATTATTTCCCATAACTTAACCATCGCCATGAAAATAAAAAATTAACACCTAAAAATCACATCTAAATTAAAAACATCAATAACTCCTAAGCGCCATAATTGCGAGCACAATAAAACGGCGTAAGTACATCTACCACAAATCTGCGACAGGGTGATCTGGTAAAGCCGTGGATTTATGGTGGATGTTGGATGTAATAGAGATCGCGCCACCTCCGCAATTAGCTGCTAAAGGGTGTTTGTTTGTGGGGTTAGGGGGTGGCCATGTTGACGCGGAGAGCGGGATAAGTGCAGGGTTAGATTTGGTATGAATTTTGTTTGAGTATTTCATTATAAGTATTTAAAATGGTCATTAGTGACCCTACATAAACAAATCTAGCTAGAGTTCGTCTGCTTGATTTTAAACTGCTTATACTGCATAATATACAAGAAACGATCTGCACGTTTTAAAATATACTTGAGTAGGTAAATGCAAAAAAAAAATAAAGAAAGAAATGCATATTTTTAAAAGTAAGATACCGTATTACCATTGAATACGAATGACATTAGCTTTAAATTTATATTTTTTCATATAAAACGCAGTTTGTCACCCCGTCATCGATTTTTTATGATCCACAGCATCTTACCCATTCAAAGAACATCACCAGCATTATCCAAAAACTATAACATTTTTTAGCTACTGTGTTATAAAACTTATCTTAGTTTATTATAAGCAACTTACTTTTTGCTCGCGGCTTCGTTTCGCTTTAACTCCCGTTTTGTACCGAAATTAACCAAGGGAATGTTTTAAATGTAGTCTATGACACTCGGGGATAATGTAGCGTGTCCCGTAAGTGAAATAATTTTTATTATTTATGATTATCTCATCTCACCCCCTATATTTGTAAATAGGGGGTAATCTTCGGAACCACTGATCCGATTCCTAATATATAATATATAAAGAGGTCGATAATTATTATAAAGAGGTCAAGTTTGTACTTTACCTTTTTATAATTATTTATTATAGAGTTTTTCGGCCAAAGTTTGATATGCTAGCCATTTGAGAGCACTTAAAAGAGCAGCACAACAAAGCTCTCGACAATCACACTAGAATACCATCGAATGCAGTCGCTGTGGCCGATATCGGCTAGACGGCATCATCATCATAGAGTAGAATAAAGGATGTAAAAGACCTCTTAACGAAAACGAAAGTCACTTATTCTCCTCGTCATTGCGATGATTTTTTTGTTCTATACTATACCTGGGAACCTTCTAGTTATGGAGATATTGGGGGTCAAAGTTCCAACTTTTTGCCAAGTTTTTTTTTTTTTAAATACAAGTTTTTAATGTAAGATTTTTATTTTAAACACCTCCACGACCCCGTACTATTCAATCCATCCATCAGCACAATGTTTTGAGTGCCTTACATTGAGTACTACCACAAAACATGATTTTTCAACCCAAAAAAAAAGTAGTTTCCCAGCAATAATTTTTGCATAAAGTTACCTAGTTTGATGTACAGAATGCTTGGTTGACGGCTTCGTGATGAGGTCTTTTACACCCTGTGTTTTCCAGTTTCACTTATTTTCAAATCCCAGTCCTGCAACCATGTTCGACATGGTCACCCTACAACCAGTAGCATCACGGGTGCACCCCCGCCGCGCTCGCCCCTCTAATCGCCCCCGGCTGATTCATAAACTGTGATTATTGTCTTTTTATTGTACATGAATAAAATATTAATTGCCGATAACTTAGATGTCCGCTCTATCGCGCATCGATGGCGCTTAAACGGTTTTTTCTGTGATTTAATTTTGAGGGACGGTTTTTTATGGGATTTGAAAGGTTGATTTCTTTCGTATTTTTATTGATAAGGATAGGTCGCAGGTTATGAAGTCTGCACTAATGTTCAAGTTACTGTGTTTTCAGGTACGAGGGCCTCAAACCTAGTTTTATAAATAAAGAACTTAAGTTAAATTATGTTACTGTTGCATTGAATGTCCGATATTCAATGTAACAGTAATTTAATTTGCTGTATTGTCAGTACAAAGGGCAGAGTATAGAAAGATAATATACTATCCATTTTTATGATCAGATTATCGGTTTATTTTTTAAAGGGTGTCCATGGAGTTTCTTGCTCGTTCTTCTTCATAGAGATTACGCTAGGGAATGAGCAACTACAGTACTTTTACAGTTTTTATGTCTTGTGACTGAAACTGTAGTACATTTAATTTTCATCTTTGTTTCGACAGTTCAAAAGTGCCTGTAATTGGCTTACTTGAAATAAATGCTTTGATTTTTAATATCCAAGTATTATGCAGTAGGTCAAAGATGAGTCAGATATGGGGAATCTGAATGCCAAAGCAAAGAAGAAACACTTAATGTATAACACCTTTTTCTTTCTATTCGAAGCAGAGTGCCGCATGTTGGCTTTTTCAGCAATTAAAATGTAAAAGTTCAGTATTCAATCAATCATCATCAGTAACCTCCTGTTCTACTCTCTGTGTCCCAAAACATGAAGTGTCAAATTGACTTCTGCGCTACCGATAACGCTGGGGTTGCAGTGTTTTGACCTAACTATGCCGTAGCAGATACACGAAGAAGAAGATGAACCTACAGGAACTGATGGACGCTACGAGAGAACCTCACGTCCCGGCCGCCGCGGGAGACGCCCCGGGCGTCGTGGCCCCCGGCCACCGTAGGCGCGGGCCTGTGAACGGTGGGCTATGGGCTAGCTCGCCGTCCGTCCGTATCATGACGACAGGCCGTGTCGACGGCGCAGGAGTGTTCCACGCGCGCCTCAAAGAGAGTCAGCAATAGGAAGGGGTCCGTAAGGACCGATGCCTGCCGGGGTTGCGGGACTGTTAGAAAGAGATACCCCAGTGGCCCCAGAACACAAAGGGCGATGAAGGAACATGGATGGGTTTTAGTCAGTAAAAGTCTGACACTCCCTCCTACTCCGCCCAGAGTGGGAGGAGTCATTTGATGATTTCCCAGTTGGAAAAAAAAAGAAAAAAAGGCACCAAACAGTCTGAGTTCTGAGCCACACAATTTAGATTGCCATCGACAAGCCAAGCCAAGCAAGAAGACCTCAACCTGATAATCTCGTTATGTTTACCTATGTAAAGCTCAGTAATTTATTGGTAATCAAGCAAGCATCTCTCACTCTCACAGAAAAACTACCAGTGTTTCCCATTATTTTCCTCAAAAAGTAAAAACCGTGAAATCCTCCCCGATTCCCCCATGCTGCCATGTGTCCCTTTATTGTTCACACTCGAGTGTTTATTCGCCGATAATTGAGTATGTACCGTATTTAATCGTGAGCCCCCTTAGCCCTCCTGAGCCCCTCTGTTTAAAGAAATACTCGCACCACTGACTTTTTGAGTGGCTCGTTCAACACATGGCGATTGGAAGTTTAATCTTTTTGAAATTTGTTTTGGGAAGTTAATAACTCATGTTGAGTATAAATGTATAAAAGTAGTGGAAGACTAAAGAAACGATGAATCGGCTGTGTAAAGGATGAATATATACTTATATAAAAAAAAATATAAAAAAAGATGAAGAGAAAGATGATGATGGTTGATGGTTGGTTGGGGTTGGTTGGGGGTTGGTTGGTTGGTTGTTTTGGTTGAGAAGATGGTGGTTGTTGAGGATGAATATAGATGGTCTGGATGGATGGATATAGCATGAAAGGAGGTCTGCTGAGATGCCAAGTAATAGAGAAGTATGGAAAAAAACGACACCCATGATGTAAAAAACCAAAAATTTCGTAGAAGATGGAATTACCTTCTTTAATTTATGTTAGCTTAGTACTTTTTCAAAGGTAACCTAGCAATTTGTTTGAATTAAAAATTCTTAAAAAAATATTGTTTTAATCTTGTCTTCCTAACTGTACCTAACGTTGATAAAATTTAAAGTTCTGAACAAAAAGAAACGTAAGACGAGTTGCAGAACGAAAATATGATTTGTTTTGATTTTCATCAACTCGTCCCAAATGGGCCGTGGGCATGTGGGACGAGTTGATGAATTACTCAGAAGTAGACATGCGCCCACCCCAAACGAATTGGGATAGGAGCAGCGGGTCTAAAATGGCCGCTTTAGCAGAATATACGCAGAATCTTAGTATGAAACACGTTCAAAAATTTAATTTCTTAAAATGGACTTTATCCTCATAATTATAAAGTCCATTTTAAGAATTTTAAATTTTTGATTCTTATTACGATTCTGCTAAAGCAGCCATTTAAGACCCCCAGAAGAATGATTGACTTGTGTGAAGTGTATGTAGTTTGTAACTAAGTTTGATTACGTTGTTTTAACAATTTAATTATAACATTTATTTCTATTTTTTGCTTGTTTCAGTCCCGTACTAACCCGACAAGATCCACGTCGTATTAAAAAAAAATAACCTGCGATCAGTTCGTCAGTCGTTAATTAGGTCGAATAGAATAGAACGTGTCTGGATGCTTGTAACTCCATGTCTATTATTTTTCAGGCTTAATTTTTCTAAAAGCCTGTCTATTTTGTAGGTAGTTAATTTCTTTCAAACTGTTCGCGTCTAAGCGCGTATATTTTGTTAGTTTAATTATTCTGAGGGATGACCTTCTTGAATTTCAGAGTAAATTCATGGCTGTACTAAACCTAATTATCATCTGGACAGATATCACAACTCAATTCAAACTCTGAAGGGTGTTAGGATTGGCAAGAAATTCTTGAATTCTGAAAAAAAAATGCTTTTCCGTATGAAATAATTCCGTCTAGAGGTTATTCAAGAATTCTCTTCAAATAAGGTTTGGTACAAAAACAATATGCATTATTCTGATGTATCGTTTATTATTCGTATCATATAAAAAATCAAAAACATTCGTTAAAAACAACTAAAAACTTCAGGAAACCTATAAACTTAAAGTTCAACAATAACATAATATCAACAATAATTCTTTCATTCGTAATATACAAACATTACCTATTTTATTTATAATAATTAAATAAGACCAATTTAACTACAAAATTGTTCGGTGGGTAGATTAGACATAACTTATGGAAGAGATATTTTAAAAATAATAGATAGTATCGTCGTATCTCTAACGTCAAATTGTAGAAAATTTTAGTGTTGTGCATCACTGTGTAAATTCGGTTTCGGCTTCTGAAAGCACGAACAACCTTATTTATTTATCATAGGTCTTCATTGTACAATCAATTACATGTGTTCTACAAAATAACGTTAAAACCAATCAGTTTAAAATACAACGAAACTCTGTAACCAGCTTGTCATACATTGCTCTCAAAATTAACTTCTATACGTAATTTAAACATAATAATATTACTATATATATATATAACTTAACATAACTTAAAGTAATTTTATTATGTCAAGCTTGAAATAAACACACTGTCCAGAAAATACTTTGTAAAGAAAGGAGACTCTTAACAATCTGAGCCCATTTTTCATAGTTATCTGATTGCTTTTTATATTTTTACTAACCTACCAATCATTAGAGCTGCGATTAAAATTACTCAATCAGTAACTTGATTAAAGCAAAACAGAGAGAGTGTCTGCGGAGAAATATTAAAATATAAACAATAATTTAAAAAATAATTAAGTACAATTATTCTTTAAATAAGTCCACAAAAAAGGGTAAAAAAATTATAAGGTAATTAGTTTAGTACGCTATACACAGTTTTCATAAAAACAAAACAATCAAGTACAGATTACATATTTACAGGTGCTATTTACAAAATATTTAGTTAATTTTAAGTTACACTATCTTCTCCTATACCAACTAAGTATTTTTCGCAATATTAAATCGCCAAATATACGAGAACATAGTGTAACTTATTAATTAGCCATTGATTACTCATGTCGATAGTCTTCTTATGTTAGTATAATGATTTACTTAGGTATGTTTTTTGATTACATAATTACATTATTGCACTACAATTTATTAGTGATTAAATACATTTAATGCATTAGTGTTGAGCTATATTTATAGACCAATTTTCGATAACAAGAGTTTTAAAAATACAGTGATATTATCTTAACAAATAAACAACGCGAAGACATCAAACAATTAAAAATAGTAACAACTAAAAAACCAGAACAACAATATATATTCAAACTGGGATCAGAAAAATTAAACTCCGTTACACTGTATTACACGTCATACTCGTACTAGGGCATGCAAACCAATAACCGATAATCGATAATTTATCGGTTATCGATCCATTCTGACAAAACGATAAATATCGAAAACAAAAACGATAAATACCGATAATCGATAATTTTATATAAAGAATTCTGACACATTTCTGAACGAACGTTGGATGCGTCCCGTTCCCTCGCCGCGCGCGTTTTCTTTCCCGTCACTGGCATTTGCTCATTGCGCAATATTTGTGTGTGAACGTGTCGATCGCTGTCGGTCTACCATGTGAGTGAGGAGTTGAGGACGCCCGGATTAACTGAATTGAGAGTTTTGCGTCAATAAGAATATTATTGATAAGTCAGATTTATACTACTTAATTGCAAACATTTAGCGTTGTTATTCGAAATGTTTCCGTTCAAAATGCTACACCATTTAAATATAGAAAGTAGGTACCTAAACAAGGCTTTTACCTATTGTCGTTAATTAATCGTTAAGAAATCTTGTTAGGATGTGTATGTTGTATGACTCAGATGTCCATACTGTACCACGAAATTATTTAAAGTTAATTTAATTATATTAAACGTCCAAAAGTTGCAATATTTAACTCATAATTATTATAATTATTTTAAAGAGTAACTTTTTTTAAATTAAGCTAGAGGTTTCTAAGATTTTAATTAAAAGATCTCTTCAAGAAGAGTTTAGTGAGACAATCCAAAATGTTATGTTATATAATTTAAATATTATAAAGAAATACAAACGTTGATTTAAAAAAAAAACGCCTTGTTTTATTTATTTTTCAGTATATTATATTGTCCTTTATTTTAGGTAAGTAATTGCATCACTTTATCCCTTTATTTACAAGTAAAAAACAAATTTAGGTATTTTTTTATAAAAAACTATAATTATCGGTAATTACCGGTTTTTATCGAAAAAAAAATCGATATCTTTCATTTTATCGATTATCGGAATATTTCGATAATTGCATGCCCTAACTCGTACATACAATAGTCTTTTTTACAAAATTGACATTAATTCGCCTAACTAACGACTATTAATTACACAGCTGAATAGTAAATTCTATGATATGTTATCTATTCAAAGTGCGAAGTACTCCTCACGAGAAACTAAAAGTAGGTACATTGCTCATTAACATTAATAACATTGATTGCACATTAATCGAAAACTCATGTCACGATCAGCACCATTCCGTCATTCAAAATTTTATTCAACCAATATTTATCATTCATTTTGATGATTTTTATCTAACCAAGATTCTGCAAGTATTTCACTGTCCATATAAAAACAAAAACCACTTATCGCCGAAACCAATAAACCGGCCGATACCAATGTCCCATCCCTATACACTGTTAAATACCAACAAAAGTCAATAACCTTCCATTCAGTCTTACACGCTGTCAGGCGAGCTGGTCTCCCGGTCCTGGGCGGAAGTGGAAGGTCGCTCCCAGTGCGAGGGCCAGACCCTCGCCGGGAGCGCGACCGGCCTTCAGATGACATGCTGAGGCGGTTCCTCGTCGCTCTTCATGAGGACGTAGGCCACGGGGCGTTTGACATCGGCGGGGGGAGGAGACGGTGTCCGGCGAGGAGGACAGCCGCAAGGGGATAGTGCGCTGCTGTAGAGCGCACTGCTGTATAGTGCACCGCCGTATAGCGCCTGGGGAGAAAAGGTTGGTTTTATAACAAATGTTTTATCTAGTCGATAATTCAAATGAAAAAAGAATTGTAAAGCAAGAAGAAAAGCTTTTCTCATTAAAAGTAATTTCTGCACAGGATGCTCAATATTGAGAATTCAATTGCAAGACTAGGTGATCCATTACTGATCAAGATAACCATTTCACAGCTAGATTAGACTCCCATGTCGTCACTCATCAGCCTGTTTTTCCAAAATCATTGTTGTTGAGAATATATATTTCAAAGAATCATAAAGTGTTTAAGATAGTTTTCTGTTTGGTTAAGATAATACAAAAAATAAAACTCAGAATTCGTAAATCAATACCTTATTGAAGATTACCTGCAAGTGCGCCAACTCAGCGGCCAGTTTCCCATCATCAGACGGTATCTTCGCGAACGGATAGAACGGGTATGGTAATGGTGGGAATAAGGCTCTGCTTAACTCCGGTTTATCCTGAAGTAAGTGATGGGGCATGGAGTGCATCTGCGGATGTACCGAGTGTGGTATCGATGGCGTCACCAGTCTCGGCACCGGCGCCATCAAGCCGTTGATACCGAAACCGAATTTCGGCTCCTTCTTGACAAGCGGTTTCGGCTTTCGTCGCGGCCGATATTTGTAGTCGGGGTGTTCTTTCATGTGTAAGGCCCTAAGAAAGAAAAACGAAATGAGTTTTGTGATATTTACTTAAATTATGTATCTAGGTCTAAATACCACATCATAATTATACAAAGAAATCTCTCTATTTCCGGCGGACCCTGATTCCCTGACCCTTTCCGGTGTCATGTAATAAAATGTGACCCGAGGTTTAGAAAACACAATAATGTAGACCGAGCTTAATTTAAGTAGATCGGTATTGTTTGTAGGAGTAAACTCTACTTTACGCCACTTTTTAACTATTTTCTTCTACTTTGTTGGTATAATGGGGTGGGCAACTTGTGGAACTAATGGCGCTAGCACCGCATGAACCTAACATAGTCATTGGTTGAAAATCTGTCAATGTCATTTTATATTTCAAAATAGTGTGATCCCATTGGTCAGATTGGGTCTAAGCGATGGACACGCCATCTACAATCAGCTTTGACCAGCCTTTCCCATTAGAACGTAAGATTTCTGAATAAACTTTATCTTTCACATCACGATTGTTGGCTCTCACGTCGACCTCTCTATCCCCGTCGCTCTCGACAAACATCAACACTTCGAGTGTTATCAGCAAAAACAAACGCGGAAGATATCCGATACCTCTGAAATCGAAAGGATAACTCAATTCGCCCCACAATACTATAAGTTTAGCGTCAAAATGCCACAATGAAACGCCGCTGGGCGATATAACATTATTATTTATGCAATAAAGCGTGCAATTGTCGCGAACGCCTGGCCGCCCTTAAAACAACAATGTCGATTCAACAATGCACGGATTATTGCATTGTCCCAGTCACAATCGGCTGTCTGTGTATACCACTGCACTATGTGCATTCCAAATGTACACAAAATTGAATTGTATTGTTATGGAATAGGGCTGAATTTGGAGCGTGGGTGTGTGTGTTTACGACGTGTAGTGTTGGGACTGAGTCGACACAGCGTCCGATTATGCGAGCTTTGTGATAGAATCGCGATTGTCAGCGAGTCGATTGTAATTATTCGAGTGGACCACGCGGGCGGATGATAGTTCGTCATTGCGCTGAGGTTTGAATGTGAATGTTTGTTGAGTCTGATTGTGTAGAGGATTTAGATTTATTTTTTTATTTAATTTGCGATAAATGCTGCTGTGTTTACTGTTATTTGATTTGAGATACGTTCGAAGATTGCAATGACAATAAGCTCTTCATATGAATGAAGAGCATTCAACGGATTCCACGACGTGCATTGTATAGTGGTAGTGGTATTATGAGATACTTACCTGTGTGATATATTTTACTCCTTCCTTTTTTTTAAAGCAAAAAGCTAAAGTTAAAGCGCGGGGTGGTATTCGGAGAATTATGATCTAAGCTGACTCTTCGTTGCCTGTTTTGTTAAGGTGTCCAAAATTAAATTATTGTGGCCATGGAAAAAGTAGTCTAGGTGTAGCCAGAAATTATAGAGAACGCGTCTACTCTATAACCTCTTTATTAAAGTATTATATAAATGTCTAGTTATCGTTTAATATTAGCAAACACCCTCATCAGTAGACCACAACATGACTTCAAGTGGGCAACTAGTGTCGGCTTTATAAGAAAGCTACAACTTTAAGAGCCAGAAAAAGCGTGATCGAAAAATCTTTCCGTTTTTGTGTCTAAAAATTTACGAAAGGTACTATTGCCTGTCATGCACAACTATGATAGCCACATCTTTGTCCCGAAAGGATGTACATACTAACTCCCGAATTGAAAACGCCTTAACAACGTCAATAATTATCTGCTATCTCAAAATTATAACATAAAACCTTCAATAAATCCAATCACCTAAATTTTCCATTCACAAGTAGCCACCTATTCACACTGATTCACACCAAACACATTTATCAGCATTGACAGAAACTGTCCTATCTCTAAAACCAAAAAAAACCTGAGGTCATCGAACTGTCACTATCACTTCTTTCATTACAGTTTGTTAACCAAATAAACACGATATCGCCAAGGAAAATAACACAATAATCTTTGGTCAAGAAAAAACCTATCGACATATTTTTATCGGACACGTTTTGGCGTATTTTTTCAATGGTTCTAATCGAATTCGGTAAATAACGATATACGATGTATTTATACTATGATTCTCGATATCAAGGAACGCTTGTATATTGAATTTGGAACGTCAATAAGAAGTTATTGGAGTTTTTTTTTTATTAAAACCTTTTTGGTATAGATAGTGTTGTGTCATTTTGATACGTTTTTAAGTTTTTTTTTTAGAATAATGTGATAATTCAGGCAAGGGGAGAACTTGTGAACTACTATGTAGTTTTATCTTTGCCCATATTTGTCTATTGAAGGCTACCTACCTGCTACGTTAATGTTTTATGGGGTGGCGCCTTTTTCCGTTGCTCCATGTAAATTTGGTAATTTACAATGTCTGGTCTAACCGGATACAACAAAACACGAGTTATGTTTAACTCGTCTTATGTTGCATCCGATTAGACTAGACATTGGGGAAATCTAGATAGATTATGTCGATAATAGAATTGAGACGCCTTTTCAAAACAATGTGCTTCTGTAACACTATCTACTGTGGTTCATAAGATAAGTGTGCTTTGATACTAACTTTGGCAACTGTTTTAGCTTCTTTACATTTTTTTTTAAAGATTGGAATCAATTTCGACACAATGGGTGTCGTATCAATAAATCTGAAAGTCAACTTATTCCGATGATTTTGTTTTGTATTTGTGCCCGGTGGAAGTCTAAAGCATAATAGGCGAAACGTGGGTGTAGATATTATATTATCTATTCCTCTACCTAACCCTAAGGAGATTACTAGTGTTATCCTCTTCGTTGTGCGGGAGCGTTTCACAAAATAAAGTCCATTATTTCACATTTCAAAATCCTTTAATAGCACTTCACAACAAAATAGCTATAAGCCACAATCATTAACACTCGCGATGGAGCAGCACGACTTGCTTCCTCTACGACCATTTGACAACTGACTAGTGATCAACAACCGTGAATATTCCAACACTACTCCGGACGTGACGTCACATCCCCTTCTTTGATAGGTGTGAAGTCAGTTGTCAAATGATCGTTTTAAGTTTCTTTTACAAACTATTAAAAATATACTTTTAACAATAAAAATTATGCTCTAAATTGATGAAATTTGTACAAATAAATATAATAAACTTAAAATTGCTTACAATCGGCCTTCCTGATGTTTTCACGTCTCGGGAAACATAGAAATAATAATTAACTCGTCAAAATAGTTCTTAAAAAACCTTACAGCAATATATCCTTATTTTTTATTATTATTTGTTTTAAAAGAAATCAAGTATTCATCATCACATGTATCAATTTAATAAATTTTTCAAAATCAATAATTACACTAAAATTTTAGTATCGAGGCCTCCTTCATATCCTCATATAATTAATAATAATTATGACATAGTATTGAGGTCTCCTTCACATCCTCATAAACTAAACAAAATGTGGTATTGAGGCCTCCTCATCACATCCTCATATACCTCTAAGCATAAAATATGGTATTGAGGCCTCCTTATCACATCCTCATATACCCCTAAGCATAAAATATGGTATTGAGGCCTCCTTATCATATCCTCATATACCCCTAAGCATAAAATATGGTATTGAGGCCTCCTTATCACATCCTCATATACCCCTAAGCATAAAATATGGTATTGAGGCCTCCTTATCACATCCTCATATACCCCTAAGCATAAAATATGGTATTGAGGCCTCCTTATCACATCCTCATATACCCCTAAGCATAAAATATGGTATTGAGGCCTCCTTATCACATCCTCATATACCCCTAAGCATAAAATATGGTATTGAGGCCTCCTCATCACATCCTCATATACCTCTAAGCATAAAATATGGTATTGAGGCCTCCTCATCACATCCTCATATACCTCTAAGCATAAAATATAGTATTGAGGCCTCATCATATCCTCATATACTGATAATTATATATTAAACAGTGGTAATATACCTCAGTCATATTTTCATATATTATGTTGAATAAATATGCAGTATTGAGGCCTCCTTCATATCCTCATATACTAAATAATGTTCACACTATCATAAACAGAGATCAAAATAATAAAGATGAGTAAGGTATTACAGTCTAATCGGCGGTCACGATTTCCTCATCAGAAATGTTGATGTTGGATATAAACTAACAACGGATGAATTTTATTCCTGAGAATACACTTTTAAAAGGTCAATTATTCTTTTGTGATATTGGTTTATTTTTAACTTCGTATCTATCATTCCCTAGCACTTTAATTATTCGATATGGACCTTTTAACTTAGCTACTAGTTTTTTTTTACTTTACCCGGTAGATGGCACATTTCTTTCTATCATTACTAAAACTCCAACTTTATAATGTACAATCTTTTGGTTTTTGTCATATCGTTCTTTTATAGTTTCGGTGTTTTGAACATCTACATCTCTATCAGATACAATTTCGGAATTTAATAAAGGATCTGATTTACCCGTTAATCAAATACCAAACAGTGCTTCGGCTGGTGTTTTCCCTATACCCTTGTGGTTTTATTAGGTCTCTATTGAATTTCAGAAATTTTCTCGTCACATTTTTAGGTTTACCCAAATTGCTAGCAATGAGAGCGGCTAAAACTGTTCGGTTGTATCTTTAAATTTGCCCATTGGCTCTAGGTGTTGCAACAGCATTGAGAATGTGTTTTATGCCGAATCCATTGACAAACTCTTTAAAAATTCTTAGAAGTAAACGAAGTACCTTTAGCAGATTAACATCTGGCAACACGTTTGGGGTTTTAACTGACTTGGCCGATTTTGTATTTTTTTTACAGGCGATTTATATATAATTATATATATTTATATAAAGTATGAAATGGCTGTGGTACCTTTTCAATAGGATGTAGCTTACCTGATCGCTTAGCTTTAAATTTTGGTGTTCGAGCATTCTAAACATGACTCTACATATTTTTTTTATGAATTTTCTCATTTTAGGGAACCAGTATGAACGTTAAATTTAATCATAACTCTTGACGAAACTGAAATGACCAATATCGTAATGATTTGATTTTTAAATATGCCACCTTACTCCCTTTGGTAACCTACCCATTTGCCGCCATCTTCGCTATTTTTGTACAAAATGCCTCTTTAACCGACTTCAAATAATGAATATATTAGAATGAATGAATAATGTTCGTGTGTACGTTGTTCGTTTTTTTTTTTTTTTTTTTTTTGATCTTTGGAGATATACAATGTAACTCTTAACTCTCTAAAATAGACGGCAAATCTGTCGTGATTACTGCAATCGCTTGGATGTTTATTGTTTATACAACTTTATGACGTAACATCACGCCTGTATGCTCTGAGGGGGTACGCAGACGTGTACAATACACCCAGACTTCGAAAGTTAGGTATGTTTGCGGATGAATGGACAAAGATTTGAGAGATGTCAGACGTATTGTGAGAGGAATTTATGAACGTTGTGTGTGAACCTTTACTTTGTTATTTTGTATATTTTAATTTTGTTCTCTTACTTTAGTTCTAGTTACATTAATTGGTTTGAATACAACCGTTGTAATTAAACAAATGTTAAGTTCCATTTATTGGGGATAAGCCTATTACCATGATATGTGTTGTTAATAATGTAAAATAAACTCATGGCGACTTGTTTGGAAACCACTGAAAATGGTAAAATAAATAGAAAACTTTTTACAGATATTGTCTACTAATTTATTAGAATCTTTGTCCTGAAGAATTTATAGGTATAATACGCTGTATTTCCGAATCTTTTGTTGAACTGTTGAAATCCAATATAATGTAATATGCCTCAATAAAATTTTCACTTATCGGGTTCCTATTTAAAGCGTCGACGTATGACATGGGCTTACACGGGCGATAAATAACTATAAATCGTACTCTTGGAAGATGTTCCACCACCTAGCCACCCTTGGGAGTATGTCGCGTTTTTCAAAAGTAGCTCTCAACGAATTACAATCTACTTTTTTTACTATTGTAAAAGGTATGCCTAAAAGATAAACTCTAAATCGCTGAAGAGAAGCTATTACTGCCAACGTCTCCAAATCATATGATGTGAAATATGCTTCTTCAAGAGAAGTTTATCGACTAAAATATGTGACGGTATGAAATGGGGAATTGGAATCTGGACGTTGCAATAAAATACCTGTAAAACCAATTTTTGAAGCATCTGTATACATGTAACTTTTTTTTTTTATTCGACGGATTATAAAACATCAATATTGGTCGTTTTACGTGGTAATTGAAAATCCGCTGCACTCAAATTTCTGATTATTACGCATCCAACACCATCTACTAGATTTAAAACTCCACCCAAAATTTCGTATTCTTTTCCTGGCTCTTGCCTAAGGCTACGTTCTATATAAACATCCCCATGATATTTAAGTTTCGAATAAATGCAAATCTTAGTTAAATTCTGTATTTTATTTATATCTTTAGAAAATAATAATATAGTTTAACGACGGGTATGATTGCAATTCGACACATGTTTTAACTCTGACGAAGTTTTATGTATAATTTAAATTATATGATCTTGCTCCGTAAAGGAATGCCCAACTAGTAAAGGAATGCTTAAACAATTATCTGCAGGTACTACAAAAACGCATGCATAAGCCGATACGTCATCAATCTCAATTTTTGAATTACATTTACCAACTGCAGAGACAACCGAGTTATCAAAGCCTCTTAGAACTGGCAGATTATCTGTAGACCACGCTGGAGTGATATTTTGGTCATTAGATAATATAATCATTGTCCATTGGCTAACAAAATCTAAATAACATTGTAATTTAACGCCATTAACAATAACTTTCTTTAGCCTACATTCGGAGTGTCATGACTTAACTTTGTATATTTCTCGCATTTCTTTAAGGGTTTAGTCCAATAAATATATAAACTGGATGACCTACCTCTCCGCAATTAAAGCATTTTTTTATCGCAAAGTTTGTTTTTGACCTAAATCATTTTGAGTGTCTTTAATGTGTGTGTTATAAATAATAAGCTGTAACTAACATAGTTTATAAGTTATTTTTACTAACCTCCTATGGATGTTGCTTGTCCGAAATAAAAGTTATTTTATTTTATTTTTTTAGTAGGTATTATTTGAACGGTTAACGTCATTGAATACTTTTGAAGTGGGCCAGTGGCCAATTTATCTGGATCGGCAAATTGAGCTGCTTTAGCCCTCGTCCTAATATACCTATCTTCTATCTATACTAATATTATAAAGAGGTAAAATTTGTTTGTAACTTTGTATGTAATCTTGTGGGTAATCTCCGAAAGTTATGAACCAATTTAAAAAATTGTTTCACTGGTAGAAAGTTACATTATTCGTGAGTGCTATAGGTTATATTTATTTTATTCCCGTACTCCCACGGGAACGGGAACTACGCGGGTGAAACCGCGGGACGTCAGCTAGTTCCTAATAAAATACAGTCTACAGCATTCTTACCGGTTATTATGCATCGATTCAGTAAAATCGTTTTATCATAAAAATATTCCTTAGGTGGATCCCCGAATTTGACGCGTTTTTCTAGCATATCGTACAATAATACGCCGTAGTTTTCATCACTATGGAAGGCGGTTTTAAATTTTGTTTGCCACTCTGGCCACGTAAACAAAAGGTTGGGTAAACCCTGATACTACCATTGGGCTAGCTCTACTAGTTTTGGTAAGGCATAGTGAATGGTTTGTCATTCGGACCAACTGTAGATTAGATTGAATCCACTTTGACGAATCGTACTCAGGGATAATATTCATAACTGGGTATCTTTCTACGTATATTATTGCCGTGACCATCTGATTTGACTGCTTGAATTTATTCCCTAAAAGTATTGAGCATATCGGTGGACTCACGTGGTGATCGAAACTGCCTCTGATGGCAAGAATTCAGCCGTTCCGAACGGCCACAGCTGTGAGACGCCAGTTGTCTTTTACGGCTACGGCTGCGGTTGTGGAACGTCAGTTGTTTCGCTCGGCTACGGCTGCGCGACGCCGCGCCGGCTGTCTCACACGGCTACGGCTGCGCGACGCCGGCTGTCTCACACGGCTACGGCTGCGCGACGCCGGCTGTCTCACACGGCTACGGCTGCGCGACGCCGGCTGTCTCACACGGCTACGGCTGCGCAACTCCGGCTGTCTCACACGGCTACGGCTGCGCAACGCCGGCTGTCTCACATCACGGCTGCGCGACTACGGCTGTCTCACACGGTTGCGGCCGCGGGAGCCCGGTGATTTTTATCCATTATCCTGGAAGGTAATGATAACTCCGGACAAAAACGTTGCCAAGACTGCGTAGGTAGGTAATAGATAATGGCAATTATAATTGAATATGGCTAAGTATTACATTTAATCAGGCATGAAGGTCTTCAATCTTATCATATTATCTCTTCAACGATCAGACCGCACGCCGGAGTGCGATCACAATAGATTTTGCTATTTTGTTGCTGTTTGATCGTCGATGAACCAAAATACGGTAAAAGTTCTACTAATACTTAATGCCCTCAGACATGGTGAAAGTTCAAAAAAATTATCACCAGCAACGGTATAGGAAGAAAATGAAAGACAAACAAAAAAAAAATGTCTAGTATTATATCGTCAATACCTAGCTGGGTAAATATTTTGGACTGATATTAAATAATGTTCTTAACAGGACACAATATTTTTACAGCCTCATCTGGGAATCGAACCCAAGTCCCATCTCAGCTCTATGTCCTTAACACTCATAAAGAAAAATAACAAAGAATATTCGTTTTAAAACATGCAGTTTCAGCAATTAAATCAAACGTAATACATAATAAATATTTTCACCTGGAGCGTGCGATATCCCAATTCTGATTTGTTATCCTCTTCGTTGTGCGGGAGCGTTTCACAAAATAAAGTCCATTATTTCACATTTCAAAATCCTTTAATAGCACTTCACAACAAAATAGCTATAAGCCACAATCATTAACACTCGCGATGGAGCAGCACGACTTGCTTCCTCTACGACCATTTGACAACTGACTAGTGATCAACAACCGTGAATATTCCAACACTACTCCGGACGTGACGTCACATCCCCTTCTTTGATAGGTGTGAAGTCAGTTGTCAAATGATCGTTTTAAGTTTCTTTTACAAACTATTAAAAATATACTTTTAACAATAAAAATTATGCTCTAAATTGATGAAATTTGTACAAATAAATATAATAAACTTAAAATTGCTTACACTAGCTAAGTTTGTGTCAATTTTTCAATGATCGTTAGCATGACATCATCAAAATTACACCAAGTAGGTGTAATTTTCATCATGCTAATTTACAAAACCCAAATTAAAATCTCAAAAATCTTTCCATAATATAATCAATATAGGTACTATTGATCTAAGTAACACTTAAACTTGGAAGATCATGGTGTCATCCTTATCGGTCAACACAATGGTGTGACGGCACACCTTGAAATCAATCAATAAAAATGTGTTTAAGATTTTTTTGCTCTACCGATAGTCTGAAAACCCCTGAATTAGCTGAAGAATTATAATCGTGATTATTGCCAGCATCGACGCAAATATGTTGGACAAAATTAACCATTACTTCCGATTTTGACTTTCCAAATGTATTGACCAGAACGGAGGCAACTTTTTTAATGTTCTAACCACTATGTAAAAAAAGAATTAAAATGATACATCTATCTATACTTTTTGTTTTATTTATTTTAAAATAAGAAAGATTCCCGCGCTGCACATTGTACTCGTATAATGGTAATAACTAGAGACCGGATAATATGCAACATAAAAAGCTTGAAATATGCATGCAAATATGCATGAAAAATGCCTAAAATATGCACGAAAACTGACAGAATATGCAACATTAAATGAGTTTTTTTTGTTTTGTAAATATTATTCCTTTAGATTTAAGTATTTTGTTAGTAAATACTTGTCTTATTTATGTTTTACTTTATTATGTATGTATCTTTTTAATTTATTGTTATTTGATAAAATAAAAAAACTATTAAGTTTTATATTTTTTATTAAAAAATCAGCATACATTTATAGAAAACTATCCATTGATAGATGTTAATCGATACAGTAGACATTATTTAATATTTTTGTAAACATTAACAATCAAGTATTGTTCCAAATGTTCAGTGGTAAGATTATGTCTTCGATCATTCAAAATATTTTTATAGGTCGAAAATGATCGCTCCACATCTACTGAGGTAACTGGGCAGAATTTGAACTTGGGTGCTATGTTAGCGCTTATATTTACGCTCGAAAAATACCTACCTACTGTAAATTATAGCAATAATATGCATCATCACTAGATATTAGTAAAAATATGCTATTAGCCTCGAAAATCGCTTAAATATGCAAATGCATATGCAAATATGCAAATGCATATTATCCGGTCTCTAGTAATAACCTATCATCATCTGCCTAGCCTTTTCCCAACTTTGTTGGGGTCGGCTTCCAGTTTTACCGGATGCAGCTGAATACCAGTATTTTACATGGAGCGACTGCCTATCTGACCTCCACAACTCAGTTAGTACCGGGTTATACGATACCCTTGGTAAGACTGGTTGTCAGACTTTTTGGGCCTCTGACTACCTAACGACTGTCAAAGATCTACAAATGACAGCCGGGACCAACGGCTTAACGTGCTTTCCGAGGCACGGAGGAAACTCGGTATGTAATGGGCGGTCACCCATCCACAGACCAACCTAGGCAAGATAATAACCTATCTAGACTAATATTATAAAGAGGGTTTGTAAGTTTGTATGTAGGGAGTAATTAATCTCCGGAACTTATGATCCAATTCTAAAAATTCTTATACTGGCAGAAAGTTACTTTATTCGAGGTCGCTGTAGTCATTATATTTCTATCATGCATATTAGCAGAGCTACCACAATTTTTGCGGACAAAATCGCGGGTGATGCTAGTCAATCATAATTAAGGACGCCACTTTGTAAATATTACTTAAACTTTAAATAATTCTGAATATTGACAATAAAAGCCAAATAATGTAACAAAATCCCTAACTATTGAATATTGATATAAGTAACACTTAAACTTGGGACATCATGGTGTCTTCCCATCCTTATCGGTCAACACAATGGTGTAAGGCGCGCCAATGTTTGCCGCCATACTTATTTTATCACGATGTTTGATCGGCCATAATCGGAGTATTCAATAACGGTCACTAAATAACATTCGATAGCCTGTCTGGGGCTATTGAGCAATCGTATAAAAGTAAGTTATAGAGAAGGTAGGTATATTATTTCCTGTTATTGTCTTAGAAATCGTTTTACGGACTACAGGTCTTTTTTTTCTTGTCTCATAATTTTATTTATTTCTTAAAGGTTTCTCACAGCTTCTTATGTGTACCATAAATCTTTAGTTTTTAGCGTTGGATTTACACGTTGACCGAATCAAAGATAGAATTATCATTGTAGAAAAAATACGAAATTGGCCTAAGTTTATGACACAGCTTCGCGCCACGTTGCTGTTTCACTTACTACAGGAGCTAAACGCGAGTTTTATAATGCAAAAAAACATGTGATTCACTGCAATAAACAAAACCAGAAAATATATATGATATTCTTCAGGATATATGGTAGTATAATAGTGTTTTGAAAACATAATACAACTAAATTTACTCGATAAAAAAACGACAAATTTATCTATAAAAAAATCTTATAACGAGTAAAAACCATACTAAAATACATGCGATCATTCTAATTTTTTGGCAAATAATTCTACAAGCAACATAGTATATTAACATGATAATGTTTTAAGTATTTTTTTAGTCCAATCAATAGATTTTTTTGTTAATCGCAAAAAACAACTCATTTTGCACTATTCGACCCGCAGTGACTGTCGTAACAAACACTTTGTAGTGCAAGCTGAATAGAACTTTATTCTAACAGTTTTTCAAACGAAGTTTGAACCACCACAAATAGAGTTGCTAATTAAGCGCCTGTAGTCGCCTTAACGATGTCAGAGTTACATCTTCCCACTTGAGTCCGGAGACAGTTCAGGGACTTCCAACTTTCACTTCTAGTCGACTCCGGAAGATTAGACCCGTAGGAGTGCTCACTAGGTTGTAAGTAGTAAGTGGGTGGGGGATAGGTATTATTTACAGATTAAAAAAAACTGCCTGCTTTTGAACCGTTGCTTGCTTTGGCAGTTGGGCGCCATATACAAGCGGGTGGCCGACTCTGGTTTGTGTTTCTCCAATGCGCATGCGACTTCTACCTACCTATCTTAAGATGAGACGAGACAGACATCACGCACTAAAAAAAAACGTGCTTTCAAGATGACCAAAGCTTCATATACCTTGAAGGATTGCTTCATCAAATATTTCTTTAATTAATGAAATACAGCCGCTCAGGTCGATCGTTAGGTTAAGCCGTGCTTGCCTAGGTTGGTATGTGGATGGGTGACCACCCATTATATACCGAGTTTCCTCCGTGCCTCGGAAAGCATGTTAAGCTGTTGGTCCCGGCTGTCATTTGTAGATCTTTGACAGTCGTTAGGTAGTCAGAGGCCCAAAAAGTCTGACAACCAGTCTTACCCAGGGGTATTGTATTACCCGTTACTAACTGGGTTGTGCAGGTCAGATAGGCAGTCGCTCCATGTAAAATACTGGTATACAGCTGCATCCGGTAAATCTGGAAGCCGACCCCAACATAGTTGGGAAAAGGCTCTCTCCGGTCCCCGGTGAAGATTATTTAAATCGGTATGAGATTACTTAAGTACCAAAGAAATTATGGATGGACTGCATAAAGGATTATATGGCTAGAAAGGATGTGACTGCTGAGATAACGAGTAATAGAGAAGTATGGAAGAAGAAGACATGCTGCACCAACCACAAATATATTGGGATAAGGGCAAGAGAATGATGATGAGTCTCTTTTTTCCAGCTTCCAGTGTAACCGTACATGACATTACATTTAATTACATTTAATTATACGGCGTTCCTGTCTTCTGTCCACAGCACTGAAAAGCTAACCAGGAAGATTTTAACTCTTTCCTTGGTTAGCTCGGAAGTGCCGTGCTTGACCGACGCAGAGGACGCCTGGAAAGTGGCTTGCCCGGACACGGATCGGCCCGAGAACCCGTTTTCCCAGAGACAGTGGGATGAGCCGCTCTGCAGGTTGGTACGGAATAAACTTATTAATACGTCTACCAATACTGCTGAGCGTGCCCGCCTGCTGGCTGTGGGTGAATGGGAGTCGGGCCTCTGGCTTCAGGCACTACCGTCACCTAATATAGGCACTATGTTAGGTGACACAACCTTCCGGCTCGCTACATGTTTGCGTTTGGGCGCTCCTTGTTGGGCTCCACATCGCTGTCAATGTGGTGAAGCAGTCGACTGCCTCGGACACCATGGCCTTTCTTGCAGTAAGAGTGCAGGTCGGATAGCGCGGCACGCTAGCATTAATGATCTCATCCGTCGTGCTCTTGCCACCGTCGGGGTGCCAGCTGTATTAGAACCCACTGGCTTGGCACGCGTCGATGGCAAGAGACCAGATGGTATGACCATAATGCCATGGAAGTTGGGTAGGCCTTTGGTGTGGGACGCAACTTGCGTCGACACCCTTGCGCCATCCCATCTTCCTAGCACAGTGTGCTGCGCTGGGGCGGCTGCTGCAGGTGCTGAAAACCTCAAACGGCGCAAATACAATAATTTAATTGGTAATTATGTGTTTGAGCCGTTTGGGGTTGAAACACTAGGGCCATGGGGTCCGAGTGCCCACCTAGTTTTTCGAGAAATCGCCAAACGGTTGGTCGACTGTTCACGTGACCAGAGGGCGGGCCTATTTTTTGGCCAAAGAATCAGCATTGCCATCCAACGTGGCAATGCTGCCAGCCTTCTGGGCACGTTTCCTGTTGACAGCGATGTGGACGAATTTTTCGACGCCCTGTAACCCTTTTTGATACTTGTAAATATTTTTATTTCTATTATAGAGTTAGTATGTAAATAATGTAAATATTACTGAAAATAAAAGACAGACAGACGTTGTTATTATATTTAATAACATTTAATTACATTTAATTATATTCAATTACATTTAATTACATTTTTTTTTACATGTAATTTTTATTTTGCTTTCTGAAATAGTGTAATTAAAAGGTGCTATTTGTAATAATTATGATTATTGCTAGCTTTTAAGCGTTTTGGTATAAAACTGTTAGCTTAAAATGTATTTCTAAATAAATAAATTTAGTTAAACTAGGACAATAACTAAAAAAACCTCACTAAAGAACATTCATGAATCAGAAAACCCATATTCTCCGTTCCCACGTGCAAATCAAACAAACATCTAAACAATACCTTTATACATCATTTATCAATAACCGCACATATTGTTATCAACTTATCACTAACAAATAAGTTAAAAGAACTGTTGCCTTTACAAAGAACGATTCATTCTAACTTGTGACGTCACGCGCTATTGATACTAACAATGAAATCATTTGATTTGATATCTTCAGTCAATGGTAGGTGAAGGATTGTTTATTCTTAAACAATTCATCATTCACCTACACATCTTCATATGTATTTACATTAGGGATGTTCTGTGTTATAGGCAAAACGTGTTTTTTTTGCTTGATATAAAGCCGTTGTCGTGACTGATGTGAAACAACAATGTAAAGTTAGGTAAGGGTAAAGCGTTTTCAAAACAATTTTATTAAATACCCCGGTGATATGTATGTATAGTAACTCATGGGTTCGAACCCAGACAGGTGCATTAATTAGTGTAATTTATTTCATCACCACTGCTCTCAAAACGGTGAAAGAAAACATCGTGAGGAAACCGACATGATCTAGAACCAAAAATTCGAAGACATGTGACATCTACCAATCCCCACTGAGCCCGCGTGGTGGATTATAGCCCATTCCCTCGCTTTGAGAGAAGGCCATGTCTCAGCAGTGGGAATATTATAGGCTGATGATGATGATGATGATGTAGGTATAGATTTTATATCGGAATACGGATTATTCGTTCTTAAGGGTAAAGGATTAATACTTTTGGTCCTTTAAAATATTGAAGATAATTTGATCTGTATTGTTTAGTTTCCGCCCAGTTCCTCTAGCGGCTTCTAGTTTTCACCCCTGCCAATCCTTGCGGTTTATACAGCCGTGATGAGATGAGAGTATGTCATGCTCACTCTAATGTCTCGCTGATGGTGGCGCGTGTGTCCGATCATTTGGTTCCCTACAAAATGGTTGAGTTAAATGGTGCTGATCCATGCGTCATGTTCGTGAACGGGCGCTGTCAGTTGTGACTGGTCATCTCTTAGTTGCCGTGGCTTATTTTAATGTTTATTTTTTAATTGTATTTTTTGTTTTTACTATGGACACTTTTAACGTGCACATCTTGCTACATTGTTCTCACATAATATACCATTTCAACTCGAATGATGTAACCAAGATTTTGTAACAATTTTATGATTTAAAAGAGTGTCCATGGAGTTTCTTGCTCGTTCTTCTCCATAGAGATCTACGCTAGGGAATGGGAAACTACAGTACTTTCACAGTTTTTATGTCTTGTTACTGGGACTGTAGCTACAGTTAAGTATCATCTTTGTTTCGACAATTCAAAAGTGCCTGCAACTGGCCTACTCGAAATAAATGATTTGATTTTGATTTTGATTTTGATGTTATGTAGTGTTTATTATGGGTCAATTTCCCAATCGCGCAAGGCCAATTAATTTCTAAACTCTGCTCTACTACTCTAGGTTTAAGAAAAAAACGGGATCTCACGGATAGTCTTGAAAATTTCCAGAAAACAATTTATGCTAGCATTCAAATAACTACGGCAGAAAAAGTTTCGTTCGCTGATATGGTTAAAACTAATAAAAATAGTTACTTGAGCCCAAGTAACCTCAACTTTAATTAGAGAGCCGTTTAATAATTAATCGACTGCTGTTGATGAAGATTCATCACTACTAGCTGAAAGGTATTATTGCCTTAGAGTTCAGGGCCTAGAACCTATTTTTATATCAGACCAGCAATCAATCACCCGCGTGAAATTATTATAAAAATATGACATTCCATTTGAATTAACAATTTCAAGGGTTAAATTTTTTTCGCACGTAACAATAATCCTTTATCTAAAGTAAAAGTAGTCTAACTTATTATAACTGCCAGTAAAAGTCTCGTCAAAACCGGTCCAGCCGTTTCAGAGATTAACAGGAGCAAACAGGCAGACAGATGGAGAGACAGACAAAAATAAGATTTTTTGTTGCAATTACCGTATACTGTCATAATTATGCTTAAATATTCAGTGAACAGTTGTTATTTCGAAACAATAAGCAGACACTTTAATTTTATTTATTTGTAAAGATGAATAGATTCCAGAAAATCGTAGGATCGACAATACTTATACAATTTTCCTTAATCCCGTCGCATCTGATCAGAAAACTGACTCTAACAGACACGGTCTAATTTTTTCAACAACATAATATCCATACTCATTGAATATTAAGACCCGTCGCACAATGAGCGTTTAAATAAGATATACGTAACAAATGAATCCTGACGTGAAGCGTGCGCCTGGCCTTGCGCCCCGCTAATAAATTCAACCCTTACAAATTAATTCTAACTGTTCGACCTTATATAGAAATGTTAATACGACTGGTTATAAAATGGGTATGATAGTTTTCAAATACATATTAGTGGTCCTTCGAGCCGGATGACGTGAACGTAAACTGTCTAACTAACTTATGTGCTAAAATATTCTTCGTACCTAATGGATGGACCAAATGAGTTGGGATGGGGGCAGGAGATGTGATTATTTTTTGTACATAATCAGGAGAGTACATATTTTTGTCACAAATTTATATGTTTTGAAGAATTCGGTTAAGCAAAACCACAAGGTTTTGCATCACCAACTGGTTTACTCGTATAACATTATTCTTGTACTTTTTTATTTATTTTCGGGTTATCTATCTTATATACTAGTCAAAACAAAATAAGGACCACTTGTTTTTTTTGACCTCGGTACCTATAGTATATTTTTTATGCGTTCTCAAGTAGCTGATTGTTTAATTGTGGTGTTACCTTATTTGTTAACAAACATTTTTTGAGTATTCCAGCTGCATAATTGTTTAAAGTGCGTAGTTTTTGATAATGTATTGTAACCACTTGATCCTACCCGATCTTAAGACGGAATTTAACTCGGTCAAAGTGACTATTCTGTTAAGAACAGTTTAAGTGTTGTTTAACTAGTGGCTGAATTAACATTTAAAAAAAGTTATGCCGAGTATGCGGCAACATATGGACTTACCAACCGTAACTAGGGCTACGGCGGGTCACCCAGAACGCTACGAATGGCCTTCTTAAAGCAATGTTACGAGGCCATTCGTAGCGTTCTGTGGCGTTGCAGCTGGGTTTTTCCTGGCGAGCGATTCAGAATGCTTGGAATCGATTTCAAGAGACTGGGAGACTAACCAGGAGACGGGATCTGGCAGAGTTCGAGCAACTACCGCACAGGAGGACCGCTACGTGCGTTTAACTGCGCGCAGAGAACGCTGCATCACAGCCCGCTCCTTCAAAACCATTTGCGACAGGCGGCAGGTACACGTGTTAGTGATCAAACCATTAGAAATCGGTTAAACGAGGACCAGTAGTTCTCCAGGAGACGCGTAGTGCGGATAATATTAACAAGTGCTCATCGTGCAAACCGATTATCATTCGCAAGGCAGCATCTGGCATGGGACATTAGTGATTGGAGCACAGTATTGTTTACGGATGAGTGAAAAGTAAATTTTTTTAGTGATGACCGTCGCATTAGGGTCTGGAGGCGATTTTCGGATGCTTGTATCCATGAAAGTGACAGATTTGGGGGCCCCAATGTCATGGCGTGGGGAGGAATCTATAGAGATTATATCAGGTAGAACCGTGTTGGTCATTCTCAACGAAGGCATAATTACAGCTCAACGATATATCGAGGAGGTCATAAGACCCCATGTGGTCTCATATGCACAGAGAATCGGCGCAAGATGCCATCTGACGCACGATAATGCTCGCGCTCTTACAGTTGGGACCACCAGAGAAGCCCAAGAAGAGGCTGGTATACAGGTGTTGCTCTGGCCTGCAAACAGTCCAGATCTCAATCCCATTGCACAATGAAAGACAGCTAATAAACGTTCTGAAATCAAGCTGGGAACAAATTCCTCAAGTAACAGTGGTACACCTGGTGGAGAGTGTACCTTCCAGGCTTCAAGAGTACATTAGAAAACGAGTAGGGCACACCAGATATTGAGGAAAGTCACAAATCAACCAAAACTTTTGTTTTTTTTTCTATCTAAGCTTTTTTTATCATTGTTTTATAAAAAAAAAATGTTAATTTTTAGAAATAGTGGTGTAATTTTTTTTATAATGTTTCCATCATTATTTTATCCTGTTTATAAAAGTCAATTAATTTATCCAATCCTATCATTAATCAACCCTTGAACCTCAAGAATTCATGAGAATACTGTAAAAACCTGGTGGCCCTTATTTTGTTTTGACTAGTTGCACACCTGAGTTGTTTTTCTCTGCATCACCCTAAAGTTGACTTGGAATAAATGACCTAGTTCAGTATTTTTTTATTTATGCACAAGTGTTAATTAATAATACAATATTATATTTTGAAATAAACTGTGATTGCTAGGCAGGTTCTGCAAAAGCAAAACGTTTTTCAGTTTTATCATGTTAAGCTTTGATAATAATAACTATTCCATTTGTGGTTAATTTACCTCATCTCTCTAAATCTCAATCAAATACAAATAACCCTTTCAGTTAACCAACAATTTCTTACAAAAACAAAGCACCAACTCAAATTCCCAGTAGAGACAATTAAACCCAAATTCGCAACAACAGCTCTATATTCTCCGCCCGAGTTAGACTCGAGGCATAAGCTCATTTTTATGGTCCTGCCGACCCCTGATAGCGCGCCCCCAACAATGCAAAGATATTATTACAATGAATAACAGATAATTGTCGCCTCTCACCAACCTCTATGGATAGATTAAATTGATTTGTTACTTATTTGTGATGCGTAGTTGGGTTTTTAGAAAAGGGTTGGTTTTTTTTTGTGAGTGTGACTGCAAGGACCAGTTTTTTGGGAGATATCTGCTCCTGTATTATGTTTCGCTCAGACTTGTCAATAGGTTTCATGATAAGCTGGTACTGGAAGATGCTATCTTACGACGTAGTGTTTTAGTAGGAATTAAACGTTTGTTCCCATCTACCACCCTGGTGGGAGATTTTTTGTTTTTGTTATTTTTGTAACGTTTTTTTAAAGTTTAAATTTTGTTGATTTTTGAAGTTATTCTAAACCCATAGTAATGTAACTTTTTTACCATTAAAGAAATACACAAGTGTACACGTTAATCGTTTGAAATTTACTGTTTTAAATTTGCTATTATTTGACTTAGAATCAAAATAAAAAATCAATGTAATTGATAATGTCCAATATAACGGTAATGACAATCGACCACCGGGTGGTACATGGGAATAAACCAAATTAAAGATATCTGTAGGTAGAAAACGTTGAAAAAAACCATTCTGAAAGTAATACAATTGGTAGGTAGATTATTATTTGAAATTGATGAAGCCTCGTTATCACAGTCAGAGCCACAGAATTAATGGTACTCTTACAATCCTCAGTAATATACATACATAAAAAGTAGAGACTTGTTATGCCTGTTTGAGTTAAATACAAAATAAGAAAAAGTTGTAGCGATAATGATCTTTAAATCCAATATTTTTATTCGTTGTCGTTCTGATAAAAAAGAAAAAATATTTTTCTTGGATACCGATAAGAACCTTTGTTACTAAAACTATGTAATTTTAATCTCTTAATACAAGATTCAAGAGGGTGTGGTAACATGTATCAAGTTGTGAAGATTACAGTAACTATAAGTACAATGGTAAACAATTCATTCTGATTCAAGATAAGAATTTGAAAAATACAATACTTTTTTACAGAATACTTTGACATACCGTTTTTTTGCAATTATGTATCTTCGTTTTTAAAAGATAGAGGTAATTTATTTAACATTATATTGGTTTGTTCTACACTAATATTATAAAGAGGAAAGATTTGTATTTTTGTGTGTGTGTTTGTAATGAATAAACTCAAAAACTACTGCGCCGATTTGAAAAATTCTTTCAGCATTAGAAAACTACATTCACCTTGTAACATAAGTTATATTTTATCCCCATACTCCCACGGGAACGGGAACTACGCGGGTGAAACCGCGTGACGTCCACTAGTTATTTAATAAACTAACTATATATATTATACAATAGAAACATTAAAACCGATTATTAATAAACTAAACTATACTAACAACAAACTATAAAAGGGCATCAAAAAACTCCTTAACGCTGTCAGCTGGTAATGTGCCCAAGAGACTGGCGGCGTTGCCACGTTGTATGGCAACACTTAGCCTCTGACCAAGGTAAAAGCCAGGCTTTGGGTCACGGGAAGCGTCAACTAGCCGTTTAGAAAAGTTATGAGCACTCGGACCCCACGGTCCCAGAGTTTCAACGTAATTATATTTCAATTACATTTATATTAAACTTTTTAAAGCTTATTAATCATCATACCTTGATCAAACGCTGAATGAACATCAATAGCCGGAATTAAAATGAAATATTTTAAAATTGTGCTCGTACAAACTAAAGTAAACAGCCTAATAAAACCCTCTCGTTTAATATGGTAAGATAGAAAGAAAACCCCACATTTATATCTAATTAGTAAAAGATAGATAACAGCTTCAAACATCCGGCGGCACAATTCTGTTTACACATTTAAATGTGTCGCTAAACGGTTGTGTGTTTTATAAATTAACATTAAAATCTAAGCACCTAATATTTAAGTTAAGAAAAAATATATCGCCCTGCTTTTTAGGGTTCCGTAGTCAACTAGGAACCCTTAGAGTTTCGCCATGTCTGTCCGTCCGTCCGTCTGTCCGTCCTCGCTTAATCTCTGTGACCGTTAGCACTAGAAAGCTGAAATTTGGTACCAATATGGTGTGGGTTTGGTATCAATCACGCCGACAAAGTGGTAAAAATAGGAAAAAAATGTTTTATTAGGGTAGCCCCCCGGGTACTTATATGTAAAGTGGGAAGTGATTTTTTTTTCAATTTCAACCCTAACGTGTGATATATTGTTGGAAAGGTATTTAAAAATGAATAGGGGTTTCCTAAAATCATTTTTTGATAATGTCAATAATTTCGGAAATAATCGCTCCAAAAGTAAAAAACAATGTGTCCCCCCCCCTCTAACTTTTGAACCATAAGTTTAGAAAATATGAAAAAAATCTGAAAAGTAGAACGAAAGAGAAAGGACTTTCTAGGAAAATCATTTTGAACTTGATGGAAACAACAGTTTTTGTACAAAAAAGACAAAAAGTTGTACAAAATAATTTCTGGACTAAGTTTGTAGTATATTCGTATATGCAAGCATTTTTACATAATGGATACCCACCTTTAAACTCATAAGTGGGAACACTTATTGTGACGGACGGGAAACTACGGAACCCTACAATGAGCGTGACCCGACACCCTCTTGGCCGGTTTTTTTAATTGTTTGAGTGTCACAACACATCACACCCTCACTTGTTTTGGAGACAACTCAAAACATAGGAAATAAGGTTTGGTTCTATATATAGCCTCGTCGCGCGTCGGCGTCGGCTCAACGTGTACAAGAAAAACTGTGGTAAGGTCTGAGCTTCCTACCACAGATTTCAGGTTCAGACTTCTCAACTCATCATCATCATCATGATCAGCCTATTAATGTTCCCACTGCTGGGACACAGGCTTCCTCTCTATGAGAGGGAATGGGCTATAATCCACCACGCGGGCCCAGTGCGGCTTGGACTTCTTATCTAACTACAGGTAAATTGATGCTGATGATCATGATTGTTTGTGAGGCAGGCACTCAGAAAGTGCAGGACGTTCCTAATGAGCATAGTGATCATTAATAATATCCAAAAGTATGGTTTTTTTAATTGTTGTGGACGTACAAGCAAAATACTATTTATAAAAAAGAGTTCTATATTCTGATAATCTGTGTCTTTGGTCTAATTAAACGGGGCAGAAGTACAAACGGAATATTATTAAGGCTCTGATCTTCAGTTAATATCTATTTAATGGTCAAAAATAAGTTGATCGGATATTTAGTACTGCGTATCATAGGTACAAATTATTCCTCTTGTTCCTACACAGCATTTGATATCTTGGTGTGAATCTATTGTATCATCAATTGATCATCTACCAAACTCAATCAATATGCCCTCTATCCTGAATTTCCGTCTGTTTTAAAGTGTTTGTTTTCCTCATTTAGGTAGAGGGTAGAGGATATCTCTAAGGTCAGAGTGCTTTTTGGCAAAGGCCTCCTCTAACATTTTCCATTGTGGTCTATCTCTGGCAACCCTTCTCCAGTATGGGCCCGCTGTAAGCTTCAACTCATCTTCCCATCCCTTAAGTTGTCTTCCCCGTTTCTTTTTTCCATCTCTGGGATACCAGTCTGTCACAATTTTAATCTACTTTTCCTGAGTACTCCATAAACTTACTACTATCTATCTACCAAACTACTTACCAACAAATGCATCAATACGCAAAATGAAATGTATGTAACTATGTAGGTATATATGCTTCAAGTTACTGTAATAATCTCTAGTCAGACAAGCTACATCAGCTCCGGTTATGAATAGGAAACTTAAGAAAAAAGTTTTTTTTTTTTTTTTTTTTTTTTAAACAATGTTTATCTAACTTAATATATACTACTACTCCACTGCTGGATACAAGCCTCTCCCATGATGGGAGGATTTGCCGTAATCTCCACGCTTGGCAGGCGGATTGGAGATCGCAGTGATGAAACACCAACAGAAAACGCTGCTGCCCATTCTCTGGTCTACGGAGGCGCAAGGTGTTCTGCCTCAGACATTCTATGCCCCACAAAATCGTTTTCACGGTTTGTCTGTTTGTTTTTTCTAATATCTATCCAAAAGAAACAAAAAGTAAAGGTAGTGAATAAAAATAATTCTAAAACAATTAAAAGCGCGGTGTCACCCGCCTGGAGAAATGGTATAACTAAACAAATACAGCTTTTTGTTCCTCAGATAACGCAATACAGGTGTGTGGCTTTTGTCCAATGTTTGTTCAAAGATATGAAATTAAAAAAGATAATGAACGAGACTTGAAATAAAATACTTTTGACTTGTTCTGTTTGCTTTACAAATGAAAGGTTAGCTGTGTGTGGTGCGTTTCTTTAGTTTAATTATCTTGATTTTTTTTTTGTGTTAGTTAAAACATTCGTTTGGGTGGGTGACAAATATTTGATTTGTTCTTATTAGTTATGAGATAAGGCGTGGAGTGAGATTTTAGAATTTTCGTAGTTAAATAGATGACAATCTGGCAGTCAAAAATAGTTTTCTTGATTTTTTATAGTCCTTTCAAGGTTTAATAAAGTTATATTGATATAGAATCCGTCTGTAGTAGCGTCACAGCAAATAATTTGCAATAGTACTTAAATAATCAGTTTTTAAAGAGAATTAACTTTTAATTCACAAGTGGCCAAACCGACTTTATCTACGATTGTATCAATAATGATTCTCATCACTTGAGATTTATGATTAGCATAAGATGTCAGACAAATAAATAATAGTCTTGCTTTTATTTTTACACATGCACCCACCAGTGTTTAGTTTTTTATTAGAATTTAGAAAGTTATTTAGAAAAAATATATCCTCTTTTTTACAAATGAAACGGTAAAAACAAAGATAATAAATAAAAACACACATAAAATTAAGTAGGCCCTTTTTTAAGCTGTAAAAATGTTTATATAACAAATAAGGCAGAACAATCTAAATAATTAAGATAATTTATAACATATAGGTCAGAGCTGATGAAACTTTGAGTTTGTTTTTTTTTATTCCGGTCAACCCAAACTTTATTTTCATTCTATAGAGGGAAATGAATAGTATGCCAATGAGCCAATTTTAAACATACCTTAGCCTCTTAGCCTCGTCGATGAAGGGCCTTTTCTCCATCTCTGTCAGCAGCTTCCACTCTGCTCCCAGCCTCTTGGAGATCTCAGAGTTGTGCATCTTCGGATTGTCTTGCGCCATCTTACGCCGCTGACCCCGTGACCACACCATGAAGGCGTTCATAGGCCTTTTTATGTGGTCATTGGGTTGTTTACCCAGAGACATTGTTAGATCAATTTTGACGGATTTTAATAACAACTTTTCAAAAAAATCAATTTTCGCCACACCGAAACTCCACGCGCATTATTTTCCAAACTTGACTTGTTACTTTTCAGCTTTAGAATTTTTTGTTTTTAATTTTATGCGTTCTACATTCAAATAATATCGCAAACCGATTAATTCCCGCGCGCGTTGTGAAAAGCTCGTCGAAAGCTCAATGCGGCGCTTTTCTTGCTAGTGTCATGTTAACGGCGAACTCTGCCTCGTCCCCCCTCGGCTTTCCCCCTCTAAAGTGACTGGCCAATGATGGTGGGCCGTGGGCGGACGCTGGGCGCTGATTGGCTGAGGAATCGTTTGTCTCGCGCGCTTCAACAGGTAGCCGCTGCGTTCGTGTTTGCATGTTTATTAGCAAGATTAAATTTCTTTTTAAACCACAATCTTGGGGCAAAAAGAACGCGCCTGTTCGCAATCGAATGCTGATTCGATTGAACAGAGCGACCGGTGCGCGGTGATTTGCACAAATTAATTGTTGACATTAGAGCGAGTTCACACTGTGTTGAGAAAATTGTTAATTCTTGGGTTGTTGATTTGTTGGATATTGGATTTGAATTATGTGGGTGTAATTATATGTCTTTCACAATTTTACTGATGTTTTACTTACTTACTTTCTTATCTATTTATTTGTTAGTACTTTGCCATGAATTTATAAAGATTAAATATGATTTAAATCTCTATAAATAATTTAACAATTATATTTGTACCAACCACATTACCTACATTTTACTTCTACTACTTAGTAAATTGGAAGCAGATCTTTTTTTTCAGTATTTTTATTTAAGTAGCTTGATCAATAAGACTGCGCTGCGCTGCGGTTTCTTAGTATAATGTTGTACACAGAAATTTAATGAGAGGGCCATAATGAAAAAAATTGAACCTGTCTCAAAGGACCAATATAATTTATAAGCACTTGTAGTTTAAGATCCTGCCTAAGGTTGACCTTCACCCAACAACTACAACCCATAACGTCCAGTGCTGGACATAAGCCTCTCCCATGATGGGAGAAATTTGCCGTAATCTCCACGCTTGGCAGGCGGATTGAAGATTGCAGTGATAAAAGACTAACAGAAAACGCTGCTGCCCATTCTCAGGTCTACGGAGGCGCAAGGTGTTCTGCCTCAGACATTAGTCGCCTTATACGACACCCGTGAGTGTAATAGGTTGGTTCTATTCTATTCTGCCGGATACCACACGGCGTCCTTCACGGTGACCTTCACCCATCTACTACCAAATGAAACATATTTTTAGCAATGTTAATTCATAAAAAAACGTATTACGAATAAGTTGCCTGATTCAATTAAGACATAAAGTGCAACAACTGTGAGTCTCGATCGTTTTTCCTTGACATTCTAATACCACCGTGTTTGTAATAAAATTATCTATAAGTAATTTAATATATATTTCAATAAGAAAACAGATAAGATAGTGTACATTAATATAATGTCAACTGACCTATTTATACCTGACAACGTTGTAATTGGGACAACATATTAAACAGCACAATAGTTTCTTATTGCTTATGCTTTACACTTTCAACAAATATTAATGAATTTTGGAAAAAAATGTTTTTAACTTCGACTATAAAAAGTTTTTTTTATAAAAGGCAAGACTAAACTGGGACTGTTCAGGCTAATAAAAAAAAAATCTTGACTTAACCCAATACCAGGCAATCTAATAGCAATATTTTTGTCCTTGGGTGAAGATTTCTAAAAAGTATTTTTTAATGCGGAAAACAGATGGGTGAAGGTCGATCTTATGCAGGATCTCAGAATATTACTTAGAACGATAATATAAATACTGTTTATGTTTAATACTTACTGAGAAGGAATTTAAATAATGTCATTGATTAAACTATTATATTATACAAGGTTTAGTAAATATGTAGGTAGTTAAAATATGATTATTTATTATATTATACCAAGACTTTGTTTATATGATAATATTCATACTTTAATAAATTAATAATATACTTCATTATAAATGGTTAGGTAATAAACTTAAGTTTTGTAATTTTTTAAGAGCTTTATAAAAGAGTTATCATTTTTGGTTTCAGCATCCCGCCGAAAGGAAGTGTATACGTAGAGCCGAGAACTGTAATGCCAAATGCCCACGTGTATCAAATGAATTTTTTAACCGACTTCCAAAAAGGAGGAGGTTCTCAATTCGATCGGTATTTTTTTTTTATGTATGTACACCGATTACGCTGAGATTTATGATCCGATTTACGTGATTCTTTTTTAGCTTGATGCGGAATAGTTGCCATTTGGTCCCATAAAAATTTTACATAGTTTGGCCCAGTAGTTTTCATTTTATGAATATTTTTACTTCAGTCGTGTGGTATAATTTCATGTATGTTCACCTATTTCTCCTCCATTTGTGGAGTGATTTTCAAAACTATTTTTTTTATTTGAAAGAGTATACTCCTAAAATGAACGCATTTAAATTTGGTGAAGATCTGATGCTGGTCTTCGGAGATATACATTGGAACTCTTTAAAACTAGACGGTAAATCGGTCGTGATTTTTGCAATCGCTTGGATGTTTATTGTTTATACAACATCATGACGTAACATCACGCCTGTATGCTCTGAGGGGTACGCAGATGTGTACAATACACGTAAATTTCAACAGTTTAGATATGTTAAGTTCCATTTATTGGGGATATGCCTATTACCATGACATGTATTGTTAACAATGTAAAATAAATGCATAGCATATATTTGTATAGGCTATTACGACTAAAAATAGAAAAATAAAAAAACTTTTTGCAAAAAACATAAAACCGACTTCAAAACACAAAATAGTGAAAAATAACTTTAGCTTCAGAAGTCGGTGACAAAAAAAAAACTAAATGAATCAAAAAAGGTCACCGACTTCTGAAGCTAAAGTTATTTTTCACTTTTTTGTGTTTTGAAGTCGGTTTTTTTTTTTTTTTTTCAAAACACAAATACAATACGAAGAAATAGAATATTAGCACGAAAAGTAATTTTGTCATTAATTGTTATGGACTTATACTACCTCAAATTACTTATACTACCTCAAATTAGCAACTCTATTTGTGGTGGTTCAAACTTCATACTAAATAACGTTCTAATCAGCTTGCACTACAAAGTGGTTGTTACGTCAGTCACTGCAGGCCGAATAGTGCGAAATAAGTGGTTTTTATTCTTTATAAAATCAAATTTTCGTCTTTTGGAAAAAATAAAAAAAACATAAGACATGCTTTAAAGTTAGTTCAGTTATTATGCAAAGTTTCATGATCTAATTTGAAGTACTTTTTGTATTCCAGCGGTTTATTGTTCGATTTGGAGGTAGCTTTAGATTTTTTTTCTATCGAGAAAAGTTTATGGAATCGTGTTTTCGCTAAACAGGACCTAACATTAATCCTCAACTTTACCATATATTTATTTCAAAATTAATGCTGCAGTATTTCAGGCGTAACGGATGATCAAAGCCATTTGTGGTAGTATAGGCCCTTAAGAAACTAGCCTCCGCACAAAATGCCTGATATTTGAAGTATAGCTCTTTGCCAGGATATATAGTTCTGATCTAAGGATATATAGTTGCGACTATTACGCACTCTGCGCACAGCAGTGACGCTTTTTTTTGCGTATTAGGGCTTGAAAGCCATCTGTGTGGTTCTCGGTAACATTTTTGAAGCGCTACAGTAACGGGGCGTCGCAACAACATCCTGAAAGCATTATTATATTATGTAGTACACGCAACACATCCAGCGATCTCTTAGTGAAATAAAAACGCTCGTATAAAAGCTGACAGTAGCCTTCAAAAGAGTATTTTTGACTAGATCTACTGAGCTATTACGTATCTTTCTGATATCCAGTGACTATCAAGCTTCGGTTGTACACCGAACTTTGATGACAACCGAGGATGTCATAATATTGGTATTACGTATCGCACTAAGTGGATATCACTTTACGGTGACTAACAGCCCGGGGCCCGGGTATTGTGTAACGTCTTTCACGAAAGCCACTTCAAACTCAGTTGTCATCAATTTGTTGTCCACTATGCTTACATAATCGAAATAATATAAGTATCGATACGAAAGCAACTGTCAAAATGAGTTCGGTGACTATCGGCCACGATGACAACCAATGACGTCAGATTTGATCGTGACTGGTCATACATAATACGAAACTAACCTTTTGACAGTTAATTGACGGACACTGAGCCCAGTTGCTATCATTTCGAGCTGTCAACAGAGATATGTAATAGCCCTACAGAGCACCGAGAAAATCTACGAGCCAACATGTTACCTTTGACCGTCAGTGACCTGTGCTCTCTCAATTTCTAATTCTCATCCTGGAAATAATGTCCAACATATCCGAATTTGGGCACTCTGTTTAAATGGAGCGCATTCAAGCTTATTATTTCAGGTACACAGTCTGAACATCTGAAAGCATCTAAAGATCATATTATGTTCACTTGACATTACAGCGTGCACCAGAAAGGTGTATTTAGTCATATTAATTTAAATATGTCCTCCACCGTACCCACCGCACCTACACCGTAATCGTAAAGACAATACACAGCTGAAGATAGAACCGCCTTCGTTTTAGGAGTCAGTTAAAAAAATATCAGCTCCCTTAACCATTTGGGTCCAGTACGTTTGAAATTTTCTATGGGACTACTCAATATCATAAATCTCACAGACTCAGCAATTCCCTGATTGATATTATTACTACATTATAATTTAATATCAATCACCACAGCCGACTAGTCGGTGCTTCTTGCCGACTATTTGCCGACTGCAAATATGGTCGGTTATCGTCGTTACATCTCTATTCTTTTTTCAAAAAAATTAATTTGTTTCTAGACTTTATAGAACGTCGAAATTGGCCTGTATTGTTTGAATATAGAACACGATCCATATTTTTACTCACTATTCACCACCCACCTAAAACCTTGCAAACACGTGACAATATACTCACGTTCGCGCCCACACAGCCCACACGCCATACAACATATGCAGACGGTATCCAATTTGCATGAGACAGGCCGCGGGCACAAACAATTCCTGCCTGAATGCGGACTAATGGTCACCTCTGTTCATAATTGTGGGCATACGGACGTGTCCCTCAAACTATCTGGCTGCGTGGTTGCTCTAGTGTAGGTTTGTTGATAGCTGAACAAGCATGGTATGGTATATTTTGGTGAAAAGACATTTGTGTGGGTTGGTGCTTGGTTTGTTTTCATAGTTTGGCCACAAGATTTTCTATTTTTGTTGGTAGTATTTCTTCCACCTTTTCGTGAACACTTCTTCAATTTAAGGGTAAAGTACTGATCAAATATCTCCTAGAGACCACTCATTACATTTTTGGGGAATACTAGCAGTATTGTCGAGGATTCCACTAGATCCCATATGAAAATATGATCCATACTTGGTTGACTGGATTAAAATCCAAAGCTCTCCCCTTAGGCAATAACTCCATCTTTGTACCTCTTAAAACTTACCGATTACTTTAATAAAATATAGAGTAAAAGTATTCTAATTTTGAAATCTGAGACAAAAAAGTATCGTGATTAATATTTTTGGCGGGAAGACGTGCCGATATGGTGCACTGCCATTCTCACTGCGTGTAAGCGCACGACTGTCTCTTGCTGAGCAAGGATTTATCTTTCGTTTAAACTCATTGGTGGAAGCTCAGGACGGTGAAACAAAATGACCATAGAAATTAGCAATTCCGCTCGGACAAAACTACCGTTGACATGTACTAATTAACAATGAGTCTAAACATTCAAAACTAATTAACTTCTTGTAGGTCAATTATTACTTAACGCAATCAAAATACTTTTTCCTATATATGTTTGAGATTATCTTCCTGAGAGGTAAATGCTGTGGATGAAAGTGATTGTGGACTGTTGTGTAATGAAAGATAAGTCTAGTTGACAACTGTTTTAATCATAATTCAACATAGACAATCCACAACACCTTCCCCTTAAATAAGATAAAATAATAATAAAAAACGAACTTAAAATACATTAATTCCAGTTAAATAAAATACAATAATAAATCAACTTAAAATAAATCATTAGTTCTAT
Source organism: Xestia xanthographa (assembly GCA_905147715.2). Classification (NCBI taxonomy): domain Eukaryota; kingdom Metazoa; phylum Arthropoda; class Insecta; order Lepidoptera; family Noctuidae; genus Xestia; species Xestia xanthographa. The sequence goes on from LR990655.1 coordinate 2,965,459, forward strand.
ATTATAAATAAGTAAGCATACAAATTGTTAAGTCTTACTCCGGGTATGAGGTGGCGAGTAAGATGACGATACATTTATTTTAGTGCTTGGCACATAGTCATCATCCTCATCATCCCCCGAAAAATACTCATCCCTATCAGACAACATATTATTATCTGTAGGATCCTTTACAGATCTTATCAAATGACGACGATTACGACGATAAATACCTTTTTTGTTTCTAACAATATAAGACCGTGGAGTCGGCGCTTTTCCTATAATTTTACCACGACTTCTTTTATTTGTTTTCCCTAACATTATAACTTCGTCGCCCACATTCAACTCAGGTAGCAGTTTGCAATGCTGATCATACAAACTTTTATTTTTTATTTGTTTTTCCAATATTTTTTTATGTTGTAAGTTCATAGTACCACAATTTGTTTGTTTTAATAAATCTGAATGGACTGGTAATCTACAATTTAAACGCCGGCCCATCATTAACTGTGCAGGAGAATTCAAATCTTCCCGCGGTGTATTCCTGTAACTTAGCAGATTTAAATAAAAATCGGTTTTACTGTCAATTGTTTTTTTCAATATATTTTTAATGGTTTGAACTGCCCTTTCGCTCTTACCATTAGACTGCGCATAATACGGAGAAGAAGTGACATGCTGAAAACCCCATTCTAAAGCAATTTTTTTAAAATTACGACAAGAATATTGTGGTCCATTGTCGCTGATAACCGTATCCGGTATACCATACCGTGCAAAGTTTTCTTTCATAATACCTATTACTGAGTTTGACAAAGTGTCCCTCAAATACGCAATCTCAATAAAACCAGAATAATAATCAATTAATATTAAATAACTTTGCTTTCCATACTCAAATATGTCTGTTCCAATTTTATTCCATGGCAATTCTGGTATAGCTACCGGAATCATAGGTTCCCTACACGGTTTGTGTGCTGTTTCTTGACATATTTTACATCTTCTCACATAATCCTCAATATCTCTTGTTATACCTGCCCAAAATAATACTTCACGAGCACGTCTCTTACAACGATCAATCCCTAAATGCCCTTCGTGAATAAGCTTTAACATGTCCCTTTGCATAGAATGTGGTATCAAAACCTGTTTGTCTTTAAATATAACACCATCTACACAGTACAGTTCATCTCTTATAGACCAATAGTATCTTAAATCATTGTGTATGTTAAACTTATCAGGCCACCCTTGATTAATATATTTTAGCAACAGTTTTAAACACTCATCCTTACTAGTTTCCCGCTTGACGAGAGTAAACTTATTCTGCGACATAGGTATGTTATCGACTACCATTTTAATTTGACATAGTATAGCCCTGCTAATTTTATCGTCATACAAATCCGGAAGGGGTGCCCGCGACAATGTATCTGGTATGTACATATACTTCCCAGGCTTATAAGTGACCACCAACTCATAAGCTTGAACCTTCAACATCATACGCTGCAAGCGAGCTGGGACTGAGTCTAGTGATTTTCTAAAAATGCTTTCCAGTGGTCAAATGTCTCAAACACTTCAAACCCCTCAGATCCGATTAAATTTATCATTAAGCTGGCTTGAATATCAGTTTCCTCTTTTTGCACCCCCGATGCTTTTAAAAATAACATAAATTGCGACCTCCAACGCCGCCATGCGTCAGCCCGACTGACGGAGCTGCCCTCTAAACACAATTCAGTTGGTGGTCGCGCGTGTTCCATAGCGCTCTATAACCGTCCCTGACGATTTTAAAGTCTAAAACGTACCTTTATTACCGACTTAAACCATTTAAATCGAATAAATATCCCACCGCTGCCACCATGTTGTGTAATGAAAGATAAGTCTAGTTGACAACTGTTTTAATCATAATTCAACATAGACAATCCACAACAGACAAGACACAGAAATTGATAATTCGTCAATTACCGATTTTTTTCATAAAAAGTAATAGTCTTATAAATATAATTTAAGTGGCTTCATTTAGATTCACGTCACTTTAATTCTGAGTAAAAAAATCGTTGCATTATCTGTAAAGCAGCACTGCGTTTTCAGCCTAGACGCGTAAATTTTTCGCCCGAGAAATTCACTCGAAACCTTAATTAGAACCATCAAACTCCTTCATCGGGGTTTCAGAGTGAAAAAATCATTTCCGTCTTCACACTATTCACAGCTGGGCATTAAAATTTGAGTAAAGTCAATCTGTCAGTTCTGAATCCTCCCATAAACATTTTAATTTTATTTTTTTTATTTTAATTGTAATTTTAATTTTATATTGTTAATTTAAATTTAAATGTTGTTTAAGGCATGTATGCTTATTTAATGTTTTTAAATTTTGATTTGAATTTAAATCTTGATTGTAATTTGATTTGAATTTTAATTTAAACTTTGATGTTGTTTCAATTCTGATTTCTATTTTAATTTTGGTTTTAATTTTGATTTTAATCTGCATTTTAATTTTAATTATGATTTTAATTTTGATTTTAATTGTAATTTTGATTTTGGTTGTAATTTGATTTTAATTTTGATTTTGATTTTAATTTTGATCTTAATTTGATTGTAATTTTAATTTTGAAAATGATTTTAATTTGGATTTAACTATATATTTTAAAACCATAGCTGAGTGTGGTGAGTACTTAGGTGCTCATCTGATTTTAAGAAGACACTCACGACAAATAAGTAGTGCATGATGTGCTTACCTGTAAGAGGTTGATACACTTGTCTGTGTGTGTAATTTAATGTATCTTGTATCTTTGAAGCAGTGTATTCAATTGTTGGTGAGCCAAATAAATAAAATAAAATAAAAATAAACATGTATGTATGGATAGATGAAGGGCTTTGCTTTGAGGAACTGTTGCGGCTTCATAATTATAGTTCAATAGAGGCAAGTTTCAGATCTTACTGTCTGTTTAGTCAGTAATGACTTGAACGAGCAAACTGACTAACTAATATAACTACGAACCTACATAACTTCCTCGTTGGTTTAGTGGTCGCAACCGCGGCAGCTGAGCATGAGGTCCTGGATTCGATTCCCGGGTCGGGCAAAGTGATATTGTGTTTTTTCATCAGGAATTTCTCAGTAAAAGCCATGGAGTTTGGATTTGTGCCTGGTTGAAGGCCATAGGCTTGCTCCTTATTACATGGGGCTAAAATATAACTGGCGAATTGCGAGTGTTTTATTAGGTACAGCTCTGCCTAACACTTCGGGGATTACAGCCTTGATGTTATGTTATGCCTGAACCTAGACAACAAAAAACACAAAAAAGTGAAAAATAACTTTAGTTTCAGAAGTCGGTGACCTTTGTTTGATTGATTTAGTTTTTTTGTCACCGAATTCTGAAGCTAAACTTATTTTTCACTTTTTTGTGTTTTTTGAAGTCAGTTTTATTTTTTGCAAAAAGTTTATTATTTTTTATTTTTAGTTCGTAAGCGCATTACTCTTCTCCTGGAAGGATATGGGGAGGTCTTTGCCCAGCAGTGGGACATTCAAGGCTAACAAGAAAAAAAAAAAAAACGCATTACAATTTAAGACAGTTAGAATTTTTTTGTCACAGATCGCACCCTATCATCATATTCGACTACGACAATTACTTGAACATTACGACGTTACGGTAGGTGACTCAAATATCCGGATAAAAAAAATAAATAAAAAAAAAAGCCTTTTATTTCTTGCCAGTTAAATAAATAAATTAAAAATATACAAGATTACATTGTTAGATTTCATTATAACATTATTATTATTCGATTTTATTGTAGTTCGGTACATTATATAAAGATTAAACTTTTTATTATTATTCCGTTTATTTATTTAAATCCTTATCTATTTACATTTTTAAGTATTTCTCAAAATAAAACGATACAAAAAAAAAACACTTAAAAATATAAAAAAATAGTAGTCCACCGGTGTCGGGAGCAGGGTCCAAGCCACCAGTGGTTAGGGCTGCAGAGACAGGAACCTCCTCACAATGCGAGCCGTATCGAGGAGTACTGCCTTCTGAATCAGGCCCTTGATCCAACCGCCTAAAGAGAGCTTCGATAGATGGTCATCGAAGCTCTTGGCTATAAGGCCATTGGCCGTCACGACAATCGGCACAATGATAACCGAGTCCATATTCCACATGCCGCGAACCTCGTGTGCCAAGTCGAGATATTTTATTTGTTTCTCTTTCTCAGCTTTCACGAGGTTCTCGTCATGCGGAATGGTAACATCGATTATCATTACGCGGCGCGCTGATCGGTCCATCATCACTATGTCAGGCTTATTGGCGACAATAGTCCTGTCAGTAATGATGGACCGATCCCAGTACAGCGTGACATGGTCATTTTCGAGAACTGGGTCGGGCACATACTTGTAGTACGGTACCTCAGATTCCACAAGTTTATATTTCAAGGCAAGTTGCTGGTGTATAATCCTGGCTACTTGGTTATGCCTGTGCAAGTACTCGCCGTTAGCCAGACGAGAACAACCAGAAATAATATGTCTGATGGACTCACCCGGAAGGTGGCATGCCCGACACACGTCAACCGTCCCGTCCTTCATAATATATTTCCGGTAGTTGTTCGTCAACATAACTTCGTCCATAATCGCACAAACAAAACCTTCAGTTTCCCCAAAGAGGTCGCCGAAACGTAACCAGGACACGGACGCTAGAAAATCTACATCGGGCCCATGAAGAGCCCGGTAGAAGCGCCCGTGAAGCTCTTTGCCTTGCCATACTTCCTTGCGGTCATCGGTGGTAAGTACCTCAGGTCTGTGCCAGTTCTCTTTAGCCATGGACAGCGGGGTGAGTCCCTTGTCCACTGCGACCACATCTCGGTGCATACCCACCTCGGCTTTTAAAAAATATTCTCTGAGACTGCACACCTCGCGGTTGTGGAGGGTCTTCGCGTTTAAAAAGCCTCGACCTCCGCACTTCCGCGGGATATACAGTCTCAAAACCGATGATCGTGGGTGATGCATCCGGCTTTCGGTCAGCAGTGTACGAACTCTTCTATCCAGGGCGTCGAGTTCGGTCTGAGTCCATTTGAGTATGCCGAAAGAGTACATTAAAACCGGCATGACCCAAACCATTGAAGGCGCGCACCTTGTTCCCACCTGAAAGAAGGCTATTTAATACCTTTCTCAGGCGACCGAAGAAGCGCTCCCTCAATGATTGCTTCATGTCAGTTACATTAATGCCTAACGCTTCCGACATACCCAAATACTTATAGGTTTCGGATGAGGAAAGAGATTTCAGGTGTATGGAGTCCGAGAGTTGAAGTCCCTTGGACTCCATAATCTCCCCTCGCTTTACATACATGACTGCACATTTGTCCACACCAAATTCCATCCTGATGGCGCTACTAAAAGTTTCAGTTACTTTCAGTAGCTCCATCAATCGCAATTTGTTGGGGGCAAAGAGTTTCAGATCATCCATGTAAAGCAGGTGAGATATAACCTGACCATCCTTCCTCAACCGGCAGCCTAGGCCTGAATTCTCCAGCAATGTGCTTAGAGGATTCAGGGCTAAACAGAACCAAAGTGGACTCAGACTGTCGCCCTGGAATATTCCCCGCTTAATCCATACAGGCTCATCGCTCCCCTGGATCTGTCGACATCCTGGATATCGAAGGACCGTCTTCCATTGCCCCATACATGACTCAAGAAAGGTGCGTAGAGTTGTATCTACTTTGTACAACTCCAGCACCCTCATGAGCCACGTATGTGGCACCGAGTCATAGGCCTTCTTATAATCTATCCAACATGTCGACAGATCTTTGCGAGATCGACGAACCTGTTGGCTAATGGCCATGTCGATGAGGAGTAGCTCCTTAGTACCGCGGGACCCATTCCTACATCCATTCTGAGAGGCTGACATGATGGAATTTTTGTCAATGTGTGTATTAATTTTCATTCTCAGAATGGATGTAAGAAGCTTGTAGATCGTCGACAAACACGTGATCGGTCTATAATTTTTGGGTTCCGAGGGACTACCTGACTTATGGAGCAGGTGGGTAACGCCTGTTGTTAAAAACTGTGGGAGGGACCCGGACTCTAAGGATGACTGGAATTGCGATGCCAGGCAAGTGTGTGAACTACTAAACCATTTGAGCCAGAAGTTGTGCAGTCCGTCCGGTCCCGGGGATTTCCAATTTGGTAACGGACGAACTGCTCTAGCTACATCCAAAGGTGTTATAAAAATTGGCTCCATTTCTGGGATAGGTTCACACACTCGCTCGACATCACGCATCCAGTCAGCCTCAGTATGACAAACGGGTACCGACCAGATGCTGCGCCAGAAAGAACTCGTGGTGGCATCATCCGGGCGGCACACGTCTGTCATATTTTGCTCGGGTCGCTCCCAAGCTCTGTATACCCACCTTTCATCGCTCTGGAACATGCGATTCTGTGAATACCGATCAACCCGCTGCTTATACCTCCGAATACGGTTCGCCCATGCATAAACTTTCTGCTTCAGGAAGTCGATGCGCTCTGTGGCACGGGACATGTATTCTTGAGGACTGATTTCAGTCCCCGAGAATGCCCGCCTCACAAAGCGCATCACCCGTGGTCGTGTATTGCCCTCCCTGAAGCAGTATAGTTTGCCGATGAGTACCCTGGCCCCGTCGATACGGCGCTCGATCCTGCGCTGCCAGGTTGGTACGGCTGGTTTTGGTCGAGTAGCTACGTCACAATTTGGAAACTTGACATTAGCTAAACGACATGCCGCAACAGCCCCACAGAACAGAATCGATTGTGTATCAACGAGGTTCTCGCTACTCTCGAATATATGCTTGAGTTGCGAGTCCAAGGCACACACCAACGCCCTATTTTTCTTATGCATGGGTAACCGTGGTAATCGGGGCCTAAGTTCGGTAGGAGTGGACCGATATTCACGAAGCGCATCCTCCAGAGCGTTCCTCAATCGGTCGTTGCACTGGCTACTTACCGTGGCAACCCTATCATCCTCCTCTACAACAGCAGGGATCGACCGCGGTAGGGTTACGTTAATATCTGACACTTGCACCGCGGTTTGTGTCGGAGTTAGGATGATAAGGTTGCGGTGGTTGTGGTGTACTTCTGAGCGCAGCCTATCAAGCGCGGCGTCGTCCAACCTGTGGTTGCGTTGGATAACCCGCACCTGATCCGACAGTCGTTGGGCCGAGACGTTGACGGTTGGTTCAAGATCCTGGAACAGAGACAGCATCCTAACACGGTACGCAGTGAGGTTAGTTCCCCCCTCTGTAGACCGTTATTATTATTATTATTTTTTATAATTAAATTCAATATAAATTCAATATAAAATCAAATAATTGTGAGCAAGAACCCCTTTCAGGTGAAGGCCTCCTCCAGAGATTGCCAAGTGTCCCTGTTGCTTGCTACTGAAACCCAGTCTCGACCAGCTATGTGTGTGACGTCGTCTGCCCCTCGTGCTTGCGGTCTGCCTCTCTTTCTGTAGCCGGCTGGTCCTGGCCATACTGTGGCTCGTATAGTCCACCTGTCGTCGGTCAGTCTGGCCACGTGGCCCGCCCATCTCCATTTTAATTTTAGTGCGTGACTCAGGGCATCAATAATGTCTGTCTTCTCGCGGATTATTGAGTGTGGAATTTTCTGAAGTTTGCTTATTTTCATCATACTCCTTTCCATACTTCTTTGGCTTGTTTTTATTTTGTGTTTAACCTTCCGAGTGAATTTCCACGTTTGGCAAGCATATGTCAGGGAGGGTAAAAGGCATGAATTCATCACTTTTCTTTTCAGTTTTATAGGAAAGTTGCCTTTTAGTACTTCTTTACAGCTCCAAAACTTGTTCCATGTTTTCTGAATTCTCCTGTCTACTTCTTGACTATTGTTGTGTGCGCTAAATGAAATTTGTTTTCCTAAATATATAGTTACTCACATATTCTAGTTGGACATCTTCGAGTTTGATAGTTTCGTGGCTGCTGCTTGTCATTACTTTCGTTTTATTTAAGTTTATTTCTAAGCCTACTTCCTTGCTTGCATTATGCAGAGTGGATATCATGTATTGTAGGTCTTTATGATTATCAGCTAAAAGAACAATATCGTCGGCGAACCTTAGATGGGAGAGGTTTTTTCCTTTGATATTGATTCCCAAGTTTCTCCAGTTTAGACTGCTTATAACCGCCTCTAGCACTGCTATGAAAAGACGAGGTGAAAGAGGGTCGCCTTGCCTGACCCCTCTTTCTATTTTTATAGGTGGTCCTGTGTCTTCCAATTGTACTCTACTGTAACTGTTCTCATATAGGTGCTTCAGTATGTTTATATATCTTTGGTTGACGTTTTGAATTGAATTCCAAAGACCGTTATACATCGCCTTTATCGATTACCAAAAGCAAAAAAATCATTCGATTAACAAAAGCATTCGATACGATTTTACACTCTGCTATTTGGCAAACTCTACTTAAATATCCGGATATGTAGCCTATAAAGATTCGGCCGAGTATCGTTAATTTGCTCCTAAAAATTGAAGATTTCCGTTACTTTTCCTCCTCTTTATGGAAGTCGGTTGAAAATAAATTGATAATTATAGACTTCATTCAATACAAATTGGTCTCTTCAAACTGAACTAAAATGAAAATAAGTTACCATCCCATTTTATACCACTCCGCATTTTTACCCATAATCATCCGTGTAAAAATATCGCATGAATCTGATATAATTTGACACAGAATGTCATTATGGCGGCGCGGCGTTTGATTGGCGGGCGCACGTGAAATTGAAACAGAGCGGCGACATGATTCGGTTACGGACAGGTCACTGTAGTACAGACGGATACAGATGCTGGAAAATGAGGAAAAGAAGAAAACATTGGCTTTCTTCTAGCAGATAATTGGAACCTTACTTTGCCATCATGGTCATCAGGTGAAGGTCACCAGAAGAATAGAATAGAACAGAATCATCTTTATTAAACACTAGCGGACGTCACGCGGTTTCACCCGCGTAGTTCCCGTTTCTGTGGGAGTACGGAGATAAAATAGAGTCTATGTTACTCAGAGTGAATGTAGCTTTCTAATGGTGAAAGAATTTTTGAAATCGCCGTAGTAGTTTTTGAGTTTATCTATACAAAAATACAAATCTTTCCTCTTTATAATATTACTAGCTGACGTCCCGCGGTTTCACCCGCGTAGTTCGCGTTCCCGTGGGAGTACGGGAATAAAATATAGCCTATAGCACTCACGAATATTGTAGCTTTCTACCAGTGAAACAATTTTTAAAATTGGTTCATTACTTCCGGAGATTACCCCCTACATACAAACTTACAAACATACAAACTTACAAACAAATGTTACCTCTTTGTAATATTAGTATAGATTATATATTATATAATTATAGTGTAGAAAATGCCGCTAAGCTGAAATGGACTGGACTGACCACGTCTGCCGCATGCCCAATGAGCTGTGGGCCAAAATAGCCACTTTCTGGAGCCCTGACACAGCCAGAAGGCGTCGCGGCAGACCTCGTAGAAGATGGCGAGACGAGCTGGATAACACCAACGACCAATGGTCCACATTAACACTGGATAGAAAAAACTGGGAGTTATGGGGAGAGGCCTTTGCCCAGCAGTGGGATGACGAAGGCTAACAGTATCGGTCTCATATTTTACATATCATGTACAGGTACAATAAACAAGTAACATTCTTAAAAGAAAACATTTCACATAGGGTGACACAATAGGCGGTCTTATCGCGTAAAGCGATCTTTTCAGGACATACTTTGGAAGAATTACAAAAGTAAGTGGGGATATGCAAAAAGTTTTCAGTTCACGAGGATAATATTCCGGGATCGCCTGTCTATTCGTAAAGCCGATGAAATAATTCGGGAATGAAGAAATTTGATTTTGATTGTTGACTAAGATGGGGGTGTTTAATATTATGTCAGTTCCATTTATGTATTGTATGTCGGTGGTGAATTTCCCTGATGAAAGTTAATTGATTGAGTTGTATTGGTGGGAGCTTGTCACGGCGTTGTGTAAAGGCATGGACCGGAGGCTTGTGATCAGTAAAAATAGTTGCATTTTGCACTTCTAGACAGAAGCACTGCGTAGCATTAGCCTATAGGGTTCCCACTGCAACTGGGTGTTTCCCAGCTGCATTGGGAACCGTACAGGCTAACAGGTTTATTCTTCCTTAAGAGGGACGCACAGAACTACTCTCTTTATAGTTTTTTTGTCATTTCCTCTGCTACTGTCGCTTCGAAAATGACTGTGTCTATGAATAGCTTTCTCTCCAGGATGGAAACTTATCTGCGATGTAACTGAGATAGTAGAGATACCTGATGATGATTGTGTGTTGATGATCATCATCATCATCATCATTCTCTTCTCTTATCCCAATTTATTTGTGGTCGGCGCAGCATGTCTTCTTTTTCCATACTTCTCTATTACTCATCATGTCATCAGTTAACTCCTTTCTAGCCATATCATCCTTCGTGTGTTGAAGATCATTGCTAAAAATACCGAAGGATTCATAAATGAGTTCACGTCCCTGAGACAAAGCTGGACTGTCGCGGGGCTGTAATTTAATGCATTATAATTCATCCTGAAAGGAAAAATTGCAGGAAAAACGGTAGATTGTTTAGCTCATGCCGTCACTACCACGATGGTGATAACACAATCACATGAGATTTCAGCTTTCTCTCTGGGATGTAAACTCATTTATGAATCCTCTAGTACCAAATGCCTGATAATGTTGATGTAGGTATATTAGCTTAAGTTTAAAAACCCATCAGAAAAAGACGAAACGAACGCAAAAGAAGTAAGGCAGCAGGAGTTTGCTAGGATCAAAACAAGTGCCGTTCTGTAGTTTCTGTCTATCTCCATCTGGGTTTATGTGTATGTATCAGAAAACATAATTTTCCCAAGTGTTTTGCTCATACGTGTACAGTAAACAATCCGGGTTCCCGGCCACAATATCGTGTTATGTACCGTTTTGCCGCGTCGCCGCGCCGGCCCCGGGCTACAGACGTCCACCTACCTACCACGGTACACTGTACAACCTCTGTTCTCTACAATACCGCTGTTTGTAAGGGTTTTAGAGGGTTATTTTTGTTTACGAAGGTTTTTATGATATATATTAGCTATGGTTCTATAATGTGAGGTGGATTTTGGTGATTTTAGCAACTGTAGAGGACTTTAGCCGTGTGGTATCCGGCAGAGTAGAATAGAACCAACCCATTACACTCACGGGTGTCGTATAAGGCGACTAATGTCTGAGGCAGAACACCTTGCGCCTCCGTAGACCAGAGAATGGGCAGCAGCGTTTTCTGTTAGTCTTTCATTACTGCGATCTCCAATCCGCCTGCCAAGCGTGGAGATTACGGCAAATTCCTCCCATCATGGGAGAGGCTTATGTTCAGCAGTGGACGTTATGGGCTGTTGTAGTAGTTGTAGTAGAGGACTTTACTTCCTGGTAGTTTAAAGACTAACATTATATGGCAGGTACCATTTTGTAAATCACTTTCTTTGTAGGGGTTACTTCTTGGGTAGTTCAAATGAGTTTAGCTCAAAATTTTGCCACGTGAATTCCGCTCACTGATGCAGTGAATAGATCATCAAGTGCTGCTGATGGAAGGTGGGTCTGTAGGGAGTCGCCGCATACGCTGTGACTCATTTACAACAACAGCCCATAACGTCCACTGCTGGACATAAGCCACTCCCATGATGGGAGGAATTTGCCGTAATCTCCACGCTTGGCAGGCGGATTGGAGATCGCAGATAGCATGAAAGACTAACAGAAAACGCTGCTGCCCATTCTCTGGTCTACGGAGGCGCAAGGTGTTCTGCCTCAGACATTAGTCGCCTTATACGACACCCGTGAGTGTAATGGGTTGGTTCTATTCTACTCTGCCGGATACCACACGGCTGCCTGTGACTCATTTAAACATTCTCAATTATTCATCTTCTTTGTTCATATCGGCATTCATCATGTACTGTCAACCGCAGATTTATTTTACACACAAAAGACATATTTACAGGAATGGTAGTAAAGGTAATCACGAGGGGACAGCCTCGTTGGTCGGTGGCAATCGCGACCGTTGATCACGAGGTCCGGGGTTGGATTCAGGTCGGGCAAACTCTTATTGTGTTTTACCATCAGGAATTTCTCAATAGCAGCCACTGTCTGGGTTTGTGCCCGGTTGATGGCAATGGGCTCGCCCCCTATTAAATGGGACTTGAACATAATTGGCGAAATGTGGGTGTACTAATGGGTACACCTCTGCCTAACCATTACAACAGGCGTGATGTTATGAGTATGCTAATATATTACTTACAGGCATGCACAACATTCTTAGAAAAATGTAAACAACAATTTTAAAAACCTGAGTGGTAACAATTTTAATTTGTCAACGCCTTTGTTAATTTCGAAGCGCAAGAAACTAATATGATAATTGTTGATGATAGAGGCATTGATGGACGAACGTGTAAATAATACGTAAGTTCATCAATGCTTAGTTGTGGCCAAGGCTTGTACAGTCACGGACTATAAATGATGAGCCACTTGCCACTATTCGTATTTTAGCCGTGTAATGCAAATCGGGTTTATTAAAGATTTAATAATATATTACACAGTTAGACGATCTTAATGCGTAGATGTGGATATTTTAAATGTTAAACATTGTAGCTATTATGGAGCAAATAAATTAAACTATTAGGTTAATTCTCAGCAAACATTTATATTAAAACAACGCCTTTAAACAAAATAAATATTAATAATCTATCACTGATTAGTTTAACAAAATAAATAATAATAATCTGTTTAAAATAATTGAGCTATGGATGTCCGTTCTGTCGCACGGTCCACAAGCAAAGAGGCCCGGCGCACCGAGCGAACCGCCCGCCAGCCCGTCTCCTCCCCACCACGCGCCACGTGCCGTCGTGGTGGTGCGATGCCGACGTCACGGCTAGCTAGGCGGCGCCCGCAGTTCCGTCCGTCCAAAACAGATGGCGCTCGCTCCACAAAGTTGCCAACACGGCCATTCTGCAAGGCGCATGTCCCAGGCGCCCCACGATGCTAGGTAAAACACTGAAACAAAATCAACATCAGAACTAGTTTTCTCAATCTACAAGTATGAATCACAAGCCTTATTACGTTTTCGAACCATCAGCAAGTGCCTACTCTATTGCTGCTAGTTGAACCGTACTTAAAGGGACTATGCCACACTTAAGAGTCCTGGTTTTCCTAGAGCTTACCACTTGGAATCACTTGCATTTAAAGAGCTTTTCGCTACACTTAAACGTACCAAGTTGTTTTCCAAGCGATATTCACATTTGCTGGTGTTTCTATCCTGGAGAAAATTAAGGTACAAGTGTTTTATCTAGCCTCGCGAGTAAAATAAGCAATAGCAATACTGTATGTGAGACTGTGTAACCACTTAATTTTATTTGTAATAAAATTATAAAGCAGTGAATTTATTAATAATTATTAACAGCAGACAAGAAAGTATAGTACATACCTTTAAAACCATGACTTGCCAACACGGACCTTATTCTTAACCGCTTATTCCAATTTCCAGTCATCTATTTGTATCCAATACTTCATATTTTCAGCAGCTGCGACGCCATTGTACGGTTTACTGCTCCTTTCAGAACCCCTTAGGTCTGTCACCTCATATCTGTCATTACCCAGAACCTTTTTTACTCGAAATGGTCCTTTGAAGGTGGGCAGGAGTTTTCTGCTTCGACCATCGTTGCTCTGGCTTTGTATTCTGATCAATACCAAATCTCCTTCTTCGTAAATCTTGGCTTTTGACCGAGTTTTATCAAACCTTTGTTTTTGCGATATTGCACTGGCTTTAATATTTTTATCTACCTTTGCTCGCAACTCTGTTACGTCGACTAGCGATTCATCATCAAGCTCTGGCTCTACATTGTCATTGTCAACGCGCAAACGATATCCCAATAAAACCTCACTGGGAACGGCATTAATAGTTTTATGGATTGTACTGTTTAAACCTTGCTGTATTATTTTAACATATTGATCCCACCTATCTTCAGTAGTATCTGCTCCAATAGTTTTTAATGATTCTAGAATTGTCTTATTAAATCTCTCTACCTGTCCATTTGAGCGAGGCATACCTGTTGCCACAATATGTGCGCGAATATTTTTGCTCTTACAATAATCTTTATACATGTTGGAAGTAAAACATGACCCTGAATCGGAAATAATTCGTTTTGGATTGCCGAAAAATTTAGTTATATTATCTAATTCGTTTATGAGATCGGATGTTTTTGTAGACTTTACTGCACAGATAAACACAAACTTAGTGAATGCATCTACTAAAACTAGTAAGTATATATTGTCGTTTCGTGTTTTAACGAACGGACCTAAGTGGTCCGCGTGCAAAGTGTGAAAAGGTTGCGCGTATTTTGGCAACGGGTATAACTGTCCTTCCTTAGCACCACCCTTATTTTTGTAATAAATACAATTCAAACAGTTTTTGATGTATTTTTTTATTATGTGACGCATACGAGAAAACCAATATTTGTGCCCTATTCTCTCAAACGTTTTATCGACAGAAAAATGACCCACGTCATCATGGTTGTATTTTATTATTTGCCATATACAACTCTTTGGGACGACCCATCGTCGCCCTTGGGCTGTTCTTCTATACACTTTCCCACCTAATAGTTCATACGTGTCAAAAATTATTTTATTTTCATCTATTTCACCAGACTCTAAAACGGTTTTAATTTTCACAATGTCAGGGTCTTGCATTTGTACAGAAAGTAACCAGTCTCCCTCGGTTATTGATAATATTATTTCCCTTTCCGACCTCTCACCTGAGGGAACGGGATTTCGACTCAAGGCATCCACATGTTGCATACGTGTACCTTCTCTATGCTTTATTTCGTACATGAACTCTTGAGTCGAAAGAACCCATCGTGCGATCCGGGGAATAATATTCTTTTTAGTCAACGCGTACCTGACCGCGTTACAATCTGTGATAACGGTGAAAGGTGAACCAATTAAATAAAGACGAAATTTTTGGAGTGAAGTTACGATTGCTAGGAGTTCTAACTCAAATGAGTGGTATTTCTTTTCGTCCTCAGTTGTCTGACGGCTATAGTAATAAACTGGTTTTTCACCCTCATCAGCAACCTGAACAAGAATACCCGCAACGCCATCTCGACTAGCGTCTGTATACAAAACGGTTTCTTTATTTGGATCAAAAATAGATAATACGCTATCTGATGTTAGTTTTGCTTTTAATATTTGAAACGCTTGATCATGCACAGAATCCCAATACCAAGGGGCATCTTTTTTTAATAATTTAGTAAGAGGGGCAGAAATGATAGAGCAGTTTTTAATAAATTTGCGAAAATAATTAATTAGTCCCAGAAACTGTCGCAACTGGTGGACAGTTTTCGGTACGGGAAATTTCTTAACGGCTTCCACTTTGGTTTCGTTCGGCGTTACGCAATTTTGTTTTATTCTGTATCCGAGAAACTCTATTTCAGTTTTAAGGAAATGACATTTTTTTAAATTTAAAGTTTGACCATTGTTTTTAAATATTTTTAAAATGTTTTCCAAGAGCTTTAAATTTTCCTCAATAGTTTGTGTCACTAAATAAACATCATCTAAATATACAATAACGTTCTCAAACCTTAAGTTACCTAATACCTTATTCATCATTTGTTGAAAACAAGATGGTGCATTAGCTAAACCGAACGGGAGCCGCAGAAATTCATAATGACCATCTTCGGTAATGAATGCCGTTTTCTCGATGGACTGTGGGCTCATAATAATTTGGTAGTACCCACTTTTTTGATCAAGACTCGTGAAATATTTATAACCCTGTAGTCTATCTATAAGATCCTCTATTCGGGGCATTGGGTACTTGTCCTTAACTGTTATTTTATTCAGTGCGCGGTAATCGATGCAGAGTCTTTTCTCGCCATTCTTTTTGTTCACAAGCAGAGCGGGACTCGCGTAAGGGGATTTACTTTCTTGAATTATTTTATTATCAACTAATTCCTGCACCATATCTCGAATAATCTTTCTATCTGAATGAGAGGCTCGAAAAGGTCTGCACTGTACCGGTCGTGGGTCTGTCAGAGTAATAACCATCTCGTGGTTGTTCACTTTCCCTAACTCATTTATGTCTGTCGCGATACACTGTTTATATTGTCTAAATAAATAAATCAGTTCATTTAAGTGAGTGTCAGTATTGATCTTAGTCTCGTGAATAACGTCACAAAATTCACTAAGTGATTGCGCATAGTCAAACTTGAATGAATTACCTACACGTGAATATATCAAATCGTTTCGCTCCGTTATATTACGGCCAATCAGTATATCACAACCTACTAAGTCATCAATGACGTAAAAGTTCACACTAGTTAAAGACACGCAGTCAATTTTTAAATCTAGAGTGACTTTTCGAGTAACCGGTTTAGAATTATGCTTAGAAAACCCTTGTAACAAAACTGGCGAGGGTAGTACACTGGTTTGAAGCGAATATTTTTCCACCACCAATTCGGAAATTAAGGAACAACTGCTTCCCGTATCAATAAATGCCTCATGGACAAAATTGTCAATGTTAACCGTTTTTACAAATTTATTTCGCGGATCAGAGGTGTGAATCAATTTGGTTTCCTCAGTTTCTGGTTTGATAAATCCTGTACTCTTCTTACTACGGCATACAGCCTCAACATGGCCTTTTTTTTACAAAAATTACATTTAATGAGATCACACTGGTTCCTTTTATGATTTCCACCGCAAGTGTAGCATTTAATAGGTTTCTGAATATTTGTTGAACTGGTTTGATTACTTTCATGCGCACTACGAGAATTGGCATTAATATTTGAAGAGGTAACAGTCGTGGATGGCAGGCTAAAATTATTCGTTTGATCCATTGTTTTATGTTGGTTTTCACGTGTACTACCCGAACTGATTTGTTTTGAGTTTTTGCCTTTGTAGGTACGACCATGAAGGTAACTAGCCAAATCATGGCAAGATTTAAAATTACTCGCCTCAATAGATGCTCCTATATTGCTGTCGCCTATGCTACCGACAATTATAGATATAATATCTTGTTCAGTAAAGTTTAAAGACAACCGATCAACTTTACATTTAATATCAAAATAAAATTCGTATAATGATTGGTTTTCCACTGTTTTTTTATTAATTATTTCTTTTAATAATTCAAACATATTACGACGTGTTTGAAAACTATTAGCCAGACGCCGATTCCAATCACTCCACTTCCATGTAGGCCATTGACTATCAGTACGCAACAACGAGTCATACCAGACTTTGCCAGAGCCTTTCAACTTATTAAGAGCTTGATAACGTATCGTTTCGTCAGTCCAATCAAACGTTGCCGCATAGGATTGTATAATATTAAGCCATGCATTTATATCATCATGTAAGGGGTCAAACTCCGGTATAATATTGTTTAAGGTACTCACAGCTTTGGTATCTTTATGATGCGATACCTTTGACTTCCTTCTGGGCGGAGGTGACGGCGTTCTGGAGCTTGTACTCGTTGTACTACTGCTACTTGACGATTGTGCTCGCCTGCGATAACGCCTGCGTTTGCCCATGGCGCGTAGGTGTCACTTCTGATATTAAAGATTTAATAATATATTACACAGTTAGACGATCTTAATGCGTAGATGTGGATATTTTAAATGTTAAACATTGTAGCTATTATGGAGCAAATAAATTAAACTATTAGGTTAATTCTCAGCAAACATTTATATTAAAACAACGCCTTTAAACAAAATAAATATTAATACTATCACTGATTAGTTTAACAAAATAAATAATAATAATCTGTTTAAAATAATTGAGCTATGGATGTCCGTTCTGTCGCACGGTCCACAAGCAAAGAGGCCCGGCGCACCGAGCGAACCGCCCGCCAGCCCGTCTCCTCCCCACCACGCGCCACGTGCCGTCGTGGTGGTGCGATGCCGACGTCACGGCTAGCTAGGCGGCGCCCGCAGTTCCGTCCGTCCAAAACAGATGGCGCTCGCTCCACGAAGTTGCCAACAGGTTTAGTCGTTTATATTCGTACTTAGTACAGAGTGACTACCTAAAGTCGACGAATTGCAGGTGTAGCAACCGTCACCTAGCGACAATATTGTTTTAGCGTAGCCATAGTAACGGTGGCGTACGGAGAAATTTTATCTTTTCTAACATCGTTTCAACTGTCACTCTGGC
Organism: Xestia xanthographa; assembly: GCA_905147715.2. Classification (NCBI taxonomy): domain Eukaryota; kingdom Metazoa; phylum Arthropoda; class Insecta; order Lepidoptera; family Noctuidae; genus Xestia; species Xestia xanthographa. The sequence continues at coordinate 2,983,612 of LR990655.1, forward strand.
TTCGGATAGGTTTTCAGAAATAAAGAGTATTTAATAAGGACTATTTCTTCAAAGGAGGTCAGTATCAAATAGATTGGGATACACGTCAGCACCATTGTATGGATTTATCATTGACAACTTATAAGTCATTTTTCAACCTCTATGGATAAGACTATTTCCGATTATTAGTAATGTGTCATTTTGTTTCCGAGCATTCGGTTTGAGTTCGTGTTTAATCGTGTAATCTCGTGAATGTATACAACTGCAAAATTGGAAATCTTGAAAGTGGCTTATCAATTATAGTCCGTGACTGTACCAGTACTTTTCTCAAATAATGCGAGGAAATTAAATCCCGCGTTGAAGAGTTCATTTGTCTTTTTTTCAATAAACCGCTTTCTATTTGCAAGCCAATTCGAAATTTAAATAAAATCTTTGATAAGTTACCTCCTTGGTTGCCATGTTTCAGAGCAAAAGATCGTTCAATTTTTAAATAACAGCGGCCAAATGAATTACAAATTAAACTCATACTGTTATGAGTTTACTATGTAATTTATTTGGCCGCTAAACACGACAGATATGGATTTTCATACAACTTTTGCCGGCCGCTGGTAGCATGTATCTGGCCAGTACAGATATTTCGATTTATCTCGAAGAAGGTTGTCAAAATAATGCTCAAATTTCCAAGCATATTTGAGAAAAGTCAGTAAAGTAAGACAGCAATTTTTTTTTGAATGATTAAATTTAGGATTAAATATTAACTTTATCGCGTTGTGGTCCGATATTATAGCTTCTTAACTACTGCAACAGCCCATAACGTCCACTGCTGGACATAAGCCTCTCCCATGATGGAAGGAATTTGCCGTAATCTCCACGCTTGGCAGGCAGATTGGAGATCGCAGTGATGAAAGACTAACAGAAAACGCTGCTGCCCATTCTCTGGTCTACGGAGGCGCAAGGTGTTCTGCCTCAGACATTAGTCGCCTTATACGACACCCATGAGTGTAATGGGTTGGTTCTATTCTACTCTGCCGGATACCACACGGCTTCAGATCAGTACTACATCCAAACTTTAAAAAAAAACAGTGTGACAAGTGTGGATAGTAGGTAAGCGAAGAAGTAAAGATGGACAAAAAAGATTTTTTATTTATTTATTTCAACAAAAGTTACATGGAAGTATTTCACAAATCTTCTGCCAAAGTGCAGGACAGTTTGTCGGCAAAAGTTATCTGTATGGTAGCGGGGCACTATCACTGTCCTATGCCAAGCCAACTGGTCACTGATCAGAGTACCGTATGCATATTTAATAATTGCGTTATAGCAACCCATTTGTTAATCATTGGTAGATTGCTAAACAACATTACACCTCATGCCCCAATCAGTAATCAAGATAATTAACAAAGTCGTTTCCCACCCAACAAATCAAGTTTATCGATGGACATCTGTGTCGAGGTGTCATGGCAGCCACTATCGAAATAATATCGTTTGAGGCAGCGCGGCTGCGGCGCGCACACTACATACGCTGCGATTTTGTTACGAGACACCCGCGCAACACTATTTTGGTTTCGACACACATTATACGGATTTTCAGGTGGATTTCGATGTTGTCAGATATGAAACTGGTATTTTTGATACTGTTTTCTGTAATAGGGTATATGCATGTTTTTTATCACTCTAAACAAAGCGTATTAACATCAGTAACAGCAAGTGAAATTATTTTTTTAATGTCTATAAAAAGTACTAAGTTATAAGCATTTGAAACTGCTGATTAGACAGAGAGATCCGACACAGCGAATGACATCATTCTCTGCATCGACGTACAAAATCCATACTAAATTCCGTTTATCTGGAAAGAAATAGAAACAAAAGTTTAAATTGTTATAACTTTTGTGTTGTTCGGCCGATTTATGTCTTGTTTTCGCTTTTTGTGATTATTTTATAGTACTTTAACATTTCGTAACGAAAAAAAAATAATATTATGCATATTCCCTATTGCTGGTCCGTGTATCTTATTTAATATATAAAAATCTCGTGTCACAGTGTTTGTTATCAACCTCCTCCGAAACGGCTTGACCAATTTTTATGTTTTTTTTTGGTGTATATTTGATAGGTCTGAGAATAGGTTGTAGGGTACTTTTGGTCTAACACATACACATCAAAATTTCCTAACGGCAACGGCTAGTATCATCATCATCAGCCTATTAATGTTCCCACTGCTGGGACACAGGCCTCCTCTCTATGAGAGGGAATGGGCTATAATCCACCACGCGAGCCCAGTGCGGGTTGGCAGATGTCACATGTCTTCGAAGTTTTCGGTTCTAGGACATGCCGGTTTCCTCACGATGTTTTCCTTCACCGTTTTGAGAGCAGTGATGATGTAATAAATTACACAAAGTAATGCGCCTGTCTGGGTTCGGATCCGCCACCACTGGGCCACCACTGCTCCCCACGGCTAGTATTGCTATAAAATAACAAAACATAACATTAACACATACATACACACAACATATACGGTACGCCGTATTACCCAGTACTGGTATACTGGTTGTCATAATTTTGGGCTACTGACTACCTGTTACAACTGTCAAAGATCTACAAATTACAGCCGGAACCAACGGCTTAACGAGCTTTCCGAGGCACGTAGGAAACACAGTATAATAAATAATAATAATAATAAATCGTTTATTTATAAAAAGTGGCACACTTACAATTAAGTATCTTAACAAATAAAATAGAGCACTGTTGCTTATTGCCTGAACTAGGTGGAACCTGTATTTCAGGCTAGGAGGTGCATAAATACCTACTTAAAATAAATAAATTAACAATAAAGCCGTGCCGCGTATTAGCCGTGTGGTATCCGGCAGAGTAGAATAGAACCAACCCATTACACTCACGGGTGTCGTATAAGGCGACTAATGTCTGAGGCAGAACACCTTGCGCCTCCGTAGACCAGAGAATGGGCAGCAGCGTTTTCTGTTAGTCTTTCATCACTGCGATCTCCAATCCGCCTGCCAAGCGTGGAGATTACGGCAAATTCCTTCCATCATGGGAGAGGCTTTTGTCCAGCAGTGGACATTATGGGCTGTTATAGTAGATAGTATAGTATAGTAACAATAAAAGAAAAATGAAATTACTAAATTTGCAACTTACATAGAAAATAAACAAACAAATGTCAGCAGTTTACTTGCAGTATGTAATGTATGGTCACCCATCCACAGACCAACCTTAGGAAGCGCGGTTTAACCTTGAAGCGGCGACCTGTGCGGCTGTTATCATTTAGCTAATCTAAGTATGATGTCTACTCCTTTACTCTAATTAACCTCCGTAACAATGATCTTATTTATACTGTTACTGATGAGTAGATTCAAGAAAGGACAGAATACCACGTAAACAATAAGTGAATACCCGACATGTCCACCCGTGGGCCAGTACGGGTCACGTCACCGTTATTGTGCCCTGGGGCTAAGTCGTACGTGTCGTGGGCCGCGATTGATGCTAGATTGTGTTATTGTGGCACTCTGGAATGGGCTTAATTGCTTTGTATAACTCTGTGACTGTGATATTTCTGGTACCTAACATTACAGCGTTTTGTTGTGCGGGCAAAGAGATTAATCAATAATGTTTATTTTTCTTGTCTTTACGAGACAGTAATTAAGTTAAATGAAGCAAATTTATTTAAAAAAATATACATAATGATTCATACAAACAAGCTCTTATTTTAAAAGGTAAAATAATATGAAACGTTCCTCCAAATCGTTCGAAAAATATTCGACTGTTTCATTTTATTCTGGACAGCTAACAAAACGTTGACATATTTCATAAACTACAGACAGTACGAAGTTCCCAAAAAATATCTTAGTCGGCCGTAAACTTGAGCAGAAAACAGTGGCTACGAAATCTCGTAGCAGCACCGTAGCATGCCGTAGCGTCGTAGCTTCGTAGCATCACAGAAGACAGACAATACTAATTACGTAGCGGTAGTCGTCTTCCTAACACGATGTTTTGTTTTTCCTTAATCACATGAACTATTAACTTAAGCCACATGTTTACGCCTCTATGTCTCTGAAGGGCTAGGCAGAGGTTTCCCTACTTATACATCCACATTTCGCCAGTAATGTTTAGGTTTGATGTAATAGGGGGCGGGCTTTTTGCCATTCTGAAAATCCATGTGTGGATTCGACAAACAGACATCATGTCCAGCTGTACCTTTGCGACCACGAGACCAATAAGTATTTTAGTTTTCCTCTACTAATTATCAATGACAAACAATATTTTCTATCTTCTTCTTCTGTTTAATATGTACATATATATAGGTAATTAGCTGTTAGTCTCGCAAAAACACGAAAACAAAATGGCTTAAAAAATATTGTTACGGTCATAATTGTCAGGACAAGGTTCGTATATAGACCATTATGATATAAAACAAAAATGCTAATTGCACATCATCTGCCTAGCCTTTTCCCAAATATATTGGGGTCGGCTTCCAATTTAAACGGATGCAGCTGAATACCAGTATTTTACATGGAGCGACTGCCTATCTGACCTTCACAACCCAGTTAGTACTGGGTAATACGATACCCCTTGGTAAGACTGGTTGTCAGACTTTTTGGGCCACTGACTACCTCTAACGACTGTCAGAGTCTAAAATCTACAAATGACAGCCGGGACCAACTGCTTTAAGTGCTTTCTGAGGCATGGAGGAAACTCGGTATGTAAGGGTGGTCACCCATCCACAGACCAACCTAGGCAAGCACGGCTTAACCTTAAGATCGACCCGAGCGGCTGTTATTATTTAGCCACGAGCTCCTCAAAAATGCTAATTGCACATTTAAATAAAAAAACTGCGCCCGTGCGAAGACGGGTGGGTCGCTAGTTTCATAAATTTTTGAATAAGCTTCCTAACTATTACTTTCAACATCACTTCTATAAATGACCCGATTTTCTATATTAAAGTCTCACTGAACTTTTTATGATAATATGTTACGCTACAAAGTGTTATGTTAAAGTTGTATTGTGTGAACTCGATCACGTTCAGTATTGAGCGGCGAGGAAATAAAAATATCGCATCAATAGCGACATAAAAGGGACTTCTGTGTGTTGAGTATACACGAGGTGACGAGCCGGGGATATGAAAAAACTCATCTTCTTGAAATTTCAAAAGAGAAAATATAGTTTTTTTTTTTAAACGTTGGCCGTCATTTGGCATGGATTATATGGGATTTTTGTTACACTTTCACGCAAAAACTACTGAACAGATTTTGATGAAATTTAGCACACAGATAGTTTATAACCTAGATTAACGCATAGGATACTTTTTATCCTGGTAGTATGATCCCGTGGGATAATTATCGAACTCCACGCAGGCATAAGCTAGTTCATTATAAAACTATCTAAAAGAAACAAACATTGAAACAAGAAACATTGAAACGAAAAACATTGTAACAAGAAACATTGAAACAAGAAACATTGAAACAAGAAACATTGAAACAAGAAACATTGAAACAAGAAACATTGTTCAGCAGCCATACACTATTTGCCTAAGAAGCAACAGCCATGCAAAATTACTTTCCTTGTTCTTAACTATGACTGCATTCAACTGAAATTGAATTAAACTAACGGACACTTATGGAAATTGTTTAAAATCCAAAAGACTTTCTGGTTTTGAGGTTATAAAAAATCATAGCGTTAATCCGTGTGTTCCCAGGAACTACGAAATATATATTTTTTTTCACGAAGAATTGATCTAAAATAAAACATAAAAAAATATAAACAGTACTTACTGTAAATAAAAGTTTTACCTTTAGGCGCTTCGTTTCCAAACGTTAAACGGGGATGTCAATAATGCATCAACAGACGACTGTCAACCTAGTGTCAACAATGTCAAACGTCTTTCGTTATATCATAACTTCATTCACCCGGCGCGTTTGAGCGCTTTAGCTCTATAGCGCTCAAACGCGCCGGATATAGATTTATTTGCAGCAAAAAAATCATACCCATAAATCAAGCGCTGAAAGTGCTGTATTTATGGGTATGATTTTTTATAATCAAATATGGCGTTGCGGGATACGATTGAGAATAAATGCAACTCTTTAAATTGTTTACGATATGCAGAAGTGTCTATTTGATTGCAATAATTTGATAGATAAAGCAAAAAAATAAATTGAATTATTGTATTGGTTGCACACGTTGGTTGCACACGTGTTGGTCCATTAACGATGTCCTTTAACGAAACTCTTCTGAAAGTGACAGAATAGGCTTCGTTCAATGATATTCTAGTAAACAGATACGTTTTGAACGCGCAATCGTGAAGATTCGAAAACGGCCCAATTGGGCCGTATTGCCTTTAGTCTGTAATACGCATGGCGACGAGCGATACGCTGCTACGAATTTAGTTAAAAATTTAAAAAAAAATGCCATCGTGCGTGTTTAGAAACTGTACCAATTATGATACCAAAGTAAATAAAACACAAGGGATCTCATACCACATGTAACTACGATATACTTTCATTTATTAATATTGTTCATTTATTTTCCTAATATTCTGACATTTGGAGGATAAAAAAAAGAAAGAGGTGGGAAATACATTTTTGTCGTGAGTAGGTACGACAAGGACGCGTTCACTCCAGACATAGAACAACACTATCTGTCTCTTTTTTTCTTATTGGTTTTATCGAGTTATCCCTTTTGTATCATTTTGACTTGTCTGAAATATAATGTAATGAAATGTAGAACGAATGAAAAGTGTGCTGCCGCTGCTGCGCGGAACACTTTTTTCAGTGGTTTTGTAGGTGTATAACATATCTGTTTATTAGAATATCATCGGCTGTGAGAGTGCTGTATTAATTGAATATAATACGGTTATGTACAGTAACTGAAAGTAACCCACACCACACTGGCCTAGCAAATTGTAACCTAACTTAATACTCAACCATTCACATTACATTCTACAATATCTTATTGGATGGAAACTTTAAAAAACTTATACTTCATCTCTATCCTGCGACATATCCCAGCATGCATACTCCCCATGCATACTAACACCCATTCTGTTATATAGGGTGGAGGAATAACATTTCAGTCCTTTCTATTCGCTGCGGTATTTATATTTGTTTGTTTGTCAGCCCGTGCTTTGACTGCCGGCTTCGATTCCTCTTTATGTGTGATGCCTTTGCTTTTATGTATCAAGGTTTTGTGTGAAGAGGATTTTTCTTTATGATAATGAGATGGTATGAGAGGGTCGACGTATATGAGGTAGTAATAGAGTCAATAGAGTGACGACAAAAGTTAGTACTGTAGTTTAGCTTTAACTGAATTGTTTTGAATCAAGTCAAGTAATTTATTACTGTCGTTTCAGAAGTGCTTTTATCTGTTATAATACGAATATTGTCACGATTTTCGTAATGAGATGCATAGACATAATTTCGGATTTGAAGAATCACTTTACAAAAACACTACTAAAACTATACTACTACACTATTGAGACATCAAAACCTACATTACTAAAAGAAGCTCTTTATGGCATTATTTTATTCATAAAAACCTTTTCTCGTCTCCGTTGGCCTAAACAGTAATGATACATCTCCTGTCTTCTCTGCTCGACCGTTCCCAGTAAAGCTAAGCGGAGACGAGAAGTGGTAATATGGAATTCTATTGGTAGTTTACAACACATGTCCCTCCTCTTGTCTATAGTCTCCGCCAGATAAGTAAGAATTAAAGGTCATTAACCCGCATACATTTATTCAAATACATAATTCCGAAAACAGAAATAATGACATAAACTTGTCCTGAAGCGACCTTTATGTGATCCTTGACTTTTTCTAGTAATAAAAAAAGATTTATAATGTATTATCGGGGTACCTACGCAAAGATGGAAAGAGCAATGACCTTTAATTCTTAGTTATCTGGCGGAGACTATATTGTAGTCCCCGCTTCGGTGCAGTTCGGCCCTAGACCAAGACTCAGCTAAAACTACCTTATAGACCGATCTCATTCTTAAACATATCAGAATGTGCTGTAAATCTGTGAACATCTAGCCCACAAAAGTTAGCCAATTAATGAAACCTCAAAAATTACAAAACACTTCACTAGCACACAACCACCAGCTTTTTCTCGCATCTTATCAGACATCGTCCACAAACTGACCGTATTTTATCATTAAAGACTTAAGTTCACCTCAAACGTCCTCAAGTGTCCTCAGTCCTTGGCGAGCCGCCAATAAATCTATATATAAAGTAAATAGATGCAGGCTCGCCGATCCGCACATAAAACTAAGGCTTAAAACTTGCAATAACAATAAGTTAAGACTAAAAGAGAGTTTTATAGTGGGCGATTTTAAAATGGTGTTGACGATGTATCGTGAGTATCGTGACGCAGTGATGAGACGGTTCTCAGTCGGTAGGTGTTGACCGTCCCGAGAAAAATAAAATAAAATATCTTCATAAGTGGAAAGCAAGCTTTGACTTTATCTCTGTATTTAAAAAGTTTTCACCTTTTAAGCTTTCACCTTTTAAGCTTTTAATTTTTAAGCTTTCAGCTTTAAGGCTTTCAGCTTTTAATCTTCAGCTTTTAAGGTTTCAGCTTTTAAGCTTAGGTATAACCTACGATCTCCTGCCAACGAGGGATGGAGTGGAGCATGCTTAGCATAAGAAAAATACAAAAAATAAGGCATACAAAAATAAGAAAACCAACAAAGTCCACAGACGCTCTACAATATGCGAAAAAATTGAAATGGAAGTGGGCCGGCCATGTAGCACGACTCCCAGATCAACATTGGACCAGAACAGTGACGTCATGGACCGGCCCGCTCGGCAAAATAGGCATAGGAAGGCCCATGAGAAGATGGGACGATGAAATTAAAAATATCGCCGGTCCACATTGGACAGAAGTAGCCCAAGACCGAGACAATTGGCTATCTTTGGAGCAGGCCCTGGAAGACGAGGACCTGTGAAGACGGGGTTCTTGCATAATTTAACGGATAAATAATAATAAAAACTGACACTAGGAAAAGCAAAATGTAAACTTACCACCTTATTAAAACGAAAATTGTAAAAGTGCTTGCAAGAAATATTTTTTATTTTTATTTTGATTTATTTATTATCTACGATCTTAACTTAGACCTGCGTGTAGGAAGACGGCCACACAACTGGAAAATAGTTCCGACCTTACTGGCACAGGTTTGTCTGTACAGATTGATTCGAAAGAGGTTTATATTGCAGTGTAGTAGACTACACTTTCAGATACAAGTTTTTGTTTTTCAGTGTGCATAATTCTGTTTTTTTTTAATAGAGGATACGATTTCGTTGGGCATAGTTTGAGAGACAGGTGAATATGTATAAAGTATAGAATTAACTTTGTTTCTAAGAAACATACTGTGAACGAAGCATTGGAAATAATCTTATACCGGATGACATTTTTATCACTTTCCAAAAAAAAATGGGAATATTAGGTGAACGGAGTAGAAGTTTATGGCATACCTAGATTTTTTTCTTTTTTCCACAGTTTAGAAAAAAATTGATCCATCATCAAAAAACGCTACAAATTTCAAGTAAACTTATCATATTAGAACAAAGTAAGAGAAAAAAAAAAAAACGAAGAATGTTATTGAAATTTTATTTATTGAATTTCGATTTGTTGTATGTATGCCATTTGCTTCTACTCCGTTCGCCTATTATACCCATTTTTTCGGAAAGTGATAAAAAAGTCACCTCTATCTATGACCCATTTTTGTTTACACTGACTATTTCTGATCTCAGAATGCAGTGAAATGTTCGAATTTTACTCAAAAATAATACGTGTTTCAATAAAAATTGTATCGTAGTCGTATCGTGCCATCTAAACCGCCTCTCCCCGCCCGCCTTACGACGGTCGGGGCGGGCGCTTTTTGTATTTTCCATTATGGCGCCAACGGTCTTATTATCATAAATATGGCGTTAAATACTCCCCTTTATGTCGCTCCGTGATTTACAAAGTCGCCTCCTGTTGGTTACGGATTTATCTCGTGGTTCTCAAGTGGGTATTTATTTCATTTTGTTTCTGTGGTTTTTCATTTTTGACAATTGTTTTTTTTTTTGTTTGAGGAGAACTCGTGACTAGATAATAACAGCCGCACAGGTCGCCACTTCAAGGTTAAGCCGCGCTTCCCAAGGTTGGTCTATGGATGGGTGACCCTGCATTACATACCGAGTTTCCCCGCGCTTTGGAAAACACGTGAAGCCGTTGGTCCCGGCTGTCATTTGTAGATCTTTGATATTCGTTACAGGTCAGTGGCCCGAAAGTCTGACAACCAGTCTTACCATCGTAGTATCGGGGTCGTGCAGGTCAGATAGGCAGTCGCTCCATGTAAATGACTGGTATTCAGCTGCATTCGGTAAGACTAGAAGCCGACCCCAATATAGTTGAGAAAAGGCTAGGCAACTGATTTTTAGTCATTTGTTCACTTTTTAACAACATAATTCCTCTTATTGAGCTGATTTCAAATTTTTTTCATTACTTGTGCTGGCGCCTGAATTAAATATTTATCTAAAAAAAGTAAAAGTATGACCACACATTTCTGATAATTTACCAAAATAACACAACATCCAGTAATATTAAGTAATTTAAAGTTGAAAATCCTTCTAAGACAGTTTAGGCACTCTTATGTCCCCAGCCGTGCCCGATGGGGCACGGTGCATTGTTATATTAATAGTGTCTGTAATTGCGGGTATCGAAGAGGGGTGAGTAACCACTTAACATAGGTACCCATGTTGTCAAACTACAGAAACATTGGCAAATCTAAATACCTACACTTTATTTCTCGCATTAAAACTAACTTTTTTAAAACCTCCGACAACCGATTTTATTTTGTCATAGTTAAGAACACCCTCGATCAATCAAATCACCAGAACAAAATAAAAAACTAAATTAAAATCGGTTTATCCTTTCAGGTTTAAGAGCTATGATAGACAGCCAGATCCGCACAACCTCTCTTCGCGTCGCGGGTTAAAAATATCAAAAGCACAAAAAGCCAACGTCACCCATCCGAGTACTGACCGCGCCCAACGTCGCATATTTTTAATAATTGTAAGAAAATCGCTGTATTCAACGCATTCAACGTGGCAAGGACGCTGGCGGTTGCTAAAGTCAAATTAATGGGTTATTCCCAGTTGTCCCCACTGTCAACGCCACCACTGGTGACAAATGGGATTTCTTTCGATAAAATGTCCCATTTGCCACCAGTGGTGGCGTCACCAGTGGTGGCAATTGGGAATGGCCACTTTTTTTGTTACCAGTTGCCACCAGCTGTGGCAAATGGAAAAAATAAAATGATACGCCTCCATATTAGTACGGTACACAAATCGAGAGAAATAAAACATTGCACAGACTAATCAAGGTTTTATTCACAAAAATTTACATATTCTCTACTCTACTAAGGATGTCACAGATTTACACTTATGTATACAATTACACAATCATTTACTTCGAATTTTCTAATTTACATCAAATAAATCAGACAAGTCCAATTTTTTTAATACGTAATCCCGTAATTCCTAGGGTTTTATCACAGAGTTACAAGTTTCAATGATCAACTTTCTTATTATTATTTATCACAGATAAGTATATTATTCACAATAATTGACGTTTTATAATACTCTAACTTACCAGCTATTATTTTACTCAGTTGTTTTCCAAGATGGTCTATCACAGATTAATCAATGCAGTATTTACAATAAATTATATTCTTTTTCTATCTAGTATTGAAGGATTATAGATACTGCTAAAAATACAAATTATTGGAAGGAGTTTTAATAGTAATTTGTACCTCGGTACATGTCTGGGCCGAAAAAAAAACACCTCCTTTATAATAATAGTAAGGATTTTAGAGATTTCGTACCTATAAGCAAAAGGAACACTCATTTCATTTTAGTCACGAATTTATTTGATTTGATTTTTAATTGATTCTTTTTGAATACGTTCAATGAGTTTATATTTTTAATAGTTGAGGGTATTTTGTTATAAATCTGAGCGCCTTCAAAAGTATTGATTGTTTTGCCATAATTTATACATTGTTTGACAACATAAATATACTCTTGAAAACTGTGTAACAAATAATATAATTTTCAAACAAAAGCTGAAAACTTACTTAGATCTTAATAATTCCTTTACAGTTGGTTTTTCGTTTGGTGCATTCCCATACTGTTAACCCATTTTTGTGTTTCCTATTGGTATGATATTGGAATCCTGCGCGAAGCAGTATAGTTCCGTGACGTCTTTTTATGTAAACTAACGAAACTGCACCAGAACTGCACGACGCTCTTGACCCTGACATTGTTAGAAATATACTGATGAATGTTACGTCACTGGTTTATGAACTGAGCACAGCAAGTCGAGGGGGTTGTTCGACAGGATAGGAGCGGGAAAGTTACGCTAATTTTTTAAAGTATTATACCAAAATCAGACAAATATGTGAAGTCAATTATTGTGTGAAATTATAAAAAGGAAGTAAGTACCTATATTTTTTTGTAACTTATCGTAATCGTCCATCTTGGAAAACAACTGAGTAAAATAATAGCTGGTAAGTTAGAATATTATAAAACGTCAATTATTGTGAATAATATACTTATCTGTGATAAATAATAATAAGAAAGTTGATCATTGAAACTTGTAACTCTGTGATAAAACCCTAGGAATTACGGGATTACGTATTAAAAAAATTGGACTTGTCTGATTTATTTGATGTAAATTAGAAAATTCGAAGTAAATGATTATGTAATTGTATACATAAGTGTAAATCTGTGACATCCTTAGTAGAGTAGAGAATATGTAAATTTTAGTGAATAAAACCTTGATTAGTCTGTGCAATGTTTTATTTCTCTCGTTTTGTGTACCGTACTAATATGGAGGCGTATCATTTTATTTTTTCCATTTGTCACCGCTGGTGGCAACTGGGAACAAAAAAAGTGGCCATTCCCAATTGCCACCACTGGTGACGCCACCACTGGTGGCAAATGGGACATTTTATCGTAAGAAATCCCATTTGTCACCAGTGGTGGCGTTGACAGTGGGGACAACTGGGAATAACCCAAATTAATGTAGTTACACAAGAAGCCTAGTTTTTATTATTCTTATTGAATAATCTCACAAATTGTTGATTTATGAGGTATCCACTATTATAGTATTCAATAGAGTTTTAAATGATTGTCGTTTATTATTTTATTGAAAAACTACAAATTAATAAGTGGAATTTACTAACCACGTTTATATATCAAAAGCATAACTTAAGAATTAACAGAGTTTTGTCTAAAAATAAAATATTATCCGTGGAAAAGAAAATAAACGGATATTATGAAGTATGTATACTCGTAGAATAATGAGTGAAGCAGTGCCATCTGTATCAAATGTCAATGAAACTTTAACTTTGTATTCCCTGCCATCTTGTGGCGTCAGATAAAGCCCGGTTTGGGTGGATTAACTGGCGAGTCATGAATGCACGTAGTGCTACTATTTGTTACTAGATGGCGTTTATACTTAATTGAGAATATCTGAGAATTTAGAATGTTTTATAAACTTTCTAAAATTTTGTGACATTGGTGTCGATTCTGTTGTGCACAAACTAAACTTATTTTTGGCTATTGCTATCTTTTTCTCTCTAATAAAACGAGAAAGAGACGGACGTAATTTAGAGCTGTCAAATTTAATATTAGAACTAATATTTCCATACATATGAAGGGTGCACGTAAAAACATGTCGATGTCCAACTAGTTGGACAGAGCAGTTGGACCACTGCCCCGGACTGATTAAAAACACGGTGAAGCGCAAGGCGTAAACTAGTTTGACATCTCTAACTTAGTTCATAGCTATAGCCGTCCTTTTCTCGCACTACCTTTTAGTAAAATATAGCAATAGCCTAAATTAAGTTTAGTTTGTGGACAACAGAATCGACACCAATGTCAATCGATTTTATAACCTATAGACAATGATATTCTAACAAACAGATATGTTATACACCTACAAAACCACCGAAAAAAGTGTGCCGCGGGGGAGAGCCAGCTCACATACACGCAGTGACGCAGAATAAAGGAAAAACAGGCCAATTGACACGTTTTCGAGTCTTCACGATTGCGCGCTCATAACATATCTGTTTAATTAAATATCAGTAAGTAAGTAAATTTTCTGGAGGGAAATATTTTTTTCTGACAAGACCTTCAGGTCCAGAAGAAAACTGGATCAAAAGACCAATAAAATTGGTTGAATAGTATACGAAAATACATGCCATTCACATTTAAACTAAGTACATCCTTAAACCAGTCTTTTGTAACCTATTGACGATAAAACGAGTTGTATCGATCAATGGTCATCAATTTACCATTATGTTGCAAGGATAAGCCGCTCCTCAAATTCATTCTGAGTCCCAACAATGCACAATCACATACAAGGTACTAGTTTCTCTATTCGCTTTGAGAGTTGCAAAATCTAAGGTGTGGATGAGAACGCGTAGTGAGTAGCGACATCTGGTGAAGTATTGCGTTATTAAATGGGGAGCAGAAAGAGTTGATGTGTAGGGATGGTAATTGAGGGAAGCCTAAAAACAGTGTAGGAACTTGTAGATTTTTTATAACATACAGAGATGTCGTAAGCTATTAGAATCGAGGAAGTTCTTATTAGAGTTTAGTATTATAACACTAAATTGTAAAAATTAAAAAAAAAATAACTACAGGTAAAACAGTTGTAATGATCGAATAGCATAATGTTTGGATTTTAATAACTCATCATGATAGAAACAAAGTGTATTAATATTTTATTTTACAGGAGGGTAAATATAAGAAAAGCACGCAAGTCAATTACAGCGCCACCTACATATATAATTTGTTATGGAAAAATTGACAAACGTCCCCACCATGCCCATGGTTCTAAATTCGAATATTTCGAAAATCTCCACAATGTTCCATAGAGAAACACAAATATCTGCTCACTCCTTTTTCATCTTTAGACTGTTCGTATGAATGCAAAAAGACTCTAGCAATAGTTAAGCCATTTGAAAGCCACGTGTAAGGTACAGTTTGACAACGATGTACATTTAAAAAATCAATATTGGTTCATATTGCTTATTACCACAATTCCACAAGTCTTCTAGTCAGCGTGATTTCTGATTTACCAATTAATTATTTTCCCTAAAATAAAATTTTATCATTAATATACGCTAGTATGTTCTTAACTTCTCATCAAATGCTTACCTATTTCCCAAATACATATGTAGGGGCTTCTGGTCTAACCGGATGCAGTTGAATGACAGTATTTTAGCTATGGAGCTACTGCATATCTGATCTCCGCAACCTAATTAGTATCCATTGACAATACGATTCCCCTTGGTAAGACTGACTGATATACTAACCTGATCTTAAAGAAAGAACTTCTACCACTGATCTTGGAGTACTATGGTACTTTAAAATCGCTTTTTATATCTACAAGACCATAGTAAATGCTTATTATGTAGCACTTCAATACCCGCAATTACAGACACAATTAAAATAACAATGCACCGTGCCTCTGGAGGCACGGCCGGGAGCATACGGGTTAAGTATAAGAATATGATAACATCTTAAAAATTAACGGTAATAAGTACGGTGTTTTCAATTTCTCGAAACAAACAAAAAACACTTGTCTTTTCATTCGCCACCAGCACATTTCACAGTCCAGTCTTCCAATTTGTAAAAAAATAAATTGGAACCAGTATTTTTTGTGAACCGTACAGTTAATAGATACCGGTGCGCGGGCGCGGCTTACACAAAACATACGACGAGTATCATTTGACAATTTGCGAGCAATCAATGCATTGTCACCGCTCTTTATTCAACTCCAAATAATACATGGAAAATTGTCCATTCCAATTGTGATCGGACCATTGTTGGTCTAATGACACGATTCAGGCTTAGCTCGCTTTGAAACCGACCATCAGTGCATGTTCGGACGTGTTGGAGATGAGTATTACTATATTCTGCACTCGGTTTGGTATTTGAGACAGTTTCTCCGTAATATGGACGTCTACGTAATTGTTGGAGACACTAAAGACCTTGCTTATCTCCATGTTTAGTGTTTTAAAGTGAATAATCAAAATTTCGGCCATGATTAACGATAAAAAACAATGAAAGTAGATCTGACATAACCCAAAAGTTCGCAGATTACGAAAGTGAATACTCAATAATTACACCCGAAGACGACAAATGACGTAAGATCAATGGCATACCAACTGGATCAGCAATCAACGAGACACCTTCCAAAAATAACAAGACACTCCAATCCTTACCACATAAAGAGGCCCATGAACGCTTTCATGGTATGGTCGAGGCTACAGCGGAAAAAAATATCAATGCTAAACCCGAAACTTCACAACTCGGAAATATCAAAACGCCTAGGATTGGAATGGAAGAGCTTGGACGAATCGGACAAGAGGCCATTCATTGACGAAGCAAAGAGGTTGAGGATCAAACACATGCAGGATTATCCGGACTACAAGTACCGTCCAAGGAGGAAGAATCGGCTGGATACAGCGGCGTTTTCCAATCCAGCGCTTTACACGACTAGGGAGACTTTTGTAGAAGTAGAACCCCGTCAAGAGGCGAGTTATCAAACGCTGTCTTATCCTGACCAGTTTATGTACAACAATATGATCAGCTATGCTGTGCCTTCGATATCTCAGCCGACGTTTGTGCCAACATCGATGAGGCCTAAGGAGGAGCCTTTACCGAGTTTGGATCTAAGACCTTTACCATCAATTGAGAGCATATCCCCGAGGCCTTTTGCAGTGGTAAACCAGCAGATGATGGTGAAAGCTTACCAGGACCTGCATTACGTGCCCAGTGATGTAACTAGGATCTCATACCATTATCCGTTTGGGGTGCAGTAGAGTCTTCTTTAGCTATAAAGTTTTTTGAGGCCATAATTTATTGTTTAAGCCGTAGTTAGAAGTACAGCTAACAAATTTTTGTTTTAAATGTGATTGTATACCTAGTGTTTTTTCTTTAGTTAACAGTGTAGAAGATGCACTGTAGTATTCTAATCATAGAGTAAGTGTAGAGTTTTCCTACATTTTAAAATTGTCAGTGGTCTAATTGAATCTAATAGCACATGTTAAATTAATGCACCTTTTGTCCTGTTTGTCAAATTTTCTAAGTTATCGTCATCATCATTCTCTTTCTCTTATTCCAATTTATTTGAGGTCGACACAGCATTTCTTCTTCTTCTCTATTACTTCTCACCTCAGCAGACACCTCCTTTCTCGCCATATAATCTTTCACACAGTCCATCCATCGTTTCTTTGGTCTTCCTCTACTCTTATAGCCATCCACATTCATACTCAAAACTTTCCTTTCCGTTTTCAGAATAAAAATATTTGTAGACAAAATATTAATTGTACTTCGAAATCATCTATCCCAAAATAGCATCATAACCGCACTTAAATACATCTTCTCCACATAATGACGATATTTATCAACATTTCATGTAATAGTACACTCATAAAGTGTACAAACTATGCGTTTAACATTGGAACAGATATAATTTTCATGGAAAATGATATAATTTAGAGTGAAATGAAGTTTAATGATAGTTAGATAACACAATATTCTGTTGTTGGTATGCCTAGAGTTGTTTTGCAGTGTCCATGGGATTCAGTATATAATATTAAAAAAGTCATGCTAGTACATTTTTAATGGAATATTTTTCATGAAAATAAAAATATTTTGAATGATTTGTTGTTTTTTTGCGCTGTTGGTCGTAAAAGACTGCACAATACTTGCAGTGACCCCAAACCAATTGAGTCAAGGGCCAGACATAACACATTCACCAAGGTTTCTTTTTAAATGTGCAGGAAAGGGACGCCATGTATGTAGTTAAGGACTATTAAATACGGACAATTAAGGACTATAAATGTACACAGTGTATGATCCAAGATTTTAATCGAATTAAGAGGCAAGAGCAAGGTTTCAGACCAAAATGGCTTTAATTTTAAACAAGGATCAGTCTTACAACATATTCAAGTGTTTGTCATACCACCACTCCTGTTTTTGAACACCTCTGATATGTCGGATTCATGTGCGTAATTATCACTTCGGTGAAGCAAAACATAGTGAGGAAACCAGCATGCCTGAGAGCTATTTCTTGACGGCATGTAAAGTCAAGTCAGATGCCCTTGCGTGGCATGAAAACTGACACTAGGTAAGGCACTACACCACACGATGAAGATGAAAGGACTAGGCAGGTTTTGATTTCTATAACTCGCTTATGAAGTCGGGTGCAATATAGCGCAAGGTCTTTTGATTGAATTAGTTTACAATAACGTGAACTTGCAACGTAAGCTTACAAGCCGTGTGGTATCCGGCAGAGTAGAATAGAACCAACCCATTACACTCACGGGTGTCGTATAAGGCGACTAATGTCTGAGGCAGAACACCTTGCGCCTCCGTAGACCAGAGAATGGGCAGCAGCGTTTTCTGTTAATCATTCATCACTGCGATCTCCAATCCACCTGCCAAGCGTGGAGATTACGGCAAATTCCTCCCACCATAGGAGAGGCTTATGTCCAGCAGTGGACGTTATGGGCTGTTGTTGTAACGTGAACTTAATCTTCAATTACCTTAGCTGTATTTAACCTTAGAAATACATAACCCCTCCCCACAGCTGCTTCAAAAACATTTCTTCTCAAATCACATCCATCGTCCTCACCCGTCATATTCTACAGCCGGAGATGTCGCGGAAGCTGCGCCAGAGATAATGTAGCAGCAATGACGCGACACTTCATAGATTGATGATCTCGTCGCTATAGGTACATACTGTAATCGATTCATTTCTTCTATAGATATGGTGGAGGCGCTCGTATTTTTTTGGAGAATGACGATTTGGTGAATCACTGTTTTTCATTCCAGATTTTCGTGTAATGGTTTGTTTTTCGTGAATACTTTGAAAGAGTTCGTTCACCGTTTGTGAGTAATGTACACGTAACATCACGATTGTAATCTCTGAAGGGTGAGGCAGCCTAGAGGTGTACCCACATAGTATACATTTCGCCAGTAGTGTTTTAAGTAACATGTATTGGAGTGGGCCTATTGCCATCAACCGGGCACAAATCTAGTCTCCGTGAGTGTTATGAAGTGTTACATTGTGAAAGTTATCTACAATAGGCATGACCACAGTATCAAAAAATTGCAAATCTATTTAGTCCGTCAGTTAGAGTATTGGAAAATAATGGACACATATTTTTTGTTTTTGTAAATCAATGAATATTGACAAAGATAAAACGCATCAAAACTCGGCAGTGGGGGCTCGTGACGTCAGAAATAGCTAAAAATTTGACCAAGGCGTGACGTATTGAGAATTTTAAAAGCGTCATATCTTCGTCAATTTTGGTTTACGTATCAAAAGAAAAAATATGTCTAATATTTTTTTGAAATCTATCTGACGGACTAATTAGATTTTTTTTGTTGTCTCGCCTATTCCAGCTAGACTCCTGCAGACGTTTGGTTCAGATCGCTTAATTCACACCAGCTCAAGAATAAGAAGATCGGAAAGGAGGAGAAAGAGAGCCTTTGCCCTGCAGTGAAACCACAAAGGCTGGAAATAAATGAATATAATTAATCAGTCAACCTAGATTCAATTTGAGTAGATTTCGTCCATTCTTTGTGGACGTAGACGTGCCAATTATTGTTTGCGACCAGGATGAGGATAGTCATCTAAATGGTCAACGTCCTTTCTTAACTTATACATATAAAGGATGACCTACGCTAGACCGTGTCGAGTCCGAGCCGAGTGTCGGCCATAGCACGGTCAACTAAACATTGCATATATTTTGTATATGGATTACGCAATACCGAGCGGCAACCGAGTGACGGTCGAGCAACGGGCAATACGATACAATACGGTCGACACTCGGTTCAAACCCGACACGGTCTAGCGTGAGTCAAGCTCATAAACTAGGTTCAATTTGAGTAGATTTCGTTCATTCTTTGTGGACGTAGACGTGCCAATTATTGTTTACGACCAGGATGAGGATAGTCATCTAAATGGTCAACGTCCTTTCTTAACTTATACATATAAAGGATGACTTTCGCTAGAACGTGTCGGGTCCGAGCCGAGTGTCGGCCATAGCACGGTCAACTAAACATTGCATATATTTTGTATATGGATTACGCAATACCGAGCGGCAACCGAGTGACGGTCGAGCAACGGGCAATACGATACAATACGGTCGACACTCGGTTCAAACCCGACACGGTCTAGCGTGAGTCAAGCTTAAAACTAGGTTCAATTTGAGTAGATTTCGGTCATTTTTTGTGGACGTAGACGTGCCAATTATTGTGTGCGACCAGGATGAGGGTAGTCATCTAAATGGTCAACGTCCTTTCTTAACTTATACATATAAAGGATGACCTACGCTAGACCGTATCGAGTCCGAGCCGAGTGTCGGCCGTAGCATGGTCAACTAAATATTAAAGAAAGAAAGAAAAGTATTTATTGAACTCACACAGGACAAAAATAAATAAAAAGATGGAATAGAAATGACAAAATTATATAAAAAAGTAAACAAGAGAAAAAGTAAAAATAAAAACAATCAAAATGGTCCTGTGCAAGGCCAAAAGGCTCCTATCTCAGCAAGGTGCTGTGACATTTAAAAAAAAAGTCATTGCTCTGGTATTCTGATAGGGCCCAACACGTAAAGGTACATTACATATAAAGGGTGTAAAACACTTCTTAACGAAGCCGAAAGGCACTTGTTCTCCTCGTCATTACAATCATATTTTTGTTCTACAACATACCTGGGAACCTTCTAGTTACGGAGATATTGGGGGTCGAAGTTCCAACATTTTGTAAAGTTTTTTTTTTAAATACAAGTTTTTAAAGTAAGATTTTTACTATAAACACCTCCACGACCCGCGTACTGTTCAATCCATCCATCAGCACAATGTTTTGAGTGCGTTACATTAAGTTCTATCACAAAAAATGATTTTTCACCCTAAAAAAAAGTCGTTTCCCAGCAATAATTTTTGCGTAAAGTCACTTAGTTTGATGTAAATAATGCTTGGTTGACGGCTTCGTGATGAGGTCTTTTACACCCTGTATTTTGTATATGGATTACGCTATACCGAGCGGCAACCAAGTGACGGCCGACCAATTGACAATACGATACAATACGGCCGACACTCGGCTCAGACCCGACACAGTCTAGCGTGAGTCAAGCTTAAAACTAGCTATTGCCCATTTTTTTTTTACTTCCCTATTTGTGTCGGATTTTGTCAACCTTTTCAAGTTTTAATTTTTTTGCACGAAGCCCTAATCCTTTTTCTAAAATAAAAGTATAGCTTAAGGAACGCCTTATACAGCTATCTGACAGTAAGTTCCATCAAAATCGGTACAGCCGTTTCGGAGATTAGCCGGAACAAACAGTCAGACAGACAATGGGCTAAATTACTCTACCTAAGTATATACTTTCATATGCATTCAGTAAAAAGCTGTGTTTTTGAAATTACAAACATTACTTCAATTTGATTTATTTGTATAGATGATTTAGAAATAAAGGAACGTATCAAATACTTTTCCATTCGGATTGTTGCTTGATTTCAGTCACAAACTTGCTTGTGAGTGTAAAATATTGTAAGTATAATGGAATTTTACCACAAAGATTTTCTATTCCCTAACCAATGGTTAAGCCTAAGGCCTAAGCAAAGGTTTTCTCTCAATCTTGGGCTTCCATAAGATGTAACAACATCTTATGGAAGCCCAAGATTGAGAGAAAACCTGAAGACCGTTATATACTAAGCTCTAAAGGTAAATAATTTACCCAAAAACAAACAATATAACCAATCACAAATTATCGAATTTCGATTTATTCGGTATCCTACGTTTTGAATTATTATTAGCAATTTAATCGAAGAAAGATCACAGGGTTACATAAAGGGGTGTTTAATGAAATTTATTATTGTGCACCCTTCACCCCGTGTTGGGGGCGAAACGATTTTTCTATAGTAAGCTTTCCATTAATTGAAAACTTGATTGTTGGAGAGTTATATGGAGCTGGTGATTCTAACTCATGGATAATGTCTTTGCCGTTCACTCACACATTTTTATGAGAAATAATAGTAGATTTTACAACAAGTGCACAAAACGAACCATTTTTATGCGAGACTTTTTAGCAATGTCGATAGTAATGTCGAGGACAAAATGGTTTTGTGGACGAGTTATAAACTCTGCTTTTCACTTCGATTGCGAGAAAATAAAACAGAAGTATAAATTGAAAAAAATAATAAACGCACGAAAAAACAAGAGCTGTTTCCCGCCGCTTTATTTTTTTGAAATCTTACGACATTGATATCAGGCTTGGGCTGCAGACCTATACAGCCTATTAAATTAACTTTGTAATAATAATTTTCTTAAATTAACTAAATAACCTACTGTAGGTACTTGAATTTAATTTTTTATATCTTTTATGTCTTAAAAAACACATAAGGCAAATAAATTAAAGTAAATATTATAAAATAACAAATTCTATCTATGAACTTCTTATTGCGTTTGGCTGTATGGCTCATTTTCTTTGCCTTAATATAGATACTTTTATGAGTAGATACGTTAATGCCCTTGTGCACAAATAGTAGATTATGCACCGAGGGGCTAAAGTTGTGTCTTATGTCACGGGCGTCATATTGAATCTCGAGCGCAATTATGAAGGATTCGGGATTTAACTCCCGAGTGCAGCGAGGGAGTTAAGAGTTTAACTCACGAGCGAAGCGAGGGAGTTAATACAAGAATCCTGAATGCAGCGAGGGATTCAAGCTAGCCCAAGGCAAAGACACCTTTAGCCCAGAGGAGGATACTCTACTTTTTATACCTACTGTGAGAAAATAATAGCCATAGTACGAAAAACAAAGTATTTATTAAATAAACAAACAGTAAGAATAATTAACTAATGTTACACTACAGCCAATTACTATTACGGTATTACGTCGCGGTACGGTATTTGTTATTATTAATGCCAGTTTTAATGTTATTCCATTCCTTTTAAAAAATGGTTCGTAGTTATCTAATTATTCTTACAATATTATGTCTCCGAAAACATGGCAACGATGTCAAGAAGCAGTCGTTATGATTTTGTAGGAAATCGAGAATATCATCCACGCCTAGTAAGGGTATCGAAAATAGCTTTCCTCTGTCTGGCACCAAAGGGTGTTTGATAGTACTATACTGCCAATTTAGCTGAGCATGTGAGATTCCAAATTCAAATCACATTATTGACCAGCGGGTCATAATGAAATCCAGTACAACATTATTGACCGGCTGTGCCCCCGGCCACTAATGACTCACTTTAGGTTAAGGTTGCTTGACATATAATTTGACATTTTCGAGCAGGTGGTGTGAAAATTCGATTTTGTGCAGCCTATATCCTGCACAAACAAGCACTTTCAGAGCATGAGAAGTGAAAAAGTATAAAGTAATACAAGGTGTAAGTACCCCCTTCACGAAGACATCAACCAAGCATTCTGTACATTAACCAAAGTAACTCTACGCAAAAATTATTGCTGGGAAATGACATTTTTTATTGGGGTGAAAAATCACGTTTTACGGTAAAACTCAATGTTACGCACTCAAAACATTGTGCTGATGATTGAATTGAATAGTAAAGGGGTCATGGAGGTACTTGAAGTAAAGTTAGAATATTAAAAATATGATATAGAAAAGAAGCTTGTAAAAAAGTTTTAACTCTGACCTCCAATATCTCCGCAACTAGAAGGTTCCCAGGTATGGTCTAGAACAAAAAAATGATCGCAATGACGGGGAGAACTAGTGCCTTTCTGCTTCGTTAATGGGGCCGGTAACACCCCTTATTTTTAAAAGTGATTTTTAATTTAATGAAGGCTGACAACCAGTTTTACCAAGGGGTATCGTAATACCCGGTACTAACTGGGTTGTGGAGGTCAGATAGGCAGTCACTCCATGTAAAATACTGGTATTAATCTGCATCCGGTTAGACTGGAAGCCGACCCTAACATAGTTGGGAAAAGGCTATGCAGATGATGATGATGATTTTCAACATAATGCTTTAGACCGGCCTCCATTTAGACTACATCCGATTTTAAATGGTGATTTAATAGAATGTATTAATTTTGTTTTATTCAAAATAATTTTAATTTGGTAACAACTGTTTCTTATTTTCTCATTGTTGTAAAATTCCGCCCTCCCCCTGCATTACGGACACTGAGCTAAAAATTCCGGACGTATGGCCCTAATTTAGACTGAAATCCATACCTTCTTGTGTCTTTGAATCTTCTAATTACTAACATAGTTTCATGTGGAAAATAAGTCAACTTGCATCAAGCATAAATAATATATGCTGATATGATTTAATTATTCGTTTACAATTTACCATTTACCTACATTTTTTCTTTTACTCTGGACGCTCTTAATGTGCACGTCTTTCTACATCGTTCTCACATACATAAGTATATGTGTAATCTCAACATGAATGATGTAACCAAGATTTTGTAACAATATTTTGATTGAAAAGAGAGTCCATGGAGTTTCTTGCCCATTCTTCTCCATAGAGATCTACGCTATGGAATGTGCAACTACAGACTTTCTCAAGTTATTGTGCCTTGTGACTGTGAATGTAGCTTAGCTTTTTTTTGTTGTTTTTTTGACATTCATAAGTGCCGTAATGGTCTAATTGAAATAAATGCTTTGAGTTTGAGTTTGAATTGTCTTCTGTAAGTAGTTTGACTAAGTACTTATTAGACTAGAAAAAAAACTATTAAAAAAATAAAAAAAATATTGACTGCCTCGTTGGTCTAGTGGTCGAAAGCGCGACTGCTGGGCATGAGGGTCTGGGTTCGATTCCCAGGTCGGGCAAAGTGTTATTGAGAATTTCTCAGTAGCAGCAACGGAGTTTAGAATTGTGCCCGGTTGATGGCAATAAGTTCGCCCCCTATTACATAGGATATTACAACGGATATTACAAAGGATATTACAACTAAAAATGAAAAACTTTTTGCAAAAAATAAAACCGACTTCTTAAACACAACAAAGTGAAAAATAACTTTAGCTTCAGACTTCTGTGTGTTTGATTAAGTTTCTTTGCCACCGACTTCTGAAGCTAAAGTTATTTTTCACTTTGGTGTGTTTTTGAAGTCGGTTTTATTTTTTGCAAAAAAGTTTTTCATTTTTAGTTGTAATATCCTTTACAAATATTAGCTATACATTTATTTTAACATAAAATAACATCACGCCTGTAATTCCCGAAGAGTTGGGCTGAGGTGTACCCAATAGTATCTACACCCACATTTCACCAGGTATGTTTAAGTCCTATGTAATAGAGGGGCGAGCGCCGGCGCATCCAGACTCCGTGGCTGCTACTGAGAAATTCCTGATGGAAACACCCAATAACACTTTGCCCGACCCGGGAATCGAACCCAGGACCTCATGCTGAGTAGTTGCCATCACTAGACCAACGATGAAGTCATTTATTTCATATTGTTAACAATACATGTCATGATAATAGGCGTATCCCCAATAAAATATTTTTATTATTTTGACATTATAAATTTGTGATTATATTAATTTGATTTGACATAGTGATGATATATTTATGATTTTATATTTATTAATGATCAAGTTATGTTTGGCTTATTTAACTAATTTTAATTAATTAATTTAAACTTTAACACACTCAGAAAAGTGTTATTAAGTACATAAAATGAAATGTTAGATATAAATTTAATTAATTTAATATTTAATTAATTTAATATTTAATTCCTAATGATATTTATGTGATATTGGATAAATCTAGATACCTCTTCTGCAATATTAGTTTTAAGTTATCTTGCTGCGCCCTAACAGGGTCATGTACTCACTAGTTTAAGCTTAGCGTGTAAAATTGGTTGTGTACATTGTGCATTAAATTAAATAAATAAATAAATAAAATGGAACCTAACTAAATGTGGGTGTACTATACACATCTGCATACCCCCTCAGATCAAACAGGCGTGATGATATGTTATGACGTTGTGAAAACAACAAACATCCAAGCGATTTCCGCAATCACGACCGATTTGCTGTCTATAATTGAAGAGTTCTATTGTATTTCTCCGAAGATCACCATCAGATCTTCACCAAAGTTAAACAGGATCACCGTAAGTAATTTTCTTCCAAACAAAAAAAGAATCATCGAAATCGGTTCACAATTGGCGAAAAAAAGGCTGAACATACACACAAAAAAAACAAAAGAATTGATAACTTCCTCTTTTTGGAAGTCGGTTAAAAATCACCCATCGCGCGACATGTCGCTGTGTGCGTTTATTTGTGTGTGTGAAGGCGTGATTACAGGGCTAGTAACAGACGGGCTGCGTTTTAATACGGGTGGTTTACACTTACCGAGTTCTGTAAATAAGAAAAAACTAAAAAAAGTACCTAATCATTAGCATAGTTACCTCCTCGAATTTGACTAGGATACAAAGCGACACCTTGTATAGGTATAAAAAAAAATACAAATACGAAACATACTCTGAACGGTTTCACCAGCTCCACATCAATCCTTAACCTTTGAAAAGTCTCCAATTATAACTAAAATAGTAATTAAAGAAACCTAACCGGTGCAATGGTAAATTGACATTTTGTTTCTACAATTTAACCCTGCGGTAACAAACACCCCGTTTCAGTTAACCATCTCGGGAATATTCCTATGTATTTTACAAACGGGGTCTTTCACGGTTTGTTGTGGAATTTTCTAGTAATTTCTATGTAGGGTAGGTTATTTTCCTTTAATGTAAAATGTTTTCCTCATTATTTTCCTGCTTCCAGTACGGGTTGTTGATAAATTATTTGTTTGTTACGTGGCTTGCTTTTGTAATATGACTCATAACTTTTTAAGTTTAATATTTTGTGATTGTTTGAAAGTTTTTTTGTATGTTTATTTAGCCCACGTGTTTTCCGGATTTTAGCCCAGTCAAATTGGATATGCACGGTTACAATAATTCGCATAGAGGTACGATAATTGGTACAAGTATTGGGAACACCTTTACAAATGAAATGTCAAAAATCCACATCGATCCGACCTTTGCAAAAAAAAATCAAGGTCAAAGGTCGCGTAAATGTTTTTTTTTGCATTTTCAGTGAAACGGTAAGTTTTATCATAAAAATATGTTAAACAAAATTGTAGATCGTGCAATTATCAATAATAATTGATTTTAAACTTTTTCCTAAGAATCACCATTTCTGAGATAGAGCTGTTCAAAAATATGAAAAAGTTGTGTTTTTCATAATAATCAAACGTTTCCACGCTACCGGTGAAGTGGTGTACCTGGTGTGTTTTCAACCGACTTCCAAAAAGAGGAGGTTCTCAATTCGACTGTATTATTAGTATTATTTTGTGTTCTGAGGTAGCACCTCAGAACTTTCGACTGGGTGAACCGATTTTGATGATTCTTTTTTTAATTTGAAAGCTGGTGCTTTCCGTGTGGTCCCATTTAAATTTGGTAAAGATTTGATGCTGATCTTCGGAGATATACAATGAAACTCTTCAAAAATAGACGAAAAATCTGCAGTGATTGCTGGAATCGCTTGAATGTTTATTGTTTACATGTTTTTTGTGTAACATCACGTCTGTATGCTCTGCGGGGGTAGGCAGATGTGTACAATACACCCAGATTTCGACAGTTAGGTATGTTAAGTTCTATTTATTGGGGATAAGCCTATTACAATGACATGTATTGTTAACAATGTTAAATAAATTCATGGCTAATATTTGTTTGGCAATAACTACAAATGGAAAAATAGAAAACTTTTTTGCAAAAAATAAAACCGACTTCAGAAAACACAAAAAAGTGAAAAATAACTTTAGCTTCAGAAGTCGGTGGCAAAGAAATTTAATCAAACACACAGAAGTCACCGACTTCTGAAGCTAAAGTTATTTTTCACTTTGTTGTGTTTTTGAAGTCGGTTTTATTTTTTGCAAAAAAGTTTTATGTTTATTACTTTCGTGTTATTCTGAAGTGGTTCTGGAGTAGTTTTATTTTTTGTATAAAAGTTTTTTATTTTTAACGTGGTTACCCCGGTGAGCCTATTCCACGATCTATTGTGGGGCCACAATAGATCGTGGAATAGGCTCAGTGTTAAGTTAGAAAACCGGCAAACTGAGAGTCAGACTCGCGCATAAAGGGTTCCTTACCATCGCAATAGGTTTTATTTATTTTATTATTTTATTTTTATGGGCCTGCTCTTGACCTCGATCTCGCCTGATGAAAAGGGTGAGATCTATGATGGAACGAGCGTGCCAAGAAGATGCCTGTGAACCTTTAATTATTAATTTATTATTTGTTGTTATAGGTCGAGGAGCTCGTGGCTAAATAATAACAGCCACTCGGGTCGATCTTTAGGTTAAGCCGTGCTTGCATAGGTTGGTTTATTACATACTGAGTTTTCTCCGTGTCTCGGAAAGCACGTTAAGCTGTTGGTCCCGGCTGTTATTTGTAGATCTTTGACAGTCGTTACAGATAGTCAGTGGCCCAAAAAGTCTAGCAGTCTTACCAAGGGGTATCGTATTACTTAGTACTAACTGGGTTGTAGAAGTCAGATAGGCAGTCGCTCCATGTAAAATACTGGTATTCAGCTGCATCCGGTTAGACTGGAAGCCGATCCCAACATAGTTGGGAAAAGGCTAGGCAGATGATGTTGTTATAGCACGATCATGAGATGCAGCCCGCTGACAGACAGCGGCGGACGAATGGATGAACTGACTGCAAAGGCTTAGTAATAGGATCCCGTTAAGTTACCTTTCGGAAACGGAATATTAAAATATTGTTTCAAATTAAAAATGGTACAATTGGAAATTATGAAAGCAGTGAAAATTATTCGTCTGATTGATAAAAAAATATCTAATGGAACTTCGAATATAATGTCTTCTTCTTTTCTTCATCTTCTTCCTGCTGAGTACAAGTAAATTGTTCTATGACCGAAACATCAGATATCTCCTCGCTGCAGATATCGTAAGAATACTCTTCTATAGGCGATTCAACATAGGAGCACGACTGGCCCTAACAACCGGCACATGCTAATAATCCAAACCACTCAACTTTGTTGCAGCCGCATTTAGCATGAAAATTGTAATGAGTTTTTCTGGTCTACCTGCACCGGAAAAACTCCTTAATCGTGCGTTTTGGAGTAAAGTCTGTATTGGTTCCAATGTATTGTTAATTATTTACCAAGCAGAAGCAGAGGTTGTGGGAAGACAAGCTGATTGCACTTGTTTTAACCAACTTATAAAAAGAGGAGGTTATCAATTCGTCTGAATTTTTATTTTTATTTATTTTTGTGTATGTTCTGCCTTTTTTTCGCCAAGTGTAAACCGATTTCGATGATTATTTTTTTGTTTGCAAGAAAATTACTTCGCGGTGGTCCCGTTTAAAGTCCAGTTGGTGAAGATCTGATGGTGATCTTCGGATAAATACAATGGAACTCTTAAATTATAGACAGTAAATCGGTCGCGATTGCTGCAATCGCTTGGATGTGAAACAACAAATTGTTTTCACAACATCATAACATATCATCACGCCTGAATGCTCTGAGGGGGTATGCAGATGTGTACAGTACACCCACATTTCGACAGTTAGGTATGTTAGGTTCCATTTTATTGGGGATAAGCCTATTACCATGACATGTATTGTTAACAATCTATACTTAATATTATAAAGCTGAAGAGTTTGTTTGTTTGTTTGTTTGAACGCGCTAATCTCAGGGACTACTGGTTGGAATTGGAAAATTCTTTTAGTGTTGAATAGTCCATTTCTTGAGGAAGGCTATAGGCTATATAACATCACGCTACGACCAACAGGTGCTGAGCAGCGAGGGTGAAACCGCGGGGAACAGCTATAGGCTATATTATGTGACGCAGACGAAGTTGCGCGGGTCAGCTAGTATGAAATAAATGACTGCCTCGTTGGTCTAGTGGTGGCGACTACTCAGCATGAGGTTCTGGGTTCGATTCCCGGGTCGGGCAAAGTGTTATTGGGTGTTTCCATCAGGAATTTCTCAGTAGCAGCCACGGAGTCTGGATGCGCCGGCGCTCGCCCCCCTATTACATGGCACTTAAACATACCTGGCGAAATGTGGTTGTAGGTACTATTGGGTACACCTCAGCCCAACTCTTCGGGAATTACAGGCGTGATGTTATGTTTATCATCATCATCATCAGCCTATTAATGTTCCTACTGCTGGGACACAGGCCTCCTCTCTATGAGAGGGAATGGGCTATAATCCACCACACGGGCCCAGTGCGGAAGATGTTATGTTATGTTAAAATAAATGTATATAACTAATATTTGTATGAGATATTACAACTAAAAATAGAAAAATAAAAAACTTTTTGCAAAAAATATAACCGACTTCAAAAACACAACAAAGTGAAAAATAACTTTACTCTCAGAAGTCGGTGGCAAAGAAAATGAATCAAACACGCAGAAGTCACCGACTTCTGAAGCTAAAGTTATTTTTCACTTTCTTGAGTTTTTGAAGTCGGTTTTATTTTTTGCAAAAAAGTTTTTTTAATTTTATATTAGATATTTTTTTTATTAATCATACGAATAATTTTCTATAATCACCAGTGATAGGAATAGGTAGTGCTTATTAGCCTAAACTTCGAAGAACAGACACAAGAATCGGAGACTTCCTTAGACCACAGAATAGATAATAGTACTTGCTTAGACTGTATTTTTTTCCGGGACATCACGTAAGTACCTACATCAAAAATTAATGTTATTTGGAATAAGTAATTGGTCTATGTTTACCTAAAGTTTGCGACTAGACATAACATAACACAGTCGTTACAACCATCAAAATATCTGAAAGTTTTCTTTTTTTAAGAACATTTTGGAAACGACTTCTTCATCATAAAACTATGAAACGCTATCTTTTTCAAGGAGCCGTACACGTTTTGAAGTAAATATCTACTTTCTAGCTCACTCTCGGCCACGTTTGTTGAAATTTCTAAAGTTCAAGTGATTTATTATTTCAAAAACAAAAGGTAGGTATTTGGATTTTATCTTACTAAAATATATTTCTGAAGTATATTTCAAAATTCTAAAATAATAGCCGGGTTACATTGTTTAGTAACACACTTAAACTTTAAAAACATCATTTAATCTTTATTGCAACGAAAGTACAATGGGCGGAGTTTTATGGCTGCGCATTTAGTTATCTACCTACTCTTAGAATTTACAAAAAAAACTCGTTGTGGTCGCATAATAAAATATAGTCTAAGGAAGTCTCCGATTCTTTTCTCTGTTCTTCTTCGAAGTTTAGGCTAATAAGCACTACCTATTCCTATCACTGATAATCACACTTCACACTAATATTATAAGGCAAAAGTTTTTATGTTTGTTACTCTTTCACGCAAAAATCTACTGAACTGAAATTTTGTACACATAGTTTATGATCTGGATTAACACATAGGATAATTTTTATCCCCATAGTATGACCCCGTGGGACAATAATCATCAAACTCCACGCGGGCAAACACGCGGGCATAAGCTTTTTACATATAATTTTCACCGCAATTTCTAATAGTACAACTTTTTATTTTTCGTCACACTTGCACGTAAACAGTATCATAACATGTAGGTTAACTTGGCCGCAATGCCCCGTCTAAAACTCTCGACTGTTTTTCTTCCCATGAAGCTCAAGGTCGGTAAGCAATTTTTTTTAATTTGTAGCACTGCACACAGGTCATGCAGGTTCAAATTCAAGCAAGGAGTTTACATCAAATCGAAATTAAAAAATTGTCTTAAAATGTTATCTAAACAGCACCCCTAGCCAAGTTGACAATCTACAATCGTTAACGCTAGTAGAAAACTATTCATATGAATGGGAATGACATTATCTCAACGTTAAATCACGTGATCAACACAAACGAATAGAAAATTCGTAGACAAGTTTACATCGTTCAAAATGATAGAATAGAATGTTATCGTTTCTACAATGTTGATCGCTAATCTCTTTGTTAGGAACGCTCACCATAGACTAAACTGTAGGTTTTTTAGACATTAGAGAAAGAGCGATAGACTCAGTCGTGTCAACTTGGCTACCAATTTAGCGCTTTCTACAATCGCTTACGCGAGGCGATTGTAGGAAGAGAATCGATACGAAACGTTTGTAACTTGGCTAGGGGTGCAGGAGTTTTATTGCAATCTCGCTACATATTACTTTTACACCGTCATGGCTGTATACGGATTTGCCCTTAATGTTTCTGAACAAAACATTTATATTATCTTTGGTTTGTTTTTTGTGTTTTTGATCCGCATAGAAAAAAATCACGAATTTCGTAATATTAGTTGTGCTGACTTGTGTAGTAAAGCTGTATTTCATAATTTTTTTTTTTTTTAATTCACGTAAAATATCACAATTTCTTCTAAGGAAGAAAGTATTATTAACAATTTGCCTCAAACAATAAAACTCCCGAAAAAAACGTTTGCCTTAATTTTACTAATTGTACAGTGTCTATAAATTTTAATAAAAATGTTTTTCAGCCCTGTAATTTTATTTATTTACACGCAAATGTGATGAAAAACATTGTATGTATCACGGGCGGTACGGGAATTACGAACCTCGACGCAAAAAGCCCTCAGTCTTCGACTTCGGGCTTCTACTAGAGCCTCGATCGTAATTTCTTACCGCGCTTAATACACAATGTACTATTATACAATATTTTTTTATTAAACGTGACCACAATAGATCGTGGAATTGGCTCACCGGGGTAACCAAGTTAAAAAAAACACGCCTGGTTCACCAAATCACCAGTGGCGTGGAAACTTTGATTATTATGAAGAACACAACTTTTTGAACAGCTATATCTCAGAAATGACGATTCTCAGGAAAAAGTATAATATCTGATTTTATAAATAATTGCACGATTTACAATTTTGTCTAGCATATTTTTATGATAAAACTTACCGTTTGCCTGAAAAATGCAAAAAACCCATTTACACGACCTTTGACCTTGAATATTTTGTTTTTCAAAGGTCGGATCGATGGGGACTTTTGACATTTCATTTGTTTTCCCAACATTCGTACCAATATTTAGCTTTATGTATGCGAATTATTGTACCCCTATTTTTTGAGCTAATTTGACTGGACTATTTGTCATGCTTGTTATTGAGTTGCTAATGCCAACCTACAACCAACTTTTCGTCAGATGCTTGCTACAAACATAACACATAAGAGTAACATCAGATAAGCATGATGGCATGATGGCAAATAGGCTCATTATTCCCTATCACATGGGGTTAAAAAACAGAACTGGCGAAATGTGTGTGTACTATTAGTGTACGACCAGAGTGGCCGCTCGAATCGAGCGTGCGGCGGGGCGGGGCGTGCAGCGTTCATGTCAAACATGCATCTAGATGTGAGTGGCCTGAGTAGACATCCGCCGCGCGGCGGCTGCAGCGTGCGTGTTTGCGTCTTGCGGCGCGCGCGACTACGCGTCGCGAGCAAGTTCAAACCTGTTTGTTTTGGAGCGGCGCGCGGCGAAACGAGCGTACACGCGTTGTCGTTTGAAGAAATTATAATATAAAAAATAAACTTGAAATATAGTTATCTACTCACTGTTTATACAAAAATAGAATAATTAGAACAAGAGTGTGGTGAGAACTAGCAAAAAAACTGGGCATTAAAAGTAAATGAATCGATTTATTAACAGAAAACGTACTTATCAAGGCTAGGTTAGGTATATGTAGGAAAAATGTTTTTAATTAATTCTATTATGCTAAAAGTAGTCTGAAAACTGTTGTCGTATATTTCTCGCAGCCGGCGGATTCACCCGAACGCAGAGCGTGCACTATGGCCACTCATTGAACGCGCTGTCGGCCGCTCGACGCCCCGCCGAACGCTATTGCACTCAGGCCGTACACTTCGGTACACTTCTGCCTAACCCATCGGGGATTTCAGGCCTGATCTTATAAATTATAACTTTAGATACTCTGACGTCAATCAATATGAACTCACCCAGAGTTCAAACGCAAGGTCAATAACTACAACGCCATAAAGCATTTAAACGCAAGAAGTTACGGTAACATATTACGTTGGCCGCGGCCCTCTTCCAGACAAAACCCGCATTGTGACGTCATGCACGTGATGCCCAAACACGTTTTTCAGCCAAAAACGTGTTTAACCCACGTTTGAACTAAAACTTTTGCGTGAACTCGTGAAAAGTTTAGGAAAATCCATGCGTTTTTTTTGGTAATGTCGTAATATGAGGGTAGCTCAAGCTTATTTAAGTGTAAGGGGTTGATTCCAGTAAAGAATGAGAATGTCGCAATGTATTTGTTTTCTTAATCTAGTGGCAGTACTTTCATACAATCATAAAACCTTAGCTTGCCCTTATTTATGGTCCTTCGGTTAAGGTCTCGTTAATTTAGAATTTGACAATCAATTCAGATTGTATTCTGCTTGAAATACTCGTAATTTAATTCAATCATGATTCAAAAGACCTGTGGCGCCATCTATTATCACAAGAAACATTTTTGTTTTCCCCAGGAACATTACTTTTTTTCGGGATGAAAGGTACTATCGAGGACACTCCCGCCTCATCACCACTAAGCTAATTTTTGCTTGCCCTTACAACATAGAAACGCTCTCTAGCCCCGTCCCATTGACTTCGTATAGAAATAATGAATGGAAATATACCGATCGGCCGAGCGCACTGACGACTCACGCCAAACGAAAGTTATTGTTATTTTGCGCGCAAAAGTTGACGCTTTCCTAATAGGCCAAAAATTGAAGGGGGCGTGGCTTGGCGCCTCCGCATGATTTAAGCGAAAAAATGTTTAACTGGTCAGGCGGAAAAGACCATGACTGTAAAAAAATAATTCAAAAGCATTACATTACATTTGCTGAAATTTTGCACACACAGACAGAACACGTGTGTTGTGGACAGAAACGGACATCATTATGTCCGTTTTTTTTTTTTCGGATGGGAAATCATCGAATAACTCCTCCCGCTCTGGGCGGAGCAGGAGGGAGTGTCAGACTTTTACTGACTAAAACCCATCCATGTTCCTTCATCGCCCTTTGTGTTCCGGGGCCGCGGTATCTCTTTCGAACTGTCCCGCAACCCCGGCAGGCATCGGTCCTTACGGACCCCTTCCTTTTTGCTGACTCTCTTTGAGGCGCGCGTGGAACACGATCGCGCCGTCGACACGGCCTGTCGTCATGAGACGGACGGACGGCGAGCTAGCCCATAGCCCACCGTCCACAGGCCCGCGCTTACGGTGGCCGGGGGCCACGTGGTGGTGGCCCCCGACGCCCGGGGCGTCTCCCGCGGCGGCCGGGACGTTGAGAGGTTCTCTCCCTCTCACGTTCCGCCACCTCCTTCTCTAGCATTACTGCTTCGCAGAAGGAGGTGACGGCGTCCCATTCCGTCTCGCTCCGGACTATGGCTTACACCAGGGCCGGACGCGAGAGGTCTCCGCCGCCGTTTCTGTCCACCTGACTATATATTTGCAAAATTTCCGGATGTTCGGTTCAGGCGTGAAAAGGTGACAAACAAACTTACTTTCGCCTTTATAATATTAGTAAGGATAAGGAAGGATTAGTCTTCATGATGTTAGGTTAGTCTTATGTGCAGTCTTTTGTCTTATGTGCCGAATTGTTGGCCCTTAGGCACACCACTGTCTACATCTTGTGATTTTCAACCGAAAATATAAATTATTAGCTGACGTCCCGCGGTTTCACCCGCGTAGTTCCCGTTCCCGTGGGAGTACGGGAATAAAATATAGCCTATAGCACTCACGAATAATGTAGCTTTCTACCAGTGAAACAATTTTTAAAATTGGTTCATTACTTCCGGAGATTACCCCCTACATACAAACTTACAAACCTACAAACTTACAAACAAATGTTACCTCTTTATTTATAATAACTAGCTGACGTCCCGCGGTTTCACCCGCGTAGTTCCCGTTCCCGTGGGAGTACGGGGATAAAATATAGCCTATAGCACTCACGAATAATGTAGCTTTCTACGAGTGAAACAATTTTTAAAATCGGTTCATTACTTTCGGAGATTACCCCCTACAAACAAACTTACAAACATACAAACAAATGTTACCTCTTTATAATATTATATTAAGTATAGATTAGTATAGACTAGCGGACGTCACGCGATTTCACCCGCGTAGTTCCCGTTCCCGTGAGAGTACGGAGATAAAATATAGCCTATATTACTTGCTAATAATGTAGCTATCCATTGCTGAAAGAATTTTTCAAATCGGTCCAGCAGTTTTTAAGTTTATTCGTTACAAGCAAAAAAATACAAATCTTTCTTCTTTATACTCGTAATATTAGGATAGATTGTGGACTAGATTTGTCAACAGAATATTGTCTCTAATATTATCAGCTAATGCAATCACTTGTTTTCCGTGGTCCCGGTGGGATATGACATGCTGTTATAATGGATTTGTATGTTCTATCGATATATTCAGAAGTCCAGGAAACAATCCCTAATGCTATGGAACCTGCACAGGTAATTAAAATTACCCACGGACCCGGTCATTGGTCGACGCACCGGGACCACGGGTAACGACCCATTATTCAAGAGTCAAAATTAGAGGTGTCTGATGAAATGACGAGTTAGGAAGAACAAAAAATGCTGCGCCGACCACAAATGAATTGGGATAAGGGCAACATAATAATGGTGATTCAAGAGTCGAAAGTAAGGTGCCTCGGCATTTATTTTTTCATTAATCCATATCAGCTTAAGAACAACCCAGAAACTTCTTTGTTACAGGAAAATCAACAAAAACCTTAAGAACAAAAGCCTATACGTTATTTTTTTCCCTTCTGTTTACCTCGATGACTTAATGGTTTAACAAAAAAATCCTTTTCTTGCGTAATACTTACAAAGTGGAGAACTTTTTACTTTACCTTTTAACAACAATGAGGTAACAGTTACGAAGTTACATCATTACTTTGTTGAGCACTTGACAGTAACGTATCAGCTTTTGGTGCAAAAACACTACAATCCTTTTGATACGAATCTCTTGTTCATAAACACTCACGTCTCGCGTCATTCAATATCATGCGACGCATTCAGCCAAAACATCTCTGCAAGAACCAAGAACAATGCTAGACAACTGTCTAACACCTATCTCACTGAGCTTAAGCACTATCCGTGTGTTGGCAAGGCAATTTCGACCGTATGCGAAAGAATAAGAGCTCGCTTTACTCTGGGAAAGATCACGAAATGCAATTCTGACGAATAACTGCTACGTATTATCAAAGCTTCGTTACACTTAGGTGTTGGTAGTGAAAAGGTTTTCAGTAAACTTTTTAATTATTCGAATTTTGAATCTATGCTTTTGAAAATAAAGTTGAAACTCGTCTGTGAAGAGAAGTAGGAAACGACGTTCCAAAATAGAAACGCAGAACAAAACTGTTCAAGGCACAGCAAACTTAGAACGTTGCATTGACAACCAAAAAACGCATTTAACACAATGGTGTTAAAGGCGTCGTTGCCAGCATTTTCCGTTGTCACACCGAAGCGCACGTCATAATCGTCACAGACGTCTTTCACACCGCACATGAAGAATGAATGATGGATGAATCGCAGCATGAGAATCCAGCTTTTTCCATGTATGATGGAAACAAATTGTCGTTTTCCGGCCAAGAAACCGTTTCCTAAGCGACTTTAAACCTTAAAACTTAAGCATGAAAGGTTGCTGTGTTGTTGAAGGTTTACAAAGTAAGTTGGTCAGGCAGATATCTGTGTATATTCATACGAGTCACAAATGGGCCAAAAGTTGTATGCTGAATGTGGGACCGTCTCCGATCTAAAGAAGTTTGCAAGAAATGATTTGACTGAGTCTAGAAATGTTTGGGAACGATGAATGTTTGGCCTTTTGATGTTCACTGGTTCACAGCGTCTACTCTCTGAACTAGAACCTGATAACATTGTGCTGAGTCCTGACCGAATCTATCAATTGACATTCAATTGGTACAATGATGGTGACTTACAATCTTTGATTCTTTAACTTGTGGTTAGAGCCTAGCCTAGTGTCAGAGTTTTTTATGCCATCTAAGGGCGTCTGACTTTGCTTTGCATGCCATCGAGAAATATCTCTCAGGCATGCTGATTTGGTTTCCTCGCGAAGTTTTCCTTCATCGATTCAAGTGATATTTATACAATACGCAAATGAATCCGAAAAATCCGAGGTGCGTAATTAAAGTGACTTGGCAGTCCGACTATCATAAGAAAACAAAAGGCAAGAAAATGAAAATGTCGTCATTTTTTGCAAACGGGGCTTTCTTCCTAACACCAGGATATTACAATATAGAATTTTATCAATAAGGCAGGCCATTTCTTCACAAATTTCATGATTTTAGGACACCACTGACATAATTAAGTTACTAAAAAAATCACGAACAAGAGTACAGATGCATTGGTATTGGTCGAAAATTTAAATCAATTTGATCTTCTTTGCTTCTGCATGTGAAAGGTGGTTTTATAGTAACAGCAGGGGCTGTGATCCTCCTGCTGTAATATCTATATCTATACATATAATCATTACATATATTAAAACAGTAACGAAAGAAATACTGTACATTGAGAAATTTCGAGAAAAAATAAGTGGCTTTTGTTAGAAAAACGTAACTGCTGACAAAAAGTGACTTTTTAGAATTTTTGTCTGTGTGTATGGTAGGGCTTCACGCCAAAACAACTGGATAGATTGAATTGAAATTTAGCAAAAATGTTCTTTGTAAACCAAGGAACGTTTTGGGCTACATATTATCACGCCGCGGTGCCGTATGTTATGGGAGGTAAGCAATATTGATTTTAAACGGTTTTTGTTTGTAATTGAATGCACAAAATATCTTAGAATATCGCAACTGCCGGGGTCGCGGGACTGTCTAAGCAGGGTAGGTACCTGGGCCCTGGAACCCAAGGGCAACCAAAAGAACAGGGTGTCTTAGCCCGTGTGTTTTAGTCAGTAAGTCTGACAGTCCCATCCGCTCCACCCAGGGCGGGAGGACTCATTTAAAGATTTTACCAGCCAAAAAAATGGAATTATTACAAAATAATTTTACCGTAAGCGCATTTTTTTTTGTTCTAAATTGGTCCCGAGGGAAGCCGGGGCAGGTCGCTAGTTTACAATTAATAATATACAAATAAAATACCTTTAAAAACGAACTATCTGCCGCAATTACTGCCGTTTCCAGTCATTCCCACCTATCTGTTCCATTACCATGACATTCGAGTATTCTCGTATATATTCAACTTTTCCAGTACCACGGTATTTTTATTCGTTTGTCGTTCCTAACAACTTCCCTGCGCGTTATAATATTGCAAAGGCGTGAAAATGTTGCTGAATACCATTCGTAAAGGCTTTCACGGTACAATGTTTTTAAGGATTCAATGTGGGTAGAGTTCAGGCTGTTTTTTATGGATGAATGTGGGTGGAAATGTTACGTAGGTATGTTTTTTCTTTTTGGTTTGTTTCCAAATGTTTTGGTTCAGGAAACCGTGTGGGTTTTAGAAATAATAAGTGCTCGGTCATGGTTTTTATATTCAATCTCACACTTACGGAATATCTTCTGTGATAATTGTTTATTTTTGAGCTCCCGATATTTCGACGCTGTTTCAAGCGCCATGATCGCGGGTTAACTGGAGAATGCGGGTAGATGGAAAAAAATGTTAGGTGCAGACAAATCTGTCTATCCTCTTTCTTTGTCTTTTGCTACATGCACTACTAGAACTCGACACTAAACCACGAAAAAAATCCACTAAAAAAACACTTTTAATCACTAAATCTATAACTAATATTATAAAGAGGTAACATTTGTTTGTAAGTTTGTATGTAGGGGGTAATCTCCGAAAGTAATGAACCAATTTAAAAAAATGTTTCACTGGTAGAAAGCTACATTATTCGTGAGTGCTATAGGCTACGCGGGTGAAACCGCGGGACGTTGGCTAGTAAACAATAATCACGAAAGATATCCCGTAAGTGACATTAAGAAGTATAGTTATGAACCGTGAAAGCTTAAAACAGTGAATCTCACTCTTTTCTTAGGTAGACATTAATTAATAAAGTTGTACGATTTAATCTCAGTATTTATTGACATTGGTCAAACGATAGGGGTTTATAGAACAGGATGTAAAGCTCTTTATCCCCCATAAAAAAGGGAGGATCCTCTAACCCAGTGAGTCCCAAAGTGGTCCAGATCGACCTCCAGGGGTCCATAAGAGGCTCGACGGGGGACTGCTTTGGCGTGAAAAAAAATGTTGGTTCACAAGTTGTAAGTGCCGTCTGCGAAAATTTATCTGGTTTGGTTGGTGAAGAACAAAAATGTTGGCTTGGATTTACAGTTTATCAATGTAGATAAATAATAAACTACTCAAAAAAATAAATAAAAAAAAAACGACACAATGTTTCGGTGATTTTTAACAGGTTGTATTCCAGTGAAATATGGTCGTATTGACACTTTAAAAAAACGCGTTTTGAAGCTGTGAAATTCTATTTTTCTGTTTTTTTTTTGAGGCAAAATTTTTTGAGGTGTTACTACGGTTCTCATGCAATCCTAAAAGATCGCAGAAAAAATAATTTTGCAAGATTTTGCCGTTTTGTTTACATCTACGGGCTTGAAAAAATCACCGAAACGGGAAAGTTTCAAAAGTGGTCTACAAGAAAAAAAGTTTGTGAACCTCTGTTCTAATCAGACGGGTGTTGCGTCTGGTGGGCTACTGCCCGACTGTTGTTGTCGGGTTTTCCTATATACAGCACCAACGCCACTTATTTAGAAAGAAAGAAATAAAGAAAAAGCATTTATTAGCCCGCACAGGACAAAACACACAAATTAAAATGGTTCAATTAACAGTACAACTAAAAAAAAATATACAAAAAAAAGAGATATGAAATTGGTCCTGTACTAGGCCAAAACACACGGTATTTTGTACATCATTCTGAAAAACAGTTGGTTGGCAGTCTGATTATTAAAAAAATATATGAAATTGGTCCTGTACTAGGCCAAAACACACGGTATTTTGTACATCATTCTGAAAAACAGTTGGTTGGCAGTCTGATTATTAAAAAAATATATGAAATTGGTCCTGTACTAGGCCAAAACACACGGTATTTTGTACATCATTCTGAAAAACAGTTGGTTGGCAGTCTGATTATTAAAAAAATATATGAAATTGGTCCTGTACTAGGCCAAAACACACGGTATTTTGTACATCATTCTGAAAAACAGTTGGTTGGCAGTCAGGTTATTAAAAAAAACCGGCCAAGTGCGAGTTGGATTCCTGCTCCGAGGGTTCCGTATAAACTTGTAGGAATTTAGTTATTAAACTACATATTTACGGTTTTCCGATTTTTTCCTTTACATGTGCAGTGTGCTGTAAGACATTGCTTTTTGCCAAATTTAATCATTCTAGGTCAACGGGAAGTACCCTATAAATTTGATTCCCTTCAGAGTGTCGATATATACATTTTTTGCGACATAAACGCCCGTATTTTTTTCGACGATAACCTAGAAGGTTGATTTTTTCACTTGAGAATCTGGTTTTTATTTCAACTCGATACTGTCACGCATTCCCGAGATAAAGGGTCATCGGACATACGGACGGACAACAAAGTGATCCTATAATAAGGGTTCCCTTTTTGCTTTTTGAGGTACGGACGGAACCGTAAAAACAGCTGTTTTCTACAATATTGCTAAAACTATAAACTTTCTAAGTGGGGGAGGGGGGTTATTTTCTTATATTTAGTTATTTCTTTGTGGCATAGATGGCACTGTTATACTTTTTGTACTATGTCGCTGTAGTACTTTTTGTACTGTCCGCTACAAAACATACAAATATAACACCATAACCCGACACAAATCTAGAAAGTTTCTAGTTCTCATTAAGAACTCTTATGTTTTGGTTCATAGACCGTAGATTTTATCTTTATTTTGACGAAAACTAGAAAAAAAAACACAACAAAATCATTTATCATCCCTATTTGTCAACTTACTTCCCAAAATCAATTCATTAACATAAACCATTTAGTTGTCGCTGCACAGTGGGTCCGATATCTAAATAAGTCGCCAAATAATGCTCATAAGCATCATGTCCCCCAATAATAAGCGGTCTAATGGCCGCACAGTGCGCAGAAACGACGCTCTTGTGTGCAAAATGAATTGTGTACGGAAACGTATTAACGGTGTGTCAAATGACTCGGAACTAGGGATGT
The DNA here is from genome assembly GCA_905147715.2 of Xestia xanthographa. Classification (NCBI taxonomy): domain Eukaryota; kingdom Metazoa; phylum Arthropoda; class Insecta; order Lepidoptera; family Noctuidae; genus Xestia; species Xestia xanthographa. The sequence continues at coordinate 3,025,812 of LR990655.1, forward strand.
GGGGATAGTTGGCCGGGATTTAGAGATACTGCCATGTCTTTTTCACAGATGCAGTAACTTTGTGCCTATTACTGTAACGCCACTGGTCGCTGGCATTAAGATGCTTGTGTGAGAAGAAAATGGGGTGTCCGGTAAATTTTATGTTTTAAACGCAGACAGGTTTCGGTTTATCAATCCCAGTGTGTGCCTCAGACGAAATAAAAAGGTAAAGACGGAATTCTGCGAACAGTAAAGCGAGGCCCGTCAAATTACGTCTCGCTCTGTTCATACACGCTCACACGGACACATTTACATCAAATTACAATTAAAGTATGCCTTAATAAATGCACAACATGTTCACACACGTCATGTTGTGTCTCACTACTCTGTTCGCAGAGTTCCGTCTTAACTTTTTTTTTGGTCTGAGTTTACACGGCGAGACGTAATTTGACAGGCCTCACTTTGCTGTTCGCAGAGTTTTGTCTTTACCTTTTTATTTGGTCTTAGGTATGAGCAATGAGCATAATTATGCAGCAAGTGTAATGTAAAATGGTAAAAGGTCTCTTAGATATTATACCAGATAATGAGAGTTAGTTCAAGTCAATTATGTTAGGATGTCAGTTAGTAATCTCGGTCGAAATAAAATTCCGAGATTTTCAGCAACTATCCCGCACTACAATCCCGTATTACCCCATCCCTAATACAAACTTAAGTCGAGTGCCCGGAACTTCGGAGCATGATTTTTTGTTTACATGTTTGTGTCATCCCATGGGGGATAACTGGTAACTATGATATTATTTATAGGAGCTCTAAAAGGGTAGCTTGATGGTGGTGTTTCATGACCCGTGACGGGTGTTAAAGATGGCGGATTTGTTTGTAAGTTTAGTTGTTAGAGTAAAGTTTAGTTGTTAGAGTATTTTATATTGGAATAAAGATAAGACCAGCAGTGGGATGGTAGAGTATAATATTCATTCGTGGTACAATATTCATTCGTGGTACAATATTTTTACACGCAAGTTACAATCGTATTAGAACATAAACAAACCGTAACCAAGCCAATTCAAAATCAGTGACAGACATGTGTTAAATATGATTATTCTCACAGGCCAGTGCATACATAAATGTGCGATCTCCAATATTTTAGTGATGTAACTAGCCGATAAGTAAGGAGCTAAGGATATCCTTGTTTACAAACATAAATATAGATAAATAACTAGCGGCCCGTCCCGGCATTGCACGGGTGGACAATTATTTTCCTCTAATTCACCCGCCCCCCCCCCCCTTATAATTGTGAATGTCAAATAATAGACAAAAAAATAATATTGCGACTATAAATTAAGATGTAAGCTATCCTATCTTTCAAGTTGGATCAAACTGCACACGGTGTGCAAATTTGATTAAAATCGTTTAAGTAGTATAAGAGTTCAGCGCGGAATAACAACGTGACACGTAATTTATATATATTAAGATAATGATTTCTAAGACAAGACGTTAAAACTAAACAATTTTGGTAGAAAGGTTATTTTTTATTGCCTTATTTATTTGACAGAACAATATTTTTGTTGGTTTGTCATTTGTTTAAAAGATGATATGTCAAGAAAGGAGGTGTCTGATAAGGTGACGCGTAATATAGAAGTATAGAAGAAGGACATGCTGCTTATATTGGGATAAGGGCTTTACAGGTTTATCATGTTTTTTTTAGTGCCTTAGAAATCTATGGGCGTAAAGAAAGTCATGTAAGGTGTGGTGTATATAACCTACATGTTAAATACTCTGTGTTAGTTTCCTTAAGAAAAATAAATGACTGACAGTTGGTTCGCAGACTTGGTTTTATTCTGTTTCTTTTAATAATATATTTCCGAATTACGTGCAAACACAACTGGCGACGAGGATTAAACACAGAATGCCGATCGGAAAAATCGAGCAATTCGATTTATCGAATAAAAAATGGTTGGCATACATCCGACGTGTGGAACAGTTCATGGCGCTCAACGAAATTAAGGCAGGATTACATGTAGCTACATTAGTGACTCTAGTGGGTCAAGCTACGTATGATCTGATGTGCGATCTTTGTGCGCCGGATAATCCGGAAAACAAAAGTTTTCAAGAGTTAGTGAAAATAGTCGGCGACCATCTCGAACCAAAGCGCTCGGAAATAGCGGAGCGACATGTTTTCAGATTGAGACGTCAAAATAATGGTGAAAGTCTGAGCGATTATTTGCAAGTCCTCAAACATTTGGCCAGCACGAAGACGAAGAATTTTTTGAACTCACAACTTACTGTCCAGTAGGTACATATTGAATTAAACTTTCTAATTACAGCAAAACACAAGCATTTTATCAACCCAATTCACTTACATCATAATAAACAAAAAACGCCCCACAACAGTATTACAAACAGACAATGCAATTTAAACACAGTGCGCCCACTGCGCCAGATGTTCAAACATGGACAAAATCAACACTAATTCTATCGAGTTACGTTCCGTATGCTTTCAATTAGCTCGTTTTAGGTACCTACATTATTTATTTCACACCACGCGATTGAAGCTTTCGATTTGATTTGTAATGGTTTTTGGATGTATTTTAGGGTGAAGTTTTTGAAATAATTACTTTTATTTGTTTGTTTTTGTAGAATCACTGCCCTAACAATTGTTTTGTCGTGATAAAAAAGCTTTTGGCGTTTAGCCTAAATGAAGATATGATGCCATCAGTAATTTATATAATACGAGCCGTACTGCTCTAGCTTTGCAAGCACTGTTCTTTATTTCGAGTCGTTAAAATGTTAAAACAAACGAAAACCATAGAGGATCTCTGTTTATTTATCTAAGATCTTTGTCGAATAAAATAAAGAAATTGAATAAAATCTAAAACGAAACAACTCGTATTTTATTATTTACCATTGAGTCCTTTATTTAGAAAAAAACCGGCCAAGTGCGAGTTGGACTCACACACGAAGGGATCCGTACCATTGACTATATTTAGTATTTGTTGTTATAGCGGCAACAGAAATACATCATCTGTGAAAATTTCAACTGTCTAGCTGTCACGGTTCATGAGATACAGCCTGGTGACAGACAGACGGAGAGACGGACAGACGGACGGACAGACGGACAGACAGCGAAGTCTTAGTAATAGGGTTCCGTTTTTACCCTTTGGGTACGGAATCCTAAAAAGTATAGTTGTTTTTATGCAACACTGTCTGTGTATATTATAAGTAATCATTGTTCAATGGGTCAAAAGCAATTTTAGGCAATTACTTTTACAAGAACAGCGTAATTCACTAATTTACCAAAACAATTTATTGCAAAAAGATACCACTTAAAGACTGAAATATATTATTTACAATACAAAACAGCCATTATCTTCTCCCTTCGATAGTAAACACATAATATTCACAAAAGGCACGGCGGTGATAGGAAACCCATTCGACCGTCCAATCGGTTGGAAAATTGTATTATTTTTTTCAAATCATTACAGCTTTCGTCCCACTAGGCTTCAAAAACTAATAGTTATTGGGAGATGATTAAGTTTGTGAATAAAAATGACATCGTAATGGAGGTTTGAATTTTGCGTATTTTCTAATATGTTTTTGAAATGTTATTTTTGTGTAGTTTTGATAAATGATGACGAAATTCGGCTTATGTAAAGATAAACCATGACCTGTTTTAGGACATAATATACGTATACAAGATGTAAAAGACCTCATCACGAAGCCGTCAACCAAGCATTCTGTGCATCAAACTAAGTAACTTTACGCAAACATTATTGCTGGGAAACGACTTTGTTTTTTGGGGTGAAAAATCATGTTTTGTGGTAGAACTCAATGTAACGCACTCAAAACATTGTACTGATGGATGGATTGAATAGTACGGGGGTCGCGGAGGTGTTTAAAGTAAAAATCTTACATTAAAAACTTTGATTTAAAAAAAACCTTGTCAAAAAGTTGGAACTTTGACCCCCAATATCTCCGTAACTAGAAGGTTCCCAGGTACGGTGTAGAACAAAAAGTGATCGCAATGACGAGGAGAACAAGTGCCTTTCGGCTTCGTTAAGAGGTGTTCTACCCCCTTTAGGTACTTTTATTCTAGTAGTAAGGCGAAGCCGCAAGCAAAAGCTAGTAAAAAAACCGGCCAAGTGCGAGTTGGACTCGCGCACGAAGGGTTTCGTACCATTATTATCAAAAAAGGGCAAAAAAAATCACGTTTGTTGTATGGGAGCCCCCCCTTAAATATTAATTTTATTCTGTTTTTAGTATTTCTTGTTATAGCGGCAACAGAAATAGATCATCTGTGAAAATTTCAACTGTCTAGCTGTCACGGTTCATGAGATACAGCCTGGTGACAGACAGACGGACAGACGGACAGACGGACAGACAGACGGACAGACAGCGAAGTCTTAGTAATAGGGTTCCGTTTTTACCCTTTGGGTACGGAACCCTAAAAACACCGCGCCTTGTAATCCCGAAGGGTTAGGCAGGTGCACGTAACAAGTACACCCACATTTCGCCTGTTCCGTTTTAGGTCCCATGTAATAAGGGGCGAACCTATTGCCATCCACCGGGCACAAATCCAGACTCCGTGACTGCTTCTGAGAAATTCTTGATGGAAAAACCCAATAACACTTTGCCCGACCCGGAAATCGAACCCAGGACCTAATGCTCAGCAGTCGTGCTTGCGACACTAGACCAAGGAGACAGGCAGCTAGTAAAAAATAAAAGTTAAATAAATAACTATATTTTTGTGTAAATACGTTAATGGATCGTTGAGTAAACTGTGATAATAAACAGACAAAATGGCCGTACTTTTGTGAATTATTGTGTTTTTGTATCGTTTAGGAAAGTTTGTTCGAAACGAAAACGTTTTGGTTGTCGCTTTTAGTGTTAGTTATTACAAATGGTGTTCGTTTTTGTGCCATTTAGCTTTTTCCTGAAAAGTAAGTTAGTCTTCTTTTTACCCGACTGCGAGGAACCATAAAGGAGGTTTATGTGTTTGACCTGCATCATCCTTGTTCTTGCCCCTTTTTTTTTCGGATGGGAAATCATCAAATGACTCCTCCCGCTCTGGGCGGAGCAGAAGGGAGTGTCAGACTTTTACTGACTAAAACCCATCCATGTTCCTTCATCGCCCTTTGTGTTCTGGGGCCACGGTATCTCTTTCGAACAGTCTCCCCGGCAGACATCGGTCTTTGCGGACCCCTTCCTTTTGCTGATTCTCTTTTTTGAGGCACGCGTGGAACACGAACGCGCCGTCGACACGGCCTGTCGTCATGAGACGGACGGACGGCGAGCTAGCCCATAGCCCACCGTCCACAGGCCCGCGCCTACGGTGGCCGGGGACCACATGGTGGCCCCCCGCGCCCTGGGCGTCTCCTTCGGCGGCCGGGACGCTGAGAGGTTCTCTCCCTCTCCCGTTCCGTCACCTCCTTCTCTAGCATTACTGCTTGAAGTGACGGCGTCCCATTCCGTCTCGCTCCGGACATGGCTTGCACCAGGGTCGGACGCGAGAGGTCGCTGCCGCCAATCGCCCCTTCGACGACAAGGCGGTGCTCTGCCCACGCGGGGCACACCTCCACCGTGTGCTCCCTCGTGTCGTCCGGTCGATCCTCACACTGGAAGCACCCGGGCGTTCCCTCCCACCCGATTCGGTGCAGGAACCTCCCGAAACAACCGTGTTGTTCGTGTCCCTGATCCCAATTTATTTGGGGTTTTAGTATGTCTGACTTTGTCCTGTATATACAATATGTATACCTAATAGTATACAGTCATACAGTCAACGAGGCTCTATTTCATACGCAAAAACACAATCAACCTAAAATCTTTCCACTGATGGGCCACAGTCCTACTCTCTAAATGATTATGAAAATGTGATTTTCATAATCATTCATTTATATTTATCATAACCACTATAATTCTATTTTAGTAGGAGAAAAAACATTGTAACTACTACTATCCACAACCAGTACAAATTAAAAACCTTTCAACTAAGTCCTCTAAAGCGTCCAATAAAACCTGGACTCCCTCAACACTTATCTAAGTGGTACAGACAAAAGCATTCAATGTATAATGCAAATTATCCCTCTGGGAGGGCCGGAGGACAACCAAGTGCTTTCAGAATATTTTAGACGAAGTGGATAAGATTCAGAACTTATAGTGTGGTTGGATGAAACTGGCGTAGCTTTAATCTCGCAGGGTTTTCAATTCATTGAATTATTTCAGCTTAAACAAGGTAGCGTGGAAGGGCCACCTCTGTTCTATACATTTTGACTGTGTAGGTATTGCACTTTTGTGCAACACATGCTTTTGCATTTGCACTTTTTGTAACAACTGATTTTGTTATTATAGGTAACCGATGAAAAATTTCGATGTGGGGGTAGAATGATTTAAGTCACGTCCACCCTCCTGTAGATGTCTGATTAATGATCCTGCCTATAATCATTACGATGACCTGCTTATAGTCATTACGATGCACGGTATTGTTGTAATTTAACAGTGATTATAGTGTTTTCAGTCTGAAGAGTCCTGATCAGTGCTGAGAGGCCAGGGGAAGACCAAGGAGCCGACAACCAAAACAGTGGACCAATTCGATCCTCTAGTCTTTGGAAGAACAGTCTTTTAAGAAGCCTCAAGAATAGCCCAGGACTTACATCTCTGCGTCAAGCCAAGAAAAGAAATAATAATTAGAATTTGGTCTTATTCAGTTCATTCTTTGATTAGATGGTGATGTCTACATTACAGCTATATTTGCATTGTATAAGGTCCTAGGTGCTCAGAAGACAAAGACAGCTCAGTCAGTAGCAAATGTTATTAGTGTCCTATAAGTAGCTAGATTTTATTGATAGTGTCAATATTGTGTATTGTGTGGCTTAACAAGATTACTGAAAACTATAAATTCACGCCATTGCAACCCCGTTCTACTGCACAATCTAGAGTCATAGAAACAAAGTGATTGAATTGGAAGAAGCAACTCTGTCTTAACCCATTCAGCGCTGCGAGATTGGCAATAAACAGCATTTTAGTCAGATGAACGGTTAAACCCGTTTAGTACCCACAGCTAGGCTACAATGTGGTTGTAGTTAAATGTTAGTGGTAGTTTATTGGGCTTTATAACTATGTTATGTGGGTATTAGATTGAATGGATTCGAGTAACTGTTTTTTTTGCGATAAAAGTTGATCGTTAAGATTTAATTAACATCGGACTGAAAATTGTCGGCTATGGCTGGGTTTTACTGCAACAACTAGGTACTACATTCGGACATAGGACTGCCTTTTCTTATACTGATGATCAGCATAACCATAAGCATAAACGACTTGTAACCATCTTCCTGCTAAGGCAGACTTATTCTCTGTAAAAGAAACAGCGGGTCGTCCCGATCTATCTTTGTCCAGGGTGGGGATACAGTATACAGGGTGTAAACTACCTCCTACTTTACAAACCTCCTACTATAAAAAGTTGTATTCAAAAAAATGTCAATAAGTTGGACCTTTGACCCCCAATATCTCCGTAACTAAAAGGTTCCCAGGTATGGTGTAGAACAAAACAAATTATCGCAATGACGGGACAAGTGACTGTCTTTTACACCCTTTATTCGAATAGTGAGTCGTTCATCAACTCGTCCCACAAGCCTACGGCCCATTTGGGACGAGTTGATGAAAACCAAAATAGTAGTAGAGCTCGTAGAGTTGTAGAGGAGTTCGTGGCTTAATATTAACAGCCACTCGAATCGATCTTGGTTAAGCCGCGCTTGCTTAAGTTGGTCCGTGAATGGGTGACCGCCCATTACGTACCGAGCTTCTTCCGTGCCTCGGAAAATACGTTCAACTGTTGGGTCCGGCTCTCATTTGTAGATCTTTGACAGCCGATACAGTTAGTCAGTGACCCGAAAGTCTGACAACCAATCTTACCAAGGGGTATCGTATTATTATACACTGTACTTACTGGGTCGTGGAGGTCAGCTAGGCAATCGGTCCTTGTGAAATACTGGTATTCAGCTGCATCTGGTGAGACTGGAAGCCGACTCCAACATAGTTGAGAAAGGCTATTCAGATGATGATTCAAATGGTTGGTTCTAAGTCATGGTTGTTACGAATAATGAATAAGACGGGAGTGACAATACGTTTTGTAAAAAGAAAAACAGCTCCATTTTCTAAAATTGTACCATTAGTTGAATACAAAACTGAAATTCACAGAGAAATAAAGCAACAAAAACTCTTGGATACTAAACATAATATTAATGTGGGGGAACGCATTAGGGAGCGGAAATGGCGGTGTACACATTCAGTATTGTGCTCGGGGAAAAATGATATAATATCGTAACATCCTTTTATGACCATTACTGGGCTTGCCCGCCCAGCATAGATGGGGATGGGCAGATGTGATAATGGAGGATGGTACGTTTGTGCCTAATTTGTGGAAACCTCTGGGAAGATATAGTGCATTGCAAGGTAAGAACAAAAATTGAATTCACATGAACAAACGGGACATTCCGTCCGGGTGGTAATGTACAATATTATGTTATGTGATTTAAAAAATTGCTTTACGATCAATGAAGATTTAGAACGTTTATGTTCAGGAAATATTGTTCAAAGACTTGAGTTTCCATCAAAGATTGAATAAGAATGATATGAATACTTTGCAACAGATTGTATTGAGTTGATATAGCGATGAAAAAACATGGAGCCGAAGTATCCTTCGCGCTGCCACCGACGATGCGGTGGAAGTGGCGAAGATCTGGTCTAACAAAGTATAAAATTGTCGTGCCAGCGATATAAAGAAGAAGAATAGCGATGAAAGTACTAGTATAACATGGTATTCAGAATGCCTGTTTATTATGTTAAACGCTGTGAAATGTATAAAACCAATTAGGTACTGTGAAACCTCAGTGAACTATGAACCAAAGGAATCCCATCCTTGGCAGTGGATATTAAGATCAAAAGGGTAGTCTTATATATTTTCTTGACTTCTCAACTTACTCTTTGCCACCGCCGCCCTACATGAGACAAATCGTCCAGTTGGCCATTTGTCAAAAAACCTGCATCCGCCCAATGAAAGCCGTCTTTGTCGACACCACAACCATAGCCAAACACTTCTTTTTTCCGTATCATAACTGCATAAGATTCAGAATACCCTTAATCACCAGTAAATGATGAACAAATCTGCTATGTTTTCTAAGCGGTTGACGTAGATGCTATTGCGATGTGTTAAGGCTGTTTTTAGCATGATTGGGTGTAACGTGGTGGTATTTAATAAGAATGGTTATTGTTAACAAAGGTTTCTTTTTGAAGTTTTCTGTTAAAAATGCGCGCGGGTGTGTCTGTTTGTCATAATGATGGCTTTGTGATGATATTTATTGTGGTGGAAATGATTTCATCGCCGTCTTCATGATTCTGATGATTTAGTACTAGCAGGGGTTGGATCGTGTTAAGTGCAGATATTTACTTAATTTCTGTTGATTCTACAGACAGATAGAGATGGAAAACGTAGGTGTATTTGCAAGAAAATCGTTTATGAGGCGATGCATAGTTCATACAAACGTAATAACAAAATAATTTAAAAATCATTATTGGATTACAGAATATCTATGTTCCCAAATGTATATTTTTTGGAAGGACAGCGATATAAAGACGAGATATGAGGAATTTCAAATTTCAATAGAAAAGGTATTTTTCTCATAACTCTTGTTTAAATCAGTGTCCATTCAAAATATATATTTGGGAATCTAGATACTCTGTATTCCAATCGGAATAAGGACACCTACCTCCGAATATGTTTGATTTACAAATTATTCTGGTATATTATTTACGTTTGTACGAACTAAGCATCGGTCACCGGCCTCTTAATAGGTACCTTTAGATATCGGGCTGCCTCGTTGATCTAGTGCTGAGCATGAGGGGTTCGATTTCCAGGTCGGGCAAAGTGTTATTGGGTTTTTTTCCATTAGGAATTATTCAGCAGCAGCCACGGAGTCTGGATTTGTGCCCGGTTGATGGCAATAGGCTCGCCGTAATTACATGACTGGCGAAATGTGGGTAGTTCTGTTAGGTACACCTCTGCCTAACCCTTCGACGGTTACAGGCGCGTTGTTATGTTATTTAGTCAACGGTTTTGTAGCTTAATACTTTTCACAGATTGTGAATTGTGTGCAAGTCAGTGCAAGGAAATAGGGTAGACGACAAAAATAAACTAATTATAGTCCGTCAGATAGATTTACAAAAAATATTGGACACGTATTTTTTCTTTTTTCACGTTAACAAAAAATTAAGACGATACACTGCGTCGAAAACTTGTGGGACGTCACATTTGAGTACATTTTTTACCGAAAAGTGACGTCATGAGCCCCACTCATGATCTTTGATACGTGTTATCTTCGTAAATTTGATAAAACAAAAAACACGTATTAAATATTTTTCGATAATCTAACTGTCGGACTAAACAGAACCATATTTTTTTTAGTCAGTCGTCATCCCTATTTTATTAGACATAAAATGACGAGCAACGTTCTGTTATTTACATGCAAGCAACATTGCTCTTACTGTTTTGGAAGGAGCGACACTTGTTGTAGTTCTTCTATTTGATTTAATTAAGGCGACTACAAGAGCTAAACGCGAGTTTTATAATGCAAAAACACATGATTTACTGCAATAAACAAAACCAGAAAAATATATGATATTCTTCAGGATATATGCTAGTATGATAGTGTTTTGAAAACATAATACAAGCAACTAATTTTACTCGAAAAAAAAATCACGAACTTATCTCTAAAAAAATCTTGTAACGAGTAAAAACCATGCTAAAATACATGCAATCATCCTGATTTTTTGGCAAATAATTTTATATTTTAGCATCGAGTGTTATACTTTTTTAGTACAATCAATAGATTTTTTGTAAATCGCAAAAAACCACTCATTTCGCACTATTCGGCCTGCAGTGACTGACGTAACAACCAGTTTGAAGTGCAAGCGGATTAGAACTTTATTCTAATAGAATTTCAAACGAAGTTTGAACCACCACAAATAGAGTTGCTAATTCAGCTCCTGTAATCGCCTTAACACGTAACACCAAAGCAGACGATATTGTTAGCAAAAACATTTTAAAACACATTCATTCATTATCCATCCATACTACAGACACAACACAATGCTGCTTGCTCCTGTTCGCTCAACCGGCGTGAATATACGTCGTTCGCAAAAGTTGGCTTATCTCTGGCGTTACGGTTTGACGTCAGTTAATATCGGGATACATTTCAGCATTCACATCTTTCAGCTTCCGATTTGTGTCCTTTTTAAATGACATTTTTGTATTTAAATTTTGTTGAATAAATTGTTTTCTGTCAATGGCGGTACACAAGAACCATGGTAAAGTGTTGCGGTGAAATGAAGCGAGAAGAATTGTTGGAGGATTTTAATTGATGAATAGGATTTTGTTGTTTGTGGTTGTGGAGCTCGTGGCTTAATAATAACAGCCGCTCGGGTCGGACTTTAGGGTAGTGCTGTCTTTGCCAAGGTTGTCCGGTGGATGGGACCTATTACATATCGAGTTTCCTCCATGCCTCAGAAAGCACGCACTCTTCGATACCTGCAATTACAGACACAATTAAAATAACAATGCACCGTACCCGTTCGGGTACGGCTGGGGGGACATACAGGGTAACCTGTATGTCCCCGCCTTAGGTCCAGGCTGTAATTTGTAGATCTTTGACCGTCGTTACACATACATATTTCAAAATATATTAAAACAGTAGATTGTGCCAGTGCTTGTAAGCGTTACTACCGAGTATGATATCCTGAATTCGGTTCCTTGATTCTTTGATGTCGGATACTCCACTACTCTATGTCACAATAGAGTAGTGGAGTACTTATGTAGGTATTACCATACCACCCACCAGCATAACGTATGGAATCCAGGACTACGTGTTTGTGCTATGAAAGAAGGAAAGAAAGAAATGAAAAAAGTTATCGGTTTCCAGAGTATGGTGTTGTGCTGGTTGATAGTTCTAGCATTAACGGTTCATTGACCAGACCACATGAACCAAAATAAATGATGATGCTAACTTTCTACGTTAACGTCAATCATAGCCATAGCACAAATACCAAAATCAAATTCATTTCAATCATACACAACACAACAGCTCACAAAACCATAACCACAGCCCAAGTCAAAGTTCACACAAACTTATAAAGTCAGTCATCTTAAGGCACCCCTAATTAATTTCGTTAGAGGTTCTCAATATCGTTTGCACTTGAAACGCCACTTGAAACTTGTAAGGGAACCGTTTTCACCAATAATATAGTGACCGAAAACAATGCCTTGACTGAGGTAGGTGAACAAAAAAATTGCGTGATTGCATCTTTGAGTGCTCTGCTTTGGTGCGTGTTTCTCATGGGGCTTTGTTTTGGTACTGACGCTAGAGGGAGCCACGGGTTGTAGGGTGGTTACGCGGTTTGTGGTTTATGAGACATTCCTGGTATCTTTTACAATGCCAGTAAGTAAATGTGCTGGCTGCGAAGTTTAGTGTAACGAATTAAGCGTGTAAAATGTGATTTTGAATTTGGCACATTTATGTTTTGAAAAATTGGAAAGTAAATTATGAATTCAGGTTTTTCTGAACGAACTTCGATATTTTTTTAAAGTTAGTTGTGTTTTATATGGTAGTGAACAATACTTAGTTGAAAACAATTGGTATTTATTATTAAAAATAGGTTAAAATTATGAAAAACATAATTAAAACTCCAATTTATGGAATTGTTCGAAATAAAAAATAATCATGCAACGATTTTCTGTGGAAGCAATTACTGCAACGATGCAGTTTTAACGAAGGTGGACTTGAGATAATTGCCAGAACATTCCGTCCCTCGTTTATCGGATTATTTTTAATAAAATATAATGTTGTTGCACTTGCAGCGATGATCTGTTACTTACCTACGTGGCGTTACGTTAAAATAATGGGCTTTTGATGATCAATAATTAAGTTAATTATAGTTATTTCTGTTTATTTGTGCCGTTATCTGTAATGATAGCTAATCTTAGTGTCTCGTTTTGCTACTGGTTTTATGTTGAAGAAAATTCTTCTGGTTGTCTGTTTCGACACAATCGCAACTGCACAGTTCAAGAAGTTAATGTTCCTATTGTAGTTTTTCTATTGAGACGTTCTAAATATTGCAAAATAGTGCAAACTGGCACTAAACTGTTCGAAATATTAATTTTATAAAATTGCTTCTGGATATTTTATTTTATTGATACAAACTTTAATCCCCTATTTAACCCCTGTAGGGGATGAATTTACAAAAAAACCTTCCATAGTGCACAAGTCTCTTAACTAGAAATCTTTTACAAGTGGCTTAAACTGTGTGGTCTACGTCAAATAAAGATTGTTATGAAGTAGATTGAAAAATAAACTTAGCAGTAACTTACAATTCTTTTACATGTGTCTTTTTTTACATGTCCCTCAATCCCCAATCTCTTATTGGTGTCCTACTTTTCTAAATATCCCTGGATATCATACACAATGGTTTTCCTACTCCCTACAGACGTCTCCCAGCGGTGGCTCCCACGGGTGCGGTGCACAAATTAGTGCTCAATTTACTGCATGATTCGATTTGCTGCCCGACTTGGCAGCCAGCTGACCGGCTATCATTGCCATTTAGGCTTTCTGGCGACACTTTTGTGAGGAATTAAGACTATTGTGGGTATGTAGGAGATGGGTGTGCTGAGATAAATGTTCTGTTAAGATGCTGTAGTGTTTCACATTTTTACGCGGCTTCGGTGTATTGAAACTTGTTGTGAGGTACTACCTACAATAAAAGATTTTTTATTTGATTTATATTCTGACTAGGTTGCTTTTAACAAGTAGTAGGTAGGTATATTAAATCTAAACTTCTAAACTAATGTTATAAAGACGAAAGATTTTATGTTTGTACAAACAAACATAAAATCTTTCGTCTTTACAAAAAAATTTTTAAATCGTAACAATACGATTTAACTCAGGAACTACTCAATTGATTTAAAAAAAATACAAAGCTACTTCTTTACCAAGTAACATAAACTATAAATTATATTGATATCATGCAAATTAGCCGAGCTATAACAATTTTCGCGGACGAAGTCGCGAGCAAAGTGCTAGTATAACATAAGTACTACAGTACCTTGAAAATTATTGAACATTGAATCAACCCCTGAAATCTTGAAATTAACCCCACCCATTTGATATGGGTTGGTTTCAGGATTAATTTTAAGCATAATTGTTTCATAAACTACCTACATATATAGGTTGTCTGAAAGATATCGCTATCAGCGATAAGACCGCCAAGGATTTCGGGTCAGGTTCGGAATAAACTTTATAATTATAACATCATAACCATAAAAAACTAGCAATATTGTAAAACAGTTGTGTCTAAATTTTGGTGTAAAATAAATTATTTTCTATTCTATTCTTTATGTACTTCGTAAAACAGTAATTTTAAGGCTGTTAGTTACAGCAGTTTACCCAATTCATTTGGTTAAGTAACTGCTTGAGAAAAAGGGTGAGGTTCGAAGAATCATAAGTAGAGCAAAAATTAAGCAAAAGCTGGGTTGTTACCACCGAAATTATTACTCAACATCAACAAAGCAATTCCATAACAGGTAACATTTGTTTAAATTACATAAACAAGTGGCAACACTCAATAAACTCGTTTCTTTTGTTTGACTGTAAACATTCATAACACCGTTTCTTTGTAGGTAAAGTAAAACTTTAACATTACTTTTAAAACCTTATCATTAGATCTGACAAAACAAATAACATTATATGACCAAAGAAACCGACTTTACAAACGAATATTAACTCTACATCAGCCACTTGAACTTTCAATTTTATACTACGGAAAAATACACCTTATACTATTAGTAAGATAGTTCAATTTCCTTTCCTTTTGAAATTGTTTTATGACCTTTCAAATATATTCTCTCAATCAAAAATAAACTTTCTACTTAAGAATAAAGGGTTGATTTTTCAATAACGAGTGTAAGTATATTTTTATTCCCATACAAACTTTAGTTTAACTGTTATCTCCGAAATCTCACTACACAGTTAAACAAAAGGGGTGAAAACAAAACGGGGTATTTCTCCAATAGGGGTGAACCGTGAAATACAAGGTACTCGAGTCGAGAACTCTCGAGAACTGGCTGTAATCGATATTACTGATTCGATTCAAGAAACAATTCAAACAATCGAGTGTGGAATATTATTTTTGCGTGTGAGTTTTTTATTTTATAGAAATATGGAGGTACTTCGGAATTCTGCAGTTGCATGTTGGTAAGACAAAGCGTATTAATATCATTTGTAAAGTGGTGGGAAAATATGCAATGGGGAGGTAGCTATTATTTTAAAATAATGTTTGTTCATGGCGACACTTGGGGGAGGCCTATGTCCAGCAGTGGACATCTTTCGGCTGAAATGATGATGATGATGAATGTTCGTTCTTGCGCTGTTTTGAAACAAGATTATAGAAACTATACTTTCTTAACAGGAATGGAATGCTGGATAAAAAATGAACGTTTGATTATTATTTATTTATCTAAAAAACTTAATCTATTAAAGTTTTATTTTAGCCACACATCGAAAACCTCTCGGGGCTTATCTGTGTGCTGGCGAGCCGTTCGTTTAAATTTTACAAAATGTTACAACTACTACTGATACTGGTCGTATTCAGTAATTAAAACATCTTAGTACCTAGGCCTACTATTATAAATGCGAAATTATGGATGGCTGTTTTTTACTCAATCACTCCAGAGAGAGGTTAAACGGATCTGGCAAATTTGGCATAGAGATAGATTAAAGTCTGAAATAGGCTCTCATACCAAAATTTCCACACAAACGAAGTTGCGGGAAACAGCTAGTATTATTATATTTCCTAAAAGCAGTAACCAGTGTTTCATAATATAATTGATTCATAGCGAATTACACCTCTATCTGTCTCTTCGGGAAATACAGGCGTGATGTTTTTTTGTGTTGTTAATACAACTGAGCATTATGACCCAAACTAGTTCAACAAAGACTAACTAGATTTTCCGTGAAATTCGTCGCCAATAAAATAAACGTAACGAATGAGAATATTCGTAGCAATGTCTACGCTCGTAGCTTCGTAGCAGTCATCTGGCACTATGATGTTCGTAGCGCGTAGCACGTCTTGATTGAGGATAAATTATTATTATTATTGATTCCTTTCTTTTATACACTCTGACATAGAATTTTTTTTTGACATGTATTTTATTATTTTTTATTATTTTATGTGACATTTACTGATTTGACATGAATACTTATTTTATTAAGTACTTATTTAACTTTTTTTTTACTTACATTCATTTGGAAAGAATTTGTTATTAATTTTATTTGATTATTGTGAATGTGGGGACCATGTGGGTCACATTTTTATTTTTTGTTTGTTTTATTTTCCCACAACTGTCTGGCAGTTTGAGTACTATAAGCGACCTACCCAAATGTCCTTTCTTTGGTATTGTTCGTCGTTTCGTTGTGCTCCTTGAGTTATAAGTCGAGCTACACGTCCACTCAAATCTGTATGGTTCTTTCTTCAAAAGACCATCTCAGGCACTAATCTGCATAGTCCTCATGTGAATTGAGCAAGATTATGTCTGGACTTTAAAAGAGACTACGACCTCTGAGTTTGTTTCGGCTGTTTCTTCTCAGAGTAGTCAGGTACGAAACACCGGCCATCCAGTTTTAAAAAAATGACGTATAAAAGTGTTTGTAAAAACCTACTTGCAAAATAAACATCATTTATCATTTATTTATTTATAAAATAAATTGGTTTATAATTCGTAAGTTAATGACAGTTATTCAGTTATATTTACAATAAGAAGATACAGTGGTCTTGGTGTCTTTTTAAAGGCGGAGAACTTTAAATTGAAATTGGCTTAATTTTATGACATAATGTTTGAATATGATTTCGGGCACGTTGCCGCGCTGCCGAAATTAAGCTTGAATTGGAATTCTATTGTTATTTTATTTTAGATAAAAACATAACTTGCAAAATGTGGGTGTACTATCAGGGTAAACACATCTCTGTCTAACACTTCAGAGATTACAAGCGTGATGTTACGTTATGTTTATTTTAAGACACATTTTATGTATACTGGTGCTGATTTACATACATTTTACTAGCATTTCAATAATAAATCATATTGAAATGCAAGTACTCGTATGTAACTAGTTCTACAGTCGTACTGAAAGCTCCAATTATTGTGGTTTGTAACTTTAAATACCATAATAAGCTGCAACTATATATCGCACTCAAACATATAATTTAAGCTTAAACAACGGTTTATTGACCTTTATTGCCAACAAAAACAAACAATAAAACCGTTTTAAAAACGTAACAAGAAACCTAGCATTAGGCTGGGCGCACACTCGCTACACAAAGGCGAACGCGCGACAATGGGAGCCGAAACAAACGCGCGAGCTAATTTGAAGCGGCTACGAATCTGATCACACGTCTGTACCGCAAGTAGCTATTTGTTGTTGTTGGTGTACGCCCACGGGTGTGCGGGTACGTTGTGCTGTGTAATGTGGTACGGGATTTCCTGTTTAGTGTTTTAAAAGTATAATTTAGGAAGTAGATTTGTGTGTATAGTCGAGGACTGTATCAAAAAATGAATTTCCGAAAATAATAATTCCACCACGATATTTAATCAAAAACTATATCAGAGTCAACTGCCTGTTGGTCTGGTTTCTTTATGAATCATTTTGGAAATAATAGAAATGATCAATCATTTAAATACATAAAAGATAGCGGTGTTGATTCTGTTGTGGACAAACTAAACTTAATTTAGGCTATTGCTATCTTTTACTAAAAGGCAGAGCGAAAAAAGGACAGCTATAGCTATGAACTAAGTTAGAGATGTCAAACTATTTTATGCCTTGTGCTTCACCGTGTTTTTTGTCGACATGTTTTTACGTGTTCTTTTCATTTGTATGGAAATATTAGTTCCAACTAAATTTGACAGCTCTAAATTACATCCGTCTCTTTCTCGTTTTATTAGAGAGTAAAAGATAGCAATAACCTAAATTAAGTTTAGTTTGTCCACAACAGAATCGACACCAGTAACTAGGTAGATATGTATATCTTCTTAACATACACGCGTGCTTCTCAACTGCTCCTTGCGAGCAAGGCCAAATAGAAGATGAATGGATTGCGAGAGGAATGATATGAAAGAGAGAGAAATAAATGAAGCCATGACGATTGGAAGAAGAAAACGTGTTACACCGCCCTTAGAGCAGAAAGATGTTGATAATGCTGTTTTTGAAAGAGTTATTGTAGATTGAATTATTCAAGACACTCATCCCATAACACCTTAACTCCACAGTCCCTTAATAGTATAGTCTTTCAAACCAATAAAAGTAGCTTTTGAATCAGCTACTTAAATAAGACAATCTTTTACACACTATGTCTACAATTTCTACATTTCGTTTTATCTACTCTCCTTTCACAGGTATGCTGGAAGAGATTTCATTAGAAATAAGCATCACCTTTGTACCTATTATTCTATTCTTTTCTTCTTTTCTGTATATAGTGGGTACATAAACCGTTAAATAAATAAAAAATAATAAATAAGACAATAATTTAATGTGCTAAAGCATTATGCAATTGAAAAATACATTTTTATTTTATTTTAATCAGCCCAATATTAACGTATAACAACGCACCCGCACATTCTAAACATCGTTTACCAACATGTAATCATTAGCAGAGGCGTGTGAAAACAGCCAATTTTGTCGCGATGTCGCGCGACTATATTGTGTAGCGCGCGCGGTTTGATTCGTCGCCAATATTAGTCGATACGTTTGCGTCTGACTTACGTCTGCGGAATAATTACTGCGACGTAATAACATATTGGCGTTGTATAGCTTGTTTACTTAGTGGGATTAGGTTTAGAATATAATTATATTTTCATTGTTCGTTAAATGTTTAGTTACTGGAATTTATTGAAGCTCTCAAATTTTGTAAGGTATTTTCCTGCATCATTCTCGAACGTTATATATGTTATTAAATGTAGCTCTATTGTCAATGAACGTGAAAAAAATGTTCTTCAGTGTGTTTGTTCAGTATTGCAGTTTTCGAGTCAATAAAGTTGCAAGAGAATACTTTTATTCACATATAGATTCGAAGAATTTTGATAAGTTTTTCTAACATCCTAAGTATCTACGGGAACTTCTTATTAAGTGACACTTTATACAACGTTTTGGTGGAAAGGTACTGTTCCTCATGTTACTTCACCTAAAAGTATAATTCTTCGATGACTAAAAGTATTCCGTATAGTTAGATATGAGGGCTAAAAGTTCAAACATGAACGTCATGCAGCAATACAAATTCCTCTTACTGATGCAGTCAAAAGGTCATCAAATCAAGCTAATATGCAGGTGACAGAATCCTTATACTTTCTTTGGAAAAGATGGCCTTAATTTATAATATTAAAAGGCGACCATTTTGTTCATGGAAGCGTATTTTGCCAAATAACCTAGTTCAAATTCTAATAGCTAATCAGATTCAATTCCGTCGCACACAAAATCATCATTAATTACTGAATTTACACTTACAGTGGCTAAACGAATTTGTCCCAGTTCTGTAACTAGTTTTCACAAACACATACACGTGTATCGGCAAAACTCTATAACCGTGATAATTAGTTGCTAGTCCAATGTTAGTGACATGACTTTAGCAAAATCCAATATATCCAGAACTAAACTGTGACCACATTCACTCGTTCACTTGTCCGTGACAATGCTTCCGCGATGTTGATCCACCGGATCCAGGCCAGTCCGGATCCCGGATCCCACCGGATTTTAGACCGGTTACATTCGGATTTCGCCTCGATAGATACACGCGGTGGTCTGGCGTCCATCCAGCGTGTATTTATACCACATTTCTAAGCACATCGTGTTAGAATTTCAAATTTGTTTGCATACGGATTAGAAATTTCAAGTTGGGTTTGGGACATGATATTTCCGATTTAGCATTAATGTTATGGCATGAATTTTGAAATGTATTTATGTTGGTAAGGAAATATGGTTGATATTAGTCTGTTTGGGTTGCTGGGGTATAATTTTGTAGTTTGTTTATGATGTCTCGTCAAAGATTTCGGTTATAATGGCCGTGGACATCGTCGCTTGCAGTAATAACGTACGGAACAATTTTGGTTGAAAATCTTAATTATCTATTAGCAGTTGATTTGTTGACAGTTTGTGGTGAATAGTATCACCTTTCCCACACTTTTCCTAGCAGGTACCTTAACTAGCATTAATATCTTGCTCCAGTTAAATATTTGAGCACATTTTGTACCCCGGACTGTGTAATATCTAACTTAGATTTGAAAAGAGTCCATGGAGTTTCTTGCCCATTTTTAGGGTTCCGTAGTCAACTAGGAACCCTTATAGTTTCGCCATGTCTGTCCGTCCGTCTGTCCGTCCTCGCTTAATCTCTGTGACCGTTAACACTAGAAAGCTGAAATTTGGTACCAATATGTATATCAACCACGCCGACAAAGTGGTAAAATAAAAATTGGAAAAAAATGTTTTATTAGGGTAGCCCCCCTATATGTAAAGTGGGAAGTGATTTTTTTTTAAATTTTAACCCTAACGTGTGATATATTGTTGGAAAGGTATTTAAAAATCAATAGGGGTTTTCTGAAATCATTTTTTGATAATGTCAATAATTTCGGAAATAATCGCTCCAAAAGTAAAAAACAATGTGTCCCCCCCCCCTCTAACTTTTGAACCATAACTTTAGAAAATATGAAAAAAATCTGAAAAGTAGAACTTTATAAGGACTTTCTAGGAAAATCATTTTGAACTTGATGGAAACAACAGTTTTTGTACAAAAAAGACAAAAAGTTGTACAAAAAATTTCTGGACTAAGTTTGTAGTATATTCGTATATGCAAGCATTTTTACATAATGGATACCCACCTTTAAACTCATAAGTGAGAACACTTATTGTGACGGACGGGAAACTACGAAACCCTAGACTGAGCGTGGCCCGACACGCTCTTGGCCGGTTTTTATTTCTCCATGAATGGGCAACTAAAATCCATTCACAGTAAATATTGCCTGTGGCTGAGCTGTAGGTAGCTTATTTTTAACCATGTAAAAGGGTCTGTCACGGGTCTACTTGAAATAAATGATTTGAGTTTGACTTTGGAAAATCATTATCGGCCCAGCCCTTCCATTTGTGTTGACGATCCTGCTTACAAAGTTTTAATGAGTTGTCTGTTAATTATCAATGTTACATTTATTCCACACTGGAACAAAAAGTGATCAATGCTGTCCCTAATTTAAATCAAGTCCAGATCCCAGTTTTAAAGTCCTCGCATTTCATCGCTGTCCACTTCAGACCGAGTTCAAAAGAAATCACCCTTATTTCAACCCCTAATGAGTAAGTATTATTAACTAACAGTCTTCCAGAAGGAAGGCGCGACACCGGAAAGACTCAGGGTTGCCACACTCGCCCCCCGGCGTACACTAATTGTCTAAGTGCATAATGAACTTGTTGGCAACCCTAGAAGCCATCTTTGATATCAGAACGACACACAGACGGTGACTTTGTTTTAATATCTTAGAGTTAAATTTTGTTTGACGAATTCTCTTGAGCGACAACCCTTAACGATGAACCTGGTACGCGATTTTCAATCTTGACTTATTAAAATAGAGTTGATGTTAGGTTGTGAGGGAAATTGAATATATTAAGGGTTATACAGCAGCAGTCACCCTCAGTCTTTCTGTGTGTATGTGTCGCACTTTCTATTGTCTCGTTGAGTTAATTAGAAAGTTGTGTCGCGCAAAAATGGCGAGTTCCAAAGAGATGTAACTTTGATAGTTACGATGCGAGGAATATTCTTTAAGTTTTTAAATTAAGTATATATTTTTATGGAACTATCCTAGGTTCTATTCTATGGGAATCTAGAAGAAGAGTAAAATTGTAAGCAGCTGCGATTTTGATTAGTCTTCATAATTCTGTTTTTGGCACTTGATATTCTCTCTTTCGTTTTATTCGTGTGAGTTTTTCTTTCTCTTCATTAATCCTTAACATAACATCACGCCTTTAATCGCCGAAGGGTTAGGCAGAGTACCTAATAGTACACCCACATTTTACCAGTTATCTTTTAGTCCTATGTAATAGGGGGCGAGCCTATTGCCATCAATCGGCCACAAATCCAGACTTCATGGCTGCTACTGAGAAATTCTTGATGAGAAAACCCAATAACAGTTTGCCCGACCCAGGAATCGAACCCAGGATCTCATGCTCAGCAGTCGCGATTGCTACCACTAGACCAACGAGGCTGTCAATAATTCTTCTTCTGGATATAAAATTTATTTGTGACTAGCTAGCGACACATAATATAGCTTATAACATGTCATTTTGTGCATTCAATTACGAACCTTTTAAAATCAATATTGCTTACCTCCCATAATGTACGGCGTGATAATATGAAGCCTTAAGCCTTCCTTGGTTTACAAAGAACATTTTTGTTGAATTTCAATTCAATCTATCCAGTAGTTTTGGCGTGAATTGTGTGTGTTCTGTTTGTCTGTGTGTATGGTACGGCGTACCATACACACAGACAAACAGACAAAACTTCTAAAAAGTATTTTTTTGTCATCAGTTACGTTTTGTCATTCTTCGTCATTATTCGTTTTTCTAAAAAAAGCCACTTATTTTTTCTCGAAAATTATCAATGTACAGTTTTTCTTTCGTTACTGTTTTATTATATGTATAATGGTATCCGGCAGAGTAGAATAGAACCAACCCATTACACTCACGGGTGTCGTATAAGGCGACTAATGTCTGAGGCAGAACACCTTGTGCCTCCGTAGACCAGAGAATGGGCAGCAGCGTTTTCTGTTAGTCTTACATCACTGCGATCTCCAATCCGCCTGCCAAGCGTGGAGATTACGGCAAATTCCTCCCATCATGGGAGAGGCTTATGTCCAGCAGTGGACGTTATGGGCTGTTGTTGTTGTTGATATGTATAGAATGTGAAATCTCATGTGAATGTCAATAGATGTATTCGTTCAAAAGATAATAATGTTGTTGCGATCAGTTGGGGTCAAAACATCAGGTTCCTTTCTCATTAGTTAGCTCAATGACCAGTTTGACGGTCAGTGAAAGGGGGTGAATCTTTGGATCACCCCATCTTGTTGTATGTGAACTAACTGCCGGAAGACTTCCGGGGCTGTTATCACAATCCAGTTTTCTCCCTAATGGTTCAGATTATTCCAGTCCAGTAATCCAACCAGTCCAGTTCGCATTCGTATATTGTTTCCAGTTATCATTTGGAATTAAGTGTGTAAACATCAAAAACAAGAATAGGTACGTGTTTAGCGTTGAATCCAGCACTGGATTGGCCATCTGAAATAATCCAGTTGACCTGGAATGGGCACTCTGTATTGAAAAATAGACCAACAAAACAGTTTTCACGGGACTAGATCTCTCACTGGTTCCAGTGCTTTCCAGTGACGGTGTAGACTATTCCAGTTGCAATTCTAAAGATTTGCTGTGAAGGTCACCAAACGGAGCAACACGCTTACATTTGTAGACTCATCATCTACCTATTTGTTTTGTAGAAGAACAAGCAATTGTTCGTGCCTTTGTTTCATTTCAATGGATCAATAATAACCTTTTCAAGCTTAAATTCCACAAACGACGCCGCGGGTAAAAGTTTTACTGAAAAAAACAAAGGAACATCGCGTTTACTTCCCTTTAAAGTTCCCTTTTTGACCTCTGGAACGAATCTACTAATATCTTTCAAAAACAAAAATTATGCAGTTATTATAAGTAAACTGTTCGACTAAACACATTCCGGGAATCGAACGGTCTACCTCTTACTCCACCGCCTCTACAAAAACAAGAAACGGTTGCTCATTGTTTTGACATTTGACAAAACTCATTGTGTTTTCATGACAATACTCATTTTTATGACAAAACTCTACCTTATACGGGGCAAAATAAACTTGTTTGATCCGTAAATGTAATTTGGTCTTTACAAACCGTTATTTTGGAAACAAAAAGATATATTGCGGTTATGAAGACGTCTTGTCTTGTCGTTTGTTTGTCGGCGTTTATTGGTTTTAAAACTTATTGTTTTTGTGTTGTTTGTTCATTTGTCTGATAATGTGGGTTGCTTGAAAGTTATTGTTCTACGAAGGCATTTAGTTGTGTTCTTAGTTATATTTTTATGATGCTCGAGTTATGGTCTTAACACGCGTGACTTTGATGAAAGTCAGAAAGGATACTGGTATATGAGTGACTTGTGCCCGAATAAATATTGAATTTTCTAACTGATCGCAGCAAATGTAGCCTCAAGCAAATGTTACGTTGTAATGTTGTTGTTGTTGTTATGTTGTATGTTGTTGTGTACTTAAAGCAAACATTTGCTTTAAGCTGGTATTTGCTTTGCGTTTTTCATGTTTAAAATTAAAAGCATTTACAGGAATTGATAGACTATGACAAGGATTTATCGAAATAAGTCTAAATCATGAGGGACATTAGGACTACCAACAAAAAAAATGTATTTAATTTAAACTTGGACTGTCACTTACGGGATATCTTCCGTTATTTTCAATTATTGTGAAAAATATAATAATAATATAAAATCACATAGACATTGTCAGTTTAGTTACAAACATTGAAAGCTTCCTCCTCAAGGTTTATTGGAAGACCAGCGTCAGACAGCATCACGTGTCTGGCATGAATGCTGAAATGGACCTTTTTGTCGCAGCCGTGGGGCACACAGTACAGACTATGTTTTCTTCCTTATTTTTATCTTTTTTTTTAATATGTGTGTGTGCTCTAATAACTGACGTCAAATAAATATTTTTCTTTCTTTCTTAAAATAGTGTATTTTATTTGTTACATTCGCTTGTAAGGACCTTTTCTATAAATTAGCCATTTAAATGGCACTAACTGACTGTCATTCCACTACTGGGCCTTTCTTCCCATGACTTTAGTTCTTTCGAGTTAGGGTCAATATAGACCACAGGTCAATATGCGATGTGACCAATAAACAATAAACATAATCTTCTGCTGTAACTACTTTCAAACATTTATCTATTCAATCATCAAATAATTACTAGGTCTATCCCAACACTCTTACCGACAAATCCTCAATATGTTGGCTCATTCATGTTGGCTCAACATCACTGAACAGAATCCAACAACATAACTTCACACCTACAACCACAATTACTAATCTAAACAAAAAACACACACCCTACACCGTTCATTAGTTTATTAAAAAACCTATCTATAAATGAATTTTCGTGCGCACAATGCGAGCACTATGATGATTGCCTGCGCGTAGGCATCACAATGGCGCATTATCGCTGGGAGGTCATTAACTGAGTGCATTCTTGGTGCAAGATAATAGATTCTGCAAAAGTAACGTATAGGATATAGGATGCAGGAAGGCCCGGCGGCATCGGCTTAACGGGAGTTTAGGATGGAAGGTGCAAATGTGTTGGTTTGTGGCAGTGTCTGACAGTTTAAGCGATCTTCGAGCGAATTATTTGGTTGTTAGCAAAAAAGCTATGATGTTGATTGAAGCAAGAGAGCTTCACTTAGCATCATAGTTTTTTTATTTGATTTTTATGGCATCGAAAGAGCTTTATCTCATAGTTGATTTTCTGTCTGTATGTTTTGTCTTTACAGTGGTAGAATTATGTCATTATAAGGAACTATAATAATAATAAATTTATTCAAAAATATATGAGGTAAAGGTTTACAGTTTTTCTTAAATGTATGTTAAGTTCACCCAAGCTGTGAGCCTGAACTAGGTAATCCTGTGTTTCAGGCGATTTGAGGTAACATTAATAAATTGTTTAAATAATCACATACATTATTAATATTATTGGTACCAGTGTAAAAATATATATAAAAAATATACTATCCTATGTTAGCTACAATATTTACTTAAGCACAAGTAATAACTTCTCAGTATCTTCATAGGACATAGTCTGAGTTGACACATCAATAAACAGCGTGTTTAATAAGGAACGCATAGTGCGATAAATACAAACAGAAAAATGGACGCTCTGGCTGGAGGATTAAAGTTGGGTGGTACCCAGACTAGCTGAACATTAAGATTTGATAGAGTTGCACTTATAAAATTGAAGGACAATGAGTTAAACCTACACATTAGTGTTAACCGGAGATTAACTTTAACTAACCAAAATATAAATAACCCGTCCTTTAAAAAACCTACCATGATGGTATGTCGGGTGAAGTGTCATGGGAAATTTGCGTAAATTAAAATAGGAAGATGGGGCGAATAGGCTTTAAGCCTATATTGTGCTCACCCCGCTTTTGTCACTATTCGAAGCTCAACGGCATTCGAAGACTAACTAGCTAATATTCTCCTCTCTTTCTTTTTTCACGGGTTGAAGAGGGATGGAGATACCCAGGTCATGTCTGCAGGCAGATTCATTGTGGCGGTGTCGAGAAATAAGTAATTAGGTGCGATGTAGCTTTGTGTGATATTTTTTTAAATCTCGTTATGTATTTTTCTTGTTGCGGTTTTAATTAATGGTGTCTATGTACTGCGTATGTTGGGGGAAGGTTTGTTTTAGCTGTGATATGTGGGTGACATGTTTTTTGCATGGAAATATGTCATGTTTTTCGCATGGCGTTATGTTATTAAGACACCAAAATGTTAATTATGAATAATTTTATGTTTTTCAATTTAATTTGAAAAAATGTTTAAATGTTATTATTATATAAATTGAAAGAATTCGATAAGACAGCTCTATATCTATCTGTACGTGTACAGGTGCTATTAATTAAGCTGTACAGGGTGTAAAAGACCTCATCACGAAGCCATCAACCAAGCATTCTGTACATCAAACTAAGTTACTTTACGCAAAAATTGTTGCTGGGAAACGACTATTTTTTTTGGGGGTGAAAAATCATATTTTGTGGTAGAACTCAATGTAACTCACTTAAAACATTGTGATGATGGATGGATTGAATAGTACGGGGGCTGTGGAGGTGTTTAAGGGCCTATACTACCTCAAATGGCTTAGCATGATCCTCTGTTACGCCTAAAATACTGCAGCATTAATTTTGAAATAAATATATGGTAAAGTTGAGGATTAATGTTAGGTGTTATGTTTGGCGAAAACACGATTTCATAAAATTTTCTCGATAGAAAAAAATCCCAAAGCTACCTCCAAATCGAACAATAAACCACTGGTATTCAAAAAGTACTTCAAATTAGATAATGAAACTTTGCATACTAACTGAACTAACTATAACGCAGGTCTTATGTTTTTTTTATTTTACCAAAAGACGAAAATTTGATTTTATAAAGAATAAAAACCACTAATTTCGCATTATTCGGCCACAGTGACTGACGTAACAACCGCTTTGTAGTGCAAGCTGATTAGAACGTTATTCCAACAGTTTTACAAACGAAGTTTGAACCACCACAAATAGAGTTGCTAATCTGAGGTAGTATAGGCTCTTAATGTAAAAATCTTACATTGAAAACTAGTATTTAAAAAAAGACTTGTCAAAAAGTTGGAACTTTGACCCCCAATATCTCCGTAACTCGAAGGTATGGTGTAGAACAAAAAAATGATCGCAATGACGAGGAGAACAAGTGCCTTTCGGCTTCGTTAAGAGGTGTTTACCCTTTATACAGTATTCTAAACTGATATCAAAAAGTCTTATCATCAAGTCATCTTAGGTAGCAGTTAGGTACTTAGGTAGTAATATAATTGTGCCACCATTTTGAAAATTACCTAAAAAGCTAAACGGCAACTGCGATAGCAATGCTTATATTGTTATTTTTCATTGTTCTTTTATCTTAAGTTTTATATGAGAGGTATCATCAAATAGTAAAATTTTGTAAAGTATCTCAGCTGTTTTATTTCGTTGTTCTATTGTTTTCACTGTTTTGTTTTTTATTATTTTATCTTTGACACAATGAGGTGATAAAGGAAGTCTTACTTAAGACTTACTTTTATTTTATTGGTAGAGGTTCGTGCTTACTTTTTATGGTGGGCTCGTGTTGGTCTTTTGCGAAAATAAATATAAAATTAACAACTTTTTAAACTGAAAGGTGAATATAAATTTTATTATATTGCCAGAATTAGCTTTGTTGAGTAATTTTCGCCCATTTTGAAATATTTCACTAGGATAACTTAAGTGTGTGAAGGTTACCTTCTGTAATAATCACAGAAAAGAAAAAACTTTTTTCTGTTCTGTGGTAATAACAACTCGCGTGCTACTTTGTATTTTTATTGGATTGACAAATAAACATTTTTGATTTGATTTGATTTGATTTGATTACCTACTCAAGTCTTCCAAAATAATTTATTGCCTTTAAAAAATCACAGTGTAATGAAAAACATTATTTTGTCCTACAATGCAGCTTACTACAGTTGTGAAACAAAATATATAACACAACCCATAGATCAAATTAAAATTCTACGAAACTGCGAATTATCGGGAACCAATGAACAAAATTAAACATCGTTAGGAAACCAGCACGCCAGAGAGATATTTTTCGACTCAATCACACAATAAAGAAAAAGAATGAACAAAATAATAAGAAATCGAAACCTCATAAAACCATTACAAAAGCATACAATTACACCACAATAAAATACTCTTAAACTGGTCAAAACTTAAAGCTCACTTAGTTCGCACTTTACGCATCGCACTAATAGATGGCGTTAGTAGTTTCAAATCTCCGACCGTTTCAAAAGTGGTTGTGTTGACTTGTGAGTTTACGACTTCTTTTACCATTTATAAGTGGGTATTGGTACAGGAAATAAACGTGTTATAAAGGCAGTGGATTGGTAGTAATATAAAATGCATTATTTTGACAATTAATTAGTGATTCTCATAAAAAGTGAAAACGTAAAGTTAGACTTAAGTAAAAACTGTCATCATCATCATCATCATCATCATCAGCCTATTAATGTTTCCACTGCTGGGACACAGACCTCCTCTCTATGAGAGGGAATGGGCTATAATCCACCACGCGGGCCCAGTGCGGATTGGTAGATGTCACATGTCTTCGAATTTTTGGTTCTAGGACATGCCGGTTTCCTCACGATGTTTTTCTTCACCGTTTTGAGAGCAGTGGTGATGAAATTAATTACACAAAGTAATGCGCCTGTCTGGGTTCGAACCCACGACTTACTGGGCCACCGCTGCTCCTAAAAACGAAGTAAAAACTGTAACAATGGAGAAATCACTTATCTATCATGTCGTTACGTTGTTGGTAATACCTATCTTATGTCTATTAAAAGAAAATAAACTGTACTTAATTTCTAATCATTCTGCACTTTATTTTTATTTCCCTCAAGCGCGTTCAGAGGTTAGTTAGTACTCTATCCGTGTTCAAGCTGCCTATATGAAATTATTGATGACTCTGAATTGTTGAAGCTTAGTTAAGCTTTTTAGAAGTTATTTAAGGTTTTCATGCCAACTTTACTTCTTGGAAGAATCTATCATCAATCCCCTATAACAAATATTAAATTTCTACGTTAATCGACTAAAATACTGTGTGTTTTCAACTCAAATGTCTTCACAGCAATTAAATTTAGATAAGTAACTGTGTTTGACTATAAAAGGAAATTATTAATTTCCATTAGCCATTTAATTCGTTTTACGACTTAGCTAAATTACGACAACTTTGATTGCTAATAAAGTTTTAACAAAACGCGAACAAACTAAAGTTTCGACTATAAAACATAGAAATTACTCACATTCAGGCTTGTTATTATTTTATTATCAACGACTTCTTAGAAGTACTTTTAGATCTCAGTAAGACAAAGGACCATCCTGTATTTAGACATCCCCCAACCTGAAACCAACTCTACCATCTCAATCATAAAGTTACAATTCCTTTGTCATTAAAAAGACTTAAGTCTTAATAGTGTATACAGGGTGTATAATGAAAAAGTCATTTTATGATTGTAGAATGTGTTTACGAGCATAATCCTAGTTATTGGACACTAGTGTCGCCACAGACCATTCCTATGAAACAATCACACAAAGCATGACCGATTTGATCCGTGAAACGATCATTTTTACGACGATCTTATAAAGATTTGATTTAAAGTTAAATCTGTGAAAGGTTTTCTTGTGTTCCTGTTTTATGTGATATAATGTATTGTGTAGCGTATAGTGCCTGGTACTGTGGCCATTCGGAGTCTTGATGGACTTTAGATTAAGTTTGATTAAGTTTTGCTTAGCTATCTTATTTATATGATTTATAGTTTGGAATTGTTCTGTTCGTGGTTGTTATTTCCTGAAATGCTTTTGAATTTTGGCGTAGAAGAGGCAGAGAATTGGATATTTGTTGTATATAGTCTTGTTAAGCTTTATGCAAGTTTCTAAACATCTCTAGATAATCTCAGATATACAGGTTATAAAAGACCTCATCACAAAGCCGTCAACCAAGCATTCTGTACATCAAATTAAGTAACTTTACGCAAAAATAATTGCTGAGAAACGACTTTTTTTTTGGGGTGAAAAATCATATTTTGTGGTAGAACTCAATGTGGATTGAATAGTACGGAGGTCGTGGAGGTGTTTGAAGTAAAAATCTTACATAAAAACTCGTATTTAAAACAAACTTGACAAAAAGTTGGAACTTTGACCCCCAATATCTCCGTAACTAGAAGGTTCCCAGGTATGGTGTTGAACATAAAAATGATCGCAATGGCGAGGAGAATAAGTGTCTTTTGTCTTCGTTAAGAGGTGTTTTACACCCTTTATGTATACCTTTTCTAGTTAGATTGCTGAAGCCACTTTTTATCTTATAAGGGAAGTAGTACAGACAAAAAAAAAAACAAAAAAAAAAACAAATTACAAAATCCAGAGACCATTATTTCCTTAAAACACAAGTACACAGTGAGCTTACCGGTGCGATGGCAAGAAGAAATTTTCAAATATGGAAACGGCGCAAGATTAATTAACAAAAGATAAGCGTGTTTTTTAAAATATTAATCCTTACAAATCAGTCTTTAGATCTCACTTCAATTTGTCAGTTTTCATGCTCATTCCATCATTAAAGCCTCTTTACCATGAAGTTCACTTTACATAAACGATGAAAAAGTAAGAAGTACAAAATTGCAACACATGACATGCCATTCAATGCACAATCATCAGCAGCATATTAACCAAAAGTCACCCAATACTGAACAAAGGACTCCCCCAATTTTTTGATGACCTGAATGACGCAGCAATAGTGAGACTGCCTTGCGTTCTTAGGGTCCCTGGTTTGAATCCCGGTTGGAGCAAAATGTTTGTGTGATGAACATGGACATTTGTTTCCAAGTCATGAATAATAATATAATAATATAATAAGTATGTATTTACAAACAAAAAGTATATATGTAGTACCTATATCAACTATCTGGTGTCCACGACACAAGCTTTGTTTCTTAATGTGGCACTAGATGGCACTGTGTGTAATGTCCAGCGATATTTATTTATTTATTTTATTTTATTGTCATCTCAACGACCGGTCCCTTCTCGCATCCAGAGGATTCCTGCGGTCTTCACCAGCGCATTAGTACACCTCGTGCAAGCCCGCTAATGTTATAATGTTAAATAATTTCTGCATAGCAGCTGGCATAAGATAATTAGCTCGACCAATTCGTTACGAAAACCATACCATTGTTGATCATTCACTCAAACACACATACATACAAACAAACATAGCATCACATTACACCTACGGTCAAGGTCAAAGCTCTACTTAAGATGAAGTCAAGCTTGTAATCCGCAAATTGTTATGCTTACATAGTTAGGTGTAGGTACATAAAGTGACATCACAAGATTCACAACGTGACTTTAGAATCACGTAAGTATAGACTGAAGAAATAAGACGTGTAGTTGGGCATTTATTGGGTAACTAGCTTAAGGCATACTACCTCAAATGGCTTAGCATGATCCTCCGTTACGCCTAAAATACTGCAGCATTAATTTTGGAATAAATATATGGTAAAGTTAAGGTTTCATAAAATTTTCTCGATAGCAAAAAATCCCAAAGTTACCTCCAAATCGAACAATAAACCGCTGGTATTCAAAAAGTACTTCAAATCAGATCATGAAACTTTGCATACTAACTGAACTAACTATAAAGCAGGTCTTATGTTTTTTTATTTTTTCCAAAAGGCGAAAATTTGATTTTATAAAGAATAAAAACCACTCATTTCGCACTATTCTGCCGCAGTGACTGACGTAACAACCGCTTTGTAGTGCAAGCTGATTAGAACGTTATTCTACCAGTATTACAAACGAAGTTTGAACCACCGAAAATAGAGTTGCTAATCTGAGGCTAATCTGTTGCGAAGCTTGTAGCTTCATCCGCGTGGAGTAATTGTCCCATGAAATTGTACTACCGGAATAATTTTCAAGTTATAAACTAATTCTGTGCCTATCATCATCAACTGCCTAGCCTTTTCCCAACTATGTTGGGGTCAACTTCCAGTTTTACCGGATGCAGCTGAATACCAGTATTTTACATGGAGCGACTGCCTATCTGACCTCCACAACCCAGTTAGTACCGGGTAATACGATACCCCTTGGTAAGACTGGTTGTCAGACTTTTTGGGCCTCTGACTACCTATAACGACTGTCAAAGATCTACAATGACAGCCGGGACCAACGGCTTAACGTGCGTTCCGAGGCACGGAGGAAACTCGGTGTGTAATGGGTGGTCACCCATCCACAGATCAACCTAGGCAAGCACGGTTTAACCTAACGATCGACCCGAGTGGCTGTTATTATTTAGCCACGAGCTCCTCAAACTATCTGTGTGCCTAATCTCATTCAAATCCGAACAGTATTTTTTGCTTAAAACAGTAACAAACATCCATTCACCCTCACAATTATAAAAGAAATAAAATACACAATAACTTAGCACTTCCACCCACCACGTCCACCTTCTATGATGTAACAGGAAAAAGTAATTTTTACCCAAACTTTTCTTGTTCAAAACAAAACTACGTTTTTTGTAATTTAACTTTCAGGTTTGTTTATTAAGGAAAACAAGATATAGGTACAGGACTATCTGTACCTATATCTTGTTTTCTTTACCTAACTATTAGATAAGACGATCTCTACCTAAGTATATCTTATTTATCGACCACGACTTTATTCTAATAAAAAAGGACTACAAAACGAAACTTTGGAAAAAGTCTAAGAAACATTTGCGAAAAGACCGTAGTCACAGGTACTGCTAAGCCGTTCCACCAAACAAAGAAAAAATAGTTTTTTGATTCGTAGTTTACAGTAAATGAAAGGGCACCAAAATAATAAAAAGAGGGGAAATTTTCTTTTTAAGATGTAGTAGTAAAAAACAACTTTTAAGCTACTTCTCTCCTTAGGAATTTAGAACCATTATAATCTCGCAACCTAAAGTTGCTACACCTAAACCAATAAGATTAAATAATACGCTTCGCATTAAGAGGTTTCAATTTAAAGATTCTATGAGGTAACGTACCGGTCAGTCACTACATTGCGTACAATGTTACCGATACTATGATTAGTATCCACCCCTGATTCCCTCTGATCCGCATCAGTCACTACCTCATCCTCAACTCCATACTTTTTAAGGTTTGCCTCTGATTTACCTCAAGTTGCTATTTCACTCGACCCTTTTCCTTAAGCGGCTTTGTCATTACGACGTGATGAAATACTGTTGATTGAGTTATTTTTTTCTAACCAAGATCGGCGTAAAATAACGTTTTATTTTCATTACGAACACAAGTACAATAAAGTAAGCTTCCAAGCAGTAAAAGTTCTATCACATTTGATACCAATTGAGGATTACGTCTTACGATATTATGATATGAAGCTTACGCACCAAATAAACATTTATAATAAACCGCTGTATTCGAATGTTCTCTTTAAACGTTAACCAGCCAATAAAAAATGTTTAGTCGCTTAATGCCTTAAAAGCTCAAACGGTTTATTACTACGAATATGTCGAGTTTTCGCACAAAAAAGGTGACATTCAAACGTTCACTCGTGGTCTATTTATATCAACCATTTATTTGGTACACAACCAAATTCCACAATACAAGTGTGTAAAGTATTCTATTACTACAGTTACATCATGCATTGAGCCGCATTCAGTCGCTGACATGGCTCCGAACAGCTGCACGCCTGTTCCGCGCCACGGCACGCCGCTCTATTGTTGCGGCAGAGCGAGACCCCTCACACCCATTGTGTGCGCGAGCGAGACCGACGTAGCACACGAGGAGGGGCGCAGGCTGTACTCGCCGGCTTCTCATTGGCCCGCGACTCACCGCCCAAAAACCCCACCCCCCGCACTTCGATACCCACAAGGCCCCGATACCCAGTCGCCAGTCTATCGTCCGTCTCCGACGTGACACAATCACCTTCTCGTCTGTGCTCATTCACCGCTTTGTGCCATACATAACCATAGAGCTAATGCTCTAACAGAACTTACGACTTAGTAATTACAGTTCAATCGCTATGTCGACTTTAAGTCATCACCCGTACGCGTTCTCCATGCACCCGGGCATGTTACCGGAGTACCCCAGCGCGCCGCAGCCGCTACCGGCGCACTCGCCGCAGTCCGAGGGACACATCAAGAGGCCTATGAATGCGTTCATGGTGTGGTCCAGACTGCAGAGACGTCAGATCGCAAAGGACAACCCGAAGATGCATAACTCAGAGATCTCGAAGAGGCTCGGTGCGGAGTGGAAGCTGCTATCAGAGATGCAGAAACGGCCATTCATCGATGAAGCTAAGAGGTTGAGAGCTCTGCACATGAAGGAGCACCCGGACTACAAGTACAGGCCCCGTAGGAAGCCCAAGCCCCCCACGCAGGGAGGAGCCCCCGGTGCCGGTGCGTTCCCGAGCTTCCCGCTGCCGTACTTCGCCGGCCCGGCTCACGGTATGGGTCACTTGGACTCGCTGTCATACTCCGCAGTGCCGCCGTACTTTCCGCACCAGCTGGATCACCTGCAGTTCTCGAAGCTGATGGCTCCGACGGAGAAACTGCCGACGGTGTCGTCGTCGGCGGCGGCCGTGGTGTCGTCGTTCTACTCGTCGCTGTACACGTCGCCGACGGCGCCCCCGAAGCCCTTCCCCTCGTCGCTGTTCCCGCAGTACGGCGCCGCGCCCGGCTCGCCCGTGTCCCCCGTCACCCCCACACAGCACAGCCCGCATGACGACCAGCTCAGGCGGCCCGTCTCCGTCATATATTGAAGACCAACCTGCCTTCCTTGAAGGACCCCCATCCTCCGAGGTTCGGCAGCCCCGCACGAGACGGATCCAGCAGTTTAAGTGCAACAGACTGTGAACAAGAATGTATTGAACATTATTTATTTTCTAGAGTAACAATTGATGATGTAAAGTGAGTCTCATATCAAGTGGCTTGTAAATATGTTAAGGTAGACCCGCGAGGGGGCGTATTGAGTTAAACTGTGATTTCTTTTGTTTTTGATGCGTCTATAAATATTTAAGGTAAAGTAGCGCCGGTTCGTTAGTTATGTGAAGTGAGATTGGTACCAAAAAGAGATTATGTTCTATAGGTGTCTCATGTAGCCGAATAGTTAAGTATTGACAACCCTGTATTTTGTTTTAGTGCTAACTTATCGTCAGTTGTTAAGTTATTTGTTTCTCCCCGTGTCTGCAGGGTTGCTCCGCTTAGTTTTCCGTGTATAATTTATTTATTGGTTCCAACAGTAGATGTAAAATTTAAGAACTAGTTGTCTTAATCGTAAGTCATTAGTACATCTCGAAATGTATATAATAGTGTATTAATTGGATTATCGATGTCAGTACCAACGATGTATTATAGTATTTGAGAAAATAACTTTGTTAAATGCCATACAAAATAAACACTAAATTGTTTTTATTTTACTTTTGTCGTTTTTGTTGACACCCTTTTAATTTTGTTTGACGTGTTGAGAGGTTCGAAGTGAAATAATTAAATTAACATTCACTTAGCTGATTAGTTCAAAGAGTCATTGACTTCAATGATGAATAGACTGCAGTAGATGGATGGTTAGGCACATTCCGAATTCCGGCTTCAAACTTTCAAAAGATTATCTATATCGTTAATTTCTCTCCTTTTTAATTTATTCACATTTCGATTATTTATATCAAATTCCACACACGTTTGGATTTATTTTAATAACACATGATTATGTCATCTGTTATTTTGACAGTTTTAGTGTTAATTATGGCGGGTTCGACTTCCGGGCCACTCTTTGAACTTAAATGTCGTTATATAATTAAATTACATTCAGTTCCTATTAACGATAATTGGTATCAACATGATTTAATTTTGATTACGTCTGATAAAGAGTTTTGTTGGTCGTTTTACATTCAATTAGGTAGGCTTATAGGTCCGTTGGTTTGAACTATTATAAATAAAATTATTAATTTATTACTGAATAAACACAACAATTTCAGCTTTATTATGAGTTCAATAAGTAGTTTGTATTTATATGAAACAGTTATTATACACAAATACATAGTCACGAAAAGTAAAACATTCACAAGTTAGTATAATCATTGATTATAGTACTTGGATACTTTCATACTAAATTATTAATACCTACCTATGTATTGTCACTTAAACGAGTAGGTATTCAATACGATACAAAGGCTTATGACTTAATAAGTTACATACCTACATAATAACAATAGATTGATTGTTTTTGGGGCTCTAGGTGTTACTTTTTATTTAACTTCTAAGTTAAACAAGAAATTACAAACAAAATCTGAGTTTAAACTCCGACGGAAACTTTTAACGTAAGTAGGAATTAGTTTAAGTTTTTAACAACAGTTTAGTTTCTTATTGTATTCGTTAATTTGGTAGAAAGAAAGACCAAAGAAATGGTGGATGGACTGTGTAACGGATGATATTGCAATAACCTGAAAAGTTTCGATTTAGCCGATTTTAGCCGTGTGGTATCCGGCAGAGTAGAATAGAACCAACCCATTACCCTCACGGGTGTCGTATAAGGCGACTAATGTCTGAGGCAGAACACCTTGCGCCTCCGTAGACCAGAGAATGGGCAGCAGCGTTTTCTGTTAGTCTTTCATCACTGCGATCTCCAATCCGCCTGCCAAGCGTGGAGATTACGGCAAATTCCTCCCATCATGGGAGAGGCTTATGTCCAGCAGTGCACGTTATGGGCTGTTGTTGTTGTTGTTGTAGATTAAATTAATGTAATGATTATATGAATTGGATTATATTAAATTAGGTTAAATTGTATTAATTTGGACTGTTCAATTGGGCTGTTGTGTGGTGTTGTTTTGAATTGATTTTTTCTCTTAATGTCGTACTAACATAGCTCCTAAGTACTCGCTACTAACCCATATGGACTCTTGTTCGAAATAAAGTTTTTTGATTGATTGGTTAATTTGGTAAAGTTTAAAAAAAAAACAAAACTTAAACCCCATCCATATGTCGTAGTCGTGCTTTCAATAACCTGAAAAGCTTCGATTTTAATCTCAGCCTATTTTTTTTGACATGGTGGGTTGTAATCCAAGACCTGAGGAAGCTCTCGTTAGGCAGCTGGATCAAGGGCTTGATTCAGAAAGCGGTAATCCTGGACACGGCTTGTATTGTTAGGAGGTTCCTCTCTCTGGAGCCCTGCCCGGCGGTAGCTTGGACCCTGTTCCCGAAACCGGTGGACAAACATTAAAAAAAAAAAAAATTGTAAGGAATATTTAAAAATGTAATGTAATGAAAATTGGATCACAAAGGCAAAGGACAGACAAACGTGGAAAAAAATGGAGGAGGCCTCCACCCGCTGAGGGGTCCATACTAAAATAATGATATAAATTTAATTGTAAATTAATAATAATAATAATAAATTGTTTTGAAAACTGAATTTATTTACATAATTTAATATGTTAGAATAATATTTTATTAAATTAGAAATTATTTGTTATACGAT
This sequence comes from Xestia xanthographa, assembly GCA_905147715.2. Lineage (NCBI taxonomy): Eukaryota > Metazoa > Arthropoda > Insecta > Lepidoptera > Noctuidae > Xestia > Xestia xanthographa. The sequence goes on from LR990655.1 coordinate 3,063,742, forward strand.
TGTAACTTATTTAACATGATATGAATTGTAATTGTAATAATTTTGTTATTTTATGCATGCACATTAATAATGTAATAGTAAACTTATGATATATTTGTTTTATAAGTTATTCATTATGGAAATAAAGAGGCTATAATAATAATATTTAAAAATGTAATTAATTTGTAAATAAATAAATAAAGGAAAAATAATAACAGATTTTAATCATTATCTGCCGAGCCTTTTCCCAACTATGTTGGGGTTGGCTTCCAGTCTAACCAGTATTTAACATGAATCGACTGCCGATCTGACCTCCACAACCCAGTCAGTACTGGGTAATACAATACCCCTTAGTAAGATTGGTTTTCAGACTTACAGACCACTGACTAACTGTAACGACTGTCAAGATGTACCAACCAACGTAGAGACCAACGGATTAAAGTGCTTTCAGAAGCACAGAATAAACTCGGTATGTATTGGGTGGTCACCCATCCACAGACCAACCTAGACAAGCGCGGTTTAACCACGAGCTCCTCGAGAACACGCTGTTTATGCTTACGCTAAATATACAATACCATACATTTATTAGGTAGGTAGCTTCATTATTATGTTTCTTGTACAAACACGTCAGGTGTCATTGCTCTGTATAATTAATCATGATTAGGTATATTTATTTTAGCCATTCAATATTATTTTAAAGAAGGTTTTTAACATGTACAAACCGGCTTTGGGTTTTTTGACAATACCGAAATTATTTATTCGGTAAAGATCAGACAATAAGATTAATAACTGTACAAAGGCGAATACTTATGTCATATTTTATGTTGTCATTGTGTTTTTGAGTGCATTTTTATAATTCGTTGATATTAATAAATATGTTGACTTACCTAAAACCAAAAAAAAAAATCTGTTGAAAAAATATTGAACGGTTTTTTTTTGCAAACGATCACTTGATTACCTATTATCTTTTTCAACTATTGATGTAGATTCTGATGTGCACAAACTAAACTTAATTTAGGCTATTGCTATCTTTTACTTAAAGGTAGTGCGGAAAAGTACAGCTATAGCTATGAACTAAGTTAGAGATGTCATACTAGTTTATGCCTTGCGCTTCAACGTGTTTTTAGTCGACATGTAAAAAACGTGCACGTAAAAACGGGCACCCTTAATTTGTATGTAAATATTAGTTCGATTTAATTTGACAGCTCTAAATTACGTCCGTCTCGTTTTATTAGAGAGAAAAAAATAGCAATAGCCTAAATTAAGTTTAGTTTGGGCACAACAGAATCGACAACTTTATCTACCACAGAGGTTGTTAAATTGTAGAATATACCAGAAGAAAGTTTCAAGAAAACTCGTGTAGTGCCACTGAACATTTTATATTTTGCTATACGCCACCCGATAGATGGCGTTGTGCGCTTATATTGACAAAACTTATGACGAAAAACACTGCCCCATATCCATATCGTAGCACCATAGAAACAAAATAATATTAACTAAAGAATAAGAACTATGGAACAACTAGGTATATAATGAGAGGTTTTCCTTTTGAGGTTTTAAAAAAAAAACTTAGTTTCCAAGAACTCTATAGATGGCGTTGAACTTACTATGATAGTTGGTGTCAAAGCCAAAACGCTTGAAAAAAAAACATTGTGTCACGTCACACACTCTCGTTGACTGACACTTTCATTTGCTTAACCTTCCGAATATAACCAACATTTCTCGCGCTTTGTTAAAATCAGTTTTTTTGGGTTCCGTTCCTTGCATTATCACACTTACTTCTAGCGCCATCTATCCAGTGACTAGGGAACAGCTAAAAAGAAAATCCCTCATTGGAAGTAAATATGTAAATAAATAAAAATACAAACTATTCCATCTAAATATAAAATAGGTTCCCCAAAGACAAAACAAGTTTATCCTACTAAAGGAGTTGCCAGACTCAAAATAATATCTAAAGAAATAGTTAATCAAATAAATCCATAGACACAAATATAGCCTGCCCCAGATATAGACACAATATTCTAGATTAGTTTCTGTAAAACTTGGGGCTCTATTCGGTCCCCAGCCCCTCAATTGTAAGGATAAAACAGGGTTTTCAATTTAATAATTAGGAACCCTTTTATGTGCGGGGGCGTTTTTCAAATCAATTGTTTTATTTTATACCGTTCTTAGCTTTTACTATGGAGCTGTTAAGTTAGCGGTGGAGGGTAGAACTTTGTTGTGTGTAAGATAAATGGAAGTATTAATACTGTTATTGGTACTATTGGTAGTACTTAGTATATCATACCCTTTTTTTCGGATGCGAAATCATCAACTGACTTTTACTGACTAAAACTCATCCATGTTCCTTCATCGCCCTTAGTATTCCGGGGCCACGGTATCTATCTATCTATCATGGGGTTTTGGTTTCCGCACTTAGTCCTTAAAGTAGTGTAAATTATGCCACGGTATCTCTTTCGAACAGTCCCGCAACCCCGGTAGTATCATAGGATAGAAATACCTGAGACCTTTTTTAGCTGACGACTTTACATACTTCTTAATGTTAGTCTGTGTCATGTCATCCCACGGCTGGGCAAAGGACTTCCCCCATGGCCTCCAATCTTTCGATACAGGGCCAATGTAGACCACTGGTCATAATACATACCAAAAAGAAAAAATAAATGTTTTACATGTTTTCAAGTAAATTGTATTACTTTAGTGTTTCAGTGGCTAAAAACTAGAGGTCGTTTTTTCGGCTCTTTAGTCAACTGATCCCGCTCATTTGGAGTTTACTTTTTTTTTTTTTGTAATTTTCTTTCGCTCTTAAAATTAATTTAGTTTTATTTTTGTAAAATTATGTAAGTAGGTTGGATTGGTTTGGTGCGTACTTAGATTTGTATAGATTTTTTTTTTGAACTAGTAATTTAATTGTTTTTACAAGCCTAATAAACTTAGTTAGGATAGTTTTTTTTTTCTTTACTCAAGGTAGACAAGAACCTATTCAGGAAAAACATGAATGAAGCTGATAAAAATTGGTAGCAACAACAGTATTCTTACCGCCTTTTCTGGGGCCCCAAAACTGAAAGGAATCCAACGACTTTTGAATTAATCATTAGTTTGGTAGGTCATTGTTTAGATCTACGGTCCTTAAAGGGTTTCGGCGATTTCGCTGTCGAATTCGTCAAGTGGATTTGTCTGTCGAAAAGTAAATTAATTTGTCAATTAATGAAGATTTTGTGTTAATTTGATATTTAAAGGAGTTGAAAGAAGGTTAAGTTTGGAATAATGAAGCTTATTAATGTTGATTGTTTTATAATTTGAAAATATATTTGGCATTTAATTAAGTTTGAAATTTTGAATGGATGTATGATGATTAATGATGTACGGGGAGGCTCCTCTCATGCACCACTAAAACAGCTGAAAGTTTAATAAAAATAAATGAACCAGAAAACCTTATATATTCAAAAACATTCTACACAAACCACGTATTATAATTGGTACCACCGCCACAAAATACCCAATAATATTCAAATTTTCAAAAATGGAATCACGAATTAAGCCCGAGTGTTGCCAGCATTCGAGCATTTTCTCCCGTTCGAGTGTGCCCCATTTTCCCCGTTCCCAGCGAAGGTATTGTAGTGAAAATATATTTTGTATGGAGACGGCATCACAATGAGAAGTCCGTGTTATTTATTTAGATGTATTTCATTGTGCGGACCGGAGTTCGATTCCGGCGTACTGCCAGACGGGAGGCAATCGAGTCAGGACCACTGTGCCCGTACAGGTAACGGATTGGCAAATAATTGAAATCTAGCCCCTGCTTTTGTTAGAGAAATCTAACGAACGATGTATTTGTGCGTTCTTGAGTTGGATTTGGTCGTGTAGGAAGATGGAGCACCTTGTAAAGTGTAATGCGTCTTATGTAACACTGTGTTACTCCTGAAAAGGCATAATGCCATTGGAAATGGAAAAGAAACGAAATATCAGATAGTGGAAAAGATACCTGTCAAATTCCGCCATTTTTAGAAGTCTGTTAAAAGTAGGAACGATTACAAATGTATGCCTCTTTCCTTTCTCCCAGTCCTTTTTCATTTCCAGTCGTTATTGTAAAATAGCGGCTTATACTCGAAAACGCAAAACAGCTGCAATATATATCACACATTAAAACTAAAATATTCAATCAACATCATCAATCACGAATCACACCACAAACAAACATATCAATAAAAAACGCAACATAAACAGAATCATTTCAAAATGATTCGCAAACATTTCTCTTGTCAATGCCACAGACCAAACGTCGTCAAGACAAAAGCTTTGATGGCCAGTGTTGCCAGTAATAAAATAAACTGCAATAATGGCGCCCGATCGTGATTCGAAAATTTCCCGCGTCAATACCTATTGAAAGTGATAAATGATATTTATTAAGTACAATGGCGTTGTCAAGATTAATTAAAGTCAGTGTTGCTTAAATAGTTAGTTAGGCAAAGAACGGGTGCCTTTTTGTGTTTCTATCAAAAGAGGTTGCATGGTATGAAGACCTTTGTTATTCATTGCCTTGTGGGTTTGTTTAAAACTATTCGGTTTGAAGATAGCCGCGTTTTGAAATCGTTGCTTTTGTAAAGATTCTATAACATATTGAATGTATTCATATTTGTTGGTATATTGATTAAGTAAATTTATTGTACGTTTGTCTATGTGAGGCAGTGGTATAAAATTGACACGAAGAAGCGAACGGTCGAATAAGAAGGTCTCTTTGCCTACATAGAAATATTTTTTGTACTTTTGTTCAGATGTTGACTTCAGGGTTATTTATTTCACCATATTTCTGTTAATGAAGTGTCATTGTGTCTTTAAAACATTTAAGATTGCTCAACTTTAGAGACTGTGTTTAATTTGGTTCTGAAAATTCTCACGTTTCTGAAGTAAAATTAATGAAAATGTGATTCTTACCATGTCACTTTACTTACCAACTGACTGACTGACTGAAAAGTTTTTTAAATTTTAATGTTATTAAAAAAACGGTGGTTCTCAAAACGGTGAAGGAAAACATCGTGAGGAAACCGGCATGGCCTAGAACCAAAAAATTCGAAGACATGTGACATCTACCAATCCGCACTGGGCCCGCGTAGTGGATTATAGCCCATTCCCTCTCATAGAGAGGAGGCCTGTGTCCCAGCAGTGGGAACATTAATAGGCTGATGATGATGATGAATGTTATTAACAATTATAATTTATTTATAGGTATATTCTTGTTTGTTTCAGTGCTGTCCTACTAACCCAACAACAAGTTCTACAATGAGTTTAGCTATTTAACTTTATATTACTTCTCTCTGGTTTTTCTTTAAACATCACTTGCTTTCTCATTCACTTCTGACATTGGCAGAATTGTCGACATTGGAATCGACAGCATTTGCCATAAATAAAAATAGAATAGAAGTTATAAGCCAAATCAGAAACACACAAACAAGAAAAAAACAACTAATACCACAAATAAACGCACGAAAAAAAATGAGGACGCATTAACATTATTTTCCGAGGAAACGAACACACGAGCCCCAGGATTACTCCCCCTTCGACAGAGAGAAATAAAAATAAAATATACAGTACATACATACAAATAAGGCATACGTTATATTGTACGACAACCCTTATCTTCAGACTTGTGCTTTGAATTTAATACCATCGATTTTCTTATAAGGAGACGTGTTTGATTTTTGTCACAGGAGTGGGTAATGAAATTGAAGTGTTTGTGGATTTTATTTTCAGAGAATATTATGGTGATTTTTTTTCATGTTGGTTTTTTTTTTCTTGGTAAGTGTAACGTTTTCTTCGATGGTGGGTTAGTTGATTGGATGTTGAGCTTTTAGGTATTTCAGACCTTCCTTGTATAATAATAAAAATATAATAATAATGTTTATTTCCATTACAATAAGCATTTCGATACATATTATTGGAGATCACATTTAAGGAAAGAATTGCTTGTATTAGGAGACTCCGCACTTCCACTTGTTATTTTTATGCAATTGAAATGTAGACAGGGTAAACATTAAAGACTGAACAAAGATAAATATTAAAATAAAATATATTGGTGTCGATTCTGTTGTGCACAAACTAAACTTAATTTAGGCTAGTGCTATCTTTTACTAAATGGCAGTGCGAGAAAAGGCCGGCTATAGCTATGAACTAAGTTAGAGATGTCAAACTAGTTTATGCCTTGCGCTTCACCGTGTTTTTAGTCGACATGTTTTTACGTGCACCCTTCATTTGTATGGAAATATTAGTTCGAATTAAATTTGACAGCTCTAAATTACGTCCGTCTCTTTCTCGTATAATTAGAGAGAAAACGATAGCAATAGCCTAAATTAAGTTTAGTTTGTGCACAACAGAATCGACACCACTGTCTTTCTTGTAGTACTTCAGTACTCTTTGTTCTCTTCTTCATTATTGTTTATTAATCTCCATATTTATCCTTTGTTGAGTACGAAGTCTTTCGTTTCATCTGAGCTATCTTGATTCGCAGCGATTTTTACCAAGCGGTTTACGAAAACAGTTACGCTTGTTACTGCAGTGTATCACCTTCTTAAAAACAAGTCCTTATACGAGCCCATAAAAAAATATTCGACGGCCAATTTTAATTTAGAGCAAACAATATCTATACAAATCATCAAGGCAATGAAAGTTCAATTAAAATACATTATTCAATTAACATTTAGATAAACCACAAATAACAAATGCATTGAGCGCAACAAAAAGCTTTTGTCACCACCAACGATTAAACTGCGCGAATCGCATTAGTGCCGCAAATGTGTCGCAATGAAAAATCGCAGTCGTATCATTGTGCATTACAATTATAATAATAAAAAGTATACCAAACGCTTCCCTTATTCGCTTTTGTCAAACAAAAATAGCCCTAAAAGCAACCTTTTACGTATCACCAAAAATGAACACATCATCTAGATAAATTAGAACTCTGTCTTCAGTAGTGTTGGGTTCAAATTCGTGTACGATTCCTTTTTTCGGCTGCTGATCTCTGTGTATGAATAAATTAATTTGTAGTGAGTGCCATTGTGCTATAGTTTCTATTATTGGACGATGTTAATTGTTAAAGTTCTCCGCTGACAGTTACGCGTCGGGTTAATGGGTATACGGTGTTTCAATAGTTATTTATCCCATTGTAACAATGTTTTAGGATGAATAGTATTCTCTGAATTTGGGTCTAGAATGTTGCGGAGTTCATTATGTATTGAGTGAGTGATTGACCCGGACTTTTGGTTCTAAAAGGCTCTTACGTGCATTCTAACAGTAGTTATTATAGCGCTTGCTATAATGACCGTGTTGTAATCTGTATTGTGTTGATCTACAATTGGATTTGTAAATGTATTTGGTTTTAGATTTTAATTGTTTTCATTTGGATTTGCATAACGGCTTTTAGTTGAATAGTGATTTGTATGATTAATAATTAAAATAACTTCTTCATTATTTCTAGCCTCTGTTTTTGGCTCAATTTTTAGACTTCTTGAGATCTTGTTGTCATTCAAAGTAATGAAGATAGCCGAGAGTGTATTTCTTAGAATTCCATAGTTGTGTAACTTTGGATGAAGCTGCGAACTTAGAAACTATAGGATTGAAATAGATTCACTTGAATCTTGTTCAACTATATAAAGTCTCATCATAATTTCTGAGATTCGTTTTAAGTGTTCCATCATTTGCCTAGGTTTATCCTATTACTATGAAAAATATGTATCGTACGATTGATGTATGTGCTACTTCGTTATCAGTTAATTGTTCTAAATTACCTCTATAACGCAAGAAATATCATTCGTTGAGCTCCTTGAGTTATAAGTCGAGCTACACGTTAACTGACAAATGCTTGCACTGACTGGACAGGTCCACTCAAATCTGTATGGTTCTTTCTTCAAAAGACCATCTCAGACACTAATCTGCATGGTCCTCATGTGAATTGAGCAGGATTATGTCTGGACTTCAAAAGAGACCTCTGAGTTTGTTTCGGCTGTTTCTTCTCAGAGTAGTCAGGTACGAAACACCGGCCCATCTAGTTTAAAAAAATGACGTGTAAAAGTGTTTGTAAAAACCTACTTGCAAAATAAACATCATTTATCATAAAACCATCACAAAATCAATTATTACTAATTCGGAACACTATTTTATTATCCAGTAGCATTAATAAAATATCGTTTATAATTCTTTCAGCTTGCCACATATCTTATCTTCCTATGTAAAGAAGAATGGCGAATTTAAATCAACTATCAATAGATGCATTGGTTACAGCAAAATGTTCTATTGTTGGTTCAAATAAATATTCATAATTATGTCTAATGATAGTACCAACAATAATAATATGTTCTATTCATACATCAGCATCAGAAGCGAGATGTGTGACGTCACACGTGTCCACATCGCCATAAACGTCACCACCGTGTCTTGTATGATTTATCTTTTCAACAATCATTTTTACAACGTTTCCCTCCTTCCCCCCTTCGCTGTGATTAATGATGGATGAATTCCTGAATAATTACCAAGACTTTTAATATTCAAGTGATTCCGTAAACGTCTGTAGCAAGGGAATTTGTATTCTGTGTTGTTGGGTTAGATTTGATTTTGGATTGTGATATTCGGATGACCCTTCAGAAGATGCTTGGTTTTGAAAGGATGAATGAGAGTGGTATTTTGTAGAATGATATAGGGTTGTAAAATGAGGGTGAAACAGTCGGTTTTAGGTTGGCATAGTTGAGAGTAACCAACAAAAAACGGTGAATACCATTCAATGCAAATCTCACTCGAGTTTTAAGGGTAGTGTGCGTAATTTGTTATAATTGTCCCCCCATACTCATGTTTGTTCGCATGTGGCATTTTTATTGCGAATTAGTCGCAATCATTAATTTTGTTTTTCTTTTTACAAAAGTTAATATATCGAGTACACTTATTGTGGTAAATGTAATTAGAATGATTTTTATGATCGTTCTTTGTGCGGTTCTTGAATGCGAGCTATCGTTTACAATGAGTTTTATTGTTAATTGTTTAGTTGATTTTTGTATGAAATATGAGGTATTTTGCTGTAGTATGTATTGTATCCGTTGTGGGTACTAAAGTATTTGATTGTGATTCAGAATTAATAATTCCCTTTGAAAAGTTATGAGTAGTAATATTTTCTTGAGGAATTTGAATTATTGTTTTCATTGAATCAGTGTTGATTACAAACTTTTAGCTTACAGTGCTTTCTTTTCGTTTATTGAATCAATCTTTTTTTGCATGAAAAACAGTGGCATTGCCCTTTGTTTCTTGAATGATATTGTTTTCAATTTTTGTTCCTAATTAGCGTGTCGATGACAATTTAAAATGAGTCAGTGTCAGTCAGTCACCCAAAATTTGGCGACAAGTTTGTTACCTTCAGTAGCACCCAATAGCTCCTGTCCAGGCAGAACACGATATCTAGTGTCCGATCGTTTGTGGGGCAACACCACATTTACTTACACTCAAAGGCAGAGTCATCCTTGAAGCGATCGGATGATGGATCGGATAGTCGTATGTCTATCTTGTTTTGACATTACGAAATCGAGCGAGATAGACATACGACTTTCCGAATCGAAAATCGAATCGAAGGGTTGTGAATAGCTATGCTGATGATTCAGGCAAACTGTGTCCGAAGTCTATTTAAAGACTTCCAGGTCAGCAATGGCAACTCGTTTCAATTCTCCTGAAAGTATTCTTACGCAGATGATGTTGCAAAGATAGATTCTAAACATATCTTTCTTCTTTTTAACATCGTTCATTCAAGTAAAACTTAAAACGCATACGATCCTGTTCTTTTATCTAATTGCGAACATCCCTAACCTCTTGAGAACCGGATACCACCGCTTCTTTTCGCTCGGTTGGACCTCAATACGGACCTCTAATATACGTTGTATATCTTTTTAATAATATAATAATAAATACGTGAATGATACCCGGCGTGGAACAAAGGGTAACAATAACTATACCTATGTGTGTCCGCTTGGAAATTCAATGGATTTTTGAGTGGTCTCGTTTGGTACGCATTGTGTTTTGTAAGCGATATTGTGAATTAAATTATGGATATTTTTTCAAGTGTGTGTGTGTTTTGAAGTTGGTTTGGAAAGCTGGTGTGCCAGTAATACCAAGTAGCTTTGAAAATTGGAGATCGATTTTGTGACTGTTTCTAAAACGAATTATTGTCGCGGTTGATTTTCAAAGTAATTTGTCTAAAATTTCTGAAGCGAACAGTTACTTTGGATATGTTTATTTTTAGCAGTGATAACCTCGGTGTGACAGTCGGACTGCCAAATCATGTCGAGTTCGAACCTGTTCATTCCCACCGATTCATGTGCATATTGTATATATTGTCACTTGCTTCGATGAAGGAAAACCTAGTGAGGAAACCAGCATGCTCAAGAGATATTTCTTGACGGCCTGTAAAGTGTCAAAGTCAGAGGCACATCATCATCATCATTTCAGCCGAAAGACGTCCACTGCTGGACATAGGCCTCCCTCAAGTGTCGCCACATTGACCAGTCCCATGCGACTCGCATCCAGCGGATCCTCATTTTGGCAGATCTGCAAGAGTTGAGTAGACATAACACCTTATCATCATCATCTGAATGAAAGAAAAATACACTTTCAGCCGAAAGCCGTGTACCTACTGCTGACAAAGGTCAATAAAGGTCACCGCGATCTATCCTGAGCTTATTCTTGCGGATTCTCGCGACCATCTCCAGGGTAGTGCATAAAAGGTTTCATACATATTAGCAGAATAGCGATGAAATTGTGTCTTTCAACTACTCAGCTCACACATAACAGTTACAAAATTGTCCTTCAACGCAATCATCGTTCCAGATCTCCTCATTCAGGTCTCCTTTTAAATCCTCATACAAACAACACATAAAGCCATACACACACAAGTACATAGGCTCGTTATTCAGTGGTACTCATGCGGGACACTTGGTGACAAGTCGGTCGTGAACAATTTGCGGTGTGCCCCCCTCCATGGGTCGTTAGCGTGATGGTTCGAGGTAATGAAGCCACTTTGGTTAGGCATGAAATGGTCTAGAATATGGTAGAAGACTTGTGGTTTATTAGATTATATGTAGCTGATTGAGGGGTAGATATTTAAAACACTTCAATACCCGCAATTACAGACACAATTAAAATAACAATGCACCGTGCCTCTGGAGGCACGGCCGGGAGCATACGGGTTAATGGAAGATTTTGGCTAAATACCTCAACAGAACTCATTTTTTGCCGACTTCAAAAGAGGACGTAGTTTTGTAATACCATAAACATGTTTTTAGATATGAAATTCAGGTGAAGTGATTTTGTTTCAGTGACGGTTTGTTTTAAGCATTTTATTGTATTATATCGTGCAATTTTTATTTCATTCAGACATTAAAAAGACACATAGTCAAGACGACATCATCAGGCATGTATGTGTAACATTTCATCCAACAAACAGCTAAAAACACTTCCAGGAAATTAGTTTCCAGTACCATACCCAGATTTGCATATATACCAAGAAAAACCATGCCATTTATCGATAAAACTTAAACCACAAGACTTACGCTGAGTTTCCAACCGAAAATGTTGTATTTTCGGTTAAACTCCTTATTAAAGGATTTATTTTCGGTTAAACTCCTTATTAAAGGATTTATTTTCGGTTAAACTCCTTATTAAAGGATTTATTTTCGGTTTAACTCCTTATTAAAGGATTTATTTTCGGTTAAACTCCTTATTAAAGGATTTATTTTCGGTTTAACTCCTTATTAAAGGATTTATTTTCGGTTAAACTCCTTATTAAAGGATTTATTTTCGGTTAAACTCCTTATTCAAGGATTTATTTGCGACAAGCACAATTTGAGTAAACGATATTTATAAATCAATTTAAAAATTAAGTTAATATTAACATTACATCACGCCAGTAATCCCTGAAGGTTTAGGCAGAGGTGTACCTAATACTACACCCACATTTCATTCCATGTAATAGGGGGCGAGCCTATTGCCATCAACTGGGCGCAAATTCAGACTTCGTAGCGGCTACTGAGAAATTGTTAATAACACTGCCAGACCTGGGAATCGATCCCAGGACCTCGGATGACAAAATCCTAAATCAGGATACGTGACATGCCAGAGGATAATAAAATTTTAACCAGTATTTTCAATATTAAAATCACTCTTACACCATGCACTCATTCTAGTGCCTCTGAACCGCAAGCACGGTACAACTAACCCTCACAAAGAAGAGATAAAACTCGCTATTTAATCACGAGCGATCGACCTGCATCAATTATCTGGTGGCAAATACAATTAAGCAAATAAACAGACATACGCATATTGACGGCGACATCCGAGGGGTATATGATTCTTATGCAAATGTACCCCAACAAGGGGTGCTTGTGAGAATAGCAATAAAAATTATTGCACGCCGAATTAATCTCGCAGCCTTGTTTTGAAGTTATTATGTCTGTTAATGATCATTTTTATGGTTATTTTGTGTGTTTTGTTGAAGGGGTAGTGTTAATGCAATTGGTATTGATGTTTTTGTTTGATATAATAAGTTATTTCTGTTGTTACTTTCCTTTTTGAGATGTTAGGTTGAAAGCGCCAGGGTGCAGATCATTGTAAAGTTTTATGTTTATTAGAATATGATTATTTATATATATATATATATATATATATGATTATGTAATATACCATCTCAACGTGAATGATGTAACCAAGATTTTGTAACAATATTCTGATTTAAAAGAGTGTCCATGGAGTTTCTTGCCCGTTCTTCTCCATAGAGATCTACGCTAGGGAATGGGCAACTACAGTACTTTCACAGTTTCTATGTCTTGTGACTGGGACTGTAGCTACATTTAATTTTCATCTTTGTTTCGACAATTCAAAAGTGCCTGTAACTGGCTTACGTGAAATAAATGCTTTGATTTTGATTTGCGGCCATAATACGCATGTTTACAGAATTATAATGATTAAAAACATCAATACAACCTTCATAGTTCATTTAATGCAATTGAATAACTTTTTCATGAAATAGACATTCCATGGAGTTAAATGAACTTGAAAGGGGTTCCATTGATGATTTTAATGATTCCTACTCTGTAAAGCTATGTTTCTTACGGCCGCGACTTATATTTTAATCAATATATAGCCTGACACTGACCTATTTATGATAATCGTAAAAAACTTAAGAAGCGCATCCTCTTTAAAACCATGTTTTTTACCTTGGTTTACTACCGAATAAGCTTTATAAATAATATACTATCTTTTGACATAAATGTACTCGAAAGAACCAAATTGACGAATGACTTACAAAAAACCATAGCTTGTTACAAAACAACAAATGAATTAATATTCCAACAGCCACATATAAGTAAGTCTTTTCAATCATGACTTCCACATCGACTAAACCACGGAAACATAGCTACACTAGTTAATTATATTCCAAATCAAAGCATACAGTTTATTATAAGGTTTCTCCAATACTCGGCGTCTGCAAACTGCATCTGATCACGTTCATAAGGAAATATATGTATGCAAGCGGTTGATTAGGTTTCTTAAGTGAGACTTACTGGGAAACGTGTAGGTAATTGAATGCTTTGAGCTAAGTTAGGTTGATTCTGTAGGTAATTGTAAGTTGATTGATTAGTTTGCACTGAAGAGAAAGAAAGGCATCGTATAATCAGCGTGTAATGTTCCTACTGCTGGGACACAGACGTCCTCTCTGGTAGTGATTTATGCCTGAGAATTTTTGATTCTATGACATTCTAGTTTCCTCATGATGTTTTCCGCCACCGATATACCTTTGTAACAGTGAACGAATCGCCTCTCGATATCATTCAGAGGCATTCAATGGTAAATATTCGAATGGAATGCAATGAAATCTTGTTTCTTGAAGATACATTCAAAGCCTGACTATAACTGAATGATCCGTGTTGCAATGCTGTCACACTCCTTGTAAGTACTTCGTCAACGTGTCCGGTCATACACATGTGCCAATATTGAGACTACTACGCACCTGACCTATTTTAAAAGGACATAATTATGACGCGTCATTATTGAGAGACGTCATCTTTCATCAGTGGGTCATGCCTATCTTTGTCCAAATTTGTTTCAAATAAACTTTATTTGTTATCTATTATTTGTTGTCTCCTCCTGGCATTTCGAATAGCATCCGTCTTGTCAGTTCTTTTGTATTGATGACCAAAGCATTAATGCGGCTAACATTGAAAAGCCATCCGGGATACAATATCAATGTATGTTATTAATTTGTGCAAAATTAACAGATTCAGTTCTCAAAATTAATTAGATTTTAAAATTGTTGCCAAAAAAACAGCTGTTCCACCTCAAACTTTATCCACGAAATTCTCTAGAAACTTCACACTTGTCTACGTCAAAAATACACACTCATCGTCCATCAGTAGGAAACTTGGCTCATCCAAACAATCCTGTGCTATCACAATGCTGATCCTAATCGGGGCTCACACCCTAACAATCTCCAACTATGCATTAAACGGTTCCGTACCCTAGAGACTGGACCGGCGTGACTGGACCGTTTATCCCTAAAATCTGAGCGCTATGCAAAAAGGGTCTTTCCCACAGAGCACGGAAGTTTCTGCAGATGGCATCCGCAATCATGGTAGGTGGTTCGTGTGGTACCAGCTTACACTGTTTTTGTTGATACACCGTACTTTGCTTGGTCAGCTCAAGGTCAAAGAATTGCCATTGATGTGCGGTCTAATAAAATTCGTACTGCCAAAACTGCATTAAGCGCACAACGTCTTTCTGGAACTGCCCCTAAAACTGTGAGTTTGGTAGTTCGTAGTACGACTGCAGGTATTCCGCTGCCTAAAATAGTTGGGAAATGAATAGACAGATCATGGAATCGGTGACACGCTTGGCTTGGATTGAAGGAGTCGACAGTGCCGCCTCTATCCGCGCCGAGTCGTTTCGGTGCTCTGTGGTCTGTCTGAAGATTGATTGTCTAGAACAGTTATATCAAGAGTATAGTTGGGTTTCTTAAAAGCCTGGTCAGTGAGTTCGATTTACATTTTAAGTGGGCGTTGGTTGGGTTTGTAGAGTCATTGTTGTTTTGCATGCGTGGAAAATTGTTTGAATATCTGAAAACTTTTACCCTCTGACGATATACTAGTCTCTAAGTGAAATTTGTACCTTCAAAATGTGTCAAACTTTTGTTTTCTACACCAAAATGAATGGTATTTTACAGCACAAAGTATATTTGAAAAATTGAAACGTCAACTGAAAGAAACTATGCAACCTGGCCTCTAACAAAGTGGAAAATGTTGAAGATTGCAAAACTCCACTCAAAGGTACTATTGTCGTCAAAAAATATTGTGTCCTTTGTACTAACTACAAATGAGGTATACACGAACTGAAAAATCCACAAATATTATTCAGAAAAGCTAAACGCGGATGTCATAAAGCACTTGACAATGACGCTCGTGCCGGCTGAGTTAGCGCACTAATTACTAACGAAGTACCCCTTGGCAACGTTAAATTTACCGATGATAATTTACTAAAAGTCATTATTGCAATTGAATAAGGTTGAAATTGTAATGTTCAGAAGCTAGATCATTTGCAATTTGGACAATATTTGACGAGCGTGTTCGACAATTTGTGTCAAAAAACACGCTTGTTATTAATGTCGTTATTAGTAAAGTTACGTAAACTTGGGCCTGACGAATCGCCCCGCCATTGTTGCGACCCGTAAGTGTAGATAATCGACTATTCGAAAATATTGGCGTTGGCAACTGATATCTATATTGTTGTTACGATTTTGAAGCAATTAAGCAAATGAGTCTGACATCCATTGTGAGAAAACTCGATTATTCACAAGATTCGTAAGTGGAGATAATTTCTAAATATTTTTGGCACATAATTCGCTTCGAATACTTTGACAACTTTGTTATTGTTCGCTTTGAATATTCATCAGACGTCTTATTATGAGTTAAAACGTTCTGAGATATCTGTTTGATAAATTGAATGAGAAGATAAATCTAATAAATTAAGTATTGAGTTCAAATTATACTTACTCAAGAAGATTTTATCTTTTGATGATTAGCGTCTTAGATGATAAACAAATAAGGAAACTATAAATACTGATCCTTTATCCTACATAAATAGTTCACGTGTAAGCAAGTCTCCCACATACAAAGTATCACAAACGCCATTACAACAAAGTTTCAAAGGCTCATCACGCTCTTGTAAGGATAATTGTAACCGCCAACATCCTCCAAGTTTGTATGGTCATTGTTCAATGTCCACACGTCACGCAATACCCTACCTATGTATGTATTATTAGCCAACAATTATATATTGTCGTCAATAGCACATAGTGCCGTGTTGATGTTAAATACTCTAGCATGTGTTAATATGATAGATTTTTTAGCGTTCATTGTTAATCACCACGAAAAGTAAATGTGACAATTTTTATTTTGTGGTTAGAGGTCGCGGGTTGAGTTTTGAGATGAAGCGTGTGGAGGCGTTTTGCTAAAGTTTGATAAAATAGTTACGTTAGATATAGTTAGAACAAAAATACAAAGTTTGATGGATGTTTGATACTCAGTCATCCCGTCAGAACGGCTGCACGGATCTGGATGAAATTTGGCACACATATAGGTTCAAGTCTAGAATAGCACATATCTCGCACATTTACATTAACATTTCCACGCGGACGAAGTCGCTGGCAACAGCACCCAAATACACGGCTACAACTAAGCCTTCTAAAACTGTGTCGTATTGGTTTACTGTATCAAATCGTCAATTGGGATTTAAGCATTGGCGACATCCTTCAATCGTATACCTTCTTCTTCTTCCTCTTTGATACTAGAACCAGCAGCTTCAGAATCGTAGAATTCTGCTTCAGCACGATTTCCTTCAAGAACTGTCTTATCCGCTTCATCTTCTAACATTGCACCACCTTCTCAGTCGTGTCCACTGAAGCCTTTGCTTTTATCCGTCGATTTGCATCGGCCGCGTTATAATGGGGCTGTTTGCGACAAAAGCATACAAGCGACAATGTCATTTAGCGACGCCACACTAACGCATCTGTCATTTTGTCAAAGTTATGTAAGACCGAGATTGTGAACTTGTAAAGGATACAATTGTTATGAATCAAATGAAGCAAAGTGCTAATTTGTAAATTGGATTGTGATTTTATTCAGAAGTATGGAAGAAGAAAATCATGCTTAGATTGATACGGGCAGGAAAATGATGGTGAGGATGACGTAAAAGATAGCTTTTTGTTTGTCATCTGCCTGTGATGATCAAGAAAGATGGTCAATAATAAATAAATACTGACTAGATGAATTACTGTATGTGAAGACAAAGGATTTCATGGAAAAGATAATATGGAAGGCTGACTTTCCTCTAAATTGCAATGTAGAGAAAAGTGAGATCCAGAATGTCTAGACAAGTACCTAAGTTTTTAAAGCATTCTATTTTGCTACAACGGCTTGATCAGAATTGACGGAAGCTTTTCGATAGCTTTATGTAGTTTGCCGTCATCGATGTCACTACTAGAATGTGACTTTGTTGGAGCCCTCAGGAAATTTCTGAAGCCATAAGATCACTCAATTAAGATACCTAGAAAGTAGCCCTTACAATCACAATCAGAAACCAGGCTACCCATTCTAACATACGTACTCTTAAATACATCACTACAAAGCTACTATCTTAATAAGTATTCCGATCCATTTCAATCGATCAGTGATTGACGTGGGCACAAAAGGACACTCCTTGCTCCAGCACTCTTATCAGCATCAAGATTACTGCAAGCAACGAATGCTTTAACGACCATATATTATTGTTCGATGGAGGTCTAGAGAGTGAGGAATTTGGGTGAAAGTTGGAGCTTTCCCGTCGTGGTTAAGTTGGTTTTTAGGTGTGAGCGTTTATGTCGTAGAAGACAGAGCTGGAGTGAAAAAAGCAATGATTGCATTATCTTGTTAGTGATAATCAAAGTGCAGCAGCATAGGACCGTGGAGATTGGCACAAGAAAAGAGAGGCCTTTACCCAGCAATTGGTGAGTTCGGGCTCTGGATGATGACCACAGATCATAGAAATGATGACGTTGATGATCCGATCAAAACATTGAAGTTCCGATGGAATCCAATTACATCTTGATTTCATCATGCTATAGTGAGTGTGGTGTTTAAATACACTCTAGACGATTCTATAACACTTTACACACCGCCTCGGGGGACAGATCATTGTTTAATACCATATGTTCGATGTATGGAGTTCCGTTTATCTGACGCGGACGTAGAGATTATTTACCTAAAGATACATTTGAGTTAACAGCCCTTTCACAGTTATTTTACCATTTGCATTCCTATCAAAATCGCAGTCTAAATTTAAATGGCAGTAAGACTGCTATTGGGTAACAGCCATTGACATGACTGTCAACATCAGACTGATAATTATTATTCTCACTACAAGAAGGTTTCTACTCTCAAAGGTCATATTTTATTGTGAAAGGACTGGAATAGTCTTCTATTCTAATCCCTCCCTGTAAATATGACAAGTGATGGTCATCATCTTAAGACGGCTATCGCTTTAATGGCGCATTCGATCTGATAAGGACATATTTTTTGTTTCTTGCCCTTTACTGAACAATGACGGCCGATAATCCTGTTATTACGAGAACTGTAAGACAAATGAGAATGACGGCTCGGTCGCCATTTGTCTGAGCGTTTTATATGTCAGCTGAGAGTATTGTTGAGTAATTTTATGACTACGTAACTGCTACCGAGGATTTTTTACTTTTTGGGTTTGCCTATATCTATATAATATTATATATCTTCAAGATATTATAATTTCTCTTTTTACGATATTCTCACGAATTTGTCAAAACTGTTAGCTGTGCATCATTTCAGCCTAAAGAAGTGCACTGCTGGACATAGGCCTCCCCCAAATACCGCCACATCGACCGGTCCCGTGCGAATCGCATCCAGCGGATCCCCGCAACCTTCACCAGGACTTCGGTCCACCTAGTGGGAGGTCTTCCAACGCAACGTGTTCCGGCTCGCGGTCGCCACTCTAGAACTTTCGGCCCCATCGACCATCCGTTCTGCGAGCAATATAGCTTGCCCACTGCCACTTAAGTTTGGCAATTCTGCGAGCTTCTTCGGTTAGCTATGTAGCGAATGATTATCGAAAGTTTGTACCAAGATGTGGGACTGTCACTCAAGACTCCTTTTTGTATTAGTTTTCACACAGGCAGACAATCACACTATTTGTTCAAGACACACATTGAAACAAGTTTTTAAAGGACAAAGGTAATGATCGTTTAGTTTGTAACCCAAACTTCAATCCAATAGAACACCTCAAAAACATATTTACGACTTTGCAATCCACACAAAACTAATATTAGCACTAATTAATCCAACCCTCGAAACGCGACACTGTGGTCTCTTAGACCACCATTTAGTAAAAAATATATTTCACGAAGATCTTAACACGGAAGATATAGGGGTGACATTAGATCGCGTGTATCCCAGTGTTGGGCATAAAGGAGACAGTTAATATGAAGTACAAACAAACAGTTAAATATTTTTATGCGATATCGCTCGTAAAAATTGATTGAAGGGAGATATTTAATGGCTCTTCTAACAATGATAGGTCTTATCGGGACCTAAATGTTTATCCTTTATGGATGTGTCAGCTATAAAGGTGGTTTTTGATTCTAGTAATAATGTTTATGATGATTGTGTTGGGTGGTTATTAATCAACAAGTGGACAAATATGGGATGTGTAATTTGATGGTGATCAATTTTCTGAGAAAGTGTGTGAGGTCATCATTACATATAATAAAACAGTAGAAAAACTGTGTCTGTACATTGAATATATTAAAAAAATAATAATTGAAGGGGGTTTAGAAACAGTAAAAGAGCACGAATCCAAAAAAAAAATTCTGTCTGTTTGTCTGTTTGTTTGTACACGCTAATCTTCGGAACTACTGGACGGATTTGAATGATTTTTTTGTTGTTGTATAGGTATTAAGTCTGGGCAAGATATAGGCTATAATTTATCTTGGAAACTTGAACACCTGATGCAGAACCACAACAGACCAGCTGAACTATAAGAGATACAAAAATGGTACCATAGCAAAAATTGTTCCACGTGATGGGCATTTTCTGCTGAGAGAATAAATTTGAAGATCTGGAACACCTGATGTGGAACTCCAAGAGCCCAGCTACACTTACACATATATAGGAATGACGTTTTAGCAAAAGTTGTTCAATCTGATGAGCACTCTCTGTTGACTTATAAAAATCGAAGATCTGGAACACCTGTTGTGGAACTCCAAGATCCCAGCTACACCATAACACATAGGAATGACGTCTTAGCAAGTGTTGTTTAGTCTGATAGGCATTTCCTGTTGACTTTTATCTTGGAAACAAACACCTGATGCAGAACCGCAACAGACCAGCTGAACTATAAGAGATACAAAAATGGTACCATAGCAAAAATTGTTCCACGTGATGAGCATTTTCTGTTGAAGATCTGGAACACCTGATGTGGAACTTTAAGAGCCCAGCTACACTATAACATACTTATAGGAATGAAGTTTTAGCAAAAGTTGTTCAATCTGATGAGCACTCTCTGTTGACTTATAAAAATCGAAGATCTGGAACACCTGTTGTGGAACTCCAAGAGCCCAGCTACACCATAACACATAAGAATGACGTCTTAGCAAGTGTTGTTTGGTCTGATAGGCATTTCCTGTTGACTTTTATCTTGGAAACAAACACCTGATGCAGAACGAACTATAAGAGATACAAAAATGGTACCATAGCAAAAATTGTTCCACGTGATGAGCATTTTCTGTTGAAGATCTGGAACACCCGATGTGGAACTCCAAGAGCCCAGCTACACTATAACATATATATAGGAATGAAGTTTTAGCAAAAGTTGTTCAATCTGATGAGCACTCTCTGTTGACTTATAAAAATCGAAGATCTGTAACACCTATTGTGGAACTCCAAAAGCCCAGCTACACCATTACACATAGGAATGACGTCTTAGCAAGTGTTGTTTGGTCTGATGGGCATTTCCTGTTGACTTATAAAAATGTTTAGTCTGACGGGCATTTCCTGTTGACTTACAAAAATGAAAGATCTGGAACGTCTCGAATCGTCTCGTGCATCCCGTTGTATTCCCATCCCGGGGCTCTTAAAATTCGACATCAGACGTATCAGATCTTCGATTTTGACGACCCCGTTGTCGCTGGCATAAGCAACAGGATCCGCGTACGAAGTCGCGGGCAGAAGCTAGTGTGTACTAAAATTTCATAGCTTGGGAAGCTGTGGTGGTTGTTGTGTAGTCTACTCACAATTCCAACAAAATTATTTTGAAAAAGCAACGTAATACAAACGAATGATAAGTAATCAAAAACATAAGCTTCTCTTTTTAGAAAATAAGCAGGTATAATATTAATGTTGATATAAATAGAAATAAACTGCTTTTAATTTACATTGTTAATTAAAAAAAAGGGCTGTTTCCTAAAAAAAGTGCAAAACACGGTCGAAATGTATTGGATCAGCTATAATTTTCCTAACACAACTTTACTTACAAACAATATCATTCTCTTAACACTAAACACAAACACTAAAGCATGCATTTCAAAACCTTAACAAAACGAGCTGTCAATTCCAATCTATTTAAAATCAAATTCACATAAACGTCAGTCGTGTCATAACTTAAGAAAACACGTCACGAATATTTAGAATCAACATGATTTACTTTTACCCCAACAAATCGATACCTTTGTCGTCCGAAATAATGCATGGGAATCTCATTCGGACATTCCTGAAACAGTTACAACAATGGCAGTGCCCCTTCAACTGGTTTTAAATAATACGTATTTAAAATACATGTGTCCGTACGTCTGTGTCCACATTATTGATATTATATGATTGTTTATTTTAGACTCTTTGTTAGTTGCAAACAGAAGTTGGATGGGTCAGCATTTGAGGGTTGGTAGGGTGGATGTGAGTTTAGGATATCATAGGAGTGTTGTTGATTACAGTGATTTGATTTATTTTGGGAGGGTGAAATGAACTTATCTGAAAGTTTAAGCTAGCAAAGTTAAATCGTCTTAAATGAACTCTGAGTCTGTATGGTGTCGGAAGTAAAGAATAGCACCATCCCATATCTTCCCGTGGGTGTCGTAAGAGGCGACTAAGGGACTTACCAGAGAATGGGCAGCAGCGCTCTCTGTGTCTTATGTAAGAACCGCACTCACTGCGATTCGATAATTCGAAACCCCCCATATGAACAGCGCATCAGGATGCAAGTCGCACGGGACTGGTCAATGTGTCGACACTTGGGGGAGGCCTATGTCCAGCAGTGGACGTCTTTCGGCTGAAATGATGAATGATGATGAAATGAACTGGAAAATGGAAAGATTTCGGGGAAACTGTATTTACATTACTGAAACTACTTAGAATTTTCTGTGCCATGACTTATTTTTTTTAGGTTTTATTTTCTTCTCAGGATTCTCATCATAACACATCTTGCTTCGTCAGAATTATATTTTAATTTCACACGAGTTTACCAAACTGACCACTCATCTTGAACCAAATACATCGTCACCCTACATCTTAGGGTTGCTTCTTATAGACTATTCTAATACATTGTGACGGACGTCGTGACGAAAAAACAAAGTAAGGGATTTTGGTCTACATAGTTAGTTTGGGTCATCGCGCCCCGATGCGATTTGGGACAACTTTTGACGGGTAGACGTCACTTATTATTATTCAAACTTGATTGACAACCCTAGTGACGAGTATGTGTAGTTTTGTAACAATAATAAGAAAGGAAGACTTTGTATTCTTAATCCTCATGACCGATTTCGGTTACGGCGGCATCACAACGTGGTGACTAGAAAGGCAGGGAGACAGTAAGCAAGTATGTGGACTACGTTTACTTTATTAGTTCGTACCATGACCGAAATGATCGGTGGGAGTCACATAATTCACTACTAACTTATGCCAACCAAATCCGTTCGACTGTTTTTGTGTGAAAGAGAAACGTGCAAAGTCATCATCATCATCTGCCTAGCCTTTTCCCAACTATGTTGGGGTCGGCTTCCAGTTTTACCGGATGCAGCTGAATACCAGTATTTTACATGGAACGACTGCCTATCTGACCTCCACAACCCAGTTAGTACCGGGTAATACGATACCCCTTGGTAAGACTGGTTGTCAGACTTTTTGGGCCTCCTCCTAACGACTGTCAAAGATCTACAAATTACAGCCGGGACCAATGTCTTAACGTGCTTTCCGAGGCACGGAGGAAACTCGGTATGTAATGGGTGGTCACCCATCCACAGACCAACCTAGGCAAGCACGGCTTAACCTAACGATCGATCCGAGCGGCTGTTATTATTTAGCCACGAGCTAAAGAGAAACGTCCAAAGTGTTATTTGATTTTGCACTAGGAATAAGCAGCAGCCCGGATTGTGTATTTATATCCGTTTGATGACATTAGGCTTGCGCCTTATTACATGGGACCTAAACACGACTGGCCAAATGTGGCTGTAGGTATTAAATGTACTCCTCTGCTTATCCTTTACGCCTTACGGAATATATCCTGTGCAATCTCTGGCATGTTGGCTGCGAAAACTTGATCAAGATCGTTACGTCACTTTCGCCGCGGTTGTTCTCTGTGCTGTTCTTCCTCAGGCGTCCTAATTATGTGACGATCTTTGCCGATCTCTTCGGGTGCATCCGTGCCACGTGGCCGGCCGTCGGCGGCCCACTCCCACTTCAGCCTGGCTGTTTTTTCTCCAACATCAGCTACTTGAGTTATGGAGCGCAGGGTGGTGTTTCTGACGGGATCTGTTCGCTTAACAACTATTATGCTGCGCTCCCTTGTAATCATTAGGCTGCCATTAAAGTACAGATAGCCAGTTAAGTTAAAGTTATAAAACATAACTTGATGCGTTTAGTGTTAAGCTCTGATTTTGACGGATAAAGCTCCGACTGACATTTATTTGCTAACAAATTACACAAACATCCTCACGTTATGATGTCACGGAGTGTGTACAGAATCTATTAGTACCGACGCTCTATGACTCTTTGTAATGGCTGACGTTTATTAAAGGAGGCTCAACGAATGATGAGTGACGACATTACAGTTGGTGCATCGTCAAAATTTTGTAAGTTAAACTATTTTTTAGACACTCTCAAAAGGAAACCAGAAAGGGTTTGTTTCGGTCTCAAAACTCGGAACCTCTTGACCACTAAAACTCCACCATTTCATAATGTTGATGATGGAAAGAAGTGGCAATTTCTTTAACCATTTTCACCATTTCCTGTAGGTCGTATACTCTTCTATAAGATATTAATAAAATCCATTGTTTTATGGCTGCACTGGAGCAGTGGTCGCTCAGTGATAACGGCCGGTACTTAAAAGTGGTATGTCGTAGGTTCAAACCCAGGCAGTCACTTTGAGTCAATTATTTTATTACCATCTATCAGAACCTTTGAAAACATCGTGTAAGAGAAAAGCCAACAAGGAAACCTGTATTACAATACAAGTGCAGCAGTGGAAAAATCATAGGCTGTTACTTATTTATTTATTTAAACTTCATGTAAGTACAAGAGTGGGTTAGGCGAACTAAATGTCACAAGGCATCAACATCATCATCTGTTCATGTATGTTTTTAGGGTTCCGTACCTGAAAAGGAAAAAACGGAACCCTTATAAGATCACTTTCTTGTCCGTCTGTCACCATCGATTTTCTCAGGAACGGGTGGACATAGCAAGTTGAAATTTATAGCTACCAGATACTGAAATTTATAATCCCTATTAGGTGTATTAAAATCAAGGTCCTGAGTCAACACGATAAAAAGATATGGGCAAATTTAGATTTTCGCGGAAACTTGTAAGTACCAATACCTCAATATTCAACTTTTTTTATTTTAGTAAAAGTTTGTACGGAACCCTCGCCTCGGTGGGCGAGTCCAACTCGCTCTTGGCCGATTTTTTATACAAAAATGCTAAACTAACTCAATGTCAATGCAAGACTTGTTAATATTCTGCCTATTTGTAAGCTTTCTTCACCCCTCAAAGATTGCTAATACACTACACTCAACCTGTATAACCAACAAATCTTGATACTCTAACATTACGCAACAACGAGTTTCATCTAATTAATCGCAGTATTTAACGTCACGTTTCGTTAACGTGCGTCCTTTTGTTGCGTTTCAATAAACGCATTGTGACGTATTGTTGTGCGTTGTGCGTTAAATCTTGCGATGTCAGACGTGGCGTTCGATTTAGTGGCTGCGATCTATCACGGTGGAATGTCGTGTTAATTATTTATGTTGATTCTGTTGAGGGCAGAGATCTGGGATTCTGCTGAGTTGATTGTACTATTTAGTACTGAAATTATTAATATTAAAGTAAAATCTTTTTCACAAATTCTTGTCATGAAACTAGTTTTACATTGTAACGAGAAGCTTTAAGGAACTATCATGTCGTCAACATAGGCCATGAAGAAAAAAACAAACTACAGAAATGATTTTGGTGAAATTTCTATGGGACCACTCGGAAAAAAAGAATTTTTCAAATCCATTCATTGATGACGGAGTTGCGAGGTAATAAACATAAAAAAGAGAACCGAATTAAGAAATTTCTTCTTTTCTTGAAGTCGTTTATAAAGATTGAACTTGCAATGGATCACTATGACGATCGAATTTATAAGCTCCGGTAAGTTGATTATTTCGGTATTACAGTCATCTGGTTTTGTCAGTCAATTGAGCTTCAAGTCATACTCAAAGTCAAATGTCACCAATAAAACATCAAGCACGGAATTACAACAATCACTGCTATCATACTATTAATCCTTATTAAGCAAGTGTCTATTTTCCTACAAAACGTTTGCTTTACATTGCACATCAGGTACACATGCTCCAACTCCTTTTCATTTAATACCCAGCAATGTATTACCACCAATCAAACGCAATCAGATCACAAAACAAGTATTTCTCAACATGTTACGTAAGTACAAAGCCGCGTTTGTTTGGCACTATTGACATTTCGATGACATCTGTCAGTCGGCCATTTTAGAAAATAGTCGTGGGAATGTGTGGGTGATCCATTATTGTAATCTTTTGTTGAGATGTAATTTGATTGTTTGTGTTGCTGGTTAGATAAAGGTGATTATTTTGTATTGGTAGAAATCGGTGTAGACTTCAAGTGAATAGTCTATGATTGGTATTTGTAAAACAGAAGTTATTAGCGTAGTAAGTATTAGTTTACTGATTGCATTTAGCCTGAAACGAACGGTTTACAGTGATTATAAAAAAGGCTACCATTAACAAGGTACAAGATAGTAAGATAAAGTATTATCAAATTACCAGTCATAGAAGGTTAGGACTATTCCATTGAAAGACCAAATCCACCAATCCAACCAACCAATCTTTTAACCAAACTCTGGATTTGTGACGCCAAAAACAACGTCCAAAAATTGCATTCACACTGTTTAAACGACTACATCTCTAGTATTATGTTCTCCAAACATCAACTGAAGAATTCACTCTCCATTTCAATCGTAACCTTCCAAGAACACAAAAGCTCAGCTACCAATATTACCCACCGATCCAATTCCCTATTTGTTAACCACATTAACACTGGTTGTTAAGGCATTACAAACAGACTGGCACGCTAGTTTTGTCTTACTGCGACAAAATTACAGATGGTACTGGACTCTTACGACTTATTCATCTCGATAAAACCTAGAGTAGATCATAATGGATACATGCAAAGCACTGAAACAATACTGGGTTCCGTTTTTCTTTTTGGGTATGAAGAAAAAGTAGTTGGACTTTTCCAGTCCAGGGCTAGAAAAAGCATAATTAACTGTATGTATACCAAAAACACTGTTACTGGAATGACCGCAAACAGGCTGACAAGTCAAAATACATCAATTAAACTGAAAACAATAACTTATACTGAGTTTTGAGCATCATAACTACATCAGTAGATTGAGCTGCATGACACTAAAAGGTACCTACCCTTTTTTTTTCGGATGGGAAATCATCAAATGACTCCTCCCGCTCTGGACGGAGCAGGAGGGAGTGTCAGACTTTTACTGACTAAAACCCATCCATGTTCATTCATCGCCCTTTGTGTTTCGGGGCCACGGTGTCACTTTCGAACAGTCCCGCAACCCCGGCAAAGGTACCTACCCTAAGTTCTAAAATACCATGTTCTTCATCATCATCTAACATCTTCCTGCCCTTATCCATAGACCTTGTGGTCGGCGCAAAACGTTTTTTTCTTCCATTCTCCTCTGTCAACCGGCACGAAATCATTTACACCTTTTTCCTTCATATCATTCCTCACACAATCCATCCATCGTTTCCTTGGTCTTCCTCTCCCTCTCCATCTATCAACATTTATATTATTCATCACTCTTTTAGTCACATGCGAAAGACCATGTTCTTAAAAGGGTCTATACTCCCTCAAATGGCTTAGCATGATCCTCCGTTACGCCTAAAATACTGAAGCATTAATTTTGAAATAAATATATGGTAAAGTTGAGGATTAATGTTAGGTCCTATGTTTGGCGAAAACACGATTCCATACAAAAAGTACTTCAAATTAGATCATGAAACTTTGCATACTAACTGAACTAACTATAAAGCAGGTCTTATGTTTTTCATTTTTTCCAAAAGACGAAAATTTGTTTTTATAAAGAATAAAAACCACTCATTTCGCACTATTTGGCCTGCAGTGACCGACGTAACAACCACTTTGTAGTGCAAGCTGATTAGAACGTTATTCTAACAGTATTTAAAACGAAGTTTGAACCACCACAAATAGAGTTGCTAATTTGAGGTAGTATAGGCTCTTAACCTTTAAAAATCCACTCTCAATTTCAATCCCAGTCTTCCAAGAACACAAAAGCTCAGCTACCAATATTACCCACCGATCCAATTCCCTATTTGTTCACCACATTAACACTGGTTGTTAAGGAATTATAAGACAAACAGACTAGCACGCTAGTCTTGTTCTTACTGTGATAATTGGACAGATAAAGAAAGGAATTAGATCTGGTGAAGTTAACGCTTGTTATTTGTATGTTAGATGATGGTTGGAATTCTGTTGATTTGTGAGCCATTTTTGAGTGGTTTTAGTGAATTTTTGTAGGCTCTGGTTAGATTGTTGTCACTATCTTAAATCTAAATATATAAAAGAAGAAACTGACTGACTGACTGACTGACTGACTGACTGACTGATTGACTGACTGACTGACTGACTGACTGACTCATCTATCAACGCACAGCCCAAACCGCTGGGTCTACAGATTCCAAATTTGGCAAGTAGGTTTCTTATGTGCTCTAGGGGTGCACTAAGAAAGGATTTTTCAAAATTCATCCCCTAAAGGGGTTAAACGGGGATCCAAAGTTTGTATGGGGAAACAAGATTAGTTAGACTATTTTATTCGAAACTTCACAGGAGTGCTCCTATTAATAAATGAGTAGAAACAGGTTTCAGGTTTTTTCAGAATTCAAACCCTAAGAGGGGGAAATGGGGTGGCAAAGTATAAAAATCAATGCACAGCCCAAACCGCTGAGTCTAGAGATTCCTAATTTGGCAAGTAGGTTCCTTATGTGGTCTAGGGGTGCACTAAGAAAGGATTTTTCAAAATTCAACCCCCAAGGGGGTTAAATGGGAATCCAAAGTTTGTATGGGTAAAACAAGATTAGTTAGACTATTTTATTCGAAACTTCACAGGAGTGCTCCTATTGATAAATGAGTAGAAACCGGTTTCAGGTTTTTTCAGAATTCAACCCCTAAGAGGGGGAAATGGGGTGGCAAAGTATAAAAATCAATGCACAGCCCAAACCGCTGAGTCTAGAGATTCCAAATTTGGCACAAAGGTTCTTTATGAAGATTAGGGGTGCATTTAGAAAGGATTTTTCAAAATTCACCCCCTTAGGGGTTGGAACGGGAGTCCAAAGATTACATGGGGAAATAAGATTAGTTAGACTACTTTATTCGAAACTTAACAGGAGTACTCCTATCGATAAATGAGTTAACGTTTGTGTTTCAGGTTTTTTCAGACTTCAACCCCTAAATAGGGAAATGGGGTAACAAAGCCTGAAATTCAACATAGGTATTGTCTGTATGGTGAATTGGGTTGGGTGTATTACAAAAACAACGATTTTAAAATTTAATGTGGCGGCCCTAAAATAACATCATTCCCTGTTGGGGTGCGATGGGGTTGAAATGTCTAAAAATCAATATGGGTGTCGATACCGAGATTATCAGGGGTGCTGATTACGAAAATATCATTTATTTTGAGATTCAGAAGATGGCGGATTCGACTTCTATACAGGATTATTGTTGATTTATTGTGATGATTGTGATTACGATAATGATGATTGTGATAATGATTGAGATGATAATGATATTTATTACGATGATAATGATTGCTTTACGATGATGATGATTGTGATAACGATGATGGTGTTTGTGGTAGTGATTTTGACGGTGATTGTGATGGTGATTGTGACGGTGATGGTGATTCTGATAGTGATTGTGATAGTGACGGTGATTGTGATGGTGACAGCGATGGTGATGGTGATTGTGATTGTGACAGTGACGGTGATAATGATAAAGATGATTGTGATTACGATGATAATGATTGTGATAACGAGGATAGTGATTGTGAGAGTGATTGTGATGGTGATTGTGATTGTGTTAGTGATGGTCATTGTGATAGTGACGGTGATTGTGATAGTGATAGCAATGGTGATTGTGATTGTGACAGCGATGGTGATAATGATGAAGATGATTGTGATTACGACGATAATGATTGTGATAACGATGATGGTGATTGTGATAGTGATTTTGATGGTGATTGTGATGGTGATGGTGATAGTGACGGTGGTTGTGATAGTGACGGTGATTGTGATGGTGATAGCAATGGTGATGGTGATTGTGATTGTGACAGAGATGGTGATTGTGATAATGACGATGATGATTGTGATTACGATGATAATGATTGTGATAACGAGGATAGCGATTGTGAATGTGATGGTGAGTGTGATAGTGTTAGTGATGGTGATTGTGATAGTGATGGTGATTGTGATAATATTGTGGTTGTGATAGTGATAGTGATTGTGATAGTGATAGTGATAGTGATAGTGATAGTGATAGTGATAGTGATTGTGATAGTGATAGTGATAGTGATAGTGATTGTGATAGTGATAGTGATAGTGATAGTGATAGTGATAGTGATAGTGATAGTGATAGTGATAGTGATTGTGATTGTGATAGTGATTGTGATAGTGATAGTGATAGTGATAGTGATTGTGATAGTGATAGTGATTGTGATAGTGATAGTGATAGTGATTGTGATTGTGATTGTGATAGTGATAGTGATAGTGATAGTGATAGTGATAGTGATAGTGATAGTGATAGTGATAGTGATAGTGATAGTGATAGTGATAGTGATAGTGATTGTGATTGTGATTGTGATAGTGATAGTGATAGTGATAGTGATTGTGATTGTGATTGTGATAGTGATTGTGATTGTGATTGTGATTGTGATAGTGATAGTGATAGTGATAGTGATAGTGATAGTGATAGTGATAGTGATATTGATTGTGATAGTGATAGTGATAGTGATAGTGATAGTGATAGTGATAGTGTTAGTGATAGTGATAGTGATAGTGATTGTGATTGTGATTGTGATTGTTTGTGATTGTGATAGTGATAGTGAATGTGATAGTGATTGTGAGAGTGATAGTGATTGTGATAGTGATTATGATAGTGATAGTGATAGTGATTGTGATAGTGATTGTGATAGTGATTGTGATAGTGATAGTGATTGTGATAGTGATAGTGAATGTGATAGTGATTGTGAGAGTGATTGTGATAGTGATTGTGATTGTGATAGTGATAGTGATAGTGATTGTGATTGTGATTGTGATTGTGATAGTGATTGTGATTGTGATTGTATTTGTGATTGTGATTGTGATAGTGATTGTGATTGTGATTGTGATTGTGATAGTGATTGTGATAGTGATTGTGATGATTGTGATAGTGATAGTGATAGTGATAGTGATTGTGATTGTGATTGTAATAGTGATTGTGATAGTGATTGTGATAGTGATAGTGATAGTGATGATAGTGATAGTGATTGTGATTGTGATAGTGATAGTGATAGTGATAGTGATAGTGATAGTGATAGTGATAGTGATAGTGATAGTGATAGTGATAGTGATAGTGATAGTGATAGTGATAGTGATAGTGATAGTGATAGTGATAGTGATAGTGATAGTGATAGTGATAGTGATAGTGATAGTGATAGTGATAGTGATAGTGATAGTGATAGTGATAGTGATTGTGATTGTGATTGTGATTGTGATTGTGATTGTGATTGTGATTGTGATTGTGATTGTGATTGTGATAGTGATAGTGATAGTGATAGTGATTGTGATAGTGAAAGTGATAGTGATAGTGATTGTGATTGTGATTGTGATTGTGATAGTGATTGTGATTGTGATTGTGATTGTGATAGTGATTGTGATAGTGATAGTGATAGTGATTGTGATAGTGATAGTGATTGTGATAGTGATAGTGATAGTGATAGTGATAGTGATAGTGATAGTGATTGTGATTGTGATTGTAATAGTGATTGTGATAGTGATAGTGATAGTGATAGTGATAGTGATAGTGATAGTGATAGTGATAGTGATAGTGATTGTGATTGTGATTGTGATAGTGATTTTGATGGTGATTGTGATGGTGATGGTGATGGTGATTGTGATAGTGACGGTGATAGTGATAATGATGGTGGTTGTGGTAGTGATGGTGATTTTGATGATAATAATAAATTGTGATGATTATGAAATTTGGCACATATATAGTTTGTAACCTGAATTAAAATGTAGGATACTATTTATCCCTTTATTATGATTCAGTGGGATAGTTACCGAACTTCACGCGGGCGAAGCCGCGGGCAACAGCTAGTAGTTCATAAAACTGGAATGGAGCTTGCGGGCTTACTTTAAAAGGTAAGTTCTGAATCGGATCAGAAAATGGTCTGGACAAGTAAGTAGTAGTAGTAGTTAGTATTGACTTTAGTTTATTTAAAGGCGTTCTGTCAGTCCTTCTACACGAGCGGCCTGTGGGTGTCATATACGAGCCGAGCCTACAACGTCCTGCGCGTACAATACAACAACGCTTTTAGGATGCTGTTGCGGTTGCCGCGACGTTGCAGTGCATCAGGAATGTTTGCTGCAGCTCATACGGATGGCTTTCACGCCATCATGCGTAAGAAAGCGGCTTCCTTACTGCAACGCTTGCGTAGCACTGGGAACAGCATCCTAAAAATGATTGTTGGCAGAGTGGACTGTCCCATCCAAAGACATTGGGTCAAAATAAGTATAGGTTTATGTTAAATTGAATTAAGGACTACTAATAACACTAACATAGCATATAAGCACAATCTGTTACTAACCACTAACAACGTATGGACTGTTCTAAGTCTGAAATAAAGATATTTTATTTTATTTTATTTTATTATTTATTGAAACTACGTTTAAGCAAGCTATCTTAACTTGCGTTTTTCAGATATAACCGATTTTTTTGGTATGATAAGATAACCTTTGCCATTATTTTCTTAATTGCTTGTAAAATAGGTTATTTTCTTCTTTTTTCTGTTCTTCTCCTGTCGATAAATCAAGGTTGCAGCCGGGGCAGGCAGTCTCGCCATAGATAGCGACAAATTCGTTAACTTTCGATCGCTGATTACTAACGAATAAATTTGGTTGCAATAACGATGCTTGAGAATATCGCATCTTGAATATAGAGACTTGCATTTCCCGCAGGCATTTTTTCGTGAGTTAGTGGCGATTTCGTCGTTATCTCTGTCGAGACCTTCGGCCCTAAACATCCGTCTCAGAAAACCACTTCTCGTCGCCTGTATTCGTTTCTACACTAAAAAGTTCTTGTCCAACAACCCTAAGACTCTATTCGCCTTAAAAGGCAAAAATAACGTGAAAATTAGAACACGAGAACAAGAACAAATAACTCCTTACTACAGGAAACTAGGGGGGTGGACGGGGCTATGGTTAAAAGTGTTAATTTGGTCAAATAATGATGATAACCCTACTTAGAGGCTGGGTGACGCTTCTCAGAAGGACACACGTTTACAAAATAAACGTCGACTTCTGTAGTACGCGCCACCGAAGTATGGGATAGAGGGATGGAGTCGACTTTGAAAATTAAAAATTTTGATTCCGTAACAGGGCTTCTGCCTTCCCTTTTACAGAATGCAGGAGTTACGTTACGTGACTTGCTACAGGTTTTTTGATCGTTACCTCGTATAAGAATTAAATTAAACAACTGAGACTTTGTAAGAAAAAAGCCTCAACGATTTGGCAAATTCCCACTGCAAGGCAAAAGCAACTCTTATCATATACAGATAAGGAACTATTATTTGTAAATTCAGAATATATCTACTAATAACAGGTTTCATCTTCACCACACTCAGTGATATCTAAAACAAAAGTACAGAACAGATAAGTAAATCTTAATGGCAGTAGCAAAGCTTTACACCAAAATCTAAACAGAATAAAGTCCTCTCCACACACGCCCCTATCTTGTCAATGCTCCTGGCATAGTCCATTACTTAAACAAACCGGGGATTGTGTGTAGTGGCCACTTTACACCCACGTGGGCCAGTTTGTCTGTCTGTCTACCCTCACGTCGGAAACTGAGGTGAAATAAGTAGCGCTGAAGAGTGTCTTCATTATCCTTTTAGGTGAAAGTAAGATATTTGCTTGTCTTTTGAGGATTTTGCAAATTACCAAAAATGTGTGGTCTTTACTCGTTTGTGTGCGTGTGTTTTTGTGTCCGTACTATTTTAATTTTCTGCAGCACTGTATTTTATGTCTCTCATCATGATCAGTGCTTAAACAAGTTTATTTAAGATCACCTCTCTTCTTTAATATCTAATCGTGAGCGAGGGCACTGGCTCTTGTAACATAGCTCTATCGCCTAGCACAGGAGACAGGGACACAATTTTGTAAGTTTCTTGTGTAATAAAGATGATTTATTATGGATATCACTCCCTTTCTTGACAATATTATTTCTACAATTATACTACTACTACTACAACTACAACAGCCCATAACGTCTACTGCTGGACATAAGCCTCTCCCATGATGGGAGGATTTGCCGTAATCTCCACGCTTGGCAGGCGGATTGGAGATCGCAGTGATGAAAGACTAATAGAAAACGCTGCTGCCCATTCTCAGGTCTACGGAGGCGCAAGGTGTTCTGCCTCAGACATTAGTCGCCTTATACGACACCCGTCAGTGTAATGGGTTGGTTCTATTCTACTCTACAATTATATTTTTTCCTAATTTTGTCGTGTAATGTCCAGCCGTTCCCGAAGGGGAACGGTGCATTGTTATTTTAATTGTGTTTGTAATTATAAGAGCTTCGCTTTTCACTGACTTGAAGCTCACATTTGTCAATAGGTATCGATGTATCATACATTTTATCAGCACATTACACCTCGCGACAAGCTTTCCACATCATATCAAAACCAACAAATAAAATCTCAACTTTCACAAAACCACAAAGAATCGTCGTCCATAGAAAGCTATTTCCAACAAACTATATTGTTCGACGCGAACACAACTACATATTATTATTATGTATTCCCGTTTATGGAAAACGATATTTACCGGCGCTTCGTGTATACATACAAGGTTATTTAATCAGTATTTTTGACAGGAAATGCATTGTTGACACGTCTGCTGACCAGAGGTGCCTGGCTGGACCTGTGGCGGCGTTTAGGTCTCCTTCAAATATTATGACATTAGCTCTTTGTCATTTTGGTCGTAATGTGTGGGACGGTCGGATAGTGGAAGCGAAGCGGTAGACACGCGAGGTATGAAGAAGCTTGTATGTTGATAACGGTTGGTAAAAGAACACTTGATAAGATTTACAGAAGTTACATGCTGATATTGATATTTCTGAGTAATTGACAGATATTATTGTTACAAAGTAAGTAACTTTCGTAAATTTCTTCACTTTAACAACATTAATGTTGCGATTTAACTATTTTGCTCCAACCTAAAACTTCCAAGTTAACTAAAAAATAATCTTGTTAAAGAATATTTCAAAACTGAATCGCTGGATGCGAGTCGCACGGGACCGGTCAATGTGGCGACACTTGGGGGAGGCCTATGTCCAGCAGTGGACTTCTTTCGGCTAAAACGATGTTAAATAAATAAATTATTAATATCGCTGGATATTACACACAGCGCCATATAGTGCCACACTAAGCAACGAGGCTTGTGCCGTGGACACCAGATAGTTGATATATACTACATAGATACTTTAGTTTGTAAATACATACTTACTACATATTATGAACATCCATGACTCGGAAACGAATGCGCATGAGTCATGACACAAACATTTGCTCCTACCGGGATTCGAACTCGGGACCCTACGAACGTAAGGCTGCTTCACTACCGCTGCGCCATTCAGGAACAACAATAAAGCAATAAAACCTATATCTCCATAATATATAATCTTCATTATCGCTTCCACTGTACCCCACCCTTACCCTACTCATTGTCGACTCATAATGAACTCAATAATACCACAACGCAAGTACGGGGACTACGCGACAACTAGTCCCGAAAAAGGAAATCACGACATTTTCCAAGATGGCCGCCGTGTGTTTGACATGTCGCGCCCTGTTCAATGATCGATGTTTGTTGAACATGTCGCCACTTGCAACTATTTAGAGATGTGTATTAGTTATTTGGAAAAATGTTTAGGGTGAGTTTTGGTAGGTCTCGAAAGTAGATGATGTGGTCGGTTAAATTATACTAACAGTAAAACAATAAATCTATTATTGAGAAATAGTACATTTTGATACAAGAAAGTTTGTTATTGCATTCGAGGCGGAATTATAACACCCGAGCCGTAGGCGAGGGTGTTTTTGAGCCGAGAATTTTAATAACAAATGTCCACGTGTATCAAACGACGTTTTTCAATACACTTTTGAAGAAATAAAATAAAATAACGAATAATATTTTTGTCACGAACTATGAAACTATGATATAAATTTACTTTTTTTTTCGCGCTTTGGTCTCGCCAGGTTGAAAGAGAGGCAATGGTATGAAGCCGTTAAACAGCCTAATATAAAAATAGATATATTTTATATTTTTGAATTCAGAACACAAATAAATGTTAATTTGTGTATAACTATTAGTTTTAAATAATCATGTTTATCTATGATATTCTATTTATAAACACAATTTGAATATTGAAAAAATATTTATTTAAAGACGCGTAGTGCTTTGCAAAAATTAAAAAAAAAAACATTCACCTCAGACTATATAATTATAGGCATTGAACCAATTTGGACTAAGTATAGGTATAGTTATCTGTGGCAATTTTCATTCCCGCACACGTGCGGCAAAGTGGAAAAAATCGCACGCGTGTGAAATACATTGCATGTTGTACCTAATCGTAGTGCGTTAGGGACCAGTTTTCGAGGAAGTGTATTGAAAAAAATTACCATCGTCTACATCACTTTGGTCTTGTATATTGATTATAGTATGTTACCTTGATTTTCCATATTGAAAGACAGAACATATTTTACATTAAAGTTAGTACATACTAGGTATTCAGACTACGGCAAAGTTCATGTGAAAAATAACTCTTATAAGTATTTTCAGCAACTGTGTATCAACTTCTTGTTCGGTATCAATTAAATGATTGAGAAATTCATGTTATAATATTGCATGTTTGCACCTATTCAACACATCATAGGACACTTAACTTTTCTCTATTAACTCACACAGAATAATAGTTTCCCGGCTAGCTCCGATGTAGAAGTCACTTCACGCGCCAATATTACCTAAGAATCTCCCAGCCAAAAAGCGCTTAAAACCAGACAGCGTTTCAGCACTAAAAACTTAATTCTCTCCGAAACCCTAAAGAGTTTATAGCCTCTAAAGAGTTGTTAGGAAACTGACTCTTTGGCCATAAACCACTGTGTTTATGTGGACCAAACAATGGTAGATAAATAATGAAACTTATCGAACGTGTTGGTTAACAAACATGGGTGTTTGTTGCGGTTACAAACGTTGGTGCCAATGCTGGCGGTGGAATGATGAAATTGGTGTTGATGTAAGTGTCAATATCTTGTTTTACTTCTTAGACAATGTGTTGTAAAAGTTGCAGAGGAACCTATTGTAAACGGTTCGTCAGCAGATATGATATGAATAATTCTTTAAAATGATGGTTGGTTGTTTTTTTAATGTTACTTTTGAGCTTACGTTCTGAATGCAGAAGAGACAAAGTCAAGAGCAGGCCCTTATATTGTAATAAAATAAAATAAAAACATACAAATCAAAATGGTTTTACTCAATGCTTAGAGTACCTAGCCGTGTGGTATCCGGCAGAGTAGACTAGAACCAACCCATTACACTCACGGATGTCGTTTAGGGCGACTAATGTCTGAGGCAGAACACCTTGCGCCTCCGTAGACCTGAGAATGGGCAGCAGCGTTTTCTGTTAGTCTTTCATCACTGCGATCTCCAATCCGCCTGCCAAGCGTGGAAATTACAGCAAATTCCTCCCATCATGGGAGAGGCTTATGTCCAGCAGTGGACGTTATGGGCTGTTGTAGTGTAGTATAGTACCTAGAAAAGGCCTTGTCACCTTGCTAAAAATCCTTGCCAGTATATTCATCGTCCCTTAGGTACATTAAACTACTCCAAATGGCGCTCTGATTACCAAGTTAAGCAGTAGGTACCACACATCGGCAACCAAAACGCACAACAATTTCAGCTCTACGAATCAAACCCATTACTGCACAAATTAATGACACCGATGCTTGGTCCTATTAACGGCAACCGAGGATAAATAGCTTATCCGCGTTTAAAGCTATTTAAAGCCATTTACGGCCGTTTATCGGTATTTATGGGCACCTGACGTGGCTCGCCAGCTTTGACCGTGTTTATAAGCCCGTTGTCAGTGGACGGGCAACAATGCGCGTATAGATTTATGCCTGCATTGAGTGTTTTTCTTGGTACGGTCTGGTGGGTTGCACCGTGGTCGATGTTTGACATTTAAAGTGACGGTTAGCGTTTAATTTTTGTGTTTATCGTTGAGGTATGGATGTCATTGATAGTGCAGGTGGCGCTGTTGTCGTTGTCATGCAACGTGACGGATTTGGCTGGTAGATTTCAGTACATAGAGGCTTTTATTTGGTTGTTAAAGTTGTTGAATTAGTTGTAACGTCGGCTTAGACATTTATCCATAACGCAATATTGTTATTACTCTTATGTGTACCTACTATAGTATTTCTAATCTATCATATACTTTGCTGCTTCTATCTTATTTCCTAGCCATCTTCCAAAATATGCCAATTTAATCCGCGCTCCTTCAACCAGTTAACTACCGTTAACCAAACCGCAGATTAACATAAACACCTCGATGCAACCTTTCGTCACAGGATTTTTGTTTAACGCCCGTCACCTTTTGTGCAAGAATAAAGACGAGAGAGGGGCGGGGAATGTCAAGCTCGGATTAGCACTGATTTAGTGCCCATTCGCACAGGACGAACCTTTGACGGTTAGCTTTAGAGTGTTGGACCCTTGACGGTCCATGGCTTTAGACCTTTCGGTGTTTATAGTTCAAACCCGGATTGAATACGGTTTTGGGAATCGGTAGATTTTTGTTTAGTTTCAAAAGGATTTTGGGCGATTGACTACTTGCTGGTCTTTGAATCTTGTTATTTTGGTTTTACTGAAGCATGGCAGTGCAATACAGGCTTTTGGTAGTGGTATTTAGAGAACTGAATTATGAATGAACGAGATTTCTTTGAATTTATTATGTACATTTGGCAAACTACAAATAGATCTAAGATATTAATAAATATATACAAGTATCAAAATAGAAAAAGAATTACATGGCTCAAAAAATTCGTACACATCGTTGTTAATAGGAAAAAGTGTCCAGAGCACCGGTAGCATTGCAACGTTGGATGGCAATGCTGATTTTTTGGCCCAAACAATAATTACGTGATCTAGACACGCGGGTGTTTCAACATGAACAGGAGAGAATGCATTCTCCCCAGTTCATGATGTTGATGCTATTGTTAGTATCGTAAGATCGCTCTCTAAGTTATAGTGGTAAGCCAATTTCAATCGTGAAGGTAACTGTTAAACTAATGGCGTTGTCGTAGCTAGTTCCAAACATCGCCTTTGGTTGACAAATTAGATTTTAAATTCCAAATCAAGGAACTTGATCCTTTGGTCAGATTGGGACCTAGCTATTGACACACCTTCTACAAGGCTTTGACCAACATTTCCCATACTTTGGTTAGAGTACGAACTGTTTTGTAAGATTTTGATGATAAGATAATACAATCCTGTCACCGATGCTGCAGTTTAGTAGCCTTTCCCTGTTAAACTTCATCATCATCAGATCACCTTGACCCATATTACTTGGGGTTGGCGTAACTCCTTACCTTCAATGAACAGCAAAATTTATTTGCTTTCATATCATTCATTCAGTAACCGCAACATCATCTTAATAAGACATTCCTACAGCTTCAACTTGAGACAAATATCAATTTATCATTTCAAACATATATTTGTTTTCGATTCCGAAACCTAATTACACGTGCACAAACCCACACCACATTGGATTATGAGAATGGACAACAAGATAACCCCTCGTAAGCATATTGAAATATTGTGTCGTAAAAGTCACATCCCCAACTCGTTCAGGTTAACCGACCGACGCGAGATTGACGCTTTTGACGTATGACTTCATTTGTCTGACTTCGATAAAATTGTGCCAACTGAATTTTGCAGCATTACCACTCCTTTAACTCCCTGAGTCGGACCACTAAGGTTGATTATCGTGTAGTTTTTTGTTTCTGGAGTCGTAAGCTTTGGCAAAAGGATACTTTCAAGAGCATCTTTTTCGACCGCAACGTTATGAGATCTCCCTTAGAGCTTGAAAACAAAGATGCATTCTGATGGGTGTCCGTGATTTAGTGATTTGCGTTTCGCTGTATATTCTCTGGTGGATTGCAAAACAAAGGTTTTAGGTGTAATATTTTGGGCAATGGGTCTGTTGTGCTTTTTATTGTTATTGGTATTGCTTTTACTGGTGTCGATGAATTTGTTTGGGGGTATTATTTTTGTGAAGAATGTTGGTTAAGTAGGTATTGGTAATTGAAATGCAAAGGTTGAGCTATGTTAAAACAAAATTATTGAATCTACATTCGACTTATCAATAAGACTTTCACATAATGGAAATTGATGCTGGATCGGCTGTCTTTAATTTTTTCACAAATCTAAACTCCATGACTTCTACTGAGAAATTCCTGATAGAAAATCACAATATCACTTTAAACGGGAATCGAACCCTCCTCATGCTCAGCAGTCGCGGTTGCGACCACAAGACCATCGAAACAGTCTTAGCTATTACAATTGTTACTTAAGTGAACATTTCAATTATCATAATTATACCATACGAAGCAATGCCAAAAGACGTTTAAGCAGCATTTCCTTTATTGCCTTTTACGGACAAACCCATTTTGGGGTTGTTACCACATTTAAGTGATTAATTATGCATTTATTAAAAGTTTTCTCGTAAAACTGACAACAGTTTCTTACCATCCCATTCCCTACCTTATCACCTTCAGAAGTAAGGTTCATATTTATTTGTGTGTATAAGGAGAAGTTAGGATGTTTCAAAATTGAGTTATCGAAGTTATAAAGGGCAAAGTTAGTATTTTTCTCTTAGATTTATACTGACATGGCACGGAATTGCATTTTTGTTCCTCCATTGTTGTAGAACAAGCTTTAGGGTTTTAGGTCTTCAATTAGGTGACTTATTATTTTCTTAAAGTATTAAGATGATATGTTGGTTATTATGGCTGATACATTCGTCAGGATTTGGTAGGAATATTCTTGTTTTAAGCTTTCACAGCTCATAACTATACTATGGTGCCGATTCCCTTGTTTACAAACTAAGCCAAATTTAAGTTCAGTGCATCTTTTTCTTTCTATTTCATTAAGAAAAGGACAGAAGATAAATTTTAGTTATGTTCTGTCAAATTAATCAGCGCCATACAAGTTTTAGACGCGATTAAAAAGTTGACCACTAAAATTACATCAAATTACGTCAGGTGCTGACTAATTTAACAGGATTAAACTAATATTTATCTTCTGTCCTTTTCATAATGAAATAGAAAGAAAAAGATGCATTCAACTTAAATTTAGTTTAGTTTGTGAACAAGGGAATCGGCACCTATAAATGTCACTTAGGGGATATCTTCCGTGATTATTGTTTATTTTTGAGCTCCTGATATTTCGACAAAAAAACAATAATCACGGAAGATATCCCGTAAGTGACATTTGTAGTATAGGAATCTTCTTTATGTTTGAAATTATTACTTTGTATGACGTCACTTTCATGGAAGGCGCTACGCACTACTATGAGGCAATTTTATTTTATTCATAAGTAAACTGGCGCTAGAAGTCACGAGGTCTTTGTCGAGAGGTTCTTGCCCAGCTGTGGGATGATGCAGGCACAATAGCAGTAAACTACCACTATTATTTTGTTTTTTATCTTCTTGCCATTTCATTGGCTGAATTACGACAAAAGAAAGGAAAATAGTAAGTAAGAAAATTAGTAAATCCATTTCGCGGGTCCCAAATCAGTGGGATCAGTTTGACGAAAGAGCTCATGGTCTTCTCAGAAACATTGGACATTATATTATGCTTCTCACTTAATTTTAGAAATACCACCAACGATTCAACTACTTACAATGAAATATCCAACACAATCCTCCTAATCATCTATCACTTACTTCCAAAGGAATTCTCCATCTAAATCATTATTATGAATCTATTTATCTACAAGAATTTCTTTAACAGCCACCTCTTCGAATATCTGCGTGCCTGGTATCACTTGCATGTTAATTCCTGCCCGGGGCCATCACGGGAAGTTCTCGTAAATTCTCACAATTTCCTTATCGGGGATAGTAGCCTGCTGGGAGCTTCGGGTCAGGCAGAACTGTTTGTAGAAATGTAGCAAATATTGTTTGTAAGGTCTGGATGAGCTGGGGTCATTAACCTTGGGTGCTTCGGGTTCGTTGGATCTGGTGGCCTGAGTTGGGTGTTGACAGTCTTCGTTTAAAGTGTTTTAAGCTTTCACGGTTTAATCTTCCGTGATTATTGTTTATTTTTGAGCTCCCGATATTTTGACGCTGTTGCAAGCGCCATGATCGCGGGTTAACTGGAGAATGCGGGTGGCTGGAAAAAAATGTTAGGAGCAGACAAATCTGTCTACCCTCTTTCTTTGTCTTTAAGTCTGTTGTCTGTTTGTGTCTGTCTGTTTAGTGTGAAAGCTTAAAACAGTGTTTAAACTTATATTGTCACTTACGGGATATCTTCCGTGATTGTCAATTGTTTTGAGCTCCCGATATTGGGTAGACAGATTTGTCTGCTCCTAACAATTTATTTTCCATGCACCCGCATTCTCCAGTCAACCTGCGATCATGGCGCTTGCATCAGCGTCAAAATATCGGGAGCTCAAAACAATTAACAATCACGGAAGATATCCCGTAAGTGACAATATAATTAGTTTCGTTTATAGTGTTGTGCCGTCATTGAAGGTATAGCTTTAAGTTCTGAGATTACTAGGAGGTACCACCGAGTACACTAAGGGTTTGACCACTTTCAACCTTATTACGTGGGTGAAAAGCACACCAAACGTAGTTCTGTGCCTCTTGAGGTAGAAGAGGTAGAGTATCGTGTATGTTTGGAGAGAGGGAAGTTTTTATACCGTTTGATGGTTTTGTTTCAATCAGCATTTTTCCATTTGCGGTAGGCAGAAACAACAGAAGGCCATCTAATACCAGTGATGTTTAAATAATTATTTAAACATCACTGATCACTAAGGGCTCATTTACGGAGACGCGGCGCGTCGTGCGGCGCGGCGTTTTTACGCGCGTTTGCTTGAGATGCAGCGTTGCCCGCCGCATGCACCGCCGCGATCAACACGGCAGTGCGCGCGCATATACAAACATATGACAGATGACACCGCCGCTGCACACACCGCCTCTCCGTAAACGGAAAAAAACGCGCAACGCGTCGCGTGACGCGCCGCACAACGCGCCGCCCGACGCACCGCCTGACGCGCCGCTCAACGCGCCGCCCGACGTGCCGCGCGACGCGCCGCGTGTCCAGAAATGAGCACTAAGTGTACTCGTCAAGTGAAATTATCTCAGTATGCGGACACTGTAACTGTGACACTGTTAGTGTAGTGTGCTGTCCTAGTGTGAACCGGCCCCAAGTAACATTTATGAAGATCAAGTGAGGGTAGTTGAATAAACACGTTCGCTTTGCTGTGGTGGTACCTCCAATACTTCAGTCTTCCCGCGGCTTATATTAAAGGTAAAATTCGCAATAAAATAAATCAAATGAAATATACTGTTTAATGGTATTTGCAGTACTGTTTTTTTAATTATTTTAGAACCTGCTACGACTCCATGACGCGCGCTCGCTTCGCTCGCATATTAAATAACACTCTTTGACTTCTGTCCGCGAAG
Organism: Xestia xanthographa; assembly: GCA_905147715.2. NCBI lineage: Eukaryota > Metazoa > Arthropoda > Insecta > Lepidoptera > Noctuidae > Xestia > Xestia xanthographa. The sequence continues at coordinate 3,107,392 of LR990655.1, forward strand.
TGCCGGGCCTCCGCCGGCCTCCTTCGTCGGTCTACGGCCCGGTGCCCATGCCGCCCATAAAATAAATTCCGTAGTAAGATTGTATAATTTAGAGTGCAAGTTAGTATTTTTGATAAACAATTCGTACTTTTGTTTTTTAAATCATATATCCGATGTACGTAACCACATTTTTTTGGTGTGAATTCGATAAAAAAGGTCATCTCGTTTTGTGTGATTTTTTTAGTTTCTTTTGTATGACATGTTTAGTTAATCAATTGTTTTTTTGCACAGCATTCACTTTTCTGGTACGCTTTCAGTTAATTCGTGGAGTTACCTAGTGTGCCGGAAAATTATACGGATGTGCATTTAAAAATATCCCAATATTTATTATAAGTAAAACCCTTCTGAAAACAGCGGAGATATGAACCCACCAAACCTAAATAGATCAGCAATTGTTGCCTTTTATTCTCCTTTCATTTGCAAATCACCAAATTCACAAACAACACTGCAACCAGTTTGATTTACATTAGAACTGATTTGATGTGACGATAAAGAATTTATTCATACAAATCTCATTCACCCTAAAACACTGTATACAAAGAAAACAAACAAATATTTTGCTAAAATGCGGCTTATTTTTGTACTTTCACATTAGGGTAGTTTACCAGCATAACTTGGTCTGCAGTGTACCTTTAAATGTTAGAAATGAGAGACCTTTTTACTATAGAGGTCTTCATATCTTGAAGATCGGTGCCCCTAATTCACGATTGCTTACTAATATTATAGGTAATGTGCATACATTCGTTTTGTAGGTTATTTCCATTGAATTTGTGATATTTAGATAACAATCGGGATAATTTGTGCTGTTTTTATTATTTGTGAAATATTGAATTTTTATTTAAAAATTCAGATTTTTGGAAGTTGGGTAAAAAAATAAAACATCACTGTACTTATTTATCCATTTACCTAAATATGATGTATAAACATTACCTTTATCTTTTCAAGAGTAACTTTCTTTAGAATACCGACTCAAAATCTTCACGCCAAGGATTTTGAGCATTCGAAAGAAAGAAACTACTGTCTTACTTCTCTTTTTCTTTTTCCTTCGTAGTTTGTTTATCTACCTCAATTGTTTCGACTTCATTCTCTCCACACAACAAAACAACAACAACAAAAACAGCCCATAACATCCACTGCTGGACATAAGCCTCTCCCATGATGGGAGGAATTTTCCGTAATCTCCACGCTTGGCAGGCGGATTGGAGATCGCAGTGATGAAAGACTAACAGAAAACGCTGCTGCCCATTCTCTGGTCTACGGAGGCGCAAGGTGTTCTGCCTCAGACATTAGTCGCCTTATACGACACCCGTGAGTGTAATGAGTTGGTTCTATTCTACTCTGCCGGATACCACACGGCTTTACTCTCCACACACTGTGGTCGTATTAGTACGTTCCCAACGATTGCGTCTGTCGGCTCGCGTCACGTCTCGCGGTATTAATTCTACATTCATGACGTCACCGACACGAGATACTGTAGTAATCCTCTTCACATGGCCGGTATGTAGGGACAGCAGAACCATCTAATGGAAAAAAAAAATTAATCGTATTATTCATGAAGAGTAGATTTTTTCTTCAATTAACCTGTGAATGTCTAGTAGAAAATGGCAGGTAATAATAATAAATAATAATGCCACAATAATCCCACTGCTGGGCAAAAGCCTCTTCCCATACAGAGAAGGCACGAGCATTGATCTCCACGCTTGCTCAAGACGGGTTGGTGATTTCAAATTTATATTCATTACTAGCGGACGTCCCGCGGTTTCACCCGCGTAGTTCCCGTTCCCGTGGGAGCACGGGGATAAAGTATAGCCTGTTACTCAGGGTGAATATAGCTTTCTAATGGTGAAAGACTTTTTGAAATCGGTTCATTACTTCCGGAGATTACCCCCTACATACATACTTACGAACAAACATACAAACTTACAAACAAATGTTACTTCTTTATAATATTAGTATAGATAAGTCCAGGTTTCCTCACGGTGATTTCCTTCACCGATGTCTGTGATGTCCAAGATACACTTAGAAAGCACATATGAATTGAAAAAGTTACATTGGTACTTGCAAGGATTTGAACCCACAACCTTATGCATGAGAGGCGAAGCCTTAACCTCTGGGCCATCACGACAATATGTGAACATTATAAAACTAAAATCGTCATCCTTGGGAAGAACAATAAATAAAAAGTCTTTTTATTACATTTTTGTGAGACGAATTTTAAAATAAATAAATAATAAATAAATATTGCTGGACATTACACACAGCGCCATCTAGTGCCACACTAAGCAACGAAGCTTGTGTCGTGGACACCAGATAGTTGATATACTACATAGATACTTTTTGTTTGTAAGTACATACTTATTATACATATAAACATCCATGACTTGGAAACAAATGTCCATGCTCATCACACAAACATTTGCTCCAACCGGGATTCGAATCCGGGACCCTAAGAACGTAAGGCAGCCTCACCACCGCTGCACCATTCGGGTCGTCGAAAAGTACATAATAACAAACAGAGGTCAAAATCATCTTACACAATTCTCAAGAGGACTGGTCAAGAAAAGAAAAAAAGACTATCACTCGCTATATCCGTATCAGTTTCACACAACAGCATCCAAATGATTAATATTCTGCTAACGCTCCTTGCAATCACCCTTATCTACGGACCTTTGCATAAACAACGCTATTCGACCATTGTTGCAAAACGGATACTTTAAGCGCATCCCTATTGTGTGCCGCTTGAGTGACAGCTAAACACAGCGCTTTTGTGCGCTTGATCTAGAGATCACGTTTGCACACAAATTAAACGGTGAATTATTTAAGAAATGTAGGAATTGTTGTACAGAAGCTGGGAATTATGTTGCAAACCAGCTGCTTGTAGAAAACGATGCATGTATTGTGGTGTTGCCATTTGGCCACTGCCTATAGTGTCTATAGCGTAAACTATGAACACGCAACAGATAATCATGTCTTCTGCATTAGTCAAATTGACTTACCTAATAACAATATTATATATATGTTATGGGACACGTATTCATTACAGGAGCTGAGGGCAGCTACTGAAGTTGCCATACTTTTCGCCAAATTCTGGATCGATTCAATTTAATTGCCATTGACACGTTTAGAATAAAAAGAAATTTACTGCAGATTAAAATTGCGTTTAAAAAAGACAGCTTGATGCTCTATAGTTAAAGATTTATTTAAGTAGTGACCTATCATATCAGTAAATGTCGGTTTAATCACTGATCTCTTTGTTTTACTGCTGAAAACACCTAATTCAAAAAAAAAGAAGAAGATCGAAAGAAGAAGTTCAAATTGAGATGATTGTAAGGACAACACTACACACCATCAAAACAACAACAACAACAACAGCCCATAACGTCCACTGCTGGACATACCACACAAAAGCCTCTCCCATGATGGGAGGAATTTGCCGTAATCTCCACGCTTGGCAGGCGGATTGGAGATCGCAGTGATGAATGACTAACAGAAAACGCTGCTGCCCATTCTCTGGTCTACGGAGGCGCAAGGTGTTTTGCCTCAGACATTAGTCACCTTATACGACACCCGTAAGTGTAATGGGTTGGTTCTATTCTACTCTGCCGGATACCACACGGCTTAATCAAAACAATATCAACCAACAACAACCAACAAAATAAAAAATCGCTAATACAAACAAAACAACACACAGACAGACATGAATACAAAGCACTACATAGAAGTACAAGCTAGAACACGTAGTTTTACTGACAATGCCACTTATATTCATAACAAACAATGAGATGAGAATTGAGACGTCCATGGACAAAGTCACTCATTAATTTTCAAAGTCTGTAACGAGGATGGCGACGCTAACTCGGGTAGCTGGTAGAACAAAGCGACAAGATTCCGGAGGTTACTGTGGAGGTGATGCAGTAGATCAAGTGGGGTGTGTGATTGAGAAGACGCATGGCTATGTCACGTGATAATCGCGAAGTAATCGTAAGGAAACCGTTACAGAAACGTTATGCATGGCAAAAAAGAACTGGAATTAGATTTGCCATTACTGCTATTGCTATATGGGTTCTCTTGACTTCGATCACGCTTAGTGGAAAGCAATGGATAAGGTCTATGATAGATCGGGCCAGAAGATGCATGTTTACTCTTGCTTTGAAAGCAGACGGGTTAAATTTGGGAGGGAACACAGATGTCAGGCAAGAGATCCACACTTTGGATGTGCGAATAATAAACGTGGAGGAGAAGCGCTGAGTACGATTCGTCGGGATGTAATGTTTCAGTAACATTGAAGAGTATAAAAACATTATAATCTTGAATAACTAATCATAATGTTATTAAGTCACCTGTTATAATATTGCTCAAAATAATTATATGCTTCTTCGTTCTTAGCTATAATTAAATTTCTATAAAAGTCCCAGCCAGACAAAGTGATTCATATCATTTTATTAATGTTATTATACTTCAACTGGATGTGCCAAACGGCTTACTGAATCAATATCTGATAGATAAATCTTTAATTAATTCTTTTTGGAGTCAAGTTACTTATTATAGAACACAGTAGCGGTACTATGTAGAATGTTCAAATGTTTTGATACCATCATTTTTAATTTACATTCACACTGATCTATATTATTCGCCATCATCGTCATGAATTATAATATAGGTAATATTTTAAGCTATTCAGGTTGTTTTAATGTCTGTCAACATATGTACTGCTTACTGTATTACCTGGACAGTTAATTATTTTCTATTTCTATCATCATTACTGACAGCCTTGTTCCATTGTTTAGTTTAGCTACCCTTTATGCCATGCTCTCCTGGTATGTACGATTCTTACCAGGTCTTCCTCTTGCACTGTGTTAACGTAGTGTGCAATTTTTTTGTCTTCATTGGTCTTATCCCTGGTTCCATATCTGGTCCTTTTAATCACAGCTCTGAAACAAATGAAAATCAGTTCCAAATCAGCTTAAACCTACTGTTTCTTACCAACAGTGTAAAGTGATTGTAATGACAAAAGATAGCCGGGCTGAGCCGCGTTACACGCTCGCATAGCCTTTGTCATTTAGATGTTATCGCCACAGATGCTAATGTAGCACGTACAAACGCCGTGAAAGCCTTTTCTTGGTTCAATCAACCACTGCTGACCACTATTGTTGGTTGAGGTTCCGATGAAAATGAATTTCAGTGAGTCATGTGGGGAGGACACGATTTTGCTGGCTTGGGAATTGGTAATAGAGTGATTTGCTAGACGATATTTTGCTTCTTAGGGTTCCTTTTGAAAATCGAGTTAATGGTTTAGTTATTAGACATAAAGTGTTGGGGTGGTGTGTACTCAGCAAGTTAGGCCTAAAGATAATAATTATAATAGAATGATATAATTTAATTAAAATGACCAGCCATATTGGAGAAGACAAGTATCTTTCTATGGAAACTGTCTGATTGAAAGGTCTTTCATCTTTACACAGTAAAAAATAACATCGCTCCCACTGTTTGTACACTTGGACTTGGATCTTTTAAACTACGCAACGAATTTTTTAGCAGTTTTCAGCAATAGATAGAGTGATTCAAAAGGAAGGTTTATATGTATAAATTACCCATTAGTTTCTACTACATTAGTATCTACATTGCACCCATGCGAAGCCGGAGCAATGAAGACATCTGCAAGATACCCAAGGTTATCGACGTAGCCCGAAGAATTGCTAAAGTTAAGTGGCAGTGGACAGGGCACATTGCTCGCAGAACGGATCGCAGATGGGGCCGAAAAGTTCTGGAGTGGTGACCGCGAACCGGAAGACGTTGCGTTGGAAGGCGTCCCACTAGGTGGATCGATAACCTGGTGAAGGTTGCGGGAATCCGCTGGATGCGAGTCGATCGGGACCGGTCAATGTGGCGACACTTGCCTATATCCAGCAGTGGACGTCTTTCGGCTAAAATGATGATGATGGTAAAGCTGGGGTGGGTCTCTAGTTAGAATAAATCCAGTTCTTATTCAGCCAGTTAAACGTAGTCCGCTGTTTAAAGATGCCTTTATTCTGTCGCAAGAAAATTGTGCAATCCACAGTCATAAAACTCCTTTGTATACTTAAGTAATCTGTACTTCCATTCTAGCTACTAGCTCCCATTACCAAAGAACAAATCTCCAAAATCATTATCTCTTAAAACGTTCCCATTATTTTTGTAAAGATACTTCAAATTACTGGTCGAAGTGGAACGAAGGGTCTTAAAAAAGTCGTTAAGAAACAAAAGGATGGACACAATGTGTGACAAACTTCTGTTTCGGTAGTGAGTAGTCGTAGAGGAGTTATGGAGTAGCCAGGTACTGTACGTGAAAGAGAGACGTTTGTCATACGCTTTGTTTTTGAGGTACATACGTACATGACAGGTGCGTGCTACGTGTTAAGCAAACAATTTGATGCAGTATATGGAGTAGTATCTGGGACTCTGATCGATGGAGAATTTGTGAAAACTTCGGACGAAGATTGTAGGTTGTAACTGAGTTTAGCATTGAGTTATTAGACAAGAAGCTCGTAGCTAAATAATAACAGGCACTCGAGTCGATCTGCAGGTTAAGCAGCGCTTACCTAGATTGGTCTGTGGATGGGACCACCCCTTACATACCGTGTTTCCTCCGCGCCTCGCAGAGCACGTTAAGCCGTTGGTCCCAGCTGTTATATGTAGATCTTTGACAGGCGTTACAGGTAGTCAGTGATCCGAAAGTCTGACAACCAAGTCGCAACCAAGTACCAACTAGGTTGTGGAGATCAGATAGATAGTCGCTCCATGTAAAATACTGGTATTCTGCCGCATTCGGTTAGACTGGAAGCGGACCCCAACATAGTTGGGAAAAGGCTAGGCAGATGCTGAACTAAATCTGAAACTATCTTTATTTCTTCCGAAAGAGCCAGCTTTCTGGTTACGTGAGGTGAAGATAATAAATAAACAAGAAGATAAAATACAAGTAGCCACAAACAACCTTGACCCTCAAAGTCCCTCTTTCCTCACTAAACCTCCAAATCGATATCGTCCTCTCAACACAATAATCGATTTCCAACAAACATAAGGGGCGTATCACACAAAATACAAAAATCGGTGGAGCACCATCGAAATCAGTTCCAATTGAATCTTCACCCCTTAAAACGGATTAATGTTACTCCCTCATGGAACTTATTGTGTGAGCGACTCATAAATGGTATTGTTTTGTTGGTTGAGTTACATTGCTGGTTTTGTAAACTTTCGCTTTTGTTTCGCTAAGAGGCAATTTTGCGATATGGAATCAATTTATTGATATGCAATTTCAACAACGTTTCCCGAATATCATTGCTGATTTCTTTGCCACTGGTGTCGATTGTGTTGTGCACAAACTAAACGTAATTTAGGCCATTGCTATCTTTTACTAAAAGGCAGTGCGAGAAAATTACGGCTATAGCTGTGAACTAAGTTAGAGATGTCAAACTAGTTTATGCTTCACCATTTTTAGTCGACATGTTTTTACGTACAGGTGCACCCTTCATTTGTACCTATGGAAATATTAGTTCCAACTAAATTTGACAGCTCTAAATTACGTCTGTCTTTTTTTCGTTTTATTAGAGAGAAAAAGATAGCAATAGCCTAAATTAAGTTTAGTTTGTTGTGCACAACAGAATCGACACTATTTAAACCATTTTCCTATAGGTACGTACTTTTCTAGCCACCAATGTACTCAAAATAAATAAAATACTACACTTTACATTTACAGACTACCCTCAATAAAAAAGGTCATCCATTATTGATGGTAACTTAAACTATGGTCCAAACAATATGCTTCTAGCTTCGTTTAGCCCACAAGTGGGACCAGTGGGGTGTAAACAGAGAGCGTGGTGATAACTGGCTTGTAAACGATTTGTACGGCGCTTTTTAATTAATTGGTTGAATCTGTTTTGGGTGCGATGGGTGTTTAAAATGTTAGACTTATCTTTTATTTTGATGTTACAATTTGCGAGAAGATTATTGTCTGATATTGTATGATAATATCGCGCCAGAGAATAGTTGGGTACCTACAGATGAGTACACTTATATTTCGTCTGTTATGTTTAAGATGTGATTTGCTAGGAAGTTTATTTCTTCCCAGCCTGGGAAGTATCGTAGGGCGGGCGTTTCGGGGAACTGTCTCTTGGCAAACTTGGACGTTCAAAAAGTGATAATAAATATAATATGACTTAATTTGCATAAATGACTTGTGATTTTGATTTTTGCATGATTATAGTCTGAAGTCATGATGATAGTTGCTAATAGGTAAAGCTGGTACTTAACGATCACAACTAAATAATAATTTTGGTGTCTTAATGTCTGTAATTTTCAGTTATTAAGCAGTTGACATGATTATTATTATTTAAAACAAATAAAAGTAAATAACGTGTTCCCATGCAATACAATAATAACACACCGATTAGTATTACACTCCCACCAAACAAAATCACCCAGCGAATAATAATAATATTAAAACCAGCGCCAAACACCACTTCACACTCCCATTTGTAAAACTGCAACGAAAAACCACCCCCGATAATACGCGATAATCCATCGCACTGTGTTTAATTTTATTTGCGATTTAATTGTCCGCCAGTGTACAGTGCGTGCCAAATAAACTGGCTCGTTGAGTCGAGAGCGGGTGGTGAATGTTCAAGTGTTTGTTGTTCCTAATGAGATTAGATTTTAGGTTATATTTTTTTCTGCAACTATGTGTAATTTTATTTTGTTGTAGTGGAGTGCAAATATATTGGTAAATGTTTGGAGAGTATGTGTAAATGAGTATTGTTATTATTCGGTGAGAAAGAGAGTTTGTTTAATTTTCCCTCCATTACATTTTGGAGTAAGTAGTGTCGGTCAATGAATGTCAATGACATACAAGAAGTGTCACTTCATTTCTCTCTATGAATTTGTCATATCATTCTTAGTGGGTGTTAAATGTTTTATTTTAGTAAAACGGTACAATTTTAATAAACCAAGCCAGTCATTCACTAATTGGCACCATGAGTTAGTCCCACAGTAGTTTCATGTCGAACAAACTCTCACTTTTGTTGCATATTATGACTATACAATATGACCGTTGGTTACAGTTATTTTTTAAGAGGTAACAATAAGCAACAAACTCTATTCAACCATTCTATTCTCTAGGACAAAAATCTAAGAATAAGTAACCGACCACAAGAAGTGAACCTAATTAAAAATATTAAATAGACCACAATCCATTTTAATTTACCGTACAATCGCGAACAAAAGTGAAAAATACGCGTCATCATTCAGACTAGATTACGTGCAAATAGCGCGACATAAAAAAGAAAGAAAAAGTAGAAAAAAAAAATCACCAAAAAATAACTCATGACAACAATACTTCGTTAGTTTACCCTTTATAAGCAAATGAATAGTTGAGCACAATGAGATAGGACGCATCCTTCCACTTACTGTCTCACGTTCATGTTTACATATATAAATCTTAAAGAAGGACAATTGTAACAAAATGCATGTGTCACCTTCGTTATAATATGTTAATTTATATGTAATGTAATAAGTTCTGTGTGAATGGGCCCGGGCGAGCGTAAGGGCCCGGGCCCATACACTACTGCAGACACGTAAGGGCAATTCAATTGCGTTAATCCATTTTATTGCGTGTCACGAGCAGTTGGTTTTTTAAGTTATATGTACAGTCGTAAAGTTTGATGTGGTTGGGAAGGTGCGTAAAATCGGACATGGTGGCGAAAGGGTTGCGTTGTGCATTCATTGTTTGTCCAGTAAAAATAAATAAAATGAGGAAGAACAATTGGTTTTGGACGCTTAGTGCGCCGTCCAAAAACTTTTGTTTTTTTTTTCTGATTTGACACAAACTGTAAAATATGATAATTATTCTGCAATCATGTAGGTATGCAATGCATTCTAAGCATATTTTTTTTTTGGTTTTGTTTCAGAACCTACCAAATTTTAAATTTGTAAAAATTAAGATTTTCCCACAACACTTTCGTGCGCGCCTGTCCAAACTAGACACTCTTCCTATCCATGGTCCACGTACAGAATTCCGGTCACCCTAAATCACTCTCAATTGTCCCAAAAAAAACCCCATGCAAATGCCATAAAGGCCTAGTCAAGATTAGTTCACTATGAATCAAGTAATTAGGGGATTTATATGCAAAGTCCTTTCTGTGGTGCACATTATTAGTTCATAAAGGCTATGGTAACACGGCTTAATGTAATTTTGAGTACGGCATATTGTGGGACGAGGTGGTCACTCCCGTTGTCCTAGATTTATGATCCGTACTGATTTAATAACTGAATGATAACGGATAATATTTATGGCCCCGAGTGTACTATTCCCAGGATAGTCCGTTGGGTCAGCATCTCATTATAAAGTGATTTTTTTGGAAGTGGAAAATGCGTAATTTTTAACGTTACTTCGTTAAATTAAAAAACTAGCTCATACCCGCAGCATCGCCTTTGTGGAGTCCCGTAATTGTCCCACGGGATAGTACTATCAGGTTAAAAAGTATCCTATGTATTAATTCAGGTTATAAAATATCTGTGTGCAAAATTTCATCTAAATCCGATCAGAAGTTTTTGTTTGTGTGAAAGAGGACAAACATCCATCAATCAATCTTCACGAACTTTGGCATATATGATATTAGTAGGAAGTAGGATTCTCCTCCAGACCGTTTTTCGTCTGTAGAGGCTCATCTCAGAAAAGACTCACAGGAAACACTACCAACTCCAATGGAACGAGATGAGATAAATGAAATGAAAGGAAATGAAAATTTTATTTACCAGATATAAAAATCCACATACAACAAAAGATACATAAAATAAACAAAACACATTCCTTCCTTCCTTCCTCTTGAATCACTCTGTCTATTAAAAAAACCTGCATCAAAATCCGTTGCGTAGTTTTAAAGATCTAAGCATATATAGGGACAGACAGACAGACGCGGCGGGGACTTTGTTTTATAATATGTAGTGATTAGGAAGAAAAAGTCAAACCACGTTTAAATTGTTTCAATAATTACAGTTTTGCCATCAAAATCACTTGGGTAGGCTGAACTGTGAGTAAAATTCGAGTAAATTACAGTTATCATTTATAAGTTAAATCCCAAAACTCGAATTCAATCCAAACACGGGTAGTTAATTGTTTTGATTCGCAACCATAGAATTTTATGACTTAATTTCTTAACAAAAAACTGAACTATTGCACAACAGCTGTAACACTTCGACTTATTTGGCTTCATTTAGCCAATACCACCCTTCAACCACTAAACAAGGGATTAGATTAAAATTTGGACTTAGTCCCATTCATATTAATGTATTGTACTTCGATTAAGACAGCTCGAGTAATGCATCATAATCGCCATATTCATACGTCCGATATTATTAAACATTGTCCTTGTAATTTTTTTTCGTAACACGTCTTTCAAAATTCCTGTCCATCACCTTTATTTTATCATCTTTATTCCAAAGCGCGACACTGTCTTTTTGGACAAAGAAAGGTCGGTCCCTATAGCCAACAATACGACCTATGAACTCAACTATTGTCTGATTTACAAACATTTCTATACACATGTCTATGTCAATCAAAAAACCCCGCGTCAATTTTTTTTGCTAATGCGACTTTGATATGAGATGCAAAATCTTTGGGGTCTGTGAGAAGTTTTGCCAAGATTGGGGGAAGAATTAAGGAGTATTCATGAATGTAGGGTAGATACACAATGTGGGTTGTTTGTTAGTTTTGTTATATAAGACACAGAGACGCTTCCTCAACGTTTGAGCCGTGTACAACATCAAAGTTATAAAAAAAAACAGTCATGTAAGATTTAGCAGCCAAAAAGTTTAAGCTAGCAGGAAAACGTAGCTAAAACATGAATTAAATACTCCAGAGAAAATAAAAACCAAAACAACTTCTTTTGTCCAAAGTCCATGAGTCAGACTAAACTTACTGTAAGTACATTTTAAGGCTTCCTACATGAGGAAAACTTCGACTGCTTTTTAAAATTTTAATCCTGACCAACGAAAAAGCTAGAAATTACTTGTAAATCACGTGCCTTGGGTTTAGTATATTCTCGGCCAAATATAGGCGAATAAAGGTTTCTTCTACGGACAAATACATAGCAACATTAGTTGTACGGAATTTCTGAAGAACCAATCCGAAAGAATCGATGACTCAACAAAAAACTTTTTCAAACTAAAAAACGTACGAACGAAGTCTACTTTTTCCAGCAACAGTTTCCAGCCAATGTTTATACACTAATTACGAGAAAAAAAATCCAAACAAGAAGTCCGTACTCAAGTTCGGAAACTTTGTCGTAAGGCTACTGTTGCTGGTCAAAATATCCGCGTTTGGTATCGGAATACTTCGTCCGAGTTCGGACAAAAGGTTTTGCCTAAAATTAAAGGAATTGTCCGGCAGGATATTGTGTGGTTCTTCGCGGGCATGTGACTCTCTGATATCATCTGGGACATTTCAATTAAATATTTTATTGTGGGAAATAAACTTTGGATTTGCAGAAATCACTCGGGACAAGAATGTTTTTATTACAAATCAATTATCACATTTGATTCAAGTTTATCGATTGACATTTCAGTGACATGACGTTGGCGAGGGTATAGATGTTTGAATTTTGAATATTTGACCGTTATTGACAGTTACTTTGTGAAAAATGGAAGCCGTTACAATTCTGTTAATCAAATTAATTTTGACAAGTTCTGGTGACATTTTAGAGATTTTGGTTTGCATGTATTTACATCTACGTAAAAATATGATCATATTGTGTGTGAAGCTAACGTTGCTATGTAACCTCAGCTGCCTACAAAACATGGCAGCATGTCGTTAAATCTGCTCTATCAAACCAGTCACCCAAAATTGCGACAGCATATGTGTCTATCTCCACAATCAGACCACATAATACCCCTTAACTACCCGTAGATCGCATAGTACCTACTCCCCTATAGAACCTAACTACTTGAGCACGCTAGACGAATCGAGACACGTCAAACACTCAGTTTTCAAATCTCCTTTACCCCACAATGCTCTAGGACTGTTTGGTCAACGTGTCCAGTTTAACAGACCCGCGTATTTCTATGACAAGGCCCCTCGATCACTAAGTCGGTGGATGGTTGCGAAGGGGGTGACGGGTCATTTGACAGTGGGGTTGTTCGTGTATTTGTCTTTAGGCTTAGACCAGCGTGCATGCTGTATCTGAGACAGGAAATTAGGTTTCGATGTTTGAATGTGGTTGGTATCTGGATGGTGGTATGTTGTGTGTGCATGATGTGTTCTCGGGGTGATTTGGAGCAGGTTTACGGAGTATGGTGGAGTTTAAATTGGTGTTTGTAAATGGATGCTTGGGTTACTGTGTAATAAAAGCCCACCAAATGCTCAAGGACCCTCAATGCTTCTGTGTCTGCGCTCAGCATTATAGATAGGTATTAATTTTTCCTTTAGTTAAGTATAATATTCTATCGACTTCTTTATTTAGTATTTTGTTAGTTAGTCTTTGAACAGTAGGCTTGTGTCCTAAAAAAATCGAATTAGTCAGTTAGATTAACAAAAAATATTTGACACGTATTTTTTCTTTAGGTACGTAAACCAAAATTGACGAAGATACGACGCTTTTAAAATTCTCAATACGTCACGCCGTGCTATAATTTTTAGTGCGTTGTGACGTCACGAGATCCCACTCCCGAGTTTTGATGCGTTTTATCTTTGCAATATTCATTGATTTACAAAAACAAAAAAATACGTGTCCATTATTTTCCAATAATCTAATTGACGGATTAAATAGATTTGCAATTTATTGATGGTGGAACCTAAAGTCTATTAGGGTAATCCACTTTTTTACAAAATTATGAGTAGAACCACGTTTTTTTTTCAAATAAATAAAACAGACACAATTAATAAACTCCTGAATAAACTATGAACTTTCAAATGACGAAATAAATGCTCTATTGATCCCCCTGTTTAGCTGGCTGGTTCTTTCCAGCATGACCTCCTCACATGATTGGACATTCGTCGTCTTTCAGCACAACAATGTTTTCGGAGATAGTCGCGTCGGATTACAGACCGACTACATATCGTTGTGGCAGTTTATATGTGCTTGAATATTAGAACATGGTTGTCGAACTTATCAGTGATTTATGGGTACTTACAGTTGGAAGTTTTTGTTAGCCGGTGATTTTTCTAAAAATTATAAATCGCCATAGTTACACCTCCCTCTGCCTAATTCTTCGTGGGTTACAAGCATGACGTCATGTAACTATCGAGACAAAACAAAAGTATGAAACTAGCAACATCAACATTTAATATTTTATTAATTATAAATTTATAACATTTATCATTTTCATTAAACAAGAGATCCCTTGTAACTTTTTGGGCTGACTGTACTGTACAAAAACAAATGAGAATTGAATCGGTGGAGTACTTTGAGAATAATGTCAGATACCTATAGTCTAAGATCCCTTGAAGAACGACCTTCACCGAGCTGGTTATTGGATGAAAAGTGTTTTATTTCCAATTAAATATGTCAAAAAATATATTGCAAATGGGTTGTCTAAAAAATTTCAGTCCAGAATATGATTAATTATCAATTTATTTTTTAACTTTTCTCTGGTTTGCTTAATAGACAAATTCCATACCAATTGAAAGTATGAAGCCTATAGAATATATACAAACGTTAGGTTGACCGGTTAACCTAACGTTTGCATATTCTATAGGCTATAAAATATGCAAAAGTTATGCAGCCTATAGAATGTGCAAAGGTTAACCTAAAGTTTGCATATTTTACAGGTTTCATACTTTCGATTGGTATGGAATTCGTCTATTAGCCAAACCAGTGAATGAATGACTGAATTTTTTTAGACAACCCGTTTGCAATATATTTTTTGACATATTTAATTTGAAATAAAACACTTTTCATCCAATAACCAGCTCGGGGATCTTATACTACTATGTCAACCTACCTATATAGACACACATATGCAGATGGGAACAAATTGACAAGTAGGTATTTCTAAATAATAATAATTCCTTGGAGTAACTTGGGAATTAATGTACGAGATTCTTATAAAGGGTGTAAAACACCTCTTAACGAAGCCGAAAGGCACTTATTCTCCCCGTCACTTATAATCCACCACGCGGGCCCAGTGCGGATTGGTAGAGCGGATGGTCACATGTCTTCGAATTTTGTGGTTCTAGGACATGGCGGTTTCCTCACGATGTTTTCCTTCACCGTTTTGAGAGCAGTGGTGATGAAATAAATAACTTACACAAAGTAATGCGCCTGCCTGGGTTCGAACCCACGACTTACTGTTCGTCTAGTCGCGGCCGCCACCACTGGGCCACCGCTGCTAACCTATGCGTTATCAACCAGCTTAGTGATTGATGATTTTATAGTCAAAACTCTCTGTCAAAACTCTGTATCAAAATATTATAATTCAGTAAGGCAACTTTGAAGAATATTCGAATCTCGCACCTCTACCTCAATCAAAACTATACAGCCCATTATGAACGGTACAATTAGTTCGCACATTTTAGCACAAATCTACCTTTTCAATAATTAACGCCTCTCACCAAAAAAATACACAATCAAATCAATCAAAGCAATAAAATGGCGCTTCGACTACAAAGTTTTAATAACGTTATAATTCGCGTGAAATTATGTATCGCCTGCTAATTATTGTTCGAATAACACGTCAGAACAATGACGGCGGGTTAGTGCTGCGTCATTTGGAGGTAGGCGGCATTTTAGCGCTCCCTTTGGCAAACTAATGATTTTTAGTTGTTATGTGTTAATTATTTGCTGTTAATTGTTGTCTGTATGGTGTCGGGCATAAAGAATAGCACCATCCCATATCTTCCCGTGGGTGTCGTAAGAGGCGACTAAGGGACTTACCAGAGAATGGGCAGCAGCGTTCCTGTGCTTTTGTAACAACCGTACTGCGATCGCCAACCCGCCTGCCAAGCGTGGCGACTATGGCAAAACCCCCCTTGGGGGAAGCCTATGTCCAGCAGTGGACGTCTTTCAGCTGATATGATGATGATGAATTATTTGCTGGTGTTGAGAGAAAAGTGATAGACACTTGTTTCTAAAAAAATGTTATGTTTTGTTTTGAGTGTTGTATTCTATCAGCTGTTTTCTATAAAATTGTAGTATTTCATTTCTGTGGCTGCTGTTTTAGTGATGACAGTTAACTTGGTCTCATTTCACAGGATGTTGAGATAATTATGTTATTTAAATTATAGATGCAAATGTAATTTTGTAAAAAAAGGTTTGAGCTTTCAGAAATCCACATTAATGCATTGATAAATAAATCAATCAAGGTACATATTTGCAAAAACTTGCTTCGATATTAAACCTCTGATTTCGTTTTCAATTAAAAATGCAAGTATTTTTTAATATTGCCAAATTCACGCCAATTACAGGAACGCCACCTGTTTGAAGAATTTCCGAAATATTTCGAAGCGTATAATGAAATATTATAGAAAATATACCAAGTCACGAGACACGCAAATTACTCGATTCTCTAAGTTAATTTAACGGTGGAACATGGGGAGGTGGGAATAAATTAGTTTCGTTGCGCGTTATTAAACCTTGTAAACAAAGGTATCAATTATAGCAGGAAATAGACAAAAAATAATGTTATTTTTTTCATGTCTCAAAAATCTGGCTAACATTTGATTTAAATATTAAAACAAAACTATAAAACAGTCTGCTGCAAAATCAATTAAAGCGGAAAAATATTGTTCATAAACCACTGTTTTTATTACATTTTTAATGAAATTGTTTTTTGATTAGACGTTTTTATTTCATTTTATAAATTCATTTGCATAGATTACAACATAAACCTTCACATTAAATAAACGCAAACTAGTTAAAAGCCTATAAAACGTATTTACGAATGATTATTCGAATATCACCCCGATTTCATTTATCACACTAATAACACCTCTAATTTTGAATTTGGCACTAGTGTTGTCCATATCGGCGTAAAACGACACTCGTCGGCAATCAACCTCCCCGCAGGGAGTCCCACGTGGACGCTTCGACTACCGGGGATGTACGCAGCCACGCGAGACAATCCGCCGATTGTCAAGAATCAAACTTATCTTCACAATTGTCAACTCTATAATCGAGACGATAAAGACCATTCTGAATTGAAGCCAATAATAATCGCTGTACGAAGATGAATGCACATCGCACTGAGTTTTCCGCTAATTATCATGGTAATACCCGCTTCGTATACCCCCGCTGAGCTGAATTTTAATTTAATGAAGATTACTTATACTCGTGTAAAATATTTGTATAAATTAGAATAACTTACCAATACATTTTATACAAAATATAGCCATTAAAAAAATTATGCGTATCTTAATAGCTTTTTACCGAAATAGGTGTTCGCGTCTTTTATGGGCAAGAATAAAAGGAATTCCCAAGCATTTCTGCAAGTAACGCACCTAATAAACTAACTGATTACTATTTTGCTCATCATAAAGGGAGTACAATACAAAATAATCTTTTAGAATAGAGGGGAGTGAAGAATGCTATTCATGGTACAATAAAAGCGTGTATCAGTCTCAAGCCTGCCGTTACAACAGAAGCAATCCAGATAATTCTCATTACACACATTTCACTATTCGATGTTTCTAATATACCATTATGTGGAGCGGCGGGAGGTCTCGATTGTAGCAATCGGCGTCTTTGTTGCACATCACTACTGAGTGAACGGATCCCGCCAAAATTTAAATGTCATCGTTCCAATTCGAAATTCAATTACGTGTAATTAATGCGGTGTGTTCCAGTGGCGGAACTGGATCTTTTACCGATTTGAAAACAATGGTTCGAACGTCGTCGGCGACTCAAAGCTGTGGAACGCAACTCATGCCGGAGATTTTTTTCTTTTTTGTCGATGATAGCTTTTATTATTATGATAAATGTGTAGGCGACTTTTTTGTGGCGCCTTTTTGTGCTAATAATAAATTGAGATTTATTAACTTCTTTCATTATGTAAAGTTATGTATTTCTATTCTTGGTGTCGACAATTTTGATGAAATTCTGCTATTTTACGGTTGTTGGTCAACGTGTTTTTTTATTAATTGATTTGCATAGAAAATTGGGCAAGTTTTAGCATCAACAAACAGGGACACGATACATCAATTATTTATTATATTTTTATTCAGTTTCCATATTTTCTTTAAGATTTCGATTTAAACTAGTTTAAATTAATAACCCCGGTTTCCATGGCAACGGTAGCCGGAAAAGTAATTATTCAACAGGCTCGTCCGGGATAGAACTATTGAACAGAAGTTTAGTGTCAGAGACAATGAATCATTGTGTAGAACAGGTATAGGCAAGCGTCTCTACTTAGGAACTCCATCATTTCAGTACAAGCAGGATAATGAGCCCAGATTTTCCAATTTAATTCCAAATTAAGTTTTGTCCCAATGGTCATATAGACAAGAAATATCAATCGAATTAAAAGTGAGAAAAAGGTACCTACTTCAAAAAATGCATTTTTTTAAATATTATACTTTTTTAATATATTTTAGCTATATCTCCGCTCTGTTTCAATTTCTTATTCATCGTCAACATTTAGCCGAAAATCGTCAACTGCAGCTACCATAGCTGGCATAGGTGTCCCAAGCGTCGCCAGGTCGAACGGTTCTGTGGTACTCGCATCCAATTTCTTATAAGTCATTCTAAAACTTCCTGGTAGGTACACTGGTTACTATCAAGCTTTTCATGAAAAAAAAAAAACTGGAACTGTCCCACTTACCTTAACACATTTTTCGTTAAATTTCCAATTTTAGTGCACTGATGATTTCTATCTATTCGATGATGAGTTTCTCCTACCCTCATTTCTATCTATTCGATGATGAGTTTCTCCTGCCCTTATTTCTATCCATTCGATGATGAGTTTCTCCTGCCCTTATTTCTATCTATTCGATGATGAGTTTCTCCTGCCCTTATTTCTATCTATTCGATGATGAGTTTCTCCTGCCCTTATTTCTATCCATTCGATGATGAGTTTCTCCTGCCCTTATTTCTACCCATTCGATGATGAGTTTCTCCTGCCCTTATTTCTATCTATTCGATGATGAGTTTCTCCTGCCCTTATTTCTATCCATTCGATGATGAGTTTCTCCTGCCTTTATTTCTATCCATTCGATGATGAGTTTCTCCTGCCCTTATTTCTATCTATTCGATGATGAGTTTCTCCTGCCCTTATTTCTATCCATTCGATGATGAGTTTCTCCTGCCCTTATTTCTATCCATTCGATGATGAGTTTCTCCTGCCCTTATTTCTATCTATTCGATGATGAGTTTCTCCTGCCCTTATTTCTATCCATTCGATGATGAGTTTCTCCTGCCTTTATTTCTATCCATTCGATGATGAGTTTCTCCTGCCCTTATTTCTATCTATTCGATGATGAGTTTCTCCTGCCCTTATTTCTATCGGCGCAGCATGTCTTCTTCTTCCATACTTCTCTATTACTCGTCATGTTACCAGACACCTCCTTTCTTGCCATATCATCCTATTTTATTTACTCCTCTTTCATTCTTAGAGAGAGAAATGTGTACTCTTCAAATGAAGAGTACACATTTCTCTCTCAAAATGAAAATGAAATTATGTCACATTTCTCTCTCTAAGAATACAAACAACAAAACAATACAAATGTATGGAAATATTAGTTTCAACTAAATTTAACAGCTCTAAATTACGTCCGTCTCTTTATCGTTTCATTAGAGAGAAAAAGATAGCAATATCCTAAATTTAGTAGTAGTAATGGACACCATTGTCTTAGGAATATAAATAATAAAAAATAAAAAAGCCTTTTATTTCCTACTAGCTGACCCACGCAACTTCGTCTGCGTCACATAAAAGAGAAACAGCTCACAAAAGGAATTAATTTTTCCCCGTTTTTGCAATATTTTTCATTTATGCTCCGCTCCTTTTGGTCGCAGCGTGATGTTATATAGCCTATAGCCTTCCTCGATAAATGGACTACCCAACACTGAAAGAATCATTCAAATCGGACTAGTAGTTCCAGAGATTAGCGCGTTCAAACAAACAAACAAACACTGCAGCTTTATAATATTAATAACTAGCTTCTGCCCGCGACTTCGTACGCGGATCCTGTTGCTTATGCCAGCGACAACGGGGTCGTCAAAATCGAAGACCTCAAAACGTCTGATGTGGAATTTTAAGAGCCCGGGGACGGGAATACAACGGGATGCGCGAGACGATTCGAGACGTTCCAGATCTTTCATTTTTTAAGTCAACAGGAAATGCCCATCAGACTAAACATTTTTATAAGTCAACAGGAAATGCCCATCAGACCAAACAACACTTGCTGAGACGTCATTCCTATGTGTTATGGTGTAGCTGGGCTCTTGGAGTTCCACAACAGGTGTTCCAGATCTTCGATTTTTATAAGTCAACAGAGAGTTCATCAGATTGAACAACTTTTGCTAAAACTTCATTCCTATAAGTATGTTATAGTGTAGCTGGGCTCTTAAAGTTCCACATCAGGTGTTCCAGATCTTCAACAGAAAATGCTCATCACGTGGAACAATTTTTGCTATGGTACCATTTTTGTATCTCTTATAGTTCAGCTGGTCTGTTGCCGTTCTGCATCAGGTGTTTGTTTCCAAGATAAAAGTCAACAGGAAATGCCCATCAGACCGAACAACTTTTGCTAAGACGTCATTCCTATATGTGTTATGGCATAGCTGGGCTCTTGGAGTTCCACAACAGGTGATCCAGATCTTCGATTTTTATAAGTCAACAGAGAGTGCTAATCAGATTGAACAACTTTTGCTAAAACGTCATTCCTATATATATGTTATAGTGTAGCTGGGCTCTTGGAGTTCCACATCAGGTGTTCCAGATCTCCAAATTTATTCTCTCAGCAGAAAATGCCCATCACGTGGAACAATTTTTGCTATGGTACCATTTTTGTATCTCTTATAGTTCAGCTGGTCTGTTGTGGTTCTGCATCAGGTGTTCAAGTTTCCAAGATAAATTATAGACTATATCTTGCCCAGATTTAATACCTATACAAAAACAAAAAAAACATTCAAATCCGTCCAGTAGTTCCGAAGATTAGCGTGTACAAACAAACAGACCCACAGACAAACAGACACACAGACAAACAGACACACAGACAAACAGACAGATTTTTTTTTTGGATTCGTGCTCTATTGTTGTTTCTAAACCCCCCTCAATTTTTTTTTTTTAAATATTCAATCAATGTACAGACAAAGTTTTTCTACTGTTTTATTATATGTATAGATATGTATAATATAATAGATAGAAGATATAGATATAAGTATATAGCTCGAGGAGCTCGTGGAGCTCGTAGGAGGAGCTCGTGGCTAAATAATAACAGCCGCTCGGATCGATCGTTAAGTTAAGCCGTGCTTGCCTAGGTTGGTCTGTGGATGGGTGACCACCCATTACATACCGAGTTTCCTCCGTGCCTCGGAAAGCACGTTAAGCTGTTGGTCCCGGCTGTCATTTGTAGATCTTTGACAGTCGTTAGGTAGTCAGAGACCCAAAAAGTCTGACAACCAGTCTTACCAAGGGGTATCGTATTACCCGGTAATAACTGGGTTGTGGAGGTCAGATAGGCAGTCGCTCCATGTAAAATACTGGTATTCAGCTGCATCCGGTTAGACTGGAAGCCGACCCCAACATAGTTGGGAAAAGGCTAGGCAGATGATGATAGATATAAGTATATAAGTATAGATAAAACATGCTACAATTTAAACCTGATAATTAACCTTAAAATCTAATTAAAATATGCTTGTGCACAATGTTGCTCATTTGTTTATAATATAGTTTTTTTTTTTTTTCAATTAGCAACTCCTCAGGTGAAAGCCTCTTCCAAAGTTTAGTTTTCGGAATATTCCTTCCAAAATCCCAGATTCCCCAACCCCATGGCTCCCCTAACCAAGTAGGATCACATATTCTAATAACCCCGCACCGTGGGTGTACGCGGTTCTAGAGTGAACTGGTTATAACTATGTTTGGAGCTAAACAATTGCGGGGCGGGGCTCCTACCACATCCGTCCGACACAGTGAGGTGTTAAAACTATTGTAGTGAGTGTTTTTAGGCAGTCCGACACCATTCATTATAATTGTTAAGTGTGGCAGGTTTTGGTAATGGAGATCGGATCGTAGTGAAAGAATGGAGAACTATTCTGATGATTTTTTACGACACCTAGCTTTATAGATGTGATTAGATTGACGTCAATAATCAGGCACAAGTTTTTAATTGATAGCTGTAGTTTTTTTAATCATAGTCTCTATTGTGTCCCACTGCTGGGCAAAGGCGGAGGCCTTAACAGAGAGCACATAACAGAGAGGTTTGGAGGGACAAAGGGTAGCCTTTGTCCCTCCAAACCTCTTTGTTATGTGCAATTTCTGGCCATGCGTGCCCCGCGAACATTATCCGTATCCGCGAATAAAGAAATGTCTAACTGACTGTCTAACTGTTGAAAGTCTTTACCGTAATACAAAAAGGATTGGAACCGATTTTCACTTGTCTATGCTCAATTTCCAGTCAGGCAATGAACGTACTAAGGTAAAAGTACGTATTCCCGTTAGTGTACCAGTACCCGTTAACATGTCAGTTTTTTTATTATTTCACTTTTCTACCAATAATAAATTAAAGTTTGTGAATGGCAATACGTTCTCGGTAATATTTTGTAAAATTGTAATGGCAACATTGTCCAAAAAGTTTAATGGCGTCAAAACTATGCGATTACAAAAGTTTGCTATACGAAAATATGTAAGTTCAAAGTTCTGTCAGTGAACTACGAAACCACCACGTCGCATTGATCAGCTAGCCATACTGCGATGGATAACGTTAAGCTAAGAGTGTTAATTTTATTAAAATGTTGAGTATATTATTTTGCGATGTAACCTGTAAATTGAGGTGAATCTTATTGAAAAATAAATATTTTTGCTGTTCACATCTATTGGTACTAACAAACCCCTACTTGACCTAGTACCCGTTAAAATCGTACTTTTTTTTACCGGATATCGGTACACGATCAACCCGGTAATACACGTTGTACCGAAACCCGTTATTGTGTACTTACTGCCTTGAAATAGGGCTTATTTTCCTTTAAAACTGTAAATCGGAAATCGTCCTTATTGCCTTGTGTTAAGTCCTCTTTTCCTTCGAATCAATAAAATGCAGTTTCCATGTTCCTTGTTTGTGTTGTAATCACCTGGATTCGATTGCCTCTAGATTTTTTATGATTTCCTAATTTTTTGCACATTTCACGTTACTGCTCTGCTGTTATGAAAGGTTCTTCGATGCGCATCGTGTGGCGCGCTGCTGTTTTAGTATGGATATTGATAACCACGCAGTAATTTAAAGCAAACTGAACGCCAAGGGTATGGTGCAGAGCGATTGGCGGCAGCGACCTCTCGCGTCGGCCCTGATGCAAGCCATGGTCCGAAATGAGACGGAATGGGACGCCGACACCTCCTTCTGCGATGCAATAATGCTAGAGAAGGAGGTGGCAAGGAACGTGAGAGGGAGAGAACCTCACAGCGTCCCGGCCACCGCAGGAAACGCCCCGGGCGTCGGCCACCACGTGGGCCGCGTGGCCACGTGTTGGCCGACGCCTGGCGCCGCCCAACGCCACCGTAGGCGCGGGCCTGTGGACGGTGGGCTATGGGTTAGCTCGCCGTCCGTCCGTCTCATGACGATAGGCCGTGTCGACGGCGCATTCGTGTTCCACGCGCGCCTCAAAGAGAGTCAATGCAAAGGAAGGGGTCCGCAAGTACGATGTCTGCCGGGGTTGCGGGACTGTTCGAAAGAGATACCGTGGCCCCGTAACACAAAGGGCGATGAAGGAACATGGATGGGATTTAGTCAGTAAAAGCCTGACACTCCCTCCTGCTCCGCCCAGAGCGGGAGGAGTCATTTGATGTTTTTCCATTCGAAAAAAAAGGGGTGTGGTGTACTCTTCTTCAAGAAGGGCGACCATGTCCGGTTGAAGAATTATAGGCCCAGCACAGTTTTAAGCCATGTCTACAAGTTGTTTTCAAGAATCATCACGAATCATCTCGACCGCAGATTTGACGAGTTTCAGCCTCCCGAACAAGCTGGTTTCCGAAAATGCTTTAGCACCGCGGACCACATACATACGCTGCGGGAGGTTATACAGAAGACCGAAGAGTATTAACCTGCCTCTCTGTTTAGAGTTTATGAACTACAAGAATGCCTTCGATTCGATCGAGACCTGGGCTGTACTGCAATCTCTCCAATGGTGCCAAATTGACTATCGGTACATTGAGGTGTTGAAGTGTTTGTATCTACAAAAACGCCACAATGTTAGTCCGACTTCAGGACCAAGCCTCGGAACATTTCCTTCTACAGCGAGGATTGTGACAGGGAGACGTCCATATCTCCGAAACTGTTCACCGCTGCACTGGAGGATCCTCCTTTCCAGTCCAGAATCTTGAAGACTCAAGGTTCTGGACTGGAGAGGGCTAGACAGCATCAACGTCAATGGCGAGTACATCACGCACCTTTGGTTTGCCGATATAGTGGTCATGGCTGAGACCAAGGATCTCAGTATAATGCTCTATAACCTCAGTAGAGCTTCCGGAAGAGTGGGTCTTAAAATGAACATGGACAAAACCATGGCTTCATGTTGAATGCCCATAATATGTTAAACCCACTCCTATCAAGATCGACGTTGTAGACGATTAAGTGTACATGGGACAAACGGTCCAGTTAGGTAGGTCTAACTTCGAGAAAGAGGTCAATCGGCGAATGTGACTCGGCTGGGCAGAGCGTTCGGGAAGTTACGCGGTATCTTCTCATCCAACTTACCGCAGTGTCTCTCTCAAGACGAATGTCTATGATCAGTGTGTATCAGTCAGTGCCAGTGATTACAAACGGAACCGAAACGTGGTCGCTCACAATGGGCCTCATCAGAAGGCTTAAAGTTATCCAAAGGTCAATGGAGAGGGCTATGCTCGGAGTTTCTTTGCGTGATCGAATCAGAAATGAAGACATCCGCAAAAGAACCAAGGTTACCGACGTGGCCCGAAGACTTGCCAAACTTAAGTGGAAGTGGGCAGGGCACATTGCTCGCTGAACGGATGGCCGATGGGGCCGAAAAGTTCTGGAGTGGCGACCGCGAACCGGAAGACGTTGCTTTGGAAGGCCTCCCACTAGGTGGACAGATAACCTGGTGAAGGTTACGGGGATCCGCTGGATGCGAGTCGCACCGGACCGGTCAACGTGGTGACCCTTGGGGGAAGCCTATGTCCAGCAGTAGACGTCTTGCGGCTGAAATGATGACACCTCGAAGAAGCAACTCGAGATCCACGTAGGATTTTTAATTGTGATGAAAACGTTTTCTTTTTGTCACCGCGTCTGACAACAGAGTTCTGGCAACATTTTAAAATTTTTCATTAATAAAAATGTCTTTTCTTTGCCTAAGCCTTTTTATTTATTTTACACAGAAATGCAAAAATAGTATTTCTGTGAACTTTAACGTACAGCAATAGAGTTCAAATTCGCGGTGGAAATTACCGGATTCAGGGACAATTTAACGTTTACTAGTACTAGTACTAGTACCTACAAATGTACCGGGTACTGGTACAATTAGACCTTTATTTTATTTTTTTGTTTTATTGTTAAATAAAATTTATACTAATAAAAAAATAAAAAAATAAAACTAAAACTAGTTTAAATTATATCTCTAGTCATGTAATTATTTTTTTTGTAAGTCTTCTAGTTTTAGCATAGCAGACCTGCAAAGTCAGTGAAGTTCAAAACTTCACGGTTACTGGGCCGTTTACCTTAACTGTCAGTCCAAAGTCAATCTGAGAGTCCCGCAGACTACAGACTTTCGATACTCGAACTTTCCGATAGTTTCATCATCATCATCCACTGCCCGAAACTCACAGGCCTATATTTTCTTGTGCCAATCTCCGATAGTTTAGTCGGGCTTAATCAGTGTGAACATGTATGTTAGTGCGCATATATTACAACGTTTTTTTATGAGCCGATAAGTCAGTTCCATGGGATGGGCTACAGGATTGCTTTCAAACTATCGGTCAACTGCCAGATCAGTATGGCGCTTTTATCCCGATCGCACACTTGCCAATTCTGCGAAGGCTCTCTTCAAAAGCCTAAATTAATCACTAAAGCCTAACTAAACTATCGGCCGATAGAAAGTCTGCAGTCTGCGCGGTCTGTTTTACTACACCCGCAGGTAATGAATGAAAACTTAACACAATTGTTCCTTATTAGTTTATTACGCATACGAATACGACCACTACTACGGTTTCAGGAAATTTTCGTCAGGTTGTATGACCTCTTGTGTCAATATACTTAGTGGTAAGGACCTGCCCTGGTCTAAGGGAGTTCATGTTGACTTGAATTTTGACATAGGGTTATAAACTTTCGGAGAGAGGAGTTTAAGGTTATAATTGCGTGGGTGTTCGTTGTGCAGAAGTGACCGGTCAGCGGTCTTACAATGGCAGGTTCAGATTTTGGTACTTAGTGATATAAGAAAAGCAACAGTTTATGGCAAATAATAATGGTTAGTACAATAAATAATATTTAAATTAATAATGGTTTTATAGGCTCTTGTGATGAACGACCATGGTGGATATTTTACAATGTCTGTAAATGGAGTACTATTACGTTAAATGGTATTTTATTGCCAATATTAACTCAAGTTAATGCAGGTAATTTATTAGAAGTACGTTCACCAGCGTTTCCTAGAAAAATACTATGAACTGAATTATCCAAATTCAGTTCATAGTATTTTTCTAGGAACTGAAATGCCACTGAACTTGTTCAAAACGAATCAAGTCATCTCAATGTTATTCACACTGATGGGACACAAGCGTAATCTCTCTATGAAGAATTGGTTCCTAATCCATCACGCGAACCCAGTGCGGATTGGATGCCATATTATGTCTTTGAGTTTTGGTTTTAAGATATGCCAGTTTTCTTACGATGTTATCTTCACCGTTCTGAGGGCAAAAGTGAGTGGTTCTTAGCTCCTAAACCAAAACCTCTAATAACTTCTAGTTACTTTTCTCGTCACAACAAAACTCCGCAGCCACCACCAATAAAAAAAAAACTTTAATTGGCCTCAAAAGCAAACAGCCAACTCACAACACCCCCAAAGAAAAACCTTTACATTTTACAAGAAGGCGACACAAAGGTCGCCCAACACTCTTCTTTCAGCGTGCTAATACGTCACACCTGCATCAAAGTGCCTTATTACGAGTTTAAGGGTAGTGTAGCTTATCAAGCTTTGAGGGTAAAAGGCTCGGTTTTAGTGAAAAAAAACATCAAAGCTGCCTGGAATGTTTTCAGTCGGGCTTTCGCCTTTTTTCAATGGCAATTAGTTAGCGTTTCTGCCGACGCTTCCAGCCGCGCCTTGTGCAATTATAGCGTGGAGTAGTTGGGCTGGTGCGGATGTAGATCGGTGGTGGATGCGTTATTTTTTGTAATTTTCTCTGCTACTATTACATCTAGAATATCAAGCTTGAAAGACTTATGAGATCGGCGACGTGCGACATCGACACAAGAAGTTAGACCGGGATTGAAGTGTCAGGCTCCGGTTGTTCTTAATTCTGCCAGCACTAGATATCATTTACGCCTCATCTGGCTGATGACAAGAGAGCTTCTCATGCATGGGTTGTAAACATCCACTGGCAAAATTGCTTTGTTTCAACATAAGTGTATTTAAACGTGTTTATACGACAGTAATATAATATTATCGTACATTGTTTCATACTTTTATTTACCTAGTAAAACAGAAGTTGCGAAACTTCACAAGCTCGAACTTACAATAGACTTACAGTAGCTATGAAGTGGTAAGTTTTCTTTCAAAGGTTTAAAATCACAAAATAAAAAGATATTCAATTAGCATCATGTAGCATCATGTCAGGTAGCCTACCAAAACTGCCTCCTCTCCACAACTGCCTCCTCTCTACAACTGCCTTCTCTCCAAAACTGCCTATACTCTCTAAAACTGCCTCCTCTCCAAAACTGCTTCCTCTATAAAACTGCCCCCTCTCCAAAACTGCCTATTCTCCAAAACCACCTCTTTTTCAAAACTGCCTCCTCTCTAAAACTGCCTTCTCTATAAAACTGCCCCCTCTCCAAAACTGCTTCCTCTCCAAAACCACCTCTTTTTCAAAACTGCCTCCTCTCTAAAACTGCCTTCTCTATAAAACTGCCCCCTCTCCAAAACTGCTTCCTCTCCAAAACCGCCTCTTCTCCAAAACTGCCTCCTCTCCAAAACCGCCTCTTCTCCAAAACTGCCTCCTCTCCAAAACTGCCTCCTCACTAAAACTGGACTGCCTCGTTAATCGAGTGGTCGCAAACGCGACTGCTGAGTATGAGGTCCTGGGTTCAATTCTCGGTTCGAGAAAAGTGCTATTGGGTTTTTCCATTAGGAATTTTTCAGTAGCAGCCACCGAGTTTGGATTTGTGCCCGGTTAATGGCAATAGGCTCGGCCCTATTCATCATTGTTTGGGTCATGTTGGGTATAGGCTCCCCTTTCTTCCGCAATCTTCGTCTTTGTCTCTGTTCTGTGCGTCCTTTATCCATATAGCCTTGTTTCTTTATAGCTAGTTATTTGGTAAACCATGTCTGATTACCGTATCCAGTGCACACCAACTACGCACACCTACCATCACGGCTCGTTAACCGCAATGAGGGTGTCTTAAACTAAAAAATTATTGATATTAAAACCTCGTCGCTTTAATTAAGCTTTTCACTCGTTTAATTTTTTACTCAGTTAACCACGGAGTTTCGGTTAGTGCTAATTTATAGCATTAATTAGCAAATGGTTAGTTTTGATCGGCCAAGCGGCTGGGGAACATGAGATTGTATTTGCATTCGTTTTGGCGTTTGCTGAGACAGAAGAACTAATTAAATAGTTTTCTTTCGACTCGGTTTAAAATCTCGTACTTTTATGTAAGCTCGTTTGACAGTATCTGCTGCTTTTTCAAATCCAATGACACATTGCACTTGGAACTGCACACAATTGTATTGTATATCGGAAGAGGGTACTCTAAGTACTCCTGTCTTTTCTCTATGTAAATTTATTGGCTTCTAGATTGAATGCGACAATTTTGAGCGTATTTTTATGGTAAAAAACGGAAACAAACATTAATTATACAACCCTTTACTTTTAAAGACACTTTGAATAAACCCCTAAATCAGATGACAAAAAAAAAAAACGAAAATTACTGACAATTAAATTAAACCCGACACCGAGGTAACACTTCCTATTAACTCGTTGTCTACCCAAAATAAAAGACACAACATTTTTACCAAAGATAAAATCTCATTAAAATCCTACAATCTAACCATTAACTAATTGGTGGAGGCCCTTGTATTATCCACATCGGTAGAGACAGACATCTCTCCGAAGCAAATTCTAATTAAACAGGACACTTCTCAATTTGTTCTGTTATTATCTACATCAAAGTTGACACGAAAACCATCCAAAGAAAATCCAACTTTAACACTGACACCACAAGTTTTAATTTCGAAAAAGACATTGATAAAGTCGTTTTAAGAGTTTCGGCGAAGTGACATTGCATCGTCGGCTTCGAACAAAGGTGACTTGTAAAGGCAAATGAGCGTCTTCACAAAGTTGAAGCGATTAGCGTTTTAGGCGAGAAAGTTTGTGACTGAGGGTGTAAAAATGAGGGTGTTGAGAGTGTGTAATCAAACACCATAAATAAATGGCATAAATGTGAGAGAGAAAGGAAAGGGAAATGTGTGGTGAAGAAAAGGAAGAGGTTTAGAGATTATAAAATAAGAAGTACCTTTAAAGTAACTATGGTAAGTACAGACGCCAGTATATCAAGCTATCCGAAACAGTCAATTTTTTCCTAATCAATCAATAAATTTTGAGCCTAGTGCTTTAGCAATAAAGTTGAAAAGCTATTAAAGAAATTTGACATCTTGTAGTAGCTTGCTGTACTGGCGAGAAAACTCAATAACTCATGGCCTGAAGTTACTGGTGACGTTATTCAGAAAAGTCAGGTGCCAAAACCAGCATGCATTAATGATAATAAGTTCGAGTGAATCGGTTTCTTCTAGGCAACCGTGTTACACCCTAGGCTGCGTCATCGCTTGAGATCAGGCGAGTTGCAGCTAAGCGCAAGCCTGTTTAGCGGAAAAAAAAGATAATAAATGTCATGGACATGACGAAGCTTAAAGATTGTGTAAAGATCCAAGCAGGTGGCGCTTAATTCTGAAAGTGACGTAATACTAAGAGCGGTAACGATAATAGAAAAATCAAAAATACCTATATGAGACCTACAGAAGCTCCCGGTAAGGTCATCTCTTTCCTGTCGAAACTCTGATTTGGAACGAAAGAATCCACACCAATAGCCATTGTTTGTTTTTAATTAATACACATTGATTAAAAAAACAAAGCCCTTTGAACTCCTTATTCTTCTAAAACTCAACAATAATACTGAATTCCTGACTAACTTTATCACAGCCATTTCTTTTAAAAAATAACCCTTTGAAAAATAATTCAATGTGAGCATAACTTGAACAATAACGATTAAAGTTTACTTTCAAAAGAGTTGTGTAATGAAAAACAAAAAAAAAACCTAAACCAGTGACATTTAACACCATTGCCGCCAAAACTGTTGACAATAGAAAAATTCTTATAATTCAACAACTCGCCAAGTTGCATAAGTTACTCCAATTTTCTAACATAAAAACTTCCCTTCTTTCTGTTATGAAATTCGTGTAACTTTTTTGTTTATTATACAATCCAAAAAGTAGATTATTATCGCGTAATACTGCTTCGTTAAAAAATATGGTAAACCCTCTTCCTTTGTGAGTGAATAAGTTCCTAAAACTTCAACTTTTCTTAGTTAAGTCATTCCGAGTTTTGTTTTGTTAGCTAATGTTTTTCATCTGTGATTGTTTTGTTTCATAAGGAAAGTAGCCGGTAAAAGGTCAGGTGTATTGTTTTGTAAATAAAAATGTTTGGGGTTATTAAATTCTGGAAAATAAAAGTCGATTATTACGTATGATGTCACAGCTGGTTTATTGAGAAATTTTGCGTTAAATAATATTAATTAGGAACAATGTGAGACTAAGAATCTTAGGAGTGAATTTAAGGAAGACGAAAGATAAGGCAGAGATGTCACTGAAGTAAACCCATGTTTTGCCAATAATTATGTTTGTTTCAAAGAATTTGGGGCGAAACTATTGCCATCAATTGGGCACAAAATCAGGCTTCAATCTGCAACTAGTTCCTCAGTTGCAGCATGAAGCCTGATTTTGATTTGATGATGATGATGATTTTCACTGATAAATAAACCCAATATTGCCTAGTCCAACTGAGAAACGAACCTAAAAGCTAACACACATTAGTAGTTCCTGTAAGTACTTGACCAACGATGAAGATATTTAAAGTAGTTGAACATTACACAGTACAGCAAGTAAACAAGTCAAAATCTCTAACTCCACGTCAAAAATTAGCAAAGCAACATTCTGTTTGGCACGTATAAATATAATAACTAAACATTGAAGAAGGACAGCACAAAGAGTGATTGTACATTATTTATTTATCCAGTCATGTATTCGAGCAGCAAGTATTAGAAGCCTTTTACAATTTAACGGTACATTCTAACAGAGACATGAATAACTATAATTATACGCGTAACTATATGATTACACACTGTTCCGGGTTCCGTCGAATCAGTCACGAGCTATGAATAGGCAATTTACTTCTGTACGCTGTCTGCCTTCTGAGGTCTTCATTCTGCTAAATAAACCACAGCAATCAACGTTTTCAAAATGCCTTTAAAATACCAAACAATGTTGCATGACTTCGGTTACAAACAAACTTTACATTTGCTGCCACGGAAACCAAAATGGTCGAGATACTCAAGCAAATGTTAGGAGAGAGTGATTCAAGTAACGGCAAGCATTAGTTGGTACTAATGCAAGAACGCGCCAATTCACAATGGAGACTGACAATTGAAAATTTATCGTTTATAAAAACATCAGACATCGCACATAGCATGAATAGAAACGTCAATAGTAAAGAGCATCATTTGGATGGAGCGCGCGCGCAAACCTTACTCACAAACCTTTTTAACTTCCCTATAACTAGTAAAGAACTTTATTCGGGTAAAGATAGAGTTCAAAATCATTCACCATCTGCTTTTGAAATATGCAAATAATATAACATTCGCCTGTAACGGCTGATTTATGATGTGGTTCGGACACCCAAGGAACAAAAACTTGGTATCAATAGAACAAGAAACACAAATGAATGCCTGTTACAATACACACTGTAATTGTTTAGACAAAAGCATTAACTTCGAATCCATTATGGACAACTAATGAACTATTGTTGAATGACTCTGAACCTTAGGACAAGATCAGAGAGCTTACTTTAAGGGAGGATGATGACGGTGGTTAGGACGTTGAAGAATTGGTAGAAGTAAAGTAATATCTTGAACCATCAAAGCTTTCGCCGATGGCTCTAAAGTTAATTTTTATGACATCTATACACAATGGTGAAACATAATGAAAGAAAGACATTCCATGGCCATGTCAACTATTTCTTAACTGTTGTTTTAAGATCCTTTGGCGTTTCCACTGTGTGCTATTGAAATTTTTGGTGACTACATTATACCTTCATTGTTTCCAACAAAGATGTTTGTGGACATTTAATTATTCTTTCTTTCTTTTATATTTCCGGAGGTCACTGTAGACTGCAATTTTGAAATTGTCGTTTACAGGAATATGTGTTTTGTTGTTTGTAGTTTTGAAATCATTTTCGGTTTTATTTTGGAAATGTCGTGCTGTTTCGGAACCACAGTAATGAGCATTGTATAATTTCGTTGGCGACATTATGGACACAGAATAGCTAATTGCAGTTGGTTCTGGAAAATTTTACGGTTAGTCCCATTTTAACAGTTCCTTGTAAAAAAATGTGTTTTGTCGCTTGGTTTATTGAAGGATAATTTATTGAAACCCGTAACCATATTATTATTTCTTTTGTTTAGTAAATGGTTTTAGTGGCATACTTATTCATTTTAGGAAAATAACGTAACAGTTTTTTGTTAGACTTGTTTTACTGGAAGCCATCATAGACAGGTTAGCGAAACATTAAGAAATAATACACAAACCTTAAAAATGTTATTTCCTTGATTTGTTTTTTTTTTTTTAATTTTAGCTTATGGGTTTTTCCAAAACAAAAAGTCGTCCCAAGAACGACGATTTGACCTGTTCCTGACTGTTTGGCCAGAGAAGGCAAAACACCGGGAGAGTTTGAAAGGAATGGGGAATCCTGTGCCCAGAAGCAGGCCAGAATAAGCTAATTAAAAAAAAGTGTTACTGAAACACTTAATTCTAAAAATATCACCTTAGTGCCCTTGTCTCACATCATTTGGTGTTGGCGCAACATGCTTTTCTTCCATTCGTTTCTGTCAAAAAAAAACAACCTCCTTTGCAGTATATTCTGAAATCATGAAAATCTAACACATAGCAGAGAACTTGAAAATAAAAACTGGAATCCCAACTATTTACTAGACCACAGACAAACACACAATAGGTCTGTTTTCATTTGCATATTTCCAATCTCGATTTAAATAGTTGAATTCCCAATCATAACTTTGAGAACGGACTCAGAGAACGATTTCGATTTTTAAATTTCCCGCCAAGACGGAGGGAGGGAAAAAAGAAAATAGAAAAAAAAAACAATCAATTAGATGAACTGTCATCGGCAGTGGCAAGGGAAAATGATAAAAGTCCAAGTTTCGACAAAGATCTTCGTTATGGCGGGGATATCATTGATTATTGATTTGTTTGGACTATGTAGTTTGTTCTGTATTGTTGTTTTGTTTGTGAATGTATGTGTAAGTAATTTGGAGTTATGAGTGTTTTTGTATGAATCAGTGTTTCATATCTGCTTAGACAGTCTGTAATTTAGTTTGGCATGGTTATCAAAGACACATTTGTCTTTATCAATGCCAAGAATTCATTTTTTTTTGTAAACTTAAGTTTCGTCCTCCTGGGCAAAGGTCTGCCTCCATTCCTTCCACTTCTGTAGATATGTTGCTTATTTTCGCCAATTCACCGGAAAGCCATTGAAGGCGTCCCACCCGCGTGTCTTCTCCTTGGTCAGCCACCACTCCGTTAAGTCGTAATTGCGGTGGTCCAAACCATTTTATTCTAAACTACTTTAACGGAAGTTTCTCAAACATTTGCGGCCAGTAAAAATTCAAAACCTCCACACACTCCAACAACAAAACCGCTCAAAACTTCAAAATCAATTTAAATCATCTTCCCTAATTTTTTTACACGAATAATCCTTGACATAACATTCACACTAAACTATCAGCTAATTGCACAAAACATTCTCCCAAACAAACAGAAAAACAACAAAAGACAGATTAGGGCACATCCAGATCGTATTTAAGATAAATGAGTATTTTCGCTAAGCGCGGCTTTAGATCGAAGACGATAAAGGGCAGATGTGTACCGGCCTTATGTGACGTCAGGGCAAGATATCGGGCTCTTTGAGAGTCTGACATAGATAGTTATAATATTAGTAGGGATGAGATTTTTTTGAGATTGACCTGTCGAGAAGCTCGTGGCTTAATAATAACAGCCGCTCGGGTCGATCGTTAGGTTAAGCCGTGCTTGTCTAGGTTGGTCTGTGGATGGGTGACCACCCATTACATACCGAGTTTCCTCCGTGCCTCGGAAAGCATGGTCCCGGCTGTCGTACGTAGTTCTTTGACAGTCGTTACAGGTAGTCAGTAGCCCTAAAAGTCTTACAACTAGTCTTACCAAGGGGTGTCGTATTACCCAGTACTAACTAACTAACAGTCGCTTCATGTAAAATACTGGTATTCAGCTGCATCCGGATAGACTGGAAGCTGACCCCAACGTAATTGGGAAAAGGCTAGGCAGATGATGCTGATGATGACTTGTCGAGAATGATTATCGTTTGACAGGGTTCCTATTTTCCTAATTTATGTTTACGTAATGGCAAATTAATTAACGAAAATCACCCATAATTGTTGTGATACCTACTTAAATTGTGAAAAAGAAAAGATTTTTCGAAACATTACTTGTGTAGTGATTCCATTTTTCCATACTTATCCATTTTTATCAAAGTACTCATTGAAAATATTCATTCATGGAGTGAAAATTCTCGCTCTACATAATAATTCCTTATGTATAACACACCTACGTAAAATATTACGTAAACGTAACATTGTGTCCGTTACAAGCATGACCCAATTTTAACACAATAGCACAAACATTTTATTAGCACAATATAGCACAAACGCTCTTTATAATTGAACTCACAATGGACCAATAGGATTAAGTCTTTTCGATACACTTCACCTAATTGGTAACAATGAACCGCCATTTTGGAATCGATTTGAAGTTTAAAATTCGAATAACGTTTTTAACGGTTGATCAATGGCGTAGGAACTATCATTTTGGTTTGGAATAATGATTAAGCAAGGCATCGTCGTCATTTTCTCGTCTTTATTCAAATTTATGAGGGGATGGTGTAGCATATTTTCTTCTATACTTCTCTTAGTTATTGCCTCAGTAGCTATGCCCTTTCTTACTATAATATCTTCTACACAGTACATCCATTGTTGGTTGGTCTGAGGATGGGTGATCCTGATCACCTTTACAAACCAAGTTTCCTCCGTGCCTCGGAAAGCACGTTAAGCTGTTGGTCCAGGCTGTCATTTGTAGTTCTTTGACAGTCGTTACAGGTAGTCAGTGGCCTAAAAAGTCTAACAACCAGTCTTACCAAGGGGTATCGTATTACCCGGTACTAACTGGGTTGTGGAGGTCAGAAAGGCAGTCGCTCCATGTAAAATACTGGTATTTCTGCTGCATCGGGTTAGACTGGAAGCCGACCCCAACATAGTTGGGAAAAGGCTAGGCAGATGATGACAGTTCATCCATCTTTTCTTTCGTCTGCCCTTCCTCGAACGATGAGCAAGGCGGGAAGTGATTTTGACAGCCAAGAAAATGTCCTAGCTTATGTATTTTAAAATCAATCTACATTTATCTCCATCTGATCTATCTTCTGGGACACTGCACCCAGCACCCAGTGCAGGTTGAAAGATGACACTTATCTTCGTATTTTTGGTCAACTACTGCTTGACAAAAGTTCAAAATGTGAGCTTAGTTACCGAGAATACCAGTACCTATCTTTACCGGTTATTTAACATTTTAACGATGACCTTCAAAGTCAACTGCTGGAGTGAGTTATCCCACTCCATCACTTACTACCTTCAGACCATCAGAACACTTCATTAATTCCACTGTCAAGCAATCTTTTACCATCATTTAAACGTTAACTCACGTAGAATCTTTACAATTCCAGTCTGAATGTAATGAAAAAGCATTAACAAATGGTAAAGCTATCAAGACCCATTATAAAATAATTTAAGTTTCGCTTTAGGTACCTTTAAAAGCGCTTTTCTATCGTGTATCATGAAAAGCCGTGACCAAACAAATTATTGAGTCAAAAGTTGAATACGTCTGTTCGGTATGTTTGTCCCTCTCTCACATATAGCTTCGTCTCCCTCGTGTACACTGGCGGACACATTAAGGGTACACGTATAAGCTGCTTATTGTATTTTTATAGTTATTTTGATCGTCGCACACAGGGTTTATTGTGTGGATTATCCTATATGAATACGGAATGGGGTATTACATTTATTGTGTCCCGATGTACACAGCTGATGTTTTTCGAAACAATAGCCTGCCGTGTTTGCGAATCGCCGGTACCACCTTTTGTAGGCATTTTTATTTTTTTAATAACTTGTAAATATGTTCTGTTTTTAATTGAATATACATTTTGTATTGAATTTATTATGTGTATTGTTACAAAGGATTATCTATGTCAATAGAGAGAGTGTTATTGCGATTTGTATGTATTCTGCAATGTAATTAATCTCGCATTGCGTACATTGATATTTTCACATTATGTTCGTGTTGAGTTCAATGTGTAAATAAAATAAAGAAGAGGAAGTCTTGAATTGGGAGGCAAAGAGAAAATCCGAGAAGATGTTGCAAGAAAGCATTGCATGAAAAAAGCAATGAAACGTGATTTCTTTAATGTATTTGCTGGATAGAGTAGAGAAGCATAGCTATTGATACCCACTATGTCATGATAGTCGAATTGATAAAGATAGACCTTAATCTCGTAACAACAACAACAACAACAACAACAGCCCACAACGTCCACTGCTGGACATAAGCCTCTCCCATGATGGGAGGAATTTGCCGCAATCTCCACGCTTGGCAGGCGGATTGGAGATCGCCGTAGTAATCTCGTAAAGACGTTAGAAAAAAAAAAAGTATTTCTTGGTACCTAAGTACAAAACTCTTTTACTTATGATAAAAGCACATTGGTGTCGATTCTGTTGTGCACAAACTAAACTTAATTTAGGCAATTGCTATTTTTTACTAAAATACAGTGCGAGAAAAGGACGGCTATAGCTATGAACTAAGTTAGTGGTGTCAAACTAGTGTATGCCTTGCGCTTCAGCGTATTTTTTAACCGACTTCTAAAAAAGGAGGTTTTAGTCGACATGTTTTTACGTGCACCCTTCATTTGTATGAAAATATTAGTTCCAATTAAACTTGACAGGTCTAAATTCCGACCGTCTCTTTCTCGTTTTATTAGAGAGAAAAAGATAACAATAGCCTAAATTCAGTTTAGTTTGTGAACAACAGAATCGACACCATTATCTCATTGAGAAAAAAAAACGAAGTTCCGAATACAAACACCATAGAACCACAACAAAACAATGATTTCACATCTTTCACACCTCAATCCAATAAAAATATCTAAAAGCCTAACACACCTAGTGACTTAAAAAAAACCCTTTAGCGGCCATAAATCGAACGCAATAAATGCCACTGGCAACAATACCGAATTAAACGTAAACCCGCACTGGCAACACAAAAAGTAATGGATAACGATACAAATAGAAATATTCTCTTTACACGCATTCTACTATAGACAATTGGACCCTATAAATCATAGACTTGACAAGAAAACATGGCTTTACAAACTTATAAACTCACCTTACAAACTAAAACTCACACAAACTTCAACTTTGATGTGTTAAACATAAGGGTTGTAAATCCAGGTGTGAAGGGAAATTGGTTCTGTGTAGACAACACGCATTCGCCGCCCTAGCGTTTAAAAACGACTTCAATCGAGTTTCGCGTAAATTATGGGACAACCCTGAACAATGCGAAGAAAAAACACCATTCGCTAATGGATTTTGTTCTCAAAAATTAATTTGGGGGTACTTGACAAAACTGTATGCACCCAATCGGATGTTACTATGCTTAGGGTTGAATTTGTGGGAGAATTTGAAAGGTTAAATCTTACGTGACTTTTGGTGAAAAGTAACTTTTTGGTAAGCAACAGTGTTGTTTCCTTGTTTGTTCTTTGTTTTAAACTGTGAGACCACGTTGCGTCAGTTTTTGTTTTGTATTGTTTTCGTGGTTAAAGGATAAGAGGAGAAGGCTTCAGAAAAGCCTTTAAGAACCATGACTGTTTTATTATTTTTCAAATCCGGAAGAATAAAAGGTCATTCTACAGAATTGTATTCATAAAACAAAAACAAAAATGTAATTGCGATTTCGAACCCAAAAATCGACATTACTTGTTGTAAGCTTACTGAATATTCTGAATATTCAGATTTTTGCAAAGATTGGTGAAGAAGACTCACCACCTATAAAAATAGCCAAAACAAAGACTAATGAAGCATCAACTACGGAAATGGGAAGAACAAGAGACGAATAGCTATATCGCAACTTTGCTCTTAAACAACCCGTTACAATAGCAGTATTTCAATTCGGTTAGCTTTCATTTATAAAATGGAATGAATAAATCCCCTCAAAAGGATTTTCATTAGTTCTTAATTTATAGCGGCCCTACCCTTATTACCTTAGGGCGAGAAAACTTAGATCTCTGGTAACAGGGTGAAGTGGTATTGTTTCATCACCCTAGCTAGCTAACTTTTTAATTTATTAACGAAGGGGTTGCCACTCGTAAAAATTACTTTTATTGTTTGTAACGACGTCTCGACCTACGTGATAACAATGTATATTATAATTCACTTTGAAAACGGTGTTGTCAGCTGTTATATCTTGAACTGTGTGTACGAACTTTTTGGTGTCTTCAAGGGGTGTATTGAAATGGCTGTTTTTATTAAAGACTCCGCGTGTGGCTTATAGATATAATGTCAAGTGTTGTTATTAAGTTTATGTCCCGCTAAAGGTTGAGACAACGGTCTATGAGGTTCAGAACCTGTTTGCTCCAATGAAACGAATGATTTAATGCACTGGGAATGCTTTTTAGTGACGTCTAAATGTGATAGGTAGACAATGATATGGTCATAAATTTAATTTAGGATTATTCATAGATGTAGGTTTAAACCTGTTTAGGAATTGTTGTTCGCAGCTTGTTATTGCTACAGTTACATGTGATTAGGTTGATTACGATGGTTATTATGATGATGAAATCATCTGTACTGCGTAACATCACGCCTTATCCCTGAATGGTTGGACAGAGGTGTACCTAATAGTATACCCACATTTTGGCAAGTCTTGCTAAGTCCCGTCTAATAGGGAGCGAGCTTATTGCCATCAACCGGCACTAATCCAGACTCCGTGGCTGCTACTAAACAGTTCCTAATGAAAAATCCCAATTACAATTTGCCCGACCCGGGAATCGAACCCAGGACGTCATGCTCAGCAGTCACGAATGCAACCAACGGGGCAATCAACACACAATATCTGCACATCTAAACTTATTATGAAAAAATGAGCTAGATTCAAGCATTTACAAAGTTTTTATAAACACATATCTATTAAATTGGTTTTTCTGTAGAAAGAAGAAATTAAACCTGAATAATGCTGATATGATGGAAAACAAAGCAGATTCATTTCAATCACTCCTTTGCCCAAATGAAAACAGAACCAACCAGTAACAAACAGCAAAAAAACTAAATAAAATTCCGGTACCCACAAACCCTTCACAAAATAACAATCTATAACTTTTCCGGCGTTGAATTGAAAACGGGAACTTTGGTAAACCGAATTTTACTCCGCATTCAAACGGGTCTAAGAGGGGAAGACATTATCGATACGGCGACACCAGTACACCACTCCACCGAGGCCTACTGTTGATTCTATCAAAAATCTACTCGAAATCATGCGCTCCTGGTAATGCATGGAGATTTGATCGTGGAAACAGAAAAAACCAGTACCTAAAAGATTTGTGAAGGAGTCAAGGGAGCCTACTAGACGAAGTGTTGATTATAGAAAAGTGAATATTGAATTTGATTTGACATAAGCCACCGAAAACTTTATGTCAATCCTGTTTAAAGTAGATGCAGAAATACGAACTACTTTGAGAACAATTACCACTGGCCTTCTAGACTCAGAATGCGTTACTTTGGGGCCTTTGCTTCATATTTTCACATTTGGTGGACTCAATTTGTTAGCCAATCTTCATATTAGGCATTTTCTGCTACGCTATTTGAATCTCTGGACCGCGCTTATTTAATATATCTCAAGTTTTAGGTATGGTAGGCTACTGGTCAGAGTTAGCCTCTTATTCTATTAAAAGTCCTTACTATGCTAGACCAGCTCAAGAAGAAAGAGATTAACGTTCTGCATAAAAGAGGTCTACAAACTTCAGTATAGTTGTAATTATAAAAAAAAGTTTGGTAGCGATTTTATTTAGGTATCAAAAGCTTTAGCATTAACAGGAGTGTGGTCATCTGGTCCCAAAAGTAAAGGTTCTATTTGGGAAAAGGTCAGGTTGATGTGAAATATATTTTTATGTAAATGTCGTACCGATGTCGGCACAATGCCTCTGTGGATCTCTGTTTAGTGACGGCATACAATAACCACACGAGAAATTCCATATTTTCTAAATATAGATAAGTAATCTGACTATTCTCCGAAGCCAGAAATTTCTATATTTACCATAGGATGAACAAATTTTTATTATTCAGTCTTATTTCATCTGCCACCAAAGAGTATCAATCAGCTTAAAAGTTTTTAATCATGATTTTGAGGGGAACCTTTGTTTCGTTATTTTCTTCTTTAAGTAAAATAATGTTTTCTTCTATCACCTCATCTACTAAAGAATATGTTTCAACGTCTAAACAATTACCATAATATAACAAATCAATTTCCTCAAAAATCCCATCACCAATGCCCTCGACAGTATTCTCAAGAGACGATCCATATTTCGCAACGAATCGGCCGTTCCAATTGTAAGAAAACCTTGCCAGATGTAAATAACATAGGCAGAACTCCGTCCAATTTGACATTAATGGGGCAACACCGCATTCTGAAGCAGAGGTAACCAATTTAAATTGACCTGGATACTATAGAGTTGTGAACTCAAGAAGGGGTCAAGATAATCCTGGATGGAGCCCAGGGTACTTCGTGGTCGATATTTTATTCGTGCTTGTTAAATTTCATTGTGACTGTGAGATTTTTACGTGCTATTCCTAAGGTTACGTTATTTTATTTAAATGTGTGTAGAGAATTTCTGTGAAAAGGGATATTTTCAATGTCCCGTCTATGTTGTGTAACTTATATTGCACTTGCATGTAACTTTAGTTAAGATGCTCGAGGAGCTCGTGGCTAAATAATAACAGCCGCTCGGGTCGATCGTTAGGTTAAGCCGTGCTTGCCTAGGTTGGTCTGTGGATGGGTGACCACCCATTACATACCGAGTTTCCTCCGTGCCTCGGAAAGCACGTTAAGCTGTTGGTCCCGGCTGTCATTTCTAGATCTTTGACAGTCGTTAGGTAGTTAGAGGCCCAAAAAGTTTGACAACCAGCCTTACCAAGGGGTATCGTATTACCCGGTACTAACTGGGTTGTGGAGGTCAGATAGGCAGTCGCTCCATGTAAAATACTGGTATTCAGCTGCATCCGGTAAAACTGGAAGCCGACCCCAACAAAGTTGGGAAAAGGCTAGGCAGATGATGTAACTTTAGTTAAGATAAAATGGCGTAGAAAGAAGTCAATCATGAAGTCCGAACAATTTAGAAAAAAATGTACAACCAGAAACTTTGCGAAAGCTAGAATGAAGAAGTCCTTTTGCAGGGTCCAATGCATAGAAGAACCTTAATAAACGATAACAATAATTACATTTCAGTTTGCCAATACTATAGTTACAACAAATCAGCCCTACTAAAAGCCGGAAGTCCATCCAACCGAGCAGAACGCAATAAATCACAACACAGCGATCAATAAAAGTGAAACTGTCCAACACGTTGCGCTTGCGCACCTTGGATCTGCGCGTGCGACTATTGTGACGCTAATTGTTGTAGATTTGTGTTGTTTGGCTAAAGCTAATGGTGCACTTCAGCTTTTTTGATCAGCGAGTTTATGAATTTTGTGAATGCAAAAAAATTGTCAAAGTCGTTAAAGATTTCTGTCAAGTCTTGGCAAACAAGACACATTTCAGTAGGTTTTTTACATTACTCCCGGTAGCCTTAGAATTACTTTTGTGCATGATAGATTCATGTGAAAAGTAAAAATAGATTACATTTTAAAAGTTCATTGTCTAAAAGTGAACGGTGTTCGGGTTGGTCACCAATGTCGATTGAGGCATATAAAAGCTGCTACGGATTTTAGAGCTAGGTACTGAGCAAACTAACATTATATTGCATGCCATCTCAGGAAAAATTACATTGTGTTTACACATAAACAAATAAAAGCTTCTAAGAGCATTAAGCAATACAAAAGTGTACTAAATATTGCTGGTGTTTTAAACACTAGGACTCCCTGCTAAGAAAAACAACCATGACGATGTATTTACAATAGTTAGTTTTCCAGACAATTTCAACACTGATTGTGAAACAAAACCAAACAGTTATACTTTCTTTTGAACACAAACATCTCCCACAGTTATGTGTCGTAAAAATGCTTTGACAATAGCTTTAAGAAAATCAGTAAAATAGCACACAATACAAACAAATTGTGACCAAAATCAACCCGCTGTGACGCCCGCATCTGATGGGTAGGCAAGGTTGGCCACAAAACTAAACAACTGTAGGTTAGCGGAAGCCACCCTTTTGTACAACATAATACATTATTTTTGTATTACAAACGACACAAATCGCCGTATCCAGAAAATGTTCGCAAAACAATTGTTAAAGCACCCCGTGGATCTAGCCGTAATGACTAGGAAAGGTGTAGAAAAATTACCGTATTTGCTGTTGATGGTGAAGCATTTTGAAACTTACACCCTTTTGATAAGGATGAAAGAACACTTTGATATGGGCGTTTGAAAAGATTGTCAGAATTCAAAATTGTCAATGCAGTTCTGCTGACGAGCCAAATGGAATATGAAATCTGTGTTCCGGTTGATAGGGTTGAAAATCAAAACCCACCAGTAAAATATATCAGGAATAATGCTTTGTGTATTTATTTTTATTTCTTCACTTGTAAAGGATCATTACAGACCATTGTTGGATAATTTCACGCGTTGGGCGACACTGCGGGCGTTTGGCGCGAATTTAGCGGGAATTCCATTACAAAGGTTTGTATGAAGGACAGTATTGTCCACCATTTTTGTTAACAGTGGCATTTGGTTACTGTGAAATTCACAACTAAAGGTGAATGGAGTCATCATTGAAACCTGTATGAAAATAGAGCAGCCATATTTAAATGGGAGAAAAAGGCCATTTATGCTGTCAGTAAGTTGGTGTTTGTTGATTACGGTGAAATTGCTGGTGCAATTGAAATGAGGGTAAAATTGTGGAGCTTTCTTTTTGATGTAAGAGTTTTATCCACAATGCAAGTTGAAACTGGGTTTACACTTGAGTCATGACTAACATAATACACAACTGAAGAGAGAAGAGTACATATCAGCTCCTGCACCCCTAGCCAAGTTATAAACGTTTCGTATCGATTCTCTTTCTACTATCGTAAACGCCTCGGCCGGCGTAAGCGATTGTAGAAAGCGCTAAATTGGTAGCCAAGTTGACACGACTGAGTCGATCGCTCGTTCTCTAATGTCTGTAGTAAAACCTACAGTTTAGACTATGGTGAGCGTTCCTACCAAAGAGTTTAGCGATCAACATTGTAGAAACGATAACATTGTGTTCTATCATTTTGAACGATGTAAACTTGTCTACGAATTTT
Source organism: Xestia xanthographa (assembly GCA_905147715.2). Lineage (NCBI taxonomy): Eukaryota > Metazoa > Arthropoda > Insecta > Lepidoptera > Noctuidae > Xestia > Xestia xanthographa. Next base: position 3,151,673 of record LR990655.1, read on the forward strand.
CTATTCGTTTGTGTTGATCACGTGATTTAACGTTGAGATGATGTCATTCCCATTCATTTGAATAGTTTTCTACTAGCGTTAACGTTTGTAGATTGTCAACTTGGCTAGGGGTGCTGTGTTCACAACGCTACGATATGATTTCGATTCAGGAAATCGTGTGTCTTTATTTTTTTTAAAGCGACCGAGATATACGTATACATACGACTTACCAAATCGATGTGTTTGTGAATATGGGGGGGCTTATCTTAATGTAATTCAAGACATAGATTTTGGAAAGTATCCATAACAGGCAAAATCTGTTAACAGATATACAAACATGACTCAATTACATGGAATATAATCTATAATCAATAAGAATGATTCAGATAAATTCAACAAAGCACATCAACATAAACCATCAAACCATCATCTAGGTACGCATATCTCATATAAACTTCGAGCTGGTAAAACGCAAAGGCTGTCTCCATATTTATGTCGACATGCCGAGACGGGAATTATGCGTGTGAATGCATATTTATGCGAATTTCGCGTGGGAGGCTGTGTTGGTACACAATACCTGTGAAACTTATAAGGATTAATGTTTGAATTAGTAAGTTATTGGCTGTATAACATATTTTGCGACATAAATTTTTCGTAGTGTAAATGTGTGAAATTATTTTTGTCGTCGTAATTTTAAGTATTGTTGTCCAATCTATTGAGGGCTTCAAAAGGTGAAGTTTATTTATTATCTGTATCGTTATTTTTCCTAGACCTATGCGTGGCTATAGCATTACCTCCTCCATGTTCAAAATTTAATGAAATGGCCTCTTTAGATTCAGTCTTCGAATAATTAACGACAAAACTAAAGCATAAAACATTACAAGTACCTAATCTTTTGAATCAATTGAACACCTAACTCTAAACTCCTCTAATTTACTCCATTTTGATATTTTCTGTCCCAATCCCGAAACACAACATAAACCTTATCTTTATGACTCACAACTAGGAACCAATCGGCTCGCTGTTATAAATTCTAAATTCAAACACCTCTCTACCTCCCTGCGTTCGCGCATGTGTGTGTGCGGCGACGGTGCGTCTGCGCAGTCTCAAAGGAATGCGGCCGTAGGGTGGGGGGATCGAGTCCCGGTTTGAGTAATGTCAACGATTTCTTAAATGGTTTTTTGTTTCGATTCTCTCTGATGGTCTGATTCGATTCGGGTTGGATGGCTTTATCTAATGCAGATCGAAGGTTTTAAGAATTGATTTTTGTTTTAAACAGGGATGCATTTAATGAAGTAGAATTTATAATTGATATCTCAATTATAAAGAACCAGAAGCCAGCAGAAGGAGGAGCTCGTGGCTAAATAGTAACAGCCAGTCGGGTCTACCTTTAGGTTAAGCCGTACTTGCCTAGGTTGGTCTGTGGATGACCACCCTTACATACCGAGTTTCCTCCGTGCATCGGAAAGCACGTTAAGCTGTTGGTCCTGGCTGTCATTTGCAGATCTTTGACAGTCGTTACAGGTAAGTCAGTGGCCCAAAAAGTCTGACAACCAGTCTTACTAAGGGGTATCGTATTACCCAGTACTAACTGGGTTGTGGAGGTCAGAAAGGCAGTTGCTCCATGTAAAATACTGGTATTCAGCTGCATCAGGTTAGACTAGAAATAAATTGGGTTAAGGTGAAGAGAATGATGATGATGATGATGATGGAATGTGTCGAAAAAACGGGGAATCTTCACTACATTTCACTACCACATGAATAGTAGAACTTGCTAGAAGTATTTTTGATTCCCACTACTCATGGGAATATACAGTTCAATTTCCAACCATTACAAATAACTGACCTTACTAAAGTCAATTTTTCAACATTAGTTCTACTTTATAGGTAAACATATTACTTTGAACCTTCCCAAATTAAATCATAATTTAACGTAATCCGACTTCGGACACTTAAGAAATGATTATACTCTTTGAAAGTTTCTCATAAGTAAATTATCTGCTTTGTGAAGGCGACTAGGTGACATACGCTGCATCTGACTATCCTATGTTACAACTTTAATCTCGGCTTGAACCACAAAATGTTTGTATAGCTTAACTAATAATGGTTAGGGTTCCGTGATGCGGTGGGATCTCGGAGACTTGTTGGAAAAGTAGTGTCTTGGAATATTATTGACAGGGAATGTGGTTGAGATAGAAACAGCGTTCTGAGAATTGCCTATGAGTTTATATCGCTGAAAACATTTTTTTACTTTGACTTCTAATGATACGCTGACATACCAAGAGACTCGAATCTTAATCCAGCTTTGGTTTTTATTGGTGCTTTAGTAGTGTTGACGAGCTTTGATGCTATACCTACTGATTTATTTAATGCTTGGTTAACAAATCAAGATCATCTCCCGTTGCAAAAACCACAAACTGACTCACACATGAAACGAGATTGCCAAGATAATCCAATTCGTATCCTCAACATCACGAACCCTTTAAACCAAAACGTTCACACTTGACCGCTTTTATTACAATAAGAACTTTACGCTTACTCCTCCACCGATAGAATAGGCTATGATCACCAGCCCACTCGTTCCAAAGCCTCGAATAATAACATTATCATGAGAACCACTACTTTTTCCTTTTTACCCGACCTCAAAAACCAAAATCCAATCAAAAATCGACCTTATAATGGAGATGATAAAGTTGGGAGAGTCCGAATTGAAGAGAGGAGTAATGTTGGTGTATTAGAGTACATTTTTAAGCGTCTTTGTCGTTTGATCACTGCCCGAAGTGCCACAATACTTACTATAGACGTATTCAACCTTTTTGGTAACAGTAACAGTTCACCTTATAAAACCTCACAGTGCAGTGAAAAGAAATAAAGAAAAATCCCGTATCAGAAATATTAGAGTTTCGAAGTTATTTAACCTCAATAAGAGTGTTTATTATGGCGTGATTTAAAAAGAATAGGGATTTTATCCGGTTTTTATGCATTTGGGAATCTGTTTTTGAGAGCCCTGTGTTAGGCTTTTAGTTATTTAAAATTCTTACTTAAAATTATAGGACTCTTAATATTTTTATAAAAATCTTCATGATGTCTTCTTTTCAAAATTTCCCACGTTGAAATAATCTCCATTCGCTTGCAGGTCTTATCAAGTACATAATAAGCTCTCAATTGATATAGTATCTTTAAATCTTACAAAAGAACCGTCCAATATTATTAAAGGTATCGTGTCTAAAATCATTATGACAAATAACACTCATACAAAGAAAGATATACATACAAAAAGAACCGCGATTAGACCCTTTTACATCTAACCGAGATATTTAATATAAAGGAAATCGATAAAACAGATTTTATTCGAAACAATATGACACTAAACCGAGTCAATGTATCGATTTACAATTGTTTTGGAAATAAAATCGATTGTCATTGGATAGTATCGGTTCATCTCACGACTGTCATATCTCGGTGTTGCGATCGACGCAAAATATTTACGAAAATAATATTATTATAAAGGTTGGGCAGGACAGCAATGCTGCGGGAACACTTTTGATCTTGTTAAGGTGTGGTTTCACTAAAAGGAATTATTAAAAGATAATAATACAATTTTATTTTTTAGACAATACTAAAGAGAAAGCGAATCCTGGAAAAGAAAATGAAAAGGTACATGCTACAGACAAATAAGCAGTTCAAATTCAAGTAGATTTAAACCTGAAAAAAATGACCTTAAAAAAAGATGAGAGCAATCTTTGATTTCCAATCGTCTCTAGACGAGGCGAAAAATCTCCTAAAAATAATACTCGTACATATGAAAAAAAATAAAAAAAGTATCAAAAGGTTTCCACAAGGCCAAAACTTAATAAAGAAAACCATATACGTAAAAACAATGTTAAAGATATTAAAATAAACTACAGCATCAGAACCACACCTGACCGTATCCGTGATAGCGTTGATAAGAAGAGCGCTTAAGATTCACTTATTGTTCGATCAGCTTTTAAGATGCGGCTGATAACGCGAACCAATGTTGACAAAAGATGCGGCCGACACCCGCTTTGTCATAATTCAGGGTTCAGCAGCGAAATGTACTGTTCATTTGGACTAGCACGCTGATGAATATTAGTTTGGTAGAAAATCAGCTTTATCATTATGACCTGACTGTACAATACATCCTTATTTTCGTATGACAATTAACGATAGTTTTACGTTCAATACAATGGTAGATCCATGTTCATGCAAGCCTTCAATTTTTGAATTTAGATGCTTGAAAGTGCTTTCTCATCACTCTACTTCTCTTATCCTAATTCAATTCGGGTTGGCGCAGCATGTCTTTCTCTCTATACTTCTCTATTACTTGTCATCTCATCAGACACTTCCTTTCTTACCATATCATCCATTACTACACAGTCTATCCATCGTCTCTTAGGTCTTCCTTTATTTTATTAATTCCACCGCATCACATGCTCATATCATGCTCAAATCTGTATGGTTCTTTCTTCAAAAGACCATCTCAGACACTAATTTGCATAGTCCTCATGTGAATTGAGCAAAATTGTCTGGACTTTAAAAGAGACTATGACCTCTGAGTTTGTTTCGGCTAACCTTCTCAGAGTAGTCAGGTACGAAACACCGGCCCCATGTAGTTTAAAAAAATGACGTGTAAAAGTGTTTGTAAAAACCTACTTGCAAAATAAACATCATTTATCATTTATCACGCCAACCGACTACCTACCGAACAACTTTTCAGTTACTAACATTATTGCTTTCTGTGAAAGATTATTCATAGATTCTTCACAATTTTTAATTACGGTAAAAATTACTTGTATAAATTGCAATACATTTTCTCATTCACTGAGGAAATTTCTGATCTAATGAATTAATAGAATTTAAAGGAAAACCCATATTAATATTATAACGTGTTTCTTTATAAATGCTTTTGTATCTGTAAATGCCATTGAAATTATTTAAATGTCTGAACAATTATTTACTTCTTTTTACTATATACCTATGTTTGCTGGAGATTTGCTTGGAGCAGTAGTGCTAATTGAAAATGTTCAAATAGATGTAAAATGGAAGTTTATTGCCGATGAGAGGTCTCATCGATTGCACGTCTTGTTTGATTCATAAATGATCGTCTCACATACTGAACCCTTTTCATTGAACCACGGCACACACAAAAATCTTTGTCTTACCGCCGCCATTATCTCACAGCGAACTAATAATTCACCGGACACCGTATGATCGTCTGATTTATACGTGTTTGTCTTTGTTATTCTACCTGTTTCTGATTCGATACGCTTTTTGTCCTCAAGAAGATAAACATTCGGAGTGACACAGATTTTGATGTGAGTGTGGGACAATAAATTGTAATTTGGTATGCTGTTTTTCTATTATAGCGGGACATAAAATGAAGACGTGTAACACCCAAATCTAACCTGCATTTTTAATGGCTGGCACTCTGCTGCCACTTCTGTTCTTGTTATCTATTGCTATGTGGCAGAAGTGGTTATAAAGCAATGCTGTAAAGTTGGGTAATCAGACTCACGACCTCTTGCTGTTTAGCCAGTACTAGCGCTTTTTAACCGTTGCTGCTTTAGCTTTGGTAACAGCATAATCAGCCTATACATTCAATTTCCTACTGCTGATACAAAGGGCATGCTCTCAGTGAGAGCGACAGTTAAATTGTTGTTTAGCACCTAAATTAAAACTTTTGTTACAGATTTTGATATATAGAGATGAAAATTTGACTATCAATTTTTTAATTCTTCTTTTTCATCTCGAATCGATGAATCAGATTTTACCCAACCAGTACGTAACAACCTGGACAGCTGTGTCGATAACTATTGTTGTGTTGCAAAATCGTCGAGTATGACTCAACAGTCATACTCATCATGTCCACCTAGATGACATGGTTTAAAAATCTGCAAGCATTTAACAAACTCACCACATAGAAAAATATTCTTCACTGTCAAATCCATCATAACTACTTATTCCACATCTCAAAGCCACAATTATGTCAGAATTGGTCCAAAAACATCTTTGTCTTCTTCCATCATTTGTCTGGGACAAGCCAATATTTCATCACACACTGTATGGCCGATTGTGTCGGCTGATTTATACGTGTGTGTCTTTTCTTGTACCTGTGTTTTGTGTGTCATTTGTTTAGTATCGTCACGGTGCATTCGTAAAGTGGCGTAAGCTATATGTTAGTCCGGTATTTTTGTGTCTTTTTCATCTGTGGCAGCGAATATTTCAGTTGATAGAGCTGTTTTTGTTTTGTAGTTCAAACTGCGTATTAATTTATTATCGTCTTCATCAATTTAATACCTGAAGACCGCACGTTAGTGATAACATTTTAACATAGAGCTGGTCTAGCGTAGTGCGGAGTTCCAAACAACGGTTTATTCCCGTTGTCCCCGTATACCATATCCCCGTTACGGGGATAGCGGCACGTGATAAAATTTATGTTCCGTTGTCCCCATAACGTACTACTTTCGGCTATCGGGGACAACGGGAAGTAAACTTTTCACGAGTCATTGTCCTCTTAAATCTGCATTCTGTTGTAAGCTTAGTTTTTAGCATAGGAAAAAGAAAAGGGGAATAAAACAAAATTTATTTATTTGTATTCGAATTTTAATTTGAGGTAAAAAAAAAACAAATAGTTATAAAATTTACACAAATAACTTGAGCACTATTGGAAAAAACGAAACATTAAATTGATTTTAAATAGACGGCTTCCAAACATTTTTTAAAAAGGTTACTAGTTTTTGTGCAAATATATACTTAAGTATTTTTTGCATTCTAAACATTCTATAAATGCTGTACAGAAAATATTATAGTTTCAGTTAGATATTAAAAATAATTACTTACATTTGCTCCTATTTACACTTTCACTAACATCACCAGTCGTCAACATGTTCACAAGTAAAAACAATAAATAACCCTTTGTAGAATTCTGGAGTGGGATTTTGCATGAGCCAATGAGAGCTCGACAAAAACAATGTTATCAGCGCTTTTGTTCCGCAGCTGCAAGGGCGCGCGCGACGCCCCGGCGCATCCTTTTCAAGGCCACTCCGTTTATCATAGTTACTAGAAAACTTAACATGGAATTTGAAACAAGAAACATGTAATTAATTTAGTTTAAGATTGTGTACTTACCATTTTTTTTAGGAAAAATAGAGGGCTTTATCGTTCACAATAATCTAATATTTCGATCAAATTCATTATATAAAAAAAACCTACTTGAAAACAAGGTCTAAATCCTTTATATTAATCTACCGGGTACCAAGACTAACTTCCGAATATTCCATACACTTTGTATGTTGACGGTTAAAAAAGAAAAAACGGGGACTGTGGGCAATAATTTATTCAACTATATTAACGGGGACAGTGTACGGGGACAACGGCAAGTATTTTTAAATATTTAATTAAAGTACCGCTGTCCCCGTGGAACGGGGACGTGGCTTACGGGGACATCGGGAATAAACGCAAACAACGATACAATTATTTCTGCTACCATGTTGTAAGCAAGCTTCTTGTTTTACGCGGATAACCTGCCGAAAACCATAAATCTTGGAGATTGCTAGTAATTTATCTAATGTGGTTTCAACCTTAATTAAAAATAACTCAGTCATAAAATAAAGTTATTTCTAACCCAGGAAGATGATTCGCCGACATTCCTTCCAAATTCTGTATGAACCATGGCTAATAACCAAATTATTATAATTCAAGCGGCTCAACGAACACCCATAAATCGTTTACTAGCTGACTTTAAAAATGACAACCCTTTTCATTTGGATGTTTTATTTTTACACCAAAACAAACCGCATTCTGTCCTTGAATCGTAATGACTGGGATTATAATAAACTAGCTATCTGTCCCGGATTTACTTGGGTTTTTATCATCTATTAATGTCAACACGATGGGTGCCTGACGATGGACGGCGCCGCCGAGGACGGCCAAGAAAGAGGTGGCGAGACGGCGACGACGAGCTGACGCAGAAGAGGAATACCTGAAAGGATATGTGGGAGGCGTTTGCCTAGCTGTGGGACATAGAAGGCTCTCAAAAAAATAACATGTCTTCCAACTGCTTTTGTTTTAATGGCATATCGATAGTCAACCTATGAAGCTGGTTTCTGCCTAACCGGAATGTCCTGTGGGTGCCTTCAGTGTAAGGCGTCCAGCCAAGGGTGTCAGGCCTCCAGCCAGGGGTCCAACTGGATACTAAAACCGTGAGTTTTTATAGACAAATCAGACTGCTAGTCGAGACTTCGATAACTCATCCTATTTTGGTAAAGATTATTTTTAAATCCAAAGATATTGAGTTAAGTAATTAATTTCCTGGCTGCTGCGATAATATGTATACAACAACAACAACAACAACAACAGCCCATAACGTCCACTGCTGGACATAAGCCTCTCCCATGATGGGAGGAATTTGCCCTAATCTCCACGCTTGGCAAGCGGATTGGAGATCGCAGTGATGAAAAACTAACAGAAAACGCTGCTGCCCATTCTCTGGTCTACGGAGCCGCAAGGTGTTCTGCCTCGAACATTAGTCGCCTTATACGACACCCGTGAGTGTAATGAGTTGGTTCTATTCTACTCTACCGGACTATATATAAATAAACAAACATAACAATACATATATGTATAAAACAAACTTATTAACTGTCGTGGCTGTCCCACTTTTCAGATATTGGATATTCAAATAACAGCGAATCTTATGCGTCGTAAAATTTATGAGATGTCCGTATCAATTTTTATGACAAGAGATTTTACGCAGTCTTATTACTGAATGTTGTTCGAATTAATTAATTTGCATTCATTGTCATTTAGATATTTATGTTATAATACCGAGAAAATTGTACTTTTGATACTTTTAAAAATTATATTAATAAGTATGCGTGACAGAGTCAAAACGTGTTTTGGTTAATCTTTCATTAATAACGAGCTAGCCGTTTATTTGCTTGACACCGGCACATTAAATACAATTTTTTTCCAAATAAAATTGCCCTAGCAACACCAGAAATAATCCCAGCATTATCGGTAAGACACTACGGGTAATACCAGAGGCTTCTATTAACAACTTCATCAAAAGAATCAATTAATTTCTTAATCAAATCGAATCGTCAAAACGAAACTCTATCGATCTACATTCCGAAGATGTTCGACATTCTTTCCGATTCGCTACACTCGTCATCAAGCATCGTTAACAGAATAGGGTCTTTTGACTCGAGCCATTTATACCGACTTTACAACAGGAGGTGTAATGTTATGCCAGGAATGTCCGTTCGACTTCTTGTAACAATTAATTTTAATATCAAAACTTTATTAGGGACCTCTGAATATGCGGTATCTGTTAAAGATGTAAAATTTTAGATATACCTAAATAAATAATGTAGGTGTATATGTCAAAATGTTAGATACTTTTTTATGGTTATCAATTTTTTATGATAAAGTTTATTTATATTATAGCAGTTTAATAGCTTTGTCGTTTCTATTAAATGGGTTTGCTAGACCTCCCCGTTTCTTGGTGTGGGTGTTTTATGTCGTACCGACAAAAAGGTCATATTTTGTGAGTTTATTTCTCATCATCATTATTAAAGAACGGTAAACGATTTTCTCGTTGGTCTTGTAAACGCGACTGCTGAGCAAGAGATCCTGGGTTCGATTCCCGGGCCAGGCTAAGTGTTATTTGGCTATTAGCATCATCTGCCAGCCTTTTTGTTACGTTATGTTATCTCTGCTAAAGCTAATTCTAGCCTAAAAGGGGCCTGATGACCTGTAACACAGGTTTTTCCCAAAAACCTACATCAGGCACTAGTCTCTCACAAAGGCTGAATACAGCTGAGACACTATTTTGTACATATTTACTTTAAGTCAGCTTTGTGAAGAGAAAATAAATGATAAATTATTATATTATTATTATATATTTTCCGAACTTAGTCGGGGTCAGCTGTCAGTCTAAACGGTGAACTAAATGCAGTTGAATACCAATATTTTACATGGAGCGACTGCCTATCTGACCTCCACAGGACTGGGTAATACGATACCCCTTGGTAAGACTGGTTGTCAAAATCTCGGATCACTGACAACTTTTAACGACTGTCATAGATCTCATGACAGCTGGCACCAACGGCAGGCGACTACAGGAGCTAAATTAGCAACTCTATTTGTGGTGGTTCATACTTCGTTTGAAATACTGTTAGAATAAAGTTCTAACCAGCTTGCACTACAAAGTGGTTGTTACGTCAGTCACTGCGGGCCGAACGGTGCGAAATGAGTGGTTTTTTGAGATTTACAAAAAATCTATTGATTGGACTAAAACAATAAAACACTATGATGGTAATACGTTGCTTGTAGAATTATTTGCCAAAAACTCAGAATGATCGTATGTATTTTAGTATGGTTTTTACTCGTTAAAAGAATTTTTTAGAGATAAGTTCGTGATTTTTAATTATCGAGTAAAATTAGTTGTATTATGTTTTCAAAATACTATCATACTAGCATATATCCTGAAGAATATCATATATTTTTCTGGTTTTGTTTATTGCAGTGAATCATATGCTTTTTTGCATTATAAAACTCGCGTTTAGCTCCTGTAGTCCCCTTAATTGATGTACGCTATACCGAAAGCGCCAGACTACAAGTAGCTCATTTTGGGCTGACATAATAATTTAGATTGCCATCGACACGCTTAGAAGAAGAACGGTTAAACGTGCTTTCCGAGGCACGGACGAGACTTTGGTATTAAATAGGTGGTGACCCATCCACGGATCAACCTAGGTAAGCGCGGCTTAACCTGATAACGACGCGTACCGCTATTGTTATTTAGCCGCGAGCTTCTCTCCTAAAATAGTACAAACAGTTAGTTATTAACACTATACTTAGTTATTTTTATCACTACAATACCACATTCAAAACGTCCAATTGTATTGACAAAATCGATAATCTATTATAACACAATTCAGAAACTCGGCTCCAATGGTCGGTCTGTTGGGGGATGGGGGATGAATGTGGGGGCAACAAGACTGGGATAGACCTAACCACTAGCACAGTTAACGTTATCAGTATTATTACACAGTATCTCAACTAGGAACAAATGATCGGGATCAGCCCACAAACAAATGCAAATCGCTTACACGAGATCTACTAGGTGCCAACTCGCGACCAGTTGCGAGATTCACAGTCGCCAGATGACGTATGACTCTACTCGTAAGCTTGTTTTAGTTACAGACAGGGGTGTTGCATCATGTCAAATGGTTACGTTATAAGTGTGTATAGGTAGTTGGTGCCAGTTAAGATGGGAATAACGGTCATTGACCCACCTACATTTATTAAACTTCTTAACTTTGAAAACCAAAAATAAGCCTGTTCAAGTCTGGAATCGTCATCTATCGTGATCTTCAACACTTTTTGTAATGAAAAACAAAACATGGGTTATTTGTTTTGGTTCGTACGAAGAGATATTAGGGAAGGGGCTATGACCGCTATTCTCATCTTAACTGAAACCAACTATAGTGTAATATAACAAAATGTTTAGTTGATAACTCCCTCAAACCCGCGTCTAATGACACATAAAGGGCGTGATTGGTTTACTGGCCATCTTTATTCTGTGCCACTGTCCTGATATCACCCTGTTTAAGTAGGTATCAACCCCCTGTAGCGGAGTATTTTGTGTCGGTCTAATTTAGGTGACCTAGAACTTTCTATTGAAAAGTTAATTAAATTACTTTTTGAAGTTAAATGGATTGTGTTTAGAGGCTATTGTTTCTAAAGGTCTGCTACTAAAGAATTGTAGCAGTGAAACTCGAAAAATACTCTTTGTGGGTTTCTTACATATCCAGGATGTAAACAAACAAGTAAACTCTTCACGAAGCCGTCAAACGAGCATTCTGTACATCAAACTGAGTAACTCTGCGCAAAAATTATTGCTGGGAAACTACTTTTTTTGCGGTGTAAAATCACATTTACGGTAAAAATCAATGTAACTTATTCAACACATTGCATTGAGTAGTAAACGGGTCATGGAGGTATTTAACGTAAAGTTATAACATTAAAAACTTGTATAAAAAATAAAAAAAAACTTGTGGAAATCTTGGAACTTTGACCCCCAATATCTTCGTAACTAGAAGGTTCCCAGGTACGGTCTAAAACAAAAAAAATATCGCAGTGACGAGGAGAACAAGTGCTTTTCGGCTTCGTTAAGAGTCTATTTACACCCTTTATTTATTTTTTTATCAAACAAAATAGGCTTTCGTTTGGCCCCAACCCACCTGATGTGAAGCAATAATGCAGCCAAGGGTGGAGAACGCTTGCGTTTAAGAAACCGATTTACTCGAAATATTTGATTTACGTAAGCCTTGTAGCATTTTGCTACAAGGCATGATTTACCCATATTATGTGAACCAATAGTAGGTATTTGATCCTATTTTTATTCAGCTAAACTATTTAGTAAGATTGTTTCGTCTTTGATATTGTAAAATACAGCTGGAATAACAAATAGATCTTTGCGAAACACCCACGACTATGTCCCCCTCCTCTTCCAAAACTTAGAAAACTTTTGTATTAACCTACTCGAAAAAATCAAAATCAAAGCATTTATTTCAAGTAAGCCAGTTACAGGCACTTTTGAATTGTCGAAACAAAGATGAAAATTAAATGTAGCTACAGTCCCAGTCACAAGACATAAAAACTGTGAAAGTACTGTAGTTGCCCATTCCCTAGCGTAGATCTCTATGGAGAAGAACGGGCAAGAAACTCCATGGACAGTCTTTTAAATCAGAATATTGTTACAAAATCTTGGTTACATCATTCACGTTGAGATGGTACTTACTCAGACAGTCCAAGAGCTTTTAAGATAAGGCGACTACAAGAGCTAAACGCGAGTTTTATAATGCAAAAAAGCACATGGCATGATTCACTGCAATAAACAAAACCAGGAAAACATATGATATTCTTCAGGATAATTATGCTAGTATGATAGTGTTTTGAAAACATAATACAACTAATTTTACTCGATAAAAAAATCACGAACTTATCTCCAAAATTTTCTTATAAAGACTAAAAACCGTACTAAAATACATGCAATCATTCTGATTTATTGGCAAATAATTCTACAAGCAACAATTAGCATTACAGAGTTTTACTTTTTTAGTCCAATCAATAAACTTTTTGTAAATCGTAAAAAAACACTAATTTCGCACTATTCGGCCCGCAGTGACTGACGTAACAACCACTTTGTAGTGCAAGCGGTTTAGAACTTTATAAATTCTAATAGTATTTCAAACGAAGTTTGAACCACCACAAATAGAGTTGCTAATTTAGCTCCTGTAATCGCCTTAAGTTTAAATGACACACACAGTTTTTACACAATAACAAATGATATGAAATTAATTGTTCTGTAAATATTAAATAGGATGTGGAATCACTTTTACACGCCAAGAATTTAACATGTCATGTATTTCTGATTATTGCCACGCGCCAAAATATAAAACACTACTTATCATCACTCCCGTAACCCCTAAAGGGTGAGGCAGAGGTGTACCTAATAGTACCTACACCTATATTGCACCAGTTATGTTTAAGTTCCATGTTCCTGTGGAAAAACCTAATAACAATTTGCCTGACCTGGTAATAAAACCCGGGATCTCATGCTTATACCAGTCGACCAACAACGCAGTCAACATCTGCTACACTAGTACTACTAAATTCGAAACAAATCACTCAATGTTAGCATGGCTTTATTTATCAATCATCTGCCTAGCTTTTCCCAACTATGTTGGGGTCGGCCTCCAGTCTAACCGGATGCAGCTGAATACCAGTATTTTACATGGAGCGACTGCCTATCTAACCTCCACAACCCAGTTAGTACTGGGTAATACGATACCCCTTGGTTGTCAGACTTTTTGGGCCACTGCCTACCTGTAAGGACTGTCAAAGTTCTACAAATGACAGCCGGAACCAACTGCTTAACGTGCTTTCCGAGGCACGGAGGAAACTCGGTATGTAAGGGTGGTCAGCCATCCACGGACCAACCTAGGCAAGCACGGCTTAACCTAAAGATTGACCCGAGCGGCTGTTATTATTAAGCCACGAGCTCCTCCGAAACAAAACACTATCGTTCTTAAAAAAAACAACCGTTTTCAAACGATTGTTTCTTGTTGTCGTATTCTAACAGATTACATCTCACAATCACAACAGATTCTGATTTGGGCATATAAAAACAAGGAGCTAGGGAGACTCGAAGGTGTTTCAACAACGATATTCCCTAATTGGTCGATATCACTCGTAAACAGGCAGCCGATCATCGCATTCAAAATCTTAATTAAAAAACTGTTTACTACCATCATAAACATGTCTGAATGATATAAACGTTCTGTGAATCTTGGTGTTAGAATGGACATTTTGAAATAATTATTATAACCAGAGGTTTGAGAATTAGAAATGGGTGAGTAAGGAATTATTCTGTTGGTAGTAATGATTTAGATGAATTAAAAATGGCACAGAATTTCTGTGAAATTATCTCCCAAGTGAAGTTACAGTTCGCTCATTGTACATGAAACATCATCATCTGTTTAGCCTTTTCCCAACTATGGTTGGCCTCCAGTCTAACCGAATGCAGCTGAATACCAGTAGTTTAACCTCCACAACTGAGTAATACGATACCCCTTGGTAAGACTGGTTGTCAGACTTTTTGGGCCGCTGACTACCTAACGACTGTCAAACATCTACAAATGATAGCCGGGACCAACGGCTTAACGTGCTTTCCGAGGCATGGAGGAAACTCGGTATACAAATGGTTGGTCACCCATACACCATCCAACCTAGGCCAGCCGTTTTGCGGCACAGAGGTCGTTTCCATAATCAGAAATTAATCACATAACTTTGAACATTTTTAGACCTTTTTGGACACACGTCGACTCTACTCTTTTCTATACTCTGTTCGGGACCGCCGGTAGCCGTCATTAGTACGGCTGCGAACTTACGACACCAATTTAATTGGTGCCTATATATCATTCAGTCCGTCAGTCCGTCTGTACCGTTTTATTGTTGGGCACAGTAGCCACTATAAACATGTGAAGCGATTGTTGTTCATGCATGTCGTAAATGAGTTGTTCAGATTTTTTTTCGGTTGATATGAAGGTGGTGGATGGTTAAATAAGGGTTTTCTGTGAAAATTGTGAGTTAGTATCCTGGAATATGCTAAACATGAGGGCGAAGGTTTGTCTGTAATGACTCGCTCAAACCAATACGTACAGATTGTGGACTGACTGCTGGCACCGTGATCTTGAAAGGTAACGTACAGAAGTATCGGTCAGTATACGGTACGGATATGTCTTCAATTTGTCCATTGCGTATTGGGCCCAGGTTGGCCAATGTAGAAATAATCTGGCCAAATGGTTTATCATCGACCCGTCCCAGATGCAATGCCAGAATGCATCTGACCATAACGATTTATTTATCCCTACCTTATTCTTTGTACTTGTCAATATCTACCTTTACAGAGGTGAAAATTCCACCAAATCAAGTTGCAACACTAGAAGCGAGGTCGCAGTAAGAAACACAGTATGAGAGTAACATAACACATACCTATAAAATACTTGAATTTTGTCTTCTTTCAAAACACTGGTCGTATGGATTATTCTAAATTATTTACCTTCTCACTGAAAGTAAAACTGTTTTAGTTCCCCGCCATTCCTTTCAAAACAAAAGTGTCACAATTACCACATTGTCACACACAATTCTTAAATACGTTATCATAAAGCTGGGCCCACATGAGCTTGACACAATGTCTTATTAACAGATACCATCGCTTTCGATTAACATTCCAAGATGGCTTCCGGATGTGTCAGAGTGACGTAAATGTCAAAATGCCATTTTTGTGCCAGCTCAGGGCGTGAGAGCGGGCTGGTGGTCCAGCAGATTGGATTGTGATAATAAAGGTTTCTTTTTAGATTGAACAAATGTAATTACGAATTTATTTTTGTAATGAAGTGTCAAATAGCCTGATTATACTTTTGATGATATCTTTACCCGCTTCAACGTCATTCATGAGAAAATATTGATTGTTTTGTGCAAAAAAAAATAAGTATTTTGGTTACATTAAAAAACCTCATCAACTATCTAGACCAGTGATTCCCAAAGTTGTCCAGGTGGACCCCCAGGGTTCCACGGGAATCCCGTCGGGGGTCTACGTCGGCGTGAAAAAAAATGGGGTTCACCAGTTGTAAGTAGGGGTCCTCGACAGTTTATCTGGTTTCAATACTAAAGAACAAAAATGTTAGCTTGCCTTTATTTATCAAAGCAAATACTCGCTACTCGAAAAAGTAAAAAAAAAAACAAATGTTCCGGTGATGACAGGTTGTATTTCGGGGAAAATGGTCGTACGGAGTAAAAAAAAGTATTTTGATCAAATTTTCAGATTCAAAAAATATTCTTGCTTTTTTTTTTGGTCCACGGGCTTGAAAAAAATGCAGCAAAAATCCACCGAAACCACAAAATTTTGAAAGTGGTCGGAAAAAAAAGTTTAGGAACCTCTGGTTTAGACGAAGGCAGTCTATGTGAATGGCTGGTTATGACAACCAACGATGCATAATCAAGAATTTCGACAAAAAAAACACTGCTTCGTTTGCAGTCGCGACTGTTGAGCATGAGGTTCTGTGTTCGATTCTCGGGTGGGCAAATTTTCATTGAGTTTTTCCGTCAGGAATTTCTCAGTAGCAGCCACGGAGTTTGGATTTGTGCCCGGTTGATGGCAATAGGCTCGCCCCCTATTACATGGGACTTAAATATAACTCGCGAAATGTGGGTGTACTAATAGGTACACCTCTGCCTAACGGGGTTTACAGGCGTGATGTTATGTTATGTTAAAACAGTGTATAAACTATGGTTTTTTGGAATAAGATCTCATAAAGTCGACCCTGTCAAGTTTCGTTTTTTTTCTTACAACCAGCCTACCAAATTAAATCGCTGAAATTATGAATAACACACAACTTAAAAAAATAAAAGGTGACAAGATATTGGTCAGGAGTCAGAACAAGTATTCTAAAAATGTCGCCTCCAATCCATTTCGTGATTAATCAAACACAAAGCCGTGCAAATTAAATTAGGTTAGGATACCAACATGATTTTAGAGTCGATAAAATATTTATCACACTTTAAACGTAGAGCACAAGGTTCAATTCGGTTTTTGGTGTCAGCAAATCATGTAAAAGCTTAGGTGTGAACTTTTTTCTGGCCTCAAGTAAAGCAGATTTATGTCACATAAGGTGTAGCTTTAGTTATTATGTTGATTACAAATACAGAGGCCATTGATTGCGTTGTCATGTTTGTCCGTTTGTCATCAAAAATAATGTGAATGCAGCTTATGAAAATGTATAGGAATAAATTGAATTCCAGCTTTGAATGCACATGTATTAATTAACCGTATCTGGCCGTGTGGTATCCGGCAGAGTAGAATAGAACCAACCCATTACACTCATGGGTGTCGTATAAGGCGACTAATTTCTGAGGCAGAAAACCTTGCGCCTCCGTAGACCAGAAAATGGGCAGCAGCGTTTTCTGTTAGTCTTTCGTCATTGCGATCTCCAGTCCTAGCCAAGCGTGGAGATTACGGCAAATTCCTCCCATCATGGGAGAGGCTTATGTCCAGCAGTGGACGTTATGGGCTGTTGTGGTGGTGTGGTGGTATTAATTAACCAGTGGCATTACTTACATTGTGCGTATTTTGGTCCAAAATAAATCGGATAAGCGGTCATTCCTCTTGGCTTTTTTAATAGTCGTACTGTTCCACTGTTGGATAAAGTTGTACCTCTATTTCTATCAACAGTAATTACTATACTGCGTTTCTTGTTACCAAATTCTCAAGGAAGAGGTCGTGGTCGTCCTGTCATCTCCTTCGTAGCTCTGCACCCCTAGCCAAGTTACAAACGTTTCGTATCGATTCTCTTTCTACAATCGTACACGCCTCGGCGTAAAAAAACCCTACACTTTAGTCTATGGTGAGCGTTCCTACCAAAGAGTTTAGCGATCAACATTGTAGAAACGATAACATTCTATATTCTATCATTTAGAACGATGTAAACTTGTCTACGAATTTTGTATTCGTTTGTGTTGATCACGTGATTTAACGTTGAGATGATGACATGTCATTCCCATTCATTTGAATAGTTTTCTACTAGCGTTAACGATTGTAGATTGTCAACTTGGCTAGGGGTGCTGTTTCGCTAAATCAGGGCATCAATCTTGCGTTTTACGGGCCCACAGTTAGTTTTTACGGATAGATTATCATCATCATCATCATTTTCTTGCCTTTAACCAAATTCATTTGTGGTCGGCGCAACATGTCTGTTACTCGTCATCACATCAGACACCTCCTTTCTTGCTATACCATCCTTTACACAGTCCATCCATCGTTTCTTTGATCTTCCTCTACTCTTATACCCATCCATCTTTTACGGATAGATTATACACCTCTTAAATTCTTTGGCCTATAATAATTTGTTTTATTTTTTATTATGCTACTACTCAAACAATCTTAACTTCATCATGTTGAATCTCCAAAACCCCTTGCCTTCCAGCCACCTGGTCCAAGCTACCGTGTTCAGTAATGACGTCACACCTGCAGGTTGTATCAAGAGCAGCCCGCTAATATGTCCCTGTCCGCCGCCACGAATGATGGCAACCGCGTCATTATGGAGCCATGCGGAAAAATATGGATTTTTTTCGTGTTATTGGTAAAGGAGATTGTACGTTGGTGCAAATATGATTTTGATTAGTACAAAAATAATCAACATAAGTAAGAACAAAACTGTAAATAGCCCCAAAACCTATAAGATAGATGGAGCCAACAAAATAGAACAACTTGCCTAGTTGAGCAAGCCTAGATCGTAATCTACGTGTTTTTTTATATCAAATAGGCTTGCGTTTGTAATTCGCCAGTAGGAAACGATGTGACCTAGGGTGGAGCACGCTTGCTTAGAACAAACTCGCCTAGATAATTAAAATAATCAATCGTTACCAGTTCCACGCCTAGGGTTGGTCTTGTGACTAGTTGTGGCATTATTTAGAGTGATAGTGAAAATATAATTCACGTGCTTGAAGTCTTCGATTTGATCGATTATTGTGGTTATACTTTTAAATGTACAGTGTGCCTGGTGCATTGCTTATTAGGCAGGCAAATACGATTCTGTTTAGGTATTCTGCTAAATAATCTTTGTTACACAAGAAAGTAGTTACCAAACTGTATGAAGTCCCTGACTCATATGCTAGGTGATAGACATGCGTTACAAGAGCTGGTGCCCTCTCCGGTAGAAGATTTTTATGTATAGATATTTTTTTGTAAA
The DNA here is from genome assembly GCA_905147715.2 of Xestia xanthographa. Taxonomy (NCBI): domain Eukaryota; kingdom Metazoa; phylum Arthropoda; class Insecta; order Lepidoptera; family Noctuidae; genus Xestia; species Xestia xanthographa. The sequence goes on from LR990655.1 coordinate 3,170,992, forward strand.
GTTGGGCTGTAAACATTTTTTTGTGACACTAGGATACCATTTGCGACAAGAAACTAAACAGAATTGCTTTTAATTACAAACATTGTATTATAATGAAACCCCTAATTATATTTTATTACAAAACACCAGTTGAAACAGACGCTGTAAATCAAGGAACCTTTCTCACAAAGCAATATGTCTTAAACGTCATAACTCATAATAGTTCTCAAAACACAACATTGTTTCAAGTTTTTTAAACTATTTCGAAAAACACACAACACATTTTTTTCTATCCGCCATTTTGCACTGGTCTGCGGCCTCCTTTAGGTCCGTACTTATTTTATTTGTCCCATAATGGCCGTCCTAAGGCGAGGAGCGAACACACAGCGGGGTGGCTCGAAACCACTACAACCGCATAAATTCTACATTTGTCACGGCATTAACACTCGAAAAAGGGTTTTTTAACGTGTCACCCCCGTATCCGGTAATCTTAAACTGATATTATGAATATTTTTGCTTTTTAAAATATGCTTTTGTTGTTTGCCGTGGAAAATGGTGATTGTAAAAGGTCCGTTGAGGTAGCTGATAATTTTTGTGTAGTTTTATTTTACACATTAATTATGTTGCTTCAAGTTGAATTTATTAATTGTTGAAAAAAAAATTAGTTTATTGAAACATTGATTTTTCTTTTAAATTCTCACATTCCTTTGCCAAAATTAAAAAGATCCAGCCAAACATAAATGATAGATGGTCACAGAAAATACGTAAAATAAATCAAATATCGAAACAGCAACATTTAATAAATGCTCTCAATACAGATCGTGATTTATCGAAATCGGGTAAACATAACCATTAGCGACCATCTGTGTAATAAAAATAATCAAATTTACACGCCGGCAAACTGATATAAAGCTTAGTACAAGCAATATTGTCTATCGAACAATAGTATGAATGGACGCGTTAAAAATCGCGGAAAAAACTGTCGAATCGAGTAAAGAGCGATTGTTGTGCAAACTTATTCGATACGGTTAAATGGGGCGTTGTTAAACGCGACGTCATTTACCCGCGCATGTGAACCGTGCTTAATGATTTAGAAGTAATATTTTTCTATGCCCCATTCGAATTTATACTTTATTTTTAAGGGATAAGGTTTGAGAATTGGTTGAGCTAGTTTTTTTTTTGTAAAAATCTGAAATTATTGTAAAAATCAAATTATACTATTGTGTAAGTAAAAAAAAACAAGTACCTATCTACTTTTTTTCGTAAATAAAATTTCGTGCCATTGATGGCTAATTTAGTTCGGATGGTTGGAGTCGGTTTCTTTGCGCAAATCAACTCATGCGCATACAAGTAGGGTATTTTGGAGTTATGGATCACAATAATAATTTCAGGATATGATATGATATTTCCGTTTCATAAAGTGGCGGTGCCTTTAGAAGCATAATTATTTATTTCCTCTTTTGAAATATTGAAATCTGTTATAATATTAGAAAAGTATTTTTGTAAGAGGTTCTCTTGAATGATCTATTGTATAAAACAGGATAATCCTATTCATTCCATTATAGACATTACAGGCTTATGCACCAAAAACGGTTCTTTTTAAGTTCGAAAGTAAGTAGCCCCCGTAAATTAACCGAAAAATTAAACAATAGAATTCAAAGTATTCAGGTATCTACATCTAAATATCTTTATAACACCACACAATGCGGCAAACACTTTTAATTGCCAAAAGAAAAAAAAGAAAAATAATCCATCTATTAAGTTCTATAACACCCATTTTATTGAGATACGATCAAACTACTAAAGATAGGACATACATACGCAATCAAAAGGAATGCGCCGCTCACACATAAAGAGGAAAAAACATATGTAACTAATAAAAACAAAATAACATTAAGTAGACAGAGAGGAGAAAAAACCTTCAATGAGCAAGCGACGTGGACATCACTAGCTTACAACCGAACAATCGAATCAGAACTCTATCCAATAAAGATGAAGTCTAAAGTCCCAAAATGAGACTCAAAGCGGCAACTACCTCGTATCGTACACCTGTTAAAAACCTTTAAATCCTTTACATATTTTTATAACGCATTCTTTCGAGAGCATTCTTTGTGTTTATTTTAAAAATGATTTTAAAAGAAGGTAGGATGATAAATAACGTATGATATTTGATTAAAATGACACAGCAGTTTGGCGGAGTTACAATAGATGGTCCTGAGCTTCCGAAACAGACTACAATGAGCTTGATCATTTCTTTCTTAGTGAATCTCTTATTCTTGACGGTAATAATATCGTATCTGTTTATTTATAAGAGAATAATACTGGTCGTAATGAATCTACTCAATTAACTGTTGAGTTTAAGATATTTCTCAAAAGAGTATGACTCGACTATTATTAAGTTTAAGTTATAACATATATCCATTGATGGCGATCCAGTAGGAATAATACAAGTGAATTCAGATGACGATGATATTATTATTGTGCAAGAGAATACTAAGATAAATGATGATAAATTGATCGACATTGTTCTATATGGTAATGGTAAAAGACAGCAAAAAGTTAGCTTATAATCTGACCAGGAAAAAAAAACAATACTGATTAATAATAATAAATAGGCTGATGACAATGAACAGATTTCTAAGAGTTCCTCCAAAAACACACTAATCAATATTAAATCTTGTTCAATCCATACCAAGCAAAGCCGTCATACAATTCCGAGCAAGGATTGAAACCTCAATACTCCTAAATATATCGGAGCGTGTGGCGACGATCAGTCTGGTCCGTCCCTAAACTCGTTTGTGTTACAATACGTTTATATAACTGGTAACACACGTGAGCTATTGATGTCCTTTTTTGTTGGCCAAGAAGCTCGTAGACAATCGTCTAGTGAATGATTGTTGGTGTGTTGTTAGGTTTAGGATTGTAATTAGGTTAGGCAGGTGATTTTGATATTATCGACATTAGCTGGAAAAAAAGATAAAATACTTTATATAAGCCAGAGATAATGATGATAGGAAACTGTCAAAAAAATATCGGATAGACATAAGCCACCGAAATGCTTATGACAATCAAGTAGAAAGCCGTTGTAGAAATACAAAGCGCTTTGAAAGCAATTTCTAACCGTCAGGACCCGAAGGACAATCCTAAAAAAGAAAAGCAAGCAAGGCAGTGTGAGAAAAGGACGGATATAGCTATGAACTAAGTTAGAGATGTTAAACTAACAATGATGATGCCTTGCGCTTCACCGTGTTTTTAGTCGACATGTTTTCACGTGCACCCTTCATTTGTATGGAAATATTAGTTCCAACTAAATTTGATAGCTCTAAATTACGTCCGTCTTTTTCTCGTTTTATTAGAGAGAAAAAGATAGCAATAGCCTAAATTAAGTTTAGTTTGTACACAACTGAATTGACACCATTGTCTTGCATTTGGTCAAAGTACTTGTGTGTGCTTCAATCGTTGGATATCTATGCATTCTTGGAATGAACTTGACCATAGCCGAAGAGTCACGTCGTTTAATGAATAGCGATGCTCAGTAAAAGTTGTTAAAGATTTCGAAAACTTATGAGAATACAATGAAGAAATTACTTAAACGTTCTGATACAATAAAAGTTTTCACCACACAATTATTCACTCCCACTAATGAATCTATTACGTCATACATAGAATAAAAGCAATCATCCAAACACACAAAAATAACAGTCACCTTTTTAAAAAGACGAAAAACATTATTCAAATTAAAATACTGAACAGTAGGTACAGCCGAAGTAATTACTGACGGTGAATACGAACAACCAATTTTTAGGTCGACAATTTATCTGACATCCTAAACGTCAAATTTAAATAACGTATCTTTCATCACAATGACTGCAACCCTTTCGAATGCAACTCTTGTCACCCTTGCTACATCGTCTTACAGTTCAGAATCTTTTTAACCAGCAGTACTGGTATCTTTGTCAGCTACTTTACAAGTAAAGACTTTTTCTACCCAAGCCCATTAAACAGTAATGAGTGGACTATGAAGTGGTACTTTGCGTACCACGTGCCACTCACAATGTACCAAAGAAACCAACTACCGTTCGTTTTAATACAATAGTTAAAAATAATTGTACAATTAACGTCTTGGATTGTACACGAGTGGTTAATGCCTCTTGAGACAGTCCCGTGTATGTAATTGGAAGTCAAAACCTTGTTTCTTTTTGAAATATTAATTTTAGTTTCAAGTCTTTAAAAGTTAAGATGTAATTGTGAAGGTACTTCTATTAAAGCTTTTGTGTACCTCTTTTTATTATTTTTATCGCTAAGTTGATCTAAAGTTCGCCATACTTCTTTTGATTCACATTATATGATATTGATAGAAAAACTTTTGTTCTGTGCTTTTAATCTATCGTCACAATTTCATTGACTTTATTAACTACATCCTTAATGACACTAATAATAGTATTCTTCCATTAAGTCGTTCCATAAGAGGTTTTTGGATTTTTATTTTCTATGTATTTTTAAATAAAAGATTTTATTTATATGACAAAAACCCATAACATTTCCAAAATGAGACACATAATATGGATCCCGTTTTTACTCCCCTACTCAAACCATAGAATCAAAGTTAAAGTCCAAATTAAAATCCCATTGAAGCCCTTTTGTTATCTGACCACGATCGTAATAAGACAAGAGAAGCTAATTCTATAAAAGCAAAGGGTGTCATACAATAGATAAACGATAACAAAATACCAACACATACTGGCAGTTCAAAAAGTGAAGATCCAAACGAAACTGATCCTTATGTGGATGAAAAATGAGCCAATGCTGGGTTTAATGATGGCAATAATCCTGTACAGCAAAAATAATTCCGTATGTTTTGAGATATAGGATCAGTTAATTTTTCTAGTCTAATGCCTTTTCTGAATTGAATGTTATAGTTTCACACTAGGGGTGTCTGATTCTACGGATATTCTCACGGCGAATAAGATTTTTTTTGTTGCCAAACCAATAAATAATACTGTTCCGAATACGTCATCCAAATAAGCCTGTTAGCGATTGCGACAAAGAATTAAAACTCAGACTTAATTTAGTTTCCCACAAACAACTTTGAAGGCTTTTATCTGATCTTCAGAATTTAATTGTGAAATGCTGAAAGCTTCTGTTCGAATCGATGTGAATGGAACATTATACTTCAGACAACAATATTGTAATAGCTATACCGAATGAACTAAGTACATACACAAAATGGTTGCATACGTAGAAGCACACAAAACCAACAGCGTCATAATTGCTCATGTTTATATAACAGAAGCCATTCACAAACCTACAGAAGCCGAAAGGAGATTTTAAACAAACACACCTAAGAATTTCTTTACATGGCCGTCTGTACAAAGAATGCTTCAAGTGGCCAGGCCGGCCATACACCACAATGGTGGCCAGCTCGTGAAAAAACTAAATATTATCACGCACAGCTTGACTCGAGGTTGTCGCAAACAATACCGGTGAACAGCTTTACTCCTCTGATAATACAGGGCACATTATCAACCTTTGTCATTGAAACAAAGATGTAAAATTGGCCAATCATTCTTAAGGTCACGATTCCGAACATCTGCGCAAGACGAGAAAATTGTGCGCCCCAAGCGAACTTCGTTAGCGTACAGAGACAATTCCAGTTTCGCGAATTCTGATGGACACAATAAGGCTTCAACAATTCCTTTTCGACAACAATAGAGTTATTGTCATAAAATAGCCAATAGGTACGAAAATGACGGGTTGCGAACGGCTTTGTGCGTACCGAACTTTCGGCTATTATGATGAATTCTTTGTTACTGGATATCCTCGGGGAGACGCGAGACAACGTCCATAATACCACCGTGAAACGTATTTATAAACGTTATGATATGAATGGATAATATGCGAGACGCTATTGTGTTATTGTCGCCCGACAATGGTGGCAAATCGAGGCCTTGAGTTTGTACAATTATGAGATTAGACACTCGACGAGCAAGGATGCTGATTCGACACCAGATGTTTTAAGAATTGACCCCTTTGTGCTAGCATTACAATGATGTACTAAGCGAATGTTCGCACTAAACATGATTTTAAGATGTCGGTTTAGCTTATTATTCGCTTTAAGAATATCAGGCAAGAATAACTTGTATGGCAAGTTAACAAAAGGCATGTATTAGCCAACGGTTAATGTGTCTCACAGGAACTCTAACTTCTAACTTCCCCCTAAGATTCTCACATTTTCATAAGGACGAAAACTTGCTGTAGTTCCTGCTGACACGAGTAACGAGTCAGAAATTAATTCAACTTTTCGACCAATTTCACAAACAGGTGATATTAAGATCCTTCTAACCCTAAAATTAGCAACTCTATTTGTAGTGGTTCAAACTTCGTTTGAAATACTGAATAAAGTTCTAATCAGCTTGCACTACAAAGCGGTTGTTACGTTAGTCACTGCGACCGAATTGAGCGAAATGAGTGGTTTTTTGCGATTTAAAAAAATCTATTGATTGGACTAAAAAAATAAAACACATAAGACCTGCTTTATAGTTAGATCAGTTAGTATGCAAAGTTTCATGATCTAATTTGAAGTACTTTTTGAATACCAGCGGTTTATTGTTCGATTTGGAGATAACTTTGGATTTTTTTTGTATCGAGAAAAGTTTATGGAATCGTGTTTTTGTCACACATAGTACCTAGCATTAATCCTCAACTTTACCATATATTTATTTCAAAATTAATGCTACAGTGTTTTAGGCGTAACGGAGGATCATGCTAAGCCATTTGAGGCATATATGGCCCTTAAAACTGCGTAGTCATAAATTGCAACAGCGCGAGCGCCAAAATATATCCAGTTTTAAGTGTTGATGATAGTGCTAGTGACCATGTCAGTTTAAAAAATTATAGTCATGAAATATTTGGTCCCTACAGCAAGCTATTTTACAGTTCTGAACTTTTGGTCGATCTGTATGAGTTTGTATCACCTCGTTATTCCGACAAAAATAGAAGGAATTGAATAGAGAGTCTAGTTTCCACATTCACAGGTGTAAAAACATAACATATTTTTTACCTCAGGGTAATAAAACTCAACGCCCTCGAAAAACAAAGTGAAAAACATAGGTAAGTAAAATACCACGGGCACAGCGAGCCGCCATTGTCAACGGAATAGAATAAAAGATAAAAGAAAAAGGTAAAAAAAGATTGTGTCGTTTCTGTTTGAACAATGATGGTTGTCAGTGGCAGCCATTTTGGATTTGACGCGCGTGAGTCTGACAAACGGGATCGTATTCTAAATATAGAATGCAGTAATTGTAAAATATTATATTGTTTGTTGTTAAGATTTTTATTGTTTTAATTGGGTGTTGTTGTCGTTATCGAGTTATTGTTTTGTTGGAAAAGATATTTTAGAAGCGCCAAAGCAAGTGTATTTCTGAATATTATTTAACTTTCTATTGTTTTTACAAGCTTTCGTAAACTACTTGTATGTTGTTGAAGGTTAAGAGTAGCAGTAACTTTGGTCATTGTTGAATGTGTTATTTTGTGATACAAATTAATTAATCAACCTTTAAAAACTGAAATCTGTCACAAAACTTAAAGCCTAAGGTTGAAACTTGAAGATTTATTTGAAAGCCAATTTCATTCAATGTCATGCCAAACCAAGAATGATTATTTTATTTTCCCCAAGTCTTAAGTATCTTGTGTTGGTATAAAAACTATGTAATCTTAAAAGTCATTGACAGTTTTTTGCAACGAAAAATGGCATTATTGAACGTATTAGGTATGTTTTCTGTTGCGTTCTTCTTTTAGTTTTTGTTTGAGTACAATGGCTTACGATTTCTCATTTTATCATCTATTGCTTCATTGGCACCAGATTATCCGTCGAAGTTGTAATGAGTGCATCCATGGACATTAAACTGTTTTCAACTTTTTCAAAGTCAATGCATTTGTTCTGTTTTTACCAAATATCTATCACAATTTGGATTTATTTGGTATTTTTGCTGGTAATAAAAATAGAATGTCTTCAATATAAGATCTGTTTCGCTCGGACTGACAAATCAATGAGCGTGCTTCACGAATTTATCGATTTACGTTTCATTTCCACTTAGTTTAACAATTTCGCGAAAACTAATGTTGGTTGGACACGATTCTTGTGTTCTTTTCATTGTACGACATTTAACTTTAGCAGTGTTAGCACGCGATAAATATAGTTTTGTTTTATTTCGTGGCTGTTTGTCCACGACTTTGGATAAGTTACGCGATTTACCCTACGGCTTTTGGTAAAGTAACTGCAAGCTAAACTCGGGACATTGACTTAGTCAATTTCGCACTAAATATGATTTCTGGTTCAAACAGAAATATAGTAAACAATATTGCAGAAGACAAAGACGATTGTTCGCTTGCTACTGAGAATATTATAAGTGCTAGTATAAATTTATTTGCTTATTTGACAATTTGGCAAAAAGAAGAAAACTGGGTGGTGAAAATAAAGGTTCCATTCACACAATAGACAAGGAAATAGTTTGGTAATGTAGAATATGGATAACGTCTGAATGATGAGTCTTGGTTTTTTTTATATGGGACAAGCCCGCCACACTATTCCCAAACCACTGTAACTCCTGAAAGCCAGAATCAACAGTGGTAACCACCAGAAAAGCGCCGAGACAATGAAGCTCGACGAAGTCCCAGAGAATGAATTTAACTGTCTTGGATCCCGCAACGAAATTAATCAGAAAAGTATAGTGGAGGAGTAGGAAAAAACCGAGTCTTGGTTGCATAACACATTGCAATACCCCTTATTATTGCAAGTGTTAACCCCAAAATCGATTCCGTCACTGAAAAAACAGATGAATGCCTAATTCAAATTCTCACAGTAGCTTTTCTACCAAAAATAACATGCGACATTGTGTCGCCATATTGGATTCTAAGATTGCGTGCACAAGCCTTTGTATCTTTTTTCTTTCTTTTATCTTTTTAGTGACAAAGAGATTTGATACGTCGTCGGATTTCAATGAATGGGTTTTTAGTTTTTTTTCTTCACTTTTGACACCTGAATCCTGCATCCCTTTTGGAGTAAACTGCTGATCAATTTTATTTCTTTTGTTGATAGAATTGAGATTTTTGTCCGGATGCAAGGCTTTGGTTTTCGAAGGATTATCTTTTCATTGATATTAAAGATGGTTAGTTAGGTACCAAGGTAGCATTAAATAGCAACAAATGAAGGCAAGTATTTTGTGCATAATGATGCGCGTTTAATTTTATTGGTTTATTATGTTGTATTGATTTCTTAGGTATGAAAGTATTGGTTATGCTACGATCATGATGCACAGGCATAATTTTAGTTTCTGCTACGTTTTTTGTTTTGTCATCTGTGAGACTAATTAAAACATTTTCATTCTTTAATAATCAAGCTAGATTCTTACATAAAATCGGTAGTATTGAAAACCTTGTACCATCTGTTCTTATAACAGATGCCATAAGCTTGCTTAAAGCGCTTCCATTCACCTCGATTGCTTTACAATAAAATTATTAAAAAGTCCAAAACCTGGGAACATACAAAGCAAGCCTTTCACACTTCAACATTGTAAAATTTAACTTCTTTAACAACAAATTCATTACTTTTACCAACCCGCCCATTTTTCTCATGAACTGTTATTGTTTTCTACTTAGCTTATAACTTAGTATTAACAGTGTTTGTTCCTGCCTAGTCCCCAATCTTCTCTGCGTGAAGATACGCCTACCGAAGGAGAGGCGTTATGGTAAAGTTGCAAGTTCTAGCCAAGAATGGGGGACACCCCGCTGTCTTGTGTTCAATGGGAATTGTTAGACATTATTAGAGTTTAATTTATCGTTTTAAGTGACGAATATATTAATAAAATTATGAGTGTGATTATGTGTTATATGGGATAGGTTACTTAATGGTTAGGTAAGAGGGTTTAGGGTTTGTTCTCAATCAATTTTTTTCTTTACCTGATTATCCTTTTTCGAGAATTTAAATACCTACTTAGTTCATTTAAGATATTGTTTTGCATATCGGCCTAGTGTCTGCAACTTCACGTCCAAGGAACGTGTTTTTGTAATTGTTACTCTGTATTTAGAAATAGTGACCGCGAAAGCCGTCATCTAGCTTTTTCAACCTAGAGCTAACAGTTTTGTGATTTGGTATTGGGAATTTAGGATTTTGGTGGCTTATTTTGGCAAAATCTCCTCTTAATTTTTAATTCGGTTTAAACTAGTTCAGCCCAATAAAATCAAATAATTCAACTTTTTCAATGACTTAAATCAACGTTATTGGACTTCACCAAATTGCGACACACCTTTCTAGATCTTTCCCCATCACAATATTTTCTCAGTCATCTTGGCGTCACACCCACCACCACGGGATATCAAGGGAGTGGTGTGAAAACCCAGAGTCCCATACTGCAGGAATGTACCAGGAGTGCATGGTGTCCGTAGAGGTAAGGCGGTTCAGTCATGCTGGGCGGCCCGCCCATCGCTGTGCTCTAGGAGATTATATTCACACGATTAATTTTGAGGATTGGGAGTTTGAAGGGTGTGGGAAGTTAGTTTTTGTGTAGTAATGTAATTGTTACTTCTATTTAATTTTAAAGTATGACTACCCCAGTAGTTTAAAGAGTTTTAAAACGTTAATATTTTGACGCCTAAAAATGTTGACAAGGAATTAGTTTAAATTATTACCATTCTTCGTAATCCTTTTACATAAACTTTTAAACGAGTAACCGTTGTTTAATAAGTTTTTCATAGAGCTATTTATTTATGCTAGTGATATTTATGACAGAAAACTAGTTTGATGATATCCACAAATAATTACGTACCTCATTCATCCATGCCTTTGACAAAAAACCAAAGACGACCAAAAAAAATTAAACTAACCCCGATTTAACCAGAAACCGTTTTAGTTAAATGACGCATAATCCTTAATACAATTATGTCATTATGAAGAACCATAGTTAGCCAAACAAGTCCACCTCAGTCAAACTATAAACAAACTTAATCCTTAATAAAATATATTTAATAACAAAAAAACTGTCATAAAACGACAATCTAAATCAAATAATCCCGCTAATGCAATCACTCTGACACTCACCCATTCAAATTCCCATACAAGACTCACTTCCATACAAAAATTATACACCCTTTGTAGAGTTACACTATGGAATTACCATGAAGCATAATTAGGTGTATTATAACGTAGTTAGTACGGTGGGCAGTTATTTTAATTCAAAAATAGACAAAATGGGACACAATACTTTATGTTTACCTAGTGTATGAATGTATAATTAATAGTGATATATTGGTGTGGTCATGAGAAAATGGAGTGAGAGGAGATTACATTAGTTTAAGTGCGCGCATGGGTTGTGTCGCGCCATTTTGTGGACGTAAGTCAGATGCACGTGCGTGTTGCTAGACAAATAGGTAAAAGCTAGAGCTATAGTAGTTTATTCCCGCGGCTTTGCCCACGTGGAGTTCATAAACTGTCTCTTGGGATCGTACTACCGTGTTAATCCAGAAATCCAAATTTTGTCCAAAACCGTTCAATAGTCTTTTCACGAAAAAGTAACAAAAATCCAAACATCTTTTGGGGTAAGATACAGAAGTATGGAATACGACATGCTGCGCCGACCACCAATAGTTTTAAAACTATTGCATTACATTAACCCTATGATTGTTATTAAAACTTTCCAGCAAATAAAAATCAAACTAACCGAAGATCTATGGGGAATGTCTGTCAAAGTTTGTACATCCATACTTGAGACTATAGCCCCTTACTTAGCTTTAATTTTTAATTTATGTGTAGACCAAGGAGTTTTCCCTGATTTAATGAAATACAGTAAAGTCATACCTCTTTTCAAATCCGGGGACAGTAAAGATACTAATAATTATAGACCTGTATCCATGTTACCAGTTTTTAGCAAGGTTTTTGAAAAAGTAATGCTTAATCAAATGCTCTATCATTTTAACACCAAAAGAATCTTACATGATCAACAGTATGGCTTCACCAAGGGACGTTGTACAACTGACGCCGGTGTAACCTTATTAAAGCACATATTTACTGCGTGGGAAGAGTCTCAAGACGCTATAGGAATTTTTTGTAACCTCTCCAAATCGTTTGATTGCGTAAATCACGACACATTACTTTTGAAACTTGAGCATTACGGACTAGGTAAACTTGCACTTAGTTTGGTAAAATCTTATTTGAATGATAGACAACAACATGTTCAAATAAATGGTGTTAATTCACAGGGGTTAAAAGTAAAAATGGGGGTTCCACAAGGCTCAATATTGGGTCCTTTCCTCTTTCTAGTATATATAAATGATCTACCCTATTTACTGAAAAACCAACCTCAAAATATGGTGTTATTTGCTGATGACACTTCCCTAATTTTTAAGATAAATAGGAGGGCCCAAAATCTAGATGACGTGAATAATGCCCTACTTCAGGTCCAAAATTGGTTCACAGCAAACAATTTGGTATTAAATGAAAAAAAAAACCAAATGCATAAGATTTGCTTTACCGAATGTTAAAAGTAGTGATTGTGATATAATATTGAATAAAGAGAAACTTGAATTCGTAGATAAAACGGTTTTCCTGGGGATTACGCTTGATTCAAGGCTACAATGGGGTTCTCATTTGACATCTCTTGCGGGGCGGCTAAGATCTGCAGCCGATCCGTCAGTATACTGATGTAGATACCGCTAGACTGGTTTATTTTAGTTACTTTCATAGTATAATGTCTTATGGCATTTTGCTGTGGGGACGGGCTGCAGATAATGAGTCTATATTTATTCTGCAGAAAAGAGCCATATATAATCTTCGTAGGCGCGATTCTCTAAGGGAACTGTTTAAGGATATTAGCATCATGACGGTACATTGTCAATACATCTACGAAAACATAATGTACGTCAGAAAAATCTGCACCTTTTTGGTAAAAGGGGTGACAGACATAATTACAGTACTAGAAATAGGGACCAACTAGTTCAGCCAGGTTTCAGACTCGCTAAAGTAGACTCATCTTTCATGGGGTACCTACTGTTTGAGATGCTATGATAAAATTCCACAAAGTATTCTTGAACTGAATGAGACGAAATTTAAAACATGCATTAAACGCACACTATGTAAGCAAGCATATTACAAGTTGAGCGATTATATCGCTGATAAAAATGCTTGGCTCAATGCTGGTCCTGCTCCACATGGACAGGGGCGCATAAATTGATAGCATTGAATTGTATTGTTGGAGCTGCTGAAGATTGTACAACTATCTTTGCATTGTATAGATTCAATCTCTTTAGTATTATATAAATGCATAGCCCATATTGTGTGAGTACTATGTACTAGAAAGCTATCATTCACTGGAAACCTACGTCTTTTCTTGACTTGAATGTGCCCTGGTGGTTTGGAGTATGTCATGCTCACTCAATTGTCTCGCTGATGGTGGCGCATGTGTCGGATCATTTAGTTCCCTTCAAAATGGTTGAGTTGAATGGTGCTGATCCATGCGTTATGTCCGTGAACGGGCGCTGTCAGTTGTGACTGGTCATCTCTTGGTTGCCATGGCTTATTTGAATGAATTATTTTGAATTGTATTTTTTTTTTGTTTGTGTGTTTTTGCTGTGGACACTTTTACCGCGCACATCTTGCTACATTGTTCTCACATAATATACCATCTCAACGTGAATGATGTAACCAAGATTTTGTAACAATATTCTGATTTAAAAGAGTGTCCATGGAGTTTCTTGCCCGTTCTTCTCCGTAGAGATCTACGCTAGGGAATGGGCAACTACAGTACTTTCACAGTTTTTATGTCTTATGACTGGGACTGTAGCTACATTTAATTTTCATCTTTGTTTCGACAATTCAAAAGTGCCTGTAACTGGCTTACTTGAAATAAATGCTTTGATTTTGATTTTGATTTTGAACAGACATGGTCACTGACATTATGGCGCTGTTGCAAGCATCATGATCACGGATCAGCGCCCTCCTCTCAATGAGAGGGAATGGGCTATAGTCCACCACGCGGGCCTAGTGCGGGTTGGTAGATGTCACATGTCTACGCATTTTTGGTTCTAGGACATGCCGGTTTCCTCAGGATGTTTTCTTTCACCGTTTTGAGAGCAGTGGTGATGAAATAAATTACACAAAGTAATGCGCCTTTCTGGGTTGGAACCCACGACTTACTGTTCGTAAGTCGGGGCTGCCACCACTGGGCCACCACTGCTCTCTCAAACAAGGAACAAGGAACTCAAATAAAACATTGTAAATATCCCGTTTTCAATGTTAATGATGACCACCAATTAATTGAGAATCTACTAAGAGAATGATATAACAATGATAAGCTTGCCTCTCACCACAATTACGTACTTCGCAGAACTGTACAAACTCACCTAAAAAACGGATAAACGCAAAATATTACTCACAATAAACACTAAATTAAATCTCGCACTACACTTTCCTATAAACAATTTCCACAATGCACTTTAAAAACAAGAAAACGTACAATCGTAATCGTTTATTCCAATACGTCACACCTTCACGCCTTTGCCGTAAGAGTCCAAACAGCAGACAGGATCCTGAATTATGTGCCACAGAGCATGGCTCGGCATGGACCAGCATGGTCACACAATGGATGATCAATAACAATTTAAAGACGAAGACGTAAAGTGATTTGTTGGTACACTAAAATGTTAGGCCAAGTGCATGTTGGAGGGGTGTGTTACTTATCTAGAACGGATTTCGCTAATTAATATGAACGCGATGGAAACATCAGGGGACCTAAAAATCCTGCTGGGGTTGCGGGACTGTTCGAAAGAGATACCGTGGCCCCGGAACACAAAGGGCGATGAAAGAACATGGATGGGTTTTAGTCAGTAAAAGTCTGACACTCCCTCCTGCTCCGCCCTGAGCGGGAGGAGTAATTTGATGATTTCCCATCCGAAAAAAAAAATGGGACCTAAAATGGCCACTATATCAGAATCATAATACGATAAAAATATCAATTACATTATATAATAATATTTTTTAATTACTGCGTAGGTGACCATTTTAAGAATTTTAACGTGATTCATAATCATAATATTATGATTCTGGTAAAGTGACCATTTGAGGACTCCTAAACAGTGTTTAACGAACTTCAATAATCCATTGCAATAATTACTGTAACAGCTCTTGAACTCCGTTCAGATGTGCATATCGCCTTCAGTTTTGGTAAAATCTTACCTAAGTAGTTAAAACCCAACTGCGGAAAAAAATAGATTATGAAACACAAAACGCAAAGCTTACATGAATTAAATTATAAATAAATAAATATCACTAGACGTTACATACAGCGCCACCTAGTGCCACACTAAGCAACGAGGCTTGTGTCGTGAACACCAGATAGTTGACATACTACATGGATACTTTTTTGTAAATACATACTTATTATAATTATATAAACATCCATGACTCGGAAACAAATGTCCATGGTCATCACACAAACATTAGATCCAACCGAGATTCGAACCCGGGACCCTAAGAACGTAAGGTAGCCTCACTACTGCTGCGCCATTTGATTCGTCAAATAATTACTCTAACAGCTCTTGAACTCCGTTTAGATGTGCACATCGCCTTTAGTTTTATTGGTAAAATCTTACCTAAGTAGTTAAAACCCAAGTGTGGAAAAAAATACATTATGAAACACAACGCACAGCTTACACATACAAGGTGAGCACTAAATAAAGTTAAAAAAATCATCTCTACTAAGGAATTAAATTATATTTCGGTTTTTCAAATTTTATTTTTTATTTATTTAAACGTTTGTTACTTTTCTTTTTACTCAGAGAGTTCATAATTCATCGCACCACGAATACAAAAACACCGATTGAATTCCTTTCTAAACCATATTCATGATACCAAAGGCAGATCGCTCACAATACTTAAGCCTATGGATATTTACTTTACAGTCAATATTATTTATGTCCTGTCATTAATTGCCGACTCATATATCAGACGCGACCAGTCAACGCACTTGACGTCGCGACTTGCGACTTTGCGACTAAACCTGCGCCTGTGTGCACCCGGCTTTAGGAATTGAAATTTAATTCTGCGATATGAGCTATGATCCTGAAAGTAAAGATGAGTGCATATTATTTTGTGTATGGAGCTTCCATTTTGATAAGAAAAATGTGTGTTTTGGTGATTGTTTGTGATGTTGTCGAAAGGGAACTAGCAAAGAGAAAACCTGTGAGAAAATTGAAAATTTAAACAAATCGATAGCTCTGTTTAAGTGATAGAATTTATGATAGAAATGTCAAGTATGAGAATTAAGATGGAGCTACAAAAAAGCTTAAAATATGGCTCATCTTGACAGAGAAGTTACAGTCTTACATAAACGCTTTTTGAATAGTCCTAACCAAAAATGTCACAAAAAAATAAAGATACAAAAACCGTGTAAAGGATTATATTTATTTAACATGCTTAAAATCATACATCAACCGCGGAAACATAAAAAACAACACCCAATAGACTCCGGGCACCAACATAAACTTCCAACACTATTTTTTACATGGACTTACATATTTCTTTCCCATTTTATTTCCCATGTCAATATGGACACTACCGAAGAATATCTTGGGCTATGGCTGTACCTCAGTAAATCAGGATTAGCGCGCGTCCAAGCAGTCTCATTTGTGCGTTATTTATAAAGTAAATCCGCGCTCCACGCTACGAGGTCAATGCGTGCGGAAAAATGAATAACTCCGGATTTTTACGATGTCTTCTCTCATAGTGTGCTTTTTGTTTTTGGGTTTTTTAAATGTGTTTTATTGGTTTTATTTAACTGGCTGAGTGACCCATGTAAGTATGTAAGGGTACTTCTTGACTTTAAGTTTATAAGCTTACAACTTTTCATACGATCAATGGTCCACACTAGCCCTGGACTGAAAATACTGAAAGTTACGAGGAATGGCAATTTATTAATAAAAAAATGAATGCAAAAAAAAACTAGCAATAGCCATATTGCTAGCTTCTTTTTTGAAAAAAAAAAAAAAAAGGTGATTGAAAGGTGGTTGATTTAATTTTCGCTTCACAAAAATGTAACCAAAATAATAAAACGTTAACATATTTTATATAAATTATATATTTCTAATCTTAATTATAATATAATAATATATTTCTAATCTTTGAGGAAGTAAAGTGCACCACCAGTTCGATGACCCACCAGCCGCCACTGGTCACAACACCTTTTTTTTCTTTCATTCTCCTCAAGTTCTGTCAGACTTCATGACGTCTTTAAAACTCCTTTCTCTTTCACATCCTGCCTCACATCCATCCATCTTTTCTTTGGTCTTCCTCTCCCTCTGCATTCATCTTCGAAAGTCATAAAACTGCTTTTTAAGTAATCCTTAATAGGGGCTATTATTGAAGGATTTTTTATTTATTATTGGCATAAGCTACCAAATAGTTTATGTCAATCTTTTCAACTTTTCAGTTCAGGCTTACCTCAGAAATATTGTGTTCAAGTTTTCAAAATGGGAATACAAAAAGCATTACCACATCTCTGGGCCTCAACGCCTTCAAATGCATCAACGATAGCGTACAAGCACAAAGCAAAGCGGACAAGGTATAATCGCTAATCGCTCATTCCTTAAACCAAAAAAATGAATGCAAAAAAAAAGCTAGCAATAGCCATATTGCTAGCTTTTTTTTTGCATTCATTTTTTTTCAGAATTTAAATTAAGATGACACAGAGTTACTTTTGCAACGTTTGACTTAATAATAAATAATATACCTAGTAATGTTATTTGCTTGGTTAGACACATTATGTCGGTACACTCAAAATCTCTCTCTCATACACGCACACACACGCACACACACTCACACACACACGCTTAAACAATTTATCGTACTTTGTTTTTTTTCTCTTTTTGTTAATTACCTATTTATTTTGTATCTTTAATGTGTAAGGGAAGAGCGGAGCCTTCAACTACAGGCATTTTCTATGCCTAAATGGAGACTCCTTGACATGCTATGTAACCCAAATTGATACGAAATAAACTTATTTTATTTTATATAAGGCCTTTGCCCAGCAGTGGGATGACGCAGGCTTACACTATTTGTATCTTAAAATATAGGTTTTGTGAAGTTTATCTAGCTTTTTATTTGCACCCTAATAAAGTCAGTATAATTGACAATCAACCTGACAATTCAGAACTAATTAAAATCATGTAGATACCCAGTTTTACCTATAATAACCACATTTTGAGAACAATGGCGCTTTGAAAGTACCTACACAATTTATTAAAATATTTAAGTAAATATCATTTACCTAGAAAACCTTTATTTCTTTTTCAAGCCAGTATTGTGGTGGTTGTATTAAGAAAATAGCTTTATATAACAGAGGAGCCCCTAAGCGGGAATTAGTGAGACAAAATAAAAAGCATATGGCGTCAATATAATAAAGCAGAAACACGTCAATTGTTTATTGTGTGTGCAAATTGCTGTAAAACTATTGTCCAGTGAGTGTGTGTGGGTGGTTTAAGGAATGAGCGATTAGCGATTATACCTTGTCCGGTTTGCTTTGTGCTTGTACGCTATCGTTGATGCAATGGGGGGTATCGTTTTTGAGCTCACCAGATGGCGCACTGTCGAGTAAGGTCTTGTCAGTAATTCTGTTTAATACTTTAAAGCACCAATAACTTCGTAAAAAAGTTTATTTTATTACGTATAACAACACAGTGTAAGCTATGTATATTATATTTACAATATTCTTCCTAAAATTAGCAAGCATGAAACATTTAAAAATCATTCTACCTCCAAGTACTAACAATATTATTATCTTATGTTGACTTAAAATCTTCAAGTCATAATTAATCAGGAATGGGCTCAATCTAGAACACAATCGTGAGTATTAGTATAATACGTGATAAAAAAGCACGCAACGCGCGAACACTGTATGACATCTGACATTTTGGAGGACCTCAGTCTACACCAGCGCCCCTAGTGGCAAATTCACACGCGATAGCCCCCATTGAAGGTGGTGAGGCCCAGAGATGTGGTAATGCTTTTTGTATTCCTATTTTGAAAATATGAACACAACATTTTTTTTTTATTTTTTTATTTGTGAACTGAAAAGTTGAAAAGATTGACATAAAGGTAGCTTATGTCAATAATAAGTAAAAAATCCTTCAATAATAGACCAGATTTAAGGATTACTATACTTAAAAAGCAGTTTTATGACTTTCGACGATGAATGGAGAGGGAGAGGAAGACCAAAGGAAAGATGATAATGTCGTGATGTCTGACAGACCTACAGAATAATGAAAGAAAAAAACGTGTTGCGACGACCCCAAGTAGAATGGGACAACGGTATGAAAATGATGATGATGTAATGTCTTTCAAAGATAATAATAATAAGTTGGAAGTTCCACCAGCAACTTGCTTTGAAATACAACCTTGTGGAATCAGAAGTGCCATACTATAAGTATGCGCCCGACCCAGTTCTCTATAATGGTACTATCACGTTGTATTGGGATCGACCTATCACCACTGACAGAACTGTTGTTGCCACTATTGCCTATGCCTGACATTGTGGTGATAGATCGATTGGAGCGTCGCATAATGATTGTTGATATAACAGTCCCGTATGACGAGAACCTCGTGAAAGCAGAGAAAGATAAATAATTCAAATATCTAGATCTGGCTCGTGAGGTTGTCGATATGTGAGACGTGGGTACGGCAGTCATTGTGCCGATAGTCGTGTCGGCCAATGGCTTAATAGCCAAGAGCCTCGACCAACATTTTAGGAGGCTCTCGCTTGGCAGCTGGATCAAGGGCTTGATTCAGAAAGCAGTACTTCTGGACACGGCACATATTGTTAGGAGGTTCCTCTCTCAAGAGCCCTGACCACCGGCAGCTCGGACCCTATTCCCAGCGCTGGTGGGCTACTGTTTTTTTTATATTTTTAAATGTTTTTTTTTTTTATATAGTTTATTAAGAAATATTTAAAAATGTTAAAAATATGTGTTTAGATGAATAAACGAAATAATAAGTTTATTAGTAGTAGTACATAACAAAAACAACAGCACATAGCTTATAGAAACAGTGAGTTGTACTATCAATTTTAAAATTATTGACAGGTTTCCGAGCGCCTAAAATAGGAATACGCAGACCTGTATCTTAGGAGTCGGAGATTTTGCGGCTTCAATTTATATAATACAAGCGTGACTTTCTGTTTGTTTACATTTTTTTTTAACACAGCAAATGGAGTGAATGAGTGTGGTTGTTTATGTAGGGGTGTCTAAATGAGTGTAGTGCACGGAACAGAAAAAACAGTGGAAGTGCTAAGTAGGCGTGGCACGCGTGTCACAATTATGCGTTGTTACGCTTAACCGATCCCAGTCGCGTTCTGACATCGCATCGAGTCGCTAGTCTCGCGACAAATTCATATCTACCTAGCTATGCCGTATTGTTCCGTTTTAGAGTGCAAAAATGATAGTAGGAGAAAAAATCTTAAAAATGGAGGTATTCCGTATCATCGGAAAGTACGATTTTCATTGTTTTCTAATAAAAATCTTGTTTTGTTTCAATTTACTAATATTTAATAGAACAGTTAGTCAAAATCAACCTTATGCAATTAAGAGAAAGTTTATTTTGGATTGATTTTTATTGTCGAAAGCACTTCGCTACTCAAGTAGTGATGTGGTCAAGTCGAATATTGAATTTGTCGATTGATATCGATACAAGGAATACCTAAACAATGTTGTTTCATTATTTATTTAGTTTTACATTACAATACAAGTCGTCGCGGTCGCCTTCATTCATACCCGAAATTATTTTTAAGTAAATTTCGTGTCCCAATTTAAGGTCGCATAAATGCGATGAAGCAAAAATATAATCAATGTTTTAAGTAGTAACATAATTATTATAATTTATTAATGATTGAGACGTTGCATTGATCACTAATTAGACATCAGTAGGTCCTTTAAAATATTTTAAGCATCAAAGAGAAATGGATAGATGCAACGGGTAGAGTTAATTGGATGCCAACCAAATCAAGCACGATATGCTCTGAACTTTACTATTTTCATTACGTTGCAGTCTTTATGTAAAATTTGAATATACAAGTATTCATGCATACATACAGCACTTTTATTTAATTTTAAATTTACCTGTCTGTTTGTCTGTCTGTGTGTCTATTAATTAATGGTTTAAAATGAACAGCGGTTTGTGTACCAAATAAATAAATGTACTCCCAACAAATCTTATTTATGCTAATTGAACAAAATATCGGGTATCTATCGATATCGATAAAGAATTTCAATGTGCTACGTGGTGCGGCCCTGACCGAGTAGCAGCAGAATTCGATCGATCACGCAAATGTCAACCGTATGTTTAACGCAATTAAGTTGATAATTGCGACCCTTGAGAATAGCGCCATCTATGGTCGAGTAGCGGAATTGAATCGTCAATCGAATCTTAGTGTGACTATAGACCGTAAATACGTTTTGCCGTTATAGCAAAATAAATCTTATTTGCAGAATGTCAGGGTTTATTTCCAAATCGGTGATGTAGGCTAATTTTGACTAAACTTAAAACTACAAATCAAACGAATTGTTTCTTTGTAGTGCAGTATATGATTATCGGTTTATTTGTGTGAGTTTGGCGACAGCGGTTCCTGTAGTAATTTTGGTGCATTGCACTTCCACTGTTTTTTCTGTTCCGTGGTGTAGTGTGTGTGGTGAGGTGTGTATGTGAAATCAAAGTGTTTAAATAATTTTTTTTTTAAGTAGGTTTGATAAAGTTATGATTCTATTAGCCAATATATTTTCTGTCTCATCATATGTTGAGGATAAAAGCCATTTTCGTAATTTATTTTTAATTTCATATATGTTATATCTATACAACGGAATCATTTTATTTATTTTATACATTCGTGAACTTTGAACCAACAATTGTCTACTAGTAAACGCAAAATGACAGGGGGGGGGGGATCTATTTGTCTCTCTTGACGTTTGAGAGGAAACAAAATTTAGAATAATAACAAGAAGTGGTGTATCATCCACACATCGATTCAATCGCTTTAGTTCGCAACTTACACGGACCACCCCAAGATGCCCTGAAGCGCTGCACATGGTAACTTGAAGCGGATAATGCTTTTTTTCACGAACAATACATACAAACATACAACGAAGGAGTTTTTCTAGTAATTGTTGTTAAGCAATGTTATTGTAATTGCAATTATTCTTTTTTAAGTCAAAACTTAATTTGGTTTGTTGAACGAGAACGTATCAATAGCTTATAAATAAAGGATAATTACTAAAAGACAGAGACATTTGTGCCGAATAAACGTTTTTTTTTTTTATATTTTAAGAATTGTTTGCTTTTTTTCGTAGTATATTCTATTAGAGCAACCTGCATAAGTAGGTTTTGTTTTTAAGTGCTATTGGGATAGACGGAATATTGATTTTTTTGTGTTGTATTTTAGCTTTTTTGGCATAGAAGACTGCATTTGTCATGTTTTTATTGGAAATATAGTTTATATTATAATATTATACATAGTTTTAGTGGAACTATGTATACTGCTATGAGGTTTATAGCCATTTAAATTGAACAGCACATTCACTAGCATTTAAACAAAACAACCACTTGAACTCCAACTCGAAGAAACATTTCCAAAAATCAAAATCAACACCAAAAAAATAAATTTCATTGATACAAACATTTCTTTCATGAATCGAACAATCGAATTCTCGAAAATATAATGTGTCGGTCGAAATTCAAAATTTTTCGTCCTTTGTGCTGCTAATGTCCGACAATTGGGCCCATCGAGCCACGGTGAGCCGGTTGAGCCCATATTTTGCGCATCTATGCCCCCGGTTTGTGCCGGCGGCGGGTGGATGGCCGATCCGAATGAAAGGCCACATTGTCATCAGACAAGTAGTTTCGGAAAAATATACCAACCCGTATCTGGCACTAATTTGTACAGGGACGGATTTTGGTAGCTAGGTTAAGAGGGTGATTCTTTTCGTGGTTAAAATTGGTAATTTAGTCGAAATTATGTGTTAACTTCTGAAAGTTTTATTGTAGTTGTAAACTGCGTAATTTGGGAAAGTCTTTGAGTTGTTAGATTTGTTTTTTATATTTTGTGAAAATATTATCTGGAATTTAAATATAAAGAGCAGTTTCTGTTAGAACTATTACAGTTTTTGTCGTAAACTATGGTCGTTTATTTAATTTGTTCATTTTATTTATAAACAACTTGTGATAAATTACATTTATTGCTGTAAGAAAGTATGTATGTACAAACACATAAGAGACTTTATTGCATAAACAGAGAGATTAAAACCTGAAACTAATTCAGAGGACATGTCCTTTTTAAAAGTCCAGAGATTTAGTGAAGACTATACTGATTTGCGTCTAAAAAGGGATTTTTGAAGAAAGAGCCACACATATTTGAATGGACTCTTACAGGCAGTGCACGCATAGTGTCTGTAATGAAGCAGTATATCAATATCACTATCATGAAACATAACCATAAATCCCAAATCCATCACTGTACCCCAAGGTGCAACCCGTTGCAAAAACAGACAGAAATTGTCCAAAAATTCTAAACGTGATCAAGTCATTGTGTGCGCACACCCGCCACAATGGCGCACAATGGACCATCCTTAGCCACTCTTTATTCGCAACAATGCCACTTTTACTAACAATAAAAACTCATTCAGTACCACACAGTCCTCTCTCAATTCCAAAATCCGAACAAATATCGACTTTGGATGGTCGATCATAGATTTTAATTTCGGTATGTTAATCGATGACTTTTGTGACGTTTTCTAAATGTTTGGTGTCCATCGCGTGTTTGCTATAGTTGTCATTGTTACCTACACCTATTGTAGCATTGTTCGTGCTCTATTGAATGGGATCAATGAGAAACATTTTAATATTACTAAATTATAAACGTCTTCCGTGATTTGTATGGCGGAACTCTGTGGAGTCGACTACGTTGTGTTAAATATTTTTCTCAAGAGCACATTTATGTATTTATATTTGCAACTTTAATTTATGAGAATCATCTCACTTCTCAAAGCCTGCAGTAAATTCATTTTCATTGCTCCATTATATTCAATGTTAAAGCATCTACCATCTTATCTAATAACCATAAATCTATGTATTCGATTTACGTTAAAACGAAAGTTCTTTAACCAAAGCGATGGTTCATAGTTCTATAAAAGTAAATCAACAACCTAAGGCTTTGACAGATAGGACCAAAAATAAGTACAATACGTGTTTGTAGTTTACAAACTACTCCACTCATTCCTCTTTCCGCCCACGCAAACAATATTTATTGCAATACGACACTGTCCCCACATGCATTCATACATCAACGGCTCAAACACTATCCCGGCACGACACATCCGTCTCATACAACACCATAAAGCCCATACAATATCTTTGCATCACCTTTATACTATCCAATCACTTTGTTACCATTGTAATTGTTACTCTTATTTTCTATTTCTTTACCAGAATCACTTTAAACTTGTCTAACATAAGTGTCATATTCCTGTGCATCATTTTGGTCGAAATCGTCATCCGGTCAATATTTCCACTGATTGCACAATTGAGTTTTCTTCCACCGGAAGTTAAGTGGTTGAATTAAGGTGGTTTTGAATGGACAATAAAATGTCAAAGGAATGTATAAGAACTTCTGTGAAATTAGCCCGCAGCGTTGACAGATGTCAAAAATTTGCAAGGTGCTGCAAGGTGTCGAATGCATCTGATAGATCTACAAATAATAGTTAGAATAATGTATAATTATCACTTGTTTCGATGAAGGCAAACATCGTGAGGAAACCAGCATGCTTGAGAGATATTTCTTGACGGCATGTGAAAGCCAAGTTGAGGGGGCAGCATATAAACTCTGACACCAGGTTAGGCACTAACCACACAAAATAATAGAATAGTTAGAATTACAAAAAACACTATCCCAGGAAGTACCAAATTCCATATTACTAACTGAAAGATTAGCTGAATCGAGGAGCCCTACTACATGGGACTTAAACTCAAACTCAACTCAAACTCAAACTCAAACTCAACTCAAACTCAAAGCATTTATTTCAATTAGACCATTACGGCACTTTTGAAAGTCAAAAATACAAAAAAGAAAATCTAAGCTACAGTCCCAGTCACAAGGCATAATAACTTGAGAAAGTACTGTAGTTAAACATAACTGGCCAAATGAAGGTGTGCTGTTAGGTACGCCTTTGTTTAAAAAACTCAATATCACATTGCCTGACCCGGGAATAGAACCCAGGAGCTCCTCCAACAGTTGCGTTTGCGACCACTAGGCACTAACCGTTTAATATTTTGTCATGTTTTGACTACCCAGTTCCTGAATGGGCAGTCCTTATTAAAACAATCGGATCTTAAAGCTAATGTAAAATTGAGAGTATTCTCTAAAGATCATACTTACTTACTACGTAGAACTGTTGCCACGCAAACCTGTTCGTAAACTTTGAATCCAAGTAAAGTAAACACAGAATAATTTCGTTTCTATGGATTCTTGATAATATTTTCAGCATCGACTTGTTTTCCTTCAAGATGATGTTATTGGTCTGTTTTAACTTTTTTAACTGAGATCGACTTTTATTTACTCGTGTATCGATTTATCAGGTTTTAGTGCACACAGAGAACGACAATTCTGCGTGTGTATAAAAAATTGAATTTACTGCAGATACATTGAAATCCTGATGCAGAAAATTAAAAAAAACTTAAAGATTTAGGTGACGGATTTTCTCATAATTTGATAAGGTTCTGTAAAAATATTTAACCTAAAAACAAGAATTAGGAAACAATACTTGTAAATTAAGCGAGCATTTTTTACAAGTCGTGTGAAAATAATGAAACAGATTCATATTCAAATATGTAATTTCTATATACACTGTGTATACCACATTCACACCGCAGCAAAACACGACGCCGACAACGTTGTGTGTATAGTTTTAGTCTCATAAGGTGTAAAATAATATGTATTTGTATAATATTATTGTTGTTAAATATTATTTTGTGTATTTTATCCATAAGCCTTAGTTGCCTGATAATAAAATGATTATTATTAAAAGGTTGAGGTAAGCAATAGTGGCAGATTGCTGCCCTTTTAGAAACAATTCTTTTACAAATTCGCAACAGCCGTTACTTTTCCTTTAATTTCTAGTTAACTACTACTAAAGAAAGCCGAAAATAACAAGGAATTGCTACTTAGTCTCCTCATCCAAACCTAAAGTTATTTAAGCCTTCCTCTGCATTGTAAGCGGTTCATTTGAAGCACCACAGAACAGACTACAGATCAAGCTTTAAAACGTCTCTTATCTGAAATTTCATTCACAAATATTTACAAATGCGCCTTTAATTTGTGACAATGCTTGAGACCGTTCCGTGGTTCATTCATGAACTTTCATTCAGTTCATTCAAGTTTGTCCAGGATCCAAATGTTGCATTCCTGTAATCCTGGTATTGTCCGGCGGTTTGTGGATTCATTCATTGCAACTTGTATTTGGAACAGTCTATCTGCGTTTGAGATCTAATCTCTGTGATCATCTGTTTCTGGGTGGATTGCGGCTCCTAGTATTCCTGTTGCCATTTTTGCATCGATGTTCCATGTATCGAAAAAAGTAATGTCTAAGT
The DNA here is from genome assembly GCA_905147715.2 of Xestia xanthographa. NCBI lineage: Eukaryota > Metazoa > Arthropoda > Insecta > Lepidoptera > Noctuidae > Xestia > Xestia xanthographa. The sequence goes on from LR990655.1 coordinate 3,197,639, forward strand.
TAACAGCATTACTTAGTGTAGGTACGTCACGAGCTTCTTTTATCAAATTACTACATAATTATTATAAAACAAAGTCCTCCGCCGTGTCTGTCTGTCTGTTCGCGATAAATTCAAAAACTGTTTCACCGATTTTCATGCTGTTTTCACAAATGGATAGAGAGGTTCTCGAGGAAGGTTTTTGTATAAAATTTGTCAAGTTTTTGTATACATTGGCTAAAATATAATGATATTGTTGAAGGTGTCGGAAAAAAAATAAGCCGTCTGGGAGCTTTACTTTTGGTCGCGATAAACGACATCCTTAAGTATAAAAACTTCACCAAACATCTGAATAACAAAACAGAAGAAAGCAAAGCAAGGTTATTTAAAAGAGGCGGAGTGAAACAGTTCCGTTATCTTCCGGAATTCATTCACTTAACTCTCTAATACACCTTTCACGTTCTATATATTATAATTTCTCAATACATAATCAATAAAACTGCAATTCTACTACTCATTCATTGATTCTAAATCTCTTTTCAAGCGACACCTTTCGTAGAACATCATTCTGTAGGAGCACTTACTATTCAGTTGCAATTTTACTCATAATACCACCGGTTTCAATTCGTTTGTGTGCAGCATCAGACATGGCGGCACCAAGCTTATCCTTATTGTTATCTGAAGTTTCATTAACATCCCCTGGGATATATTTTTTATTTAAAACCTTTATGTATTTGTGTACGTTGAAGTGTAAACTTCGTATTGTGTGCAAAGTCGGATTAAGGAAGTCCGTATGAGTCGTTTTTTTTTTCGTTTCACTTTGAGCTACCGATATGTTATAAAGAATGTACGCGAGAATTATAAAAGTAAAGCAAAAAACTGACTGGAAACGAGACTTTTAAAGGTATATTCATTTAACTAGAGTGATTAATTATCCCAGGCAGTATTTATTATAACTTTCATAAATCTGGATTTATGAAAATACCTTTATATTTATGACTAGCGGACGTCACGCGGTTTCACTCGCGTAGTTCCCGTTCCCGTGGGAGTACGGGGATAAAATATTGCCTATGTTACTCAGGGTGAATGTAGCTTCCTAATGGTGAAATATTTTTTGCAATCGGTTCATTACTTCCGGAGATTACCCCCTACATACAAACTTACAAACAAATGTTACCTCTTTATAATATTAGTATAGATCTACCTAGATAGTAAACGGAAAGTATGGATCAAATTACAGCGCAATGAACCCAGGAAATCTCTCGCAAGAAAAAGAGGCTATCTTAACATAAAACGTTAAACTGAACTCTTAATTGACAAATACAACTAGTATATATACCATAACAAATTAAATTAATATTCAACGATCTACCAAAAAAAAAAAACAACGCTCGTTGACAACCAGGCTTATACGCATCCTATACACACTACCATTTTGTGTGACATCATTCAGAACTAGCCACGCGTGATCATCTAGTCGAGTGACAAAATTAATTGGTTAAAGCCACAATAAAGTGCGTTATACACGATACGAGGGACAATGTCACTATTGAAACCCCCGGATTAGTCGGTTCCCGCAGCGACCAATTTTTCGCTTGTGAGAACACAGCTTTTGAACAGTAGCAATGATTCTCTTATGAGAATGGGCGCCTGATTTGTTTGAAGGTTCCTCTAAGATTTTAATTTTCTGGTTAGTATTTCATAATTATTTTCTTTTAGAAAACTTCATGGCTCAAACTGTTTTTGGTCAGTCTAATCTTTCCCGCTGCTGAGCAGATCTTCTTCAATTCCTTCTAGAATAGGGCTGTCATTAATGCTGAAAAGCCGACCAGAACGTTTATAATTGAAGTAGGGTAAACCATGGATGATAATGTGAGCAAGGTAAGTACATTTTTTAGGGCTTCTGAATTCATGTTTTTTTTTTCCTAGAGCTCATCAGGTTTTGAAAACGAATTTTTTAATCGATTGTTTTTTGCCGCCAAGACAATCAATTTAATAATAATATCCACTTAGTAGAAATTATATTCGAGGAACTAGTTAGCTAGCAGAACATCAATAAAATTGTGTTAAAAGCGAGTAAGACATTCTCTAAACATATCTACACTAATAATATTATATAGAGGAAAGATTTGTATTTTTGTGTGTGTGTGTGTATGTTTGTAATGAATAAACTCAAAAATTTCTGCACCGATTTCAAAAATTCTTTCACCATTAGAAAGCTACATTCACCCTGAGTAAGATAGGTTATATTTTATCTCCGTACTACCACAGGAACAGGAACTACGCGGGTGAATCCGCGTGACGTCCGCTAGTATAATTTAAGCAGCGCCTTTTAAAATAATGCGTGCGGAGCGAGCGCAAAATTTCACGATTCAGTTCAGATAGGCCAATCAACAAAACCGGGAACACTGACTTATTGACACAACGTTCTAAACCGGGACATGCCACGGTGCACCGGGAAGAATGGACGCCCTATTTGCAGTATGTACCAGAAAGTTGCGGCCATATAGGCTCTGATTCAGACTATCAAACGGCACAACATTCTCCATGGTACCAAGATCAAAATCGCGAAAAAAATAATCTGCTGCCCCATACATTTGGGTCGATTAGGTATTGAAGTTTTGTTCTGGACCGCTGATTTTTGACGCCAGATATCAATGTTACTGAACAGAATTATCAGAGTTAAACGAAATCATGTTCAAAAAACCGACTTCAAAAAACACAAAACACAAAAAAGTGAAAAGTAACTTTAGCTTCAGAATACCTTTGTTTGATTCATTTAGTTTTTTTTTGTCACTGACTTCTTAAGCTTAAGTTATTTTTCACTTTTTTGTGTTTTGTTTTTTTTGATGTCGGTTTTATTTATTTTGCAAAAAAGTTTTTTATTTTTCCATTTTTAGTTGTAATATCTTGTGCATCATATAATCGAGACATTCAGTGCGACCATTTCCAACAAATGGGCCGTAGGCTTGTGGGACGAGTTGATGAACGACTCGTCCGTTGCAGTTCTATTGAATACTGCCGTAAACTTCTTCTGAACGTGTGTATTGTGTTGATCATTCTAATCGGTGGTGGCAGGTTATTAGCTGCTGAGTTATGAGACTGACTGTGTACTGTGTACTGCCCCATTAGCCTCGTGGTCGCAAGCGCGACTGCTGAGCATGGGGTCCTGGGTTCGATTCCCGGATCGGGCAGAAAGTGCTATTGGGTTTTTCCATCAGAGTTTGGAAGTTGGCGGTTAGATACCTCCGTGCCTCGGAGAGCATGTTAAGCCGTTGGTCCTGCGCCTGATCTCTCTCCGGTCGTATCGGATTGCTGTCCCATCGGACTTTGAGAGTAAAGGAACAGAGAGTGCACCTGTTCCTGCGCACACGCTTGTGCACTATAATATCTCCCGCGCCGATGGCTAATCTTCGCCTAAGATTGGCCGCCGTGACCGAAAACGGTCAGGAGGACTCTTACTATGCTATACGTCTGCCAAACCATTCGGGGTAATAGTGACGTGGTGGCGGCATATTCAAATTATAAAATAAAAATAATAAAATAAATAGTGTTTTATTGCAGGCAAAAATACCCATATACAAGAAAAATACAATTGAAACAGATAAAGTAGTAAAGAAATCATTAATACCTACTCATAAAAATATCATTCAATTCATTAAAAATCATAAAATATCATTCAATTCAATAAACATCCTATAATATCATTCAATTCATTACTTAATATCAATAAAAACATTCAAAAACAATTTAAACATGGAGGTATGTATAGGTACCCATAGTCTTCAAAAATACCATTAATTTTATCGTCATTTTTTGTTGCCGCCTAGGTGAACAGAAATCCAGTGCACAAATATAGGGCTTGCAAGGTTGCACGAGACAACCCTCAAAATGCTATTACTGGAGCGTCTCAAACTTTGCCAATAGGACGCGACCCTCGACCTCATAATGGCGTAAAAATCAGGAACCCTCGCTTCAGCAAACATGCTCGAAGCGCTACAGTACCTTGGCAGTTTCATAAGGGTTCGGTAAGCGTCATTGTACTGAACCCTTAATGAGTTGTACATCTTTTTTGTGAAGTTGCACCATAGTTGGCAGGTGTACATTGAGAGACAATAAGCTTTGAATAGAGTGATCTTGACGTCTTTGGTGCACTTCACAAATTTGCGTGCGAGCATGTTACTCCTCACTGAGAGGGCCCTACGCTCTCTTTCTATATCGCAGTCGTCCTGGAGTCTGTCCGTCAAAACGTGCCCCAAGTATTTAAACTGTTTTACGACTTTTACGGTCACACCATTCAAAAACAAACTGGGTATGTTCCCCGGATCTTTCCCAGACCTGAATACCATGGATTCGGTCTTAAGAACGTTGTATTTTAGTCCATGAGCATCAGCATAATGCTCACAGACAGACAACAATTTCCTCAAACCTTTGATCGAGGGACTCAAAAGAACCATGTCATCAGCATAGCTCAAACTATTTACACAGACATTACCCAGGTGACAGCCGACTCCAGTTCTCCTGAGTTCCTCGATCAGACCATTGATATACAGATTTAAAAGGTCCGGAGAAGTCAACCCACCTTGGCGCACACCGCAGTCTAACTTATAACTGCTGGATAGAGTGTCACCCCATTTGACTTGATTAGTTTGACCCCCGTACCAGAATCTCAACAGATCTACGATTTGGTGAGGGACTTGTGACTTTTTTAGTTTGTCCCAAAGGATTTCATAATTCACCAGGTCAAAGGCTTTGCTCAGGTCTAAGAAGCAAGCATACACTGAAGTTTTCTGGTGACTGTAATAGGCTATCGTACTCTTAAGACTAATAATCGCAGAGTCCGTTGAGAGTCCGGGTCGGAAACCAAACTGCGCATCGTCAATTTTTATATTATTTAGCAGTACAGGTTGTATGAGACGCTCCAGCACCTTGCCAATTACCGTCCCAAGTGAGATAGGTCGGTAGTTACCAGATGCACTCAAATCACCCGTTCTATTTTTAACAATCGGAACCACCACAGTTCTCATTAAAAGTTCCGGCAAGTAGGCGTGTTTTATAAATAAGTTAAATAGCGTGCTTAAATGTAGAAACAAGTCGGCGCTTCCCCAAACAAGGTGCTCCACACTGAGATCATCGTGCCCAGGTGACTTACCACGCTTCATATTCCTCACTGCAGAGATCACGTCATCTAGCGTAAATGGTGGCAGTGGTTGAGTCACGATGGTTTCATTGCTGAGCTTACAATCGACTTGTACGGGGTCAACTTTAAATTTACTGGCAAACAAATCAGCTATTTTACTTGTTTCCTGCAATCCATCGACAGAGACAGGAAGGCTCTGTTTAAAATTAAACTTTTTAGTCGCATTCCAAAACTTAACAAAATTCTTTTCTTTTCTAAGCAAGGCCAAAATATTCATTTTTATAGACTCCTCATTTTTCTGACACCACTTGATTTTATTTTTAAACATGGAACGACTACTACGCATGTTTTCAAAAAACAAACCTTGTAACGGTCTACCAGCCTCCACCCAAACCTTGAAATGGAACCTAGCAGTTTGATGATAGTCCTGCACATGGTAGTTCCATCCAGTCACTTTTTTGCATCGCTTCTGTTCACCTAAACGAGAACTCAGTACAGCAGCAATCTGCAATGTATCAACGATATATGAATAATACAAGTCAATCGATTTACAATATTTCTCATAATGTTCGCAATTAATATTGTTTTCACAGTCACACTTAAAAATATTAAAATCATCACATCATTTATTAGAACAATGTTTTTGGTATAATTTAATTTGTTCTTTGGTACGCTTGCCCCATTTGATTCCCTTTTGGTGGTTACTAGAATCGGCGACAGCTGTCTCAACAGTCATACAGGATATATCGCAAACAATTCGCAAGGGGTAGTGATCAGACCACATGACGTAATGTATGACGTCAGCAGCTATCACAGTATCCCAAGCAGCCTAGGTTGCGATGCAGTGATCCAGCCACCGCCGACTCCCATGTGACTCACTCATAAACGTAAAAGTTTCGGAATCTAATCCAAGTAAATTAAAATCGACACATTCCCACTCCATATCTGTACAAAACTTTATCAACTCAAGGCCAAACTTAGCCGTACGATGTGCATTAAAATCACCCATCACATAGATACATTGCGCATCACCCTCTTCTATAATTGCGTTTATTGCACCCAAACAATCAATAAACTCAGTCAGATTATCGACGTTATCAACAGGCATATACACATTTATAATAATAACATATCCCGTACCAGTCGCTATTCTCACAGCCGCTAGGCGGTCACTACTACAACTAATAGGTGAAACATATGGAAACTTAGTTTTGTTCCACATAATGGCTAAGCCCCCATACGGCCTACCCCTTAAAATACCTGCCGAAGTATCGACCAGAAGACTTGGCAACACACCCAAAATCTGCATTAATTTCATTTACAAAATCTAAGTCGTGAGGTAGCAACCAAGTCTCCTGCAATAAAACAATGTCACCAGTTTTAGTGAGTTCACGCACACATTGCTTTGAGCGCTTAATCGATTTACAATTATAGGACAGTATTGATAAAGTCGACGCTTAATCGATTTACAATATTATAGGACAGTATTGATAAAATTATCTGAGAGCCGACATAATTTACCACTTAAAAAGTGTTGTCAGACTCTCGAGTGTCATGATATATTTTTAACAATTGAGAACCTTCTCCTTTTGGAAGTCCCAAAAGGAGAAGGTTCTCAATTCGATGGTTTTTTTTTTATGTATGTACACCGATTACGCTGACATTTATAATAATAATAATAAATAATAATAATAAATGTTTTATTTGCAACCCTTCTTACAATTGGTCTTATTCTAAGGTGTATGTATATACTTAAAATAGGAGAATGGACATTGGATTACAATATCATTGGATACTGTAGCTAGGGCTTACTTATATTAGGCAAATTAAGTAATAAGTATCCCTGACTCCGAAACTAAGCATAACCTGTATGATCCGATTTACGTGATTCTTTTTTAGTTTGATGCGGAATAGTTGCCATTTGGTCCCATAAAAATTTAACATAGTTTGGCCCAGTAGTTTTCATTTTATGAACATATTTACTTCAGTCGTGTAGAATAATTTCATGTATGTTCACCGATTTCTCCTCCATTTGTGGAGCGATTCTCAAAATTCTTTTTTTATTTGAAAGAGTATACTCCTGAAATGGTTGCATTTAAATTTGGTGAAGATCTGATGCTGATCTTCGGAGATTTACAATGGAACTCTTCAAAACTAGATGGTAAATTGGTTGTGATTGCTGCAATCGCTTGGATGTTTATTGTTTATACAACATCATGACGTAACATCACGCCTGTATGCTCTGAGGGGTACGCAGATGTGTACAATACACCCAAATTTCGATAGTTTAGGTATGTTAAGTTCCATTTATTGGAAATAAGCCTGTTATCATGACATGTATTGTAAACAATGTAAAATAGATGCATAGCAAATATTTGTATAGGATATTACAACTAAAAATGGAAAAATAAAAAAACTTTTTTGCAAAAAAATAAAACCGACTTCAAAAAACAAAAAAGTGAAAAATAACTTTAGCTTCAGAATTCGGTGACAAAAAAACTAAATGAATCAAACAAAGGTCACCGACTTCTGAAGCTAAAGTTATTTTTCACTTTTTTGTTTTTTGAAGTCAGTTTTATTTTTTTGCAAAAAAGTTTTTTTTTGATTACTGAATCTTCACTAACTATTTAAAATAATTACTGCTGGCTACATATAGGTAAACAGAAATAATGTTTCTAAAGTTTATTTTTCTTCAGAAGGTCAACATAAAATGAAACCAAGATAGCAATGCTCAATATTACATTTAATTATGTTTCCAGAATCCCAGTTTTTGTTTCATTAAACAAGCTTGTGATCTTCATTAACTTCAGGATATTGTTGCACTACATAATGGTTGCCGATGACATTAATTGATTATCCAGCATTCCACATGATAAAGCGTTTTCTCCTCTCTGAATTCTTATGTAGCCCTGTTCACCGAAAACCGTGCCCCATGAATTCTTAACTATCCAGTATTGCTTGCCGTTTTCTGAAAAGTAATTTTGTAATGTAGTGATCAACGTTCATTCCTTTTCTGTAAGGCCCAAAATACATTGGTCAAGGGCAGTGGCCAGTAGCGATTACAATTTGTACAGCGATGCATCATTCATTCATTCATTCATTCATTCATTCATTCATTCATTCATAGCCGTGAGTAGCGAAAACGACGGTGACTGTTGACTCGCTTCTGTCCGATCGGTTCACATGGTTTACACCACCGCGGCACCGTCCCTAATACCCACAGGACTTATGATTTTGTTAAAAGGCAGTAGCATCGTATCGCACAGATTGTCCTATCCAAAATAAATGAATGCGCATTGTTTTAGTCGCTCACTAACACATTGTTTATGTCCATTACTACACTATGTTCGAACCCAGGAAGGCGCATTACTTTGTGTAATTTATTTCATCATCACTGGTCTCAAAACGGTGAAGGAAAACATCGTGAGGAAACCGGCATGTCCTAGAACCAAAAAATTCGAAGACATGTGACATCCACCAATCCGCACTGGGCCCGCGTGGTGGATTATAGCCCGTTCCCTCTCATAGAGAGTAGGCCTGTGTCCCAGCAGTGCGAACATTAATAGGCTGATGATGATGATGATGACTGTAAATTATTTAATTTTATATAATGTTAGTATTTGTTTAATTGTTAAGTATAAATGTGTAAATTTATTTTAATTTCATGTAATGTAAGGATTATAATTTTCTGAAATAAATGAATTAATAAAAACCTGGACCGATGTAAATCGCCTAAGAGACAAAATACATAAAAAAGTTAAGTCGTCGAATCACGAAACGTTGCGACGCTGCGCGCTATAATAATAATAATAATGTATTTGCATCAGACACAACGATCCATAACTTAGTTAATAAACACACTCAAAATAATGTTACTTGGAAATCAAATAATCAGAGACAAATACACATCACACAATACTGTTTTATCTGGACAAAATAAAATTAAAATAATTCCTTTTTTTTAAATTAATAAAATATAAAAAAATGTTAAAATTAAAAACAAAACAAGTTAATTTCAAAACATAATCAAACCATTATGATAAAATAAAATTTCGTTAAAATTCAATACATAATTAATAATAAAAAAATATAAATCACAATAAACTATAAACTATTTTAAATAACGTGGAATTCTATGAAATGCACCATAAAAAATCTTTTCTTATGAAAAGATTTCACTTATGTGGTTCGTGGTTTTCGAGACAGGTACCTCAGCCCCGATACCCAAGACGTTGAACGCAAAATGTTTTAATGTTAGTACGAGTACATGCCATAACTCATTAAAACTGTAACTCACTTACCTGTACCGTAGCCCACTAAAAGAACAGCATGGTTAACGGAGCCTTGATTGCACTCTTGATCTGACATTATGCCTCCATTGTAACCATGGAAACTGGCTGACTGGACGCCTATAAGAGGAAGAGAAAGCAATGGTTTAGTAGATAAAAAAAGGGAATTTAATTCGAGGGACTAAATTGAATCCCGAGCGTAGCAAGGGATTCTAGAGTAGAATACTGAGCAAGAACCGAGATGATTTTTTTACACGACTGCCCCAAAAACCGAGTGTTATGTTTTTAGGGTTCATTGTAACAAATCTACTTGATCCTATGAAAATAAATGGATATAAGCAGACTTGTTCAATTAAAATTTAATAAGGGAAAAATATTTACAGCGGAGATAAAAAAATACAGCTAATTACAGAAGACCTACGTAGCACGCACGGTAGGATAGTTTGAAGAAGGTAGTTTTATAGTTCACGCACTTAGTTGGCGACAAATCAGTTCAGCACTGAAGGAGAGACAGGAACAGGCACTGGGGTACCAGGTGCAGGTCAGTTAGCATAGCTCTGCGAGACAAGCAGTAAGTCAGGCACGAATTTGTAAATATATTTAAAGAATCGTATTTAGATCGATTTGTTGAGTGTTAACATAGAAACAAATAAAAAGGATGATAAATACTATATCATGTTTCTATATGTACTATATCACTGTAAATTCTAAACGCCTAAACCGATCATATCGTTAGAATCCTTGTAATATATAAAATAATAAAAATAAAAAATAATATAAATAAATATATATAAAATAAAATAAAATATTTAAAAAATTAAAAAACCCTACTGCGTAAAAATAACTAATAAATAATAACTTTAAAAATAAAAACTGAAAAGAAAATAAAACAAGTTCAGGAGAGAGGACATAATGACTGCACGAGTTGTGTATTCTTCTTTTTACTATTGACTGCGAGAAAATAAGTAGAGGTATTGTATTTATATTTCTCGTGGGTTAATAATAACAGCCAATCGGAGTCAACGAGGTTAGATTCAAAATGTTTTTGTTCACTCAGAGAGAAAAAAAGAGTTTTATTCACTGTTATCGATTAAAAATGTTTTTATTCACTGTTATCTATGAATAAAATGCCTTTTTTCGAGTGGAAATGGTAAACAAATAATTTTACTCCTAGTATCAACTATACGTAGTGTTGGCCAAAATCGGTCTTGGTCTTGGTCTTGCAAAAATGCAAGAACAAGACCGACTTATTATAGCAATACCAAGACCAAGACTGAACCCTGCAAGACTTGATTGAGCAAGAACAAGACTAAGCCTGCAGGACTCTTGCGTCTCGCAGTTAAGTCAAACTGAGATTCCCAAATCTCAGTTGTTATAGTAATTATTTGGTTTAAATCCCGATTTTGATAGACTTTCCCCAGTATCAAAACCGTAATCGTCATAACGCTAAAAGGTATTGCATTGATTATTATATATTTCGACTATTTATTAAGTATGTAGCGTGTTACTTACAAATATGTCCCATGTGATAAAAATATAGCATAACTTTCTAGCAAAGTTCATTTCATACCTTGTAGGTATATCTACCTATAGTATTATATTATGCTTGTATAAGTCTAATGTGCAGATCTAAAATTAGTAGGTTGGTAAACATTATGTAGGTACTTATGTTTCAAAGTTTATATTCAAACACTGTTTTAACAGTGTGTTTTTTCTGTGTTATAATCACGGAAGATATCCCGTAAGTGACATTTTAAGTAAAGTTTATATTATTCTTCCATTCAGCAAAATTTAAAACTAACAGCGAGTCGAGTAGGTCTAGTACTAGTAGCTGCAGTTCTTAAGCCAGACGATGTTATGGTACAGACGCCAGCACATCAAGCTTCTACAATCTGCCAAATTTCTTTAACAGATTTTCAATTTTATCGCTAAAGCGATAAGGTATGAACCTTATCGCTTTAGCGACGACAAATGAATTTAATTATATTTTTTTTTTTTAAATTATTGTCAAGTTAATTTGATTAATTTGATAGTTCACTATGCCTGTGTCAATTTAAGCTCAACATGTACCAACTCTGTTACCTTGTTCTAAGATCTAAACTAATAAAAAATAAAAAAATAGGCTAATAGGTATTTGAAAGTAGTCTAGTCTAGTCTAAGTCTAGTCTAAATCTACTTAGACTAGACTACTTTCAAATACCTGTTAGCCTATTATTTTATTTATTTATTAATTTAGATCTTAGAACAACGTAACAGAGTAACTATACCTTTGTTTAGATCTAGTACTAGTAGTAGTAAAGTAGTCTAGCCTAAGTAGTAGTACTTAGACTAGACTACTTTCAAATACCTATTAGCCTATTATTTTTTTTATTTATTAGTTTAGATCTTAGAACAACGTTACAGAGTAGGTACGTGTTGAGCTTAAATTGACATAGGCATAGACTCTACAGTCTCGCAAGACTTGCGAGACTCTTGCTGCAAGACCAAGACCAAGGCTGCGAACGCAATACCAAGACCAAGACCAAAACCAGGTGTATTGACGCAAGACCAAGACCGAGACTGGCAACACTAATATCAACATCTTTGACGAAACACGGGTTGTGTGTGTCACCATAGAAATTTATTGCCAGTACTAAAAAATATCATTTGATCCACATTTCGACCGTGTAGGTAAACACTGGATTTTTAAAAATAGCCGATGATAAAGTTTGTAGATCTACGACAATTTTCAGTATGACAACCAGTCTTACTAAAGGGTATCGTATTACCCAGTAATTACTGGGTTATGAAGGTCAGATAGGCTGTTGCTCCATGTAAATTACATGCAGGTGCAGGTCGCGCCGAATGATGATGTTTCGGTGAAATAATTCTCCACCTTGATATAGTAACACGTTGATGGGTGTAGGAGACCAGCGTTCCCAGCCCAGTCCCCTACACTATGTAGCACTCACCAATGGAAATAGGTCCGGTTGTGTACAGTAACTGTTTTAATTTCTCTTGTGAAGTTAATTGGTACTGTGTGCAGTCAGAGAGCTTTACTGCTGCCTTTTCTGGAGTAAACGCACAGGTTTGTTCTGCATTGGCGTACGGATAATCAGTTTCTGACTCAAGACCGCCCAGCTGAATCATTGTTCTGTCAAAAAGTTCAAGGATGAATTATTGCTATAGCTCTGCAATTTTTGTTTACTCTAAGCGTAGAATCACAGTGGGAGAGGCGCGGGCGGCGGAATCCGCAAGCAGGTGTCGTTAAAACGCAGCTTCTTCACTGGTTTACCAATGTGGGCTTATTATGTAGTACCTCTTTGTAAAATACCATAAGAATGTTTGTATTTACCGAAAATTTGAGGTCATGGTTCCTTCGTTACATCCACTTGAACCCTTATCACAGTCTACAGACTGTTGTTTAGATAATTCTATCAGCTGACCATGCTTGATTGCGTATTGACCCTCGATATGACCTGTAAAATGAACACTTCGAAATATAAGTAGGTACATACATAAACTCACGCCTTTTACCCATGGGGGTAGGCAGAAATTACAGAACACCACACACAGCAACAGGTGGTGTTCTGTAATTTTCGTCATACTCCTTTGATCTCTTCCACGTCAATACATCAGGTCATCATCAAAATATATCTCAGCTGACATTACACTTTTACATGGGTAGTAAAAATATGTGAAAGTAAGTTACTGTTGGTAAACAAAATGCTTTTGATAAGCAACTTCTGGATGGTGGTTTTTTTTTGTTTGGGAAATCATCAAATGAGGAGGCGTTTGGAAACCTCAGGTTGGGCAAGAGCCGTTTGAAGGCAGCACCGGTTTTAGATGGTACTGTAATACGACCTGGATAAACTAATGGTAAACGGGATAAAGAGATTAGAGTCGTATGAGACGTTGCCCAGTACGATGGTCTGAAAAATAAAGCTTCGAAATCTCCGCCGTGCCCCAACATTTAACGTTATCAATAAATGACGAAAGACTAGTTTAATCGAGATACGTACATCAGACCGCCCAGCCATGAGCTGACGAACGACTCAAGTAGTAATGTAGGTCAAGAATACAATTGTATTTAATCAGTATTTTATTAAAACTGATCTTCTACCTTTATATGTAGGGTCAAACAAGCGATGCATAACTCTAAGGCCTTAATATCCTTCATAAAAAACTCGAAAATGGAGTGGAAAATAGCACATCTTATCTATAAAATGGTCATAGAACCTGCAATGACTTACGGCCTTAAGGCAGCGGCACTCACAAAGGCAAACCGATCGAAACTCAGAAGATACGAAAGACTCATTCTTAAAGATATGATAAAGAGCACGCGAAACCCCCCGAATAAGAAAACACGCGAAATTCTTATGGGAAAAACAATTACCAAAAAAAATAAATGCCTACGGCTATGCTACTACGGGCACATCCTCCGACGACCAGAGCCTCACTTACTACACACAGCTATTAGATACAAGGCGAAACGGTTAAAAGTAGAAAGACCAATATATACATGGAACGAGTCACTCCAACAAGACATGGACTATTTCAATAAAAGCAAAGAAGAATGGATTCAGCTAGCAGCAGATAGAGGAAAATTCAAGACGGCCACCCAGGAAATATATCACCTCAGCGAAACTGACAGTGAAACAAATACTACTAACGACGAAACATATACACGAAAATAATTTTTAAATAAGACGTGTCAAAAACGAATGGAATCGCAACCATCAGAAACGAACATGATTCTCCAATGTTAGAAGAGACCAACCAAACGAAGGTCAAAACACCAATGCTCATTCTTATGGATTGTACCTGTCTTTACCACTATTCCTATATTGGCTCTAGGCTGCATAGTCGGCTGATTGTGCCCGACTGGCTGCGGTTGGTCGGGCTTCCTTTCCCATCCCAGAGCATGTCTTTCCTTACAAAAAGTGCCCCCTGGTGTATCCGGCTTGTCCGAGTCAGGCTTGCTCCTGGCTGGGTGTGGTGCTCAATCATCATCAATCATCAACTGATCTTCTACCTTTATATGTATAACGTACAAAAATATTGTACTTACCACTTGAACTGAAAGAATAACACGATCCACAATCAAGTTGGTTTTTGACTCCAGTGACAGCATTGAGTTGACGCCAGTCGTGCGACTCAGGCGCATTGTTATTAGGAATCTGATCATCGGTTACAACGCTGCAATCACTCTGAGTGAAATTTGAAGGTGGAAATACACAGGTCATTTTTTTGACAAAGTCATCGTGAGTAAGATCGCTAAATTGTGTTATACCTAAAATAAAAGTTTAGACGTTTAGAACCAGTATTTTCATTTTTGTCATAATAAAAGGTTAAGTCAAACTATATATTTGTGATATACGTACCAAATGCAGCGTGTTTACTTTGTTGATTCATAACGTTTGCTCTCTCTAGGTTTTCTTTAAATATTTCGAGCCTGGCTTGCTTTTCTTCTTCGTCTACATATTGTTTGTTGTATTTTTGGATGAAGCGTTCAAAGTGTAGCTCTGCATGTTCAGGTAGAAAAACTTCAGGCGCGGTCTTGGTCGCTGCAAGCGACGCTAAACAAGTACAGAACAAGAGTAGTAATGGTGACATTGTCGCACAATAGACCCTGAGAATCTAGATTGGCAGAGGAAAACGGAAACCTTTTATAGTTGTTGGTAAAAGAAGTATTCGACGGTATATTGTCTTATCATTTAGAAAATATGTAAAAGAAAATAGTTTGCATAGAATTTCAATAATTTTATTTATTCGCATTCGTTTAGATATTCGGAAATGTTTTTATCGTGTTTTTTTATGAGATAATTCAGATTCCATAGAAAATAAACATACCAAAAGTAGTTATGATTGCGACCGGTATGTATGTAGGTATTTATTATTATTTATTTAAACTTCATGTACAATAGTGGTACATAGGCGGATTTAATGTCACAAGGTATTCTCTACCCGTCAACCTTTGGGTTAAATAGGAAAACATAGTGATAGGGTACAAAATAATGTCTAAAAAACTAACTTCTTGTTAACGACTATTTACAAACTTATATTGATACTAAACTACTTCTTTCTCTTTACTTTTCTGTCTCTTTCTCTTCTTTAATACTTTCTACTTTGCTACTTCTTGTTATTTATGTATGTTAATCTGTTCCCTCATATCTTCTGAAATACTTACCTATCATAATGTGACAAATGAAGTATCGTTGGAAGAGTCTTGATCATGCGCTGGTTATAGACTACGTGGCGATAAATTGTATATGGCGCTATATCTCTCTAGAGAACGTAAAGTCATGAACTAAAAAATTAAAAGCGTATATTTTTGTGATATAATAAAACTATTGTTGCATTGCTTTATATATTTAATTATGTACCCATCACCTAAAATGCATTAATTCTCCTCCTCTCTTGTAATCCTTATTAATTCCGGTATTACTTTATTATTATTACACAATTACATAACTATGGATGACGCCATAAATCCATTGTTCATCATTCCACACGATGAAGCACCTTCGCCACGTTGTATTTTGATGTAGCCCTGTTCACCGAAAACTTCGCCCCATGAGTTCTTTATTAGCCAGTATGGTACGCCGTTTTCTGAAAAAATATTTATTTTAATGAAGTTATAATTCATAAACACATTGAATATACCGTAATAACATAACGCTTGAAATATCTAAACGGTAAGGCTGAAATTTACCTGTGGTCACCCACATTTCACCGGTTAGTTTTAGTATAATAAGAGGGAAGCTGATTGCGATCAACCGAGATACTACTATTATTATTATAGCTAGCCTGTATTGTCCCACTGCTGGGCAAAGGCCTCCCTCCATTCCTTCCAACGGATCACGATTCTGTGCTATTTCTTTCCAATTCTCAAGGAAGACATCCAGTTCGTCCCGCCATCTCCTTCGTGGTCTGCCGCGACCCCGTGTCACTGTTTCAGGGCACCATTCCTGAGCCTTACGAGCCCACAGTTCGTTCGGCATGCGACACACATGTCCTGCCCAGTCCCATTTAAGTTGGGCAGCCTTTTGAGCCACGTCAACGATTTGCGTTTTGGAGCGCAGTGTAGTGTTACGAATACGATCTGTTAATTTTACACCTAAGATACTCCATAGCACGTTGGCAAACCTTGAGTTTGAACTTTTGGATGTTGGTAATCAAATCAGGTAAAAATGTTGGCAAACTACTAATACCTGATGGGAAAACCCAATAACACTTTGCCCGATTTGGGAATCGGACCAAGGACCTCATGTACAACGACCACGATACCAATGATGCAGTCACGGTGGATACCATCTTATCACACCTAAACGTCACGACTTACCTACTCCGTAACCGACCAGAAGAACAGCATGGTTCACCCCGCCAGCATTGCACAAGCTATCCGACATTATGCCACCCCGGTACAAATGAAAATTGGTAGCCTGGACGCCTATAAGAAAAAGCAGAAGAAATAAATTAACATGACATACTAACATAACACAACGCATGTAATCCCGGAAGGAAGAGAAAGACAATAGAACGATGGATGGACTGTGTGTGAAATGATATGGTAAGAAGGAGGAGGAGGATTTTGGACGAGATGACAAGTAACAGGAAAGCATGGAAGAAGAAGACAGGCTGCGTCGACCATAAATTAAGGGCAGCAGAATGATGCCGAAATCTCAGGGCCTTATGGACCGCTCGCCGTCCGTCCGCCTCATGACGACAGGCCGTGTCGACGGCACAGGAGTCTTCCACGCGCGCCTCAAAGAGAGTCAGCAAAAGGAAGGGGTTCGCAAGGACCGATGGTGCCGGGGTTGCGGGACTGTTCGAAAGAGATACCGTGGCCCCTGAACACAAAGGGCGGTGAAGGAACATGGATGGGTTTTAGTCGGGCGGAGCCCAGAGCGGAAGGAGTCATTTGTTGATTTCCTATCCAAAAAAAGGGAGTTATGGACCTACTAACAGTACACCCTTTTTTCGCCAACAGGGCAGAAATCTAGACTCCATGGCCGCCACTGAGAAATTCTTGATGGATAAACTAAATGAATAAATATTTCACGATTCATTGGCTGTTTGTCTATTGTCGCAGGATACTATTGCAAAATCGTTATTTTCCGTGTTAACTAGGATTTTTGCCAAAACCTGTCGACTGTTTGGACACTTGATTGCTGATTGCCTAAAATAGTCTAAAATGTGTAAGTGTAAGTGTGTGTGTGTGTGTGTGTAGTGTATCTAAGAGCAAATGGGCAGCGTTGGCCCAGTGACTTACGACTTACTAACAGTAAGTCGTGGGTTCGAACCCAGGCAGGCGCATTACTTTGTGTAATTTATTTCATCACCACTGCTCTCAAAACGGTGAAGGAAAACATCGTGAGGAAACCGGCATGTCCTAGAACCAAAAATTCGAAGCCATGTGACATCTACAAATCCGCACTGGGTCCGCGTGGTGGATTATAGCCCATTCCCTCTCATAGAGAGGAGGCCTGTGTCCCAGCAGTGGGAACATTAATAGGCTGATGATGATGATGATGAAGAGCAAATCATAAAAACTTTGTTAAACAATCTGCATTTGATAGTGCATTGTTCATATCAGTAAAAAGCGTTTATACTTTTCGTTGGTGTTAGCAATTTTACATAAGACGAGCTATTTTTTTATGCAAGATGATAAATTTTTTTTTGAACGGCTACCTATCTGACCTTCACAATCCAGTTAGTACTGTATAATAAGATACCCCTTGGTAAGACTGGTTGTCAGACTTTCGGAAATAAAAAAAATATATTTGAAGAAACAGTTTTCAACATGCGACATTTTTAAATGGGAACTCACCAACAGATATAGGTCCACCCTTGTACACTAGTTGTTTCAGTTTTTCTTGTGAACGAACGCTGAAGGAGAGGCAGTCGGTAAGCCTTACCGCTGCTTTACCTGGAGTAAATTGACAGGTTTGTTGTGTACCTGTGTACGGATAACCAGCTTCGGTTTCAATCCCGCCCTGCTAAATAATTGTTCTGTGGACATTGTTATATTTGTTGAAATGAAAGATACTGTTGAGTAGACTTGGTTTATTAAGACGAGGAACACATTATATACAGAGACAGTTTAGTAGGAGTATCACAGACGGGATCAGACATAGCAGTGCCGGACTGACGGGTATAAACCGGAACCATAGATTATATCTAGTGGTGTACACACTAATTACTAACTAAATAGTGATGTTACAACAAACAATTTTATTGGATTTGATTTTTTTAAAGTGCCATCAAGCCGCACAGGTTACAGTATTTACTGGTAACATACCTACTGTAAAACAGTCTTACTTTACAGTCTTATTATGGCGGAGCGCAGCGCGGAGCATTTTTCACTGTCAAACTATTATCGACATTGTCCTCATTGAAATAATATCTAAAATCAATGAATCCGAGAATGCGCACATCCACGCACAGTCTGTTAATTGATTTGAGATATAATATCAATGAGGACAATGTCGATAATAGTTTGACAGTGAAAAATTACAATGACACGATTACAACCAAACAAAAAAAAAAAATGTAACCCACATGGTCCCCATATACACAATATTCAAATAAAATTAATAAAAAGTTCTTTTCTTGTTCTTGTTCTTTTGTGTGTTTAGTTTGTAATGAATAAACTCAAAAACTACTGCGCCGATTTCAAAAGCTAAAGCTACATTCACCTTGAGTAACATAGGCTATATTTTATCCCCGTACTTCCACGGGAACGGCAACTATGCGGATAAAACCGCGTGACGTCCGCTAGTTATGAATGTAAGTATTTATAATTGTTCTTTGCCGATGACTAAGTGTGAAAATATTGTACCTATAATTACCGAAAAGCAGAAGACATAGATCCGCCTCCGCATCCACTGGAACCCCTATCACAGTCGACAGTCTGTTGTTCAGATAATTCTATGAGCTGACCATGCTTGATTGCGTATTGACCCTCGATGTTTCCTGCAAAATTTAATTCATTAATATATAATAAGACCAGATCTTTCCCACGACTTCCTTCGCATATTTTAACGAAAAACAAAGCAGAGTTAGCTTAATGTTTTGTAACACGAAATAAAACAATACTAATACTGCCAAATGCAGCTCGTTATCTGTGGGCTAAAATAAGACTGAAACAGCCAGAACAGGTCGCAGCAGACTTCGTAAAATATAGCCGGACAAGTTGACAAAACAAAAAACATTGGCCCTGGATCGAAAGAATTGGAAGTCAGGGGAGAGGGCAGTGGGATGCCAGTGGGAGCCATCAGAGCCATAATTATATGAATTACGTAGACGCGATTCTCTAAGAGAACTGTTTAAGGAAATAAATATCATGACAGTACCTTGTCAATACATCTATGAGAATATCATGTACGTTAGGAAAAATCTGCATTTATTCAGTAAAAGAGGTGATAGACACCACTATAATACTAGAAATTTCAAAGGTTTCAGGCTTGCTAAGGTAGATTCATCTTTCATGGGGTACTGTTTAAAATGTTTCAATAAAATACCTCCCCACATTCTACAACTAAATGAGACGAAATTTAAATCTTGTATAAAACGCACACTATGTAATCAAGCATATTATAAGTTAGGGGATTCATCATCTGCCTAGCCTTTTCCCAACTATGTTGGGGTCGGCTTCCAGTTTTACCGGATGCAGCTGAATACCAGTATTTTACATGGAGCGACTGCCTATCTGACCTCCACAACCCAGTTAGTACCGGGTAATACGATACCCCTTGGTAAGACTGGTTGTCAGACTTTTTGGATAACATTAATGATAAAAATGCTTGGCTCAATGCTGGTCCTGCTGCACAACCATAGGGGAAAACTAATTGGGCAAATTATTGTGGTAGCTGCAGAAGATTGTAAAAATATCCTTGCTTTGTATAGACTCCATCTCTTAGTATTGTATAATTGCATAGCTCATGTGTGAGTACCATGTACTGTAAAGCATTTGCATTTAGTTATCTTTCATTGACTTGAATATGCCTTGGTGGCTGAGAGAATGTCATGCTCACTCAAATGTCTCGCTGATGGTGGTGGGTGTGTCGGGTCATTTAGTTCCCTTCAATCTAGTTGAGTTGAATGGCGCCGATACATGCGTCATGTTCGTGTACGGGCGCTGTCAGTTGGGACTGGTCATCTCATAACTACCACGGTTCATTTTAATTACCTACTTTATTTATACATTTTTGATTTAATATTTTGATCTGGACGCTCTTAATGTGCACGTCTTTCTACATCGTTCTCACATATATGTATAATCTCAACATGAATGATGTAACCAAGATTTTGTAACAATATTTTGATTTAAAAGAGTGTCCATGGAGTTTCTTGCCCGTTCTTTTCCATCGAGATCTAGGCTAGGGAATGGGCAACTACAGTACTTTCTCAAGTTATTATGTCTTGTGACTGGGACTGTAGCTTTGTTTTTTTTGTATTTTTCACATTCAAAAGTGCCGTAATGGTCTAATCGAAATAAATGCTTTGAGTTTGAGTTTGATGAGACAGGGTTACAGTACCAACATTATGATATTACCACTTGCACTAAAAGCGTAGCAACTTCCACATTGAAGTTGATTCTTGACTCGAGTGACAGCGTTGTGTTGTCGCCAGTCGTGCGACTCAGGCGCATCGTATTTGGGAACCTGCCCATCAGAAATATCACGGCATCCTTGTACAGTTAAATTTGAAGGAGCTTCCAAACCGGTGAATTGTTCGACGAATTCGTCTGGGGTCAGATCGCTAAATTGCGTTATACCTGAAATAAAATATATGTTTTATCACAAAACTGTTTTACTGTTATTACTTATCTATGTTCCTAATTAACGTACCAAATACAGCATGTTCAGTTTGTTGATTCAGAACGTTAATCCTTTCTAAATTTTCTTTAAATATTTCGAACCTGGCTTGCTTTTGTTCTTCGTCTACATATTGCTTGTTGTGTTCTTGAATGAAACGTTCGAAGTGTAACTCGGCAGGTTTACCGAAGAACAACAAAGGCGCAGTCTTGGTTGCCGCAAGCGACACTAAGCAAAACCAGAACAACAACAGTAATGGTGACATTGTCGCTTACTACACCTACAATATTTAGATCAGCAAGGGAAAACTTATGCCTTTTATACCAAATTGGTAATTCGACAATAACTCTTATCATTTGTAAAATATGTTAAACCTGAATACTTTTGACAGAATTTCGTTATCTCTAAAATTTAAGTTTTGCGTTACTTTCAGGTATTCTCTTTTATCTTTAATATTTTTAAAATCGTCAATGTGTTTTTGTTCGTCTGTTTTGATACATCATCATCATCATCATATCAGCCCGGAATCACGCACTGCTGGGTATAGGACTCCCCTTTTTTCTGCCACACTTCCTGGTTCTGTGCTTTTCTTGTTACTTATGTTTCCCGCGACTTTGACGATATCATCAACCCAACGAGCTTTAGTTTTGATTATAAGTGTTTAATGGGTAGATACTTTCTGGATAAGTTTTTTTTATAGCCTGTACTCTCCTACTGCTAAGGCTTGGCAAAGGCCTTCCCCAATTCCTTCCATGTGCTCTTTTCTCCTCGAACCAGCCCTTATAAGAATTAATATTCTTTAACAGTATTATTCATTTCACACTAAATGCTGTTAGCAAACTTCAGATAAATGACCTTCAGTTTGCCGTTCATGAATACAACAAATAGTGCCTAATAATAGTGCCTTAGTGCCTAAATATTTAATGTTGCATACAAGCAAAGCTGCAATGACTACTGTACTTTATTAATCTTACACGTGCGTGTACGTGCTTAGCTTATCTTATAATTAATAACACAATAATAAATATAAATAGTAAAAAAACAATAAATAGCCCACGAAAGGTTCTCAAAGTATGCAATAGTTTGAAACTTTTCCTGTGTTTACAAATATGTGTCTACTTTAAATTCCTTGCAAAATAGTCTAATTGCAACTTAGTACTATAAAACGAACGATTTTGTTGGAATGAGCATTTTTCGGAGCAAATATTTGTCTTCGTTGTTGTTTTTGCTTGCACTTTGCGTTTCCCCTGCTTGGTCCATACGGTCGGATACTCGTATACGCCCTTGAAGATGCGGAGCAACACTTTGAAGACTTCATAAAACCGGCAAGCAATACGCTGACGAAAATGAGAAGCAGGCCCGTTTCGAAATATTAAACTGAACTTAGAGAAAGTCAATCGAACTAAGGAAGGGCAGAATATCACAAGTTTTGGTGATACACGTTTTAAGAGATTCAAACCAGAATCTATAGATATATCTGTTTAATAATAATCTGTGTTTGGTTTCAGGACCGACATTTTATTTATTTATTTAATATTTATTACAAGCAACATTTTCGTCTAAAGAGTTGATTATCTAAGTAATGTCCATGTACGTACCTACGTACGTACGCCAATATTTTTGAGAAAATGCTATTTTTGGGCTGCCACAAAGGACATTGTTGAAAACGGCCTATGGACCAACATGTGTGTATGTGGGGTAGGTTAAAATTAAACTTACTTAACAACTGGGGCCAGTCTATTTTACTCTGAAGTATTTTAAAAAGAAAAATTAAATCGTTTTTCGAGTGAAGTCATGCAAATTTTTTTGCTTTTGAAACTTGAGCATTACGGATTAGGTAAACTTGCACATAGATTGTTAGCATCTTATTTGAGTAATAGACTACAATAGGTTCAAATAAATGGCGTTAATTCACAGGGTTTAAAAGTAAAAATGGGGGTTCCGCAAGGCTCAATATTGGGTCCTTTCCTCTTTTTAGTATGTATAAATGATCTACCCTATTTACTGAAAAACCAACCTCAAAATATGGTGTTATTTGCCGATGACACATCCCTAATTTTTAAGATACTTCAAGTCCATAATTGGTTCACAGCAAACAATTTAGTACTAAATGAAAAACGAAAACCATAAGATTTGCTTTACCGTGTTAAAAGTAGCGATTGTGATATAGTACTGAATAAAGAGAAACTTGAATTCGTAGGTAAAACGGTTTATCTGCGGATTACGCTTGATTCAAGGCTACAATGGGGTTCTCATTTAACATCTCTGGCGGGGCGGCTAGCTTCAGCAGCTATTAGAAAAATCCGTCAATTTACTGATGTAAAAAACTGTTAGATTGGTATATTTTAGTTACTTTCATAGTATTATGTCTTATGGCATTTTGTTATGGGGACGGGCTGCAGACATTGACTCTATATTTATTCTGCAAAAAAGAGCCATCAGAGCCATATACAATCCTCATAAGCGCGATTCTCTTAGAGAAATTTACATCATGACTGTACATTGTCAATACATTTACGAAAACATAATGTACGTAAGAAAAAATCTACATCTTTTTGGTAAAAGAGGTGGCAGACACATTACAGTACTAGAAATAGGGACCAATTAGTTTAGCCAGGCTTCAGACTCGCTAAAGTAGACTCATCTTTCATGGGGTACTGTTTGAGATGCTATAATAAAATTGCACAAAGCATTCTTGAACTGAATGAAACATAATTTAAAACATGTATCAAACGCACACTTTGTAAGCAAGCATATTACAAATTGGACGATTATATCGCTGATAAAAATGCTTGGCTCAATGCCGGTCCTGCTCCACAAGGACAGGGCGCATTAATGGATAGCACTAATTGTATTGTTGGAGCTGCTGAAGATTTTACAACTATCTTTGTATTGTATAAATTTAATATCTTTAGTATTATATAACCGCATATCGCATATTGTGTGAGTGTTATGTACTAGAATGCTATCAGTCGCTAGAAACCTACGTTTTTTCTTGACTTGAATGTTCCCTGGCGGTTTAGAGTATGTCATGCTTACTTAAATGTCTCGCTGATGGTGGCGCGTGTGTCGGATCATTTAGTTCCCTTCAAAATGGTTGAGTTGAATGGTGCTGATACATGCGTCATGTTCGTGAACGAGCGCTGTCAGTTGGGACTGGTCAGCTCTTGGTTGTCACGGCTTATTTGAATTAATAATTTTATTTTAGTTTTTTTTTTTTGTTTTTACTGTGGACACCTTTAACGTTCAATCTTCTCAATCTTGCTACCTTGTTCTCACATAATGTACCATCTCAACATGAATGATGTAACCAAGATTTTGTAAAAATATTCTGATTTAAAAGAGTGTCCATGGAGTTTCTTGCCCGTTCTTCTAGGGAAATGGGCAACTACAGTATTTTCACAGGTTTTGTGTCTTGTGACCAGGGACTGTAGCTACATTTATAATTCATAATAATGATAATTCAAAATTGCCTGTATCCGGCCTATTTGAAATAAATGCTTTGATTTTGATTTTGATTTTGGTATTTATTGGCTCGATAGATTTTGCTATTTAGCCTCTCTTGCCTCGGAAGGAGTGCGGAAACTTAACTCGGACTCTCGTTGGGCGCGAGAGATCTCTTACAATCCAGATTTACGCAACAAGAGCAAGTTTTATAAACTTAAAAAAAAAAAAATAAGCAAAAAAAAAAAAAATCTGGTGCATTAAAAATAATTACAATTCATTATTAACTTTAGTCGCGCTACATAGCCTTAAACCAGCGCACAATCAAGACCCTTCCAACGATACCTCATATTTTTCAAATTATGATAAGTATTTCAGAAGTTATGAGGGAAAATACATAAATACCTACATACATACCGGTCACTATAATAAATATTTTTGGTATGTTTACTTTTTATGGAACCTGAATTATCTGTTACTAGCAATCCGCCCCGGCTTCGCTCGGGGCCAATTTAAAACAGAAAAAGAAGTGCGCTTACTGTAAAATTATATTGTTACTAAAAAATAGGTTGTCTGTATGGTGTCGGACGTAAAGAATAGCACCATCCCATATCTTCCCTTGGGTGTCGTAAGAGGCGACTAAGGGACTTACCAGAGAATGGGCAGCAGCGTTCTCTGTGCTCTTGTAACAACAGTACTGCGATCGCCAACCCGCCTGCCAAGCGTGGCGACCATGTCACCCCCCCCCCCCCTTTGGGGGAGGCCCATGTCCAGCAGTGGACGTCTTCCGGCTGATATGATGATGTTGATGAAAAAAAAGGTGCCTTTATTTTACGATAATCCCTTTTTTTTTGGTGGTAAAATCATCAAATAAATCCTCACGCCCTGGGTGGACAGGAACGGACTGCTGACAGTCCGTTCCTGTCCACCCAGGCAAAGGCACGCAAAGGGAAACCGAAAGAACAGGGTGGTTTTTAGTCTGTAAGTCTGAACTTACAGACTAAAAACCACCCTGTTCTTTCGGTTTCCCTTTGCGTTCCAGGGGCCCTGGTACCGTGTTTAGACAGTCCCGCGACCCCGGCAGTTGCGATAACTCCTAAGATATTAATTTAAATTGAATAGTGTTTAGGGTAAATACGTTCTAAAATATATACTAAAGGTCTATATAGATTAATACCATACAGCATAAATAATCTTTAAAAATAATGCTTTTCTTTTTACGCAAAACTTAAAATATGAAAATGGTTAAAGTGAGCAACTGTTACACCACGGCGCCATTAATGTTTCGCAGAGAATGATATTTTCAGTCGCACGTAATTTTATTTCTATGATACCTTCTCCAGCCAGCTACCTTCGTGAGGAAACCGGCATGTCCTAGAACCAAAGAATTCGAAGACATGTGACATCTACCAATCCGCACTGGGCCCGCGTGGTAGATTATAGCCCATTCCCTCTCATAGAGAGGAGGCCTGTGTCCCAGCAGTGGGAACATTAATAGACTGATGATGATGATACCTTCTAAATTATTCATTTAAATGATATACTGTCAAGGGCCATTTTGATGTACAGTAAATGCACAATGTATTTAAGGTACTGAATTGGATAAGGATTAATGCTGTATTTGTAAATAAGCTATTATTTCTCGTAAAAAGTAAGGTTATTGTGGGTTTTCCCTAAGAGATAGACACAGACTTGTTTGTAGACCTTTTTAAGGTGTACAATATTGTAGTTCATTATTATGATCTATCTCGTAGGGTGCCAGCGTTTGCAATGTAAGTGCAAAAAAATGTATTTATTTACGACATCACATTAGAAACCACTAAAATTATCAGTGTTTCTCTACTATATTATGCATGTTATATACATATAAACCTTCCTCTTGAATCACTCTATCTACAAAAAAAGCCGCATCAAAATCTGTTGCGTAGTTTTTTAAGATCTAAGCATACATAGGGACAGACAGACAGACAGACATACAGCGGGAAGCGACTTTGTTTTATACTTTTTAGTAATAATACACGATACAATCATTTCCGACTATCTGAGAGAATGCGAAAAAATAAAAATTATTGACATTCTATGCAAACTATTTTTTTTATACATATTTTCTAAATGATAAGACAATATACCGTCGAATACTTCATTTACCAACCACTATAAAAGGTTTCCGCTTTCCTCTGCCAATCTAGATTCTCAGGGTCTATTGTGCGACAATGTCACCATTACTACTCTTGTTCTGTACTTGTTTAGCGTCGCTTGCAGCGACCAAGACCGCGCCTGAAGTTTTTCTACCTGAACATGCAGAGCTACACTTTGAACGCTTCATCCAAAAATACAACAAACAATATGTAGACGAAGAAGAAAAGCAAGCCAGGCTCGAAATATTTAAAGAAAACCTAGAGAGAGCTAACGTTATGAATCAACAAAGTAAACACGCTGTATTTGGTACGTAGATCACAAATATATAGTTTGACTTAACCTTTTATTATAACAAAGAAGAAAATACTGGTTCTAAACGTCTAAACCTTTATTTTAGGTATAACACAATTTAGCGATCTTACTCACGATGAGTTCGTCATAAAATTTACCTGTGGATCACTACCTTCAAATTTCACTCGGGGTGGTTGCAGCATTGTAACCGATGATGATATTCCTAATAACAATGCGCCTGAATCGCACGACTGGCGTCAACTCAACGCTGTCACTCGAGTCAAAGACCAAAGGAATTGTGGATCGTGTTATTCTTTCAGTTCAAGTGGTAAGTATACTACATTTACACATTATTTAATTTCTGATGCGATTAAACAAGATAAATAAAGATACAAGATTAAGTACTTATATACGTTACTAGCTGTTGCCCGCGGCTTCGGTAACTGTCCCACTGGATCATACTAAAGGGATAATAGTGTCCTCCATGTTAATCCAGGTTATAAACTATCTATGTGCCACATTTCATAATCATCACAATTATTATCATCACAATCACCATCACTATCACAACCGCCATCATTATCACAAAAAAATCCTTTCTTAGTGCACCCCTAGACCACATAAGGAACCTACTTGCCAAATTTGGAATCTGTAGACCCAGCGGTTTGGGCTGTGCGTTGATAGATGAGTCAGTCAGTCAGTCAGTCAGTTTCTTCTTTTATATATTTAGATAATACAATTCTGTTGTAAATAAAATTGTATTCTTGACCTACATTACTACTTGAGTCGTTCGTCAGCTCACGGCTTTTTGATGTACTCGATTAAACTAGTCTTTCTCTCTTCACTTGTGACTATCGGTACCAGTGCCGGTTTTAGCACTACCAGCGCCCTGGGCGAGATTTCTAGCGCGCCCCCTAACTGCAATTGTAAACCCATACGAAAAAAAGGCAAAGGATAGGTACCTATAATGAAACAACCATTCATAATATTATTATTATTTTTTAACTAATAAAAATTTACTTTTCTAGCCTTTTTAACAGCGAACTCTTTTATTAAGTTATCAAAGTCGATGTTTTCAGCAATTTAATTTTCGATAGACAAACTTGGCAACTTGGCAACGCCGCGGGCGCGGCGGTGGGTGCGGGCGCGGTAGACGTGGTGAGTTCGTGGTCACAAGTTCATATTGGCCACCTGGCGTTTGCGCGAGAATGACGTAGCGACAAGTTCTTTTTTGAACTTGCCTGACATCGTGAGTGAATCGCGCGCTTCGCCGCTAGTTCGACGTGAACACACGCATCTCACTCTCACGCGTTTGATAGTGAAACTTTACTTGGGAAGAGACTGGACCCCATGACACAGGGTATCCTAGTGTGGAGTCCGAATTTGTAAAAATCTAGTGCTTAAGGTTCAGTGTTTTAATGTTTTTTTTTCTATATTAAGGGGCGCCTGGGGCGCCCTTTCATACCCGGCGCCCTGGGCGGTCGCCCACCCTCGCCCCCCCCTAACGCCGCTACTGATCGGTACATGTTATGGTGCGTCGAAAATTCAAACATTTTTAAATCAAAATATTTTATCTCACCTAGGCCTAGATGGGCAGTTATAAAACGTCAAAAAAGGTTCACGGTTCGGGTTGGTCGTTTCCATGGAGAAGAACCGGCAAGAAACTCCATAGTTACTCTTTTCAAATCATTTAGTAGTACAACATTATTATGTAACAGCATTAGTACTTTAGTATGGGGGGAGAGCATAGGTCCGACAAATAGGTCGTTGCTTATTATAAAAAAAAACGTTTCACAAGATAAATATTTAACATAAGTTAACATGCACCTGGGACTTTACAAAGCCTACAATGTTACATTTACAACTAGAATACGTAGGAAAAGAATCTTACAAAGGTAGGAAAATATTTGGAAAAAAATACAAAATTAAACAATTGACACAAATATTGTCATCAGTGCTGTATATATTCTGAGCAAAAGATGAAAAAAAAATAATAATTTGTAAACTTTTGTAAAAATCGAAATAACAAGAAATGAAAAAATGAGACTGAGAATAGTTCGAGACATCCACAAAGAACAATGCCCACTTCCCATACATTTACTTTTTAAACGTAGGTTTTAACTGGGCAACGTTTCCTAAGACTAAGATCTCTTTATTCCTTTTACCATTAGTTTATCCAGGTTGTATTACAGTACCATCTAGAACCGGTGCTGCCTTCAAGCGGCTCTTGCCCAACCTGAGGTTTCCAAACGCACGTTTTGATTTGATGATTTCCCAAACAAAAAAAAACCAACATCTAGAAGCAGATGCTTATCAAAAGCATTTTGTTTACCAACAGTAACTTACTTTCACATATTTTTACTACCCATGTGAAAGTTTAATGTCTGCCGAGATATATTTTGATGACCTGATGTATTGACGTGGAAGAGATCAAAGGAGTATGATGTTAGGATCGTAACAGGTGGTGTTCTGTAATTTCTGCCTACCCCCATAGGGAAAAGGCGTGAGTATATGTATGTACTTGTATTTCGAAGTGTTCATTTTACAGGTAATGTCGAGGGTCAATACGCAATCAAGCATGGTCAACTGATAGAATTATCTGAACAACAGTCTGTAGACTGTGATAAGGATTCACTTGGATGTAACGGTGGAGTCATGACGTCAAATTTTCGGTAAATACAAACTTTCACAAGGTTCTATACTTACATATACAAATACATGTATGTATTTTACAGAGAGGTACTACATAATAAGCCCACATAATTGGTAAGCCAGTGACGATACTTGAAAATTTGGATAATGAAATCGAGCATATCTATTACTAGCTGACGTCCCGCGGTTTCACCCGCGTAGTTTCCGTTCCCGTGGGAGTAAAATATAGCCTATAGCACTCACGAATAATGTAGCTTTCTACCAGTGAAAGAATTTTTAAAATCAGTTCATTACTTCCGGAGATTACCCCCTACATACAAACTTACAAACATACAAACTTACAAACATACAAACATACAAACTTACAAACAAATGTTACCTCTTTATAATATTAGTATAGATTCTACCTTTCCAATCTATGTTCGCGCAATAGTATCAGATTCATGGAGATAATCTTTTTATCTAGTTTTTCTTACAACTTATTCAACGTAATCCATTGGGACGAAACATCTTGGAAACATCACAATTCACAAACAATCAGACGTATTGAAGTTTGTTCTGAAGAAACTGTTGCTTTTAGAGTTAAAAAAAAATGCACGGCAATAAGATTAAATTTATTAATTCATTCTTGAACTTTTTAACAGCGCAATGATTCAGATGGGCGGTCTTGAGTCAGAAACTGATTATCCGTACGCCGGTGTAGAACAAACCTGTGCGTTTACTCCGGGGAAGGCAGCAGTAAGGGTCACTGACTGCACACAGTACCAATTAACTTCACAAGAGAAATTAAAACAGTTACTGTATAAAAACGGACCTATTTCCATTGGTGAGTGCTACATAGTGTAGGAGACGCTGGTCTCTACACCCATCAACGTATAAGCTGTTACTATACCCAAGGTGGAGAATTATTTTACCGAATCATTATCATTCGCCGGTCTAACCGGATGCAGCTGGACACCTGTAATTTACATGGAGCGACTGCCTATCTGACCTCCACAATCCAGTCAGTACTGGGTAATACGATACCCCTTAGTAAGACTGGTTGTCAGACTTTTAGGCCACTGAAAACTTTCATAGATGTACAAACTTTATCATCGGTTATTTATCAAAAATCCAGTGTTTCACGGTCGAAATGAATAGAACCACTGATATTTTTTTAGTAACTGGCGATAAATTTCTATGTTGAAGGGTCATTTGTGCTGGATTGAAATATGACACACACAATCCGTGTTTCGTCAAAGATTTTGGTGCTAGAAATAATATTATTTTTTTAAGATTGCCACTCAAAAAAGGCATTTTATTCATAGATCATCATCATCATCATCATCATTTCAGCCGAAAGACATCCACTGCAGGACATGGGCCTCCCCCAAAGGGGGTTTTTTGCCATAATCGCCACGCTTGGCAGGCGGGTTGGCGATCGCAGTACGGTTGTTACAAAAGCACAGAGAACGCTGCTGCCCATTCTCTGGTAACTCCCTTAGTCGCCTCTTACGACACCCACGGGAAGATATGGGATGGTGCTATTTACGTCTGACACCATACAGAACATTCATAGATAACAGTGAAAAAAACTGTCTTCTACTCACTGAGTGAATATAAACATTTTTAATCAATAAAAGTGATTAAAACTCTTTTACTCACTGAGTGAATAAAAACGTTTTGAATTTGGAAAAATAAAACGTGCCGACAAGAATATTTAACACTGAATTTCAAAAAATTGCTTTGAGAGATTGACTTTTCATACTTTCCGACACACGGAGTATGTAATGAATTAGTGGTCACCCATCTTCAGGCCAATTTTGGTAAGCCTGGCTTAACCTTGAGGATCGACCCGATTGGCTGTTATTATTAACCCACGAGAAATATAAATACAATATTTTTATTTATTTTCTTGCAGTCAATGGCAAAAAGTAGAGCACGCAACTCGTGAAAAAAAAGTCTTCTCGGTTCTTGTTTCCCCCGTTTCGCTCAAGATTATACTCTACAATCCCTTGCTACGTTCGGGATTCTACTCTACAATCCTTTGCTGCTCTCGGGATCCAATTTAGTCCCTCGAATTAAATTCCCTTTTTTTTCATTTGTTGTGTAATCTACTATATTTCCTCTGTTTTTTCTTATAGCCGTCAAGGCAAGCAATTTTCAAATTTACAATGGAGGCGTAATGTCAGATGATGACTGCAGTGACGGCTTAGTTAACCATGCTGTTCTTTTGGTGGGCTACGGTACAGGTAAGTGGTGGTGTTTTAATAAGTTATGTGATGTACTAACACTAACATTTTGGGTACAAACGTCTTGGGTATCGGGCTGAGCCCAAAAACTATGAACCACTTACGAAAAAAATTTTTACGATGCATTTCGTAGATTTACGACATAGCGCGCAGCATCGCAACATTTCACGATTCGTCGACTCATCTTTTGTATGTATTTTGTCCCTTAGGCCCGATTTACATCGGTCCAGGTTTTTATTAATTCATTTATTTCAGAAAATTATAATCCATACATTACATGAAATCAAAATCAATTTACACATTTATACTAACATTGTATAAAATTAAATAATTTACAATAATATTTTACAAACAAATAATTTGATTAAACTGAATAAAATCAAATTGTGTTAGTAATGGACATAAACAATGTGTTAGTTAGCGCCAAAAACAATGTGCATTCATTTATTTTGGATAGGACATCTGTGCAATGCGATGCTACCGCCTTTTAACAAAGTTCCTAAGTCCTCTGGGTATTAAGGACGGTGGTGTAAACCATGTAAACCGATCGAACAGAAGCGAGTCAACAGTCACTGTCTAAGTTTTCGCTACTCACTGCTGTACAAATTGTAATCGCTACTAGCCACTGCCCATGACCAATGTAAATCGGGCCTTACAGAGGAGTAATGAACGTTGATCACTACATTACAAAATTGCTTTTCAGATAACGGCGTGCAATACTGGATAGTTAAGAATTCATGGGACACGACTTTCGGTGAACAGGGCTACATAAGAATTCAGAGAGGAGAAAACGCTTTATCATGTGGAATGCTGGATAATCAATTTATGTCATCGGCAACCATTATGTAGTACAACAATATCCTGAAGTTAATGATCACAAGCTTGTTTAATGCAACAAAAACTGGGATTCTGGAAACATAATTGAATATAATATTGAGCAATGCTATCTTGGTTTGATTTTATTAGACTTTATGTTGACCTTCTGACAAAAATAAACTTTAGAAAGATGAATTCTGTTTACCTTTATGTAATTAAAATTTGTTAGTTGAAGATTCAGTGATTAAAAAATATTTCACGACACTCGAGAGTCTGACAACACTTTTTAAGAGTCCTATTACATTTTTTACGCAAATTCATGATTTTTGACGCAGTAATTCTCAGCAACAGTAAGATATTTTAATTATTTGCTTAAGAATAACGATAGTGCCATTCTCTTTCTTGTAAGTTGGAGTTACACATTTTCATTTTTCTTTTCGTGTAATACTAATATATAATACTATAAATATTTTACGAACTCAGTTTGCAAGAAAAACCGTCGGCGATGGAACTTTGACGCTCACATTCACATTGTTAGATTCAATTCTTATATAAGCTAAAATTACTGAAAGATAAGTTGAATGTTTTACTTATTTAGAAGAGTTCTAGAATTTCTTTAAATTCCTTAAGTTTTCACGGAAAAAATCGTGAACGAAAGTAATTTAAGCGTTAAATGTCTTGATTCAGCGTCCATTATATTCCAAATAAACTCAATTTTATTAAATAAATGAATATAATATAAAATTTCGATCTACCATGAATACGTTTCATTAGTTTTCGTTTGTCAATATAATAAGATAAAATTACAATAAATAAAATTAAAGTAGTATAATTCTGCGTCAATTCAGCTCGCTCCTCAGTCTCATGTCAGTCTCGTCTTTAATTTTCGGCAATAACAATCGACAATCGTCCGGAGATCGCCATTATAATAGACTCGTGTACGCCGATCGAAATTATTTGATCCAGGAAAAAAATTGCAAAAAAAAAGTTAATAGGACTCTTAAGTGGTAAATTATACTTAAGCGGCGCTCAGATAATATGAATATGCCAACCACGCCACTATTACCTCGAAAGGTTTGGCAGACGTATAGTATAGTACACAGTCAGCCTCATAACACAGCAGCTTTCAGGGGTAGCTTTCACTATGCGGCTTCCAAATATGGAATAACCTGAAAACCTGAGTCGAAGCTTCGTAACGTCCCTGGTCTGCACCAGATAAGTAGGAATTAAAGATCATTGCTCTTTCCTTAATTTCTCTGCGTAGGTACCCCGACAATTCATTATGAATCGTTTTTAGGGTTCCGTACCCAAAGGGTAAAAACGGAACCCTATTACTAAGACTTCGCTGACTGTCCGTCTGTCTGTCCGTCTGTCCGTCTGTCCGTCTGTCCGTCTGTCTGTCACCAGGCTGTATCTCATGAACCGTGACAGCTAGACAGTTGAAATTTTCACAGATGATGTATTTCTGTTGCCGCTATAACAACAAATACTAAAAACAGAATAAAATTAATATTTAAGGGGGGCTCCCATACAACAAACGTGATTTTTTTGCCCTTTTTTGATAATAATGGTACGGAACCCTTCGTGCGCGAGTCCGACTCGCACTTGGCCGGTTTTTTTATTACTAGAAAAGTCAAGGATCACGATAAATGTCGTTTCGGGACAAGTTTATGTCATTATTTCTGTTTCCGGAATTATGTATTTGAATAAATGTATGCGGGTTAATGACCTTTAATTCCTACCAATCTGGCGCAGACTAGAGCTGCTCGGCAGTTTGCTGAACTTGGCCTATTTGGCGCAGCCGTGAGAAAAACAATATTAATTCTCTTCTTTTTTCCGTTTGTTTTTAAGTTTTTTTATTGTGTACCTAGTTTTAAGTTTCTTATTTTATTCTTATTTCATTGTGTGCACTTGCGGCTAAAGCCAAATAAATACGTTTTTTTCTTTACACTCTCATTACGGCAGTTGTTTAAGTCCCATGTAATTGGGAGCGATTGTATTGCCGTCAACCGGGCATAAATTCAAAACCTGGGATGCTACTGAAATCCTGATAGAAAAATCCAATGATACGAGTAACACCAATCACTTATTTTAGTCAAATTAAAAATCATTTTGTAAAATACAATGCCCGGTATATTAAAATCTCCGTCTTAAATTCAAGAGAAGGCCTCAAGATAGACCGTTGAGGTATTCCTATTCTAGGGATAAAATAGTCTAGTAAACCGATAATGTAACTATTCTCCATTTTCACTTAGAAATAGAGTGAAAGCAAACTTGTTAACTTGTTGTAGTTGTTACTTGTTTGTTGTTGTTATTGTTAGAAAAAGAAAGGGTGTAAATCACCTCTTAACGAAGCTGAAAAGCACTTGTTCTACCCGTCATTGCGATCATTTTTTTGTTCTATACCATATCTGGGAACCTTCTAGTTACGGAGATATTGGGGGTCGAAGTTCCAACTTTTTGACAAGTTTTTTTTTAAATACAAGTTTTTAATGTAAGATTTATCCTTGTAACACCTCCATGACCCCCGTACCATTCAATCCATCCATCAGCACAATGTTTTGAGAACCTTACATTGAGTTCTACCACAAATCATGATTTTTCACCCCAAAAAAATAGTCGTTTCCCAGCAATAATCTTTGCGTAAAGTAACTTAGTTTGATGTACAGAATGCTTGGTTGACGGCTTCGTGATGAGGTCTTTAACACCCTGTATAAAATGTACGGACGACCAAGATATTCGATTTACATTTTAACATGGAAATTACATTGTAAAATGTAAACCAAAAAGCTTGGTCGACCGTATACTTACATTGCATATTTACCCGACCAGGTACACTATAATATCAACTCGTGTTAGTCTCTGTATACGACAATCATGTTGAAAGATCTGAGCCTTCTAACACAGGCATTGTTTGCCTAATTGGGGACTCCAAACACATTAACATGTAATGTAATATCTAATTGACACAATAAACCACCACTACTACTACTACTTACTAATATTTAAGCCAAAAGAACTTATCTCTGTTTTTATTTATTGTTACCAGTGTTACTTTATAACAAAATACGATACTCAATATACCTACTTACATTCTTCTATAACCGAACTCACAAATACTCTTTTAGCTAATTTACTCGTTATATATTTATTAGTAACCATTTATCTATACATTTTGTTTGAAACTGTTTTCCGTTACTTTCATACCCCTCAAGGTTCATTGGAAGACCAGCGTCAGACAGAATCACCATCACCTGTCTGGCACGCAATGCTGAAATGGACCTTTTTGGCGCAGCCGTAAGGCACACAGCTGTTTTTCCTCCTTATTTTGTATCTTTTTTTTTATATGTGTGTTTGATCTGACGTCAAATAAACTTTTTTCTTTCTTTCTTTTCTTTCTTTACTACGTACCTACGTACTATTTTTTTATTTTTTTATTATTATTGTTGTAAAAAGAAGCTGTTGTTATTTTATTTATTGTTGGAATTTGTTTTATTATTATTAACTATCTAATCCTTAATAATCTAATTTTAAGTTATATTTTCTACACAATGTATTTTGTTCAGAAATAAATGACTTATGACTTAAACTATTTTTTTTTTGTATTGCTTATTTATTGAAATTATTTTTTTGTTGTGCTCTCGTCTGATCTTCAAATATTTAGAACATCGAGAGTGCAACAAAGTCATAAGCCTTAAATAAATCATAGACCAAAGATGAGCCTATCAATCCATCTTCCTGTAGCCATTTCCCTACAATGTTGGTGATGCTGGAAGATGCAGCTGAATACTTGTATGGAGTTTCAACCATGTTTTTTCTACAGATTTATCATATGTATATAGATACAGATAAAATATATAGATTTTGGAAATAACCAGCATCTGAGCTAATTATTTACGAGTAGGTCAAAATACAAACGGACAGGGTACCATTATTCTTTTACAAGTCTGGAACTAAATTCTATAAATCTATTTAATTTTAAAGGGACTCGCAATCGACCCAAGGTATGAAACTTAATGTCATAATAAAATCAGCGATGGTAATAATAATAAAGACACTAATGACCGCAAGGTTAGACACTAATGACCGCAAGGTAGACACTAATGACCGCAAGGTGGAATGGCAGGGCAAGGAGCTTCACGGACGCTTTTACCGGGCCCTACATGGCCCCGATGTAGACTTCTTACCGTCCGTATCCTGGCTGCGCTTTGGTGACCTCTTCGGGGAAACAGAAGGTTTTATCTGTGCAATAATGGACGAAGTTATGATGACGAATAACTACCGGAAATACATTGTGAAAGATGGCACGGTTGACATATGTCGGGCATGCCACCGTCCGGGAGAATCGATCCGACACATTATTTCTGGGTGTTCTAGTCTGGCTAACGGAGAGTATTTGCATAGACACAACCTTGTTGCCAGGATTATCCACCAGCAACTTGCTTTGAAATACAACTTTGTGGAATCAGAAGTGCCATACTATAAGTATGCGCCCGACCCAGTTCTCGACAATGGTCATATCACGTTGTATTGGGATCGACCTATCACCACTGACAGGACTGTTGTTGCCAATAGGCCTGACATTGTGGTGATAGATCGATTGGAGCGTCGCACAATGATTGTTGATATAACGATCCCGCATGACGAGAACCTCGTGAAAGCAGAGAAAGATAAACAATTCAAATATCTAGATCTGGCTCGCGAGGTTGTCGACATGTGGGACGTGGGTACAGCAGTCATTGTGCCGATAGTTGTGTCGGCCAATGGCTTAATAGCCAAGAGCCTCGACCAACATCTTAGGAGGCTCTCGCTTGGCAGCTGGATCAAGGGCTTGATTCAGAAAGCAGTACTTCTGGACACGGCACGTATCGTTAGGAGGTTCCTCTCTCAAGAGCCCTGACCACCGGCAGCTCGGACCCTGTTCCCAGCGCTGGTGGGCTACTGTTTTTTATATTTTTAAATGTTTTTTATGTAGTTTTATTAAGAAATATTTAAAAATGTTAAAAATAT
Organism: Xestia xanthographa; assembly: GCA_905147715.2. NCBI lineage: Eukaryota > Metazoa > Arthropoda > Insecta > Lepidoptera > Noctuidae > Xestia > Xestia xanthographa. The sequence goes on from LR990655.1 coordinate 3,235,428, forward strand.
GTATTTAAATGAATAAATGAATAATAATAATAATAAGCCTTTATTTCCCAAAATAATAGTTATACATAATTCCAAAGAAAAACAGTTTTCATGCACATAACAATACCAATTCTTATTAAATATTAAATTGTATACATATTATTTCATGATTTCATTTCATTATAAATAATTATTATATTCAATGCATTATTTAATTTAATTTAATTTAATTAATCATAATATTCAACATTTAATCCGATTTTTCAATTATTTAAATTATGTTTTTGAATGATATTCCAATAACACATTTGTAACGTGATTATAATTATATTTAATTAGATTTTCGGAATACTTTGTTAAATTATCGATACATGTATATCATTGGGCTACCCATTTCTGGGCGTAGGCCTCCTCCAACTCTTTCCAGTGCTGTCTATCTTGTGCTTGGCGAGTCCATGTAGATCCGGCTACTTGGTAAATATCGTCACTCCAGCGTCGTCTAGGTCGGCCGCGTGGGCGTTTGGCTTCATAGGGATACCAATGTAGTATCCTTTCGCTCCATCTATTATCGGTAGCTCTTGCTGTATGTCCAGCCCATCGCCATTTCAGTCTGCTTGCTAGCTCGACGGCGTCTGTTACCTTTGTTATGGATCTAATATATGTATTTTTCTTCCTATCCTTTAGCTTTATACCCAACATACTTCGTTCTGCAGCTCTTTGGAACACGTTGATCTTTTGTACGATGTCTTTTGTAAACGACCAAGTTTGACATCCGTACAGTAGTGTCGGCATAACAACGGAGTCCATCGCTTTTCTTTTTAGATGCATTGGCAATTTACTTTTAAATATTTCCTTCAGCGACCAGTATTTATTCCAAGCTTTCTTTATGCGGCGTTCTACTTCACGAGATGTTTGGTTTAGGAATGATATATTTTGTCCTAGGTATACATACTCATCCACATAGCATATAGAATGAGATTCAGTTTGGATTGGTGTTTTTTCGCTATTCGTCATGGCAAATGTCTTCTGTGTGTTCATTTGTAGCCCACACTTTCTACTCTCTATGTCTAGGGTATTTAACATATATTCTAAGTCCTTGTGATTTTCAGATATTAAAACAATATCATCAGCGAAGCGTAAGTTACTAAGATATTCGCCGTTCAAGTTGATGCCTTTATTTTCCCAGTCTAATTGTCTGAAGATATATTCCAATAGAGCAGTAAACAAATTAGGTGAGATCGGATCGCCCTGTTTCACGCCTCTTCGGATATCAAATGGCTCTCCTTTGCCTTCCAGCTTAACCACCGCTTTGCTGTTTTTATAGATCTCTTTCAGTATCTCTATGTATCGGTTTTCGACTCCCTGCGTCTGCAGTGCTAACCACAAAGGTTCGTGTTGTATGGAATCAAACGCTTTGCAGTAGTCTATAAACGCTACATAGAGTTTCTTGCCATATTCAGAATATTTCTCGATAAGTTGTGTCAAGGTGAAGATGTGGTCTATGGTTGAGTATGTTCTTCTGAAGCCGGCTTGTTCTCGGGGTTGGTTGCTGTCTAACATCCTTGAGATTCGATTTAATAGTACTTTGGCAAACACTTTGTATACTGTTTGTTGTAAACTTATTGGTCTGTAATTTCCTAAGTCTGTGGGATCGCCTTTTTTGTATAATAGAGTTATAATCGATATTCCCCATTCTTTTGGTACTTTGTTGAGCATCAGTATGTCATTGAAAAGAGATGTCAATATTGGTACTAGCGGGTCAATAATCGCTTTCAAAATATCATTTGTTATTCCGTCATCGCCTGGGCTTTTATCAGATTTCAGGTGTTGGATTGCACAGCGCACTTCACTGTCTATGATAGATGGTACGACACTCAGTGGTATGAGTGGCTTTTGTCTAGTACGCTGATGGCTTTCCTCGTTCCCATAGAGCTCCCTGTAGAACTGTGTGGCAGTCCCGATGAGGCAATCCCTATTAGATGTCGTTTTGTTTTCTTTGTTTTTCAGAGACATAATCCATGGCTTAGATGTGTTCAATCTTACTTGTGCCCTTTTGACTGACGCTCTCTTTTGCAGCTCTTCTTCTATTATATTATATCGATGTGCCTTGTAATCTCGTTGTATTTGTTTATTTATAAGTCTATAGAGTGCGCTGAGTTGTTTCTTCTCTGAACGTGTTTTGTTTTCTTTATTCTTCAGTCTGTTTCTTTCATTAATAAGTTTCTCCACATAGGCTGACAATGGAGCTATGTCTTTGTTTTTTATGTTAGGTAGTTCTTTTACCGAGTCTTTTATTATTTTTATTAGTTTTCCATACGCTAGTTCCATATCATCGCACTGGAAATTATCTATATGGTCCGCAAATATATTTTTCAAAGACTCTAACTCTAGGGGGTTTGGTCTAGAAACTTTGCACCTGTAGTCTCTTCGTGACTTATTTTTATTGCAGTTTTGTAACATGCTCACTCTAATTAATCTGTGATCTGTAGGAAAACTGGTGTTTATTACCTGTACATTAGAGACATCTTTAATATTTTTGACTAGGATAAAGTCTATCTCATTTCGCACTTTTCCATTTGGTGATATCCAAGTCCATTTCTGTTTAGGATTTTTCTTAAAGTGTGAGTTTGCTATGTAGAGCTGGTTTTCAAAACAAAATTGTAACAATGTATCTCCTCGTTTGTTTCTATCTCCGAAACCCCATGGACCCATAACTTTCTTATCTTCCTCTGTGGATTTACCAATTTTGGAGTTAAAATCTCCCATAACTATTGTATCGTTTCCTGTATCTTCTAATGCAAACTGTAGATGTTTATAAAATATTTCTAGGTCTTCTGAAGTTGCGCTTTCTGTTGGTGCATAGCATTGTATCAGATGCATTGTTCTATTATTGAGGAATATATCTAAGCGTATGACTCTATCCGATATACTTCTGATATCTATTATATTAGTTTTCAGATCTTTATTAACTAGAAAACCGACGCCGTTTCTTCCACTTTTTTCGCCATAATATATCATGATGTAGCTTTCGGTTTCTAGTATTTCTTTTCCTTCTTTCTTCACTTCTGATAAGCCAATAACATCCCATTTGAACTTTGTTAAGCTATGTCGCAATTCTATAAGTCTTGTCTCATTTACCAGTGATCTTACGTTCCATGAGCAAATATAAGTAGTATTTTGCACTGTTCTTGATTTGTTATAATAAAATGTTTGGTTTTGATTTTTGTATGTTTGATTTTGACTTTTGTATGTTTGATTTTGATTCTTAGATCTGTTGGAGGGTTCTGGTCTAATCTTCCCGCGGGGACCAGCCGTATTGGGAGATATTGGTATATTTTCAGGTTCATGATAGTTGATGAAAGAGTTTTCTTGGATGATACTTGAAAGAGAAGGAGGGGCATGACTCAGTTTTTTGGGGATTCCTGGACATTACTTGTTGAGGCCCGAGCGATGGAATTCAACTGTGATGGACGCAAGTAGCTTATTATGTTTTGCGATTTATTTTTCTTCTGTACTTGGGTAATTTTTTGTTGACTAGCGCTGACCTCTGAAGCTTCTTTTGACTCAGGTGACTCTGACATGCGATGGTAAACAATAAATATTTTAAAATGGTGACATTGCTAAAAGTGTTGATAAACTATTTCTAAATTCCTCGGTAAAACAATGTTATCTACATTTTTTTCCTGAGGAATTTAAAATACTTCGGCAATTAAAACATGTATTTCTTACTAGATGAAGTGCGGGTTACCGCGACCTTCCTTCGCTTGAAATGATTTTAAAAATATTTTAATCGCATTTTGATAGCAATATCAAGGGATTTTTTTTTCACGGAACCCTAAGTCTTTTTTTTTATAAAAGTAGCCTAAGTTACTCCTTATAACATCAGTTAGGTATATGCCAGTAAAAGTACCGTCAAAATTGGGCCAGCCGTTTCGGATATTAGTTGGATGAAACAGACAGACATAGAGTTATATTTTATTAAGAAGTATCGTATTCTTTCATATGCATTCAGCTTTGCTTTTATTTTGAAATTACAAACAGACACTTAAATTTTGTTTCTTTGTATAAAGATGCACTATAAAATTGATAAAATACATTTACTTGAAAAGTATTTACTTTTCAAGTAAATGCCAACGCTTAGAATTCTTAAGCGCAGAAAAATGGTATATAACACTGTGATAACGCTGTACGCGGTACTCTGTAGGAAGTGACTGTTTAGTAAGCAGTTGTTCTCGTTAGTAACGATCATGTCATCAATGTTGGCATTGTTGTGTGTGGGTTGGTTTTCGTTCGCGGCTGCGTGGTCAGTCCACAAGCCCGCGCCGTACGCCCTCGAAGACGCCGACCTACACTTCGAACGCTTCATACTAGAATTTGATAGAAACTACTCCGACGAACATGAGAAACAATTCAAGTTCCAGATATTCAAAGCAAATTTGGAAAAAATAAACAGTTTGAACGAGAAAAGCCAGCACGCGGTTTACGGTAACATAATTTTGTATTTACTTGATTTTAGCTGTTCAAAGATGCGTTGTATTAGCAATATTACAAAATTTTGTTTTTCTTTCAGGTATAACGCAGTTTTCGGATCTATCTCAAGAAGAATTTGGAGCTCGAACTAAGTGTTTGAGAAAATCTGACTCTCTTGGAGATAATACCTATTGCACACCTTTATATGATAAAGATATCAACTACAACGATGCCCCCGAGTCGTGGGATTGGCGCGAACACGGTGCAGTCACCCCCGTTAAGAACCAAGGACAATGTGGAAGTTGTTATGCGTTTAGCGCAACTGGTAAGTGCATGTTTCAAACAAGAACTGCACCCCTAGCCAAGTTACAAACGTTTCGTATCGATTCTCTTTCTACAATCGTAAACGCCTCGGCGTAAGCGATTGTAGAAAGCGCTAAATTCGTAGCCAAGTTGTCACGACTGAGTCAATCGCTCGTTCTCTAATGTCTGTAGAAAAGACTTACACTTTAGTCTATGGTGAGCGTGCCTACCAAAGAGTTTAGCGATCAACATTGTAGAAACGATAATATTCTATTCTATCATTTTGAACGATGTAAACTTGTCTACGAATTTTCTATTCGTTTGTGTTGATCACGTGATTTAACGTTGAGATGATTTCATTCCCATTCATTTGAATAGTTTTCTACTAGCGTTAACGACTGTAGATTGTCAACTTGGCTAGGGGTGCTGTGCTGGTGTTACTTTAATCTTAAATCTAATTGTATTAATTGATTTCATGATTTTTTATTGTTTAATGTGTATTTTTGCCATTTATGAATATAGGTAACATTGAGGGCCAGTACGCTATCAAACACAATCAGCTGATAGCGTTATCTGAACAGCAGATTTTAGACTGCGACAAATTAGATTCGGGATGCGGTGGCGGAGATATGGAAGTTGTGATGCGGTAATTATTAATATTTTATTTTTTTATTATTATTATTATTCAGTGCTTCCTCACTTTAAATATTTACGTAATAACTTTATTAATAACAGGTATTGTGATAGTTCTGTTCAGATTTGGAAATCTCAATTTTGAAATCACTTAAACTAATGCTATAGAACAGAATTGATAAGTCACAAAAATAATTCTTACCTTTAAAATGAAGAAGAATGTCATCATCATTTGCATAGCCTTTTCCCAACTATGTCTGCTATGTATACCTGTTCCCAAAATGAAGAAGAATATAATTATCGTATTTTATCTTCGGTAAACAAAACTTAGTTGTTACAAATAAATACTTTTGTTTGATAATGGTGTTGATTCTGTTGTGCACAAACCAAACTTAATTTAGGCTATTGCTATCTTTTACTAAAAGGCAGGGCGAAAAAAGGACGGCTATAGCTATGAACTAAGTTAGAGATGTCAAACTAGTTTACGCCTTGCACTTCACCGTGTTTTTAGTCGACATGTTTTCACGTGGACCCTTCATTTGTATAAAATATTAGTTCGAACTAAAGACAGCTCTAAATTACGTCCGTCTCTTTCTCGTTTTATTAGAGAGAAAAAGATAGCAATAGCCTAAATTAAGTTTAGTTTGTGCACAACAGAATCGACATCATTGTAAGAAATAATTTTAGTTTAGCGCTGCTGATTGGCAACGCCGTCACAGAGCCAGATTAGTTTGTGAAACTGTTAGATTCTGTACTGCATTTGACAAATAATTGTGACAGGGTGCTGATCGATCAAGGAGGAAGCGAGGCCGAACATGACTATCCATACCGTGCATCCGACCACCATACGTGCCTTTTTGACGCCAACAATGTGAAGGTCAAGTTATCTGACTGCAACTCCTATAGTCTAACATCACAGGAGAAACTGAAGCAACTTCTTTACCATAACGGACCCATCTCGATTGGTAAATTAACTTAAATTTAATGGGAACTAGCAATTAATATCTACAAACTATGAAAAGATAGTTCGTGGATATTGGTAATCAAACTATCTTTTCTTAGACCGCATGCAGTCGTAAAGAGGTTTTTTAGCCCATTTTGTGCCACTCCTGTGGCAAAGGCCTCCCTATTGCTTTCTAATTTTGTTTATAATTTGCCTTCTCTGGCCACGCCGGCGTTTTTTGGCCTGCCTCGGTTACGACGGCCGTCTTCAGTCATCCACTGTGGGACTATCTCTGTCCAGCTTCATTATAGAAACGTTACCCACCCAGTCCTATTTTAGCCTCGTATCTGCCTGTCAAAAAAGTTGATTAATAAATGGATGTCTGATCTGTCAGAGTATGTGGATAATGAGGGCGTTTCAGTAAGTTTCTTGTGATGGTGATTTTTATGCACGCACAGAGTATGTTCATAACGCTCTCTCCCAAAACAATTTACTTGAAATATAACTTGCTCCTTTCTTTGTTTTGTATTCTATCTTTCTTGCTTGTAGGGATCCAGGGTGAAGGTTTGCAGTCTTATGTAAGTGGGATCATATCCGATGCTGATTGTGATATCAAAGATATAGATCATGGAGTCCTTCTGGTTGGATATGGATCAGGTATGATTTACATTTTATAAATAAGGTGATGTTCCGAAGTCTACAGACTGCGTTCAATCGCAAAGAACATGTTGATGCGATAATATGTGCCATCGCGATTGTTTTAATTGCGAAAAACTTCGACCGTAGTGTATGGTAGTTTCTCTTCTAAAGCTTCGCGATAGTCATTTGACAAACAAAAACCAAAAAAGTACTTTTACTGCTCTCCTCACTGTTGAGTGAATTTCAACAGGTCCTATAAAATCTTCATTTCCGTGTTTTTTTTTCATCTTAAGTTTTTTTTTTAAAAAAAAACACTTTTATTAAAGTTTTTGAAAATGTATATATTCTTGCCTCTAAAGTCCCGATCGGGTGGAATTCCAACCGATCGGAAAACTCCGTTGAGTCCCGCCGGGACGAAAACGTCCCACCTCGTATCAGCAAATTCAAACCTTATTTTTACTTAACATACGGTTCTAAATCGTTAGGCAATTTTTACCTCTGGTGCCTGACAGTAGTCGATTCGAACGATGCCAAACACTAGTAACTTATAACGGGCAACTTTAAAAAAAAAAAATAGAAGCGCGTTAGTCGTTGAAACGTCAGTTTAGGTAAACATTGCGTGCCACGCGAGTGATTTATTATGTTTTTGTTTAGTTATGTGCTTGAAAACGTTGTGAAGTGAATGTTTATTACCTTATTATTGTATAATGCTACTTTGTAGCAAGATATTTAGGTAGAACAATGAACCAAAATTATTTTGTGAGCCAACAAAATTTTGGTCGAACGATTTTTTGTCAACATGGAGTGAACAATTGGAAATGTGAATTTGACTGTTCTAAAATGAAATATGGTCTTGGAAACAGCAAAAACAAGGTAAATAATAATGATAATTCATTATTTTCATGTATTCGAAGCATACATATTCATATTTATATAGATTTCAAGTGTTTTCAAATCGAGGTCAATGACAGTTCGCCGTATACAAATTTTTTGTTACAATCTAGTTGAAATCTGATTAGAATGTATCAGTAAGACTCTTATATGAATTATGTATTAGGTTACTTGTGTATTTGTTACATTGGTTCTAAAGTTTCGTGTAAATTGAATCAGTCGTTTTACGAAAAATAAATAAAATACGGCCACAGGTCTTAGCGCGGCAAATTCTCATATGTCATCTAACTCATACCCTTTGTTTATAATACTGAAGTGGTTTCACAAGTGCTGTTTATATAATAAAACACGTCTGTTAACTAACGATTGCAACAATGTTTACGGCACAAGAAAGGCATTCATAGAACTCGAGCTCTAAGTGGTTTTACCAAGTGGGTTCGGATGACGCATGCGATGACATAATGCGGCTGCGACGGCGGGGCGGGGAGGAGTTTACCGTTATCGCGCGCGGGCACTTGAGAGGTTAATGTCTAGCAGATAACTGAAAAACTAACGACATATCAGGATTAATAATTTTGTGCTACGGCGATGAAACATGCGTGCACGGCAATGAAACAAGCGTCCACGGCAATGAAAGAACTGTGCCATGGCAATGAAAGAAACAATCCACGGAAATTAAAAAATATTTATTTAATGAGATAGACAGATAGATAGAATAAAAATGACTGTTTATAAGAGGTCTTGATTCCAACACTTGTATGGGAGTAAAATTTGGGTAAGAAGATTTATTACAAAAAAAGAATGAGAGTACAATAAGTAAACAAATACTGTTGAATTACACTCGCAACACTACTTAGAGACTTTAATACTACAGTCTTTCTTTTCTTATACATACTCCCTGTACTGTCAGTAATCGGTATTACCTGTATTACAGGTGACAAAAGATGTTTTCTTTGCCTAATCATACCATGGTGATGAAAACACTAGTCACGGAAATGAAATACCTGGCCACGGCAATGAAACTAAATTGTTTTACAAGGCATGGCAATGAAATTTTTTTCATTGCCGTGTCTTTTTTTTCATTGCCATAGTAAATTTCGGCCACGGAAACCACGGCAATGAAAGCACGGCGACGAAAATTAAGGCAAAAAATATAAATAACAAAAAATCTATTAACTATTCGAAGAAATAAACACTTCACAAATTAACGTAGGAGAAATGGGTGTTCTATCGAATGCTTACTCATAAAGACAAACTTATTCAAATATAGTTATACCTATCCACGGCGATGAAAGAAAAAATGTCCAGTAACATAAAAATTGAATACTTACATTTATGGCGCGAAAACGCAGGCACGTGTGTACGTCCTTCCACGTTGAGCACTTAGGCAGCACTAATATGCAACGTTTAGCATACCGGGAGGGGGGATGCAAGTCGTAGGTAAAACAATATCCTTGAACATGATTAGGACACGGCGATGAACGGTAGTTCTGGGACAAATGATTTTTTATTAACCATTCGTTGTATTGTTTAAATATTTGAATAAAATGTATTCCGTAACAATACTTTAACTATTCATGTATCAAATAAAACTAGGTTTTAATATAAATAACCCATAGATTTGTATCAATGAGGAATAATACACAACAAGGTGAAGTGTGGACAAACACGGCAATGAAAGATTTCGAGGTTTAATTTATTTTTTTGGAGTATCTATTAATCCAATTAAATAAAATATTTAGTGCTACACATAGATTACTATTTCACATAACCGGAAAAAAATGTCAGAACATTATAACTATGTTTTTTAGTACCGATTTCATTGATGCCACGCAATTTTCGGTCCCGGGAAATTCACTCATATCAAATAAATGTTACCGCTCGTCAGCGCGATCGAGCAGTGAACCGAATCTCACGTCGCATTGCTTTATATAAAATCCGCTGAAGCCTTACATACTGTAGTAAATCTCTCACAATTAAAAAAAAAAAACGACAAAAATTACAAAAGGTAGAAAACAAGTTTTGTCGTAGAAATAAGTAAAGTTAATTGTGACAGTATCTAGGAATTCAATAAGTAGCGATTGCAACCGCTTTTGGAGAATTACGTCAAACGTTTTAATGAATCGAACAGCACTTCAATACCCGCAATTACAGACACAATTAAAATAACAATGCACTGTGCCTCACGAGGCACGGCCGGGAGCATACGGGTTAAACGTATCTAACAAGATTTAAATTGATCATAATATATGAAATTTTACTAAAAGAATAAGAATCACAATAAGTTTAGTCGTTCATTTGCCGTCTACATTCCAATGGCCCTGTCTTGATGGTGGAATTAATACTCCTGGTAATAGATAAATATTTCTCTATCTGGTTAAATATTTATCTTCTGAATTTACTATACCATTTCAGAGAAAGATGTGCCATATTGGATCGTCAAGAATTCTTGGGGCACATGGGGGGAAAATGGCTACTTCAGAATGCACCGTGGAGAAAACGCAAAATCATGTAGCATGATGAACAGTACAATGCCGTCAGCAATCGTCATATAATGGAGCACGACCAAAGTTGGAAAATTTTAATATAAAATTATTTATAATTTTTTTTCTCAAATTTTATCAATTAAAGCGATAGCCAAAGGATCCTTCCAGCCCTGCATATGTACGCATAATTGAACTTTTTATTCGAGCATTTTTGTAATACTAGGTTTTTGGATACAATTCACTTTTTCTTTAAAAAATATAATCTCTATAACGAAATCAACAACTGGTTTTTTTTTTATTATTTCACCTTTTTAATGTGGCATTAATTACTACAGATGGCTGTCACAAACCACTGCTACACTTGATTGCTCCTTTTGCTAAAAATGTTCATAATTATACTTTCTGACTGAACCAGAGGATAGCAAAAAATGCTCCTATCTTGCATATAACCCGTAACTGTTTTTAAATAATCATTATGCTTTGAGTACTGCATTTGAAAAACGCAGTGTATTTATTTATTTAAATAACATGGGAGACTTACAGCTAAAACAAACAGATCAAGAACAGTACAATAGACTGAAAGCCAATTAATAACAGGTCTCCACTTATGAAATACCGCGAACCCAAATAATTGACATTTTAAGAAGCCGTTTCCATACTTTTATACCCTATACCGGCAAAAAAAAAGAACTTTATGTAATTAACTAGCTTCTGCCCGCGACTTCGTACGCGGATCCTGTTGCTTATGCCAGCGACAACAGGGTCGTCAAAATCGAAGATCTGAAACGTCTGATGTCGAATTCTAAGAGCCCGGGGACGGGAAAACAACGGGATGCGCGAGACGATTCGAGACGTTCCAGATCTTTCATTTTTGTAAGTCAACAGGAAAGGTTGAAATGCCCATCAGACTAAACAACTTTTGCTCAGACGTCATTCGTATATACATATGTTATAGAGTCGCTGGGCTTTGGAGTTCCACAACAGGTGTTCGGTCAGTCGCGCATCATATTCTTCACTGGTCTCTAGAGACCTGGATGTAGATGCGTAAATACGCTGAGAACGCAGGCGTGCTTCGCTATCTGAAGAGGTTTCCACGGAGCGAGTTGCAGCCTGATGTTCTCGAACAGCATTAAGTCTCTCCTGACGCTCTTCGGTAGATTCTTGGGATCTTATGATCCTCGATCTTTTAGCTCCTTTGGAACATTGGGAAAGATTTGACCTCTTTCTTGGCATGGTTATAGTTTTATTGTGAAGATACCTTATCAATTAAAATCTAAGTGACTGTTCCCCTGCGTTACCAGGTAGGCTACCGTGTCACGAAGATATGGAAAACGAAATTAAACACTCAAATAACATAAGCCCAAAGGCATATTTATTCGACAAAATAAAAAAATAAATGGGACTTTTGGCCAGTAGAGTTAAATTTTCAATGTTAAAAAATCAGTCCTAAACTGTTACCGCCTTCACCGCGTGGAGGTACTCCCAGCTTATGTTATTTTATTATTATACATTTAAATTAGTGATAGCTTTGATTTCCACATCAGATGTTTCTGATCTTCGATTTTTATAAGTCAACAGGAAATGCCCATCAGACCGAATAACTTTTGCTTAGACGTCATTCCTTTAAGTGTTATGGTCTAGCTGGGCTCTTGGAGTTCCACATCAGGTGTTCCAGATCTTCAAATTTATTCTCTCAGCAGAAAATGCTCAACACATGGAACAATTTTTGCTATGGTACCATTTTTGTATCTCTTATAGTTTAGCTGGTCTGTTGCGGTTTTGCATCAGGTGTTCAAGTCCAAGATAAATTATAGCCTATATGTTGCCCAGATTTAATACCTATACAACAAAATGAAAAACATTCAAATCCGTCCAGTAGTTCCAAAGATTAGCGTGTACAAACAAACAGACAAACAGACAGAACTTTTTTTTTTGGATTCGTGCTCTATTACTGTTTCTAAACCCCCCTCAATTATTTCTTTTTTAATATATTCAATGTACAGACACAGTTTTTTTACTGTTTTATTATATGTATAGATATACATTTATATACAGGGTGTAAAATACCTCATCACGAAGCCGTCAACCAAGCATTCTGTACATCAAACTAAGTAACTTTACGCAAAAAATATTGCTGGGAAACGACTTATTTTTTTGGGGTGAAAAATCATGTTTTGTGGTAGAATTCAATGTAACACACTCAAAACATTGTGCTGATGGATGGATTGAATAGTACGGGGGTCGTGGAGGTGTTTAAAGTAAAAATCTTACATTAAAAACTTGTATTTAAAAAAAAACTTGTCAAAAAGTTGGAACTTTGACCCCCAATATCTCCGTAACTAGAAGGTTCCCAGGTATGGTGTAGAACAAAAAAATGATCTCAATGACGAGGAGAACAAGTGCCTTTCGGCTTCCTTAAGAGGTGTTACACCCTTTAGATATGCATCCGAATATCCGATCTCTAATGATGAGTGATGACTTCTTTATGTAAATCAAAGATAATTAAGGATACGAATTCTAAAAAACCTGACTGCCTCGTTGGTCGATTCAACGCAAGCACAACTGCTGAACGTAAGGTCCTGGGTTCGGTTCCCAGGTCAGGCAAAGTGTTTTTGGGTTTTTCATCAGGAATTTCTCAGTTGTGTTTATATTCAATTTCAGACTGATTTTAACATTCATGTTCTTTTGGTGCCGATTTTTGTCACATTTATGTTTCGTGTACATCGACAAATTAATAGAAAAAGAGCAATACCGACGTGGTCGAAACATCAGTATTTGATGAGAAGCGGCGGAGGCGGTTACCGTTGAAATTGTTAAAAAAGTCAACATAGATTCTCGCTAATCGACGAAGTACAGAGCGCGAAGTAGCAAAAGCCATAGGTATATCATACGAAACGGCAATCAATATATAACAGACTAAGTTATGTGTAACAAAGCTGTACGGCACCGTGGCGGCAGAAAACAAACGGATAGAACTAACATTGTCGAAGCAGTGTTTGGGCCTCTTTACGAGAAAGTCGCAGGAGTCGATTCGTCACCATTGATAAATCTGGATTTATTATTATACGCCAGAGGCCATGCGGTAACCGAAACATTGTTTTGTTTTTCTGAAAATCATCTCAAACGAGAAGGATAACGCCACGACAGAAGCCTATTTTAAAGAATTTGACAAATCGTATTTTTGGAGGGCTTCGAAAAGTGAGAGAATCGTTGGGAAAAGTGAAGAGACCTCGAAGTGAAAAAAATATTTTTTTTTAAACTTGCGTTTTCATTCATAACACAGGTACAAAATTTATCAACCCACTTATAGCGTACTCAATTGTAACATACAATTTTCGCAAGCAGTCATAATTTTGAAGGCTATGAGGTGGTGATTTTAAAATAATAGTAATTATACTTGACGTATGAAAATACGTCGAGTATTTTAATAGGAAACGTATCAACCTTATCTATACAGGCTATCGTCTGTCGTTAAAACATTCATTTTATTCATCATCATCATCATTTCAGCCGAAAGACGTCCACTGCTGGACATAGGCCTCCCCCAAGTGTCGCCACATTGACCGGTCCTGTGCGACTCGCATCCAGTGATTTCCCGCCACCTTCACCAGGTCATCGGTCCACCTAGTTGCGTTCGAACGACGTTTCATTGGAAGGCCTCCCAGACCTTCCAATGAAACGTCGTTCGAACGCACGTTCATTTTATTGTTGACTATGAAATCTAAATAGTTTTCAAGTGAATGCCAATGCCTAGAATTCTTAAGCGCAGAAAAATGGCAGTGCGATTACGCTGTACGCGGTACACTGTAGGAAGTGACTGTTTAGTAAGCAGTTGTTCTCGTTAGTAACGATCATGTCATCAATGTTGGCACTGTTGTGTGTAGGTTGGTTTTCGTTCGCGGCTGCGTGGTCAGTCCACAAGCCCGCGCCGTACGCCCTCGAAGAGCCGACCTACACTTCGAGCGCTTCATACAAGAATATGAAAGAAACTATTCCGACGAACATGAGAAACAATCTAGGTTCCAAATATTCAAAGAAAATTTAAAAAAAATCAACAGTTTGAACGAGAAAAGCCAGCACGCGGTTTACGGTGACATTATTTTTGTATCAATTTGATTTTAGCTGTATAACTTTGATGCTTTTTAGTAGCAATACTACTCTGTCAAGAAAGTACCTGGAAAAGATCAATAATACACAAAATGTTAGTTATTAATCCAAATTTACTTTACCACTTTCAAATTATGCTCCTTCAGAAACGATTCACTTACGTCAACTAATAGTCCAATCATCAAAACATTATTTAAACGCTTTGTCCGGAATTGAGATCAGTTCTGGTAAAGGTTGCGGGAATCCGCTGAATGCGAGTCGCATGGGACCGGTCAATGTGGCGACACTTGTCCAACAGTCAACGTCTTTAGGCTGAAATTATGAAATGAATTCAGTTCTCGCCGTGAATTCTCCTTTATGTCTTCTACCGAAGTGTTATTTGGAAAGAAGTCGGCTGGAGCCATATCTGATGAGTAAGGTGGTTGATCGATGGTATTTGTTCAGTTTTTTGTAAAAAATACACATATCTCATTTCATTTTCGTCTAATTTGCTCTCTTAAACGCCGCATAACGCTCCAATAATATTCGTTATTTACCGTTTGACCTTCCGATAAAAATTCCAAGTGTACAACAGCGCGATAATCAAAGATAACAGTCAACATGACTTTGACTTTTGATCGACTTTGGCGTGGTTTTTTCGGTTCCGGTTCAGTTGGAAGGCGCCACTCCGAAGCTTGTTGACTAGTTTGTATGTCAAATTGGTAAACCCACGTCACGTCACCAGTCTGTACCAATGCGTAGGATACATACTCTCGAAAAACATAACCATCCTTCTGGGGCAGTCGGGTAAAAACAGCACTGTATTTAATCTGTATATCAGATATAACTCAAACTCCGCGCCAAAATGGAAAACAGTTGTGCCAATCTAACAACAACAAAAAAAAGTTGAATTTGGAACCATAAACAAATCAACCATTCCCGATACTTTTTTGATGGAATGTCTTACAGAATTTTGAATTTTATTTCAGTTATAACGCAGTTTTTGGATCTATCTCATGAAGAATTTGAAGCTCGAACGAGGTGTTTGAGAAAATCTGACTCTCTTGGAAATAATATCGATTGCACACTCGTATTTGATAAAGATATCAACTACAACGATGCGCCGGAGTCATGGGATTGGCGCGAACACGGTGCAGTCACCCCCGTTAAGGACCAAGCATTTTGCGGAAGTTGTTATGCGTTTAGCGCAACTGGTAAGTGCATGTTTCAAACTAGAACTGGTGTTACTTTAATCTGATCTGCACTCCTAGCCAAGTTGACAATCTACAATCGTTAACGCTAGTAGAAAACTATTCAAATGAATGGAAATGACATCATCTCAACGTTAAATCACGTGATCAACACAAACGAATAGAAAATTCGTAGACAAGCTTACATCGTTCAAAATGATATAATAGAATGTTATCGTTTCTACAATGTTGATCGCTAAATTATTTGGTAGGAACGCTCACCTTGGACTAAAGTGTAGGTTTTTTCTACAAACATTAGAGATCGAGCGATCGACTCAGTCGTGTCAACTTGGCTACCAATTTAGCGCTTTCTACAATCGCTTACGCCGAGGCGTTTACAATAGTAGAAAGAGAATCGATACGAAACGTTTGTAACTTGGCTAGGGGTGCTGATCGTATTCATTGATTTCATAATTATTGTTATATTGTTTAATGTGATTTTTTATTCTTTGTGTGCATTTATGAATGTAGGTAACATTGAGGGCCAGTACGCCATCAAACATAACCAGCTGATAGCGTTATCTGAACAGCAGATTTTAGACGGCGACAAAAGAAATGGGGGATGCGGTGGCGGATATATGGATGTTGTAATGCGGTAATTCTTATTATTTTTATTATTCATTTATTTCTTTATTTTTATTTATTGCTTCCTTACTTCAGCTTTATTAATAACAGCTGACAGCTGATTTTCGATTCGTGCACTAATATAAAGAGTGTAAAACACCTCTTAACGAAGCCGCTTGTTCTCCTCGTCATTGCGATCATTTTTTTGTTCTACACCATACTTGGGAACCTTCTAGTTACGGAAATATTGAGGATCAAAGTTCAAACTTAATGACAAGTTTTTTTAATACAAGTTTTTAATATAAGATTTTCACTTGAAACACCTCCACGACCCCCGTACTATTCAATCCATCCATCAGCACAATGTTTTGAGTGCGTTACATTGAGTTTTACCACAAAACATGATTTTTGACCCCAAAATCATTATTATACTTAAAGTCATTATTATACTTATCGTATTTTATCTTCGGTAAACAAAACTTTATTCGCCGTCGCCGTCACAGAGCCAGATTAGTTTGTGAGACAGTTAGATTCTGTACTGTATTTCATAAATAACTGTGACAGGGTGCTGATCAATGAAGGAGGAAGCGAGGCCGAACACGACTATCCATACCGGGGAACCGACAACCATACGTGCCTTTTTGATGCCAACAAAGTAAAGGTCAAGTTATCTGACTGCAACTCCTATAATCTTACGTCACAGGAGAAACTGAAGCAACTTCTTTACCATAACGGACCCATCTTAATTTGTAAATAAACTTGAATTAAATGTAAACTAGCAACATAGACACAAACTATATAAAGATAGTTCGTGGATATTGGTAATCAAACTATCTTTTTTTACACCACATGTAGTTATATAGAGCGTTTTTTTTATGCGGTAGCGTTTCAGTAGCGTTTCAGCCGTGTGGTATCCGGCAGAGTAGAACAGAATCAACCCATTACACTCACGGGTATAAGGCGACTAATGTCTGAGGCAGAACACCTTGCGCCTCCGTAGACCTGAGAATGGGCAGCAGCGTTTTCTGTTAGTCTTTCATCACTGCGATCTCTAATCCGCCCCAAGCGTGGAGTTAGGACACATTCCTCCCATCATGGGAGAGGCTTATGTCTAGTGCACGTTATGGGCTGTTGTAGTAGTGTAGTGTAGTAGCGTTTCAGTAAGTTTCTTGTGATGGCAATTTTTATGCACCCACAGAGTATGTCCATAACGCTCCCATCCAGAACACTTTACTGGGAATATGACTTACAATTTTTTTCGTTTTAAGTACTCTGCCTTTCTTACTTGTAGCGATCCAGGGTAAAGGTTTGGAGTGGTACCGAAAAGGAATCATATCCGATGCTGATTGTGATGACGGTGAAATAAATCATGGAGTCCTTCTGGTGGGATATGGATCAGGTTTGATTTACATTTTATAATTATTAAGATGATGTTCTGAACGCGATACTTTTTTTTTGTGTGTTTTTACTTGTTACAGTGTTCTCACATAATATACCATCTCAACATGAATGATGTAACCATGATTTTGTAACAATATTCTGATTTAAAAGAGTGTCCATGGAGTTTGTTGCCCGTTCTTCTCCATAGAGATCTACGCTAGGAAATGGGCAGCTACAGTACTTTCACAGTTTTTATGTCTTGTGACTGGGACTGTAGCTACATTTAATTCTCATCTTTGTTTCGACAATTCAAAAGTGCCTGTAACTGGCTTACTTGAAATAAATGCTTTGATTTTTTTTTTTTGACAGATGCCTTTCTAGCCCAACGACATGATAATGTCGATGCGATCTGTCATCGTTTCATAGTACAGTCATTTAGAATACTTAATTAAGCCTTTAAACTTTTCATGATCTATTAAATATTAATCTTCTGTTTTCTTCTTTTCCTTAACAGAGGAAGATGTGCCATATTGGATCGTCAAGAATTCTTGGGGCGCATGGGGGGAAAAAGGCTACTTCAGAATGCACCGTGGAGAAAACGCAAAATCATGTAGCATGATGAACAGTATAATGACGTCAGCAATCGTTGTATAATGCTTTATAGCTTTTCAAGGATAATTTGGCGCACGACCAAAGTTGGAAATAACACTAGCATCTTTTTTCAATCACTAAACAATTTCTCGAATGTTTACCAATTAGAGTGATAGCCATAGTACGCATAATTTAACTTTTTATTCGACCATTTTTGTAATGAGCGGGATCAATTTACTAAAGAGCCTAGTTTTTGGATTAATTTCCCTTTTTAGGGTTCCGTACCCAAAGGGTAAAAACGGAACCCTATTACTAAGACTTCGCTGTCTGTCCGTCTGTCCGTCTGTCCGTCTGTCTGTCACCGGGCTGTATCTCATGAACCGTGACAGCTAGACAGTTGAAATTTTCACAGATGATGTATTTCTGTTGCCGCTATAACAACAAATACTAAAAACAGAATAAAATTAATATTTAAGGGGGGCTCCCATACAACAAACGTGATTTTTTTGCCGTTTTGTCTAATGTATAGATAATGGTACGGAACCCTTCCTGCGCGAGTCTGACTTGCACTTGGCCGGTTTTTTTATTATAATCTTTATCTCGAAATCAACAGCTAGTTTTTTATATTATTTCACATTCACAATGTGTGCTCGGCCAGAGTGGGAGTGCGGTGCGTGGTGCGGTGCGGGTGCGGCAACGCGCGCGGTATGCCTGGCCAGACTGGCCGCGCGGTGTGGCGAGCGGCGCGGGTTCGGAGATCCCCGCTCCCGCCAGGGTTACCAACATAAGGGTTTTCCCCCCAAATTTAGGGGTAAATAAGAGGGATGTGATTTTTTTAGGGGACTTTTAGTGCTGGGCTAGACAGAAAACGCGGGTGCGGAGCGGACGCGGGGCGGCATACTCAAACATAATATGAAGTTGAACGCGCAAAGACGCCATAGCTGCATAGCTCGTTCATACAAGTGGCCGCAGTGAGTACGTGGGCGGCAAGCGACAACCGCGCGTGACCACCGGGGTTCTCAAACTACATAGTTCGAGCCGTGCTATGGCAACTAGGAGTAAAACAAAAATTCACGTTTTTAATTGAAAACAGCGCTATCTTTAAAAAAAAATATTGTTGTGAATTAAAATATATAACAAAAAAAGGATTTTCAAGTAATTGTGGGAATTTTGACTTAGCTTGAGGGGTAAATATTTTTGGGAGTTGGTAACCCTGGCGCCCGCACTTGCCGCCCGCGCCCTCACTGCGGCCACTTGTATGAACGAGCTATGGTTTGAGCTGCCCGCACGCGATTCGCGTGCGGCCCGCGCCAACTAGCCCGCACCGCAGCCCGCACCCGCGTGCCCACTATGGACACTCCAATGAAGTTCATATGTTTGAGCTCGTCGCACCGCGCCCGCACCGCACCCGCGTTTCCACTCTGGCCGAGCACACATGGCGTCCATTGCTACAAATGGCTGTCACAAACCACTGCTACACTTAATCTTCCTTTTTTGTTCAAAATCTTCATAATTATACTTTCTGACTGAACCAGAAGATAGCAAAAAATGCTGCTTTCTTGTATTATAACCATTGGCTGGTTTTAATTATGCTTTGAGTACTACATTTTAACACACACTTTATTATTTAGGAAATGCCGCGATCCCAAATAATTGGCATTTTAAGGAGCTACTTCCATCTTTTGTACCCCGTAACGGCAAAAAAACGTACTTTAGGTAAATAGGTATGCATCCGCATATCCGATCTCTAGTGATGGATGAGTGATGAATTTAAGTAAAACAAATGCGGTCCTCGGTTTGGTTCCCGGGTCAGGAAAAGTGTTATTGAGTTTTTGTATCAGGAATTTCTCAGTAGCAGTCACGGAGTCTAGATTTGTCCCCTGCTGCTGGCAATAGGCTTGCCCCATATTACATAGGACTTGTCTAAAACATAACTGCCGAAATGTGGGTGTACTATTAGGCAGTGTCGACCAAAAGTCCAGTGGCAATCTCACAAAGCAATAGCTTGACGTTAAGTTTGACTTACGACCTTCTACTTTCAAGAAAATAGACATTGTCGTCTACAAGCAATTGTAGTTCAAAATTTCAACATGCAAACATAAGTCAAGATAGCCTAGCGGTTAGGCGCGTGCAGATCTATGAACGAATCAGTAAGCCGTGTGTTCAAATCTCACATTGTTACTTTTAGACTTTTTGTAAGTTTTTACCAGTTTTTATACTCAATTGGAAGTAATGGAACAGAAATATTATATTCTTCTATCTTGTTCGCTTTGTTCACACATTCCGTGAAGTTGAAAGGTAGATCATAGAAAAATAAGTAAGGAGTTTAGATTTATGTGAGGTAGACATGAGATTTATGAATATTTAACTTGACCGGAATGAATGTTTTCGTTTGGTTGAAGTTGTTGGTTAGTGACGTGTGGTTTAATAGATAGCGGTATTGTTGTTGCAAAATGCAGGCAAATATTAATATTGAGGCGAGGGCGACTATTTATCGCGCTGCTTATGTGGTCTTAATAGAACACAAATATCTGAAGAAACCGGACTTTGTGAGTACTTTATTTATGAATAATTGTAACTTAAAGAAAAGAAATTAAAATCTAATATTATTGTTAATTTATTTAGTGACAGGACTAATTAATTGTTTTTTATTGTAACTTAAACTTTTATTATAAATTCAAACCTAATGTTATTGTTAATTTCTTTGGTGACCTAAGGATTAATTAATTGTTTTTTTAAAATCCATCATGAGGCCTAAAAGATAAATATTTAGTGTTTATTTATAAATGCAGAGTGAATGATCACTTTAGTATTTTGTTCTACAGGTGCCTAACAATACTTTTTTTTTGTTCTAGAGGAATATTGTAAGTCGTTGGATAAAAAAGTATGAGGAAGAACCCGCCTTGCTAGTCGACAGCGAAATGGAAGGCCGTCGCTTGTTAATGAAGCGCAGCGACGCCATAATAATATGGTAGGCCAGTATGAAACAAATGGTTTCACGCCTACGAGACACTTTGCGGAATTATTTGAATTGTTAACAACACATTGCATGGCGGTGTGGGAAAATTTAAGAGGAAGGAACCGGAATATATCAAAATATTGTAGGCTAGGCGCAAACGTCTACTTGACTGCATCGAAAATAATGGGAGTTATACAAAATTTCAATCCTAGTGTTTTAATTTGAATAAGACGAACAAAATATTATTTAGTTGTTAATGTTGAGTTGTTTACTTATCCGTAGTAATGATCTTAAATTGAGGTTTAGTTTCAATCTTCTTTTCTTCAAGAAAATGAACACTTAAACTATAACCTCAATGCGAGTTACATTTATTGTGACGTCACATAAAAAAAATATATTCATAAAGTCTAAATCATACTTATATTAGTTTTCAATAAACTCTGCTAAATACCGATACCTATTAATAAATGGGTATCAACAATTTTATTTATGAGATTAGAACATTCTTTCCTTGTTATGTTATTGTGAATTGACTTAGAGTAAGTGGGTATACAATAAAAAATCGAACGCTTACAAGAGAACTTCTTGTAACTAGGTCGGAATGTGACGTTAAAATTCTCATTAAAGTTTTTTTTTTTTATAATTTATAAATAAATAAAACGAATAAACATTTTTGTTAACTATTAACACGACTTTTTTGTTTGCACCTTCCAACACCGAAAAGATAATAAACAATCACTTAAATGGTTAAATAATAAAACGATGGGTTTTAAATTAATATTTAACGTCTTAAAAAAAAAACAAAACACCTAATAAATTTTTGCATAAAAATACAAATATAAATATGGTTACAAAGAAACAAAAGACCCACACATTGGTAACGGGATTCGAACTCGGACCTCGTTAATCGTGAAGCCACTGCTTTACCCAAACAGTTATCAACACTTATTAATTATGTGTGAATTTTAGCTATTCTATGGTAAGAACAGGTCGCCACACAAATAGGAGTGTTTGCTGCGTGTATAACCAAAAGAGATGGAAATATATTTTTTTGTTATGTGGAGTGCGACGTGACGACCTGCGACAGTGGGCGAATTCTGGTGTGCGTACTGTATTGAGACCACTTACACATACAGACGCACGGTCGTTCGACCGTGCGTTCACAGCAATACAATCCTTAGCGTGCCTCTGCACTTATCAACGCTTACTGTACACCTCTGTCTAACCCTTTGGGGATTACAGGCGTGTCAGGCGTGATGTTATATAAATAAATAAAATACACAAATAATACAATATTTTATTAATCCTTTACGTAATAAAATAAGTCAATAAAATCAATTCACAATGGTTTTTAGGGAACACAGATAAATGAGGGTACTTGGAAACTCCATCAGTCAGAGAAGAAATAGAAAGCTCCTGTGAGACATACAAGCAAAGACAGACGACACAGAAATCATCTGGCCACAACACTGTTGAACACCAACAATTACATGTTCCGATTGAAAAGGACTAGATTAGCGTCAATCTGATGATTGTTTGAAAATGGGAGATGGCTCATCACTGGGTGTGCAAATCGAAAAGAGATGACAAATCAACAAATCTTATTAAATGCTAAATGAAGACGCCGCATTACATAACAGCGACGATTTGCAATCCGGTGCGCCTTTATGTAATACGGCGTGTTCTACGATATGCCTGCGACATAAATATTATGAAAAAAAAAACAATTCGAAACAAGAAAAGACCTAGGATTTCACCCTGTGGAACGCCACTGATAACCACACATCCTGATAAGTTCTTACTATTTACATGAAGCCTCTGAATTCTGAGGGTCAGATAAGAATTCAGAAAGTCGAGAGCCCTGACTATCATGCCATGCTGGTGGGATTTCATGCAAAGTTTACAGATGTATGCATTCGAAGGCCTTTTTCATCTGTAGCAAAATGTGTCTTAGGCATCGTGCGATTGCTTCTAGGCTTTCAATTATGTTCCTCAACAGATGTTTACTTCTAGCACGAAGGGGTCGTGAAAGTATTCTTAAATCATTACTGTGACATAGTTTACATTATGATTTTATTAATTACGTTTGGCATGACTATGTATATTTAGATTTTGGCCATAGTATGTGGCACGCACGATTGACACTGAACGATTTTTTATTAAAGTCAACCTACATGCTTTGTATTATTATTTATTACAAGCTTTAATTTAGTTTCACCTATCCCGATGTTTGTTTGTCTGTAATCAAATCTTGCAAGTTAAATTTAATCCACTTTCCGGTTACCGATAGAGCTGAAATTTTGCACGCATATGTATATGAGAGCAGCGGTGGCCCAGTGGTGGCGGCCGCGACTTACGAACAGTAAGTCGTGGGTTCGAACCCAGGCAGGCGCATTACTTTGTGTAATAATATTTATTTCATCACCACTGCTCTCAAAACGGTGAAGGAAAACATCGTGACGAAACCGGCATGTCCTAGAACCACAAAATTCGAAGACGTGACATCTACCAATACGCACTGGGCCCGCGTGGTGGATTATAGCCCATTCCCTCTCATAGGGGGGAGGCCTGTGTCCCAGCAGTGGGAACATTAATAGGCTGATGATGATGATGTATATCGCGGGGCAATGCAATATTATGATAAGATGGAGCTGATCTGATGATTGAGCTGGAAGGTGGCCATAGGAACTCTGTAATGAAATGACGCAACCCTATCGAATTTGGATTCGTTTGATTCGTCCTGATGAGTACTTTGTCTATAGATGGTATCCAGGGTCTGATGATGGACCTGGAAGGTGGCCATAGGAACTCCGATATAAAACGACATAACCCCATCGAATTTGAACTCGTTTGATTCGTCTTGATGAGTACTTTGGTCCTACATGGTAACCAGAGTTTTATGATGAAGCTGGAAGGTGGACATAGGATCTCCGTAATAAAACTATGTTACCACATCGAGTTTGGGCTCGTTTGATTCGTCTTGATGAGTACTTTGGCGCTAGATGGTAAATTGGGTCTTATGATGCGAGGCGGCGGCTGAAGCGATGACACGCGGGGTTGCGATAGTCGTTGAGAGGATCCGGCAACTGGGTCTCGAGGTGGCACTGCACAAGTCCGAGGCCATGTGCTTTCATGGGCCTCGGAATGCGCCACCGACGGGATCCCTACTGACGGTAGGAGGGGTATCCATCGGCGTCGAGTCGACGTTGAAGTACCTGGGACTTGTCCTTGACAGCCGGTGGAACTTCCTGGAACATTTCCGACGTTTGGCCCCCAAACTGGAGCGGACTGGGGCTGCCTTCAGGCGGCTCCTGCCCAATCTGGGGGGGCCAAACGCCTCCTGCCGGACGCTCTACGCGGGAGTCGTGCGGTCCATGGCCCTTTACGGGGCCCCGGTGTGGGCGCGTTCATTAAGGCGGCGAGCCGCCCACTACCTGAACGCGCCCCAAAAGGTGGTAGCCGTAAGGCTGGCCCGGGCGTACCGCACGATCTCCCGCGAGGCGGCGAGCCTCCTTGCCGGATTGCCACCATGGGATCTGGAGGCGATAGTCCTCCCGCGCCTGCATGAATGGCGCGCGGAGGTGCTACGCCGGGGGGAAACTCCGCTGCAGCGACAAATTGTCGCTCAGCGCACAGACTTCCGGCGGGATCTCATGGCGACATGGAGAACGACTGTCGCAACCCCGTGCAGGGCACGCCATGATAGTGGCGATAAGTCCCCTCTTTGAGGAGTGGCTTGAGAGACGCCACGGCGTCCTCACCTTCCGCCTGACGCAGGTCCTCACCGGACACGGAGTGTTCGGGAGGTTCCTGCACCGAATCGGGCGGGAGGAGCACCGCCGTGTCCTCGTGGCGATCGGCGGCGGCGACCTCTCGCGTCCGGCCCTGGTGCAAGCCATGGTCCGGAGCGAGACGGAATGGGATGCCGTCACCTCCTTCTTCGAAGCAGTAATGCTAGAGAAGGAGGTGGCGGAACGTGAGAGGGAGAGAACCTCTCAACGTCCCGGCGCCGCGGGAGACGCCCCGGGCGTCGGGGGCCACCACCACGTGGCCCCCGGGCACCGTAGGCGCGGGCCTGTGGACGGTGGGCTATGGGCTAGCTCGCCGTCGGTCCGTCTCATGACGACAGGCCGTGTCGACGGCGCATTCGTGTTCCACGCGTGCCTCAAAGAGAGTCAGCAATAGGAAGGGGTTCGCAAGGGCCGATGCCTGCCGGGGAGACTGTTCGAAAGAGATACCGTGGCCCCGGAACACAAAGGGCGATGAAGGAACATGGATGGGTTTTAGTCAGTAAAAGTCTGACACTCCCTCCCGCTCCGAGTTATTTGATGATTTCCCATCCGAACAAAAAAAAAAAAAAAAGGGTCTTATGATGGAGCTGGAAGATGGACATAGGAACTCAGTAATTAAACGACATAGCCCCATCGAGTTTGGGCTCGTTTGATTCACAGGACAGGATCAGGTCAGGATTCTGGTAACAGGGTGGAGCAGAAAGGTGGCCATAGCCATAGGAACTCAGTAATTAAGCGTCACTACCGTGCTGAGTTTGATTCGTCTTGATGAGTGGATCGTTTTTAATGGGTGGCGAGTGTGAGAATCCAGGCTATAAACTATCTATGTGCCAAATTTCATTATCATCACAATTATAATCATCACAATCACCATCACTATCACCATCATTATCATTGTCACAATCGCCATCACCATCATCGTTATCACAACAACCATCACCATCACTATTCCAATCACAATCACTATCACTATCACAATCATTATCACAATCACCATCATCGTTATCACAATCATCACAATAAATCAACAATAATCCTGTATAGAAGTCGAATCCGCCATCTTTTGGATCTTAAAAATAAATACCATATTCGTAATCAGCACCAATGATAATCTCGGAATCGAAACCCATATTGATTTTTAGATATTTCGACCCCATCGCACCCCAACAGGGGATGATGGTATTTCAAGTCCGCCACATTAAATCTTAAAATCGCTGTTTTTCATCATTGCCATCTCTTGGGGGTTTAATTCTAGTACTCCTGTTAAGTTTCGAATAAAACAGTTTAACTAATCTTGTTTCCCCATACAAACTTTGGAGCCCTTTTTCACCCCCTTAGGGAGTGAATTTTGAAAAATCCTTTCTTAGTGCACTTCTTGACCACATAAGGAACCTACTTGCCAAATTTGGAATTTGTAGACCCAGTGGTTTGGGCTGTGCGTTGATATGTCAGTCAGTCAGTTTTTTCTTCTTTTATATATTGTTACCCGACTGCGCCAGAAGGAGGGTTACTGTATAGATTTTATCTAAAATAGAAGTAGCCTTAGTTACTCCTTTTTTCATCAGCTATCTGCCAGTGAAGTCCCGTCAAAATCGGTCCCGCCGTTCCAGAGCCGGAACAAACAGACAACAGACAAAAATAAAAATGTTATTTTGGTACGAGTATATGCATGTAGTTAAATGCGGATGTTTTAATATTACAAACAAACACTTCAATTTTATTTATTTGTACAGATAAAGCCCCCTTTTCATTTTTCACCCCCTTAGGGGTTGAAATTTTTAAAAACACTGTTGCGTTAGCTTCCAACCATAAGCCTAGATAATAAATTTAGTGAGTTTTACTTCGAAAATTAAGGACTTTCCATAAACAACTTCATTCTCCTTTTTAAACCTTTCGGGGGTGGTATTATGAAAAACGCTGAGACACGTATCAATTAATTTTTAATCATCACCCTGAACACAAAATTTGAAGATCCTAACTTTAAAACTGACGATTTTCCATAAACAACTTCATCCCCCTTTTTAACCCTTTGGGGGTGGAATTGTGAAAAACGCTGAGATACGTATCAATTAATTTTTAATCATCAGTCTAAACACAAAATTTGAAGATCCTAACTTTAAAACTGACGGACATTCATACACAACAGCTTCATCCCCTTTTTAACCCTTTGGGGGTAGAATTATGAAAAACGCTGAGAAACATATCAATTAATTTTTAATCATCAGCCTAAACACAAAATTTGAAGATCCTAACTTTACAACTTACGATTTTCCATGTACAACTTCATCCCCCTTTTTAACCCTTTGGGGGTAAAATTCTCAAAAACGCTGAGACACGTATAAATTAATTTTTAATCCTCAGCCTAAAAACAAAATTTGAAGATCTTAACTTTAAAACTGACGGACTTTTATACACAACAGCTTCATCTCCTTTTTAACCCTTTGGGGGTAGAATTATGAAAAACGCTGAGACACATATAAATTAATTTTTAATTGTCAGCCTAAACACAACACTTGAAGATCCTAACTTTAAAACTGACGGACTTTCATACAAACTTCCATCTCCTATTTAACTCCCTTAGGTGTTGAATTTCTAAAAATCCTTCCTTATTCCTTGTCTACATTATAAAGGAAACCTCTGTGCAAACTTTCAGCTTTCTAGGTCCAAGGGTTTGGGCTGGGCGTTGATAAGTCAGTCAGTCAGTCAGTCAGGCCTTTTGTTTTTATTTATGAGATAGATAGATAGAAGACTAAAAAGTTACCTATAAATAATTCTGATAAGAAAAATAATGAAGGTGTATAAATATGCTGAAAAAATGTAACACGCTTTTATTTTTCTTATCAGGTTTAAATTATTTATAACTTTTTAGTTATTTTTATTAAGTCATAAAAGCTTGTTTTTAAAAAGTTTTTTATTATTGTATACTAGCGGACGTCACGCGGTTTCACCCGCGTAGTTCCCGTTCCCGTGGGAGTACGGGGATAAAATATAGCCTATGTTACTTGCTGATAATGTAGCTATCCATTGCGGAAAGATATTTTTAAATCGTTCCAATAGTTTTTAAGTTTATTCGTAACATAAAAAAATACAAATCTTTCGTCTATGTAATATTATTAAAGAGTATAGATGTACACATGTTTAAGCAAGTAAATATATCTTATCTTATTATTATACGCCTGAGACCATGGGGCAATCGAAACAATGTTTTTATTTCCTAAAACTGCTCAAACGGGAAGGTTATTCGAGACTGGCTGAGACAGAAGCCTATTTTGAAGAATTTGACAAATCGTATTTCCTACAATAGACCTCGAAGTAAATAACGTTGAAAATGTTATACCTACTAGACGAACGAAAAAATTTTTTTTTCCTTAGCCTATATTGTCCCACTGCTGGGCAAAGGCCTCCCCCATAGCCTTCCACTCCTCCCTACGTGCAGCTCTCTCCGGCCAATCTCGCATAAACGCCTCAAGGTCGGTCGTCACGCCAGCGTTTTCTAGGCCTCCCTCGGCGACGACGCCCGTCTTCTGGCACCCACTGTGTGGTGACTCTGGCCCATCGGTCCTGATGCATCCTACAGACATGGCCCGCCCAATCCCACTTCAACCCAGCAGTCTTGTTCCCAACATCAGCGATTCCAGTTTTGGAGCGTATTGTGGTATAACGTATTCTGTCGCTGAGCTTAATTCCTAACACGCTATGCTCCATCGCCCTTTGACAAACCTTGAGGACTTATGTGCTTCAGTCAAGGACCAAGTTTGAGCACCATAGGTTAGGATGGGCAGAATGCACATGTCGGTGTATGAAACTACGCCGAGTATTTTGATAAGAAACTTATAAACCTTATCTATACTTAAAGCAAACCAAATTCCTTTTATAATGGAATGTACTCACGCTAAAGCATTAATTGTATCGTAAACTAAGAAATCCAAATACTTTTTAAGTAAATGCCAACGCTTAGAATTCTTAAGCGCAGTAAAATGGTATATAACACTGTGATAACGCTGTACGTGGTACACTGTACGAAGTGACAGTTTAGTAAGCAGTTGTTCTCGTTAGTAACGATCATGTCATCAATGTTGGCACTGTTGTGTGTGGGTTGGTTTTCGTTCGCGGCTGCGTGGTCAGTCCACAAGCCCGCGCCGTACGCCCTCGAAGACGCCGACCGACACTTCGAGCGCTTCATACAAGAATTTGATAGAAACTACTCCGACGAACATGAGAAACAATTCAGGTTCCAGATATTCAAAGCAAATTTGGAAATAATCAACAGCATGAACGCGAAAAGCAAGCACGCTGTTTACGGTAATATTATTTTTGTATTTATTTGATTTCTGTCAAAAATTGCGTTTTAGTTACAGAATCTTAATTTTCTTTCAGGTACAACGCAGTTTTCGGATCTATCTCATGAAGAATTTGAAGCTCGAACGAAGTGTTTGAGAAAATCTGACTCTCTTAGAAATGATACCAATTGTACATTCTTATATGATAAAGATATCGACTATAACGATGCGCCGGAGTCGTGGGATTGGCGCGAACACGATGCGGTCACCCCTGTTAAGGACCAAGGACCCCTATGCGGAAGTTGTTATGCGTTTAGCGCAATTGGTAAGTGCATGTTTCATCCAAGGTTTGTTATGTATCTCAGCGGATTGGTAAGTGCATGTTTCATCCAAGGTTTGTTATGTATCTCAGCGGATTGGTAAGTGCATGTTTCATCCAAGGTTTGTTATGTATCTCAGCGGAGACTAGACCATGAACGCGGAAGATATTTTATATTGTGCACTTGTGTGGACAGTCACGAATGCTTTCTTCTCTCACTCTCATAGTCTGATAGTGCGGCAATTCGACACAATTGATCATACCTACGCAAAACCAATAGCTAAACGTAAACATGCTGTACAAGGCATGAAGGCTATGCAAGAATTACCTGAAACTTTCTTACGAAATAATTAAAACTGAGTTATCAACAAAAAACCTATTCATAATTTATTATTATTTATCACAGGTACTCTTGAGGGCCAGTACGCCATCAAACACAAAGAGTTGGTAAACTTATCCGAACAACAGATTGTAGACTGTGACAAAACGGATGGCGGATGCAATGGTGGATATATGAACGTTGCATTAAGGTAATTCTAAACCTTTTTCCTATCCTGTTGCCATGTTATAAGTGGAAATTACGGATTTTCCTACTCTTCCGCTATACTTTTCTGATTAATTTCGTTGCGGGATCCAAGACAGTTAAATTTATTCTCTGGGACTTCGTCGAGCTTCATTGTCTCGGCGCTTTTCTGGTGGTCGCCACTGTTGATTCTGGCTTTCAGGAGTTACAGTGGTTTGGGAACAGTGTGGCGGGCTTGTCCCAATGTATGTTATAAGTTTTCTCTATTTAGCACATTTTATTTAATTTAAATTGGGGTATGTTTTTACTTGATATCCAAAAGGGATAACATATTTTTTTAAATCGAATCTTAATACCTTATAATACCCTCACGGATCGTACAAGACTTTTGTTTAACATATTGTATCGGCTGATGAACACTTTACCCGCTTCCAGTCGGGTAAAACAGGTCCCGGTTCTATTGACACTGTACTTGATGTTGATGTTGGCAGGTCGCTGATCGAGCAAGGAGGTAGTATGGCTGAGGCTGACTATCCATACATAGCAGAAGAAGACAAATGCCATTTTAATGCTAACAAAGTGAAGGCCCACTTAACTGACTGCCGTTCCTATAATCTTACGTCACAGGAGAAACTGAAGCAACTGTTGTACCATAACGGACCGATCGCGATTGGTAAATAGCTAAGAAACCATTTATCTTAATTAACTTGAGCATTAGCCGTTAGGCTATAATGTTCCCACTCCTAAGACACAGACCTGAGAAGCAGTGGACAGATATACACCACGTTGGTGGCTTCCACAAGTCTTCGTTATTTTGTTTCTAACACAAATGTCAGTTTCCGCATGATGTTTTTACACAAAGTGCCTACCAACGAAACACTTAGATGGCAAAATATCACTGCACCAGACCACAAGGGTGCCGGGCGCACAAACAAAATGATTACTTACGAAAACATACGAGTACTAGCGCACATAGTCATACAGTGGTGTTTGATTTTATTTTCTAAATGAACAGCTGCCATACCATTCCAGACCCATCGCGATTGACAATGTAACTTATATTTAATACTAGCGGACGTGCCGTGGTTTCACCCGCGTAGCTCCCGTTCCCGTGAGAGTACGGGGATAAAATATAGCCTATGTTACTCAGGGTGAATGTAGCTTTCTAATGGTGAAAGAATTTTTACAATCGGGCCAGTAGTTTTTGAGCCTATTCATTACAAACAAACAAACAAAGTTTTCCTCTTTATAATATTATATACTAGCTTCTGCCCGCGACTTCGTACGCGGATCCTGTTGCTTATGCCAGCGACAACGGGGTCGTCAAAATCGAAGATCTGAAACGTCTGATGTCGAATTTTAAGAGCCCGGGGACTCCCATACAACGGGATGCGCGAGACGATTTGAGACGTTCAGGATCTTTCATTTTTGTAAGTCAACAGAAAATGCCCATCAGACTAAACATTTTTATAAGTCAACAGGAAATGCCCATCAGACCAAACAACACTTGCTAAGACGTCATTCCTATGTGTTATGGTGTAGCTGGGCTCTTGGAGTTCCACAACAGGTGTTCCAGACCTTCGAGGTGTTCCAGACCTTCAAATTTATTCTCACTGCAGAAAATGCTCATCACGTAGAACAATTTTTGCTACGGTACCATTTTTGTATCTCTTATAGTTCAGCCGGTCTGTTGCGGTTCTGCATCAGGTGTTTGTTTCCAAGATAAAAGTCAACAGGAAATGCCCATCAGATCAAACAACACTTGCTAAGACGTCATTCCTATGTGTTATGGTGTAGCTGGGCTCTTGGAGTTCCACAACAGGGGTCCAGATCTTCGATTTTTATAAGTCAACAGAGAGTGCTCATCAGATTGAACAACTTTTGCTAAAACTTCATTCCTATATATATATTTTAGAGTGAAGCTGGGCTCTTGAAGTTCCACATCAGGTGTTCCAGATCTTCAACAGAAAATGCTCATCACGTGGAACAATTTTGGCTATGGTACCATTTTTGCATCTCTTATAGTTCAGTTGGTCTGTTGCGGTTCTGCATCAGGTGTTTGTGTCCAAGATAAAAGTCAACAGGAAATGCCTATCAGACCAAACAACACTTGCTAAGACGTCATTCCTACGTGTTATGGTGTAGCTGGGCTCTTGGAGTTCCACATCAGGTGTTCCAGATCTTCGATTTTTATAAGTCAACAGAGAGTGCTCATCAGATTGAACAACTTTTGCTAAGACGTCATTCCTATATGTGTTATGGTGTAGCTGGGCTCTCGGAGTTCCACAACAGGTGTTTCAGATCTTCGATTTTTATAAATCAACAAAAAGTGCTCATCAGATTGAACAACTTTTGCTAAAACGTCATTACTCTATATATGTTAGTGTTGCTGGGCTCCTGGAGTTCCACATCAGGTGTTCCAGATCTTCGATTTTTATGAGTCAACAGAGAGTGGTCATCAGATTGAACAACTTTTGCTAAAACGTCATTCCTATATATATGTTATAGTGTAGCTGGGCTCTTGGAGTTCCACATCAGGTGTTCCAGATCTTCAAATTTATTCTCTCAGCAGAAAATGCCCATCACGTGGAACAATTTTTGCTATGGTACCATTTTTGTATCTCTTATAGTTCAGCTGGTCTCAAGATAAATTATAGCCTATATCTTGCCCAGACTTAATACCTATACAACAACAAAAAAAACATTCAAATCCGTCCAGTAGTTCCGAAGATTAGCGTGTACAAACAAACAGACAAACAGACAGATTTTTTTTTTTTGATTTGTGTTCTTTTCCTGTTTCTAAACCCCCCTCAATATTTTTTTTTTTAATATATTCAATGTACAGACACAGTTTTTCTACTGTTTTATTATATGTATATAGATGTATAGATATATAGTAAAGATTGAATCCAGTTTTGTTGTTTCATAAGTATATAATAAATCGTATCGAAATCCCCTAAACAATAAAAAATAGTATATTGATACGACGTATGCTGCCTTTAGAGACCTCGTTCACTGTTAGAAAAGCTAGAGCTTAAAGAGTGCACTCAGTTATGTTAGACTCGTGACTGTGTCTAGGAGCGCTAGGTATACAGTTATTGCTATGCACAGAGTTGCCTATAACACTAAACTTTGTATCCCAGAAAAACTGACAAGCAATTTTGGTTTGTTTCTGTATATTTCTTGTTTGAAGGTATCAACGCTGATAAGATACGCGACTATAAACATGGAATTATTGACGATGACATGTGCGATGATAATGATATAGATCACGGAGTCCTTCTGGTGGGATATGGATCAGGTACGATTTTTTCGTTACACATTACCAACTTAGTTGGGGAAAGGCTAGGCAGATGATGATGACATTACCATGGTGGCTGTACACTCTCACCGAGACATTCCGAGCCAGAGCGAGTGCGGGAGTGTATACATAATAGTAGCGCTCGTCTTGCGTCTTAGTTCCTCGATTCCGACCCGTGTCGGTCTTTTTCGCGACATCTCCCGAGATACCTTAAGAGCGCTCTCGGTCGACAGTGTACAACAACCTCTACAACTTAATATTAACTATTGCTAGCGATAAATAAAATGTGTAAAGACTTGTACTTAACTATGTATCAGGGGGATTCTCTTAAGGGGGATTTGTGGAATAAGCCATCTGCTGGCTATGAT
Organism: Xestia xanthographa; assembly: GCA_905147715.2. NCBI lineage: Eukaryota > Metazoa > Arthropoda > Insecta > Lepidoptera > Noctuidae > Xestia > Xestia xanthographa. The sequence continues at coordinate 3,269,184 of LR990655.1, forward strand.
ATTTTAAATGTTTCATTATGTTTTAGAGACTTATGAAACATTCCTCACCTGTTCAAATTTAAAAATCTTCGCCAGACAGTATAGGTCAAAGGTTAAGCGTTATTTTAGCAATAATTGAAATTGATCTTTTTACCGCACTCGTGAGATGCACAAAACGCATTACTACACTCGTGTCATAATGGATGTAAAATTAAGAATCAAACGAACTTACCTGGTGAAGTTTGATTCCAATTATGCGAGGGTCTCAACCGAAGACGATTACTTATTTACTTGCAGCAGTACATGAGATGGTGCTATCTTCATCACACGTTTAGATCCTAAACACTAAAAAATAGGATTAAAGGACATATTTTTTATTACAATTTCCTGTTTCACCACTGGCAACACCGTACGCCCTTGAATCATTATTTCAGAGTAGATTTTTGTGTTATAACATTGCCTTTTGGCCATTGGGTTGAGGGGGGACAGGGCAGTAATCGTCTTCGGTTGAGACCCTCGCATAATTGGAATCAAACTTCACCAGGTAAGTTCGTTTGATTCTTAATTATACTTCGGGTCTCAACCGAAGACGATTACTTATTTACTTGCAGATGTTTAGAGCATTGCAATATTGTAGAGGAAAAAGAAAAAATAAATAAAAAGCTGTTTAGTGTATTAACTAGCCTTAACATGTTAATTATACAAATGCAATTAATCTTCCGCATTATGAGCCGATATAATTGACAAAAGTGGTGTCATTCGAATCTACCGCATCTTTAAAATAATACCTAAGAAAGATGTTTGAGCAATTGCTCCAGCCCGCGGCCTTACGAACCACCTCCAGGCTGACCCCAGATCTGTGTGCGCAGATGTAAATGCCGAGCGAGTACTATGAGCACCGATTATGGAAATTTACATTCCTGTCTTGCAAACCTTTTTTACCCAATGTGCTAATGTTTGAGGGCCTGCTTTTTTATGAGGTTTGGGTACACCGATAAAAATATTTCCTTCAGCGTAGTCATTTCGCAAAGATCTAGTTTTGTGTAGGTAGGTTTCTATAGCAAATGCTTGACAAATACTGGGGTTTTTACGAATGTACGGTAGTTTGTTAAGTGGTTGGTATGTCCCGGGCCTCGATGTTTTGATTAAATCATTTATTTTAATTACAATCTCATTTTCTTGTATTGATATATTTTTCAACTTTATAGCACTGGTGGTCTGCATTCTTTGGGCAGAAGCGATAGCCAATAATGTACAAGTCTTATGTGACAAATTAATTATTATTGTAAGGGCATAAATCGGAAAGGTATTTCAGTACTACGTTTGTATCCCATGTTGAATTGTATTTTGGTTTTGGGAGAGTAAGTTTATAGACACCTTTAAGGAAGCGGCTGAGCAGACCTATGCGTATTTAAACTATCGTAGCTAGACCCCTCCTCAATATATATATATTTAATGATATAATTTGGACACTCTTTACAATAAAGCCACCAAGATTTATCGAACTATTGAACTGCCATAAGGGTTATATTTGCAAAGTTTTTGACATTCGTAGTTAGACAGAAAGGGGCATAAAAGAAATTGTTACACCAAAAAACAGTAAATGCATCAATAACTTCGGAATACGGATCTAATTTCCATGATGTATTTCTACTACATTTGTATTTTTGAGCGCTCGCGAAAAAGTCAAACTCATGTTTTCCGAACAATTGACTTATATCTGAAAAAACACAATCTGGGATTTCCCACTCTGTATCTATATTAATCTGCCGAGATTCTCGATCTGCTATTACGTTGTCTTAAGCCATAAAATGCGGCCGTAACCTCAAGTGTGTTTATATGTAAGGACAATTCTATCTCTGACCAATTTCCATTCCCACTGTGACCACTGCATGTTGCACCCCAGCCGGTGTTCAAAGTACCCTAAAGTGCCTTGATTTTTGGACATCAACTCGGTAACTTATTCGATATTTCATGCTTGAGGTATAAAACCCTAACCATTCTAACACTTCGGCTGTAGTTTTAACATTTAACAAACACTCGTCATACGAGCTACTTATACATAAAAAAATCATCGAGGTAGTTTACTGATTTTAATACTAAAATGCGTAAATATTTCAGAACGGGTTTGAGTAATTTTGTGAAAACAAATGGTGTAGTGCAAAGGCCGAACGAAAGAACATTTAATTCGTATAACTGAGCCTTCCATCTAAACCGTAATTTTTCCCGGTCATCATCATTTATAGAAATTAAAAAATAAGCATCCTTAATGTCTATTGTTGCCATAAAGTATTAACGATTTAACAATTTTAGTGCAGTGCGATAGTCCTCCATCTTAAAATTTTCAATCTCAACAGATATAAAATTTAGTTCTCTTAAATTTAAAATAAACCTATGGGTTCCGTTCGACTTGGGCACTGTAAATATTGGTGAAATAAATTGTCCTTGGCAAGATGTACATGTTTAATTAAATCGCGAACGTATAAAGTCTGACATAAATTTGTCAATGATTTGACTTTGTGACTGCGAATTACATGCATTGTTAAGGGGCTTAGCAATTTGTATAGGTTCTTCACTTAAGGTTGATCTGCGCAACATATTTTCCATACAAATTTCGGGGGGCTATTACTCCACTGTTTGTCATGGTACAACTAAAGTTAAACATGGTATCGTTTTGTCTCATTATTAATTGTGTCTGTACGGAAACAGAATAGTAAAATAAAAAGCCATTCAAAAGTTACGAGCTACCAAAGATTCATTTTTATTGCCAATTTTAACGTAACTTTGGGCGTAAATTAGTAACAAAAGAAGTGTCAAATTTCCAAAACAAAGTCGGTACCGACACAGCACAATTATCGAAGAATTCAATAAATTTTACTTGTAATTGATTTATGCAGTGGTTTTTTCATAAAACCCGATTTTCCAAAGGCCTTTTCGTATTTTTTTACGCGCGCCTTTTACTAAACTTATCGTGCATCTCACTGAACAATGTTTCCCCCGCTGCGGTGCGCGGTGCGGGAGGACGACGACGACGTTCACGCACACATTAACAATATGTCATACGCGCGTAGGGTGGTGGTACCAATTATCGACCGTGTCAACTTTTTTTGAACTTTGACTACTTGTAATTTTTAAGTGCTTTTGATTTCTTGCAAAAAAAAAAAAATCGTGGATTTGGGGTGCCATATTGTAGACTTCGAATTTTTTTTTCTTCTAATACCATCGAGTGGGGTATCAAAATGAAGGGTTTTAAAAGATGATTACAAAAATGTATTCAACGTTTGAATGTAATTCGAAATGACAGATAGTACACACATCAACACGGTCTAGGGATATTTCATACTCAATTAAATAACTCGAAAAGTACTGGCCGCATTGAAATCTTTTATACACCGATTTGTTTGTAATTTATCTCAGACTAATTCCAAATTCAAATTTTTGAAAATTCTTTTGTTTCGGTGGCATAAAAATGTCTTGATGTATAGGAGAGGGAATTTTCATTTGTGCGAAAATTAGAAAACAATACGAATTACGTTTAGTTAGTTTTCTTTCATTTTTAAACGAAAGATAAAGTTAAAATTGAGGTACTGTAGCCATGCAACGCCGACATTTGACGAGGGCGGAGATGTTACGAGCTGTGGGAATGCTGGAAGCTGGATCTGTTCAGCGTAATGTTGCTGAGGCCATAGGGACCCATCAAAATGTAATTTCAAGATTGTGGACACGCTATCGTGCCACAGGTGAAGTAGCGCAGAGGCACCGGGGGCCAAGTCGCATCACTACCCCCAGACAAGACCGATTTTTGCAAATTACTGCGCGAGCACAACCAAATGCAACGGCGACTCAATTGGTCCAAAGGCTGCGAGTGGAACACCAAGTGCTTGTGAGTGACCAAACTGTAAGAAGGCGACTGCATGAAAGCAATCTACGCTCTCTTAGATCACTCCGGGTCCCACCTTTACGGAGAGGCAATCGTGGACGACGATTAGAATGGGTTCGGAACCACGTGGACTGGGGCCGTGACCAATGGCCCAATGTGCTGTTCACGGATGAATCCAGGTTCGGCTTCCATCCAAATTCACGAAGGACGCGTGTTTGGCGAGTTCCTGGACGATGGAGCCGTCCCCAGAACCCTCAGGAAGTTCACCCATACCAAGGAGGAACAATTATGGTTTGGGCAGGAATTCGTCTTGGAGGACGGACGGATCTCGTTTGGGTGCGGGGCAATATGACGGCAGAACGACACGTCCAACAGGTGCTGGGGCCCGTAATCTTGCCCCACAGAACACAAATGGGGCAAGATTTTCTGCTCATGCACGACAATGCCCGGGCACACGCGGCGAGAACGGTAGCAGCTTGGTTACATACACATAATGTTAGGGCCTTAGACTGGCCTGCTCAATCGCCAGATCTAAATCCCATTGAGCATGCGTGGGATATGCTGCAAAGAAGAGCTCTGAAGGAAGTTCCTGAAAATCTGGCTACAGAAGATCAACTTTTTGCGCACCTCAAAAGGACATGGGACAATATTCCGCAGCAAGACATTGACAACCTTGTTCTGAGCATGCCGAATCGTTGCCGATGTGTTATGAACATCATGGGCGCTTTCTCAGACTACTAACTTCAAGTTTATAAACACAAATTAAATGATTTTTCTATTTTTTTCAGTTTTTACTCACAAATTAAAAGTTCATTCATATACGGTTTCCGTCTATGCTTCATTTTTTTTCCATAAAATCCTGAAATTTTAATCTATACCTTAACCATTATTAAAAAATGGTAGAGTATTAAATAACGTATCTTTTAAATATATACATGTCATTTAAATAATTAACACATTGATAGTAATTCACTTTTTTAAAAATATCCCTAGACAGTGTTGATGTGTGTATAAAAGAATAAATATATTTCAAATGTTTCTCATCATGAAGATTTTAAAATGAAATGTATTTATGGTATGGGAGGTTATGTGTATGGATATAGAGTCGTTTTTGCATGAAAAGTATTATGATTTTAGGGCAAATTTTATAGTTATGTTACTTTTTCTAGAAAAGGCCGATTTTAGGAGGAGGCTAATACTAGGAGACTCCACCCTATTCCCGTTATATTCGAAATTTCGAATCTGCTTCTAAAGCCTATGTCATTCGTGTGACGTTTGACGTATAACTGTTTGGACTCCGGATTTTTGATAAAAAATTTAATTTTTGGTTTGAGTGGACGCTCTGCTAGTGATATTGTGTTGGTTCATTGAAGAACAGGTGTGAATAACTACAAATTAACAATGGGTAAGTCATATAATTTGTTGCACCTAATCTATTTAGTGTTCTTACACACGAGCGACACGCGGCATCGACATCAGAGGTACGTGTCGATGGTGACTTCAACCATTAGTGCTATTCTCTACACGTAGCGTCGCAGGCTTACTTTACCCATGGTGGCCGGCGGCGCGGCTTTGTGTATAGGCAGTAGGGTGCCCCCCTATGTAAGCAAGACAATCGATCTAAGCGCGGTCCAATGCGCTAGTGACTTTTATTTTGTATGCTTATGTAAATGGGGAGAGGCCTTTGCCCAACAGTGGGATGACGCAGGCTAACAGTATCGGTATCAGTATGTAAATGGAAATGGTTGCGCAAATAGTAGGTGCCTCATCATCAGCCTATTAATGTTCCCACTGCTGGGACACAGGCCTCCTCTCTAAGAGGCAAAGGAGGTAATGGGCTATAATCCACCACGCGGGCCAGTGCGGGTTAGTAGATGTCACATGTCTTCGAATTTTTGGTTGTAGGACATTCCGGTTTCCTCACGATGTTTTCCTTCACCGCTTTGAGAGCAGTGGTGTTGAAATAAATTATACAAAGTAAAGCGCCTGTCTGGGTTCGAACCCATGACTTACTGTTCGTAAGTCGGGGCCGCCACCACTGGGCCACCGCTCGCTGCTCTTGGTGCCTATACATATATAAAACCAACCTCTGGCACTTCCGGCACTACCGTGCCGTACCGTACAGATTTCATAAGTTTTTACCAAAACTTATGAAATCTGTACCGGGGGTCTAAAATGCCGCTTTAGCAGAATCGTTTTGTAAATCACGTTAAAAATTTAAAATTCTTAAAATGGACTTTATAGTTATTGACATAAAGTCCATTTTAAGAATTTAAATTTTTTAACGTGATTCATGCTAAGATTCTGCGTAGATTCTGCTATAGCGGCTATTTTAGACCCGCTGTGCTGTGTGTATCGTTGACCCGAAAAAAAATAGCTTTTGATTTTTATGTGCGGAGTTTCGCTAACTCATTTAATTTGACCCTGTGTAATCCATTTTTTTTTAGATCAACACAAGATTTCGGGCAAGATACCTGTGCAGCAGAAGCACATGAAGCAATGTCTGCACAATGTGAATAGATTAGTTCCGATATTCCTCATGTACTGACCAAACCTTACACTCCATTTAACAAAAAAAAAACGTCTCGTGAAATGGTGCATTTTATGCACTTGATGTACAATCTATTATTTCACTTCTCATGCTCTAAAAGTACGCCAATATAGCCCTACGAAGCGGGACTGTTGGAGGTTGATACCTTCATGGTATATAATCTGTCACATAGTGACTTTGTTTGTAGGCATGACAACAGTTCTCAATAAAATGTCTGAAAACTAAAACGTGTTTTCTGTGAATAATAATTTATGCTATCGCTAGTCATCTTTAGTCCATCAGGGACTAAAGTAACCTTTTTAGTCTCTAGAAAGTAAAAGTTTTTTTTTAAATTTCTTTCATGTGACATAGACAAACTCCAAAGGGTAAAAACAGTACCCTATGATTACTAAGACTCCGCTGCCTATCCGTCTGTCTGTCCATGTCTGTCTATCCGTCTGTCTGTGCGTCTGTCTATCCGTCTGTCTGTCTATCATCTTTCTTTCTATCCGCCATTCTGTCTGTCTGCCCATGTCTGTCTGTCCGTCTGTCTGTCTGTCAGGCCAACTATCTTTCTATCCCTCTGTCTGTCTGTCCATCTGTTGTCTATCCGTCTGTATGTCCGTCTGTTTGTTTGTCCGTCTGTCTGCCCATCTGTGTGTCTATCTGTCTGTCTGTCCATCTGTCTGTCTAGCCATTTGTATGTCCGTCTGTCTGTCCAACTGTCTGTCCTTCAGACTAAATTGACTATGTTTACAATGCACTATTTTGTTAGTTTTTGCATATTCTAATTGAGTTATGCGTTTACAGGACCACGCAGGATGAATTGATGACACGTCATGAATACAGGGTGCAAAAGACCTCCTCACGAAGCCGTCAGTCAACCAAGCATTCTGTACATCAAACGACTTTTTTGGGGTGAAAAATCATGTTTTGTGTTACAACTCAATGTAACGCATTCAAAACATTGTGCTGATGTATGGATTGAATAGTACGGGGGTTGTGGAGGTGTAATCTTACATTAAAACATTGTATTTAAAAACAACTTGTCAGGTGTAGATGGATGCAAAGTAAGCATGCAGTTGCACGGGCTCATGTATACTAAGGTAATTAGTGATGGAGATAGCAGTGTAATAAACGCTCTAAGAGACGCAATGGTGTATGGTCCTAATGTTCACATATGTAAGAAAAATAGAATGCAGTACTGCGAAATTATTCAAATAAACTAAGACAAATAGGGAAAATATGTATGTGCTTTAGAAAATTATTATAAGAGCTATAGCATTAAAAATGTTACCCTATTTACTAAGACTCCGCTGTCCATCTGTCTGTCTGTATGTCCGTCTGTCTGTCCATCGCTCTGTCCATCCATCTGTCTGTCCGTCTGACTAAATTGACTATTTTTCTCGCTCTCAAAGTGAAAAGTACAGTGTAACACTAAAATCCCATTATAAGAGCTATAGCTTTCAAAACGGAACCCTATTACAAAGACTCCGCTGTCCATCTGTCTGTCCGTCTGTCTGTATGTCAGTCTGTCTGTCCATCCGTCTGTCTGTTCGTCTGTCTGTCAGTCTGTCTGTCCGCCTGTCTGTCCATCCGTCTATCCGTCTGACTAAATTGACTATTTTTCTCCCACTCAAAGTAAAAATTACAGTGTGACATACTAATATCCCATTATAACTCGTTCTAAAATCCCATTATAACTCGGTTCCTATTCACTACCTCGTGTATAATGGGTCATTTTAGCCCCTTGTATTACAATGTACACGTGCGTAAATTACGGTTACATTCGTCTACTCGTTTGTAAAAACCAACTTTCCACACTAGTACCATACGACAACAACAACAGCCCATAACGTCCACTGCTGGACATAAGCCTCTCCCATTATGGGAGGAATTTGCCGTTATCTCCACGCTTGGCAGGCGGATTGGAGATCGCAGTGATGAAAGACTAACAGAAAACGCTGCTGCCCATTCTCTGGTCTACGGAGGCGCAAGGTGTTCTGCCTCAGACATTAGTCGCCTTATACGACACCCATGAGTGTAATGGGTTGGTTCTATTCTACTCTGCCGGATACCACACGGCACGGCACGGCACGGCTAGTACCATAAATACCTTACTATTTTTCTGTTTATTAGGAATCATTTATTTTGAGCTATAGTGGCGGTAATTACACACCGCAGACGTAAAAAGAAACAATGTCAGTAATTGTGTTATTATGTAATTCCATAATAATAATAATTTAATTGGACAAGAGCCTCAACTAACATCTGAGGTGACCCTCGCTAGGCAGCTGGATCAAGCGCTTGATTCAGAAAGCAGTTCTTCTGGACACGGCGCGTGTTGTTAGGAGGTTCCTCTCTCAAGAGCCCTAACCACCAGCAGCTTGGACCCTGTTCCCGATGCTGGCGGGCTACCTATTTTATATGCTTTTAATTTTATTTATAATTTTGTTAATAAAAAAATAAAAATGTAAATTTATTACATTTTAAATATTTATGTATAATAATATTTTTTTTACGGACTCGTTCCTGACTGATTGGCCGGAGGAGGCAAAACACCGGGAGAGTTGGAAAGGAATGTGGGAGGCCTTTGTCCAGCAGTGAGACAGAATAGGCTAACTAAAAAAATATATATTTTTAGTAACAAAAATATGTATACTTTTTGGGCATTCAATTATTCTTTATTCGATTTCTATACATTGTAGATTTCACTTCTCACGCTCTAAAAGTACGCCATTATAGCCCTACGAAGTGGGACTAAAGTGACCCTTTTAGTCTCCTAAGGAGTGAAAGTAATTAGTTTTTTTTTTTGTTTTTTACGACCCGAATGGCGCAGTGGTAGTGAGACTGCCTTACGTTCTTAGGGTCCCGGGTTCGAATCCCGGTTGGAGCAAATGTTTGTGTGATGAGCATGGACATTTGTTTCCAAGTCATGGATGTTTATATGTATAATAAGTATGTATTTACAAACAAAAAGTATCTATGTAGTATATCAACTATCTGGTGTCCACGACACAAGCCTCGTTGCTTAGTGTGGCGCTAGATGGCGCTGTGTGTTAATGTCCAGCGATATTTATTATTATTATTATTATTATTATTTCCTTCATGTGACAAAGACAAACTCCAAAGGGTAAAAAGGGACCCTATCACTAAGACTCCGCTGTCCATCTGTCTGTCCGTCTGTATATCTGTCCGTCTGTCTGTCTGTCTGTCCGTCTGGCTGTCCATCTGTCTGTCTGGCCGTCTGACTAAATTGACTAATGAAAATATGTATACTTTTTGGGCATTAAATTATTCTATAATCGTTTTCTATACATATTTAAGTAGTTTTCACTTGTCATGCTCTAAAAGTATGCCAATAGCTTTTTTAATTTCCTTCATGTGACATAGACAAACTGCAAAGGGTAAAAACGGCACCCTATTACTAAGGCTCCGCTGTCCATCTGTCTGTCCGTCTGTCGGTTCGTCTGTCTATCCACCTGTCTGTTCGTCTGTCAGTCCGTCCATCTGTCTGTCTGTCCGTCTGACGAAATTGACTATTCTTTTTGTCATGGACTCTAAAATGTAAATACTAAGAAAAAAATCTTGATTTGTCATTTGTCTTGATGAAAACATGTGTTTAAATTTAGTGATATTGAGCATAATTATAAACCTAAAAAAGCAAAAAGACAGGTAAGTATTTTTGTAAAACAATTTATGTAGGCAAAACTAATTACAATTATTAGGTATCCACTCTGACATAAGACCAACCCGCACTGGGCCCGCATTCCCTCTCACAGAGAGGAGCTCTGTGTCCCAGCAGTGGGAGCATTATAGGCTGGTTATGCTGCTGCAATCTGACATAAACTGCAATGAACTTTCAAGTAAGCATATGTCGTCGCGGCGGCAGCGTCGTGAACTCTTGAGCGATCGCTGCATGCATGACCACCCGGGGAAAACTAAACATAATAAGCAATATATATTAGGTTCTTAGAGAGCCATACAGGTACAAAACGATGACGCAGCGCCTACTACTTTAGTACGAGTTGGTAGATACCTACTTGCTGATTTCTCGGCGATTCGAGCTGGCGTCGAATGGTGTCATGCTGTGCCACGGAGCCACTTTCTTAGAAATCGATCAATTATATCTTAAAATGATGTACGTCAAACGTACATCAACGTATCAACGTATATCGTTATCGCTGTACGTGAAACAACAACAGCCCACAACGTCCACTGCTGGACATAAGCCTCTCCCATGATGGGAGGAATTTGCCGTAATCTCCACGCTTGGCAGGCGGATTGGAGATCGCAGTGATGTAAGACTAACAGAAAACGCTGCTGCCCATTCTCAGGTCTACGGAGGCACAAGGTGTTCTGCCTCAGACATTAGTCGCCTTATACGACACCCGTGAGTGTAATGGGTTGGTTCTATTCTACTCTGCCGGATACCCCATGGCTAACGTACGTGCGTGTGTACCTACGTGCAATATGTAATAATAAAATAGACATTGATTGTGGCTCTGCTGGAGAGCATACTCTAGCAGAGCAGCACATGTACTCAAGAAAGACAAACGCTACTGTTTTTTCATATCAATTGTGTGCATCGTGTAACTTCGTTTTTGTTCGGAACGGTTCGGAACGCTGTGTGTGTACGTACGAACTAGACGTGCGTGAAGACTAGCGTCTAACTGCTCATCACTGATACTATCTCTGTCGGGCACGATGCCAGGTGAGACAGCGTGCTTTTTGGTCACGCCCACCAATGAGTTCGAGCCTGTGAGCTGTGTCACCTTAAAGGAATTTTATATCCCTGAACCCATTGTAAAATAGTGTCATCTTCAGTGAGCTCGCACTATTTATCATAAAAGTTTGATAAACGGCCAGCAATAAGTCTAATATCGCCTTCTTGCCTGATACCGCGAGCTGTTGGCATGACGACGTCACTGGGTTGCTTCCAGACGTGTTGGCCCCTCGACGGTCTGCGTGATGCGCGGCTCGACCGCTGGTGATATGCGTAGCGGCGCCCCCCTCGAGTTTAAAGCACCCCGAGATTGTATAACGGTCGATGTCCAATACATAGGCCGTTGACTTTTTAATTTAATTTCTGAACCACTCTTAGTTATAGCTTTTGACAACTTACTATGCTCAGATAAGTCGGAACCGAATAGCTGTTCATCTATGTTTGTGTTTCTGACAGTATCTTTGATATTTTAATTTAAAGTACTTAAAGCCGCATATTATAGTCGTGTTTGAGACTCAGTGACTATCGCATATGAGTGTACCGGGATCACTCAACGATTTTATTAGTCAATTCAAAACACGTCCTATTACGGAGAGACCACAACCAAGCTGATTTTGTTTATATTTGACCGAAAAAGTATTTTTTAATGTCTAACACCAAAAGGGCTGCCTTGATTTCTAAATTCAGTTTTGAAGCTCTCATAGTTGGACAGTGTTCTGGTGGTAAATAAAATTTAATTAACTCCACCTGTGTATCTTTGGACAAACCGTTTGGCATAATATGGCTTTTACTAAAAGGCAGTGCGGGAAAAGGGCGGCTATAGCTATGAACTAAGTTGGAGATATCAAACTAGTTTATGCTTTGCGCTTCACCGTGTTTTAGTCGACATGTTTTACGTGCACCCTTTATTTGTATGGAAATATTAGTTCCAAATAAATTTGACAGCTCTAAATTACGTCCGTCTCTTTCTTCTCTTATTAGCGAGAAAAAGATAGCAATAGCCTAAATAAAGTTTAGTTTGTGCACAACAGAATGACACCATTGTGTAACTTGCTTAAAATATAGCGAAGTATACTTAATTTCGACATGATTTTCATGGAGTACGTTGCCTCAACACTAATAGTGGAGTAGATACCTCAATCCTCAACACGATTTACGTGAAGCAAAGTTATCCTCAACACTCATAGTGGAGTGGGTACCTAAATCCTTGACACGATTTACGTGGAGCAAAGTTATCCTCAACACTAATAATGGAGTAGGTACCTAAATCCTCAACATGATTTACGAGGAGCAAAATTATCCTCAACACTCATAGTGGAGTAGGTACCTAAATCCTCAACACGATTTACGTGGAGCAAAGTTATACTCTACACTTATAGTGGAGTAGGTACCTAAATCCTCAAAACGATTTACGTGGAGCAAAGTTATCCTCAACACTCATAGTGGAGTAGGTACTTAAATCCTCAACACGATTTACGTGGAGCAAAGTTATACTCTACACTAATAGTGGAGTAGGTACCTAAATCCTCAACACGATTTACGTGGAGCAAAATTATCCTCAACACTCATAGTGGAGTAGGTACCTAAATCCCCAACAGGATTTACGTGGGGCAAAGTTATCCTCAACACTCATAGTGGAGTAGGTACCTCATTCTTCAACACGATTTACGTGGAGCAAAGTTATCCTCAACACTCATAGTGGAGTAGGTACCTAAATCCTCAACATGATTTACGTGGAGCAAAGTTATCCTCAACACTCATAGTGGAGTATGGTGCATAGATCCTCAACACGATTCACGTGGAGAAAAGTTATCCTCAACACTCATAGTGGAGTATGGTGCATAGATCCTCAACACGATTCACGTGGAGCCAACTTATAGTGCAGTAAGTACTTATATCCTCAACACGGTTTACGTGGAGTAAGTATTCTCAACAGGACTTTCGTGTTATAAAGTTTTCCACAACACTTTTAGTGGAGTCTCATCTCGACACGATTTTTCGTGTAGGTATATTAATAGTTTTAAAGTGCGTTTGTGTCTATCATCGCGCTGTACAGTTCGACATTTGTTTACCGTAAGTAATAAGATACTTCTGATTCATAACAACAAGTTTTTTACATTACATATTGTTTGTATTCGCAAATGTTTTATATAGGCACCATAGTCTGCACAAAACACCTAATCTTAATGTATAATGCTTTTAGAATAAGATCTGAATGTCATTTATCTGTTGTGTTTATGTTAAAAAAGGAAATTTCTAAATCAAAAATCAATAGTGGACAATAAGTCCAACACCAATATTACCACGGAATAAAAGATCAAAACGCGATAACAATCTCGTCAACACAAGTTTTATTTTGCATAGTTTATGTAGGTGTACGTTTTACATTATTACGCTATGAAACATTTCGAATAGCCAACAAACACTCCTTAGAAATATTAATGATTTTGAAGACCGCGAGCTAATGAGGGTAGGTCGTTAAAATTTTAATCGATATTTTTCTTGTACTTAAAGAATATAATTACTTATGTATTTTAAATTCTGTTGTTATGTAAAATAATATTAAATTACCTGGTATACTGTTCATATCCGTGGATATCATAATATCGGTTGTACGACCTATCAGTTTCCACCGAGTCCGACGCTGACGAAGACAAAGGCCGTCGTATTTAGACTCAAATTTTCTCACATTTCGCAAAATACTATCATAATCACTTTCTTTTTCCCATTTTAAACACGCGCAGTGAAACTTCGTGTGAATCCGTTAACACAAAAACACGTAATGATTCAAGGGCGTACGGTGTTGCCAGTGGTGAAACAGGAAATTGTAATAAAAAATATGTCCTTTAATCCTATTTTTTAGTGTTTAGGATCTAAACGTGTGATGAAGATAGCACCATCTCATGTACTGCTGCAAGTAAATAAGTAATCGTCTTCGGTTGAGACCCGAAGTATAATGACCTTATAATTATGAAGCCGAACGGCACTTGTCGAACGATTCTTGTTCTCTCCGTCATTGCGATATTTTGTTTGTTCTGGACAATACCTTCTAGTGACGGAAATATTGGAGTTAAAAGTTATAATCATGTCACAAGTTTCAAAACAATACAAGGTCTTATTGTTTGATGTACAGAATGCTTGGTAGGCTTCCTAAAGGGGCCGTTTCCATCTTGTATTTATTTTTCTAGTCAATATGGCTCGAATAAGTTTCTCGCCTGCGATACGTATGTCAAACGAGCCTACCTTCACCATACCAGCTTCGCCCGGCGATGGATTTTCATACAAACTTTCAAGGCAAACGAGTATTGATAAACAATTCCCTTTGCTTTGTTTCAGAGAATGATGTGCCATTTTGGATCGCCAAGAATTCATGGGCCACATCGTGGGGGGACAATGGCTACTTCAGGATGCATCGTGGAGAAGAATTTCATTCATGTCACATGCTGAATAAATACATGGCTTCAGCCATCGTCGCATAAATGTATGACATTTAAAGTTTTGATCACATAAAATTTACGTATGGTAACTAATTTCAAATACTAAGATTTTGTTGACGTTCATAAATTTTTTGTACATTTTCGGAAAATAATAAAAATATAAAATGTATTTAATTATTCACTGTTTTTATTTAAATAACTGTTGCAGTTGTCCTATAACAGCCCTCGTTACGTTCGGGATTCAATATAGCACCCGTGACATAAGACTATACTTTACTACTATTATTCTCAAGCTGCAATGACCATTTAAATCGGTGTTTCTAAAGCTGTGGTCCACGAACCCCTGGGGGTCCTCGAGTAATTATGTATGGGGGTCCGAAACGCTGAAACATTTACTGCTTTTCTCAACCACATACCTCATCATTTTCTGCTCTTGTATGTGTATACTAAAAACAAATTCTAAAAGAGATTACATGTGGAATGTTTTTTTTTTTAATAAATAAATAGTTCGCTATTTATTACTGTTTTTTATTAAGTCCCTTGGGTCCTTGATTTTTAACCGGTCCGTGGCTGAAAGGGTAGGAAACGCTGATTTAAATCATAGTTCTGCCATATTAAGTTAAAAACCACACAATAGTAATTTAAAATACGCATTTTTTACAATTTTAGTGTGACTAACTATGATGTCTGGGCTGCACTGCAATGCTTAGATAGAGGTATTCCATGAAGCACACCCAAACGAAGCACACCCAGACGAAGCACACCTAAAGTATTCCACTTAGCACACCCGTAGGTGGGCTTCAAATAAAAATTAAAAATAAAATAATTTGCTGTTCCACGAAGCACACCTACGAATATCACTCGCATAGTGCGGGGATTAAGAAATAAAAATGTCGATAGGAGAAAATATTTATTATTTAAAAGACTAACTAGTTTATGAGACTTTACTATCCTTGTTTACGTTTGTTCCCATTCAGTTACACCATAAGAAGAAGAAGAAGACAAACTACCAGGATCCCAGAATCATGAAGAAGTATTTTCTACATTGCCTATTGCATGATAATCGAAATGTATATGGATTGATTATGAGATCCCTATTAAAAATATATAATACCTCCTTTATGGTTCTGGCCTCCTGGTAGTTTATAGATAAATAAAAAATAAAAAACCAATAAACCCGTGCCTAGTCAAATTATGCAATCACTCGTTACCCGTGGTCCCGGTGGGATATGATATGCTATTATTATGGATTTGTATATTTTCTCGCGCATCATGTATACGTCCTATCTATGAACACTATGAAAATTACAATTACAAGTACTTTATCACATTATTATAATGAAACTGAAAGATGTAAGATATTTAAGTTAGTCTTTTAAATAATAAATATTTTCTCCTATCGACATTTTTATTTCTTAGTCCCCACACTATGCGAGTGATATTCGTAGGTGTGCTTCGTGGAATAAGAAATTAATTATTTTAAATTTTTATTTGAAGCCCACCTATGGGTGTGCTAAGTGGAATACTTTAGGTGTGCTTCGTCTGGGTGTGCTTCGTTTGGGTGTGCTTCATGGAATACCTCGTAACAACAACAAGAGCCAAACGCAACGTTTGGAGCGGCAGCGATAGCCCAGCGGAGTGGTGGTGACCCAGCAGAGTCATATTGTCCCAGCGGAGCGGCGTTGTCCTAGCAGGGTGAAGTTGGCTCAGCGGACCGGAGTAGGCTCAGCAGATCGGCTCAGTAGAAGACGTCGTGACGGAACCTAGACATGTAATATCTACCGACCCGCATTGGGAAAGCGTGGGGTTTTTTAGCCCATACCCTCATAAAGAGAGGAGGACTGTCACAGCAGCAGAAAAATTATAACATTATAGCAACGATGAAGGCCAATATATCAAAATGTACAAATTGCCTAAAAAAATCAAATATAAATAATTTTAAGAATATGAAAGTTTTGTGTTATTATGTTTCAATATAAAGCTACTACTTGCCGAGTTAAGATATAAGAGCTATTGGTTTTACTTTCATTACATTTTCGCTATTTTGAAGGGTGCAAAGAGGTATTGGTATTTACGTAGGTATGACGATAAAACTACAATCAAAATTGTAGTTCAAATAAAAAAAAATGGTTAAAATTTGTCGGTAGCTTCTGTAAGTTTCAACTATGAAAATCGGACAATATTTTAAAATTTGATATATCTTGTTACGTACAAATATATTTTCAAATATTATGTAATATGATTTATAACGCTAATCAGAAACAATATATTTAAAAGCATAAGCGGCCAAACTATGGGTTTATGACATCTAAATGTGGGCTCCATTGTAATTTAGTGAAAACAATTTATTCTAAAGACTCCAGTGACCAATACTTTTTCATTTAGTTCAACATTGGTGGCTTCAAACAGTGCCATGTTAACTCCGTCAAGCTTAGAGAATTTAGGAAAGAACCTAGAATAAATCCCTGTAAAACGCCCAGGATAATGTCGGATCTTTTATAGCTCTTGCTATTAACATCAACCCTCCGAATTCTTATGTTCAGATGACACGTCAGAATGTTGGCATTAGGGACAGGACTGTCCCTAATAAAAAAAAAAAAAAAAAAAAAAAAAAAACCAAATGCCATAATGGTAAAATTTCCAGCCAAGTGTATCATGATGAACTCAATCAAAGACTTTGGACGAGTCGCAAAAAATAACCTTGTGATTCTTCCCAGGCATCGAATATATTTCTTCGGTAGAATTTCACTTTGCTCGCTCGCTGTCTCCCATCATGTCATCCTTCACCTACAAATAAATGACTCACGGAGTGGCGAGTTCTAACTTGAAGTAAAACCAATGCTTGGTTGTACTTAGGATGTATTTTTGTAATTAGTCAAGCAATCGCAATTTGGATGGATTTAAACTTCTCTGCTGCGCCGGATTCGGGGGAAAACCAGCGGAATCCTAAGGATGATTATTGAGAAGCCAAAGTCTGCAGTGCTTGGGAGATTCATCCAGCTTCATGTGACGAAGTGACACTAGGATTTATGCTGACATGGGATTTTGACTATTTATCATTTGAATTTGAATTGATGCAATTCTAATGTAGTTTTAAGAACATTATTACTAACGTTAGTATGTTTTAAGATTTGAATTGTTTTATTTATTAGAATTTAATTGAATGATGCATACTAACGCAGTTTTAAGACCTTTATGACTAACATTTTATTATGGACAATTGCTAAGTCGGAAGTAAATGTATTTTTTATTTTATTTTTCATTTATTAAAAATATTCTGATTATTTATAAAATTTATCAACTTTATCTGTATGCGTGTCATTATGTTTACCGGATTCCTTTTCTTTAAAATGTAATCTTATGTATGTCGTTAAAACGTACATTTTATCATGAAGTTTAGAATCTAATCATATCATACTCATAAAATCCATTTAAAATTCTTATGCGCAGAAAAATGGTATATAATATTTTGATCGTGCTGTAAAGGTCTACTTTAGGGAATACCTGTATAGTTCGCTGTTGTTCTCGTGAGTAACAATCATGTCCTCAATGTTGGAAATGTTGTATGTGGGTTGGGTTGCGTTCGCGGCTGCGTGGTCAGACCACACGCCCACGCCATACGCTCTCTAGGACGCAGAACTACAATTCGAACAGTTCATCCAAAAGTTTGAAAAAAACTACGCTGACGAAAATGAGAAACAAGCTGATTCCAAATATTCAAAGAAAATTTGGATAAAATAAACAGTTTGAACGAAGAAAGCAAGCACGCTGTTTTCGGTAAGATTACTGCCAAATTCATTTGAGTTCTGTCGAAGTTCGATGCTTTTAACTTTCCTGAATTTCGCTTTCAGGTATAACGCAGTTTTCGGATGTATCTGATGAAGAATTCAAATTCAAATTTGGTTTTGTGTAAATAAATGATTTGTTCTTTTGCACATATGAAAATGATGGAGACATCAACTATAATGATGCACCGGAGTCGTGGGATTGGCGCGAACACGATGCGGTCACCCCCGTTAAGGACCAAGGAGAATGTGGAAGTTGTTATGCGTTTAGCGCAATTGGTAAGTGCATGTTTTATACAAGACTTGTCTTTAATTTCTGCCTTGGTGGCCAATCTCAGCGGAGGCTAGACACGGGAAATGTTATCCATAGTGCATAAATGTGTACACTCCCTCTTCCCCCACTCTTATATCCCGATGGCATGATAAATTGACACAACTGGAGAGAGATAAGTTTAATGAGCTAGCCACAGGGGAAATCTTCTTACGATATAATTAAACCTGTGATTTAAGGTGAAGGCGTGAGTGTAGCCCGCGAAATAAAAATTTAATTGAATTTCGCGGGCTACCCTGGAGCGTCTACCTTAACAACAAAAAACCTATTAATATATTATTATTATATAACACAGGTAATATTGAGGGCCAGTACGCCATCAAACACAACGAGTTGGTAAGATTATCTGAACAGCAGATTGTAGACTGTGACTTTTTTGATTTGGGATGCTTTGGCGGACAAATGATGTTTGCTTTCAGGTAATTTTAACCTTTCGTTACGAGTTATTTATTCTAGGCCTTGTTTTTGTTGACTCTGTACTTGATGGTGGTGTTGGCAGGTCACTGATCAATAAAACAGGAGTTGAGGCTGAAGCTGATTATCCATACATAGCAGAACGTTACCAATGCCTTTTTGATGCCAACAAAGTGAAGGCCCACTTAACTGACTGCCGTTCCTATAATCTTACGTCACAGGAGAAAGTGAAGCAGCTGCTGTACCATAACGGACCGATATCGATTGGTAAATTGCTGAGAAACCATTCATCTTAATTAACTTATGTACCTATTATTATTCTATTATGTTCTCACTGCTGGGACACAGGTTTCGTCTCCATCAGCTGTTCTCCACCACGTTGGTGAATCTCACATTTATCTTTAAAGTTTGGTGTGGACATGTCAGTTTCCTCATGATGTTTCCTCCACCGTTTTGTGGAATGTTGTGTAGGAAAAAAAATACCTGCCTGCGAAACAATTTGCCAAAATGCCGATGCAAAAGCTCGAAAGATGAAACGCATTTTCGTCAACGGCACGCCAATTCTTGTGCTAAGGCTGCAAACGCAAGGTGTGTTTTGTGGGCAACTACATTCTCATGTTTCCACTAACGTAGCACGAATGAATGATGAATGGTACATCAGTTTTTACTGGACCCATTGCGATTGATTTAAGAGCTTGCATTTAGTAGTGTATCAACTTTCATTGTTGCATATAAATCGTATTGAAATCTCATCAAGAACTGCTAACAACAAAAAAATATACCTACGTTAGACGTATGCAGCTTTTAGAGACCTTGTGTACGGTCGAACAAACTATTTGGTTTACAGTTTAACCAACATATTACATTGTAATATGTTGGTTAAACTGTTTGTAAACCAAATAGCTTGTTCGACCGTATTGTTGGAAAGATGAGAGCTAAAGGAGTGCACTAAGTTATGTAGGCAATGAAGACCTGAATAAACGAAGCAGGCGAATCAGTCTGAGTGTCTAGGGGCGCTAGGCATACGGTTATTGATTAAATTGATTTATGATTATGAATTTTGATTTACTCATCTAAATATATAAAAGAAGAAACTGACTGACTCATCTATCAACGCACAGCCCAAACCGCTGGGTCTACAGATTCCAAATTTGGCAAGTAGGTTCCTTATGTGGTCTAGGGGTGCACTAAGAAAGGATTTTTCAAAATTCACCCCCTAAGGGGGTTAAACGGGGCTCCAAAGTTTGTATGGGGAAACAAGATTAGTTTAACTATTTTATTCGAAACTTTACAGCAGTGCTCCTATTGATAAATGAGTAGAAACGGGTTTCAGGTTTTTTCAGAATTCAACCCCTAAGAGCGGAAAATGGGGTGGCAAAGTATAAAAATCAATGCACAGCCCAAACCGCTGAGTCTAGAGATTCCAAATTTGGCACATTGGTTCCTTATGTGGTCTAGAGGTGCACTAAGAAAGGATTTTGCAAAATTCAACCCCTAAGGGGGTTAAACGGGGCTCCAAAGTTTGTATGGGGAAACAAGATTAGTTTAACAATTTTATTCGAAACTTCACAGGAGTGCTCCTATTGATAAATGAGTAGAAACGGGTTTCAGGTTTTTTCAGAATTCAACCCCTAAGAGGGGAAAATGGGGTGGCACAGTATAAAAATCAATGCACAGCCCAAACCACTGAGTCTGGAGATTCCAAATTTGGCACATAGGTTCTTTATGGAGTTTATTACATTAAGAATACATTTTTTCAAAATTAACCCCCTAAGCGGTTGAAAAGGGGGTCCAAAGATTACATGGGGAAATAAGATTAGTTAGACTACTTTATTCGAAACTTAACAGGAGTACTCCTATCGATAAATGAGTTAACATTTGTGTTTCAGGTTTTTTCAGAATTCAACCCCTAAAGGGGGAAATGGGGTAACAAAGCCTGAAATTCAACATAGGTATTGTTTGTACGGTGAATTGGGTCGCGTGTATTACAAAAACAACGTAATGTGGCGGACCTGAATTACCATCATTCCCTGTTGGGGTGCGATGGGGTTGAAATGTCTAAAAATCAATATGGGTGTCGAAACCGAGATTATCAGGGGTGCTGATGTCGAAAATGGCATTAGGAAAATGGCATTGCCATTTATTTTGAGATCCAGAAGATAGCGGATTCAACTTCTATACAGGGTTATTGTTGATTTATTGTGATGATTGTAATAACGATGATAATGATTGTTATAATGATAATGTTGATTGTGATGATGATGATTATGATTAAGATGATAATTATTGTGATTACGATGATAATGATTGTGATAACGACGATGGTGATTGTGATAGTGATTTGATTGTGATTGTGATGGTGATTGTGATTGTGATAATGACGGTGATTGTGATGGTGATAGCCATGGTGATCGTGATTGTGACAGTGATAGTAATGGTGATTGTAATAGTGATGGCGATTGTAATAGTGATAGTAATGGTGTTTGTGATAATGATTGTGGTTGTGATAATGATGGCGATTGTGATCATGATGATTATGATTAAGATGATAATGATTGAGATTACGATGATAATGATTGTGATGACGAGGATGGAGACTGTGATGATGATGATTGTGATTACGATGATAGTGGTTGTGATTACAATGATAATGATTGTTAAAATGATGATAGTGATTGTGATGATGTTTGTGATGGTGATTGTGATGGTGATTGTGATAGTGATGGTGATTGTGATTGTGATGGAGATTGTGATTGTAATAACGATGATAATGATTGTGATTACGATGATAATGATTGTGATGGTGATTGTAATGGTGATGTGACGGTGATTGTGATGGTGATTGTGGTTGTGATAGTGATGGCGATTGTGATCATGATGATTGTGATTTAGATGAAAATGATTGAGATTACGATGATAATGATTGTGATGACGATGAGGATGGGGATTGTGATGATGATGATTGTGATTACGATGATAATGATTGTTAAAATGATGATAGTGATTGTGATAGTGATTGTGATAGTGATTGTGATCGAGATTGTGATGGTGATTTTGATGGTGATTGTGATGGTGATTGTGATGGTGATTGTGATGGAGATGGTGATGGTGATTGTGATAGTGATTGTGATTACGATGATAATGATTGTGATAAAGATGATGGTGATTGTGATTTTTATGGTTATTGTGATGGTGATTGTGATAGTGACGGTGATTGTGATGGTGATAGCGATGGTGATGGGGATTGTGATGGTGATTGTGATTGTGATGGTTATTGTGATGGTGATTGCGATGATGATTGTGATAATGATTGTGATAATGATGGTGGTTGTGATAGTGATGGTGATTATGATGGTGATTGTGATAATGATGGTGACTGTGATAGTGATGGTGATTGTGATAATGATTGGGATAATGATGGTGGTTGTGATAGTGATGGTGATTGTGATAATGATTGTGGTTGTGATAGTGATGGTGATTGTGATGATAATAATAAATTGTGATGATTATGTAATTTGGCACATATATAGTTTATAACCTAAATTAACATGTAGAACACTATTTATCCCTTTAGTATAATTCAGTGGGGCAGTTACCGAACTGCACGCGGGCGAAGCCGCGGGCAACAGCTAGTTATATCATATTTGTGTATCTTTCATGTTTTAAGCTATCCGGGGACAAGCTCTGCACCATTACACAAAAGAAATAATAGACGATGACGTATGTAATAATGGTAAATTAAGTCACGGAGTCCTTCTGGTGGGATATGGATCAGGTACGGTTTCTTCGTCACACATTTTATGGTAAATGCATTGTATGGAGCGTGACCTCTCGCCAACACACTGAGGCAGGGCTATTATTTTTGAGAGATTTTACCTACTTAACTTCCAGAATGTTTATTTTAACAACAAAAATATTATAAACTTTTGACAATCATGATTATTACGCGGAAATCCATGATATACAACTAGAACTATACATATAACTATATATATACTAACAATATGTATATGTATACATTCGTTTAATATATATGTATATATAAGTAACACATACACAACACACACACACCCAAAATGTACGGTTCATTACTAAATTATATCTACATTTCCAACATTTAAATCTAAAATTCGTTTTTATTTTTTACGCATCATGCTTGTCTAGTTATTTTGCATATACTACTTGTTTACCTTAAACTTGTTAGTCGTCATCGACGTCTATTTCTCATTGTAAGGAAAAACTATTAGCGAAAATGTGTTTTATGTTCATTACGATACGATTGAAAATTAATCATCGAACGAGAATCTTACCTTGCCGTAACACAGTTTTAACTAGCGCGGAAGGTAAAGAACTTTATTTACGTATACCGTCAATGGACATTTATCAATCGTTTTTTTTTTTAGAACATTTAGGCTCAGCGCAAACGGGCCACCAAGCACAGCCACTATAGCCAGCGACAAGCAGTTCACACGCTTTTTCATACATTTTGTTGAAACTCGCCGCACACGTGTAGCCAGTGGAGGCCACTCGCAACAGCAGTGCCGGCGACTCGACTCGCGGTAGCGCGTGCCAGCCACCGGTAGTTGTGGTTGGTGGCCCGTTTGCGCCGAGCCTTAGTTTTAATCCCGCCAAACTGGTTCAAACCAAGTACACCGCAAATTACATAGTTTAAGATGGTCATAATGACGTACTTGGTTTGTTTCAGAGGGGGGTAATTGCACCTATTACCCCCTATGTATCCGCGCCTGCAGAGTCTGGGACTGTATTGGTGTTCCTCGCTTCTTGCTTGCGATTGTGTTCGTCCCGTGTCGGTTTTTTTGCGAGACGTCTTGGGAGAGACAAACAGGGTGACCCTGTTTCTTTACAGAAAGTTCTCCAGCTTGATGGTCTAAAATCACCACCTAAGAGGTATTGTGATTAGGCTTCGTTTCCACCAGAGTTGAGCGAGGATACGTAGCGAGGGAAGTGTGTGGAACTAACCAATCACATAGCTAGAATGTCTCAAGATGTGAAAAAGAAGCGATATTAACCATGGTGACCAGTGTAACCATCGTGATATAAAGAGCTACAAACTCAAACTCTAAGCATTTATTTCAAATTGAGTATTATTATTGATGGTAATTCACAGAATTATAGAATTTATACTTCACTATTTAATATAGATTTTTTTTTAATTTAAAATGAAAAAACAAATATAAGATTAGTTTTATACTAAAATAATGTTGATTTGTTTAATCTTCAATAATTATTGTGATTTTAGTAATTTTTTGTTATTGTAGTTATAGTTTGTTGGATTTAAGTTATTATGATTTTGCATGTAGTTGGTAAATATACAAAAAATACGGTGATTATAGCCAATTTTTATGTAGATACTTCTAGTTATAATTTATTAGATGTAAGTTATTATGATTTTGCATGTAGTTGGTTAATATACAAAAAAAAATATGTTGATTTATCTAGTCTTCAATAATTACTGTGATTTTAGTATTTTTTTTGTACTGTTATAATTTTTTAGATTTAAGTTATTATGATTTTGCATGTATGTAGTTGGTAAATATACAAGAAAATAAGAAGCGATTATTTACTGTTGATATGTGTTCTGACTGACTATATATGTGTTGTGACTATTTTTTTGCATATTTTATATTTAATGTTGATTTATATGATGGTCAATCAAGGCTGATTTTTGTAAAAGAGTTGTATTTTGTTAGTTGCTAGGACATTGTGATTTTGCATGTGTATTTGTAGTTAGTAAAAATGTTGGTTTTACATAGTTGATAAAGACTGATTTTACTTTTTATATTACTTTTATACAAAGTTATTGTGATATTGCATTATTTTGTAGATCTCTTTGACTGTACAAAGTACTAACAATTAATTGTTATTTTTGTTATATTGGTATTGATATTTGGTTATTTGTTTGTACACTGGATGTAAATTAATCTAAAATTCAGTTATTACTGGGATTTTATTTAAATAGTTACACAGTTTTATTTTACTGCATAAAGATATTATAGTTATCATATATTTTGCTAAATATTTACAAATGTACAAGAAACCAAAAGTTGATTAATTATTTTGAAGACTGACTTAATGCCTAGAGCCTAGAGGCATTTTATTAAACTTAATCTTATTTGAAATAAACATGATATCTACCGAATTACTATATTTTTTATTTTACCCTTTTCTGCGCGACTGTACCAGGACTACCAAGCTGCAGTATACACATATACATGTACTTATATTAGAAGAATGAATAAAAATAAATATTCTTCAGGGGACGAATGGGCCCCTCAAAAGTTCCAGGGGACGAGTGGGCACAGGGTGCGAATCTTAGGGGACGAATGGGCTCTGACCCAAATAAAGCTACTAAATAGAAAAAAATGATGGTTAGTGGACTACTTATGGTATTTAGTGTGTACTACCTTTTGTTGGGCTAACTTCAAAGTGAAATTTGCATAGCAAATATATGTATAGGATACATTACAACTAAAAATAGAAAAATAAAAAACTTTAAAAAAAAAACCGACTTCAAAAAAAAGTGAAAAATGATTTAGTTTTTTTAGGGTTCCGTACCCAAAGGGTAAAAACGGAACCCTATTACTAAGACTTCGCTGTCTGTCTGTCCGTCTGTCTGTCACCAGGCTGTATCTCATGAACCGTGACAGCTAGACAGTTGAAATTTTCACAGATGATGTATTTCTGTTGCCGCTATAACAACAAAGTGATGGTACGGAACCCTTCGTGTGCGAGTCCGACTCGCACTTGGCGGGTTTTTGCCACCAACTTCTGAAGCTAAAGAAAAACTAAATCAATCAAACAAAGGTCACCGACATCTGAAGCTAAAGTTATTTTTCATTATTTTTGAAGTCGGTTTTATTTTTTGCAAAAAAGTTTTTATTCCTTATAATAATGTCAAGGTCGTCTTTTCAATAAGCGTTTGGAATATCTACAACGACTCGGATCGACAATAAGCTATCAGTAGCTCCCCATTGTATGTTAAAAACATTTTGGTATCCTCCTTACCTCCTTACTTGCTCCTTACTAATATTATAAATGCAAAAGTAAGTTTGTTAGTTACCTTTTCACGCCTAAATCAGGGACCGATCATCATTAAATTTTGCATATTACCTATACGTTGTCAGGTGAACAAAAATGGACATAATCACCTTTCACCCCGAAATAACGCAAAACATTATAATATTGTAATATCAATTTACTGAAAATTCTTACAAAATTGATGTCGCCATATTATCATTTAACATGTTACAGGAAGAAGCGCCTTCTCCTCTCTGCATTCTAAAGTATCCATCCTCGCCAAATTCTTCGCCCCAGGTGTTCTTCACGATCCAAAAATCATTTCCATTCTCTGAAAGAGATACGTACTCTTTAAAAAAAAAGGCCCTAATACATTTTCAACTTTTCCACTATAGATATCACTGATAAAATGTCACTCCTTCTAACGCCTCCACTCATGTAAATCATCATCATCAGCCTATAATGTTCCCACTGCTGGGACACGGCCTCCTCTCATTAAGAGGGAATGAACTATAATCCACCACGCGGGCCCAGTGCGGATTGGTAGATTCAAATTTTAGGTTCTAGAACATCCGGTTTCCTCACGATGTTTTCCTTTACCGTTTTGAGAACAGTGGTGATGAAATGAATTACACAAAGTGATACGCCTGTCTGGGTTCGAACCCACGAGTTACTGTTCGTAAGTCAGGGCCACCACTACTGGGCCACCGCTGCTCTCATTGAAATAGGCTCATAAAAATAAAAAAATATAATATCAAAAACTGTGGCAGACATAGTACCTGTTCCGTAGCCAACGAGCAGCACAGCATGAGTGACCGGATACTTGCTGCATAACTCGTCACTAATTATACCCGTCGTATATTTTCGAATTGCTTCTGAAGCTATGCCTGCAAGTGTATTAAAAAAACTGTTAATTATAGGAGCATAATCATGTAGTCTGGTAAATAAATAATAATAATAATAATAAATAATAATACTTGCAAAGTCATCCTTCCGCTTCCTCCTTAAACTTTAGGGGGGGGGAGATTTATAAGACTTTCGTTAAACATGCTGTTTTGTATGGATCAGTATGTTGGGCCACAAAAGGGATAAATGAAAGTGGAATGGGTAAAATAAGAAATTAGTATTAGGGGCAACAGAAACAGAACCAAGGTAACCGACGTAGCCCGAAGAATTGCCAAACTTAAGTGGCAGTGGGCAGGGCACATTGCTCGCAGAACGGATGGCCGATGGGGCCGAAAAGTTCTGGAGTGGGCACAGCTAACCGGAAGACGTTGCGTTGGAAGACCTCCCACTAGGTGGACCGATGACCTGGTGAAGGTTGCGGGAATCCGCTGGATACGAACCGCACGGGACTGGTCTAACATATAGGACATAGGCCTCCCCGGCCTATGTCCTATTACAAACTTCGACTGGTCATTTCGCGGATTCTTTTTTTTTACGAATACTTGCAGATACACAACTCCCTAAGGTTGTGATACTGCTTAACCGGACTATCCTGTCTTGACCAAAAATGAATTTAAGGCATCCATCCAACCAGGGCTTACAAACTAGTTGTCTCGGATTCAAATCAGATGTCATAACCAGATCTGATAGATCATGGCGAAATCTAATTGATAGATTTATTTCAAGTAAAGTTACTATTCTATAATACTATTCTGTGAATGTTTACCTATAGCTATAGGTCCAGTTTTGTACAGCAGTTGCTTCACCTTCTCTTGGGATGTAAGATTGTAACTACGACAATCTGACAGTTTGACCTTCACTTTGCTTTTGTCAAAATTACAGTCATTATGTTCTGCCGTGTATGGATAATCTGCTTCGGACACAGCTCCACCCATTTTTATGAGCTCTCTGAAAAAAAAAACATTATGTTACAAATATTAAATAAATAAATTATATATTATAATCTATACAAAGAGGTAACATTTGTTTGTAAGTTTGTATGTAGGGAGTAATCTCCGGAAGTAATAAACCAATTTTAAAAATTGTTTCACTGGTAGAAAACTACATTATTAGTGAGTGCTATAGGCTATATTTTATTCCCGTACTACCACGGGAACGTGAACTACGCGGGTGAAATCGCGGGACGTCAGGTAGTATATTATAGATGCGAAAGTTTGTGAGGACGGATGGATGTTTGTTACTCTTTAACGCAGAAACCACTGAACGTATTTGGATGAAATCTAACACACTGATAGTTTATAACCTGAATTAAAACATAGGATACTTTTTATCTCAATAGTATGATCCCGCGTGATAATTATCGAACTCCACGCGGTGCGAAGCCGCGATCATAAGCTAGTCATCTACAAAACTGGCCATTCGTTGATGAAGGAGGCCGTAATCTTTTTGCTTAAGTTAAAGCAAGTAATTTATTTTTATCATCATTAAGGCGACCACAGGAGCTAAACGCGAGTTTTATAATGCAAAAAAGCATATGATTCACTGCAATAAACAAAACCAGAAAAATATGTGATATTTTTCAGGAGACATGCTATTACGATTGTGTTTTGAAAACATAATTAATACAACAAATTTTATTCGATAGAAAAAAATCAAGAATTTATGATATCTAAAAATTTCTTTTCACGAGTAAAAACCATACTAAAATACATGCGATCATTCTGATTGTATGGCAAATAATTATACAAGCAACATATTAGCATCATAGTGTTTTACTTTTTTAGTCCAATCTTTTGTAACTCACAAAAAACCACTGATTTCGCACTATTCGGCCGCAGTGACTGACGTAACAACCACTTTGTAGTGCAAGCTGATTGGAACTTTATTCTAACGGTATTTCAAACGAAGTTTGAACCACCACAAATAGAGTTGCTAGTTTAGCTCCTGTAATCGCCTTAAAACCGACACTTTTGAAAAAAGTTTACATAGTACATGTACAAAAGTAATTGTGACTAAATCTCTAAGTACTATCGAGGACACTCCCGCCTGACCACCTCTAAGCTCATTTTTGCTTGCACTCGCAACATAAAAACACTCTCTAGCCCCGCCCCGTTGGCTTTGTGTAGAAAAAATGAATGAAAAGATACCGAATCGGCCGAGCGCATTAACGACGCACGCCAAACGAGAGTTTATTTTGCGCGCCAAAGTTAACGCTTTCCTAATAGGCCCAAACTTTAAGGGGGCGTGGCACGGCGCCTCCGCATGATTTAAGCGAAAAAAAAATTAAAATGGTCAGGCGGAAAAGACCCCGATAGTACCTAAAAGACTGGCATGCTCGTCCACCAAGACACCCCAACATATGACCGCAGTCAACAATCTGCTGTTCAGAAAACTCCTGAAGCTTCCCATACTTCAGGGCGTACTGACCCTCAATGTTTCCTGAAAGATAAAAAAAAAAAACACATATTACGATCGAGATCAAAAGCAGGCCCATTATGTAATAAAAAAAATACCAACCAAAGGCTTAATGTCCTATCACAATTAAAAGTAACTAATAACTAACTAACAATGGCCGTGAGTGTTAAGAAAAACAGTACATCTTATACCTACACCGTTAATTTTAGGTCGTTCTGGAACCAAAGCTATAAAGTCGATCATCGAACTAAAAAAAAACATTTTTTTTGTAAATTTCGAGTTTTTTATTTTTTTATCGTTTTTTTTTTATAGTTATTAAAAAAAAACAGTGCCATCGTTCCGAGTTCGATGATCGAGTTTACAAACGAGACCTAAAAATAAGCGAAATAGTCTGTTAGTCAGTCATTTGGCGCTGTTCTGAAGGCGGTACTTCAGGTCAAAGATATAACAATAATCATGACGATCACAAACACATAAACTAAAATACAAATGTGTACCTAGTTTGAAGACGAGACCCAGAACAGAATATTGAATAGAATAAAACCCAGATAACATATTTTTGTTTTGCTTATCTGTGTTTTAAATTCGTTTCATAAAACACGAAACCGAGTGCTGGCCAATTTTAGGCTCAAGAAACCAGAGGCCGCACTTGCACTCATCTGCAGGCGCGCACGTCAGCAGATGACTGCAAATGAGAGAGACGGATAGATCAGAATATACGGACGAAATGTTAGAAAGTAGGGCCCCTGGGTAGTCCAGAAAAGCTCTAGTTACGATCGTAAAAGTTGCAGGAAATATAAGGAACGCACTAAATAGGGAAGAGTGGGAAGAGTATATCAGAAGAAAAGAGAGGCCTAATACAACAACAACAACAGCCCATAACGTCCACTGCTGGACATAAGCCTCTCCCATGATGGGAGGAAAATGCCGTAATCTCCACGCTTGGCAGGCGGATTGGAGATCGCAGTGATGAAAGACTAACAGAAAACGCTGCTGCCCATTCTCTGGTCTACAGAGGCGCAAGGTGTTCTGCCTCAGACATTAGTCGCCTTATACGACACCCGTGAGTGTTGGTTGGTTCTATTCTACTCTGCCGGTTTACCACACTAATACCCAGTAGTCGTTTTTTTTATGACGTGATGAATGAGGATGATAACACAAGTACTGACTCTTACCTGTTGCAGCAAAAGCATAACAGCTTCCACAATACGTTTTGTTTAGGTTTTGGTTCTTCACACGAGTTACTACGCCGTGCTCTCTCCAATCGAACGACGCCGGCGCATCTACATGAGGGATATCATCATCGAACAACATGACACAGTCGGATTCAAACGGATCATCATTGTCATTGACGGATGTTCTCAAACCAGTGTGAGTACTTAAAAACTCTTCTTTAGTCAAATCCATGAATTTTGTTATACCTGAAATAATATTTGACATTTTTGGAAACTTGAAAAGTAATAACACTGTTAATATTTCATCTTCATGGCAATCGCTTGATTAATTCAGGGTGCATTGTTAAGTCGTCTAATGTGCAGAAAATCTTCCGTTTTCTCAATCAAAGAATTGAAGCCAAGATCTGCTTAGAATAGAATAAAAACATCTAGTGTTAGTAGGTTACAAACAGATGAAAATATACAATTAAAATTCAGCATGGAGACGCATCCACCTCCGCAACATCGTGGAATCCCACCGATCTGTGAATACGTTTAGCAGTTTGGCCGTATCGTTAAATTGCATTAAAAACTCGTTTAAAAAAGACGTTAAATTTTCCTTACCAAAAACAGCATGATTGCTTTTCTCGTTCATTTTGTTGACACTTTCCAAATTTGATTTGAATATTTCGAATCTGATTTGCTTCTCGGCTTGATTAAAGTACTGTTTATTGTATTGCTCCATGAAGTGCTCAAAATGTAGCTCGGCATCTTCGAGATCATAAGGCTTTGCTGACCACGCGGTAGCCAGCGCAACCCAACAAGCACACACCAAGAACAACATTGGAGACATTGTGACTGAACTCAATTGGCAGTACCATTTTGCTTTCTTTTATACCATCAATAATTTTACGAGTATCATTAAATTTGAAAGAAATAAAACTGAAGTTTTGTAGATAATTTAGAATTCCGTCTGTGATAAGAGAGTTATTTTTTAACATTAAGATACTAGTTACACGTGTTATAAAGGTTTTTAGGGTTCCGTACCCAAAGGGTAACAACAACAACAACAGCCCATAACGTCCACCGCTGGACATAAGCCTCTCCCATGATGGGATGAATTTGCCGTAATCTCCACGCTTGGCAGGCGGATTGGAGATCGCAGTGATGAAAGACTAACAGAAAACGCTGCTACCCATGCCAAAGGGTAAAAAACCGGCCAAGCGCGAGTCGGACTCGCACACTAAGGGTTCCGTACCATTGACTATATTTAGTATTTGTTGTTATAGCGGCAACAGAAATACATCATCTGTGAAAATTTCAACTGTCTAGCTGTCACGGTTCATGAGATACAGCCTGGTGACAGACAGACGGACAGACGGACAGACGGACGGACAGACGGACAGACAGCGAAGTCTTAGTAATAGGGTTCCGTTTTTACCCTTTGGGTACGGAACCCTAAAAACGGGACCCTATTACTAAGACTCCACTGTCAGTCTGTCCGTCTGTTTGTCACTAGGCTGTATCTCATGAACCGTAATAGCTGAACAGATGAAATTTTCACAGATGGTGTATTTCAATTGCCGCTATAACAACAAATAACTAAATGCAGAATAAAATAAACAACAACAGTACTTTACTGCAACGGCCAGCAACAGAGGCATTGATGGACGAACGTGTAAGCCGAGGCACACATACGTAAGTCCATCAATACCTAGGTGTGGCCAATTTAAGGCTTGTATATATAGTACTTTTCTCAAATAATGCGAGGAAATTAAAACTAAGTATGCACACAAACAACAGTAATTTTTCTCGCGTTGAAGAGTTCATTTGTTTTTTTTTTTTCAATAAACCGCTTTCTATTTGCAAGCCAATTCAAAATTAAATAAAACCTTTGATAAGTTACCTCCTTGGTTGACATGTTTCAGAGTAAAAGATCGTTCCATTTTTAGATAACACAACAGATATGAGTTTACTATGTAATTTATTTGGCCGCTAAACACGACAGATATGGACTTTCATACAACTTTTGCCGGCCGCTGGCCGCATGTATCTGATTTGACCAGTACAGCAATTTCAATTTATCCCGAAGGTTGTCAAAATAATGCTCAAATTTCCAAGCATGTTTGAGAAAACGTGATTTTTTGCCATTTTTTGCTTGATATTAATAACGGCAATATTTAAACACTTGAAATATTTAAAGAATATTTAGTTGTATATTTACTTTAAAAAAAATAGTAACTACCCGTACAACAAACGTGATTTTTTTGCCGTTTTGTCTAATGTTGTATAGATAATGATACGGAACCCTTCGTGCGCGAGTCCGACTCGCACTTGGCCAGTTTTTTTAAATAATGCAACCTCAGCGCCACAAAGAGAGTCAGCAAAAGGAAGGGGTCCGCAAGGATCAATGCCTGCCGGGGTTGCGGGACTGTTCGAAAGAGATACCGTGGCCCCGTAAAACAAAGGGCGATGGAGGAACATGGATGGATTTTAGTCAGTAAAAGTCTGACACTCCCTCCTGCTCCGCCCAAAGCGGGAGGAGTCATTTGATGACTTCCCATCCGAAAAAAAAGGCTCCTACTATCTATAAATATGATTTAGTAAGCCTGTATTGTCCCAGATCTGGGCAAAGACCTCCTTCCATTCTTTCCACTTCTCACGATGGTGTTCTTCTTCTCGCCAACTCACGAGGAAGCTATCCAAGGCGTCCCACCATCTTCTCCTCGGTCTGCCGCCACCCCGTCTAGCAGTCTCAAGGCTCCAGTATTGCGATATTCGGGCCCACAGCAGTGCCCATCATTCGACAGACATTGCCTGCCTAGTCCCATGTTAGTCTTATTAAAATTGCTGCGCATTTGTGCAACTAGAATTATCAACATTGTTGTATTTGATTTACTGCTCTTTGCTTCGTACCATTGACATTTTTAACGTTTTTTTATCACTTGGCTTTAATTGGCACGTGTATAATGTATAACTTCATTAATTCACAACATTTTACCTGTACGCTAATAATTGTAAGGACCATCTATTACCTGAATCTAATTATGATGTTATCCTATTCATTATCAAATAAAAAAGTATTTGGCACAGTTAATCATCACAATTTAATATTAAACTGTGGTATGCTGGAGCACCGTCGGATTAGTTTATAGATAGCAAGAGCCCGGAAGATGCATTAAGAAAAAAAATGTCCACCTGTATTAGAGCTAACGATTAGGTTCCACAGGGAACCATTTTTGGACCTATTCTATTTCGTAATAATTACTGTGAATGTGTACCACGAACAAACAAACAAAATACTTCTCATATGTGTTTCAAACACGTGTAACTAACGCTATTTTAAAATAGCACGCAAAAATAGACAGAATTCTAGATTATCTACAAAATTTCTGTTCATGTATTTCAAATTAATGATGCTCGTAAAATTATTGATGGTATAAAAGACAGCAAAATGATGGTACAGCCAATTGAGTTCAGTCACAATGTCTCCAATGTTGTTCTTGTTGTGTGCTTGTTGGGTTGCGCTGGCTACCGCGTGGTCGGCAAAGCCTTATGATCTCGAAGATGCCGAGCTACATTTTGAGCACTTCATGGAGCAATACAACAAACAGTACTTAAATGAAGCCGAGAAGCAAATCAGATTCGAAATATTCAAAGCAAATTTGGAAAGTGTCAACAAAATGAATGAAAAAAGCGACGATGCTGTTTTTGGTAAGAAAATTTAATACCTTTTTATACAAGGTTATTATACAATTTTTATTGTAACGGTAAAGATATGGTTATACGGTTAAAAATGTAAAAGACTAAACAGATCTTGGTTTTAATTCTTTGAACGAGAAAACGGAATAATTTCTTTGCAAAAAACGAATTTACAATGCACTTTTAATTAATCAAGAAATTGCCCTGAAGTCGAAATATGTAAGTGTTACTAGTTTTCAAAAATGTCACAAACGTTAAATATTATTTCAGGTATAACAAAATTCATGGATTTGACTCAAGAAGAGTTTGTAAGTACTTACACTGGTTTGAGAACATCCCTCAATGACAATGATGCCGACTGCGAAATATTGTTCGATGGTGATGTCCCTGATGTAGATGCGCCGGCGTCGTTCGACTGGCGTGAACACGATGTAGTCACTCGTGTGAAGGACCAAAAGCATTGTGGAAGCTGTTATGATTTTGCTGCCATTGGTAAGAGTCAGATGCTTTTATTTCTTCTTCACTGTGCACGACATACTTTAGATTTATTTGGCCCAAAACAAAGGCATTTAATTTTACTTATGATAGACGGGACAGTGCAAACCAGGCTCCTACTAAAAAAATATTGATGGAAAATCCTAGTAACACTTTGCCAGTCCTCGGAATCGATCTCCGTATGACTTGCCTAGCATTAGCCCTTGCTGGCGGGAGAACTCCTCATAAATATGTTTATCTTTCAGGAAACATTGAGGGCCAGTATGCCTTAAAGTATGGGAAGCTACAGGAGTTTTCAGAACAGCAAATGCTTGACTGTGGTCCATGGGAATTTGCTTGTAATGGTGGAACGGTCTCCATCTCATTTGGGTAATAATTAGAGATTTAACTATTTTACCTTCACCTGTGCCACGTAAAAATAAATAATTTTGCTGCTGATATACAAATCACCATTTCTTATTTTTCGTATCTTGACCTCAAGCGCGTGCACAGTGTGGCATCCTGGGTTCGATGCCGTTAGTGGGTTTTTAAAAGTTGACGGTGTGATACCCCTCCTGTGTCCCGGATAGCACTTTAAGCCGTTGGTGGTGCGCCTGATCTCTCCCGAGTCTTGTCAGATCGCCGTCCTATCGGACAATGAGAGTAAAGGAACAGAGTGCACCTGAGTTTGCACGTACTCTTGAAGACTATAATGTACTGCGTACTTGGCTGATGTCCGTTGACAAATTCGATGGGGAGGATTTTCAATACCCGTCAATTGTCATATTGAAACAAATTAATTACTATTTCTACATTATTTTTCTTTATCTTCCAGCTTATTTGACTTGCGTCACCAACAAATTGGTCAGTTTAACAGACGACGGTCGCTAAAATAATGGACCGCACTGTTCATTTAGTATTCAGTATTTTCTCTCTCTTTCTTTAATCTTTGTCTTTAATATTTTCTTCCTCGCAGGGAATTCATAAGAATGGGTGGAATTATGTCCGAAGCTGATTATCCATACGCTGCAAAACGAAATTTCTGTAATTTTGATCAAAGCAAAGTGAAGGTTAAACTGTCTGATTGTCGTAGTTACAATCTTACTTCGCAAGAGAAGGTGAAGCAGCTGCTGTTCAAAACTGGACCGTTAGCTATTGGTAACCATTCATAGAATAATATTGTGACCAAATAACATAACATCACGCTCGCAGTCCCTGACAGGTTAGGCAAAGAAGTACTTATAACACATCCACATTTCACGAGCCTATTGACATCAACCAAGCACAAATATGGACTCCAGGCTAACTGAGAAATTCCTGATTAAAAAAACCTTACAACGTTTTACTTAAACTTCATCATGCTCTGCTTTGCTTTTTTCCATATACGATGTGGAAACTGCATCCGAATAAACCAAATGCAGTTAACTGAATACCACAATATTTTTTTAGCTACGAACAGTAAGTCATGGGTTCGAACCCAGACAAGCGCATTACTTTGTGTAATTTATTCCATCACCGCTGCTCTCAAAGCGGTGAAGGAAAACATCGTGAGGAAACCGGCATGTCCAAGAACTAAAAATTCGAAAGACATGTGCCATCCACCAATCCGCATTGGGTCCGCGTGGTGGATTAAGACCCAATCACTCTCGCCTGAGAGTAGGCCAGTGTCCCAGCAGTGGGAACATTAATAGGCTGATGAGGATATATTAAACTGACTTTTATGATACACTAACAGGTGTTGCTGGCACGGGGTTCCAGACACATGAACATGGTATCATAAGTGACGACTTCTGCGTCGACCATCCTATCGATCATGCTGTGTTGCTCGTTGGATACGGAACTGGTATGATTCACTATTATGATTTTTTTTAATAAAATGTAGTTGATTGAGTTAACCTAAGGGCTCGGATAAAGTAACATTGCATCAGCGACATCAATGTTGAATAGTATGTTCTAGAAAGCTATCATTCATTCTGAAATCCTACGTTTTTTTTCTTGACTTGAATGTGCCCTGGCGGTTGAGAGTATGTCATGCTCACTCTAATGTCTCGCTGATGGTGGCGCGTGTGTCGGATCATTTAGTTCCCTTCAAAATGATTGAGTTGAATGGTGCTGATCCATGCGTCATGTTCGTGAACGGGCGCTGTCAGTTGTGACTGGTCATCTCTTAGTAGCCATGGCCTCTTTGAATGTTTATTTTTGAATTGTATTTTTTGTTTTTACTATGGACACTTTTAACGTGCACAGCTTGCTACATTGTTCTCACATAATATACCATCTTAACATGAATGATGTAACCAAGATTTTGTAACAACATTTTGATTTAAAAGAGTGTCCATGGAGTTTCTTGCCCGTTCTTCTCCATAGAGATCTACGCTAGGGAATGGGCAACTACAGTACTTTCACAGTTTTTATGTCTTGTGACTGGGACTGTAGCTACATTTAATTTTCATCTTTGTTTCGACAATTCAAAAGTGCCTGTAACTGGCCTACTTGAAATAAATGCTTTGATTTGATTTGATTTGAATAAGACAATTTTTTGAGCCCTCTGATGGCAAAATGGTGAAAGGACCGACCGCCTATCGACGTCTTCAATAACAGAAGTAATTCTTTTGTCATGCAGAAAAGCTAAAAATATCATGTGACTATTGAAATGAAATGACACTGGCAGGCGTCCATACCCTTCAAGCCAGGACACAATGATACGTTGGTCTATTTAAACAGGATCAAATCAAATTAGACTTCATAAACTTCCCTCCGACCCTTGCCATCCGTTCTGCGAGCAATGTGCCCTGCCCACTGCCACAATTAACGGATGTTGAAAACATCTGTATTGCCAAACTGAGGCAATACAGATGTTTTCAACATCAGTGAATTGCTATGCTCTACTGCAATCGTCAACATAGTCAGTTCATGAACTTGTTGAACTAGACTTGTTTGCTGATGAATGGAAGACGATAATGTTAGAATGTTTGTGGTTCTGTGAGAAAACTGAGAACTTATATATGTCGGGTTGTCAGGAATTTATTTTGCTAGGGTCGAGCATTTTGTGGGCAGAAGACGGGTTTCGTGCTATGAAAACACACTGGATTCGATTCACTATTTTATTTCACATTGCACGGTTCGGCTTGGTAGTTTCTATGGAGAAGAACCGGCAAGAAACTCCATGGTTACTCTTTTCAAACAGATACACTGAGACTAACAAATTACTTGACATAACACTTTCACACAATAACACTAGGCACAATGAATCGAGTACAGTTTCAAGACGTCTTAACTCCGCTGCGATCAGACTCAGAATGTCTGCCTCGCCGCGAGGTCTTAACATCAGGACTCTGTAAAAGCCGCCATGGTGAGGAGTAGGTCGCGTGATGTCACCACAGGCGCGCTTTCGATTCATTCGCCCGTCCGTACTCATGACCGGATACGACATATATATATCATCGCTTAAAGTTAAAACAGGCCTAAAAGTATATTAAAAAAATACTTTTTTATCACTTTCCAAAACAAATGGGTATAATAGGTGAACGGAGTAGAAGCAAATGCCATACTTTGTTTGTTTTTTATTTTTTTGCGAAAAAATAATAAAAAAATATCGAAATTCAAATTATACGCCTATTGCGTTTGATTTGAAATTCGATATTTTTCATTTTTTTTTCAATATTTATTTCTCTGGTCTAATATGAAAAGTTTACTTGAAATTAAATTTGTAGTGTTTTTTGATGATGGACCACTTTTTTTCTAAGCTGTGGAAAAAAGAAAAACAAAACTAGGTATGCCATAAGCTTCTACATCGTTCACCTAATATATTTACATTTGTCTTGGAAAGTGATAAAAAAGTCATCCGATAAACTTATTCAACCTGAACCAAAATTATTTAGGTAAACTAATCGTAAATGTTTCAGAGAATGGAAAGGATTACTGGATCGTGAAGAACTCTTGGGGTGAAAATCATGGTGAGCATGGATATTACAAGACGCAGAGGGGTGAAGGTTTCTCTTCCTGTAAAATGATGAATTACTTTATGGGGACTTCAATCATTTTGTAAGAACTTTCAGTTAATCGAAGTTACAATTATTATGTTTCTGCTTACTTCCATGGGAAAATGGTGTGAGTTTATATGTTTAAAAATAATTATGATAAATATGTAATAATGATAAATATATATGCGTGAATAAAGTATTATATTGCAACTGTTCTTAAATTGTTATTCTGGTTTCCTCACGAGGTTTTTCTTCATCGTATTGAGAGCAGTGATGATGATCGGAAAAAAACTTACGAGTTAAATACAACCAACATCTTGTGTTTTATAGATTACTAGCAGACGTCACGCGGTTTCACCCGCGTAGTTCCCGTTCCCGTGGGATTACGGGGATATAATATAGCCTATGGTATTCAGCAAGGACGTGACTTTTTAAAGGTGAAAGAATTTTTGAAATCGGCGCAGGAGTATTTGAGTTTATCCATTACAAACATACACACACAAACATACAAATCTTCCCTCTCTATAACATTAGTGTAGATGGCAAAGCTTTCGATTGTACTGTGTTGTCTCATTAACCTTGTGGAAAGTATTGGAGGAACTCGAAATAGGAATACCTAAACATCTTGTAGCTCTAATAAGTCGCTTTATGTGAACATAATAATTCTGTAACTACATACGTCTTACAGCCGCGAATAATCAATGACGTATTATATATAGACACGTCATGAACCAACATCGCGGCGCTTAAAAACGGCGAAAATACTAGAACTACTTATAAGCGTGAAGAAAGAGAAAGAAAATATGACACCGAACGGCGGGATGTCTGTTGCGAGAGGGAGATAAATATACATCTTCAGTCACGTCACAGGATTTATTAAATTATAAACAAACGTAGCGTCGCGCGACAGGTTGGTGCGTAACTAAGCGCGATGTGGCCAATTGGCTTCATTTCATGTTGTCATTTTAGAGTGCGGACAACGTATCTATAGTTTATATATCATTGCGAATAATATTCTAATCAACATACAACCTAGCACTGGCCTGCAAATTGCAGAAAACGTAAGAAAATTTGAATTTCGCGGGCTACCCTGAAGCATTCACCTTAACGCGAAACAAATGAATGTATTCTAGGATCTTACACTCGCAAGAACGATTGTCGATGCGTTTAAAATTAGAACTTACAATATGTAGTTCTCACGTATATTAAGCTAGGTGGCTGTTACTCAGCGCCATACAAATTTGCGTAAACGTTAACGCGCTCGACACGTAAAAAAACTCGCACTAAGCGTACAGCTTAGGCACTCAATAAACTAAGATACGGAATAGTAAACTGTACTATGAGCATTTTATTAAATTTCCTACAAAACCACAAAGAAAATAATATCCATTTAATTCCTCCCAGTTCTTCGGAATATTATACTTCTCCCGAAGTTAACAAAGCAACAAAATCTAATATAATTTTCGATAGCAATTCAAATGATATCAAACGCATTAAAATCGAGACAGTATTAAAGCAACACAAAGTTTAATTTAACTCACAATACATTTTCAAGTAACAAACGCCATTATTGGCTAAACATCGGCCAAAGAACCTGCTCTTGTGTCAGTTTCATTTGATATTTCCATTAAATTTCAATTTCGAGACTCATCTCGGCTGACAATGGAATATGCTACAAAGGTTTTGGACTGCCACTGTTGCACCTATGGTATTTGTCTTCAATGTAATGAGAGAGTGAGTACCGAGAAAGAGCAAATTTCACGCCAGTCCATGTATGGAGTAAATCCTGAATTCTGAGGAACGTATTGTTGCTCGTTCATTGATGATTTTTTTTCCCGCTCCGCCCCACAGGCTATTGTGGGCTGCGATGGCGGTGGAAACAAATTCCCTCACATCTTTGGGGTTCTGTAGTCTAAGGGTCAACCTGAAATATGGTACTTGTTACCTAGGTGTGATGGTTAAGAATTAAATATAACAGTATGTGCCACTACTACTATAGAATTATTTATTAATAAGTAAAGTGCAGAGAAAGCACACATGAAATTCAATCAAAAACAAATCAAAGACAACCCAGAATACACTACCATAGCTATTAATACATTTGACATCAGACTTCAGTACTAACTGGGAATACTTTCATTCAATAAGTTATTAGGCGTGTATGACTTAGGTTTACTTTCAATTACAGTTTTTAAAATAAAGTCAATGAAGTGCTTACAACGGGGGTTATTTATAGGTCAAAAAACGAGGGTTTTTCTTCATTACCAAGGCCCGTTTTCTATAACTTACTTACGTATAACTGTCAGTCAATATGTCACGTATCGTATAGCTGTCGGTGTTTCATAAAAACAAAGTTATCTTGAAATATCCTATCCGCGTCACCTACCTGTCACTTTATTCATAGAAAAATCAAAGAAAGCTTTTCTGTGACGTTTTGTTTCGTGTAACCGTCGGTCAGCAAAATGTCAAAAAGACAGAGATAGCAACGTACCGAAACCGAACAGTAAGTTATTGAAAATGAGCGTAAGTGAAGAATTACAATTCTTCTGTGTATTCCGCATGATTAGGAGCTCTACACTACACTACATCAGCCCATAACGTCCACTGCTGGACATAAGCCTCTCCCATGATGGGAGGAATTTGCCGTAATCTCCACGCTTGGCAGGCGGATTGGAGATCGGAGTGATGAAAGACTAACAGAAAACGCTGCTGCCCATTCTCTGGTCTACGGAGGCGCAAGGTGTTCTGCCTCAGACATTAGTCGCCTTATACGACACCCGTGAGTGTAATGGGTTGGTTCTATTCTACTCTGCCGAATACCACACGGCTCAATTAAGATTAATTAATTATTTGAATTAGGAGCTCATTTATATTATATTAAGGTATTTCAAAATAGTACTAAAGAAAACATCAAAAACATGTGAATAAAAATAAGATGCGGAACCACCAAAAACCTGATCCCATACCCGCTGTTTCCAACAATACCTCTCCATTGTTACATTTGTATTTTAATACACACGACAAAATCGGTATAGATAAATAATGCTTAGTTTTTTTGGTCATTTGTTAGTGAATGGTTGGTTCCAGAGAGTCTGGCCGGACCGCCATATTGACGTTCATTCATCATCAGCGTGGAATATATTCGGCATATAATGTACCACAAAAGTCCTTTGTATCTGTTTTATTTGGTCCATATGTATTGTGGGTGTTTTTGGAAATTATTTGAGTCGAGTGGATGGCCTTTTGGTAATATGGATTTTATGGATTAGGTTCCTTTTTAAAGTACCGATATTTGCTGTGAGGTAGAGAAAGACTCCAAACATATCTATACTAATAATATTATAAAGAGGTAACATTTGTTTGTAAGTTTGTATGTAGGGGGTAATCTCCGGAAGTTATGAACCGATTTCAAAAATTCATTCACTATTAGAAAGCTACATTCACCCTGAGTAACATAGGGTATATTTTATCCCCGTACTCCCACGGGAATGGGAACTACGTGGGTGAAACCGCGTGACGTCCGCTAGTCACACATAAACTTATAAAGGGTGTAAAACACCTCTTAAAGAAGCCGAAAGGCACTTGTTCACCTTGTCGTTGCGATCATTTTTTTTGTTTTACACCATACCTGGGAACCTTTTAGTTACGGAGATATCGGGGGTCAAAGTTTCAACTTTTTGACAAGTTTTTTTTTTAATATAACTTTTTGATGTACGATTTCAGTTTAAACACCTCCACGACCCCCGTACTATTCAATCCATCCATCAGCAGAATGATTCGAGTCCGTTACATTGAGTTCTACCACAAAACATGATTTTCCCCCAAAAAAAAACGTTTCCCAGCAATAATTTTTGCGTAAAGTTACTTAGTTTGATGTACAGAATGCTTGGTTGACGGCTTCGTGATGAGGTC
Organism: Xestia xanthographa; assembly: GCA_905147715.2. Taxonomy (NCBI): domain Eukaryota; kingdom Metazoa; phylum Arthropoda; class Insecta; order Lepidoptera; family Noctuidae; genus Xestia; species Xestia xanthographa. The sequence continues at coordinate 3,311,850 of LR990655.1, forward strand.
GTTTACACCCTGTATTGTCACTTACGGGATATCTTCCGTGATTGTTATTTATTTTGAGAACACGGAAGGTATCCCGTAAGTGACAACATAGTTTAGTTTTAAACCGTGAAAGCTTAAAACAGTTTTTGATATCACATGCATATAATTGAGTATGAATGTAGAGAGGGCTATAAGAGCAGAAGAAGACCAAAGAAACGATGGATGGGCTATGGTGATGAATGAAATGGCTAAAAAGGAAGTGACTGCTAAGATGCCGAGTAATAGAGAAGTATGGAAGAAGAAGATATGCTGTGCCGACCACAACTAAATTGGGATAAGGGGAGGAGAATGATGATGATGATGATACCTTCACATAATCATCATCATCATCATTTCAGCCAAAAGACGTCCACTGCTGGACATAGGCCTCCCCCAAGTGTCGCCACATTGACCGATGAAACCTTACTATATTATAATTTACTAGCGGATGTCACGCGGTTTCACCCGCGTAGTTCCCGTTCCCGTGGGAGTACGGGGATAAAATATAGCGTATGTCACTCAGGGTGAATGTAACTTTCGAATGGTGAAAGAATTTTTGAAATCGGTTCATTACTTCCGGAGATTACCCCCTACATACAAACTTACAAACAAGTTTTACCTCTTTATAATATTAGTATAGATTAGTACTGAACTTTAATTCAATAAAATTCAACTAGACCTAAGACGTTTTAGGGATATCAAACCAGAAATAAATCCCGTCTCTTCCTGCAATTGAAAATGGCAAAAAAACTGTCTCAAACTCGGTATTAAATTCAATCACAGGGTGTGAACCTCCCCTGTTCATATCTATATTATCATACACATCCGGTGCCCGCCCACCAGTCGCATCAGTAATGTTATCCGTGCACTACTCACAATGTGTTACACCTTACGTTTTTTGTCCGTGTAGAACGATATTGTAATCTACTTTGTTAGTGTCGTGTCGGACTTTAATAGGTAAGGTGTTAGTCTTGGCTTTTTATGATTTGTAATCGGTTATGCTTTCGTTTCTATCTTCTTCTATATCGCTAACTGTGTCAGTTATATTAAAATTGGCGTTCGCGAGTATGGTTGCTATGTCCGGCATATCAGTAATCCTTTTCTTTATTATAACTTGGTGGGAATTCATATTTAAATATTTTATCCAGTATAAATCAGACCTTGGAGATGGAACACAATACATCACATTTTGGCATAACAATATGATCTTTTGTTACCGTCACTAAGCAAACTTTGACTTCTAATAATACCTCCACACAACAAAATCAAGTTTATTAAGAAAACAACGTTACGTAAAAGGGTGCTTATCATATTTATCAATGTCTGGTCACCCCCTTACAGATAGGCGTCGGACCGTGTCAGATCCTAACCAAACTGCCCGCGGCGAAGATTAGGAAACGAGTTGTATCTACCGTCCTTATCTAAACCGTTTAAATGGAAAGAGAGAGGTGGATACAGCGACAGGGTATGAGCAGGTTTGGAAAAAATCCAAAGTTACTTGTTCGACAGGTTATAACAAGGAACGTGGGTGCCATTGTGCATTTAGTAACCGATTGTTATGGACTTAAGGAATTGAGGGTCGCCCTGAATGGTGAAGGACATTAGGGCATCATGTGAATGTATCAGAAAATTGTTCGGCGTGTATGTAGATGACTTTCTGACCTTCGTAAGCATCTAAATTGTAGGTATTATAGGAAACAGGGAAGTTTCTCGGGGTCAGAGCCCATTCGTCCCCTAAGATTCGCACCCTGTGCCCACTCGTCCCCTGGAACTTTTGAGGGGCCCATTCGTCCCCTGAAGAATATTTATTTTTATTAATTCTTCTAATATAAGTACAAATGTATATGTGTATACTGCAGCTTGGTAGTCCCGGTACAGTCGCGCAGAAAAGGGTAAAATAAAAAATATAGTAATTCGGTAGATATCAGTCAGAACACATATCAACAGTAAATAATCACTTCTTATTTTTTTGTATATTTACCAACTACATACATGCAAAATCATAATAACTTAAATCTAAAAAATTATAACAGTACAAAAAAAATACTAAAATCACAGTAATTATTGAAGACTAGATAAATCAACATATTTTTTTTTTGTATATTAACCAACTACATGCAAAATCGTAATAACTTACATCTAATAAATTATAACTAGAAGTATCTATATAAAAATTGGCTATAATCACCGTATTTTTTGTATATTTACCAACTACATGCAAAATCATAATAACTTAAATCCAACAAACTATAACTACAATAACAAAAAATTACTAAAATCACAATAATAATTGAAGATTAAACAAATCAACATTATTTTAGTATAAAACTAATCTTATATTTGTTTTTTCATTTTAAATTAAAAAAAAATCTATATTAAATAGTGAAGTATAAATTCTATAATTCTGTGAATTACCATCAATAATAATACTAATCATATTCCAGGATTCAAATGAGATAATTCGATTCAATTATGTTAAAAATAATATTATTATAATATTAACAGTATTGTTTATTTCGTTAGGCGAACTTCATTTAATAAAAGACCAAAGACACATTGAACAGTCTCGTACTCGCAGTCACTTTCAAGAACCAATATGTCACCGAGGCTGCCATAACATACAAACAAAACACCTTATCTATTTTGTAACCCGTTTTTTTAACAAGCCATTCGTGAGACGTTAGACAATAATACATCGTAAGCCTATCGTCAGGTTATATTATTATCATGACGGATTGATCATAGCTCTTTTTTCAATGATCTGTTATGATTTATTAAATTAATTCCGTTAATAAACTGTTCACAAGTGTACTATGTTAACCGTTTCTTATGTAAAATATAGCAAATTTTATCTCAGGGGACCAATAGGCACCTGAATAGGTGCCGAATCTTTAACTTATATTGTATATAATTAGAGGGGACGAATGGGTACCTTAAAAATAATATTTTTTGTTAAAATATTAATTGGTCCCCTACCAGGAGACCAATGGGCACCTATATAGGGGCCGAATCCACAACTTTTATGCTGGGGGACGAATTTTAGGGGACGAATGGGCTCTGACCCGTTTCTCGTGAGGTCGGAATGTTGCGTACCGTTCTAATCTGGTATAAAAAAAAACTATTACTCTTGTATAATTTGGTATGGCATAAGTTTTTAATAAAAAAATAATAATAGATAGTTGGCACTGTTTTGGTATGTTTCTTTGAAGAGCATGTTTATTGTAAAATCATTCTTAGTGTCAGTAACGAAAACATGATGATACAGTTAGCTACACATGATATTAATACCGAAAACTTGTAAAAAAATATGCTTCATTTACTAACATTATAATCATCGACCCTAACCAACCTTAATTGCTTATAGAAAAACAACTAGCCTTTGAAGTCTACACCTTTACAATCGGTCCAGCGATTCCAAAGCGACTGGACACCAAACCTCAAGAGCCCTCATATTCATAAAAGGGGAGCTTGTTCCAAATACCCTATAGATTTTCCATATAGATCAAAGCCTGTATGGAAAGCCACTTGGCTTTAAACGCCACTCATACAGCTTTGATTTGCTGAATAGAGCCTATTATGGCAAACGTTTTACGTGTGTTATTTCAATTTGATCGTTTGTGGGTCTTAGAAATAAAAAGGATCTATTTTGAGTTGAATAGCCTTTAGTGTATTTGCTGGTTCTTTTTCAGCCTCGTTTGCGTTGTTTCGAGGCATTTCAAACACAAATTAATCTAAATCTTCTACAAAAGTAAATTGTTGATCAACATAACATTTTTCTCAGTTAAATATCTCGCTTTCATTTTCAATTCTTTTCGCTTTCATATCAAATCCATCTCTTCTATATCTACGTATCTCTTCCTTCTCTTTTATTTTCCTCCAATCAGTCTATTTTCCAACAAACATGTCTAAAAATAGGTTATTCATCGCCCACAATGACGGCAGTAAACCTTTTCTACATTATTTCCTTTTTTACTGAAAGAAATTACTGCCAGTATATTTTTAATACATCCATAAGAGCTTTGGATGTTAGACAACAATATTGAAGGTACAAAAATAGACATTCATTTGTGTGATCCTATCAAAGGCAAATAGAAACATATGGTGTGTGACGTCACGGCCGCCATTTAATTTGTAATTTGATTTGATTGTATTACGTTAGGATGTCACCAATTTTTTGATTATTGGAGTCACTGTTAGGGGCAGTTGCAGTCATGCGTGGGTGATCTAAATTTTAATCAATTTTATTTAATGAAATTTAATTTTGTGTCGATCTTTATTTATAACTTATCAATTCACCTATTTAATATAATTTTAGTATGTGTATTTTTTACTTATGTGTTACTAGTTATTATTCTGTGCTTATGTTCTCATTTTGAAAAATTAATCGATTTTGTCATAATTCTGTTTTTACTGTTTCAGGTATAATTTAATTTAATTGAATGTTGGCTCTTAGTAATTACTGAGTTAGCTTATCTTCCGAATTTATTGTTTTGTGCATGTGGTGTTTATTTAATTTTAAGAATTAATTATGTCGCTGTATCCAGTGTGAACAATTGTTGGTAGACCTATAATAAATAAATAAATAAAAATAAATAAATCTAACTAATGTTTTATGGTGTATTTGAATGTTCACTTTTTTTAAACGTTTGAAAATTGATTAACACTGTCATACTGATATTTAGTTGGTTAGGCATCAATATCGGTGATTAAGTGCTTTTGAGGTAGTATAGAAAATGCGACTCTTCTTACACCATTTATCCAGAGTTTACTCCTATTACTTCTGTCTCCGTTCTACGAATGTATCACCTGCAAGTGTTTATTGACATTGTCTCTGGTCAAGCACTGGCTACTACAACTACAGAACTAATCATCAGATCTGCAAAAAAATAAAGCAGTACCAGAAATCCATCCAACTTAAAACTATTTTGTTTCGTAAAAACTTAAATATTTCCAAAACACATTTCAACTCAAAACGTTTATTACAACAAACCAATTATTAATATCATAGAAAACCCAAAAAAATATTCCAGAATTTAAATCCAAATGCTGGTGCCGTTCTGTCTGCCGTGGCAGACGTTACGGCACCTACCTGGCTTTCAATCCTTTTTCCATCTCGCTTGCACATACACGTTTGTTGTATGCGTGAATGAAACAACAAGACATCATTCCTTTCATTTGAATGAAAAGGTGAAAAAAAGCATGGCGCGAGTACGATTTTGTTTGTTCTAGCCGCCCGAACTGACCCACGTCATTATAAAGTGTTATCTCAGATGAATATATTTTTAATGCAGGCTTTTTTTCTTTTTTTAATGTGTGAGGAATGATATTTCTGAATATATCGAGTGTGGAGTATAGTATATGTGTGGTTTTAAGAGTATTCTAGTATGTTTATGATGCGTAGGTTAGGCAAACCCGTATATTTTCCTGATTACATCATTTTTCTAGATTTTGTTGTGGTCTAGTCTAGAACTGACCTATACAAAAAAAGTTATCAACCAGCAAGATATGCGGATATACCTACTCTATTAGTACCTACATTCTGTCTAAGCTCAAGATTGTTTCCAATAAAAATTTTCCTTAGCTTTGTTCTTGTGACTACTTTTATTACCTACACTACTTAAAGGCTTCGGCTGTTGTATCCTCATAAAAAGCACTCACAGAACATAACGCAAAACCCAGTATTTTTGCTCTGAAGCAAATTATTTTTTTTATCTGAAAATATTCCACATACTACGGCCACCAGCGCCCGCGCATCGCAAAGTGATCGAACTCCATTTTATTAAAGGTTTTATTAATGTACAAGGATGGTCGGAGGCATTTTTATATCCCTGCGTTGCTCCCGAACGAGCTGGTGTGACGTGGGAACTGTGAGCGGTGACTTTACATTTTTTTAGTGTTATGTAGATAATATCATGTCGCCTTTTTAAAAGTGAGTCTGTAAATAGTTGTAGAGGAGCAGCAGTGGCCCAGTGGTGGCGGCCCCGACTTACGAACAATAAGTCGTGGGTTCGAACCCAGGCAGGCGCATTACTTTGTGTAATTTATTTCATCACCGCTGCTCTCAAAACGGTGAAGGAAAACATCGTGAGAAAACCGGCATGTCATAGAACCAAAAATTCGAAGACATGCGACATCTACCAACCCGCACTGGGCCCGCATGGTGGATTATAGCCAGGCCTCCTCTCTATAAGAGGGAATGCCTCTCATAGAGAGGAGGCCTGTGTCGCAGCAGTGGGAACATGGCAACAATAGGCTGATGATGATGATGATGAAGTAGTTTTGGGCAAGGATGTGGGTCTTTGCCCCTATCTTCTGACAGCTATTTTCAATAACTTACTGACAGGTATCGGTAGGTTGCTATCGCTGTCTTTGACGCGTAGCTTACGGACCGATACAAACAAAACGTCACAGAAAAACTTTCTTTGATTTTTCTATGAATCAAGTGACAAGTAGGTGACGCGGTTTTTAAGCTAACTTTGTTTAGATAAACACCGATAGCTACGTGAGCGATATTAACTGTCAGTTAAACGTAAATAAGTTATAGAAAACAGCTTTAAGACGTGGTAGATAGAAACCCGTAGGTAGAGGAAAATATAGATACACCTATTACCTCACCAAAATGAGGATTTAGAAAAAACAACAGATATTTTATTCTGCAAGAAAGAACTAGAAATGTCAGCCAGTGACATTGAGTAGGTAAGTTACAGAACCCCAAACACCACTTTCAATTGAAATTTATATTATCGAAGACAAGGTAGCCCACAAAATCCCATTGAATGACTTTATCATTGAACTTAGAAGTGATTAATGATTTTAATGATTATAATGAGGGATTTTCTTTTTAGCTCTTCCCTAGTCGCTGGATAGATGGCGCTAGGAGTAAGTATGATAATGCAAGGAACGGAACCTAAAAAAACGGATTTTAACAAAGCGCGAGAAATGTAGGTTATATTCGGAAGGTTAAGCAAATGAAATGATTTTTTTTCAAGCGTTTTGCCTTTGGCACCAACTATCATAGTAAGTTCAACGCCATCTATAGAGTTCTTGGAAACTAAGTTTTTTTTTTAAAACCTCAAAAGGAAAACCTCTCATTCTGTAAATTCATTCGTGCTACAGTCGCGACTCATACTGTGGTCAACATACAGATTGACACTGTTCTGCAAATAGCAAATTTTAATAACGTAAGAAAACTTTAAATTTCGCGGGCTACCGTGGTTACCTTAAGCTACAACTAACATATGCATGAGTAACTAGGAGTGAACTTTCCTATAGAAGTGAATACACACCATAAAACTATAAAACACGGAATGATTTACACCACCAACAAAATTAGACCTAGGGTTGTCACAGCCATTTTGTCACACCAAGGGGCGGCGCAACCATGTCAAATTAAATTGCAGCAGACAATGCTACAACAATGAATAATAAGACAAACATTATTTATGGAGCGTGTTTTAAATCTTATTTTATGGGAAATGCGGTCGAAGAGCTTAACGGCAGCTTAGCAGGTGAGGGGACAATGTCCTTGTCCATGTCCGTACTTGGCCGGTTTTGTCCGGTTCGCCTAGATAAATCATTAGGGGACTTTTTGCTAGGTCATTGTGATGTTAGAGTTAGGGAAAGTTGGTATTGACGACATTGTTGGGTCCTTTTTGCATCAATGGTAGTTGTGTCTTCGACTGTACGTTTGAGGGCTCGTGTAAGTAAACTTATATTGTCACTTACGGGATATCTTCCGTGATTGTTCATTGTTTTGAGTACCCGATATTGTTGTCCCGGTGTTGTTGTTGTTGTGGAAGTAGTATTGTTGCGTTAGTTTTCGTTAAGTTATAGACATTAACATCATAAGCAGTGATAGGAATAGGTAGTGCTTATTAGCCTAAACTTCGAAGAAGAACAGAGAAAAGAATCGGAGACTTCCTTAGACTATATTTTATTATGCGACCACGGCGAGTTTTTTTTTGTAAATTCTAAGAGTGGATAACTAAATGCGCGTATCATAGTTTTATGATGAAGAAGTCGTTTCCAAAATGTTCTTAAAAAGAAAACTTTCATAAATTTTGATGGTTGTAACGACTGTGTTATGTTATGTCTAGTCGCAAACTTTAGGTAAACATAGACCAATTACTTATTCCAAATAACATTAATTTTTGATGTACTTACGTGATGTCCCGGAAAAAAATATAGTCTAAGGAAGTCTCCGATTCTTGTCTCTGTTCTTCGAAGTTTTGGCTAATAAGCACTACCTATTCCTATCACTGATCATAAGCAAGCTTCTTTTGTAAATGTTACCAAAACAACTGCTAACGATTCATCTAGAATCGATTACAAACATACTGAAGAATGTTTTAATTAAAACAAAAGACTAACTTATTTAGTATTAGAAAAATTTTGAAGTCTAGAACATATAACAAAAAGGAAACTTGAAAGGACTTTTAAAACATATCAAACAAAACGTAGCTTAGGTACCCAAGTGGAAAGTGATCTTCACATCAGACTTTATAAGCAGTTTTTATTAAAACAGTCACATAAAAAGACACACCGTCTGCCGTGGTCAGGAGTTTGGAACTGTTTACGGCAACCTACCAATTATAGGAAATGTAGAGTGATGGTACAATATAGAAACTGATAGCGAAAGACACAATGATGTTTCTGTACTCCTTAGAACTTGGGCGTAGTAATAACGTAACAGATGTTAAGTGAATAAAAGAAGTACAAGCACTAGTGCTAGATCCTATAATGCAGAATTCTTGAGTAAATTATTTTATCGCTCTCTAAACTCTCTAAACAGAGAAAACAAATCGTGAGAAAAACAGCACTTGAAAATTTGAAGACATTTGACAATCACCTACCGGCTCTGAGACCGCGTGGTGCATTACGTAGTGAATTAGTGATTGAATGCTCCCAATATAAAACAAAATGCTAAAACTGATACTACATTACGAAAGACTTTGAGCTGTAGCTTCCGTCACATTGATTTTTCGGCCCTTATCCCATTTTTTTTAGTGCTTGCATAGTTTAAACATACATTGACCGCCCCGCCATGGGGCGGGGGGACCTGGTGTCCTAAAATACAGACCTCACGTCTAGCTTACGCACCAGTATCCCACATTATAATTATTGTTGTTACGTTTTTTGTATTGATACCTCTTCAATACCTATATTGTGGTGAGAAATAAATCTTTATTATTATTATTATTGAATTCCGAGGCACGTTTATCTAAAATATTATCATAAATATTTAGAAGTGTTGTGTATGCTAATATACTTTTCTAACAAATTATTAGCACTTTAATCAAGTGTTTCATAACAGCCGCTGTCGTTTATGCCTTGGACCTGATGAAAAAAAAGGGTTATACTCTTCCCGCAGACAACGGTTGATATTTACGACTGCAGCTAATAAAGTATCAGTTGTTTATGATTTCTCAAAAATATGGATTATATGTGACCGTTGGACCTTGCAGTATTAAGTAATAATAAACCTAAATGGATTTTAGAATGAGTCCAAATTCGTTTGACATGATATGAACAGGATACTGTAAGTGTGAATCAGATTGACGAAAGGAATTCATTAGTGATTTTTTTTGTGTGGAAGGCTGTGTTTATATAACACTGCGTTACAAATTAAAAAAAAATTTGAGTACCCGCTTTGAAATGTCATGTTTTCTTATTTATACCTATCGCTTATTAAACATACATACAAATTTTCTTTTCATCACGTCTCATTTTTCTTCTGTAAGAATGTGCCAATTTATATTAAAAATTAAAAGGCAAATACATATTTTAAAGAAATCTAATAAAATCAACCAGAATTTTTTACATTCATCAAGTTTAATTTTATCATTTAGGTAAAAAAAACTCAAAAAAAGCCATTTTATAAAATTTTAATACAAAATATCATGAAAATTTAACTTTTTCTTTTGTGCTCTGAATGATCTTCTCGTTTTAAATGCCAACAGTAATCACCTAGCATGGTTGTGTCCCAACGACCTTGAAATCGTTCCTCAAGCTTCTTTACATCCTGGTGGAACCTCTCACCCTGCTCATCACTGACCGCACCAAGATTAGATGGAAAGAAAGAAAAATGAGAATGAAGAAAGTGAATTTTTAATGACATTCTGCAACCCAACTTTTCGTATGCCTTTAACATGTCGTTAACCAGCTGTTCCGCATTTTCGGCTCTGTGGTTCCCTAAAAACCCTTTTATAACTGCTTTAAGTGATAACCAGGCGTCAAGTTCCTTATTAGTAAGCTTTTTGTCGAAATTTGGGTCTTTCATCAATGTGCGTATTTGCGGTCCCACAAATATCCCTTCCTTGAGTTTTGCATCACTTAATTTTGAAAATACTGTCTTTAAATATAAAAATCCATCTCCCTCTTTATTCATAGCCTTCACAAAATTTTTCATCAAACCAAGTTTTATGTGGAGGGGAGGTAAAATGACATTTTTAGGATCTATCAATGGTATATGTTTCACATTAGATTTTCCGCAAACAAACTCTGACCTTTCTGGCCATACTTTTGTAGTATAGTGCTTTTCTGTGGCTCTGCTGTCGCGGCGGTAACAGGGTAGTTATAATTTTTTTTTACATCATATTTTAATAAAGGAGATAAAAACAAACAACTTTTCCAAAGTAAAGGTATTCCTACGATATAATTGACTGTACCTCGAAAACTAGACGTGATGGATACCACATATGTTTGGAACATTTCATCTGTGACTCATTACCTATTCATTCCAGCTATCAGTTAAGAGGGTACCAAAATCGTGTAACGCAGTGTAATTAAGCCAAAAAAAGAAACATCGAATAACTTTGGATTGTTTTTAATAACTATCCTGTCACTTGTAGTACACGGTTCATACAGGGACGATTGTAAGCGCCGATTATACACAGATTTAACCACAGCCAATAAGATTGCAAGTTCATGACGTCATTTCAGACCTAATATGCACTACTTGTACTTACTCTAATCAGAAAAACTAGTTACATTGTTTGACAAGATCAGTTAAATTCTAACTAGAATAGAATCTGAGTCACTTCATATTTTCTGTGAAGAGGAGGATTTGTAAGTTAAAGGTTGTTAAAATTAATAAAGGGTGTAAAACACCGGAGATATTGGGGGTCAAAGTTCCAACTTTTTGACAAGTTTTTTTTTTTTTTAAATACAAGTTTTTAATGCAAGTTCTTTACTTTAAACACCTCCACGACCCCCGTACTATTCAATCAGCAACTACTACTACGTACTATTCAAGCAATAATTTTTGCGTAAAGTTACTTAGTTTGATGTACAGAATGCTTGGTTGACGGCTTCGTGATGAGGTCTTTTACACCCTGTATAAGCCAATCAAAGTTATGTTGTACTAGCTGATGCCTGCGGATTTGTCCGCCCGCAAATTATATACTAAAACCTTCCTCTTGAATCACTCTATCTATTAAAAAAACCCGCATCAAAATCCGCTGCGTAGTTTTAAAGATCTAAGCATACATAGGAACAGACGCGGCGGGCTTTGTTTTATAATATGTAGTGATAGTGATTTTGGATGATCGTGGAACTGACAGTAAAATGTCATGGTCTAACTAAAATTGCGAGGAGATGTAATATATGTAGGTAATTGTAAATTGTTGAAATATAATATATTTCTAATAGGGCTTTTAATCCGGAGTTCGGAATCCGGAGAAATCCGGAGAATTCCGGAGTTTCGTAACTCCGGAGTTTCGGAGCGATTTTAAACATTTTTCAAATCCGGTGTTGAAATAGAACACTGGAGTTGAAACCGGTTTTCAAAAACCATGTAAACATTATTTACAAAACTACAGAAAACGCAACTTAATTCTTGAGCGAGTTGATTTTAGTTGAGACTTGGATTCGCAAGAGTAAAAAAAGCAATTTATGACAATGGCGGATGCAGAGGAAAATACTTTTCAGAAGCGAAAATTTTAAAGAATTTGTTAAAATTTTGTCAAAATAATTTCTTGATTAATGATAGGATAAACGATTCCATTAATTGAATTATTGACAGAATTTATGATCCTACACAATACATAAGAATATTTTATCTTTTAATCGTGCCTTACAAAGTGGTTCACAGTAAAAAATACATTAGACATCTACATTATATCTTCCACTCGATTTATTAAAACTGACATAAAGTTACGCCCACTTAACCCTAACGTGGTGCAAATTTACTAATAGTAACCCCTTTACTGCAATTTTATATGTCTGCCTCTGTCTAATGTATGGGGTTAGAGAGGGAGGTGAAAATATCCCTCGAAGCAATAAAGATGTCAGCACAGAGTTACAAATTTGACGTTTATTGCCAAATTATACAGGAACACTTCCTCTATTAGCTTTTTGTTGATTTGTGTTATTGATATTGTACTCGTATGTTTTGTATTGAGTTTGCTTGTATTGAGCAAAGGGATTGTTAACACTAATTGTATTCATACCTAACCCTATAATTAAATGATGAGAGTCTGTTCACTAACTTACTGACAGGTATCGGTAGGTCTGTCTGTTTGACATTTAGCTTACGGACCGATACAAACAAAACGTCACAGAAAAGCTTTCTTTGATTTATCTATGAATCAAGTAAGTGACAGTTAGGTGACGCGGATAGGATATTTCAGGCTAACTTTGATTATAGAAACTCCGACAACTACGAGTCGTAGGCATATTATTAACTGACAGTTATACGTAAGTAAGTTACAGAAAACTGTCTTTACACGTTTCTTTTATTCCTGAAGATAATGTCGGCAATTTCTGCCCTGGGAAATAAGTAGGTACTAAAGTTATTCATGTTAAATATGACTATCCTAGTTATCACAGAAAACTAGTTGTGTGCAATTATTGTAGATGTATTGAAGTGGGAGACGTGCCTCTTGCGCCGCTAAAGTAAGTAAATTGCATGGAAATTGTGACAATAGGTTATGCAATTTACTTATATACATATACTCTCATGTATTATATATATGCGCTTGTATTGAGCGTATAATTTCTACCTGCAATCAATAACAACACAAATAAAAGTCAATAATCAAATCAATTACATTTAATAGATCAGAGTGCTTCTTCAAAACATTAGAAATTATTATATCTATCTACTTTATTTGATATATTAAATAGAGTAAAGCTTAATAATAGCAGAAAAATACAATTATTCAAAAAAAAACAAATAATATCATCATCTCATTACGTAAAACCACAGATCAAGACCGATGAAAGCAGAACACTAACAAATGTCAGAAATAGAGAACATGACGAAATAAATTATGTTAAACGTTACCTTTAAGTCTAACATAAGCTGAGATTAATAAAACTGTACGTCACATTACTTTTACTTTATTTTACTGAGAGTGAAAGTGTCAATGTTGGTTTTAATTTATTTTAGTTTCTTGGGATGTGTGGCCGAGTTATTTTGATAACTTTGACCCATCTACTTAATGATTCAAATTTGCTTTTGTTTTGATTATCTTCTTCGATAACTCATAGGTACCTGTACCACTTCTAGTAGTATTAAAAACTAATTTAGTCCAGGGGACCTAAAAGGGCCTCTTTAGCAGAATCATATTTACTTAATTGGATAATAATATAAATTACGTAACAGGGTAGACGACAAAAAAACTAATTAGTCCGTCAGATAGATTTCCAAAAAATATTGGACACATATTTTTTCTTTTTCACGTAAAAAAAATGAAGACGATACAGTGCGTCAAAACTCGTGTGACGTCACATTTGAGTATATTTTTTACTCAAATGTGACGTAACAAGCCCACACTCATGATTTTTGACACGTTTTATCTTCGTAATTTTTTATTAATTTGATAAAACAAAAAACACGTATCCAATATTTTTCGATAATCTAACTGACGGACTAAACATAATCATTTTTTTTTTAGTCAGTCATCATCCCTATTCGTAAAGTGGGCACAATTCATAATATCTTCTGCGTCTCTCGTTTTAGCAGTGGTCATACATAACACTGCTAAAACAGCTGCTTTAGGCCCCCAGATCACAATATGGATCGTATTTTAAAGACCAGTGCGAAATCTGTCTGTTTTAAGTTGACTTACAAAATTAGGGCCCCACTTGCACCACAACTCACTGAATGCATTTAGCGTAAGGCATATTTTAAACATCGTTTTATTTCTTTCATGTTTAAGTTATAGACAGAAAACAAAGTCTTCCTTTACGTCTCGCTATAAACGCATTTAAATTTAAAGTAGAATAGAACCAACCCATTACACTCACGGGTGTCGTAAAAGGCGACTAATGTCTGAGGCAGAACACCTTGCGCCTCCGTAGACCAGAGAATGGGCAGCAGCGTTTTCTGTTAGTCTTTCATCACTGCGATCTCCAATCCGCCTGCCAAGCGTGGAGATTACGGCTAATTCCTCCCATCATGGGAGAGGCTTATGTCCAGCAGTGGACGTTATGGGCTGTTGTTGTTGTAAACGCATTTAGTGATTTGTGGTGCAAGCGTGCTTTTAAATGTTTATGATTGACTAGATACCTTTCAAATTGCACGTAGACTTGAGCAAAGCAAGAATCTAACTAAGATGACGAAGTAGATTGTTATTTAATTTTGGACTTGATGAGACACCAGTACAACAAAACCACTTTCTATGAAAACAAAAAATATATAATTCATGATTTATCATAATTATTTAAATTAGCATACAACTTAAAAACAAAGAACCAGCTACTTTCACTGGTTCTAGACAAAAAGGAATGCTAAATCTAATTTATATTAATATGAAAGACGATCTATCAGTTCTAAATTGGGTTAAATAAGTAGCTAGATTTTAATATTCATTGAAAAATTAATATGACGAGCATTTTAATGGCTTTTCGTAATAAATGGGACCGCTTCCACCGAGGAGTTCTATGCATTGGTTTGGAATCTGTTTTGAATAAAAGCGTATTCTGTGTAGTATCTTTGTATTTATATTATATTAGCTGGTGATCTACTTCCAATCATTCCGTCATCTGGTATTTCATTAATTATTAACATTTTTTTCTTGTAAAAACTTACCAGTCTGCAGGATAATCTATTACGAAAGGGAAGAATTTAATACAAGTAGAGATGAACTATATCTTATACCTATATTGGTGAATCTAACAACGCCACTAAATATCTATGACAACCACCATTTTCTTTGATGTACTTAAAGTATCAAATCATAATTAATTATGGGTGCAAGTATACGTCACCCTTTTTATGAATGCTTTTAAGTATGCTTTAGTTAAGTTAATGTATTTATCATGAATGTTACGAACATTATTTTAGCACTATAACTTTTATGACAATATGATAGTTGGGTTTAACGGAATGATAATAAGTTATTAAATATTGCAGAGGTAAGTTACTTAATTGAATTTTAGCTAGTGATTAAATGGACCTTTAAGTTCTCTTTTGGTCTTATATTTCGTTCCCTTAAGCATTTTCAAGAAATGGTGATTCATGAAAACTGAAGTCTGCGGCCAAATAACTCTGAAATTCTGTAAATTACACGGTAAATATCGAGTCAGTTGCCACGATTACTTAACGGACAACCAAGTAACGTGAGATTTACAACGGTTCTAGAAAGGCCAAGGGGCCTAAAATGGCTGCTTTGTCAGAATCATAACAATTATGAATAACGTTAAAAATTTAAAATTCTTAAAATTGTCTTATCTTGTCACTCATAACCAGACCATTTTAAGATTATTTTTTTTTGGATTGCATTTCCATCCCGGATTCATATTCTGATAAAGCAGCCATTATAGGCCTCCTGCAGCCCTTTACTTACATAAGATTTGCCACTTCCACAAAACCGGCTTAAACCATCTAAAATATAAAACAAATAGCCGTCGCAGTCGCAATTATACGACCGATCACATACATAATCCTTATGCCGTCGTACACTTTCGCCACCTGATGATTTCTCCGGTTCTCCCGCTATGCTTCATAACGCATAGGTAATCTTAAGTAAGCAGCCAGCCTATTAACTTTTATGGCATATTAACGAGCCAACATAACTAAAGATTAGCCGAAGATTAGCGTTTATGTAACGGAGGATTAAACGTTGGTTAATGAGCTATCGATTTAATGTATGGTGGTGATGGACTTGTTTATAGTTTCTTTGTTTATGGGAAATGCTAGTGAAGTGGTTTTCTTAGGAAAAAAAAAACCAGTAATAGTACATTTTGATACAAGGAGAAAATTTGTTATTGCATTCAATATTTACGCCTTAAAGACGCATTATTGCTTTGCCGAAATAAAAAAAAACATTCACCTCCGACTTTAAGCATGGAACCAATTTGGAATCTGTGGCAATTTTCATTCCCGCACCCGTGTTGGAAAATGAAAAAAAATCGCACGTGTGTGAAATACATTGCATGTTGAACCTAATCGTAGTGCGATAAGAACCAGTTTTCGAGGAAGTGTATTGAAAAATAATTAGTTACCTACTCATTTACTCAAGTATTTTTTTGAACTACTACAGGAAGATCAATTATTGTAGATAGATCTTACGATGACTATAAAACTCATCTTTAACGACATAAACCCATTGGTTATCCTGCAAAAAAACTCAAATAAAAACCATACTTGAGAATTAAAAAAAAAACTAGATAAATGTTATTGAACAACCGTGAATCAAGGATGATTAAGTTTTCTATACACACGCCTTAAAAAAAGGGTGAAAATCACAGAAAATTGTCTTTACCGATTCTTCCTTTTTTTGTTAAAATACAAAGGACAAATAAGAAATTGGGGACAGATGCGATTGTACGAAATCCCCGACAATGTGCAAAGACAGAAAAAAAAATCGCACAATCGCAGAGAATTCACAGTTCTTGTCATTGTGTTCCCCCAAACGTAGTTACATTAAATTTAAAACCCTTTTTAAATACAATCGAATGATATTTATTGCGTTTTTTTTTGTCGCATCGATTCGATTTCAGCGTGTAATGCTCTAGATACGGACAATTGAGAGAAAGAAGTCGTAAGGGTGCGTTATGGGTAACTTGAGGTCATACTTGCTCACACCCCTATACTTCCTGTTTCAAGACACAGGGCTGTCACTCACAGGTATCTGTTCCTTATTATTAAGATGGTAATTTTTAACTTTTGAGTAGACTTAAAAATAATACAGCAGTTTTACATTTTTTTTTTTAATAGAATGTAACTAAACAAAATATTTTTATTTAATAAAAATTTCGCTGGTTACACACATTGCCATCTAGTACCACACTAAGCAACGAGGCTTGTGTCGTGGACACCAGATAGTTGATATACTACATATATACTTTTTTTGTTTGTAAATACATACTTATTTTACTTAAAAACATCCATGACTCAGAAACAAATGTCCATGCTCATCACACAAATATGCTCCTACCGGGATTCGAACCCGGGACCCTAAGAATGTATGGCAGCCTCACTACCGCTGCGCCATTCGGGTCGCCATTATATCTAACAAGCGTCTTCCCGCGGCTTGGCCCGCGTCGAAAGGACCCAGGTCATGGTCAGTTCATAGGTCAATCCCGTTCAGCAGTTAAGGAGTAAAATGTCAAAGAACAGACAAAGTTTATGATACATATTGTGTAGATTTCTGAAAACTTGAAAAGCAATATACAGAATTTATAAGTATTGAAATCAAAATAAGCTTCAGTATAACATATAAAGAAAGAGTATAACATAATCTCGTCTTTAACAATCTTAAAAGATTCTTGTCTTTGAAGATAGACCTTGAATACGTTTTTATAATACGAAAGCACAAAAACATATTATTATATTATTCCTATTAACCATAATCTAATTTATTCCAACAATACCTACTCATCAGAAATAGTCTGCTTTAGTTATA
Source organism: Xestia xanthographa (assembly GCA_905147715.2). Classification (NCBI taxonomy): domain Eukaryota; kingdom Metazoa; phylum Arthropoda; class Insecta; order Lepidoptera; family Noctuidae; genus Xestia; species Xestia xanthographa. The sequence goes on from LR990655.1 coordinate 3,329,720, forward strand.
ATAACGTCGTTTTAATAAAAAAATAATCTAATGCCAAAGATATTAGTGTTTTACGACCACAATCTTCGTCTCTATCAATGATATTAAGTTTATTAGTGAAAACGAATTAAAACAGGTTTGACACTTGAGAAGCTGAGACTTCAACATAAATCAAAACGGTTATAATTAATTATTGTAGAATGGACCACATTCTCTTTTGATATAAAAGACAATTTAAATATGAATAAGAAATTATGTGAGGTTTGTTTTTGGGAAATCCAATTTTTTTGATAGTAATAAATGATTAAGTAATATGCTTTTTAATTTCTGATTGAAAATGATACGTAATGACACTTATTCAAATGTTAAGTGAACATAATATTTTTGTAAGTTTAAAAATATTTAAAATTACTAATCATTCCTATCATCATCCTATAGGATGTAAAATGTGAGATATGTGTGAAATTATTGTTATTGTTTATGGTGATCAAGTAATCAATAAAATAACTTTAATTTTGTTTTAGTAGAAAAGTACTTCTTATTTTAAAATATTTTAAACGGTCTGTGACAACCCTAGCCCTAACAATCGCACGCAATTCGCAAGTACAGTAATTCCGCGACAGGTCACACATACGACAACTCGTGAGAATGCGCGCACGCAGCTGACGGAGACACCCGAATCGAATCGATGACAGCCGGAGAATGATCCACATTGTTCGAATTTTAATAGTAATTTTGTTTATTTGGTAAATGGCTTTCGATCTCCTTGAGGAGGCAAACAGAGGATTATATGAATGGTTCCTTAATGGAAGAAAAATAGAGTTGATGAAACAGCAGCTTTTAGTCAAGTTGGAGTTGAAAGAGTCAACTGATTGAGTTGAGTCAGTGGTGTTTGCTTTAGGTTAACACTTGTCTTGTGAATTTACACAACGTCTTCGTCTCTGCAACTCTTTCCTATTCCTACCTTTAGAAGACGGTTGGTTAGTTTAGGAAGCATGCACAGAACAGTCCTCTGTGCCTAGGACATTATAGGCTAGTGTAGTTCTGATGGGTAGGACCCACTGACGGCTTTAAGGAGTTACGCCTTTCTGCACGTCATAAATATAACTTATTTACATCATCATTTATCTTGCTCTTATTCCAATTGATTTTTGGTTGGTGCAACATGTATTTTATTCCATTTATTTTTCCTACGCTTCATTGGATGTTAACTTATCGCTTGTTCATCGGTCACTTCATCATAATCACTGGCAGCCTTGTTCCACTCTGTGAGTATAATAGGCCTTCACCCATTTGTGCCATGCTTTGTTTACTTATCCTTAGATAACTGCTACTTCTTCTTCAACCTTTGGCCAATGCTGAGTGTGAGTGTAGGTTTCTTCCAAACCTCCCCATTTCTCGCTGTTTTGTGTCATGGCGGCCTAGTTTTTCCGGGCCACTTTAAGGGCTATATATCCCTCAAATGGCTTAGCATGATCCTCCGTTACGCCTAAAATACTGCAGCATTAATTTTGAAATAAATATATGATAAAGTTGAGGATTAATGCTAAGTCATAATTATGTGTAACGAAAACACGATTCCATAAACTTTTCTCGATAGAAAAAAAATCCTTTGTTACCTCCAAATCGAACAATAAACAGCTGGTATTCAAAAAGTACATCAAATTAGATCATCAAACTTTGCACACTAACTGAACTTTTATTTTTTTAGTCCAATCAATAGATTTTTTGTAAATCGCAAAAAAACCACTCAACAACAACAACAACAACAGCCCATAACGTCCACAGCTGGACATAAGCCTCTCCCATGATGGGAGGAATTTGCCGTAATCTCCACGCTTGGCAGGCGGATTGGAGAGTACAGTGATGAAAGACTAACAGAAAACGCTGCTGCCCATTCTCAGGTCTACGGAGGCGCAAGGTGTTCTGCCTCAGACATTAGTCGCCTTATACGACACCCGTGAGTGTAATGGGTTGGTTCTATTCTACTCTGCCGGATACCACATGGCTCAACCACTCATTTCGCACTATTCGGCCGCAGTGACTGACGTAACAACCGCTTTGTAGTGCAAGCTGATAATAACTTTATTCTAACAGTATTTCAAACGAAGTTTGAACCACCACAAATAGAGTTGCTAATTTTAGGGTTAGAAGGGCCTTAATAGGATTGTCTGTCCACCTACTCGGTTAATGCTACTACTTTTTACTTAGTTTCCAAATGTATCTTTCAATTTGGCGTCACCCATTTTTTTTTTTTTTTTTTTTTTTTCGGATGGGAAATCTTCAAATAACCCCTCCCGCTCTGGGCGGAGCAGGAGGGAGTGTCAGACTTTTACTGACTAAAACCCATCCATGTTCCTTCATCGCCCTTTGTGTTCCGGGGCCACGGTATCTCTTTCGAATAGTCCCGCAACCCCGGCAGGCATCGGTCCTTACGGACCCCTTCCTTTTTGCTGACTCTCTTTGAGGCGCGCGTGGAACACGAACGCGCCGTCGACACGGCCTGTCGTCATGAGACGGACGGACGGCGAGCTAGCCCATAGCTCCACAGGCCCACCCCTTAGAACGTGTTCTCACACACTACTTGAAACTTCTACAACAGTCTATTTGTGTATTACGTAGTACATAAGTAACTAAACTTTACCACAGTTACTGAACTCTATAACCGATACATTTGACCGGACGACAGTCAGTGGCCGACCCTGACTGTTATTTGAACTGTCACTGTCATTTCATGTTTTTTTTTTTTTTCTCTTTGTTTATTTATTTTTTTTACTATTTGTAAGTTCTGTTAATTTAACCATTTTTATTTGTGTTTTGTCCTGTGCGGGCTAATAAATGCTTTTTCTTTCTTTCTTTCTTTCTTTCTTTAACTGGACTTCAGTAACATTGTTTTGGTAATTAGTTGAGGTATGAGATCATGAACACGTGCCAGATTCTAGGAATGTTATTGTATTTCTGAAGATCTGCACCTAGTTTCGTAACACAATTTCCATCTTCGATTTTGAAGTAAACTCGAGATCAAATGTAACCTTCCATTACTTGGAATATAGTCCAGTTTCCTTTGTGTAACAAAGTCTATAAGGAAGGCTTGAGGGCAGTAATGAGAAAGTCATTGTAATGATTAGTATAACGCTGCGAACGGAAGTGGGTGAGTAGATATTTAGTCGAGAGAGTGTATACAATATAAATTTAAAAATTCGTTCACTTGACAACGTAAATCTAAATATATAAAAGAAGAAACTGACTGACTGACTGACTGATTGACTGACTGACTGACTGACTGACTGACTCATCTATCAACGCACAGCCCAAACCGCTGGGTCTACAGATTCCAAATTTGGCAAGTATGTTCCTTATGTGGTCTAGGGGTGCACTAAGAAAGGATTTTTCAAAATTCACCCCCTAAGGGGGTTAAACGAGGCTCCAAAGTTTGTATGGGGAAACAAGATTAGTAAGACTATTTTATTCGAAACTTCACAGGAGTGATCCTATTGATAAATGAGTAGAAACGGGTTTCAGGTTTTTTCAGAATTCAACCCCTAAGAGGGGGAAATGGGGTGGCAAAGTATAAAAATCAATGCCAGCCCAAACCACTGAGTCCAGAGATTCCAAATTTGGCGAGTAGGTTCCTTATGTGGTCTAGGGGTGCACTAAGAAAGGATTTTTCAAAATTCACCCCCTAAGGGGGTTAAACGAGGCTCCAAAGTTTGTATGGGGAAACAAGATTAGTAAGACTATTTTATTCGAAACTTCACAGGAGTGATCCTATTGATAAATGAGTAGAAACGGGTTTCAGGTTTTTTCAGAATTCAACCCCTAAGAGGGGGAAATGGGGTGGCAAAGTATAAAAATCAATGCCAGCCCAAACCACTGAGTCCAGAGATTCCAAATTTGGCGAGTAGGTTCCTTATGTGGTCTAGGGGTGCACTAAAAGGATTTTTCAAAATTCAACCCCTAAGGGGGTTAAACGGGGCTCCAAAGTTTGTATGGGGAAACAAGATTAGTTAGACTATTTTATTCGAAACTTCACAGGAGTGCTCATATTGATACATGAGTAGAAACGGGTTTCAGGTTTTTTCAGAATTCAACCCCTAAAGGGGAAAATGGGGTAACAAAGCCTGAAATTCAACATAGGTATTGTTTGTATGGTGAATTGGGTCGGGTGTATTACAAAAACAACGATTTTAAGATTTAATGTGGCGGACCTGAAATACCATCATTTCCTGTTGGGGTGCGATGGGGTCTAAAAATCAATATGGGTGTCGAAAACAAGATTATCAGGGGTGCTGATTTCGAAAATGGCATTTATTTTGAGATCCAGAAGATGGCGGATTCGACTTCTATACAGGGTTATTGTTGGTTTATTGTGATGATTGTGATAACGATGATGATGATTGTTATAATGATGATGATGATGATTGTGATTACGATGATGATGATTTTGATAACGATGATAGTGATTGTGATAGTGATTGCGATAGTGACGGTGATTGTGATGGCGATTGTGATGGTGATAACGATGGTTGTGATAACGAGGATGGAGATTGTGATGATGATGATTATGATTAAGATGATAATGATTGTGATTACGATGATAATGATTGTGATAACGATGATGGTGATTGTGATAGTGATTTTGATGGTGATTGTGATGGTGATAGTGACGGTGATTGTGATGGTGATAGCGATGGTGATCGTGATTGTGACAGTGATGGTGATTGTGATAATGATGAAGATGATTGTGATTACGATGATAAAGATTGTGATAACGAGGTTAGTGATTGTGATAATGATAGTGATGGTGATTGTGACGGTGATTGTGATAGTGATAGTAATGGTGATTGTGATAGTGATGGTGATGGTGATTGTGATAGTGATTGTGGTTGTGATAGTGATGGCGATTGTGATCATGATTATTGTGATTAAGATGATAATGATTGAGATTACGATGATAATTATTGTGATTACGATGATAATGATTGTGATGACGAGGATGGAGATTGTGATGATGATGATTGTGATTACGATGATAGTGGTTGTGATTACGATGATAATGATTGTTAAAATTATGATAGTGATTGTGATCGTGATGGTGATTGTGATTGTGATGACGATTGTGATGGTGATGGTGATGGTGATTGTGATGGTGATTGTGATGGTGATGGTGATTGTGATGGTGATAGTGATGGTGATTGTGATTGTGATAGTGGTGGAGATTGTGATTGTGATAATGATTGTGATTACGATGATAATGATTGTGATTACGATGATAATGATTGTGATTACGATGATAATGATTGTGATTACGATGATAATGATTGTGTTTACGATGATAATGATTGTGATAACAAAGATGTGATAGTGATTTTGATGGTGATTGTGATAGTGATTGTGATATTGACGGTGATTGCGATGGTGATAGTGATGGTGATGGTTATTGTGATTGTGACAGTGATTTTGATAGTGATTGTGATAGTGCCGGTGATTGTGATGGTGATAGCGATGGTGATGGTGATTGTGATTGTGACAGTGATGGTGATAATGATGAAAATGGTTGTGATTACGATGATAATAATTGTGATAGTGATTGTGATGGTGATTGTGATTGTAATTGTGATGGTGATTGTGATTGTGATAGTGATAGTGACGGTGATTGTGATGGCGATGGTGATGGTGATTGTGATTGTGACAGTGACGGTGATAATGATAAAGGTGATTGTGATAATGATTGTGGTTGTGATAATGATTGTGGTTGTGATAATGATGGCGATTGTGATCATGATGATTGCGATTACGATGATAATGATTGTTAAAATGACGATAGTGATTGTGATCGAGATTGTGATGGTGATTGTGATGGTGATTGTGGTGGTGATGGTGATGGTGATTGTGATAGTGATGGTGATTGTGATGGTGATGGTGGTTGTGATAGTGATGGTGATTGTGATGATAATAATAAATTGTGATGATTATTAAATTTGGCACATAGATAGTTTATAACCTGGATTAACATGTAGGACACTATTTATCCCTTTAGTATGTGATTCAGTGGGACAGTTACCGAACGGCACGCGGGCGAAGCCGCGGGCAACAGCTAGTAGCTCTATAAATATTGTTGAATTATCGAAATGCCGTTGGGATTGTCAACATTTTACGCAACCAGGTACACCGATGTCATCAGTATCAGCCTATCTGTTTCCGGGATGATACCTCTTCAATTTCACACCGCTGAATTCAATCCTGGGTCACTGTCATGCATCTACTACCATCCTCCTTGTACTTCGAGAACCTAGACTTGCACGATATTTAGGTATGAGCTACTTCAGATAAACAATTATTACTTTTTAAACCTTAAACGAGACTATTTGGCTTACCAATCAGTGTATCTAAATATATAAAAGAAGAAACTGGCTGACTGACTGACTGCGACTGACTGACTGACTGACTGACTGACTGACTCATCTATCAACGCACAGCCCAAACCGCTGGGTCTACAGATTCCAAATTTGGCAAGTAGGTTCCTTATGTGGTCTACGGGTGCACTAAGAAAGGATTTTTCAAAATTCATCCCCTAAAGGGCTTAAACGGGGCTCCAAAGTTTGTATGGGGAAACAAGATTAGTTAGACTATTTTATTCGAAACTTCACAGGAGTGCTCCTATTGATAAATGAGTAGAAACGGGTTTCAGGTTTTTTCAGAATTCAACCCCTAAAGAGGGGGAAATGGGGTGGCAAAGTATAAAAATCAATGCACAGCCCAAACCGCTGAGTCTAGAGATTCCAAATTTGGCAAGTAGGTTCCTTATGTGGTCTAGGGGTGCACTAAGAAAGGATTTTTCAAAATTCAACCCCTAAGGGGGTTAAACGGGAGACCAAAGTTTGTATGGGTAAAACAAGATAAGTTAGACTATTTTATTCGAAACTTCACAGGAGTGCTCCTATTGATAAATGAGTAGAAACGGGTTTCAGGTTTTTTCAGAATTCAACCCCTAAGAGGGGGAAATGGGGTGGCAAAGTATAAAAATCAATGCACAGCCCAAACCGCTGAGTCTAGAGATTCCAAATTTGGCACAAAGGTTCTTTATGAGGTTTAGGGCAGGGCTTGGAAACGTTATTTAAAATAACGTTTTTAAAACGTTTTGAACAGTTCTTTGTACGTCATTTTACTCGGAACGAAAACGAAATGAGAACGTTATTTCCGCAGGGTAAAAACCGGTTTATTCCGCAGGACGCAGCCGCGCACGGTGTGCGGCGACAAGCATGAACTTGTTTATTTGGATCGGGTACCGCCTGGCGTAGAATGTTATATTTTGATTTCATTGCATCAGTCATTCCAATGGTACATACCATTTCTAAGAGTAATTACGTGTTGTTATGTCCTCATTTTCAATAAAAAATGGTTGAGTGTCTGGTACACCGGTAATTGGATTCACATCTGAAATAAATTTCATATGAATAATATACCATTTTACCATTGTACATAGTTACATGATGGTAAATTGCTTACTACCTTAAGCATAATAATAGTTTTATGCCTAAGGCATTAAGCCCACTTTGCACTCTTTTGTTTGCAAAAACCATTGAATAAATAAATAAAAACTTATAAAAGCATAAATCATAGATCTGTACGGTAATGGTACTTACCAGAACCATCCATGCTTACACTTCCCCTAACTATTTATCTAGGTACTCGTACTCACAGAAGCACAGTCACGCTCACAGATAATTTTACTTCGTGGCAATCTTTCAAATAATTATTATAACTTGGTAGTATTTCTAATATCTACGTTAACTCACCGCGATTTTTAGAGAATTAAAAAAGAATATTTTTTAGGAATTGCAACATTCGTATGCTGTCTCGTTGTGACGCAACGTCAAGTCACGAAATGTCACTTTTCTTTTTCGCGCGTTTACCGACCACGACGTAAATTGGAAGGAGATTATTTATCAGAAGACATCAGAGACGAAGCAGGAAAAGTGTATTCCTGACAACAACTTGGATGGCCCGACTTTAACTGACCCCCGGATACGCGATATCCACAGTGCTCATTGAAGCACTAAGGTGGTTGTAAGCTCGTTAAAGCTTTTTTCCTCCAGTGGGTACGCGATACCCCAGTAACATCTCAGGTTACTAGCTGGATGGTAAACTATCAGTGGAGACACGTGATGTCCTTTAGCTAAGTCTTTGAACGATGCTAACACTGAAAATCTAATGGCAGCCAACGGCAGGTAAGTGCCATTTTCAAGACCAGTAACACCTCATGTTACTAGCTGCATGGTAAACTATCAGTGTGATACGAGATGTCCAGCTAAGTTTATTGAACAATGCTAGCACTGAAAATCTAATTGGCATGGGAGCCAAATTGGCAGGTAAGTCCCATTTTCATGACCTTGATCAGGTAATTACAAAATTGTGCTATATATCCATGACCATGCAGGTCGTAAGACGACCCTGCTTAACTTAGCATATCCCGTGTGTGGTATAACCTTGCAAATGCATTATACTCTCGCAGTGAATGTGGAACCATTCCTTGCCTGGATTCCCATCAGCGAGTAAAGTTGCTGGCTGGCTGACATACATTTGTCAGGACCACACATCCTTAAGTACGAGATACGAACAGCATGTTAAGCCCAATGTGTTTTTAGCTTGAACATCAAGTATAAATTAATGTTACACATACGTTTAACTAATGTAAACACCAGCCTAAAAAGTGTATTTATGCTATTTTGGTGGAAGTTATGCCAGACTTGCCATTTCAATTTTACAGCTACTAAAGACTTAATGGATATTTGTTATATCTACATGCCTAAATACGAGATATTTACAGCATGTTATAATCCACACTATGTGTGTAAGCTTCGACATCAAGTATGATATTATCAGGGGCGTAGCTACCGCCGTATATGCCGTATCAATTATACGGGGCCCCGGGCCACGGAGGCCCCCAACGCGAGTAAGCAAAAGTTAAAAACTACCCAATTTCTTTTTTTTTCAGAAATAAATCTGTTAGCCGAAAAAGGCAAGGAGAGTGTATATTTAATTTTAATTGTTTGTAAAAAATTTGGAAAAAGTGACAGATAGATAATTATGATTAATAAATATTTCTTTCAATGGGGATGGCAACTATGGAACTAATGGCGCTAGCATAGCTTGTACCAACTGTCGTGATTGGTTAAAAATCTGTCAATGTCATTTTATATTTCAAAATAGCTTGTTTGTTATCATTTGACAGATTGGGACTAAGCTATGGACACGCCATCTACAATCAGCCTTGACCAGCCTTCCCCATTTTATGCAAACAGTTTTTTTTTGTGAGAAATCACAATGAGGGATTTTCTTTTTAGCTCTTCCCTCGTCGCTGGATAGATGGCGCTAGGAGTTAGTACGATAATGCAAGGAACGGAACCTAAAAGAACTGATTTTAACAAAGCGTGAGAAAACTAGGTTATATTCGGAAGGTTAAGCAAATGAAAGTGTCAGTCAACGAGAGTATGTGACGTGACACAATGTTTTTTTTTCCAAGCGTTTTGGCTTTGGCACCAACTATCATAGTAAGTTCAACGCCATCTATAGAGTTCTTGGAGACTAAGTTTTTTTTAATACCTCAAAAAGAAAACCTCTCATTATTTCCCTAGGGGCCCCTAAACAAATTTTTATACGGGGCCCCGCCAAGGCACGCTACGCCACTGGATATTATCAAAGCACCCTGTGGCTATGCCATGTATATTTATTATATCTACATGACTAAATACGAGATATTTACAGCATGTTATAATCCACACTATGTGTGTAAGCTTCGACGTCAAGTATGATATTATCAAAGCACCCTGTGGCTATGCCATAAACTTGTCATTTTGATCTTTCAGCGATGAAGTAATATTTACATTTAAGCATAACACTTTTCATTCAATTATTAGAACAAGATTCTTTGTTCACTTAATACTATGAGAGAACAGCTGATGGAAAATGTTCCAGACACTTACGACAGACTTCTGTTCCACTACTATACATATGGTGAACCGGTGAACCAAGGTATCGAGATGTTCTAAACTTCTAAACCAAATTAGAATGTTACTGTTATCATAAGCAAAGCAACCGATGAATGGCTTGAATGACACTGCATGACACAACCTACCAATGTTCATCACCACCGTGCCAACCTCGAGATTAAACAAAAGAGAACACATCAAGGATGGTACCGGAATGATTTAACCATATTATATACCAGTAATAAAGTAATGATCTGGGTACTTAGTTTAAGTACAATGGTTCAAGAAACCATTTGTTATCAAATCTATACACCATAATGTCCTAATACTCAAAACTATTAGTATTGAGAGGAAAAGGGTTATAGACTTACAAAGTTTGGAGGTCTTAACAGCCTGTCAATGTACAAATGACATTAACAACTAAACCTGTTTTAGTTTTAAATCAGATTGCAAATTTATTTTCACCCTAAAACCCACCCCAGCTTCGAACAAAGATAATATTCTTATCATCATTATGTATAGGCCCAATCTAAAATAACATCTCCAATAGTAACCCATTGCTTTATCTAGCAATCCATAGATACAATATTAAATTATGGGTATATTAATCATACAATTCATTTAAGTACCCCTTAAGTCCAAGAGTATTTTTGGAAGGGTTCCCATGACCAGATAGTTTTTTCCTGCATTGCATTGCATTTTAAAATCACTTAAACCTTACCCATAATAATTAATCACCTTTCTTAATCATATTATTGCTGACATAAACCTTAAAACTAAAATGAAATATAATTATTACTTTTACTGCCTATTATGAAGACAGTAGTAAAAAATAACTTCATTGCTCTCTGGTTCCGGGCGTTGACCCCTATAATCAGCTGTAACCACTAGAAAATGAACCATGCTGAAAACAAATTAATCCCTAACAAACAACAACTGATAATTTGGCATGTCATCTACCTAAATAGAATCATAACATAAAATTAAAATCGCAATTAAAATACCCGAAAAGATAGATGGGCAGACATTATTGTGAGATTTATACAAACTCATAAAAATAAATTTTAACTAAGAAAGTAAATAGGGGAGATCATTTATATATACTAAAAAGAGGAAAGGACCCAATATTGAGCCTTGCGGAACCCCCATTTTTACTTTTAAACCCTGTGAATTAACACCATTTATTTAAACATATTGTTGTCTATCACTCAAATAGGATTTTAACAAACTAAGTGCAAGTTTACCTAGTCCGTAATGCTCAAGTTTCAAAAGCAATGTGTCGTGATTTACACAATCAAATGCTTTGGAGAGATCACAAAATATTCCTACAGCGTCTTGGGACTCTTCCCACGCCGTAAATATGTGCTTTATTAAGGTTACACCGGCGTCAGTTGTACAACGTCCCTTGGTGAAACCATACTGTTGATCGTGTAAGATTCTGTTGGTGTTAAAATGATTGAGCATTTGATTAAGCATTATCTTTTCGAACACCTTGCTAGAAACTGGCAACACGGATACAGGCCTATAATTATTTGTATCTTTACTATCACCGGATTTGAAAAGAGGTATGACTTTACTATATTTCATTAAATCAGGGAAAACTCCTTGGTCTAAACAGGTAAGCTCGTTTGATTCCCAATTTTACTTGAAACGACGAAGCCGCGCGGCCGTGAAATATCAACTGAATGAAATTTGTAATGATACTGATGAAACTACGAAGTTTCATACCTGTTGAACCCAAAAAAAAAACGGTTTTAAAACGTTTATTAACCAAAAACAATTTAAATTACAATTGTTCTTCAAAAACGTTTTTTATAATGTTCTGTTCCAACGTAAACGAAACAAATCGTTTCTTAGGTATTTAAGACGAAAACGTTTCGAAAAATATACCGTTTTCCGAGCCCTGGTTTAGGGGTGCATTAAGAAAGGATTTTTCAAAATTCACCCCCTTAGGGGTTGGAACGGGAGTCCAAAGATTAAGTGGGGAAATAAGATTAGTTAGACTACTTTATTCGAAACTTAACAGGAGTACTCCTATCGATAAATGAGTTAACGTTTGTGTTTCAGTTTTTTTCAGAATTCAACCCCTAAAGGGGGAAATGGGGTAACAAAGCCTGAACTTCAATATAGGTATTGTTTTTATGGTGAATTGGGTCGGGTGTATTACAAAAACAACTATTTTAAGATTTAATGTGGCAGACCTGAAATACTACCATTCCCTGTTGGTGTGCGATGGGGTTGAAATGTCTAAAAGTCAATATGGGTGTCGATACCGAGATTATCAGGGGTGCTGATTACGAGAATGGCATTTATTTTGAGATCCAGATGATAATGATTGTGATTACGATGATAATGATTGTGATAATGATGATTGTGATAACGATGATAATGATTGTGATTACAATGATAATAAGTGTGATAACGATGATGGTGATTGTGATAGTGATGATTGTGATAACGATGATAATGATTGTGATTACAATGATAATAAGTGTGATAACGATGATGGTGATTGTGATAGTGATTGTGATTGTAATGGTGATTGTGATAGTGATTGTAATTGTAATGGTGATTGTGACAGTGACGGTGATTGTGATAGTGTCGGTGATTGTGATCGTGATAGCGATGGTTGTGATAACGAGGACGGAGATTGTGATGATGATGATTGTGATTAAGATGATAATGATTGTGATTACGATGAAAATGATTGTGATAACGATGATGGTGATTGTGACAGTGATTTTGATGGTGATTGTGATGGTGATTGTGATGGTGATTGAGAAAGTGGCAGTGATTGTGATGGTGATAGTGATGGTGATGGTGATTGTGACAGTGATGGTGATTGTAATAATGATGTAGATTATTGTGATTACTATGATAATGATTGTGATAACGAGGGTAGTGATTGTGATTGTGATGGTGATTGTGATGGTGATTTTGATTGTGATAGTGTTGGTGATTGTGATAATGATGGTAATTGTGATAATGATTGTGGTTGAAATAGTGATGGCGAGATCATGATGATTGTGATTAAGATTATAATGATTCTGATTACGATTATAATGATTGTGATGACGAGGATGGAGATTGTGATGATGATGATTGTGAATACGATGATAATAGTTGAGATTACGATGATAGTGATTGTGATAATGATGATAGCGATTGTGATTACGATGATAATGATTGTGATAACGATGATGGTGATTGTGATACTGATTTTGATGGTGATTGTGATGGTGATTGTGATGGTGATTGAGAAAGTGGCAGTGATTGTGATGGTGATAGTGATGGTGATGGTGATTGTGACAGTGATGGTGATTGTAATAATGATGTAGATTATTGTGATTACTATGATAATGATTGTGATAACGAGGGTAGTGATTGTGATTGTGATGGTGATTGTGATGGTGATTTTGATTGTGATAGTGTTGGTGATTGTGATAATGATGGTAATTGTGATAATGATTGTGGTTGAAATAGTGATGGCGAGATCATGATGATTGTGATTAAGATTATAATGATTCTGATTACGATTATAATGATTGTGATGACGAGGATGGAGATTGTGATGATGATGATTGTGAATACGATGATAATAGTTGAGATTACGATGATAGTGATTGTGATAATGATGATAGCGATTGTGATTACGATGATAATGATTGTGATAACGATGATGGTGATTGTGATACTGATTTTGATGGTGATTGTGATGATGATGATTAGGGCCCGGATAAATATGTACTAAAAAATCTAAATTATGTACATAAAATATGGACGAAAAAATAAAAAATATGGAAAAAATATGGAGTATAAAATAAAAATACTTTTCCTAAGTAAACATTGTTTTATTGGTTTGGGAAATCTTCTATATATTTTTCCAATTTAAACCGCAATGGTTGTTTATCCTTCGGCATTTTTAAATAAAATGGGTACCTAGACTATTAGCACTGACTGACTGCGTAAAAATATAATGACGCGCAAGCAACACGGCACGTACGTCGCACGTCGTTGGTGATCGCCGGTTTACTTCTCAGTTTATAGTAGGTATATAGTCTATGGGTTTACTGTCAGTGAAGAGTCCGCCCGCGCACCGCCCGCCTCGGCGGCGCCGCACGCGTCGCTCGGCTCGGCGGCGCCGCGCGCGTCGCTACTCGCTCGCTAGTACCTACTAACCTTCATACAAAGAATGCAACGAGACAAAATACGTCGATAATACGCGAGAGGAACAAAATACGCAGCCTTGTGGTGGCGGGAACGTAAATTTTATGTATTTTTGTGAATATATGGATGATTGTTACATTTTCTTGTAAAATATGGACCTAACCTTGAAATATGGAAAAATATGGAAAATAGAACTTGGTTTTTCACAGTCTAAATATGACAATCGATGTAAAAAACACATTGTAGACCGAAAACCGCGTAAATTAAAAATATGTATTTACATATTAATCCGGGCCCTAGTGATGATGATTGTCATAGTTATTCTGATAGTGGTGGTGATTGTAATGGTGATAGCGATGGTGATTGTGATGGTAATTGTGATGGTGATTGTGATGGTGTATGTGATGGTGATTGTGATGGTGATTGTGATGGTGATTGCGATGGTGATTGTGATGGTGATTGTTATGGTGATTGTGATGGTGATTGTGATAGTGATTGTGATGGTGATTGTGATGGTGATTGTGATGGTGATAGTGATGGTGATGTTGATTGTGATGGTGATTGTGATGGTGAATGAGATAGTGATGGTGAGTGTGATAATGACTGTGATTACGATGATAATTATTGTGGTAACGATGATGGTGATTGTGATAGTTATTTTGATGGTGATTGTGATGGTGATGGTGATTATGATAGTGATTGTGATAGCGATAGTGATGGGGATTGTGATGGTGATTGTGATAGTGATGGTGATTGTTATGGTGATTGTGATGGTGATTGAGATAGTGATGGTGATGGTGAATGTGATGATGACTGTGATTACGATGATAATTATTGTGATAACGATGATGGTGATTGTGATAGTTATTTTGATGGTGATTGTGATGGTGATGGTGATTGTGATTGTGATAGCGATAGTGATGGGGATTGTGATGGTGATTTTGATAATGATTGTGGTAAATATGGTGGTTGTGTTAATGATGATAATTGGTGATAATGATGGTGACTGTGATAGTGATGGTGATGGGGATTGTGATGGTGATTGTGATTGTGATAGTGATAGTGATTGTGATAATGATGGCGGTTGTGATAGTGATGGTGATTGTGATAATAATAATTGTGATGATTATGAAATGTGGCACATAGATAGTTTATAACCTGGATTAACATTGAGGACACTATTATCCCTTTAGTATGATCCAGTGGGACAGTTACCGCACTTCACGCGGGCGAAGCCGCGGGCAACAGCTAGTAAGGTATAAAATAGCTAACTGGTCCTTTCAAAAGACTGCAGTTTACCTACTTTAGGAACGGAACAGTTCAAATAGTTCTAGGACTCTACTCTAGGACCGGAACATCGACTTACTGCCTACAGTCGGAACTATAAGTCTTCAAAGGCTTCAAAACCTGACATCCGACATTCTTCCCTCCATTGTAACTATCTCGACTAAATATTGTAATATCTACTCACCCACTTCCGCTCGCAACGTTATACTAATCAATGAGTTTCTCGTTACTGCCCTAAGTCTTCCTTACAGATTTTGTCACACAAAGCAAACTATACGATATTCCACGACACGTAAAGTTGAATTTCAATTCTGATGAATCTGGATCAGTTACCAACACAAGAAAAGGGAATTTGGATCGTAAAACAAACAAATTAAAGTTGAATTTGGTTTGAAGGGGTGATCAAAGTAGATTGATGAATTTCTGTTTTTTTTTTTCAAAAGGTTTTCAATTTTTTTCTGAGAGGTTTGTATCTGTTAGATTGTATTTATATTGAGTACTTATTAAGTGGTTTTGTCAATAGTGGTTTATGAAGATGTAAGGGTTGATCTTCCGGGATAGAGGATGATGGCACAATAGTACCAAATAGTTCCGTAAAATTATTATAATATAAGTTCGACATTTTGAACGACCGTTTGACCAGATTCTCAGAACTATGTATACTCAATACTTTATTACATTCCACATGTAGGTAGGTACTTAGGTGGTAAAAACTTATAATTAGATCACATGGACCCTGTCGGGCACAGCAAGTTAAGTGAGTTAGGAGAGAGGAAGCATTTATAAATTCTCAACAAATAACATTAAAAAAATATATATAATTATTAGCATAGATTATTAATTAGTAATATAAAAATATTATTAGATAAGCGTAATTATTAATTAATCTTAATATATTATTATAAAATATTAATAAATAGTATTAGATATATAAATAAATCAATTGTATAAAATATAAACAGGTATTAATTGAGAGGTTTATGAGTTAATAAACAGACAAAGTTTTAAGTCTACGAAAAATACTTAGGACTAGTTATGACTTTATAAGTATATCACTTAGATATTCATCTACCGAGTAGTAGCTTTTATTTAGCAAAAATTGTCTAAGTTTTTTTTAAAATGTGTTAATTTTGTCTTCTTTTTTAATTGATGCGGGTAGTTTATTATATATTTTAATAGACATTACGTAGGGACTTTTTGAGTGCATTTTTAATCGAGAACTTGGTAAGTTTAGTCTAGATCGATGTATAAGTAGATAGCGTGCCTGGATGTCTTCTCGTTTTGAATAAAATTCTTGGTGTTTCCGCACAAATTTGCATGTTTAAAATATAAATACAGGGAAGGGTTAAAATATATTGTGTTTTTGAAAGAAAGGCTTGCAACTATCTGTTTGCTCAATGTTTACTAGGATTCTGACCAATTTCTTTTGTAGGGTGAAAAGTGTTTGTGCACCTGTGCTGTTTCCCCAAAGAGTGACACCATAGCTAAGCCATGCATAGGCATAAGCATAATAAGTGGAGAGAGCTGTTTGTAGATTGGTGGTCTTTTTTATTTCACAAAGTCCTAGTGTCCCGACCCGACAACCCTAGACAGAACGTCATGGCGCAGAAAAATTAGGAGAGCCGACCCCACTTAATGTGGGATGGAGCAAAGAAGAAGAAGAAGAAGAAGAAAGTCCTAGTGTCCTCAGATTACTTACTCAAAATCTTGTGTGAAAGTTTACACACAAAGCTTAACTCCAAAAACATTACATTGTAAAATGTATACCAAATAGCTTGGTCGACCGTAAGCTTAGCTCCGAATACTCCACGAATCTTGTTCAAGTTATCAGTAAATAAAATCAAGATGAAAACATTTACCAGCATCGAAAATTAAAACATGTTCCGAAAACATTTCACCGTTCAAAATCTGAATATTCACAGTTCACACACAATCGCACAAAAGTGAACCAGCTGTACATTCCTGTAACAATACGCAACACCATGTATACCGTCAAAGCTGCCGATACAAACAAAACCTATGGGAATCTTTAACGAAAATCGGACATCGATAATCCTCCCAATGAACGAGGAGTTTTACCAACTTATCTTACAGTTGAACATGGGGTATTCAACCTTATTGTAAAAGAAACACAATCCATAGTAATGCTAAAGATATCTTTGGCAAACCAAAAGCTCAGTAGGAAATTACAAACTTTTGTATTACTGCTGATGAGATACTTTTCATACAAGAAGCGACCGTAAGTCAAGGTGTTAAGAGCTAGAGCGCTGAATGGGGGACAATAAGTAAAAACCAGTAGTCGTCCGTCAATAGAATGCAATCCCGCAAATCTGCATTCAAAATTAGATTGTTATCTGTTAATGTGGCCGGTTCCACAATATCCGGTTGGAACCGGTTATTGTTGGTAAATTCTACGGTAAATAAAATCGGGATTAACGAAAGAAAGTCCTTACATTTTTATAATGAAGTACTTAATCTTCGGTTAATTGAATTGTGCGAGTTAAGTGGTGTCGTCTGCCCCTTTGGGAGCACCATTCACCTTACGATATAATGAGTATAAAAGGTTGCTTGAATAACATTCTGAAGTCGGAAGTCCTGTACTTACATGCAAAAGAAAGTTCCATTCATTAAGTTCCTAATAGATTTTATCTTATGTTAAGGGAATCACACGCTTGGTTACCACATTTTGTCGCATTTCGGTAGTAATAAGGTACTTAATCTCCGATCAGACAAAAGTCTGCTACTAATCGGAAGATGAATGGTGCATACAGCTTTAGTTACTATGGCCAATTATGAGTTTTATTTTCTCTATGGGAAATGGGCAGATGGGAATGGACTTATTGTAAAGTATTTAGGTCATGAGAAATGGCCAACAGATTAGAGTTTTACTGCCCACTGAACACTCTTATTCCATTATTTGAATTCGATTTTAAATTTTGACGACCCAAATGGCGTAGCGGTACTGAGGCTGCCTTACGTTTTTAGGGTCCCGGGTTCGAATCCCGGTAGAAGCAAATGTTTGTGTGATGAGCATGGACATTTGTTTCCGACTCATGGATGTTTATATGTATAAGTATGTATTTACAAACAAAAAGTACCTATCTAGTATATCAACTATCTGGTGTCCACGAGACAAGCCTCGTTGCTTAGTGTGGCACTAGATGGCGCTGTGTGTAATGTCCAGCGATATTTATTTATTTATTATAAGCTTTGTGATTCTCCTATTTCTCGATGCTTACCTACCTAAGGTTTCAAAGAATAACTAAGTCTGTTTTGGGCACAGTAAATTTTTATTGTGTTTTGCAGAAGGGCAGAGTGCAGCATCTTCTGATATAATTATCTACAATGGCGATAGTGCAAATAAAAGAAATGTATTTTTTTTTTTGCAAAGAAATTATTTATTTCAGCCTTTTAGGTCGTATTATGATGGTATCTCCCACAAACTCTTGTTACGTTCTCATTTTCCATTGTTACTAAAAAGTTATTAGCAGGTCATCCACATAGACGAAGAAGAAATATGTAAAAGAAGATAGACACATAAACTACAAAAGCAATAATAAATGAACATTTTATGGAATCACCGCACAAACGTCCTCTACCAAATAAAAAAAAACATGTAAATAATTAAAAAAACCCACTGCGTAAGTATAGAATAACTAATAACTTTAAATAAAAAGTGAAAAGAAAAAGACAAGTTCAGGAAACAGGACATATTGACTGCAACAGTTGGGACCCATTAAATAATCTAGACTAAAATCATTACATCCAATATGGGTCCCGACTGTTGCAGTCAATATGTTCTGTCTCCTGAACTTGTTTTTTTCTTTTCTTCTTTCTTTTTTTATTAATTATTTTATTATTTTACGCTTTTTAGTTACTTAGATAAACCATTTTCAAAATCCTCATGATGAGCCCTTTATCGAGCCATTCAGGCTGCAGAGCGTGCTATTCTGTTCAAATCCGCCATTTTGTTTTTTTGATTTATTTTGATATACCCAGTGTCGCTCTCACAGTAAATACAAATCTATCGACACCTCATCATCTGCCTAGCCTTTTCCCAACTATGTTGGGGTCGGCTTCCAGTCTAACCGGATGCAGCTGAATACCAGTATTTTACATGGAGCGACTGCCTATCTGACCTCCACAACCCAGTTAGTACCGGGTAATACGATACCTCTTGGTAAGACTGGTTGTCAGACTTTTTGGGTCTCTGACTTCCTAACGACTGTCAAGGATCTACAAATGACAGCCGGGACCAACAGCTTAACGTGCTTTCCGAGGCACGGAGGAAACTCGTTATGTAATGGGTGGTCACCCATCCACAGACCAACCTAGGCAAGCACGGCTTAACCTAACGATCGATCCGAGCGGCTGTTATTATTTAGCCACGAGCTCCTCAATCTATCGACACCTCTCGAGCTAAAATCCATCGAGCCGTTCAGGCCACAGAGCGTGCCAAACATATTATACACACATACTCTCGAAAAACATAACCCTCCTTCTGGCGGAGTCGGGTAATTAAGAGAATCACGGAGTTATGAGGTTACACATTAAAAAAAAAGCAGCCGAACTGAAAACCTCCTTCTGTTTGGAATTTGGTTAAAAACGAGGTTAAATTAATTTGCAACCCTTAACCAACTGTTGACAGTCAACCATTTACAAATAGAGCTTATTTTTTTGCGCCAATTGAGTTGTTATCCATCTCAGGGAGATAAGCACCCGGTTCTATGGTTTCCTTAACCCACAAACAGGATCAGGAACACATTGACATCAGACGGGTTTCTGGACCAAAACCCATCTTCCACTAGATTTAACTCGGTACAATTAAATTCATTGGACTTTTTGATCTTATCATTGCACCTAAACAAATAGAGGACATGGCTATTTAAATTGAGACGGAATCAAAATGATTTTCGACTGTATTGTTAGATGGATAAGGTTATGGTTTGTATGGTGGTCGAGTGTCGTAAAGGTGAAAAAATATATGTCATTATGTAATTTTATTAGTGTGTGGTCTATTGACAAACTGAAGCGACTTATTAAAAAGCATTTTAAATGAAAATATAGGATACACTTTTTAAATTTAATTAAATATAATTGTGGTTTATAGGATGTCGAATTAAACTGGGCTCTAGTAACATGCTACTTTACTGAATTTGTCCAGGAGGTTACTTTACCTTGCCAGATTAGATTTTCTGCCACCTGAAAGATTTTCTTATTCTTCTTATTCTGATTTTCTGATAACAAAATGTACAATGCTTAATAAGAGAACTAACAAAAGATACCAACCAAAGATCATAGATACTTGGATTCGTAGCTAACATTTAAAATTCAATGAAAATATCTAGTTGATAAATACCTCGAAAGACAATATTCTGAAGACTTGGTTAAGAAGGTCAGATAGGCATTCGCTCCATGTAAAATACTGGTATTCATTTGCATCCGATTAGAATAGAAGCAGACCCCAACATAGTTTAGAAAAGACTAGGTAGATGGTGATGATGACAATTTTCTGAAGACTTCAATAATGTCCTCATCTAAACTAATATTATAAAGAGGAAAGATTTGATTTTTTGTTTGTTTGTTACCATTTAACTCAAGAACTACTACTCAACCGATTTTAAAAATTCTTTCACCATTAGAAAGGCTTTAAATTATTTTGTTATCGTGCAAATTAGCTGAGTTATACCATTTTTCGCGGTCGAAGTCACGGGTGAAGTGCTAGTCACTAATATTTCTAGAACTAAACTTATCTTCTCGCTCACTCCTCTCCACTTACACCACACCACAGATTCGCACATCCAACCAAATGATCAGCACATATTCAACACAGATTAAGTTCCAGGTCTTTCGCTCGACGGAGTGCGAATGCCCACTCAATCGACATCCCATACCCCATTGTCGAAAGCTAAAAACGATGATACTGCGAACTTTTGTCGGTTGCCGCATTGTTTGCGAAAGTGATCGAATTAGTGATGTGTCGCTGTGGGCTTTCGCAGTGAGGATTATGTCAATGTCGTTTTATTGGACTGGTTATAGGAGTGTTCTATTTGATGTAGTTCGGTTGTCATTTGTTTGTTTTTTAGTTTGGGAATGGTGGTGATAGAATAGGTACTAGTACGATAGGTGAGGACCTCGTGGCTAAATACTTAGGTAATAACAGCCCCTCGGGTCGATGTTCAGGTTAAGCCGCGTTCGACTAGGTTGGCCTGTGGATGGATCCACCCTTGACATACTGAGTTTACTCCGAGCCTCCGAAGGACGTTTAGCCACAGGTCCCGGCTGTCATTTGTAGATCTTTGACAGTCGTTACTAATCAGTGGCTCAAAAGTCTGACTACCAGTCTTGCCTGCATTATGGAGGTCAGATAGGCAGTCGCTCCACGTAAAATACTGACATCAGCTGTATCCGGTTAGACTGGAAGCTGAGCCCATGGTTGGGAAAAAGCTAGGCAGATCATGAAGAAGCTACGATAGGTGACTGGTTGTATCTACCTAATTGATAGATAGATCATATTTTATTGAACAGTCGG
This sequence comes from Xestia xanthographa, assembly GCA_905147715.2. Classification (NCBI taxonomy): domain Eukaryota; kingdom Metazoa; phylum Arthropoda; class Insecta; order Lepidoptera; family Noctuidae; genus Xestia; species Xestia xanthographa. Next base: position 3,351,677 of record LR990655.1, read on the forward strand.
TAGTTACACCTTGCTTTTCAGCCCGCGGCATAGGTAACTTATCACAGAGTTTCAATAGAATACACTGGTTTTGTTTCCACTATGTAATTATGTGACCTTCTTTTAATTATCAAAATTGTATCATAGACATTAAAGTTTTATTACCATTGCTTCTTTCTCCTTTTAATTTCCTTTATTAATACTTACTTAGTGTTAAATCTGCAGTCTTTGCGTCAAAAAACGTAGGTACAGAATTCACCATTTATTTGCACAACACTCGAAACACACACATCACTAACAGCCATCGTGTAGCTGACATAATTACACTCCAACAGATCAGACAATAAAAATTACCCACCCCAAAAAGACGCGTCGATAAGTATCATCAATCGAATCAATCAGATGCACTTCCACTCGACGAACCACCATTATATCGATACCGATAGGTAGTCGAGCTTCGATTATGAGACGGAATTGAGTGGCAACTCTGGCGATCAAGTATTTCGGACTAGTAACCTCTTTGCATCTGTCTAGTTTTTCCAAAACTCTCTTAACGAAGCCAAAAGGTTCAAAGCCAAAACTTGTTCTCTCCGTCGCGTCATTGCGATCGTTTTTTGTTCTGTAACATAACCTCTGTAATCTTCTGGGCACGCTCGTTCCATCATAGATCTCATCCATCGCTTTCCATCAGGCGTGATCGAGGTCAAGAGCAGGCCCATATTGTAATAATAAAAATAAAAATAAATAACCTAACCCGGGTCTCGACATAGAGACAAAATCGCAAACTTTCGATCGCTGATTACTAACGAATAAATTCGGTTGCAATAACGATGCTTGCGAGAAACGCAAGTCTCTACATCCAAGATCAAGATCATTCCTCGCAAGCATTATCAAAATATCAAGAACATCGCAAGATCGCAAGATCATTTCTTGCAAGCATTATTATTGCAACCCAATTTATCCGTTAGTAAAATCAGCGATCGAAAGTTTGCGATTTTGTCTCTATCTATGTCGAGACCCGGGTCAGGTTATCTTACGTTATCGTTGAGTGATGTTGTCGTTATTTTTGTCGAGACTGCTGGCCCTGGGAACCTTCTAGTTACGGAGATATTGGGATTTAAAGTTTTAGGTAAGTTCAAATTTTTAATGTTATTAACTTCACTTTAAATACCTTATTGACTCCCGTACTATTCAATGCATCCTTAATCAGTATTATTTTGAGTGCGTTACATTGGGTGGTGAGTTTTCACCCCACAAAAAAGGATTTTCCCAGAAAATATTTGTAATACAGAATGCTTGGTTGAGTCTTAACAAAGTGGTATAGTATTACCCAGTATGAACTGGGTTGTGGAGGTCAGATAGGCAGTCGCTCCATGTAAAATACTGGTACTCAGCTGCATCCGGTTAGACTGGTAGCCGACCCCAACATAGTTGGGAAAAGGCTAGGCCAATGATGACAGAATGGTTGGGTGACGGCTTTTTCATTTACACCTTGTAACACGATACCTTTTTGAACTAGTTAACTGCAAGTATTTGGTACCTTCATCATTCTCATTCTCTTACCCTTATCCCAATTCATTTGTGGTCGACGCAGCATGTCTTCTTCTTCCATACTTCTCTATTTTTCGTCATCTCATCAGACACTTCTTTTCTTGCCATATCATTCTTTATACAGTCCATCCATCGTTTCTTTGGTCTTCCTCTACTCATATACCCATCCACATTCATACTCAAAACTTTCCTCACGACATTTTCCTCATCCCTCCGCATCACGTGCCCATACCACGACAACCGATTACCACACAACTTTTCAGTCACCGCCCGGCGCCACTTTCAGACTTCCTCTTATATACTCATTTCTAACTTTATCCATTCGCGTAACACCACACATCCCCCTTAGCATCCTCATCTCCGCTACATGCAAATGCCTTTCATTCATCCCTTTTGTGGCCCAACATTCTGACCTTATAGATTATATTTAAAGCCATTCTGATAAGTAGCTAAATAACGCAGGGTTTAATGGTCAAAAGAACACATTGCACAGGGGTTATTAAGTATCATCAATCGAATGGATCAGACGCACGTCCACTCAACGTCATTCCATCGATAGCTTTGATTATGAGACGAAATCGAGTGGTGGCAGTGCACTAATCTGCAAACCGAGTGTTTTGGACGAGTTGTTTACCAAATTAACATTATAGCTTTTAAAGCTACTACTAGCCTTCGGAAGCTTGTAGGGTCCAAAGTAGCCATTTAAAGGCAGTAAGGTGTCATCAGTCGAACCAATTAGGCGCACTTCCACTCGACGTGGTAGCAGTGTAGATACCGGTCTATTAATCTGCAACACAGTGTTTTAGACTTGTTATATAGCCAGCTTTAAAACGACCTACCTTTACCTACGAAGGATTTAATGGTCAATCTAACAATACTGGACAAGAACATCCGGAGCAAGGTGATCCGACAGAGAACCAAAGTTGCTGACATAGCTCACAGTAGCTTAATTATTCTAAGTAAGCTGAAGTAGCAATGGGCCGGTCATATTAGCCGTAGAACTGATGATCGTTGGGGTAGACGAGACCTCGAATATCAGATTACTTTGATAAGACCGACATGCGTCGGCCAACTCGAAGAAGAAGAGAGAACTTTGAGAAGTTTACCAGGCACATCAAATAATATGGAGCAATTTAAATTTCTGTATCGGACATCTTCACGTTGGCTCTGACGGGACAGGATTGGTATAATAAATAGCCAACGTGGACGCCTCACGAAATTATCTGACCAAAGTTGGTACGAGCGTTGGCGGCAACGTGTGGCGCCGGTGTAGGTGAGTGTGACCATCTTAAAATTCTCGATACTGCCATACTTTGGTTTGAAACCTGCCAAATCCTGCCAAAGGCTCGAGTAAAAAATTCCCAAAAATTGCCAAGTTAAAAAAACAAAAATAAATACTTTATTTTTACATATTATCATATTTTTATTATTAATTAGGTAAAAAATGTTAATTAAACTTTGCAATTACCCTCATGTTCTTAATTTTCTGTCTCTTTATACCTACATATTTTTATACATACGATGCTAGTCTAATAGATTTTATCCAACATTTGGACGCAAGTTTGCAACATCATAACATGATTTTTTTGTTACAATTAGGTATTAAATGAAGTTAATCGGCCTTGCTGGCCGCTCTAGTTTGGTGTAAAGTAATGGCGTGTGGATTCTATTATTTTTAAATGAAGATTGTCTACCCTATCGTTATTAGGGTGGCCATTTTCAATTTGAGATGTTAGTACCTATAGATTTATTTTCAACATTGCAATAGGTACTGCCAAAAACTGCCAAGTTTATAAAACGTTAACTAAACATGCCGGAGGCTAAAATAGGAGGCCAATCCTGCCAGAAAGGCAGGAAACTGCCACACATGGTCACACTGATGTCTGATCTGAGGAAGTCCCACTGGGACTTCCTCAGATCAGACTCGGTGGAGCGCCGATCTTCGTTATGTGACTGGTAGCAACTGGATCGAGGCAAGTGGCGTACCTACACCGTAGTAGACAGGTGTCTAGGTACTCGTTACATAAGTAGGTACTTACTTAGGTATGTCTAGCTGTGGACTGCTGTAGGATGATGATGTACTTAACAATAATTCTAGGGACCATTATGTGGCATTTAGACGTAGCCTAGAACGTCCACTCCACGTACCGTCATCGCCATTACCTATCGGTAGGTAGGTAGTGATTAGTAAGATCTGTTTTGTTACCAAATCTTTCAGCTTGTGATTTTACTCCGTAAGTCTTTTTAAGACATGCCTTACCACGGATTGGACGAGAAAGTAAGCGCTTGTGACACAAGTAAAAGGAGCATTAGAGGTATCTGTGTCTAACACAGGCGCGGATACAGGGGGGGGCAATGGGTGCAATTGCCCCCCCCTGAACCAGACCAAATACGTCATTAGCACAGCTTGAACTGGTTTGACGGAATTAAAAATAAATATTCTAGTTGTATATCTTGTCATGGGCGTCACCAGGAGGAGGCAGCTGCCCCTAGAGGCACAGGATTTTTAAAAATTATAGCTTTTCCTGCCTGATGCCATAGCACGTAATAAATTGTAGCCTAAACTGGAATCACTCGTAAGATATTGTACGTACCTATTTAACCCTGCGAAAAACATTTATCAAAAAGGCTCCTTTTTTCTACCTCTGGATTGGCACTCCTATTGGATTTTTGCATGATCGATATATACAATAGAGAGAAGTAAATTAGGAGCCCCCTTGCCCCGAGATATATACCAATACGTATATGCAAATATAGCATAATTATCTGAGGCAATGTTGTAAAAAATTTCGAGCTCGCTGCGCTCGCTCTTGAAGCCTAGTTTTTCATGAGTCTTAACTTTGTCTATAAGAGGCCCAGGTAACTCCAGTAGGTCTGTAGGAAAAGTGTTAAAATTTTCGAGCTCGCTCCGCTCGCTCTACAGACTACTTTCTCTTGAATTTATATAAAGCTCGGCCTAGTAACTTCTATATGAATGTTCGAAACCATTCTAACCTTCTAAGCTGTCCAAGGCAAGGTGTCGCAAGAATTTCTCGCTTCGCCCCCCCCCCCCCGGCCTAAAAGCTGTCGGCCCCCTTGTATCTTGCATATCATGGATTTCTGTAAAGTAACGCCTGATACCATAAGTTATTATCAAAAGTTTACCTATCAATTTTTTTAAAGAAGTTTTTTTTTTTAAGACGGATTACACGCATTAAAAATGATAAACATTGTGTTCCATGATCTTTGGCACACAGTTTAAAAAGTAATTCTAATTTCTTTTATCAAACTGACAACCTCAGTAGCCAAATAATTGAATCGAAGCGTGATAATCCAATCAAACCGTATCACTCACTTATTTAAATATCAATTAATCAGTTGTACTATCGTTTCTTTGTTATTTTATCTCTGATTTGCAGTACAGTGACCTTTACAATCGTTGTCATAAGGTTCTATTTACTGTGAAAGGACTGTACAATAACGGATCGATCACCTTGACGTTCGATCCTCAAACTTTTGCATAAGAAAGATCCAATCAATCAAACATTTGAACTCAGAATTTAAACGTTTCTAAATTCAAATTTCAAAAATAGTGCGATCCGTTCACGCCCGTTCATGCACAAAGGAACCATCGTATTCAATCTATGGCTGTATCGATTTTAAATTTGTAAAAAATTGAATTAGCATGAAAATATCGATATAACGGATTTGTTAGGAGTACAATGTGCGACAAATACGCGAAATTGTATCCCTTTGTAAACTAAATAAATTAACATATGACATTGTGTCATGTGCATAGGCAGTGTTACAGAGTTCGATATGCTAATGATATTTTATTGTGATCAGTGTGGTGAATCGGTAAATCGCTTAGGCATCGAAATTATTTGTTGTTACGCGATTTCATGGAAAATCTGATAGCTTTATTGCTGACTTATGGCATATTACGAATTTCTTGAATGGTAATGTGATACTTTTATTAGATAGTTACAAAGAAAATTGAGATATTTCATGCAAGAGTTATTTAGAAAAACAATAATTTTAAGTATTTTAAGTTAATGTATACAATTAAGAGGTTCAATGAGATTTTATGTAAAAAAACAAGACTTTATTAACATACGATTGTTGATTTTATTTCTATCTTATTTTGTATTCCCTTCTCAATTCCTACTTTATGTGAATATACGTATGAAACGGGATTTACACAAGAAAAGTTCTATGTTATATTTTCAATTTTTGCCTTGTCTTATTTAATATTTTTGTTTAATTCGTAACTGAGTATTTTAAAATAGATAAAGACATAAATTCATCAACGGGTTTTTAACGGATATGAAGAGTGCTTATGTATTAATTTGCTATAATAACAGAGAATTGGCAATTCTAGTGTAAACTATATAACATGACATATTCATAATCAAGACTGATATTTATGATCAAATCAATAACATGTTTTATAAAGCAAAACAAAATAGCATGCTCCAATAAAAATGTGCTGATTGAATATAAGGGTATTATTAGATTTGAAACACATTATTATTCAAAGAGTTTTCATTAATGGACCATTTGCCTATTGCTAAATTAAGTATTTATATCACTTTGCCAATAAACGCATTTGTAACGGTCTGTTGAGTTCCGTTGTGGATTGTATGATGCAATTTAAATCACAGTAGCAGAAGCAATAAACATAACAAAGCTACCTGCATTTACACATGTTACGAAATCTGCATACATATTTTCGTACCCCAGTCATATGTAAAAATCATTTATCGACATTTTAAATTCTTTTATCAACGGCACATGTACACTGCGACGAAACGCTCAATAGATTTTTTATTGCCAATAAAATGTGTACGTAGTTAATTTGCGTATGTTGCATTGTAGACCGCACATTGTGCGTACACGTCACTCCGCCGCCCTTAGGGCGCGACCCGCTGCCCTCGTGTCGCCAACATTTCACACAACGTTACAATTCAATTATCGAATGCTTTCATTGTGTCATATTCATAATTTTAAATGGCCTTCCACGTTTTGGTGGCCATGTCGATTTCTCGACAAAACCTCATTTGAATTTGAAGCAAATGGATGACATTCCTGAATTTTTTAGCGATTTCGGTAGGGACATCTTGTATCACTTACAAATTTGCATTTAACTTGGTATTGTAGTTTTATTGGATCATATCGTACCTACATGATAGACATATGCTAATCTTCATAGAAATTATATTGATCCTTAGCCGTTGGAGTTATTGCCTTCTTTGATACAACAGAATGTTATTCTTCAATCTAGCTTCCGTTATGATTTCTATTGATGTTAAAATTGCATTATTGTAAGTCGATTCTTGACCTTAAAATATTCCAACGGTCTCTTAGCTTAGAAATCGATACATTATTGTTATTTTTTAAGTATATTGTGAGAAATTATGTGGAATAATTTCTTATTCAAATTTGAATGCGTTTCTTACAATATTCATGTATACTTGTACTAGTAGATAGGTGGTTGCGTTTGTGATTGAAACGTTTAATAAAGAAAATAATAATTCTTTAAAAGAAAATGTTCTGGGAACGTTTGATGTCAAAAAATCATCGAAATCATTGACAATAATTCAGTGAGATATTTAACTCATCATCTTATTAATCGTTTGTTTAATTGAATTTGTTAAATTTCGTTGAGCTCTTTGAGTCGAGCTACACGATAACTGACAAATGCTTGCACTGACTGGACAGGTCCACTAAAATCTGTGTGGTTCTTTCTTCAAAAGACCATCTCAGACACTAATCTGCATAGTCCTCATGTGAATTGAGCAAGATTATGTCTGGACTTCAAAAGAGACTATGACCTCTGAGTTTGTTTCGGCTGTTTCTTCTCAGAGTAGTCAGGTACGAAACACCGGCCCCATCTAGTTTAAAAAAAAATGACGTGTAAAAGTGTTTGTAAAAACCTACTTGCAAAACCTACTGCAATAAACATCATTTATCATTTGATCGATTGGGAAATATCTTCTATCTTTAAAAATATACCAAACCTACAGCAATCCAGCAAACTGATTCATATTCAGTTGGTAAAATTATTGTCTGTAGGTACCTTTAACACTTAATCCTATGGAAACTAGTATTATTTTTACTTGGCATTTTTGTCCCACTGCACGGCACAAGCCTCCTATCGTTCTTTCCATTTCTACATATCCAGCGCTGTTCGTGGTCAATCTTTGTGATAAGGTGTCGAGTTCGTCCAACCATCGCCATCTCTGCGGTTCTATCTGGGCCTGCCACGTTGCCGTTTACTGTTTTTTGGGCACTACTGTGTTACTTTAGCTTTGGGCTAAAGTCACTTTAGCCCATAGCTCCTCCGGCATGTACAGATGTATTCCATTTTGGTTTGGCAGCCGTGTGACCTACATCAGCAATTTGTGGTTTGTGACATGTTTGGTAATATCGAATTTAGGAAGAGTGCCATGTCCATTGGTTTTCTCTCTAGTGAGAGAGGGAGAGGAGAGGTTTCTTCTTATTTGTTTTGTCGACATATAGTTGTTTCAGGTGCTTTCGGTGCTAGCGACTCCTTTATCTTGTCTTACCTGGAACTGGAAGGAGACTACATGGCCGAGGTGTTTAGTTTGGTAGAATATGCTTTAGAGTTTAAAATTTCATCAGCTTATCATAATATAAATATCACCCAAGCCGTTGTTGGTTGTCCTTGTTCAAAATCGCCATACCATGACATTTGATACCTATAGGTTTTAGAATTGGTATTGAAATGGGAATGGGAATACGATTTAAAAAAAATGTTATAACGATTCCAATGATAGTACTTCATAACTCTGCGGTGCTATTTGATTGAGTAATAAGAATTAGGAAAAAAATGCTTGTAATTGGTATTTTAGTAGTTTCGATTTTTTTCCAATAAGTTTGTTAACCAACCCGCACTGGGCCCGCGTGGTGGATTATAGCCCATTCCCACTCATAGAGAAGAGGCATGTGTCCCAGCAGTGGGAACATTAATAGGATGATGATGAAGTTTGTTAATAACTACTCAATAGAGTTGGGATTTTTCCCCTGTTTGTGGCAATAGGCTCGCCCCCTACTACGTAAGACATAAATAGTATATAATGTGGGTGTATTATATAAACCTCTGCCAAACCCTTCAGGGATTCATCATCATCATCATCATCATTTCAGCCGAAAGACGTCCACTGCTGGACATAGGCCTCCCCCAAGTGTCGCCACATTGAACGGTCCCGTGCAACTCGCATCCAGCGGATTCCCGCAACCTTCACCAGGTCATCGGTCCACCTAGTGGGAGGCCTTCCAACGCAACGTCTTCCGGTTCGCGGTCGCCACTCCAGAACTTTTCGAACCCATCGGCCATCCGTTCTGCGAGCAATGTGCCCAGGGATTACACAGCTGTTACCTATGTTATTTACCAACCTAGCCTGCTTAGTGTTTTACCAACTTAACCTAGCTGCTAGCTTTGAGCTGTCTTCTGCTCAGAGTTATTTTAAGGGAAAAAAAAAATGTTGACTTATCCTGTAACAGTCATGTGCAGTCCTAATTAATTAATATTAGCTGACACCAATCGGAGAGGGTTCAAAATATTGTACGATTCGTCCAAGTAACTATTTAATAAATTAAATGATGCCTTTCTTATTTATCAGTTGTGAGTGTGACACAAGGAAAATATATTATTTTCTACTAAGACATAAATCTTATTTGACTTTACACAGCAGTTTTGTTCAGCTTGACTTTAAGGTGTCTACTATGCCTATTGCTGATCAATTACCTCTCTATAGTGATAATTTACAGGGTCTCGTGTTTGACCTCTCCTTAAGCAATATGACTTAATATTGTAATTTATAAGCTAATAACGTAACAGTATTACATTGATACCTAAACATTTTTTTAATACAATAAAAGTTCGATTACTGAAAGATTTTTTTAAAAAGACAAGTTACATTTTTGTTTGCTAAAATAATTTATTTTATAAATTAGTTGTCTGTCGAATTCCAAACATTCGAAGTTATACTCATACCTAAATTAGTAAATAAAACATGCCAGCACATAATGTTTATCAAGAAATAAACTAAATATTGATCGCCAGCATTGTTTTCTCAATAAGCATTACAATGAAAACGCTAAGTGGCCATTGAGTGGTTCAGGTGTGTGAGACTGAGACGACAGGTAGTGTCATACGAATTTATTCTTGTTTCGTACACCAACTCATCATAAACAAAAAGACGAAGCATCAGAGTGAGACCGCGGCTCAAACCCGCGCAACCAATTTGCATTGTACGCCCGGCTAGTAAACGTTTAAAATTCTTATTTCGAACTGTTGGTCTCGTTCTGCATAATAACATCCGTAAGGCAATGGCAGTTACTTGGCCAATGGGGAGGCGCGGCGCACACTCGTGGGCGTAGTGGAGCGCGCGGATTGGTCCGCTCGCTCGGGTTTATCACTCGATTTGTCGGTAGCGGCGTCACCGCAGTCGCGGCGCGCGATTGTCGATTGTCGCCATTGTGTCGAGTGAACGACGGACGCGCGGAGCTCGCGCTTGTTTGATTTGCAACACGCGATACGATAACGTAAATCGAGTAAATCGATCGTGTAATATAATAACAGTTACATAATACAATGACAACAGTTGTTTATAATTATTGAGTAATTTGTTTATTTTTTTCGAAAAAGATTTGTGTGTGCAGTGCCGCCGGGACTTAGTTTTTTGACGTGATTCAAAGGCTTCATTCTGGATCTGGAGTTACACCAACGCGCCAGCGGTCACTTTATGAGGTAAACTTTGTTTTTCTTTATAAAAAAACCTGTGGTTGAACGTTTTTAATGATGGCGGCTGAGTCTGAGGTCGAAACACTGGCGATGGTCGATGAACTTGTGACCAATCGATTTGTTTTGCTGTTTGTTCCACGATTGAAGTTTCCTGCTTTTTTGTTTAGTAAGTAAAAATACCTTCGATCTGTTTTCTTGGTAAAGAATGTCAAGGCCAGTGAAGAGTTCATGTTGAACCTGAAACTGATTGAGGTTTTTAGGTAAGTACCTACTTACGTAGGTATATAATTGCGTCGCATTGCATGTGCCTGCTTTTGTTTATACCTACTATTTTCATTACAAAACTACTTAAGTAGTTACTTTATGTTTAAATTGTAACTTAAATAGTAGGTACTTACTAAACACTATTTGTAGCTAGCTAGGTACTTACCTACATTACGGAATTAAAATGCACATCTCAGTAATGATACTCCCACATCTGGGTTAGCGTTAACGTTAATGGCAATGACCAACTACTCGTTAATTAAGGCATTAAAAATGCGCGTTGGCTGCTTTTAGGTTACAATGCCGTTGAGAGTTAATTCTGTTGGCCACATCTATGTAACCCCTAAATTAACGTGCTAATTTACGCGTTAAGACGCAGGAGCCGTAGCATAAATCAATAAACATCAATGTTCTTATTAGAAAAGTAAGCGGATTGAGATCTTTCTATTCAGGACGTGTCCAATTTTATTATTTTTTTATCTACGGCATACCTATATGAATGGGAATATTATGTAGGTATTAAAAATTCAAATTAATTTGTTGCGTCACGTCCAAAAATCAAGAATAGGATAGGATAAAATCAGTTAAGTAGATACCTACTTCTGCAAGTAGGTAGGGAAACCGCGAATGTGGTTCCCTCGTAAAAACGCAGATAATCTAAATAAACTTCCTAAATTACTGAAATGTAACTAATAAAACTTATGTAAGTAACAAGGTACCTATTTGAATTTAGGCCATCCACCTTCTAAATATTTCACTCCCTGTAATAAGGGGTCATCCGGAGATGATCCCTTTACCATCTGCACCCTGCTCCTGTGGACTGTGGTACCTACCCTATTATGTACCGTACCAAAGACATCTAACTTTAAATAGCCGGATGTCGATTTATACCTACCTACTGTCTATAAAATTGTAGGTATCTATGAAACGCGGCTTTTGTCGAGTTATTTAAATAGACTGTTGACAATTAAAGATACAGATTCCGACTCATTTGAGTATTAAACTGGTCAAATAGCATAATTCTTCCTTATTTTCTTAAATGATGAAATGGAATCTGACGTACGGCACGGTAACGACGCGACGCCATCGGTGGCCGTCGCGATTTTCAATAAGTACCTACCTGTGAAAAGGTATCATAGGTACCTACTATCGAGGACACTCCCGCCTGACCAACACTAAGCTCATTTTTGCTTGCACTTACAACATAAAAACGCTCTCTAGCCCCGCCCCGTTGAGTTTGTGTAGAAAAAATGAATGAAAAGATACCGAATCGGCCGAGCGCATTGACGACGCACGCCAAACGAGAGTTATTGTTATTTTGCGCGCCAAAGTTGACGCTTTCCTAATAGGCCCAAACTTTAAGGGGGCGTGGCTCGGCGCCTTCGCATGATTTAAGCGAAAAAAAAATAAAATGGTCAGGCGGATAAGACCCCCATAGTACATAAGCGCTTCAATAACGGTCGGATGCTGCAAACAAAAAGAGCCGTATCGGTGGTAAGATTTCGTCCGTGCTGATGGTACCTACCTGTGAAAAGGTATCATAGGGTACAATGTGATATAAGATAGCTTTTTACACAAAATGATGCCTCTAGTAATAGGTAAGTACCTGTACCTACCTACTTCTGGCATATTTTACCAAATAACCGGACCTCGTTCATTTCTAGCAAAAAGTAAAAGAAGCCAACTCCCAACTCTTTTTTCGTTTTAAAGCAGTGTTTTTCAACTTGTGGGTCGCGACCCCCAGGAGGGTCGCGAAGCCTCTATAGGGCAAGAGTCGCGAAAACTACCTCAATAAACAAAACAATAAAGCCTAGAAAGATAGATTTAATAAGAAAATGTTAAGTAACTGATATAACATTTGTATGTTCATACAAAATCAACGAAATAAAAACCTATTAGTACTCATCCATCTTATTGAGGTTTCGCTTGTTTGTTGTTTTGTCATTAACTTATTTTTCCATCGTGGATCCGTTTTTGCTACATTGAGAATTAAATCGAATTCCAAATAAAAAAAAAATGTGTTAAATACTAATCTAATATCCGAATCCTAATTACCTATGCAAATGCATAAAAAATTGTATTGGTAGATTTAATATTTGTAATATAATAAAATAAAACGCGAAGCGTTCGGAGTCGCCAAATATTTATTCATATTATGAGGGTCGTGGCATGAAAAAGGTTGAAAAACACTGTTTTAGGGGAATAAAAACAATATTCATAAAATATATTCTTTCTTCTATGGGTAGGTATCGGTAGGTAGGTAGGTACTTACAAGATTCCAGTTGGTGGCGGACCATTACGTTTTTAAAAAACATCTATAATAAGCATCATAGGTACCTACCATGTACCTATATTATTATCTACACATATTTTTGCAAATAAATGAATAAAAAAAAATGACAGTTTTTTAGGATCTGGAATCTTAACTGTAATATGTTTAGATAAAACTAACTTGTTAAGTTATAGATCGTGCTAAGTTATCGACTGGCACCGTCATTACCTTATCCTTACTATTTTTAGTAGGGTGACCATCATTTTACATCAACTCTGAGACATACAGTAATATTATTTCATGATTTTTCCTAATTTATTAATATATTCGATGTTGTCGTTTTATGCTCGATATTAATAATGACAACAGATAGATGCTTGAAATATTCACAGAATATTTAATTGTATATGCATTTTAAAAATAAATAATTATATTAAAATAAACTAAATATAGGGGGTATAGAAATAAGGGGGCTCCCATACAACAAACGTGATTTTTTGGCGTTTTGTCTAATGTTTTATAGATAATGGTACGGAACCCTTCGTGCGCGAATCCGACTCGCACTTGGGCGGTTTTTACTTGGTATGAACATAAAAGTTTTCTTAAAAATACTCTGTATCGACGAGAAGATTCTACCAGACATCGTCTAAATAAAACGACGGTATACAAATCAAGTAAATGGCATTTTGTTTTTTGCTAATAATGGTCGGTACTAAAATTCAATGGCCGTCAATCAAGAACTAAAAATCTAGCAAGCGCGATATTGATTTGTTTAGCGGGTTGTCAATTGATTATATTGAGTAGAGAACCTAAACAAAGTTGGTTTTTCAGCGATAAAAAGGAATTTTCAATAAGAACAATAATTGAAATTACACCAACGCAACGCCACGCCAAAAATGCAAGATTCGCTGATTTATTTGACCATGGGACAGGTATGTCGCTATTTTTTATGAAAACTAAGTAAGTAAACTAATTATTAAAAAATATAAACATAGATTTGCTAAGCCTACAGGTGTTAAAATGGTTGTATTGTAGAGTGGCTGCAATACAATAAGCCTGTACTAAACATTCATAAAAATGTTAAAAAAAAAAATGGGAACCACTTGCACCAATCTTAAAAACAAAAATCCCCATGACACATTTAGTGGCCCCTACAAATCGGCAATGTTTTATAAAACCAATTAGTGCCTGAACTGATGGCCTAATGAGGCCACAATCGCCTCTCCTTTACAGCGGGTCGTAAAGGACCCGTATTTACACGTTTACAATGGTGATTAGCCTTTGTGGTAGGCCGACGATTTTTATTCTGTTGTGAAGTATCCAGATTAATAAGAGTATGTTGGTGTCTGTTGTGGAAGAATGTGAGTTCTCCGTTCTTGCTTTGTTTGGTTGGTAGTGTGTTGACGTCACTGAAAACGTGTAACTAGTTTCAAGTTGCTGACTACCTGACGACTCCTTAATAGTTCAAAACTGCCTGGAAGTGGTTTTGTTGAAGTAAATGCTTGGAGTGTTGAGAGACATAAGATATGGTAGTTTGTTAAATTTGGAGACGATTAATCCCACGAAGCAAAGCATAACAGTATAAACCACAGCCACAAAAGTCAGTTGTATACCTTATTCCTGTAAGAAACTGACCAATCTGGCCAAATGTTTCATTCTCATTGGCGTTCTTCCGCTAAACGACACCCAAACCTAAGACTTCTCGTCTGTAACAAGAGCACGCAACCACACGAAGCAAAGCATAACAGCATAAACCACAGCCACAAAAGTCAGTTGTATACCTTATTCCTGTAAGAAACTGACCAATCTGGCCAAATGTTTCATTCTCATTGGCGTTCTTCCGCTAAACGACACCCAAACCCAAGACTTCTCGTCTGTAGCAAGAGTACGCAACCCCACGAAACAAAGCATAACAGCATAAACCACAGCCACAAAAGTCAGTTCTATACATTATTCCTGTAAGAAACTGACCAACCTGGCCAAATGTTTCATTCTTATTGGCGTTCTTCCGCTAAAAGACACTCAAACCCAAGACTTCTCGTCTGTAGCAAGAGCAAGCAACTACACGAAGCTAAGGATAACAGCATAAACCACAGCCACAAAAGTCAGTTGTATACCTTATTCCTGTAAGAAACTGACCAATCTGGCCAAATGTTTCATTCTTATTGTCGTTCTTCCGCTAAAAGACACCCAAACCTAAGACTTCTCGTCTGTATCAAAAGCACGCAACCCCACGAAGCAAAGCATAACAGCATAAACCACAGCCACAAAAGTCAGTTGTATACCTTATTCCTGTAAGTAACTGACAAATCCGGCTAGATCTTTCATTATTGTTGGCGTTCTTCCGCCATGAGAGATCCTAGACGTCTCAACTGTACCAAATACACCTTTGATTCTCCAAATCAATTCTTACAACATCGGAAACATCAAGCTTTTCATCTCTTATTAGCATACAATTACTTAGTACCTTCTTACCTTCTATGACATAAAGACCAACTTCAAAATCAATAGTCAGTCCACCTCTAATTCTGATTACCACCTCTCCGCAGTCGGTTACATTTTAACATGGGCTTGTGTTCTCGCCGCCAGCAAACAGTAGATCATGCGTGCGTTTGCGCATTCAATTAGAACCTCTCAACGAGCGCCGATTTCACTTAGGTAGCTACTGTCAGACGTCTGTTTTTTTTTTTGTGAGACAAAAGGTCGTGGGTCTCTTAAGGTTACTTGGATGGAATGGAATGTGGTGTTTGATTCAGATGTTTCTCCATTAAATTCCTGGCCCTGATTGGTTCGAAATAAAATGTTATTACAGCTTTTCTTGTTTTTTGGACTTTTGGCTATTTTGTTACGTTATGATCAGCAGAATCTGTTGTTTCAATCAACGAAACATCACTAGTTTCACAATTTCTTGCAATTCTAAACTCATTCGGTAATTTCGTCCTGTTGCACTGTACTTCTTGATGAACGAATTTGTTCACCTTGCACTAAACCCCAAGGGAAGCACTTACTTCTGCACTTACTTAGATTCCAATTACAAATGCTAAATTAAGACCAAAAAGTGATACTAACATCTCCGCTACAAAAACGGTTCAAAAACAGATTCCATTCTCAAAATCAGTCCAAAACATAGCCCTACCATGGCTCATATTCCCACAAAACGCTTCAGAAACCGACGGAACCTCCAGACAAAGAATGTAAGCACATTTTTCGAGCGTCCAAGCGAAATCTCAAAGGTTCGACGTCTGGTCGTTAATTTTCAAGACAAATTCTCTCGTTGTTTGCATCGGCGATGTCTTACGGGTCGTAAGTAGTTTACAGTAGCTTATTTGTTCACTACCGTGGTTTAGTTTGGTCTTTCGACAGCTTGTTTAAAAGAGACTGGGGCTCTGCTGACAGAGATGTTAATAAAAATATTGCAAAACGACAAAAAGTTATTGTTTTTCAATTCCGTCTTCAAAGGCATATTTCATCATTTGGAGCAGTACTCACTCACTACTTCAAAAATAGAGATAATTTGGAAACTTACTGCTAAAGTGAACAAGTAATTTTAAGAAATCCTATGGGTAGGTATGGGTAATGGAATAGATTTTAAGGATCCTACACAAGGAGCCTCAAAACTTCGATAGACTATCCAAAAAAGAAAAAGTATATCCCAAATTTACCCTTATATTATTCCAATTGGATTGGAAAAATGAAATAATGACGTTTAAAAATGGCGTATGTCAGAAGGAAACTCCTGCGGTTGCTAATGAGCGATAATGACAGGTTAGGTGTCAGAATCACACCTTATTTAAACCCTCATTCTGGTTCTTCAATTTGCACGGGGAAGCAAACAGTTGAAAATTCATAAAAAAAATATTTTGTTGAGAAGGGAAGTTAAGTGAAGGATGAAATGCAAGTCTCAAAACTTCTTGCTGAATCTTTTAAGATGAAATAGCCTTAAGTAATCTTAGTATAATTGAATTAGGTATTCCTGTTTATAAGTATTCTCTACAACCGCCTACAGTAGCTACTTTTACGTCGATTGTCAATGTTTGGTGACATATTCACGCGCTGCTGTCAAATTGTCAGCCTTGCAGGAAACCATTGGCGTTTTATTTTGTAAAACAAACTAGGAATAACGACGTCGAATGTGTTAATGTTTCGACAAATATTTTGTGGCTATGGAATTACTCTTGTGTCTTTGGGCAATGTAGATAAGCATAGTAGACTCATCCAGACCAGAGAAGTATTTTGTTTCTGATTCGCAAAAAATATTCTTCAAGGTGCGAAATTCAAATTTTCTTATGTTTTTTTGCAATTTGCAGGCCAGTGCTAAGTCGTATGTTGATTAAAATATTATTCGCGGCTGTAAGACGTATGTAGTTACAGAATTATAATCATCAAATTCATCAATACAACCCTCCAAGTTCATGTATGAACTTGGAGGGTTGTATTGATGAATTTGATGATGATTAGTGATGATTTCGAGTTACAACTCGAATTACTATTTCATGAAAAAGTAATTCAATCGAGTTTTGATCAACATACGACCTAGCATTGGCTTGCAAGTTGCAAAAAACGTAAGAAAATTTGAATTTCATGGGCTACCCTGGAGCATCAGCCTTAATCTGATTGGATTTACGGTTCACTGATGGTAAGTAGGTAGGGACCTACTTTTTTCGAATTGTCACAAGTTGCTTTTTTCACATTAAGGAAGATTAAAACAATGTTAAGGTATTTTTTTTTAATTGTTTCAACTATTTCTTATATTCATTCTATCGTGACATCAACAAACTTAGGTTATTTAATGACATAACAGTTCATTTATTAGAATAATCTGGCCCTGAAATAGGAATAAATATAAACACCACGTAAACCATTAAACATTTTAAAACACAAGGAAACTATAAAACAATACTTCACGCTATCACCATCAAACGACGTTAAAACTAGAAAAACAATACTATACTTACGTTAATTGCTGTTAAAACTTCATAATGCCTTCTAACAGAGCGTCCGGAATCAAGAATAACACGACCAAATAGCTGACAGTAGCGCACGGTTGCACGGTGACAAATATTGACACATTCCGCGAACAAACACACAGACACCACACCCTTTTTGACCCAAATACAGCCTTCCAGGAACATGAAACGTTATTTTTTTAAAGAAAAACGTTCGACTTTTGAAATAATGTTCGATCGGTAATCCAGGATTTGAATTTTATTAAGTGGGTCACCCTAGTTGTGCACACTGGTGTATTTTACAGAACAGTAATTAAGGTGTGGTAATAAGTATTTTTCTTGTGTGACACCATGTTACACACACTGTGTTTTGATACAGTGTCAATTTAGTGACGGAAACACGTGTCATTATTGTGTCATGTTCTTGACTTTTCTTATTTGAGTTGGCTGTTAATGTTCATGAAACAGTTTTGCAACTTGCAACAGAATTATTTGTATGGTGTTGATTAATATTGAACTAGTTTTTTTTAGTAGAAATAAAAGTGTTTTGATAACATGTATGTGACGTGGATCATTACAAAGTAACAGTAGCAAAATGTAATATAATCTAATGATATTGACATAATATATTAAAAAAAAGCCTTATAATATATGCAACTCACACACACTTAGATAAACTATTTTCTATTAATTGACATAATAGCAAACATTATCCTCGCCACATGGATGAGACAACAAAAATAAAAACATAAACACATCCACTACCAATCATACCAACCCTAGCACTAGGGTGACCATCAATTGTGGCGGACATACGTTTTTATACATTTTGTCATGTACGCCCGTTATAAATGATTGTATCACCCTATGTCGTAGGGTTTGTGGTTGAAACTGTTTTGTGGACAATCTCCCTGAATTGTTTTTTTTTTCGTACACTCGTTTTGTTAATATTTCATCTTTTAGTGATGATCGACTGGTCGGCCAAGATTAGGTTTGTGACGGTTGCTGACTGTAATGGTATGTTATAGTCTTTTTTTTTTAACAAATGAGTACCGAAAATTTCGGCTGCGTTTCTATTGGGGTCGGGGGGCTTTCGGGACCAGGACCGCGGTCCCGGATTCCCCTTAAATATTTTTTGGTTCACGTAATCAACATACAACGATTTTAAAACAAAAACAAAGGCGTTGGTTCCACCCCGACGAAATGACCCATCTCACTCTGACAGTATCGGAAATGTGCGAGAGACATACTCAGTAGGTACTCGTTTGTTAAAAAAAAAACAGATCATAGTACCATTTATACTGATAACCAATACGACAATACTTGCACTGTTTAAGACTTTCACGGTTTTTCACTACACTCAAAGTACTACGAAACACAATGAGAGACACAAATCGGCCATAGCTGAACATCTGCTGGACTCAGGGCCAAATCACTGGATTGATTTTCATAAACCACAAACATAAAAATTTCAATCGTGAGGACGGTTTTAAACTATCAAGTACGTGGAATCCAGTGATAAACCTAATAAAAAGTAACATGCGTCTCCACTATCAAGAAAAACTTAATGATACCGTGAGTGCGTTTTGTCGCGATTTACAATCGAGTTCCAGTAGTGCGCGTAATAAAAGACTAAGAACTCTTTCTTAGGCTGGTAGACAGATTTGTCTGCTCATAATAATAATTTTCGCCCCACCCGCATACCTCTTCAGTATTCCCGCGATCATGATGCTTGCAACAACGTTGAAATATCGGGAGCTCATCAATATAGAAAACCACGGATATTATCCCGTAAGTACTTTGAGTGTTACGACAATAATACTTTAGGATGAGTATCGCCAAAAATAATTATAAATGAAAAGGTACAAGTAACTTTTTTTATAGTACTTACTGTAAATGTGCTGTACAAAAAAAACCGGCCAAGAGCGTGTCGGGCCACGCTCAGTGTAGGGTTCCGTAGTTTCCCGTCCTTCACAATAAGTGTTCCCACTTATGAGTTTAAAGGTGGGTATCCATTATGTAAAAATGCTTGCATATACGAATATACTACAAACTTAGTCCAGAAATTATTTTGTACAACTTTTTGTCTTTTTTGTACAAAAACTGTTGTTTCCATCAAGTTCAAAATGATTTTCCTAGAAAGTCCTTATAAAGTTCTACTTTTCAGATTTTTTTCATATTTTCTAAAGTTATGGTTCAAAAGTTAGAGGGGGGGGGACACATTGTTTTTTACTTTTGGAGCGATTATTTCCGAAATTATTGACATTATCAAAAAATGATTTTAGGAAACCCCTATTCATTTTTAAATACCTTTCCAACAATATATCACACGTTAGGGTTGAAATTAAAAAAAAAATCACTTCCCACTTTACATATAGGGGGGCTACCCTAATAAAACATTTTTATCCAATTTTTATTTTACCACTTTGCCGGCGTGATTGATATACATATTGGTACCAAATTTCAGCTTTCTAGTGCTAACGGTCACAGAGATTAAGTGAGGACGGACAGACGGACGGACGGACAGACATGGCGAAACTATAAGGGTTCCTAGTTGACTACGGAACCCTAAAAAAGAGATTAAGAGTTTTTACCTTTATTGCCTATTTCATTTCTTAGAAGCCAACCTTTAAAAATCTTTTCTTCATTCCTTAATTCGCTTTCATCTTCACACCCTTAACAACATAAGCTTTTCATTACTTCCACTGCGCATTTCACTTCTTACCGTCTTACTTAAGGAAACACCGGCTCGAGGGGAGGGCCAATCAGAAGCGAGCTCTTTAAAACCATCCCCGCGTCATAAGCCATTATACCACCCTCTTTAATATTAATATTTTCCACATTTTTGAACACGATAATTGTCAGCCATATTAAAAGTTAGAAACACGTGGTGGACCGTGTGTTGGGGCACTAATACCCATGTTGCTACGTGGAAACGGTTATTAATTTTTAAGGGGTGTCACTTAAATTTTTTTGATTATTAAAAACATGATTTTGCAGATAAGTAGGTAGTGTAATAATTGATGTAGTAGGGTTGTTGACGGTGATATAGATTAACAAGACACTGGTGTCGATTCTGTTGTGCACAAACTAAACTTAATTTAGGCTATTGCTATCTTTTACTAAAAAAAAGGCAGTGCGAGAAAAGGACGGCTATAGCTATGAAATAAGTTAGAGATGTCAAACTAGTTTATGCCTTGCGCTTCACCGTGTTGTGTATCGAAATATTAGTTCCAAATAAATTTGACAGCTCTAAATTACGTCCGTCTCTCGTTTTACTAAAGAGAAAAGATATCGACACCAATGTAATTTTTAACCAGAGAGTATATTCATTGTAGGTATTGATAATAGAATGGTGAGTGCTTCGATGACTTTACTGGGCGGTCAAAATCCAGGACCCCAAAAACTTACAACCGACTTACAACCTTAGAACATTATTATCCATGATCTTGTATTTCTGAGCACTTATACATCCCAGTATGAGTGCTCAGGAATACTCAGAATGTAATTGCTGCAAAATAAATACTTAAATAAATATCGCTGGACATTACACACATCGCCATCTAGTCCCACACTAAGCAGCGAGGCTTGTGTCGTGGACACCAGTTGGTTAATAATACTAGGCACATAAAGGGTGTAAACACCTCTTAACGAAGCCGAAAGGCACTTGTTCTCCTCTTCATTGCGATATTTTTTTTTCTACACTATACCTTCGAGTTACAGAGATATTGGGGGTCAAAGTTCCAACTTTTTGACAAGTTTTTTTTTAAATACAACTTTTTAATGTAAGATTTTTACTTGTAGATACTTTTAAATATTAACAGTATACAGCTACGTATTGAAATCTAGTTGGAATGGGAGCCAACTCCAACGACATCAAGATAACCAACTCCAATAACTAAACCAACAAAACCTTTGTTTCCAGTGCCGCTGGTGCGATGTGCGACCGCACAGGCTTCGGGACCTCCATGGGCCACTTCCCCATGGGCCCCATGTCCGCCATGGGGGCCATCGGGACCATGGGCTCGATCTCCGCCATGAACGGGCCCCAACAGAAGAAGGTCCAGGAGGAACATATAAAGAGACCCATGAATGCTTTCATGGTGTGGTCGAGGCTACAGAGGCGGAAGATCGCACAGGATAACCCCAAGATGCATAACTCGGAGATTTCGAAGAGATTAGGTGAGTGCATTCAATCATTCATCATCATCATTATTTCAGCCGAAAGACGTCCACTGCTGGACATAGGCCTCCCCCAAGAGAGGAGTTTGCCATAATCGCCACGCTTGGCATGGCAGGCGGGTTGGCGATCGCAGTACGGTTGTTACAAAGGCACAGAGAACGCTGCTGCCCATTCTTTGGCGCCTCTTACGACACCCACGGGAAGATATGGGATGGTGCTATTCTTTACGTCCGACACCATACAGATAATGACAGTGCATTCAATGAAATATAGTATTTTTCTTGAATATCTGCATCACCGAGGAACTCAAGTCATCTTGTAACGGATGCCTGCAGTGTCCACATCCCATCAGGGTAGTTTTTGGCAAGAATTCCTCTGATACAGCCTAGGTAGTATAACCAAGAATTAAGTTGAAAAAACAATGACACTTACCATAATATAATTGCTCGTACCGATAGTACTGAGACTTCAACTTATCAGAAAGAGTCCTGCCACTTCTAAAACACATGAAAATTACCAATTTTATTATTGCCAATTTATTATATACACTAGCTGACCCGCGCAACTTCGTCTGCGTCACACAATATAGCTTATAGCTGTTCCCCGCGGTTTCACCCTCGCTGCTCAGCACCTGTTGGTCGTAGCGTGATGTTATATAGCCTATAGCCTTCCTCAAGAAATGGACTATCCAACACTAAAAGAATTTTCCAATTCCAACCAGTAGTCCCCGAGATTAGCGCGTTCAAACAAACAAACTCTTCAGCTTTATAATATTAGTATAGATTTCAGCAAACAGTACAAAGAATTTTGTTAAATATTTCACGTCAATATGGCCGTGTTTCTACACAAGTGAAACAGTAACGTTATTTGATGATTACTACAAACATAGTGTATTATGTGTAGGTTATGTGCTTGTGTACTAAGCTTATTTGAATATAGATCATAATAATATGACAGTTATTTCAGGGGAGGGTATTTGTTTTGTCATATGAATGATATATATACAGTATGTAGGTATAAGGCTTTCAGTTAGAAAATTGAAACCTTTATTTCAGGGGTATAGAAACAAAACTGGTATGTCCTTGGAAAAAAAAAATCACAGTACATAAAAAAACGTATCATTTGTATTCCCAACGCTTTACTGCACACTATATTTGAATAAATGAAGAGTAACTTTCTCATTACAATGGTATCAAAATATCGTGCATACTATAACAGAAATAAGCAAAGAAATGGTTAAAAAAAATCAAAGGGAGGAAACCAAGTTTGATACTAAATCTATTTTTATATTCAAAATTACTAGCAACTGAGCCATGTTTTATACCAAATTGTTTTTTGAGGTATTACGCAGTCCCGAAATGAAAATGTTACCATTCAAAAGACGTTTTATAAAATTGGTGGACACAACCAGTTTTGATTCTATCCCCTGATTTATGAAACCTTCCTGTAGTGTAAAATTCCACATATTATGAACTTTCAAAGTTCCAGCGAGTAATTGCACACACACACACATACATTACACATTAACAATGACAGTGCCTTTAATTTTCACAAATGTAATAACAATTATGGCGTTATTTACGCTATCAGGTAAATCTTTTCTTTTTTTCAAACAAATAAAGTGGTGCTTATTGGAACTTTATTCCAAACTAGCTGTGCCCGCGACTTCATCCGCGTGGAATAGTGACTTTGGGCTGCGTTTTTTGGATAGGTACCTATATCTTTTGGTTTATATTGGATTATTTTGTGCATTCAATTACGAACAAAAACCTAATCAATATTGCTTACCTCCCATAACATACGGCGCGGCGTGATAGCCTAAAGCCTTCCTTGGTTTACAAAGAACATATTTGCTGAATTTCAATTCAATCCATCCAGCAGTTTTGCCGTGAAGCGTACCATACACACAGACAAACAGACAAAAATTCTAAAAAGTCACTTTTTGCCATCAGTTACTTACGTTTTTCTAACAAAAGCCACTTATTTTTTTTTTTCGAAAATTCTCAATGTACAGTTTTTCTTTGGTTAGGTACTGTAGATTTACGCTATCAGGTAAACCTTTTTTATTTTTTCAAATGAATGCGCGCATGCGCGTGTTATTCAAAATTCACAGGGAACAGGTGAAGATACATCTAATGCTAAGACTACCTATCATAGATACTTGAAGAATATTCAATTAAACCAAAACCGAATCAGATCAAACAAAACCGTAACACTAAGCACAAGTTCCCGTTTCTAAATTAACGTTGTGAGTAACAAAACACCTTTGTGCTATAACTATAGTAATATACGATTACGTCACTCCTCGACATCATTGTTCCACACAATCCATTCAATTCGGCACAAGTAAATTACTATTATGGTAAGCGATGGATCCCACTCCATAGTTTGTAAAGGGCTCATTTTGATTGCAAATTGATCATTCTAGGATCTCGTCTGGATTATGATTTATTGAATCAATTTAATATTAATTTATGAAGTGAGAAGTGGTTCCGTAGGTGGTTTGTTTGACAGTATTTTCTAGCTCATTGTCGCTATTGAGCTTAGTTAAGATGACAAGCGCTTGACGGCTTGCTAGGTATTGTTGTAAGTTGATAATGTCAAAAAATGTTGCGTAGGCTTTTGTAATTGAACATTGTGAACGCGCAATGGCAAAACTTCCACTTAATTTAACGTGTATTTGCTAGTGTGAGTATCCAGCGTCCTAATGATAAAGTTTAAAGCACTGCCAAAAACAGCTTGAAAACAAGTTAATACCAACATCCACTCCTGAACAGTCCATCGCCCTTCCACAGAAACGAGTCCAAAACTCTGAAGCACAAATTAAAAATAAACTGCAACCTAAGGACGAAAGAAAAAAAATGGCCGCAATCAGCCAACAGAAGCTTACACAGCGGGGGGTATTCTCGAAAATAATCAACAGCTCAAATGTAAGCACAGTTTCGTATTCGAAATTTAAAAACGCCCAGAAATAGGGATGGGAGGACACGAGCGGAAGAGTATGGAAATACGAGCAAAACCGGCCACGGCCATTCTGGCGGTGACGGCGAGAGGAAACGACATTTTCTATTTTTTCCCCCCTCTCGGCTTTTTTCAACTCGGCCCGTGCGATGCGGTGTGTACTCGGTTTTAGACACCTATTTGTTAATATTGAAGATGGGGTTTTTTATAGGTACAGTACGGGGCGGTGTTCGGTTTTTGAATTGAATGAATATATTATTAATAGAAGAATAAAATAATAACAGCCTTTTTGTGATTAAAGACTAAGAATAGATAGGTATTCAGTTTATTAAGAGATTTTCGTTACCTACAGAGACTGCGCATATAATTCGGTAAAAAAAACAGATTCTATCATGAATTTGGACTAACATGATCAACCATAAACATTGAAAAAAGTCTTTTTCAGACAGCTTTTGGAATTACTCGGTTATTAAGCGTGACAATTGTTAAAACTAAATTCCAGACATCATTATGAACCGCTTTCAGACTAAATAAGACATCTTCATTCGGCTAAATTAGTATTACAACCACATCCCTCTTCAAAATTCACCGAACAGCCAACGACATTTATTGTCGAAAGAAAACAACGCTTTCAATATTAGTTTTTCCTTTTGCAAGTGAAGCGAGGGCGACAAGGCTTTACGTAAAACTGGTATTGTCCTGTTCAAATACAGGGCATGCATTATTCATACTGGCACGTTTTCGTCTTGCGTTTTGTGTCGTATGTTTGTATTACAAAAAGAGGGTGGGGATTAAAAAGAAAAGTAGTTTTTATTTGTGACGTCTTACTTAATACTGTTAGAATAAGTTACTAAGTATTTTTTACAACTGGTTAATTGACTAAAAAATTATGAATTTAAGGTGGATGCTCCAGGGTAGCCCGCGAATTTCAAATTCGTCGAGGAATGACTTTGACCTTGAAAAAGTCGTTTCTCGACCTTTATGAACTTGGAGGGTTGTATTGATGATTTTGATGATTATAATTCTGTAACTACATACGTCTTACAGTCGCGAACAATATTTTAATCAACATACAACCTAGCACTGGCGTGCAAATTGCAAAAAACGTAAGAAAATTTGAATTTCGCGGGCTAGCCTGGAGCATCAGCCTTAACTTTTTTCGAAAGATAAACACGGATCGGAATACCTTTAAAATTTAAGCTGTTAAGGGCAGGTAGTCCCAATTTTCCCAATTTTACATAACTTTGATTCAATAGTAATCAAAGAAATAGTGATTTTTTAAAGCCAAAAAAAATAGATATTATAGTTGACTATATTTACTAAGATAATTTGTGGTTCAAAACATGATATCAAAAACTTCACTCGATGAAAAAAAAATCGGAACAGGAGCCTAATTCGAATATTTTTTTATGTTTTTCTTATTTTACTTGGAGAATATGAAAGTTTTACTTCCAAAAAAAATATCTAAGCAAAGTTAATAACATATAGAACAATTATTTGTGGTTAATTTTTTCAAAACAATTTAATCCTTTTAATAATAAATTATTATATAAGAAAACGGCTTGCGCACGTGGATTCAGTCGCCCGCCAGGCCTTGACGAGGTAGGACCTATGTCCCTTTTGCTGGCGCACGGCTGTCCCGCCGATTTATCGAACGATTTGTTTAAAGAACGTAGTGTAATTATAACAGTACAGTCTTTTTTAACCGACTTAAAAAAAGGAGGAGGTTTCACAATTTGACCGTAGGATAACTTCGTCGTTTATGAACCGATTTAGATAATTCTTTTTTTGTTGGAAATAAGATATTTCAAGAGTAGTACCAGGACCATGAAACTGGGATCTGATGATGGCATCTCAGAGAAATCGAGGGAAACCTTTGAACATCGTAGTGCGACTAGTGCGTTTGTTTTTTTGTTCATTGAGTATTTTAGAGCACTACTATTTAAAGAAAGTCTGGACTCGATCTGATGATGGAACCCGAAGACAGTCGAGGGCACTCCTCAACGATTCACAATAATTACCTGGTGTTTAGGCTTGATTAATTTGTATTGATGAGAACTTTACACCTAAATGGGTTGTGGTCATCTTAAGGGGTCTGATGATAAAGACGAAGGACAGTCAAAGGAACTCCTCAACGTTTTACAGTAGCTACCTTGTGTTTGGATTTAATTCATTTCTATTGATGAGAACTTAGCACCCATATGGGTTGTAAGTGCCATTGGTCTGATGATGGAGACCATAGACAGTCGAGGGAATTCCTCAACGAACGAGTTTACAATCTCACGAGATAGATTATAATCTAACGGTATTTACAATTTTACGGTGACACATACAACAAATAAAGCATGTGTCTCTTCGTGAGATAAAAACAATGTAAGAAACCTAGTCAAATTGTTCGCGACAAGTGTCTCAAACAGTGTTTTTATATAGTCTATAGAAAGAACGTTCGAGAAAGTACGCTATTGCCGTGTTTGTGATTCTTTGTCGAGTACTTTCTGTTATTATTAGTTTTAAAAGTAAGTAGGTACAAATTCCCTCGAGAATAGTCTCGTCACAGGTGCGCGTACGCAAACTACTTATAAAAAACATCGAGAAATGTTAATTTAATTTCGACCGTACGCCGAGAGCGTAAAGTACCTACTTCCTTCTTCCGTTCGAGTTATTTATTATCCTTTTGTTTATAGTTTCCTTTGTATTTTTTTGTTAATGTTTTTTGTTCATGCTTTTTGTATGAATTAAAAGATTTTCTAGCGAACAAATACTACACACCGCTAGAGGATTCGCGAATATTTTTTGTGTCTGCTAATAGTATGAAAGCATAGCACAGGCACCGCATAGTAAGTTTTGTTTTCGACATTGGAACAGTCAGTTTTGTTTACGATATTGAAGCAGTCAGTTTCGTTTCGATATCCGAATAGTTAACAGTTCTTTCCGATTATAGTTTCAGCTCAGTTTTTCCAGTATTGTCTGCTTGTAGTGTCTTACCATAGTCAAATAGTGTTTCATTTCTTCTCCATCTACAATAATAGTGCAGTATTTTCCAAACCCACCTCTCCGTTCCACAAAGCTAACGTTTACACCCGGAACTTTCGGTACAGGGCGGTTAGTGGCTCAGATTTGGTTCCGTTATAGTCTTTGAATTTCCAAACACGAGTCCACCCGTCTGGTACACAAATAATTGAATAAATTACGACTTGCAGCAATTTGCATTTACAATATCTATTCAAATTAATTTATTACATTTAAATGTTAGGTTTTCGCAATTACTACCTATTATAATAAATCAAGCTGACAATTTAATAAAATAAGTTGACCTACTGCCTACACGACACGCTTACCTATACTGTGACACTTCGCTCAGCTTTGGGTTCAAGTCGGCGACGCGTGTGCACGACTCGTTTCGCGTAAAGGGTGGTAGCGTTAAATACCTACTTTGCTTGGCGCAGACGGCCTTAACAGGCCTTGTTTGCCGAAACCTAAAGCGAGGCCACAAAAACAACAACCTGTAGGTAATCTGTTATTTAGAAAATTACACGCTTCGACATCAAATCAATAATTCCAAACAAAAATCTTTTCCACCCTCTCAATTGAAGACAAAAACACACAAAACAAGAGACATATCGTATTCCCCAAACATGTGTAATCGCATCTGCGTTGTGCATAGTACGCCGACTACGCAACCTGTCGACAAAACGCGCATTGTTTCCCGATCGCGCACAAATAAGTGCGCGTTTTGTACTTACGTCAAATCAATCGTTATGTCGATCGGTACAAAGGTACGGTGCACAATGGCGGGAAAGTTTTAGCGTGATTTACTGGTTTAGAGAATGGCGAGTGGGTTCGCGAACTTGATGGTTAATTTTGTGGATTGACCTATGTGTCATAGATGTGTGTGAAGTGATGATGATGTTGATGATTATGCCATCTAGCCGATTATGGCCACAGCGACTGCTTTCGATGGCTTTCTAGTGTTGTGAAGTAGATAATCCCTGATTCCATAACCTTTCCGAATAGATGTGATAGCGTCAAAATACAGTTCTGTTTTGGCTCTTCAGGGTCATTAAGTCATTAATAATGACATTGAAGCTGGAGGGCGTGGTTTGTGAGCAATTGTGAAATTGTCTGTGTTAATAATAATAATAATAATAATCATTTATTTAACAGATCATACAATCCAATTTGTTAGTAGTACATACACATCTTAAACACTAGTGTTAGTACATAATTATATTTCGAACAATTTTGTTAATAATTATTAATAATGTCAAAATAATTAATAATTAATATGCCAAAATCATCAAACAATAATGTCAAAATCATCATTAATCATGTCAAAATAATTAATAATAAAAATGTCAAAATCATCAAACAATAATGTAAGTAATGTAAGTAGTGTGTGTGTGTATGTATGTGTGTTAATTGTATTGAAAAAATAATATGGCCGCGTTAGTCACGACCTACGAGTAAATAGTAACAGCCGCTCGGGTCGATCTTCAGGTTAAGCCGTGCTTGCTTAGGTTGGTCTGTGGATGGGTGACCACCCTTATATACCGAGTTTCCTGCATGCCTCGGAAAGCACGTCATTGTGTCATTAAAATTTGTAGATCTTTGACAGTCGTTACAGGTAGTCAGTGACTTAAAAAGTCTGACAACCAGTCTTACCAAGGGATATCGTATTACCCAGTTCTAACTGGGTTGTGGAGGTTAGATAGGCAGTCGCTGAATACTGGTATTCAGCTGCATCCGGTTAGATTCGAAGCCGAGCCCAACATAGTTGGGAAAAGGCTAAGCAGATGATGATGAGTTACGACCTACGAGTCTATAGCCACGCGCTAAAAGTTCTAGGTGTTTATAATGTTTATTTTTCTTTACAGTTTTTCCGCAGGTGCGCTCTTTATGATTACCGCGACAAAATGGCTAGTACCTATTTGATGAGTCATTTTGATCATATCGAGGCATTACAAAAGTTTAATGTGGTAACGTCGTTATTGTTATCAAAGTGAAATATTTGGTCTTCCCAAATTAGGTAATATGTTTTGTGTAAGAACAGCTGGTTAGTTTGTTTGTACTGAGGCTCATCAAATGACTCGGTACTTTGCAATTTATGGGCGCACCATGTCTTTACTGGGAATCCCGTCATGCCTGTGGTTAAAGAGGAAAAACGGGTTGACGACCGCTAGGCCATTTTTATCGCACCACTGAACCACGTTGCTAGGGAAAATTAATTTTGAGAGGTTTCATAAGTTGCTCGCTTGAATTATGAACAATGTTTACCCTTTTACCCCCCACTTAATACGACGGTATATCTGTCAGATAATTTTATTTAAAATTTGATTTTATCTGTCAAATGCATATCTGGCAACAGGACCCGAATTGCATAAAACACCTTTATATTCTAAATTCCTAATTGGTAGGATTTTGACGGAAAGAAAAATTCCCTGCAAGAAACTCACAGGTCACGGAGGTAATGAATTTGGATAAATTGTCACAGTAGTAACATTACAAATGCGAGATTAAAGCAATTAACCCTAAGGGCCGCCTCCACGAGCGAGAGAATCGCGGCTATATTATCGTCCTTGCCACGTTTTTCTACACTCTCTTTTGGGCCGTCTCCACGACCGCTCGCTCATGGAGGCGGCCCCTAAACCTTTTTGATATCAGAAACTTGTATTATTTTTAATTATTAGCACCCAGGAGGAAGAAACGGTTTACCGACCTTTTTTTCTACCACACAACATGTTCATTTAATTGCTCACCATCCTACACCCCCGTATGTCACACATGTTTGTTTTCATCAGTGTCTGATGCATACCCTTAATAGTTTACACGTAGGGGCGTTGCAAGCCAGTTAATATTAATTAAGGTAGGGAGTGGGCCATTGTGTGATGTGTAATGGGGGGCCAGCTATCGCTTGGTGTCGTGTACTACTTGATTACTATGTAATGCATATTAATTGTAAGTTCTAAGTCACTTGGCTTGGTTCTTTGCTACGTAAGTAGCGGAAACGTGGAAAAAAGTCTATTTTCACGAGCCAACTAACAACGGATGCCAACCTAAACGACTTCCAGTCTAACCAGATGCAGCTGAATCAGTATTTTATGCGAAGAGAGTGCCTGTCTGACCTCCACAATTCAGTCGTTGGGTAATACCTTGGTAGAACCGATTGTCAGACTTGTCGGGTTTCCGAGTAAGTAACTTCGACTGTCAAAGATCTTCCGATGACAAACGGAACCAACGGTTTTACATGCTTTTCAGGACATGTTAGGGGTCTCGGTATACAGGTATAGTTTTTAATGACCGTCCAAATTTTCTGAGATGGTTTAGAATCGATAATATTTTAGTTTTAAAATGAAAAAAAAAAACAACATTTTTTTAAATACAATTTCATTCCTGTCCATCACTAAAAAGCGAAACGTAAGGATATTGCAACAATACAATTCAGTTCAACAACCTACATAGGTATATAGCAGTAACTACACTACTACTACATCAGCCCATAACGTCCACTGCTGGACATAAGCCTCTCCCATGATGGGAGGAATTTGCCGTAATCTCCACGCTTGGCAGGCGGATTGGAGATCGCAGTGATGAAAGACTAACAGAAAACGCTGCAGCCCATTCTCTGGTCTACGGAGGCGTAAGGTGTTCTGCCTCAGACGTTAGTCGCCTTATACGACACCCGTAAGTGTAATGGGTTGGTTCTATTCTACTCTGCCGGATACCACACGGCTAAAAAAGCGGCGGTAGCAGTAAACACACACATAAATTTGGCGGTGCATGCACGCACACAAGTGCATTGATTCCCACTAGGTTTATAATTTAGGACATTTTTAGGACATTTTCAAATAAACGCTATTATTTTATTTTATACTAGCTTCTGCCCGCGACTTCGTACGCGGATCCTGTTGCTTATGCCAGCGACAACGGGGTCGTCAAAATCGGAGATCTGAAACGTCTGATGTCGAATTTTAAGAGCCCGGGGACGGGAATACAATGCGTGAGACGATTCGAGACGTTCCAGATCTTTCATTTTTGTAAGTCAACAGGAAATGCCCAGCAGACTAAACATTTTTTATAAGTCAACAGGAAATCCCCATCAGACCAAACAACACTTGCTGAGACGTCATTCCTATGTGTTATGGTGTAGCTGGGCTCTTGGAGTTCCACAACAGGTGTTCCAGATCTTCGATTTTTATAATTCAACAGAGAGTGCTCATCAAATTGAACAACTTTTGCTAAAACTTCATTCCTATATATATGTTATAGTGTAGCTGGGCTCTTGGAGTTCCACAACAGGTGTTCCAGATCTTCGATTTTTATAAGTCAACAGAGAGTGCTCATCAGATTGAACAACTTTTGCTAAGACGTCATTCCTATATGTGTTATGGTGTAGCTGGGCTCTCGGAGTTCCACATCAGGTGTTCTAGATCTTCGATTTTTATAAGTCAACAGAGAGTGCTCATCAGATTGAACAACTTTTGCTAAAACGTCATTCCTATATATATGTAAGTGTAGCTGGGCTCTTGGAGTTCCACATCAGGTGTTCCAGATCTTCAAATTTATTCTCTCAGCAGAAAATGCCCATCACGTGGAACAATTTTTGCTATGGTACCATTTTTGTACCTCTTATAGTTCAGCTGGTCTGTTGTGGTTCTGCATCAGGTGTTCAAGTTTCCAAGATAAATTATAGCCTATATCCTGCCCAGACTTAATACCTATACAACAGCAAAAAAATCATTAAAATCCGTCCAGTAGTTCCGAAGATTAGCGTGTACAAACAAACAGACCCACAGACAAACAGACAGTTTTTTTTTTTTGGATTCGTGCTCTATTACTGTTTCTAAAGCCCCCTCAATTATTTCTTTTTTAATATATTCAATGTACAGACACAGTTTTTTTACTGTTTTATTATATGTATATAGATTTTTCGACAATAATATTTAAAATGCACTTTTGGTTCGATATCTAGATCTTAATTTTAAATTTTGGCTGGTGATTGAAAACTAACCCTGTATAATTCATGGTCACCCATCCACGCATAAAACGTAGCTTATCCTGGGATCGACTTGTGAAGCTTTTATTGTCTGGGTTTGTTGCTGTCATTATAAATTTAAAAGGCTCAATTTGTTACTGAAAATACTGAAAGAACTGTATCAAAGTGAGTAAATTGGAACTATTGATGGGAACTGGCGTTAAAAACATCGATTGTCCGACTGTTTGCGATACAGACTCAATTGAATTCACAATACAGTAAATGTAACTAAGCTGTGTAGTGTTGAGCACCTCCAAAGAATCAAGAAGGAAAATGATGATAAAACGTTAACAAAGAAAATGTTGGTTGTGCTGCTGACAATCACAGAAATGTTGAGAATCAAAGACTCTCAAATAAAAGTTCTTTAAGTTGAATGCTCCAACCAGCCCGCGAAATTCAAATTTTCTAACGTTTTTTTGCAACTTGCAGTCCAATGCTAGGTTGTATGTTGATTAAAACATTGTTCGCGACTGTAA
Organism: Xestia xanthographa; assembly: GCA_905147715.2. Lineage (NCBI taxonomy): Eukaryota > Metazoa > Arthropoda > Insecta > Lepidoptera > Noctuidae > Xestia > Xestia xanthographa. The sequence continues at coordinate 3,385,090 of LR990655.1, forward strand.
GACGTATGTAGTGACTGAATTATAATCATCAAAATCATCAATACAATCCTCCAAGTTCATAAAGGTCGAGGAACGACTTTTTCAAGGTCAAAGTCATTCCTAAATAAATATTTTAATCAATATACAACCTAGCACTGGCTTGCAAATTGCAGAAAACGTAAGAACATTTGAATTTCGCGGGCTACCCTGACGCATTCACTTTAAATGTAAATGCCAAAAGTGCCACAATCATTGTATGTATGTTTTATTTAATTAATTGACTACCGTTGCATCAATGGTTTTCAGACAGGACCACAAACAGTCATGAGACAGACTTAATAATTTAAAAAACGTTCCAATTATTTCAACAACCGCCATATTGTAAACAGCGAAAACCTCTCTACCACCTTGACATAATTAAAGGAACACATGACATTATCTTCCCATTCCCCATCTTTGAAGAAATGAATACCACGACAGATGCCCCATTGTATTACATAATAACAACACATAGCTAATACCTAATTTACGTCGATTTTCCTCGCTTCAACTATCGTAGGCGTATCGGGCTTTTTTCGGCACTTTTTTGTTTTCAAAACCTTTTTGTCCGATGCAAGTAATTACAGACTACTATTGGATATTTTGGAGCGACTACAACAGGGGCACAGCCAATCGTAGGACCGTGACGAATTACCACAAAGAATTCTCTTCTCATGTAACAGTCGAGGCTTTTTTACCAACAAAACAGTGTATAGTCCGCACAAATAACCTATACTCATTGTAAAGAATCTATTAAAGTGATACTGTAGTGAATTTTGTGAGAATGACTCTTCCGTTTATAGTCAGGGAGCTCATCTATTATAAGTAACTGATACAAATTGCATAATACTTTTTTATTACGTCGAAAAGGATGAGTTATTCATGTCTCGACTGGTTTTGTGTTTAAATTGATTTAAAAGGTTATTGTACTTTTGATGTCCGGTATTGATGCCGTCTTTAGATCTGATAGGAGATTCCATGTTTTTTACTAATTAACTATGAGTTTTTTTGGCGTATTCAAGCTTTGGATGTTATTCTAACGTTATGACGTACTTAAGGAAGCACAAGAGCTATTCCTTGCTTTTATAGTGTTAAAGTGATAGGTTGCACTTTTATTTTTCCATATTAAAAATTTAAAACGAAATGCAATGTAATTTTTTTCTTGTTTCTCAAGAAGAGCAGCGGTAGTTCCTGTTACTGGTTACTGGCTGATAATGAAATCGACCGTATTCCCAAAAATTTTTGTTTTAGAAAATTACTCACCGGTGACTGAAATTTACTTCAATAGGGATGATGACTGACTAAAAAAATATGATTCTGTTTAGTCCATCTCAGTTAGATTATCGAAAAATATTGGAAGGGTGTTTTTTGTTTTATCAAACTAATAAAAATTGACGAAGACAAAACGTGTCAAAGATCATGAGTGGGGGCTTGTGACGTCACATTTGAGTAAAAAATGTACTCAAATGTGACGTCACACGAGTTTGCGTCGCACTGTATCGTCTTCATTTTTTGTTTAAAACGTAAAAATTGTGTCTAATATTTTTTGGAAATCTATCTGACGTACTAATTTGATTTTTTTTGTCATCTAGTTATTGGCAGTCTTTGACTCGGCAACATATTACTTCTCAATGAACAAATAGTAGGTATATCCAACTTTATCGAACTCGCTATACCTATATACATAAGTACTCAAGATTTTGTGTTCGTTTCTGCCCACAATATAATATCAAAGTGGTTCACATAAAATATATTATTTTTTCATTTGATCGTTGCTAGATACGGGATTAGTCCCGCAATAAAAAGCAAAACCTTCCCTCAATTCATAAAAATGAGACAAAACACAAAGGGCTTTCCAAGAAAAATTGCCTGTACTTAAATTCTACTTTTGCCATACGAGAAAAAACTCGTAACAATAAACCTACTTCAGTCTGTAACCAGAGATTGATGTTAGTTTAAAAACGATGTCTAGTACACACGTAATACATAGTTATGTGCTTGAAACGGGGCGCTTATCGCCCCGTCGCAGGCACTCCGCCCCGCCGGGGGTGTTCGCAACAAAAATACTGTTGTTTCCTTATTGTTGCTGTCTGTTGTCGTTGTTGCCGACAAGGGCCCCTGTTGTTTGCTGTTGTTTAATTACTAGCGTTTGAGTACGTAAATGGTACTAAAATAGTCTCATGTAACTTACAGCAACTCTATAAATACGATATCCACTATACAGTTATATGGATCAAAACTTAACCTTTACGAACTACCTTTGAACTTAGTACCTAACATATTACATTCATCGCTGAACTCCTGAAACTATCAAGAACTAACGCAATATCCGAACTCGATACAACTACGTAACAACTTTAATACCTCAACAAAAGTACAACTATCAAACACTGCTAACAACGACACCCCTCGAAAAAAAAAAATCTATTAACATTTAATAAAATCATGACCTAAATAACGTTTCTTACCATTTCAATTTTACGGACGAAAGGGTGGTGGGTGCTCCTTCGCCATGCGTCTTTGTAAACCTCCCCCTCCTCCTGGTTCCTTCCCCCTCCCCGTTCTTCTCCCCCCGTCTCACCATTGTCGCATGGCACACAAGCTTTCAGAGTAATGAAGAGCATTTTCGTCCGATTCTGAACACAATAGCCTCTTTAATACTAGGTAGAGAGGAAACTTCTTTGTTGACAAGAGTATTGTACCTACCCGTGTGTGTTTGGTGTACGCTTTGTTTTTTGTTATGTTTGTTCGCGTGATTGTGACAGACAATGCCCGTTATGTATGATCTGTCTAATGTTAGGTGTTTGATGTTTTGTGCGTGTCCTAAATTTAGAGGTGCTATTGTGTAGGGATATAATGGGTGAAGCGTATCAGGTTTTTAACCGACTTCCAAAAAGGAGGAGGTTCTCAATTCGATCGGTATTTTTTTTTTTTTTTTTTTTTTTTTTTTTTTTATGTATGTACACCGATTACGCTCAGATTTATGATCCGATTTACGTGATTCTTTTTTAGTTTGATGCGGAATAGTTGCCATTTGGTCCCATAAAAATTTTACATAGCTTGGCCCAGTAGTTTTCATTTTATGAATATTTTCACTTCAGTCGTGTGGTATAATTTCATGTATGTTCACCGATTTCTCCTCCATTTGTGGAGTGATTTTCAAAATTATTTTTTTATTTGAAAGAGTATACTCCTGAGATGGTCGCATTTAAATTTGGTGAAGATCTGATGCTGGTCTTCAGAGATATATAATGGAACTCTTCAAAACTAGACGGTAAATCGGTCGTGATTTTTGCAATCACTTGGATGTTTATTGTTTATACAACATCGTGACGTAACATCACGCCTGTATGCTCTGAGGGGTACGCAGATGTGTACAATACACGAAAATTTCGACAGTTTAGATATGTTAAGTTCCATTTATTGGGGATAAGCCTATTACCATGACATGTATTGTTAACAATGTAAAATAAATGCATAGCATATATTTGTATAGGCTATTACGACTAAAAATGGAAAAATAAAAAAACTTTTTGCAAAAAAAATAAAACCGACTTCAAAACACAAAAAAGTGAAAAATAACTTTAGCTTCAGAAGTCGGTGACAAAAAAAAAACTAAATGAATCAAAAAAGGTCACCGACTTCTGAAGCTAAAGTTATCAGTTCAATTTTTTTATTTGTTCGGCCATTTGATAATATTTTTGGTGCTGAAAAATGTGAAAGGAGTTTTACGACTCCTAATGTGCAATGCAACGATAGTTTGTTCACCTGTATTCTCTGTATCCCTTTCTTCTTTGTGATTTCTTAAAACCTCTTAATATATTCTGTACAATAAAGGAGACCACACAATCATGCTTCTTTCGAAGAAAACGAAAATATCGGAAAGGAAATCAATAAATATCTGTCACGTGTTAAAGAGACAATGTTATATATGTTTTTTCCGAGAAGAAATAAGTAATACTCACTGATGTGCTGTTTATAGGAATTAGAGGACATTGCATTTCTTAGTAATGTTTTCTAGTAACCCCAATTTTTGCAACGTGGGGTAGCTCTGTACTGAGAAACTTTACACTATCACTGTTTTGTACGAGCATATCCATTTTCCAGGTGTAGGAGAAAATACGGAAAACGAGATTCTCGATATCTTAAAGCTATAATTAAATCTACCACTAATTAGACTTTTAATTAAACCTACATTTTCTAATTTCTCAATACCAATTAAACACAAATAACTAATAACCATTTATACCTAATTCCACAACTGAATACCGGACAATCATTGTTCTGTGTTGCCATCCCATTGCCATTGTTTTCCCGTAACGAACGGGCGCTGTAGGAAATAATTATTGTGTAGTGGCAACACTTTAGTAGTATCGACACGTGCGTATTGTTGCTACGATTGTTAGTGTTGCCGTTAATTAAGAATAAGTAAATACCTGCAGGGTTGACAGAGCGAAAAATGTGGGGGATTGAATTGTAAAGCAAAGATGTCTGTATTGTCGTAAAATAAAATATGAACTGGCTTTTTGTGGGTGTTATTGAAACGGTAGTATTTATTGTGATGCTTTTCGTTATTGTACGAAATTCAGATGTAATGAAAAAACAATAAATAGTTATTTTGAATCTAACTCAGTTTCGTTTTTTTTTTTAATAACTTTAAGGAAATGTTATTTGTCTTCAGAAAGCTTTAGCGAAAAACCGTTATTGGTTCTTGAATGAAAACTTAAAGAACGACGATCAAATTAACCACACGTAGGTAATGTAGGTATGCAGATAATCCAGTCTATTTAAATCATTGCCATTCGCAAACACGTCAACAATAATTTAACATTGTAAGCTCGTTAAGAAAAACTTTCACGAAACACAAGAATTACGTGTCGAACAACAAAAACATGCAGTTGCTATTAACATTATAATTTAGCATTGTCTTAAAAACAATACTTCAAGAAAAAAAATCTTCCGCTCCACAGCTTTCCGTCACAATGTGCACAGTGTTACACTTGTAAAGAAATTGTGACACTTGTGTTCCAAAATGGCGGTGACAACCGTGCACAGTGGGCTGTTGGAAAGCTACTCGATATTTACAAAAGTATTTGTTCTACTGTGTTGAAAGGTTTGTTTTTCGCTTTGTCTTATGCAAATGAATGATGCAGTCTTTGTAATTAGCTAATATTGAATGTGTGTTTTGCGTTCATAACGGGTAGGTGGTAGGCAATTGAATAAATAAAGTAAGGAATTTGTTATTGTTTGAAGTTTCTGTTGGAAGGATATAGTGTCACATGAAGCTGGTTTAATTAGGTGATTAAATTAGACTACAAGAGAACGTAAAGGTTTTATTTTAGGTATTTATAACATCAAATGGGTTTGACATTGTGTTAGATCTGTTATTAGGCTGTTTGAAAGATCTTTTAAAAAAACTTAACCTGAAAAAAAAAAATTAGCATCGAATTAAAATAAATACAGGCTCTTTGTATGTTTCTAAATATAACGTAAGAAGCAGTAAAATAGGTTTATCAATCAAACAATCAATAAAGTCAATGTACTCTTAATTATAATTACTAAAAACCATTGAACATGAATAAATGAAATAATTAATGAAATCATTAATTAAATCTTATAACAGGTCGCGCAAATTACAAATGCCTGCCGACGAACTTTTCCAACTATTGAACTTGTGAAAACCTATTCGATTCCAGCGCAGACAATGGCTGTAATGCCCGGTCACAATCGAATAGTATCAATCATTGTTCTAGATGCTTTGTTTGAGACCCAGTTAATCGACCTTTGCGAATTAAATTTATATTTAGATTGAGCTGTTTGAACTACACGCTCTGTTAAAATTATGAATGATTGTTATGATTAATAAATATTTATTGGTTGAAATTTTGGCTACAACTTTTCGTAAAAAAGCACACTGTGTGACTTTTCCAAAAAGTGTCGTTCTGTCGAATTAATGGGCTTGTGAAACGAAGGTTTGCTACCCTCAAAGAAAATATACCAAATCAATTTGTACTTATAACACTAATGCGACATTTTCTTCTCACCAGAAAAAAATAAAGCCGATTTTTCCCGGACAATCACGAAACCGTCAACGTAATTTTAATAGAACATTAGTCTTTTATACCATTGTCGTTACTAAGCACACGATCCTATCATCTGCACCGACAAAAGATACGAACCCACCCCAAAGTATCGACATAATAATGAGGAACCGGGAAAAACTTCTGTTGTGGAATGAAAAGCGCAAATTCGTCATTAGGCGGCGCTTTCCGCCATTGTTGTTCCTATCTCTTTCTCTCTTAAAGGCTTTTGCGTGAGTGCGAGCGAGACTACCGCTGGTCCTTCGAGCCGGATTGTTCCTTTCTATGTTAGCGACATTGTTTTCGCTTTTATACCCGCCTGAATTGGGATTGTCTTGTCTGTTTGAATGGACGCTGGCGCCCCTCCACGGTGGATGAATACAACCTTCTATAACTGGGGGGAAACAAAGGGTTGGTCTCTTGAATCGCGCTGGGAGACAGGTCGTTGGTGCCTTCGATTATATTGTATCGATTCAATGCCATTGTTTCAGCAATGAAGGATGGTTAGGGCAAATTACTTTTCTGTTTTTGTTCTGTTTTTATACATAGTTTATTGCTGTTATTAACTATAATACAAGCTAAATTATATCAGTTTTTTCCTTTTTGTTGTTAGTTAGATCTGGTCACGTTTCTTTAGTAACACGCCAATTTTGAAATGCAGAGTAAAACGATTTGGAGTTCGCCCGACACGCTTAAAAATATTGGCATGAAACATCGATGTGACATGGTATGGACGGAGTGTTTACGTCTGGTGCCTACTCCTTTCGTGCGAAATTTTTGACGTAGTATAGAATTCCTATCGTTATCTATAAAATATAACTAACTAGATGTTGCTCGCGTGAAATTTTTAATAAAAAATGTTACTTCCCTTTTTTATACGGATTTTGATGACAGTTCCAAGGGTTTGAAATTTTTCACGAAACCCGTATCCTTTTATAAAATACTAGCGGACGCCACGCGGTTTCACCCGCGTAGTTCCCGTTCCCGTGGGAATACAGGGATAAAAATTAGCTTATGTCACCTGGGGATAGTGTAGCTTCCCAACGGTGAAAGAATTTTTCAAATCGGTTCATTACTTCCAGAGATTACCCCCCTACATACAAACTTACAAACAAATGTTACCTCTTTATAATATTAGTATAAAAAGTAGTCTAAATTACTCCCTACAACATCAGCTATCCAGCCAGTAAAAGTCCCGCCAAAATTGGTCTAGCCCTTTTCGAAGATTACCTGGAACAAATAGATATGCAGACAGACAAAAATAAATGTTTCTTTGTTTTAAGTACCGTACAAAGGAAAAATCTACTCCTGGAGACACTCATCAGAAAGAGCTATAATGCTATACTATGAAAGCGAAAACAACGTCAATCGCTTCGTTTCGCTTCGGACGACACGACTCGACCACACACCGAACTAAATACGTCAACGTGTGATACCCGATCTCGATTCGATAAGTATTTTTTAATAATCTTAAATATCCAAATGAAAAAGTAATCTACACCAGAGACGTTTTAAATATCGAATGGTCAAATAACATACAGAAGATGAGTGCTAATGGCTATATTACACATGGTGCTGTGAATTGGGCAATAAAAGACGAAGTTTCAGCGTTTGTGAATGTGACACTTATGTGAGTGCGAAAAGTTATGAAATTTTGGATAGGTATACGAGAGTTTACATTTTTACGTGGGTGTTAAACTTTTTGTTAGTGTATTGTGAACGGCTAACGTATGAAAACTACACTTTTCGGGAGATGAACGACAATGGATTTTTTTGAAAAAACACTGTAATGTATAGTTCAGTAAGACAAAACGCATTGAAGATTTTCGCAATAACTCATTCATCATAACCGGAAGACGTCGCGTTGGAAGACCTTTCACTAGGTGGACCGATGACCTGGTGAAGGTTGCGGGAATCCGCTGGATGCGAGTCGCACGGGACCGGTCAATGTGGCGATACTTGGGGGAGGCCTATGTCCAGCAGTGGACGTATTGTGGCTGAAATGATGATGATGACCAAGTGAAACCATTGTAACCTATTGATCATAACGTGATCAGAGGGTATAGACAAAGTCACGTTTTATTAGGAAAAGTCAGGAATATTTAATTATTTATTTACGAGTATAATATTGGATTAACATGCTTTCGAAACGCTTTAAGTCAATCTTGGTTATTGATTTTCATCAACTCTTCCCAAATGGGTCGTAGGCATGTGGGACCAGTTGATGGTCGACTCGTTTATAGTCATTATAGGAGTGTCAAAATGGTCTGAAAGTGATTGTCACTTATTTGGGACCTCTGCACAGTAACCCTCTTTTGAGTATTAGATTACTATCTAAAGGTATGACTAAAAATATCCCGTTATCCACAGGAGCCGAATGGAAGCTTCTCTCCGAAGACGAGAAGCGGCCGTTCATAGACGAGGCGAAGCGCATCAGAGCCATGCACATGAAGGAACACCCTGACTACAAGTACAGGCCCAGGAGGAAGCCTAAGACCCTGAGGAAGGAGGGATACCCGTACTCCATACCGTATCCCAGTGTGCCCATGGACGCGTTGAGAGCTGGTGAGTTTTTTGTCCTGATTAATAATGATCCACCTCAATACTTTTATTGCATTCCACGTCTACATGTAGATATTTGTATTTGTAGGTGGTAAACTTATAATTAGATCATAATAATATGGACCCTGTCGGGCACAGCAAAATAAGTGACTTAGGAATTAGGATTTGTAAGATATGTCTTGGAATTGTGCAAAAATGTGTTAGTTAGATCTAAATCTCGTAATTTTTTTAAAGCTGTCTATGATCGAATCCAAAAACTATCTGTTAACAATCATTATCATAGTATCAGGCTGTAAATATTCTACCAAGACCCCTTCAGGGGTTTAAGAAATAAAGCGAGAATTAAAGTTTATCAACGGCATCATATATGATTCCATGTGGTTCTTCATACAGACAAGAGAGTTATAAGAAGTAACGAGTGAACATTTATACAGCCTCTCTCTATCTCGTATTAAGCTCACAAGTGTACCCTAAAAACTAGTAGCGGCCGCTTTTTCTTTAAATTATCAACTGAGTACTACATTTTAATAAATATTACGTATTTCGCTCGTGATTGTCGTCATCATCATCAGCCTATTAATGTTCCCACTGCTGGGACACAGGCCTCCTCTCTGTGAGAGGGAATGGGCTATACTATAATCCACCACGCGGGCCCAGTGCGGATTGGTAGATGTCACAGTCATGTCTTCGAATTTTTTGGTTCTAGGACATGCCGGTTTCCTCACGATGTTTTCCTTCACCGTTTTGAGAGCAGTGGTGATGAAATTAATTACACAAAGTAATGCACCTTGCCTGGGTTCGAACCCACGACTTACTGTTCGTAAGTCGGGGCCGCCACCACTGGACCACCGCTGCTCTTATTTACTGTCATACTATACAGCCATATGTTTGATGTGACTTTATTATTACGGTAAGTACTCTTATCGTCATAATAAAGTATTATTGTGTTAAAATTATGAGTAATGTAAATTTATTGTGAAGTATTTATATACATTTTTAGAGTTAAAATTTTCACGCGCCTCGGGAATAATGCCGTTTTATCAAAAAATAATTCTAAATAAGCAGAGGCAAACAATTCAATTTTTGATAGTTGTGTTTTTATGGCATTAAAATCAGTCTATGGTCTTTTATTTGAACATTAACCACAAAATGAATCACGAAAACTCCCTAATATGTGATAAAATCGTAATTAATTTAGAAATATTATAGGTTGTATTAGTGAAGAAAATGGTGGACATTGTCTTCAGCTACAGTGAACCATTGTAACTCTAAATTATAGTTGTGAACTCTTTAAAGTCTCACATGTGTACCATTATAATGTCATGAGCTCTAGAAAGATTCACATTGTGTATTTCTGTACAACTTATGCTCGATAAGCTCATATTCAGCCCTGCGCGGGTAAGCAGTTCTTCAATAGTGTGAACTATTGAAGAACTGCTTACCCTCTTAGATTTTTTAAAATACTAAATTTTAGGGATCCGCGTTGAAAATTTGAATTTTGTTTTAATACCACAAGTTACTTAGTATAAAGTCTCCGATAATAAATGCAGCAGGTGTTATTATGATTGAATGAATGTGTTATAATATGTGCTTATACTATACTTTACACGTACATGTGAACTCATTAAACGCTCTTTTAAAGAATAATTTAAAGGTTGATTACTATACTATACTATAACAGCCCATAACGTCCACTGCTGGACATAAGCCTCTCCCATGATGGGAGGAATTTGCCGTAATCTCCACGCTTGGCAGGCGGATTGGAGATCGCAGTGATGAAAGACTACCAGAAAACGCTGCTGCCCATTCTCTGGTCTACGGAGGCGCAAGGTGTTCTGCCTCAGATATTAGTCGCCTTATACGACACCCGTAAGTGTAATGGGTTGGTTCTATTCTACTCTGCCGGATACCACACGGCTAATTAATAGATAGACACGGCTAATTAATAAAAGGTTGATTAATATATCACAAACTAGACCCGCTTATAGCTACAAGCTGAATAACGCTCCACAAAAGGTAAATTTAACAGCTTTTTGTCTGCATTTATGTTCACATTTGTTGTATTAAAATGCCAGCAATATATCACCGTACATGTGGACCTTTAAATAGCCCGTGCTGTATTTATCCCCTCTTAAATTAATAGATAGACACGGCTAATTATTAAAAGGTTGATTAATATATCACAAACTAGACCCGCTTATAGCTACAAGCTGAATAACGCTCCACAAAAGGTAAATTTAACAGCTTTTTGTCTGCATTTATGTTCACATTTGTTGTATTAAAATGCCAGCAATATATCACCGTACATGTGGACCTTTAAATAGCCCGTGCTGTATTTATCCCCTCTTAAATTGCTTTTGTTTGGCTTTTAAAATGAAAGCTGACTTGAACGTTAATGTTATCCTATTATAACACCAATAGTTACTTAATAGGCGATTTTTGAACTTCTATACATGCCTTATACAGGTAGAAGTGCATTTGTTCACTTTAATACAGCCAATGAACCATGTGTGGCCAATATTAATGCTTAGAGATCACCGGTGAACTAAATGTGAACTATTATAGAGAACAAAATGCTACTTGGGCAGTGACTCGATTCAGGTCAGATAGGTTGTCACTCCATGTAAAATTCTGGTAATCAGGTGCATCCGGTTTGACTAAAAACCGACCCTAATATAGTTGAGTTGAGTTTACTTCATCATGTGCCTTTTTCTCAAACTATGTTGGGGTCAGTTTTTAGTCTAACCAGATGCAGCTGCTAACAAGAACGTTTTTTTTTACCTGAAACAAAACTTATCTCAATTCGTTTTTTTTAATGGTATCTTACTAATGAACTAGGGCATCGATTTATTCTTTCAAGTTCTAACGACTCAAAAAAAAACCCCACATCACCTTACACACTTGCCAACAACATTGTCGCTAATGGCGAACTAAACGTCATTGTGTTCAACAGAAAGTTATAATATTGCGTCAAGAGCTGTCATTATGTGTTGTAAAACCTTTGTTTATTGCACTTTATTATTTTGATTGTTGCCGCGACCTGATGGAGGGATTACACGATTGTAGTACCGTTTGGAGGTTTATTTGATAAATTGTTGTATTATGCAAAAGCTGTACACTTAGTAGAATGAGTTTTTCATTACATAGTCTTTGAAAGGGATTAAATGAACTTAGAGGGTTGTATTGATTATTAAATACTTTCTTACGTGTTACGTTCGCAAATCATATTTTGTTCAACAAACAGCCTATAACACTGATCTGCCAATTGAAAAAAACGTAACAAAATTTAAATTACGCGAGCGGGATATTTGAATTGAACGTTGAAAATCCAGCATGGCGGTTTTTATACAGACATTAATTTCGATTGCACTAATTAGCTAGTAAAACGGGCGTTGAGTATATTTCTTAGTCCGTGTCAGGCTTAGGTTTTCTAAAAGCTTGAGTATCAGTGCCGAAAGCTCCCCCTTCATAAACCCATTTCTATGTAGGAACAGTCAAAGATCTGCATTCGCTGATACATCTTTTCTTTGTGAGACGAATCAAGTTATTAGGAACACAGACTAAATTAGAATAAAATATTTAGTATATGAATATGATAGATAGATAATTACATAGAACCACTGAAATAGTACTTACACAAAAACGCACACATACATACACTTACACATAACTTAACAAAACAAAACAAATTAATAAAATAATTAATACAACTTAATAAAATATAAATTTAATAGAGAATATAAATTAATAAAATATAATAATTCATACAAATTAATGAAATTAGAACAACTGATACAAAATAATAAAAAATAATAATTACAACACGTAAATAAAATAATTGAATAACCTTATAATATTAATTAAAATAACTACATAAACCTAATACTAGTAATATTGTCGATAATAATTGTATTTGTAAACAAACTTACAATCCAGTATACCCACTAACTGGATGTTTGTTTTGTCCAATCTACCTTATTATGTTGCCGTGCCCTACCTAACCGGGTTTCATGTTGGAACTTACTTACATATATGTAACAACTTAATGTACACATGAATGCAATAAAGAGTTTGAGTAAAAAGCCTGATTCTGATAGCCATAATACCGAAAAAACATTCTCTTGATAAAACACGTAACAACCTCACCACACTAACATTGCAACGTTTAATTAAACAACAACACCTTACATCTCCTGCCACAAAAAACCATCAAAGATACTTCCAATTTCTTCCTCAATTAATTTTCCTCGTAAATAACATTCTAAAAACTAAATCAGTCAAAACTCTCGTTCCGCGCCGGTCCACAATCCAATATCGTATTCCAATACAATTTTTTCGAACCGACACAATATTCTGTTATATGATGAATACTATAAAAGTTTCTGTACAAATAGCTAGATAGAAGCTGGTTACAAAAGGGCCAGTTGTACTGACGTTATCAGTCTATTCATTCGATGTCATCGAATCCGCTAGTCCATTGGTTCCCAACACTATGCTCCGCGAACCACCAGACGTTCGGTAGAGCTAAAATATGGTTCGCGATCAAATTTTATTCTTGTACAGAAGGATTAAGATCGAAAATCAATTCTTCTCTATTATTATAGTAGGTTAGGTATATTATGGTGGTTGTACTCGTCGAGACACTCTGAGGTGGGGCGAGAGCGGTAGTGTATACAGAGTGTAAAAGACCTCATCACGAAGCCACCAAGCAATCTGTACATCAAACCAACTAACTTTACACAAAAATTATTGCTAAGAAACGACTTGTTTTTTTGGGGTGAAAAATCATGTTTTGTGGTAGAACTCAATGTAACGCACTCAAAACATTGTGCTGATGGATGGATTCAATAGTACGGGGGTCGTGGAGGTGTTAAAAGTAAAAAAAAAAAACTCAAAAAGTTGGAACTTTGACCCCCAAGATATTGGGGGTCAAAGTTCCAACTTTTTGAGTTTACCGTAACTAGAAGGTTCGCAGGTATGGTGAAACAAAAAAAAGATCGCAATGGCGGGGAACACGACCCCCGTACTATTCAATCCATCCAGATTGAATAGTACAGGGGTCGTGGAGGTGTTTAAAGTAAAAATCTTACATTAAAAACTTGTATTTAGAAAAAAAACATGTCAAAAAGTTGTAATATTGACCCCCAATATCTCCGTAACTAGAAGGTTCCCACTGTTCCCAGGTATGGTGTAGAACAAAAAAATTGATCGCAATGACGAGGAGAACAAGTGCCTTTCGGCTTCGTTAAGAGGTGTTTTACACCCTTTATGGTAGCGCCAGTCTCGTTTCGGTGTTAGAGGTATTCTCGATAGACTCATAGGGAGAGCTCACGATCGAGAGTGTACAGCCACAACAACTTTTGAATAAAACGAGTATGTTAAAAGTTTTGATTGTAGTTTATTCTTCTTGTACGTTATGGTCCTTGCCAATAAAAAAAAAGAAACCATAGAGGTCTCTGGTCGAAAAAAGGTTTGGAGCCACTGGGCCAGCCGAATTGGGATTACACAATTGCTCGTGCCTCGTTTTAACGCAGTGGACGAGATAGTGGATTGAGTCGAGTAGGTATTTGTACTCGCTTTTGTGAGGGAAAGAATGGTTGTTGTTGAAAGAAATTACTGTTAGTGTTATCGAAGCTCGATATCTTTTTCAGGTTTCATGGATTGGTTATGAGGAAAGTTCTTGTATTTAATATAATAGCTAGTGTCTACGTATTTTGTTTGGTCCTATTTTAACTGTCTTTAGTTTTTTGTCAATACCTACACTTGCTCATGAAAAATTCCATTCAATTGTGTGGCTATTCATGGGCAGAATGAGTAGAGTACCTACTTAATGGAGAAATTTCGGTGGAAGAAGAAAATAAAGAGTGTAAAACACCTCTTAACAAAGCCGAAAGGCACTTGTTCTCCTCGTCATGGCGATAGTTTTTTTTGTTCTACACCATACCTGGGACACTTGTTTTAGACGTTACCTGGGAACCTTCTAGTTACGGAGATATTGGGGGTCAAAGTTCCAACTTTTTGACAAGTTTTTTTTTTTATATACACGTTTTCAATGTAAGATTTTTACTTTAAACACCTCCACGACCCCCGTACTATTCAATCCATCCATCAGCACAATGTGCGTTATAGTGCGTTATATTGAGTTCTACCACAAAACATGATTTTTCACCCCCAAAAAAAATTGGTTTCCCAGCAATAATTTTTGCACAAAGTTTTACTTAGTTTGATGTACAGAATGCTTGGTTCACGGCTTCGTGATGAGGTCTTTTACACCCTGTATGCTGTGCCGACTCCAAATAAATTGGTATACGAGGAGTGTGGTGAGGATTCATTACAAAATTCAACAGTCTCCCAACAAGATTTGAAGTAAGTAGACCACTATCTTCCAGTAGCAACATATTACAATCAACTGGCTCGTAAACTACACTAAACGCGGCAAGCAGGTCAGTCGCCTGCCGCCAACAAAAAACTACGCCCACAATCACGATCATATCCCGTGACTCCTAAAATAAAACGAACAGACGTAAAAATTTTACACGTACACTATATAAAACGTTTTTATATCAAAATCTATATATTTGTTACGCTATTTACTGATATAACGTTGATACCAACACATAAACATCGTTATTTATGACGCCTGGCGATAGTTTTTGATTCGACGTCATCCGAAACATGTATCGTTTTATTTAGAAAGTTTTGGTACGTCCTTTTTCAAAGGTGCTTGACTAAAACGATTACCTATTTGTTGGGATCAAAATGTCCACATTTCAAATCTGTTTCATAGGATGCAAGGCTGTAATGGGCTTACATGTTTGGTTGCTTTGTATTTAGGGGCCGTAGTTATTCTTTTCACATTTTTTTAAAGTCAAGTTTGGCCATCACAGCAAACTGTATCATAGACCACAATACGCTTTCTATCTGGCAATACTTTCTTCTTAATACAACCATAACAATAAGAACCAAGATAAAAAAAAACAATATCATAAGCAATACAATTTAAAAAACACGCACACTTAAATAAAGCCTAGTACACATAATCGAAAAAGCGCTTACATCACATAAGAGCGCCCGCCGCGCGCTCAACAAAAGATTTCCAAATATGAAAAGCGAAAATGGAACGCATAGTTTAAACCGTCTTGGCTGCTTTTGACAGTTGACAGTTTTCACTGTCAATGTGAAAGTGACAATAGGGTTAGTTGGGGTGCGTCAAGCCTCGTCCGTTTGGGGTTGCCCCATTGACATGCGATTAAAATTATTGAAAGATTTCGCTTTTTAAACGATATGCGTGTTGTTATTGAATTTTAAAGGGTTGTTTGTGGCTTAGTTTGTCAGTTTAGAGGGTTTCTTGTGTTCAAAATAAAATGAGAAGTGAAAACTTAAAAGTTTTAAAACTGTTACGAACTTGATTAGTGTGACAAAAGGTTGAAACACAAAGGGGTCTAAAAGAGTTACAAAAGAAAATAAACGAAAACTTACGAGTTTAACATTTTATTTTCTTTATGATAAATGACTGAACGCTGCTATATTATGAAAAACAAAAAAAATAAACAAACACCCATCAAAAAAGTTTGCGATCACTGAAAAATCGATATCTTTTGTTACGGTAGATTATGGCTTTTATGATTTCTTCTTTTTATATTCTTTATTTAAAAATATAGGTTTAGAATAAAAAACAGTAAAAAAAAACACACAAAGAATTTTCCTCGACAAAGTTCAATTTAAAAAATTATATCAGCTTATGCTAGTGATCACAAACTTTTTTTGATGTGTGTGTTAAAATTATTGGTTTACTGTTGGTTAAAGGTAATAAAATATCACAGTCAATTATATCACTTTTATCCTATAACCTGCTTGTTATGAAGACCCCACAACACCATTCACATTTATAGTCAAAACTAACACCAACTTTTTACATACCATTCGTAAATTACCCAATTCACACTATTTTTCACTTGCCGTCAACATTGCGGTCGCCGAACTAAAACGTGGGCGGAGTCGGCACGTGTGCCGTGACCCTTATTTAAGGGTCGCGCCACACTTTGCACTAACATGGCTTTTAAGTTAATTGCAGCAGTGAATTTATGTTCAGAAATAAAACTGGGGGTGAATAATTACATCGCGAGTTCGAAATCATTTTTAATATGGCTGCGGATGTTTTAATTAGTAATATTTTTTGTTTTGTGAAAGTACTTCGCGCGTTTTTTTTTCTTTTTACGAGTTAAACTAATTAAATATTTGAGTTTGATGGATACGAGCATGTGGGGTAGTAATTAGTAGATAAAACCTCTTTTAAAATGCTGGTAAACAAATAATTTTTACACACGATAATTTGACAGCTACAAATCTACGCATTTATTTACCCAACTAAAAGAATGCGCTAAAAAGGTGTTAGTTATGTTATTTTATTCCCCAAGCAACAATGTATCTTGGCTTTTCAAAGCATTAATTAAAGAACTTACCTACCTACTAATATAATTATTTAATGTAGAGAGGCGCACTATATATACCATAGGTATTTTCTTCCACAATTGAACACGGATCTTTTTGACTTGTGGTTAAAATAAATTCATCATCATCTGCCTAGCCTTTTCCCAACTATATTGGGGTCGGCTTCCAGTCTAACCGGATGCAGCTGAATGTACCAGTATTTAGTTTGTTTTTTTGTATTTTTTTTTGTTTGTTTTTTATTTTGGTTGTGGTTAAAATAAATTATTTCGGTATAATTTCAAAAATGTTGACCAAAAACGTATCCTGTCAATATTATCTCAGCGCCACAAGATCCTTCTACAGCAGCAGTATTTCTCATATTTATCACCAGCTACACAAATCAAAAACAAAACAACGTCGCAACAAGCCATTCACGAGAAAAAAAAAACTCCCAAAAATATATTTATCAACTAAAAGCCCTTTTACTCTAAGCGCCACGCGGCCAGCACGTGACGTCACTGACATTAGGGCTCCACACTTCGTCCTAAGAGGCTGCGCACGCGCCGACCCCGCCCATTATTGGGTAATTTGACCAGAACTTGATAGGTTCATGTTTGTGATTTGGTCACAAATTGTGGCAATTGCTCTGATATAGTTAGTTTGTTTGGAGGTTATGTTGACGCGTGTTGGGTCAATCGGCTCGCTCTGTGAGGTTCCTTTCTCTGGAGCCCTAACCACTAGTAGCTTGGACTTTGCTCCATACACGGGCGGACCACTATTTTTAATCTACACTAATATTATAAAGAGAAAAGATTTGTATTTTTGTGTGTATGTTTGTAATGAATAAACTCAAAAACTACTGCGCCGATTTCAAAAATTCTTTCACCATTAGAAAGCTACATGCACTCTAGCTCTCTCTCATAGGCTATATTTTATCCCCGTACTCCCACGGGAACAGGAACTACGCGGGTGAAACCGCGTGACGTCTGCTAATACTTAATATTTAAAGAAAAATGTGTTGTTTAAATGTAAGAGACAATACACAGAAACAATACAAGTAAAAGACATAACAATTAGAAGAATAAATACTAACAAGAAAAATACACATACTGCTTAGTTGGTCGGCATTACAAATTCAATCAACCAATGGAAAGCGTTTGTACTAAAGATATTTATTACAAGATAAATAGTGACGTAGGCGCGATAAGTAACGTTTGTTTTCTTTAAAAGAAAACGGCGTACAATATGGCGTTGCATTACATTATAACCGACTTCTACAAAGGAGGAGGTTCTCAAGTCTCGGCTGTTTAATGTTTATTACCTCGCAACTCCGTGATTACTGGTCCGATTAACGTGATTCCTTTCTTTACAAATACAATTAGTTTCCATCTGTATTCAAAATACTGAATGGAGTTTTATTGTAAGACTGGTGCTATTATCATCATTCATCATCATCATTTCAGCCGAAAGACGTCCACTGCTGGACATAGGCCTCCCACAAGTGTCGCCACATTGACCGGTCCCGTGCGACTCGCATCCAGCCGATTCTCGCAATCTTCACCATGTTGGCAAAAAACAAGAAATTCTTAAACAATTGACACTCGTCAACTTGCACTCCAGTATCACTGAGACGAGGCTTGTGGCCCAGCTGTGGGGACATTAGAGGTTAATTATTTGGGCGTATTATTTCGGAGTCTATGGTCCAGATTAGACCGACCGGTATCTAAAGGGTGTAAAACAACTCTTAACGAAGCCGAAAGGCACTTGTTCTCCTCGTGATTGCGATCAATTTTTTGTTCTACTCCATACCGGGGAACCTTCTAGTTACGGAGATATTGGTGGTCAAAGTTCCAACTTTTTGACAAGTTTTTTTTTTAATACAAAAAAATCTTTCATTATAAATGAATGTTTTTTTACTTTAAACACCTCCACGACCCCCGTACTATTCAATCCATCCATCAGCACAATGTTTTGAGTGTGTTACATTGAGTTCTACCACAAAACATGATTTAACCCCCCTCTTTTTCATTCCCTCTCATAGAGAGGAGGCCTGTGTCCCAGCGGTGGGAACATTAATAGGCTGATGATGATGATGATGATGATGACACCCCAAAAAAAAAGGCGTTTCCCAGCAATCATTTTTACGTAAAGTTACTTAGTTTGATGTACTTACAGAATGCTTGGTTGACGGCTTCGTGATGAGGTCTTTTACACCCTTTTTTTTTTTTGTTTTTTTTTTTCGGATGGGAAATCATCAAATAACCCCTCCCGCTCTGGGCGGAGCAGGAGGGAGTGTCAGACTTTTACTGACTAAAACCCATCCATGTTCCTTCATCGCCCTTTGTGTTCCGGGGCCACGGTATCTCTTTCGAACAGTCCCGCAACCCCGGCAGGGTCTTTTACACCCTGTGTAATAGTTTTCTGTTCAGACATTTTCGAATAAATGAAAAAAAGAACATAAATAAAATTAATAGTTCTGGTGACGAAAGATTTTCTAACGTTACAAATCACAAATAAGACAAGAGGACCTTAGTTTCGTTTTCCCTTGTCAGTCTCATAATTCTAGCTAAAAAACACAATTCCAACACACATACTAGTGATGTTCCCAATCATAATCAGACATTGTGCACAAGTAGCGAAGCAGAGGGATTCATTCCATCGGTCATTGTTGTCACACAATACAGACAGGGCTCCGCACGAACTATGTTGAACACAGTGAAGGAATCTCTTGAACAAATAGTGTTGGGTTGTGGTCAGTGTGAAGGCGTTTAGCGGGAAAAGAAAGATATTTTTAACCTAGTAGTGAAGGAGACGGATTCATTCCATCGGTCATTGTTGTCACACAATACAGACAGGGCTCCGCACGAATTATGTTGAACACAGTGGAGGAATTTCGGGAACAAATAGTGTCGGGTTGTGGTCAGTGTGAAGGCGTTTAGCGGCTTAGGGAAGATATTTTAAACATAGTAGCGGATTCATTCCATTTGGTAACTGTTGTGGGCGCAATACAGACAGGGCTCCGCATTTATGTTGAACACAGCGGTGGAAACTCTTGAACAAAATAATAGTGTTGGGCGGTGGTCAGTATGTGAGCGGGTCCACCATTTTTAGATGACGGAGAATGTAGAGCAATTAATCTAACCAATGTGGATCGTGTCACCGCCAGATAAGTAAGAATTAAAGGTCATTAACCCGCATACATTTATTTAAAATCAAATACATAATTCCGAAAACAGAAATAATGACATACTGAATCTTGTCCCTAAACGACCTTTATCGTGATCCTTGACTTTTTCTAGTAATAAAAAACGATTCATAATGTATTGTCGGGGTATCTACGCAGAGCAATGACCTTTAATTCTTCCTTATCTGGCAGAGACTATAGAGTCTCTGCCAGATATGGTCATTGGTCATTGCTGGTCATTGCTCTAATCTAACTATCCAGTCCATCTATCTAGTCCATAAAGAAAGAGCGGTCATGATTTTGATTAGACTATCTAGCATGGACCATAGCTAGCATTTCCGCTGTCACTGAAACCAGAGCCTTACATTAAACCTACATAAATACAAGGACAATGTAAACACGTGTTACAGATTATGTAAGGTTTATTAATTAACTGAACGACTGAGTTTTGTTATTTGATACCAACAAAAAGCTTCAGGATTTAGGTAAATATTTTTAATGACAGTTGGGACAAAACGAACTTCATAACTGCTAACAACACTGGGTGATGTCAGTAAAAGTGTAACGTGTTATACTTGGCATAAAGAATAAGAATAATTTATTTTTTAAAAAGTATTACAAAAGTGTACTAGTGTTATTTCTCAAACAATGGTATAACTAGTGCATAAAAGTAAACTATAACTAAAATTAATTTAACAGTTGCAAGTAACGATAATGTGGAATTCAAGTGTTTGGTAGCGACCTGCCCGAACTAGAGATATTTAAACCTGTGTTTTCAGGCCATCACTTTACATAGCACAAATTAATTAGGACAATTAAAGTTATAAAATAAAATAAAATCTATTAACAACTATAAGAATAAAAAACCGGCCAAGTGCGAGTCGGACTCGCGCACGAAGGGTTCCATACCATTATCTATACATTAGACAAAACGCCAAAAAAAATCACGTTTGTTGTATGGGAGCCCCCTTAAATATTGATTTTATTCTGTTTTTATAATGTACTAGCTGTTGCCCGCGGCTTCGCCCGCGTGCAGTTCGTTAACTGTCACATACATCACTACATGATAATTTAGGTTATTAACTATGTGCCAAATTTCATAATCATCGCAATTTATTATTATCATCACAATCACCATCACTATCACAACAACCATCATTATCACAATATTTATCACCATCACTATCACAACCACCATCATTATCACAATATTTATCACCTTCACTATCACAACCACCATCATTATCACAATCATTATCACAATCACCGTCACTATCACAGTCACCATCATTATCACAATCACCATCACAATCACCATCACTATCACAACCACCATCATTATCACAATCATTATCACAATCATCATCGCAATCACCATCACAATTATCATCACAATCACAATCACCATCACAATCCCCATCACCATCGCTTTCAGCATCACAATTACCGTCACAATCACAATCACCATCACCATCATAATAATCATTAAATCACTACCACAATCACCATCATCGTTATCACAATCATTATCATCGTGATCACAATCACCATCACTATCACAATCACCATCACCATCACCATCACCATCACCATCACAATCACCATCACAATCACCATCAAAATCACCATCAAAATCTCGATCACAATCACTATCACTATCACAATCACTATCACAATCACTATCACAATCACTATCACAATCACTATCACAATCACTATCACAATCACTATCACAATCACTATCACAATCACTATCACAATCACTATCACAATCACTATCACAATCACTATCACAATCACTATCACAATCACTATCACAATCACTATCACAATCACTATCACAATCACTATCACAATCACTATCACAATCACTATCACAATCACTATCACAATCACTATCACAATCACTATCACAATCACTATCACTATCACAATCACTATCACAATCACTATCACAATCACTATCACAATCACTATCACAATCACAATCACTATCACAATCACTATCATCATTTTAACAATCATTATCATCGTAATTACAATCATCATCATCACAATCCCCATCCTCGTCATCATAATCATTATCATCGTAATCTCTATCATTTTCATCTTAATCACAATCATTATGATCACAATCGCCAACACTATCACAACCACAATCATTATCACAATCACCATCACTATCACTATCACTATCACAATCAACATCACAATAACCGTCACATCACCATTACAATCACCATCACGATCACAATTACTATCACAATCATTATCATCGTAATCACAATCACCTTCATCGTTATCACTATCACTGTCACAATCACCATCACCATCGCTATCACCATCACAATCACCGTCACTATCACAATCACCATCAAAATCACTATCACAATCACCATCATCGTTATCACAATCATCATCATCGTAATCACAATCATCATCATCGTAATCACAATCATTATCATCGTAATCACAATCATTATCATCGTTATTACAATCACTTAAGTCAATCTCCATCACTATCACAATAACAATCACCATCACAATCACCATCACAATCACCATCACAATCACCATCACAATCATCATCACAATCACTATCATCATTTTAACAATCATTATCATCGTAATCACAATCATCATCATCACAATCTCCATCCTTGTCATCACAATCATTATCATCGTAATCGGAATCATTACCATCGTACTTTCAATCATTATCATCTTAATCACAATCATCATGATCACAATCGGCATCACTATCACAACCACAATCATTATCACAATCACCATTACTATCACTGTCAGAATCACCATCACTATCACAATCACCATTACTATCACTGTCACAATCACGATCACCATGGCTATCACCATCACAATCACCGTCACTATCACCATCACCATCACAATCACAATCAAATCACTATCACAATCACCATCATCGTTATCACAATCATTATCATCGTAATCACAATCATCATCATCACAATCATCATGATCATTATCACAATCATCATCGTAATCACAATCATTATCATCGTAATCACAATCATCATCATCACAATCAACATCATCATTATAACAATCATCATCATCGTTATCACAATCATCACAATAAATCAACAATAACCCTGTATAGAAGTTGAATCCGCTATCTTCTGGATCTCAAAATAAATGCCATTTTCGACATCAGCACCCCTGATAATCTCGGTTTCGACACCCAAATTGATTTTTAGACATTTCAACCCCATCGCACCCCAACAGGGAATGATGGTAATTCAGGTCCGCCACATTAAATCTTAAAATCGTTGTTTTTGTAATACACAAACAGACCCAATTCACCATACAAAAAATACCTATGTTGAATTTCATGCATTGTTACCCCATTTCCCCTTTAGGGGTTGAATTCTGAAAAAACCTGAAACACGAATGTAAACTCATTTATCGATAGGAGTACTCCTGTTAAGTTTCGAATAAAGTAGTCTAACTGATCTTATTTCGCCATGTTATCTTTGGACCCCCGTTTCAACCCCTTAGGGGGTTAATTTTGAAAAATCCTTTCTGAAAAAGTGAGCCGTCACGGGACGCTGCCATGCACCCCTAAACCCCATAAAAAACCTATGTGCCAAATTTGGAATCTCCAGACTCAGCGGTTTGGGCTGTGCATTGATTTTTAGAGTTTGGCACCCCATTTCCTCCTCTTAGGGGTTAAATTCTGAAAAAACCTGAAATCCGTTTCTACTCATTTATCAATAGAAGCACTCCTGTAAAGTTTCAAATAAAATAGACTAACTAATCTTGTTTCCCCATACAAACTTTGGAGCCCCGTTTAACCCCTTTAGGGGGTGAATTTTGAAAAATCCTTTCTTAGTGCACCCCTAGACCACATAAGGAACCTACTTGCCAAATTTGGAATCTGTAGACCCAGCGGTTTGGGCTGTGCGTTGATAGATGAGTCAGTCAGTCAGTCAGTCAGTCAGTCAGTCAGTTTCTTCTTAGATTTCTTGTTATAGCGGCAACAGAAATACATCATCTGTGAAAATTTTAACTGTCTAGCTGTCACGGTTCATGAGATACAGCCTGGTGACAGACAGACGGACGGACAGACGGACAGACAGCGAAGTCTTAGTAATAGGGTTCCGTTTTTACCCTTTGGGTACGGAACCCTAAAAACCGGCCAAGTGCGAGTCGGACTCGCACACGAAGGGTTCCGTACCATTGACTATATTTAGTATTTGTTGTTATAGCGGCAACAGAAATACATCATCTGTGAAAATTTCAACTGTCTAGCTGTCACGGTTCATGAGATACAGCCTGGTGACAGACAGACGGACAGACAGCGAAGTCTTAGTACAAAAAAAACTTAGTGTAAAAAAGGTACAGAGAAAAACATTAAAGTAGGGCTGAACATGCAGCATTGGACATGGGATGCCTTAAAAATCAATAGACTCGCTGGTTCTTCATGAAAACCATAGGAATTGACTCAGCTGTATTTAATTACATGCATAAGTTAGTAATACTAAAATTAGTTTGTTTTTATTCACTATCACTAGCGATATAGACAAGTGTTTTCACTGTTTCGTTTATTTCTCATCATCAGTCTGAATACTCACTTTGCCAGCATTTTTAACCGGTTCTCTATTGTATTACCTAACTTTTTTATTCATAATTTAAAGTGCCATAACTTTTTTTGTCTTAATCATCATTTGTCCGAATGATAACTTACCCGAACTTAATATCACATAATATCACATGCCATAAAATTGAAATCCCTAAATACAATATGCTCTAAACCTGTTTGTCATGAATATTACAATCTATAATATACAAAACACTTAAAATCGTTTTCAATAATAGTTATAAATCCTAAATTAAAAAAAAAAGTTAAGATCTTAATAATATTTTTAAAACAAACCGGTATGTTCCCAGACGTTCCCAAAAGGGAACAGAACATTGTTATTTTAATTGTGTCTGTAATTACGGGTACCTACAGTAAAGTAAGTATTACTTAGCTTTTGCTATGCTATGAACTTCTCTCAACACAACACATTTTTATACAATATTGCTCTTATGAAATTTGTAAGAATTAAAAAGTAGAACCATCATATCGCAGAAAGTTCATAGTTAGAATCTTCTTTTGTTTTGGCATACATTTCATATAAGTAGTCACTAAAAGGCAGAAAATCAATCAATCGAACCGTCAATCATTATAAAACAGTTGAGTGTGAACATAATTATGTGGATTTTATTTTTCCCTGTAATAAGTATGCAAACATGCAAACAAACATGCAGCAAGCATGCAGCAAGCAGGCAGCAAGCATGCAGCAAGCATTCAGCAAGCATGCAACAAGCTTGCAGCAACCATGCAAGCACGCATACAGTATGCAAACAAGCATGCGGCATGCAAGCGAGCAAGCAACATGCAGCAGGCATGGTTTCTGTCACGACTCCGGCGCTGCGGGGCTCCGGCGGTCCCACGCGAGCTTATCGTCGCAGATGTGTTTAACGCTCACCACCGCAGCTTCGGCTTGCTGGCCGGCTTTGCCGGCCAGCCTCAGCAGCGGCGGCGAGTGTTACAATCACCTGCTCCTCAACTCGCGGGCCGCCTCGCCCCTCCGCGCCTACGCGATTTTAAATTACACTCTAGGGGTAGGGCAGACAAGACTGCGTGGGGTCGGATTTACAGCGATTCGTTTCTGTCACTAAAACCTAATTTTTAGCAAATGTTTTAGGACCAAAAAATTTATTACACTTATATGGACATTAGGAATAATACACATTATATAATATAATACTTAGGATATTTGACTTTATGGCATATACAATTAGAAGATTCAATTATTATAGTATTTGATATTATGACAGAACAGTTTTAGAAATAAAGATAATTATGTAAAACAAAATTTCGGGATTTTGAACATTATGGTAACTGAAGTTTATAGCAAACGTTTTATGGATAATGATTTTCGGACAAAAATTTTTAGGAGATATAAGGGAGTACCTTTTTAACCGACTTCAAAAAAGAAGGAGGTTATATTATTATGTTCGTATGTATGTTTTTTTTATGTTTATTACATGATTTCTCCCCCATTTGTGGACCGAAGGTCAAGCTTCAGAAGTCTGTAATCTTTGTTTGATTGATTTAGTGTTTTTGTTGTTTTTGTTTTGATCTTTGTTTGATTGATTTGGTGTTTTTGTCACCGGCTTCTGAAGCAAAAATTATTTTTCACTTTTTTGTGTTTTTTTTTGTCATTTTTATTTTTTGCAAAAAAGTTTTTTAAAGGTACTAGATATGGAAGATATATTGAGTATGTTATCAAGTTTACTGTCAGTTACCTGCATGAAGATATCGAGTATATCGACTGTGTACGAACTCAAAAAAACGAATTTAAAAACATCGAAGAAAATTCTACCTCACGTGAAACTCTGGGTAATATTAGAAAACGCCAGACGTTCAAAATTAACTCATTTGTATATTATAATTTGTATAATTATATTATCAGTATAATTTGTAGCGGCTGTCTGTTAATCTATTGTCTCCTGTACACTAGCCATAAGAAAATCTGTCAAAAATCAATACTAGCATTACCTTTTTAAAATTCAGACTCAAACATTACTCGTGTTCTACTCAAATAATAATAATTTGAATGACGAAATAGAAAAGTAAATAATTTTTGACAAGCATTACTTATATTTCCACAACTGTGTGTACCAGCGTTATTGTCATTACATCGTGTTTCATAAAATTGGTCTATTGTGTCGCAACGCCCATACATAAATGTTTTATTATATATACAAGTTAAACTTATACTAATTGTCATGTAAATTAGAACATTACAATGCCATCTTTTCATACAATTTACGTTTACATATTAGTTATACATGTTTTTCAGTTTATTGTTTTGCACAGCTATTAATAATGCTAATAACAATTGACGCAGATATTCGATTGTTTTCTTGTTTGTATTGCACGGGTGTTTTCTTGGCGGGTGGAAACATTATCATTATTGTTGCTACTTTTATCTGGTATTGGAAACAATAATTTACTTTATTTTTTAATTACTAGTTGTTTTTGTTTAGTCTACTGTTACCCTCTGCATTTGTTCTTTTATACGTATATCAAACCTTATTTATACGAAGCAAGACCAGCAATGATTTAAAACCTTTTAGTTACTTGCAGCCGTGTGGTATCCGGCAGAGTAGAATAGAACCAACCCATCACACTCACGGGTGTCGTATAAGGCGACTAATGTCTGAGGCAGAACACCTTGTGCCTCCGTAGACCAGAGAATGGGCAGCAGCGTTTTCTGTTAGTCTTTCATCACTGCGATCTCCAATCCGCCTGTCAAGCGTGGAGATTACGGCAAATTCCTCCCATCATGGGAGAGGCTTATGTCCAGCAGTGGACGTTATGGGCTGATGTAGTGTAGTTACTTACATAGTACAGCAGAAAAGAAAACAGAGGCCCTCTCTCGCGCACGTCTGCAGATGAGTGCGAGTGAGAGAGATGGATAGATCCGAATATACGGACGAAGCGTTAGGGAGTAGGGTCTCAGGTGTACATCTGAAAAGTGTAGGTATGATTTATTTCCGAAATGCTCTCAAATCCGACCATTTAATGTTCTGGAGGTCTAAAATGGCCGCTTTAGCAGAATCGTAACAAGAATCACGATAAAAAAAAATTTTGGACTTTATGTTCATTTCTGTAAAATCCATTTTAAGAATTTTACATTTTTAACGTGATTCATACTAAGATTCTGTGTGGATTCTGCTAAAGCGGCCATTTTAGGCCCGCTTTCATGCAATGATTTTTATCAAATAATGCCTAGCAAAAAGATAACACCGTCACAATTAAAATCGGCACGATTTTGTGCTTTGTAGACTACAATGTCATGCAAAAAAGTTCGCCTAACTTAGTATTTTTCCCTAATTAAAAACCGTGAAGAGTTTTTAACAAATTATGTGCGACACCGTTTTTTTGCGCGGCAGTGTATTTTTCTAGGAAATTCTTGTTTATTTAGCTAATGATGTTGCATTTTTCTTAACGTTGAGTGTAATAAATATCATAATCGATTTGTTTCCTTTACGGTCGCAAAAACAATGTTATTTGGTGTTCAAAACCGTCCAATAGTTAAGATAAAACTGGTAAAATCTGGTTTGATTAAGGTGCTATTAATAAGTATGGAATTGTCACGGTGGAACAAAAAATGTACTAGTAACAGTTAATTAATGTAGCACTTCAATACCCGCAATTACAGACACAATTAAAATAACAATGCACTGTGCCTCTGGAGGCACGGCCGGGAGCATACGGGTTAATGAAAATAGTTCTCAGTAATACTTACCGACAAAAACTTACTGTTACTTACCAATATATTTTGTAACACGTATTTATGAAAGTACCTTAAACCGCTCTTATAGCGGTTTCGCACTACGTCCGATCCGAATCCGATCTGAGGGCTAATGCACGTAATTTTATGACGCGCCGATGAAGTTGTAGTGCAGTTGCAGTTTAGTTCAAGTTCGAGTGACAAACGGTATTCTTGTAATCTTTGAACTGCGCGTAAGCTGCGCGTGAACTGCACGTCAACTGTACGACAACCAAACTCTACCAAACTTACTTATGATGTGGCCATATGAGAGAAAAAATATTACTTATTATATAATCGAATAGAATTGATTACATTTCAATGAATACGACGTTATTAAAATATTAAAATAATACCCCAGTACAGATTTTAGTGCTTTTTCTTATTAGTAGAATACCGATCATGTTGCGTTCCGAATCACGCACCAAAGACGCGCAACAGTAGAATGCCGTTATTGCGCTCGCGTGACGCGAACTTGACGCAAGCGTGTCTGACAGCGGTAGAGAATATGAAAAGCGTTGTTTTGATCGAAACTTAACTGCAACTGCACTGCAACAGCACTTCTTTAGTTACGTGAATTAGCCTACTGAACCCGTGAAAATACGGTCCGGAGTAGTCATAGAACTATTTCTATGGTAGTTTACGCACTAGATCCGGCTTCCGTCATCCGATTTTGTATTGTAGTGTATTTTCACGGGTACGGATCGCACTCGGATCGGACGCAGTGTGAAACCGCTCTAAGGCAATCGTTTTTTTTAAACATCCGTCTCTTGATTGGTTTGCAAAAAACATGTTTACTGTTAACAAACAAAAAACGGTCGCAATAATTAAATTA
Organism: Xestia xanthographa; assembly: GCA_905147715.2. NCBI lineage: Eukaryota > Metazoa > Arthropoda > Insecta > Lepidoptera > Noctuidae > Xestia > Xestia xanthographa. The sequence goes on from LR990655.1 coordinate 3,414,571, forward strand.
ATACACAATTATAGTTTAATTGGGTTACTTATAGAGAAAGTAATAGATGTTTTTAAAACGAACTACGAAGAGTGCCAGCCGTAAAGAACAAAAACGCTATGTACAAAATGTTGGAAGAAAAAAATACCTGTCAGTCATTTTCATAATGTACGGTACCCCAATGTTTTAGTACTTTTATTTTCTTCTTGTATGGCACAACAAAGTTCCTGTTATCGCCAAAAAATCCAACATAATCCTCACTTACAGGCAAAACAGGCAACGCTAATCCGTACAATAATCCAATAAATTGCTTATTCACGATTAGCATATTATATACCAGCAGTTTGTTACCGAACGGAAGTGTCCAATCGCGTGCGTCGCCGGAAGACCCTCCCCCCGCCAAACTGCTTCCGGTCACGTGACGTCATTTACATGACAGTTGAGCGCGGGACGTTGGGGAGAGTGGTCGTGTGGAGCGAGAAATTTTTGTTTATGGCTCTAGGAAATGACTCGCCGTTTTGTTTATATTTTTGCTTTGATTTTTTTTTGGGGTTTACGACTCCATGATGGTATACTTAAACGTGAGAACTTTGTTTTATATTCTTTTATGATATAGAGAAAACAATAGTGCAATAAAATGTTCTTACTGTTGCGTTTACGAAATATTTTTTTATCTTGTTATTACCACTAAAAGCTTCAGATTTGAACTGAAATTGACAACCCAAACTTTAGCACTCAAAACCCACACGTCACATGAAACTCGCTAACAGTCATTATGAATCACTTCAATTCAACATTATTACCATAAACCCAACGAGATAATTCTATCACTCAACCAAAATCCATATTACTTTATATCCATAACTGCAAACAAGCAAAAACGATGAATTGCACAAATTGTGGCTAATCTATCAATTTAACCACGGCTTGTTAAGTACGTCTGCGGACAACCCTCCCCGTGCTATGAAACGGCGAAAATATACCCCTTGTCATTTGTTCCGATCGGTTTTGAAGGATAAATGGAACTGCTGAAGGTTTTTAGGGGTCTATGAGATTATGTCGGTGATTTGTTTTTTTTTTTTGGTATGAAATGAAAAATGTGGGAGAATGGAAATTGTTTTTTGGGATGCTTGCAAGTAGAATCGAGCTTTAATTATAGAACTTTATAATGTGTAGAATCTACCGTGTTAGTATAGAATTGGATACTTTAAGTTCAATTCGGATTTTATCGTAACCGACCTCGGCCCAGGTAAATGAACCCAAAAAAAAGTACGAACAATTCAGCAACCCAAAACTCATTCCGAAAAAAACTCCTGAAATAAGCCACACATTCAACCACTGATACCATCTAAGGTCACTCTATAAATCACCTTACTACCTGACGGGACAGAAAATACGCATTTTTCCGAGAAATTTAACACATTCAAATATAAAGAGTGGAAAGAAAAAACGGGGGCATTGAAAAGGAAACCCGTACGAAAATCCCATTTAGCCCGGTGTCCGACCTTTCTGCCGATCCGGACAATGGACGGGCTATATTTACATATTCAGAGGCCGGTCGGAAGATGGTCATTATGGACGGTATGGATTGTGACGGAGGTGAATCGTGTTTGAAATTACATCCATTGTAGGCCCAGCTTCTAATTTTTGCGGAGGTCGGCCATTGATGAGAAAGAATTGTGGAAACAATTCTTTTGTATATTTATATTTTATTCACATTCTAGCAGAAAATATTTCCGCGCTTTAAACCAAACTTCACCCTCGTGAGATTTGTAACTTCAAACTAAGCTGATTGATGCCTTCCTATGTTTTCCACGTGGAAGTTTTTCTTAGAATTTCCAAAATTTTCTACATTTTATTTTTTTCTCTATTGAAATTCGTAAACATTTATAACCAAGGCAGGTTTGCTTTTCTTTAACTTTACAAACTTCCACAAAATAACAAAAATCGCGGATTTTAATAACCCTTTTGAACCCTTTCAAGGACTTTTACAACTTCCAAACCAAGTTTCGAGTCGAAAAAGTCCCACGTAACGACTCTTCTGAGGAAATTTTCGTTTGTTTTATTAATTAAAATTAGCCATTTACAGTTTCGATGTTGCATTTAAGCGGTTTCTGTATAAACTGTTGGTAGAAATTAATTGGGTTTTTGTTGTGGGTCTGTTCGACCAACAGTGAGTTAATTTAGGGTTATGTGCAGCCTTTGATAAACTTGTGAGGGTTCGCATCGAGAAAATCTGACGAAGTTGCCACGTGAGCTAAGAGCTTAAGTATTCATACTTGTCGTTTTTCTTCTTGCTAGTTTTGAATGAGACTTATAATTGAAAGTTATGCTAAAAGTTCAGTTTAAATGTTATGTTTTCCTGCATCGTGCATCCAGGCCTGAATCTTTTTCGCGGAATTAAAATATTATCTTTGAATGTCATAGATTTCCGCAAAACAACATCAGGCGTTGGTCTGCGGGTAACAAAAATATTATTATAGCCCATAATATTGTAGTAGCTATAGGGCTATATTAAAAGTACATAGTTGTATATGTTTTTACAACATTGACACCACATCTCGTCCCAACTACAACAAAGTCAACATATACCACGATAGTCGGCTTTCCTCAATTGTCACGCGCGCCATAATAAGTACTTATACCGTATTATTCTTTCATACTCGGATGCGTGTAAATAGTCGTATAATTTATAATCACTTCATAAGCACCTTGTATGTCAGTTACATGTAACGAATAATTTCCTTTCAACGAACCGGCATTTAAACTTGAACAAATCTGCCATTTACCGAGGAATAATTAATGATGGCCGTGCCGTCAATCAAAGTCATTATTATCAGTCTGAATTCATTCATATTTCCTACGAATTAAATGAAAACTTGGGAAATATGAAAATAAAAATCCATCGCGCGAACGCCAATACCAGGAGGCCAGATACCCAAAAGAGATGACAGGGAATTTAATTATAAATATAATAAAAAAAATCTCGATCGTCCCTTTCTAAAAACCTTGACGTACATATTTGCGTTCCTGAAAATAAACTCCCAAGCGATATCGCACCTTACTGCTTTGACGGAGAACTCATTGTCCTTTTAATAAACTGCTTTATAATTTTGCTGCGGTTTATAATATATTGTAGATTCGACTGACGTCACCACAATAGGGGTGTCTTATATATTTTTTATTTAAATTCTATATTCGAATATTTCACGCGAGACATGAAGTGTATTTCGATTTTCACGTAATAGCATTACGAGTGGTTAGATTGTCGTGACATCCTAATTTGGTTGTATTATAAAATATTTTTCGCGGCAAAATTTGACAGTTCCATTTTACCGCTGTGACGTGGATTGCTGACGTAATTTATAGGTTTTAATTTAATCAAATAAATTATTTATGCTAATCCCTCTTACAATATTAATAATGGTGTAATCAAAATTCGAACAGAATTGAATTTTATTAAATCTTGCAACAATGTCTTTTTATTTTATGATCTGTAGGTATATAATTTATGTCCATATATAGATCAGTAGGAAAAATCACATTAAGAAACCAGATTTATACCTAATAAATCAGTTGATCTAAACTAAATTCCTAATCCGAATTCATTAGTTATCAATAAGCAAGTAAACTAAGTAGTCCCGTTGAGACGTATTTAATAAACACGTCTAAGGAACTGACCGTTAGTTAATGGCACTCGAGGGCGGGATTATTCGTAGCACAATGAAATAATTAATTGGTGCTCGAATCAGAGTTCCCGGAGCGCCATTATGAGAATGCGTCGGTCTATAGAGCACTGTCCATTACGGCGGCCACTTGCCCACTGGCTGGTGTGAATTAGACATTCCGTTCTAGCGTCTGTGGATGTTTTGTATTTAGAATTGTGTTGGAATTTGGTTTGAATAGTTTGGGTAGATGGGGCCTTTTTGGTACTGTTGGGTTGTGTGTGGTTATAGAATCGGAAGGAACATGTTTTTTTTTTAATTGAAGAAAATAATAAAAGTATTACACAGGTTGAATTTTTGAAGTTGGCGTGGATGACCAAATCCGAAAATATGAGGAATAGCGAAAAACAATCGAAACCACCGAAAAAAAAACTATTATTAAGTACACCATTCCATAGTGTGATAGGAATTAAATTCTGAAAAATAATGACAAGAGACTATTTTATAGTCCATGGAATTGGTACATTTTGCCTTGCATCAAATGATACTTCTGATTTTTTTATATGTTGTAGGTGATGAAGTAGCTATGTCAAATCCAATTTTTCGACCTCCAAAACCCTCCGGATCATTGTAAAATTTTTGAAAACCCAATAATTTTTCGTACTTTTTTAGTTTTTGGCATTTTTTTCCTCCAAAGGACCTTTGTAACGGTAAAAGTTACTATGCTATGAAAGTTTTTAAGGCTGCAGTCTTGCAAAATTCACTCGCTGCGAATTATTTGCGCAACAAAGTATTTTTTTTTAAACAAACTGAAATAACACGACTGCCTCTCCGCAGCTATCTGTCACACATTGTATATCGCTGTCCTACACATAAGCGCTATCTGTCACGCTTGTACTACGCGCACCCGCCTCCCAAAAAACTGCATTAAAAACCGTCTAAAACTGTCTCCTCTAGAGCTTATACCTCTGTGTTCAATTCGTTACTAAATTCCTCAATAATAAAATCGAACATCGCAACACTACTCCATAGACAATTTGCCGAAAAAAAAAAAAACTTTCATTTGACAGACGGTGAACACTCAAATTTACCTGCGCAGCAAATGTCGTGATAACTCTGGTATTTTTAATGGTAGCTGATACTATTATATATCAAAATTATCCTTGTGAACCGTGCTTCATTATTTTGTCAACGTAAATTCGTTTTGGAATCTCGAAGTTGCAATATTTCGCCCGTGAAAAAGTAGTTATTATATGTACCTATAGTGATTGTGTTGTGTGAAGAAATACGTGATTTAGTGACTAAAACGTGTGTGAAATGGGAAAAACAGTGCTTAATTAGTGAGGTGATTAGATTGTTCAACTATCTACACCAAAAAACATGTGGGTTTGTGTGTTTTTTCATCCAACACCGGCTGGCAAAAATTAGTTCCCAGATGTAAACAAACAGTGAGTATCTAGTTTCATAAGTATATTTAGATATGATGCTATTGAGCTATAAATGAGATTGTGGTCTTGTTGGAAAGGAAATATAGTCTAGTTTATTTCTTTAATGTTAAAATGGATAAAAAACTAAGAGAAAACTGATATTTCTAGCGAAATATCAGTTTTTGTAACTATTTTTTGCTATACATTATGACTTGGAGTATATAATTAAAGTATTTCATTTTGATTTCTAGATAAGTAGATTCCTTATCTAATCAGCTTGACAACAGTATTTTTGAAATTGCTCTAGGACTTGTAGTTTTTGAGCTACAGGTGTTTTTATCGGATCGGGCAGAAAATGTTTTGAAAACTTGCAAAAATTTTTGCATGTGAGCGTTTACGGTATTTGCAAATCCGCGCGCTTAGCTGCGAAGTGGATAATCTCGGAATTGACACCCATACTTATTGATTTATTGACATTTCAACCCCATCGCACCCCAACAGGGGATGATGGTATTTCAGTTTCACATTAAATCTTAAAATCGCGTTGTTTTTGTAATACACCCGCTCGACCCGATACACCATACAAACAATAACCATGTTGATTTTCAGACTTTGTCACTCCATTTCCCCCCTTAAGGGGTTGAATTCTAAAAAAACCTGAATTGTCATCGGTCTTTGACAAGTGTGCAAAATTTGAATTAAATCTGGCCGTTTAAAGTGGGTCAAAATCGTGCCCTAAAAAGTCGGTTACAAACATACAAACAAACAAACATACAAGTGAAGCTAATATAAAGCGTGTAATGAAAGCAATTTAGTTATGTTAGACTAAATAGTTTCTAAGATACAGCTGTTCAAAGTTTGCTAAATTTATAAATAATGGTAGGATTTCCATGGACTATTAAGAAAAAAGTTCAAGAAAAGAATAAAAGAACATTTCCTGTCTACATGATTATAGCTTGTAAATAGTTAAGTGTATATATATATATATATATTGTATGTATTACGTATATTATATTGCATGTATTAGTTTAGTGTATAAAATAAGTTAATTTAAGTTTTTAACTGTATTGTTTGTGCACATAAGTTTATCCTCTTCTGCAAATTTCGCAACAGAAGTAAGGTTTGCTGTAAGAAAACCCAATTCTGGGTTAAGCTCGCCGTTGTACATAAGATATATATTTTAATTTGTGTGTATACTTTTTTAATTTTGTGTGCAATAAAGAATAAGAATAAGAATAAAGTTAAATTAAATGGTGTGTTTTTCACATTTTAAATAAATGTCCTTCCTTGATTGATGGATGACAAATGATAATTAAAATCGGGCTCGAGGAGACTTCTTTGAGTATTTTACACTATTCCTCTTAGTTTCGGATTTGAAACATACAGCGTTAGTTTTCAATGACCAGCCAAAAATTAAAAATCTAGATATCAAACCAAAAGTGCATTTTAAATATTATTGTCGAAAAAAATATAAAATTAAATAATAGCATTCATTTGAAAATGTCCTAAATCATAAACCTAGTGGGAATCAATGCACTTGTGTGCGTACATGTACCGCCAAATGTATGTGTGTGCTAACTGCTACCTATCTAGGTTGTTGAACTGAATTGTGATGTTGTAATATCCACATGTTCGTTTTTTAGTGGTGGACAGGAATTAAGAAAATTGTTGTTGTTTTTTTCATTAAGGGCCTATACTACCTCAAATGGCTTAGCATGATCCTCCGTTACGCCTCAAATACTGCAGCATTAATTTTGAAATAAATATATGTTAAGGATTAAAGTTTAGGATTTAAAGTTGAGGATTAATGTTAGGTCTTATGTTTGGCGAAAATACGATTTCATAAAATTTTCTCGACAGAAAATCGAACAATAAGCCGCTGGTATTCAAAAAATACCTCAAATTAGATCATGAAACATTGCATACTAACTGAACTAACTATAAAGCAGGTCTTATGTTTTTTATTTTTTTCAAAAGACGAAAATTTAATTTTATAAAGAATAAAATCCCCTAATTTCGCACTATTCGGCCGCATTGACTGACGTAACAACCGCTTTGTAGTGCAAGCTGATTAGAACTTTATTCTAGCAGTATTACAAACGTAGTTTGAACCACCACAAATAGAGTTGCTAATCTGAGGTAAAATAGGCTCTTAAATCGAAAATATTATCGATTCTAAACCATCTCTGAAAATTTGCCCGGTCATTGAAAACTAACACTGTATAATATAGATTTCCCATGAAAAATTCACCCTGTATTCAAATTAAAAACCATTTTACATCAAGGGGTTAATGAGCCAAATCCCCACTAGACCATGTCCTATTATTAGAAATCAATCACTAAAACTTTGTACGTGCCAGTACGCCTTAGTAACCAATGTTTCTTACCAGAGCAATGACCCAAACATTTCTTCAAGTTGGCAAAGAATCTCTACAAAGACTTGAATGAGGTTGAAAGTATGAAAAAGTTTTCTTACAATAAAGTTTACAAGCTTCTGTAATGACGTCATTACACCTGTGGTGAGAAAAAATAACTAACAAGTTGAATAAAAGCTTGTAATAAAACAATAAGTTCCTTACAAAGCAGGATCTTGATAGGATTTCTCATCAAAAATTTTTTTTTTCAAACTAAACCCAACTAGGACAAACACGCCAACTAAAAATGTACCTATACATTTACACATAAACAAGACATTAGTGTCGATTCTGTTGTGCACAAACTAAACTTAATTAAGTATCTATACTATCTATTACCATCTTTTACTAAAAGGCAGTACGAGAAAAGGACGGCTATAGCTATGAACTAAGTTATAGATGTCAAACTAGTTTATGCCTTGCGCTTCACCGTGTTTTTAGTCGACATGTTTTTACGTGCACCCTTCATTTGTATGGAAATATTAGTTCCAATTAAATTTGACAGCTCAAAATTACGTCCGTCTCTTTCTCGTTTTATTAGAGAGAAAAAGATAGCAATAGCCTAAAATAAGTTTAATTGTGCACAACAGAATAAGTCATAAATAAATATGTCGTGTATTGCACACTCCCGTCAAACCTTTCTTTTGGCTTTATCGTAGTCGGGTAAAAATGACAAACTTCCGTACAATTCGAACTCTATTAAATCAGTTTAGGAAATCTTTTCTAAGCACTTATTTTCGCAAAAAAGGTCCCACTTTAGTGCAAAAAATCATACTTCCAGACCGAGTGGTTCGTTGTCTGTCAGTAAATGATGTTTTAGTAATTGCTTTTTTTTTTCTTCTACAGGTATGGCAGGTGGAGGCATGGGCCAAGCGATGGGAGGGTACTACGGTGCGGCGTATGGGCCACTAGGAGCCAGCATGGCCGCGGCGGCGGCTGCTGCAGCCCAGCAGAATGCTATCAATGCTGCTTTAACGCCTAACCCACAGGTAAGATTCAGAACATAATCAACTAATGTTCTTACTGCTCAGACGAGTCCTCTCTGTGAGAGGGAGATTCTTGTTGAACTTATTGTTGCAAAGTATCTGTAGGCATGCCTTATTCTAATGCAACCAGAAGAAAATGAATTTTTCTTGTGTGATGGATTCAACCGACTAGGTGAACAGACGAACTCACTAAAGTGGCAGGAAGAAACTGGAGAGCACACCAAAAGTAGAGAGATAAGGAAAAGACCTACACTCAGGACTGGGTGGCCAAGGGTTGAAGAAGAAGAAGAAGATGGATCCAAAGATACCTTTCGTCTTAAAGATCCATAATTTGTAAACGAATCAGTGCTTTTGGTAATGCGGGTGTTCTAACTAAAACCGAAACAAACCCCTTGTGGTTCTCCAGGTTTCTGAATGTACTTGCTTATCAATCAATTTAAATAAACAGAGTACAACTGATTGGCATACTACTACCATTGCAACAGTGCTGTAAATAGGGCGGTGCCAACGGTGCCCAGGCATAGGGCGTAGACTCTGGGGGGCGCAAGAATGGCCAGACCAGGCAGGACTATTATTTTTTTCGGTTTGCTCCTGATAAGTTCCCGCTGCGCCCCTAGTGCTCGATGCCATGCCAGTATCATCAAAAACGTCTGTTATATTAGGCAAAACATCGCGCTCATAGTTCTGGCAGCGCACGAACGTATTTGTGTAGTGACGCAAAAATTAAATTTTAAGCATCAGGGTGGGCAACGCATTTGCATTAGTGAACTTGCGTTTGAGTTTTAGTCAGTGAGACACAGGGGGTGGTATAATAGGCGAAGGGTCGCTCGTCTGCTTGTTGCCCACATCATCCAAAATATTAATATTAGATAATTGGTCCACCAACACCAAGGTCCTGTGCTTTATTTTATCACCCTGAATGAAATAAAGTAGGCCTATTGGCATATAGGCATTGCTCTAGCTAGGGTACCTACATAAAATATCTAAAACAAACAAGGGCGCAGAAAAGGCTATTTACGGCACTGCATTGCAATTCGTTTAACCTCACATAAGAAAAAGGCCTTATAAATCCCAACAGAAAAAAAACCACGATGATAACCGAATATTACCGAGGAAGCCGAAGCATCGCCCAATCTAGGTGCTAATTATATGATCAGCCAGTTAGCGCGAAGGCATGAAATCTTTAACGTTTTGCTTAAACCTATTAACACCATGAAATAAGAAGGCCGTGCGGAAGAAATTGACTCAAAAAAAAAGGAAAAATGTGCTGACACATCATAATTATGAACCGTGTTAATATTTTTATCCAATTTTCGAATAATTTGCTACTTCTTATGAGAAAAAAACTTCCCGAGGTACTAAATGAGCGCATAATATCCATGGAATTGATAAACCATATGTTAGAAATTGATGGTTTTATGAACGATGGGAAATTCAATTTGCAAGGGGTGGGTTTTTAACGCCGTTGAGATCAATTTGGAATCTAATTTGTACGGTGTGTTAGTACTTGATTAGGTGATCAGTTTTTGACGTATCATCGTAAACTTGCAGTGATAAACTATCATTTTGATTTCCCTCAATTTAACTTTATCCCTATCAACAAAACTTTACTAATCGACCTATAAAATCTAATTTAATCCTGGTGCTCTTCATCATTATCATCATTTTAGCGGAAAGACATCCACTGCCGGACATAGGCCTCCCCCAAAGTGTCGCCACATTGACCGGTCCCGTGCGACTCGCATCCAGCGGATTCCCGCAACCTTCACCAGGTCCACCTAGTGGGAGGTCCTCCAACGCAACGTCTTATGGTTCACGGTCGCCACTCCAGAACTTTTCGGCCCCATCGGCTATCCGTTCTGCGAGCAATGTGCCCTGCCCAATGCCACTTAAGTTCGGCAATTCTTCGGGCTACGTCGGTAACCTTGGTTCTCTTGCGCTGCTCTTATCCCAATTTATTTGTACGTGTGTCTTATTTTTCTCATCACCATCATCATCCACAGCCCGACTTCTCCCACTGCTGGGTATAGGCCTCTCTTTGCTTGTGCCAAGCTTCACGTTCTTGTGCCTGCCTCATCTAGGATATTCCCGCAATGGCAACAATGTCGTCTGCCCGTCTCACCGCAGGACCACCAACACTTATTTTTCTAGTCCTTGGACGCCACTCGGTCACAGCTTTACTCCACCTACCATCACCGCACCTTGCTAGGTCCAACTCTAGTTGAGTTCCATAACGCAATTTCCAATATCGATGAATTAGGGAATGCAATCCAGCGCCCAAAAGATAATCTTGCAAATCCGCAAGATTGAGACCATCAGTCCCGCAGATCCGCATGATTTGCAGAATTGTACAAAATTTTAGAATTATTAGCCCACAACATTATTTTCTAAGTCAGTAAATGAAACAATAGAATTCACTTAGAAGAAACAAATAGTATAATTAAATTTTGATCAGAAATAATGACAAAAATCTTAATTATGTGAATTAAGGACTGAAAAAAAAAATCAGATTCGGACTTGCTTCTGAAATTGTTTTCGGAGTATACATAAGGTGTACAAAAAATAAAATCTTGCAAATCTTGCGGATCCCGCGCGTGCTATCCCGCATTTGTAATCCCGCTAATTTCATGCGGGATCCCGCATTTGCGGGATTGCGGATCCGCGGGATTGCATTCCCCTATCGATGACATTCGTACATACGTCTCCAGAATTGCGCTCCAAATTACGCTTCGAACTCGGTCTACAAGTCGAATGCCAAGTATGGAACGCTCCATGGCTCTGTGAACTACTGTGAGTCTGTATGTAAGTACACAGATTTTACTCATGCTTAATTAAAATTAAATTATTGTAAGTTCCTGCGCAGATTTCGGGTACAGAGATGAAACATAAAAATATTCAAAACTAGCTTCTGCCCGCGACTTCGTACGCGGAACCTGTTGCTTATGCAAGCGACAACGGGGTCGTCAAAATCGAAGATCTGATACGTCTGATGTCGAAGCGCAATTCTCTATCCGTGAACGTCTCCGACTCGCGAGACAATGCGTGAAGTTCACGATCAGCAGTCAGTTGCGCATCACGTTCCCCACTTGTCTCTAGGGACCTGGATGTAGATGCGTAAATACGCTGAGAACGCGGGCGTGCTTCGCGATCCGAAGGGATTTCCACGGAGCGAGTTGAAGCCTGATAATCTCGAACAGCATCAAGTCTCTCCTGATGCTCTTCGGTAGATTCTTGGAATCTTATGATCCTTAATCTTTTAGCTCCTTTGGAACATTGGGAAAGATTTGACCTCTTTCTAGGCATGGTTATAGTTTTATTAAAATCTAAGTGACTGCTCCACTGTGTTACCGGGTAGGCTACCGTGTCACGAAGATAAATGGATAAGGAAATTAAACACTGAAATAAAATAAGCCGGAAGGCATATTTAAAAAAATAAAAGGGAGTTTTAGCCAGTAGCGTCAAATTTTCAATGATATACCATCGTCATCGAAAATCAGTCCTAAACTGTTACCACCTTTACCGCGTGGAGGTACTCCCAGCTTATGTTATTTTATAATTATACATTGAAATTAGTGATAGCTTTGATTTCCACATCAGATGTTTATGATCTTCGATTTTTATAAGTCAACAGGAAATGCCCATCAGACCAAACAACACTTGCTAAGACGTCATTCCTATGTGTTATGGTGTAGCTGGGCTCTTGGAGTTCCACAACAGGTGTTCAAGACCTTCGAGGTGTTCCAGATCTTTAAATTTATTCTCACAGCAGAAAATGCTCATCACGTAGAACAATTTTTGCTATGGTACCATTTCTGTATCTCTTATAGTTCAGCCGGTCTGTTGCGGTTCTGCATCAGGTGTTTGTTTCCAAGATAAAAGTCAACAGGAAATGCCCATCAGACCAAACAACACTTGCTAAGACGTCATTCCTATGTGTTATGGTGTAGCTGGGCTCTTGGAGTTCCATAACAGGTGTTCCAGTTCTTCGATTTTTATAAGTCAACAGAGAGTGCTCATCAGATTGAACAACTTTTGCTAAAACGTCATTCCTATATATATGTTAGTGTAGCTGGGCTCTTGGAGTTCCACATCAGGTGTTCCAGATCTTCGATTTTTATAAGTCAACAGAGAGTGCTCATCAGATTGAACAACTTTTGCTAAAACGTCATTCCTATATATATGTTAGTGTAGCTGGGCTCTTGGAGTTCCACATCAGGTGTTCCAGATCTTCGATTTTTATAAGTCAACAGAGAGTGCTCATCAGATTGAACAACTTTTGCTAAGACGTCATTCCTATGTATGTTATGGTGTAGCTGGGCTCTCGGAGTTCCATAACAGGTGTTTCAGATCTTCGATTTTTATAAATCAACAAAGAGTGCTCATCAGATTGAACAACTTTTGCTAAGACGTCATTCCTATATGTGTTATGGTGTAGCTGGGCTCTCGGAGTTCCACAACAGGTGTTCCAGATCTTCGATTTTTATAAGTCAACAGAGAGTGCTCATCAGATTGAACAACTTTTGCTAAAACGTCATTTCTATATATATGTTAGTGTAGCTGGGCTCTTGGAGTTCCACATCAGGTGTTCCAGATCTTCAAATTTATTCTCTCAGCAGAAAATGCCCATCACGTGGAACAATTTTTGCTATGGTACCATTTTTGTATCTCTTATAGTTCAGCTGGTCTGTTGTGGTTCTGCATCAGGTGTTCAAGTTTCCAAGATAAATTATAGCCTATATTTTGCCCAGACTTAATACCTATACAACAACAAAAAAATCATTCAAATCCGTCCAGCAGTTCCGAAGATTAGCGTGTACAAACAAACAGACAAACAGACAGACTTTTTTTTTTTGGATTCGTGCTCTATTACTGTTTCTAAACCCCCCTCAATTATTTATTTTTTAATATATTCAATGTACAGACACAGTTTTTCTACTGTTTTATTATATGTATATATAGATAACGCAACGTTACAATTACATTTTAATTAAAACATAACAGGTACTAAGATTAATATCCCACAATTGAATCAGATTCCTTCCCTCACAGGACCAACCCCTGTGCGTAACAGCGGGTAGTTGGGAAATAATTAGTGGTCGAGGGGTTGTTCCTGATGTTGTAATAAATGTAGATCGGTGGTGTAAATATGAATTGGATCTGATATTTGTGATCATTACTATGGAAAGACTTGGTATTGCTTCGAGATTTTGCTCTTCCGGCCCTACGTAATCACTTTTAGCCAGATCTATGAAAAGTGTTTCAACTCCTTCTATCTTCTTCTTAAAATTTTCAGTTGTTGGTTATTAATCATTTAATTTTAAATCTATCTTGAATTCCGTTTTAACCATTTCCAAACTCAATGTTTCAAATCTTTTATTGTAACAACTTTTATTTCATCATATTCATCTCTCTTTCTTTAAGATTCCTTCAATCTGATCACACAAACCCAGCCATTTGCAAACCCAACACTGAACAAACATTATCGTCTCAAATAACACAAAATCTACTCACATATTGCAAATAACACACTGCCTAAGCCAACAAAGAACCCTTTTTCAATCACACGTCAAAAAAATAAAGGATTACGTCCAAAACGCCTACTTGTTTAGCACATCTCATTGATTCGCGATCTCTTCCCCCATTCTCCTTTGGTAGTTGAAACTAAACACCCTAACAATTCGCTCCCCAGAACAAACTCTGGCGAATTAACACAGTACTTGACACGTAGGCAAGCACCCTGAAAGGAATTAATGTCTTAATTCCTTTCCTTTAACGTGTCCGTTATGGTGAAAATTTGACCCTTCTTTGGCTGATTTGACGTATGGAAATAATCAATACAGGCTGTGTCTTTATTTCTTTCTTTTCTCGTCTTTTCGGACTTGATTTTGCAAACTAAACAAATTCTGAATAATATGTTTCTTAATACATAATGAAGCCAAGCCTGAGTTCAAAATAATATCTACTGCAGATACGGAAAAGTAGGCAGTTGTCATAAGTTGTTCAATAACCGATCTTTGTTTTCCCATCTTCTTTATCGTGTGGTAACCTTATCTGGAGTCGTGAGTTTTTATGCCATCTATAAATCTTTGACTTGGCTTTTGGCTTCCTTTTCCTCTTGAATACATGGCTACGAAAAACGTAAAAGGGAGACCCCGCAGTAGATGGGAAGATGAAATAAAACACACAGCAGGTCCAAACTGGATATAAATAGCAAAATCCAGAGAAGACTGGAACACTTTGGAAGAGGCCTTTGACCTTTTTTGGCCTTGAGACCTGCAGAGGGGTTCTTGCGGAATAATTATGCTAAATAAAAAAATAATTTAAAAAATTAAAAAACCCGACTGCGTTAAAAATAACTAATAACTTTAAATAAAAACTGAAAAGAAAAAAAACAAGTTCAGGAAACAGGACATATTGACTGCAACAGTCGGGACCCAATATAATCTAGACTAAAATCATTTCATCCAATATGGGTCCCGACTGTTGCAGTCAATATGTCCTGTTTCCTGAACTTGTTTTTTTTCTTTTCAGTTTTTATTTAAAGTTATTAGTTATTTTTAACGCAGTCGGGTTTTTTAATTTTTTAAATTATTTTTTTAATTTTACACTTTTTAGTTACTTAGATATACCATTTTAAAATCCTCATGATGAGCCCTTTTTTTCGTGCTGTTCAGGCTGCAGAGCGTGCCAAACATATGAATTTGGCGCCAAAAATTCGCAATTATGTTTTTTTTTTTATTTTGATACACCCACTGTCACTCTCACAGTAAATACAAATCTAACGACACCTCTAAAGTTAAAATCCATCGAGCCATTCAGTCTGCAAAGCCGGCGAAACATTTGAATTTGGCGCGAAAAATCCGCCATTTTGTTTTTTTTTATTTTGATATACCTAGTGTCACTCTCACAGTAAATACGAATCTAACGACACCTCTCAAGCTAAAATCCATCGAGCCGTTCAGGCCACAGAGCGTGCCAAACAATTATACATACATACATACAAACATACATACATACATACTCACAAAAAAAAAAAAAAAATCCTCAAGTGATTCTAATATTGATACTAAAAGTAAATAGTTTAAAACACAAACGTTCGCTAGATGGCTGCCTCCCTGCGTTACCGGAATGGCAGAGCCAAATAGGAAGATCCAAAATACACAACAACTAAACATAAGCCCGAAGGCATTAATGAGTTTAATGGGAGTTTTAGCCAGATAAACTGTTACCGCCTTCACCGAGTGGTGGTACTCCCAGGTTATGTTATTAATATTGCTGCGCACACGCCGCCGCACGCTTGTTGTCAGTTGCCCAGGGTATATAAATGTTGTCTGCTCACACACAGGGACAACAACAAAAAGCTCTGCAATATTGGTATATTTATTATCTTAGGTTTTTGTTTTAAAATATTTGTTGTTTTTAGCATTTATCAGTCCAAATTAAATTGAAACATATAAGTTAAATATATTTTGGTAAACCATTTTTAAAATCCTTTATTTTGGTACCCCACTTGACAGAATGTGAGAGATTTAAAAAAAATATTTTTAGTTTGGAACCCTTTGCACGCGAGTTCGACTCGCACTTGGCCAGTTTTATGTACCCAGTGACACTCTCACGTTTAAGACAAATCTAACGACACCTCTCAAGTTAAAATCCATCAAGCCGTTTAGGCTGCAGAGCGTGCCAAAGAAATATACCCACATACATACATACACTCGAAAAACATAACCCTCCTTCTGGCGCAGTCGGGTAAAAAACTAACACTAAAAACAAATTACACTTTATGTTACTAACAAAATACTTAGAAATAAAAGGCCTTTTCATTTATTTCGTGACTACAACGCCAGTTTTCTACTCCCAAATAACGTCGATGCAGCCAAAATAGACAAAATCAGATGTTTCATCGACAGATTTGACGACAACTTATTAAAGCATCATTCTCCCTGAAAACATCACTCCAAATTCTCAATCTTTTCCATATTATGACAACACCCTAATCGCTTGCCCCTGGGACTTTGCCCTCCGATTTAAAAACCTCCTTCCCTCTTCTATTTGACGTTTAATCTTGTGAAAGTGACGTCTATGTTGAGGGCGGAGGGCGATCCTTGTTTCAGCTTTATTACATTATGTTGGGATTATAAAATTATTTGTTTGTAAGTACGTGATAGAATTAGAGATGTGGAGAAATAATGTGGGAGAAAGCTTAAATAGTGTGGTTGATTGAATTGAGGGGGTGAAAGAACAGATGGATGGATAGTGTGAGGGAAAGAGAAAGGAGTAAAGGATGCCGTGATGTCTGACAGGGGAGAATGGAAGCTGCTGGACTGTTCGAAAGAGATACCGCGACCCTGGAACACAAAGGGCAATGAAGGAACATGGATGGGTTTAAGTCAGTAAAAGTCTGACACTTCTGCTCCGCCCAGAGCGGGAGGAGTCATTTGATTATTTACCATCCGAGAAAAAAAGAGGGAGAATCGAAGAATAAAACGTGTGTCGCCGACCCCCAGAAGATGATGTACAGAAGCAACTGTTGATAAAGGAGAAGAAATTGATGCTACAGAATCACACTTTGAGAATTTTGAGCTTTGATAAAAACAAGGTTGTGAAAATTGCGATTCTAGTGTAACAGAGGTTGAACTTGTTCTACCTTTGCTTAGATATGATCTTGAGTCCATCATCATCTGCCTAGCCTTTTACCAACTATGTTGGGGTGGGCTTCCAGTCTAACCGGATGCAGCTGAATACCAGGATTTTACATGGAGCGACTGCCTATCTGACCTCCACAACCCAGTTAGTACCTACTGGGTAATACGATACCCTTGGTAAGACTGGTTGTCAGATTTTTTGGGCCACTGACTACCTGTAACGAGTGTCAAAGATCTACAAATGACAGCCGGGACCAACAGCTTAACGTGCATTCCGAGGCACGGAGAGGAACTCGGTATATAAGGGTGGTCACTCATCCACAGACCAACCTAGGCAAACATGGCTTAACGTAAAGATCGACCCGAGCGGCTGAGTCCATCTGGTGAAAAAAAATCTCATGCATTTTAAATTAAATTACGATTTTCTCACATTTTATTTTACTCTCAAATCTTCTTCAAGATAATTACTCTAGGATCGATCTCTTGCAATATTTTTATTAAGATACCAATACGCATTCTTAAGCCACATAAGTCACATTTTAAACCATTACCAGTCGGTCAAGTGAAAGTACAGATGTAATTGATAACCGTTGTCTGTACTGAATTCAATTAGTTGATTACATTAACAGATAACACTCGTGTTTGGGTAAATGCTTTTAACTGCAACTGGAGCTTTCTCGAAAGTTAAGTGATAGCTGTGAGTTGCAAGAAATTGTTTTGAAATCTTTATAATATAATTGTTGTGTTTTCTTCTTACTTATGTAAGAAGAGGAAGAATAACATACATGGAGTTTCCATTATAACATCCTGAGTTCAATTTTCGGGTCGGGCAAAGGGCTATTGCGTTTTTTCATCGGGAATTTCTTGGTAGTAGCCTCTAGATTTGTGCTTACTTGATGGCAATTGTGTCACCCCCAATAGGCTTGTGTACTGAAAAAATCTAATAAGTCAGTCAGTTAGATTATCAAAAAATATTGGACCCGCCGATTGAATTTAGCCGTGTGGTATCCGGCGGAGTAGAATAGAACCAACCCATTACACTCACGGGTGTCGTAGAAGGCGACTAATGTCTGAGGCAGAACACCTTGCGCCTCCGTAGACCAGAGGCCGCTGCGTTTTCTGTTAGTCTTTCCTCACTGCGATCTCCAATCCGCCAGCCAAGCGTGGAGATTACGGCAAAATCCTCCCATCATGGGGGAGGCTTATGTCCAGCAGTGGACGTTATGGGCTGTTGTAGTAGTGTAGTAGTTGGTCCCGTATTTTTTCTTCTGTTACGTAAACCAAAATTGACGAAGATATGATGCTTTTAAAATTCTCAATACTTACGTCACGCCATGGTATAATTTTTAGTGCGTTCT
Source organism: Xestia xanthographa (assembly GCA_905147715.2). Lineage (NCBI taxonomy): Eukaryota > Metazoa > Arthropoda > Insecta > Lepidoptera > Noctuidae > Xestia > Xestia xanthographa. Next base: position 3,433,045 of record LR990655.1, read on the forward strand.
GAAGTCACCAGCCCCCCCACTCCTGAATTTGCGTTTTATCTTTGTCAATATTCATTGATTTAGAAAAACAATTCCAATACTCTAACTCATCATCTGCCTAGCCTTTTCCCAACTTTGTTGGGGTCGGCTTCCAGTTTTACCGGAAGCAGCTGAATACCAGTATTTTACATGGAGCGACTGCCTATCTCCAATACTCTAACTGACGGACTAAATAGATTTGCAATTTATTGATGGTGGAAACTAGCCTATTACATGGGACTTAAACATAACTGGCGGTAATATGAGTGTACTATTAGGTACAGCTCTGCCTAACCCTGTGGGGATTACTGACGTGATGTTATGATAAGTTCGGCTAATTTCGTGACCTCCCTGAACTGTTATCATCTTCTTAGTGACAATTTCTGTCTTAACCATCTTTCATACGACTCATTCAGATTCAGCCTCTTTGGTTTGATTCTTCTCTAGATTATTTATTATGGTTTTCACAGTTTTGATATTACTGATCACTTTAACTTAAGACGACTACAGGAGCTAAATTAGCAACTCTATTTGTGGTGGTTCAAACTTCGTTTGAAATACTGTTAGAATAAAGTTTTAATCTGCTTGCACTACAAAGTGGTTGTTACGTCAGTCACTGCGGACCGATTAGTGCGAAAAGAGTGTTTTTTTGCGATTGACAAAAAAATCTATTGACTGGACTAAAAAAATAAAACACTATGATGCTAATATGTTGCTTGTAGAATTATTTGCCAAAAAATCAGAATTATCGCATGTATTTTAGTATGGTTTTTACTCGTTAAAAGAGATTTTTAGAGAAAAGTTCGTGATTTTTTTTTTATCGAGTATAATTAGTTGTATTATGTTTTCAAAACACTATCGTACTAGCATTTATCCCGAACAATATCATATATTTTTCTGGTTTTGTTTATTGCAGTGAATCATATGGTTTTTTGCAATATAAAACTCACGTTTAGCTCCTGTAGTTCCCTTAAGTAATCACATAAAAAATAAAGTTTATTTGCCATTAACAAAGAAACTTTACATACACGACGTCATAGTACCTAGTTTTTCTCATCAATATTACGAAATATGATTGCCTATCGAAATAATTGAAAACAAGAAAAGGCTGATTCAATATGATTGTCATTTGACATTGACACAAATCTGATAGCAAATTAAATTAAATGAAGCATTGATTGAAAATGTTAACAGAATTGGTTATTTATTTAATTAAAGAATAGGTAATCATTCTGTTTGGTATTGCTTCAGATTCTTTTAGAATCATCATCTGCCTAGCCTTTTCCCAACTATGTTGGGGTCGGCTTCCAGGTTTACCGGAATACCAGTATTTTACATGGAGCGACTGCCTATCTGACCTCCACAACCCAGTTAGTACCGGGTAATACGATACCCCTTGGTAAGACTGGTTGTCAGACTTTTTGGGCCTTTGACTACCTAACGACTGTCAAAGATCTACAAATGACAGCCGGGACCAACGGCTTAACGTGCTTTCCGAGGCACGGAGGAAACTCGGTATGTAATAGGTGGTCACCCATCCACAGACCAACCTAGGCAAGCACGGCTTAACCTAACGATCGACCCAAGCGGCTGTTATTATTTAGCCACGAGCTCCTCCTTTCTTCTAGAATGGATTCGATTTAGATTCTAGATTCTTTTAGAATGGTATGACGTTATTTTGTTTTAACTTTGAGCACATAATTCTGGATCCCACCGTATCATAATGATATCAGTTTGAACGTCAAAATCCTTCAAATATTTGTAGGCTTTTCCAGTTGCGAAAACAGTATTTTTTCTCTGAAAGGAATTTATTGATTCACCCAACTGCTTGGTAAGAGTTCTTCGTGACTTCCAGTAATTTACCAATATGATACCCCTTGGTAAGACAGCTGTTATTATTTAGCCACGAGCTCCTAAATATCCAAGTAATCTAAATTCGGGATCGTTCAAGGATTACTTAGGTCAATCAGATCCAACACCATAAAAAACTTAAAAATATCTTTACTAGAAAAAAATATCTCAACATCATAACTCACATCACACAAAAAAACCTAACCTTAAACTGCCGAGGTGTGACCAAAACATTTAATTAACCCTGCACCCGTCGGCATGGGTCTTTCGCACCCCCAACCTTAATAGACCAGCTATTGGATGATACCGCAGTTTTACCGATTACCGTGACGAATGCCCACGGTATCGATACCAGGATACCGGTAGTAAACAATATAATCAGCCACTATTCATATCAACAACTGCAACTTTACCTGTGTTGTATTAAAAAAGGTGATTGGGCATTTTTGGCTCATTAGGGTTGGCTGTTTTGTGTGTTACAGTCATTGAGCTATTACTACTACGTATAGAGAAGACAGCGAACAAAATCTGTGCTCCGTTCAACTGCTGTCGTCTGGCTGCAGTTCACTCAGTCGCTTGCTCGCCACAGCATTAGGTAGCCGCCCCCCGCGCGCCCCGCACTCCGCACAGATTTTGTTCACGCTGTCGTCTCTATACGTAGTAGTAATAGCTCAATGGTGTTCCTACGTCACATCGGATAAAAAACTTCCATTTTTATTATGTGTTATTATTTAATCTATATTTTTATATTATCTGTGTGAGCAACACCGTCTGCGGCGACTCACTGACCGACGCCCTTTAACGTGCGCACAACGGCTATCTGTAACCACCTATTTAATGAGAAATACAGCCCTTTTTTAATATCAGCGACTAGTTTCACTCCATCTTCAACAGTCAAGACCACCAGCACCACACAACCGGAGCTTGATACTCAACAATGGTTACAGTGATAAAAACAAAATAGATTAGTTATTTTGTTTTTCTTTGATTGAAGCTACATACTTAATTAGTTTGAAATAAAAATACTCCAATTATTATAATTTAAGCACGTTTTCTCGAAACTAAGTGAAAAAAAAAATATATTGCAAAAAATATTGTTGGGAAATGACTTTTTCTTGGGTTGAAAAATCACGTTTGACGGTAACGCACTCAAAACACTGTGCTGGTGGATGGATTGAATGTGTGGGGGTTGTGGAGGTGTTTAAAGTAAAGATCTTACATTAAAAACATGGAATTTTGACCCCCAATATCTCCGTAACTAGAAAGTTCCCAGGCATGGTCTAGAACAAAAAAAATATCGCAATGATGGGGAGAACAAGTGCCTTTCGGCTTTAAGTCTTTTTACACCCTTTATGTAATCCACCAAAAAATCTTTTACTTGGTAGCAAAACCTTAGTTAGCTATCTAAATCAATACAGTAGTTTTTTAATGGCTAACCAAACCACAACTTTAAAAAAATACATCGGTAGCAGCCCTGCCTTTCTTTCCTACCGCCAAATGTTGAGTTCTTTAATGAACCATTGTGATTTCAGTATTCGATTATGTTGATAGATGATTTACCCATGGTTGGTTATCGACGGGTGATATGGGTTACTTGGTTACTTTCACGGTTGCTTGTGGTTGGCGACTCATTAGCCATCGTGATGCAGTGTGAAATCAGTTTTCGAGCAATTTTGCTAGTTTGGTACTCATCTTGGAAAAAAACGGTTGGTTATTTTTTTGTCTCATTCAAAAAATCGAATAGTTGATGACGTCTTCTTTAGTCTTTGATCCTCTCAACGTTTGGTCTGACAAGGAGGGACAGAATCTAACGCTCCAACACGCTCCATTCAAATGAAATGACTTTTTCTGTTTTTTTTTTGTTCCTACACCTTTATGAACTCGGAGGGTTGTATTGATTATTTTGATGATTATAATTCTGTAAGTAAAAACTACATACGTCTTACAGCCGCGAATAATATTTTAATCAACATACAACCTAGCACTGGCCTGCAAATTGCAAAAAAACGAAATTTGAATTTCCCTTAAGTAAAAAACATGAAACACTGAAATTGCAACCTAATGCTTTACACTTTACTGTCTAGATTACAACGAAAGGAAACGAACAGTTTAAAAATTTTGAAATCGTCCTCTCCAACATTCCTTTTTCAAAATGTCTCTTTTCAAATACCTGTACAAAATCACCCTATTTCAACGTTGATAAACGCCGCATAGTTTTCCAGAACAAAAAGTCCGTGGCTCGTATATAACTGGCTTGCAATAAAATAGCCGTAAGGGTGGGCAGTAAACTCCGTACATGATGCCTGGGCGTCGGACTAATCCTGATTTAGCGTTCTAGCTGTGACCGGCCGTCGTATGTTATGCTCAAACGGGTACTACACACGGGGAGGAAGATGGGATAGCTTCAAGCTTGTGGGCGAACTTGTTGGGGATATTTTGAAGGCTTTGCTTTTTGTATTGTTTTCGGGGAGGAAGATGGGATAACTTGTGGGCGAACTTGTTGGGGACATTTTGTATAGTGGTCTGATATCAAAAATGTCTGTTGGTTTGATAGGGATGGGATATTTTGAGTGGGTTGCATTTGGAACTTTTATCGTGGTTTGATAGTAAAGTTGTATTGATATATTGTTAAGGTTTTTAGTACAGGATTTGGAAAGCGATGAATGGGGGATTAGTTTAAGTCCTTAAATAATTTTATGGATTTTCAATAGTTCTTTGTTGTGGGTGGATAAATGTCAAATAGTGCGGCTAATCCTAATTTATTTTACCGTTGTAGAGAAACGGTTTAACGAATCAAAAGAGACTCTTAAACTTTTTCGTCATTATTACATGAAAGAAAACTATTTATTTGTTAAACTATTGTAAGTCTATCCAAATATACAATACCACCACGTTCTTCCTCAATTGCACGTCAATATTTGCATAAGACAGAATAGTCCACTGCAATGTTGCAGCTACATGAAGTATTAACGCTACAAAATATATCACCTGTCGAGCGTAAATTATAGCACACGTAACTCCAACCTGTATCCTTTTTTGTTCGCCGAACAAAGTGTTCGTGTGTGTTACGTCCAAACGATATTTTCCTCACAATATTGTGTAGGGCTCACTTCATTAAAAAATTTAAAATTCGAAGCTTTATTCGATTCCATTGTTACGTGTGATTTGTGTGTCTGAGCGTGTAAAATACAGTACTGCATTACGTCCGCACACAAATTCGAACCTTATCTTTAGCCCATAAAGTAGGATATTGATTGTGTGTTAAAAACAAGTAAATTGTTAACGAAAATTCATATTTAATTTCAGTTGAATTATGTTGTGTGTGAGTAATTCTTGTTAAGATAGATTATAGTTTTCTCACAAAGGTTGTATGAAAAGATGTTGGTTTGCTGTTGACTTGTAAATGTTGGGCAATGCCTCGATTTATGATTTGTTTGCGGCCGTTTCATTATACATGCGGTATTCAGTAGTTATCCGATATTTACGACGAAGATATTGAAATGAAGACTTTATTCATTTTGCTGCGTTCCTCTCGAATTCTTGACTCTTGATAAGGTCATTCTTCAGTTTCGTTATTTATTTGTATTAATATTTATTTTTAACTGCAATAATTCATTTTAATGGGATTAAAATAAATAGGTATAATTGGTTACCTTATTTAAAGAACACAATTATTTTCAATAACTTAAATTAAGTAAGTTAAAAGTAACACGCACGTAATTTCAATAAAATAAAACCATTTTTACATGCCATTTACATTTCCAAAAAATTAATGTTAAATGTTTTCTAGGCATTGCTTTAAAATTATAGAAAAAAGAAATATTATATCTACATTTTCGTTAATTCCAATTAAAAAATAACTAACCAATTTCTCCGCTTGTTCCAGGTTGGCTCATCAATGGACATGTCGAAATACTCCATCGAGGCCGAGAAGTACCGCAGCTACGGCATGTACCCTGACCCTTCCCGCGGCTACCTGGACTCGGCAGCCCTATCCAAGGCCTACATGTACATGGACCAACAGCAACAGCGCTCTTACCCAGTAGACATCAGTAAGATGTACTCTGAGGCGTCTGCAGCAGCTATGGCAGGTCTCAGCTCCGTCAATTCAGCGCCGTCGAGCCTATCTCCCCGCTCGCCGGCTGAATCCCCTGACATGACCCCCAAAGCTCAAGACAGGACTGAAGGCAGCTCATCTTCAGGGTCAAACCCCTCACCCTCACTTCCCTACTACCAAGGATCCTCAAGTATCCTCATGCCGCAGTACCCTGGACAGTACCCCCAGGCTACGCAAGGAGGGCCGGAGTTCAGGCGACCACTCACCGTCATATTCTGACCTGAAACCTAGTTTGTTGTTGTTGATTTTTATTTATTCGTTTATTTTTATAGTTTTGCGACTGCGAATTATTTGGAGGTTATAGAACGTTTCTTTCAAATTCTTGGAACGACAAAATTTATATTTCGAAAGACGAAATTCGATATTTAAAATTGTAAATTGGTTCTATTATTATAATAAAAAGATTATTATTATTCTATTCTAATGAAGAATGTTTTTTTTTATGTCTTTATGCGACTTTTCACGGACTAAATTGATTTCGTCAGAAAGTTTTGGTCTTTTTAAACGACGTGTTGGACAATTTCTTATTTTTATTTTGTGCTCCAAAGTTCCTTCTTAGTTTCCTCGGAAATAAATAATAGATGTTAGATATTACTATGTGTATAGGAGTATGTACCTATCTGTACATTGTGAATATAGTTAGTTGTTAAAATAAGGGGTGTTTCTTTATCGATGAAATGTATTTTTGTAAAAAAATGTTTATGTGATGGCATAATTTTAAAGCTTTCAATGTTAATTGAGTCAGTTTTTCAGATTGTTTTGTTTAAAAACAGTTTGATATCGATCCGATATTAGAAAAACTTTGTAGGCATTATGACTAAATTCTATAAATAACTCTATAAGAAATATAGGTACTTACCTTAGGTCACTTCTACTTTGGTCATCAGGTAAGATTGGTTGAGTACGATGTATCAAAACGGATATTAGAGGTGGACCACTTTTCAACCGTACTGCTCAGAACATAAAGGTGAAAAGTGTCAGATAGAAATCATAAACGCAAAAAAAAAAAATTGTTCATCGATAAAGGAATATTTAATTCAATTATTGTAATGGTAACACATAAATTATTTTCAAAATAAATTATTTCGAATAATAATTTATTAGAAAAATAATAGTGTTATTGTTACAATAATTTATTGGAATTAGAAAGTCCAAACTTAATTACAACGACTTTTGATATTATTTGTAAATATAGTTAAATAATTGTTAAATATTTTTGTCTTAGATTCGTACGTGTCATTTTTGTAAAATAATAAAAAAATGTTTAAATGTCGAAACTGCTTTAGAATTATGGAGTCCTTTCCATTGACGTTTATGCCTATAAAAGGGATTATTCTGCTTAAATATTCCCAATAATAAGTAGATCTGATTTTGGTAGCAATTTAATTGGAAATTATTGACTGATTTAATTTTGTTTTAATTTTAAAGATGGCTTCGTAGATACAAAGCTTCTTTTTCGTTGTTTAAATGAATAAATGTTAAACTAAAATTAAATAGATGTTGTTAACCCGTAGTTTTTAAGGACAGATTATTTTAAATAATCTCTAGTTCATAATTTTCCTGTGTACACCTACATTCCATAAGTTTTAAATTAATCTGTCATTTGCAACTATGGGGTCCAAAGCTTATATTCGATCTTGAAGTTTTTTATTTTTCAACAATTTCAATATCTACAAATAAATAAATAATAGGTAACTAATTTCCCAAGTTTGTACCTACTATTCCTTTGGCCATTTATTTCCACTTTGCATTTATAAGTTGCCATATAAAATAATAATTTCATTTTTGTATTATTGCAACCCACATTGAGTAAAATATATCCTGTAAGTTAAAATACAAAGTAACTTTTTAATCACTATATTTAGGACATAAATTGTAATTTATGGAAAAAATAAGCGTATTTGTAAAAATATGTTGTAAATTATAGCCGATTGTAATGATGGGACTATTATCTCGATTAAAAAATATTATACGTAATTAAAATGATTAGAAATTTTAAGACTGAATTTTATTTTATCAAATAATTACCTATCCCTATGGCATTAACCACACGATAAAGAGAGACAGAGACCCATCTCTATTTAATTTTTTAACAAAATAAAATGAAGTAACTAAAACAGGTAGCCGAGAAAGAAAAATCGACGACATTTTACATCTACCAACTCACTTGGCCCGCCTGTAGGTTATAGAGAGGGTGGCGTCAACAATACGACAGTAAATTAAACTGCTTATACTTTCAGACCTGCGTGATAGCCTGCGTCCCAGCTTATATAACTAGACCTAATTAAGAAAAGCACACCGTCCAATATCTAATATAAAAAAATGAAACCATCACAATAAATCCCATCCTCTCATACAAAATCAACATAATTATCAATTTTTGAAGCAAAACAATCTATTTATTCAGTCATTATCACTGCTCAGTACACAATTTTAAAATTTATTAAAATAATAAAATGCCCTACGACAGTTGCCAAATTATTTTACCATTCCCTTACTCAAAAACATACCTTACTATTTCAGATATATGGTATATTTTCACAGCAACGATACAAATTTTGTGTAGCAATATAAAAAACAACTTTATTATCTTTGACATAAAGTTTATTTTCGCAGTGACCCAAAAGGTTTCGAGTAGCAATCAAGTATAAAATTCGTGAAGGCGCATTTCCCCTATGTTTTTTAATAAAATATGGGCTCTTGATAGATATCATTGCGCTGTGCGCACAAGGGTAGTGATTTGGCATAAAATAAACAACTGGGCTGTCTTTTGTGCGCCAAATACGATGGAATAACATAAACAATAGAGCCCTAGTAATTGAGAGGTGAAAATATACAGGATGGTGTAAATCCAACTAAAAAATAAAAACTTCTTTTAATGAGGAATTTTCCACTGACGTTTGTCACAACGCTACAGTATTTATCAATAGATGGCGCTGATCAGCTTTGGATTTTTTTTAAGCGGCGTTCTAGTAAAATCAATGAAAAAAGAATTTACTACGTATTATATTACCTATAGGTCAATGGTAAAATCTTTTAGCAGGGGCAAAAAAAGAACTCACCCAGACACTTGTCAAACTCATTGTATAGTAAAATGTCTTTATTATTCATTGTTGTATACAAAGTGAGAACTGGAAAGAACCTTTTTTCTGTCAAACATTTTTAACCTAAAAAGTCTACTGTTCTTTTGCATCACTGAACTGAACTACAAATTTTTGCATGGTTTTTGCTATTGTTCTTCTGAGTGGTTTTGCGTAACGTCTAAACTCCTGGTGCGTCGAGTCGAGCTTAGGTTTCTCCGTACTTCAGTTAAGGCTTTGTGGACATAAAAACGAGCCATTTTATTATTCCCAAGGTTGATCAGCGCCATCTAGTTCGATCATAAAAAGAACTGCAAAATTCCCTATTAAATTTACAGGCTTTTTGTAATTGTCAAGGAGCTGGCCAGTTAGTCAGAACGTAGAAACTCGTTTCAAAACGTAGAAGGAGGAGAACGGACTAAATCGACGACGAGAATAACGATACGAGAATACGAATCGACGAGTGAAGACGAGATTATGTGAACTTTGTATCGTTAAAACAATAATGGTACACAAGTGACTACCTAAATAATCCAGAAGAACGGTGTGAGTATCTACCTATTACAAAATATAATACTTACGGTTATAGATACTCTACATATGTCCGTTTCGACCGCGCGGCCACGGCGTTTTTTTAAAAAAAAAACTATGCCAAGTTTTTGTAAAAGTTTGTAAAAGTTGATTCCCAAAACCATAAATTTGTCAAAGTTATGGTTAAAAAATTATAAGGGTTTGAACGTGGCCGCGCCATCGAAACGCGGAGAACCGCGCGGCCACGGAGATCTTTAAAACTAAGCGTTGTAGAGACCTGAAATTTAGGTAAATAACAGATTGAATTTGTAAAAAAATTGTAAAAATATACAAAAAATTCCTAGGTTTATATCTTAGGAGCTGTAAGACTTAAAACCCCATGGCCGCGCCATCGAAACGGTGAATAACACGTTATCGCCGATATCTCGCTGAAAAAGCATCGTAGAGGTCTGAAGTTTTTTGTAAAACACAGATTTGAATTTGTCAAAACTGGTAAAAATACTTCAAAAAGTCCTAGGGTTATATTTTAGGAGCTGTAAGACTACAAACCCATGGCCGCGCCATCGAAACGGTGAAAAATACGTTATCGCCGATATCTCGCTGAAAAAGCATCGCAGAGGTCTGAAGTTTTTTGTAAAACACAGATTTGAATTTGTCAAAACTTGTAAAAATACACAAAAAATCCTAGGTTTATATTTCAGGAGCTGTAGTACGGTATTGCTTAGAAATATGTCGTGATTATTTATCGAAGAAAGTAAGTATTAGCTTGATTTTTTTTTGTAAATAAAACCTAATTAAGTAGAACTAACGATAGTAAGCAAAAAAGTATTTTTTTTAAATAATATAAACCCTGTAATAACGTTTTCAATGTTTCGATAGGGTGACCATGACTTATTGTTCACAGAAAACTTTCCACCTATTGTATTAGAAATTATTTCTCAAGGATCCTAAATTAAATTAAATGAAGAGTCGTATATTTATTTCCTATAAACATAATTATGTTTTTGTAAAATATTGATTGACATCGAGTAACATCTACCAATCCGCACTGGGCCAGCGTGGTGGATTATACGCCCATTCCCTCTCAGAAGAGGCCTGTGTCCCAGCAGTGGGAACATTAATAGGCTGATGATGATGATGATGATCTTATCGTTACATTTTGATTTATTTTTTTGTTACAGAAATAAGTGTCATTGCATAGTATTTCCAGAATGATTTGTTATGACGATGGTAAAACCGAAATGCACGCAAGTTCCGAACAACCTATGACAATACATAATCTAACATAATTATGGTCTATACATAGATGACTAAGATATTAAAAAAAAAAACAGTAATTTTAAACACACCATACTTCACAGTCGTATTAAAAAAATATAATATAAAAAAAATTCTTAGTGTAAGTAAATAATCTGTGATTTGTGGTTTTGTCAGAAATATGTAAGTTAACAATCTGTGATTTATGTGATTTTTTAAGAAATAAACATGTTTTTGTATCTTATCATTTTAATTTAATTTATAATCCTTGAAAAATAATTTTTAATGTAATAGGTGGAAGTTTTTTGTAAGTCATGGTCACCCTAACCAAACATTCAGAACGTTTTGAAGGTTATAAGCGATACCGTACTACAGCTCCTGAAATATAAACCTAGGATATTTTTGTGTATTTTTACGAGTTTTGACAAATTCAAATCTAGGTTTTACAAAAAACTTCAGACCTCTGCGATGCTTTTTCAGCGAGATATCGGCGATAACGTATTTTTCACCGTTTCGATGGCGCGGCCATGGGTTTGTAGTCTTACAGCTCCTAAAATATAACCCTAGGACTTTTTGAAGTATTTTTACCAGTTTTGACAAATTCAAATCTGTGTTTTACAAAAAACTTCAGACCTCTACGATGCTTTTTCAGCGAGATATCGGCGATAACGTGTTATTCACCGTTTCGATGGCGCGGCCATGAGGTTTTAGTCTTACAGCTCCTAAAATATAAACCTAGGATTTTTTTGTATATTTTTACAATTTTTTTACAAATTCAATCTGTTATTTACCTAAATTTCAGGTGTCTGCAACGCTTAGTTTTAAAGATCTCCGTGGCCGCGCGGTTCTCCGCGTTTCGATGGCGCGGCCACGTTCAAACCCTTATAACTTTTTAACCATAACTTTGACAAATTTATTTTTTTTTAAAAAAAAACGCCGTGGCCGCGCGGTCGAAACGGACACCTCTACATTGCATAGTATACAAATCAGGCAATACGCCTCCAGAATATACTATATAGTATATATAAGTATAGTATAGGTTACCTATATCACTCGGTATTGTTGATATTACCTCGCTTCGGTTCGGTGATACGTGGGAAGTTATCTATGCGTGCCCTCTCTCTATCATTATTATAACGATCTCTGATTGGTAGTTCTTGAGATCAGGAAACATAGGTGTGTTTGTAGAAAATACGTAATTATTAGAGTGTGTTTTATATATTAAAATCTGTCTATAAATATCATTAACTACTTACCTACTTACCCTAGTTTACTTATTCGATTAATTAGTTGTTTATCGTAATTGTACATATCTACCGCATACTTGATTTAACTAATTAATTTTGTTAAAGAAACGTGTTGTGTCAGCAATTTTTATTTTTAATTGATCAACAAAAATAACCACACCCTGTACATGCCCTACACCCCTGCCTGTACCATTACGACAAAACGAAGGAAAATAAACAATCAACGCGTCGGATGCAGTTCTCCTGCGATTGTTTTTATTATAAACAAAATCAGCATTAATATAAAATATATTTGACGATATAATATTACTAAACCGGTAAGGTCTTTACTACTTCAAATTGACGACAGTGGATAAAAAATTAGGTGTTGTTCAAGTGGATATACTTATGATAAATAAAAGTGTCCTACTGTTTTGATATGGAAGCAAAGGGTTTTTGCAAAGTAAATAAGTTATAACAACACCTCGTGAATCAGTTGCTGATCACCAGGGTTTAAAAAATATTATTCGCGGTTGTAAGACGTATTGTAGTTACAGAATTATATTCATCAAAATCATCAATACAACCCTCAAAGTTCATAAAGGTGGAACAATTACTTTTTCAAGGTCAAAATCATTCTTGCACCTTTATGAACTTGGAGGGTTGTATTGATTATTTTGATGATTATAATTATGTAACTACATACGTCTTATAGTCGCAAACAATATTTTTATCAACATACAACCTAGCACTGGCCTGCAAATTGCAAAAAATCGTGAGAAAATTTGAATTTCGCGGACTACGCTTGAGCATCAGCCTTAAGCTATTTTCAAATATAAAATGACATTAAGTACCACATTTTCAACTAATGACGATGTTGGGAACCAGCTATGCTAGTGCCATTAGTTCCACAGTGTGTCTCCCCATTCAAAGAAAACCGTCGACGCCAAGTTTCAAAACTGTCCCTCTTAATTTACCCAAAACTAACCTTAAAATATAATGAAACCGATTGAAACCCCATTCAGAACTCAACATTTCCTACACAAAAATCCCTGCCACCAGTAAATACTTATTACATATTTTCTTCACACATTTTCATTTTCCACAGTCATTTTCAATAATTTTCCCTGCAATTATGACATTACCCGCTGAAACCATAGACACCTTCACACTGTAATCATAGAACCTAGAGGTGTTACTAACTTCCAATGAAAACAGTTATTACGCCTAATAACAGTTATTACGTGACCGTTATTTGCTAGGAACCGTTTCAATAACGTTACGAATGCAGTGTGGAAACGTGGACAGGTGTGTCATTGTGATAGATTCTTAGAAATGTTTGATATGAATAGTAAAATTGATTTATTTGCGTAGAAAATAATTAAGGGAAGCAGGAAGATCCGGTATTAATTCCGGTTTTTATTCGAGATTGAGGTTCTGGGTTCGATTGGGGTCGGGCAAAGTGTTATTGGGTTATTCCATCAGGAGGTTCTCAGTAGCAGCCACGGAGTCTGGATGTGTGCCCGGTTGATGGCAATAGGCTCGTCCCCTATTACATGGGATTTAAACATTACTGGCAAAATTTGTGGAATACTATTTCACATCTGGTACTATCTCTGCCAAATCAGTTATAAAAAAGTATTTTTTTTTGTTTAGTTAAGTATTAACTCATCATCCTACACCTTACAGGAATGTCCTAATTCAATAGTGTGGCCATACTATTTCAGCCGAAAGACGTCCACTGCTGGACATGGGCCTCCCCAAAGGAGGGCTTTTGCCATAATCGCCACGCTTGGCAGACGGGTTGGCGATCGCAGTACGGTTGTTACAAAAAGCACAGAGAACGCTGCTGCCCATTCTCTGGTAAGTCCCTTAGTCGCCTCTTACGACACCCACGGGAAGATATGGGATGGTGCTATTCTTTACGTCCGACACCATACAGAACATGGCCATACTTACAGTTTTATTATTTATCATAACATATTCTGTATATCGTGATTTTTGTGAACTCACTCAGAGAACAAGTAAAAAGATCTATGCTGTCTGCTACGTCATTAAGTACACGCAAGAAAGTGAATAAAAACCATTTCCGTTTTTCCTAAAATATCTTGAATCATTGTATCAATAAAGATATGGGGTTAAATGAACCCACACTTAACACTTTAATACTAACAATTTTCTTGTCAGCACCAACCCCTGTGGTCAAAAGTCAATTTAAAAGAACAATAACTTGACCGTTCGCTCTCTATTGTCAATTTTGACAGTTCCCGACATGTCAAATGTCAAAACGGCACGTGTCGGCGCGTGCGCTTTAAACTTTTATCGGATTTTGACAGCATCCTGTCAAATGTGATCGTATTTTGAATAGTGGGTGACGGCGCGCGATAATCATTTATGTTTGTTATTATTATTGTGTGGTGTAAATTAGAAATGGTATGGAAAAATTATGAATCACTAGATAGAGCATTGTTTTAAGTTTTTATTCTAGAGATTTATGATATCTTTCTTTTCTTCTTACTTCATTCAGGAATCAACTGGTCAGCGTTTGTATCTTTTGGCCAATTTACCCAGTTGGTGATGAACTTTTACCTAGTGGTATCACACCTTTGGGGCCAGTCCGACAACAGACTATTCCCAAACCACTGCAATTCCACAAAGCCAGAATCAACAGTGGCGACCACCGGAAGCAGCAGCGGTGGCCCAGTGGTGGCGGCCCCGACTACGAACAGTAAGTCGTGGGTTCGAAACTATGCAGGCGCATTACTTTGTGTAATTTATTTCATCACCACTGCTCTCAAAACGAAAGAAAACATCGTGAGGAAACCGGCATGTCCTAGAACCAAAAAATTCGAAGACATGTGACATCTACCAATCCGCACTGGGCCCGCTTGGTTGATTATAGCCCATTCCCTCTCATAGAGAGGAGGCCGTGTCCCAGCAGTGGGTACATAGGCTGATGATGATGATGATGATGACCACCAGAAAAGCGCTGCTACAATGAAGCTCGACGAAACAATTTAGCTGTTTTGGATCCCGCAACGAAATTGTAGAGAAAATAATAGCGGAGGAGTAGGAAAAGTATGGTTTCACACGTACTCAGGTTAAATACTACAAGGTTACGTACGTACGTAGGTACCGTCGCGCGTCGTGTCGTCGTGTTTTCGTTTCGTCAGGTATACCTGAGCATAGCTGCGTCCTTAACTAAGTAAGAAGATACCTACCTGACTTCCGGGTTCTTCTGATTTTCGGGTATGATCTCTGAAACAAATAAATAAAAACTGTAAATACTTTTTGAGCGATTCATCATCATCTGCCTAGCCTTTTCCCAACTGTGTTGGGGTCGGCTTCCAGTCTAACCGGATACAGCTGAATACCAGTATTTTACATGGAGCGACTGCCTATCGGACTTCCACAACCCAGTTAGTACTGGGTAATACGATACCCCTTGGTAAGACTTGTTATCTGACTTTTTGGGCTACTTTTTGGGACTACCTGTAACGACTGTCAAAGATCTACAAATGACAGCCGGGACCAACAGCTTAACGTGCTTTCCGAGGCACGGAGGAAACTCAGTATGTAAGGGTGGTCACCCACCCACAGACCAACCTAGGCAAGCACGGCTTACCCTAAAGATCAACCCGAGCGGCTGTTATTATTTAGCCACGAGCTCCTCTCGAGATACATTTTGAGCGATTACGGTTAAAACTTAAGCTAAATAAAGTAATTTTCGATGCTCCTGCTTTCAGCATGTAAACATTAGCTACGATAATATTTACGCCACGCGAAAACTGCACCAAACTACACACCACCTCACTCCGCGAACCTTTCCGCATATTTTAAACAAGAAATACAATAAATCTATGAATCCGAAACTTGGTACAACTTTCTGTACAAACACATAATTTAGGTGCTGTCTGACATGTATTGTGTCCCTCCCCACCCCTCTGTCACTCTGGAAAACATCCTTTGTTAGACCCCCAGAGGACTTTAAAAAATCCTCTTTTATACCTTTAAGATTGCCCCTCTAAGATTGTTATTGATTATGAGTGATATCAAGTATTGACGTGAGGCTGTTGTTCTTTGTGTTTTTTTTTTTTTATTTTCAATCAGAAGAAAGATTGGAGGCAGGGGAAATTCGTTTTTTCTGTTTTGAATTTGGAAGGAAAATCTGTTTTGCTTTTGTTTTGGTTAGCTTAGTATCTTCAACATTACCTATCACACAAGATAATGAGCTAATTGGTTGACAGTCATCTTTAACCCTATTGTCGTTTTAACCCGACTACGGCAAATTCAAAAGGAATTTTAGCAGTCTAGGTTAGGTTTCTATTTACGAATGTTCCTCCGTAGCGCCTAAACTATTCATCCGATTTTGGTGAAGGTGTCAATCGATTCACAAAAGCTACATTTTAATCGACTTCAACAATAGGAGGAGTCGATTTTACCTTGTAAACCCGGAATTTTTAAGAGCGTAATTTTTCATTAATTCGCCGAAGTCTTTTTTATTTAAAGTGGTGTTCCTTTTTTAAGATGGAATCGCCAGGGTATTCCGCAAATTTCAAATGTACGTACCTACGTTTTTTTCGCAGTTTGCAGGTCAGTATCTGGTTGTATGTTGATTAAAATATGATCGCGGCTGTAACAAAATATGGCTTGATAAAGTTATATTCATTAAAATCATCAATAAATCCTCCAAGTTTATTTAATCCCATTTCATTATTTTTTCATGAAATAGCCATTCAATGGAATTGAATCACATAATCGCGAATCATATTTTGTTCAACATACAGCCTGACATTTCAATTTCGCGGCAATGAGAGGTTTTCTTTTTGAGGTATTAAAAAAAAAACTTAGTTTCCAAGAACTCTATAGATGGCGTTGAACTTACTATGATAGTTAGTGCCAAAGCAAAAACGCTTGGAAAAAAAAACATTGTGTCACGTCACATACTCTCGGTGACTGACACTCCGAATAAAACCTAGTCTTCTCGCGCTTTGTTAAAATCAGTTTTTTTAGGTTCCATTCCTTGCATTATCATACTAACTCGTAGCGCCATCTATCCAGCGACTAGGGAAGAGCTAAAAAGAAAATCCCTCATTCTGCTGTTGTGTTACATTTTTGATCTTCAAATTATCGTCAAGTCAAAAATGTGGCCAACATGGGCCACTGTGTATAGTGTACCCAAATTAAAATCGTTATCACCTCATCACATTGTCGCTTCACCCCCTTGATCATTCACACCACAGACAACAATAGACACATACATTGTCAACCAGATCCATAGACTATCTCCCACAGACAGACAGACGGATATTATCTATGAGTCTGTGACACAAAAGTATTTAATTATTAGGCTTTTTATCACGCCTCGCGGTGCTGGGGAGTTTTGAGTAGAGGTGTTATTGCGGTTTGAAGGGAGAAAGAGGGAAATGTGTATTTGAATATTTATTTCGATGTGTCAAAGAATCTCTTGGTTTTTCTGTACATTGATGTTCTTATGAACAAGATAATAGGTAGGTAGTTCCTACTTTGATGATATATTCATTCCTCACTGGATCTCAAGAAAGATAATTACGTCATTTGACTAAATTCGTTCAGTGAACATGTGAACGTCAAAAATACGTTCTTAATTTAGTTTTACTTTTTCTGACTGTTTGGCCTGTTCCTTAACGCGGCATTGGTCGAAAATTGATCTCATCATCATCATATCAGCCGAAAGACGTCCACTGGCCTCCCCCAAGGGGGGGTTTTGCCATAATCGCCACGCTTGGGTTGACGATCGCAGTGCGGTTGTTACAAAAGCACAGAGAACGCTGCTGCCCATTCTCTTATGACACCCACGGGAAGATATGGGAAAATTGATCTTTTTTCAGTAAATTTCTTCAAGATTGTATGTTGTGTGTTTCTTAAAAATATTTTCCAAAAGTTACCCGCAGCTCTCATCTCAAAACGAAACCGTTGCACTAATTATCATTTCACACAGAAATTACTTAGGGACTTATACGTCATACGCAACAATCCTGCTGATACCAACTACAGACAATGCAGAACAACCTATATTCCACCACACTTTAAGGTACATTTTCGTGTAACAAGTGGAAATCTAATGTCACCCACCCGACTCCTTTATTGTTACCCATCATGCACTGTATCATTGTAGATTGATTGTTATATCTAAATGATACTCATGTAATAGATTTCTATGAGTAAGCCGAGTTCCATCATTATCATCTGCCTAGCCTTTTCCCAACTATGTTGTGGTCGGCTTCCAGTCTAACTGGATGCATCTGAATACCAGTACTTTACATAGAACGACTGCCTATCTGACCTCCACAACCCAGTTAGTACTGGGTAATACGATACCCCTTGGTAAGACTGGTTGTCAGATTTTTTGGGCCCCTGACTACCTGTAACGACTGTCAAAGTAAGTAAGCTAAATTCCATATTAAAGAAAAGTAGGGAAAGAGTTTATTAATCAGATCGTGTTCTTAAAATTTTCGTCATCTTTGCCAAGCCATAGTAACTGCAACTGCAATCAATAAGGGTCCTCAGCCTTAAGGAGATAGATACTTACAGTAGATAGGCCGAAAAAATAGCTTCAATACACTTCCTCAAGTGTATTTCACGCAACCGGCGTGTGTCCATGACCAGGGGCCCTATACTCTCTAACGTCCGTCCGTCCATTCGTCTCTATCCGTCTCTCTCACTCGCACTCATCTGCAGACGTGCGCGAGAAAGACAGATAGAGACGGACGGACGGAAGAAGGGCCTCTGATGTATGAACGAGGCAAAAGGAGTATGTCAGGATGACTTTTTTTATCATTTTCCAAAAGAATGGGTATAACGGAGCAGAAGCAAATGACATACTAAACTTAGTTTTTATTTTGTGAAAAAAAAATCGAAATTCAAATCTGCGTATGATTTGAATTCGAAATTTTTCATTTTTTTTTTCTAAATTTCTCTTTCTTTGTTCTAGAAAAGTTTACTTAAAATTTGGTAGCGTTTTTTGATGATGGATCAATTTTTTTCTAAGCTGTGGAAAAAATAAAATAAATAAATAAAAATAAATTTTGTTGGACATTACACACAGCGCGATCTAGTGCCACACTAAGCAAAGAGGTTATTGTGTCGTGGACACCAGATAGTTGATATACTACATAGATACTTTTTGTTTGTAAATACATACTTATTATACATATAAACATTCATGACTCGGAAACAAATGTCCATGCCCATCACCCAAACATTTGCTCCGACCGGGATTCGAACTCGGGACCCTAAGAACGTAAGGGAACCTCACTACCGCTGTGCCATTCGGATCGTAAATAAAAACTAGGTATGCCATAGGCTTCTTTCTACTCCGTCCACCTAAATATACCCATTCTTTTGGAAAATGATAAAAAGTCATCAGGTATAAGGATCGCAGCAGGTCTGTGGGAACTGCCTACCTCCATGGGAAAAAAGCTTGAATTTATGTATGTAGGTATGTATCTTTAGTATTTATCTGCCTACTGCATAAGTTTCTAATGACAAACTACTGAATGTTACTTCTAAGTATGATGGTAAGTAATCAGTATTTATATATATATATTTTTAATAGCCTTCAATGTCCCACAGCTGGGCAAAGGCCTCCCCCATATCCTTCCAGGTACTCTTCTCCTGCGCCACCTCGAACCAGCCTTCGTGATGCGCGTCTAAATCGTCTCGCCACCTCTTACTAGGCCGCAAAATTATTACTTAATCTTTGAAATTCACCATGGAATTGAGAAGCATAGAATCTCAGCTTTTGAGAAGGATATAAAGGGTGTAAAACACCTCTTAACGAAGCCAAAAGGCACTTGGTCTCCTCGTCATTGCGATCATTTTTTTGTTCTACACCATACCTGGGAACCTTCAAGTTACGGAGATATTGGGGGTCAAAGTTCCAACTTTTCGACAAGATTTTTTTTAGTTTAAACCTCCACGACCCCCGTACTATTCAATCCATCAATCAGCACAATGTTTTGAGTGCGTTACATTGAGTTCTACCACAAAACATGATTTTTTCACCCCAAAAAAAAGTCGTTTCTCAGCAATAATTTTTGCGTAAAGTTACTTGTTTGATGTACAGAATGCTTGGTGATGAGGTTGTTTACACCCTGTTTCCTGCGATATCATCGGATTCTGATGTACAAAATCCCACACCAACTTACATGATTGGTTGTGTTCACAACAGTCAACACAAAATTCCACAGAACCACTTTTCGATCCTGATCAGTCCTCCAGAAACCATCAACCATATACCAAAAACAATTCAATTATCCAGCACAAACTAAAACAAAACAGAATTTAATTAAAAATCGAAATCTCTCGAACGAAGAAGCCGATGTCGTCGGTTTTAATTATTGGCCTATTGAACCCTGGCCTGCCTCTGACGCCGGGTTCAGTACACCACAATAAAACTTGGTAGCGTTGAATTGGCCTCTATTCAACATAATTGGTCTGTACTGGGTCCAAGTGGAGCCAATCAAAGTTCTGCGGCGACAATTGTGCTGAACTCCATCTAATTGGCTGAGGTTTGATTAAAAATAATATATAGGTAGCCAGTGTTTTTCTTGTTGGTGGATTTTTAGTGTATTGTCGAGGCTTAGGGCTGGACTTGAATGAGGGAAGGAATTTTGAGGGTTCGGAGGTAGAATTGAATGGATAAAGTAACATGGAACCATGACAATGAACGTGGAGGAGAAATGATTCGGCAATTGCTATATCTTCAGGAATAATAGCTCTGAATAGCGTGTTACCTAAATGTAGAGTACGTTCGGCCGTTTTATACCTCTCAATTAGCTGATGATCAGAGATCCACCTAACTGCATAATCAGCCTGTTAGGATACCAAAACAGAAGAAAAAAGTGGGCTGTGTTCAAAGATCCAGTATGGATTGGTAGATGTCTTCGAATTCGAACTACCATACTGACTGACTAGTTCAATGTATTTCTTATCGGGAACTGTTGCCGTACAAAAGATTGCTGGCAGCATAAAAAGAGATCTAAGTACTTACGTGAAAAGAATATTTAAAAAAAAAGAACAAATTATGAAATTTTCTAAATTACCGTAAAGTTGCATTCCAAATATGAAAATTCATAATCAATGTTGCTTGCACAATAATTACAACAATCCATTTAAACTTTTCAGCTACAAATGGAACTACAACACAGGTCTACAAATCTATGGCGGTTGTCAATAAAAAAAAGGGTCATTGATAGGACAGTGGCAAGGAATTCCCGGCTCCCATGGAGTTTTTATGTGGTTCTCTGGCCGTAACTAAATGTCCTTGTGGGATTCTGACTCAGCAAAGTAGGTGCCATTATTTTCTTTTTTAAATTAAGTACTTGTTGAAATGGTATTGTGGTGGTCGTTAGATCTTTTTGGGGTTTAATTTATAGTGTTTTTGGAGAAAGCATGCTTGTTGGTGGGGATTTTGATGAAAAATTTTTGTTCTGAACAAAAAGTAAATGATGAACCTCTTCTCTTTCGTAATGAAGTAACTATCAGATACAGGTGTCCGCAGGTATCCACTATTTACTGTGGTTTAACAGAACCTTACGAAGAACTTATTCTCTAATACTTACTTACCTACTGAATTTGCTTCAATTTTATTTCTATCTCTAAGCAAACGAATCAAACACATTTTCATCATCACTAAGTATCAAATTCTTCTGTCTACAAATAGGTTGCATTGGAACCTTTTAAACAAAGAAAATCAATTCCTCTTCCACAATATTCCAAATACAAAATATCGAACGCTTTATGAATGAAAATTTAAAAAATAAAGTCAAGTCCAAGAAGTTTTATGGTGTCAGTTCTAAGGGTTTTTTATCACTTCCTTTCTATTCAAAAGGGGTTGTTTTTTCGATATATTTATAGTGGATATAAAGACGCAGGTGCTAAGTTATAAAGTTGCACCCTTGCACCCAATGATTAGCCAAACGGTTGGCTGTTTGTCAATGCACCTCTTTAGGAACGCCGCTTCACCGCCGCCATATTTTTTCTAACCTATAAACTCGACCATTCATGTAAATGATCGGTTGTATTTTTTATATTTTTTTACAAGATTGATTATAGAGTTTTTGTGTGGGTTGAGTAAGAATGTGGCTACTATTTTGTATATAAGTAAAGGGAAAAATAAAGTTAGTCAGAGGCAAAGTTAGAACATCCAATGTGTCTTCAGAACTTTTTTAACCTTCTGAGGTTACACGTTTTGTATATGATTGAGTGGCGAAGGAAGAAACAGCTATATTTTTTACCTATCTTGCCTTTGAGAGTCGTTTGTTATTATATCACTGAATGGAAAAGTGGAAAATGTAGGCAGATAACAAATGTTACATAATGTCAAAATGTTAATTCAATTGTTCTTTTTTCAAAATCGTGTTCTAAATAAGAACGATTGCCATTATTTTGTCTCTACTTTGTTTGAACGATATTGGTCAAGTCTGATTTATGTTAGTTGGTTTAACTAAAAACTTGAAAAATGGCGTCAAAAAACTCCTCCTCAAAGCTGTCAACTGGTAATGTCCCCAATTAAAATATTGTTGTAACGAAAGTAAAATTAAAATGTTGAATTACCTACTCCTAAGTTTGGGTTCAGAAACATTCGTGCATTATTTTAAGAACATTATTGAGTGCCTATAAAGTATAAGTTTAATAACAGAATAGTACAAGAGCTATTCTGTTATTAAACTTAGCTATATTTAGCTATATTTATTAGCTATATTGTGGAATGTGATCAATGTTTCATTTAATATGAAACATTGATCACATTCCACACACAACACAACGCGCTAAGACGCTGAAACAGCAATGGCGTAGCAATGAAAATTTTAAATTTAATTAATGGCAAGTGGCGACAGACGATTATATTATTACGCGGCGCCATTGTGTGCCAGACGGGCCCGGTCTCCCCGCTAGGGTGGCTGCAAGAGTGAGCTGGGGCAGGACAAACTATACAGTAACTTTGGGGGAATGAGAGATCTGAGAGGATTGAGCAGTGCGTTGGTAAAGGACTATGGTGATCTTTCTTTGGACTACCTTCTAATACATCATCATCACCTTATTCTTCACGACGACGACTTCTAGAGACGGCTTACATCTCTAAAATAATGAAGAAAATCCCGGTCTACCAGAAGCCCACAAAATTAAACATTCTCGTAGGTAGTTAATTAGAAACGTTCAAAATCTTCACAATATCCTCTCGGTGAAAACCAATATCAAAAACTTGTCAAAAGTGTAGGGAAATAAGATATTTTTGAGTTTTGACAGATAGATTCGTAAAAATCCTCTGATTTCTGAAGATTAGTAGCGTCCAATTACCTATTCGGTACGCTAAGTCACTAGTTTAAACTTCACGAGTCTCTGTTTCTAATGAAACCATAGTCATACTACCACAGTTCGCCCCCACCCGAGACGCGTTAGGCGTCGCATTGTTGAGTAAATCCGAGCCAAGCTTGTACCTACCTCAGCTCGCTAAATTAATACCACTGATAAGTGATATCACGCAGTAATAGAACTGTATTCAGCATCACACTTCATCACGCTATATTGCAACTGTCTCTAGAATCAGCCTTTGTTTTGGCAGTTCAAAACGTGGACTTGATGAGATCCTGCACCCATAACCAAGTTACAAACGTTTCGTATCGGTTCCCTTTCTACTATCGTAAACGCCTCGGCGTAAGCGATTGTAGAAAGCGCTAAATTAGTAGCCAAGTTGACACGACTGAGTCGATCACTCGTTCTCTAATGTCTGTAGAAAAAATCTACACTTTAGTCTATGGTGAACGTTCCTACTAAAGAGTTTAGCGATCAACATTGTAGAAACGATAACATTCTATTCTATCATTTTGAACGATGTAAACTTGTCTACGAATTTTCTATTCGTTTGTGTTGATCACGTGATTTAACGTTGAGATGATGTCATTCCCATTCATTTGAATAGTTTTCTACTAGCGTTAACGATTGTAGATTGTCAACTTGGCTAGGGGTGCAGAGATGCATTACTCGCCATGGGAATCTTCATATTACACTGTCCCTGGGTAGTAGCTTCACTACCACATTGTTGACTGGGTAATATTTTGGGTAACACACATAGCAAGAACTATATAGCATATCATCACGACAGTAATATCTGAATTGTTGGCAGAGCAGTAGTACTAGTTTTGCCTTAATATTTTGTGCCGAAAAGAAAAAAACTTCGAGAGGCATTCGTTCATTTGGTCAGTTACAAAAGTACTACTTATTTATTTAGTTTCTTCAATAAGGTTTGTATTGAACATTGACACAAACCGTCTTAAGAAGTGTGAGTGACATTATTAATTTGTGAGTACAAATATTAGTTCAAACACTTGTAAATGAGTACAGAGAGTGTGTAGACTTTTACCTTTTAAGTACAGTTCATAATTGATGATTGTGTTGACCCTTGACTTCGTTCTCACGACTGAACCCATGCAGTGGGTACACCGCCTAAAGAATTCGAGCTTTCGATCAAGCTTGTACACTTGCTCATGTTTCGGATTCCGACTGACGTCGCTTTACGAGAAATCGATCACTCCTTGGTTAGTATGATATGATATAGATATGGTACAGAATTTATCTCGATATTTTTTTAAGAGTCGTTGCACCAATTAATATTGTCTTCTCTACGTTTATGACCTACTTGCTGAATCAACGTTCCTAACAAACCTCTGTGCTTTTCTGGAACGTATATTTTGTCAATTGTAATGTTAATAAGTTTCTTGATAATATGAATAAAAAAAAACTTATTCTAAGAAGAGGTTCACTAGATATGATAAAGATAGGTATAGACCTATCTTTATCATATCTAGTGAACCTCTTCTTAGAATAAGTTTTTTTTAATGAAATGATTATTGTTGAATTGTCTTATGGAAAGTCATCGTCATTATAAGTACTGTGTTTCGCAAAGGCCACAACAGAGGAAGAAATTGTTATTTGGACAAACCCGTACCTTGGAACGCGCAGATTGCTCGGGAATACGATACGAGATCGAGACCGAGAGAGAGATAATGCGGCAGAATTGTTGCACCAACCGATGCAATCAAAGACAAGTTGGTAATAGCTATAATGGAAAAACACTTTAAAAAACATAAGATTTAATTAGGCAACATGATTACAGCAGGCCTAGCCAAGTTACGAACGTGTCGTATCGATTCTCTTTCTACAATCGTAAACGCCTCGGCGTAAGCGATTGTAGAAAGCGCTAAAAAGGTAGGTAGCCAATTTGACACGACTGAGTCGATGGCTCGTTCTCTAATGTCTGTAGAAAAAACCTACACTTTAGTCTATGGTGAGTGTTCCTACCAAAGAGTATAGCGATCAAAATTGTAGAAACGATAACATTCTATTCTATCATTTTGAACGATGTAGGTAATCTTGTCTACGAATTTTCTATTCGTTTGTGTTGATCACGTGATTTAATGTTGAGATGATGTCATTCCCAATTCCCATACATTTGATTAGTTTGCTACTAGTGTTAACGATTGTAGATTGTCAACTTGGCTAAGCCTGCAGGTTTCGCCCATTTTCTTTAATTGCTCTCCGATGCTGATGGATATTTGTGGAACTGCCACTATAATAGTTTCCTCCGTGCCTCGGAAACCACGTTAGACCGTTGGTCCCGGCTGTCAATTGTAGATCTTTGACAGTCGTTACAGGTAGTCAGTGGCCCTAAAGTCTGACAACCACTCTTACCAAAGGGTATCGTTTTACTCAAACTCAAAGCATTTATTTGAATTAGACCATTACAGCACTTTTGAATGTCAAAAAGCAACAAAAAGCGAAGTTACAGAGATCAGATAGGCAGTCGCTCCATGTAAAATACTGGTATTCAGCAGCATCCGGTTAGACTGGAAGCCAACCGCAACATAATTGGGAAAAGCCTTAGATGATTGTTGCCACTATAATGATAGGACTAACCTTTTCACTAAAAATAATGATACGCATTTTTAACACAAACAAAATCTATATCCAACCACAACAAAATTACTTTTCTTCGTCCACAAAAGACAGGCATCATATAGGTTGATAATAACATCGGTATTGATATCAGAAGGTAATCCGTTCCCCCAGACGGTCAGGACATTCAATCTCGTGGCCTCGGGAGGCTGTGGCTTATAAGAGTGGACAGTGAGTAGCTGTGAGCTTGCTAGCTTTGTTGGGTAGGCAGACAAGTTGGTTTTAATGTTAAAGGGACTTTTGTTTTCGTTAAATTAACTTTTTTTGGCTATTTGCGCAAATATATCTCCATTACCTGTGTGCAGTATAGGGTAGGCACCTAAAAAAAAAAAAACATAACATAATTTATTTCAGGTCCGAGACACATATTATAAAACAAAAATAGCAACCAAATACAAACACATAAATTATTGAAATATCAGAAATATTAAAATTACATTAAAAACATTATTGAAATTAAACTAGATTAAGCTTACCTAGTTTCTACCGACCAACAACCTTAACCGAGCATTCTGTACTTACATCAAACTAAGTAACTTTACGCAAAAAATAAAGACTTTTTTTGGGGTGAAAAATCACGTTTTACGGTAGAAGTCGTGTAGGGCTACCTATCGCACTCAAGACATTGTGCTGGTGGATGGATTGAATAGTATGGGGAATACGTGAAAACCGGCCAAGTGCGAGTCGGACTCGCACACGAAGGGTTCCGTACCATTGACTATATTTAGTATTTGTTGTTATAGCGGCAACAGAAATACATCATCTGTGAAAATTTCAACTGTCTAGCTGTCACGGTTCATGAGATACAGCCTGGTGACAGACAGACGGACAGACAGCGAAGTCTTAGTAATAGGGTTCCGTTTTTACCCTTTGGGTACGGAACCCTAAAAAGTAGGACATTGACCCCCAATATCTCAGTAAGTGGTCTAGAACGAAAAAAAAACGCAATGATGGAGAGAACAAGTGCCTTTCGGCTTCGTTAAAAGGGTTTATTTACACCCTTTATGTTATCAGCTCTGAATGCAATTCTTATTGTGCATAGCACTGAGTTCTCATTTAATAAAACAATAGAGAAATACCAGCACAATATGTTACCCAAGACATTGCTGCCGATTCTTTTGAGCACAAACTAAACTTAATTTAGACTATTGCTATCTTTTTCTCTCTAATAAAACGAGAAAGAGACGGACGTAATTTAGAGCTGTCAAATTTAGTTGGAACTAATATTTCCATACAAATGAAGGGTGCACGTAAAAACATGTCGACTAAAAACACGGTGAAGCGCAAGGCATAAACTAGTTTGAGATCTCTAACTTAGTTCATAGCTTTAGCCGTCCTTTTCTCGCAGTGCCTTTTAGTAAAAGATAGCAATAGCCTAAATTAAGTTTAGTTTGTGCACAACAGAATCGACACCATTGACCAAGATTTGTAAGAACACTCATCACAAAACTCGTAACTAAAAACAGACCCAAAAATGTAAAATAATCAATACGACAACACAGGTGTACTGTCGTGGGGTATTACCCATTGAACGTGTCACAATACCCCACGCAGCACTATACAACCCCATAGAGCCCTGTAGAGCCCCATAAACGGCGAAGCGTGTAGGCTCTTGCATTATTAATATTTTGTGCCTCTATACTTGAGTGAAGCTGAATGGTACCCCGATTGATTTAAAAAGGATTAGTATGGTGGGAACTCTTTTGGGAAATGTCTATTATAAATTCTTATTTGTTACGGAGGTAGCAATTTTTGCTCATGTTTTTCTTCTTTGCTTCAGATTTGACAAATTTGTCAGCAGTCTGTGTCAAAGTTTTGCCGTAAAGGAAGAAGATAGTCTTCGTGAAGGCTCTTTTATTTAACATTAGCGGATGTCACGCGGTTTCACCCGCGTAGTTCCCGTTCCCTTGGGAGTACGGGGATAAAATATAGCTTATGTTACTCAGGGTGAATGTAGCTTTCTAATGGTGAAAGATTTTTTGAAAACGGCGCAGAAGTTTTGAGTTTATTCATTACAAACATACACACACACAAAAATACAAATCTTTCCTCTTTATAATATTACTAGCTGACGTCCCGCGGTTTCACCCGCGTAGTTCCCGTTCCCGTGGGAGTACGGGAATAAAATATAGCCTATAGCACTCCCGAATAATGTAGCTTTCTAACAGTGAAACAATTTTTAAAATTGGTTCATTACTTCCGGAGATTACCCCCTACATACAAACTTACAAACAAATGTTACCTCTTTATAATATTAGTATAGATATAGTGTAGATGTAGACTAACTGTTGCCCGCTACCTCATTCGCGTGGCAATTTTAATTGTACCTACATCTGAGAAAAAAAAAAACAGCCTTTGTCCTTCCCCAGGATATAATCTATCTCCGTGCCAAATTTTATTACGATCCGATCAGCGGTTTAGTCGTGAAAAGGTAACAAATAAACAAACGAGTTACTTTCGCATATGGATTTTCTAACCTTCTTTAGTATGTCTACGACTGAGGATTAGGTAGGAGCCTATTCTTTCCTAGTTATGTCTTTAACAAAAAGTTGACTAACTAAGAAGAAAATTACATAGTCACCAAGCTTGGCTCATTAAAGATTGCCATTGTTGAAAAGGTAACGCTAGAAGAAAGGTAAAAGCTACTGTTCAACATTAGTCTTTTGACAGTACAGTTCTATGCATGCACAGAGATCACAGTTCATGATTTTTTAAAATTCCAAACACAAGGAAGTACACAATTTGTGCAGTATCAACTCTCTTGGTTTACGTTTTTTGTATAGTAAGCATTAACCTACTGTCGGGCTTACGCTGTCCTCCCATACTTAATTGCTGTAACACATTAATTTGAAAAGAGTACTTACCTAACCATGGAATTTCTTGCTGGTTCTTCTCCATGGAAACGACCAACCCAAACTGTGCACCTTTTCGACGTTTTCTAAGTGCCCATGAGGTCTATGTGAAATAAAATACTTTGATCTTATCAAACTTGTGCTGATGGCGAAGATTATTGATGGCTTATTTCTCGGAAACCTGAAACTTTGAATACTTCTATTCAAAGCTACACTTTGATAGATGTTTAGATTTACTTTATACAAAATCTCTTGATAATAGACACGTTTACCTCCTTAAATTATTGACATTGTCAAACCTTGCATTTCCTTCTACGACATTAAACTGCTCGAGATACGAGTAACAACTTATTTCTAGTCGCCTACTTACCGTTGATCATTCAAGTTTCTTATTTTAAAACAAAACAGTTCCAAAACAAAAGAATCATACAATTCCTCGTCCTCCACAGCTGAGCTCAATTGTTTCCGAAAATGTATTTAAACTATAACATGTAGTCACGCGAGGTAACGTACGGGCGTCTCGTGGCGCGTTGTCGTGCGATCAATAACATTGTCTGGGTGACACTCGCGAGTTACGTCACTTTTATTGCTCTGTGTTGCTCTGTAGAGGGAGTGAGCTGGTTTTAGGAGTGTGTGAGATGGTAATTGAGAGGAAGATGCTGGTGCCTTTAGGATTCCAAGTGGAGATTAACGAAGAAAATAAGACAATAACGTTACACCTGTATTGACCGAAGGTAGACGTGTGGACTTTAAAAACATTGTGAAGCTGATACTTTCTTGTTATGTCACTTTTATTGCTCTGTGTTGCTCTGTAGAAGGGAGTGGAGTGGTCTGGTTTTAGGAGTGTGTGAGATGGTAATTAAGAGGAAGTTGCTGGCGCCTTCGTGCTTCCAAGTGTGGATTAAGAAAATAACATAAGTAATTACCTACGTCACATTTGTATTGGCTGAAGGCTGACGTTCTTGTTACGTCACTTTTATTGATCTGTTGCTCTGTAGCATGGATCCATGGAGACCATGGAGTGAACTGGGTTGAGGAGTGATATTAGGACACTTGTAGTACGCCCACACATCGAGTTAGGTGGAGACAGTACCTACTCAAATAATAAAGACGGGAAGTTACATTTTTCGGTTTAAGTAGGTCTACTTATACCGTTCCCAAAAATGTAACTTCCCGTGAGTTCAGAATAACAGAATCGACTTTTTTTTAAAGTAGTTTTGAGACTGCCTCATTGGTTTAAAGGACGTAACTCGTAAGCGTGACTGCTGAGCATAAGGTCCTGGGTTCGATTCCCGGGTCGGGCAAAGTGTTATTGGGTTTTTGCATCAGAAATTTATCCATAGCAGCCACGGAGTCTGGATTTGTGACCAGCTCGCCTCCTATTATTATGGGACTTATAATATTACTGGCGAAATGTGGGTGTACTAGGTACCTACTTATGTGGGTGAGGTCTCCTCTGCCTAAACCCTTCGGGGATTAAAGGCGTGATGAAATTCTAAAGTATCAGTCTGTGTAGGTCTAACCAACTCTCTAAAAAGGGTGTAAAACAACTCTTAACAAACACGAAAAGCACTTTGTTCTCCTCGTCATTGCGATCATTTTGTTGTTCTACACCATACCTGGGAACCTTCTAGTTACGGAGATATTGGGGGTCAAAGTTCCAACTTTTTGACCAGTTTTTTTTTAATACAAGTTTTTATACATCCACGACCCCCATACTGTTCAATCCATCCATCAGCACAATGTTTTGAGTGCGTTACATTGAGTTCTACCACAAAACATGATTTTTCACCCAAAAAAAATGTCGTTTCCCAGCAATAATTTTTGCGTAAAGTTACTTATTTTGATTTGATGTACAGAATGCTTGGTTGACGGCTTTGTGATGAGGTCTTTTTTTACACCGTGTAAGTATAAGAGTTAGAACAGAGACTCCCACGATGCCTAATCACCACTTCTTTGATATCCGTCACCACCCAAGACACTTTCCCACCACACCAATCAAATCATCCTGACTTTAGGTAAAAACGAAATTTCAGCACATATCAGCCTCGCCCCGCCCCCCGTCTCTGTCTGCCAACCACACAATAGACGAACAATGCCCCCAACAATGAGCACAAAGGGACCAACTGTCATCCCATTGTGGGGAACAAAGAAAGCCACGCCCCCAACAAAGGCGGCATTGTTTCATCTCAAATACAAAGATTCTGATTGGAGGAGAAAACGGTCGTGTGGAGGCCACCCGCGGTCAAGAATGTTTCGGAAAAAATATCATGTTTCTACACACTTAGGAGGTGGATCAATGATAGTTTATCTTGTGTGTTGGAAAATAGAGTTGATTTTTGTATGCTATGAAAGAACAGATGCTTTTAATCGACCAGAATTTGATCCGAATTAAATTGACAGCTCTCTATAAATAGTATTTTTTTGAATGCGTTCTTTTAGTCGTTAGGGGAATTCAAACTCTATCTTCTATATCATTGGGTGGATTTTGAATCGTGCGTTTTGATTTTTTTTCAGTTTACGATTGGATATTGGTAGCCAGTTAGATTTTGATGGCAGATACACGGGAGTCGTAATTTATAACTTGTGAGTAGGACGCTTTTAATTAGGTAGCTGTATAATTAGGCAATAATTTATCAATTTGGTACAGGTATGTTAGCTAAGTAGGTATAACATGTCTAACGATTCTACAATATGAAATTGGAGGAATCTTTTGACCTGTTGAAGATGAATCATTCCCCCTGCGTCGAATCCCTTTACGTCGACTCGTGAAACAAATGACATCTGTTTTAAAAAGTTTACGCTTGACCACGAGATTGGAAAAGTACACATATAACAAAAAGTGAAACGCTTTTATTTGCAAATAAAATTATATTTATTTTACACAAATTATACATTAATATTTTAGGAGACAACAAGGCTAAGAAAACTAAATTAATTTATCTAATTAATATCTAATATGTAGGTATTGACTGAAATCTTCTTTTTGGTGACCAAAGTACTAGGCTTGCATACATTCAAGGGAGTCTACCTCATGTTCTGTGGTCATGTTCTGTGACCATATTATATAGGTAAGTAGGTAGTACGAGTTACGTATAGATCGCATCTAAGTATTTGCAATTCCCTCAGTTTGCTTTATTTATGATCACTCCAATTCTGCCCTCGTATAAATGAAAAAAAAGTGACTCGGAAAATGCCATTTTGTATTAAATAGTTAAATCGTTTTGTTATATCTAGACAAAACATTTAAGTTAGGTTGAAAATTACATTTTTATATATGTTGTAAAATTAACAAAGCATCAATTCAGTGAGAACTAATAATATTCATAATTCATAAAATTTCATTTTTTTAATTTATAACCGAGTAAGTAACTGATTGGTTACTGTCACTGATATAACAAAGAATATTTAAAATATTTTTTAAATATTTATAAAAATATTTTTTACATTTCTGTGGTTACTGTGGTTTAAGTTAGTTTTACATGTCACTGTGTTTTAACCATTTAAAGACAGGAACTCTAGTGTTATTACGACACAGTACTTAACTGTGCACATACTTACTGAATTAAAACCGAATAACAGCGGGCTTCGATTACCTAGCTGAATTAATAAGTAGGTAACCCAGTAACTAAGACACTGTGATTAAGTTTATCAATGCATTTTACGGAAATTTTACATAACACCACACCTATTTGAAGAAGCTTTATCTATTCTGTGGTTATGGCCAAGCAAAACATATTTATAAAAATACATGAACACATAAGTATTACAGTACAGTAGGTACATTATAATTTTCCTGTGTTTAAACCTAAAAATTCTAACGCAGTGTTTTTTATTAAAAACCGGCCAAGTGCGAGTCGGACTCGCGTACGAAGGGTTCCGTACCATTATTTAAAAACATTAGACAAAACTGCAAAAAAATCACGTTTGTTGTATGGGAGTCCCCCTTAAATATTGATTTAATTCTGTTTTTAGTATTTGTTGTTATAGCGGCAACAGAAATACATCATCTGTGAAAATTTCAACTATCTAGCTGTCACGGTTCATGAGATATAGCCTGGTGACAGACAGACGGACAGACGGACAGACAGCGAAGTCTTAGTAATATGGTTCCGTTTTTACCCTTTGGGTACGGAACCCTAAAAATGTCTTGTTTTTTAGCGAAATACTGTGTCTGTGTATCAATCGTATCTCCGTAGGTAACAGTGCCTACACACAAACCGAAAATTTTCCCAGATAGCGCTCGGTCTCCTTTTCAACCGACTTCCAAAAAGAGGAGGAACAAATAAAAGAAAAAAACAGGAAGAAGGAATAAGAAACGAAAAGACGACGAAACAAACAACGAAGACGACGGAAGGAGGAGGAAGGAATAAAAAACTTTTTTGCAAAAAATAAAACCGACTTCAAAAAACAACAAAAAAGTGAAAAATAACTTTAGCTTCAGAAGTCGGTGACAAAAAAAATATCAATCAAACAAAAGTCACCGCCTTCTGAAGCTAAAGTTATTTTTCACTTTTTTGTGTTTTTTGAAGTCGGTTTTATTTTTTGTTACAATAACAAATACAAGCATAAACACAATAACTGAAGTTACTGTACTTCTACTTTCTATTTCTACTCTGAATGGTTTATAAAAAAATAACCGGGGTGCTCCAAGTCGGCCCAGGCAAAACTAGTTTGTCATCAACCATCTCATTAAAATTTGGTGCTCAATTTACTAAATTTGGTGATCAATTGATATTTTAGGTGATAGATGTCAGTGGTCACAAAGTTATTTTTGGTGGTCATTATATTTGGTGATCAATTGATATTTTATTTAGGTGATAGATGTTAGTGGTCACAAAGTTATTTTTGGTGCTCATTATATTTTCCCCCATACTTTTTCTTTCTTTCTTTCTATCTGCTGCCCAATCTCTTCTCAATGTTCGTACCAATATCAACATGACGTTATTAATCAAAACGAATAGGTACACATACTTACCTATTTTCTACAAATACGATATACCTATACTAAGTACCTAGGTAACACAGCAAGCTACTAAGTTGTAAAATAACCAAAATTCACGTAAGTACACTTAAAGCCAAATAAACGGACGCCACTCGAGAATGGCAAAATTGCCAAGTTGTCGTTAAACGTCGAGGGCACGTACTAAGGGGCAAACACATTCGTCTAAGTGTTCCAGGGACTGGCAAATTGGCACTCAAGGCGGACGATGGTGCCAAGTCAATGGGTCGAGCCGCCTAATGATTTTGGCCCGAAGTGTATTTGGGATTCTTGAAGACGTATCCTGCTACTGCATACGTTTCTTGAGAAAACAATTTAAATAGGACAATAATAAAAAACGTAACATATTTCATTGCATACCTATTGTGAAAGGTAGTAAAATGCCTAATATTATTAAGATTATTACTACCTACTTTACTTCCATGCTTTGCTTCGATTTTCATAAAACCGTATTAAGCTAATTTGTAAATCTTCACTCTAGAAACGAGTACCGTTGAACATTTTACAAAGAAACCTCTCATTACAATGAAGAAAAGTAGGAATCGTAACAACAGAACACAGAATCGCATAGAGACATCTATCGGAATATTAAAGCAACGTTTCAACGCCATCTGCTTACACTGGCCAGAACTAGTTCAACAGCTTGTTACAAAGAGAACCTTTTTGTGCATGTGTTAATAATGGCCATTTGGTTTCTCTAGAAGTTTTGGCAAAAATGGATAGATGGCGCTGTTTTAAAATAAAATGTTCTTTGTTTGGTTCTTATGATTTTTTTCCTTCTTGTTGTTCTTCGGAGTTTGACCTTACATAGAACTTGTATTAATTTATATATTTACGTACCTACGCATTACTATGATTTTAAAGTAGAAGTAAGTTGGTACCTACTTGAATAGATAAAGTTCCAAGATGTAAGTATTCACCAGATGTATTTTATGTAAACCTAGATAAAAAAAAAAAAAACAAAAATATTTTATTGAGAAAATAATACAAGTTGAATGTAAATTTTAGCAGAGATAAGAAAATGTTATCTTTTTAATTCTTTCTGTACAATAAATAACAAGCTCATCGATTTAACTCATTGCTATTTTTAAAGAAATAAACAACCGTAAAAAAATTTAAAAAAAATGTTAACATTTAGTTATTGAAGCAAATGATAATATAATTATATAGGTACAATACATTTATTTATCTATACATAAACAATTTACATTATTTTGAACATTAGATACTAATATAAAATTATCACATGCGGAAACAAATACATTTCAAAGATTATTAACCACAAAAGTTGAGCGATCGATTAAAATTCGATTGTAAGCAACAATTTTCACTTTTATTCACAAGGACCGTGTGGCCTAATGGATAAGGCGTCGGACTTCGGATCCGAAGATTGCAGGTTCGAGTCCTGTCACGGTCGAAATATTCTTTTTGATTTTATTTCGTATGTTTTGTGCAGAATACGGAACAATTATCAATTTGTGATGTTTTTTCCACTCATACTCTATAGTTTAATAGAACGATCACCAGCTGTAAAGAAAGATCTAGAATAGTATTTTAGGAATAATTTCTACATTTGGAATAAACTAATCCGATTTATTTTCAATTAATTGCCAAATTAGATTTTTAGTTGCTTTGTAATTAATATTTACATTATTTACATACTAAATCTATAATAGAAATAAAAATATTTACAACTATCAAAAAGGGTTACAGGGCGTAATTTAAATCAATAAATAGTTGAGTCATTGAGTTGACCAAACAGTGACGTCACAGCGTGCTATTGCCATACAAAATCTATGAGAGAACCGCGTTTTTGTCATGTACTCTATTGGTGATTTAGGCCCAAACGATTTTGCCTTTTTATGAAATAGGTACCTACCTCAATCTGTTATAACCTCCAGAAAACTGGAGCCTATTCTAATACATTTTAGTAAGTAACCTAGCTTTAATTCAGTACACACTTCCTCGAAAACTGGTCCATAACGCACTACGATTAGGTACTTATAACATGCAATGTATTTCACACGCGTGCGTTTTTTTCCATTTTCCCGCACGTGTGCGGGAATGAAAATTGCCACAGATAATTATACCTATACTTAGTCCAAATTGGTTCAATGCCTATAGTCTGAGGTGAATGTTTTTTTTTAATTTCGGCAAAGCACTACGCGTCTTTGCGGCATAAATATATTTTGGTTAAAATTGTGTTTATAAATAGAATATCATAGATAAACATGATTATTAAAAAGTAATAGTTATTTTTATACACAAATTAACATTTATTTGTGTTCTGAATTCAAAATATAAAATAAATCTATTTTTTATGTTAGGCTGTTGTGCCTTTGCCTCTCCTTCAACCTGGCGAAAGCAGAGCGCGAAAAAAAAATTAAAATCATAGTTTCCTAGTTAAATCATAGTTAGTTAAATCATAGTTTCCTAGTGAAGCGGCCATTTTAGGCCCGCTGGTTTCCTCACGATGTTTTCCTTCACCGTAGCAAGTCATAATAATACAATACGCACATCACATGAATCCGAAAAATAAGAGGTCAGGACACTCAGTAATTACTTGTTCACATTTTCAGTTAATTGTTCAAACATACCCTAAAATTATGGAGCGCGGATTTGTTTTTGGAAAGATTTCGATTTTTTTACAAAACCAGATTAGACTTCGCCAATGGCTATCCATAGTAACTTTAACATTCGACTTTTAGAAGGCATTGTACGCGCCTGCTCATATTTTTGGAGCAAATCGTCTCGTGTGTGTTTCGCGTCTACAGCATTTTTAACACGACCACTCAAATCAGGATTATGAGTGTTATGTTTTCAGAGTTCATGTCTATGTGTGTTTTTTTATTCACTGTTGTGACGGTAGATGGTTGGCTAGAAAATTTTCCGGCGCCGCAAAAGAAAATTCTAAATTATGTTTTGGGGAGTGAAACTTTGTGATTTACATACCTACTTATATGATTTGATATAATTATACCTTTGCAACGGTTAATCGACAATATTTTGACTTTTGAATAATTTACTTTTAATGTTTTTTTTTAAGATTTTTACCAGGGTTATTTTAGTTACCAATAAACGACAGAAATATTTTTAATTATGTTACTATGTCAGAAATTGCCATCTAGCGGCGCTTTATAAAACTACTTTCTATGTGCTCTACCACTATCCTCACAACTTCACATTTACCATAGTTCTCAATAATAATACTAGATGGCGCTGATTTGATGATTTATGAAAACACCCTTTATTTTCTTTTGTGTTGAATGCTGCTGGAATACTATACCTAAAGGTAGTATGGATTTTTCATGGAACTATGAAGAACGAAGTAATAAACTCCTTGTAATTTCCATATTTTAAAAACGACTGATATGAAATTTTGCGCCTGATGGATTTATCGTTAGCCACGAGTATTTGTACATTTTGCTTAAGGGCCTACCCCATGGCACACTAGCGCCACTTTAGTAAAAAAATCAGAACTCGTTAAATACAAATATAATATAAAATCTGATAGACAAAATCAATGCTTTAGAGTTCTAGATTATTGACGTCTATTTAATTCATTAAAATATACTTCACTGTAGTTACAGTTAGAAAAATTGCTAAAAACGGCCGTTTTTTTCCATTTTGTATCTGTAACGACAGCGAGCTATGTTTCAATGAGATAGGCAGACGTAAATAATTTAGAAGACCAAAAGATTGATTTTGTCTATCAGATTTTATATTATTTGTGTATTTAACGAGTTCTGATTTTTTTACTAAAGTGGCGCTAGTGTGCCATGGGGTAGGCCCTTAAGCTGCTCGTGTGAATTCGAAAGACAACAGGCTCATTTTATGCCCTGCCGTATTATTTGCTGTTTATGTGTAAGTACAGTGGCGGATTTACACATTTGCCGCCAGAAGGCTTTTCAAATTTTGCCGCCCCTACTTACCTCTACACATTAATGTGTTAGAGTGGGTTGTAAAAACAATCCTATAGATTGTTTTTACAACCCAAAATTTTTGTTAAAATAGTTTTTGGGTAAATTCCTGAGCTAAGCGAAAATTTTAACACTACCTTGAACAGGCTAGAATTGTTTCAATCCTGATACTTATGAGTTACTTATTCGACTCACAGATAAAGGCAAGAGTAAGTAGGCTGCAAGAGCCAGCAAAGCGAGCTCGATAATTTTGACATCTCGTCTCGAGTAAATTCAGATAGATAAGAGGTTTGAGATCAAAATATCCACATGCTATGCAACCTTACGTATGTATGCTATAATTGCCTATTAGGGCTTCAGGGCAAGGGGCTCCTAATTTATTTCAGCCTCTGTCTATACCCATCGATCGAAAAGTTTTTCGCAGGGTACGAACCGCGCGCGTTTGTTTATAGAAAATGTGTAAGTTTGTAGCGATAGTAAAAGTACTCAGAGGCTCATTTATAAACTTCAAACATACGTAAATATACAACAAACATACTACAATTTGTTACGTATAATACCAATTCTGTGGCATCAGGCAGGAAAAAAATGCCCCTGGCGACGCCCATGTTAGTCATGTTACCTATAGCTTCGACACACTAGTCTTGATTCCATGGCGAAATACAATAATAATTTTAAAGAAATTCTTAAACATGGGCATCTGGACTCTCTCTCTTTTACCCTGAATTTGAACCTTCACTTAGTTTATTGTTCCAAAAACCTTCCACACTAACAATTTACTGGCGTTTCCAGTTCTTGTAAATGTAAAATTATTCCCGTCGCTTGTTTTCATTATACGCGATTCAATAAGTTGTAGAAAAAATCATCTAACTGGTGAAACATTTAGTACATATTGAATTACTTGTGTCATTGTGTGAACCTAATAGCATTTAGGAATATAATTATGAATGTATTAATTTCTGTAACACTTAAAAAGAAAACTGGCTCATATTTGCCGCCCCTAAAATCTGCCGCCCTAGGCTCCAGCCTACTTAGCCTATTGGTAAATCCGCCATTGTGTAAGTAGGTAGGGTGTTTCATGCAGATTAAGATAAATATGCGTCTGTTCTAATGATGATTTAGCACCACACACAGCCAGGAGCAAGCCTGACCCGGACAAGCCGGATACAACATGGGACACGATTTTGTAAGGAAAGACATGCTCTGGGATGGGAGAGGAAACCCGACCAACCGCGGCCAGTCGGGCACAATCAGGCGACTAAGCAGCCTAGAGCCAATATAGGAATAGTGTTAAGACAGGTACAATCCATGAATGAGCATTGGTTGTTTTGACCTTCGTTTGATTGGTCTCTTCTAGCATTGGAGAATCATGTTCGTTACTGGTGGTTGCGATTCCATTCGTTTTTGACGTTTTGACGTCTTATTTGAACATATTATTTTCGTGTAATGTTTCATCGTCAGTAGTATTTGTTTCACTGTCAGTTTCGCTAAGGTAATAAATATGCGTCTGTTGTAATTTACAAAAAATAAAAATAAACTAAAGGCCTTACTTTGTACCTACCTCTTCTTATCGTGTCGATGGTACCAAATCTAAATTGTCTTGGCCCAGAACCGAGTCCCGAGTTAGGTGCCTTTTTTTTCCGGATAGGAAATCATCAAATGACTCCTCCCGCTCTGGGCGGTGCAGGAGGGAGTGTCAGACTTTTACTGACTAAAACCCATCCATGTTCCATCATCGCCCTTTGTGTTCCGGGGCCACGGTATCTCTATCGAACAGTCCCGCAGCCCCGGCCGAGTTAGGCGCCTTCAGCAGCGTCGATCAGTTCCTGTAATGAACAAACAACAGGACACGTAGACGTAGGACACAATATTCTGTGCCCCATTGTTTGTGGAATAGCCCCACAAATACACACGACACTCTTTGCGTCCAACAGACCCACTAAGATGGAACCCAAAGCCGGTCACATAACACACTCACGGTTATCTGCGAGATCTGTCCCCATACGGATAGTAACGCAGTGGTTCAACTACTACCTACCTATTGTTTGGAATCTACTTACCTTTTAAGAACTAAGTTAGGGCCTAACCGGGCCTAAGTAGGGTTGATTAGGGGTAACCTTTTTATACTAAATGGGCTTGCGTTTGGCTGCAACTCGCCTGGTGTGAAGCAATGATGTGAAGCAGGCAAGGGTGGAGCACGCTTGCCTGTCCAAAAAAGTAAACAAATTACAAACAATAATAAGTTTAATGCATAGAGGTACAAGTTGGCAGCGGGCGACACGAAGCCGCCGCAGACGACGTGTCGTCGCTTCATGTCGCCGCGACACGTCGCCGCCTCATGTCGCTGCAGTCATGATTTTGAACCCGGCATTTCGGCGTCCCGCGTCAGCGACGCTACTGATCTGCGTCCTCCGCTCGACGACGCGTCGCTGGCTTCATATCACTTGCTTCGGAGGGAATTTCATAGAAATACATGGAAACCTGTAGTGTCACTGCCACACGTCGTCTGCAGCGGCTTCGTGTCGCCCGCTGCCAACTTGCACCTTTAGCCGGATATAATAAACTTTAGACGGCCCTTTGCTTCGATGTAGCACCTAAATCACACTAAAAATGCCAAAAAAAACTTTCTCGAACTCGTCCAAAAATAAACAGTACTGAGCAGTCACTGTAACAATCTACAGTGACTGCTCAGTACTTACTGTAGGAACTATATACTTATATCTACGTTCGCCGGCCAGGATATAACTTGGCCGGTCAAAGGGCATCTCATATCCGGGCCTTTATATCCGCGGCAGACGTTGGGGTGTAAGCAGGGGAGGGTGGTGAATGCATTTTACTTAT
Organism: Xestia xanthographa; assembly: GCA_905147715.2. Lineage (NCBI taxonomy): Eukaryota > Metazoa > Arthropoda > Insecta > Lepidoptera > Noctuidae > Xestia > Xestia xanthographa. The sequence goes on from LR990655.1 coordinate 3,473,738, forward strand.
GTAGCTGGTTTTTTTGTGTGTTATTGTTGGTGGAAGTTTGTTTTAGGGAATATTGGTGGAGAGGAGAAACTGAGTTTTCCTTCCCGATGGATTGCATTGTGGTTTTCAACACTATCTGTTAGTATATTTTCTGGGATTCGTTGGGATAGACTGGGCACTTTCTGTGCAGTTGTTGAAAATTGTGGATCATTCCCACTAGTTCTACTACACAGTTTTACGGTAGAACTAGTGGGACTTTTTTTCCCCACTAGTTCTACGATTTCAGGTGGTACAAAATCGTAGAACTAGTGGGAACAAAAAGTCCCATTAGTTGATTTCCGGGAGTTACACTGGTTACAGTTTGTATCAGTGATTCAACAAAGCCTTTTAATCAAATAAAAAAAAAGTGATCCACGATAATGTTTTCTGGTTTCGATACTAAAGAACAAAAATGTTGACTTGGCTTTTTATCTATCAACGTAGGCAGATAATAAGCTACTCGAAAAAATAAAAACAAATGTTCCGGTACACGGGATAATAAATCCGTGATTTTCTTTTGTTTTTATGACCTCAAATGTTCCGGTGTTGACAGGTTGTATTTCGGTGAAAATGGTCGTACTGAGTCTTTAAAAAAAGCATTTCGAAGCTATAAGATTCTTATTTTCAGAGGTTAGCAAAAAAAAAATCTGAAGAGCAGCAATCCTAACAGACAGCGCGAAAAAATAATATACCTATTGCAAATATTTTGGCCTTTCTTTTTTGGTCTACGGGCTCGAAAAAAATGCAGCAGGGTCCACCGAATCTAGAAAACTTTGAAAGTGGTCTACCTGAAAAAAAGTTTGGGAACCTCAGGTTTAAAGCAACCCATTGTTGGACATAAGCCTCTCCAACCACCACACGACATTCAACTCTATTCTCAGCAACTCTCCTCCATCTGTTAACAGCCACCCTGTAAAGATCCTCTCTCCTCCTAAGCCTGAGGGCATTTTTAGGGCAATACCCACTTTACTAAATCAAATACCTGTAGACATCAGAGACTCAATGAATAGTAAAAACATAAAGCGTAAGCTAAAAGAATATTACATCAAGTCGATTATGACTTAACTTTTAATAACGCGTTGATCAAATCTCAGGCCATGGCATGCTAAGACAGACCCCAGAGGTCTAATTGTGTGCTTTGTTTAAGTGTTTTTGAACATGTAAATTATAAAATAAATAAATAAATAAATAATAATAATTCTAAGTACAGTCTGTTGCAGTTGTGTTCCGTTACAGTCGTTTGGAAGTTACAGACATTTTGGCAGAATAGGGTAGATGACACTATAAAACAATAATTCCAACACCAATCTCTACAAAAAAACACTTTATTTTGGGCCTGAAAAATCGATTTATTTTCAATTAATTGCCAAATTCGATTTTTAGTTGCTTTGAAATCAATAAATACACACATCAAAAGTATCTAGGGATCAACATATATTTTTGCAATAACTTTTCTCCTGATTGATATTAATTAAAATTTTCTTTAAGGATTCATCAAATAAAGTGTTTTCGTTTGTCACAGTAACGATAAACCAAGTCACCTTTGCATTAATAAAGAAATTTGCCATTTTCCTAATAAAGGGATTTTTGACATTTGAACCACTAACATTAAAGTTCGAAAAAATGACTGAAAACACAGTTTTCTTTAAAATTTTATTGGGTAACTTAAACAATTAATAATCCGTGTTTCTACCGCGAACACTAACAACACAAGAACATCGGTTTGGCATACTCAAAATGAGTTCATCCAAATCACGCTGTGGAATGGCCGCCCATGTTCGTTGCAACAACAAAAAAAGGTCTTCTTGCGACTGGATACCCTCCATATTCGGCAGAGCTCTTCTCTGTAGCATATCCCATGCATGCTCAATCGGGTTCAAGTCTGGCGACTGAGCAGGCCAGGGCAGGACATTGATGTTAGCTGCGGCGAGAGTCTGTCTTACAACTCTTGCGGTGTGCGGTCGTGCATTATCATGCATTAACTGAAATAAGGGACCGATTTGCACTTGTAGAGGAACGATGACGTCTGATACAATCGTCTCAGCATAAATTTGAGCGTTGAGGTTGCCTCTGATCCAAATCAACTCAGTTCTTCCGCCGATCCAAATACCCGCCCATACCATGATGGTTCCACCACTATAAGGATGGACTTCCTGGCAGGATTTTAATCGCTGTTGGCGTCCAGGGGTTCTCCAGTGTCGTATACGTCTTGTATCCGGTCTCATACCAAAACGAGACTCATCAGAAAAGCACACGAAACGCCATTGTTCTTCTGCCCAATTTCTGTGTTCAAGAGCCCATTGATATCGAATCCTACGATTGTGCATTGCTATAGGTGGTACCCGTAGCGGTCTTCGGGAATGAAGGTTCACTTCATGCAAGCGGTTTCTGACTGTTTGGTCGCTAATTAAGTTCCCTGAAGAGTGATGAAGCCTCACGGCTAACATCATGGCGGTTATTGTTGGAGCTCTTCGAGTTAAGATTTGAATGTATCGGTCTTGTCTCCGTGTGGTGCAGCGATACCGTCCTCCATGGCACTCAGCCACGGTACCAGTGCTTCGGTAACGTGTCCAAAGTCGACTGATAACACTCTGACTTGTATTCAGAGCTAAAGCTACAGTACGTTGCCGGGAACCAGCTTCTATCATTCCCACGGCTCTGAGCATTTCTTCCCTGCTTAAATGACGTCGCCGCTCCAAAATAACGTTGGTTTTAATCAGTAGTAGGGAAACAGTAGCACTAATAATGTCTTCAATGCGTTGTATGTTTTTATAGGGAAAATATTGACAGCTTATTTTCATCTTTTACTCGAATTTGATTGAGAGTTCCTGATTCAAATTATGAAATGCACCAAAAAGGATCCATATAAATTTATAAAATCATAAATTTATTACAAAGCCACATCTCAATCTCAAGAAATCCGCATAAAAATGCTTGATCCCTAGACACTTTTGATGTGTGTAGTTGAGTAATTTAGTTCAATAAACAATGACGTCACAGTTGCCTATTGCCATACAAAATCTATGAGAGAACTGCGTTTTGACAGCTCTTAAAAAGTATCTCAATTGATTGGTGTGTTATCTACCCCATTACTTCTAAGTATGGACTGGTATTAAAACATAACATTAGGTGGAGGTGAACCTAATCAATAGAGAAGTATAGAAGAAGAATATATGCTGCGCCGCTCCAAAATGAATTGGGATTAGGACAAGATGATTAGGCAGAGGTGTAGGTACTCACCTAATAGAACACCCACATTCCGCCACTCATTTTTTTTTAGGGTTCCGTACCCAAAGGGTAAAAACGGAACCCTATTACTAAGACTTCGCTGTCTGTCCGTCTGTCCGTCTGTCCGTCTGTCTGTCACCAGGCTGTATCTCATGAACCGTGACAGCTAGACAGTTGAAATTTTCACAGATGATGTATTTCTGTTGCCGCTATAACAACAAATACTAAATATAGTCAATGGTACGGAACCCTTCGTGTGCGAGTCCGACTTGCACTTGGCCGGTTTTTTAGGGTTCCGTAGTCAACTAGGAACCCTTATAGTTTCGCCATGTCGGTCCGTCCGTCCTCGCTTAATCTCTGTGACCGTTAGCACTAGAAAGCTGAAATTTGGTACCAATATGTATATCAATCACGCCGACAAAGTGATAAAATAAAAATTGGAAAAAAATGTTTTATTAGGGTAGCCCCCCTATATGTAAAGTGGGAAGTGATTTTTTTTTTAATTTCAACCCTAACGTGTGATATATTGTTGGAAAGGTATTTAAAAATTAATAGGGGTTTCCAAAAATCATTTTTTGATAATGTCAATAATTTCGGAAATAATCGCTCCAAAAGTAAAAAACAATGTGTCCCCCCCCCCCTCTAACTTTTGAACCATATGTTTAGAAAATATGAAAAAAATCTGAAAAGTAGAACTTTATAAGGACTTTCTAGGAAAATTGTTTTGAACTTGATGGAAACAACAGTTTTTGTACAAAAAAGACAAAAAGTTGTACAAAATAATTTCTGGACTAAGTTTGTAGTATATTCGTATATGCAAGCATTTTTACATAATGGATACCTACCTTTAAACTCAAAAGTGGGAACACTTATTATGCCGGACGGGAAACTACGGAACCCTACACTGAGCGTGGCCCGACACGCTCTTGGCCGGTTTTTTAAGTCTCATGTCATAGGGGGGGAGTATAATTTTATCAACCGGGCACAAATCCAGGTTCCGTGGTTGCTGCAGAGTAATTCCTGGTAGTAGTAGACAAACCCAATAACATTTTGGCTGACCTGGGAATCGAACCCAGGACCTCGTGCAGCAGTTGCGCTTGCGATCACTATACCAACTAGGCAGTAAAAAACTAATTCTTAAAAAAAAAGCCGTGTGATGTCCGGCAGAGTAGAATAGAACCAACCCTAAACACTCACGGTTGTCGTATAAGGCGACTGATGTCTGAGGCAGAACACCTTGCGCGTCCGTAGACCAGAGAATGAGCAGCAACGTTTTCTGTTAGTCTTTCATCACTGCGATCTCCAATCCGCCTGCCAAGCGTGGAAATTACGGCAAATTCCTCTCATCATGGGAGAGGCTTATGTCCAGCAGTGGACGCTATGGGCAGAGGTTGTTGTTAAAAAAAAAATGTTTATTTACGTATAGGTAGGTACGCTGCATTTCCGAAAAATATCCTTCACTTGCCAACTTACCATACAATTTTATTCAATAGCTATTCACCTACTTTATAAATTCCCGAAGAAAATTCTATCACTTTTACTCTACTTATAAGAAAACTATGATCCATACGAATGACGTGGGCTTATACAACGAGCGAAGACACATTATGCAAACAGTTTTCAACTCCCAAACGAAAGGAGACGATAAAACTTTATCACCGAAAATATCTTTATCAAAACCGCTCTCAAAATTCACAGTGTACCAATAAAAATGTATGGAACTATTCTATACTGTGGCGCGCAGTAATTTTTTTCGTATCAACTCAGAGTTGAGAAATGGGACGATTAGAAAATTGATGGCGAAGTCTCGGAGACGTTTATTGGTGAAACGATAGCCGGAGGAGCTTTCTAGAAATATATTGAGATGATTTTTTATGTAGAAGACGGGGGTGGCGGGGTTAGAAGTTTGGGGAGCGGTAGCGCAATCTATCGGTCGGAAACGTAAGTTATTTCTGTTCAATAATAATATTGGTGCCTTGAACTTACATAACATCATAATATAACACCTGTAATTCCTGAAATCTAAGACAGAGGTATATGTCGGCGACATCATGGCCGTCGTCGTTGAGAGTCATAACATATTGGTTTGCACCAATATGTACACACAGTTACACAATTATTACTCAGCAAATAATAAACAGTAGGAAATAATAAGCACCAGCTCAAAGAAAATACCTTATTCCATTTCAGAGTGTTTATTCCATGAGGTAAACCAAGAATGCCTCTTGTTTTACATTACAACGGCTTATAAACACAGAAAATCAAACCGACGTTGGTAGTGATAGGTAGAATAAAAATAACAATAGTTAATATTACAAGGCGGGAGAGATCAAATTAACTACTTAATAATCTTCGCTCAAAACTAGACTCTTAAATGATTCTAGCGAACATATCAAAATAAACTCCTATTAAAATAAACAGAAGTAACATTACATTCACAACATTTTACTTATATGAAACATAATCCTTATTATTGAAGCAAACGGAAATTACGATCACTTTTTAAATTAAATAGACGGAAATACAAATATTAGTTCAGTAATTAAACACATGTCAAACAGAAAACTCACCACCCTACAATAAACCTGCATAAGTCAAAATAAAAACGGAACTACCCTCAAATTACAAACTAACTTAAAATTTAAATCAAATGATGGTTTTGCGCACATATTATGCCTAATAGTACACCCATAATTTGCAAGTTATGTATCCCTTGTAATAGGGGGCGATCCTATTGCCATCAATCGGGCACAAACTTCGTGACTGCTATTGAAAACTTCCTATTACACTTTGCACGACCTGGGAATCCAACCCAGCAGGACCTCATGTTGAGCAGTCGCGCTAGACCAACAAGACAGTGTATTAAATAAATAAAAAAAATAAAATTCATTTAATTCAGACAACAAAGATCCATATTTTGTATTACACACAGCTTATATTCTAGTGTTAGTAACATTGATATAAAAATAAAATTATTAAAACAAAGGACGACCAGGTAGAAAGTCCTACCTAATCAACCTCCGCACAAAATGCCTGATATTTGGAGTATAGCTCTCCGCCACAGCTCTCAGGATATAGTTGCGACTACTCCGCACTCTGCACAGCAGCGAAGCTGTTTTTTTGCGCATTATGGCATGAAAGCCATCTGTGTGGGTCTCAGCAAACATTTCTGAAGCGCTACAGAAACGAAGCAGTCGCAACAACATCCTGAAAGCATTATTATATTGAACGCGCGGACATCCAGCGATCTCTTGGTGTAGTTGACCCATAGATTGCACGTGTAAAGCTCTGACAGTAGGCCTTAAAAAGAGTATTTTTTACTAGGTCAGAGCACCGAGCAAATCTACGGGCCAGCATGTTACCTTTGACCGCCAGTGCCCTACGCTCCCTCTCAATATCTTTATCATCCTTAAGGTCGTCGGTGATAAAATATCCAAGGTACATGAAATTGGAGACTCTGTTTAAATGGAGTCCATTCAGCTTTAGAATCTCTGGTACAGAGTCTGGACATCTACCAGCGGCCTTAAATATCATATATTCACTCTTGGTGACATTATAAATAAGTCCATGTGAGGCAGCATAAGTCTCACAAACTTTGAGCAATTCCCTGATTGCCCCAGCAGTCGGGCCCAGCAGCACCATGTCGTCTGCGTAGCTGATGTTATTGACGCTCACTCCATTTATTCGACATCCAACATTCATGCTGCTGAGCTCGGTGATGAGGCCATCAACATACAGATTGAAGAGCTTAGGGGATGTCAAACTCCCTTGTCTCACACCGCATTCCAATCCGTATGCTGGAGAGAGAGTGTTAGACCACTTAACCTGATTCTTTTGATTGGCATACCAGAACTGGAATATTTTCAGTATTTCAGCAGGCGTACCCCTGTTCCTCAACTTGTCCCAAAGCACATGATAGGAGACGAGATCGAAGGCCTTCGAGAGGTCAAGGAAACAGGCGTACACCGTATCTTACGATCGGTATAATATTGAACAGTATGCTTGAGACTCAAGATAGCAGTTTTAGTTGATAGTCCAGACTGGAAACCAAACTGTGCTTCATGAAGATTTAAAATATTTTTCAATCAAGAGTCAAGCATACTGTCCAATACCTTAGCCATGATCGCAGCTAAGGAAATCGGACGATAATTCCCCTTATTAGATATGTCCCCTACCCTGTTCTTAACGATGGGAACCACAAGTGTTTTCATGAAATTTTCCGGCAAGTACGAATGCCGTAAACACATCGCATAGAACAATGACAAGACCCTAGGCATGTGGACTCCTGCATATTTCAAGTGCCCAATGCTCAGCATTGGGCACTTGAAATATGCCATGTCCATCATGACCTGGAGACTTGCCTCTGCTCATTCCCTGAATGATACTTTTGGCTAAAAGTATTAGGCAGTAATTTGTAGAAAATACCAAGACAAAAAAAAAAAAAACATCAAGACGAAAACTAAATACGACGAAAACGAACGACGAAAACGACGAAATATCAAGACGTATCTAATTACCAAAAATATAACGACACTTGTCCAGCTCCCTCTATTTAGAAGTGTAATAGTTAATTACAAAATAGATATCCTTGCTAAATACCAGTCAAATATCTACTTCAAGTTAGTAAGAATATAATCATATTATTATTAAGTTCTTCCCTGTCCAGTTATAACTGTCAAAAACCCAATTAGCATATAAATTAGTCCGCCTAAAATAACAGCGCTAAGGGCCTAACCACTCGGCGTATTTTAAACGCGCACGACGCGCAGATGACGCTCGTATACGCGCTTCAAACGAGATTTGAACGCAACCTAAGCACACGGGGCGATCGTGAAACGCGCGTATAGGCGCTGATACAGCGATACAGCGATACAGCGATACAGACGCGCTGTAGTCGCTCGTAGCTTCCGCATTTTGGTCAGAGATTCCTCGTCAGTTGTACCTACAATAGCGTCGGTTGAGACAACACTGCTTACGCTGGCTTTGACCCATTGTGCGAACTTCAAACGAGTTTTTTCACAAGCGCGTTTGTATCGCGTTTTACGAGCGTTTGAATCTATAAAAACGCAAAAATCGGCGGCATCTACGGCGCGGCGCAGAAAACGCGTGTTCCTGAAATGCGTGTCGTCTGCGCGTTTAAAATACGCCGTGTGCTAGGGCTCTAACGAAAAATCCGAAACGCGACACAGAAAATTAGGAGCGAAAGTTTTTCTATATAAAAATGAAGGTCTTACATTAGACGTAGGTAACGTCCCTTTAGGCGATCGCACCTTTCATAATAAACTTTAAGGTATAAGGAATATTTACAGTAAAAAAATCCCTTGATATTATTTACCCAAAAAGGTTTGAAACATAAAGAAATTTCGCGCCATTTGTAAACAAACGACGCTTGTGTACCAGGTTTTTTTGGTGTAGTGATAAAATGTGTAAAATGTAGTTTCGCCCTTTTTCGTGTTGCTGCATTGTGTAAGAAGGAAAATTGAGACACTTTTATTTAAATTTTGATCATTTTGTATTGTTGCTTCAGTGGTAGATAGGAAATCGTATATTTTGATCGACTTTACTTACATACAATAGACTAGTTTCTACCATCAATAAATTGAAAATCTATTTAGTTCGTCAGTTACAGTATTGGAAAATAATGGACACGTATTTTTTGTTTTTTTAAATGAATATTGACAAAGATAAAACGCATCAAAACTCGACAGTGGTGGTTCCTGACGTCGCAATGTACTAAAAATTATAGCACGGCGTGACGTATTGAGCATTTTAAAAGCGACGTATCTTCGTCAATTTTGGTTTACGAAACAAAAGAAAAAATACGTGTCAAATATTTTGTTGATAATCTGACAGACTAATTAGATTTTTTCAGGATACAAGCCTATTTGTCCACCCATCTACCAATCTATGAATGATCATTCAACTGTTAATCCTACTACAGCTTTTTAAGCTTCTTTTTACCAGACTGAGGAGGGTAATTAATGTATTTATCAGCCTATGAGCCTTAAATAAAAAAAATGAGCCTATGAGCATGAAATAAAAAAATGACAATTAAAAAGCCTGACTGAAAGCCAAAAAACAAGCGCGTTTGGAAGCAGGCGGGGCTGCGAAATGCCTGCCGCCTGCTCTTAACCATTTATTTGTCCTGACGACAAATACTGAGTTACGATAATTGATCTTGTGAACTTCCACCATCCAAATGATCCATATCAGTACCGGCAGATGATAGACTAACCGGCAACTTGTTCTCATACTTGAAAAGTATGCACCATTTTTGTCTCGATGGATAGGTACCCTTACGACATACACTCAGTATACCTACGTAATGGTGTGGAACCTTTGATACACTTATTTTTCGCTGAGCATGACATGTCATTTTGACATTTCTATACAAGTTTTATACCTCGCTAAGATGTCTATCTAAGGTATTAAAAGGAGGTGCAGTTAAATAGCATAAAAAAACAAATAAACTTCATAATCGTTTAACATTAGATGTATAGCTTATTAGACATTGATAATTAAAGGGCTAAATGCGCTTGTTTGTGTGTGTCGGGTTTTTTGTTTTGAAACCTGCTTGATATTAAATAATAATAATTATGTAATTTTTTCGTTTGTTAGTAGCAAAGCTTCCAGCATCGGCTCGCCCCTAATAACTAGCGAAATCCCTTCAGGAATCACAAGCGTGATATTATTTTATGTAAATTAAAAATACACTGCCTCAATAGGGAATATGCATGAAATACAAAACTCTTTTTATTTATTAAAAATGCCTTGTATTGGCGCATAAAAACATTGTGGTACACTTGTTTAAGTTCCTAATACATCACTTATTGTACATATTTACTGTTTTATGTAACATGTTTTTGGTGAAACGCAACGCACTCTCAAAACGCGTCGTCCTCGATAACACCGGTAGTGACATCAAAGTCTGTGTCAAAAAAACACTTTTATTTGAAAAGTGTATAAAGTTTCACTGAGATTTTATTTTAATATTGTTATTGCAATGTTTACTTGACTAGACATACAATAAGAAAAGAAAAAAAAAATGTAAAATAAATAGTTTTAAGTAAATATTTAATAAAAATTGGTATTGTTATTTGCATGAAAACTGTTTTGGAATTATAAATATGTCGGATATGGTCATGAGTACGGACGGGCGAACGTATCGAAAGCGCGCCAGTGGTGACATCACGCGACCTACTTACCAGTCTACCCCACCATGGCGGCTTCTACAGAGTCTTGATGTTAACAACACGCGGAGAGGCGGACATTCTATGTCTGATCGCAGCGGAGTTAAGAAGTCTTGAAACTGTACCCGAATCATTGTGCCCAGTGTTAATGTGTCAAAGTGTAATGTCAAGTAATTTGTTAGACTCAGTGTATCTGTTTGAAAAGAGTAACCATGGAGTTTCTTGCCGGTTCTTCTCCATGGAAACTACCGACCCGAACCGTGCAATGCGAAATAAAATAGTGTATAGGGAACGTGCAGGAACTATAGGTGGCAGCACTAAACGACAAAAGAGACACTATGCGGACAGTAAAGGAAACTTATGCTGTCACCTGTCACGCAAATCTCTTCAAAAGTATTATTTTTGATTATGTTTTAAGGTATAAAACATGGGTTTCGGTCTATCAATAGTGATCGTCAGCGTAACATGAATGTTGACCAATATGAATTTTGTATGTTTCGTTTACTTTCTCTGATGAAAATTGTGGTTCATGAAAAAATGGTGGTTAAAACAACTTTCTTATTTTCAACACATGTTTTAATGGAAGGGAATCCTTTATCAGCAAGAACAGTATCTCCAGGCTATAACAAATCAATCCACAATCATTTGTTATGCAATCACTATAACGCCCTCCGTAGCATTTAGATACAAAACTTAGGAAACCTCAAGGAGTGCAGCCAACTAAAAACTTTATTGTATATCCATGTTTATAATCTGAGTTCATGTGGAGACTGTTGGGGAATATTCGGTGTGAACTTCAGTGCAGTCTGGAACGCCCTCCGTAGCATTTAGATACAAAACTTGTGAAACCACAAGGAGTGCGGCTAAGTAAAAACTTATTTGTATACCAATGTTTATAATCCGAACACATGTGGACTCTTTGTTTAACTGTTGAGGAATATTCGGTGTGAACTTCAGTGCAGTCTAATCCACACCCATATTTTGTTATTAGCAATCACTAGAACGCCCTCCGTAGCATTTAGATACAAAACTTATGAAACCACCAGGAGTGCCGCCAACTAAAAACTTTATTGTATAACCATGTTTATAAACTGAGTACATGTGGACTCTTTGTGTAACTGTTGTGGAATATTCGATGTGAACTTCAATGCAGTCTAATGTGTGTGTTCGCTGAAGTTTAAATTGTACTTGGCATGTTTGCTTGGATGGTTGATTTTGAAGGCCATTGAACTTTTTCAATGCAGAGTGTAACAAAAACAAATTGTTTTCAAATATGTTTCTTACTGCATTTATCCATTTTTTGCGTTTTTCACTTAAACATGGTATGAGAGTACTATTCTTTGGAAAGTAATAGAATTTTATTATTTTACGCTATTTGATTAATTTTCATTTTTGTGGATGTATTGGTACATCCAGAAATGCAACAATGGATTATGATTAGCTAGAATAATCATTTTCAATAATAAAATTAATTCTGTTTACTTGTTTTACATGTCAATGTCAAGTATTAATTTGGTACATGATTCGGATTGGTGACGCCAGTTGGCACCACCGTCGTTGTGCACGTTCCCTATCGCATCCAGTGTGTTTTCATAGCACGAAACCAGTCTTCTGCCCACATAAGCTCGAGCCTAGCGAAATAAATTCCTGATAATCCCGATATCAGAAGTGGGATAAAATCGTGCTAATGAAATCATGCTGCGAGGACAGTGCCAATAACAATCAGTGTCAACTGTGTAAAAACCGAAAAAGTGCCGAAAAAAGTTCGCGATGAGTTTCGTGTGTCGGGTACTGAGTGCAAAAAACGATCAAGAAAGAGGTGCTTGCAACAGCGCCGAAATATCTGGATACACACCGTTTTTTAGTGTTAGTGACAATCAGTGACGGTTAATTTTTAAAATGCAGAACAAAGACGTATCGTTTACAAATTCTTAAAACCTAGCCAGTGAATAGCAAGATAGTGTTGTGGACCAGTTTAAAGAATCATCCAGTGCCAAATTCGTGTACGTCGTACGCCATTTACGTGAGTAGTGGCAAACACGCGGATTTTCGGACGAAGTCACGAAGATGACTGCCATCGAGAAGTTGCCTGTACCGGCTGCTATAGCCGTTGGGCGGCGACCGCAGGCCAGCAACAGCTCACTGATGTGCTTTAAGTGTGGCACACCGGTCCACATCGCCAGTCGCTGCACAGCAGGCCAGTGCTGGTCCAATGCTGCTGCACTGGTGGAGAAGCGAGTCGACCTTTTCATCGTCAAGCCGGAATATGAAAGTACTTTGGTGAGTCGTTTTCATTTTGTTATGACTCTGGAGCAGAGTGCTAATTCTGTTTCATCATTAAAAACTGAAAGCTTTGAATTATAACAGTGCCTACAGGGCACAGGGTAGGCTAAGAAAGATGCCAGTGGGTCACGTACCAGTCGATGTTGATTAGGATGTTAATGATAATAAGCAAGCTTAAGTGGTAGCAGCCTGTGTGGCACCTGGAGGGCTGTGTGGCACCTGTAGGGCGGGGAGCTTTAATGGTGTGCATACGTAGTGTAAACGTAGTGCGTGCGTAGTGGATGCGTAGTGTAGACGTAGTGCATACGTAGTGCATACGTAGTGGATGCGTAGTGTATGAGATACATACGTAGTCCATGCGTAGCTTGCGTAGTGTGTGCGTTGCATACGTAGTCCGTGCGTAGCTTGCGTAGTGTAAGCGTTACATGCGTAGTGTGTGCGTTACATGCGTAGTGTGTGCGTTGCATACGTTGTGTACCACTGTTTTAGTACCTTTTCGGTTATAGTAGTGTGTTTAACCATACCAGTAGTTATTACGTAGTCGTGGTCCGTGGGGCGCGATGCGTGTATAACTCGGGCGGAGGTTGGGGTCTAGAAAGATCGTAGTGTGTAGTCACTGAGTGATGCACATGGCAGATCCATTTGATGGATGTGAGAGCAATGCGATTGCAGGTCGGCTGGAGTGCCGTGGCGTTAGAGGTTTTGCTTGAGGGTTTCTGTACTTAGCAGTTTTTATAGCAGTAGAGTTTTAAAGGTTGATTCGAACGACTATGGTACATGGCCCATGGGTTGATCTTGTAGGGTCAGAAGTTGACTGGACCAAGAAAATTGAAAGCTAAAGGAACGATACTTGTTCGGCCTAGCTAAGTCCGGTCCAGTTTAACTGAAGGGGCTGAAGGGCAAAAAAAAAAAAGAATTGCCGGACCAAGGGGTTGATCTTGTAGGGTCAGAAGTTGACCGGACCAAGAAAATTGAAAGCTAAAGGAATGATAATTGTTCGGCCTAGTTAAGTCCGGTCCAGTTTAACTGAAGAGACACACCTGAAGGGCAAAAAAAGAATTGCCGGACCAGGGGGTTGATCTATTTTCGAGTATTCCCAATTTAACCGTGTTTGATTTAATCAACTGCCCCGTTGGTCTAGAGCTTGCAAGCGTGACTGCTGAGCATGAGGTTCTGGGTTCGATTCCCAGGTCTGGAAAAGTGTTATTGGGTTTTTCCATCGGGAATTTCTCAGTAACAGCCATGCAGTTTGGATTTGCGCCCAGTTGAGGGCAATAGGCTGAGACCCGATGAATCTAGATTTTGGTCAGGAGTGACCGAGTGGAAAAAAATTCTGTCGTGGACTATTTGTTTGCAGGGTTACCATCACACGAGGACGTGTGAAGGCAGGATGGCCGTGTCGGATATGGTCATGAGTACGGACGGGCGAACGTATCGAAAGCGCGCCAGTGGTGACATCACGCGACCTACTTACCAGTCTACCCCACCATGGCGGCTTCTACAGAGTCTTGATGTTAACAACACGCGGAGAGGCGGACATTCTATGTCTGATCGCAGCGGAGTTAAGAAGTCTTGAAACTGTACCCGAATCATTGTGCCCAGTGTTAATGTGTCAAAGTGTAATGTCAAGTAATTTGTTAGACTCAGTGTATCTGTTTGAAAAGAGTAACCATGGAGTTTCTTGCCGGTTCTTCTCCATGGAAACTACCGACCCAAACCGTGCAATGCGAAATAAAATAGTGTTTCGCATCCAGTGTGTTTTCATAGCACGAAACCCGTCTTCTGCCCACATAAGCTCGAGCCTAGCGAAATAAAATCCTGACAATCCCGATAAATATATAACTATTATTTTGGGAAATAAAGGCTTTATTTATATTTAATTAGAAAAGTTATTTGTAAACAAGGCAGATTGTGGTAAATGTCGTCACATCATGGCCGCGACAGCTACGGACGTTTGAACTGTCATAGAAAATTGCAGGAGTTTTATATTATTTTTAAGAGACAAGCAGTAGTTGAACTTAACTTTTAACACTCTTCTTGGGTTGATAGTACCGTATTTTGTTGATTTAAGTGAAGAAAAAATACGTGCATATTCCCTAATAAATTGGTCGTGTGGTCACAAGCATGACTACTGAGCACGAGGTCCTTTTTTAGGGTTCCGTACCCAAAGGGTAAAAACGGAACCCTATTACTAAGACTTCGCTGTCTGTCCGTCTGTCCGTCTGTCTGTCACCAGGCTGTATCTCATGAACCGTGACAGCTAGACAGTTGAAATTTTCACAGATGATGTATTTCTGTTGCCGCTATAACAACAAATACTAAAAACAGAATAAAATTAATATTTAAGGGGGGCTCCCATACAACAAACGTGATTTTTTTGCCGTTTTGTCTAATGTATAGATAATGGTACGGAACCCTTCGTGCGCGAGTCCGACTCGCACTTGGCCGGTTTTTTTTTTCGGATGGGAAATCATCAAATAACTCCTCCCGCTCTGGGCGGAGCAGGAGGGAGTGTCAGACTTTTACTGACTAAAACCCATCCATGTTCCTTCATCGCCCTTTGTGTTCCGGGGCCACGGTATCTCTTTCGAACAGTTCCGCAACCCCGGCAGAGCACGAGGTCCTGGGTTCGATTCTCAGGTCGGACAAAATGTTTTTGGATTTTTCCACCAGATTTTTTTCAGTAGCAGCCACAGAGTCGGTATTTGTGCTTGATTGATGACAATAGGCTCACCCCCTATTACTTATGACTTGAAACATAACTGGCAAAATATGGGTGTACTATTAGGTACACCTCTGCCTAACCTTTTCGTGGATTACAGGCGTGATGTTATGTTAACCACAATGCTCAACAAACAAGCAACACGGAAATATCCCACACTTCGAATACCCTTTGAAAATTCAACTCTAAATAAAAAAAGGCCTCTTTTAAAAGGAAACCGATGCGACATTTGATTTACGTAATATTTTCCGCGCCACCATAATATGCTCGACCGGACCGGGAAGTAACCGGCCCGGATATAGAGCCTTTTGACCGGAGCACGGATCAACGAGCAGGTTCGCGTTAACCGGCCCTCGATGATAAGTAGGGATAGATTACTTTATTTAAAAATAGGGAAACCATTTTTGATTTTAAATTTAAAGGAGGGTGAAGATTATTATGTGGGAAAGTTGACCTGATTGAATGAGGATCAGTCATCCATCAAAGTTGACAGCAATGAATTAGCCCCGTTACCTATATGTATGTCGGATCCGGTCATGAGTACGGGCTTGAAATGAATCAAAAGCGCGCCAGTGGTGACATCACACAACCTACTTACCAAATTTCCCCACCATGGCGTGCTTTTACAGAGTCATGATGTTAACACCTCGCG
Organism: Xestia xanthographa; assembly: GCA_905147715.2. Taxonomy (NCBI): domain Eukaryota; kingdom Metazoa; phylum Arthropoda; class Insecta; order Lepidoptera; family Noctuidae; genus Xestia; species Xestia xanthographa. The sequence goes on from LR990655.1 coordinate 3,489,831, forward strand.
GCGAGGCGGACATTCTCGGTCTGATCGCAGCGGAGTTAAGACGTCTTGAAACTGTACCCGAATCATTGTGCCCAGTGTTATTGTGTGAAAGTGTAATGTCAAGTAATTTGTTAGACTCAGTGTATCTGTTTGAAAAGAGTAACCATGGAGTTTCTTGCCGGTTCTTCTACATGGAAACGGCCAATCCGAACCGTGCATCTTTAGGCCTATGTGAAATAAGGAATATTTTGATAGTGAATCGCATCTAGTGTATTTTCATAGCACGAAACCCATCTTCTGCCCACAAAATGCTCGAGCCAAGCGAAATAAATCCTGACATCGCAACATGTATATGGAAGTTGCGCTAGTAGTGTGGGGGCATGCAGGTATATGATACGCCCAGATTTACTGCATCTTTATGAGACGCACCACTTGTACGCTACAATATTTACTGCGTCTTTATGAGACGCACCACTTGTACGCTACAATATTTACTGCGTCTTTATGAGGCGCACCACTTGTACGCTACAATATTTACTGCGTCTTTATGAGACGCACCACTTGTACGCTACAATATTTCAAATGTCGCTGGCTAGTCTCCGCTGACATTTGTTATGACCGACTACGGTCAAGAAGACTATTAATAAACCTTTGCGTTTTTCTTCCTATGTGATAGTACCAAAGATTGTTTGTGTGGTAATCAAACTTTGCAGAAACTTTTGAGCATGAATGTACGTGGATGGCTTTAATTTAAGAGTAGAGGAAGATCAAAGAAACGATGGATGTGGCTGTGTGAAGGATGATATGGATAGAAAGGAGGTGTCTGATGAGATGACGAGTAATAGAGAAGTATGGAAGAAGAAGATATGCTGCGCCGACCACAAATGAATTGGGATAAGGGGAAGGGTAATTGGTTATTTGTGGATACTATTGGCACTTTAAGGAAAGATGTATTGTCATTTTTAGGGTTCCGTACCCAAAGGGTAAAAACGGAACCCTATTACTAAGACTTCGCTGTCTGTCCGTCTGTCCGTCTGTCCGTCTGTCCGTCTGTCTGTCACCAGGCTGTATCTCATGAACCGTGACAGGTAGACAGTTGAAATTTTCACAGATGATGTATTTCTGTTGCCGCTATAACAACAAATACTAAAAACAGAATAAAATTAATATTTAAGGGGGGCTCCCATACAAGAAACGTGATTTTTTTGCCCTTTTTTTGATAATAATGGTACGGAACCCTTCGTGCGCGAGTCCGACTCGCACTTGGCCGGTTTATACCAACAACTAATTTACAACAACTAATTTATAATTTTCTCTTATTTAATTTAATTTTATTTCATTTTAATCAGGACTAATATTATTGAATTCCACTGACATGTATATGTAACACTAGTGTATTAGTTTTGACTTCGGCATCATCTGCCCAACCTTTTCGGTCGGCTTCCAATCTAACCGTACATGACATTACATTTAATTATTATTATTATTTTAAGACGTTATGACTTCTTTATATTATTTTATTCGTGATATGTAAGTGTTTACTGTTTACACTTGACATGTAATTTTTATTTTCTTCCTGAATTAATGTAATTATAAGATGCTATTTGTAATAAATTTTATGATTATTGTTAGCTTTTAAGCGTTTTGGTATAAAACTGTTAGCTTAAATTGTATTTCTAAATTAATAAATAAATAAACAATAAATAAGAGAATGATAATGATGATGATAATATCAAGATAAATGTCTCTCCTGATCCATTAATGTTAGAAAAAAATTACCCAAAATTATTTCTCTATCATAAAGTGGAGGTAGGTTGTGGAGCTCGTGGCTAAACAATAACAACCGCTCGGGTCGATCTTTAGGTTAATGCGTGCTTGCCTAGGTTGGTCTGTGGATGGGTGACCACCCTAACATACCGAGTTTCTTCCGTGCCTCGGTCCTAAGCCGTTGGTCCCGGCTGTCATTTGTAGATCTTTGACAGTCGTTACAGGTAGTCAGTGGCTCAATAAGTCTGACAACCAGTCTTACCAAGGAGTATCGTATTACCCAGTACTAACTGGGTTGTGGAGGTCAGATAGGCAGTCGCTCCATGTAAAATACTGGAATTCAGCTGCATCCGGTTAGACTGGAAACCCACCCCAACATGTTTGGGAAAAGGCTAGGCCGATGATGAAAGTGGAGGTAGGTAGATCAGATACTTAGCTAGTAGTAACATGTTGATTATTAAACCAACCGGCAACCGGTATTAAGTTATTAATAACGCCATCAGCCATCAGGCACCGGCTGATAGGAATACGTTAGCACATCTAAGACATCTGTAACTGATAAATTACTACTATTAATTCTATTACAGGGCACGAGATGTCAGCTGCCTATTAATTTTGAGAGTTGATTGAGTTGAGGATCCAATATTGCTAATTTAAGATGATAAGATTCAAAGTCAATATGAAAGCATTATATTGTGTCCGTATTGTTCTACCGTTCAGTTCTACTAGTAGGAGTAAACGGAGAAAAAAATCCGTTTAGTACTACCATTATACCTATTTGTGAAACGAGAAAGTAGATTTGTGGAAGAATCAGAATCTTTTACCTACCCAAACCCTATATAGGCTCTTTAGTAAATTGATCCCGCTCATTTGGATCCCGCGGGATCAGTTTATTAAATTATTATTTTTTTGTCATTTTCCAGATTGGTCCCGCTCTTAAAATTAAAAAATAATGCCGTCCTATGCTACCGAACATTTGAATTTCTCATTATAATTACTTTCAACTGTTCAATAGATTTCAATAGACCTTTTTATTTAGTTTACTTTTAAGCATTTAAATTATAGCATTGTATGAGAAATAATACTACTGCACCTAAATGTACGCTTTCTGTAATACTTTTAAAATACATTATTCTTATTTTAGTACCCTATAGGTTTCACCTAGGTATCATTAAAAATAGTAAATAGTGTCACTAATTATGCCTTTATTTGAAAATCGGAACAGAAATGCTGAGACATATTCATGGAACGAGTAACATTTTGACATAAACTGTACCCACTGTGTGTTTTTTTTTTCGCGAAAATACCCGTTTACAGTGTATTATAATGTGTTTTGATCGTGAAAGTTTAAAAAAGACAATAAACTGTACCATGAATTCAGTACAATGATTTTAAGAGTTTATTAAGACAATAAGGATGGTGGTTTTAATTGCCCTCGAGAGCTCGTCGTGGCTAAATAATAACAGCCGCTTCCATAAGTTAATCTAAATATGGGTGACCACCCATTATTTATAATGTACAGAGAAAACTCGGTTTGACAAGTTTACTCTCGTGCCTCGTAAAGCACGTCATGCTTTTTGGCAGTCGTTATTGGTTGTCAGTGGTCCAGCTGTCTGACAACCAGTCTTACCAAGGGGTATCAACAAACAACAACAACAACAACAACAGCCCATAACGTCCACTGTTGGCCATAAGCCTCTCCCATGATGGGAGGAATTTGCCGTAATCTCCACGCTTGGCAGGCGGATTGGAGATCGCAGTGATGAAAGACTAACAGAAAACGCTGCTGCCCATTCTCTGGTCTACGGAGGTGCAAGGTGTTCTGCCTCAGACATTAGTCGCCTTATACGACACCCGTGAGTGTAATGGGTTGGTTCTATTCTACTCTGCCGGATAGCACACGGCACAAGGGGCACAAGGGGTATCGCATTACCCATAACTGAGTTATAGAGGTCAGATCGCTCCATAAAAAATACTGGTATTCAGCTGCATACGGTTTGACTGGAAGCCGACCCCAACATACGGAAAAGTCAAGTAGATGACGAGATTTTTAACTGCTTTCCTTGAGTACCATATTTCAAAGCAAATCTTCTAATTATACAAGACTTCTTGCATCGCCTAGGTTAAAAAAAAAACATGTAACCAGCCGTGACATTTGGGACATAGGATGTATGGGTGCAGCGGTGGCCCAGTGGTAGCGGCCCCGACTTACGAACAGTAAGTCGTGGGTTCGAACCCAGGCAGGCGCATTACTTTGTGTAATTTATTTCATCACCACTGCTCTCAAAACGGTGAAGGAAAACATCGTGAGGAAACCGGCATGTCCTAGAACCAAAAAAATCGAAGACATGTGACATCTACCAATCCACACTGGGCCCGCATGGTGGATTATAGCCCATTCCCTCTCATAGAGAGGAGGCGTCCCAGCAGTGGGAACATTAATAAGCTGATGATGATGTGATGATGATGTATAGGTAGACCTAGCTAATGACCTCCCGAACCCCTGGTAAAATCAGGTTCAGACCCAGCATCCATATTCTACCGCATATACCAACCTCGTTCAATTCCACCAGACCATGAAAATCCCAGCAAAATACTTCGAATAACAGCAAAAATACTTGAAATGGAAGCAAATACTTGAAATCCTTCATAAAATCACTTGATCTGTAATGCGGTTGGCATGATCCTGGCAATTGGACCGTGAGGGAATATCTGCTGGATTTAAATAACTATTCGGAAAGATTTGTATGTTTATTGAACGAATATGGAAAATATTTTTACGATTGACGTAATAAGCTGGTGTGTTGGGATGGGTGATTTTTTGGGCCTATTTAGAAATAACTTCAAGCCTGTTATCACCGAATGGTAAGGTTGAGGTGTACCTTTCGTCTGCTATGTTTAAGTACCATGTAATATGGGGCGCGCCTATTGCCATCAACCGGGAACGAATCCAGACTCCGTAGCTGCTACTGACATTCCAGATGGAAAAACCCAATATCACTTTGCCTCGACCTGGGAATCGAATCCAGGATCTCATGCTCAGCAGCCGCGCTTGCGACCACTTAACCAACGAGGTAGTCTAGCCCATAATTAAGTAATTTGTGCTGTGAGGTGGAATCTCCACGGTTGCCCGCAAAATTCAATTTTGGTGGAGGTCTACAGGAGCTAAATTAGCAACTGTATTTGTGGTGGTTCAAACTTCGTTTGAAATACTGTTAGAATAAAGTTCTAATCAGGCTTGCACTACAAAGTGGTTGTTACGTCAGTCACTGAGGGCCGAATAGTGCGAAATGAGTGGTTTTTTGCGATTTACAAAAAATCTATTGATTGGACTAAAAAAATAAAACACTATGATGCTAATACGTTGCTTGTAGAATTATTTGACAAAAAATCAGAATGATAGCATGTATTTTAGTATGGTTTTTACTCGTTAAAAGAAATTTTTAGAGACAACTTCGTGACTTTTTTTTAATCGAGTAAAATTTGTTGTATTACTTATGTTTTCAAAACACTATCATACTAGCATATCCTGAAGAATATCATATATTTTTCTGGTTTTTTTTTTTATTGCAGTGAATCATATGCTTTTTTGCATTATAAAACTCGCTCATCATAAGACTTATTATAATAGGGTATTAAAGATCCCGATCAGACCATGGCGAACTTGCTGGAGTGTCCAAAGAGTCTCTACACCTGCACTAAACAGGATACATACGCAGCGCTTATTAACGTGGCCAAATAGATACTGGGCCCAAGATTTGGGTGTTTAGTCTGAACGGGTCGAAATGAATGGACCGCGGTCCATTTAGACGTAGACAATAAATGTCACCTTTTCTTTAAGAACTATATATATTTTTATAATGACGTTTATACTTTTGAAACAGAAGCAATGTTTTGTTTAGTTAGTTGTCAAGTGTCAGTGATCCCTATTGGCTTGTACATAGTTTTGTCCCGCTTTTGTGTTATTAAATAGAAAAATATTATTAAATTACTTATACTTACAGTGTTTCCATTATCCTCAAATTCATTAGGCAAAGGCCTCCCCCAATTCCTTCCGAGGCCGGCCCAGAAAGCGGTGGCAGGACGATTTGGACGCGTAACGCGAGGGTTGGTTCGAGGAGGTACGAGAAAAGAGCAAAAGTTAAAAAAAAAAGTTAATTTATTTTTTCTTTGATTGTATGTATTATCTTCTTTAGAAAAACAATCAATTATGGTTAGTAGTAGCCTCACGAATACTAGGCCAGCATGAATCCAAGATGGTATTTACATGATATTATTGTATTCATTACTAGTAGACCGATTCTTAAAATACATACTACCTTGAACTCATGTCAATCTAGATTATGTCGTACCATCGATACGACAGAACAATCATAAGACTACAACATATCGGGTGTTATGCTAGCGCAACAAACATCTCTACCGACCCGTTCACAAATACCAGCTTGAAGTTACACAAGTAAGATTCAAACTAAAGTCATCTCCCTGCATAATCGCCACACCATCAAAGATTTACATTATCAGCGAGCGAAGATAATTTTATTCATAAGGAGCGCCGGTTACCACTCGTCGGGGGCGTCGCGGCTCCACATTATTATAGAAATTTTGGCGATACATGACCTTCTGGCAGGAGGACTACTATAGGAATGAGAATTCGAGTTAAAAATAAAAAAAAGTTTTAAAAAATCAGGATAAAATGCCATTTGTTAGATTTTCTTAGACAGGTCCTCATATTCACTGTTTTCCGTATCGTGTCGTTTTGTGTTTTTTTTTGTTTTGTTTTTTTTTTGTTTTCTGTTTTGTTTTTTGTGTTTTGTTTTGTTTTTCTGTTTTTTTTTTGTTTTCTGTTGTTTTTTATTATCCCGTAAGTACTTTGAGTGTAGGTCCTCATATTGCCTCGCTGTAAAGTAATATTGAGTTTTTCCAACAGGAATTTAATAATAGTACTCCAAGTCTGGTTTTGTACCTGGCAATGGCAGGTGGAGTAAAACTGTGACCGAGTGGCGTCCAACTGGAAAGAGAAATGTTGGTCTTCCGGCGGCAAGATGGGCAAATGTTGCCATCGCGGAATATCCTGGATGAGGCTGGCACAAGCAAGTGGAGCTTGGCACAAGCAAAGAGAGGCCTATACCCAGCAGTGGGGAAGTCAGGCTGTGGATGATTATGGTGATGGCAGTAGGGTCACCCCCTTATCTATACTATATTATGCTATATAAAGCTCGATTACCACTCACTGACTGACTGACTGACTCACTGACATAATTGTTCTCCCAGATGGTGGATGGGGAGGTGGGTATATTTTGACAGATTCGTAAACAAGTAACTCCCGCGAGTATGGGACAAGTGCCAAACCTCCCCTTTTCGCCCCCCTTCCTCCCCCTCCCTATCGTATCTCGGAAACCAAGAGACCCGTATTTTTTTCTTTTTACGGATTCGTATAGAGGAGGCTCGGGAAAGTAATAACCAGTTTTCAAAGTTGCCCCCCTTGGCCCCCTTTTCACCCCCTTTAGGCGGATCTCAGAAATTCAGAGACTTGGAACATTTTTTTTTTCAGATTCGTGTAAAGGGGCAACGCGTTAGTCAAAATCATTTTTCAAAACTCCCCACTCTCCCCCCCTTCACCCCTCCCCCTATCGTATCTCGGAAATTATACTATATAAAGCTCGATTACCACTCACTGACTGACTGACTGACTCACTGACATAATTGTTCTCCCAGATGGTGGATGGGGAGGTGGGTATTTTTTGACAGATTCGTAAACAAGTAACTCCTGCGAGTATGGGAAGAGTGCCAAACCTCCCCTTTTCACCCCCCTTCCTCCCCCTCCCTATCGTATCTCGGAAACAAAGAGAACCGTATTTTTCGTTTTTTACGGATTCGTATAGAGGAGGCTCGGAGAAGTAAAAACCATTTTTAAAAATTGCACCCCTTTTCCCCCTTCTCCTCCCCTTTAGGCGGATCTCGGAAGTTGAGAGACTTGGAACATTTTTTTTTTTTCAGATTCGTAAGTAGGGGCCTAGAGTTAGTCAAAATCATTTTTCAAAACTCCCCACTCTCCCCCCTTTCACCCCTCCCCCCATCGTATCTCGGAAACTAGGACACGTAGCGGCTTTTTGATTTTTACTATAAATTATTAATGAGGAGCGTTTAAATTGTATACGGAGGGTATCCTCTCCTCCCCAACCTCCCCTAAAACTAAAAGGGCTATAACTTCGTAACGGTCAGAGATAGCCATTATGTGTTTGAACAAATATTATAGTAGGCGTTAAAACCTGTCTGGTGGTAGGTAGGTTCTGAGTGGAGCGAACCTGCGAGACCGAGTGGAGAGAAGGGGGGAGGTGGCGAGCGAAGCGAGCCGGCGACCTCCGTAGCGTAACGAAGGTCGAGCCCCTCCCTATCGTATCTCGGAAACAAAGAGACCCGTATTTTTCGTTTTTTACGGATTCGTATAGAGGAGGCTCGGAGAAGTAAAAACCACTTTTCGAAATTGACCCTTTTTTCCCCCTTCTCCCCCCTTTAGGCGGATCTCGGAAATTGAGAGACTTGGAACATTTTTTTTTTCAGATTTTTATAAAGGGGCAACGCGTTAGTCAAAATCATTTTTCAAAACTCCCCACTCTCCCCTCTTTCACCCCTCCCCCCATCGTATCTCGGAAATTAGGACACGTAGCGGCTTTGTGATTTTTACTATAAATTATTATTGAGGAGCGTTTAAATTTGTATACGGAGGGTATCCTCTTCTCCCCAACCTCCCCTAAAAATAAAAGGGCTATAACTTCGTAACGGTCAGAGATAGCCATTGGGTGTTTGAACGAATATTATAGTAGGCGCCGAAACCTGTCTGGTGGTTGGTAGGGCCTGAGTGGAGCGAAGGGGGGAGGTGGCGAGCGAAGCGAGCCGGCGACCTCCGTAGCGTAACGAAGGTTGAGTGGGTGAAGCGTAACTCAGTTTTTAAAGATTCTAATGAATTCTCATTTTTTATTTTTTTATTGATTTAGTTTTTAGAATGTTTTAAGGGTTCTTAAGGGTTTTCATACTGATTTAGGGGTAGTTGTAACGGATTTTCCAATTATTTTAAGGATTCCTATGGATTCTCAAAATTTTATGATGGTAATGAATACTTCTCAAGAACACGACAACACGCGAGCTGCGCGCAGCTCGCGCACCCACGCAAATACTAGTTATAATATTATAAAGCTGCAGTGTTTGTTTGTTTGTTTGTTTGTTTGAACGCGCTAATCTCTGGAACTACTGGTCCGATTTGAATGATTCTTTCAGTGTTGGGTAGTTCATTTATCGAGGAAGGCTATAGGCTATATAACATCACGCTGCGACCAAAAGGAGCGGAGCATCAATGAAAAATATTGCAAAAACGGGGAAAAATGTATTCCTTTTGTGAGCTGTTTCTCTTTTATGTGACGCAGACGAAGTTGCGTGGGTCAGCTAGTTCATGTAATAAGAGGGCGAGAATACTGCCATCATGACTTCAACATATCCTAGCGAGATGTGAGTGCACAATAGGGTATCTAAAACTTAGAGGATTACAGGAGTGATGTTATGTCGTCGTTTTTTGGCTGGGGGCTGACTATTTCTAGAAAGAAAGAAGAAAAGAAAGAAAGGAAAAAAAGAAAGAAAGAAAAGAAAGAAAGAAAGAAAAGAAAAAAAAGAAAGAAAAGAAAGAAAAGAAAGAAAAGAAAGAAAAGAAAGAAAAGAAAGAAAAGAAAGAAAAAAAAGAAATAGGTAAATAAAACAAAGAAAGAAAAGAAAGAAATAAAGAAGGAAAAGAAAGAAAGAAATAAAAGAAAGAAAGAAAAAAGAAAAAATATTAATTATTTGGCACATGAACTCTCTTATGGTTCTTGTAAATAAATTGATTTAAAAGTTATACTATATTTTTCTTACTAACCTCTTGACACGAAAATTTACACTGGTGACGAATCGGGAATTCAATTCAAATTTCAAAGTCAAAAATTCATTTGTTATTTTATGGTGACGAGTCGGGACTCCTAGTATGGAAAAAGTTTTTGGTGACCATTCGGAACAGTGACGAGTCGGGCATAACTCACCGCAAGTGCACAGAACAAAACAAAAAAAAAAAAAACTACACTATAAAAAACTGAAACTAAACAGAAAAAAAACAAATAATATTGTGTGTCTCACGGCTGCTTTAAATAGGCCCAGTTCAGCAAACTGCTGAGCAGCTAGTACTATTTCTACGAACATTTGTCAGCCCGAGGAAAATGTCAGATATCCATTGACTTCAATTCGAGTTCTCATGGTAGCTCCCAGTTCACTCGCTACACGTCTGATGGCCCCCGAGTGGCCGTTGCGTGAAGCTCCCGTAACCACACGATTATGACTTTATGTCGCCCGCTATACGTTTATTATTCGCTTTCGGTACATGGACTCAAGCTTGCCTTCAGTTTTGAAGCTATTTAACTTGATTGTCCGATGAAAGCATGATAAGACGTTTTTTGGAGTTTTCAGTTTAGTTGAAATTTTGAAAAAAGAATATACATGTATTGTAATCCCCAACAGGGTTAGCTAAAAGGGTACTTAATAGTACCTACCTATACCCCACATTTCGTCAGTTATTGTGTAATACGGGGCGAGCCGGGTGTTTCCCACTATTTCTATTAGGTATTTCTATTGATAGAAATACTGGGCCTGATTCAGACTGATTGTCCCACTATTTCTATTGTTTTCGGCTGCGACAAAAAAAACGCTGCATCACCTCTTATGACGGCGTGCACATAGAAACTATTTATTTATTTCCTCTTCAGATAAAACGGCAGATTAGTAATTTGTTCTCCACTTAATTTTTTTTTAATACCGAGAAGTCGTAGTTAATTTTAATCTATTCATTAAAAGCGGTAAACTTTTCAAATAACATAACTGCGTTTTTTTGTCGCAATAGAAATAATGGCATATAGTTGTAAAAAAACGCTGGTCCCACTTTTTCTATTTTGTATTTCCATGGAAATAGTGGGATACACCCGGGCGAGACTATCACCATCAACCGGGCACTTATCCAAAATCTCCATTCAAGGATGAACAAAACACAGAGACAATGGACATATTTTCGTTTTTCCCCATGTAACAGGTCCTATAAGCACTTGTTCCATGTCATTTCCTGTTCTCTGGACAATTTTATAACAGCACAATTATTCCTTTCGTATTGTACTGCATTTTTTAATGACCTTGTTAAAATAATAGATTTTGAAAATAAACCCACCTAATAATCTTGGACCACTTTACCACTTTACGTGATATCTAAACACCTAAGATACTGCCAGGGCTCACTTAAGACTGAAAACAAAAATACTTTTACAAACCCTCAAAAAAGCTGTAAGCTAAAATTTACAGCGAAACCCACTCAATTTTCCACAAATAAATTAAAAATACTTTCGTATTTACCCCAAAAAATACTAGCAAGCATTTCAGCAGTTCGAAACAGCTGACTACGGTCTTTAGTAACGAGTCCTGAACAAATAATCTATGTAACTATACAGTCGAGTTACCTAGGAAAGGTCATAGGCTGCAGTAAACGCGTTTAACCTCAAATATTACAGAATTCGTTCACGTATCGGCGAAAAATTCGCCTTTCTCGGATCAACAAGAGATCTGGCTGAAAATCATCAGAGCGGAAAAACTCACAGGATTCTGTGGTTAGCGTGTGGGGTGAGGTATGAGAGGAGCGCGTAGCGAGTGAGAAAAGTAGATTTTACAACAAGTGCACAAAACGAACCATTTTTATCCGAGACTTTTAGCAGCCCGAGCCGAAGAAGAGGGCTGATAGTAATGTCGAGGATAAAATGGTTTTGTGGACGAGTTATAAACTCTGCTTTTCACTTCGATTCGATTGCGAGGAAATAAAACAGTACTATAACATAACATTTCTTTGATTACAATTCAAAGTAAAATTAGTACAGTTTTGAATACAGAATGAAATTGTTTTTCCCGGCATAGCACCGCTTTATTTTTTTTAAATCTTACGACATTGATATTAGGCTTGGGCTGCAGACCTAAACTGCCTACTATTAAATTAATTATGTAATAATAATTTTCTTAAATTAATTATATAACCTACCGTAGGTACTTGAATTCTAATTTTTATATCTTTTATGTCTTAAAAAACACATAAGGCAAATAAATTAAAGTAAATATTATAAAATAACAAATTCTATCTATGAACTTCTTATTGCGTTTGGCTGTCATTTTCTTTGCCTTATTATAGATACATTTATGAGTAGATACGTTAATGCCATGTGCACAAAATTCGATTTTGTGCAGCCGCAGAATTCATAATATCTTTTTTTTTTTATTTGGCCTATGCTGTTTCACTGCTGGGCAAAGGCCTCCCCTGCCTTCCATATGCTCTTATCCCTGGCCTCATCGGACCAGCCTTCACACTACGCGTCCAGATTGTCTCGCCACCTCTTTCTGGGCCGGCCTCGGCAGCGCCCTCCGTCTTCCGGTAACCATTGTGTGGAGACTTGCCCAGCGGTCATCGTGCATGAGGCTGACGTGACACGCCCAGTTACATTTTAGCCTAGCAGCCTTCTTCGAAATATCTTTAAGTACTTGTTTCTTTTGTTTGTTTGGTCCGACAGCAGGGCACAAGCCTGACTTTCTCTTCTCATTTTCTCTTTCTTGAGCAATTTGTGGAGCAATCCTGCTGTAGGCTTGAAGCTTGTCACATTCATCTTATTCATCTAACCATCTTTACCAGGGTGGGAAATTTGAGAAATGAAGCTTCGCATTTGGGGTCAAAGCTGACCATTTTGAAGATAAGCAGTTAAAATAATTCTAAATAGCCTTGTTGACCCTAAGAAAATTTTGTAATTTGTATGAGTAACGAATTTGTCCCGATATTACCGGAAGAACCTTTTTGTAGTCATTGAAAAATAAAATTGTAAAATTCATTAAGTTGAACAAAATTGAAGTTTCGCTCTAATTGAGTTTTCTAATATCAAAACTATAAACAAAAATCTAGAATATGAAGAAGTTACGTATAGTGTTCGTCCCGCTTATCACTTGCATCTCCCGCAACATTTCTATGATTCTTATCACGTCGGCAAAGGTATCCCTGTCAAAAAGTTAACTCGTGCGTCGTCGGCACAGCCCCTGCAAACATTCCTTTGAGAAATCATGAGTCCTTTTACTTAGGTACCTTCTGTTCAAGAATGTACGGTAAAAAAAATATTTTTTTTTGATGTTTGCCCCCCGAGTTGGGGGTGACGCGTGAATTTTAATAGACAGGTTTGGGACATGCTGGGGTTTTGATTGCTGGGGTTAGTAATTAAGGGCCTAACATGCCTCAAATGGCTTAGCATGATCCTCCGTTACGCCTAAAATACTCCAGCATTAATTATGGAATAAATATATGGTAAAGTTGAGGATTAATGCGAGGTACTATGTTTGACGAAAACACGATTCCATAAACTTTTCTCGATAGAAAAAAAAACAAAATTTACCTCCAAATCGATCAATAAACCGCTGGTATTCGAAAAGTACTTCAAATTAAATCATGAAACTTTGCATACTAACTGAACTAACAATAAAGCAGGTCTTATGTGTTTTATTTTTTTAGTCCACTCACTAAATTTTTTTGTAAATCGCAAAAAACCACTCATTTCGCACTATTCGGCCGCATTGTCTGACGTAACAACCGCTTTGTAGTGCAAGCTGATTAGAACTTTATTATAACAGGTTTTCAAACGAAGTTTGAACCACCACAAATAGAGTTGCTAATTTTAGGGTTAGAAGGGCCTTAAGGAGTCGGTTAAAAATTGTGGAGTGTTGGTTTTTCTGCGTGAATTTCAGTAATTACGAAGGTAAGTACTGGGAGAGTTTTCGGAGATCTATCGAGAGTTCTTAGGGGCTTAGGTTAAAGGAATATGAAACTCCCCATATTATATTAATCTAAATAGTCATATTATATGACGGAATTGGATGATCCGTTATTGGTAGGTACCTATACTAAGCTTCCAGATTAAAAGCTGAAGAAAGTGTCAATTCAAGCAAATAATTTAGTTTACTATAAAACGTCGGAGAGCAGCGGTGGCCCAGTGGTGGCGGCCCCGACTTACGAACAGTAAGTCGTGGGTTCGAACCCAGGCAGGCGCATTACTTTGTGTAATTTATTTCATCACCGCTGCTCTCAAAACGGTGAAGGAAAAACATCGTGAGGAAACCGGCATGTCCTAGAACCAAAAATTCGAAGACATGTGACATCTACCAATCCGCACTGGGCCCGCGTGGCCATTCCCTCTCATAGAGAGGAGGCCTGTGTCCCAGCAGTAGGAACATTAATAGGCTGATGATGATGACTATAAAACGTCACGATGATTAACCAGTTAAAATTCCTGGGCAAACTGCTTGTCTTCTTCTGGTCTTATCGTGTGGTTAGTGCCCAACCTGGTGTCCAAGTCTTTATTCCGCCCGTGGGTCTCTCACTTGGCTTCACATTCAGTCGAGACATATATCTCAGGTATGCTGGCTTCCTCATGATTTTTTCCTTCACCGAAGCAAGTGATAACAATGACGTATTATATATAGACACGTCATGAACCAACATCGCGGCGCTTAAAAACGGCGAAAATACTAGAACTTCTTATAAGCGTGAAGAAAGAGAAAGAAAATATGACACCGAACGGCGGGATGCCTGTTGCGAGAGGGAGATAAATATACATCTTCAGTCACGTCACAGGATTTATTAAATTATAAACAAACGTAGCGTCGCGCGACAGGTTGGTGCGTAACTAAGCGCTATGTGGCCAATTGGCTTCATTTCATGTTGTCATTTTAGAGTGCGGACAACGTATCTATAGTTTATATATCATTGAGTGATAATTATAAAATACGCACATGAATCCGAAAAACCTTATGACATGGTAGTCCGACGGTTACACCAGGCTATCACTGCTCCCGAACTGCTTGTAAAGATGCTGCACTGACAAACACAAAGTTTAAGTTTTTTCATCACTTAATTTAACCTAGACCAACCATGTCCCTGATTCTTAAAAAATACCTAAACAAGCTCACTGTTCACTCTTCGCGTTAAAGCATTTAAAAACACATTAACCCCAAGCATATTTCTTTCACTTCAAAATCACAAAAAAAAAAGAAAAATCGTGTACCAGGCCAGCATGAAATGTAGCAAATTCCTTTTTATGCGCATTCCAATGCGGGGTTTACTCCAAAGTATTTTGACATTGATTAATGACCTAACATAGATGGTGCAATGGACTGTAAAACGGTACACCCAACTTCTGGGTCGGTATTTCGTAACAAGTTTCAGAGGAGAAATAAATATACTGAGGAAGTTCGCGTCACACTTGTTAAAGATGCCTTTAAGAGTTTTGTCGCTATGTTTGGGAAGATTTAGTAAGTGTGTTAGGATTAAATTAGTGTGTCGGGTAATTTGTTATTGGGCTGTTCCATCAGAAATATCACTGTAGCGGCCATGGTTTATAGATTTGTGCACCTTTGATGGCAATAGGTTCGCCCCTAAAACATGGGACTTAAATATAACTGGCGAAATATGTGTGTACTAATAGGTACACCTCTGCCTTACGCTTCGGCAATTACACGCGTGATGTTATGTTATGAGTTAGGAGTCAAATCTGAATCTCTCTTGAAAGCCCACTGCTAACTTCGAGTAGGTAGGTTTTAATACTAGTAGGGTTTCCGAAGATACCTATATATTTGCGTCATCAGGCAGTCAGTCCGTCCCGTATTGCATTGTTTTCCACTTATGTTTACAAAACAGTGAAGTAAAAAATCGTGGGAAAACCGAGCCCCTTAAATTCGAAGACACGTGATAACCACCAACACGCATTGGGGAACACGCGGATTATGGCCCACTCACGCTTTCTCTCTTTACTCTCTTCTCTTCTTTCTGGGCCCAAACCCTTCATATGGGAAGATGGCGAATGTGTCACCAAATTTCCATATTTACCTTCTAGAAACATCAGTCACGCGAACAAGCGTATCGTAAAAACCCTATCCGCTCTGCAGATCCAATGAGGCGTTACGCAAGTCTTCTATCACGTACCAATTGACCTTGAACCAGTTAATGGCCAACTTAAGGGCCTATACTCCCTCAAATGACTTAGTATGATCCTCCGTTACGCCTAAAATACTGCAGCATTAATTTTGAAATAAATATATGGTAAAGTTGAGAATTAATGCTAAGTACTATGTGTAACGAAAACACGATTCCATAAACTTTTCTCGATAGAAAAAAATCCAAAGTTACCTCCAAATCGAACGATAAACCGCTGGTATTCAAAAAGTACTTCAAATTAGGTCATGAATCTTAGCATATTAACTGAACTAACTATAAAGCAGGTCTTATTTTTTCCAAAAGACGAAAATTTGATTTTATAAAGAATAAAAACCACTAATTTCGCACTTTTCGGCCGCAGTGACTGATGTAACAACCGCTTTGTAGTGCAAGCTGATTAGAACTTTATTCTAACAGTATTACAAACGAAGTTTGAACCACCACAAATAGAGTTGCTAATCTGATGTAGTATAGGCTCTTAAGCCTGGATTACGTTCCGAAAACAAAATTTAAATACTAAAATAAAATATAGTAGTACTTAAATTAGGTCATGAAACGTTGCATATTAACTGAACTAACTAACAAGCAGGTCTTATGTGTTTTATTTTTTTAGTCCAATCAATAGATTTTTTGTAGATCGCAAAAAAACACTAATTTCACACTATTCGGCCGCAGTGAACAACGCTACTACGCAAGTACAACCGCTTTGTAGTGCAAGCTGATTAGAACTTTATTCTAACAGTATTTCAAACAATGTTTGAACCACCACAAATAGAGTTGCTAATTTTAGAGTTAGAAGGGCCTTAAACACCAAAAAAAGCATAAAAACAGTATATACAGACAAGGTATTAACCTAACTCAGGTAAACGAACCTGAACAGAGCCAAAAAACATAAAAGAAAACATCCGCTTGGACATCTAATTTAAAACGAGAAGTCAACAAATGACGGTAGGTCGATATAACTAAGCGTTGCGGTCTCCCCCCACCACAGAACTCATCAGTCTCACATCGACCGTCCGCGAGGTAAGACCTGCGGACTGTCGAATTAAAAATTAACTAGGTACCGTAAGGCGCTAGACGTGAAAATTTATCGGTCAGTCTACTTTGTTTATGGACGGTCGGACCTTTTAGGTGATTAGTTTTAGTTCTAAAGTGATTTAGTTTGGGTATGTTAGTTTTAGATTTTGCGTTTATTTTAAGTTCCTGGTCTGATGTAGGGTTGGTTATTGGATTATTGTTGGGAGCAAGAAGTGCTTTTAATGTAACTACAGTACTTTCTCAAGTTATTATGCCTTGTGACTGGGACTGTAGCTTTGATTTTCTTTTTTGTATTTTTGACTTTCAAAAGTGCCGTAATGGTCTAATTGAAATAAATGCTTTGAGTTTGAGTTTGAGTTTGAAATGTTCTAAAAATATTTGAATTTTTTCTCTATTTCGCTGTGACTACGACTTCACAACAGTCAACAGGGTTAAACATTTAAACTTACATACTCAAACAGCCAGACCCAGAACAACTTTCTGAAGGCCATACAAAAATAAAAATACAATAAAATTTTAATATTTGTTCCGTTTGGGGATCGAATCGCGACACGTAACGCCGTAGCCAATCGCTCAGCCACTGCGCCAACCGTGCCGTTATAAATATTTTAGGCCTCGCGCCATAGTTTTTTTTCCATTCCTCAAAGTCAAATATTTTAAATGTACCACTTCCATATTCTTCCCTTCATAAAAAACCAGAAAAAAAATAAGACTTACATTCTCATTTCTTCATACATTGCGCTAAACTTTAACCGAATCTAACAGGAGAAGTCAAATCGGGTTCCCCACACAACCCAATTGAAGAGAATTCAATGTAGTACGAAAGAAAATTGGAGCTAATCTGTAACGCGCCGGTTTCAGCTGAAATACGACCCTGAAGTATCGTAAGCGCGCCAATCGACGCCAGCCGCACTTTGTTACACTGTTTTTTTGCCAAAGATTAGGTTAAAACAGATGCGATACTAAATAGCTCAAACCATTTTGCCTAAAAGGGTTTGGCTTGTAACTCTTCCTTTATTTTTTTAGTTACTTTGCACTTCCTAATAAAATTATCAAAAGGTTTCAAGGTTTTGCTTCAATGGTTTGGCTAGTTTTTTTTTTCTAGAATATATTTTTACATAATTTTAATTGTTAAAATATACGAAAAATAAAGGTAGGTTTTGTGGTTGAGGAAAATGTTGCTTAATGAATATAGGTCTTTAGAGGATATTTTTTACTGTTACTTTAATTTAGATCAACAATCAATCCTTCGAAAGCCATTAAGGAAACGCCAAGGAAATTGAATCAAATTACCCCTGAAGATACGCGTACGGCAAAGGTACCTATTATACTTACTTACACTCAGTTAGAAACGTGTTATTATAAAATAAACGATGATTCAATTTAAATTACAGACTAACTGCTTAGTTTGGGTCTCACTGGAAAAATAAACTTGCTATACTTTGCTGTAGGTACTTGGGCTACTCATGACGTTTTAACTTACTCATGACGTTCCACTTAACTCAGGTTAAAAAAACCTATATTGCAAAATACCATTTTGAGGAGAAAAAAAATGAGAAGTACGGTTAATTCTATTATTAGGTGTTCCTCTGTCTAACCTTTCGAGGACTATAGGTGCGATAGTATTTTTCAAAAAAATCTTAATTCCCCGCTAGTATCTTTACCTCTTAAGTATGCAGTATCACATTTTTACTTAATTCCCTACTCTATGTCGGATGGCGCAAAATGGTTAATATTCATGACAGTCTGCGGGCGGCGAGTGAAATTGCTTCACATTTTTTATGTCTACTCCCGCTACAGTCAAACAAAAGTCTTGTGCTAAACTTTACGGGTTCCGTTGTCGGTATTGTCAATTTTGGACTAGTTTTTTTATGTAGGTTGTTCTTATTAGAATATATTTTTATCTGTTTGTTGTAGAAATTTCTAGTCTCCTAAAGATGTCTCTAGTTGTACTTAGAATGTACGAGTTATCAGACTATTTGGGATGAATAAAATTAAAGATAAATAGGCATGACGACAGTACCTATCAAAAAATTTCAAATCTATATTTAGTCCGTCAGTCGTAGTCGTCCGTCTATTGGAAAATAATGGACACATATTTTTCGTTTTTGTAAATCAATGAATATTGACAAAGATAAAACGCATCAAATCTCGGGAGTGGGGGCTCGTGACGTCAGAACTAGCTAAAAGCCAAGGCGTGACGTATTGAGAATTTTAAAAGCGTCACATCTTCGTCCATTTTGGTTTACGTAACAAAAGAAAAAATATGTGTCCAATATTTTTTGGAAATCTATCTGACGGACTAATTAGTTATTGGATTTTATTTGTCGTCTCGCCTATTGGATATGTTTGAGATGAGAATGCTAAGGGGTATGTGTGGTGTAAGGTAAATGGATAAAATAAGGAACGGGTCTATAAGAGGAAGTCTGAAAGTGGCGCCGGTGACTGAAAAGTTGTGTGGTAATCGGTGGTCGTGGTAGGGTCCACCCTTTATAGCAGAACTTTTTATGTCATAATATTACTTTGCATAACAGCGGATAGCATAAACTTCATTTCGCAGAAAATCGTTTGGCCGACACTCATTTATCATACATTCAAAACTCATAATTTTGTAAGGCAGAATCATCTTAAGGCATAAATTTCATATGCATAAGAATTAAAAGTAGAACCATCTTAGCGCATAAAGTTCACAGCCATAATCATCTTTTGGCATAAATTTTATATCGATAGTCACTAAAAGCAGAACTATCATATCTCAGAAAGTTTACAGTTAGAATCATCTTTTAGCATACATTTCTTATGCATAACAATGGAAAGACTCATCTATTACATCCACATCACAGAAAATTCATTAAAACAGTTGATTGTGAACATGTGGTTTTTATTTTCCTGTAAGCAGGAGGCAAACATGCAAACAAGCATACATCTTGCATGCAGCAAGCATGCAGTATGCAAACAAGCATGCAGTATGCAAACAAGCATGCAGTATGCAAACCAGCATACAATATGCAAACATGCACACCAGCATACACCATTCATGCAGCAAGCATGTAGCATGCAAGCAAGAATGCAGCATGCAAGCAAGCATGCAGCAGGCATGGTTTCTGTCACGGCTCCGGCGCTGCGGGGCTCCGGCGGTTCCACGCGAGCTTATCGTCGCAGATATGTTTAACGCTCACCACCGCAGCTTCGGTTTGCTGGCCGGCTTCGCCGGCCAGCCTCAGCAGCGGCGGCGAGTGTCACAACAACCTGCTCCTCAACTCGCGGGCCGCCTCGCCCCTCCGCGCCTACGCGATTTTAAATTACACTCTAGGGGTAGGGCAGACAAGACTACGTAAAGTCGGTTTTGGAGCGATTCGTTTCTGTCACTAACTTTTGTAGCCCATCATATTACTTTTTAAGACAATATTTAAATGTTTGGTTAAAAATGCTATTTTATAGAAATGGCAATAATGCCAAATACAATTATTCCAAATGAAATTCTGCCATCTTCGTAATATGCCACGTGAAATTGTGCGAAATTTGGACATTGCCATAGGTAATTACCTATGCCAAATAAAATTCAGCCATCTTAAAAGTATGCCATTGTAAATTCGGAAATACAAACATTCGGCCAAACAATAACTATATTAAATAATTTTTATGCCTTAAAAATATTCGTTTAAAGAAGATTATGCCAAGTGTGTTATGCCAAATAAAATTCGGAGTATCAAGATTCTG
Organism: Xestia xanthographa; assembly: GCA_905147715.2. Classification (NCBI taxonomy): domain Eukaryota; kingdom Metazoa; phylum Arthropoda; class Insecta; order Lepidoptera; family Noctuidae; genus Xestia; species Xestia xanthographa. The sequence goes on from LR990655.1 coordinate 3,510,406, forward strand.
CCAGATAGAAGGAACCCGTCGTGGTATGGGCATGTGATGCGGAGGGATGAGGAAAATGTTGAGTGTGAATGTAGCCGTGGTTGCGGGACTGTTCGAAAGAGATACCATGGCCCCGGAACACAAAGGGCGATGAAGGAACATGGATGGGTTGTAGTCAGTAAAAGTCTGACACTCCCATCCTGCTCCGCCCAGAGCGGGAAGAGTCATTTGATGATTTCCCATCCGAAAAAAATAGAAGTATAAATGTAGATAGCTATAAGAGTAGAGTAGAGTAGAGGAAGACCAAATAATCAATCGATGGGCTGTGTGAAGGATAATATAGCTAGAAAGGACGTGTCTGATGAGATGACGAGAGAGGTATGGAAGAATGCTACGTCGATCCCAAATAAATTGGGATAAGTGCAGAAGAACGATGTTAAGTTGTCAGACTATTTCTTGGGGCACTTTTCATTGCCAAAGTCAGTCAGTCAAAAGTGGAACCTATTATTGTCTGTGTCAAAGCGAAGAATCCTGTGGAGAAGAACAGACTAGACTAGGAGCTCGCAAGTGTCACACAGTCATTGTTCTGTTTCTGAAACTTGGTCAGATCTTCCACTCTAGCTCTCAAGACAAGTCGGTTGCAGACCATGATTTAGGTAAGTTTAAATTGAAAAATGTAATAAAAAAAATGGAGGCAGTTGGAGGAGGCCTATACCCGTAAGGGGCCATGACAGAACATGTCAATTTAGAAATAAAATTGTTTGTTCTTGTACTAACCAATTTAATTTAATTTTCTTTTGTTACTGTTTTGGAAATAAAAAGGCTTATTATTATATTACAAGTTTAACTTAGCTTACGACATGCCAGGTTCCTAATAATGTTCTTCTTTATATTTTGAAGAGAGAGGTGGAAGTTTGTGAACTTAAACTAATTAAGCTTAATCTTTGGTCTGCAACTTAGCTTTGACAATTCAGTCAAGTGTCAGACACCTGTAGAGGCACTTAAAAAAGGTACAACAGCAATATAGTACAAAAAGTACTGCAGCGCCATCAATGATACAAATGAAGAACTAACATCAAAATTCTAAAAGTTATCCACGACTTTAGACTATATAGTCTAAAGTCGTGGAAGTCGTTCTCGGGTTTTTCTATATAGAAAAACACGACAACTGTCGGGCAGTTATAGCCCACCAGACACAAGTCATCCTCCCTTTTCTAAGGGGGATGAAGAACTTTAAACTCTGTTCTTCATAACCCTATACACACTCTTGAAAGCTTTGAAACATTTCTACTAACCCTCTTACTGCAAAAGTGAAAGTTTCACCCACCCATCCAAAACATTAACCGACGATAACTTATCAATCGTATGACAGATTTGATGAAATTTCCGGTGTTCGCTGGACGCTCGACCGGATATTACGTCTGCCGGCCAATGTGGGTCACAGACCATTCAAATGGGACCAATGGACGGCCCATCGATCTGTTGTGTTGGGAAAAAAAATTGGGGAAAGCGCTGGGAAAATTTTGCGAATCGGTCGGTGAGTTTTCTATGGAAAAATAGTTGTTTGATTGTGTGTGTGGATTTCGTAATAGATTAGTTTAAAAACATTACAATCATAACATAACATCACGCTTGTTACCCCTGAAAGGTTAGGCAGTGGTGTACCTAATAGTATACATTCACATTTCACCACTTAGGTTTTTGTACTCCATTTCTTTATGGTTACAATGATTCAAGAAATTATAGGAAAAAGGTAGCAAGCAATGTTTTTCATTCACTTTCTAATCATGGCTATAGCTATACAGGGGTTAAAAGACCTCATCACGAAGCCGTCAACCAAGCATTCTGTACATCAAACTAAGTAACTTTACGCAAAAATTATTGCTGGGAAACCTTTTTTTTTGGGGTGAAAAATCATGTTTTGTGGTAGAACTCAATGTAACGCACTCAAAACATTGTGCTGATGGATAGATTGAATAGTACGGGGGTCGTGGAGGTGTTTAAAGTAAAAATCTTACATTAAAAACTTGTATTAAAAAAAAAAAACTTGCCAAAAAGTTGGAACTTTGACCCCCAATATCTCCGTAACTAGAAGGTTTCCAGGTATGGTGTAGAACAAAAAAATGATCGCAATGACAAGGAGAATAATTGTCCTTCATTTTCGTTACGAGGTGTTTTACACCCTAACTCCGACAAACTTTTCGGGAATTACAAACGTGATGTTATGTTATGGTTATGATGTTATGTAAAATCCATCGTATCTCTCGATATTTCCCTCTACATACAAAAACATAGCTCCATGCTAACACAAATATAGGAAACGTCACAAAAACCGTCGAACAGCAGACAACGCACACACTATGTCAAAGTACTCAAACGCAGGACATTTCAATCAATGGAATCGCACTAGGTCCGCTCAAACGTCCGGTGGCCAGGCTGCGCACGTTTGAGAGACTTTTCAACTAATTGGGGATTTTTTATTTAGAACGCATGTGAGGTCGAAATGTGTGTGATTTGTTGGTTTAGAATTTAGGTTTCGACAGGTATTAAAAGGCTTTTACGGGACTGGATTTGTGGGACATTCGTTTTGTCAAATTTAAACAATAGAGAACCGAACCAGAACTCCAGAACTTCGACAGTTAATTATTTCGACACGGTCTCAATTTCGAATAACAATAGTTCGACTACTCATTGCTTCGACAAAACATACTTCGACAACACACCCCTTCGAAAAACACTACTTCGACAGATCCCATCTTCGATATGCACTTGTTCGGTGGATTCCTATTTCGACGGAAGATACCTTCGACATAACAACAACAACAACAGCCCATAACGTCCACTGCTGGACATACGCCTCTCCCATGATGAGGGGAATTTGCCGTAATCTCGACGCTTGGCAGGCGGATTGGAGATCGCAGTGATGAAAGACTAGCAGAAGGCGCAAGGTGTTCTGCCTCAGACATTAGTCGCCTTATACGACACCCGTGAGTGTTATGGGTTGGATGTATTCTACTTCGACATAAATACTGCTCTGAATCTTCGAAGCTGACGTATTACCTCCTGGCTTCAAGCTTCTGCATCCAGTCTGTCCCAGCCAACTTTTCAAGGTTGTCAGTCCATCTGACTGCCCAAACCATCTCTCCAGAAAAATTTCGTCTTTTGGTCTATGCTGAGTAACATTTCAGTGAGGGAAATGTCGTGGGGAAAGTTTAGAGTATGAATGTGGATGGGTATAAGAGTAGAAGAAGACCAAAGAAACGATGTATGGATTGTGTGAAGGATATGGCAAGAAAGGAGGTGTCTGAGATGACGAGTAATAGAGAATGTATGGGAGAAGACATGCGCGTGCGCCGACCACAAATGAATTGGGATAGATAGAGGCAAGAGAATGATGGTGGTCTATTCTGAGTGAATCTACTTGATTTTCTTTTTGATCAAGATGATCTATACTTCTATACTAATATTATAAAGAGGTAACATTTGTTTGTAAGTTTGTATGTTTGTAAGTTTGTATATAGGGGCCTAGGGGGTAATCTCCGTAAGTAAAGAACCAATTTTAAAAATTGTTTCACTGGTAGAAAGCTACATTATTCGTGAGTGCTATAGGCTATATTTAATTCCCGTACTCCCACGGGAACGGGAACTACGCGGGTGAAACCGCGGGACGTCAGCTAGTTTATTATATTTTAATACTTCTAAGGGCCTATACTATCTCAAATGGCTTAGCATGATCCTCCGTTACGCCTAAAATACTACAGCATTAATTTTGAAATAAATATATGGTAAGGTTGAGGATTAATGTTAGGTCTTGTGTTTGGCAAAAATACGATTCCATAAAATTTTCTCGATAGAAAAAATCCCAAAGTTACCTCCAAATCGAACAATAAACCGCTGGTATTCAAAAAGTACTTCAAATTAGATCATGAAACTTTGCATACTAACTGAATTAACTATAAAGCAGGTTTTATGTTTTTTATTTTTTCCAAAAGATTTTACTTTATAAAGAATAAAAACCACTAATTTCGCACTATTCGGCCGCAGTGACTGACATAACAACCGCTTTGTAGTGCAAGCTGATTAGAACGTTATTCTAACAGTATTACAAACGAAGTTTGAACCACCACAAATAGAGTTCCTAATCTGAGGCTCTTATGCCTGGATTACGTTCCAAAAACAAAGTTTAAATACTAAAATAAAATATTGCTGCAAAGCTTCGATTTATTATTGCGTTATGCCTTACATCAATATTTCGGTTCGACTCTAAATCCAGAATATAAATAAAAAGGCTTACCAGTTATCGCTAAACGATGATTTAAAGGGATTAACTTTGATATTGGTTTGACTAAGAGAGTAAAACCATAAATATAACATACACCGATAAAATAAACTTAAGTATGATCTCAGAATTTTTAAAAGCTTCTTGACTCACATTAAAAGCGCATCAACCCAAGAACCTAGACGTATTTTGCTCGATTTTTACGTGCTCAGTTTATTGAGAAGATATTAGCTACCTATACCTAGTTATTTATGTTTTACTTAACTTAAGTGCAAGCTAACAACTTTTATATGAATTCAAAATTGACACTTGAATTACCGTAGACGTGTTATGTGGGGTAAGTCGTCAAGCTAGACTGCAAGCTGACCCCGACATAGTTGGGAAAAGACTAAGCAGATTATGTACGTATTCGTAAGCTGAGCAGCGGTGGCCTAGTGGTTGCGGCCCCGACTTACGAACAGTAAGTCGTGGGTTCGAACTTTCGAACCCAGGCAGGCGCATATTACTTTGTGTAATTTATTTCATCACCGTTGCTCTCAAAACGGTGAAAGGAAACCGGCATGTCCTAGAACAAAAAAAATCGAAGTCACGTGACATCTACCAACCCGCACTGGGCCCGCGTGGTGGATTATAGCCCATTCCCTTTCAGATGAGGCATGTGTCCCAGCAGTCGGAACATTAATAGGCTGATGATGAAGCTGAGCAGTGCTGCTGCAACTGAAAACATATTATCACTCCTACCTAAATAGATTTCAATTTCCAACCTCGTATAACAACAAATGGCCATAGATTTTTTATGTGCTGTATTTCCTACTTAGGACACGATGATTTTCCTTTACCGTACGCAAACCTTTTAACTTTTGTACTAGTTAGAAGGGGTTCTGCACATTCAGGCCGGTAAAACTTATTGACCGTATCGTTAGTATGTCTCCAAGCTTGGGACAGTAGGTTTGAATCCCGATCCAAGATTACTTACTGATTTTTTAAAAACGGCTAGTATTGTCTAGATTTTTACCCATTCAAAGGCATTACCTACGCTTGCTTAGCTGTGCTTGCCTAGGTTGGTCTGTGGATGGGTGACCACCCATTACATACCGAGTTTCCTCCGTGCATCAGAAAGCACGTTAAGCCGTTGGTCCCGGCTGTCATTTGTAGATCTTTGACAGTCGTTAGGTAGTCAGAGGCCCAAAAAGTTTGACAACCAGTCTTACCAAAGGGTATCGTATTACCCGGTACTAACTGGGTTGTGGAGGTAAGATAGGCAGTCGCTCCATGTTAAATACTGGTATTCAGCTGCTTCCGGTAAAACTGGAAGCCGACCCAAACATAGTTGGGAAAAGGGTAAGCAGACGATGAAAGGCATTACGCTTGCCCATTTTACCGGAATTACCATAACCCGTGAAACTGCCTACACCCTCAGGGAATACAACCGTGATGGCCCGTATCATAACACCCTCAAATCTAAGGGCCTGTCCTTCAAACTATGCCGGTAGCGGTGTCAGTACGTAATAGCGATTCAGGTATGCAAATTGTTCATCAGCTATTCAGTGTTTGGGCATTCGTTATGCGCGTCCCACGTCCAGGCTGTGTTACGCGCTCACTGCGTGAAGTTGTGGAGCGAGGGATAAGCGGTAGCGACGAGTGGGACTTAGGTATGTAGGAGCAAAGTCAGTGACCTACATTAACTGATCCCTTTTATCAGAAGAGGGATAGTATAAGGGGTCAGTTTATGCAGGCAGCTGACTTTAGGATTTCGTATTAAATACTTATTTGTTGCTGTTCTTGAGGCATGTTTTGCTCGAAATCGTTGATTGTGCCGGTTTTTCAGTCTTAGGCTAGCCTGTTATTAAATTAGATTAACATAAAGCGAAGAAAACGAAGTCACCAGTCGTAATGTATAATTCTACAAACTGTTTTGAAAAAGGACATGTGACCTCAAATCGAAGTCAAATCTTTTGATTGTGTTATAGTTGTATAAACTATACCAAAAAGGGCGGCAACACTTGAAGGAAAACTCCAACGACTTTAAATAGGTTTATTAACATTTTTTTTGTTACATTACACACTTGCACAGCAATAACAAATCGGCAACAGACTATCTTAATAATTGTCAATTGTCTTCGAAGTTCAGCACCAGAATGCCCTACCAGCCCGCTCGTGCACCAGCTCCTGACCAAGAATCCCGCCGTTGGAGGGAAAATCCAGATTGGCTCACGACTTCACGCCACGTCAGTCTCGTGGTCCAATCAGAGAACCGCTTCATTCTCGCGCCAAACATTTTACAAATCAAATGATAGAAGTATTGCCATTCTTACGGAATTAATGTTACCAGTTTACATAATAAAATATAAAGCATTTAAGATGTGTTCACATGAATAAAGCTTTAAATTAATACATTTAAAACAAAATTATTTCTGAAAACATAGGAAATTGACTAGTAAAATCCGGAAACCTAACAGTTGTAACAAATCAATCAGCTTATTTCGGAATATACGGTTTGTGGGAGTTTCTGATCTATTGTGCCTTCTGCATTATTGATTAGGAACTTCTCTGTTTTTAACCCCCGACAAAAAGAGAGGGGTGTTATATAATGTTAATGACTAATGATTCTTTCATGTAATCTTTTTTAGCAGTGTCTACGTTTTCAAAACAGTCACTTAAAATAGGTTATCGCTACCTCCTCTATTTACACCACAACCCATCCGAACCACTCAAAACGGAATGTTTTATGTCGAATGCGTCCAAATCGCCTACGGAACCATTTGATTGACAGATTTTATTTAGGTTCAGCCCGGATGTCAAGCTGCATTCACTTTTTGATAAAATAGCACAGTACAAAAGCCTTGTTTGATTTTAATGGTAGTGTGTATTTTGTTTGGTACGAATGAAAAATATATTATTTGTGTTAGCACAATGTGCTTGCCGATTAGATTAGACGATTGTGTGTACCTGGGACAAACGGTCCAGTTAGGTAGGTCTAACTTCGAGAAAGAGGTGGATCGTCGAATCTGACTCGGCTGGGCAGCGTTCGGGAAGTTGCGCGGCGGTATCTTCTCGTCCAACTCACAGCAGTGTCTCAAGACGAAACTCTATGACCAGAGTGGGTTGCCAGTGATTACATACGGGACCGAAACGTGGTCGCTCACAATGGGCCTTATCAAAGGGCAATGGAGAGGGTTATGCTCGGAGTTTCCTTGCTTGATCGAATCAGAAATTAAGACATCCGGAAGAGAATCAAGGTCGCCTACGTAGCCCGAAGAATTGCCAAACTTAAGTGGCAGTGGGCAGGCCACATTGCTCGCTGAATGGATAGTCGATGGGGCTGAAATGTTCTGGAGTGGCGACCGCGAACAGGAAGACAATGCGTTGGAAGACCTCCCACTAGGTGGACCGATGACCTGGTGAAGGTTGCGGGAATCCGTTGGAGTGAGTCGCACAGGACCGGTCAATGTGGCGACACTGGGGGAGGCCTATGTCCAGCAGTGGACGTCTTTCGGCTGAAATGATGATGAATGTGCTTGCTGGAGCCAAAACGCTGTTGCGGGTGGTTGACGGCACGGATTCTACAGTGGCTGAGCGACTGGCTGTTGTGCTGCGTGTTGCGGGTTCGATCCCCGTACGAATAAATATTTGAATTGTATGGCTTACAGATACCTTCTTGTTCCGGGTCTGGCTGTTTGTGTATGAGATTCAAAATGTTTGTAAACGCACCCACGTTACAGAAGCAATTCAAAATTTTTGGCAACGTTTTAAAAAAAGGAAACTGTTGTAGACAAATCAGTTTTGTGCCCTGTTAAAAAACTCTTTTCAGTGGTTAATTTTATAAAAACTTTACCTTTGCCGTTATAACAGAAGCCGTACAAGTCAGAAAGACAGTTTTTCCTCATAAAATATAGCAACCAACCCCTTTTTGTGGAAGAGCTAAATGTTCTCAAATCCAATCGCCAAGTAGTAACAAGTCTAACCAGTCACAAGTACCTATAGACAAACCCTACCAAACCTGAAGTACTTAGATACTTACCAGATTGTTATCAAAACAACTTTATTAGGAACCTGATCAGGTTTCAGGTCATCTAATACAATTAGGGTGGTATCGTCTGTCCAATTAAGTGAAATTGATGCCACAGGATGTTAGGACGTTGCCAGATTGTTGAGTCTCTGTGTAGCTTTTGGTACAGTTGTCAAACTTAGCTGATTTTGATTAGGAATGGATGTTGTTGATGAGACAAAAGGTGGAATGCGGGTAACTAGAAATGAGAAATGCCACTTTTACGAGTACTTAGGCGCATTTCACCTTTGCACATAGTTAAATAGAGTAAAAAAATGGCCCGATCATCTAGTGAACGAATTTTTAAACGCAACTCCATCTTCTTATCATCATCTGCCTAGCCTTTTTCCCCAACTTTATTAGGGTCGACTTCCAGTCTTACCGGATACAGCTGAATACCAGTATTTGACATGAAACGACTGCCTATCTATAACCGTCACAACTCAGTACTGGACAATACGGTACACCTTGGTAAGACTACTTGTCAGACTTTCGGGACTCGGTATTGAAAGATGGTCACCCGTTTACAGATCAGCCTCCCGAAGCGTAGCTTAACGTTTTCGAACATGCTTGTTACCTCAATACTTAAAACTATGCCCAGGAACTCCAACTCGCATCATCTTGCTCACCAATTTTCGCTTAATTATCACTTGCTTCAGTGAAGGAAAGTCATCGTGAGGAAACCAGCATGCCTGAGAGATATTTCTCGACGGCATGTAACACCAAGTCAGAGGCCCATCAGCAGCATAAAAACTCTGACAATAGGTTAAGCACTAGCCACCCGATAAAGAACACCAATTCTCGCCTTTGCATTCCAGATTTAAATTTAATCAAGATTCAAGATCACACACAAAATCTTAATTACATCTAACAAGGTAAACGGCAAACTTCATTAAGAGTCTATACTACCTCAGATTAGCAACTCTATTTGTGGTGGTTCAAACTTCGTTTGTAAATCTGTTAGAATAACGTTCTAATCAGCTTGCGCTGCTTGTCACTACGGCCGAAAAGTGCGAAATTAGTGGTTTTTATTCTTTATAAAATCAAATTTTCGTCTTTTGGAAAAAATAAAAAAACATAAGACCTGCTTTATAGTTAGTTCAGTTAGTATGCAAAATTTCATGATCTAATTTGAAGTACTTTTTGAATACCAGCGGTTTATTGTTCGATTTGGAGGTAACTTTGGGATTTTTTTCTATCGAGATAATTTTATGAAATCGGGTTTTTGCTAAACATAAGACCTAACATTAATCCTCAACTTTACCATATATTTATTTAAAAAATAATGCTGCAGTATTTTAGGCGTAACGGAGGATCATGCTAAGCCATTTGAGGTAGTATATGCCCTTAACAAACACGACCTACTAAGGCTTGCATCCTTGCAATGTGACTATGAAAGCTGTAACTAGCAATTGTTAGTATGAACCAGTCCAACCCTTCCGTTTCATGTAACTATGAACATAGTCCCGAGAGGGTAGTTAGGAGGTTCAAAGTTATGGCTCTATCTTGTTGGATAATTAAATCATTGTTGAATATTAATATTATAAAGTGCTGTAGTGAGTTGTGATAAACATAACAACACGTTTGTAATCCTCGAAGATGTGGGTGTCCTATTGTACACAAATGTTGTACTATTGTACACCCACATTTCACCAGTTATGTTGAAGTCCTATGTAATGGGGGCGAGACTATTGCCATCAACCGGGCAGAATTCCATACTCCGGAGCTGCTACTGAGAAATTCTTGATGGAAAACCCCAATAACAATTTGCTCGACCCGGGACTGACCAGTGAGGCAGTCGGATTTTGTTATAAGGGCTCAGGCGCCAAATGTCACTTTAGCAAAATGTCGACTGGTAGTAAAATGTCTCTTTCTCATAATGTCGCTTTCGCAGAATATCTCTTTCGCAAAATGTCGCGTTAGTAACTGAGTCAAATTATGGAATGGTGATGAGTTTAGTTGTCAAAAGCGCGTCTTGGGTTCGATTTCAAGGTCGCAACAAGGTGTTATTGAGTTTTGTCATTAGTAATTTCTCGGAAGGAGGAAGAGTTAAATTGCCCCCAGTTGATGGGCTTAGGCTAGCTCCGTATTACTCGGGAAACACATGTGTATACTGCTGCCTTACCCACCAGGGAATACAGCCGTGATGTTATGTTTTAGAGTGTTTATTTTGTGATGGGGGTGTAGTGTTCAATCAAGTCTTGTTTTGATGTTATTAAACTAAACACTACCGACGTCCACAAAGGTTTTTAAGGATACAAACAAACATGCATGCAGCATGCATAATAGTAACTCTTCCTAATGGCTTTGCCGTAGTCGAGTAGAAAGAAACGAAACTAGTTCCACGAATCTTAGACACACGAGACCAGTTAAATAATCCGCATCCAAATAACCGAAAGAAAGAAAAACTATTTATTTGTCGCAGGGACCTAATGTGCATAAAAAAATAAAAAACGGTACAAACTAAAAAAAAAATTGACAGCTTGTTTTTGGCAATTGTTTCAGTTTATTTGCTATTCTTATACCGTGAAACATATACAGGGTGTAAAAGACCTCATCACGAAGCTGTCAACCAAGCATTCTCACTAAGTACATCAAACTAAGTAACTTTATGCAAAAATTATTGCTGACAAAAGACTTTTTTTTGGGGTGAAAAATCATGTTTTGTGGTAGAATTCAGTGTAAAGCACTCAAAACATTGTGCTGATGGATGGATTGAATAGTACGCGGGTCGTGGAGGTGTTTAAAGTAAAAATCTTACATTAAATAATTGTATTTAAAAAAAAAACTTATCAAAAAGTTGAGACTTTGACCCCTAATAATATCTCCGTAACTAGAAGGTTCCCAGGCATACAACACGGAGAACAAGTTCCTTTCGGCTTCGTTAAGAGGTGTTTTACACCCTTTAGTTTAATATGATTTTTGAAGAAATAGGTGCGCTCTGAGGAATACCTCAACTAGACGACCAAATTCTACAAGATACAAACACAAATATTCAAACATCATACCTCATAACTCCCAAAGACCCAAACCAGCTAGTAAACAATATAATCTTTTATCGCCCACATTAAGCACAATGGTTCCAGCGCTCCCAGGTGATCCCAGGCCTGCGAGCTGTTATAAAGGTACAATTTGCGCGGCTGTAAATACATCAGCTGAGCGTATTTATGGCGACGAGCGTTAAACTTGCCCCAGCGACTAATGTCGCTTCTAATACTGTGGAGACTACTATGGTTTCTCGATAATTAGATAGCTTGAAGATTTAGAAAAATACCGGCCAAGAGCGTGTTGGGCCACGCTCAGTGTAGGGTTCCGTAGTTTCCCGTCCATCACAATAAGTGTTCCCACTTATGAGTTTAAAGGTGGGTATCCATTATGTAAAAATGCTTGCATATACGAATATACTACAAACTTAGTCCAGAAATTATTTTGTACATCTTTTTGTCTGTTTTGTACAAAAACTGTTGTTTCCATCAAGTTCAAAATGATTTTCCTAGAAAGTCCAAAAGTTCTACTTTTCAGATTTTTTTCATATTTTCTAAACTTATGGTTCAAAAGTTAGAGGGACACACACACATTGTTTTTTACTTTTGGAGCGATTATTTCCGAAACCCCTATTCATTTTTAAATACCTTTCCAACAATATATCACACGTTAGGGTTGAAATAAAAAAAAAATCACTTCCCACTTTACATACAGGGGGGCTACCCTAATAAAACATTTTTTACAATTTTTATTTTACCACTTTGTCGGCGTGATTGATATACATATTGGTACCAAATTTCAGCTTTCTAGTGCTAACGGTCACAGAGATTAAGCGAGGACGGACAGACGGACGGACGGACGGACAGACATGGCGAAACTATAAAGGTTCCTAGTTGACTACGGAACCCTAAAAATACCAAACGTAACATTACGCCTGTAATCCCCGAAGAAGTATGCAGAGGTGCACTTAATAAGACACCTTATACATTTTGCTAGTTATGTTTAAGTTTCCTGTAACAAGGGCGAGCCTATTGCCATCAATCGGGCACAGATACAGACTCCGATTGCTGAGAAATTCCTGAAGGAAAATACCCAACAACACTTTGTTCAACCTGGGAATTGAACCCGGGACGTTACGTTCAGCAGTCGCGTTTGTGACTACTAGACCTACGAGGAAGTTAATTGAGCAATTTAGACAATTAATATTCTCTATAGCTTAATTATTGAAGTTCGAATATCAAAAAATAAAATTAAAGTATTCATTACGAAATAGCTTTTTTTTTTAAATTGAGCACTTCGATGAAACAAAGACTATTCAGAAATATACTTTAACCAAAGCAGATTCCACGAAATCGCAATCGTCGGGTTCAATCATTTCCGTGAATTTGACGACCGAATTGTTTAGGAAAAGCGGCTTTCGTGGTTATTGCTTCTATAATAATTTCTACGAATGACTGCTGTAATTACAACTATCGGAAATCCGTTTAAATTGGTTATATGTTATAAGTACAACTAATCCAATACCTTGTGGATTCCCTATGAAATTGGTCATCATCATCTGCCGAGCCTTTTCCCAACTATGTTTATAGGGTCGGTTTCCAGTCTAACCGTATGCAGCTGAATACCAGTACTTTACATGGAGCGACCTCCTGTCTGACTTCCACAGCCCAGTTAGTACTGGCGAATAGAATAGAATAGACAGTTTTTATTTCAGATCGGAGTAACAATATTACTTAAGTTCTAGTGTTAGTAGGTTACAGACACAGATGCAAATGTACTTGAATCACAATTCAGCAAGGAGCCGCATCCACCTCCGCACCTTCGGGGAATCCCACCGATCTGCGAATACACTGAGAATACTGTTGGTGCTGCCGCGAACACGAGTCATCAGGGATGCACATCTATTTCTAATAATGGCGGCAAAACCATCAATATTATTATCTGCAAACATCCCTGACGCACTACTGCGTCACGGCAGCCGCAGCAGCACCCTCAGTGCATTATTGTATTGAACGCGTAGGTCGCTGTATGTCCGTTGAGTAAAGTTGACCCACAGGCTGCAGGTGTAGTAGGACTGACAGTAAGCTTTGAAAAGCGTTACTTTTACTGGCTTCGTACAACGTGCAAACCTGCGAGCCAGCATGTTACAACGAACAGCCAGCGACCTACGGTAATACGATATCCATTGGTAGAAGTGGTTGTCAGAATTTCGGGCCAGTGACTACCTGTAACGACTGTCAAAGATCTACAAATGATAGCCATACATGTTACGTCATACTCGTACCTACAATTACAAGTAGGTAGTAGTAGGTAGGTACGTAGGACGAGTCTCGAATGATGTAGGTATAGGAATTTTCATTGTAATTTCGACCGTACGCCGCGCCGAGGGCATAAGGTACCTACTTCTTTCTTTTGTACAAGTTATGGAAGGACAATGACCGACTATGTAATTGTCTAGAACAATTCGAGTAAATCGTGGATCTTTCTCGAAGGATTGGTCACCATATAAATAGCGGACATGTTTGCGGGAGCGGCAGATTGATTTTGGCTACAGAACGAAGCGAATCGAAGTGAACTAGAAGTGCGATATTTAAGCGAATAGAGATCAGTAGTGGCAGTGTGGGAGTGTGGAGTGGTTTGGCAGTGGTAGTGGTGTATTTGTGATTGAGTTTGAAGTGTTTTGTGATTATTAAAGTTATTCAGTTGTTTCATCGGTAGTAATTCATTTATCCCATACCCCGCTCGTAACACTATTATACGGAGGAAACTTAGAATGTGATGGGTGGTCACCCAACCACGGGCCAACCTAGGCAAGCGTGGTTTAACCTGAATACCGACCCGAGCAGCTGCTATTATTTAGACAGGAGCTTCTCATTTCCTGTTAAATTGGTATCTTTTTTTTTTTCTATTCGTCCTGTTTAAGTCGCACTTCGATTTCTTTCAAGCTAACTGGATATACTTATTGGAAGAAAACTCAAATCTCGAAATCTACTCGAAACTCACTCACCAAATTAAAAACCTCTTGACAACAAACAGTACTGCACCGCCGTGGTCAAATGCACAGCCAGCGCAACTATTTGGGAGAAGAGTTGGCTGTTTCGCTTAAATGCTTTCATGTATTGTTGGGGTCCAGCGATGCAGCGCTGTGAGGATTGCGTGCACAAATGGGCGATTACTTGCGTTGACTTGTGAGTGCTAAGTTGTTTAAGTTCCACGTGTTGAAAAGGGATTTAAATTAGTTTTTACTTTCTTTGAAGATTATAGAAGAATGGTTGTTAAGTTACTGAGAAACTTCAGATGTAAAAACCCAATAGCACTTTGCCCGACCGGGGAATCGAACCCAGGACCTCATGCTCAGCAGTCGGGCTTGCGACCACTAGACTAACGAAGCAGTCTGTAGTAGCAGCCACAGAGTCTGGAATTGCGCCCGGTTGATGGCAATAGGCTCACCCCCTATTACATCCTAAACATAACTAGTGAAATGTGGGTGTAGTATTAGGTACACCTCTGCCTAACCCTTCGGGGATTACTGGCAGTTCATTTTTTTTTCCTCACTATACCGCTTTTACAAGCCAATTCGAAATTTAAATAAAACCTTTGGTAGGTTACCTCCTTGGTTACCATGTTTCAGAGTAAAAGCACAATCGTGTAAAAGATCGTTCCATTTTTAAATAACACGACAGAAATGAGTTTATTACGTAATTTATTTGACCGCTAAACACGACAGATATGGATTTTCATACAACTTTTGCCGTTCGATTTATCTCGAAGAAGGTTGTCAAAATAATGCTCAAAAGCATGTTTGAGAAAACAATAGTATTTTTTTCTCTGAATTCATGGCTCTCAATTCGCCTAAAAATATGTTCCCTTAGTATTAATTTTCAAGTCAAAATGTACGTCTATATCCACCGTCGTCGTCGACGTCGCATCCTTGTCGTCACGTGCACGTCGCGCTCCACTGACTTCGGAACACCTCGGCAGGTGTTCAGGAAATTCAACAGTTTTAAACGTGAGTGTTTTCTGTTTTACACCTACTGTTGTGAGGGATAATAGGTGTTTAAGTTTAAAAAAAGCTAATACAGGGTGTAAAAGACCTCATCACGAAGCCGTCAACCAAGCATTCTGTACATCAAACTAAATAACTTTACGCAAAAATTATTGCTGGGAAACGACTTTGCTTTTGGGGTGAAAAATCATGTTTTGTGGTAGAACTCAATGTAACGCACTCAAAACATTGTGCTGATGGATGGATTGAATAGTATGGGATTCGTGGAGGTGTTTAAAGTAAAAATCTTACATTAAAAACTTTATTAAAAAAAAAACTTGTCAAAAAGTTGGAACTTCCCCCAATATCTCCGTAACTAGAAGGTTCCCAGGTATGGTGTAGAACAAAAAATTGATCGCAATGACGGGGAGAACAAGTGCCTTTCGCCTTCGTTAAGAGGTGTTTTACACCCTATAAGTACCTAGTAAAATATCACTTTTAAAAACAAGCTTTTATATATTATGTGATATTCTTCTCTGCATACGCTTTTAATTGAGACCCTTAGCAATGCGCTTTTCATCCTAGATTGTAGACGAAGTCGCAAGCAAGAGGGAAGCACCTATAACCAACCCAATAATTTTCTTCATATCTACATTCCATATTTCCCCAACTCCACAACGGAAACTAACAGAACTAAATTCCATTTTCTATATAAATAAACAATTGGTGTTCTTTATTTTTGTGTATTGCAATACATTTGTTGTGGCCCATAAAACAAGCGTGGGGTCAGCTTAATGTTACGGAAAATTCGCTTTTACGAAGGAACTGTAGAACTGTCGGGAGAATGAATGCGTCGGTACGTGGATGAGTATAAAACAATGGTTTTATGGCGAAACATGTTCTTTTCTTGAAATAGTAGTGTTAGTGCGGTTTTGTACTACGTCCGATCCGAGTCCGATACGTATCCGTGAAAAGTCAGTTATAAGGTATGGTATGTATGTCTGTTTACCTTTATAAACCACAAGTACTATAGTACTCTACATATGAAGTTAATTACAAAATTACTAGAAAACGTCCTGCGGAACCATGGGACAGGCTCAGAACTTTACACTTTAATTGTAACTAATTTCGTCTTCTTTTTTCAATTTTATGTCTAACTAGCTGACCCGCGCAACTTCGTCTGCGTCACATAATATAGCTTATAGCTGTTCCCCGCGGTTTCACCCTCGCTGCTCAGCACCTGTTGGTCGTAGCGTGATGTTATATATAGCCTATAGCCTTCCTCAAAAAATGGACTATCCAACACTAAAAGAATTTTCCAATTCCAACCAGTAGTCCCTGAGATTAGCGCGTTCAAACAAACAAACAAACAAACTCTTCAGCTTTATAATATTACTAGCTGACCCACGCAACTTCGTCTGCGACACATAAAAGAGAAACAGCTCACAAAAGGAATACATTTTTCCCCGTTTTTGCAATATTTTTCATTTATGCTCCGCTCCTTTTGGTCGCAGCGTGATGTTATATAGCCTATAGCCTTCCTCGATAAATGGACTACCCAACACTGAAAGAATCATTCAAATCGGACCAGTAGTTCCAGAGATTAGCGCGTTCAAACAAACAAACAAACAAACTCTTAAGCTTTATAATATTAGTATAGATAAGTATATAAGTATAGATTAAAAATAAACTTATACTTTTTGTTAATTCTTACCGCATTGATTATACTACACTACTACAACAGCCCATAACGTCCACTGCTGGACATAAGCCTCTCCCATGTGCATGATGGGAGGAATTTGCCGTAATCTGCACGCTTGGCAGGCGGATTGAAGATCGCAGTGATGAAAGACTAACAGAAAACGCTGCTGCCCATTCTCTGGTCTACGGTGGCGCAAGGTGTTCTGCCTCAGACATTAGTCGCCTTATACGACACCCGTGAGTGTAATGGGTTGGTTCTATTCTACTCTGCCGGATACCACACGGCTAAACGTACTAACCGTGTAGAGCACGGTTAGTACTCTACATATGAAGGTAATTACAAAATTACCAGAAAACGTCCTGCAGAATCGTGGGACAGGCTCAGAGCCATACACTTTAATTGTAACTAATTTCGTTTTATTTTTAGGGTTCCGTACCCAAAGGGTAAAAACGGAACCCTATTACTAAGACTTCGCTGTCTGTCCGTCTGTCCGTCTGTCCGTCTGTCCATCTGTCCGTCTGTCTGTCACCAGACTGTATCTCATGAACCGTGACAGCTAGACAG
Source organism: Xestia xanthographa (assembly GCA_905147715.2). Classification (NCBI taxonomy): domain Eukaryota; kingdom Metazoa; phylum Arthropoda; class Insecta; order Lepidoptera; family Noctuidae; genus Xestia; species Xestia xanthographa. The sequence continues at coordinate 3,527,948 of LR990655.1, forward strand.
TTGAAATTTTCACAGATGATGTATTTCTGTTGCCGCTATAACAACAAATACTAAAAACAGAATAAAATTAATATTTAAGGGGGGCTCCCATACAACAAACGTGTCTTTTTTTTTTTTTTTTTTTTTTTGCCGTTTTTTGATAATAATGGTACGGAACCCTTCGTGCGCGAGTCCGACTCGCACTTGGCCGGTTTTTTTAAATTTTATCTCTAATTTAAAAATAAACTTATACTTTTTGTTAATTCTTACCGCATTGATTATACTACACTACTACAACAGCCCATAACGTCCACTGCTGGACATAAGCCTCTATGGGAGGAATTTGCCGTAATCTGCACGCTTGACAGGCGGATTGGAGATCGCAGTGATGAAAGACTAACAGAAAACGCTGCTGCCAATTCTCTGGTCTACGGAGGCGCAAGGTGTTCTGCCTCAGACATTAGTCGCCTTATACGACACCCGTGAGTGTAATGGGTTGGTTCTATTCTACTCTGCCGAATACCACACGGCTAAACGTACTAACCGTGTAGAGCACGGTTAATACTCTACTTAAGAAGGTAATTATAAAATTACCAGAAAATGTCCTGCGGAATCGTGGGACAGGCTCAGAGCCATATACTTTAATTGTAACTAATTTCGTTTACTTTTTTTTAAATTTTATCTCTAATTTAAAAATAAACTTTTTGGCAATTCTTACCGCATTGAATTTGTACATAACATTAAAATGACCTCACGTCTAGCTTAGGCACCAGTCTCCCACAGTATAATTATTGTTGTTATGTATTTTGTATTGATGTACTATCGGGGTATTTTCCGCCTGACCATTTTAAAATTGTTTCGCTTAAATCATGCGGAGGCGCCGAGGCACGCCCCCTTAAAGTTTGGGCCTGTTAGGAAAGCGTCAACTTTGGCGTGCAAAGTAACAATAACTCTCGTTTGGCGTGCGTCGTCAATGCGCTCGGCCGATTCGGTATCTTTTCATTTATTTTTTCTACACAAAGTCAACAGGGCCGGCTAGAGAGCGTTTTTATGTTGCGAGTGCAAGCAACAATGAGCTTAGTGGTGGTCAGGCGGGAGTGTCCTCGATAGTACCTATATGTTGGTGAGAAATAAATCTTTATTATTATTAACTTTGTCTTAACTTCACGGATCGGATTCGGATCGGACATAGTGCGAAACCGCTTTTATGGGGTAACAAAAAAAGGTTGCATTATCTCTCTAAAGGATAGCCTACTTTTGTCTTCTGTTGGGTGTAAAAACGGCATAGCTAGTTAAATAAGCTTATCATCATCTGCCTAGCCTTTTTCTAACTATGTTGGGGTCAGCTTCCAGTGATAAATGATGTTTATTTTGCAAGTAGGTTTTTACAAACACTTTTACACGTCATTTTTTAAAACTAGATGGGGCCGGTGTTTCGTACCTGACTACTCTGAGATGAAACAGCCGAAACAAACTCAGAGGTCGTAGTCTCTCCCGCGTAGCATGGCGATTCTATCTCTACTCTACAAGACTCGACAAAACTCTTTTCTATACAACTTGACATGTCTTAATGTCTTGACATGCCCGAGCATGCGGCGACCCATTGACTCGAGTTTGTACGAAGACAAAGACATAGAAGGTCTTTCCATAGCAACGGAGTGACATTGAGGATTTTGCACACAGCATCTGCGATCTAGAAGTAATAGAATTGATTATATTTTTTTAGATTGTTTGTTGATATTATATTCATCACCTTAGAAGAGATCACAGGATCTCTTGCTTCCCTGCAATCTCATATCATCTTTAACAATCTCATGATTTTTGTACTTATCTTAAAATATCTATCAATGTTCAGTTGGTAAGATAATAGTTTCTTACTAAGTTATTGTTGTTTACTTAAAAATAATGTTACACGGGTAAAACGGGCGGTGGTTAATATCAGGCAAGGTGGACGATGACATTAAATTTGTTTGAAAGGAAAAAGATGCAAACAAACAAACAATTTGGTGCAAACAGTAGTAACAGAACCGGGAAGTGTGGCGGAATAAAGGGGGTGTTTACTCAGCAGTGGGTGATTCCGGGCTGATATGATTGATGATGATGTATGCCAGCCACTTGATAGCACATGAAAGAGCAGCACACCAAAGCACTCGACATCATCATCTGCCTAGCCTTTTCCCAACTGTGTTGGGGTGTGCTTCCAGTTTTACGTGATGCAGCTGAATACCAGTATTTTACATGGAGCGACTACCTATCTGATCCCCACAACCCAGTTAGTACGGGTAATACGATACCCCTTGGTAAGACTGGTTGTCAGACTCTTTGGGCCTCTGACTCCTAACGACTGTCAAAGATTTACAAATGATAGCCGGGACTAACGGCTTAACGTGCTTTCCGAGGCACAGAAGAAACTCGGTATATAATGGGTGGTCACCCATCTACAGACCAACCTAGGCAAGCACGGCGGCACGATCGACCCGAGCGGCTGTTATTATTTAGCCACGAGCACCTCCAAAGCACTCGACAACCACCCTAGAAAGCCATTGAATGCAGTCGCTGTGGCAGAAATCGGCTAGATGGCATTCTCATTAAGTAACTCGTTTTCCGGGATATCGAAAGCCCCGGTTAGAGCTCGTACAGTGTTCTTATGGCATAAAACTGAGGGGATGGCGACGGTAGGACCCCGACATGTTTTTAAAAACAAAATGGCTTGCAAACACAAAAATTATATTTATAAAAATAATCTTGTCTAGGTCTAATGTGTTGTAGACTTTTTGACATTTGCTGACAAGAACGATTCCTACAACCAGTGTCAAAAGTAGACAAAAAAATATCGCCATGCTCGGACGTTGTAGACTTTTGTCGCTAAAGAATAGAAACCTTTCTTTTCCACATGTCAAACATCGCCATGCTTAGGACGTTAGAAGTCTCTCGAAAATCTGTCAAATATCTGTCATTTTGTCGATTGTCAGTCGACAAAACCCGTTTCCACAGTGGCCATGCTACGCGGGCAGACATAATGTCGCTCAATTCACATGAGGACTATGCAGATTAGTGCCTGAGATGGTCTTTTGAAGAAAGAACCATACAGTTTTGAGTGGACCTGTCCAGTCAGTGCAAGCATTTGTCAGTTAACGTGTAGCTTGACTTATAACTCAAGGAGCTCAACGAAAAGACGAACAATACCAAAGAAAGGACATTTGGGTAGGTCGCTTGTAGTACTCAAACTTCCAGACAGTTGTGGGAAAAAAACAAACAAAAATAAAAATGTGACCCACATGGTCCCCACATTCACAATAATCAAATAAAATTAATAACAAGTTCTTTCCAAATGAATGTAAGTAAAAAAATCACAAAAATCATTAAATGACGCAATGATAATAAAATAAAAAAGTAAAATACTTAATAAAATAAGTATTTGTGTCAAATCAGTAAATGTCACATAAAATAATTAAAAAAAAAAAAAAAAAAAAAATACATGTCAAAACATTCAATGTCAGAGTGTATAAAAGAAAGGAATCAATAATAAACAAGCGAAGTCCAAAATTTCGACATTCACAGAGCAAATTTAATAGGAGCAGCTTAATTCCAAGCTTTTTTATCTTCAAGATAGTGATTAACATGATAGTAGGCTTTCAGGCACAGCTTCCGTTTTATAAACGATTTGAATTTATTTAGGCTTAGTGCTTGAATTTGGCTCGGAAGTTTATTGTAAAAGCGTATACATTGGCATCTGAACGTACCCCCTATTTTTTTGAGCCTCGTTGCAGGAACAACAAATTTGTGTTTGTTCTTCGTGTTTATGTTGTGGATATCACTGTATTTTAAATCAATTAATATTTTTGTGTGCGTACAAAAGGTTTTCATAAATAAACTGAGAGGGCACAGTAAGAATATTAGTCTCTTTAAATTTTTCTCTGAGGGAGTATCCGGGACTTAATTTATAAATTGGACGAATTGCCCTTTTTTGCAAAACAAATATTGTCTGAATGTCGGCGGCATTGCCCCACAAGAGAATACGCATCACGCATCACGCTATCATCACGCTATGGAAATAACTAAAGTAAACTAAACGGCCTGTCTCTAAATCAGTTAAATCACGAATTCTTCTAACGGCGAATGCTGCAGAGCTAAGTTTCTTCGACAGTTTGTCTATATGCGGGCCCCACTGAAGCTTGGCATCCGAAGTTATGCCTAAGAAGACTGTGCTATCTTCCGGTTTTAACTCATCATCCTTAATTAGTACAGTAGTTTCCACTTGTCTTACATGGGGTATCGTAAACTTAATACATTTATTTATTTTCTCATTTAGGAGTAGATTATTAACATTAAACCAATTAACGACTTTCGCCAGGGCGCTATTAACATCATCCGTAACTAACTGCTGACGTTTGAGTTAATATAAAAGAGAAGTGTCGTCTGCAAACAATACTATGTCATGATTGTCCTTTGGTAAGGCACTTGCCTTACCTCATAAAGGATAATATGACAACAATAACTTTATTTATATAAATAAGAAACAAAAATGGACTAAAAATTGAGCCCTGGGGTCCATTCTTACTACGGATCCGGGAGATCTTTTACCCTTAACATCAACTCTCTGAATCCTGTCACTCAAATATGAAATAAACAGATCCAGGGAGGCGTTACGGATGCAGCTGAATACCAGTATTTTACATGGAGCGACGGCCTATCTGACCTCTACAATCCAGTTAGTACCGAGTAATACGATACCCCTTGGTAAGACTGGTTGTCAGACTTTTTGAGCCTCTGACTACCTAACGACTGTCAAAGATCTGCAAATGACAGCCGGGACCAATGGCTTAACGTGCTTTCCGAGGCACGGAGGAAACTCGGTATGTAATGGGTGGTCACCCATCCACAGACCAACCTAGGCAAGCACGGCTTAACCTAACGATCGACCCGAGCGGCTGTTATTATTTAGCCACGAGCTCCTCTGAAATTAAATAAGCTTATATGGATCTAAAAACTTGTTTATTTGTTTAGGTCAAATCTTGCAACTGAATATTAAAATAACCGCCTGTGTTGCAATTTTGCATATACTCGTACGTTTAGTTTTGATGGCAATGCATGGTTAAAAAAGTGACGTCAATATAAATCCAATATGGCGTACTGCCAAAGATGGCGGACTAGTTACTTGTAATGCAATCTCATTCTATGGGTATTATACCCAATATGTGACTAGAAGGTTTCCTGGTAATGTCCAGAACAAATAAATTATCACAATAATGGGGAGAACCAGTGCCTTTCCACTTCGTTAAGGGTTTTTTACACCCATTATTTCAGCCGAAAGACGTCCACTGCTGGACATAGGCCTCACCGAAAGTGGGGGCTTCGCCATAATTTTAATTTTACACCCCGTCGTATTTTCTATCTTCCATACATAATCCTTTATTGTTTTTTCTAAGCGATTTTATCTAACAAACTCCACTACATTCAAACATTTGTAGCAATACAATTTTCTTTAATATTCCTAACGTTCCAGTCTAGACGTTTGAAAGTAAAATTATAAATAATACGAAAATGTTATTCGTATGCAAATGTGTTTCATCACATCTCGAGTCTTAACTTTACACAAGAGGAATAGAACGCTCACAATCAGTATAATATGGGGAATAATGCTGGTTACATGGTGGGACACTTTTTGTGGCTTAACTATAAATGTAGATACGATATAATTATGCATTTATAGATCCATACACTCTTGCTTGGCACGTTTTCACTACTTGGCAAAAATAAAGAGTTTTCTTTATGATATATCAAAATTATTGACTCTTCCTTGTCTGTATATCATCAAAACTGCAATGTTCGTTAAAACAAACCCCAAACTATTTCCACGTTTACAGGACGTGGTACCGCGTAACAGAAGGGATATGACCATTCTTCGAGTCTATCCCGCAAAAACGGCACTCATACGCAAAAGTATCGCTGTATGGCGCCTACTATATTTAACAAATTGCCTAAATGCTGGAAGGAGCTGAATAATAAGGCATTCAAACGCCAATTTAAAATGTTTCTTTCGCAAAAGGCATATTATAGTATCTCCGAATTTCTAACCGAAAAAAATGTTTTTATCTTTTCTTGACACTAATACTAAATCATTAGAAATTCTTTTCAATTTATAAAGTTGTTAAATTATAAACTTTGTATGACGACCCGAATGGCGCAGCGGTAGTGAGACTGCCTTACGTTCTTAGGGTCCCGGGTTCGAATCCCGGTCGGAGAAAATGTTTGTGTGATGAGCATGGACATTTGTTTCCGAGTCATGGATGTTTATATGTATAATAAGTATTTATTTACAAACAAAAATTATCTATGTAGTATATCAACTATCTGGTGTCCACGACACAAGCCTCGTTGCTTAGTGTGGCACTAGATGGCGCTGTGTGTAATGTCCAGCAATATTTATTTATTTATTTTATGTGCCTATTCTCAGTAATTTTTAAATCATTTCTTATTGTTAATTTATTTATTTTTTCTCTCAATGTTATGGAAATATTTGTGCGCCGATACTTACGGCTAAACATTCTGGACTAATACAATGTAATATCTTGCATGCTCTTGTATGTATACAATGTTTACAGTTTCAACTTTTTTTTCGAGGTTTAAGTTTATTATAAGTTTACTCCTTATACACTATGTTAAAAAACCCCTATCCGATTTGTGAGGGCATTATTGGATATCGAGATTAGATTCTAAATATGTAATCCTTTTTGGATAACACGTAAAAAAAATACCCCGATAAAAATTAAAGTTGTTTAAAGTTTTACTTGGTAATGCCATTGGTCGGACAAGATTTTTTAACATTCTATACATAATACGAACCACCTTACTATAATCGAATCACAACTCAACCAAAAAACCACTTCATTCGCAAACCACGCAACTTAACAGACACTACAACGCTGCTCACGTAACTCACATAACTTTGTCCCACTCACACTCACACGCGGTCCCACTTACACTCACACGTCTAGCTCACTGTTGCGCCGCGTGTAGCCAGCTTAATACCGTGATGCACAAAATATGGCCGCGCTCAGCACAAGTTTGCTACTCAAGCGAACAGCGTGGTTATTTGCAGTTTCGCTACTAGAAAAGGTGTTGGATAGTTTTAGTTTCGACTGAGAATGGTATGAAGGTAGATTGGAAAGCGTGTTTGGGTACTAAATCGTTCTCTTTTTCTTGAGTCGAGAGTTACTATTGCTGTGCATCATATCAGCTGAAAATCCACCGCTGGTTTTCGGATGGGAAATCATCAAATGACTCCTCCCGCTCTGGGCGGAGCAGGAGGGAGTGTCAGACTTTTACTGACTAAAACCCATCCATGTTCCTTCATCGCCCTTTGTGTTCCGGGGCCACGGTATCTCTTTCGAACAGTCCCGCAACCCCGGCAGGAACTGGACACAGGCCTCTCCCTAGGTTCGCCATGTCAGCGTCAAACAGTTCTGTGCTTCTTGCATCTTGTAGATTCTGGTGATGGTCAACAGATTATCGGTCCAGCACGTGGTCGTACCTCCAATACCTTTCGTCACCATCGTTCTGTGAGCAATTTGCCGTACCCACAGCTATTAAACTTTGTTAATTTTTCGGATTATATCGGTTACCTTAGTTCTGCCGCGGATATTTTCCATACATATCTCTTCTAGATCATCAGCAACAGCACTAGGAGTAATGTAACAACAACATAATCACTTAGTACCTTACTCCAAACTTAAATAGACTTAAATTGAGAGTTAAAAGTTATTTTTCACGATTAAACGTCAGCAGGAAAAGTAATCGGTCCACTACCAGCATCTTACTTGGCGAAAATACATCAGGTACTAGAATCCGGTATTACGTGGAAGATGGAGCGATACGCCGCTCGGACACGTTTGCTCGGGAGTTTTACAAGAGGCACCGCTGTAGAGGAGTGCCGTGTGTTAGCTAATTTAAAGAGACGCTTCGAGGAAAAGTCTTGGGGTAAACAAATTTTGTAAGCACGTTCCTGTCTTGGTTATACAAAGCGTAAACAGTTCATTCTGTACATAAAACTATGGAAGTCTACCCAAAAAATATTGCTGGGAAACGACTTTTACTTGGGTGTGAAAAAAAACTTTTTTGCAAAAACATAAAACCGACTTCAAAAACACAAAAAAGTGAAAAATAACTTTAGCTTCAGAAGTCGATGACCTTTGTTTGATACATTTAGTTTTTTTAGTCACTGACTTCTGAAGCTAAAGTTATTTTTCACTTTTTTATGTTTTTCGAAGTCGGTTTTATTTTTTTGCTTAAAAGTTTTTTGAGAATCGCTCCACAAATGGAGGAGAAATCGGTGAACATACATGAAATTATACCACACAACTGAAGTAAAAATGTTCATAAAATGAAAACTACTGGGCCAAACTATGTTAAATTTTTATGGGACCAATTGGCAACTATTCCGCATCAAACTAAAGAAGAATCACGTAAATAGGATCATAAATGTCAGCGTAATCGGTGTACATACATAAAAAAAAAATACCAATCGAATTGAGAACCTCCTCCTTTTGGAAGTCGGTTAAAAATATCGTTTTACGGTAAAACTGAATGTAAGGCACTCAAAACATTGTGTGCTGATCAATGTTATTCTATTTAAATTTTTGATATTTTATTTGAATATCACTGGTGCTGATGGATTCATTGAATAGTACAGGGGGCTGTGAAGGTATTTAAAGTAAACTTACAACCTTAAAAACTAGTTAAAAAAAAATCTTATGAATATGTCGAAACTTTGACGTTGAGAGTTGTCTAGAAGTTTGTATGTTTGTAAGTTTGTTTGTAGGGGGTAATCTCCGGAAGTAATGAACCGATTTTAAAAATTGTTTCACCGGTAGAAAGCTACATTATTCGTGAGTGCTATAGGCTATATTTTGTTCCCGTACTCCTACGGGAACGGGAACTACGCGGGTGAAACCACGGGATGTCAGCTAGTAAATAATAAATAAATATCGCTGGATATTTCACACAGCACCATCTAGTGCCACACTAAGCAATGAGGCCAATAGACAAACGAGACAAGGGGATAGACATAATATTGGATATAATATGTTTACGGGAACGTATATAATACTGGTCTAATTTCAAGAAGAAATAAAATCATCTTGTCGGACTATTCTTCATACAAAAAAAAGATAAATTCACGACCAATTAAGAATCTCTTCTTTTAGGAACTTACTAGAATCTTTTAAAAGTAGAACAGCTCAAAAAACCGCCTCAACCTAATAGATTGATGCTCATAAAAATTCTACCGAAAAAAATCCCCAACAAAAATAGTCCACGCTGTATAACAAAGTGAAGTATCGGGCATTTTTCTAAAACAACTCCCTGTAGGAGCCTTCATTAGCTATTAATTTAGGGTAGCCGCGCGAGCGATCTGCTCATTAATTCAAAGCATCGTCTGCGGCCAATCTTAACAATGATTTTGGGAAACACTCACATTGGATGCCTTGGGAATTACTTTTTATAACAAAATCTGTTTAAAAAAAGAACTAGATTTTTTTCAATGTTTGGCCAATATTGGTCTCTTGTCGGGTCGGGTGGCTTTCGGGACCAGGACCGCGGTCCCGGATTCCCCTTAAAAAAATTTGAGTGGTATTTTGGGACCACAAGAAAACAAAAGTTAGAGTACAGTCAGCTGAAATAATATCGTGATCAACAATTACATGAATTTATTATTGAAGTGAAACTTCTCTAAAGACGGGTATTAGAAAAACAAAAAAAAAAAACTTTCTCTACTTGTATCAAAATGTACTAAAATGTACTATTTTTCATCAACTCGTCCTACAAGCCCACGGCCCATTTGGAACGAGTTGACAAAAATCAAAATAGATAATATTTTCGTTCTGCAACTCGTACCACGTTTCTTTTTGCGTGGAACTTTAAACTTTATCAACGTTAGGTCTAGTTAGGACGACAAGATTATAACAATATTTTTTTAAGAATTTTTAATTCAAACAAATTGATAAGTTACCTTAGAAAAAGTACTAGGCTAACATAAATTAAAGAAGGTAATTCCATCTTCTACGGAATTTTTTGGTTTTTTCATCATGGGTGTCGTTTCCATGGTTTTTGGAGTCGCTGATAACAAAAATGAGGTAAAATGAAAATAATACTTTCTTGGATTCATGCACGCCTAGTACTTTTCGTAAGGTTACTAACTAGGCCTATAATGTTTGGTTGACCGTACTTTCCCAAGACATAACTTTCTTTTGTTTTCTTGTGGTCCCAAAATACCACTAAAAAATATTTAGGGGTAATTCGGGACCGTGGTCCTGGTCCCGAAAGCCCCCCGACCCCTCTTGTCGCAACCGAGTTAGGCCCAAGAATCAATGGCGTGACTTTCGACATTCTTGACGGATTGGTCGGAAAAGACGAATTGTAAACAAAATTGAAAAGCCATCCCACTGCTGGGAAAAGACCTCCCCAGGCCTTTGCTCAGCATTGGACAGAGAAGGTTGACAAAAAAAAGTTGTTCTTGTTTTAACAATACAATTCCTTAAATGTGTTCCATAAATATTCCAAAACCATCCCGTGAAACGGAAACGTGACGTGAAATGGTGAATAAGTGAAATATAACATGACCGGAAATGTAAATAAAATAAAAGACATAATACGTATCTATACAAAGGGATTCTTGCAAGAATCTAAGGCTGGTTATATTAGATAAAGAAGCCATATAACCCTCTAAGATCACACCCAAAAACAAGATACTTTACGTGGGTACATTGTTTATTTGGTAACCGTACTAAAACTGTGTGTTAAGGACACATCTTGGGAAACCTATTCAAACAGATATATTTTACAATAACAATCCTTGATAAACACATATTTTACTCAAGTTACCGGATAAAAGCAAAGTCTAAAAGACTTCTAAAGTTCAAACTGACACCAACTTCCCACAATTCCTAAACTTAAGCTTCTACAAACTGGTGTGAACTGGTGGAATCCGGTAAAAACCGGTTAAACCCGGTGTCCGCTGCCCCTATAAGATAAAATGGAGCTCTCACTTAATCTTAAGATTTCATGACTTGTTCGTTCGAGGTTCTTCCAAGACTTGTTCAAAGGCAAGCATTAAAACAGAGTTTAAAGCAAGGATTACGTAAATACCTCAGGATTTTGATCTTGGAAACAATGGAGATGTGTTGTTTTTGTAAATTGAGATAGGTTAATAATTCGACCTTTAAGTTTTTGTTACGTGTTACGGTCGCGAGTCATATTTTTTTCACTAAACTGCCTTTATTTAAAAGCTTGTTTTATAAAATATGTTTTTGACTATAAACTTGTTTATCTACACCCATGCTATAAATCCTCTATAAAAGTATCTCAAACAGTTAGCTTATGGCCAACATTAAAACAGCCAGTGTCATGATAACCATTATAACACCCAAACGGGTGTTATAATGTTGTACTAAATTTCATTATCCAAAAATCGTTTTAAAAAAAGAACATTGTCTAGCACGTGCGATTCACTACCACAGCGCCGTAATTAAAAAAAAACTTATAGGTTAATTCGAATTCACGTCGTATCCTGCCATTTTTGTTCGATGTTAGCATTGCATTATGTACTTTGTTGTTTACAAAAATGAGTGATACAAGCTTTGTGCATTTTAATAATTGTACAATCGAAATGTGAATAATTATATTATTACCTATACATGGTTTGTTTGTATTAATACTCAGCAATTAAACTTTCCATGAATTTACATAGACTTCTTACAACACTACAACACCCTATGGTTTCAGAACCTTTTATATGGAGGATTCATATCATGGATGTAGATAAAGTCTTGTATGTAACTGTACATAATTAGGTATTAAACACATGTGATACTATTATCACACTCGGCTTCGCCTCGTGTGATAAACCCACATTCATGTTTTAATACCCCTCATTATACAACAGTTGCATAAATAACTATTAATGTTCAATACAAAAATCAGGCAGTTCAGAAATCTCACGATAGCAAATGAAAATGTTCGTTCCGCAAAAAGAAAAAAACCCGGTTTGGCTAAACTGAGTGTCGAACCTGCGCCCTCTTTTTTTAGCGCATATTGCGATATTGATGTCACATCCAAATACTTATCTTAATAGCATATCTGATTTATTTCCACCATCTGAGGTAAATACCTATTAAATTGTCAAAGGAAAGCCGCTTTCAGCGGAGTGCGAATAATCCCTATTAGAAATGGCTGACGTGCTGTTTTTATGGGTAATTGAAGCCTTTTATTGCGGATTATGGGGTATTTTCTATGGTGATGATATGGGGGAGTGTTTATGGAGTACGTATATTATGTTGAATTTAGAATTTTGCATACATATCCTTGCCTTTTTCCCAACTACATATTTGGGTCGGCTTTCCGTCTAACCGGATGAAGCTGAGTACCAGTATTTAAGATGGAGTGACTGCCTATCTGACTTAGACAACCCAGTTATATGTAAAAAGATACCCCTTTTTTTTTTTTCGGATGGTAAATCATCAAATGACTCCTCCCGCTCTGGGCGGAGCAGGAGGGAATATCAGAATTTTACTGACTAAAACCCATCCATGTTCCTTTATCGCCCTTTGTGTTCCGGGGCCACGGTATCTCTTTCGAAAAGTCCAGCAACCCCGGCAGGCATCGGCCCTTGCGGACCCCTTCCTTTTGCTGACCCTCTTTGAGGCGCGCGTGGAACACGAACGCGCCGTTTACACGGCAAAACGATACCCTTTAGTTAGACTGCTAGTCATGCAGACATTGGGCCACTGACTACCTGTAACGACTGTCTAAGATCTACAAATGACAGCCGGGACCAACACCGGTACGGAGGAGGCTCGGTACCATCTAATACAGATGGTCACCCATCCACTGATCGCGATTGGCAAGCGCTGTTTAACCTTGAAAATCGACCCATACGGCTTTTATTATTTAAGCCACGACCTTCTCTAAAATCCTGCTTACACAATAGGGTATATGCATGATTTTTTTATCACTCTAAGCAAATCGTATTAACATCAGAAATAGCAAAGTAAAATTATTATTTTAATATCTTTAAAAATTACTAAGATATAAGCATTTAAAACTGCTGATTAGACAGAGAGATCCGATACAGCGAATGACGTCATTCTCTGCATCGACGTACAAACTCCATACTTAATTCCGTTTATCTAGAAAGAGATAGAAACAAAAGTTTAAATGGTTATAACTTTTGTGTTGTTTGTCCTATTTATATATCTTGTTTTCGCTTTTTGACATTATTTTTATAGTATTTTAACATTCCGTATCGAAATAAACAAAAGAAAATTTATGCATATTCCCTATTAGCACGAAAAGATTTTGTCACATTTTTTTTTGTGTCATGAACTAGGTGGACATGTAAATTGGTAGAAAAACTTTTCAATCTCAAGCCCTAGTAGCACAGAACGTGCGAAAATATCCTAAAAAAGTTCTCCCCAAGGCTAAGAACTATTAATATAAGTCCTTTCCTATTCCACAGAGGAATCGGTGACCGTTCTTCTCAAAGAATAATTCGCTCAAATTCTGTCCGAAAAGGGAATACCTCAAGAATGACGTTTCGTGAATAGACTAAATAAGAGACGGGTTTCGTTACACCGACTTGATGTTCAAGACTTTCGTTTTCATTTGAATTACTTTAAAAAATGTGAGAATCTATTTAAAATCGGTGACCTAGACATATAATATTGTGCAGAAGGATTTTGCTCAGCAGTGGGTCATTCTAGGCTGGTAAAAACAAGGATACTGTCTTTTATGCCGCAAGCTGGGTTGGGGCAGCTATTTGTATAAAAAACACACTAAAATGGCGCATTACCTCATGATAAATTCAGGCAATACTTTTCTGTTTTGCCTATGTAGTTGCCTTCAAGATTATCACAATCTTGTGGGGACCTATCCTGTGGCGTGCCTACAGCTTATTATTGCCAACAATACATCAAGCCTAGGCTTGTCATTGTGGCCCTAGCATCATGAAGAGTAGCAGGTTTTAAGGGCATGCCAAGTTTTTAAAACTTGCTTTTTAGTATCGCCACTAGGGCTATCAAAAGTAGGTATGGTAATCACATCTTCAATTCGAAAAACCTACCTAAGAGTTAGTTCAGTTAAAACTTTTAGACTTTCCTTTATAATCGCAACAGTGAAACACGCCCCAAAAATAAGGCTACTTTTGTATTCCCGCACCGTTTCCACCCGCAGTGGCTAATGGCACCAGTCGTCATAGTGTGTGGCCTTATCTTCACGCCTTGTCCCAAGAGGGGTGGTCTAGTGTGAAACATTCGAACTAGTTCTTAGTTTCGGAGAAAAGAGATAAAATGTTGCAAAAGTAGTTGTTTATAGACTTGAATGTGTCTGGTTTAAAAACAACTTTGTGTTTTTAAATAAAAATGTGTCAATATGAATGATTATAAGATTGTTCACGTTTTCTTCATCGAGATGGCTACGCCTCTTCTATCAAGCGTTTTGGGTTCAAATCCATGCAAGTATTAGTATCACTTTTCTTACTTTTTATGTCACAGCCTTTTTTTTCGTATGGTAAATCATCAACATTGACTCCTCCCGCTCTGGGCGGAGCAAGAGGGAGTGTCAGACTTTTACTGACTAAAACCCATCCATGTTCCTTCATCGCCCTTTGTGTTCCGGGGCCACGGTATCTCTTTCGAACAGTCCCGCAACCCCGGCAGGTTTATGTCATAGCCTTGTTATGTTATATCTTTATACTTAACAGCACTGACATCATTGAAGGAAAATTATGAAGCAACCATCAGCATCATCAGCACAACAGTCCACTGCTGGGCATAGGCCACTTCAATCCCACGCCACTTAACTCGATTCTCGGCAACTCTTATCCAGTTGCAATCAGCCACCCAGCGAAGATCGTCACTCCAAACGTAATTAATGTTAGTCTTTAATCATTATTCCGCTTTGAGCAACCGTAATTATCAATGATCAAGCCCTCTCTCTCAGAAAAGAAGCATCTGGCTTGAAGTGAAAAACTAATAGACTATTTTTAGGGTTCCGTACCTTAAAAGGTTAAAAAGGAACCCTTATAAGATCACTTTCTTGTCCGTCTGTCCGTCCGTCTGTCACCACCGATTTTCTTAGGAACGGCAGGAGCAAGTTGAAATTTATACCAGATTCTGAAGTCTATAATTAGGTGTACAAAAATCAGTCAACATCATAAAAAGATATGGGCCAATTTAGATTTTCGCGAAAATTGTAAGTACCTACCAAAATTTACCTTAATTTTCAACTTTTATTTATTTTTGCCTTGCCTTGTTACCTTGCTTTTAACAAAAATTGACAGTTCTAGGTCAACCGGAAGTACCCTATAGGTTTTGGGTCGAAAACCTAATGGTAGTTCCCGTTGACTTAGAATCACGAAATTTGCCGGCGAGAAGCAATTTCTTACAGCACATTTAAAGTATAAAATCTGAAAACCGTTAATAAGTAGTTCAATAACAAAAAAGCTATTTTACTTTTACAAACTTATTATTTGCGGTTGTTGCAATAGCCGTTTCATATGGGATGGAACAGCAAAGTTAAGATTGTTTTTTAAACAGTTTGTACGGAACCCTCGGTGCACGAGTCCGACTCGCTCTTGGCCGGTTTTTTTTTGTATTATAATTTAACTTATACAAAGTAATTTCTCTTACCCACAATAAAAAGCTCTTTAAATTTCATTATTAGTATAAATACTTACCACAAACTAAAAACACAGCAACACCCACAAACAAACTCCTACCTTTGGTGTAGAAAATGATTTAACTCTAAGTACAGGCCGCTAGAAAATGATTTTTGCTAAAAGCCGTCTGCTAAAAGCTGGCACACCATATTAGCTTGCGGTAACGCGTTGCCGTTGTACTAGGGAGGTAGGAACACAGAAGGTTCATAGGAACCACTGGAACAAGAACCAATCTTGTGTAAGTAGTAAGATTTTATGTGAACCTTCTTGAAACACATGTAAACGGGTATTAATCGCGAATTTTACCTTTTCAAGATAAAAAAACGCAAAATTCGCGATAAATACCCGTTTACATTGTGTTTTATAATGTGTTCTGATCGTGAAAATTAAAAAAGACAACCTTCGTGAAGTTCTGTTTAGAACTGTGAGAACCTGGATGAGACAACCTGTAATAACTAAGAGATTAAATATAGTTTATTGGAATCATTTCAGAAAACTCCTTGAATAGTTTGAATTCCAAGCTAGTCCAGTAGTCCTGAAAACAGTTAGAAGTGTTCTTATTTTGAATCAATAGATACTTGATTATAGTAACTAACTATAGAAAAAAGATGCCTCTACATCAAACAAACGGTATCGTCTCGTCCAACTTACCGCAGTGTCGCAAGACGAAAGTCTATGGCCAGAGTGTATTGCCAGTGATTACATACGGGACCGAAACGTGGTCGCTCACAATGGGCCTTATCAGAAGGCTTAAAGTCACCCAAAGGGCAATGGAGAGGGCTATGCTTGGAGTTTCCTTGCGCGATCGAATCAGAAATGAAGACGTCCGCAAGAGAATCAGGGTTACCGACGTAGCCCGAAGAATTGCCAAAGTTAAGTCGCAGTGGGCAGTGCAGTGCATTGCTCGCAGAACGGATGGCCGATGGGGCCGAAAAGTTCTGGAGTGGCGACCGCGAACCGGAAGACGTTGCGTTGGAAGGCCTCACACTAAGTGGTCCGATGACCTGGTAAAGGTTGCGGGAATCCGCTGGATGCGAGTCGCACGGGACCGGTCAATGTGGCGACACTTGGGGGAGGCCTGTGTCCAGCAGTGGACGTCTTTCGCCTGAAATGATGATGATGATGCCTTCAAACACAACAATTTGGAAGTATTTTTTATTTAAAATGTTGACGGCATTGTTAGCCCAGTGGCTAAGCGATTGTCTGCTGCTCTGCGTGTCGCGGGTTTAATTCCCACACGGAACAAATATTTATATGGTCCACAGAGTTTTTTAGGTTGTGGCTGTTTGTTTGTGTATGAGAGTTTAAATCATTGTAAACGCAAAAAAAGTAAGCCTGGTGTCAAGAAGACGATTTAGTCATTGCATTTGGAGGCATACAAAAGAAAGCTGCCAAACGTACCTTAATTGCAAAGCTTTTATATTATGCTATATCCTAGTCGTTATTTATAGAATTATTTTTATTTAACACTAGCGGACGTCACGCGGTTTCACCGGCATAGTTCCCGTTTCCGTGGGATTACGGGGATACTATGTTACTCAGGGTGAATGTAGCTTTCTAATGGTGAAAGAATTTTTGAAATTGGTTCATTACTTCCGGAGATTACCTCCTACATACAATCTTACAAACAAATGTTACCTCTTTATAATATTAGTATAGATTATATCCGTGGCTGGCGTGAACCATTGACTTGAGAAGTAGATGGACTGGAAATACCTACAAAAAAAAGGTGCCACAAAATTTCTCATAAAATGGCTGCCAATGATAGGGATGTACCAATTATGGAATATAGTGTTACTATAACAAGTATCGATACTAATACGACATAATAGTTTTACGAGTCTTACTAGATATCACGTTGGAATCATATTTATAATTTACTAAGCACTTCGCCCGCGAAAATTGTGATAGCTCGGCTAATTTGCATGGCATCAATATAATTTATATCCTATGTTACTCGGTAAAAATGTAGCTTTATAATGGTACTTAAAATAATTTTTAACAGTAGTTCTTGAGTTAAATCGTAACAAACACACAAACAAAAAAGCAAATCTTTCCTCTATATTATTATAGCATAGATTCTTAGTCTGTTGTAACAAAAAAATGAGTAAGTTTAATGCTCCTCTGATATCTGACCGTTAATTAATGTAGTGTTTTTTCTGCACAGAATTTATAAACAATTTTAGTCGCATCACTTTTGCGCTTCCGCTTATTTTATAGCTTCTAGTAGGTATGCGGACTAGGTTTGCCAGATACAGTAATTTCATTTCCTGGCCAATTCGAAGGATACTAATTTGGTGGGTACGAAAATAGTTATTGGTCTTTGTAAATTGCATTTCTTGTAATATTTTACAAACATACCAATACACCTAGGTATGTCAAAAATTAACTTACCAGCTTTAATTGCTCATACTATGCAGATTATTTTTAAATATGAAAACACAAACATTAATTGAGTATCGCACCTCGATTTAGTTATTCATTAAATAAAACTTCGGTAAAAATCAACATGTGTTTTATTTATTCAATAAACATTTGGTATGAAAAAAACAATATGCACATCAAAATAAAACTTAAACTACCTATTCATTTCTAAACAATGTTAGTTTGTTCAAAAACTGCTTTCCGAGCCACGCAGGAAACTCGGTATGTAATGGGTGGTCACCCATCCACAGTCCAACCTAGGCAAACACGCACACTTTGCAAGAAGGCCAGCGAATCGTAAAACGGTCGACTTTTAAGTAGATGGAGACATAGGTACCTCTTTGTGCATTGTTTCCACAATTAGATGGGGTAGCTGCAATGGAGGCATTACAGTAGATGTACAAGAAACATCCGATTTTTTAACGTTGCTCGTCTCACAGAAAACATATGGCTCTTGATGTTGTTTTTTGATGGATGCCTGAAAAAAATAGGAATTTCGTTATGCAATATTTGTTTTGTATTGTGTAACGGGCTGGTGTCCGTAACTCCACATCAAATTCGTCAGTCAAAACGCGTACCTAATTTGCGTGCGAACAATAATAATCATATATTTTCGAACCGATTAGCACACGTATGTACTGTACCGATATCGTACCAGCACAGCGAAGGAACTAGTATCGGAAAATATTACAGCAACGGTACTACACTATTCCACCATGACATATTATTGTAAACAAACGAATGAAATTATGAAATTAAAAAAAGGTCTGTTGGACGAAAATAAGTCCAAATATGAACACTACAGCCATAAATTCACGATCCCTTAGCATTTTTTTCCTCAAAAGTGTATTACTATGTGTAATAATTCATGAAAACCGGCTACTAACCTGTGCAAAGACAATTGAGGTTGATTTTCCTTCTTTCTTGCACCACACTTCATAACACAACACGCAGGCATGTTGAATAGCTGTTTTCCACCATATACGTGCAATTTTAAAGATAAACTCTTTGTAATTTTCTCACAAATATCAATAAATGCAAAAGTAAACACTCATTTGACAGCAGAACTACCACAAAACTCGTCGCATAATATGGCGGATACGGCACTTACCTACAACTGTTACTACGTCACAACAAAATGTTGTCATTATGAACAACAGCAACAACAGCAACAGCTGAAATATTGTTGTCTCTTTTATCAAATACGATTACCACATTAGATAGAATGAAGCAAAACGATATTTCACATTCTGTTTCATATTTCACTCACATTTGTCTATGCAAATGTAGGTATAGAATATCGGGGCCCCTCCATATTTCTTTCTATCTCTATGGCGTGAACACATTGACATGTCGACTTCTATGTTTTTTTTATTGGCTTATTACATCCTGCGCATTAGGAACTTATATGAAAAAAATTGACAACTCCAAATATACATAATTTTTGGAGCAATCGACTTTGGTAATATGCTGACATCTCGCATTTTAACGTGTCTAACTTAACAAAACCTCATGTCCAATTAACGATTCACATGTTTTTGTGATCGAACATTGATATTTTGTTATATCAACCTATACTCAGTACCCAAAATAATATTCGTTATTTGATATCTCAACATATACACTTAAAAGTTTTCTCTAGGTACTAAAATAAATGTTAAATTGACAACTTGAAGTATCAAGCTATTGTCAGCCGAGGTCTTGTTGATTAAATCGTGATAAATTGAGATATCAAGTTATGGCCAACCGAAGTATTTCTGTTTAAATTGCGATATGTTGAGATGTCCAGTTACGGCCAACGAAGTTCTGAACCCTAAATGTAATAAGTATAGGTATCAGTACATGTCCGTTACAAAAAACTTAAGAGGCCGGCGACCGATGCGTAGTTCATACAAACGTAATACCAAAATAATTTGTAAATCAAACATATTCTTAGATTAGTGTGTATTTATTTCGATTGGATTACAGAATATCTATGTTCCCAAATATATATTTTGAAAGGACAGCGATATAATGACGAGATATGAGGAATTTAAAATTTCTATAGAAAACTTATTTTACTCATAACTCTTGTTTAAATCAGTGTCCATTCAAAATATATGTTTGGGAACCTAGATATTCTGTATTCCAATCGGAATAAAGACACACTCTCTTAAGAATATGTTTGATTTACAAATTATTTTGGTATTACGTTTGTATGAACTACGCATCGGTCGCAGGCCTCTTAAATGAATATATCCGTGGCTGGCGTGAATATGTTGACATGTCTAAAATTGTAAATTGTCAGGGCGGCCATTTTAAAGTTTTGACGTCTTCTGGTAAATCGGTAAATTGGTTTAACTTATGTGTTTTAGTTGTTTTAGAGGTTACTTTATGCCATCTTTTAAATGATGACAATAAATAAATGAAATTCCCCATAGATTGCATAATAATAGACTTGTCAAGTCGTTCACCAACGAGTTATCAACTTATTCACCAAGTTGTCAACTTGTTCACCAGCAGTTATCAACTTATTCACCTTCTGAGTGGGGAGTGTTATTTGGTAAACAATGTAATTTTAATGACAAACACATTATTTTAATTGCATAGCAAACAGATGACAAACAAAAAAATATTTTATTTGCTGAAATAGGTACCTGCTACTCACTCAAATCAAGCAATGTGAAATAAAAACAAAATAAATATAATTAATTGAAACACCACGAACCTACCAGTTTCGTATCGTTTTTGCAATAAAAAAAAACATAAAATAGAAAAACAAATTATTGGACTATAAACGACGTCATACAGATACAAGTATGTTACTAACACAAATAACTAAAAAATTGACTCCATAACCTCGTCGAAAACCCATTAATCACTCCCGTTTAGACGACATTACCATTCATATATTTTTATTAGACCTCAGAATCCTCTTCATCTGGGTTTTCCTCGTCCAAATCTGGATCAGTAGATGCAGAGACATCACCGACAGTTTTTATATTAATATAAAACTCTTTGAACGAGTCGTCAATCAGGTCAATCATGTCCATCAAATCCTTTTTTTTCTCTGCACTGATTGGCAAAGCTTCCTTGGAGATTTGGCTCAACTTAAACATATCTAAGGTGGTTTTTCCTCTTTTCCGAAAATTGACTGATTTGAAAGGGGGTTCGCGATCCAGGCTTTATTGCAAAAACGATACGAAACTGGTAGGTTCGTGGTGTTTCATTTAATTATATTTATTTTGTTTTTATTTCACATTGCTTGATTTCAGTGAGTAGCAGGTACCTATTTCAGCAAATAAAATATTTTTTTGTTTGTCATCTGTTTGCTATGCAATTAAAATAATGTGTTTGTCATTAAAATAACATTGTTTAAATAACACTCCCCACTCATAAGGTGAATAAGTTGATAACTGCTGGTGAACAAGTTGACAACTTGGTAAATAAGTTGATAACTCGTTGGTGAACGACTTGACAAGTCTATTATTATGCAATCTATGGGGAATTTCATTTATTTATTGTCATCATTTAAAAGATGGCATAAAATAACCTCTAAAACACATAAGTTAAACCAATTTACCGATTTACCAGATGACGTCAAAACTTTAAAATGGCCGCCCTGATAATTTACAATTTTAGACATGTCAACATATTCACGCCAGCCACGGATATTTATTATAGTATATAAACACTAATCTATACTATAGTATAGATTAGTGTAGATGTAGATGAGTAGGCCTTCTGTCATTTCTTCAATAGCGGTGTTAGTGCACTTACGTTTAACTTAAAATGAGCCATCATGTTTTAATTTGGAAATCCTCTTGTATTTTTTGCTGTCCCACGGAATTGAAGTTTATTCGTGTGTGTGCAGTATTTGTTAAATTGAAAGTTATTAGTTTTTATCCTGTTTCATCTACTTTGGCAGTCGCAAACTGGATAAAGTGTGTAAAAATACTTAACGAAGCCGAAAGGCACTTGCACTCCCCGTCATTGCAATATTTGTTTTTATTCTAGACCATACCTGGGAACCTTCTAGTTACGGAGATATTGGGGGTCAAAGTTCAAACTTTTTTCACAAGTTTTTTTTAAATACGTCTTATTTTTCCTGTATATTTCAATTTTAAACACCTTCACGACCCCCGTACTATTCATTCCATCCATCAGCACAATGTTCTAGGAGCATTACGTTGAGTCCTACCGAAAAACGTGTTTTTTCACCCCAAAAAAAAGTAATTTCCCAGCAAAAATGTTTGCGTAGTTACTTAGTTTGATGTACAGAATGCTTGATTAACGGCCTCGTGAAGAGTCTGTTTATATCCTGTAAAATACATCTGCATCGATAAATATTAAAAATAGTGGTAATAGGTGATTCTTTTAGGGTGCGTACCTTCGATCAACAATTGTTGCTAATTGTTGATCGAAGGTGCGTATACCATTTGATATAATAACAAAAGTTCTAACGATCAATGACCTAATTTCATTTAATATACTTTTTTTTAGTGTAACGATAAAATTAGATATATTACTGATATAATTTCAGTTTACCTAATTTTATATGGTTTAATTAACATTTTCTTTAGTATTGAGGAGCTCGTGGCTAAATAATAACAGCCGCTCGGATCCATCTTTATATTAAGCCGTGCTTGCCTAGGTTGGTCTGTGGTTGGGTGACCGCAAGTTTCCTCCATGCCTCGGAAAGCACGTTAAGCTGTTGGTCCCGGCTGTCATTTGTAGATCATTGACAGTTGTTACAGGTAGTCAGTGGCCCAAAATCTGACAACCAGTCTTACCAGGTGGTATCGTATTACGCAGTACTAACTGGTTTGTGGAGGTCAGATAGACAGTCGGTCAGTCAAATACTGGTATTCAGCTGTACCCGGTTAGACTGGAAGCCGACCCCAACATAGTTGGGAAAAGGCTAGGCAGATGATGAATTAACGTGCGGCACGCTCGCTTCGCTCGCTCGCTAAACGGAGCGAACATGGACATTAAATGGAGCGACTGCCTATCTGACCTCTACAACCCAGTTTGTACTGTGTGATATGATACACCTTGGTAAGACTGGTCGTCAAAAGGAAACTGGGTATGTAATGGGTGGTCAAATGGTCACCCATCCACGAACCAATCAATCCAGGCAAGTGTGGCTTAACCTGAAGATATACCCGAACGGCTGTTATTAGTTAGCCACGCGCTCCTCATGAAGAACAACAATCCATCTGTTCACGCCACCTAGCGCCTAAGCGGCGCGACCTGATGCGCTGCTGCGCTCCACCGGCGCCATCTACCAATGAAGAGAGAAACCAGCACTACGAGCTCGCGCACCCATCTGCCACTGCGCTGAGCTGGCGCCTCTCCGTTCTCCAGTACATTCACCACGCCTATATAAGGCTAGTTTTGTATCGAATCATCCCTTTTACCTTCTCGTCCACCCACGAAGACAGACCTACTCAGTCCTACCGCTATGGCCATAGCGGTTTCCACTACATCATTGTAAATTCATTAATAGTCTTCAATATAAAATTGGGAACCACGCAAGTCGCTTCATTTTCAACATATCCCACGGGAACGGCACCCAAACCTCAAACATTTGATCCTGCGAGCCGGAAGAAGACTCCATGTTGCCAGGCGTTTAACGTTGTCGACCACGTTGCGACGACACCACAACTTGGACCTTCAACCAAGGAGCCGGGCGCTGTAGACGTTACGACGACGCTGACCGAGCACAGCGCCGACACCAGCGGACCGGCAGCCATTCCATAAGAGGGAAGAGCGTACACGTAAGAAACGGCGGTCAGGTCTCTGTTCCCGTCCCATCCGTTCTAGAATTTGTTTCGATTTGTGTTAAAGCTGTGTTTTATACGTTACAGACGCGAGTGCCAGCCACGTGGTTCCGGTGATCCTTGCATGGGGTAAGTTAACCTTACACCACACCACACAACACTCATTTAGGACGCCAAAATGTCGGTTAAGGCAGTAGATGACGTACTTTCCGAACTAAAGAAACGTAGGGGTAATATCAAAGGTCGGTTAACCCAATTTAAAAATCATGTAGATACATTTGCGGGAGCTAATTTAACCCCCTTACAAGTAGCAGAATTAACCTTACGCGTTCAAGCCGCGAGTGAAATGTACGACAAATTCGATAACGTAGAAAGCGAAATAGAATTACTCCTGCCCGAATCGGAAGTAGCCGCGAATTCGCAATACATAGAAACATTAGAAACAATATATTTCACAGCTATAGCAAGTGCGAATTGCTTAATAAAAAACGCGGAAACTAGCGGAGTTCCATGTGCATCAGCTGTACGGACAGATTTTCAACCACGTGTCAACATAAAGTTACCGGACATCAAATTACCTGCCTTTGACGGATCATACGATCACTGGTTGGAATTTAAGCATTCATACATTACGATGATCCATAGTCGTTCCGATTTAGATGAAATACAAAAATTTCATTATTTACGGTCAGCCCTGGGTGGGAGCGCTTTACAAGTGATAGGTGCATTGGAATTTAGTCCAGTTAATTATATTCACGCTTGGGAATTACTGGAAAACCGTTATCACAACGAGGGGTTACTCATTAATAATCATGTTAAAGCATTGCATAATATCCCAACATTAAAACATGAATCACCAACGCAGATACGAAAACTAATAGATACAATATTACGTAATCTGCGCGCTCTAAGCTCATTAAACGAACCTACAGTCAATTGGGATACATTAATAATCTATTTAGTGGTAAACAAGCTGGACCCATCCACGGAACGCGAATGGGAAAGCCACATAGGAGCCATGTGCTTAGGGTCACGCGAGAAGGTCAAACTAAGCGATTTAATCAATTTTCTTCGAAACCGTGCTGATACTTTAGAAATGATTAGCACTAACCACGTCAAAGCAAAAGAGCTACCTCACAATGATAAAAATCAAACCATAAGCGAGAAGCGTAGTTCACAACGTGTACATAGCTATTCATCTATCAAGGCAACACGCTATCATAATAACCGCAGTGACACTAGTTATAAAAGGGATTTACCCAAGTGTGTTCTGTGCGACCGAGAACACTCGTTATACACATGTATAACCTTTCTTAATATGTCCGTGAGAGATAGAATAAAAGTAGTCAACGAAAACAAGGCGTGCGCGAATTGTTTACGAACGGGTCACGCAATAAGCGAGTGCAAATTCGGGCCGTGTAAGCAATGCCAACATAAACATAATAGCTTGCTACACTTGGACGACAGGAGCAGCAGTGCGTGTGCGCGTTCCCAATCTCGTGATGAGGCAGCTCACGCACACAACCAAACAACTACATTGCATTCGAATGATTCTAGTCATACTGTCGTGTGCGACGCGGGCACAACCGAATTTAAACTCATAAATACAGTTTTACTCTCTACGGCGCTAATTGAGATAGCGGATGATAAAAACGTGTACCATACGGTTCGAGCGTTGTTGGACAACGGAAGTCAAAATTGTTTTATTACGGAAAAATTAGCTAAACAAATAAATGCATTATACTTACAGTCCACTATTCAAATATCAGGTGTGGGACAGTCGATCTCGCAATCGCATCATTCATGCGATGTCACGATACGTTCAAAAACTAGCGATTTTCATACAAAACTTCGTTGCATAATTTTACCGTGCATAACTTCCAGTTTGCCAACAATAAACATCGATGTCGGTCACATACGTGTACCTGAGTTCTTACAATTGGCAGATCCGACGTTCAACGTTAGTTCGGATATTGACCTGCTAATTGGCGCAGATAGATTTTGGGATCTTTTGGAAGCAGATAAAATACGTTTAGCTAGTGGTCCATTCCTACAAAATTCGAAATTAGGATGGCTATTATCTGGTCCAGTATTCGTAAGGAACCAGAAACAAACTCACGTTCATTGCCACCTCAGTCATGAAGTTGACAAACAACTAAGACTGTTTTGGGAACTCGAAAATATTACTTCATCATCATGCGTCATCAACAGATGATGAACGTATTTGCGAGGATTTATTTAATAATACGACTAAACGCATTGAAAATGGTAGATTTTCGGTTCGTATACCGTTGAGAGAACCACCAAGTACGTTAGGTGATTCTTATACGTCAGCGACGAAACGATTTCTGACCCTAGAACGTAAACTTGATCGTTTACCGGAATTTAAACGTTTATATTCTAACTTTATGCGTGAATACAATGACTTAGGTCATATGTCCAAGTTAGAAACTTTTAGTCAACCAAACTATTACCTTCCGCATCACGGTGTTGTTAGGGAATCTAGTTCGACTACAAAATTACGCGTTGTCTTTGACGCTAGCGCCGTTACTAGCTCAAATAAATCGTTAAATGATATTCAGTACCTGGGACCCGCCTTACAAAACGATATTTTTTCGATTTTGATGCGATTCAGACAGTATAAGTACGTAACTTGTGCAGACGTGGAGAAAATGTTTCGACAAGTTCTTCTCCAGCCTGACCAAAGACCACTACAACTAATATTGTGGCGGGAGGATCCTTCACATCCGTTAGATACATATCAATTGAATACCGTTACATATGGAACTGCGTCAGCTCCATATTTAAGTATGCGTTGCATTAGACAGTTAGCATTAGAATGTAATGACGACGTCATCGCTCGCGTCATTACGCAGGATATATTCGTGGACGATCTCATCACTGGTGATGACGATCTAAATAATTTACTTCGAATATGTCAGAAAACGTCAGACGTGCTTCAATCGGGATGTTTTCCTTTGCGCAAGTGGACCTTTAACTCAGATGTCTCTAAAAGTAAATCGACAGAACATTTTATGGGCGAGCATGCACAAACCAAAACACTCGGGTTAGGTTGGCACAATATTAGCGATGAATTACATTTCGTTACAAACATCGATAACTATGACAACAATACAAATTTAACTAAACGAGTCATGTTATCAGTCATATCACAAATATACGATCCGTTAGGTCTTCTATCACCTTCTGTCATAACTTCAAAAATTATTCTACAAAAATTATGGCTGAGCAAAACTGATTGGGATACTCCAGTATCCCAGGAAATTGCTAATACTTGGAAACATTTCATTTTTACATTAAAATTTCTAAAGGATATTCGCATTCCTCGTCATATACGAGGTGACCACACTCAATACACGGAGCTTCATATCTTTACCGACGCATCTCAAGACGCATATGGCGCGTGTGCTTATCTACGTACATACAGCGATAGCTCTGACGTAACTGTTCGTTTGTTGTGTGCAAAAAGTAAGGTCGCACCTTTGAAAACCATTAGTATTCCCCGTTTAGAACTCTGTGGCGCGTTAATAGGGGCTAAATTGTATAACAAAATAACTGAATCACTCAGGCTGCAGTTTAGTAAAGTCTATTTCTGGACAGACTCCACAATAGTCATGGGTTGGATTAAAATGTCACCACACTTGCTAAAAACATTCGTACAAAATCGGGTAACCGAAATAAACGAGCTCACAGGTGACTCAGTGTGGTTGCATGTAAGCAGTAAAGACAACCCAGCTGATCTATTGTCAAGAGGTTGTAGCTTAGATCTACTCAAAGATAACAAACTATGGTGGTGCGGTCCGTCTTATTTACATAATCGTTTACATTATTTCGATCAAGTCAGATGCGATAATTCCGACACATATAGCTTACCAGAGATAAAACACAAGCAAGCCTGCTTATCCTCTTTTCAATACGAGGATATAATTAAGTTCGAGAAATATGCGTCATTCACTAAAATCATACGAATAGGTGCTTACGTACTTAGATTCATTCATAATTTACGCATCAAGTCAGCTGATCCAAGCGGCCGGCAAACCGGTTTGTTATCAGTGAGAGAACTCGGCTCCTCACAAAGAATGCTAATTAGACTCGTACAAAGGCATTCCTTTCCGGATATTTTAAATAACTTAGTACGTAATATTCCTATTCAACGAAACTGTAAACAATATAACAAAGTTTCTAGTCTTAATGTTTTTATAGATGAACATAGAATAATTCGGGTTGGCGGGAGACTAGATAGTGCGTCTAGTTTTACCTACGACAAGAAACATCCAGTTTTATTGTGTAGTCGGCATCCATTTACTATTAGTTTATTTAGATTCGAACATGTACGTTTATTACATGCCGGGCCTCAACTTTTACTAGCTACCGTGCGTGAGTGTTGGTGGCCATTAAACGCTAGAAATCTAGCTCGAAAGATAGTACGCGAATGTGTGACGTGCACACGTATACGGGGTAAGACGTTATCACCCATTATGGGTAACTTACCTCCTGAGCGTCTGGACCCGGGCTACCCGTTTATGCGAACCGGTGTAGATTATGCGGGGTCAGTCTTCATATTATCTAGAAAAGGCAGAGGTTCTAGATTGACTAAAGCCTACATCTGTCTCTTTATTTGTTTTACGACCCGAGCAATGCACTTGGAACTCGTAACTAGTCTTTCTACAGATGACTACATCTTAGCACTAAAACGTTTTATTAGTAGGCGAGGTAAGCCTTGATAAATAAATGATAAATGATGTTTATTTTGCAAGTAGGTTTTTACAAACACTTTTACACGTCATTTTTTTTTAAACTAGATGGGGCCGGTGTTTCGTACCTGACTACTCTGAGAAGAAACAGCCGAAACAAACTCAGAGGTCATAGTCTCTTTTAAAGTCCAGACAATTTTGTTCAATTCACATGAGGACTATGCAGATTAGTGTCTGAGATGGTCTTTTGAAGAAAGAACCATACAGATTTGAGTGGACCTGTCCAGTCAGTGCAAGCATTTGTCAGTTAACGTGTAGCTCGACTTATAACTCAAGGAGCTCAACGAAACGACGAACAATACCAAAGAAAGGACATTTGGGTAGGTCGCTTAGAGTACTCAAACTGTCAGACAGTTGTGGTAAAAAATAAACAAAAAATATAAATGTGACCCACATGGTCCCCACATTCACAATAATCATATAAAATTCATAAAAAGTTCTATTCAAAAAGAATGTAAATAAAAATCACAAAAATCATTAAAAGTCACAATGATGATAAATAAAAAATTAAAATACTTAACAAAATAAGTATTCATGTCAAATCAGTAAATGTCAAATAATAAAGTAAAAAATAATAAAATACATGTCAAAACATTAAATGTCAGAGTGTATAAAAAATAATAAAATACATGTCAAAACATTAAATGTCAGAGTGTATAAAAAAGGAAAAGAAAAAATAAAAAAATAAAGAAAGGAATAAATAATAAACAAGCGAAGTCCGAGGCTTCGACATTCACAGAGCAAATTTCATTGGAGCAGCTTAATCCCAAGCCTTTTTATCTTCGAGATAGTGATTAACATGATAGTAGGCTTTCAGGCACAGCTGCCGTTTTATAAACGATTTGAATTTATTTAGGCTTAGTGCTTGAATTTGGCTCGGAAGTTTATTGTAAAAACGTATACATTGGCATCTGAACGTACCCCCTATTTTTTTGAGCCTCGTTGCAGGAACAACAAATTTGTGTTTGTTCCTCGTATTTATGTTGTGGATATCACTGTATTTTTTAAACAAATTAATATTTTTGTGTGCGTACAAAAGGTTTTCATAAATAAACTGAGAAGACACAGTAAGAACATTAATCTCTTTAAATTTTTCTCTGAGGGAGTATCTAGGAGTTAATTTATAAATTGAACGAATTGCCCTTTTTTGCAAAACAAATATTGTCTGAATATCGGTGGCATTGCCCCACAAGAGAATACCGTACGACATCACGCTATGGAAATAACTAAAGTAAACTAAACGGGCTGTCTCTAAATCAGTTAACTCACGAATTCTTCTAACGGCGTATGCTGCAGAGCTAAGTTTTTTTGACAATTTGTCTATATGCGGGCCCCACTGAAGCTTGGCATCCAAAGTTATGCCTAGGAACACTGTGCTATCTTCCGGTTTTAACTCTTCATCCTTAATTAGTACAGTAGTTTCCACTTGTCTTACATGGGGTATCGTAAACTTAATACATTTAGTTTTTTTCTCATTTAGGAGTAGGTTATTAACATTAAACCAATTAACGACTTTTGCCAGGGCGCTATTAACATCATCCGTAACTAAATGCTGACGTTTGAGTTTAAATAAAAGAGAAGTGTCGTCTGCAAACAATACTATGTCATGATTATCCTTTATGAGGTGAGGCAAGTCATTTATGTAAATAAGAAACAAAAATGGACCAAGAATTGAGCCCTGTGGTACCCCCATTCTTACTACGGATCCGGGAGATCTCTTCCCGTTAACATCAACTCTCTGAATCCTATTACTCAAATATGAAATAAGAAGATCCAGAGAGGCGTTACGGATTCCGTAGTGGTGTAGTTTCCTGATTAATGTTTCATGAAGAACGCAATCAAAAGCTTTAGATAAATCGCAAAAAATGCCTAAAGCATCGCATTTGTCCTCCCAGGCATTATAAATGTGTCCTAAAAGTTCAACACCGGCATCAGTAGTTGAACGACCCCTTGTGAAACCGAACTGTTTTTTATGCAATAACTTATGTTTATTGAAAAAACTTTGCATTTGTGCCAAAATTAATTTTTCAAAAATTTTACTAAAGGTGGGTAGTACTGAAATGGGTCTATAATTAGTGGGGTCTGATGTACTACCCGATTTAAACAATGGTATTATTTTACTATATTTCATCAGATCAGGAAACTCACCACGGTCAATACAATCGTTAAATATTACAGCTAATGAAGGAGCTACAATGTTTATAATGGATTTAGCAACGTCTACAGAATGACCCCATAGATCGGCGGTCTTTTTAACATTTAAGGTGTGAAAAGTTTTAATTATATCTTTACAGGTGACATATTGAAAATTAAATTCGGAATCACAGACTGAAACGTTTTCCCTTAGTAAAGACTCGGCAGCAGCAGGTGACGAGTTTAGCGATTTAGTAGTCGATACGGGAATATCCGCAAAGAAATTTTCGAAGGCTGTGGCAACTTGAGTGTCTGAATTTAAAATTTTATCGCCAATAGCAAGGCTGTAGTCACTGTTTCGGTTGCAAGACCTTCCCGTTTCGCTATTAATAATATTCCATGTCATTCTAATTACATTACTACTATTTTTAATTTTTGAACTCAAGTAACGTGACTTTGCTATGAAACAAACTTTTTTAAATATTTTAGAATAATTTTTAACATACAACTTAAATTCTACAGTGTTTATATAGGTCCGCTCTGCATACAGCTCATAAAGTCGTTTTCGACTCTTATGAATACCAATAGTGGCCCAGTCGTTGAAGGAAGCGTTACTATTAACCGAGATTGTCTTAGGGACAAATGTGTTTTCAAATTGTGTGCAATACATACTGAAAAAATCGTTATATTGTTGATTTGGATCATTATTAGTTGACAATAGTGGTAATTTAGATAAAAGTTTAGTTTTAAAGGTTTCAAGGCGAGTTTTAGTTTTTGGATTAACAATGATATCCTTTTTAGTGACTTTCTTGCTTACATTAGGAATTGTGATCAATTGCCCACAATGATCAGAATCGAATAAGTTAATAATTGCTTTTTGGGTGGGTATAATATCCGTGTAAATATTATCTAGGCAAGTGGCACTAGTTGGGGTTATTCTGGTAGGCTCGAGAAATTTGTTTTCAAGATTGTATGACTGAAACAGGCTTATAATTTTTGTACTTAACCCAGAATTTTCTAACAAATTAATATTAAAATCACCACAAATGATTACTGACTTCTTAGAACTACAGATTTTATGCAACACTTCATCCATTACCTTTTCAAAACAATCATACAACCCTGAAGGAGGTCTATACACACTTAATATAATAAACTGCTCCAATTCTATACAGGCTATTTCAACTGTTCGCTCAACAGATAGGCTGACAATATCCTTGCGGTCTTTAAATTTAAGATGATTATTTACTAAGATTAATGCGCCGCCATGTATAGCATTTACCCTGCTGAATGAGCTACCAACCTGGTGATTACTAAAATTGAAAATTAATTGATGACATTTGAGCCAATGCTCCGTTACACAAAGAATATCTATATTGTTACAATTCAGGAATAGTTCTACTTCTAATTCTTTGTTCAAAAATCCTTGAATATTTTGATGAACCAGGTTGATACTATTAAAACTCTCAAAACATTCGCCTGATTTATTATCTGGCTTCCTTATAATATTGCAAGAGGTCGCCTCTGTTGTCCCATTTTCTAATTTAAATGATTGACTGATTCATTTATTATGATCAAACTATTGGCACAGTGATTTAATTGAGTATTGCATTGTTCAACAGAGGCAACCTGATCAGCCAAATTCTTGGCTGTAATAGAAAAAAAGTATGATAGCGACACAGCTACTTGTCTTTTCCAATAGTTTGAAAGATAGCACCTGTCTACAAGATATCTATCTTTTGTCAAATAAAATTTTTTACCAATATAATTGTTAATGATTGCACTATGCTTTCCGATAACAACATCGAATTTCGTTTCATTCTTCCTTAATCTCCACATTTTGGCGGCCTATGGGTTAGTGGGGTACAGTCATGCAAGTGTCACCTGAGGCTATAGTGGGCCAAGCGTTTAACGTGCGTGGAATTTTCCACAGCTTTGACACAGATCGAAGCTGTTCTTAAATTCCCGTCCGATTTCACCCATTTCCTCAGACCCTTCATACCTTACTCCTCTCACTCCCTTCCATTTCCTCATTGGCCGACCGTTGACGTCGCCACCTCTGAGAGATGATCGACGAGATGATCTACGAACGCGTTGAGCAGCTACGGCAGCACTTCTGGCGGCGCTGGTCCACTGAGTACGTGTCGGAGATGCAACTACGAACCAAGTGGAAGACCAGGCAGGAAGACATCAAGCTGGGGAGTCTCGTCCTCATCAAGGACGACCAGTTGCCACCGTTAAAGTGGCGACTAGGTCGCATTCTCCATATATTTCCAGGGAGAGATGGCGTGACTCGAGTGGCTGATATCCGAACAGCTGCCGGGACGATCAGGCGGGCCCTCTCGAAGATCTGCCCGCTGCCACCACAGCCTGTGGGTGGCGACGCCTGACTCCATGCTGGACACCATCTTGGAAGCAATCCTCCCAAGGCCGGGGGGATGTTCACGCCACCTAGCGCCTAAGCGGCGCGACCTGATGCGCTGCTGCGCTCCACCGGCGCCATCTACCAATGAAGAGAGAAACCAGCACTACGAGCTCGCGCACCCATCTGCCACCGTGCTGAGCTGGCGCCTCTCCGTTCTCCAGTACATTCACCACGCCTATATAAGGCTAGTTTTGTATCGAATCATCCCTTTTACCTTCTCGTCCACCCACGAAGACAGACCTACTCAGTCCTACCGCTATGGCCATAGCGGTTTCCACTACATCATTGTAAATTCATTAATAGTCTTCAATATAAAATTGGGAACCACGCAAGTCGCTTCATTTTCAACATATCCCACGGGAACGGCACCCAAACCTCAAACACCATCATTAAAACGTATCAAGGTAAACCGCATGCCCCAGAAACCAAGGAAACTGTACAAAAAAGCGCTTGTGTCGCTTTCAAAGCGTAATGCAATGTGCATAATTGTAGTGTTGTGGCGACATACGTCCGTTGTCACTGTAACCCATTTGCACCGTTCCATAAATCATAGCGCAGCACTACGGATGTTGGGGACTTAGGGAAAT
Organism: Xestia xanthographa; assembly: GCA_905147715.2. Lineage (NCBI taxonomy): Eukaryota > Metazoa > Arthropoda > Insecta > Lepidoptera > Noctuidae > Xestia > Xestia xanthographa. The sequence continues at coordinate 3,561,745 of LR990655.1, forward strand.
ATGGGGGAATTGGGAGCCTGGTGTCGGATTGATATGTTATGATTAGAGGTTTTAACGGAGTTGTACCTCAGACTTGTTATCTGGAATTTTTGTATTTGCAGGTGTACTCCTTGTTTCAAAACATTTTGTTTCCCTAAGCCTCTAAATTGTATCTTCAATTCCCATTTGAGTTTTGTTAATATTTTCCACTAAAAGTCATTTCCATTTTCAGCCTCCTGTAAAAAAAGATAAATGGTTAGGTTAGATTCGTCAGAGAAACTTCTTAAGGAAAATAAGTAAGGCTCTGCAGGGTTATCCTTTTACAGCCAATAAGATTATCCAATTGTCATCATCAATATTGTAATAACAACTGAACAACAGTGCCGGATTAAGCAAATTCTACCAAGGGGCCCTTGATCTGCCAGAGAGGGTACAACCCTAAAAATATTTTGCCACCTTTGTTCACAAATAAAAAGTCACCCAAAGGCCAATGGAGACAGCTATGCTTGGAGTTTCTTTGCGTGATCGAATCAGCAATGAAGACATCCGCAAGAGAACCAGGGTCACCGACGTAGCCCGAAGAGTTGCCAAACTTAAGTGGCAGTGGGCAGGGCACATTGCTCGCAGAACGGATGGCCGATGGGGCCGAAAAGTTCTGGAGTGGCGACCGCGAACCGGAAGACGTTGCGTTGGAAGACCTCCCACTAGGTGGACCGATGACCTGGTGAAGGTTGCGGGAATCCGTTGGATGCGAGTCACGAGGGACCGGTCAATGTGGCGACACTTGGGGAGGCCTATGTCCAGCAGTGGACGTCTTTTGGCTGAAATGATGATGATGATGATGTTCACAAATAATTTGCGGTGTGCCCGGAGCTAACTTTTAAGATTAATCACACGATAAAGAAAGAAGACTTTTAAGAATATGTTAAAATGTATATTTTACTGTAAGTTGTAAGCTTTGCTTTTGATACCTCAAACTATTCATTGTCCAGTTTTCCAATATAGCCGTAGCCAGGAATTTAATTTGGGGGAGTTTACCCTAATTGTAAAAAGCAAATAGGGTGGGGAGGGGGGGGGGTTAACTATTGATTAAAGAAACAAAAAAAAAGAAAGGTAATTAGGAATTACTCAAAGAAAACTGTTCTGGCCGTAAGCACATTGAACAATTTAAAAGTTCTGACTAGTCCAAACTCTTCGCAGCTACCCCGACTGGCGACAGATTTTAAAATGGATGACAACCATCGTTCCGCTTTGTTCCCCAGTGAGTGACTATGCAATTTGGTGGCGCTCTTCTTTGCTGTCATTCATTTGTGGATGTTCTAACTTATGTGTCGGATGTCGGTGCATATGTAAGTGATAGGATTTTTTGGTGAAACGTTGGCGTTTGATGATGAGTTTCCTAGGTTTTTAGATGTTGTGGTTAGTTTTTGGTACTACCTGTATCTGCAATAGAATTCTAGGCTTAGGGACTACTTCACAATGTGCGAATAGCCACTACTTACCGAATAAATTAAAAAATGGAACAGAATGTTTATGAAATTATCTGCTAAGTTAACGGGAACCTAATTGTATGTGGTGAAACAAGCCCTTAAACTCATTTCTATAAATCTATTGTCATAATTCCTTTTAGTGTCATGGTTTTTATTTTCATAAAATAAAACCAAAAGATTTTATTGTTGTTTAACACAAGGAAAGTATTGTGAGACAGATTTTAGTAACAGCTTCTATTAAGATGGCATTTTTTCTTCTTTTACGCCAAGCTTCAGAATTATCTTTTAACAATTCTCACCCTTTGCGAACATTACAACTTGATCTTCCCTTAAAACATTATTATCCCTCACGAGTTACTGAAGATTTTCAAAATATGACTTGACCAATATCTGGATTTTAAGAGAGAGTGACCTCTGAGTTTGTTTCGGCTGTTTCTTCTCAGAGTAGTCAGGTACGGAACCCGGCCCTATCTAGTTTTAAAACATAACATGATGTGACGTGTAAAAGTGTTTTGTAAAACCAATTCACAGAAATAAATATGATTTGACCGGAATATCAGTACCTATCATTCGAAACTGCAGGCCTAGCCAAGTTACAAATGTTTCGTATCGATTCTCTTTCTACAATCGTAAACGCCTGAGCGTAAACGATTGTAGAAAGCTGCGCTAAATTGGTAGCCAAGTTGACACGACGGAGACGATCGCTACCTACCTACCTACACTTTTGTCTATGGTGAGCGTTCCTACTAAAGAGTATAGCGATCAACGTTGTAGAAACGATAACATTCTCTTCTATCTTTTTGAATGATGTAAACTTGTCTACGAATTTTCTACGTTTGTGTTGATCACATGATTTAACGTTGAGATGATGTCATTCCCATTCATTTGATTAGTTTTCTACTAGCGTTAACGATTGTAGATTGTCAACTTGGCTAAGCCTGCTGATTACTTACACTACACAAGACCAGCACTCACGCTACATAAACAGATAGGTACCAAGCTAGACGAAGGGTGCTAAGCGATATACCATGCATGGTCTGTCAGGCGGACGGCGGTCTATATCTATTTATACACGAGGGTGTGAATTGTCTTGTGCATCATATAACAGCTCTGGGCACCGCAGTCTGACTGCGGTAGGGGTAAACAACATTTTTTGCATTGTATTTCGTAAAATGAAGAATTATATGGTATTAAATTTATGATAAATATTCTATTTTGTGAATTTACCTAGGTTACAAAGATGTCCATTGTGGAACTTGTCGGGCAAAGAAAAATAGGAGAGAAAAAGTCCTCAATTTGACAACTCGTACTTGACAATCGTAATACTACGTTACGACGTATATCTCTAGATTCTGCCGAATGCCAAATACGCACGGATTTCTACACTAGCTTGCAAAAATAAGTATCACACTTTTAAAATTGCAATAACTTTTTAAGTACACAAATCTTTTTGTTTCGAAACAAAAAGACTCGAAAAAGAATTTAATTTTGTACAAAAAAACTACTAAATCTGATAAAAATTGCTATATAACGTTTTTTTTTTATTTTAAATGTCTAACTTCTATAGAGTTTCGAAAAAATTTAAATTTTATTAAAAATGTAGAACTTAGTTTTGCAGGCCAGTGTAGGTCGTCAATAAATTTTTAGACCTCATCAGGAAGGAAATGGGCAGTGTTGAAATACCTCACTTGTACTAAATGAACAACATCTTATTCTCCAGTGGCAATTTATCTAAGCATAAGCTTTTTGTAGAATGTTTCGTAGAACTAGTGGTAACGAACCCTATTGTCAACTTCCTTACTTTGACAACGTAAAAGCACATTTTCCGATCTTCCTTCCATATAGTTATAGAAGAAAACTGCACGCAAACAAACAGACACACGGTTTTATATTGAGATGTGTCACTCGCATGATATTACCGCCTGAGGCGACGGGACTGTCAACTGCGCTGTGTGCTGCACTACCCACGAATATTGAGTGGAGTTATTAAAATACGTCTGGTTTTTGAGGAAACTCGACTGCTTATCGTTCTAGATGATTTTACTAAATTTATATTTTATTTAAAAAATGGTACTTTGGCTAGAGTGAGCAGAAATATTGGGCACCGTAGAAATATGGTCTTAGGCTTGTTTTGTGTGATTGTGTTATGTTTTATAAAGAAAGGAGAATGCCCATTTTTCTACTGACCGCCGTTGCGCATCAAAACTTTTTGTATGATAGCATAAATTGAATATAAAAGAGGGGTGATGTCGTACTTTCTAAGGAAAAAAAAAATATCCATTTATTTTGTGGGAGTTTTAGTTGTTCTTTGATTTTCTGTTCACTTTTGAGGTTAGTTTTGTAACGAACCTTTCACTAAAAGCAGCAGCCCATTACAACAGTATGACTTGAATTGACATAAGACACGAACAGTACGCAATGATAAGTTATCTAAAAGCACAACAAACTCAACAACTATCGATGCACAAGTAAAAACAAAAGTTCGCTGTTGTTTTGTTTGTTTGACAAATTGACAGAGACAGTTCACATATCACATTGTGATAGTGTTACCAACAGTCCATCTAAATCACTCTGACTATAACAGCTGATTTGTCAACTAAAGAAAGATTTTTAATTAGCAAAGTAATATTATTTATAGGATGTGAATTAAGAAAATATGTTATTTCAATTGTGCTAATTAAAAATATAAATAACGAGGATAAAGTCATAGTTGAATTTATTTTTAAAACAGTCTGACGGCTTATGTCCTAGGTTTTAATAAATTGGCAACATTGATTTTACCGAAATACGCTATTTTAAAAAGTAAGCAACAAAATCCAATACTGTAGCTAATAAAATACAAAATAGTAACCCCACATACGATTTCGTTCAAGTGAATTAAGAGAAGTTAAAAAAATATTTTATAATTTGTGAGTTTATTTTTATGGCCATACTCTTTTACTATAAAGCGACTCTGATTGTGGTCAATCTCCTTTATTTACTTATTATTAAAATGAGGTTCTATTTTTAATCCCATCGCGGACAACATACCATCAATAATTAAGGTTCTGCAAGAGGATTTTCTCAAAAAAAAGCCTCAACTCAATATTAAAGCCCGATAGAGGGTAATATTTGGACTATTAGTTCATGGGACATAACATTAGCATAACAATTTGTCGTTTATAAATTCAAAGCACAAATCTTCTACAATCTACATAAATAAATACAATTGAAGTGTCTGTTTGTAATTTCAAAATAACAGCTATTTAGTGAATGCGTATAAAGAAAGTATATACGGTACCTATATAACATAAAATATTTTTTTTGTTATATTAGGTAACATCTAGCCCCAAATAAACCATTTACTCGCAATTTGACTTGTTAAAGAGTAGTCGAGAGCTTTTTAATTAACATCTGTGCTTAAGGGCTTTTACTACCTCAAATGGTATAGCATGATCCTCCATTACGCCTAAAATACTGCAGCATTAATTTTGAAATAAATATATGGTAAAGTTGAGGATTAATGGTAGGTCTTATGTTTGGCGAAAACACGATTCCATAAAATTTACTCGATAGAAAAAAAAAACCAAAGTTATCTCCAAATCGAACAATAAACCGCTGGTATTGAAAAAATACTTCAAATTAGATCATGAAACTTTGTATACTAACAGAACTAACTATAAAGCAGGTCTGATGTTTTTTATTTTTTCTAAAAGACGAATATTTGATTTTATAAGGAATAAAAACCACTCATTTCGCACTATTCGGCCGTAGTGACTGACGTACCAACCGCTTTGTAGTGCAAGCTGATTAGAACTTTATTCTAACAGTATTACAAACGAAGTTTGAACCACCACAAATAGAGTTGCTAATCTGAGGTAGTATAGGCTCTTAACCTTTCATGGATATAGCGGCGTATAACAAAAAAACTTTGCTTAATCGAAACACCATGTCCCACGTACAAAACAAAAGGCCTCAAACAAACCAAATGTTATGCACCCCTGGCGGATGTCGGGGCTCAGTTGACCATTCAAATTTATGTGTTGTCGCCGCCATCGGCTTACAGGCTGTGTTTAAACTATACCATTATTGATTAACATATTATTTGTACATGAATATGTATGTTTATACTGGAGTTGGCTTTCCTATCGAGAAAGAAGGGGTTTTGGGGAATATTTAAATAAGGAAATAATGCGAGCGAGGATGGATATAAAGTAGAGTGTAAAATGGGTTTTTTGGATGCGTTGTACACTCTAATTTTCACTTCGATTGCGAGGAAATGAAACAGCAACATGTAAATATTGTAAATTTAATTAAATGAGAGCATGAGAAGTGAAAATACTTTTGGATTTTTTCTTAAGAGAAATAAACTGCTTATTGTGAAAAGATAATCCTTTATCAGGCGCAATGATCAAACAAAATTTTAGAAACGTTGAACTGCAATCAAAAGCTATGCAATTTTCAAAACCATTGAATGTTGGCTATTTCTACTTTTGTATAGGAGTTTAGGTGACTGAACAACAACCTGTTTAGAAGTTGACAAGTCACACTTCAACCACCTAATCTGTACAAGCGAACAAAAAACGAAAAACTTAATACTAATAGGGATGATAACTAAAAAGTATGATTCTGTTTAGTCCGTCAGTTAGATTATCGAAAATATTGGATACGTATTTTTTGTTTTATCAAATTAATAAAAAATTACAAAGGTAAAACGTTTCAAAGATATGAGTGCGGGCTTGTGACGTCAAATTTGAGTAAAAAATGTACTCAAATGTGACGTCAAACGAGTTTTCGACGCACTGTATCGTCTTCATTTTTTGTTAGAAAAAAGAAAAAATATGTGTCCAGTATTTTTTGGAAATCTATCTGACGGGCTAATTAGTTTTGTTTTGTCATCTATCTTATTACTTGTCTTTGTCTGTATGGTGTCGGACGTAAAGAATAGCACCATCCCATATCTTCCCGTGGGTGTCGTAAGAGGTGACTAAGGGACTTACCAGAGAATGGGCAGCAGCGTTCTCTGTGCTTTTGTAACAACCGCACTGCGATCGTCAACCCGCCTGCCAAGCGTGGCGATTATGGCAAAAACCCCTCTTTGGGGGAGGCCCCTGTCCAGCAGTGGACGTCTTTCGGCTGAAATGATGACCCTATTACTACACACTGTTTGTATGTAGACGAAGAATAACCTATGGTGCCTATTAAAATTTGAGCACTCCAGGCAAATTTCTGGTGTAGGTAATTACGAAGTTCTCTTCCCATTTTCATTAAAAATAACTACCGTACTATACTGTACACTATGTTGTAATACGTAAACAAAGTGTTAAAATGTATGTTAACTAGTTAGGCTAGCCCCGCGACTCGGTCCCGAGGCATCGAACTTTTAATTAGCTCTACTTTCAACTCTGTATTATTCAGAGTTCGCGCTAAAAATGGGCAAAGTTTTAAGAATATTTTTTATATCGATATAATTAAAGTGTTGCTAAGTTTTATAGAAAGAGTTTGGGATTCGTTATTTTTCATGTGTTTTGTAGTTTTATTATGTGAAAGTAGGTTGGTGGGTTTTATTTTAAAATATTAGTTTTTTTTATATAAACTTATAATTAGGCTTTGGTCAAAGAATTAGCATTCCCCCTAAACGTGCCAATGGTGCTAGTCTTCCGGGCACGTTTCGGTCCAAATCGATAGGTATGGAGGAGTACTTTTGTTTTTGCATATGTTATATTTGACTTTATTATGTACATTATGCAAACGTAAACATCCATACGCAAACCTCAACATCAATTAATAAAACTCTTATTATGTAAGTAGTTATAAGTATTTTTGGTACCATTTAGAAACAAGGAAGCGAGAAAACCTAAAAAAAATATAAACTCTGCTACGCGCCCCTTTACGCCAAGTCTACGTAACTGCCTACGCGGCGCGCCGCTACGACAGTGCTACGAACTCTCTACGACGCCTCCGGCATGCCGCTACGAACGTAGCATCTTTCTATGAAATGAATTTAGTATTTCCAATTTGTTATATAGTATTATTGATTCACGTAAATGTATGGAACAGTATTTTAAACAGTTTCCATATTCACTTTGTTTTTAGGATTATCTTTGTTAATTCTGAAATAACAATGGCAAAAGCTTACAGATACAAAGAGCTCAAATAGAAATCCAGAAAATTCAGATGAAAACATAGGCGTAAAAGTAAAAACTAGGAGCACTAGCTAAAGCCGGGAGAGCTAATGCATCCATTAAAAGTATGCGGATATGGTGCGCCCCCAACAATGTTTTAAAAATCGCTTTTATCAAAACAGCAGTGCAAGTACGTAGCACTCGATTCGATACGATTCGATAAATCTGACAGTTATTCTCGATAAAATGAGTTTTTAACCAATCGAAAAGTCGGATTTATCGAATCGTATCGACTCGATCGTTATCGATTGCTACGTACTTGCAGTGCAGTAAAGGATATTTAACAAGCATGCTATTATGATGAAAAGAGAAATATATATATGTCGCCGCAAGAGGCTCTATCTGCTAAGATTTAATCTAATTATTAACACTCATAATTCTATTCCATGAACCTGCCATCTCTGGTTCGTGGTACAGTTATTACATCACTTGACAAATGAGTTAAGCGCCATTTATTGGCGTAACTAGCACTTACATAGTTCGTGGTTTCAAAATATAGTAATTCATTAAACAAAAGTCTAGCTAAAGACTCAGTAAGTCTTTAGCTAAATCTATAGTTAAAATTATGATAAGCAAGTATTTTAGGACATCGGATTTGTAATTATTATTGTTCATTTTGACACAAGATTTTTATGAGGCAACACTACAGGCCGAATACGATTTGATCAATAAATCAATTAATAATTTGAAACTACAATTAAATCAGATTATCTAACTAAATTACAAACTAAAAAGTAACAAGATTATTTTACAGAACAATTTATTAGTGAAAGACTTCGTAGGTGTTCTTTGTACTAAATACTTTGATTTGCCGGAAATGGTTTTAAAAGATTGAATATTGTTGTAAAAAGTATTGAAGCGACTAATTAGCTTTAACTTGATAAAACCTTTGCATTTGTGAATATTGCTATTGTTTAATTATTAAAATGATTAATTATGAATTACTCTAGTATTGTTTGTAAGTTTTAATGAACATATTATGTAATGAGTTACCTGTACTGTGTGGAGGACTTCCGCCCACACGGAAGAATGGACGCTTGAGCAACGGGCAGTCACGTTATCCTACGATTAGCAAAAACAATTGAAATACTATGTAATTATAAGTGTTTAATGAAGTGAACGTTACTTATAAGTTAATCGGTTTCTGTACCTAAATGGTTTCATAGAAATAAACGTTTGGAATTTGAGCCAAGTGCTGTGTGTGATTTCAAATACCCACCTACCTCTACCAACAATGAAGAATTGTAGGTGTCGCACGGCGATGTGATGGCTAGAGAAGTAGAGACTGAAAGACAAAGGTGGATTGGCGGCGGATGTCGCCAATATATGGGCAGAGTGTTCCTCTAGGCTTTCCCTGCTGTGATATATATATATATTTTTAATTAAAAAGGCCTGGCTGTAGTGACATTCTCTGCAATATAACGAAGATAATCAAAAATGTATTGGATTTCATCTATTTTAAATAATACTAGCTGATGCCCGCGGCTTCGCCCGCTTGACTAATTATTTATTATTATATTATATTTTGATTTTAAAAGAGTGTCCATGGAGTTTCTTACCCGTTCTTCTCCATAGAGATCTACGCTAAGGAATGGGCAACTACAGTACTTTCTCAAGTTATTATGCCTTGTGACTGGGACTGTAGATTTGTTTTTTTTTTTTTTATATTTACATTAAAAAGTGCCGTAATGGTCTAATTGAAATAAATGCTTTGAGTTTGAGTTAATACTTAAACCTTCCTCTTGAATCACTCTATCTATTAAAAAAACCCTCATCAAAATCCGTTGCGTAGTTTTAAAGATCTAAGCATACATAGGGACAGACAGACGCGGCGGGGCCTTTGTTTCATAATATGTAGCGATTGACTGCCTTGTTGGTGTAGTGGTTGCAAGCGGGACTTCTAAGTATGAACTCATGGGTTCTATTCCCGAGTCAGGCAAAGTGTTGTTGGATTTTTCCGTCCGTTCCGCCACGGAATCTAGATTTGTGCCCGGTTAATGGCAATAGTTACACCTCTGATAACCACTCAGGGATTATAGGCGTAATATTATCTTATGTTATGGTCTCTATAACGGATAAATTCCTGAATGACTCTAGTAGATACGCATAGTGCCCGCGGAATAAGCAAACTGAAGTGGCAATAAGTCGGCCATATTAGTCGTGTAACTGATACCCGTTGGGGTTGACTTGTTTGTGAGTGAACACCGCGAATCGCCTAACATTGGGTCCTCAAGTTAAGTAGAGCGACGATCTTGGCCTGATTCTGATGGAAAAAACCCATTAACACTTTGCCTGACCTGGGAATCGAAACCAGAACCTTAAGCTCAGCAATTGCGGATGCGACCACTGGACCAACAAGGCAGTCACTTCGCTGCTTTATTGATGATGATGATGATGAACTAGACAGTTTTCACCATCAATAAATTGCAAATCTATTTAGTCCGTCAGTTAGAGTTTTGGAAAATAATGGACACGTATTTTTTTTTTGTAAATCAATGAATATTGACAAAAATAAAACGCATCAAAACTCGGGAGCGGGGGCTAGTGACGTCAGAACGCACTAAAAATCATAACACGGCGTGACGTATTGAGAATTTTAAAAGCGTCGTATCTTCGTCAATTTTTGTTTACGTAACAAAAGAATAAATACGGGTCAAATATTTTTTGATAATCTAACTTTTTTTTATTTATATTTTTTTTATAATATATCAGCAAGTGTCTTCTTTTTAGATAAACGAGTTGGGTACATAATGTTTACGTTCCTCCTTGTGACATTCATTATTAAATTGTTCAGTCAAGATATTAAGTTTACTTTTGAGATGGACCGGAAGTATTTCACAAATTTTGAACAGTTTTTCATAGTTTTTATTTAAGCTTTTTTTCGTATTTTTTAATCTCTAAGTAATTTAAGTAACCGTGTCTGCAATATTTTGATTTTATTTAAATGTGTAGGGAACGTAAGGCCATATCCAACCCACACTCAATAACTGAGTCAGCCAGTGCATAGTATAAAGTATACAATACTTTTCTGTTGACAGCATGTTTAACAGTCTTTAATTTACCCAAAATGGCTGGTAGCTTATTGCAAATGTTGGTGATATGCAGATTCCAAGTGAATGTGTTATCTATGACTAAGCCTAGGTACTTGTATGATGTAACTGTTTCTAAATATGAACATTGACAATCCAGTTTGTTGTTATGCAGACTATTCGTACGAATGATCTTTCACTCCCACTGTCAGCAAATTATTTTTATTTTTATGGTACGGCGAGTGAATAAGCATGCACTTAGTTTTACTGATATTAATTATAATGCCCTGACGGACTAATTAGATTTATTCAGTACACAAGCCTATAGTCCTCTTGACCGGATTTCGGGCATGGTCAGTCTTGGCGAGGACACAGGAGCATTATAGCTGGAGGAGGAATCACGGAGGAGATATTATTATAGTACAAAAGAAGTGTGTGCACAAACACTATACACTTGCTCTCTGAAGTAACTAATAACTTCTCTACTCAAGAAACACTGCATATCAAACACTGTTCTAAGCTTTCACGGTTTAAAACTAAACTTATATTGTCCCCGTCGTACCGTATGCACCATTGACCTGCACCACCAATGGTGCAGATGAGACTAATTAGTTAGTGGTGCAAACGAAACCGCACTTACGATGATTATCAACCCGCGATCATGGCGCTTGCAACTGCATCGAAATATCGGGAGCTCAAAACAATTAATAATCAAGGAAGATATCCCGTAAGTAACAATATAAGTTTAAAATTACACATCACTCACATTTTAATCACTCACATAAGTTTCCCATAACCCTGAGCTTACAAAAACACACCTTTTCATAACAGTTTTTTTACATAATAAAAATCTACATGTGTGTATTCTAAACTTGCATGATATTAAAGTCTCTTTCCTCTATGTTACCAAAACATTTTACGGCCAAGTTGCACTTAAGTATATTAAAAATGTAATGTTAAAAGCAATGTATGATAGGCAGTTGTTGTTTTCTTTTACAATGTTTTAAGCTAAAAGGGATTTTAGGAGGTTCCTGCTAGGTTCTTTTTCGGGATTAAAGAGTGAGTTTTTGAGCTTTTGATGTGTGTTTTTACTGTAATTACAAGTTAGATTTGTGTTATGTTGCGTATTAGTTTACACTTAAAATAAATCGGAATTTTGTTCCACTTAGCCAAGTTCCAGCTTCATAAAAAAAAAAAAAAACAATTTTATACATTAAATTTTGTATAAGAAAGATCTTCTTCTAGAATGAGTACTCGTAGCAATTTAGGTCCTAAATTTTAGCTATTGAAGATAATTCAACATTTATTTTGAAAAGTACATTTTTATTTGATTATTATGAATGTGTGGTCACATTTTTATTTTTTGTTTTTCCCACAACTATCTGGCAGTTTGAGTACTATAAGCGACCTACCCAAATGTCCTTTCTTTGGTATTGTTCGTCGTTTCGTTGAGCTCCTTGAGTTATAAGTCGAGCTACACGATAACTGACAAATGCTTGCTTCTTCTTCTTCTTTGCGTGTCGATAAACTCAAATAATACCCGACCAGTATGTTGCCACCTGCACAGCTCTGTCATTGGCTTCGTTTAAATCCTGGAAGGTGCAGGTGGCTGTGCAGGATGGGCAACAAAGGAGGTGGGGCATATCCTGCAGAGGGGCTTCACACAGACATTGTATTTGGGACAGGTCGATGATACCCCATTTGGCCAGATTATTTCTACAGCGGCCAACCTGGGCCCGCAAACGGTTAAGAGATTTCCAGATTGGCCAATGCAGTTCCTGTCCAGGGGGAAGATGTTCTGCTGGATTGATGAAGTGAGGAGGGGTGGGATGTCTGTTCCTCCACAATTCGCATCTTTCGTCTGACGCACTGTCCTTTGAGGAAATTGTGTGTCCCACGAAGCTTTTACGGCTTTTTAAGCGTGAAGGTGGCATTTGGTGCCCGTACAGGGGGTGGCGGTTATCTCGTTCCTGTTTTCCCTTCTCGATGCGACTAGCTATTTCGCGCCGAACGTCTGGTGGGGCTATACCTGCCAACGGATACAACATCGCAAGAGGGGTGGGTTTTAAGCACCCCGTTATAATGCGGCAAGTATCGTTCAGCGCTATGTCCACTTCTCTAGCGTGGGCCGAACGGTGCCACACTGGGCATGCAAACTCCCCAGCAGAAAAAGCAAGACATAGGCCGGTCGTGCGGAGAACTTGTGGCGATGCTCCCCAGCTGGTGGATGTGAGGCGGCGAAGAACGTTATTTCTAGTCCCGACTTTTTGTTTTGTTTTAAGGCAGTGGTACTTGTAAGTCAGAGATCTGTCTAGGGTGACGCCCAAGTAGCGTGGTTGAGAGCAATGCTCCACGTCAACGCCCTGCCACGAGACACTGAGAGTTCTGTTTGCCTGACGGTTGCGGAGATGGAAAGCACAGGACTGGGTCTTGGACGGATTTGGCCGTAGGGCATTTTCATCATAGAATTTCCCCAGTGTTTCCAGGGCTTCCGTCAGTTTATCTTCTGCCTCTTCAAATGTAAGTGTCTGGGCGGCCAAAACAAGGTCGTCTGCATATAAAAAGCGTTTCGTTGGTGGAGAACAAGGCTGGTCGTTTGTGTAGATGTTAAAAAGAGCCGGGGCTAGCACGCTACCTTGAGGGAGCCCGTTTTTCTGGCAGCCTGGACAGGTCCACTCAAATCTGTGTGGTTCTTTCTTCAAAAGACCATCTCAGACACTAATCTGCATAGTCCTCATGTGAATTGAGCAAGATTATGTCTGGACTTCAAAAGAGACTATGACCTCTGAGTTTGTTTCGGCTGTTTCTTCTCAGAGTAGTCAGGTACGAAACACCGGCCCCATTTAATTAAAAAAAAAAAATACGTGTAAAAGTGTTTGTAAAAACCTACTTGCAAAATAAACATCATGTGTTATACTCTATGAACAAATATAGCACGTACCTAATCTTTGAGAAAATAAAATAGCAGCATAAGAGCAAATAAACAGTTGTTTCCTACAAAAATACAATACCTACACTATCAAAATGTATGGAACTGCTGTTTTTTTTTTAATAACTGATGAACAATTTTTAGGTGTGGTGCTTCAGAATGATGGTTCTAGGTACTAAATTCTGCGGTAATGTTATACCGTCGGTGTCGGTTTTTATTTAAGTTTTTGCCTAAGTGTTCGTACACAGTGCAATAGCGTCGGGCGGCGCGTTCTGCGGGGCGTCGAGCTGCCGACCGGCGCGGCGGGCGTATACTGTGGACACTCACGTATAAATGCATGTGTTTGACATGAACGCTGCACGCGCCGCCCCGCCGCACGTTCGATTCGAGCGGCCACTGTGTTCGTACACTAAGGCCGCTCTCCAAGACTATCGTTTTAATCAGAACGCGAGTTGTTCTGTTTTGGTCCATTTAGACATCAAGTGAATTTATAGTGTGTGATCGTCGTATAGTGTTATGAATAAAAAACCTGCAATAAGTGCACTACTACTACACTTCATCGCACCATAAAGCCCTTACAATTAAGACCACATCATTACTCCGTGCAGGTAAACGCTAACAGTCTCCCATCTCGCCGAGGTGCCAATCAAGCGTTGATGACATTAGCAATTAGTACACGGAGTTCGCGAGGTGGAGGAAAATTAGTCGCAAGATAGTACCGCGGTATGTCTGGGAGAACAAAATGCCTAACTTTTGTGAGTGGAGATGACTTGAGCATAGCATTAACTTGGAATTTAGATTGTGTATTTGGAGATGAAGTTAGTTTCTTTTCAGGTTTCAATAATATCATGATATGTGACAGCCCTCTTTGCATGTGATTTATGGAAATAGTTCATCATTAAAAACGGCCGAAAGATGTTCAGAATGCGAGCTTGGCAATATTTTGCCTGAATAAAATTTAAGACCGTAAGCCCCGACATGACACGCAGAAGTATGCGTATAGTACGCATGTTACATTACTCCGGGATGCTACTTAAAAAATATATTGTTGGTTAAAAAAAAAACGTCACTCATTTCTACACTACACACACTACAACAGCCCATAACGTCCACTGCTGGACATAAGCCTCTCCCATGATGGGAGGAATTTGCCGTAATCTCCACGCTGGGCAGGCGGATTGGAGATCGCAGTGATGAAAGACTAACAGAAAACGCTGCTGCCCATTCTCTGGTCTACGGAGGCGCAAGGTGTTCTGCCTCAGACATTAGTCGCCTTATACGACCCCCGTCAGTGTAATGGGTTGGTTCTATTCTACTCTGCCGGACTCATTTCTATTCGCGGTCAATATTCATAAAAATAAAAATGTAAACCCGTTTTAAAATATCATGCGAGATGGGTATCTTGTGCTCGACCCAAGGATTAGCTTTTTAAGACAGTATGACAAAAAAGTAAACACAGTATGGCTATAAGAGTAGAGAAAGACCAAAGAAACGATGGATGGACTGTGTGAAGGATGATATGGCAAGAAAAGAGGTGTCTGATGATATGACAAGTAATAGAGATGTATGAAAGAAGAAGGTATGCTGCGTTGACCCCAAATAAATTTCGATACGGGCAAGAGAAGAGGCTTGTGTACTGAAAAAATCTAATTAGTCCGTCAGTTAGATTATCAAAAAATATTTGACCCGTATTTTTTCTTTAGTAACGTAAACCAAAATTGACGAAGATACGACGCTTTTAAAATTCTCAATACGTCACGCCGTGGTATAATTTTTAGTGCGTTCTGACGTCACGAGCCCCTCACTCCCGAGTTTTGATGCGTTTTATCTTTCTCAATATTCATTGATTTACAAAAACAAAAAATACGTAACCATTATTTTCCAATAATATTATTTTTAAATATGACGGACTAAATAGATTTGCAATTTATTGATGGTGGAAACTAGCCTATGATGATGATGACAAATCAACAGTCTTTATAAATACTACGGTTTTGTATTTCGCCTCACTGGAATAGTTTACTGTTAGTAAAAGTACTTTTTCTTCAGAAAATTCATCAAAGATAACGTGTTTTACGATGTAATTTCCAAACAAAAATCTTCAATTTAGTTCATTATAGGCAAGTGTTAGTGTTACAGCTCTGTTTAAATTTTCAGTTTACGACGTAAGTTTAGTCAGTCGTATATCATAGTAAGTGACATTGTGGTTGTACCCTCAAGTGTTAGGGAGACTGTAGTTTTAGGGGGAAACGCTGCGTGTGTGTCAATAAGACTTTTGGGATTTTGGGGTTTGGTGAAGACTTTAAGTAACGCATTCGGGTTTGAATCCCGGTTGGAGCAAATGTTTGTGTGATGAGCATGGACATTTGTTTCCAAGTCATGGATGTTTATATGTATAATAAGTATGTATTTACAAACAAAAAGTATCTATGTAGTATATCAACTATCTAGTGTCCACGACACAAGCCTCGTTGCTTAGTGTGGCGCTAGATGGCGCTGTGTGTTAATGTCCAGCGATATATATATATATATATATTTTATTCTTGATGATAACTCATTAATTTTCGGAGGTAAGAAAAAATCTTGTTGAGAGGGGTATATTTTTGTGTTACCTTGGGGTAAAGCGTATAATAAAAAAATCATATAAAACATAAATATCGTTTGTGGGTCTAGGCAAGTAAAACCTATAATAGGTAAGCTCTTTTGACAATTTTCAGCATTCAATCAATTACAATACAATATGTTTGTCATAGAACCTCACTGGCTTTCTGGCTAAGATATAAATTACAGTTGATTTTCTTATCATTTAACACTTATTGCCTCACCAAAAAAAAATATTTTTAGTTATAGGGATTACTGATATAATTATGAGATTGTGCCTTGGCATAATCAGCTGTATGTGATCTACTATGACATCACCATTCGGATCCAATGCGGGCTGATAAATCACACAATGTCTTCGAATTGTACGTATATGTTTCTTCATCAATGAGAGCAGTGGTGGTGAAATAATATAGACAAAGAGAAAGTGTCTACCAGTAGAGGCGGTTTCCACTATGCCACAACTAAGCTCACAGTTCTTAAGCATACCTAATGCAATCGCAAAAAGTTATTTGTGAGCCATAATAGTTATGCTTGTATAATAGTTACCATTACCAACCAAAAGTTCCTGACCACCTCTATGTGTATATCCGCGCTAATTTCAAAAACGACTGTTTAGTTTTAGAGTTGTTGTTTCACCACAAAAGTTTTGGTGCATTAGTTTAACGCGTACGCCCCGCAAACGAACCGCTAGTGCGTTTTGTATGTTAATGTGTTGTCGCCTTCTTAGCCTGCTTAGGTAACAATATCGTAAGTACTTAAGTACTAAGTTTTAGTATTTTTAGTAGGGAAAAATGTCGGCGGTGTTTTTGTTATTATATTTTCATGAAGGAGAGTGGCTCCGAGACGTGAAATGCCGAAGTATTTTCAGTAAGTAACACAAATAAATTGAGGGTAACAAATGATGGTGGTATGTACAGCTTGTACATAGATTTAGGCGTGAAAATATATGTGAAGGTTGTACTATCGTAAACATACAGAAAAATATCTTTGACAATCGTTACAGGTAGTCAGTGGCCCAAAAGTTTGTCAACCAGTCTTATCAAGGGGTATCGTATTACCCGGTACTAATTGGGTTGTGGAGGTCAGATAGGCAGTCGCTTCATGTAAAATACTGGTATTCAGCTGCATCTGGTTAGACTGGAAGCCAACCCCAACACAGTTGGGAAAAGGCTAGGCAGATGATGATGAAAAATATCTAGAACACTTAATGATGGTCCCACTTATTCTCAACAACACCGGTTAACTATTGATTATTGATTCTAGTCGTCCTGTACTTTCTATCCAATTCCATTGTCCCTCACACTGGCACCTCCTGCACTTTTTTTTTTCGGATGGGAAATCATCAAATGAGTCCTCCCGCTCTGGTCGGAGCAGGAGGGAGTGTCAGACTTTTACTGACTAAAACCCATCCATGTTCCTTCATCGTCCTTTGTGTTCCGGGGCCACGGTATCTCTTTCGAACAGTCCCGCAGCCCCGGCAGCGCACCTCCTGCCCTTCGGGTCTAATCAAAATTGGTGGAAAACGCTTGGTGGCGGTCTCATTCATTCTTAGGACACATTATTATTATGACACCGGATCGGCAAATACTAAAAGGGTTATTTATCTATGCTAGTCGTCCTGTACTTTCCATCCAATTCAATTTTCCCTCAAACTGGTACCTCCCGTACATGTAGTTAAGAAAGGGACAGAATCTCTGCTATATCTTCATTTGTCTTATTAATCTCATCAAAAAAGAGGAGTGTTATGAGTTTGAAGTGTGTATCTGTGTGTCTTTATGTGGCGTCATAGCTCCTGAGCGGATGAACCAATTTTAAGTAAGTAAACATACATATACCGCGTTCAAATTATTATTATAATAAATTATGACACTGGCTGCTATTGAACGCGGTTAAAACGTTCTGATCGCGTTCATTTTCTGTGACGAAATTCGCCTTAAGTTAGAAAATTATCTAATTGCAATATTCACAGTCACTAATATTCTAAAGTTCGGTATAAAGGAACAATATTGCTGATCAGGCACCTTCGTTTACCATTGTACCAAGACTTGCCACGATTATTATGTAAAGGAGCCAATTTGTCTTTAAACGTGACACACGGACGATAAAGTTAATTGAATGTTACAATTTATTATTGGAAATATTTATTTTATTTTCTTGTCACGTAATTAAATAAAGGGTTCATGTAAGTTATTGCTAGCAATTGCCGAATGTTTGTGGTAGTGCTTAAAGAGGTCTTTTTAAATGGTTATGCTAATAGTTTGGATTGTTTCAACGGCATGATTAAATGTAAATATTGATAGTAATAGAAAAACGATAAATCCAGCTAATGCTCGCAAAGCAGTTTTCTACCGTTTGCTGCCATTACGAATCACATAATTATTTTACTTATTAAAACTTTATGCACTTGTAATTAAATACTGTACGAAAGCGGACTTAATAAATCAATAAAAAATAAAATAAAATCTTTTTATTTCAGACATTATTGACGTGTAACAATATTACATTAAAAATTATTACAAATACATTTAAATTAAAATTTACATTTAAAACTAAAAAGATTACATTTATAAGTTTAAAAAGTTAAAAAATTACAAATTACATTAAAAAAATACATTAAATTGTAAATATAATTTATATAATAATACATTAATGCCTTAGCCATTTTTAGGGTTCCGTACCCAAAG
This sequence comes from Xestia xanthographa, assembly GCA_905147715.2. Taxonomy (NCBI): domain Eukaryota; kingdom Metazoa; phylum Arthropoda; class Insecta; order Lepidoptera; family Noctuidae; genus Xestia; species Xestia xanthographa. The sequence continues at coordinate 3,580,624 of LR990655.1, forward strand.
GGTAAAAACGGAACCCTATTACTAAGACTTCGCTGTCTGTCCGTCTGTCCGTCTGTCTGTCACCAGGCTGTATCTCATGAACCGTGACAGCTAGACAGTTGAAATTTTCACAGATGATGTATTTCTGTTGCCGCTATAACAACAAATACTAAAAACAGAATAAAATTAATATTTAAGGGGGGCTCCCATACAACAAACGTGATTTTTTTATAATAATTGGGACGGAACCCTTCGTGCGCGAGTCCGACTCGCACTTGGCCGGTTTTTTGCTCTTTGACTTTACATGTTTACATGTTGCTTACCGTATTTTCCATCGGTGTGTATCACGTACCTGTCTTTAACCACCGGGATCCTGAGTCCTGGGAGCCCGCGCTTACGACGCCGTTCATTTGTTATCATTACCAATGACGTCACGGATTTAAGGGTTTGTTGTTAGGCCCGCCATTTCTCTTATGTATTTGTAAGCTTTGACAGTGGTGAGCAATGTTTGGTTGTTTAGGGTTTGTGATCCCTGATGTTGGGTTGAGGTCTTGTGTTGCTCTGAGGGTGGCTGTATGAGGTGCGTCGGCGTAAGGAGTCTGTATGCGTTTGGTATTTCCAGCTAAATATTACCTTTCATTTCAGCCACAAGGCTTATATATCGGATCTAGCTCGCCGTCCGTCCGTCTCATGACGCGTGACAACAGGCCGTGTCGACGGCGCGTTCGTGTTCCACGCGCGCCTCAAAGAGAGTCAGCAATAGGAAGGGGTCCGCAAGGGCCGATGCCTGCCGGGGTTGCGGGACTGTTCGAAAGAGATACCGTGGCCCCGGAACACAAAGGGCGATGAAGGAACATGGATGGGTTTTAGTCAGGAAAAGTCTGACACTTTCTCCTGCTCCGCCCAGAGCGGGAGGAGTCATTTGATGATTTCCCATCCGAAAAAAAAAAAAGGCTTATATCGGATTCATGGGTGCAGCCACGGTGGGGCAGGGAGGGGCGTTTGCCCCGTTTGCCCTGGCTCTGACCTTTAAGGGACCTAACCAAACCTAAAAAAAATAATTATCTAGGTACTTACAATACTTAATATCCATAAGAAAGTTCACACTCGACAGTCGACACAATAAAAATGCGATCAAACCAATGTGTAATTGTTTACTTACAGTACCTGAAAATAATTGTCTATAGATATATAGAACCTCTAAATTGACTGATTAACGAATTGGCATACGCCAAGACCCAAAACGGCTGAAGTTAGAGACACATTTTTGGATGGAAGATTTCGTGGTGTAGGTAGGTGAGCAATAAGAAAGTTTTTCGGATAATTCAAATTATACATACAGATACAGGGTGATGTAGGGTGTAACCTTTTTGTAAGAACACATGAACCGGGGTAAAACCGCGGGTATAGTTTGCTAGTTACTTATTCTTTTAGACTGCTGCCCCACCCTGAGCCCATGGCTGGCTACGTTCATGATCGGATTTATAGTGATTGAAACTAAATTGACATTCTAAAGAGTAGAGGAAGACCAAAGAAACGATGGATGTGTAAAGGATGAGATATGTCAAAAAAGGATGATTGTGTCTAATGAGATTATGACAAGTATTAGAAAAGCATGTAAGTTTTTTTGTAGGAGGACGGAGGACGGAGGGCGGTTTTTTGTCCTTTTGAGGAGATCGTGGCTAAATAATAACAGCAGCTCGGGTCGATCTTTAGGTTAAGTCGTGCTTGTCTAGGTTGGTCTGTGGATGGGTGACCACCTATTACATACAGAGTTTCCTCCATGGCTCGGAAATCGCGTTAAGCAGTTGGTCCCGGCTGTCATTTGTAAATCTTTGACAGTTGTTACAGGTAGTCAGTGGCCCAAAAAGTCTGACAACCAGTCTTACCAAGGGGTATCGTATTACCCAGTACTAACTGGGTTGTGGAGGTCAGATAGGCAGTCGCTCCATGTAAAATACTGGTATTCATCTGCATCCGGTTAGACTGGAAGCCGACCCCAACATAGTTGGGAAAAGGCTAGGCAGATGATGATGATGTAAGTTTTTTTTGGAGCTTTTTACGCATAAGTCAACAGCGCGCCTGTAATTCCCTAAGGGTTAAGCAGAGGTGTACCTAGTACACCGATGTAACAGGGGGCAACCCTATTGCCATCAATCGGGCACAAATCTAGAATCAGAGGCTGCTACTGAGAAATTACTGAAGGAAAAAGCCAATAACACTTTGCTCGACCCATAAATCGAACCCAGGATCATGCACTGCGGGGGTCGCGGGACTGTTCGAAAGAGATACCGTGGCCCCGGAACACAAAGAAGGAACATGGATGGGTTTTAGTCAGTAAAAGTCTGACACTCCCTCCTGCTCCGCCCAGAGCGGGAGGAGTCATTAATTGATGATTTCCCATCCAAAAAAACAAAAAAAAGGGATCTCATGCACCACTCGACCAGCAAAGCTTATCACGCATACTCTTTTGTGTTATTAGTATGTATGTACATATTATCAATGCACTATCTCTAATCCAATTTGTCTATCACAGATCCTCTCGATAAGTGTGCATATACGAGTATGTGCAGCTAACGAATTTGCATGGAGCCATCTATTTACGTATTCCGTCAGTGAATGCGTTGTTTGTTATTCTATATGATGGTGATGGCTAACATTATTTTGAGGTTAGAATAACATTGGAAAATTGCGATCTAAATTAGCCGTAAAATGTTTCTATCTAGGTACAAAATTATAGCGTTGAATGCCATTAAACGGTACAAGGTGCAATTTTTTTTCCTAGCCTCACTGTTCCGCAATGACCTCGCTCCATACCTTTCACACCCTTTAAAAAAATAAATTTTATGACCTCAGATACCTCCTTTTTAGGGTTCCGTAGTCAACTAGGAACCCTTATAGTTTCGCCATGTCTGTCCGTCCGTCCGTCCGTCTGTCCGTCCTCGCTTAATCTTTGCACTAGAAAGCTGAAAAATAAAATAAAAATTGGAAAAAATTGTTTTATTAGGGTGGCCCCCCTATATGTAAAGTGGGAAGTGATTTTTTTTTTTAATTTCAACCCTAACGTGTGATATATTGTTGGAAAGGTATTTAAAAATAAATAAGATTCGTATTAAGTAAGATTTTTACTTTAAACACCTCTATGACCCCCGTACTATTCAATCCATCCATCAGCACAATGTTTCGAGTGCGTTACATTGAGTTCTACAACAAAACATGGTTTTTCACCCGAAAGAAAAAAAGTCGTTTCCCAGCAAATTTTTACGTAAAGTTACTTAGTTTGATGTACAGAATGCTTGGTTGACGGCTTCGTGATGAGGTCTTTTACACCCTGTATAATTAATGTTTCTGAAAATAAACACTTACTTAAGTAATTTTACTTCCATAGTTGTAATTGTAAGTTCCTGTAACGCAATAGGATTTAAATCTAAATCACAAAATCTTGGAACAAAATGTTCCTCATGCATAAACATCTCCTCAACATATTCATGCCGCATGCAATCATACAATCACACAAACACTCACACAGACTCGCACGAATCGCCTCCAATAGCGTGTTTGCACAGAGTTCGTTAATCTATCCAGTTTGCACAGCCTGCCGTCTGATCATCTTCTAATTGTATGCGAATGCTTAATGCGAAATTATGCCAACTACAAACTCAGCGCTTATATTAGACGCTGCCTACGTTAAATTGAACTGCAGTGTAAAGTCTGGGTCCTATAGAACTTAAGCTTCAGTATAGAGATATCATTGGGGCTTTTCCTAATTTGTTCTGTGATTGGGTTCTACTTTAGTAGGTACTATTGGGACCGACGATAAATGGAAAGCGTATTGGATAATAAATTATACAACCTGTTTTTTTTGATATCCCATAACTCTAGGGTATGATTGAGACCATATCAAAGAATCAACTGGCATATTATGAATTATGTTTCAATCATCCAATTTTTTTTTTCATACAAAATATTGCGGCAAAGTCACGATTATTAACGTAAAACACCCTTACGTGAAATATGACAACGTCGCATTTTCTTAGCTTTCAATATGAATGATTGGTTTGAATTAAAATGAATTGCTCGTATTTATCAATGAAACTTAGATATTTATTTAATAATTATGAGTGATGATATCTCCGAAACTATGCATTTTTGGACCACCTATTCTGGGAGTTTTATTATTATTTTTAACTACAAAATATAACTCTTAAGTTAATAAATAAAAAATAAAAAACAATATAAACAATAAAAAAAACAAAACCCAAAGTATCAAATACCCTATTATTATATATATATTATTATTGCCCTAGAGTTATGGGATATAAAAAAAACAGGTTGTATAATGATTGGCTTGAGAATAACATTTTTACATCGTGCCAGATAGATTCCCAAATGCTTGTTAACTTCTGTTTTATTTATCTTGTTTTACGTTTTTTGTATACCAGAAGACCGGAAAAGTGAGTAGACCAGAATACTGAGGAAACAAGTAGACTGAGTAGACCAGTAGACTGAGTAGACCAGAAGATTGAGTGGACCAGAAGACTGAGTAAACTGAGTAAACCAGAAGACTGAGTAATTGCACAGACAGGACAGCGTAGGCCGGCAACGACCTACTCGGCAGTAGGTCGTTGCCGGCCTACGCTGTCCTCCCATACTTAATTGCTGTAACACGTTAATATTGTAATTACAAATGATTTGAAGATACTAACCATGGAGTTTCTTGCCGGTTCTTCTCCATGGAAACAATCAACCCGAACCGTGCACCTTTTCGACGTTTTATAATTGCCCATGTAGGCCTATGTGAATTAAAATATTTTATACTACACCTGCTTGGAAAGTACCTTGATACTTTATCAAATTTACGGTAGAAAGTACGTCATTGCATATCGAACAAATATGCGGGGAGAAAACGCATCAGAGCGGGAGAGAAAAGTGTATGAATATCCATTTCTTACGATAAATAATAATAAAATAATTAATTTAATAAAAAAAAATATTTTGAAGTAAAAAATAGTTTTTCCTCTATCAAAGTCAAATATTAGAGTTTTAAAATTGTTTGTGTATTTTTTATAACGGAACAAACGGTTTTTGTAGTTTTCGTTTGTTTAAATAACCGGGCAGTGTTCCTGCTTTATGCAATATCCGGTCTATATGAATGCTGTGTCCGATGAGTATAATAGTCGTTAGAGCTGGCTGCCACGGCTGTTGTCGTGGGATCTGTTCTTGGTTCAAGCCAGGAGTTGGTTGTTCTAAGATTTTATCGGAGTAAATGCTATTACTTATTTAGGTTAATTATTAGGTTCTTCTCATTCTAATTGTTTTTGGTTCCTCAGCCAAAATGTCTAAAACGGAATTTTGAAAAAAAAATAATAAAACATAACATCACGCCTTTAATCCCCGAAGGGTTAAGCAGAGGTGTACCTAATAGTACACCCACATTTCGCCAGTTATGTCTAAGTCTCATGTTAAAGGGGGCGAGCCTATTGCCATCAATCGGGCGCAATTCCAGACTCCATAGCTAAAATTATTTTTCAAGCATATTTTTAGGTATAAAAAAAGAGAGAGTCCTAAAATTCGTATCAGCCATTTTATAAAAGGTCTAGAATAACTTACACTTCAATTTATTCGGCATAAAAGACAGACATCTGCTTGACATCACCTACAGATAACAGTATTCCTTTTATTCCCTTGTCCAAGTACTAAAACAAAATGCGAACGATCGAGATGCGATCAAAACACTATTAAAATCGCAGTAAAAATTATATCTAGTAAAACTAGTCGTGGATGAAGGCCCTAAAATTTTCAAAAGCTCCCTAGACATTCGCCATAAAATTACGATTTCTTGACAAAACCACGCTAATTTTAACATCTACAAACTAACTTATTGCCTGGTATTAAGGTTGATTTTTGTTAAAAAAGGAAGCACGTTTAGGACCTAACTTTACACTGTCTAGCAATTGAAAGTGCCAAGTTTACGAGCGAGCACTGTAATCGATCGATGACGTGACGAGTGTACCAATGTTTTGGCACTAAGTGTAAATTTGATGGGTGTTTTAAAATTCCATGAAGTGTAATAAAATTTATTGTTGTATTGATTGTAGACAGGGTGTTATTTTTTAAACACAAGGATACATTTTCGTTTGAAAAAAAAAAAAACTAACAGTTGGCATTTATTCTAGGATAGCTGCTCCAATTTGCTCTATCTGGTGGTGAGGATGAATTTTCTTTAGTGGTTGCCGTTTTCGAACTTTAAATAAAGAATTTACTCCATGCCCACAAAACTTTGGTTCCGACGGTGCAGTCCCCTTTTATAAAGATGAATAGGGATTTGCGGGGGCGGTTACTTCAGTTTAATTATGATAGTTCCTAAATTAACTAGCAGTAATGATGATGTTCTAACAAGCTGAACTCAAACTCAAAGCATTTATTTCAGTTAGACCATTACGGCACTTTTGAATGACAATAATAAAAAAAAAAACAAAGCTACAGTCCCAGACACACGGCATAATAACTTGAGAAAGTACTGTAGTTGCCCATTCCCTAGCGTAGATCTCTATGGAGACGAACGGGCAAGAAACTCCATGGACACTCTTTTAAATGAAAATGTTGTTACAAAATCTTGGTTACATCATGAATGATTGAATGACTGAATGCCAAATCGAAGCGGTTGTTAATTTTATCATCCAGAGAAATGAAACCGGTTTTGTGGCTCAATAAACGCCCTAGTCAACCTCAACGTCAACCTCTGATTAAAATCGTTGTCACATCTGATTTCTAAAACAAACATATCAACCATATGATATCCGATTACATGAGAATTAAACGGCAAATTCTGACAAACGAGCCATCGTCCAAACATTGTTTGAGCAATTGTTTGTCCGACACGTCAAAGCCAACCCATGACAACCTAACGTATAGCAAATACACCAACCTGTATATAACATGCCTACACTTTCCTCCATTGAAAATGAAACCCTATTGTTATAGGGTCATGGTGTAATTTCAAAAGGGTTGGTTCCTAGATATGTGTTGGTTTAAGTTAGCATATCTGTAGTGGAAGTTTGCAATGCAGATTGGCCAGTTGTATGAAAATGCAAATAATGTGCGGCCATTGTACATGGTTCGGGTCGACGCCGAAGTGATATCAATTCAATTTTCTGTATGTCAATTTTGGGGATTTATCAAGATTTTGCCGATGATTTCTTTTTGTGTGATGTTTTTGTTTTTTTTGTTCGTGTAAAACAAATTAGATAGAAATAGCAATCTATCTGTTGGCTCCTTTCTTTGAAATGATTTGAAACAAAAATGTTTGACTTAGGTACTCGTATCACAATTATTTTCAGAAAAGTTTTGGAGAATTTTTGGTATTTGTTAAATATTTATTAGTTTATTTTATCTGTAAATGTGTATTAGTATCAATATAAAGTATTTAAATTCTCGTTAACAAGTAGGTTAGACATTATTTTGTACCCTATCACTATGTTTTCCTATTGAACCCAAAGGTTGACTGGTAGAGAATGCCTTGTGGCATTAAGTCTGCCTATGGTGGGATTTATAGGCGGACTTAATGCCACAAGGCATTCTATTGTACATGAAGTTTAAATAAATAAATAAAAGTTTTATACAAAAACCTTATTATGCTTTTTCTGTACTTTGCAAAGTCGACTCAATTTTCTATTGATGTTATGTGACTACTGAATCTATAAAATAATGCTGTTAGTAAAATATCATAAAAAAGCAGAAAGCCAACGTCACGCGGTATTTCCAGGCCGTCACCAATCCAAGTAATGACCGCACCCGATGTTGTTTAACTTTGGTGATCGGAAGAGAACCGGTGTATTCAAAGTAGTGTGGACCTTGACAATTGTGATAAACTCAAACTCAAAACTCAAAGCATTTATTTCAATTAGACCATTAACGGCACTTTTGAATATCAAAAATACAAAAAAAACAAAGCTACAGTCCCAGTCACAAGACATAATAACTTGAGAAAGTACTGTAGTTGCCCATTCCCTAGCGTAGATCTCGATGGAGAAGAACGGGCAAGAAACTCCATGAACACTCTTTTAAATCAAAATATTGTTACAAAATCTTGGTTACATCATTCATGTTGAGATTATACATGTATGTGAGAACGATGTAGAAAGACGTGCACATTAAGAGCGTCCAAAGTAATAGATTAAATCAAAAATTTTAAAATAAAGTAGGTTATTAAAATATCAGATAATGGTGCCGATTCCCTTGTTCACAAACTAAACTAAATTTAAGTTGAATGCATCTTTTTCTTTCTATTTCATTATGAAAAGGACAGAAGATAAATATTAGTTTAATCCTGTCAAATTAGTCAGCACCTGACGTAATTTGATGTAATTTTAGTAGTCAACTTTTTAATCGCGTCTAAAACTTGTATGGCGCTGATTAATTTGACAGAACATAACTAAAATTTATCTTCTGTCCTTTTCTTAATGAAATAGAAAGAAAAAGATGCACTGAACTTAAATTTGGTTTAGTTTTTAAACAAGGGAATCGGCACCAATATCTGAAGATGATATTTAAAATATCGATCTAAATATCAGATATCAGTGTGCTATGTGCTGTGAGCGGTAAGTGGTTTGTACATCTCCCCTCTCCGCATTACACATTTCCGCACAGCTTCAGTGTATACCCTAGCTTTTACGCATCTCCTCTCCTCTCAAATTCAAAGGTCGTATCTCACCAATGCCATCACCAATATGATTGTATGTATGAAGTGTGTATTTAAATAGATTTTTAGTATTTAACAAACGTTTTTCCCCATCATCTTTATTATTTATTTATTTAAACTTCATGTACAAGAGTGGTACATAGGCGGACTTAATGCCACAAGGCGTTCTCTACCAGTCAACCTTTGGGTTAAATAGAAAAACATAGTGATAGGGTACGAAATAATGTCAAAAAAAAACTAACTTCTTGTTAACGAGAATTTTTAAACCTAGATTGATACTAATATTCAGATAAAATAAACTAAAAGATATTTTACAAATGCCAAAAATTAAACGACGAGACGACGAGAAACCTATGATAATTATTATGACTAGACTTCAAATTGAGAGCTATCTAACTTAAATACACTGGCCTGCAAAAATAAGTATCACACTTTTAAAATTTGCTATAACTTTTTAAGTGCACAGGATACTTTCGAAACAAAAAGGACTTGAAAAAGAGTCTAATTTTGTACGTAAAAAAACTAATAAAGCTGATAAAAATTGATATAAACCGTTTTTATTTTAAATCTCTAACTTCTATAGACTTTAGAAAAAATTGAAATTTTAAAATTGTGATACATATTTTTGCAGGCCAGTGTAGTAGTTACGAACTCTTTTTTCGACCCAATCAGTCAAATTTTAAATGTAACAAAAAGAATAGAAAATAAGAAGCGGTCGGCTACAAACATACAAACAAACATACAAGTGAAGCTAATATAAAGCGTGTAAAAATAAAAATAAAAATCAAAATCAGATCAAAATTTTCCTAACCATCCAAAGCGTTCCGACCGTATCAAACCTCCATTACCCACGCTCTTCATTCCAATCACAAGTTTACAACCCAAACACATTTTAAACAATTCACTTAGTCATAACTTTAAAATAATTAAGCCGGCTCCGTAGGGAGTCTGGCAGAGGGAGAGGTGTTCAAACAAAACTTGCTGCGATCGAATTATTTGCAATATTAATCATATTTGGACTGCCGATGCTGTGCCAAGGGTTCTGCAGTTAGGGTAAGACCTAGTGTGGTAAAATTATATGGCGCAGTGGTAGTGAGGCTGCTTTACGTTCTTAGGGCCGGGTTCGAATCCCGGTTGGAGCAAACGTTTGTGTGATGAGCCTGGACATTTGTTTCCAAGTCATGGATAATAAGTATGTATTTTAAAAAAAAAAGTATCTATGTAGTATATCAACTATCTGGTGTCCACGACACAAGCTTCGTTGCTTCTTTCGTTCTCATCTTGTTTTGTTCTGACTGCCTGGTTGGTCTGTTGATCATTTGTTGTTGTTGTTGGTCCTGAATTCGATTCCCAGGTCGGGCAAAGTATTATTGGGGTTTAACATCAGGAATTTCAAATGTGGGTGTGGGTATAGTTCGGTTCAAACTTAATGGCGGCTCGGAAGTTAGCTGCGAGTGACGGTCTGTGCAGGAATAACGCTTTAAACTTTATGGCGATTCGGAACATGTAATGTAAAGCTGCGTAGACAACAATTTTAGGTATCAACGGGGCGCAGATGACGCATTGTTTTGTCTGTATAATGCGCAGACCGTCACTTGCAGCTAACTTCCGAGCCACCATTAAGTTTGAACCGAACTATACACTTATGTACAACTGATGTGATGTTATTTTCTTCTGAAACTGGGTGTCTGTATATAGATTCGGGTAGGAAATATTGGATTGGTCCATCAGGAATTTTTCAGAGGAGGTCTGAATTCTGGATTTAATAAATACTGAGAAGTAGGTACACTTCTGCCAACCTTTTCGGGGATTATAGGTGTGATGTTAACTAGGTATACAAGATGGAACGAATATTCAGTACATCATTATGGGAGGTTCAGGTTATTTTATATTATTTAGTATTGTATTGTGATTTCATTTTTGGAAATATGTGGCATTAGTCCGTTCGCATGTGTTATACAATTATAACCCAGTTATACAGGGAAACCTCTAATTGGCCATAATAACTGCAACAAGCATATTTTGTAAAATATTTTTATGTACCGCTGTTGGTTACATAAATAAATGTATAGAATTACCGCATAGAATTTTTAACTAAGTATATTCTAAAATCATCATCATCATCATCATCAGCCTATTAATGTTCCCACTGCTGGGACACAGGCCTCCTCCCTATGAGAGGGAAGTGTTTGTATTCTAAAATACAAACACTGTTTTAAGCTACCACGGTTGATAAACGGAAAATATCCCCTAGGTGACACTTTAAGTATATTAAAATCCACATTACACACACACTTCACTGCCGATGACCTGGTGAAGGTTGCGGGAATCCGCTGGATGCGAGTCGCACGGGACCGGTCAATGTGGCGACACTTGGGGGAGGCCTATGTCCAGCAGTGGACGCCTTTCGGCTGAAATGATGACTTCACTGCCACAAAATCAACCCACTAATAATAATAAGATTGTAGTAGATTTGAGAGCAGCGGTGGCCCAGTGGTGGCGGTCCCGACTTACGAATAGTAAGTCGTGGGTTCAAACCCAGACAGGCGCATTACTTTGTGTAATTTATCTTATCACCACTGCTCTCAAAACGGTGAAGGAAAACATCGTGAGGAAACCGGCATGTCCAAGAACCAAAAAATTCGAAGACATGTGACATCTACCAATCCGCACTGGGCCCGCGATGGTGGATTATAGCCCATTCCCTCCCATAGAGAGGAGGCCTGTGTCCCAGCAGTGGGAACATTAATAGGCTGATGATGATGATGATGATGAATAATTTAAGTGACGTTCCGTTACAATACCATTTGGTAAACAAAGACTTATTAGATTCCATTGTAAACCCATTCCAGCTCGGTCACAGGCGTATCTATGGAAATTCAATTTTCCATGGACGACATGTTTTTGTTCCACAGTGTACACTGTACAATGGCGAGCATCTATTAGTATTTGCATTGCACTAACGGGAATCTGCAATGCAAACTGGCTTATGTAATGGTTTTCAATATGGTTATGTTAAATCTGTGGGTAGTGTAATAGTGTAATATATGTTTTCTGTATTTTTATTGACAACTAATTGATGCCCGAAAACTTTATCCACGTGAAATTATTATAAAATAAAAGTTAAAAAAAAAAACAAAAAAACTTTCCCTGTAAAACTTTTACTATCAACATAAAACGTCATTACACAATTTATATGATATAAACGCTTGTCGCTAGATTTACGTACCTACTCGTATTTACTTAGTTTGATTTGTTTTTCAAATTAAAATCAATTAGATAAAGTTATTTAATTTACTTGTTTATCAACACAGGTAAATCTCGCGACAAACTTTTAAATCATATAAATTGTGTAACGACGTTATAAGTTGATAGTAAAAGTTTTAAAGGGAAAGTTTATTTTATTATTTCTATCGCATTTAAATAAAAGCTTGTTTTAAAAAAAGGTATTTTACTTTTAATTTAAATTTTATCTGTTTAGTATTTATGTGATTCGGGATTTACTACGGCATACGTCGTAGCGCGTAGCTGCGTTTTTCCGTAGCCCGTAGTAATTCGTAGTACGCACAATGTGATGTTTTGAGCACACATTATCTAAAGAAAACAGAAAGTGAGAAAACATATTTATTAAACTCATCAATACGAATAAAACGAGCCCAAACTCGATGTGGTAACGTCGTTTTATTACGGAGATCGTATGTTCACATTTCCAGCTTCATCATCAAACTCTGACTATCATTTAGGACCAAAGTACTCATCAAGACATCATATGCGTGCAAAATTTCAGCTCAATCGGTAACCGGGAAGTGGATCAAATTTAACTTGCAAGATTTGATTACAGACAAACAAACATCGGGACAGGTGAAACTAAATAAAAAAAAAAAAAACTTGTAAAATATGACTTTACCATTTGAATCGGATTTTGTTAAAAATTTCAAGGGTTTTATCTTTTTACACGGAACCCCAATCCTTTTTACTCGACTGCAAGGAACATAGGGTTATGCGCCTATGTTTGTTTGTAATATTTTTTATTCCCTCATATCTTATATCCTCTATCTACCAAACCACTCGATGGATTTCTTTAATTATTCGTTTCATTAGTCCAAGTGTCTGGTGACGTGAAAAAAAATCCAATATGACGACTGTGAGACTCTACAGCAAAGAGTGATTTTTTTTTTCTTTACTGCAATATGGATATAAAATTATTCTAAAATAAGTGTACCCTAAGTTATTCCTGATAACATCAGCTATCTGCAAGTAAAAGTCTTGTAAGGACAAACAAAAATTAATACAAATGATTTATTATTATAAGTACCGTATGCAGGGTGGAACTGACGATTTTCAGGCGCCAGGACAATCTTTCCTGAGGCCCTTATCCCTAACGCATCATCTGACTAGCCTTTTCCCAACTATGTTGGGGTCGGCTTCCAGTCTAACCGGATGCAGCTGAATACCAGTATTCTACATGAAGCGACTGCCTATCTGACCTCCACAATCCAGCTATTGGGCCACTGACTACCTGTAACGACTGTCAAAAATCTACAAATGACAGCCGGGACCAACAGCTTAACGTGCTTTCCGAGGCACGGAGGAAACTCGGTATGTAAGGGTGGTCACCCATCCACAGTCCAACCTAGGCAAGCACGGCTTAACCTAAAGATCGACCCGAGCGGCTGTTATTATTTAGCCACGAGCTCCACCGCACTCGCACTCATCAGCACACGTGCCCGAGAGAGACGGATAGATCCGAATATACGAACGAAGCGTTAGGGAGCAGGGCCTCTGGGTTGTCGGATCGGGCAGTTCTTCCTTTAATAGGACCTTCATCATGCTAGCCCGTCACACTATTCCCAAACCACTGTAACTCCTGAAAGCCAGAATCAACAGTGGCGACCACCAGAAAAGCGCCGAGACAATGAAACTCGACGAAGTCCCTGAGAATGAATTTAACTGTCTTGGATCCCGCAATGAAATTAATCAGAAAAGTATAGCGGAGGAGGAGTAGTAAAAAACCGTAAATTCCATATCAGCAGGAGACAGAACGAAACAAGGCCAGTAGGCACAAAGAGACGTTTACAACTGGGAAACATTAATGGGTCCTAAGTTGTGAGATGTTATATTTGATTCCAATAATAGGTATGGCAAAAACGCTTGAACGCACGGAAATTTGTTCTAGTTTCTACAAGTTCTGCACAGTAAATAACTCCGGATGTAACCTGTACACTATCCAACATAATATTGCGTTCCTTTATCATGCTAGTCCACCACGTACCCGGAAGTCTAATACCTCTCTACAGGGACCCTCAATACAAACCGTAGAAACAATTCATTTACCTGCCTTAAGCTTAATTTCTTCAATTATTCCGTAACTAACACACATTACATAACTTCCGTCATATCTGCCGCGCAATTCCGTCGCGCTGTGACAAACAAACATACAGTGACGTCACATTTACATGTTAATAACACAACGAGCCTGATGGTACTCAGTAGTTAGAAACGCGCGACCCCTTTTAGTAGGACGGTGGATCTGCATGGAGGGGTAAGTGCGTATTGTGATGATCACTTTAGAGACAGTATTATTTACAATCAGTAGCAGAATTTAATGTTAATGCACATAAGTATATCCTCTTCTTCAAATCTCGCAATCAAAATTAGGTTTGCTATTAGGAAACCCAATTCTGGGTTAAGCTTGCCATTGTACATACATAATTAAGCTATATTATTGCAATTTCTGTGTATATTTATTATTTTGTGTACTATCGAGGACACTCCCGCCTGACCACCACTAAGCTTATTTTTGCTTGCACTCGCAACATAGAAACGCTCTCTAGCCCCGTTGACTTTGTATAGAAATAATGAATGAAAAGATACCGAATCGGCCGAGCGCACTGACGACGCACGCCAAACGAGAGTTATTGTGATTTTGCGCGCCAAAGTTGAGGCTTTCCTAATAGGCACAAACTTTAAGGGGGCTCGGCGCCTCCGCATGTTTTAAGCGAAAAAAAAATTAAAATGGTCAGGCGGAAAAGACCCCGACTGTACATTAAACAATAAGTATAGCGTTTGAGTATATAACTAATTTATGTAATATCTTGAGGACCACAAAAAGCCTTGAAATAACTAACAACCAAATCGAGTCATAAGCTCAGACCGCAGCTAAGAAGCTGGCCATCTTTAATAAGGTGAGGCGATACTTCACATCTGGACAGCTTTTAAGTTTGTACAAAGCACAAGTCCGTTCCTGTATGGAGTATTGCAGTCACTTGTGGGATGGCTCAGCAAAATACCAGCTAGCTGCACTTGACTCGGTGGAACGCAGAGCTAAAAGGCTTATAGGCGACGAAAAGTTGGCAGCTTCGCTTCACAGCCTAGCTCATCGGCGTAATGTTGCCTGCCTGTCGGTCTTCTACAGACTGTACTTCGGTGAGTGTGCGCTGGAGCTCCACGACCTGATCCTACCATCACCCTTTTACCACCGGACTAGCAGACGTACTGCGGCGTACCATCTGCACTTGGTTGACATCCCGACGTGTCGTACTAAGCGCTTCTCCTCCACTTTTGTTATGCGCACAGCCAAAGTCTGGAATTCTCTGCCTGCGTCTGTGTTCCCACCCACATTTAACCCGCCTGCCTTCAAAGCAAGAGTGAACAGGCATCTTCTGGGCACGTTCGTTCCATCATAGATCTCATCCATCGCTTTCCATCAGGCGTGATCGAGGTCAAGAGCAGGCCCATATTATAATAACAAAAAAAAAACAATCATCATCAGCCTCAAACAGTATCTTCCGTAAATACGCCAGGACAAGATGGTTGCCATGGACGTCACGCCAGAAGTCTGCTTCAGTTTACCCTTAACACACTTGGACAAGCCGAGTGATCACTCTAATTTTATGAAAGTGAAAGTAACTCGTTCTGTCTGTGTTACCTTTTCACGCCGGAACGGATTTTATGGCAAACGTATAGACCATGACCTGTGTTAGAACATTACTTCATCTCTCCAAAAACAAGTATGAAACATTAAAAAGTATCGAAGGGCGGGCGTTTTGGGGGATTGTCTCTAGTAAACTTTGACGCTAAAAACGTGCTGTTTATTAGCCTAATTTGAATAAATGAATAAAATATGTTTAATTATAATTTGAATAAAATAAATTTAATTTAGATTTTTTTTTCCTGTTGACAGCGACGTGGACGAATTTTTCGACGCCCTGTAACCTTTTTTGATAGTTGTAAATATGTTTATTTCTATTATAGAGTTAGTATGTAAATAATGTAAATATTATTAGTCTGTGTTTAATAAAAATAAAGATTTAGATTTTTCACTATATTTTTCCCAAAATTGCAGTTACGTCTGTATGCCAGACGGCCCCACACGCAAGTACAGCAACATTGCACATTGCATGCAAGTTAACGACGTCATTAAACCGGATGATTGCGTTACCTGTAGTCCTGTAACTGTTCAGTGCTGTTACAGTCGAGGCTATATAACACCTTCGTCACATTAATTAAGAGCTATTTTTGACTGTTCTGTGCTCATAATCTGCTTTGCCGTTTCGATTGAATTATAATGTAACTCATAAGTCCGACTTTGTCCCTTAAAGATTTTTATTTAACTTGCCTTAGTAGTTAGTTTGTTTTTTAGCATGTATGGTCAAATCTTGCAACTGAATTTCAAACGTTCCCATCGATTGAGCTGAAATTTCGCACACCTTTGGTTGTAGTGTAACACATTTTCATGACTGACGTGACATAATCCCCCCCCCCATTGGTTAACCCCTCATTGGTTAATATACATAGTACGGACACGAAGCTTTGTGTATGCGTTCAATAATGATCGGATCGGAATAGGCTCCCATACAACAAACGTGATTTTTTTGCAGTTTTATCTGATTTTTTTAAATAATGGTACGGAACCCTTCGTGCGCGAGTCCGACTCGCACTTGGCCGGTTTTTTTTTTAAGTTTAATTTGTGATTTTAACAATTAAAAAAACAATGTTCATATTCTTCGTGTGGTTATTCATCGATTGAAATAAAAATATGATAAATTTTGATTTCGAATACAAAGGATTTAGGCTATAATGTCAATTCGACTTTCCATGCATACAACAGTATTCCCAGCACCTTCAACAACTTCGAAAGGACCTTTTAAAAGGTGTATTATCTTGAAAAAGAAAAGAATTTTATAACTGACGGAGGTACAAAAGTCTTGACTGTACGCTACTCTACATGTACTGTACGCATAGTGTTAATTACCATTATGTTAACAGGACTAATTGTTAAGTGTTAGTGGGGGTCGTTTCAGAGGTGTCGCGTTACACAGTTATCCGGGAAAATGGCGGTAAAGGAATGCTTGTGTAAAAATGTTGTAATTTTTTTTAGTTACGATGTTGTTTACCAATACAAACAGTGGTTTATACTGGTTTTATAAGGTTATACCTGGCAAATGACAGTTCAACTGAAAACTGAAATAAATACATCTAAGGAAAGTGAAAAACAACGACTAAATTATGACTGAAATAATTGACTTAGAGCTATCTATCTTAAGATTTTCTTGAATTAAACGGCATGGATCATTCTGAGATTTGTACTGTCTTCTTTCAATTAAAAATAACACACAGCCTTAAAGCACATTTCCTCTCCTAGAAAAGAGGCAGGTATCCCAGCAGTGGGAAAAACCAACGAATTCACGCTCTATTGAAAAATCGATAGAATTTACATTCCCATTCATAAACCTAACAACATCTTATGATAACGACACTCAGGTTTACCCCCTCACTGTCTCCTTACGATGCCATAGACTACGACATTCTATGGTGTCGTAAGCAGTCTCTAAGGGATTAGCCACAAGGATGCCAGCCGTATCCACCTGTGTTTACTAATAACCATGATATTGCACTAATCCTTATGTCAAGTTTATATGATTATGGGAGTTTCTCCCTTCCATGGGTGTTGGTTATGGTCTGCTAAGGCAGTCTGTGGTCGGAAGTTATGTTTTATATGGGATGTTGGGTGGTAATGCTAATTGTTGGGTTGTTTATTAAAAGATTTCCTGGCAGAATGCATGGTCATAGTAATTTGCAGAGCAGGTGTGTATTTCTTACTAAACGCCTAATTTTGACCTGCTGTAAGATTGTATGGTGCGTAAAAGCTAAGGTAGCTAAGCCATGCTTGATTGTTTGCTTGTGTTGAACTACCTATCTAGTTAATACTGATTTGATTAAGGTTTTATAGGTATTTGTACGGGTTTCAAGCTTAGCTTGCGTGCACTGTATTTGCGCAAAAATGTAAATTTACATTTTTACACTAATGTTATATAGAGTTTAAATTTGTTTGTAAGTTTATATGTGGGGTGAAATCTTCAAAACCACTGATCCGGTTTCGAAAATTCCTTAACTAACAGGAAGCTAAATTGTTTCCGAGTGTTATAGGCTACATTTAAAACGTTCCTATGAGTACATTCCGTACATAACGGAAGCGAAGAAGCGAACAAAAGCTAGTGGTAAATATTTACAGTAAATGAAACGAACAACAGTGCAATAGAAATGATTGCTAAAAAAAAATGATTTTGTTTAGCCCGTCATTTAGATTATCGAAAAATATTGGTATGTGATTTTTGTTTTATCAAATTAATAAAAAAAATACGAGGATAAAACGCGTCAGTCCGGCTTGTGACGTCACGACGTGCGTACCTTCCGGTAAAAAATGAACTTAAATGTAACATCACACGAGTTTTCGACGCACTATATCGTCTTCATTTTTTGCGAAAAGAGAAATAATATTATGTGTCTCATATTTTTTGTAAATCTATCTGACGGACTAATTCGTTTTTTTTTTGTCATCTACCTTAGTCTGTTCAAATATACGCCAAGAATGCACAACGCACTACCTCCATGAAATTATCACCAGCATAAAAAGGACATCACCACAAAACTAGGGTCAAAATGACAACATAAACCATACGAACCCACTTATTACCACAGCCTCTCAACTTATGATCACTGTAATGACGTGTAATATTCGGCACGCGTCGGTAATACCCGGTAATAACCAGTAATATCGGGTAATACCGGGTAATATTTTAACGGGACACTTGCGGTTGGTTCGGCAATAAACCGATACCTAACAGATGCCTGCTTGAGGGGTGGCAAAGAGTAAGTAAATGTGGAGATGGGATAGTTTTGTAGCCTCGGCAAGAGTTATAAGAAAGCACTATGAGGTGCTTTTTTTGCCAATTGTAATGTACAAAAATAAAATCTTCAAGCGGGAGGAATCCATAAAAATCAACCATTTTAGATTTTAGGTCTATTTTATTTCCCATAGGACGCGTCAGGGCACATCACCCACAACAAAATAGTGAAATCTTTTTCTTCGTGTCACAGGATAACTACGCCATTTCGGCTGGACTGCATGTTGCTCGGCTCAAGCATTGCAGTTATTTTCTTTCTTTTAGCCAGGTTTCTTGGGGAAACTATCCAGTCTTATAAAGGGAAGCCACAATATATTGAAATGATAATAAAAGATATCTAAAAATTAAGAAGCCGCAGTGCAAGTACGTAGCACTCGATTCGATACGATTCGATAAATCTGACAGTTATTCTCGATAAAATGAGTTTTTAACCAATCGAAAAGTCGGATTTATCGAATCGTATCGATTCGATCGTTATCGATTGCTACGTACTAGCAGTGCCGTTTCGATAGCAATCGTCAATGAGACTTGAAAACTTTTCTTGAATGCCAACAATAAGAAATTGTTACTTATGGATACCAACAAAATTAACTACACTGGCCTGCAAATCTAGGTACTACACTTTTAAAATTTAAAACGTTTTATAGAAATTTTTATCAGCTTTATTAGTTTGTATGTACAAAATTAAACCCTTTTTACCCCCCTTTTTGTTTCGAAAGTATATCTTGTGTACTTAAAAAGTTATTGCAATTTTAAAAGTGTGATACTTATTTTTGCAGGCCAGTGTAGTTAAACTCCGCAGTCGTGATGATGATAATAATTACCTTAAAACAAACAAAAAGAGAACGGAACGTGATTTTTGATCAAACCTAATAAAAACATAAAAACTATTTCCCAAACCCCAGCCATCTGCACTTCCCATAATCTATGCCATAACCGATGTAGTCAAGAGCGTATGACCGATGGCACCGAGTGCGGTTGAGCCGCGTGACGAATGCGGCCGCACTGCGACCACGCGCCGTGACCGTGGCGTGATGGTGGCGTGAGCCGGACGTGTGGAACTATTGTGACGGCTATTTGTGGATTAAATAGATGGTATGTGGATTTCGTTTTTTGTTGGCTTTGTTTAGGAAACAAAGATACTTAGGAGCTAGTGGCTAAATAATAACAGCCGTTCGGGTCAAACGTTAGGTTAAGCAGTGCTTGCCTAGGTTGGTCTGTGGATGGGTGACCACCCATTACATATCGAGTTTTCTCCGTGCCTCGGAAATCACGTTAAGCCGTTGGTTCCGGCTGTCATTTGTAGATCTTTAATAATATAATAATATTTATTCAAAAATAGAATTAGCACAAAAAATACAATTTAAATCTTAGAAATAATGTTGGTATAACAAACTACGATGCCTGTACTAGGTTAAACCTGTATCACAGGCGGCATTTTTCTAATAAATACTGTTTGGACAATAGATTTCTTAACAATATTTAACATAAAATTACGAGTTAGTAAGTATGAGTTAATATATTATGGTATACAAAAAAAATATAATTCAAACAAAAATATAAAATTAATTAAGGTCACACATGTGGATAAAATGTAAGAAAACAATTTTAGTACTTCACTAATTGCTAATGCTTATTCAGACTGTCAGCATTAACAACGTTAAACATCGCAAAATAAAAAACATTGTCAAGGCATTTTTGTTGCGGGCGACAATTTGCTTAGACAGCGAAAAATAAACGGAAAGCCTAAAGTATGACGCACTAGGTGCCCTCATAATCGACGGAGTTAATATATCTATGTTCCGCTATTTTTCTAGCTGGGCATTCAGCGTCTCCCGTTTTGTGGTCACAAGGCTTTTTAAAGCGGGAGCAAGTCGCGCAACTCGGAGTGTCAGCTTTCTTCGTACATTCGGACATCGTATGACCTACGCCACCGCAGTGACCACATACAGAAAATAGTTCTCTACAAGATTTTGCTGCATGACCATACTGCTGGCATTTGTAACACCTCGTAACTAACGTGAAGTCCCTGACAGGACATGATGACCAATTTATAAAAATCCTTGATTGAGGAATTACAATTTTTTGTATATTGGCCGCAACTTCAATCACGTAGTTACAGGTCGCAGCCTCTCTCTTGCCAGATTTGTGGCTTAATTTTACCAAGGCCAAGAAGGATTCTAAGGACATCTCTGGTAACTCTTCGGCTACATTTTGTTCGAAAATGCACTTGAAGACCTCATTTTCAGTCAAGGAAGTGGGCACTCCTATAACCACGATCCG
Source organism: Xestia xanthographa (assembly GCA_905147715.2). NCBI lineage: Eukaryota > Metazoa > Arthropoda > Insecta > Lepidoptera > Noctuidae > Xestia > Xestia xanthographa. Next base: position 3,601,774 of record LR990655.1, read on the forward strand.
GGGTTTACGCTTGTGGGGTTCGTCGGCGGTAAGTCCAGATGTAGAGAGCTGGACAGCGTTCTTCAGCTTATCGGCGTCATGTTTCGTCTCGGTACTGTGACGGGAAGGGTGTCCGTGGGGGTAAATAAAAGAAAACCACGGACCCAGGTCAACATAAAAATATGTTAATAAACTAAACGGGTGTGGGTAGGTTTATGGTCACAAGTTTTCCAAGCCCGCCCGGGGGGTTTGCACGGTACTCTCCTGGCTCAGCCCGGCGTGACGATGACCGTAGCGGTGTGCCACGCTGCAGACGCCAGGTAGGGTGACGGACGGCAGATGATCGCGCCGACCCGTAGAATTTCGACGCGGCCACGCAGGTTGAAGATACCCGCTGCGGAGCCCGCGGCATATTGGATGCCGGTAAAACGGTTGTCAGCCGAAATCTGGAACGTCAGCCGTAATCTTGAACGCCAGCCGTAATCTTGAACGCCAGCCGTAATCTTGAACGCCAGCCGTAATCTTGAACGTCAGCCGTAATCTGGAACCCTGGAAAATAACGTCCAGCGTGTCACGGAATGGCTAGCAGTCATCCCCGCTGATTGTGACACCAAGGCAAAAGCAAAGCGAGAAATACCCGTGCGCCAATGAAGGTGATGTGTGGTAGTCACAATCAGTACGGAGTTTACATGATGGTGGTGGTAAGCACGACATGATTTGCACATTTTGAGTGTCATGAACAATGTCAAATACACTTGGCTGAAGGCTACATGATTTAAGCATTTGAATGTGCATAGCAAAAACGGTGATAGAAAGTGGCTCACATCTTGAGACCACGTAGTTAGTGATACACAAAGTATGAAAACGTGAATTGCTGTTCAACACTTACCCAGTATGGGGTTTACGCAGACACAAAACGGAAAGAGTTAGGTTACTAACAAAAATTAAAGCTGCCTGCTTTAAGCCCGAATATTCTAGATCACGAGTACTTCTAGAAATTTAATTTCCGATGAGAGAACGCGTCTACTCACTGGGAGCAGAATATTTCCAAAAAAGGCCTCGTCACCGCGAGTCCGTGACATTTATACTGGCGTGTTTACGCATAGACAAGTCTTCACTCATTCGATCAGATACACGTAACGCGCGCACAGCGCTGGTAAAAACAGCTAATTTTAGTCGTTTAGTAACTGGACGGCCCAATGAGTATGTATACTCTGTGGCGTTTGTTTTGACATTTAACTTAATTAAAGTGTTGAATAGGTTATGTTTACAAAGTAACGGTAGAAACTATTCTGAGTTTCTACAACGTTACAGTACTTATTATTACGCCACCATTTTTCGTTTTCCGGACACCACGTACTTGCAGCTTCATTTGCTCGGGCCGTATGATTTTTTGCACCAGTTCTTTAGTTTCGTTACTAGTTTTCAATTTGTCATTGGGATAAATGGCTACAGAGCTATTAGGTCGGACAAAATGGTTCGATCCCTTTTTCACCATATCGGCAAAAGAAGTATTTCCTGCAGAACTAGAATCCCGTATCGTCTGCTTGAGCTCCGAGATATGATCCGTCAGGTCGCGCTGTTGTTTTAGGGTACCGATCATGTTATCCGCGTGAATAGATTTTTGTTTCAGCGACTGGTATAACACCGCCATTTGTGATGTACCTGATTCAACTTTACGGCAAAGGTTTGCGATCTTCATTTTCTGCTCGGTGTTGAGTTTGCCATCCATGGCAATAGAGCAAACTTCATCCAAGTACTGCTGGATCTGGGTCATCCACCCTTGGATTTCGGGCGTTGAAGCAATGACAACGGCAGTAGCTGACTGCGACGGCGAGCCGGAGGGTTGCACTGGCCCCCTTGGATTACAGGGGCTGTTTTCCATTTTGTTGGTTTTATTAAACTTCACTATTTCGAGTCCATTATTCGCAAAAACTACACACTAAGCAAAATTACTTCATGCATTACGATAGTAATACCTGCATTATAGGAGGTCACTATTATTAAAGTTTTAAACAAATATTGCTGAGCACGTCTGTACGCTACGAGTGCTCGAAACGTATCATCTCCTTTGACAGTCGTTAGGTAGTCAGAGGCCCAAAAAGTTTGACAACCAGTCTTACCAAGGGGTATCGTATTACCCGGTACTAACTGGGTTGTGGAGGTCAGATAGGCAGTCGCTCCATGTAAAATACTGGTATTCAGCTGCATCCGGTATAACTGGAAGCCGACCCCAACATAGTTGGGAAAAGGCTAGGCAGATGATGATCTTTGTTTCCTAAACTGTTGAGTCATTATAAAATTGTCTTGTTTTATTGATTAGGTACACTACTCCACATGTACAAGTACAGCAGAAGTAGAGGAATACTTCTATGTTTAAATCATTTTGAAAAAAAAACATTATAAAGTTGAAGTTGAAGCTGGGCAAAGGTATCAACTTGATGGGTGCCTTAGGATGGACGGTGCTGCCGAGGCTGGCCTAGAAAGAGATAGCGAGATGATTTAGACGCGAATCACGAAGGCTGGTTCGAAGTGGCATAGGTAGTATTATTGATTTATCATATTTGTGTAATTTATTACGTGTAATTTCACATTTTGTAATTAATCTTTAAATAATAATAATAATAATAAAATTTATTTCAGACTTAGTCCATAAATTTGTTAGTAACAATGTTCTTAACCTAGTGTTAGTAACAATACAAATCTAAAGTAGTAAGTAACATTGTTCTTAGCCTAGTGTTAGTAAAGGTACAAAAAAGTCAGGCGCTTGGTCTCGCGTGAAGGCTCATCCAATGTGCCATCAGTACCGAGTTCCAGCGGCCGGCACACACGGCCAGAATGGCGCTGGGGCTACCGCGCACCCGCGCCTGCATCGATGCGCAGCGCTTACGCATGATGGCATGGAAGCCATCCACGTGCGCCTCTGCGAACATGCCACTCGCGCTACAGTAGCGCGGCAGCCCCATCAACACCCTGAACGCGTTATTATACTGTACACGCAGGGCGTTATACGTCCCCTGCGTGTATTTAGCCCACAAACTGCACGTGTAGAAGGTCTGACAGAATGCCCTAAATAGTGTGACCTTCACTTGTTCTGTGCAACGAGCGAATCTGCGAGCCAACATATTACAGCGGATGCACAACGCCCTACGCTCTCTCTCCACGTCCATGTTATCTTTGAGGTCTTCGGTGACCCAGTGGCCCTGAGTAAATGATTTGTTAATTTATTTTGACATTTATTTATTTATTCTGGATCGTTTGTGTATTTTGACTTGTTAATTTAATCTAGTTTATTCAATAATAATAATTGTATTGTACTTAATTCTGATATGTCAATAATTTATGTGTTTGGTTTCTATTTTTGTTTTATACAGGGTGGAATTTTGTAATGCCACCTGGAGGGAAAGTACTCTTAATACCGATAGCAAATTTTACTCAAAGAAAACATTCCTTCATTTTTAAAAAGAAATTAATCTGCATTCAAAGATTTTGAAAATTCGCGTGCCACACTCGGGAATCGAACCGTCTAAATTCCAATAAAATAACACCCTGTATTTTTATGGCACCAATCGATAAGGTCAATCATAAGGATCAAATCCCCCACAAAATACGCGCTTTGACGTGGTGTTGCGGACACCGGCCCGTTATACAATATACCTACAATATCTAAGTAAATAAGTATTGAAATCAAAATATTTTTAATTTCTGACGTGGAACGTAAGCATTTTCTGATGAAACAATAAAGGGTGTAAAACACCTTTTAACGAAGCTGAAAGGCACTTGTTCTCCCCGTCATTGCGATCATTTTTTATTCTACACCATACCTGGGAATCTTCTAGTTACGGAGATATCGGTGGTCAAAGTTCCAACTTTTTGTAATTTTCTTTTAAATACTAGTTTTTAATGTAAGGTTTTTACTTTAAACAACTTCACGACCACCGTACTATTCAATCCATCCATCAGCACAATGTTTTGAGTGCGTACATTGAGTTCTACCATAAAACATGATTTTTCACCCCAAAAAAAAAATCGTTTCTCAGCAATGATTTTTGCGTAAAGTTACTTAGTTTGATGTACAGAATGCTTGGTTGACGGTTTCGTGAAGAGGTCTTTTACACCCTGTATTACCTAATTGATTACCAAACACAAAATTGCAATCATTCCCCGCTCCCACATATTCCTTTCACGTACCTCGACGATTTATTACAAAACTACAAGTGCGTACCACACATTGCATTCCATAATTACTTCTTCCCGCCACGCGTCTGCTGCTCCTCAAATAATTGAATGTGGGCGAAAATTTATGGTTTTTGCACAATTTTTATAGGCTCCTGTGTTTAACGTGTCTGCTTCCAACGATTATGAACGGAGCTATGATGTTTGTCACCCCTCTGACTTGTGCTAGCGTGAGGGTTGCAAAGTGTGTATAGAGTTTGGTGGGTGTGACTGGGTATCATTTTGGTGTGTCTGTGTATTTGTGTAGACATGTTACTGTTGTTTGTATTGGAAGGTACGATGGTAGAAAAAGTGCCTGGTTAAACAACGGCTAAGTTTGGCTAGAGAAACAGAGGTAGGAGGATTTTAAGCGGATTAGCCAATCTCCCATTGATTTTACGAAATGATTTTGTTAGCTACAGTCAAGACTAAAACAAAGAAATCTCCTTGGTAAACTTAATAGACCTGAAGTCATAATTATAAATAATTATATTCTTGACACGAAACAGAGAGCTCAGAATCTTTATTCTGGAATCTGTGGTTGGTGATCTGTGTTGGTTGTAGATTGTTGTCCACAAGATGGCCATGCTTCATGCAGTATCTGAAACTGAATAATAAGTTATTAAGTCATCTATTTGGCCTTTTCTCAACTATGTTGTCGTCGGCTACCACTCTAACCAGATGCAGTTGAATACCAGAATTTTACATAGAGCGAGTGCCTATCTGACCTCCGCAACCCAGTTAGTACTGGGTAATACGATACCCTTTGGTAAGACTGGTTGTCAGACTTTTGGACCACTAACTACCTATAACGACTGCCAAAGATCTAAAGGCAGCTGGGACCAACAGCTTAACGTGCTTTCCGAGGCACGGATGAAACTCGGTATGTCCGGTACCGTAAAGATCCGACCCGACCCGAGTGGCTGTTACTATTTAGCCACGAGCTCCATTATTAGGTACAGTAACAAAACGTGTCAACCAATAACCACACGAATCACTCCAAACTTACTATCACACTTCACAATAACAACAGCTCTATATACATCTAAAAATAGCCGTCCACCCTCGTTGCATCACACCGCGTACATCATAAGAATTGCGAGAGAAACTCAACGTTATTTATATTGAATTATGAGGGGAAACACCCCTGTGCAATGTGGTATGTAAGTATGTCGGTATGTTCACGATTGTCAATTATTTCTTAGACGTTCAAATTGAAGGCAGCTGTAGGCTGCAATTTCCTTTTGTTTTAGTAACTTTTAGTTTAGCTTGTCTTCTTGGCTCCGGCCGATGGGCCGGAAAACTTCCCCATAACAACGTAACACATCCGTAACACACACACACACACACGTTCACATTAGTAACTTTCCCATTTCGACAACTAAACAAAAGACGTGCGAAACAAGTGAAAAAAAAACAACCCGCGATCATGGCGCTTGCAACAGCGTCGAAATATCGGGAGCTCAAAACAATAACTAATCACGGAAGATATCCCGTAAGTGACAATATAAGTTAAGTTGTAAACCGTGAAAGCTTAAAACAGTGTTTGAAGTGAAAAAGTGTGCCAACTCGTAACTATTTTAATCTTCATACATTGAATCCCATTTCGTCAACCATAAGTTTCAACTGTTTTTTGTACAGCACAGTCAGCTTCCAAGGTTACAAGGAAACCTTTGTTGATTTTGCTATTTTTTGTCTCTCTCTGGCACACTAAGGTTTGTTACGAGAGAACTCAATTTTGAATTTGAACAGAAAGTACTAGGAGAACAGAATCAAGAAGTACCGCTGAAATCGTCTTTTTAGTGAATACCCAACACTTCTCTTCAGGATTGTTGGGCCCAGTGGTAGACACGTCAATAAGAGCGTTAGTCGCGTTTATTATAAAGTCCTCTAAAGTGTACTAGTATGGACACTCGAATTTTGTGTCGCACAGACCTCTGGTCATTAGCAGGTTCAATATCTTTGATTAATTCCGTCGGATTGAGATGTCTGCGGTGGCTTAGGTACCATTAAGAGCACTAAACCACTTAGTTGTATTGAATTGAATCACGTCGTGGGTGTATAAGTCTTTTCAAAGCGAACTTCGGCTTTAGAAAAGGCCTATTTTACAAAAAATAGTCAGTTTTTTTCATCGGTTTATTGCTTGAAGATAGATCTGCTTCCCAACTTACCTGATCTTAGGTTTTATCTGGCTTTGCAGAACCGAGAATCATCTGATAACAACCATGATTTAAACTAAGGCTTGATTTTAAACACTGTTCTAAGCTTTCACGGTTCATAACTATACTTAAAATGTCACTTACGGGATATCTTCAGTGATTATTGTTTATTTTTGAGCTCCCGATATTTCGACGCTGTTGCAAGCGCCATAATCGCGGGTTGCAACAGCGTCGAAATATCGGGAGCTCAAAAATAAACGATAATCACGGAAGAAATCCCGTAAGTGACATTTTAAGTATAAGCTTGATTTTTATTTTAAGGCGATACCAATGTAGGTTAGCTCCTTCCATATCACAACAAGAAACTCGAACAATTTTCACTAACCAGATATTTTTCACAAAAAGATTTCATGCCAACACAAATTCACTTCCATGTTTACATTTCAGTCCCTCCCCTAACGTAGTGGAAACCATCTTTATCACTCAACCCATGACCAAAAGGGCTATAAAGGGCCCCAGACGACATTGTAAAATTTCCATAGCATTTCCTATTTCACCGCAGTAACCTATTTCCTGAGACTAACAACTTTTGTGAGATGAGAAAGGGGAGGCTGTTTTAATTCTTGATTTGTCGACTACAGGAACTAAATTAGCAACTCTATTTGTGGTGATTCAAACTTCGTTTGAAATGCTGTTAGAATAAAGTTCTAATCAGCTTGTTCTACAAAGTGGTATGTTACGTTAGTCACTGCGGGCCGAATAGTGCGAAATGAGTGTTTTTTTGCGATTTACTAAAAATCAATTGATTGGACTAAAAAAATAAAACACTATGATGCTAATATGTTGCTTGTAATATTTGCCTAAAAAAACCAGAATGATCGCATGTATTTTAGTATGGTTTTTACTCGTTAAAAGTAATTTTTAGAGATAAAATTGTCGTGATTTTTTTTTATCGAGTAATATTAGTTGTATTATGTTTTCAACACTATCGTACTAGCATATATCCTGAAGAATATCATATATATTTCTGGTTTTGTTTATTGCAGTGAATCATGTTTTTTAGGGTTCCGTACCCAAAGGGTAAAAACGGAACCCTATTACTAAGACTTCGCTGTCTGTCCGTCTGTCTGTCCGTCTGTCCGTCTGTCCGTCTGTCTGTCACCAGCAGGCTGTATCTCATGAACCGTGACAGCTAGACAGTTGAAATTTTCACAGATGATGTATTTCTGTTGCCGCTATAACAACAAATACTAAAAGCAGAATAAAATTAATATTTAAGGGGGGCTCCCATACAACAAACGTGTTTTTTTTATAATAATTGGTACGGAACCCTTCGTGCGCGAGTCCGACTCGCACTTGGCCGGTTTTTTTAGGGTTCCGTACCCAAAGGGTAAAAACGGAACCCTATTACTAAGACTTCGCTGTCTGTCCGTCTGTCCGTCTGTCTGTCACCAGGCTGTATCTCATGAACCGTGACAGCTAGACAGTTGAAATTTTCACAGATGATGTATTTCTATTGCCGCTATAACGACAAATACTAAAAACAGAATAAAATTAATATTTAAGGGGGGCTCCCATACAACAAACGTGATTTTTTTATAATAATTGGTACGGAACCCTTCGTGCGCGAGTCCGACTCGCACTTGGCCGGTTTTTTTGTATTATAAAACTCGCGTTTAGCTCTTGTAGTCCCCTTAAGTCTGTAGCTCTTTTGTAGATGTAGATTTACTACCCCGTTGGTCTCGTGGTCGCAACCGCGCGTGACTGCTGAGCGTGGGCCCTTGGTTCCATTCCTGGGCCTGCCAAAAATTGCTATTGGGTTTTTCTATTAAAAAAATCTCAGTGAAAAGTCACTGAGATTTTTGCCATCAAAAATCATCATCATCATTTTTTTTCATTTGTCTTTTTTAATTCTTACGCTATCTCTACTATAAAGCTCTGGAATGCGCCACCTTTTGGCATTAAAAAGGCTGAAAGCAAATTCACTTTCAAAAGAAAAGTCCGTAACCACTATTTAAGTCAGAATAGATAGCTCTCAAATCGAAGTCTAGTCATAATAATTATTATAGTTTTCTCGCTATTTTATTTTTAATTTTTGGTATTTGATAGAATATCTATTAGTTTATTTTATGTGTATTAGTATAAATATAAGTATATACATTCTCGTTAATAAGAAGTTAGTTTTTTTAGACATTATTTTGTACCCTATAACTATGTTTTCTTATTTAACCCAAAGGTTGACTGGTAGAGAATGCCTTGTGGCATTAAGTCCGCCTATGTACCACTCTTGTACATGAAGTTTAAATAAATAAATAATTAAGATGGCGGTTGACAGATACCCCGTGCCTCGGAAAGCACGTTAAGTCGTTGTATCTGCTTTGATATGTCTCCGGTCGTGTAGGATTGTCCGTCCCATCGGAATATGACTTATATGATAATATGATTATGGCTTATCTCCGCCGAATTATGACCGCCATGGCGGAAAACGGTCCAGACTCTTTTCTTTTTGGTAGCTCACGTGACGATTGAGCATGGGTACGTTCCCAAGGTTTTGCAAAGAGTAAGATGGTTTTTCATTAGGAATTCCTCAATAGTATTTATTTCAGACCTTTAATTTGTGCTCAATTGAAGAATAATGAGAGCAGCAGTGGCCCAGTGGTGGCGGCCCCGACTTACGAACAGTAAGTCGTGGGTTCGAACCCAGGCAGGCGCATTACTTTGTGTAATTTATTTCATCACCACTGCTATCAAAACGGTGAAGGAAAACATCGTGAGGATACCGGCATGTCTATGTCATGTCTGTCAAGTCTCTACCAATCCGCACTGGGCCTGCGTTGTGGATTATAGCTCATTCCCTCTCATAGAGAGGAGGCCTGTGTGATGTGTCCCAGCAGTGGGAACATTAAAAGGGTGATGATGATAATGATGAAGAATATTACACGAGACTTGAAACGTATCTGATGAAAGGACGTAGGTAAGTACTGTAATTGTCTACCTACCTATCTACATACCCTCTTGGGGAAAACAAGCGTGAAGCTGTCTTGTGTTAAATATCCAGGACAGGATGGAACACCAACAGATTTATGGAATGGTCTTCGCGACAATAACTAATTTCAAACATAGCTCGTAAAGTTGTAAGTACACGATACATACCATAGTATCTCGAATATCTTAAGTTAGATCGTAAAGCCGTAAATTGACAATTTCCACTCAATCTCCGGGGCTATTAATTGAGTAATTTATAACCCAATTATAATAGAGAGTCTTCCTAAGCAATCCAGAAACTGCTTTGATTAGTATATCTGCCGCTTGGTAACAAAGTTAAAAAATGTATCGCATAATAATGTACTTGGATCCTAATTAAGTCGATCCTGATAGTTAATAGAAAAAAAATGTAATAAGGAAGTCTTTAGATGCTGCGTAAATATTCATTTACTTATTTAAGGTGACACATCACACGGGCTCGAACTCATTGGTGGGCGTGGGAAAAAAGCACGCTGTCTCACCTGGCATCGTGCCCGACAGAGATAGTATCAGTGATGAGTAGTTAGACGCTAGTCTTCACGCACGTCTAGTTCGTACGCACAGACACAGCGTTCCGAACCGTTCCGAACAAAAACGAAGTTATATAATACTTTCGTCTGACCTTTTATTTATATGCGCTAAAAAGAATAAAATAAACTTTTTCTTTAAAAAATTTACTATCAATTTATAATGTCATCGTCACTACACAATTCGCGAGATTAGTGGCAACAATAATATTGTATAACTATATTGTTTGTTATTGTTCGCCAGGTCTGCTAATCCCTCGAGAGAAATAAATGGCTGTGAAGCCAGCAGAGTCTGGACGTTGGTCGGCAGACGACTGCTTTATATTGTCATCGTGGTACTGTGGATTTCCTTGGCCTGATAAAGTTTAGGATTTCCTTTTCAGGAGTCACTAATTTAGTGGTTGTTGTACACTAACTAAATTAAATTAAAAATGTTCATAATTCTATATAAATTTAGTCAACACAAGACAGAGAAGTGACAGATCAGAAGAAAAGTAAAAATTATATCGTGAAGGTTTTATGTAAATAAAGTTTCTAAATAAGTAGGTCGCTACACCATATTATAGGGTGTGCGTTTCGATGGCGCGACCACGGCGTTTTTTTTTTGAAATAACTATTATGCTATAATTTTGTAAAAATATGTATGTACGTGGTTCACATTTCCAAAAACCTTAAATTTGTCAAAGTTATGGTTAAAAAGTTACAAGCGTTTGAACGTGGCCACGCCATCGAAACGCGGAGAACCGCGCGGCCACGGAAATCTTAAAAACTAAGCGTTGCAGAGACCTGAAATTTAGGTAAATAACAGATTGAATTTGTAAAAAAAATATAAAAAATCCTAGGTTTATATTTCAGGAGCATACGTACGGTATCGCTTATAACCTTCAAAATGTTCTGAATGTGAATTTTTTTTTTTTTTTTTTTTTCTAGCCTGCTCTGTCCCACTCCTGGGCAAAGGCCTCCCTCCATTCTTTCCACTTCTCGCGAACCCGCGCGTCCTCCTTCCAGTTCGGACGGAACCTGTCTAGTTCGTCCCGCCATCTCCTTCGTGGCCTGCCGCGACCCCGCCTCACTGTGTCAGGGCACCAGTTTCCTGCAATTTTGGCCCACAGTTTGTCCGGCATGCGGCAGACATGACCTGCCCAGTCCCATTTGAGTTGGGCAGCCTTTTGAGCCACGTCAGCTATATTTGTTTTGGAGCGCAGTATTGTGTTTCGAACACGATCCGTTAATTTAACACCTAGTATACTGCGCTCCATTGCTCGTTAAATAACTTAAATTAAAATTAATTAATTTAATTAAATTTTTTTACCAAATCTTGCCATAGTTTATAAAAAAATAATGCCGTGGTCGCGCCATCGAAACGCACACATTATAGGAGAGCAATAAAAATGCACAGGCCCTTCACTTCAGCGAAAAACAAATGACACGTCACTGACGTCATGCATGAAATGAAAAGGACAGAAATATAGGTCTTGTTCTTCTATCAAACGAACGACATGTCAATATCGCGTGTCCCCCTTCCCGCACCGCACCGGGGGAAACAATATTCAGTGAGATGCACGAAAATTCATAGTAAAAGGCGCGCGTAAAAAAATATGAAAAGGCTTTTGGGAAATCGAATTTTATGAAAAAACCACTGCATAAATCATTATCAAATAAAATTTATTGAATTCTTCGATAATTGTGCTGTGTCGGTACCGACTTTGTTTTGGAAATTTGACACTTCTTTTATTACTAATTTACGCCCAAAGTTACGTTAAAATTGGCAATAAAAATTAATCTTTGGTAGCTCGTAACTTTTGAATGGCTTTTTATTTTACTATTCTGTTTCCGCACAGACACAATTAATAATGAGACAAAACGATATCATGTTTAACTTTTGATGAACCATGTCAAACAGTGGAGTAATAGCCCCCCGAAATTTGTATGGAAAATATGTTGCGCAGTTCAACCTTAAGGCCCTACTTCGAAAATAAATCGTAACTCGATGGGCGTGACTTAGCCCCCCGCGCGGGGAGCGGCGAATGTAGATTACGCGGTCGACTGTGCGGTCACGTGGCATCGGGATAGTCAGAGAGACCACGACACTAAATCTAGTTCGATAACACTCCCAGTGGCTAAGTGTTAGTGTGACACAGCCCGTGGCTAAATAATAACAGACGCTCGGGTCGATCTTCAGGTTAAGCCGTGCTTGCCTAGGTTGGTCTGTGGATGGGTGACCACCGGGTTCCTTCCGTGCTTAGGAAAGCACGTTAAGCCTTTGGTCCCGGCTGTCATTTGCAGATCTTTGACAGTCGTTATAGGTAGTCAGTGGCCCAAAACGTGTGACAACCAGCCTTACCAAGGGGTATCGTACTACGAAGTAAGTACTAACAGGGTTGTGGAGGTTAGATAGGCAGTCGCTCCATGTAAAATACAGTTATTCAGCTGCATCCGGTTAGACTGGAAGCCGACCCCAACATAGTTTTGGAAAAAGGCTAGGCAGATGATGAATTAGCCACGTTCAAATCATAACTTGGGAGCAGCGGTGGCCCAGTGGTGGCGGCCCCGACTTACGATCAGTAAGTCGTAGGTTCGAATCCAGGCAGGCGCATTACTTTGTGTAATTTATTTCATCACCACTGCTCTCAAAACGGTGAAGGAAAACATCGTGAGGAAACTGGCATGTTATAGAAACAAAAATTCGAAGACATGTGACATCTACCAATCCGCACTGGGCCCGCGTGGTGGACTAAAGCCCATTCCCTCTCATAGAGAGAAGGCCTGTGTCCCAGCACTGGCGAACATTAACGGCTGATGACGATGATGATGATGATGAAATCATAATTTCTGTGTAAGAAAAACCACTGCTGCATCTTCCAAACAGTGGAGAAAGTGGTTGCTACAGCGATTGAAAGTCGCTCACCACGCAGCAGATTCGGCGTTTTGTCAGCAATCACCCGGTTCCTTTCGACTTGTACTGATTGAATACGCGTGCCACGGTCACTTACGAATATTTTGATTAATAGTGCCTCCAGGTTTTTTGCATTGCAGCATCGTCATTTCGTGTTCCCCAATTAATAATGTGACTAATTATATATATAATATGTATATCATCATTCTGGGAGTGTTATCGAAATAGGTTTAGAAGTTGCATGGGCTCTCTAACTAGGAGAACCGAGTACGCACTTCTTGGGATTTTTGAAATATTAGCACACAGGTGGTATGGAGTAGACAAATAATACAAAAAATACTTTTCAACCTTTTTAGGGTTCCGTAGTCAACTAGGAACCCTTATAGTTTCGCCATGTCAATCACGCCGACAAAGTGGTAAAATAAAAATTGGAAAAATGTTTTATTAGGGTAGCCCCCCTACATGTAAAGTGGGAAGTGATTTTTTTTTTTAATTTCAACCCTAACGTGTGATATATTGTTGGAAAGGTATTTAAAAATGAATAGGGGTTTTCTAAAATCATTTTTTGATAATGTCAATAATTTCGGAAATAATCCCTCCCAAAGTAAAAAACAATGTGTGTCCCCCCCTCTAACTTTTGAACCATAAGTTTAGAAAATATGAAAAAAATCTGAAAAGTAGAACTTTATAAGGACTTTCTAGGAAAAACATTTTGAACTTGATGGAAACAACAGTTTTTGTACAAAAAAGACAAAAAGTTGTACAAAATAATTTCTGGACTAAGTTTGTAGTATATTCGTATCAACAACAACAACAACAACAGCCCATAACGTCCACTGCTGAACATAAGCCTCTCCCATGATGGGAGGAATTTGCCGTAATCTCCACGCTTGGCAGGCGGATTGGAGATCGCAGTCATGAATGACAGAAAACGCTGCTGCCCATTCTCTGGTCTACGGAGGCGCAAGGTGTTCTGCCTCAAACATTAGTCGCCTTATACGACACCCGTGAGTGTAATGGGCTGGTTCTATTCTACTCTGCCGGATACCACACGGCTTATATTCGTATATGCATGCATTTTTACATAATGGATACCCACCTTTAAACTCATAAGTGGGAACACTTATTGTGACGGACGGGAAACTACGGAACCCTACACTGAGCGTGGCCCGACACGCTCTTGGCCGGTTTTTTTTATTTAGTACAACATGTAATAAAAAATAATTTAGAAAACACTCATGTTGTTTTACTACCTCATTTCCTTTTTCCGCTCCAGCACAAATACAACAGTATTTGTTTTTAACTGCTATGAAAAGAACTTGACGAAATCGTCTACCTATAATAGGGAATATGCACGTAATTTTTTCTTCACCTAAATCAATGAAATACAGTACTATCAATCAACCCAAGAAAAGTATTAAAAGTTAAGTTCAACTATTGTCGCACAAAAATAATATTAAACTCCTTCAATTTTCTACGACAGTTCAAACGTCCGTAGCTGTCGCGGCCATGATATGACGTCATTATCCACAATCTGCCTTGTTTACATCTATTTTTTTTGGCCTTAGTTTTTTTTTTAATACTGGTATTTAGCTGCAACCGGTAAAACTGGAAGCCGACCCCAACGTAGTTGGGAAAAGGATGGGTAGATGATGATGAATAATTGTAGGTATGTGCTTTATTCAAGTAAAAATTGCAATAACAATATTAGCGTTGAACCTCATCTGGCAGCATGGAATCGCACTTTTCCGTGGTCCCATCCTTTTCTGTCGCTCAGAACCATAATTTGCTAGAACGGGAATGCTATCGCACGCGGCAGCATCACCGATGCTATCGGGCGCACGCTCTGTATCTCGCTCTAACAAATGACGGTTCTGGGCGATAGAAAAAGATACGAGTTCGATTTCGTATGGCAGTGGTTCTTCTTCCTCATCTTCGTTATCGACATCATGTGGTTGCTTCCTTTTATTTCTGAAATAAAAACGATCATCAACATTCAAGTGGAGCATAATCAAATTCATTAATATCGTTTTTTATTATTGATAACGTTTGTTCTAAAACCAGAAATCGCAAAAAAAACTACTCTAGTTGGAAATAAAACTAAAGTGATTAAAAAACTAAAATATATTATATTTAATCACACACGATAAACCATGCCTCAAGAAAGATCAAAAAATGAATTTCGGCTAAACTCACCTTTTTTCGCAATTTAAAAGCTGCTCCAATCTTTTTTCTGCTCTAAGTGTGTCATACGCGGTAATAGTATTTGACGTATTGTTGACATAATTCTAACCCAAAATTAATTTTAAGTTTATTTTAGCCATTTTTTATATTTATGAAATAAATCTCAAGAATAGTCTTTATATACCTATTCAACACTAATTAAGTAACAATCTACTAACTTTTACTATACAAACAATTATCAAAATCACGAAAATCCGATAGCACCGATCAGGGCCGGATCTAGGGGGGGGCAAGCCGGGGCCCATGCCCCGGGCGGCAAGTTTAGGGGGCGGCAAATTCAAGCTTGGCTGACTTACGGTCAAAGTTGCGATAATGATGAGTTGTAACGATACAACTCATTGATTTCTATCTGACTGGAAAACTGTTCCTGTTGAAGAAGAAGGAGCGCCCTGCAGACACCCCATATGCATACTAGCCCATCGATTTAGATGAGGAAGACAAACTCTTTGAGAGCTAAACTGTAAACCGCCTATTTCAGCATCTGGCTACTGAGGATCTGGCGGACCCGCTTAGATGCCGCTGCCTCGCAGAGCAACTGCGCAGTTGTCAGACTCCTCGACTCTCCCCTTAGCTCAGGATTTCTACCTCGAGAAAAGATTGGAGGCACTCCTATACCATGCCAAACCTATGCCGTACCAATTTCTGCTGCATAATCAGGGCCTATCGGAGGAATAGAGATATCATCTATGTACGACTGGGCGCTTCGCGGTTAGCTTCTTCATGGTGTTTGTGTCATCTGTTATGCTGATGACACGCTGGTGAAGGCAAACGTTTCGGCAGGTCGTCTCTTGTATCTTGGCGACAGTTCTGGGGTCGTAGATGAGATCCGAGTCGACGATGAAGTACCTGGGACTTGTCCCTAATTGCCGCATTTTCAGCAGTTGACACCCCGGTTGATGGGCACCGCGAACTTAATCTCGTGGCTACCGCCCAATCTGAGGGGATCCAATTTCTACAGAAGATTATGGTATAGGATATATGGGGATCGTACGGTCAGTGAAGTGCCAGTATGGGCGAACAACTTGACGACCTAAATACTGTAATTTAGCGATGAACCCAGAGAGCGATGGCCGTCAGAGTGAAGAGAATAAATCAAACGGTCTCCTTCAAGGCGGCGAGCTTTTTGGCCGGATCACCACCATGAAATCTTGACGTTATAGTCTTTACACAGAGCAAGTACCTGATGCGCCGCCAACGACATGATGTCAAGGTGTACAGGGCTGTGCTCCACCAGTTCCTAGTGGTGGAATGAGAAGTTCGCCAACCCAGGTCCGAAACCCAGTGCACATCACTTTTACGGCGATAAGACTCGTGACGAAGAAGTGGCATAAGAAGACGGCATGGCGCTCTCATTTTCCGTCTGGCACAGGTACTCTCCGGGCATTCACTACTGTGGAGACTGCTCCGAAGTCATCACAGAACTTATTAAAAGTTATTTGCGATCATCTATGAGCCAGGAACGTTTGTCAAGTCTCGCAATCTTAGCGATAGAAAATCGAATGGCACATGAAATAAATTATGACAAGGCCATAGACTTCTTTGTAGAACAAAAAGCTAGAAGAGTAAAATGATAATTTCAATTTGAAGTACAATACAATAATACATCCAACTCGTTTTGTTTAAAAGCACAGGGTAGGTGCTTTCATAACAACAATATATGTCCTACACGTTCATGTATGTAGGTATATTTGTAAATATATAGTGTAAACACAGAAAGAGCAGCGCTAGTTAGGTCCTTGTGGCATTCTATCTGCGAGGCTTATGCAGGGACGGAACTATATAAGGGCTTTTTGAGCTGCAGCCCAGGGCCCCGCGTGGATATAAAGGGCCCTCAGTCACCTTTTGCAAAAATTGGAGCATGTGGACATTTTGATCTCAAGATCTTTCTCTGAGGAAAGACGTAAAATTTTCGAGCTCGCTTCGCTCGCTCTTACAGCCTTGTTTCTCTTGAATTTTAACTTTGTCCATAAGTCACCTAAGTAACTCCGGTAGTTCGAAACAATTCTAACCTGTCCAAGGTAGGTAAACTGTTAAGTTTTCCAACTGGCTTTGCTTGCTTTTTAGACTACTTTCTTTAGACTTTGTCTAAAAGTCGACCTGTTACCCATTCCTGTATGAAGGATCGAAACAATTCAAATCTATCCAAAGCAAGGTGTCAAAAAATTTTCGAGCTCGCTTCGCTCGCTCATGCAGTCAAATTCCTCCTTAATCTTAACTTTTGAAGTCAACCAAGTAACTCCTGTATGAAGTGACGAAATAGTTCTAATCTGTCCAAAGTAGGGTGTTAACATTTTTGAGCTCGTTTCGCTCGCTCTTGGAGC
The DNA here is from genome assembly GCA_905147715.2 of Xestia xanthographa. NCBI lineage: Eukaryota > Metazoa > Arthropoda > Insecta > Lepidoptera > Noctuidae > Xestia > Xestia xanthographa. Next base: position 3,619,139 of record LR990655.1, read on the forward strand.
CTTTTCAAATAACTCTTCAAAACCTAAACTAACCAATCCGAGGTCACGGAGGTGCTAACATTTTTGAAGTGGCTATATGCACTTCAGCTGCATCCGTAAATAGTAAACTTAAAAATCTCACCCTTCTGATAGGCCCCCCTTCTGGCCCAAAAGCTGGCGACGCCCTTGGCCAGGCCCCCAAGTAGTATTAGCCCAGGGCCCAACAAACTCATGGTCCACCCCTGGGCCTATGGCCATCATTAGGCGTCTGATGACTGAAATAATGATGATGATAAAAATAAAAATATAGACGGGCGGGGGCGGCATTTTTCAGTTTTTGCCCCGCCTCGAAAAAATTCAAGATCCGGGGCTGGCACCGATCTGCAAACAAATGTCATAGGTTCGTCGTCGATGAAGTGCACCGGGCGACTGATCTTCTGAGCGAGCGAAAGTGATGCAATTACTTTTGAAACACAAAAGAAGAGATAGCTACAATGTGCGTGCGCTCGGAATAAAAGGACGTATGTGCCAAAACGAATTCACTCTATTTTTAACAAAATAAAGGCATAACATTTAAAATGACTTTGAGTAAACTTAGATATAATAATTTTCTATGTTTTAAAGTAAATTCGGTTGAATATCTCTTAAGCGTTACGCCGTGATGTTGAAAAAAGTAAAAAAATAGATGTAACTTTGCAATTTTTTTGAATCGAGAAAAAATCATTTAATCGTGTATTTCTTTTAGACAATACTAGACCAAAGAGTCAAAAAACATATACCAAAATGTTAGATCCCTATTCTACATACTCAACAAGTTACACGAAATAGAAAAACCACATTTTTTTCAACATATCACCATACTAGCTTATGTCAGCGGCTTGGGTGTTTAGTCTGAACGGACCAAATCGAATGGACCGCGGTCCGTTCAGACGTAGACAAAAAATGTCTACGTCCGAAAGGACCGGTGTCAAAAAGAACAAATGAATAAACTTCATCAAGTACATTCGGGTGCAAAAGTTAAAAAAATAAAATGAAATGTTAATTTATTGCCCGACTACGGCGAAGCCAAAAGGAAGGGTTATGATTTAAACAGTCTTTTTATTATAAGTTATGTATTATTCCAGATTTGTATTATCTTCTTTAGAAAAACAATCAATTATGGGCAGTGTCGTACACGTCACGAAAAGTACTAGGCAAGCATGAATCCAAGATGGTATCTAAATGATATAATTGTATTCATTACTAGTAGACCGATTTTTTAAATAAATACCACCTTAAACTGGATACCCACCGTACCCCTGGGCGTACCCCTGATGGTACGGTGGGTTTTTTAAAGTTAAACGATACCACCAGGTAATAGTGTTGTATTTTTTAATCCTTTATGGGCGCCATGGGCACCGGCCGTAGGCCGGAAGGAGGCCGGCGGAGGCCCGGCACTTTGGGGACAGAAGTCAAAGAGTGTTATTTACGAAGTTTTCGCGAAGCGAGCACGCGTCATGGAGTCGTAGCAGGTTCTAAATTTGCTTATATCGAAAAGACTTGCTACTAGAGGGTCAGAAGTGATTTTAACTAGTGTTACAACTTTACAACACTATTACCTGGTGGTATCGTTTAACTTTAAAACACCCACCGTACCACCAGGGGTACGGCCAGGGCAGTGGCGTAGCGTGGGTTTTCGCCGCTTGATTTTCGCCGTTGGGGCCGACCGGAAATACGCCACCCCTTTTTTTTTATTGGCCCTGATAACTGGGTGGTTTTTGAGAAATCGAACTTTTAAAGATATTTTGAAACTTTATCACTATAAAGTGCTGATTGTGAGAAATCTAAGCCGTTCAGGAAGTTAAACTGATACTTTTCTGATAGCTTACGAACGAATGTATCCTTCGAAAACGAATTTGTCAGAAAATACATCTGCCTTTGGAAAATAGCGCCTTATAGGTCATGTTCTGAAAACTTCTTGAAACTTCCCTTGTTTTTCTGAAAACAGTTTGGACCCCGCCTTTTCGGGGTCAAAATTGTAGCAAATAAGGTGTTTAATGGTATCACCCATTTGAAGGCGTGCACCCAATTACCAATCACTATGTATATCAACATTTATATCGTTTTCTATGGCAAGAATGGCATGACATTGCGCGCGCGAATTCTATTTTTTTTTTACATTTTCCAAATTTATAAATTGGCGTTTCCTGCCGCCCCCTTTCGTATGCCGCCTGGGGACATGGCCCCCACCGCCCCCCCATACTTACACACTGGGCCAGGGGTACGGTGGGTCTGCAGTGCCTTGAACTCATGCCAGCCTAGTACTTTTTCGGGTACCTAAGCTTAGTACTTTTTGGGGTACATGACCGATTCTTAAAATAAATACCACCTTGAACTCATGCCAGCCTAGTACTTTTTGGGGTGGATCTATTAACATTTATTTGTGTTCTAAACTCAAACATATATTTGAATTTTCTATTTTTCATATAGGCTATTTAGCGGCTTTATACCTTTGCTTCTCTTTCAACCTGGCGAAAGCAAAGCGCGGAAAAAAAAGAAAATTTAAATCATAGTTTCCTAATAATTCATGACAAAAATATTTTTAGTTTTTTTTTATTTTATTTCTTCAAAGGTGTATTGAAAAACGTCGTTTGATACACGTGGACATTTGTTATTGCAGTTCTCGGCTCTCCGCCTCGAATACAATAACAAACTTCCTCCACTTGTACTATTCTTTAAGGGGGTAAAATAAGGGATGAAAGATTGTATGAAACTCCGTAATTATTAAAGTTTCAAAAAAGTGACACAGCATACTTTTATTTCTAACCATGCATGAGCTGATCTACAATTTTTTACTATTCTAACTTCAACAATGAAGAAATTTCATACAAACTTTCATCCCCTATTTTACGCTCATAAAGAATGTTTTTTTTTTTTTTTTAATCGTTTGAAAACTAGCCAAGTCAGAACTTAGGCTTCAATAAACGTGAGCAATGAAAACAACAACAATGTATGCGACTGTCCCTTTAAACTTATTATTGTTTATTCATTTGTTTTTTTTGACACCGGTCCGTTCGGACGTAAACATTTTTTGTCTACGTCTGAACGGACCAAAATGAATTGCCTGCGTGGACGACACAAAGCATTCTATTTGTTAATCCAGGTTATAAATTATACCTACGTGAGCCAAATTTCATACAAGTCCAATCAGAAGCTTTTACGTAAAAGAATAACCAAACATCCGTATTTCCTTGCGCCGCTTCCTTACGCCGTGTGGTATCCGGCAGAGTAGAATAGAACCAACCCATCACACTCACGGGTGTCGTATAAGGCGACTAATGTCTGAGGCAGAACACCTTGCGCCTCCGTAGACATGAGAATGGGGAGCAGCGTTTTCTGTTAGTCTTTTATCACTGCGATCTCCAATCCGCCTGCCAAGCGTGGAGATTACGGCAAATCCTCCCATCATGGGAGAGGCTTATGCCCAGCAGTGGACGTTATGGGCTGTTGTAGTAGTAGTAGTAGTAGTAGTATATCCTTACAAACTTTCGCATTTAGTAGGTAGTAGAAGAAAGACAGATTGAAGAGACAGTGTAGCAAATTAATAAAGATGGAAAGATTAGTAGGCCTTTAGTATGGGACGCAACTTGCGTCGATACTCTTGCGCCTTCTCATCTTCCAAGCTCGTCGTGCTGTGCTGGCGCTGCTGCTGCGGCTGCAGAGAACCTCAAACGGCGTAAATATAGAACCTTTGTGGTAACTATATTTTCGAACTGGAAACAAATTGCACAGGATAGAGACAATTGGGCATCTTTGGAGGAGGCCTTTACCCAATAGGGGGTTCCTGCAGAAAATACTTATTAAGTACTAAAAATTGATAATTTATTTATTTTTAATACATTAAAATTTAAAAGTCAATTTACATTTAGACTAGCATTTTAAGCAGTAATTTGAATGTTTTAATTTTATCTTATTTTAATTTGAATGTTTTATGTTATGTTATTTTAATTTTTGAATGTATTTTAATTATATCTTATTTGACTTATTCTTATTCTTTATTGCACACAAAATAAAAAAGTATACACACAAATGAAATATATAGCTTATGTACAACGGCGAGCTTAACCCAGAATTGGGTTTTCTTACAGCAAACCTTACTTCTGTTGCGAAATTTGCAGAAGAGGATAAACTTATGTGCACAAACAATACAGTTAAAAACTTAAATTAACTTATTTTCTACACTAAACTAATACATGCAATATAATATACGCAATACATAGAATATATATATATATATATACACTAAAAAAAACACTATTTACAAACTATAATCATGTAGACAGGAAATGTTCTTTTATCCTTTTCTTGAACACATCTAACGACGTGCTATCCCGCAAGGAGTGTGGAAGCGAATTCCAAAGGCGCACAGCACGAACAGTAAATGAATCATCATACCGACTTGAGGAGTGGGGAGGGAAACGAAGGAGAAGAGATGATGATGAGCGACAAGGTTTACCTCTAGGAACAAGAAACTCGAAGCGTTCCCGAAGATACGAAGGAGCTTTAGGATTATGAAGAGTAAAAAAGAGAAAAGAGAGAGTGTGTGAATCTCGACGCTGCCGAATCGGTAGCCACTTCAGCTTCTTCCGAAATTCCGACACATGGTCGTACTTACGAAGCCCGAAAATGAAGCGTATACACAGATTCTGCAGACGTTCGAGTTTATCAAGAAGTTCCTCAGTCGCAACAAGAAAACAGACATCCGCATAGTCTAGAAGAGGAAGAAGAAGAGACTGAGCGAGAGTAATTTTAGTCTGAAATGGCAGGAACTTCTGAAGACGCTTAAGTGACCGATACGAACAAAACACCCTCCTGCTTACTTCAGCAATGTGAACATGCCAAGACAAGTTGCAGTCCAAGAATACACCTAAATTTCTAACTTTCTTGGTGTAGGCTATAGCGACACCATCATACGTAACAGGCGGGAGGGACTGATGATTCAATAAATTGACAAAGTATCTGCCACCAATAATGAGAGCTTGTGATTTAGTTGGGTTAACTAATAGTCCAAAGTTTTTAGCCCACAGACTGATGTTTTGAAGATCATTATTGATGGCGTCGATTGCTCCTGGAAGCTCTTCGAGTTTAAGAGCCATTTCACAAAATTCAAACGCTCGAGTTTAGGTAAAAGACCGCAGCTTTGTATACACAAAGCTGCGGTCTTTTACGTAAACTCGAGCGTTACACACATACGTGTGCGTAGCTATCCACACTTACACAACGCGAACAATGCAGCGCGAGTGTCGAGACGGACTAAACAATCTTGGGCCGTTATAATCGTAATGCACCTCGGTTTGAGATTTAGGCAAAACGATAATTTATTTATTCAGTATTTTATCTATTAAACCCTTCTAAACTAATAAAACACAAATATATGTTATGTAAATATGTTTTTTATGTGTATGTTTCTATTACATATTTATTATTATACTTTTTATTATATTTAGTAGGTAGGAAGGTTGATAAACATGATAATCTTCATTTCGAAGCGCATACTCTTTCTGGTTCCCTAAATACATTAAATTCAAGCGTTTACAGTATTTCACAGTAACGAGGTTTTTCCATATTCTTACTTTTGATCGACTGATTATGCTCTCAGAGTTGAAATATTTTTTTTAAGGATACCTACTCTGTATAGGTGTACCTATGATATATCATGAGTTGCATCTATTTGCTTTGTTCATAAACTTCTACCGTGTCGATGGCCATCTAAATTGATTCCCCTCAAAAATTTTGTACGAGTTCCTTTAGTAGGTATAAAAAAAAGTACTAACAAGTTTTAATTAAAATTAACATTGGTGCCGATTCCCTTGTTTACAAACTAAACCAAATTTAAGTTCAGAGCATCTTTTTCTTTCTATTTTATTAAGAAAAGGACAGAAGATAAATTTTAGTTACTTTCTATCAAATTAATCAGCGCCATACAAGTTTTAGACGCGATTAAAAAGTTGACTACTAAAATTACATCAAATTACGTCAGGTGCTGACTAATTTGACAGGATTAAACTAATATTTATCTTCTGTTCTTTTCATAATGAAATAGAAAGAAAAAGATGCATTCAACTTAAATTTAATTTAGTTTGTGAACAAGGGAATCGGTCCCAAGACGCTGTAGGAATATTTTGTGATCTCTCCAAAGCATTTGATTGTGTAAATCACGACACATTGCTTTTGAAACTTGAGCATTACGGACTAGGTAAACTTGCACTTAGTTTGTTAAAATCTTATTTGAGTGATAGACAACAATATGTTCAAATAAATGGTGTTGATTCACAGGGTTTAAAAGTAAAAATGGGGGTTCCGCAAGGCTCAATATTGGGTCCTTTCCTCTTTTTAGTATATATAAATGATCTACCCTATTTACTGAAAAACCAACCTCAAAATATGGTGTTATTTGCCGATGACACTTCCCTAATTTTTAAGATCAATAGACGGGCCCAAAATTTAGATGACGTGAATAATGCCCTACTTCAAGTCCTTATATAATTGGTTCACAGCAAATAACACACACAGGGTTAACACAGGGATAAACACAGGGATATGTCATGCTCACTCAAATGTCTCGCTGATGGTGACGCGTGTGTCGGATCATTTAGTTCCCTTCAAAATGGTTGAGTTGAATGGTGCTGATACATGCGTCATGTTCGTGAACGAGCGCTGTCAGTTGGGACTGGTCAGCTCTTGGTTGCCACGGCTTTTGAATTTAATAATTTTATTTTTTAATTGTTTTTGTTTTTTTTTTTACTATGGACACCTTTAACGTGCACATCTTGCTACATTGTTCTCACATAATGTACCATCTCAACATGAATGATGTAACCAAGATTTTGTAAAAATATTCTGATTTAAAAGAGTGTCCATGGAGTTTCTTGCCCATTCTTCTCCATAGAGATCTACGCTAGGGAATGGGCAACTACAGTACTTTCACAGTTTTTATGTCTTGTGTCTGGGACTGTAGCTACATTTAATTTTCATATTTGTTTCGACAATTCAAAAGTGCCTGTAACTGGCCTACTTGAAATAAATGCTTTGATTTTGATTTTGATAATTTAGTACTAAATGAAAAAAAAACGAAATGCATAAGATTTGCTTTACCGAATGTTCAAAGTAGCGATTGTGATATAGTACTGAATAAAGAGAAACTTGAATTCGTAGAAAAAACGGTTTTCCTGGGGATTACGCTTGATTCAAGGCTACAATGGGGTTCTCATTTAACATCTCTGGCGGGGCGGCTAAGTTCGGCAGCATATGCTATTAGAAAAATCCGTCAATTTACCGATGTAAATACTGCTAGATTGGTCTGTTTTAGTTACTTTCATAGTATAATGTCTTATGGCATTCTGTTATGGGGACGGGCTGCTGACATTGAGTCTATATTTATTCTGCAAAAAAGAGCCATCAGAGCCATATACAATCTTCATAGGCGCGATTCTCTGAGGGAACTGTTTAAGGAAATAAACATCATGACTGTACATTGTCAATACATCTACGAAAACATAATGTACGTAAGAAAAAATCTACATCTTTTTGGTAAAAGAGGTGACAGACACAATTACAGTACTAGAAATAGGGACCAATTAGTTCAGCCAGGCTTCAGACTCGCTAAAGTAGACTCATCTTTCATGGGGTACTGTTTGAGATGCTATAATAAAATTCCACAAAGCATTCTTGAACTGAATGAAACAAAATTTAAAACATGTATTAAACGCACACTTTGTAAGCGAGCATATTACAAATTGGACGATTATATCGCTGATAAAAATGCTTGGCTCAATGCCGGTCCTGCTCCACAAGGACAGGGGCGCATTAATGGATAGCACTAATTGTATTGTTGGAGCTGCTGAAGATTGTACAACTATCTTTGTATTGTATAAATTCAATATCTTTATTATTATATAGCCGCATATCGCATATTGTGTGAGTGCTATGTACTAGAATGCTATCAGTCGCTGGAAACCTACGTTTTTTCCTTGACTTGAATGTGCCGTGGCGGTTAGGAGATATGTCATGCTCACTCAAATGTCTCGCTGATGGTGACGCGTGTGTCGGATCATTTAGTTCCCTTCAAAATGGTTGAGTTGAATGGTGCTGATACATGCGTCATGTTCGTGAACGAGCGCTGTCAGTTGGGACTGGTCGGCTCTTGGCTGCCACGGCTTATTTGAATTTAATAATTTTATTTTTGAATTGTTTTTGTTTTGTTTTTACTATGGACACCTTTAACGTGCACATCTTGCTACATTGTTCTCACATAATGTATCATCTCAACATGAATGATGTAACCAAGATTTTGTAAAAAATATTCTGATTTAAAAGAGTGTCCATGGAGTTTCTTGCCCATTCTTCTCCATAGAGATCTACGCTAGGGAATGGGCAACTACAGTACTTTCACAGTTTTTATGTCTTGTGACTGGGACTGTAGCTACATTTAATTTTCATATTTGTTTCGACAATTCAAAAGTGCCTGTAACTGGCCTACTTGAAATAAATGCTTTGATTTTGATTGATTTTGATTTTGCACCAGTAAGTCAGTTTATTAGTATGTTGTTTTGTAGAAGATGTCAGGAATATACTACGACTTCACGTTCTCATGTAATGTTTCCTGATAATGCCAAAAGAATACACGCTGCCGTGAGCGAAGCCGCGGGCACAGCTAGTTGTAACTTAAACAATCAATTTTATTAAATCACTTTCCACTAGTACCCTGCACGGCGTCTCTTCTAAAAGTACTATCCTCTGTTTTCACGCGATTTCTCATTCTAAAATGAAAACAAAATAGCTATCAAATTTCGGACCCCAAATATTTCTAAAGGAGTGTTAAGTGTTTTCGAACCCTTCAAATTGTAATTACGGTTCTGTATTCCATGTCGATATAATTATATGTTAAGAAAAGGAAATTTATATGTCAGTGTCAGGTTGTATGTTGAACAAAATATGATTCGCTATCGTAGCAAATAATGGATTTGCGGAGTTATAATCAACTCATCAATGAAATAGTCGTTAGAAAATTTGAATTTCGCGGGGTACCTTACGTGATCGATAACTATGTATATGAATTGCAAATAAAAATAATATCCACCTCGCTTCTGTTTCTTTTTTTTCCTTATATTGACACAATGATAATACAACCCTTACGCCCCATTGCTAAAACTAATAAAACAGAAATATAACAATTCATTTACAAACTACTAAAATAATACTTTACTTGATAATAAACAAAATTCCAACCTAATGAAAAAAATACAAAGAGAATCAAAATGTTGTAGTCGTAGTATAACAATGCGTTTACGATAGATACGCTCGAAAATCGGGACGCGGAAAAAAATGGCACAGGTCCTTCGCCGATGGGCGCTCGGGCCGTACTAATCCGTGCTCTTTTTTTTTTTTTTTTTAGAAATGGCATCTCGCAGTTCAACCTAGAGAGGTTGTCGTCTGCTTAACCGGACAATCCTGTGGGTACCTTAAGTGTAAGGCCTCCAGCCAGGGCATAAAACTTACAAACTAAACGACTACACGCTAAGGGCACCCCCTGCGGGGTACGGGCCTCGGCTTAGGGCGTCGCTGGGAGAGGACAGCAAGGGGACAGGCTGGATCTGAGTGGTGTCATTAATTAGGGACTGATTTTGAACTACTGGCTCAGCAACGCGGGCTGGCGCGAGCAAGTGACGGGGAGGGTTCGTATCGGGGCGTCGCGACGGGCCTCGACGGCGAGGACGGAATGACGGCTGTTTGCGTCACTAATCCGTGCTCGCTTATGCGTCGTAATTTATTCTAATTTAGAGTGATGTTAAAAATTATATTGTATCTGATTAAATGAATTGATTTTAATAAAACTTTGGAATTAGTTTAGTAAAAGAACATAGTTTATTTTTAATTTTTTTTTTCAATGTAATTACGCTTTATTCAAACCAAAAAATCACGATAAAATAGCAATATAAAACGTAAAAATTGACCTAAGACTTTATTTTTTTACTAATTAATGTTATTAATTATCGATATTCTAGAAAATTATCTGTTGACAAAAGTATATGTCTGATGCTTTGTGTATTTTTTTGAGTGAAATTTATAAATATTTATGATAGAATTAGGAGTCTGAAATTGACTCTGCGAAGATTTTTTAGTAAACTAGTTGTGGGAGATTAATCACTACATAGTAAACAAATAAGTTTTTTGTAAATGTGTTAATTAAGAGTCAATAAGAAAAACTGATCTATTTTTAACATGTATTCAAAAATGCCAGGATGTTCTCTAAGATGGTAATTTAGGCGACTAAAGTCTTAGAAATTTGCGCGAAAACGTGAAATGGCTCTTAAAATGGCGATAAAGTGGCGACTTATATGATTATAATGTTAATTTTGATGGTAATTTTAATTTATGGTTTTAATGTTAATTTATTTTATTTTTTTAATACTGATTCATTTAATTGCTATATGGATCAAGCTATCAAAATTAAATGAATTCTATTTATCTATTATTTATTAAACAGAATGAAATTGAAATCAATTTATACAATATAATTACATAATATAATCATACATGTAATTACAAATTTAGTAATTTACAATATAATCAAATTAAATCAAATTGTGTTAGTTTAGTCTAGGACAACTTTAAATCTTTAAATCTGTGTATATTTGAAAGTATTATTGTATGAAATAAAAGGCATTTTTATTTTTATTTATTTTCTATACTAATATTATAAAGAGGAAAACTTTGTTTGTTTGTTTGTTTGTTTGTTTGTAATGAATAGGCTCAAAAACTACTGGACCGATTTAAAAAATTCTTTCACCATTCGAAAGCTACATTATCCACGAGTAACATAGGCTATATTTTATTCCCATACTCCTACGGGAACGGGAACTACGCGGGTGAAACCGCGGGAAGTCCGCTAGTATTATATATTTTCGAGCCGTTTGGGGTTGAAACTCTGGGGCCGTGGGGTCCGAGTGCCCATAGCCTGTTCAAAGAACTTTCAAAACGCCTAGTTGACGCTTCCCGTGACCCAAGAGCTGGCTTTTACCTTGGTCAGAGGCTAAGTGTTGCCATACAACGTGGCAACGCCGCCAGTCTCTTGGGCACATTACCAGCTGAAAGCGTTGAGGAAGAATTTTTCGATGCCCTTTTATAGTTTGTTGTTAGTTTATTTAATACTTAGTTTTAATTATTTATGTAAATAAGTTTTTATCAAATAAATTATTAGAGATACAAATGAATGAGTTACTTTAAACCAGAACAAGTTATACTAATCGGGACCTCATAATATAGGAAAACACGCATTCACGATTCGAAAACACGCTCGTAATACCCCAATCAAAGCTAAAACTACACAGCACTAGCCCTTACGTTACTTCAATAAAAATATATAACAAGATTGCTAATGACATCAGAATGGAAGAAGATGACAAAATATTTTTCAATACACTTCCTCGAAAACTGGTCCATAACGCGCTACGATTAGGTACAACATGCAGTGTATTTCACACGCGTGCGATTTTCTCCACTTTCCCGCACGTGTGCGGGAATGAAAATTGCCACAGATAACTATACCTATACTAAGTCCAAATTGGTTCAATGCCTATAGTCTGAGGTGAATGTTTTTTTTTAATTTCGGCAAAGCACTACGCGTCTTTATGGCATAAATATTTTTTGAATATTCAAATTGTGTTTATAAATAGAATATCATAGATAAACATGATTATTTAAAAGTAATAGTTACTTTTATACACAAATTAACATTTATTTGTGTTTTTAATTCAAAAATATAAAATAAATCTATTTTTTATATTAGGCTGTTTAATGGCTTTATACCTTTGCCTCTCCTTCAAACTGCCGAAATCAAAGCGCGAAAAAAAAAGACAATGAAAATCATAGTTTCATGGTTCGTGACAAAAATATTTTTCGTTATTTTATTTTATTTCTTCAAAAGTGTATTGAAAAACGTCGTTTGATACACGTGGATATTTGTTATTGCAATTCTCGGCTCAAAAACACCCTCGCCTACGGCTCGTGTGTTATAATTGCGCCTCGAATGCAATAACAAACTTTCTCCACTTGTATCAAAATGTACTATTTAAGTCGAGTCAGAAAGCTATTAATTCAAAAATGCTACTATTCATTGAATGATTTTTTTAATGATGACTTAAAAATGGATTGACTTTTACTACCTTTACTTATTATTTAATTTTGCTATTTATTTTTATTGACATTTTGTATTTGATTCAATATCTTTTAACATGATTGTATTCGGAGTATTATTTTAATGACATGATCTAATTGACTTTGACTTTAATTTAATTTTAATTTGACATTTTATTTGATTATTAGCTTTTGACATGATTGTGTTTTGATAATTATTTTTTAGTGACATGATATAATTGACTGTAATTTTATTTAATTTTATTGACATCTTGTTTTTGATTATTATGTTTTTGACATGATTGTATTTCGATTATTATTCTAATGACCAGATGTATTTGACCATAATTTTATTTTATTCGATTTTTTTATTCTCTATTTTTATCTTTTTATTTTATACTTTTGACATTTTTTTTTTACTTATTTGAATGAAGTTACATAGTTATTTTTAATTAATGAAGATTTTTTAAATGCTACTTACTGCCTAATATTATAAATTGTTGTGCCCGACACATGTGAACTTTATTTTAATAATAAGACCTTGTAAAAACACATGTGATAAGCAATAAAGAATTGAATTGAATTGAATTGAACATTTTCCAGAAATCACTAAAACCTATGTTACATCAATTCGGAACTCTCAAATAACATATAATTATAACATCAAGCCTGTAAACCCCAAAGGTTTAAACAGAGGTGTACCTAATAGTAGATCCACATTTCGCCAGTAATGTTTAAGTCCCATGCAATAGGGTTCGAGCCTATTGCCATCAACGGGGCCCTAATTCAGACTCCGTGGCTGCTACTGAGAAATAATTTTTTGCCTGACCCGGGAATCGAACCCAGGACCACATGCTTAGCAGTCGCACTTCCGCACCACTAGACCAATGAGGCAGTCAAACTCTCAAATAAGTATCTAAAAGTACAACACGGAAAACTTCCTTGACAAAAAAAGGACCTAAACTCTAAAACATTCTTATCTGTTCCAAAAACAACAATTTAACACAGGAAATGTCGAACAAAACATTCAACAATTTGAATAATAACATTACAAAATGGCAAACAGAAACTCCGTAGAAACGTTATTACTACAAAAGTATGATTTTATCGCAATCGACGTCTCCACCGAATCGTCTCTCCAAGTGACCATGTTTCGTTAAGTTTTCGCATAAATTATGCTAGATAAGCTAAAATATTGTCTTCGGCGGCATATTTTTGGTATCTCTGATAAGTTTTCGCAAACAATTCGTAAGTTGTCAGTCTCAATATGTCACGGGTCTCTATATACTTGTTTGTTGAGTATGGTGGAACTGTTTCTATAAAGGCTTGGGTTGATGGCCGATTTTTGTCTGTGTGTGGAAAATTAAATAAGAATCATCATCTTCCTGTAGGTATATGAAAAACTAACGGACGTCACGCGGTTTCACCCGCGTAGTTCCCGTTCGCGTGGGATTACGGGGATAAAATAAAGCCTATGTTACTCAGTAAAGACGTGGCTTTCTAATGGTTAAAAAATTTTTGAAATCGGCGTAGTAGTTTTCGAGTTTATTCATTACAAACATGCACACACAAAAATAATAAAAAATCTTTCCTGTTTGTAATATTACTGTAGATATGTAGAGTGATCAATAAAGACGCGTATGAGATCGGTCAGAAAGACTAAGTGAAGGACCAACACTTATTTAAGAAATCAAAACTTGGGCTTGCGATTTTCTGAAGAAGCTTATCCACTTGTCCAGGGTAGTACTACCGCCATAATATGTCTGCCGCCAAGCAGATAGTGATGCTGTGCGTGCTGTGTGCTGTGTGTGTCTCATCTGATGTGCTGCTGCTTTATATTTGTGTTGGCTCGTGGCTTAATAATAACAGCCGTTCGGGTCGATCTTTAGGTTAAGCCGTGCTTGCCTAGGTTGGTCTGTGGATGGGTGACCACCCTTACATACCGAGTTACCTCCGTGCCTCGGAAAGCACGTTAAGCTGTTGGTCCCGGCTGTCATTTGTAGATCTTTGACAGTCGTTACAGGTAGTCAGTGGCCCAAAAAGTCTGACAACCAGTCTTACCAAGGAGGGGGAGGGTTGTGGAGGTCAAATAGGCAGTCGCTCCATGTAAAATACTGGTATTCAGCTGCATCCGGTTAAACTGGAAGCCGACCCCAACATAGTTAGGAAAAGGCTAGGCAGATGATGATTTGTGTTGGAATCACATCTGAGTTGTCTTTGAGTGGACCATTTTTGCCATCCTACTACTATAATTATACCTACCTACCTAAACTTATAATTATTTAATTACTTTTTTTATAAGATATTTCTACACCATTGCTATGCAAAAGCCTATCCCAAAGCCTTCCAAATGTTTTTTTTTCCATTCCGTCTTTAACGAGCCCTCATGGCAAGCATCTAAATCATCGTACCTACCACCTCTTTTTGAGCCTCGACGACACCTTTGACTTACAGGGTACCATTGGGTGGAAGCTCTTGCGAAGAGGTCACTGTGTGTGCAACAGCCTGAAATATTAACTCAAATAATATATGACGTAATAGCAAATTTTCTCACATAAAATAACCTCCCAACATAAAATATCACAGGGTCGTGCATCTACCAGTGGCGAAACGCGACATCGCGACAGCCCGTCATCGCCACCGCGCATAAATCCAGATGCGCTCAGACCAGCGCTCGGACCGTTTGCGCGTAAAATAGAAACTCGTGCAGTGTAGCCTGTCACTTGCATAATACATATTATTATTTACTGCCGCGGTTTTATTTTGAGGGAAGGTTTTATTGAATAAAAATGTTCTAAATTGCTTTCCCATCAATCCATTAACAAGAAAGCGAAAGTAATTTGCTCTGTTACCTTTTCAGGAAAACGACTGAACTGAATTCGATTGTGTTACACAGGTAGAATAAACTAGGTTGGGGTATTACCTTCATCATCAGCCTATAATGTTCCCACTGCTGGGACACGGTCTCCTCTCAATGAGAGGGAACGGGCTGGGATATAGGACCTTTTTATTGTGGTATTACTTTCTTAGATGGTTTCCTCGCGAATTGGCGATAAGAAGCGAAGCACAATATCATGAGAAGTGGAAGGAATGGGGGAGGTCTTTTTCAAGGAATAGGAAAATACGGAGTAAAATTCCGTTCCCGTAGGATAATTTCCGAACTCCATGCAAGTGAAGCCGCAGGTAAAACTTAGTTTTCAATTTAGTTTAACAACACCTCACTTCACAAATCAGCAACAACACCTTTATATTGAGAAGAGCAGCGGCCACCCAGTGGTGGCGGCCTCGACTTCCGAACGTTAAGTCGTGGGTTCGAACCCAGACAGGTGCATTACTTTGTGTAATTTATTTCATCACAACTGTTCTCAAAACGGTGAAGGAAAACATCGTGAGGAAATCGGCATGTCCTAGAACCAAAAATTCGAAGACATCTGACATCTACCAATCCGCACTGGGCCCGCGTGGTGGATTATAGCCTATTACCTCTCATAGAGAGGAGGTCTGTGTCCCAGCAGTGGGAACATTAATAAGCTGATGATGATGATGACCTTTATATTTACAGAGTGTACTTATGTCATTGGGCTGGAAAATCATCTGCTATCAAGGTTAAAAACATCAGGATTTAAATTCTCATACACACAACAAAAACACTGCAACTACCCTCCTCCCAACAACGAAAAACCCTCATCACTCTAACCAACACAAAATTACTTCATTCCCACAGACCACAAAATCTACATAGAAAATAAAGCAGTAAGGAATAGGAGACAAGTGAAAAACTAGAACATTTCCCATGTTAAAACACACTATAACTCTGCCGGGTTGGGTCTGCATTTCCGCGAGAAGATGAGACCGACGCGTCTGAGAGATTTATATGCCGCTTAAGGAAATTGACTGGGGAGCTAATACTGGAAATGTCGTCATGTGTTTTATTATTAGTTTCTTGTTACGTTGTTTTGCATATTTATTTGTTGGTAGCAATTGGATGGGGTGGGTTTTTAAGGGTTAAACTATAACGCATTAAGGCCCTTCTAACCCTAAAATTAGCAACTCTATTAGTCCACCACAAATAGAGCTGCTAATTTATTCTTTATTTTAACAGTATTTCAAAAACTGTTAGAATAAAGTTCTAATCAGCTTGCACTACAAAGCGGTTGTTACGTCAGTCACTGCGGCCGAATAGTGCAAAATGAGTGTTTTTTTGCGATTTACAAAAAATCTATTGATTGTACTAAAAAAATAAAACACATAAGACCTGCTTTATAGTTAGTTCAGTTAGTATGCAAAGTTTCATGATCTAATTTGAAGTACTTTTTGAATACCAGCGGTTTATTGTTCGATTTGAAGGTAACTTAGGATTTTTTTTTATCGAGAAAAGTTTATGGAATCGTGCTATCGTCACACATAGGACTTAGCATTAATCCTCAACTTAAGCATATATTTATTTCAAAACTAATGCTGCAGTGTTTTAGACGTAACGGAGGATCATGCAAAGCCATTTGAGGGGGTTTAGGCCCTTAAGTAATTCTTGTAAATAAAGCTAGCTATATAAGCAACGCACGCAGATCGGCTTCAACTCACTTAATTTTTAGGGTTCCGTATCTCAGTCACCAAAAACGGAACCCTTATATAGGATCACTATTTGGTCCGTTTGTAGGTACGTATGTCAAAACTATTTTTCTCAGGAACGCGTCCAAATACTTTTGAATACTCAAATCGGCAACCTTGGTGCAGTGAAAAAATTTATAACGCGATCAAAAAATATGACCGTTTATGTCGCATATTTTGCGATTTTACAAGGGAATCAAAACGTATAGGGGTACCCTAGGGTACTTCTCGTTGACCTAAAATCATTTAGTTAGAAGCAATGTCTTACAGCACATGTAAAAATAAAAATCTGAAAACCGTGTAACACGTTATATCGTTGGACTAGTGGGAACAAAAATTCCCATCAAAATCAAAATCAAAGCATTTATTTCAAGTAAGCCAGTTACAGGCACTTTTGAATTGTCGAAACAAAGATGAAAATTAAATGTAGCTACAGTCCCAGTCACAAGACATAAAAACTGTGAAAGTACTGTAGTTGCCCATTCCCTAGCGTAGATCTCTATGGAGAAGAACGGGCAAGAAACTCCATGGACACTCTTTTAAATCAGAATATGGTTACAAAATCTTGGTTACATCATTCACGTTGAGATGGTATATTATGTGAGAACAATGTAGCAAGATGTGCACGGTAAAAGTGTCCACAGCAAAAACACACAAACAAAAAAAAAATACAATTCAAAATAATTCATTCAAATAAGCCATGGCAACCAAGAGATGACCAGTCACAACTGACAGCGCCCGTTCACGGACATGACGCATGGATCAGCACCATTCAACTCAACCATTTTGAAGGGAACTAAATGATCCGACACATGCGCCACCATCAGCGAGACAATTGAGTGAGCATGACATACTCCAAACCGCCAGGGCACATTCAAGTCAAGAAAAGACGTAGGTTTCCAGTGAATGATAGTTTTCTAGTACATAGTACTCACACAATATGGGCTATGCATTTATATAATACTAAAGGGATTGATTCTATACAATGCAAAGATAGTTGTACAATCTTCAGCAGCTCCAACAATACAATTTAGTGCTATCAATTTATGCGCCCCTGTCCATGCGGAGCAGGACCAGCATTGAGCCAAGCATTTTTATCAGCGATATAATTGCTCAACTTGTAATATGCTTGCTTACATAGTGTGCGTTTAATGCATGTTTTAAATTTTGTCTCATTCAGTTCAAGAATACTTTGTGGAATTTTATTATAGCATCTCAAACAGTACCCCATGAAAGATGAGTCTACTTTAGCGAGTCTGAAACCTGGCTGAACTAGTTGGTCCCTATTTCTAGTACTGTAATTATGTCTGTCACCCCTTTTACCAAAAAGGTGCAGATTTTTTCTGACGTACATTATATTTTCGTAGATGTATTGACAATGTACCGTCATGATGCCAATATCCTTAAACAGTTCCTTTAGAGAATCGCGCCTACGAAGATTATATACGGCTCTGATGGCTCTTTTCTGCAGAATAAATATAGACTCAATATCTGCAGCCCGTCCCCACAGCAAAATGCCATAAGACATTATACTATGAAAGTAACTAAAATAAACCAGTCTAGCGGTATCTACATCAGTATACTGACGGATTTTTCTAACGGCATAGGCTGCTGAACTTAGCCGCCCCGCAAGAGATGTCAAATGAGAACCCCATTGTAGCCTTGAATCAAGCGTAATCCCCAGGAAAACCGTTTTATCTACGAATTCAAGTTTCTCTTTATTTAATATTATATCACAATCACTACTTTTAACATTCGGTAAAGCAAATCTTATGCATTTGGTTTTTTTTTTCATTTAATACCAAATTGTTTGCTGTGAACCAATTTTGGACCTGAAGTAGGGCATTATTCACGTCATCTAGATTTTGGGCCCGCCTATTTATCTTAAAAATTAGGGAAGTGTCATCAGCAAATAACGCCATATTTTGAGGTTGGTTTTTCAGTAAATAGGGTAGATCATTTATATATACTAGAAAGAGGAAAGGACCCAATATTGAGCCTTGTGGAACCCCCATTTTTACTTTTAACCCCTGTGAATTAACACCATTTATTTGAACATGTTGTTGTCTATCATTCAAATAAGATTTTACCAAACTAAGTGCAAGTTTACCCAGTCCGTAATGCTCAAGTTTCAAAAGTAATGTGTCGTGATTTACGCAATCAAACGCTTTGGAGAGGTCACAAAAAATTCCTATGGCGTCTTGAGACTCTTCCCACGCAGTAAATATGTGCTTTAATAAGGTTACACCGGCGTCAGTTGTACAACGTCCCTTGGTGAAGCCATACTGTTGATCATGTAAGATTCTGTTGGTGTTAAAATGATAGAGCATTTGATTAAGCATTACCTTTTCAAAAACCTTGCTAAAAACTGGTAACACGGATACAGGTCTATAATTATTAGTATCTTTACTGTCCCCGGATTTGAATGATCAGTTCTACCGTATAAATTGTGTAATAAAACAGTAGAACTTATGAGACTTTTTGTTCCTACTAGTTCTACGATTTTGTACCACCTGAAATCGTAGGACGAGTGGCAAAAAAAGTCCCACTAGTTCTTCTACACGGTTCTACGGTAGAACTAGTGGGACTTTTTTTTGCCAATGGGAATTTTTGTTCCAATTCAACTCGCATCTGTTTATTAGCTGATTCCTGATTCGATGCAATGCCGTCAGTTATACCTGTAAGTATGCGTTGCAGTAAGTATAGTATGAGCTAGCTTCGTGAAAGAATGAAGATCGGCTCGAATACAGACAATGTTGATCCGGATCCGGTGCAGTACTTAGAAAATCGAGACTTGATAGACTCCTAACTCTGACACAGAAAATAATAACTTGTAGCAAAGTATAATATGCTGGCCAGCACTTTTCCGGACAAAGAAAATATTAATTAAAAGTATTTTTTCTGTCAAAATAAAACGATAAACAGATTCCTTTGTTTTTTATTTTACGGACCTCGTGCTGGCCTTGCGTAGTAATGAGTTACAATAGAATAAGATGCTAGCTTATTCTGGTTTTTGTTGCCACCGTTGCCACTGACGTGAGGTCTACCATACGTGACAATGTATACTAACACAAATACGACTCAAGAACAAACATTTTCTTATCTCTATCCCCAAAGGAGTCGTGAGAGACCGCCGAAGGGGACAACAGATTGCATCTCAACTGACATGACGTAGCTAGTAAGTACATAAGTCGAGTTACACGTCGGTAGTCGCTACAATGTATATAGTAATTTAATATGTGCTTTAGAGGGTGTAAAACACCTCTTAACGAAGCTGAAAGGTACTTGTTCTCTTTGTAATTGCGATCATTTTTTTGTTCTACACCATACCTGGGAACCTTTTAGTTACAGAGATATTGGGGGTCAAAGTTCTAACTTTTCCACAAGTTTTTTTTACTACATGTTTTTCATGTAAGATTTTTACTTTAAACACCTCCACGACCCCCGTACTATTCAATCCATCCATCAGCACAACGTTTTGATTGCGTTACATTGAGTTCTACCACAAAACATGATTTTTCACCCCAAAAAAAAAAGGTCGTTTCCCAGCAATAATTTTTGCGTAAAGTTACTTTGTTGTACAGAGTGCTTGGTTGACGGCTTCGTGATGAGGTCTTTTACACCCTGTATTTTAAGCATAAGGTCCTGGGTTCGATTCCCGGGTCGTTCAGTGCTATTGGGTGTTTCCATCAGGAATTTCTTAGTAGCAGTCACGGAGTCTGGATTTTTGCCCGGATGCTGGCAATAGGCTAACTCCTTATTATATGGCGATTTCAACGTGGCTGGCAAAATGTGGGTGTCCTATTAGGAACACCTCTGGCTAACCCTTTTTTTATATTTAGAATGTAGATGTTAGTTCCTCATTTGTGTCATAGATGGCGCTGTAGTACGTTTTGCACTATGTTGTATTTTTTGCACTATGTTGATGTTGTACTTTTTGTAGTGCCGCTACAAATATGATCACAGTAGTATGTATTTTATTATTCGTCTACAAATAACAACGCAAATGCGTGTTCTGTTTTAAATTCTGACGTTATTTTCAGTAATGAAGGAAGTCTAAGAATTTTTAGATCACTGTCTAGACTGACAATATGTCAAATTGATGATGATATTAGATAACAAGCTTCCAATAATAAATCAAGTTTTTTTAAACCTAAGATTTTTCAGATTTCCAATCTAGCCTTCAGCTACCCAAGTCATCCAAATATCGGTCACCATTCTTTATTATCTCAAAGGAAATGTTATTAACCTGACAAATATACCAAATTACATATTAAATCGTTTTCTTATATTAAAGGGCGAAAATCACCTCAATGTGGCGTTCGAAGGAAAATTTATAGTCAGCAGTCACCCCGAATTTTATCGTAGAAAAATACATCTTTTTCACCCCGAACGGTTTGTCAACGTCCCACGGCGATTCTGCGGGAATGGTCGACATTTTATATAAACTCAACGTTGTTACTGCGGGTGAAATGTATTTTGAAGAATAAGTGAGTATTGTTAGGTTTCTGAGCTGATAGATTTAGGCTGTTGAGTCTGGGTATACAAGATACTACGTGTATCATTAATCATTAGGTCGTGACCTTGTTGTTCGTTGCTGGCTGTCAAAAATAGACAACACGTCTCTTGGGGGTCGTAAATTTCAGGCATGGTTATGGTTACAATAGCAATGTCCTTTTGTGTCTTATAATTATCAAATTAAATACAGGGTACACGGTACGGGTACACGGTACGGGTTATATCAATACAGGGTTTAAATTGACCTTTAACAAAACCTTCAACTAAGCATTCTGTTCTAAGTAAGTGTTCTAAGTAACTGCGCAAAACGACTGGGAAACTAAATTTTCTTTGGTGTGAAAAATCACTGTTTACGTAGTAGGACTTAAGGTTGATCTGCGCAACATATTTTCCATACAAATTTCGGGGGGCTATTACTCCACTGTTTGTCATGGTACAACTAAAGTTAAACATGGTATCGTTTTGTCTCATTATTAATTGTGTCTGTACGGAAACAGAATAGTAAAATAAAAAACCATTCAAAAGTTACGAGCTACCAAAGATTCATTTTTATTGCCAATTTTAACGTAACTTTGGGCGTAAATTAGTAATAAAAGAAGTGTCAAATTTCCAAAACAAAGTCGGTACCGACACAGCACAATTATCGAAGAATTCAATAAATTTTACTTGTAATTGATTTATGCAGTGGTTTTTTCATAAAACCCGATTTTCCAAAGGCCTTTTCGTATTTTTTTACGCGCGCCTTTTACTAGACTTATCGTGCATCTCACTGAACAATGTTTCCCCCGCTGCGGTGCGCGGTGCGGGAGGACGACGACGACGTTCACGCACACATTAACAATATGTCATACGCGCGTAGGGTGGTGGTACCAATTATCGACCGTGTCAACTTTTTTTGAACTTTGACTAAGTACTTGTAATTTTTAAGTGCTTTTGATTTCTTGCAAAAAAAAAAATCGTGGATTTGGGGTGCCATATTGTAGACTTCGAATTTTTTTTTCTTCTAATACCATCGAGTGGGGTATCAAAATGAAGGGTTTTAAAAGATGATTACAAAAATGTATTCAACGTTTGAATGTAATTCGAAATGACAGATAGTATAAAAGAATAAATAAATTTCAAATGTTTCTCATCATGAAGATTTTAAAATGAAATGTATTTATGGTATGGGAGGTTATGTGTATGGATATAGAGTCGTTTTTGCATGAAAAGTATTATGATTTTAGGGCAAATTTTATAGTTATGTTACTTTTTCTAGAAAAGGCCAATTTTAGGAGGAGGCTAATACTAGGAGACTCCACCCTATTCCAGTTATATTCGAAATTTCGAATCTGCTTCTAAAGCCTATGTCATTCGTGTGACGTTTGACGTATAACTGTTTGGACTCCGGATTTTTGATAAAAAATTTAATTTTTGGTTTGAGTGGACGCTCTGCTAGTGATATTGTGTTGGTTCATTGAAGAACAGGTATGAATAACTACAAATTAACAATGGGTAAGTCATATAATTTGTGGCACCTAATCTATTTAGTGTTCTTACACACGAGCGACACGCGGCATCGACATCAGAGGCACGTGTCGATGGTGACTTCAACCATTAGTATAGTAGCTATTCTCTACACGTAGCGTCGCAGGCTTACTTTACCCATGGTGGCCGGCGGCGCGGCTTTGTGTATAGGCAGTAGGGTGCCCCCCTATGTAAGCAAGACAGTCGATCTAAACGCGGTCCAATGCGCTAGTGACTTTTATTTTGTATGCTTATGTAAATGGGGAGAGGCCTTTGCCCAACAGTGGGATGACGCAGGCTAACAGTATCGGTATCAGTATGTAAATGGAAATGGTTGCGCAAATAGTAGGTGCCTCATCATCAGCCTATTAATGTTCCCACTGCTGGGACACAGGCCTCCTCTCTAAGAGGCAAAGGAGGTAATGGGCTATAATCCACCACGCGGGCCAGTGCGGGTTAGTAGATGTCACATGTCTTCGAATTTTTGGTTGTAGGACATTCCGGTTTCCTCACGATGTTTTCCTTCACCGCTTTGAGAGCAGTGGTGTTGAAATAAATTATACAAAGTAAAGCGCCTGTCTGGGTTCGAACCCATGACTTACTGTTCGTAAGTCGGGGCCGCCACCACTGGGCCACCGCTCGCTGCTCTTGGTGCCTATACATATATAAAACCAACCTCTGGCACTTCCGGCACGGTAAAAACTTATGAAATCTGTACCGGGGGTCTAAAATGCCGCTTTAGCAGAATCGTTTTGTAAATCACGTTAAAAATTTAAAATTCTTAAAATGGACTTTATAGTTATTGACATAAAGTCCATTTTAAGAATTTAAATTTTTTAACGTGATTCATGCTAAGATTCTGCGTAGATTCTGCTATAGCGGCTATTTTAGACCCGCTGTGCTGTGTGTATCGTTGACCCGAAAAAAAATAGCTTTTGATTTTTATGTGCGGAGTTTCGCTAACTCATTTAATTTGACCCTGTGTAATCCATTTTTTTTTTAGATCAACACAAGATTTCGGGCAAGATACCTGTGCAGCAGAAGCACATGAAGCAATGTCTGCACAATGTGAATAGATTAGTTCCGATATTCCTCATGTACTGACCAAACCTTACACTCCATTTAACAAAAAAAAAAAACGTCTCGTGAAATGGTGCATTTTATG
Organism: Xestia xanthographa; assembly: GCA_905147715.2. Classification (NCBI taxonomy): domain Eukaryota; kingdom Metazoa; phylum Arthropoda; class Insecta; order Lepidoptera; family Noctuidae; genus Xestia; species Xestia xanthographa. Next base: position 3,643,089 of record LR990655.1, read on the forward strand.
CACTTGATGTACAATCTACTATTTCACTTCTCATGCTCTAAAAGTACGCCAATATAGCCCTACGAAGCGGGACTGTTGGAGGTTGATACCTTCATGGTATATAATCTGTCACATAGTGACTTTGTTTGTAGGCATGACAACAGTTCTCAATAAAATGTCTGAAAACTAAAACGTGTTTTCTGTGAATAATAATTTATGCTATCGCTAGTCATCTTTAGTCCATCAGGGACTAAAGTAACCTTTTTAGTCTCTAGAAAGTAAAAGTTTTTTTTTTTTAATTTCTTTCATGTGACATAGACAAACTCCAAAGGGTAAAAACAGTACCCTATGATTACTAAGACTCCGCTGCCTATCCGTCTGTCTGTCCATGTCTGTCTATCCGTCTGTCTGTGCGTCTGTCTATCCGTCTGTCTGTCTATCATCTTTCTTTCTATCCGCCATTCTGTCTGTCTGCCCATGTCTGTCTGTCTAGCCGTCTGTATGTCCGTCTGTCTGTCCATCGCTCTGTCCATCCATCTGTCTGTCCGTCTGACTAAATTGACTATTTTTCTCGCTCTCAAAGTGAAAAGTACAGTGTAACACTAAAATCCCATTATAAGAGCTATAGCTTTCAAAACGGAACCCTATTACAAAGACTCCACTGTCCATCTGTCTGTCCGTCTGTATATCTGTCCGTCTGTCTGTCTGTCTGTCTGTCTGTCCGTCTGGCTGTCCATCTGTCTGTCTGGCCATCTGACTAAATTGACTAATGAAAATATGTATACTTTTTGGGCATTAAATTATTCTATAATCGTTTTCTATACATATTTAAGTAGTTTTCACTTTTCATGCTCTAAAAGTATGCCAATAGCTTTTTTAATTTCCTTCATGTGACATAGACAAACTGCAAAGGGTAAAAACGGCACCCTATTACTAAGGCTCCGCTGTCCATCTGTCTGTCCGTCTGTCGGTTCGTCTGTCTATCCACCTGTCTGTTCGTCTGTCAGTCCGTCCATCTGTCTGTCTGTCCGTCTGACGAAATTGACTATTATTTTTGTCATGGACTCTAAAATGTAAATACTAAGAAAAAAATCTTGATTTGTCATTTGTCTTGATGAAAACATGTGTTTACATTTAGTGATATTGAGCATAATTATAAACCTAAAAAAGTAAAAAGACAGGTAAGTATTTTTGTAAAACAATTTATGTAGGCAAAACTAATTACAATTATTAGGTATCCACTCTGACATAAGACCAACCCGCACTGGGCCCGCATTCCCTCTCACAGAGAGGAGCTCTGTGTCCCAGCAGTGGGAGCATTATAGGCTGGTTATGCTGCTGCAATCGGACATAAACTGCGATGAACTTTCAAGTAAGCATGTGTCGTCGCGGCGGCAGCGTCGTGAACTCTTGAGCGATCGCTGCATGCATGACCACCCGGGGAAAACTAAACATAATAAGCAATCTATATTAGGTTCTTAGAGAGCCATACAGGTACAAAACGATGACGCAGCGCCTACTACTTTAGTACGAGTTGGTAGATACCTACTTGCTGATTTCTCGGCGATTCGAGCTGGCGTCGAATGGTGTCATGCTGTGCCACGGAGCCACTATCTTAGAAATCGATCAATTATATCTTAAAATGATGTACGTCAAACGTACATCAACGTATCAACGTATATCGTTATCGCTGTACGTGAAACAACAACAGCCCACAACGTCCACTGCTGGACATAAGCCTCTCCCATGATGGGAGGAATTTGCCGTAATCTCCACGCTTGGCAGGCGGATTGGAGATCGCAGTGATGTAAGACTAACAGAAAACGCTGCTGCCCATTCTCAGGTCTACGGAGGCACAAGGTGTTCTGCCTCAGACATTAGTCGCCTTATACGACACCCGTGAGTGTAATGGGTTGGTTCTATTCTACTCTGCCGGATACCCCATGGCTAACGTACGTGCGTGTGTACCTACGTGCAATATGTAATAATAAAATAGACATTGATTGTGGCTCTGCTGGAGAGCATACTCTAGCAGAGCAGTACATGTACTCAAGAAAGACAAACGCTACTGTTTTTTCATATCAATTGTGTGCATCGTGTAACTTCGAATTTGTTCGGAACGGTTTGGAACGCTGTGTGTGTACGTACGAACTAGACGCGCGTGAAGACTAGCGTCTAACTGCTCATCACTGATACTATCTCTGTCGGGCACGATGCCAGGTGAGACAGCGTGCTTTTTGGTCACGCCCACCAATGAGTTCGAGCCTGTGAGCTGTGTCACCTGACGCACTCAAAATATTGGGCTATTGATGCATTGAATAGTACCCGGGTCATGGAGATATTCAAATTAAAGTTATAATAAGTATCTAAATCGTTTGTAATAAATAAAGTTGTAACTTTGACCTTTGATATCTCCGTAACTAGAAGGTTCCCAGTGAAGGTTCAGAACCAAAAAGGTCTTTTAAAGATGTACGTGTAGGTAAATTACAATTTCATCATATTCTAACTATCATAACCTTATCCTAACTATGTAATATCATTATGTGAAAATAAGTTTGTTTGTTACCTTTTTTGGCCTAAACCACTGAACCGATCATCCTGATAACTTATATGCACGAATGTACAGAAACGTATCTTCCCGAGGAAAACAATAATAACACTCCTATGATAATAGATGGCGCCACGAGTCTATTACAAGCAGAGTACGTACCGAATTGATTGTCAAAGGAGACGGAAACTATTACATATGTCGTGGATAACGATATCGTTTTAATAAAAGTTGCTCAATTGATTAATGTAGTAGTGGGGCAAACGCCGTGACGTTATTTTGTAATGGCGGCACGTGGACAGAGTCGTTTTGGAAAGTGGGGATTGTCGAACGGACACTTCGCATCGAGACGCGGACCAAGTCACTTCTCCAAAACGAAACTGTCGGTTTGCCTAGTAAAATTATAATCACCTGTTATTGTTTATTTAGTTTATCTGATTAAAAGTGAGATTATATTTACACTGTGTGTTATAATTCAACGACACCTACGAAATGGACCCTTTACTACCGAATCAAGATGATGACAACCCTATCGCTCCGCCGTCGCTGATGTCGTCATCAGAAGTGGGATCTGAATCTCACTAGCGCACAACGTTCGAGATCCAGCAGCGGAATATGATGCAATTGATCGAGATTATCAGAACACCAGCATTATCATCCAAGATCGCTCTGCCAGAAGTGAACTTAGAGCATCCAGATTCTGATCCACGTGCCTGGTGCGCAACGGTTGATATCTGCCGGGATGAACATCCACTCGAGGGAGCATCGCTCATCATAGCTCTCAGTAAGGCACTGGAGGGCGGTGCCTCGTCATGGCTATCACAAATCTCACACGCGCACATGCAGCGGAAGCGGAGTCGTAACCGAACGGCGCGCGCGTCGACAACTGCCAAGTGACAGGTGTTTGCGGGCAATTGCAACAATCTGGTGAGTGTTTCAAATTTAATTTTGATTCTGGAGTCAAATGTTACTTAATTAAAGAGAGCAAAATATTAATGTAAATTTAGAGTGTTTGAGATTTTGGATGATGATCTTCATAAACTGAAAGCTTTAAATTCTAAGCGTGCCTACAAATATGTACAGGATAGGCTAAGAAAGATGCCAGTGGGTCACGTACCAGTCGATGTTGATAAGAATTTGATGATGTTGAGCAAGCTTAAGCGGTAGCAGCCTGTGTGGCAACCTGAGCCTATGTGGCACTTGTAAGCCTGTGTGGCACCTGTAGGGCGGGGAGCTTCAATGGTGTGCATACGTAGTGTATACGTAGTGCATACGTAGTGTGAACGTAGTGCATACGTAGTGCGTACGTAGTGGATGCGTAGTGTATGAGATGCATACGTAGTCCATGCGTAGCTTGCGTAGTGTGTGCGTTACATGCGTAGTGTGTGCGTTGCATACGTTGTGTACCACTGTTTTAGTACCCTTTCGGTTTTAGTAGTGTGTTGACCGTACCAGTAGTTATTACGTAGTCGTGGGGCGTGATGCGTGTTTAGCTCTGGCGGAGGTCGGGGTCTGAAAAGACCGTAGTGTGTAGTCACTGGGTGATGCACATGGCAGATCCATTTGATGGATGTGAGAGCAATGCGATTGCCGGTCGGCTGGAGAGCCGTGGCGTTAGAGGTTTTACTCGAGGGTTTCTGTAAGCTTCGTAGTTTTTGTTGCAATAGAGTTTTAAAGGTTGATTCGAACGACTATGGTGCATGGCCCAATGGTTGACCTATTTTCGATTATTCCCAATTTAACCGTGTTTGATTTAGTCAACTGCCTCGTTGGTCTAGTTATTGCAAACGTGACTGCTGACCATGAGGTCCTGGGTTCGATTCCCAGGTCGGGCGAAGTGTTGTCGGGATTTCTCAGTAGCAGCCACGAAGTCTGGATTTGTGCCCAGTTGATGGCAGTAGGCTCGCCCCCTATTTCATGGGACTTAAGCATGGCTGGCGAAGTGCGAGTGTTAAATTAGGTACACCTCAGTTTAACCCTTCGGGATTACACGTGTGATGTTATGATGTTTGTTAAAATAAAACATTAGAGTTCTTTACTTTCACTGACCCAATGAATCTAGAGTTTGATCAGGAGTGACCGAGTGGAACAAAATACTGCCGTGGAATATTTGTTTGCAGGGTAACCCTCACACGAGGACATCAGACTACCCGAGATTTGATTACCGACATCAGCCTACCCGAATTTGAATAGCGGTACTAGCAGCGGTGGTGCGGCGGGCGCAGCTCCTGGGCAACGTCGCGTGGACATGTGTGTAATTAGCGCATGCGCACCTACTGGGATTATTCGTCACTCTGAATGAAGCGAGAAATCAGATGAAATAAGACCCGAAATATACGGGACCATTTAAAATTGTAGAATTGGTTGATGGTAATTGTTACCTATTGAAATCTTTACTGGTAATAGAAGTTATAAGTAGCCCATGATAAAAGAGAGAAAAGAGAAGAAGTAGCATACGAAAGATTCCTCCAAGTAATGCTGAGTTAGATTTGCTTAATGTAGAAGATGGTGAGGAGGGTGCCTCCACCAGCAAATAGAACACATACCATGGCTATATTTTGGTCGCAGTGCACGCACTAGTCTGTAGTCGTAACTGCAACTCAGTGTGGAGTTGTTCAGAGCGCGATGGGCAGCTAGTGGTGTACCATAGCTATTTGGTCGCACTGCACGCACTAGTCTGTAGTCGTAACTGCAACTCGGTGTGGAGTTGTTCAGAGCGCGATGGGCAGTTAGTGGTGTAGCGGGGACCTGGGTCTCAAAGGAGACTATTTGTACGGTCATGTATTGACCTGGGAGTCGCGGACTCTAGATGAAGTGTTGGTCGTATCACATGAGGTGATGACGATATGGGTGGCAATAATGAGCCGGGCCATGAGTGGTGTGTTTTCTTTTTGAAATTTGATAATTATGAGGCTTGGAGGAACCTTCTGTGTTTAAGTTGTTAAAATGATTTAGAAGTTTGTTTGGTTGTTGAGACAATGAATAGTCATTGTAATTAAACGTTAAGGTCAGGTTGGCCGAGTTCTCAAAAATGCTTCGAAATTGGTTATTTTACACACACGAGGACGTGTAAATCGTCAGGCTGGCCGTGTCGTGGATAACGATATCGTTTTAATAAAAGTTGCTCAATTGATTAATGTAGTAGTGGGGCAAACGCCGTGACGTTATTTTGTAATGGCGGCACGTGGACAGAGTCGTTTTGGAAAGTGGGGATTGTCGAACGGACACTTCGCATCGAGACGCGGACCAAGTCACTTCTCCAAAACGAAACTGTCGGTTTGCCTAGTAAAATTATAATCACCTGTTATTGTTTATTTAGTTTATCTGATTAAAAGTGAGATTATATTTACACTGTGTGTTATAATTCAACGACACCTACGAAATGGACCCTTTACTACCGAATCAAGATGATGACAACCCTATCGCTCCGCCGTCGCTGATGTCAATCTTCAAAAAAAAACTTTTTTACAAAAAAATAAAACCGACTTCAAAAAACACAAAAAATTGAAAAATAACTTTAGCTTCAGAAGTCGGTGACCTTTGTTTGATTCATTTACTTTTTTTTTGTCACCGACTTCTGAAGCTAAAGTTATTTTTCAATTTTTTGTGTTTTTTGAAGTCGGTTTTATTTTTTTGTAAAAAAGTTTTTTTATTTTTCCATTTTTAGTTGTAATATTCTATACAAATATTTGCTATGCATTTATTTTACATTGTTAAAAATACATGTCATGGTATGTATGGCTTATCCCCAATAAATGGAACTTAACATACCTAAACTGTCGAAATTTGGGTGTATTGTACACATCTGCGTACCCCTCAGAGCATGCAGGCGTGATGTTACGTCATGATGTTGTGTAAACAATAAACATCCAAGCGATTGCAGCTATCACGACCGATTTACCATCTAGTTTTGAAGAGTTCCATTGTATATCTCCGAAGATCAGCATCAGATCTTCACCAAATTTAAATGCGACTATCTCAGGAATATATTCTTTCAAACAAAAAAATAATTTTGAGAATCGCTCCACAAATCGAGGAGAAATCGGTGAACATACATGAAATTATACTACACAACTGAAGTAAAAATGTTCATAAAATGAAAACTACTGGGCCAAACCATGTTAAATTTTTATGGGACCAAATGGCAACTATTCCGCATCAAACTAAAAAAAAATCACGTAAATCGGATCATAAACGGCAGAGTAATCGGTGTACATACATTAAAAAAAATAAAAAAAATACCAATCGAATTGAGAACCTCCTCCTTTTGGAAGTCGGTTAAAAAAGCACTCAAAACGCATCGGAAAACACGCAACAAGTGAGAGGTAGCAGTCGGCAACTATCTTGTGTTAATTGCAGTCAGTCAGCTGTCATACCAGTGACAGACTACAAATATTAGACTGATTTATAATACACTTATGTTCCCCTAGAAGTACCAGGGTTGCATAGGCTCAAGGTGGTATGCATTTCAATAATTCTGGGTAAACAAAGTCTTCCAGTAATAAATACCTTCTTGGATTCATGCCAGCCTAGTACTGTTCGTAAGGTTACTGCCCGTAACTAGCACAACTGTACTAACGCTACTCGATCCCATACAATATTTTTGAGTAGGTAAACTAGGTAATAAATAAATAAAATAAATAAACCCAACCCCGCCCCACCAGTGTGGACACGGGCGATGGGCCAACGGGAATCACCATATAAATTAATATCAAGAAACTTTTTTACTTGACTATACAAATCATAAAATTGGTCATCGGGATCAGTTGACCAATTCAAAAATTCACTAGGTCGACTGATCCCGCGGGATCTACCTGTGTGGGACCAGTTTACTAAACACCCTTTAAATCGATATGCACTCGATAATCACCTTCAAGTAACGATTTATGTCGATTTATACTTATAAGCATTATAGTCTAAAAATATAAACAAGTTACAGAAAAGCCAATATTATGATTTGCTTCATAGACGCATTGAAAGTTAGACACTCTGATCATAAAAGTAATTACTTAGTGAAAAAGTTTTATTTTTGGAACAATTACGATTCCTCAAAAAACGATATTATTATACCGAATACAATCTTTCTCACATTTTTCCGCTTCCAGATTGAGAATGGAGTTGATTTTTCATAGTTTAAGATAAAAAATTATGACTTTTTTTATCATATCCCATCTTATTACATTTGGGCCCACTATTTTCCATGTCCTTTTAAATTAACTAAGCCACACCAATTTAAATCCATAAACCCCTAAGGGTGTAAACTCACCTAGCACTAGCAGCCGGTTCCCCTGAAGAAACTTAACGCCGAATTAAACCACCGTTTGGCGTCCAGGGTGAATAAATTTGTGCCAATATGTTGCTTCTAAGCTCTAAATGATATTAGTTTAAATTGTTTTTAAACACTAGGTTAGTTTAACCGCATGTTGGTGACAGAGGGTTTAACATGGGGGACGTTTTGGACACGTGTTCAGTTATAGATTTTGTGTTATTCTAATGGTAAGGAAAACATCGATTGAGTTTTAGTTAAGTGAATGTTTTTCTTTAATAGTTTAGATTTGCCCACTTGATTTGCCCAATTGACATCAAAGTCTGAAAAAGACGTTTTTTCAGCGGAGTCTAGTATTAGTGATAAAGATATTATTCGATGTTTTATTGAACAAACGGAATATATTTTAAAAGCATGGTTTATTAATATCTCTAAAATTAGCATTATTTTTAAGAGGGTATTTTTTAAGGCGCGGTTGGCACTCAGCCGCAGTGGCTGAGTGATTAAATTAACTGCTGCGCTGCGTGTCGTGTGTTCGATTCCCGTACGGAACAAATATTTGTATGGGCTACAGCTAGTTGTTCCGGGCCTGGCTGTTTGTGTATGTAAGCTTAAATGTTTGTTAACGCACCCACGATACACAGAAATTCCTAGTGTGGGGTAAAGTTTTTATTTTTAAACAAAGAAGACTTTTTTTCTAACCTCCTGGTGTTGAGTATTAGTCTCTTCTCTTTTGTTCCTGATTTCCTGGTCTATGTGTAGATAACTCATCCAGGCGTTCTTATGTATGCAACACTGAGGTACCTACTTGAAATCTACACCATTATTTTTAGATCGTTTTGGAACCGAAAGCCATAAACTCGATCATCGAACTCGAAACGATTGGGACTGTTTTTTAATATTTTAAATAACAATAAAAAAAACACAATAAAAACTTTATTTATTTATTTATTAAAATCTCCCTTACAATTGAATCATTACAGGTATGGTCCTAATGCGATAGCTCAGTCTCAAAATTAACTTATTTACAATATAAACATGAAAAATGTGAAAAACTACACACATCAAAAGTATCTAGGGATCAACATATATTTTTGCAATAACTTTTCTCCTGATTGATATTAATTAAAATTTTCTTTAAGGATTCATCAAATAAAGTGTTTTCGTTTGTCACAGTAACGATAAACCAAGTCACCTTTGCATTAATAAAGAAATTTGCCATTTTCCTAATAAAGGGATTTTTGACATTTGAACCACTAACATTAAAGTTCGAAAAAATGACTGAAAACACAGTTTTCTTTAAAATTTTATTGGGTAACTTAAACAATTAATAATCCGTGTTTCTACCGCGAACACTAACAACACAAGAACATCGGTTTGGCATACTCAAAATGAGTTCATCCAAATCACGCTGTGGAATGGCCGCCCATGTTCGTTGCAACAACAAAAAAAGGTCTTCTTGCGACTGGATACCCTCCATATTCGGCAGAGCTCTTCTCTGTAGCATATCCCATGCATGCTCAATCGGGTTCAAGTCTGGCGACTGAGCAGGCCAGGGCAGGACATTGATGTTAGCTGCGGCGAGAGTCTGTCTTACAACTCTTGCGGTGTGCGGTCGTGCATTATCATGCATTAACTGAAATAAGGGACCGATTTGCACTTGTAGAGGAACGATGACGTCTGATACAATCGTCTCAGCATAAATTTGAGCGTTGAGGTTGCCTCTGATCCAAATCAACTCAGTTCTTCCGCCGATCCAAATACCCGCCCATACCATGATGGTTCCACCACTATAAGGATGGACTTCCTGGCAGGATTTTAATCGCTGTTGCGTTTTTATGCGTCCAGGGGTTCTCCAGTGTCGTATACGTCTTGTATCCGGTCTCATACCAAAACGAGACTCATCAGAAAAGCACACGAAACGCCATTGTTCTTCTGCCCAATTTCTGTGTTCAAGAGCCCATTGATATCGAATCCTACGATTGTGCATTGCTATAGGTGGTACCCGTAGCGGTCTTCGGGAATGAAGGTTCACTTCATGCAAGCGGTTTCTGACTGTTTGGTCGCTAATTAAGTTCCCTGAAGAGTGATGAAGCCTCACGGCTAACATCATGGCGGTTATTGTTGGAGCTCTTCGAGTTAAGATTTGAATGTATCGGTCTTGTCTCCGTGTGGTGCAGCGATACCGTCCTCCATGGCGCTCAGCCACGGTACCAGTGCTTCGGTAACGTGTCCAAAGTCGACTGATAACACTCTGACTTGTATTCAGAGCTAAAGCTACAGTACGTTGCCGGGAACCAGCTTCTATCATTCCCACGGCTCTGAGCATTTCTTCCCTGCTTAAATGACGTCGCCGCTCCATAATAACGTTGGTTTTAATCAGTAGTAGGGAAACAGTAGCACTAATAATGTCTTCAATGCGTTGTATGTTTTTATAGGGAAAATATTGACAGCTTATTTTCATCTTTTACTCGAATTTGATTGAGAGTTCCTGATTCAAATTATGAAATGCACCAAAAAGGATCCATATAAATTTATAAAATCATAAATTTATTACAAAGCCACATCTCAATCTCAAGAAATCCGCATAAAAATGCTTGATCCCTAGACACTTTTGCTATCAACATCTAATATAATCATAGCATACTAAGTTTCCTAACTATAAAAACACAATATTTAATTATATTAAACATATAGCCTACATCTACACTATAACATAAAATAAACATATTATAAATTTAATTTTTTGTGATTTTTTTTTTCAAAAAATAGCAAGTTTTTTTTTTTGTTTGATTGTCCCAATCGTTTTGAGTTCGATGATCAAGGTTATGGCTTTTGGTTCCAGAACGACCTAAAATTTACCGCGTATACCATTTTGAAGTCTGATTGCTTAAAATTCTGTCGTCAAATTGTTATCAGACCTATTTTCCGTTGAATTATTCGCTTGGAGTTGTTCATCAGCTGCAGCTGGCGCCGGGAGTGGAAAGTGTCGGGTAACCATGCGTTCATAATAAACCGGGACGTGTGTAATGTCTTGAGGAAGGCGACATTTTGCGTCACCTGCGATCCGAGTTACGTCGCTTTTCTCGGCTTTTTCATAGTCTGGTGAGTAGGAATTTAATATTTAAGGATTTAAGGCGTCTTTTCTTATTCCTGCATGTTTTTTTTTTTATTATAAATGTAGGTATTTCATGATATGTTATAATGGTTATCTACACTTAATAAACTCAAAAACTACTGGACCGATTTCAAAAATTCTTTCACCATTAGGATAGTACATTATCTATGAGTAACATAGGCTATATTTTATCCCCATACTCCCACGAGAACGGGAACTACGCGGGTGAAACCGTGTGACGTCCGCTAGTTTTCAATAAAAATAAGATAAGGGCCTGTTTCACCACCTATGATTAAGCTTCAGTTAACTTACTTACCAGATAATATCATGCAAATTCTGTTCCATTTTTGAATCGATTCGGTAAGTACTAAGTAGTGACTATTCGGACATCGTGAAATAGACCTTTAGGCTAAATTTCATCAAAAAAAGGTTCAACTTGACAAAAATGTGGAGCAAAAACCTTTTATCGATGTCTAAATCGAATGTTTTAAAAAATACGTGAATTTTTAGAGGATTCGGGATTTTTCCAATTAGCGACTTTCTAAAACAGAAATGTTGGGAGAAACTAAAGCAAATTACAAAAATAATGCACTTAAATAGGTAGGATATTTACTTAAGGCCCTTCTAACCCTAAAATTAGCAACTCTATTTGTGGTTGTTGAAACTTCGTTTGAAATACTGTTAGAATAAAGTTCTAATCAGCTTGCACTACAAAGTGGTTGTTACGTCAGTCACTACGGGCCGAATAGGTAGTGCGAAATGAGTAGTTTTCTGCGATTTACAAAAAATCTATTGATTGGACTAAAAAAATAAATAACATAAGACCTGCTTTATAGTTAGTTCAGTTAGTATAAAAAGTTTCATGATCTAATTTGAAGTATTTTATGATTGCCAGCGGTTTATTGTTCAGTTTAGAGGTAACTTCGGGATGTTTTTCCATCGAGTAAATTTTATGAAATCGTGTTTTCACTAAACATAGGACTTAACATTAATCCTCAACTTTACCATGTATTTATTTCAAAATTAATGCTGCAGTATTTTAGGCGTAACGGAGGATCATGCTAAGCCAGGTAGTATAGGCCCTTAAGCTAACGTTTTAGTGAAGAGAAAGGCAAATGTTTTCGTTATCTTTACCTCTCCTTAATTAATTATAACAGAGCAGACACAAGCAAAACTAAAAAATAAAAAACCGGCCAAGTGCGAGTCGGACTCGCACACGAAGGGTTCCGGGTTCCGTACCATTGACTATATTTAGTATTTGTTGTTATAGCGGCAACAGAGATACATCATCTGTGAAAATTTCAACTGTCTAGCTGTCACGGTTCATGAGATACAGCCTGGTGACAGACAGACGGACAGACGGACAGACGGACCGACGGACAGACGGACAGACGGACCGACGGACAGACGGACAGACAGCGAAGTCTTAGTAATAGGGTTCCGTTTTTACCCTTTGGGTACGGAACCCTAAAAACCGGCCAAGTGCGAGTTGGACTCGCGCACGAAGGGTTCCGTATTATTTAAAAAAATTAGACAAAACTGCAAAAAAATCACGTTTGTTGTTTGGGAGCCCCCCTTAAATATTGATTTAATTCTGTTTTTAGTATTATTATTTTTTCTTATTTATAATATATATTTAATATATCATATTAAATAGAAGTCCAAGTTAAAAATTCAAAAAAAAAACAATTAATTTTGTTTTAAAAATCTAGTCTTTGACAATAATAAACCTCACGTTACACTTCCAATGAGAAAAACAATTCTCACTAGATCCATCATGGATCTGGCCAATGGATCTTCTGAGAATGAACGGTTATTTCGTTATGTAAAAGTAAAAAAACCGGCCAAGTGCGAGTCGGACTCGCGCACGAAGGGTTCCAAAAACAATTATCAAAAAAAGGGCAAAAATATCACGTTTGTTGTATGGGAGCCCCCCTTAAATATTAATTTTATTCTGTTTTTAGTATTTGTTGTTATAGCAGCAACAGAAATACATCATCTGTGAAAATTTCAACTGTCTAGCTGTTACGGTTCATGAGATACAGCCTGGTGACAGACAGACGGACAGACGGACAGACAGACGGACAGACAGCGAAGTCTTAGTAATAGGGTTCCGTTTTTACCCTTTGGGTACGGAACCCTAAAAACAAGATACCAAAATAAATAATACGGAAGCTAAATCTACAATGCTGCCCAAAAAATTCGGACACTACATCAGCAACATTGTCCGTACACTGTCGAGAGAACGGGCCGCAATTTCAATTTACGAGTGGCGATGCTATAAAATTGGCACGTGATCGCGTCGAGACAAATAAGTGGATATCGCTTATATGTGTATTAGTAATATTGCTCGGAAGTGTACGTGTAGGGCTGGGTAGGGAAGAAACGGGAATATTGGATAGGAGATGATTTGTGCGAATTCTTTGGTGGACTGCAAATGTTAATTTTATTTTAGTGAAGAGTAGAATATTGTCATGAAATATTTAATTTTTATGAGGTCGCTCGGTGCTCTCCTGAGCTTTGTATAATTTTGTTACTGATTAATCTATACTAATATTATAAAGAGGTAACATTTGTTTGTAAGTTAGTATGTTTGTAAGTTTGTATGTAGGGGTAATCTCCGGAAGTAATGAACCAATTTTAAAAATTGTTTCACTGGTAGAAAGCTACAATATTCGTGAGTGCTATAGGCTATATTTTATTCCCGTACTCCCACGGGAACGGGATACGCGGGTGAAACCTCGGGACGTCAGCTAGTTGGTTATATATAGTGAATTAATAAGTAGACTTTCTAAGTGTATTTCTTTATATTAATTAAACATTTGTTAAATTACAAGTTTGTTTGCTGTAAAAGCCTTAGTAGTAAAATACCTTCAAGCTCTCTAACATTTAAATAGTTTTTAATAAATTCTGATTAAATAGTTTATTTCATATAATCCATTTAATTTTTGGTGAATGTTATGATGATTACTGACCCTGATTGACGACCCGAATGGCGCAGCGGTAGTCAGGCTGCCTTACGTTCTTAGGGTCGAATCCCGGTCGGAGCAAATGTTTGTGTGATGAGCATGGCCATTTGTTTCCGAGTCATGGATGTTTATATGTATAATTTATTTATTTATTTATTTATTTTATAATAAGTATTTATTTACAAACAAAAAGTATATAAGTAGTATATCAACTATCTGGTGTCTACAACACAATTCTCGTTGCTTAGTATGGCACTAGGTGGCGCTGTGTGTAATGTCCAGCAATATTTATTTATGTCTGTCATTAGAATTTTGTCTAAATGGTTAGAATTAGGTTAGGTTTAGGATTTTTTAAAATAAAAATATACAAAAAATATAGTTACATATACATAACAAAAGTCAGTTTTTCCACGACATGTTAGTTTCTACGTGGAAACCCTAACAAAGAAACATACAATGCAGTATGAAATTGGGTAACATATAAAAATATGTAACATATTGTATTGGTGGTACATTTTCCCAAATTGTGTCCAATAATTCGTTACATAAATAAAAGACAATGATAAAATAATAATGGTCCTACAAATGTTGGTGTATTAAACTATGAGATATTATTTAGAGATATTTTCCTTATAGCTGTTTTATGGTACTTGAAGAAATTTACTGACGGATACGGTTCCTACGCAACAATAATAAACGACTCTATAACAATCTCTCACTTAAAGTTGGAAATACTTACTTATATAAGTTACTAGCAGCCCGTCCCGGCTTCACACGGGTGGACATTTATTTTCCTCTAATTCCCCCCCCCCCCCCCCTCCTTATAATTGTGAATGTCAAATAATAGACAAATAATTTGCAATAAAATAAAATTGGGACTACTTATAAGTTAAGATGTAAGCTATCCTATCTTTCAAGTTGGATCAAACTGCACACGGTGTGCAAATTTGATTAAAATCGGTTAAGTAGTTTAGGAGTCCATCGCGGACAAACAACGTGACACGTAATTTATATATATTAAGAAGAAGATTTTAACCGAAACTGGGACTTAATAGGGCTGTGATTAGAGTTCAGTTTTTAGGGTTCCGTACCCGAAGGGTAACCAACGGGACCCTATTACCAAGCCTCCGCTGTCCGTCCGTCCGTCCGTCTATCTGTCAGAGGGCTGTATCTCATGATCCGTGATAGCTAGACAGTTGACATTTTCACAGAATGTGTATTTCTGTTGTCGCTATAACAACAAATAATAAAAACAGAATAAAATTAATATTTAAGGGGTGCTCCCATACAACAAATGTGATTTTTTGCTTGATATTAATAACGGCAACAGGTAGACGCTTGAAATATTCACAGAATATTTAATTGTATATTCACTCTACAATAAATAATCAAAATAAAATAAATACTTAACGACCATACAACAAACGTGATATTTTTGCCGTTTTGTCTAATGTTGTATAGATAACGGAACCCTTCGTGCGCGAGTCCGACTCGCACTTGGCCGGTTTTTTAATTATCGCAAACTCATCTCATACATAAAGTGACATCTCCCATGGGGGTAGGCAGACACCACCTGCTACGATCCTTACTAGTATACTAAATTATGAATGAAAGACATTCATAGCACGAAACTACACAAAATGGGGTAGATGACACACCAATCAATTTAGATACTTTCTAAGAGCTGTCAAAACGCGGTTCTCTAATAGACTTTGTATGGCAATAGCAAACTGTGACGTTACTGTCTAATCAACAACAATTGATTTCAAAGCAACTAAAAATCGAATTAGGCAATAAATTGAAAATAAATCGGGTTTTCAGGCCCAAAATATAGTGTTTTTTTTTAGAGATTGGTGTCTTGGAATTATTGGTCTCATCTACCCTATTGTAATAGGGAATATGCATAATTATTTTTTTTTTTTATTTCGATACGTAATGTCAAAGAACTATAAAAATAATGACAAAAAGCGAAAACAAGACATAAATCGGCCGAACAACACAAAAGTTGTTATAACCATTTAAACTTTTGTTTCTATGTCTTTCTAGATAAACGGAATTTAGTATGGAGTTTGTACGTCGATGCAGAGAATGACGTCATGCGCTTTATCGGATCTCTCTGTCTAATCAGCAGTTTCAAATGCTTATAACTTAGTATTTTTTATAGATATTAAAAAAATAATTTCTCCATGCTATTTCTGATGTTATTAGTAATACGCTTTGTATAGAGTGATAAAAAAATAACATTATACCCTATTACAAAACAAGGTGTATCAGAGCGTGTACCAGGTACCAGGCCATCATCGTACTGAACAATTTTCTTCTCATAATCGTGATAGTCAGCGGATATTTTTTCGCGATTACGATGTTCAACACCCTTAAATATGAGCACACATATTTCTGATACTCGCTGAATAATGCACAACAATTCAACATCAACATATTGCACCAACACAGCACCCAAATATAGCTCTACACAACACAATACATTACACTCATAACAGCCATAAAATTGCATCTCAAACACACACATACACTCCGTGACCTCAACTACGCAAGGGTCCTCCAAAATCCATAACTTTGTCGTGAGGTTCAAGCCCCTCACTTGAACAATACACAAATTGCAGTTCTAATGCTCCGGTACAATTTACTGCTCCTGGTCTAGGAGCACAGAGCAATATTGTGAAACAGAGGCAACAGAATGGATTGTGTTGGTAATGGCGCCCTAGAGAGTAGGGAAATTGTTTAGGAATTGGATTGTTTGCGATTAATTTAGTTGTCTTTTCGAGTTTTTGAAAAAGAAGGGAGATTTTGGAATGATTGATGCAGTAGATTGCATTAGAAAACTAAATGTGAATCCAAATGCTTCTGATCTGGTCTTCAGATGATAATGTTACTGCAGATATATTTAGCTCATCTTTATAAGTAATTCTCAAAATTTCAGTCCGTCTAAAAAATAAGAGGCAATTTCTCATTTGAATATCCTGATTAAGTATGAAAATAAAATGATTATAATCTTATGACTATGTAATAAAAATAATGAATAGCAAGTTTTTTCATCTCATCAACTGCTCTCAAAACGTTAAGGAAAACGTCATGAGATTAAATCGAAAAGATGTGACATCCATCGATCTGTACCTACTGTGTCGTCGTGGTGGATTATGGTCCATTCCCTTTCATAGAGAGGAAGCCGGTATACCCAAGTAGTGAGAACAATATTTGATGATTTAATTAATATTGAGAATTGAGCTATTACTACTACGTATAGAGAAGACAGCGCGAACAAAATCTGTGCTCCATTCAACTGCTGTCAGCCGGCAGCGATGCGAGATGCGAGATGAGATAAAAAAACTTACTATTCATTATTTTTATTACATAGTGATGAACCAGAAGGTTATAATCATTTTATTTTCGCACTTACTCAGGATATTCAAATGAGAAATTGCCTATAATAGCTCAATGATAGTGAACAGTTAAAAGTATTGAAACTTGAGTCCATGATACCTCATTACCAGTGATAGGAATAGGTAGTGCTTATTAGCCTAAACTTCGAAGAAGAACAGAGAAAAGAATCGGAGACTTCATTAGACTATATTTTATTATGCGACCACTGCGAGTTTTTTTTTGTAAATTCTAAGAGTGCGTACCTAAGAGAGCGTATCATAGTTTTATGATGAAGAAGTCGTTTCCAAAATGTTCTTAAAAAGAAAACTTTCAGAAATTTTGATGGTTTTAACGACTGTGTTATGTTATGTCTAGTCGCAAACTTTAGGTAAACATAGACCAATTACTTATTCCAAATAACATTAATTTTTGATGTACTTACGTGATGTCCCGGAATAAAATATAGTCTAAGGAAGTCTCCGATTCTTGTCTCTGTTCTTCGAAGTTTAGGCTAATAAGCACTACCTATTCCTATCACTGCTCATTACCCTATCATTAACTACTCTGTGCCCCGACCTTGAGATAGTCCAAGAGGTCGGGTGCGAAAAGTAACAGATGCTGTTAACGCAATTTAGATAATCGTTTGCGTAAATAAATAGCTGTCGAAACTCAATTAGGGTCTTGTAGTGAATGGGCAAGCCACTCGTTCTGTGGGAAAGCAAGTTTCATAAACATCTGCTGTAATTTATACGTTATTTTACACCGAGATCAAGATGTCCCGTGGTTCTGTGTGATTAGAGTAAGTTTAAATCGATTTTTGATTCTCTTTTTTCTTTAGTCAGCAACTGTTACGTTCATGCAGATTTGCACGCCAAGGAAAGCTAGGTTATGCTAAACTTAAGGGCCTATACCCCCTCAAATGGCTTAGCATGATCCTCCGTTACGCCTAAAATACTGCAGCATTAATTTTGAAATAAATATATGGTAAAGTTGAGGATTAATGCTAAGTCCTATGTGTGACGAAAACACGATTCCATAAACTTTTCTCGATAGAAAAAAAAATCCAAAGTTACCTCCACATCTAACAATAAACCACTGGTATTCAATAAGCACTTCAATTAGATCATGAAACTTTGCATACTAACTGAAATAACTATAAAGCAGGTCTTATGTGTTTTATTTTTTAGTCCAATCAATAGATTTTTTGTAAATCGCAAAAAGACACTGATTTCGCACTATTCGGCCGCAGTGACTGACGTAACAACCGCTTTGTAGTGCAAGCTGATTAGAACGTTATTCTAACAGCATTTCAAACGAAGTTTGAACCACCACAAATAGAGTTGCTAATTTTAGGGTTAGAAGGGCCTTACGCAGATTCCTAAGCAACGACCTCAATTGGACCACCCGTTCTCTGCAGCAAGCAACTCTCAAGCTTATAAACTAGGAAACTAGTGATTCTTTAAGGCTCGTTTAGTGTCACATAAATCTGTTGATAGGCAACCGTGAAAGTTGCCTTATCATTACGCATTGGCAAATCGGTGAAGTAACTTTATTCTCACCTATTGCTAAAATGTTTTTGTTGTATATGACTGCGTAATGTGTACGCAGAACATTTAGATATCGTTAGTGAATACATCATTCTTTGTAATCTATTTCTAATGTATCACTTTCAAAATGTCCAACTTATACTTTCACAACAACAGAATTGATAGCTTTATACTTAAGCCCACTTTAATCTAAAAACCATCAAGATTCACCAAACACACATCTCACAAGTCACAACATCATAGACAAAGCAGTGTTGCCAGTTGAAATATACGCAACACACGCATAGACATGTTTAGAATTAGTTACAGACGTTGATATACGGTTACAGATCGCTTCATTGCTCCTGACCTTGCCCGTGGACTTGGCACGTGAAAAACGAGAAAAACTATCTTAGCTTTGCTCCAAAGATTGTGTATTAAGGAACAGTTCTGAACCGGGGTTGCGGGACTTTTCGAAAGAGAAACCATGGCCCCGGAACACAAAGGGCGATGAAGGAACATGGATGGGTTTTAGTCAGTAAAAGTCTGACAATCCCTCCTGCTCCGCCCAGAGCGGGAGCAGTCATTTGATGATTTCACATACGAAAAAAAAAAGAAAGGTACAGTTCCGAAGATTGTCTCGTTGGTCAAGTAGTCGTAAGCATGGCTGCTGAGTATGAGATCCTGGGATCAATTCTTTACTGGGTTCTTCCATCAGAAATTTCCCAGACAAGGAGTTTGGATTTGTGTCTGGTTGCAACAGAACTCGCCACCGACTTTTATAAGGATCTTTAAAATAACTGACTAAATCTGGATTTAGGTACTTTAGGTACGACGCTGCTTATGCCTACGGGGACTACATACGTGTGATAAGTGATGTTACGTTAATGTACCTATGTAATTTCGAAGGTTAATACCAAATCGCAGCTGCAAAGCCGCTCAATCGCAATGCCGAACCGCAGTGACAAGACTGGAGGCCTATAACCATGTCCTGCCAGTAAAACCATTACTTAAGTCCCAGAGAGAGATAGAGCTAGATGTCCCGTATAGCACCATCTCTTTCCCACAGTAAAGTGACATTGTAGTATTCTGTAAGAGGTACAGGCTCTGGTTTCTATATAATTCTACGAAAACCACAACAGGTGGCAATGTCGCCATATAAGAATTACAGAATACTACAATGTCACTTTACTGTGGGAAAGAGATGGTGTCGCTGCGGCCGGTCATGGAAATGCTGTCTGCCGTTGCGGTCCCCTTCGGAACTGTACATTTAGTTTTGCTATATAGATTGCTTAGTAACTTTGCTAGGAGTTATTTTGACTATCTTTAATAGGAATCGCGGGAAAACAGGACGTGTATGACCGTTATTATTCAAACTTGGAACTTGGGAGTCTTCATCAAGAAATGAGGTATTATTTGGCTGGCTGGCAGAAATTATTTAACAAATCACCTATTGAAAGAATTGCTAAAGTAGATACCTGATTAAAAATAATAACTGTGAGGCTGAACGAGGGATTTTCTTTTTCAACTCTTCCCTAGTCGCTGGATAGATGGCGCTGAACTTGGTAAGTTACTACAAGGAACCGAACGTCACATAATTTCACTTGGATGTAATGGTTATATTCGGAAGCTTAAGCAAACGAAAGTGTCAGTCAACGATATGTGACGTGACGCAATGTATTTTTTTTCCAAGCGTTTTGGCTTTGGCATCTTTAACGTAGTCAGTTAAACGCCATCTACAGAGTTCTTGGAAACTATGTTATTTTTTAAATACTCAAAAAGAAAACCTGTCATTCCAATCAATAAGTAGAAATAAATCTAAGATTGAAACATGGCCTTAATAAGAATCTCAATATAGCTGTAGTGCAAAAAGCCTTGCAAAGGCCTATTCAACAATACCGGATGGGGTAAATGACAAAAACAAAATTCATCCCAGTTAACATGAAGATATAATTGATAAACACACCCCTACAAAATTACAGCTTTCTAGTACTAATAGTACTAAAACTAACGGTTTCTTAGCAAAACCTCGTACAGACGGACATAACGGAACTATAAGGGTTCTTTGTCAGGACTACGGAACGCTAAAAACTGAGCCGGTGTTAAAGAACATCGCAAAACCAGTAGATATTTCTCCTCTCGCTTAAAAAAACCCCAAAAAACACTGCTTTCTCGTTAACACAACGTCAACACACACGCTCGATAACTCACGTCAAAAACTCGAAATAAGTACGTTGTATGGAGTTAAATTCATTTATTTTTCTCGAACAGCAATCTATTAAGGGGACGATAAGCGGGGGCCGCGTTAAAATAAATTGATTTTATTCAAATTTCTATTAAGGCACCGGCTCGCTGTGTTTCTGGAGATTGCTACGGGCCCAGACTTGTTTCTGAGGAGTTGGGAAATATGGTGATGGCTGGATGCGGCTTTGAGAGAGTGAGGTACGTATTTGAAGAAACTATTGCCGTCGCGCTATGTCAAGCCTGCCGCCGTAGAGTGCGCTGTGCGATCTCACAAAAAAAATGGGGTATTTTTTTGTCATTTTTGTAGGGTTATATTTTCTTTACTTAGGTATTAGTTGCTGAAAAAAAGGAAATGACACGGACGTGTACAGTTGACTTAGATTTTATGAAAAAAAAAAATTGCTCTATAGTCTGCGGATAAGTAGGAAATAAAGGTCACTAACCCGCATTATACATTTATTCAAATACATAATTCTGAAAACAGAAATAGTGACATAAACTTGTCCCGAAACTACCTCTATCGTGATCCTTGACTTTTTCTAGTAATTAAAAACGATTCATAATGTATTGTCGGGGTACCTACGCAGAGAGATGAAGGAAAGAGCACTGACCTTTAATTCCTACTTATCGTGCGCAGACTATAGAACTATAAAAAAAAGGGGAATACATTTGTATGGATAATCGAAGCTTCTGTTTTCTCTTCTGTTTCTGGGTTGTGACGAGAAAGTACGTACTACCTACACCTTCTCTGATATCTTAAGTAAACGAAACACCTTTAAATTTATTTTATTAACATTTAAATAAAATGTGACAGAACACATTATAATACAGTAAACGGGTATTTATCGCGAATTTTACCTTTAATATAAGCCCGACATTTCGACCAGATTGCACCAGCCGTGGTCGCGGGAACCGGGATTATAAAATGTGATAGATATAGGATTGCTGACTGAAATTTCATTCAGCTGTATCAATTTTCAAAATAAAATAAAAATAATTTTGCAGAAATTGTGTCGGTCAACCGGTACGGACAAAATTACCGACGAGGCTATCGTCACGGACACTGCCAAATAAGTGCTTCAGTGTATTTGTATAGAGAAATCTGTACCCACGGCCACGTCCTCATTTTTTCCTGGTTCAGCCAATCCTTACTGTCACTTTAAATATTAAAATTAAAAATAAATTTCCTAAAATAATATATTTGTCTTTGACAAAAATAATTGTCACGTTACAGTTGATAAGCAGAAGTAAAATAACACATTAGTCCATTAGCTAATCCTTTTGGGAGTTTTCAAAAGTGCCGCATCCATTTTTCCCACATCCACCGCAGATTCCCACTCAAAGCTTGTAATTGAAAAGTTTGCAAGGAGAGATGTAACGTGATTTATAAGACAGACGAAATGTTCGTCCGGCGACCTTTTTATTCAACGAAATCTTGTTAGGTACTCTACTTATGTACTTTGAGTGAATTATGCAAGTTTTTTTTAAATTGAGATTATACAGGATGCAAAAGACCTCATCGCGAAGCCGGTAAATATTTTGCCTAAATCTATGTTATTTTAAAGAAATAGTTGAAACTTAATTATATTAAAGTTATAAGTTAGTTAGTAAGTAGGTAGTTATAAGTTATATATATAAAATACTTAATTGTATGTTATTTGAATTTTACATCGTGGCTGTATAGAAAGTTGGAACATGGTTCAATAGAAAAATGGACTATTTTTTTTTAATAATTTGACAGCTGTCAGTTGATAACGATTCTCCCTAGGGCTGAAAAGTATTACTTTCAACCCGCTCCTCAGGCAATTTTAGACCTACTTTCCGAGTATGAGTAATGAAAATCATGTTTCGTGGTAGAACTCAGAACTAAAGTTTAAAAATTTTTCATTAAAAACTTGTATTTAAAAAAAAACTTGTCAAAAAGTTGGAACTTTGACCCCCAATATCTCTGTAACTAGAATGTTCCTAGGTATGGTGGAGAACAAAAAAATGATCGCAATGACAGGGAGAACAAGTGCCTTTCAGCTTCGTTAAGAGTGTGTTTTACACCCTTAATGTTTAGCGGTCAATTTTTCTTTGTTTTTACTATAAAGAATGAACGGAATATATCAGATTAGATGATTCTAGATTACCACGAGGATAGACATTTTGTCGCCGGTTATTATAAAACAGAGGAGCTCGTGGCTAAATAATAACAGCACTCGGGTCGATCTTCAGGTTAAGTCACGCTTGCCTAGGTTGGTCCGTGGATGGGTGACCACCCATTACATACAGAGTTTCCTTCGTGAGTTGAAAAGCACGTTAAGCCGTTGGTCCCAGCTGTCAATTGTAGATCTTTGACAGTCAGTGGCCCGAAAGTATGACAACCAGTCTTGGTATCGTATTCATCATCATCATCATCATCCTATTAATGTTCCCACTTCTGGAACACAGGCCTCCTCTCTATGAGAGGGAATGGGCTATAATCCACCACGCGGGCCCAGTGCGGATTGGTAGATGTCACATGTCTTCGAATTTTGGTTCTAGGACATGCCGATTTCCTCACGATGTTTTCCTTCACTGTTTGGAGAGCAGTGGTGATGAAATAAATTACACAAAGAAATGCGCCTGTCTGGGTTCGAACCTACGACTTACTGTTCGTAAGCCGGGGCCACCAACACTGGGCCACCACTGCTCCACAGTTCTCAATCACAAGTCACTTATTTCTAATACCAAAAATCACAGACGAAAACTTAACTTAAAAATCTAACACATTTTTCACAACATTTTTAAACATTTTAAACAACTTTCTAAATTACAAACTTTAACACTCTCATTTCGATACCAGCATAAATATCTTAAAACCCCTGGAATATTTAAAACTACACTAATTTAAAATAAAACATTCAAAATTCACTTTTCAGTTTTAAAATTAACAAGTTTATTTTAAAACTTTGTGACCATAAATCAGTGGGATCGACTTTATTAAAATAATTTACATTATAAATTGCGTTAAAGGGCAATTTCGGGCATTATGGGGACAGCGATGGGAATAAACAGGATGACCGTTATTAAAATGAGGATTCATGGCGAAAACAAACAGAAATTATCTATGTATAGAAAGTTGTTACTAACGTCTAAAGTCTTTCGTCGTCTTTTTTATCACTTTCCAAAAAAAATTGGTATAATAGGTGAACGGAGTAGAAGCAAATGGCATACGTTTGTGTTTTTTTTTTTGCAAAAAGAATAAAATAAAAAAAAATATCGTAATTCAAATCATACGCGTATTGCGTAAGATTTGAAATTCAAAAAATTATTTTTTCTAATATGAAAAGTTTACTTGAAATTTATAGCGTTTTTTGTTTTTTGATCAATTTTTTTTCTAAGCTGTGAAAAAAGAAAAAAACTAGGTATAAAAAGCTTCTACTCCGTTCACCTATTATACCCATTTTTTTTGGAAGGTGATAAAAAAGTCATCCGGAATAGTGATGCCTCATACTTTTGATATAGGCGATCGTGGAAACTAGCGCTGCCGTCTTGATTTTTCAATACAACTTCCACTATCTACCATTTCAGCCGAAAACGTCCACAGCTGGACTAGAGCCTCCCCCAAAGGGGTTTTTTTGCCATAATCGCCACGCTTGGCAGGCGGGTTGGCGATCGCAGTACGGTTGTTACAAAAGCACAGAGAATTCGCTTACGCTAACGAAATACAACTTCATTCATGTTTAATAATAGCGTCCTCCTGACAATGCCATCAAAATTTCAAAAGATCAAACTTGGGAGAAGATGGTTCGTATTCTCCATGGATATTTGGTAACTGATGCACTTTCCTGATGCTATAAAGACGTATCTGAAAAGTAAAGAAAGTTGCATGTGGTTGTAATTTCACTGTAGAACAACAAGGCTTGCGTTCGGGTAAATAAAAATTGACACCATGGGTAAA
Source organism: Xestia xanthographa (assembly GCA_905147715.2). Taxonomy (NCBI): domain Eukaryota; kingdom Metazoa; phylum Arthropoda; class Insecta; order Lepidoptera; family Noctuidae; genus Xestia; species Xestia xanthographa. The sequence goes on from LR990655.1 coordinate 3,668,045, forward strand.
CCTTGCTACTGTGTACCTTACTGACTTGATTTATACGACGACGGTTTAAATTCTAAGAAGAAAATTACCAAGATTAGTATGTCAAGATGAGACAAGATGTCATCTAATTAGAGATGAATTTAAACAAGATCTACGTAAAATTTCCTGGAATGTAACAGAAATAATGTAATCCGAAGATTCACAAAAACCATTACATTAGAAATTAAACCATTTTATTACCCAAAATATCCAACAGTGAACCTGTTGCGTTCGTTAATTAATTCTTAGTTAAACTCACTCAAGAGAAAACCGGGAAAAATGGCGTGATGAAGGAATTACTTTTTTTACGGGCCGTCGGGTCCGTGGGCCTTCGAGCCGGATCCGTAATGATTTATTGTGGACCCGGACCTTTGGGCTGCAAATGTAGCTATCCATCATCGTTGCTACTGTGACCAAGTTTCAGATTAGTATTTGGTGGTTTTCGGTGACTGTGATTCTAGGATGGTGGACAAAGGGAGTAAGTACTTTTGAGTTTAAGCATAAGATTTCACAGGCGGGTAAAAAGATTAAGGATTAAACTAGAGGGATTTAATAACTGTCTTAACGAATCCACGCTACACAATCTGATATTGGAATTGACACAATGTCAGATTGTGACTGGCAAATTGTGTTTTATCATCATTTTAGCCAATTACTCGTCTAATGGTAGTATGCACCACGTTACCACTGACAAAGACTGGTTGTCAGACTTTCAGGCCACTGACTACCTGTACCTACCGACTGTCAAAGATCTATAAATGACAGCCGGGACCAACGTCATAACGTGTTTTCCGATGTACGGAGCAAACCCATCCACGGGACAACACAGGCAAGCGCGGCTTAATCTGAAGATCGACCCGAGCGGCTATTGTTATGTAGTCATGAGCTCCTCTGACATATGAATGAATACACATGATATCGACGTTAATAATCCCGGGATAATCTAAGTAATTCCCATCAAGTTGGTCGCACTACTCGCGCTGTTTCCTTAATTAATATAAATTACATCATTGTTGCAATGATTAATCGTATTAACGATTAATTTATTGTTATTGCAAACAATTGTTTCGTTAGGCGATAATTAACGCGTGAATTTTGTAAGTTAATTTGACAAGAAAGACAAAATGAAAAGCAGTTGGTATAACTCTTGGAGAGCAGCGGTGGCCCAGTAGTGGCGGCCCCAAAATACGAACAGTAAATCGTGGGTTCGAACCCAGACAGGCGCATTACTTTTTGTAATTTATTTCATCACCACTGCTCTCAACAACGGGGAAGGAAAACATCGTGAGGAAACCGGCATGTCCTAGAACCAAAAAATTCGAAGACATGTGACATCTACCAATCTGCACTGAGCCCGCGTGGTGGATTATAGCCCATTGCCTCTCATAGAGAGGAGGCCTGTGTCCCAGCAGTGGGAACATTAATAGGCTGATGATGATGATGACGTACCTCCTAAACGCACCATTTAATTTCGCAATTACCCTGATGGTAACCTTAAGTCACTTCCGAACAACTTGAGACAAAATTCAATGAATTTTCTTCACCATATTATCTCATTATCTTTCAAGCTTTTTAATAAAAGATTACCTTTTGATGTTATTTCCATGGATTTAATCGTGCACATTGCGTGCTTACTTATTAATTAGGGGCCCCTTCGTACATCAAAAGCAATTATTTCGGACACGCAATGGGATTCGTAATTTGAAAGGAATAGAAAATAATTAAAACAGTATTCATATTCTTCTTATTTGTTATTAAAAAAAGTAAAAAATGAGGTGTTCAAGACAATTTTGGACAAAAACCAACTATTTAAAAATATCACACATTTTGTTTTTTTTTTTCAGATATACACCGCCATGGGTCTTAGGGTTATTTTAAGTTTTAGGGTTATTTAAACCTCCACAAGAGAACCTGAAAACCTATAGTAATGTTACCAAAACTTATGGTAGTAGTTTACAAACTACTATTGATTGTCTTTCAATTTGTCAGTTCAACAACGTTCATTGCGTTAGTTATTTGTTGTACTGACGAATTTTTGGTGCTTAAGAAACGATGGATTAGGAACTTTCTTCAAAATTCTTCGAATAGTGATTGAGGTACAGAATCGGGGGGCTGTCATATTGGTTCAGACGACTAAACTTATAAAACATAATTATTACTTTCCAATGCTTATTTTACAGAAAGAGGTGGCGAGACGATCTGGGACCCAAGTCTGCTATTTTTATAAATTCGTCATTCCAACACGATCCCATTGTCATTTTGCTAAAAGTTCGTAATCTGCTAAATTCATAATGGTCGATCATTGGTCTCGTAAAAGAATTGTGTTGATAATGATATTGTCATTATTATAAATAAAACCCGCCAGATTTCATTAATTTATATTTTTTAATGTTATTTATTAGTGCTTCAGGCAAGTTTAGTAAGAAGTTCGTAAATAGCGCCAGTCATTCATTTGTTATTATGTACGAGATTACCATTCTATGCCATTTCTTTCAATGGAGTGTCAGTGGTTGACCATTGGAAAGTCATAATGACGCCATCTTAATAGTAGATTACCAAATTTGTCAAAATCAACAATTATGAAATCAGTGATAGACCATTCTGACACTATTGTAATAGCTGACTTGAGGCCCTGGACGTGTACTGCGAGAACTGTTTCGAGGAAGCACAGGAAAAGAACTCATGGAAGGAATTGGGAGAGGTCTTTGCTCAGCAGTTGGAAATTAAAGGCTTAGGTAAAAAAAACGCTTATTACCGGACCGGATGACTTTTTTATCACTTTCCAAAAAAACGGGTATGTTAGGTGAACGGAGTAGAAGCTTAAGGCTGTGGAAAAAAGAAAAAAATAATCTAGGTATACATTATTTTTTGTTTTTTCCACAGCTTAGAAAAAAAAATTGATCTATCACCAAAAAACGCTACAAATTTCAAGTATAAACTTTTCATATTAGAACAAAGAAAGAGAAATTTTGAAAAAAAAATGAAAAATATCAAATTTCAAATCATACGCAATACGCGTATGACTAAAATTTCGAAGAAAAAAACTAAGTATGCCATTTGCTTCTACTCCGTTCTCCTATTATACCCATTTTTTTGGAAAGTGATAAAAGTCATCCTGTATAGATACACTAAAGCTAAATCTGAAACCGATACCAGGTGCTTTTGCCGCGTTTTGTTTTTACCTGTACTTTTGTAAATATTCCCAGCCTGTCTTTACCAAAACAACAGTTACGAGTATTCACATAACTCTAAGACATGGGATTTCATATGACAGCCATAACACTCAATGGTTAACAATCTCACATGAAAATAAAATACACAAAATATACATCCAGATATCAATCCTTGCACATTAAGTAAATACCATAAACCCGTGTTATTTGTTCAGAATCGCGACTCCATCCCACGTCAAACAACAAAATGCTTACAAACGTCATGCACATATACTACACTTCCATAGTTTCATGTACCTTAATACTGGGTGATAAGGTTGGTTTTCGCTTAAATTTTGCCTGGTACAGTATATGTAAGTGGTGGTTTTTAGATAAAAGACGTTTACAATTTGTCGTATCACGGAGGCTTGTTAGTGTGACGTGGGTTGTGAGTATTGTGACGTCAGCAGACTAACAAACATATTGGTCGGTATTCAAATCCGAGGGTCTATGTGTGGACGTTAGTGTAGCGGTGGTTGTGAGATGGTTGTGCGATCGGTTGCTGTGGAAGAAAATATTAAGAAAGCCGTCAGGGAAGTAAATAAATATCTCATGTGATTGCAAACTGTTATGTTTGTTGGAATTAAAGACACCGTTGAGTAGACTTGGTTTATTAAGACGAGGAACACATTATATACAAATAAAGTTTAGTAGGAGTATCACAGACGTGATCCGACATAGCAGTGCAGAGTGACAGGTATAAACCGGAACCATCGATAATAACTAATAACTAACTAATTAGTGATGTTACAACACAAACTAGCTCAGTATTCGGCATCGTACGGTGTGTAAATGGTTTACATAAATATAACAGTTATCAATACTTTATTATGATTTCCTTATCACAGTTTTGGTTTCATCATCTTTGCCTTCTTCATCTTTGACGTATTCAACAAGAAAAAAAATAATTTTATCGTAAAAAGCGTAGGGTGCTTTTAAAAACATAAAATAAAATACATTTATTTCGAGCAACACTAACTCATTTATGTGGAGTGAAGTTCACACAAATACAGACAATATAGTACAAATAATAATTAAACAAAAATAAGATAAAGAGGCAACATCATATATACCAACAATATTGAGATCTATCAACTCACGCTTTCTACCGATAAAATGTTTTATTTTCATGATCACTCTATTCTTTTTTGAAGTAATAGAAAATTATTTTCTGATTTTTAGTTCGGCTAGTTACAAAAACGTGTTTTTATAGCTTTTATTTAACTATTATGTTTTCTTCTTCGATACCTACATCTTCCTAAAGATACATTATTATATAAAATAGAAAAGAGGCAACATTTTAAATATAGGTACTAGATATTTGCTTCATAATAGATTGCAAATTACAAAGAAAAAAGAACAATTTTCAACAAGCCAGCCATGTATACAAACTGGTTTTAAAACTGTAACTATCGTTCAAATTCAAGACAGCAACTAGTAGCAATTGATATTTACACAATAACGCCAAGCGTAGGTAAGCTGAGTTACGATTTGTGAGATTTTCGGCTAATGATATATCATGGTGTTTATAATAGGGTAAACTAACAAGGGGACGTGCAGCACTCGGAAAATGTACCAGATATGTTAGGGAAACTTCAAATTATTAATATGGTAGAGATTACAAGTATGTTTGGATAAACATAAATGTTTCTACATATATTATGTTTACAAATAAATATTTATAAATATCATCATCATCTGCCTAGCCTTTTCCCAAGTTTTTATTGGGGTCGGCTTCCAGTCTAACCGGATGCAGCTGAATACCAGTATTTTACATGGAGCGACTGCCTATCTGACCTCCACAACCCAGTTCGTACTGGGCAGTGTTGGGCATTAATCAATTAATTTGTCAATTATCTTATTAATTGACTAAAAAAATTATTGCAATTAAATTAATTACAATTAAATTAATCGCAATTAAACTTTTAATTGCACCTTGCAATTAAATTAATTTGATTAACGTATGTCAATTGTAACTCACAATTAAAATAATTGCAATTAACTTTTTTAGTTGTTTTATGAAACAATTAAAACTAACAATTAATTTTATGTATCAAAACGAAATTAGTAAAAGATTTAGGAAAATAAAGCTGGAAATCTCAGACGACTAACCACACGGGTATATTAATTATTTATATATACCGGCTGTATATTATACAGCAGTATTTGTTTAATTGTTAGTTTTAATTAAAATTCATAAAACAATTGAAAATTAATTAATTGTTAATTGTAGTAAATCACAACTAACAATTAATTAATTGTTAATTGTTACTACTACAGTTAACAATTAAATAATTGTTAATTGTATTTTTCCACAATTACAATTGATTAATTGTTAGTTGTTGTGGTTATATTTACCAATTAATCAATTGTTAATCTTTAATTGTTCTTGCAATTAAAATCTGCCCAACACTGGTACTGGGTAATACGATACCCCTTGGTAAGACTGGTTGTCAGACTTTTGGGCAACTGACTACCTGTAACGACTTGTCAAAGATCACAAATGACAGCCGGGACCAACAGCTTAACGTGCTTTCCGAGGAAATTCGGTATGTAATGTATTTAAAAATATTTATAAATATAAAGGGTGTAAAACACCTCTTAACGAAGCCGAAAGGCACTTGTTTTTCCCGTCATTGCGATCATTTTTTTGTTCTACACCATACCTGGGAACCTTCTAGTTACGGAGATATTGAGAGTCAAAGTTCCAACTTTTTGACAAGTTTTTTTTTATTACAAGTTATTAATGTTAGATTTTTAGTTTAAACACCTCTACGACCCCCGTACTCAATCCATCCATCAGCACAATGTTTTGAGTTCGTTACATTGAGTTCTATCACAAAACATGATTTTTCACCCCAAAAAAAAAGTCGTTTCCCAGCAATATTTTTTGCGCAAAGTTAGTTATTTTGATGTACAGAATGCTTGGTTGACGGCTTCGTGATGAGGTCTTTTACACCCTGTATAGATACATTCTTAAAAATGCTGAGGGGTGTTTATAATTCTGGCCAATTACTAAACGAATAATTAACGTAGGTCTATTCGTCTGCCAAACGGATAGAGATTCTTTTCCATACATATAATCATACATACATAACATCGTACCTCATCCTCAAAGAGTTCAGCAGAGGTGAACCTAAAAGTACACCCACATTTCGCCAGTTTATTTAAATTTAGGAATTCCTGATGGAAGAACCCAATAACAATTGGCCCGACCTAGGAATTGAACCTAGGACCTCATGCTTAGCAGTCGCGCTTGACCAACCATTAGACCAGCCATGCAGTCTTTTCCATTTATAATATTAAGTTGGGATTGGTATACCAAATTCAGTAAAGAAAAGGCTGTTGAGTCCCTTAGTGGTGGTGTGTGGTGTGTACAGGTCCTTGTTGCAGTGTAGCCTTGCGTGGGGAGGATAATTAAAAGTCAGTGCGTGGAAACTACATAAATGTTTATTGTCTTGGTTGGTTGGACATTGGAGTCGATTCTGTTGTTCACAAACTAAACTTAATTTAGGCTATTGCTATCTTTTACTAAAACTCAGTGCGAGAAAAGGACGGCTACAGCTATGAACTAAGTTAGAGATGTCAAACTAGTTTATGCCTTGCGCTTCACCGTGTTTTTAGTCGACATGTTTTTACGTGTACCCTTCATTTGTATGGAACTATTAGTTCCAACTAAATTTGACAGCTCTAAATTACGTCCGTCTCTTTCTCGTTTATTAGAGAGAAAAATATAGCAATAGCCTAAATTAAGTTTAGTTTGTGTACAACAGAATCGACACCATTAACAGTCTAACATAGTACACAACGCGATTTACCGGATGTCTCAATATAAAGACATGTTTGCACCACCATTGCGTGTAAGGGACTGGCGCTTGCGCACACCGCAGTCCCGGTTGTGCTTTTGTAGCGTATGCCCGCCCCTACAAGGCGTTTCATAATTTGTTTTCACAATAATAAAAAAAGCCTTTTTTCTACCACAATTTAACATTTGCATATTTGAACGTAGCTTTCAAAATAATTACAATTTATTTAATTATTTATTATAATTATTTTTAAAAAGCTACGTTTCCACAATAAATCTCTCATATAAACTCTCTTTAAATAGAGTTATTTTTTCTGTTACCTATAATATAAAACTCTCCTAAAAAGGTCTCAGGTGATACCACCCGAGTAACAATACACTTAGAGCGCATTACCTCGCTTTTTTAGACACCTGAGTAACGCATGATAGATGGACCTTTACCACACTTCACACACTGGTTGAGACCCGTAGTTTTGGTTGCGAATTATCCCGTTTTTGTCAAAAAGGGTGTTATTTTGGAGAAAATAAAAAGTTATAAAAAAAACACAGTTAACGTTTAAAAGATAAAGAAACTGGTTCTCATTTTGTGTGGAAGTTTCTTAACTTTCTCACGACTAAAAGTGAGTGGAATTATTTCAGTCAGAAGAATACAGCATTGACCGTCCCAGCGGATACTACTTCCACTAGCTCTACGTACCAAGATCTGTAAGTATAAGACAATCTTAAGACTTTCATAAAATTAAATCGTTTTCAGGAGACACTTATCTAGCAGTAATACGTCTGGCACATTCTCTAATCAAATAGACAAAACAGATTGTCTACAGTAGACCAAAGCCACAGATTAGCCACAAAGGCCAGTTAACGCTTTGATCCCATCCGTTACGAGTCTAAATCTGGCTGCCAATTCCTCATACATACGTACAGGAAAAAATAATTAAATAAAAGAAACCTTAATTAATTACACGAGCAGAAATTAACACAAACGAAAAAAACACTAACCCAAATTCTAAATCCGAAAAAACGAATAGAAAAAAAATCATTTCGAGCTGTAGGTTGTAATGAAGATTCAATTAGAACCAGATTCTTTATATACCCCGAAGCGTGAATGGACCTCACTGAAAGGACGAGGCTCGTGTAAAAATAACGTAAAACATAAATAAATAAAACCTTATACAACCTTGTTTTTGCAACGTCTTCAATCAGGTGAGAACTGTAGCGTGCGAGCAACATGGTTCAAATTCGAATGTGTTGTAGTTTTCAGGGTGTGCGGTTAAGTTTGCAGATTTGCGAGGAAGGAGGGACGCTCACAAAGGCGTCCGAGTCCATATTCATGCAAGTCCGGATGAAAAAGTTGGTACAATGCGAGTTGCGTCATTAGGGAGCGCGCGCCTGAGTGTGGCTAAGTGGCAAGTTGCTGGGCTTACCGGGTACTCTGCGCATTCGAGTTTCGAATACTTTCGTTCTACTTTCGAAAAGGAATTTCGCGTTTCGGTTTGATTTCGGGTGTTAACGGACACTTCGTTCATTCGAGGACCGAATACTTTCGAATGTTTGGTAGGTATTCGAATATTTTGACGCCCTGATTTTATAAATAGGACGTGGGTTCAAACCCAGACAGGCGCATTACTTTGTGTATTTATTTCATCACCACTGGTCTCAAAACGGTGAAAGAAAACATCGTGAGGAAACCGGCAAATCCTAGAACCAACAATTCGAAGATATGTGACATCTACCAATCCGCACTGGGCCCGTGTGGTGGATTATAGACCATTCCCCCTCATAGAGATGAGGCCTGTGTCCCAGCAGTAGCAACATTATAGGCTGATAATGCTTATGCTGATTTTAGATGGTTTCATAATGCAGGATGAGCATGTGTGTGATATTTCTTGTTGGCAAATACTGCCAATGCTCCAATTTGTATGCAACAATGGAAGATCGCTGTGATGTTCTAATGGCTTCATTCCATTTGGATGCAGCGTAGACAATAGGATCTCAACTGTGAATTGTTGAGATTGTTGTGTCTCATACAGTTATAGCCAGTATAGTAATCTCACTAACTCTGAAATACCCTGGCAGGTTCTTTTGTATTTACCCGGAATTAAATTTAAAATTAAAACGTTCTCTATACTGATAGAATAGAATACCTATAATAAACTTTATTTTACTCGAAAATTGTTTTACGATATTGATAATTTTATGGTTACCATGGTCTTATTGTTGATAACTATATCTTCTACACAACCATTGGATGGGCTGTACTCGGCGTTTGTAAGTTTGTATGTAGGGGGTAATCTCCGGAAGTAATGAACCGATTTGAAAAATTCTTTCACCCTTGGGAAGCTACACTATCCCCGGGTGACATAGGCAGATTTTTATCTCTGTATTCCCACGGGAACGGGAACTACGCGGGTGAAACCGCGTGGCGTCCGCTAGTAAAATATAAACGGCGGGCAGTCATGGTGTATGCTTACTACAAAAAAATTAAAAGTGATTCAAGCAAAGTTCATCATCATCATCATTATTTCAGCCGAAAGACGTCCACTGCTGGACATAGGCCTCCCCCAAGTGTCGTAAAGTAAAAGTAAAGTTATTCAGTTCTAAATAACATAGAGATCAAGAAACTTGCACCGTGCATATGTCACCGTAAAATGGAACGTTATTTACAATTTTACGGTGACTTATGCACGGTGCAAGTATTCGAGAGTTTACAATCTCGTGAGATAGATTATATTCTAACGGAATTTTATGGTGACTTATACTCACGCACTTTTTCAACGAGGGACCTCCGGCTACAATATTTACATATTTCTCCTTTTGCATCGTCGACTTTCATACATCTCTGGTCATACTGGTTGCGGTTCGTTGGTCACACCTCATCAATAAAAACTCAAACTCGCAGTTCCTCAGAAATTCTCTCAGCAAAATATTATATATAATCATCTCTTCACACAAATATCCAAGTGCGAACTTAACACACATCAGCGATTTCTCGAAACGAAAAAAAAAAGATTTCACGACATCATTTTCATTTCTCTTCTTTCGCGAAGAATATTTTCGCGAAGCACCTTTCGCGTGACACCGACTCTAACAGGGGTACTAAGTACCATTGAAGACTCGTCTCGTTTTAAAAAAGCCCTCGAACTGTTTCGAGTGCGTCGATCTTGCCTGTTTCGTTTGGTCTCTGGCACTCGATTCAAACGATTTCGGGTTAGTGATGTGCTGTGATATCCGCAACACGGTTTGCGGATATTTTTCCTTTATGTATCTGGAATTCTTGATTTACAGCTCACTCACCCTTCTTTATTTAAAATATGTTTACTTATCATTTTTGTTCAAAACTTTATTACCTATGTCTCCAATCACAACATTGGTATGTGGTTTGACTTTCGTTGTGATATTGGTATGTCAATAAGGCATTTCTATAGTAACATAATGGAGTAAAGGAAGAGCTCGTGGCTCGTACCAATCTTCAGGCTAAGCCGCACTTGCTAAGGTTGATCTAAGGATGGGTGACCACCCATTACCGAGTTTTCTTCGTGCCTCGGCACGCACGTTATGCCGTTGTCCCGGCTGACATTTGAAGATCTTTGACAGTCGTTATAGGAAGCCAGTGGCCCGAAAATCTGACAACTAGTCTTACCAAAGGGTATCGTATTACCCGGTACTAACTGGATTGTGGCGGTCAGATAGGCAGTCACTACATTTCAAACACTGGTACTCAGCTGCATCCGGTTAGACTGGAAGCCAACGATGATATGGTAGACACAAAGGATGTCCTTTGTGTCTATCATATCATCATCTGCCTAGCTTTCCCAACTATGTTTGGGTAATTCTTTATTCAAAGAATATTCTTTGAATAAAGAATTATCCGCTTAAAATACCCGCCAAGATTTCCCTCCTACATCACTATTTACGTTCATTCGAAATTCAAAGAAACACCTCTACGCTGTTCGAGAAGATCGTTTGATGTGGCGCGCGATCGATTCTGACTTGACTGTTATCAATATCGAGTTTATATAGCAAAGGGATATCAAAGAAATTGGCTGAGGTGTAAACGAATAAGAGGGTTCAAGAAAATCTTGTTAAAATAATATCTATAGGAATTTATTTTTTTGGTCGTAATCGTAAAGTAAATCATACAGGGTGTAAAAGAACTCATCACGAAGCCGTCAACCAAGCATTCTGTACATCAAACTATGTAACTTTACGCAAAAATTATTGCTGGGAAACGACTTTTTTTTGGGGTGAAAAATCATGTTTCGTGGTAGAATTCAATGTAACGCACTCAAAACGTTGTGCTGATGGATGGATTGAATAGTATGGGGGTCGTGGAGGTGTTTAAAGTAAAAATCTTACATTAAATACCTGTATTTAAAAAAAAATAACTTGTCAAAAAGTTGGAAATTTGACCCCCGATATCTCCGTAACTAGAATGTTCCCAGGTGTGTGGTGTAGAACAAAAAAATGATCGCAATGACGGGGAGACAAGTGCCTTTCGGCTTCGTTAAGAGGTGTTTTACACCCTTTATACGATTTCAGCAAGGAGGTAGGTGTAAAACCAAGTGTTAACAAAGCTGGGCCCTTTTAATAGAAAAATGTTGCAAAACAAGTATTAGTACATTACTGCTGCGGCCAGCAACAGAGGCATTGATGGACGAACGTAAAAATGTGGGCCGAAACGAATCCGAGGCACACATATGTCCATCAATGCTAAGTTGTGGCCAAGGCTTGTGTTACAGTACTTTTCTCAAACAATGCGAGGATATTAATACAATGAGGGATTTTCTTTTTAGCTCTTCCCTAGTCGCTGGATAGATGGCGCTAGGAGTCAGTATGATAATGCAAGGAACGGAACCTAAAAAATCTGATTTTAAGCGCGAGAAATGTAGGTTATATTCGGAAGGTTAAGCAAATGAAAGTGTCAGTCAACGAGAGTATGTGACGTGACACAATGTTTTTTTTTTCAAGCGTTTTGGCTTTGGCACCAACTATCATAGTAAGTTCAACGCCATCTATAGAGTTCTTGGAAACTAAGTTTTTTTTAAAAACCTCAAAAGGAAAACCTCTAATTACTTTTTCAAAATCAATGATGCACACAAACAACAATAATTCATTTGTTTTTTTTTTTTCAATAAACCGCTTTCTATCTACAAGCCAATTCGAAATTTAAATAAAACCTTTGATAAGTTACCTCCTTAGTTGCCATGCTTCAGAGTAAAAGATCGTTCCATTTTTAAATAACACGGCAAATATGAATCAGATCAGAACAATGATAAGTGATTTCTATGAGTTTCTATGTAATTTATTTGGCCGCTAAACACGACAAATATGGATTTTCATACAACTTTTGCCGGCCGCTGGTCGCATGTATTTGGCCAGTACAGCAATTTCGATTTATCTCGAAAAAAATTGTCAAAATAATGCTCAAATTTCCAAGAATGTTGATTTTTTTCGCACTATGCAGGTTATAGTGAAATTGGTTACCACTTTCCCAAGAAACTACTTTACCTTCAATCGACAGACAAGGTATCTACAAGTACATAATAAGTAACTCTCGGCTATAAAAACAATATGTTAGGAAACACCAAAAAAATCTCCCACAAATTCCTCTCATGTTCCCATAGATATGACAAAGCCGTCTTAAGCTTTTCAAACATTTTCATCTCGGCAAAACTTGATATGGGCCCCTTGGGATGCTGAGGGAAAATCTAAATTTTATGCAAGAGAACCCGCGGGCGTGTACTAGCGAAACTAATTTACAGGGGTAAACCAAAGAATCACGGACGGAATTTTTGATGTTATTAAAATTTTTGAATAAAGGATTTTGTTAGCTGTCCCAGAATAAATGTTGGAATGATATTTTTTTTACGAAGAGTTCAAACATACACCCACTGAACAACCTACACGGAACATTCAACCTTTGGGGTTTAAATAGTATAAGCATAATCAGCTTATAATGTTCCCACTGCTGGGACACACGGTTTCTTCTCTATGAGAGGGAATGGGTTTTAATCCACCACGTGGGTCCAGTACCGGTTGGTATATGTCACATGTCTTCAAATTTTTGGTTCTAGGTTTCCTCACGATGTTTTCCTTCACCGATTTGAGAGTAGTGGTGATGAAACAAATTACACAAAGGAATGCGACTGCCTGGGTTCGAACCCATGACTTACGTGTGTAAGTCGGGGCCGCCACCACTGGGCCACCGCTGCTGCTGGGGTTTAAATGATTAGGATTCAAAGAGCCTGAGTGAAGGCTCTGAAAGCTAAATGTGATCACCCTTTCTATCACAAATACGTCTGGAGTACCTTAGGCAGCAAATTCTCCGAATCTCGCAGATCGTAATTTGTAAATATAACTGCTGTCAATACAGGGGCCCAATAATGGTCGTTTAGCAGAATCATAAAAGAGTAATAATTTTATGAATTACGTTAGGTACAATAGTAAAATGGTCACAAAGTCTCAACTGTGTCCATGACCATTTTAAGAATTTTAACGTTTCCTAATCATGGTTCTGCTAAATCGGTCATTTTAGAACCTCAGGAGAAGTGACTGGATTCAAATGGCATTTCAATCAATCTACTCATTCTTGTGTAGGATCTTTACCAATCAAGATAACTAGCAAGTACAGTAACAAAGTAGGAATTAAAAGTCATTAACTAGTAATTCCAAAAACAGAAATAATTACATAAACTTCTCCCGAAACGACCTTTATCGAGATCCTTGACTTTTTTTAGTATTAAAAAACGATTCATAATGAATTGTCGGGGTACCTACGCAGAGAAATTAAGAAAAGAGCAATGACCTTTAATTCCTACTTATCTTGCGCAGACTATAGTATGTACGAACGCGAACAAGGCAAAGGACTTTGTACGGATCTTAGCGGGTAGCCTTCTGTAGTTTCTGCCCCTTGGGTAAATGCGTGTGTTCATATATGTGTCAACTGACTGTACCCTATTTGAAATTCAGACCCACACCATAAAGCATACAACAGGCAACACATACCGGTCATAATAACTGCTGCCAAAAACCACAAACAAAATTAACTTTCCCTTCAGAACGTGAAATTACGAAAACTGAACGATATTGCAGCAAAATATCAAAACAGAGGCAACACTCCAGTATGACGTCACTTCTGTCAGTGACGTCATGTGCCTGCCGGCGATATTATGACACCGGTTTTCAGCCAAATACTTATGAAGAACTGTTAAACACATCTAAACATCCAAAAATCAACGTTGTAACAACCACTTTAGAGTTGAATTTCGATTGAGTGGCGTCCACTGCACAAATTATATTCAAATAGGAAAAATCTAGGGTTGCCATCTGCGAAATTATTGAGAATATGAGTTCTGAAGCTCTAATATTTTAATTTAAAATCACGTTTTTTTCTTGTGGCGGGATATTCTCGCGGTTGATTTCTGAACTTGATGGAACGGCAAAAATTTGTACGATTTATCAACTTTACAAGTAAGATATTGATAACTGTATCTTACTTTTATCAGATGACTTATTAATGTACAAAGTCGACTGCTTCATAGGTCGCAAGCACTGCTGCTGATGGAGAGAAAAACTGAAACATAATTATGTGGGAATTAAAAAAATAGCTAGATATAAGTAAAAATAGATAGATACTATAGAGAAATCTCTGTCAAGCCCTTTGGGGAATACAGGCAGAATGATAACTATTATGACAGTTGAAAGAACGTTTCACGTACAGCTTCAGTAATAAAAATTGTAACCAAAAATTAAATTAATGTTTCGAAGATTGATATTTCCAGTTGTAGCAAAAATTTTGAACAGCTATATGTAGGCCATATATAGGCTGGCTGGTAAACTAAAGCAACCTAACCAAAACGCGAAAAAAAATCAGCTGTTCAGTAATTTATGTTCGCATATCTATTATATCTTATTTTTTCTTCGCGATTTCAGGTTTGGTCCAATTCTAAAAGTTGTTTATTATCATGATTACAATCACGTGTTCAGGTATCGGTCACTAATTACCAGTCACCCTATATTACTTAATTGGCAGATATTAAAAATATAAAAATAAATAGAGCGTGTTTTAGAACGCTGTGGTCATATTTCATAGTGGTCATAGCCGTGTAGTATCCGGCAGAGTAGACTAGAACCAACCCATTACACTCACGGGTGTCGTATAAGGCGACTAATGTCTGAGGCAGAACACCTTACGCCTCCGTAGACCTGAGAATGGGCAGCAGCGTTTTCTGTAGTCTTGCATCACTGCGATCTCCAATCCGCCTGCCAAGCGTGGAGATTACGGCAAATTCCTCCCATAATGGGAGAGGCTTATGTCCAGCAGTGGACGTTATGTGTTGTTGTTGTTGGTATTATTTCAGGGTGACAGGGGATGAGGAATGTGATTGAGACCATCAAACAACTTTATGGGACCACCATCGAATAGCCGAAAAATAAAGCCTCAAATCAAACCAAAACGAAAATGTTTATTTGTCAGGACATGGTACATATAGATGTTACAATATTGGTTCCAGCATATCCTGCCATAATATGGCGTACAAATATGTTTATACAAAAACAAAGCTTATGTCACTAACCCAGAATCAGAATGTATAATTGTTAAAGTATATAGGTGTTACCCGTGTTACAGTGTGCTTGAGATGGCGTATAGAAATATTATCATAAATTTAGAACGTGCAGAATATACCATTGTACCTTAATACTATAAAAACAATACTGTCAAAGCAACTTGTTCCCTAAATGAGGGATTTTCTTTTTAGCTCTTCCCTAGTCGCTGGATAGATGGCGCTAGGAGTAAGTATGATAATGCAAGGAACGGAACCTAAAAAAACTGATTTTAACAAAGCGCGAGAAATGTTGGTTATATTCGGAAGGTTAAGCAAATGAAAGTGTCAGTCAACGAGAGTATGTGACGTGACACAATGTTTATTTTTTCAAGCGTTTTGGCTTTGGCATAGTAAGTTCGACGCCATCTATAGAGTTCTTGGAAACTAAGTTTTTTTTTAAAACCTCAAAAGGAAAACCTCTCATTAAAATAGTAAAGGCTGGCCCAAAACTTGCATCCTAGTTTAAAAACTCCATGGTAGCCCTACTAACATCAGAAGTAGGTTACCCCCGACAGGTACCAGCTATTTTCAGTTAATTAGTACGATTTGCAATTTTTTTGCTGCCACTCGAAAAAAAAACTACCAAGCTTTGACTGGGAATGAGCGATGTTGTGAATTTCGCGGCTTATTTACTTTAAAATTCTGTTTATTTAACTTACCTATGTGGTGTTTTTTCCAGTAAGTTTCACGTTTCATGAAAACTGTTACAGTAATCGGGGTGGAATGAGGACTGTAAGCGAATGTAGTTCATGGATTATTTTAGTACTTCATTTATACGAATTACACGTTCAAGGGGACTGCAGGAGCTCGCGAGTTTTATAATGCAAAAAAGCATATGATTCACTGCAATAAACAAAACCAGAAAAATATATGATATTCTTCAGGATATATGCTAGTATGGTAGTGTTTTGAAAATAGAATACAACTAATTTTACTCGATAAAAAAAATCACGAACTTATCTCTAAAAAATTCTTTTAACGAGTAAAATCGTAAAAACCACTCATTTCGCAATATTCGGCCCGCAGTGACTGACGTAACAATCACTTTGTAGTGCAAGCTGATTAGAACTTTATTCTAACAGTATTTCAAACAAAGTTTGAACCATCACAAAAAGTGTTCCTAATTTAGCTCCTGTAGTTGCCTTTACGAAAACAACGTGAGAAAACTTGTCATTGTAACGCTCCAGTATACATTGATGGTCGCCATGTGTACATGGTACAGCCATGTATAGCCATGCCAAGCCATGCTAAGCCAAGCCATGCCATCGCCATTAGAAGCCAGTTGTCAAAGCGAGCCAATAAGAGTGAACGGCGGGAAAACGAAACATTCCTGACATTGAGCTGTCAATTGAAAAAGAAAATAACTCTCCCAAGTTTTTTTAAAATAAATAATTGTGATTACTTATCAGAAAAAGAGTATTACTGCTACCCGTTTCATTCAGAATTGGGATATGAAGCGTAATCACCCTACTACATCTGTTGGCCTTAGAGTCCGTCCGCCTGGCTGGAGTGAAGAAGAACAAGGCCATATTAGTGAAGATGACGAATTCCCGCCACCACCAGCTAGAAAACTGCTCAAAAGTATGCTGGAAAAAGAAGTAGATAGGGCGATACACGAACTCAATGACGAAACCTTGCCGCTCAACCACTTCAAAGGCCATCGTGCGGCGTCTCTTATCCCGGAATTTGACCCCGAAGGAGAAGATTGCACAGTGTCGGTATGGTTAAAGAAAATTGACCAGTTAGGAGATATACATGGCTGGAGCGACCAAGTGAAATCATTTCACCTTCAAGATAAACTCCGTGGTCAAGCACGTAAGTGGTACAACAGACTTGATGAATATAACTATTCCTAGGACGAATGGAAATGCATGCTTGTAAGAGCATTTCCCAAACATCGTGACTTCAGTGCTTTGTTAGACGAAATGATGAACAGGAAGAAGTTACCCAACGAAACAATGACTAAATATTACCAGGATAAAATTGCTATGTGCTTTCGTTGTAACCTGTCTGACGATGCTAGTGTTTCGTGTATAATCAGAGGGTTACCGCCTTCATTACAACCAAACGCACGGACTTTCCAGTGCAAGCGCCCAGATGAACTATACGAGGCATTTCTCTGTGCCATCGACGATCAGGTTTCAAAGCTAGCCGGTAAGAAATACTTTACAAGCCTCGATATGGCTCAAGGTTATTACCAGCTGCGAGTTGCACCTGAAGACACTCATAAAACTGCATTTATAACACCTCAGGGCCATTATGAGTACATGCGCGTACCGTTTGGTTTAGCAAATGCACCTTCAGTTTTCATGCGAATGATCAGTAAAATTGTTGATTCAATACATTCTCAAACGTCACAAACTCACAGTTCAACTGGTGAAATTCTTGCATTCTTAGATGATTTATTACTACCCTCTGATGATTTTAGTTCTGGTATAAATACGTTAGAATCGGTGTTGCGAAAGTTTGAATCGGAAAATCTAAAATTAAATATGAAAAAATGTTCTTTTTTACAAGAGAAAGTGACCTATTTAGGACATGAAATTTCGTATGAAGGTGTGCAACCGGCAGAACCAAAATTAATTGCAGTTTCGCATTCTCCTACACCGAGGAATGTACATGAGGTACGTCAATTTATAGGCCTTTGCAGTTACTTCCGAAAATTCATATATAATTTCGCGGTTATAGCACGCCCTTTAACAGAATTGACTAAGAAAAATGTACGGTGGGTATGGAGTGTTAGACAGGTCGATAGTTTTAACGAGTTAAAAAAAAGGTTATGCTCTAAACCAGTGTTAGCTTTGTATGACCCTACATTGGATATAGAAATTCATACCGATGCATGCAAATTAGGAATAGCAGGAATTTTATTACAAAAGCAGTCTGACGGTACTTTGCGCCCCGTTATGTATTCTAGCCGAGTGACGTCTAGGGAGGAAACTATGTACCATAGCTACGAGTTAGAAACATTAGCAGTAGTTGAATCGTTGCGTAAATTTCGTGTGTACATAATAGGTAAACACGTGAAGGTAGTCACCGACTGTACCGCCGTCCGAGCCACTCTCACTAAACGCGATATTATACCGCGTATCGCGAGATGGTGGCTGTTAATTCAGGAATACGATATTAGTGTAGAATATAGGCCTGGTGAACGAATGAAACATGTCGATGCGCTAAGTAGGAATCCAATCGACGCTGTAAATATTAATCGTTTAGAAGTCACTGATTGGTTTTATACAGTTCAATATCAAGATGATAAATTAAAAAATATTATTGACCAATTAAAAGCCGGGTCGACTGAACGCGATATAATAAACAATTACGTGCTAATAGAGGATAGGTTGTATAGGAAGACGCTTAGTGGTAATCGACTTGTAGTGCCCGGGGCAGCTAGGTGGAAAATTCTTCAAATGCACCATGACGAAATAGGGCATGTGGGATTAAAACGATGCACAGACTTGATTAAAAGTGATTTTTGGTTCCCTAAAATGACTCGGTTCATTCGTAAATATGTAACCTCTTGTTTAAGTTGCGCCTATGGAAAAGGAGATCATGGCAGAAAGGAAGGCAAGTTACATCCGATTCCTAAGCCAAATGAACCATTTAGAATGATACATGTCGACCATTTAGGCCCGTTTTGTAGGACAAAGAAAGGATATGAATATATGTTAGTTATTACTTATTACTGACGCGTTTTCAAAATTTGTTATTGCAGAGTGCAGTCGATCAGTTAATTCAGTAGAAACTATTAGAATACTCAAAAGAATGTTTTCATTATTTGGCTATCCGGATAGAGTAGTAACTGACCATGGCAAGGCATTCACTAGTAGGTATTTTAAGAAATTTGCGTCAGATAAGCAATTTAGACATACGTTGAATGCAATTGCGTGCCCGCGTGCCAATGGGCAAGTTGAGCGCACTAATCGCACCATACTAAATGCTTTACGCGCAACTGACCCTAGTGAGGCCGCTAATAGCTGGTCTAACCGTCTACCCGATGTGATTTGGGGAATAAATAATACTTTAAATGAGACTACCGGGTTTAAACCTTATGATTTGATGTTTGCGCGGAGTGGTAGGCCATTGTGTGATGTAACCAACCCAGGCCGAATAACTGAACCAACCCAGGCCAAGCGCAGCAAGGCCAGTGCACGTATCAACAAAGCTAGCGTTAGAATGAAACATAATTTTGATAAGCGTCGCAAAAATTGTCATGTTTATAAGAAAGGAGACTTGATTCTATGGAGGCAGGCGCCTACTAGTAGTGCTGCTAAAGTCAACACAAAGCTAGATGACTTATATTCAGGCCCCTATATTATAACTAAAGTTGTTGGAAATGACAGATACAGGATCAGGAGCATTAAGGGTTTAAGGGGTTACAAAAACTTTACGGGGCTTGTTTCAGCAGACTCTCTGCGGCCTTATCGTAGCATAGCTCCTGTATCTGACAGTGCCAGTAGCTCTGATGACCAGCTGGAGACGGAAGACTTGGTTGATCTATTAGAAAGCTAATGAAAATCGTGTGCTCCATTGCGGGAGCAATTGTTACAGGATGGCCGACTGTAACGCTCCAGTATACATTGATGGTCGCCATGTGTACATGGTACAGCCATGTATAGCCATGCCAAGCCATGCTAAGCCAAGCCATGCCATCGCCATTAGAAGCCAGTTGTCAAAGCGAGCCAATAAGAGTGAACGGCGGGAAAACGAAACATTCCTGACATTGAGCTGTCAATGAGGGATTTTCTTTTTAGCTCTTCCCTAGTCGCTGGATAGATGGCGCTAGGAGTAAGTATGATAATGCAAGGAACGGAACCTAAAAAAACTGATTTTAACAAAGCGCGAGAAATGTAGGTTATATTCGGAAGGTTAAGCAAATGAAAGTGTCAGTCAACGAGAGTATGTGACGTGACACAATGTTTTTTTTTCAAGCGTTTTGGCTTTGGCATAGTAAGTTCAACGCCATCTATAGAGTTCTTCGAAACTAAGTTTTTTTTTAAAACCTCAAAAGGAAAACCTCTCATTGAAAAAGAAAATAACTCTCCCAAGTTTTTTTAAAATAAATAATTGTGATTACTTATCAGAAAAAGAGTATTACTGCTACCCGTTTCATCATATTAAAGATAAAAAAAGAAGACATTTGACATTTCCCGGGTGGTGCATAGTCAGCCTATAATGTGCTAAGACACAGGCCTCCTCTCTATGAGAGGGAATGTGCTAAAATCCACCACGCAGATGACACATGTCTTCGAATTTTTGCTTCTAGGACATGCCAGTTTTCTAACGATGTTTTCCTTCACCGTTTGAGAGCAGTGATGGTGATGAAATAAATTAAACGAAGTAATGCACCTGCCTGGTTTCGAACTACACTGCTGCTACCTACTGCGTGCTGGATTCCGGCCATACCCTCTCACAGACAGGAGGCATGTGTCCCAAAAGTGGGACCTTTTTAAACTACTGATTGTGCTTACGGTGCATTTCTGCCACGATGATAGTGATTATAACAAAACAAAGAACATGTAATCACGGTAGGATTAGGCAGAAGCGTATCTAATATTACACCCACATTTCGCCAGTTATGTAATAGGGGGCGACCCTCTTGCCATCAATCGGGCGCAAATCCCGACTCCGTGGTTGCTACTGAGAAATTCCTGATGGAAAAACCCAATAACCCTTTGCCCGACCTGGGAATTGACCTCAGGATCTCAGGCTCAGCAGTCGTGTTTGCGACCACTACACCAACGAGGCAGTCAGTGGTGATACAACTATAGTTGGTGCCAGTTAAGATGAGAATAGCAGTCATTGACCCACCTACATTTATTAAACTTAACTATCAAAATCAAAAATAAGCCTGTTCAAGTCTTGAATCGTCATCTATCGTGATCTTCAACATTTTTGTAATGAAAAACGATACATGGTTTATTTGTTTTGGTTCGTACGAAGAGATATTAGGGAAAGGGCAATCACCGCTATTCTCATCTTTACTCTAAACGTGTGAAATATGTACCTATGTTCTAAACACCACTTTTTGGGTAACACTGGTATGAATGCGTGGGCACTATGTTTTTCAAATAAAATACTGTCACACCATACAAAATGCTAAAACTAACCAACAGACACCTCTAATAATTTGCGTTAAAAGATTCTTATTTTAAATTCTAAATAAGGAAAGCCAACATTAGCAGATTAATTAATTTACGAGCTACAGACCATTAGGACCATGGCCAAGATAAGGAAAAACCCTTCCCGTGGGTTTTGTAAAAGGTGAGTAATGGATTATTTTATCTGACAGATAAACGGAATAATCCACCTGTGTACTGGTAACTTGGAGCTTATAAATTGTATTAAAAACTAAATTTAGTCTGCGAAAAATTGGTGTCGATTCTGTTATGCACAAACTAAACTTAATTTAGGCTATTGCTATATTTTACTAAAAGGCACTGCGAGAAAAGGACGGCCATAGCTATGAACTAAGTTAGAGATGTCAAACTAGTTTATACCTTGCACTTCACCGTGTTTTCAGTCGACATGTTTTTACGTGCACCCTTTGTAGGGAAATATTAGTTCCAACTAAATTTGACAGCTCTAGATTACGTCTGTCTCTTTCTCGTTTGATTCGAGAGAAAAAGATAGCAATAGCCTAAATTAAGTTTAGTTTGTGCACAACAGAATCAACACCAATATCATCATCTGCGTAGGGGTCTGCTTCCAGTCTAACCGGGTGCAGCTGATTACCTGTATTTTACATGGAGCGACTGCCTATCTGACCACCACAATTCAGTTGTTTCGCCAGCCTGCGAAACATTGATAAAAATATTGGTGGTGCGTCTCAAACCTAATATCCTCAAATTGTTGGTTTAATATACAAATCAAGAAATCATTATCATCCACAGCCCAACTTCTCCCACTGTTGGGTATATGCCTCTCTTTGCTTGTACCAAACTCCACGTTCTTGTCCTCATCGAGGATATTTCCGCGATGGCAACAATGTCGTCTGCGCTTCTCACCGCCGGACGACCATCACTTTTCTTCTCAGTCCTTGGTCGCCACCCGGTCACAGCTTTACTCCTCCTACCATCACCGCACTTTGCCAGGTGTCCTGATCTAATCTAAATTTTAAAATTATATAGGTACCTAAGTATCTCACCAAATTGTAATTAGGCATTTAAACCTATATTTAGATACCAGGAAGAGTAGCCTAGGTGGAGTAAGTGTGTCATCGTCATTCAACAACAACAACAGCCCATAACGTCCACTGCTGGACATAAGCCTCTCCTATGATTTGAGGAATTTGCCGTAATCTCCACGCTTGGCAGGCGGATTGGAGATCGCAGTGATGAAAGACTAACAGAAAACGCTGCTGCCCAATCTCTGGTCTACGGAGGCGCAAGGAGTTCTGCCTCAGACATTAGTCGCCTTATACGACACCCGTGAGTGTAATGGGTTGGTTCTATTCTACTCTGCCTGATACCACACGGCTAAAAGTTTTGCGTCATTCAAAGATTCTTCTTAAAAACTTGCCTTACAACGTTATTGTTAGTAAAGCTAAAATCGCCACATCCATTAAAAACGCAAGCTTTTAATCCTTCAACACTACCAACAACTTTAGCTCCATTCTTGCAATTCATGAAAAATAAATTCCACTTATTGGGCGCACTTTAAAACCCCACTAACGGCCAAGCTGGTCTTGCGGACTGCTATAACAAAGTACACTTAGTATAAAATCTAAATGAGCTGAAAACTTGCGGAATATTAAAAAGTAAGTGAAGAATAGACCACGGTGCGCGGCTGTGAGCAACGGAGTTAAAGAACACTGTACTGCCTTCGCTGTGCCAAAGAGTTATGGGTTCTGGAAGTGGCATGATGTAGATGTTACAGGGCCCCAAGTTCTAACATGGAAGGGGATGCCCTAGAAGGACATACACTGACCTTATGAATGATGTTCTTGAGAAGGTCAGGTGCGAATTACTCGCAACCAGCGCGGTGGCGTGCGTCTATGATCGCATGAACCCAGGGATAAAATAGATGACAGATGGCGTTCTGTGTTTTAAGCTAATCCATGGGATAAAGGTGTGAATTTAGGTATCTGCGTAATATTAAAAGCTGACCAGCTATAGTCCTAGGATCATCGCCGCTGGTTTAGCTATAAGTAAGGTTATCAAATAAAAAGGTGAAAAAGGTTTATTCTTAAATTGTTGATCTAATCTTTTACTCTGGACGCTCTTAATGTGCACGTCTTTCTACATCGCGTCGCAATTTTGTAGCATCGTATAAGCATTTATCGATATTTTGTGCGTCGATATTCCGTATTCTACTCCGTTTTCACATATATGTATAATCTCAAAATTAATTATGTTACCAAGATTTAGTAACAATATTTTGATTTAAAAGAGTGTCCATGGAGTTTCTTGCCCGTTCTTCTCCATAGAGATCTACACTAGGGAATGAGCAACTACAGTACTTTCTCAAGTTACTATGCCTTGTGACTGGGTATTTTTGGCATTCAAAAGTGCCGTAATGGTCTAATTGAAATAAATGCTTTGAGTTTGAGTTTGAGGTGCAAAAAGGAGCGGACCTTTGTTTCTCCTGCATGTCTCTGCAATCTTGAAGGAACTGTAGGTTATTTCGTCTCGGCATCAAATTAGCTTTACTATCAGCCACATCATTGGCGTGACTCGTGATAATTATTGATAACAAATTGACAACATTATTTTTGCTAGTGTAATATGCTTTCTTGTACGGTCTAAATTCGTCATAGCCACTAGAAGACCAAACAGAAACCATTTAAATTTCACCCTTCCATTACATAACGGCACAACTGTTCTCTCTACATCTGCGTCCTCCCTCAAACTTTAAAGGGGAGTAGTTAAAATTTTTCTTAAAAAAAAAACTGCTCCGCCAACTCAAAACCCTCTAATGGAGGGAACCATTAAGCATTCATCGATTCCTAATTTATCTTACTTCTTTAATTGTTCTTTTTTTCCAAATCGATAAGTTACTCCAGAACTTTTTTACTCGATTACAATCGATTGGAAACTCGCAAAATGTCGTAAGTCTTTGCGATAATAATGTCTTAGAAAATTTTCGAGTTTGATTTTCGTATTGATGGTGTGGCTTAATGACTTTTTGGGGAAAAATATATAATTATATTTAAACGTTTAAAAGGGTTTTGTTCAAAAGTTAAAACGGATTTTTGGAAAAAAGTACCAAACGAGTTTGTGTTGACGGTTAAGATTTTTTTACTCACAAAATCAGAATGCGTACTAAAGCTTCCTTTGTCTTTGGCTGTTAAAAACCACTATAACAATCTTTGCAAGCTGATTGATTAATAATTGTAAAAAAGACGAAAGTCTATCTATACATACACACCAACGTATTGACGGTGATTACGATTTAAAAATTCGTCTATTTCTCTGGGTGTGTGGAACTGTGCAGCAAAACTATGCTCCTATCCTGCCTGTTAGGCCCCAAAACATGATAAATAACTGTCAAAATTCAAGATGACATTCAAACCAAAGCGACCTCTGTGTTCCTACCGATAAAACTATGGAAGTGGCGCAGTTATGGCCAACGACACTAGAACTTCACAATTTTTTGACGCATACCTTTTTGGTCCCGTACTTCTTGGATGACTACACAAATAAATCAGAAGAAAGAAAACCAACCTCCACTAAAACAAAGGAGTTCCAAACTAAAAGAAGACAAAATTTGACAGTGACAGCGTCCAAACGAAAATTACTAAAAATTATCCGTGATTTTTTGTATTACATGGTGTTGAGTTGTTAATTGTTGATGGAAGGCTATGGGTACCCATATCCACCAGCGTTCCCGCCGATGCGACCCCCGGAAGGAGAGTACCCTGATCATGGAGATGGTTTTGGCGAATATTATTCACTTGGAACTTTGAATGACGATCGGGAGAGACCCAGGTATTGAATCAGACTGGTAGCTTGCTTTTCTACGTCAAAAAACAAGAGAAAGAAAAAATTGGTAGTCGCAGGGACATGATGTGCACACAAAATGACAAAATAAACAGTAAACATACAACCCATAACAAATATTTATAGATACAACAGGACGGAACAAAAAAAAAGTTGACAGCTTGCACGTTGTCAATGCAACAAGCAGGCATCAAGCAGGTAACAACTCGGTATGATGCTGAGTGCTTTGGGCCCACAGCACAGCGCTGGTTTCAAGGACAGAGGTTTCGAGGACAGAGGTTTCAAGGCTATTGAAGTCTGGGAGGTTGTTAGTACTTTGAGACAGAAACTTGTGGCCAAAGTGTCTGAAACATTGACTTTTGTTTGGCTCGGATGTTTGCAATTGTATCAGCAATTTGTTGTTGGTTTTATCTAATTTCTTCACAGTCATCAACATAATTATTTAACCGAAGATTATATTGCTGAATATAGACAAAATAAACGTTTATAGAGCAATGCTTAAAGATGAATAATGTCGTCAATGATATTTTATTAAACAGATATGTTGTGAGCGCGCAATCGTGAAGACTCGAAAACGAGTCAAGTGGGTCGTTTTGCCTTTATTTTGCGTCACTGCGTGTATGTGAGCTGGCTCTGCCCCGCGGATTTTCGGTGATTTTGTAGGTGTATAACATATCTGTTTATTAAAATATCATTGAATGTCGTACTTATAATGTTTGCAATAATCATGCATTCATATCCTCTCTCTCGGGGTCTGTTAACGAGAAAAGGGGAGCAGCATCCTAGGAATTACACTCGCTGATCGCATAAGAAACTCCATACTACATTCCAAAACTCAAATAACTGAAGTTCATAGATGCTAGAGGAACTGTGGGTTAAATTAATCTTTATGTAGGTCCCAAACACCAGCAAACGACAACGCAGCAAGTCCTGAAGGAGATTATATATATGAACTCGACTTCTTTCCCGAGAGTTGGCCAACAATAGCTATGGATAAGGATGGGATAAGTGGAAAGAAGGAAGTGAGGCCTTTGCCCTGCAGTGGTTTACAAATGGCTGATTATAATAATGGTAGTAGCCAATCACTCTCCCACTGCTGGGCAAAGGTCTCTTAAAATGTTTAGAAATAGAGGTGTCGTCAACTGCCAATATTTTTATTTACTTTTCAGAATAAGTAGATCAAAACAAAGAGTACGGAAATACAGAGGTACAAAACGCTCTCGCTCACGGAACAGTACCAGTGTACGAGCCAAATCGCGTTCGCGGTCCAAATCCCGATCTAGAACACGATCAAAATCACGGTCACGATCACGGTCAAGAACACGAACGCGGTCTCGGTCGCGGTCCCGCTCTAGAACGAGGAGTCGCAGTCGCACACGTTCGGGCACAACACGTCCTCGCGAAATAACCTATAAGGAACCTGGATTTCTAGACGCTTTTAGAGTATTGTATCTTACACGTAAGTCCGTTTTATTTCTGTTATTTTCTACCAGCAAATTAGGCAGTATATATCCTTCCGACGCACAGTATAAATGTGATGTTCCCGACCAGACACCACTTGCTAGAGTGTCCAAATATCCTTACGTCTGCATTTTAGAGGACTTAAAAAACGCCACAGCGGTCGCGATGAACGCAGTAAAATTCTAGGCCTAAGAAATTTGTGTTATTCGTTTGAAGTCCATCGGTACGAAAGAAATACCTGCTTACTTCAACTTCATCTTCTAATCCACCAAAATAATTACGTCTGCTGTTGGACATAGGCCTCTTCCGAGAGTCATTAATTAAATCAACCAATTTTGTCCTCGCATCCAGCTGGTTTCCGCGACTTCTAGATTTGCCCACCTTGGCCAACGCTATTGGGTTGGCAATGCCAATGCCTAGGGTATATTTACCCTGGCCATTGGACACATAAGTTGTTTACTTATGATCGTGAGGGTGAAGGCCTCTTTTTGCTTGTGCCCACGTTTCTGAGCCAGCTTCATTTAGGATATACCCGTGATGGTAACAAACTAACAACTACATACCACTTGTTAATATAGTTGTCTTGCCCAAGTATTGCTAAACAGATTTTTCAATACCATAGCACGTTTAAGATCTCTAATTATTATTGTTTTTTAGCAAGCAATCACAGGAAACACCCATCAAAGTTTTTGGCAACGAAAAAGAAACAGGACCGTATTCAGGAAATCCTCAAGCTTGATGGCTTTGGCTCCAAGAAGTGGCTGTTCTACCCCAGAGACAAGCACCAGGCGGAAACCCCTCCTGCTCCCGTTCCAGGGATTAGGGATAATGTTGATCAGAGAATTAAGGTGAGCTTAGCATTTTCATTCTATAGAGATCGTACCTACTGCTGCTGATGTCTATAATTCACGCAAGTCCAGTGCGTGTTGGTGGATGGTACACGTATTCGATTTTTTGGTTCTAGGACAAGCCGGTTTCCTCACGATGTTTTTCATCACCGTTTTGAGAGCAGTGGTGATGAAATGTTGTACACAAATGCTAGTCTGGGTACAATCCTACATCACACAATAGCTGTAGCTAAAATAATGATACCACCAATTACGAGTTTTTTCTTTGTGTTTAAGGTTTTTAATTAGACAAGGAATTCACTGGAAGAGATACGTTGATAACTGATAGAAGTGGCGACGTTTGGGGGAAGCCCAAGTCCAGTAGTGGACTAAAAGATTCCTATGATATCCTTTTGATAGCCATTAGTGTATTAACAACGTGTGACGTGATATCGATGAAGGAACATTCATTTGTTCTCATATGAAGCTTGATTCCGTACTTTAGGGCCATTACAGCCTTTTTGCGAAAAACGATGGTAAATCTAAAACAAAAACATAATAATATAATACACGTTGTTCATAATAGTCCTTATTGCTCAGGTCGACGCAGATTTCTTTAGGAAATACAAAAAAAGTAAGAAGATAGACAAGGATGCACCCATAAACAAGCTAAAACGTTGGGAATTAATATTCTATAAGAAGCTGGGCTTCATACAAGCCGTTTGACGATGTTTTGTTGTATTTTTTAGTCCTATATACTTAGATTTTCGTTTATTTTGTATTTAACAAGTAACGTTAATGATAACGAAACTTTAAAAATAAAATCATGCGAATATTTCTTGTTCTTTTTCTCGGCATTGATAGCACGTAGCAGGGAACAGATAAAAAAGGTCCTCTTTTATTTATTCCGTACACTTAGTAACTTATGACTCCGCGTCATAACTAAAGCGATCGGTCACGCGAATACACGATCGTCTTGTTCATCGCATTCTTATTGTAATTCTAACCACAATGGGATGGGGGTCTCAGTCGGTGCGACCACACGTTCGCGTTCACCAAGTAAACTGACAGTACCGTGTTCGACTGAAGATCGCTTTGGTTAATACACGGCGTATACAGTTTTAAAGCTGGGTTTATGGGGTGTATCCCACTATTTCTATTAGGTATTTCTATTGATAGAAATACTGGGCCTGATTCAGACTGATTGTCCCACTATTTCTATTGCTGTCGGTTGCGACAAAAAAACGCTGCATCACGATAATGGTTGATTTATTTAAAGTAATACCAGACCTAATAATAAATGATAAATGATAAATGATGTTTATTTTGCAAGTAGGTTTTTACAAACACTTTTACACGTCATTTTTTAAAACTAGATGGGGCCGGTGTTTCGTACCTGACTACTCTGAGAAGAAACAGCCGAAACAAACTCAGAGGTCATAGTCTCTTTTAAAGTCCAGACAATCTTGCTCAATTCACATGAGGACTATGCAGATTAGTGTCTGAGATGGTCTTTTGAAGAAAGAACCATACAGATTTGAGTGGACCTGTCCAGTCAGTGCAAGCATTTGTCAGTTAACGTGTAGCTCGACTTATAACTCAAGGAGCTCAACGAAACGACGAACAATACCAAAGAAAGGACATTTGGGAAGGTCGCTTATAGTACTCAAACTGCCAGACAGTTGTGGGAAAAAAACAAACAAAAAATAAAAATGTGACCCACATGGTCCCCACATTCACAATAATCAAATAAAATTAATAACAAATTCTTTTCAAATGAATGTAAGTAAAAAAAAAAACACAGAAATCATTAAATGTCGCAATGATAATAAAATAAAAAAGTAAAATACTTAAAAAAATAAGTATTCATGTCAAATCAGTAAATGTCACATAAAACAATAAAAAATAAAAAAATAAAAGTAAAATAATAAAATACATTAAAAAAAAAATTCAATGTCAGAGTGTATAAAAGAAAGGAATCAATAATAAACAAGCGAAGTCCGAAATTTCGACACAGACGACAATATCGTTAAGCGATGAAGGAATGATGCCAATGGAAACATGTGAGGAGTACAGTCACAAACAATCATCCATACATCTGCGTAGTGACGAGGTGACTTTTTATGATTTGTACTGTAGAGTATGTGGTGGAGAATTACTCAAAAAATGGCAGATTATTAATTTGTTCTCCATTTTTTTTTTAATACCGAAAAGTCGTGTTTTAATTTTAATCTATGTATTAAAAGTGGTAAACTTTACAAATAACATAACTGCGTTTTTTTGTCGCAATAGAAATAATGGGGTATAAAATGTAAAAAAACGCTGGTCCCACTTTTTCTATTGTGTATTTCCATGGAAAAGTAGGATACACCCGGTTTATGATCTGTTATTTTAGTTTTCTTATACGCGTTACTGCCCATTGGTGTTTTGTAAGATACTTTTCCACCAGGATCAATACGACTCTCAGCACCCTCAAGGACCCCAAAATTACAAGAGTGCTCCGCCATCTTTCCCTTGTCAGCTCTTAATTCGAGTTCAAGATTATTCTCCATCAATATGCAGTCACATAAATCTTGATTTTATGTCAAAGAAACCCCACAAATTCACCATCAAGGCCTACATAGTTTGGGGTCGTTTTTTCCTTAGCAACGTCAATTTTCCGCGCGATAACTCCGAGATTCGGTACTAATTTAAAAGTTTCGCTGTGTTTTAGACGAGCCATTAGTTCCCCCACTCAACTTGTATCCAGTCGGATTATGGCTGAATTTATGGGCTCCTCCTGTGACTGTTGGTTATGTGGGTAAACGATGACTTTTCTTAGGTCGATGCTTCCTTGGAAGCTGTGGTGTTAGTCAGCTTAACATCTATGTGATACTTAACATTTGCTTTGAATATG
Organism: Xestia xanthographa; assembly: GCA_905147715.2. NCBI lineage: Eukaryota > Metazoa > Arthropoda > Insecta > Lepidoptera > Noctuidae > Xestia > Xestia xanthographa. Next base: position 3,698,811 of record LR990655.1, read on the forward strand.
CCATGTCCCAACTCATCATAATCAACATCTTGCATTTGACAGTTGTGCCAAAGTAACGTTTACAGATCTCGGGTCGTATCTGGCTTTGTTACAAAGTCCAAAGAACTTGATATTTTCGATATAATTCATTATTCTGCTTACATTTTTGATATAACATAAATCAAGGGCTTATCCTATAGGATTTTCTTTTATGATGAATGTATATTTTGGGGCCCTCTAAAAAGAATGTAACAATACTTTTTGAAATACAAATAGAGCATGATTCATCAAATAAGTATGAACATACATAATTAATCGATCCAAATTATGCTGTCAGCATTTCAAAATTTATTAGCCTATTGCCTAACCCTCCTGTTATAGAAATAATAGTTTCCGTTTATTACGCCCTTTCCGCTTAATTCCCTATCAACTTACAATACAGTTCTGACACGCGAACTTTTTATATTTCCTCTATAAATGTTTACTTTCGAGGGAGTGTTGATATTTCTTCCTTATTTATGAATAGCCCGCGGCTTCGTCCACGTGGATGGCAGAAGTTATCCCAGGGGATTGTATTACCGAGATATAAAATGTCTTCTCCTAATCCAGGTCATGATCTACCTGTTTTAGCGAATGCTGTACAAACTTCCAAATAATATACATATCGTCATTATCTCCTGACTTAATCCCAATCTGTTTGTGGTCGGCGCAGCCTTTGTTCTTCTTCCATATTTCTCTATTACTCACATTTTGCGAATTAGACATTTTGCGAATTTGACATTTTGCGAATAGGACATTTTGCGAATTGGACATCACATAGATCGTTTCTTTGGTCTTTCTACTACTCTTATGCATCATCATCATCAGCCTATTAATGTTCCCACTGCTGGGACACAGGCCTCCTCTCTATGAGAGGGAACTACTCTTATGCATACATAAAGTACCTAGTTGATTTAAAAAAATAAAGTCGTTTATCTGCGTTAACGTGTCCATTTATGTTTTAATTGAAAGTAATGAGGAATGCATTACATAAATAATTCGTTTCGTGATTGTCATTGTCTAATTGAGCCATTGAGTTGGCTGCCACAGGAAATGGTATATTTTTCTATTGTGATTATGTTATCCATCATGATTAATGCTGACACGCATAGTTGATTAGATATTTGAACTCTGAATTACTGAAAATCTGAATCAATTATTAACTCTTTCATTTAAAACATAAAATAAAACTTCCGAATTGTTATTTCAATGAAATCTTTGTGATTTGCATGTTCTTTGATTTTAGAAACCAAGGTCTTATACCCAAATGATGACAATAATATACTCGTCTCATATTACAAGCGACTTAAACGTCACTTGCAAAATATGAGTGTTCTACTATAGTCTGCGCCAGCCGCCAGATAAGTAAAAAATTCAAAAATAAGTAAAACAAGTGCCTAAAATAATAATGTGGAACTAGTGGTAAAAAAATTCAACACTGGATCCATTATTTTCAGTTTATCAGATTCATTCAAAATGGAACTAGTGATAATAAAAAACAACAGTAGTTCCAACATGGAACTGTTAATCTTACTAGTGGAACTAGTGATTAAAAAAAATCAACACCAGTTCCATTATTTTCAGATTCTTTAAAAATGGAACTAGTGATTATAAAAAATAACACTAGTTCCATCATGGAACTGTTAATCTTACTAGTGCAACTAGTGATTTAAAAAATCAACACTTGTTCCATTATTTTCAGATTCTTTAAAAATGGAACTAGTGATTATAAAAAATAACACTAGTTCCATCATGGAACTGTTAATCTTACTAGTGGAACTAGTGATTAAAAAAATCAACACTAGTTCCATTATTTTCATATTTTTTCAAAATGGAACTAGTGATTATAAAAAATAACACTAGTCCATCCAACATGGAACTGTTAATGGTACTAGTGACAATGAAGGGGAATTAAAGGTCATTGCTCTTTCCTTAATTTCTCTGCGTAGGTACCCCGACAATACATTATGAATCGTTTTTTATTACTAGAAAAAGTCAAGGATCACGATAAATGTCATTATTTCTGTTTTCGGAATTATGTATTTGAATAAATGTATACGGGTTAATGACCTTTATTTCTTGCTAATCTGGCGCAGACTATAGGCACCTGATAGGTACCTCTAACCAATCAGGCGTCTACTTGCCTAGACCGGCGGGGGTACACATGAATACATTCCTCCTGAAAATTCAGAAAACGTCTATTCAAAATATCACTGTTGCTAAAGTCTAAAACGATGTTGTCGCCTTAAAGTGAAAATCACACAGTTAAGTGTAAAAACCTTTTCTCCGAATACAGTTTCACTTCACCCCTTCGCAAAAAAGTGTGGGGAAAAACACGTTTGCACACATGTGCTTTTTTCGCAGTCTCTAGAGAAAACACGTGCACGACGCATGCAAATATGCCACATGTCGATAAAATATAAATTGTTGATAGTCGGGCGCTGCTTAAAATTCTGCTACTGTCATCTTTTGATGTTTTAGTAGACGCCCCATATTTTTTTATAGGAAATCATTTGGGACCTCTTACTAAAGTCAAATGTAGGTTTTGTAAATTTGAAAAAATCTAGTTCATGTTTCAGAGGCCCTATTCTCTAAAGCTTCGTCCGTAATTCGGATCTATCCGTCTATCTCGCTCACGTCTGGCAGATAAGTGCGAGTGAGAGAGACGGATAGATCCGAATTACGGACGAAATGTTAGGGAGTAGGGCCTCTGTATGCGTGTACAATGTGTACATTAAGGCTAGGTGGCCCCGAATTTAAGTTTTTTAAAACAATCTGAGACAAAGAATTTAGTGTTTTAAATTAAAAAATATATATATGTATTAGTTAAGGATCTTGTCTAGTCAAAATCGCATTCAGTTGCAAGACCTGATGAACTTCACTCGATAGAAAAAAATCGCAAAGTTGCCCCTTTTTATAACGTTTTTTCAATATTATGACTGTATTACTGATTTTTTACATTTAATTTTTGTACTATATTAACCCGTATGCTCCCGGCCGTGCCTCCAGAGGCACGGTGCATTGTTATTTTAATTGTGTCTGTAATTGCGGGTATTGAAGTGCTACAGAAAATAATTAGTTATAGACAAATTCGCAGAGTTTGACTTGATAAAATGATTTTCTTAATTACTACGATTAAATATGAATTAAAAGCGCCCGCGGCGGCTCCGACAGGCAGTGTTGCCAACTCAGCACTTTGAGTGCTAGATTTAGCACTATTTTCATGTGCCTAGCACTGAAATTTAAGAAACAGCACCCAGCACTAAATCTAGCACTAATTTTGATGTTGTCTGTTCGCTCACAAAATGCAGCTGTGGCTGAAGTAACAAAACGCAAACTAGTGTAGTCTGTAATCTGTGGCACTTCGATAAGGGATACCCGTGAACGTGAAAATAAAGGCGTGTATGGCAGACGAGGCGAACAGTGCTAAGTTTGTCTTTTTCTCTAAGATAACTCCTTCTTTGTCTAACCTTGCTCATTTTTCGTTCATTTTTGTTTTTCATGAAAGAGAAACACATATAAGTTGCAAAAATCCGCTTTAAGTGTAAATGAGCCACAGCCATCCACCTCAACAGCTGTACACGGAACCACAGCAGAGACAGACGATACAAGTAGTGAGGATGATTGGATTTAAAGATAATTTTAATTTAGTATTTAAAATTTGTGTTTTCTAATTTGTAAAATTTAATGGTCACATTTTCCAATTTAACTATATCTTTGTTTGTTTTTGAATATAACTTTTAGATATTAATGTAACAATAATTCGAAAATTAAAACATATTCTTTTATGTGTTCTTTTATAGTAAATTCATATATTTAGCACTATTTTTGAAACTTTCTAGCAATTTAGCACTATTTGAGATGTTACTTAGCACTTAGCACCCAACCGTGGCATTGAGTTGGCAACCCTGCCGACAGGCCCGTTCAGTCGCGTGCTGGCGCTCATGGACGACGGACCTGTGTCAGTTTTTTCCGCGACAACTTCGCGCACCTTATCATCTGTTTTTGAGAGTTTTTTTGTTAGTTATAATGGGCAATAAACAACGCAGGCGAAAAAAGTCGTGTAAAGCAATAAGAGAGAAGAGAATAAGAAACAAATAGAAACATATCCACAGTATAAAAATATCAGTACTACTAGAGAACGCTAAGATTATTGATAAAATTTTGTCTATATCGATATGTAAAATGGGGTGAATAGAAATGCAATGGTGAATGGAAACGAAACTTTGAAATGGATTTTAAAGTTGAATTCACGTGATATGTTACCAACAAGTACTCTATTTTATTAACTAAAATACTTATTTGTTTAGATACCTTGTTGGCAAAATACAGTATTGATTCAGCGTTAAAATCTATTTCAAGGGTTCGTTTCCTTTCACCCCTGCATTTCTATTCACCCCATTTTACCAGTAGGTACTTCATTTACTTTTTGGTCAGTGGGGCAGCCTCAAGAATTGCAACCGGCAATTTTAAGATGACTAAAGTACTATCGAGGACTGACCACCACTAAGCAAATTTTTGCTTGCACTCGCAACATAGAAACGCTCTCTAGCCCCGACCCGTTGACTTTGTATAGAAATAATGAATGAAAAGATACCGAATCGGCCGAGCGCACGGATGACGCACGCCAAACGAGAGTTATTGTTATTTTGCGCGGCAAAGTTGACGTTTTCCTAATAGGCCCAAACTTTAAGGGGGCGTGGCTCGGCGCCTCTGCATGTTTTAAGCGAAAAAAAAAAATAAAATGGTCAGGCGGAAAACACCACGATAGTACATGAAAATATTTAAACTAGCTGTGCCCAGCATGCGTTGCAATGCGCCTTTTCCTACTACCTACCTACGTACTACCGACCGCCTACGTACCTACGTACTACCTACCATCTACCTACTACCTACTTACTTCCTATCTACTACCTACAGTACCTACCTGCCCACTACCTACTTACCTACTACCTACCAACCACCTACCTACCTACCTGCCTACCCCCTATTTTTTATCTTTTATACAAACCTTGACCTATTGTTGAGTTTTAGCGAGACTAGCGAATTAATTTTAATTTTTATATTATTATATAGATTTCTTTTATAAATTTATTTTATTTGACACCCTAGGTTCTTTTTATGCAAATCTATCTTTGAAGTAAATAATCGTAGTTGAAATTAAAATATTTTCCTCAAATATTTTGAAAAGAAAAAAAAACAATAATACAAAAACATAAACAAATCAAAATTTTATCTTTACAGTTCTCAAACCTGCAAACTGGCTGTTTATTTTCAATTAATTATTCCAACTGCCCAATTATGACTACCTATTTTATATTCTAATTTTTTATATTTTATATTTTATATCGAAGCTTTAATTTATCGCTACTACGAGTAACAAATTTTGATCATAAAAACATATTTCATAAAAGTCAAGTAATATTTATTACATAACCTACTGCATATTTCTATACTGTGTCGCCGCGCGGAGTCATGCGAGTTTTCTGACGCGCTGTGTCCACGCGAAGTATTTCGCACGTAGCCTACAGCGCTAAATGCCTACTTTTGCAAAACTACCTAGCCTTAATAACACTCAACCTGGATTTTTATGTCTTTATATTCAAGGATTCTTTTCGAATTTATTTAAGGGCCTATACTACCTCAAATGGCTTAGCATGATCCACCGTTACGCCTAAAATACTGCAACATAATTATAGTAAAGTTGAGGATTAATGTTAAGTATTATGTGTGACGAAAACACGATTCCATAATTTTTTCTCGATAGAAAAAAAATCCAAAGTTACCTCCAAATCGAACAATAAACCGCTGGTATTCAAAAAGTACTTCAAATTAGATCATGAAACTTTGCATACTAACGGAACTATAAAGCAGGTCTTATGTTTTTTATTTTTTCCAAAAGACGAAAATTTGATTTTATAAAGAATAAAAACCACTGATTTCGCACTATTCGGCCTGCAGTGACTGACGTAACAACCACTTTGTAGTGCAAGCTGATTAGAACGTTATTCTAACAGTATTTCAAACGAAGTTTGAACCACCACAAATAGAGTTGCTAATTCATCAATCATCAATGTTGAGGTAGTATACGCTCATAAGTACCTACTTACTTCTTCTATACCGTGTAGTTAGTGCATAACCTGTTGTCTAGAGTTTTTGTGCCACCCAATGGTCCTCTGACTTGACTTTACAAGGCAAGGCGTCGAGAAATATCTCTCAGGCATGCTGGTTTTCTTACGATGTTTTCTTTCATATTGGTGTCGATTCTGTTGTGCACAAACTAAACTTAATTTAAGCCATTGTTATCTTTTACTAAAAGGCAGTGCAAGAAAAGGACGGCTATAATGAACTAAGTTATAGATGTCAAACTATTTTATGCCTTGCCACAGAATATATATTAGTACCTTACGGCCTTGCGCTTCACCGCGTTTTTAGTCAACATGTTTTTACATGCACCCTTCATTTGTATGGAAATATTAGTTCAAACTAAATTTGACACCTCTAAATTATGTCCGTCTCTTTCTCGTTGTATTAGAGAGACAAAGATAACAATAGCCTAAATTAAGTTTAGTTTGTGCACAACAGACTCGACACCATTTACGTAATATTCAACCCTAAGGTTGCTAAGTCATAAGGTCGAGATCAAAACATCCTCATATTTCCATCCACATGATCCACAGACGGACATCCACATCCATCCATCTCACATCACTATAATTTACACGAAACCAAATACTTTGCACACATAAATAAGTGGTGGTACTCGTTATAATTTTAATTCATCCTCCATGTTTACCCAGGGGACGCTGCGTCGGGGTGAAAGGGGGTATTTGAGGGCAGCGGGGGGTAAGCAGGGTTCCTTTTTATATTTGCATTCAACTCAGAGCCCCCGACTTTCGTTTTAAAGTAATTGGTTGCATTTTTATTTGAATATAACTACAGTTGTGTTGGAGTTAAATTTATCTAATGTTGATGTTTTATACTTAAGTTTTGTTTTTCTTTTAATTTTTTAATGGTTTATTTAATTATGGTGAGTGTGTGGGCTGGTGTAGCAAACAAGTTTCTATTGTGATTCGGTTTAATTCTGTTTTAACTTGTATTATTTAAGTTTTTGGTTAGATTATTTATTTTTAGTATACGTAGATGTCGGTAACGCCCACATAAAAATGGTCATGTTTAATCATTTACCTTTTCTCTTAAAAATACTATATTAAGTATGTATATTACTGTAGTTTTATTTGCAATACTTTTACTACAGACGTTATTTTATTTTACTCACAGAAATATAATGTAATACACGAGGCTTCTATTGCACGCAATTTACTAAAAGCTGTACCCACTTTGACTACAGTCACACCACTTAAAGATTGCACACCATCGATCTTGTACCAACACGATTAAGGCTGACACTCCAGCGCCACCCAAGCCATTACCCAGTCATGATTTTAAACAAAAAAAAAAAGTAAAAAATCGTAGTCTCTTGGTCCAATCAATTACGTTAACGATTTAAAGCCAACATCTGCCAAAATGTCGCCCGATTTTGCCAAATTAATGCGGCCCGATTCTAAACCCTGCTGTGTGACTTGGATTTTAGAAATTGGATAAGAATAGACTGATAAAATCACTTTTAAAATCTTTCTATTGCTCAAAATGTATGATGATGGTTCAATTTATTCTACGTTATAAATGTATAAATATATATAGTATAAATTTTAACTTGTAAATATTATGTTAAAAAGGTGGCAGTTTCGTTTTTACTTAATTTAAATTTCATAAATAAAGAGATGGCGCATCAAAAAAAAACGACCGGCTTCATCACAATAGCTGTTATACCTACATTTCGACATAGCATTAGCCAACGTCCATACTACGTTGAATACACCGGTTCTCGTCCGATCACTGAAGTTAAGCAACATCGGGCGCGGTCAGTACTTGGATGGGTGACCGCCTGGGAACACCGCGTGACGTTGGCTTTTTTGCTTTTTTTTGTTTAAAATACCTAAATTATTTCTTTATTCATTCTTGAAGTACATTTTTGACATTTGTTAAAGTTTCCTAAGTACAAAACATTTAAAAATATAAATCCAAGCTACCGTAATCGTTATACCTTTTTTATTACCCACGACGGAATGGAGACGTTATATACGTTTGGGGTGACAGGATGTTTGTTTGTTTGTGTAAATCCATGTTGCCATTTTACTCCAAAACTACTAGTCCGCGATTTTAGTGGTTCCTTATTGAATCTAATATTTAACCCTAATATAAAAAAAAGTTCTATTACAGCATTCGCCATTCCCGCAGATGACAGTTCAATCAATTCTACGTTATAAATGGATAAATAAAGTACATACTTGTACCTAAATATTATGTTATAAAGGTGACAGTTTTGTTTTACATTATTTGAATTCTCATAATTAAGGAAAAAGGCACATTACAAAAACAATGACGCGACATCAGCTACAACTTCATCACAGTAAGTTTTATAGGTACCTACATTTCGACGTAGTATTCGCCAACGTCCATACTACGTTGAATACACCGGTTCTCGTCCGATCACCGAAGTTAAGCAACATCGGGCGCGGTCAGTACTTGGATGGGTGACCGCCTGGGAACACCGCGTGACGTTGGCTTTTTAGTCTTTTTTTGTTTAAAACACTTCCTTCGAATGCAACTTTTCTGATATCTTTTTAATATTTCATAAAAAAATTAAGAAAACAAAAATATCCAGGCTATCGTAATACCCGTTATTCCTTTCTTTATTGTCAAATCTGATTCTTAACTTTTTCCGAATACAAAAAACTGACTTCAACATAACAAAGTTCTATTCCAACATTCACCATTCCCGCGTATAACCCTCCGAAATGGCGCAAATAAAAACATTAGATATTTACACTTGATCAGTTTTGCGCCCTTTCGTCTAATGCGCTTAGTTTAATGACCCCAAAAATGGTTTAAAAAGGTCCAGAGGCCAGACACAAAGTGTTCGGGAAATTAATGTTTCTATTGAGGGAAATGTCGCGTGTTTGAAAGATATACAGAATCTTTTGTATACATTGGTATACAATGTGTGATGATATGAGAGATCTTTTTAGGGTTCCGTACCCAAAGGGTAAAAACGGAACCCTAATACTAAGACTTCGCTGTCTGTCTGTCCGTCTGTCCGTCTGTCTGTCACCAGGCTGTATCTCATGAACCGTGACAGCTAGACAGTTGAAATTTTCACAGATGATGTATTTCTGTTGCCGCTATAACAACAAATACTAAAAACGGGATCCTGCCGTTTTGCCGAAAAGATTTTGACAAAATTTCATTACCCAAACAAATTTTAGCAACTTTTTTTTATACCATTGCAATCTTTCGAATGATTTTAGTACGCATATTTTTATTTGGTCAAATTTTTACTTGGCAAAATATTACCAAGTATAAAGTCATTATGGCATTTGGTCTCTAATCAAATGATTTATTACAGCAAACAATCTTTAGACAATAAACGTTTGGTGAAATGATTTGTTAAGACAAAAAAAATATAGGCAAAAATAAGATTTTTTGGGAATCATTTAATTAAAAAATGCAATTTTATTTTAATATAATCATTTGTTTAATGCAAAATATTTTTACATTAAGTACAATTTTATTTTTTTTGCAATGGACATTAGCAATTTTATTTCGGAGTATCCAAACGGGCGAGTGCCAGACACGACTTGCATTAATAGAAAAAAAGATATTGTTTTTAGTAGGTTACCCGGAACTCAACTATTTAGATTAGGTTAATTTCTTCTTTAAACAAAATGGGTAGGTTAGGTTAGGTTAAAACTGTGACCTCCTACGCACGAGCCGAGCGAGCGAAGCGAGCGGTGCCGCGGCAGCGGCCGGCGAGTGCCAGAAACGACTCGCATTAATAGAAAAAAGATATTGTTTTTAGTAGGTTACCCGGAACTGAACTATTTAGAATAGGATAATTACTTATTTAATAAAAATGTTTAGGTTAGGTTAAAACTGTAACCTCGTGATATTTGGTGCCACTTTAAAGACTGAATTGGAAAGGAAGATACTAAATATTTGGCTTATTTGATTTTGCGTAAAAACTGTTATTCCAACTGAAATATTTGACTAAATAAAAAATGTTAAAAGTACTATTTGGTAAACAAGTTATAGTTTAAACGTTCATTTCCCAAACAGTAGGTTTGCGTTACAATTTTTTGTGAATAGATTTTTTGCTTAGTAATCATTTGGCAAATGAAATTATGCGAAACATTTTTTGGGAAGTGAAAATTTGTCAAATTCCTTTCGGTCAAACAAGGGAGACCCACTAAAAACAGAATAAAATTAATATTTAAGGGGGGCTCCCATACAACAAACGTGATTTTTTGCCAAAACAAAGTCGCCAGCGTCTGCTTGCTCCTATGTATGCTTAGATCTTTAAAACTACGCAATGAATTTTGATGCGGGTTTTTTTAATAGATAGAGTGATTCAAGAGGAAGGTTTTAGTATATAATTTGAGAGTGGACGAAGCCGCGGGCATCAGCTAGTACTGAATAAATAAATTGAGGGAATAATAAGCCGTAGGTCCCACTAGGTGGACCGATGACCTGGTGAAGGTTGCGGGAATCCGCTGGATGCGAGTCGCACGGGACCGGTCAATGTGGCGACACTTGGGGGAGGCCTATGTCCAGCAGTGGACGTCTTTTGGCTGAAATGATGGTGATGAATGATGATGAATAATGAGCCTTGTTGGTCAAGTGGTCGCAAACCCGACTGCCGAGCATTAGGTACTGGGTTCTATTCCCGGGTCGAGCAATGTAACTGCATTTTTCCATCAGGAATCAGGAATTTCTCAGTAACAGCCACGGAGTCTGCATTTGTGCTCGGTGGATGGCAATAGGCTCGCCCCCTCGACTTAAACAAAACTGGTAAAAGTGTGGTTACTACAGTCTACACTACTACTACTACAACAGCCCATAACGTCCACTGCTGGACATAAGCCTCTCCCATGATGGGAGGAATTTGCCGTAATCTCCACGCTTGGCAGGCGGATTGGAGATCGCAGTGATGTAAGACTAACAGAAAACGCTGCTGCCCATTCTCTGGTCTACGGAGGCGCAAGGTGTTCTGCCTCAGACATTAGTCGCCTTATACGACACCCGTCAGTGTAATGGGTTTGTTCTATTCTACTCTGCCGGATACCACACGGCTAAAGTGTGGTTGTGGTGTGGCAACACTTCTGTCTAACCCTTCTGGGATTACAGGCGTGATGTTATGTAATGAGAAAAGGTTGCCCATCTAAGTAATGACCGTGACTACTATTGCTTTTCTTCTTCGATGAGATCAGATAAGAACTTGTGTTTTCAATGTGGTATAAACGTTATAGCAGTAAACTTACAGTCTTATTACAAAAAACTAAATAAACCTTGGTTTAAACCTGGACTATCAAGTCCAGGCTTATCTGCAAAACCATGGTCTAAATTTGTTCGTATTATTGTCTAAATATCAACCATAGATTAATACAAATATCATTTGTTCACCATGATGTCATTCTATTGCAATGTTCCGTTTGCCCAGAAAAGAAAACGTTTTGATAATACGCTAATTATTATATGATGTTTAGGAGTGTTTAAAATATTGAAACCTGGTTATTTTGCATGCATACAAACATTATTAAGTTATTTCATCCTTGGCAGTTTTGTTTAGGTTTAAGCACATTACTTATTGTCGTATTAATTTATAAACTACATCTAAGTACGTGTATCGAAACGTAAGATTCTTAGAGCGTTGGTAGGAGTGGTCTGCTTCATAAAACTTAAACTTTGTGTAATAGGGTAGACGACACCATAAAACAATAATTCCAAGACGAAAATTACTATGTAAACTATTCTAAATTCACTGATGGCACTTTGTTATATCACTATATTGCCCATACACTGACTCTACACTATTTTTAACTGTAAAACAACACTCTATGTGCTGGATTGGTGACGTTCGTCAAAACTATTTCTAAAAAAAAAAAACACTTTATTTTGGGCCTGAAAACCCGATTTATTTTCAATTAATTGCCAAATTCGTTTTTTCGTATTGAGTTGAATAAACAGTGACGTCACAGTTGGCTATTGCCATACAAAATCTATGAGAGAACCGCGTTTTGACAGCTTTTAAAAATCAATCAATCAATCTCAATCTCAATTGATTGGTTTATGAAGCTCTTAAAAAGTATCTCAATTGATTGGTGTGTCATCTACCCCATTGACATATTATGAAGCGCCTATCTATTTTTCAATAGCAAACATGCTCTTAAATCGCATTGCTCCATACTTTTTCATAATCGAAGGTTACATTTTAAGTTCCTTCTGAATTTTAACTTTATTATAAACAAGGGGCTGCTTAATTTATGATCAAAGAAATTAGTTTCGTTTGAAACAATAGTAAATTAGATAATGCGTATGTGGGGCTTTTGTGCTCCTTGAGTTATGGTCACGAATGTATTGGATACTGGATGCGTTACGCTTTTAGTTATCTACTTGCATAAGTGTTACCTAATTAAAAAAAAATATACCTATATTAGGTACAATTCCCATTCTTGGAAAAACCGTCCCTATATTTGTACGGTTTTTCCTCACATAAGTACCTATAATTATGAGGAGGAAAATCATCATCTGCCTAGCCTTTTCCCAACTATATGTTTGGGTCGGCTTCCAGTCTAACCGGATGCAGCTGAATACCGGTATTTTACATGAAACGACTGCCTATCTGACCTCCACAACCCAGTTAGTACTGGGAAATACGATACCTCTTGTTAAGACTGGTTGTCAAACTTTTTGGGCCACTGACTACCTGTAATAATATATGTTTGTTTATTCAACTCAATACAAGTGCATACATTACATAAAAACTATCTTATAGGAGCTTATATAAACAGAAATTCGACAAGACATCTGTGTCTGAACTAGATAAATGAATATCTGTATCTCAGACAACAGCGCTCTTCCTTAAAAATATACATTTATTTATAAGCTAGATGTTCAAATTGGCTTTCATTATATATTATATTACATAAGGTTTTAATCATATAGGAGCAAATAAAGTAAAAATAAAAAACATAAAAATATCGGAGTGTTGTGGTGACCTCCTTTTGTGTATGATGTAGATGAGTGAGTGTGTGTAGGAGGGTGTGTATGTAAAATTTAATGTTGTACCTTTAAGAGATTTTCGGTTTCGTCATATGTCAATTTACGAATGTACTCAAACACTTCATTCTTACACCTTCTGATATTTAAAGCTTGTATATCGACAATTTCATCAATACAGCTATAAAGGTACGGACCTAAAAAGCAGAAATATCTATCAACGAACGGGTGTTTAAACATGGACCTTCCGGTGCTAGCTATAGGTTTTCGTCGTCTGGATGGTATATCTCGTCTTTTAAAGTTCACTTTCGTATGTTGCTTCAAGATAGTGTGCAGTATGAACAATTGACGGACAGAGAGGACCTCAGAAGTTTGGTACAGTTGATAAGTTGGGAACAAATACGGACGGAAAGAGCTTACCTTGAGAACAATTCTTTGTGCCACTTCAAGTGGTTTTAGTATGGTTTTTGGTGCACCACCCCATACAGATATACAGTATGACAAAATTGATTGACCGAGTGCCAGATATACTTGCTTTATTAGTTTGGAGTCTGCAACATGTCTCAGATTTTTGAAGACGTATATCAGTTTTCTTAGTCGAGCAGTAACTAGTTCTATATGCGGTCTAAAAGAGAGATTATTGTCTATTGATATTCCTAAATATTTTGTACACTTGGTCTTGACTAGCTTTGGACATTCGCATATTACATTATTGCAGCAGTTGTGTGCAAATAGAGAGAGTAATGTAGGAGGTGCACTTGAATTGCGCATTGAGAACGTTATGTACTGCGTTTTGTCAGCATTAAGTGTCAGCATGTTATTCGTTAACCAGTGGCACACGATGTCAAAGCCACGTTGAGCATCCTCATATACCTGTTCCCACGTGTCAGCCGAGAATAGAAGAACAGTGTCATCTGCATAAGAAATTATTTTTCCACCTACAGAAGTAAGACCACAGAGTTCATTTAGGTACACAAGAAAAAGACTGGGACCTAAAATACTGCCCTGTGGCACACCAAAAGTGAGAGGTAAGTCACTGCTAACGTGTTTATCAATTTTAACACATTGACAGCGCCCTGAGAGGTAATCTTCAAACAATTTTAGTTGTTTACCTCTTATGCCTAAACCTTCTAATTTACTGAGAAGCAGAGGCACAGAGACCGTGTCAAAGGCCTTTGCTAGGTCCAAGAATATGCCAACAGTTTTTTTACCGGAATCAAGATTCCTAACCACGTAATCTACAAGCTCGTGGACAGCATCACAAGTTGATTTACCTGCTCTGAAACCAAATTGATTGTTAGAAAGAAGGTTGTTCGTTTCAATGTATTTGACGAATCTATTGTTGATGATACGTTCCAAGAGCTTGGAGACCGCCGGGAGAATAGAGATGGGCCTATAGTTGGTGACACGGTCTTTATCGCCGGATTTATGGATCGGGTGGACAACCGACCTCTTTAAAACAGTGGGAAATGTTCCTTCATCTAGGCACATGTTAAAAATATGTGTCAGAGCAGGGATAAGCAAATTTCTGTTTTCTTTAAGGACGTTATTAGGTATAGAATCCCACCCAGTGCAACAGACGTTTTTGAGACCCAAAATCAGGCGCTCTATCTCTGACTCGTCTGTATCGAGCATTACAAAAGAGTTTAATGGACTAGTGGATCGTGGACTAGAAGGAAAGGAGTGATGGGGATTTTGGCAACTGATGGTCTTGCTGGCTAAAGTTTTTCCTACCGTGACAAAGTACTCGTTCACATCTTCAATCGATTGTGAAGGACAAGGAGTGTTTATTAGCTCGAAAGCGTGATTTTGTGCTTTAGTTGTGTTTGTGATGTTTTTTATTGCATCCCAAACTTTTTTATTATTTTTACCCGCCTGTTCTAGCAGTTTTTTATTATAAGCTATTTTAACTTTTTTCAACAGATTATTGCAGAAATTTCTATATCTGGTATACGTTAATTTAACATCTTCATTTTCTGGCGATTGTTTGACTTTTTTGTGAAGCGTGTCCCTATGTCTCATACATCGCACTAGTCCAGGTGTAATCCACGGCTTTATGGCTTTATTTCTTCTTGATAACTTTATGATGACAGAGTTACAAATAATAGCACGTTGGATGGAATTGATGAAGTATGTCATGGCAAAATTAGCGTCATTTGAGAGATAAATTGGTTCCCAGTTAATACTGGCTAATTCGTTTTTTAGTCCCTCTGAATTTATCTTATTAACACTGACATGTGCAAACGTTCTTTTTTGTTTATAATTAAGACATAGTAGGACTGCTTCGTGATCTGTTATTGTGGATTGCAGGACTAACGTAAGAGCTGGATTTTTTGTTTTTAATACCACGTGATCAAGACATGTCGTGCCGTTTCTTGTAGGCAGTGTATGTGCAGGTAAAAGGCCATGATATGAACATAAATTAAGGTACTCCATTTGAGCTCCAGAAACTTGATCGGGGCAGATGTTTATGTTAATATCTCCAATAATGGTAACATTTTTGAAAGAAGATAACTCAGTTAAGATATTATCGAGTGAGCGGAGGAAATTATCTAGTTTCTTGTGTGATGGAGATCTATAAATAGCCAAAATAGCCATTTCAGTACCAATCTTTATGATGAGACAATTACAATCTAAGCAAGGCGGTTCGTCTACAACAACACTCAGAGAAGTTTTAACATACACCGAAACTCCGTCATTTTGATTACACAATTTTTTCGATGTATATGAGCAATAACCGTCTAAACTTGGCACCGTAGGGCAGCACGATAACCAGCACTCAGTCAAAACAACTATATCACACTCAACACCAAGCCTGCCCAACATTATAACGAAGCTATCAAAATTGCGCGTAATACTGCGTATATTTTGATTTATGACAGTGAGACATTCAGCGGGATGCGTTATTAGATGCTTGCAATCCTCAACATTACAAGAGCGCGATTCCGAAACAATAATATTATCTATTTCCATAGCTAAATCAACCATTTGTGAAAGCAAGTAATAGCATATGATCAATTATAAGGGAACCGGTGTTAGGGTCACCTAAAAAAAGTGCGATAAAGATGCAGCAAATAACACTATAAGTGGCATAGTTAAAAACGTAAATACCAATATAGCAGTAATATAACCTAGACACTTGTTTCTGACGAAAAGGAATATCAGATGGTAAAGCATGTATATTAAGTTTGTTTAGTTTTTGTAAAAATAGAAACCTCAGAAATATTTTTGAGTAGTGTAGAGATTGTAAATAGCTTACACAATTCAGACTATAGAAAGTAATAATTTCAATTAAAATAGCATGCAACATAAAAAGGCAAAATGAATGTGACATAAGATAAATACCATTACAAGAAGTTATAGTAAAATGACATGTCTCTAGCAACCTGTAACGGCTGTCAAAGATTTACAAATGACAGCCGGGACCAACGGCTTAACGTGTATGTACTGGATGGTCACCCATCTACAGACCAACCTAGGCAAGCACGGCTTAACCTTAAGATCGACCCGAGCGGCTGTTATTATTTTGCCACGAGCAAAATATCATACCTGAATATTATGCTAACAGCTTGTTCGACAATGTCGCACACCATTGCTTTTCATTCTTAACTCTGTATTGACCCAATGAAAAGCAATGGTTTCTGTAGTGTATCTATTTAATAGATATGGTAACACTGTCTCACAGCCACAAGTAGTCAGGTAGCTGTCACTAATGACAACTGTCAGTCACCACGAATGGCGGGAAGTTGTAAGGTGAAGATACCCTGGACTGAGGGCTTGGTGGTGAGGTGAGCCTGTGATATTCTTAGTGAATTGCGTTATCAACCTATTAGCCTACAACAAGTGGATACTACAGTTTTTAACAGTTTCGCAATCTCAATCTGCCTTTAGCCTTACCTATACTTGGTAATACATTATACTTACGTTATTTGCATTGCAATCTTCAAAATCTACTTTATAGATACACACGGCAACAAATCAAGCTATACAGTATAATCTCTCTTTAAGCTTCTCGAACAATGGCGTCGATTCTGTTGTGCACAAACTAAACGTAGTTTAGTCTACTGTCTATTGCTATCTTTTACTAAATGGCAGTGCGAGAAAAGGATGGCTATAGCTATAAACTAAGTTAGAGATGTCAAACTAGTTTATGCCTTGCGCTTCACCGTGTTTTTAGTCGACATGTTTTTACGTGCACCTTTCGTTTGTATGGAAATATTAGTTCCAACTAAATTTGACAGCTCCAAATTACGTCCGTCTCTTTCTCGTTATAATAGAGAGAAAAAGATAGTTACGTTTAGTTCGTGCACAACAGAATCGACACCAATGACAAATCAGCTTAATTTAGTTTTGTATTGATAGATTTGTCGTTGTGCGTACCTCTCACATTTCCTCAAAAACTCCACCACATGCCACTGCGCCGCTTCCATTCCCCCTAGATCTTGAAGCACCGCATTCTGGTTATTCCCCGAGGTGATTCGGATGCAGAGTAACAGGCACAAGTTCTGAGCATGCTAGGGGAACTACTGCGAATGTTTTGTACGCCACTTGTATACCGTAATAGCCACCTTGAGGGTACAGGGGTGGTGAACCTTTTTCATGATACTGCTTGTTGAAAAAATTTTTTATACGTGGATAGGATGTTTTGCCACGTGGTGGAAAACTGAAATCTGAAATAACGTAGCCGTATTGCGTTTTTTAATCAGTTTTCCGAACGTCTTAGGTACCAACAACAATTTTTTTATTACGTTTGACAATAGGGTTGTCAAACTAGATATACGTAAATAAAAATCAATGAGGGATTTTCTTTTTAACTCTTCCCTAGTCGCTGGGTAGATGGCGCTGAACTTGGTGAGTTACTGCAAGGATCGGAACGTAAAAAACTGATTTTAACAAAGCGCGAGAAAACTAAATTCGGAAGCGAAAGTGTCAGTCAACGAGCCTATGTGACAAAACGCAATGTTTTTTTTTTCAAGCGTTTTGGCTTTGACACCTAGTAACGTAGTCAAGTTCAGCGCCATCTACAGAGTTCTTGGAAACTATGTTTTTTTTTAATACCTCAAAAAGAAAACCTCTCATTGCTACATATATGACAGAGCATCGCTAACGCCGCGTTCCCTCTGTCGTGACGATTAATTTATCGTTGGTTTTTAGATGGCAAAAGTCGTAGACGACAGTAATCGCGTCGTCCTTTATAGGATGGAAAAGACCTCATCACGAAGCCGTCAACCAAGCATTCTGTACATCAAACTAAGTAACTTTACGCAAAAATTATTGCTGGGAAACGACTTTTTTTTTTTGGGTGAAAAATCATGTTTTGTGGTAGAACTCAATGTAACGCACTCAAACATTGTGCTGATAGATGGATTGAATAGTACCTACGAGGGTCGTGGAGGTGTTTAAAGTAAAAATGTCACATTAAAAGCTTGTATTTAAAAAAAACTTGCCAATAACTTGGATCTTTGATCCCCAATACTTATCTCCGTAACTAGAAGGTTCCCAGGTATGGTGTAGAACAAAAAAATGATCGCAATGACGAGGAAAACAAGTGCCTTTCGGCTTCGTTAAGAGGTGTTTTACACCCTTTATGTGAACAGCTCATTTAAATACACAAGCCACGACACTTAAAACTACACGATTATCTGTAGTCACTACAAATTGGGTACGCGGCCTAAGGAAGGAAAAAGTTTGGATAAAAGTTTTTTAACTAGCAAAACTTCTCATTTTCTTCAATAGAAAATTGTAGCCATGCAAAGCCGAGGCGCGTCGCTAGTGTCATATAAAAGATCTTTGTAATCACTACTTATTAACAAAGTCTTCCGCCGCGTCTGTCTGTCTGTCTGTTCGCGATAAACTCAAAAAATACTACACCGATTTTCATGCTGTTTTTACCAATGGATAAAGTGGTTCTCGAGGAAGATTTAAGTATATAATTTGTACGCAGGCAAAGCCGCAGGCATCAGATAGTACATTTATAATCGCAAGTGAAAAATAAATGTGGTTGTAATGTAGGTACATCTCTGTCAAACCTTTAAGCGATTACAGGCGTGATAATACGTTTTGTTACTTTTATAATTTCAAGTTCTAAAACCTCTTCAATCAATCCTTATAAAGTTTTCTCTTTTAGTTTAGTTACTGTGCCAAAGTTTTACAACCCCTGACAAAAGACAATGAGTAATTCTCGATCGAGAGGGGTGAATACTAGAATTAAAGATTTACGTGAATTAGGGTATAGTAAGGGTCGGGTTTAAATTCAAAGTCTTTGTTTGAATACTTTGAATGTCTTTGTGTATTAATTAACCGTATTATTTACGTTTTGTTTGTGTCTTAAGGGATTTAACGGTAGGGGATGTAATTGAGTGGACAAGTATAATGCGTCCTATAATGAAAGTGAGTCTGTTTATTTGTCTGTCACGCTTTAACGGCTATACGAATTTCGATGCAATTTGGCAAAATTGTAGACCGTGACATAGACTTTAAATTCCAGGGTTTTCCTATGTCGTAACCAAAAATCAAAGATCTCGTGGGGTGAGTCGTGGCTAAAAGCTATGCATCATTATCATCATTTCAGCCGAAAGACGTCCAACACTGGACATAGGCCTCCCCAAGGGGGGGTTTTGCCATAATCGCCACGCTTGGCAGGCGGGTTGGCGATCGCAGTACGGTTGTTACAAAATCACAGAGAACGCTGCTGCCCATTCTCTGGTAAGTCCTTTAGTCGCCTCTTACGACACCCACGGGAAGATATGGGATGGTGTTATTCTTTATGTCCGACACCATACAGACAAGCTATGCATATTGTGCATGATCTAGGATTCTAGGCAGTGTTTGTCGCTAATGATTTGTGGCCATACACTGAAGTAAGACCTACATAATCAAATATGACGACCTGATTGGCGCAGCGGTAGTGAGGCTGCCTTACATTCTTAGGGTCCCGGGTTCGAATCCCGGTCGGAGCAAAATGTTAGTGTGATGAGAATGGACATTTGTTTCCGAGTCATGGATGTTGATATCTGGTGTCCACGATACAAGCCTCGTTGCTTAGTGTGGCACTAGATGGCGATGTGTGTAATGTCGAGCAATATTATATTATTATATTAATCACGCATACCTACTTTTTACCCGATTTACTATACCTATTCTTCTTTACTCGTTTCCTCAGTGCTGAGGATTGGATCGCGACCCATCTTGTCTTGACCTAGCGCCAGATATGTCGTCACGACAGTCCCACTCCCACACGACCCGAGAGAGATCAGTTCCGAGGTTCCGGGGTATCATACCGCCAACTTCCAAACTCTGGGCTACTAGGTACTGAGAATTTTGTAACGGAAAAACCCATTTTTTTTTTTTGCCTGACCCGGTAGTCAAACCCAAGACCCCATCTAAGCACTCGTGCTTGTGACCAACGAGGTAGTTACATTTCATTACTTGTATTAAATTTATATTGCGAAACCAGCAGCTATAACTTTATCAAAAGAATTTCTTATAAATTAAACTTAATCTAGAAATATTCCAGTAATTCTAGTCATAAAACAATATCTTAAGCCTAAAACCGTCTTTGTATGCTTTGATTGAAATTAAAAGAATCCTTTTATGTAGTAAATAGCACGAATAAGCCGATTCATCAAGATTTATCTGCAGAAATATCTTAAGATTATAATGCCATTGTACGTATAAGACAAAAGTAATTTTAACAAATTAAGTTTGAACTTAATGTTTTGTGAAAAACTATTTATTAACAATAATTAATTAAATTGGAATTGTCATTTCATATTTTGATAGCTTTTTGGAACATCTGAATTAATTCACTGATTTAAATTTCCTCAATAGTTAAATTAGAACCAAATGGATGCATTGGTATAAAGTAATTAATTTAAAAAACCCGACTGCGTAAAAAATAACTAACAATTTAAAATAAAAACTGAAAAGAATAAAACAAGTTCAGGAGACAGGACATATTGACTGCAACAGTCGGGACCCTTAATGGATGTTATGATTTTAGTCTAGATTATTTAATGGGTCCCGTACATACATACATGGGTGGTGTGACTTACATACATACCTACATACTCTCGAAAAACATAACCCTCCGTCTGGCACAGTCGGGTAAAAATTATAACATTAAAAATTGGTACATAATTAAAAACAGATTTTGTGACAGAGTTGGAACTTTGACCCCCAATACCTCCGTAACTAGAAGGTCCCCAAGTAGGGTCTAGAACAAAAAAAAATGATCGCAATGACGTGGACAACAAGTGCCTTTCGGCTTAGTTTTGGATACTTTTAGACCCATTATACTTGGATACGATTCCTAAACCCAAAAAAAATACTTTTCCGATCAACCTGATTATGATTAAAATGCAAACGAAATATTCAGAAATACGTATCCCATTCACTCCTCAACACATCATCATCTGCCTAGCCTTTTCCCAACTATGTTGGGGTCGGCTTCCAGTTTTACCGGATGCAGCTGAATACCAGTATTTTATATGGAGCGACTGCCTATCTGACCTCCACAACCCAGTTAGTACCGGGTAATACGATATCCCTTGGTAAGACTGGTTGTCAGATTTTTTGGGCCTCTGACTACCTAACGACTGTCAAAGATCTACAAATGACAGCCGGGACCAACGGCTTAACGTGTATGTACTGGATGGTCACCCATCTACAGACCAACCTAGGCAAGCACGGCTTAACCTTAAGATCGACCCGAGCGGCTGTTATTATTTTGCCACGAGCAAAATATCATACCTGAATATTATGCTAACAGCTTGTTCGACAATGTCGCACACCATTGCTTTTCATTCTTAACTCTGTATTGACCCAATGAAAAGCAATGGTTTCTGTAGTGTATCTATTTAATAGATATGGTAACACTGTCTCACAGCCACAAGTAGTCAGGTAGCTGTCACTAATGACAACTGTCAGTCACCACGAATGGCGGGAAGTTGTAAGGTGAAGATACCCTGGACTGAGGGCTTGGTGGTGAGGTGAGCCTGTGATATTCTTAGTGAATTGCGTTATCAACCTATTAGCCTACAACAAGTGGATACTACAGTTTTTAACAGTTTCGCAATCTCAATCTGCCTTTAGCCTTACCTATACTTGGTAATACATTATACTTACGTTATTTGCATTGCAATCTTCAAAATCTACTTTATAGATACACACGGCAACAAATCAAGCTATACAGTATAATCTCTCTTTAAGCTTCTCGAACAATGGCGTCGATTCTGTTGTGCACAAACTAAACGTAGTTTAGTCTACTGTCTATTGCTATCTTTTACTAAATGGCAGTGCGAGAAAAGGATGGCTATAGCTATAAACTAAGTTAGAGATGTCAAACTAGTTTATGCCTTGCGCTTCACCGTGTTTTTAGTCGACATGTTTTTACGTGCACCTTTCGTTTGTATGGAAATATTAGTTCCAACTAAATTTGACAGCTCCAAATTACGTCCGTCTCTTTCTCGTTATAATAGAGAGAAAAAGATAGTTACGTTTAGTTCGTGCACAACAGAATCGACACCAATGACAAATCAGCTTAATTTAGTTTTGTATTGATAGATTTGTCGTTGTGCGTACCTCTCACATTTCCTCAAAAACTCCACCACATGCCACTGCGCCGCTTCCATTCCCCCTAGATCTTGAAGCACCGCATTCTGGTTATTCCCCGAGGTGATTCGGATGCAGAGTAACAGGCACAAGTTCTGAGCATGCTAGGGGAACTACTGCGAATGTTTTGTACGCCACTTGTATACCGTAATAGCCACCTTGAGGGTACAGGGGTGGTGAACCTTTTTCATGATACTGCTTGTTGAAAAAATTTTTTATACGTGGATAGGATGTTTTGCCACGTGGTGGAAAACTGAAATCTGAAATAACGTAGCCGTATTGCGTTTTTTAATCAGTTTTCCGAACGTCTTAGGTACCAACAACAATTTTTTTATTACGTTTGACAATAGGGTTGTCAAACTAGATATACGTAAATAAAAATCAATGAGGGATTTTCTTTTTAACTCTTCCCTAGTCGCTGGGTAGATGGCGCTGAACTTGGTGAGTTACTGCAAGGATCGGAACGTAAAAAACTGATTTTAACAAAGCGCGAGAAAACTAAATTCGGAAGCGAAAGTGTCAGTCAACGAGCCTATGTGACAAAACGCAATGTTTTTTTTTTCAAGCGTTTTGGCTTTGACACCTAGTAACGTAGTCAAGTTCAGCGCCATCTACAGAGTTCTTGGAAACTATGTTTTTTTTTAATACCTCAAAAAGAAAACCTCTCATTGCTACATATATGACAGAGCATCGCTAACGCCGCGTTCCCTCTGTCGTGACGATTAATTTATCGTTGGTTTTTAGATGGCAAAAGTCGTAGACGACAGTAATCGCGTCGTCCTTTATAGGATGGAAAAGACCTCATCACGAAGCCGTCAACCAAGCATTCTGTACATCAAACTAAGTAACTTTACGCAAAAATTATTGCTGGGAAACGACTTTTTTTTTTGGGTGAAAAATCATGTTTTGTGGTAGAACTCAATGTAACGCACTCAAACATTGTGCTGATAGATGGATTGAATAGTACCTACGAGGGTCGTGGAGGTGTTTAAAGTAAAAATGTCACATTAAAAGCTTGTATTTAAAAAAAACTTGCCAATAACTTGGATCTTTGATCCCCAATACTTATCTCCGTAACTAGAAGGTTCCCAGGTATGGTGTAGAACAAAAAAATGATCGCAATGACGAGGAAAACAAGTGCCTTTCGGCTTCGTTAAGAGGTGTTTTACACCCTTTATGTGAACAGCTCATTTAAATACACAAGCCACGACACTTAAAACTACACGATTATCTGTAGTCACTACAAATTGGGTACGCGGCCTAAGGAAGGAAAAAGTTTGGATAAAAGTTTTTTAACTAGCAAAACTTCTCATTTTCTTCAATAGAAAATTGTAGCCATGCAAAGCCGAGGCGCGTCGCTAGTGTCATATAAAAGATCTTTGTAATCACTACTTATTAACAAAGTCTTCCGCCGCGTCTGTCTGTCTGTCTGTTCGCGATAAACTCAAAAAATACTACACCGATTTTCATGCTGTTTTTACCAATGGATAAAGTGGTTCTCGAGGAAGATTTAAGTATATAATTTGTACGCAGGCAAAGCCGCAGGCATCAGATAGTACATTTATAATCGCAAGTGAAAAATAAATGTGGTTGTAATGTAGGTACATCTCTGTCAAACCTTTAAGCGATTACAGGCGTGATAATACGTTTTGTTACTTTTATAATTTCAAGTTCTAAAACCTCTTCAATCAATCCTTATAAAGTTTTCTCTTTTAGTTTAGTTACTGTGCCAAAGTTTTACAACCCCTGACAAAAGACAATGAGTAATTCTCGATCGAGAGGGGTGAATACTAGAATTAAAGATTTACGTGAATTAGGGTATAGTAAGGGTCGGGTTTAAATTCAAAGTCTTTGTTTGAATACTTTGAATGTCTTTGTGTATTAATTAACCGTATTATTTACGTTTTGTTTGTGTCTTAAGGGATTTAACGGTAGGGGATGTAATTGAGTGGACAAGTATAATGCGTCCTATAATGAAAGTGAGTCTGTTTATTTGTCTGTCACGCTTTAACGGCTATACGAATTTCGATGCAATTTGGCAAAATTGTAGACCGTGACATAGACTTTAAATTCCAGGGTTTTCCTATGTCTAACCAAAAATCAAAGATCTCGTGGGGTGAGTCGTGGCTAAAAGCTATGCATCATTATCATCATTTCAGCCGAAAGACGTCCAACACTGGACATAGGCCTCCCCAAGGGGGGGTTTTGCCATAATCGCCACGCTTGGCAGGCGGGTTGGCGATCGCAGTACGGTTGTTACAAAATCACAGAGAACGCTGCTGCCCATTCTCTGGTAAGTCCTTTAGTCGCCTCTTACGACACCCACGGGAAGATATGGGATGGTGTTATTCTTTATGTCCGACACCATACAGACAAGCTATGCATATTGTGCATGATCTAGGATTCTAGGCAGTGTTTGTCGCTAATGATTTGTGGCCATACACTGAAGTAAGACCTACATAATCAAATATGACGACCTGATTGGCGCAGCGGTAGTGAGGCTGCCTTACATTCTTAGGGTCCCGGGTTCGAATCCCGGTCGGAGCAAAATGTTAGTGTGATGAGAATGGACATTTGTTTCCGAGTCATGGATGTTGATATCTGGTGTCCACGATACAAGCCTCGTTGCTTAGTGTGGCACTAGATGGCGATGTGTGTAATGTCGAGCAATATTATATTATTATATTAATCACGCATACCTACTTTTTACCCGATTTACTATACCTATTCTTCTTTACTCGTTTCCTCAGTGCTGAGGATTGGATCGCGACCCATCTTGTCTTGACCTAGCGCCAGATATGTCGTCACGACAGTCCCACTCCCACACGACCCGAGAGAGATCAGTTCCGAGGTTCCGGGGTATCATACCGCCAACTTCCAAACTCTGGGCTACTAGGTACTGAGAATTTTGTAACGGAAAAACCCATTTTTTTTTTTGCCTGACCCGGTAGTCAAACCCAAGACCCCATCTAAGCACTCGTGCTTGTGACCAACGAGGTAGTTACATTTCATTACTTGTATTAAATTTATATTGCGAAACCAGCAGCTATAACTTTATCAAAAGAATCTTCTATATAATATAAAAATGAATCACAAAATGTGTTGGTAAGCGCATAACTCAACAACGCCTGGACCAATGTGACCAATTTTTTTTTTTTAAATGTTCCTTGGAGTTCAAGGATGGTTTTTGCGGCGAGAAAAAGAAAAAAAAAGAAAGGTAGGTAGGTAGTAGGTAGGTAGTAGGTAGGTAGTAGGTAGGTAGTAGGTAGGTAGTAGGTAGGTAGTAGGTAGGTAGTAGGTAGGTAGTAGGTAGGTAGTAGGTAGGTAGTAGGTAGGTAGTAGGTAGGTAGTAGGTAGGTAGTAGGTAGGTAGTAGGTAGGTAGTAGGTAGGTAGTAGGTAGGTAGTAGGTAGGTAGTAGGTAGGTAGTAGGTAGGTAGTAGGTAGGTAGTAGGTAGGTAGTAGGTAGGTAGTAGGTAGGTAGTAGGTAGGTAGTAGGTAGGTAGTAGGTAGGTAGTAGGTAGGTAGTAGGTAGGTAGTAGGTAGGTAGTAGGTAGGTAGTAGGTAGGTAGTAGGTAGGTAGTAGGTAGGTAGTAGGTAGGTAGTAGGTAGGTAGTAGGTAGGTAGTAGGTAGGTAGTAGGTAGGTAGTAGGTAGGTAGTAGGTAGGTAGTAGGTAGGTAGTAGGTAGGTAGTAGGTAGGTAGTAGGTAGGTAGTAGGTAGGTAGTAGGTAGGTAGTAGGTAGGTAGTAGGTAGGTAGTAGGTAGGTAGTAGGTAGGTAGTAGGTAGGTAGTAGGTAGGTAGTAGGTAGGTAGGTAGTAGGTAGGTAGTAGGTAGGTAGTAGGTAGGTAGTAGGTAGGTAGTAGGTAGGTAGTAGGTAGGTAGTAGGTAGGTAGTAGGTAGGTAGTAGGTAGGTAGTAGGTAGGTAGTAGGTAGGTAGTAGGTAGGTAGTAGGTAGGTAGTAGGTAGGTAGTAGGTAGGTAGTAGGTAGGTAGTAGGTAGGTAGTAGGTAGGTAGTAGGTAGGTAGTAGGTAGGTAGTAGGTAGGTAGTAGGTAGGTAGTAGGTAGGTAGTAGGTAGGTAGTAGGTAGGTAGTAGGTAGGTAGTAGGTAGGTAGTAGGTAGGTAGTAGGTAGGTAGTAGGTAGGTAGTAGGTAGGTAGTAGGTAGGTAGTAGGTAGGTAGTAGGTAGGTAGTAGGTAGGTAGTAGGTAGGTAGTAGGTAGGTAGTAGGTAGGTAGTAGGTAGGTAGTAGGTAGGTAGTAGGTAGGTAGTAGGTAGGTAGTAGGTAGGTAGTAGGTAGCTTATGTGACGCAGACGAAGTTGCGTGGGTCAGCTAGTTTCTTATAAATTAAACTTAATCTAGAAATATTCCAGTAATTCTAGTCATAAAACAATATCTTAAGCCTAAAACCGTCTTTGTATGCTTTGATTGAAATTAAAAGAATCCTTTTATGTAGTAAATAGCACGAATAAGCCGATTCATCAAGATTTATCTGCAGAAATATCTTAAGATTATAATGCCATTGTACGTATAAGACAAAAGTAATTTTAACAAATTAAGTTTGAACTTAATGTTTTGTGAAAAACTATTTATTAACAATAATTAATTAAATTGGAATTGTCATTTCATATTTTGATAGCTTTTTGGAACATCTGAATTAATTCACTGATTTAAATTTCCTCAATAGTTAAATTAGAACCAAATGGATGCATTGGTATAAAGTAATTAATTTAAAAAACCCGACTGCGTAAAAAATAACTAACAATTTAAAATAAAAACTGAAAAGAATAAAACAAGTTCAGGAGACAGGACATATTGACTGCAACAGTCGGGACCCTTAATGGATGTTATGATTTTAGTCTAGATTATTTAATGGGTCCCGTACATACATACATGGGTGGTGTGACTTACATACATACCTACATACTCTCGAAAAACATAACCCTCCGTCTGGCACAGTCGGGTAAAAATTATAACATTAAAAATTGGTACATAATTAAAAACAGATTTTGTGACAGAGTTGGAACTTTGACCCCCAATACCTCCGTAACTAGAAGGTCCCCAAGTAGGGTCTAGAACAAAAAAAAATGATCGCAATGACGTGGACAACAAGTGCCTTTCGGCTTAGTTTTGGATACTTTTAGACCCATTATACTTGGATACGATTCCTAAACCCAAAAAAAATACTTTTCCGATCAACCTGATTATGATTAAAATGCAAACGAAATATTCAGAAATACGTATCCCATTCACTCCTCAACACATCATCATCTGCCTAGCCTTTTCCCAACTATGTTGGGGTCGGCTTCCAGTTTTACCGGATGCAGCTGAATACCAGTATTTTATATGGAGCGACTGCCTATCTGACCTCCACAACCCAGTTAGTACCGGGTAATACGATATCCCTTGGTAAGACTGGTTGTCAGATTTTTTGGGCCTCTGACTACCTAACGACTGTCAAAGATCTACAAATGACAGCCGGGACCAACGGCTTAACGTGCTATCCGAGGCACGGAGGAAACTCGGTATGTAATGGGTGGTCACCCATCCACAGACCAACCTAGGCAAGCATGGCTTAACCTAACGATCGACCTGAGCGGCTGTTATTATTTAGCCACGAGCTCCTCACTTTCAACTTTCACTCCTCAACACAAACATCTCCAAAATATGTCGACTAACATTAACAATTTTAATTCAGCATACCTCATCCTGCATACCGCTTATCATAACGTCCCATACCCATTTATCATTTCACCCAAAACTTGGTATTATGTGGTTCACAACAATTTCAACCAATTTAGGGGTACCCATGTCGTGCCAGTTAAGGGGGATTGTACACTGTTATTAAGATAGCATGGAATATTTATGGGATATGATCATCAATCATGGCAAGTGATGATTTTGTTTAAATTAATAGTTTTGGTTATCTTAAGTAAGTATGTACCTAGCTGCCTTAGAAGTTTTGTAATAAATGTGGACGAAGCAAAAAGTTTAAGTATTTTTATTTTTTCCAATTTTAGTAATTGTGGTACATTACAGCCGTGTGGTATCCGGCAGAGTAGAATAGAACCAACCCATTACACTAACGGGTGTCGTATAAGGCGACTAACGTCTGAGGCAGAACACCTTGCGCTTCTGTAGACCAGAGAATGGGCAGCAGCGTTTTCTGTTAGTCTGTCATCACTGCGATCTCCAATCCGCCTACCAAGCGTGAAGATTACGGCAAATTCCTCCCATCATGGGAGAGGCTTATGTCCAGCAGTGGACGTTATGGGCTGTTGTTGTTGTTGTTGTAACTATAGGTGTACATTGTGCTTCGTTGGTCTTGTGGTCGAAAGCGCGACTGCTGAGCATGGAGATATTATAGTCCCGGGTTCGATTCCCGTCGCGTCGGGCAAAGTGTCATTCGGTTTTTCCATCAGGATTTTTTCAGTACCAGCCACGGAGCCTGGATTTGTGCCCGGTTGATGGCAATAGGGTCGCCCTATTACATTTTGTGACTGAAACACAACTGGTGAAATTATTGTGCTATTAGGTACAAGTACGAGTACACCTCTGCTTAACACTTCGAGGATTACAAGCGTTATGTTGTGATAAGCTACTAACTAAGTAATAATTAGACGATGTGAAAAATCTTTCCCCAAAAACTAAAACCTACACAGTACCAACAACTACGGCAGAAAAAATAAAAAAAAAAAATGGCCGACTCACTCAATCACAAAAGGCCTGAGAAGATTCGCCCCATATTGGATTATATGGATAAAAAATCTATTTGTAAGCTTGGCAATTGGTGCCGGGCCCTTAAAGTGTCCAGTGCAACTTATAGGGGCAATTCACGGCAGATAACTCAAGCGTAAAGGGGGCAGCAGATATGTACTCGTGAGAGGCAAAAAGTTGAGTGAGA
Organism: Xestia xanthographa; assembly: GCA_905147715.2. Classification (NCBI taxonomy): domain Eukaryota; kingdom Metazoa; phylum Arthropoda; class Insecta; order Lepidoptera; family Noctuidae; genus Xestia; species Xestia xanthographa. The sequence goes on from LR990655.1 coordinate 3,728,461, forward strand.
TTGAGTGTGTGTGTGTGAGTTGTGTTAGGATCAAGTTTTTGCGTAATTTGGTGATGTTATTAACCGACTTCTAAAAAGTGGGAGGTTCTCAATTAGGCTGTACCTATTTTACCACTAATAAATAAGTATGTGGTAGAATTAGAACAGATTCTGATGTTAGTACGAACCAAATTTTATTTAAATAACAGAATTACTATGGTTTTAAACAGTCACAGCTTGAGGTCTAATGCCAGATTAAAGGCATGTATAATAGGTTTGCTTAATTAAAAGTGATTTATTGCAAAAAGAAAGCGGTTTATTAAAAAAAAAAAACAAATGGACTCTTCAACGCGAGAGTTTTAATTTCCTCGCATTATTTGAGAAAAGTACTATACAAACCTTGGCCACACACAACTAGGCATTGATGGACTTACGTATGTGTGCCTCGGCTTCGCCTCGGCCCACATTTACACGTTCCTCTATCAATGCCTCTGTTGCTGGCCGCTGCAGTAATGTACTAATGCATTCGCATGTTAACCTTATTAAATTTAATAAGAAAAAGAATACGAGAAATAAAATAAAGTCACTATAAAGCGTTTTTTTAGTTTTTTTTTCAACCAAGTATATTTTATTTCAGACTATTATATTTCAGCACAGATCCAAAATCAATCACCGCTTTATAGATTTTCTTTTGCCGGTTTCCTCTTGCTGTTGTCTGCACTATATTTTGGGAGCACTTACAAAATAAATGAATCGCATAAATTGTCATAATATTAAAAATGCATAACAAGTAGAAATAATACCTATTAAAAATACATATCAAGTAATAGAAATATCTAAATAATCATAAAAAGCAAAAAGCCAACGTCACGCGGTGTTCCCAGGCGGTCACCCATCCAAGTACTGACCGCGCCCGATGTTACTTTAACTTCGGTGATCGGACGAGAACCAGTGTATTCAACGTAGTATGTACGTTGGCGAATGAAGTGCTGAAATGTAGGTATGCATTTTTGAATACCGTTTCATTTATAAATCGCGATGGATTTTGCAATTTACCTATTCGGAATCATTAGTCCGAAATTGTCAAATTACTACTTCAATGTTATTAATTGTATAATAAATATAATGCACGGTTAATTTTCAACAGTGCAATGGTAATATATTATTTTTAACCTTCATTTATGTCTTTCGAATATCTAATTCGTTAAACGTTTTTTAGGGCAGACAACAACTCTTTTCAAAGAACACCACACGAAAAAATGGTACCTATTTTATGAAAACGCATTAGTTGGTTAGGTATTAAGAGGGCTATTACAAATTTTCTTGTTTTTGAGTGTTTTAAGAGTCTAGCACTCAAATATAAGAAAAATTTTGATTTTTATTTTGAGCGCTCCCTAGAGAATTAATCAAACTTTCTCGGGCATATATTTTTTTTAATTTTGTGGCCATATTTAAACCATAATCACACTTCTAAACTGAGATTTTTGATGTGTGATTATGGTTTAGATATGGCCACAAAATTAAAAAAGATATATGCCCGAGAAAGTTTGATTAATTCTCTAGGGAGCGCTCAAAATAAAAATCAAAATTTTTCTTATATTTGAGTGCTAGACTCTTAAAACACTCAAAAACAAGAAAATTTGTAATAGCCCTCTTAAACAAAAAAAAAACTTTTTCAGCATGTGTTCCATTAGAGTCCGGCCCACTCAATAAGAGACTTATCACCGCTTAGTTTTGAGTAAACCATCAATAAACGCCCCTTCGAGAGTGAAGTGACCTGACAGAAAGAAATGGAACAGTATAATTCTGACGTTTTCGACGAATCAATCGTCTATCTATACTGTCTGTCTGGGAGTCTATCGGCAATTGTTTACAATTTAAGCAAGTTTTTTTTTACAATTTAAGCAATTCGTTTACAGTTTAAGCTGAATTAAATAATTGTTGATTTATAGTGTGTTAATTAGATGTTTTATTGTTATTTTCGTTTGTTTTATTACTTAAACTCTTTGACAATTACTTTGACATTCACTTTCAATGGGCTAAATGCAGCTATTTATTTAGTTATAGCTATATTTTGACAAAAGTCGCAGAGATTAAACTATATTTTATATAGTAAATAGGGTTACCAATTCATTGAAATGTTCTGCCAAAATGACGGAAATCATAGAAAAAGTTCAGTTATTCTATGTTTTATATTTGATTTTCAGTGATCATTTCATTTATTAACAAAATGCACTTTATTTCGGAAATTTCAGACCGGCAAGGGTCCTAAAAGCCGGTGAAACGGACGATAACCCTGTTTCAAGCTGTAACTGAGAAATTCTAAGAAGAAAACCCCAATATCACTTTGAATCGGAACTGTTTGAACATAAATGATGTTTATTTTGCAAGCAGGTTTTTACAAACACTTTTACACGTCATTTTTTTAAACTAGATGGGGCCGGTGTTTCGTACCTGACTACTTTGAGAAGAAACAGCCGAATCAAACTCAGAGGTCGTAGTCTCTTTTGAAGTCCAGACATAGTCTTGCTCAACTCACATGAAGACTATTGCAGATTAGCGTCTGAGATGATCTTTTGAAGAAATAACCACACACATTTGAGTGGACCTGTCCAGTCAGTGCAAGCATTTGTCAGTTATCGTGTAGCTCGACTTATAACTCAAGGAGCTCAACGAAACGACGAACAATACCAAAGAAAGGACATTTGGGTAGGTCGCTTATAGGTAGTACTCAAACTGCCAGACAATAATGTGCGAAAAAATCATTTAAAAAATGTGACTCACATGGTCCATATTCACAATAATCAAATAAAATTAATAATAAGTACTTTTCAAAATGAATGTCAATAAAATCACAAAAATCCTTAAATGTCACAGTGATAATAAAAATAAAAAAAAGTAAAATACCTACTTCATGTAACAGATATGTAGGCATGTTTGTTTGAAACGTAAACATTACTCCTGTGTTTCTCTGAAGGGTCGGGCAGGGTTGTGCCTATACCTAGAATGTTACCTACGTAGATTTCGTCAGTAACATTTTCTGAGTAATAGGAGGCGAGCCGACTTCTGAGAAAATCTTAAGGAGAAGTTTATTTTATAGCTCGGAATTCCAAAACTTATTAATAGTAGTAAACAAAGTTTTGCCTGGCTTGGAGGACATTTTTTCTTTGTTTTTGTTGTGTTCCTTTACAAGGTAGAACTGTTAATGCCACAGTTACTTTGTTTGAATGTTCTGTTTTCAAATCTCTTCATCATCATCATCATCATCATTTCAGCCGAAAGACGTCCACTGCTGGACATAGGCCTCCCCCAAGTGTCGCCATATTGAACGGTCCCGTGCGACTCGCATCCAGCGGATTCCCGCAACCTTCACCAGGTCATCAGTCCACCTAGTGGGAGGCCTTCCAACGCAACGTCTTCCGGTTCGCGGTCGCCACTCCAAAACTTTTCGGCCCCATCGGCCATCCGTTCTGCGAGCAATGTGCCCTGCCCACTGCCACTTAAGTTTGGCAATTCTTCGGGCTACGTCGGTAACCTTGGTTCTCTTGCGGATGTCTTCATTTCTGATTCGATCACGCAAGGAAACTCCGAGCATAGCCCTAAAATCAAATTCAAAGTCAAATTTCTTATTTGGAGTATTTAAGGGGGCCAAGCGTTTTCTTTTACGTTTTTTTTTTTTTTCGATTTACAGGTCAGTGTCAGTCAGGCTGTATGTTGAACAAATATGATTCTGTACCTAATATATATGAAAACCATCAATGAAAGGCAATCAATTAATAAGGATTGGTAAATATCAACATTATGTAGGTACACAAGATAGGCTCTGAAACCACTATGGGCTAGCTCGCCGTCCATCCGTCATGATGACAGGCCGTGTCGACGGCGCGTTCGTGTTCCACGCGCGCCTCAAAGAGAGTCATAGTAATAGTGTTAATTCAGGCTCTCTTAAACTATTTCAGAAATTCTTATTTCTACCCCAGAAATCATTTTCTACCATGAATGTACTCAATGTTTTAAATGCTCTCACTAAATTGCCCATACAAAATCAATAAACCCTTGTCCACCATCATACCTCATCGATATCGTCGAAACATGTTTATGGTCCAAATAAAAACTTCCCCTTGTTGTGACAAACAGACGCTGCAGACTACAAGTTGCATACACTATGGTTCCCAAGAGACCACAAAGAGCTTCCCTTAAGAGAAAATTCGGGAGAAATTTCCTCACTGTACCAACTTACCCTAGCCTCCCCTCACAAACTTACACCTACAGTCTTTATAGCCTTTATTTTCTGAACGTTAAGGCTGATTTTTCAATGATTTAGGGTTTGTTTAAGTCGGTTTTTAGAGTACATGTTCGCTACGTCACAATAGGGGTAAGTAATTTAATTGATGACGTGTTCGATTTAGGAAAATGGATGGTGCGTCGCTTTAGAATGAGGGATTTTCTTTTTAGCTCTTCCCTAGTCGCTGGATAGATGGCGCTAGGAGTAAGTATGATAATGCAAGGAAAGGAACCTAAAAAAACTGATTTTAACAAAGCGCGAGAAACGTAGGTTATATTCGGAAGGTTAAGCAAATTAAAGTGTCAGTCAACGAGAGTATGTGACGTTACACAATGTTTTTTTTTTCAAGCGTTTTGGCTTTGGCACCAACTATCATAGTAAGTTCAACGCCATCTATAGAGTTCTTGGAAACTAAGTTTTTTTTTAAAACCTCAAAAGGAAAACCTCTCATTAAAAATGCGATGTCCCCTTCACAGGTTGATGTCTTTTGAGTGATATTAACAGGATGCGTCCGTTTGGTTCGGGAATACGAAATTGATGGAAGAAATAGTACATTACTGCAGCGGCCAGCAACAGAGGCATTGTTTTTTTTTTCATCATACCGCTTTCTATTTGCAAGCCAATTCGAAATTTAAATAAAACCTTTGAGTTACCTCCTTGGTTGCCATGTTTCAGAGTAAAAGATCGTTCCATTTTGAAATAACACGACAGAACGACAGATTTCTATGTAATTTATTTGGCCGCTAAACACGACAGCAATACATCAATCATCAATCATACAACTTTAGCCGGCCGCTGGTCGTATGTATCTGGCTAGTACACCAATTTCGATTCATCTCGAAGAAGGTTGTCAAAATAATGCTCAAATTTCCAAGCATATGTTTGAGAAAAATGCTAATGTGAAAAATGCTAATGCTAATGTTTGAGAATAATCCTAACCAAGCCTGATAAATTAGGAGAAACACAATTTGTATGAAACTATAAAATAATCTAACAGACTGCCTCGTTGTCTAGGGGTCGCAAACGCAGAAGCGTGCACCCAGCATGTGCGTGTGAACCCAGGATTAGCAGAAGCTAAGCTAGACATCCTGGGTTCGATTCTCAGATCGGGCAAAGTGTAATTGGGTTTTTGTGTCAGGAATTTCTCAGATACACCCTGGAGCTTACTCCGGCTTTGGCCCGATTAATGGCAATAGGCTCGACCCTATTACTTAGGATTAAAAATAACTTTGATATGTGGTCTACTATTATGTACTGGTAGACATCTGCCTACCCTTTCGAAGAAGGCGTGACGGTGGTTCAATCAATCTACCAGATTATAACAAAACTCAGAAATTTGTAGAACATATATTACTATGTACTTTTACCTAGAATTGTTTACCTCAGTTATTATTTCTTCGCTTTACCCAAAATATATTAATATCCATGACAAATTATAATATGGGATTACGGAAATCGGATATATTTCTTATTCCGTATCATCGAAACCGGATTATTTAAGCGTAATTAATTAGATAATTAAGTATCCAATTATTATGTTATTATTAGGTAAGAACGATCAGTAGAGCTCAGTGTCCATCAATTAAATGTCAAAAGGTTAGTTTCGTATTATGTATGACCAGTCGCGATCAAATATGACGTCATTGGTTGTCATCGTGGCTGATAGTCGCCGTAATTCATTTTGACAGACGCTTTCGTATCGATACTTACATTATTTCGATTAGTAAGCATAGTGGACAACAAATTGATGACAACTGAGTTTGAAGTGGCTTTCGTGAAAGACGTTACACCGTACCCGGGCTGTTATAAGTCACCGTAAAGTGATATCCACTCAGTGCGATACGTAATACCAATATTATGACATGCTCGGTTGTCATCAAAGTTCGGTGTACAACCGAAGCTTGATAGTCACTGGTTATCAGAAAGATACGTAATAGGCCTACTGATCTTGTTTGCGAGGAGAACATGGCCAGATATTGCACAAAACAGAGTGGTTTGAAAGGAGAAAGGGCCTATCCCAGCAGTGGGACACGTCATAACAGGGTAAGATGTTTTATTAAAAAAGTAAGTTATATTAGCTCAATGTATTAATATTTTCCTCCGCGTTGAACTTGTGGTGGCAAGCGCGACTACTGAGCATGAGGTCCAGGGTTCGATTCCCAGGTCATGATCAACTATATTTAGGGTTTAAATGATTGGGGTATATTCAAAGAGCCTGTTAAGGCTCTGAAAGCTAAATGTGATCATCCTTTATATCGAAAATACGTCTGGAGTACAATACTACAGTTCAGATTTACACTCTATAGTTGGTGCCAGTTAAGATGAGAATAGCGGTCATTGCCCTTTCCCTAATATCTCTTCGTACGAACCAAAACAAATAAACCAGGTATAATTTTTCATTAAAGTCGTCCTTATATTCGGATCTATCCGTCTCTTTCACTCGCACTCATCTGCAGACGTGCGCGAGAGAGACGGGTAGATCCAAATATACGGACGAAGCGTTAGAGAGTAAGGCGCCTGGATCAGACCAGTCTGCCCAGATGCTGCAGAAGTCGGAGAGCAGTATGTTGTGGTCTTCTTCTTATTTGTATCACTTGGTATACATTATATTTTGTTTGCCCAGAACTTCATCAATTCCACCTCGTCGTCGGTGGTATGATGTTGTGGTGCAGCAGTGTGCCGTAGAGGAATATATCCAGGAGAGCTTGCATCATCATCATCTGCCTAGCCTTTTCCCAACTATGTTGGGGTCGGCTTCCAGTTTTAGCGGATGCAGCTGAATACCAGTATGTTACATGGAGCGACTGCCTATAATATCTACTTAGGAGTGGCTTGCAATGATTGAATTGAATTGAATAAATAAATAAATAAAAGAAGGTCTATATACGAATGACGTCACCAATAAAAAAAATAATCCACGCGTCCCTAATACCGTATTGCACGCACAGTTGAAAAACACGTCGTGTGCCATAAACTTGTTCTATTTATCGGTCCCCCGGGCATAGGGAATAGGGACGCCCCTAACTCCGCGCTCGTCACGCAACTGTTTTACAACTGGTTGTAAAAGTTACACTATGAGTCATTGGGAATTTTAAATAGGTTTGTGGAATAAATATTATGTAAAAGAGGTAATTTCTCTTGGTAAGGCAAATATATCTGTTTCAATACAAGCATTGTGCTGTACCTCAAATTAAGGGCCTATACTACCTCAAATGGCTTAGCATGATCCTCCGTTACGCCTAAAATACTGCAGCATTAATTTTGAAATAAATATATGGTAAAGTTGAGGATTAATGTTAGGCCTTATATTTGGCGAAAACACGATTTCATAAAATTTTCTCAATTATCATTCTCATTACCTCCAAATCGAACAATAAACCGCTGGTATTCAAAAAATACTTCAAATTAGATCACGAAACTTTGCATACTAACTGAACTAACTATAAAGCAGGCCTTATGTTTTCTATTTTTTCCAAAAGACGAAAATTGATTTTATAAAGTATAAAAACCACTAATTTCGCACTATTCGGCCGCAGTGACTGACGTAACAACCGCTTTGTAGTGCAAGCTGATTAGAACGTTATTCTAACAGCATTATAACCGAATTTCGTAATATTTTGTACACATTGGTACATAATGCTTTGTTGACGGCTTGTTAAGAGTCTTTTTACACCTTGCATGGACAGCAGTGTAGCATAAGCGTAAGTCGGACTTGGATAGTGTCGAACTGCTGCATTCTGTCGCAAAAGCACTTGTCGACCTAGCGTGATGTCGAATTTCAGTTTGTCGCATTTGCATGCATTCGCAGTAGGTACTGTTTTGTCGCTCAATCCTTTTTTTTTTTCGGATGGGAAATCATCAAATGACTCCTCCCGCTCCCATGTTCCTTCATCGCCCTTTGTGTTCCGGGGCCACGGTATCTCTTTCGAATAGTCCCGCAACCCCGGTGTCGCTCAAGCCTTAATCGCACTTCCGTTTAATGATCTCTCGTAGATCACTTGTTTCAATACAGGGGATACAAGCATTGGCCAAGACACATGCTGTCTGTAATTTCGAGATTCAGATTCAGACCAAAAAGTTCGAGTTTTCTTCTAAAAATAGGGAAAGACCAAAAACAGCAATGACTGAAAGATGAAAATGCTAAGGCGCAAACAACAATTAACAGAATTGGTTTCGAATAAGTACAAAGATGAATGAAATAATACAACTCGCTGCACCAATTCTATATAAACTGAGTCTGGGTCTGAACCCAGTTCCTGGTTGTTGCTGGTTGGTGGCGGTACCTCCAGTACTTTAATCTTCCCGCGACCACGGCTGGTGCAATCCGGTCGAAACGTCGGGCTTATATTAAAGGTAAAATTCGCGATAAATACCCGTTTTCGTGTGTATTATAATGTGAACCCAGTTTAATAGCCTGATCAGCACTGATCCTGTTGGCATAAGCTAGCAGGATCAGTGCTGGTGGATACACTCAGGTATAAATCTGTATAAGCGGCGTGCTGTGAGCGGCGTGCGGTGAGAGGAGTACATCTCTCCTTTCCGCTTTCGCATCTTGTGGATACATCCTCTTGAGCTCTTGCGCACCTCCTTTATTATCTGCTTTGCACAATTCCGTTCGTCTCCGCTTTAGTGAACTCCGGGCCTAAAGTTTTTTCCCGCGGTTTACGTGGGACTAGTAAATCATACGTGAATGCACTACCATAATATAAGTGTTCTTAGATTGTTATCTTAAATTTCTTCAAAATCCAAGGCGAGGGTTACCATTTAGGAATTTGAAAAGTCCTGACAAAAAGCCGGACATTTCGAAAAAGTCCGGACTTTTAGGTCACAAAATGGAAACAATACCCACTTAGTTACAGTGGTATGGTAGGCATGGTATTGATATTGTTGTATTTATTTTTGTTTTGATTGAAGAAAATATTTAATCTTTGAACTAAGTAGTTGATTGTTTGCAAATTTCGCAATAGAAGATTTATTATTAAATTGATTGATTGTTGATTAAAGACTGATTTGATATTAGCTTACTTATTATGTAGTTTTATTACTCATTTTCCATCTAATTTAAAAAAAAATCGGACAAATTAAAGAGCCGGACAAAGTCCGGACAAGAGTCTAAAAGTCCGAACATGCCCGGACTAATCCGGACGGATGGTAACCCTAGGCGTGACCAGCTAACAGACAGATAAAGTATTTTATAACACATTTGCTCGTAAAGGGTAGGTCTCTTATTTCACCCATTTCAATATCGTAATATATCTCATTACGTACTTGTGCAGTAATGTAATGTACAACGCACGGTTTATCAAGATGCTCCGTCAAAAAGGAACGGTAGGTACTTTTTTAAATCTTAGCAAAGAGATTTTATGTCAGAAAAGTGGTCAACATTTTATGAATAAAATTAAATGTGGGAGATGAAATATAATACATAAACATTTAATTCTTTAATTTAATTAATTTTGACAACAAATTACAACCATTTATCTGTAACAAAAACACAAAAATATTAATTTACTTTATTAGTAATAGGTACTGGCTGTTTTTTGTCTTTGCCTTAAAAAAAGCGCTGATGCGCGCGCATCGCTAATTTGTGAACAAGTAAAATATTTATTCGTTTATGAAAGTCCGAGTTTTATTTATTTCCTCGCAAATATGTTATAAAACGTCGTATGACATACGTGCGCTTTGATAATTACTCTAGCTAGCCTCTAGCTAGCAATATCGCCTCGGCTGCTCGGCTGTAATTTTCAACTTACCGCACTTATATCATAATGTACTATTTCGCATGTTTATTATAAGCATGAACAGCGAACCTTTGGGTTAACGATGCATGATAGGTACCTGCTACCGTTCCCTCTACAATAAATGAACATAATATGACCTCGTCAATACCCGACAATCAATCACGAAGAACAAACAGCACAACAGCCATAAAAAACTGACGAAACACACGAATTTAGGAAATTCGGTCCAAATGCCATCCGTCATGCGACCCAACCCGTTAGCTTTCGCATTATACAGGGTTAAAAATCACTTCGCATAAATCTGCGCTATCGGGTCTAAATGACCCGCGGTGGTTCTGTGGGTTAAAACGTTGAATATAAAGGCAGAAGGCTTAGTTAAAATAATCTTGCATTTTTGCCAGTATTACATGCTGGCAAAAATGCAAGATTATTTTGACTAAGCCAACCTACAAGGGGCCCTACTGTACCATCGAGGACACTCCCGCCTGACCACCACTAAGCTAATCTTTGCTTGCACTCGCAACATAGAAACGCTCTACTCTACTAAACTAGCCGGGGCTAGAGAGCGTTTCTATGTTGCGAGTCAACGGGGCGGGCCCCGTTGACTTTGTATAGAAATAATAAATGAAAAGATACCGAATCGGCCGAGCGCACTGACGACGCACGCCAAACGAGAGTTATTGTTATTTTGCGCGCCAAAGTTGACGCTTTCCTAATAGGCCCGACTTTAAGGGGGTGTGGCTCGGCGCCTCCGCATGATTTAAACGAAAAAAAAATAAACTGGTCAGGCGGAAAAGACCATGATAGTACCTACTCGCGCACGTTCATCTGCAAACGTGCACGAGAGAGGCGGATAGATTGGTTTATTTATTAGTATAGGTTCAGCAACAGCTTCTGTGTATAACATTTAGGTATAACACAGTCGCCAATTACAGGTTAACCAGCATTCACAAAAATAAGTGTTCAATAAGATTAAAATTCAAAATTAAAATGAGTGGCTATAGAAATGAAATACAATAGTAGACCCTACATTTAAGAGATTAAGTATCTAGCTTATGAAACAATACAAAGAAAAGAAAAACGTATGGTGTCATTCTACTAACTAATTAAAATTAAAAAAAAGACTTAAGATATGATTATTATTAGTGTTAGAATGGATAAAAATGAGATCAGAACTATGAATAAAAATAAAATGATTATAACATTGTTAAAAATTAAGAAAGAAGTAGTATAATAAGGTAAAAAAAAACAAAAATCATTAATTAATACTAATATAACAAAACATTGTGTTGCGATTTTCGAGAATCCAGTAATTGGGATTTAAAGATTTTTATGGAATTGTGGTAAATGTCGACATCAGGGGAGGATTTAATAAAATAATTCATTTCCCTACAGAGTCTATTGAGTGGCGAGTTTACACCAATATTTGAGTTAGATCCTTGTAGATCCGAATATACGGGCGAAACGTTAGAGATTAGGGCCTAAGATTCCTACTGCTGGGTCCTAGACTTCTTCTCTGTGAGTGGGTCGTAATCTATCACGCATGCCCAGTGCAGGACGGTGGATGTTAAAATAAATCACATATCTATATATTTTTTTAAGAGCGGCTTAATTGTAACAGCCGCACGGGTCGATCCATCAGGTAAAGCTACGCTTGCCAGGGTTGATCCGTGGAAGGGTGACCATCTTTACACACCATGACTCCTCCGTGCCTCGGAAAGCTCGTTAAGTCATTAGTCCCGGCTGCCATTCGTGGATCTTTGACAGTCGTTACGGGTCGTCAGAATTAAGCCCGAAAAGTCCACCAGTCTAACCAAGGGGTATCGTATTACCCGGTTAATGAGTTGTAGAGGTCAGATAGGCAGTCGCTCCATGTAAAAATTCTGGTATTCAGCTGCATTCGGTTAGACTGGAAGCCGCCCCCAACATAGCTGGGAAAAAGCTAGGCAGATGATGATTTATAAATTTTTGGTTCAAAACACGAAGTTCTAATTCAATGTTTTAAGATAAGATTTGGGAGAAGCACCAATGATATATCATTGAGAAGCACGATTGCATGATTTGCTAGGCTCTCACAAAATCCAAGAATTTCTTGGCAGCCTGCATCCCAGTCAGTATAATTATTATGAGCCTGATGTGTAATTATACTGCAGGGAAAGGCTTCCCTTCCTTTTTTTTTTTAGTTTTCTCTGTCTCTGGCTATTTGGGCCCAACCCTTTTGGTAAGAGTCCAGCTTGTCCATCACGTCATCTCCTTTTGGGCCTATCACGTCGACGGGTTCTATTGTTCGGAAGAACAACCCGTCGCGCGTCGACGCGATAGGCCCAGGAAGGAAGGAAGTAGCGACAGATTGAGTTCCCTCAATCTGTCGCCACTGGCTAAATTTTGATGCAGATTTGGATGAGCAGGTAGATGAGGCCATGCCCAGTTCCATTTTAATTTGGCGGCTGTGTTGCAAACGTCTGCGATTTGAGTCTTGGGTCGAAATTTACTTTTCCTTATATACGGTTCCTTGTAAATTATCATTATGACCTAATTATGTGCAGGGGTTGTGCCAAAGTACCAGATCGATTTGGCAAAAACTGGTTGGAAAGGCGTACTTACCTTGGAAAGCCTATGAGCTTATGCAGGTCTTGTTTGGCTTAGCTACCAAGTAGACCTTCTGTGAACCCCTTAACTTTGGAACCCCGTAACGTTATCTCAACTGTCAACTCTAGTTTTTCACCGCCGCTAATAGATGGCGTTGTTTACAACTCAGTTGTTCTGAGTTACGGTATTTAATCACGTTTTGACGGCCGATAGATGCGGTATTTCGGTTACCGTTTACGTTTCCCGATAGGGAATTACCGATAGCTTATAACTTTGATCGATTGAGTACCTGACAAAACCGGAGGGTGACTAAATGATAAATGCATCGATTAATCTGGCGAGTTTTGCTGAAGTTTTGGATAGGTGGGCATTTTTTTGAACAAATTCCTCTCACCTGTGAATATGACATCTCATTGTGACTTGTGTGACATCTTGGTCCTAGTGTTCTTGGAGTTATGGTGTAGTCATTTTATTTAGTTAAACTGTACGACCCAAGAACACATTTATTTCAAAAGTAGCTTGCCCACGATTTCATCCGCTTGAAGTCCCCACTCAGAAATAATCATGAAAGTGTAGCTTACTTACTCCTAGTGAAAGAATCTTTGACATCGTATGAGTAGTTTCGGAGATTACATCCTACATCTAAACTTACCTCTTTAAAAATATTAGTGTAATTATATTGATTGTGAATGGCGATTCGAAGGCGACACAAATTAAATTACCTGCTTAGTCTTTTCCCAGTGATGGGGTCGGCTTCCAGTTTTTACTAGATGCAGCGGAATACCAGTATTTTACATGGAGCGACTGCCTATCTGACCTCCAGAACCCAGTTAGTACTAGGTAATACGACACTCCTTGGTAACACTGACTGTCAGACTTTCGAAAGCGACATAAATTAAATAATGACATTCGGTATACAAGGGTCGTCATCCTATTCGCCAATAGTGGCCTCAAAAAGCCCTTTCACAGATGAAGATGGCCCTCAACTCCTCATTAAACTCCAATTTAAAAAGACAAAAAGATCTAACTAGTTTTCCATTTCAAGTGTAGTCATCCGAAGAAAGCAGTGCCCTCTGTCGCAGCGAATGAAAAACTAATCCTCATTTGCATCTATTAAGATTTCATTTAAAATCACAATGCTGCGATCTCGGGCCTCAACAGACGGTAGCCATCTTCGTTTTCTGAAACAAATCGAGCCTGTCTCCCGGCGGAAGTCGGCGGCTTTAATTTCCGACTTCGACTTCATTTTTTGCAGCCGCTTTAAAGAGATTAGACTTTTGTTGTGTCTCGTTGAGATTTAATAGGAATTGAAAAGGTTACGAAGTTGCCAATACTGCAATTCGATTTTTAAAGACTTCATTGTCGTTATTTATAGAGACTTTTAGAGTTACTTAAAGGGTTTTTTAACGTCTTTCACATTCTATAATTTTTGATTGAATTTTTGAATTTCAAATTGAATCGATTACGAATGATTGTCATGGTAAAATATTTACTTTTCACAATGGCAATAAATTGTAATTCATGCGGAATTACATAGGTAATACGATTGATTTCAATTCAATCGAAATGGCTATTAATGATTGATGGGACGCTTCTTCATGATTGTGTAGTTTACACATATTTTATTGTATGAACTGAATGTTAGTCGTGGTAATATTTGGGCAGGATCTAACTTCGTTAGTTGACATTTTTGAATTATCAGCAATTTATCGGCGATTTTTTGGAAGAATAAAGACAGTTAGTGAAATAAGTTAGCTCAGTTATTTATTAGTCTTCAGTGCCCTACTGCCTTGCAATCTTGCCAAACTATGCAAAAACTAGGACTCCTCAAAACTTATTATAAAACCCATTCACTATACCGACGTTATAAAAAACTAGATAGTTAAAACAATCAGAAGGCGTGCCATTAAATCATCCAATAAGCAAGACCCCTGTTCTCCCCATATTTTCCTTCATCCTCCTGAATTCAGTAGAACAGCGGGAAGGGGGAGAGGTCTGTGTAAAGTGGTAAGTTGACTATAACTTTCGTCGCTCGAAGCCATCAAGATAATTGATTAATTAAAGCGCTGCAGCGTCCTCAAGCGGCTTTTTCTTTTTGTTGTAAAATGGCGTTTTTATGGGAAAGACGCTTGGTCGGTTGACGTTTGCTGCTAGTTTAAATTATAAATAATTGTGAAAGGATTATTGAGTGGATATTTACAATACTTGCCAGAATGTGTCCCAAAATTCACGAATCTAGATAAAGCTCGCAAGATATTGATGCACATCATCTGCCTAGCCTTTTCCCAACTACGTTGAGGTCGGCTTCCAGTCTAACCGGATGCAGCTGAATACCAGTATTTTACATGAAGCGACTGCATATCTGACCTCCACAACCCAGTTAGTACTGGGTAATACTATACCCCTTTGGTAAGAGTGGTTGTCAGACTTTTTGGGTCACTGACTATCTGTAACGACTGTCAAAGATCTACATATTATGACAGCCGGGACCAACAGCTTAACATGCTTTCCGAGGCACGGAGGAAACTTGGTATGTAAGGGGTGGTCACCCATCCACAGACCAACTTAAAGATCGACCCGAGCGGCTGTTATTATTTAGCCACGAGCTCCTCTCAAGATATTGATGCACACAGATAAATATAATATATCAGACTTTTTCGAAGATTTCTATGCCTCCATTATGTTCATCATTAGGTTCCTTATGTGGTGTTTACCTATAAGTGATGATATTTTATTAATCCTTTCACAATATGTTAATTCGTTAATCTAGTTAAAGTTGTTGTAGTTGGTCGCAAGTGGAACTGCTAAGCATGAGATCGCTGGTTCGATGCTCTGGTAGGGCTAAGTGTTATGAGTGTTTCCATCAGGAATTCCTCAGTACCAGCCGTGCTCACAATATGTGCCGCATTGCTGGCAATAGGCTCATGCCTTATTACATGGGTGTAATAACAGTACACCTCTGCTTAACCCTTCACAGATAACAGGCGTGATGATGCTATGTTATGTGTTTGTTAAGTCATTTGTGGTGTTCATCTAGAGCAGGTTTACATCTCTGTAAAACACAGCTTATTCAAAAATTATTCTCAAATTCTCTGTTATTATTATATTTTTTTATTTTTTATTTATATAAATATTTTTTTTTTATATTTTCTCATATTCTTATCTCAAAGAATATTCTGTGACCGACCCAACGATCCATAAAAGCCGTGTGGTATCCGGCAGATTAGAATAGAAACAACCCATTACACTCACGGGTATCGTATAAGGCGACTAATGTCTGAGGCAGAACATCTTGCGCCTCCGTAGACCAGAGAATGGGCAGCAGCGTTTTCTGTTAGTCTTTCATCACTGCGATCTCCAATCCGCCTGCCAAGCGTGGAGATTACGGCAAATTCCTCCCATCATGGGAGAGGCTTATGTCCAGCAGTGGACGTTGTGGGCTGTTGTTGTTGTTGTTGTAACCAACGATACGGGCGACTCCGCGGGAATAAGAAACTTACAAATAAACGAGAAAAAGTCTTACAATAATAGGCTTGAATCCTGAAAAAATCTAATTAGTCCGTCAGCTAGATTATCAAAAAATATTTGACTCGTATTTTTTCTTTTGTTACGTAAACCAAAATTGACGAAGATACGACGCTTTTAAAATTTTCAATACGTCACGCCGTGGTATAATATTTTAAATACGTTCTGACGTCACGAGCCCCGCCCACTCCCGAGTTTTGTTGCGTTTTATCTTTGTCAATATTCATTGATTTACAAAAAAAATACATTTCCATTATTTTCCAATACTCTTAACTGACGGACTAGACAGATTTGCAATTCATGGTAATGGTAGAAACTAGCATAGTATGCTAGTTTCCATCACACAAAACAACAAAAATCGTTGGAAACTTACGATTATAACTTGTTTACCGAAAATTCTCCTTTACAGCAATTGAACATTACTCCCATTAGGATTCTGACGTCACAGGGTACCCTAATTCACCGAGTCCTGTGTCACATACACTGGCTATGGCAAAACCATAAAATTTTTGCCATGTCATTGGTTATTCCTAATTTTAGTTTAACGTTGGTACAAGCTAAAGGCGATGAGGTAAATCTTGACATAACGGGCGACTTTATTATCACTTTCCAAAAAAATGGGTATATTAGGTGAACGGAGTAGAAGCAAATGGCATACTATTTTATTGTTTTTGCGAAAAAAACAATTCAAAACAATTCGAAATTCAAATCATACACGTACCTATTGCGTATGATTTGAAATTCGATATTTTGCCTTTTTTTTAATTTATCTTTCTTTGTTCTAATATGAAAAGTTTACTTGAAATTTGTAGCGTTTTTTGATGATGGAACATTTTTTTCTAAGCTGTAGAAAAAAGAAAAAAAAAATAGGTATGCCATAAGGTTCTACTCCGTTCACCTAAAATGTACCCATTTTTTTTTTCAAGTGATAAAAATGTCATCCGATATATTTCGCCTCAATAAAAATGTTTTATTTTAAAGGGATAGATACCGTATTACCCAGTAATAACTGGGTTTATTATTATTATTGGGTAACTGGGTTGTGGAGGTCAAACAGTCATCATCATCATCATATCAGCCCGGAATCCCCCACTGCTGGGTATAGGCCTCCCCTTTTTTCTGCCACAGTTTCTGGTTCTGTGTTTCCCGCGACTTTGACGATGTCGTCGACCCAACGAGCTTTAGGACGGCCCCGGTTTCTATGGCCTAACCTTGACCACCACCATCAAATAGGCAGTCGCTCCAAGTAAAATATTAGTATTCAGCTGCATCCGGTTAGATTGGAAGGTGGCCCCAACATTGTTGGGAAAAGCTAGGCAGATGATGATACTGAGAAAAAAATCATTCTAATTAGCTTGGGATATGAAGATCTATTATTCTTGCAGTATTTTTAGGCCAGATAACAGCCAAGATTAGATTTTCTTCTTCGATCTTTTCTTTCTTTGATGCTTATGTCTTCTGTAGTCCTTTCTTAATTGAGCTCTCTCTTTTAAAATCTCTCCTATCACCCATTCCTTCTTCATACAGGACAGGTCCACTCAAATCTGTGTGGTTCTTTCTTCAAAAGACCATCTCAGACACTAATCTGCATAGTCCTCATGTGAATTGAGCAAGATTATATTGTCTGGAATCAAAAGAGACTATGACCTCTGAGTTTGTAGTAGTCAGGTACGAAACAACGGCCCCATCTAAATGACTGTTTGTAAAGATCTACTTGCAAAATAAATATCAATTATCATACAAATTAGCTGACCTTTCATCTATCAACATTTTTTGTCTAATTAACTATTTATTAATTTATTTAATTATTTTCTAAACCGATTACGGTAACTAAAACTAGAACTGAAAGAGTTGTAACATAAATTAAAATATACTTTCATAAATTCGCTCTAACAGTACTTTTGACATGCCAATAAAATTTTTGCCTGGCGTAGTTTTTCGCGTCATTTTCCGGTCGATCATAACATACCTAGATTTAGACCGTATAGTATAGATAATAGATACCATTATAGACCATTTGATTGATCTTCAGGTATCGATACGAACTATTTAAACGGTATAATGTTGTATCAGTTCTTACAAACAGTTACTTACCTTCAACCTTTCCAAAAAAATTTAAACATAAGTGTTCCCATGGTCTGTTAGATCGTCGCCTACCGTCTGTCAATTCGCCCTAGTGGCGAAGTAGTCTTCGCTTCAGTACATGACATAAATTGATTATGAAACTTGTACCTATCTCGCTCAAACTTGCACAGGGTCTAGAGGAAAGAATAAGATAGACATTTTGCTTCAGTTAAACAACCAAAGACGCTTCTAACTTGACCAAATTAGTTGTCATCCAACCCGCTGCCACCTACATCTTGGACGGGTCCAATCGTCCTCACACCGTCTATAACTCAGTGTTCCGAGCGATTAACCGAACTCAAATGTAGTGAGAGAGGGTTAATGAAGTACGTGTGATCGGGTACAACGGGCCCCGGGACGGCGAACCTGATTGAACCGTCATTGCTGATGTGTGAGGTGATTTTTCAGGGTTAGGTTTGTACTGGTCCCGGAAAGGGTTACCTTTTGAAAAATGTCTAACTTGATCAATATAATATATATAGATATACGAAAATCAAGGGTGTGTTTAGGAAACACCCTTGATTTTCCACTTAGAACTTCTTTCGTCATGTGAAAATCCGCGTCAGGCACTAGTTTCTTTTAAGTTAACGTAGTATTTCATTCATCTGGAGAGACCGCCGAATAACTAAAAATACCAAAATTCGCGTTATGAACACCTTGGTTTTTCCGATCTTCCTCTATGGAGTGGAGACACGGACATTTCATATCCAGGACCGACGCAAGATTGACGCCCTTGAGATGTGGTGTTGGAGGCGCATGCTAAAGATTCCCTGGACCGCTCATCGGACTAACGTGTCAATACTCAAAGAACTCAATATTAAACAAAGACTGTCGTTGCTTATTCAATTACGTATCCTCAGATTCTTTGGACACGTTACCCGCAACAATGATTACATGGAGCGTTTGGTAGCTGTTCAGGGTAGAGTCGAAGGCACGAGACCAAGTGGTCGATCACCAACCCGATGGACAGACTCCATTAAATCTGTCACCAAAATCCCTCTGGCAGAATGTGCTCGCCATGTGGTCAATAGAACCGGTGGAAAAGGATCGCGAAGGCAGCGACCACTGTTGTGGGCGATTCCTCATGACCACGACCACTCTGTCAAGAGTGAACGACTAAGAAGAGAGAGTATTTCATTTCTTTACGTGCCACAGAGTTCTACTATTTTTATAATGGCCTATTCAATAGACTATTAAAATAAAATGTGAAATTGTTAGACTCTATTCCTATTAAGTATACAATGATACAAACAAAACTCTAATTGCAATTGGAATAACTATCTAACACTACAAAAACAACATTATAATGAAACAATTAAAACCCTCATAATCCTCCGTATCGAATTAAAATCGCAAATGTAAGCGCGATGTCAATTAAAACAAAAACAGTGCGCGACATCGCTTATTCGCCGAAAGCCGACTGCCGACGGCCGAAAGCCGACGATCCGATTAGTGCGTCCAATAAACAAAGAGCATGGGCCGTTATTAATTTTCGATTGGTGCAGACGTCGCGAACGTTCCACGATTTAAATTTGAATTTGGAATCGGGGATTATGATTGTTTGGAAGCAGAGGTGTGAAGATTATCTGAACGGTTGTTTGTATTTGAAGGGGTTATCAAGGGAAATAATGGTTTGGTATGGATGATAGGAAAACTGGACGAATTTTTTAGGACAGATTTCTGTTTTTTTCGGTTTCAACAATTAAGGAGAACATGTTGTGTCTTTGCGAGATATGTTTCAGTTTAGTTTAGGTTCTATGTACTTGTAAAGAGAAAACATTGAAAACATTATTTATTTTGTGAATTCCTGCAAAACTTTTGTGTAATGACCACGTAAAAGGGACAGCCGACCCTAGAAGGACATACAGTGACCTTATTGGTGATGTTGTTCAGAAAGATTAGATCCGTGGTTCCTAAACAGGCGGCGTGTCTCGCCAGGTGTAAAAAAGTTGACGGAGCAATAGGAATTCGTAAGGATTGTAGCGGATGGAGTTCTGCAGTCGCTGCCTACTCCTAAAAGATTTGGTCCCAAAATGCAGGACTTACTTTACAAAATGCAGGGTGTAAAGGACGTCATCACGAAATCGTCAACCAAGCATTCTGTACATCAAATTAAGTAACTTTACGCAAAAATTATTGCTGGGAAACGACTTCTTTTTTTGGGGTGAAAAATCATGTTTTGTGGTAGAACTCAATGAAACGCACTCAAAACATTGTGCTGATGGATGGATTGAAAAGTACGGGGGTCGTAGAGGTGTTTAAAGTAAAAATCTTACATTGAAATAGTATTAAAAAAAAAAAACTTGTCAAAAAGTTGAATCTTTGACCCCCAATATTTCCGTAACTAGAAGGTTCCCAGGTATGGTGTAGAGCAAAAAAATGATCGCAATGACAAGGAGAACAAGTGTCTTTCAGCTTCGTTAAGAGGTGTTTTACACCCTTTAGATTAAAGTTCTACACCATATTTTCTGAACTTGAAACTTCTATTTTTAAGCCGCAGCAAATTTCCTCAATTCTAATTTTCTCTTTAGAAATATTCTGGTTCAAAATAACAAAATTTTAGCTCAAGCTAGAAAATGTTGGTGAGCCCTGACCATGCTTCCTGGCTGACCCCGTGTGACGTAATTTCCTCTTTTATGCTTATGTGTCACGTTTCCCTCGCTTTGCTTTGCTTCGCTTTTATTACCAGCAAATACAGGGTTAAAATTGTCTCGATACGATTTTATGCTAGGGTATAACTTCTTATAACTTCTTTAACACTTCGTGTGCCGAAAGCAGATCTACACGAGACACAGTGAATTTTTAATTGTTTCTATAATTACGGCATACGAGTTGTTAACCGTCTTCTAAGTGGAAAATAACTATACAAACCCGGTCACATTATCTCGAGACCTCGCTGGAATGTTTAATTTTCATCATTTTAATCATATCATTTTAATAATATTAACTACATTAAATTAATTAACACAATATGTGTTTTGTTGGAAATCTTATTGTTTATAATTATATCCTACTAGAGGATACTTGTTTTGCGCACCATATCAGAGCGCCGCGCCGACGTGACGTGACGTCATCGACGCCAGGTCTCGAGGTAATGTGACCGGGTTGTACTTTCGGAAGTCGGTAACTTTTGATTGCTACATTGATTTTTTGACCACCGACTACTTCTTATTCGTATCGTTGTTATATCCACATTATGAACAGTTTTGGGCCCCAGGCTGAGGCCAAACAAGCGTAATTTTTTGAGCTGTGAGTCGCGTAATAGAGTCGCTGCATTCGGGATAAGAGCCTTATCACACTAGCGAATTGAATTCATTGCGCGCCCGCTCCTCTTTAAAAACGCTCGCAATCCGCTAGTATGATAAGGCCCAAGTCCTGTTTGTACCACGTGTGATACAACACATTTTACGTCGTCATGTGGTACAAACAGGACTTACACGCTGGTTTGGCCTCAGCCTAAGTGGCCATGTAACGTTGTTTAGATCATCAAGTGTGCAGGTGTACGAACATTTGGGACACCCCAGTAGGTGGGGCAAAGTCTCATCAGTAGGCCTATTACGTATCTTTCTTATATCCAGTGACTTACTATACAGTGCTTTTCAGATAGTCTGCTATGGATAATTTAAACAGAATAAAAAGTGAAGGCATGATAAAGGGAATATGCACGTATTTTTTTCTTCACTTAAATCAATAAAATACAGTACTATCAACCAAAGAAAAGTATTAAAAGTTAAGTTCAGCTACTGCTTGTCGCTTAAAAATAATATTAAACTCCTGCAATTTTCTATGACAGTTGAAACGTCCGTAGCTGTCGCGGCCATGATGTGACGTCATTTACCACAATCTGCCTTGTTTACATATTTTTTTTTACCCTTAACAGAATAATTTTACTAATTGTATGTGCTCTAGTCAAGTAAAAATTGCAATAACAATAAAAATTGCAATAAATAAAAGTGTTTTTTTGACACATAGACTTTGACGTCACTACCGGCGTTATCGAGGACGACGCGTTTTGAGAGTGCGTTCCGTTTCACCAATAACATGTTAGGTACATAAAACAGTAAATTGTAAAATAAGTGGTGTATTAGCAACTTACAAGTGTACTACCACAATGTTTTTATGTGCCAATACAAGGCATTTTTAATAAATAACAAGAGTTTTGTATTTCATGCATATTATTTCCATTTTCGTTTTGTTCTACGAAATACCTACCTAGTTTATCAGTTTTTATACAGTTTTTTCAGGAAAATAAAAACAATATTCCCATCTCTATTTACCGAATAGTACAGAACAATCGTACACAACACAACACAACAATATATTTTAGGAAAACAACGAGATGTCCCCGCAGACGAGACTTGATTCGCTTTATCTAACGAACGCCGGAGGCTGTCCTCCCCATAATTAAATAATATGACACAAAACAGAACATGCCTCAGGAAAACGGGGAAAGATTAGAAAAGAAACGTCTAACGTTGTGTTGGGGAGTTGTTGCTTGGATAAAGGCTTGTTCACACGTCGGGTGCTAGTTAGCTAATGGTAGGTGCAGAAAAGTGGCTGGGTAATTTATGTGCTTATAATCTGAGTGGATATTTTTTTGTTCCAACAAAATTAAAGATTGGAATGGACACCAAAAATGGGTACTACGTTCTCAGTACATCATTCTAAACACATCGAAATTCAATTCGAAGAAAAAAAAAACAGCTTTTTTCTACAAAATCGTATTATAAATCGATGAACACCGGCTGCACGCACGCAAAAGTGTCACACCGTTCCGATCCGGCGATCAACGCCCAGCCCAAACCCTTGGACCTAGAAAACTGAAATTTTGCACAGTGATTCCCTTTATAATGTAGACAAGGAATAAGAAAGGATTTTTCGAAATTCAACCCCTAAGGGAGTTAAATAGGGGTGAAAGTTTGTATGAAAGTCTGTCAGCATTAAAGTTAGGATTTTAAAATTTTTGCTTAGACTGACGATTGAAAATTAATTTATATGTGTCTCAGCGTTTTTATAATTCCACCCCCAAAGGATTAAAAGTAATAATAAGTTGTGTATGGAAAGTCCTTAATTTTCGAAGTAAAAATTACAAAACTTATTATTTAGGCGGCTTATTATTTTAGTGGTGTGATCGTCGGACTGCCAAGTCATAGGTCTCAAGTTCGAACTCAAGGCTCGCACCTCTGATGTTTCGGATTCATGTGCGTATTGTATAATTATCACTTGCTTCGGTGAAGGTAAACCTCGTGAGGAAACCAGCATGCCTGAGAGATATTTCTTGACGGCATGTTAAGCCAAGTCAGGGGCCTATGGGCGGCTTAAAAACTCTGACACCAGGTTAGGCACTAACCACACGATAAAGAAAGAAGATTTAGGCGTATGGTTGGAAGCTAACGCAACGGTGTTGTTAGAATTTCAATTCTTAAGGGGGTGAAAAGGGGTATGAAATTTTGTTTTCTATGTTAAAATCACTAATATCATGTAAAATGACATTATCATGTAAAATTGTCGTCCATAAACCGACTTTACAGACAACCAATGTTTTTTTTTTAAATTCTCCATCGGTGTCCTTTCCAACCTGTTTAGGGAACATAGCATTCTGCCTATAATTAAGGAAGGCTTACGTTAGGTTAGAGGAACATCCCATACTGTGTCCATATTTTAGTCTATGTTATGTTTAAATTTGCGGTGAAATAGAGACCAAGGCTGTTTCAATAATTGAAGTTTTAATTATCTCCAGTTCATCATATCAGCCCGGAATCACCCACTGCTGGGTATAGGCCTCCCTTTTCTTCTGCCACACTTACTGGTTCTGTGCGTCCCTGATCCAGGTATTTCTCCCAACTTTGACGACATCGTCAACCCAACGAGCATTAGGACGGCCCAGCACCCCTAGCCAAGTTACAAATGTTTCGTATCGATTCTCTTTCTACTATCGTAAACGCCTCAGCGTAAGCGATTGTAGAAAGCGCTAAATTTGTAGCCAAGTTGACACGACCGAGACACTTTAGCCTATGGTGAGCGTTCCTACCAAAGAGTTTAGCGATCAACATTGTAGAAACGATAACATTCTATTTTAATCTTTTTGAACGATGTAAACTTGTCTACGAATTTTCTATTCGATTGTGTTGATCACGTGATTTAACGTTGAGATGATGTCATTCCCATTCATTTGAATAGTTTTCTACTAGCGGTAAGGCTTGTAGATTGTCAACTTGGCTAGGGGTGCTGGTTTTTCCAATAACAAACACTTAAATAGATAAAACCTGAAAGAAATGCATAAATTCAGTCCCTTCTTGGTGGGCTTAATTGAAAAGCCATTGAAAGAAAGAAAGAAAGAAAAAGCATTTATTAGCCCGCACATGACAATACAAATAAAATAAAAAAAATGTGAAATTATCAGTACCTACACTAATAACAATTAAACAGAAGAAGAAAAAAACATACAGAAATAAATAAACGAAATTAGTCCTGTACGAGGCCAAAAGGCCCATATCTCAGCATGGTGCTGTAACATTAAAAAACGTCACAGCGCTGGTATTCTGATAGGCTGGTATTCATTGAATTTACTAATAAGGTAGATTTCGTGTGAAAATCTCCATTGAAATCTTAAAAAGTAAATAGAACTCTTATCATTTTAGAATGAATTTGCTAAAACGGTCACCCTTTTAAGACCGTAGGTGTAAACAAGCCATTTCATGATACATTCGTTCTAAACACAGAACATTTTCCAGCGTTGGTCTCAATTAGAGAAACGTGTCAGCTGCAAGTCGGAGCAAGTTATAAAAATCAACAGACGAGAAATAGGTTAATGTTGTTGCAAGCAGGCGGCCATTGTTACTGTTCACTTGGATATTTTCGTGTTTCTGTACTTTGTTTTATTATTTATTTATTTATTTATTTAGTACAGTATTTAAAACCATTAACACTAAATTAAATACCTAATCCTTTTACTCGGTCTTCTCGCAGAACCACAAACATTCCAACAATATCGTCTTCCATTCATCAGCAAACAAATCCAATCCAGGGTTGGTCTCCACGAGAGCGTTGAGGTTCGTAAGCATACGTGGTACAGGCGAAGTGGATCGAGCTACAGTGCGACTAAATGGAACATTAAACAATTTATGTTTCCTAGAGCGAATATAATTATTTGGAACAAATAATTGACACAGCTCAGCATGTAATTCCGAGGCGTTGGTATAACCATGTATAATTTTATACGCAATTGTAAGTTGGCCAACAGCACGCCTGACTTTAAGGGAATTAAAATTCAAACATCCTAAAAGAAATTTAGTAGGATACATATATGGATAATATCCAAATACATGTTTGTAGAGGTACCTGAGAAAAGCTTTTTGCACTTTTTCCAGCATGAGTGTATAGGTTACCTCATGAGGATTCCATACACAAGCGCTAGTTTCGAGCTTGCACCGAACTAAGGCGTTGAACAAGAGCTTGATAACTGCCTGGTTATTAAAACCTTGACAGTTACGTAAAACAAAACCTAAGCGTCTGAATGATTCTTTAGCCAAGCTTATAATGTGTGTATGAAAGGTCAGTTTGCTATCAAACAGTACACCGAGGTCTTTCACTGTCGACACTCTGGTTATAAACTCGTTGTTCACGCTGTAGTCGTACTGTATTGGGTTCCGCATACGGCCAAAGCTCATAAATTGACATTTAGAGGTGTTAAATTCCATTTTATTAGTGGCAGCCCATTCACTCAAGGCATCGATATCACGCTGGAGACCTATACAGTCAGACACGGAGTTTACTGTTGCATATATTTTCAGGTCGTCGGCATAAAGTAGACATTTCGAGTGTTTTATTATTTGTGGCAGATCGTTTACCATAATCAAAAAAAGCAAGGGACCTAAAATGGAACCCTGACTCACGCCTGATCGTGTATGATACGCATGTGAATTGTATGAGCCAAGACGAACAAGTTGCTGACGGTCCCGGAGATAGACAGAAAACAGAAGAAGAAGACTGGGTGTAAATCCTATGGCACTTAACTTGCGTAACAAGATGTCGTTATTAATTCTATCAAAGGCCTTACGAAAATCGAAATACAGCACATCTACTTGCTGTCCGCGGTCCATTTGAAAAGAAATAAAATCAACTAATGTTAGCAAATTGGTGTCAACTGACTTTTTGTTGCGAAAACCATGTTGTTCATTGCACAAATAAATATCGACTTGTCTTTGAATTTCCTTATATAAAATGTGTTCAAATACTTTAGCAGGGGCAGACAATATAGCAATAGGCCTGTAGTCTTCAACTGATGATTTCAACCTTGTCTTCGGTATAGGAGTAACCCTAGAGAGTTTCCATATAGTTGGGTATTTTCCAGTGGTTAATGATAAGTTGAATATATGACATAGAGGGATGGCTATGGAAGTTTTATGATATTAGATGGCGGACAAGTGAGCTGACAGGCACCGTGTGGTCACCGTAGGCTAGGACCACAGTATACCGAAACAGTAGTGTGACTCGGACGTGCCCTTGGATTCAATGCCTTCTGTCGATCAGGGGGCTAGGGTTGCTACTATCGGGTATGGCGAGTTTTTGGAGCGATGCTGTCGCGCGTTTACGAAATGCGCGACTGCATCGCTACTAACGCGCGTTAGTCGCATTTGCAACGCGCTACAGAAGCGATGCCAACGCGCTACAGTATCGCGACTGTATCGATGCAAAGTTTTTTAGTAGGTTTAGGAGATCATAGTTTTTTTTGTATTTTAAACGTTGTTACATGATGGCCACAAAGCAATCTCTCTTTATTAAATGGGTGCATCCAATATTGACGCTGCTTTCGTTGCCTACGCTTTGGCTGCTTACGTAAAAGCAGCACCAAAGACAACGTGACTAATGTTGCCTCAACGGAGTCTATCTTGCAACTGTAGCGATCGCAGGTATTTTTGTGCCGTTACTGAATTGCATTTGCATCGCGACAGAAGCGCACCAGTATCGCGTTTGCATCGCGACTGGGCCCGTGGGCGAGGGCACACAGTTAGCGACTGCTTCGCGACTGTATCGATGCGGACGCGCGACAGCATCGCTACTGCATCGCTACAAAAAGTCGCCGTGAGCGAGGACCCTAAAATGACGCGGCGTGCGCGAGTATCAGTCTGTTCGCACCTTGAAGTATTCTTACGGCGGGGGAAGGGGCACTCGGTTAATTACGTCAGCGTTTCGGTCGTTTCTTTGAAGTCAACCTACTGCTTATAATTTTACTGTGATAGGACCAACGGCAAATCTACCACATTGCTTTTCCGTAATATTAATAACAGTACCTACTCCTGACCGATTAGTCATGGTGGTCAATCTGAGCTGTAGCCATCGACGCGACGTAGCAATACCACAGTGCTTAAAGATGTGTGCGATATGGCACTCTCTGCTCTCACTCACTAACGCCAACTTCTAAGTTCTCTTTCTGCCACGCCACGACGGGAGAGAAATCAGACGCAAGATGCTTTTCGAAGCTCGGGGTTATCTCACCGCCTACTTCTAAGTTCCGTACTGCCGTAACTTCGTATAGTTAAATTTAAAGACGAATCTATTCTTCAGGGTATCTTGGTGGTTAAAGTCCATCACAACATCATCTGCCAAACCTTCTCCCAACTATTGGGTCTGCTTTTAGTCGAACCGGATTAAGCTACCATTGTACACGGTTCGACTACTTAACCTCCACTGCCAGAAACCGGGTAACATAAACTTCCGTAGGTGTGTAGATTAAATGAAAAACGCTGCACATATTATTTCCCAGGTCTTAAGCTTGAAAGCCGGTTGTAGCGATACTAAAAAGTACTACAGCAATATAGGTAGTACATAAAGTACTACAGGGCGATCTATGCACAAATGAAGAACTAACATCAAAATCCTAAATAGTCATTGTATTTGAATTTAAACACAAAAATTATACAATTACAGTAGTCACACTAATTAAATTACATTTTTTACAACCAAAATTTAACATCAACAATTTAAAAATAATCAGTTCAAATTTCATCAAATGTCGACATGTAAATGAAACAATATGGCCAAAAGCTTAAAATTTAAAAATAATAACAATAAAATAATTAACAAAAGACTTACAACAACAAAAACTTGGGAATACCGGTGTAGCATGGCTGACAAAGCTTTTCAACGAAATTCTCAGAACCACCAAAGTACCAGAGATGTGGAGAACCAGCAACCTGATACCTTTCTATAAGAATAAAGGAGATGTTGCGGACTGTGGAAACTATAGAGGAATCAAGCTAACCTCTCACACCCTTAAGATCTGGGAAAGTATCCTCGTAAAAAGGCTAACAAAAATAACAAACATAACACCAAACCAGTGTGGATTTCCCAGCGGTTAGCACCACAGACGCAATTCATTCGGTGAAAATACTAATGGAAAAGTACAAGTCTCGCAAACAAGACCTCCACATGGTTTTCATAGACCTCGAAAAGGCGTTCGACCGAGTTCCGCGAGAGCTTATCTGGCATGCATTGAGAGCCCAACTAGTGCCGGAGCATTATATCGAGCTCCTTAAAGATTTATACCACAATGTATCTACAAGAGTGGTCAGCCCAGCAGGAACAAGTGAAGCATTTGAGGTCAGAGTAGGGGTACATCAAGGCTCGAACCTGTGCCCTCTACTATTCAACCTGGTAATGGATTATATTACGTCAAATATACAAAAACCAGCACCATGGTCACTGCTATATGCGGATGATATTGTTCTTATAGCTGAATCGCTGGCAGAAGTGCAATCAGACCTAACGGCATGGCAGCAGTCCTTGGAGAGGAGAGGGTTGAGACTTGAGAGTCAGTAGACAGAAGACCGAATATATGTTTTGCGACTTTTCCGGAGCTAATGTGGGTGTTATACCATGTCCATCAGTCGAAAATAGACCCCTTAACAGAGTTGAGGAGATCAAGTATCTCGGATCCATTGTAGCACCGAAAGCCTGTGTAGAAAAAGACATACAAAATAGAATTCAGGTAGCCTGGCTGAAATGGAGATCGTTGTCTGGTGTTCTATGCGACTCCCGTATGCCAATTAAAGTCAAAGGCAATGTATACAAAAGGGCAGTTAGACCAGCTCTACTATATGGATCTGAAAGCTGGTCTGTGAGGAAGACGGATGAGCAAAGGATTCACACCACAGAGATGAAGATGCTACGCTGGTCTGGTGGAGTTTCAAGAATTGACAAGATAAAAAATGAATATATCCGTGGTACTTTTAAAGTCGCAAAGATACAGGGATAGCTCTGCGAAAACCACTTGCGCTGGTACGGACATGTGATGAGGCGGGATGATGACCACATGACAAAAAGAGTCATGAACATACATGACGGAAAAAGAGGCCGTGGACGACCACCAATTCGAACAATAGCGAAGGACATGACAGCGAGCCACACAACGACAGAGACAACCCACAACCGTGAGGTGTGGCGCAGAAGTACTAGGAGGGCTGACCCCAAATAAATTGGATTAAAAGCCAGGAAGAAGATGAAGAAGAATGGTTTTCTCAATAAAAATAAAAATTACAGTTAAATAAAATTACAGCTCTTCTACCGCATATAGACACTAGGAATTCCTTTAATTTTATTTGGTATTTAGTTTTAAATGCCGATATTAAAGTTCTCCGTGACTAAAGAACCCGATAACTGTCCGGCAGTAGCCCATCAGACACAATAACCATCTGGTCGGAGGATCGCCCCTTTTCTATGAGGGATGAAAAACTTTACATCCTGTCCGTCATACCCCTATAACGTGAGTGGTGTTTTAAGTTCAACATTAACGCAACAAAGTCTGTGATGGTAAATACTGCCACAACTGTACCCAGTGCTTTAAGCAACATAGTAGTTTTATTATCAGATGCAACTTAACGCGTTGCTGAATAACTAAACCTACTTTTAGTACAACTTGTAAACTTCAAAGTGCTTGCAAGGAATCTACTAAAAATGTTGCTTCTGTCTGTGTTTTGAATTATGTTCGAGACCAGTTCCTTTTTTTCACCTTTGAGGATCGTAAAAAGAAGTCGAGGGATTTCGACAAGGGCGGCGCAGTCTTCTTCTTTCATACTCGTCTATTCGTCGTCGTCTGAGTGGTGAGGCGACCACTCAGACGACGACGAATAGACGAGTACTTTCTAGCTATATCGGTGTCGATTCTGTTGTGAACAAACTAAACTTAATTTAGGCTATTGCTATCGTTTACTAAAAGGCAGCGCGAGAAAAGGCCGGCTATAGCCTTCCTTTAGCTATAGCTATGAACTAAGTTAGAGATGTCAAACTAGTTTATGCCTTGCGCTTCACCGTGTTTTTGTATGGAAATATTAGTTCCAACTAAATTTGACAGCTCTAAATTACGTCAGTCTCTTTCTCGTTTTATTAGTGAGAAAAAGATAGCAATAGCCTAAATTAAGTTTAGTTTGTGTACAACAGAATCGACATCATTGTCTTTACACTGTCCATTAATTATTTTATTCTTTGGCCTTTTCAAACTCAAAACTCAAACTCAAACTCAAAGCATTTATTTCAATTAGACCATTACGGCACTTTTGAAAGTCAAAAATACAAAAAAGAAAATCAAAGCTACAGTCCCAGTCACAAGGCATAATAACTTGAGAAAGTACTGTAGTTGCCCATTCCCTAGCGTAGATCTCTATGGAGAAGAACGGGCAAGAAACTCCATGGACACTCTTTTAAAATCAAAATATTGTTACAAAATCTTGGTTACATCATTAATTTTGAGATTATACATATATGTGAGAACGATGTAAAAAGACGTGCACACTAAGAGCATCCAGAGTAAAAGATTAGATCAAAAATTTATGAATAAAGTAATTAAAATGAACCTTGGCAGCTAAGAGATGACCAGTCCCAACTGACAGCGCCCGTTCACAGACATGACGCATGTACCGGCGCCATTCAACTCAACCATATTGAAGGGAACTAAATGACCCGACACACCCGCCACCATCAGCGAGACATCTAAGTGAGCATGACATTCTCTCAGCTACCAAGGCATATTCAAGTCAATGAAAGATAAATAAATGTAAATGGTGGCTGAACAGTACAAAGTACTCACACATGTGCTATGCAATTATATAATACTAAGAACTGGAATCTATACAATGCAAGTATATTTTTACAATCTTCTGCAGCTTCCACAATACATTAACATGGGAATCAATTCTTCATCTTCTTCTTTACGTGACGATGGACTCAAATAATGCCCGACCAGTACAAACAATTAGTTTGCCCCCCCCCCCCCCCCACCTATGGTTGTGGAGCAGGACCAGCATTTAGCCAAGCATTTTTATCATCAATGTAATCCCCCAACTTATAATATGCTTGCCTACATAGTGTGCGTTTTATACAAGATTTAAATTTCGTCTCATTCAGTTGAAGAATGTGGGGAGGTATTTTATTGTAACATTTCAAACAGTACCCCATGAAAGATGAATCCACTTTAGCAAGCCTGAAACCTGGCTGAACTAGTTGGTCCCTATTTCTAGTGTTATAGTGGTGTCTGTCCCCTCTCTTACTGAATAAATGCCGATTTTTTCTAACGTACATGATGTTTTCATAGATGTATTGACAAGGTACTGTCATGATATTAATTTCCTTAAACAGTTCTCTTAGAGAATCGCGTCTACGTAATTCATAAATGGCTCTGATGGCTCTTTTCTGCAGAATAAATATAGACTCGATGTCTGCAGCCCGTTCCCATAGTAAAATACCGTATGACATAATACTATGAAAATAACTAAAATAGACCAGCCTCGCGGTATCAACATCAGTAAATTGACGGATTTTTCTAACAGCATATGCTGCTGAGCTTAGCCGTCCTGCAAGAGATGTTAGATGAGGACCCCATTGTAACCTTGAGTCGAGCGTGATTCCCAAGAAAACCGTTTTATCGACAAATTCTAGTTTCTCTTGATTCAATATTATGTCACAATCACTACTTTTGACATTTGGTAGAGCAAATCTAATGCATTTAGTTTTTTTCCCATTTAGTACTAAATTATTAGCGGTAAACCAATTGTGGACCTGCAGTAGGGCGTTATTTACGTCATCAAGATTAGTGGCACGTCTGTTTATTTTAAATATTAAAATAAACAGACCTATTATATTATATTTCCTATTTTATATTTTATTATATATATATTATATTTCCTACTCTTAAAGTACTTCTACTCAAATCATCATCTGCCTAGCCTTTTCCCAACTATGTTGGGGTCGGCTTCCAGTCTAACCGGATGCAGCTGAATACCAGTATTTTATCTAACCTCCACAACCCATTTAGTACTGTGTAATACGATACCCGTTGGTAAGACTGATTGTCAGACTTTTTGGACCACTGACTACCTGTAACCACTGTTGTGTGAGACTGCACAAACAGACTCACGATGTCCGCGATTACGCGGAGCCCTAATCAAAATAATATTTGTTCAATCGACAAAGTGAAAACACCTATTAGATACACTTACCATCACGTTGGTACCGGTGATGTGACGTAGTCCCTGGTCACGTCGTATCTGAGTGGGGTATAAGTATAACTGTGGTTTGTGTGGTGTATGTGTAGTTATGTAAGATTTGACGGTTCCATGGACGCCCACAGCGTGCACCGTCGACT
This sequence comes from Xestia xanthographa, assembly GCA_905147715.2. Taxonomy (NCBI): domain Eukaryota; kingdom Metazoa; phylum Arthropoda; class Insecta; order Lepidoptera; family Noctuidae; genus Xestia; species Xestia xanthographa. The sequence continues at coordinate 3,761,342 of LR990655.1, forward strand.
CCAGGATCAAACCTTCAGATCCCACACGTGGCACCTTTCACCAATGTCCAACTGAATTTTATCCCGGTTTGCTAACCCAATCGGGGATTCACAATAGTCCAGCACTAAATTTAGGAATTTACCGGCGTTCAAATGACACAAAAAAGGCCGGACATAACCAACAAATCACTCGCGGTCAAGACCCAAAAATGGCGAGATTTCTCAATTTTCACTCAATTATCAACAAAATATCAAACACCGATCAGGATTGTATCGGATTACCATTAACTCAAAGTTTCAATCAATAATTACACGACAGCCGCGTGCACCAAATTACAAGCCCACGGAAGCGAGTTTTTTCCAAACCAATATGGCACTGACAAGCAAAAACGTCATCGCACAGACAACGAAACGTAATCTGTCAAACGTCAAAAAGGTGCGTTCAGAAACTTGGTGGCTGAAACATCTACCCCCCCGGACGGGCCGTCCCGTCCGCTAATCAATTGGCAGTCTTGACAAGGTTGCGACCGCTCTCTTCATAACCGACCCATCCACTAAAACCTCAGCAAAACGAGGTACCCCGTCGGTGCCAGCCACCAAATTGAGAATGCGCCCCCGGCGCCAATACAGAGGCTTAAGGTTGGCATCCTTAATAAGGACGAGGTCTCCTATCTTGGGCGGATGAGTTTTATCAGTCCACTTGACGCGCTGCTGGAGGATGTGCAGATACTCTAAGCTCCAACGCTTCCAAAAGCTCTGAGTGAGCTGTTGCACCAACTGAAACCGCGATAGCCGATTTTGGCTCACATCAACAAAAGGGTACTCAGGCAGAGCGACAAGTGGCTGTCCAATCAAGAAATGGCCCGGGGTTAGAGCCTCCAAATCGTTAGGGTCTGAAGAGAGCGGGCACAATGGACGCGAATTTAGTACCGCTTCAATGCGACAAAATACCGTAGCTAATTCCTCAAAGGTGAGAACGGTGTCTTCCAACAATCTCCGCCAGAGTCCCTTTGCTGCTTTCACCGTGGCCTCAAAAATACCCCCCCAATGGGGGCAGGCTGGCGGGTCAAACAACCAAGTGACCCCTCGACGGGCCAATTTGTTACCAATGTCAACCTGGCTCTCATTAAGAAAGTCATACACTTCTTTCAAATAGTTACTTGTACCCTTGTAGTTGGTACCGCAATCAGACCTGATCAGAGAAGGTAACCCACGGCGAGACGTAAATCTATCCAAAGTTGCCACAAAGGCCTCCGTCGAGAGGGAGGATACCAGCTCCAAGTGCACTGCCTTAGTTGACAGGCAGACAAATACGCACAAATAAGCCTTGACAATTTTACTATTGCGAAGGGTAGACGTCTTTATCGAAAAGGGACCAGCAAAGTCCGTTCCTACGCCTGCAAAGGGCCTCGCCTCATTGACACGATCAGCAGGCAAGTCTCCCATCTGGGGCTGCATCGTTGGGGCCTTAGTCCGATAGCACGGTATGCAACGGAAGACGATGCTACGAATGGTACGACGAGCCGACAAAATCCAAAACTCTCGCTGCAGAATGGCCAACAGCGCATTGCAACCGGCGTGCGAGTTCTTAATATGACGATCAGTCACCAACAATTTAATCAAATGGCCCGTCTTGGGCAACAAAAGGGGGTGACGGACCCCCTAAAGGAAGGCTAGAGTGCCTCAACCGTCCTCCAACACGCAAAAGACCCGTTTCATCCAAAAAGGGGTTCAACTTACTAACGGCTCCCGACAACTTAACTCTACCGGACTTCAAGGTCTCGATCTCCTTCTCAAAGTCTACGGCCTGCACAGAGCGAACCCACAGGAGGAGTGACTCCTGTCGCTCTTGAGGAGAGAGAACCGGTGACAGGCGCTTGTCCCCTGGATTCCTAGCATTGTGACCAAAACGCCTGATCCACGAGGTAACGTTCAACAATTTGTCGAGGGAGCTGTATCGATTCAACAAAATATCAGGATCAAACGGAGGGTCCTTCGTCCCAACAGCGAGCACCTTAAGCCCGGGCAAAGGATCCGACATCAAAACTGGCGTTCGAGGCCAATCATCCTCGGGGCGAGTCAGCCAATCCGGTCCCCACCAAAGGGGGTGCACAATCAGGCGGGGGGCCATGCACCCACGTGAGGCTACGTCGCCGGGGTTCAAGTCTCCAGGCACGTGCCTCCAAATCAAAGGCGTTTCGGAATTTTGTATCTGTGACACTCGGTTCGCCACAAAGACCTCCAAGGAGTGGACGGACGTCTTCAACCAGCACAAAACAATTTGACTGTCCGTCCAGGCGTAAGAATTCCGAATGTTCACAGATCCACCTAAAGTTTGAGCAACGTGATTCAAGAGACGCACAAGAAGCGCCGCCCCTGACAACTCTAGCTTAGGGATGGTCAATGCCGTCCGGAGGGGGGCCACCTTGCTCTTGGCCATGATCAGTGACAACTTCACCTGGCCTGTCGCGCTGACGGTGCGCAGATAAACAACAGCTGCATAACCGTGCGAAGATGCGTCACAAAACCCATGAAGGGTAGCAGTATAGTTCCCAGGGGGGAGGATAGCGCGCGGTAACGCGACCTCGTTGACCGCAGGAAGTGCGGATACAAATTGGAGCCAATCTTCCAAAAGGGTTTCCCGAAGTGGCTCATCCCAACCAAGTTCCGCGGTCCGAAGGCGCTGGAGAAAACATTTCGCCCAAAACAATACCGGGCATATCCAACCATTCGGGTCAAAGGTTCTCGCGACAGTAGACAATACCAGTCGTTTAGTCCAAGTGTGTGGTGACTCCAAATCGACATCATACGTAAAGGTGTCTTGGACTGGTCGGTACTGAACGCCGAGAACGGCCAACATAGCAGGGTTGTCAGCATTTTCAAACAAATGAGGATCCTGCTTATGATCCTCTTCCACATCTTCCAACAGTGCTGGCGAGTTGGACACCCACTTACGCAACTCATAGCCAGCGGAATCCAAAATTTGAACCAACTCGTCACGCAACAGGATAGCTTCCTCAACCGTGGAAGCCCCAGTGCAGACGTCATCAACATATAAGTCCGTTTTCAAGATGGCGGACGCCCGAGGGAACCTCAAGCGTTCTCGGTCCGCGAGCTCCCAAAGCGAACGAATAGCAACAAAAGGGCTCGATCGAAGGCCGTACGTATTCGTGTTGAGCTCATAAACAACCATGGGGTCCCGGGGATTCTCTCGCCACAGGATCAACTGATAACGTCTGTCATCCCGGTGAATAACCGTTTGCCGGAACATCATTTTGATGTCAGCCACAAAGACTACTTGATGACGACGAAAAGACGTGATGACATCACAAAGGTCCCTCAACAATTTGGGGCCGGAGTGCAAGCAATCATTCAAAGAGACACCAGAGGAAGTCCGCGCAGACCCATCAAACACTGTGCGCAGCTTACCGGTGGATGCCTTGAGGACCGCGTGATGCGGCAGAAAGTAATGCTCAACTGAGCACCAATCCAAATTTGACACTGACATGTGTCCCAAGTCTGCGTACTCACGCATGAAATCTAAATATTTCTGCCGCAGCATCGGATCCCTGGCCATACGGCGCTCCATCGCCAACAATCTCTTCTCGGCCATAGGTCTGGACTCGCCGAGAGGTGGTCGAACTGCAACAAAAGGCAACCGTGTTACGAGCCGACCGGAACGGACTCGACCTGTGTTGTTCTGATAGAACAACTCGCACTCCTCATGTTCCGGGTTCAAGCGGGCCACTTGCGGTGGCTCCTCAACCTCCCAAAACCTCTGAACAGCGTCAGAGAGAGCGGAGCCACACGCCAACGCAAAATCAGGCGCAGGTGGAGGGGGAGCCTTCAACACTGGGCCCATCACCGCAAAGCCAAAGATGGTCGAGACAGCCACCAAACCGTTCGGCTGCAAGACTTTCATATTACCCAACAATATTCTCCCTAGTACATCGGAACCCAATATCAAATGAGCTGTATTAGGGGAATCAAACCGGCGGTCAGCCAAATCCAGGCCTGACGTCAACCGGACAATATCAGGCGACAGCTGACGTTGGGGATGACAGCCCAATATACTCGTCAGAACAATGGCCGAAGGAAAAAACTTAGGGTCCAAACAACTCACAGGAGTGAGCCCAAATAAGGTTTGTCCCTTAACAGTCGGGATAGGTGTTTCGCCTATTCCATTCATCGTGCCTGAAAAGGCACGGACATCCAGGCTCACCCGACCCACTAACCAAGACGACAAAAGGCAACCCTGGGCTCCCGTGTCCAAAATGGCACGGACCACAACAGAGTCCCCCGTGGGTCCCCAGACCCTGACCGATGCCGTTGGCAACAAAACCGTGTCGATCTGGGGAGGTACGTTAGCGGGACAGGCGCCAATTTCCTAGCAATGCCTGGGCGGCGACCGATCGCCGCATCCAGGCTGGGGTCTATCCCGATGAGGATAGTAGTCAAACTCCTCATCCGCGCGATGTCCCGAGCCGCGCGCCATCGCTGGAGGGGCATATCCCACTTGACGCCTGAGTGGCGAGGGGCGCGTCTCCAAACGGGGACGTTCCGCCAACGGAGGGGAGGGAAGGCGGTGCTGGTCTGGCCAACGTCGCCTACCAGTAGCTGCATAGTCGCCTTCACGAGGGGAGGTCAATCGGCGGTCGCGCGGCTCCCGATCAACTGGCGCGGGGGGTGGAGTACGACGGTCAAAGTTGCAGGCCCCTCCTCGACTCTGATCCGGCGAGCGAGAAGCCCGGTGCTCATCTCCATCATACCCCCCCCTGCGCGAACCCCCATCAGAGGCTGGTCTGACAGAGCGGTTCGCGTTGGCGCACAAAACTTCAAGATGTGAGCCCCTACAAATTGAACAAGGGCGGGGGTTGGGGCAATCCCGATGAAAATGATTCCCCAAACAAGAGAAGCACAGACGGCGTGCATTGGCAACTCGTTGGCGGGCACTCACGTGCAACTCCAAGAAGGCCGCGCAAGTTGGTACGCCATGTCCCGTGGCCTTACAATAGCCGCAAGCAAGATAACTCTGGGTGCCACCAAAACGGGGGGCAGGGCGGCTATCACCAGGCCCGACAGTCCTAGTCCGTCCCTGGGCCCTCGGCCGAGAGGGCGGTTGGCTTGACCCCGTGGCACCACGAGCGTTGTCGAGGAAACGACACTCATCCTCCAAAAATTTGACGAGGTCTTCAAAGGGGGGAAGATGGGTGGCACTATCCCCACCATACTTCTGCTCAAAACGGGACCTCAAGTCTGACGGAAGCCGCTGCAACACCAAGTGCACCAAAAGATAGGACCAATAGTCCACCGGCAACTCCAATCGTTTTAAGGCGTTGGTTGCTGCCAGCAATGGATTCAAAAGGTCAGCACGCAACGCTGACATTCTGGTGATGGCCGGCAACCCCAAGATCTGGTCAATATGGACATCAGCCAGGCAACGTTTGTTCTGGTACCGTCGGGATAGAAGTTCCAGAGCAGTGGGATAGGCCGAGTCGGTCACCGGCAAGTGCTGCACCAAGGCTCGAGCCTCACCTCCTAGGGCTGACAACAAATAAGCCAACTTCTGGGCCGGTCGGAGGTCAGAGCGCGAATCAACCAAACTGTCAAATAGGTTCGTGAAGCTTAACCAATGGTCCAAGTGACCGTCAAAATGTGGCAGCTCCAGGGTAGGCAGTCTACCCAAAAGTCCAGGGCCTGCAACAACAGAGGTCTCTGTTTTGACCTGGGCAGGGTCCCGACTCTTCAAAATTTCGCTGGCGCGCATACTTATTACACAGTTTTACAATGCATACAGTTGGGAAACGCCTTTGATGTTGAACGATGCCGCCACGCGTGTAGGTACTTAGGCTCTGAGTCGGAAGCGTGTAAGGGTTGTCAAAAAATAATAATAAAAGAAATGTGATTTTGTAATCATTTATTTAGGTACATTATTAATTCAATATTAATTTACAAGACATACTTATAAACTATTTTAAACACTATTTAAAACTAAATATTTACAAAACAAAAAAAGACGTGGATTGGATCCAAGTTTATGGTACCTATATTACTTTAATATACCTAGTTGTACTTTAAGTACTTTAAGGTTTTTTATATTTTTACTATACCTACGGTATGGTACTCATTATTATCTCCTAAACGCGTGGACCAATTTACATGATTCAAACGGATAAAATGGTTTTAGACCTAGACCTTTCATTTGGTACCAAAATCATCAAGATATCTCAACAAACAAAAAATCACATTTTCAAATTGCTCTCGTAATTATCCAACATGTATGGAACGCGTAACAATTCTTTTGATATAGGTACCTGCGTTCATAATTAGCGCAGTAGAGTTGGCCGGCAGAGCTATAGGTGTAGGTATAGGAGGGCTAAGGCATAAGGTCTGTCTTTACGTACCTACTTGACGTTTTAGTACTAGATTTACGACGGGTAGGTATTACTAATTTAAACGAAAATAGTAATAGTAGGTACTAGATGGTTATTTGGTTAGGTAGCTAATTCGAATTTATAGGAAGATAAACTTACCTCTCGCCACGGGGAAATCTATGAAATTTTATATTTTTATCCTTATTGGTGCTCGTCGAGGCACACCCGTATACGCAACAAATGTACACCATTATATTCAAGTTATATTATAACGATTATTAATAGTATTAACAACGATTTACAGAGACGCGTCGGCCCTAAACGTCCAAGGCTATGAACTGCGCGAGATCGTAGAGCGCGTACCGCGTCGCCCAACCCCCCGCAAGATCCCCGCCGTTGCTCCACGGAAGTACATTCGTTGCGCAACTGTATGATTGTAAAACTGTGCTTATTATGTCACCCAGGTTCAACATCTGGTCATAATCTGCAACAACCTTATCACGGGCTGCTTGACCCAATGTTTCCAGGTCCAAGTCCAAAATCACTTCATTGAAGCGAGCAAACAAAGTGTCAACCGCACTCAATCTCGCATTCAACTGCTCATACCGGGCAAGCGTGGCCTCTTCCAGGTCTAGACGCTCAGCGGTTGCAGCAGCAGAGGCAAACCATCTTAGCTGTGAGGTCAATCCACCAATGGCTTGGTTTACAGCTTTCAATGAAGCCATTGGGACAAATATCAAATAAACAAATTAAATTCAATTAAATAATCAACAGGAACAATTTTCCCGGACCCAACTACAATTTAAACCAAATAATAAAACTTAGTTTGAATTATTACAAGTTCAAATCCGACCCTGTACAAGCAATACCTTGTTTATGCAATAACAAATTAAAGTACAAGCCACAAGGGACACTACATATCATAATATATTATGTCAAACAATCTATGTTAATTTGAGTCAGGCCGACGGCAACAAATCAGACTTCTCAATACTTTTAACTCGACAATAAGTGGTGAATTTAACAATTAAACCACGCTCTGCTACCAGATGTGTGAGACTGCACAAACAGACTCACGATGTCCGCGATTACGCGGAGCCCTAATCAAAATAATATTTGTTCAATCGACAAAGTGAAAACACCTATTAGATACACTTACCATCACGTTGGTACCGGTGATGTGACGTAGTCCCTGGTCACGTCATATCTGAGTGGGTTGTAAGTATAACTGTGGTTTGTGTGGTGTATGTGTAGTTATGTAAGATTCGACGGTTCCATGGACGCCCACAGCGCGCACCGTCGACTCCAGGATCAAACCTTCAGATCCCACACGTGGCACCTTTCACCAATGTCCAACTGAATTTTATCCTGGTTTGCTAACCCAATCGGGGATTCACAATAGTCCAGCACTAAATTTAGGAATTTACCGGCGTTCAAATGACACAAAAAAGGCCGGACATAACCAACAAATCACTCGCGGTCAAGACCCAAAATGGCGAGATTTCTCAATTTTCACTCAATTATCAACAAAATATCAAACACCGATCAGGATTGTATCGGATTACCATTAACTCAAAGTTTCAATCAATAATTACACGACAGCCGCGTGCACCAAATTACAAGCCCACGGAAGCGAGTTTTTTCCAAACCAATATGGCACTGACAAGCAAAAACGTCATCGCACAGACAACGAAACGTAATCTGTCAAACGTCAAAAAGGTGCGTTCAGAAACTTGGTGGATGAAACAACTGTCAAAAATCTACAAATGACAGCTGGAACCAACAGCTTATCGTGGAACACGGAAGAAACTTGGTATATAATGGGTGGTCACCCATCCACAGACCAACCTAGACAAGCGCGGCTTAACCTAAAAATCAATCAATGGGCAGAAATCCAGACTCCGTGGCTGCTACTGAGAAAATCCCTATGGAGAACCTAATAACACTTTACCCGACCTGGGAATCTAACACAGGACTTCATGCTCGGCAGCTACTTTTTTATGACTTCATCATCCATCGTCAAACATCGTTTTAAGCTTTCACAGTTTATAAAAACTTATACTGTCACTCACGGGATACCTTCCGTGCAATTAGCTCAAAATATTTAATAATTTTATTTTATTTATTTGGGACAAAAAACAGTTACACGTTGTAATATTAATAGTTAGCTTAAGTCTAATAGTAAACAAACGCATAACCCACACTATTGTCCACGGAATAATATCGATTTAAAAGAAATAAGGAAACGGACGTATACGGAAAGGGACAATAAGAAGATAAAAATGAAAAAGCTTATAAACCTGAATGGTCACACAGACCAACTCTAGACAGCGCTACCCGTCCAGATCTAGTTCGTAGTCACCAATCAGATCACAACATAGCATCAGCAAGAAGCAGCCATCATTAAGGATGACCAGAAAGTAATTCAATAGCTATTTTTCTAAATTTGTTCTGATTAAGAGCGAAAATATCTAAATTTATAAAATGTGAGTTGTACGTTTCTAATAATCGACGGAGTGGAGCTCTCTCCACAGCATTTGTTCTACACTTCTCTGTGTAGAACAAGCGGGTTGCCCGCACTTCCCGCCGATTAACAGTCCTAGGTACTACATACGAAAATTACGAAAGATATCCCGTAAGTGACATTGTAAGTTTATCCATCATCAATATCAAGATTGAAGAACTTCGCCCAAAAGTTCTTACCACACAAAACTAATGTACTTACTTATAAGCTGACAAACGCAAAGACGCATCCATTTCAACCACCTTCAAACTCAATTGGAACGGAAAGGGAAACAAAGAACGAACTCACAAACTCCAAAAAGGATTCGTAATCAAATTCCTAGTTGGTATAATTGAAAATAGAGACGTCTCTGCGACGTGGTGGAGATGTTTTGAAGCCATGAAACAGATAACTGCAGAAGGGTCATACGTCCTCTATGTATAGTTTTAAACATCTCGAATGGTTTGACTTGCCAATGATTATGATTTGACATATTTTAGTTACGCAAAAGCATGTCAATCGATATTATTTTTAATTGAGTTTTCTATCATAAATTTCTCAGTAGCCACATAATAGCAATAGGCTTGCCCCCTATTACATGACTTAAAAATGAAGGGATAACAATTTAATCGTTTGTGATTTCATTTTACATCAGGTTTATTTGCTCTTAAATTTCATCAAAATGGTAAATCTAGTAGACCTTGCATGGTCATGGTCTTTGACCACCAGAAGGTAATAAGCGAAAGAAAGGGGAAGGAGAAAAGGAAATGGTGGTCGAAAATTATAATTCCTCTCCGTCCTACCAACAAAAAACCTGTACTTTACTCTTTGCTCCCTTGTCCTTAACACAAATAAATTTCCAGAACATTTTGTAACACTGCAACGAGATGGCTCTAATACAGGTGTAAAATAAAATGAATAATGCAATGCTAATGGCTGAAATAGTGCAACCATGCAAATCATTTCTTCTATTAAGAGTATTGTGCAACCTCATAGGGTTGTTCCAAGTGGATCTTCTGTAACATTCTTTGTCAGACGAAAGCTTTTACATGTCTAATGTTTGTATCGGAACTTAAAACGGAGTTTAAGAGGAATGTTCTGGTTGTAGAGCAATTTTGTCAATAGGCTTGTGTCGGAGTGATGGAATTACGTGTGGACTGGACAGTTCTCTTCCAAATGGATGCAGTGAGTTGGGTTAAGTGAAGGGTTGGGTTAGTAAAGAAAACGTGCAGTAATTAGGTGGGGTAATCTTTGGAACTACTGATCCGATTCAGAAGTTTTTTTTACACTAATGTAAAAATTAAGCTATTTTTCCAGTTATTAAAAAAAACAGGACCTTCTCGTAGGATAATTTCCGACCATAACGCCCGCAAAAGCTACCATAAACTATTTTTCTGGGGTTTTTGTATTTTTTTAATTGATCTTTGAAAACTCATCATAACATCACGCCTTTTAATCCCCGAAGGATTCGGCAAAGGGGTATCTAAGAAGTAGGTATACTGACATTTCGCCAGTTATGTAAATCCCATGTAATATGCGTTTATAAAACTTGGACGGATTTTTTTCTGCTTTGGCCAAATAGTTATGTCGTATAGTACGAGTACATACAGTAGGTAATAGTAGTTACCTCATCATTCTCTTATTCTTTGTCTTATTTTGCCGACTTCTTTCAGTATATTTCATAAGTAAACTTAAAATAACTTCCCCTCTTAAACATCTCAAAACTCATCTCAATCTCCATTTACACCTAAAACAGCCTCCGAGTAACGTACGTTCGTTAGTAAGACACAACTCTCGCAAGCTTTTAATTCAGTTAAACTGGAAGTTGTCCCGAACGCAACCGGAACTGACGCCTTCGTTATTTATTCGGCACTCTCTGTTGCTACTGTGTCAGCGTGTCGCAAACGAGATTTAAATTTTAATTTGTTTTGTGCCTTTTTTGAAGATTTTTGTAGGGGATTAGAATCAAAGGTTTACAGTGCTCAGTGTGAAAATAGTTAATGGAATGGAAGTACGGTTAATGTTACCTGTATTACGTTGTTTTAAGGCCAACTGACGGAGCTTTTACACGAAGAATCTATGGGTCAACTACACTAAGAGATCGCTGGATGTCCTGCGCGTTCAATATAATAATGCTTTCAGGATGTTGTTGCGACTGCTTCGTTTCTGTAGCGCTTCAGAAATGTTTGCTGAGACCCACACAGATGGCTTTCATGCCATAGTACGCAAAAAAACAGCTTCGCTGCTGTGCAGAGTGCGGAGTAGTCACAACTATATCCTGAGGGCTGTGGCGGAGAGCTATACTCCAAATATCAGGCATTTTGTGCGGAGGTTGATTTGGTAGGACTTTCTGCCTGGTCGTCCTTTGTTTTAATAATATTATTTTGATATCAATGTACACTAACACTAGAATATAAGCTGAGTTTAATACTAACAAAATATGGATCTTTGTTGTCTGAATTAAATGAATTTTATTTTATTTATTTATTACAGACTTAGCATACCTACTGTTTGCACTATGTCTAAACTGATAAACAAAAAGAGCAACGGGATGCGAAATAAGCTGGGGATTTGAAACGTATCAAAGTTAAAATGTAGTTTTTTTTTTTTTTTTAATTGCATCACATTTCGTCTGTCTGTAAAGTAAATAAATAAATAAATATTGCTGGACATTACACACAGCGCTATCTAGTGCCACACTAAGCAACGAGGCTTGTGTCGTGGACACCAGATAGTTGATATACTACATAGATACTTTTTGTTTGTAAATACATACTTATTATACATATAAACATCCATGACTCGGAAACAAATGTCCATGCTCATCACACAAACATTTGCTCCGACCGGGATTCGAACCCGGGACCCTAAGAACGTAAGGCAGCCTCACTACCGCTGCGCTAATCAGGTCGTCAAAGTATATGGTAATTGTTATTATTGTTCAAAATAAAGAGTCGAATTAATCTTCTCAACATATAAATATTAGTCTTTAGGTGAGTTTTCCCCTTTGGAAGAGCAATGAAACGAAACTGAATAAACTGTAGGGTTACCATTCCAGTGTGGGAAAAAAGACAGAAGTATGGAGGATGTCTAGCGCTATCTCTTTCCCACAATGGAATAAGATTAAAATAATTATGTTTTAACACGTCTTGATAGGCCACCTGAACTAACTGAACTGTGTGAAAGTTGATAGAAAGGAGGTCAATAATAGGCCTGTGTCTTGAAAAAATCTACTTAGTCCAACAGTTAGATTATCAAAAAATATTTGACACGTATTTTTTCTTTTCTTACGTAAACCAAAATTGACGAAGATACGACGCTTTTAAAATTCTCAATACGTCACGCCGTGCTACAATTTTTAGTGCGGTGTGACCTCACGAGCCCCCCGCACTCTCGAGTTTTGATGCGTTTTATCTTTGTCAATATTCATTGATTTACAAAAACAAAAATACGTGTCCATTATTTTCCAATACTCTAACTAACGGACAAAATATATTTGCAATTTAATTATGGTGGAAACTATAGCTTATTATTGAGATAACGACTAAAAGAAGTATCGAAGTATAGTTGGTGCCAGTTAATATGAGAATAGCGGTCATTGACCCACCTACATTTCTTAAACTTCTTAACTTTCAAAACCAAAAATAAGCCTGTTCAAGTCTTGAATCGTCATCTATCGTGATCTTCAATATTTTTCTAATGAAAAACGATACATGGTTTATTTGTTTTGGTTCGTACGAAGAGATATTAGGGAAAGGGCTATGACCGCTATTGTCGTCTTAACTGGCACCAACTATAGAAGATATGCTGTGCCGACCCTTAAATAAATTGATAAAAGAACAAGAGAATGATGTGAGGTTATTTTATTGCACATTACGTCATCTTCACATCTCTTTATGAGAATACTAGCTGACGTCCCGCGGTTTCACCCGCGTAGTTCGCGTTCCCGTGGGAGTACGGGAATAAAATATAGCCTATAGCACTCACGAATAATGTAGCTTTCTACCAGTAAAACAATTTTTAAAATTGATTCTTTACTTCCGGAGATTACCCCCTACATACAAACTTACAAGCAAATGTTACCTCTTTATAATATTATATAATTATAATAATATAAAATATCTCGACTTGGCACACGAGGTTCGCGACATGTGGAATATGAACTCGGTTATCATTGTGCCGATTGTCGTGACGGCCACGGGCCTTATAGCCAAGAGCTTCGATGACCATCTATCGAAGCTCTCTTTAGGCGGTTGGTTCAAGGGCCTGATTCAGAAGGCAGTACTCCTCGATACGGCTCGCATTGTGAGGAGGTTCCTGTCTCTGCAGCCCTAACCACCTGTGGCTTGGACCCTGCTCCCGACACCGGCGGACTACTAATTTTTTATATTTTTAAGTGTTTTTTTTTTGTATCGTTTTATTTTAAGAAATACTTAAAAATGAAATTAGATAAGGATGTAAATGAATAAACGGAATAATAATTATAGTATAAGTAGATGTTAGTATAGATAACACCTAGAACAAAGTCACATAACTTGTTAAAACCCTCCCAAACCCTAGTCTTAGCCAAACCCCACTATCCTGCATCGTTTATCATCGCTCAAGTCGTGGCGAGCTCGTGTCGTCCTCGTATCGTCGCTCCACTCGTGTCCGAGTGAAAAATTATGTGTAAATATTAACAGTTAGGTTCAGTAAGAATGTTGGTTAGTAGGGTAGGATGTTATTAGGCTTGGTGTGAGTTATATTTGGGCTATGGAGGCTTAGGTGGGTTTATATTATTATGACTTCTTCAACTTTGTTAAAATTTTACTTATCATTAAGTCTTGTAATCCCCGAAGGCTTAGTCTGCGGTATATTTAATACCTAGTACATTCACATCATCATCATCATAATTTCAGCTGAAAGATGTCCACAGCTGGACATAGGCCTCCCCCAAGTGTTGTCACATTGACCGGTCCCGTGCGACTCGCATCCAGCGAGTCAAACTCACACAGTGAATGTAAAACTCAACCCTAAAGACAACAAGATAGAAAAGCTTATTGTGTTTATATTTCGCAATTCATTTATCTCTATCACTATTAATTTACCAGAGATCTCAGTACACCTGTTAAAGCACTTAAAGGGCCTGTTTCGCCACCTACAATCAAGATCCCGCTAACTTACTACAAACAAACAACAAACAAACACAACAACAACAAACAAACACACAACACAACAAACAACACAACACAACTTCATACAAATTTTGTTCCATTTTTGAATTTATTCGTTAAGCAGCACATGAGTAAGAAAATTTCTTACTCATGTGTTAAGCAGTGTCTATTCGGATATCGTGAAATAGGTTCTTACGGCAATTTTCAATAACTTACTAACAGGTAACGGAAGGTTGCTATCTCTCACTATTTGACATTTAGCTTACGGACCGTTAGAAACAAAACGTCACAGAAAATCTTTCTTTGATTTTTCTATGAATCACAGTCCTCCGAGTGACAGGTAGGTGACGCTGATAGGATATTCCAGGCTAACTTTGTTTATAGGAACACCGGATAGCTACGAGACGTGCCTCATGTTAACTAACAGTTATACGTAAGTAAGTTATAGAAAACGACCGTTAAACAGCCAAGATAACACCATTAAATAAAACTGAGAACATCTTACCAAACAATTTTAAAATCACATCAATGCACGAGCGATTGTGAGCGGCCGGGTAATGTGATAAAGCTTGTCCGCGGTTGCATGCTATTGGCAATTTGCCACAATTCCGCCACCTGCACGCCTGGCAGCTTGATAGTGTGCAAACACCCTTATTTGAGGTTTTATGTGCCTCTTGCATTATGATTTGAGTGATGATAATATGGAGATTTAAGGAAGTATTGACTTTTTTGATGGTTGAGACAGGTGAAGTGAATTTCAGCTGTTTTGGTGGGTCTGAATTGGTGAAATAAATAATTATTGGGTTTGCAAAAGTTTATAAACAACGTGTTTTTTTTTGATATCCCATAACTCTAGGGTTATATTCTGTAGGCAAAAATAATACTAAAACTCCTAGAATAGGTGGTCTAAAAATGCATAGTTTCGGAATACTACATCAGCCCATAACGTCCACTGCTGGACACAAGCCTCTCCCATGATGGGAGGAATTTGCCGTAATCTCCACGCTTGGCAGGCGGATTGGAGATCGCAGTGATGAAAGACTAACAGAAAACGCTGCTGTCCATTCTTTCTATAATGGTCTACGGAGGTGCAAGGTGTGCTGCCTCAGACATTAATCGCCTTATACGACACCCGTGAGTGTAATGGGTTGGTTCTATTCTACTCTGCCGGATACCACACGGCTTCGTTTCGAGTTTCGGAATATCATCAATCATAATTCTAAAATATGTATCTAAGTTTCATTGATAAATACGAGTAATTCATTTTAATTGAAACCAATCATTCATATTTAAAGCCAAGAAAATGCAACGTTGTCATATTTCACGTAAGGCTGTTGTTTTACGTTAATAATCGTGACTGCCGAATTAAAAATGTAATAATAATAATGTAAAATAAAATGTATGAAAAATGAAAAAAAAGAGAATGATTAAAACATAATTCATATGCCAGTTGATTCTTTGATATGGTCTCAATTATTATACCCTAGAGTTATGGGATATAAAAAAACAGGTTTTATATATTTTTTTTCTTTTAAAACAACGTTGCCCCACAATAAGAATTTTTTATCGTGGTTGCATTTACAACCATTTAAACTCACACACACAAACTGCCAGATACGGAACAACCTCCCGTAAGCCGTACCTGGAGAGTCAACTTGTCATTAACGGCAAAAAATCAGTAACATAGTTGATATAATAGGCTTGTCAATTGAAAAATTCTAATTAGTTCGTCAGTTAATTATTATTAGATTATCAAAAAATATTTGACCCGTATTTTTTCTTTTGTTACGTAAACCAAAATTGGCGAAGATACGACGCTTTTAAAATGCTCACGTCACGCCGTGGTATAATTTTAGTGCGTTCTGACGTCACAAGCCCTCCCAAATTTTGAACAAAAAATACGTGTCCATTATTTTCCAATACTCTAAGTGACGGACTAAATAGATTTGCAATTTATTGAAGACTACGACAGTATCTTTACATCAGAAAATTATGTATGTATTTTACCTACTTAATTTGATTTGAAGCAAGTTTACCTGATAAGATAGTAAGCCGAGTGAACACCAAACTTGGCATTAGCTTTTTCAAGGAGCATATTGGCATGACGTTATATTGGCAATGCGCCACGCAGTACCTGCTTTCATTTTTATGAGGGCGATTGCGTTTTGATCGCGTGTTTTCCTTTTTATTTATATGGGTTAAGCATGAATGTGTCATGTGGACCATCATATTATTATGGTCGATATTATGAATCGGTAGAATCTATCCTTTAACTTATGCGTATTAGCCTTTTCCTTACTATGTTGGGTACGGTTTCCAGTATAACCAGATGCTAATTTATTTATTACTTCTGATGTAACCAATATTTTGTAACAATATTTTGATTTAAAAGAGTGTCCATGGAGTTTCTTGCCCGTTCTTCTCCCTAGAGATCTACGCTAGGGAATAGGCAACTACAGTACTTTCTCAAGTTATTAAGCCTTGTGACTGGGACTGTAGCTTTGTTTTTTTTGTGTATTTTTTACATTCAAAAGTGCCGTAATGGTCTAATTGAAATAAATGCTTTGAGTTTGAGTTTGCAGCAGTCTGATTACTATTTTTTTTGAGTTCCGGACCCGAAGGGTACCGGCACCCTATTACTAAGCCTCCGCTGTCCGTTGGTCCGCCCGGCCGTCCGTCTGTCTGCCAACGGGCAGCCTGTTGGCAGACAGGTGGACGGACGGATGGTCTCATGATCCGTACGATGGTACGGAACCCTTCATTCCCGAGTCACACTGCACTGCTGTTGCACTTGGCCGGTTTTTTCGTGGGGCGACTATCTACCTGACTTCATTAGCCCAATAACTAGGAAACACAAAACCTCTTGGTAAGACTGGTTCAGCATGAGCATCTACCCTTCACCCCAGACAGTGAGCATATATTTGCTTAAAGTAGTAACATATTGTTAGTATCGCATCATCATCATCATCATTTCAGCCGAAAGATGTCCACTGCTGGACATAGGCCTCCCCCAAATGTCACCACATCGATCGGTCTCGTGCGATTCGCATCCAGTGAATTCCCGCAACTTTGACCAGTTTTTCTGTCCACCTAGTGGGAGGCCTTTCATCGCAACGTCTTCCGGTTCGCGGTTGCCACAACTTTTCGGCCCTATCGGCTATCCGTTCTGCGAGCAATGTGCTCTGCCCACTGCCACTTAAGTTTGGTAATTCTTCGGGCTACGTCTGTAATCTCGGTGTTTGTATCTATAACACACTAATTTAATAATACGCTGAGAGACAGAGGATTATTTGAGCAGTAAACTCCCAACTGTCACAATTTCCGTTGTTTAATTGCAAACACGTTGCAGTCTGCGTTCTATCTCGCAGCTAATTCAGAAACAAAATCATGGAGGTGTAAAATGTACTCAGGTGCGACATGTGATTTTGCAACTGCAGAAGAACACTGTTCTAAGCTTTCACGGCTTATAACTAAACTTACACCGCCACTTACGGGATATCTTCAGTGATTTTAATTATTTTGAGCTCCCGAGACTTCGACGCTGTTGCAAGCGCCATGATCGCGGGGTGACTGGAGAATGAAGATGGTGAATAAATTTCTTAGGTGTCTTTACCCTCTTTCTTAGTCTTTTGGCTACGCGCACTAGGTACTGGAACTCCATGAGTAAAGGAATACTGGAAAGCGTCATCATAATCATCATACAATGTTAACCTAGAACGGTTTCCACTGCTGGGGCTTCTTTCCTGTGCGAGGGAGCGGGCTATAATCCACCAGGCAAGCCTGGTATGGGCTGGTGGAGGATTCATGTCCTCGAAAATTTTGTTAGATGTTTTACGCTTACCATTTCGAGATCAGCAGTTGGATAAGAAGTGTGTGACTGTTTCCACAGACTGACATTAAGGTAGGGAAAAAGTTTTACGTTTGCAGAAAACCACGTTCGATAAAAGTAAACGTCCACATCGTCATCTGTCGTATCAAAGAAGAAAGTCACACAAATGCGTTCACTGATCCACATCCAATGGATCGATCGAATCTGCTCATCGGCGATGCCGACGCGCCGCCGTTGCTCCGAGAGGCAACTATTGTGATGCGCGCCGATGACGTCATACGGAATGCCGATCAGGTTTAACAAATAAGGAAATAGGTAGTGTGTGAAATTCTCCATATTGCGATCTTTTCTTAAATATGTCGTGTGTCCATATATTATGTTTCCTTTTTTTTAGGTTTTTTTGTTTGCATTTTCTTCCTCTCTGCTAATAAACAAGCAATTACGAATAATTGTTCTTCGCTTTCCTCCATTATCTCACAGACAC
Organism: Xestia xanthographa; assembly: GCA_905147715.2. Taxonomy (NCBI): domain Eukaryota; kingdom Metazoa; phylum Arthropoda; class Insecta; order Lepidoptera; family Noctuidae; genus Xestia; species Xestia xanthographa. The sequence goes on from LR990655.1 coordinate 3,779,664, forward strand.
ATTCCGTACGCTCACTACGAAAATCCAAATGAAGTGGCATCAGCAATCCGATTGCTCGTAGTTGCGTCGGCAAATCCATTCGCTGCCGATACAGTGGACGCATTGTGAAAAATTCATCCGTTTGATGCGATACGTCCGAAAAGATGCGGAAATGTGTGGACGCTTACCTTAAATGTCTAGTATCAGACGTAATCAGTGACTCTTAAAGACCACGGTGAGATTTCTGGAAATACTCCCTTTACACAGTCTCTTTCGCGACTAAATACTTGCAAAAGAGTTTCATTTTTCACAAAAAGACCCTGCTTTCTCCCACATGCACTAGATCAAGTACCATTCATGCTGTATCCAAAGCTAGAGGAAACGAATCAACTCCTTGACTGAGTTAATAAAGATCCCGTAAAGCTGTTCTCGTCACTTTAATTGCGAAAACTCCGAATGGTATGCGAAAAGTTTCGGGCGAGCTCGGGAGCAGTCGTGAAAGTTCGGCTGTTTACGGATGCACTTTATTTTTGTTGTATGTATATTTATTTCATTGCATGATGTTAGTTTACGGTGGGTTATTATGGGGTATTTAATGAACTAGGGTTAAAAAAAGGTAGTATCAGTAGGATATACGCTTTTATTGCTCATAAATAAAACAATACACCTTAATTGAGTTCAGCCATATTGTAGCTACTTATTAATAAACATTCTTCTGCTCGTTTTCGATAACCCTAATCCTGAACAAATGCGCTATTAAAAGCGTGCTAAGGAATTTCAACATCCTGCGCAGAAACTAAAAAAATCAATAGAGATAATAATATGACACTTAGTTAAGTGTCTCTTAGTATTACTGAAAATAAACCTTTTTCGCCCGTGGTCCCTTCTCGTAGGGACCACGGAGCTTTTTTTCTTCGTGGTCCCTAAATACTGGAAAATTCCGTGGACCCTTTTCGTATTCCCTGGAAGGGTCCACAGAGGTTTTATGACGCACGCTCGCTTCGCTCGCATGTTAAATAACACTCTTTGACTTCTGTCCCCAAAGTGCCGGGCCTCCGCCGTCCTTCGTCGGCCTACGGCCCGGTGCCCATGCCGCCCATAAAGTATTAAAAAAAAATACACCCCCTTTCTATCACAAACATAATTATTTTAATGTAAAAACATGACATAAAATTGAATAAAAATGTCAATGACTGCATTTCAAATATCTAAGAACAATTTAATTCGGCAGTATATATTTCTTGAAGGAACCGGGCAAGAAAATACTCTTGGCCCTTCCAGGGATTAAGGGACCGGGACCACGGGCGAAAACCTAAAACAAACGCATATAGAAAGAAATAAAAAATCTTTATTTGTCGCATGTCTGTCTGTTTATCCTTTTCAGATACAAACTTCTTTTTAACCGACTTCAAAAAAGGTTCTAAGTTCGACTGTATGTATTTTCGACAGTGAGTAGCTCTCTTCTGATGACCGGATCACGACAACTCGCCTTGATCCGTGGCTAACGTGGTACAGTATCAGTACTGTGATCGGTGGAAACAAACCCGACGCGACGGTAGTTACCACCAACTCCGTGAAAAACTGGGTTATTCACCAACTGGACACGAGAGACTGACCACACGTGTGTCCAGTTGGTGAAACTCACAATTAGTATCACTTATTATTTCGTCATCGGGACACGCCAAAATGTTTACGCGTGTCCACATAGTGAAACTTAAATTAAATCACTTTTATGTTTTCGCCAACTGGACACACGTTCGCATTTTATCTGAATTCATGAGAAAGTACAGTCACGCAGATTGATATTCTGTATCACAATCATGTTCGGCCACGTTCCACTGTTGGGAACGGGTGATTTTGACAATTTCTGAATAAAAAAAAATAATGTCAGAAATGGTGAATATTTTACATTGACATACAAAATCACCGGTTCGCAACAGTGGAATCTGGCCGAACATGATTGTTGTTCGCGACGAACGTCACCTAATCAGCATATAGTGTTTTTGTTATAGTAAAACAGTGTAGAGTCAGTGTATGGGCAATATAGTGACAAATAATAAGTGCCTTCAGTGATTAGAATAGTAAAAAACAGTAATTTACATAAGCGCTAGACTCATATAAACTCGCAAGTGGAGTTTATAGTTTAATTTAGTATTTTAGTAAGATCTAGGTAGCCTATATAGGTTGCGACCTAGGCCTGGATATAGTCTTTTTTTAAAACTTAGCCCTTCAGGAAAACCACTTTGATGAGAATATGACAATCTAGCGCAGCTATATTCGTCAGTAATAGGAAAATTTGGTCTAACAGAATAACAGTTATAGGATCGTTACAGGCTGAAAAATACAGACACGACAAAATAAGTAACAGTTTTCGATAGGCCATGTACTCGTCTAGTATATGGCAATTATATACTTACGTACAGCCACAGCAACAGTTTTCGTGTAATTCAGCCTGGAAGATCCATCAACCACCCACTGTTGGAAAGGTTGTCTGGTTTTTTGGTAATAATTTCCTAATTACAATAAAGATTATTGTGATTTTAATGTTTGTACATAAATAACTTTATGTAGAAGCCATATCCTGTATATAATGTACTTATATATAAGCACAAAAATGTGATTTTCCGAAAAGATACATGTATCGATAATCAAAATTTTCATTAAAATTTTCCAAAATCAGGAAGCGAATCAGGGTTCTCGTTACAGTAAAGTTCCGGAGTACCTTAGTAAACACAACATTTCTAAGAATTGTAGTCATCAGTACGGCAAATATATTATGAAGAAAAACAGTGAAAAAGTTGTGCGCGAAAAGTCCTGAAGCTCCGAATCACTTCCTGAATAGTTATGAAAGTTTATCAGTGTATTATTTCCCAGTAAACCCCCTTCCTTCGTTAGGTTCTACGCCTGAGATTGCGTAGATTGGCTACAGTTAAATAGGTGTAGGACGTCAGCGCCGTCTGAGAGCGAAGTATAATGTATGCGTGCGCCCGGTGTAGAAAGGGTATAGGCAGACCCCTAGGTACACGTTATACATCCACGCCTTCAGCGGATCACGCCCATTCGGCACAATTGTGATACAGAAAATCAATCTGCGTGACTGTACTTTCTCATGAATTCAGATAAAATGCGGACGTGTGTCAAGTTGGCGAAAACATAAAAGTGATTTAATTTAAGTTTCACTATGTGGACACGCGTAAAAATTTTGGCGTGTCCAGATGACGAAATAATAAGTGATACTAATTGTGAGTTTCACCAACTGGACACACGTGTGTTCAGTCTCTCGTGTCCAGTTGGTGAATAACCCCGAAAAACTCATATGAAAATATTTATGTTGCAAAAATGACATATAACGAGATATAATTTCAAACATTTTTATTGTTATGTCCCGACCGAATAAACATAAAAACCCAGGGTGCTACATGCGCTATAAAACTGCAGTATTATTGTCTTCTCCATCGCATAAAATTATATGACGGGTTACATCGCCATTTTGAGCGTACTAAAGGCTTTAAAAGCTTCGTCTGAAGGGCATTGAAGGTTTATGTTTAAGTACGTAATATTTATTAGGATAAGCAGGTATTTAAGTGAAGTGCCTCTTAGATGTAGTGGTCAAAGTACCTACGATTGCTGAGTAAAAAAAAGACCATGGTTCCATTATTCCATCAGGAATTTCGCGGTAACAGCCTGGAGCCTGGATTTGAGTTTGATGGCAAAAGGCTTACCTTTACCTATATAATAATAATAATGTAGCTTTCTGCCAGTGAAACAATTTTTAAAATTGGTTCATTACTTCCGGAGATTACCCCCTACATGCAAACTTACAAACATACAAACTTACAAACAAATGTTACCTCTTTATAATATTAGTATAGACTAGCTGACGTCCCGCGGTTTTACCCACGTAGTTCCCGTTCCCGTGGGAGTACGGGAATAAAATATAGTCTATAGCACTCACGAATAATGTAGCTTTCTAAAAGTGAAACAATTTTTAAAATTGGTTCATTACTTCCGGAGATTACCCCCTACATACAAACTTACAAACAAATGTTACCTCTTTATAATATTAGTATAGAAGTATAGATACAACGAGAAAGAGACGGACGTAATTTAGAGCTGTCAAATTTAGTTGGAACTAATATTTCCATACAAATGAAAGGTGCACGTAAAAACATGTCGACTAAAAACACGGTGAAGTGCAAGGCATAAACTAGTTAGACTAGCCTAAATTAAGTTTAGTTTGTGCACAACAGAATCGAAACGATCATCTGTAAGGCATTAAAGGTTAACATATAAGCATGTTGTATTTCATAGGATGAGCAGGTATTTAAATGAAGCTTTGTTGGTTACTTATAGTCAAAGGTAGGTGTTTCTTAAGTACATAGTTTTCATTGACCTGCCTCATGGTTGCTGAACGCTACTACTGAACATAGGGTTCAATTCCCTCTAACAGCGGTAGTTGTGATGTCTCCGTGATCTGTTCTAAGACAGCGTCTAAAATCGGTTAACAGATTCTTCATTCCTTAGTGGAAGCGCAAAGGTAACCCGCAAAATTCAAATTTTCTTACGTTTTTGCAATTTGGTCTATTTGACGAAAAAAATGGGATTCAATTAAGTTAGTATTGATGATGTTAATGACTGTAATTCTGTAAAGCCATATTTTTTAGGTTCGCGAACATACAACCTGCCTGCCTGAAAATTCCAAAGAACGTTAGAAAATATTATTGTCGTGGGTTACTTTGGCAATTCCCCGAGGAGCTCGTGGCTAAATAATAACAGCCATTCGGGGCGATCGTTAGGTTAAGCCGTGTTTGCCTAGGTTAGTCTGTGGATGGGTGACAACCATTACATACCGAGATTCCTCTGTGCCTCGGAAAGCACGTTAAGCCGTTGGTACCGGCTGTCATTTGTAGATCATTGACAGTCGTTAGGTAGTCAGAGGCCCAAAAAGTCTGACAAACAGTCTTACCAAGGGGTATCGTATTACCCGGTACTAACCCTACTACACCAACATAGTTGGGAAAAAGGCTAGGCAGATGATGACTTTGGCACTTCCCCCATATCCGTAAATAGTATAAAGTGTGGCCAAGCCTCACTTAATTACCATTCTTGTAGAAGAATAGAGACAAGTCTCGAAGGTCAGCTACCAGACTGTCTAGGATCAAATTAAAAAAAAACACAATTTTTAAAAACATTGTGGGTAAGTTAATACTACAAAAACGTTTTAGAACTGTCATATTCATTTAAACTTTCAAATTAAAACAAGCAAAAGGCACCTAAGTTAACATTTTAAAATGAATTCAAAATTCTAAAATTATCTTCAAAAACGACATACCTAATGAAACGCAGAATTGTGAAACATATTTTATCATTAAAGTTTTAATCCTGTAATACGGTTATACTGCTTTTATTACTTAATTTTAATTAATAATTTCTCCACTGGCTTTTAATAAGAGCAAGTTATTTCAATTTAAAATAATTAAGTGTTAATGTTTGAAATATTATGAGCGCAGTTTGAAATATTAACTAGTTGGTTTAAGAAATTATATCTTTTTCTCTTTGTAACTGTTTGTAATTTACTTCTCTGGACCTTTGAAAGGAAAGTTATTTTATCAGCCGATAGTATGTATACGTTTACTGTTGATATTAATCGTGACTTTTGTTAAGTCTTCCTTAGTACTTAACCTGGTATCAAAGTTTTAATGCCGTCCATGATGGGCCTCTGACAAGGCTTTACATGCCTGCCGTCGAGAAATATCTCTCAGGCATGCTGGTTTCCTCACGATGTTGTCCTTCAACGAAGCAAATGATAAATACTCGTACAATACTCAGATGAATCCGAAATATCTGAGGTGCGTGTCTTGGACTTTTGTAGTGAGCAAGATTAAGATGCAAGTGTCAAGCTTCGGGAGCTCTTCTGTGTTTATTAGTACCAAAGAAGGGGGGCCTATAATATCGGTGTAAACGTAAAGTAAATAAGTCGTTTTGTTCTTAATTTTAAAGTCGACGTAGTTACGTTACGTTTATTTGTTTCACTTAAAATATTTTCATAATTTTAAGAATTCATTAATATTTGGATCATCCAGCGCCGCTGAAGGGCAATAGAGAGGGCTATATGCTCGAAGTTTCCTTGCGCGATCGAATCAGAAATGAAGACATCCGCAAGAGAACCAAGGTTACCGACGTAGCCCGATGAATTGCCAAACTGAAGTGGCAGTGGGCAGGGCACATTGCTCGCAGAACGGATGGCCGATGGGACCGAAAAGTTCTGGAGTGGTGACCGCGAACCGGAAGACGTAGTGTTGGAAGGCCTCCCACTAGATGAACCGATGACCTGGTGAAGGTTGCGGGAATCGGCCGGATGCGAGTCGCACGGGACCGGTCGATGTGGCGACACTTGGGGGAGGCCTAAGTCCAGCAGTGGACGTCTTTCGGCTGAAATGATGATGATGATGATGATGAGGGCCGCTGAGAATGTGTGTAGCACCCCATAATAGTAATAGGCAGTCAATCATAATTCTCGATTCAAACTCTCTGCTTTTTTTAAATATAACTGCCACAAATCTACGCAAATATAGTTTTTTTTTTAATTAGAATTAACCTTGACCCACGTGCTCGAATAGATACAGACCTTGCCTAATTTCCTGTATTTTATTACATCACCTGACCAAATGACGTCACCTACATCCTAATGTAGGTACCTCCTGGTTTAGGAACAAATTGTTTCATGTCCTCACCTAAGTTGCGGTCGTATTCATAATGCAGAGGACGAAGTTTTTATCGTCACTCCCGCCATTTTGCTGCCGGTAAAGTAGGGATACGAAGTGGCCCGAAGGTCAGCGAGGATTGCCGACGGATTATGGAAGGTTACACGTGGATAAAGGGTTAGGTTTTTCATTTTTTTTTTATATTTTCTAACTACAGGTAGATAATTTTATGAAAATTACCTTTGCGCGTTATTAAATTTAAATAGTTAGGGAATTCTATAATGTAGTTAATAAATGTTTTAAATTAACATTCAACGCGGGTAGGCGGACGCCCTAGAGGGACTTACAGGTACACTGACCTAATTGGTGATGTTTTTCAGAAAGGTCACGTGCTTCAGGTCTGGTCAGGCCAACCTATGAGGCTGGCTTCTGCTTAAGAGGGATATCACAATGTTTCTGGTATCTGAGTGTTTTAAGAGTTTAAGAGCCTTATCACGCTAACGGATTGCGAGCGGATTCAAAGCGGAGCGGGCGCTCTCTAAGGCACGCTTAGGCTTTGGAGCTTAACGTTGAAAATTAAGTGCACTTTCACGCTGCTATTCGCGGCGAATTCGCTGCGCGCCCGCTTCGCTTTGAATCCGCTCGCAATCCGCTGGTATATTAAGGCTCTTACACTCAAATACAAGAAAAAAAATGATTTTTATTTTACGCGCTCGAGAAATAATCAAACTTTCTCGGGCATATTTTATTTTTTATTTTGTGGCCATATCTAAACCATAATCACACATTTAAACTGAGATTTTTGATGTTTGATAATCAAACATCAAAAATTTCAGTTTTATTCAATGATATTCTACTATACAGATATGTTGTGAGCGCGCAATCGTGAAGACTCGAAAACCGGCCAATTGGCCTGTTTTTCCTTTATTCTGCGTCACTGCGTGTACTTATGTGAGCTGGCTCTGCCCCGCGGCACACTTTTTTCGTTGTTTTTTTAGGTGTATAACATATCTGTTTGTTAGAATATCATTGGTTTTATTGTGTTATGTTTTATTTTTAAAAAAATATGCCCGAGAAAATTTTATTATTTCTTGAGACCTCAAAAAAAAATTTTTTTCTTGTATTTTAGTGCTAGACTCTTAAAACACTCAAATACAAGAAAAATTGTAATGCGTGTATGACCATGTCTGTATAAACGTAGACGAGGCGAATCCAGTACGTAAGGATTGTAATAGCATGTGGTGTTCGGTAGCTTCTGCTTACCCCCATGCGAAAAAATGCGTGAGGTTTATGTACCTATGCACTTAAAAAGGTACCAATTACAGTTCTAAGCGATCATGATGAAACCTTACAGATTTATAATTATAAAAAATAAACAAAAAACCATCTGCTAAGTAAGCCGTCCAGAATTTTCAGAGTTGAGATTTTTTTGAAAAAAAATCTCAACTCATCAGAGGAATGCTCGAAAACGTTCCTGCGTCATCACGGTCCGCAGTAAAAGTTTTATTTATTCCGAAACTTGTTTCATTTTTCTTTGCGCACATTCGAAAGAATAAAGCCAGATGTACACCGCAGGAACACATAAATAACACCGCATAAAAGATGTATGAAGAGAATCCCACTTCAAGAATTATTTACCAGTGGCCGGCTTCAGAAACATCCTTCGATTTTTTTTCTACCCTTTTAAACAATTCCGTGTGTCGTACAGGATTAGGGCCGGCTAACTTAAAGCCACACTCCTTTTTAAGGTTACAGGAAAATTTCCTGCGAGTTACCGAGTTGTTAAAAAGTTGTAGCCGCTCGTAAAATGCGGAAATGGCTGCTTATTTTCACAGTTTGAGGAGTTTCGTCCATATTTTTGTTTAATTACTTCTTCTGTTATGATTTACTCGTTTCTTTGTCAAATTAGGTACTATAATTTAAGCAAGTACATCAACAGCTCTAATTTAAATAAGGAAACGTCTTTTCCAGAACAAATCTACGTCAGTTCGATCAAAGCCAACACAAAAGTCATTAATCTTTTAAACACAAAACTAAAGTTTCTAAATCCGCTCAATAAAAAAAAACAAATCTACATTGGAATTTAGAACAGTTACTTTCGAAGTTCGAAAAAAAAAAACAAGAGTCCCGAAAATCTTTGTTCGAAAAATTCAACTATTTCAATTAAGAGTCTCGTAGCGTTCCATTTTCGAAACTTTGTTTTAAATTGCAGCGCCAGAAGTCGAGTTCCGAAGTCATTCCGAACGGTCCCATTCGACGTTCCGCCGGTAATAAGGTTCCGACACGTCCCGACCTTTTACGATCTTTAACGAAGTAATCGCTTCTGATCGGTGATAGGAAAAAGTGTGCAATTATCTTATAATGCCTTCCGTGAGTTCACTTTTTGCTGCCAAGAATTCATTTAAGTTTAATCGTCTGACATTCATTGAAAAGGGGATAAGTTTAGAACCAAAGTCCAATAATTACGGCAGCTTCTAACTTCACAAAATCGTTGACGAATTGAACCTAATTTTCCATCTTCGTTAAGTATGGAAGTCGGTTAAAAAGTAGAGTAAAAATTAAGACATTTATGTTGGCAGAATTTACAATTAATTAATCATTTACATCTAGATTTCCTTCCCATACTCACTCTAGTCCTGAAATACATCCTATTAATGTTTTACAACAACAGATAAACAGACAAAAAAAAATATTTTATGCATCGTTTTATACGTATCTAAATACCCATTCTTTTTGACGGCCGACAGCTTTCGCAAAAGTTATATTTTATGCAAAAACTTATTTCATATTTCTTATTCAAAGTTCTGCGGTACAGAAAAAGTAGCTACTATCATTATAAAGTGACGTAACTTAAGGGTGTATGTGGAGAGCGTGGGTAGTTGGTAAAAAATCCTATTAAAAGTCCTGGGATTGATCAGCGTTTAACTTTTTCACGTGGGTGTTGGTTGAACCGAAATTAGTTGAGTTATGAATTTACAAGAGGAAGGTTGTGTTTTTGGGGATAACGTAATATTTTCTCTAAAAGACGAGACTTTTGGGATAAAAATACATTTTGTGTATTTTGTATTGTAGGCACAATCATGACCGCATACCGACCCTGTATAGTTGGGAAAAGGAAGTAAATGCCGTATGGACAGTCATACTATTTTTGAAGTACTTAGGTATAGTTTGCATCAGCAGCATTGCAGCATGCATGTAATTTTATTTATTTCTCTTTTTTTAAAGGGGCTTGTTCAATTTGAAGATGTCGCCCTTGATGTAAGTATGTCATTCTTAAAGCATTAAATAAAAAAGTTTTTTTTTTATAGTCTGTTATATGTCCCACTACTGGGTAAATGCCTCCCCTTTCATAATTCATCATCATCATCATCAGCCTATTAATGTTCCCACTGCAAGGACCAGGCCTCCTCTACGAGAGGGAATAGGCTATAAGCCACCACGCCGGCCCAGTGCGGATTGGTAGATGTCACATGTCTTCGAATTTTTTGGTTCTAAGACATGCCGGTTTCCTCACGAAGTTTTCCTTCACCGTTTTGAGAGCAGTGGTGATGAAATAAATTACACAAAGTAATGCGCCTGCCTGGGTTCGAACCCACGACTTACTGTTCGTAACTCGGGGCTGCCACCACTGGGCCACTCTCTATAATTATCTTGTGCGATATATAAATGAAAAGTTAGGTACAAAAAAGATCATTGAACCCATTTAAATGGCTAAGGTAAATTAGTATTCATTTTTCGTACCTACCTTTGTTTCTAATCTATAACCTCGAAAGTTACACGTCAAACGACTTTGAGTCGGAGTTGAGCTGAGTCCTCTATTCGTATTTCCGAAACAAAGTAGATACTGATATATTTCCAATAGTTTTTTGTTTAGAAGCCTTTACTAAAAAGTTTTGCTGACAGACAAAAGTTTGAAGCTAAAAGGGATATAGTTGGGTTCCATTGGTATCAAGTGACCTTGCACTGTTTACATTTTCAAGGTTTTAGACGAACCAGATAGCTCCGACGGAAAATCCGATCACTGTAATCTTTGTTCCACATTTTGAGTAGTAGTAGTGTCATGTTAAAGTAGGCATAATGTAAAAAAAGACATTGCGTAAATGTAAGTAACGCAATGCATATATAGCCTTATACTGGAAATAGCACTGAGATTATGTGTACACCTGTGGGGTTTCCTAATCTGCATAGCTATTCACAAAATTGCCACAGATAACTATAGCTATACTTAGTCCAAATTGATTCGATGCCTATAGTCGGAGGAGATTGTTTTTTTAAATTTCGGCAAAGCAATAATGCGTCTTTACGGCGTAAATATTGTTTGAATATTCAAATTGTGTTTATAAATATAATATCATAGATAAACATGATTATTTAAACCTAATGTTTACTTATAACAAATTAACATTTATTTGTGTTCTAAACAACAAAATAAAAAAATGATCTTTTATTTTTATATTAGGCTGATTAGCGGCTTCATACCTTTGCTTCTCCTTCAACCTGGCGAAAGGAAAGTGCGGAAAAAAGTCAAAATTAAAATCATAGTTTCATAATAATTCATGACAAAATTATTTTTCATTCTTTTATCTTATTTCTTCAAAAGTTTATTGAAAAACGTCTTTTAATACACGTGGACATTTGTTATTGCAGTTCTCGGCTCAAAGAAACCCTCGCCTACGGCTCGGGAGTTAATTCCGCCTCGGATGCAATAACAAACTTTCTCTACTTGCATTAAAATGTACTATTCTGATTACACAATCTTTTACTTTTTTAACTGATTTAATTTTTTTTTTGCAACCTGAGATCCGCCGATGCGGCGCGCGGCTTGAGGTTTTCGTGTCATAATCATAACCGCCTGAGACAAAACACTTTATGAAGCACCATTTTAAGTGCTTATTCTCAAGTCTGATCCCCCTAATTCTTTCTCAGTTTACCAAACATTTGGAGTGCACTATACAAGTGCACTTGATCAAATATTTGCGGTCGATGACAGCACAAACAGTCTTCAGTAACCACGGCGTTTGGTGCACCGTCAGCACGATCGGGTTACCTACTGTTTACCGATATGGTGTGGTCTTTAATTAGGTGAAAAAATTGAGGTACCTAGTTGATGTCATTACGAAGACTGGCAGTTAATATAATTATGTAATAGCAATAGGGTCGATGACAAAAAAATCAAATTATTTCGTCAGATAGATTTCCAAAAAATATTGGGCACACATTTTTCCTTTTTTCACGTAAGAAACAAAAAATTAAGACGATACAGTGCGTTGAAACTCGTCTGACGTCACATTTGAGTGCAATTTTTATTCAAATGTGACGTCACAAGCCCTACTCGTGATGTTTGACACGATTTATCTTCGTTAATTTTTATTAATTTGAAAAAACACATATCCAATACTTTTCGATAATCTAACTGACGGACTAAACAGAATCATATTTTTTTTAGTCAGTCATCTTTCCTATTGTTTTTGTTGTTGTAAAAACTTTGTTCGACGTCAGCAATTTTTTTTTGTCTAAGTACACATACTAAAGAGGAGCCACTCCTTGGAGATGACTAAACAATACCAGCCGCACGATTCGATTGAAGGTCTGCTACGCCTGTCAAGATCAGTCTGTGGATGGGTTACCATTCATTACATACGGAGGCTGCGTCAGAAAGTTCGTGTAGGCTTTGGACCTGGCTGGTATTGCTTGATCTTTAACAATAGTGACAGGTCTGATGCTCGAAAGTTTGACAACCAGTCATATTAGATTACACGATTTATCGGGCCCTGCCCGCAGGGACAGAGAAGTGTAATAAGAAACACAGGGTCCCTAAATAATAAGCGACGCCCTGCCTCGGCAGGAAACACGATCGACAGGGCCCGATAAATAAGGCCTTACACACTTAAACGGTGAATTTTTAAAATGAGCGTGGATATCTATAACCGAAACTATTAGGAATAAAAAAACACGAGGGTTCCGTTTTTTGCCATTTGGCTACGGAACACTAAAAATACTCAAAGGAGTGTCGACTCCGATTTTCATGAAAACTCTAAAACGGCATCATTGAATTTACGAAAAATCAATATTCCTAGCTAGAAATCGGACCCGTTGATTTTGGAAAAAAAAACTCACACTGTATAACTCAGTAACGGGGTTGGTTTATGTAAAATACTGGTATTATCTACATTTGGCTGAAGCCTACCTCAACATTGTGAAGAATAAGCTATGCAGGTGATGGGAACTCTCAGATATGGACAAGAAAATAATCAAGTTTGTCTATCTACACAACATATCATCACGGCTGTTATCCCCGAAGGATTGGGCAAAGATGTACCTGATAGTACCCACAATTACTAGTTGTGTTTAAATATATTGTATATCTACTAATAAATAAATAAAAAAGTTATATAATTATATTATCTTTTTAATTATAGGTAACAGAACAAATCACATTCAAATATGTATATCAACAACAACAACAACAACAACAGCCCATAACGTCCACTACTGGACATAAGCCTCTCCCATGATGGTAGGAATATGCCGTAATCTCCACGCTTGGCAGGCGTATTGGAGATCGCAGTGATGAAAGACTAACAGAAAACGCTGCTGCCCATTCTCTGGTCTACGGAGGCGCAAGGTGTTCAGCCTCAGACATAAGTCGCCTTATACGACACCCGTGAGGGTAATGGGTTGGTTCTATTCTACTCTGCCGGATACCACACGGCTCAAGTATGTATATAAAAGATGTAAATTTACAAGAAATAAAAGGTTTTTTTATTTTTATTTTATATCTAATAAAGAAATAGTCTGCCATAAAGTTCCAGCCTACAAAACAAGCCTAACTAAACCATCTATTTCTATCTAGACCCAAAATTAAAGGGTTAAAATTAAACGAAAGGCCGTACAGCCCACTTGTGGGTACTGAAATTAACATTTTTATCGGGAAAACCGTAAACCTTATTTTATTTCCAGTTTATATTCTATTCATTGCAAAAAAGAGGCAATTTATTACCGAAAATATAATCCCAAAAAATTAAACCTTTCTAAAAACCTAGTCTGAGCTGGATTTTTATCAATATTTTTTTTGTTACTAGAGTTATTTTAATCCTAGATCGTTATATTCCGAAAAGATTCATAAAATTACGTTATTATAAATTATAACGTTTGCTTGTACACGTTGGTCTTTTATTTTATCACGTTTTGTGGTTTTTTAGGGCAATAATCCAGTAAAAGCTGTCACGCGATATTGATAGATGGCAAATTAAACTTTAGGTAACTGAAAAAACCTCACACATGTAATCCTTGACGGGTTAGGCAGAGGGCTTGAGGGGTTACCTGTATTACACACATATTTCAACAGTTATGGGTCCAATGTGTTTATTACATGGTACCATCTACTTCATACATAATACATATCTAACTGCTGAAATTAGACTTAAAATAATTTTACTATGCTTTTATTATTTCTTTCCTCTTTAATTATTTATATTTGTTTATTATTTTATAATTTATTTTTTTTATAATTTTTATTTTTTTATAATTTGTTTATTATTTCTCTAGATACTTGATTATTGTTTTTTTTATAGATTTGTGTGCCCATAAGGCTAATCACAGCATGAACTCACTGTATATTGTAAGACCTTTAATATAACCCGTGTATCACAAATAAACTGTTTGTTTCATAGTTTTGTCCCGTGTGAGTCAAAGACATACATTTTTTTCTTTCTTTAATCTTGCTGTGGACAAAAACCTAACTTTACTAATAATATTTACGTAACTACAACCACGTATAATATTTGTTCTAGTAAGAGACAACCCCCCGACCTTACAAATTCAATTAACCTACCCCTGATTCAAATATTTGCAAAGATGTGATAGTGTTTTTTGTTTCAAGAAAAAAAAAACAATAATTATCCATTGAAAAATGCTTTTGAAATGACGATGAATTTTCAGAAGAGATATATTTTGACTTGATTTTTGTTTTATAATTGAAAATTAGACGAGATTTTTTTAATATTGAACTTTTTTATGTTAAGTGGATAGATTTCATTAGATTATGCGTAGTAGGTACAATCACGAGAATCAATATGTAAACACTTAAAAACTTTTAAAAATGTTTTTCTCCTACTGTTTTGATTAAAATTTCATGTTGTTACGAACAAGGTGTTCTGGAACTCATATTTTCATTAAAAAATCCTATCTCCAAGTTACAGTCTATATTTCCCGCGAAAGTAGAGTTTAAATTTAGGAAAGTGTATTTCTAATTATGCTCGTGACTGTACCTACACATCTGTTGTTAATAAGAATAAAATTAAATATAATTAGCTAATTTTACTTTAGAATTTTCTTGATTCCATAATTAAATGCCGTTTTATAGGATAAAAAGTGGTTTGTTTAATTTTCACCTTGCTGATAATCGCGATATCTCAACTTAGATCAATTTAGTAAGTTTACTAGTTGACCCGCGCAACTTCGTCTGCGTCTCATAATATAGCTTATAACATGTCATTTTGTGCATTCAATTACGAACAAAAACCTTTTAAAATCAATATAGCTTACCTCCCATAACATACGGGGTGATAATATGTAGCCTAAAGCCTTCGTTGGTTTACAAAACACATTTTCGCTGAATTTCAATTCAATCTATCCAGTAGTTTTGGCGTGAAGCCGTACCATACACACAGACAAAAATTCTAAAAAGTCACTTTTTGTCATCAGTTGCGTTTTTCTAACAAAAGCCACTTATTTTTTCTTGAAAATTCTCAATGTACAGTTTTTCTTTCGTTACTGCTTTATCTATACTAATATTATAAAGAGGAAAACTTTGTTTGTTTGTTTGTTTGTTTGTTTGTAATGAATAGGCTCAAAAACTACTTGACCGATTTAAAAAATTCTTTCACCATTCGAAAGCTACATTATCCACGAGTAACATAGGCTATATTTTATCCCCGTACTCCCACGGGAACGGGAACTACGCGGGTGAAACCGCGGGACGTCCGCTAGTTATATGTATAGATAAAACTTAAGACATGAATGCCCAATTACAAACTCATAAAATCTCATCATATTCATATTTATAATCGTAATAACACTGTATAAAATTGTCATAAAACCACGGGTAAAGTACGAGTATTTACACTCATAAAACCAAGTTTATTTTCATATTTCTTTATATTACAATGTTTATTTCATGTCATGAAAGCGTTTATAAGACAATCATGGTATTTACATCATAAGTGTAAACTGTTTCTTAGTTGAAATTGGAAATCTTAATACAATATATTATTATAGTTGTAGGTATCCCGTAGTGTAAAAAGTATCTAAGTTTTATCATTTAATGTCCCACGGAGGTCATAATTGGCGCCATCTAAACGAATCTTATCAGCATAAGATAAATAACAAATGAAAATATACCTGCCGCATGTTGAAGGAGCGGTGGGCAAAAATAAGCACAAGAATTAGGCGAGACGACAAAAAAATCTAATTAGTCCTTCAAATAGATTTCCAAAAAATATTGGACACATATTTTTTCTTTTGTTACGAAAAACAAAATTGACGAAGATATGACGCTTTTAAAATTCTCAATACGTCACCCTTTTTTTTTTTTTCGGATGGGAAGTCATCAAATGACTCCTCCCGCTCTGGGCGGAGCAGGAGGGAGTGTCAGACTTTTACTGACTAAAACCCATCCATGTTCCTTCATCGCCCTTTGTGTTCTGGGGCCACGGTATCTCTTTCGAACAGTCCCGCAACCCCGGCAGGCATCGGTCCTTGCGGACCCCTTCCTATTGCTGACTCTCTTTGAGGCGCGCGTAGAACACGAACGTGCCGTCGACACGGCCTGTCGCCATGAGACGGACGGACGGCGAGCTAGCCCATAGCCCACCGTCCACAGTCATACGAACCCTTGGTATAATTTTTAGCTAGTTCTGACGTCACGAGCCCAAGTTTTGATGCGTTTTATCTTTGTCAATATTGTTTGATAAATCAAACATAACATAATCAAACATATTTTTTGTTTTTGTAAACAAAAACAAAAAAATATGTGTATAAGCAATACCTACTCTTACGAAACTTATATTGTCACTTACGGGATATCTTCCGTGATAATAAATTGTTTTAAGATAAAAAGATTAGATTTGTTAGATTGATTGATTGGTTAGATTAGATTTGTTTTGAGATATAAGTTTAGTTTTAAACCGTGAAAGCTTAAAACAGTACCTACTCTTACGGACTAAATACTCTAACTTACGGACTAAATAGATTTGCAATCATAATAATACTTAATCATAATCATTTATTTATTTACACAAACATGAGTACAATACATACAAATTGTCAGCATGCAAGAGATGTTAAAATAAGTATAAATACAGATCATCAATTTTTTGATACTGTCGTCATGTCTATTCCAACCTATGATGGAGGGGTGAGCTGGACTTATTTTGAAAGATTGGCTTACAATCGTGTTTGATTGTGAAAAGTGGAAAGAGGAAAAGAAAGGGTTTGACCTGGATGGCGACAGTATACGCTCATAAAAATAATAACAAATAAATCGCTTCTATTTTTTTTTTCAAATATTATACAGGTGACTTTTTTATCACTTTCCAAAAAAAATGGGTATAATAGGTGAACGGAGTAGAAGCAAACTGGCATACTGGCATATAAAAAATTCTAAATTCAAATCATACGCGTATTGCGTATGATTTGAAATTCGATTTTTTTTTTTCAGAATTCCTCTGTCTTTGTTCTAATAAGAAAAGTTTACTTGAAATGTGTAGCGTTTTTTGATGATAGATCAATTTTTTTTTAAGCTGTGGAAAAAGAAAACAAAAAAAAAACTAGGTAAGTATGCCATAAGCTTCTACTCCGTTCACCTATAATATACCCATTTTTTTTTTGGAAGTGATAATAAAGTCTTCCGGTATAAATTTCATCCATACAAACTAATAAAATTAGATCTGTTTGTAACACTTTCAATGGCTGAACAGATTCCTATGAAATTACTAAAAGTTTAGACCTTGTAGTATGTTCCCGTGGGACAATTGCAACCTCCACGCGGGTGGAGCCGCGGGCAACGCTAGTACTTTCAATATCAATGATAACACAAACACGTGCTTCTTGCATACTTCAAACAGGAAGTGCACCGGTGTTCAAGTTAAAAGCACCGTAAGTAAATGTTCCATACTATCAGGTATATAACCTTAAATATTTGTTTAGGCGTTTCTTATTGAGTTCCTATACCTGTTACGTCACGTTGGATGTTATAGTGTGCCGTATTATCTATACTAATATTATAAAGAGGTAACATTTGTTTGTAAGTTTGTATGTTTGTAAGTTTGTATGTAGGGGGTAATCTCCGGAAGTAATGAACCAATTTTAAAAATTGTTTCACTGGTAGAAAGCTACATTATTCGTGAGTGCTATAGGCTATATTTTATTCCCGTACTCCCACGGGAACGGGAACTACGCGGGTGAAACCGCGGGACGTCAGCTAGTTTGTGATAAACTTAAGATAGGAGTGTTCTCAGAATCGAAAATAATCTAGTCAATATACTATAGGGCCTGGACAATAAGTCATCCAGGTAGGGTGACCAATCATTGATTTATAAAACACCAAGATATATACATACAGAAGCTGTGTCTCAAAAACGTCTGCAGAAAACTCACACTTTTCACTGCTTGCAATTTCGTTTCTAATTCAGTTACCGGAAATCAATAGCTTTCAAGCCTTTACTAACGTACGTTGCTCGCGTTTAATAAACAACTTTAAATTTCGGTGTAAGTTCGAATTTGTGTTTAGTCAGTCAGAATTTGTAATTTTTTTGGTTTTATTTATCGAAGACACTTTCATGGAGTTGGTGATGACTGTGAAAACCTGTAATTGCCTTTGTATTACTTACTAGCGGACGTCACGCGGTTTCACCCGCGTAGTTCCCGTTCCCGTGGGAGTACGGGGATAAAATATAGCCTATGTCACTCAGGGCGAATGTAGGTTTCTAATGGTGAAAGAATTTTTGAAATTGGTTCATTACTTCCGGAGATTATCCCCTACATACAAACTTACAAACTTACAAACAAATGTTACCTCTTTATAATATTAGTATAGATATCATTTTTATTCTCTTCTCTCTCTTATGACCGTTTGGTTCCTAAGTACTTGCACACGTTAAAATTTAACGTGCTTAAAAAAAATAGAACGTAATCTTTTTTGTTTATCAATTTATACCAACAGCATTCAATCCAGCACTATCTTTCAAAATACACAACCGTACAAAACTGCAAAACATAATTTGCGACAGTATTATTAATACGGCGGTAGTTTTCAACGCTTTCACGTCCCCGAGTAGGGTGGCAAAGCAAGTGTCTAATTTAACTGAGACTCTCTAAGTTTGTTCATTAACTTTAACAAGATTTTGTTGCGTCACCCTTTGAGACTGCGCACTACGGTGAAATATTAAGAGTAATTTTTTAAAAAGGTATATTTTAGAAGACGTAATTGCTTTCTCTACGAACGTTATTTTTTTAGTGGATCCTTTTATAGTGAGGGTTTTGTTGCCGCTTTGTTACAGGTTTTATGTGCTGGATTTCTTTTTTTTTAAGTGTTAAAGGAGAGGAAGGTTCCTACATAAAGTTTTTTCCGTGTAAAGGTGAATGAGTAAAGGTATTCTTTTGTAACTGTATAAACAGTGTTGAAGTATACAGCGTTAAATAAAGTAATTTTGGCGTTGAAAATTTGTATTCATATTTTTTTAGAATTTAGGGTAAACGGCGAGATTAAGATGATATTAATGTACATAGTTTTGATACATCATTATTCATTGCTTTTGCATTTATAATCATGATTTTCTTTTTTCGTCATTGCAAGTAATCAAAATTCAAAACAACATCTAAAAGCATGTTAAACTTTTCACAAACTTAATTTAAATCCCGAAAACTTGCGCTGCTTTAACGGGTTCAAAGAAAACAAGTTTATAAAATCCGCATCGCTAATTTTACTCAAGCAAAAATGTTTTTAATCTATTTATAAATTTACAAAAGGTGTAGCTGCAAAGTTTTTCTTTAGTAAAAAAATGAAACTCACAAAGGCAGTTAGGAACTATCGGCCGAACAATATCCTTGCGTTGGAACTCTTAAAAAATATTGAGAGCGGAAATATTTAATTGCATTATTTTACAAGAGAAGTTGGTCGGGAGACGTCCTGCCTTCAACAGACTTTGTGGACGCCGTAACCGCTCAAAGAATGGAAAGAAAAACTTTATGAAAAAATAGTTTAAATTGTTAGGAGTTTAAAAGTCGTTGCACTAGTAATTGGTGTTACTTTTATAATGAACATGCTTTTTTCGTGTATCAAGATTATGTTTTTGCTTTTCTGACTTATGTATCCCTCAAATGGCTTAGCATGATCCTGCGTTACGCCTACAATACTGGAGCATTAATTTTGAAATAAATATATGGTAAAGTTGAGGATTAATGCTAAGTCATATGTGTAACGAAAACACGATTCCATAAACTTTTCTCGATAGAAAAAAAATCCAAAGTTACCTCCAAATCGAACAATAAACCGCTGGTATTCAAAAACTACTTCGAATTAGATCATGAAACTTTGCATACTAGTTAGTATGCAAAGTTTCATGATCTAATTCGAAGTAGTTTTTGAATACCAGCGGTTTATTGTTCGATTTGGAGGTAACTTTGGATTTTTTTTGGCTTTATATCTAGTTCAGTTGAACTAGATATAAAGCAGGTCTTATGTGTTTTATTTTTTTAGTCCAATCAATATATTTTTTGTAAATCGCAAAAAACTACTCATTTCGCACTATTCGGCCGCAGTGACTGACTTAACAACCGCTTTGTAGTGCAAGCTGATTAGAACTTTATTCTAACAGTAGGTATTTCAAACGAAGTTTGAACCACCACAAATAGAGGTGCTAATTTTAGGGGTAGAAGGGCCTTAACGAAGTCAGTCTATACTGTTTCCACTGATGGGACTTGGGTCTCATCCCTTGGGGTCGGAGTACAGCCCACTCTTTTTCACAGGGAGGTGGTCAGTGTCCCCCAATCGGGATTAGCAGATGTCACCATCTTCTGGGGTCTTATATGGCTTGGGTCTGCTACTTGTAGGTCGGGGCTGTAACAGTAGGCCATCCACCACTGCTCGTGCTGAAAGTTTATGAGGATCGATGGCATGGATGGACGGATGTTTGTAATAGTTGGTGCCAGTTAAGATGAGAATAGCGGTCGTTGACCCACGTACATTTATTAAAATTCTTAACTTTGAAAACTAAACACAAGCCTGTTCAAGTCTTGAATCGTCATCTATCGTGATCTTCAACATTTTTTCTTATGAAAAACAATACATGGTTTACCTATTTGTTTTTGTTCGTATGAAGAGATATTAGGGAAAGGGCAATGACCGCTATTCTCATCTTAACTGGCACCAACAGTGAACGGAATTATATAAAACTTAACTGTAATCTATCCATATAATAAAACAGTAACGAAAGAAAAACTGTACATTGAGAATTTTCGAGAAAAAATAAGTGGCTTTTGTTAGAAAAACGTAACTGTTGACAAAAAGTGTCTTTTTAGAATGTTTGTATGTTTGTCTGTGTGTATGGTACGGCTTCACGCCAAAACTACTGGATATATTGAATTGAAATTCAAAAAAAAATGTTCTTTGTAAACCAAGGAAGGCTTAAGGCTACATATTATCACCCCGTATGTTATGGGAGGTAAGCAATATTGATTTTAAAAGGTTTTTGTTCGTAATTGAATGCACAAAATGACATATTATAAGCTATATTATGTGACACAGACGAAGTTGCGCGGGTCAGCTAGTATATAAATATACTAAATACTTATACATACTTAAGTATGTAGCTTATACATCTATGCAGAAATCATAAAGGCTATAATTTATGAAGGATATTTATTAATTAAAACTTTATGCACATAATGTACAAAGGCGGGCTTAACGCCTTGGGCATTTTCTACCAGTCTACCTTAGGGAAATGCAGAGACAAAATAGTAGGTGCAATAGTATAGAATTTTTTGAAGAATAAAGTATTATAATAAATACTTTATACATACATACAACAAAATACAACGTAGATGAAGAAAACCAACAAATTAATTGTGGGACAAGTCTGTCAACTTTTTATGGAAGTGTTCGCGAGATTTTACTTTAAATGTGAGCCGACTGGTTGCCATCCTGAATTCCTGATATTCAGAGGATAGATATTACCTATTTTAAAAACCGGCCAAGTGCGAGTCGGACTCGCACACGAAGGGTTCCGTACCATTGACTATATTTAGTATTTGTTGTTATAGCGGCTACAGAAATACATAATCTGTGAAAATTTCAACTGTCTAGCTGTCACGGTTCATGAGATACAGCCTGGTGACAGACAGACGGACAGACAGCGAAGTCTTAGTAATAGGGTTCCGTTTTTACCTTTGGGTACGGAACCTTAAAAAGAATTTGCGCGGACGAAACTGCGGGTGTAGCTATACTTGTATTCTTGCTGATTGGCTAGGTAACTTTTGTTAGCCTCAATCATCAGTCAATCAGTTTATCAGTAAATAATTCTTTTTCTAAGTTGATGTCCAAAACAATTTTTCGTTTGCGCGACAAATTAATCTTGCTATCGTTGGCGTTTCTAAAAAAGAATGACTAAAACAAAGCCAGGGTCAAGTTCTCTTATTGTTTTCATTACGACCAGGGCCTCAAGTCTGCTATTACAATAGTGTCAGAATAGTCGTTCATTGATCTCATAATTGTCGATTTTGACAAGTTTGGTAATCTACTAATATAATGGCGTCATTATGGCTTTCCAATGAACAACCACTGACACTCCATTGAAAGGAATGGTAATCTCGTACACAATGACAAATGAATGACTGACATAAGCGGTAATCTGCTAAAATTTTGACAGTTCCTTTGGATCATTGACTTATCATTGAAACGTCATTGTGCGGTCATGGTTTTTAATTCGATCATGGTTGTGGATTATTGGATGGAGACAATGAATTCACTACGAACAAAATATTCTCGAGCCAGCCAACGCAAATCAAGTCTGCTATTACAATAGTGTCAGAATGATCTATCGTTGATCTTTTATTTGTTGATTTTGACAAGTTTGGTAATCTACTAATATAATGGCGTCATTATGGCTTTCCAATGAACAACCACTGTTTTAGAATGGTAATCTCGTACACAATGACTAACATAGAGCGGTAATCTGCTAAAGTTTTGACAGTTCTTTTGATCACTAACCTATCAGTGGAACGTCATTGTGCAATCATTGCTTTTATTTCGATCGTGTTTGTGGAATATTGAATGGAGACAATGAATTCACTACGAACAAAATGTTCTCGAGCTAGCCAACGCAGTGGATGCTAGAGAAAGAAGATGGGCGGAATGCAGAAGACGTCGTCGTGCCCTTCGCTTGACGCGAATGATGGACGTTTTGGGAGAGTGGATGTTTTGGGAGAGTAGACGTTTTGAGCCTAAAGGGATTATTTGAACCCTTTTAAGATATTCTCGAGGCGGAATTTGTAAAGTCGTTTCGCCTTGGAAAGAACTCATATGGAGGTTAATAAATTGAAGAACTCATTCCCCATTGCAGCGTATTAGAAGCATGTTTCAGGTAAAGACCCATTATTATAAGCAATTTATTGTTTTAGATACTCAATAACAATGATTAGATGCAAAAGTTTATGTCAAGAACAGTATTAATTAAATAAAAGTTAAGTTACCTGCGGTTGTACTTATAAAAGTAAATTGATTTTTTCAGGTTGCAGTTCATGCTTTACATTATAGTCGAACAACTGCAGGCAAGATTGTGAATGCATGTTACATATTGCACAACATTCCATACATGGCAAGAGCACCGTTGCCACCTGATGAAGTTTATCTAGAAGTACTTGGCTTGCAATAGGTGATTTACATTCCACATTTCACTTAGAATGAAGATGGAATTTAAAATAATACTGCTATGTTAAAAATCAACATTTAAAATAATCTTTATTTCTCATAAACTAAATATTTATTTAACATTTTAAACTTGAATTTCAAGTCAATTGAAAAACCTGAAATGTAAATTTAAGTACTACTACAACTACTACTACAACAGCCAATAACGTCCACTGCTGGACATAAGCCTCTCCCATGATGGGAGGAATTTGCCGTAATCTCCACGCTTGGCAGGCGGATTGGAGATCGCAGTGATGAAAGACTAACAGAAAACGCTGCTGCCCATTCTCTGGTCTACGGAGGCGCAAGGTGTTCTGCCTCAGACATTAGTCGCCTTATACGACACCCGTGAGTGTGATGGGTTGGTTCTATTCTACTCTGCCGGATACCACACGGCTAAATTTAAGTACTACATAAAACAAAAGACAAGTTACAATATCTAATGTAATAATAATAACAAATCAAAATCAGTCTTCATACAAATCAAAAAGATCTTCAATATTTTAATTTTAATCATCATTTGAATAACAAATCACAAATATTACCTTTTAATAAAAATAATAACAGTCATTCATGTCATTAATCACTAATCTGTCTTTTAATTTAGGAGGAAAATAATAATGCAGCACCTAATTATCAAAACCATCAAAGGGTGAATCGGGATCTTCTTGAAGGTCGGGCACTGCAGCAGGCTCTTCTTGACAGACTGTGGAGAAATGCATAAATTAAATTAGCAGGTATGTACTGTAAACCTACCTTAATGTTCTAATGAAGTACGAAAATGCTCTAAGTATTAATAAAATGATTTAACTCTTTGTTACAGATCCACAGTGACCACAGTATTGACAAAATATGATTTAACGTTTCAAGCCCGGGAACAGAACATTGTTATTCCTGTAATTACGGGTATACTTATAGGTTAAAATAAATTAATACTCTTTTTATAAACACTGTTTCATTTAATTATTTTGTCATGACATTATAATTCTGCAGAGTTTGTGTGAAAACAAAATTAAGTTTAATACAAAAGTTGCAACTTCTTTTATAGCATGTTGTGTAACCTAGCGCTTAGTATCAGAGTTACAATCAAGATGTCAGATTCTGGCCAATGTACTACTACTGATTGAGCCTAAACCTAACACAAGCTTATAAGCTTAGATGGAGGGGTCATATTAATTATTATAATTTTTATTGTTTTGTTTTCAATGCTCCATAATACTTATTGTGGGTATGTTGGTAGCACACACAATGAGTAGAAGTTCCGATTTTGGGTGAAACCATTACCTAAAGGTGAATGACTTACCTATAAATCAACAGTAATTAGTAATTACCTTTTTTGGCACACAGTGGCCTCTATGGTTCACCATTTTTTCTGTGGTGGAGCTGTCCTTCAATGCAGCAGCTGAGTTGTTGATGGCCTGCCCGAGCATGTTTTAAAGTCGCCTCGTTCCTGGCTTCAATAGCATCCAGCCTTGATTGAGCAACATCGAGAGGGTACATGGTCTGTTTCTATAAAAAAATATATATTTTGTAACATCGGGCGACATACTTTGCCCATAAAGTGGGGCGTTAATGGTCAAAACAAATAATTGCAAGATCTTTACCTTCGATAAACTTCGCCCTTCATTGGTGGTTTTCCAATTATTCAAGTGGAGCCGAAATTTGCTCAATTATCACCATTTTGTATAAAATCAATAAATATAGGCTTCTCGGTCAGTGGGTCGTCTTAGGGGTAAAAATATACAAACAAAAATCTAACTAGACAATCAAATGAAAATAAATACAATAACAAAACACCGGCCGCTAGATACAAAAACAAATAAACGTCAGTAAACAGTAATGCCACATTTGACTTTGACATATAAACAGATAAAATATTAAATTTACCGCGTATTTTTATCCGCGTTGAAAATTTTAATGTTTTTTCCTATTTACGAACTTTTTATTAATTCAGATGGCTTAAAACACTAATAAATAATATGTAAATAAATAAATAAACGAAATCTGGCATGAATAAATGTTCAAATGTAATAGTAGTTTTTCGAAAATCATTTCTACTAACGGGTCTTATATTAATGGCAATACAACAAAGTCATTACAACACGAGACCATTGTCCGGACAATGATCGATCACTATGAATTTAGCAGACTACGAACTTTTACCAAAATGACAATAGGATCGTGTTGGACTGACGAAGAGCGTTATTTAGAGAGCATTATTATAAGCAATTGTTCTAAATACTCATGATGAGTGATTATTAGAATAAAAAATAGAAAATTGAATTAATTTCTTACTTTATAAATTTAGATGCTCTATTTCTTGTTTATGTCAAGAACAGTAATTAAATATAAGTTAATCTACGTTTACCTAAATAAATAAATATTAAATATTGCTCGACATTACACACAGCGCCATCTAGTGCCACACTAAGCAACGAGGCTTGTATCGTGGACACCAGATAGTTAATATACTACATAGATACTTTTTGTTTGTAAATACATACTTAATATACATATAAACATCCATGACTCGGAAACAAATGTCCATGCTCATCACACAAACATTTGCTCCGACCGGGATTCGAACCCGGAACCCTAAGAACGTAAGGCAGCCTGACTACCACTGCGCCAATCGGGTCGTCCCAATGCAGCCAAATGCCAAATGCAGCTAGGTAAAAAAGTAAATTGATTTTTTGCAGGTGTTTGCAGCACACATGCTTTACATAGGGCTGGTTTACACCCGGGCAACCAACGATATTCTATTATACAGATATGTTGTGAGCGCGCAATCGTGAAGAGTCAAAAACGTTCCAATTGGCCTGTTTTGCCTTTATTCTGCGTTACTGCGTGTATGTGAGCTGGCTCTGCCCCGCGGCACACTTTTTTCCGTGGTTTTGTAGGTGTAATAACATATCTGTATAATATGGCTAGTTTATACTTTACACCGGGGCAACACTGTGCGGCATTGCAGCATGCCACAAAGGCGCATGCTTCAATAATTTAAAATGTTGCACATTGTGCGGCATTGCAACAACTTGCGTCATGTATCAGACTGTCACAGCTTATATCCAAACACTATGGATTCCATGCCACAATCTTGGTGCGTCATACAGTTTATAGGTTATGTTTGGGATGCTTTGAAAATTATCTAGGCACGATGTTGCCTCGGTGTAATATAGTCTGCGGCATACCGCAATTGCCGCTCACCGTGGTTAATTGCATCATACCAAAAGATGACGCACGCCACAATATGTAGCTCGCTGCAATGCCGCACAGTGATGCCCCCGGCGTAAAGCTACCTTTAGAATAACATTGGGGGCAACACTGTGCGGCATTGCAGCATGCTACATGTTGTGGCGTGCGTCGTATTATGGTGTGCTACAAATAACGATACAATGCAGCAATTGCGGTATGCGGCAGCGTATTTTACGCCGAGGCAACATCGTGCCTTTTTCAAAGTATCATGCTGTATATTTTATTGGAGTGTTTTGGTCTACCAACTTGATTGATTGAGGGGACAAGACACCGTAGATTATGGCTGATGAAGTAACTTTAGCAGCATGACGCAAGGTGTTGCCAAGCCACACGATTCTTGCCACAATGTGCTACATTTTAAAATATTGTAGCATGCGGCCATGTGGCATGCTGTAATATCGCATAGCGTTGCCCCGGCGTAAAGCAGCCTTTAGAGTTCAACAACTGCAGGCAAGATTGTAAATGCATGTTACCTATGGGTTACAATCATCATCTGCCTGCCTAGCCTTTTCCCAACTATGTTGGGGTCGGCTTCCAGTCTAACCGGATTCAGCTGAATACCAGTATTTTACAAGGAGCGACTGCTTAACTGACCTCCACAACCCAGTTAGTACTGGGAAATACGATACCCCTTGGTAAGACTGGTTGTCAGACTATATGGGCCACTGACTACCTACCTGTAACGACTGTCAAAGATCTACAAATGACAGCTGGGACCAACAGCTTAACGTGCTTTCCGTGGCACGGAGGAAACTCGGTGTGTAAGGGTGGTCACCCATCCACAGACCAACTTAGGCAAGCACGGCTTAACCTAAAGATTGACCCGAGCGGCTGTTATTACTTAGCCACGAGCTCCTCCACTTAGGGGTTAAAATATACAAACTAAAATCTAACTAGAACACTCAAATGAAAATAAATACAAAAACAAAACACCGGCCGCTAGAAACAAAAACAGATACACGAGAGTAAACTTTAATGTCACATTTGACTTTGACATTTATACAGATAAAATATTAAGTTTTACATTAATCCGCGTTGAACATTTTAATGTTTTTTCCTATTTACGAACTTCTTATTAATTCAGATGGCTTAAAACACTAATAAATTATATGTAAAATTATATAAAATGAAATCTGGCATGAATAAATGTTCAATTTTAATAGTAGTTTTTCGAAAATCATTTCTACCACCGGGTTTTAAAAATGGCAATACAACAATATCATTCCAACACAATTCTATTAAGAGACCATTGACCGACCAGTGATCTATCATTATGAACTTAGCAGACTATGAACTTTTACCAAAATGACAATGGCGTCGTGTAGGAATGACGATTTTTATAAAAATAGCAGACTTGGGGCCCAGATAATAATCATTTCATTCCGAGAAGCAGAAATAATAAAAGATATCTTATTGAGTTCCAGTAAAAATAATAATGGCTTCGTTATAATCTGCAGGACAGACAGAATTTGAGTGGACTATATAAGTAGTACCTATACATATATTTAAATAATAGTAGCTGTTGCTTGCGACTTCTGCAAAGGCGGAACAAGTGAAACGACAGGTTGCTCAACATTGACTGTCTTTATTCAGTATGTCACACTTATATATAACATGATTTACTTATACACTACACCTCCTATCGAGGAGAGAAAAAAAAAATTAAACTAAACATTTTTTTTTTTTTTTTTAATCTAAATCTCTACTAAAATTTTTCAACTAAACAATAAAGTTCAAGTTAAAGTTAAGTTCTTAGTACTTATTATTAAACATAATTATCATTACAAATGTATGTATGTACCTATAGTGCCTATTATTATCTACTGGTTAGTAACAAGCGCTCAATACTAACTAGGATATCTGTTACATTGCAATAAACATTGTATCTTATTTCAATAACATTTTTATTACTTGTCATTTTAATTGCTTAATTAATTGACATCTATATAATTATCTATTAGGAAACAAACAACTTTGTACGATTCTTATGAACAATGTTAGGTTTTCCATTCATTAATAATTCTACATTTGGCGATTTCTCTCGAATTACTCTGTACGGACCTGAATACAGTTCACTTAATTTGTTACCAGTTTCATTCTTTACAAGAACCAAATCATCTTTCTTGTAAACTACTGTTTTTACCTTCTGATCATATTTATTTTTACGTATTATTTTCGACTGAATTAAATGGTCACGAGCTTCCTTCTGGGAAACTTGGAGCCTATATTTTAACTCTAAAGGATAGTGATCACTGTTGTAAAGTGGATCAATAATATTTTGTGTCAAATTATGTGGAAGACTACACTTTTTCCCAAATACCAACTCGTATGGGGTATAATTTGTTGAGCTATGTACGGACGTATTATACGAAAAACACCAGAAAGGCAACCAAGAACTCCAGGTTTCTGGATGGTTCTCTGTTTGTATACGTAAATATGCACCTAAATGTTTATGACTATTTTCCAATGCGCCTATACTTTCGTGGTGGTAAGCTGTTGAGTTAATGTTATTAATTTTTAACAATTTGCAAGTTTCATTCATTACTGCTGACATAAACTCAGTACCCCGATCGGTTGCAATTGTTGTTGGAATTCCATAACGGAGTATATAATTATTTACTAATGCTCTGGCTACTTCTGTGCTGCTCTTAGTAACTAACGGATATGCTTCCACATACTTTGACAACTCACACTGTAGAGTTAAAATGTAACAATAATTATTGGCATCCTTATCTAACGGCCCTACTAAATCTAAATATATTTTCTCTAATGCTGAATGTGCCGTTGTTGTGATTGTCATGGGTTCTTTAATGTTTAATGTATACTTTTGTTTCTGGCACTGATGACAGCGCTTCACAAACTCCGTAACATCTCTATCGATCCCTGGCCAAAAGTAATATTTTTTGATATTCCTGACCATTCGTCTGATACCTGCGTGGCCACTAGTAGGTAACAGATGGAAGTCGTTTAGAATTACTCGCCTATCGTCTTTATTATTTATACGCTTGACATCTTGTACTATACATAACCGCGGTCCGGACCAGTCTCTACATTTATCTATCTCATTGCTTAATTTTTTTATAAACATCTTATTATCCTCTTGTTTCAACATATATATTTCTTCTACCTTTATTACTTGACAAAAATCACACAGCTCCCTCGCAAAGTCGCTTGGCGTCAATTGTAATTGGGCAGCTGGATTAATATAAATGGTTAACCTTGAAAGCACGTAAATAAATATTTTATTTTCTTTACTAATTTCCGACTGTGTTCGTAACTTATCTATTTCGCTGTGACTTGCAAGTCTGAGCTCTACCGAATTTCTAGGTTTATTATGTGTCTCCACAACTTTCGGTTGATCAGGCCGATTGTCTTTAGAAACAATAATATCCGAGGTATTCGACTGCATCTCCCTATATTGAGCTCGCGTCATTACACATAATGACGTCACCTTTTCATTCATTTCTTTTAAATCTTTACTTGTTACACATATCCGAGATAATGCGTCTGCCACCGCATTCTCTTTCCCTCTTACATATTCCACTGCAAAGTCGTATTCTTCTAATGCCAATCGAAATTTTAACAATCGACTCGACGGATCTCGCATGTTAAATAAATACATAAGTGGTTTATGATCCGTTCTAATTATAAACCTTCGTCCGTATAAGTATGGTCTAAAATGCTTTATAGCCCATACAATGGCAAGCAGTTCCTTTTCAATTGTTGGGTATATTATTTCCGATTTATTAAGACCCCTGCTTGCGTACGCTACTGGTTTTCCATTTTGATTTGCCAAAACTGCTCCTAAGGCAAAACCTGAAGCATCAGTTTGTACAATGAAAGTATTGCTGTCTGTTAAGTCTGGATATTGAAGGACAGGAGAAGAAATTAGTTTTTCTTTTAGAGATTTAAAGGCAATCGCACACTCTGTATCCCAGTTAAAAATAACATTCTTTCTACTTAATTTGTTTAAAGGGTATGCTAATGCTGCAAATTTTTTAATAAATTTCCTATAGTAGTTTGCAAAGGCTACAAATCTACGTACATCATCCGTGTTTTTAGGTTCCGGATAGTTTTTAATAGCGGTTATTTTTTCCGGATCTGGTAAGACGCCATCTTTTGACACTACGTGTCCCAAATATAAAATTTCCTTTTTGAGAAAATCACATTTTCCCGGGTTTAGTTTTAGATTTACTTTCCTAAGCCTCGTAAATACATCCTGTAAATTCTTACAATGGTCATTTAAATTTTTTCCAAACACTACCAAATCGTCCTGGTAAACAAAGCATTTTTCATAAGTTAGTCCTGACATTGCCATCGTCATCATTCGTGAGAATGAACTGGGGCTTGTTTTCAGACCCATAGGCATTCTAGTTAACTGATATTGTCCTGAACAAAAAGCTGTGTATTTACGACTACTTGGCTCCAAATTAACATTATAGTAGCCTTGATGAAGGTCTAAATGTGTAAAATAAATGCAACCTGATAGTGAATCTAGTATTTCGGTTATATTGGGGAGGGGGAACTTATCATCAATAATTGTATTATTTAATTTTCTATAATCTATCACCAATCTAAATTTTTTATTACCTGCACTGTCGGGTTTCTTCGGTACTAGTAACAAAGGGCTGGACCAGTCGCTATTAGCCGGCTCGATTATACCTTGCTGTAATAAGTCATTTATTTGTTTCGTAATTTCGTGTTTTTGCGAATGTGGTAACCTATATGGTTTTACATATACCGGTTCCGCGTTTGGTTTTAGAATAATTTTGTGTTTATATATGTTAGTTGTTGTTAGTTTGTCCCCTTCTAAATAAAAAATATCTGAGTACTTGGCGCATAAATTTTCTATAGTCATTCTCTCTTCTAAATTCAAATGTTTTAATTGTATCAATGATAATAACTGCTTAACCCTCTGCGCATCCTTATCACACCTATCAAAACTACAAATATCATAATCTTTCGCGCTGTATATGAGAGGCTGTATGTTATCTAACATTAAATCTTTCTCGGTAGTGTTTAATATTCTAATAGGAATCTTCCCGTTGTTGGGTGTAACTAAACTACTAGCCATAAAAACACCCTCGTGTATCTGTGACGCACACACTACAGCATCACTGTCAATAGATGTTTCTACAAAATGCACCGACTCTGATCTCGCTGGTATATATAAAGAATCTTTGTTCGTATCCGTTATTATTGGTACGTTAATTTCATCACCTGAGGACGTTTTTAGCAATAACATATTATTTGATAAGTTTATGGTTGCTTGATACCGTTTTAAGAAATCGCATCCAATAATACCGTTTGCTTTACACGGCAAGGAATCAAACACATAACATTTCTGTGTAAATGTAACATTACCACAAACCAACTGTAAATATAAGTATCCTGTTGCACATATTTTCCCACCTATACCGTTTATTACTACGTTGCAATTATAAATACGATTGTGTTTGTGCAATATTTTATTGTATCTTACTACAGAAATTGAAGCTCCGGTATCAAGTAGCCATGAACATTCTTGTCCGTTTACAGTAAATTGCACGCGTAGTGCTTCATTATAAGAAAATATTGAATGTTCTAGATTAGTCTCGAAAAAACGTATTTAACTCTAAATTTTCCTCAGGCTTTTTATCCATCACACTTACATTCTCCCCTCTTTTATACTGTCTATTTCCTCTGCTATTATAAAACCTACCTCTCTTGTTCTGTGGTGGTGCAGACCTACGTTGTCCAGTAGCACCACGTCTCCACCACCCACTTGCATTTCCACGATAAGGCTCATTTTGACCTTGATAGCTGTTCCTACTTACGTTTCCTCTATTGAAGCTTCCACGCCTATATTCCTGGTGCTGAAACCTATTGTTTCCTCTGTTATTCCTATTATAGTGATGAAAATGTCGTTGTCCCATGAACACATTTGTAGAAGTAGACGGTGAGGTTATTTCCTCATCGACTGCAGATTGGATAGCCTCATTTAAAGACTCAAACTGTCTAGCCGTAATTATTGTACTTAACCTTCGGTTTCGCAATCCGTCGGCAAAGCATTTAATAGCAAGTTTCTCGTTGACTTTTTTCAGTATATTGTAATTTTCAGCATGTCCTTCTGATTGCGAAATCGTTAGGTCAACAAATAAAGTAGCAATTTCCTGACCAAAATCTGAGATTGTTTTCTCCTGTTGCTTAACATGTTGTAATTTACTATGCATAGCAGTATACGACTTTTTTTGCAATAAATGTAACCTCATCGCTTTGACTAAGTCAGTGACATTATTATAGTTAGATTCAAGCCGCAATTTAGCTGACTGTGAGAACCGACTTTTCATAACAAATTCAATTAAGTTACGTTGAGACCCTTCTTCTAAAATAGAGCTATAATACTCAATGCCATCGATTAATTGCTTTGTGACCTGCTCTTGGTCATTCATTACTGGTAGCAAACTAAGTGCTGCTTTTAAGCTGAACTTCTCCATTTCGGTACTGCTTGGCTCTTTACTAGTCTGACATAAAACAACAATTTCGAGGTATACTTTGCTGAACCTTTCACATAGGTCGTCGATTAATTTATTTTCGGCTGGCTCTTTAAATGCCTTAACCCGGCTGATATCCTCTATGTACTTATTATACTGAGTACGCAATTCATTAGCCTCAGTAATTTTTTTATTACCTAATGAAATATTTTCTCGCCTCCTCGTTGGTCCGAGTTTAATTAAGTACGTTCTAATTTTCAATAATTCATCGCACAATTCTTTTAGAAAATCTGCCATTAAAATACATTTCTATATCTACCTATATTCTCTATTTAATTCTAAACATAGTGTTAAAATACATTTCCATACGTACCTATATTATCCTCTAGTTAATTCTAAACATAGTGTTATTCCTTACAATTCTCCTTAACCCGAAAATCCTATTAAAATACCTGGCACGCACGATGTATGAGTACCTGCCTTTCTGCACATGATATTTTAATGTCCTGAAAACGCGTTTTTTTTTAATTATTTTTTATTTTTCGCGTGGAAAAATTGTATCTATGTGGGAGTAAAATAAAGTAGTTTATGTTCTATTTCTGACTCAAACTCAAACTCAAAGCATTTATTTCAATTAAACCATTACGGCACTTTTGAAAGTCAATAATACAAAAAATAAAATCAAAGCTACAGTCCCAGTCACAAGGCATAATAACTTGAGAAAGTACTGTAGTTGCCCATTCCCTAGCGTAGATCTCGATGGAGAAGAACGGGCAAGTAACTCCATGGACACTCTTTTAAAATCAAAATATTGTTACAAAATCTTGGTTACATCATTAATTTTGAGATTATACATATATGTGAGAACGATGTAAAAAAACGTGCACACTGAGAGCATCCAGAGTAAAAGATTAGATCAAAAATTTATGAATAAAGTAATTAAAATTAACCTTGGCAGCTAAGAGATGACCAGTCCCAACTGAAAGCGCCCGTTCACAGACATACTATAATCTATCTCTGTACCGAATTTCATCCAGATTCATTCAGCCGTTCCCGCGTGATTGAGTAACAAACATCCATCCGTTCAAACTTTCGCATTTATAATAAGTAGTAAGATATTTTTGGAGTTTATATCGTTAATAGAAGCTTTAGCCCATGGCTTCGCCTGTTTCTAGGCAGAAATTATGTCGCGAAAATGCAATAGTGGGTTAAAACAATCCTAATTTTAAAGTTAGACCATGGCCTACCTGGGAGCAGCGGTGGCCCAGTGGTGGCGGCCCCGACTTACGAACAGTAATTCGTGGGTTCGAACACAGACAAGCGTATTACTTTGTGTAATTTATTTCATCACCACTGCTCTCAAAACGGTGAAGGAAAACATCGTGAGGAAACCGACATGTCCTAGAACCAAAAAATTCGAAGACATGTGACATCTACCAATCCGCACTGGGCCCGCGTGGTGGATTATAGCCCATTCCCTCTCATTGAGAGGAGGCCTGTGTCCCAGCAGTGGGAACGTTAAGTAATAGGCTGATGATGATGATTAATATGGCCTACCTGTGTGCCAATCTTGGGAAACTGTTCAGCCATCAAGGCATGCCAAATTTATCAACACTCAGCATTACTTTCGCATTAATAACATTTTTCTTCTTAAACATTGGCCACCCAATGCTGAACTGTTTCAAAGCAAAAAGTAGCCAAAATCTTCCATCTTCAATCACAGTTTTATTTGTGTTCCGTATTCCATCCGATCTATCTATCTCCAATGACAAAACTTAGCATTTGTTCCGTTAAACGGACGGCATAGTACTCTCGGGGTGCATAGTACTCAAAGTTCTTAGAACATTGAGCTATTACTACTACGTATAGAGAAGACAGCGCGAATAAAATCTGTGCTACGTTCAACTGCGGTCGGCCGGCCGCAGTTCACTCAATCGCTTGGTTTTTTTTTTATGTAGGGCATCTCGCAGTTCAGTCTAGGAGACTGGCTACTGCTTAACCGGGCTAGTCCTGTGGATGCCTTGAATGTAAGGCCTCCAGCCAGGGGCATAACTATAAGCTAAGCGACCACGCCTAAGGGCACCCCCTGTGGGGTACGAACCTCGGCTTAGGGCGTCGCTGGGGGGCAGCAAAGGGATGGCTGGTTATTATTATTTAGGGGCTAATTTAAAACTACTGGCTCAGTATCGCGGGCTGGCTCGAGCAAGGGTCGGGGGGGGCTCAATCGCTTGCTCGCCACAACATCTATATATACGGGGTTAGCCGCCCCCCGCGCGCCCCGCACTGCCGCGCTTGTTGCACAGATTTTGTTCGCGCTGTCTTCTCTATACGTAGTAGTAATAGCTCAATGGGTAAGAACGACATATTATAGGTAAAGAATGCATCGCCAATAGCCTATGCTTTAGGAGTTTAGTCGCTTTATGAACGGCCAGAGCAGTATGTAAGTGTGTAAAGTGTTACATTCTAAACCACAACAAATAGGTAGTAGGTATTCAATTGCATAAAACAGAAAGCCGATTAAAACATAACATAACACCACGCCTGTAGAAGCCGAAGGGAAAGGCAGAGGTGTACCTAAGAGACTATTATATACTTCGGCGAGTACAAGCATAATGGTATATTCTATAAGTAATAGAACACCCACATTTTGCCAATTGTGTGTTGAGTCCCATGTACTAGGGGTGAGCATAATTATTGCCGTCAACCAGGAACTAAACCAGACTCCGTGGTAGCTACTGAAAAATTCCTGATAGAAAACTCCAAAAACACATGGCTCAATCCAATCAAAATATATGAAAATATGCATGCATCTGCAATAAACCAAGCGTATAAGAATTGTACGAAACATATGGCGATGCAAAACTGCAGATCTGCGTCTAGCTAGCAAAATGCAGAGATCTGTTTTTGAAGGCAAAAATAATATAAAACAATTCCGTTTTGTTTGCAAATTGATTAGAATACACATGTAAACTGGTATTTATCGCGAATTTTACCTTTAATATAAGCCCGACGTTTCGACTGGATTGCACCAGCCGTGGTCGCGGGAAGACTGAAGTATTGGAGGTACCGCCACAGCAAAGCGAAGGTGTTTATTTGTGTTTGGTGTTTATAGGTTAAATTCGCGATAAATACCCGTTTACATGTGTATTATAAATTGGGGACTATATTTCTTGTCACCAAAATTTATATTTGTCATCCTAACCACCTAATAAATAGATCTATCGCCACGAAATATGTTCGTTCTCAGATAAACAAAAAGTGTTCCCAGGTTCCAATTATCAAATTAATATTAATATATGTGTAAAATAAGAGATGGATTACCAATAACATCGTAGTGCATTACATTAATATAAACTTCGTTCTTATAATAATAGTTTTATTACTTAAATAATAGCTTTGTGCTCAGAATGGTAGATCTGTCACCAAATAAATCGATTATCGATCCTTGACTGCGACTCGTTTTTATTTGTTATTTTGTGACCAATACAGTATTACATTTTATTTTGTTCAGTTATTAAAATAATAGTATTCGTTACCAATTTACACGGACATAGTGAGAAGGCTCAAAAGGACTAAACCTTTTGAGTTAGTGTAGTGTAATATAATTGTGACTTTACCGTGAGTGTAATATAGTACCTAGCTATTTAAATGGACACAAGAACAAAGTGACTTCGCCTTAATAGACGCCAAGTAAACGCAATGGACGTGCTCTTAGATATAATTATACTTTTAGCAAATTAAGTTCGATTAAAATTGCTTATTAGCTTTATTAGGCTAGATTGTAATATTAAAAAAAAAAAAAAAAAAATGAAAAAAAAATGTTACCAATTTAATACATCAATTTTAATTTTAATGAGGTGGTTGATGACAAACTACTTTTGCCTAGGCCGACTTGGGGCACCCCGACACGGATAGATTAGGTTAGAAGGGTATGGCGGGGTCGAATGAGCGAGCGAAGCGAGCGAATAGACCCCGCCATACCCTTCGTGGTTATTTTTTTATAAACAATCCAGAAGTAGGAGCCCCGCGGAGTGGGGCTCCGTTGACCAGGTCTCCTTCGACTCGGATGCAAGAGCATAACAGTTCATTTTCTAGTGGTCAAAAATTAAGTTAAGTAAGTTAAGTAGTAGACTCTTTTGGTTGAAACGATGATAACGACAACCCTACATTTTTTTAGAACTGTATAAAATTTTCTAGTGACATAATAATATATGATTTATTGGTGATCTCTTTAAATTAGTTTGCTTAAATACTTATTAGTACAAACCTTTTATATTACATACAAAAACATTTATTTGGTACTAGACCCAAAATATCCTATATAATATATTTGGTATATCTTCATGATTTTAGGTGATTTATTGTGGAATTGATTTTATAATGTTTGGTGACTTCATTTTGGTGACAAATCTACTATTTTGAGGGCAAACCCTATTATTTAAGGAACGCAAAACTAATTAAATTGGTGATAGCTTAAATGATACCCTTATAAATTTATTAGAGTCTGCTCCGTTGTGTCAAAACACCATAAACTATCTGTGCGCAATTGATTTCGCAATTGGAATATGGGTACGCGCAAAATGTTTTT
Source organism: Xestia xanthographa (assembly GCA_905147715.2). Classification (NCBI taxonomy): domain Eukaryota; kingdom Metazoa; phylum Arthropoda; class Insecta; order Lepidoptera; family Noctuidae; genus Xestia; species Xestia xanthographa. The sequence goes on from LR990655.1 coordinate 3,817,629, forward strand.
TTCGATGATATGATAAGTCTTTTAACTGTTACTTCTTTTCTCAAAGATTCCGATAACTGCTTGAGCGCTTAACAGAAGTGAAGGTGGAGAAAAAATAAATAAAGAAATTGCTTAGAGCATGCATCATCGAGGCGCCTGTGCGCTTGTCCTGTTGTTTATGTGATCTGTGCGCTTGTCGCTTTACGCATGTCACATGATACACGTCGACTTGATAATTTTTCACGGTTTACATGAAATTATATTCATATTTAGATGTAAATGAGATGTGATGTGATATGTATCATCATTATCTGATTGAGAACTAGACCGTAAAATATGTTTAAAACACACTGAATCGTTAGTCGTGTCTAACCACAGACCTATTATTCACATCTGTCGGATGCCCAAAACAGCACATTTTAACCACTCTAAAATCATTGAGTGTATCATAATAATTTTAAACTGTTTACGCTACGAAAAATAAAAATTCAAAAACGAATATCGCAAGTGCAATGTGCAGTCAGTGTAAACCGATTTTAAAATTCGCTTTATTGAAAATTCTATCCCTTCTTATGATGTTGGTTGATCAACCATGAAATATTGGTCTACGGCAACCCTGTAATTATTCTCGACCAAACACACATGTCTGGATGTGCTTTTAAATTCATTCAACAAGCGAATTTCTACTTTATGTTTAACTCGTCAGGGTTATATTTGCTTTGTTGGACGTTTTCAACCAAAAATTGGTCTCGGTGAATGGACAATACATCGAGGCTGCGAATTGTTCGAATATTAAAAATCATTGGAGCATTATTGAATTGCTCTTTGCTATTAATTCGATGTTGGTTTTTGGTGTCAGCGGTGGGGTACAAGCGGGGCGGGCTAGCAATGCTAGTACTTGAGCATTCAGCATCTTTATGTACTGTTCGTTACAAAAATTGCCTCTCCTGGTTGGTAAAGAGTACCATTGAAAAACAGTGCTCTCATAGAATAATTAAATAAATAGGTAACAATTTCCGAGCTTTGAGGGAACAGCTAAAATAGTTTGTTACTGTATTCAACCAATCTTATTTACCCTTCATGAAGCTCTCGTAAAATAGAACTCTACGTAAAAATTATTGCCGGGAAACGACTTTTTTTTGAGGTGAAGTATCATGTTTTAGGGTAGGACTCAATCGGTATTACTCAAAACATTGTGCTGATGGATGCATAAAATAGTACGGGGGTCGTGGACGTATTTAAAGTAAAGTTTTTACATTAAAACTTGTATTTATAAAAAAAAAATGGAACTTTGAGCTTCAATGTCTTTGTAATTAGCCTAGGTATAGGATTATTAAGGATATAGTTACACCCTTATAACCTGAATCCCGTGTAGTCGGAACTTTGGTGATTTGCTATACAGATATCACTAGGGCAAGCACCAGTCCGTCGCAAACTTTTGTAACTTTTCATTTAAAGCTGTAAGAAGTCATAGTTTCTGAAGAGATACTAAATGATTTTAATTTTACCACTGTAAAGTGGCACAAAGTAGAGCCCAAACCTGCTGCTACTGGCACCCCAACTCAGCATAGCTCTAGAGTTTCGCGCAGAGTGGCTCCGTTTGAACGATAATGGTTTTTAAAAGCGACTGCCGGTTTGTTTTGTCAAACTTTTGCTCTTTGAGTACAACTACTATAGATTTTGGATTTCTCATCGACATCTGTTTGGCGGAATTGTAGTTATTGATTCGGTTTTTGATTTAATAGGTTTTTGTGTTGATTGCGTTGTTTTGATGGTTCCTTTAAATACATTTATTTGATTCTAAATGCGTGAGAAGAGCAAGGCCGTGCACATCCTGAAAATAAATTATCTTACTTTAGTGCTTAAGGCGGATGCTCCACAGGATAGCTAAATTCAAATTTTCTTACGTTTTTTTTGCAATTTGCAGGCCAGTGCTTGGTTGTATGTTGATTAAAATATTATTCGCGGCTGTAAGACGTATGTAGTTACAGAATTATAATCATCGAAATCATCAGTACAACCCTCCAAGTTCATTGAACTCGATTTAATGACTTTTTCATGAAATAGTCATTCAATCGTCTCGAATAACGTTAGAAAATTTAAATCTAAGTAAAGGTACTTATAGTCTCCGCCAGATAAGTAAGAATTAAAGGTCACTAACCCGCGTACCTACATTTATTCAAATACATAATTTCGAAAACAGAAATAATGACATAAACTTGTCCCGAAACGCTGAAACGATCTTTATCGTGATCCTTGACTTTTTCTAGTAAAAAAAAAACTATTCATAATCTATTGTCGGGGTACCTACGCAGAGAAATTAATGAAAGAGCAATGACCTTTAATTCTTACTTATCTGGCGAAGACTATAGCTAGTATTTCTCGCCATTGCAGCATTGTAGGTAAGCTAATATTATTGCAATTTGTATGTATATTTTATTTTTATTTTGTGTGCAATAAAGAATAAGAATTTATCGTAGCTTACGACGACGGTAAAAATTAGCAAGGGGTATCGAATTACCCAGTACTAACTGGGTTGAGGAGGTCAGATAGTCAGTCGTTTCATGTTAAAAAAAAACACAGACCAGTCTTTGGGGACTGCCGATAGAAGTGAAAACAAAAAGTACACAGGCCCCGCCCCAGTCGTAGCACTGGTTATGCCCCGCGCATTCTACGCCGTAGCGGATGCTACGAGTGCTACAAACGGCTACGAAGCGTCACCGCACGTTACGTTACGTGACGATGAGTTCAATGTTTTTCCTTCACCCAAAAAGTGCTCAACGCGCCTAAAGAAGTTTTCACTTCAAAAGAGAGCAGTGGTGGCCCAGTGGTGGCGGGCCCCGACTTACGAACAGTGAGTCGTGGTTTCCAGGCGCATTACTTTGTGTAATTTATTTCATCACCACTGCTCTCAAAACGGCGAAGGAAAACATCGTGAGGAAACCGGCATGTCCTAGAACCAAAAATACGAAGACATGTGACATCTACCAATCCGTACTAGGCTCGCGTGGTGGATTGCTTATAGCCCATACGCAAAATACGCGCTTTGACGTGGAGTTGTGGACACCGGCCCGTTATACAACATACACACAATATACAAAGTAAATTAAATACTGGTATTCATACTGGTATTTCGGGCCACCACTGCAAATGTCAGCCAGAACCAACGACGTAACGAGGTGTCCGAGGCACGGAGGACACTCGGTATGTAACGGGTACTCACCCATCCACGGACCAACCTAGGCAAGCGTGGCTTAACCTAAAGATCAACCCGAACGGCTATTATTATTTAACCACGAACTCCTAATATTTAAACAAAGCAACATTTTTATTTTAATACCAGCAGCTAGAGTTATTCTTGTACAGTACCTGAAATCTACTACCGGTGACTTAGTAGGTACATTTTTATTACCACTACCTATTTATAAAAATTCTAATCTACCACAAATAAGACAAAAGCGAAACAACTAGAGTTATGCCACTATTAGTCTTAAAATTAAACGTACGTTTGTTTAGAAACAAAACTACTATGACTCAGTTATATAATATGTAGCTCTCTTGTCTGAGTTTACGTAAATGGAAACATTACGTCATACTAACCACTTTTACAGGGATGTTCAGACTTGGGGACTGGTGCAATAGTAGAAATATTGAATGGGTGTAGGACTAGGGGAAATGCTTAGGTATACAGAGTATATAAGGTGTATCTATTCATACACGAAATCTCTTAAGGTGTCATTGTACTTATCATTATGAACAACTTTTATTATGGGACAAAACCTGAATCGCCAAAAAAAAAACCAGCTGTTCCATACATACAACTTATCTGTCCGTCTCTCACCACCAAATTTCTCAGGAATGGATGGACCAAGCAAGTTCAAATTTATACCAGATACTGAGGTTTATAGCCCCATATTACGTGTATAAAAATCAAAGTCCTGAAACAACACGATAAAAAGATATGAGCATATTTAGATTTTCGCGAAAATTGTAAGTACCAAAATTTACCTTAATTTTCAACGTTTTTTTTTATTTTTCGGAATTTTTACTTTACTTGTGCTGTAAGACCTTGCTTTTAACCAAAATTGTCAATTCTAGGTCAACCGGAAGTACCCTATAGGTTTTGGGTCGAAAACCTATATGGTAGTTCCCGTTGACCCTGAATCACGAAATTTGGCAAAAAGCAAGGTCTTACAGCACATTGTAAAGGTAAAATCTGAAAACCGTAAATATGTAGTTTAATAAAAAAACCGGCCAAGAGCGTGTCGGGCCACGCTCAGTGTAGGGTTCCGTAGTTTCCCGTCCGTCACAATAAGTGTTCCCACTTATGAGTATAAAGGTGGGTATCCATTATGTAAAAATGCTTGCATATACGAATATACTACAAACTTAGTCCAGAAATTATTTTGTACAACTTTTTGTCTTTTTTGTACAAAAACTGTTGTTTCCATCAAGTTCAAAATGATTTTCCTAGAAAGTCCTTGTAAAGTTCTACTTTTCAGATTTTTTTAATATTTTCTAAACTTATGGTTCAAAAGTTAGAGGGGGGGGACACATTGTTTTTTACGTTTGGAGCGATTATTTCCGAAATTATTGACATTATCAAAAAATGATTTTAAGAAACCCCTATTCATTTTTAAATACCTTTCCAACAATATATCACAAGTTAGCTTTGAAATTTAAAAAAAAATCATTTCCCAATTTACATATAGGGGGGCTACCCTAATAAAACTTTTTTTTTCCAATTTTTATTTTACCACTTTGTCGGCGTGATTGATATACATATTGGTACCAAATTTCAGCTTTCTAGTGCTAACGGTCACAGAGATTAAGCGAGGACGGACAGACGGACGGACAGACAAGGCGAAACTATAAGGGTTCCTAGTTGACTACGGAACCCTAAAAAAGCGAATTTACTATTACAAAGTTATTATTAACGGTTGGTGCAATAGCCGTTTCATGCGATCGAATAGCAAAGTTAAGTTTGTCCTTTAAAAAAATTGTATGGAACTGTTGTTCAGTAAATCAGTACATTTTGACCAGTTAGTGTACGAACACAGTGGCCGACGTGGAGTGACGCTATAGCGTCGAGCGGCGCGTTCTGCGGGGCGTCGAGCTGCCGACCAACGCGGCGGGCGTCTACTCAGGCCACTCACATATAAATGCATGTGTTTGACATGAACGCTGCACGCGCCGCCCCGTCGCACGCTCGATTCGAGCGGCCACTGTGTTCGTACACTTAGGCTTACATAAATAACTGAACACCAATTTGAGGTTTGGTCCCATAGTAAAAGTTGTTTGTTATCATGAGTACAATCACTTGTTTAAGTATCGGTCACAATTACCAGTCGCCCTATATAACCGTCATCTGTGTGTGTACTGTCTTCTTTACGTTGTCTTAGGAGCAAAACTATTTTATATACCACAATAACAAAAAGGTAAGTAATGAACTCATATCTATAGGTGATGTTTGAAAAACAAAACGAAAAGCTCATAATAATAACGAGCTAGAGGGTTTTAGATAAAAATATGAGGTCTCATTTAAAATACATACTTTCTAGTAATCATTTTCAGCGCCCTAATTCTAATTATACCCCGAACAATTATATTCTTAGTTTAAAATTCAGAAACTTAATTTACATACTAAGTCACGAAATAATTAAAGAAAATTACACACGTGTTACTTTGTAGAAAATCTACATCTTTATTAAAATAATTATAGGTAAGATATTTTTCAATAAGACACCTTTAACATATTCTTTAAAGTTTAAATTATATTGTTGTAGTCCTTTCAAACTTTCACCCCCTTACATTTCTGTCAAAATCACAATGAACCTTATTACTCATAGCTATAACATTGTTATTAGGTTGCTGTCACTGGTAAGTCTGTCAAAAATCATTGTGATCTTTATTTTCATGTATATAAGGTTGGATCTTGGACTGAAACTGTCATAGACAAAATAACTCTGAAAGAACTGTAGGTACGTATTCAGACATCACGTTATGAGCATTTTAATATGTATGAAGAGTAATAAAAACGCATTCAGTGCAAACCCGCAGGTGTGTGACACGCCTTAATTGCAGCTCTCATTATTAACACTGTGTCAGTGTGCGCGCCTTTACGAGATTTAGTAAATTACACTGCGGGGTATGTTAGTACGTTTGTGCCTTTACACACAGAGTTAGAATATTAGTAGTAGGTTTTATAGTTATATTTGGAGTACAAAATACTTTCACATCTAAACCATGTTAAGAGCCGCTGCCAATTATTTCACAGCAATAGGCTAGTTTCCACCAGCAATAAATTGCAAATCTATTTAGCCCGTCAGTTAGAGTATTGGAAAATAATGGACACGTATTTTTTGTTTTTGTAAATCAATGAATATTGACAAAAATAAAATGCATCAAAACTCGGAAGGCTCGTGACGTCACAACGCACTAAAAATGATACCACGGCGTGACGTATTGGGAATTTTAAAAGCGTCGTATCTTCGTCAATTTTGGTTTACGTAACAAAAGAAAAAACACGGGTTAAATATTTTTTGATGATCTAGTTAGATCATCAGACGGACTTATTAGATTTTTGCAGTAGACAAGCCTATTATATTTGGAGTACAAAATACTTTCACATCTAAACCATGTTAAGAGCCGCTGTCAATTATTTCACAGCAATAGTGACATTGACAACTCTTAAACACAAGTTCATCAAGTTCGGTTTCCTTGGTGAAATTCGCCTTAAATAGCTTGAATAAAAGTTGATCGACTTTGAAACAAAACTTTTGTGAAAAAAACTAGAGAATGTGAAGTTAAGATTTATGTTTTAATAAAACTGAAATAAGTTAATAACAAAATATTATGTTATTACAGATCCCACACAATAAATCATAATGTCCGAGAAATAGTTTAAATGATTGAGTAAATTACTGTGTTAAGATAATTGAAGGGAATTATCGAAATATCCCTTAAACGTAGCTTGCCCTCGGGCTAAGGAGGCCATTATACGGGCATTTGATGTAGATGAGTCATTCTTTGGAATTTGGTGTAAAATGGGAAAAAAATACCAATTTCTTAGGCCCGGAGAAGATATCCACAGGACCACACAAACAAATGAGATTCTTTTCCTTAAAATGCGCAGGAGTTCAATTCGCTCCATGTCAGTTACGTTAGTGTGTATGAAATGGCGACAGATGGCGCTAGTTGTCTCTTTGTTAGTGAGTTTTTTTTTAAGTTCAACCGTTACTCATTTGTTATGTTATGTCTAGTAATTTAATAGTTACTAAAAATTAGGTCTCCTAAAGTCATGAAGATGTTTGCGGCTGAGCGGTTGGCTGTTGCGCTGCATGTCGAGGATTTGATTCCTGCATGGAACAAATATTCGTATGGTCTACAGGACTAGTGGGGTAAATGACACACCAATGAATTGAGATACTCTTTAAGAGCTGTCAAAACGCGGTTCTCTCATAGATTGTGTATGGCAATAGCTAACTGTGACGTCACTGTTTTTTCAACTCACTGACTCAACTATTTATTGATTTCAAAGCAACTAAAAATCGTATTTGGCAATTAATTGAAAATAAATCGGATTTTCAGGCCCAAACAATGATACTCTATGAAACAGATATGTTGTGAGCACGCAATCGTGAAGACTCGAAAACGGGCCAATTGGCTCGTTTTGCCTTTATTCTGCGTCACTGCGTGCATGTGAGCTGGCGCTGCCCCGCGGCACACTGTTTTCGGTGGTTTTGTAGGTGTATAACATACTGTTTATTAGAATATCATTGGGCCCAAAATAAAGTATATTTTTTTAGAGATTGGTGTCTTGGAATTATTGTTTTATGGTGTCATCTACCGTATTGTTCTGTGCTAGAGGTAGTTGTTCTGGGTCTGGCTGTTTGTATATGTGAGTTTAATAGCTATTTATTCACCAAGGGGAGTAAGGCACAGATTACTAATCGAGTGTGCATTTGAGGCCCGACGCGAAGCGGAGGGCCGCGAACCACACGAGTTTAGTAATCTGTACTTACCCTCGAGTGATATATACTGCTTTATACAACACTTGCACTAAGAAGTAAAAGACAAAATAGCAAAATAAGCATTTTATTAAAAAGAAAGAGTTTTAGCGCCAAAAGACGTTAGAGAAGGTAAAAACGCTCCGTTTCGCAGGTTCCAACTTACGTGAGTGTTAAAGCGAGAGAGTGTTATAAATCTCTCGCTCTACCGCATAGAGGTTTGAAGTTTGCCGGGCATATCGTACTAGTAGTATAGTAGTAGTACTTTTTATGGTAAAATTGAATCGTTTGATTAGAAAAAAAACGTGTTGAGCCGACCACAAGTCACATGGGATAAGGGCAGGAAGATGATGATGATGACGTCATCAAGACTTAAAAAGAAAAACAAAACGCGTTAGTAATGCATTACTACCCTGATGTTCAGGGCAGTAATGGATTACTACAACGATTTTCAGGGCAGTAATGGATTACTACAACGATTTTCAGGGCAGTAATGGATTACTACCCTGATTTTCAGGGCAGTAATGGATTACTACCCTGATTTTCAGGGCAGTAATTAAATTCCATACAACATAACTGCCTAGATTTTTGAGAAGGTTTAATGAACAGCTTTCAAGAAAGAAAAGAAAGAAGGCAAATCTACAAGCATTTACCTGTTGGAAACAATACACCTTTTAAGTAATTTTTGTTATCTGTGCTATTCTAATAGAAAAGTTTGTATGTTATCTAAGGCCCCTCTCAAATAAACTACAAACCTGAGCACACGCATTTTCATATTAAAAATCCTCAAATTGCTCCTACTACACGAACAATAAACCAGAAACCACCAAATCCAAACTTATACATTACATTACCCACTAAACAATCTAATAAATGTTTCTTTCGTACAAATTATTTGATTTGTAACCTGATAAAGACGTTCTATTAAAATTTAAGACTTTGCCAGACAAAATATTCCTAGAATTTAGTCTAAACTTCCAACAAAACATTGTCTCTGAATTTATTATGGTTACTAACTTACCTCCTTTCAAATTGTATAGCAGTCAAACAAATATGAAAGTTATGGAACAATTGAAATATTATTATAATGACTTAGAATTGTTAAGGAATTGAGACTTTAACGTAGACTTTGAATTAATTAAATACTTAGTATATAGTAGGTATCTATAGTTGGTGCCAGTTAAAATGAGAATAGCGGTCATTGCCCTTTCCCTAATATTTCTTCGTACGAACCGAAACAAATAAACCATGTATCGTTTTTCATTACAAAAAATGTTGAAGATCACGATAGATGACGATTCCAGACTTGAACAAGCTTATTTTTGGTTTTCAAAGTTAAGAAGTTTAATAAATGTAGGTGGGTCAATGACCGCTGTTCTCATTTTAACTGGCACCAACTATAAGTACATTTCAACTTTTCTACAAGTTGTCTCGAATTCCGTGCCTGAAATATTATGTCAAAATAAAGGGTGTAAAACACCTCTTAACGAAGCCGAAAAGCACTTGTTCTCCTCGTCATTGCAATCATTTTTTTTTTACATCATACTTGGGAACCTTCTAGTTACGGAGGTTACGGAGATATTGGGGGTCAAAGTTCCAACTTTTAGACAAGTTTTTTTTAAATACAAGCTTTTATTGTTAAGTTTTACCACAAAACATGATTTTACACCCCAAAAAAATTTCGTTCCCAGCAATAATTTTTGCGTAAAGTTACTTAGTTTGATGTACAGAATGCTTGGTTAACGGCTTCGTGATGAGGTCTTTTACACCCTGTATATTAACCTAGGGTTTTATTTTTCAAATAAAACAGCTCCTACCAACTTCATCATACCATATTATTGAACAGTTACGTTAAATAAAAGAAAGAAAAAACGCTTACCTATCCAAATTATTTTAAACAAAACTACCAAAAAAGTTAAAACACTTTTTTTTAGAACGGCACGAGCATCCCTTTCTACTATCCTTTGCATAAAAAAGTCCTAGCATGCACCCACCCACTAGTTTTTTTTTTCACTAATGGTAGCCGGCGCATACAGCCACAAATGTCAAACATAAATTCTTTAAAAACACACATTAATAAAGGTAAAACTATAAAAGGGATGTCGCCTGCTGTTTATACTTTTTTTTTTAATTGAAAATAATTTACGTTTTGGGAATATTTTTCGTTATCTGTGGCAGGATCGGCTTAGCATCGTGTAAATGTCATTTGGTATTAATTTTTTTTGGAAGAGTGAATTAAAGTTAGTTTAATAATTAGACGTTAATTTAATGATGATCTTTTTATGGTTTGTTGCGTGTTTTCCATATTTATTATAGTTTTTAAGGATTAATTCTTATAAAGCCGAAGTTTTTTTTTTTTGTTTTATGCATTGCTAAGTAAGAATCTACGGGAGTTTTTTTTTAAATTAATAACTATCTTATACGCGAGGCGTCGACCGCGGAGTAGTGTTCGTAAAATTATACATATTATGCAATGATATTCTAATAAACATATGTTGTGAACGTGCAATCGTGAAGACTCGAAAATGGGCCAATTGGCTTGTTTTGCCTTTATTCTGCGTCACTGCGTGTATGTGAGCTGGTTCTGCCCCGTGGAAAACTTCTTTCGGTGGTTTTGTAGGTGTATAACATATCTGTTTATTAGAATATCATTGATATTATATCCCAAAGAGTAACAAATGTCCCAATAGAGATCATGGTTCCCTATGCCAAATTTTATTCAAATCCGTTCAGCTGTTAGGTGTGAAAAGGCAACAGACAGACAGAGTTACTCTTACGTTTATAATACGTTTTGTAATTACTTTATAATGAGTAAAAAGGTTTTCAAAATTAATAAAACTAACTCAAAAATTAAATAACTCGTATTTAATTGTTTAGTTAGATTTATTAATTTTAACTAGTTAATTCATTGTTTTTTTTTTCACAACATTCAATATGGTTATTTCGGATAGACCGCGTTTGAATTTTTCTCTTATAACATAAAAGATAATGTACATTGTATGTTTGTTTTATTCCATTGTCTAATTTGTAATTCGAATTAAATGTTTGTAGTGCTAACATTTACATACGCGGTCGTAGATTTTATTTTGTTAAAATTGAAATGGTTAATAATTTAAATAATTTAATATTATGTATTTTTTTGACTTTTGGTTCCTTATTTCTTCATATAGAAACAAAGGATATGGTTTAATACAAAAGTTTTTGTTTTTAACCGGTAGGGATAGGTATTCGGATTGGTTATTAACGAAACGAAATACATATCTAGTTTAACCTTTACTTGTAGGCATAATATACTAGTATTTTATGCTTAGAGGTCAAAATGCATTTTTAATAGTAGTATTTGAACGTAGAACCATAAGTAAGTAAATAAATAGGTATATACAGCTCTGATGTATTATATATTGTGAGAGAGAGGACTTCATTGGTACATGCTGCGGATTTTAATCTGCAAGACAGCTGTAAGGGTTTGGTTTAAGTCACAGGATTTCAAAGGTTCTTTCTTCACCTCTTAGCTCCTGATTGTTCTCATACACAAACTTTGTTGCTCCAGTTTATTGCGACTCTGATGGCCAGGCAAGTGCTCTAGTTTCAAAAGCAAAGACACTGGTTTTTTCCAGCTTACCTATCCATTTAGTTTTGGTCGCTACCCTGGCAAAGGGATACAAAACTTTTCACGCATCTGGCATGATTCGTTAGAAGTAGTGTTGTACATACACACATCAAAAAAAGTTTGTGATCACTTTGAAAATTCGAAATCTTTTTTGTTACGTTTTTATAAAAAAAAACTAGCTGACGTCACGCGGTTGAACCCGCGTAATTCCCGTTTCCGTGGTAGTACGGGGATAAAATATAACCTATGTCACTCAGAGTGAATGTAGCTTTCTAATGGTAAAAGAATTTTTTAAATCGACGCAGTAGTTTTTGAGTTTATTCATTACAAACATACACACAAAAATACAAATCTTTCTTCTTTATAACATTAGTGTAGAAGTGTAGATAAAAAATGGTTTTGTTTTTTAATTTCAAACAGGATATTTCTATTTAAAAAAAACACACAACTTTGTTGTGTGTTTTTTTTCTTGATAAAGTTCAATTTAAAAAATTATATCAGCTTATGCTAGTGATCACAAACTTTTTCTGATGTGTGTAGTCGTCCTAAAGTACGCAAAGTATCATCATCAGCTTCCAACAATCCACAGCTGGACATAGACCTCTTCAATCGCACGCCACTCAACTCGATTCTCGGCAACTCTCATCCAGTTCCTATACCATCCACCCTCCGAAGATTGTCGTTTCACGGAGTCTGAGGGCGTCCCCCCTTCCTTCAAGTTAGGTATACCAAAATTAAATAAGAAAAAGATTATCAAGAGTTTTATGATATCTAGGTACCTAGTTATGGTAGAAAATACTTCATTGAAATACTAATGAAAACTTACCTGCACTTGAAGTTATTTCTGCTACCATAAAAAATAACCAACCTTAAAATGATTACTTCTATGAAAAATATCTGAAAATGATTGAGAAATTAATTAATAGATATTAGTCACTTAAAGTTTTTCTTATATAAATAAATATCGCTGGACATTAACACACAGCGTAGTGCCACACCCTGCCCTGTGCCATCTGGTGTCCATGACACCACATAGTTTATAATATACTACATAGACACTTAAACCAACCCCCCCCCCCCACCCTTCTTATATCTGTTAAAGAATCATTAGTTGATCATTTTAGTTAGGACGCGGAGTAAATCGCTTCCTCTCATGCCTTACACAGTCGAACACAGACGCTTCTATGGCGAAAGTAGACGATAAATCTTACCATTGTCACAGGCAGATGGCGTTCGTGTCCAGGTTTTTACCGCTATAACTTTGTAACAAAGAGCGTCCGCTTTTTGTGCCACCTGTCTTTATGGACTGGCTTCGGCTGTTTTAGCTTTTAGTTTTAGGTTTTAGTCTGGTTTTATGGCTGTTTGGGGTTTGCGATATAAATACTTATTTATCTTCGTCTTTTGTTTTTAATAATAAAATATGAGTACCTATCAGCACCAATTGTGTGGAAAGTTGAAAATCCAACAAAGAGTTTTTATTTTTGATAATCATAATATAACATAATATCACGCCTGTAATCCCCAAGGGGATAGGCAGAGCCATATTTTTCCATTTTGACATTCATTTAGATTTTTTTAATCAAAATTAGAATTACAGGTCTGGTTTATGAATTGTTTGTAAAATCGTTTCTTTTTTGATTATGTTATGAACTTATGATAAATTTAATTATTTTTCCGTTTTTAGAAATTGTTATTTTTACATTAGGTTACCTATTCTACGTTAGGGAATGGGCAACTACAGTATTTTCTAAAGATATAATGCCTTGGACAGTAGTTTTGCTTTTTTTGTATTTTTGACATTTATAAAGTGCCGTAATGGTCTAATTGAAATAAAATGCTTTGAGCTTGAGTTTGATTGCTGGTTAACGCAATGACGCAACTAGCGAAACTTATGGATTTATTTTATAAGTTCATGAATATGATTACTAGAAAAAAAAACATAAAATAAAGTCTTCCCAAGTACCTCGGTACTTACCTCAAAGAAAATCGAAAAACTCACAAATATCATCCAGACACATTAAGATTTACTCACGTCCATTTAAATTAATCAGTAAAACTCTAATCTTGATCTGAAATAAGATAGTAATTAAGTACCGTATCAACGGGTGGTCCAATTAGTAACTTTATAAACTATATCCGTCTCTTACTATCTTCTCAAAAAAGACAAGGACAGGGATATAAGTCCTGCGGCTAAAATGCCGGTAGCCTAAGTAATTGGGAGTCGTTTGAGACGCCATCGTTATATTGTTTTTAGTGGAGGTATAAATTAGTTGTTTTATCTCTGTCAGGCTATTTAAATAATTAATTAATGAATATTGTTATCTTCATGGTTAGGTTCTTGGTTTAGGTTATAAAGTTTTAAACTCAGATTGTTTATTAAGTATTTGAAACCATTTGAGCTTGCACTTATGAATAGGCTAGTATCCACCATCAATAAATTGCAAATCTATTTAGTCTGTCAGTTAGAGTATTGGAAAATAATGGACACGTATTTTTTGTTTTTGTAAATCAATGAACTGGCTCGTGACGTCAGAACGCACTAAAAATTATATATACGTATATAGCACGGCGTGACTTATTGAGAACTTTAAAAGCGTCATATCTTCGTCAATTTTGGTTTACGTAACAAAAGAAAAAATACGTGTCAAATATTTTTTGATAATCTAACTGTCGGACTAATTAGATTTTTTCAGGACACAAGCCTATTGTCAAAGAGTTGGTCAGTAAGAAAAATTAGAAAGTTGAAGCCGATTTCAAAAAGTAGATCTTTAATAAGAAAAGCGAGTATGAAAATCCATACCTACTATTTTAAGAATGGTAATATCCAAATTATTTATAAATTGCATAATATACATGCATGATTTCAGAGCTATATTATATATTTTGAAAGAGAAGAAAATATAGCTCTGAAATCACTCATAGGTTTACCTAAATCAAGCATGACTTCCTCATATCGATATTAGGTAACAATTGTTTTTTTCTTGCAAGACCGATAACGTAACCAAATGAAGCCAGAATTTGAGATACCTAAATAAGACACAATAAGTAATTTTCCTTTTGATCTATATTTTTTCAAAGTACCTACCTATTCCTACAAAAGCTACTATGATTTCATCATTTCAGCCGAAAGACGTCCACTACTGGACATGCGCCTCCCCCAAACGGTTTTGCCGTAATCGCCACGCTTGGCAGGCGGGTTGGCGATCGCAGTGCGGTTGTTACAAAAGCACAGAGAACGCTGCTGCCCATTCTCTGGTAAATCCCTTAGTCGCCTCTTACGACACCCACGGGAAGATATGGGATGGTTCTATTCTTTACGTCCGACACCATACAGAAAACTACTATGATATAGCATATATAGTATCTTTGTTAGGTATATATGTTATATTATTAGATAAAACCACCTAACCTAGGTTAGGTTTGTTTTATATTAGGGTTGGGGTATTTTTAGGTCATCATTCATTAAGAATTTACACCATAGAAACTGCTTCTTATCATGAAACTCACAAATAAAAATACAGCCACGAAAAACCCCCAACTACACTTACAATGAAGGTTTGATGAAAAGAGTCCAAATATAATTTCTGAAAATAATTTTCAAGCTCCAACATTACTTGTGCATCCAGCCAGTGGTAAGTACCTAACATTTTTACAAAATACACAGCATAAGGCGGGCGAGACCTAGTTCCCGTGAAAGCGTTAATGAACCCATTCAAAAGGTTTGCAGCCCCCTAGTCTTTTCCTTCATTTATATTATGAGAGAAATTACTATTTTATTGTGATTATAGGGCTTATTCGTCAACAGGCGGGTCAGAAACTCAGGTTTGCGCGCGTGTTACCTTCCGATTTTATAAAAAAAAATGTCGTCAACTCGCTCGACCCTGAAACTCTAACGTAAAAATTCGTCAGATGTACAGTCAGCTACATAAACTTCTTATAAAATGTTTAAAATATGATGTACTTACCCACTTTAAATGTATAAGTTATTCTAAACGACTTTACTCTAATATATTTTCATTTGCGAGTAGCGGTGGCTCGGGGGGGTGGCCCCGACTTACGAACAGTAAGCCGTGGGTTCGAACCCAGGCAGGCACATTACTTTGTGTAATTTATTTCATCACCGCTGCTCTCAAAATGGTGAAGGAAAACATCGTGAGGAAACCGGCATGTCCTAGAACCAAAAATTCGAAGATATGTGACATCTACCAATCCGCACTGGGCCCGCGTGGTGGATTAAAGCCCATTCCCTCTCATAGAGAGGAGGCCTAGTGTCCCAGCAGTGGGAACATTAATAGGCTGATGATGATGATGATTTTCATTTGACTGTACCTACTTACTTTAAAACGTGCGAGCGAGTTGACGACAAAATAATAAAATAAAATTGGAAGGTCCCAACTCGCGCGCACTCGCAATTTTCACAGTCGCCAGTTGACGAATAAGCCTCTTGTGGATCAACTTAAGGTTGATATGATAGTTTGAATGCACTGAATTATTAGACAAATATCTGTTTCAATTAGTTCAATTCTTAAATCCATCAGTATCTCAGGTCCAGTTGAAAACCAGCGTCAGGCACTAGTTTCCCGGCATTTCGTACTTCTTCATCAACATGTCATTGTGCGGTTAGTGAATAATCTGGTGTCAGAGGTTTTATGACGCCCTTGCCGTGTGGTATCCGGCAGAGTAGAATAGAACCAACCCATTACACTCACGGGTGTCGTATAAGGCGACTAATGTCTAAGGCAGAACACCTTGCGCCTCCGTAGACCAGAGAATGGGCAGCAGCGTTTTCTGTTAGTCTTTCATCACTGCGATCTCCAATCCGCCTGCCAAGCGTGGAGATTACGGCAAATTCCTCCCATCATGGGAGAGGCTTATGTCCAGCAGTGGACGTTATCGGCTGTTGTGGTGGTGTGGTGATGGGACTTGGCTTTACATGCCGTCAAGAAATACCTCTCAAGCATGCTGGTCCTCACGATGTTTTCTTTCTCCGAAGTAAATGATAGAAAAGAAAGAGAGAAAGAAAAAATATTTATTTGATGTCAGCTATTATAGCACACATACAATAATATAAAGATACAAAATAAGGAGGAAAACATAATATGGGCTGTGTGCCTCACGGATGCGCCAAAAAGGTCCATTTCAGCATTCATGCCAGACAGGCGATGCTGTCTGACGCTGGTCTTCCAATGAACCTTGAGGGGGAAGTGACGGAAAAACAATTTCAAACATAATACATATATACGGATGCACTTAAAAAAAAGGCGGATAGAACTTCACTATGAAACAATTGAAACACCACAATGGCGGCGGCGTAACTGTGTGTGCGTGTGTAAATGGATGCCGAATGAAGGACAATTACCCATTTTTAAACCATATTTCAGTAGGATCTCCCTTGAACTTGGATTTTATTACAAGTTTTTGTGACGGATGTTGTTAAAGTAAAGGTAAAATAAATAAAACACATTGAATTACTATAAAACACATTGACTTAGTACGGTGTAAATGTGTGCGTGCTGGCTTGTGTATATTATCGCGCTTACTTACTATGGGTGCTTCAGTTATTGTTAAAGGTGACGGCGTCCGCCTTTTTTTAGGTCCATGATAGGTCACGATGAGCGATAATTATTATACAATTCGCACATCAAAAGATAAAGAAATAGGGTAGACAGATTTGTCTGTACCTAACAATTTTATTTCCATCCACCCGCATTCTCCAGTCAACCCGCGATCATGGCTCATGTATAATTGATTGTTTTTCTAAAGAAGATAATACAAATCTGTAATAATACATAAATTATAATAAAAAGACTGTTAAAAACATAACCCTTCCTTTTGGCTTCCCCGTAGTCGGGCAGTAAATTATCATTTTATTTCTTTTTTTTTACTTTTGCACCCGAATGTACTTGATGAAGTTTATTCATTTGTTTTTTTTGACACCGGTCCTTTCGGACGTAGAAATTTTTGTCTACGTCTGAACGTACCGCGGTCCATTCGATTTGGTCCGTTCAGACTAAACACCCCTTGCAACAGCGTCGAAATATCGGGAGCTCAAAACAATTACCAATCACGGAAGATATCCCGTAAGTGACAGTATCTGAAATAAATGGTTTATTATTATTTATTTCTATTATAGTTAGGGATTAAACAATGTAGGTATGTGGCAACAATCTTGCAATGTGGCCTGATAAGCGCTTATCATGCGATGTCAAACGAGGTCAATTAAGTGTTTGCTGTTTACATAACAAACCGTAAACTTGAGTATTACCTACACGTGCGTAATGTGTAATATATACTTTTGTAAAGAGAGTGGAAAGTTTCGAGCTCCTCTCCTTGGAGAATAGCTCAAGTTTCCTACACGTGGATTCAGTGATCTTGATAAATTATATTGTTTTTCATTATTTTTCCCCAGATTACATGAATAATAACAGCCACTAGGGTCGATCTTTAGGCTAAGCCGTGCTTGCCTAGGTTGGTCTGTGGATGGGTAACCACTCATTACATACCGAGTTTCCTCCGTGCCTCGGAAAGCACGTTAAGCTGTTGATCCTGACTGTCATTTGTAGATCTTACTTACAAGTTAGTGGCCCGAAAAAAGTCTGACAACCAGTCTTACCAAGGGGTATAGTATTACCCAGTACTAACTGACTTGTGGAGGTCAGATAAGCAGTCGCTCCATGTAAAATACTGGTATTCAGCTGCATCCGGTAAGACTGGAAGCCGACCCCAACATAGTTGGGAAAAGGCTAGGCAGATGATGATGATGACATGATTATTATGAAAATTACAAACAATTTTTAATGTTAATTTATTAAAAATATTTACAAAAAAAAAAACAACAAAAAATATCTCAAGAGCGTATAAATAAACGCAAAATTGCTTAGAAATTAAATAGCAAAAAGAAACGCCCCCGGGTGGGCTTGAACCACCAACCTTTCGGTTAACAGCCGAACGCGCTAACCAATTGCGCCACGGAGGCGATGATGAGGCGAGTGAAATAGTCGTATCCTATGTATAGCTACTGTATAGGTGGCTTATATCATGACGTCAAGGCTAGAAATCGTAAGGTTATCAGTGTAAGTGATTATGTAAAAAAAAACAATGAAAAGGAATCTTTGAGAGTTAAAATGTTATTGAAACAAGTGTCCATTCGTGAACGGTATTCACGAATGGACTATTTGTACCTAATCGAACACTTGTTCAAATAATATTATCTTATTTTGTGTTCCAATTTGAATAACGCATATAATTTACAGTAATTATGTTCATCCAATCAAATAATTTAACACCTAATTGGTCGCGCCTAAAAAATTACTTATACGAGGTATTCCTCGAAGCGCTCCCGTTTTGAAACGCTCCCATCTAAGCGCTCCCGTTTTGTTCCTCCAAGCGCTCCCAAAAGGAGCGCTTGGAGGAACGATTAAAAATATTAAAATTTATTTCCTCGAAGCGCTCCCACGTTTTAAAATAGGGAAAAGCATGAAGTAAACGTAATGAATTATATCGATAATTTTTAAAATAGTCCCATCTCCATCCGAAAGTTAATCATGGGAGCGCTTCGAAGAAATAAATTTTAATATGTTTAGTTGTTCCTCCAAGCGCTCCTTTTGGGAGCGCTTGGAGGAACAAAACAGGAGCGCTTAGATGGGAGCGTTTCAAAACGGGAGCGCTTCGAGGAATACCTCACTTATACGGCCGCGTGGGGTGCGTGACACTCCGACCATATAAATGAAATACGAAACTGGGCACTTGTTTTTATGATACTAAGAGGATCTCGGATCCAAGAGAAGGAAAAAGAAGTAGAGGCAGACCGTAAAAACGATGGGAGGACATATTTAAGGAAAGATGTGGACCAGACTGGAAAAGACAGACTATGGACAGAGACAACTGGAGGAAGCTGGGGGAGGCCTACGCCAAAGAGGCGACTTCCACAAATTAAATAAAGGAAAATATGTAATAATTACAATTCTATAATAATGCATAAAAATGATAATTTTTAAATTTTATTCAATAATGAAATTAATTAATGTATGAAAATGGTATTTTATATTTTTTTTTTCGTTAATGAAATAAATGTATGTATGAAAGTGATACTTTATAAATCTGTATTCAATAATGAAATTAATTTATGTACGAAAGTGATAATTTATATTTTATTAATTGACGATATTCTTTTAAACTTAAATGCAAGCGTACTAAATATATTAATTAAATAAATTGTGATTATTTTGAAAGCTACGTTCAAATATGCAACTGTTAAATTGTGGTAGAATAAAGGCCATTTTTAGGGTTCCGTACCCAAAGGGTAAAAACGGAACCCTATTACTAAGACTTCGCTGTCTGTCCGTCTGTCCGTCGGTCCGTCTGTCCGTCTGTCTGTCACCAGGCTGTATCTCATGAACCGTGACAGCTAGACAGTTGAAATTTTCACAGATGATGTATTTCTGTTGCCGCTATAACAACAAATACTAAAAACATAATAAAATTAATATTTAAGGGGGGCTCCCATACAACAAACGTGATTTTTAGGGTTCCGTACCCAAAGGGTAAAAACGGAACCCTATTACTAAGACTTCGCTGTCTGTCCGTCTGTCCGTCTGTCCGTCTGTCTGTCACCAGGCTGTATCTCATGAACCGTGACAGCTAGACAGTTGAAATTTTCACAGATGATGTATTTCTGTTGCCGCTATAACAACAAATACTAAAAACCGAATAAAATTAATATTTAAGGGGGGCTCCCATACAACAAACGTGATTTTTTTGCCCTTTTTTGATAATAATGGTACGGAACCCTTCGTGCGCGAGTCCGACTCGCACTTGGCCGGTTTTTTTTATAATAATTGGTACGGAACACTTCGTGCGCGAGTCCGACTCGCACTTGGCCGGTTTTTATTTTTTATTAAGAGGATCTAGCTGCTAGCTAGCGCGCAAAATTCAAAAAAAAAATCTAAACCTTCAAATATGCGCTAGAGTCTGTGACCCCACGTGACCAATTAAGGGTTAATAAGTTGCCGCGACAAATTATCGCTCAGCGGACGGACTTCCGGCGGGATCTCATGGCGACATGGAGAGAGCGACTGTCGCAACACCGTGTAGGGCACGCCACGACAGTGGCGATAAGTCTCTTTGAGGAGTGGCTTGAGAGACGCCACGGCGTCCTCACCTTCCGCCTGACGCAGGTCCTCACCGGACACGGTTGTTTCGGGAGGTTCCTGCACCAAATCGGGCGGGAGGAAACGCCCGGGTGCTTCCATTGTGAGGATCGACCGGAGGACACGGTGGAACACACGGTGGAGGTGTGCCCCGCGTGGGCGGAGCACCGCCGTGTCCTCGAAGCGGCGATTGGCGGCGGCGATCTCTCGCGTCCGGCCCTGGTGCAAGCCATGGTCCGGAGCGAGACGGAATAGGACGCCGTCACCTCCTGCGAAGCAGTAATGCTAGAGAAGGAGGTGGCGGAACGTGAGAGGGAGAGAACCTCTCAGCGTCCCGGCCGCCACGGGAGACGCCCCGGGCGTCGGGGGCCACGTGGTGGCCCCCGGCCACCGTAGGCGCGGGCCTGTGGACGGTGGGCTATGGGCTAGCTCGCCGTCCGTCCGTCTCATGACGGCAGGCCGTGTCGACGGCGCGTTCGTGTTACACGCGCGCCTCAATGAGAGTCAGCAAAAAGGAAGGGGTCTGTAAGGACCGATGCCTGCCGGGGTTACGGGACTGTTCGAAAGAGATACCGTGGCCCCGGAACACAAAGGGCGATGAAGGAACATGGATGGGTTTTAGTCAGTAAAAGTCTGACACTCCCTCCTGTTCCGCCCAGAGAAGGAGAAGTCATTCGATGATTTCCCATCTGAAAAAAAAAAGGGTTAATGAGTTCTATTAATTAATTAAAATGAAGAAATTCCATAAACTACACTCTATTCGTACTCTACTCAAATGTCAGCTCTTGGCTTTGAGCCGAGCGTCGTAAACCCAACAAAACACTTATTTACGTATTTGTTTAGGTTTCACTTAGTGTTGGTGAAAACGGTTGTAAAAATAATTTCTTACACAAAGAAACGTCAGCAAAACAGTGACTTACAACCAAGGCAGTTGACAACAAATCACCATCTGCCTAGCCTTTTTGCCACTATGTTGGAGTTGGCTTCCAGTCTGACAGCAGTTTCTTCTTTTTCTTCTTCGTGTCGATGATTCCCATTGTTATTTAATTTTTGTTTCAACCAGAACTCAGCCACATCGACGGCGTTGGTGGTGGATTCGGCTGCTAACGAGAGGTTTTCTACATGTAACTCCTCTTTGTTGAGTAAATATAAATGTGCAAAAAAAACCGGCCAAGTGCGAGTCGGACTCGCACACGAAGGGTTCCGTACCATTGACTATATTTAGTATTTGTTGTTATAGCGGCAACAGAAATACATCATCTGTGAAAATTTCAACTGTCTAGCTGTCACGGTTCATGAGATACAGCCTGGTGACAGACAGACGGACAGACGGACAGACGGACAGACAGCGAAGTCTTAGTAATAGGGTTCCGTTTTTACCCTTTGGGTACGGAACCCTAAAAAGACTCTGCAAAAATTAGACTCTAAACTTTCTTTGGTACAATTGAAATAATTCTAACTTTATTATTACTATATGAAAAAAATATTCAAAGCTTCGATCAATAGATTCAAAGTGAAGCATATCGATACTGGAAATATGAAATAACGTAAGGGACATTTTGTCGAAAATGAGTTATATATATCGTTGGATTCGGAATTTTTTGCTCTATCGATTGGTATTTTTAAAATCTCGATATCTTTAAAAAAATGTCCTTTACATCACACATTTTCCGTAGGCCTAGACAATGTTTTTTCTAGAAACTAGCTGTATAAGACATTTAAATTAATATTTTTATAAAAACTAATGTAAGTCTCTTTTACTCACAGTATTTGGTATTTACATTAAATCAAAATCGAGTACATTTTACAACAGGTCACATAAGTTATTCCATAATTTGAGATGTTTTATTATTGTCTTATACATTAGTGTTCCCTGAGAAGGTACAAATACCATGTCCCTTACATTAAATTGTGACTCAAATTATCATAATTATATTATATATTTTTTATAATTTTACTGTATGGGTGAATATCAAAGTAGCAAATTTTACGTGTCCATGTTGAGAATCAAGGTGTAAAATGTCTAATTTTTGGTGGATCGATTTGCTGTCGATTTTAACGTGTTTTAATAGTAAGCTACACGTTATTGCTAGTGATTTGGGTAACGCATAAATCAGTGATAATTATTTAATTGTAACTTAAAATCCCTATTTTAAAGATTTTTTTATGCCTGTTTCCAATTTCGGTGGCTTTGGTGGCGTTTTCACGTACTGTTTGTACATAAATAGCCAGTTTTTACGTTGCAAGACAGTTTCATTAGCCAACAAATAAATGTTCTTGGAAGTAAATAAGACCTATTATTAAAGCATTTAGAGATCAAGTTTCTTAATTTTATGTTTTGCTTTTTGAATGTCAAAACAGACCAATGAAAAGAGGCTGCTTACAGAATGAAGAGATGAAAGAAGAAAAAAACAAGAATAATGTTTCATCATCAGCCTACAGGAGACCACTGCTGGACATAGGCCTACTCAATGGCATGCCACTCAACTCGATTCTCAGCAACTCTCATACAGTTGCTACCACCCAAGTAACACAGGAAGCATTATAACAAAGGAATAGTAAACTTATTTAGAACTTAAGGTCCGTATAAACTCTTATTTAAGTTCACCAAGCATCTTGACGCTTTATATTGGTATTTCAAAACCATTATGATGCTTTACGATGCATAACGGTTGCATAATGGCATATGAAAATGCTTTTGTAAAGCCTTTAGTTTGAGTGCAGCAAACCACAAGGCAGCTGTATAGCTTTCAGCTGTTTTTAGTGCGTTTGGATCTACAATAGCATTTTTAAGTAGTACGATAATGCCTATTGCCGCTTAATAGCATAAACTTGTACCATTATAATGCACCTTAAATCCGTTATACAGCTTTGAGCTATTTTTAGTGCCCTTTGTTGTGTAATAACACTATTAAGCGGTAAGTAAAAGCCTAGTACCGCTGAACAGCATCAACGTGAATCAATGTAATGCTTGCATTTATAGAGTTCAACTGAGTTCTGTTGTACAGCTATCAGGTATTTAATCAAATACACGTGAGTTATTGTAATGCGTAAAGCTGTATATACATTCATTTCACTGTATTCGTAAAACCATTTGTCGGCCATTTTGGGGAAAAGCACATATTATATGATCAACAAAACAACAGCCATTTTTAGGGTGGATTTTTTTATTTTCATTTCTTCTTGATTTTGAACTACGGTCGTCCGGGGTCCAACCATGCCTATGTCATTCGAATCTGTGTCTGATTTTTCTCCATTACGGATAATTCAAGTCTACTGGTATACCAGTGAACCCATATAGAGCTACTTTATAGACAATGGTATTACAGTGGCACATCAAAAGTCTTTTCTCTGGCCTCTAGCTTAATAATTGTTCACGTGTGAGTATTGATACTACCGGTGGCATTAATTAGCCTTTTTAAGGGCTCACCTGGCTGCTATAGATCGACACCATTTTGTAAATATTTTATAACCAAAAAATATTATCATTTGGACCTATTTTTAAAAGCAATAGACCTATATCATAATAAAATAACTTTATTTAATACTGCTCAACCAATACTATTATGTTAATTATGCAAAATTCGTTCTATACTAGGAATACACAATTGTTTTGGGCACTTCACACATATTTTTATGTCACATTTTATATGAAAACCATAAAATAACGAAGGCGCGTGAAAAATTTCAATGAAACTTATATAGACATTTACAGTAAACTACATTGCGAATAATATTTACAGGCATAAAATAAGAAAAGAGTCAAAAACGTATCCAAGATTATAATTTTTGTTTTGATGCAAACAAATATGGTGTCATTCACTCAGTTTTGACCGTCTTCGTCCATAATATATTGCTTGACATAGTTAATTGTACTATAACATTTGTACCGTAGTATTAGAGATGTTTTTGCAATGATGTAGGGTTTATTTAAGTTCTAAATGTGAGCACTTAGATAGCCTCAATCATTCTTTTAGAACAATCTAATGCTAGTCTAATGCTTTTGTAATGCAATTAACATCTTCATTATCAATAATATTGCTAATATAATGTTTCTGTAATGCGATTGGCAACTTCATTGTACGAAATAATGTTTCTGTAATGCGATTGGCAACTTCATTGACCGTAATAATGTTTCTATAATGCGATTCGCAACTTATTTGGTCACACTAATGCTAATGTAATGCGCCTGTAATGCAATTAAACAACTAATTGTGAACTTATTTATGATCTAAAGCCGTATAATTTGTGCCCAAATAAGCATTACAGTAGCCGTATAAACGTTTGTAATGCTATCATAGAACTAATTCAAAATGCGAAAACGATACAGAAATGCTGTAAGTCGGCCGATATACTGCTTTGATGTGTTACTTGGGCAGCCACCCTGCAAAGATCGTCACTCCAGTCACTCGAGTCTGAGGGCATCCCATCTCTCTCTTGCTGATACGCGGTCTCCACTCAAGAAGACGTCTACCCCAATGGTCATCGGTTCTACGGCTAATATGACCGGCCCATTGCCACTTCAGAAACTAATTCTGGGAGCTATGTCGATAACTCCGGTTTTCTGTAGGATCACCTCGTTCCGGACATCCACCCCATCTCAGAGAGACTCCAAGCACAGCCGGTTCCATAGCTCGCTGAGCGACCTTGAATTTATGAACTAGCCGTACCGTGAGCCGTGACGTTTCAGTCCCGTAAGTCATAACAGGCAGGACGGGCTGGTTGAAGATTTTCCGTCTTTAGGCACTGTGGAAAGGTGACGAGAAGACCATGACGACGACGATGACGATGACGATGTTTCCCAAATGCTGTCCACCCCAGCTGAATTCTTCATTGAGTCTCAAAGTTGTTCTTCCTAAACTTCAGAGTTTGCCCGAGATAAACATATTTTCGAACACCCTCGAGGGGACCGGCATTGACTACAATAGGTTTAAAACTGACCAGGTCTTGACAGAGTCAAAAACCTTCTCATTGTCCACAAATGCAGTGGCCGATTAAACTCTTTGGAATTCTGTATGATCTGCCGCAAAGTGTGGATGTGGTCTATGATGCTACATCCTTCTCGAAACCTGGTCTGCTTCGGACTCTTGAAAACAGCGTTTACACGTGGCTAAGGAGCGAAATGGGTCTGTAATTCTTTAATAGGGTCTTGTTCTAAAAGAAAACAACGACCACGCCCCTTTTTCACGTTTCTATTGTTCTCCCAGATAACAGAACCGAGTTGAAAAGCTTCTGAAGGTCTCTTGCAGGCCTTCCTCCCGCTTTCAGGAGCTCTATAGTTATCCCATACTCATCAGGGGCGTTTCCATTTTTAAGCTGTCTAAGAGCCGCCTCGATTTCACCTTGGCTGAATTTTTACAGCTCTTCTGGGATATGACGGTTAAGGTGGTTCTGGAATCCTCATTTTCGGAATCAGGGGTTCTAAAATGGCTGCTTTAGCAGAATCGTAATATGAATCATGTTAAAAATTCTTAAAATGGACTATGGTTATGTCCATAAAGTAGTTTTAAACTGTATGGCATAGGCACAGTAGGTCACGAATGTTTAAAATTCTATTTTTATATTTGTTAACAGCATTAACAATATAGAGTTCACCATTAAGAGACCTTTACTTTGAAAAACTCTAAATGTTTATTTCCTTAAGTGTCCCATACATCAATGCCGTTTATTTACATCTAAAATTTTGTAAACGTATATCACTCGTATTCATTATTATTTAACGTAAGGGACATGCTATCTTTGAAACTGTAGGCTTTATTGTTTTTTTACTATTTTAGCTGCAAATAATGCAGAAATCTAAGAAACTTTGTCCTAGACACTTTTTACATAAAACATATAGTTACAAAATTATAGCCAGTTTTGTTAGAAAAATATCTTATTTTTGCTCTCCTGAAAACCTTAGTTTTGTCCCTTACGTTATTTCATATTTCCAGTATCGATATTTTCTTTGAAATTTTGTAAATAATAATAATTTTCCATAAATGGCTTTAAGTTTTAGTATTTTTTTTCACACAAATATTTGTCACTTTTTTCTTTACAAAGTGTACAATTCGCATTTTGATCTAATTATTTATTAGGCTACAATTAAATAAAAACCACTAATTTTGCACTATTCGGCCCGCAGTGACTGACGTAACAACCACTTTGTAGTGCAAGCTGATTTGAACTTTATTCTAACAGTTTTTCAAATGAAGTTTGAACCACTACGAATAGAGTTGCTAATTTAGCAGATACCCCAGCCTAATATGCAGGTGGAGTTGCACAAAGAGCAGCTGAACTCTTTCCGCCACCATCATTCGCCTAATCTTTTTCCAAAAACTAAGTCTAACTGGATGCAGCTAAATACCAGTATTCTACGCAAAGCGACTGCCTATTTAACCTCCACAACCCAGTTAGTAGGTAATGGGTAATACGATTTGACAGACTTTCGGGCTGAATGTCAGAATGACAGCCGGGACCAACAGCTTAACGTGCTTTCCGAGGCACAGAGGAAATTTGGTATGTAAGTGCGGTCACCATCCACAGACCAACCTAGGCAAGCACGGCTAAACCTAAAGATCGACCCGAGCGGCTGTTATTCGCAACATTTTATTTACCATTTCCTGCTCCTGCGTCGAAATTCGTCACAGGAGCAGGAAAATGGTAAATAAAATACTCGAAATTCGTCGACTCACTATCTTCGAATCAAACCTGTCTTTAGTTTAGCATACCTAATAATTAAACAATAAATCCCAACCGTCTCTCTATGACTCAGATACTGTTATCACTAGGTATCTCTCATACATTTTGTATGTTCTTAGGACCATAAACGACCAATGACTGTCCAATTTATTTATTGCTTCATGAATGAGCCTCTAAATCATCTGTGAGTAAGCACCTTGTAAAAGATTTTGCTTGGATTTTTTGTGATGGACTGGAACTATGTTATATGTGGTTTTTATTGTTTTTCCCAGACAAATCTTTACTATCCTTTCCGTTCTTAAATACCGAGATGGTGAATCACTGATATATCCCAAAAATTCTGAAATGTTGTTTAATGAGTATCAATTAATTACACCTGTGTAATTAATTGATACTCATTAAACAACATTTCAGAATTTTTGGTTCTAAGACATGCCGGTTTCCTCACGATGTTTTCCTTCACCGTTTTAAAATTCGAAGACATGTGACATCTATCAATCCGAACTGGGTCCGCGTGGTGGATTATAGCCCATTCCCTGTCATGGAGAGGGGGCCTGTGTCACAGCTGTGGGAACATTAATAGGCTGATGATGATGATGATGATTAACAACAGACTAAGATCCCTGCGGTATGAGAATTGATGAAAATAATATACCAGGTAACCGACGTGTATAGTTCGGTTCAAACTTAATGGCGGCTCGGAAGTTAGCTGCAAGTGACGGTCTGTGCATTTTACAGACAAAACGCCCCGTTGGTATCTAAAATTGTTGTCTGCGCAGCTTTACATTAGATGTTCCGAATCGCCATAAAGTTTAAAGCGTTATTCCTGCGCAGACAGTCACTCGCAGCTAACTTCCGGGCCGCCTGTGCAGAGGGGTTAACACGAGCGCCTTCGGTGTTAACGAAACGTAAATACATCGATTTATTTTTAATTTCAAAATACTCGTTTCACGTGTAATAATTATTTATAATTTTAAGAATTGATTTACATCTATGCATGATTCTGATTGTGCTTGTTGCGAATAATTTTACCAAGAATTTAACTAAAAAGCTATAGGATAATTGTATTTTCGATTCAAAAATCAACGTACTAACGTTACGTTTACACCGCCCACGCGCACTCGTTATGATTGTTTACGAAACCAAAGTAATTGGTAACAATCAACGTCTTGGATGGCTTCGCCAATTGGCGAGGAAGCCCACCATCGTGAAAAGTGGGAGGAATGGGGGATGCTTTTTGCTAAAGAGTGGGACAATACAACTAAAAAAAGTAAAAAAAAAAATCGTCGCTTTGTAGTTTCAACCTATCCTCATGAAAAAAGGCGTCGTTTACGCCCATTTTTATAACACTTACAAAGGGTGTAAAACACCTCTTAATAAAGCCGAAAAGCACTTATTCTCTCCGTCATTGCGATCATTTTTTTGTTCTACACCATACCATACCTGGGAACCTATAGTTACGGAGATATTGGGGGTCAAAGTTCCAACTTTTTGACAACTTTTTTTTTTAATACAAGTTTTTAATGTAAGGTTTTTACTACACCTCCACGACCCCCATACTATTCAATCCACCCATCAGCACAAAGTTTTGAGTGTGTTACATTGAGTTTTACCAAAAAACATGATTTTTCGCCCCCAAAAAAAATGGTGATTAAGGTAAAAAGTTACTCAGTTTGATGTACAGAATGCTTGGTTGACGGCTTCGTGATGAGGTCTATTACACCCTGTATTTATGTAAGTATGTGTATTTAGGGAATTTTATTAAATTCTCAAACATTCTTATCCTCCTGCAACCATTTTAAGTCGTCTCCTTACCTGTGATTTGCGCAAATCATTCTCTGTTGATTTATTTGAGACACCCACGTTGCTCGTTGATTCATATTTGTGTTTATTCTAGCTCTAAGAACTGACTGACTAGACTCAAGGGTTTTTAAGATGAAAAGGAAGTATCTCTTAATGTGAAGTTAAGTTTCCTAAATTGTAGGATTATTAGTGCGAAATTCAGAAATAAGTGAAGCAAAATAAAGTTGCATTATTTCTAATATGAAATCTATATCTATACTAATATACTAATAATATTATAAAGAGGTAACATTTGTTTGTAAGTTTGTATGTAGGGGATAATCTCTGGAAGTAACGAACCAATTTTAAAAATTGTTTCACTGGTAGAAAGCTATATTATTCGTGAGTGCTATAGGCTATATTTTATTCCCGTACTCCCACGGGAACGGGAACTACGCGGGTGAAACCGCGGGACGTCAGCTAGTGTTTTATAAAAATACTTAATTATGGAAGGAAATCTTCGTGGGGAAACTAACGTCTTAGAGAACTGTAAAAAAGTCATATCTACCAATCTGCACTGACCCTGAGTGAGCCATGGCCCACTCGCTCTCAAACAGAAGATATCTGTGTTCCAGAAGTGGGAAAATTATAGGTTGAATTGAAAAAATGCTCAAAACTAAAGCACTTAAGGTGGATGCTCAAGCGTAGCCCGCGAAATTCAAATTTTCTTACGTTTTTTGCAATTTGCAGGCCAGTGCTAGGTTGTATGTTGATTAAAATTTTGTTTGCGACTGTAAGACGTATGTAGTTACAGAATTATATTCATCAAACTCATCAATACAACCCTCAAAGTTCATATTGGTGTCAAAATTACTTTTCCAAGGTCAAAATCATTCTTGCACCATTATGAACTTGGAGGGTTGTATTGATGATTTTGATGATTATAATTGTGTTACTACATACGTCTTACAGTCGCAAACAATATTTTAATCAACATACAACCTAGCACTGGCCTGCAAATTGCAAAAAACGTAAGAAAATTTGAATTTCGCGGGCTACCTTTGAGCATCCACCTTAAGTGATCAATATAGCAGCCAAAACATAGCACTAACTCCTTCACTTATTAAGGTCAATAGCTTTTTAGCTAATAGTAGCGGCAGAATTAAAAAATTACATATTCTTACTTTATTCAGTATCAAGCTACTAAATCAAAACTTCTTACTCGCTCCACCGACCAAATTAATTCTCAATTTAAAGTCCCTTTTATCTTCAAAACTATTTTCTTAACTTAAACTAGATTGAAATCAAATTATCGTGTCACCCACCCTAAGTTCACTTTTACGATTAGTGCAGGATCATTACACGCGTTCTTTTTTTAATTTATGTAAACGTCAAAACTGCCAGTCACTTATTAAAACGTTCAGAAAGTACAGAACCTCTTTTATAAAGTCTAGGCCATCGATCAAAACAATTCTTGCGTAAACCGCAAAAATATGTTCAAACAAATATTGCAAATTGAGCAAGAAGGTATATGCAATCAAACCGGCTCCAAACTTGGATTGCTCCCAACTTGCCTGAGTTATTGTCAGCTTCCGTTAGTCCCCATCCCCAATAAAGTAGTTGAAATCCCTCTCAAATCCGTTCACTCCAGACCTCTATGATTTCCCAGTTTTTGACGTTCCCATACAAGTTTATGAAGCTCCTAACCTACGTAATGCATGAGTTGGATTTCAATTTGACTTGCAGTTACTTCTAGTTTTCGAAGTTCTCTGAGCTCTGCTCCTATTACCATTTCAAATTTTGTGATACGACCGGATTTAACCATTGTTATTTAAAAGACTATATCTTCGGAACTAATCTTGATGTAACATTACTTGGCTACGGTAGATCAGTGAATACTTTATGTGGTGGTGTTTCGGTTCTGGGTTCACTTTCCCGGTTGAGACAATAGTGTTTAGAACAGTCTAAACATAAAGAGTTATTATTTTTAGTGTTAACGAAAATAGTAATAATTTTAGTTAATAAGCTTGCAACACTGTTTTGTGCTATTTTTTCCGTTGTGTTGTGGCAATACTTTTTTCGCTCTTCTTGTCTGATTGCTACGGTGTGCCTTTCGACTGTATTTTTTTTTTTTTACAATGAACTCAATAAGTTTTAAGTTCCCAAGCATTTTATTTCGAGCCGAAGAATGTTATATTTTATATTTAAGAGGGCCCTCTTAAATATAAAATATAACATTCTTCGGCCTCCCGGCCCGCCTTTCGTCAACGCGAGCATGGTCGAAAAGCTTGTTGTTTCATCCAGAGCCACAGCGGTGGTATTCTTTCAACTCTCCTGTCTTACCTAGCCCCGAATCCACACTACTTGCCTCCCGCGTGCCTCATACCGCCGCAAATTTTCGAACAATATTTAAGAAAAAATTTGTTCGAAAATGTATAAAACCTGTTCCAGGAAATACGGGTTTATGAATTAGTCTTACAAGTATGTGAAATAAATATTTGTTATTTAGAATCTCCACTACATTTGCAAGGCTTCTATCAGGATGCTTTCTTTACTTTTACAATTTATAAGTACATTATGAACGGCCAAAGTTGAGGTAAAAGTTGTGAAAAACAGCAATTTTTGGAGGCTTATACTGACTTTGTTTCTACAAATTTTTATTTTCTGCTTCTATAGAAGACTAGATATAGTCCACAAGATACCTATTAGTTCAAAAAATTCAAAGATATACCTATATTCAAAATTCTCGCGAAAAGTATGCGGGTTGGCCGCTCTTCGGAGTCATACACATCGAATTCCCTTTCGAAAAATAAATGGTGCGTGTTTCACTAAATTTACGTCAGTTATTAAATTGCTAATACTTAAAAAAATAAATAAGCCTCTCGTACACTTCAACAATTTTGATTAATCATCTTTAGGTACGTTTTTCTTTTTATACTTTGTTTAAGTAAACTTGTTCAATTTGAAACAGCGCTTGATATTTCTTTAACCAACCATTTATTATATTCTAAAAGACCTAGTCACATATTCATATCTTAATGTAAAATAATTTCAGTGTAACCGAGTTTATAAAATATTTTTTTGAATTTCATCTGTTGCTTTTAAGGATCATTTGTTATTTCTTCGCAAAATAAAAATCTTGTTAATATTTTATTCTGAATAAGGTTTGAGTATTTACAAGATGTTTCGATTTAGTCTCATCTCTTAGTTGTTATTTTTACAAAAATGTGTGAAAATAAATTGAATTCAGGTATTTATATAATCACAATAAATAAGGATTATTGTGTTGGTACGACTCTCAATAACAATATTTTGGCTTTGACCCTCAAACTCTTTCATAAGAACATTATTGAAGCCTTACTCACGAACAATACCTACATTACTTTCAAATTCAAATAATTTATTGCAATCCATGTAGGATCATAATAGCACACATTTGAAATAAAAAAAATAACAATTATAAAATTAAAATTTCAATCAGATTTAACACAAAAACAATCAATTAAATAATATAAATGTGGGAATGTGGGCTCAGAGTAAAACAGGTTGATTTGTGAACAAACTGAATTTATTTTAAATTACTAGCTGTTGCCCGCGGCTTCGCCCGCGTGCAGTTCGGTAACTGCCCCACTGAATTATACTAAAGGGATAAATAGTGTTCTACATGTTAATTTAGGTTATAAACTATCTATTTGCCAAATGTCATAATCATCACAATTTATTATTATCATCACAATCACCATCACTATCACAACCACCATCATTATCACAATCATTATCACAATCACCATCACTATCACAACCACCATCATTATCACAATCATTATCACAATCACCATCACTATCACAGTCACCATCATTATCACAATCACCATCATAATCACCATCACTATCACAACCACCATCATTATCACAATCATTATCACAATCATCATCGCAATCACCATCACAATCATCATCACAATCACAATCACCATCACAATCCCCATCACCATCGCTATCACCATCACAATCACCGTCACTATCACAATCACCATCACCGTCACAATAACCATTAAAATCACTATCACAATCACCATCATTGTTATCATAATCTTTATCATCGTAATCACAATCACCATCACTATCACAATCACCATCACCATCACTATCACAATCACCGTCACAATCACCGTCACAATCACCATCACAATCACCATCACAATCACCATCACAATCACCATCACAATCACCATCACAATCACCATCACAATCACCATCAAAATCACCATCACAATCTCGATCACAATCACAATCACTATCATCATTTTAACAATCATTATCATCGTAATCTCAATCATTTTCATCTAAATCACAATCGCCATCACTATCTTAACCACAATCATTATCACAATCACCATTACTATCACTATCACTATTACTATCACAATCACAATCACTATCAATATCACAATCACAATCACAATCACCCAATCACCGTCACATCACCATTACAATCACCATCACAATCATTATCATCGTAATCGTAATCACAATCATTGTCATCGTAATCACAATCATTATCATCGTTATTACAATCACAATCTTCATCACTATCACAATCACAATCACCATCACGATCACTATCACCATCACAATCATCATCACAATCACAATCACTATCATCTTTTTACACAATCATTATCATCGTAATCACAACCACTATCATCGTAATCACAATCATCATCATTACAATCTCCATCCTCGTCATCACAATCATTATCATCGTAATCACAATCATTATCATCGTAATCGCAATCATTATCATCTTAATCATAATCATCATGATCACAATCACCATCATTATCACAACCACAATCATTATCACAATCACCATCACTATTACAATCACCATTACTATCATTGTCACAATCACGATCACCATGGCTATCACCGTCACAATCACGATCACCATGGCTATCACCATCACAATCACCGTCACAATCACAATCACCATCACCATCACCATTACAATCACCATCACAATCATTACCATCGTAATCGTAATCACAATCATTGTTATCGTAATCACAATCATTATCATCGTTATTACAATCACAATCTTCTTCACTATCACAATCACAATCACCATCACAATCACTATCACCATCACAATCACCATCACAATCACCATCACAATCATCATCACAATCACAATCACTATCATCATTTTACACAATCATTATCATCGTAATCACAACCACTATCATCGTAATCACAATCATCATCATCACAAACTCCATCCTCGTCATCACAATCATTATCATCGTAATCACAATCATTATCATCGTAATCGCAATCATTATCATCTTAATCATAATCATCATGATCAAAATCGCCATCATTATCACAACCACAATCATTATCACAATCACCATTACTATCACTATTACAATCGTCATCACTATTACAATCACCATTACTATCATTGTCACAGTCACGATCACCATGGCTATCACCATCACAATCACCGTCACAATCACAATCACCATTATTGTTATCACAATCATTATCATCGCAATCACAATCATTATCATCTTAATCATAATCATCACAATCAACATCATCATTATAACAATCATCATCATCGTTATCACAATCATCACAATAAATCAACAATAACCCTGTATAGAAGTTGAATCCGCTATCTTCTGGATCTCAAAATAAATGCCATTTTCGACATCAGCACCCCTGATATTCTCGGTTTCGACACCCATATTGATTTTATAGACATTTCAACCCCATCGCACCCCAACAGGGAATGATGGTAATTCAGGTCCGCCACATTACGTTGTTTTTGTAATACACGCGACCCAATTCACCATACAACCAATACCTATGTTGAATTTCAGGCTTTGTTACCCCATTTCCCCCTTTAGGGGTTGAATTCTGAAAAAACCTGAAACACAAATGTTAACTCATTTATCGATAGGAGTACTCCTGTTAAGTTTCGAATAAAGTAGTTTAACTAATCTAATTTCCCCACGTAATCTTTGGACTCCCGTTCCAATCCATAAGGGGGTGAATTTTGAAAAATCCTTTCTTAATGCACCCCTAAACATCATAAATAACCTTTGTTCCAAATTTGGAATCTCTAGACTCAGCGGTTTGGGCTGTGCATTAATTTTTATACTTTGCCACCCCATTTCGCCCTCTTAGGGGTTGAATTCTGAAAAAACCTGAAACCCGTTTCTACTCACTTATCAATAGGAGCACTCCTGTGAAGTTTCGAATAAAATAGTCTAACTAATCTTGTTTTACCCATACAAACTTTGGATTCCCGTTTAACCCCCTTAGGGGTTGAAATTTGAAAAATCCTTTCTTAGTGCACCCCTAGACCACATAAGGAACCAACTTGCCAAATTTAGAATCTCTAGACTCAGCGGTTTGGGCTGTGCATTGATTTTTATACTTTGCCACCCCATTTCCCCCTCTTAGGGGTTGAATTCTGAAAAAACCTGAAACCCGTTTCTACTTATTTATCAATAGGAGCACTCCTGAGAAGTTTCGAATAAAATACTCTAACTAATCTTGTTTCCCCATACAAACTTTGGAGCCCCGTTTAACCCCTTTAGGGGATGAATTTTGAAAAATCCTTTCTTAGTGCACCCTTAGACCATATAAGGAACCTACTTGCCAAATTTGGAATCTGTAGACCCAGCGGTTTGGGCTGTGCGTTGATAGATGAGTCAGTCAGTCAGTCAGTCAGTCAGTCAGTCAGTCAGTCAATCAGTCAGTCAGTCAGTCAGTCAGTTTCTTCTTTTATATATTTAGATAATTCTTTTTTTATGTTCTTCGTTGGTGTAGTGGACGCAAGCACAACTGCTGAGCATGAGGTCCTGGGTTCGATTCCCGGGTCGGTTACTGTTATTGGGTTTTCCATCAGGAATTTTTCAGTAGCAGCCACGGAGCCTGGATTTGTGCCCGGTTGATGGCAATAGGCTTGCCCCTATTACATGGGACTTAAATATAACTGGCGAAATGGCACACCACTGCCTAACCCTTCTTTCAGACGTGATGTTATGTAATATATTATTTTTTCAAAAAAACAAGCCGTTCAACACATTCAAAAAAAGTTTGCGATCACTTTGAAATATCGAAATCGTTTTTGTTACGATAGATTTTATTATGATTTCTTCTTCTTTTTAGACTCGTTATTTAAAAATATAGATTCATATTTTTAGGGTTCCGTACCCAAAGGGTAAAAACGGAACCCTATTACTAAGACTTCGCTGTCTGTCCGTCTGTCTGTCCGTCTGTCCGTCTGTCCGTCTGTCTGTCACCAGGCTGTATCTCTTGAATCGTGACAGCTAGACAGTTGAAATTTTCACAGATGATGTATTTCTGTTGCCGCTATAACAACAAATACTAAATATAGTCAATGGTACGGAACCCTTCGTGTGCGAGTCCGACTCGCACTTGGCCGGTTTTTTTTTTTAATTTCAAACAGGGTATTTCTAATTAAAGAAAACACACAACAAAGATTTTTTCATGATAAATTGAATTAAAAAAAAAATATCAGCCTAAGCTAGTGACCACAATCTTTTTTGATGTGTGAATAGAATGTATCACACAAACCTACAACAAAATCCCACCACATAACATTGACACACCAAAGATGGCCACTATAACAACAAGACCATCCTTCACTCGATTAAGGTCATTCTTTCCCTCTGTCCTCAGACGCCCGATAAAATAAATATGGACAATAATAAAAAAGGGGAAATATATTACGGCCTTGTTGAGGCCAATCGCGTTATGACAGGTGACGGGGCCCAAAGCCGAAAAACGGCCAGTCATCGCCAAATGATTATCGGCCTCCTTGGATGTCAGATCACTTTTCGTTATTGGACGTGATTGAAAAAAGAATTTCTTTTTAACTTTTTTTTTCTTTGTATATTTTTTATGGCTTTTGGTAAAGTTGGCGGGATTGTTTGTGATTTGTAGCTTAATTTGAAAAGATTGTGTAGTAGATATTTTCATGGATTTTCTTTATTTGATAAATGAGTGAGTACCTATATTGGATATCTACTTATGTAAGCAATGAAAGTTGACCTGACAATAATTTATTTTCGCATATTTAGAAAAGTGTACCATATTTTAAGCCAGTCAAACAAAATCAGTAAATAATATAAATTAATTATTTTTAAAAATCTTTATGAAGATTCTGCTAATTTATTTTCTACACAATATTCGTAAATCAAAACAAGTTCAACATAATACAAAACAAAACAATTTAGTTAATGATCATAACTGATTAAAACAAAATGATTACGCTTAATTAAAATCCGGTAGCCTTTCAAAATTTTCCTTTGTAAGGTCTTATTTACACCTTAAGAAAACGTTATTAAGGCACCTTGCTCGCTGCGATAAAACCTTTGTAGAACCCCCATTGTACTGCCGACCCCCTAAATCTTTAGAGGCGTAATAGAAAATATTGTTCGCAAAATTAAGTTCTTCTCAGTTGAGGATAATTTTGCAAAGTTTTCGTCGTGATATTAAAATTAATGATTTTTTGTCGTCGTTAGATTAAAAATATTGCAGTCAGTTTAAATTAATATGGTTAAACATTTTTATTTCGTAAAAGAAGTTTAGATGAAACTGTAATTTTAGTTTGTTGATATCTTTTTTGGAATTCTGAGTTAAAAGTGGTTTTTCGTGCAATTTTTATGCAAATATTATTCATTTTAGTTTTATGTTTGAGTTAAACTTTGGTACTTTGAGTCTCTATCTAGTCTACGATTATTTATGACTTGAAATTACAAACATTTTAAAACTCATTTGCATGTTGCAAACTTTTTAAATATATTTTTTAACGAAATTATTTTAAATCATGTTACAAGTCAAGCCTTTTGATACTTACACGACTGAAAATGAAAAACAAAACAAAACAAAAATCATTTATTTGCGTAAATAAGGTACAGAAGGTTGTGGTTGGGTTGAGGTTGGTTGGTTGGTCGGTTGGTTGGTTGGTTAGTTGGTTGGTTGGTTGGTTGGTTGGTTGAATTCCTTAAGTACTTATTAAGTAATAAGCTCGTTACGTAATCAGAAACTAAGTATCATTTACATAACCTAAACATCACGCCTGTAATCCCCAAAGAGTTAGGCAGAGGTGTACCTATAAGTACACCCACATTTCGCGAGTTATATTTAAATCCCATGTAATAGGGGGCGAGCCTATTGCAATCAATTGGGCGCAAATTCAGACTCCATGGCTGCTACTGAGAAATTTCTGATGGAAAAACCCAATAACACTTTGCCCGACCTGGGAATCGAACCCAGCACCTCATGCTCAGCATTGGCGCTTGCGACCACAAAACCAACGAAGCAGTCAAGTATCATTAATATTTTAATCTATACTAATATTATAAAGAGGTAACATTTGTTTGTAAGTTTGTAGTTAGGGGGTAATCTCCAGGGCACGCCACGATAGTGGCGATAAGTCCCCTCTTTGAGGAGTGGCTTGAGAGACGCCACGGCGTCCTCACCTTCCGCCTGACGCAGGTCCTCACCGGACACGGAGTGTTCAGGAGGTTCCTGCACCGAATCGGGCGGGAGGAAACGCCCGGGTGCTTCCATTGTGAGGATCGACCGGAGGACACGGTGGAACACACGGTGGAGGTGTACCCCGCGTGGGCGGAGCACCGCCGTGTCCTCGAAGCGGCGATCGGCGGCGGCGACCTCTCGCGTCCGGCCCTGGTGCAAGCCATGGTCCGGAGCGAGACGGAATGGGACGCCGTCGCCTCCTTCTGCGAAGCAGTAATGCTAGAGAAGGAGGTGGCGGAACGTGAGAGGGAGAGAACCTCTCAACGTCCAGGCCCGCGCCTACGGTGGCCGGGGGCCACGTGGTGGTGGCCCCCGGCCACCGTAGGCGCGGGCCTGTGGACGGTGAGCTATGGGCTAGCTCGCCGTCCGTCCGTCTCATGACGACAGGCCGTGTCGACGGCGCGTTCGTGTTCCACGCGCGCCTCAATGAGAGTCAGCAAAAGGGAAGGGGTCCGTAGGGACCGATGCCTGCCGGGGTTGCGGGACTGTTCGAAAGAGATACCGTGGCCCCGGAACACAAAGGGCGATGAAGGAACATGGATGGGTTTTAGTCAGTAAAAGTCTGACACTCCCTCCTGCTCCGCTCAGAGCGGGAGGGGTTATTTGATGATTTCCCATCCGAAAAAAAAAAAAAAAAAAAGGGGGTAATCTCCGGAAGTAATGAACCGATTTCAAAAATTATTTTACCATTAGAAAGCTACATTCACCCTGAGTAACATAGGCTATTATATTTTATCCCCGTACTCTCACGGGAACGGGAACTACGCGGGTGAAACCGCGTGACGTCCGCTAGTTAATAATATTTTAAGTATCATTAATATTTTAACAAGTATTTTAATTATTGAAAAACTAGCTATTCTAAGGTACTTACAAAAAAAAACAAAAATCCTCAAATCTCAACCATTCAGCCTACTAAAACAAAACTAAAAAGATTTTCCTTCGATGAAAATTCAAAAGTAACATTTAGAAGTATGCCAGTGAACTTGGGTCCTCGGTACGATTCCGTACGATCCGGTACGGATAGTTCGGACGACCCTTTATTGGAAAACTTTTCGCTTTCCGATGTTATCCGAACGAATCAGATATAATAGTAATCGTTTCTCTTGAGTGTACTTTGATTTTCATTCAATATTGTCTTTAAAAGTTCTTCTAGCGCGGTGACTTTTGCGAATTCTTTAAGAACTTAGTAAGATTATCATCGTAATTAGGTATTTTGAAATAGTAGAATAGTTGTCCTGGGAATTCCTACTTAATTTTATTTCTGCGGCCAAGTTACGTCGCTGTGTTATGTTTTAAAAGGGTAGTTTGTTGGTAGGTGTAAAATGAAATTACAGATATAAATCAGACGATGCAATTTTGTCCTCGTTGTGCTTTTGTCATCGTTTACTACCTCATTGGTCCGTTTAGGCACAGAATGTCCAATTCGCAAAATGTCCAATTCTCAAAATGTACTCAAAATGTGGTCACAAGCACGACTTCTAAGCGTGACGTGTTCGGTTCCGGGGTCGAACAAAAGACTTTGCCACCAATAATTAATTCCGAATCCGGTGGCTGGCTATAGGCTTCCATAAATATTACTCGGAACTTATACGTTACTAGCGAAATGAGTACTTTAGTTTAGAGTAAACGTGTGCCTAATTACCGGGGTTTACAGGCCGATTATGATGTAAGTACACACATAAAAAAAGTTAGCGATCACTTTGAAAAATCGTTTTTTTTTTTTGTTACGGTAGATTGTATTATGATTTCTTCTTCTTGTTATTATATTATTGTGCTTATTTTTTTAATTTCATAAAGGATAGGTATTTATATTTAAAGAAAACACACAAAAAATATTTTTTCTTGAAAAAGTTCAATCTAAAAAATTATATCAGTCTATGCTAGTGATCACAAACTTTTTTTGATGTGTGTATCAAATAATAAAACTCACACCAATTTTCAATCTTCTGGAGGTAACTTGCCAGTGTCTTCGACCTCTAATTGTAATACCAATAGATATTGAATAGAACAGGTGCAACTGAAGTTCCTATGTTTGTACCAAAGTTCACGATAGTTGATCTGGGTGAGATAAGAATAATTATATCTTTATAAACAATGATAGTTGAATGATGTTGCGTTTATTTGTTGACATGTGAAGTTGTTTTGATCGATAAATGAAATCATTTGTATTTAAAGATTCTTTATTTATTCTGAAAGAACATTCATTGTTCACATAACGAATAAATACATATATAAAGCAGTTTTGTTTTCTTAAGGACTATAGTTTATATCGTTAACTTAATACTACTACTACTTTTTGTGTTTTCACTTGGTTTGTCCTTCTTGGAAATTCTTTTGGTTTTATAATGAAGATTTTTAATTTAAAGTAACGTAACCTATATTCACTAAAGAAATGGAAAGAAACCTGAATAATTATGGTCTTATTCAAACTCCGGAGATTATTGCAGAAATATTTTGGAATAAAAAAGAGTTCGCTGGGAAAAGCTAAAATTCCATTTTCCAACATTTAACTAGGCAGCTGTTGATCTACATTTTCGAAATAATCAAATAAAAAAAATATATATTGACATAAAAACATTGTACAACACGGTATGTAGGATTCTCTGAATCTTCTGGTAGTTGCAACTGTGTTGCAGGATTACCAGTGTTCCCTTAATGAAATGATATTTGTTTTATGCCAAAAAAGCAAACATACGAAAAATTCTAGTTTGAATAGAAAAAAATACAACAAAATAAAAAAATGCCTAACAAAGGAGGCATGATGACACTATGTTTATTTAGGTGTATTACTTTCTCATTTAAGGTTTTTTATTAATCATCCAAAACCATTAAATTATAATAAATGTAAATAAATGCGACTACCTACTGCTTCAGTGACGTAATCAGCCCACCCCACAGCTAAACAGGGTAAAGATAAATGATATTAAAATGATGAAAGTCATTGTCGTGTGACATCTTGATGCTCCGAGACGGGGAGGGTTGACGTTTTATTTTAATAGGGTTCTGTATGATTAATTTATTCGCGGACGCGTGGATAAATGAATGTTGGTTTGCGCAAGATGAGAGAAGTAAAATAAACATTGTGTGACGAAATACCTACGTTCGCAAAACAAAACACGAAATAATTTTCACGTTATAAACAAGTTCTTCTTTTTTCAAACTCAACTTTCATTTCTGAAAATTCTTGGATGTTTTAATAGTCGTAAAAGAAGTTGTCGTCTGTTTTCTCTAATTCTTATTTTCCTCTGTACTCAATTAAAAATACTGTTCTTTATTTTATGTTGTTAATGTAGATTATTAAGTAGGCTAAATGATTTATAATTGAAATTTATTGTGTTTTTATTAGTTAGGAAACTTAGTACAGAAGCTATGATTATATTAAATGTTGTTATGTAAGTAGTACTAGTTTTTTACGTTTTTCATAGGTTTTTTGTAAATAAGTTAATTTTGTGACTGGGCTATCGCATTAGGAACATACCTGTAATGATAGTTGTAAGGGAGATTTTAATAAATACATAAATAAAATATTATATCATATTTCATAGTCGATAGACTGTCTCCTAAAAAACTCAAAATTCAACCAGCAGGTAGTTTTACGTAGGTAAAGGATGCTTCGATTTGACGATTCTGCTTCATCATTACGTTTTCATTAGATTTCTGACATCTTTGGGCCGATGGCTGACGATCTTCAAATTGTGTTAATAAGTTAGCAGGTAAAGAATATTAGGTAATCATGACGTCATACTTCTGGTAGGTAAATTTAATTCTAAGCTAGAATTTATTAAAAGCAAACAGCTTAAAGCAACTTGAAGATTTTTAACATTTATAAAATGATTAAGAATAGCTATTGTAATCATGATAACCCATTAATTATTTTAATTACATCAGATAACTTGAATCTATAAACAGTAAAAAATAATCAGCATAACAAAAAAACATGCAAATGACATAACAACTCATAAAACCATGCAAAGAAAAACACCACCCCTTTAAACTCAAAAAATATTTCCACGTCACATCCTACATGACTTTTTAAACCCTCCAAATGAGTTGTATAAGATCCCCTATATGATAACAACTAGATACAGATACTGATAAGGTCCTATACCCCACTGGAGCCACTTAATTGACTCCGTGAGTAATCAAATTCTTTTAACTTTGTAGATGCACAATAGATATATTAGTATGTTAATAATACAGTGTATCAACTTGGAACAAATGTTCGTAATCAGCTCAAAGTACACAGTACGGAAGTATTCAGTACTACTCTGCAGTGGCGTGCAGAGGTCCAGCAGGATGGGCAGGCCAAGAAATAAGGAGAGCAAAAAAAAAAAAAAAAAAAAAAAAAAAAAAAAAAAAAAAAAAAAAAAAAAAAAGCGCCCAACTCCACAACGTCGCTCTACATTATGATGGCCCTCAAAATAGTCACATTTATTGATTTATAATATTTGAAAATAACCCTGTACAAAGAAAAGTTATAAATGCAAGAAGTCAAGAACTCACCACATTATTCAAGGTTCTCACTCAACGATTCATGAACACAACTCACGATTTTCTAACGATGCAAACAGAAGAAAGGTTCTGCCACCTCTCAAATATCTTGTTTCATCCACCATGACAGCAACATAATCGGACTGTTTAATTTCGTCTGTTTTTGCGTTCTGTTCGACATGCCCGTGAACGAGGTACTTGCATTTTGTAAGTGGGTTTCGTGGCCGCGAAAAGCTAATTCTTGTTTTCCCAGAAAGCATACGACATCGATCAGTCTTTGAAAAATATTTCTATTCCTATCTACTTTAGAATTATGCCTTTCTATATTTAATCTTAACTGGCTGTTAATACTAGTTTCAATACGTGATAAATTACCAAATGTATTTAACTTTAAGCAAGCCTCTATATGTTTTTATTTAAGTTTTCATATTTTTGGATTAATTCTCGTAATTCGGGTACACATCTACCTTTAGACACAACTTGAAGCTTATCATTATACGATAATTGAGAAAACTTATTGCCTTTAACTTTTATCAAACACACACTATCAGCACAAACATCACAAGTAAACATTCTGAATAAACAATTAATATACACAACAAAATTAATATTTACACTACTGTTACTGTTATGTACGTATTTCGTTTCAAAACAAATGTGTAAATAAGTTAATAATATGTTAAAATTAAAACATTCAAGATCGCGATATAAATTGCTTGTCACAAAGAAACAATAATGGCTTCCTTCAGAAAAATATAATTTCTAATTTGTCGATAAAAAAATACGACCAAATAAAATTGCATCATTTTCATATCGAGTTGCTCTCACGACAGTGATCAACAAAATTTTGCAGGATAA
The DNA here is from genome assembly GCA_905147715.2 of Xestia xanthographa. Taxonomy (NCBI): domain Eukaryota; kingdom Metazoa; phylum Arthropoda; class Insecta; order Lepidoptera; family Noctuidae; genus Xestia; species Xestia xanthographa. The sequence continues at coordinate 3,861,773 of LR990655.1, forward strand.
TACGAAATCTCCACTAATTTATATTTAATTTGGAAGGGAACCGGAACCACTTAGTGTATTACTGCACGGTAGCCCGCGAAATTCAAATTTCCTCACGTTTTTTGCAATTTGCAGGCCAGTACTAGGTTGTATGTTGATGATTATATGATTTGCGGCTGTAAGACGTATGTAGTCATAATTTAATCAACATACAACATAGCACTGGCCTGCAAATTTCAAAAAACGTAAGGAAATTTGAATTTCGCGGGCTAAAGAACATCCACCTTGAATCCTGACCTTGTATTGTAGCAGCCAATCATAGCCCAGCTACACTCGCAGGAGTTACCGCCCCAAAATGGCTGCAATCTATACATGTGTGCGGTTCATACACACGAAAATATGCACCAATGTGCCGCTGTGTGCGTAAATTTATCAATGAGATCTAGGCTCGAAGACAATTTGCCTATTACATATTACGTGCGGCGGGTGAGCGTCGAGCTTCTTAGCAACTTCCAGTACAGTGTTAGTTACGTAACACGGGCGCGAAAAATTGCTATAAGTATTCGAACAGGGGTTGGATTTTTTTTTTATATTTTGTAGAAAGTGTTATTTTATTACATAGTTCATTAGTTATAATAATTGCCCCAGTTGGTAGGGTAGGCATTGTCTAATTGCCTCTTCGGGGAGCACGCCCATGCTACTCTGGCATAGTGGACATTAGAAGCAGAAGGTAGTCGCCTTTATTTGAATTTAGAATTTATTTTAGAAAGAGGAGTAGAAGCTTAATATTATGGTATACCTAGTTTTTTTTCCACAGCTTAGAAAAAAGTTGATCCATCATCAAAAAACGCTACAAATTTCAAGTATACTTTTCATATTAGAAGAAAAAAAGAGAAATTCTGAAAAAAAAATGAAAAATATCGAATTTGAAATCATACCGTAGTACGCGTATGATTTGAATTTCGTTTTTTTTAAATATTTTTTTCGAAAAAAAAAAACAACTAAGTATGCCATTTGCCACTCCGTTCACCTATTGTACCCATTTTTTTTGGAAAGTGATAAAAAAGTCACCTGTATAAACTTGAAATACCTACATATTTTTTTCTTTTTACTGTTTAATTTTGTTTTATTTTTTTTGTCCTGTGCGAGTCAAATAAATATTTTTTTTCTTTCTTTTTATATTAGTATTAACATAGATTGTAAAAGTTAATAAAAATAAACTTAAATTAAAAGTGTTTTAACTAGGATCAAAAGTGGTGGTGGCTAAGCGTTTAAATTTGACACGAATTTAAGCATACACACATCAAAATAAGTTTGTGATAGCATAAGCTAATATAATTTTTTAAATTGAACGTTATCAAGATAAAATCTTTGTTGTGTGTTTTCTTTAAACAGAAATACCCTGTTTGAAATTAAAAAATGAAATTGTTTTCTATTTTTATAAAAACGTAACAAAAAAGATTTTTGATTTTTCAAAGTGATCGCATACTTTTTTGATGTGTGTATTTAAGGAAACGGGTTACTCGTTAGTTACTCTGGACTTGTGTATCGAAACTAGTGGTTACGTTAGATGTGTGTTGTGCAACTTAAAGGGTGTAAAAAGACCCTTAACAAAGTCGAAAGGCACTTGTTCTCCCCGTCAGCGTCATTGCTGTCATTTTTTTTTGTTCTTGACCTTACCTGGGTGTTGGGATTTCGATTTGTAATAAAACTGCAGTTGAGTTGAAAAATACGTCCGTCTCTTGTAATTTTGTTTTGTACAGTAAATCATAGATAATGAAACATAGATGACATTTAGTGACACTGACAGATATTTTTGGAATGGCCTCTGGGCCTTTGTGCTATCAAAATGAAAACTAAATGTTGTGTTGCCAACATATTGGCGGGGCAACTGAAAGATTAATTAGCTAAGTACTTAAAAGTATACAAAAAATAATATAAAGCGTGTAATATAACAGCCTACTATTTCACATAGACAATATAGGTAATAAAGATATTATGTAGTATTAACAATAAGACACGAAACTAAAATTGTTCATATTAAACTAAATTAACTTCAACTAATTAAAGTAAAAGTACTTGTTAAACAATGTAGCCGATAAGTACATTTTTATTTTTTATTTAAGAGACAATATTATGTTATAATTATTAAACTAAATTAACTTAATTACTTATTAACTTAAACTACCTAATAATTATCATTATTAATCTAAATTAACATAAACTAATTAATTACTTAGAAACAGTGTAGCTGATAGATACAATTTGAAGACAAAACGTTATCATACAAATTGTTATGTTGCAAATGTTATCAATATTAAACTAAATTAACATATACCTACTAATTAACTACCATAGAAACAATGTAGCTGATAGGTAAAATTTGAAGACAAAACATTATCATTGTTATTAACCAGTACCACTACATTCCAGCGGTAAAACACAAACTTTCATTACAGCTCTTTTATGTGTGTGGCCGTTTGCAGTTTTGACTTCAACTACTCTTACTTTGCCATCTTTACCTGGGTAAGTATTTATGACTCTGGCTAGGGGCCAGTATAGTGGTGACAAATTGTCATCCCTTAGGATCACCAATGCTCCTACCTTTACATTAGGTTGGGTGTCTTGCCACTTAGGGCGAGATTGTAACAAATTTAAATAATGCTTACTCCAAACCTTCCAGAACGACATTTTTATATCATTACAAGTTTTCCAAAATTGAGATTGTTTTATTATGTTTACATTAGGCTCAGGATAAGTATTTAAAGCAGTTCCTATTAAGAAGTGACCTGGAGTAATACAAGTATAATCATTTGTATCATTGGATAATGGCATGAGAGGTCTGCTGTTTAAACAAGACTCAATTTGACATATGACTGTATACAGTTCTTCATACGTAAGAATAGACTTTAGTAACACTCTCTTTAAGTGGTACTTTACACTTTTAACACCAGCTTCTGCCAATCCAGCGAAGACTGGCGAATAGCAAGGTAAAAAATGAAAATTAATCCTCTTTTGAGCTGAATATTGACACACCTGTCTTTGGTGAACAGGCGAGTTATGAAAGTTATGTAGTTCATTTAATTGGTTCTTTGCGCACTTGAAGGTTGAAGCGTTGTCGCTATATATGTCTGTGGGCAATCCACGTCGCGATATAAATCTATTTAGGCAGGCTATAAAAGTTTCTGTTTTTAAATCAGTGGCCAGCTCCAAATGGATAGCTTTTGTTACAAAGCACACAAACAGGCAAATATAACCTTTTGAGATTATAGGTTTTCTGATCCTGGCTATTTTCAATGAGATCGGACCAGCGTAATCTAAACCAACCTTCTGGAAGGGGCGACATACATTGACTCTTTCTGGCGGCAAAGAACCCATTAACTGTTTTGCTGATTCAGCTTTTAATCTAAAACAAACAGTACACTTATGTAACACTTTTTTAACTTGTCTGAGACCGTTCACAATCCAGAATCTTTGGTTTATCGATGACAGAACAAGCTTGGAACCCGCATGGAGGTTTTTTATATGTTCACTTACAATAATTAAGTTTGTGATATGCGAATCCTTAGGTAAGACAATGGGATGTTTCTGCGTATAAGGAATGGAGGCATTTTGTAATCGACCACCCACGCGAATCAAGCCCCTGTCATCAATAAACGGACATAATGGCTTTAAATTACCTTTAGTAATTGTTTTCTTACATTTTAAGACATGAACATCTTCTGATAAATATTTTTGTTGTTCATACTTTACAATCATTGACAATGACAGATCAAGTTCCTGAGTAGTAATATAATTGAGTTTATTTTTAGAGACTATTTTTGACTTTGCATTCTGAACGAAACGTAAGATGTAAGCTAAAACTCTTATCATTTTATTGATTTCAGAAATTTTTTCAAGAAAATCGAGACAACGATTGCTCACCAGAAGTAATACAAAGCATTGCACTTAAGCATGCAGAGTCGACGCTAACCTCTGGTAAATCCTGTGGCAAAATTAAATTTAATTGCGGCTTGTACTCACGTGAATGCAGAAACGCAGGGCCTTTCCACCACAGGTCATGATCGGCTAGCTCGTTTGGCATGACTCCTCGGCTAAGACAATCAGCGGGGTTCTCGTTCGAGCTGACATATGACCATGTGTATTTTTGTGTAAGTTGTGAGATGACCTTAACGCGATTCGCTATATAAGCTTTAAGTGTGTTTATATTAGTTTTGAGCCAAGCTAATACTATTTGTGAATCAGAATAAATTATAATATCCTGTATTTGCATTTTAACAGTTAATATGTGATGAACTCTGCTGACAAGCTTTGCCAGCAACAGTGCTGCATTAAGTTCTAGTCGGGGAACTGATAAACTCTTATTAATAGGATTTATTCGTGATTTCGAACAAAGCAAGGATATCTTGACATTACCCACTGAGTCCACGACTCTTAGATATACACAACAGCCATAACCAGAATTGCTAGATGCATCAGCAAACCCTATAATTTGCGTAAAGCTTATGTCATGCACACCTATATGTCGCGGTATAAGCATTGGCTGCATTGTAAGCAAGCTATTATAAAACTTGTGCCAAAGCTGTAGCAGTTCACAATTTGGCACAGAATCCCAGTCCAATTTTTCTTGCCATAAGCGTTGCATTATAGCCTTTGCGCTTACCACAATAGGTCCAGCAAGACCTAATGGGTCATAGAATCCACTTATGAAGCTAAGAATTTCACGCTTAGATTGAGGCATGCTGTTGACAGTTTTTGGACTAGATATAATAAATGAGTCTAACTTAATATTGTAATTCATACCTAGTGTTTTTAAAGAAGTGTTATTTTTCTCTAGATCAATCTCATCAAAATGTTGTTGATCCTTTTGTATGTCTTTTAACAAGTCTGGCGAATTTGAAACCCATTTATGTAACTGAAAACTTCCTAAGCTTAACAAACTGCATAGTTGTTCCTTTGCTGCTGATAATTCGACCAATGATTTTTCTGAATAAAGAATATCATCAACATATGTGGAATTATTTAAAATAGAAGCAGCTATAGGATAGTCGTTGTGGTGTTTTTCAGCCAACATTTTTAAACATCGAGTTGCCAAATAGGATGAGCTCTTTAAGCCATATGTAACTGTGTTCAATTGAATACATTTAACACTTTCATCTGGAGAGTCTCTCCATAGAATATTCTGTAATGACCTGTGTTTGGGATGTATTTTTATATTTCTAAACATATTTTTGATGTCTGTTATAAAAAAATATTCATCAACTCTGAATAGCAGTAAGACATCTACTAGCTCCTTTTGTACTACAGGACCATTAAGTAATAAATCATTCAAGGATGTTTTTGTGCGGGTTTTCATAGAACCATCAAATACAACCCGACATTTTGTGGTCTTTTTATCTAACCTAAGTACAGGGTGATGTGGTAAAAAGTACACTGGATCAGTAGATAAGTTATATTGACTTATATCAATTAATGTACCATGATCTTGCTTTAAATATTCATGAATAAACTCCTTGTATAACCTAAAAAGATTAGAATCTTTTTTAAATCTAAGTTCTAAGTTGTGAAATCTTTTCAATGCCAAATATAATGAATCTCCTAAAGCCTGATTGATTGAATCTAATGGCAACTTTAGTGGCAAGATTACTTGAATTTTATTGTTTTTTGTATCTTGCTCAACGTTTTCACAAAATATCTTTTCACACAAGTCATGTTCAGAATGTGCCTCTGGAAAGGTCTCTGGAACACTTTCACACTTCCAAAACTCAACAATAGAATTGTTTAAATCAGAATCACATTTTTTGCAAAATAAAGTAATGACTGGTTCTGTGTGTTGTGTAGATGTGTTACCTGCAATTACATAACCAAGTCTTGTATTTAATACTGGAGCTTTAGATGTGAGTGATGTGACACTGCCACCAGCCGCCTCCGAGCTGGATGGAAGAGCTTGAAGCTCAGGCTCAGGCGGCAGCAGGATCTGGAAAAATATGTCAGCACCTAATAGAATGTGTATGTTACTAGGCTCATTGAACTTTTTGTCAGCTAGCAAAATTTTGGGAGGTAAAATTAAGTTATGCAAGTCAAACTTTCTTTGTGGTAATTTTGAAGTTATTTTGTCCAATAAGTAGCATGTGACTGAAATTTTAAAATTCTGAGTGAGGGAATGTATTTCCAAATGGACCTTCTCCTTTAATTTATTTAAAGTATTGCCTATACCGATAACTGGAGTGTTGGCTATATCAACTTGCAGTTTTAATAGGTTTGCAAGTTCTCTGGTCACGAAAGATGCCTGTGATCCAGTATCTAGAAGAGCCTTGACATGAACCTCTGTACCATTGCTCGCTAATAGTTTTACCTGTGCTGTAGGCAATAGTACTTGCTCGGAGGCAGCCTCAGACATCAATGTTACTGGAGACGATGCTTTATCTTCGTGGAGCAATGTGTTGTGCCCTTCTTTGCAGACATTACATTTAAAGTGATATCTGCATTTTTTACTATGATTATTTAAACAAATCTCACATATCTTGTTAGATGTAGCAAATTTGATTCGATCACTCGCAGACATAAGTTTAAACTGTGGACAAGTAAAAAGCTTGTGGTTGGACTTACAGAGCAAGCAGCTTCTTGTTCCTACAGTCTCCGCAGGAGCACCTGTATCTGGATTCGCTTTCTTCACAGCAGCAACATGAGCCACCTTTGAAGTTGGCTGGGATCTCTCCGGTGGCCGCTCTGCATTCTCAAGTGCTAGTGCACGCTTATCTAGAAAATCAATAAGGTGTGCAACCGAGGGATCTCGTACTCGAGCCAATTGAAATTCCCTACTACACAATAAGTCTAACTTTCTAGTCAGAATGCAAAGTACTATTGGATCCCATTGATCAACAGAGTGTCCTAAATTTTTCAAGGCAGCAATTTGTTGTTTTACAACAGATACAAAGTTTCTTAAATTACTTGCTGTTGACTTACATAAAGGTACAATATCTAACAAAATGTGTATATGTTCATTTGTAATCTTATATTTGTTGTCGTATCTGTCGAGTAGAATTTTCCTAGCCTCATGGTAACTCTCAGTAGACAAGGTGAGATTTTTGACCAGATCGTGAGGTTCCTCTCGCAGAAAATTACGTAAATAGAAAAACTTTTGCACATCATCTAAATTTTGATTGTTGTGGATGAGTGAATCGAAGAGTTGTATGAATGGCTTGAACTCGGAGTACTTACCAGAGTACGTTGGTACATTTATGGTAGGTAACTTTGTATTGAAGCTTTTTGTAAACTCGTTCTTACAATCGTTTTCACAATTTATTTTATCCAATAATTCCCTGATGACGGTGAGCGTTTTGCTGTATTTTTCTTCTACATCGTCGCCATCATCGAGCTCGGGGTCTATGGCGCAAATCTCCAATGTATAGTTTTCGTACTTCTTGAATAATTCGCGAAGACGCTCTTCTTTTAGGAGTAACGCCTGTTTGGATAACTCCTTGTAACCCTCTTCGTGTTTGAATATGTTTTCAATTTTCGAGATAATACCTTTGATGGACGCTCGTTTCCTGACGAGCGTTTTAATTTGGTCGCCTTCCATATTTGAAATCGAAAACTTGTTTCGCACACTGTAAAATTGCTGTTACAACTGAAATTGTGTGACTGCACATGCACGAGACAACACGTTATTTTTCTGTAAACCTGAATGTCTGCAGCAACTGAAAAAATTTGACGATGCGACGCGTTTGCGGCGCGCGGCAGCGGGCAGCGGGGCCACGTGGTGGCGCGTGCGGCGAGCCGGCGGCGTGGCGGCGCGTGGCCGCGTGCTTCTCGAATTTGTGGACTCGCCCGTCGCTGATTGGCTCTACAGAGTGGCGTGATGTGACGCGTTTGCGGCGCGCGGCAGCGGGCAGCGGGGCCACGTGGTGGCGCGTGCGGCGAGCCGGCGGCGGGCGTGGCGGCGCGTGCTTTGCTTCTCGAATTTGTGGACTCGCCCGTCGCTGATTGGCTCTACAGAGTGGCGTGATGTGACGCGAGCCAATCAGATGCGTTCTGCTTGAGCGCCGACGAATCCCTCTCGGCGTCACCGGAAATTGCGCTTGCGGCTTGCTTGGCACGGCGACGAAGCACTGCCGGCGTCAGGCACCGAAAGTAGAATTTTCTTGGTTGAAACCCGTCACTGACGTAGATTATTCACCGTTCTGTCGCTGGGTGGACTGTATTACTTATTGTTTTGCTCGAAGGACCATGTTGGGATTTCGATTTGTAATAAAACTGCAGTTGAGTTGAAAAATACGTCCGTCTCTTGTAATTTTGTTTTGTACAGTAAATCATAGATAATGAAACATAGATGACATTTAGTGACACTGACAGATATTTTTGGAATGGCCTCTGGGCCTTTGTGCTATCAAAATGAAAACTAAATGTTGTGTTGCCAACACTGGGAACCTTCTACTTACGGAGATATTGGAGCTCAAAGCCTCCGTGAAAGGTCCGTTTACTTGTATAAGTAAGTAGTAAGTAACAGAAAGGGCCTAGTTGGTTTACTGGTTATCTTTATACTGTGGTAGATGACTCCTTGATTGGAAGCTATAACATTTGTTTTTTGATTAAAATTATTTGGGCAGGGGGAAAATGTGCCCATTGTACCTACTTGATAATGGTTATGGTTTTCATTTGTTTTAATTAAAGGATTAATTGGTAAGTGAAATGCATTAAATTGCCTGATTTCGTACCACTTTTGTCGAAACTAGTTTAAACGCTGAAAACTAAAAAATAATGATCCTATTGTTGAGCAACTTTTCTCATTGAAATATTGTAGGAAATGAGTTTCCTGAACAAATAATAATCAGTGGACATAATCCATTTAGCTAACATTGATTATTTATCAACCCATCGTCGTCATCTGCTTGACCTTTTCCTAACTATGTTGGGATCGGCTTCCAGTATATCCGGATGCACCTAATAGTATATTAAATAGAGCGACTGCCTATCCAGTAACTCGATCACACTAACCAATTATTTACCAATTTACATTAAAAAAATACAACTCATCTTTTGGATTCGAAGCACAAGCAAGCAAGGGTTAAATTTAGCCAAAATATTTTTTTTAATTTGTTGTTTTTAATATTATTTGCAGCGAGCGGAGTTCGCATAGCTGAATTTTGGGCCAAACATATTTAGTAAATATTTGTCATCGACACGTTATGAAGAATATAATTTGTTTTTACTATTAAAGCATCAATAATTTATGATAAAAAAACCTGTCTTCAATAATACGCCATATAATTCCGTATATCAAAGGTAACAACACCGTATCTGAATCACCCCAAAACATCTTCAAATAAAACAAACACTGCGAACTGGTAAATAAACGACATCCCCATTGTTGCTAGTCAAGCCGCAATGTGACTTAGCGCTTGATGCTGCATAATCCCCAATGAAAGCAGGCTCCCTACCTCCCTCTTTATTTTATTTGATACGGATTGCGCTGTAAATGTTGAAGCGATTTAAGGGGCTTTCAGACTACGCTATAATATAATAGCATATAGTATATAGTTCATAGCACAACAATATCGCGCACCATACATTGTTATGGACACGTTCATACTGTACTGTACTATATATTATTGGCTTACTATACGCTATAAAATTGTGCGATGCGCTGAATTCATGCTGTGCTATATCACGCGCCGCGCTCTTCCTCATACCTCACAGCCGGCCGCCCCGCAAGCGAAACGAGCGACACAACACGTCTGTGCTTGCTATATACTATAAATGCTTGCGATAATATCGCATAATGTGAACGCCAAGCTATATAGTATAGCATTAGGTCCTTCTTTGCTATACTATATAGCACAATAGTATAGCGTAGTCTGAAAGCCGCTTTATGCTGGATTGCGATTTGACGTGGAATATTTGGAACTTGGAACCAATAAGGTTGATTTCTGAAGTTTTATTTAGGTTTGTTTGAGATGGATTTATTCTAGAATTTTCTGAACAGGTTTTGTTTGAATCAATTCTTTGGACTGGAATGGAATGGTGTGTTTTTGGAAACGAAATGGGATGGTATTCGATTTTCTTGTTATGTCAGTCGTTTTTGCATGGGTTAAGAACAACTTTCAATATTATTACAAAGGTTAAAAATTGGATAGGATTCTATACCTGATTTGAATATTATTCTTCGATTTATCCAGCAGATTATTTTTCTATAATAAAAATTGGAGGCCTGAATTCCCTAAGGCGTAATTGCATTGCATACTGGGCCCTCGTGGTGTATTATAGCCTATTCCCTCTTATAGAGAGGAGGCCTGTGTCCCAGCAGCGGGAACATTAATAGGCTGATGATGATGAATGGCTATTTGTAAAACACCATATTTCGCTGTTTATGTTTAAATGCCATGTTTGAGCGGCAGATTCAGACTCTGGGAGGCTACGGAGAAATTCCTAGAGGACTAATCCTCTAAAGATGAATTTCACTAATGGAACGGTTCTAGAATATTGTCAAAGACAGCACGTGAACGCGGTTTAGATATAGTGCTGATCTTGTTATCGCTAGTGAAATTTACCCTAAAACTTCGTTCCATAACATAACATAACATCACGCCTGTAATCCCCGAAGGGTTAGGCAGAAGTGTCCCATGTAATAGGGGCCGAACCTATTGCCATCAAACGGACACGAATCCAGGCTCCGTGGCTGCTACTGAGAAATTCCAGATGAAAAAACCCAACAAAAGTTTGCTTGACCTGGGAATCGAACCCAGGATCTTATGCTTACTAGACCAACGAGGCAGTCAACACATTGGGTAAGGAAGTTAGAGACCCCTTGTAATAAATCTCTATAAATTATTTCCAATATGAACGCGCTAGTTGGCATGTTTAGCGTGCAACGTGCCTAGCAAACGTGTTTGTTTTTTGAAATTAGTGTAGTTAAATGATAAATGATGTTTATTTTGCAAGTAGGTTTTTAAAAACACTTTTACACGTCATTTTTTAAAACTAGGTGGGGCTGGTGTTTCGTACCTGACTACTCTGAGAAGAAACAGCCGAAACAAACTCAGAGGTCATAGTCTCTTTTGAAGTCCAGACATAATTTTGCTCAGTTCACATGAAGATTATGCAGACCACTTTGCAGCGTCGATAGCGCCAAAAGCGTATATTTTTCGCAACGAACCGCTCCCACAGCGCTAACGATTTGCGAATTTTTCGCAAAAATTCGCAATTCTATAAAAACACTTGTCGATCGCAAACTACAAGAGATATAGCTATATAAACTCTACATTGAATAGCTGAATAGATATGGAACCTATTTAACCAAAAATAAAGATAAATAATTATAATTTGATACCCTAAAAATTATGTAGAACTTGATTCACACCGATAAAAACGGACATTTCGCTAATAAATTATTAATTTGTGGTTAAACTATTAACTTTTTTACTATTTTTTAATATTTAAAAATAAACTAGATTATATTACCTTTCCAATAAGACCTTAATCTAATTAATAGCTTATTAGCATCATATCAAAATAATTATATGAAACTAGGTACTCACTGTTTGTTTACATCTGGAACTAAAGTTGTCAGTCGCTGTTTGGACGAAAAAACACACAAAACTACTTGTTTTTTGGTGTCGATAGTTGAGCAATCTAATCACCTCACTAATTAAACACTAGTTTTCCCATTTCACACACGTTTTAATCACTAAATCACGTATTTCTTCACACTAAACAATCACTGTAGGTACATATAACTACTGCATTTTCACAGGCGAAATACTGCAATTTTGCGATTCGGAACCTAATTTGTGTTATCATAATACGATAGCACAACTTCTCATGAACATTTTAAGGTATAACACTGTTTTCCAATAACAAACACATAACTCGTAATTACTTGAAGTGTGACACTAACGCTAAAACGATGACGTAAAAAATGGCGCGCTCCGTTGACGTAAGTTTGTTACTTTCATTGTGACACTTGTTGACGGATGATAGCTATGGTTTTTGGTATAGAGTTGAGGAATATTGTAGAGATGGGAAGTAAAGCAGCCTATTCACGAATAAAGCCCGTTTTTTCGATTATTAAATGATTAATTGACGGGGTATTTTATAAATGTTAATGGGGAATTAAGGTACCCGGACGCGGTTGGGGGTACGCACCTCCTGGGTATGTAGGGTACCAGGACGCTGTTTGTCTGAGATGGTCTTTTGAAGATTACCGAGATAGACCACACAGATTTGAGTGGACCTGTCCTGTTAGTGTTACCCAATTGTTTCAAAGAGGGATGTACTGTTGGAGCTGTTTATTGAGCAGCGGTAGCTTCGATTTACGAATTTCATTTAGGTCGTCAGTTCGAACTCAGGCAAAAAAAATATTTATTTTTTATAAATAAAAAATTATTTAATTTATTTGGAATTTATTTCACCACCATTGCTTTCAAAACGGTGAAGGAAAACATCGTATGTCCGGCGTGTCCTACTACCAAAAATTTTAAGTCATTTGATATAACCATAAACCAAAAGATTACAAAGCGCTTCTCACAGTTAAGTGGCACACATTTTAGGCTAAATGCGTAAGACAAACTTATGCTGAAACTTACAAAGTGTGTTAATCTAAAGGAAACGGGAAACATATTCGTCGTGAAATATTCACCGAAGCAAATGATATTTTTATTTATTTAATATCTAAAAAACATAATCTATATACAGTTTGGTTTTAGCCACACATCAAAAACCTCTCAGGGCTTATCTGTGTGCTGGCGAGCCGTTCGTTTAAATTTTACAAAATGTTACAACTACAATGATAGGTACAATAAAACTGTCAGTTAAAAAAAAAAAAACAGTTACATAGGTACTAAAGTTTAGTGCGTAGATACGTCAACAACACTTGTCCAATGTCCTTTTAGTTGGACTAAAAGGACATTGGACAAACATGTATGACATTGATCAAATAATAAAGGTACAATACGCATGTGAATCCAAAAAATCAAGGGTGCGTGTGTTGGGTTCGAACTTGAGACCTATGATTTGACAGTCCAAGTGTCCACTAGGCTATCACTGCTTTATTTTGTATTATTTATACAAAGTTTGGTCTTACTTACTAGTAAGACCAAACTTTACACAAAAAGTAAATTAAAAAAAATTGTTGACAGCTACTGCTGTCAACAATTTTTTTAAATTTACTTTTTGTTTATGTTCCGTTTTGTAATACTCTGAATGTTTGTTATGGTTATTGTTTCTGTTTTCAAATTTTTTATGCACGTCATGTCCTTGTGATAAATAAAGATTTTTCTTTCTATCTTTCTTTCTTTTCTAGTAAGACATAGTCTGCGCCAGATAAATAGGAATTAAAGGTCATTGCTCTTTCCTTAATTTATCTGCGTAGGTGCCACGACAATACATTATGAATCATTGTAAGTGCAGGGTAAGTCATTGGCTGAGATCTAACCGACTCACTTTGAACATTTCCAAATCCACTTTCCTCCAATTCTCTTTTTCTAAAACTAAACCTTCCAATTTAGATATTAGATTACATGACTGTAACTTGGCTTCTTCAACGTCATGTCCATGCTCTACTATCACTAAGTCTACACATGTAAAATACCTTGGTGTGATTCTGGATGAAAAACTTGGCTGGCGACAGCACATAGACCTCACCACAACGCGTATCAGAAAACTGATCTGGGCATTTAAAAAACTTAGACACGTAGCAGACTTCGAACTCCTTCGCACTGTGTACTATGCACTCGTGCAGTCAGTCGTGGGATATTGTGTTACTGTATGGGGTGGTGGATGCAAGACTTTTATGATTCACCTGGAACGGGCCCAAAGATCTCTGCTTAAAGTCATGACTTTCAGACCCTTTAGATTTCCCACCAAAGTCTTATACGAGAAGTGTGAAGTACTCGCAGTAAGGCAGAATTATATTCTGCAAGTGGTTTGTAAGCAGCACAGTATTACCCCTTATAATGCACAAAGTAATAATAAGCGCACTATAAAAAACGCTTGTTTACCGTTACGCTGTCACACGGCGTCCGCTAGGCGTCAACGGATATATCTTGCCGCTTTTCTTTATAATAAATTAAATAAAATCTTGAACATAAATCTAACGACTCGTGAAACAAAAAAGAAGGTAAAAATCTGGCTACTGACACAGGACTATAACGCTACTGAAAATTTACTGCAATCAACATAAATATTTAAGAACACAATTAAATGGTATTCACACACATATACACATAAATACACACACACATACACATACACACTCCCACTGACATATCTGCACCCTTATTTCTAATATTATTTTGTTTCACCCTAGCTGAATTGCAATTTATTTTAAATGTATTACAAGCTTTTATTTATTTTAATTTTTTTTACTACTGTCATATTTTTTTAAAATTATTGTTTTTAATTCAATTATTTTTCTAAATTTTTAATCCTGGTTTTATTCTAATTCTATTTTTAGTGCTTAAGTAATTACCTAAATATAAAATGATAATTATTGAACTTAATTTTAAGTAATTTAATTTTGTCACCTTAAAAACTTGCCCAATTGTAACATAAATGGAAGAAGTCACTGGCTCCTGAAATACAGGTATTCTAACCTAGCTCTGGAGCCAGGGTCTCATATTTTTCTGTAACCTGTTTTTATGGCAATAAATAAATTATTATTATTAATCGTTTTTTATTACAAAAAAAAAGTCAAGGATCACGATAAAGGTAGTTTCGGGACAAGTTTATGTCATTATTTCTGTTTTCGGTTTGTTTTTTATTTGAATAAATGTATGCGGGTTAATGACCTTTATTTCAGACTTATCTGGCTCAGACTATAGTAAGATAAACTAAAGTAATGTTTATGATTAATGACGCAAACTAACTGCGAATAATCTTTAATTGCTGCTTCCCCCGTGACAGAAGGGGTGTGATGATTGGCGTTTATGAATATTAATACAAGAGATTATTTCAATGTCGATCGGAGATTTACCCTTAACATAGGGTGCGTGTATTATCGGCCTTATTCCTTTATGTTTAATTCTGCAAGTTTAGTTATGCAACAAAATCACATGATTAAGTTTGCACCGAGAATAGAAAGAAGGAATCTTGGAACCTGAACTTAGGTACCATAATCTTTAGTCACTTTTTAAAAGAAGCATGTTTTCCCTGTTTCAAATCAGTGATTCAGTGGTCTAAGCCATGCGTATCAGGTAGTCCGATAAGTCTTATAGGATTTTCATAAACCAAGAGGAAGATTTTCGATTTAACATCAGTCCGAAAGTGTCACGTACGAACGGACGTCAAGGAACTTAACATAGTAAATTATTTGGTCAAGACCAACTGCAGAGCATGAGGTCCTAGGTTAGATTTCCGGTTCTGGCAAAGGGTTATTGGGTTTTTCCACCAGGAATTTCTCAGTAGCAACCACAAAGTCTGGATTTGTCCCCGGTTGATGGCAATTCGCCGGTTATTTAAGTCCCATCTATTAAGGGTATTACATGGGACTTAAACATAGCCGGCGCAATGTGAATATACTAATAGGCCCAAGTCTGCCTTACCCTTCGGGGATTACAGGCGTGATGTTCTGTTTAAATGTAAATTACATTCAATTATAACCCTTAAGAGCGGCCAAACCGCCATACTATTCGCGAGAATTTTGACTAACGCTCGTGCGTGATTATACCGTTATTACACATATATCTTTTTTTTTTGCACTGATAGGTATCTTGTGCACTATATCTAGGCTTCTATCGAAGCAAAAAATAAAAAAAATGTTGAAACAAATTCAGTATAAGCCTCCAAAATTTGCTGTTTTGCACAAATTTTACCTCAACTTTGACCGTTCATAACGTACTCATAAATTGTAAAAGTTAAGAAAATATCCTGATAGAAGCCTTGTATATGTAGTGGAGATTCTAAATGACAAATATTTATTTCACAAACTTCTAAGACTTATGCAAAAACACGTATTTCCTGGAACAAGTTTTATAAATTTTCGAACACTGTCTTTCGTTCAATGTTCGTTAGGCGGTATGAGGCGCGCGGGTGACGACTAGTGCATTGTCGGGGCTAAGTAAGACAGGGGAGTTGAAAGAATACCACCATTGTGGCTCTGGATGAAACAACAAGCTTTTCGACCATGCTCGCGTTGACGATAGACGCGCCGGGAAGGGCCCTCTTAAGTAATTGACACGCAAATACAGTAAAACATTCCTTTATAATAAAAAGGAAACTAAACCATTACCAAAACTACCCTCGTAATTACACAAGTTATTTCAAAAGCCATAGCATTTATATTATTGTAGATTGCTGATTTTGAATATGTTATTTAATTATTATTATTTTATATTTGGCGAATTTGTGCACTACTATGGATATTTTTGTCTGAATAAATAAATGAATTGAATTGAAATTGAATAGCTCAAAAAGCTGGTATTGTACAAGTACTATCAACTGATAGAGCCTGCCCGTCCATTGTGCCGAATTGTCCGCGCTCTACATAGTTATTGCTCGTCAGTACCCACAATAGTGCTTGTGGAGAGAGCGCCTTATTCCGGTTAGGGTAAGCAGTGTGGAAATTGATTTTATTAATTGGTGTTGCTGTATCTACATATACACTAATAATACTCTATCTACGTATATACTTAATATTATAAAGAGGTAACATTTGTTTGTAAGTTTGTATGTAGGGGGTAATCTCCGGAAGTAATGAACCGATTTCCGAAATTCTTTCACCATTAGAAAGCTACATTCGCCATGAGTCACATAAGCTATATTTTATCCTCGTACTCCCACGGGAACGGGAACTACGCGGGTGAAACCGCGTGACGTCCGCTAGTTATCGTATAAATTAGTCCTACCAAGTGGTATTAGTTAGTAACTGGGTTTTAAAGTCACAAAGGTATTCCATGATAAATACTGGTATTCAGATGTACCCGGTTAGACTAGAAGCCGATACCAATATGCAAGGTGTAAAGGGACCTTTCACGAAGCCGTGAACTAAGCAGTTTTTACATCAAACTAAGTTACTCTACGCAAAAATTATTGCTGGGATACGACTTTTTTGGGGTGAAAAATCACGTTTTACGGCAGGATACAATGTAAAGCACTCAAAACATTGTGCTGATGAATATGTTACGGCTAATAGCCGAAGTGCGGCTACACCTAGTTTTAGCCGGCTAGAACTAGGTGCAGCCACACTTATCTTCATAAGAGGATACACCTAGGTTTAACCGCATATAGCCGGCTGCACCTTGTTCTAGCCGGCTAAAACTAGGTGTAGCCGCACTTCGGGTATTAGCAGTAACAGATACATTAAATAGTACGGGGGTGTTTAAAGTGAAGTTATAAAATTAAAAACTTGTAAATAACTCGGAACTTTGATCCCCGAATATCTCCGTAAGTATACGGTTCCCAGGTAACGTCTAGAACAAAAAAAAGATCGCAATGATGGGGAGAACAACTGTACATCAGTTTCATTTACAACACTTTTATAACAATTAAATGAAAAAGGAAGGAAGATGGGATGTATTGTATTTCCCGAAGGAATGGGCAAATGTGACACTAGCTGCGTACGAGACTCATTTAGTTTTTAACACTTTATTCGGCTTAGTTAACGAATCCAAGACCAATTCTGCTTATCAATAACACAAGGTACTATTACTTATTTATATGCTTTTATTTACAGTAAATCCGCAACAACAGGATTTGCCTTCGATAACGAACAAATAAATGTAAAAGATTCCCATCAAGGGTATGAAACGCCATTAAGGCGCTGTCAACACCAAAATCGCGCACACTGTCTATTTGTATGGGAGTAAATGAGACGTCACTATTACTGGGCGGCCAGGTTTTAGAAGAAAATAATGAATAAATATTGAAATAAACAAAAGTGATAAATAAAAAGAATAAATAAAAACAACAGTTCCCTTTATTATTATATATTACATCACTGTTATTAATATTATCAAGATTTGTTTATAAATAATACAGTTACAATTGCTACAATTTCAATTTAAATGAATATTTTATGTTTTTTTTATCGAGAAAATTTACCAATAACGTGTTTTGAACACAATGGTCCACCCATAAATATGATCAAGATTAACATATATTTTTTTAGCTGCTCTAAAATGTATATGTCGGATCAGGTCATGAGTACGGACGGGCGAATGTATCGAAAGCGCGCCAGTGGTGACATCACGCGACCTACTTACCAGTCTACCCCACCATGGCGGCTTCTACAGAGTCCTGATGTTAACATCACGTGGCGAGGCGGACATTCTATGTCTGATCGGAAGTCTTGAAACTGTACCCGAATCATTGTGCCCAGTGTTAATGTGTCAAAGTGTAATGTCAAGTAATTTGTTAGACTCAGTGTATCTGTTTGAAAAGAGTAACCATGGAGTTTCTTGCCGGTTCTTCTCCATGGAAACTACCATGCCAAACCGTGCAATGTGAAATAAAATAGTGTATCGCATCCAGTGAGTTTTCATAGCACGAAACCCGTCTTCTGCCCACATAAGCTCGAGCCTAGCGAAATAAAATCCTGACCAACCCGACATATACATTTGGCTAAAAAACTGTTTTGTGAAGCCTATTTTGACTAAGTACAGCGCCTTAAGGTTGATCTGCACAACATATTTTCCATACAAATTTCGGGGGACTATTACTCCACTGTTTGACATGGTACATCTAAAGTTAAACATGATATCGTTTTGTCTCATTATTAATTGTGTCTGTGCGGAAACAGAATAGTAAAATAAAAAGGCATTCAAAAGTTACGAGCTACCAAAGATTCATTTTTATTGCCAATTTTAACGTAACTTTGGGCGTAAATTAGTAATAAAAGAAGTGTCAAATTTCCAAAACAAAGTCGGTACCGACACAGCAAAATTATCGAAGAATTCAATAAATTTTATTTGATAATGATTTATGCAGTGGTTTTTTCATAAAATTGGATTTCCCAAAAGCCTTTTCATATTTTTTTACGCGCGCCTTTTACTATGAATTTTCGTGCATCTCACTGAATAATGTTTCCCCCGGTGCGGTGCGGGAGGGGGATACGCCATATTGACATGTCCTTCGTTTGATAGAAGAACAAGACCTATATTTCTGTCCTTTTCATTTCATGCATGACGTCAGTGACGTGTCATTTGTTTTTCGCTGAAGTTGAAGGGCCTGTGCATTTTTATTGCACTCCTATAATGTGTGCGTTTCGATGGCGCGACCACGGCATTCTTTTTTTTTTAAGCTATGGCAAGATTTTGTAAAAAATAAATAATTTAAAATTAAATTCATTAATTAATTAAATATTTCACATTCAGAACATTTTGAAGGTGATAAGCGATACCATACGTATGCTCCTGAAATATAAACCTAGGATTTTTTATATTTTTTTTACAAATTCAATCCTTTATTTACCTAAATTTCAGGTCTCTGCAACGCTTAGTTTTTAAGATTTCCATGGCCGCGCAGTTCTCCGCGTTTCGATGGCGTGGCCACGTTCAAACCCTTATAACTTTTTAACCATAACTTTGACAAATTTAAGGTTTTGGGAAATTTGAACCACGTACATACATAATTTTTACAAAATCATGGCATAGTTATTTTTAAAAAAAAAAACGCCGTGGTCGCGCCATCGAAACGCACACCCTATAATATGGTGTAGCGACCTACTTATTTAGAAACTTTATATACATAAAACCTTCACGATATAATTTTTACTTTTCTTCTGATCTGTCACTTCTCTGTCTTGTGTTGACTAAATTGATATAGAATTATGAACATTTTTAATTTAATTTAGTTAGTGTACAACAACCACTAAATTGGAGACTCCGACGTGATACGCCCTGAAAAGGAAATCCTAAACTTTATCAGGCCAAGGAAATCCACAGTACCACGATGACAATATAAAGCAGTCGTCTGCCGACCAACGTCCAGACTCTGCTGGCTTCACAGCTATTTATTTCTCTCGAGGGATTAGCAGACCTGGCGGAAAGCGTCCAGGACATCGTGACCCCAGGCCAACAATAACAAACAATATAGTTATACAATATTATTGTTGCCACTAATCTCGCGAATTGTGAAGTGACGATGACGTTATAAGTTGATAGTAAAAGTTTTAAAGAAAAAGTTTATTTTATTCTTTTTAGCCCATTATAATAAAAGTTCAGACGAAAGTATTATAACTTCGTTTTTGTTCGGAACGGTTCGGAACGCTGAGTGTGTGCGTACGAACTAGACGCACGTGAAGACTAGCGTCTAACTGCTCATCACTGATACTATCTCCTTCGGGCACGATGCCAGGTGAGACAGCGTGCTTTTTAGCCACGCCCACCAATGAGTTCGAGCTCGTGTGCTGTGTCACCTTAATACTCAAACTTACTTTCCATGTCGTTTCGAAACAGTACATTTCTCCCATCAATCTCCCAGAATACGGCTCTAGGGTTTCTGTTTAGGATCTGGCCCATGTCCGGCGTGTTAGCCCGAGGCAGCGCTTTTGCCGACAACGCTGTGTCGCCGGCGCATAACACAATGCAGCTTAAAGGAATTTGTGTTGTCGATAACGATCGATAAAATGTTCTACCGTTAACATCACGTTGTTAGGATTGTTTGAATTTAGAATATTTGATTTATTAGCCTCGGGTTCGATGTATTTTGCATTGATTTGTGGTCGGTGTTAAAGATCGATTGAGCTTTGTTTATGTGATATGGACCGTGTGACCGATCATTGAAGAAGCTTGCTGAACGTAACTATTGAATGTGCTTTTTTGGCCATTAGTGTGTAGTAGGTTAGATAGAATTTCCTTTGCTTCCCAACCAATGGTTTTCAACAGTTGTCATTATTAGAATAGTGAACTGAATCGCAATGTCCATCGAGCGAATTTGAATTTCAACGAGCTGATTTCATTGATAGTTACAAAACTGAAGTTGCCAGAAACAGCAGTTGCCTATTAATTTTTGATCAAATTAATACATTTGTGAGTAGCACTCACTTTTCCATATTACGATACCCATAAATTGATTACCAATCGCTTTGTTATCCATTTGTTTCAGTTTATTTCTCAGTTTAAAACATGACAGACAGTTAATTTACATTACACTCCACAGTTTGGTAAAAACAATTATTTTTAACGTCAAAGTAACGGAACCATTAATCAAAAACAAAATCCGGAGAAAAGTGTTCAAAACTTGAAATTGGAGTTACAGCTAAGGAAAAAAGAGGACTCGATAATTTCCCGCTAAACGACTTTGGAGCAACAGTGAGATTTTTTGTTTGTCCGTTTGTGTGTACCGGAAAATAGATTAAAATGGCCCCGAGCTGAAAGGAGCTACGTTGTGAAGGCATGCAGATTAAAAAACAGTGGAAAAACTTGTATTTTTTTACGCAGAACAAAAGTATACAATCTGGTAGAGCGCCTTTTAGCTCTGAATCATAGGCTCCGTTTATCCTTTGAAACGTGTAATGAGAATGCAGTTTTTGTTATTTCGGCAAAAGAGTTGTATTTGGGAAATTAAAAACGTGGAAGAATTACTTCAACGAGATGCCTGATTGTGTGTTAACATTTTCTACACTATTATTATAAAGAGGAAAGTTTTGTATTTTTGTGTGTATGTTTGTAATGAATAAACTCAAAAACTACTACGCCGATTTCAAAAATTATTTCACCATTAGAAAGCTACATTCACCCTGAGTAACATTAAGCTATACTTTATTCCCGTACTCCCACGGGTACGGGAACTACGTGAGTGAAACCGCAGGACGTCCGCTAGTGTGTAATGAAAACATCAAACGTATTCCAAATTTAAAACAGAAAACTGTTTACTTTGTATATTTCCATCTGCTTCATTTCCACAAACTGTACAACACTTGCAGTCACGACCTTTTTGTTCGTCACATCACCATAAAAAAACCATCCAAGAAAAATCATTCAAAAATTCTAACCGGTCGAGCATCGATTTCACCATCGATGCTACCAAATTGTCCACCGAGGTCAAACAGGCCATCGATTTCGCACCATCGCAGGGTTAACACGGGGTTAACCGAAACGCTACGTGGGAACGGGTTAACCGATCTTATTCTCACGACACTACGCCAATGCATTCATTTGCATTTGCCTGAACAACAATAATATCGGCTGATCTCCGCAGCACACTGTTTTAAGAGTTATTCAAATTAAGCAACGGTTTCTGGTTTACTCTAAAAGGATTGCTGGATCTGGAGCGAGGGGTAATGAATTCGTGTCTCAGCTGGTGAAAGGACCCAAGCATTCTGTACTACAGTAGACTGGTCATGGAATGCTTAGTGTGTTACGGTATGATTCAGTGAGTCATTTTCATTTTGTTTTATTTTCACTTGTGTTATTATGGTAATGTGTCAATTTTTACCAATCTTATCGTAATATGAATGTGCTATTAAACAGTGCGCCTTGACGTAGGCGTAGATACTTATCCCCTGATGATCATACACACATCATACAGAAGTTGGCAGAAACAACAGACCACCACCCGCCATTATTTCTTTACAGACGAGTATGTAATGTACCTACTTACTAGCGTAGTATTATGAGGTACTGATTAGTAATGTGTTGTGGCACCGAGTTGCCGTGTCTGGCATACCACTGTTAAACCCACGATGGTTTGTGTGGTATGTTTAGGTTGTATAAAATATTTGTAAACAGTGTTTATTAATTAATTAAAGTTTAAAAAAAACTTACTCCTTTGCTTCGTCAATGTCACTACAAAACTGACATCTGATCATAGCGCATCTGGTAGCGCATACTATCTTTAATATTATTAAATAGCTGTTAACTAAAAATAAACTATTCCATTCCAGACACAATATAGTACCTAAGTACGAAAAAGTAGCAAAAAATCCTAGGCTTTCCCTTTCAACAAAGTCCTCCATTTACTATCCATTCTTACTGTTAAAAAATCAAACTCCGCAACTGTCATCAGCAAGTGAACAGGGTTGGTGCCGACATTTGGTATTCATCCCGCGGACACGGCCGTGTCACCTTGTCCAATAGCCTGGATGCGACAAAGAAAAGATTTATTGAGCACAGTCGTAGATGGGACAGCGATATCATGTGGGGCCGTGGCCTTATTCATTTGGGAAAAATGTTTTATGATATATTATGGCTATCTGTGGAAAACGTCAGATTAGTTAGAAAGAGATTTTATTATGTGTGATATACAAAATATTATAAATTGTTATTACTCTCCTCGCAAGTTCACGAAATATCGGAAGAAGTCAGTTCAAATCAAATTCAAATAGATCTCAAAAACCTTAAGGGCCTATTACTACCTCAAATGGCTTAGCATGATCCTCAGTTACGCCGAAAATACTGCAGCATTAATTTTGAAATAAATATATGGTAAAGTTGAGGATTAATGTTAGGTCTTATGTTTGGCGAAAACATGATTTCATAAAATTTTCTCGATAGAAAAATATCCCAAAGTTACCTCCAAATCGAACAATAAACCGCTGGTATTCAAAAAGTACCTACTTCAAATTAGATCATGAAACTTTGCATACTAACTGAACTAACTATAAAACAGGTCTTATGTTTTTTATTTTTTCCAAAAGACGAAGATTTGGTTTTATAAAGAACTAGCGGACGTCACGCGGTTTCACCCGCGTAGTTCCCGTTCCCGTGGGAGTACGGTGATAAAATATAGCCTATACGGATTCGGAAGAATCCCTCTAAGTAATGGTAAAAGAAATTTTGAAATCGGTCCAGTAGTTTTTGAGCCTATTCAATACAAACATACAAAAATACAAAAATACAAAGGTTTCCTCTTTATAATATTAGTATAGATAAAAACCACTCATTTCGCACTATTCAGCCGCAGTAACTGACGTAACAACCGCTTTGTAGTGCAAGCTAAGCTGATTAGAACTTTATTCTAACAGTATTACAAACGAAATTTGAACCACCACAAATATAGTTACTAATCTGAGGTAGTATAGGCTCTTAAAATCAAGAAAAGTTATTCAAAAGATTAGAAATAAAATTAAAATCGAAACTTGAACGAAGTTTTTACCCAACGCCACATCTTTGTCTTGGAATCTGTTTTCATCGCGGCTCTCGATAAGTTTGCGCCCTGAGGGCCAGGAAAGCCCTTCTGCGAAGTTCTTACGAAATTATTTGAACAAGTCTTCCTATCCGACCTCCTAAAGCGACCAAACTATAATAGATCCACACACAAAACTGGCCCCTAAGGACTCGGAGTTAACGTTTTCTCCTATGATGAATTACACACGATTGATAAAGACGCCTTTCGCGTGAACAAGATTAAGAATAGAAATAAAATAGTAGGTTAAATTGCCAGTGCTTACTGTGACGGTGAAATGTGAGAGACAAATACGAAATATGAAGTTGAGGTTGAAACTTTTGCTTTTTGTTACGAATATGGTTCTTATTTAACAAAAATATATTGCTGTCTACTTTGTGGATGTATCTGGGTTCATTTTTTAGGGTTCCGTAGTCAACTAGGAACCCTTATAGTTTCGCCATGTCTGTCCGTCCGTCCGTCCGTCTGTCCGTCCTCGCTTAATTTCTGTGACCGTTAGCACTAGAAAGCTGAATTTGGTACCAATATGTACATCAATCACGCCGACAAAGTGGTACAATAATAATTGGAAGAAAATGTTTTATTAGGGTATATAAACTGGGAAGTGATTTTTTTTTTAATTTCAACCCTAACGTGTGATATATTGTTGGAAAGGTATTTAAAAATGAATAGGGGTTTTCTAAAATCATTTTTTGATAATGTCAATAATTTCGGAAATAATCGCTCCAAAAGTAAAAAACAATGTGTCCCCCTCTAACTTTTGAACCATAAGTTTAGAAAATATGAAAAAATCTGAAAAGTAGAACTTTATAAGGACTTTCTAGGAAAATCATTTTGAACTTGATGGAAACAACAGTTTTTGTACAAAAAAGACAAAAAAAAAGTTTGTAGTATATTCGTATATGCAAGCATTTTTACATAATGGATACCCACCTGTAAACTCATAAGTGGGAACACTTATTGTGACGGACGGGAAACTACGGAACCCTACACTGAGCGTGGCCCGACACGCTCTTGGCCGGTTTTTATTTCATGAGGTAAATAAATCCTATTCTAACTAATAATAATTATATAAATAAAGTTAATAGAATTTATTAAAGCAATTAATGCCAAAAAATACTCTTCGCATCCTTACTAAAAATTCACAGCACAGAATTCTATGCTTCTGTAACAAAAATATGACGACAATTTCAAATTATTTCACGTACACCTCGTTTATAAAATTCATTTGATTCAAGATTAAACTGAAGTGAGGGACGATATCATATACCTGTACCTCATATTATATTACGTTGGACGTGTTGCTCTGGGAGATTGTCAAACGTGAGCTTTTTTGGGTGCCGACGAGATTAAAATGGGAAATCTTGATAGTGTAGACTTGAGTGTAGTAGCTGGTTATGCCGTTATGTGAAGGTGTTTTGTTGTGCAGACGTAGGTGGAAGATTTTGATTCTATCGTAGTACCGGTAGTCAGTTTTACACTCACGTGTAATTTTCTTGATATTAATGCCATGACAAGTAAAAATGCCGTTTTTGGTGTTCGGAAACATTCAGATGTTTCAATTTAATTTCGTACTAGCGGCCGGTCCCGGCTTTGCACGTGTGCCAATATTACTCAGGATAATTAATTGTATAATATTGGTATAAATTGAAGCTAGTTTTGGAAACAATGTGTAACAAACTAACACAAAAGATTCTCTTGTTCAGAAAAGTTTCTTGTGGCTTAGCATGGCCGAATAAATTATTACTTCTAGACTCGATAATCACCAAATTCATGAATAATAAAAAAAGTTAAGCGTAAAGAACACTCATCTACACATTACTATTAAAATATTCAATGTAATCACACAGAAACATTCAATGATCATTGAGGTAAGAAATCCTAAATTCCATACCGCTATTACAACCCAAAAATATATCATAACACCATTAAACAACACCAATTACACACACCCAAACATGGTTAACTAAACGTCTGATTATCGCTTAACCTTTCGATAACGTTAAGAATAAACAAAAAAGGACATCCACAAAAACCTCAGTAACAAATTCATTACGGGCGCAACACGATACCAATTCCATTCACAGCTGGGCTATAACGAGGCTATTTACGTGCGTATATGTAAAAAGTCCCACCGTACGGTTCGGTGTCCCGCAGGGCTCTCTTCTCGGACCCCTGTTTTTTAATGTGAAAATATGGAGTAATGACACATAATAAAATTCCTTTTAGACCGGACACGGCCTCGTCGGTTTTATAAATTGGTCTAAAATTTTAAGCGGGCACTCCATTCTTTTTTATTGTATGTAATTTGTACGTTTTATTTAAGTGTGTTCTTGAATGAGTTGGAATACGTTTTTCTTCATTTTGAGAAATAACTGGTAATTAATGTTTTGCAATTTCAAGTCGAGATTCTTTGTGATTTTAGGAATGAGAAATTGCTTTGCGATCCTTTTTAACCTTTGGAAGCTAGGTCGCCGGTCGTAGCAAAGTTAAAATGAAAATGTACCTAGATAGTAGCAATACATTGTAATTTGAAAATGAATTGAGAAATAACTTTCTTTTCTGATACTAGTAACGAGCTAATCAAGCTTAAAATAATAACAGGGTTCCAATTTATTAAAATGCAACAATGGATTGTTTCGGGGAACTTATCACGCAAATAGATAGAGAAATATGAGTGATGCCCCTCCTTTGTCGCGTATGCTCGCATGTGGTGTTAATTAAGCATTAGACATAAAAACACCGGTAGTATGCGTGTGTGTACCAATACTAGGAATATTATTTCGTGCTAATAATGTGTGGTTCCGATTTCGTGTCAATATTTGTTGTTATAAGTAATTAAAAATCGTATTTTCATTATTCATAAACTTCAAACATAGTTTAGATAGCCAGTTAATGAAAATATGTTTGTAATAAAAAAAATAGGACAAAAAATGATCTGAATTAAATAAAACTTATTAGAATATCGTAGCCAAAAAACAAAGTTTTTTTATCAAATTCGTAGGACAAAAGATGTCCAAGAGATTTATTATACTTACAATAAAATAAAATGTTTTAGTAAAAGAAAATATTACTAAACGAATAAAATTGTTTCGGGGAAAGTTTTGAAATAAATTAAGTGGCTGATATTTTGGTAAAAGAACATTTAATGTAATTTATGCATGAAGAAAGGGCTATTTATTAAAAAAAATCGTGAATAGTTTCTAAAGGAAAATTGTGTATTTTAGATTGGCGATTTCAGAAATTAAAATAGTAGGAACGCCCATTGTAACCTATAGCCCAAGTTAATGGAAACAATTTCAGCAGAATATCAGTAGGTATACGCTGAAATAGCCACCCATCTAAACAACATGAAAATTAAATTGGTTTTCCTAACTTTTCGTGTAACGTAGTCATAAATCTAGGGGTACAAATTTGTGTGTATCAAACTTTAATAAGCATAACTTATGATGCTTTGCAGGTTTTCATTGCATCTCTTTGTAAACTTCCAAATTGTCTGAACTCCACAGTCCCAGTACTCGACCCTACTTGTCAACATCTCAAATTAGATACCGACAAATAGCGGAGATACCCCGTCTTACTAATTAGAGCTGCAGTGTTGATTAACACGAATAATATTTAATGTACACTGTATAGTTTTTGACAAAGGCGTTCGTATCTTTGTCTTTTATTTTATTAAGGAGATGCTGGCTCAAATATTTGGACTTCGAGGGAGATTTGGTAAATGGCTCATTTGTAATTGAGATACACTAAATAAATTTAGTCGCTGTATATATTTTTAAAGGAGCTCGTGGCTAAATAATAACAGTCGCTCGGGTCGATCTTTAGGTTAAGCCGTGCTTGCCTAGGTTGGTCTGTGGATGGGTGACCACCCATTACATACCGAGTTTCCTCCGTGCCTCGGAAAGCACGTTAAGCTGTCGGGTGTCATTTATGATCTTTGACAGTTGTTACAGGTAGTCAGTGGCCCAAAAATTCTGACAACCAGTCTTACCAAGGGGTATCGTAATACCCAGTACTAACTGGGTTGTGGAGGTCAGATAGGCAGTCGCTCCATGTAAAATACTGGTATTCAGCTGCATCCGGTTAGACTGGAAGCCGACCCCAATAAAACTTGGGAAAAGGCTAGGCAGATGATGTATATATTTTTAAACGTTTCAAGTTTATAAGAAAAGTCTAATGTTATTGAGATTACGCATAAATGATTTCTCCGTCGAAGCTAAGTCTGTGTGTCACACGCAATCAATTACACATCGCAAATTTAGACTTTTTAGACAAATTAGACTTTTCCAATAAACTTGGAACGTTTAAAGATGTATGTACACCGACTAATTTAATTTAGTGTATCTCAATAGGGTATATGCATGATTTTTTTTTATCACATCAGAAATAGCAAAGTGAAATTATTTTTTTAAATATCTCTATAAAATACTAAGTTGTAAGCATTTGAAACTGCTAATGAGACAAAGAGATCCAAAACAGCGAATGACGTCATTCACTGCATCGACGTACAAAATCCAGACTAAATTCCGTTTATCTAGAAAGAGATAGAAACAAAAGTTTAAATGGTTATAACTTTTGTGTTGTTTGGCCGATTTATGTCTTGTTTTCGCTTTTTGTCATTATTTTTATAGTACTTTAACATTCCGTATCGAAATAAAAAAAAGAAAATTTATGCATATTCCGCACTATTCCGCCCGCGGCGACCGACGTAACAACCACTTTGTAGTGCAAGCTGATTAGAACTTTATTCTAACAGAATTTCAAACGAAGTTTGAACCACCACAAATAGAGTTGCTAATTTAGCAGATACCACAGCCTTAAGTACTGTTAGGTAAGGTTAGAATATTAGAATATAGACGTGGAGATATTTGATGTTATGTTTTTTCTATCCTTCCCCGATTTTGTCTCGAAACACCCACTCGAAATAAATCAAAGCTGTCTCAAGCAGGAACCGCCTGTCACCCAAGTTATCTGTCTCAACCATTTTAATTAGCTGGCAAAGGGTTTAGTAGGTACGCGACGCCGACGTCTTAATACGTTGACTGGACTGCTGTCCGCTTGAGAGTACAAGATTGATGATGTTGATGATACTGTAGTTTTGGGTGTATGTAGTGTAGATGTAATTGTAGCGTTTAGGACTTTTGATTAGAATTCAGGATTTGGGTTATCAAGAACGAAGTTTTGACTAGGCTTGGTTGGCAATTATTCTACAGGGATGCAGTTAATACTAGGATAAGAAGTATCCTCAGGTCATGGTCTATTTGTAGTCCATTAAAAGTCGTACAGCCGTTATGGTGTGATAGAAATACAGACTGTAAGACTGACAGTATTACTTTCGTATCCGTACTTACTTTTTTACTAATTTAATAAAATATGCATTGAATGCAAAAGTAGCTCTTTTGTTTGTTTGTTATCATTATACGACTAAACAGCGTATCAGACCGTAATGAAATCTGGCAAGTAGATATAGATTATAATATCCTGCGGAAGGATATATATTTTTTTTTCTATCTTATTCACATCAAAATTTCCATGCGAACGTAGCAAGCAAATAGGTAGATACAATAGTGTACAATAACTTTAGAACGATGAAGATAATCTTTTCCCTTCACCGTCAACCCGGCCCTTTACTAATCATGTTGGGCTTGACATTCAGAACGAAATAAATCTATAATCACCTGTCTTCCAAATATAAGACTAATACTGCTAGCTGCTCCACCCATAGGAAGTAGGGGAGTGACCTGCTGCATTCTAGGAAGGAAGTCACTCGTCGAAAGATTAACTTGTCAACGCCCAGAAATGTTGACAATGTAATGCCGACTGTCCACTCTCGCCGAGACAGTCCGCGACAGGGCGAGAGCGTGAGTGTAGATGGTAGCGCTCGACCGCCTCGGCCTGTCTCGGTGTTCCTCGCTAGCTCTCCGTCCCGGGTCGGTTTTTGCGCGCGAGTCAAAGGGTCTCGCTCCGCCTCGCGCGAAGTGCGAGCGCGTCGCTGTACACTCTCGTTTCTCCCAGTTGAGATGCCGATACATCAATTAAGAAGTAAAATTAAATTTAAATTCTCGTACCCATGGTCTATTACGATGAATTGTGACCATCCACCATCTTCGTTTACGCCCGTTTTTTGTATATTTTTTCATAATTTATACTTAAGTAACGGTAATAAGTGATGGCACATAGTGCAACAGCAGCAGCAACTACTATTTCGTCCATTCCCTCAGCGTCCACAATTGAAAATGATCGCTCGGCGAGAGTGTACATGCTCACTCGTTTCGATCGAGGCTCTCAGGCGAGGCACAGCGAGTGCTCTCGGGTGTAAAAATACCGTATTGAAGTCGAAAGGCACTTGTTCTATCCGTCATTGCGTTTCTTTTTGTTCTTGACCATACCTGGGAACTCTAACTTTAACTCCATATCATCATCATCATCATCTGCCTAGCCTTTTCCCAACTATATTGGGGTCGGCTTCCAGTCTAACCGGATGCAGCTTAGTACCAGTATTTTACATGGAGCGACTGCCAATCTGAACAACCTCTTAGTACTGGGTAATACGATACCCCTTGGTAAGACTGGTTGTCAGACTTTTTTGGCCACTGAGTACCTAGCGAATTTTAAAGATCTATTTATGACAGCCGGGACCAACAGTTTAACGTGCTTTCTGAGCCTCGGAAGAAACTCGGTATGTAAGGGTGGTCACCCATGCACAGAGCAACCTAGGCAAGCACGGCTGAATATAAAGATCGACCCGAGTGGCTGTTATTATTTAGCCACGGGCTCCTCAAAATCGTTCAAGATATAAAAAAAAATTAAGGAAAATTTGTAGAGAATTTAATCCTCTACAATATTTATGTTAATACAAATAGCTTAAAACCCATAGGAAACGAGATATATTTTCAATAAATGTGTAAAAATAAAATTGAAATTTGACTTAGGAATATCTGTAGTCGCGAACACCCTACGATAAGTAGGTTTTGAGACAAGGGGCTTCCTGGACTATTGATTATATTGTCATAACTATTGCCAAAATTTGAACACCGATTTGTTACTGGTATTTGTAATTAATCTCTTCCTTTTTTCCGTTTATCACTAATCAGTAGACAAAATCCAACATTCCAAATATTAGATGGGGACACGGTTTGCCCCCGGCGCCCCGTTGTGCACCTCGCCTTAGTTACGGCACGTCAGTCTACTACCAGATGTATATCTGTGAATAAATTAAGCCGCGGACACATCGGCGGGATGACTTTTTAATGTGGAACTGATTGTCAGTGGAATGTGTAGAGGGGTTGGATACCCCGTCTTGTTATGAAGATATAGGTAAAACCACGAGCTTATTGTAGATTATTGTACGAAGAAAATTATCGACTGATCGTTTAACGTGAATTGTCCAAAATTATTGATTTATTTATTTATTTGAAGATCCAAAATCTTCCACAAAAGATACACATACAATATAGGTCACAGTTATACAGAGATTCTTGTAAGTGTGTTCCTTTAATTACAAGAGACCACAGCATAAAACTATAGGTGTTAACACAAAAAAAAAATATATATATAAATAATTCGAAAAACAACACAAAAACCAAAACAATAAAAAGCATTTTGATGACAAGAAATCATAGGTACGTGTTAAAATTAAAGTTGTATTAAAATTGGGGAAGGTTATGTCCATGTCAGATTGCTTTGACAATTCATTATTTGCGTACAAAGTCTTCTTTTTTATTTTAGCTTTCTAGACAGTGCTTTAGAAGAGGAATACCATGACATAAACTAATCATTGTAGTAAATAATTAAATCCTCTAGCTAACTAGAGACTAATCAAGAATGCAGCAGATATGATAGAGCACAAGAGTTCCTCTTTCCTAAAAAAATAAATTTCAAGTTAAACGGTAACAACATCTCCATACAACTACTAGTATCATCCACCATAGTTAGTCATAGACTATCAATATCATGTTAACCGAAGAGGTATGATAATATACCATGTATTAACAGCCACCATCATTTGTAACCCTTATTAGTACCACAAAAAAACATAATGATAGTTATCGATACAGGGTTCGATTCGAGAATCGAGTTGGATTAATTTTTTATTGAACTTCAAATTGATATGGGAATCAAGGAGCGCGGTACTTACGGAAAAAGAGACGATTAATTGTTTATTTGTTAAGAATCTAATGATGGAATGATTTATTTATGACATACGATCAATTGGGAATATTTGATTTCGTATTTTGTATCGTTCAAAACATAACAACAACAACAACAACAGCCCATAACGTCCACTGCTGTACATAAGCCTCTCCC
Source organism: Xestia xanthographa (assembly GCA_905147715.2). Lineage (NCBI taxonomy): Eukaryota > Metazoa > Arthropoda > Insecta > Lepidoptera > Noctuidae > Xestia > Xestia xanthographa. Next base: position 3,894,122 of record LR990655.1, read on the forward strand.
ACGATAGGAGGAATTTGCCATAATCTCCAAGCCTGGCAGGCGGATTGGAGATCGCAGTGATGAATGACTAACAGAAAACGCTGCTGCCCATTCTCTGGTCTACGGAGGCGCAAGGTGTTCTGCCTCAGACATTAGTCGCCATAGACGACACCCGTGAGTGTAATGGGAAAAACATAACATCACGCCTTTATTCCCGGAAGGGGCAGAAGCATGAGGCATGGGGCAGGGTTAGTGGGTGTACTTAAATACCTTTACACCCACGCCTGTAATCCTCAATGGGTTCGGTAGAGGTGTACACCCACATTTCGCCAGTTTTAGTAGTAGCAGCCACCGTGTCTGGTTCAAGGCTGTAGGCATTGCTGCGGAAATATTTTAGGAAAATAATTTTGCAATACATGTGATTAAGGAAACTGATCGTAATATTAAAATTATTAAAGACTTAAAGAAGTTAGGTATATTTTTATCACGTTATTAAACTCTACTGATTTAAATCGATTTTTTAATTGTGACGTCCCATATAATAGTACATTTTGATACAAGTGGAGAAAGTTTGTTATTGTATTCGAGGCGGAATTATAATTGTTTTTGAGCCGAGAATTGCAATAACAAATGTCCACGTGTATCAAACGACGTTTTTCAATACACTTTTGAAGAAATAAAATAAAATAACGAAAAATATATTTGTCACGGACTATGAAACTATGATTTGAATTACCTTTTTTTTCGCGCGCTTTGGTTACGCCAGGTTGAAAGAGAGGCAAAGGTATGAAGCCGTTAAACAGCCTAATATTAAAAATAGATTTATTTTATATTTTTGAATTCAGAACACAAATAAATGTCAATTTGTGTATAAAAGTAACTATTGGTTTTTAATAATCATGTTTATCTATGATATTCTACACACATCAACACGGTCTAGGGATATTTCATATTCAATTAAATAACTCGAAAAGCTGGCCGCATTGGAATCTTTTATACACCGATTTGTTTGTAATTTATCTCAGACTAATTCCAAATTCAAATTTTTGAAAATTCTTTTGTTTCGGTGGCATAAAAATGTCTTGATGTCATTGATTTAAATAGTAAAGATACGGTCATCCGAACGTTCGCCGAACGCGGTCGCCATACAGAAACACTATCGCCATCTATTAGAACTACTATGAACTACGATGTCAATCGGCGTGGTCTGCCCCTAGACGTGACCTTGTAAGAGCGGGTATTTTTCGCACCGAATCAGTAGGAAATCTGAAAATTAAATACGTATTTTCACTGTACTTATAGATTTTTACCAGTAAGTACATAAAAACACATTTTAATTTGCTTGTAATAAACAATAAAAAATATTTTATACATATAAAATTAATTTTATGATATGAATTATTAAATCTGTTCATTTCATCGGCTAAAACGCGCGCCGCTGCAAAGTTATGTCTAACTTTTACGGGGCTTCGCGTCGTCTTTGCCAAACGTTGAGACAAATACGAAAGAAAATTGTTTTAAATAATGTTAGAAGTTGATATAATATTTTTTTTTAACTTACCGGTGATAAGAAATGTTATCATTTATTTTATTGTGCTTTTTGTCGTAGTTCACGCATCCCTTCATGACACAACTAGGCATTTTTGCTTGTAAAATTTACGACCGCTCCCGAAGACAGCCGAACGCGTTCTAGTTTAGTTCGCTATAGGGAAGACCATTTTGGGACCACGTTCGAGGCGTCATTGTAACATGCGGTCCACCCAGTCCTTACGCAGTAATATATATGTCAATGCTTGATGTATAGGAGAGGGAATTTTCATTTGTGCGAAATTTAGAAAACCATACGAATTACGTTTAGTTACAGTTTTTTTTCATTTTTAAACGAAAGATAAAGTTAAAATTGAGGTATTGTAGCCATGCAACGCCGACATTTGACGAGGGCGGAGATGTTACGAGCTGTGGGAATGCTGGAAGCTGGATCTGTTCAGCGTAATGTTGCTGAGGCCATAGGGACCCATCAAAATGTAATTTCAAGATTGTGGACACGCTATCGTGAATCGTGATATCGTGCCACAGGTGAAGTAGCGGAGAGGCACCGGGGGCCAATTCGCATCACTACCCCCAGACAAGACCGATTTTTGCAAATTACTGCGCGAGCACAACCAAATGCAACGGCGACTCAATTGGTCCAAAGGCTGCGAGTGGAACACCAAGTGCTTGTGAGTGACCAAACTGTAAGAAGGCGACTGCATGAAAGCAATCTACGCTCTCGTAGACCACTCCGGGTCCCACCTTTACGGAGTGGCAATCGTGGACGACGATTAGAATGGGTTCGGAACCACGTGGACTGGGGCCGTGACCAATGGTCCAATGTGCTGTTCACGGATGAATCCAGGTTCGGCTTCCATCCAGATTCACGAAGGACGCGTGTTTGGCGAGTTCCTGGACGATGGAGCCGTCTGACGATGGGTGAACTTCCTGAGGGTTCTGGCCTCAGGAAGTTCACCCATACCAAGGAGGAACAATTATGGTTTGGGCAGGAATTCGTCTTGGAGGACGGACGGATCACGTTTGGGTGCGGGGCAATATGACGGCAGAACGATACGTCCAACAGGTGCTGGGGCCCGTAATCTTGCCCCACAGAACACAAATGGGGCAAGATTTCCTGCTCATGCACGACAATGCCCGGGCACACACGGCGAGAACGGTAGCAGCTTGGTTACATACACATAATGTTAGGGCCTTAGACTGGCCTGCTCAATCGCCAGATCTAAATCCCATTGAGCATGCGTGGGATATGCTGCAAAGAAGAGCTCTGAAGGAAGTTCCTGAAAATCTGGCTACAGAAGATCAACTTTTTGCGCACCTCAGAAGGACATGGGACAATATTCCGCAGCAAGACATTGACAACCTTGTTCTGAGCATGCCGAATCGTTGCCGATGTGTTATGAACATCATGGGCGCTTTCTCAGACTACTAACTTCAAGTTTATAAACACAAATTAAATGATTTTTCTATTTTTTTCAGTTTTTACTCACAAATTAAAAGTTCATTCATATACGGTTTCCGTCTATGCTTCATTTTTTTTCCATAAAATCCTGAAATTTTAATCTATACCTTAACCATTATTAAAAAATGGTAGAATATTAAATAACGTATCTTTTAAATATATACATGTCATATAAATAATTAACACATTGATAGTAATTCGCTTTTTTAAAAATATCCCTAGACCGTGTTGATGTGTGTATTTATTAACACAATTTGAATATTCAAAAAATATTTATGCCGTAAAGACGCGTAGTGCTTTGCCGAAATAATCGCACGCGTGTGAAATACATTGCATGTTGTACCTAATCGTAGTGCAGCGTTATGGACCAGTTTTCGAGGAAGTGTATTGAAAAATATATTATGGTGTCGGACGTGTTCTGTATGGTGTCGGACGTAAAGCACCATCCCATATCTTCCCGTGGGTGTCGTAAGAGGCGACTAAGGGACTTACCAGAGAATGGGCACCAGCGTTTTCTGTGCTTTTGTAACAACCGTACTGCGATCGCCAACCCGCCTGCCAAGCGTGGCGATTATGGCAAAATGTCTAGCAGTGGACGTCTTTCGGCTGAAATGATGATGATGATATAAAATAAACGTCCCAACACTAGTACCTACTGATCCATAGGTGCCGTTTGTGGAATATTTTTTTAAAATAATAAACTAATGAATAATAAACTAATAAATAATGGCACCTGCGAAAAATATTGATAGGTGCCGCCGGTATGTGGAACACCTCAGGTGAACCCTCACCCAATGTGGCATACGTCGAAATATCATTTTTCAATACACTTCCTCGAAAACTGGTCCTTAACGCACTACGATTAGGTACAACATGCAATGTATTTCACACGCGTGCGATTTTTTCCACTTTCCCGCACGTGTGCGGGAATGAAAATTGCCACAGATAACTATACCTATACTTAGTCCAAATTGGTTCAATGCCTATAGTCTGAGGTGAATGTTTTTTTTTTTAATTTTTGCAAAGCACTACGCGTCTTTACGGCATAAATATTTTTGGAATATTCAAATTGTGTTTATAAATAGAATATCATAGATAAACATGATTATTTAAAACTAATAGTTACTTTTACACACAAATTAACATTTATTTGTGTTCTGAATTCAAAAATATAAAATAAATCTATTTTTTATATTAGGCTGTCTAGCGGCTTCATACCATTGCCTCTCTTTCAACCTGGCGAGACCAAAGCGCGAAAAAAAAAAGAAAATTTAAATCATAGTTTCATAGTTCGTGACAAAAAAATTATTCGTTATTTTATTTTATTTCTTCAAACGTGTATTGAAAAACGTCGTTTGATACACGTGGACATTTGTTATTGCAATTCTCGGCTCAAAAACACCCTCGCCTACGGCTCGGGAGTTAATCCGCCTCGATTGCAATAACAAACTTTCTCCACTTGTATCAAAATGTACTATTTCTTAACACTTCCCGTATTTGTACCCTTTTCGCTGTTTGCTTGCCGTGTGGTATCCGGCAGAGTAGAATAGAACCAACCCATTACACTCACGGGTGTCGTATGAGGCGACTAATGTCTGAGGCAGCACACCTTGCGCCTCCGTAGACCTGAGAATGGGCAGCAGCGTTTTCTGTTAGTCTTTCATCACTGCGATCTCCAATCCGCCTGCCAAGCGTGCAGATTACGGCAAATTCCTCCCATCATGGGAGAGGCTTATGTCCAGCAGTGGACGTTATGGGCTGTTGTAGTAGTAGTAGTGTAGTAGCAAAATGTTAAACACCTACAAGCATGATGTTATTATGTGTACAAACAAAGTTACCTCCTTCCGAGATAGTGGAGAAACAATATTTCCATTTCATAACTTCCCAACATAACTTCTACAGCCATTAGTATTCTGCATACAATCTAGCACAATACTGACTTCAACATTACCACAACCACAACAGACAACAGAATATATTCAACATACTCAGTCGTTACAGTTTTTTATTGCTACCATAAAGCTCTAAAGACGGGTTACGCTTTCAAGACACGGAGTAGATAATGAACAGAGAGAGGGAGAGACGATTATCGCGTGATATTACCTATTGCTGTGTTGCTTGTCACTTTCACATTATGTCTCAAAACGACCATTATTGTCTATGTGGTAGTAAGCTAGTTTCAACCTAAGTGAAGTTTAAATTTGCGGCAATTCTTCTCAAAGTAATACGAAGTCGACTATGCAAGACCAAATGCCGTAGATTTAGTACATCGTGCAGCTTTGTAAAGCATCATCTCTGTTTTCTCTTGAGACAATGTACTAGAATTTTCAGGAAAGTAAAGTAGGTAAAGAAAGAAAGAAAGTAGTCGTTTCTGAAGTTCAATGTTTCATAGTAAGACTCGTTAACGGCAGCAGTACCAGCAGCCCACAAGGTAAGAAGACTGTTTAGAAAACCTAACATCATGTGTAATAAGTTATAAGGCTCAGCCAAGTTTTTAGGCCGAAAAATTATGAAAGTACCGTACAACTAAACAGTATCTAGTTGACCTATCGCTGATCAGTTTGACCAGACATCAAGCTCATGATATGTTCCTCTAACTTTTGAAGTATTTGGCTCTGTGTTAATATCTACTCCATGTGCTCCCAACACAACATTGACGGTAACACTGCGACTTTGTAACTTGTTACACATAAAGTTACATTGTGACCATGTTAATGACTTTACGCTCTTTAAAGATGTTATGAAAAGATTGCTGACGACGCTTTTATTGGGGATTAACGTGTAATAGGATTTTAAGATCTTTGAGCGTTTTTTTATGGTTGTTTTTCGTGTTGACAATGTCAGCTATTCTGCTAACGTAGTATGTGCTAGGCTTATGAATTAGGTGCTCCGATATTGATTATTTTCAGAGCTTACAGATATTGTTTTTAATTCGTATTTAGTCAAATCAAACCAAGAAACAAGGCATCATCATCTGCCTAGCCATTTCCCAACTATGTTGGGGTCGGCTTCCAGTCTAACCGGATGCAGCTAAGCTAGAATACCAGTATTTTAAATGGAGTGACTGCCTATCTGACCTCCATAGCCCAGTTAGTACTGGGTAATACGATACCCCCTGGTAAGACTGGCTGTCAGACTTTTGGGCCACTGACTACCTGTAACGACTGTCACAGATCTACAAATGACCGACGGGACCAACAGCTTAACTTGCTTTCCGAGGCACGGAGGAAACTCGGTATGTAAGGGTGGTCACCCATTCACAGACCTAGCTAGGCAAGCACGGCTGAACCTAAAGATCGACCTGAGTGGCAGTTATTATTTAGCTACGAGCTCCTCTTCAAACCAAGAAACAAGGCACGATTGAAATAAGGCTAATAATGATCAGCACTTTTTTAAACACCAAATTTGCCAAAAATTCATCATCATCATCAACCTATTAATGTTCCCACTGCTGGGACACAGGCCTCCTCTCTATGAGAGGGAATGGGCTATAATCCATTACGCGGGCCCAGTGCGGATTGGTAGATATCACATGTCTTCGATTTTTTTAGGTTCTAGGACGTTTCCTCACGACGTTTTCCTTCACCGTTTTGAGAGCAGTGGTGATGAAATAAATTACACAAAGTAATGCGCCTATCTGTGTTCGAACGCACGACTTACTGTTCGTAAGTCGGGGCCGCCACCGCTGGGCCACCACTGCTCTCGCCAAAAATTACATCAGACAATACCTCGAAACGCCCTTCCTTCATCATTTCCTAGTGTGTTAGCCGGGGTGAAAAAGTGGTGGCATGAACTTCCTATAGTTGGTGCCAGTTAAGATGAGAATAGCGGTCATTGACCCACCTACATTTATTAAACTTCTTAACTTTGAAAACCAGAAATAAGCTTGTTCAAGTCTGGAATCGTCATCTATCGTGATCTTCAACATTTTTTGTAATGAAAAACTATTAATGGTTTATTTGTTTTGGTTCGTACGAAGAGATAATAGGAAAAGGGCAATGACCGCTATTCTTATCTTAACTGGTACCAACTATAGCAGTATATCTGCTTTTGATTGATGGAGATATCCCAACCCTCAATGAATCCTGTACATCATAAGGGTTTTATCGGTTAATTTTAGGATAGACTACTTATACTTACGTCATTTAGTCGTAAATGACGTATACCTGCGAAGCCGTGTGGTATCCGGCAGAGTAGAATAAAACCAACCCATTACACTCACGGGTGTCGTATAAGGCGACTAATGTCTGAGGCAGAACACCTTGCGCCTCCGTAGACCTGAGAATGGGCAGCAGCGTTTTCTGTTAGTCTTTCATCACTGCGATCTCCAATCCGCCTGCCAAGCGTGCAGATTACGGCAAATTCCTCCCATCATGGGAGAGGCTTATGTCCAGCAGTGGACGTTATGGGCTGTTGTAGTAGTAGTAGTGTAGTAGCAAAATGTTAAACACCTACAAGCATGATGTTATTATGTGTACAAACAAAGTTACCTCCTTCCGAGATAGTGGAGAAACAATATTTCCATTTCATAACTTCCCAACATAACTTCTACAGCCATTAGTATTCTGCATACAATCTAGCACAATACTGACTTCAACATTACCACAACCACAACAGACAACAGAATATATTCAACATACTCAGTCGTTACAGTTTTTTATTGCTACCATAAAGCTCTAAAGACGGGTTACGCTTTCAAGACACGGAGTAGATAATGAACAGAGAGAGGGAGAGACGATTATCGCGTGATATTACCTATTGCTGTGTTGCTTGTCACTTTCACATTATGTCTCAAAACGACCATTATTGTCTATGTGGTAGTAAGCTAGTTTCAACCTAAGTGAAGTTTAAATTTGCGGCAATTCTTCTCAAAGTAATACGAAGTCGACTATGCAAGACCAAATGCCGTAGATTTAGTACATCGTGCAGCTTTGTAAAGCATCATCTCTGTTTTCTCTTGAGACAATGTACTAGAATTTTCAGGAAAGTAAAGTAGGTAAAGAAAGAAAGAAAGTAGTCGTTTCTGAAGTTCAATGTTTCATAGTAAGACTCGTTAACGGCAGCAGTACCAGCAGCCCACAAGGTAAGAAGACTGTTTAGAAAACCTAACATCATGTGTAATAAGTTATAAGGCTCAGCCAAGTTTTTAGGCCGAAAAATTATGAAAGTACCGTACAACTAAACAGTATCTAGTTGACCTATCGCTGATCAGTTTGACCAGACATCAAGCTCATGATATGTTCCTCTAACTTTTGAAGTATTTGGCTCTGTGTTAATATCTACTCCATGTGCTCCCAACACAACATTGACGGTAACACTGCGACTTTGTAACTTGTTACACATAAAGTTACATTGTGACCATGTTAATGACTTTACGCTCTTTAAAGATGTTATGAAAAGATTGCTGACGACGCTTTTATTGGGGATTAACGTGTAATAGGATTTTAAGATCTTTGAGCGTTTTTTTATGGTTGTTTTTCGTGTTGACAATGTCAGCTATTCTGCTAACGTAGTATGTGCTAGGCTTATGAATTAGGTGCTCCGATATTGATCATTTTCAGAGCTTACAGATATTGTTTTTAATTCGTATTTAGTCAAATCAAACCAAGAAACAAGGCATCATCATCTGCCTAGCCATTTCCCAACTATGTTGGGGTCGGCTTCCAGTCTAACCGGATGCAGCTAAGCTAGAATACCAGTATTTTAAATGGAGTGACTGCCTATCTGACCTCCATAGCCCAGTTAGTACTGGGTAATACGATACCCCCTGGTAAGACTGGCTGTCAGACTTTTGGGCCACTGACTACCTGTAACGACTGTCACAGATCTACAAATGACCGACGGGACCAACAGCTTAACTTGCTTTCCGAGGCACGGAGGAAACTCGGTATGTAAGGGTGGTCACCCATTCACAGACCTAGCTAGGCAAGCACGGCTGAACCTAAAGATCGACCTGAGTGGCAGTTATTATTTAGCTACGAGCTCCTCTTCAAACCAAGAAACAAGGCACGATTGAAATAAGGCTAATAATGATCAGCACTTTTTTTTTTTTTTTTTTTTTTTTTTTTTTGGTAGGGCAACACTGGTTGAGTGACATGTCAAAATTTAGCTCCGTAATTTTAAATTAGTTTTAATTAATATTTTAGTGTAAAAAACTTGTATTATTATAATTAAATGTCTATTAAGTGTATTAATACCCAAGATTATTGTTTTCACGGAAAAATACACTGTAACACGTAGTGATTGGTTTCCTAACTCGACCGGTAACCTATTACACGAACAGCTGATGTACCTGCGGATCTATCTGGGGAGTATAATTGTTTCCTTTTAATGTCTAATAAGTAGCTCATATTAACCAATTAAAAGCTCTGTAGCACTAAGTTCATTATTCTGACTAATCTGGCACTCTTTTGTAGTTGAAGTTAGGTTCTATGTCAGTTAGCACTTGTTAGTTATCTAGTTGTGTAGTTTGTAATAAGTAAATGTACTTGCTATCTATATATTTAATTAACTAAATACCTACACAACAAAAAAGTACGTTGGTTATTCTTTAATAATTTTTGGCATTATTATTCAAATAAGTCCAATAATTTTAAACCAAGAGTCCTACCCACTTCATAAAAAAGTTATAGACATGAAATCAATTTAAAGTTTAATTTAATTTAATAATCTTATTAAAGTATTTTGTGTAAGACTCATAAGCCTACCACAGTTACCAATTTATTAATCACATATTCCAGTCTATTCTCATTTTCTTCTTTCATTTCTAGCTTTCCTAATTTTGTCCATTCAATTAGTTCTCACCATTCTTTGTACTTCTACTTTCAGTTCTATTCCCTGAAACCATGCCTGTGATGACCCGTAAGGCAACTACCCAGGAGTTACAGGCTAAGTTGAGAACGGCCCTTGATGAACTTAAGGAAGCAAACAGCAAATGTCAACAGCTGTTATTGGATAGAGAGGAACATGAGGTTGAAATCGAGAAGGTCGTTCACAAAAACACAAGCCTGAAACGGGAGCTAGTGGACCTGCACCAACAATACATGGATGTTGTTCAGGAACGGGACAATCTGCGGGTGGTCACAGATGGTTTCAACGACTGCAGTAACCATTATGAAAGGGCTTTATGTAAGGTTAGGGACTTAGAAGTTGAACTGCTTCATGCCAACAAACAAATTATTGAGTTTCAGAAAGAAAGAGAATGTACTCAGGTTAGGGAAACAGATCACCTATATAATCAATTATTGAATTCAAATTGCAACCCACATTTCTTAACAACAATAGATCTTACTGAAGATTCTATTCTGAAATATAATTGTAGTAGTTATAAAGTAAGCCAAAATAAAATAAAGAAATATGCAAAACTAAATAGAATTATAAAAAAATGCAAGAAATTTAAAAAACAACAAAAACACAGTTCCAAAAATATTCAACTAATAAAAGAACGTGTTTTCCTCATAAAAAAGTTGAATAATTATCAAATTAAATTAGAGGATAGTAAGAAGTTTTATGAAATAGACACTCAAAACTTACAGTCTGAAATTCAAGTTTTAGAGCGTCAACTAAAGTCATGTTATTCTATGTATGTAAATTCTCAAAAACAAATTAAGGAACATATCCTTGCTGCAAACGAATTAGTTGATAGCGGTAATAGTAATGCATACTGTGTAGACACGATGACCTTCAACAACACTCAATGTACATCACAAAGTGAATCCAGCCCGGACACTCTCCTACCCGAGGTGACGGAGAACCCGACCCGGCTGAGCAGTGTTCCGGACTGTATCTCCATTCAAAATTCACCAGATATTGTACAAGGTTCATCACAGGTAGGTCAAATAGATAGTAGTTCTCCCCCTTCTTGTAATACACACAGTTGTTGCTCCATTTTGTTCTCAGATAGTATAGGAAAAGGGTTAGGCAAGTTAATTAGTAACAATCTGAGTCATTCTTCTCTAAATTATTGTACTCCTCAGGCTTCTTACAACCAGATAATAACATCAATAACTCGGAAGGAATTTGATCCTAATACCATTATAACTGTACTTGTAGGTAACAGTTCTAACGTTAAACTTGATGATATCACGGACAATGTCACTCAACTATTAAAACTAAATTGTAAGAGAGTAATTCTGTGCTCGTTCCCGTACTTTACGAAATTGTCTAGCAAGCAAAACCATAATATCCATGCCTTAAATAATCATTTGCATTTTCTAGTTAGTCACTATAGTGACAGGTTGACATTTTTCGACACTAACAGTTTCGTTCAGAAATTGAAGTCAACCAGAAACCATGCGTACTTGCCTATTAGTTTTAGACGTCAAATAGCTCGGCTATTAGCTTTTAATATAAACTCAGACATATGTGGTATGTCGCAGTTTTTTGTAAATAGGTCTACGGAAATTAGTAATTATACTAATTGTAATTATACAAATAGTATTAGCTTAGATTTAAACTAGTCACTAAGACAATAGAAGGTACGAGTGACAATTTAGTTAATCTCGTCAACTTCGAGGTATCTTCTAGCTCTCAATCAAATAACTGTAAAAAAGGGGCTGAGCAGAATTCCTTAAAATTGTTTCACCAGAATATTCAGGGACTTTCTTCCAAAGAACTAGAAATAGAACTATTTTTAGAAAAAACTAAGTTTGATATTATCTGTTTTACTGAACATTGGATGAAAGATTATGAAGTAATGCAAATAAATTATGAGAATTACAATGTGAGCAGTTGCTTTAACCGAAAATCTAAGATGCGTGGGGGTTCATTAATCCTAGTAAAAAATTGTATTAAATCTAAGTCTCGTAATGATATAGTCGATCTATTGGTTGAACATAGCATTGAATTGTCTTGTGTTGAGCTAGATAAGCATATAATAGTGTGCGTTTACAGACCCCCTAATTACCTGAACTATTCTATCTTTGAGTCAGTAATGGAAGATGCTTTAGCAAAACTTGTAACTGGTAATAAACCAATAATTATCTGTGGTGACTTTAATGTCAATATCATAGAGAATAATGTGAATAGCAGTCGATTCTTAAGTCTCTTTAAATCATTTAACTTGTCAAATGTGTTTTCAGAACCAACTCGAATTACGACAAATACTGCTACATGTATCGATAATGTTTTTTGTTGCTGCGATTACATAAATAAATCCATCGTAAATTACCTGCCTTCAGATCATAGTGGTCAGACGGTTACTTTCGCGTACAATAGACAATTACAAAGAATTCAGATACAAACTAGACAAATAACACCCAGCAATCTAGACAAATTTAATAATAATTTAATTAGCAAGTTAGGTATACCGGGTCATATTAGAAACAATGCAAATGTATTTTATGAAGAATTCTTTTCGGTAGTGCACACCGAATTTAATAATACTTTAAAAAAGAAATCTAAAACTATTGGCCCAAAGTTTATTTTCAGTGACTGGGCAACACAGGGTATTCGGAAAAGTAGGGAACGATTGTTTGAGCTGTACGGCCTTAAGCCTTACATCAACACTGAAGCTTTTAATAAATATGTTGCTACTTACTCGAAAATTTTTAAAAACACTTGCAAGGTAGCCAAATCCTTATTCATTAGCAACAAGATTAAATCAGCCGACAATCAAAATAAAAACGGTTTGGAAAATCATCAACAGTGAAACAAATAGAAATAAAAAACAAGGCAATGACTTCACACTAGAGACATCGCGTGGCCTTGTGAGCTCCAACAATGAAGTTGCTCAAGAATTTGTAAATTTCTTTACCAGTATCCCACTTAAAACTACAGAAACCTTAAATTCCTCTCCCTTGCTCTCTATTGATTTATTGAAAGCGAACGTTTCAGCCTGTCCGAATGAATTTAAATTTCAGCATATAAACCCCATAACAGTCATAAAAGGTTTTAAGCAAATCAAGATCAAATTAACGGAAGATCTATGGGGTATGTCTATCAAAGCTTGTACCTCAATTATTGAGACTGTAGCGCCGTATTTAGCCTCAATATTTAATTTGTGCGTGGATCAAGGGGTCTTCCCGGATCTAATGAAATTCAGTAAGGTAATACCGCTTTTTAAATCCGGGGACAGTAAAGACACCAATAACTATAGGCCCGTATCCGTGTTGCCGGTTTTCAGCAAGGTGTTTGAAAAGATAATGCTCAATCAAATGCTTAACCATTTTAACACTAATAAAATATTACATGAGCAACAGTATGGTTTCACCAAAGGACGTTGTACAACTGACGCCGGTGTCACTTTATTAAAACACATATTTACTGCGTGGGAAGAGGCACAAGATGCCATAGGAATCTTTTGTGACCTTTCGAAGGCATTTGATTGCGTAAATCACGAAACCCTGATCTTGAAACTTCAGCATTACGGTTTAGGTAAACTTGCGCTCAGTTTAATAAAATCGTATTTGAATGATAGACAGCAGCAGGTACAAATAAATGGAGTAAACTCAATGGGTTTAAAAGTAAAAATGGGTGTACCACAAGGTTCGATATTGGGTCCCTTCCTCTTTTTAGTATATATTAATGACCTACCCCATCTATTTAACAACCATCCGCATATGGTGTTGTTTGCTGACGATACTTCTTTAATATTTAAAATAAACAGACGTGCCACTAATCTTGATGACGTAAATAACGCCCTACTGCAGGTCCACGATTGGTTTACCGCTAATAATTTAGTACTAAATGGGAAAAAAACTAAATGCATTAGATTTGCTCTACCAAATGTCAAAAGTAGTGATTGTGACATAATATTGAATCAAGAGAAACTAGAATTTGTCGATAAAACGGTTTTCTTGGGAATCACGCTCGACTCAAGGTTACAATGGGGTCCTCATCTAACATCTCTTGCAGGACGGCTAAGCTCAGCAGCATATGCTGTTAGAAAAATCCGTCAATTTACTGATGTTGATACCGCGAGGCTGGTCTATTTTAGTTATTTTCATAGTGTTATGTTATACGGTATTTTACTATGGGGACGGGCTGCAGACATCGAGTCTATATTTATTCTGCAGAAAAGAGCCATCAGAGCCATTTATGAATTACGTAGACGCGATTCTCTAAGAGAACTGTTTAAGGAAATTAATATCATGACAGTACCTTGTCAATACATCTATGAAAACATCATGTACGTTAGAAAAAATCGGCATTTATTCAGTAAGAGAGGGGACAGACACCACTATAACACTAGAAATAGGGACCAACTAGTTCAGCCAGGTTTCAGGCTTGCTAAAGTGGATTCATCTTTCATGGGGTACTGTTTGAAATGTTACAATAAAATACCTCCCCACATTCTTCAACTGAATGAGACGAAATTTAAATCTTGTATAAAACGCACACTATGTAGGCAAGCATATTATAAGTTGGGGGATTACATTGATGATAAAAATGCTTGGCTAAATGCTGGTCCTGCTCCACAACCATAGGTGGGGGGGAGGGGGGCAAACTAATTGTTTGTACTGGACGGGCATTATTTGAGTCCATCGACACGTAAAGAAGAAGATGAAGAATTGATTCCCATGTTAATGTATTGTGGAAGCTGCAGAAGATTGTAAAAATATACTTGCATTGTATAGATTCCAGTTCTTAGTCTTATATAATTGCATAGCACATGTGTGAGTACTTTGTACTGTTCAGCCACCATTTACATTTATTTATCTTTCATTGACTTGAATATGCCTTGGTGACTGAGAGAATGTCATGCTCACTTAAATGTCTCGCTGATGGTGGCGGGTGTGTCGGGTCATTTGGTTCCCTTCAATATGGTTGAGTTGAATGGCGCCGGTACATGCGTCATGTCTGTGAACGGGCGCTGTCAGTTGGGACTGGTCATCTCTTAGCTGCCAAGGTTCATTTTAATTACTTTATTCATACATTTTTAATCTAATCTTTCACTCTGGATGCTCTTAGTGTGCACGTCTTTCTACATCGTTCTCACATTTATGTATAATCTCAAAATTAATGATGTAACCAAGATTTTGTAACAATATTTTGATTTTAAAAGAGTGTCCATGGAGTTTCTTGCCCATTCTTCTCCATAGAGATCTACGCTAGGGAATGGGCAACTACAGTACTTTCTCAAGTTATTATCCCCTCAACTGTGGCGCTGTCAAACCTAAAAATTGCGCGCGACCGTGGAGCCCTGTCTGTGGGGTTCGACCGATTCGGCGGACGTGATTAAAACGACTATATCTCCGAAATTACGTTAGTTAGCTCGCTACCAGTTATATCATTAGAATTGTTATTAAATTAACTAACAGGTTATGTATGGTTTAGTATAGTTTTGCCATGAAATGTATTAGTAATGGCAACGTGTGTTCAGTGTGAGGGAAAAATACCAGTTTCTTGTGTAAAGGTAATTATAATTTAAAAAATAAACCGTTTTTTCAACAAGTTATTGTTTAACTTACACAAAGACACATTATTTCATATAAATCAAACAAAAAAACAGACGTCGCAATACATTTTTTTCAACTCACAAGCCTAACAAAACATGACGTAATTTATGAGTGCCGCATTCCAAACAAAAAAACGGGTTTGTTTACACTTCCATTGTCAGAAGTCACAACGCCTTGTACTTTGAGCTATATTTTAATAATAATGTTTGGTTTACATACTTGACACCGACACAGTTTCAGCTGTTACAAGTCATCAGTTAATTAGTATAAAATAAACAAAGCAGACACTTAAAAACAGGCGTAAAAACAGCCACTCAAACATTGCATCAATAGTTTATATTTTGTTGCCTCAATTTGAAATCTTTTTTAACATTCTACATGTTGAAGATATTTACAAAACATTAGGCATATAAAAAATGCATACTGTCTAACAAAAACAGTAATTAAAATCAATAATCAAAACGATCAATTTCACTAAAAAATCTAGTAAACAACGGCGCTGATTGGTCAAGCGCGTCGACGGCATTGAAATCCGGCTCTATGATTGGGCCAGCGGCAAGCCGCGGCAATTCTCATTGGTCGGGGCTCACGAAAGTTTTACGTAATTAGAATTTTGAATTGAACACAACCAAAATAAGATAATATTAAAATTAAACGCCTAAAATATATAATACGATACATAAAGAACACACGCAATAGCCATAGTTTGCATTTCTATCAATAATTTGTGCCAAAATACCGCGAAATGTATCAGCGTCTCTTCAACGGTTTTTCATGTTTGTTGAAATTACTATTTCTGGCCGAAATCTCTAACAATTAGACTGTTTCTACATTCAAACATGTTTATTACTTACCCAGGCATGACGAAAACACAACACAATACCACACAACGCATTATATCACACACTATAGCACACAGAACATTTTTTGTTCTAATCTGTGACGACCAGTTGGCGCGCGGCGCCTTTTGCAACTGAGGAGCGGTATATTGGTCAGTTAGAAGTTTCTTTCGTTGTTGAACTGTGGCAAAATGTCTTTCTTGTTCTTTCTCCTAGACTCTGTGCAAATTTGAGCGAGATAGAAACAAGTTCATCATTAAAATTATGTCAAATACGAACGCAGAGACTACTCGGCCACTTTGGCCGAGCCACAGACCTGGCTTACTTTTTTCGCTCGGCCAATTTGGCCGTCCCACAGACAAGGGGTTATGCCTTGTGACTGGGACTGTAGCTTTGATTTTCTTTTTTGTATTTTGACTTTCAAAAGTGCCGTAATGGTCTAATTGAAATAAATGCTTTGAGTTTGAGTTTAAACACCAAATTTGCCAAAAATTCATCATCATCATCAACCTATTAATGTTCCCACTGCTGGGACACAGGCCTCCTCTCTATGAGAGGGAATGGGCTATAATCCATTACGCGGGCCCAGTGTGGATTGGTAGATATCACATGTCTTCGATTTTTTTAGGTTCTAGGACGTTTCCTCACGACGTTTTCCTTCACCGTTTTGAGAGCAGTGGTGATGAAATAAATTACACAAAGTAATGCGCCTATCTGTGTTCGAACGCACGACTTACTGTTCGTAAGTCGGGGCCGCCACCGCTGGGCCACCACTGCTCTCGCCAAAAATTACATCAGACAATACCTCGAAACGCCCTTCCTTCATCATTTCCTAGTGTGTTAGCCGGGGTGAAAAAGTGGTGGCATGAACTTCCTATAGTTGGTGCCAGTTAAGATGAGAATAGCGGTCATTGACCCACCTACATTTATTAAACTTCTTAACTTTGAAAACCAGAAATAAGCTTGTTCAAGTCTGGAATCGTCATCTATCGTGATCTTCAACATTTTTTGTAATGAAAAACTATTAATGGTTTATTTGTTTTGGTTCGTACGAAGAGATAATAGGAAAAGGGCAATGACCGCTATTCTTATCTTAACTGGTACCAACTATAGCAGTATATCTGCTTTTGATTGATGGAGATATCCCAACCCTCAATGAATCCTGTACATCATAAGGGTTTTATCGGTTAATTTTAGGATAGACTACTTATACTTACGTCATTTAGTCGTAAATGACGTATACCTGCGAAGCCGTGTGGTATCCGGCAGAGTAGAATAAAACCAACCCATTACACTCACGGGTGTCGTATAAGGCGACTAATGTCTGAGGCAGAACACCTTGCGCCTCCGTAGACCTGAGAATGGGCAGCAGCGTTTTCTGTTAGTCTTTCATCACTGCGATCTCCAATCCGCCTGCCAAGCGTGCAGATTACGGCAAATTCCTCCCATCATGGGAGAGGCTTATGTCCAGCAGTGGACGTTATGGGCTGTTGTAGTAGTAGTAGTGTAGTAGCAAAATGTTAAACACCTACAAGCATGATGTTATTATGTGTACAAACAAAGTTACCTCCTTCCGAGATAGTGGAGAAACAATATTTCCATTTCATAACTTCCCAACATAACTTCTACAGCCATTAGTATTCTGCATACAATCTAGCACAATACTGACTTCAACATTACCACAACCACAACAGACAACAGAATATATTCAACATACTCAGTCGTTACAGTTTTTTATTGCTACCATAAAGCTCTAAAGACGGGTTACGCTTTCAAGACACGGAGTAGATAATGAACAGAGAGAGGGAGAGACGATTATCGCGTGATATTACCTATTGCTGTGTTGCTTGTCACTTTCACATTATGTCTCAAAACGACCATTATTGTCTATGTGGTAGTAAGCTAGTTTCAACCTAAGTGAAGTTTAAATTTGCGGCAATTCTTCTCAAAGTAATACGAAGTCGACTATGCAAGACCAAATGCCGTAGATTTAGTACATCGTGCAGCTTTGTAAAGCATCATCTCTGTTTTCTCTTGAGACAATGTACTAGAATTTTCAGGAAAGTAAAGTAGGTAAAGAAAGAAAGAAAGTAGTCGTTTCTGAAGTTCAATGTTTCATAGTAAGACTCGTTAACGGCAGCAGTACCAGCAGCCCACAAGGTAAGAAGACTGTTTAGAAAACCTAACATCATGTGTAATAAGTTATAAGGCTCAGCCAAGTTTTTAGGCCGAAAAATTATGAAAGTACCGTACAACTAAACAGTATCTAGTTGACCTATCGCTGATCAGTTTGACCAGACATCAAGCTCATGATATGTTCCTCTAACTTTTGAAGTATTTGGCTCTGTGTTAATATCTACTCCATGTGCTCCCAACACAACATTGACGGTAACACTGCGACTTTGTAACTTGTTACACATAAAGTTACATTGTGACCATGTTAATGACTTTACGCTCTTTAAAGATGTTATGAAAAGATTGCTGACGACGCTTTTATTGGGGATTAACGTGTAATAGGATTTTAAGATCTTTGAGCGTTTTTTTATGGTTGTTTTTCGTGTTGACAATGTCAGCTATTCTGCTAACGTAGTATGTGCTAGGCTTATGAATTAGGTGCTCCGATATTGATCATTTTCAGAGCTTACAGATATTGTTTTTAATTCGTATTTAGTCAAATCAAACCAAGAAACAAGGCATCATCATCTGCCTAGCCATTTCCCAACTATGTTGGGGTCGGCTTCCAGTCTAACCGGATGCAGCTAAGCTAGAATACCAGTATTTTAAATGGAGTGACTGCCTATCTGACCTCCATAGCCCAGTTAGTACTGGGTAATACGATACCCCCTGGTAAGACTGGCTGTCAGACTTTTGGGCCACTGACTACCTGTAACGACTGTCACAGATCTACAAATGACCGACGGGACCAACAGCTTAACTTGCTTTCCGAGGCACGGAGGAAACTCGGTATGTAAGGGTGGTCACCCATTCACAGACCTAGCTAGGCAAGCACGGCTGAACCTAAAGATCGACCTGAGTGGCAGTTATTATTTAGCTACGAGCTCCTCTTCAAACCAAGAAACAAGGCACGATTGAAATAAGGCTAATAATGATCAGCACTTTTTTAAACACCAAATTTGCCAAAAATTCATCATCATCATCAACCTATTAATGTTCACACTGCTGGGACACAGGCCTCCTCTCTATGAGAGGGAATGGGCTATAATCCATTACGCGGGCCCAGTGCGGATTGGTAGATATCACATGTCTTCGATTTTTTTAGGTTCTAGGACGTTTCCTCACGACGTTTTCCTTCACCGTTTTGAGAGCAGTGGTGATGAAATAAATTACACAAAGTAATGCGCCTATCTGTGTTCGAACGCACGACTTACTGTTCGTAAGTCGGGGCCGCCACCGCTGGGCCACCACTGCTCTCGCCAAAAATTACATCAGACAATACCTCGAAACGCCCTTCCTTCATCATTTCCTAGTGTGTTAGCCGGGGTGAAAAAGTGGTGGCATGAACTTCCTATAGTTGGTGCCAGTTAAGATGAGAATAGCGGTCATTGACCCACCTACATTTATTAAACTTCTTAACTTTGAAAACCAGAAATAAGCTTGTTCAAGTCTGGAATCGTCATCTATCGTGATCTTCAACATTTTTTGTAATGAAAAACTATTAATGGTTTATTTGTTTTGGTTCGTACGAAGAGATAATAGGAAAAGGGCAATGACCGCTATTCTTATCTTAACTGGTACCAACTATAGCAGTATATCTGCTTTTGATTGATGGAGATATCCCAACCCTCAATGAATCCTGTACATCATAAGGGTTTTATCGGTTAATTTTAGGATAGACTACTTATACTTACGTCATTTAGTCGTAAATGACGTATACCTGCGAAGCCGTGTGGTATCCGGCAGAATAGAATAAAACCAACCCATTACACTCACGGGTGTCGTATAAGGCGACTAATGTCTGAGGCAGAACACCTTGCGCCTCCGTAGACCTGAGAATGGGCAGCAGCTTTTTCTGTTAGTCTTTCATCACTGCGATCTCCGATACGCCTGCCAAGCGTGGAGATTACGGCAAATTCCTCCCATCATGGGAGAGGCTTATGTCCAGCAGTGGACGTTATGGGGTGTTGTTGTTGTTGACGTATACCTACTGAAGTCAGATACTATACGCTTCACTATTATATATGCCACCATACTCCATAATCTGAATCATTAAAACAGTCAAAAAAAAGTTTCAACTACCCTCAAACTATACCGTGCACATATCGTATCGCATCGCTTCGATTCGTTACCGTTCGCACAGTACACTTGATAGCAATTAAATTTTTACTCAACTACCAGTATCCGAAGGTTTTTTCACTACTATCGAATGCGTGGACAAATATAAAGCAATTGGTTGAAAAGCCATTTCGCAATGCAACAAGGGAGATATTTCGTTCCGTTGAAAACATTCGATTTTGTTCAGCAAAATGTGATTTTTAGTAAATAATTGTACGTGCACAGAATAATGGCATAATTGTTAAATTTGATTTTGCTCCTTTTAATTGCGTGTTTTCTGTTTTGTTGATTGTAGCGTAAATTATTTTTGGACGAGATCCAGATCTGTCAATGTTTGTTTGACTACTGATTTGATTATTGAAATCGCTTCATTAGTTTTGAGTTTGATATGTTTTTTTCATTTGGTACAGCCATCATTTTGAATGACTGCCAATAATTTCAACTTCTACCTGCCAATACGCCGCCCATCGTCGTCTCTTTAATTGGGTTTAAAGATTCTTTATTTATTCCAAAAAAACATACATGGTTCACTTATTGAATAAATACATAACTAGAGTAAAGTGTAGTCCAGTAGTTAACAGTTTTGTTCTCTTAATGTAGGTAGGTCGACATTTACTATTGTATGAAATACGTGTTTATATTGTTAATTTAATTGTTTTGTATTGTTTGCGACGTACTGCTTGAGTTTAGTTATAAATAAGTTGAAAGAATATGTGCTCCTAATATCTGCCGGTAGATTGTTATATAGTTTAACACCTACGTAATTTATATTTTTTCTGCCATACTGCGTTACTGGGGGCGCGTCTGTATTTGGTTAGGGTTTCTTGGGCTGTATTTGGATGTTTTCATGTTGAAGGATAATTAATTCCTGTTATAGTGTAGATAGGGGCCTATCTTGTTTTTCGAGTGGTCGTAATACCGACTGCTGAGCATGAGGTCCTGGGTTCGATTCCCGGGTCGCGCAAAGTGTTGTTGGGTTTTTCCATCAGGAATTTACTCAGTAAAAGCTATTGAGTCTGGATTGTGGGAAAGCAATAGACTCGCCTACTATTACTTGAGATTTTAAAAACAACTGGTGAAATTTGGGTGTACTATTAGTCACACCTGTGCCTAACCTTTCGGGGATTACATCATCATCATCATCAGCCTATTAATGTTCCCACTGCTGGGACACAGGCCTCCTCTCTATGAGAGATCATCGAGATACCATAGAGAGTCATCTACCAATCCGCACTGGGCCCGCGTGGTGGACCACGCGGGCCCAGTGCGGATTGGTAGATGTCACTTTACAGGTGAAGGAAAAACATGGTTTACTCACGATGTTTGTCCTTCACCGTTTTGAGAGCAGTGGTGATGAAATAATATGCACAAAGTAATGCACCTGTCTGGGTTCGAACCCACGACTTACTGTTCGTAAGTCGAAGCCGCCACCACTGAGCCACCGCTGCTCTCAGGAATACAGGCGTTATGTTATTTTCTATGATATGTAGATAGATGATAGACGTAATCTCTGGGTAATAGCCAAACCTCTACTTCCACCTTGATTGTGACTACAGATATCTTCCTTTATTTTTCGACACTCGTTTTAATTACTTTTTTATCTTTGAGTATAAAACTCCTCGATCCCAAATAACTATCCCCACCTTAACTCCAAATTGAAACCCTACCTACACCACATTAGAAATTCAAAACATAATATAAGTAAAGTCGTGGCCAACGACTCAATTAGACACAGTTGTCCCGTGTGCGTTAGCCCTAACCGCCCCCATTCGTGCGAGACGGATGGCTCCCTTGGGTGTGGATCTATTTGCGCAATGTACGCTGCCCTTGTTGGAGACGGTCCTGATGTAAACCCAAATATAGTTTGTGTGTTATATAGGATGCACGCGACGGGTTACTGTTGTTATGTATTAATTAATGGGTGTGGTGTGGGGAGCTCGTGGCTAAATAATAACAGCCACTTGGGTCGATCTTTAGGTTAAGCCGTGCTTGCTTACGTTGGTCTGTGGATGGGTGACCACCCTTACATACCGAGTTTCCTCCGTGCCTCGGAAAGCACGTTAAGCTGTTGGTCCCGGCTGTCATTTGTATATCTTTGACAGTCGTTACAGGTTATCACTGACCCAAAAAGTCTGACAACCAGTCTTACCAGGGGATTTCGTATTACCCAGTATTGACTGGGTTGTGGAGGTCAGATTGGCAGTCACTCCATGTAAAATACTGGTATTTCTGCTGCATCCTGTTAGACTGGAAGCCGACCTCAACATAATTGGGAAAAGGCTAGGCAGAGGATGGGTGTGGTTGCTTTATTTAGTTATTTTGCAGCTCGATAGTCTGACAACCAGTCTTACCAAGGCCTGCATCTGGTTAGAATGGAAGCCGAGTACAACATAGTTGGGTACCTGCGCCACCTTTTGTTACAGGTAAATGATGCTAACTTGTATGCTTAGGAAAACATAATTATATTAAATCTCTATAGATACGTAGGTATACAGAGACCTTTACCTCGTTTAAATGGAAGTGGTAAAAAGCCATACAATAGTGTAGATGACTCAAAAAATCTAATTAGTCCATCAGATAGATTTCCAAAAAAGAATGGACACGTATTTTTTCTTTTGTTACGTAAACTAAAATTGACGAAGATACGACGCTTTTAAAATTCTCAACACGTTACGCCGTGATATAATTTTTAGTGCGTTGTGACGTAACGAGCCCCCTCCCGAGTTTTGATGCGTTTTATCTTTGTCAATATTCATTGATTTACAAAAACAAAAAATACGTGTCCATTATTTTCCAATACTTAACTGATGGACTAAATAGATTTGCAATTTATTGATAGTGGAAACTAGCCTATTCCATAAAGCAAGAATACACTTTTACCAAAACATCATAACCCAAATAACCCAACTCGCGAAGTATTGCTCCCAGGAGAGCCCGTATGTTGACGTAGGGTCGGCTGCCTCAGTCCTGGTCTTGAGAAAACTGACATAAACCACAAATACATAACATCATCACGCCTGTAATCTCCGAAGGGTTAGGCAGAAGGTAAAGAAAGAAAGAAACAAACAAAGAAAGAAACAAAGAAAGTGTTTGGCACCAAATTAGTCTTTATAGATGAGGCGCAATTGGGTGTACTTAATTAATATTAAATCACAATATTTAGAAAAGAAAACATCGGTAAACCGCCCCGTTACTAGCCAACTACCACACAACAAGCCCTAGCAACGGGGTTGCCAGATCTGTCGCCAACAGAAAGAAAGATAGAAAGAAAGAAAGAAAAATATTTATTTGGGAAAAGCACAGGAACTACAAAAATAATAATTAAAAAAATCTAAAACTAAATAATAAAATGAAGACATAATTGAATTTCGATTGGATTTGATTTTGCTAATGTAACAAAATAAAAAGCTTTTAAAAAAGAACTCTTTCAAACGGCATAAAAACTACTGAACTTCTCTCGTCCATCATTTTAACGAACAAAAAAAAGCAAGAACTATCATTGTTTGTAATTAATTTTTTACAAATTGTATTAATTTGATAAATCCCCGACGTGAGCTGGCGTGGCCGTTGTATGCCGATTGTCATTTCATTACCAACCAATTAATAGTTTGTATGAAATTAATTAATTCTGATATTCGTTGCCATTTCGGTTCGGTTTGGATCCGACAATTGATGGGATTCAGTTTTCTGCTGGTAAATGATGCTTTTAATGAGTTGAAGCAATTAAGTTGGATTATTATAATTGATATTGTGGTACCTAAATCCTTTGTAGTTGTAGGCCACGGGATTAAAAAAACGGAAAAAAAAAATTGTTACCGTTCATCTCAAAAATCACCAGCCATAGACCGTCACTTCATAATCTTCCTACCCTGGGCCCTATTTTTTTTTTTTTTTCAGATGGGAAATCATCAAATAACTCCTCCCGCTCTGGGCGGAGCAGGAGGGAGTGTCAGACTTTTACTGACTAAAACCCATCCATGTTCCTTCATCGCCCTTTGTGTTCCGGGGCCGCGGTATCTTTTTCGAACTGTCCCGCAACCCCGGCAGGCATCGGTCCTTACGGACCCCTTCCTTTTTGCTGACTCTCTTTGAGGCGCGCGTGGAACACGAACGCGCCGTCGACGAGCTACCCTGGGCCCTGGCCCCATGTTACTTGGGGTCGGCGCAACACGTTTTTGTCTTCCATTCTTCTCTGGCAACCGCCACACTATCATTCACTCCTTTTTCAGCCACATTTCACCAGTTATGTATAAGAATCATTTTCCAATAGTGTGCGAGGTTATTTGCCAAGAACGGGGCACAAGTCTTGACACCAAGCTGCTGCTGGGAAATTCCTAACCAGAAATTCCTACCTTTATACTCTTAGCCGTTGCCACATGTTTCATTCTCATATTCATTTATTTGCGTTCCACGAGGTAAAACATGGTGTTACAAAGATTGTGTCCGTATAGTTCTACCGTTCAGTTCTACTAGTAGGACTAAACGGAGAAAAAAATCCTTTTGGTACTACTATCTGCTGTATCAATTTTAATTGAACTAAACGGACAAAAAAGTTATTTTCTTACTACTAATTTCAGACAAAATTTAATAGGACTGAACGGACAAAAGATTGTGTCCATATAGTTCTACCGTTCAGTTCAACTAGTAGGACTAAACGGAGAAAAAAATCCTCCTCATACTACTATATCTGCTATATAAAGGTTTAGAGATAAGAGCCGTTGTAGACCCTGTCAGGGCACAGTAAAATCGAATTCATACAAACTAAAAATTAAAATATACATGAAACCAAATAAAAAGTCATTATACTTAAAATTAGAAGTAAAAAAATGTCAGTCGTACACAGCCAAAAATTAAATTTGGCATGTATTTAAATCGATATCTGTATATTCCCTTTTTTCGATCAAAATATTTCAAAGTTAAACCAAAAATACTGACTTGCACTCAAATTATGCACACTAAATAAATCAAATTCGATATACTGTTTAATGGTTTTTGCATAACTGTTTTACTGAACGAATAACTATTATCAATATAGTATATCTAACAATTCTTTAGTTCAACAAACATATTAAAACTGTTTTAAGGAAAACCATCACCTATACTGTTTAATGGTATTTGCAGAACTGTTTTTTTTGTTATTTTAGAACCTGCTACGACCCCCTGACGCGCGCTCGCTTCGCTCGCATATTAAATAACACTCTTTGACTTCTGTCCCCGAAGTGCCGGGCCTCCGCGGGCCTCCTTCGTCGGCCTACGGCCCGGTGCCCATACCGCCCATAAAAGAAATTCCGTAGTAAGATTGTATAATTTAGAGTGCAAGTTAGTATTTTTGATAAACAATTAGTTTCTTTGTTTTATAAATCATATATCCGATGTACGAACCATACTTTTGGTGTGAATTCGATAAAAGAGGTCATCTCGTTTTGTGTAATTTTTTTTTTTTTTGCAGTACGGTACATGTTTAGGTAATGAATTGGTTTTTTTGCACAGCATTCATTTTTCTGGTATGCATTCAGTTAATTAGTGGAGTTTCCTAGTTTGTTGCAAAATTATACAGATGTGCATTTAAAAATATCCCATTAAAATTAAATTATACATAAAAAGTAGATAATTGACGACCTGACGACCATTGACGACCTGATTGGCGCAGCGGTAGTGAGGCTGCCTTACGTTCTTAGGGTCCCGGGTTCGAATCCCGGTCGGAGCAAATGTTTGTGTGATGAGCACGGACATTTGTTTCAGAGTCATGGATGTTTGTATGTATATTAAGTATGTATTTACAAAACAAAAAGTATCTATTTAGTATATCAACTATCTGGTGTCCACGACACAAGCGTTGCTTAGTGTGGCACTAGATGGCGCTGTGTGTAATGTCCAGCAATATTTATTTTTTTTATTTTATTTTATTTTAAAATATAGCCTATGTTACTCAAGTTGAATGTAGCTTTCCAATGGTGAAAGAATTTTTGAAAACGGCGCAGTAGTTTTTGAGTTTCAAACATACACACACACAAAAAATTTTATCCCCGTACTCTTACGGGAACGGAAACTACGCGGGTGAAACCGCGTGACGTCCGCTAGTAAATAATATAATGAGCATCATCAACATTTTCCTGCTCTACCATAAAATCTCTACAGAAGAAAACTGTAGAAATTTCAATAAGCAATCTGTTTACGCCAAAATTATCGTTCGTATAGACAGTATATAGGTAAGTACCTACCTAGATGTTAGTTAGCTAAAGGTTTGTAGTAGGAAACTAGTTGCAAAATAAACTCATTTAAGATAGGACGTCTTTTAATCACATCTATTCATCGTCAAGCAAATTTAAACCTTAACACCTAGTGAACACAACCTTATAATTTCAAGCGATAGCTGGTCCCCATGATGTTCATCTACAATAATATCCACCAGAATCTCCCAGAAATAGTTACAATTTTACAGCTACAATAATTTACTGAAAATTACTAGTTACGGTAGCACGTAAGTACGAGCACAGGACAAGGAATATGAGCGAACACTTATCTTGTGGAGCGCTTCTGAATGTTAAATAGACATTTTCGCCTTCTTCTTTCGCGACTACGTTTTATGTTGGTCGTAAGGTGCTCAGGAGTTTTATGCTTTGTGTGGTAGTAGTGGCTGGTACGTGGTCCTGGATAGCTTTACAGAACTTGCTGTAAAACTTCCGTGAAGCTAGATTTTTAGAAGAAGGATTAGGCAGGTTGTTCCTATTTATATTCAGGACTGTTTGGATATGGAGGAGGAAATCGTTTTGGGAAAACTAGCGAAGTAATTGCATAAGACACAATCCCAATGTTATTATTTTGATCCAACAAAGCTCATTGTGTGTTTTAAGTTGATGGGTAGAGGATTTATGTAAAAATCCTTCGGAATGCAATTACTACTACTACTACAACAGCCCATAACGTCCACTGCTGGACATAAGCCTCTCCCAAGATGAGAGAAATTTGCCGTAATCTCCACGCTTGGCAGGCGGATTGGAGATCGCAGTGATGAAAGACTAACAGAAAACGCTGCTGCCCATTCTCTGGTCTATGGAGGCGCAAGGTGTTCTGCCTGAGACATTAGTCGCCTATAGGTACGACACCCGTGAGTGTAATGGGTTGGTTCTATTCTACTCTGCCGGATACCACTACACGGCTACGGATTGCAATTGCGGTGACGCAATTGAGGTGCGGATTATACACAATTATGTTTTTTTTTTTATCATGAGAAGAAAGTTTTGCCTTACCAACAATATAAAAAACAGTTTTCAAAAAAACAAGACGGTTTTTTCTTTATAGGACTTATTTTTTTAATATATTACAATTTATATGGGACCACAGCACGGGTTTCCTCTAGCAAATTAAAAAAGGATCTCGTAAATCGGCCTAATAATCCCAAATTAATCGGTGTACAGAAAACTTTTCTTTACAAGATAACAGTATTATTTACACTACGTATAAACAAACTACAACGCTAAAATAGTAATAAATATATGTATAAGTATGAAACGGTTACAAGGCTTCAAACAAATTTCCCCACATCGCTGTCAACAACGCTGGAAAAGTGCCCAGAAGGCTGGCAGATTTGCCACGTTGGTTAAAAAACACATAAATTTCTGGTAGAATACATAACCTCCTCCTTTTCTAGAATTCGGTTAAAAATACAGGTTTATGCAACTTGCGTCAAATACAATAATTTAATCGAGTAGTAGTAGCTCGGTCGAGCCGTTTGGGGTTGAAACACTAGGGCCATGGGGTCCGAGGCCCACCTAGTATTTCAGGAAAACGCCAAAGGGTTGGTCGACTCTTTTCGTGACCAGAGGGCGGGCCTATTTTTTGGCCAAAGAATCAGCATTGCCATCCAAGAAGGCTGGCAGCATTGCCGCCAGCCTTCTGGGCACTTTTCCTGTTGACAGCGATGTGGACGAATTTTTCGACGCCCCTTTTTGATACTTTTAAATATTTTTATTTCTATTATATAGTTAGTGTGTAAACTAAGTAAATATTAGTTTATGTTTAATAAATATATAACAAATACAGGTTGATGTTTATAGGTACTCTTCTTAACCTTTGGCTGACGACCTGGCCTAAATGTAACTCTAACGCCGCGGTACCGTCTCATAGACGTAAAAAATTAAATTAATATTAAATTATACATTAAACAATACTGTACTGTAAGGGTTTTACAAATTGATTGATACATGTCATAATGTGAATTAATTACAGATAAAATAAAACCACCATCCTTATTTTCAGAATAATCAACATTTATTCATGAATACACAATAATTGCTTAGCTAAACATAGAAACGTAGTTCAGTGGTTTAAAAAATATATATATTGAAAAACGAACTTAAAAAATCGTAACTTCTTTGTACTTTAATTAAAAAACAACAAAAATAATTAGTCTTTCTTTAATAATAAAAAAATTGACAAGGCACATATTTGGTACATTTTCAATGTCGTAGTACACAGTCATTGCTTTTTCTTTTTTTTTTCGTCTCCTTGTCATACTCCTAGCTAGCCTAGGCGTTTGTGGCATTTTCGTTGGTGTAGATTTCCTCTTTCCAGGCATTCTGCGAAATTGAATAAAACTTAAAACCGATGTAACGTCAACGAGACACTATGTGGCATTATGCGGTTACCTACGTAAACATAGAGGTGACGACCAAGAGACATGCTAAGTTTTTGTACATAAACTCCGTACTTACGTCTGTGAGACGTCGATCGCTCCTACTTGAACACCTGTGCACTCAGTGGCCGTAGCTGGCGGCAAGAAGATGGCGGGTTGGGAAGGTAGCGGGAGAGGTAAAACCAAGCGTCGCGTGTTTTGAAAAATATTGTTAAAATAAAAATTGTTACGTCTGTGAGACGTATACCACGTCAGTTAAAGGTTAATCAAGCAGAATAAAGGTTTACTCGTAATAAGAGTTATTGTAAAGGTACTAGACGTCACAATAGCAAATATGGAATACCAAAAAAAAAAACCTTTTCGGTCGACATTCGTATGACGTTGAAGTAGTCCTCGATTCTTTGTCCGTCTCATAAAAGTTTAATATGTATTAATTTAAAAAACAAACATTGGCAACCCTTAGGAACAATGTGCACCCTATTTCAAAAGGGGTTGGTATTATTTCTGCCGGTCAATTTAAATTTTATATCACCCCTGATTAGGTGGAGCACTTGGCGATGTGTCAGAATTAATTGTCAAGGGAAGCTTTTAGAATAAATTATGATAATGGTTATCGTGAAAGAGCATTGATTTAGCATGATATCAGGTTTGAAAGGGTTGTATTATTTGAGGATAACTAGTACCCACCCTAAAATACAGACTTATAGTTACAGGCTTTTGGGTACCACTACGACCACTTTTCAACCTTACTATACTACTACGTCCTAACCTATGGTGGACAGACTTGGTCTTTGACTAACATTCAGAAGTCCAAACTCAAGGTTTGCCAACGAGAAATGGAGCGCAGTATACAGGTGTTAAATTCACGGATCGTGTTCGAAACACAATACTGCGCTCCAAAACAAATATAGCTGACGTGGCTCACAAGGCTGCCCAACTGAAATGGGACTGTGCAGGACATGTCTGCCGCCTGCCGGACAAACTGTGGGCCAAAATTGCAGGAAACTGGTGCCCTGACACAGTGAAGTGGGGTCGCGGCAGGCCACGAAGGAGATGGCGGGACGAACTAGACAGGTTCCGTCCGAACTGGAGGGAGGACGCGCGGGTTCGCGAGAAGTGGAAAGAGTGGAGGGAGGCCTTTGTCCAGGAGTGGGACAGAGCAGGCTAGAAAAAAAACTACTATACCGGATGTAAACAGACTCTTTACGAAGCCGTCAACCAAGCATTCTGTACATCAAACTAAGTAACTCTACGCAAAAAATAATGCTGGGAAACGACTTTTTTTTGGGGTGAAAAATCACGTTTTACTGTAAAACTCAATGTAACGCCCTCAAAATATTGTGCTTATGGACGCATTTAATAGTTAACGGGTTATGGAGGTATTTAAAGTTATGACGCTAAAACAATTTTTGCGGTCTAAGTATTCTCTACGATGGAGAAAGCAATGTACAGCGAAATTGAAGTGGGGGCAATGACTTCCCAGTCACCACCGGTGGCGACTGGGAATTTTTATTCCCATTTGCCTCCGGTGGCAATCCCCGCGGGGGCGACTGGGAATATACGGTTTAAAGTGCTAGTCGTTAACAAAATGATGCTGTTCAATTACTCTCTAAACTCAAAAAGCTCCACTATTACAGTCTTCTCACATGACAATTCCACTTGAAAAGTTCCAGAGAGAGGACTCTTCTAAATAGCAACTGAAACAAAGAGTCCAATGAGCAAAAACCATGTAATTGTGCCGCCTCGCCATTGCAATTAAACTTTTTGTCTCTCCCGCTGTGACAATTGTCGCCCATCTTCAGTAGAATGATTAAAAAAGTTTCCAGTGCTGAAGAAAGTGTAGAACGCTCGCTGTTTATGTTGGTGTTGGGTCTCTTCAAGTGTGCGTGTTGGAGTTGTTAGTTGGGGTATTAACTCCTTTTTAGTAAGTGTTGATGTGGTTTATGTGTCTAAGTAATAACAGCACTAACAGAGGAGCTCGTGGCTAAATAATAACGCGCTTGCCAAGGTCGGTCTGAAGATGGGTGACCATCATTAGATACCGAGTTTCCTCGGTGCCTCGGAAAGCACGTTAAACCGTTAGTCTGGGCTGTCATTTGTAGATCTATAACAATCGTTTCAGGTACTCAGTGGCCCAAAAGTCTGCAAACCAGTCTTACCAAGTGGTATCGTATTACCAAGTACTAACTGGGTCGTGCAGGTTAGACAGGCAGTCGCTCTATGTAAAATACTGGTATTCACCTGCAATTATGTATTACCTGGTATTGACTGTAAACCGACCTCAATAAATTGGAAAAATGCTAAGAGTTTGTGTTTTTGTATTTGATTTGAATTGGATAGAAATGGTATCTATCAACTAACATACATTGCTGACTGTACGTATATATACCCAAGTTTTCCGTAACCAAGAAAGCTTTCGTACTAAATATAGTATAAATCATAAAGATATCCTTCATCCATTTAAAATCTCTCAGTAAAAAGGTAGAATCCACGTTGAATGCTGAATACACACTGAAGAATAAGTGGAGCGAGGTTCCAAGGAGACCTGGACCGTCACATAAATCAATATTTCAAGTTAATTTAAAATACTGCCAAAGGACCCGCACTGAATCGAAAGCTTACCCGTTTAATGTAGCGTTGACGTAAAAACTTTGCTTCTTAACTTACTTCAAAGAAGAAAAGGTGTATTTTAAAAGTTTATTTTTTAAGACTATGGAGGAGTCCTTGAGCTTTGTCCAGTTTTTTGTTCAATAGTTGCAACGATGCTGCGCTGATTGATATTGTATATTCATCTGCGGGAACATAAGGGATTTGCTGAAGGAATAATTGCAAGAGTACTCGATGCAAAATAAAGTTAAATATATTATACGTTATCCGGCTCTTTACGGACCATGGTCCTTCGATCCGGATAAGGTATAATACATTTTATTAATTTATAGTGTATTATATATGTAAATATATATATATATATATATATATATATATATACGGATTAATATATGTATATAAATCCGTTAATTGATAGCCCACCTTATTGTTGGTCTAACTCTCTAATTGGTTTTAAAAACTTAGTATATGAATTAATGAAAGTATAAATCAAACCAATTTTATCAAACTTTATATCCCAAAGGCTTCCAAATGTATTTTAAACGTGTCTTTTGCTATCTCATCGAACCCATTAAGTAACCCTAAACTGCAGACGTGAAAAAAAACTGGAAAAAAGTTAAAAAAATAAAAAATGTTCTCGTATCTTCTCCTATCTCTACTTATACACGTGAAGACTCGACGTAATTCAATTTTATCATAGTGATATTAAGTGTCACGACACCTCGACACTAGTTCTATTCACAGCACGTCCCCCGTATCTGAGGCTTTTCTTTTTAACCATTTTTTTACTAAAAAAGAAGAGGTTTTTGTTAAAAATTGGTAAACCTTTCTAGACTAATATGCCTGATATATATAAATTAAGGATTCTGAAATATAATTCTTGGATCCAGATGTTGCTAGATGGATCACCGTAATTTGTTACTGTTAACAGAAATATAGCAAAAACTATTGTTCTAATAACAGTGCGAGGTTTTTCGCACTTAGTTTTATTACAAGCAATTCAGTAAAGCTTGTTTATTTTAAGAAAATACAACATTAGAACTTCTTAATCTTAATGTGTCAAGGTTTTTTTTTATTATTTAGGTTATTTTCTTCTCTTTTTCAGTATTAAAAAAACAGAAAATAAAAAGTATTGAATTCCGAAAGGTATATTCTTTTAACATTTTTCTTTATTGTCCAACCAACTTTTACAACGTTTACACTGTAAATGTTTCGAGTAATTATCTACCATTATCTAAGGTTCGGGAGGAATCATTTGAAGATTTCCCATCCGGAAAAAAAAAAACAATTTCTTACAGGTTAGCTCCGCATGCCCCATAAAAATGTATAAAAAACACATCTAAATGACTTACCTATCTAAAACTTAACTTAAAAAACGAGCAAGCATTAACCCTGCTACTGCCGCCTCGCTTTTTAATTTGTACTACGAATGTTAAAACGTAGTTACGTTTCCCTCGCAAACGATACAAATAAAAAAGTACGGAGAAGAGCAATATACGACTAGGAGTAATTAAATTAATTAAAGTAGACGTGGCTGACGGACGCACCGTGTGTCCTTTTCTTGTTTTTAAGACGTCATTTTATTTAATTGCCGGGGACTTTTTGACTAACGACCGCAGGGGGTGGGTTTTGATACGTAATTGGTTGTCAAAGGAAGATTCTAATCTGTGAAAGTAATTAGATTTTATATGAGGTACCTACCTACATGTTGGTGACTGTGGAGATAATATCGTATGACACTTCTTATTTTATGGTCCAGGTATTTTAAACATGGATGCCGTTGTCATACGTGTGACAAATCTGTAAATATGTTTTTTGCCATACTTTTCAAAGGCACTTGGCACAATAAAATATGATGGTACAATTTTTACTTTTAAACGTTATCAATATGAAAACATAATTTAATCACACCAAACAATAAAAACCACGACATTTTTCTTAAATCAACAAAACCGCAGCAGATTGTCTCCAACAGTTTATAAAGCAATTTAGTAAAATTAAACAGTCTTGCAACAAATGTTGGTACAATGGCTCATAATTTACCATTTCTGCTGTCCCCCTTATAATATTTCACGCTTTTCGAACAGGGTACAATTTGCGGTTTTAAATCATTCGTAACTGAACAGATGCGTTTGCGCACCTGTTGCAGGGAAAGGGTATAATCGAATGGCAGATAATAATAATAATAATTATTTATTTATTTTCTCGCCACAATACACATTGAGTACATATTTTTAGGGAACAGTTGGATACAGTAAGTATATTGCGGGAGACTGGTGCCTAAACTAGGCTTGGGGCCTGTATTTCAGGACACCAGGTCTCCACCCTTTGGGTTACATAATATTCCAAATCAGACAGTGGTCGCGAGTCAGTTAACAATTATTAAAATGATTCTAAATCTATATAGTGTTAGTATGGTTAGTATTGTGTGGGAATGAAGGAAAGTGTAGAGTGTGGTTTTGTGTATTGAGTGAGGATGTAGAAGTTTCTGTTGTCTGGACATATAAATAAATAATATTGATGTGAAAAGTATATACAAGTACCTAGTAAATTTAATAACTAATTTATTTAATAACGATCTATACCGAGACAGCTAGGATTTTTTCAGTTTCAAGGTAGTTTAATTCCTGGATCCAGCTAGTTAATTTCATTTTACATTTAATCTTGTTAAGGTCGTAAATAGGAAGAATCTTGTTAATTTTATTATAGAGATAATGACCGAGGTAGCAGAAGAAGCGCTGAGAGAACTTGGTCGAAAGCCGGTTTTGATAACTATCCACGGGGTCGAATCTGCGTTTGCCACGTGAAAGATTGGGGGAATATGTTAAAAGGCTATGCTGTTTCATAATTGTTTGTTGTATGAACAGTTGACGCACTGTCAGGACCTTCGCTTCTTTATATAGGAGGTTGGTAGGGTATCTAAAAGGGAGGCACAGTGAGACCTTCAGGATGGCTCTCTGCGCTCTTTCCAATTCAAGAATAGTGTATTTTGGGGCACCACCCCAGGAGGTGATGCAGTAAGTCAACAAAGATTGAACGAGGGCAAAATACACTGATCTCTTCACCTTATCCTCAGCCACCCGTCTAAGGATCTTGAAGACATATATCAACTTCCGTAGCCTGCCACTCAATATGGTAATGTGCTTGTGAAAATTTAGTGCACTGTCTATGTTAATGCCCAGATATTTCACACTATCGGCTTTACCGATTTGAGTGCAAGTACAGGCGGCGCAGCATGGCGTCGGGATGAGATGGGGAGATGACTGTGTTTAGTATTGTACGAATGTACTTATTAGAGAAAATAGATTTAAAAATTGTAAATGTTTTCATTTGCACAGAATATGGTTCAAAATCGCTTGACATTGCATAAGTACCTAAAGCCATAAAAAAATTGTACAAATGTAAAAAGTCATGAAAATAGTAAGTGTCGTGACTAACATACCTTTGCATGTTTTACAAGCTTTTATTTAACTTGCAATGTTTGTTTAGGTCAAATGAATTTTAAAACCATCCCGCTTGCGCTGAAATTTTGCGTTTAGTTTACATGACAATGCATGTGAAAAGCTGTTTATGTCATTCTAAATCCAATATGGCGGACTCCCAATGATGACAGACTAGTTATTTTTTATGCACCCCATGATATGGGTGTCAATTAAAGCCTTTGCTAAGAAGATTCATACGAAAAAAAGTGACACTTTTATTTAAAAGCTTGTTTAAAAAATGTTTTAGTTTTTATTAGCTCGTTTATTCTTTTATTTTGTAAGGTTAAAATCAAAAGAATAAACAAATCTGCGACAGGATTTTAATAAAATTGATAATTATACACAAAATGAAAATAGGTTCGCAGTCCTGGTTGTCAAGTGAGCTTCAAATGAAGACAGTTTTCCACTTTTAAAACGAACGACAGTTTTCCGCTAAAATACTTGCAAGAAAAAACACTATTAATAAATAGTTTTCATACAGCGCAGTAAACAGATTATAAAAATAAACAAATTGCCTGGTTTTCTAACCCAACCATGCGTACAGATCTGAAAGATCTGTAACCTGGCTCATCTTACAGATACAGGATTGGATATTGGAGAAAAAAATGGACCCATCTTTGGACTATCCTCCAAAAAAAATTATGCATCTCTAGCTAAGCGACATTCCTACTACTCTGGCATACGTATCCAATGTACCATCACCCTAACTTGAAGCGCCAACCATCTGTCCCCCACAAAAAAACGTCGCCAACCGCTTTTCGTTTTACGGCCTAATTTGCATGAATATCGGCCAGTCTCCTTTATAATCGGCTCTCTTTGAATGAGTTATTTTCGGTTTTTGTGGTCCAAATTATATCTTCTGTGGCCTGTCTGAAATCTGTTTGGTTTTGAAAGTTGAATTTGGTTGAAAGAGGGAGGAGCATCGCTTTTGTAGTTTTTGTTCCTTTTTTTTGTTAATGTCATGTTGCGTTTTGTATGTCTTTTTATGAGAAGAAAAGTATTCAAGATTAAAAATAATGGGGCATTAATAATGACATATTTTGTTGAGGAAGTAAATTGTACCGTGAATGTTCTTTTGAAATGATTTCTTATCTTATAATTCTTGAATAGTTTTTAGTTTTTTTCATTGGAACTTAACGTTTATTGTGTTTTCGAGCAGCTAATGACTGCAATATAATAAGGGTGCTCAACAGGACTTTTTCATGAAAAGTTTAATACATAACATAGGATTAGATTATACACATAACATAACATCACGCCTGTACTTCCCGAAAGGGTAGGCAGAGGTATACCTAATAGTACCTACACCCACATTTCGTCAGTTATAGTTAAAGTCCAATATAATAGAGGGCGAGCCTATTGCCATCCACCGGGCATAAATAGACTCTATGGATGCTACTTAAAAAATCCTGATAGAAAAACCCAATAACACTTTGCCCGATCCAGGAATCAAATCCAGGACCTCTTGCTCATCAATCGCGCTCGCGACTATTTAGTGAATAAAATTACTTATATTCCCTACTCCTTCTTACTTCATATAATGATTTTAAATTGTTTTTATTAGTGTAACTACGAACTACCAGTGTCGGGCACTATATAGCTGCTCGGCAGTTTGCTGAACTAGGCCTGCAGTCTCAACAGAGCGGCAAAATCGCTAACTTTCGATTGCTAATTACTAACGAATAAATTCGGTTGCAATGATGACGCTTGCGAGAATCGCATCTTGGATGTAGAGACTTGCATTGACTTGCGGGAAATGGGCGCCGCGCCGGCAGTCTCGACAGATATAACCAAACTCATTAACTTTCGATTGCTAATTACTAACGAATAAATTCGGTTGTAATTATGATGCTTGCGAGTAAAGCAAGTCTCTACATCCAAGATGCGTTTCTCGCAAGCATCATTATTGCAACCGAATGTATTCGTTATCAATCAGCGATCGCGACAAAATCACTAAATCAATCAAAAAAAGGTCACTGACTTCGATGTTCTTTGATGAACTTTGTTGGAGTGATTTGGTGTTTTTGTCACAGGCTTCTGAAGCTAAAGTTATTTTTCACTTTTTTTGTTTTTTTTTTAAGTCGGTTTTATTTTTTGCAAAAAAGTTTTTTTCTGTTTAGTTTTAAGTTTTCTTTTATTCTTATTTCTGTTTTGTTGTGTGCACATATGGCGTGTGCCAAATAAATATGTTTTGTTTCTTTCTTTCAACTATCTTCACCAAAATATACCTCCAAAAATAACTTAACCAGCCCAAATAGCTCACGACTCAGTGACAGCGATCACCTACTTACGGAATACCCTGGCTTCCACAAAATCACATTTTATTCACAACACTAATGGTTCTCCTGAGTTCGATAATGTACGCCTAAAGATGGAACTACTCTCCCAGGACTTCGGATGACCGTAAACTAGTACTGGTTGTTGGGGATTTGAAGCCGAGCTATTTATTGCGTAGCGAGGGTAAAAAGTGTGTCAGTGTTTTTCGAGCTGGTAAAGGTTGTGTTGGGGCATCAATGTAGTGAAACTATGCAGTGGTACTTTTAATATGTATTACTTTTAATTATTAAATTTTAAAACATGTTTAGCTTCATCATCATCATTATCAGCCTATTAATGTTCCCACTGCTGGGACACAGGCCTCCTCTCTATGAGAGGGAATGGGCTATAATCCACCAAGCGGGCCCAGTGCGGATTGGTAGATGTCACATGTCTTCGAATTTTTTGGTTTTAAGACATGTTTCCTCACGATGTTTTCCTTCACCGTTTGAGAGCTGTTTAGCTTATTTTTATAAAATTAATGGATAACAATAATGTAAATTTATGTCATTCTTATTGAATTTGTTTTTCTGTTTTTTTTTTACTTTTAAAAATTTGTGTAAAATTTATCTGGGCCGGTCTTGCCTGAATTAAATGATTTTTATTTATTTTAAATTTATTTGTTGTTTTCTTTTTTTTTTTGTTGCGGAAACTTTTAAATGACCTTCAAATTCGTATAGTTTAAGAACATTGTTTATATTAACTGTAAGTTTCACGAACAGTTTAAAAAAAAAATTGAAATATACCTGTGTACATAGTAAACGCAAGACGTCCCGTGTCATGTGGTCTCTCGGACCATGAAACTAAACAACTTTTGTTGTAAGTTTTTGAAACAGCAAAAAAAAAGAAAAAGAACTTCCTATAGGAACGGACGCGATCAGCTAATCAACATGTATGGTAAAACTAAAAAAAAAGTTATGAATTTTCAAAAGTTATAGAACAAAAGTTGTTCAGTTTCATGGTCTGAATCATCACATGAGAGGAATAATCATTATATTATGTTCATCATTATCATCATCAGCCTATTAATATTTCCACTGCTGGGACCCAGGCCTCCTCTCTAGGTGAGGGAATGGGCTATAATCCACCACGCGAGCCCAGTGCGGATTGGTAGATATCACAATGTCTTCGAATTTTTGGTACTAGGACATGCCGGTTTCCTCATGAGGTTTTCCTTCACCGTTTTGAGAGCAGTGGTGATGAAATAAATTACACAAAGTAATGTGCTTGTCTGGGTTCGAACCTACAACATACTGTACGTAAGTTGGGGCCGCCACCACTGGGCCACTGCTGCTCTCTACATGTTACATCTTTAGTATGTTACAGCCTGTATATTTAAATTCAATTCAATAGCATTATACTGAACTGAATTTTAACCTTAGAAGATTATGATATCGCTCGTAACAAAACATAATTTATCGGTTTCGGCAGTTGTTTAATTTATTTTGCATTTTTTATTTTTTTATTTTTGTATTTTTAATTACGCGGGCGGTTGATGGTAATCCATCAACCGCCCGGCACAAATCCAGACTTCGTAGCTGCTACTAAGAAATTCCTGATGTAAATCCCAATAACAATTTGCCCGACCCGAGAATCAAACCTAGAAGGAACCTCATGCTCAGCAGTCGAGCTAGCGACCACAAGACCAACGAGACACTCAGAACTTTTAATAGGGTAGATAACCTAAAAAAAACAAATTAGTCCGTCAGATAAATTTCCAAAAAATAGAGTCGTTCATGGACAAATTTTTTCTTTTTTCACGAAAACAAAAAATGAAGACGATACAGTGCTTCGAAAACTCGTGTGACGTCACATTTGATTATTTTTTTTACTCAAATGTTACGTCACGAGCCCCCACTCCTGATCTTTGACACGTTTTATCTTTGTCAATTTTTATTATGTTGATAAAAAAACCGGCCAAGTGCGAGTCGGACTCGCACACGAAGGGTTCCGTACCATTGACTATATTTAGTATTTGTTGTTATAGCGGCAACAGAAATACATCATCTGTGAAAATTTCAACTGTCTAGCTGTCACGGTTCATGAGATACAGCCTGGTGACAGACAGACGGACAGACGGACAGACGGACAGACGGACAGACGGACAGACAGACGGACAGACAGCGAAGTCTTAGTAATAGGGTTCCGTTTTTACCCTTTTAGTCTGGTAAATGAGTGCTCAAAAGGGGTATGTGGTTGGAAAAGTCGAAAGCAGAAAATCTGACTTATGAACTTCGTTTGGACTAGTTAGAAGATAAACATATACTAGCAATACTATGAATGTTTGTTATGTTTTTAAATTTTTTATGCATGTCATGGCCGTGCGATAAATAAAGATTTTTTCTTTCTTTCTTTCATATTAAAAGTCCTGACCCTTCCGAGGTGAGCCCGAGGGGGGGGGGGGCAAAGAAGGTCCCGTTTTTTGGTTTTTTGCTTATATCTCGAAAACGATGCGTCGTATAAAATTTTGTTGTACTACATAATAAAACCTCATAAAATTCTCTACAACTTTGTTTGTCACACTTTTTATCTATCTCCAATATTAAAAAAAAAAAAAAAAAAAAAAAAGTAAAAAAAATTTTTTGCTAAGTTGTAGAGAATTTTATCAGATTTCATTGTGTAGTACAACAAGTATTCGTGCGACACACCGTTTTCGAGATACAAACCAAAAACAACGAACGGGACAGAGATTGGACAATTTTTTAAAAATTGTTCGTTTTTCGGAGCTCATACCAATTCAACGATAAGAGATAGGTAAAAAATTTGAAAAGCAAACTTGAAGAGAATTTTATGAGGTTTTATTAGGTAGTACAACAAAATTTTATACGACGCATCGTTTTCGAGATATAAGCAAAAAACCAAAAAACGGGACCTTCTTTGCCCCCCCCCCCCCTCGGGCTCACCTCGGAGGGGTCAGGACTTTTAATATGTTTATCTTCTAACTAGTCCAAACAAAGTTCATAAGTCACATTTTCTGCTTTCAACTTTTCCAACCACAATCATTCATTTACCAGACTATTTGGGTACGGAACCCTAACAAAAAACACGTATCTAATATTTATATCTAACTGACGGACTAAACAGAATCAAAATATTTTTAGTCAGTCATCATCCCTATTGTCCCGGGATACTATTCCCTAAATTGCCAACTATTAATAGCCCAAAGTCTTTCATAGCCCTAAAATTTAACAAAGAAAAAGGTTTACAGTCCAAACGTTTAGTGTTGCAGTAAAAGTTATTTATTGTTTAATGATTATATTGCCCAGATTTGTGGTGTTATGTGGTCCTAATCGATTTTTATTGCTTAGTTTTACGATTTGATTTGAACTATCCTTTTATTTGAAGGGGTGGAGACATTTACGTTGATTTAGTTTCCTGACTTTTATTTTATTGTTTTTAACAACCCTTGCATCTGCTTCGATGGTCTTGTGGTCGCAGGCGTTACTTCTGAGTATAAAGTAATTAATTTGACTCCCAGATCGGTCAAAGTTGTATTGTTTTAGTAGGAGCTTTAAAATTTCCCATCAGTCATATTTTCACGGTAAGAGCCCGGTGCTTAGTTGATGGCAAAAGGCTCGGTCGTAATACATGAGTCTTCAAAATAGCTGGCAATATGTGGGTGCACTATAGGTACACCAGTGTGCAATTCTTGATGTTATGAACTTACGAGTATTAATTGTGAAGCAAAAAAATAGCATAATTTACCCATAAAAGCAATCTTACTATATTCACAACTTAGGACCCATGTTAATATTTATCCGTGGTGCTAGGCAACTGGGCCTATCCCAGTTGTAAACGTCCCTTTGTGCCTATTGGCCTTGTTTCGTTCTGTCTCCTGCTGATATGGAGGGAAATTACGGTTTTTTCCTACTCCGCTATACTTTTCTGATTAATTCCGTTGCGGGATCAAAGACAGTTAAATTCATTCTCTAGGACTTCGTCGAGCTTCATTGTCTCGGCGCTTTTCTGGTGGTCGCCACTGTTGATTCTGGCTTTCAGGAGTTACAGTGGTTTGGGAATAGTGTGGCGGGCATGTCCCAAAAAAAGGCGATACTGCCGCGTATAAGGTCAGATACGACTCCCAGATTCAGTTAAAGTTGTATTGTTTTTGTTAAAAATTTGGATCATTCCCACTAGTTCTACTACACAGGTCTACGGTAGAACAACCCATCAGTAATTTCTCGGTAGTAGCCCGATGCCAATTTGTTGGCAATAGGCTCGCCGCTATAACATGGGACTTCAAAATAACTGTGTTAATTAGACTAGTTAAGTAAATGTGGATGCACTATAGGTACTACCGGGGTCAAAAGACCTTAAGCGAAAAACCTTAAGCGAAAAACCTTAAGCGAAAAACCTTAAGCGAAAAAAAATTAAAATGGTCAGGCGGAAAACCGCCTGACCATTTTAATTTTTTTTCGCTTAAATCATGCGGAGGCGCCGAGCCACACCCCCTTAAAGTTTGGGCCTATTAGGAAAGCGTCAACTTTGGCGCGCAAAGTAACAATAACTCTCGTTTGGCGTGCGTCGT
Source organism: Xestia xanthographa (assembly GCA_905147715.2). Lineage (NCBI taxonomy): Eukaryota > Metazoa > Arthropoda > Insecta > Lepidoptera > Noctuidae > Xestia > Xestia xanthographa. Next base: position 3,936,209 of record LR990655.1, read on the forward strand.
CAATACGCTCGGCCGATTCGGTATCTTTTCATTCATTTTTTCTACACAAAGTCAACGGGGCGGGGCTAGAGAGCGTTTTTATGTTGCGAGTGCAAGCAAAAATGAGCTTAGTGGTGGGGGTGTCCTCGATAGTACACCAGTGCGTGTACGCCAGTCATATATTATTTACTAGCGGACGTCACACGGTTTCACCCGCGTAGTTTCCGTTCCCGTAGGAGTATGAGGATTAAATATAGGCTATGTTACTCAAGGTGAATGTAGCTTTCTAATGGTGAAAGAATTTTTGAAATCGGCGTAGTAGTTTTTGAGTTTATTCATTACAAACATACACACACACACAAAAATACAAATCTTTCCTCTTTATAATATTAGTGTAGATTATATATTATATAGTGTAGACGATGCAAAACAAAAAAATAATTAACCCATAATTAGCCGACTTATTGTAATAACTTACACCAGAATTTTAACAATTCTCTGACAAAGTACCTATAGACGACACAATACTAAAGCACTGCAATCCAACGAAGCCATTTTAAAAATACTAACCTAACTCTTTGGCTAATAATAACTGGCTGGCATTGCGCTGCGTAGTGTTGCGTAGTAGCGCGTAGTCGACACGCCTATGGAAATTAGCCCTCTAGGATCGCCGCAGGACTTAAGAGGGAGACTGATTACTATTAAAAATAATGTATTGTATGCAATTTCGACGTAGTTAGACATCTTTGAAAGTTTCGCCCTCGAAGTCAGTTTTCTTCCCAAAAAGTAGTACCAGTTTTGAAAGTCAGTTTTATTACATACCCAAAGGTTTCTTTATTATACTTAATCTTATACTTAAGGTACACATGCGGCCAAGCTATATTCAAAATAATATTTATAAGTGAAGATAAAATTAACACACGTGTATCAACTTGGTAAGTACACCAAAGGAGAAACCAAGTCGTCATCATAATAAGGGTATATGCATGATTTTTTATCACTCTAAACAAAACGAAACGACATTAACATCAGAAATAGCAAAGTGAAATTATTTTTTTAATATCTATAAAAAATACTAAGTTATAAGCATTTGAAACTGCTGATTAGACAGAGATCCGATACAGCGAATGACGTCATTCGCTGCATCGACGTACAAAATATATACTAAAATCCGTATATCTAGAAAGATATAGAACATTTTTAAATGGTTATAACTTTTGTGTTGTTTGGCCGATGTATGTCTTGTTTTCGATTTTTGTCATTATTTTTATAGAACTTTAACATTCCGTATCAAAACAAAAAATCGGGGCAGTCTTTGGGGACTGCCGATGGAAGTGAAAACAAAAAGTACACAGGCCCCGCCCCAGTCGTAGCACTGGTTATGCCCCGTGCATGCCTATGTGGTACTACGCCGTAGCGGATGCTACGAGTGCTACGAAGCGCTACGAAGCGTGACTGCACGTTACGTTACGTGACGATGAGTTCAATGTTTTTCCTTCACCCAAAAAGTGCTCAACGCGCCTAAAGAAGTTTTCACTTCAAAAAGAAAATTTATGCATATTCCTTAGTTCAGCTCGGAATGATCCACTGCTGGATAAACGCCTACACTTTCTTCTTCTCCACTTTCTGTTCGCGTGCTTCTTTCATTTCAGGTGTTCCCGTAACTTTCTTAGGGTGGTAATTAATTTTAATTCATTAGATGCGTCTGTCAACTCAACGTGGAGGAGCTCGTGGCTAAGTAACAACAGCCACTCGGGTTGATCTTTAGGTTAAGCCGTGCTTGCCTAGGTTGGTCTGTGGATGGGTGACCACCCATAAATAGCGAGTTTCCTTCGTGCCTCGGAAAGCACGATAAACTGTTGGTCTCGGCTGTCATTTGTAGTGCCCAAACAACCAGTCTTACTTGGGGTATCGTATTACCCAGTACTAACTGGGTTGTAGAGGTCAGATAGGCAGTCGCTCCATGTAAAATACTTGTATTCAGCTGCATCCGGTTAGACTGGAAGCCGACCCCAACATACATAGTTGGGAAAAGGCCGATGATGAGATGCGTCTGTCAACGTTACCAACCTATAAAAAAAATAGTTTTTAATATTACAAGGTGTTACCTTCTCAAACTTCCCCTTAAAACTACAACACTTTATTCCACAATCAACCTTCAGTAACCGTCTATTTATGGCACACGAATTAGGGTAATTACACCAATAATTGTCCTTCGCCCAGTGGGAGCGACCGGCCGCGGTTGACGGGCTCTTTTGTTTTTTCGCTACATTCTCCACGACAATTTCTGATAATTGGGATGGGACGATAATTATACAGATACGCTGAGTAATTGGTAAAATGATACGTTAGAAAATTGCTGGTATTTATTGTTTTGCGTATTATGTAAGCTTTACTGGGAATTTTAATTCCCTAGGGACAGGAAAAAAAGATTAAAATGTTTTTGTTTAAACAAAAGCGTTGGTAAAATGATACGTTAGAAAATTGCTGCTATTTATTGTTTTGCGTATTATGTAAGCTTTACAGGGAATTTTAATTCCCTAGGGAAAGGAAAAAAAAATGTTTTTGTTTAAACAAAACCGTTGTAAGATAGTTATGCCAGTTTTCTCAAACGTCCAATTAAACAACGTTCAATCAGGATTTAGAAATTATGCTTCTTAGTGGGCAGTTCACAAGGTTCTAAATACTGTATTTTGACGCTTGCTTATGGTTTTTTGGTGCTAAAGTTCGAAGAAAATAAATAGTGACAAAATCATTAAATATGTTTTGGTTGCATTACTTCTTGGCCAATTGATATCTTAACGTTAGTCATCCTAAAATGTTTTTGCGCAAGCTTAACGCTTATGAGTAGCCTTTCGTGAAAACAGGTATTTATCCTGTATAGCTCTTCTTTGTAGTATTTATCAGAAAGCTCTTTTTATTTCCAGTAGTATTATTTGGAATCCAAAATAACCTGGCATATTGAAGACAATCGAATCCTGCAATTGCACAGTAACTAAACAGATGCAGTATAGCATCGCATCAAATTTAGGCTACGGCTAGCCGCCAGCGCGCTAACTACGCGTTGTCCGCGAGGTGAAAGCTCGCGGTCCGCGCGCTCGCCGCGAGGTGCAAGCTTGCTGTCACCGCGAACACAATTGTTATATGGCATTGGTGATAGACGTTGTTTAGCTGACGACTCAGAGTCGGCGCGCTGTAAGCACGCTGTCGGCGCGCTGTAAGCATTCGGTCCACTATCTACCAGCGCGCGGGCTGCGAGTTGAGTTAAATTATACGGTAGGCGCGCAGACTGCCCGCCGCTGGTTTTTTCATATTGTCAGTCTTAAATATATTTTACGACACGATTTAGTGCTCTTAATGACAAGTTAAATACTGAATTAAAGCAGTGACGTTGCGGTGCTGGTATAGTGTGCCATGACCCTTAGAATGAATTATAAGAAACGTCCACCCACACCATTTGCCTATCCTCCCTTACCTTGTAGGGTTGACACTTGAAAGATCTTTTGGTAAACTAAGGACTAAATGAAATCTGTTATCCGTTACTAAAATTATATTTTGGTGCATGAAACAATTAACTTTTCTTTTGTTTTTATGGTTACCTTTATATGTCGAGATCATTTCCATCTCAAAGATGTACACGTACCACAATAATTTATCTATAAGTACTATGACTAGATGTACTATCGAGGACACTCCCGCCTGACCACCACTAAGCTCATTTTTGCTTGCACTCGCAACATAAAAACGCTCTCTAGCCCCGCGCCCGCCCCGTTGACTTTGTGTAGAAGAAATGACTGAAAAGATACCGAATCGGCCGAGCGCATTGACGACGCACGCCAAACGAGAGTTATTGTTACTTTGCGCGCCAAAGTTGACGCTTTCCTAATAGGCCCAAACTTTAAGGGGGCGTGGCTCGGCGCCTCCGCATGATTTAAGCGAAAAAAAATTAAAATGGTCAGGCGGAAAAGACCCCGATAGTAAAAAATGATGGATATTTGTTTTAAATTATTCGCTTTTAATTATGAGTGACCATTTATTGCATTTTAAATAATGCAACAGTCAGTGGAATTTACTGTCGTGTTCGCTGTTAGGGATTTCAGTCGCTTTCTAAATTAAACTATACTATATCAGCTACACATATTTAGGAAAATATATTAACATACGATAAAACCTACAAACAGATAAACAAACTATTTATGTCTAAATTAAACCGACCATAGACCACACACAACCACAATCGATCATCCAATGAAAAACCGCAAAGACGAATCGCCGTTCATAATTCCAATTTCGAATGCTGATAAACACAAAATGGCGGCTCGCAACCGGCATTTATTAACCCTTTCAGAGGGCCTACCACCACCTCTCATAAAGAAAGAAAGGGAAAGAGATTTACAGTACCCTCCTACAAACAGATAAACAAACTATTTATCTCTAGACTAGACCGACCATAGACCACACACAACCACAATCGATCATCCAATGAAAAACCGCAAAGACGAATCGCCGTTCATAATTCCAATTTCGAACGCTGATTAACACAAAATGGTGGCTCGCAACATTTATTAACCCTTTCAGAGGGTCTACCACCACCTCTCATAGTGAAAGAAACGGAAAGAGATTTACAGTATCTATCTATCTCTTTCACGCGCTGAAGTAAGAATAAAATAAAACTGGTGGTGGTTCTTCTTAGCTTGTCGATGGCAATATATTTTATTAAAATGAGTCGCCCCAGTACTAAATTCAGGTACCACGCTGGACACGATATCGTGTATCCCATTGTTTGTGGAACATCGCCACGTTTGCACTTCAGGCTAGAACCGTAACGTCTCGGGCCCGTGGACGGTGGGCTATGGGCTAGCTTACCGTCAGTCCGTCTCATGACGACAGGCCGCGGCGCGTTCGTGTTCCACGCGCGCCTCAAAGAGAGTCAGCAATAGGAAGGGGTCCGCAAGGACCGATGCCTGCCGGGGTTCCGGGACTGTTTGAAAGAGATACCGTGGCCCCGGAACACAAAGGGCGATGAAGGAACATGGATGGGTTTTAGTCAGTAAAAGTCTGACACTCCCTCCTGCTCCGCCCAGAGCGGGAGGAGTCGTTTGATGATTTCCCATCCAAAAAAAAAAAACGCGCGGCTATAACCGTCTGTCTGGAGTATGTTCTAGTATGTTCCAGGTTAGCCAAGACAAACAGAGGTGGTAGTAGACCCCCAAATCCCGTGTCCAGGGTGATAAATACGGGGTGCTTCCCTTAACTTTTACCCGTGACTCATTATGGCATTTAAATAATTCGTGCCAGAGTTATGATTTATGATACGGCTCCATGACACGGGTTTAATCTGTGCGTTCAACTTCCATGACAGTTGTGTGCGTGAGTTTATCTTGATCGCAAATGCGCTTGAAGGGTGGTTTTTGTTGCGTGTTAGGGGTAGGTATTTAGTAAATAAGGTTTTTCATGTACCTACAAGCAGAGTGCAGAGGAACAAAGTGTTCTAATAAGATTGCGTGATATTGTAATTATTTTTAAAATATAAAGTAGTTTCTAAGTACCTAGAAAAAACAGACTACCTTGATCTAGTGGTCGCAAGCGCAGCTGCTGAGAGGTTCGATTCCCGGGTCGGGCAAAGTGCTATTGTGTTTTTCCATCAGGAATTTCTCAGTAGCAGCAATTAAATTTGCATTTGTGCCCGATTGATGGCAATGGGCTCGCTCGCATTTACATGGGACCAAATATAACTGACGAAAAATTGGTGTACTATTAGGTACACCTCTGCCTAACCCTTCGGAGATTACAGGCGTAATGTTATGTTGTGTTATGTAAAACAAACAAATAATGTAAATTTTAATTTCGGTACCGGACACTCCTCTATAGATACAAATAACTACTGAAGTATCTGTTAGTACACGTACACCTTAAAAATACCTACTTATTGAAGTAATTTTAGGATTCTTGTCCGGAGTCGCGTCCGCAATTTGACCTGCTGAGTAGTCGCCACCACTAGACCAACGAGGCAGTCATTTATTTCATATTGTTAACAATACATATCATGGTAATAGGCTTATCCCCAATAAAATTGAACCTTACATCCCTAACTGTCGAAATGTGAGTGTACTGTACACATCTGCATACACCCTCAGAGCATATAGGCGTGACGATATGTTGTGATGTTGTGAAAACAACAAACATCCAATCGAATGCAACAATTACGACCGATTTGCTGTCTATAATTAAAGAGTTCCATTGTATTTTTCCGAAGATCACCATCAGATCTTCACCAAATTTAAACGGGACCACCGCGAAGTAACCTTCTTCCAAACAAAAAAAGAATCATCGAAAACGGTTCACAATTGACGAAAAAAAGGCTGAACAAAAAAAAAACAGACTAATTGTTAGCCTTCTCTTTTTGGAAGTCAGTTAAAAACAGATAGGCGATGCAGCATGAACACACAGCAACTACGTCTAACAACTCTGTTATCTCAAAAGGCACTACTAATCCCTCTCGCTACGATTCTAAAGTTTCTCCTTGGCATTACTTTGAATAACCTAACGCAAAACTCCATAACTATCAAAGCATAGACCTCCAAACAAATCCTCTTCAAAGAAATCACCTCTCTTTCCTACACTATAAGAACTTCCCTAACCCCAGCACCTGCTCCCATTGCCGGCAACTAAGCACCCAGCTCACGTCCCACAAGATGTGTGGTATAGCACACCTAGCCCGTGCGACACTATTTTTACCTAACAGTTGGTAGTACATCGGTATGTCCTGAATCTATTCGCAACTGCGATGCGATCGTGCGCTTTGAACAAGGAAAGGGGTGGAGTGGATGCGGTATATTAAAATTTGATTGTTCTGAAAAGTTTTGGGAGGTTTGTACGTTTGCAACCAAAGAGATTTAAAAGATTCATAGAGAATATTTCATAAAAATATTTTGACCCATAACATTTTCTCTTGTCCCGTTTATCGCTCGTAAATATTTTAATGTATTTGTTTGCGGCATACTAAGACGAAACGATAGAAGATTTAAATTATTAGTTTTGTTACAATAAACTTTTAGTCTATCTCGTGAAATTTATGCGAATCAAATCAATCAAACTCTCATACGGTTACTTTCATAAGTAGAGTCTGAAACACCACTTCCTGCAAAATTATGTTTACCTATTTTTTGTAACGTGGTCGCTCACAATGGGCCTCATCAGAAGACTTAAAGTCACCCAAAGGGCAATGGAGAGGGCTATGCTCGGAGTTTCCTTGCGCGATCGAATCAGAAATGAAGACATCCATCATCAAGAGAACCAAGGTTTCCGACGTAGCCCGAAGAATTGCCAAACTTAAGTGGCAGTGTGCAGGGCACATTGCTCGCAGAATAGATGGCCGATGGGACTGAAAAGTTCTGGAGTGGCGACCGCGAACCGGAAGACGTTGCGTTGGAAGGCCTCCCACTAGGTGGACCGATGACCTGGTGAAGGTTGCGGGAATCCGCTAGATGCGAGTCGCACGGGACCGGTCAATGTGGTGACACTTGGGGGAGGCCTATGTCCAGCAGTGGACGTCCTTCGGCTGAAATGATGATGATGATGATTTTTTGTAAGGAGTCGACTTTGATCTGTTACTTTGCGTATAACGCAACCTTGACGTTATCAGTACATTATTTTGAACACTCCCACATCGTAATGTATGGGGACTATTTTAACCATTCATCATCATGATAGTGATGGTCACTATGATTAAAGAGACCTCCTTTTCTTTCAGCCACTAACTATGCACAGCATTTATGCAACTTTGACAACATCTCCACCCCAACGTGATTTTTAAACACCACCCTATCCAAAACTAGAGCCGCTGCAAGAAAACCACTCGGTGGAAGAATCTTCCCACATCTGCGAACAACAACACATTGTCACCTCCACAGTTTCGGCGCGCACTCGGGTGCACTGCAAAGGACTGCGGTGAGACGTGATCGCCATGTCTATTGCACTTATTTACCCGATACTTCTCGATTCCGCTTCTCGATTATCGATGTTCGGCGAAAGTGGGTGTGGTGCCGCACTAGAGGTCATTTGGGAGGAAATATTTTGGTGAAATTATTATTGGATTTGATATTTATACATGCAGAAACGCTAATTTAGACTTCGATACTTTTGAACGACTGAAAGGCTTTTTAAATGAAAACTAGGATAAAAGGATATTCTCCCACAATAGGCTAGTTTCCACCATCAAAAAATTGCAAATCTATTTAGTCCGTCAGTAAGACTATTGGATAATAATGGACAAGTATTTTTTATATTTGTAAATCAATGAATATTGACAAACATAAAACGCATCAAACCAAAACTCGGGAGGCTCGTGACGTCACAACGCACTAAAAATTATACCACGGCGCGCGTGACGAGTTGAAAATTTTAAAAGCGTCGTATCTTCGTCAATTTTGGTTTACGTAACAAAAGAAAAAATACGTGTCAAATATTTTTTGATAATCTAACTGACGGACTAATTAGATTTTTACAGGACACAAGCCCATTCCCACGTTTGTAAAACCTGATTTCATGAAAATGTGTTTAAATAGAATAGAAATTTGTAATTTAATACCCTTACTTTAATGGATGTATGAGGCTGTTGCATTTTTTTATAAATATAACTGTATTAAATAACTTAGCTATAAGAAGTTTGCAATTGCCTACCATGCGGGTGTAAGTATAGCCTCATCAACTTCAGAAGTTATCAAACGATCATGTCGTATCTGCAGTGCAAGTACGTAGGAATCGCCTCAACACGAATGATGTAACCAAGATTTTGTAACAATTTTATGATTTAAAAGAGTGTCCATGGAGTTTCTTGCCCGTTCTTATCCATAGAGATCTACGCTAGGGAATGGGCAACTACAGTACTTTCACAGTTTTTATGTCTTGACTGGGACTGCAGCTACATTTAATTTTCATCTTTGTTACGACAATTCAAAAGTGCCTGCAACTGGCCTACTTGAAATAAATGATTTGATTTTGATTTTGATTCGATAAATCTGACAGTTATTCTCGACAAAATGACTTTTTATCTTTGTTATAAACTCATTTTGTCGAGAATTACTGTCAGATTTATTGAATCGATTCCTACGTACTTACACGGCTCGTCTATAAAAATTTTTGATTACCATCATTTTATTAGCACATCTAATTTCCTTATGAATATTGGAGCTGCAATTCTACAATATTAACAATAAAAATCACATAAAACAGCTTTACGGCATACTATTGTCTCGAATTAATTGCCACTCTAAAAGTAATATTCAATAGATTTTATTTTCATAGTGCGTAATTCAAAAAACTTTTCCACATAAAAGCAAGGTGGTACGGGCATAACGCACGAAGTTTGTGTGTTTAAAAAAAATGGTTCACAAGCTGCGAACAGATAAATTCGCCTGACACACACAAGAGTTTGTGGGGAGCATTTAAAATTTTATTTCACCATAAAGTTTATACCTCACCTCCTAACCAAACAAACGAAATAAATTTATAAATCAAACACCCGACAATCGAACGGGTTGGGTTTAAAAAAAAAAGAAATCCTTAGAAAAAATATTCGTGAACCAGTTCGAACCGGTTTGTAACCCTCAAACGCTGGGCTTATTGAGATATCAAATAAAAAATCAGCAGTCTCGGGCGGCTAACAAGACCCCCTTCAACAATGCTGCTTGATTTAGCTCAAGTTTATTGTGCAACTTTATTTATACGTCTCTGTTCCCTAGTAGACGCTATCCGATATTACCCTTCCCATATCCTTACAACCCAAATGCACTCACTACCAATCAAAATTGAACTTTACCATCTTCAAAACATAGTCCACATTTCCTTGTTTACGTTACAGGACTTACGTCAAAATTTTCGTTAAACTGAAATTTACCAACGCATTTTATTAAGAATCGTGAATGTGTATGTCGGTTTGTGTGCGGTTTGATTGGAAATATGCTTATGGTTGTTTCGGTGGGCGGCCATTGGATTACGTCTGCAGGCTGATTGCAACTGAATATCGCTTAAGGAGTCTCTTTGAGGAACGGGGAACGAACGGTGAACATTTGAGAGGGTTACGATGTGAGTAATACGATTGCTTGATTGTTTCATTTATTTGTTTTATCTATTTATCAATATTTTTCATCTGATTATCCGCGGATGTTTGAAGGGTGACCTATGTTGTTGCAATGTTATGTGAATTTGTGGAAATTATAGAATAGAATAGAAAGTTTTTATTTCAGACCGGAGTCCATAGGGTTAGTAACAATTTTACTTACGTTCTAGTGTTAGTAGGGTACAGACACAGATGAAAATGAACAATCACAATTCAGCATGGAGCCGCATCCACCTCCGCACCATCGGGGAATCCCACCGATCTGCGAATACACTGAGAATACTGTTGCTGCTGCCGCGAACACGAGTCATCAGGGATGCACATCTATTTCTAATAATGGCGGCAAAACTATCAATATTATTATTTTAAATTATACTTGAGAATTTTTATTAGAAACAAATGTTTTCTTGTTTTTAATTTGTAATAATATTAGACGGTTTCCCGCTAATTTTAGCAAGTTCGCATAGTGGTAGAGGAATTATAAGTAATAATTAAACTTTTCAGGTTCACTAGTGATTTTTACTTTGAAGAAGAGAAGAAGAAGAGTGGGTTACACTAAAAAATTCAAGAGCTGTCAATATTTCATAGCAAGAAAGAAAGAAAGATTTTTTTTTTATTTGACTCACACAAGGCAAACAAATAAATATGAAAAATAAAACAAAGGAAACAATACAAAAATCAAAACTAGACAAACAAAAAAAAAAACATAAAATTAAACTAATCTAAAGGTCCTGTAAGAGACCAAAAAGTCAAATTATGACAAGTGAGAAATTAATGCACTACATGAAAATTTAGGGAAGATTTATTCGTTGTTTTTAATACCTACCTACTTTATTTAATTTTCATCAGTAACTCGGTTCCGTTCCATGATCAATGGTTTCCATCAATCAAAGTGAAACAGTGGCCGGCAGAACGAAATCAAATTAACTGCTTTTATGACATTTAAAAGCTACGGCTTGGTAAGGGTCATCGCATGGACATTTTTTTTGCCGCAATTTTTATTATTTTTCTGAGAAACCACATCGTTTAACTTGGTAATGAACATTGAATTTTTTTTCTAGCTAAAACATTAGAAAGTAGTGAATAGTTGCGTATTGACGTTTGACAAACGCCGATTAGTCTCCGCCAGGTAAGTAAGAATTAAAGGTCATTGCTCTTTCCTTAATTTCTCTGCGTAGGTACCCCGACAATACATTATGCATCGTTTTTTACTATTAGAAAAAGTCAAGGATCACGATAAAGGTCGTTTCGGGACAAGTTTTTGTAATTATTTTTGTTTTCGGAATTATGTATTTGAATAAATGTATGCGGGTTAATGACCTTTAATTCTTACTTATCTGGCGGAGACTATAGTAGACACAGACAGTTTTTTATTTTATTTAAAAGAAAAACTGTCTACGAATCAGCGTTATTAAATCAATGTTGAAACGATGGATGATCTTTTTATGACCTACATACATCCATGATATCACCTAATATTGATGGTATATTATTATGTTTTTTTTTTATATGCCAAGAGATGCCATACAGGAATGAGGCAGTCGGCTGCTCAAGGCGTTGGCGTGGTGGTACCACAGATAGAGTTGCTAATTTAGCTCCTGACATCTCTATTTGTGGTAGTTCAAACTTCGTTAGAAATACTGTTAAAATAAAGTTCTAATCAGCTTGCACTACAAAGTGGTTGTTTGTTACGTGAGTCACTGCGGGCCGAATAGTGCGAAATGAGTTGTTTTTGCAATTTATAAAAAATCTATTGATTGGACTAAAAAAAGAAAACACTATCATGCTAATATGTTGCTTGTAGAATTAAAAAAAAACATCCAAAAAATCAGATTGATCGCATGTATTTTAATATGGTTTTTACTCGTTAAAATAACTTTCTATAGATAAGTTCGTGATTTTTTCTATCGAGTATAATTAGTTGTACTATGTTTTCAAAACACTATCATACTAGCATATATCCTGAAGAATATCATATATTTCCCGTTTTGTTTATTGCAGTGAATCATATTATGCTTTTTTGCATTATAAAACTCGCGTTTAGCTCCTGTTGTCCCCTTAACCGGACTGTCCTGTGGTGTCTTGAGTGTTGCCTCCAGCTAGGTGCGAAAAATCTTGATGGTACTTATGGTGGTGGATGGTACATTATCATTTCCGTAGAATTATTTCGTTGTCGCAACAGTTAAATTCCGCCCGGCCATTTTCTCCAGTCCATTTTATTTTAATCCACAGCCAGCCCTAAGCCGTACAACTTTTTGCAAACAACACCGGCTCTATCTGTACTCTATACTGTCACTAACAAAAGTGCTCACCGGCTCTGTGTCTATTATTAATTAAAAACCAAAAACGTTCCAGTTAAGCCCGCGAGTGTACCAAAATCGAATCAAAGGAGTAATTCGAATGGAATCGCTGAATGAATTGATCGAATCGGGCGGTAGTGCAACACTATTTACACGCAACCAATTTTAAACCCTATCGTTTTCGTTTTAAAGTTTAATTTTGTTAAGTAGTTTTGTAAAACTAATTTGGGAGTTGTTGTGAGGAATTTTGAGCTTTATTTGTAAGTGATAAAGTATGGTTTGTGTGTGCTTGGATGTGTTGTAAATTTTGATGTAGCAAACACAGTTACGTGTGTAAAAGAGTCGTTTTCGCAGGATTGTCGTTCGATATAATTTGGTTAAGAGATGTTTTAGAGATGTTGATGTATTTTTTGATTGCGATATCCGTTCACTGTTACGTTTTGTTGTTACTTTTTTTTCAGGAATTTGATTGGGTGACATGGATTTTGATCGGGTGACATCAGATGTCGTCCCATTTACCATTTGAGGGTTAACGGCTTTCTAGTTAAAGGACGGCAGAGATTCCTTCCGTACACCAGATTCTGGTGTACTGATAATATATTTTCAATACCCTTCCTCGAAAACTGGTCCTTAACGCACTACGATTAGGTACAACATGCATGGTATTTCACACGCGTGCGATTTTTTCGACTTTCCCGCACGTGTGCAGGAATGAAAATTGCCACAGATAACTATACCTATACTTAGTTCAAATTGGTTCAATGCCTATAGTCTGAGGTGAATGTTTTTTTTAAATTTCGGCAAAGCACTACGCGTCTTTACGGCATAAATATTTTTTGAATATTAAAATTGTGTTTATAAATAGAACATCATAGATAAACATGATTATTAAAAGCTAATAGTTATTTTTATACACAAATTAACATTTATTTGTGTTCTGAATTCAAAATATAAAATAAATCTATTTTTTATATTAGGCTGTTTAACGGCTTCATACCTTTGCCTCTCCTTCAACCTGGCGAAAGTAGAGCGCGAAAAAAAGAAAATTAAAATCATAGTTTCTTAGTTCGTGACAAAAATATTTTTCGTTATATTTTATTTTATTTCTTCAAAAGTGTATTGAAAAACGTTGTTTGATACACGTGGACATTTGTTATTGCAGTTCTCGGCTCAAAAACAGCCTCACCTACGGCTCGGGAGTTATAATTCCGCCTCGAATACAATAACAAACTTTCTCCACTTGTATCAAAATGTACTATCTCCTTATCCATATTCAGTGCTGCAAAGATCATTTACTGCTTTGAACTTATTTGGCGAACTACACATTATTTATCTCGTATAGGTACGTATCGTCTTGTTAGTAGGTACTAACCTCAACGGAACAGAGGCCCTACTCGCTAACGTTTCGTCCATATATTCGGATCTATCCGTTTTTCTCAGTCGCACTCATCTGCAGACATGCGCGAGAGAGACCGATAGATCCGAAAAAACGGACGAAGCGTTGAGAGTGTCGCAATCTATACTCCACCTATTATCCTGCCCTCTTAGCCAAAAAACATTCAGCCGAAGTGACCTCTGTTGCTACCGTGGATGAGGTAAAAGTGACAATGTTCTGGGCTAACAAAATATTATTACTGTCGTACCAACGAAACAAAAGAGAAATAAAGAAAACTATTTATTTGACACGGGAAAAAATAAAATGATTAATTAACAGAAAAATAAGTAATAATTACAATTAAAAATAACATATGCATTAGAGTAAATTGGTCCAGTACGAGGCCACAGGTATCTCATCATGGTGCTGAAAATGTCACAGCACTGATATTCTGTTAGGGGCCTATACTCCCTCAAATGGCTTAGCATGATCCTCCGTTACGCCTAAAATACTGCAGCATTCATTTTGAAATAAATATATGGTAAAGTTAAGGATTGGTGCTAAGTACTAAGTGTGACGAACACGATTCCATAAACTTTTCTAGATAGAAAAAAAACCAAAGTTACCTCCAAATCGAACAATAGGTAAACCGCTGGTATTTAAAAAGTACTTCAAATTAGATCATGAATGCATACTAACTGAACTAATTACTATAAAGCAGGTTTTTTGTGTTTTATTTTTTTAGTCCAATCAATAGACTTTTTGTAAATCGCAAAAAACCACTCATTTCGCACTATTCGGCCGCAGTGATTGACGTAACAACCGCTTTGTAGTGCAAGCTGATTAGAACTTTATTCTAACAGTATTTCAAACAAAGTTTGAACCACCACAAATAGAGTTGCTAATTTTAGGGTTAGAAGGGCCATAAGGCCCAAAGCGATACGAAGAAGATCACGAATAAAAACAAACCGCCTAAAAGTGGCACAAAGAGAACCTTTTTATTTGATTTTCCAATTCCAATCACTTATTACTTGTTAGCTTATCAAGAAAACAAAACAGACATGTCCCTCTTAACAATTCATATCAAATACTTCTTGTCCAAAGAAACCTTAGTTTTTAGGGTTCCGTAGTCAACTAGGAACCCTTATAGTTTCGCCATGTCTGTCCGTCCGTCCGTCCTCGCTTAATCTCTGTGACCGTTAGCACTAGAAAGCTGAAAATTGGAAAAAAATGTTTTATTAGGGTAGCCCCCCATATGTAAAGTGGGAAGTGATTTTTTTTTAATTTCAACCCTAACGTGTGATATATTGTTGGAAAGGTATTTAAAAATGAATAGGGGTTTTCTAAAATCATTTTTTGATAATGTCAATAATTTCGGAAATAATCGCTCCAAAAGTAAAAAATAATGTGTCCCCCTCTCTAACTTTTGAACCATAAGTTTAGAAAATATGAAAAATATCTAAAAAGTAGAACTTTATAAGGACTTTCTAGGAAAATCATCTTTAACTTGATGGAAACAACAGTTTTTGTACAAAAAAGACAAAAAGTTGTACAAAATAATTTCTGAACTAAGTTTGTAGTATATTCGTATATGCAAGCATTTTTACATAATGGATACCCACCTTTAAACTCATAAGTGGGAACACTTATTGTGACGGACGGGAAACTACGGAACCCTACACTGAGCGTGGCCCGACACGCTCTTGGCCGGTTTTTCTTATTTCTCACCCACGTTATCATGGTATGCGTTGAGTTTCCCATTGGTATTCATGAACAGCAAATCTGTGAAGATACGTTCAGAATCTTATTTCGGCTTCGGATTTTTGTATAAAAATCCGCGAGATCCGACGAAATATTATGCGCATCTCTATAGTTTTGTCCTTTTATTGTTTTTGGCGGAGATTGGTGTTACCCCGAAAGTGGATACACTCTAGTGTAAATATGATAAAAAAATGTGTGAAAGAAATTGTGATGTAGTTTGAACGTGGAGGAAGATGAGTACGAATTTTCTGAAAGATAAAACTTCAGAAGCCGGGGATAAAATATTTGATCAGCCTTGAATAACATAACATGATTATACATACATAATCACCAGAATTTCGTAGCACGATGCCTACTGTCGCACTATGCCAACTTTTTTGTTATTTCAAGTAATCGGTAGCACGATCCCAACGTTTTAAAACCACCATACATTAGATCGCACGATACCAACAATCGCACATTACCAAAAAAAAACTCATGTATCTAAAAGTACACCCACATTTCGCCAGTTATGTTTTAAGTTTCATGTAATAGGAGCGAGCCTTTTGCCATCAACCGGACACAAATCCAGACTCCGTGGCTGCTACTGAGAAATTACTCATGAAAAAACCCAATAGCTCTTTGCCCGACCCGGGAATCGAACCCAGAACCTCCTGCTCAGCGGTTGCCCTTGTGACCACTCGACCAAGGAACCACCTAATCAGTTATCGATGTAAAATTAGACAAAACATGACGATAACTACAAGCCTATTCTGTGTGTGTGCCTATTGTGTGTGTCGGACGTAAAGAATAACACCATCCCATATCTTCCCGTGGGTGTCGTAAGAGGCGACTAAGGGACTTACCAGAGAATGGGCAGCAGCGTTCTCTGTGCTTTTGTAACAACCGTACTGCGATCGCCAACCCGTCTGCCAAGCGTGGCGATTATGGCAAAACTCCCCTTTGGGGGAGGCCCATGTCCAGCAGTGGACGTCTTTCGGCTGAAATGATGATGATGATGATGAACTACAAGCCAAATCCCAAGTTTAAACGATAATTGAAAGTGCTTTATAGTAGAAAATTCGTACTATCCAGCTTGGTCTTACGATTAACATGGATCGCATTCTGAAACAAACTTGCTTATCGCCAGCACAAGTTTGTACAAGTTGTCAGCAACATCCCTCGGAAACTTGTTTTGGTAGTGGGTACCCACTCTGTACAATTAACATTTAACAGATTAATTATATTGCATGTTGAGCTATCTATATATATACCTTGTAATACGTTTTGGTTTCTAGATGAAATGCCCCTGTATGTTGTATTGTTCACTGTTTTGAGAGCAGTGATGATATCCACTGATTTCAAAATGGTGAAAAAACTCATGGCATAGTTCTAGAACTATTGAATCTTTAAAGACTTGTGATATCCACCCATTGAGATATTACTACTACGTATAGAGAAGACAGCGCGAACAAAATCTGTGCGCAGTGCGGGGCGCGCGGGGGGCGGCTAACCCCGTATCTATATAATTGTGTTCTGTAGCGAGCAAGCGACTGACCACTCAGATCCAGCCTGTCCCCTTGCTGTCCTCTCCCAGCGACGCCCTAAGCCAAGGCCCGTACCCCGCAGGGGGTGCCTTTAGCGTGTAGTCGATTAGTTTGTAAGTTTTATGCCATGGCTGGAGGCCTTACACTTAAGGTACCCACAGGATTGTCTGGTTAAGCAGACGACAACCTCTCTAGGTTGAACTGCGAGATGCCATTCCGCAAAAAAAAAAGAGCAAGCGACTGGGTGAACTGCAGCCGGCTGATAGAGTTAAACGGAGCACAGATTTCGTTCGCGCTGTCTTCTATATACGTAGTAGTAATAGCTCAATGTATCCACCGAGCAACTTTCGACCCGCGTGTCCACTGCGTACTGAACTATGTTGGTGTCATCTGTCACTCTAGAGACTGCCTATCTGACCTTCGCATCCCAGTTTCTGGGGAACACGACGCCCCTTGGCAAGACTGGTTCCAGTCACCCTTCTTGCATTTCAGACTAACAGTACCGACATTCAAAGATCTACGAATGAAAGCCGGGTCCATCTGCTTAGGCGACTACAGGAGCTAAATTAGCAACTCTTTTTGTGTTGGTTCAAACTTCGTTTGAAATACTGTTAGAATAAAGTTTTAGTCAGCTTGCACTACAAAGTGGTTGTTACGTCAGGCACTGTGGGCCGAATAGTGCGAAATCAGTGTTTTTTTGCGATTTACAAAAAATCTATTGATTGGGCTAAAAAAGTAAAACTCTATGATGTTAATGTGTTGCTTGTAGGATTGTTTGCCAAATAATCAGAATGATTGGTGAATGGTGTATTATAGCCCACTCCCTCTCGGCAGAGAGGAGGCCTGTGACCCAACAGTGGGAACATTAATAGGCTGATGATGAATCAGAATGATCGCTTGTATTTTAGTGTGGTTTTTACTTAATAAAATATTTTTTATTAGAGATAAGTTCGTGATTTTTTTTTATCGAATAAAATTTGTTGTATTATGTTTTCAAGACACTATCGTACTGGCATATATTCTGAAGAATATCATATATTTTTCTGGTTTTGTTTATTGCAGTGAATCATAAATGCTTTTTTTGCATTATAAAACTTGCGTTTAGCTCTTGTATTCGCCTTGGCGTGCTTTCAGAAACATAGAAGCTGGCATCTCGGTAGGAGATGAATCGTCTAACCCTAAAGATTTTCAAACGAAATCATGACTACAAACAAATACAAATTCCTGACTTCCAAGAAATTCTTAAAGGAATAACCATTACCCATTTTCCTTATCATTATCAACATTGAAAGCGTGACTCCAACAAAAGTGTTTCTAAATTCCGGCCTACCTAATCCTTGCCCTAAAACCTGGGGGTGGTCTCCCATCCATTTTTTCCGGAACATATTTGGGCTATACAGCGTTAGTTGGATGTATGAATAGCGTCAAGATGTATTTCATGGAGCAGGAAACGAGGCATGTTCCTGCCACACCGTGCCGCCCACAGGATTTGGTTTGTTCTGCTTTGGACTCGTATTAGAAAATTATGTAATTATTTTTTATTAACCCGTGTGGTATCCAGCAGAGTAGAATCATCATCATCATCATAGTTTCAGCTGAAAGACGTCCACTGCAGGACATGGGCCTCCCCAAAAGGGGGGTTTTTGCCATAATCGCCACGCTTGGCAGGCGGGTTGGCGATCGCAGTGCGGTTGTTACAAAGGCACAGGAACGCTGCTGCCCATTCTCTGGTAAGTCCCTTAGTCGCCTCTTACGACACCCACAGGAACATATGGGATGGTGCTATTCTTCACGTCCGACACCATACAGCATAGAACCAACCCATTACACTCACGGGTGTCGTATAAGGCGACTAATGTCTGAGGCAGAACACCTTGCGCCTCCGTAGACCAGAGAATGGGCAGCAGCGTTTTCTGTGAGTCTTTCATCACTGCGATCTCCAATCCGCCTGCCAAGCGTGGAGATTACGGCAAATTCCTCCCATCATGGAAGAGGCTTATGTCCAGCATGGACGTTATGGGATGTTGTTGTTGTTTAATTCAGTACTTCGCAATCACACGGAGCTTGGAGGGCTCATGGCTAAATAATAACAGCCGCTCGAATCGATCGTTAGGTTAAGCCATGCTTGCCTAGGTTGGTCTGTGGATGGGTGACCACCCATTACATACCAAGTTTCCTCCGTACCTCGGAAAGCACGTTAAGCCGTTGGTCCCGGCTTTCATTTGTAGATCTTTGACAGTCGTTAGGTAGTCAGAGGCCCAAGTCTAACAACCAGTCTTACCAAGGGGTATCGTATTACCCGGTACTAACTGGGTTGTGGAGGTCAGATAGGCAGTCGCTCCATGTAAAATACGGGTGTTCAGCTGCATCCGGTAAAACTGGAAACCGACCCCGACATAGTTGGGAAAAAGGCTAGGCAAATTATGAATTCGCAATCACTACTGATGATCATTGATCTCGGGTTTGATACCCAGGTTCAGGTGAACTGATATTGAGTTTTGACGTTTAGTTGATGAAAACAGGCTCGCCCCTAAAAAAAAACAAAGTTGTGATGTGTGGATGTACAGTCGGGGTCTTTTCCGCCTGACCATTTTAATTTTTTTTCGCTTAAAACCTGCGGAGGTGCCGAGCCACGCCCCCTTAAAGTTTGGGCCTATTAGGAAAGCCTCAACTTTGGCGCGCAAAATAACAATAACTCTCGATTGGCGTGCGTCGTCAGTGCGCTCGGCTGATTCGGTATCGATTCATTCATTATTTCTATACAAAGTCAACGGGGCGGGGCTAGAGAGCGTAACTATGTTGCGAGTGCACGCAAAAATAAGCTTAGTGGTGGTCAGGCGGGAGTGTCCTCGATAGTACGATAAATAGGCCACCTATAATCTCGGGGATAACAGGTGTGTTATGTTATGTTTTTTTGGTTAAGTAGCACTTGACACCTAACGGTCTTTAGTTTAATTAATTTTGCAAACTGATGTAGAGATAAAAGAAACTTCTACATAAATAAGTTATGCAGAGTACTTTACGACGTTAACGTTGCGGGGATACTGTTCCGTAGTTATTTTAATAACTTAAGCGCTATTAAAAAAAAAAAAAAAACTTTGGTACATTGCAGCGTGTGACTAATGGTTGCGGGACTGTTCGAAAGAGATACCGCGGCCCCGGAACACAAAGGGCGATGAAGGAACATGGATGGGTTTTAGTCAGTAAAAGTCTGACACTCCCTCCTGCTCCCCCCAGAGCGGGAGGAGTCCTTTGATGATTTCCCATCCGAAAAAAAAAAGCGTGTGACTAATGTCATGCGATTCGTTAATAAGTGCAATAAGAAGTCACTTAAGTATGGTTCACTAACTTCTATTGACTAGTATGCACTTTAAACACTAGTTAAAACTCGTAGGTATTTTATTACAAAACACGAACTTGTTTTTATCGAACATGATAGAATGCATCTGGCTCAAATCTTCGCGCCCTAAACGGACAACACCAAAGAATCTTGGTGCGGCAAGCTTTTAAATATTTCCCCGTCCTTGATTTATCGCTCGCCTTATAAAAGCCTCCCGCAGGGCGATATAGCCTTCCACGGCGAGCTTTTCGGCATTTTTTGCTTTAATAAAAATCGCGTCTTCAGTTTGCTACAGGAGAATTTTAATTTTTCTGTCTAATATTCTTGTTAGAACATTTTCATTTGAAATCGTCCAGTGTGAAATTAAGAAGGAACGACTATGACGGTTGTAAGTGGAAGATATCATTTTGTAAGTGATTTATTAAATTCGGTGCTTTATTTAGAAATTATAATAGTACCTTGCGAATTATGAAATTATGTGAAACTAGAAAATTTTTAGTCTTCATCATCCAAATTATTTTCTACTTACGGTATGCTGCATGTCAGTTGTAACAATTCAACGTTGAGCTTGCCTAGCTTAGCGATAATATTTTATTGAATATGGAGTTATTTTATTAAGTGGCGTTGGGCAGGGCACATTGCTCGCAGAACGGATGGCCGATGGGGCCGAAAAGTTCTAGAGCGGCGACCGCGAACCGGAAGACGTTGCGTTGGAAAGCCTCCCACTAGGTGGACCGATGACCTGGTGAAGGTTGCGGGAATCCGCTGGATGCGAGTTGCACGGGACCGTTCTATGTGGCGACACTTGGGGGAGGCCTATGTCCAGCAGTGGACGTCTTTCGGCTGAAATGATGAGAGAACCATGGAGCGTTCCATGCTTGGCATAAAACTAGTAGACCGAGTTCCAAACGTCGAAATCCGGAGACATACGAACGTCTTCGATATTTGAAATCGCATTATGGAACTCAATTGGAATTGGGCGGGACACTTAGTAAGGCACGGTGATGGCAGGTGAAGTAAAGCTGTTACTGTGTGGCGTCCAAGAGATCTTCACTAATTGATCGTCTGGCGGCGAAATGGGCAGACAACATTGCTGCCATCGGAATATCCTGGATGAGACAGGTACGAGAGCGGCGTGGAGCTTGACACAAGCAAAGAGAGGCCTATACCCAACAGTAGGTGTAGTCGGGCTGTGGATGATGATAATAATTTACCAAGGTATTAATAAGAAATACTAGTTTTATCACTCATATTCAGTTTATTTATCAAATGCGAATATTTTCTCCAAAAACATCACCTTTATCACTACTACTACTAATCGTATGGTTAGTGTCTAACCTGGTATCAGAGTTTTTATGCCGCCCATGGGCCTCTGACCTGGCTTTACAGTCGAGAAAATCTCTCAGGCATGCTGGTTTCCTTACGATGTTTTCCTTCACCAAAGCTAGTGATAATTAAACAATCCGCACATGAATCCGAAAAATCAGAGGTGCGTGTCTTGGGTTCAAACTCGAGACCTATGACTTTGGCAGTCCGACGGTCACACCATAAGACTATCACTGCTCATACCTTTATCATTAATTAACTAAAGGAGCTCATTTCAACCAAAAAAAATCAAATCCAAAATCTCTCTCCATTTTACACTACCATCTACTTCCACCATACATTAATGAGTACCATTAAAATAGACTGCAAGAGAGCAGAGACAAAGAGTTGTCGCAATATAGCTGTCGACTGAACGACCCTCGTCTTATGCTACACTATTAATCACAGTCAGTATTAGGATTACGAGGAGTAAGGAAATTTGGATATGGTACTTGTATAACGTAGATTTTTTTAAGGTAAGGCAACAAACAAAATCTCCAAACGAACACTGTATAGTTGGTGCCAGTTAAGATGAGAATAGCGGTCATTGCCCTTTCCCTAATATCTCTTAGTCCAAACCAAAACAAATAAACCATTGAGTCGTTTTTCATTACAAAAAATGTTGACGATCAAGATAGATGACGATTCCAGACTTGAACAGGCTTATTTTTGGTTTTCAAAGTTAAGAAGTTTAATAAATGTAGGTGGGTCAATGACCGCTATTCTCATCTTAACTGGCATCAACTATAGACAAGAAACATCAGTCCGAACTATGTATTAAAATAGCTATCTAGATGGTAATTTATACAGGATATTACTACTTAGACCTATGTCCTGTATTCAAGAGACCATGAGCAAGACCTACACATGTCTATTGTACGTACCAAATTACGTACATCGTCGTACTTATGTACGAGGTAAACGAGAGAAGAAGTATCAAATAGATACAGACAGGGACTCATTGGGTCGTCTTGGACAAACTAACTAACGACAAAATAGACAAAGTGACATAGCGATGACGGAAAAATCAGAAATGTATGAGCCTATCATACGCTACGCTAAACAATAACCAAAGTACTGCCGAATCTTCACGCTTCAATTTCATTCGTGACTCCAAGTCAAATACAAACTTAAGGGCACTTAAACACTTATTTAACTTACTTAACGCGCTGTGAATTACGAGTCGACTACACATTTATAGATATCGAGATGTTTGTAACTTGCCTGATCCTATTTTGGTTAAAGACTAAATAATCGCGCTTGATGTCGTTTGTGTGAAGTGCGTATTAATTTTTAGATTTAAATACGTAGTTTTGGGGTCACCATTTATGTGAAATCATCACACACTATAGAAATCTCTTATCGTTTTGGTAAACAATACTGTTAAAATATCTAGTACGCAACGAAAACTTTTAGCTTAGAATACATTTAATTACATTTGTTACGCCCGATTCTTCAACATCAAACATCTGAAGAATAGGTAAATTTAATATTTTTACTGTAAAAAGAATGTCAAACCTGAATATTTATTTGTTAGATATAATTATGACTATTGAAACATCAGTTCTACAACGAAAATTTCAATAATTACTGTGAAAAATGGTTAATTTGGTATGTTTGTCGTTTTAGTATAATTAACTAGTTTCAAATTAGGTGTCGTATTAGATGTATAAATTAAATTAGATTACATCAATGTCTTCAAACTCAATAGGTTCCTACGCGAATAAATTCATTCGCAGATCTTTCAGACAATGCTAAGAAAGCATTAAGCTTAGCTTTTCCATAGAGTGACGTGTTTTGTTCCTCATTCTATTTGCTAATAGTATTCAGGGTTTCTGCATCAATCCATTCTTTTACTCTGTCTGTGAGTAGTCTTGCTTACAATTTACATGAACCTAAGTAAATACTATCTGAGACCATAAAATAAATAAATAAATATTGCTGGACATTACACACAGCGCCATCTAGTGCCACACTAAGCAACGAGGCTTGTGTCGTGGACACCAGATAGTTGATATACTACATAGATACTTGTAAATGTACATGTATTATCTGGAAAGAGTGCAAATAAAGTACCTTATTTTGTACCGATGGTACATACATCTTGTGAAGAGGATCGGAATAAATATCTATACATTTGCAGACGCGAAAATGGTGTAGTAATGTCCAAGTTTTCGATCAGACGATCTTAGTTCTTTAGCTTATACAGCCCTTTGACTATCAGGCCGTACTTTCCACCAACTCGCACTGGCCCCTCCTTTTCACGGAGTGAAGACGACAACCTACCAACAATCTACCAACCACCTATCAACAACCTACCAACCCTGTACTCATGCTATCTAACAAAACTCTTGTCTGGGTTGGGCTCAAAATGAAAAAAAAGTGATTGTGATGATTAGGGTGTTTTTATTGGAGTTAGATTCCCAACACTTCAATAAATATATTGTTGTAAAGCTGAAGCCCTGTGATGGCTTTCCTTAAGGTTACTGTTAAAGGCTACAGCTGAAACCATGCTGGAATGGCATGGCTTTAAAAGAGTGTCCATGGAGTTTCATACCCATTCTTCTCCACAGAGATCTACGCTTTGGAATGGGCAACTACAGTGCTTTCACAAATTATTATGCCTTGTGACTGGGACTGTAACTTCATCCTTTTGTTTTTGACTTTCAAAAGTGCTTATAAAGGTTATTGAAATAAAAGCTTTGAATTTGACATCAGACATTAGGTTGACTTAATTCAGACAAGAAACATCTATCAGAACTACAAACTAGCTACCCAGATAGTAATTAATACAGGATATTACCACTAAGACCTATGTCCTGCGTTCAAGAGACCATGAGCAAGACCTACACAGGTTTATTGTACCAAATAACGTACATCGTCTTAGTCTGTTTACGGCATTGTTAAGGCAGGCCATTCACGGTGCGACCGCCGTGTCTGCGGTCTAAGATCAACCGCATAATGGCGCCTCCAGCCACCATGTACAGGCTTGTACAATTAGATAATCTGACACAACGATGTATTAATGTAAGAAGGTATTTGTGGTTAGGAAATCAAGGTATTTGGGAAATCAGCCAGTAGCTGAATAAGCCTTGAAGATGCTAATTAATTAAATCATACAAACATCATTTATGTAGACCAACTCACGCGTTTTTCCTAGGCAGACACTACGGAACGCCACCTGTCATGACCCTTACATCCAAACGCCTTCGTCCACGGTTATAGGCATCAAGTCATACACACACTAGAAGACCTAACAGTAGTGTATGGTGCAAATTATGTAACATTGGTATCGTTTTTCTCGCTCGACACCCAAAACAAAATCAGAAACGTTGCCTTGAAGAATGGTTGCAGAAAATTGTAGGCTGAGTTGTGGAGGTTGTGGAAGCCGTTGTTTCCATGATCCCCGGTGCAAGTGTGGGAAAGGAACACCAGGGTGGTTTTTAATCGGTTAGAGTCTGACGGCCAGAGCGAGGACATCCATGAGGACTTACCACCCTGGAACTAAAAAAAATAAGAGTTGTGGAGGTCACGCTATGTAATGAAGTTTTATAGAAGCATATCATTGATGGAAAAAGGCGAGGTTGAACAGCTAAAAGTAATACTCGCGTCGCATCACGAGTAGGCTCTCCAGCTGAATATTTCATAAACCTTTGAATTTCTAAAGGGAAACTTTGATAGTTGCTTTGTATTTATGAAGGGTATTATTAGGCTTTCATTAAAATTTCGTTCACATGGAAGTTTGTGCGTAATGGAGACTTCGAGTGCTGTTAGTGCCGGCTTGTGACTTTGGTTTGTGCATATTTGATGCTAATGTTCATTTTCACACTAGTGAGTCGGTTTCCCTTTTGAGAGGGATTCCAATTATGGTGATAATGACGTAGAATTTGGTACGAAATGTGTGTAGTGTCCTTGTTTATAATTTGACATTACTTATGTTGGATAGTTTGTTGTGCCATACCCAGCCAAAACACAAAAAGTTGGAAACCAAGAAATGCTGTTTGCAGTCATATTTATTACTAGCTGACCCGCGCAACTTCGTCTGCGTCACATGAGAAAGGGAAAAGAGAGATTGTGAGTCAACCTTAAATAGATAGACATATCGCCGTTTTTTTTTAGAATGTTTTAAGAGGAATAATTCCCTCATACATGACTATTGCGTAACTTTAAACGTTTATGCAGCGCTCGCAATGGAAGCTCTCAAAAGAAATACATTTCCCTGTTTTTGCAACATTTATTTATCATTGATGCTCCGCTCCTTTTATTTGTAGCGTGATGTTAGATAACCTATAGCCTTCCTCGATAAATGAACACAACATTAAATTTTTTTTTTATATTCTAACCAGTAGTTCCTGCAAACAAACTCTTGAGCTTTATAATATTACTATAGATTCAAGTGGGTAACAATTTAATTTCTTCGATATATTTACATTAATCGCTACAATAATCTACCTATGTTTTTCCAAATAAGGGCTTGCCTCGACAACCTTACGTCTTCATCCTTAAAAAGTTATGCCGTCATACACGTCATACATAAAAAAATATACGCGTCGAATTGAGAACTTCCTCCTTTTTGTTTCATCGGTTAAAAAACCAAAGTTCATGCACCAGACAGACACGGGCAAGGGTCATTCTTTTACGGAAAATCTTAACACAACGCCATCTATCTACCAAAATGTTAAACTGCAAAAATATAATTCACGGAAATATGTTGTGTAAATTTTCAAAGCAGCATCATGTAGACTAATCTAGAGTACCATATGCTACAATAACTTTTTTTTAAAGTCGGTCAGTCTATTTAAAAGTTATCTGGTGAGTACATCTTTAGTCATTAGTTAGTACCATATTTGTAAAATAGATGTCACTGCATCTTCATATTTCCCTGAGACTTGGAAAATGGGTGGGATAGATTCAGACGTGAGTGGCTATAGGCCAGTGGCAATCCTGTCAACTCCAGCAAAAGTTTTTGAGTCGACCATACAAAAGTGCATATTAGACCAAGTGTCCAGTTCACTATCGGACGCCCAGCACGGATTTCGACCGGCGTGTAGCACAACCAGCAACTTACTGAACTTTATGACGTACGTGGTTCCAAATGTTGATGCTGGAGTGCAAGTCGACGCTGCCTACTTTGACTTTAAAAAAGCTTTCGATTTGGTTGATAATGACATATTATTAGAAAAGCTGGCAGCAATCGGATGTACTCCTAAGTTGGTTCAGTTCTTTGCTAATTACATGAGGGATCGACGGCAGTTCGTAGAATATGCTGGTTTTAAATCTGAGCCTTATTATACACGATCAGGAGTAAGCCAGGGCAGTAATGTGGGTCCGCTGAGCTTCATTATTATGATAAATGACCTGCCTGAGGCTGTCAGGGATGCCACTTGTCTATTATTCGCGGATGATCTTAAGTTACTCATGGCCATTAAAGATAAAAAAAGACTGTGCACGATTGCAGCAGGATATAGACTCTGTAGCTGAGTGGAGTAGGAAAAATAAACTGCAGTTTAACATTAAAAAATGCTCAGTTATAACGTTCAGTAGAATGAGAGAACCACATCGTCACGAGTACAAGCTAGAGGGCACAGCAATTGAGCGGGTAGAAAAGGTACGCGACCTGGGTGTACGCCTGAACACTGAGCTAACATTTCGTGACCATATTGTAAATGTTTGTAAGAAATCATACAGAAGTCTGGGTTTCGTTCTTCGACGGGCATCGGGTTTTACAAATATTCAAGCAGTTGCAGCATTGTATAATGCGCTTATAAGATCTCAGCTCGAGTATAATGCTGTCATATGGGCTCCGCATGAGACTAAATATAGTCTCATGCTGGAGCGTATACAAAACAAATTCACCAGATTTTTGTATAAGAAACTTTACGGTGTCTATCCCTTCTATCCGTTGATGTACCCAACCTTATTCGTTATCGGTATGGTCGGGTACAACAAACTCGAGACAAGGAGGGACCTAGCGATAACCACATATGTATTTAAACTTTTACGTGGTAAGACCTACAATTCCGGTGTTTTGAAGGAGATACGGCTAAATGTGCCTGACAATTTTGTATTGCGGCGCCGGAAGCCACGGTTACTAGCGATGCCTCACGCACGAACCAACTTGCTCAGCAAAGTGCCACTGACGCGCGCCTTGCACGCACTGAATGACACTGCTGAAAGGATCGATCTATTCACCTGCTCTCTGAATGAATTCACAAAAACAATGTTGTATGTGTTATGTTATTTAAAATAGTTATTATATAAGATAGTTTAAGTAAGGACCACGCTAACGCATTAGGATTTCCCTGTAATGTTAGTAGTGTTTGTGATAAATAAATAAATAAATAAAAAATAAAATAAATAAATAAATAAATCTTACATTTGATGATTAGTTCTTCACGAACACTTAAAATTCATATATCTTTTGATAGGATTAACCGAATACGATAAAACAAAAACTGAATAATACCTCAAGATACGCACAAATTGTTTGTATAAAAGTTATCTACATTGGTTTCGTAAATTTTACGTGATGCTTGATCATCGAAACAGACAAACAGACAAACAGATAAACAGATAAACCGACAAACAGATAAACAGACAAAAAATCCAAAAATGCTGGAAATGAGTTCTGTTGGTTATCCTTTCACACCCTGGCAATTTTTTTTCGAAATATTTTCGATGTACAAAAATGATTTTTCTACAGATTTATTATACAGGGTGACTTGTAATTAGAGCACAACCTTGTAAGGGGATATAGTACAGGTCATTTGCAACAACTTTTGTAGGAACACTCATATGCAAAAGTGCACCAACATTGAGTTATAATTTTTTTCGTGTTATTTTGAAAAACTCTTATGGGGTAACCTTAAAAAATTAATAAATAAAAAACTTGACATAATTTTGTTAATTTTCTTTTTATTATTTAGTCTATAACGTTCCAGTTACATGTCAGCATCATCAAATGTACATTATTGACATTATTCTAGACACAGTGCTCCAAAATCCAAAAAACCTTCAACAAATTTTACTGGCATTATTACACAAAACAGCCTGTTTAAAAAAAACTCACTATGGCACTTGCTCTGCGTATTATTAAAAAAATATCTACATTTCATAAGCTTTCAAATGAGGTGTAAAAGTCTAGAATAATCTCAATAATGTGCATTTGATGATGCTGACATGTAACTGGAACGTTATAGACTAAATAATAAAAAGAAAATTAACAAAATTATGTCAAGTTTTTTATTTATTAATTTTTTAAGGTTACCCCATAAGAGTTTTTCAAAATAACACGAAAAAAATTATAACTCAATGTTGGTGCACTTTTGCATATGAGTGTTCCTACAAAAGTTGTTGCAAATGACCTGTACTATATCCCCTTACAAGGTTGTGCTGTAATTACAAGTCACCCTGTATGTATAGATATTAGGCAAAGAAATGCCAGAAATAAATGCGTTTCTTAGACAATAATTCCTTTTACTTTCTGCATCAACATTTTTAAATTGACATTCCTTCCTTAAAATGTTTAGTTTCTGAAGATATTGTTGAATGTTTTCATGGCTTTGCTATTTTCTTGTGGCCAGAATATGTCTTGAAAAATTTCATTTTTTTGTTTATAAAATAATATGGCGTTGAGTGCACACTGCAGTTTCGTATGACGTTCACTCGCTTATGTATTCGTATACTTTGGGTGATACGTGATTAATAAAAACTTGCATCTTCATTGTATCATTAATTTTCTTTTCTGCTTCATTCGCAATCAGATTTTTTTTAAAGTAGTCCATTCTTGAGCCGCTGTAGACGATGACGGATCAAGGTCGAGAATATTTGGCCGAAGATATTTTTCCATCGTTATAGGTAATAATGAAAAGAGTTTCGCATAATATAAGTTGAATAAATTGTGATAAGTAATAATTTTGATTCAGATTTTTGAAGAATGTTTCACAAACAGAACATTTCACTGGTTTTCCCAAAAATGTAGCCAGTACAATAAGGCGCAAAACCATTGCTGTTAACTGAACACATGGTCCAGATTCAAATCTCTAAAGGTATCTCCGGAGACTACAAAGATCTTGATGGAAAAACTTAACAACATTATGCTCGGCCAGTTTGGCTCAATTGTCCCAATCTATATCTATACTATCTACACTAATATTATAAAGAGGAAAGATTTGTATTTTTGTATTTTTGTGTGTTTATGTTTGTAATGAATAATGAACTCAAAAACGTCTACGCCGATTTCAAAAATTCTTTCACCATTAGAAAGCTATATTCACCCTGAGTAACATAGGCTATATTTTATTCCCGTACTTCCACGGGAACGGGAACTACGCGCCTGAAACCGCGTGACGTCCGCTAGTATTAATATTTAGATGATATTATAAAGAGGAAATATTTGTATTTTTGTATGGTGTAATGAATAAACTCAAAAACTACTGCGCTGATTTAAAAAAAATCTTTTACCATTAGAAAGCTACATTCACCTTGAGTAACTATAGGCTCTATATTTTATCCGCGTAATCCCACGGGAACGGGAACTACGCGGGTGAAACCGCGTGACGTCCGCTAGTCATGTATAATCCTCTGTGGTGCTTCATTAAATTAGGCTGTTTAAAAATTCACCGTTCAAAAAGAACACCAAACAAAAAAATAACAAAAACCGTAAAATCTATAGCTACCAAAAATGACGTCACAACTAATTTTCGGAAGTCGCACCCAAACAATTAAAACCGATATTGGATCATAAATAACGATTCTTAAAGTCTATAATAAAATCGTTTCTAAAAATGTTTGAAGAAGTCGTGAAAAATTAAAATTGAGTGATGTATGGGTGTAATTAGTGGGAGGGGTTAATTTATGTTCGTCTTTGAAGAGCCGAAGGCGTCGCGAGTGGGC
The DNA here is from genome assembly GCA_905147715.2 of Xestia xanthographa. Lineage (NCBI taxonomy): Eukaryota > Metazoa > Arthropoda > Insecta > Lepidoptera > Noctuidae > Xestia > Xestia xanthographa. The sequence goes on from LR990655.1 coordinate 3,966,870, forward strand.
CAAGTGTCCTGGGACAAAAGATAGATGTATAAGCTATGGTTGTGGTGCTCAAAGTTTAGTGGTTTGGCCCCTTGTAGTGTTGTGTATTGTTTGGAGTTGAGTAGGGTGTGTGTTTTGTGTTTTGAGTAAGGATTTTTAGTTAATCTAAGTATTGTTTAAATTTTTTCATTAGATGATTGAAAGATTCGGGAAGTCAAACATAAAATCTGACAAATGTATCAAGGATATGTTGCATATATTTATATTTCAGTAGCTTTTAGCCGTGTGGTATCCGGCAGAGTAGAATAGAACCATCCCATTACTCACGGGTGTCGTATAAGGCGACTAATGTCTGAGGCAGAACACCTTGCGCCTCCGTAGACCTGAGAATGGGCAGCAGCGTTTTCTGTTAGTCTTTCATCACTGCGATTTCGAATCCGCCTGCCAAGCGTGGAGATTACGGCAAATTGCTCCCATCATGGGAGAGGCTTATGTCCAGCTGTGGACGTTATGGGCTGTTGTAGTAATAGTAGTAGCTTTTGGGTGTCTTTCAGCTAAACACAGCTAAAATAGCACTTGTCACGATTTTACGGAATTAAAGTTAAGGTTTTTTTTTTCAATCCTAAGTTTAACATCTGATAAGCCAGGCCATCTTAATTCCGTAAATGACATAACACATTGCAATCTGAACACCTATAGGTACACACACGAAGACGTCATGTTTTTTTTTCTGTTTTGTTATTCTGGTTCTAGACCATAAAACACATCACACCTCTCCCAAAAACAGCAATTTGAGCACCACAACCCAACTAGACAAGGATAAATCGACGTCAAAACACAATGATGGAAAAGGACGGATGATAGCGGTGTCTCAGTGTTTATCGGTACTGACACGACATAGATTAGGCCTAGGGCAGACAGGAGCGGCTTAAATTAGATCACGTCTTATATGTAAACGGGGTAAGGTAACGATAAAATATTACTTTATATTTTCTGTTATATTTCGGTATTCGGGAAGAATCGGGTTATGAGGTTGTGAAATGTTTACGTGTGGAATAAAGTGTTTATTTTTTCATGGTTTTTTTTCGGATCTTGATGGGTGCTTTGTTTTTGTTAAGGCTGTCTTAGAGATATCTTTTTAACCTGTTTTGTACCTATGACGGATTTTTATTTATTTTTTCACAAAAAGTTCTTATTATAAATTACAAATAAATTACTTTGAACAGCTGTAATTGTACACTAAAGTTTTAGCATCTGTAGCCGAACTAGGAAGAACCTGTATTTCGGCTTACAGCGCCAACTCTCTCGAGTTACATATCATAATGATTCTTATAAGCTTGCATTTGACAATACCTTTGAATATTACGTACTCTTATATGAAGCTCTATTGAAGCTTAATAAAATAGTGGTATGATCCTCTCTTTGTGTGTTGTGATATAAGAATGAGTGAGTGTGAGAGGGTGTGTATATAGTTGGGTGTGAGTGTGATATGTGGCAGTGTATAAGTGGACATGTTAGTGACAGAGATACGGTTTTATGAATATAAATAATAATGTATGTAAATATGTAATTGCTGTCTATCTCAATACCGTTAGAAGCTGCTCGGTCTCGTCGTAAGTGAGACCTTGTAAGTATTCCAATACCTTTCTCCTGCAACAATCTGAATTTAGTGGGTATATGTTAAGAGCCTATACTACCTCAAATTAGCAACTCGATTTGTGGTGGTTCAAACTTCGTTTGTAATATTGTTGGTATAACGTTGTAATCGGCTTGCACTACAAAGTGCTTGTTACGTCAGCCGCTGCAGGCCGAATAGTGCGAAATGAGTGGTTTTTATTCTTTATAAAATCAAATTTTCGTCTTTTGGAAAAAATAAAAAACATAAGACCTGCTTTATAGTTATTTCAGTTAGTATGCAAAGTTTCATGATCTAATTTGAAGTACTTTTTCAATACCAGCGGTTTATTGTTCGATTTGGAGGTAACTTTGTGATTTTTTTCTATCGAGAAAATTTTATGAAATCGTGTTTTCGCCAAACATGGGACCTAACATTAATCCTCAACTTTACCATATATTTATTTCAAAATTAATGCTGCAGTATTTTAGGCGTAACGGAGGATCATGCTAAGCCATTTGAGGTAGTATGGGCCCTTAAGGAGTTTATTAATTTTGTTATAGATAAAGATTAAATTAATAATATTAATAATAAAAATATCTGTGGCTCGGCCGTCAAAGTGACGTGACAAAAATATTTTATAAAACAGATTTAATTAATTATTTTCACCAATTTACCCCATATTTACCCCAAGAAATCGAAACTAAACAAGAAAAATTTGATACATTTATTTATTACAAGAGGATTACAACAAAAATGAAAAATTTCCGAAAACAAAATGTCAAAATGTCACCAACAAAGATATTCAAATATACAAGCTAAATTTTTTTTAAATCTCATCTGTCACCAATGCAATGATCACTAGAAGCCGAGCAAAACAGCGTCAGGAGGCACACCCACCATCTCCGGACTCGTCGCTCAGCTCCGCCTCGCAGCGGCCGGGACACGCCACACCCGTGAGCACCGTGTCACCGGTCGCTGCAGTTGCGTCGAGCTCGAGCGACGAGTTTTTCTCCCCGCCGTCGACACCACCACCACCACCAAGAGGACGACGACGAGGAAGAGGACGGCCACCAGCGGGCTTGGGACCTCGAGGCCAACAGGCCCCGAGCAGGGTCCCCGCTGCCGGTGGAAATGTGTCGCGCATGCGATGGACTCAGTCCATTAATGAAAACGTCATGCGCGCATATTATGGGGCTACTGAGGGGGGAAGCAACTTGACTGCGTACCGTAGTCGGATGCTCTCTCTGTTTCAGGTACTTGAGCCGGCTGTCAGCGTAGAGGCACAACGACTGTCGGATCAGGTGCGGGTCATCCAGCGTAACCATATTATGTTGGATGACACCGTACTTGATCGACTACGCTCCGAATCACGGAGTAACCTAGTTACGCCTGCTTCGCCAATGATCGCGGTACAGGTACAAAATGTATCCAGTGCTCCGCCGCGATCCGACCGAGGTGGTGAAGAGGATGATGATGAAGTTATATCCGTGAGTACCCAATGCAACGCACAATTGAGGAGTGCTTTGGAGAGTGCGTTCCGGGAGTATCGTTCCACTCCGCCTGAACTTAGACCACGTTTGCCTCGTTTGCCTATGCACAATAAAAACAAGGCGCTGATGTGTGCTCTAGATTCGCAGCTGTCAAATTGCTTTGACAGTAGCAAAGACCTCGCTGATACCCACTCAATATTGTACTGTGGAGCTGTAGCGGCATGTCGTGTAGCTCACGTCAAATTCCCTAACAACGACAGAGCCACACGACCAAAATTAGCTGTTTCAGCTTGGCAGTGTAGGATTGAGCGGCGTATCGGTGAGGCTAGGGCACTCATCGGCAAGTTAATCTGCTTCAGGGAGGGCAATACTCGCCCTAGAGTGATGCGCTTTGTGAGGCGGGCGTTCTCGGGAACTGATATTAGTTTTCGAGATTACTTGGCCCGCGTCACAGAGCGTATCGACTCCCTGAAGCAGAAGATCTGTGCATGGGCAAGCCGTATTCGTCGGTACAAGCGGCGAGTGGAGCGGTACACTCAGAATCGCACATTTCAAGCATTTTGGGAGCGACCGGACCAAGGTGTGACTGACACGCGTCTGCCGGATGATAACGCCATGTGTTTATTCTGGCGCAACATCTGGTCGGTGCCTGTCAGTCACACTGAGGGCGATTGGACCCGGGAGGTTGAACAAGCGTGTGATCCTATACCAGAAATGGGGGCAATCATCATCAGCCCCCAAGACGTAGCTCGTGTAGTCCGTCCGTTGCCTAACTGGAAATCTCCAGGACCGGACGGACTGCACAACTTCTGGATCAAATGGTTCCAAAGATCACACGCTTGCTTGGCGTCCCAGTTTCAATCAGCCTTAGAGTCAGGATCGCTGCCCCAGTTCCTGACGACAGGAATTACCCACCTGCTCCATAAATCAGGTAGTACCGCGGAGCCCAAAAATTATAGACCAATTACTTGTTTACCAACGGTCTATAAAGTTCTTACATCCATTTTGAGAGCTAAAATTAACCAACATATTGATAGTAATTCTATCATGTCTGCCTCTCAAAATGGATGTAGGAACGGGTCCCGCGGCACTAAGGAGCTGCTCCTCATTGATATGGCCATTAGCCAACAGGTTCGCCGCTCCCGAAAGAATCTGTCTACATGTTGGATAGATTATAAGAAGGCCTATGATTCTGTGCCTCATACATGGCTCATGAGGGTGCTGGAGTTGTATAAAGTAGATGCAACTCTACGTACCTTCCTGATGTCATGTATGGGGCAGTGGAGAACGGTTCTTCGCTATCCAGGATATCGACAGATCCAGGGGAACAGCGAACCGATAAGGATTGAGCGTGGTATATTCCAGGGTGATAGTCTGAGTCCATTGTGGTTTTGTCTAGCCTTGAACCCTCTCAGCACACTGCTGGAGCGTTCAGGTCTAGGCTATCTATTGAGGAGAGATGGTCAGGTCATATCTCACCTTCTTTACATGGATGATCTGAAACTCTTTGCCCCCAACAATTTGCAACTGATGAAGCTACTGAAGGTAACAGCAACTTTCAGTAGCGCCATCAGGATGGAATTTGGTGTGGACAAATGTGCAGTCATGCATGTGAAGCGAGTCCTACCTGTGATGAACCTTGTACAATATCTGGTGAATTTTGAATGGAGATACAGTCCGGAACACTGCTCAGCCGGGTCGGGTTCTCCGTTACCTCGGGTAGGAGAGTGTCCGGGCTGGATTCACTTTGTGATGTACATTGAGTGTTGTTGAAGGTCATCGTGTCTACACAGTCTGCATTACTATTACTGCTATCAACTAATTCGTTTGCAGCAAGGATATGTTCCTTAATTTGTTTTTAGAATTTACATACATAGAATAACATGACTTTAGTTGACGCTCTAAAACTTGAATTTCAGACTGTAAGTTTTGAGTGTCTATTTCATAAAACTTCTTACTATCCTCTAATTTAATTTGATAATTATTCAACTTTTTTATGAGGAAAACACGTTCTTTTATTAGTTGAATATTTTTGGAACTGTGTTTTTGTTGTTTTTTAAATTTCTTGCATTTTTTTATAATTCTATTTAATTTAGCATATTTCTTTATTTTATTTTGGCTTACTTTATAACTACTACAATTATATTTCAGAATAGAATCTTCAGTAAGATCTATTGTTGTTAAGAAATGTGGGTTGCAATTTGAATTTAATAATTGATTATATAGGTGATCTGTTTCCCTAACCTGAGTACATTCTCTTTCTTTCTGAAACTCAATAATTTGTTTGTTGGCATGAAGCAGTTCAACTTCTAAGTCCCTAACCTTACATAAAGCCATTTCATAATGGTTACTGCAGTCGTTGAAACCATCTGTGACCACCCGCAGATTGTCCCGTTCCTCAACAACATCCATGTATTGTTGGTGCAGGTCCACTAGCTCCCGTTTCAGGCTTGTGTTTTTTGTGAACGACCTTCTCGATTTCAACCTCATGTTCCTCTCTATCCAATAACAGCTGTTGACATTTGCTGTTTGCTTCCTTAAGTTCATCAAGGGCCGTTCTCAACTTAGCCTGTAACTCCTGGGTAGTTGCCTTACGGGTCATCACAGGCATGGTTTCAGGGAATAGAACTGAAAGTAGAAGTACAAAGAATGGTGAGAACTAATTGGATGGACAAAATTAGGAAAGCTAGAAATGAAAGAAGAAAATGAGAATAGACTGGAATATGTGATTGATAAATTGGTAACTGTGGTAGGCTTATGAGTCTTACACAAAATACTTTAATAAGATTATTAAATTAAGTTAAACTTTAAATTGATTTCATGTCTGTAACTTTTTTATGAAGTGGGTAGGACTCTTAGTTTAAAATTATTGGACTTATTTGACTAATAATGCCAAAAATTATTAAAGAATAACCAACGTACTTTTTGTTGTGTATTAGATAGCAAGTACATTTACTTATTACAAACTACACAACTACTTATCTAACAAGTGCTAACTGACACAGAACCTAACTTCAACTACAAAAGAGTGCCAGATTAGTCAGAATAATGAACTTAGTGCTACAGAGCTTTTAATTGGTTAATATGAGCTACTTATTAGACATTAAAAGGAAACAATTATACTCCCCAGATAGATCCGCAGGTACATCAGCTGTTCGTGTTATAGGTTACCGGTTGAGTTAGGAAACCAAACACTACTTGTTACAGTGTATTTTTCCGTGAAAACAATAATCTTGGGTATTAATACACATAATAGACATTTAATTATAATAATACAAGTTTTTTACACTAAAATATTAATTAAAACTAATTTAAAATTACGGAGCTAAATTTTGACATGTCACTCAACCAGTGTTGCCACTCAACCCATCAATTTACAGGTTTAACAGGTTATGTTTTATGTCCCATAGTACCTAGTGGGCGCGCCTATTAGCATCAACTGGCCACAAATCCAGACTCCCTGGCTGCTACTGAGAAATTCCTGATGGAAAAACCCAATATCACTTCGCCTAGTACACACACATTTCGTCAATTATGTTTATGTCCTATGTAATAGGGGCGCGCCTATTAGCATCAACTGGCCACAAATCCAGACTCCCTGGCTGCTACTGAGAAATTCCTGATGGAAAAACCCAATATCACTTTGCGTAGTACACCCACATTTCGTCAGTTATGTTTATGTCCTATGTAATAGGGGCGGGCCTATTGGCATCAACCGGCCACAAATTCATACTCCCTGGCTGCTACTGAGAAATTTCTGATGGAAAAACCTAATATCACTTTGCCTAGTACACCCACATTTCGTCAGTTATGTTTATGTCCTATGTAATAGGGGCGGGCCTATTGGCATCAACCGGCCACAAATTCATACTCCCTGGCTGCTACTGAGAAATTTCTGATGGAAAAACCTAATATCACTTTGCCTAGTACACCCACATTTCGTCAGTTATGTTTATGTCCTATGTAATAGGGGCGGGCCTATTGGCATCAACCGGCCACAAATTCATACTCCCTGGCTGCTACTGAGAAATTTCTGATGGAAAAACCTAATATCACTTTGCCTAGTACACCCACATTTCGTCCGCAGATGTAGGGCGTGCATAAGAATGTGCATAATATTACATTTTTTTTGCATCAGTAATTTTTTCTCCTTGTCTACATTAATAGCAATAATTTACTATTTAAGGCAGAATTGTACCATTATCAAATCTACTTGAAACCGACATTATTTTAAAATTATTGGTCACTCATTATATTCATACCTACATTTATTTTTTACCCAAGATTTAAAGTTTGTGTAAGTTAGTTCAAAGTTTGTCAAAAATTAATTAATACTAATTTTCCAAAATAAATGTACTTGCTTACAGGTACAACTACTTATGATAGTTTTTTTTTTTCGTATTTTTTTCTAAATGACCATAAGTTCTACTATACTTAAGTAATTTCAAGGTTATCCATTAATAGGGAATATGCATAAATTTTCTTTTTTATATTTCGTTACGGAATGTTATAGTACTATAAAAATAATGACAAAAAGCGAAAACAAGACATAAATTGGGCCAAACAACACAAAAGTTATAACCATTTAAACTTTTGTTTCTATCTCTTTCTAGGTAAACGGAATTTAGTATGTATTTTGTACGTCGATGTAGCGAATGACGTCATTTGCTGTATCGGATCTCTCTGTCTAATCAGCAGTTTCAAATGCTTATAACTTAGTATTTTTTATATATATTTAAAAAAAAAATCACTTTGTTATTTCTGATGTTAATACGCTTTGTTTAGAGTGATAAAAAAAGATCATGCATATACCCTATTACCGGAGACCCTGTATAATTAACACGCCCATCTATCTATCTATCATGGGGTTTCGGTTTCCGCACTTAGTCCCTAAAGTTGACCATTGTGCGTGAGCCGTGGTGGCCGTTTACTCCAACCAGCCCACCTCCCTCCAGAAGCAGATCAAACTTCCCGGTCTTCTCAGGGCGTCCGCAAGGGATCTTGGTGTTCCCAGGGTCTCCTCGCGAATCTTGGTAACGCCAGTGCACTCGAGGAGCACTTAATTATTAACACGCTATTGTTAGGTTTAAGACCTGCATTTCTCAATAAAAATGACATAATTAACAAAGCCGTCAACAAAATATCGGCCTTCGCAAGTCACGTACGCGGGTTCGGTTCCGTATCGGGGACAAATTGATGAGACATTGCTAGGATTACAATTGAGTAAATAAACTTGTCTCCTCCCTTTGCGCTTTAAAGTTTCTCGCTTCACCCTCGTTTTGCTGTAGGGACGTGAGCAGAGATCTAAGTGACTCTACGTCAAGTAGCGCTAGCCTTCTAACAGTCAGTCGTGGCAGACTGAACTGGTTTGCCAGGATATTGGAACAGCTAATGAAGAATATGTGGTAGGAAGGGGTCGGGAATAGGGTACATGACAAAAAATCTAATTAGTCCGTAAGATAGATATCCAAAAAATATTGGACACATTTTTTATTTTTTCACGAAATAAGACGATACAGAGCGTTGAAAACTCGTGTGACTCGTGTGAGTATATTTTTTACTCAAATGTGACGTCACAAGCACTCATGATCTTTGACACGTTTTATCTTCGTCAATTTTTATTAATTTGACAAACCAAAAAACACGTATCCAATATTTTTTGGTAATCTAACTGACGGACTAAACTTGATCATATTTTTAGTCATCATCCCTATTGTATATCTCTAGCAATAATGCGTTTAGTTTGGTGACTGCCTCTTTGGTTTTGAGGTTTAAAGCGTGACTACTGAGCTTCAGGGTTCTAAGTTCGATCCTTCAGATCGAGGAAGGATCGGGCAAAGTTTCATTAAGTCTGACATCTGGATTTACTAAATAAGCAGGCTCTATAGTCAAGATTTGTGCCTAGCGAATTTATTATTTATATGCGACTTGAAATTAACTAGCAAAATCAAACAGCACAGTTGGCGCAGTGGTTGAGCGATTGGCTGCTGCGCTGCGTGTCGCGGTTTGATCCTCGCACGCAACAAATATATTTGTATGGCCTACAGGCAGTTGTTCCGGGTCTAGCTGTTTGTGAATGAGAGTTTAAATGTTTGTAAACGCACCTACGATACAGAAAAAATACCTACCTAGTGTATGGTAAATGCATTTTTATATATACATTTTTAGGTATGCTGACATAACTAATGTCTTATGAAAAGTTTTGACTGTTGTGTCATTTCTTTTATGAGCTACTGGTATGTCGGCCGTGTCAGCCGTGTGGTATCCGGCAGAGTAGAATAGAACCAACCCATTACACTCACGGGTGTCGTATAAGGCGACTAATGTCTGAGGCAGAACACCTTGCGCCTCCGTAGACAAGAGAATGGGCAGCAGCGTTTTCTGTTAGTATTTCTCATCACTGCGATCTCCAATCCGCCTGCCAAGCGTGGAGATTACGGCAAATTCCTCCCATCATGGGAGAGGCTTATGTCCAGCATGGACGTTATGGGCTGTTGTTGTTGGTATGTTATAAACAACCGACCCTGTGCATATTTATTTATTTTCACTTCTCATGCTGTGACAGTGCTTATTTTTGCAGGATATAGGCTGCACAAAATCGAATTTTGTGCACAAGTGCATTAACGTATCTACTCATAAATGTATGCTCATTTTCTTTAAGGCAAAGAAAATGAGCCATACAGCCAAACACAATAAGAAGTTCATAGATAGAATTTGTTATTATAAAATATTTACTTTAATTTATTTGCCCTAAGTGTTTTTTAAAACAAAATATATTAAAATTTAAATTCAAGTACTGTACGGTAGGTTATATAATTAATTGAAGAAAATTATGATTACAAAATTAATTTAATAGTAGGCTGTATAAGTCTGCAGCCCAAGCCTAATATCAATGTCGTAAGATAAAGCGGCGATATGCCGGGAAAAACAATTTCCTTCAGTATACTAATTTGACTTTGAATTTTATTTAAAGAAATGTTATGTTATACTACTGTTTTATTTCCTCGCAATCGAAGTGAAAAGCAGAGTTTATATTCACAAAACCATTTTATCCTCGACATTACTTTTAGCCCAAAAAACAGAAAAATAGGTAAAAAGGTGATGCTTATATTTCTAGGATGGATGTGTTGAACTTCATCTCTTCTTGCTGTAATCTGCCATTATGCTCAGTAAACAGATTGCTAAGTCTCAGCATCTGCAGTAGACAAGAGCTTTATTTTTCAGCAACAAGTTGCAAAGACTGCAGGTGAGAAGAATATTTCAGAAAGCTGCATTATTCCTTCATTTTCATCTTAATTATAACAGCAATCAGTCATGTAATAGTACATTGTTACCCTAGGGGTGAAAGTAACTTATTTAGTCCCGAGACGGGGTTTGGTGCCCGAGCGAAGCGAGGGCGCTAATAGTTCGAGGGACTAAATAAGTCTTTAACCCGAGGTAAACACTGTGCTTTTCATTACGAATACAAGGAAAGTAAAAAAAAAACATACAACTCGAAAAAACTAATGAAGATCGGAATTCGAATGGGGTAGATGACACACCAATCAATTGAGATACTTTTTAAGAGCTGTCAAAACGCGGTTCTCTAATAGACTTTGTACGGCAATAGCCTACTGTGACGTCACTGTTTATTCAACTCAATGACTCGACTATTTATTGATTTCAAAGCAACTAAAAATCGAATTTGGCAATTAATTGAAAATAAATCGGGTTTTCAGGCCCAAAATAAAGTGTTTTTTTAGAGAAAGGTGTCTTGGAATTATTGTTTTATGGTGTCATCTACCCTATTGCCGCTTTCCCACCTATTTTGCTTTTTTTTTCTGTGGCCGGCCAGCTATTCAGCCAATACCTATTTTTCATTTTCATCATCGAAAAATGGTAAATATTTTTCCCAAATCTATGTTATTTTAAAGAAATAGTTGAAACTTAATTATAATAAAGATATTTAAAATATATATATTCTTTAATTAATACTTAACTTTATGTTATTTCAATTTTACATCGTGGCTGTATAGAAAGTTGGAACATGGTTCAATAGAAAAATGAACCATTTTTTTTTAATAATTTGACAGCTGTCAGTTAAAAACGATTCTCCCTAGGGCTGAAAAGTATTACTTTCAACCCGCTCCTCAGGCAACTTCAGACCTACTTTCAGAGTATGAGTAATGAAAAATAACTAACTCTTGCCGCCGGCGTCGCTCGTAGGTATAGTGATATTTATAAATAAGAACATACTGCCTGAATATTAAATATCCTATAGGCATCTTAATCTAGGTCATGGGAGAACTCGTGGCTAAATAATAACAGACACAAGGATCGATCTTCAGGTTAAGCCGCGCTGGCCTAGGTTGATCCGTGGATGGGTCACAATTACCCATTACATACCGAGTTGTCCTCTCGGAAAGCACAGCCGTTCATCCCGGCTGTCATTTGTAGATGTTTACAGTCGTTAAGTAGTCAGTGGCCCAAAAGTCTGACAACCAGTCTTACCGAGAGGGGTCTCGTATTACCCAGTACTAATTGGGATTGTGGAGGTCAGATAGGCAGTCGCCCCATATAAAATACTAGTATTTAGCTGCATCCGGTTAGACTGGAACTCAACCCCAAGATAGTTAGGAAAAGGCTAGGCAGATCATCCTAATCCAGGTCTTGGTTCATCTGTGTGCCTTTTAACAAAATTAATTCAGCCGTTAAGTTGTGAAGGCGTAACAAAAAACTGACTGTTACGTTATTTTATAGCTAATATTGGGTCAGAGCCCATTCGTCCCCTACCATTCGTCAACTTTTGAGGGGCCCATTCGTCCCCTGAAGAATATTTATTCTTCAGGGGTCTTATTCTTCAGGGGACGAATGGGCCCCTCAAAAGTTCCAGGGGACGAGTGGGCACAGGGTGCGAATCTTAGGGGACGAATGGGCTCTTTAGTGACGACTCTCAAGTTGGCTATGAAAAATAATATGTAATAAATTAAAGACGCCATTTTAGCCTTGTATCTCTATTCCCAAGTTACCTTATCTAAGCCTCGGGCATTTTGAGCTACTATTAAATTATGATATTTTACGATGCTTCGTGTTTTATAGCACTTGTGTTTTTAGTAGGTATTTATCTAATTTTGCTTCAGTGCTTTGACTGACGTCAGAAAATCATAATTTTTCTTTCGTTTTGGTTGAGAACAGCTGAAATGAAGTTGGTGAAAGTGCTAGCTCACATCTCACAGTCATATTATTTTTAAACACCTGTCTTAAGCTTTCACGGTTTTAAACTAAACTTATATTGTCACTTACGGGATATCTTCCGTGATTGTTAAGAGTCCTATTAAATTTTTTTCGCAATTTTTCGGTTTTTACTCCCTGGATCAAATTTTTTCGATCGGCGTACACGAGTCGATAATAATAGCGATTTCCAGATGATTTTAGATTGTTATTGACGAAAATTAGAGACGAGACTGACATGAGACTGAGGAGCGACTTGAATTGACGCAGAATTATAGTACTTCAATTTTATTTATTGTAATTTTGTCTTATTATATTGACAAACGGAAAGTAATGAAACGTATTCATTGTAGATCGAAGTTTTATATCATATTAATTTATTTGATAAAATTTAGTTTATTTGGAATATAACGGACGCTGAATCAAGACATTTATGGCTTAAATTACGCTTTCTTTACGATTTTATCCGTGAAAACCCAAGGAATTTAAAGAAATTCTAGAACTCCAATAAACAATTAAAACATTCAAGGTATCTTTCAGTAATTTTAGCTTTTATAAGAATTGAATCTAACAATGTGAATTAGAGCGTCAAAGTTCCATCGCCGACGGTTTTTCTTGCAAACTGAGTTCGTAAAATATTTATAGTAAATTACACGAAAAGAAAAATGAAAATGTGTAACTCCAACTTACAAGAAAGAGAATGGCAATAATTAAAATATCTTACTGTTGCTGAGAATCACTGCGTCAAAAATCATGAATTTGCTTAAAAAATGTAATAGGACTCTTAATTGTTTTGAGCTCCCGATATACCGGGAAGATATGGTGATTGTTAATTGTTTCGAGCTCCCGATATACCGGGAAGATATTTTGTAAGTGACAATATAAGTTTATTATTTATTTTATTTTTATTTAGATTCATAACGATTAATAGTTTTTTTCTTTTGTTTGTACAATCACAGGATTTTACTTATTCACTTGTATCATTGACTTTGTACGGAGTGACAATTAACTTTTAACTTGTCACACAATTTTATTAACTGTTAATTTTTAACTTTGGATTTTGATCACTTTTGTTCTTGTGAATTATCTTTTTATTGATAACTCAACATTAGTTATTCTTAATAATCATTAAGTATCATTAACAGTTTCATGATTTTATTTGTTACTCACATATTTTGAGTACAGTCATGGAACTAATTGTATTTACAACTTGTCATAAAACTTATTGTTCATATTCAAAATTACATTACTTACTGAACGCGTACACATTAGTTGCACCTGTTTTTTATTTTTTTGCTTTTTCATAATTCAATTATTTTCAGTTTATTTTTGTCGTTTCTTACTTAAATCTCTAATCATTTCGTTAGGATAACAACCGAAACGTTATTTTTAGTTTAGATTTGTAACAGTTGGAGAAACTTGTGACCATAGACCTACCCACACCCGTTTATTTTATTAATATATTTTTATGTTGACCTGGGTCCGTGGTTTTCTTCTATTTACCTCCACGGACACCCTTTCCGTCACATTGGCGTTATCATGTTGGAGAACAATAATGAGCGAATTCGTGGCAAAGTGCTAGCAAAGGCACCAACTCCGCGTTCATATATTGTGAAAAATAGAAAGGGCATTTACAGACGTATTCGCATTTGATTAAGAGCATGCCTATAAATTGTCAAAAGGAAGGGGTGATGAATGATGATTATATTGTGGTATCGGATGATGACGACGACATGTATGTTTCGGGTAATGATGACGATGATAACTATGTACCAAGTGATGATATGGAGGATAGCATGCAAAGTTCTTATGTACCACCTGTAACTCGTAGTAAGGCAAAGCAATGAACCTTGTTTACTATATTATGTTAACTTTATTAGTATTAAGTTTTCTTTTGTTGGTTTACTATATTATGTTAACTTTATTAGTATTAAGTATTCTTTTGTTTATGGGAAAGATGTTGTGGGTACTTGTACTCAACTTATTAAGCAAGTACCTGTAGATATAATAAATCAGTTGCTAACTCAGACTGCGGTGTTTCATTACATTGTTTGTTCATTGTTTTTTATGTAAATAAATTGGAAAGTAATTTTTAAAAATGAATCGCTGAATGTGTTGCTGAGCGCAAATCTCGAGAGCAGCTGAACCGATTTCGCTAATTCTTTTTTTATAATTTTCCTGGAAGTACGAGGATGGTTCTTACGGAGAGAAAAAATTAAAGAATTGCCTGAAAATAATAATTATAAAGAATCGACTGTTAGGCGGTACGAAGTTCACCGGTCAGCTAGTTAAAAATAAAATGTTAATGGGAAACCTGGTTCAATCCCCAGGTAAGCCAATTTTTTTTTATTGGACTGTCCCGTTGGTTGAATGGTTCCAAGCGCGACTGATAAGCGCGAGGTCCTGAGTTTGGTTCCCGGGCAGCCAAACTGTTATTGGTTTTTTCCATCAGGAATTCCTCAGTAGCAGCCACGGAGTCTGGATTTGTGCCCGATTGATGGCAATAGGCTCGCCCCCTATTACATAGGACTAAACATAACTGGCGAAATGTGGATGTACTATTAGATCCACCTCTGCCTAACCCTTCGGGAATTACAGGCGTGATGTCATGATGTGCTAATTGATGCCGATAGGCCACATCCCCACTGGTAGGGATTTTTCGGTGGGGATTTTTGAAATAGTCCCTTAAACATGAATGAATGAATAAGCTTTATTTAATCCCATACAAGTAACAACAATAATCAGTAAAAATAAACATAAACATTAATTAACAATTATCATCAGCAATAAATAATTAATTTAATCAAATCAATAATAACTATAAAAAATAACAAAAACAATAATTAATTCCATGAAACTATCAATAACAATAGTCGCTAACTATACGTAATTCTATCAGATCAATAAAAATAATAATCGTTTATAACAGCAATCATTAGATAATAATTCCATCAGATTAACAATAACTAACAATAATCATCAACAATCAATTAAACAATAAATAATATGATCAATTCAATAATAGTAATTAAAAAATAAACAATAATAAATTCCATCAAATTACCAATCATAATTAATAATAATTCGACAACTAATTTCATCAGATTGATAACATTAAAAACCATTAATAATAACAAACAATAAATAATTTCATCAAATTAACACTAATAACATGCAACAACCGACAATAATAAACATTAAGAAATAATAAATAATTTGATGAAATTATAAAAAAAAAAAAAAAAAATAGTATTAGGTAATAATTTAGCGAATAGTTTTCACTGTTACTTTTGTATGGACCCCCTTCGGGTAAAAGCCTCCTCCAAAGATTTCCACTTCTCCCTGTCCTTTGCCCTCTCAAGCCATTCTCGACCTACTGCCGCCATAATTTCATCTACCCATCTGGCACTAGGTCTGCCTCTCGCTCTGGTACCGCGAGGTCCCTTCCATTTTATGGTTTTTAAAGTCCACCTGTTATCAGCGTACCTGGCTACATGACCTGCCCAGTTCCACTTTCTTTGTCGAGAAAAAGATAGTGCGTCTGTTATGCTAGTTTTTTTGCGAATGTCTATGTTTTTCACTCTATCTTTTAATTTTAAACCCAGGTAACTTCTTTCCATTCTTCTTTGAGTGGTCTGGATTTTATTTCTGGTTTTGAGGTCGAACGTCCAAGTTTGGCAGCCGTAGGTGAGGCAAGGTAAGATTTCCGAGTCCATAACTATTAAACATACCTGGAGAAATGTTAGTGGTACCATAAAGGATGTAAAACACCTCTTAACGAAGCCGAAAGGCACTTGTTCTCCTCGTCATTGCGATCAATTTTTTATTCTGCACCATACCTGGGAACCTTCTAGTTACGGAGAAATTGGGGGTCAAAGTTTCAACTTTTTGACAATTTCTTTTTTTTAATACAAGTTTTTTATGTAAGATTTTTACTTTAAACACCTCCACGACCGCTATACTATTCAATCCATCTACCAGCACAATGTTTTGAGTGCGTTACATTGAGTTCTACCACAAAACATGATGTTTCACCTCAAAAAAAAAGTCGTTTCCCAGCAATAATTTTTGCGTAAATTTACTTAGTTTGATGTACAGAATGCTTGGTTGACGGCTTCGTGATGAGGTCTTTTACACCCTGTATACATTTGCCTATCTCTTTGCGAAAAACAAGCTTGATGTTTGCGCCTAATTCCGTCTACACCATTATCAAGATATACCTTCCAGGCAAGTCCCCGCAAGAAGCTTGTATCTCAAACCATTACACTTGGCATTTTACTCAACTTGACAGATGACAGATTGGGAAGACATTCCCGCAGGCTACCTCACTGTCGACTGTCAGATGTTCTGCTGGGTTGAAGATATCGCGCGTTGTGATATGAAGGGTGAATCTCCGTTTGTTTACTTAATGTTTGCAGGGCTTAAATACCGAGCAAAATATAATTATATTGTTGTTATCAACGTGTGAGATCTTAGAATTACAGTACAAAGGTTTTATTGTAAAGACCCGTAATTTAAAGGGACGGACAATGCTGAAAACCTATCAAGCTTGGTTGTTATAAAAAATGTAATAAATGACCACATTGACCACAGATAATTATAGCCTGTATATCTAGACAACGGAAGTATCAAGTCCATGAAAACCAAGCGCGCCATTTTTTGACTACCTACTATGACGTCGTAAGCACTATTTAGTTACTATACTACAAACAGGTTACTGTACAAAATATACTACAATTTTGGTTTAAACTTAACTTGGTATGTTCCCAGACGTTCCCGAAAGCGAACAGAACATTGTTATTTTAATTATGTCTGTAATTACGGGCAACTACAGGTTAAAATGTCTAGAATTATGTTCTTGTTGTAACTTGTTGTTTTAAGGCGGAAATGCCAGAATAGCCAGCGAAACTGAAATTTACTTACGTTATCTGCAATTTTCCGGCTGCACGTTGGAAGAAAATGTTATTTGCGGCCTTAATACGCATTCATTTACTGAATTATAATCACTGACATCATCAATACAACCCTCTTAAGTTCATTTAACCCATTGCATGACTGTTTCATGAAATAATCATTCAATCTAGGATTAACTGAACTTAAGGGGACTACAGGAGCGAGTTCAAGTGGAGAGGGTTCGAGCAAACGCGAGTTTTATAATGCAAAAAATCATATGTTTCACTGCAATAAACAAAACCTGAAAAATATATGATATTTCATGCATCAGGATATATGCTAGTATGATAGTACTTAAAGTACCTACTCTAAGTGTAGTGAAAAACCGTAAAAGTCTAAAACAGTGTAGTATGATAGTGTTTTGAAAACATAATACAACTAGTAAAAACCATACAAAAATACATGCGAGCATTCTGATTTTTTGGCAAATAATTCTACAAGCAACATATTAGCATGATAGTGTTTTATTTTTTTAGTCCAACAACAACAACAACAACAACAACAGCCCATAACGTCCACTGCTGGACATAAGCCTCTCCCATTATGGGAGGAATTTGCCGTTATCTCCACGCTTGGCAGGCGGATTGGAGATCGCAGTGATGAAATACTAACAGAAAACGCTGCTGCCCATTCTCTGGTCTACGGAGGCGCAAGGTGTTCTGCCTCAGACATTAGTCGCCTTATACGACACCCATGAGTGTAATGGGTTGGGTCTATTCTACTCTGCCGGATACCACACGGCACGCTTTTTTAGTCCAATCAATAGATTTTTAGTAAATCGCAAAAAAACACTCATTTCGCACTATTCGGCCCGCAGTGACTGACGTAACAACCACTTTGTAGTGCAAGCTGATTAAAACATTATTCTAACAGTATTTCAAACGAAGTTTGAACCACCACAATTGGAGTTGCTAATTTAGCTCCTGTAGTCGCCTTAAGAGGGCCCTTCCCGGCGCGCCTTTCGTCAACGCGAGCATGGTCGAAAAGCTTGTTGGTTCATCCAGAGCCACAGCGGTGGTATTCTTTCAACTCCCCTGTCTTACCTAGCCTCGAATCCGCACTACTTGCCTCCCGCGTACCTCATACCGCCTAACGCGGGGACTTTTAACGAAAAATATTGTTCGAAAATTTATAAAACTTGTTCCAGGAAAGCCGTCAGCCGTGTGATATCCGGCAGAGTAGAATAGAACCAACCCATTACACTAACGGGTGTCGTATAAGGCGACTAATGTCTGAGGCAGAACACCTTGCGCCTCCGGAGAACAGAGAATGGGCAGCAGCGTTTTCTGTTAGTTTTTCATCACTGCGATGTCCAATCCGCCTGCCAAGCGTGGAGATTACGGCAAATCCTCCCATCATGGGAGAGGCTTTTGTCCAGCAGTGGACGTTATGAGCTGTTGTAGTAGTAGTAGTAGTTCCAGGAAATACGTGTTTTTCAATTAGTCTTACAAGTATGTGAAATAAATATTTGTTATTTAGAATCTCCACTAAATTTGCAAGGCTTCTATCGGGATGCTTTCTTTACTTTTACAATTTATAAGTACATTATGAACGGCCAAAGTTGAGGTAAAAGTTGTGAAAAACAGCAATTTTTGGAGGCTTGTACTGAATTTGTTTCTACAAATTTTTATTTCCTGCTTCGATAGAAGCCTAGATATAGTCCACAAGATACCTATTAGTTCAAAAAATTCAAAGAAATTCTAACAACGGCATAATCACGCACGAGCTATAGTCAAAATTTTCGCGAAAAGTGTGGCGGGTTGGCCGCTCTTAAATGGGTTGCTCAGCAGTCGCGCTTGCGACCCTGGACCAAACGAGGCACACTTACTTACTTTATAGCGTACTTACATTTTTTATTTGTGTACTTTACTGATACTAATACTCTTACCCTGCGTCATCATATTGCCGGGCAAATTCCTCTCCCGATACCTTCCAGTTATTTCTATCCAGGGCTAATCTGGACCACTAGCCGTTGGTTTTGTCCAGCTTGTCCCGCCATCTACTTAGATCTGCCGCGACTAGGGTTACCAGGGCCTGAAATCGGAAATCCGGTCTTGGAAGATGAAAAATCCTGATTTTCGACAAAAAAGACCAGTCTACTACGATCAAACAAAAACCCGAAATTTTTGTTCAAAGTTAGAAAAAAAATACAATAAATCATGTTCAGTTATCAAAAGTAAAACGTAGAAGTGCTAATTATATTTTATTACTAGAAATTGCTTTTAAAATTTGGTTTTGGACGCCAACATTTTATTGAAGAATTGATCACAACTTTATTCTTTCCAATTATGTTATACTTCGTAAGTACGATGGCTCTAATGGACTTCACTGATAGTCTGTTTCTTTCTTTCGTCCGGAATGAGTCGAAAAATTCGGTCTGGCACAAAATCCGGGCGAAGTCCGGTATTGGAATTAAAAATCCGCTCAAGACCGGATTTATCCAGTCAGATGGTAACCCTAGCTGCGATGCCTTCTGGCTGTGTGAACTCTTACTACTCTACTTTCTCTATGTGTCCCGGCTACATCACACCACGAAGGTTAAGGAGATCGTGGAGTATGTCCGAGCGAAGACCAGCTGGACCTTGAGGGTCGAGAAGTTGGAGTCGCGCCACAACAAGAATTTTAAGTCGTTCGTGCTGCGAGTTTCGACTCATCATATTGAGACCTTCCTCAAGAAAGAGTTTTGGCCGAAGAGTGTCATGTATCGGCGATTCCGCGAAAGGCTCAGCGCAACATGACGCCGTCTCTTCGTGTACAATAGTTAAATTCGATTTTTGTGGTTTAAATCAATAAAGGGTGCCCCCCGACCCGTATAACACCTCTTAACGAAGCCGAAAGGCACTTGTTCTCATGTTCATTGCGATCACATTTTTGTGCTACACCTTACCTGGGAACCTTCTAGTTACGGAGATATCGGGGGTTAAAGTTCCAAATTTTTTACAAGTTTTTTTTTAATTCAAGTTTTTAATGTTTTAAATTTTTTAATACAAGTTTTTGAAGTTTTAAATTTTTACTTTAAACACCTCCACGACCCCCGTACTATTCAATCCATCCATTAGCACAATGTTTTGAGTGCGTTACATTGAGTTCTACCACAAAACATGATTTTTCGCCCCAAAAAAAAATCTTACATTAAAAACTTGTATTAAAAAAAAACTTGTCTAAAAGTTGGAACTTTAACCCCCGATATCTCCGTAACATGTAAGATTTTTACTTTAAACACCTCCACGACCCCCGTACTATTCAATCCATCCATCATCACAATGTTTTGAGTGCGTTACATTGAGTTCTACCACAAAACATGATTTTTCGCCCCAAAAAAAAAGTCGTTTTGGGAAACGACTTTCCATACTAAGTAACTTTAAAGTTACTTAGTTTGATGTACAGAATGCTTGTTTGATGGCTTCGTGATGAGGTCTTTTACAACCTGTATGTATGTTAGTATGTTAGGTATTTATGATATGGGTCTTTTGTTACCTGAATTAAATGATATATTATAATTATTTATAAAATTAAATTGAAAAACGATAAACAAAATAAGCTTGCTATTGGTCACACAACAGCATAATATACTCTTCTTGGTATATGAACAAACCACCATTCCTCTCCCACCATCAATTTCATCCTTAAATAATACGTGAACCAATACAACGTCGCCTTATTTATTTCATATCATTTTTCGTCACAGACGCAATAGACAGAAATGTAAGAAATATCGTTTCTGCTCCATACAATATCTTATTCACATTCGTACGTCATACAGGCTATTTCTCCCTGACACGTCTCTTACAGATTTATGTGTTTTCCTACGTGTAGACGTGGCTGTACAGAGTGTATTTGTTTCAGCAAAATGTGGATGAATTGGGTTTTTTTGATAAGTGTATGAAGTACCTGAATTTTGATTGTGAGTTAATCATAATCATTTTATTTGCAACTAGCTTTTGATCGCGCCTTTGCTTGCATTATGTACGAAATGCTCACAGGAACCGTGACCGTGAACCGTTAGCCGTGTGGTATCCGGCAGAGTAGAATAGAACCAACCCATTACACTCACGGGTGTCGTATAAGGCGACTAATGTCTGAGGCAGAACACCTTGCACCTTCGTAGACCTGAGAATGGGCAGCAGCGTTTTCTGTTAGTCTTTCATCACTGCGATCTCCAATCCGCCTGCCAAGCGTGGAGATTACGGCAAATTCCTCCCATCATGGGAGAGGCTTATGTCTAGCAGTGGACGTTATGGGCTGTTGTAGTAGCTCACAGGAACGTTTTAAATGTAGTTACACTTGGGGATAACGTAGCTTTCCGTTAGTGAAAAAAAAATCGGAATCGGATCAGGAGTTCGGAAGATTACTCCCTACTTAAAACATTCAAACGAATTTTACTTTTTCATAATATAAGTATAGATAAGTATTGTCTTTCTAAAAAAGGTTTGAATTGATAACTAGATTATCTATCTACATAACCAGTCTATGAGTTTCCCACCGTCGAACACAAAACATAGGCCTCATCTCTGTGAGTGAATGGTGGACATGTTTTAATTTTATTTTGGTTTTATGACATGTCAGCGTTCTCATGTTTAACTGTACGAAACACTGAAAATAAATTGTTTCACAAATAAGTAGCAATTTGAATCTGCCTACAGTTACTGTTTCCCGCAGGCTATTTATAATTACTACAGCGAACCATGACATCAGTGTCAGTGTATGTTATGTTAATCTTCAGAGATTAACATAACATACGTAAAGTATCTTTTAAAACAAGCTGTGCCTCTTAAATTATAAATAACTGGTGTAATTTCATTAAAAGAAAAAAATAAAATGAAAATTCATTCATAATGTTTGTGTGATGAGCATGGACATTTGTTTCCGAGTCATAGATGTCTAAATGTATAATGAGTATGTATTTACAAACAAAAAAGTATCTAAATAATATATGAACTATCTGGTGTCCACGACACAAGCCTCGTTAATTAGTGTGGCACTAGATGGTGTTGTGTGTAGGGAATGCAATCCCGCGGATCCGCAATCCCGCAAATGCGGGATCCCGCATGAAATTAGCGGGATTACAAATGCGGAATTACACGTGCGGGATCCGCAAGATTTGCAAGATTTCATTTGTTCCAGCCTGAATTCGCATAACATCATGTACGGCACGAATGCACAATAATAGGGCGATCCCCAAATCGAAGTACGTATCTTTTGACGAGTGAATGGGAATTTCTCTCTGTTCGGGGATTCCCCAAAATATCTGTCGCGTGATTTTATACTCTGCTAAATAAAATCCGATCAAATGTAAAAGATGAAAGTTAAAACACCTTATGTATACTCCGAAAACAATTTCAGAAGCAAGTGTCCGAATCTCATTAATATTTTTATATCAGACTTTAATTCACATATCATAATTTAGATTTTTGTCATTATTTCTGATCATTTTTTTTATTTTACTATTTGTTTCTTCTAGGTAAATTCTATTGTTTCATTTACTAACTTAGAAAATAATGTTGTGGGCTAATAATTCTAAAATGTTGTACAATCCTGCAAATCTTGCGGATCCGCGGGACTGATGGTCTCAATCTTGCGGATTTGCAAGATTATCTTTTGGGTGCTGGATTGCATTCTCTAGTTGTGTGTAATGTCTAGCGATATTTATTTATTAATTTTCCTAACTATACATCTGAGTCCACCTTTTTAGAAATCAGGGTCAAATTAATTATAGACCCAAACACAAGTCAAGAACTCCAAAAAACATATTAAAATGGACTTTCAAGCCAGTGCTTAGATTTCCTAGTCCGTGCCTCTGCAAGCCGCACAAAATTTTGTAGCAGCCACCAAAGGATATGAGGCTCGGATCTCAAGACATATGAGACATGTCTCTGAAGAATTTAATATCTAACGTTGGCCGTACATACCGCGTATCGATTCTGTGAAATTTTGAGCTGTACGAAGATTTTTGGAGTGTTTTAAATGTAACTTGTTTTTGGTGAAACAGTTTCAGTTGACTAGTTCGTTTTTCTTTTAACATAACATAACGCCTGCCATCGAGGAGCTCATGGCCAAATAATAACAGCCACTCAGGTCTATCTTTAGGTTAAGCCGTGCTTGCCTAGGTTGGTCTGTGGATGGGTGACCACCCTTAGATACCGAGTTTCCTTCGTGCCTCGGAAAGCACGTTAAGCTGTTGGTCCCGGCTGTCATTTATAGATCTTTGACTATCGTTACAGGAAGTCAGTGGCCCGAAAAGTCTGACTACCAGTCTTACCAAGGGGTATCGTATTACCCGGTACTAACTGGGTTGTAGACAATGATATAATATAGTAAAAAGAGGTAGATATCGCACTAGCACGCACAAATTGTTGAGGACAAAGTGACACAATTGTTGCACTTTGATAGCTAGCTATCTCTTTCTAACTTATACGTTCCGTATTATCTATCGCTGTCGTAGTTTTAAATTACTCGCAACGATATCTGACCGCCACTCAGTATGAACATGGCGTATCTTCTTTATAATATCATTGGTTGTGGAGGTCAGATAGGCAGTCGCTCCATGTAAAATACTGGTATTCAGCTGCATCCGGTTAGACTGGAAGCCGACCCAAACATAGTTGCGAAAAAGACTAGGCAGATGATGATAAACATCACGCCTGTAATATCCGAAGGGTTAGGCAGTTCTGTTAAAGTCCCGTGTAAAAGGGGGGGACTATATTGCCATCAACAAGGCACAGACCCAGACTACGTGGCTGCTATTGAGAAATTCGTGTTGGAAAAACCGAATAACAATTTGGCCGACCCGGGAATCGAACACAGGACCTCTTGCTCAGCAGTCACGAGACAGTCTTTCTTTAAGGTTTGTAGTGTTATGAAGTAATTAATTTTGTAACAAAATAAACACAATTGCATATCCAAGTTTCTGTATAAATATTTTGTGGAATGGTTTAGAAAAAATAATAGGTTCACAAAGCTAAGGAAACAACCTCTTTAGTTATTAGTGGTCACTAGCACTACCGGTGAAGATATTGGGTTCCATTTCCAAGAAAGGGCTCATTTACGGAGACGCGGCGCGTTGCGCGGCACGTCGTGTGGCGCGGCCCGCTTAAAATTCAAACATATGGCAATGTATGAGAGCGTTTACGGAGAAGCGATTTTACGCGCGTTTGCTTAAATGCAGCGTTGCCCGCCGCGTGCACCGCCGCGTCCACCACCGCGGTCAACGCGGTAGTGCGCGCGCAAATACAAACATGACAGATGACACCGCCGCAGCACACGCCGCCTCTCCGTAAACGGAAAAACGCGCAACGCGCCGCCCGAAGCGCCGCGCGACGCGCCGCGTGTCCAGAAATGAGCACTAAGGTATGGCATCATTGAGTTGTTGCATCAAAAATTTCTCAGAACCAACTCGGAATCTGAACTTGTACCCGATCTCTACAGCTTTAATTAGATCCTTATTTCCTCGCCTTAAGGCAGACTTCAGCTTGTGGCAATAGGCTCGCTCCCTATTACTCACGACATAGACTTATGGGTGACCTATGGAGTATAGATCTGCTATTATTTTAAAAAAAAACATCCCCCCTAACTAAATCGCTGAACCACAAAGCTTACCATTCCCCAAAACCCACCATTTCCCTTATTACGTTTTTTTCTCACCAATTATTTCAAAGAACCAAACCACTTCAGACATGCAAATCCCTCTGTACGTTATAAATGGCTGGTTGTATTTTATTCGGGACGTTAGTCGTAAATCGGGTCGACCCTGATTGGAGGCAGGCTGCATTAGGATAAGGTACCACACACATTTGTTAGGTATCGACAAGGAGGACTGATTAGAATCGCCTGTTTTGTGGGTCGTAAGATAAAATACGCGGAAAAGTGAAGGTACAGGTAGGATATACAGGGTGTAAACAGACCATACTACTACTACTACTGGTAGTTGAGTAAAAATTTAATTGCTATCAAGTGTACTGTGCGAACGGTAACGAATCGAAGCGATGCGATACGATATGTGCACGTTATAGTTTGAGGGTAGTTGAAACTTTTTTTTTACTGTTTTATTGATTCAGATTATGGAGTATGGTAGCATAATAGAATAGTGAAGCGTACAGTATCAGACTTCAGTAGGTATACGTCAACAACAACAACAACAGCCCATAACGTCCACTGCTGGACATAAGCCTCTCCCATGATGGGAGGAATTTGCCGTAATCTCCACGCTTGGCAGGCGGATTGGAGATCGCAGTGATGAAAGAGTAACGGAAAACGCTGCTGCCCATTCTCTGGTCTACGGAGGCGCAAGGTGTTCTGCCAATAAACAATACACGAAGCCATTAACCAAGCATTCTGCACATCAAACTAAGTAACCTTACGCAAAAATTATTGCTGGGAAATTACTTTTTTTTTGGGTTGAAAAATCATGTTTTACGGTAAAACTCAATGTAACTCAAAAAATATTGTGCTGGTGAATGGATTGAATAGTGTGTGGGTCGTGGAGGCGTTTAAAGTAACGAGAAAAAGTTCGTACATTAAAAACGTGTATTTATAAAAAAAACTTGTGAAATAGTTGGCCGTGTGGTATCCGGCAGAGTAGAATAGAACCAACCCATTACACTCACGGGTGTCGTATAAGGCGACTAATGTCTGAGGCAGAACACCTTGCGCCTCCATAGACCAGAGAATGGGCAGCAGCGTTTTCTGTTAGTCTTACATCACTGCGATCTCCAATCCGCCTGCACAAGCGTGGAGATTACGGCAAATTTCTCCCGTCATGGGAGAGGCTTATGTCCAGCAGTGGACGTTATAGGCTGTTGTAGTTGTAGTAGTTGGAACTTTGACCCCCAATATCTCCGTAACTAGAAGGTTCCCAGGTATGGTCTAGAACAAAATAAAATTATCGCAATAATGGGGAGAACAAATGCCTTTCGGCTTCGTTAAGAGTCTTATAATACACATGTAAACGGGTATTTATCGCGAATTTTACCGAGCTTGTCTTCTAATATCGTATAATATTATAATAAAACAAATTAACTCATACGTGCCTCTATCATTCATTACAGTCCACTGCTCCATAACATTTTTGTATCGCACCACGGCTGGTGCAATCCGGTCGAAACGTCGGGCATTTATATTAAAGGTAAAATTCGCGATAAATACCCGTTTACATGTGTATTATAAATATTATAATGTGATCGTGAAAGTTTAAAAAAGACAGTTAAGAGTCTATATACGCCGTTTATGTGGGTGAAGAGTAGGTCACTGAAACCGCGAGGAGCTCGTGGCTAAATAATAACATATTTAGGTTAAGCCGTGCTTGTTTAGGTTGGTCTGTGGATGGGTGACCACCTTTCTTTGTAAGACTGCTTGTTAGACTTTCGGGCCACTGACTACCTGTAACGACTGTTAAAGATATACAAATGACAGCCGGGACCAACAGCTTAACGTGCTTTGCGAGGTACGGAGGAAAATCGGTGCCTATTTAATGGTTGGTCAACCCATCCACGGGCTGACAAACAAATTAATATTATCCTACCAAAAAAAACTAGCCCAATCCCCAAATTTTCTCCCCTTAAACTAAAAAATAATCACCAATAATATCCCATTAAAATACAATCGAACTACCCTCCATTAACTAGTCCAAGAGCGAACCAAACCTGATATACATCAGTTAGCGCAACTTTTTTCGGCGCCATTCTTTCGCGGTTTCTTTTTCTTTCTTTCATTCTTTCTTTTGAACGGCCGGTGACAGCCCACTAATGGAACGATACTACGGAGCCGCTTCGTACTTACGTTCAGAAATGAAATAGTGGGAGCTCTTTTGTTTAGCCTTTTTGTGTACCTACTGCTTTGAAAGTAGTTTTTGTTTGGTAGGATACGATATTAGGTGGGTTTTATTAGTGGATAGTGGAATTGTTAGGTGTACGTGTTTGTTGTGGTGATAATTGATAGTTATTTTATGTACCGACCAGCTGTTGCCCGCGGCTTCGCCCGCGTGAATTTCGGTAGCTGTCCCATGGGATCATACAAAACTACTAGTATCCTACATGTTAATCCAGGTTATTAACTATCTATGTGCCAAATTTCATAATCATCACAATCACCATCACTATCACAATCACGATCATTATCACAATCACAATCACGATCATTATTTCAATCACTATCACTGTCAAAATCACCATCACAAACGCCATCATAATCACCCCTATTTCAACATCACCAGCAGATGTCATTTTCATAAAATAGTTTTTATTATATGCGAATAAATTGCAGAAACACTGTACGGGCTGCAGTAGTTATCTCCGTACACCGATTTGTCGTGAAGGTTTTAGTTTAGAGAAACGCGTTCCACTAAGATAAGTGTTAAGTTTATTTTAGGTAAAAGTATGTATAGTAATAATAGTAGAAGGCGATTATTTCTCTTAGTTGTTGATAGCTACCCAGTTAGAAGTTCACTATATTTAAAATCGTTGGTCATGTAGTTTTATTATGCCAAATTATGACGCGCATCGTTGGCCTAAAGTAGGTTACCGAGTAAGCAGAAAAATGTACGGCGATGAGACCGTACATATTGGCAACCCCCTAAAGAAGTTAAGATGAGTAAAGAGAGAGAAATAAACGCCTGTACAAAGTCAGACATTAAAGTAAAAGTAAATAGGTAAACAATCAATCAAAAGTAAAGGCAATGTTGTCTCGGTGTCCTTGAGTTTGAACGTGGCAGTCGTCTGTGAACGCCTGCTTGGTTTTCTTCTCTGGCAGTCTGCTGTCGAGATCCCATTGGTTGAAGTTCGATGTCCTCATGCGTTTGCCTTTTATTTGTCTTCCTTGGAAATCGCCTCTTGAGCAGTGTGCAGTATTTCCTTGTTATGATCCACAGGAAAGTGATGACAGCAATTGTTAGTAAAAGGTAACAAATTGCATATTGGTGAACGTCATGGTCCGTGATAGTGGATGGTAGTTTCGGCTCGTTCTCTTGTTGGAACCGCAGCTTTTTGTCAATTTCCCCGAAGTCGTTTTTCTTAAGAGTGAAGAGTTCGTGTGGCGAGTTGTGGAGTGTAACGTTGACAACGTTGTTTATCGGTGAATTCAGGTTCGGTACATGCATGTCATAGTTAACGTTGAGGTTGCTGTTGTATTGATTGTGCGAAGTGATGGTGAGTTCTTTTGACCGCAGTACGCATCCTTGGCTCAAAGTTACTATAGCCGCTGATGTGATAGTTTGCGATATTACGTCGTTTTCACAAATAGTACGTAATTCGCACCTTCCGCAACAAACAACTAACCAGCTGTTTGATTCTTGCAATTTGATCCATGCTTCCTCGCATGACACGCTGTGGACGTCACACAGTGACGTAGTTACACGATGACCCAGTAGTTTTGCTTCGCAAGGTGCATTCTTGTTTTGTAAGTTGAACACTGGTATGTTTGCGTTACAAATGAAGTTATCTTTTTGTCGTTTGATGCATTGCTTAAAGTCTTTATCTGTTAGTGAGATGTAAGAATTTTTCTCAAAGTTCACAGCAATGTATTCCGAAGATAATTACTGTATCAATGTGTAATTTGACTCCGCCTTGAATGGTATAGCGATAGCCCGATAGTAGGTGAAGACCTCATTCGAAATTAAAGGAATGTGAACTTCGAACATAAAGTAGTTTTTCGTTATTCGTGCTTTTACGTACAGTAACTTGTAAAGTTCCTTGATATCTTCTCTGATATTTTCTGTCGGTAATGATAGAGTCCTCGGCAGTCTGCCGGATATGTCTTCCAGTTGCTTTACTAGACTCACTGGTGATATCAAGTGCACGTCCATATGTCCACTGTAGACATTAGTTAGAGTGTTCAGGAGCATAGTTTGAATTTCCTTAAGATTTCGTAGTAGTAGCGATGCTGTGAGCGAAGCGGAGTTGAAGTAACTTGTGGCCATCATTATTTGTATTTCTGTTTCAATGCTGCCCAGATTCGTCTTAGTTTCTTCCATGAAGACGTGTTCTATCATCTTGCATTGAAGCTTGATATTTTCATCGTTTTTCTTCAAAACGTCATTTTGTAGTTGCATGATCGATGTTTGGTTTTTTGCGAGTTCAAGCAAATAGTTTTCGTTGTGTTGTATGGCATCAATGTCCTTGTGGTATTTGTCAGCAAACCTCTGGTCCAAGACACCGAATAAGCTGTTTGCTATCATGCCTACTCCGTCGATAAAGCCGCGCTTCTTGCGCGTAGATAAATGTTTGTGGGGAGCCAGCAACATTGTGTTGTAGAAGTTGAGTAGTTCCATCTCGTGGGTAAGTTGATCCGTCGTTGCTTGGCAATAACTTTGATGGATCTTCTGGCAAAGGTCATTCACCCCATATATGTACTTTTCAATATGTTGAACGCCCTGCCAATAGTTTGTTAAGTTGTAATACGTAAGCAAAGTCCATTCATCGTGAATGAGTTTTATTTTGCCTATGGTGTCATAATAAATCGGTCGCTCGGGTTCCAGGTTGGTAATTTGAGTGCCTGACCTTAGTTGCGAACCATATGATCCATTCACAAGTATCAACAATGTGAAAAGAAACATTAAAATGTTTGTAAGACATTTTGTTCCTGAGTGTTTTGTTGTGGTAGGTTTCTCAGCCTTTTGTAAATCAGTTTTAAGTTCTTCATAATTTTTATTGCAGTTTATGTCGATGGGTAACGCCGATAGTTTTATTATAGGTCGTTTAATGACACCGTTTTGGGTTTTTAGGGTTGTCACTCGAACGTATCCGTCCGCTCCGGGGTGAAGTTCTAGCACCCGTCCCATAGCCCATTTTCCTGGCGGCAAATTGTTGTCCCGGACTAGTACGACGTCCCCCTCGCTGAGGTTTTTCTTGAGATTGTTCCATTTGCTGCGCGTTTGTAGTTGAGTAAGATAGTCGCTTGACCAATTCTTCCAAAATTGTTGGAACATATGTTCAGTTAACTGCCATCGTCGGCGGAGATCTATGTAGTTTTCATCAGTGTAGTCGGCTCGTGGTAAAGACATTGTTGGTCCCCCCGTTAAAAAGTGACCCGGTGTCAGGTAGTTATAAAATTCTTCGGGGTCTTCAGTAAGTTGGCAAAGCGGCCTGGAGTTCATGCACGCTTCTATCATCGCAAGCAGGGTGGCAAATTCCTCGTACATCAGTTTTTGGTCTCCTAGCACTCGACGAAGGTGATACTTCATCGACTTGACCGCTGCTTCCCATAGTCCACCAGCAGTCGGCCAAGCGGGCGCATTAAAATGCCATTGTACTCCCATGTCTGCGATTTTATTGAAGAAGTTTGGCGACAAGATTTGCTTGAAGTCTTCAAACTCTTTTTGAAGCAACCTTGCTGCGCCTATGAAATTCGTACCACAGTCCGAGTAGACGTGACCTGGTGTACCGCGCCTGGAGCACATTCTCTGGAAGGCTGCTATGAAAGTTTCAGTACTTAAGTCCGATGCAAGTTCGATGTGCACAGCCTTTGTCACCATACATACGAATATGCATATGTAACCCTTTGAAGTTCGAACTCCTCTTCCTTTGTTGAGTCTGACTTCAACGTGTCCCGTGAAGTCAACTCCCGTGTGAGTAAACGGGCGCGAAGGTTGTGGTTGCAGTTCTCCCATGAGTTGGTTTAACTCCGACGGGTTGTAGCGATGGCAGCGCACACAGCGCCGTAGTTCAGCTTTCACCGCTCTGTTACCGCCAATGATCCAGTACCGTTGCCGGATGTGCGCTAAAGTTAGTCTGGCTCCTCCGTGTAAAGTCGTTAGGTGAGCTTGATGGATCACCAACTCAGTAAGTCGTCCACCCTTAGGTAGAATGATGGGATTCTTCATCTCAAAGGGTAAACTGGAATGGTTCAGTCGACCCCCGACTCGGATTAAGCCGTTGTTGTCCAAGTATGGTTTAAGTTTGAAAATGTTACTTTTAGTAGAAATAGTTTCTTTCTTCATAAGTTGTTTATATTCTTGTGTAATTTCCGTTTGTTGCACATATTTTATTATTTGTTCATTTGCATTGTTTAATTCGCACAAAGTGAGGCATCCGGTTTCACATTTCGTGTAGTTACGTGCGTTTGCGATAAATCGTTGTATCCATGCTACAATTCTGGTCGCTTTGGTCAATGAACTGCAATTAGTTAATAAGTTATGAATACAATTATTTGTCTCTTTGTTCATAGAGTTTGAATTCGCTTGGTAAACGGTGCCTATGTTAGTTGTAAAAGTGCATGTTACGTTTTCTTCACGACTTTGTTCTTGGAAGGTATTCAGAAATGTAGGACCTTCCCACCACAGACTGAATGTTGTTAGCTTGGTTGGTAGCAATCCTCTCGATGCACAGTCTGCAGGGTTATCTTGCGACTTCACATAATGCCATTGCTCGGCTGGTATGATATGTCTTATTTTTGCAACTCGGTTGGCGACATATTTTTCTCTTTTAGATGTATCCCCCTGTATCCATGCCAGGACCACTTGGGAATCACACCAAACGCTCGTAGTTATATCGAATCCATTCATAGCTTCTCTGATTTTTTCGATGAGTTGCGATAGTAAGAGCGCGCCGCAAAGTTCAAGTTTCGGTAATGTGATTGTTTGTGATACCGGTGCTACTCTTGTTTTAGCAGCAAGAAATGTTATTGTTGGCTTGTTATGTTCATCTCTGACGCAGCTGTAAACCACGCAGGAGTAAGCCTTTTCGCTGGCGTCGCAGAATCCAAATAGTTCGATCTTCTGGTTCGTTGAACCGATCCAGCGCTTGATTTTCATGTGTTTTACATTGGGTATGTCAGCTCTTAGTTTTAGCCACTTATCTGCTATATGTGACGGTAACTGATCATCCCACTCAAGTTTGTTGACCCATACTTCTTGAAATATAATCTTTGCCGCAATAGTTATGGGTGAGAGCCAACCCAGCGGATCATAAAGTTGTGAAATTTCCGAAAGCAGTCGCCTTTTAGTCATTTCCGGTCGACATTTTTCTTCATATTTCCAGTTAAAAACAAAAGTGTCGGCGTGCGGATTCCAACCTAGTCCTAGGGTTTTCATGGATTCCTCTTGCTTGAAGTCAAAAGTAATTTTGCGTGAAATCTGATCATCACTTAAGTTTTGTAACAATGCAGGATCATTGCTGGACCACTTGCGTAAGTTCATCCCGGCCCCCTTTAACATATCGATAAGAGATGTCTGGAGTTCCTGGGCCGCTTCCAGTGAGTTGTGGCCGCTTATAACGTCATCGACGTATGCTTCGTTCAGTAGTACTTTGGCAGCCATGGGGTATTTATAGCCATCATCGTATGCCAGTTGCTTGATGGTTCTCATGGCTAGCCACGGTGCGCATTTTGTCCCATAAGTGACGGTGCAAAGTTGGTACTCTTGCAGCTTCTCTGACGGCGTATTTCGCCAAATAATTTTCTGCAAATGTTGTTGATCCTCAGCCAGCCAGATACATCGGTACATTTTCTCGATGTCAGCTGTAAAGGCGTATTTGTAAGTTCTCCATTTTATGATTAGTTCTTGGATATCTTTTTGTAGGTTGGGGCCCTTTTCTTGTAGGCCGTTCAGGCTGTATCCCGTTTTAGTTTTCTGAGATGCATTGAAGACAACTCTAAGTTTCGTGGTAGTAGACTCTTCCCGCAGTACTCCGTGATGTGGTAAGAAACATTCAGTAGTTGAAGGTGTCATGGGTAGTGCTGGTTTCATATGGCCCAACTCCAGGTATTCCCTAAGGAACTCTTTGTATAACTTTTCAAGTGGGCCATTTGTTTTAAACCGTTTTTCTAGTTGCAGCAATTGTGATACTGCGATCGTCTTCGATGTTCCGATCTTATTTTCATAATCCGGACGTAAAGGCATCTTCACAATGTATCTTCCATCTGAACCACGGCGAGTAGTTTCTTTGTAGTAAGTTTCACATTGATCCTCTTGAGATCGGTCAGTGTTTGTTTTGGTGACGTCTTCACATTCCCAAAATTTAGTTATTTCAGCCAAGTCGAGTAGTGTGACGTGACAGTTTAAAGTTTCTAGTTTTCCACACAAAATCCATCCCAGCTGTGTCTGTTGCGCAACGGGTGAATTTGGTGCGCCTCTTAATATTCCATCTTGTATTATTTCAGCGTATACGTCAGCTCCAAGTAGTATGTCAATAGACCTTGAAATGTTAAAATCAGGGTCCGCTAGTTTTAGGTTTTGCAAATGCGACCACTCTGGTCGTTTGAATGTGTTGTTTGGTAGTTTATTGATCAGTTTCTTCATAATCAATGCTTCAGTGTTGAAAGTATATTCGGAATGGATTGATTTGCATGTTATTGTAAGGCGTCCCCTACAATCGCCTGATACAGTTCCAACTCCAGATATCTTCGCAGTTAGTTTGTTTCTTGGCAGCTTTAGCAGTTGTGCTGCATTTTCAGTTATTAAGTTAACTTGTGAGCCCTGATCTATGAGCGCACGAAGAGTTACGTAAGTCCCATCTACCGATTTAACCTTGATTTGGACGGTTGTCAGTAAGACTTCCATCTCTCTGGCTGATAGATGATTCGAACTTGGCGTTTCAGTTTCCCTCGAAGGTCGTTGACCGGAGCGTTGGTTTTCATTGCTCGTCGAAGGTGTATTTTTATTGAAATTTTTGTAATGTAGGAGCGTATGATGCTTCATATTACATTCCTTACACGTTTTTGTAGAGTTGCAAGTTTGGTTTTCGTGACTAAACAAACAGTTTTTTGCATAGTCGCAATTTTGCAACTGTGTTGTTTCTTTGCTTTGTATCCAAGTCAATAAACTGTTGACATCGCATTAAAACATGATTGTTTTTGCAAAGAGGGCACTGCCCGTATGAAGTGTGGTAAGTTTATGGAACCCACTTCTTATGATCGAAGTTTTTTCGATGTACATGTTTTTCAGTTCCAGCTGACTTCTCTGAACTCTGTATGTCTTTCTTTGAGGTCTTCATGGTTTCAAACGCCATAAACTGGTTTTCTAAGTATAACATAAATTCCTGTAGTGTTGGCACCTCTCTGTTATCGGGCAAAGTTTTTATGTATTCATTGTAGCTCCCGCAGTCTAGTTTCTGTGACATCAGATGGACAATCATCGGATCCCAACTGGTTATATCAAAACCAATGTTTGTTAAACCATTTAGACATTCCGTTGTTACGTCATGCAGCTTCTTTAAGTTGTAAGCGTCTGGCTTCTGTATGACAGGCAACTGCAACATAGTGTTCATGTACGACGAGAATTGCAGTCGACGGTTGTCGTAGCGTTGAGTTAGTATCTCCCAACACGAAGTGTAGTTGTCGGCGCTGATGCTCAAGTGTTGCACCAGTCTTTCTGCTTCACCTTTCAGCCTGGTCTTTAGATGCTGCATTTTTTGAGCTTTATTCATTGTCGGGTTTTTATGTATGGTTTCCAGGAACAGATCTTTGAAAGATATCCATTTGCTGTAGTGTCCGGAAAATTATGGGATCTCGATTCTTGGTGCTGAATGTTGGTGATGAGCGGTGGACCACATCTTGCTTTTCAGACGTTTCCTTGTTTCGTCATATTTATCCTCCATGCTGTTGAACTGGTCATAGTACGTATGTTTTGTACCTTTCAGTAACGCTTCCAGTTCCCAATGAGTATTGTCAATAGCTTCCCACTTTGACTTCAAGATTGACAAGTAATCGTCAAGTTCCCATTTTTCAGCTAAGGCATCAAAATCAATTTTTGCCATAGCCCGATCGATGGCTTTGAAGTTGCATTCCTGTTTAGTTAGCAAAGTCTTGGTCTTCTCATCAGGTTCTTCTCTCGATAAGTCTGTCAAGTTGAATTTGACATTTTCTTCAGTAGTTTGCAACATTTTTAGAATGTCTGTTTTAGTTGTTTCGTACATGGTCTTTGTCTTACCGTAGACATCTTCCACAAAATAGTTTATGTTCCTGTCTTCAATTTCTTGCAACAGCAATGTATGCCGTGCATTAAAATCCATCCATTGAGCTTCTAACGAGGACAGCCGTTTGTTCAAGTATTCATTTGTTTTTCTGGTTTTACTATCCTTGTTATAGTTGGCGCATAATGTTTTGATATTTTCAAAACATGTTGATTGTAGCGATAGCTTATTCATCTTGATTATAGATGATAGCTTCCTTGTAGTTAAAAAAATACCTTTTCAAAAAGTCCCGGAGATTCTTCTTGTAGTTGAAGGCTGTTCGAGATATCGTAGAAGGCTTTT
Organism: Xestia xanthographa; assembly: GCA_905147715.2. Lineage (NCBI taxonomy): Eukaryota > Metazoa > Arthropoda > Insecta > Lepidoptera > Noctuidae > Xestia > Xestia xanthographa. The sequence goes on from LR990655.1 coordinate 4,002,299, forward strand.
TTCAGTAGTTGTAGTTAGTTACAAGTAGTTGAAGGCTCTTCCAGTAGTCGAAGGCTTTTCCAGTAGTCGAAGAATCTTTCAGTGGTTGTAGTTAGTTCCAGTAGTTGAAGGATCTTCCAGTAGTTGAAGACTCTTCCAGTAGTTGTAGTTAGTTCCAGTAGTTGAAGGCCCTTCCAGTAGTCGAAGGCTCTTCCAGTAGTTGTAGTTAGTTCCAGTAGTTGAAGGCTCTTCCAGTAGTCGAAGGCTCTTCCAGTAGTTGTAGTTAGTTCCAGTAGTTGTAGTTAGTTCCAGTAGTTGTAGTTAGTTCCAGTAGTTGAAGGATCTTCCAGTAGTCGAAGACTCTTCCAGTAGTTGTAGTTAGTTCCAGTAGTTGAAGGCTCTTCCAGTAGTCGAAGGCTCTTCCAGTAGTTGTAGTTAGTTCCAGTAGTTGTAGTTAGTTCCAGTAGTTGAAGGATCTTCCAGTAGTCGCAGACTCTTCCAGTAGTTGTAGTTAGTTCTGGTACTCAATGTGCCTGTACTCTGGCTAGGTATTTGCGCCTTCTCAATCCAACTGGGGCGACCCTCTTCCGGGAGACCAGTTGAACCGATTCGCTACCGTAACAAGAGACACAAACACACTAAGATACACGAAGGCTCGAAGGACCATAAATGTACGGGCTGCAGTAGTTAACTCCGTACACCGATTTTTGGTGAAGGTTTTAGTTTAGAGAAACGCGTTCCACTAAGATAAGTGTTAAGTTTATTTTAGGTAAAAGTATGTTACAGTAATAATAGTAGAAGGCGATTATTTCTCTTAGTTGTTGATAGCTACCCAGTTATAAGTTTACTATATTTAAAATCGTTGGTCATGTAGTTTTATTATGCCAAATTATGACGCGCATCGTTGGCCTAAAGTAGGTTACCGAGTAAGCAGAAAAATGTACGGCGATGAGACCGTACAAACACTTTCACGAAAATCTAAATAAACGGAAAGAGTAAATGTCAAACTAAGTTGTCTGTCAACCACTAAAAAGACGGATTTACAACATTCTGTGCCATGATGATTTTTTGTACCATCTAAAAGATTTTAGCTTAATATTTTTAGTTTAATATTATTTCTTTTTATATTCTATTTCTATTATAATTAAAACAGACATTATTACCAATGGATACCGTACTTTTTTTGTAAACGGAAAAAACTCCCCTATTTACGTAAGTATTTTCTATCAAATGACATAGACCACAACAGGGTATGATATGACTCGCAAAAAAATCATAATATAACTTATTAATAATGTTTTTAAGATTATGGTTTTGTTTCTATGTAATCTTTCGTTTAATACTATAATAAAATGGATACTTTTTTTGGCGTAATATGAATAATATTATAGTTAGTAGTTAATTATAATATAAAAAAAACAACTGTCTCCTTTGTAGCGTTTTTTGATGATGGATAATTTTTTTTCTAAGCTGTGGAAAAAAAAAAAAAAAACAAGGTATGCCATAAGCTTCTACTCCGTTCACCTAATATACCCATTTTTTGTGAAAGTGATAAAAAAGTCGTCAAGGATGGCTTTTTTATCTAGTAAAATTTTATTTGTTTTATTTTATTAGTTTGTCTATAAATTGCGAATCTTATTATTATAAAAAAAATAATAATGATAATAATAAACTTACCGGCTAGCCGGAGGAACAGAAATGTCAAAACAAAAATAATAATAATAAGTACTCATAATAATCTTATTATTATGAGTATTGGAAAATAATGGACACGTATTTTTTGTTTTTGTAAATCAATGAATATTGACAAAGGTAAAACGCATCAAAACTCGGGAGTGGGGCTCGTGACGTCAGAACGCACTAAAAATTATACCACGGCGTGACATATTGAGAATTTTAAAAGCGTCGTATCTTCGTCAATTTTGGTTTACGAAACAAAAGAAAAAATACGGTTCAATTATTTTTTGCTAATTTAACTGACGGACTAATTCGATTTTTTTTGTCATCTACCCGCTACATCCCCCCTATCCCCTATCTCCCCCATCCCTATCTACATCTAGCGATACTTTCAACAAGTCTTAAAGCTTGGCTTGCCCTTATAAGGGTTTCTGAACAGTCTGCTGGCCTTTGGGCTTGCTGTATTGTCGGCCCCATGACACGCCACTGTCACAATATGGTGATGTTATCATTATCACATTTCAGGCTCCATTAACGCACCGTTGGGTAACACACTTTTGTTTCCGAAAACTTGAAAATACCACTCAAATAATATGTTTTTCTTTATTTTGATTAATCTCATAAAATCATTACAAATAGCTTCAGCTGGAAATAAAGCCTTTCATAAAAAAAAAAAACATATCCTAAGTATGCAATATTATTCCATCAATATACTGATTGCTACTCACAAAAAACGACAGCCCCCACAATTACACGCCATTAACTAACAAGCAACACGTATTGAAATGAGTGATAACTTGTTTGTTTACACAAACATTTGGTTCAAATAAACCACGTTCAAGCCAAACTTTACCAAATACCGGTTCAAACCGGTAACAACTTTACCTGCATGCTAGACGAAAAAAAACAATCACTTTAGCACTTTTCATTTCTGCAATTTGCAACTGCAAGACCGTACCGGCAGTCTATGCCCGCCCGCCCTACAGTGCGCACGTTGGGCGGCAACGTAGTTAACGTAACGTGTAACGTAAAGGTTTACGTTTCGACTACAGTTTGAATTTCAGTGTTGTGCTGTGTATCAGGACTGATTATGAGGAGATTTTGAATGTATGTAATTATGTACCTTGTAGCTACTTTGTTTAAAGTAGATATTTGGTTAAGTTTTGTTTTTTAATAGGTTTTAGGAAATGCCCGAATGATTTCAGTTGGATTATTTTGGTCACTTATCTATCGGTCAATTATTTAATATATTAGGAGGGCAAGTAGCGCTGAATGTCTGAAATAAGCTATAAACATTAAACATATTTGAAATAATGAGATGTTCTAAGTTATTTTATAAATATTATCGACAAAAAAGGGGTAATCACTTTCAAAGTTTAATAGACGACCAGGTGACAATTATTTTACTTCTACTAGGACTTTAAAAAATATTGGCATTATAGCTTTTTGATACATTTTGACTTTTGAATCTTTGTTAGACTGTCGTTTTGTCGAGGTTTAAAGATCCTAAAAATAAACACTAAATTGCTTGATGATAAAGTAGTTACATTATTATTTTGGTAATCATAATTCCTAGTGAAAGAGGAAACGCAGATAATTCACATAAATCTGCACTAATATTATAAAAAGGAAAGTTTTTTATTTTTGTGTATATGTTTGTAATGAATAAACTCAAAAACTACTGCGCTGATTTCAAAAATTCTTTCACCATTAGAAAGCTACATTCACCTTGAGTAACATAGGCTATATTTTATCCCCGTACTCCCAGGGGAACGGGAACTACGTGGGTGAAACCGCGTGACGTCCGCTAGTTCGTTATAAAGAAAATAAGAAAATCTCCACATACATTGCGGAGTCTCATAATACCTCTTTTTATGAAAAAAGTTTTGAGTACAGAGAATTTATCTTAAACTGTGAAGAACTTAATATTCTGCTCGGACAACTTCCCACGCTACATGTCAATGACCTTGTGAAAATGGTAATGCAACATAATTGAGTTTTCTACTAGAACTTTAGTTTTTATTGGGAGCTTAAAATAGCTCCAACAGTTTTGAGTTTTTTTTTCTAGGTCCGGGGCTATTTAAAAGGAGGCGCACGTAGACTTTTTTTCACATCAAACTTTATTAATTTTCAATACGTTTTTTTGTGTGCAATAATTGCAATAATCTTATTATTAAGATTTCAACAACAACATTTAAAAGTATAAAGAAATAGTAGTCCACCAGTGTCGGGAGCAGTGTCCAAGCTACCGGTAGTTAGAGCTCCAGAGACAGGAACCTCCTCACTATGCGAGCCGTATCCAGGAGTACAGCCTTATGAATCAGGCCAACCACCTAAGGAGAGCTTCGATAGACGGTCGTCGAGGTTCTAAGCCATAAAGCCATTGGCCGTCACGACAATCGGCACAATGAATGATAGCCGAGTTCATATTCCATATGTCGCGAACCTCTATTATTATTATGACGATCAATTTAGTACTTTCCTAGACAAAACTGTTCAGGTACTAATTCATTTTGGCTCGTAAATTTCTATTTCGTTTCTAAAATATATGAAGAAAAATTAACGGTATTTCTAACCGTTTTTTTTTCAGAATTTTCTTACTTTTTCTTTGAACATTTAAAAAAATCAAGTTCAGCCGCAGAGTATACTTGAACGCAATTTATTATAACTACAGATGACTGCGTAAGTTATTCTTTAGGTATTTGAATACTTACCTTTTTGTAAGTTTACCTCAAAGGTATATGTTTCCACACTACGGAGCCATTATTCCAAATTATTCATAAGACGCTGCTTATAAAGTTTTTTGAATAATTCAAAGAATCCACCGATCAATGAGCGGTTAAAAGTTTTGAATAACTTTGTGTAGAAAAAATAAAAAATTTGCGAAAAAAATATTTACAAAAGCACTTCATCACGCTTGTAATCCTCGAAGAGTTGGGTAGAAATGTACCTGTAGTAACCCACATTGCGTCAGTTATTGTGTTTTATGAGCCTTACGCCAACCTAGAAAATAAAAATGCACATTTTTAAGTTTTTTCAGACAGCCTTTAAAATTATTAGTTTTAGCTGTCTAACTTTGGTAGTTGCCAAAAACAAATTATTATTATAATAATAAAATAAAACCTTTATTTTCAGGCAACTTTGGCCCATAGATAAATACCTTACAGACTAACATAGTTACATGTGATAAAATACAAACTGTGTTAATATAAAGGACCTTAAAACTACGTTAGTATCACTTCACTTGTGCACTATGTCACCGTGCGTTCATGTGTCACTTGCCCGTGGAAGCGAAGGAACACCACTCCCTGCGGCCAAAAGTCCTCCTCCAAGACGAGGTGCAAATAACACGTTGGCATTCGCACCACGAACGCATTAAAGTTGACGTTGCGGCGCGACTCCAACAGCTGCACTCTGGCCACGTACTTGGTCTTCTGACGCACGTACTCCACGATGTTCTCCGCTGTAGTGGTGTATAGTGTAGGCGGGAGATGTACAACGGTGTGTTCGGATTATGAGCCTAATGTGTCCCACTAAAGGACAAAGGCCTCCCTCCTTTTTTCCATTTATCTTTGTCTTTGGCTGTTTAGGCCAAAAACAAAGGTGCCAGAAAAATAATAAAATTTTAATAACAGAACAAAACAGGCACTCGTATCAAAATTAAAACGAGAACCGTTTTATGTTGAACAAAGTTCAAAGTGTACTAATCAAAATTTAATTATTGTTGATTAGCTATTATTACTAATTGAGAGTGTTTCAACAATCTGCTACTAGATGGCAGCGGCAAACAACGATGGTATTTAATTAATTACATTTTTATTAAATTGTTTCGAGGTAGTTATTTTCGGAGATATTTTTGTGTTTTATTATTATGTTTGTATTAATGCAGAGTTAGCCGTGTGGTATCCGGCAGAGTAGAATAGAACCAACCCATTACACTCACGGGTGTCGTATAAGGCGACTAATGTCTGAGGCAGAACACCTTGCGCCTCCGTAGACCTGAGAATGGGCAGCATCGTTTTCTGTTAGTCTTTCATCACTGCGATCTCCAATCCGCCTGCCAAGCGTGGAGATTACAGCAAATTCCTCCCATCATGGGAGAGGCTTATGTCCAGCAGTGAACGTTATGGGCTGTTGTTGTTGTATCAGTGCTGAATTACCAACAACTGACAGCCAGTCAAGTGGTATCATATAACCCGGTTAGATAGGCAGTCGCCCCATGTAAAATATAGGTATTCAGCTGCTTCCGGTTAGATTAGAAGCCTACCCCAACATAGTTAAAAATAGGCTAGGCAGATGATGATGACACTACACTGTCAGTACTTACTGACTTACTCTATGTGGTTGTGTTGAGACTGGCCACAATATTTTGTCTGGAACTCATTCTATGTTACCGCAAACGAAGGTAGACAAAAAACTTACAATGGCTTTACTATTGTGCTTTTAATATGTAGGTACACCCTTATTATAATAAATAAAATATTAAAATTAAATAATAGCATTCATTTGAAAACGTCCTAAAAATTTTCTAAATCATAAACCTAGTGGGAATCAATGCACTTGTGTGCGTGCATGCACCGCCAAATTTATGTGTGTGTTAACTGCTACCTATCTAGGTTGTTGAACTGAATTGTGCTGTTGCAATATCCACGTTTGCTTTTTAGTAGTGGACAGGAATGAAATTTTATTTAAATAATTTGTTTTTTTTTTTCTTCTTCATTATATCGAAAATATTGACGATTCTTAACCATCTTTGAAAATTTGACCGGTCATTGAATACTAACCCTGTATACCCTTACAACATTCAGTGTTTCGTTGGTCTAGTACTCGTTGGAGCTACTACTGCGCATCAAGTCCTAGACTCCATTCCTAGGTCCTGATCTGGAAAAGGAATCTAGGACCTAGGAGAAGGAGGATCTAGGAAGTGTTATAGGGATTTACCATCAGGAATTTCTCAGTAGCATTCCGGAATCTACATTTGTGTCCAATTCATGGCAACGGGCTCGTCTCCCTATTACACTTGACTTAAAATCGAAGATATGCTCCTCTAGATTCCGCTACCCTACTATCGGCTAACCTTTGCCTACCCCTTAAGAGCCTGTATTTGCTGTTTTGGTGATATTGGGCGATCTAGATCTCGGTATCTATAAGACCTAAGAGTTCGCTATTTGGACACCATTAAACTTGGACTTATAATCATTAAATCTGTTGAAGCGAAAACACGATTGGATAAAAAAATCACGATAGAAAAAAAAGACAAAAAAAACTCGTTTTGCACTTATTTTGTGTTGGATCTCTGAAACCCTACGGAAGTTAATGATGATTTTCAGCCTAATAGATAGTGCAGCGTTTTAAAAACGCTACATTTTTGAATATCACCTTTTTTTTATGGTGATTGTCATGCAACCTGTTTTTCGGAAGCTTTTAGTCGAAATTTTTCTTTAAGTACTGAATTTTTTTAAGTTAGGAATTTGTTTTTGTTCGAGAAAAAAGTGAAGATTTTCTTTGTGTCAGTTGGATGTGGATTGTTGCCCGTGACGATGTATTGCTGAATTTTTTTTGGTTGAAATCACTTTTTAAAAAAAATGTGAATCATTTTGAATTTAAAGGCGACAACGTTGGTTAAAAACATCATATGTGAAATCTTCTGTTTTTTGCTGCTTTCTTTTCGCCGGAATGGCGTGATCTGAAATTTTTCTTATGGATCGGTAAGTTTTTACAATAGTTTTTTCTGCAAATTTGTTTAATGTTCAGTCCGTATTTTTGGTCTCATGCCGCCTGTTTTTCTTATCTACGTTGGGCAGGAGGCGCTGAGTACGGCATCACCCACAACTTTATGAGCTAGCAGTCGGGAGCAACGCTCCACCGCGACCCCGGTGTGGTCGTGTGCAGCCTTTCCGGTTCCTAAATTGTGTCAGGCTCTTGAGCCGGCAAATATGACCAAGCGCCAGATGATCGGAGGCCTGGTCCTGTTTTGACCGAGGTTACCAGCACGGTGCTCCGCGGCAGACCTGCAGCGCGTCTCGCCATCCCGACAGGATCAAACTGAGGATTCCCAAATTTACCGTATTATTTATCTCTTTCAATGTTTTAATTGTTATTTTTATGTAAGGCTCAGTAATACAACCCCTACACAGGGTATGTGCGAGTATTTAGGCATTTAGCATCACTATCTTTTTCTTTCCGAGGCGTGTTAATTAGCATTGGCCAATTAGTTAATTACCGCTAGGTTCGTTTAAATATTTTTCCTCTGAATTTCAGGATTTTGGTTTTTCCTCAGTAAAATAAATAACTATTGATTCGTACATTCTCTGGATAATCTGACATAATTGTATCCTAACTGAGTTTTTTTTGTGTGTGCGACCTATTTTTATATAATTCAAAACTTGATACTTTGGATAACCGGGCACAATCGCACCCTAACTGTATTTTTTTTTTTTTTTTTTACAATTTGACCATTATCAAAATTATACGTTTTAAATAGGGGAAAGTTGTTTTTTTCAAGAATCCCGCTATAATAGGTAACAATATTATCTAACATCGTGTTGACTTAATTTTTTATTTAGACGAAAATTTGATTTTATAAAGAATAAAAACCACTCATTTCGCACTATTCAGCCACAGTGACTGACGTAACAACCGCTTTGTAGTGCAAGCTGATTAGAACGTTATTTTAACAGTATTACAGACGAAGTTTGAACCACCACAAATAGAGTTGCTAATCTGAGGTAGTATAGGCTCTTAAAGGACTGCAGGCGTCTATAGTTGGTGCCAGTTAAGATGAGAATAGCGGTCATTGCCCTTTCCCTAATATCTCTTCGTACGAACTAAAACAAAAAAAACATGTATCGTTTTTCATTACAAAAAATGTTGAAGATCACGATAAATGACGATTCCAGACTTGAACAGGCTTAGTTTTGGTTTTCAAAGTTATGAAGTTTAATAAATGTAGGTGGGTCAATGACCGCTATTCTCATCTTAACTGGCACCAACTATAGTACTTACTCGTTAGAGCTACTGCTGAGAAAGGAAGGAAGATCTTGGGGAGAGATGGAGGAGAGGGAGGATTAGGAAGGTGGATCTAGGAAGTGTCATAGGAATTTACCATCAGGAATTTCTCAGTAGCAGCCCGGAGTTTACATTTGTGTCCAATTAATGGCAACGGGCTCGTCCCCTATTACACTGGACTAAAATCGAAGATAAGCTCCTCTAGATTCCGCATAGCTGGTGAAATATTGGTGTGTCTACTACGGACAGGTCCACTCAAATCTGTGTGGTTCTTTCTTCAAAAGACCATCTCAGACAATAATCTGCATAGTCCTCATGTGAATTGAGCAAGATTATGTCTGGACTTCAAAAGGGATATGACCTCTGAGTTTGTTTCGGCTGTTTCTTCTCAGAGTAGTCAGGTACGACACACCGGCCCCATCTAGTTTAAAAAAATGACGTGTAAAAGTGTTTGTAAAAATCTACTTGCAAATTAAACATCATTTATCGGCAAACCTTTGCCTACCCCTTAGAAGACTGTAAGCGTGAAGTCATGTTTCACGCTTACAGTCTTCTAAGGGGTAGGCAAAAAATAACAGGCTTTTTTATGTGATAACATGGCCGGAGATCGCTCAAGATAGAGAGGTATAGAAGAAGAAAGCGGAGGCCTTTGCCCAGCAGTGGGACTAGTGTAGGCTATCAAAAAAGTAAAAATAAACAGTCAATGCAAATGGTGCAAAATTGACAATTTTACCTGTTATTACCTAGTACTCAAAAAAAGAATCGATTTGATTCCCAGATGACGCAAACCATTAGTGATTACCTAGTTATACTCAAAAAAGAATCGATTTGATTCCCAGATGACGCAAACCATTAGTGCAACTAATGAATATGCATAAATTTCTTTTTTTTTATTTGGATACAGAATGTTAAAGTACTATAAAAATAATGACAAAAAGCGAAAACAAGACAAATCGGACAAACAACACAAAAGTTATAACCATTTAAACTTTTGTTTCTATCTCTTTCTAGATAAACGGAATTTAGTATGGATTTTGTACGTCGACGTAGCGAATGACGTCATTCGCTGTATCGGGTCTCTCTGTCTAATCAGCAGTTTCAAAATGCTTATAACTTAGTATTTTTTATAGATATAAAAAAAAAATCCTTTTGCTATTTCTGATGTTAATACGCTTTGCTTAGAGTGATAAAAAAACATGCATATAACCCTATTGTTAGAAAAGAACCGGTAAAACTCTTTAAAGGTTAATTCAACAGCACCTGCTTTTCTACTCATCCTCCAAGAATAGCTAGCTTGATACATATTACAACAAGTTTGAACTTGCCTGACCTATATAACATAGTACGTGATACATTAGTAGATAAAGTAGGAAGTGAGATTATCCCGCGCTGAGTTGGTAGGGTAACCTAATTAGATGAAGCCTTTAAAATACCGCTAATTAAGAAAATAGCGGAAAGTTACTACTAGCCTTGGATAGGAAGTTATATTATGTGGTGATTGATTGACCTTGGTTGATAATTGTGAAAAGAATAGCATAATGTGCCCACTGCTGGGATACAGGCTTCCTCAGAGAGAGTCACATGTCTACGCATTTTTGGTTCTAGACAATAAGGTTGATGACAAAAAAAATCTAATTAGTCCGTCAGATAGATTTCCAAAAAATATTGGACACATATTTTTTCTTTTTTCAGGTAAACAAAATGAAGACCATACAGTGCATCGAAAACTCGTGTGACGTCACATTTGAGTACATTTTTACTCATGTGACGTCACAAGCCTCCCTCCCTCACTCATGATCTTCGACGCGTATTATTTTCATAATTTTGTATTAATTTGGTAAAACAAAAAACACGTATCCAATATTTTTCGATAGGTAATGAACTAAACAGAATCATATTTTTTAGTCAAGAGTCATCCCAATAGGGATGACTCTTGACTAAAAAAACGGAACGGACGGTAAATTAAAACGTCTTGAAGGTTTTTTAATAAAAAAACCTTCAAGACGTTTTAATTTACCGTTTTGAGAAAGAAGGAAGGGAACATAGGTATGTCTGCAATGTGTTCAAGACCAAAATTAAGATTAAAATATTGCGTACTGAAATAATACGGATAGATAATATCTTCAAGGTTGATTGCTGAGCTTGTGGTTCTAGAACAGGGGCCCTACTCTCTAACGTTTCGTCTGTATATTCGGATCTATCCGTCTCTCTCGCGCACGGATGCAGCTCTTTCTATTATAAAAGACAGAGAAATAGCCCAGAGTTGTATGCAATTGGAGTATTTGATTACAGAACTACTTAAACTCTAATTAAGGTGATTCTTTGATCAATCTTTTCAATTCAGGAAGAGTTCGTGGCTAAATACGATTGGACGACCCGAATGGCGCGGCGGTAGTGACGCTGCCTTACGTTCCGGGTTTGAATCCCAGTAAGAGCAAATGTTTGTGTGATGAGCATAGACATTTGTTTCAGAGTCATGGATGTTTGTATAATAAGTATGTATTTACAAACAAAAAGTATCTATGTAGTATATCAACTATTTTGTGTCCACGACACAAGCCTCGTTGCTTAGTGTGGCACTGGATGGCGCTGTGTGTAATGTCCAGCGATATCTAAAAAAAAAAAAAAATTAACAGCCGGTCGGGTCAAACTTTAGGTTAAGCCGTGCTTACCTAGGTTTGTATGTGGATGGGTGACCACCCTTACATACTGAGTTTCCTCCGTGCCTCGGAAAGCACGTTAAGCTGTTGGTCCCGGCTGTCATTTTTAGATCTTTGACAGTCGTTACAGGTAGTCAGTGGCCCCAAAAGTTTGACAACCTGTCTTACCAAAATGGTATCGTATTATCCAGTACTAACTGGGTTGTGGAGGTCAGATAGTCAGTCGCTTCATGTAAAATACTGGTATTCACCTGCATCCGGTTAGACTGGAAGCCGACCCCAAAATAATTGGGAAAAGGCTAAGCAGATGATGAACTAGCAAATAATAATGTAGATAATAATAACGTACATACTCAAAGTACTTACGGGATAATATCCGTGGTTTTCATTATTGATGAGCTCCCGATATTTCGACGCTGTTGCAAGCATCATGATCGCGGGAATACTGAAGAGGTATGCGGGTGAGGCGAAAATTATTTATTATGAGAAGACACCTGAAAACCTTGGATATTATCCCGTAAGTACTTTGAGTGTAGTGAAAAACCGTGAAAGTCTTAAACAGAACGTTTATCATGTTAAGCTATTAAACCGTAGGTACTTAAAAATAAAAAAAAACCTTAACAAAAACCCAATGACACACATCTTCCCAACAAACCAAGTTGGTTCAAAATTGGCAGCACAAGTTAACAGCAGGGTTTATCAGATAACCTACATATCTGTCTGTCCAGTAACTCAATTACTAGCGCAATGTCCAATGATTGGTCCCAAGTGTCTCGTTCGCACTTCCACTGCCCATCCGAATTTCTGACCGAGGAAACGTTATGAGATTTTCATGGAAATTTTAACCTATATAGGAATATTATTTTTGCGAGAAAAAATGGATTGAAACAGTTGATTATTATGTAACGTTGTATTGCTAAAGTTGTTACGTATTTTTTAAGGAATATTTAAAAAACCCATTTTATTTTAGGACCTATGTCATCCAATTTTTATTTTTATTTTAGTCTACACTAATATTATAAAGATGTTTGTAATGAATAATCTCAAAAACTACTGCGTCGATTTCAAAAATTCTTTCACCATTAGAAAGCTACGTGCACCCTGAGTAACATAGGCTATATTTTATCCCCGTACTCCTACGGGAACGGGAACTACGCGGGTGAAACCGCGTGACGTCCGCTAGTTAGTAATAAAAATGAAGTGTCCACTACTCGTCTGCTCTACATTTTCTCTGCAATTTCAGGTCATTAACAAGAATTTGTATGGTACACTACCACTAAAAACCCGACTGAATAAAATGTAGCTTATGTTACCCGGGCCACCTTACTCATCAAAATCGGATGAATAGTTTAGGCACTGCGGTGGAACATACGTAAATACAATATGGCCGACGTATCTTGGCGAGTCTGAACATAGGCTCTGCGAACTTTAGCGCATGTACACTCGTCAAGAAAACTGTTATTGTCATTATTTTTTATAAACCAATGTACGAATAAAATTACCATACTTAATATGCTTTGGTTGGCATATTTGGCAAATAATATAAGTGCCAACTGACACTTGCAAATAACACAAATAGAACAAACTTCATTAACACTAAACAAAAAAACTAAACAATAATAATAACATTAATAAACGAAAACTTTTGTGACCGACTGTGCTCAAGACAGAGACAGCAAAACGGAATACGACACCAATGCTAACGTGTGGCTGAGACATATTAATTACCGTGTACCCCCGCACGTCGCCTCATGCCACCATTTAGTTCCTAAAAAAAGTTATTGCGCAACCTTCTGCGCGAAGTTCGGACTCGCCAAGATACGTCGGTCGTATTGTACAAACATACATACGTATAGACTGCTAAAATCATGGCCCTTCCTTTTGGCTTCGTCGTAGTCGGGTAAAAAAGCGTCAGTTTTTCGGCGCTATCAGTGTTGAAAACCCTCTGCTATTTAGTAGCGAGAACTAGCAAACCTCTTGTTGTTTTCTTTTCATTTGAATTAATCTTTAAAATTTTTATTTTCGCAGAGTGTCGCTGAAGCAAACACTGAGAGCGCAGATTGGATATTGGTAAGTATTTTTCTTGTTTCTTAATTCAAATTTTCTTACTTCTTCAATCCCATTGAATGAATTTTCCAATCGGATTAAGGCCTGAATTCTTGTCGTTCTGACGGTCGGTCGCGCACGGTCGGTCGCGATACGCGTATACATTTTGTTCTATATATAGCACCATCTGCGACGCTGACGTCAGCGGCGACCGACAGCCGTATTTTGTTCTCGCTTACGTCACGACCGACCGTACGCGACCGACCGTGAGCGCGACAAGAATTTAGACCTAAATGAACTTAGTATAGATGATTTAAAAATGTTGTAAATACATAATTATATATGTTATTTTATTATACGGTCGCGAAACATATTTTGTTCAACACACAGCCGTACACTGACCGGCAAATAGCAAAAACCTTAAAAAAAAAAAGAATTTCGCGGGCTACCCTAAACTTAACGCTAGAGTATAAAGGCACACGCATGCCCTCCACGCCAAGCCACAATTTCACCTACTATTTTGTCACATATTTGTGTCGTTTGGCACGCACTTGCTTGTCACGTATATGTGACAATAGCGTACAAAACGTTAAGCACACCTAATAAAGATTTATTTCTGATGTTGTTACACATTCCAACAAATTCTTCACGTTTTCCTTGTACATATTTTTAATCTATACTAATATTATAAAGAGGAAAACTTTGTTTGTTTGTTTGTTTGTTTGTAATGAATAGGCTCAAAAACTACTGGACCGATTTAAAAAATTCTTTCACCATTCGAAAGCTACATTATCCACGAGTAACATAGGCTATATTTTATTCCCGTACTCCTACGGGAACGGGAACTACGCGGGTGAAACCGCGGGAAGTCCGCTAGTAAATAATAAAACTATAAAATAAGATCTATTTATTTCAGGTTCATATCAAGATTACATATTAATACGATACTGTTAAATGAAAGGAGATATTTATTTAGTGCTGTTTGTGACTTTTCTCTAATTGAGGTTAAAAATAAAATATTGTACGTAAACGACCTTTGTAAACGACATTATTTTTTGACTACTAAGTTTTCGGAATCTCAATAAAGAATATTATTTCTAAAATGGCGTTCAAAGCCATCGTTATGAAAAATCAAATCTTTACTAGGTGCGTATTGAGTTTCAACATCATTATTGATTGGATTTTTTCTCTTATTGATCTAATTCGAATTTCCTTGTAAATAATTATGATAACTTTATCCGCCATTCTATTTTGACTGACTCGTATTATGTTTATGTATATATTCTACATACTTCCCGACATAAAACACAAAAATTCATCATAAAGAGTAGAGAGCACACGAAATCATTCAGAATTAATTATTCGTTTTCCAAATGATTCGTTTTGAGTGAAAGCAAAAACGAATAAAGTAATTGCCTTGTATCGGTAACCAAAACAGGTTTCCCAATTCGAAGGAAACAAACCGAAGCATTCAGTACCACGTCACAGGATACATGCACCAGTTGTTGTCATGTCCCGCCGAATTGGCACGCCGTGTCACACGTCAAACGTGATGTACGAGCCGAATAAAATATAGGCAGAGGGCGTGACGGAAAAGGTGACGTCATTCGTCAATGAACTGTCACTTTTTTGTGGCCGATACCCTAGTTGTTCCATTTTCGAAATTGTTTTTTAAACTGAACACTTTTTAGTTTTATTTTCGGCCAGTGTTCGTGTTATTGGTGGGATTATTCTTTTTTTGTGTAAAATTGGCGGGATGTCGGTTTTACGTTGACATTTTGAGCTTTTTAAAGTTTGTCATTGTGTTGTGAGCAAATGGATAGTATTACCAAAAATAAATAGTTACGTTGCCAGTATTATTTTTGAAAACCAAGATGCTATCTCAGGTTTCTCAGATATAAATTTCTCCAAAGTTTTTAACTGTTCAGTTCAGTACAAGCATAGCGAATCATAACAGTTCTGGCTTCCATTTCCTTAACCCTTTTCTGCTGCACGGGGCATAAATAACCCCAAACCATAATAAAAACGTTAAGCCGACGACTTTAATCACGGTGATAAAAAATTTACTGAAGTTACAACCATAATTTACCTACGCGCGCCATCGTCAAAATGGCCGTATGAAAAATTATTGTTCCTCATTAATAATTAGGGGAACAATTTTTATTGCGGAATTACGAGTATAAATTAGCTGCTTGGTTCATTTAAAAAGGGGTTATTACTGAAGCATGTTATGTTAGTGGTGACTGGCTGTATGTCTAGTCTTTTCCCAATTATGTTGGGGCCGCTTCATGCCTAACCAGTCAAAAATTATACGTTATATCACGCCTGTAATTCCCAAAGGATTAGACAGAGGTGTACCCAATAGTACACCCACATTTCGTCAGTAAATGTTTAAATCATAAATGGCGGTTATTTTGCAAGTAGATTTTTACAAACACTTTTACACGTCATTTTTTAAAACTAGATGGGGCCGGTGTTTCGTACCTGACTACTCTGAGAAGAAACAGCCGAAACAAACTCAGAGATCATAGTCTCTTTTGAAGTCCAAACATAATCTTGCTCAATTCACATGAGGACTATGCAGATTAGTGTCTGAGATGGTCTTTTGAAGAAAGAATCACACAGATTTGAGTGGACCTGTCCAGTCAGTGCAAGCATTTGTCAGTTACCGTGTAGCTCGACTTATAACTCAAGGAGCTCAACGAAAGTTTAAGTTTTAATATTTTTAATATTATTTTCCATTTTATAGGGGGCGAGCCTATTTCCATCAACCGGGCACAAATCCAAACTCCGGTCAAGAATTTTCTACCAAGAAAACTCGCAAGCATGACGATGTCATTTGTAGATCTTTGACAGTCGTTAGGTAGTCAGAGGCCCAAAAAGTCTGACAACCAGTCTTACCAAAGGGTATCATATTACCCGGTACTAACTGGGTTGTGGAGGTCAGATAGGCAGTCGCTCCATGTAAAATACTGGTATTCAGCTGCATCCGGTAAAACTGGAAGCCGACCCCAATATAGTTGGGAAAAGGCTAGGCAGATGATGAAAACTCGCAAGCATGATCAATAATATTAAGCTTCGTAGTAATAGCAACCAGCGTGCGTGTATGACCCAATGTATGAAAGTTGACGAAGCGAAGTGAGTCTGTAAAGACCGTAGCAGGTTATGTAATTCTGCTGACCCCCATAGAAAAAGGCGTAAGTTATTTGTGTAAGTATGTAAAATCCCACAACTCAGGGACCAGTCCTTTAATAGACAGACAGACGAAATAATGTCGTTGGAAACAGAAGTCTATCTACTAATAATACAGGGTGTAAACAACCTGATCACGAAGCCGTCAACCAAGCATTCTGTACATCAAAATAAGTAACTTTACGCAAAAATTAATTTAATTATTGCTGGGAAACGACTTTTTTTTGGGGTGAAATATCATTTTTTGTGGTAGAACTCATTGAAATGCTCTCAAAACATTGTGTTAAAGGATGGATTGTAGTAAGGGGGTCATGGAGGTGTTTAAAGTAAAAATCTTACATTAAACTCTTGTATTAAAAAAAAATACTTGTCCAAAAGTTGGAACTTTGACCCCCAATATCTCTGTAACTAGAAGGTTCCCAGGTATGGTGTAGAACAAAAAATGATCGCAATGACGGGGATAAACCAAGTGCCTTTAAATTCGGCTTCGTTAAGAGGTTTTTTACACCCTTATATATCTGGTTTCACCCCCTGTGTACAAGCCCGCCACACTGTTCCCAAACCACTGTAACTCCTGAAAGCCAGAATCAACAGTGGCGACCACCAGAAAAGCGCCGAGACAATGAAGCTCGACGAAGTCCCAGATAATGAATTTAACTGTCTTGGATCCCGCCCCCCTGTGTACAGTACCCTAAAAACTAAATTAAACTGTTGCAAAAACACGTGAAACAGCGCAAGAAATGACAGAGCGTCCCCGACGCCCCCAGACTCCCCCCAACAACCCCGATACTACGAGTATACTAAAGAGTAACTACCAAAGTACTGCAAGGGTTAATTTTATTACATTGCCCTAACTATAACTCTATTCCTGTGTTAGTTAAACTTAATCCAATGTTTGTAATTGCTTTAACCCGTATTGAGGCATGTATTTGGGTGTATCTGTTTGCATGTATGTATCGATTTTTTGATAAACTAAAATGGGAAAGAAGCCAAGTTTTGGGTATGGTGGAGGTAGGTATAATATAATATGTTACATTGATTTCTTTTTAAATACCTTCTGAGTTCTTTTACATTCTAAAAAAAAAAATAAGGTTCTCATCAATCTCTGTTGTTGTCCAATAACAGATATCTTGTTTGAAAAACTTTTTTGTACGAGTATGTAAAAGACCTCTTCACTAAACGCTCTTTAATAACTATGGTGACATGTGTCTCTCATGTGCTCAATCGACCCTGAGGCTGATTCGTGGTAAAATAAAGTCCTCCATCAAATTCATCAATTTCTGGATATTTCTAAAGAGCAGTTTAAGTGTACCTACATAAAAGTACCATGAATATGGTGAAACCGTTCATCTTCCTTTTCATTGAATCTGACGCTGCCGCATCGTCTAAACTACTATCACATATCCATGGTAATCAAAACGGTTAGGTATCTACATTGTGTGAGACTGCACGAACAGACTCACGATGTCCGCGATTACGCGGAGCCCTAATCAAATATATTTGTCCAATTGACAAAGGAAGAACAACTATTCAATACACTTACCATCACGCTGGCACCGGTGATGTGACGTAGTCCTGGTCACGTCTCATCTGGGTGGGGTGTAAGTATATCTGTGGTGTGTGTGGTGTATGTATAGTTAGGTAAGATTCGACGGTAACCAAAGGACGCGCGCGGCTCGCACCGTCGACTCCAGGATCAAACCTTCAGATCCCACACGTGGCACCTCTCACGAATGTCCAACTGAATTTTATCCTGGTTTGTTAACCCAATCGGGGATGTAATAGTCCAACACTGAATTTAGGAATTACCGGCGTTCAAATGACACAAACAGGCCGGACATAACCAAAAAAAATCACTCGCGGTCAAGACCCAAAATGGCGAGATTTCTCAATTTTCACTCAATTATCAACAAAATATCAAACACCGATCAAGATGGTATCGGATTAACGATAACTCAAAGTTTTCAACCAATAATTACACGGAACCGCGTGCATCAAAATTACAAGCACGGGGCGACCATTATTCAACCAAAATTGCACTGACAAGCCAACGTCATCGCACTGATTCGCACAGACAACGAAACGTAATCTGTCAAACGTCAAAAGGTGCGTTCAGAGTCTTGGTGGATGAAACATCTACCCCCCCCGGACGGGCCGTCCCGTCCGCTAATCAATTGGCAATCTTGACAAGGTTGCGACCGCTCTCTTCATAACCGACCCATCCACTAAAACCTCAACAAAACGAGGTACCCCGTCGGTGCCAGCCACCAAATTGAGAATGCGCCCCCGGCGCCAATACAGAGGCTTTAGGTTGGCATCCTTAATAAGGACGAGGTCTCCTATCTTGGGCGGATGAGTTTTATCAGTCCACTTGACGCGCTGCTGGAGGATGTGCAGATACTCTAAGCTCCAACGCTTCCAAAAGCTCTGAGTGAGCTGTTGCACCAACTGAAACCGCGATAGCCGATTTTGGCTCACATCAACAAAAGGGTACTCAGGCAGAGCGACAAGTGGCTGTCCAATCAAGAAATGGCCCGGGGTTAGAGCCTCCAAATCGTTAGGGTCCGAAGAGAGCGGGCACAATGGACGCGAATTTAGTACCGCTTCAATGCGACAAAATACCGTAGCTAATTCCTCAAAGGTGAGAATGGTGTCTCCCAACAATCTCCGCCAGAGTCCCTTTGCCGCTTTCACCGCGGCCTCAAAAATACCCCCCCAATGGGGGCAGGCTGGCGGGTCAAACAACCAAGTGACCCCTCGACGGGCCAATTTGTTACCAATGTCAACCTGGCTCTCATTAAGAAAGTCATACACTTCCTTCAAATAGTTACTTGTACCCTTGTAGTTGGTACCGCAATCAGACCTGATCAGAGAAGGTAACCCACGGCGAGACGTAAATCTATCCAAAGTTGCCACAAAGGCCTCCGTCGAGAGGGAGGATACCAGCTCCAAGTGCACTGCCTTAGTTGACAGGCAGACAAATACGCACAAATAAGCCTTGACAATTTTACTATTGCGAAGGGTAGACGTCTTTATCGAAAAGGGACCAGCAAAGTCCGTTCCTACGCCTGCAAAGGGCCTCGCCTCATTGACACGATCAGCAGGCAAGTCTCCCATCTGGGGCTGCATCGTTGGGGCCTTAGTCCGATAGCACGGTATGCAACGGAAGACGATGCTACGAATGGTACGACGAGCCGACAAAATCCAAAACTCTCGCTGCAGAATGGCCAACAGCGCATTGCAACCGGCGTGCGAGTTCTTAATGTGACGATCAGTCACCAACAATTTAATCAAATGGCCCGCCTTGGGCAACAAAAGGGGGTGACGGACCCCATAAGGAAGGCTAGAGTGCCTCAACCGTCCACCAACACGCAAAAGACCCGTTTCATCCAAAAAGGGGTTCAACTTACTAACGGCTCCCGACAACTTAACTCTACCGGAATTCAAGGTCTCGATCTCCTTCTCAAAGTGTACGGCCTGCACAGAGCGAACCCACAGGAGGAGTGACTCCTGTCGCTCTTGAGGAGAGAGAACCGGTGACAGGCGCTTGTCCCCTGGATTCCTAGCATTGTGACCAAAACGCCTGATCCACGAGGTAACGTTCAACAATTTGTCGAGGGAGCTGTATCGATTCAACAAAATATCCGGATCAAATGGAGGGTCCTTCGTCCCAACAGCGAGCACCTTAAGCCCGGGCAAAGGATCCGACATCAAAATTGGCGTTCGAGGCCAATCATCCTCGGGGCGAGTCAGCCAATCCGGTCCCCACCAAAGGGGGTGCACAATCAGGCGGGGGGCCATGCACCCACGTGAGGCTACGTCGCCGGGGTTCAAGTCTCCAGGCACGTGCCTCCAAATCAAAGGCGTTTCGGAATTTTGTATCTGTGACACTCGGTTCGCCACAAAGACCTCCAAGGAGTGGACGGACGTCTTCAACCAGCACAAAACAATTTGACTGTCCGTCCAGGCGTAAGAATTCCGAATGTTCACAGATCCACCTAAAGTTTGAGCAACGTGATTCAAGAGACGCACAAGAAGCGCCGCCCCTGACAACTCTAGCTTAGGGATGGTCAATGCCGTCCGGAGGGGGGCCACCTTGCTCTTGGCCATGATCAGTGACAACTTCACCTGGCCTGTCGCGCTGACGGTGCGCAGATAAACAACAGCTGCATAACCGTGCGAAGATGCGTCACAAAACCCATGAAGGGTAGCAGTATAGTTCCCAGGGGGGAGGATAGTGCGTGGTAACGCGACCTCGTTGACCGCAGGAAGTGCGGATACAAATTGGAGCCAATCTTGCAAAAGGGTTTCCTGAAGTGGCTCATCCCAACCAAGTTCCGCGGTCCAAAGGCGCTGGAGAAAACATTTCGCCCAAAACAATACCGGGCATATCCAACCATTCGGGTCAAAAGTTCTCGCGACAGTAGACAATACCAGTCGTTTAGTCCAAGTGTGTGGTGACTCCAAATCGACATCATACGTAAAGGTGTCTTGGACTGGTCGGTACTGAACGCCGAGAACGGCCAACATAGCAGGGTTGTCAGCATTTTCAAACAAATGAGGATCCTGCTTATGATCCTCTTCCACATCTTCCAACAGTGCTGGCGAGTTGGACACCCACTTACGCAACTCATAGCCAGCGGAATCCAAAATTTGAACCAACTCGTCACGCAACAGGATAGCTTCCTCAACCGTGGAAGCCCCAGTGCAGACGTCATCAACATACAAGTCCGTTTTCAAGATGGCGGACGCCCGAGGGAACCTCAAGCGTTCTCGGTCCGCGAGCTCCCAAAGCGAACGAATAGCAACAAAAGGGCTCGATCGAAGGCCGTACGTATTCGTGTTGAGCTCATAAACAACCATGGGGTCCCGGGGATTCTCTCGCCACAGGATCAACGGATAACGTCTGTCATCCCGGTGAATAACCGTTTGCCGGAACATCATTTTGATGTCAGCCACAAAGACTACTTGATGACGACGAAAAGACGTGATGACATCACAAAGGTCCCTCAACAATTTGGGGCCGGAGTGCAAGCAATCATTCAAAGAGACACCAGAGGAAGTCCGCGCAGACCCATCAAACACTGTGCGCAGCTTACCGGTGGATGCCTTGAGGACCGCGTGATGCGGCAGAAAGTAATGCTCAACTGAGCGCCAATCCAAATTTGACACCGACATGTGTCCCAAGTCTGCGTACTCACGCATGAAATCTAAATATTTCTGCCGCAGCACCGGATCCCTGGCCATACGGCGCTCCATCGCCAACAATCTCTTCTCGGCCATAGGTCTGGACTCGCCGAGAGGTGGTCGAACTGCAACAAAAGGCAACCGTGTTACGAGCCGACCGGAACGGAGTCGACCTGTGTTGTTCTGATAGAACAACTCGCACTCCTCATGTTCCGGGTTCAAGCGGGCCACTTGCGGTGGCTCCTCAACCTCCCAAAACCTCTGAACAGCGTCAGAGAGAGCGGAGCCACACGCCAACGCAAAATCAGGCTCAGGTGGAGGGGGAGCTTTCAACACTGGGCCCATCACCGCAAAGCCAAAGATGGTCGAGACAGCCACCAAACCGTTCGGCTGCAAGACTTTCATGTTACCCAACAATATTCACCCTAGTACATTGGAACCCAATATCAAATGAGTTGTGTTAGGGGAATCAAACCAGCGGTCAGCCAAATCCAGGCCTGACGTCAACCGGACAATATCAGGCGACAGCTGACGTTGGGGATGACAGCCCAAAATACTCGTCAGAACAATGGCCGAAGGAAAAAACTTAGGGTCCAAACAACTCACAGGAGTGAGCCCAAATAAGGTTTGTCCCTCAACAGTCGGGATAGGTGTTTCGCCTATTCCATTAATCGTGCCTGAAAAGGCACGGACATCCAGGCTCACCCGACCCGCTAACCAAGACGACAAAAGGCAACCCTGGGCTCCCGTGTCCAAAATGGCACGGACCACGACAGAGTCCCCCGTGGGTCCCCAGACCCTGACCGATGCCGTTGGCAACAAAACCGTGTCGATCTGGGGAGGTACGTTAGCGGGACAGGCGCCAATTTCCTAGCAATGCCTGGGCGGCGACCGATCGCCGCATCCAGGCTGGGGTCTATCCCGATGAGGATAGTAGTCAAAATCCTCATCCGCGCGATGTCCCGAGCCGCGCGCCATCGCTGGAGGGGCATATCCCACTTGGCGCCTGAGTGGCGGGGGGCGCGTCTCCAAACGGGGACGTTCCGCCAACGGAGGGGAGGGAAGGCGGTGCTGGTCTGGC
This sequence comes from Xestia xanthographa, assembly GCA_905147715.2. NCBI lineage: Eukaryota > Metazoa > Arthropoda > Insecta > Lepidoptera > Noctuidae > Xestia > Xestia xanthographa. The sequence goes on from LR990655.1 coordinate 4,025,129, forward strand.
CAACGTCGCCTACCAGCAGCTGCATAGTCGCCTTCACGAGGGGAGGTCAATCGGCGGTCGCGCGGCTCCCGATCAACTGGCGCGGGGGGTGGAGTACGGCGGTCAAAGTTGCAGGCCCCTCCTCGACTCTGATCCGGCGAACGAGAAGCCCGGTGCTCGTCTCCATCATACCCCCCCCTGCGCGAACCCCCATCAGAGGCTGGTCTGACAGAGCGGTTCGCGTTGGCGCACAAAACTTCCAGATGTGAGCCCCTACAAATTGAACAAGGGCGGGGGTTGGGGCAATCCCGATGAAAATGATTCCCCAAACAAGAAAAGCACAAACGGCGTGCATTGGCAACTCGGCGGCGGGCACTCACGTGCAACTCCAAGAAGGCCGCGCAAGTTGGTACGCCATGTCCCGTGGCCTTACAATAGCCGCAAACAAGATTACTCTGGGTGCCACCAAAACGGGGGGCAGGGCGGCTATCACCAGGCCCGACAGTCCTAGTCCGTCCCTGGGCCCTCGGCCGAGAGGGCGGTTGGCTTGACCCCGTGGCACCACGGGCGTTGTCGAGGAAACGACACTCATCCTCCAAAAATTTGACGAGGTCCTCAAAGGGGGGAAGATGGGTGGCACTATCCCCACCATACTTCTGCTCAAAACGGGACCTCAAGTCTGACGGAAGCCGCTGCAACACTAAGTGTACCAACAAATAGGACCAATAGTCCACCGGCAACTCCAAGCGTTTCAAGGCGTTGGTTGCTGCGAGCAACGGATTCAATAGGTCAGCACGCAACGCTGACATTCTGGTGATGGCCGGCAACCCCAAGATCTGGTCAATATGGACATCAGCCAGGCAACGTTTGTTCTGGTACCGTCGGGATAGAAGTTCCAGAGCAGTGGGATAGGCCGAGTCGGTCACCGGCAAGTGCTGCACCAAGGCTCGAGCCTCACCTCCTAGGGCTGACAACAAATAAGCCAACTTCTGGGCCGGTCGGAGGTCAGAGCGAGAATCAACCAAACTGTCAAACAGGTTCCTGAAGCTCAACCAATGGTCCAAGTGACCGTCAAAATGTGGCAGCTCCAGGGTAGGCAGTCTACCCAAAAGTCCAGGGCCTGCAACAACAGAGGTCTCTGTTTTGACCTGGGCAGGGTCCCGACTCTTCAAAATTTCCCTGGCGCGCATACTTATAATGTCACCCAGGTTCAACATCTGGTCATAATCCGCAACAACCTTATCACGGGCTGCTTGACCCAATGTTTCCAGGTCCAAGTCCAAAGTCACTTCATTGAAGCGAGCAAACAAAGTGTCAACCGCACTCAATCTCGCATTCAACTGCTCATACCGGGCAAGCGTGGCCTCTTCCAGGTCTCGACGCTCAGCGGTCGCAGCGGCAGAGGCAAACCATCTTAGCTGTGAGGTCAATCCACCAATGGCTTGGTTTACAGCTTTCAATGAAGCCATTGGGACAAATATCAAATAAACAAATTCAATTCAATTAAATAATCAACGGGAATAATTTTCCCGGACCCAACTACAATTTAAACCAAATAATAAAACTTAGTTTGAATTATTACAAGTTCAAATCCGACCCTGTACAAGCAATACCTTGTTTATACAATAACAAATTAAAGTACAAACCACAAGGGACACTACATATCATAATATATTATGTCAAACAATCTATGTTAATTTGAGTCAGGCTGACGGGCAACAAATCGGACCTCTCAATACTTTTAACTCAACAATAAGTGGTGAATTTAACAATTAAACCACGCTCTGCTACCAGTTGTGTGAGACTGCACGAACAGACTCACGATGTCCGCGATTACGCGGAGCCCTAATCAAATATATTTGTCCAATTGACAAAGGAAGAACAACTATTCAATACACTTACCATCACGCTGGCACCGGTGATGTGACGTAGTCCTGGTCACGTCTCATCTGGGTGGGGTGTAAGTATATCTGTGGTGTGTGTGGTGTATGTATAGTTAGGTAAGATTCGACGGTAACCAAAGGACGCGCGCGGCTCGCACCGTCGACTCCAGGATCAAACCTTCAGATCCCACACGTGGCACCTCTCACGAATGTCCAACTGAATTTTATCCCGGTTTGATAACCCAATCGGGGATGTAATAGTCCAACACTGAATTTAGGAATTACCGGCGTTCAAATGACATAAACAGGCCGGACATAACCAAAAAAAATCACTCGCGGTCAAGACCCAAAATGGCGAGATTTCTCAATTTTCACTCAATTATCAACAAAATATCAAACACCGATCAAGATGGTATCGGATTAACGATAACTCAAAGTTTTCAACCAATAATTACACGGAACCGCGTGCATCAAAATTACAAGCACGGGGCGACCATTATTCAACCAAAATTGCACTGACAAGCCAACGTCATCGCACTGATTCGCACAGACAACGAAACGTAATCTGTCAAACGTCAAAAGGTGCGTTCAGAGTCTTGGTGGATGAAACATACATTCTTTTAAAACATTGTTGACCGACTTTTGTTCATCGTGAATACGAGCCCTAAATCAGTTCAACTTAATCCGCAAAAGTTAATCCAAACACCAGTTTACACCGCCACGTTAATCAACTAGTCTACTTTATGAAAAAAATAATCTAAAAATAACTCTATTAAAGCGTTATGAAAGCACGCTTCAATTACCGGTCTAGTATTCGCAGGGTTAAAAAACACATCCTCGAATATCGACTTAATTAGTGAAGGAATAAGGTGTCATGTTGTGTGTGCCTTTACGTGTAAAAAGGGGTAAGTAATGAGTCACTTTAGTTTCAAATTGACTCCAGAGGGGTTGCAATGGTAACGTTCTCCGTTTGTTTTTAAAAATGAACGAAAATTTTGATTGGATTTTTTGATTAATTAGTTGAGTTGTTTTCATATGAGGAGGCTGTGGTTGCAGGGTTAATTAATCATTTAATTTTTCAGGTGTACACTTGTTCGCCCACATATTATCATTACTTGATTAATATTTTTAATTAATTTTGCATAGTTTCACAGTAGGTAAAATTAATTAAAAATGGGGCGGAAAAATAACTGAACTAGAATATGTTGTATGTAGATGAGGTTGATGGAAGTACCTACCTAATAAATCAAATATAAAGAGTTCAATAGCATAACTATCAAATTATTTAAAAAAAAAAAACCTTACCAGTTTGGAACTGTTTGGAATGGCGGCAAACTGCAACATTCGTTAAGGTGAATGCTCCAACCAGCCCGCGAAATTCAAATTGTCTTACGTTTTTTGAAATTTGCAGGCCAGTGCTAGGTTTTACGTTGATTAAAATAGTATTCGCGGCTGTAAGACGTATGTAGTTACAGAATTTATTATTATCATCAATAATCAATACAGCCCTCCAAGTTCATAAAGGTGCAGGAATGACTTTGACCTTGAAAAAGTCACTTTCCCACAGTAACTACATACGTCTTATAGCCGCAAATAAGATTTTAATCAACATACAACCTAGCACTGGCCTGCAAATTTCAAAAAACGTAAGAAAATTTGAATTTCGCGGGCTACCCTCGCGCTTTTACCTTAAATAAGCAATTACCTACGTCCATCTATTTGGTTTTCAAGGCAAATTATTCCTCCGCCTCCAATAATACCAATAAGTAAGCATTCTGAAAACGTACAACACAGGTACCTAATTATATTCTCCACCAACCCCTCATTTACTTACACTGCTAAACAAGCACCATGCACTCAAAAACCCATACAGGGGTTCCCATTCCAAATTCAATCCTTCCATTCCCCAACATATTCACAAAGAGCAACCAAAACAAAAGACCTCCACTTTAACAGACCTCCCGGACCTCCAACTTGTCGATATAAAGGGTCCAGCCAGTAACTGAATAATTTTCCGAAAATCTACATAAGATAGAAAACAAAGGTCCTAACGTGAATGATAACGGAAAACGCCTATTTCCTAATAGACGGAGGGACTGGCCCGCAAAATTTTGAAACGGACCAATTTGCATGTTAACACGGGATCGACAATGCGATAATTGAATACTAGGGGTACGTGGGTTTTCAATGTAATCTATTCTCCGATCCTTCGTCTGTTTTAAATTTGTTCAAGGTTCTGTATAGTTGTGTTGGGAGTGTAGGGGTAGCTCTCGGTGCCTCGGGCGGTAGGATACTGCTACCGTACGAGTATATATATTGTTCGTGATGAGGTTTTCAACTCTGATTCAGGTATAAAATAGTGAGTTCATTTTGGGTGTATGCTTTTGCATGTTCGTGTAGTAAAATTCTTACAGTAATTTTGGCCTGTTATGAAATCTTGTCTTGAATGGGCATTGAGCATGTCTTTCCTTACAAAATAGTGCCCCCTGGTGAATCCGGCTTGTCCGGGTCAGGCTTGCTCCTGGCTGGGTGTGGTGCTCAATCATAAAATCAGTCAGCATCAAACTATCTTTTCTAATGATTAAAATTAGATAAAACGTATTCATTTACCTAGGCTCAATTGCTTCACAACTACCTACATGCTTTTAGCGCTTGACCCGCGTTTTTAAAACAGCGTTTCATTTCTGTCAATTGTTTGAAGATTACAGAATTTGCGCTTAGTGATTTTTTATGCAGACCCACTTGCATAAAAAATCACTAAGCGCTATTTATTTGATTAATAAAAAAAAATTTTAATTACAAAAAAGGAAGTGGTTTTAAATAAGGATTTTATGGATTTTATCTGACACCAGATGTCGCTACGTAGGCGTCTGGTATAAACAACTGTCAAATTATACTGAATTGTATGCTAGTGAAACTTTTTACCGAAATTTCATCGTATTTGGACTGTTTTACAATATAAATATGGATTACGGGCAAAGAAAAGTAGCTGAACTAAAGATTAAGCTTCATACTGCAAATGTCAGTGGTACAAGGAAAAACTTAATGAAAGGTAACTCATGCGGCCACATTAATGAAAGGTGGCACAACACTGAGGCATTTTATTAATGATTTAAAAGATAATTAAATGAAAAAATAATCGTAAACTACAAGAAAATCGTGTATTTTGATAGATTTATTTATTTATTTAGTACAGTATTTAAATCATTAACACTAAATTAAATACCTAATCCTTTTACTCGGTCTTCTCGCAGAACCACAAACATTCCAACAATATCGTCTTCCATTCATCAGCAAACAAGTCCAATCCAGGGTTGGCCTCCACGAGAGCGTTGAGGTTCGTAAGCATACGCGGTACAGGGGAAGTGGATGTTTAGACCTTACGCCAGTGCTGCCACCTTGTGGTTTTGTCATTTCAGAAAACTCTCATTGTGTAATGCCTCTGACTCCTGTGCTAGGTGACAGACTTGTCCTTTACGAGCCAGTGCCCTCTATCTATTTGAACTTTACCTATAAGAGGATGTACCAGAAGTAGGTAAAGCTTATTTTAAGGTCATTCAGCGTTGCTAATCGGCAGATGTTAGGCATAGCATTAGATTTGTTCAAACCGTTCGTTGAATTATTACCAAATAAAAGCAGCTTAAACGCTAAACCCTGTATTAGTAACAAATATTCCATCGGCTAATACAATAATTATTCGTGTACGGTTTTAGGCTGCGTTTCTGTAATTCGATCATTGATGGTATTATTTGTCCTATTAACATTTATAAGTACTGCTAATTTGAACGAAGGTAATTTGTGTTAGCAACACTTTATGGCTGCATGATATTTTTTGAGTTAAGCTTTTGATTTAATTTATTTTTAGAATTGGTTATTATTATGGGTTTCGTATAAAATTGTTTAGTTTGAGGGGCAGAATGATCTCTTTGGATATTACGGGTGACTAACCATCAATCTGCATAATATACAGGGTGTAAAACACCTAATCACGAAGCCGTCAACCGAGCATTCTGTACATCTTATTAAGTTACTTTACGCAAAAATTATTGCTGGTAAACGACTTTTTTTTGGGGGTAAAAAATCATGTTTTGTGGTAGGTAGAACTAAATGTAACGCACTCAAAACATTGTGCTGATGGATGAATTGAATAGTACGGGGGTCGTGGAGATGTTTAAAGTAAAAATTTTACATTAAAAACTTGTATTTAAAAAAAAAACTTGTCAAAAAGTCAGATCTTTGACCCCCAATATCTCCGTAACTAGAAGGATCCCAGGTATGGTGTAGAACAAAAAATGATTGCAATGACGGGGAGAACAAGTGCGTTTCGGCTTCGTTAAGAGGTGTTTTACACCCTTTATATACTGCCTCGTTGGTCGAGTGGTTGCTGAGCGTAAGGTTCTGGGTTCGATTCCTGGGTCGGGCAGAGTGTTATTGGGTTTTTCCATCAGGAATGTTCTCAGTAGCAGCCACAGGGTCTGGATTCGTTCCCGGTTGATAATATTACGCTCGTTATCCATTGTTTGTAATTTAAACATTACTGGCGAAATCTGGGTGTACAGTCACGGACTATAAATGATGAGCCACTTGCCACCATTCGTATTTTAGCCGTGTAATGCAAATCGGGTTTAGTCGGTTATATTCGTACTTAGTACAGAGTGACTACCTAAAGTCGACGAATTGCAGGTGTAGCAACCGTAACCTAGCGACAATATTGTTTTAGCGTAGCCATAGTAACGTTGGCGTACGGAGAAATTTTATCTTTTCTATCATCGACATTTCAACTGTCACTCTGACTTCGGATAGGTTTTCAGAAATAAAGAGTATTTAATAAGGACTATTTCTTCAAAGGAGGTCAGTATCAAAGAGATTGGGATACACGTCAGCACCATTGTATGGTTTTATCATTGACAACTTATAAGTCATTTTTCAACCTCTATGGATAAGACTATTTCCGATTATTAGTAATGTGTCATTTTGTTTCCGAGCATTCGGTTTGAGTTCGTGTTTAATCGTTTAATCTCGTGAATGTATACAACTGCAAAATTGGAAATCTTGAAAGTGGCTTATCAATTATAGTCCGTGACTGTACTATAATTGGTTACACCTCTGCCTGACCCATCGGGGATTACTGGCGTAATGTTAGCAAGAAACTAAAACGTGAGTGAATATAATATGCCAGAAAATTACACAACATAACCAAGCGCCCATAGTACGTAAAAAGTTAGGCAGAATGGTGCGTTAGACTGACAAATTGCCAATTAATGTTCACCGTTATGAAGGGTAAGCTATCATCATCAAGTGGGCACAAATCTAGCTAGACTCTAGTCTAGGCTGCTGATAGAAACAGCCTAATTAAAGTCTCAATAAAGCCTAAGTAAAAGGAGTCATTTTATGACTCCTCCTGACTAAAACCGTCCCATGTTTCTTCTTCGCCCTTTGTGTTCCGGGACCACGGTATATATTTCGAACAATCCCGCAGCCCCGGCAGGCATCGACCCTTGCGAACCCCTTCCTTTTGCTGAATCTCTTTGAGGCGCGCGTGGAACACGAACGCGCCGTCAACACGGCCTGTCGTCATAAGATGGACGGACGGCGAGCTAGCCCATAGCTTACCGTCCACAGGCCCGCGCCTACAGTGGCCGGGGGCCACCACGTGGCCTTCGACGCCTGGTGCGTCTCCCGCAGCGGCTGGGACGTGAGGTCCCCACAGCCAACCTGAGGATAAAATTCAGGACCCAGTACTTGCCACCAATAGACAAGCAAAAAAAAATTACCATAATTTTTTTTTCTCCAACAAAGTCTTACACAAAAATAACCTTTCCATATAATCTGCCATAATCAAAGTGAAAACACGTAAACTCAAAATATACTTCTCTAAGTTTGGACGTGTCGAGGCATGTTCTCAAGCTGCGCCCTGATTTATTGGCGTTTGCAGACTTTGAGGGGGGGGGGGGGGGCGTGGACCCTGAGGGGAAGCAGTGTAGCTGGAATTCATTATAAGAAAGTATTTTGAACCACGGATGTGTTTGAAAGTTGGTGGACTGTCGATTGTTTTAATACTGAGGACCCAATAGGCTTGTGTCCTAAAAAAAATAATTAGTCCGTCAGTTAGATCATCAAAAAATATTTGACACGTATTTTTTATTTTGTTACGTAAACCAAAATTGACGAAGATACGAAAAAAAAAAAAATTAAATTCTCAATACTTCACGCCGTGCTATAATTTTTAGTGCGTTGTGACGTCACGAGCCCCACTCTCGAGTTTTGATGCATTTTATCTTTGTCAATATACACATTGATTTACAAAAACAAAAAAAAATGTGTCCATTATTTTCCAATACTCTAACTGACGGACTAAATAGATTTGCAATTTATTGATGGTGGAAACTAGCCTATTATCCGGGGTTATTGTACATTCGCCACAAAGTAAATTCGCCACGAATAAAGGTATGTGTAAACTCGCCACAGCTATATTTTCATGAAGAAAAATCCGCCAAATTGTTTATTTCCGTACAGACAGCAGAAGCGGCTTCGCCCGCGTGAAGTATGATAATTGTCCCACGGGATCTTACTACTGGGATAAACGGTATATATGTATATATGTGTTAATCCAAGTTATTAACTACATGTGTGCAAAATTTCATGCAAATCCATCCAGAAGTTTTTGCTTGAAAGAGTAACAAACACCCGTACATCCATTTTTACAAACTTTCTCGTTTATAATATAAGTAGGATAAAGAATGTGATATAAGAAGGCATCAGTTTTCAGAATTTTACTTTAACAAACTTACAGTTGATATAAAAAGAACTGTAACTAACATGCTTGTTAAAACTTCACAGTATTCTCAATAATAAGACTCTTTTTCATGAAAATCTTATGAAAAATATGTGCTAGTCTAGTCTTTACAAATATGTATTCTTATTGCTTATGCTAAACTAGGTTTTACCCGCAACTTTGCCGGCGTGAATTTAGGACTTTGCCGTATAAACTTTTATCCCTTATCGTTCGTTGTTAGACTTAGAAGAGAAATAAAATGTTTTATCCTAGAAATTCCAGTATATTTTGAAGCTGTCTTTAGCTCTTTTATGTTCTGCAAATATTTTCAGATGTTGCATCCATTTCTTTAATCGTGAAATATTTATAAATGAGAGGGCTTTGACAAATTAACATTATATTAGCAATAATGACAATGAAAAAGTCAAAGAAGCTTGTCTTTGACTAAAGTAAAAAAACATTTCAAAAACAAGCTTTTAGGAAATGTAGGTGAGATGTATTCTTTTTTCGTATTTTTTCATAAAATTCTTTTTATAGCAATTACCTAATACCCTTAATACCCTTAACATGGTGGTGCAAAAAAAAAACTAGTCCGCCATCTTTGGGAGTCCGCCATATTGGATTTTGAATGACGTCACTTAGCCAACCATGCATTGTCATCCAAACTAAACGTGTGTGCAAAATTTCAGCTCAATCGGTTGGGCTATCTGTTTAAAATAAAGTTGCAAGATTTAACCTAAACAAACAAACATACATACAAACATACATACAAACATTGCAAGCTTATAAAAGCTTGTAAAAAAAATATAATTAAGAGACTTTTATGAACTATCAAAAAGCAATTTTACATCCTTTTGAAAGTTGTTGTAGAAATACGAAACGGTTTGAAAACGATTACTAGTTGCCTTATCCTTAAGGTAAGACATTGAAGAGAGATACCCAAAAAAAATATTTAAAACATGATTACTTTTTTTCGTTATTTACTTTTTTACAAATAAATATTTTAACAAATACCAAAATAAAAGACGAGAAACCTAATTATTATTTCTAGAGTGTACCTACTAATAATTGAGAGCTATTTATTCTGATTTAAATAGTGGTTACGAACTTTTCCTTTAAAAGTGAATTTGCTTTCAGCAATTTAATGCCAAAGGGTACCGATGGCTTAATTGAAATAAATGTTTTCACTTCGACATTATATCAAGGCAGGTTGATGAACCTACTTAACCAACTAATATCCAGCAACAAAACAAACAAATAATAAATAAACATCTCTCAGCATTCATATCGACTTTACTTAGTGAAGTGTATTCAAATGTTTCCCAGCAAACAAAGTGTTCGCCAGTATATTTATCTGTCGCAAATAGGTACTGATGGAAAGTATGTACTTCGCGACCGCGTCTAGAAGATTTGTTCTGCTTCTATTGTCTGTTCCGACGTGTATTCTTTAACTAGGCACTTGTTCATTGATCATGAGAGGTTTTCTTTGTAATTTGTTCTATACTACATATTAATATACTTAGTATGGTTTTGTTACAGAATATCGATTCCAAAAGAATAGAACTTGCACCGGCGTGAATGTAGCGACGTGTATTTTTTACTACGTTCTTGTATGTGCATATTATTGGTCTTGAGAGCTTCTCTTTATACACGCAGACTGTTAATAAACATGCAATTATGCGAATTTGATCCGTCTTTGTAGTCAACACACAGTTTTTTCTGAACTTTACTCAAACTAACATATAAAATTCATCTAGCTCTTCTGCAGGGCGTTAAAAAGTGGAACTTATTTGGTATAATTTTAATCAAATGTGATTTTTTGGATTCATGATCATTTTGTGTAATAGGCGAGACGACAAAAAAAAATCTAATTAGTCCGATAGATAGATTTCCAAAAAATATTGAACACATATTTTTTCTTTTGTTACATAAACCAAAATTGACGAAGATATGACGCTTTTAAAATTCTCAATACGTCACGCCTAGGTATAATTTTTAGCTAGTTCTGACGTCACGAGCCCCCACTCCCGAGTTTTGATGCGCTTTGGCAATATTCATTGATTTACAAAAACAAAAAATATGAGTCCATTATTTTCCAATACTCTAACTGACAGACTAAATAGATTTGCAATGTTTTGATACTGTCGTCATGCCTATTATCACTTGCTTCGGTGGAGGAAAACGTCGTGAGGAAACCAGCATCCCTGAAAGATATTTCTAAGGCGCAAGGTGTTCTGCCTCAGACATAGTCGCCTTATACGACACCCGTCAGTGTAATGGGTTGATTCTATTCTACTCTGCCGGATACCACACGGCTAAGAGAATTAAGAAGAATCATATCCTGGTATATTTTTTTTTAAATACTGCCAGCTTAAATCATCCCTCTGCAGAGCAAAGAACTCTCTGTAACCCTCAGTAACTTCAGTTTAGATTTACTTTTAGTAATATTAATGTCAGTATTTTGGCAGGCAATTGCCACTACACAAACACACCCATTTCCTTTATCATAAACCATTTGAGCAACCGTATCTATCGTCTGCAACAAATCGTAGAGCAATATCTCTACAAACATAAACTAGATAGAGGTGCGAAATCCTAGCACGTTCCTCTACCTGCTCTATGGTAGAGTATAAAAGTCAGTACGTAGGGGTCGACGCGCATAATTCTCTCTGGAAGACAAACTACCCTTGTTTAAGGGGAAGTGTGCTGCTTTGGTTATGTGAAAGGTGTTATTATAGGAAATGTTATGGGAAAATTGTTTTATGTTGATATTCTGTTTGTTTAGGTACCGTCAAAGTTACTTTTGTCCGTTTGTTAATCAAAAAAATCGGCCAAGTGCTAGTCGGACTGAGCATGAAGCGGTCCGCACCATCGTAGTAGGGGAGAACTCTTTAATTCTTAATTTCAATTCGGATGATGGACATGACAATAAAATACATCGCCATTTATGTAAATTAACAGAAATACGATCAGTTACGCAAATTATTCCTATAGAATGAACCACTATTGATTTATTCCATGACAAGAAGAATAAATATGAAGAGTAGAAAACTTGAGCCAGATGAACCGATTTTTTTATGTGAAAGATTGCCAAAGTAATCTTCCCCTTAAGCGAAGAATTTTACCACTTCTAAACTATTCCTTGATAAGGGACTGTGTAGGCTGATTAATTTCATTACACACACTCCAGACCCGTCAAGTGATCGCTCCTTGTAATATTAATTGAAGTACTCCGAGATTCTCCAATTTTCTCCGGAATTCTCCAGAGTTCTCCACAGTAATCGAGACTAGGACGAATATATTATTTTCTCTAGGAACATAGATTTGCAATTAGTCGTGTTGTTTTTGGAAGAAGTCTATGATTTTTCCAGATTTCTGGGGCCAAATTACGTATTTTCCTAGCAACAGAGATGGACTTTGTTATGACTACGTAGCAAGATTTTCTTCTGCGTAAAAACAGTTTTTTTAAATAGGGTCTAGTGTGAATGCTGAGTATCCCTGCTGAGTAGCCCTGGTCGATTCCCAAGCTATCTATATCTATACTAATATTATAAAGAGGAAAGATTTGATTTTTGTTTGTTTGTGTGTTTGTTACAATTTAACTCTAAAACTACTCCGCCGATTTTGAAAAATTTTTTAACATTAGGAAGCCACGTCTTTACTGAGTTAACATAGGCTATATATTTTATCTATACAGGATGTAAAAGACCTTATCACGAAGCCGTCAACCAAGCATTCTGTACATCAAACTAATTAACTTTATGCAAAAATTATTGCTGGGAAACTACTTTTTTTGGGGTGAAAAATCACGTTTTGTGGTAGAACTCAATGTAACGCACTCAAAACATTGTGCTGATGGATGGATTGACTAGTACGGGGGTCGTCGAGGTGTTTAAAGTAAAAATCATACATTAAAAACTTATATTAAAAAAAAACTTGTCAAAAAGTTGGAACTTTGACCCCCAATATCTCCGTAACTAGAAGGTTCCCAGATATGGTATAGAACAAAAAAATGATCGCAATGACGGGGAGAACAAGTGCCTTTCGGCTTCGTTAAGAGGTGATTTACACCCTTCATACCTATATCTATCTCTATATATATTTTATCCCCGTATTCCCACGGGAACGGGAACTACGCGAGCGAAACCGCGTGACGTCCGCTAGTATACGTATAGTATTTTTGCGTTTTTCAATTAAAAATTTCTCAGTAGCTGCCTGGATCATACATTCACGGTTTTTTTAATTACCTTAAAAAGGGGTAGTAGTTAGGTATTTATTTCCGCATTTACATTCCTGATTGCAAGCGCATCTGATGAGCATGAGGTCCTGAGTTCGATTCCCAGGTTGAGTAAAATGTTATTGAGTTTTTCTGTTAGGAATTTCTTAGTATTAGCAACCACGGAATCTGGATTTATGCCCGGTTGATGTCAATAGGCTCGCCCCCTATCATCTGGCGAAATGTGGGTGTACTAGTAGAAATACCTCTGTCTAACCCTACGTTATGTTATGTAATTCTCATTCCTTAACAGAGGCTTTTTTGTCACCGGGGTTGCGGGACTGTTCGAAAGAGATACCGTGGCCCCGGAACACAAAGGGCGATGAAGGAACATGGATGGGTTTTAGTCAGTAAAAGTCTGACACTCCCTCCTGCTCCGCCCAGAGCGGGAGGAGGCATTTGATGATTTCCCATCCGAAAAAAAAGGTTTTTTTGTCAACGTGTATTGTCCCACTGCTGGGCAAAGGTCTCCCAAAGGGCTTAATGTTTAAAAGGGGATTAGAATAATGTCTTAAAAATTCAACTATTTCATTCGGTTTTCTTCGTTTCATATTCGGAGATCGTCGGCTCTCATTCGCGCGACTCCCGAGGGAGAACTACATCACTGCAAGCCAGCTGAACGCGCCACTCATTAACATTTAAATTAATTTATTTTATTTTAATATCTACGTTCTTTCCAAGTTAGATTGTAGCTCAACAGAATATTTATTTTATTTGGTTTATTAGTTGGAGTGCAGCAAAGAGTATTTAAGGATAAATAAATAATAAATATCGCTGGAAATTACACACAGCGCCATCTAGTGCCACACTAAGCAACGAGGCTTGTGTCGTGAACACCCGATAGTTGATATACATAGATACTTTTTGTTTGTAAATACATACTTATTTATACATATAAACAACCATGACTTGGAAACAAATGTCCATGGTCATCACACAAACATTTACTCCTACCGGGATTCGAACCCGGGACCCTAAGAACGTAAAGCAGCCTCACTACCGTTGCGCCATTCAAGTCGTCGAAGGATAAACAACTAAACACATAGGTAACAGATTGTTTAATTCGTTAACGTACCTACCAGCAGGCCTATTACGTATCTCTGTTGGCAGCTCGAAATGATAGTAACAGGCTCAGTGTACATCAAATAACTGTCAAAAGGTTAGTTTCGTATTATGTATGACCAGTCGCGATCAAATATGACGTCATCGGTGCCCATCGTGGCTGATAGTCACCGTAACTCATTTTGACAGACGCTTTCGTGTCCATTCTTCTAATATTGCGATTATGTAAGCATAGTGGGCATCAAATTGATGACAACAGCTGAGTTTGAAGTGGCTTTCGTGAAAAACGTTTCACCGTACCCGGGCTGTTAGTCACCGTAAAGTGATATCCACTCTGTGTAATACGTAATACCAATATTTTGACATTCTCGGTTTTATCAAAGTTCGTTGTACAACCGAAACTTGATAGTCACTGGCGATCAAAAAGAAACGTAATAGCCCAACTGGTCTGCCTTGAGATGAAAATTTTTGAGTATGATGAATGTGGATGGCTATAAAAGTGGAGAAAGAATGAAGAAAAGATGGATGGACTGTATGAAGGATGATATGGCAAGAAAGGAGATGACTGCTCAGATGACGAGTAATAGAGATGTATGGAAGAAGTGGAGAAGTATGGAAGAATAAGACATGTTGCGCCGTCTTTATTTTCCGACACCGATTACTTTACGTAAAGGACAATTGCGAATTTCGGGCGCAGCCTCAAAACCATGAAAATGTTTCCATTGACCGGCAATATTGTGGCCTGTTACCTTTTCCATAAGACACATTTCTTCGAATGGGGGTTCATGAATGGCTCAGATTTCAAGTACGACGTACTACGGTGTCCCCCGCACCCAATAGCCCACCTTCCATATGTCACCTGTGCTCTTGATGATCAATAGATTAGGTGCAGTTGATCGTTACAGTAAATATACTGCAACAGTGAGCGGAGTTCGCGTAACTGAATTTTGGGTCAAACACATTTGAACTTTTTGCCATCTATACGCTAAGATAAAGAAGATACATATAGAAATCAGTAGGTTGGCAGCGTCATTGTGATTGGTCGACTTTCTAGCAATAGTTTGCTGTTGCAGTTGGTTTCAGAATAATTGAACTTTTAAGTTACGCCTGTTAAACTGTGAAACGGTTATTTAATAAACAGCTCTAATGAATTTTTAACAGTTCTGTTAAAACTACTTATAAATTAATGACGTACTTGTGTCTATGCTTCATTAATTCATCTACAGGTTCCGAAATATAAAAAATTTGGATTACACCAACTACTTTCAACGCCGATTTTTATTTCCTCAGCCTCATAACAGAATCCAATTTACCATCAATTCACAAATCTGACCTTATCTTAATAAAAATATACTTACGCACGCAAAGAGACCAAAATCCTTGGCAAAAATAAGAAGTTTATCTCATATAATATAATTTAAGGGCTAATGCTAATTCGGAAGAAGATACCAAAACTTGGGCAAATAAAATGAATGAAATATAATAATTTAAGCTTCACTCGCTAGTAAAGAACGAAAGATAGGGCAACGGGACTTTGTTATACTTCTTTCATTTTAATGGGAATGTTACGGTTTATTTTGTAGAAGGACCACCAGAGTAATAACTGAGTGAATTATAATGCCTTTCATTTTGACAGTTCAACAGTATCCATTGCACAGTTTACGATATTGAGCAGACGATTTTTGCAACCTATGAAGAAATGGTTTTTCTTAAAAATCAATCAATCATTTATTTTGTGAAACATAGGTATGGTTACATATAGTATATCGTCTAAAATGTGTGCACTATGTTTTGCCAATTTATGGCGTACAAAATGGCGGACAAAATTAACATAAAACATACATAAACAAGCAATTACAAATAAGGTGGCATGTCAATAGATTACATTAAGGAAAACAATAATTCAGTTTAAAATACATATGTCGATAAGGTAAACATGTCATTTCAGCTTTAGATAAATAATCACATTCCATAATTAGTCAATAAATAGATTCATAAGTGTTTAATTGGGAAGTCGGAATCATCATACCTCTGTTTATCATTAGTAAATTCAGTGATCGAGTAATAACATCTGTCTATAAGGAATTTAAACAGACACCACTTAAAGGATCCCAGACACTCTTTATTTCTAATAGCTGCTGGTATACTATTAAATATTAAATCATTCGGATAGTTATTAAGAGTATGGAAAGTAATAAATTGGGATGCTGTCTCAGCTCCTGTTAGGGTTTGTGGCTAAATAACAGCCCCACTGGTCGATGTATCATGGTTAAGCTACACTTACTGCGACCTACCCGTAGATGAATAATTAGAAACGCAAAATCTGATAATTTGTCTTACTAGATACCGTGTTAGTCACTGGGCACTTCATACTTTGACTATTATTTCCGTCGACATTCTATGACCAATACTGGGCAACTACAGTACTTTTACAGCTTTTATGTCTTGTGACTGGGTCTGTAGCTACATTTAAGTTTTCATCTTTGTTTCGACAATTCAAAAGTGCTTGTAACTGGCCTACTTGAAATAAATGCGTTGATTTTGACTTATACAGTTACTCCGTGTAAAATCTCTCGGTCAACATTCAGCTGCATCCGGTAACATAGTTGGGAAAAGGCTAGGGACATGATGACTAACTGATGACAAAGCAACTTAAAGATATCAGAAATGATGATTAATCTTTGACCAAGATAACGAGGCTCAAGATAATCTTTTATCTAATATTAATATAGGAGATGACAGAAACTGAGATATTGTGTGTGACAGTGAAATATTAAGGGCTTAGGGACTCGGAAGTCATGTAGATGGACGAAATATTCGGGAAAGAGAGTATTAAAGGTAGCTTTTCGTAATTCCTTTGGACTAGTTGTTGGTGGATTATTTAATTGCTAATGACTGTGTTTTTTTGGAAATGGCGCTGTTTTACGTCGGTATTAAGCTGATGAGAACAGATTTGTTTTGGCTCGAGAGTGACTATTACTTACACACTAAAGGATGATTTCCACCAAACGGCTCGTATCGCATCGGATCAGAAAGGCTTCGAACGGATGCGGCGACAGCCGATCGCGTCCGGCAGGATGTCGACGCATACGATCGGTTCCGTACCGTCGCTTGCTATCGTAACGTTACTGCGCCTATAGTTGGTGCCAGTTAACATCGGAATAGAGGTCATTGCTCCGACTTTCATCCCGATATCCAAATATTAGCGATACTGTCGCTCCATCCGTACAAACCTGTCGCAAAACTGATATCGCTTGAGTCTCATAATACATCCACAGTGTCCCACATGCATAACACAGTGCACAACCCAAAAAAATAAGAAATCGAGCAAACGTACCCTACGAAATTAATTGATTTTAATACTTTATTTTCGTTTTTAACACTATTTTAACTTACTGAGACAATTTTAATAAAGTAAATATATTATTATACATCTTAAAATTAGGATCTGAGACTTTTGCGCGAAAGACATATGCGCACATAGACTTTTGCGCTAAAGAACTTTTGCGCGAATGGACACTTGCACGATTGGACTCTTGCGCGACTTAATGACCACTGAGGTTTACTCTGTAGAGTAAACATAACATCCCGCCTATTATTTGAATTTGTGCCTTTGAATGACCTAATTTAAATAAATAATTATTGACCTCATTTTCTTTATCCTTTAACCATGAAAACGACGGCTATAACGGAAAAACCGAAATTTTTTCTCGGCGCCATTTTGGTTTTTCATTTTAACATCATTTCGTTATCAATGACCCCAAAAATCATGAAAACGACACCCATGATTAAAAAACCAAAAATTTTCCTCGGCGTCATCTAGGATTTTCGTTTGGACCTCATTTTCATATTCAGGGACCCCTAAAACCATGAAAACGACACCCATGATGGAAATACAAAAAAAAATCCTGGACGCCATCTTGGATTTTTATTTTGAACTAATTTTCGTAATCAACGATCCCGAAAACCATGAAAACGACATACATGACGAAAAAACCAAAAAAGTCTTGGACGCCATCTTGGATTTTCATTTTGAGCTCATTTTCGTAATCAACGACCCCGAAAACCATGAAAACGACATCCATGACGGAAAAACCAAAAAAATCTTGGATGCCATCTTGGATTTTCATTTTGAGCTCATTTTCGTAATCAACGACCCCGAAAACCATGAAAACGACATCCATGACGGAAAAACCAAAAAAATCTTGGACGCCATCTTGGATTTTCATTTTGAGCTCATTTTCGTAATCAACGACCCCGAAAACCATGAAAACGACATCCATGACGGAAAACCCAAAAAAATCTTGGACGCCATCTTGGATTTTCATTTTGAGCTCATTTTCGTAATCAACGACCCCGAAAACCATGAAAACGACATCCATGACGGAAAAACCATAAGTAGGTATCTAAATATAGTTATGACATCACAAAAACTATCTCATCACAAAAAATTATAATTCTGATCTTATGCCGTTTTCGTTTTACGAGGTCATCGCGTCAGGTGTGCAGCACATTATGGTCACGGTGCGGGGGCGTTTACGTCACACGTAAATTTATAAGCATAAAATTAGTTTTCTAGCAAAAAATAATAACAAATTCGAATTGGAACAACACAAGATTCTCAACCCCTATATGTCTAGCCGACTGGTATTATGATACTCTAGCGATGTAGCAAAGTATCGCTTATTGGTCGATTTAGGTAACTAGTAAGTGTCGTTATCGATTTGTGATCAAAAACTTGGTAGGTAGGTGTTAATGACCGCTTTTCCGATGTTAACTGGCACCAACTATAGTCAAATAGTTTTATTCCTACCGTGTTGACAGCCGAAAGGATCCGATCGGATACGACGATACACGAACGGAGCCGATCGCACGTTACAACATACTTTCGGCTACATCGCGTGTCGTAGAAGACGCCCGCGGTTAAGTGCGCGGCTTGGTTCGGATCCGATGCGTAGCGAGTTGTTTGGTGGAAATCATCTTTATTGCATACCATTTTTAATTTCAAGCTTTTTAACAGTATTACCTTCAAGGAGTTGGTAATGATTTCATACACAGTAAACACAACACTATTTACAGTTAAAAACGTGCTAAAAACACTTCCTACTTCCTTCGGGTCTTTAAAACACAATGCACTCGTCGAATAGATACACTCTACTCTATACAAGACCAGCTAATTAGGTCTCTCAAGTTCCTATTATAAAACGCATAGAATCACAAACAGAGATCTAATAAGACTGGTGCCAACGACTAGAAGATACCATCGCCTTTAGAATATGCAAACAATAAGCACTTGAGCGACCCATTCGATAGACTGAAACCTCTCTTGATTAGAATACACTGCTGATTAAACATCATCGGTTGAATTATACGTATAATAAAACCAGCAATGTATTTTAAACAGGTTGAATGAATGAACGAGATAATGATCAGTGATTGTACGTGGTGGAGGGTGCAATTCTGCCACCGTAAGCCAAATAGTAGTAACTCGACAAATCTATATTTTGAGAAGCAGGGAATATGATGTAGATTTAATTTTTTAGTGCAAAAATGACTATGCATATTACTATGCATTTTAAAAAAAGGAGGAGATTTCAAGTAAACGCGTATTTTTTTAAGCATACCACTTTGTACTGTTGTTTTGTTTTTTAATGTTCCATTAAATATACAGTTATTTTATTTTTTTCAAATGATGAGAGATGTGTAGAGCTGTCAGGTGAGAAAAAACAGGATTTTCGTTTTATCGAGATAGTGCTTTTTGGCTTACGATGGCAGAATTGTAAATTTGAAATAATTGGACAATAGTGTGAAATGGTGTGTCGCAGCCACTAAAGGAAATCACGCAGTGATTTTATTACGGCTTAAGTATTATTTGGACCATGTACTTCTGTATAATGCGATAGTTTGAATGGTTAGTTAAATAGAGGAGGCACGAAAGGAAGCCAGATAAAAGTTAATATTCTTGGGAGTTAAAATTACAACTGAATTTATTGTTATTTTCGAGTAAATGCTTTCTAATTGTGGCAATATTGTATTTTTAGCGAAGAATAAGTTCTGAGTTAAGTGTTTTTAAACTAATTTAAGCTGTAACACTTAACACTGTATTACAAAGAGCAGCGGTGGCCCAATAGAGCAGCGATGGCCCAGTAGAGCAGCTCGGTGGTCCAGTATAGCAGTGGTGGCCCAACAAAGCAGCGGTGGCCCAGTAGAGCAGTGGTAGCCCAGTAGAGCAGTGGTGGCCCAGTAGAGCAGTGGTGGCCCAGTAGAGCAGCGGTTGCCCAGTAGAGCAGTGGTGGCCCAGTAGAGCAGTGGTGGCCCAGTAGAGCAGTGGTGGCCCAGTATAGCAGTGGTGGCCCAGTATAGCAGTGGTGGCCCAGTAGAGCAGCGGTTGCCCAGTAGAGCAGCGGTTGCCCAGTAGAGCAGCGGTTGCCCAGTAGAGCAGCGGTTGCCCAGTAGAGCAGCGGTTGCCCAGTAGAGCAGCGGTTGCCCAGTAGAGCAGCGGTTGCCCAGTAGAGCAGCGGTTGCCCAGTAGAGCAGCGGTTGCCCAGTAGAGCAGCGGTTGCCCAGTAGAGCAGTGGTGGCCCAGTAGAGCAGTGGTGGCCCAGTAGAGCAGTGGTGGCCCAGTAGAGCAGTGGTAGCCCAGTAGAACAGTGGTGGCTCAGTAGACCAGTGGTGGCCCAGTAGAGCAGCGGTTGCCCAGTAAAGCAGTGGTGGCCCAGTAGAGCAGCGGTTGCCCAGTAAAGCAGCGGTGGCCCAGTAGAGCAGTGGTGGCCCAATGGTGGTAGCCCCGTCTTACGCACAGTACTTAAGTCGTGGGTTCGAACCCAGGCCGGCCCATTACTTTGTGCAATTTATTTCATCACCACTGCTCTCAAAACGGTGAAGGAAAACATCGTGAGGAAACCGGTACATGTCCTAGAACCAAAAAATTCTAAGACATGTGACATCTACCAATCCACACTAGTGCACCCGCGTGGTGGATTATAGCCCATTCCCTCTCATAAAGAGGAGGCCTGTGTCCCAACAGTGGTAACATCAATAAGCTGATGATGATGAAAGGTGATATTTTTTGCTTATTTTACTCTAACAAATCTCTCGAAAGCGTCCTACGAAAATTTCCCAATCACAAAACTGTTTGAAAGGTTATCAAATTTGTTACCAACGCTTCATCTTCGTGATCGAGAGATTCAATTCACTGCAGCATACAAACTGACTGCGTTGTGTAACGTAAACTTTTGGCTTTACAATCGATTATGATGCCTTTTAC
Organism: Xestia xanthographa; assembly: GCA_905147715.2. Taxonomy (NCBI): domain Eukaryota; kingdom Metazoa; phylum Arthropoda; class Insecta; order Lepidoptera; family Noctuidae; genus Xestia; species Xestia xanthographa. The sequence goes on from LR990655.1 coordinate 4,046,371, forward strand.
TGATAGATTTGACAAATGTGGTAATTTGTCAAATTTGTGGGAATGAGAATAATTGCTTTGATTTATTTGTTTGGGTTGCAATATTTTATATATTTATGGTTGACGATATTACAGTATTTGGTTGAATCATTTTTGGACGCCTTAGGCCCGGCAGTGTACTTATTAGAGGGAACTGATTATGCTATGCTGCGGTGCTCTTCGGCTCTAAATTTAAAAGTGCCTGAAAATTGCAAACATACATTTAAATTCTATCTATCTATCTACCATGGGGTTTATGTTTCCGCACTTAGTCCTTAAAGTGACCCATTGTGCGTGAGCCATGATGGCCGATTACTCCAACCAGCCCACTTCCCTCCAGAAGCAGATCAGACTTCCCGGTCTCCTCAGGGCATCCGCAAGGGATCTTGGTGTTCCCAGGGTGTGCACTCAAGGAGCACATGCGCCACCGTTTCCTCCGCCTCCATGCATGCACTGCACAGGGAACTGTCAGTGATTTCTAGGGTGTGGAAGTGTTTATTCAGTGAACAGTGTCGAGTGATGGTCCCCGCCACCAGACGCAGGCTATCTCTGTCCAGGCGCAGAAGGCATTAGTTACATTTCAATTTAATTTATTATTAAACTAACGGACATCACGCGGTTCCACCCGCGTAGTGCCCGTTCCCGTGGGAGTACGGGGATAAAATATAGCCTTTGTTACTCGCTGATAATGTAGCTATCCATTTCTGAAAGATTTTTAAAATCCGTGGAATAGGTTTAGAGTTAAATCGTAACAAACACAAACAAACAAACTCCTCTTTATAATATTAGTATAGATATAGACTAGCCCAGCGGCTTTCGTCCGCGTGAAATTATTATAAAAATGTTACTTCCAAATTTGAATCGGTTTTTCAATTTGAAGATTTTTTTTTATTTGCACGAAACCTTCTTTAAAAAAAATCTTTCACCATTAGAAAGACACGTCTTTACTGAGTAACATAGCCTATATTTTATCCCCGTACTCCCACGGGAACGGGAACAACGCGGGTGAAACCGCGTGACGTCCACTAGTTTTAAATAGATGTCGGGTTGTCAGGAATTTATTTCGCTAGGCTCGAGCTTATGTGGGCAGAACACGGGTTTCGTGCTATGAAAACACACTGGATGCGATACACTATTTTATATCGCATTGCACGGTGCGGGTTGGTAGTTTCCATGGAGAAAAACCGGCAAGAAACTCCATGGTTACTCTTTTCAAAGAGATACACTGAGACTAACAAATTACTTGACATTACACTTTCACACAATAACACTAGGCACAATGAATCGGTACAGTTTCAAGACGTCTCAACTCCGCTGCGATCAGACCCCGAATCTCTGCCTCGCCGCGAGGTGTTAACATCAGGACTCTGTAAAAGCCGCCATGGTGGGGAGTAGGTCGCGTGATGTCACCACTGGCGCGCTTTCGATTCATTCGCCCGTCCGTACTCATGACGGGATCCGAGATAGATAACATTTGAACTGAAATCTAGGTTTGCTTTTCTTTTTTTCTTTTACTGTTAATTTAACATTTTGTTTATTTTGTCCTGTGCGGACTAATAAACACTTTTTCTTTATTTCTTTCTTTTCTTTATCGAGTGTTTTGTAGCTGACGTACTGTGGACCATCATCTACTGGCTGCGCCAGTGAGGTAACATTCCATTCCAGTACATACTCGGTACATCGATTTTCCTATAGCGCAATTCCATGAGGAGCCTATAATTTGCTAGGGCGTAACACAAAGCCAATTGACCCACTTCTGAAAGTGCTACAAGGTACTTGCTGTATGTAATAATTCACGTTTTTACATACAAGTGCTACGTGGGCTGTATGACGAGTACCTACTTGCTTAGGATTTTTTTTGGCAAGGAAATAATAAAATTTTATTGTGAGAGGGTTAATAATTCATTCATTAATAGGTTTTTTTGTATTTTAAATAAATACTAAGGGGTCTGGGATGGGCAGTTGGACTGTTCGAAAGAGATACCGTGGCTCCGGAACACAAAGGGCGATGAAGGAACATGGATGGGTTTTAGTCAGTAAAAGTCTGACACTCCCTCCTGCTCCGCCCAGAGCGGGAGGAGTCATTTGATGATTTCCCATACGAAAAAAAAAAGAAAAAGAAAAGGGGTCTGGGATAAGATCCCCAGATTTTATTGGGTTTCTGAGTAGCAGCTTCGTTTCTGTTCTTACATTATTGTAACATAACATCATTCCATGATATAAAAACCCAATACCTAACACTTTAGAGCTTCAAGGTGCAGTCAAACTGACCGGACCGGATTCCGGGCTGACAGCGGACTCCAGGATATAGGAGATATTGCAGCACTTTTTTTGTCACTGTTCGGTGTACGGAATCCGATCCGGTAACACGCTGGACAGTCGGCAAAAATATATTTTCTACTAAGATAGTGACTGTAAAAATACCTAAGGTACTTGCTCTCCCCGTCATTGCTATAATTTTTTCGTTAGACATACCTGGAAGCCGGAAGCCTCTTAGTTACGGAGATATTGGGGTCTAAGTTCCAACTTTTTCATTTTTTTTTTTTAAAGTATAACGTTAAAATTTGAACCTACATAGGTTCAAATTTTAACGTTATACTTTTACTTTAGTAGTACCTCCACGACCTCCGTACTATTCAGGGCATCCATCAGCACAATATTTTGAGTGCGTGCATTGAGTTCTACCGTAAAACGAGATTTTTCACCTCAAAAAAAAGTCGCTTATTCCCAGCAATCATTATTTGCGTGTAGAGTTATTGAGTTAGATGTACAGAATGCTCAGTTGACTGTTTCGTGAACGGTCTGATTATACCTTGTTTATAGAACCAATACATTACCACAAAGTCATCACGAAGCGTTTGCAATACCTCAACAGACGTGCGTCCTCAGCCGCGTCTCCTGACGCACTAAACCCGACCGATGACATTAATGACCATTGAGCCTACCCGCCATGTCTTGTCCGCTGACGGGTGACGTGCACTGACAGCTGCATCGGAAACCAGCTGCTGAATAGTCGGGGGAGTTCGGTCGTACGGGCCATAATTGTGTGAGGTGAGTGACTCGTTGTCGGTAGGTGTGATTTCATTGGTCACAGTTAGAGGTTTGAAATAAGAATGTATTGATGGATTTTGTTAATAAATGTAAGTACAGTTTGCAATGGCGAGTTAGGTACTGAAGAAGTATTAGGTACTGGAGCCTTTATATACAGGGTTAGTTTTCAATGACCAGCCAAAATTTAAAATTAATTACATTTTCAATATTATTGTCGAAAAATATAAAATATAATAATAGCGTTCATTTGAAAATGTCCTAAATCATAGACCTAGTGGAAATCAATGCACTTGTGTGCGTGCATGCACCGCCAAATTTATGTGTGTGCTAACTGCTACCTATCTAGGTTGTTGAACTGAATTGCGCTGGTGCAATATGCATACGTTCGCTTCTTAGTGGTGGACTGGAATGAAATTTTATTTAAAATATTTTGCTCTTTTTCATTAAATCGAAAATATTGTCGATTCTAAACCATCTCTGAAAATTTTCATTGAAAACTAACCCTGTATACTATGTCGATCCGGTTTTTGAAATCAAACTCGTAATGCTTCCAGTTTTAGCTCTAAGGCATAATATCTCTAGTGGTTTCAAATTCATAAAGTATACAGCGTCCCAAATGGCGACATCAGCACAACGCTAGTTGTATCTCCGTGTTTGATCAACCAGCTGTTGTGTGCTTGTGTCAAAACTATCCATTGACATCATCCCAGGGGCAAGCCTATTGCCAACAACTGATCACAACTCTAGACGCCAGACTGCTACTGAGAAATTAACCAACAACCACCCTGGAAATCGAACCTTACACCTCATGCTCACCCAGCAGTAGCGTTTGTGACCACTAGACCAATGAGATAGTTTACATAATATCAAGCCTATTGGGGCGAGCCTATTGACAACAACTGGGCTAAAATCCAGAATTTGGACTGATACTGAAAATGTCCTACTGGAAAAACCTAATAAACCTGCATGTCCTGGGAATCGAACCACCTCTTGCTTAGCAGGAGTTCTTGCGGCCTCTAGACCAACGAGACAATATTTTTAATTTAATTTAATTCAGACACAATGATCCATAGTTTTGTTAGTAGGTACACTACAAAACATAATGTTAGTAATAAAAAAATCAGAGACAAATAAATAGACACTACACACTACTATATAGCTTATATATATAGCTTAAGGTTGATCTGCACAACATATTTTCCATACAAATTTCGGGGGACTATTACTCCACTGTTTGACATGGTACATCTAAAGTTAAACATGATATCGTTTTGTCTCATTATTAATTGTGTCTGTGCGGAAACAGAATAGTAAAATAAAAAGGCATTCAAAAGTTACGAGCTACCAAAGATTCATTTTTATTGCCAATTTTAACGTAACTTTGGGCGTAAATTAGTAATAAAAGAAGTGTCAAATTTCCAAAACAAAGTCGGTACCGACACAGCAAAATTAGCGAAGAATTCAATAAATTTTATTTGATAATGATTTATGCAGTGGTTTTTTCATAAAATTCGATTTCCCAAAAGCCTTTTCATATTTTTTTACGCGCGCCTTTTACTATGAATTTTCGTGCATCTCACTGAATAATGTTTCCCCCGGTGCGGTGCGGGAGGGGGACACGCCATATTGACATGTCCTTCGTTTGATAGAAGAACAAGACCTATATTTCTGTCCTTTTCATTTCATGCATGACGTCAGTGACGTGTCATTTGTTTTTCGCTGAAGTTGAAGGGCCTGTGCATTTTTATTGCACTCCTATAATGTGTGCGTTTCGATGGCGCGACCACGGCATTCTTTTTTTTTTAAACTATGGCAAGATTTTGTAAAAAATAAATACATAATTTAAAATTAAATTCATTAATTAATTAAATATTTCACATTCGTAACATTTTGAAGGTGATAAGCGATACCATACGTATGCTCCTGAAATATAAACCTAGGATTTTTTATATTTTTTTTACAAATTCAATCTGTTATTTACCTAAATTTCAGGTCTCTGCAACGCTTAGTTTTTAAAATTTCCGTGGCCGCGCGGTTCTCCGCGTTTCGATGGCGTGGCCACGTTCAAACCCTTATAACTTTTTAACCATAACTTTGACAAATTTAAGGTTTTGGGAAATTTGAACCACGTACGTATTTTTACAAAATCATGGCATAGTTATTTTAAAAAAAAACGCCGTGGTCGCGCCATCGAAACGCACACCCTATAATATGGTGTAGCGACCTACTTATTTAGAAACTTTATATACATAAAACCTTCACGATTTAATTTTTACTTTTCTTCTGATCTGTCACTTCTCTGTCTTATGTTGACTAAATTTATATAGAATTATGAACATTTTTAATTTAATTTAGTTAGTGTACAACAACCACTAAATTGGTGACTCCGACGTGATACGCCCTGAAAAGGAAATCCTAAACTTTATCAGGCCAAGGAAATCCACAGTACCACGATGACAATATAAAGCAGTCGTCTGCCGACCAACGTCCAGACTCTGCTGGCTTCACAGCCATTTATTTCTCTCGAGGGATTAGCAGACCTGGCGAAGACTAACAAACAATATAGTTATACAATATTATTGTTGCCACTAATCTCGCGAATTGACGATGACGTTATAAGTTGATAGTAAAAGTTTTAAAGAAAAAGTTTATTTTATTCTTTTTAGCGCATTTAATTATAAGATCAGACGAAAGTATTATATAACTTCGTTTTTGTTCGGAACGGTTCGGAACCGTACGAACTAGACGCGCGTGAAGACAAGCGTCTAACTGCTCATCACTGATACTATCTCTGTCGGGCACGATGCCAGGTGAGACAGCGTGCTTTTTGGTACGCCCACCAATGAGTTCGAGCTCGTGTGATGTGTCACCTTAACGCTTAAATATAGACATTATGACGCCATGATCGCAGGTTGACAACCCGGGATCATGGCGCTTTCAACAGCGCGTCGAAATATCGGGAACTCAAAACAAATAACAATCACGGAAGATATCCCGTAAGTGACAATATAAGATTAGTTTTAAACCGTGAAAGCGTAAGGCCATGTCTAACCCTAAAATTAGCAACTCTATTTGTGGTGGTTAAAACTTCGTTTGAAATACTGTTAGAATAAACTTCTAATCAGCTTGCACTACAAAGTGGTTGTTACGTCAGTCACTGCGGGCCGAATAGTGCGAAATGAGTGGTTTTTTGCGATTTACAAAAAATCTAAAAAAATGAATAACATAAAACCTGCTTTATTTATAATTAGTTCAGTTAGCACTTATAAAAAGTTTCATGATCTAATTTGAAGTATTTTATGATTGCCAGTGATTTATTGTTCAGTTTAGAGGTAACTTTGGGATTTTTTTCTGTCGAGAAAATTTTATGGTTTCGTGTTTTCGCCAAACATAGGACTTAACATTAATCCCCAACTTTACCATATATTTATTTCAAAATTAATGCTGTAGTATTTTAGGCATAACTGAGGATCATGCTAAGCCATTTGAGGTAGTATAGCCCCTTAAAACAGTGTACATAATATCAATATGAAATCCAAAGAACAGAACAAAAACCTATAAAATATTTATCCATTCCATAACAATGGATATGCTCACCGATCAACAATCAGCTTGTAGTCTCAGTGAAATCGTCCCAAACCCGACTACAGAACAACACTAGTCATGTCCCCGTGTTTGCTCAACCAGCCTTTGTGTGCTAGTGACGAAACTATCCACAGCCGTCATCCGGCTCTTGAATTGGTTTTACTGTTTGTTTAGATCAGCTTGTTTTGAAGTAATTTGGATTTAATTTTGTTAATCTTTTGGTGCATTTATTAATTACGGCTGAAATCATCGAAGGGTTTACCTACAGAAAGAAAGAAAGAAAAAATATTTATTCGTCGCAAGGACATAACGTGCATATGATATTAGGAAAAGCAAACAATAGACATACAACGCATTTAGACAAACACAAACATTAAGAATACAACTAAACCACATTGTAATAAAATTGTATGATAGAACGGAGGGGCTGTGGGGAGCCCCGGAGTGGGCTCATCACAATCTCCATCCTCGTTGTCACAACCATCGTTATCACCATCACAATCACCGTCACTATCACAATCACCATCACTGTCACAATCACCATTACAATCACAATCACTATCACAATCACCATCATCGTTATCATCGTAATCACAATCATTCTCATCGTTATCACAATCATCATTATCACAGTCATCATCATCGTTATCACAATAACTATCATCGTAATGAAAATCATCATCATCATTATCATCGTCATCATTATCACAATCATTATCATCGTAATCACAATCATTATCATCTGGATCTCAAAATAAATGCCATTTTTGTAATCAGCACCCCTGATAATCTCGGTATCGACACCCATATTGATTTTTAGACATTTCAACCCCATCGCACCCCAACAGGGAATGGTAGTATTTCAGGTCTGCACATTAAGTTACCCCATTTCCCCCTTTAGGGGTTGAATTCTGAAAAAACCTGAAACACAAATGTTAACTCATTTATCGATAGGAGTACTCCCGTTAAGTTTCGAATAAAGTATATAACTAATCCTATTTCCCCATACAAACTTTCGAGCCCCCTTTAACACCCTTAGGGGATGAATTTAGAAAAATCCTTTCTTAGTGCACCCCTAGACCACATTAAGGAACCTACTTGCCAAATTTGGAATCTGTAGGCCCAGCGGTTTGGGCTGTGCGTTGATAGATGAGTCAGTCAGTTAGTCAGTCAGTCAGCCAGTTTCTTCTTTTATATATTTAGATAAATCAATCATGAAAGATGTCCTGGCAAAGCTTACAGCCAGTAATAAATCTACAATTATTTGTGGTGATTTCAATATTAATATTTTAGAAGAAAGTTCAAATAGCAGTCGGTTATTAAATCTTTTTAAGTCATTTGACTTGACCAACACGTTTATAGAACCTACTAGAGTCACTCCATCTTCTGCTACTTGTATAGATAATGTTTTCTGCGATTGTGATTACTTAGATAAAGCTATATTAAATTGTCTGCCGTCTGACCATAGCGGACAAACTGTAACTTTTAGGTGTAATACAGCATTGCAAAAAGTCCAGATTAAATTTAGACCTATAACTTCTAGCAAATTAAATAGATATAATATTTCCCTACAGAACAAGTTAGATGTTATGAGCCATGACGATATTAATGTAAATCAATTGTATGATCGTCACTTGTGGGGAGCCCACAGCACAGCGTTGGTTTTCAGTGGTTACCCATGAAAAGGGCGCAGCAGTACACTCACATTTCGTCATCATCATCATTCTCTTGCCCTTATCCCAATTCATTTGGGGTCGGCGCAGCATGTCTTCTTCTTCCATACTTCTCTATTTTTCGTCATCTCATCAGACACTTCTTTTCTTGCCATATCATTCTTCAACACGGAGTTATAAAGGGTGTAAAAAGACTCTTAACGAAACCGAAAGGCACTTGTTCTCCTCGTCATTGCGATCATTTTTTTGTTGTACACCATACCTGGGAACCTTCTAGTTACGGAGATATTGGGGTCAAAGTTCCAACTTTTCCACATGTTTTTTTTTTTTTAATACATGTTTTTAATGTAAGATTTTTACTTTAAACACCTCCACGACCTCCGTACTATTAAATCCATCCATCAGCACAATGTTTTGAGTGCGTTACATTGAGCCTTTAGGCTCAAAACGAACACTTCCCAAAACGTCCTCTCTCCCAAAACGTCTACTTCCCAAAATGGTAATTCCCTAAATGTCTATTTCCCATTTCGTCCACTTTCCCAAAACGACCAGTTCCCAAATAGTCCGTTTCTCAAAACGGCAACTCCCAAAACGTCTAGTTCACAATTTCACATGAAAAATAAAAACCAGCCAAGTGCGAGTCGGACTTGCGCACAATAGTCCCCATACTATACAAAATTAGACAAAACGGCAAAAAAATCGCGTATGTTGTATGGGAGCCCTTACTTACATATTTATTTTTATTCTGTTTTTATTTGTTGTTATAGCGGCAACAGAAATACATCATATTATTATGTGAAAATTTCAAGTGTCTAGCTATCACGGTTCATGAGATATAGCCTGGTGACAGACAGACAGATGGAAAGGGGTCGCTACACATCTGCAGAACGTACGGCGGGCGCCGACACTTCAGCGACTGAATATTCGATATTACAATATTGGCTTTTGTGAGGAAAAATGCAAAAGGCACTTACAGGCACGTTGCCGCTCTCGGGGCGGCAAACGCGCCGCCGCGCGCCGCGTCCGAGAACCACCGAACGTTCAACTACGCGCGCCGAACTTTTCAGTCGCGTAACGCGTCTAACGCGTAATGCGTTTTTGCTGAAATACTCGCTCGAAGGAAGGTATGGCGATATGCCGCACCCGACGTAATTTCGGCTGATGTGTCATAGGGAACTTGAAAATCACTGCGAGGGTAGTCAACCGAACGTTCGTTCGGCGTCGTACGTTCTGCAGATGTGTCGCGACAAGGTGCGGTGCTACGCCGCACGGCGGCCCAACGTATCGTGTGACATGGTATAGTGATTTGTATGTAGGATGACGTTGCGGCACTGCTGCGGCGCCGCAACGCTAAAAATAATCACCTTATAGTTTGCGGGCCTAAAATGACCGCTTTAGCAAAATCTTAATATGAATCACGTTAAAACAAAATTTTCTTAAAATGGACTCCAAGATCATAACCATAAAGTTCACTTTAAGGATTTTAATTTTTTAACGTGATTCGTATTAAATTCTGATAAAGCAGCCAGTTTAGGCCCTTTTGTTTCTAAACAGGACCACAATGAATAAATAAAAATGCGTAATGGAGATTAAAAAGGTTCATTTACTTTCTTTAACATCACCATAATTCAACATTCAAGTAATAACTATTAGAATAAAAACATCACCAATTTAGGAAAAAAAAACAGAAGATAAATAAAATCGGCTTCCTAGGGTCACAACACTAAATAAATTTTATTAAAGCAAGGATTTATAAGTAGCTTTTACACCACCATTATGCCTTAGAATTAAAATAAAAACATCCACCTTTTCGAAATTAAAATCGAAAAGGTGATACCAGCATTATACAATTTTAAATTAAATTTAAAAAAATACTTTAATTAAACCAATTACATTAAAATAATAAGGAATTCATTAACATCATTAAAATAATAATCAAATTATTAAAGAAAAAATAAATCTACTTAATTCTAAAACAGAAAATAAATAAAAACGACTTTCTTGGGTCACAACACTAAATTTGTGTAAAGCAAGGATTCTAGCTTTCATATTTTTTGACCACCATTATGCATTAGACTCACAATTCAAACTTAAGTCTCACTCAAAGATATTTATGTTTTGTTTTGCTTACACTTGATTAGAAGACGCATGTAATTTATTCTTTTTAAAAAGTTTGTCGGAGTAATTTCTTTTTTGTGTAGTTTTTTCAGTAACGTGCTGTATTTTTCGTCAAACAAAATGTCCGCATTCCGTCTAGTCTTATTAACTGTCTCGAAAAGACAACGTGTTAGTCTGTTGTCCTGATATTTAATTTCTTTCTTAATTTTATACAAAAATAAATAAAAATTTGGGCTTTGTGGTATTCGGGCTCGAAGACGTCGATGCCATCCTTCTATTTGATTTGTTGTTCTATGATTATCTTTATATACACTTATTTTATGGGAAGATATGGCCATCCACTGTTTCTCAAAATAAGTTTTAAATTTCTTCATACCTGTAGTCATTTGTACATTTGCTAATATGTCTTTCCATGTATTCTGTATGTATTCTGGCGGTAGCATGGGCAATATAGTAATAAGTCTACAAAAAATTCTTTCTGACGTCGTTTTATTTAATTTCATTTGTTTTAATTTCCGCCAGACAGCACGATTGTAATGATAGAAGCAACCAGTAATTTTAGCCTCTGGGTATACATTCTGGACAGCATTAAATTGAGCTTGCTCATAGTCACATTTAAAGTGAAATATTTTTACCCCTAATTTGCTTTTTAATAAATTAAAGAAACGGACGTAAGTAGCTTCTCTTTTGTTTGGCAACAAACCATAGAACACCGGTATAATATTACTGCAATTTTTGTTGGAATCATCAACGTCAAGATGTACACTGTAAATCTGATAAAATGGTGCCGGACAACACCGAAAGGTGCCGTCACCGTAATAAGATCCAAGTTTGTCATTTTTAACGAATTTTCTTGCAATTCGAGAAGCAAATATTAAAATTTTATCATCAATTCCGTCTTCGCAAACCAGGAAATCATTTTTTAATGTTTTTGGAATTGTCACTTCTTCTAAGCTGTTAAAAACTAGTTTCTTAACATCAAGGAACTTTTTTCTTTGACGGTACAGAGCACTTTTAAGTGAAAAAAAAGATGGTATCCAACTTCTGTACTCTTCATCCTCTTCAGACCAAATTGTTTCCCGTACGTTATGTGCATTATTTTCATAAATTTGCTGGACTGGTTCGAAATTCTCGCATACGTCTTTCTTACATTTATCAATTAATTTCATTACCTCATTTCGATGACTGTTTGATGCGCAGGTGTGTTTCGTGTTCCTCAAAATGTTAGTACGGCCACTATTCAATGTTATGGTTGCAGAGCACGTTATACGGTTATCACATCTCCATAATGATGTCTCGTTTTTATTGCGTTTTGCCAAATAATAGCGATAGCCATCCAACAACAAACAGTCGTTACCTTTTTGGGTTTTAATTATTGTTATATCCATTTTGATTTTTACACACCTTACAAACCGCCTTACAATGATGAAAAATTGAGATTTTAGAAAATTATTTAATTCATAAATTGAAAATTCTAAGAAGAAAATAATATTTTAATGACAGTGACGGGGAAGCCACTGTCGTTTGTCACCTGCAAAATAGTTTGTAGCTGTTGCAGTTTACCATGAAGGAACCAGTAACACTTTGATAAAAAAATAAACCTAACGTGGCTGACGTAATGGGAAGTGGACTTTTTGGGCATTGTAGATTTGTGGTCGTTTTAGGAAAGTGGACGAAATAGAAAATAGACATTTAGGGAATTGCTATTTTGGGAAACGGACGTTTTGGGAGAGTGGTCGTTTTGGGAGAGTAGACGTTTTGAGCCTAAAGGACATTGAGTTTTACCGTAAAACGAGATTTTTCAGCCCAAAAAAAAGTTATTTCCCAGCAATATTTTTTGCGTAAAGTAACTTAGTAGTAAAGCCGTGTGGTATCCGGCAGAGTAGAATAGAACCAACCCATTACAGTCACGGGTGTCGTATAAGGCGACTAATGTCTGAGGCAGAACACCTTGCGCCTCCGTAGACCAGAGAATGGGCAGCAGCGTTTTCTGTTAGTCTTTCATCACTGCGATCTCCAATCCGCCTGCCAAGCGTGGAGATTACGGCAAATTCCTCCCATCATGGGAGAGGTCTATGTCCAGCAGTGGACGTTATGGGCTGTTGTTGTTTTTGTTTTGTTGTAACTTAGTATGATGTACAGAATGCTTGGTTGACGGCTTCGTGATGAGGTTGTTTACATCCTGTATACCTTGTCTCTGACCTTCCAAACATCTGCTTCCGTGACTGTATGTAACATCCTTTGTCCATCTATTTAGTATTCTCCAGACGAAGTGTGCGAAATTAAATTGGAATCCAAGTCAACGGCCGAGTTTCTCTCTAATTTACGTTTACATTCTTAATAATCGCTACACTTTGTTTAAATATTAACATCTCGTCCTTCTATCTTGGAATTTTCTCATTTTCTTTCTTAAAATTAAATATTATGACTTCCTTTTATTTCGTTTTGATATTCGTTTGATTTTTTCCTATTCAGAATTTTGTTTTCACATTTCTTTAAAAACAATTTTTTTTTGATAAAACGAACCAAGAATAAATCAAAAACTGTTTGACAAAATACAAGCATTCTGTACGTCAAACTAAAGCCCTACCCTACGCAAAAGCAAAAATTATTGCTGGGAAATCAGTTTTTTTTTTGGTTAATAAATCACGTTTTACGGTTAAACTCAACGTAACGCACTCAAAACATTGCGCTGGTGGATGGATTGAATAGTGTGGGGGTCGTGGAGGTTTTTAAAGTTCTTACATTAAAAACATTTTATGTACCTATGTATTTAAAAAAAAAGTGAAAAAGTTGGAACTTTGACCCCCAATATCTCCGTAACTATAGTTGGTGCCAGTTTATATGAGAATAGCGGTCATTGACCCACCTACATTTATTAAAATTCTTAACTTTGAAAACAAATATAAAATAATAAAAAAATAAGCGTGTTCAAGTCTTGAATCGTCATCTATCGTGATCTTCAACATTTTTTTCTAATTAAAAACGATACATGGTTTATTTGTTTTGGTTCTTACGAAGAGATATTAGGGAAAGGGCAATGACCGCGATTCTCATCTTAACTGGCACCAACTATAGAAGGATCCCGGTATGGTCTACAAAAAAAAAATGATCGCAATGATGGGGAAACCAAGTGCCTTTCGACTTCATTAAGAGTATTTTTACGCCCTTTCTGTTTTTTAAATCTCTGGTCATTGCGAAGAGCTAGCACCACTACCTACCCCTGGACCATACGTTCTAAGAACCACATACGTCACCCGACACGGCCATAAATCGGGACTGTATGAAATACGACACAGCTACCGTCATCCCTCATGTTAACGCCTGCGTCGCTTCCAAGTGTACGATTTAGATATCTATGCTACTTATCTATACCTAGCGGACGTCACGCGGTTTCACCCGAGTAGTTCCCGTTCCCGTGGGAGTACGGGGCTAAAATATATGTTACTCAATAAAGACGTGGCTTTCTAATGGTAAAAGATGTTTTTTAAATTGGTCGATTCGTTTTAGAATTAAATCGTTCGTTACGACGCGCGACGTAACTCTAAAACGAATCGACCGATTTACACATAAACAAACAAAAAATCTAATCTTTCCTCTTTATTAGTATTTAGTATAGGTATAGACTAGCTTCTGCCCGCGGATTCACCCGCGCGGAGTTAAGTAATTGTCTCACAGGAACGTACTACCCGGATAAAAAGTAGGTATGAGTCAATTTCAACAACTCGATATTTTACCTAATTTCCATGGACATTTTCATTTTTAGGTTTTTTGAAAAACTTTAATAATAAAGCGCAACATATCCACATTATATATACATTTTCTGAAAGGGGATATTATAATTAAATTACTTAGAGAGTTATTTGGGCCACCGAAATTGGCGAGCCACAGAAATTTTATTATTGCCACCGAAATTGTGTTGGTGACACAGAAATTCTGCGTTTGCACCGAAATTGTGAATTATTGTAAATATACATTGTTTTTTAATAATATTATGTAAAGAAAGATAAGGTTTTATAAAAAAACTCATATAATGCGAATATCGTCGTTAATATAGATATATATATATATTATATCGTCGTAATTATGTAATGAACACCTACATGTAACCCATGTATCACAAATAAACGATTTGATCATTTTAATAAGCATTTGTAAAAATACAACGTGGTGTACTATTGCTTAAATCAGTCTTACAAAATTAGCAATCAAGGAACTGATTATGTTTTTTACTTCTATGAAGAGGATGGGAAATCATCAAAAGACTCCTCCCGCTCTGGGCGAAGCAGGAGTCAGACTTTCAGACTTTTGCTGACTAAAACCCATTCATGTTCCTTCATAGCCCTTTGGGTTTCAGGGCCACGGTATCTCTTTCGAACAGTCCCGCAACCCCGGCAGGCTTCGGTCCTTGCAGACCCCTTCCTATTGCTGACTCTCTTTGAGGCGCGCGTGGAACACGAAAGCTACGTCGACACGGTCTGTCGTCATGAGACGGACGGACGGCGAGCTAGCCTATAGCCCACCGTCCACAGACCCACCACGTGGCCCCCGGCCACGACTGCATGTGCATGGACCGTACGACTCCCGCGTAGAGCCTCCGGCAGGAGGCATTTGAACCCCCCAGGTTGGGCAGGAGCCGCCTGAAGGCAGCCCCGGTCCGTTCCAGTTTGAGGGCCAAACGTCAGAAGTGCTCCACGAAGTTCCACCGGCTGTCGAGGACGAGTCCTAGGTATTTCAAAGTCGACTCGACCACACGACGAAGGTAGGTCGGCAGCCGGTGATACCTGAGTGCCTCCCTAATGCAGCTCCAGGGCATGGTGTTGAAGGCATTGGCGATGTCGAGAGACACCGCCAAGACAACCCCACCCCGGGAAACCACATCCCCCGTCGTGAGGGCTCTCAAGCGCATGATGGCGTCCACCGTAGAGCGCCCCTTGCGGAAACCAAACTGGTGTTCCGCAAGATCCATCCCCGTCCCCGCAAGGAGCTCGGCGAGGCGGTTTGCAATTACTCTTTCAAAGAGCTTGCCTATCTCGTCGAGCAGCACCACGGGCCGGTATGCGGAGAGTCCGCAGGGCACCCCGGCTTCCGAATGAGGACCAGCTTTCCCGTCTTCCAACGAAGCGGGAACTGGCCTCTCTCCAAGCATGCGCTTAGGAGCCCCTCTAGTCGGGGCCCGAGAGCCTCCGAGGCCAAGACCCAGGCTTTGCCAGGCAAGCCGTCGGGGCCCGGGGCGGTATTTTTGGCACTGAGCCTTGGTACCGCCACTCTCAGGTCTACCCCAGTCACTTTCGGAGCGTTTTCGTCGTCGCCCTGTTGGTCCGCTTCCAGCATCGCAGGCGGCGGAGCCATAGGTGGAGGGGGGGATGTTCCCCTCGCGAAGGGAACAGAGTACTCACCACGTCCTCTACGAGCTCAGGCCGAAGACTCTGCGTCAGTAGGGGGGCCCAGGTGCGGAGTTTATCCCGCACCATCTTGTAAGGGCGCCCCCACGGATCTCTGTCGAGAGTCCCCAGCATCTCCTCGCGGGCCAGATCCCTGGCCCACGAGGAGATGCTGGGGACTCGACATCTGCGCACGTCGCAGATGTCGGACATGGCCTTCTTGAACTACCCTTCCTCATTGTCAACGTCGGCAGGCCTGCCCGGTGATGTCACCCAGGCCTGCACGATCGAGGCTTCCAGGAGGAGCTTCCGGAGAAAGCAACCGTCAAAGTTCATTTAATTCAATTGAATGACTTTCAAGAAATAGTAATACAGTTTTATTTCAATGTCGGGGGCTAAGGACCTAGTTCTGTCGAAGTAATTTCAGCATAACAAGTATTGATTCTTTTCAATAATCTTCATTAACATACAATAATTAATTGGTACAATTTCTGTGGAGTCGTGTAATTTCCGTCCAGATGCCACGGAAACCACAGAAATTGCCCCACAGAAATTGGAAATGTGGCTACTTTTATTTTTTTACAAGAAACTATCAAGGCTATGCCTATTATTTTGTATAATCTTAAATGAGTACCATAGGCTACTTAGCATGCATAAAAGTGATACCTTTATTTCTTGCGAAGATCCTTTTAAAACCTGATCACAGAAATTGCAAAATTTCGTTCCGAGTAAACTGAAATCACGTACTTACATTTTTGGCGGAAATACCTGGCGATATGGTGCACTACCATTCTTACTGCATGTAAGCGTACGACTGTCTCTTGCCGAGCAGGCATTTATTATTCGTTTAAACTCATTGGTGGAACAAAATGACCATAGAAATTAGTAATTTCGCTTGGACAAAACTACCGTTGACATGTACTCATTAACTATGAGTCTAAACATTCAACACTAATTAACTTCTTGTAGGTCAATCATTACTTAACGCAATCAAAATACTTTTTCCTACATATGTTGGAGATTATCTTCCTGAGAGGTAAATGCTGTGTATGAAAGTGATTGTGGACAAGACACAGAAATTGCTAATTCGTCATTTACCGATTTTTTTCATAAAAAGTAATAGTCTTATAAATATAATTTAAGTGGCTTCATTTAGATTCATGTCACTTTAATTCTGAGAAAAAAAATCGTTGCATTATCTGTAAAGCAGCACTGCGTTTTCAGCCAAGACGCATAAATTTTTCGCCTGAGAAATTCACTCGTATCCTATGTATTTCGTTGAGCTCCTTCAGTTATAAGTCGAGCTACACGATAACTGACAAATGCTTGCACTGACTGGACAGGTCCACTCAAATCTGTATGGTTCTTTCTTCAAAAGACCATCTCAGACACTAATCTGCATAGTCCTCATGTGAATTTAGCAAGATTGTCTGGACTTCAAAAGAGACTATGACCTCTGAGTTTGTTTCGGCTGTTTCTTCTCAGAGTAGTCAGGTACGAAACACCAGCCCCATCTAGTTTAAAAAATGATGTGTAGAAGTGTTTGTAAAAACCTACTTGCAAAATAAACATCATTTATCATTTACGCCGTGTGGTATCCGGCAGAGTAGAATAGAACCAACCCATTACTCACGGGTGTCGTATAAGGCGACTAATGTCTGAGGCAGAACACCTTGCGCCTCCGTAGACCTGAGAATGGGCAGCAGCGTTTTCTGTTAGTCTTTCATCACTGCGATCTCCAATCCGCCTGCCAAGCGTGGAGATTACGGCAAATTCCTCCCATCATGGGAGAGGCTTATATCCAGCAGTGGATGTTATGGGCTGTTGTAGTAGTGTAGTATCATTTATGTGATCTAGGTTAGAAACTATCTGTGCGCTAAAAGTCATCTAAATCCGATCAGTAGTTTTTGCGTGAAAGAGTATAGACATCCAGACCATACATCCTCACAAACTTTGCATTTGTTATATTAAGTAGGAAGTAGGATGTACCTATAAGGTGGCATTTAATCACCTGCATCCTTTAAAGAGGTGAGTCTACCCATCAACAACAACAACAACAACAGCCCATAACGTCCACTGCTGGACATAAGCCTCTCCCATGATGGGAGGAATTTGCCGTAATCTCCACGCTTGACAGGCGGATTGGAGATCGCAGTGATGAAGGACTAACAGAAAACTCTGCTGCCCATTCTCAGGTCTACGGAGGCGTAAGGTGTTCTGCCTCAGACATTAGTCGCCTTATACGACACCCGTCAGTGTAATGGGTTGATTCTATTCTACTCTGCCGGATACCACACGGCTAACCATCAATTAATATTATATTATTATTTTACGTGAATAGCTCATTTTTAACCGACTTCAAAAAAGGCGGAGGTTATATGTTCGTGTGTATGTATTTTTTTTTTTTTTTAACCGACTTCAAAAAAGGCGGAGGTTATATGTTCGTGTGTATGTATTTTTTTTATGTATGTTACCTGATTTCTCTCCCATTTGTGGACCGATTTTCAAAATTCTTTTTTTATTTGATAGAATACACTCCTGAGGTGGTCCCATTTTAATTTGGTGAATATCTGATGCTGACCTTCGGAGATATACAATGGAACTCTTCAAAAAGAGACGGCAAATCTGTTGTGATAGCTCCAATCGGTTGGATGTTCATTGTTTATACAATATCATGACGGAACATCACGCCTGTATGCTCTGAGGGGGTACGCAGAAGTGTACAATTTACCTGATTTCTCTCCCATTTGTGGACCGATTCTCAAAATTCTTTTTTTATTTAATAAAGTATACTCCTGAGGTGGTCCCATTTTAATTTGGTGAAGATCTGATGCTGACCTTCGGAGATATACAATGGAACTCTTCAAAAAGAGACGGCAAATTTGTTGTGATAGCTCCAATCGGTTGGATGTTCATTGTTTATACAATATCATGACGGAACATCACGCCTGTATGCTCTGAGGGGGTACGCAGAAGTGTACAATTTACCTGATTTCTCTCCTATTTGTGGACCGATTCTCAAAATTCTTTTTTTATTTGAAAAAGTATACTACTGAGGTGGTCCCATTTTAATTTGGTGAAGATCTGATGCTGATCTTCGGAGATATACAATAGAACTCTTCAAAAAGGGACGGCAAATCTGTTGTGATAGCTCCAATCGGTTGGATGTTCATTGTTTATACAATATCATGACGTAACATCACGCCTGTATGCTCTGAGGGGGTACGCAGATGTGTACAATTTACCTGATTTCTCTCCCATTTGTGGACCGATTTTCAAAATTCTTTTTTACTTGAAAGAGTATACTCCTGAGGTGGTCCCATTTTAATTTGGTGAAGATCTGATGCTGATCTTCGGAGATATACAATGGAACTCTTCAAAAATAGACGGCAAATCTGTTGTGATAGCTCCAATCGGTTGGATGTTCATTGTTTAAACAACATCATGACGTAACATTACACCTGTTTGCTCTGAGGGGTACATAGATGTGTACAGTACACCCAGATTTCGACAGTTATGGCATGTTATGTTCCATTTATTGGGGATAAGCCTATTACCATGACATGTATTGTTAACCATGTACAATGAATGCATAGCAAATATTTGTAAGTATAGGATATTACAACTAAAAATGGAAAAATAAAATAAAACTTTTTTGCCAAAAATAAAACCGACTTCAAAAAAAACAACAAACAAAAAAACAACAAAAAGAAAAGGACAAAAAAATACACTAAAAGAAAAACAAAAAAAAAACTAAAACAAATCCACAAAAAAGTGAAAAATAACTTTAGCTTCAGAAGCCGGTGAGAAAAACACCAAATCAATCAAAGGTCAAGTTTCAGAAGTCGGTGACAAAAACACTAAATCAATTAAACAAGGTCACCGACTTCTGAAGCTTGACCTTTGATTGATTTGGTGTTTTTCTCACCGGCTTCTGAAGCTAAAGTTATTTTTCTTCTGAAGCTAATGTTACTTTTTTGTGGTTTTGTTTTAGTTTTTTTTTTTGTTTTTCTTTTATTTAATACGAGTAAATATTTACATAATTAATTAAAAACTAAGTATTAAATAAACTAAAATATATAAACTAACAACAAACTATAAAAGGGCATCGAAAAACCTCAACGCTGTCAGCTGGTAATGTGCCCAAGAGACTGGCGGCGTTGCCACGTTGTATGGCAACACTTAGCCTCTGACCAAGGTAAAAGCCAGCTCTTGGGTCACGGGAAGCGTCAACTAGGCGTTTTGAAAGTTCTTTAAACAATTTTGTTTTTAACTTTTACGTGAATAGTTTTAGTTTCTTATGGTTTTAAACATGTATTAGTTTATTGTTGTTAAAAGTTATTTTGAGTATTTTAAACATGGGCCTTAGTTGCCTGATAATAAAATTATTATTATAATTATTAAACAACTTTCCCAAAGAAACTCATCAAACTCATTCGTGAAAACAAAAATAAGTTTTTCATACATGCATCAGAATTGTCTGTCTGCTTTTATATGGGAATTTGATTGTTACATATAACATAACTTCACGCCTGTAATCCCCAAAGGCTTAGGCAGAGGTGTATCTAATAGTACACCCACATTTCACCAGTTATGTTTAAGTCGTAATAGTACACCCACATTTCACCAGTTATGTTTAAGTCGTAATAGTACACCCACATTTCACCAGTTATGTTTAAGTCGTAATAGGGGGCGAGCTTATTGCCATCAACCGGGCGCAAATCCAGGCTCCGTGGCTGTTGCTGAGATTTTCCTGATGGACAAACCCAATAACACTTTGCCCGACCCTGGAATCGAACTGAGAACCTCATGCTCAGTAGTCGTTGGCCAACGAGGCAGTCCTTGTTTTTTTTAAATCAAGGAATTATAATGTTAAGCATCTAACTATGTACTGAATCAAGATGGTATGCGCCTTAGTATAGTACTCGTAGGTATATGAAAAAAATGTATTTGAAAATAATTTTATTTATTGAGCGTACATATAAAATACAATATATATTCGAACTTGACATACTACACTACTACAACAGCCCATAACGTCCACTGCTGGACATAAGCCTCTCCCATGATGTGAGGAATTTGCCGTAATCTCCACGCTTGGCAGGCGGATTGGATTGGAGATCGCAGTGATGAAAGACTAACAGAAAACGCTCCTGCCCATTCTCTGGTCTACGGAGGCGCAAGGCGTTCTGCCTCAGACATTAGTCGCCTTATACGGCACCCGTGAGTGTAATGGGTTGGTTCTATTCTACTCTTCCGGATACCACACGGCGTATTCTACTCTTCCGGATACCACACGGCGTGGAACTTGACATTAACTAACAATATTTTTACTCCTTAAAAATCCAAACATGACAAACTAGACGAATAGAATAACGCCATACCTATCCATAGCTAAAGCTACGACAGGCAAACTCCGAACTACCAAAGTTTAAATAACTAAATACTGGGGCAGTGCATGCTTTCAAAAGCCGCCGACGATGTTAGACCAAAGTCTTTGGACCTATATCTAGGTTCTAGGCAGAACTCACGAACGCTTGTGAGATTTTGAATTCGCTGCAATAGTTAGCGGTGTATGGAATAATGGATGGCTAGATTTTAGGGCTGCTGCAAGGAAGTATTTTAGGACGGGTACTGTGTAGCTGAGATTTTTCTTAAAGAAAGAAAACATATTTATTCGTTACATGCCGTATGTGCATACAACAACAAAATAAAAATTAAATAAAAAAAAACTTAAATGTACACAATAAAAAACTTAACTTCTTAATTTAGGTAACTACATTAATGCAATAATAATTGTAACCATACAAGCGGAGTTCATGCTTTGGTCATTTTTTAATATAAATTAGTTAAAATTAATTACGACTAATTTTATTTATTTATTAGTACAGGTTCACCAACAGCTTCTGTGTATAACATTTAGATACACGTAGGTTTTACAGTCTTGGACTTACACAGTCACCAATTACAGGTTAACCAGCATTTACAAAAATAAGTGTTAGCTTATGAGAGATTAAAATTAAAAATTCAAATGAGTGGCTATAGAAATGATAAAAAAGAGAGATAATGAGTCTAAAAACATACCTACTGGTACGTTAAGGTGACTGGTAATTAGTCTACAAAAAAAAACAGCTGTTCAGTACCTACATTTTGACCTTACCTAACTGGTCAAAATATCTGAACTGTTGAATTTTTTCATGTTTTCTGGTTTGGTCCCATAGTAAAAGTTGTTTATTATCATGAGTAAAATCACGTCTTTAAGTATCGTACACTAATTACCAGTCACCCTATATACTTAGATATTGATTTTCTATTTGGTCGTAAGCACTATTGGTGAGCATGTGAGGTCCTGAGTTTGATTACCGGGTGAGGTAAAACAATTTAGTTTATAAAGTGATAATGCTTGATATCGATAAAGTTCAAGCAAGCGCTATCACTTAGCATGAGGTCCTGGGTTCGGTTCCCAGTTCAGACAAAGCGTTTTTACAGCAGTATTCGTCAGTAGTAGTCCTTAGCTTGGATTTGAGACCGGTTCATAACAAAAGGCTCAGCCCGGGACTTATACATAACTGACAACATGTGGCACTGACCTATGTAAGTACCACCAACTATATAGATACACTTATAAATAACACTTCGCAAAACCAAGCACGACGTTATGCCAAAGCCAACTCGGCACACTGAGAGAAATTCCTCTTATTTATTTATTGGTTAACCAACAATTGTTTACACTGGTTATGGACATGAAAAACAAGCAAAAACAGATAAACAATAGTGTACAATCACTTATAGGTAAACTCAGCATGCAAAATGAAAGTTGTACGTACAATAGAGAAAAAGAAGAAGAAACCTACCTTAATGTATATAATAAACTACTAAATCAAACTACTACTCAATCTAAATCGTTACATGTTTAGATCCTGACACAGACACACTCTTAAACCAATACAGTACAGATACACTAGATCCGAGTCCCATTTTCTTAGATCAAAGCCTTTATCTAACCACTACTCACTCCGAACTCACGGACCGCGTCTGATAGGTGCTAGAAACTTCCACATAGGTACTCCTGAGGATAGCCTAACTTGGAACATAGATCTCTAAACAACTGCTCAAGAGATGCCTCTGTTAATAAATTGTTGGAAGACAAGAGCACTTAGTTGAAGAGTTGATTGAGCAGGTTAAGTTAGAGATATGTTATTTTAAGAAGATGTGGTAGTGGATGGCTTTATACAACAATAACAACAACAACAACAGCCCATAACATCCACTGCTGGACATAAGCTTCTCCCATGATGGGAGGAATTTGCTGTAATCTCCACGCTTGGCAGGCGGATTGGAGATCGCAGTGATGAAAGACTAACAGAAAATGCTGCTGCCCATTCTCTGGTCTACGGAGGCGCAAGGTGTTCTGCCTCAGACATTATTCGCCTTATACGACACATCCGTAAGTGTAATGAGTTGGTTCTATTCTACTCTGCCGGATACCACACGGCTATGCTGGATACCACACGGCTAACGCGGCTTTATAAATAAATCAATTTATTGACACACACAAGTTACAAATATATCTATGTATCTAAGTTTCTTTTGAATTAAACACTGGGCAGCTCGAGTATGTGTGCAGTAGGCGTGGTGCGATACGTACGTCTGTGTAATAAGACTAAGTATGTGTTCCCTTACCGTTTATCTTTTATAATAATGTACTATTGTTAGGAAACGAAGAGCTGTGTCCACGAGAACACTGCCGACAAACTGTCCTGCAGTTTGGCAGAAGATTGGTGTTATAACTTCTATGTAACTTTTTGTTGAAATAAATAACTAAATAAAAAATTATACAAACAAGAAAACAAAAACAATGAGCATATAGAAGTTCAAAACTACAAAGAAGAAACCGATTATGAGTATAGGAAGACCAAAGACATGATTGATGGACTGTGTAAAGAATGATATGGATAGAAAGGAGATAAATGTTGTGATGACGAGTAATAGAGATGAATAGAAAAAGAAGACACGCTGCGCCGAATAAATTGAAATAAGGGCAGAGGAACCGAAAGCCTCCCACTAGGTGGACCGATGACCTGGTGAAGGTTGCGGGAATCCGCTGGATGCGAGTCGCACGGGACCGGTCAATGTGGCGACACTTGGGGGAGGCCTATGTCCAGCAGTGGACGTCTTTCAGCTGAAATGATGATGATGAAGGGCAGGGGAATGATTACGATGATGATATTATCTAAATAATAAAAAACAAATTATTTTATATCGATCTAATATCGAAAAATGATGAGAGGAGTGTTCGTTTTGAGAATTCTTAAATAAACTACGTATAGTTTATCTGTCTGCCACCGAGCTGTATTTTTAGAACCATAAGTACAGCACAGATCATAAGCCATATTTCATCAGCTATTTTTATTAAAGGGGGAGCCTATTGCCAAACTTAAAACTTTAAAATTATATTTTTAATTTATTAAATCTCTTAGACAAAAACAAATAATTTTTTTACAGTATTTTACTCGCCAAACTTTACAGTTTGATGGCGAGAAGCGCTCGTTTATCATACATAACTTAAAATTATAAACTTAACTTAAAATCGAATATATATATATATAAAACTTACTGCTACATCTGCCTCGTTAATTTATTTTTCGACAACGACAGACCGACACCAACATACAACAGACAATTAATTGCAAACCAAACTCATCATCATCATCATCAGCCTATTAATGTTCCCACTGCTGGGACACAGGCCTCCTCTCTATGAGAGGGAATAGGCTATATATCCACCACGCGGGCCCAGTAAGAATTGGTAGATGTCACATGTCTTCGAATTTTTTGGTTCTAGGACATGCCGTTTCCTCACGATGTTTTCCTTCACCGTTTTGAGAGCAGTGATGATGAAATAAATTACACAAATTAATGCCCCTGTCTAGGTTTGAACCCACGACTTACTGTTCGTAAGTCGGGGCCGCCACCACTGGGCCACCACTGCTCCCTTAACTTAAACTACCACTGAAAATTTCTATTGAAAAAACTCCATAACAGTTCCGGCCCGTGGGGTCCTGGATTAGATCCAAGATTATCTCAGCATTCGCTTTCGATGACTGGATATCTTTGAAAACATCAGCACTTTATTTTGCGCTTCTACAACAGAATTAGTTTCGTGATCTCCAGAATAGCTTCTGAAACCCAACCCATCACTAGTAACAAAAGCGAAAACATCACGAATACTTAGGCTAATAAATCGTTTCAGGAACTAGAACACAGAATGCTTGTACTGTATTCGATGCTGGCTTTGTGAGAGCCGAGTTGGAGATAGTTGGGCAGAGTTGCAGCTAGAGTTATTGAGTTCAATTGTGCGCTTGCGTTACGATGGCTCCGTTTAGAATTATGCGCGACTTTGCAAAGTTCACGGTGACTCGTTGAGATTATTCTAAGGTTAGCGTTTTGTTTTGCTGGTTCCTAGTATTTGAAGAAGCCTATAAGAATTGTTTGTGCTAAATTTGAGCAGGATCTATGCAGTAGTTTGTGTGCCATCCCGGAACGTCGATTTGGATTTTTACGATTTTATTATATTGTACGGATAAATTACGAACGCGACATGGGACTCTGCCAGATATATGCCTCTCCTTCCTAACCGGTTTCACCGAACTTTTATACACTTCTTACTACCTCTAACACATCGACTTTATCTGCCTAGCCTTTTCCCAACTACATTGGGGTCGGCTTTTAGTCTTACCGGATATAGATGAATTCAGATTTTTGTGTCAAAATCAGGAGTAATTTGAATGCTATTCTATTATGTATTGCTACATTATTTTTATCATCTACTCAACGACATAACTCTAGGATTTCTGAAGATGATTGGGCAGAATACAGTTGGAGGTATTGAGTTCAATTGAGCGCCTTGCGTTACGATGTGGCTCCGTTTAGAATTTTGCGAGGAGTTGCAAAGTTCACGGTGACTTGTTGAGATATTCAAGGCTAGAATTTGTTTTTTCGATCAGTATTAGATGTGTTTTTGTATATTTTTTTTAGATTTTGCCTATAGCTACGCCCGAGTGAACGTCAGAAATAATTTAACAAAAATGTACTAAAATTCCTTATTTAGTCATCTTCATGATCATCAGCCTACAACAGTCCACTACTGGACATAGGCCTCCTCAATCGCACGCCATTCAACTCAATTCTCAGCAACTCTCATACAGTTGCTACCAGCTACCCTGCGAAGATCATCATTTAGTTATTTGCATTTAAAAAACCAAAATTTTAGTACTGTTTACACAACGAGAATAGTAGACCAAAATTATAATAATTTAAAATAACACAAGCAAATAATACAACATTTTCAAACAATAACATAACAACAATACAATATTATTACGTCCAAATAAAGTTTAAAAAACAGAAACTTTAAATAAATACCACGTATTTCAATTTCAAGTTAACATTCACTTAATTCATAATTCGTTTCATGAAGTCCTTGTTTTTTGTGCTTGAAGCTTGCGCGAACAATTTTTAGCGGGTTATTATTTTAGCGGGAAAACAATGGAGAGTCTAGAGGCGAAATAGGCAGGTTCGCTGCAACTGCTAAATGGTTATCTTGGAGTCCGGGGGCTACTTGGGGATTTGGTACAAGGTAGGAGAGAAAAGTATTTTGAATGTTGTCCTCTCATTTTTTATCAAAGCTCCAAAATGGGTGTTACTTTGCCTGTCAAGGTATACGTTTTCGGAGTTCCGTACATCGCGATTATAAACAGTTTGAATGACGTAATTCGTCATAGCAAACTTTCGGAGTACCGTACATCGCGGCGATGAACATTCTCAGTAAAGGTTCATCATAGCGTCTTTAGTATCGTAGTATAGGCTAATTTATAGCGGTTTGAATCTCAGCTACATTTAAACGATACGATGTATTGTGCTTTTGTACATTTTGCAATATCAGAAGTTTGCTTACAGATACGTAACATAGTAACTTAGTTGATCATTAAGCTCGCGTTTGTACAGTAAGCTATAGCATCAAATGCGATTTATATGTAATTTGGTGTTTACAGACGCATCAAATTACCACAAACTATCAAACTCATTCGATTTTGAACTTAACCGTCAACATTTTATGGTTTAAAATCATTTGGAGAAAGACAGTTTGTGATAACTGGTTGTACTGGCGACGTTACAAGAGCAATCATCTGCCTAGCCTTTTCCCAACTATGTTGAGGTCGGCTTCCAGTTTTACCGGACGCAGCTAAATACCAGTATTTTACATTAGTCTGGTAAATGAGTGCTCAAAAGGGGGGTGTGGTTGGAAAAGTCGAAAGCAGAAAATGTGACTTATGAACTTCGTTTGGACTAGTTAGAAGATAAACATATTAAAAGTCCTGACCCCTCCGAGGTGAGCCCGAGGGGGGGGAGGGCAAAGAAGGTCCCGTTTTTTGGTTTTTTGCTTATATCTCGAAAACGATGCGTCGTATAAAATTTTGTTGTACTACATAATAAAACCTCATAAAAGTCTCTACAACTTTGTTTGTCACACTTTTTATCTATCTCCAATATTTAAAAAAAAAAAAAAAAAAATAGTAAAAAAAAAATGTTGCCAAGTTGTAGAGAATTTTATCACATTTCATTGTGTAGTACAACAAGTGTTCGTGCGACACACCGTTTTCGAGATATAAACCAAAAACAACGAACGGGACAGATTGTATGACAAATTTTTAAAAATTGATCGTTTTGCGGAGCTCATACCAATTCAACGATAACAGATAGATAAAAAATTTGAAAAGCAAAGTTGAAGAAAATTTTATGAGGTTTTATTATGTAGTACAACAAAATTTTATACGACGCATCGTTTTCGAGATATAAGCAAAAAAACGGGACCTTCTTTGCCCCCCCCCCCCTCGGGCTCACCTCGGAGGGGTGAGGACTTTTAATATGTTTATCTTCTAACTAGTCCAAACAAAGTTCATAAGTCACATTTTCTGCTTTCAACTTTTCCAACCACAATCATTCATTTACCAGACTACATGGGTAATACGATACCCCTTGGTAAGACTGGTTGTCAGACTTTTTGGGCCTCTGACTACCTAACGACTGTCAAAGATCTACAAATGACAGCCAACGGCTTAACGTGCTTTTCGAGGCACGGAGGAAACTAGGTATGTAATGGGTGGTCACCCATCCACAGACCAACCTAGGCAAGCACGGCTTAACCTAACGATCGACCCGAGCGGCTGTTATTATTTAGCCACGTGCTCCTCCGACATTACAAGAGTAATAAGGAATAAATAAAAATCAAAGCAGTCTTTGGGGACTGCCGATAGAAGTGAAAACAAAAAGTACACAGGCCCCGCCCTAGTCTAGCACTGGTTATGCCCCACGCATGCCTATGTGGTGCTACGCCGTAGCGGATGCTACGAGTGCTACGAACGGCTACGAAGCGTGACCGCACGTTACGTTAAGTGACGATGAGTTCAATGTTTTTTCTTCACCCGAAAAGTGCTCAACGCGCCTAAAGAAGTTTTCACTTCAATAATATAAGCATAAACAAATGAACATCTTAACCCGCTCTAAGCTGGTATCTTGCACCACAACAACATTCGGCTCAGGTCGGCTACTTTCCGCTTCTATTGTCGATTCATGCCAGTGCAACTCGCCTTCCTGTGTACTACATAAACTATGGATGTACTTTACTTTCTACCTTTTCTTTGTTTTTGTCCTGGCTTTAGTTCAGATAAACAAAAATAGTGTTAAAAGAAATCAGAATAGAGTAGATGACATAGAAAATCTAATTATTCCGTCAGATAGATTTCCAAAAAATTTCGGACACATATTTTTTCGTTTTTCACGTAAACATAAAATGAAGACGATACAGTGCGTCGAAAACTCGTGTGACGTCCGTCGCATTTAATAAATAATAAAAAGAAGTGCATAAAGCGCACGCGCGCGCTGGTGCGTTAAGTGCATTTTTTACCGAAAAGTGACGAAGCCCCCATCACTCATGATCTTTGACGCGTTTTATCTTCGTCAATTTTTATTAATTTGATAAAACAAAAAACACTTATCCAATATTTTTCGATAAACTAACTGATGGACTAAACAGAATCATATTTTTTTTTAGTCAGGAATCATCCCTATTGCATCGGTATTTTAGTTTTTTATTAAAAGACTAGCGGACGTCACGCGGTTTCACCCACGTAGTTCCCGTTCCCGTGGGAGTACGGGGATAAAAATATAGCCTATTTTACTCAGGGTGAATGTGGCTTTCTAATGGTGAAAGATTTTTTGAAATTGGCACAGTAGTTTTTGAGTTTATTCATTACAAACATACATACACACAGACACACACACGAATACAAATCTTTCCCCTTTACAATATTATGTGTAGATTAAAGGAATACCTAGAACCGTGTGAGGTTATGTGTCAGCTTTACCTAATCTTAACCTTCTCTATTGCCTAAATAATTATAGTTATTATTTAAATGGTAGTCCTGGATATAGTGTTACTAGCTCTATTAGATTGAGTCTTAATCACTTACAGTGTAAGTACATTGTCGCTTCAACTTGGTAACTTGGACCGCAACGGCGGGCGCACCGCTGGTCGCACGTTACAACATTGCTAAACTGCCGGAGAAATGCGCTAAGAACACGTTTACATGGGAACAATAAAACAGCTAACACAAATATTTTACTTGCCTGCTAGCAAAAAAGTAATAATGTTCCAATTTTTGACATCTCAATTTATCAAAATATCATGTGTAACTTCTTTTACCAATATTTTGTTAAAGTTTTGTGACACATGTCGCTTTTATGAGATTACGACTTTTACGAACGTTTTAATTACAAGAAATACCGGCCAAGTGCGAGTCGGACTCGCGTATGAAGGGTTCCGTACGATCTTAGTAGGACAAATAAAAAAAAGTCAATTACAAGGTTATTAAAAACTTTTTTCTGTGTTTAAAGTTCTCCACCTCTAAAAAACATCCTTTGTATGTAATTATTGACTTATGCCAAAAAGCTAGACTTAAAAGCGAGTGGAGCGAGCTCGAAAATTTTAGTATCCTGCGATCCTGCCCTGGATAAGTTACAGGAACGTGTGGGCCCCCTTGGGTCGCGGGGCCCTGGGCGTGTGCCCCTATGTTAAAGACGGCATTCCACTTGGGGGAGGCCTGTGTCCAACAATGGACGTCTTTCGGCTGAGATGATGACGATGATGATTTGTTATTATAGCGGCAACAGAAATACACATTCTATGAAAATTTCAACTATACCTATTACTAAGTAAGTCTACCTATTACGGATCATGAGATACAGCCCGGTGACAGACACACAGACGGACGGACAGCGCAGGCTATTATTAATAGGATCCCGTTGGCTAAGGAACCCTAAAAAGATAGTTTGCGCACTCCAATTCCCTCAACATACCTATCCTGTTCTAGATACACTTCAGCTATGCACTGCACAATAAAAAAACCACAACAATAGCCCTGTGAAATAAATTGCGCACCCGGTTCGAACCCGCACCTATAATTTACTACGAGCAATGATTACACGATGTCTGTTTGATCTACGGGCAACTCTGGGCAAGCTTTCACGATAGCTACGGGCCATGTTGTTGTTATCGAAATATTTGTCTTTAGAAAATTACTGTAATACGAAGAGTGACATACTTTTGGAGATTTTGTAGCTCGAACGCTTAGGGGTTATTTTGTGCAATTTTGTTTACAATACAACATCAACAACAACAGCCCATAACGTCCACTGCTGGACATGAGCCTCTCCCATGATGGGAGGAATTTGCCGTAATCTCCACGCTTGGCAGTGATGAAAGACTAACAGACAACTCTGCTGCCCATTCTCTGGTCTGCGGAGGCGCAAGGTGTTCTGCCTCAGACATTAGTCGCCTTATAGGACACCAGTGAGTGTAATGGGTTGGTTCTATTCTACTCTACCGGATACCACACGGCTTAACACGTTTACAATACGGTGTTAAGGAAATAGACATAGTAAAGAGGAGGTGTTAAGTGGGAAATAGACTGCAGAAGATTGATGATGATGATGATTGAACACCACACCCAGCCAGGAGCAAGCCTGACCCGGACAAGCCGGATACACCAGGCGGCACTATTTTATAAGGAAATACATGCTCTGGGATGGGAGAGGAAGCCCGACCAACCGCAGCCAGTCGAATGCAGAAGTAGACTGACGAAGAAATAGACTGCAGAAGATTGTAAAAATATCTTTGCATTGCTTAAAGGGTGTAAAAAGAATCTTAACGAAGCCGAAAGGCAATTGTTTTCCCCGTCTTTGCGATAATTTTTTTGTTCTAGACCATATCTGGGAACCTTCTAGTTACGGAGATATTGGGGGTCAAAGTTCCAACATTTTCACAAGTTTTTTTTTTAAAACAAGTTTTGAATGTATGTTTTTTTACTCTAAACACCTACACGATCCCCGTACTATTCAATCCATCCATCAGCACAATGTTTTGAGTGCGTTACATTGAGTTCTACCACAAAACATGATTTTTCACCCCAAAAAAAAAGTCGTATCCCTGCAATATTTTTTGCGTAAAGTTACTTAGTTTGATGTACAGAATGCTTGGTTGACGGCTTCGTGATGAGGTTGTTTACACTATATAAAAATTCTTCCTTACTAAAGGTCGGTAATATTTTTCCATAATTTAAAGCTGAGGTTACAATACTAGCTGGCTGGGGGTGACAGGCACGCAGGTACGCGGCCTGCGGTCTGCGGGCACATAGATACGGCTGTTACTGACATTGTGTATTCCGCCTATAATAAAACCAAAACACACAAGGAAAGGTTTGTTCGATTTCGTTTCGTTAGGAGATTGAATCTACAGAGTGTAAAACGTCCCTTCACGATGCATTCTGCACATCAAACTAAGTAACTTTACGCAAAAAATATTGCAGGGAAACGACTTTTTTTTGGGGGTGAAAAATCATGTTTTGTGGTAGAACTCAGTGTAACGCACTCAAAACGTTGTGCTGATGGATGGATTGAATAGTACGGAGGTCATGGAGTTGTTGAAAGTAAAAATCTTGCATTAAAAACTTGTATTACAAAAAAAAAAAACTTGTGAAAAAGTTAGAACTTCGACCCCCAATATCTCCATAACTAGAAGGTTCCCAGGTATGGTGTAGAACAAAAAAAATATCGCAAAGACGGGGAGACAAAGTGCCTTTCGGCTTCGTTAAGAGGTGTTTTACACCCTTTATGTAGGTACATACCTGGACAGTTTGATTTCCTGATAAAGCACTTTCAGCTTCTAATCTGGGCATCAAGAGCACTAGACAAACAAAACGATCGTAGCAGGTTGCATCCTTTTACTATTCCCGCGGACCCCACCAGTGGGGTCACGGGCGGTGGGGTCAACAGGAATACACCTTACATTTTGGTGTTTTTTTTTGGAGGGTTCAATTCTCGGATTAGGCAGGTGATTTTTTAAATTGTACAGTTTATTCAACTACTCTTTTAAACGATTTGTTACTTCGAATTACTTTTGAACATATAAGTTTTACATGATTTTGTAGTCTCCCTTTAAACGCGTAGTCGCTTCATTTTGATACCCCACTCGAAGGTATTGGAAGAAAATCAAAATTCGAAGTCCACGACATGGTATGCAAAATCCGCATTTTTTTTTTATATAGCCAGCGCCACCAAGACGAATCTAACGACGTATAATTTCTCCGAATCCGTTCATACATTTAGGAGATACGAGGGAACATGGAAACGGACATACATACATACAGGTCAAACACATAACCCTACTTTTGGGCTTCACCGCAGTCGGGGGTATAAAAACAGACTAAAATGTTTCTTTCATTTCTAGAAAACTTAATTATATCCTACTATTCAGGAAGGTGGGAACAAAGTGCACCTACCTTATTGCAGTCGGTTTAAGAAATGGAATGAACTAGGACCGACAGACATTTTAAGTTTGTTATACCCTTTATTTAGATACTTAAATACGAATCCATTTTGCTGACATCTCAATTGCCTTCGGGTCTATTCTGGTTCCTGTGTTGTTGCAAGAGATTCTTCTGTTGTTATAAGAGGTTCTTCTATTGTTGTAAGAGATTCACCTGTTGTTGTTGCAGCCTGATCAGATGATGTGGTTTCGTTGCTACCAGTTGTATCTTCGGGAGTTGTAGCTTTCTCATCGTCACTTTTTTTTGTGCTTTCTGTGTTTTCTGTGCTTTTTGTGTTTTCTGCTTTATCTGCATTTTCTGTAGTTGTGCCATTGTCTTTACCACTAGCATCATCTTCCACAGTAGTGCCTCTTTCTGTCTCCGTCTCTGTGGTATTTTTCATAGTACTATTATCCGATTCAGTGGTACTATCAAACCCGTCGTCCGTAATTGTTGTCTCAAATTCATCGTCGGCATTGATTTGGTGAAAGTTCACATCCGCAGATCTTACCGTGAATATACATGTGGTAACGCATTCATACTCGTCTTTGAACATATTCACGTTAGGGAGACAGCCACGCCAAATGCCGACTTCACATCTTGATCCTGGTTTCCAGTAGTATACGACTGGTGTTGGAGTTTTTCCGCAGTCTTCCCATCTAAAGTTTGCGTGGCATTGTGAGGGTGGAACTGGAAACAATTAAAAAAACAGAAGTTAATAAAAAACAGTGCCTGACTGGTGCATCAAAGCCCTTGGATCTAGAAAGCTGGAATTTTCAGCAGAGTTTTATGATGCAATGCAAACTATAAGGCTGGTTTGAAGTGTGGAGGTGAAATTGTACTACTATTAAACTAAATTTTTATAATTTAATTTTAGTTTAGTATCAAGCGAAACCGTCGCTTACTGTATCTTAATTATTATGTTTTTCCTCATAGAAGTGAATAATTGTATTCTTTTTGAGCGAAATAAATTTCTTAAACCGTTAAACTTATTTTAAGATACAAATTAAAAAAAAAAAAAATTAGGGTAATAACTAATATATTTCTAACTAGCGGACGTCACGCGGTTTCACCCGCGTAGTTCCCGTTCCCGTGGGAGTACGGGGATAAAATATAGCCTATCTTACTCAGTAAAGACGTGGCTTTCTAATGGTGAAATATTTTTTTAAATCGGTCGAGTAGTTTTAGAGTTAAATCGTAACAAACAAAAAACCAAATCTTTCCTCTTCTATATAAAGAGCCTATTTCAATGATCTATGTATCGACAGAGTCATTGATGAGAACAATCTTAGAAAATGTGTTCACCGGTACCAATGCCAACGATTAACAAAAAGCGAGTAGACCTAGCAACTAGAAATGAGTTGTTTGTTAGTATGTAGCACTAACTGATTCCGGAAGTGTGAGCAAAATAATGTTTCAGATGCGAAGGAACTTCTTCCTTGATACTAAATGCAGTGGCCAATTTGGAAATCTCTTAACCGATTGCCACTGGTTGGCCGTTCTAGAAGTAATCTGGCCAAATGGGGTATCCTCGACCCGTTCAAAATACAATGCCAATATGCTCTGCAGGATATGCCCCGTCTCCACTCCTGCCCATCTCCAGGATTCAAACGAAGCCAGCGACATAGCTAAGCAAGATATATTCGAACAGTACGTAGCGATCATACTAGTCGAATTCAATTTGAGCCCATGGGCACGCAAAGAAGATATAGATCTATCGCACGTTACTTGATTGAGAAAATAGTCAAATGTCTCGCTGATGGTGTCGCATGTATCGGATCATTTAGTTCCCTCCAAAATGGTTGAGTTGAATGGTGCTGGTCCATGCGTCATGTCCGTGAACGGGCGCTGTCAGTTGTGACTGGTCATCTCTTAGTGGCCATGGCTTTTTTTTTTCCTAGCCTGTACAGTCCCACTGCTGGGCAAAGGCCTCCCCCAATTCCTTCCATTTGCTCTTTTCCAGTGCCTCCTCGGACCAACCCTCGCGGTACGCGTCCAAATCGTGATCCAATCATGGCTTACTTGAATTAATTATTTTGAATTGTATTTTTTTTTGTGTGTTTTTACTGTGGATACTTTTAACGTGCACATCTTGCTACATTGTTCTCACATAATATACCATCTCAACATTAATGATGTAACCAAGATGTTGTAACAATATTCTGATTTAAAAAAGTGTCCATGGAGTTTTTGCCCGTTCTTCTCCATAGAGATCTACGCTAGGGAATGGGCAACTACAGTACTTTCACAGTTTTTATATCTTGTGACTGACTGTAACTACATTTAATTTTCATCTTTGTTTCGACAGTTCAAAAGTGCCTGTAACTGGCTTAGTTGAAAATAAATGATTTGATTTTGATTTTGAGTCTATAGGCTTTTGCTTCCTTGTTCGCAGTGGATCAGGAGCCTAAGGCCACATAATGATCCATGTGAGCGCTCATTGACCGTAACTTTGCCCCGGTATCCTATGCCGCGACGGCCTTCCTAAGGCACGCCGGGCGTAAGCCGAACCGAGCGGGGCACGGGCTCTGTTTTGCTTCGTGGCATTTTTTCCACCTACGTCTTTTATGGTTGGCAATTATAAAATATGGCACAGAGCAATGATATTCTATTAAACAGATATGTTGTGAGCGCGCAATCGTGAAGGCTCGAAAACGGGCAAATTGGGTCGTTTTGCCTTTATTCTGCGTCACTGCGTGTATGTGAGCTGGCTCTGCCCCGCGGAACACTTTTTTCGGTGGTTTTGTAGGTGTATAAGATATCTGTTTATTAGAATATCATTGGTACAGGGACATAAAATTTAACGACATAAAACTTACTCGAGTAAACCAGTCCTGCATAAGTAGCTATACTCAAGATCACCAAGAACGCTGCCATTGCCACGTTTCGAAATAAAAATGAATACATTTTTGATTAAATAACACATTTTCATTAAGATAAAGTGTAAATTGGTTTTCGCTCGAGTGAAAAGTAATGGACGTTTACTTACTGTAATTTCCTATTGCATAATACTTTTTTGTCATTATGGATAAGTATTTTCTTTTCTATACTCGTCCTGTAAAACTAACTCTAATTGCACTAATATTAGGTTCAGAATGCAGTGTATTTCATAATCGTGTTTTTTTTTAAATTTATTTCTACTAGTTTTTTTTATATTTTAAAAACAAGGACCGAGTCAAACAAACAAAGTTCAACGTGGTTCAATTCCAATAAACGGTGTTTTTATAAGCTTTTATTTAACTTGCCTTGTTATTTAATTACACTTCAGAAGACTTATCTGTATAGGCGAAAAAACACACAACTAAAATAAATATACCAAGTTTTACATATCGATGCCAATCTTGACAAGCAGCGCCGCCTAGGAATGCACACAATTGTTCGTTTTTAGGGTTCCGTACCCAAAGGATAAAACGGAACCCTATTACTAAGACTTCGCTGTCTGTCCGTCTGTCTGTCCGTCTGTCCGTCTGTCCGTCTCTCTGTCACCAGGCTGTATCTCATGAACCGTGACAGCTAGACAGTTGAAATTTTCACAGATGATGTATTTCTGTTGCCGCTATAACAACAAATACTAAATATAGTCAATGGTACGGAACCCTTCGTGTGCGAGTCCGACTCGCACTTGGCCGGTTTTTTTTTTACTTTGCTTTTGTTTTAAATATTGAATGAGACTGGCACAGAAAAATCCAGAGTCCAGTGGTGGGAGAGAATCCACTGCGAGTCTGCAATAGTCTGAGTTGCTTAATTGGTCGCCGAGCCGAGGTGCTGTCGTGTGGATCATCTTCTTTAATGTCATGTGCCATCTTCTTTATTATTTGTCACATACGATGTTCAAGTCTCTAGGAAGAGATTCTTCTTCGTAATTCTTTGATCTTATACTTTGGGACATTGTCGTATTCTTATAATTACCCAGTAATCTAGATAGTTTTTACCCTGTGATAGGGGTGATGGTTGACTGTTGAGCTGAGATCCTGGGTTCGGGCAAAGGGTTATCCCGTTTTTCCATTAGGAATTTCTCATTAACAGCCCTGAACTTAAACTTATTTTGCGTTATCACACTTAAATATTATAAAGACGAAATTTTGTACGTATATGTGTGTATGTTTGTTACTCCTTCACACGAAAACTTTTGAATTGATAAAATTTGGCACAGATATTTATTCTTTTTATTTTTTTATCCCGGTGGTATGATTCCGAGGGACAGTTATCGCGGGCGAAGCCGTGGACAACAGCTAGTGAAAAAAAACTAGTTTTTCGCTTACCTACCTATCCATATCTTAGACAGGAAGATTAAAATTTCCATGTACATTGTTTCATAAGCTGAGGGTTGCAGCAGCATCTGCCTCTTGACGAGGGTTCACGGACAGGAGCGCTTACGGATGCCGTTGTCCTATTTTTGTAATATGTAAATTGTATCATACTGTAGTATTAGATTTGGTGTCTTTTCTCAATGTTTTATCGGTCATTTTTTATTTATTTATTTATTTATATGGCACTTCAACGTCTTACTCACTAAAACATACATAAATATAAATCACAAACAATTTTAGCTATAGTGAATTCGTCACTTATAGAAGTGCACAGCACTCGCAGAATAATAAAAGGGCAAGTAAGATTATTTAAAACAGATTATATCTAATACAATAGAAAGATTTTTTGATTTTGATTGAATGATTTTTTCTTATGGGTATAAAACTAAGTATTGTGTAAATAAATAAATAAAAATCACTGGACACACACACCGCCATCTAGTGCCACACTAAGCAACGAGCCTTGTGTCGTGGACACCAGATAGTTGATAATTATACTACATAGATACATTTTTTTGTAAATACTTACTAAATCAAATCAAATAATTTATTTTTTCCGAAAACACTGTTAAAATGGTCTTATTAAAAAATTACATGTTTCAAGTGTTTCTACCGTAAGGCATGCAAAACTGTAACTGCACTTATTATAAAATGAAATAATGAATCGGAAACAAATGTCCATCCTCATCACATTTGCCCCTACCGGGATTCTCCAGGGGGACCGTAAACAATAATTAATCAATTTTTTTTAATGTAAGGAAATTAGGTATAAAAAGTATAATTCAACTGACAAAACAATAACTTTAACCTTGAAAATGCAAAAAAAACAACTCTTCCAACATTTACATCAATTACCTTGACAGAATGCATGTGACGGTCTGTGACGGTATTCTTTCGCGATTTTAGGTACTTTATTCGAATATATTATTTTAAAACAATGATTATCTGTAAAGTCCGTTTAGGGGCGATAATTTTACGTGATAACGTCATTTTTTATCG
Organism: Xestia xanthographa; assembly: GCA_905147715.2. Classification (NCBI taxonomy): domain Eukaryota; kingdom Metazoa; phylum Arthropoda; class Insecta; order Lepidoptera; family Noctuidae; genus Xestia; species Xestia xanthographa. Next base: position 4,084,434 of record LR990655.1, read on the forward strand.
TATTAGTGATTTTAACTTAAAAAACAAACTTTCATCCCCCGAACTTTCATCCCCCGGATTGAAATTCTAACAACACCGTTGCGTTAGCTTCTAACCATACGCCTAGATATAAAATTTTGTGATTTTTACTTTGAAAATTAAGGACTTTCCATACACAACTACATCCCCTTTTTGCCCCATCCCCTTTAACCCTTTGATGGTGGAATCATCAAAAACGCTGAGACCCGTGTAAATTAATTTTTAATCGTCAGCCTAAACACAACATTTTATGATCCTAACTTAAAACTGACGGACTTCCATACAAACTTTCATCCCCTATTTAACTCCCTTAGGGGTTAAATTTCGAAAAATCCTTCCTTATCCCTTGTCTACATTATAAAGGGAACCACTGTGCAAATATTCAGTTTTCTAGGTCCAAGGGTTTGGGCTGGGCGTTGATCGCAGGATTCCTGTCATTTTTTCGTGCGTGCAGCCGGTGTTCATCGATTTATAAGACGTTATCACGTCAAAAAAACCTCTTTTTTTACACAAAATAGGTTTGATAATTTCGATCGAATCAGAAATGAAGACATCCGCAAGAGAACCAAGGTTACCGACATCGCCCGAAGAATTGCCAGCATATTGCTCGCAGCATGGATGGCCGATGGGACCGAAAAGTTCTGGAGTTGCGACCGCAAACCAGAAGACGTTGCGTTGGAAGGCCTCCCACTAGGTGCACCGATTACCTGGTGAAGGTTGCGGGGATCCGCTGGATGCGAGTCGCACGGGACCGGTCAATGTGGCGACACTTGGGGGAGGTCTATGTCCAGCAGTGATAAATGATAAATGATGTTTATTTTGCAAGTAGGTTTTTACAAACACTTTTACACGTCATTTTTTTTTAAACTAGATGGGGCCGGTGTTTCGTACCTGACTACTCTGAGAAGAAACAGCCGAAACAAACTCAGAGGTCATAGTCTCTTTTAAAGTCCAGACAATTTTGTCAATTTTTTCAATTTTGTCAGTCAATTTTGGACGTCTTTCGGCTGAAATGATGATGATGATGATGAGGTTTGCGTTTGACCGCAATAGGGTATATGCATGTTTTTTTTTTATCACTCTAAACAAAGCGTATTAGCATCAGAAATAGCTAATTGAAATTATTTTTTTAATATCTATAAAAAATACTAAGTTATAAGCATTTGAAACTGCTGATTAGACAGAGAGATCGGATACAGCGAATGACGTCATTCTCTGCATCGACGTACAAAATCCATACTAAATACCTTTTATCTAGAAAGAGATAGAAAAAAAGTTTAAACGGGTTATAACTTTTGTGTTGTTTGGCCTATTTATGTCTTGTTTTCGCTTTTGACGTGACAACGTCTTATAAATTGGTTTGCCGGGTGACACTTCAAGAAACTGCGTTACGCTCCGCTCACGTTATGCGCTCACAATGAGAGCGAGTGAGAGGCACGCGTCCCTTCCACTCGGGCATGGTTAGCCCGCCTAAGAGCGAGAGAGACAGACATAAAAAGTGAAAGGCACGCGTCCCTTCCACTCGAGCACAGTTAGCCCGCCTAAGAGCGAGAGAGACAGAGCGAGAGAGAGAGAGTGAGAGAGATAGGCATACACACCGGTTCATGTCCACTCAAAGTCGTTGTCACGTAAAACTTTCGCCCGTATACCGACTTTACAGGCAACCAATTTTTTTTGTCATTATTTTAATAGTACTTTAACATTGCGTATCGAAATAAAAAATCGCAGTTCGTCGGACTCGCGCACGAAGGGTTCCGTAACATTATCTATACATTAGACAAAACGGCAACAAAATCACGTTTGTTGTATGGGAGCCCCCCTTAAATATTAATTTTATTCTGTTTTTAGTATTTGTTGTTATAGCGGCAACAGAAATACATCATCTATGAAAATTTCAACTGTCTAGCTGTCACGGTTCATGAGATACAGCCTGGTGACAGACAGATGGACAGACGAACAGACGGACAGACGGACAGACAGCGAAGTCTTAGTAATAGGGTTCCGTTTTTACCCTTTGGGTACGGAACCCTAAAAAAGAAAATTTATGCATATTCCCTATTCACCTGATATGAAGCGATGATGTGACATAAGGTGGAGCACGCTTACCTATAAGATGAAACCTATTCACTCAAACTTTGAAGAGATCCAGCTTATACTGATCGGGAAAACAGAGAAGCTGGCGGTAAATTCCACAGACTGGCGGTTCGCACAATAAAAGGAAACAAAAACTGGAATTATTCCGTTTCCACGTCACACAAGAAAAGAAGTGCCAACTAACTTACAACTCAGGCGATCCCAACCCTTCAAATTGTCGTGCAACTTTCTATAAAAGGTCGACGAAAACACTTCGTGCTGGCCACTAACCATTACATGTTAGAAGGGTTAACTAATTCGAAACGACATAATTATATAAACAGAAGGGAGCAACACGAATCAGATATGTACTAAAATAATCTACTATTTTGCTTAATTAACCCATTTATCTTAGCTTCGACTACAATGGCCAAGTGTAGAAAATTCTAAGACCTGGGACTCAGATGATAGATTGTCAACAGTAACTCTTCTGCAAATTCCTAAAACTGCTTTGGGTATTCTACTGGGTAAAGCTAGAGGTCTGTCAACCATCGAAGCCAATAAAAATTACAATGAAATAAATATTCCTAGAACATAATGTATAAAAATTTATCTGGATGAAACACTTTACTATTTTTACTATATTTTCTAAACTAATGAAGTTATCCATGTGAATTATTTTGTGCTATTGGTTTTAAATACAGACCTACCTTTGGGACTCATATAGTTAAAATATCTATATTAATAAAAAATGTCATTTTCAAACTATTTACGTAAGTATATATACCTATATGAGATCAAATTTTCTAAGTAAATTTTCCCTTTAAATTAACATAAATCAGTCTTGTAATGCCTCCAATAATAAAACTAATTATATTTAACTCTTTTAAAAACGAATTAGAAACTAATATCACAATAATTGAAATAGTAAAATAACCTAAAATGTAAACATTGATTTTACCAATCTGGCCATTGCTGGGAGACGTGAAAACTGGGCTCGTGAAATCTTCCCAAATGCTCTAATTTATGGAAAAATTCTAGCCAGGCCCAGGTTTCTATGGAGTTTAAACTTCTCCTTTATGTTTCTGGGACATAGTGTAGTTACAATTAGGGTAGGACATTGTTGCCATAGTTGAATAAATTAGGTTAAGACAACAAGGAATTGTGTTTCACAAGCTTTCTAATAAATAAATAAAAAAAAGTATGATAACAACAGTATAAGAAATTATTTCACCCCTGCATGGTGACTTAAACAAGGGATTAATGGCATAATGGCGACAGCCTCTGCCCATTGTTGGATACAGTACGCATGCATTCAGCGGAGCAGACTTAGCTACACTTAGAAGCAAGGAACATTATGCTAGCGGAAGTGAGACATGGACCATTCATAAGTGACTAAAAGATATACAGAGTGTAAACAACCTCATCACGAAGCCGTCAACCAAGCATTCTGTAAGTACATCAAACTAAGTAACTTTACGCAAAAATTATTGCTGGGAAACGACTTTTTTTTTTGAGGTGCAAAATCATGTTTTGTGGTAGAACTCAATGTACAGCACTGAAAACATTGTGCTGATGAATGGATTGAATAGTACGGGGGTCGTGGAGGTGTTTAAAGTAAAAATCTAACAAAAAAAATCTTGTTAAAAAGTTGGAACTTTGACCCCCAATATCTCCGTAACTAGAAGGTTCTCAGGTATGGTGTAGAACAAAAAAACGATCGCAATGACGGTTTTTTACACCCTTTATCAAGCCAGTTTCCATAGTAGGTTTGCTATCTCAAAGCTTATTTGAAGGGTAAGTAGATAAAAAATCCATCATCTGCCTAGCCTCTACCCAGCTATGTTGGGGTCGTCTCTCAGTCTAACCGGATGCAGCTAAATACCAGTATTGTATCCATCTGACCTTCACAACCCAATTAGTACCCAGTGGCACGGGTAACACGATACCCCTTGGTATGACTAGTTGTCAGACTTTCGGTTCACTTATTAAGATAACATCAACAACAAAACTTTGATTCGCTTCCAGAACGTGCGGATCATTTTTTGATACGCACTTGCAAGGTTGAACTTGAAACTAAGATGAACTGCTTCTTGTAAAGATAGTCGTACCCACAGCTAAAGCTGTAAGATAGTTTGAAACTAACATTTAATTAACAAACTATTAATTAACAGGTAAAGGTAACCAGTGGTAGTCCACTTGTTAAAGCCTGATATGGCTCGGATTCTGCCTCTTCAATTTTAATTATAAAATCAGTGACCTGCCCCAGCTTCGAACGTGATTTTACTCCATAAAACCTCGAGAATTCTTAGGCTCGGGTAAAGATTAATATTAATTACACTTGCTAAAGAAAAGAGGTGGGCTAAAATGGTTACTCACCAGACGCACCGGTGGCCCGGAGGTGGCGGCACCGACTTACAAGAAGTATGTCGTGGGTTCCAACCCAAGCATGCGCATTACTTTGTGTAATTTGTATCATCACCACAGCTATCAAAACGGTGAAGGAAAACATCGTGAGGACACCAAAACCAAAAATTCGAAGATGTGTGACGTGTGTCAACCCGCACTGGGCCCGCGTGGCAACACATATAATCTGGTTCATGATAAGACCCTAAGACTTTGCCTTGCATCAAGCCAACACAATCTCTTTCAAAATAACCTAAACACATGAAACGTCCAATAAGATCATAAACAACTACTTATGTCATAAATATTACATGGAACCATCTCCGTGGCAACAAAGGGGTCCCGCGGGCTCTGTACTCAAAGTAACAAGTTATAAATAATGTTGTGCGATAGACATCTCGATGAAACAACGTTGTCGATACGTGTGTTTAGTGTCCACGATAACGAGTCGGATCGAGGAGTAATTCATCAACTCGTCCCACAAGCCCACGGCCCATTTGGGACGAGTTGATGAAAATCGATTGCCATTACATAAACTGACATTGGTGTCGATTCTGTAGTGCACAAACTAAACTTAATTTAGGCTATTGCTATCTTTTCTCTCTAATAAAACGAGAAAGAGATGGACGTAATTTAGAGCTGTCAAATTTAATTAGAACTAATATTTCAATACAAATGAAGGGTACACGTAAAAACATGTCGACTAAAAACACAGTGAAGCGCAAGGCATAAACTAATTTGACATCTCTAACTTACTTCATATTTATAGCCGTCCTTGTCTCGCACTGCCTTTTAGTAAAAGATAGCAATAGCCTAAATTAAGTTTAGTTTGTGCACAACAAAATCGACACCAATGTCAGCCAAAAACTTGAAAATCTCGGTCATTTATAGGTAAAGATGAGATTTTTCCCGGATTAACTGCGAAAAGAAATCGCGAAACAAACAGTATAGTGTAGTGAGTGAGATCGTGGATACAAACATAAAATGAGGGCGTGGCGGAAGGCGTTCAGTCTTCAGTTATATTGCAACACCAAGGTGATCTCGTGAAAGTGACATTGTTCCGGATGATTTTTTTTATCATTTCTAGATCTAGGCATAGGTAGGATAACTTATTGCCTTTTAATTTTTCATACAGAAATATGCATTTATGTATCGACAAAAAAATTGAGAAAAGTTTTCTACAAATCAGGCAAGAGAACGGAGAATGTAAGAGCGAGCGGAGCGAGGTCAAAAAAAATTGCATTCCGATGGAACCCGGTACGGTCGGATCGGTATCGTGAGGGCAAAAAATCCAGTGATGTTCAAGTCGGAATCTCACTTAAGGATTCTTGTTCCACCAAAACTGAATCACATTTTGATCGAAACTAATTAATTGAAAAATAAATTTAAAAAAAAAACTGACGAATTGATAACCTCCTAACCTTTAGCCTTTTATTGCCATTGCCTGCTATTGTCCGTTTCACAGAAATATGAATGATTCTGTTTGATTCTGTTTCAATTTGCGTGTTTTTGTTTTTTCCATTGTAGAAAATGCATAACCGGTGGTCCAATTTAAGTTTTATTAACTTTGCTTGGGGCGTTTATGAGATACCTTCTATAATACATATTTTTTCTTCCTCGTATATGTTGATGATCTTCCAATACCAATTGCAATAGTTAAAATATAAAATAAAATGAATACTTGACAGGAATTTGTACGCGATATGCAAACTAAAAAGAATTTAAATAAATAACGGACATGAAAATAAAATAAAAAAACGCTTATGGTTATTTTCTTTCTGGGGTATCGTATTACCTGGTACTAATTGGGTTGTGGTCTTGTGGAGGTCAGATAGGCAGTTGCTCCATGTAAAATACTGATATTCAGCTGCATCCGGTTAGACTGGAAGCCGACCCCAACATAGTTGAGGCTAGGCAAAGGATGATGGTTATTTTCTTTCTGCAAAAATATTTTTACAAATATACATACGTTTGAAGTTTTTATTCGTAGGTTTTCATAGCTTATGTAAATTATTGATAATTAATAAAAATGTTTAAAGTGGTAGTTTGTAATTATGACTTACTTGCCGATTTTCTGCAAACCGACGAGAATACAGAGAAGGATGGGAAATTACTCATCTACCCACTATTTCACCGACATTCTTCGGCTTCCTCAGCTCTCAAAGAAATATTTACGACCGTTACACATTACCACTGTTTATAGCCTTAAAAAGAAATCGATGAAAAAGTGAGTAAGTATTAATATTAAGAAGATATAACTAACCGCTAGTTAGCATTTAACCATAAATCTCTACCACTGATAAATTAGGGTTAGAGGATGTTTTATTTATTGCGAAAGAATTATTGGTGCCTGAGTCACTGCATACAGTATAAACGCACAAGTTCCCTAAAGCACGGAACTAAGATTATTTAACTCATTCAAGAGTTTGCTTGTTTATATTTTTTCTCAAGAATGGCTGTGACGTGGCGTCCGTCAGTGACTGAAAAGGTATGTGGTAATCGGTTATCGTGGTAATGGTATGGACATGTGATGCGGAGGTATGAGGAAAATGTTGTGAGGAAAATGTTGAGTATAGATGAGGATAGCTATAAGAGTAGAGGAAGACCAAAGAAGCGATGGATGGACTGGACTGGATTTAATATCCTATTAAGTCTGGAATTGCAAAACAATTACCTATGCTTATTTTATTAATGCAAACCAAAATCTCACGTTCGATATGTTCTCTAATAAAACAGGGAAAATTTATATAAATGGAATTAAAAAATATTTATAGGACTATTTTAGATAATATAAAATATAGATCTACTTAATACCACCACTATTGAACGAACAAATTTAATAAATGTCCATCAATATCTTCATGTTCAATGTCAAGATGTTGTTCATTCAATTGATAATTTATTCATTATAATTCATTTTTCGTGAGTAGTCATACATATAATAATTTATTATATGTATGACTACTCACGAAAATTTATTATTTTTATCTTTGATAATACAGTTTGTTTATCTATACTAATATTATAAAGAGGTAACATTTGTTTGTAAGTTTGTATGTAGGGGGTAATCTCCGGAAGTAATGAACCAATTTTAAAAATTGTTTCACTGGTAGAAAGCTACATTATTCGTGAGTGCTATAGGCTATATTTTATTCTCGTACTCCCACGGGAACGGGAACTACGCAGGTGAAACCGTGGGACGTCAGCTAGTTATTAATAAACAAACTGTATTATCAAAGGACACTGGTGTGAAAGATATGGCTAGAAAGGAGGTGGCTGCTGACATGACGAGTAATAGAGAAGTATGGAAGAAGAAGACAATACGTCGACCACAAATTTATTCAACAACTTCTCCTCCCATAAGGGTATGACAGCTTTCCGAGTATTCGACAGCCTGAACGTGTGAAAAGATACCATGTTCACAACAGACTGTGAAATATCAAATCAATATTTCAATACAATACTACTACTACAACAGCCCATAACGTCCACTGCTGGACATAAGCCTCTCCCATAATGGGAGGAATTTGTCGTAATCTCCACGCTTGGCAGGCGGATTGGAGATCGCAGTGATGAAAGACACAGAAAACGCTGCTGCCCATTCTCTGGTCTGCGGAGGCGCAAGGTGTTCTGCCTCAGACATTAGTCGCCGTATACGACACCCGTGAGTGTAATGGGTTGTTTTTATTCTACTCTGCCGGATACCACAATACAATAATTTACTATTATTATTTATTTCTTTATTTACCACCAATTATAACATCATTTCATTACAGACTCGTCCAATACGATGCTATAATACATACAATATAGAAAACATAAATTATAAACACATAAAATATAAAAAATACACAACATGAAATAAGTATAAGATTACCCAGTAACAATAATTATATCTAAACAACAACAAATAATAACAATAACAATTATTGCGAAAAACTATGAATAACTAACAACAAGGATTAAAACAAAAATGTCACTTTGCCTGTAGTCAAACACAAAGTTATTAAATTTTCATAAATACGAGGATATCGTTTCTACTTCCACTGCACAGTGAGCAAAAGTTTCTTCGAAATGGAAAAAGTAATGTAGAAAATTATGGTTTGTCAAATGGAAACGCCTCGAGGCCTATAATTACAGTTTGATGTCTGTTTTACCGTATCACAGGTTGAAATGTCCCTGTTTTATTGTAATGCTTGTATTTCCGGTTTTAAGGTGTGGCTCCACTGTTAGCAAAGTGGATTGGACTTTGATTTTTTGGTCTGTTTTCTTTTATAGGCCTATATTTAGTTACTGACTGTAAGGCTTGAATTCCTGCCGCGCTGACGTCGGTCGCGCGTACGAGTATACATTGTGTTCTACAGGGTGTAAACAACCTAATCACGAAGCTGTCATCCAAGCATTGTGCACATCAAACTAAGTAACTTTACGCAAAAATTATTGCTGGGAAACGACTTTTTTTTGGGTGAAAAATCAATTTTTGTGCTAGAACTCAATGCAATGCATTCAAAACATTGTGCTAATGGATGGATTGAATAGTACGGGGGTCGTGGAGGTGTTTTAAGTAAAAATCTGACAATAAACACATGTATTAAAAAAAAAATGTCAAAAAGTTGGAACTTTGACCCCCAATATCTCCGTAACTAGAAGGTTCCCAGTACTTCCCAGGTATGGTGTAGAACAAAAAAAAATATCACAATGACGGGGAGAACACGTGCCTTTCGGCTTCGTTACGAGGTCTTTTACACCCTTTATATAGCACCACGCTGACGTCAGCGGCGCGTATTTGCTACTGTTTTTTCACGCTGACGTACGCGACTGACCGTGCGTGACCGACCGTCAGCATGACAGGAATTCTGACCTTACTGATGATATCTTTGTTTTAAAGACTATTGATGACGATTACTAAAGAATCAGTCAAACTGATAAGGACGAAATGCGAACCTGCTGCGGTCACCGAACACTGCAAAATCTTTGCATGATGGTATCCTTGACCGGAGTCCGGTCTGCTATGTATCTGTAGCGAGCTTATCGTAATTACTTGTTCTCAGCGGGGCTCAAACTCACAACCTCTTGTTCATTCATTAGTTTAGGCCTGAACTCTTTGACTTCTGAAATAAAATCATTGAGAAAACATTAGGTATTTTTATTATTGAAATCTCACTATTTTTCTTGTTTTGATGACATTATTTTGAAGTCTGATAGTGGCACCGGTGATTGAAAACTTGTGTGGTTGTCGTGGTATGGATGTCACAGCCAATTCGTATAACACGCCGTTTTACATAATGGCTAGCCGGATTGGAAAACGCTGCCGTTATGTAATACGGCGTCCTCACGTTCAGCTGGATTGTGGTGGCGATACGTTCGACAAAGCGGCGTCTAACGTTTAGCCGTATTGTCAGCAATTCCGATACTTCAAATAACCTACTAAAATTGTCCTAAAAGTCTAGCTAGCTGGCATGAGGAGCGTAGGCCGAAGGCCGGTGGAGCAACGACGACATTTGTGACAGAAAGTGGGTGTGTAATGTTTAAAGGGGGATGCGTAGCGAGCGCGCGTCATGGAGTTGTAACAGGTTATAAATTTGCTTATATCTCGAAAACGGTGCGTCCTATCGCAAAAATAATGAAAAAATTGCCCCCCTGAATAAACCCCCGCCACGTAATACTCAACATGTAGGTAAAAAAAATGAAAAATAAAATGTTTCTTGTTATGATCATGCAGCGCAACTTGCGGCGATAAATAGAACAAAACTTTCAAATTACATAACGGCGGCGTTTTTCAATCCGGCTAGCCATTATGTAAAACGGCGTGTTATACGAATTGGCTGCGACATGGACATGTGATGCGGAAGAATGAGGAAAATGTAGCGAGGAAAGTTTTGATTATGAATGTGGATGGATATAAGAGTAGGGGAAGACCAAAGAAACTATGATGGATGAACGGTCTAAAGGATGGTATGGCAAGAAAGGGGGTGTCTGATGACATGACGAGTAATAGGGAAGTGTGGAAGAAGACATGCGCGTGCGCCGACCGCAAATGAAATGGGATAAGGGGAACAGAATGATAATGTTGATGACATTATTTAGCGCTAAGAAAAGTCATCATCATCATCAGCCTATTAATGTTCCCACTGCTGGGACACAGGCCTCCTCTCTATGAGAGGGAATGGGCTATATAATCCACCACGCGGGTCCAGTGCGGATTGGTACCTATGTCACACGTCTTCGAATTTTTTGGTTCTAGGATGCTGGTTTCCTCACGATGTTTTCCTTCACCGTTTTGAGAGCAGTGGTGATGAAATAAATTACACAAAGTAATGCGCCTGTCTGGGTTCAAACCCACGTCTTACTGTTCGTAAGTCAGAGCCGCCACCACTGGGCCACCGCTGCTCTGTAAGAAAAGTATATAAATATAAAAATAAAATAGCAAATGGTGGTGAGACATGTATTCATATAGTTACCCTCCAACACTGTGATCCTACCCTACTCGACTCGAAGTCGACTTTGTGATTAAGTTGCCCTGCCCGACAGATCCAGTTAATCACATGTACGTACATTTGAAGTGACTTTTAATTCGAAATGACTGCCACGTCAACATTTATTATGCCTGTCCGCAAAAATTGTGATAGCTCTGCTAATTTGCATGATATTAACATAATTTATAGCCTATGTTACTTCATGATTTAGCTTTATATTGGTAAAAAAATTGTTAAAATCGGTCCAATAGTTTCGGAGCTTATTCGGTACAAACAAACACACCAAAAAATCTTTCCTCTTTACAATATTATAGTATAGGTACATAGTATAGACTAGAAATAACCATACTGTGCTGGATCATACATTCTTAAATACCTGGCGAGTTTACTATCTGAAATATTATCTAAATTTATCTAAATGGGGAAACAAGATTAGTTAGACTATTTTATTCGAAACTTCACAGGAGTGCTCCTATTGATAAGTGAATAGAAACGGGTTTCAGGTTTTTCAGAATTCAACCCCTAAGAGGGGGAAATGGGGTGACAACGTATAAAAATTAATGCACAGTCCAAACCGCTGGGTCTACAGATTCCAAATTTGGCAAGTAGGTTCCTTATGTGGCCTAGGGGTGCACTAAGAATGGATTTTTCAAAACTCACCCCCTAAGGGGGTGAAACGGGGCTCTAAAGTTTGAATGGGGAAACAAGATTAGTTAGACTATTTTATTCGAAACTTCACAGGGGTACTCCTATTGAGAAATGAGTAGAAATGAGTTTCAGGTTTTTTCAGAATTCAACCCCTAAGAGGGGTAAATGCAGTGGCGGATTTACCACCAGGCTGAGTAGGCTGGAGCCTAGGGCGGCAGATTTTAGGGGCGGCAAATATGAGCCAGTTTTCTTTTTAAGTGTTACAGAAATTAATACATTCATAATTAAAGTTTTAAAATTATTTTCCTAAATACTATTAGGTCCACACAAGCAATTCAATATATGTACTAAATTTTTCACCAGTTAGATGATTTTTTCTACAACCTAATGAATCGCGTTTATTGAAAACAAGCGACGGGAATAATTTTACATTTACAAAAACTGGAATGGAAACGGCAGTAAATTGTTAGTGTGGAAGGTTTTTTTGGAACAATAAACTAAGTGAAGGTTCAAATTCAGGCTAAAAGAGAGAGAGTCCAGATGCCCATGTTTAAGAATTTCCTTAAAATTATTATTGTATTTCGCCATGGAATCAAGACAAGTGTGTCGAAGCTATATGTAACATGGGCGTCGCCAGGGGTAGCTTTTTTCTGCCTGATGCCACAGAATTGGTATTATACGTAACAAATTGTAGCGTGTGTTTTAAGGTTATAAATGAGCCTCTGAGTACTTTTACTATCGCTACAAACTTACACATTTTCTTTAAACAAACGCGCGCGGTTCGTACTCTGCGAAAAACTTCTCGATCAATCGGTATACAGAGGCTGAAATAAATTAGAAGCCCCTTGCCCCGAGGCCCTAATAGGCAATTATAGCATACATGCGCAAGGTTGCTGTTGCATAGCATGTGGATATTTTGATCTCAAACCTCATAAATCTATCTGAATTTACTCGAGGCAAGATGTAAAAATTTTCGAGCTTTGTTCGCTCTTGCAGTCTAGCTTCTCTTGAACCTTATCTTTGTCTATAAGTCGCCCAGGTAACTCCGGTAGGTCGAAACAATTCGAACCTGTCCAAGGTAGGAAAAGTGTACAAATTTTCGAGCTCGCTCCGCTCGCTCTTGCAGCCTACTTACTCTTGCCTTTATCTGTGAGTCGAACAAGTAACTCATAAGTATCAGGATTGAAACAATTCTAGCCTGTTCAAGGTAGTGTTAAAATTTTCGCTTAGCTCAGGAATTTACCCAAAAACTATTTCTTGGGTAATCTTAACAAATTTTTTGGGTTGTAAAAACAATCCTAAAGGAACTCTAACACACTGTGTAGAGATCAGTAGGGGCGGCAAAATTTGAAAAGCCTACTGGCGGCAAATGTGTAAATCCGCCACTGGGTAAATGGGGTGACAAAGTCTAAAAATCAATGCACAGCCCAAACCGCTGAGTCTAGCTAGAGATTCCAAATTTGGCACATAGGTTCTTTATGAGGTTTTGGGATGCATTAAGAAAGAATTTTTCAAAATTTACCCCCTAAGGGGTTGAAACGGGGGTCCAAAGATTACATGGGAAAATAAGATTGGTTAGACTATTCGAAACTTAACAGGAGTACTCCTATCGCTAAATGAGTTAACATTTTGTGTTTCAGGTTTTTTCAGAATTCAACCCGTAAAGGGGGAAATGAGGTAACAAAGGCTGAAATTCAACATAGGTATCGTTTGTATGGTGAATTGGGTCAGATGTATTGCAAAAACAACGATTTTAAGATTTAATGTGGCGGACCTGAAATACTCCTGATTGGGTTGAAATGTCTAAAAATCAATATAGGTGTCGATACCGATATTATCAGGGGTGCTGATTGTGATTGTGGCATTTATTTTGAGATCCAGAAGATGGCGGATTCGACTTCTGTACAGGGTTATTGTTGATTTATTGTGATGATTGTGATAACGATGATGATGATTGGTATGATGATTGTGATGATGATTGTGATGATGATTGTGATGATGATTGTGATGATGATTGTGATGATGATTGTGATGATGATGATTTTGTTTACGATGATAATGATTGTGATAATTTTGATTATGATAATGATAATTGAGATATCGATGATAAAGATTGTGATTACGATGATAATGAGTGTGATAACGATGATGGTGATTGTGATTTTAATTGTGATGGTGATTGTGACAGTGATGGTGATTGTGATAGTGACGGTGATTGTGATGGTGATAGTTGTGATAATGATTGTGGTTGTGATAGTGATAGTGATGGCGACTGTGATCATGGTGATTGTGATTAAGATGATAATGATTGTGATTATGAAGATAATGATTGTGGTTGTGTTTGTGATGGTGATTGTGATTGTGATGGCGATTGTGATGGTGATTGTGATGGTAATTGTGATGGTGATTGTGATGGTGATTATTATTATGATTATGATAGTGATGGTGATTGTGATAATGATTGTGATTACGATGATAATGATTGTGAAAACGATGATGGTGATTGTGATAGTGATTTTGATGGTAATTGTGATGGTGATGGTGATGGTGATTGTAATTGTGATTGTGACTGTGATAGTGATTGTGATAGTGATTGTGACGGTGATTGTGATGGTCATACCGATGGTGATAGTGATGGTGATGGTAATTGTGATAGTGATTGTGATAATGATTGTGATTACGATGGCAATGATTGTGATAACGATGATGGTGATTGTGATAGTGATTATGATGGAAATTGTGGTGTTAATGGTGATTGTGATTGTGATGGTGATTGTGATGGTGATTGTGATGGTGATTGTGATGGTGAATGTGATGTTGATTGTGATGGTGATTGTGATAGTGATTGTGATGGTGATTGTGATGGTGATTGTGATGGTGATTGTGATGGTGATTGTGATGGTGATTGTGAAGGTGATTGTGATGGTGATTGTGATGGTGATTGTGATGGTGATTGTGAAGGTGATTGTGATGGTGATTGTGAAGGTGATTGTGATGGTGATTGTGATGGTGATTGTGATTACGATGATAAAGATTGTGATAACGATAATGGTGATTGTGATATTGATTTTGGTGCCTAATTATGATGGTGATGGTGATTGCGATAGTGATTGTGACAGTGACGGTGATTGTGATTGTGATTGTGTTGGTGTTTGTGATGGTGATGATGACTGTGATAGTGATGGTGATTGTAATAATGATTGTGATAATGATGATGATTGTGACAATGATGGTGGTTGTGATAGTGATGGTGGTTGTGATGATTATGAAATTTGGCACATAGATAGTCAATAACCTGGATTCACATGTAGGACACTATTTATCCCTTCAGTATGATTCAGTGGGACAGTTACCGAACTATACGCGGGCGAAGCCGCGGGCAACAGCTAGTATTATAATATTATGGAGTATCCTAGGTACTCATAGAAGTATTTGAGACACTGTGGCCAAGCACGTATCCCAACTTTTGGTTCGGGGGGGGACAAACATTGAAACAACCATGAGAACTGTGCATGGGCGCGCACTCGGATAATTATGTTAGATTTAAGGAGTAACTTGGCCGATCTATCCCGAAAAGCCCATCAATAAAATAAGTAGGATTCGAAAAGCGAGCGCATCGAGCTTGAAAATTATTGCATCCACCTCGAATTTGATAGGTTTTCTATTGTCCTTTATTAAAGAAATACGCCTAATTCTGCCTATTTATAAAGAAAAGTTTATGAACGCAAAGGACATAATATGTCTGAGCTCGTATATTTTGTGTTAAATTAAGTTAATTTTATTGTTACACTCAGAAAGCTAAATAGGAGTACGAGCGTGCGAAGCGAGCTCGAAATTTTTTGCTTTCTGGCTCGGATGGTTTGGTTTTTCTATGTATTTTGTTTTCCGTTAGGGGGGTGCAAGTGCACCCCCTTGCACCCTGCTGCCGGCGCCCATGGAACGTACATTTACGTACTTCCGTACTTCGCAGTGGTTATGATCCCATTTATATTCAGTCAGATTTCGGGGGGGGGGGGGATAAATCCCAACTATCCCTCCCGCCTGACTTTGGCCATGGGGGGTGCGAGTGTCCAGCCACGGGACATCGTCAAACGGTTGTTTGACTGTTCTCTTAACCAAAGGGCTGGCCTAATTCTTTGTCGAAGAGTCAGTATTGACATCCAACGTGGTTATGCTGCCAGCCTTCTGGGCACTTTCCCAGATGACAGCAATGCGGAGGAATTTTTTGGTGCCTTTTAATTATTTTCTGCTTTTGATATAATGTACATATTTTTATTCAGTTAGTTGTGTACAGTTAGTAAATACTGAACTTGTTGATAAGTAAGTATTTGAATGGTTTGACATCAACTATCCTTATTTTTTTTTAATGCGAAAGTAATTCGACATAATTTTTACTAAAAATACGAAGCTTCTCGCGACCACGGCTGGTGCAATCCGGTCGAAACGTCGCACAGACTGCCCTGTAGAACAAGCTAGCTGGACAAAAATACTAAGTAATTTTTCAATTGATATTTCACTAATATAGGTAATATTACATCGTGATCGATTACCTATAACATTACGGGAGGTCAGTTTTGTATGTTTATCGAATAAATCTAAAATTTTCAGAAAATAAAACAATAATAAATTTTGTTTAACTGTTTATTGAAATTAAAGTCACATAATGGCACCGCGCCGTGTACAGTAGCTTCTAAATCATCTAAACAATAGTTCCTAAATACAATTTTATAAATATAATAAAAATCTTTTTGCTTTGGAACAAAAGCACTGAAAAAAAAAAAACTCTTAAGTCGCATGTTTTCGCATTAAACTACTATTCGTTATCGAAAGAAGAATATCGTAACGACTTAATAAAAAATGAATAACAACTCGACTGGACTTAGCAATACAACTTTACTATTATTGAAATGCATAAACATATGGAAAAACTATCTCAAAATTTAAGAATAGTTTACTTCAATGTTGTTATTATAAAATAAAAATAAAATTCATACCTGTAAAGTACAAAACTAGAAGAATGTCCAAACAACACAAATTTTTATTTAGCACGCGCGATAGTACCGGTACACAACAAGTTCTATGGCAGACTGGCGGGTGGCAAAAAAAGGGTTTATCGCAACCTATTGTTTGCCTGCTACCTGAGCACCTAACCAGAGAGTGGGGATGTATCGGTAATACGTTTTAGGGTAAACCGGAGTCTTATCTTTAAAGGAGTAGGGTTCATTTAAAAAAAAATAACACTTGATGTTTCGATATTTTGTCCAGCTAGCTTGTTCTACAGGACATTCTGTGCGTCGGGCTTATATTAAAGGTAAAATTCGCGAAAATACCCGTTTACATAAGTTTTATAATGATACGAAGCTAGTTGTTCTAAGTACAAAAATAAAAAACTTATTGAACACACTCAATGGATATTCCGCGTTCTACAAATAGAAACATAGTTTGTCACTTTCTTTGTGCCATTATTAGATAGTATGGTTGGGACATTCGCGAAACTTGGTAACAACAAAACAATGGCTGAAGAGATTCTCCGCTGCTCCGACTCTTCCGAGAGCCACACTTTTACAGATATCTCTGAAAACTTCAGTTGCTTCCTTTTGTTATAATTCGTCTAGTATTGCAATAGTTTGGATGTTTTAACGGTCATTGCTGGTAGAACTTTGCCGCCATTCTTTTGTTCTAAACAGG
Organism: Xestia xanthographa; assembly: GCA_905147715.2. Lineage (NCBI taxonomy): Eukaryota > Metazoa > Arthropoda > Insecta > Lepidoptera > Noctuidae > Xestia > Xestia xanthographa. Next base: position 4,101,743 of record LR990655.1, read on the forward strand.
AGATATCTTGAACAAATAGTTTGATATTTACATAGTTTTTTTTTTGCGGATTTTGGATTTTTCACCGCTCTTTTGACTTCCGTTTTCGTTATAGGGGGTTAAACGTTTCCACTGCACAACTTCTTAGAAGTTAACAACTTAATTCCATTTTTCTCCCACCATGCTTTAGAAACCTAGGTAGCATGGCTTAATTTAAAGATCGATCCGAGCGGCTGTATTATTATATTCGATTTTGGATTTAATTTGATTAAGTTTGTTTTGTATTGATTCTATTTAATTTAATTCTAGTTGATTGAGTCTGATTTTATGTTATTGTAATGATGTTTTTATCTTTCATCAATTTCTATTTGGCAATGGGTGTTATTTACATGAAATAAATGAATTTATCATTATTATTATTTAGCCACGAGCTCCTCATTTGCAAATAAAAACCGGCCTAGTGCGAGTCGGACTCGCGCACGAAGGGTTACGTACCATTATCTATACATTAAACAAAACGGCAAAAAAATCACGTTTGTTGTATGGGAGCCCCCCTTAAATATTAATTTTATTCTGTTTTTAGTATTTGTTGTTATAGGCAACATAAATACATCATCTGTGAAAATTTCAACTGTCTAGCTGTCACGGTTCATGAGATACAGCCTGGTGACAGACAGACGGACAGACGGACAGACAGCGAAGTCTTAGTAATAGGGTCCCGCTTTCCCCTTTGGGTACGGAACCCTAAAAAATGGAAAAAAATACATTACATACATTTCAGAGTTTAATCAAATAGTTTTTTAGATACGTTCACGTTATCAATCATAATTTAACTTCATAGTAACTAGAACAAAATTCAAATGCACATGGCCCCACTTTTCAGTCACTGTTATCTTTTTCGAATAGAACAAACAACAGAAACAAAACAAAAACAAAGTATTTCCAAAAAATCGTGAACAAGCAAAACGTTTCTGTAAAAGCATACTGTTGTTTTTTTAACTAAACCCATTCCAATCGGTTTAACGTGCAGAGATTTTTGCGATAGCGAACGCTTTGTCAATAAATAAAATATATTTAACAAAAAATGATAATATTGTTTTTTACCCGACTACAGCGAAGCTAAATTGAAGGGTTATGATTTTATTTTAGTAGTCTAAGGAGCTCGTGGCTAAATAATAACAGCCGCTCAGGTCGATCTTTAGGTTAAGCCGTGCTTGCCTAGGTTGGCCTGTGGATGGGTGACCACCCATTACTTACCGAGTTTCCTCCATGCCTCGGAAAGAACGTTAAGCTGTTGGTCCCGGCTGTCATTTGTGATCTTTGACAAGTCGTTACAGGTAGTCAGTTGCCCAAAAAGTCTGACACCCAGTCTTACCAAGGAGTCGTATTGGGTTGGTCTCATTTCGTCTAAAAAAGCAGCTGGTCTAATTAGCAAGTGGTCTAAAAAGCAGCTGATCCAAGTACAAACTACTAGTCTGGGTTGTGGAGGTCAGATAGGCAGTCGCTCCATGTAAAATACTGGTATTCAGCCGCATCCGGTTAGACTGGAAGCCGACCCCAATAAAACTTGGGAAAAGGCTAGGCAGAAGATGATGATTTTAGTAGTCTATGTAGGTATTTATATATGTTTGTATTTACGTATGTTCCTCCGTAGCGCATAAACTATTCATCCAATTTTGATGAATAAGGTGTCAGTCGATTCGTTATTATGGTGCGGGTAACATAGGCTACATTTTAACCGACTTTAGCAATAGGAGAAGTCGATTTTACCTTGTAAATCCCAAAAAAAAAAACAGAGCGTGATTTTCCAGTAGTCGAGTTTTTTAGTTGTAGTATTAATACCACACAAATTCTTGTTCTTTATTTTAGAGTCATACCTTGATGAAATACATGCTTTGTAACCCCGCGTGTGAAACAAGGATAAAAACGTACTACTTATTCTGCAAGTTGTTCATAGGTTACACTGTACCATTTTGGAAGGTGTATAAAATATGTAGCAACAACGCAAGTCCGAAACATGTTAGATACATAGAATAGAATAGAATAATTTTATTTGTGTAAAAACATGGTATATTAAGGTCTTATTTATAGGGTTGTGAACTTACATGTTTCGCCATAGAATGGCATACAAATATTAGAACTTAACATAGAATTTTAATACGAAACATCAATTTGCTCAACTATTAATCTAACTAGGTAATACGAATAACCTTTACAATTTATAATTCGTATCTATTCGAAATTTTAACAACAATGCTTAAAATTTAAAAAAAAAAATGTTTTATACTTGACATGTTTTGAATCTTACAAAACTTGTCGAAAACAATTATTGCGTTACTTGTTTACGTGTGACATGGATGTGAATGCGGGGTAAGCTGTAGAACGGTTAAAATCATCCAGCCGCTTTATATTCCAAGTTTCATTTAATTTTGCAATTGTCACAAGAAACAGAAATAGTTCCTACAGCATCTGAACAACGTAAACCCTGTTTGAGTAATTCAAAAAAGGCTGCAGCCTTTTTAATTAAATACCTACACGAATAGTGAGTAGTCGCTTCATAATAAAATTAAAACATTAACAAGCTGAACAGAATTAATCGAAACATTAAAAAACGCAATGCCAAAAAACACCAACGTTTCCTCTTTGAGATTTCGGTAATTGTCATTTAATTACCGAGTGAAGGGTGGGAGGGGGATAAAAAATAAAGCTTAGAGCCTTTTAATGGCCACCAATTTTCCGGTCTGTGGTCCCGAAACCGTTTTAGTCTGAAACATTGTTTTAGCGAGCATTCGTTAAAAAGTGAAAATAAAAATATTTTTTGGCCACGCGAAAAATATTTGCGACCACTGTGCTGTGAAAATGATTTTAAAAAGTTTTGTATTTTTTCCCGTGACTAAATTTACGTTAAATGAAAATATATGAAATATAAAAAATATATGAAATGTTACTTCCCTATTTGAATCGGATTTTATTAACAATTTTAAGGTTTTAATTTTTTTGCACGAAACCCTAATCCATATTCTAAAATAAAAGTAGCTTAAGTTACTTTTTAGGGTTCCGTACCCATAGGGTAAAAACGGAACCCTATTACTAAGACTTCGCTGTCTGTCCGTCTGTCCGTCTGTCCGTCTGTCCGTCTGTCTGTCACCAGGCTGTATCTCATGAACCGTGACAGCTAGACAGTTGAAATTTTCACAGATGATGTATTTCTGTTGCCGCTATAACAACAAATACTAAAAACAGAATAAAATTAATATTTAAGGGGGGCTCCCATACAACAAACGTGTTTTTTTTATAATAATTGGTACGGAACCCTTCGTGCGCGAGTCCGACTCGCACTTGGCCGGTTTTTATAACATCAGCTATCTGCCAATAAGAGTCCCGTTCTCGTCTCGCATTAAAATCGGTTTAGCCGTTTCTGTGATAAGCCGAAATCATCATCATCATCATCATTATTTCAGCCGAAAGACGTCCACTGCTGGACATAGGCCTCCCCAAAGTGTCGCCACATTGACCGGTCCCGTGCGACTCGCATCCAGCGGATTCCTGCAACCTTCACCAGGTCATCGGTCCACCTAGTGGGAGGCCTTCCAACGCAACGTCTTCCGGTTCGCGGTCGCCACTCCAGAACTTTTCGGCCCCATCGGCCATCCGTTCTGCGAGCAATGTGCCCTGCCCACTGCCACTTAAGTTTGGCAATTCTTCGGGCTACGTCGGTAACCTTTGTTCTCTTGCGGATGTCTTCTTTTCTGATTCGATCGCGCAAGGAAACTCCGAGCATAGCCCTCTCCATTGCCCGAAATAAAGAGACAATAATTTAAAAAAAATGAAATAGTTACAGCACTTTCTAGTTCTAGATAAGGGGTTTTGGTTGGTCACTTAGTCCCTAGAGTGGACGAGTGGTGCGTGAGCCATAGTGGCCGCATAGAATACGCTTTCATGTGTATTCAGTTAAAAGTTGTTATTTTTAAATTACAAACACGTTAGAGATGAAAATACTAGAACAACGTTACCTCTGCTTAAGAGGCCGGCGAAGCATGCGTAGTTCATACAAACGTAATACCAAAATAATTTGTGAATCAAACATATTCATATCGTAGTGGTGTGTTTATTTCGATTGGATTACAGAATATCTATGTTCCCAAACATATATTTTGAAAGGACAATAATATAAAGACGAGATATGAGGGATTTAAAATTTCTGTGGAAAACTTATTTTTCTTTTAAAGTCTTGTTTAAATCAGTGTCCATTGAAAATATATATTTGGGATCCTAGATATTCTGTATTCCAATCGGAACAAAGACACTACCTTAAGGTGAATGCTTCGACCAGGCCGCGAAATTCAAATTTTCTTACGTTTTTGGCAAATTGCAAGCCAGTGCAAGGTTGTATGTTGATTAAAATATTGGACGCGATTGTAAGACGTATGTAGTTACAGAATTATAATCATCAAAACAATCAATACAACCCTCCAAGTTCATAAAGGTCGAGAAACGATTTTTTCAAGGTCAAAGTCATTGCACTGGCTTGCAATTTGCCAAAAACGTAAGAAAATTTGAATTTCGCGGGCTACCCTGGAGCATCAGCCTTAAGGCGTTTACAGAAACTAAATTAGCAACTCTATTTGTGGTGGTTCAAACTTCGTTTGAAATACTGTTAGAATAAGGTTCTAATCAGCTTGCACTACAAAGTGGTTGTTACGTCAGTCACTTCGGGCCGAATAGTGCGAAATGAGTGGTTAGCGATTTACAAAAAATCTATTGATTGGACTAAAAAAGTAAAACACTCTGATGCTAATATGTTGCTTGTAGAATTATTTGCCAAAAAATCAGAAAGATCCCATGTATTTTAGTATGGTTTTTACTCGTTAAAATAATTGTTTAGAGATAAGTTCGTGATTTTTTTCTATCGAATAAAATTAGTTGTAATATGTTTTCCGAAACACTCATACTAGCATATATCCTGAAAAATATCATATATTTTTCTGGTTTTGTTTATTGCAGTGAATCATATGCTTTTTTTTTGCATTATAAAACTCGCGTTTAGCTCCTGTAGTTGCCTCAAGAATATGTTTGATTTACAAATTATTTTGGTATTACGTTTGTATGAACTACGCATCCATCGCCGGCCTCTTAACTACTAATACTAACTACTATGGGTGAAAAAACAAAACTATATTGGATTCTCTTCTATTTAATAATCTGTTCTGTGTGTGTAAGCTGTGTTAAAACTGATCTAAAGAACAGTACTAAAAGTAAATAGTTTCTCTTAAAACTAAAACTGCTCAATATAGTTTGACTGCCTGTTTTAATGGTTCTCCATCGAGCTAAATTGCGCAATAAAATAAAATAGATACTTCAAACGAGTGCAATATTCTTTGTGAATGTAGGTATTTATTTGCGTTAAATAAAACTCTTAAGCCTCCTCTGTTCGTCCGTCCGTATGTCTGTCATCATCATCAGCCTATTAATATTCCCACTGCTGGGACACAGGCCTCCTCTCTATGAGAGGGAATGGCCCATAATCCACCACGCAGGCCCAGTGCGGATTGGTAGATGTCACATGTCTTCGAATTTTATGGTTCTAAGACATGCCGGTTTCATCACGATGTGAGGAAACCTTCTGTCTATCAGCGGGCTATATCTCATGATCCGTAATTGGTAGACAGTTGAAATTTGATGTGTATTTCTGTTGCCGCTATAACAAAACATAATAAAACAAAATCAAAGGGCCTTACTACGAAAAGGGTACGGAACCTTCCATGTGCGCATCAGACTCGCATTTGGCCGGATTTTTGTAAAACTTGGTTTTGAATTTTGACAGGAGTGAAAGCGACTGACGTAAATCAAGTAATCACTTTTTTAAGATTACTCCCCTTAGCTGCCTTTTTTTTGGATGGGAAATCATCAAATGACTCCTCCCGCTATGTGCGGAGCAGGAGGGAGTGTCAGACTTTTACTGACTAAAACCCATTCATGTTCCTTCATCGCCCTTTGTGTTCCGGGGCCACGGTATCTCTTTCGAACAGTCCCGCAACCCCGGCATGCATCGGCCCTTGCGGACCCCTTCCTATTGCTGACTCTCTTTGAGGCGCCCGTGGAACACGAACGCGCCTTCAACACGGCCTGTCGTCATGAGACGGACGGACGGCGAGCTAGCCCATGGCCCACCGTCCACAGGCCCGCGGACTGCCATGGCACCCTTCGTTCAGAATTCTAAATACTAGGTAGTGTTTCATTAAGCTATATTTCCACATAAAACATAAATTTATTCAAGGTCTAGAAATAATATAAAAGAACACGAGTCATTTCTATTTGCTTGTTTTAACCCTAACTCTGCTACTGATGGGTAGAAACACAAAATAATAAGTTGGAAATGTAAATCGGTGAACAGATGTTCGTGACAGTTGCTCGGTTCATTTTTAAGCTTTTAACTTTGAGAGAATTGTTATTTTTGTCGTAATTGTGATATTGTCTAGCAAGTAAATTGAAAATAGTATACAGGGTGTACACACTGTGTTAACAACCTCATCACGAAGCCATCAACCAAGCATTCTATACATCAAACTAAGTAACTTTACGCAAAAATTATTGCTGGGAAACTAAATTTTTTTTGGGGTGAAAAATCATGTTTTGTTGTAGAACTCAATGTAACGCATTCAAAACATTGTGACGATGGATGGATTGAACGAACAGTACGGGGGTCGTGGAGGTGTTTAAAGTAAAAATCTTACATTAAAATCATGTATTAAAAAAAAATACTTGTCAAAAAGTTGGAACTTTGACCCCCCATATCTCCGTAAATAGAAGGTTTCCATTCATGGTGTAGAACAAAAAAATGATCGCAATGACGGGGAGAACAAGTTCCTTTCGGCTTCGTTAAGAGGTATTTTACACCCTTTATAATATTGAAGTATGTATGTAGTATGTCCTATTTGAAGACAACTAAATGCTAGTCGCACGGGACCGGTCATTTGTGTGAGGCCTATGTCCAGCAGTGGACGTCTTTCGGCTGAAATGATGATGATGATGATGATGAAATGAGCTCAGCATGAGGTCCAAGGTTCGATTCGAGTGTGATGAGGTTTTTCCATGAACATTTTTTCGGCAAGAGCTTGGAGACTAGACTTGTGCCTCGTTGATGTTAATAGGCTCGTCCCCTATCTGTGATAAAAACATATCTAGCAAAATGTGGGTGTACTATTAGGTACACTCCTGCTTAATCCTCCCGGGATATCAGGCGTCATGTTATGTTATTTTACGATTACCTATTATAGAAAAAAACGCTGCATTTTTTTATAAAACAGACAGATTTGATAATAACCTTCCAGCTCTGACAGAGCATCACTCAAAGCCAAATAAAAACTGAAAAAAAAAATATAAATCACAAAAAATATTGTTAGTGAAAACACACCAGAAACTAAACACGTACCTACATAAAGTACCGACGCGTACGTGTGAAACAACATGGCGTCCTCAGTGACGTCAGACACGAGTGCTTGAGCTAATGAGGGGTAAGCAGACAAAGCAGTGTAACACAAAACTTGGCGACTGTTTACAAATGAGACACTTGTATGTATTTTTTGAGGAAAATAGAGAAATATTAGAGATAGTACAAGTATAGAGTTTGTTACTAATAAAATACTAGCTGATGCCCGCGGCTTCGCCCGCCCGCAAATTATATACAAAAACCTTCCTCTTGAATCACTCTATCTATTAAAAAAAAACCTGCATCAAAATCCATTGCGTAGTTTTATAGATCTAAGCATCCATACGGACAGACGCGGCGGGCGACTTTGTTTTATAATAATTATGTAGTGATAGTGATAACTATCATGTTTTTATCGTTTTTGCTTGAAGCTTTTTTCTCATTCTTGCTTTTCCTAGTTTCCTATGTACAGTCGGGGTCTTTTCTGCCTGACCATTTCAAATTTTTTCGCTTAAAACATTCGGAGGCGCCGAGCCACCCCCCTTTAAAGTTTGGGCCTATTACGAAAGCCTCAAATTTGGCGCGCAAAATAACAATAACTCTCGTTTGGCGTGCGTCGTCAGTGCGCTCGGCCGATTCGGTATCTTTTCATTCATTATTTCTATACAAAGTCAACGGGGCGGGGCTAGGGAGCGTTTCTAAGTTGCGAGTGCAAGCAAATATAAGCTTAGTGGTGGTCAGGCGGGAGTGTCCTCGATAGTACATCCTAGCTTCCGAGTAACCATATCACGAATAGTAAGTAATTTAGTTTCTACAACCTACTTGATGCCTTCAGAAAATTCACGGCGTATCAAGCTAGCGTTCGCCCCCGGCAGTTCCTACGCAGCGGTGCATAAACTTACGGAAATTTACATTTTCTATCTAGATAGTCTTATTTCTAAGCATGCACTATGAATACTCGACTATTAATTCGCCCTAGGGACAAACGGACTGACAAATATTTACTTGCATTCGTAAAACTCTTAAACAAACAAATTGGGTCCTTAGCAGGTTTGAAATAAGAACGCTGGATTGTTTTCGGAGTAGAGTTTAATTTGTTTTATGGTTATTCTAAAACTAAGTTATGTTTACAGTTGTTCAAGGAGACTTTTAAAGAATCTACAGCTCTATGTTTAAAAGCATAAAGGTTTTTGTAAATTTTGACAGCTGCAAAATACTTTGGTGACGCATTTGCATCTCAGTTGATTGCCGACGATAGATTGTTTTAACTCTAATCATGTCGTGAATGGATTGCTTAATAGATACATATTTTTCAATGTCGCGAATGAGACGAACACTAATGTGCCTTTCAGCTAATCGTTTTGCATACCGTACGACAGGATATTACTGTGATTATTGCTGGTCTAAGCTTGCTAGATTGGTGATTGAAAAAAAGATAAGTTAGTAAAAAAAAGCCTATTTTTTGCCTAGGTTTCTTGTGCCAAATATTTGAGGAGGTCCTGTACCAACATCTGACTTGAAAAACATAGAAGTATGCCTAGGTTGTACTATAAACAGGGTGTAACAGAATAAAAGCAAGACCTCTCGTGTGGTGACTCAGATCATGAACAGACGCCTTCACCAAGCCGTCAACCAAGCATTCTGTCAAACTAAGTTAGTCTATGAAAAAAAATATTGCTGGGAAACGCCTTTTTTTTTTGGGGTGAAAAGTTAGGTCTTACGGTAAAACTCAATGTAACACACTCAAACCATTGTGCTTATGGACGCATTTAATAGTAAACGGGTTATGGAGGTATTTAAAGTACAGTTATGACCTTAAAATTTAGTAGGTTTTTGAAAAAGTTGGAACTTTGACCTCCAATATCTCCGTAACTCAGTGGTTCCCAACCTTTTTCGGACCAAGGACCACTTTGGTGTCTTTATTTTTATCAGGGACCTTAGTCCTACATAAATATGAACATCGACAAGATTATTTCTAGGGTGGATATTTATTTTTAACTCACACAATGCAAAAATTAGAAAACGTGATGAAAACCTTTACAAGTGAAAGATACAACAGCGATCAAAGTGAGCTCAAAACATTTTGCAATCAATCATACAGAGTTAGGAATAAGTAAGTAGGTAGATTTTTGCAGAAATGCTTATGAGCAAGAGCGAGAGAACCAAGCTCAAAAAAATTTAGTACTCGGCCTTTAATAGGTTTTCAATTAGGGTGGGTTGAGCTTGCATCTTCTGCGGGCTTAAAATGGCCACTGTAGCAGAATCATAATGTATTTCATTTAAAAAAAAAAAAAAATCTTTAAAACGGACTTTATGATCATGAGCATAAAGTCCATTTTAAGAATTTACATTTAGCAGAATCATAATTTAATTCACTAAAAAATTAAATTCTAAAAACGGACTTTGTGAACATGACTATAAAATCCATTTTAAGAATTTACATTTCTTAACGTGATTCATATTAGGGTTCTGATAAAGCGGCCATTTTAGACCCTCTGTGCAAGTTAAAAAGTACGAATAACATTGTAACCTTTCGCGGACCATATTCGAAAAAAAAATGATCACAATGACGGGGAGAACAAGTGCCTTTCGGCTTTAAGGGTCTATTTAAACCCTTTATAATATTTTGTTGAATGAGTGTAAAGAAATCCTGTCCTGTCTACTGAGGTATGCATGACATAATTTTAGCGGAATTGCCTAATCCGGCTTGAGCACGAAGTTACGCTAAATTGTATAGTGACTCACAACTAAACAGACAGAGCCACTTCCATTATTAAACTAAGCAGCATATACCTAACTTAATCCTACCGCGTAGTCCACAGCGAAACAGATGCCACAATCTATAATTTGAATCAATTCCTCGTAGAGTTTATTGCATATTGTTAATCCTATCGTTTCCAGTTGGTCACGGACGCCTTACATTGTGAGCTGGATTTATCAGATCCATATGGGAAATTCATAGCTCCCTGGCCAACCCCCTTGCAATAAGGAAGCGATGTATGCAACAGGTATACTTATACTTCAAGTTTGAATGCTTTCATATTTTGTTCAACATTCTCCGTTTCAATCGAAAGTCCTCCTGACTGATTGGAGACCCTGGATATTCTTAATTTTCTTTGTATAGTACAAAGAAGGCCTTGGATACGTTAAGTTTTCTTTTAACTATTCGTTCACAAAATATGAGTAACTTTTTACCTATGCATTTACAAAAAGAATCAAGTAAGAATTCAGGAGGCCATGGATAATTTCCTGCAATCTATCAATATCAACATACTTCTAGAATAGATACATCCTTATCACTACGCTGAGCACAGAGTGGTTCTGCCAGTTCTGCCTCCGCAGGATACAGGAGATATCTGTACATCCTCCATTTAAACACGATACGTCCCGTCGCTAAGAAACTTGTTACTCCTACCACTACTTGCGCCCGTATTCACGCCTGAGGATACAACTGTTTGTAATTAAATGAATACGGATACCGAGTAGTGAAGAGATTAATCTTCAACGCTAGCTTGAAAATAACGATTTTGCCATAGAATGGTACATACAAACTTACTTCTTTTTAATTCGCTGCTACAACCGTGACAAATCATTTTATCCTATTCTTTCTTTTCTTAGATATTATACTTAATACATAAAAAATATTTGGACATCATGCTGAGCATGAGGACCTGTGTTCGTTTCACGGATTGGACAAAGTGTTTTTGGGTTTGTTCATCCGGAATTTCTCAGTATTACCCACGGAGTCTGGATTTTTGCCCCGTTGATGACAATAGGCTCGCCCCCTATTACAAAAACTAGCAAACTGTGGGTGTACTTATTAGGTACCTCTGCGCTTCGGGTATTACAAGCTGTGCTGTTATGTTATTTGGACAAAGGAAATAGGCAGCACCCATTGTTGTCCTCTATACATTTTGGTTCCGATACCTCGAAGTAGAACCAGCCGAAACTCAATAGTTTCTCGTTTAACCCTTCCAAATTCATGCAGACGTTTTCTCCACCTAGAGACATACTGTACAAGTTTTATTCTAACTATAAAATTCACTGAGAAAACGGTGGCCCGAGCGACGAAACGGAAAGACCGGTACTATTGTGAAAAATAAATTCTCACTCGATTCTCGCTCAAGAGTCGAGTGAGAATGAAATTTTTGCGCACTTAGGTCGGTTAACTAGTGTCGGCGTTATGGGAATCGCAAAATAAGTACTGGATTTACTTAGTATGGACTGAGTTTATTAAAATAAATTACAAGGAGCAAGAATGCCGACCGACCGAACCCGGAGACGAGAAGTTACTGACTGATTTTACATTTGAACAATTATTGAAAACTTGGGATACGGTCGGAGCGGCACGTTACAAACTAAACAATGTACAAAGGTTTCTATAGCTAGGTAACACAATAAAAATAGCATAGTAAAACAATAAACATATTACAAACAGAACCGTCGGCATCTCAACAAACATATCAAAGGCTATATTACTCTAAATTCTTAAAACTAATATGAACAATAAGCAAAATGGGCAAGGCCCTACCATAAACTAGTGTTATCCTTACATAAAACCTGCAATAAAACACCTGCAGGCTTGCCGTGAGAACCGAAAGCTTAATTATTACTTAAATACTAAGTTCACTAAAGTAATAACTATAATATTAATAAATAATTAATGAAGAAACTATAATTAATGAAGTCGCTACAAAATCATTGTCAATACTGGTAATTTAGCCATCTGTTTATTTAGACATCTGCAACAGAACCAAGGTTACGGACGTAGCCCGAAGAATGCCAAACTTAAGTGGCAGGAGGCAGGGCATATTGCCGTATATCAAATGGCCGATGGGGCCGAAAAGTTCTGGAGTGGCGACCGCAAAACGGAAGACATTGCATTGGACGGCCTCCCACTAGTTGGACCGATGACCTGGTGAAGGCTGCGAGTATCCGCTGGATGCGAGCCGCACGGGACCGGTCAATGTGGGACACTTGGGGGAGGCTTATGTCTAGCAGTGGATGCCTTTCTGCTGAAATGTTGATGACTGGTAATTTAATACTATTAAGGGCTGACACATTCATGCAATTAGCATCAGGTCAGAGCAGTAAGTCTTCTTCTAGCATCACTATGCCATCATCTCAGTAATCACCCCCCTTTTGACGTAATTGTAATCTTCCACACAAACCTTGCATTGTTTCTTAAGTCTTCTTATACTCTTGATAAGCCACTGTGATTCATACTCAAAACTTCTTAATTTTTCTATGCCATGCATGACAACTGGCCATCCACCATGATGTCTTAAAGTTATCTTAACCACAATCTTAGCGTAATCTTATTCCAGAGTGGGATAAACATGGATTTAGACGTCCTGTATTATCTCCAATTCGATCGAACCATTCGTTTTTAGGGTTCCGTACCCAAAGGGTAAAAACGGAACCCTATTACTAAGACTTCGCTGTCTGTCCGTCTGTCTGTCCGTCTGTCCGTCTGTCTGTCACCAGGCTGTATCTCATGAACCGTGACAGCTAGACAGTTGAAATTTTTACAGATGATGTATTTCTGTTGCCGCTATAACAACAAATACTAAAAACAGAATAAAATTAATATTTAAGGGGGGCTCCCTTACAACAAACGTGATTTTTTTGCCGTTTGTCTAATGTATAGATACGGACGATGATACGGATGATGTATAGGTACGGAACCCTTCGTGCGCGAGTCCGACTCGCACTAGGCCGGTTTTTATTTGCAAATGAGGAGCTCGTGGCTAAATAATAATAATGATAAATTCATTTATTTCATGTAAATAACACCCATTGCCAAATAGAAATTGATGAAAGATAAAAACATCATTACAATAACATAAAATCAGACTCAATCAACTAGAATTAAATTAAATAGAATCAAAACAAAACAAACTTAATCAAATTAAATCCAAAATCGAATATAATAATACAGCCGCTCGGATCGATCTTTAAATTAAGCCATGCTACCTAGGTTTCTAAAGCATGGTGGGAGAAAAACAGAATAAAATTAATATTTAAGGGGGGCTCCCATACAACAAACGTGATTTTTTTGCCCTTTTTAGGGTTCCGTACCCAAAGGGTAAAAACGGAACCCTATTACTAAGACTTCGCTGTCTGTCCGTCTGCTGTCCGTCTGTCCGTCTGTCCGTCTGTCCGTCTGTCCGTCTGTCTGTCACCAGGCTGTATCTCATGAACCGTGACAGCTAGACAGTTGAAATTTTCACAGATGATGTATTTCTGTTGCCGCTATAACAACAAAATAATACTAAAAACAGAATTAAATCAATATTTAAGGGGGGCTCCCATACAACAAACGTGATTTTTTTGCAGTTTTGTCTAATGTTTTTAAATAATGGTACGGAACACTTTGTGCGCGAGTCCGACTCGCACTTGGCCGGTTTTTCAAATCTTTTGACTCTGCGAGAGTTTGATGAGTTCGAATTAACGGAAACTTGTAGTAATATCCCAGCAATACGTTAGAAATATCATCATTTCGCCTTTAAACTGGCTGTTAAGAGTTCCCCACAGCTGCAATACGGTCTCCCCGGAGAATACCGCCAGTACAACTAAATGTTAGAACTTCTGTCTCTACCGCTACATTTTTGGGCTGGAATAAGTTGTTTATTGAGAACCGACAGGCATTCTTTATTATAATGTTTTAAGGTCGCGTATACGACTACCGACTTTGTGACTTTCAATGATCGTTCAACATGAAAACCATACCAAGACAACGGCATTAATAAAAATAAATAAAATAAAAATAGCCTTTATTCCCTATAATTTACAATATTCTGTTTAAAATAGCTTAACCTATTAAGGGGTCATCCATCTCTGGATGAAGGCCTCCTCCATCTGCTTCCATCTGTATCTATCTTGGGCCGTTCTGGTCCACTCTATCCCTGCCAGTGCGACGATATCGTCTCGCCATCGTTGCAATGGTCTGCCGCGGCGCCTGTTTCCGTTTCGTGGATACCAGTGCAGGACGCGCTCGCTCCACCTACTAGACAACGGCATTACCATTATAAAATAATCGTTATCTCTTAATTCCAAAATGACGTGTCCGTGTGTCAATAATGAATAATGGAAAATGATATGTAAATACTGGAGTACTGTGACCTCTATTCAGGCACATAAATCGTATGTCATAGTGGCGGGCCTATACCCATCAACAAGCCACTTCAAACTCTGCGTTCTTACTGAGTTTGGAGAAAAGCCTTGTCTAGAACCCCAGTAGACACTGTTTACTGCTCGCGGGGATCCAACGCAGGACCTTATACTCAGCGGTCACGTCTGTGACCCACCATAGAGGCAATAGGTTCTATTCCAAACATACACAGTAAAAATAAAATACTTTAACAGCCAACATCGACAATAGCATACCAATTTTAGCAGCGGCTAACGTACTTTGCCAAGTTTCAAATACGTACAAAAAGTGTAATTTGCGACCTGCCAAACCACAGTTACCATCGCGGGCAGCTGCCGCTTCGCCAATACTTTTGTGTGAATGTACCAGTGTATTAAACTTCTGTATTAAGTTCCGTACAACTTTCTGGAGTAATTGAGACGCGAGAAATATAGTGAGGAGCTTGTATCGATGAAATAAATGTAGTTTAGTAGGTTTTGGAACAGCTGCAGGTTTATCGTGTAACCCTCGCGTCAATTAATGTTCAAGAAGGTGTGTGGTATACTGCCATTAAAAACCCGACTACGGAAAAATCAAAACATGCAGCCAAGGCGACCTCTGCGCTGTCACCAACGAAGCCGAGGAAGTAACTAGGAAGAGTGTAGGCCAATAAGATATGATAATGTCATGTGAGTCAGCATCACGAAGAAGAAGATGCGGGTATTTTTTTTCTCACTTTACCTTCTTGTTCTTTCTCTAAGTTAAAACTCAACAATAACAGCTACAAAGCTAAATATACATACACGTGTCGAAATCTATGACGTAGGCCGATTTAATAAGATGCTTTCATGTGTAATTAACTATTTATAATGTTTTACGATTATTACTTTACGTATTAATTTCTGTTAGCGATAAGTTGCTTTCAATACCTGACAAACAACAGAACATAAATTCACGCCTCTTATCTATGGAACTGGGCAGAAACCACAAAATCACACCTGGTACGTTCCGTAAGCTAAGCTAAGCACACGGCGTATTTTAAACGCGCAGATAACGCGCGTATAAGCGCTTCAAAGGAGATTTGAACGCAACCTTGTAACCTAAGCACATGGGGCGATAGTGAAACACGCGTCTACTGACACGCCGTAGTCGCTCGTAGCTTTCGCTTTTTCGTCAGAGACACCTCGTCAGTTGTACAATGCCATCGGTTAAGACAACACGGCTTACGCTGGCTTTGACCCTTTGTACGCGCTTTAAACAAGTTTCGAACGCGCATCTCACGCGTGTTTATATCTCGTTTTACGCGCGTTTGAATCTATTTAAACGCAAAAATCGGCATCTACGGCGCAGAAAACGCGCATTGTCTGTGCTTTAAAATACGCCGTGTGCTATCCTCCCTTCGCTTCGTCCACTGTCATACGTGCACGTCGTACAAGACACATAATTATCTTTTGGTACCCTGGAGTATCTTATCACCATCTGCCTAGCCTTTTCCTAACTATGTTGGGGCAGCTTCCAGTCTAATACCAGTATTTTACATGGAGCGACTGCCTGTCTGACCTCCACAACCAAGTTAGTACTGGGTAATACGTTACCCCTTGGTAAGACTGGTTGTCAGACTTTTTGGGCCACTGACTACCTGTAACGACTTTCAAAGATCTACAAATGACAGCCGGGACCAGCTGCTTAACGTGCTTTCCGAGGCACGGAGGAAACTCGGTACTTAATGAGTAGTCACCCATACACAGACCAACCCAGGCAAGCACGGCTTAACCTAAAGCTCAACCCAAGCGTCTGTTATTATTTAGCCACGAGCTCCTATGAAGTATATTATCTTACAATTAATATAAATGCGAAAGTGTGTCGAAAATGAGGCACACAGATGATTAAATAACCCGAATGAACACATATTAAAGATACCTTTGACTCAATTTTCGATTTACACGCGGGCGAAACCGAGAACAAAAGCCAGTATTGTTATAAACACGATATCACTCCCTGTCTGTTAATAAACGTATTCCGCATGAACGCGCACTCAATTAAATAGATTCACATCATTATCAAAATGATTAACTGTTGGACATAGGCCTCCCCCAGATCAGTACGCCTACTACCTACGTATATTTCTGATATCCAGCGACCATCAAGCTTCGGTTGTACACCGAACTTTGATGACAACCGAGAATGTCATAATATTGGTATTACGTATCGCACTGAGTGGGTATTACTTTACGGTGACTAACAGCCCGGGTACGGTGTAACGTCTTTCACGAAAGCCACTTCAAACTCAGTTGTCATCAATTTGTCGTTCACTATGCTTACATAATCGAAATAATATAAGTATCGATACGAAAGAGTCTGTCAAAATGAGTTACGGTAACTATCAGCCACGATGACAACCAATGACGTCATATTTGATCGCGACTGGTCATACATAATACGAAACTAACCTTTTGACAGTAAATTGATGGACACTGAGCCCAGTTACTATCATTGCGAGCTGTCAACAGAGATACGTAACAGCCCTACTGAATAGATCAATTAGAACACTGCACACCTGCAACTGATTAAAACTGTACCGTTTAGTTAGTTACATGAAATAAGCAGTACACAGGTTTTGAGTAAAGGTGTATTGTTAAAGAAAATGAATAGCGGAAAATCCCTTCCTTTGGCAAGTGTCTAAAACAAAATACTCGTTGTTTCTCAAAGTGATGGCCCCAGGTACGTCGGTAGTGGTATTAAATCCACCATCTTGAAATCCGCTTAGCCAAGCATCGCAACCGTACCTCAGTGGCCAGTCATTAAACACTGAATTCCTTTCCAACTGTTGTGGCCATCGTTTTTGGGGTAACAAAGATATTTTGAAGAGACCACGACTACTAAAGCAAAATAATTGTGAAAGAGGATTAATTAAGTATATGAAAATTGTAAGCTGTTACATTGTAGAAAAAAATCACAGATTTCGTTCCTCACACGACTATCGAGCACATTGGAAAAGAATCTACGGAATTCGAAAAAATATTGTCGTTGAGCGACGAGAAATTCGGGATAAGGAAAAGGTTACAAAATAAAACTACAACGTTGAATGATAATTATTTTATTCTAAGATTAACATAAGTATCCTCGACACCAATAACGAACTCTGCGAAACATGAAGTCATAAATGTCGCGCGTCTTTTGAGCTTTTTTGAATATCATATCTTCACAACTCTCCGAGATATAAGGGGATGGCACTTTTTCGTGAAATCGGAGCCTACACTGGAGCTAACGAAAATACATTTCTAATGTCAAAATACTTATTATAAGGTAGGTCAAAACACTACTATCAATGAATATCAGGCTAGTAGCAGTGATAGCCTAGTTCAACGTTGTAGTTTTAGAAAATGGATGAAAAAATATTGCATGTAGCGGAGATGAGAATGTTGAGGTGGATGTGTGGTGTGACAAGAATGGATAAAATAAGGAATGAGTATATTAGAGGAAGTTTGAAAGTTGCGCCAGTTACAGAAAAGTTGAAAGGGAATCGACTGTCTAGGTATGGGCATGTGATGAGGAGGAAAGAATCGCATGTGACTAAAAGAGTGATGAATATAAATGTGGATGGATGGAGAGCGAGAGGAAGGCCAAGGAAAAGATGGATGGATTGTGTGAGGAATGATATGAGGGGAAAAGGTGTAAATGATTGCGTTACGGTTGACAGAGGAGAATGGAAGAAGAAAACGTGTTGGGATGACGCCAAGTAACATGGGATAAGGGCAGGAAGATGATGAGCAGTGATAGCCTTGTGGTGTGATCGTCAGACAGTCAAGTCATAGGTCTGGAGTTTGAACCCAAGACACGCACCTCTGATTTTACGGATTCATGTGCATATTGTATAATTATCACTTGCTTCGGTGAAGAATAACATCGTGAGGGAACCAGCATGCCTGAGAGATATTTCTTGACGGCATGTAAAGCCAAGTCACAGTCCCATGAGCGGCATAAGAAATCTAGAAGAATATGTTAATCTTTAGGAAAACGTATGATCAAGCGTTAGGTTTTGGATAGTTATGTTATCGGATTAAAGTCAAAACCTTTCTTGTTGTCTTTAATTGCACGGATGTGTTGCTTTGTCAGCACCGGCGCACAAACACGGCACCACGGCATTTTACAATACAAAACAGAGTCGAATACTGTGTCGGAACATGTCCGCTGAATTCGCAACTCGAGGCCCCTATACACAGGCCTCCCCATCCAAGAGAGGCCCTTTGAGCCAGGCTCTCGGATGCACTGAATACCCACTACCCACCTTGAGACTCCTTAAAACGCTCTCATAGCAAAGCTGTAAGTAATAAACTTTAAGTAAAAAGCATTTCTCTATTGCTATGTTTTGAGAGCTGCAAAACTTATGGCTGCTAAAATTTTATCGTATTAAAGTTACGGCTTTTTGAGTATTGTGAAACAAATGTAATAGGTAAACGAATGTAAAAGGTAGACATGTATGAGTTCGTTTTTTGCGTTGGAAAATTTGTGAGAGGTAAGTTGCTTTTTTTGTTTTGTTACTTTGATTAGTTAAGCCGGGTTTACAAACAATTTAAAGTCTTTGTATTAATGTTTGGTTTAGTTATAAATATGTGCTTATTTTAATTTGGCTTTATACAGGTTGTTTGGCTACAATTCTTATGTATCTTAATAAATGTTATTTTATCCAATAACTTCAAATTACACACAAGACCTAAACAAGCTAGAATTATAGGTGGTACAATATAAGTCCGTTAACACAATTTTGTGTACATTGTGTATTCAATCTATGAGTAATTCTAATTACCTTAGAACCCCAAACTATGCAAGGAATGCCTGTATTTTAGAAGTCTTTTCTCATTTGATTCAAACCTAAATAATATATAGTAGTATAATAGTGTCTTACAGTTACTAAAATACATGATTTTTGATAACATACAGAGTTACAGACTCCTCGATGCAATCTCCTTGGCGATTTCGTTTAACGTCTTTTTACACCCGTTTTATCACAGCAACAGCAAATGTCAAAGAATACAAAGTAATGTGGATGCATTCAAAACAAAAGTCTGGAAGATAAAACGTAGCACAGACATCTAAGAACTGCCGTAAATAACTTAGCAGGCTCGTGAAAGTTTTTGAAAATAAATGCAAACAGTGACGCAGGTAGTAATGCCACGATTTTAGAATTTTACAGACTGGTCTGGATTTGTGGTCGTACTTTCATCCACGACCTCCTTACTACAATTCATGATGTTAGGGTTTCTGAGCAGTCTTTTTGCCTTATGGGCTTGGCGTATTGTTGGCACGCCACTGACTCCGGGTCCTGATAAAATAACACATATCAAACAAGGAAAAAATATATAAATAAGAAAATTTAGTGTTAAGAAAAATACAAATATTTAATAATACCTGATCAAAATCCACGATTATTTTTTTAAACGACGGTCTATCTGTTGTTTTGTGGTCATCGCCGTCTATTTGACACGCATGGGGGTGTTTTTGCGGTTTTGTGAGAAAGAGGCAGCTAGAAAGAAGAAGAAAAAGAATAATAGGAAGCAGAAAGAAGGAGGAAGAAGAATTTGTAGGATGTTTACTTGTTATTTTGTGTGCAATAAAGAATAAGAATAAAGAAGAGTGCTAGAATTTCAGGAACACAGCAACGCACATAAACTTTCGCTTTTTTCCCATGGGGGTAGCTAGAAACAACAGAACGCCACCTGGTAAGATCCTTGCATACTTCTTTTGCCTCATCGAAATAGGCCCATACCTATTATTTCAGACCCTATTATACCCTATTGCCTATTATTTTAGTGTAAAACAAAAATGTAGGGTGATAAGGCCATCCTTATCACCCTACATTTTTGTTTTACACTCAATCCTTGATTCTCCGCCTTTTATTCATCATCATCATCAGCCTATTAATGTTCCCACTGCTGGGACACAGGCCTCCTCTCTATGAGAGGGAATGGGCTATAATCCACCACGCGGGCCCAGTGCAGATTGGTAGATGTCACATGTCTTCAAATTTTTGGTTCTCGGACATGCCGGTTTCCTCACGATGTTTTCCTTCACCGTTTTGAGAGCAGCGGTGATGAAATAAATTACACAAAGTAATGCGCCTGTCTGGGTTCGAACCCACGGCTTACTGTTCGTAAGTCGGGGCCGCCACCACTGGGCCACCGCTACTCTCTATTCCGCCTCTATTATTTCTCCGCCTTTTATTATTTTTTATAATTATAGGATTCATTAGTCTCCCATAATTATAAAAATAAAATCTGCTGCTACTTGACAAATCATGGCGACCCTAGCTCGACCTCATCTGAAAGACAAAAAGGTCTCAGATAAACTTGCTAATTTATAGCTAAGAAAACAAGTAGACGAAAAAACTTGCTACAATGGACTGACGTTTGTACTTTGTAAAGTATTTATATTTATAAAATAAAATATAGAACATTGTTGTATTGTCATTTTGCTTGGGAAGCATAATTTTAAAGGCAAAAAGTGCCTACAATATACGTTTTCTATGACCAGCCAAAATTTAAAATTAAGATCTTGATATCAAACCAAAAGTGCGTTTTAAATATTATTGTCGAAAAGAATAAAATAAAATATAGCATTCATTTGAAAATCTCCTGTAAATTTCTTAAATAATATAAAAAAAATAAACCTAGTGGGAATAAATGCACTTGTGTACGTGCATGCACCGCCAAATGTACGTATATGTGTGTGCTAACTGCTACCTATCTAGGCTGTTGAACTGAATTTTGCTGTTGTAATATCCACGTTTGCTTTTTAGTGGTGGGCAGGAAGGAAATATTATTTTTAAAAAAAAATGTTTTTTTTTTTCATCATAATAATATCGAAAATATTATCGATTCTAAACCATTACTGAAAATTTGGCCGGTCATTGAAAACTAACCCTGTATATTACAGTTTTACAACATATTCGAGTTATATTGATGTTTCCCATTTCATGAGGCCTTTTCCTTCTCTTAACTTTCTATCAAGTTAGGAATATGTCACTAAATATTAGTTACCAAACGTTGTATTCTTCTTCGTCGTCCTCTCATTGCTGAGGATCGCGACCACATATGACAGGTCTCAAACCGTGCGGTCTCCTGCATTGTGAACCGCTGGGTACAGTCTGCCTCCAACAGCCGTCTTGATCGCATCTGACCGTTTTGCCGACTCTCTGCCTTGCACGCATTTACCTTCTACCCGGCCCAGTATCATAAGCCTTTCCAGACAATGCCTAGGGAAACGCAAAATATGTCCGAAAAGGCTGAGGGCACACTCCAGGCAGATTGTGAATAGCCTTTTGGTCATGTTGAGCTCGTCCAGTATGAACTCATTAGTTCTCATTGCGGTCCATGGTATACGTAGCAGCCTCCAACAACACCACATCTCGAAAGCACTTAAGTTAATGTAACGTAACTTAAGGGGGTGGTGTCTCCGGGTGTTTCTACTGTGAGGGTCGACCGGAGGACACGGTGGAGCACACGGTGGAGTTGTGCCCCGCGTGGGCGGAGCACCGCCGTGTCCTCGAAGCGGCGATTGGCGGTGGCGACCTCTCGCGTCCGGCCCTGGTGCAAGCCATGGTCCGGAGCGAGACGGAATGGGACGCCGTCACCTCCTTCTGCGAAGCAGTAATGCTAGAGAAAGAGGTGGCGGAACGTGAGAGGGAGAGAACCTCTCAACGTCCCGGCCGCCGCGGGAGACGCCCCGGGCATCAGGGGCCACCACGGGGCCCCCGGCCACCGTAGACGCGGGCCTGTGGACGGTGGGCTATGGGCTAGCTCGCCGTCCGTCCGTCTTATGACGACAAGCCGTGTCGACGGCGCGTTCGTGTTCCACGCGCGCCTCAAAGAGAGTCAGCAAAAAGGAAGGGGTCCGTAAGGACCGATGCCTGCCGGGGTTGCGGGACAGTTCGAAAGAGATACCGCGGCCCCGGAACACAAAGGGCGATGAAGGAACATGGATGGGTTTTAGTCAGTAAAAGTCTGACACTCCCTCCTGCTCCGCCCAGAGCGGGAGGAGTCATTTGATGATTTCCAATCCGACAAAAAAAAAAGGTGGTGGTGTCTCCGGGGTTGCGGGACTGTTCGAAAGAGATACCGTGGCCCCGGAACACAAAGGGCGATGAAGGAACATGGATGGGTCTTAGTCAGTAAAAGTCTGATAGTCCCTCCTGCTCCGCCCAGAGCGGGAGGAGTCATTTGATGACTTCCCAGCCGAAAAAAAAAAAGGGGTGGTATCTGCTAACGAGAGGTTTTCTCCATGTAACTCCTCTTTGATGAGTGAATATAAATGTGCAAAAAAATAATACGTTGCTTATTAGACTCCAAACTTTCATTGGTAGGTACAATTGAAATAATTCTAACTTTATTATTACTACTTGTATGAAAAAATTTCAAAGTGAAGCATTTTTTCTTTGAAATTTCGTAACTACTCCTGAACGGCACACATAGGAGTATTTAACCCAAAAAGTCGATCAAAAGTCGAATATTACAAAGTATCAATATGAAGGTAGTTTTCGCTATCTGGCAAACCGGAAGGGTCGGGGGGACAATATACCGCTCGTCTTTCCTTGTTCTTGCTAACATTCTGTTCACAATCTAGGCGTCTTTCTAACGCAAGTTTGATCGTACGAATTTAATACGCAGTGAAAGTGAGTCAACTAAATTGTTAAAAATAAGTGTTACAATTAGATTAATCGGAATAAATCGAATTATAGTTATGGACGGTGTAGAACAAGGTATTTAAAATTGAAATTACTTTTTGTTTTTGTAATACATACCTTAAATTATTATTTACGCCTTTTTTTGTTGGGTACATTAAAATGATGAGTCGATTTTAGCCTTTTCCAATATTTCAAAGTCTTTTTGTTGTATTTCCGGACTTTTCCCGAGTCAAATTCTTTTATCATCTTGTAGCTAGATATACATATTAAAAATTTAAAAAGAAAATAGCTGCCAAAACGTGCCAAAATGTTAACATTTTGAAAATTAAGTGCATGTGGTTTTTACCAAAACAAACTTTATTTTGCGGTCACTTAAGTTAATTTCAGATTTCTCTTGTTGTAGGGTCTTCTGGTGTTAAGATCGTGACGCGAGAATATGGTTATTGAAAAGCCAGGGAATGTACTGAACCAGATTTCGAAAAAAAGTTGAATTTATTGGAGTTTGAAATAATTAATGACTCTTCATTCCCTACTGATTAAAAATCAAAGTTTATTTATACATTTCTTTTTTTTACGCCATCCTACCAATAGGGGCCTTATCAAAAGAAGCTGCAGAGGCTCGTAGACGTAGCTCGTAGACACTTTTGGTCTAATACTTGTCGAATATACCCATATTTGACAAGTATTAGACCAAAAGTGTCTAAAAACGTCCGAAGACATCCATATTATAGTCAGTTCCACTGAATTTTCTTACATATTGTTCCCTGAATTTCCGAAAATGTTTATTAGGATCCTCTGCAGCTTCTTTTGATAAGGCCCCTATTGGTAGGATGGCGTAAAAAAAAGAAATGTATAAATAAACTTTGATTTTTAATCAGTAGGGAATGAAGAGTCATTAATTATTTAAAACTCCAATAAATTCAACTTTTTTTCGAAATCTGGTTCAGTACATTCCCTGGCTTTTCAAAAACCATATTCTCGCGTCACGATCTTAACACCAGAAGACCCTACAACAAGAGAAATCTGAAATTAACTTAAGTGACCGCAAAATAAAGTTTGTTTTGGTAAAAACCACATGCACTTAATTTTCAAAATGTTAACATTTTGGCAGCTATTTTCTTTTTAAATTTTTAATATGTATATCTAGCTACAAGATGATAAAAGAATTTGACTCGGGAAAAGTCCGGAAATACAACAAAAAGACTTTGAAATATTGGAAAAGGCTAAAATCGACTCATCATTTTAATGTACCCAACAAAAAAAGGCGTAAATAATAATTTAAGGTATGTATTACAAAAACAAAAAGTAATTTCAATTTTAAATACCTTGTTCTACACCGTCCATAACTATAATTCGATTTATTCCGATTAATCTAATTGTAACACTTATTTTTAACAATTTAGTTGACTCACTTTCACTGCGTATTAAATTCGTACGATCAAACTTGCGTTAGAAAGACGCCTAGATTGTGAACAGAATGTTAGCAAGAACAAGGAAAGACGAGCGGTATATTGTCCCCCCGACCCTTCCAGTTTGCCAGATAGCGAAAACTACCTTCATATTGATACTTTGTAATATTCGACTTTTGATCGACTTTTTGGGTTAAATACTCCTATGTGCGGCATTAAGTTTATGTATTTTATTTTCACACAAATATTTGCAATGAGATTTTACCAATAGAGACCTCATACTGATTATAAAGAAATAAAAACATGGCGATATTTTACATGAGCGGCTAGCTGGGTGACGGCCAATGTCAGTCTATGACAGCAGCTAGATAGAGTGAAATGGGGAAAAATGGGTACCTATCAGGCAGCATGAAGAAAATAAACAGTAAATTTTCAATATAAAAATGTTTATTTACAAATAATAATATTATGTATGTTTTTTTTTGTTTCACTATCACTTCACTATCACTAAAGTTGAGAACAAATATTTGAGTATGTTGTTGGCATTTGGCATCCATTCATCTTCTCGTCTTTTTGGTTTTTTTTTTTTTGGTTGGGTTCTAACTACTTGAACCCATTTTTCTTTAATTAATCCGTCTTTATGAAATCTAAAACAAAATAGAAGTTAATGATGAAAGGCAAATGTTATATTTATCTAATAACAATGATATTCTATTAAACAGTTGTTGTGAGCGCACAATCGTGAAGACTCGAAAACGGCCCAATTGGGCCGTATAGCCTTTAGTCTGCAACACGCATGGCGACGAGTGATACGCTGCTACGAATTTAGATAAAAATTGTAAAAATTCCATCGTGCGTGTTCAGAAAGTGTACCAATTATGATACCAAAGTAAATAAAACACAAGAGATCTCATACCACATGTAACTACGCAATATACTTCGATTTATTAATATTTTTCATTTATTTTCTTAATATTCTGATATTTGGAGGATAAAAAAGAAAGAAATGGGAAATGCATTTTTGTCTTGAGTACGACAACGACGCGTGAACTCTAGAGTCCAGACATAGAACAACACTATCTGTCTCTTTTTTTCTTATTGGTTTTATCGAGCTTTTGTGTCGTTTTGACTTGTAGTGAAATGTAGAATGAATAAAAAGGTGTGGTGCCGCTGCTGCGCGAAACACTTTTTTCGGTGGTTTTGTAGGTGTATAACATATCTGTTTATTAGAATACTAGCTTCTGCCCGCGACTTCGTACGCGGAACCTGTTGCTTATGCCAGCGACAACGGGATCGTCAAAATCCAAGATCTGATACGTCTGATGTAGAAGCTTCATTCTCTCTCCGTGAACGTCTCCAACTCGCGAGACAATGCAGACGTTAACGATCAGCGGTCAGTCGCGCATCATATTCTTCACTGGTCTCTAGAGACCTGGATGTAGATGCATAAATACGCTGAGAACGCAGGCGTGCTTCGCGATCCGAAGAGGTTTCCACGGAGCGAGTTGAAGCCTGATGTTCTCGAACAGCATCAAGTCTCTCCTGACGCTCTTCGGTAGATTCTTGGGATCTTATGATCCTCAATCTTTTAGCTCCTTTGGAACATTGGAAAAGATTTGACCTCTTTCTAGGCATGGTTATAGTTTTATTAAAATCTAAGTGACTGCTCCGCTAAAAATAAAAGGGAGTTTTGGCCAGTAGAGTCAAATTTTCAATGATATACCTACCATCGTCATCGAAAATCAGTCCTAAACTGTTACCACCTTCACCACGTGGAGGTACTCCCAATTATTATTATTATTTTTTATTATCAGCCATTTGTGTCCCACTGCAGGGCAAAGGCCTCCCGTACTCCCAGCTTATATTATTTTATAATTATACATTAAATTATTAATAGCTTTGATTTCCACATCAGATGTTTCTGATCTTCGATTTTTATAAGTCAACAGGAAATGCCCATCAGACCGAACAACTTTTGCTAAGACGTCATTCCTATAATATGTGTTATTGGAGTTCCACACCAGGTGTTCCAGATCTTCAAATTTATTCTCTCAGCAGAAAATGCCCATCACGTGGAACAATTTTTGCTATGGTACCATTTTTGTATCTCTTATAGTTTAGCTGGTCTGTTGCGGTTCTGCATCAGGTGTTTGTTTTCAAGATAAAAGTCAACAGGAAATGCCCATCAGACCGAACAACTTTTGCTGAGACGTCATTCCTATATGTGTTATGGTATAGCTGGGCTCTTGGAGTTCCACAACAGGTGTTCCAGATCTTCGATTTTTATAAGTCAACAGAGAGTGCTCATCAGATTGAACAACTTTTGCTAAAACGTCATTCCTATATATATATGTTATAGTTTATAGTGTAGCTGGGCTCTTGGATTTCCACATCAGGTGTCCCAGATCTTCAAATTTATTCTCTCAGCAGAAAATGCCCACCACGTGGAACAATTTTTGCTATGGTACCATTTATGTATCTCCTATAGTTTAGCTGATCTGTTGCGGTTCTGCATCAGGTGTTCAAGTTTCCAAGATAAATTATAGCCTATGTGTTGCCCAGACTTAATACCTACACAACAAAAAAAAGATCATTCAAATCCGTCCAGTAGTTCCGAAGATTAGCGTGTACAAACAAACAGACAAACAGACAGATTTTTTTTTTGGATTCGTGCTCTATTACTGTTTCTAAACTCCCCTCAATTATTTCTTTTTCAATATATTCAATGTACAGACAAAGTTTTTTTACTTTTTTTTTTTTGTTTAAATAGATAGAAGATCATTGTCTACTATGGACAATATTGGACACCAGTGGTGAAAAATAATATGTGATATTCGAATAATATATTAGGCCAGGCCCCATATGGCCATATCACCCCAACATCCTTTAGCGTCGTTCGAACTGACAACACCGCGCGCCATTATCTCGTTTTCTCTATCACTCATAAATGCAACACGCTACTTGTCTCTTTCGTGTAGGTGACAAAGCGGCAACAGCGCGGCAGTCATTTTTGAGTAAAATTAAATTTATGATTTTCCATTTTAAATAGAATTAACAGTACTTACAAATGAAAAGACACATCCTTCTTGATTTTTACAGCCGGCCCAGTATAAGTATTGCACTTTCTGAACACACAACTGCCTTATTTGTTTAATTTCCTATAGCAAACTCCCGTTAAACGTCAGTTCGCGTCGCGACCAGACGCAGGGCGTGCGCAGGACAGACTAAAGTCACACAAGCTGGTCAGCTTGTGTTTGCATTGCCACGCTGACGTCGGTAAAACGTATCTACCTCAGTATTATATATAACATCATTGAATATTTGTCACTTTTTTCTTCATAAACTGTACTATTGGCATTTTGATCTAATGATTTATTAGGCTACAATTAAATAATAAAAACCACTCATTTCGCACTATTCGACCCGCAGTGACTGCCGTAACAACCACTTTGTAGTGAAAGCTGATTAGAACGTAGTTCTAATAGTATTTCAAACGAAGTTTGACCCACCACAAATAGAGTTGCTAATTTAGCAGATAACCTGTTGCTAAGAGGAGCTCGTGGCTAAATAATAACAGCCGCTCGGGTCGATCGTTAGGTTAAGCTGTGCTTGCCTAGGTTGGTCTGTGGATGGGTGACCACCCATTACATACCGGGTTTCCTCCGTGCCTCGGAAAGCACGTTAAGCCGTTGGTCCCGGCTGTCATTTGTAGATCTTTGACAGTCGTTAGGTAGTCAGAGGCCCAAAAAGTCTGACAACCAGTCTTACCAAGGGGTATCGTATTACCCGGTACTAACTGGGTTGTGGAGGTCAGATAGACCGTCGCTCCATGTAAAATACTGGTATTCAGCTGCATCCGGTAAAACTGGAAGCCGACCCCAACACAGTTGGGAAAAAGGCTAGGCAGATGATGAATTTAGCAGATACCCCAGCCTTAATGTTGTCTACTTTACATAATATTTATGTCAAGTTTTCCTACCCATATCTCAATGACAAGCTATTACTGTGTTTTGAGTAGCCCTTTCCGAAAGCAATCTTTTAAAGTCTTCTTTCTCTATCGTGTCACGTGTGGTTAGTGCTTAAGGGCCTACTACCTCAAATGGCTTAGCATGATCCTCCGTTACGCCTAAAATACTGCAGCATTAATTTTGAAATAAATATATGGTGAAGTTGAGGATTAATTTTAGGTCCTATGTTTTAACACGATTCTATAAAATTTTCTCGATAGAAAAAAAATCCAAAGTTACCTCCAAATCGAACAATAAACCGCTGGTATTCAAAAAGTACTCCAAATAAGATCATGAAACTTTGCATACTTACTAAACTGACTATAAAGCAGGTCTTATGTTTTTTTAGTTTTTCCAAAAGACGAAAATTTATTTTATAAAGAATAAAAACCACTCATTTCGCACTAATCGGCCTGCAGTGACTGACGTAACAACCACTTTGTAGTGCAAGCTGATTAGAACGTTAATACATTAGTATTACAAACGAAGTTTGAACCGCCACAAATAGAGTTGCTAATTTGAGGTAGTATAGGCTCTTAACTTGGTGTCAGAGTTTTTATGCCGCCCCAAGGCCTCTGATTTAGCTTTACATGCGGTCGAAAGATATCTCTCAGGCATGCTGGTTTCCTCACGAGGTTTATCTTCACCGAAGCAAGTGATAATTATACAATACGCACATGAATCCGAAAAATCAGAGGTCTGTGTCTTGTTTTCGAATTCGGGACTTAAAAGGTTTTCGGGGGTTTAAAGTAAACAACTATTCTACGAACCTTTCTAAAAAAAAACAAATGAAACGCAATCGCCATATTCATCCACATCTGATAATAAAAAATGCGTATCTCCCTAAATCGGACAAAACAAAAAGATGTGTTTTTTGCTCAGCCACCCCTTACGACCCGTGGCAGGTAACGGTCGAACGATTTTGAATTAAAACGCGCTAATTTGTTTAACATTTGGTTACGGACGGTTTTTTCTACACAAGTAATATTTGAAGGTAGGTTCATATTACGGATGCTAATAGCCGTTATTATACGTGACTGATGTTTAAATTGGGTGCCTTAAGGACCCCTATTTTTTATTTTTAAATAGTTGTTTTTTTTTTTGCCTCGCTTCATATTGGTCGCAATCGCGACTGCTGAGGTCCTGGGTTCGATTCCCGGGTCTGGTAAATTCTTAGTGGGTTTTTCCATCAGGAATTTCTCATTAGCAGTCACGGAGTCTGGATTTGTGCCCGGTTGATGGCAATAGGCTCGCCCCTTATTACATGGGACTAAAACTTAACTGGTGAAATTTGGGTAAGTACCATTAGGTACATCGGTACATCTCTAACTAACCCTTCGGAGATTACAAGCGTGATGATTTAACCATTTTTATTTGTGTTTTGTCCTGTGCGGGCTAATAAATGCTTTTTCTTTTCTTTCTTTCTTTCTTGATGTTATAAGAATCACACTTATACTTCGCGTACATTCATACAGTATGAATATAAGTTACTCGCATATAAATGAAACTAGCGGACGTCACGCGATTTCACCCGCGTAGTTCCCGTTCCCGTGGGAGTACGGGGATAAAATATGGCTATGTTACTCAGAGTGAATGTAGCTTTCTAATGGTGTAAGAATTTTTGAAATCGGCGCAGTAGTTTGTGAGTTTATTCATTACAAACATACATACAAAAATACAAATCTTTCCTCTTTATAATATTATAGTGTAGAAAATCACTTCATATTTTTCAACATTCCAGAAAAACGTGATTTTAAGAGATAGTGTTGCTCCGTTTATAATGACCCTAAGACTTAACCTAAGATTTTAATATGCTGCTAACTGCATTTTTAAAGATGCGATCGATGCATTTCTGATTGCGTTGGTGCCATTGCTTTACTAATTCTAATTAATATTAATAACCTGAGCCACTTTTATCTGCAAAGAAAATAATTGAAAAAGTCTTGCGTTATTATGATGGTAAGTTTCACAGGTGTATGTATACGTTACCTTTCTACAAAATACCTGTAAGAAGTGGGCTACAAAATCGGCGAGTTGATTGAGACATACGTAGACACAATTCACTGTTTACCTGTTTTACTGCTAATACTGGGAACTCTCTAAACTTTAAATGTCGTGTTTTAATGACTCAAAAAGCACATCGAGCAGGAATTTTTAGAATTTTCTATTAGTATACAAAGCAACCTAGAGGCTATCAAATTAAACTTACTTATCTCTATTACATGGTATTTTAAACATAACACACAAAATATGAGACTACTATACGCCCTGCCTACGCCTTCGGGGAACTCAAGCGTGCTATTTTACGTCTACATACAACAACAACAACAGCCCATAACGTCCACTGCTGGACATAAGCCTCTCCCATGATGGGAGGAATTTGCCGTAATCTCCACGCTTGGCAGGCGGATTCGAGATCGCAGTTATGTAAGACTAACAGAAAACGCTGCTGCCCATTCTCTGGTCTACGGAGGTGCAAGGTGTTCTACCTCAGACATTAGTCGCCTTATACGACATCCGTGAGTGTAATGGGTTGGTTCTATTCTATTCTGCCGGATACCACACGGCTTGTCACACGTCTACATAAATTACCAATAACATATTTTGACAATAAACTGCTGCACGTTAAGGCCCCAACCGAAAAGTGTGTCACTCACAGACGCAGAGCCTTTCTGCAAGATTACTTTTCAGCGATATCAAGATACTGCGTACAAACAGCAAGGTTGCAGGGTTGCCGCTGTCACGCAGGTCTTCATTTTTTTTATGTGAAACATCTAACGGCGCGGGTAAAACCAAAAAATGGCGTGGCGACGCGTCAAGTTGTCAACCCGGCCCGAACAATCCCGAAAATTACCGACCTGTTGACGCAGCATAAGATCTACATATTCGCCACGGTTTACAACAATCCAGCTGGTCTCGGGGCACAGCGGTGGGTTACAATCTCGTAACTTCAAGTTCGACCCCAGCATAAGGATTTTCTTTTTGTGAATCGAGTCATTTTGTTTTTATTTTCTGTGTTTTTTTTTTTTTATTTTGTCTTTTTTTAAGCTTAACACTTCAATACCCGCAATTACAGACACAATTAAAATAACAATGCACTGTGCCTCTGGAGGCACGGCCGGGAGCATACAGGTTAAGACTTATACAAAATAATTTCGATGTTTCACATCTGTAAGTCGTCCCGTGACGGCTCACTTTTTTTTGTTACAGGGAATCAGGCCTTTGCCCAGCATTGGGATAACACAGGCTCAGTACCAGTAACAGAGGAAAACAAAAAGAGTTGTTTAATGAGATAGATAGATAAATAAATAAATATTGCTGGACATCAATATCAATAAAGCCCAAAGAATGATGAATAAATAAAAAAATATCTGTGTTTATTTACACCTAGCGAATGTGATCTAGCGGGACAAGAAAGAGCATTATAAACCTTGTAAGGAATTTTGATGGTTACTTACGTATGCTTGAAAATAATGACTAGACTGAACCTGTGAAGTTCATTTGAAAATATGTCATCAGCATTCTGCCTAGCCATTTCCCAACTATGTTGGGGTCGACTTCAAGTCTGACCGGATGCAGCTGGATACCAGTATTTTATATGGAGTGACTGCCTATCTGACCTCCACAACTCAGTTAGTACTAGGTAATATGATACCCCTTGATAAGACTGGTTGTCAGATTTGTCAGATTGGCCACTGACTACCTGTAATGACTGTCAAAGATCTACTACCTATCATTTCAAAATATGTATTATTAGAAATACTGAGTTTTTTTGAGTTTGAGTTTTTGAGTTTTTGTTTGAGTTTTTTCTTGCCCATCCTGCACAGCCACCTGTGCCTTCCAGGATTTAAACGAAGCTAATGACAGAGCTGCGCAGGTGGCAACATACAGGTCGGGTATTAGGAAGAAGAAGAATTAGAAATACTTGGTTAAGACTGTGTATCGTCGGTCAGACCGGTCGGTAGAGCCTCACACTTATACATGCAAAACACCAAAATCGCGCACACTGTCTATTTGTATGGGAGTAAATGAGACGTCACTATTACTGGGCGGCCAGGTTTTAGAAGAAAATAATGAATAAATATTGAAATAAACAAAAGTGATAAATAAAAAGAATAAATAAAAACAACAGTTCCCTTTATTATTATATATTACATCACTGTTATTAATATTATCAAGATTTGTTTATAAATAATACAGTTACAATTGCTACAATTTCAATTTAAATGGTTATTTTATGGTTTTATTTTATCGAGAAAATTTACCGAAAACGTGTTTTGAACACAATGGTCCACCCATAAATATGATCAAGATTAACATATATTTTTTTAGCTGCTCTAAAATGTATACATTTGGCTAAAAAACTGTTTTGTGAAGCCTATTTTGACTAGGTACAGCGGCTTAATTGATGAACACAACTGCTAGACAGGGGTCATTCGTCATCTGGCGACTGTGAATCTCGCGACTGGTCGCGAGATGGCACCTTCCAATTTGTATTTATTTTGTTGTCGTCAACTCGCACTCACGTTATACAAATGCCTATCTCAAATTACGTCACGAAAGAAAGGGACCTTCCGCGTTCAATCTGTCCTAGGTAGATGAGCTCTGTCAAGTTGGTAGCCCTGCCTGAGGCATATGATGAGTTGCCTATAAGCAACCTAAGGGAAAAATATAAGCGCCGCGCCCATATAGATTTTAGTGATATAAGACAAAATGGAGGCAAATGTTTTTTACCTGATTGAAGCCGATTGGCTGACAGGGGTGGAAGATATTTTGTGTTTCTAGTTCAGTTTTCGGGAACTGTAATTCAACCTGTTGCATTTAAAATTCGAATTCGAACATCTTCTATTAGTAATATTCGAACATCTTCCAATATTAAAATTATATTGTCTTAGTAAGGTATAGGTGCCGATTCTATTGTGCACAAACTAAACTTAATTTAGGCTATTGCTATCTTTTTCTCTCTAATAAAACGAAAAAGAGACGGACGTAATTTAGAGCTGTCAAATTTGATTGAAACTAATATTTCCATACAAATGAAGGGTGCACCACGTAAAAACATGTCGACTAAAGACACGGTGAAGCGCAAGGCATATACTAGTTTGACATCTCTAACTTAGTTCATAGCTATAGCCGTCCTTTTCTCGCACTGCCTTTTAGTGAAAGATAGCAATAGCCTAAATTAAGTTTAGTTTGTGCACAACAGAATTGACACCATAGTATCTTTTTGTTGTTACTTGAGGTCTAGGCAAAGTGACATTTTCTCAGTCTCAAAGAACGATGGTGGATATGTCAAGTGAATATGACATGAGGTATCGAAAAGCCTACGTCAATGCTCTTAAAAACAGTTGTACAAATACGAAACGCTGAAAGCTCGCTGTGAAAAAGATTGTTACTTGACTTATCTCTTGTCAGATTTTGTTATTTAGATCAAATTAGTTCTATTTGATTGAAAGTAAAAGCTACATACCACTGAGTTCACTGACGGATGACCACTTGTCACCCATGCTTTTAGTAATAACGTTGAAAGTAGTCGACCATCAATGAGCGCACTAGTACATCGCACAAGTACAAGTCTGCTTTCTCCAAAACCCCAAGACCCTTGGACCCTAAGTTATCCTAAACAAAACTGTTGCAAATTAGGTCCAGTATCACACATTTCAAGGACCGCACCCAATTGCCATTCAGCCTGTATCTGTATCCGTAAGCCATGTGGTATCTGGCAGAGTAGAATAGAACCAACCCATTACACTCACGGGTGTCGTATAAGGCGACTAATGTCTGAGGCAGAACACCGCAAGGTGCCTCCGTAGATCTGAGAATGGGCAGCAGCGTTTTCTGTTAGTCTTTCATCACTGCTATCTCCAATCCGCCTGCCATGCGTGGAGATTACGGCAAATTCCTCCCATCATGGGAGAGGCTTATGTCCAGCAGTGGACGTTATGGGCGGTTGTTGAATCTGTATCTATTATATTCCACCACTTACAAAGTAAAACCTAGTTTTGAAAAACAGTCCACAGCAATTTAGGTACCGCACAAAACTTACTAAGTACATACTTACTTATTCAAATGTTCCAAAAGGCAGAGTGACATAATCCTACCCAATGAAGTAGGGTTGTCACAAGCAAAAACGTGTTGGAATATTGTTACTGCTAATAGGAGCTTCAAGGGCGTCTCGTTAGGGGAGCACTGAAGGGTGTGGAAACGCACCTGAGCCCTTAAAGTAACTGTATTGAAAAAACAATGATCTGAGAGGGAATTTTAGTATAGGATCTAATATTTAAGTGAATTGTTACGTTTTATGTCAATTTGAGAGATGAATTGTAAGTGTTAGGAAGGCTTTATGAAGCTGATCGTTTTTATGGGAAAATTGAATTGCAGTTTTAGCAACTCGTTTTCGAGTTTCGGGAATCTTGGAATGATGATAGCAATATGAAGATTCGATTGTTGGGCAACAAAAGTAGTACAAAACTTAAATAAAACTTTACATGAGACTAGCGAACGTCACGCGGTTTCACCCGCGTAGTTCTCGTGCCCTGGGAGTACGGAGTAAAATATAGCCTATGTTACTGATAATGTACTATCCTTTGCTGAAATAGTTTTTCAAATTTGTCCAGTAGTTTTTAAGTTTTTTCGTTACATACAAAAATATAAAAATACAAATCTTTCCTCTTTATAGTATTAGTATAGATATATATTAGTATAGAGGCGAGGTATGCAAAGGTGCTGCTCACTTTTTTGGATCGGAACATTAGATTTGCAGTATTTATTATTTATTTTTATATTATTTTATTTTAGTATTTATTATACAACAATTCGGCTTTTACAAAACTCGTGCAAGGTTCGGTATCCGTCATCATCTACTTTATTATTCCTCTGTTTTTAATATTTTGATGACGTTACTGAAACTGAAAACCTAGGTATACCCATCTGGTATAGCCATCAGGACAGCAACCTGTTAGACAGGTGAACAGGCAGCCGATCTGATAACCCAATCGACCGTGCAAGTCGGATTGGTTACTCAGGTGACGATGCCTAACGAGACATACAACCACATA
This sequence comes from Xestia xanthographa, assembly GCA_905147715.2. Classification (NCBI taxonomy): domain Eukaryota; kingdom Metazoa; phylum Arthropoda; class Insecta; order Lepidoptera; family Noctuidae; genus Xestia; species Xestia xanthographa. Next base: position 4,137,437 of record LR990655.1, read on the forward strand.
ACCGAAATATCGGTACTGGCCGGAAATATGGCAATATTCACGGGTGAGAAGTGTGGCCACTGTCTTACGTGTGGGCTAGACAACTGAAATTCTACAGCGTATATCAGAAAAGTGTTGTCATATTTAAGGGTAGAATACAGACCATCAAACTAAACAACTTTCTCTAGGAGACCAACTTCGAAATCACGAAAAAATAATCAGCTGTCAGCTATAATATAATCTATCGTCTATGGCCGGTTTTATTGACAGTTTCTGAATGGAACTCCATTGATGTTTAAGAGTTGTCAAACTACATGTAAGATTTGAATTTCGAATTCTACATTTCTTTGTAGGAATCATCTTTTTCATACACTATAGTTTTGTGTTTAGCCGCAACTCGTCTGATGTGAACCGATGATTCTAGCTTGGGTAGAAAACGCTTGCCTAAAAGGAACCGAATTACAGAACTTTGAAGAGATCCAGATACCTGAAGTAGAGTTTGACTAATTCATAGGCATTGCTATTCCTTCCATTCCACCTACACAAACATTTCGGAAAATCGAATTTAATAAAAAAACCAAACAGCGACCTATAAAAGACTGCTGACACATCTTCACTAGATTACGTTCCACGGCGAGAATTTAGAAGTTTAATGACGTCATTTTTCGTCACCCCGAGCCTGGTTTATCGGCTTATTAAAGCAAAACGCGGCTATTAAATAAATATCGCGCCATCTACGGTTGGACGCGTTTCAGTGTGGGCGTGCCTTTATATACAGGGTGGAATTTTGAGATGAGGCAGTACGAGCAATCTATCCATCATAAAAAAGGAAGTTCGTGTTTCATTACCTACGAAATGTATGGGAAAAGTTTGATGCGATTTCTGACTGAACTCTGTTGGTGCCGTACAGTTTTTTGATCGTTTTACGAAAATCAGATCGATTGTCATCAAATTTACAAAAAGTTTTTTGTAAAGACATTTTATTTTGACGGCCCGATTCGCGCAGCGGTAGTGAGGCTGCCTTACGTTCTTAGGGTGCCGGGTTCGAATCCCGCTAGGAGCAAATGTTTGTGATCAGAGCATGGACATTTGTGTCCTAGTCATGGATGTTTATATACCACGTTCGCACGGCATCAGTACTATGTAATTAGCGCGTACATTTACAAAAAGATTCAAAAACATCTGAATATCATAGATCTCAACAAGCACAACCTAAAATTAAAAGTGACAGAATGGCTACTTCAACAAGACTATGCCACAACAGAGACTTTACTTACCTACATCACCTAATAAGCACACATCCATCTCCATCCTTGCACAAATACTTTTATCCTTGCGTACATACACACTCGCACATACAACTCCCCAACTCACTTACACACCAACACCACACACACCACTTATCCAAACTCACACACAAACCACTTACACACCCACAATCACATTTATTCACCCTCATCCTCTCACATACCCATACCTATATTATTTAAAAAAAACTAGAGTAACCAATAACTTCTCACCCTTCTGATGGTAAATCGACACAGTCCACTCATGCATCAATCAATTGGAACCTCATTGTGAAACACTGTCTCTTAAGATACAGGATACCCTAGTTTAAGAGACAGAGTTTAATCAATTGTGTACAGATTTTTGAAGCATCCAAATGTTTAATGTAATTGTTCTATATTACTAATTAAAAATTGTAAACTGTAAGTACAACTATCTGTGTATTTGGGAAATAAAGTTATTATTATTATTATTATATATAATAAGTATGTATTTACAAACAAAAAGTTTCTATGTAGTTCATCAACTATCTGGTGTCCACGACACAAGCCTCGTTGCTTAGTGTGACACTAGGTGGCGCTGTGTGTAATGTCCAACAATATTTATTTATTTATTTTATTAATTGTTGACCCTACACTTTTTCCAAAATCTGTGAATGCAGATTGAAATTTCTCGAAAACATACGGTAATACGGTTAGTCTCCTAACATCGTTTTCCTGTAACTACAACGGTTAAAGTACCTGCCCTTATTGCCCCAACTCAATATTCCACCCTGTATATCGTAGGTCTTTATAGTGTTATCATGGGGATTGTTTGTTGGTGATAATGCGCATTTTTATGGTGTTTTCTTTTAGAAGGATTAAGGATTTTATGGTGCAGAAAAATACATAAATGAAAGATGGGATTATGAAAAGTAATGTTCTGTAGTTTCTGTGGCCCTTTACGTGAAAAGACTCTTTTGTGACTTATACACAAACATAATGTAAACAGCTTTTCGGGATTAAAAACACTTTTCAGAGTTGTTTTGTTATGGATATACCAGGGAGCCCAGAGGCCTTGACAAATGGATCGACGACACATTGAGCATTACTACTACGTATAAAGAAGACAACGCGAACAAAATCCGTGCGCAGTGCGGGGCGCGCCGGTGACTAACCCCGTATTATAGATGTTCTGTAGCGAGCAAGCGACTGAGTGAACTGCAGCCGGCCGACAGCAGTTGAACGGAGCACAGATTTTGTTCGCGGTATCTTCTCTATACGTAGTAGTAATAGCTCAATGGATCGACATAAGCTTTTTGTTAGCTAGTGTCAAACCCATTCCGTTCTTGGCATGTCCATCATAGTTTAATATTGATGCTATGAAGCGATAGATGAACAGGGGGCATAGTCATAGTCATAAGTTCTTTTTAATCTGAATTTACACACAAAAATTACACAATTACTGTGTATTCACTAAAATAAATTACATTTGAATTACATAAATCACATCAAATAGGTAATAAATTCATATTTCAAAATCAAAAGCATTTATTTCAAGTAGGCCAGTTACAGGCACTTTTGAATTGTTTCATCAAAAGTATTTCGAAAACAATATGGCCAACACCTTAAATTAAAAAAAGAACACTAAAATAATTAACTAAAGCAAGATGATACTGATAGGAATACCGTGTGACTACTGAGAAGCCGGGGTTGCGGGACTGTTCCGGGGTTGCGGGACTGTTCGAAAGAGATACCGTGGCCCCGGGACACAAAGGGCGATGAAGGAACATGGATGGGTTTTAGTCAGTAAAAGTCTGATACTCCCTCCTGCTCCGCCCAGAGCGGGAGGAGTCATTTGATGATTTCCCATCCGAAAAAAAAAACTACCTAGAAGACGAGTAACCGATTGGAAGAAGAAGAGATGCTGGTGCGATCCCAAATGCAAAAATAATATGACCACCAATACAAGCGATTCTCACTGGCCAAATTAGTATGACATGCCAGGATGACCACCAAGAAACGAGGGACCCAATAGGGTATATGCATGATTTTTTTTATCACTCTAAACAAAGCGTATTTAACATCAGAAATAGCAAAGTGAAATTATTTTTTTAATATCTCTAAGTTATAAGCATTTGAAACTGCTGATTAGACAGAGAGATCCGATGTAGCGAATGACGTCTTTCGCTGCATCGACGAACAAAATCCATACTAAATTCCGTATATCTAGAAAGAGATAGAAACAAAAATTTAAATGGTTATAACTTTTGTGTTGTTTGGCCGATTTATGTCTTGTTTTCGCTTTTTGTCATTATTTTTATTATAGTACATTGACATTCCGTATCGAAATAAAAAAAAGAAAATTTGTGCATATTCCTTATTGGGTAAGGTGAATAGAATGATGATGAGATGATGAATGGTCACTTTTCTGGACCATTCTTAACTCTGAAACAATTTTCCTCAACCATTGTGATGAAACCTGTTCTTCAATAGAGGCACAGCGTTCTAATCTTATAAGTCTAACACAATACGTAACAGTATCCAATATGGCCGCACAAAGACTATTCATACAAGATTTATGTTCCATACATCATAGTAGCTTCTAACACATGACATGTGTGTAGTATACGCATTTCTCAATAGATTGATTGACTTGATAAATTGTAAGTAAACAGTGTGGTTTTTTTTTGTTATTTGAATATAGCAACGTTTTAGGTACATACAACAATATTCGCCTTATCAATATTACGGTGATGTGTTGAGAACACGCTGTTTTTTTTTTAGTTTTGCTTTTTAATGAACGTAGAATAGGGCATGTAGAATTTGCTATTTTGGTGTCAAGGCGTAACGACTAAGAGTGATTTATTAGTGAACAAGTTTTGGCACATACGTCGTTTTATTTAGAAAGCAAACTCATTATCAAAATGGCCTCCGCCCCCGATCACGCGGCGATCAACTCTTCCATATTTTGGAATATCATTTTGGGATCACATGTCAACCAATTACACACTAATTTGTCACATAATAGGCTTGTCTCCACCATCATTAAATTACAAATCTATTTAATCCATCAGTCTGTTAGAGTACTAGAAAACAATGGACACGTATTTTTGTTTTTGTAAATCAAAGAAATTGACAAAGATAAAACGCATCAAAATTCGGGAGTGGGGGCTTGTGATGTCACAACGCACTAAAAATTATAGTACGGCGTGACGTATTGAGAATTTTAAAAGCGTCGTATCTTCGTCAATTTTGATTTATGTAACAAAAGAAAAAATACGTGTCAAATATTTTTTGATAATCTAACTGACGGACTAATTAGATTTTTTCAGGACACAAGCCTATTATGTACATATTGCATTTGTTTTTATGTGTACGAGTATGAACATTGTGATATTGACGGTTCACTTCAAACACATACAACTTTTTACTGTTTAGTGTCTTGCAGAACAGCTGCATGTGACAGGAACAAGGAGCTCGGCAAAATAAAAACAGCCGCTCGGGTCTGCGTAGGTTGGTCTCTGGATGGGTGACCACCCATTACACACCGAGTTTCCTCCGTGCCTCGGAAAGCACGTTAAGCCGTTGGTCCCGGCTGTCATTTGTAGATCTTTGACAGTCGTAACAGGCAGTCAGTGGCCCAAAAAGTCTGACAACCAGTCTTACCATAAGGGTATCGTATTACCCAGTACTAACTGGGTTGTGTTGTGTCGCTCCATGTAAAATACTGGTATTCAGCTGCATCCGGTTAGACTGGAAGCCGACCCCAACATAGTTGGGAAAAGGCTAGGCAGATGATGAGAACAGCGGCATGTGAACAGCCGGCAAGCGTAGCTCTCTCATGTCATACCATCCAGCTCAGTCCCGATTCAACGGAATGATTTATAGGTAATTTCCTTACAATCGGAGGCACCTCATCCGCAAGTAACGCAACCTTCGTCACCGCTCGCTTGAATGCCTAATTGGTTAATTTAACTTAGTTTTGTAAGTGTCGTTAATTATATAAGTGTGCTAGTTTGGCAGTGGTTTTGTGAAATGTAGAGATTGTTAGGTTGGTGTTGCTATGTCGTTTCTGTTTACAATGTAACTTTCAGTTTGAAATCTTTATAGTTGATATAAAATACGTCTATCATCATTAGCTGCCTAGCTTTTTCTCAACTATATTGGGTCACCTATTTTACATATAGGGACTGCCTATCAGACCTTCACAACCCAGTAGTACTGGTATGCCTCTTGGTAAGACTATAAGCTCAGCAATATGGTTGCTACTTTGCTTTAATTGGACCGTGTTATGCAGAAAGCAGCCATCTGGCACTTTTTCAAAAAATGAGTTATAAATACAGCCATACTAATTTCGACATACCCGATTTTTTGCAAAAACAGCCATGTCGATATCTCTATTTATCACGGAGATATGAGCCGGCAAATGCCTTAAATGTCTTAAAATATTTATTGTAAAAAACAGTCATCTTCATGTAAAATGCAGCCAATTTTGACAAAAATTAAAATACCTATTTTGCAGAAGTCAGCCTAACTATATGGCCGTTTTTTACAAATTTCAATATGTTAGGAGGTATTGATGTTCGAGTTACGTAAAAGGCAGCCACTCTATGATGGCTGTTTACTGTAAATTATTTATTTGTTTTTAATACCCACGTTACAGGGCCAGATTTGGTGACTGTGCTAAAAACAACCAACGCTACTGTTACACATGGATCGAAGGTCAGGTTGGACGTGGCGCACAGGAAGTGGGATTTTCACTTTTAAAACACATTAACAAGAACGTCTCTGATACTATAAAAGATTTTATCTACACCCATGCTATAAATCCTCTATAAAAGTATCTGAAACAGTTAACTTATGGCCAACATTAAAACAGCCAGTGTCATAATAACCATTATAACATCCAAACGGGTGTTATAATGTTGTACTGAATTTCATTATGCAACTCGTTTTAAAAAAAGAACATTGTGTACCACGTGCGATTCACTACCACAGCGACGTAATTAAAATAGTACATTTTGATACAAGTGGAGAAAGTTTGTTATTGCATTCGAGGCGGAATTATAACACACGAGCCGTAGGCGAGGGTGTTTTTGAGCCGAGAATTGCAATAACAAATGTCCACGTGTATCAAACGACGTTTTTCAATACACTTTTGAAGAAATAAAATAAAATAACGAAAAATATTGTTGTCACGAACTATGAAACTATGATTTTCATTTTCTTTTTTTTCGCGCTTTGGTTTCGCCAGGTTGAAGGAGGCAAAAGCCGTTAAACAGCCTAATATAAAAAATAGTTTTATTTTATATTTTTGAATTAAGAACACAAATAAATGTTAATTTGTGTATAAAAGTAACTATTAGTTTTTAATAATCATGTTTATCTATAATATTCTATTTATAAACACAATTTGAATATTCAAAAAATATTTATGCCATAAAGACGCGTAGTGCTTTGCCGAATTTAAAAAAAAAATCACCTCAGACTATAGGCATTGAACCAATTTGGACTTAGTATAGGTATATAGTTATCTGTGGCAATTTTCATTCCCGCACACGTGCGGGAAAGTGGAAAAAATCGCACGTGTGTGAAATACATTGCATGTTGTACCTAATCGTAGTGCGTTATGGACCAGTTTTCGAGGAAGTGTATTGAAAAAAAACTTATAGGTTAATTCGAATTCACGTCGTATCCCGCCATTTTTGTTCGATATTTGGATATTAGTATTGCACTAAGTACTTTGTTGTTTACAAAAATGAGTGATACAAGCTTTGTGCATGTCAATAATTGTACAATCCAAAATGTTAATAATTATATTATTACCTATACATGGTTTGTTTGTATTAAATACTCAGCAATTAAACTTTCCATGAATTTACATAGACTTCTATATCACTGCAACATCCTATGGTTTCAGAACCTTTTATGGAGGATTCATATTATCATGGATGTAGATAAAGTCTTGTATGCAACTGTTGTATAAATAACTATAACTATTTGGTCAGATTCTTGTGGCGGTCAAAACCGGAATATAAACATTACTCTCATGATGAAAGCAGTGCTCGAGATGAAACCAAAACCTAGAATCTATTATATTTAAGTATTTGATGCCAGGCCAGCCAGGCCATAGTTACTTACCCAATGGTAGAGACTTCGGTGATATTATGAGAGCTTTAAAGTACAATCAAAGGATTTATACGCCTGATGACTACATTCAAAATATGACTTATGAAAAAAGAAAAAAACCTCTGATAACTTGCCAAATGGAAATTGATGATTTCTACTCGACTTGAGACTCTAGAAAAGTTCATGAATCGCAAGAAAACAACAAATAATGACAAAGTAAATAAGCTAAAAACAAGAGAATTAAAAATAACAAAACCAGACCAATATCATATCTATATGAAGTCCAGGACTTTGACCAAGACAATTACGACTGATTGGATATTACTCGTAAAATATCAAGACGTCACAGCTCTAACAATCCAGAAAGAGAAGGTGTTTGTAAGAGTCAGTTAACTAAATTATAGCCAATTGGAAAACTTATAGCAGAGCCCAAGCTACGTGATATAGTATCAATAATACATCTAATACCAGAAGATGCTGACTCTTTTACAATTTGACATATACCTGTTATTGAAGATCTAAAGATGACGTTGTTGGATTTAATACCGAGTTAGGTTTTATTTTGGATGATGAATAAGTGCGAAAATGTATATTTTGCGTATATAGTTTGTGACGTTTTAATATTTTTTTTAATAAATATTTCTAATATTCCATTGCCAAGTTTTACTCAAATCAAAATAATTTTATTTATTTGATTTTATAGAAGACCTTAAGGAAGTGTCCCTAGTTAAAGTAAAAAACAGTATGAATATATTATACGTATACAACAGTCGGATTCTTTTAGTGAACGTACCTAGTATAAACATTTTAGTCAATAGCTGCTACACTTAATACTTCGTTGCCTGTTTTATATTTTTTTAATAGTTTAGATCACATTTTAAAACACAGCCAACTTACATGGTTGGTTAATGCTTTATTGTGATTTCTACAAAATATGCTATTTTGTATAAAACAGCCACGTCTAAGATCGCCAGTATTAATATTAATAGCCACGTTTCGAAATTCTGGATAGGATACACTAGATAACAACAGTTATACCAATATGTCTCAAATAAAAAATAATCAGAAAATTAATATACAACCGTTATACAACCGAAATGCAACCATCGACAGAAAAATGCCTATAACTCTGTTTGTACTTTTCCCGACATGGCTGCCTTCTGCATAACACCGTCCAATTATGACAGCGCAGCGTAGCCTGAAATGTCACTTTTTTTTCAGATGGGGAATCATCAAATGACTCCTCCCGCTCTGAGGGAGTCTGTAATGTCCCTTGAGTTTGAAATCAAACGGAAATATGGCATTTTTGAAGAATATTTTTATTTCCCTTTTCACTTCGCCCTACGATTCGACGACATGTGACATCACCCTAACCGCACTGCAATGGGTCAGCGTGATGGATTATAGCCCACTCCTTCACAGAGAGTAAAATGTCCACGCAGTGTAAACAAATAATGTTTAAAGTAAAGGAAATGATACCTTGTGAAAATAGTCCCAAACCCAACGTCAACGTATAGACAACAAAACCGTTAACAATTCAAAACAAATAATTTCACCCACCCCAGTACCCCGTTCTTATCCCAGAACATGGCTTATAGAGGCATTAAGATATTAACAATGTGCTTTCCAGGTCATAAGGTTAAAAGCATCGTTACACCTCTGCCGACCCCGTTATAGCATTCTATCGTTATTTACACAATTATTAGTGGTTGAATAGGTATATCTAGTGTACCTTGGTAGACGTGGTACAAGATTATTTTATTCTCAACGTAAATTATCTGCTGATTTGATAGGTCAAAATAATGCTGTGAAATATTTTCAGTAGGCATCGATTAAATCGGTTTTGGAAACAATGATTTTTTACTTTTTTGCAACAGTCCATTTCTAAGATAAGATAATAATTGATTTGACAAAAACATGGTATACATAGGTGTTATTAAAGCATAAGAGATCATACATGTTTTTCTTAAAAATTAAAGCATGCAAACTTCAACGAAAAAACAAATTAATTTTGTTAACCTAGGGAGCTCATCTAGTACAAGTCTGTATTGATCACGGCGACTTCAAGAACTTATTTCGGTTCGACTAGAACCCAACCACAACATAGTTGGGAAAAGTTTAAACAGATGATGTTTGCGGTAAGAAAATAACAATATTCATAATTTTAGTAAATTTATTGTGACTACTATCACCATCCCACTAACTATCACTGAATCCCCATTAACCAAACTGCCCCTAAAATGAGACGATGCATAATGAACGGGAGGTCAATCTGACCCCATAACCGTTCCATGCTTAATGACGGGTACAAATGACCGGCCAAGTATAAAACATTTAACTAATCTAAGGTCAGTTCAATATTGTCTTTTGTCAGGCGAAAGTGAGGGAAATGCTGTATGTAGCAAAATACTTAATTTGGTATTATATTGACCCGTGTAATAGCAGTAACATTTTCAACTGGTTACTGAAGTAGAATTGTGTAATAAAACCAGTAGAACAATTAATGGGAATTTTTGGTCCTACTATTTCTACGATTTTGGACCACCGGGGAGTTATTGTACATTCGCCACAAAGTTAATTCGTCACATTTTTTGTAAACTCCATACATTGAAAGTATATTCGTCACATGCATAAAAGCTATGTGTAAATTCGTCACAAGTCTTCATAGGTACATAATTTACTGGTAGCAAACAAAGTTACTGGTTTTTAGCGCTCGTAATGAAAATGATTTCTAAAATCTTTCTTTTCTCCTGCGCTCCTGCACATGCTCGCTCGCTCGCTCGCTGTATCTATCTTTTTCTAGCCGTACTGCAGCAGCGGAGTAAGGCGGAAAGGCAGCCACTGCCATTATTTTCGAGGAACCTCAGCCCTTCGCAGAGGAAGTACAGCCCGTACGATCGAGAGCTGTTGGCAATATACGAGGCAATCAGGTCCTTCCGTTTCATCTCGCAAAATTCAAAAATCTATTTTTTCGGCCGTTTATCATAGATAAACGTTACTAGTGGATTGTATTCGTTGGAAGTAAAACAGAAAAAAAAAAGTTTTGGTGTATACTGTTTGAAAACGATTTTTATGATGTAAATACTGTTTTAAGACCTGTACTATTACTACTAGCAATAGACTTGACTGAGGGAGGTTCGGAGAGGTTAGTAGTGGATGATTTTTTTATAGTATTTAAAAGAAAACATTCGAAGCTTTAAGTTGAGTCAAACTTATTACGGAGCAATATTTACTGGATAAAGTCTGTTTGAAGATGGATACGATTACTGCAAACGTTAAAATAATGACTGAGGCGGGTTCGTAGAGGTTAGAAGTGGAAAAAAAATCAATAGATAAGTAGTAAAGATACAAGTCGATTAGAAGATTAGAAGCTGAAGGCAAATCAACATATTGCAATAAATATATACACACATCAACACGGTCTAGGGATTTTTCATACTCAATTAAATAACTCGAAAAGTACTGGCCGCATTGGAATCTTTTATACACCGATTTGTTTGTAATTTATCTCAGACTAATTCCAAATTCAAATTTTTGAAAATTATTTTGTTTCGGTGGCATAAAAATGTCTTGATGTATAGGAGAGGGAATTTTCATTTGTGCGAAATTTAGAAAACAATACGAATTACGTTTAGTTACAGTTTTTTTTCATTTTTAAACGAAAGATAAAGTTAAAATTGAGGTATTGTAGCCATGCAACGCCGACATTTGACGAGGGCGGAGATGAACTAAACTTTTTAGGATTAGGCGTGTCACGCAGGTCACACTGTCCTTGACAACGCGGTATTAAAATAGAACAAAACTAGACAATATTAGCGTATATTTTAGCTGTAAGTAGAACTGTGATTTATAATTATGTGAATTTCTGTGATTATTAAAAATAAATAAATAACGTTATAATCTACTTATTGTTTGATTTTTCTGCTATCTGTACGGAAATAAACAATATGGCGGATTTTCCTTCATGAAAATTGAGTTGTGGCGAGTTTACACATACTTTTTTTCGTGGCGAATTAACTTTGTGACGAATGTACAATAACCCCTGAAATCGTAGGGCTAGTGGGAAAACATATTCCCATTAGTTCCGTAGAGCTGTTTAGTAGAACTAGTGGGAACGAACCTAATCAATACCTGCAATCAATAGTTATTAACCTGGAAAGTGAATGTTGTTTTTTTTTCGTTTAATTAGTGCCTCATCTGGAGTCAGAGTTTTTTAGTGCCCATGGGCCTCTGACTTAGCTTTACATGCCGTCGAGAAATATCTCTCAGGCATGCTGGTTTCCTCACGATGTTTTCCTTCACCGAAGCAAGTGATAATTATTATACGATAGGTATACGCACATGAATTCGAAAAAAGCTAATAAAATAAATATTATAAAGCTGTGATAACTTAGTGGTGTGACCGTACGTCGGACTGATTTAAATCACAGGTCTTAAGACCTATGATTTAAGGCTATTACAGGAGCTAAACGCGAGTTTTATAATACAAAAAAGTATATGATTCACTGCCATAAACAAAACCAGAAAAATATATGATATTCTTCAGGATATACGCTAGTACGATAGAGTTTTGAAAACAAAATACAACAAATTTCATTCGATAAAAAAAATCACGAACTTATCTCTTAAAAATTCTTTTAACGAGTAAAAACCATACTAAAATACACGCGATCATTCTAATTTTTTGGCAAATACATAATTCTACAAGCAACATATTAGCATCATAGTGTTTTACATTTTTAGTCCAATCAATAGTTTTTTGCAAATAATTTCGCACTATTCGGCCCCAGTGAATGACGTAACAACCACTTTGTAGTACAAGCTGATTAGAACTTTATTCCAACAGTATTTCAAACGAAGTTTGAACCACCACAAATAGAGTTGCTAATTTAGCTCATGTAATCGCCATAATCCAAAAAATCAGAGATGCATGTCTTAGGTATGAACCAAAAAAACACACCCCGCATCACGACGGTCACACCATTAGTTATCTATCACAGCTTTATAATATGTATTTTATTATTTTTATCACTCCTCAAAGTCAAAAAGGAAGGTCAAACATCTAAAATTAAGAAACAAAACACATTTCCTGACATCGATGATGTCATTTTGTCAATATCAATGTTAAGATCATTGTTCGACTTCCTTTTGGCTAAATTAGCATTATATTAAGGTAGGACTAGATTTTAAGATAGTTTCTATTAGTTAGACAAATGGGTAGACCGTTTGATTTCTTTAAATAGATAAAGTTGGGTGTTAATGGTGTGTACTTAGACGTTGATAGATGTTCGCCGATTATTTCCGTTTATGTTGTGAATTTGTAAGAAGGTACTGTTATTGTAGGTTTTATATAGATAGGGTCGTGGCTACATAATAACAGCCACTCGGATCGATCTTAAGGTTAAGCCGCGCTTGCCTAGGTTGGCCTGTGGATGGGTGACTACCCATTACACACCAAGTTTCCTCCGTGCCTCGGAAAGCTCGCTAAGCCGTTGATTTCGGCTGTCATTTGTGGATCTTTGGTGTTATTACAGGTACTTAGTCAGTGGTCCCGAAGTCGTAACAACCAGTCTTATTGTTGTAAATGTAAACTATTCTATAGCTATTAAACCTCTCTGATAAGCTGAAGAAGAAAACACTAATTTAAAAAATGTATGTTTTTATTCTATCTTTGGTTGTGTCAACTCTCAAATAAATTTTCACATCTTTAAGTCGTATTTTTCCTAGAAATTACAACACGTTATCAGCACGAAAAGCGCTACACACATACATACAAATACAGTGAATCTTAATACAAATAGTGTGTAAAAGGTTATTTTGTGTGGATGAATATTTTTCGAAGATTTTTTTTTTTTAGATGTCCAGTGGTGATTCTGTAGCGATCAGATGGTCTTCATCATCAATACCCTTGCTCCTCCTCTCTAATAGAGACGGGTACCCTTCATGGAAGTTCAAAATGAGGAACTACTTAATTCATGAATATTTGTGGTGCACAATAAATGGGTACGATGAAGGAGATGCCACCTCTGAACAGGTAAAATCTCGAAATGATAAGAGAGCATTAGCAAAAATATGCTTAACAGTAGATGGCTCTGCAATAACGCATATTAGGAGTGCAAAGTCTGCTCTAGAAGCCTGGAAAGCATTGCAAGATGCTTATGAAGATAAAGGCATGGGCAGAAGGTTGGCTTTAGAGAGAAAGTTATATAGGCTCTCGCAGAATGAATTTCAAAATATTGAAATGTACATTAACGCTGTTTTGAGTACTGCACAAGATTTGGCTGACATCGGCAAGGTAATTGAAGATGCTTCGATTGCTGCGATTTTATTAGGAGGTCTTTCTTCGAAATACGAGCCTCTAATGGCATTGGAGAATAGCAATGTAGAAGTAAGTACCGAGCTAGTTAAAAGGAAGCTACTGAATGAAATGTCAAAGGTTGACTCCACAGAAAGTGTTGCAGCTTTTCAACTGAAAAATCGATCTGAAATTGATGTTCATAAAACAAAGAAGAAGAAACCTATTGTATGCTATGAATGTAACAAACCTGGACACAAACAGCCTGATTGCCCTCTACGCAATAAGGTAAAGAAAGGCGTTAGTTCATCAAACAAAGAGACTACTTTTAGTGCTCTTGGTTCTTCGTGTTTGGAGATAAATAAGTGGTTTATTGATTCTGGTGCATCAAAACACATGACTCCTAGACGAGATTGGTTCAAGGACATCAAACCATTAGAAGGTAGCACTGTTACTGTTGCCAATGGTGAGAAGATCGACTGTGGTGGTATTGGTGACATATCTATACACTGGGTGTAATGTGGTAAATAGCATCAAAGATATAGAGTATGTACCTAAACTTACTAATAATTTGATTTCTGTCAAGAAAGTCGTAGACAAAGATTTTGTAGTACTTTTTTGATAAGAATGGTTGTAGTTTTTATAAAGATAATGATTTTTCTTTTGATGGTGAGGCGATTCTACATGGTTCGGCTAGTGGTGGACTGTACACTCTCGATTGTACAACTAATTCCCTCCAAAATGTGGCGTACGAGGTGTACGCCACATTTTGACACGTTGAGCAGGTACCTGTTATGGCACAAACGGTTAGGTCACTTATGTTGCATTGAAGAAAATAAATTAAAGAATTCTCACGTAGGTATAGATTATATACTGAAATAGATAAATCGAGTTGCGTTGCCTGTGTTAAAGGCAAGCAGGCGAGAAAACCTTTCAAGACGACTGCATACAAGAAAGCTATCTCAAAGCTAGAGTTGATCCACTCAGATTTTTGTGGACCAATGTCTGAGACATCATTCCTAGGTAATAAGTATGTTCTTATTTTCATAGATGATTTTTCGCGGATGATTTATCCTTACTTTATTGCTTCTAAAGCACAAGTTAAAGAGAAATTTTGTATTTTTCAAGCATTAGTGGAAAGACAAACCGGCGCTAAAATCAAGAGATTGAGAACTGATTGCGGAAAGGAGTATGTCAATAAAGAGCTTGCGGATTACTTAGCTACGAAAGGAGTGACGCATGAGACTACAGTAGGTTATAGCCCTCAATCAAATGGAGTAGCAGAAAGGACCAATCGTTCCATCGTGGAAAAAGCACGGTCCATGCTAGCTCAGAGTTCGCTATCCAAAGCGTACTGGGAAGATGCTTTCAAGACTGCTGTATACTTGAAAAATAGGTCACCACATCGGGCTCTAGAAAGAAAAACACCATTTGAAAAATGGAATGGCAATAAGGGTGATTTGACCCATTTGCGTGTGTTTGGGTGTAGAGCACTTATACAAGTTCCGGCTTGTCAACGGAAGAAACTAGATCTGAAGACTAAATAAGTAATCTTTGTTAGATGCTCAGAAGATCCAAATGGTTATTATTTCAGGGATTCTTCAAATCCAAGAAGCATCCAGAAGTCAAGAGACGTAACATTTTTTGAAAATCATTTTACACATTTAAAAGGTAATGCTGTTGAATCTGTGAAAACGGAACCAGTCATTTTGATTAATAAGCAGCAGCAGGATGAGGAGGAATGAAGTTCATCAAGAAAATAATTCTATGTGTAGTGATGATGAAAATGATTATAATTCAGCAGAATCAGAGGATCCTACAAGTCCTGAACGGATAGAGCCAGCTGTGGATCAGCAAGTAAGAAGATATCCTACTAGGATTCGTAAATAACCGGATTTCTTTACCTCTAAGTTATTTGCTGAAGAGATTATTGAACCGAAGAATTATCTCGAGGCAGTGAATGCAAATGATGCTGATAGATGGCTTTTGGCAATGACAGATGAATACAATTCTTTGTTAAAATTAAAAACCTGGAAGCTTGTTGACCGACCCAATGAAAATAAGAAGGTCATACCTTGTAAATGGGTCTACAAGTTAATGATGAATGCTGACGGAAATACACACATCAAAAGTATCTAGGGATCAACATATATTAAAATTTTCTTTAAGGATTCATCGAATAAAGTGTTTTCGTTTGTCACAGTAACGATAAACCAAGTCACCTTTGCATTAATAAAGAAATTTGCCATTTTCCTAATAAAGGGATTTTTGACATTTGAACCACTAACATTAAAGTTCGAAAAAATGACTGAAAACACAGTTTTCTTTAAAATTTTATTGGGTAACTTAAACAATTAATAATCCGTGTTTCTACCGCGAACACTAACAACACAAGAACATCGGTTTGGCATACTCAAAATGAGTTCATCCAAATCACGCTGTGGAATGGCCGCCCATGTTCGTTGCAACAACAAAAAAAGGTCTTCTTGCAACTGGATACCCTCCATATTCGGCAGAGCTCTTCTCTGTAGCATATCCCATGCATGCTCAATCGGGTTCAAGTCTGGCGACTGAGCAGGCCAGGGCAGGACATTGATGTTAGCTGCGGCGAGAGTCTGTCTTACAACTCTTGCGGTGTGCGGTCGTGCATTATCATGCATTAACTGAAATAAGGGACCGATTTGCACTTGTAGAGGAACGATGACGTCTGATACAATCGTCTCAGCATAAATTTGAGCGTTGAGGTTGCCTCTGATCCAAATCAACTCAGTTCTTCCGCCGATCCAAATACCCGCCCATACCATGATGGTTCCACCACTATAAGGATGGACTTCCTGGCAGGATTTTAATCGCTGTTGGCGTCCAGGGGTTCTCCAGTGTCGTATACGTCTTGTATCCGGTCTCGTACCAAAACGAGACTCATCAGAAAAGCACACGAAACGCCATTGTTCTTCTGCCCAATTTCTGTGTTCAAGAGCCCATTGATATCGAATCCTACGATTGTGCATTGCTATAGGTGGTACCCGTAGCGGTCTTCGGGAATGAAGGTTCACTTCATGCAAGCGGTTTGTGACTGTTTGGTCGCTAATTAAGTTCCCTGAAGAGTGATGAAGCCTCACGGCTAACATCATGGCGGTTATTGTTGGAGCTCTTCGAGTTAAGATTTGAATGTATCGGTCTTGTCTCCGTGTGGTGCAGCGATACCGTCCTCCATGGCGCTCAGCCACGGTACCAGTGCTTCGGTAACGTGTCCAAAGTCGACTGATAACACTCTGACTTGTATTCAGAGCTAAAGCTACAGTACGTTGCCGGGAACCAGCTTCTATCATTCCCACGGCTCTGAGCATTTCTTCCCTGCTTAAATGACGTCGCCGCTCCATAATAACGTTGGTTTTAATCAGTAGTAGGGAAACAGTAGCACTAATAATGTCTTCAATGCGTTGTATGTTTTTATAGGGAAAATATTGACAGCTTATTTTCATCTTTTACTCGAATTTGATTGAGAGTTCCTGATTCAAATTATGAAATGCACCAAAAAGGATCCATATAAATTTATAAAATCATAAATTTATTACAAAGCCACATCTCAATCTCAAGAAATCCGCATAAAAATGCTTGATCCCTAGACACTTTTGATGTGTTTATTATGAAGTATAAGGCAAGACTAGTGGTTAAAGGTTTCAAACAAGTAGAAGGTGTTGACTACACTGAAACGTTTGCCCCTGTAGTTTGTCATTCTTCACTCCGTACATTGTTTGCTTTAGCTGTAGAAATGGATCTACAAATTAGACACTTGGATGTTGATACAGCTTTTCTAAATGGAGATCTTGAAGAGGAAGTATTTATGGAACAACCTCAAGGTTTCGTAAAGAAAGGACAAGAAGCTCAAGTTTTTCTGCTGCAGAAATCCTTATACGGGCTCAAACAAGCACCACGAGTATGCATACATCCTGTATGTTGGATACAACACTGTTGAAGTTGGGTTTTTGAAAAAACTCCTTCCGAACCATGCGTGTATAAGAAACTTTTTGGTAAAGAGTTGGTCTTATTGGCAGTTTTTGTCCATGACATTATTGTCTTTTACCAAAATGAAATAACATTTGACACTGTCAAACATGTTTTGAAAAATATTTTTTCAATAAAAGATCTGGGAGAATTAAAATATTATCTCGGATTAAATACCCATAGAAGCGACGATGGTAAAGTAAAAATTAGTCAAAGAACATTCATTTTAAGTTTGCTGAAAAAATATGGTATGGATATATGTGCAAGACGGTTGAGACACCATCAAGCCTGAAGAAGCTGAGTACTGGAAATGGAGAAGACGAGTATCCATTTCAAAGTTTAGTTGGATCCCTTATGTTTTTGGCAGTAAACACTCGCCCTGACATCGCGCGTGTCGTCGCGCATTTGTGACGAGCTATCTCAGTCAGTTCAACACAAAGTTCAATAAAGAACATTGGCTTGAACTAAAGAGAGTGTTGCAATATTTGAGAGGTACAATAGAATATGCTCTTACTTACAGAAAGACTGGAGAGTACCTTATGGGATACACGGATGCAGATTGGGCTAACTGTAGCATGGACCGAAAGTCATATACTGGCTACTATTTTATGCTGGCTGGAGGTCCTGTAATGTGGCAGGCTAAAAAGCAGCAGACGACTGCTCTGTCATCTACTGAGGCGGAGTATATGGCACTAACCGCAGCGGCTAAAGAGGCGTGCCGCGTGTTACCTAAGATGATTTGTATCGGAAATAACTGGTAAGTCCGATACTGTTAGGTACTTTGTTCAACGACAGTCAGAGTGCACAAATTTTAGTGCATAACCCTGTCTATCACGAGCGAACGAAACATATAGATACGAGATATCACTTTATACGGGAGAAGGTATCTGACGGTATTATAGATATTAAATTCGTCAGATCAGATTTGAATTTTGCTGATTTATGCTAACAAAACCGTTAGGTTAGGGCGTATTGCACATAAGAGATGTGTAGCTGGTTTGGATTTAGCATAGGTTTTGATAATGTGTTTTTTTTTTGTCTACAGAGTTTTAATTGAGGGCGGATGTTGTAAATGTAAACTATTCTATAGCTATTAAACCTCTCTGATAAGCTGAAGAAGAAAATACTAATTTAAAAAATATATGTTTTTATTCTATCTTTGGTTGTGTCAACTCTCAAATAAATTTTCACATCTTTAAGTCGTATTTTTCCTAGAAATTACAACACTTATCAAGGGGTATCGTATTACCTAGTACTAACTGGGTTGTGGAGGTCAGATGGGCAGTCGCTCCATGTAAAATACTGGTATTCAGCTGCGTCCGGTTAGACTGGAAGCCGACCTCAACATAGTTGGGAAAAGGCTAGGCAGATATTGTTTTTTACATTACCTAATAGCTGGTTCAAGATAGTATGTCGCAGGAAAATATAACGTGGAAGGATATGGCGAGAGCGTTGGTCATTGCGTAGCTGTGGAACATTCAGGGCTAATTAAAATAATAAAAAAATAACTAGAGCATTATTATTTTTTGAAGTAATACGGTAGTGTTAGTGTGTTACTGTAATCTTTTAAACATTGATAGCAGTTCCTAGAACTCTAATTTCGGTATTAGTCCAATTTTGCAATGAATTAATTGGTCTGACTTATTTCCTGCGAGCTCGATTACTATGTTCCTATGGAACACACTTAATAAATTAAATTATTTTTCCTATTAAAAAAATACCGGTTCGGCAATTTCGTATTTCTTTTCTGTATTAAACAATGTTGAGGTTAACCATTAATTAAAGCGTCAGATTTCAATTTACACTATGCAGTTAAATAAAGCATCCGTAAATCTAAATACTTTGAATGCTGACTGCAACTTAATTTAAACCTTAATCAGCGAGATACATGAATCAACTTTAAACAAAAACGTATTATTTATACAGACAAAAATGTGCCACTTTAATTCTGCTGTTGGTGAACTATCTCCTGGTATATCAAGGACCTAATGGTTCAACACATAAGGTACACTTTTCTACATTGTTTGCATTTTAATAGTAAATTTAAAGTGGTAATTACAACAGGTGCGTCCTGTGGCTGGAGGCACAATAAGTAACATGATTCCTTTTTTCGCGCGAAGCGAAAGTATTTCTGTTAGGTCGCTTATTAACAGGTATAAAGAATTTGTCAAATTATGTAAAATCATATCTGCCATAACACGGCAAGACGTAGTAGTACATATCTTGGTTCGGTAATAAAATATTTAGGTGCCCTGACTGTACATTAAAATTAAGGTTAAGCAGTTATGTAATTTCAAACACAGATTTTATAATACATTTAAAACAAAAACTAAAAATGGCGTTTATGTTTTTTCAACACAAAGTTTGGCTGCTAGATCATAATATTTTGTGAAAACTGCACTTACTGCTAGGATACCTACAATATGACGCCGTCATGTCGTGTCGTCGTCGTTGAAATTCCAACACCACGTAAGACAATAAAAATAGAAACTTTATAGGAGAGTGCAAAAATTGCATAATTATGGCTCAGTAAGGCCCCGTTCCCACTAAGAACGTCGTGACAACAGATAATCGTGTAGTTTTAAGTGTCGTTGCTTGTTGTTGCAAATAGAGGTGTTCACACATAGGACGACACGATTACGGTCGTCCACGAGTTTTGCCAACTGCCAACGATAAATTACTCGTCACGACATAGTGGGAACAGAGCCTTACGTTGCAATACCATTTTATAATTTAAGTACGTTTACTTCAAATAGAGAAAGAGTGCTTGTCTGAAACAGCGCGTCTTCCGAGTCTCTAGCAATCGGCATAAAAATTAAAATTTCAAAATTGGCTTACGTTGTGTTAGAACTTCAACGACGTGAAGTTAATTGTACTGTCATCTACTGACCTTTAATTCGGAAAAATCTTGCTCTATTTACAATATGGCAACACAAATCTGTTGTCCCACAACATCTCTACGTAACCCTCCAAAAACCCGCCGTGAAGTAAACACCTCTCCTCAAAAACGACCTCAGAATCGAGAACGTCCTCTCCTGGGAACGCGAGACGGTGCGGTACCCTATCAAAACCGTACGTGTTCCGTACGGGGCGAGACAGCTCGTAACAAATAGCTTCTCTGTGACTGTTGGCCGCTGTAAAATATTACGGCGGATGACGGGTTAGAGTTGGTGATCTGGGAATTGGGAAAATAGCTTGAGTTGGTGAGTGCATTGACCTTGAGTATTGGTATATAGTCTTATATGGTCAAGGATATAAAGGGTGTAAAAAAGCTCTTATTGAAACTGAAAGGCACTTGTTCTTCCCGTCATTGCGATCATTTTTTTGTTCTACACTGTAACTGGGAACCTTAGTCCTAGTTACGGAGATATTGGTGGTCAAAGTTCCAACTTTTTTTTTAGATACAAGTTTTTAATGTAAGATTTTTATTTTAAACACCACCACGACCCCCGTAATATTGAATCCATCCATCAGCACAATGTTTTGAGTGCGTTACATTGAGTTCTACCACAAAACATGATTTCTCACCCCAAAAAAAAGTCGTTTCCCAGCAATAATTTTTACGTAAAGTCACATAATTTGATGTACAGAATGATTGGTTGACGGCTTCGATGAGGTTGTTTACAACCTGTATATCTATCTCGAGGAACGTGTGGCTAAATAGTAACAGCTGCTCTGATCTGTCTTCAGGTAAAGCTCCACTTACATAGGTTGGTCTGTGGATGGGTGACCACACATTACATACCGTGTTTCCTCTGTGCCACAGAAAGCACGGTAGGTAGTTGGTCCCGGCTGTTATTTGTAGATCTTTGACAATCTTTATAGGTAGTAAGTGGCCCGAAAGTCTTAGGGCTCATTTACGGCGACGCGGCGCGTTGCGCGGCGCGTCGTGCGGCGCGGCCCGCTTAAAATTCAAACATATGGCAACGTATGAGAGCGTTTACGGAGAAGCGATTTTACGCGCGTTTGCTGAAATGCAGCGTTGCCCGCCGCGTGCACCGCCGCGGTCATCGCGGTAGCGCGCGCGCAAATACAAACATATGACAGATGACACCGCCGCTGCACACACCGCCTCTCCGTAAACGGAAGAACGCGCAACGCGCCGCGTGACGCGCCGCACAACGCGCCGCCTGACGCACCGCCTGACGCGCCGCTCAAGTGGAGTGTTGCGTTGCGCGTTTTTCCGTTTACGGAGAGGCGGTGTGTGCAGCGGCGATGTCATCTGTCATATGTTTGTTATGCGCGCGCACTGCCGCGTTGACCGCGGCCACGGTAATATTATGATACAGTACTTTAACTCGGCCGCATGATAGAAATAAATGCCTACAGCCACGCGGTACGTAAACATGCGTTAGGGCTGCCCGTCTCCAGCATTTTAATTACATTTGCCTACTTTCTGTTTCTATTTAGTTTTGTGATTGTAAATATCCTTTTTATATAAATAAATGAAATACTTTGTATATTGAATAGGAAGTGTTCAATAAAAATGCGTGTTGTTTTTTGATTGGTAGATTTAATTGAAAACAATGTTTTTGTTTGAAAAACAAATCGGGCTTATAAATTTGCGACCGAAAAATATTTGCGCCTCGACTGAGTCGTACGAAATGCTTTATTGTTAAATTTTAAAGTATAGGCACCGAAGTTTTAACACAAGCGTAAGTAGGTAGGTACCTACCGTATCATGATTCATTCAGAACCGCATATAACTACCTTACCATTTCACTCGTCTCAATAACTTTCCGTTACTCTATTCGCTTTATTTATTAATCCAAACGCCTTTTTTTTCGTGAGATAAAAGGAAATACTTATCCATTAAAAAGACACACATTAATGTAGTGTGGTGTGGTGGTGTGGTGTGCACATAATTTTACTTACTAGTAAGTAAAATTATTTTATAGTCTTACCTTTCAGAGTTTCCAGGTAATTTAAAAAAAACTTATGTCTGGATGCGTTATTGACGAATTCATACAACCAAAAACAGCACAATATTTCCTACTCGTCATATTAACTGATTTTTTGAGAAAAAATCGCGCGGTTATTGTTAAAAAAACAACACACCGTCCGTTCGACACTGCGGTACAGCCGTGACTGTCTGCGCCCCAAGCGCACCCCAAGATCGAGGCGTGTAGGTATAGCTCGCGTTTCGTCCGTTTCTATGAAGTTGAAGTTCTGTATCATAATATTACTGTGCCGCGGCGGTGCACGCAGCGGGCAACGCTGCATCTCAAGCAAACGCGCGTAAAAATGCCTCTCCGTAAACGCTCTCATACATTGTCATATGTTTGAATTTTAAGCGGGCCGCGCCGCACGACGCGCCGCGTCTCCGTAAATGAGCCCTTACCGTCAGCCTTAACAAGGGGTATCGAATTGTCCAGTACTAACTGGATTGTGGAGGTCAGATAGGCAGTGGCTCCATCATCATCATCTGCCTTGTCTTAACCCAACTATTGGTGGGGGCAGCTTCAGTCTGTATTTAGTTGCATCCGGTAAGGTTGCAACTGAATACCAGTATTTTTCATTTTGACAACAGCATGTAATTAAATCCTGGATGTAAAGTCTGGGTAATTTATTGTTCAGCAAATTGACTAACAACGTCCGAATACAATGTTCAAGTCGCAACTGTTATTCATCGATAATTTTATAACATGATAAATTATTATCATAGAGTTTCAATTGAATTTAAAACATAATGAATAATTTCCCTGATACCATATAAAATTCCGTACATGTATGTTTGAAACGTACACAACGCAATAGGCTAGTTTCCGACATCAACAAATTGCAAATCTATTTAGTTAATAAACACAGACTAGAGCAAGAATAACTTTACTCCTAGAAAATAATGGTCACGTATTTTTTGTTTTTGTAAATCAATGAATATTGACAAAGATAAAACGCATCAAAACTCGAGAGTGGGTGCTCGTGACGTCACATCTAAATATATATAAATTATAGCACGGCGTGACGTATTGAGAATTTTAAAAGCGTTATATCTTCGTCAATTTTGGTTTACGTTACAAAAGAAAAAATACATGTCAAATATTTTTTGATAATCTAACTGACGATGACGGACTAATTAGATTTTTTCAGGACACAAGCCGAATTGTCGAAATAAAGGGCAAGGCAATATGATTACATGGAAGGTTGGTGGACGCCTTTGCCTAACTGTGGGAAGGAACAGGAAAAAAAAAGCAAAATAACGCCTATTGCATTATCAAAATAAAACCGGGTTCCGAATGTGTTACGCAATTAGGGATTTAGTCTTATACTACATAAGTCATTCCCAACGAGGATAAGTTGTTTTAAAAACTCGTCTAGACAAGTTTTTGTACTCCATTAATTAACTGAAGAAAAACACATTACAGTATTAACTTACACTTGACGTACATAATAATGTGTAGGGGCTCAACGCGAACGGTGTGTAAGATTAAGTGCCCTAAGTCCTACCAAAATAATGTTGTGACGATGTGGACTGTTCATTAACATATGGTTAATGAAGGTCCCAACATTTTTTCATGTGAAATATGTATAGGCGCGGGTAAACCAAAATACAAATGAAAAATTTGTGGCGAGCGTGGCGATCGAACCCGGCCCGAACAATCCCGATCTGTTGAAGCAGCATAAGATCTACATATTCGCCACTATTTACAACAAGCCAGCTGGTCTCGGGGCACAGAGCGCTGGGTTTCAATCTCGTGACATCGAGTTCGATTCCAGCATAAGGATTTTCTTTTAGTGAATCGAGTCATTTTGTTTTTATTTTCTTTTATTTTGTGTTTGTTTTTAATATTGACTTTTTTTAAGCATATTACTTGTACAAAAAAATTTCGATGTTTCACATCTGCCAAAAGTCCCGCGACGGCTCACTTTATTTTTTTTAGAGCTTATATAGTGTCCCACTGCTGGGCAAAGGCCTCTCTTTTTTTTCCCTCCAAACAGAGAGGTTCGGAGGATTCTATGTCTTATGATCACATAAGACACATTACTTCCAATATATTTCAATTAATGCATATTACTCATAACCAATGCAAAATGAAGTGGAAATTATTTTATTCTTACTCCTCCGCTATTCGTTTCTGATTACTTTATTGCGGGATACAACAACAACAACAACAACAACAGCCCATAACGTCCACTGCTGGACATAAGCCTCTCCCATGACGGGAGGAATTTTCCGTAATCTCCACGTTTGGCAGGCGGATTGGAGATCGCAGTGATGAAAGACTAACAGAAAACGCTACACTACGGGATACAAGACAGTTGAATTGTTTCTTTGGGACTTCGTCAATCTTAATTGTCTCGGCGATTTTCTGGTGGATGCCGTTGTTGATTCTGGATTTCAAATTATTTATAGTGTGGCAATCATGGTTAAAAAAAAATAACGAGCGCGCTCAGAGCGTTTTTAAACGCAACCAACTGAGCGCAATTAAAATTATTTCTCGAAGCGCAACTATAAGTTGCGCTCAAAATTAAAATTAAAAATATTAAATGTTTATTCCTCAAAGCGCAACCATGATGAAAAATAAAGAGGGATATGATCGATTAATTAATTAAATCGATAGACAATGCAAAACCAGTCGTGCCAAGTAAGAAGTCTGACAACCAGTCCTGTCAAAAGGTCGCTTTATACGAGTACTATATTAGCTCCATAAAATATACTATTTTTCAGCCGCATTAGGCTAGACTAGAAGCCATAATACAGTTGGGAAAGGGCTTAGCAGTTGATGATCCAATATCATTGCTCAAGTCTTCCATAATCTAAAGTTTACATTAACTTGCCCGCGGCTTCGCTCGCTTGACAAATGATATACTAAAACCTTCCTCTTGAATCACTCTATCTATTAAAAAAACCCGCATCAAAATCCGTTGCGTAGTTTTAAAGATCTAACCATACATATGGACAGATAGACGCACGATCTGTCTAACCAGCTAATACCAAAATTCCACAAAAGCCAAAATCCACTATATTTCGCACACCCATCCATCAAGCTGCATAATATCTAACTCCAATATCAAAGGCATCTCCCGCCATGCAACATGCAGCGCGCAACATGCAACGTACAACGCTCGCTACAATTTATTGGCAACGTAAACACGTTGCAGATTAAATTCCAAAATATATAACTTTCAATCAACGTCTCACGTGCACCCATCACGCTGAACTTTAAAAATTTTGAAATATTACTCAGCTCTGCGAATTGGGGGGTGGTTCAAGGTGTAAAAAATCGCAGGAAAAAAAAAGCGGGGCTACTCATAGTTTGTGGTTTGCATACGTTCTTGAACACCGAAATGGATGACCGAAGATATCGGGAGTGACTACCACGAAACTTGAAGGTGCAACGATGGAAGACCTCCCACAATGTGATCGGATTCGTGACGAAGACCGCGGGTATGCACTGCGCGTGAGAAGTCCACGACCGGGCTATTTGGTGACCATGATTCAAAATCGGCGGCACTTCTGAAGACGTTCTAGGCCGCCCATAAATATTTTTTTATTGAAAGCACATCTCAAATATTGTCATGTGATGATG
The DNA here is from genome assembly GCA_905147715.2 of Xestia xanthographa. Lineage (NCBI taxonomy): Eukaryota > Metazoa > Arthropoda > Insecta > Lepidoptera > Noctuidae > Xestia > Xestia xanthographa. The sequence goes on from LR990655.1 coordinate 4,163,644, forward strand.
CAGTGTGCATAATCTACTTCACAAGACTCTCAGAACTATATAGCTAAACACAATCATCACCGCTGACTACTTACGTACGAGTATAAGAATACTTACATTACTTTATATGAATAGGGTATCTGGTAATTAGTGACCGATACTCAATCACGTAATACAATCCGTTGTTCAAGTATCGATCACTAATTAAATTACCGGATATCCTATGCGAATAATATCAGTACCTAATTACACACGACTCACACTCAATTTCTGAAAGGCTAATAAAGCTGAAAGTTAGCTGGCTAATCAAATAGCCATTCATAGTATTTGACATGAATTTGACAATCTGCCAGCAATTTACTAAGCAGCACTTACGTGGTTCCTTCCCATGTTGGGACTTAGGCCAGCTCCTTGGGAGTATACAGCTTAATACCTATCAGCATAGGAAAACCGTGAAGCCGTGTGGTATCCGGCAGAGTAGAATAGAACCAACCCATTACACTCACAGGTGTCGTATAAGGCGACTAATGTCTGAGGCAGAACACCTTGCGCCTCCGTAGACCAGAGAATGGGCAGCAGTGTTTTCTGTTAGTCTTTCATCACTGCGATCTCCAATCCGCCTGCCAAGCGTGGAGATTACGGCAAATTCCTCCCATCATGGGAGAGGCTTATGTCCAGCAGTGGACGTTATGGGCTGTTGTTGTTGTTGTATAGGAAAACATCGAGATTTTTCTCGACGGCATCTAAAGCACAGTCATGCCATGCCATGGGCGACCACACGAAAAAGAAGAAGCATGTGCCTTTGGACATATTGCAACGTGAAAATTCCAACAGAGAATCTGCCAATTTCTTTTTTCCAATTTTCCCCCTCTTTCTCTTACATCTTAAACCATACCGTAAACCCGTTGCGGGAATCTCTCATATCGGGCCGAGGCATCGATGGACTCGGATCATCCCGGGTTTTACGAGCGTCCGAAGTAGGATATAGAACGAAAAAACCCGAAAATATCCGGGAATAATATCGGGAAATACGGGCCGTAACCGATGAATTAAACCCGCTGTGGTACGGACGTGGAAAATTGTCTGTTTTTTATTTTTTATTTGGTTTTGCTTAAATATGCTCATTTTCGGTCGGTCAGAGGTGATTTTGGAGGTCACGGTCATACAGATACGTAATGTTATTAGCTTATTAAATATTTATTTGTATAGCGTTCAGTTGATAATAATTATTCGAGTGCGATTAGTCAGATTTTTAATTGAGAATCTTCGCCGATCGCTTTTTTTTTAACTCAATAAAAAAAGTTCCATGTGAATCCGACCACTATAAGTAAATTGCGTTCCACCTTTAAAGATTTTTTTTGTCTAATTGCACTCGGCTAAATACAGTATGACCCAGTTTTTGAATTGAAAAGAAGTTGAGAACTTGGTAAACTCTACTTTAGCATCACGGTATGATTGGGGTTGCACGTATATCTTGGTGTTGAAGGCAACATTAAAAATTTTCTTACGTTTTCTTTGCGCCGTTTATTTTGAATTACAAAGGCCCCCCCCCTTTTTTCGGATAGGAAATCATCAAATGACTCCTCCCGCTCTGGGTGGAGCAGGAGGGAGTGTCAGACTTTTACTGACTAAAACCCATCCATGTTCTTTCATCGCCCTTTGTGTTCCGGGGCCACGGTATCTCTTTCGAACAGTCCCGCAGCCCCGGTCAGTCCCGCAGACTTTGCCATGTTTTCACCTTTATTTCTCAATTAAAAGAGCGGGTTTTTGTTGAGCTCACTCACGATGCAGAATAAATCCTTGCATTTAACACACATTCCTCACCAATGAATGGATGAATGAGATGCTTTGAAACTTTCAAATTAGTTACAGATCTTTGCATTCATAATATTTATCTTGCCATGACGAAATAAGCCTTTTCAATACCTCTTTTCGTCACAAAACTTTCTCGCTAACAATCTTTATTTCTTTTCCAGGTACAGTCAGCGCACCAGTCATTCGTTCCACATTAAGGTCAGCAACAAAGGTCAAAATTGCAAATTCTTGTTTTTTAGTACTGTTTCAAAAGGTTTTGGTCTCACAAAGATCGTTTTGCATACGTTGCGTCACTTAGGTTTACAACTGCAATATCGTAAGGACATAAATGTCACCGGCAGACTTGTAAGTTGACGATTTGATACACAGTGACTGGTTTTACATTTGTTTATTTTTGTTCTTTGTAACTGCCTCATTGGTCTAGTGGTCACAAGTGTACCTGCTGAGCATGAGGTTCTGGGTTCGACTCCCGGATCGGGCCAAGTGTTATTGGGTTTTTCGATCAGGAATTTCTCAATAACAGTCACAAAGTTTGGATCAGAGGGCAAGCCTATTGCCATCAACCGGGCACGGCAATAGGCTCGCCCTCTATTACATAAGACTTATAACATAACTGGCGAAATGTGGGTGTACACCTCTGCCATATCCTTCGGGGATTACCGGCGTGACGTTACGTTATGTTTTTAGTAAATACAGCATTTTATAAAACAAAGTATTTGAAGTTGAGAGAGACGTAAGTATACTCACGGGATATCTTCCGTGATTATTGATTATTTTTCAGCTCCCGATATTTCGACGCTGTTGCAAGCACCATGACCCGCGATCATGGCGCTTGCAACAGCGTCGAATATCGGGAGCGACGAAAAATCGGGAGCGACGAAATATCGGGAGCAACGAAATATCGGAAGTTGAAAAATAATCAATAATCACAGAAGATATCCCATAAGTGACATTTTAAGTATAGATAAGAACCGTGAAAGCTTAAAACAGTGTTAGACCTAAGTATGTCAAACCATTCTTACCGATTCATAAATCTTTAACCCATTTCCCCAGTACCTACTAGACAACAAAAAACCGCTCCATTTTCATTATTCCCGCAACAAACAACGTTATTCAGATAAACAATTTCATTGCAAAATGTTCATTTTTTCCGGTTGAGCGTCGTTTTTTACCGAGAGCCTACAATATTCGCGCTTTTTCATACAATCGTAATAGCAATTCAATTCGGCTCGCGAAAATACTTCGCTTTAAGTTGCATAAAAACGAGTTTGGGCTTTTATGTCCCCCGGTCGGTGTAATTGGTGCAATGTTGTGTAGTTTTGTGTTTTGTTCTTTTTTACATGTCGTTCTGTCCTATTTCGTATTTTGGAATAGAATAAATCACCCTTTTTTACCTGTGAGTGGGATTGATGAGTGTCCTTTATTATTTAGGCATAGATACATACTGTAAGTCGTGGAGGAGCTCGTGGCTAAATAATAACAGCCGCTCGGGTCGATCTTTAGGTTAAGCCGTGCTTGCCTAGGTTGGTCTGTGGATGGGTGACCAGTGACCACCCCTTACATACCGATTTTCCTCCGTGCCTCGGAAAGCACGTTAAGCTGTTGGTCCCGGCTGTCATTTGTAGATCTTTAACAGTCGTTACAGGTAGTCAGTGGCCCAAAAAGTCTGATAATCAGTCTTACCAAGTGGTATCGTATTACCCAGTACTAACTGGGTTGTGGAGATCCGATAGGCAGTCGCTCCATGTAAAATGCTGGTATTCGCTGCATCCGGTTGGATTGGAAGCCGACCCCAACATAGTTGGGAAAAGGCTAGGCAGAGAAGTGCCCATTGATTGATCTGTCAAAGTGCTCATGCTCGTGTCAATTATTGTTCATTCATTTTATTATTGTTTATTCATTTTTCGTACCTAATTAATCTCGCAAACCTATAAATAAAATGATGTTTCGATAAATGACACAACAGGACTACAGAACTGGAGTTGTGTGTCTCTAGTACCTAGGTTAGCCTGTAAATAATTAAAAACACCAAAAGTGTGCGGAAATTAACACAAATAAACAGAGGTCTATAACCAGCCGTAGGTGAGACTGTGGATGGTGATGATAAAAATTGTGTTAAATATTAAGGTGGAAGCTCCACCTTTGCCATCATGCTAAAATCATCAATACAACCCTCCACAAGCAAAATAATCGCGGCCATTCAACGTATTTCTATACGTAAATATCGCCGCGATTCTCTCGCTCGTGGAGGCGGCCCCAAAGTTCATGTAACTGTCAAGAATGACTATTTCATGAAAAAGTCATTCTTGACAGATATTAATGTTTGATGATTTTAATGATTATAATTCTGTAACTAAGTACATACGTCCTACAGCCGCGAATAATATTATAATCGACATACAACCTAGCACTGGCCTGCTCATTGCAAAAAACGTAAGAAAATTTAAATTTCGCGGACTAGCCTAGAGCATCCACCTTAAGCGTAGCCTATGGAAAGCCGTATGGAGTGACAGGCAGTGGCCTAGCTTGTTATATGGTTATGTTTCTCTTGCGTTCTATAATTAAAATCCCGTGAGTAATAAACTAGTATAATAAATAGAAACACTAGTTTTAGTCCTATAACGGATATACTCTGAATGAATGTTCCAAGTTCAGTAGACGGTCATAGAGCAGTGTACATGAACACATTCCTTTGTTCTAACAGGAAACAAGGCTAGGTGAGTAGGGGAACTCCCAAAACATATTATAGAGATGTTGTTTAGGCTCTTGTATCAGTGTCGTAATTTCCGGTGGTACTACTTAATAATACTTCTAAGTTTACCCGAAGTTAAAGAAACACAGTGTACCGTTTCATGAGTTAGAAACCGTTTCAAGGTTTCAGAAACATTTTTTCAATAAATGCTATGCAATGCCAGTCGAGAACTAAGTCTGTTCTGGTCTGGTTTGGAGTATAGAATCATACAAAGAAATCATCATCATCATTTCAGCCGAAAGACGTCCACTGCTGGACATAGGCCTCCCCCAAGTGTCGCCACATTGACGTGCGACTCGCATCCAACGGATTCCCGCAACCTTCACCAGGTCATCAGTCTACCTAGTGGGAGACCTTCCAACGCAACGTCTTCCTGTTCGCGGTCGTCATTCCAAAACTTTTCGGCCCGATCGGCCATCCGTACAAAGAAATGTCTTCTTCCAATTCAAAATGTGATGGCTTATAGCGACACGTTTATCATATAGAAACAGGTCAAGTAGACAATGATCGATGTTGTCTTGTGTTTTTCAATGGCGCTGCTGTAGGTAAGCTTAGGAAATATAGCACTTCCGATCAATTTATAACAGCCATGAGAAAATAAACAAATCGTCATAATAATATTTTGTTACCGGAGAATCCTCCAAATCTACGAGACAAGATAATATTTGTCAACTTTAACATATAACGACAGCCCTTATCGCGTGCTAACAAGGTTTAAATTACAACGAATTATCAAATAACAACACAGTGCAACTGTGTTGAGCAATTGACACCTCAAAAGCCCATGGGATTCGGCCATGCAAGATACCAGCGAAACTTTGCAGCCGCTAAACTGATCAGTGACACATAAGTCAGGGCGACAAGGTTGATATCTCAACGGGTTTTGAGTTAGCAGTGTCGTGTGTATGTTGGTCGGTATCTGCATGAATTTAACATTGACAAGTTAAACCTCCTCTGTTGATACATGGAGTGGGTTCATAAGTAGACCTGACCCACTTCGCAGGGAATGCCGGTGGGAAATTTTAGTGTTTAAAGTAAGAAGTAAGATTTTGCGTACTGTGTTAGTGGGTTTCGTTGGAGGTATGTACTGAGACATCTTGGGACTACAGATATATCTCGGTTATATTTTCTCAGTAATTAAAAATGTAAGTACCACATACATTATCCGATATAAATTCTCTAAACTTTAATAAAAGAAATCCATTGAGATGTTACATACCAGGCGAGAAATATCCCGTCATTTCCCAAAGAAACGCATAAGTATCCGATTCTTGAAAAAAATAAACAAATTCCCACACAACAGCGTACAATATACTATTTTGATGCACCTATGAAAAGCATTATTTTTTTCACGAATTGGATCAGACTTTGAAGTCAACCCTGCATTTCAAGTATCGTCCTTGGTGGATGCTGCTATAGATTAAAGTAAGACATAAAAGAAAAAAGAAAGAAAGAAAAGTACATATTTATTGAACTTACACAGGATGACAGGACATAACAGAAACAAAAAGTAAACAAGAGAAAAATAAAAAACAATCAAAATGGTCCTGTGCAAGGCCAAAAGGCTCCTAACTCAGCAAGGTGCTAGATAAAAACAGAAAATAAAGAAAAAGATAAAAACAGATAAATAGATTAAAACTAAATATTGAAATTGTGAAAAATTCTACTTTCATGGGTTTACACAACACCTCATTCCATAACTAATACTAATAATCCTACACACTATACTTCCCTCCTCTTATGAAACCCCTGACCTCCAGCTAAAACCGTCCAATAAGCGCGCTCGGTAGTTTCCGAGAAAAACTTAAATTGCCTGTTAGTTGCTTTTATCTTCGGAAGTTAAAACGTACGTTAAAGCCGGCTCCGATCAGCTACGATGCAGTTGTTCAACTTGTTCGTAGTATTTGCCGAATTGGATGTACAAATAAGCTTGTTGATTCGTCCGGGCTGTTTTTTGGATGAGAGATTACGATTCATGGCTAAATCCTTAATAAGGAAGTTAATTCCTGATGTTTTTGTCCAGTATCAATCTTAGAGGCTGGGATTTTAACCCGGTTAAATTATTTTTATTTTGCAATTATGTTTTTAGAACCACTTTTACACGTTTTTTTTTGTAAACCTGATAAGGCTGGTGTTTTGTACCTGACTACTTTGAAAAGAAACAGCCGAAACGAACTTAGAGGTCATAGTCGCTATTTTTAAGGTCTAGACATAAACTTGACCAAGCCACATGAAGACCATGCAGGTTAGTGATAGAGATGGTCTTTTGAAGAATCAATAACGATTTGTTAGCACAAAGACAGATTCGCTTTACGACAGATTCGCGTTAGGACAGATTCGCTTAAATACATAATATGTACAGACCGCAACACAAAGTTCCTTTGTTCGCATATGGACAGATTATTACACGATCATCGATTTGAATGGACCTCTCCAGTCAGTGCAAGCATTTGTCCAATAGCGTGTAGCTCGACTCACAAATTAAGGAGCTCAACGACAAAGACAATTACGACATTTCTCTGATGGAATTTCATCGCAAATAGTGAATCGGTGTTGTATAGGTACCTATTATCTGTCTATTCTATCGAGGAATACAATCATGATTTTGATTAACTTACGATTTATGGTCAATTCCTCAAAATCAAGTCAATTGATTTAGGCTCTGAAGAGCCCAGCTTGTAATTCGCAACAGTATGCTTTGACTTTGCTTAAAACGTGCATTAAAGTCATGTTAAACTGTACGGCTTTTCAATACCGTCACTGACTCGTTCAAAGAAAGAGATTACAATAAAGTACAATTATGTTCAGTATTGAAATAAAGTGACTCCCAATTATATCTCCGGCTAGACAACAGTTCAGTTAATTCACTATACAATTAAAACACATACTTAACCATACAAAATAAAGTAGGTACAGAAACGAAATTCATGAAATATGAAATCGCCGATTGCGGTCGGCATATATTTAAATCGATTCTGTGATAATAATTCGCGTTGCTGATACAAATTCGGTGTGCCATTTAAATAGAGACCGCACTTGTTTGAGATTTCAATTAATATTGTTTACCAATGCTGTTTGTGTAGAAATTATGTGTTTATTCAGTGTGAAGTCCATCTACCTACCTATGTTTACAATATATCCATGTCACATTTTGCCGATATAAACCGTCTAACATAGCCGTCATTAGCCGTGTGGTATCCGGCAGAGTAGAATAGAACCAACCCATTACACTCACGGGTGTCGTATAAGGCGACTAGTGTCTGAGGCAGCACACCTTGCACCTCCGTAGACCATTAAAGAAAGAATGGACAGCAGCGTTTTCTGTTAGTCTTTCATCACTGCGATCTCCAATCCGCCTGCCAAGCGTGGAGATTACGGCAAATTCCTCCCATCATGGGAGAGGCTTATGTCCAGCAGTGGACGTTATGGGCTGTTGTTGTTGTTGTTGAAACCGCCTAACATACAGCTATTTCTAATTTTGGAAAAAACGGACATAGCCCCAGTAGAAAATTAAGTATATTATATTCTGTGTTAGAGCTAGTCTTGAGGAACTCGTAGATAAATAATACCAGCCATTCGGGTCGATCTTCAGGTTAAGCTGCGCTTACCGAGGTTCGTCCGTGGATGGGTGACCACCCATTACATACCAAATTTTCTCCGTGCGTCGGAAAGCACGCTAAACCGTTGGTCTCGGCTGTCAATTGTAGATCTTTGACAGTCGTTACAGGTAGTCAGTGACCCGAAAGTCTGACAACCAGTGTTCGGGTCAATCACCGAACAATAATGAACATGTCAGCGTAATCGCGACACCGCGCTCTATGCCTTCAGCGTATCGGGCGCGACTCAATCTCATCTCCTTCACCTCATTAGTTTTAATAGTTACCTACCCCGTTTGTATTAAGTACTAAAATATAGTTATCTTGTTTATCTTCAATCTTAGTTTATCGTTATCTCACCCCAATCCCAAACAACCAGTCTTACCAAAGAGTATCGTAATATCTGACTATCGTATTAGACTGGAAGCCGACCCAAATATAGTTGGGAAAAAGCAAGGCTGAGAGGAATTGACGCGATCAACTGATCAAAATGTATCGTAAAACTTATGAAATGCCAAAAGTCAACAAAAGTTGTTTATTTTCATGGTCTGAGATACCACACGAGAGGTTTTGCGTTTATTTTACTAAAACACATTGTAGTTGTCTTTAGCATAGCTACATCACATACATATTATCTACCGTGAACAACTTCCGTATGTGCACAAGTTCATTGCCTAAGTCGCACACGTATTCCGTCTGACCCTGCCTGTATATCTGGCAAAACTTGGCGCTGTTCCGTTATGACAAGCGAATTTATATCCTCCGCCATTCTATATGGACTTATTTCGAGTTTCAAATAGTCTTGAAGTTTGTTCGAATTGTGAGTTATTGGGGTTCGGCGTGGTTGAGAGCTGAAAGTTTATTTTTCGTTGAAAAGTGTTATTTGGAGCTTATTGGGCGAAGTTAGGAATCAAGGTTGTTGCATAGCATGGTAGCAAAACAATGCCAATCGTCTTTAACTTAGTTTCCTAGTTTTATCATTTAACATAACACAACATCATGTTCGTGAGGAAAGTTCTGAGTATGAATGTAGATGGGTTTAAGGGCTATATATCCCTCAAATGGATAACATGATCCTCCGGTACGCCTAAAATACTGCAGCATTCATTTTGAAATAAATATATGGTAAAGTTGAGGATTAATGCTAAGTCCTATGTGTGACGAAAACATGATTCCGTAAACTTTTCTCGATAGAAAAAAAATCCAAATTTACCTCCAAATCGAACAATAAACCGCTGGTATTCAAAAATTACTTATTAGATCCCGAAACTTTGCATACTCACTGAACTAACTATAAAGCAGGTCTTATGTGTTTTATTTTTTTAGTCCAATCAATAGATTTTTTGTAAATCGCAAAAAAACACTCATTTCGCACTATTCGGTCGCAGTGACTGACGTAACAACCGCTTTGTAGTGCAAGCTGATTAGAACTTTATTCTAACAGTAATTCAAACGAAGTTTGAACCACCACAAATAGAGTTGCTCTTTCCTTAATTTCTCTGCGTAGGTACCCCAACAATACATTAAGAATCGTTTTTTATTACTAGAAAAAGTCAAGGATCACGATATAGGTCGTTTCGGGACAAGTTTATGTCATTATTTCTGTTTTCGGAATTATGTATTTAAAAATGTATGCGGGTTCATCATCTTCCTGCCCTTATCCCATGTTACTTGGGGTCGGCGCAACACGTTTTCTTTTTCCATTCTCCTCTGTCAACCGTCACGCAATCATTTACACCTTTCTCCCTCATATCATTCCTCACACAATCCATCCATCTTTTCCTTGGCCTTCCTCTCGCTCTCCATCCATCCACATTTATATTCATCACTCTTTTAGTCACATGCGATTCTTCCCTCCTCATCACATGCCCATACCAAGACAGTCGATTCCCTTTTAACTTTTCTGTAACTGGCGCAACTTTCAAACTTCCTCTAATGTACTCATTCCTTATTTTATCCATTCTTGTCACACCACACATCCACCTCAACATTCTCATCTCCGCTACATGCAACCTTTTTTCATCCATCTTCTTCACAGCCCAACATTCCGATCCGTACAGTACGACAGGTCTAATCACGGACTTGTATATTTTCCCCTTTAACTTGAGAGGCATCCGTGGGTCGCAAGTTGTTCCAGTGACCTGTCGCCATTTCATCCATCCTGAGTTGATCCGGTGCGTTACGTCACGGTTAATGACCTTTATTTCCTACTTATCTAACGCAGACTATAGGTATAACCGATGATGGCAACACTGCCATTTACCTTTTTTTTAATTATTTTTGTCTAACAGTCAAGCACAAAATTGACCAGAAAATCTATTCAAAAAAATTTTACAAGAACTGATCCAATCGAAAACGTATTTCTAAAACACGCACTCGATAGCACGCCGAAATTTAAAAAGAAACATCGTAGGTTTAAATAAGTATATATAAATTCAATCGCGAATCCAAATCCACACGATCATGCAGGTGCTCCAGGAAATGAAAAGCAAACTGCGGTGCACATCTCATTATCACTACCTAATCCAGCAGACGAGAGTGTAAAATATTCATTTATTCGAAGCACAGATCTCACAGAAATAGATACGTCATGATTGAATTTGAAGTTGATCGATTTTAGACGTTTTCAATCTAGTTAGTAGTAGTTTGGGATAATCGATTAGTTGCATCAGAATAGTTGGACGGAATGAGAGGTTTTCCTTTTGAGGTTTTAAAAACAAACTTAGTTTCCAAGAACTCTATAAATGGCGTTGAACTTACTATGCCAAAGCCAAAACGCTTGAAAAAAAAACATTGTGTCACGTCACATACTCTCGTTGACTGACACTTTCATTTGCTTAACCTTCCGAATATAACCAACATTTATCGCGCTTTGTTAAAATCAGTTTTTTTAGGTTCCGTTCCTTGCATTATCAATATTATCATACTTACTCCTAGCGCCATCTATCCAGCGACTAGGGAAGAACTAAAAAGAAAATCCCTCAATTTTTTTTTATTACTCTTGATTTAGGTGATTTTTCCATTGGTATCGATTCTAATGTCCACAAACTATACTTAATTCAGGCTTTTGCTATATTTTATTAAAAGGCAGTGCGAGAAAACTAGAAAAGGACGGCTATAGCTATGAACTAAGTTAGAGATGTCAAACTAGTTTATGCCTTGCGCTTCACCGTGTTTTTCCAACTAAATTTGTCAGCTCTAAATTACGTCCGACTCTTTCTCGTTTTATTAGAGAGAAAAAGATAGCAATAGCCTAAATTAAGTTTAGTTTTTGCACAACAGAATCGACACCATTTTCTGGTAAAGTACTAAAGAAAGTTAGTTAAGGAAATGTATTAAGAATCGGTCATACTGATGAGCAAAGACTGCAAACCAGCTTCAGGCACTGTTAGATATATACTTCAGTAAGTACATAATCTATAGGAGATTGAAGTCCATACCGGCTTTAACCGAACCTTAATTTGAGTAGTTTTTATCACGGAGGTTACCTTATTAAAACGAAGACAAACAAAGGAATTTGCAGTTGGAAAAAGTAGAGGCTAGAGGGATTAGTGACTCATAACAAACACAGCTTCCTCTTCATAATCCAACACTTACACGAACATCAAATCAAAATATTACCTAACAAAAAGAAACAGACTTCCAACGGCTACAAAATTATCACTCGCAATCCCCGACAAAGACTCGCAGTCTGCAGCGCTCGATAGCGCATAAAGTTTAATTACAATTTCACCGCAATTAATACTAGTGCGATTCAATAATAGAAACTCCCATGTTGCTTCCAAACTCCCTCTGCAATTTATAAATCTTTGGCGTAGGTATTCAAGTTCTTGGATCTGGGCATTTGGGAAGTCGGACTGGGAACTGGGAACGCATTCGCCCCCCGACTCAATTGTATTGCTAATGAAGATGTGATTCTGCAGACGTTTTATGCACAAATTGAAAATGTTCAGAATCGCTTACTTCGAACTCGATTAGTAAGATTAATTGAACTGGATTATTCGATTTGTCTGGACCTTTTTATTTAATTTTGCGAGATTTTATGATTTGATTATACGTTTGTGTGAATTGTTTTGTGTCTTTATGGATTTTTTGAAGTAGGCGAATTAATGTGTTCTTCAATATTGGTAATTTTATTTAAAAAGTGATGATGACTTATATTTTCTTGCTATGGAGATGACGATACGAGACGACGTGCAGTCCTTAATCTTTCGATACCAAATAAGGCAACTTCCTAGTTCCAAGCTATATCTTAGAAAATAATACCGTTTACTACACAATCCGGAAAATATAAACAGTTTCATAACAGCACTATCAATCTAAGTTTAAAACAAGAAATCGTTGCTCACGACTATCAAGTATTCCCCGAGGCGACCGACGGAATTAGTTTCGATGTTGCATAAATCTCATAGTTTTGTGTCTAGCAGTTTTCGAGATGTGGTGTCGTGATGATCAAATGCGCGACTTCAAGGGACGATACAGGGCGTTATTGGGACTACACGATCGCCGCGGGCTTGAGCGGGAGATGGGGAATCGTATCCATTGTGTTAGGATAGAATGTAGGGTTGTATAGAAAACAGGTGTTTTTAAGAACAACACACCCAAGTAACGCAGTAGTAAATCCCTTTATTCTCGGAGGGGTCAGCAGAGTTACACAGCTAACTGAAATTTCACTATCTTTGCTTAAGTTCTGTGCAGAGTATTTAGAAACCGAGTCCATAAGCAAACCTCTGGGCTCGTTACTCAGAAATTCATGAAAGTATAAATTTCCCCACCCTGGTTTAACCCCGGATCCCATATTCAGCAGTGGCACTTGCCACCAGACTACGAGGCAGTCGATTTGTGAAACATTTTAATTAGTTTTTGAGTATCGCGACTCTTTCGCATTATTGAATAGTAGATCTCTATTTGCCATAATATTCTGCCCATGGCTTGTTGGGAGTGCCACGTCTATTGGCGCTTCCGGTTTTTCCAACGATAGCATATTCTGCCTTCTACTCTACTTTGTGAGAGGAAGTCATAGGTTATAATCCAACATGAGCGCCTTGTGGCTTGGAGTTCATATGTCTTCGAACTCTTGGTACTAGAACTGTAATGCATGTTTAGATGTTTTAAATAAACAACGATAGAATAAAATAATGTGTTTTATTACTTTTACACTTTGTTAATGCACCTGTTATGGAAACGGAAGTTGTCTGTAAGTGACAGGTCGTAGCTCCTGTCATTTTGACGGGAACTAGTGTTACCCTAGTTTATCTATATTACATCTCCCTCTTTTTAAACAAGAAAATTACAGAAAATAGAAATGTTCGGTATAGTCATAGTCTATTTGTTACAGGTCAGTTTTCTTACGAGAATACACAAGAATATCGTCCGTCATTGGACACAGTCCCTACCCATAGTGGGTAGCGTCACATCGCATTGTCGCCGGCGGCGGAACCCGCGTCCTGGGGCCGGCACGCCTGCCCTATGCAAATATGCGACCCCTAAATTGATGATAATCCTACCCGTACAATATTGTGACCTTTTTCGCTTTTGGGTGTGAGGAAAAACCTACGTTTAGGGTACCTAGATTAGATTGTGTCTGGGTGGATATACTCTGTTTAAAAAGTAGGTTACTGTTTTTTCATGATTTAATATTTTATAGCTTTTCTTATTGGATCAGAGGACCTAGATAATGTGAGTGTAGGATTGAAATAAGCTATAGAAAAGCTTTAATTCTATTCTGTTGGAAGTAGTTGTAGAGTTACCTGAGTTACGAAACATTTTGACTTTAGATCAGACTAAAACTTATGCGATAATATATAACAACTAGTATTTTAATGGGTATTACGATAACTTAACAATTTAGTTGAGACAGTGAGTTTAAATTATAAACTAAGATTTGAAGTGTGTGGTGTTGTACGTTTATAATAACATCGTGAGTCCATATTGATCGAAGATGGCACACCACCCAAGGAGTCTTGTGGTCTTGTCGACAAAGATGTCATGTACATGTCGTCGTAAAGGTACGTCATGTCGAATATGGTCATACATGTTCATGTCATGATGTAAATACTGTTAGACTAAAGTTCTATGATATGGAGATTTTACTATAGCTATCTTATTTATGTTATGGGATATTTATCAGGTTTTGTACTTGAGGTTGAGGATTAACCTATATAGGCCCAGAACTATTTCCGGATTCCGATTTCAGTAATTTTCAGATTTACTTGTGTAAATTTACGATGCGTTTTATGAGAGAACTACTTCTTGTTTCGTTTTCGAAGAATCGTATTCGGCAAAATTAATACGGTACCTCAGGTTTTCATAAAAATAAATTGGCCTGTTTGAGTTAATGCAAACCCCTATATATATACCCCTGTTCTGTATGGTGTCGGACATAAAGAATAGCACCATCCCATATCTTCCCGTGGGTGTCGTAAGAGGCGACTAAGGGACTTACCAGAGAATGGGCAGCAGCGCTCTCTGTGCTTTTGTAACAACCGCACTGCGATCGCCAACCCGCCTGCCAAGCGTGGTGATTATGGCAAAAACCCCCCTTTGGGGGAGGCTTTGGCAGTGGACGTCTTTCGGCTGAAATGATGATGAATGATGATGATGAAACCCCTATCCTTCTTTACAGTTTCGAGCCTTTTCAAACAGCTCACAATGTAAACAAAATGTTGCACATACTCTCATAAAAGCTAAAATGTTGTTTATGTAGTGAGTAACTCTACTATGTTAGTGTTGTTACCTTCAAGACGACGGTTTTGAAATGTTTAAGGGGTACACCTAACATCATTTACATGCACAAATATATAAAATAAATTTTCTAAAAATTTGTTTCCAAAATTAAGTTTCATTTTTAGGACAATAAATCCCTTTGAACCAGAAGTGAAATTTAAAAAAAAAACCGGCCAAGTGCGAGTCGGACTCGCGCACGAAGGGTTCCGTACCATTATTTAAAAAAAAATAGACAAAACTGCAAAAAAATCACGTTTGTTGTATGGGAGCCCCCCTTAAATATTGATTTAATTCTGTTTTTAGTATTTGTTGTTATAGCGGCAACAGAAATACATCATCTGTGAAAATTTCAACTGTCTAGCTGTCACGGTTCATGAGATACAGCCTGGTGACAGACAGACGGACAGACGGACAGACAGCGAAGTCTTAGTAATAGGGTTCCGTTTTTACCCTTTGGGTACGGAACCCTAAAAATGAGGCAAACCCGCCACACTATTCCCAAACCACTGCAAATCCTGAAACACAAACTCAACAGTGGCGACCACCAGAAAAGCGCCGAGATGAAGTCCCAGAGGAACAATTTAAATGTCTTGCATCCCGCAACGAAGTTAATAAGAAAAGAATGCCCTCCATATCCCATGAACTGTGTCGGCCATATTGCGCGTCATCGCACATCTGTGGTATTTCGGTGTGGCCCGAGGTAGTTCGGAGTGTTCCGTAATCAAGGGATAGCAGTGCCTAAGTTAAATGCATAATATGTAACTATGCACAGTAAATTTAACATTTCAATCCACCAATAAAACATCAACGAATAAAAACCAATCGTCAGCCTCATCTGCCTAGCCTTTTCCCAACATGTTGGGGTCGGCTTTCAGTCTAACCGGATGCAGCTGAGTACCAATATTTTACATGGAGTGACCGCCTATCTTACCTCCACAATCCAGTTCATACTGGGTTATACGATACCTCTTTGGTAAGACTGGTTGTCAGACTTTTGGGCCACTGACTACCTGTAACGTCTGTCAAAGATGGACAAAAAGGACAAATGCCAGCCGGGACCAACAGCTTAACGTGCTTTCTGAGGCACTGAGGAAACTCGGTATATAAGGGTGGTCACCCATCCACAGACCAACCTAGGTAAGCACGGCTTAACCTAAAGATCGACCCGAGCGGCTGTTCTTATTTAGCCACGAGTTCCTCAACGAATAAAAACAATCTAACATAAACTGGCCTAACAAAACAAAACAAGCTAAACTAAAAATAACAACGGCAAAACTATTTTAATCCTTCAAGGATTACAGGAACAGTAATGTAAATAATTCGCACACCACGTGTAAATAAATTGTAACACACCGCGTGTAAGCTCTGTAAGTTTTCCTTCAGTAACAACTGACAGGAGCAGCGGTGGCCTAGTGGTGGCGGCCCCGACTTACGAACAGTAAGTCGTGGGTTCGAAACCAGGCACGCGCATTACTGTGTAATTTATTACATCAGCGCTGCTCTCAAAACGGTGAAGGAAAACATCGTGAGGAAACCGGCATGTGTGAGACCGCACTAACAGACTCACGATGTCCGCGATTACGCGGAGCCCTAATCAAAATAATAATTGTCCAATCGACAAGGGGAACAACTATTAGATACACTTACCATCACGTTGGTACTGGTGATGTGACGTAGTCCCTGGTCACGTCGTATCTGGGTGGGGTGTAAGTGTAAATGTGTTTTGTGTTGTGTATGTGAAGTCATGTAGATTCGACGGTAACCAAAGGACGCCCCACAGCGCGTACCATCGACTCCCTGGTCAAACCTTCAGATCACACACGTGGCACTTTTCATCAATGTCCAACTGAATTTTATCCCGGTTTGCTAACCCAATCGGGGATGTACAATAGTCCAGCACTGAATTTAGGAAGTTACCGGCGTCCAAATGACACGGAGGCCGGCTACATAACCAACAAATTACTCGCGGTCACGACCCAAGGTGGCGAGATCTCTCAATTTTCACTCAATTATCAACAAAATATCAAACACCGATCAAGATTGTATCGGATTAACATTAACTCAAAGTTTCAATCAATAATTACACGAAAACAGCGTGCATCAAAAAAACAAGACAATGGAAGCAAGTTTCTTCCCAATCAATATGGCACAGACAAGCCAACGTCATCGCACTGACAACTGAAACGTCATCTGTCAAACGTCAAAAAGGTGCGTTCAGAAACTTGGTGGATGAAACACGGCATGTCCTAGAACCAAAAATTCGAAGACATGTGACATCTACCAATCCGCACTGGGCCCGCGTGGTGGATTATAGCCCATTCCCTCTCATAGAGAGGAGGCCTGTGTCCAAGCAGTGGGAACATTAATAGGCTGATGATGATGATGAACACTTGACATGGTCATTCCTGGTGGAAAACGTATCATTATCATTCTCTTGTCCTTGTCGGCGCAGCGTGTCTTCTTCTTCCATACTTCTCTATTACACGTCATTTCATTAGATACCTCATCATCATCATCATCATCATCATCATTTCAGCCGAAAGTCGTCCACTGCTGGACATAGGCCTCCCCCAAAGGGGGGTTTTTACCATAATCGCCACGCTTGGCAGGCGGGTTGGCGATCGCAGTACGGTTGTTACAAAAGCACAGAGAACGCTGCTGCCCACTCTCTGGTAAGTCCCTTAGTCGCCTCTTACGACACCCACGGGAAGATATGGGATGGTGTTATTCTTTACGTCCGACACCATACAGAAACCTCTATTCTTGCCATATTATCATCCTTTACACAGTCCATCTATCGTTTCTTTGGTCTTGCTTTACTCTCATACCCATCCACATTCGTACTCAAAACTTTCCTGATGACATTTTCCTCATTCCTCCGCATTACAAGCATACGACGATAAGCGATTACCACACAACTTTTCAGTCACCGGCGTCATTTTCGGACTTCCTCTTATGTGGTAGAAAACGTATACAAACACTATAGGTTAAAGAAATAAAATCTTTGCGACTCACTCCCTACTTCCTCATACAAAATCCAATCCTGTTTTCTTTGTAATATTTCATCGATTACTTCCGAGAGCCTGCCCCTTAAATAATTGCGTTTTAAAATCCTCGACACGGCACGGCAGTGTGAACCTGTAAACTCGTGTTGAACCGGATTACCTCCCGATAATAACTTGTATTAATTTGAACTGAAGTGTACAGCGAAAGTTTGTAAAGAGATTGATTATAACAATGGGCTCTTTATTCCTTGGCACAGGTTTAAAGTGTATTGGTTGAAAGTTTCCAAGTGTTACGTTCTGAGTTTTGTTATATTTCGTTACATTTATAAAGTACTGTTGGCGACTGCTGCGTAGATTTTATTTTGTGTTGGCGCATTGTTGTAATATTTTTTTTTAAATTATGCTTCGAATAACGGTCTACTACTTACCTTATTATAAGCATAATAGCAATTTCTGCCTCCTGACATAATGTCAATCATCCAATGAACAAGACAGAGGCTTGCCGGCTCGCAAGTGCACTCCCCTCTCTGACCTGGTGACGTCACGAGAGCGAGAAAGAGCTATATGGGTAGAAACGTAAGGAAAAATGGCACATGATATAGTTATAGATACATCCTTATCGCTCTTTAACAGAAATTGTCATCATCGTCATTTCAAAATCTTGCTCTGCTGAACCAGGGCCTCAGAAAGACCACAAATTGAAAACTCATTGGTGAAAGCCACTACGTCATCATTGATGTCTAGATACCTACCGGTGGTAAAAAATTGTTCTAATTAGCCTCCTTCACAGTTTTCTAATTCGAATGTCAAATGATATTGCTGAGTAAAAAAAGACAGTCAGTAAGAAAATAAGATAGTTTTTAATCCATTGCTATAATATCTAATTACTGATTCCATCTCTATACATGCCGTTCATCCTAAACATTTTCTACTAAACTTTCTTTGCTGAAAACGATTCAATGGCTTAAAGTTCCCGTATAACTAATATTACAAGTAATGTAAATGTACTGCCGACTGCCTCCGACTGCTCCACAATCTGTTCCGAAGCTCAACCCGTTCCAGAGGAGATGTTCAATGATTCATACATTTTGTATGAAGGGAATTCACGCGATTTTTCCGTTTCAATCCGACCCGGTTGCGAACGAGGCGAGTAGTGGCCATGTGTAAATTTCTTTCCCGTATGTAATTTTTGGTTTTAGCCGAAAATGGTTTCTGAGATTTGTTCAACCATTTTCGGGGAAGTTCTTCAAATATGATCTGCATAGTGGCCTAAGAAAGAAAGAAAGAAAGAAAGAAAGAAAAAATATTTATTTGCCGCAGGCACACGACATGCAAAACATCGGTACAAAGCTTATACATAAGACGTTTAACATAATAATATTACAGAACGTAACAGAAACAAGCAAAAAAAATAAAAACGAAAGAAGTTGACAGCTAGCACGTCGTGAGTGCGACAAACAGGTGAAACCACTCAGCATGATGCTGTGCTATGGGGAGCCCACAGCACAGCGCTGGTTTTCAGTGGTCACCCTTGAAAAACGTACGGACGTACAGACGACGTCTACAGTATATTCCTGCAACTTCCAATGAAAACAATGTTTTGTACTCGTATGTTATTTCAATTCGGAAGAGTGATTGTAAAACGCATCAAACTTTGTCTGTAAGGCAGCACTCACAACTTTTTTTACAATAAAATTAATTCTCGATTCAAGATTCTCGGTTGTAGCCAACATTTTAGAAATTTTCGGTGAGGTTTTTAGACATTGTGATCAACATGTGTAGGTCTTCTTTTTTAGACCGCAATTTCAAAACAAAAGAGTTTTTGCAGGTTTTTTCAATTTGGGCGAATGACCCAGATCATATCAAACTGTAATTTCGGAACCCACAAATTTTTATCATTGGCAGCCTTGACAATGCCACCCTGCTGTGTACAGTACAGGTTTTCTCCCTTTTGTACCATACTTCCCAAGTTTGTGCAAGTCTCAACCAGGTGACTCAAACGGCCACTTGCAGAATCATATAAATATGAATATTATGATATGTCATATTAATATAAATCACAACAAATCGTAAAATAATCTCAGACGCAATATCATCATCTGCCTAGCCTTTTCCCAACTATGTTGGGGTCGGCTTCCAGTTTTACCGGATGCAGCTGAATACCAGTATTTTACATGGAGCGACTGCCTATCTGACCTCCACAACCCAGTTAGTACCGGGAAATACGATACCCCTTGGTAAGACTGGATGTCAGACTTTTTGGGCCTCTGACTACCTAACGACTGTCAAAGATCTACAAATGACAGCCGGGACCAACGGCTTAACGTGCTTTCCGAGGCACGGAGGAAACTCGGTATGTATTGGGTGGTCACCCATCCACAGACCAACCTAGGCAAGCATGGCTTAACCTAACGATCAACCCGAGCGGCTGTTATTATTTAGCCACGAGCTCCTCTCCTATCTCCGACGCAATAATTATTATGAATTGTCAATTTGTGATAATTTTGCGAATTGTAACGTGATTAGATACCGCTAAAACGGCCCTTTTGGGCCCGCTGGTCTTACTAAAGATATTTTAACTCAAAAGACTTCTTGAACTTGTCTGATGTTTTATAGATTTCAGCTGCAAAATCTTGCAACATAGCTACTACTTAAGTTTCGTGATCTAAATTATATCTTACTTATCTCTAGCCAATCAAATCAACCGAAATAAATCAGTGTTCAATTTAATCTCTTACAAGATAATACTTTATGCCATTAACTACCTTAGTTCGGTAAATCGGCAAATCAATGCCATTCTTTTCAAGCTCTCAGGTAGCTATTTTTTGTTCAACGACAATTCTATCTTTTGTCGTCCCGGTCTATGGGAGTTTTATAACACGCTTTGAATTAGTCAAAAGAGTGTCAGCAGAGATCTTATCCGGGCATTAGGGGGTGGCTTTCACATTGGCCATTGTTGAATGATAAGGAAGGTGTAATGTCCTAAACAGGGTTTTCTATTGTTGTATGTAAAATTTTGATGGAAGTGATTCGTATTTCATTGGTATGATTGTGGTTGTTAATAGATTAGAACTGATCGTTTGATTTCTTTATTATAAAATACATTATAGAGTTTGTTTTAACGTTTTATCTACACCCATGCTATAAATCATCTATAAAAGTGTCTGAAACAGTTAGCTTATGACCAACATTAAAACAGCCAGTGTCATAATAATCATTATAACACCCAAACTTATAATGTTGTACTAAATTTCATTATGCAAATCGTTTTAAAAAAAGAACATTGTCTAGCACGTTCGATTCACTACCACAGCGCCGTAATTTAAAAAAAAAACTTATAGGTTTAATTCGAAATCACGTCGTATCCCGCCATTTTTGTTCGATATTAATATTGCATTATGTACTTTGTTGTTTACAAAAATAAGTGATACAAGCTATGTGCATTTTAATAATTGTACAATTAAAATGTAAATAATTATATTATTACCTATACATGGTTTGTTTGTATTAATTTAATATGCAATTAAACTTTCCATGAATTTACATAGACTTCTTACAACACTACAACACCCTATGGTTTCAGAACCTTTTATGGAGGATTCATATCATGGATGTAGATAAAGCTTTGTATGCAACTGTACATAATTAGGTATTAAAACACTCATGTGATACTATTATCACACTCTAAACCCCCATTTGTGTTTTAATACCCCTCATTATACAGCAGTTGCTTAAATAACTATTATGCTATGCACCTCCTAATATTATAATCTTTCGAATGATTATTACAAGAAAGTTCCTTTGTTTCTTTAAACATTATCATCGAAGACTCACATACGCTCTGATGCTTAATAAAATTATATTCATTGGTCTATCGAAGAATACCTATTGCTTCTAGAATCTTCTTTTTTAGACAGTATGTTGTTTTGTCAATGAAGGCACTGATTACTTGTTCTCGTGTGACATTTACGTTTTCTAGGCCATCTTTTTCAATTCAAATTTTAAAAGTCAAGAACAGCAGTACCTCAAAACCAACAATTATGTTCTATCTTTGGAGTTGCCTGAGTTTTCCTCGACAAACCGGAACACGCGCAACAGATAAGTGCAACTAATTAAACAAGAAGGAGCGCGAGTAAACTTCCTGATAACAGAGCATCCTTATCAATGGCCAAGTTCTTGAATTAAAGTCTATTTTGAACACGTGGGCCTTTGTTGGAAAGAGGATGAGCCTAAAAGGTACCATTGTTCTGTACAGGTAGACAACACAACATGGATAAGTACAAAAGTTGAACTCTATAAAACGAGCGAAAAGTGGTGTCCACAAAGATGGATGGTCTATTCTAAACGTATCTAATGAAACAGTAAACATATTATGGATCAGAAAATGTAGGATGTTTGTCTATGGTTGTAAATTTGTAGGCCCCAGTTGAGTGACATTAATTTTATTGGAATAATAAACTCGAAATGAAAATTTGAAAACACTTGTAAAGATTTTTTTTTTTACTTCAGTTATTTAATAATGGTATTCAAACAATAATCGTTGGTTTATTGCAAAATAAAATGTATTTCTTCTGGCTACAGATGAATGTGTTTCTAATTTCTTTTATTGAATGATTGCGTGAGAATTCAACTTGAACAGGGTTAATACTTTCATCAGAAATCAGAGAAATAAATAGTTTTGCAACAGGACTTTATTAGGGCAGTTTCAGTCTATCTCGGTCCAATATCTGTACAGATATTGGACCGAGATAGACTGAAACTGAACACGCACACAGACATGCTTCACGTACAGTGCAACTGTACGTGAAGCATGTCTGTGTGCGTGTACGTTCTCGCTCATTGTAAATAGCAGACCTTCTGTCCCTATCTACATTGTGTAGACATTGTAGACAGGTAGAGAGAAGCCTGTTTGTTCGAACTTCTAATATCTTTTTTTTTTTGTTGCTTAGAAACGGTATGGCATTTCGAAGGATTCTTATTTGGGAGTTCCCAGCTTTGGTTTACAATTTCTGGGATGTGGATCGTTGTGATAGGTTTATAGAATTGATTTCATCATTATCATGTAACCTTTTTCTTCCAGACTTAGTTGTGTGGTGATCGGTTATCAAGAATGTGGAAAATGTAGTGAGGAATATTTTGAGTCTGAATGTACCTATGTAAGAGTAGAGGAAGACCAAAGAAATGATGGATGGACTGTGTGAATGATGGATGGTATGGTTAGAAAGAAGGTGACTGCAGAGATGATGATTTCAAGATTCAAGATTCTTTATCTGCATGAAATATGGTATGGTACTTGAGCTCGGACGAAATCTCACCACTACGACTCTTTTTGCTTGCAGCATTCGGCCGCTAATCAACCAATAGCATCGCAGAATCGGACCCCTTGTTTTTTTTTAATGAAACAAACATAAAAAAATATATATATATACTTTATAAAAAAAAACATAAAAAAATAAGACCAATAATTCTTCTCCTTCGTGTCGATGATTCGTTAAGGGTGGTAAACAGTGGAGATCGTGTGCATGGGATTTTGTTTTAAAAATGAGCAGATTTCGTCCGAGCTCATGGTACATGATGGTCTTAAGAATAAAAGGTTTCACATATTTCGCTGACTTCTTTAAATTAAAAAATAAAAATAAAAACACATTGTCCCCCTCATAGTTTAGGCACCTAGTTAAAAAATTAACAAAAAATTATGAAACATTAAATCTTTAACAATCTTTGAAAATAATAACATTATTTTAGAATTAAAAATACTCGTGTGTAGAATAAAGTAATAAAATTAGAAAAGAAAAATAACAAAGGCAAAAGACTTAAAGGTAACATCAATAAAATAGGAATCTAAGCTACTTACAAATGGGTTTATAAGTCAAAAACTCGTTTACTGTATAGAACGCGTTATTACAGAGTTCTTCAGTTTCCTTTTGAAATAATTTATTGGTAGTTCTCTTATTTGTTTCGGTATTTTATTGAAGATTTTGACCGACATGCTATAAGCAAATTGTTTTGGAGAAGTGCTTGCTAGAAGAAGAAGACATTGCGCCGATCCCAAATGAATTGCGATAAGGGCAGTAGAATGACGACAATGAAGATTTCCATTTTATGATAATGGTCCATTATGATGATTTGCATGATTACAATGATTTGCATTTAACCAATTAATTATTATGAGTTAAATGCAAATCATTTGATGTCAGCTTGAGTGCAACAAGCTTCGTAGTAATCTTACTAAGGCGACTACAGGAGCTAAACGCGAGTTTTATAATGCAAAAAAGCATATGATTCACTGCAATAAACAAAACCAGAAAAATATATGATTTTTTTTGCAGGATATATGCTAGAACGATAGTGTTTTGAAAAATAATACAACTAATTTTATTCGATAGAAAAAAATCACGAACTTATCTCTAAAAATTTCTTTTAACGAGTAAAAACCATACTAAAATACATGCGATCATTCTGATTTTTTGGGAAATAATTCTCCAAGCAACATATTAGCATCATAGTGTTTTACTTTTTTAGTCCAATCAATAGATTTTTTTTAAATCGCAAAAAAACACTCATTTCGCACTATTCGGCCCGCAGTGACTGACGTAACAACCACTTTGTAATGCAAGCTGATTGGAACTTTATTCTAAGAGTATTTCAAATGAAGTTGAATCACCAGAAATAGAGTTGCTAATTTAGCTCCTGTAATCGCCTTAAAGCTTTTATTTTGAAAACAGTAAGCTCGCAGTAAGCAGTAACTTCTCAGGTTCAATTCAAAAACGAGCTTACTTACTGTTCTGCCACAAAATGATTCTTATCTGTTAGCGAAAGGAATGCTAAAGTGGTGTTAAAATATGCACATTTACACCCAAAAACTAATTGTTATCATTGTTTATGGTTACAGTCGCAGGTAATAGAAAAACAGTTACTTTTAACCACCTTCTAAGCTTAATTTGAAACTGTGGGAGATTTTTTTTAATCTTTATAACTTGGAATATGTTGGGGATGGATAAAGAGGTTTACATATTTTAATTTTGCACTGGATGTGATTATAATTTTATTATTTTTTACTTTTATTTTTTATGTGACATTTACTGATTTGACATGAATAGGTACTTATTTTATTAAGTATTTTACTTTTTTATTTTATTATGATTTTTGTGTTTTTTTTTACTTACATTCATTTGGAACGAACTTGTTAATAAAATTTGATTATTGTGAATGTGGGGACCATGTGGGTCACGTTTTTATTTTTTTTTGTTTTTTTTTCTCACAACTGTCTGTCAGTTTGAGTACTATAAGCGACCTACCCAAATGTCCTTTCTTTGGTATTGTTCGTCGTTTCGTTGAGCTCCTTGAGTTATAAGTCGAGCTACACGTTAACTGACAAATGCTTGCACTGTCACTGACTGGACAGGTCCACTCAAATCTTTATGGTTCTTTCTTTAAAAGACCTAATCTGCATAGTCCTCATGTGAATTGAGCAAGATTATGTCTGGACTTTAAAAGAGACTACGACCTCTGAGTTTGTTTCAGCTGTTTCTTCTCAGAGTAGTCAGGTACGAAACACCGGCCCCATCTAGTTTTAAAAAATGACGTGTAAAAGTGTTTGTAAAAACCTACTTACAAAATAAACATCATTTATCAATTATCCGTCTCGGATCAAATTATTTATTAATTTCCTAGTGGAGTTCAGGACTGCCCAAGTATAGGGACAATTCTTGAAAGGGATCGTAACACCTAAAATCTATATAAATGCGTCCCTATGTGTTAATCAAGGTTATAAACTATATGTGTGCCCAATGTCATCCAAATTCGTTCAGTAGTTTCTGCGTGAAAGAGTAACACACGAACGTGTGTTACTCTAGTTATAAATACGACAGTTTGTGAGGATGTATGAACATACATCCTCACAAACTGTCGTATTTATAACTTCGTAGTAAGATCCTCGCTATACAGAAGTGACAGTAACTACTTACTGCACACTACTGTAGGTGTCAGATGTAAATAAATATGTAACTGTAGAATCAAACAATTCACCCATTATAAACACTTTTCACTAATATCCACATTAACAGCACACTTAGAATAGAGCCCAACTCTTTAAAAGCGACCCTGTCATTACCCCCCTCCCCTATATAAGTTGAAGTAGAGTGACGTAATCTCACAAGATGATGACCTACATAGCTATAATGAGAGTATTCAAGCACTGCCGCCATTAATGTCACATTCTTGCAACAAAAGAAAACTTGTGGTCGTATTTACTCTCTTATTTGTATGAAGGCTTCTCGATCTTAGCTGTCTTTAGAAGAAACTATGATTAGAGCATTTTTTTCTTAATTAGCTCCACTTTCCCTCACCTCGTTGGTTCGCGACTGCTGAGCATGAGGACCTAGGTTCGATTCCCAGGTTGGGCAAAGTGTTATTGGGTTTTTCCATCAGGAATTTCTCAGTAATAGACACAGAGTTTGGAATTGTGCCCGGTTGCTGGCAATAGGCTCACCCCCTATTCAATGGAACTTAAACATCATCTGCCTAGCCTTTTCGCAACTATATTGGGGTCGGCTTCCAGTTTTACCGGATGCAGCTGAATACCAGTATTTTACATGGAGCGACTGCTTATCTGACCTCCACAACCCAGTTAGTACCGGGTAATACGGATACCCTTTGGTAAGACTGGTTGTCAGACTTTTTGGGCCTCTGACTACCTAAAGACTGTCAAAGATCTACAAATGATAGCTGGGACCAACTGCTTAACGTGCTTTCCGAGGCACGGAGGAAACTCGGTATGTAATGGGTGGTCACCCATCCACAGACCAACCTGGGCAAGCACGGCTTAACCTAACGATCGACCCGAGCGGCTGTTATTATTTAGCCACGAGCTCCTCAATGGAACTTAAACATCACTGACGAAATGTGGGTGCACTATTATGTTCACTTCTGCCTAACCGTTCGGCGATTACAGACGTGATGTTATGTTGAACAATACGTCTAAATAAAAATTCTCCAGAAACAGGCATCACTATCTTCATCTTAGTCGGAAGACGTTTACTGCTAGACAATTGTTTCCAAGCGATGAAATCAGGAACAAGATAAATGCCTAATGGATATTTTGTACTTGGTTCATATCCCTACTACTACTATTATCATAGGAACTCCATGTTTTTCTTCATTCATTATGCGCACGGCTAAAGTCCATGCTAGAGCGGCTGTGTTCTTTTAACCCATATAGATGATAATATATCTACGTATACACTAATATTATAAAGAGGAAAGGTTTGTATTTTTGTGTGTATGTTTGTAATGAATAAACTCAAAAACTACTGCGCCGATTTCAAAAAATCTTTCACCATTAGAAAGCTACATTCACCCTGAGTAACATAGGCTATATCCTATATCCGTAATCCTACGGGAACGGGAACTACGCGAGTGAAACCGCGTGACGTCCGCTAGTATGTCATAAAGACAAGACTGAACAGGCATCTTCCAGTTACGTTTGTTCCAGCGTAGGGTCTACGCTGCGTAGACCTCATTTATCGGTTTCCATCATGACATATCGGGGTCAGGAGAAGGCCTATCAGGCAATTGTAACAATAGAGCCCCGACCAACACTTTAGGAGGCTCTCATTGCGCGGCTTGATTCAGATAGCAGTACTCCTGGATACGGCATGCATAGTGAGGAGGTTTCTCTCTCGATTTTTTATATTTTTAATTGTTTTAGATATATTATGTTGTTTTTTTTAATATTTAAAATGAAATAGATAAGAGACCCCATATCTTCCCGTGGGTGACGTAAGAGACGACTAAAGGACTTACCAGAGAATGGGCAGCAGCGTTCTCTGTGCTTTTGTAACAACCGTACTGCGATCGCCAACCCGCCTGCCAAGCGTGGCGATTATGGCAAAGACCCCCCTTTTGGGGAGACCTATGTCCAGCAGTGGACGTCTTTCGGCTGATATGATGATGATGAGATAAGAGAAATTATGAGTAAAGGATAACAATAATAGGGTCTGACTTTCCTGCTACCCCGGACACCAGGTCTCCGTCAATCAGTTGCAAATTCTTTCCCCACACCGCGAACTGATCAATTATGTATGTTAAGATACCACACCGCATGAATAAACTAAACACGACTATTAGCATAGTAATACATATGTAGTACTTGCATATATAGACCGACTCATTACCCATACATAATTATTATCTCTGTCAGTTTCTGTACCTATATATTTATGTAAATCTCGCTGATGCTGTAGTAGGTATCGTTTAACGATTTCCTGTTGGTAATTGTAGTAGACATTTTGGGAGTTAGGAGCTCGTGGCTAAATAATAACAGCTCGGGTCGATCTTTAGGTTAAGCCGTGCTTGCCTAGGTTGGTCTGTGGATAGGTGACCACCCTTAAATACCGAGTTTTCTCCGTGCCTCGGAAAGCACGTTAAGCTGTTGGTTGGTATATCTTTGACAGTCGTTACAGGTAGTCAGTGGCCCAAAAAGTCTGACAACCAGTCTTACCAAGTGGAATCGTATTACCAAGTACTAACTAGGTTGTGGAGGTCAGATAGGCAGTCGCTTCATGTAAAATACTCAGCTGTATCCGGTTAGACTGGAAGCCAATCCCAACACAGTTGGTAAAAGGATAGGCAGATGATGATTTTGATTAAGGTTCCCTCCAGGTTAGTTGGAGCTCTGCTAGCGATGGACTTGGGGAAGTCCGTCGTCTAAGCAAATAGGCCCGAGTAGGCGTCGCTTGGTGTTACCGCGCGCCTCTCACATGGAATGACAAGGCGAGGACGAACTCACCTTTACCTGAGAAGAGGTTTGTCACAAAAAAAAGGTTAGGTGGAGCCCAGGCGCTTGCTTCGCAGGCAATTACCTACCTCATAAGATCCAATTAAACTATGTTACGGACTTAAATAAGTATGATGGGTGATTTAAAATTTGACACACATAAAGATGCAGTTGAGGTTTTTAGAGTTGGCAAAATATTTTTTTAATGAATTGGACCACGGAACTCTCAAAAGGTGCTGTGGACCAACTATTTTGAAAGTTGGACAACTGCCCCTAGTACAGACCCATGGTCCAACTAGTTGGACAGAGCAGTTGGACCATTGCCCCGGACTGATTTTATTTATGTAGTGATGCTTAAAGTTTGATTGAAGTTGGACCGAACTAGTCAACGTAATATTGAATCTTAATCTGTGTGTCAGATACCCTAATGAGTTAAGTCTAACTTTCGCAACACGAAAACAACGACGATTCACGGGGTGTTTAGTCTCAACGGACCGCTGTCAATTCATTTTGGTCCGTTCAGACGTAGACAAAAAATGTTTACGTCCGAACGGACCGGTGTCAAAAAAAACAAATGAATAAACAATAATAAGTTTAAAGGTACAGTCGCATACATTGTTGTTGTTTTCATTGCTTACGTATTGAAGCCTAAGGTCTGACTTGGCTAGTTTTCAAACGAATTAAAAAAAAACATTCTTTATGAGCGTATAACACCCCTATGAAAGTTTGTATGAAATTTCTTCATTTTTGAAGTTAGAATTGTAAAAAATTGTAGATGAGCTCATGCATAGTAGAACTAAAGTATACTGTCACTTTTTCGAAACTTCGAAAATTACGGATTTTGTAACGTTATTTTTTCCTGGATAGGATCCACAAAACTGTAAGGTCACTGAGCACTCACCTACCTAACTTTCAGTCTGGAGGGGAGCACTGTTAAAAGAAATAAAGGGGACGAGTTATAAGAATTTATTAACAAAGATAATCTAAAGGCTGGAGCTACTTAATTACTAATGCCAGTGAAGCTGGCGGAAAGTACTGAAGATGAAACGCAGAATGGAATAAATAACTGAAGAACGTCCGTCTTCAGACTGTGGAGGAGGACCGAGGAACCATCAACTCTCAGGCCGTAGAGAAGGGCCGAGGGCATCTGTCTTCAGACGGTGGTGGACGGCCGAGGACCGTCAATCCTCAGGCCGTAGGAGGAGGGCCGAGGGCATCCGTCTTCAGACGGTGGTGAACGGCCGAGGACCGTCAATCCTCAGGCCGTAGGAGGAGGGCCGAGGAGCATCAAATCTTCATCAGGCTTGTGTAGCTCAAGCATCAAGGTTTCTAGGTGTTCTTGGTGAGGGTGCGGCACGGAGAGAGGCCGACTTAAAACCGAAGAATAAGGGAAACTGCCCGTTTAAATAAACTTTTATGGAGCTTCTCAGAGGTGTTACTGCCCTCAGCTCTGAACGTAGACTGCCCATTCCACCACCAGGCTCCTGTCAACTCCACATAATTTACATTTTAAAATTAGAAAATTATTAAAAAGAAAATCGAATGAGGTCGATGTGATTTACCTATACAACCTACAAATAGCTCCAGCAATAAATTAAAAATAAAACTAGGGTTGCCACTAACTGACATCACAAAAGTAAACAAAGATTTAATCTTAAATAACTTGAATTACAAGGTAAAAAGGCCAAAGCCGTTGCTAAGCCTCCAAGAAATGACCATGAAGCTACCTAGGGAGGACGAATGCTTAAATTTTCAGGTTAATAATATCCAAAAATGTAAGTAAAAACCATGTAAAAGACATACACATTACATTACCCCGAAAACCCCGGAAAATTTTTGAATACAATGAAAAAATTTTCTTATTTAGCATTAAGAGAGCGTTAATCAACAAAAAATTAAGCTAAATGAGTATATACAGTGATAAAGTAAGTTTAAAAACAATTAAAACTAAGATTCCCCATAACCCCAGAAAATTACTAACTAGAAAAAATTTCGAGGTTGTAAATAAGACCTTGCTCTTTCATACACCTTTCATCAACCTACCCTACACACTTCCTCAATCATACATCACCAGCATACTTAGGGGATATGGTTCACATTCAATGACGCATACTCCACAAGGAATTATTTTTAAGGTTTACGAAGGCTTATTTATTTAATTTAGGTGTCGTAATCTGCACCTGTTCTAAAACCCGTTAA
Source organism: Xestia xanthographa (assembly GCA_905147715.2). NCBI lineage: Eukaryota > Metazoa > Arthropoda > Insecta > Lepidoptera > Noctuidae > Xestia > Xestia xanthographa. The sequence goes on from LR990655.1 coordinate 4,194,493, forward strand.
AATTAAAAGAATATATTTACAAAGTTTTTCTGCTTTAGAAAAGCAGCCAAGGTTTAAGAGCATAAAGCGCTTAAGAGAAGCCTTTAAGCTTGAAGTCAAGGGTCAAGGAGGGTCAAGGATAAAAAATTATTATCTAAGTTTAAAAAAGTACACTAAGGCTTATTTAACGAGTTAATGCGACCGCTCGACACAACGGCTTATTTAATGAGTTGTGCACCGCTCAACACAATGGCTTATTTAAAGAGTTGTGCACCGCTCTACAAAATAAAAAGAGGGATCTAAATAAGCCAAACGTTTTAGGGAAGGTAGACCTTGTGGAGTATTTACAAAACTTAAAATGTAAATGGTTTTTACAAGGAATGAGTTAAAGAGGCTAGGCATTGAAGTTATAAAATAATAAAAACCGTAAAGAACTCCAGACAGAAAATAAGGCGATAGCAAATTCAAAAGTAAAAGGTATCGAAAAAAAATATAAATAAATAAAATATTATGAAAGTGATAAAAGAAATTAAAAAAAGTCTACGGAGGCCGAGAGTGTTTGAGTTAGGACTCAAGTCCAAGAGAGCGTTTGAGAGGAAACTGTTGTAAAACCTACTAAGTAATAATACTTTTTGTTAGGTTTTATTGTTTTTTTGTAATGTAGATAAAAAGATATTTAAGTTTGAATTCTGAACTACTCAATTTTGAAGTTTAAAAAGAAATATAGCAACCATCGTACACGCTTACTTAGTTTTATTTTTTCATTTCGCTATTTCCACAATATTCAAATTACAATTACAACACGTTATCAGCACGAAGGTTCTGTATAATTTACCTACGATCGAATTTAAAAGGAGATTGGTGGTGAAATTGAAGATACCTAGTTAACATGACGTCTGCAGTTTCTGGTATGTCGCTAAATGGTATTCCAATACTTTGTAATCGAGAAGGATATACTGTGTGGAAATTTAAAATGCGAATGTTATTAATCCATGAAGGATTGTGGGAAACTGTAAGCGGAGTAGTTGTCGAAGGGAATAAGACGCCCGACGATGTACGAAAGGATGAAAAGGCTCTTTCTAAAATATGCCTAACTGTGAATGGTGCTGCTATTTCTATTGTTCGACCAGCTAAGACCGCAAAGGAAGCGTGGGATACTCTTATGAAATCCTACGAGGATCGAAGTTTGGGTCGTAAACTGTCATTGGAACGTAAGTTGTACAGATACTCCTTATCTGATTTTTCTGATTTAGAAGCATACTTAACGGCAATAACTACAACAGCACTAGACCTGGCCGATATTGGCAAAACCATAGAAGATAGTTCTTTAGCAGCTATTATATTGGGAGGTCTAACGTCTCGCTACGAGCCCATGATAATGGCGCTTGAGAATGGGAGCGTTGAAGTCACAACAAATTTGGTGAGGACTAAGCTGTTGAGCGAAATGACGAAAGAGACTAAAGATGATGTGACTGCGTTGCATACTAACAAGCAGGTTATTTGTTTTCGATGTAAGAAGCCAGGGCACAAGAGTCCTAATTGTCCTCTCAAAAAGAAGGAGAAAAAGGCAAAGGCGAGTTGCTCTACAGAAAGTTGTTCTAAAGATAAGGGACTGACTGCTTCTAGTTCAGGGAATATGGATGCATGTGTCACGGAATTGGCTTTGGGTGGTGTCACGGAACTGGCTTTGTCTGCACCAAGTGTTCCGATGTCTGAGAAGTGGATTATCGACTCTGGTGCGTCTACTCACATGACTCCACATGCTGAATGGTTTAATAGTTACCGACCCTGTGACGGGAAGATAACTGTAGCAAATGGTAAAAGTTTGCCGGCTGTAGGTTTAGGAGATGTTGCTATTGACACAGAAAACAACTTTAAGAAGATTTTAAATGTTGTACATGTTCCTGGCCTAGATTGTAATTTACTCTCAGTCAAAAAGGCAGTAGAGAAAGGTTTCTCGATTGTTTTTGATACAAATGGCTGTAATTTTTATAATTCTAATGATGTTTCTTTTATGAATGATCCTGTTTTACATGGTTCTATTTGTGGTGGATTGTACACTTTAGATTGTACAATACAACCGCAAGGTGTTTCAGCTTATAATGTTCACACTAATTTGTCCCAGTTTCAGCTTTGGCATAAGCGTCTAGGACATCTCTGCCGAATTGGTATGGATCTACTCAAAAAAGGTCTAGCTGTTGGTGTTGAGTATACTGAGGTTGACAAAGAACCATGCGTAGCTTGTGTAAAGGGTAAGCAGGCCCGGAAGCCTTTCAAAGCGATAAAGTATAAGAAGGCTTCGTCACCATTAGAATTGGTCCATACGGACGTTTGTGGTCCCCTGACCACTGAATCTTTTAAAGGTAATAAATATTTTATTATTTTTGTAGATGACTATACACGTTTTATAACCCTTTATTGTATGTCATCTAAGACAGAAGTTCAGAAGTATTTTTGTGCTTTCCAAGCATTTGTTGAAAGACAGACTGGCACTAAGATTCGAACCCTTCGGTCAGACAATGGTACTGAGTATGTCAACAAGAAGCTGACAGACTATTTGCAGGCTCAAGGGATTCGACATGAAACGTCTGTACCATACAGTCCTCAACAAAATGGGGTAAGTGAACGTTGCAATCGTAGTATTGTAGAGAAGGCTCGTTCCTTGCTGGCACAGAGCTCTCTGTCGAAAGCTTTTTGGCAGGATGCTATTGAGACTAGTGTTTATTTAAAGAATAGGTCACCTCATCGTGCACTTGATGGTAAGACGCCATATGAAATGTGGTGTGGTAGAAAACCCGACCTGTCTCATTTAAAGGTGTTTGGTTGCCGAGCTTTAGTTCACGTGCCTTCATGCCAGAGAACTAAGCTAGACATGAAAACTTCTGAACATATCTTCGTTGGATATTCAGACGATCCAAGGAGTTATTATTTCCGTAGTGCGGAAAACCCTCGGAGGTTGATTAAGTCACGGGATATTACGTTTTTTGAAAATATTTTTTCAGGATTGAAGGAAAAATCTGTTCAGCCTGAAGTTGTTTTGAGCCCTAATGTCATTAATCTTTTTTCACAAACTTCTTCAGATACCACATCGCCACAGGAGATTTCTATCTCATCTGCTTCTACTTCTTCACCTTCTATGGAGCTAGAGCAAGTTGACGATTTTGTGGACGCGACTGATGAAGCTGGTGGGGTTGGTGACACGGAGTCTTTACATTCGGGTGAACAACTTGATCTGTCCTTGGTTCCTTCAGATGAACCTAACGATGTTTGTCCTGAGAGAAGGTATCCTGAAAGAGTACGTAAACCTCCAGATTATTATTCATACGGTACTCACGGTGTTGATTTATTGTATGATGATCCGAAAAGTTATCGTGAAGCTATTAATAGCGATGATAAAGATAACTGGATCTCCGCAATGAAGGATGAGTACAATGCCTTATTAAATAAGCAGACTTGGACATTAGTGGATAAACCAAATAAAAAGGTTATTCCATGTAAATGGGTGTTCAAGATAAAGAGGGACGCAAACGGTGCAATAGTTCAGTATAAGGCGCGACTAGTTGCCAAAGGTTTTAGTCAAGTTTGGGGGACTGACTATAACGAGACTTTTGCCCCTGTGGTTCGAAATTCATCTTTGCGTACCCTTATAGCGTTAGCGGCAGAAATGGATTTAAAGATCCAACACATGGATGTCGATACCGCATTCCTCAACGGGGATTTAGAGGAGGAGGTGTACATGCAACAGCCTGAGGGATTTGCTGAGCAAGGGGCAGAAGGTAAAGTCTGTTTGCTCAGAAAATCCATTTATGGTTTGAAGCAGGCAGCTCGAGCCTGGAATATCAAGTTGCATCAAATTTTATCAAAAATTGGTTTTGCACGAACATCTGCGGAATCATGTGTTTACTTGAAAAAGTTTGGTAATGAAACCATAATACTTGCAGTCTATGTTGACGATCTAATTGTCTTTTACAAAGAAAAAAGTTTGTTTGACGCTGTCAAAAATGACTTGGAAATTTTTTTCTCGCTAAAAGATTTGGGTGCATTGTCGTGTTGTTTAGGCTTAAATATTAACCGTGTTGACGATAAAATCGTAGTCAGTCAGAAGACCTATATCCAGGCAGTGTTGGACCGGTTTAATATGCGAGATTGCAAGGAGATGTCTACACCTTTGGAGAATAACAAGTTGGAGAGAGGTAATCCAACATCTCTTGGTGAATATCCTTACCAAAACTTGATAGGATGTCTCATGTACCTAGCTATAAACACGAGACCCGATGTAGCTTATGCCACAAGCTATTTAAGTCAGTTTAATAACTGTTATGATAAGAGGCATTGGTTGGCTGCTAAAAGGGTGTTACAGTATTTGAAAGGTACTATGGATTACTGTATTACTTACAGGAAAGACGGTAGACGTCTGTGTGGATACACGGATGCTGACTGGGCAAACTGTGTACATGACCGTCGGTCGTACACTGGTTACTACTTCACGCTAGCAGGTGGACCTATTAGCTGGGAGTGTAAGAAGCAGCCGACGGTAGCATTACCGTCTACAGAAGCTGAGTATATGTCCTTGGCCAGTGCTGCAAAGGAGGCTATTTTCCTCAGACGGTTAGTGTGTGACATTACAGGTTTTGCTGATAGGGTGTTGCTATACAACGATAGTCAAAGTGCACAGAAACTTGTGCTCAATCCAATCCACCACAACAGAACCAAACACATTGATACGAGATATCATTTTATTCGTGAAAAGGTTACTGAGGGTCTTATAGATATAAAGTTTATACCTACGGATAAAATGACAGCCGATGTTTTAACCAAGCCCTTAAGGCGCGTCGCTCATCTTAGGTGCGTTGTTAATATGGGTTTAGTGATAAATAGGTAGAATAGTTTTCTATTTATTTATTTTTCGTTGGTTTAATGTCATGTGTGTGTTTTTTTTGTCATCTGGTAGTAATGTTGTTATTTTCTATTGTGCTTAGCATTACTGCTTTATCTTTTTATTTCCATTAAGGGCGGATGTTGTAAAACCTACTAAGTAATAATACTTTTTGTTAGGTTTTATTGTTTTTTTGTAATGTAGATAAAAAGATATTTAAGTTTGAATTCTGAACTACTCAATTTTGAAGTTTAAAAAGAAATATAGCAACCATCGTACACGCTTACTTAGTTTTATTTTTTCATTTCGCTATTTCCACAATATTCAAATTACAATTACAACAGAAACTCAAGTCCAAGAGAGCGTTTGAGAGGGAACTCAAGTCCAAGAGAGCGTTTGAGAGGGAACTCAAGTCCAAGAGAGCGTTTGAGAGGGAACTCAAGTCCACGAAAGCGTTTGAGAGGGCACTCAAGTCTAAGAGAGCACTCAAGATTAAGAGTGTTTAGGACTCGCCCTTAAGAGTGTGGACCCGTGCTTAGGACCCGCACTTGAGATTGAGGACTAGCCCTTAAGAGTGTGGACTAGCCCTTAAGAGTGTGGACTAGCCCTTAAGAGTGTGGACTAGCCCTTAAGAGTGTGGACTAGCCCTTAAGAGTGTGGACTAGCCCTTAAGAGTGTGGACTAGCCCTTAAGAGTGTGGACTAGCCCTTAAGAGTGTGGACCCGTGCTTAGGACCCGCACTTGAGAGTGAGGACTAGCCCTTAAGAGTTGGACTCGTGTTTAGGACGCACACTTGAGAGTGTGGACTCGTGTTTAAGAGGAAAGAGGGAAAGAAGGATCAGGTCAGGACCGTAACACCGTATTCAGTAAACTGAGTAAACGTCAGGGCAGCTCCCGTAATACAGTAGTCGGGCAAGCTCCGAATAAAACATTAAGAGGGTCTGAGTACTTGAGAGGGCATAAAAATGTTTAAAAAAATATAAGACAAGGGTCCAAAGAGGTTCGATTAAAAAATAATATTAAGAGTACGACACAGAGGGTGCAAAGAGGTTTGATTAAAAAATATCGTAAACCAATAAAAACTGTATGGTGGTAAAATTTGGAATTAATGCATAAAAAGTTTGCTAAACTTTAGTACCTATTTTGGCCACCGCAAAGCAAACTTTTTGCTGCTGCAAAAGAACTAGATCTCTATGGGCCTGTTACCTAGCAACGCGTGACAAATAACAAGTCAACCCAAAATAATTTTATGCAATTTTACCCGACTAGGGCGAAACTCAAAAAGGAGGTTATGTATATTATGTGTATGTATGTAAGTACGTTTTTTATCGAAAAATGAGGGATTTTTTAACGAGTATGTTTATAAGATTTTGGTGTTATTGAATAAGAATATCACCCAAAATTATCATAACTCAGTCTAGATTTAATTCGTTAGAATTTCTTAGAAAAATCTAGATTTAGTTATTTTATTATAGGCTAAAGATTCAATTTTACGCCAGATTCGCGTATGCCAAATTTATAGTCTAGGATCAAGTAATTTTTCAGTGTAAAAATGTATAGATTGCACTAGCCGTGTTATCAGATCAAAATAAAATGAAGTAATCATTAAAGTGTTAATAGTTCAGAATATATTAGTAAAGTATTTGTAGTGGGTGTAACGTAGTATTTTAGGGTTGTATAAACATCCACAGGATATTCTCCTGTTTCAGTCGTGAAGTGTCCCAACGACCCACTTGGGAGTGTCCACGAATGGATTAACACATCAAGCGACCATTGGGTACGAATACCAGAGGGTAAACGTAGTGGTGTGCAAGTCTGTGGGATGCAGTATAGCGATGTTTAGGTAGAGAGTAAGTACATATAATATGAGATGAACGATTACGGGATATTGTCCAATAACCGTCGTAGAGTAACCAATCTCCAACCTTGGCAATGCCCACAAGTGGGTTAACACAACCAAGAGGCCGAAAGGGTGCCAATTATCTTTCGATAATGGAATGTGTGTGAGGTGAGGAATACCTAGATGATGTTTAGTTGTAGAAGAGTTGTGTAAGAGTTGAGATGGATGAAAAGATGAAAATAATAAAATGCTTACCAAATATACTCACTTGGGGAAGTGTTATTTTCGAATTTTGAGAAGTGCAGAATGCCTAGAAATAATTTAAGAGGGGTGGGTTAGTAAATATTTGGGCGCCAGTCTGTAACGTTACATTTTCCTGGATAGGATCCACAAAACTGTAAGGTCACTGAGCACTCACCTACCTAACTTTCAGTCTGGAGGGGAGCACTGTTAAAAGAAATAAAGGGGACGAGTTATAAGAATTTATTAACAAAGATAATCTAAAGGCTGGAGCTACTTAATTACTAATGCCAGTGAAGCTGGCGGAAAGTACTGAAGATGAAACGCAGAATGGAATAAATAACTGAAGAACGTCCGTCTTCAGACTGTGGAGGAGGACCGAGGAACCATCAACTCTCAGGCCGTAGAGAAGGGCCGAGGGCATCTGTCTTCAGACGGTGGTGGACGACCGAGGACCGTCAATCCTCAGGCCGTAGGAGGAGGGCCGAGGGCATCCGTCTTCAGACGGTGGTGAACGGCCGAGGACCGTCAATCCTCAGGCCGTAGGAGGAGGGCCGAGGAGCATCAAATCTTCATCAGGCTTGTGTAGCTCAAGCATCAAGGTTTCTAGGTGTTCTTGGTGAGGGTGCGGCACGGAGAGAGGCCGACTTAAAACCGAAGAATAAGGGAAACTGCCCTTTTAAATAAACTTTTATGGAGCTTCTCAGAGGTGTTACTGCCCTCAGCTCTGAACGTAGACTTCCCATTCCACCACCAGGCTCCTGTCAACTCCACATAATTTACATTTTAAAATTAGAAAATTATTAAAAAGAAAATCGAATGAGGTCGATGTGATTTACCTATACAACCTACAAATAGCTCCAGCAATAAATTAAAAATAAAACTAGGGTTGCCACTAACTGACATCACAAAAGTAAACAAAGATTTAATCTTAAATAACTTGAATTACAAGGTAAAAAGGCCAAAGCCGTTGCTAAGCCTCCAAGAAATGACCATGAAGCTACCTAGGGAGGACGAATGCTTAAATTTTCAGGTTAATAATATCCAAAAATGTAAGTAAAAACCATGTAAAAGACATACACATTACAATTTTCATACAATCTTTCATCCCCTATTTTACCCCCTTAAAGAATAGTACATTTTGATACAAGTGGAGGAAGTTTTTTATTGTATTCGAGGCGGAGAGCCGAGAACTGCAATAACAAATGTCCACGTGTATCAAACGTCGTTTTTGAATACACCTTTGAAGAAATAAAATAAAAACTATAAATATTTTTGTCATGAATTATCAGGAAACTATGATTTAAATTTTCTTTTTTTTTCCGTGCTTTGCTTTCGCCAAGCAAAAGAAAGAGAAGCAAAGGTATAAAGCCGCTAAACAGCCTCCTATATGAAAAATAGAAAATTCAAATATGTTTGAGTTTAGAACACAAATAAATGTAAATAGATCCACCCCAAAAAAGTACTAGGCTGGCATGAGTTCAAGGTGGTATTTATTTTAGGGATCGGTCATGTACCCCAAAAAGTACTAAGCTTAGGTACCCGAAAAAGTACTAGGCTGGCATGAGTTCAAGGCACTGTAGACCCTCCGTACCCCTGGCCGTACCCCTGGTGGTACGGTAGGTGTTTTAAAGTTAAACGCTACATACACGCTATAGTGTTGTAAAGTTGTAACTCTAGTTAAAACCACTTCTGACCCCCTAGTAGCAAGACTTTTCGCGATATAAGCAAATTTAGAACCTGCTACGACTCCATGACGCGTGCTCGCTTCGCGAAAACTTCGTAAATAACACTCTTTGACTTCTGTCCCCAAAGTGCCGGGCCTCCACCGGCCTCCTTCCGGCCTACGGCCCGGTGCCGATGCCGCCCATGAAGGATTAAAAAATACAACACTATTACGTGGTGGTATCGTTTAACTTTAAAAAACTCACCGTACCATCAGGGGTACGCCCAGGCGTACGGTGGGTATCCAGTTCAAGGTGGTATTTACTTTAAGAATCGGTCTACTAGTAATGAATACAATTATAACATTTAGATACCATCTTGGATTCATGCTTGCCTAGTAACATTTCATTTTATTTTTTTAACTTTTGCACCCGAATGTACTTGATGAAGTTTATTCATTTGTTTTTTTTGACACCGGTCCTTTCGGACGTAGACATTTTTTGTCTACGTCGGAACGGACCGCGGTCCATTCGATTTGGTCCGTTCAGACTAAACACCCGATTCACGATGCACTTGCATTCTGTGCTAAAAAACAAAACATCTCGCCTCTAATTCTTAAAGGTTAAGCAGACATGCATACCGGAGTCTGGATTTATGCCCGCTTGACGGCAATAAGGACGCCCCCTATTACATGGGACTTAAACATTACTGGTGGATTTTGGGTTACCCAATAACACTTTGTGCGACCCGGGAATCGAACCCAGGACCTCATGCTCAGTCGCACTTGCGGCCACTCGACCAACAAGGCCGTCCAGAAAAAACAGTGCAAAAAAGCTTGAGAACAAAGTGCCTCAGGGATGTTTGCCCAATCACGTACAGATGGTTTCCATGCCAACATCAGGAAAAAGGTGGTATCGCTTGTGAGGAGGATTCGGGGGAGTAGCAATAGCATCCTGAAAGTAGGCGGAGGACCTGAGAGCTCCTGTACTGAGGCAACTCATGCGGAGTCATTGTGCGCATGAAATGCCTCGTAAGTACATGAATCAATAACCGGCCTTTAATATGCTTTTCTTTGTTATTTCTTTAATTTGTTACCTACTAATCCTAGTTTATAAGTCTTATGTGTGTAGGTACTAACAAAAATGGTTTCTATGTTGTTCCGAATAAAAACTATTTATTATTATTAAAATACTGCACTCAGTCTTTACGCGTTGTTCCACTAGGTATTTGGATACCTAGTTTGTGCCTCGGAAAGCAGAACTCAAAAACTTAGCAAGAAAAAAAATGAAAATCATACCTGCCGCAACAAAACAACGTCTAAATTTATCAGCCAACATAATGAATAGCCTAAAGAAAAACAACATAAATCATAGCCCCGTACTTCGGTACTTTCCGCAACACTTCGGTACTTTCCGCTACAGGTCCCGATAACCAGTTTAATGAACAATTCCGCATTGTTCTGGCTGCAAGTTTGTTCGTTCGTTAGTGCTTTGTGCAATCTAGGAAGCTAGGTACAACACTCCCTAGTTCATTATCTGATTAGAGTACGTCAACGGTTATGAAGGGCTGAAAAGAGGTTGTGTTGGAAAAACGACTGCTGACAGCTGTGTGAAATCGTCTGTCTTTTAGGGTTCCGTAGTCCTGACAAGGAACCCTTAGGACTAGCGCACACCGCTGGAGGTGCAGCGGAGCGCATTTGAAGACAACAATTTAATATAAACCTTAACTACCTTGATATACGGTCAATATAAGAATAAATTCACACGCGGTACTCGGAGCACCCTCAAGAGCGCCACAAGAGCATGCGCGCGACCCGGCATGGCGTGTGTGCTGGGCCTTATAGTTTCGTCAAGTCTGTCTGTCTGTCTGTCCGAGGTTTTAAGAGACAGTTAGTACTAGAAAACTGTAATTTTGTAGGGGTATGTTATGTTTATTAATTAGGCCGACAAAGTGGTAAAATGAAATTTTGGAAAATGTTTTTTTTTAGGGTACCTACCCTCTACGTGAAGTGGGGATGAATTTTTTTTTTGTCATCTGCCCCATTGTGTGGGTATCGTTGAATAGGTCTTTTAAAATGATCACGGGGTTGCTAGCACTATTTTTCGATGTAATGCTCCATTTACGTAATATTAAAGTTTAAAGTGCTAATTTTTGTTTCAGTAGCCCCCCCCCCCTCTAAAAGCTAAACTGCTAGATCATAAAATCTGGAAAAATTCATCATGATAGTGCATTTCATGAGCTTTAAAGGAAAATTATAGCGGTTAAGATAATTTTATTAGTTTAGTAGTAACAGTCGTTGAACTTGGGTGTTGGATAATTTTATACCAAATAATCCTTATAATAAATCTTTTAAAGTGACTAAGATGGAGTAGTTGCTTGTTTATAACGGGTGAAGACTTGCATTGAAAAACAAAATATAACGAGGTACTACGGACCCTACTTTGCACGTGGCCCGACACGCACTTGGCCGGCTTTTCTTTCTTTCGCGTGGTTAGTGCCTAACCTGAGGCCCCACTTTCTAACGTTTCGTCCGTATATTCGGATCTATCCGTCTCTCTCGCGCACGTCTACAGATGAGTGCGAGTGATAGAGACGGATAGAAACAGACGGACGAATGGACGTTAGAGAGTAGGGCCCCTGGTGTCAGAGTTTTTATTCCTTCTTTTTATCCTCTTATCATCTGTGGTAAATATGATACATTTAGGTTTGTAAAACGTTTGACTTTGTAGACCGTCGTCTTTGTCATTCAAACTTGTGTGAGGGTTGGGTTAGCTTTCTAGAACGCCTGCGACTTCGTTCGCGTGAAAAAGTAGCCTAAGGCCCAGCGCACACCGCTAGAGGCGCAGCGGAGCGCGTTTGAAGACAACAATTTAATATAAACCTTAACTACCTTGATATACGGTCAATATAAGAATTAATTCGCACGCGGTACTCGGAGCGCCCTCAAGCTCTTGTAGTAACAAGAGCATGCGCGCGACCGTTTATCAAGGTAGGTTATATTAAATTGTTGTCTTCAAATGCGCTCCGCTGCGCCTCCAGCGGTGTGCGCTGGGCCAAGTGTGCGCTATTCCAGACAATGATCTATGTCTGTGCCAATTTTCAGCCGTTCTGCCGTGATTGAATAACAAACATCCATTCAAACATATTAAGAAAAAACAACTAAGTATAGATACCTAGGCTGGAAGTCAGACTACCAGTCAGACTTCCAGGCTTCTGATTAATATAGTGTTAACCCAAAAGTAAACTAAAACCGTTTCACAAACCAAAATCTTACATAACATGTCAATATTCCACAATCCCACGAAATAGCCACACATTTTTCCTCGTCGAAAACTCTCAAACATAACAGACAACTTAACAGCAACAACAGAAGGAGTTTCGGACATCTAATCTCAGCGAGAGATCAACAAGCAATTCATCATATCACGATCTTTCACAACAACAACACGAAAAACCGAGTTTCCTTCGACCATACTTAAAAAAATACAAATAATAGACGCAAAATCGCGGCGGCCTAATGGATTCCCCGGTTGGAGGTTCCATGTTTTATTTTCGCATTTTTGCTATAGTAATCAAAAGTGGAATGGATTTCCTGGTTCCATAAAAGATGGTGGCCAAATATTTTTTGAGAGTACCGCGAAAATCGGTGCTAGGCCTAAGCTCAAACAGCCTACAAAAATGGGTAATATTGGTGTCGATTCGGTTGTGCACAAACTAAACTTAATTTAGGCTATTGCTATCTTTTATTAAAAGGCAGTGCGAGAAAAGGACGGCTGTAGCTATGAACTAAGTTAGAGATCTCAAACTAGTTTATGCCTTGCGCTTCACCGTGTTTTTAGTCGACATGTTTTTACGTGCAGGGTGCACTTCATTTGTATGGGAATATTACTTCCAATTAAATTTGACAGCTCTAAATTACGTCCGTTTCTTTCTCGTTTTATTAGAGAGAAAAAGATAGCAATAGCCTAAATTACGTTTAGTTTGTGCACAACAGAATCGACATCACTGTATTCTTTTGTATGTAACAGTGGAATTTGATACAATACGTGTAGGTAATACAGTACCTAAATGTTATTTCTGTTACCAAAGGAATACGGCAAAATATAAAAAAAAATAGGCTGCCTCGTTGGTCATGTGGTCGCAAGCGTGAGCATAAGGTCCTGTGTTCGATTCCCGGGTCGGACAAGGTGTTATTGGGTTTTTCCATCAGGAATTTGCACAGTAGCAGCCACGGAGTTTCCGGGGGTAGGTAATTGACCTTAATACTATTACTATCATGAATTAGGAAAAACGAAAAAAATTACAGTCTTGGGTAATTTAGGAGCAGTCACATGTGAGTTCGTGCCCCTTTGATGGCAAATAGGCTAGCCCCCTATTACATGGGACTCAAACATAACTGCCGAAATGTGGGTTTACTTAAATTGCGTATATCTCTACGAACCCTTCGCGGATTACAAGCGTGATGTTATGTTATGCAGTAGAAAACATCTACTACTTACCCTTTGAAAGTTATAAGACAATCATAAGCACTCAGTAAAAGGCAAAACAATGGCCTGCTTAAGAAGTAGATTAGCTCGCTTTTAAAAGTAAAATTGACAAACTAAGTAATTATGTACTTAACTGACAAAAAAGAAATAGAAGTAATAAAATAATTCTTTAAAACATTAGGTAGCTCTTTAAAATATTTTCTACACTTTAATCTTGAGACTAGAGAAATCCTACAAGGAAATTGGATTAGTAAAGAAATATCATCATCTGCCTAGCCTTTTCCCAACTATGTATGTTGAGATCGGCTTCCGGTCTAACCGGATGCAGCTGAATGGAGCGATTGCCTATCTGACCTCCACGACCCAGGTAGTACTGGGTAATACGATACCCTTTGGTAAGACTGGTTGTCAGACTTATTGGGCCACTCACTACCTGTAACGACTGTCAAAGATCTACAAATGGCAGCCAGGACCAACTGCTTAACGTGAGGCACAGAGGAAACTCGATATGTAATAGGTGGTCACCCATCCACAGACTAACCTAGACAAGCACGGCTTTACCTAAACATCGACCTGAGCGGCTGTTATATTAGTAAATAAATATAAAGAAGGAATTAAACCCAATCTGCGTTTCCAAGAAAAGTGTAAGCATTTATGAGCTGCTGTAATATGCAATAAATCTTAAATTTTTATAGCTTCCGCTCTTTGCACATATTACGTAATATACCTACACTGACAACACATTATGAGTAACCAACGATTACGTATTACCCTTCAAAGTAATTGCTTCTTCCTTAATACAAACACCTTTAGCTTATAATGTTGCTCCCACATATTTGATAGAAATAGATGTACCTGTGTGTGAGTAAGTGAAGTTAAGTTAGGGAATTCATTTGACTAGCAACCTAAACTGTCCATACCTATGCCCATGTCCATGTCGTCAACCAAGCATTCTGTACATACATCAAACTAAGTAACTCTACGCAAAAATTTTTGCTGCGAAACCACTTTTTTTGGGGTGAAAAACCACGATTACAGTCAAAATCAATGTCACGCACTCAAAACATTTTGCTAAAGGGTGCATTGATTAGTACAGGGGTCGTGGAGGTATTCAGTAAAGTTATAAAATTAAATAATTGTATTTAAAATATAACTTGGGAAAAAGTTGGAACTTTGACCCCAATATCTCCATAACTAGAAGGTTCACAAGTATGGTCTAGTCTTGATTCTAGACCAAAAAAGTTGCATTGACGGGGAGAACAAGTGCCTTTGGGCTTCTTTAATAGTACTTTTACACACCTTACAAAACTACCACTCTTATTTCTATGAAATGGCTACGGAAAAATAATTTAGTATGTCGATTTCATAAACAATATTAATTTCTCTAACAGTGTATTCGAAATTATTTCAGACTCTGATTTCTCAAATAAGAATGATAACACAGCTTAGTAGCAAACTATAGCAAATCGAAAATTCCACAATAAATCCATTTCGCACGCAAAAGAATTCGAGAGAGAGCTTTAAAATGTAAGAGAAGCTAACAACGTTCAGTCAGATCGAATAAAATGAAATCTATAAAACTTTAGGAAATCCTCTCAATGGTAATTGTCTTCAAGGCTTCCAAGCTTCTCCCTGGCACGTCCTTCAAGTTGAGTGTCCTGTACAAAGACAGACAAATTAATAGCACGCTAAAGATGCGCTGGAACTTAGTCGAATCCTTTCTTAAACTCCGAATGAGCGAAATGTACTATTGAAATAAATTTTCACAAGGGAACCAAGAACAGAATGAAATTGTGCGATTCTCTTTTTTTGAGAATAAAACTGGTGTCTCGATGCTCTTTTGTGGTGCTACACACGGCAGCTTAGAATCGTGAAATAAAGGTGCTTCTGAAAATGACGGCACACCGCAATCGTTGACAACTTTGCGGTTGATAATAACCGCATACGGCAATGCTGCTGCGGTTTTCATTTGAGCAAGTTTATTAAGATCAGAGGACCAAGACAATGTGAAATCCTACAGGGTGTAAACGGACCTTTCAGCCGTCACCCAAGCATTCTGTACATCAAACTAAGTAACGCTACATAACTTGCGAAAAAATTGGAACTTAACCCCCAATATCTCCGTAACTAGAAGGTTACCAGGTATGGTCTAGAACAAAAAAATGGTCGCAATGATGGAGAGAACAAAGGCCTTTCGGCTTCGTTAAGGTACTTTTACACCCAGTATAGTCTTTTTTTAAGGAGAAGAGTACCTGGAAGGTTATGGGGGAGGCCTTTGCCCAGCAATAGGCCATACAAGGACATAAAAAAAGTCTTTTAACATTAAGCTACCAAGAAAATGACAGTCCTGTTGAAAGTCGATTTATAAAGAAATTCAGCACGCTTAGAAGTGTGATTGCCATTGCCATTAGCCTAGGCCTGCTCGTCACTCAATTGAAAACTTTATTACCTAGTCCAGCCATCAGTTTACGCGACCTATCAATTTGCTACTAGACAAAGACATTAGTGATTCCTAAAAAGGAAGTTAATGGCTGTAGTTACTTTGCCTGGGAATCGCTTTAGAGTCTGTAGACCCCGTCTTAGCACCTAAGGGTATTTGAGCTGGGATATTAAGTAGCTATTCCCATCCCAGTGAACTATCTTGTGACCTTCCGGTGGTATTAAACACTTTCGTTTTTTGATGCAAGCACGCAAAATCGTACAGTGATCATTTTTCGTATGCTTTTCTGACAAAGAGGAACTCAACAATTTCCGATTAAGTGGTTAGAGAAGACAGTCAGGTCAGGAGCATCCATCTGTCCGTCTGCCAATAGAACGCTTTATGGAAGTACCAAAAATGCTCATGAACTTAAAGGCCAAAATTCACTAGTGGACTTTTGCAACCTACAACGGTCATACATAAAGAATGATACTGTAGCCATTTTAATAGTGTACCACTACAATATTTTACGCACATTAGTCACTCAGGTTATAAATACATTTTCTCACAAACAATTGTTATTGGAGTACTGGCGCTGTGCCACGAAAATTATTGAGTAGTTTGTGTTTAAAATTAATTTATTATGTTCTCTGTGCTTTTGAATACGCAGAGTTAAATAAGGAAAGTGCAAAGCTGAATGGCTGTTTCACGATAGAGAAATACTCTGAATCTGTAGATTACATTTTAGAGGGGAAAACAAATTTAATGAAATTATTTGAGTAAAACAGGCCAAACAAGGAGTCACATCCTACGGTTGTGATAAAACATTTACCGTTAACAAAACTAGATTCAGATTAGAAAGACAAAATGACATAATTCAGATAAAGACACAGTCCTAGTTTGATAAAGAGTATCGTTGAAGTAAATCCTGTGATCTTCGATAAAAAAAACTCGAAGTCATGAACCGATTGCGTGGAAATATCGATAGGTTTAGCTTATTCTTTTGAACACATACATTTAATAGTAAGTATGCTCAGGAGATCGTTAAATGTTCATCGTTCTGGTTCACCGAACGCCCAGCCGGTGTATCTCATGCATAATAGCGGTTTTCTCATCTCGATATTCATCTGCCTTTCCTTTTATATCAGCGTTCTGTTTCGATTTTACGAGTACCGTCCGAGAGCCGAGCGGCGTCAATGAGCGAGATATAAACCGCTCGTGTATCCATCAAAAATTAGCGCCAGAGAATATTAGACTTTATGCTAAAGCAGGAGAGATTGTTGTGATAAGTTGAGGGGTAACTCTAAGTTGGTCGATCGACAATAAGTCTTGTTTTGGCATTAAACCGCGATTTTGACTCAAAAGGGTCGCTGAATGGTTTGGGCCCTTTGATTTTGACATCCGGTGCACGTGAACGATTATTCCTTGGTAGCCTTCAAATAGCAATAAAAATATTGAATTTTCAGATGCAGGGAGCGAGATTAATATCGTCTGGGTTATTGTCTTGAAGGGTATTTCGACTTATAGAATGTTTTTTATATAATGTGTTTCGTTTATTTGGTCCCGAAGATTAATTGTGTTTGAAACGAAGAAGTTCCGAGTTTCAATTTCAATTGCTTATTTACGTATCAAGTTTGTTTAAATGAAGCTATTAACTACTGTGTAATTGGAATGCAAATTGATTTACAGAAAAGTTCTTCCATTGCCATCGAATGTGTGAAGTTAATGAGAATTTACAACGGTAAACGGCACAAAATTAATACTGCGAGCATCAATCATTTGCCGCGACGGTCAATTATAAATACATAGTAATCAATGATTTATAGTGGCATAAATGTAATAGTTTCCACTTACAATCTGAGTGTTCAATTAAAACAGGTCATAGATCAACGATGAGAATATTAAACATGAATTTCCTCATAGTAGACATTGAAGATGGAAAGACTATAAATATTAATCGCTGCTCTTTGTAAAACTCTACCTGCACCTAGAGGAATCTGTCCGCTGCCACTGCTAACGCTTTCGAGGTAAAAGAGTTCTGATCAAAGCTTATTTATCTTGAACTAGCTGTTCCCCGAGGTTTCACCCTCGCTGCTCAGCACCTGTTGGTCGTAGCGTGATGTTATATAGCCTATAGCCTTCCTCAAGAAATGGACTATCCAACACTAAAAGAATTTTCCAATTCCAACCAGTAGTCCCTGAGATTAGCGCGTTCAAACAAACAAACAAACAAACTCTTCAGCTTTATAATATTAGTATAGATATAGGACACGAGGTCAGAAATAATGCTCATGATATAATAATGCAGAAACTTCAAATTCTCAAAATATTCAACATCAAAGGTACAAAAATATTAACAGGAAACATCAAAACTAATAACAATCAGCAAAAAAATTACGAAACCTAAACCACTTGGCAATCAATTGACTTTCCTGCTCCGGACTAAAGATTTACTTGCAACAAATAATTTAGCTGCAAGCTAAACTGAGAACAACAATCGGAAACATAATGCTGAGGTCCAAACAGTAACAATTTGTTAGATTTATATCAACTCGTCACGCCTTATGCCTGGAGTACCA
The DNA here is from genome assembly GCA_905147715.2 of Xestia xanthographa. Taxonomy (NCBI): domain Eukaryota; kingdom Metazoa; phylum Arthropoda; class Insecta; order Lepidoptera; family Noctuidae; genus Xestia; species Xestia xanthographa. The sequence continues at coordinate 4,212,578 of LR990655.1, forward strand.
AACCCACAGTGAATTGAACTATAGTCTACAATGCAGTTATAGTTCAATGATTTAATTATCATCATCATCATCATCATCATCATTTCAGCCAAAAGACGTCCACTGCTGGATATGGGACTCTCCCAAAGGGGGGTTTTGCCATAATCGCTACGCTTGGCAGGCGGGTTGGCGATCTCAGTATGGTTGTTACAAAAGCACAGAGAACGCTGCTGCCCATTCTCTGGTAAATCCCTTAGTCGCCTCTTACGACACCCACGGGAAGATATGGGATGGTGCTATTCTTTACGTCCGTTCATACAGAACCAATGATTCAATAAAAAAATTGTATCCGTTTATCAGCCCAGGTCGGCTTCTGGATTAGGCATATTTTTGTCTATTGACCGAAGAAAAGATTGTGAAGAAACCAGCATGAACCAAAACTTCGAACACAACCACCAATATCCTCTGGGCCCTGCAGTGACGGATTAAGAACTTTACTCACTCTTATTTATGTATTTAAACTTCATGTACAAGAGTGGTACATAGGCGGACTTAATGCCACAAGGCATTCTCTACCAGTCAACCTTTGGGTTAAATAGGAAAACATAGTGATAGGGTACAAAATAATGTCTAAAAAACTAACTTCTTCTTTTTCACTCTTCCCGAAAGGGGAAGATTATGGGCTGATTAGTGGGGTATTTGAGCCACCTATGAACTAATTTGTGTTGTATATGTTATGTTAGTAGTGTATATGAGTAGAGGAAGACCAAAGAAACGATGGATGGACTGTGTTAAGAATGATATGGCAAGAAAAGAAGTGTCTGATGAGATAACAAGTAAGTAATAGAGAAGAATTGAAATAGAAGACGTGCTGCGCCGACCCCAAATGAATGATGATGATGTTAGTAGTGTAGTATAGTATAGAACTTATGAACTGATACACCATTTTCTGGTGACATTACACCAGTTGACCAGTCAATATGATTTAAACCAACCCAAAAAGAAACTAGTGTCTATTGTTAGTTCGGTTGTTTTTCCATTCGCACGAGCGTTTAATCAGTTTCCGCTTCCAAATTCTGAGAATGTTAAACACCCACATTCCAAAATGCCACTTTCACCTGCTGAATAAAAACAACAAAATAATTACCATAACAAATCGATCACCGCTTCGTTCGAGAAGACACATTTTTTGTTGTAACAACAAATGATTTAAGAGAAATAATCGAAAAAAGTAAAAACAATACAACTCCTTTAGCTCGGAGCAAAAGTAAAAGCATTCGAACTAGCCTCGAAAGAAATTGAAAGAGAAAGTACCTACATTACACGAGCGAACAGAAATTGTTCTCTTTGATTAAAATACTTTTACAGTAACAGTGAGCGAAGACTCCTTATCAATCGGAACGAGTATGTAAAAAAAAGATGGCTGAAAACCGGTTGAGTACCATTGGAACTCGGATTGAAATGGAATTGTTCCATGGTTGAATAATGTAGTACCTACTTACTGAAGTCGTTTTAAAAGGTTGGTAACTATGCATAAAAATCTATACTGCTCTATATTCTATATAAGGGATACATTATCGAAACTACAACAAAATATATCCACCACCTACTTTAAAAGTTCGTCAATGATTCTGAAGTTATCTTTCCAACCACATTAAACCTTTAAGAATTACTTAAGTTTGATTCATACATCCCGTTATTACTCAAACATGCTCAATACAACACATTAACTCCGCAAGTTATAATTAGCAATACGATTTCGTAAGTAATTCATGCCACGAGATCAGCCCACTTGTAATTTAAAGAGCAACATTAAAAGATTAATTTCCTTTAATTCGTAGGAAATCAATCAAGTTGCATTAACCGATAAAGTTTAACAAGTAAAACGGACTTACGCTTTAATGATAATCAAAACCGCTGTCCTAGATACGTCACTGGCTTTCTGAATCAACTTATTGATTACAAACAGAGGCTTGGTCAATCAGCAAGTGGTTATTGTAAAAATCTGTACGCAAATATCGCTTTTATATTTTGGGTTCTAGAGGTTATTTTCTGTTACGTTTATATTGACGACATCATGATCTGCGGGGGCACACAAAAGCATCTTTCAGATGTAGCATTATTATTGATCTTTATCTCGGTTATACGGGACCCAACAATTCGACATGCATTATTTATGCTCGAAGGGAGACCGTTTATTGAAATCGTACGACACAAATGTAAGTATGACGCTTTCCTCGCAATCGCCACTGATCTAAACATTTCCGTAATGTCCCATTAAAATGTTGTACGATGCGGGCCATGGATATGTAGGCAAATTGGTCTTTGTTTGAGTTTCAATGTTATAATTTAACCTCTTTTTGGGCACTTCCATTGAATTGTTATGTGATTTTAACAGCAAAGCCAAAAAGTTTAAGTATTTTTCGTGTGTGTCCATAAAATGATTACCTTAATTTAATCCAAATTCTGCTCTATTTAATAAGCTACATGTCTGGTTTCTAAAACATAAAAATTCTTTCCTCGAAAATGCTCTGGTCATATTTATTGTGAAAAAGTGCCCTTTGGGCGTTAAAAATAAAATTCATTAACGTTTTAAAGTTTCTTAAAAACATTTACCATCAAACGGAATGGAGCCATGGGCCGTGTCCTAAAGCTATTCAGTGTTTATTAGCAAGAGAAAAGGAATGTCAGTAGCTGTTGTACATATTATTATATGAACAATATATAAATATTGCCAAAATATGGTCAATCTTAGCTTGGCGCTATACCAAAATTGTAGGATAATATACTTTCTATGGTTCCAGTTTCATCATCATCATCATAATCACCATTTTCTTACCCTTTTAAGCGTGTTTTCTCCTTGCATACTTCGCTATCAGTAGTCAACATCCTATCAAGTCATATCATCTTTCACACCGTCCTCTCTTTGTTTTCAGATTCTTATTATTATTACATTAAGATTATTCCACATCATATCGAACCGTTTGTTTTGAGAGCACTTAAGTAAAGAGAGACTACATCGGTTGCATAACATCTTACACAGAATGTATGGGTCAGCTCAGAAAAATGGGTCACGTCATGCTCACATACGATGAACGGAGTGCTCACAAAATATACCATCGCAGTCTTCGAATTTAATACTTGTTTGTAACTTGATAGGACTGATATTGGTATCACCGAACATAGCGATAGATTGAATATAAGTGATTTCAGTGGGATCTAGTAGGATGGATACAATTAAATTTACGTAGTTTCTGGCTTATTCCATGACAGACAGAAGTATGATGATGAGTAGGTACCTGTGTAATTATAGGATAGGTCCATAGAGACATTTCAACTTTTTCTAGAAACGCAACGCCTCTGAGATACTTATGTATCTGAGATACTTCACCTTAGATGGTGATACTACTAACCATAAAATGAGCCGCCTACTGATTTGCCACCGAATTACATTAAAAAAAACAGATATTATGTTAGAAAACCCAATTATCAAGGATGAGTCATCACACGAAACGATCTCTAAAAATAAAGCTGTCGCCGGCAGAAATTCAAACAGAAACTGTTGTAAAAGAACAAATCGCTCCAAGTTGTGTGTTTGGCATAATAATTCCATCGAACGATAACCTGGGGATTCGTAGTGCCGCGAAAAATGAACGTTTTTATGGTGAACGCGAATTAACTTGTTACGGATATAGGGCATGTGAGATCTGATACAGATTGTTTTGATATATTTTGATGGTACGTATAAAAGTTAACATAAAGGACTATGCTGATACAACGCCGTCTTTTATCGCGTCTTTGGTGGATGACGTTGTTAGTTTGAATGTTTTGCCATTTACTGTTATGGTTTCTCTGTCGTCAAACAACAAAGCTTTATAATTGGTTCTTTTGTAAGCGACCTTTATCATTCTTTTTTAGATATCATCAAACAGATGAGCATCGTCATTCACCGTAACATTAGGTTTCTTATTTGCTTTTGTGTGGTCGCTCAAATTGCAATTCATGAATTGCCGACGTCTTACTCATAGTTGAGAACTCAAAATATGCCAGCACTATCTTCATCTCAGCTTCACTGAATATTCATATCAAAATTACTAGTTCTATAGCTATATATTAAAGCTTGCACTCGCGCAGTTTGAGATTAACTCTGGATAGTGAACCGGAGCAAAAACCTGATTCGGTCGTTATTATGTGAATGTTCTTAGTAAAATCTCCGTTTAATATCATTCGTGGTGAGTGAATCAGATGTTGGAAAGTTGTTACTGACTCATCCAGTTTCATCAAAACTGTAGAAAGAAGTGCATTAGCAAATAATTGCACGGCCCTTCCAAAAAATTGCAGCAGCTTTTCGTGATTGTTTTTAGATGACTCAAAAGAAACAAAAATGCCGGACCAAAAAGCAACAGCGCTAATTTGATAATATTTTTTTGTCTCGAAAGATTTTCGCCTCGAGTGTCTGCAATCTCTTTCGTATTAGCAGAAATATGAATTATACTATTTACTTCGGTCTTTAGCTTTTGTATGAAGTTATTTGTTTACACAAGCAACTCCAATGTGTATAGTACCTTCACAATCTGAGTCGTATTTGATTTGTGCGAACGCCAATTCTCGATATAGGTATTTGTAGTGTGAACCGATTACTGACCAAACGATCCCTTTGGTCCAACACAAAACAAAAAAATATTTCATCAAAAAACCGAGCTACGATTTCTGATATATGAGAAAGCAAATGTGTTGTGTTTGTAAATATAATATGACGGGAACAACAATGGGGGTCAATAAATCACTCACGGTGCCGTGGACACAATCGCGATCGGAAGATGCCGGAACTACACTGATGAATTCCAAACCTCACAACCGCCATACCATTGTTGGGAGTTGGGGAAATATAATAGTCTACACGAGGTGTCTGGATCAAACAAATTTTAGTACCGTCGTAGGTCGTGTTGTTATGTATAAGGGACACTGGAACAAAAATGGACAGGTATAGTGGTTTGGATATGGTGATTTGCAAGTTTTGCAACGTATCCGACACGAATATGAAAAATATAGTGGAGGAGAAATAGGACGAAAGCAAACTATACTTCAAATACGGAACTAATATTAGTGATACTGCGGTTTAAACACTGTTCAAGAGATATTTAGCACCTTCTTCATCCGTGTTTTGAACAAGCGCACTTGACAACAAAAGTACCTTATTACATCTTATTTTAATGACTAACTTCGTCTCTCTTTCAGAATCACATCTTAGGTAGTTATTACATATTTACCTTTATCAAAGTGAGCATTACCATAATTAATTCTAACTGCACTATTATCACAGTCAGCTGCATTCAAAACAATACCATTGCATCTACGTGACGCATTGGCAGCACAGGCACGTAGCCTATCCTATATTATCAACTATAACATCCTATCGAAATCATTCCGACTATTATTTCAGCTCTGTGGTTCAGCGCCGTTGAACCTGAAAACCATTTCACGGTCGATGACAAACAATACGGTACCTAACCTTCATCCTGACCTAACCCAATGTAAATGTAACTAACCTGACCAAATTTACACAAGGCGTTTATGAATTTCAATTCTAGTTTGGACCGGTGTGTCAATACTATCTTACCAGACTGATATTGGCTTAATTTCGGTAATGGTTAATTGTTTGAAGCCTGTTGAGAGTTCTTTACTTCAAATAATTGCTAAGATAGCTAAAGTAGAATCATTAGTTTTGTTAAGTATGTATATTGAACTCGAATGGAGTTTTCGCTACGAAATCATAGACACCTTATAGTAAAATCACAAGTCTATTGTAAAAAATTACTTTACGTCTTTGTAGGTCGAGATTTACCAAGTTGCTTGAAGTGTTCGCAAATAAACTCTACCTATTCCGATCTCTGCTCATCATGCTGCGAAGTCGTATGACGAACAAAATGTGTCGGTGTGTAATGCAAAATCACCCTAATAATGTCCCCTTCCCAATTGCTGGGGCACAGGTCTCCTATTTGTAAGAAAAAGCGGTTGATAATCCACCGAACGGCCCCAGTGTGTTTATGGTTATTAAAATATCGAGGTACTTCTAGTTCTCCATTGTCAACCAAAGACAATCGCAATAAACTTCCAATCTCAATTTCACTTACACCAGTAACCAGTTATCTCCTGCTCAGAACCATCTTCCTCTAACTTACTAATCCGCATTAGCCTATTCCATACCACCCGTAGTCCCAGCATTGTGGTCCAACAGAGATGAATCTGTAAGCCATTTCACGCTCGGTGACAAATTGCCACTGTACCTTTTATTGAAACGTGCATAATAAAAATTGGTTGAGTGCGCCCGCTCGCAATCTTGATGTGGACATATCCGGTGGACAAAAAAGTTTCGGGGACAATGGAGGAAGGATGGATGTAATAAATTAATCATAAAATATGGACAAAAGTTTATTGATGGGGGCTAAATGCGTATTGTTGAGCTGCAGGCTAGTTTTGATGACGAGCATTCGTCATAAAAGCATAAAATTGATGTACAGCCTACGTTTGGCTTTGTAGCGCGTCGTATTTGATACGTGTACCCGTGTGAATGTCTGTTTATAAAACTCGAAGTGCCTTATTAAAGCCTTGTTGAATTTTGGTAATTGCAGTAGTAATGTTAAATTATCATACAACATCTGTGACCGATAAATTAATAAATTATGTTTGTGTGTCGAGTCAAATGTCTCTATCAGATTATAATCTATTGCTCATTTGCTCCAACAAGTTTTTCTCTCCAACCGTTAATTTGCCATTTCAATCCAAAACATCGAAGTCAGCTAAAGCTTCAGTAAAAATACAGAAATTCGATTAATAAATAAAAACCGGCCAAGTGCGAGTCGGACTCGCGCACGAAGGGTTCCGTACCAATTATTATAAAAAAAATCACGTTTGTTGTATGGGAGCCCCCCTTAAATATTAATTTTATTCGGTTTTTAGTATTTGTTGTTATAGCGGCACCAGAAATACATCATCTGTGAAAATTTCAACTGTCTAGCTATCACGGTTCATGAGATACAGCCTGGTGACAGACAGACGGACAGACGGACAGACGGACAGACGGACAGATGGACAGACGGACAGACGGACAGACAGCGAAGTCTTAGTAATAGGGTTCCGTTTTTACCCTTTGGGTACGGAACCCTAAAAAAGGTAAGCAACAATAACAAGCGACCATTTCTCACTTTCGTATCATGATACTACTTTACACGGCCATACATCAAAACGTGGTACTTACAAATATTGATAAATGAATCATGAAAATAAAAATAACGGCTCACTTAGTCAAGTCACAGTATGAAGAGAACCAGTACACCAAGGCTGGTGTTAGGGTTGTCAATCAATCATTTTCTTATCATGTACTACAAAACGTAGACTATTTGTCTCGATTCGATAGCCCCGACATGATCACGGATCACTTATTAGCCGAAGCATGCATTTGTGTCAATTCCAAATATTTGTTCCTAACTAAAATACTGAGTTAACTTTTAATGTCTACTGTGGTCAACGCGGGGTTTACTGAAATTAAGTACAATAATATTGTTGTGTACGTAATCGTATTTATGATGTTCACCTGTTTTGGTAATTGGTGGTAATGGTTACTCATTTGTTGCTTCAGCAGCTGATTCATTTGGTAAAGAAGGAAGATGCCGTCGAAATTCTTTGGGACTTTCAAGTCAAAATTACTTGTTCATATTTTACTTTGGAGTCATCATTACTGTTATGTTCATTAACATTTGGTTCTTCATTTTTATCGTTATAGCTATTATTGATTATTTTCTTTTCTGTTCTTTAAGTCTTGTTTCACGGAAAAGTGTAGGTACCTAATCACCAACCCTCCATTTTGTCAGTATACCGAGACCTACTTACTTCCATACCGTTTGCAGTACTGCTTACCCCATAATCTTACGTAGCCCGTGATTGTAAACCAGGCCGACCGTAAAATATGGCTTCGGGCAATATCGTTTCTCAATATTCAGTGTAAAATTGCAGTTTTCAGACGAAATCTGTTTGATAGTTTTGCAGAAAATAAGCTGATTTTAATCAAATAAATACAAAACGATTCATATTATTTTGGTCTACAACTTTTGCAAACTCTACCACTCTATTACCTCAACCGTTGGGTTTAAAGTTGTTGTTAACACTCACGAAAGTTGTAAGCTTTTCATCAACTGCAGTTCTAAACAAATAACGCTTTGATGTCGTCCTGTTATTAGAACATAACAAAGAGTCCCTTCAATAGTCAATGGACTTGCCGACAGCAGGTAAGAAGACACCCAAGTCGTCAAACCAGTTAAATTCAAACATCCACAAACGTTTGCCGCTAGACTACACTTAAGTACGGAACAGGACCAATTTCAATGCAAAATAAAACCAAAAACAGCAGCAACGTGATTAATAACACTTATTTCGGGCTACGAGAGGGTTTGCCAGGATCACACCAGTCCGACTCGGATGCGCCCTATGCGTTCGCTCGCTCAAGCTAGACGGCCATTCGTTCATCGCTCGTCTCCCGTACCATTCCCTCAGTCGGTCGGCCGCCTGCGTCGCCAGCGGACGTATATCGTGCTTCGAGTTTCTCTCCACACGTAATCGTCGTAATAACCAACAAAAAATAAAATAAACTGTGACTGGTCTGTGTTCACGTAACGTTCTCTCGTAAAAGGGAAATACGGCTTTAGCTAACTGGATACACGTCGGTTTTACAACGTTTATTGTTTTTAGTTGGCAAGTGCAAAATGTGATGTTATGTGTGCTCAACGAGCGTACCGTCCTGTGTAACGTTGCCTCAAAGTGAACTACATGGATGTAATGTGCTTTTAAAATTGGAAACTCATAATCTCCGTACTTCGCAACTGGATTTTTTAATTGAGGTTAGTAAAAACATTCAAGCTAGACTATTACTTACGCACCGCTATGTCCTGATAAGATTATAGTGTAGGTGTAGTGCAAAGAGTGACTAATAAAGTCAAGGTGAGGTATTACAAACACGAATTCGTTCTAAATCTTATGTACATTTTGGTAAATATCAGCGCGAATCAACGAAACGGAATACACTAATAAGATTAAACCGGTTCCGAGAAGATTTTAAACTCATAGAGCAAATAAGCTGGACGATGAACACGATGATACAACTGATTTTCAGAGAAATGAGGAAATCAAAATTGCTTTGGGCAAACTGAATGAAATTAAAGTTGAAAGACAACAAAGAAAAATCTTGTAAAGAATTCATATCGCTCTCCATTTCGCAAAAGAAGGTCAATTGCATCGTGGACGGCTCATCGAAATGGTCAATAAGAATTGGAATATGAAATAAATAACGATACAATACATTCGGATTTCAATCATCCTGGCACATACCCAACCATTCGAGGGTTTATACCATTTGGACTAGTAAACTCTACTTACCACGTTCATGCCTAAGAGCTTGTTGATGAAAAGATGACCGTTAATGCATCGTCAAGAATTCAAAATTGTTAAGCTTCCCGCTTTTGTGTTTCGGGTACCCGTATTAATTACATTCTCTTTTATCTGAAGTAATTTAAATCGTTGGCCATTTCACTTTACGAAGAAAATAAGATTTTGGACAAAGATAAACTTTGCTGGATTTATTTTTGTTTCTTCTTTTTAGAGAGCGATATCGTTAGCATTGTGATTACTTTTATCGATGCTTGTTACTGTAGCATTTATCTCGTCAGTTTTGTTTTTCTTTTCTACAAGCTTAGCTAGAATATTATTTTCTGTTTATTTGAAGTTTGAATCTCCATCAGTATTTATGAAACTTTTAGTCAGTCGTGGAATAATATTTCTTTTGTCGAAGTATCGATGTGTGGTGTGTATTTGATCAACAATTGGGGCCGTTTCTCTAAAAGAGTTTATCCGTGTGGAGGTTTAGTAGAAAATGTTGTGTAAACACATAGTAATAGTACACCGGTTGCCCGTGTGTTTGTTTATCATACTGTTTCTAAGAACGCAGTGTCAATGTGACCGGGCGGCGTATTCATTAACTGAAACGCGATAAATGTAAACATGCCACACTTGCGCAATTGTAATCTTAGGTCTCGTTGAGACGGGATTATAAATGTGTACAGTATTGTGGTGTGTGCTATGAATAATGTATTTTAATGTTGTGTGAAGAAAATATGAAGACAAATGGGTAGGTTCAGCAAGGACAAATAAAACTGTGAGCGGTCTTTTTTATTGTCTTTGGGAAATCTATGATCTTTAAAAGTAGGTACCTACATTTTTTGATAATGCTGGAGTAGTAACAAAAATAAGGTACCTATTTAATAATCGTCTTTTATATAGATTCACTTATGAAACCTCATTTTAAATCTCCTGTTCGCAAGTCATATTAGATTTCGTTTCAAAATGGCGAGTAGTATTACTTCCTCAACAATAAGAAGCCCTTACCACAAAACAAAGGTAAGTATCAAAAAACAAATAAAAGAAACTCAAGCGTACTTCAAAAAAAGTTCAGCCATTTTAAGAGTTTAATCAAATCTACCATTGTTTGGCCGAAGTGCTCATAAGGGTTTAAGAGTAAAACCATGAATTTTATGAAGAGGCTATAATTTTTGTGCTTTAAATTTTCATTTGGTCTTAATCCATTTTTATAATCCAAAAACTTTCTCTCAACGGGGGATTAGAAAGGGTTGTGAATTAATATTCGAATTTCTGAGTAAAAATGCTTTGATATTTTCAAAGCTCATTGTGATCAACATCAACGTCAGTGCTACGGATTTATTAAGTGAGCTTTGACTTTTTCTTGAATTCAACGCCAAGATGATTAAGATTTTACTATGATTTGAATAAACCTCTTCTTAAGCTGGTTTTAGAAATATTTCAATACCAAAATGCAATAGAACATCGAACTAGAATTTTTCGCCATTCTTATTTTGCTGGCTAATGCCCGTTGTCACTATTTTATAGGTACTTATTCAAATGAATTTCTGAATCTACAAAAAAAAACCTTTTCTAATCTGATAATTGAATTGTAGGTATAGGTACGTTGGGCTCAGCACTGAGTCTTGACAACGCAATAATATTTAGAGGTTTTTAAGTGTAAATGAAAACGGAAATAAAATAAGTTACTTCTTTTGCTAGGCATAACCCCAATTAACATTTTGCATAAAGCAATGAACAGCAACAACACAAAAGCAATATACCTACCTAACTAGTTAGAAACCAGCCTAGATGCTCTCGTCTTCGGTGACCCAAATACAATTACACAATTAGGTACCTCGTTTGTGCATTTGCAGAATCCATTCAATTTCTAGTTGGAGGACAAACAAACAAACTACTAATGGTTACTTTGAGGCTGTTTGTTTTGTTTGACACAAGAATACGTAATAGTACCTACGGTAAAGAGAATCCGTCAAGGTGGCTCACGATTTTCACTAACATTTTTGCAAATTGCAGCGAAGCTCTCTACATTATTTCATAGAAATAAGACGATTCCGTGGAAATATGACATTTTCCGTTGAGTACATATTAGAAGAATTTAGCTATATGGGTAGGTACGTACCTACATCGATTTCAAAAATACATTTTTTGACTTAATGTACCTATCTAATTTATTATAATTGCCGCGTTTACAGACCTGCGATAGGTACAAAGCATTAAATTTCGCGAGCTAGATTGTAGGAATCACCTTAAAACATCACATCTGTAGGTACTCTTACCTACTGAACGCTCACATTCCTCCAACGGCATGCAGTCACATGCAAATAGTTGGCAAGACTATTGACATTCACAAGGATTTCAAAGTCCGTTATGATGTTATTACCGAAAATTTTGTTATTGTGAAATCTAATATTACTGCCATACATGGAATTTAAAACAAGGATATATTTGAAGACAGCAGAAGACTACATGAAACTGTTAATGTCGACTAAGTAGGTAGGTACTTCATGAAAGAGATGAATTGCTATCTGTGCCTGTTGAAGTTCATTCGAACACTGTGAAATATCAGCGGATGAATAAATATTCGTCAGTACAAAACTATCTCATAGGTACCAAATTCGAATGTTATATATTTTTTTTATTTGCACAAAGTTCTTTCTATTTAATGTTTTTTTTTTTGTATTTAAAGCTTTGACCGAAAGCTTGCCTTTTTGACAAATAAAAAACTAAAATAATCCCTTTGATAGAAACTGGTATAAAATTGTTTTCTAGAATCCGTGACGCGATTCGTCGGAGTTCCCGAAAAGCACTTCTCTACTACCATTTAATATTATATCTATTGGGAACATTACTCTTATAAGATCCACATCATTTGATAAATAACCAATAGGATGTATTATTATTATAGTAGTAGTTTCACTATTTTTAGCCGTAACCTTTTCTGTATTGCAGAACACTGAATCATCATCATTATCAAGTACCATACTCAGAATTGAGTCAGCGCTTCCTAGCATAGCATTTTAGACAAACATTTTGAATGGATTCAATGAAATTGTAGGTCGATTAACGCTATTTTTAGATTTTCTATTGAAATTTGATTTGATACGATCTAAACAAGAAAGATGATCCGTTCAATGATATTCCGGTTCACATTTTATTCAGCAAACATTCTTTTGAAATCATAAAACATTAAAAATGATATCTAAACTCAATAAAACAAATATATTCTCATATTTAAACTTGTGTGGGTTTAGGTTTGGATATCAGCAATAATTTTGGCTTTACGAATTATAAACTTTGTTTTAGACGTGATTTCTGCCGCGCTGATAAAATAAAATTCTCGTTAAAACGAAACTGATGACCTGTACCAAGTTATCTGTGTTGATAAAGTTTATTTTGCAATGGTAAGTCGTGGTTTGTCATAAACATGAAAATGACTTAAGTCTTGAACATAAGTTGTTCAAGGTTGTGTTACATCTCCTCGTAAATATGCGAGTCGTGTACTTTGTACAGATTACACAACGTCTTCATTGCTGTTATTATTTCACTTGTTTATATGTTCAATTACTTACATGTTATAACAATCTTGTAGTTTTATTTCGTTCCTCTTTTGGAATATGGCCGTCTCGTCTCTTTGATTTTATATGGACGAAGTGAATTTACCCGATTTAATTTAAAAAACCGGCCAAGAGCGTGTCGGGCCACGCTCAGTGTAGGGTTCCGTAGTTTCCCGTCCGTCACAATAAGTGTTCCCACTTATGAGTTTAAAGGTGGGTATCCATTATGTAAAAATGCTTGCATATACGAATATACTACAAACTTAGTCCAGAAATTATTTTGTACAACTTTTTGTCTTTTTTGTACAAAAACTGTTGTTTCCATCAAGTTCAAAATGATTTTCCTAGAAAGTCCTTATAAAGTTCTACTTTTCAGATTTTTTTAATATTTTCTAAACTTATGGTTCAAAAGTTAGAGTACAACCCTAACGTGTGATATATTGTTGGAAAGGTATTTAAAAATGAATAGGGGTTTTCTAAAATCATTTTTTGATAATGTCAATAATTTCGGAAATAATCGCTCCAAAAGTAAAAAACAATGTGTCCCCCCCACACATTGTGTTTTACTTTTGGAGCGATTATTTCCGAGATTCCGAGATTAAAATTTCATTCTAGTGCTAACGGTCACAGAGATTAAGCGAGGACGGACAGACGGACGGACAGACATGGCGAAACAATAAGGGTTCCTAGTTGACTACGGAACTCTAAAAAGTAAGTACACGTCTGACAGTAAAATTATATCAGCCAAATACATTCATGAATTTTAGAAGCCTCAATTCGTTCGAGATGATTCTTGGAACGATTAAAACATTAAAAACTTACGTCGTAAAGAAACCGCTGATTTGGCTTCTCTTAACAGGTTCCAATTTAAAGTAATTACACTTAAAACTGAAACTATTATTACAAAAGATAAGTAGATAAGATAAAACTGCCGCTCTATTCATTAATAAGACAATGGCTCAAGTGTTTGAGTGCACTCCGCATTAATTTGACTCGTATCAAAGTTACTAAAATGTTTATGTTAGTTTTAAGTTCAAACTTGACTTAAACAGACGTTGACTTAACAAGATTTTCTGGAATCTAAGTTTTTATTGCATTTACTGTTTTCACTCATCTAGTCTGAACTTTAGTAATAAAACTAAAGACATTACAGAGTTAATCAGATTCTGGTTTGATAATGGAAAAAAAGTACTTTGACTTTCAATTCAGTGTTATAGTGATCGTTACAAAATACTTATGTATAAAGTTTAGATAATCATGCTCTTAGATAACATAATGAGCTCCATACAATGACGTATTATATACATATAGACACGTCATGAACCAACATCGCGGCGCTTAAAAACGGCGAAAATACTAGAACTACATAAAAGCGTGAAGAAAGAGAAAGAAAATATGACACCGAACGGCGGGATGCCTGTTGCGAGAGGGAGATAAATATACATCTTCAGTCACGTCACAGGATTTATTAAATTATAAACAAACGTAGCGTCGCGCGACAGGTTGGTGCGTAACTAAGCGCGATGTGGCCAATTGGCTTCATTTCATGTTGTCATTTTAGAGTGCGGACAACGTATCTATAGTTTATATATCATTGGCTCCATATATAAGCCGAAACCTTAGCAGGTCATCTCAGGTCAATGGAAACGTAATTCTAATAAGAATCAAATAATTCCTTATTCGCTAATTAATCATTCTGTATAAGTAGGTACATTCTCATCATCTTGCTCCCCTTGTCCCATGTGACTTGGGGTCGGCGCAGCACGATTTTTAGGGTTCCGTAGCCAAATGGCAAAAAACGGAACTCTCATGGATTCGTCATGTCTGTCTGTCTGTCCGTCCGTATGTCACAGCCACTTTTTTCCGAAACTATAAGAACTATGCTGTTGAAACTTAGTAAGTAGATGTATTCTGTGAACCGCATTAAGATTTTCACACAAAAATAGAAAAAAAACAATACATTTTGGGGATTCCCCATACTTAGAACTGATACTCAATTTTTTTTTCATCAAACCCATACGTGTGGAGTATCTATGATAGGTCTTCAAAAATCATATTCAGGTTTCTGATATAATTTTTTTCTAAACTGAATAGTTTGCGCGAGAGACACTTCCGAAGTGGTAAAATGTGTCCCCCCCCTTGTAACTTCTAAAATAAGAGAATGATAAAACTAAAAAAAATATATGATTTACCTACATTACCATGTAAACTTCCACCGAAAATTGGTTTGAACGAGACCTAGTTAGTAGTTTTTTAATACGTCATAAACATCTATCAAAGTTACAACGAACTACAAGAACTTTTTAATTATGTTTTTTGCTGTTACGGTTCATGGGCGAGTCCGACTTGCACTTAGCCGGTTTTTTTTCTTCCATTCTCCTCTGCCAACCGTCACACTATCATTTACTCCTTTTTCTTTCAAATCATTCCTCACACGATCCATCCATTGTTTCCCTGGTCTTCCTCTCCCTCTCCATCCATCAACATTCTGTATTCTAGTGCAAAATTACCAGTTTTATGGCTAATATCATCTGCCTAGCCTTTTCCCAACTTTGTTGGGGTCGGCTTCCAGTTTTACCGGATGCAGCTGAATACCAGTATTTTACATGGAGCGACTGCCTATCTGACCTCCACAACCCACTTTGTACCGAGTAATACGATACCCCTTGGTAAGACTGGTTGTCAGACTTTTTGGGCCTCTGACTACCTAACGACTGTCAAAGATCTACAAATGACAGCCGGGACCAACGGCTTAACGTGCTTTCCGAGGCACGGAGAAAACTCGGTATGTAATGGGCGGTCACCCATCCACAGACCAGCCTAGGCAAGCACGGCTTAACCTAACGATTGACCCGAGCGGCTGTTATTATTTAGCCACGAGCTCCTCACCACGAGCTCCTGTTTGTGGCTAATAAATAATAATAAATAAATAAATATTTTATTGTCATGCATCAAGGCCAATAGGGTGTTAGTATTACATCTTCCTTAAAGACTATATTAGTAACATGCAGGAAAAATAAAAGAGAAAGAAAAATCACAACCACAGGAACGTTTAACAAGCTTTGTTGCCAACGTCTAATCCTACATCCTAAAAATAAAGTCCGATCCTGCTCCAGGGTAGCCCGCGAAATTCAAATTTTCTCACGTTTTTTTGCAATTTGCAGGCCAGTGCTAGGTTATAGGTTGTATGTTGATTAAAATCAAGTTAAAATTAAAATAAAGTCATGTTTACACCTTTATGAACTTTGAGGGTTGTATTGATGATACGTCTTACAACCGCGAATAATATTTTAATCAACATACAACCTAGCACTGGCCTGCAAATTGCAAAAAACTTGAGAAAAATTGAATTTCGCGGACTACCCTTGCGCATCAGCCTTAAACAATAGGTAACTTTAGTCTGGATCAAGCTCGGAGCTAATTCTCGGCTTTAAACATTCACATTATACACCAAGGTTATGCCTATTTAAGTTTTAATGTCACAAGCGTTCTGCCAGGCTTAACGTTCGGTTGAATTAGCACATTTCGTCTCCTAAGCTTTACAAATTAAGATGGACCGAATAAATTATACTTCTACAGCTTTTGACTGATGATTTTTGAAGAATATTTTAAAAAAAGAAACCCGCATCAGAAAAGATAAAGTTATAATTACATTATGATAAGTAAAATGAGAGAATCAAACTTTACTCAAGAAGACCGAAGAATCAAAGAAAAACCCGAAAACTGTACAAGAATAATATCCAAACATGTTAACCTTAACTTTGAAATTCGTCGAAAATACCAAAAATAGATGCATTTGTAAACAATGTATTTATTTTTAGTCCTCCAATTCAAAACAGAGCTACCGAACACGATGACATTGAACAGAGGTTTCACGGAAGGAGCCGAAAGCAACTTCCAAACTCTGCAGCATCCCTAGGGATCCAGGATGAAATATTACTCAATCGGACCTCAGTGGATCTAGCATAATTGAGTTTGAAGTTGAAATACATGTGGCTGGATCGTGAAATATCGATCTTGGGAGATCGCAGATGCTTGGAAAGCGGCGGAAGATTTTTATCGGTGAAAATGTGTATTTTAGAGAGTGTCCGTTTAGTATTGCTATGCACTTACATATTGCTGCTCTAGTGGTATAAGTGGTAAAGCAGTTAGGATGTCTGCTATGCGCTGCGCTGACGGCTAAACCTAAATAAGGGCTTGATTACAGGCAAATTGTGTTTGGGATGGTTACGCTTCTGCAACGCTGTCACTGCAGATATTCATAGGCGGCGGAGATCACATACTATCCTATCAGGAAGGCCGTCCATTAGCTTTTTTGCTATCGTTAACAAAATAAGTAAAAGTTTATCGAAGCTTTGTTATCCTTATAGATAATTGCATGACGCGGATGACGCCTAGATCCTACGGACGCTTCTCTGTCTATTTTTAACAGACTTCTAAAAAGGTTTTTAACCGACTTCTAAATAAAGAGGTTTCTCAATTAGACCTATATATTTTATTTTTTATGAGTGTTCACTGATAACTTCGTCGTTTATGAACAGATTTAGATGATTCTTTTTTTTGGAAAGATGATAAATCCCAAGGGTGGTGCCATTTACATAGTTAAATAGTTGGCGGAATATAAAGAACTATTGTGTATTTGTTATAAAATATGTAAAACACCATATTTCAGGCAAATAAATGAATCTATCTATCTATGATAAGGAAACCAGGGTCTGATGATGGCATCCCAAAGAAATCGAGGGGAACCTTCCAAAATCGTAGTGGCGACTAGTGCGTTTTTTTAATTTTTTCATTAAGATTTTTAAAGCACCACTATTTAATTTAGGTCTGTAGTCGATCTGATGATGGAGCCGAAAGACAGTCGAGGGAACTCATCAACGATTTACAGCAATTACCTGGTGTCTGGGCTTGACTAATTTGTATTGATGAGAACTTTACACCTAGATGGGTTGTGACTGTCATTAAGGGTCTGATGATGAAGACGAAGGACAGTCAAGGGAATTCCTCAACGTTTTACAGTAGCTACCTTGTGTTTGGACTTATTCATTTCTATTGATGAGAACTTTGCATCCATATGGGTTATAAGTGCCATTAAGGTCTGATGATGGAGACCATAGACAGTCGACGGAATTCTTCAAGGATTTACAGCAGTTACCTTTTGTTGGGCTTACTCCAAATTGACGTTTTCATAGCAAATATTTGTATAGGATACATTACAGCTAAAAATGGAATAAAAAAAAATTCCGACTTAAAAAAAAAGTGAATAATAACTTTAGCTTTAGAAGTCAGTGACAAAAAAAAATCACCGACTTCTGAAGCTAAAGTTTTTTTTCACTTTTTGTTTTTTTGAAGTCCTTTTATTTTATGCAAAAAAGGTTTTTTTTAATAATTTTACAATTACCTGAGTGGAGTCGTGGTTCCTATTATTTATACCTATGCTTAATTTAAAATTAAATGCACTTGCCTTTCTAAGCCCTTATTCATTCCCCCACTTATTATCCGACGGTTTCTCTTCAGTCTATTATTAGCTTCATTACAGCAATAACGTGGCTATAAAAAAAGTGAATAATAACTTTAGCTTTAGAAGTCAGTGACAAAAAAAAATCACCGACTTCTGAAGCTAAAGTTTTTTTTCACTTTTTGTTTTTTTGAAGTCCTTTTATTTTATGCAAAAAAGGTTTTTTTTAATAATTTTACAATTACCTGAGTGGAGTCGTGGTTCCTATTATTTATACCTATGCTTAATTTAAAATTAAATGCACTTGCCTTTCTAAGCCCTTATTCATTCCCCCACTTATTATCCGACGGTTTCTCTTCAGTCTATTATTAGCTTCATTACAGCAATAACGTGGCTATAAAAAATTAACGAGCGAATAATTATGAACTTGTTTCTCACACACAGTGCGTTAGGTTAGGACTCATAGCTTTTTATAAAGATACTGGTGGATTCTGTTGTGCACAAACTAAACTTAATTTAGGCTATTCCTATCTTTTACTAAAAGGCATTGCGAGAAAAGGACGGCTATAGCTATGAACTAAGTTAGAGATGTCAAACTAGTTTATGCCTTGCGCTTCACCGTGTGTTTAGTCATGTTTTTACGTACACCCTTCATTTGTATGGAAATATGAATTCCAATTAAATTTGACAGCTCTAAATCACTTCCGTCTCTTTCTTGTTTTATTAGAGAGAAAAAGATAGCAATAGCCTAAATTAAGTTTAGTTTGTGCAGAACAGAATCGACACCAGTATCTTTCCAGTGTTTGGCTGGTAGAAAATTGTCCCCATATTTTGATAGAAAATGGAAAAAAATACACTTTTTTTATTTTGCCGATGCAAGAAGTGAGTTATCTTTTTTTATACTCAAGAGGTTTGCGTTTGACCACAACCCGCCTGATGTGAAGCTATGATGCGGCCTAGGGCACAGACTAGATAATAGTACTAGCGTAGGTAAAGCACGCTTGCCTAGAAGAAACCGATTCATTTGAACTTTGAATAGATCCAGATTGTAATGATCAGGGACCTAAGGATCAAGAGCAAAAGGATTACATTACAAATAAACATGCCCAGTTTTTGAAGTAGTGTTAAACGGGATTTTATCTATGGGAGTGTCTATTGGTGCTTCAATATCTTGATACAGCGTTTCTAAGAAAACAGCGAAATACTTTGCCTGATAACTTGATCGATTTATTCTAATCTATACGTAATTGAATGCCAAGAAACAACATTAAAGTAGTGATACTGGGAACCTGTGGTGTTTTCTAAAAGGGCGCTTTTGGGAAATATTAATCGTGAAATGTCTCGAAAAACAGGATGGCAGTGCTAGTTCCGATTTCGGCCACGCTCCAGAAAGCCCACAGCTAAAATTGCCAATAAATTGTCATGTAAATCTAAAATAATAGGTCAAAAGATTGACAGCAGAAAGTTCGGTTGATCGTCAAATGTTTGAGGCTTATCTTACTTGACAGCATTGACTATTAACGTTGGTAAACATTAAATACTTGTGAAGGCCAGTATTGGTCAACTGTTATGTTATGCAAATTATAATAGAGCCTCGAAAGAATTTGTTTTATTCATTATGAATTAATTATAAGTAACGTAACATTCAAATATAATTTTTATTAGCTTTTGTGTGAAGTTTTTTAAGTAGATGGTTTTATTATTTTTGTTGTTGAATGAATTAAATATTAGTTCTTTAGAGGTTTATTGGTCGATTTTGCATGACTGTATCATTTTAAGACGAAGCAGGTTGATGGCAAAATTTTCTGAACAGATTTCTGAGAATTATGTCTTGAATTTGTTCACATTTAATCGCTTATTTTGACAAAACACGGATAGTGTTTTATCTAATTTATGAACCAAGAAAAACTGAAGTTGTATTCATTATCCGCAACCCCCATCTCAAGTGGCTAGAAACTTATGAGACAATCTCTAATAGATAGAGGTACCGGAGCGTATAAGAGGAGATGCGAGATGCGGTAACTTTTTAGAATATTATCTTAGCTCGCATATCGGTACCTATCTTTAATATGATATCGAGCTAACAAGTACCCACGGTACGCGTAAGATGTATAGCAAAGCAAGATAAGAAACTTTGTTAGCAAAAACTACTGAGTATACTTTACTACCGATTTCACTGAGGGTTGCCCCTTTTCACCTTTATGCTATAAGTAATAAAGTTGAAGTTGGTGGACTGTCGGTGATCTCGGTTGTACCTACTGTACGCCATAAAATGGTCTATTTCTCGCTTCATTTTGACAACTGCATCAATTACCCAACAGCTTCATTCTAAGCTCATAAAAACAGTTAGAATAATCAACTCACCCACTCATTCTTGATGGCGGAACAATTAAACAGTAAGGCATAAAAAAAACTCCTGCTTAAATAATTGTTAAGTAATTACCCAATACATTTTAGGGTTCCTTGCTTTATAAAAAACCTAGTTGTAGATTTTTTTTGAAGTGAAAACTTCTTTAGGCGCGTTGAGCTCTTTTTAGGTGAAGGAAAAACATTGAACTCATCGTCACGTAACGTAACGTGCGGTCACGCTTCGTAGCCGTTCGTAGCACTCGTAGCATCCCCTACGGCGTAGCACCACAGGCATGCGCGGGGCATAATCAGTGCTACGACACTTCTATCGGCAGTCCCCAAAGACTGCTCCGATTTTTCTTTTTCTTTTTAATTTAGATGATTAAACGCAATAAAAATAAAAAAAACACTAGTCCACAAACACAACTTAATAAATGGTTAAATAAAAGCGCTTCGTTGAATCGTTAACGTGTGCAATAAATAATATGACATTACCTATAATGTGATGACATATTATACCTATGTGTCACAATTTCAATGAATCCACCGAACGAACGAATAAACTGCCCGACGGTATTGTCACGGTATAAAGTTCATACTTGCATGGCTTGCTAGATATATGCAGTATAAAATGGTTGCCTAGCTGCCATACTAAATGTTACTCGTGATTGCAATCTTGAAACTTAATACAATGTTTGATAAGCAATGCTCTAAGTGCTATTAACGCCCTCGGTGTCGATATCAACTGTTTGCCCTGGGAATGGAAAACATGAGCAATATGAACGAAATATTGTAACAAGAAAACCTCCTTTTTTGAAGTCGGTTAAAAAGAGACGCATACAAAATAAATTATTTTGAAAAACGTTACAACATTACTTAATAGCTTAAATATTAATCTAGCTTAGCTTAATATAATTATTTTAATGCTTAACGTACCTATCTAAATCATAAATCTGTTTTTATCAATCATTCGAAGATGACATAAAACGAAAATGAACACAGAGTGAAAATTTAAATAAGTCCGGGTTAACTTAGGAGTGGAACAGATGGTGATCGAATTATTTCGAAAACAAACGTTATAAATTATGTTATATTGAATGCATGTGATCAATGATCAATAAAAAATGTGTACCCACCTATAATTCAAACACAGGAAACAGCTACAAAAAATACAAAAACCCCTGGGTACGGAACCGTGTAACACACGGCTACCTCTACTAATGTTTTTTTAACAATCATTAATATTTAAAAAAATAAAACATTTTATTACAATTTTTATCGATGCTAACCGTCTAACGGCAGGTGCTCAAGAAAAACATTAAAACCACAACAGAGACTTCAAATTGACCGTCACGAAGATCATAGACTATAACTTTTTTTTTCTCCCTGCTCGGTTTTTTATAGGTTTTTTGTATTAACACGTGCTCGGTAAGGGTAAACATGGCGGCTATGGATTTAAACTTGGAAGGTGTTTCCAAATACAGCTGACGGTAACATACGAGCGTCTGTTTGGAATAATGTGAATGCTCTTAGCGTGTGTAGCTTGCTTTTTAAGGGTTTTTTAAAGAAAAAGTAGAGATGCGGTTGAGATGTGGGGAAGTCAATGCATTCTAGTAGAACTTGGTAAACATTTAGATGCGATATCGACATTATGTAAACCAAATTTTAATAAGTATTGCAAACATTTTTTTTCTATTATTTGAGTTATTATTCAAAATATTTCTTGGGTCAAGGACCATAAAGATCGTCATTTACCATCTCGTGCCCTTATCCCAATTTTTTGCGGTTAGCGCAGCACGAAATACCTAAAATAAAATGTATTATCAAAATTACGCAGATAATATAAAAAAAAACACCGATAACAATGAATTTATCTCACTTTATGAACACTTTCCAATCCCAAAATGTCGCGTCGCGTCGCTCCGAACGAACCACCCGCTTACTTACGTCATCCATTACCTCTGAACACACCCTAATCTATTTCATGCTCAATTTATTACTTACCGATACACGACGACCGACGGTAGCCTTACAAACAAATTAACAGCCCGTAACTAAACACACGTAACATAATTATTAACAAAAAACATAACATTAGGTACAGTACCCGGCACGTAACTTGGCAAGAGTCGTTAGATGCGCAGAAGTCGTTTTTTAGGTCTCTTTGGCGGTCAAGCGGGACGCGGGGTATGAAGTAGCGCCGATCCGAGCGCGCGATTGGCGCGTCAGTCGACCCCTGCCTCCCGCACCGCGTCTACATTCCGTTCGCTCCCGATTACACTTGCGGTGCTAGTGCACGAGTACTACTCTACCCTTTGTTTTTGTTACGAGTTCAGTTTTAGTTTTAAATTAAGTTTTTGTTACGAGTTATTGTTATTGTTGTTGTTTTAAATTATTTTTTGTTACCAGTTGTTGTTATCGTTTTAAATTTAGTTTTTGTTACGTTTTTTACAATGCCAGGACCAAATACCGTTTTACGCAGACATGCCAGATACGATGTGTACTGTTTCATGGAGAAAGAAGCTCAAATTGAAAAAGAGACGGTAAAACGGACTGCAGAAGCAACTAAAACGTCAGAAAGAACAGTAAGACGTATAGTTAAAGAAGTTAGAAATTCCGAATTCCTCACTGTCATTAGGACACCGGGAAAAAAGAGGAATAGAACAAATATAAAAAAATACATACATAAAAAAAATGCATCGGTATTATGTTTTATTTATAACACCTAATAAAAGTCACGAATTCCTCTGCTTTGTTTAACTACATGATTAAAAATAAATGATGGCAATAACCAAAAATGACAATCAATAAAATTTAAGTGACTAGTTATTTGTTCCACTAAGTGTACGATGCGCGAACTTGCCCCCACTCCGCCAAAACCTTGCCAACTTACGTGCCGGGTACTGTACAACATTGTTCGAATCATTTTCAACGCTTCATCTGCTGTTACGCGCGCTTTTTAACTGCAATGGCGGCCAGACAGCTGTCATGATGGTGTCAGTTCTAAATTTAAAATAAACATTTCATTTTTATTACTTATAAGTTTTTATGAGGTTGTGTTAGGTTAAGGTTTTAATGTAGATCGTTTGCTCAAAATGTCGTTTCGTATTTGAATCGTAAAGAACTTTTAAAAAGGGTTTAGGGTTCATAAAATTCAATTTTTCTCGTACATCAAGTAATTTTTAATGCCTAAGACGGTAATGGACAAATTTAATCGAGTAGGTACTTAACAGAAGCTTATACTTGCCAACCTTTCAAAGTTTATACAGCCCAACTCTCTGGAGACAACGTGATAAACCCAATCTTGCAAAAACTCAAATCATGATCAGTACAAAAGCTTTTGAATCCCTTCAGCGTTACTTTAGCGACACATACGTTTTACACATCACTCCAACAGTACTAAAGACGTCTTTTAGATTGTTCCATAAAAAACAGTTTCATCTCTAGGGCCGTTCGAAGCCTATCTGCGGGATTCGGGCCTTCAGCTGTCATTCTGTTGAGGAATACGGCTTCGGAAACCGCGTAAGACTAGACTAAGTAAGACTGATGTTTTGTTTCGCAAATCCTGTATGTAAACGAAATTGATGGTCTCTTACGTAAGAGTTGGCATTAAGTACTAAATCTACAACATACTTTTTTTTGTTCTTAAAAAGAATGAAGGGATTTCAAAAAGTTTCTGATTAAAAACTATGAAATTGCCAGACTGACGCGACGGGTTCCTACTTTTAAATACTTTCCATACACACAAGTTTAAGTAGCAAAGACAGCAGGATAATTACTTTGCTCTACCGACAAGGAGGCAGAGTAGGGTGTTGATAAAAAAAATGTGAGTGTAAAAATCAAAGTCAAACTAGGTACTTACCTAGTTTGACTTTGATTTTTACACTCACATTTTTTTTATTAGTTTCAATTAGAGCTTCAAAATGGCACTTTTAAACATCACTCTAGAAATGATTCTATTGCCCATTCGCATGGAGAAGAATGGGCAAGAAACTCCATCGTTACATTTATTGACTTTGCATGAACATAAAATCTTTCCAACCGGAACACTGATTCCGAGTCTAAATGATTGTGGTCACTAAATGCTCCAACCATCATGCCCTTACCTACGCTTAGGTACAGGTAAATCAACCCATCTTCAAACCAAACTTTCTAATAACATTTACCAACTTAACTATTCACATCCTTGCTTCCAATCAATGGCACAAAGCGACCCGTTAAATGTCGCACCTCAATCATGTCTTCAACACACCTGCAGGATACCTCTGTCTCTTTCGTTACCATAGTGTCAGACAGAGAGAGATGGTGTTGAGTGTAATGTCACATGAAGACGCTAATTCATAGAACTGATTGATGTAAATATCGGTTATTGGATACCGAAGTACTTATGTTAGGTAATCTTGATGTTGGGTGTTAGGTTGTTAATGCATTGGAAATTTCTTTGGCTAAGTAACGTAGAGACAGTTACTTCAAAGATATGTCTATGTATCTAAGTGTCCCTTGTAGCAAATTTGGAATCCTACATGTATCGGTATTGGAAGCAAAGTTGGCTGATTTATCTTTAGAATATATCTTAGACTATAGATCATCATTTTGGGACAAACGTGCCACACTATTCCCAAACCACTGCAACTCTTGAAAGTGAGAATCAACAGTGGCGTCCACCAGAAAAGCGCCGAGACAATGAAGCTCGACGAAGTCACAGAGAAACGATTTAACTGTCTTGGATCCCGCAACGAAATTAATCAGAAAAGAATAGCGGAGAAGTAGGAAAAACATAATTTTCACTTTACTATGGACCACGTTTGATCAAAAGCATTTGTTCTGATAATCGGTCATGGACATAGCCAGAACACAAGTGAATTGGATGTAATCCGAACATAATTTTCTAAGTTCACTCCAAACTCAAATAGTCCTTCGTTGCGTATGTTACTACAATGATTAATTTTCAAATTGCACACGAAAAGTACATGCTTTAAAGTGATCTCCTCAATCTATTACTTCAGCTGCGTATCATATAATTCACATACTCGACTAAAGATCCACCACAATAATTTGCAATCCTAAAATTTATAAAAGAAAGAACGTTCCACCCACACCCAACATTCTCACGCAAAAAATTCACGGCAGAAAAAAATAACTTCAGAAAACTCTTCAACTCCATATGCGAAGGAAACAAGGACCAAAAGTAGGCACTAATCGAACTTACTCGAGCCATGCAAATATCGGGCACACGTTGCGACAACTTATCAATACGGCCCGGATTATAAAAGAAAATGGCGGAAAAAATGGCGCGAATCGACGGTGTGACCTTGTTGGAGGCGGGAGTTTTGGGATTAAGTATTTTTGTTGTTGTCGTTGTTATGAGGAGCTGTGCTTAGAAAATAACTATTTTGATCCGCTTTTTCTTGTTGACTATAAGTTCGTTCAGTTCATCCAAAGATTGTCAGACGGACTGGAAGATACTGCTATTGACCGCATTATTGTACCCATAGATTTTAAGTATACTCTATCTGTCTACAAAATACTAATAAAGTTGTAACTTACGTAAGTACAAATTCACCACACTTAGATATCGCACTTGTAGTTGACTTCAATTTGCTTCGTTTTATAGCCAAAATCAGACTGACTGCTCCCGCAAACACGACGGCTATTATTTATGTCGACTGATCCTTTGAGAAAGTTCCACAACATTCAGGAACATTTTTCACAGTTCAATAGAGTAGTAGTAGGAACATTCCAAATTCAAACGTAACCTAGAATGTTCTCGTAAAACAGCCGACGACGTAACAGTAACGTTCATTCATTTATTTAAGTGTGGTGCATACTGATTTTCTAATGACATCAACACGGTTAAAATTGTTAACAATGAAGTCTATTTGACATTGGAATCCATTTTAATCAACTGACAGTCAGTAATATCGTTATTATAGACGTACAATAGTCCTTACAAAGGATAATATCACCAACAAAGCATAACAAAAACAAATTAACTGTATTATTCATTGGGTAATAATCTAAGAATTAAAAGACCGAATGGAATGAGGACAAGATTTGCATAAGGCCCGCATGACATTAAAATTCATTACAATAAGTTCCTTAAGTTCATTCACTAGGACACGAAGTAATTACATTCATGAATGAATGAATGGAAGAACATGTTCTTTTTCCTCTGTTTTTCCTGCATTTTATAGACGACCATATATTTTATATTTGGTAGGGAATAAGCACAATAAAATGTTGTTTTATGTAAAAAGATTTTAGGAGACCAATCCTAGAAATTGTTTTCTTGCGTGTTGAGGAAATGAATTATTGAAAAGAATATGCCGTTGATATGAAACGCTGTCGTGCTTCACTTGTTTTATGAGTGTTGCCTGCTTTTATTTTATGTTGAGACTGAAAGCTTGATTTACTATTAAAATAAAATTACTATGGATCTTGAATTTTTTTTTCTATTTAATTTCCTAGTTTTAACGGAAAATGTAATGACTAATTTAGTTAATAAATTGCCTGGTAACAAGACTAATTAGAAGTCGAACTTAACCTACGAATATAAAACATTATGAAACCTGAAAAAAATATATAAGTAAGTAGGTACATAATATTCTTCCACATTATTCGATCAATATCTCTCCAAATAGATATAAGTTACGTAACTCCCTGGCTTCCAAACCTTCATATCTCGACAATGACGTATAAAAACATCTATTGGCTCGAAAGTGTCGAATCTCCCCCGACTGAAGCTTATAATTTCAATCGAGTATTGGAAAAGGATACGGCTGAGAGGCTCAGAAGCCGTATTTACTCGCCTATTTCTCGATATTCAAGTAATGTTGACAGTAAAAAGATTAAACGATCCTTTTGTACTGAGGGGTGTAATTTTATTTCTTTTTACGGTTGATATATGCGGAAATAGACGTATGACAGAACAATATCAAAGGCTTTAGGAAAGGTTTTAGGAAAAAAAATTAATTGACCAAAAACTAAATTCATTACTAAAACTATCAATTATGCTCCGTAATCTCGTCCTCATTTAGTACTTGTAGTTTGCACTTCCTGCTAACTCGCTATCACATTTTTTAAAGATGAATCGATTTCATCAACATGAAAATGTTGTCTGTGGTCCGGTCTTGGCGCGCTCTGTCTGACATCTGTCAACTCATTGTACTTTTTTGTGAAGCGCGCAGGTCACGTTTCCGTTAATAGTTCCTAAAATGTTGTAATTACCAAACCGAGATGGGAAAACACCGAAGAAAACGAGACGAAGAGATGAGAGAACTCAACGAACGTTTGCGAGAACTAGAAAATCGGTCGAGCAAGCGAAAACGTAGTCGTCACCGAAACTCTGGTAAGCTTTTTTGTTTAAGTACTTACCCACTCGTCTTTTCCAAGAAATACCTGGCACCCTGTTCTAAGATGCACATGTCTCTAGGGGTTTCACGAGAGGTTAACCATGAGAACACCAATTGTGCCAACCTATTAGACATCATTAAAGCTTTCACGAGAGGCTAGCCGATGATCTTAGCCATCTAACAATATAACGACATCACAAGAGCTTTCACGAGAGGTCAGCCGATGGTGTATACGTTCAGTTGTTTGCACATGTCTCTAGAGTTTTCACGAGAGGTTAACCATGAGTACACCAACTGTGCCCACATTAGTAAGATATCACTAGAGCTTTCACGAGAGGTTAGCCGATGATCTAAGCCATCCTTCAATAGAACGACATCACAAGAGCTTTCACGAGAGGTCTGCCGATGATGTACACATTCAGTTGTTCATAGTCTCGTCCCTACAGCATCCCTTGAGCTACCACGAGAGGTTAGCCGTGGATTTAAACTCAACCAGGCAGAGGTTTTAATTAATTAATTAATTATCCTTTGTACACAAGTATGAAGCCCGCTCCAGTCGAACACGCTCGAGAAGCCGTGGTTATCGCGACCGATGTTGTGAGACACGTTTTAAAACCCGACGCAGCCTGACTCGCCGTGACAGCTATTCCTCATAACCACCACTTCTGAGTACAAACACTTGTCCTATATCACCTAATGAAGGAAATATTTAAAATTATTAAGATTTAATTTCAAATTATAAAAAATAAAAAAAAATAAAAATGCTTTTATAACTTTATTGAATATTAATATCCGTCTCTAAGACGACCCACTGACCGAAATCAGAAAGAGGCAGAGATGAGGGGGCGTAGCCAACATAGACACTTATATAACTTCACGCCAGCCTGGCCTCGCGGTGGTCAGCAGTAATTGTGAAGGGTTTAAATGAAACGGCAGCTTGTTGCACCCACCAAAACTAAATGAAGAAGTGGCAGCCACACTGAGGATGGTGGAGTGATCAGTGGGCAGCAGATTACCTCAGCTGCTGCCATTACATCAATAGGCAAAGTGTTAAACAATCTAATCGCCAACCGATGTGAAAGTGATCAAATTATAACTCTTTATGTGATGCAGCCAGACTACTTTGTCACATTTATCATGCAACTACATCAGCAGACTCTCCCTAATCCTGCCTGGCCTCAATAAGGAAATGAAGGAGCTAATGGGGCAGACACTCCAATATCTAAGTACCTGTTCGGGGATAAGCTGCAGGACAAGTTTAATGCAAAAAAAAAAAAAAAAAATATATATATATAAGGTCAGGACAAGAATTGAAGAACACACCTGCAAGACCTCTAACGCAGTGCTGAAGCGGAAAAACCAGGTGAAACTAGCAACACGCCCGAGGCACTCACCACAGAGGCGCCAGCCGCGACGTCGGCGTCGGGGACAAGAATGCGTCTAGCTCAGGTAGAAACTGGAAGATTACAGTATTTCACTGAAGTCTGGAATAATGTTACCACCTATCCAACAATACAATGATTGGATCAAGGGTACTTACACTTTTATGAAATTCCAGTTCAAACTTCCATTCTTAAAAACTTCAGTCAGAAAGAAAGCAATCTTATTAATAAACTCGTGTATTGAATGATGTTTATCCGCAGATAATCAATTTTTATCCAGCATATTTTTGCATCCAAAATCAGATGGCACTTGGATTTATATTAAATCTCAAAAAACTTAATAAATATATTAATACACATCACTTCAAACTAGAAGACTTATGGACAGCAACCAAACTCATGACCCCAGGTTGATTTATGGCAACTATAGATTTGAAAAATGCACCATACCCAATCGGGCACGGAGCATTGTTATTTTAATTGTGTCTGTAATTGCGGGTATCTAAGTGCTACACTTCTTACCCATAAAAAATATGATAGATTTCTCCGGTATCAGTTTCAAGATACATTGTAAGTTTACATGCCTTCCATTTGGGCTTAGCATAGCACCATAATGTATTCACAAAGATTATGAAGCCAGTTATTTGTGTCACCTGAGGCCATTGGGGTTACTTTTCTATACGGTGATATTTTGTGCCTTGGTGATTCTTATACTAAGTTTTTTCTTAAAAAATCTAGGGTTTGTTATCAATACTAAAAAGAGTGTCTTAGAACCCAGACAATGCTGTCAGTATATAGGATTTCTGTTAGATTCAGTTCAATTTAATATCTCACTTCGTCGGAAAAAGATAGATAAATTTCATCCCTAACTTATTAAATAATTTTGAGTCTAAGAGGATATGCAAAATAATAGAATTTGCTCAGTTGCTAGGTAAAGGTATCCTTGTTGCTGCTTGCCCAGCAGTGGAATATGGTTGGCCTTACACCAAGGTTATGTAAAGTAACAAAACAACAATGAAAATTACAAGGCTCTGCTACCTATCACAAGAGGAATTAGGATAGGACTAGTAGAACAGTATAAAACTATTTGACCTTGTTTTAGAAATATTTTCTGATGCTTGACATACTGGCTGGGGTCTGGTATGTAATGATGTCAGAAGCCATGGGCATTGGCCAACTGATGATAAAAAGTTTCATACAAAATTACCTTGAACTACTAGCAGTATTTATAGGGCTCAAAATATTTGCAAGCACACTCACACACTGTGAAATTATCCTTGGAATTAAATAGATAACACAACAGCCATAGCCTACATCAATAAAATGGGTGGCACTCGTTTTACCCACCTTAATAATTTAGCCAGAAAGTTGTGGCAACGGTGTGAGGAAAGACACATTTGGATCTATGCATCTTACATCAGTTCTAAAGAAAACACTATCGCAGATCTCTAATCTAGGCATCCAAACAGAAATTGAATGGAAGTTATGTGATGTAGCCTACAAGACTATTATTGTTTAACCTCAGATTGATCTGTTTGCAAACAAGTTTAATACTAATTGTCAGAATTATATATCATGCACTGTCAAATGGTATGGTGATTTCTTTTATACATTACCACCATTTGCACTTATTAGTAAGATGTTACAGAAAATAAAAGGGGAAGGGGCAACAGGCATTGTTGTAGTACCTTGGTGGCCCTCACAATCATGGTTTCCCTTATTTGAGTCCATGGTTATTTCTGAAATGATAATAATGGAACCCCATCATAAAAGCGATATGAGTCTACTCTGAATCAGGGGATTTCCTATTGTCAGAACCAAGATATTGACCCTCTCCTAGACTCAGTTCCCACTGTGATATCTTTACTGACTAAAATTTAATGAGGGACTGTCATATAGCTCACTCAATACCATTACGTTAGTTATTTCCCTAGTTCTAGGGTTATTTCCCACATTGGCTCAGATGACCGACTGTCAAGGTTCTTCAGAGATTTATTTAGGTTAAGACCTAAGAACCCCAAATATGAAGTAGTATGGGTTCTCAGTATTGTTTTGAATTATTTGTCTAAACTATTTACTAATGAAACCCTTAGTCTAGAACTAATTACCAAAAAGTTAGTTACCATAATTGCCCTTATAACTGCACACAGAATTCAAACCTTGTCTCTCATAAGTATACTGATAACATTTCTTATAATCAGGATAATTATTAACATAAAAATTCCAGAAATTATTAAAATCTCTGAACCTGGTAGATATCAACCCAATTTGATATTACCATTTTTTTAAGGAGAATTTGTCTGTGTGCCCTGCTACTACCCTTTTGTTCTATTTAGATATTACAGAAAATATAAGACAAGATTATAAATCACTAATTATAACTAAGTATAAGAAAACCATATCATGCCGCCACTACTGCAACTATTAGTAGGTGGATAAAACAAATTCTGGAATAAATACTCCCAAATTCACATCACACAGCACAAGGCACGATTCTGCATAAAATGCCTCTAAAGTGGGTATTCATATTGAAGTTATAAGAAAAGCAGCTGGTTGGACCACAAGTTCCTCAACTTTTGCTTGCTTTTTTTTATGAGAACTACAGTCAGTGATTCTAATGCTTTTGCACAATGAAACAGTTTGTTCTAGTCTATAAACTATAAAACACACTGCTTGTTATTATTGGTTGATTAAATTTAATGTCAATGGTTACTGTCTGATTAAAGTAATTATGTTCTATAAAAGATTATTAAGACACTGGTTGACACTAGAGTTAGAGAAAATTTATGTTATTTTACCTTTTATTTAAGTAAATGTGTAATTAGTACCCAAGTAATAATACTCAGAATAGTATGTTATGCTGAATTGTTCAATGATTAAAAGATGTTGATTATATTACCAACACAACTTCTTTGAACATCTACAAGTACTAAATGAGGACGAGATTACGGAGCATAATTATATAGATCGGACTAACTTACCTAGTGACGTCCGATCCTTAATTATGTGAAGTAATCTCGTCCTCATTGTATCCCAACCCTTCCCAGAAGATCAGCCTACTTATATGTGTTTTAAAGTGTCTTATCTACACCCCTTTTTAAAGTTGTGTTGACTAATGTATCGGGACTACGATAGATAACCGTATCGGTCATCTTGAAGTCCCGATCACGTGCTTTGAAAGAATGAGTTGACAGATGTCAGACAGAGCGCGCCAAGACCGGACCACAGACAACATTTTCATGTTGATGAAATCGATTCATCTTTAAAAAATGTGATAGCGAGTTAGCAGGAAGTGCAAACTACAAGTACTAAATGAGGACGAGATTACTTCACATAATTAAGGATCGGACGTCACTAGGTAAGTTAGTCCGATCTATATAATTAGACTAGTATTTGCTTGGGTGCGCGAGCTGCGCGCAGCTCGCGTGTCGTCGTGTTCTTAAGACGTATTCCATACCCTTATAAATTTTGAGAATCCATAAGAATCCTTAAAATAATTGGAAAATCCGTTACAACTACCCCTAAATCAGTATGAAAACCCTTAAGAACCCCTAAAACATTCTAAAAACTAAATCAATAAAAAAATGAGAATTCTTTAGAATCGTTAAAAGCTGAGTTACGCTTCACCCACTCAACCTTCGTTACGCTGCGGAGGTCGCCGGCTCGCTTCGCTCGCCACCTCCCCCCTTCGCTCCACTCGGTCTCGCAGGTTCGCTCCACTCAAAACCTACCTACCACCAGACAGGTTTCGACGCCTACTATAATATTTGTTCAAACACCCAATGGCTATCTCTAACCGTTACGAAGTAACAGCCCTTTCAATTTTAGGGGAGGTTGGGGAGGGGAGGATACCCTCCGTTTACAAATTTAAACGCTCCTCATTAATAATTTATAGTAAAAATCAAAAAGCCGCTACGTGTCCTAGTTTCCGAGATACGATAGGGGGAGGGGTGAAGGGGGGGAGAGTGGGGAGTTTTGAAAAATGATTTTGACTAACGCGTTGCCCCTTTACACGAATCTGAAAAAAAAAATGTTCCAAGTCTCTCAACTTCCGAGATCCGCCTAAAGGGGGGAGAAGGGGGAAAAAAGGGTCAATTTTGAAAACTGGTTTTTACTTTTCCGACCCTCCTCTATACGAATCCGTAAAAAACGAAAAATACGGGTCTCTTTGTTTCCGAGATACGATGGGGAGGGGGAGAAAAGGGGGCGAAAAGGGGAGGTTTGGGACTTTTCCCATACTCACGGGAGTTACTTGTTTACGAATCTGTCAAAATATACCCACCTCCCCATCCACCATCTGGGAGAACAATTATGTCAATGAGTCAGTGAGTCAGTGAGTGGTAATCGAGCTTTATATAGTATAATACCTACTAGCTAGATAATCATTGCCGTGTGGTATCCGGCAGAGTAGAATAGAACCAACCCATTACACTCACGGGTGTTGTATACGGCGACTAATGTCTGAGGCAGAACACCTTGCGCTTCCGTAGACCAGAGAATGTGCAGCAGCGTTTTCTGTTAATCTTTCATCACTGCGATCTCCAATCCGCCTGCCAAGCATGGAGATTACGGCAGATTCCTCCCATCATGGGAGAGGCTTATGTCCAGCAATGGACGTTATGGGCTGTTGTAGTAGTGTAGTAGATAATCATCTGCCTAGCCTTTTCCAAACTATGTTGGGGTCGGCTTCCAGTCTAACGTAACGATGCAGTTGAATACCAATATTCTACATTGAGCGACTGCCTATCTGACCTCCACAACTTAGTGGGTAAGTAATATCCCTTGGATAGACTGGTTGTCAGGTACTTACTAGCTAAATAAAAGATTATTAACAATATTATTTTCTGTTTTTTCCTATTGAATCTTAAACGAATCAAAATTGTGAAATTATACCTGCTAAACTTACATGAATCAAGCAATAACACTAGTTTACAAAATTTTACATATCTCTTGCTCTGTAAGTACACCCTTACACCCCTGAATGCCGGGGTGTATGACTATCATTACAGCATAGGTTTTGGAATTTGAAAAAAGAACTGTCATACTCATACTGCACGAAGAATATTTTTAAAAAGTTAATTTTTTTTTTCTCGGTATCGATTAATTACTCGAATCGGAATCTAGACAATTTATTTTATAAAGATTTTATTTTAAATATGGAACTATTTGTTTCCACATCGTATGTTAGATGGAATCGATTTAAAAATCAAACTGGCCAGCAAGATTTGACGCGCTTGCGTGCGTGAAAAAAAAAAGGCAGTCTACTAGTAGGCGCGAAAGCATCGCGAAAATAATTAATTTTCTTGTTTGAGTTCTTTTTCAAAAGTTTTAAACATGTCTAGTGACGAAGACATAGATCTAACGCCCGATTTTATTAAAGAAAGGGCAAAAACAGTTGTCGAAAATATATTACCGCCGAACTCGAAAGAAAGATATGTAAAGGCATACGACGAATTTATGAAATGGCGGTCAGAAAAAAAAGTGAAATCTCTTTCTGAAAGTGTTTTTATATCATATTTTGATGAATTATCTAAGAGGCTACAACCTTCCAGTTTATGGTGCTTTTATTCCATGCTAAAATCTACAATGATGACAAAACATGACGTGAATTTGAAAGATTTTTCTAAACTTACTGCTTTCTTGAAAAGGCAGTCTGACGGCTTTAAAAGCAAGAAATCGAAGGTATTTACTGCAGAAGGAGTACAGAAATTCTTAAATGAAGCTCCGGATGAAATTTATTTAGCAATAAAGGTACCTACGTATTTACTTGCCCTTTTTAATAAGTTACCAAAATATTTCACAAAAATACTATGCGAATTTGGTGCCTTTAATACAACTTATGTCTTTTTTACAGGTTGTTCTAATTTTTGGGATATCGGGAGCCTGCAGAACCGTGGAATTGACAAACTTGACAATAGAAAATGTAGAAAAACATAACAAATTACTACTCATAAAACTGCCTAACACGAAAACTAAAATTGACCGGTCATTTGTTGTGCATGAAGAATTTGCAAATTATGTTGAAAAATATCAAGCTCTTCGGCCTGAAAACGTGGATACAAATCGTTTTTTTCTTAATTACAGTAAAGGAAAATGCCACAGACAAGTAATAGGAAAAAACAAATTTACAGGCATGCCAAAGCAAATAGCCACATATTTAAAACTGAGTAACGTAGAGTTATACACCGGGCATTGCTTTCGCAGAACATCAGCGACTCTATTGGCTGATTCGGGAGCCAACCTCACTCTGTTAAAAAGGCACGGCGGCTGGAAGTCCAGCAAAGTGGTCGAAGGTTATATCGAAGATTCGATGGCAAACAAAAGCAAAATTACTTCTAAAATAACAGAAAATATAAACTTAAAATCACCACGTCAAAGCACATCATCTGAGCCATTTTTTAATGAAGAAAATAGTACCAGTCAACTGCCGCCATTTACGATGCAAGAACCTCAAGTCACTCAAACTCAAGTCTTATCATCACAAACTCATATTCAAACTATAAATATACCTAAAAAGAACGTGACCATATCTCTTACAAATTGTAATAATTTTACTATTAATTTTAATTAAATACACATTTTTTTCTTCTTAATAAATGTTCATTGAAACCTGCTGTCTTGTTGTTTACTTACCTCACAATCGATATGTAAAGCAGAGTATTTATCTCGGGCGTAAGCATCAATTGCATACTCGGGTTAATTAGCGCCTTCGCTTCGCTCAGGCGCCAAAAACCTCGTATGCAATTGATGTCATACAGCCCTTGGTTAATAATCTACTATTACTTTTTATTTATACCCCGAACCGAATGTATGTCAATATGTTTATCTACCTTCCCTAAACCTAAAAGTGTTAGCAGAAATATTTTATCACGTCGGAATTTTTTTCTGCCGTCAATTGTTTTTTTTTAACTACCCGACGTGGTGGTGATATTTTATTGTTTATTCGTTCGCTTCAAACGACAGTTACTTTGCTTTGGATTGATTTAAAATGGCTAGCAGAAAGTGCAAACAAACTTCTGACCGTTTTTGTTATGTTTGTGGACAGTTTATATTTTCAAAAAAGAGAAGACCTATTGTAGATTCGTTAAAAACTGCATATCTTTATTATTTTGGATTTCCTGTTGCAAATCAAGATCATTATGTAAGGAAAGAATGGCCTGTTCGAAATGAGTATATTCCGGGCAAAATGAACATTAATCACGAGCTGTTGGTCGATCCAAATAACGTCACTTTACCCCCTTTACACATCAAACTGGGGCTCATGAAAAACTTTGTAAAGGCGCTTGACAAAAACAGTGATGCTTTCCGGTATTTGCAAAAAATATTTCCAAACATTACAGAGGGAAAACTGAAGGAGGGTATATTTATTGGTCCACAAATCCGTAAAATTATGAAAGATTCTCAGTTTGAAAACCTTTTATCGGTTAAAGAAAAGTCTGCTTGGAACTCATTTAAAATGCTTGTAGAAAATTTTTTGGGAAATAAAAAAAGGGAAAATTATGAAGAAATTGTTAACAATTTATTGAAAAACTTTCATGATATGGGAGTAAACATGTCATTAAAGATTCACTTTCTACACTCTCATCTGAATTTTTTTCCTGAAAACTTAGAAAGTATGAGTGACGAACAGGGTGAACGTTTCCACCAAGATTTAAGGACTTTCGAAGAACGACATCAAGGATTTTGGGATGAAAATATGTTAGGGGATTACTGTTGGTCTATCATAAGAGAAACTGATTCAAATAACTATAAAAAGAAAGCAAAAATTAGTCATTTTTAATTTATTTTTGTATTAATCCTAAAATTTTTGTATTTCCCTTCAAGAAAATAAATATTTTTTAAACCAGACGTGACAGAATCTTTTTATTATTTTTTCTGGATAGTTCTACCTGAACACAAAATAAAATAACAACTTTCAGCTGGGGTATGAAAACCGTGTAAACTAGTGTAATTATCGGAATAACTTAAAAGATTTACGCATAAGATTGAAAATAGATGCTTGTATAGACAAGCATATACATATTAAGCATATAGTACATTGTATAGCTTGTATAGATTTGCATGGAAAAAGATGTAAACTATAATAACAATTTACAGTTATTTGTAAATGAAAGGACTACCAAAAGAGTAGCAACCAAAGACGTACAAAACAATACATCAAAACGTTATCCACGTATATCCGTCAGTATAATTAATAAGTGCGATAACTGTCGAATGATAATTAGTTTCCTAATTACTTTTAATAAAACAGCTCTTAATTAATATTCCATTCGAATAATTAGCTCCCATAATCTATGAAAAAGAGAAACGCATTAGGACTGTCAAGCTTTTATCTCTTTCCTTTTCTTTTGAGACAGTTGACAGATTCGGGTAATGACGGTAGTTTTAAAACATTGTTTCGACATATTAATATTCAAATAATATTAAGTTTTAATTAGCTTCTATACGTTATTCTCTTGGTTTATTATAACAGAATACATTTTTGATTGAGGTATATTTCTGTGTCAAGTTTGATGGAAAATTTTAATCAAGGCCAACGAAAACAGGCTTAATAAATGTTTTCCTTTTTTCGAATACACAGTATAGTGATCTGAAGACATTATGAGTAACAAAAGATCCGATAGAAGTTTTTAAAAGACTAGGCACAGGTTCACCGAAGCAAGGAAAGTAGGAAACCCAGGTGGAGATTCATAGATGACTCTGCCCTGGAGTGTAAATGTGGTGTTGTTGCAAAAACGATGGAACGCTTTATATCCAGTCCTGCCTGCCCTGTTGTCTGCACATCACAGGAGTTGATGCTGGACGCTTCTGATAGTGCCAAATTCGTTGCCAAATTTTGGCCGACTCAATTTAGATTGTCATCGAGACGCTAAGAAGAAAGACAGACTCGATATAAATATTGTGTTTATATGTATAAAAGGTATGTATTTACAAACAAAAACTATCTATGTAGTATATCAACTGTCTGGTGTCCACGACACAAGCCTCGATGCTTAGTGTCTCACTAGATGATGCTGTGTGTAATGTCCAGCGATATTTTAATATTATTATTATTATATTATAAACACAATAAACATAGTTGTCCTCTTTAAGACCTCAAACCTGATTCTAAAGTTGACTCAGCTCGATAAGAGTGACAGTTGTTCACTCCTTACGAGATCTTCTGCCCAAAGATTTAAAAAAAACAAAACCACTATTTAATCTGTCACCCGAAACAGTCTCACTCAAACTGACACCATGATGAATGCGACCGATAGCTCCCAAAACGTTATTAACATAATTATTTATATAGTTTTATTACCGGCGCAGTTAAATTTTAATTATATCTGGTTTTATCTCGCATTCGTTAGTCCGAGTTGGGTAATAAGTAATAGGGGCTTTTCCGGTGGGAGCTTGCGGCTGCAATGTTCCCAGGTCGAGGTGTTATTTCGAGTGAGATTTTATGGTGTGTTATGGTGAAAGAGTTTGTAATTAATGGCAGATAGAGCAGCAGTATGTTGCAGTTAGCAAATGTGACTTTTTTTAGGAAGTGTTTCAAGTGTGTTTGTGTTTAAAGTGGAAGATTCTAAAGACACACAAAGATAAGACATGATTGGTCAAGGCCATTGCTTATATTATAATGAGAGGTTTTCCTTTTGAGGTTTTAAAAAAAACCTAGTTTCCAAGAACTCTATAGATGGCGTTGAACTTACTATGATAGTTGGCGCCAAAGCCAAAACGCTTGAAAAAAAAAACATTGTGTCACGTCACATACTCTCGTTGACTGACACTTTCATTTGCTTAACCTTCCGAATATAACCTACATTTCTCGCGCTTTGTTACAATCAGTTTTATTAGGTTCCGTTCCTTGCATTATCATACTTACTCCTAGCGCCATCTATCCAGCGACTAGGGAAGAGCTAAAAAGAAATTCCCTCATTGCGTAAAGCACACTTTACCACAATTCGAAGGAGTTCAAAAGAAATTCCTACTTCATTTGTTTTAAAAATTCGTTAGCTTGACAATTTAAATGACGCAATTCTTGGTGTTGCTATTGTAAATGTGCGACGCAATCACCTCACACTTTATTTAATCAGTTATCGATTTCGATTGCAAGGAAAATAAACCCCTATTTTCGACTCAAAACACTAAAGGATGAAGCCCAACTTATACAGTAACCTGATGATTTCAAATTCTCTTTTTCCCCCATTTCTGGCTTACCACGGAAAATTACTCTCGAACTCGGTATGAAAATTAATTTGAAAGTATCCAACTATCTTTTAATCACAAAGTTGAAAGTCACTTCCAATAAAACGGCGTTTTTGATGAAGATTAATTACTGGAGAAATTTTAACATCGACTTTAGGAGCTTTAATTATTACAGGTTTAATGAAATTACGGATTCTGTGGACCTTAGCTCAGTCGAGATTATGGAACAGATTTTCAACTGAAATTGGCTATTCTTTAGGCCGGTCGCGAATCCGTAATCTTGACTGATGTTTCATTTAGGAAAAGGATATTAAATGAAGACTTTCAGCAGTATTTCAACACATGAAGATACGGATTCATTTGATGTTGAAAATAATAGATAATTGAAAATTGCCTGGATACAGCATAGGGCAAATTTAACCAACATGTACATTCAACTAAACAGCGTTCAAGAGCAGCCAGATTATTAACACTGGCTATTATTTGGAATATTATTTCCACAACAATGATGCCCCTGGCAGCTCTAGAACGCGGTTTACATGTGCTGATCGCGGTACAGTTAGCCTTCAGACATTTTATTTGCAACTTTTTTAGCGGTCGATCAAACGCTAGATTTTTTCGTTAAACCTCAATTCACTAAGGTTGTCGTCGGTAACTCGGTATCTTCTAAAGGCGAACGCACACCGGGGAAGGCGACCTGGCGGGGTATTTTGTCTTTACCCAACGTAAATTCATACGTAGATAGTCGTGACAAGATACAGATTCCAATGTTCAATTCCGCTAAAGGAAATCCCCTTGGATTCCTTTTAATGCCTCGGTGTGCGCTGGCCTTAAACGTCCACCCTATTTTTATTTTTCTTCGGATTTGAAATCATCAAATGACCCTTCCCGCTCTAGGTGGAGCGGAAGGGAGTGTCAGACTTTTACTGACTAAATCGTATCTCTTTCGAACAGTCCCGCAGACTCCCGCAGCCCCGGGCAGGCACTGACACTTGCGGACCCCTTCCTTTTTTGGTGACATCTCTTTGAGGCGCGCGTGGAACACTAACGCGCCGTCGACACGGCCTGTTGTCATAAGACGGACGGACGGCGAGCTAGCCCATTGCTCACCGTCCACAGGCCTGCGCCTACGGTAGTCCACGACGCCTGGTGCGTCCCCCACGCCGGCTGGGACGTGCATGAGGTTCTCTCCCTCTCACGTTCCGCTACCTCCTTCGCATAGCATGACTGCTTTGCAGAAGGAGGTTACGGCTTCCTTTTCCCTCTTGCTCCGGACCATGAATTGAACCAGGGCCGGACGCGAGCGGTCGCTGCCGCCGATCGCCGCTACGAACGTCCACCCTCCATCTAGTTCTTCTGTTGTTAAAGCAATGTCTTTACTCGACTTGCTTTCCTCTGAACCTTTTTCTGTAAGTACCAAATCAAAAGTCATTCACACCGGTTGAAATCTTAATCATCCGTATTCACCATTCACGCTTGTATTATAAAATAATTACCTAGCGGGACTTCGGGAGAAGATAAAAGTAGATTATGATATACCGTCGGATAACTTTTTAATTAAGTTTACACTCAGTACCCGAATAATGTTTATTCATTTCAACAATTAATTATTACGTAACGTTAAAAGCTTTGAAAGCTTCTGTTCTTACATTTTGTGTTAATTTTTGATATGGCCCCTCTTTATCTTATTGAATACTTCTACGTTTTTGGTTGTATTGAGTCGTGGAATTTAATTTCAATTTTGATATCTTATGAAAACGTTTACGTTTTATTCTGGAAATGATATCAGGTCATTATCATTTGAATTGGTTCACTTAAGATTAACTCGTTCAATCTTCATTTCTTTTAGGCGGTACGTAATATTGTGTTGCAAGAAATATCTAAAGAATTTGTATTTATCTGCTTATCCAATCTTTACACATTTCACTTAACTAAATCTGTAAAAAAACATGGCCGAACCAAACGGTCAATTTAAACGTTCAAAATCCGTTAAGAAAACAAAACATTCCATTCCAAATTCAAAAAGGAGTGAACAAAGAGCTGTCACTCAAACGTAGAACGGACACGCCCAGGGAAGGTTCAATCAGAGACCTCTTACTTCGTAATTACTCATGATTCTTGGTCAGTTCCGGAGTAATGACAGGGTACGATTTGATGATGCATTCTCCGAGTCTATGGTCAAAGAATAAAAAGACATGACGTAACTAATGTAACTATATGATAAGGATGATAGCATTCATTACTTTTTAACCCGGCGGGAGTGTGGTGGGGTGTGACATACCCCAGTGTTCGTTTGTATCGATATATGATTTTATTCTTTTATGCGACGCTTACACGGCTTCCTGTAGCTGGAGGTAAGGCAGTGTAGGGGGGAATAGTGACGTGATGTCAGCGTTACGTCGGCCGGCGTTGGAGATCCACGTGCGCAAACGTAATTGGGGTAAGTGACACCCCGCCACATAGTTCGTGTGTGCTATTATATACACTATTTATACTGTTTATATTATTTTATTTTATTATTTTTTAGATTTTCGTCAAACATGGGTGAAGACAGTGGTGAAAGAAGACTTAGGTCTTTGTTACGCGAAGTGTCAGAGAATTCTGTGAAGCTGTGGAGTAGCCATTT
Organism: Xestia xanthographa; assembly: GCA_905147715.2. Taxonomy (NCBI): domain Eukaryota; kingdom Metazoa; phylum Arthropoda; class Insecta; order Lepidoptera; family Noctuidae; genus Xestia; species Xestia xanthographa. The sequence goes on from LR990655.1 coordinate 4,254,898, forward strand.
GTCTCGAACACGCAATTATTTCCTGCAAAAATTGTGCTAATTTTGAATCTAGTTCCTAAAGTGTTCCTATATTATAACTTCATTTGTATTTTGTTTATTCCATTTAAGATCTCATGTCCTTTATGTTTTAGGAGCTTTTATGACGTTAAAGGAAAATTTGTTTAGTTTGTTGCGACTTTAGAATGACCGTTATGATTCTGTAACCAAAAATTTGTGCCTTAATAAATTTTTTATTAAAATTATTAAAATGTATTAATAATATCATTTTTTTTATTAAAACAATATTGATGGTACCTAAATAAATAAAGAATACAATAATTGGACATAATTTTAATAACAACAATGATATACTGGCAGTTTTGTTTTGGGGTATATCATACCCCGCCACATACTTGATGTAATATTTTGTCACCACACTCCCGCCGGGTTAATTTAGTTCGGTCATCATCGGCGTTTCTTCGTGTCATGGCGGAAGAAAACGAAACATTCCGAGCTTAATGTACTTAAGATGTTTATAATATTCTCTTTAAGTACGCTTCTCTTACTTTTCTCATAGTAAAACACTCGCCTTCGTAGAAGCTAATTATTTTTTCAAAAACGTCTGTAAGTATTAACTGAGTTACTTCAACTGGCATTAAATCTCGAGAAATGCAGTTTTCTTCTTGACTCAGGAAAGTAGTTTTCGTATTTATTGTTTTATAATATCTTTCAGAATATTAAAACTTGGTATTGAAAATTAGGTGTAAATTGGATTCGAAGGCACGAAACTACTAATTGTCGTAATTGGCTTACTTCAATGAATACAAAATTAACTTCACTACATAAACGGCAATGATTCAGAGTTAAATTTAGCACCTCTGCGCTCTTGATCTATGCGTCAGCGGAGGAAGCGATAATTCGTAGGTAATGGTGTAGTGTGTTTGCGATTTAGTTTCCAAGCAGATAAACAATTCGTTATATTTTTGTTAGAAAAAGCATTTGCACAGTTTTTAAGGTTTAGGAAGGGACATCATTTATAGAGTGTAGAAGTCATGAATGAATTAAAATGTCTATTAGAGGTAATTTAGTTATATCACTTAATATTAGGTCTAAGATTCAATACTAATCAAATTGTTTCAAACTATTGTATGCCGAACATGGTAGAGCAGTGCAAACACACACACAATTAGCTTGATAACAACCCTGTAATCACTGTCTCACAATTAAAAACTCTTTGACATGAAAGTAAACAACTTTTACTATTGAATCAAAATATGAAAAAATAAAACTGCTGTTACCTACATTTGGTCGTGTTATGTGATCATAAATGCATGTAGCAGCAGATATTTTATCGCGATTTTAGGATTGATCCCAGTATAAAACTAAGCTCCCTGAAAGACGTCCCTACTGTATACCATACATAAAGTTCAAGTTGCGCTACATCTTCAAAACATTTTCATGCTGTTTTCAATCATCGAAGCAAAGATTTGCACAGACTTTAAGTACGTACGAATCTGTGTTAATCGCGTTGCGAGCGATACAATGCCGGTCGCGACGGGGAGCGGCGCGTCGCGATTGAATATTTAATTGAATGTAGAGCGCACATGGCGAGGTCAACGACCAGGTTGCTTGACCGGTGGGTGGCGATAAGATAAGCTTTATTTAGTTTGGACGAAGATATCTACCATAGGGGGTCCCTGTTTTGTCCTGTGTTTTTGATATTGCAAATACCTTTCTCTAAATTACTACTTCAATGAAACGTAAATCAGGTAACATAATAAAAAAAACACACACACACGAAGACGTAACCTCCTCCTTTTTTGAAGTCAGTTAATGATTATTGCATCGTCTGAAACAACTTTGCAAGAAATAGTTTATTTACAAATTTTATTGTTTTGAGTTCCTTCCTAACGTCGAAAACCCTGGTAGAAAAAATATGATTTGAAATCGAGAAGACATGTAAATATCACTTTATAAATATTCTCATAATATTATTATTTATTAATCCATTTATTTCAGATTATTAAAATCCATAAAATACATATTAAAATAAATTTGCACACTTATAACACAAATACAATTACGTAAAACTAAATAAACGTAAAACAAAATAAATAAAATCAATTAGAATACAATGTCATATAATACAAAATAATTAAATAATTTACAACCAAATCAAAATAACATTAAAATTAAACTAATTAAACAAAATTAACAAAATTGTGTTAGTAGGTATTTTTATTGATTAATTTAAATATATTATTTTTTATATTATTATAATTATAAATGAATGAATATTATTATTGATTAATTTAAATTCAATAAACCCTTTCAAATTAAACTCCCATTACTTACTGCACATCAAGCTAGCTATGTAAATTATCGTAATTCGTACATCATTATTAAGTATTAACCCTCCCGTGCGGTCCCGGTCTCGGAGACCGATTGCAATATTCGACGCAGAATCTGACACAGTGAAATAGACGCGTCAGCTGCTCTGACACAATACTGTGATCCAATTTTAACGTACATCTGCCGCAAATGTCAAAGCTTATAGAATAATCGCAATTTTGCTGACTTGCTTATTTGATTGTGTTTAGATTTTTAGTTTATAAATTATGCTACTGTTGCCTTTTTATGGACTTGAAACTATTTTTAGTTTTAGTCTATTCATAGCAGAAAATACACCAGTAAAATTGTAAATAACTCAGAAAAAGTCGTAAAATAAGAGATGTGTATTAGAATCTTCTTTTCGTGACAGTTAAGTACAACAATGATAATAATACGGACTTCATTCATCGTGAGGAATTATGTCAGCCAGTATTTTACACGAAAAAAAAAAATATTATGTAAGTATAATATTATTTATTATTTAGAAAATAAATCATTTCCAAGAAATGTAAGGCGGTCTAGTGTATTTTCGTTACGATTCTCGTAAAAAGAAAGGTTCTGCTAATTGGCAGACCATGTTTTCTAAATAAACATGTAGCGCTTTAGCGTGGAGGGTTGCCAAAACGGATTTTAATTTCATCCAAAAAAAGCAATGCAAAAATAATCGAACGAAAATCGAGACTTTTTAAGGCTAGCGCTTTGAATTAACGAACGCCGAAGTAAAGAGAAAACGACGCCGTAGAGGGAGAGACGGGATAGATATAGATACTCCTCTTGCATTTTTGCTATCAAGTACAGCTGTGACTTGCATCTTAAGTAAATTCTTAAGACGGTACACTACGACGCAGCGAATAATTTCAATGAAATGCATAGGTAACTAGAAAGTCACCCTTTCCATATCAAGTACGAAGCACTACCAGAAAATCACCTTTTTAATATTTAAAAATGTCTTTCATCTATTATGACTTTCTATTATACTTCGCACCGTTATCGCTCCCCCTGGTCGAGGACCTACAGTCCTAACACGCCGGGTGTCCCAAAAATGGCGACAAAATCCAAAGCGCGTGAATAATTTTGTGACACAAATGCAACCGTTGTTGACTTTACTCTCCCCATTATTACTGTTTACGGTTTAACAAGCTCGTATTTTTACTTATCTCGTTGTGTGAATTGTTATTATATATTTTCCTACAAAGGGTGACAACCCTAGTTTCGTATCGGTAGGGCTGATGCTATTGTGGTCGCTTATAACAACGACGTATATTGTGACGCTTTTAAACGCGAAACTTTTTTATTAGATGTCTTTTTACAACTCTGCGTAGTTTTTATGAGTTTGATGAGCGATCTTGGCCCAAAAATTTAGGGGCTATCGTCACGATCTTAATATCCGAGAAAGTTTTGACGAGCCCTAAAAAGATGTGTACAATATTTTTATCGCGAATCGTGAAGTTTTTTGCAATTACCGCTATTTGTTTCAAACTCCCTGAGCTGGATTCAATTTAAAACTCATGATTTTGCTCTATCAGTTTTGTTTATTTGCTTTATTTACAGCACAATTACGGACGAATTGAAATTGCAGCATGATTAATTAAAACAACGCTAAAATAACATATTTACATTTAAAATTAGATCGACTATAGGTATTAGCACTTTGCCTTTGAAACTAAACACAACACGAATCCTATTAAAAATAAATCAACATTAATTATTAGCCCCGGCCATTGGGAATGGAACCGACCGCGGTGGAGCAGTTATACAGAAACAATTATATCAAAACACGTTGGAACTACAACAGCTGACAACACACAGCCAATCCGATCAACCCGTACGATGCAGCCTAAACAGAAAACAATAGAGCGACCTTTCAATAATAGAACATTGGATACAAGTATACGAACACGATACCAATTATTACCTACAAGTATGTTACGTCGATACTGGAAATTTCAAATTGATATCGAATTAGCTGTTGCCTCCGGTGTTTAATTGTGATTTTTGTTTGCGTTTGTATCGGATAATTGGTATCGATTTATTGTTGTTACCAACTCAATAACGAAATGTTAGTCATTTGTTGATACGATCGGGTGATACGAACAGAAAATTATTTTATAGTAATTTTGTTATTATTGTAAATTAAGTAAGTGCCTATTACAAAATGATTGACGTAGGTTGAATAGGTATTGTAAACTATTCACGTATTAAAATCAATTCACGTTAAAATGGAATAAAAATATTGCTCTATTTACTTAAATCAAAAACGTCGTTCTAGTAGCTTTCAATGCGAGCGGCAGTCACAAAATTCACGGAATTTTCATCGTGCGACAGACTGTCAAAATTGCCAACGTGAAAGCAATATTCGTTCGGTTTTTTTAAGCACTGTAACGGAACTATTAACCTGTGTCAAGCATAGCACAAAGCGTCGGTTCGAGTGACCACGTTTTAACAACAATTTCACCGTACAAAGACCAATTACGATACCTCGGGTCGATCAAACGGGTATCGGTGAAAAATTGGTATCGTTTCGACCGGCGAGCAGCGGAAGGGTTGGTCCGTTTGTGAGAAATTCTGCCGCGTGATCGATGTTTTAGCGGAAAATTTCCGGATAAAATCCTGTGGACATAAATAGCAGATTATTGGGGATTCTGTTTGATATGGTCAAGTGTGTATTTTGTGAATAAATCGGATTTATTTTTTTGATTCCTTTGTGAGCGTCATGTTAGTCAAAGCAGTGAGTCGAAGCAGAATCGGATGTTTTTTTCCTAGAAATATTTTGTAAACGTTGATTGCAAACTGATAATGTACTAGCTGACGTCCCGCGGTTTCACCCGCGTATCCCGTTCTCGTGGGAGTACGGGAATAAAATATAGCCTATAGCACTCACGAATAATGTAGTTTTCTACCAGTGAAACAATTTTTAAAATTGGTTCATTACTTCCGGAGATTACCCCCTACATACAAACTTACAAACAAATGTCACCTCTTTATAATATTAGTATAGATAATATCATGAGGTACTTAAGTATCTTAATACATACTGCAATAAAATACGCATACTACCTACCAATATGTTCAGCAAGCGACTAAAAGTATACTTAAAATAATACACAAAGCTGAGTACGAAAAACACCCCTATAATATTCTAATAACAAATATAACTTGAATTGTGAAATCAAAGACATTTGCCAGGTACCTCTGCCTACTTGTAAAGGGTACTTCTAACTTATTATTAGATATTCGCAAAATATTCCGATCACGAAACTCTACTCCAGGAGAATAAATTTAATTTATTCCACTCCACCCGTTACCGTTTTTCATAACCTGATATATAAAGAATTCCCATTTTATCGTCGAAATTGTTATTTTCTACATATTAGCTGTGTTATTTTATCGCTCTTTCTCCCATTATTTAGTACCTGTAATAACACTCATTCACGAAATATTGGGTGTTAATAATATAGGTAGGTCGTGTACAAAAATTCTGGAAAAGTAAATCAGATCTTAGTCTAAAACGGCCTGTTACCTTGGAAGTAAAGGCTCATTCTTCAGTCAATTAAGTTTAGGAGCTTTTCTTGTTAAGTCTTTTTTAACTACAGAACAATTTAGTGTGTCAAACTTTCAGCAACTTTTGCTAAGTAACTCTATTATTTAAAAAGTCGAGAAACATTTCACTACGACACTACTTTTAAAACTACTACTTGATTCAAATAATCTTATCAAAATCCGACACCAAGTATATTTCATAATACAAAAAGAAACTCTAAAAAGCAGCAATTGAAGTGGAAATTCCTTGAGAGGAAACAAAAATAAAAGGAAAGAGGAACACCAACTGTTTATCATCTGGCATAAGTTGCAACATTTTACGGCAGGAGCGCTTTCTCCCAAGATGTTTGCAATCTCTCACAAGTTTTGCTGTGGTTCTATTTTTATGAGTAAATCCAACGTGTTTTGTGTCTACGGTGCTTATAGTTCGTGCAGTAGTAAGTGTCGATTTGGTAAACGCAGATGGTGACGCATAGACAAAATAGAATATTAATTTCCATAAACATAATCATCATATTACACAATCATGTAAACGGGTATTTTCGCGAATTTTTACCTTTTATATAAGCCCGACGTTTCGACTGGATTGCACCAGCCGCGACCACGGCTGGTGCAATCCCATTTTCCCAAGTTTTTATTGGGGTCAGCTTCCAGTCTTACCGGATTACAACCGGATGCAGCTGAATACCAGTATTTTACATGGAGCGACTGCCCTCCACAACCCAGTTAGTACTGGGTAATACGATACGCCTTGGTAAGACAACTTGGTAGGGCAACTGACTACCTAAAACGACTGTCAAAGACCACAAATGACAAATGTCAGCCGGGACCAACTGCTTAACGTGCTTTCCGAGGCACGGAGGAAACCCGGTATATAATTGGTGGTCACACATCCACAGACCAAACTAGGCAAGCACGGTTTAACCTAAAGATCGACCTGAGCGGCTCAAAAATCAATTATTCAATTTCCATAAACATGCATCCATAAATATTTCACAAAAGAGGTGATTCAAATATCATTATAAAATCAAAGGTTGGTTAAATGGGTTGTTGTTCATAAATAAATACAAATTTTAAAAAAAAAGGAGTCAAAAAACTAGTTCTCGGGTCAAACAGTGTGATTTGGTTTTACCATCAGGTATTTCTCAGAACCAGCTCGGGAACTGGATTGGTTTTTTTTTTGCATAGCCTATTTTGTCCCACTGCTGGGCAAAGGCTGTAGAATGCATCAGATAGGTTTACCTCTGTTTAAACTTTCGAGGATTAACAGGCGTGATGTTATATTTTTTGTGGTTAAAATTTACAAAACTACACTGGCCTGAGAAACTAAGTACCTACCTACTACACTTTTAAAATTTCATTTTTTTTCTAAACTAAGTATAGAAGTTATAGATTTAAAATAAAAAAACGTTTCATAGCAATTTTTATCAGCTTTATTAGTTTTTATGTACAAAATTAAACTCTTTTTCGAGTCCTTTCTGTTTCGAAAATATATTTTGTGTAGGTACTTAAAATTTATTGCAATTTTAAGTGTGATAGGTACTTATTTTGCGGGCCAGTGTAGTTTTGTAGACGTTGATCATTTATTTATTGTTGACTTAACAAAGCTATTACGAAATAAAACTATTCTATTACAGGAAATCTCATGATAACCTTACCAGATATACATAGAAAAGTGCTCTCTACACTCTTGAACTTGATGCCCTCAATTTCCCTTTACAATAAAATTAATGAAGTAACTATTACGAGTATACAACAGATTGCAACTGACACATATTCCACGACCTATATCCTACGTCTGATAACAGACATTTGTCACTCAAACCATTTGTCGTAAATAACGAGGAATGATTTCTTCGCATAGAGCAAGTCGTAGAATAGATAAGTCACTGCAATTTATTATTAGAAGTAGATAATTGCGTGTGCGTCTCTTTCTTCCGTACGAAACATACTACGGGTTAGAATGAGCGCCCTATAGTTTTGTCCCCTTACTTTTTCATACATAACATTACTCCTGTTGTCCTCGAAGTGATAGGCAGAGGTGTACCTAATTATTAGGTATTAATTATATTTTCTACTAGCTGACCCACGCAACTTCGTCTGCGTCACATAAAAGAGAAACAGCTCACAAAAGGAATACATTTTTCCCCGTTTTTGCAATATTTTTCATTTATGCTCCGCTCCTTTTGGTCGCAGCGTGATGTTATATAGCCTATAGCCTTCCTCGATAAATGGACTACCCAACACTGAAAGAATCATTCAAATCGGACCAGTAGTTCCAGAGATTAGCGCGTTCAAACAAACAAACAAACTCTTCAGCTTTATAATATTAAATATAGATTAGGTCCTAATAGTACGCCCGCATCTCGCTAGTTATGTTTAAGTTTCATGCAATAGGGGGCGAGCCTATTGATAACAACCAGGTCAACAAATCCAGAATCATAGCTGGTTCTGAGAAATACCTGCTGGTAAAACTCAATAACACGTTGCTACCACTTGACCAATCAGGCAGTCAGTATGGACAACTCGGTGCCAAATGCGTAGCTACTGAAAAGCTAAAAAGTCAATCCTGTTTTTTTTTCTTTTTTTTGGATCAGTCCTGGCCCTGCAGTCTCGACATTAGTAACGACGCGGTCGCAAACTTACGATCGATAAATAATAACGAAAAAATTCGGTTGCGATAAGTTAGCTACAAAAATCGGTACCATTCCAATAACATTCGCTAACTTTTAGTGTAGAGACTACCAAATATCGTTTACTTTGCGATATCGTTACTTTGCGACCGAATTCGCTAATTTTGCGATCGTTGTCTATGTCGAGACTGCAGGCCCTGTCATAAGTCGATGTAGAAAATAAGACACGCTATCAAAGCTATTGCTTCTTGTCTGTGATCGACATTTTCTACTTTTGACATAAGCTCATACGACCTCTAAGTTCGTTTATTACTCTGTGTAAATAACTGGAAGAATCTCAACTCATCGCTAATTATTAGAGCGGCCATCTGTCGACTAACTTATGATCGATATTGAGGGGCGCCGATTGTGATTGTGAATCGAGTTTATTTGATTTACGATTTTTTTTGTTGTTCGTTCTTGTGTGTGAAGGGTAAGCTGAGTATTAAATGGGAATTGGACTAGCAATTTAATTTCAAAAGTTTTTTTAGTTAATGCAAATTTATTCCAGAACCAAAATTAAACTGAGCACATGTTACAACAACCCTTAAGGGCAGGTAGTCCCAATTTTCCCAATTTTACATAACTTTGATTCAATAGTAAACAAAGAAATAGTGATTTTTTAAAGCCAAAAAAAATAGATATTATAGTTGACTATATTTACTAAGATAATTTGTGGTTCAAAACATGATATCAAAAACTTCACTCGATGAAAAAAAAATCCGAACAGGAGCCTAATTCGAATATTTTTTCATGTTTTTCTTATTTTACTTGGAGAATATGAAAGTTTTACTTCCAAAAAAAATATCTAAGCAAAGTTAATAACATATAGAACAATTATTTGTGGTTAAATTTTTCAAAACAATTTAATCCTTTTAATAATAAATTATTATATAAGAAAACGGCTTGCGCACGTGGATTCAGTCGCCCGCCAGGCCTTGACGAGGTAGGACCTATGTCCCTTTTGCTGGCGCACGGCTGTCCCGTCGATTTATCGAACGATTTATTTAAAGAACGTAGTGTAATTCTAACAGTACAGTCTTTTTTAACCGACTTAAAAAAAGGAGGAGGTTTCACGATTTGACCGTAGGATAACTTCGTCGTTTATGAACCGATTTAGATGATTCTTTTTTTGTTAGAAAGAAGATATTCCAAGAGTAGTACCATGACCATGAAACTGGGATCTGATGATGGCATCTCAGAGAAATCGAGGGGAACCTTTGAACATCGTAGTGCGACAAGTGCGTTTGTTTTTTTGTTCATTGAGTATTTTAGAGCACTACTATTTAAAGAAAGTCTGGACTCGATCTGATGATGGAACCCGAAGACAGTCGAGGGCACTCCTCAACGATTCACAATAATTACCTGGTGTTTGGGCTTGATTAATTTGTATTGATGAGAACTTTACACCTAAATGGGTTGTGGTCATCTTTAGGGGTCTGATGATAAAGACGAAGGACAGTCAAAGGAACTCCTCAACGTTTTACAGTAGCTACCTTGTGTTTGGATTTAATTCATTTCTATTGATGAGAACTTTGCACCCATATGGGTTGTAAGTGCCATTGGTCTGATGATGGAGACCATAGACAGTCGAGGGAATTCCTCAACGAACGAGTTTACAATCTCACGAGATAGATTATAATCTAACGGTATTTACAATTTTACGGTGACACATACAACAAATAAAGCATGTGTCTCTTCGTGAGATAAAAACAATGTAAGAAACCTAGTCAAATTGTTCGCGACAAGTGTCTAAAACAATGTTTTTATATAGTCTATAGAAAGAACGTTCGAGAACGTACGCTATTGCCGTGTTTGTGATTCTTTGTCGAGTACTTTCTGTTATTATTAGTTTTAAAAGTAAGTAGGTACAAATACCCTCGAGAATAGTCTCATCACAGGTGCGCGTACGCAAACTACTTATAAAAAACATCGAGAAATGTTAATTTAATTTCGACCGTACGCCGAGAGCGTAAAGTACCTACTTCCTTCTTCCGTTCGAGTTATTTATTATCCTTTTGCTTATAGTTTCCTTTGTATTTTTTTGTTAATGTTTTTTGTTCATGCTTTTTGTATGAATTAAAAGATGGTCTAGCGAACAAATACTACACACCGCTAGAGGATTCGCGAATAGTTTTTGTGTGTCTTCTAATAGTATGAAAGCACAGCGCAGGCACCGCATAGTAAGTTTTGTTTTCGACATTGGAACAGTCAGTTTTGTTTACGATATTCAAGCAGTCAGTTTCGTTTCGATATCCGAATAGTTAACAGTTCTTTCCGATTATAGTTTCAGCTCAGTTTTTCCAGTATTGTCTGCTTGTAGTGTCTTACCATAGTCAAATAGTGTTTTATTTCTTCTCCATCTACAATAATAGTGCAGTATTTTCCAAACCCACCTCTCCGTTCCACGAAGCTAACGTTTACACCCGGAACTTTCGGTACAGGGCGGTTAGTGGCTCAGATTTGGTTCCGTTATAGTTTTTGAATTTCCAAACACGAGTCCACCCGTCTGGTACACAAATAATTGAATAAATTACGACTTGCAGCAATTTGCATTTACAATATCTATTCAAATTAATTTATTACATTCAAATGTTAGGTTTTCGCAATTACTACCTATTATAATAAATCAAGCTGACAATTTAATAAAATAAGTTGACCTACTGCCTACACGACACGCTTACCTATACTGTGACACTTCGCTCAGCTTTGGGTTCAAGTCGGCGACGCGTGTGCACGACTCGTTTCGCGTAAAGGGTGGTAGCGTTAAATACCTACTTTGCTTGGCGTAGACGGCCTTAAGTATATAAATCTGCATAAAAATAAAGCTGATTATTCCGAAAAAATAGGTACCAACAAGCAGGAACCTTCACAAAAATGCCATTCTAAAAATTCCGGAAGGACTCATAACGCCGCAAATTCCAAATAACACCCAACATTAATCCAGTTACGTGCAGATAAAACCAGTTATAACTGGATCTAACCGGTTATTGGAGGGAGCCGTAAATTTTACGTGTACCAATAACGTGTTGCGATGTGCATGAGACATAAGCCGTGTTCGCCTAAATTGGACACTATGGCAACACCGGGCTTCGGATTGGTGATAAAAATTGAGTTTTACATTGTAAATTGACCCTTATGCACTTTTGATTAACGGATATTGTTATTTTGTTGCAGGTAATTCTTCTTCCGTAGAGAAGACTGTTCACTGTATGGAGCCAATTTGTTGAAAATCTGAGGCTAAATCGGTTTGTGAAAAATAAAAACATTACGGTACTATAATTATATGTCATATTTGCTTAGCTTTTTGAAAGATGTTAGTAGTAAGTTGAATATTGCTGACTGAGAAGAGACCGTTACAACTCAATGTATAATATGTAATTACAGGAGAATTTTAAAGTAGGTATATACAACCTGTTTTTTTTATATCCCATAACTCTAGGGTATGATTGAGACCATATCAAAGAATCAACTGGCATATGAATTATGTTTCAATCATCATTTTTTTTTTTTATACAAAATAATTCGGCAAAGACACAAAATAATTACGTGAAATATGACAACGTCGCATTTTCTTAGCTTTAAATATGAATGATTGGTTTGAATTCAAATGATTTACTCGTATTTATCAATGAAACTTAGATACATATTTTATAATATGATTGATGATAATAATATCTCCGAAACTATGCATTTTTGGACCACCTATTCTCGCAGTTTTAGTATTATTTTTACCTACAGAATATAACCCTAGAATTATGGGAAATAAAAAAAAACAGTAGAGAAAATGAGCAAGCAAAAAATTGGTCTTTTCTGTAATAATTTTTCCTCTCTAACATGAACTGCTAGGTTACCTACCCAGTCATATTTTTGCTATAACCACTTTTCTCCTGAAATATTTTCTCAAAAGAGGCAGTTGACGTAACTTCCATAGCTGCAACGGGATTGATCCTACATATTTAATACTCTTCCAAGCAATGTCACAAAAGCCTTTACAAAGGCTTCAGCATCCATATTTGATCTAACAAATTTAGCCAAACAACATCTATGAAGAATAAAATAAACAGTTTCCTTAGAAAAGATTTATGCATAGTAGGTACTTACTGTGCGCGTTTCATGTATGCACTTGCATATAGGGTTGTCTTACTTCAGAATTTATCAGGACTTGTCCGGCTTTTTCATCCCTCGTTTAGACTTGATAAATCAAAAATGTACGGACGAATTTTGGACCGGACACTGACATATATCAGTCGGTAACGGTTTGACCGAAAGTCTAAGTGGATCTATTTTAAAACAAGCTTTTATTAAAATGAAAAGAAGGAAATTGGGTTTATCTATCAGCATTTGACGCGTATACAAAGTTTCGTGTCCGTGATATTATAAACCCTTCAGGACTTCCGAGGAGGCAATGCAGCACGATCAAGCAACAAGACTAAAGGTGTGTGCCAAATTGCAGCTTTGTCTTATGGTTGGGGGCCAACCGATTGAGTTGAAATTTTGCACACAACTGGTTTGAAATTCAGTTGCTATTTTGAAATCTTATAATTACTTAGTAGCTAGCTTGACAAAGCCAGTTAAATAAAAGCTTATAATAAAAAAAAAAAACAATAAGGACGGACTTTTTCGCAATTGTCTAGCTTATTATCAGGACTTTTCATCCAAAATGGTAGCCCTGCACATAACGGAACACAAAGCAGCCTGTAAAGCAGTATTATCGGCATTTTATAGAGAATGCATCGCCTTTGAACACGACTGGGAGCAGGTTTTATTTAAAGTAACTCAGTTGCTAAAATCGACGCTTTTTGACGCCGAAACTGCCGAGTTTTGTGTCGTTTTGTGAGCTTGTAATGGAGTTGGTGTAGTGTTATTTGATAGGAGTTTGTTGGGTGAGTTGAAGGTTGTTTTTTATTGGGTTTTTGTTATGATTTATTAGATACTTACCTAATAAATTGCTAAGTATAGGTAATTAGCCAAAATTGCTACTTATCTGCTTTGTTATATATGTTTATTCTTCTTATAGGTATTGATTTGGTCTACTTGCTTCTTCAATATTAAATTAAGCATTCAAATTTTTGCATCTATGCCTAAAAAATCTACAGTATTGGTTACAGACCTAATAAGTACCTAAACAATAAACTATGGACTGTAGTCTGAAAACAAAAGTTTAATTTAATAAATATTTTCCTGTAGTTTAAAAATTAATGGGTTAATCCCGTGTTTTCAGAAGTCAACTTTTAAACCTCAGTCAAAAAACAATACGTTTGTTGCTAAGTTGACATTACGACTAGATTTCAAATGAACACACGGGAAGTGAGTCGATTTTTACTGCTTGCAACTTGCAACACCAAAAAAACGATAATACTTAAATAAAACCCTGTAATGACGCATCACTATCGTTTCATCAAAGCACACACTAACATACGACAATATTTAATGTCCGTATCTAACTGGCACAAATCGTAGATGTCGTCGACCGATACGTGTCGATAACGTCCGATACCGCACGATAACGGACGGTATCGGCCTGCACACAATGAGTGTCAGTGTTGCGAAAGTTTACGTTACTAAAAGTATTGTGTTATCTACTGGTTTACTTCGAAAAGCTTGATTGATAAGTATGTTTGATTTTGTAGTATTGGTTACTGTAAAATATGCACATTTAACAACACTAGTTGACTCGCCAACGCACCACCGCTCAGTCCGACAGTCTGACAACGACTGATCTCCCCACCACTCGGACCGGTACTTATAACCGAGCGACGTGTGCGCCCGAGGCAACGTCACAATACTATTATCGGTTTGTAGTGCGATATATATTGATATCTACATACACTACATCCCTCCCTTATTTTAGTTTCTTTTAATTATTTTTATTTCTATAAGGACACTATCTGCTTACTACCTATAGTGCTCACTATCACGGCTATCACTACTAATCGCTATATCACTGTCTCACTATTACGCGCAGCAATGGCTCAATCGTACGTCCACCTCTCACGGTGTCTATCGCTAGACTGACCGATTCCTTTTATTCCTCCTTTGATTTCCTTTTTAGATAATCATACTGATTTACATTTTATATTTTATTTATATAACCAATTCTCCCTTTTACTAGATAGACAACCAGTTTCTTTTTTATTTGTTTTAATGCTTTACCTTCTCAGGGTTTACCCAGTTACCCCATTTGAACATCACTTCCAATAACCACCACTAACTATCTATAAACTTTATCGTCGACTCTAACCTCTGGGTCAGTATGATCTCGTTTTCCTATTTCCATATTCCTTTCCATTTTTTTTTTCGTTTCCTTTCATAATGACTTATGTTTTTTTTTCATTTTTTAGCCATTACGCATTAGGAATTTGATTTTTTGTACAGGGAATATAATTTAAGGTATAGAAGTATGAATATTGTTTTACTCCCTTTACATGACGTTCACACAACCGGTCATAGAGATGTACAAAGACATTCAAATATATTACTTGTATAAGTCTTTTTAGATCTCTTTGGAGATGTAGCATGTTATAGAAACTGTTTTGATAAATCGACAGTCATTCCAACAGTTTCTTTTTATTTTAAATCATAGATATCTAAGTTACACTAGATTAGCAATTACCGCGCCAAGGCGTTGCCACGGGCATATGACCAGGGTCATATGCGTAGCTTATGTCAGTTCAGTGTTCTGTTTGACGCAGTACCGAAGTGACACGCGACAAAATATGGGCAAATGCGTAGTGAAAGAGTGCGATTCAAAATCACAAAAACATGACAAATTAATCGCAATAACTTTCCACACGTACCTAATTTTATTGTTTCTGTGTTCCCACATGTATACGTCCCACGTGTATTGGTTAATATCACTGTCAAAACACAATTAATTCAATGAAATTTTGAATTTTGACAATATGGTTCAGTGTTACCACTAAAAACTTGTTTTAGTTTCCCACATTTGTGGGAGAGTTTTGTAATTGATGAAATAAGTGATTTTAATATTATTTAATTGTTTTTGATTTTTAAACGTTTTTCATATTGTTTTAATATTGGAATATTTAAAAATGTAAACAAATAAAAAAATGATTTCTTTTAAATGTTTGTGGTTTCAAAGCTACGTCGTCGCGTTTAAAAAGTGTTTTTTTTTTTTTTTTTGACACATTTTATTGAGGTTTGCATCTCTAGTATATTTAACTCAATGTTATAAATACTTATGACGTTTGCTTCAAAATTATTTACCAAATTATTTATTACATAATTATTTTTTACAACTTATTTTCTTTTTTATAAAATTACTCCAAAACTCCGATTTTATTTACAAAAGAACTCTTGAAGGAGTTAATATGATAAGTGTAGATTAGAAAACAAAGTTTGATTTTGACGCAGCATGGTACGGAATTCCAGATAACCATGAGCATTCTCCTTCATACAACATGAGATATACCGAGAGAATTTCTCTTACCTCTTTGACTTTTATCAATATTATAATATATCTTCAATATTTTGTGGTCGGTAATCAAATTGCTTCATAAAATAAAGATGTTTAAATGATTGATAGCCCAGACAAGAGCTAAGCTTCTTCCTTCTCTATCTGGCTATATCTTCGTACACAATCTGATTGACATTTACACCAATACTGTAAAGCTGAAGAGGTTGTTTTATACGTACGCTCAGTTTCTGGCCTATCCCTCTGCAGCGCGGTATGAAACAGGGAGACGTCATATCCCCGAAACTGCTCACCACCGCACCGGAGGACGCCCTCAAGGTTCCGGACCAGAGAGGGCCAGGCATCAACGCCAACGGCGAGCACATCACTCTCCCACGGCACGCCGGTAATACAGTAGTCTTGGCTGAGACCCTGCAGGACCCCAGCACAACGCTCGATGACCTCAGCAGAGCTTCCAAAAGAGTAGGTCCCAAAACGAACATGGACAAAACCAAGGTCACGTTAAACGCCCATGTAACACCCACTCCTATCAAGATCGGAGACACCACACTTTACTTTATATTTCGTGTACCTACCTGGGACAAACGGTCCAGCCAGGCAGGTTCAACCTCGACTTATGTTTTTTTTTCCAAGCTGATCCATGGAGGATCTGGTAATAGCCATACGCTGTTTGATGCGCCGTGAAGGTTGCGGGGATCCGCTGGATGCGAGTCGCACGGGACCGGCCAATGCGGTGACACCCGGGGGAGGCCCACGTCCAGCAGTGGATGTCTCTCGGCTGAAATGATGATGATGATCCGGATTCTTCTCCAATCCGATGCCCAATACCTCCAATTTAATGGATCACATGTCCCTCGAAGCATCCGTTCCAGGACATACCGGTCTCCTCAAGATGTTTTCCTTCACCTTGTCAATTTAATGACCAGTAGCTATATTCTACTGCAATTCCGCTTCCAATTTAATGGATGCCCAATGCTTCCAATTTAATGGATGCCCAATGCTTCCAATTTAATGGATGCCCTTAACCTACCACGCGAAAACAGTGCGTGGTAAGTGTCACATGTCTTTCGAAGTATTTTTTCTAGGATCGGCGTTTCCTCAAGATGTTTTCCTTCACCTTTTCAATTTAATGACCAATAGGTATATTCTACTGCAACCACCGTCGTCCTTTGACGACTTGTCAATTTAATGACCAGTAGATACAATCTACTGCGGTTACTGTCAATTTAATGACCAGTAGATATATTCTACTGCAATAACTGTCATCCTTTGATGACTTGTCAATTTAATGACCAGTGGATATATTCTGCTGCAATAACCGTCATCCTTTGATGACTTGTCAATTTAATGACCAGTAGATATATTCTACTGCAATAACCGTCATCCTTTGATGACTTGTCAATTTAATGACCAGTAGCTATATTCTACTGCAATAACCGTCATCCTTTGATGACTTGTCAATTTAATGACCAGTAGATATATTCTACTGCAATAACTGTCATCCTTTGATGACTTGTCAATTTAATGACCAGTAGATATATTCTACTGCAATAACCGTCATCCTTTGATGACTTGTCAATTTAATGACCAGTAGATATATTCTACTGCAATAACTGTCATCCTTTGATGACTTGTCAATTTAATGACCAGTAGGTATACTCTACTAACAAAAAGCGTCCACTGGTGATGAGTGGAATAATAACACAAAATGCCTGTCTGGTTTCAAACCCACGACATATGTCGGACAAGGCCATCAACGCTCTTTAATAAAACACAGTCACGTACGATTTACAATTTCATGTAGGTTCGCACTACCTGACACAAACAATCACGTACGATTTACAATTACAACTACTACTAGTGCACAACTGTCAATTGAATGACCAGTAGGAATGTTCTACTGCTTTTGGTTTCATATAGCACAAATCTAATAACCAAGCGTGAGGTCCCGGTTTCGACCTTAATTGTACTACCCAAATATTTAATACATATCTAAGGTGACATAGTACTTGCTTGTTACTTCGTAACCTATCTACCCATAATTTATTTGTAACATACCATCTATCTAATCGATGTAACTTATCCCAATTAATAATGAAATGTTACAAACTGGTACCCTTTTAAAAATTAATTTCTCATGTTCATTTCCACACTGTATTGGTACAACACCCATTGAAACTGCACCTTACACACTTCAAATCATTGCTTAAAAACTGAAACGGTTTTTATTTAGCCAATGACTGTGTGTTATTTACTTTACATTGCTCACTTTTATCACGTCAGTTTAATTACCAAAAAAGCTGTTGAGGATATAATTCCCCTGAATATTGTCAATCAGTGTCAATTAAATGACCAGCTATGCTGCTTCCATAATATCAATTTAATGATCAGTATAAACTGTTTACACTGCATAAACAAAACTAAAAAATAACTTTGCTATTTCAGGCACTACGCCAGCTTACTTGCTTCATTATGTTTTGAAATTATCCAAAGTAACCACTATTAAACACCACTGCCTATCTCTTAAATATAAGAGAAATAAAGCGTGATATTGATTTGATCATGATTTTTGTTAAAATAGCAGACGTACACACATCACACATATCACTTGGTGAGTTTTATAGGCGTGATTGTGATTATTTACACACCACATTACATCCACACAAATACCTTGTTTGTATTATAAAAACTATAAACCTCAGTAATAGTCAGTTTAGCAATAGATACCTACTAAGTACTAATAAAATAACCAAGTTAATCTTTTAAAAACACTGTTAGCAGTGCAGCTGCGTTCTGATCTAATGAGTCGTAACACTCTAAAGGCTGTCGTCACTTCCATTACTTATAAAATTGTTTTGGTTACTTGAATCATAACATCTCTTTGGTAATTGTAATAACACAATTATTTAAATTTGATTATTTAAAAATCATAGGTAGGCTGTACTGGTCTAGATAAGGAACTCACCTGATAGTGTCGCGCACTTTAGTATTCCTCCCATGGAACACTATTATTTCACTTAACTCACCACGGGGTTTTTTTTTTTTTTTTTTTTTTATTTTTTACTTTACACTATACCCCACTTCCACTTAATTAAGTTTTATCCTCGTCGCCAATGTAAAATATGCACATTTAACAACACTAGTTGACTCGCCAACGCACCACCGCTCAGTCCGACAGTCTGACAACGACTGATCTCCCCACCACTCGGACCGGTACTTATAACCGAGCGACGTGTGCGCCCGAGGCAACGTCACAATACTATTATCGGTTTGTAGTGCGATATATATTGATATCTACATACACTACAGTTACGTTAGTGGTTGTAACTGTTTCTGTTATTTATTGAACTTACTCTGAAGACTGGTATTTTCCTATAAATTAATCGAATATCTAAGCAGCTTTTCATCTATATTTAATATTACAATCGAACTTGGCTGGTTTTTTAGTACCATCATCGACATCGTAGTAAAAACACATAATTCTGTGAAAATTTCAACTCTACCTATTATGGATCATGCATGAGATACAGCCCGTTGATAGACCGACGGATGGACGGACATAGGGTCCCGTTAGTTACCCTTCTTGGGGCACGGAACCCTAAAAAGTACAATGTATTGTGTAAGACCTAAAACTACGTCACAATCAAAGAATCACTGATCTCTATCAGACTGTACTTTATCCCAAAGATCCACAGATATAAGTAGTTCCAACAAATTCCCCAACACAAACAGGAAAAATACCTATTTAAATTCGTCTAATTTATTCCCAAAACACATCTAAATTGTATTACCAAACAAATTAGTCTTTTCACATTCAAAACAGACTCAAATCGAAACAGACAGGCTGACGGCGCTTAGGTAATTGTAAAAATCTCTTTTAATAAAATATTAAGGTGAATACACTTAGGAGCTGTATTATAATAGTTAATGTTATTATCTCGGGGACGCGGGGTGAATCACAATAAGCAATTAAGAACGTGAGAATAACAAAGTAACAACGTACAGAATGCTAACTCTGAACTTGTGGTAGAGATTCAAATTGTTGGTATGGAAAATGGTAGATATCAGGTTTTCTGTGAACTTTATGGTTTGGTTGACTCAAAATAACTGTTGCGCAAGCTGTTGCATTTGAACATAAGTGGTGTAACAGAATAAGCTGATTACCTCTTGAGTGGTAGATCAGTTCATCAAACTGGATTTTCCCTTGATGGAACATGGGTTGAAAAACAGACATCCCGAACAAATATCGCATCGGCTGGCGAAATAACAGTCCATTTTTTTCTACTCATTTAGATATTATGTGAAGAAAAAGCGAACTTTATGCGTACTCATGAAAGTCGTTTTAAAGAAAAACAATATTTTGTTTACATGCTTGGAATGAAAAACTAAATCGCGACCGTGGCGGTATATAGACGAAGATCGATTATTGGGCCACATTTGTTTCAATCGACATTTCATCGCAAATCGATCAGAGTTCCCCCTTCTGTACTTTACTTACTCTGTGACAACAATTAGGCAATTTTACCTATGTACCTACACGAAAATTATGTTTTCATTTGTACGTGTGAAGTCGTTAATTAGAGAATTTATGTAGGACGTATGTACATTATTAGTTTATTGAATTTTTAATCTTATGTTGTCTACAACATTAAGGCGTGAATGATAGAGCATAATTTGATGATCATTGTTTTCATTTTGGCTTCAACCTTTATTATTACGGGCATCCCTAACATGTTGATGTCATAGTATCTAGCAATTTACGGCAAGCCCTATTTTATAAGTATCTACTGAATTTTTCATTGCCAATTTTTATTTTATTCCAGAATCGTGTTAAGATTTAAGAATCACAAATTGTGATTTTGTTTGATTGTGATTCACAATAAACTTGTTTCGGCATTTCTTTTCAAGTATCAGTCACAGAAGAGAGGCCGGCGCGAACTAATTAAGTATTTGTTCTGTTAAACGTTTTTCTTACATAAGTATCATAATCTGCCTAGCCTTTTCCCCAAATATGTTGAGGTCGGCTTCCAGTCTAACCGGATGCAGCTGAATACCAATATTTTACATGGAGCAACTGCCTATCACGACCTCCAAAACCCAGTAAGTACTGACTATACCATACCTCTTGGTGAGACTAGTTGTCACACTTTCGGGTCACTGACTACCTGTACCTTACCTACTGTCAAAGTTTTTCAAATGACAGCCGGGACCAACGATTTTCTTACATATTATTATCATAAAACGATAATTTAATTTCACGACAAACTCACATAGGTAAGGTTAAAAAATCGGACACTGGTGTCGATTTTGTTGTGCACAAACTAAACTTAATTTAGGCTATTTCTATCTTTTACTAAAAGGCAGTGCGAGAAAAAGACGGCTATAGCTAATATAGCTATGAACTAAGTTAGAGATGTCAAACTAGCTTATGCCTTGCACTTCACCGTGTTTTTAGTCGACATGTTTTTACGTTACGTGCACCCTTCATTTGTATGGAAATTTTAGTTCCAATTAAATTTGGAAGCTCTAAATTACGTCCGTCTCTTTCTCGTTTTATTAGAGGGAAAAAGATAACAATAGCCTAAATTAAGTTTAGTTTGTGCACAACAGAATCGACACCAATATTACTCAAACCTAAATAATAAATACAGACAGACATCTTACAAAAGATAAACTCAGTGCTATCGACAGTCAAGATAATGCGGGTTTACATTAGCTAGACGTAACTCAGACACGGCTCCGCGTGAATCGGATGCACAAATAAAAAGAACTTCTCTTAGACTACGAAGCTTTGTTTAGAATGTATTTTGAAAGCAGTAAAATGTAGTGTTGGGAAGTTTTATGATGAAGTGTTGTGGTAGGATGTTAGGAATGTTTTTAAAGATTATATTTGGTGAAGAGCACTGATTGTTGTTTTTTTGAAGTGAAAGCTTTTTTAGGCGCGTTGAGCACTTTTTGGGTGAAGGAAAAACATTGAACTCATCGTTACTTGACGTAACGTGCGGTCACGCTTCGGAGCACTCGTAGGCGATCCGCTACGGCGTAGCACCACATAGGCATGCGCGGGGCATAACCAGTGCTACGACTGGGGAGGGGCCTGTGTACTTATTATTTTCACTTCTATCAACAGTCCCCAAAGACAGCTCCGATTTTTTTTTTGGTCTTTCTAGAGTTGCCTCAAGCTAGGGGTACTTGCTTATGCTTAGATTGGAATAAGAAAATTGCTTAAAATCCACCAACACCCAGTCTTACCAAGGACTCTCGTACCCAGTACTAACTGGGTTGTGGAGGTAAGATAGGCAGCCGCTCCACGTAAAATAATGGTATTCAGCTGCATCCAGTAAGCACCCATATAAACGTCCCTTTGTGCCTATTAGCCTTGTTTCATTCTGTCTCCTGCTGATATGGAGGGAATTGGAAATCGTTACGGTATTTTTCTACTCCTCCGCTAAGTATGCTTTTCTGATTAATTTCGTTGCGGAATCCAAGACAGTTAAATTCATTCTCTGGGACTTCGTCGAGCTTCATTGTCTCAGCACTTTTCTGGTGGTCGCCACTGTTGATTCTGGCTTTCAGGAGTTACAGTGGTTTGGGAATAGTGTGGCGGGCTTGTCCCAAAAAAAAAAGCACCCATTTAATAAAAAAAAACAGTTCTTATGAGACCGAGGTTTTATCAACAAAATGTCATCTAAACCTGATACCTTGATTGATGCTGCAAATGTTGTATCATTATAATATGTAATCGGTAGCAATTACAGCATCCACAATATCATGTTCACCAAAAATATTTATTGTGTAATACTCATGAATACGTGTTAACCATATGGGTACTCAAATATGAGATAAAAAGTGTAAAATTCAATCTACTCTAGCGCCTATCATGTTATTTTCAAACTATCATTATAATCAAATTATCATAGTTTGTATGAAATAAACACCAAAACACATTACCCCCCTCTGTCGCAGTCGGGTGTCTTCGGCTATCATCGTAATCAAAACCTGATACGTTTCATAACACGTTAAAAATAGCCGTTTAACTCAGCATCAAATAAAAATGTGCGTTATTATAGATAATAAGTTGTTATTTATAACTTAAACGTGTATGGAGAATTATGGAATGGTACACTCGTACCATCCAGTACTCACGCATCGTAGTTACTTATGGTTATCACTTTATGAAATCAAGTATCTAAAACTAATTCATTGTCAAAAAAACAATAAATATTATTTCCAATATTCTTGTTTATATATGTAGTCTGTAGTCATAGGCTGTCTAAGATTTCTTAAATCTTTAAAATTTTTTCAAAGGACTAATTGTGATAGAAAGAATAAGAATAATTTATTGAAACATTATTACAGTAAACATTTTCATCCTAACTTACCGCTATGACAAAATCGGAACAAGTAAAATTTCAACATATTTAAAATAACAGAGGTCCCCAAACTAGGCTGCGCCTTTATCTTGTGGGCCGGAGTTGCTTTTACAAATTAAAACATATAATTAGTTGATGTGTTAGTTAAACACATATAGGTAAGACCTGCTTTATAGTTAGTTCAGTTAGTATGCAAAGTTTCATGATCTAATTTGAAGCACTTTTTGAATACTTACCAGCGGTTTATTTTTCGATTTGGAGGTATCTTTGGACTTTTCGCGATAGTAATATCGCGAAAAGTTTATGGAATCGTGTTTTCGTCACACGTAGTACTTAGCATTAATCCTCAACTTTACTATATATTTATTTCAAAATTAATGCTGCAGTATTTTAGACGTAACGGAGGATCATGCTAAGCCATTTGAGGGAGTATACACCCTTAAGTAAGTAGGTAAATGAGGAATACTTTTTTACAAATTATTTTTTTGTAAATTGTCAATTCATCATTAGGTACATTACTATTTATTCTCACATTCGGCTCAAAATGCCAAATGGTGAACCTGTGAATTGATTGAATCATAAGACGGCAAATTCTCGTTATGTTTTACCGTACATACGATACATATTTACCTACTATTACAAAAGTCCAAATAAAAATCAACGGAACACCACTAACCATTAATAAACGCCAAACTATTTCAATAAAACTGTCAAATTAAACCATTGTTTAACTGTCAACCCTACAAGAATAGGGAAGTGACACCTATTGCCTTAACGCAGTGAAATTTCTCCAATTAGTGTGTTTCCAATCAAATTAATAGCCCATAGAGGTTACAATGAATATACGGTGTCCGGTTTTCGACAATAAATTAGATTCTACCGTGAATGTTGTTAACTCTTGGCCATGACCACTGCGCTTAAGCGACAAGCGTTTTGCGACTGCCGGGAAAATAGTTAAAAGCCAACATAACTTCACACCTGTAATCGCCGAAGGGTTTGAGCAGAGGTGTATACCCACACCTAGCCACCTACACCACCTACCTAGTACACCCACATTTCGTCAGTTATTTTTAACTATACTAAGGGGCAAGCCTATTGCTATCCACCTGGCACATATCCAAACGCCGTCGCTGCTACTGAGAAAGATGATGATGGAAAACTCAACATCACTGCCATACTTAGGAATACACAAGAAGAAAGGATCTACAGATGAAGCAAGTGCCTCACCTGAATGTTGCAAAGCATAGCGCCTACCACAAGTCTATAAAAATTTTCAATAAACTGCCAACAGAAATAAAAAGTCAAGTATATACAAGTGGGTTTCAGAGTACGCTTAAACGGTTCTTGTTAAACAAGTGTCTATATGCTATTGATGAATTATGAAATAATACAACATTCGAAAGTATAATTTTCTATAATGACTTGAAATGGACATTTTTATTGTATTTTATGAATTGACACATGTGACATGACATTAATTTTAAATTTTTAATAATTATTATTTTTTAAATTATTATTCTTATTATTATTCCAATTTTATTTTAATTTAATTTGGTTAATTTGATTGTAATTATTTTAATATGAATTGCATGTATATTGTTTGATGTTTTGTTTGATGTTAATAGATACATAATTTACAGACATTCAGACACGATGTAAAAGTCGTTACTGAATAAATTAATTGAATTGAATTGAACCCAGAAAAGACCTCATGCTTATTAGTCGTGCTAGCAATAAAGATTTTGTAACAACATTTTGATTTAAAAGAGTGTCCATGGAGTTTCTTGCCCGTTCTTCTCCATAGAGATCTACACTAGGGAATGGGCAACTACAGTACTTTCACAGTTTTTATGTCTTGTGACTGGAACTGTAGCTACATTTAATTTTCATCTTTGTTTCGACAATTCAAAAGTGCCTGTAACTGGTCTACTTGAAATAAATGCTTTGATTTTGATTGATTTCGATCATTAGACCAACGAGCACTCTAATTCGTGTTGTGACATTTTTACATTTATAAAGAAGACCGTACATAATACAACAGTGTGCAGACATGACTGAAAAGATCAGGTGACACAAAAAAAAAGCAGAAACTATGCCAAGGATGCTGTTCATTCTCTACAACTAAAACTACACAAACGCTAGACATATGTACAATGGGACACATTATCCTTTTCAACCATCAACTTCTAAAAGCGCGCTAAAATGCTACCATTATAAACTGAACAAAACATTAAGATCTAGTTCATATTTCACGTTTTATTTCGAACGAGAAAGAACGACTTTGCCATTCATTCAGGCTAACTGTTTTGAACAAAGAGTTCCTAAATAAACATGGCTAAACATTCCGTTCACTCGTTCATTCCTTCATTAGAGAGACAAGGTTGAGAAAAATATCCATCGTGTAATTGGAGCACTCGCTGTGACAATACAATGACAGCTATCGGATGTGAAGTTTGTTGAAAGGTTACAATCTTGTAGAAATCTTAGATATTGTTTTCCAGTCTTAGAACCTTACTACAGCCAATCACAAATTAAAGAAGTTGGTTAAAACATGCCACGAGTCATCGTGATACTCACGTGAAGAAAACAACACAAGTCGTATCGCCGCGCCAGAGGCTGTGGACGGGGCCTTAGAGTGCTACTAATACCACGTTTTGTTAAGACATTGTATGGGTATATTTGTCAAGATTAGGAGGTTTTGTGTTGCGACATGTAAAGAAAGACAAGTTGTGTGAAAGTGAAATTAAATATTCTTGAATACAATGAAATATAATGTTCTCTATAGTACAAAAAATAGTAATAAATAACACGTTATATGCGGTATTACCGCTCTAGGCGGTATTACGCAGACAACCGTAGACAAACTAGACAACATTATTTGCTTGTAAAAGTAAAAAAAAATAGATAGCATAATGTATACCGGCTATAGTTTATTATTTTCATTTAGATTAAAAAAAAACATTCAAACCTTAAACATAACGTAAGCGATTCACATCATCCGCCATCATTTCTCCATAAAGATAGTCCGACATTTTATTTAAACATAACCTCAAAAATCAGTATGCAATTATGTAAATCCTATGACAAAAGAAGATAACAGCTCATTCATTTAACCATTTATAAACCTATTCACGTCTCCAATAAGCTGGCACTACCGACTCCTCGATAAAAACTCACAATTTATATCCAAAAGTAATTTGGGAACTGTGTTAAAAGGGAAAGCACAGACAGGTTGTGGACTTGTGGTCACAGTAGAAAATAATAAACAGTATCTCAACTGGGCAGTTTTATGACATTATGCTTGGGTTTTGCTGACATGTAATGCGAAGGAATGAGGACAATTTTGAGTATGAATGTAGATGGCAATAGAAAGAAAAAAGTTTATTTGACGTCAGATAAAAGCACACACACATATAAAAAAAACATAAGTACAAAATAAGGAGGAAAACAGCTGTGTGCCTCACGGCTGCGCCAAAAAGAGCAGCAATAAGAGTAGAGGTAGACCAAAGAAGCGATTGATGGACTGTGTGAAGGATGATATGACTGGAAAAGAGGTGACTGCTGAGTGAGAAAACGAGTAATAAAGGAGTATGGAAGAAGAAGACCACTGAGCTTACCCCAAACAAACTGGGATAATGTCAGGAGATTGATGATGATGCTTGGGTTTTGCTCACCGTAAAAGGTGGTCGTGAAAGGCGGAGCACAGGGTGTTTTCGTGCAGCTTGAGATCAGAGAATATGGGTATATTACTTCATTCCAATATTGGATATAGACCTCTCCTAAGCGCCGATTTGCAACTTCTCTTCAAAACCTCATTTGCTATTCTGCGCCAATTTTTACCGGCCCACCGCCAATTCAGCTGTTATGCCCACCAAACATTAGCTAAGTGCTATTGGTCGTGTAGCGTGTGTTGTTGAGCTACTGTTAAAATATAGATACTGTGTTATGGTGTCGTGTATGTCAAAGAGTTGGAGTCAATCATGATCAGTGTGACACTTGGTAGAGAGGATTATGGTGATAACATGGTTTATGGCTGATAAGTAATGGGTTTTTGATCAGACCAGTTCGTAAATGGCGTAGAAGTAGAGGATGAAGTAGGTTTTGAAGTTGTTGCGAGAGACTTTCGCTCAACAATGAAGTTACGAGTGTCATCCGGCTTAAATGCTGATGGTAGCTGCGATTACCAATGACCCGAAAAATATCATCCGCATTATCGTTTATCGATATTGATTGATATTGGACCATCAATGTGAAAAAAGGGATAAGTGGTTCATAGGCTATGTTCACAAACAACCAAATTAAAATAGTAGGTAGGTACCTATGCTAAAAGACCGAAACTGACTTACATGCCTCTCAAAAACTCATTAAAACTAGCACGGAATTTGAGATCTTAAAGATCAACATAGAGGACAAATAGACGAAACATTCTTCAGCTTATGACGTCACATCACAGCAAATAGTTGAAAGAAATAAGTTAAAAGCAGAATTGAAATTTCGAGTAGGAGGTTGGCGGGAACGGTTAAGTAACACATCACGAAATATTCATACAAGGAAGGAACATCTTAAGATTCCCAGTATGCAAATATTACTTTGCCAACGTTTGGGGTGTGGTACGAATCTGAAGAGACGAGCGATTTGAAATAAATGTTTGTGTTAAGTAGTCGGATGAGTGTAGATGACCAAAAAAATCTAATTAGTCCGTCAGATAGATTTCCAAAAAATATTGGACACATATTTTTCTTTTTTCACGTGAACAAAAAATGAAGACGATACAGTGCGTCGAAAACTCGTATGTCGTCACATTCGAGTACATTTTTTACTAAAATGTGACGTCACAACCACAAGCCCCTTTGACACGATTTATCTTCGTAAATTTTTAGTAATTTGATAAAACTAAAAACACGTACCCAATATTTTTCGATAATCTAACTGACGGACTAAACAGAATCATATTTTTTTTTAGGCAGTTATTATGGAAGAAGAACGTGCTGCACCAACCCAAAATTAATTGGGAAAAGAGCAGGAGAATGAATAATGGTTAAGTTGTTACTAGAAGGTGGTTAATCGATTGATAGTCGCACTGTGACCTTGTAGTGGATTTATAGTACACTACTTCTCTTAGAGAGTTCTAATAGTAGGACATTACATAACAATAACGTGCTACAAAAATATACTTAGGTATTTGTCTACACTGAGTGGCAAAAGAGGCCCTAGATAAAGTGCCATTCCATGAGAGAAAAAGATGATGGGAAGCTCAAAAATGTTTTGTAGAAATACAAAACGATATGGAAACGATTGCCACTCGCCTGGGCCGTCTGAACAAAGGTCAGAATTGAAAAAGCTTATCACTGACTTACTTTTATAACCTTTCCGCTACCGCTTATGACCTTATACTACAAAAGTGACTATACCTTACAGCAGTATTATATTCTGCAAGAACTCCGGCTGCGTTTAAAGCGGCGACAATGCCAAGTCGTTATTACAAATTATTGCACTTTTTACTTATGCTACCATACGGTTTTATATTCTTAAGTGTTGCGATTCATTGCTTGCTTTCTCCGTTTATCATATTAATTGAAGAGTACGACTTTATGTTCAGAAAATAGTGCCTTATAAGAACCACTTCCAATCTTCTTCATCCGTTTAATTTGACGGGCGCCACTTATCCATCTTTCTCTTTCTTTTTACTCCGAGAAGATAGTCTTCTCTCTGTCACATCTTTCCTTCTCAATTTACGACTTTCTCCGTAAAAATCAAGAGTCGAAGACAAACAGTTACTTATAAACTATTTGGTCGCCTTTGGCACCTAAAGAAAGAGCCCACAGCTATCTTTAAGACGTCTGAAAATCGATAGGCGATGGGTCCCGAGCTGAAATCCAACACGTTTGAACTGTACTGAACCCACTGACTTGTGGTAGACGTGTTCAAGTGGGTAACAAGACTCTCAGCACCTACCCAATATACTTCACTTCACACAACCAGTTACCTCGTGTGAATAAAGATAAATTGAACATGACAGTCGCTCTATGTAAAAACAATAAAGTTGGAAAAGTTAACATTATTTTTTAAAAAGATAATTTACAAAATCGAGGAGGAGCTCCTGGCTAAATAATAAACAGCCGCCCGGGTCGATCTTTAGGTTAAGCTGTACTTAACTAGGTCGGCCCGTAGATGGGTGACCAGCCATTACATACCAAGTTTCCTTCGTGCCTAGGAAAAGCACGTAAAGCCGTTGGTCAGGCTGTGATTTGTAAATCTTTGACAGTCGTTACATGTCAGTGGCCCGAAAGTCTAACAACTAGTCTTACCAAGAGGTATAGTATTACCCAGTACTAACTGGGTTGTGGAGGTCAAATAGGCAGTCGCTCCATGTAAAATACTGGTAGCTGCATCCGGTTAGACTGAAGGCGACCCAAAATAGTTGGGAAAAGGCTAGGCAGATAAAGATGATCACTTACAATACCATAATATTCTACCCTGAATATTACTACTACTACTACAACAGCCCATAACGTCCACTGCTGGACATAAGCCTCTCCCATGATGGGAGGAATTTACCGTAATCTCCATGTTTGCAGGCAGATTGGAGATCGCAGTGATGAAAGACTAACAGAAAACGCTGCTGCCCATTCTCTGGTCCACGGAGGCGCAAGGTGTTCTACCTCAGACATTAGTCGCCTTATACGACACCCGTGAGTGTAATGGGTTGGTTCTATTCTGCTCTGCCGGATACCACACGGCTAGACCCTGAATATTATGGTATTGTAAATCTAAAATCTTTATCATTATTAGAGATAACAACGGGGTTGTTGTTGTAATAGTCTGAATTTCATAGCATAAACAATCTTCCTTTAAATACACCGCATAGTGTATATATAACGGGCCATTGCCCTCTTAACAAACATCTCTTTAACATAGGCGCCACGGCCAGCCCACTCTGCAGGGGCTGCTTTGACGCCGAAGAATCAGCTGCCCACGTCATCCTGGAATGCGAGGCCGTGGCTACCCAACGCAAACAAATCCTCGGAACGGTGAGGTCGCGCCGCGAAGCCTGTGATGATCCCAGGAAACTTCGAGCTAGGCTGGCTAACTTAGCCAGGACACCTACGCACAACGGACCGAATGAGAGTCTAAGTGCGGAAAATGGAGTCCCTACTCTACTCTACTCTACTCTACACCGCATAGTATTACACACCCACACACACACCAAA
The DNA here is from genome assembly GCA_905147715.2 of Xestia xanthographa. NCBI lineage: Eukaryota > Metazoa > Arthropoda > Insecta > Lepidoptera > Noctuidae > Xestia > Xestia xanthographa. The sequence continues at coordinate 4,285,502 of LR990655.1, forward strand.
AATATTCACAAACGCTTTAAAAAAAAACCAACAACCGCCAATACCACATAAAATTACCATAACCGTTTCTAATCTTAAAACAAGCCACAAAAACAAAGCGTATAGGTGTTTAATACCGCGTATCCCGTCCGTATAGACGTCCATAGCCGTGCCTATATCCATAGCCCATAAGGCATGGTAAAATGAAGCTATAAAGGGCCTGTGGTAGCGAAACGGTAGATGCATGCGGTTTATGATGATTGCGCGTCAAGAAACAATAGCCTCTTATTGTTTATAGAGGACTGGCTCCAGAGCTAGGTCGCTGGATGTGGCTGTACGGTTTTTTGTGTGTGCGTACTATGGGGGTCCTTTCCGCCTGACCATTTTAATTTTTTTTTCACTTAAATCATGCGGAGGCGCCGAGCCACGCCCCCTTAAAGTTTGGGCCTTTTAGGAAAGCGTCAACTTTGGCGCGCAAAATAACAATAACTCTCGTTTTGCGTCGTCAATGCGCTCGGCCGATTCGGTATCTTTTCATTCATTTTTTTACACAAAGTCAACGGGGCGGGGCTAGAGAGCGTTTTTATGTTGCGAGTGCAAGCAAAAATGAGCTTAGTGGTGGTCAGGCGGGAGTGTCCTCGATAGTACTTGAAACATGCTCTGTGTATTTTTAACGAACGTAGGCTGGTTAGAAAAATAACAGTGTATTTTTTTTAAAACACTACGGAGTTACAATACAACTAACTGGAATTTTACCAACAGATTTAGGAATATAGAAACAAGCTGTGTTAGTGAGTTTAGTTTCGGTGTTTTTACGGTAAAGTGTAACATTATTACTTTTTTACATTAAATAGGCTTGCGTATGGCTGCAAGTCTACTCGCCAGATGTTAAACCATGATACTGCCTAGGGTTGGAGCACGCCTGCCTAGAAGAAGCCGATACACTCGAACTCTTGAGAGATCCAAAGATTTAACTAAATCTTTATTACAAGAACTTTCTACCCAAGATTTGTGTATTATATTATTATATTTATTATTATTATTTATTATTAAGATTTGTGTTGTCAAAACTTTTGTCCAACTTTCGCACGTATTTCCATGATTTCAGACGCAAACGATGATACTACGCACTTAGCACCGTATACTGGACTTCTGGTCAAACGAAAAGCAATAATTTTGACTCAAAGGAGATATTCTAAAACAGATCCTAATCCCGACAATATCTTACAAACACGGAACTTAAAACAACACGATATCGATTTAGCAAAACCGTAACATTTTAGCCAGTCATACATCAAGACGAATACAGTTTCACCATAATAGTAACTCGAGAGCAATCTCCGGCCATTATCTGAATCCCTTTTTGATAAAACGTGAAGATACATAGACTTCGCCATTTAAGAAATGGTCCACAAATGCTAGTGAAAGTTTTATTTCAAAAGGATAAGATCAGCTGAGAAACGTTACGAATTGAACCGAGATTTTTTATTATATTTGAGATAGCAGATATGTTTTTTGAAGAAATTTAGTATTAAGACACTGTTTTAAGCTATTATACTGTCTGTCACTTACGGGATATCTTCCGTTTTCAATCATCATTTTGAGCTCATGATATTCCCGGTCATCCTGCAATCATGGCGCTAGCAACAGCTTCGAAATATCGAGAGAGTTTAAGTAATGTTAGTAATACAGTAAACAATAATCTATACTAATATTATAAAGAGGTAACATTTGTTTGTAAGTTTGTATGTAGGGGGGGATATCTCCGAAAGTAATGAACCAATTTTAAAAATTGTTTCACTGGTAGAAAGCTACATTATTCGTGAGTGCTATAGGCTATATTTTATCCCCGTACTCCCACGGGAACGGGAACTACGCGGGTGAATCTGCGTGACTTATGCTAGTTAATATTAACTTGGGCCACCTAAATCAAAAGACGTTGTATTTATTGTTCGTGCCTTAGTTTTATCAGGACTGGCATAGCGAGATGTCAGTATAATTATTTACGTTCGACTTACCTACCTATCTTTAATCACATAAAAGAAAAAAAGCTTAGATGTTCCTATAAATCTATCACATAATCACATTACAAATTCCCAAAAAAATCACTTTAAAAAAAATTGGTCCCACGATCCACACCCCTTTTAAATCCTTCATTTAAATCGTTCCAAATTTAATTTTCCCGCCCGGCCGCCATTTCCATTCAGCCAGTATCTCGGGCGATACTTTCATGTTATTCTCGATATCATTGGGCCACATCGGCATGTACGTCACGTCTTAACCCTCGCCCGCTAACGACGCAGGTTTATCAACTACGCTGGACGCAAAAAGAGTTACTCGTGAGGGTTAAATGTGGAGGTAAAAAGTTGATGGAAAATGTTTAGACTTTTGCGGTTTCTGTGGTAAAGGGGTAGATAAATTTGTAAGTCGCTTCCTTGTTCCTTGATTATTGTAATGACAAAAGCTTTCCTCTGCATCTCCAGTTTACATGTGGCACTAATTTGTTCAGCTAGTTTTTAAGAAAATGGAAATATGTATCATTATTTTATGCATTATACAAAAACAAAACATCCAAAAATACAAAATGAAGCCAATTTCCTTCACAGCAACCAAAAACAGTCACAAAAAAAAAGAAACACAGAAACAATTCGCATTTTTTCATTCGCAACACGAACCACGACCATCTTTTATTGACTAGTGGCGTAACCCGACGCCACACGTCTACGCGAATCTCCGCGGAGCGTATGAAATCTGCGGCGCAGAATGTAATATTACACTTTGGCAATGATGTGAAATATGGAGACGCGGGCCCAGCGGTGTCAATTGTACCTACATACATGTGGTGCAACTGAGTAAAATAGTGCGAGCGATTGAAGGGTTGCGGAGAGGAAAGTTTTATTTTATTTATGTCATAATAATTTATGTCACCATAACTTGAAATATATTTTAAGTAAGTTTATAGTTTTGAAGCTTTTAGGCGTTATTTGTCACACTGTATTCCGCAAGAGTAATGGTTTTTAATTGACGTTGTCTCCGTTTACACAAATCAACACTAAGATACTTAGTGTAAATAAATATTTTTACAATGAGTAGGTACCTACATATACTATTGGAAAAGTCATAAAAATAGTTTTTCCGCATATTCAAACACAATATTTGTTGACTTGATTAGAAATAAATTACAAATGCAGGATAGACTGTCTTTCACATCACTATTGAATACCAAATTGGACATTAAAAGCATGGTTTTTTGAGGTAATAGAAACAGGAACAGGTCATTGATAAGACAGGCTATATCATTATCTAATCTTTTCTCATTATCAACACAAAGCCCTGATATGGAGCATTGTTCTGTTGACAGGGCCTGGTTTCTTTATACAACCTAGTTTCATAACATAATGCAATACTAGCTTCTGCCAGCGGCTTCGCCCGCGTAATGTTTGATAATTGTCCCACGGAATCTTACTACCGATATAAAAAGTATCCTATGTTTTAATCTAGGTTATAAACTATCTGTGTGCAAAATTTCATCCAAATCCATTCAGTAGTTTTTGTGTGAAAGAGTTATAAACATCCATACTCACTATCGAGACGAAAGTAGGATTTTTTTAAACTTTTGTAGCTACAGAATAGCCAAGTGTAGTCCCACTCATTCAAAATTTGCCATTATTTAAGGACTAGGTAGCGGACGACCCGCGGTTTCACCCGCGTTGTTCCCGTTCCCGCGGTAGTACGGGGATAAAATATAGCCTATATATATTTATATGTTACTCAGGGTTAATGTAGCTTTCTAATGGTGAAAGAATTTTTTAAATCGGTCTAGTAGTTTTTGAGCCTATTCATTACAAACAAACAAAGTTTTCCTCTTTATAATATTAGTATAGATGATTTTCCATCGAAATCTACCATTATTAATTTAATTAACTCCGACGCCTCTGTATCTCCAAACTACCCTGTGCACTCAGGACCACATGAAAGCGTCGCTCGGTTCGCTTCTCTCGTCCCTTTTGACATTCTGAACTATGTCTGTCTGTATTTTAACTAGGAGGCAGAGAAACTATTCTATGTTGTCCTAGCGACAAGTTGGAGTCTACTTAGTTAATAATACTGCTTGTCTTTAAGTCAGAACAAGGGTATTCAGAGGAATTGTGTTGTAGCTTTAGTTTAGGTACAGTGGCCTGTCTGAGGTTACGCTATCTAAATGGCAGAGTTCTGGTCGAAGGCTATTTAACTTTAAAGGAATGTTTGGCACGACGAAGAACTGGTATGAAGAAATAGGATTACCGGAGGGCCTAGATATAGTGCTGGAATGATTGTGGAGATTGCAAAGTGTCCCCGCATTCCAGCCAGAATTGACGAGGAGGAACACCGTGTGTTTTTTAGTCAGTAAAAGCCTGACATACTCCTTCCCGACCCCGCAGCACGAAGGCCGAAGGGCAGTACAACACTCTATTGATGGACAAACTTAGTCTAAACCAAAATGAGACTGACAAAAGGAACCGAAAAGGTTGCGTTGATCTTGTTAAAAGTCATTTCAAAAATATAGAATGCTTTGCGACTTGTCTAAACCCACACAGTTTAAAAAGAAAAACTAAACAAATTCCATTTTCGAAAACACTCTTGATTATTTTTTTTCAAATGACGAAAAATTCGAATGTGAACTTTTTTTAGGGTTCCGTAGTCAACTAGGAACCCTTATAGTTTCGCCATGTCTGTCCGTCCGTCCGTCTGTCCGTCCTCGCTTAATCTCTGTGACCGTTAGCACTAGAAAGCTGAAATTTGGTACCATTATGTATATCAATCACGCCGACAAAGTGGTAAAATAAAAATTGGAAAAAAATGTTTTATTAGGGTAGCCCCCCTATATGTAAAGTGGGAAGTGATTTTTTTTTTAATTTCAACCCTAACTTGTGACATATTGTTGGAAAGGTATTTAAAAATGAATAGGGGTTTCCTAAAATCATTTTTTGATAATGTCAATAATTTCGGAAATAATCGCTCCAAAAGTAAAAAACAATGTGTCCCCCCCCCTCTAACTTTTGAACCATAAGTTTAGAAAATCTGAAAAGTAGAACTTGGACTTTCTAGGAAAACCATTTTGAACTTGATGGAAACAATAGTTTTTCTCCAAAAAAGACAAAAATTGTACAAAATAATTTCTGGACTAAGTTTGTAGTAAATTCGTATCTGCAAGCATTTTTACATAATGGATACCCACCTTTAAACTCATAAGTGGGAACACTTATTGTGACGGACGGGAAAATACGGAACCCTACACTGAGAGTGGCCCGACACGCTCTTGGCCGGTTTTTTTCTAAATTCGAAAAGTAAAACAAAACTGCATCACGTCTGCACTTATTTCATGTTTACTCTGTGCAAACAATGAAAGCGGAGTGTGGGTATCGGCGCCAGTATGTCCCTGCTGACGCCCCGTATCACGTTACTTGAAGCGAGGTGACGCTCGCCTTGTGCCTCGGTTAGCACGCATCTGTGATGGTTTGTAAACGAAATACTTGTAACAGGATAGTTGGTTTGATGAAAACAATTGAATAACACTTACGTACTTTGTGCTTACAAGCATTTTTGTGGTCATTTTGTTTTTACTATTTAAACTCACGCGTTGCTGCTATTAGCCGTGTGGTATCCGGCAGAGTAGAATAGAACCAACCCATTACACTCACGGGTGTCGTATAAGGCGACTAATGTCTGAGGTAGAACACCTTGCGCCTCCGTAGACCAGAGAATGGGCAGCAGCGTTTTCTGTTAGTCTTTCATCACTGCGATCTCCAATCCGCCTGCCAAGCGTGGAGATTACGGCAAATTCCTCCCATCGTGGGAGAGGCTTATGTCCAGCAGTGGATGTTATGGGCTGTTTTTGTTGTTGTTGCTGCTATGGCAGAAACTACAGAACACCAACTGCTACGATCCATACATTTTATACTCGTCCACGTTCATTCATCTGGTCATGCATGAACGCCGGTTGCGAATACTACGCATCTGACCTTTTTGAAGAACATTATTAAGGTCAGTGTTTGTCCTTCTTGAGCGTCCGCTCCCGGCGTTTCTACTCATTTTTTATGCGGTTGTAAGAACTCCGTTTTTAAATTCGGTTCTAGAATCAACAATTTGCTAAAAAAAGCAAAAATTTGCTGGGTTCTACATCGCAGTGGCCAGTGCCAATTTTAAAAAGACAAAGCGCTTAGATTTTTCGTGCCAAACAGCTGGGACTTTAAATAGACTTATACTAGATCTCGATTTAGGATAAAAGCTTAGAAAGCATGATAAACATCGGTGATATATATCGAAAGTTGTTTACGAATTCAAAGATAAACGTGACTACGCATTACCATTAAACATCGAATTTACTGCTGAAACTACATTCACCAACAAATCATGAATTACAGGATTCATTTCAATATATCAGAGTCCAAAAACGGTCCAATTTCGCTTACCAATCACCAGTAACAATTTACCTATCTCGTGTCTATGGCCAAACGGCTATCCTATAAAACAGTGTTTTTCAACCTGCCGGTCGCGACCCCCTGGGGGGACGCAAGAGGTCGCGGGAACTACCTCAATAAACAAAACAATGAAGCCTAGAAAGAAAGATTTAATAAGAAAATGTTAACTAAAAGATATAAACATTTGTATGTTCATACAAATTAACAAAATAAAAACCAATTACCTAGTACTCATCCATCTTATTGAGGTTTCGCTTGTTTGTCATATTTCTCCTATTGTGGATCCGTTTTTGCTACATTGAGAATTAAATCGAATTCCAAATTTAAAAAAAATGCGTTAATAGTTATTTATGCAACTGTTGTATAATGAGGGGTATTAAAACACGAATGTGGGTTTATCACACGAGGCGAAGCCGAGTGTGATAATAGTGAGTGTTTTAATACCTAATTATGTACAGTTGCATACAAGACTTTATCTACATCCATGATTATGAATCCTCCTTAAAAAAGGTTCTGAAACCATAGGGTGTTGTAGTGTTGTAAGAAGTCTGTAAATTCATGGAAAGTTTAATTGCTGAGTATTTAATACAAACAAACCATGTATATGTAATAATATAATGATTTACATTTTGATTGTACAATTATTAAAATGCACAAAGCTTGTATCACTCATTTTTGTAAACAACAAAGTACATAACGCAATACTAATATCGAACAAAAATGGCAGGATACGACGTGAATTCGAATTAACCTATAAGTTTTTTTTTTTTAATTACGGCGCTGTTGTAGTGAATCGCACGTGCTAGACAATGTTCTTTTTTTAAAACGAGTTGCATAATGAAATTTAGTACAACATTATAACACCCGTGTGGGTGTTATAATGGTTATTAAGTATGACACTGGCTGTTTTAATGTTGGCCATAAGCTAACTGTTTCTGATACTTTTATAGAGGATTTATAGCATGGGTGTAGATAAATACATATATTTATCCGAATCCTTATTATGCAAATACATAAAACAATGTATGGATTTAATATTTATAGTATAATAAAAAAAAAAGCGAAAGGTCGGGGGTCGCCAAATACGTTTTCATACTATTGGGGGTCGTGTCATGAAAAAGGTTGAAAACCACTGCTATAAAACATAGCCACACACATAGCCGGTACTAAATCTGCCACGAAGTACCACTGTTTATTCGCTCAAACTGGGCTATAGTTCCGTTTCAAAAGTTCAGTGGGTCTCTCTGAGAGTCTTTCGCGTAAATGGAGGCCTATTTTTAATTGCTTAGTTCTTTTTAAGTGGGAGCGAGAGAAGTCGGGCTTATAGTCGTGTTTGTTGACCTTAAAGCTTTAAGTTCAGTTCTTTGATTAAGAATAATGATAAGACATTGTAACATTAATTGTTACATGTCTTAATTCTTAATAATATATAATAATAATAATAAAAAATAAACATAAGAAAGTTATTTACAATAATATTATTAAAAAAAAATTACAATATTAAAATAAAAAAAAATAAACTAATAATGAACGCATCAAACCAGACTTCTGGCCAGCTACAGTTTATCACCACGCATGTTTAAACGAGCGACATATTAGGCACCCAGAAACGAATTCCTTTGTTCTCGGCGCGGGGGCAAGGTCCATAGCGACAGACACTTCCACGTCGCCGCGGCAGGACGATTCTGGTTGTCGAGGCGAGCGCACGTCAGTTTTTTTCACGGTCCCTAATACGAATTGATATCGTAATCGCGATTTAGTTTTTTTTCGAAAGCGTCCCTACCGTTCCCTCGACATTTAATCGTAATTCAGAAATATACTGAGCAATACTCAACGTTAAAGCATATTCTGTGTGTGTGAATTAAACCCCGATTGGGTAAGTGTTGCACAATTATAATTAGCCAGTAGCTTAGCAAACCGTAATGGTTTCTTTCGCGTTGCCTACCTGGTGATCTTTTCATTTGTGTTCTTGCTTATCTTTGTTTCTATTAGACGCTCATTACTTGTTTTTCTCTTTGTAGTTCTACCCCACATTTTCAGAATTATATCATTCTTGCATATTATTATTTTATTTCCGTTGTAAATTTCAAATGTTTAAATTAACGGCTAAGTAACCGAAATTATTGTCATCTCCGTATCTGATAGTGAACATCCACAGCAACACATCTACATATTAGTGCTTCCCTATTCTACGTTGCTGTGGGTGCTCACCGTCTACGGCCAGCGTGTAATGCTTTCGCTTATTGCGCATTACAGGGTTTCACGTACACCTTTATTCCCGGCTTCCCCGTGGTGGACAGTAGCGGGACAACCAGCGAACCTACACCAGCAGTTGACCTGGCGATCGTCGCGCGAGCACTCGTCTCCTGCAGCGGCCAGTGACGTCAGGGGAGTGCTAGACCAGTGAGGAGGTTAATCGCTGTATAGGCCCTTACCCAACTTTGATCGACCCTCGTCTGCCTACCGAGTCATTTAATTAATAATAAATGTTCCAGTTTACTGCCTACCTACTTTTTATTTAATATCCTCCTAGGATTACCTGTGCCTAGGTTAGGTAGGATAAGTAGCGTAGCAGTACTTCAGAGCCGGGACACTGGCGCCCTTAATCGTGGTAGAAATACAGCTGATTAATTCCTCCTCCATTGGTTGTGGGTTGTGTATGTTGGTGGTTGTCTGTGTTAAACGTCTTTATTTTGTTTTATTTTTTTGGTTTTTTTTCCGTTACTAATGTGTACACTAATTTTCAACTTCTTTGTGTAAGTTAATCTTGGTCATTATTAACCTACCCTACATTAATAATTAATCATATAAAGTCGTTTAGTTGCATAGTTTGTTAAAATATTTTATTAAAACTGTTATCGTCTTGGGCACCTAAAACGACGCTTTTAAAAAATTGTTCGTTATAATTTTTTACACCTCACATTAAAAGAAAAAACGTATTTATACGGTCTTATAGTACACATTAGTAGCATTTTAGCAATTTTTTATTTTGTTTTTATGATTTTGCTTGTTTTTTTTTTAACATTTAATTTTATTTTTTTCCCGGAAAAAAAAAACCAGACGTTCATAAATTTAGTTTTGTAACAGAACGGAGAACGGTTGTTTCTTTTCCTGTAATCTTTGTTTTTTTTTTTTTTTTTAATTATTTTTTTGCTTTTGCTCTTTGCGTAGTGAGCAGTAGATGTGCGTCACTTATCCTTCTGTTCTTTTAATTAATTTTTATAATGCTTCCTATTAAGTTCCTGTCTCTTCAAAAATCAGAGTTGGAGTATGAAGTTCGTATTAGAGGCGCGACTCCTGCACCTTCTGTTGAGGAGTTACGGAAACAAATTATAAAATTATCTCCTGATTTACCCTCGGAATATATATTAGAGTCACCACTCGATGTAAGACAGGACCTTAAGGGTTGCTTAGAAGTCTTGACGAAAATTCAATTAAATCTTGACGCTAGTGAACCTACTGTTGCTACACTATTGCGGACACAGAATATGTTGAATCATTTACACAATCGTGTCGAGAGGATAACGCGTAGTGACGACATTAAAACGGAATATGACGACATTATTAGCGGTTATAAAATATTCTCGCAAAAGCTTTCTGCCTTGCTAGCAAAGAAACCTTCTGCTTGTACATCCTCTAATGTGGCTAGTGCTAGTTCTGTCAAAGAATCAGCACCTGCAGTGCCGGAACAACAGAACGTGATTTCTGTGTCATGCGATCGTACATCTTCTGATTTAACTAAATTAAAATTTACTGGCAAAACTTGTGTTCGTTCGTTTATACAGCGTGTTGATGAATTTATACTGGCTAGGAATATTCCACAACAAAAAGTCCTAAGTTTTGCATCTGAAATTTTTCAAGACGATGCCCTTCACTGGTATCGTGCGGTAAAGGACAAAGTCAGTTCTTGGCCTGAGTTGGCGCGTTTATTAACAGAGGATTTTAGTCAAACTGACTACGATTACAGACTCATTTCTGAAATTCGTTCTCGTACTCAAGGAGAACGTGAGAATATAACTATTTATCTAGCAGTTATGAATGGAATGTTCTCGCGTCTATCGACTCCTCTTCCTGAAGTAGATCAATTGGAAATTCTCTTGCATAATATTAGACCCTGCTATGCTAGTACATTAGCAGCAGCTCCTCAAATCTCAACCATAGACACTTTGCGTTCGTTATGTCGTAACTATGAGACATTTCAGACTCGACTGTCACAATTTCAAGAGCCTCCTAAGGTTACTTCCGATACGCTAGCTCCTGAATTTGCGTACACTAAGGATGACCATAAACCTATAAATAAGGCAAATAATAATAACAATTACAATAAAAATAATGGTTCAAATAGTAATTACAATAATAACAATCAATATAGGAATAATAATAATAATACTCAAAATAACAATAAATATGTACATGCAATTAATGAGGTTAAAAAGGAACCCTACTGTCCTAGGTGTCGTAATAACACCCATCACATTCGTCAATGCAAGGCTCCACGGGACATTGTTTGTTTCAAGTGCGGTATGAAGGATGTGAAGACACCAGACTGTCCTAACTGTCGTAAAACTGGTACAAATTCAAAAAACTAATTAAGCAGAGTTGTGACAATTTCAGCAAGCAAGACTGGGAAACTTGGCTTGATTTTATAAAAACATTTTCCTCTTCATACAGAGTTGCTACAATTCTGCAATCAAAACCATTAAACGATTCTAGGCCTTATGTAAATATTAAAATCAATAACATCGATGCTGTTGGCTTACTCGATTCTGGAGCTGCAGTTTCGATTCTGGGAAACAATTCTCATCTACAGCTTACAGACTGCACTTTAAACCCGGATGGCCACACTAATATGATAGCTGCTGGCGGTCAAACATTAAAAACCTTAGGTTACATTCATTTGCCAGTTACATTTGAGGGCCAGTTTCACATTATTAAGGCATATGTAGTTCCCGAAATTGAAACATCAATTATATTAGGCGTAGATTTTTGGCGCGCTTTTCGAATTTGCCCTAATTACATAGGTAGCATCACAATGTCAAATGCCCCTTTGGCAGAAATAAAGGTAGGTAGCGATGAACCATTTATTAACTCCTACGATAATTTGTTGGCGTCGCAGAAAGCGATAGCTGATAATGTCATTGCGCAGTTTCGATCTATTTCTACTGAGAAAAAGGGCCTGGGTAGAACAAATTTGATATGCCATCGCATTGACACTGGTGACGCACAACCAATTAGACAGCGTTATTACAGGATGTCCCCCGAAAGGCAGCGCATTTTAATTGAGCAGGTGGACGAAATGCTGTCCCTTGACGTTGTCGAACCTTGCGAAAGCGCCTGGTCTTCTCCCGTTCTCATTGTTAATAAAAAGAACGGGCAACCAAGGTTCTGTTTAGACAGCAGGAAGTTGAATGCAGTGACTAAGCGCGATGCGTACAATTTGCCATATGTCTCGGAGATATTGGATAACCTTCGCGACGCTAAGTACCTGAGCAGTATCGATTTGTCCAAAGCTTTCTGGCAACTGCCTATAGCGCCAGAAGACCGCGATAAAACCGCATTTTACGTTCCGGGCCGTGGCACTTTTCGTTTTAAAACTACTGCGTTTGGATTAACGAATGCCCCCGCGACGCAACAACGTCTCGTTGACTTGTTATTTAGTGACATGGAGTCTAAGACCTTCGCTTATTTAGATGACGTCATTGTTATTAGTTCTACCTTTGATGAGCATGTTTCTCGATTGTTGCGAGTTTTGGACAAATTGAGACAGGCAAATTTAACAGTGAACTTCGAAAAATGTAAGTTCTTTCGAAGCGAACTCAAGTATCTAGGATACGTGGTAGATTCCCGTGGTTTACGCACTGACCCAGACAAGGTGGAAGCCATTATTAACTTTCCAACTCCTACAAATAGGAAGGAGTTGAAACGCTTTCTCGGCACTGCTACGTGGTACCGACGTTTCGTCCCTAACTTTAGCACAGTGGCTGGTCCACTCAATAAGCTCACTGCTAACGGAAAAAACGCTCCTTCTTTCAAGTGGTCACCAGAAGCTGACGCGGCCTTTAATGCGTTGAAAGAATGTTTGGTTTCCGCTCCAGTTCTTTCTTGTCCGGACTATTCCAAATCTTTTGAAGTGCACACCGACGCAAGTAGTTACGGTATTGGTGCTATGTTAACACAGACTTTTGACGGTAAAGAACACCCAATTGCCTACATGAGTAGAACTTTCACCAGCCCCGAGAAAAACTACAGCATTACTGAAAGGGAGACCCTTGCTGTGTTAACGGCTCTCGAGCACTGGCGATGTTATCTCGAAAACGGCCAAACATTTACAGTGTATACTGACCACTCCGCGTTAAAATGGTTTTTGTCTTTAGAAAATCCCACAGGACGACTAGCACGATGGGGGGTAAGATTGTCCTCATTTAATTTTATTATGAAACACCGTCGGGGTGTCGACAATGTTATTCCTGATGCCTTGTCTAGAGCTTTTCCCGTAAATGCAATATCTCTAGCTAATGCCAACACAGATGATGTCTGGTTTAAAAAGGTATACAACGGCTGTCTGACTACTCCTTCAAATTTCCCTAATTTCACCATTAAAAATAATTCGTTATTTCGTCTCACAAAAAATATTAACAGCCAACTAACTTCAGAATTTGACTGGAAGGAAGTCGTACCCAGCGAGTTCCGTGAAAGCATCATAGCCGAAAATCACTCTGAGCCAACAGGTGGACACCTTGGCATCTTTAAAACCTATCGGCGCTTGTCACTAAATTACTACTGGCCAAATATGCACCAGGACGTCGTTAAGTATGTAGGTTCCTGCTCGGTTTGCTTATCTTATAAGGCACAAAATCACACTACATTGGGAGAGATGGGTCGTCCTAAGCAATGTTCGAGACCTTTTCAGATGATCTCAATTGATTTTGTGGGTCCCCTTCCCACCAGTCGAAAACAAAATTCTTATATATTGGTCGTAACTTGCTGTTTTTCAAAATTTTGTTATATTTTCCCAGTACGTCGCGCTACTGCGGATATAGTTATTAAAATCTTAGAAGATTCCATTTTCTTGGTTCACGGAGTTCCTCAAACAATCTTTTTGGACAATGGGACGCAGTTTATAAGTTCGTCTACTGACGCGCTATTTAAAAAATATAAAATACCTAACGTTTTTTTCACGCCGAAGTACACACCACAAGTCAACACGGTAGAACGATACAACAAAACTATTGTCACTAGTTTGTCTACGTTTGTTGGAAACGATCATAGATCCTGGGACATCTCCATCCCCAAGGTTCAGTTTGCGATAAACAATTCCGTCAATGAAGCCACCGGTTATACACCGTCATTTTTAGTTTACGGTAGGGAATTAGTTTTATGCGGATCGCACTATACTGATAACGACCTGGGCGATGAAGTGTTGTTCCTTCCTCGCGACTTATACGCTGAAAACTTAGGGTGTCTTCGATCGATATTCAATGATGTGCAGGCTTCGTTATGGCACGCACATGAAAAGAATACTGCACACTACAACCTACGTAGAAAGCCGGCTGAATTTAATGTAGGAGACATAGTCTATAAGCGCGCATTCGTTTTAAGTAACAAAGACAAGTATTTTAGTAAAAAGCTTGCACCCAAGTTTATCAAATGCCGTATAATAGAAAAACGGTCTCCACTTGTCTTTGTTCTGGAAGATATGTCAGGAAAAAATATAGGCGTCTGGCATATCAAAGATTTAAAAAACATTAAGTGTAGTTAAATGTTGTGTAGTTAAGTGTAGTAAAGTGTTTATTTTTTATATTGTAGGAGTTGAGACAGTTCATCTTTAAATTAACTTCTTACGACTAGCATTAGTTTTCTGTGCGATAAATCACAGGTAACTTGTTTACGTAAGGTCGCGTCAACATCATTAAATATTGTTGAAGCTATTGTGTAAGGTTGTTTGTTTGATATTATGGAAGAATTTCGAAAGATGATAGTATGAATGTGTAGTGCTAGTGGTAACCTATAGACGAGTTTTCTTTGAGAACAAAACTCTTTCTGAGACGAGGGGGGTAATGTAACATTAATTGTTACATGTCTTAATTCTTAATAATATATAATAATAATAATAAAAAATAAACATAAGAAAGTTATTTACAATAATATTATTAAAAAAAAATTACAATATTAAAATAAAAAAAAATAAACTAATAATGAACGCATCAAACCAGACTTCTGGCCAGCTACAGTTTATCACCACGCATGTTTAAACGAGCGACATATTAGGCACCCAGAAACGAATTCCTTTGTTCTCGGCGCGGGGGCAAGGTCCATAGCGACAGACACTTCCACGTCGCCGCGGCAGGACGATTCTGGTTGTCGAGGCGAGCGCACGTCAGTTTTTTTCACGGTCCCTAATACGAATTGATATCGTAATCGCGATTTAGTTTTTTTTCGAAAGCGTCCCTACCGTTCCCTCGACATTTAATCGTAATTCAGAAATATACTGAGCAATACTCAACGTTAAAGCATATTCTGTGTGTGTGAATTAAACCCCGATTGGGTAAGTGTTGCACAATTATAATTAGCCAGTAGCTTAGCAAACCGTAATGGTTTCTTTCGCGTTGCCTACCTGGTGATCTTTTCATTTGTGTTCTTGCTTATCTTTGTTTCTATTAGACGCTCATTACTTGTTTTTCTCTTTGTAGTTCTACCCCACATTTTCAGAATTATATCATTCTTGCATATTATTATTTTATTTCCGTTGTAAATTTCAAATGTTTAAATTAACGGCTAAGTAACCGAAATTATTGTCATCTCCGTATCTGATAGTGAACATCCACAGCAACACATCTACATATTAGTGCTTCCCTATTCTACGTTGCTGTGGGTGCTCACCGTCTACGGCCAGCGTGTAATGCTTTCGCTTATTGCGCATTACAGGGTTTCACGTACACCTTTATTCCCGGCTTCCCCGTGGTGGACAGTAGCGGGACAACCAGCGAACCTACACCAGCAGTTGACCTGGCGATCGTCGCGCGAGCACTCGTCTCCTGCAGCGGCCAGTGACGTCAGGGGAGTGCTAGACCAGTGAGGAGGTTAATCGCTGTATAGGCCCTTACCCAACTTTGATCGACCCTCGTCTGCCTACCGAGTCATTTAATTAATAATAAATGTTCCAGTTTACTGCCTACCTACTTTTTATTTAATATCCTCCTAGGATTACCTGTGCCTAGGTTAGGTAGGATAAGTAGCGTAGCAGTACTTCAGAGCCGGGACAACATTTAAATATATTTAAGCTAGACAACATGATTCTGCCTAGGTTGGTCTGTGGATGGGTGACCACCCATTACATACCGGGTTTCCTCCGTGCCTCGGAAAGCACGTTAAGCCGTTGGTCCCGGCTGTCATTTGCAGATCTTTGACAGTCGTTACAGGTAGTCAGTGGCCCAAAAAGTCTAACAACCAGTCCTACCAAGGGGTATCGTATTACCCAGTACTAACTGGGTTGTGGAGGTCTTTTTCAGACATTTTGTGCGCCAGACTCATCCGCACAAAAAGTCTGTCGTCTGCGCAGACCATAAATCTTAGTACTTATTTAATTTTAGTATAAGGGCCTATACTAACTCAAATGGCTTTGCATGATCCTCCGTTACGCCTAAAATACTGCAGCATTAATTTTGAAATAAATATATGGTAAAGTTGAGGATTAATGTTAAGTCCTTTAGTTGGCGAAAACACGATTCCATAAAATTTTCTCGATAGAAAAAAATGCCAAAGTTACCTCCAAATCGAACAACAAACAGCATTTGCATACTAACTGAACCAACTATAAAGCAGGTCTTATGTTTTTATTTTTTTCCAAAAGACGAAAAAACGATTTAATTTTATAAAGAACTAGCGGACGTCACGCGGTTTCACCCGCGTAGTTCCCGTTCCCGTGGGAGTACGGTGATAAAATATAGCCTATACGGATTCGGAAGAATCCCTCTAAGTAATGGTAAAAGAAATTTCGAAATCGGTCCAGTAGTTTTTGAGCCTATTCAATACAAACATACAAAAATACAAAGGTTTCCTCTTTATAATATTAGTATAGATAAAAACCACTCATTTCGCACTATTCGGCCGCAGTGACTGACGTAACAACCGCTTTGTAGTGCAAGCTGATTAGAACGTTATTCTAACAGTATTTTAAACGAAGTTTGAACCACCACAAATAGAGTTGCTAATTTGAGGTAGTATAGGCTCTTAGGAAGGATGCGTTAAGGTAGCCCATGAAATTCAAAATTTCTTGCATGTCATGCAATTTGCAAGTTACTATTATCATACAGCCTGATAGTGACTAGCAAATTTGAATTTCTTTGGATAAGCCTCTAATGTCATAAATCTATCTATTTATCATAAATCTGTCAGAATAAAACACTTACATATTTTATCATTTGACGTGGCGTGAATATTATTGAGCTATATCAAAACCTAAATCAAGTCACGAACTGCAAACTGAATAAATAAGCTCTAGCACATTTGAATTTTACAAAACAGAATAAGTATATTTACCTATGTACCTACTCTTATTCAGGTAAAATCTAATGTTATTTTAAATGGAGTGCGGTTGTATAGAAGTCTGCTTACCCTTTCAAAACCACTGGTGAAACGGTCATGCTGTGCGTGGTTTAATTATAAGTTACAAGTTTAAGGCATGTAAGTGTTCATGGCCTCATGTAAATGCAGATATACTCATTTATACACTGTTTTAGACTTTCACGGTTTTTCACTACACTTAAAAAAAAAGACAAAAGAAAAAAATAAATGAAAAAAAAACGGATATCACGGACATTATCTCGTAAGTACTTTAAGTATAATAATTGTATCCAACTTGGGTTTAAAAAAATCTTAAAGCCTTGTATAATAATGACCTTTAAAGTGGCAACTGATATATAAATTTTGATACCAAAGTTCAAGTTCACAATGACGCAAACAGGTAACAACGATTCAAACAATTGATGATACCAAATTATATAAAACTAGCCGACGTCACGCGGTTACACCCGCGTGGTTCCCGTTCCCGTGGGAGTACGGAGGTGGAATATAGCCTATGTTACTCAAGGTGAATGTAGCTTTCTAATGGTGAAAAAATTTTGAAATCGGTTCATTATTTCCGGAGATTACCCCCTACATACAAACTTACAAACAAATGTTACCTCTTTATAATATTAGTATAGACTAGCGGACGTCACGCGGTTTCACCCGCGTAGTTCCCGTTCCCGTGAGATTATGGGGATAAAATATAGCCTATGTTACTCAGTAAAGACGTGGCTTTCTAATGATGAGAGAATTTTTGAAATCGGCGCAGTAGTTTTTGAGTGTATTCATTACAAACATACACACACACAAAAATACAAATCTTTCCTCTTTATAATATTATATTGTAGAAGTGTAGACTAGCGGTCGTCACGCGGATTCGCCTGCGTAGTTCCCGTTCCCGTGGGTTTACGGGGATAAAATATAGCCTATATTACTTAGGGTGAATGTAGCTTTCCAATGGTGAAAGAATTTTTGAAATCGGCACAGTAGTTTTCAAGTGTATTCATTACAAACATACACACACACACACACAAATAAAAATCTTTCCTTTTTATAATATTTGTGTAGATAAATACAATAGCTATATTTATCATAGATAGCATAGCTAAATAGCATAGCTCATTAAAACTCAAAAACACAAAGAAATTATTCATAATATTTTTTTTCTGCAAACATTTCGCTAGTTATTCTAACAGTCAAATCAAAGCGTACCCAAACAAAAGTTCGGAATAACCCTAGTCTAAAGAGTGTACAAAAGCCCTTATCGCTCCCTCTCAACACTCACACCACCCAATATTGTGACCTCGCGTGCGAGTGCCTGAAAGCCTTCTTTGCTCGCCAACTTTTTTTCATAAAGAAATGGGTTTGAATAGAAAACCCACTTATTTTGCCCTAAGCAAAGTCTGAATATCGACTAATGTATGGAATGTCTGTCTGTTGCAGGTATGTTTCGAGTATCTTCGTAAGTACTTTTTTATGTAATGTTTAAGTTTTTAAGTATTTGAAGTTTTTTTTTTCAAAATCAGATATTGGTGCTCTGCTGTTGTGATCGTACAAATAACTTGGTTGTTAAAGTTTTGATTGAGTTTCTTGTAGTTATGTAACTTTGATTTAGGATTATTTGTTCATTCATTGCAGCCTACCTAATGCTGAGTATAGACCCCGTCCCTTTTGTTTCATGCTGCCCTAGTCTTTACGAGTCTCATCCAGGTCAATGAGAGGTTTTCCTTTTGAGATATTAAAAAAAAGAACTTAGTTTCCAAGAACTCTATAGATGGCGTTGAACTTGCTATGATAGTTGGTGCCAAAGCCAAAACGGTTGGAAAAAAAAAACATTGTGTCACGTCACATACTCTCGTTGACTGACACTTTCATTTGCTGAACCTTCCGACCTAGACTGACCTAGTTTTCTCGCGCTTTGTTAAAATCAGTTTTTTTAGGTTCCGTTCCTTGCATTATCATACTAACTCCTAGCGTCATCTATCCAACGACTAGGGAAGAGCTAAAAAGAAAATCCCTCATTGTAAATCGTCCACCTACTGGTAGTTGTTCTGCTCAGTACGTCAAGATTTCAGGTAAACGGATAATTAGGACACTACAGCAGTATTTCATTATAGGTTTTCCGTGTTTTTTGCATTCTTTACTATAGCAAAGGAATGGTTAATAAACAACATAAAAGTTGGGTCCACCACTGTCTTAAACAGGGCATACTTTTGTAACCATCTATCTAGCAACAAAAAAGCACTCAGTTCCCCTTCCCGTCCACAATCTTGTGAGCACACACGACTAGTATGTTATCTTCTATAACATAGTATGCTTGTACATCGTACACTAGACTTCTTAGCCACAAGCCGGTTCCTTGTAGCGCGTTCGAGTTTCACTCCGAACATCGGATAAGCTGCCACAGTATGAGTTACTGTAGTATTGCAGTAGTTGGTTTCTGAAACCCATTGTCTTGTATGCACATTCCTTATGAAACTGTAGACTTCCGCTGGAATGAAACGCTGATTTCATATGAAGAGAGTGTTAGGAACTTTTAAACAGCAGACTAATAGATAAATCTCAATAATGTCCACCGCCTGTGCGCTACAGAAATTGGTACTACGTCAAAATCGTTCCAGCCGTTTCTGGAGATCAGCCGGGACGAACAGGCAGGAAGACAGATAAAATAAAATAAAGTTGTTGTTACGGACGGCGCTGCCGAGGCCGGCCCAGAAAGAGGTGGCAAGACGATCTGGATGCGTCCTGTGAGGGCTGGTCCGAGGAGGCCCGGGATAAGAGCACATGGAAGGAATTGGGGGAGGCTTTTGCCCAGCACTGGGACAGTATAGGCTTAATCATCTGCCTAGCCTTTTCCCAACTATGTTGGGGTCGGCTTCCAGTCTAACCGGATGCAGCTGAATACCAGTATTTTACATAGAACGACTGCCTATCTGACCTCCACAACCCAGTTAGTACTGGGTAATACGATACCCCTTGGTAAGAGTGTCAGACTTTTTGGGCCACTGACTACTTGTATGACCAAATGACAGCCGGGACCAACTGCTTAACGTTCTTTCTGAAGCACAGAGGAACCTTGGTATGTAATGGGTGGACCCATCCACAGACCAACCTAGGCAAGCGCGGCTTAACCTAAAGATAGACTAGAGCGGCTGTTATTATTTACCCACGAGCTCCTCACAGTATAGACTAAATAAAAAATAAAAATAAATGACTGTACTTAACTTAACTAACCATTTTAATATACCATCTCAACATGAATGATGTAACCAAGATTTTGTAACAATATTCTGATTTAAAAGAGTGTCCATGGAGTTTCTTGCCCGTTCTTCTCCATAGAGATCTACGTTAGGGAATGGGCAACTACAGTACTTTCACAGTTTTTATGTCTTGTGACTGGAACTGTAGCTACATTTAATTTCACTTCTAGAGAAATTAAGGCTTTGAATGCGTGTAGTCTAGTTTGTAACTGATGGCGACGAACTTTATGTAACTTTAAATTCTAGTATTGTTCTCAAATGAGTGACATTTGTCTTTATTGAGAACTAGCTGACCCACGCAACTTCGTCTGCGTCACATGAAAGAGAAACAGCTCACAAAAGGAATACATTTTTCCCCGTTTTTGCAATATTTTTCATTTATGCTCCGCTCCTTTTGGTCGCAGCGTGATGTTATATAGCCTATAGCCTTCCTCGATAAATGGACTACCCAATACTGAAAGAATCATTCAAATCGGACCAGTAGTTCCAGAGATTAGCGCGTTCAAACAAACAAACAAACAAACTCTTCAGCTTTATAATATTAGTAGGTATAGATTAGTATAGATAAAACACATATAAACGGGTATTTTCGCGAATTTTTACCCAAAACCAATACTTCAGTCTTCCCGCGACCACGGCTGGTGCAATCCGGTCGAAACGTCGGGCAAATATTAAAGGTAAAAATTCGCGAATATACCCGTTTATATGTGTTTTATAATGTGGTTTGATCGTGAAAGTTTAAAAAAGACAATAGTATAGATAAAGTTTCTTTAAACCTAATTTTCATCTTTGTTTCGACAATTCAAAAGTGGCTTACTTGAAATAAATGCTTTGATTTTAACTTAACTTCCTGCGTTCAGTAAAAAGCCGTAATTTTGAAATGTCAAACATACACTTACATTTTAATTAGGTATTTGTATAGATAGGTAGAGGTACCTTCATATATGGTTGTCCCTTTCTACCTGTTATAATCCCTTGATCCAACTACACCCACACAGGGATATAATATGTGGACCTTTTCTTAGCCAGGACTTACTCCAGTAATTGACTTTGACAGCTACACTATTACATTTGACTGTTACTGCTCGTATTTAACTTTTCATCCCAAACCAACTGAATTAATACAATTCAAATTAAACATGATCACTCTGAAATCCAATCTAATTTCTCAGAACAACGCAAGGAGGATTTGCGTTATTGTAGTTCAATTTGATAGTTATACTCGTACGTTTAATAACGCACGGCACGGTTGTCGCAGTGGCTGAGAGACTTGCTACGATACAGGAGAAACTCGAAGTGTGGGACAACTGATACTGATACTATTAGCCTGCGTCATCCCACTACTGGGCAAAGGCCTCTCGCCTTGCTTCCAGTAGTTTCAATCCAGGGCCAATGTGGACCGCAGTCACTGGTATTATCCAGCTCGTCCCGCTATCTTCTACGAGGTCTGCCGCGATGTCTTCTGACTGTGTCAGGGCTGAAAAAGCTGGCTATTTTAAACGTGATTGATTGATGATGATTGAGCACCACACCCAGCCAGGAGCAAGCCTGACCTGGACAAGCCCGATACACCAGGGGGCACTATTTTGTATGGAAAGACATGCTCTGGGATGGGAGAGGAAGCCCGACCAACCGCAGCCAGTCGGGCAATCAGCCGACTATGCAGCCTAGAGCCAATATAGGAATAGTGGTAAAGACAGGTACAATCCATAGGAATGAGAATTGGTGTTTTGACCTTCGTTTGGTTGGTCTCTAGCATTGGATTGCTGTATGAAAGCTGGCTATTTTAAACGTATTAAAAAAGCTATTATATCTAATTTTAATATACATAGTCTACCTACAAGCTTATCGTAAGATAGAAGAACTAATTTCTGTCACTCTCGTTCTTTGTCCTACTCCGAACAACTTTGAAGTTATTAAGGTAGCACAAAATCGAGTCACGCAATCCGTTTCATTTCATCCCGGCTTACGTCATTAGGTACGGCTGTACCATCGGAGGAGCAGACAGGTGCCTTATATTTCAAAGTAAGAGCATTGTTGGAGATAGTTGGTCTAATTTACTTTAGCTCTGTCTTACTCGAGCTATACCTCGTCGAGAAACGTCTTTGCCTTACAATGGCCTTAAGCAAACGAGCAAACGAACTTGCTAAACCGTTTCTTGTACAAAGTCCAAAACTGCTTAGGAATACTGAAGGCAAACGGTCGTCTTCTAATTAGAAGTTATACCTACTGTTCATTAAGTTGTATGGCTATTGATATTAACTAGGTACTGGAAACATGAGATTGAATTGCATTAACGTTGCTAATAATTGATAAGATAATGATATGGGCTGGGATTACGTGAAACGGTTTATGTTAGGTACTTGAGACTTAATTAGCAAAGCTGTGAACGCTGGTTGGAGGAACTATCTATATCTATACATATAATAAATTTGTAGAAAAATCGTTTTTGTACATCGAATATATTTTGAAAAAAAATTGCCAGGGTATTAAAGGATAAGCAACAGAACACATTTCCAGCATTTTTGGAATTTTTGTCTGTCTGTTTCGATGATCAAGCATCACGTAAAATTTACAAAACCAATGTAGATAACTTTTATACATAAAAATTGTGTGTAACTTGGGGTATGATTTAGTGTTTGTTTCATTGAAATCGGTTAATTCTATCAAAAGATATATGAACTTAAAGTTTTCAAGAAGAACTAATCATCAAATGTAAGATACATACATGCAGCGACATCTGTTGAACTAAAATGGTACCAATGACTAAAAATGTGGGCACTACATAACTTTTAAATCGACTGACCAGCTTTAAAAAAAATATATAGCGTAGGTAATATACTTTAGCAGTTTAACATTTGGTTGATAGATGGCGTTGTACATTTCACTCCATTTTCTGAATCGAATGACCCTCGCCGTGCCCTCGCCCGTCTCAATTCGACGCGTATTTTTTTGATATGACCACGGAAAGCCGTGAGCCGTGGTTAAGCCGTGTGGTGTCCGGCAGAGTAGAATAGAACCAACCTATTACACTCACGGGTGTCGTTTAGGGCGACTAATGTCTGAGGCAGAACACTTTGCGCCTCCGTAGACCAGAGAATGGGCAGCAGCGTTTTCTGTTAGTCTTTCATCACTGCGATCTCCAATTCGCCTGCCAAGCGTGGAGATTACGGCAAATTCCTCCCATCATGGGAAAGGCTTATGTCCAGCAGTGGACGTTATGTGCAGTTGTTGTTTTTGACCACGGATAATTTTTACAGGGAAGTCCGTACATGGTCCTTTTTTTGTGAAAAGCGTAGGTACATCTCAAAGTTGGTCCCATTTATAATTGAAAAATCGTGTTTGGGCTAATTTCTTGCACCTTTGATGAGAACTTTCGACCTAGCTGGAGTATTCAGACTGTCATCGAGTGTCTAAGGATGAAGACGTAAGGCTGTCGAGGCAAGCCCTTTTTTGAAAAACATAAGTAAATTATTTTAGCGATTAATGCAAATATATCGAAGAAATTAAATTGTTACCCACTTGGATCTATATCCACTAATATTATAAAGCTAAAGAGTTTGTTTGGTTGGTTGAACGCGCTAATTACAGGAACTACTGGTTCGAATTAAAAAAAAACTTTTAGTGTTGAATAGTTATCGAGGACGGCTATAGGTTTTCTAACATCACGCTAAAATTAAAAGGAGCGGAGCCTCAATGATAAATGTTGCAAAAACAAGGAAAATTTATTTCTTTTGAGAGCTTCCTTTGCGGGCGCTGCATAAACGGTTAAAGTAACGCAACAATCATGTATTAGGGAATTGTTCGTTTTAAAACGGTCTAAAAAAAACCGCGATAGCATTATGTATATCTTTTAAGGTTGACTCACACTCTCTCTAACCCTCTTTCTCTCATGTGACGCAGACGAAGTTGCGCGGGTCAGCTAGTAATCAATAAATTTAGAATTAGATAGAACCACCCATAATGATTCTTGACTTATTTATACTGACACTGCCCGTGACTCCGTCCACGTCGAAGTAACATATCCCATTCCCATGTCAATAGGTAATAGTGTAGCTATACTTAAAATGTCACTTACGGGATATCTTCCGTGATTATTGATTATTTTTGAGCTCCCGATATTTCGACGCTGTTGCAAGCGCCATGTTTGCGGGTTAGCTTTACATCTGTGAAAGAATTTTTGAAATCAAATGAGTAGTTTCTGAAATTACCTCCCACATCCAAGCGTACAAACTTTACCTCTTTAACAATATTAGTTAGTGTAGACATAAAGCCACACTTAATGCTCCAGACATTTAACTAGAAAACCAACAAAAGCTTTCCAAAAGCCATAATTTAACACACGAATCAAAGACTTTGATAAACTCCCAGAAATGTGAATAATGTTCCATCTAAATAAAAAACGATGTAGAACAGACTTTCATCACTGTCACCCTCCCGAGACGTAACCTCTCACAAGTGCTGTCATCACTCAACATCCATCACTCGAAGGAAATTATATTGAAGATTAATAAGCTATTAAAGATGGCGCTTCCAGCCGTGGCTTGTGACCTCCGAGGTTTCGGATATTAGTAATCGGTAGACTGTGACGAGTTTTGGTAGGTTCATTTGTTTTTGGGAATGAATCTTGTGTGATATGATGTGAAAGTGTTGGGCAGTTCTCATAGTTGTAACCTTCGTGCTTCAAAGAATCTACTTCTCCAAATTCCTTCACACCGTACAGACTTTATGTCAAATTCTTACGCTATCTCTACTATAAAGCTCTGGAACGCGCTACCTTTTGGCATTAAAAAGGCTGAAAGCAAATTCACTTTCAAAAGAAAAGTTCGTAGGTAGGTACTTACTATTTAAGTCAGACTAAATAGCTCTCAAATCGAAGTCGAGTCATAATAATTATTATTAGTTTTATCGATATTTAATTTTTGGTATTTGATAGAATATCTATTAGTTTATTTTATGTGTATATGTGTATTAGTATCAATATAAGTATTATACATTCTCGTTAACAAGAAGTTAGTTTTTTAGACATTATTTTGTACCCTATCACTATGTTTTCCTATTTAACCCAAAGGTTGACTGGTAGAGAATGCCTTGTGGCATTAAGTCCACCTATGTACCACTCTTGTACATGAAGTTTAAATAAATAAATAAATATAATGTTACACTTTATTACAGGTGGAGAGTTAATGTTAAAAAGTTTCTTTTTTTTTTTTCAAGTTCCTAACCTAACCCGCGACCTTCGGGTCAGGTTCGGAATAAACCAAATTGTTGGCTTATTTGTTTTTTTTTTTTTTTAATTACCAATATGTAAATCAGAGTAACACGTGTTTACACATTGGTACTTTTTATTCTAAGATAGAGGAGAGGGGAATACCTATCTATATGATAGGATACGATACGTCGCGTCGTCGGGTCAGGTTAGGAAGAGGGGTAACGTTCGGAACATTTTTTTTTTCAAGTTCCTAACCTAACCCGCGACCCGGTTAGGATTTTGGGTCAGGTTCGGAAAAAAATCAACAATTTAACTTTAAAGTTGAATAAATAAAGTTCTTTATTCCCAGACGAGATAAATGTTTGCTCTGATTAAAGTTCAAAATGGTTTTTTTTTTAACGAATTTCTCAATTTAAATACCTGCTGAACACAAAAATGTGGCCTTTAAAACTTTGCCCAACAACCCGTTTAACCGGAATAAAACGAAACGTTTAATTTCCGACCAAAAAAAAACCACACACTAATTGCCGGATTTGCTTTTAAACTTTAACCAAATCCTACGCAACGTAAACCGAACTTTCACAATTCAACTTTGGCATTAAATATACAAAACTCCCGTTTAATTTCCACAAAGGAAATTGCACCCTAACTTGGAAGTAATAAGATTGATTTATCCTATTATGGTAAAACCCTTGTTTTGACAACTCATTATTGGTATGTTCCTAATTGGACAGTTCGTTTCGTACTCGGCTATCCGCTTGATACGACCGAATTCGGTACGCACTCCGACTGTTTGTGTTTGCCAAAGATATTTTCGCGTTTGCACAGCTGATTGCGTACGATGAGGTCACCCCGCGAATCCAAATTGGATGTTAAATTCGATTTTAAACCTAGCCTCAACGAATTTATGGGTAAAAGAAAATATTCAATGAATTATTTGGAATAGACTCCTTTTTTTTCGGAAAACTGTTTTATTAATGTAAGTATTACTACTAAAACTCAATTTTAAAATTGTAATAATAGCGGCTTATCTCGATCTTTAGGTTAAGCCGCGCTTGCTTATGTTGGTCCGTGGATGGGTGAACAGCCATTACATAACGAGTTTCCTCCGAGCCTCGAAAAACACGTTAAGCCGTTGGTTCCGGCTGTCAATTTTAGATATTTGACAGTCGTTACAGGTAGTCAGTGGCCCGAAAGTCAGACAACCAGTCTTACCGTATTACCCAGTACCAACTGGGTTGTGGAGCTCAGACAGGTAGTTGCTCCATGTAAAGTACTGGTATTCAGCTGCATCCGGTTAGACTGGAAGCCGACCCCAACCCAACATAGATAGTTGAGGCAAAGCTAGGCTTATGATGAATTTTAAATGCAGCAATATCAAAAACTAAACTTTAGACATTCAATACAACCTAAACACAAAAACCCACCCATCAAAAAGTTGCAATATCAATTCCTTCCCGACAAATCATACAAAATTAATTCACATCACAACACCGTATCTCATCCGACATTCCACTTATTTACTCCAACGTTACGTATTAAAATTTTACCCAAAAACAACAATGGCTGCCTAAAATAAATCGCGTACCCTTGACTGCGTTACTCGCAAGCCGCTTAATTTTGTCAAACAGAACCTCTACATTTTGACGTATACATACGGAACGCGCATAGAATAACGAATTGTGACGTTCGCTGAATAACTGATTAGGAACGAACCGCACCTGTTGTTACTTTTATTGTACGCGCTGTTTTTTGTTCATTAAATGTTTGTGTTGTAACATGTGGTGTGATTGGAGTTTAGGAATTGTTGGAGTTGGAGGAGACAGGGAGGAGAGAGTCAAAGTTTGAATCGATACCTTATCTTCAAAGACGTAACTAGAGTTTCGAAGGACCAATATTTTGAAGTAACATCAATACTAGAGGAAAGCTTTATGAAAGACAGAATTGATAGACATAAGGCTAACCAAATCTTGTTGCAAAATAAAAATAACGTGGGTAGTGGGTAGGACTAATAAATCCTCATTAACTTGAAAAATTATAGCGGAGAAGCTCGTGGCTAGATAATAACAGCCGCTCGGGTCGATGTTTTCGGGTTGCGAAAACCGAAAACAGCCCGGCCGGCCGGCCGGCCTAGGTTGATCTGTGGATGGGTGACCACCCATTACATACCGTGTTTCCTCCGTACCTCTGAAAGTACGTTAAGCAGTTGGTCCCGGCTGTCATTTGTAGATCTTTGACAGTCAAAAAGTCTGACTACCAGTTTTACCAAGGGGTAAAGCTCACCCAGCTAGATTGTGGAGGTCAGATAGGCAGTCGCTCCATGTAAAATACTGGTAGTCAGCTGCATCCGCTTAGACTGGAAGCCGACCCCAACATAGTTGGGAAAAGGCTAGGCAGATGATGAATTATAGCGAGTCACGAAACGTGAATCCCAAAGACAATAAAATATCCATTGCTAACAAAACGGCAAATTAATCAAAGTGCGAAACAATAGTATTTTTCACATCATCAAAACGATATCACACAGATCACAGGCCGGACGTACGGGGCACAAAAACAATGGTAAGCGATGCCAACGAAGTTTCGCAAACAATTTATTCCACACATAACCATTCCGAAAATTATGTAAATCTTCACGACTAACAAATGGATGTAAACATTGAAAATGTTGACGGCAATAATTGCGACACGATTATTCAATTTGACGTTTTGCAATCAGCGGGCACAAACGAGCAAACACTCGTAATCAAACATGCCCGAATCGATTATCAACTCGATTCAATTCGGCCGATAACGCGGATGTCCGATTCGATACGAATTTATATCGTTCAGTCGTGTAATGATTGAATTTTATGATCGATTCCGTTTGTATCGATATGTGATGTTTAGATAGTTGATGTGATGCCAATCTGTTGGTCAAATCCGTTAATGGTAAGCGTGCGATTGGCATTAACGCCACAGAAATAGCCAGCTCCAACGTAATGATTAATTCATTTAATGATTACTTAGTAACAAAGTCTAATGAAAAAGCAAATACTTATTATTTATACAGTTTCAAATTCATCTAAACTTCCGTAAATTGACTCACTCCGCCTAGATTACCCATTTCCTTTACCCGAAATACTTTAAACAGCCAACAAGAGAATCAAACTTCCAAAGCGAAATTAATGTCGAACATTATAATAATAAATGCGACTCACAGGATTTAGAGTAGAACAGTAACGAAAAGCATATAATATAACTTATATATAAAGCAGATAGTAAAACAAGTTCCACTATTAATCCCGGGAGTGTGGCTGTAGTGATGTGCAACGGTACGGGACTGCGGGATGCAAAGACCAAGTTTTGAAGTGTTCCGAGATGTTTCCGTTTGAATATAGCTGTGAATAAGAATTAGTGAGGCAACTGCTTTTAATGTTTGACAAGTGTTTCTGTTAATGTTTTATTTAAAGCTCTGTAAATATATTCCGTTTGCGGATTAAATATTAAATTAAGCTTGGTTTCCTTAATGTTTTTAGTAATGAGTTTTGATATTTTCTCACATTAATCTTCGTTGTAATTCTTTGAATAAAACAGCCAGTCAGACTCTTTTCATAACAAATAAAAAATCCTCTCGCGTCGACATTCACACACGAATATATATGTTTGAAGACATTTTAGTGATTGTAATATTAAACATTCACGATATAACATAGTTTAATATAGTCTGTAACGGCAGCTACGTCACTAAAACACGACTCTATTCCCTTGAGCCTCGTAACTTACTCTCCTTTTATGACACTATAGAATATTTTAAGTGCATTAAAGCGTCCGAAACGTAACCGGGGGGGCGTAGAACTTCGAGTCAGGGTAGAAGAGACGAACAGACTCCAAATTGATGATATAGATTAAAGGTTGACAGCCTCAGACAATGCTGCTTTTCTTGAAAGCAAGGAGATGGAAATTGAATCTTATATTTCGTCTGTTACCATCTGTAAACGGCAATTCGATTCTGACAGTTGAGTTGTATTTGATCTCGAGACGATTGATAAACATTGATTGACTGTTCTTTGTGCAATGTTGTCAAATTGTTTGATTTAAATGACAAGCATCAATTGCAAAGTTACTTAATTTAAAGAGAGTCTAGTATTGTTAGACATCATAGTAAGAAATGAAGCAGTAGCTGGACAATTTGTAGAAGAATGAAAAAAATATCTCTCAAAGAAAGCAAACAATGATGAAACTCACACAATTTAGCTTTCAAAACACGAAGCCCAAGAAAATATGGCAAACATATTTTACATCAAAGAAACATAACTCCCCACACATTAAAATTCAAATGCCAACACCAAACATTTAGCGTTCCACGTTGTACCAAAATACATTTTCTAAGGAAGGAGAACCTAAATGATCCCCGTATTGTGCGGAACACAAATCGTCGATGCAGATTACAAAAGACCCTAGGGAGTGAACAGTCGCTCGGAGGAAAGCCCTCCGATCCCATTGTGATGAGCTCTTTGTCTTATTGGATAAGGTTCAAGTGATGAATGACAGCGAAGGTATCACAGTAAACGATCCTTTTATTGAGGAAAAAGAAACGTTAGAATTTGTTGATGACAAACATAAAGACGTTCAATTACTTTAAAAGGCTGACGATGGATTAGCTGTCGAAGATGTAAGAATTAGGTCGGTTGTTCGTTTTTTGGACAAATGCTGCGGAATTGACGGTGGCAGTATTGTATTTGTCTGACTTGCCGTTTCATTTACTCGTCTGCTCTGTTTCTACCAAATATTTTCCTTTTTATTTTAAAAGCTTTTTTGTGAATTCGAGGTGAGTTGCCTAATTAACCTAGTCAAAATACGAATTTGAAAGTCAACCCAATTCAATGTAAAGCCGCTGAAAATTTTAGAAAAACTTTGTAATCTTCTGAATCGCAGCTCGAAAGTTTTGAGCTTAGACCAACATTATCCTAAACCGCTTTATCTCATTGTTTGATTTATAGTTAGCAACTTTACAGAGCGATTCAGTTGCTGAGCAAATTGAATCCAGCCAAGTTTGGAGCTAGTACCCCCAATGCATGGTGTTTTGTATTTTTTGGTTTTAACAATACTGACTCTCTAGAGGTCCGTCGCTAACCTACAACTACTTTATAGATAAGATGTAAAATTTATTCTGCAAAGTATTTATGACTAAAAGTTTTAGTAATTTTTTATTACTCGCTTTTACTGCTTTCTTAAAGTTTCCGAAAGTATGCCGAAATACCATTTCGTTTTGTTATTCTGCCAAATCTTTGTTCTGTGTTATCTAAATCAGACAAGTTTAGGGTCTATTTACAGACCTTTTAAGATGGCAAAAAATTAAAAATTAGAGACCCACTAATTTCGCTTCTTCGTTTAATTTTATTTAAACGAGTTTTGTCATATTTACAAGGAGGGCTATTTTTTAATGATCTGAATACCAAATTATGCTTCATTACTCTGTAGATTTAAATATCACTTCTTTTTAGCCTTGCTTGTTTAGGTTTTGATAAAAATATAACCAACAAATTTAGATTCTTGTACAGAATTACAAAAGCCCTAATTAGACTCTTAATTAAACATCAAAATTAATTGTGTAGGAATTGTGGGAGCTTGCTGTAATTACTGAAATATTGGACTATGAAAACATTTTGGAAGTTTCTTCACGTAATAATGTTGCTATTTTTGTATCATTGTTACTTCTTCCTAAACAATCTTCTATTTAAAACACTTGTTGGAATTTCTTCGAGTTTCTGACGATCGTCGGTGACCCAGAAAGGAAAGCGTGCAGCTACTCGTAATGCTCAAAGATGCAGATGACCTGATAGAAGGTTGTTGGAACTTAAAATGTATTTCTGCAGGTATCGTTCTACACAATAACGTAGACTTTGATGGAAAAAGCTTTAACGAAAGAACTGAGCTGGTTACTGACAGAGAAGCATGATATTATTATGACTGTGATGATGAAGAATAAGCGGGTTAATAGGGCACTAACACTAACAAAGTGATGATTACCGATTGCTAGAAAGAAAAGGTTGTAACTTGCACCTTTTATGCGGTTTCTGACATTCTCTGAAGTAATGGCAATAAAAGCAGAGATAGCCTGGTGGTATGACCGTCGAACTAGCAAGACATAGGTAGGTCTCAAGTTTAAACCCAAGGCACGCACCTCTGATTTTTCTGATTCATGTGCGTATTGTATAATTATCACTTGCTTCGGTGAAGATAAACCTCGTGAGGAAACCAGCATGCCTGAGAGACTGGTACAAAATACCCAAGGCAGTAAGTCCGCCTTTGTACATTATTTGCATAAACTTTTAATAAACAAATATTTCTCGGCATTAAAAGGAAAAAAAAATCCATGGGCGGTTTAAACTCCGACACCAGCACCCCTAGCCGAGTTACAAACGTTTCGTATCGATTCTCTTTCTACTATCGTAAACGCCTCGGCGTAAGCGATTGTAGAAAGCGCTAAATTGGTGGCCAAGTTGACACGACTGAGTCGATCACTCGTTCTCTAATCTCTGTAGAAAAAACCTACAGTTTAGTCTATGGTGAGCGTTCCTACCAAAGAGTTTAGCCATCAACATTGTAGAAACATTCTATTCTATCATTTTGGACGATGTAAACTTGTCTACAAATCATTCCCATTCATGTGAATAGTTTTCTACTAGCGTTAACGATTGTAGATTGTCAACTTGGCTAGGGGTGCAGGTTAGTCACCAACCACACGAAAAAGAAGAAAGAAGAAGAATGGCAATATACAAAAACCAGTCGTAGGCAGGTTATAAATTACAATATATTCTAAGAATACAAAATTGCGGTTACCTAGTTAAACCAATTTCCTTTTCAAGACGGATGCGTCTCATTCGCAGGAACAAATTAACTCACACGGCCGTTTTAATAGGATAATGTCATGCTTCATACAGTTCAAGCTTTATTGAATGACTGCCCACTTAATTGTGGACTTGCTTTGTCACTCCTGTGTTAAGCTTTAATTCTTTATCATGATACGGGAAATTTATTTAAATACTTAATTACATAGCAATTGGGGCTTCGTGGGACAGGCTTTGTATAATTAAGGGTCGTATTTCGGAACCAATTTAGAAATAAATAGAAGCTTGTAAAAAAGTACCGGTTCTTTCCTTAGTCAAGAGTAATTATGGATGACTATAGACTTATTGACACGTTTTTGGTCCTTGTAGTCTAGAATGTCGTATTATGTCGCATGATTTTAGTTTTTTTTGGAGGTGTTAGTTTTTAGCGTAGGTTTACTGCAGTTCTCAGCTCTACAACACCCTCGCCTACGGCTGGTGTGAATTCCACCTCGGCTGCAATAATGCACACTTAGGGCTCATTTACGCAGACGCGGTGCGCTGCGCGGCACGTCGTGCGGCGCGGCCCGCTTAAAATTCAATCATATGACAATGTATGAGAGCGTTTACGGAGAGGCGTATTTACGCGCGTTTGCTGAAATGCAGCGTTGTCCGCCGCGTGCACCGCCACGTCCACCGCCGCGGTCAGCGCGGCAGTACGCGCGCAAATACAAATATATGACAGATGACACCGCCGCTGCACACGCCGCCTCTCCGTAAACGGAAAAACGCGCAACGCGCCGCACAACTCGCCGCCCGACGCACCGCTTGACGCACCGCTCAACGCGCCGCCCGACGCGCCGCGTGTCCAGAAATGAGCACTTAGGCAAAAGCTGTTTTTTTTTTTTTAATTGCCGAATAAAAATGTCTATGTGTCCCACACATAGACATTTTTATTCGGCAATTTAATCTCCGCCTCCCCAGGCGGGGGTCAAAATGATGTACCTACTGAATAAGTGGTAACCATTTGTGCGTCGGTGTCCCTTTCATCCTGTGTAAGTAATTTAACAAAATCATAATTGTTATTATACTTCGGTAACCCACACCAATCAAAATGTAACTACGAAAACATCATTTAAAAATCAATTGTATTTTCTTGAAAAGCTTCCGCGGGAGCTATAGGTCTACATAAAACTTTAAAGTACCAAACACCAATTTATTTTCGCCAGACGGAGGTACACTTCTGTAGAAAAGCTTTTCTGCGCAGAAAAATGTTGAAAAATTTCTCAACGTTGTATTATTTCTTCAGCTAGTCTTAGTAAATAATTCATAGGTATAGCTCGCACGACCACAATGGAGTATATTTTAGAATTAATAGTATGTACGTACTTTTAGTTCGCAATAAAGCGGGTATAGCAAAATAATGAATCATATTTTCCTGAAAATTGTGAGCCTTTATTTGGGTGTGGTTATTTTTAAAGCTTGTGTTTCAAGTGGTGCGATGATATTAGTTAGCATTAGGAGTTTTTCATGAAGTCCTGTTTGATCTAAACTAGTACCTTCATTTTTAAGCGATATCTATCCATCCTTTACTTAAATTATCCAGTTCTCTTCTACGACTTCACTACCGAAATCATCAACATACTTAAAGCCAACCATAAATGGAAATCCAAACACTGACTCCAACAAACCAATGACACTGATTTCATAAACATTTACTACTCTATAAACGTAACCGCTTCGTTCAATAAACCGACACCATTAAACGCAGACGAAGCCGTAAACGGCACTAGTATAGTTAAACGTTAGAAACTAATAAAAGTTGACGTGTCTAACCATCTGAAAGATCATCACATGTGCGACAAATGAGCGGCTATTTTTTACTCACTTACTCTTCGTAAAGGGCAATGAACGGAAACGTTAGTATTGAACAAAGCCTTGAGAAAACTTTGTCGTAGTTTTTTGTCGTGAAGAGGTAATCAATTTGAGGTAACAACATTAATTTGAGCTTCAATTGGAGATATTAGTCATTTAACACCTGATTGGTCTAGTGACCGCGATTCTTATTGAGGCCTTGGGATGGCAAAAAATCTGATCTACCATGCTTGGTGTATCGTTCTACTTGGAATTTAATTTGTGACCGGAATTTGGCGATAGGCTTCGTTCTAGCGCAGGGCAAAATTTTCCACAGACAGCTTAATATTAACCAGCACTATACCTTCATCTATTCCTTTGAGGACCCCAACAACATCAATAGTTATAATTGTAGCAAAAACTAATATTATAAATGCGAAAGTAAGTTTGTTACCTTTCTGAAATTTTGCATAATTATAAAACATATGGAAACGGGTTTTTATCGCCGTCGATTCAAACGGATTGCACCAGCTGTGGTAACGGGAAGACCCGGGCGCGTTTCCATTTGTGTTTTATAATGTGTTCTGATCGTGAAAGTTTAAAAAAGATATTTGCATAATTATACGTATACAGTAATTACGGACACCTTTGGGGGTACCTATTGGTACCTTTCATTCCGAAAAAAAGTTCTGTTCCCGAGGAAAACTACAATAACGTTCTTATGATAGTAGAAGGTGCCACGTGTCTTTCGAATCATGATTGAATTATATTATTAGTACAATACGAATTGATTGTCAAATTCTAAATTAACACGAGCGAAACTGTGGGCACAAGCTAGTTCAAGGAACTAACAGATTTAATACCTTTCCAGTCCAACTTTGTCCATTTCTCTCTCTGTTCCCACCAGATTACCATCTTCAGCTTCATCTCGAATGTCGTAATAAGGTAATTTCGGGTTGTGACCGTTAAAAAAGGAATAAATCTCTAATGTGCTGTGAACACGATTTTGTGGTTTTGAGATGACGTTGACACAATGATAAAATGTCAAAGTAGACGTTTGTGTCAATTAGAAAGTTACCGCAGCTTTTTATGTAGCTAATGATGTTAGAGTTTTTTTGTATCGTTTAATTGTGGTTAGTTCCATTGGGTTGATACGTTTAAACAGTGTGTTACAGATAATCGAGTTGGAGTTCTTGAAGTTATATTGTTTTGATCTTTTAGACGTTTCATAAGTTGACGCTTAGGTTTATGTAGTTTTGTATCGAATAAATTCAAGAAACCTATTAATATTGAGCTGTCTTTGTTTATTATGCTGTGTTTGTTTTAATACATTGTTGTTTTAATGACAGTTATCGCTTTTCTCATAGTTATTTCATTCAGACCTCTCATTATCATTCTCCTGGCTTATCCGCATTTATGACGTCGCAGTATGTCTTCTTCCATACCACGCTTTTAATTATCCATTTTCTAGTCCATCTATCGATTCGTTGATCTTCCTCTAGTGATTCTTGTAACTCTCTTCACTACCTTTCATCATCACTATAAGTAGTATAACTTACAAATTGAATTTGAACGCGTATGTTAGCATTCTTTTCCAATCATTCAATAATACTTTTCACTAAACAATATGGCTTGTACTAAGATTAAGCATGCATTGTTCCATTCGAAATTCAAGTTTCCTATCTACTACTACACCAATCAACGTCGCGTCGGCGCAATTCGACTATTGTCGGCTATTGTCGCTTCTATAATTCTTTCATTGTTATTTTACCTCCACCCTTCTATCATTCTGATGTTTATCTTCGTAGCAATAAGGTTGCTTTTGAGTTGCTACCAGTCCCAAGTCTATTAAAATCATAGTATTCTTTATTCTCTTTAAAATAAAGTTGAGGTTTGGCTGTCGATGTCTGAAGTAGCATAAGTTTAAAAGGACTGTAGCTATCAATTCAAGCGTTTAGCGCCACGAAGCGTGTAAACGCCTTATAACAGCTTGACTCGAACAAAAGCGTTATTTAATGCCATTATAATGTGAGAGTGGGCGATGATGGTATCACATGGTGATAAGTGGACGTCACACTCCCACCATTTCTCTGTTTAGTTGCTTCATAGTTGTAATTGTTTGATGTCTTATGGGCTATTTTGTATTGTCCAGTTTTCTTCCCAAAATACATTTTTCCTGATCCCTAACGTCAATTAATGACGGAACCTCAAGCTACGTAAATAATCGATACTTTAAATATTATAAATGCGAAAATAATAAACTGAATTTCAAAGCATTTTTTTACACTCTTTTAAATCAAAATATTGTTACATAATCTTGGTTACATCATTCATGTTGAGATTATACATATATGTGAGAACGATAATACGTGCGAAACCACGGGTAAAGGCTAGTATTTCTAAAAATAACATTACCTTATTACTTCCCCTAGAATCTGTCTCTATCAAATAAAATAAAAACTCAATGCCTCCCAAATTCTCAAATTCATTTCACTCAAACGAAAAACCTCCGATTTTTCGCTTCCAAAACCCCTTTAAAGCATTCGGAAAGCGAAAATCGTAGTTAAAACCAAATATTCAGTGTAAAATCTTTAAAGGTTTTAATTATACTAAGTGGTAGCAGCGAAGGGAGACCAACATCAATCTATTTAATGCGAGAGATACCTGTTCGGGGCAAAAACGATGTATCCCTCTACCACACCATTCATTACTGGGCTAACGAGACTTTGGGAACGATATTTCGGAGTTGAAACGTCGATAAAACGCAAACTAGTTGCAATTGTCGGTTTGCACTTTGGCACCGCGATGTTTTCCGTGTTTTGCTCCAATAGTCGTCAGCAGTGCAATTGGCATGCCAAGTTGTTCTGCTTATGCAGTTTTAACATGAGTGATGATAAGGTTTTTTGGGTGCATGATAAAAATTACTAAACTAGTTACAAAAAAATATTGTTTAAATAAGACGTGCCAAAAACGAATGGAATCGCAACCACCTGAAACGAACATGATTCTCCAACGATAGAAGAGACCAATCAAACGAAGGTCAAAACACCAATGCTCATTCCTATGAATTGTACCTGTCTTTACCTCTATTCCTATATTGGCTCTAGGCTGCATAGTCGGCTGATTGTGCCGGACTGGCTGCGGTTGGTCGGGTTTCCTCTCCCATCCCAGAGCATGTCTTTCCTTACAAAAAAGTGCCCCCTGGTGTATCCGGCTTGTCCGGGTCAGGCTTGCTCCTGACTGGGTGTGGTGCACAATCATCAATCAATCATCGTCACAAAGAAAGTTACAAATGAATCATGATCAGGATCACGGTTTACGATAGGTATCTGAAAAAGAATGGAAAGGTAGCCTTTTTTTTCGGATGGGAAATCATCAAATGACTCCTCCCACTCTGGGCGGAGCAGGAGGGAGTGTCAGACTTTTACTGACTAAAACCCATCCATTTTCCTTCATCGCCCTTTGTGTTCCGGGGCCACGGTATCTCTTTCGAACAGTCCCGCAACCCCGACAGGCATCGGCCCTTGCTGACCCCCTCCTTTTGCTGACATCTCTTTGAGGCGCGCATGGAACACGAACGCGCCGTCAACACGGCCTGTCGTCATGAGACGGACGGACGGCGAGCTAGCCCATAGCCCACCGTCCACATGGAAACTCGTTTTTATAGGAAACTATCTTTTGGAAATCCTTAGCCGAGTATGACAGTATTGGTCAAAATGTAAAAAAAAATGGTAATATTAATATCTTCGGGTTACCCACCAAAACATACTTTCAGCAGCTATAAATTAAGGAACCTTATTGTTTCAACTTAGTTTAACCAACATTTCAACCATATCCCACTCAAGTGTGAAAATGACAAATGCAAATCGTAAATATGAACAAGCGCAAAAGGATTAAGTGCCTCATAATTAATGAATCCGTTGGAGCAACTCCTACTTATGATTAGCATGTACTTGCATACTAATTGCCTTGCTCAAGCCCGGACAAGACAGACTTTGCCGACCGTATCGCTAAGACATTACCCATTGCCGCTTTTGTTACAGCGCCTTCAAATGAAACTCAACATGACAACAGAACCTAGTATACCTATAATCAGCTTATCTTCTTTTTCATCGTGTGGTTGGTGCTTAACCTGGTATCAAAGTGTATGCCACCCATGGGCCTCTGACTTGGCTTTACATGCCGTCGAGAAATATCTCTCAGGCAAGCTGGTTTCCTCTGGTTTCCTTCACCGAAGCAAGTGATAATTATACAATACGCACATGAATCCGCAAATCAGAGGTCCGTGTCTTGTGTTCGAACTTGAGACCTATGACTTGACTATGAGTCCAACGGTCACATTACTAGCTATCACTGCTAACCATAATCATAATTAGCTAATAACGTTCCCACTACTGGGACTTACTCTCTGTAAAAGGGAAAAGAAAAGAAAGAAAAGAAAAGTATTTATTGAACTCACACAGGATAAACAGAAACAAAAAGATAGAATAGAACATGCTGCATGCTGCATGGGAACATGCTGTCCATACTGGCCCAGTGCTGGTTGGTGTCTGCCACAGACCTTCGAATTTCGAGAGCAAACTGTTGTTGAGTGGAACCCCAGAAGTCGTGGGTCTCACCCAGGCGGGCACTAGGTACTTTGTGAAATTTATTTCTTCACTACTGCGCTCAAAACGGTGAATAAACCCGCACTGTATACCCGCGCGGTGGATAACCTTCAGCCCACTCCCACTGACCAAGAGAAGACTTGCGTCCCAGCAGTAGAGACATTAGACGCTGATTATGCATCAAACGCAACGTAGTATAAATAAAAATAAATTCAAAGAGGTAACCCCCTAAATAGGGCGGTCAATGCGCCCTC
This sequence comes from Xestia xanthographa, assembly GCA_905147715.2. Classification (NCBI taxonomy): domain Eukaryota; kingdom Metazoa; phylum Arthropoda; class Insecta; order Lepidoptera; family Noctuidae; genus Xestia; species Xestia xanthographa. The sequence goes on from LR990655.1 coordinate 4,324,507, forward strand.
ACGCGCTCTCAAGACGTTACCCGACAGATTTGAAAAGTGTCTCCGCCGCTTTCCCCCGTCAAATTAAGTAGACTTTTTAAGTTGGCCGGATGAATTTTAAATTAGATTAAGCCCAAGGCCGATCGTGACGGCGCAAAGAGTATGAATGATGACTTAAAGTATACGTACATTGTATGAAATGTATATCAAATGCCGACCAAATTAGGTTGAGTCGTCAAGCTTTTGATTTCCATTGAAGGTTGGTGTTTCGGTTAGCTGGTCGTTAGATAGTTACACAATCATTATGGAATTGAAGCAATGTATATTTTCCGGTGATATAATTGTACGTTTGTGTGTGGGGTCCCGTTAGGCGCATCGCTGCAACGGTACGTCCAAACAAACGGATTTCCTGGGTTCAATTCTCAGGCAAGTGTGGAATTTTTAGCGCTCTGGTAGACTGGTGACTGTTTTTTGTTTTGTGGGTGATGGGTGATGGGAATTGAATTAAGAGATATCGTATTGCTGTGTTGAGCTATTAAAGTGGTTGATTTTTTGTTGCAAAGCCGATCTATCTGTCTTTGATGTTGAGTAGTTGACTGGAAAACTTTTTGCTTGTAAAGCCGCGGCTACGTGGTAGGAAGTCGTTGAAATACCGTATAATAGATAATGTCCTCTCACTGTGTGCCCACTATACGTGACATGTAGAATAGAATAGAATAGTCTATTATTCTAAAGACGTAAGAAACACATATAAGAAAAATTAAGAAGAATAACATAACATCACAGTAAACAAGGAACGAAAAATATTAAGACTAATAACAGTAATTACTAAATCAAGTTTAGTTTCGTATGGGTCATCGTTTAGTAGCTGAGACCACCATACAAGGCAACGTATTTTGTGACGAAAACACAGTCGAATAAAACACTCATTTGAATGAGTGTTTTTTGCTGGAACAAAACAGTGCTGCTTGGTGTCAGAAAAAGAATACGAACTTGTAGATTTCTAGCAAGCAACGCATTGCTTTTATTGACAACTCGTTCGCGTGGAAATTTAGATGTGTATGTGTGAGAAAAAAGAGATAGCCAATGTCCTTCCCCAGGATATAATCTATTTCCTTGCCAAATTTCATCAAGATCCGATCAGCCGTTTAGTCGTGAAAAGGTAATAAACAAACAGGATTACTTTCGCATTTATAATATTGTTAGTATAAACAGTAATAGTAGTAGTTTCTTTCTTCTTTCTTTCTTTTCTATTATGTATTTAGTACGGATTCAAAAACATTCGTTGCGTTTTTTTCCTTGTAGAGTAGTAAACGAATTTTTCAAACACATTATGAAGCAAATTAATCCTTCGGATTGTGATTTAATGACATCATACACTAATAGGTATTCTACTTCAAAACATTGTTGGTATAGGTACACAAAAATAGGTGTCTATCTCTTAAACGCCTTAGGTCGCTTTCCCACTTTGTCGTGACGACAAATAATCTTTTAGTTTAAGTGTCGTGGCTTGAGTATTTAAATGGAGGTAATCACATTTATATAGGACTAGCGGACGTCACGCGGCTTCACCCGCGTAGTTCCCGTTCCCGTGGGAGTACGGGGATAAAATATAGCCTATGTTACTCAGGGTGAATGTAGCTTTCTAATGGTGAAAGAATTTTTGAAATCGGCGCAGTATTTTTTGAGTTTATTCATTACAAACATACACACAAAACTACAAATATTTCCTCTTTATAATATTAGTGTAGACGACGTGATTACTGTCGTCCGCGACTTTTACCAACTTAACACGACATAGTGGAAACGCGGCCTTATACAACATACTTTGAACCTCACAAAACTTCACCAATGAAATGGAATAGCAGCTAAAAATTCTGCTCTAGTGGCTCGAGAGTCTAGCTCAGTTTGGATAAGTTCCAAATTGTGTGACAATGATGCAGTTAGAGCGCTGTCAAAAATGGCTCGACTTTAATAAAAATGTCGACCCAAAGCTCTCGGGTTAGTTTATGATGAACATTGATGTTAGTGTTTGAAATTTCGATTGGCGTTTTCAGTAGACTAGAACAGTGTTTGTTTTGTAAAAATACAAATTACTAGCCAATCCGCAACAGTTTCGCCCGGTGACATTTACATACAAACTTTCAACCCCTATTTTACCCGCTTAGGGGTTGAATTTTCCAAAATCCTTTCCTAGTGGATGCCTATGTAATACTATCTGTATGCCAAATTTTAGCCCAATCCGTCTAATGGTTTAGGCCCTGCGTTGTGATCAATCAGAACAAGTAATTGTATATGCCTAAAACAAGTTAGCTAAGAAATCATCCACCATGACGCCTTCCCATTTTCCCTACCTCATAAATTTATCGAAAAACAAATAAATCAAAACTCCAAGATATCGTAAAAAGGTTTTTAACACTTGTTTTAACAACAAGCGCCAAGTAAGAAGCTTAGCTTCTGCTTTTTTTATTCCAATATGGGCCTGCTCTTGACTTCGATCATGCCTGATGGAAAGCGATGGATGAGATCTATGATGGAACGAGCGTGCCCAGAAGATGCCTGTTCACTCTTGATAGCATGCGGTTTAAATGTGGGTGGGAACACAGACGCAAGTAGAGAGAGTACCACACTGGCTGTACTAAATGAAATGGCAAATAAAACTTGAATAAAAATCATATCTTCCGTTACTACCAAATAAATTACCACCTGCTAAGAAAAGACTACTCCAAAGCTTTGTTTAGGCGTACTATCCACGTGTACTCCAGCTATTGGGGTCAAACATGCACCAGCAGTAACAGGTTAGTGCCCTACTAATGCCAGGCTGACGCGTTTTACCCCTGTTGACATTTATACCGCGAAGGGACCGTCAGGTGCCAAGCTCTATAATTAAATGAGGGGTTAACATGAATATTAATGCAACCATTGCCTACCAGTGTCACTTGGAACAATTCTTTTTGTTTTAAAAAGGCTCGTCCCATGTGAACATATCATTATATTGTCAGCTTGAACAGACAATTCGACAAAACAGAAAATTTAATGAGCACCTCACATTCCCTCTTTTACATGGGACTTAAACATAACTGACAAAATAGGGTGTAATAAGCTACACCTCTGCCTTATCCTTAAGCGATTACAGGCGTAATAATATGTTTTGATACATTGGATCCATCATTCAAATTATGCTTGTTTTTAACAGATTCTGAATCCAGCCTGATTGAATCAGTTTTGTCCAGTGAAATATACATCCCTACGTATCAACCTAAATCACTACGATCTTGATGAACATCACAATTGAAGGGTAAAAAGTAAACAAGGCGAAGCCAGTTCAGAAACGTAAAAAATATCCGGACTCTTTTATAAAATTACAGTAACGGATCACTTTTGAGATGGTTTACATCTTACTTACAACAACGGTCACAGACTGTTGTTTTGAATGGTTACACATCACAGCCATATGTTTCTATCTCGGGAGTACCGCAGGGATCCCATCTAGCACCAATCTTGTTCTTGCTGTTTATTAATGATATAGCTGATCAAAAACAAAACTGCAAGTTTTTAATGTTCGCTGATGATTTAAAGATTTATAAGACGTTAACTTCACCAAACGACTCGATCGCGGTTCAAAGTGACTTGGATCGAATACAACAGGTGCAATAAAAATGGCATGGCTCTGAACGTCAAGAAATGTTTCCACATTACATTCACAAAAAAGAAACAAGCTAGTGTAACATCATATAGAATCAATAGCGTAACACTAACTAAGGTTGATGAGATTCGGGATCTTGGAGTGATAATGGACAAAAAATTAAAATTCAAGCAGCATGTAGACAGTTGCGTTAAAAAATCTGCGCAATTGTTAGGGTTTCTTAAACATAATACGCAAGAATTTAGGTCTATTAAAACTAAAATGATCCTATACAATGCCTTAGTATGTAGCAGGCTGGAATATGCCAGTGTTGCTTGGGACCCTTTCTACGCAATACATTCTCAGCGACTGGAGAGCATACAACGGGCTTTCACCAGACACCTCGCATTTATATCCCCTGGCCTATCCCATAGGTGTCCCTATCAACAGCGTCTGAGTTTCTTTAAGATGAACCCTCTACGGCAACGGAGAATAATTATGCATAGCCTTATGTTCCTTCATAAACTAGTGAACGGTCGCATAGATTGTAGTGAACTGCTATCGCGCATTCTATTGAAAGTTCCGCCTAGAATTCCACGCTTTCCCATAACTACAATTCTACAGCGCCCTACTACCTCTACAAACACAGGTCTCAACTCACCACTCGTTAAGATGTGTGGCAACCTTAATTCATTTAATAAGTCTGTACCCGAAGCTGATATATTTAATGACCGTAAGGTGAAGTTTAAATCAAGAATCTTGGCCTCCCTACACACCAATGAAACGTAGTCAAAATTAAAATTTAGTCAATTTTTTTTTACTGTTATTGTACTGTAACTGTTGAATTAATTACCCTGTTTTCATTTTCATTTTCTTTATAACATTTATATCCCATTTTCTTTTCAAATCGATTGTACACCTAGACTTAAGTTAGCAACTAAGCGGTAATCTGGCGTTTACTGTTATTGAATGAATTACTCTGTTTTCATTTTCATTTCTTTGTAACATTTATATTCCATTTTCTTTTCATAATCAATTGTATACCTAGACTTAAGTTAGCAATTAAGCGGTAATCTGGCGTCTTTGTTGCCAATGTTGTGTTTACCTGTAATTGGCATATATATTAGAATATTACCGTATGATTTAGTTCATGTCAGTGTATGTATATGTCGGAGTGTGTCAGGAATTTATTTCGCTAGGCTCGAGCTTATGTGGGCAGAAGACGGGTTTCGTGCTAATGAAAACACACTGGATGCGATACACTATTTTATTTCGCATTGCACGGTTCGGCATGGTAGTTTCCATGGAGAAAAACCGGCAAGAAACTCCATGGTTACTCTTTTCAAACAGATACACTGAGTCTAACAAATTACTTGACATTACACTTTGACACATTAACACTGGGCACAATGATTCGGGTACAGTTTGCGATCAGACATAGAATGTCCGCCTCGCCGCATGATGTTAACATCAGGACTCTGTAGAAGCTGCCATGATGGGGTAGACTGGTAAGTAGGTCGCGCGATGTCACCACTGGCACGCTTTCGATACATTCGCCCGTCCGTACTCATGACCTGATCCGACAAATATGCTGTAGGTGAACCTTAGTAAATAAATAAACCTTTGTGCTCTTCTATGTTAAATTTTTTGTCTAGTTAAATAAATAAAATTGATACAATTTTAAAATACTTACGGATACTCGATGATCGGGATAGTTGATGGCAATAGGCTCGCCCCCTATTACATGTGACTTAAACATGACTGGCGAAATGTGGGTGTACTATTAGTCACGACTCTACCTAACCCTTCCGGAATTGCAGGCGTGATGTTATCTGTTATATTATGGACACTGAAAAACTTTCTGACGCTACGAAAACCAAAAAGAGTCAGTGAGTTGCATCAATTCCTGTCACATATGACATCAAGACAATTGCATATACTGCAGTTCCAAGACCGCAGCATCTAACACATTATAATACACATGTAAACGGGTATTTTCGCGATTTTTACCTTTAATATTAGCCCGACGTTTCGACCGGATTGCACGCCGTGGTCGCGGGAAGACTGAAGTATTAGAGGTACCGCCACAGCAAAGCGAAGGTGTTTATTCAACTACCCTCACTTGATCTTCATAAATGTTAATTAGGGCCGGTTCACACTAGGACAGCACACTACACTAACAGTGTCCGCATACTGAGATGATTTCACTTGACGAGTCCACTTATTGATCACTGGATTCCAAGCGGGAGAGAGTCTGAAGCCGTCTTCGCGATTGAAATTAGGATACTTCTTGATCTCAATCGCTTCCCGAACCATTCTCCCAAGAACTACGCAACTTAAGTCGCTCGTTTAAGTGCACCTTTGAGTACTGCCATCCTCAACCGCAGCTTGACATACTCATACCTACTCATACGATAACATAATCGTCTCCAATGATACATGAAACAAACCACGATAGCGCTCATACCGCTTAATTCGCTCCATTAAGACCCGTATCACAGATTAGCCGCATCCGTACCGAAGTCTTTGTGGAACGATTGTTGGATACAGATGCTCATCGTTCATGGAAGGAAGCAATTAACTGTTTTGTTGATGGCCAAGAAAATAACAGTGATAAATCGGTGGAGAAATGTCGAGGAAACAATAGAAACATCATTGCGAGCAATCTCTTACAATATTTAAAAAAATAACGGAATTTGACGGGTTCATCCGCATTGAGATCAGAAATTATTACAGCGGAATGTACTGGCATAAAAAGTAGTACCTTGTGTTCGAATCGAACCTAGGTAATAGATTGTCTGTTATTTGGTTTCATCAAAATATTACGTTTTGACGTTAAGGCTGGGGTATCTGCTAAATCAGCAACTCTATTTGTGGAAGTTCAAACTTCGTTTGAAATACTGTTACAATAAAGTTCTGATCAGCTTGCACTACAAAGTGGTTGTTACGTCAGTCACTGCGGGCCGAATAGTGCGAAATGAGTGGTTTTTGTTTAATTGTAGCCAAATAAATCATAAGATTAATTGTACACTTTGTAAATAAAAAAGTGACAAATATATTTGTGTGAAAAAAAAAAACTAAACTTAATGTCGTTTAAGAGTAGTTATTGTAGAGAAATTTCAAAGTAAAAATGATTTTCTTTGAAATTTTGTTTTCGTATAGTAAATAATAAAGTTAGTATTATTTCAATTGTACCAATTAAATTTTAGAGTCTAATATGCAACATATATTTTTTTGCATTGCAATTAAATTAAATTCACTCATCAAAGAGGAGTTACATGGAGAAAACCTCTCGTTAGCAGATACCACCCCCTTAAGGTCTGAAAAGGTAATAAACTTCTTCTTTCTTTCTTTATCGTGTGGGTCAGAGGTAGTTGGCATAAAAACACCTGACAACAGGTTATGCACTTACCACCCGGTAAGTGCATAACCTGTTGTCTGGTGTTTTTATGCCAACTACCTCTGACTTGGCTTTACATGCCGTCAAGATATATCTCTCAGGCATGCTAGTTTCCTGCCGAGGTTGCGGGACTGTTCGAAAGAGATACCGTAGCCCCGGAACACAAAGGGCGATGAAGGAACATGGATGGGTTTTAGTCAGTAAAAGTCTGACACTCCCTCCTGCTCCGCCCAGAGCGGGAGGAGTCATTTGATGATTTCCCATCCGAAAAGGCATGCTAGTTTCCTTCACCGAAGCAAGTGTTAATTACTTATGTTTGGTAACAAACTGACAGACATTTTAAAAACTAACCAATAACATAAAAACTAGCCGTAAACGTAGCCTAAATATCTTTGTAAAACGGTCACTATTTAGAACTTTCATAAGACAGATATCTGCAAAAGTTGTTGTCATGAATGCAATGCTAACAGCACGAAACTTAGCAGATAGCGAATTTAGGTGTTTCGCTTAATTAAACCATAAGTCCCAACAAGTATTTCTATTTACAACTCCTAGCATGAATTAGCACCAACTCTGCCTACGGAGTTAAGTTAGCATAGCGTGAAGACGAACCACCTAGTTCTCATACATAAAGTTAGTCCATTCAAAAGTTTCTGTCACCCGTGCTTGTATTATAACTGAACTAACTTTCGTATTAATGTTTTAGTATAATTAAAACTACACACATCAAAAGTATCTAGGGATCAACATATATGTATTTTTGCAATAACTTTTCTCCTGATTGATATTAATTAAAATTTTCTTTAAGGATTCATCAAATAAAGTGTTTTCGTTTGTCACAGTAACGATAAACCAAGTCACCTTTGCATTAATAAAGAAATTTGCCATTTTCCTAATAAAGGGATTTTTGACATTTGAACCACTAACATTAAAGTTCGAAAAAATGACTGAAAACACAGTTTTCTTTAAAATTTTATTGGGTAACTTAAACAATTAATAATCCGTGTTTCTACCGCGAACACTAACAACACAAGAACATCGGTTTGGCATACTCAAAATGAGTTCATCCAAATCACGCTGTGGAATGGCCGCCCATGTTCGTTGCAACAACAAAAAAGGTCTTCTTGCGACTGGATACCCTCCATATTCGGCAGAGCTCTTCTCTGTAGCATATCCCATGCATGCTCAATCGGGTTCAAGTCTGGCGACTGAGCAGGCCAGGGCAGGACATTGATGTTAGCTGCGGCGAGAGTCTGTCTTACAACTCTTTGCGGTGTGCGGTCGTGCATTATCATGCATTAACTGAAATAAGGGACCGATTTGCACTTGTAGAGGAACGATGACGTCTGATACAATCGTCTCAGCATAAATTTGAGCGTTGAGGTTGCCTCTGATCCAAATCAACTCAGTTCTTCCGCCGATCCAAATACCCGCCCATACCATGATGGTTCCACCACTATAAGGATGGACTTCCTGGCAGGATTTTAATCGCTGTTGGCGTCCAGGGGTTCTCCAGTGTCGTATACGTCTTGTATCCGGTCTCATACCAAAACGAGACTCATCAGAAAAGCACACGAAACGCCATTGTTCTTCTGCCCAATTTCTGTGTTCAAGAGCCCATTGATATCGAATCCTACGATTGTGCATTGCTATAGGTGGTACCCGTAGCGGTCTTCGGGAATGAAGGTTCACTTCATGCAAGCGGTTTCTGACTGTTTGGTCGCTAATTAAGTTCCCTGAAGAGTGATGAAGCCTCACGGCTAACATCATGGCGGTTATTGTTGGAGCTCTTCGAGTTAAGATTTGAATGTATCGGTCTTGTCTCCGTGTGGTGCAGCGATACCGTCCTCCATGGCGCTCAGCCACGGTACAAGTGCTTCGGTAACGTGTCCAAAGTCGACTGATAACACTCTGACTTGTATTCAGAGCTAAAGCTACAGTACGTTGCCGGGAACCAGCTTCTATCATTCCCACGGCTCTGAGCATTTCTTCCCTGCTTAAATGACGTCGCCGCTCCATAATAACGTTGGTTTTAATCAGTAGTAGGGAAACAGTAGCACTAATAATGTCTTCAATGCGTTGTATGTTTTTATAGGGAAAATATTGACAGCTTATTTTCATCTTTTACTCGAATTTGATTGAGAGTTCCTGATTCAAATTATGAAATGCACCAAAAAGGATCCATATAAATTTATAAAATCATAAATTTATTACAAAGCCACATCTCAATCTCAAGAAATCCGCATAAAAATGCTTGATCCCTAGACACTTTTGATGTGTGTAGTTGGGTGCCTACTTCGTTCGGTCTAGTGGTCACAAATGCGGCTGCTGAGGATGAGGTCCTGGGTTCGATTCCCGGGTCGGGCAAAGTGTTATTTGATTTTTCCATTAGGAAGTCCTCAATAGCACTCACGGAGTATAAGTACTGGTATTTACTCCGGAATACTGGTATTCAGCTGCATCCGGTGAGACTGGAAGCCGACCTCAACATAGGAAAAGGCTAGGCAGAAAGAAGAATGGATAATCTGCTTGCGGAACGGATAGACGACGGGGCCGAATGGTTTTTGAGTGGCGACTCAGTATCAGAAGACGAGAGACAAAGAGTCTTAGAAGATTTAATGAAGGCTTATAACTTGTTAAAGCCGAGAAGCACAGGATAACAGGACCGGTCAGTGTGACGGTTGGGAGAAACATATTGGTGTCTCTTTGAAGATTTGTGACGATGAGGAATAATATCCACTCCCTACCTAATGCACCAACTCAAAAGATTGTTCATAAAAGATGATCGGAGCTATTAACCCAGATACTCGCAACCTCAACTAAAATAGAAAAGAAAAGAAACTTTGCAACAAAAAGAAAACTTTAAGTGAGCGTGTTAATGATTGTAGAAAAAACTAAATGAAAACAACAGAATCCTGAGTTTTGTACGGGGGATAAGAAAATGTCCCAAGTGGACGATATCTACACCACGCTCCAATTGCAAGAGGGGTAAGTAGAGGTGATTAAATGAAATGGTTACGAGGGTGGTACGAAAATGTACAGTGAGTTAAGAGTAAAAAGTAAAAAAAAAACAAGGTACTTAACTTATAATGGTTGTAATCAATAGAATACAGGGTGTAAACACTCTTAACGAAGCCGTAAACCAAGCATTCTTTACATCAAACTAAGTAACCCTACTCAAAAAATATTGCTGGGAAATGACTTTTTTTTTTGGGGTGAAAAATCACGTTTACGGTAAAACTCAATGTAACGCACTCAAAACATTGTGCCGTTGGATGGATTGAATAGTGTGGGGGTCGTGGAGGTGTGTTAAAGTAAAGTTCTTACATTAAAACATTGTATTTAAACAAAAAAAAATAATGAGAAAAAGTTGGAACTTTGACCCCCAATATCTCCGTAACTAGAAGGTTCCCAGGTATGGTGTAGAACAAAAAAAAACTCGCAATGACGGAGAAAACAAGTGCCTTTCAGTTTCGTTACAGTCTTTTTACACCCTTTAGATAGATAGAACATTTGAAACACTGTTTTAAGCTTTTACGGCTTATAACTAAACTTACACTGTCACGGGATATCTTCCGGGATTTTCAATTATTGTGAGTTTTGAGAGCTCCTCATATTTCGACGCTGTTGCAAGCGCATGAGTCATCCCGCGATCATTGCGCTTAGATATCCCGTAAGTGACAATTGTGTCAATTCTGTTGTGCATAAACTAAACTTAATTTAGGCTATTGCTATCTTTTTCTCTCTAATAAAACGAGAAAGAGACGGGCTAATTTAGAGCTGTCAAATTTAGTTGGCACTAATATTTTCATACAATTGAAGGGTGCACGTAAAAACATGTCGACTAAAAACACGGTGAAGCGCAAGGCATAAACTAGTTTGACATCTCTAACTTAGTTACTTAGCTATAGCCGTCCTTTTCTCGCACTGCCTTTTAGTAAAAGATAGCAATAGCCTAAATTAAGTTTAGTTTGTGCACAACAGAATCGGCACCAGTGTCTGTTTAGAATCTATGATTTATTATTCACAATAAAGCTTATTATAAAAAGTCTCTTACAAGTCTACATAGAACTCAAATATAACTGGTGATATGTGGGTGTACAGCCTACTGTAGTCGTACCTACATCCAGGTTATCAAAGGTGTGCCTTAGTACACCTCTGCATATCCCTTGGAGCATTACAGGCGGGATGTTACGTATTATCATGTGCCTAGCCTTCCAGTTTTAGTTTTTCCTTGGTCGGCTTCCAGTTTTACCGGATGCAGCTGAATTCCAGTATTTTACATGGACCGACTGCCTATCACACCTCCACAAGTGTCCACAACCCAGTTAGTACCGGGTAGTACAATACCCCTTGGTAAGACTTTTTGGACCTCTGACTACCTAACGACTGCCAAAGATCACAAATGACAGCCGGGACCAACTGCTTAACGTGCTTTCCGAGGCACAGAGGAGACTCGGTATGTAATGGGCGGTCACCCATCCACAGACCAACCTAGGCAAGCACGGCTTAACCTAACGATCGACCCGAGCGGCTGTTATTATTTAGCCACGAGCTCCTCGTATTAAAAATGTGTTTAAAATCTAGTTTGTAGAGGAAACAGACGTTAGACCCATGGATCGTTCGATTCCCTGGTTTTAAATTGGTATTCTAAGACCAATTAATTAATTTTACAGGAACGTACTAGAATAAACAGACCTAGATTGCATCGCTTCGTACTAAAATCAATCTTTATGAAGCCGGAATAGGATTCATATTCCAACAGTAATGCGACAAGAACTCAATTATTCAGTTTGAGAGCACGTGTGATGTGTGTTACTGTACTTATTCGCTACATGTGTCCCCCCCCTCCCCCCCCCGTCCGCGGCAGTCCCGACACGTGTTAGTGTGACCTTCACTCTTCCCCCTAATTTACCCTACTCTTTTATAAAGCATGTTTTATGACCACTGGGAGTTAGGACTGCTATCAGTCTAATAAGATAGCATAACGTTTGTAATCATTGAAGAATTGGGCAGAAACGTATCCAAATTTCGACAGTTATGTTTCAGTCCTATGTACTAGGGAGCGAGCTTATTGCCGTCAACCGGACTATTAAGATTCTAAGTAATTGCTACTACTAACTTCCTTGATTAAAAAACTCAATATCACTATACTCGATCTGGTAATCTAACCCAAGATCTCATGCCCAACAATAACGCTTTCGACTAACAAGGCAGTCTGAAATACCAGCACAATTTTGAATTTGTACAATTTTGACTCTAAAATCTCTAGAGTAAGTTAAAGTCAAACAGTACTGTATTTAAAAATTAAAAGCTTACACCAAAAACCTCCGACTGAAAATCTTAAAATGTTAATTCCAAATTGCCAATCAGGCGTCCTGTACAAAATTTGTACGGGATCCCGAATAAATACCCAAATCCCGGCGGCGGGACCGGACACGGGACTAATGTCGCGGGCAGCCGGACAAATAGAGCGCTGGATTAGCAACGCCCTGATTAACTAAGCCTGATGTCAGCCTGTTTTGTTATGCACCCCTAGTACTTTCCTGAGATTGGACATTATTTCGCTGCGTATATGTCCGTTTTTGTGTCATGAAAATGGCGTCACGCATACGTAACAGGAACAATTTAAAGGAAATAACAAAAACACTGGTTTTGTAGAATCGTCCAATGACCTTTGTGTTAATCCCGCAAACCGTAGTGTAGCAAAGTTGGCGACCCCGGATGGATCCTCGATCCCGTGGGGCGCACCGGACACGGGAGTAATGTCGTGGGCAGCCGAACAAATACGATGTTGGATTAGCAACGCCTTGATTAACTAAGCTGTGTCGCCTGTTTTGTTATGCACCCCTGGTATTTCGCGAGATTGCATGTTTTTCTATATCTCTTATAATTAAGGCTGTTGTTGTCGTCTATGAGGCTCTATGGACCTGTTTGGCGAGGGAGGGACAAAACCAAGCCAAAAGTATGAATATTGATAACTTTGACATTAAAACAAAAATCATTTGGGTTATTTTTTGCTATAACAGCCTTGAATTTTCACTGTTTTTCTCGAATCTTCTTTTCAGATTTTTTTAGACGTAGGCAAGAATCCAAATGTTACAATGTTTCTTTGGCACTTGACAGGTAGGACATGGTAGAGTCAAATAGAAATGTCATTGACAGGTCGGCCGCTATTGGTAATCATTTGCATTGCATCGCGGCCGTTCGCAGTATACAGACGTGCTCGTTAGCAGTATTTATTTAACGTAATAATAGTGACCTTATTTAGTATTTTGCGAAGTTTGTAGTTTATTAAATAATGGAAACATAAAAACAGTGAACTGGATTAGTTGAAAAATGGATAACAGCCCCGGTAATTCAAGTAGTCGAGTGCAACCCATTGCCTCGCCAGTTAAAAGCCATCAGTCTAACTTTACCATCGATTTTATATCCACGCCCGACATCCAAAAATGGATGTCATCTGTTCAGCTGAAATTAAATGAGGTTTGCTCGATTGCAACAGATGGCAAACTCAACTCGGAGCAGAAATTGAAGGTTACCAACCTATGCCGTAAAGTAGAATCTGAGACCACTCAAATGGCAGTGCTGTATCAGGCTCTGAAGCAAAAATCCCGTCAAGCCCTCAACATAATCGATGACCTGAAAGAAAAACGCAGCCTCACAGAACAAATTTTGGAGCTCAAACAGACGATTAAGGACTCTGGTGCTGTGGGAACCGCTTCATTTTCTGATATGGTGAAGAAGGGATCCAGTGATTTCGTTCGTCCAAACAATTTAAGTTCCGTGGCAGTTTATCCCAACGATAAATTGAAGTCGAGTGACGAGACAAAACACCTCGTGCAAAACATCATACGCCCTGACGAAATGAAGCTCCATGTACGTGGTGTGCGGAAAACAAAAAATGGAGGTGTCATTATCAGCACCGAGACCAAACAGGATGCTGATAAACTCAAGCACGCAGTCCAGATGTCTACATCAGGACTCACCGCCGACGAGCCCATCAAGCGCAAACCACGGATCACGGTTGTAGGAGTGCCGACTTCTTTGGCTGATGCTGACGTCTTCAGGTTCATGTACGAGCAGAACATCGCCGATAAGTTTCCAGCAATGTCACTTGAGACCTTTTTGGCCGAAGTTAAATTTAGCCATAAATCTGGGAAGAAAGATGCATCGACCTGCAACTTTGTTATCGAAGTTCCAGCCAAGATACGTAGAGCTTTAATATCTCAAGCAAGAATTTTTATAAATTGGACCTCCTGCCCTGTTAGAGACTTCACCTTGGTTACCAGATGCTACAAATGCCAACAATTCGGTCATGCAGCTAAATCATGCAGAGAAGTGAACTCCACGTGTGGTCACTGCGGAGAAGCAGGACACTCGATGTCTGAGTGCGCGAAGAAAGCGGACACCCCTAAATGTGCGACGTGCTCGCGTTTTAAAAAGCCCAACAACCACAAAACGGGAGATGTTGAGTGCCCAGCTAAGAAATTAGCAGAATATAGGTACATAAACTCCATCGACTACGAGGGCGCGTAGAGCGTCATACTATTGGTCAGACTTCCGCATTTGACGCATATTGCTGAAACAACATGGCAATAACAGACTACTGCGCTGACATACTTACCATCGATTTTATTTATTGTAAGCACATTAGTCGCTAGGTGTAAAATATTATCGAATAAAAACAGAGTGCCTCGAATGTGTTTTGCAACCTATAATAAATTCTGCTGACGCAAATTTTCGTGTAACAAATGTGTTTAGTTCTAAGTTAGAGTAAGTTAATCAAAATAATTTTGTCAAGTAATGTTAAATTTTAAATAAATATAAATAACTTCTGTCCTACATGTAGCATATTGTTAGAGCTCCTGCAGCCTGTGATACAGGATTATCCTAGTACAGGCATCATACATTATTATACCTACATTGTTAGTTTTTAGATTCATATTGTATTTTACCTTTTGATATTCTGAATAAAGATTTATTATTATTATTATTATTATTTGCGAAATTGTCCGAAAAAATTGTAAGGGAAAAAAATGGCAGCGCTAGTTTCGACTTTAAGAACCACTCCATACTACAATAAGCTCACTCGTCTGAACAAGTAGATACAATAACCTGTTCAAAGTCTAGCCCCCTTCATTCCCTATCCACAAGCACTAAAATTATTAATAAAAGCACCTTCAACATTATCACTTTCATCAACAAAGTAGAATCTCGCTTGTTCACCTGTGCTTTATTGCATAATATGGGGTATAAGTAAGAGGCGCGCGCGACCCTGCATAATGCTGCATAATGCTGCCCTCGACGCATTTACATTTGCGTTGGCTTGGCTCAAGTAATGACACGTGGTGGTTCCGTAATTAAAGTAGCGATGCGTGTGGTCTGGTGTATGTGGAAAATTCACTTTTATTGTAGGGAAATTAAGGTTTCCGGAACAAAAAAATTGCATCAAAATCATGTTTTTTAGACTTGGCTTTTTTGCTACTCCTCTCATTCCTACTCCTCCGCTATTTTTTATCATTAATTTCGTTGCGGCATCTAAGACAGTTAAATTGTTTCTCTGGGACTTCGCCAAGCTCCATTGTGTCGGCCGTCTAGTCGTCGACACTGTTGATTCTGGCTTTCAGGAGTTACAGTAGTTTGTGAACAGTGTGGCAGGCTTGTCCCAATACAAAAAAAGACTCGGCTCTTTTCAAATTGTAAACCGCCTAACTAAAGGTATGTTCTGGGCCAACTCAGTAGAGATTGATCGACACGCTAAGAAGCAGAAGAAGAAGAATGGTGAGGAATAAGAAAACAGCGAGGTAATAGCGTAACACACTAGCAATGGCAATGCCTTTTATTTTGACAGTTCAACAACATTCATTTAATTTTTTTATTAAGAAAAGATGATTGAACTGTGTAAAAGATTATAATAATGTGGCAAGGAAAGAAATGGACACATGGTTGACGGTGGTACTGACATAGAGATTTAAGTGCTCTTGGAGGAAAGAGAAGTCATCATCATCATCATCAGCCTATTAATGTTCCCACTGCTGGGACACAGACCACCTCCCTCTGTGAGAGGGAATGGGCTATAATCCACCACGCCGGCCCAGTGCGGATTGGTAGATGTCACATGTCTTCGAAATTTTTGGTTCTAAGACATGCCGGTTTCCTCACGATGTTTTCCTTCACCGTTTTGAGAAAATGAAGAACTTAAATCCAAATAAATTGACATATGGCATGAACATGGCTCTTTTAAACAACATGCAACATGCACTGCGTAATACAATAGATATTCTAGAACACTTAACGACACTCCTTTGTTAGTTACTAGTACCTAGGCGCTAATAAATGTTCTACACGTACGATAGGAAGATATATGAGTAACATAAACAAAGCCACAACTAATTACAAAATCGTGTGCAACATACAACCTCGTTCCCCGTCATTGCTTGCCCTCTAAGCTGAACAACTCAAGTGATATCATAATAATGATATCATTAATTTATCTTCGAGCCAACAGCGTGTATTTGTTACCTCCTTTAGTATTGCGAAACACATGACACTTTTTTATTGTGTCGTCGGGTGATACGACGTACGCATCTAAGTGTTAATGCAAGCATTAAAAAGTTAATGCGTTCATTAAAGTTTTTAATGCGTTCACAGTGTTCACACGTGTACACTGATGGCGGAGTCGTGGAAATTAGTCGTTCAGAATTTTAGATGATATTTTTCTTTAGTGTTATTGTAAAAATGATTTGTTACATGAGGTTACGGTGCATTTCCAAGACCACTCCGTAAGCACGCTAAGCCGTTGATCGTGGCTCTCATTTCATGACATCTTTGACAGTCGTTACTAGTAGTCAGTTAGCACGTAAGCCTGATAAACAGTCGTGGCTTAGTACTGGTATTCAGCTGCATCTGCTCAGACTGAAAGCCGATCATCATAGTTGGGAAAAGGCTAGATATTCTGACGAAGTGATGACAATTTGATAACCAAGTTATCAAGAGCACTTGTGTTTATTAATGTGAAATGAATGAAACGATTGATTATTATAGTAATTAACAAAACCTTGTGTATAGCTTGGAGGCATTTTGCACATGTTCATCGTAAAATGTTTTCCACATTGCGAGTAGTAAAATGTTAATGACATGTCATTAAAGTTGTTAATAACATTGAACATTATAGCGGATTTAACTTTATCATGTGCAAATATCCGTGGATGTATCGTGGGCTCGTGGTCTTACATAGGTAGTCCGGATGGTCTTTAAATTCAAGGTCACTTGAGCAGTGGTGGGGTTCGACGCAAGCCAAGCGCGTTTTGTTTTTTTTTTCATCCCCACTTCTCTCCAATGGTGAAAAAAAAGAGAAAACTTCGTCTTAGAACCAAACATTAAAGACAGTAAACATTGTCGCAGCAGTTCAACATTAAAGACTGATTAAATTACATGTATGCTTATGTAGCGAGCTATCCTAGTTGCTTTGAAGTGTAAGATCTGAAATGAAAAGAACTAGAGTGACCGTCATAGCTTGCAGAGTAAGCAAGCTGAAGTGGCTGTGGGCCAGCCACATTTGTCGAAAGATTGCTGGCTGATGGATTACCGAGTCCTGGACTCAGACTTTGTTCAACCAGTAAGTAGCAACCTGGACAGTTCTATCGTTTGCCTCATTCAAGTCCTGGAGAGGGTGCAATTAGTTGTGAACGACGGGTATTAGGAGAGAAGGTGTTATCCTGTGTTGGGGTTCCATACTCGCATTGTATCCGAGATAGCCAAATTGGATCGACAGCGGCCAACTTGATAAGGTGGATGGGTCTGAGTCATACTTGAAAAGTGATAAGCTCGTAGTCTGTGATAGGAGATTTTCTCGTAATATAACATTAAATTGGGCTATCAATTTCCGTGTCTTATTTGGACAACGATTGTTTTTGCCAATCAGTCCTTTCAAGGCGTTCCTGCTTACCTTTTTACCTACACTACCACAATAAGGTGATTAATAGCGATCTTTTGTCTTGTGAGCGTGGGTAGCACGTACCTTTTTAGGACCAGTATCGAATAGAACCCCACAGAAGTTCCACTATTCAGAAATTCAAAGACAAATCTTGAGAATGTCTGTCAGTCTTAGGCTGAAATCTATTAACCTAACTTAGCACGTGCTTTGACTAAGACTTGATCGGGGTCACGCATCTTCTAACTTATCTTCTATTGTGTAATTTACTGTGCAGTTGTGCGACAGGTACAGATATAACAGTTGAGCAACATTTATAGATCTAGACCTTAGTGTTTGTTGTCAGGTCGTATAAGCTTCTATGAGACCAAGTATGTCATTAGAATTAAGAGTGGCAACATGCAATTAATACAGCGCGCTTGCGGTTAATAAATATGCTGCTGGGCCTACTCTCCTGGGTCTTTCGATATTCTAAGAAATCGTTGTTAGTATTTGTCCTTTTTTTTTTAGTAAGCCTGAGCTGTCCCACTCCTGGGCAAAGGCCTCCCCCCATTCCTTCCACGTTTCTTGGTGTTGCGCCTCTTCTCGCCAATTAACGAGAAA
The DNA here is from genome assembly GCA_905147715.2 of Xestia xanthographa. Taxonomy (NCBI): domain Eukaryota; kingdom Metazoa; phylum Arthropoda; class Insecta; order Lepidoptera; family Noctuidae; genus Xestia; species Xestia xanthographa. The sequence goes on from LR990655.1 coordinate 4,343,050, forward strand.
GCCATCCAAGGCGTCCCGCCATCTTCTCGGTCTGCCGCGACCCCGTGTAGCTGTTTCAGGGCTCCAGTTTTGTGATATGCGGGCCCACAGCTTCGCCGGCACCCGGCAGACATGGCCTGCCCAGTCCCATTTTAGTTTTGCGACTTTTTGAGCTACGTCAGCAATTTCAGTGACGTAGCTCAAAAAGCCTGGAGCGCAGTGTGGTGTTCCTTATTTGGTCGGTAAGGAACACCACACTGTCCTTTGTCCATTGACACACTTGTCCTTCTGACTTGTATTTCAGTAGCACGCTTAGTAGAAGACAGCCTGTATACATACCTACTGCATTGTTTACTTGGGAGCCGATGATGTCACCGACGTATAGACAAACATTATAGCGGACGGACTTGATTCATACATAACGAAGATTTATGTGGCTTTGGAGAATATTGCAAGGAATTTATAATGTTGTAAAGTATTATTATGTTTAGAAGAATCAATGAATGCTTATTATGTGATTAAATCATGATCGTTTTGCACTCGCCCGTGGTGATGATTACAAAAAGTGATAATTTATGCAAATTATAGTGACGTTGACGTTTGTATATTTTGATAACGCAATCAATCCGTGGATTAAAGACCGCATTATAATTATCATTATTCCTGTTACTGTTAAAGTCTTTGTTTCTCTTTACTTTCTCAATATCTACAGTTTTGTTTTTAATCGGAATTGAGTCTAGTTTATGTTACTTATTATAGTTTTCTAACGACATCATTTTTATTGTTACAGATTTAGCGGGGATGTCAGTAGCTCTACTTAGAGAATTTTCCTGGTGAGTACCCATTCTAATAATAGTTTTTACTTAGACCCAGTATTTAGAAGAAACTGAACCAATTTTTATCTCAGATGGTGAAGCATTTTTGCATCGAAAGAGCGATCTAAGCTTGGAAGAGAGACTCCTCACTACTAATTAGGTTATCAAGACCAGTAAATGTGTGTCAAAATAGTTGCAACACACTTAGTTCCGACTTCCTAACTTCCAAGCAAGCAGACACGCAAGTAGGTCACGCGATAAAGAACCCTATCGCACAAAAACGCTCCACTTTACCCTATTTAAAACTAGAACGCCTATAATAGGGTAATAGGGTGCATAATCTTTAGAAAATCTCGTACGGTGCACATAAAACGATAGTCGAGACATTTCTCGTTATCTCGCGTTCGTTCGGCGGGCGTTCGACGCAAACGATTCGGAAAATCGAACGGAGCCGGCCCGTGTCGACTTCCATTACCGGTATTAGAGTTTCGAACGTTCGTCGCGATCGCTATCGAAAGCGCGCGATAGCCCCCGTTTCGATCGCGGTTCCGAGATATAAATACGAAGATTGACGCGCGTCTGATGTGATTTGAATGTTCAAATTGTCGAGGAAATATTATGAAGATCATTTTGCCAAAAAAAAAAGATTATTTAACAAAGGTTTAATTAGTTATACCCAACGACGTCAATCGCTAACCGCGAATAATTTAATGTAATTGGTTTTGAATGAATCAGTATGTCTGTGAAAACCTATTTAATAGTTATACTGGAAAATACGCAGTAGGTACAATTACATACAGGATTACTGCCATCGTTTTGCGCAGTCCTCTGTTTGTAATGTGAAAATACAATAACAATTTCCAATTTTAAAATTTTTCGTCAAAAACTATTTGAAGCTTTTGATGAATTAGCTATGATATCGGTTCCAACTATAGATATTGAATAAACTTCAAATAACAAACCAAATTTTAAAAAGGTAATATTTTAACATTTTACGAACACAAACAAAGAAACAATTAGGTTCACTTCGACAGATAACTCAATAATTTCTGGACGAAATATCACAGGGGAAAAAAAATCCCCTGTCCGGAAACATTTCTAGACGCACAACGAATTGAGTAAGGGTAACGATGGTAGATTTTGCGATACCAGGGTGAAACACCCTCAAACTTGTTAAACAAGGGGATGCATATCGCTTCAGAGGAGACAATAGGAAATACAGAATTTGGTATTACGCTTCCTGTCCCCTGGGTATTCGAATACAGATTCCATTTTGCAATGTCAAAAAGTTTCCGGAATTATTCCGGTCGGATAGTTTCTATTTTGCGAAATGTTTTTTTGATTGGAGTGTGGAGGTTTTATTGTCCGTGACAGTATAATGATACAGGATAAATGAAAAAAAACTTATCCACCATCGAGTCACCGTCTAAAATGGCGATGACATATTTTATCTTTCTTGCTACAAACGCCAATTAAAAATGTTTCTTTCGCAAAAGGCATATTAAACTACTATAGTATCTCCGAATTTCTAGCCGAAAAAGATTTTTCTGTTTGACTTAGGTAATTAATAATTTTATCGTTTCTTGACACTAATACCTACTAAATTTATGTGAATATGGAATTTTGACATTATCACATCAGAATATTTTTTTTTATTAACAAAGTTGTTAAATTATAAACTTTGCATGTGCCTATTCTAAGTAATTTTTAAATATTTTTTTAATTATAATACATTTTTTTCTCTCAGTGTTATGGAAATATTTGTACGCCATTACTTACGTCTAAACATTCTGGACTAAAACAATGTAACATCTTACATGCTCTTGTGTGTATACAATGTTTAAACAAATAAAGAAATCTTATCTTATTTACATATCTTCCATTACTTTTGAATTGAAGATATTAAGAACCTTTAATAAAACCACACATTTACATAATTCCACCAATCATCATCTTTCTGTCCTTATCCCATGTTACTTGTGGTCGGCGCACCAAGTTTTTTTCTTCCATTCTCCTCTATCAATCGTAGAGCTATCGTTTACTCCATTTTCTTTCATACCATTGTCATTCTTCACACAATCCATTCTTGGTCTACCTCTCCTTCTCCATCCGCCAACATTTATATTCATCATTCTTTAAGTCTCAAGGAGAGGAGGAGCTCGTGGCTAAATAATAACAGCCGCTCGGGTCGATCGTTAGGTTAAGCCGTGCTTGCCTAGGTTGGTCTGTGGATGGGTGACCGTCCATTACATACCGAGTTTCCTCCGTGCCTCGGAAAGCACGTTAAGCCGTTGGTCCCGGCTGTCATTTGTAGATCTTTGACAGTCGTTAGGTAGTCAGAGGCCCGAAAAGTCTGACAACCAATCTTACCAAGGGGTATCGTAATACCCGGTACTAACTGGGTTGTGGAGGTCAGATAGGCAGTCGCTCCATGTAAAATACTGGTATTCAGCTGCATCCGGTAAAACTGGAAGCCGACCCCAACACAGTTGGGAAAAGGCTAGGCAGATGATTCTTTAAGTCTCAAGTCGATTCGTCTCTCCTAATAATAGTCCTCTTAGTAGTCCTCTGAGTAGGTACCATCCTTTGTCTATTAAAAAGTAGTACATAACTAACTCATGTTGTAAAGATCTGCTACATCAATTAGTAGTCCACGCAAATTGTTAGGGTAAATTCCCTTGATCTTAAGGATTTACGTGGTGTAAGCAGAGTTATCTTATATCATTATGCACTGCGTAAACTATGGGTTCCCATCCCATAACGATCTTTGCCCAAGTGCTTGTACGGATAACATTCGTTTGTCGTTGATCTTGGTATAATCTATAAAATTTTAAGTGTTTTCGGCCCTTTTCCTTCAAAATAACAGTGAAACATCTCACATATACTTTTGTAGAAATAAGTGACTATCTAAACTTATCAATTAAAGTGTTAAACTATCAAAATTTAGTGAAAAACTAAGTGACACCTAAGCCACGAGTGTTTGACCGGTGGCTGCATGACAAGTCAATTAGCGCGCAGTGCACGCCACACGCACGGTTGTGCGGTCGGCGTAAGGAGCAGTTTGGCGTGCGCTCGTACCCCGTGACGTACCAGAACGAGCGCGGCATAGATAAAGCAACGGAGACGGCGCAGCTATTTTTTACCTACGAAGCGTTGCCTCTGGGAGGCAAAGATATTTGGTGTACTATTTCTGCAAGTGTTAACAAGCAAATCGTTCCAAAATGAAGTGTTCTGCATGTAACTCTCTCACTGCATGGGATCTCTAAGAAAGCGCAGACCTACTGTCAGCTCTTCCAGCAATTTTAATTTAATATAGTTGTCAAAAGTACTTCATTTGATATAAAGTATTCACAATTAGAAAGTGCAACATCAAAGTGACAATCTGTGAAAAAGTTGTAGTGATACACCCAGTGGAACTATATGAAAACATCATTTATAAAAAATAACGAACTCATAATTTGTTTAAAAGTGAACGTAAAAGTGAACTTTGGACTGTGTGATAACGGTACCAACCCAACCCACAACTACATCGGCGACTCGTTGCAGACTCAGTAAGGAAGCTATCAACAATTTCGTCAACTATTGTATCGTACACTTGGTCTAGTGGTTACCAGTGCAACTCGGCGTAATCTCTCGAGTCCGAGTTCAAACCCCACAAGCAATAATTCTTTTTGTATCTTTTCAAGTCCTGTTTGTGTCTTACAGGAACTTTTGCTTCGAAATTGGAGTATTCCTTCTGATTTTTTTTAGCTTGTTTAAATTGTTTTTCTATTTTTATTTTTTTTTTAATTATGGAAAATTCTGAAATAGAAAATATTACTTTTCGCAAACCTCCGAGGGCAAGTTCAATGGACAGTATATTTAATGCTAACATGAGCACAAACACCTCATTATTGGATACAACAATGATGAGTCTGCCAAATACGTCACTTAATGACAGCGACGCTGTTCTCAGTCTTAAAGATACAATAAATAAACTAAATATGGAGCTCAAAAGTGCACTTAAAGAAATTGAAAATTTGAATAGCGAAAATTTTAGATTAAAAATGGACATTGGACAATGTCAGAAAATTATAGAAACTTTTAAAAAAGTAAATATATTAGACACAAAGTGCTTTTCTCCGAGATCTGCGAGAAAACGAAATAAACTACAAACGGACAGTTCCTCTACACCGGCTCAATTGCATCTCTCTCCTACGACGACTCACCTACAGGATGCTCTCATACAGACACCAGCTGATTCTGTGGATGACTCTTTCAACTCAGCTTTATCAATCGGCAGCTCAGAGGCAACAGTACTCAGGAAGTCACCATCAAAAATAGCACGAAATATCAGCTCAAGCAAAGAGATGGAAATCATATTTACCTCCGAAACCGAGTTTAAAAATACAGGTACACAAACAAACAACACCATAAATACATGCCAACCCTTACTCAAAAATCAACTAGCGCCCAATGTAGCTGAGGCTTCTAAGGATTCTAATCATAACTTAGAGCAGTTTCCTCAACAGAGTTATAATCAACAAAGAAACATCACTGGAAGACACAAGGTGTGTATGTTAAGTAGTAATAAAAACAACAAGATACTAGCGATTGCAGAAGATTCATTCCCAAACCACGAAATTTGCCACTACTTATCCCCTAACTGTGGGATAAAGAAAATTATTAATAACATTGATCAAAAATTAAAATACTACACAATGAAGGACTTCTGCCTAATATTAATTGGCGAAGAGGATTTTCGACGAACGAACAACTATATCGACTTAACAATTTATATACGAGAAACTCTTGTGAAGATACAGCACACAAATGTTATTATATGTGCACCTACATTCAAATTGAACAACTTCTCAACAATGTATAACGGAAGAATAGAGACATTTAATAGCCTATTATACCTAGATAATTGCACTCATAATTTTGCGTATTTGTTCGATTCAAACTATTATCTATCTTATGATTTCAAAATGTTCTGGCAAAAAAGTGGATATGTTAACAATTACGGTATGTCAATTATACTTTCAAATCTTAGTCTAATGTTAAATGAATTTGTATATAGCGATGATGAAAATGGCCTATCAATTGACGTGGAATCAATAGAGGCACCACCTAATGGCAATTTGACTCAACCTAATGAGTTTTTTCTTTTATAATCACTTACACATTTTGCACCAAAACATAGCTGGTCTTCTCAATAAAACGGACCTATTGTCAGTACATGTTCATGAATTGTTACAAAAGAAAATAGATTTAGATGTGATCTGTATAACGGAACATTTCATAATAGCTGGTCATGAAAACTTGATCGACGTACCTAACTTTAAGATAGGCGCGTGTTATGCAAGAAAAACACAAAAACGTGGAGGTTCCTGCATTCTAATTAAGAATACCTATGAATACAAAGAATTAAAGAACATAGCGGGTTTTTCAGTGGCGGGAGTGATAGAATGTTGTGCTTTAGAACTAGTTAGGCAAAATACTGTAATAATATGCATATATCGTCCGCCTAATTGGTCTAACATAAGTCTTTTTTATGACAACCTAGACTCTCTATTAAAAACTGTTTGCACTAATTCAAATAAAAAGGTGGTTCTGTGTGGGGACTTTAACATAGACATAATGAAAAGAAATAAATTTACTTTGGACTTTGAATCTCTACTTCTCAGTCACAATCTTAAATTGGAGATAAATCAACCAACAAGACTAATGAGCAAAACTTGCCTAGATAATATGGCGCATAACTCTAAGCAGAAATGCAATAGTGAGATAATAGACCTTGCTTTATCGGACCACACAGCTCAAATACTAAAAATCCCAGTTAAAAAAACATGCATTATCAATTCTTGGAGAGTACAGAAACGTAAGTTTACAAAGGAAAATTTGTTAAAATTTAACAATCATTTACAGTGTCTTACTTTCGCAGACGTATTTGGTACAGAAAACGCTAATAAAGCCTATGACAATTTCATCGACATTTTTTGTTTATTATACAATCTCTGCTTTCCGTTACAGTGGGTAGTTGTTAAACCTGACAAAAAGATTAAGTGGATTTCTCGGGGTATTAGAATTTGCTGTCGGAAACAAAGAAATCTACTGTGGAAGTATAGGCGATCACCTTCGCAAACAAATAAATCTATTTTCAAAACATATTCACAAAGACTCAAAAAAATTATTCGGCTAACCCAAAAGGCCCAAAATAACTATATTATAAACAGTTCCGAGAATAAGACTAAAGCAGCATGGCAAATTATTAATAAAACTAAATTTACTAAAGATCCTATATTACAAATCAACAGTCAGAATTCCATAATTAAAGACCCGCAAAATATAGCTGAATCTTTTAATAATTTCTTTGTAGATCAAGTACAAGATGTAGCAAGCGGAAAAACAAAAGTGGAAAACATAACTAGTATAGCCAATAACCCGAACTCAATATTCATGCCACCAGTGGTACCACAAGATATATCTAGGGCTATAAAATTATTAAAAAACAAAAAAAGCCACGGTTATGATGGCATTACCACTTCTGTAGTTAAATTTGTGGCCGATATAATAGCGGTACCACTAAGTTACATTATGAATATAAGTATTAGCTCAGGTATCTTCCCCAGTAATCTCAAAAAAGTAATTATAAAACCACTGTATAAAAAGAATAATAAAGAAGACATGGCTAATTATAGGCCAGTGGCATTAATTCCTGTGTTTTCCAAAGTTTTTGAAAAAATTATATACGAGACAGTTGATACATTCCTAACTAAAAATAAAATCTTATGTGATGAACAAAAGGGGTTCAGAAAACATAAAAATATTAATATGGCAATATACGATCTGCTGAATAATGTAATGCCAAGTGTTGACCACAAAACTCCCGTGTGCGCTATCTATACTGATATGACGAAAGCATTCGATTACGTAAACCACGACGCTCTCGTTAACAAACTTTACACGTACGGCATCAGAGGAAATGTCTTGAGTCTGATAAAGTCATACCTTACTAATCGAAAGCAATGTACAGAAATATCGAGGATTTGTGTAAAAACAAAAAAAGAATATAAATATCTATCTCACTATAGAGAAGTCAAATTTGGTGTTCCCCAAGGAAGTGTACTTGGACCTTTGTTATTTATTTTATACATTAACGACTTGCCTCGTCACATTCAACAACCTATGGTGTTATTTGCAGACGATAGTACGGCTATAGTAAAATGCGGCAATAAAGATTACTACGAAACAGACATTAATAATACATTGAAAAGAATAATTAATTGGCTAAATCAAAATAATTTAATCATTAATCTCCAAAAAACACAAATTATGCATTTTCATCAGCGCTTACGTGCTGAACAATATGATGTGGAATTCAATAGACAAAAAGTAGACTCAACAAATGTTACAAAATTCCTCGGTATTTTAATTGATAATAAACTAACTTGGAAACCGCATTCTGAGGAAGTATGTAAGAAGTTAAGTAAGTCAGCATACGTACTATATAACTTATCAAAAAAAATAAACACTCGCACTGTGCTGGCAGCATACCATGGTCTAGTTGTGTCAGTTTTGAGATTTGGAGTTATTTTCTGGGGTAACTGTACTGAGAGGGAGAGGATATTCAAAGCTCAAAAACGTTGCATAAGATCAATGACTGGTCTTAATAATACCGACAGCTGTGAACCTGTGTTCAAGTCTCTAAAATTACTCACCTTTCCATCTTTGTATATACTTGAAGTTGCAATATTTGTTAGAACTAATAGACACCTATTTACCCTAATAGAAGATATACGAACACGGCCAGGATCTGTTAGATCACAATATAAAAATCTAATGTACACAGGTAGGCACAAAACAGCATTATTGAGAAAAAGTATTTTGTCAATGGGGCCCGTCATATATAATAAAATTCCCCATACTATTAAAGATCAATCATTAAGTATATTTAAGAAGAGGCTAACATCATTATTAATAAATAAATGCTATTATTCAGTACATGATTTTTTGACTGATAAGAGTTTATAATGTTATATTAGGTAATCTATTAATTTTGGTGCAAATTTAATCATTTATTTTGTTTATTACTATTTTAGAATAAGATTATTGTTTTATTTATTGTATTCATGCATGAATGATATTTGTTCCATCCATCCACTGTGCTTTGTTTATATACTTTTGTTTTTTGTTCAACTGAGTGGATCTAGAAACTTATATACCTACTTATTACCTTTGCATGCCGTAAGGTAGAATGCGGAAGAGCTATTTGTTAAAATGTGAACACCTTATTTTGTACCCACATTCTTTGCAAAATAAATGATTTCTGATTTCTGATTTCTGATTTCTTGACCGTTTTCGGTCACAGCGGCCAATCTTAGGCGAAGATTAGCCATCGGCGCGGGAGATATTATAGTGCACAAGCGTGTGCGCAGGAACAGGTACACTCTCTGTTCCTTTACTCTCATAGTCCGATGGGACGGCAATCCGACACGACAGGAGACAGATGAGGTGCAGGACCAATTGCTTAACGTGCTTTCTGAGGCACGGGGGTATCTAACCGCCAACTTCCAAACTCCGGGCTACTACTGAGAAATTTCTAATGAAAAAACCTAATGGCACTTTTTACCCGACCAGGGAATTGAACCCAGGACCCCACGCTCAGCAGTCGCGTTGCGACCACGAGGCCAACGGGGCAGTCAAGTCTCCTTATATAATTCCACTAATACCTGACATAAAACAAAAATGAATCATCATTCACCAGGTACTGCCAGTGACACACAAAATTTTACGCAAAACTTTGAACCTACAATTATGCCTACTTACATTATAATGAATGAACTAACCACATTCATGACCAAACATTAGTAAGACTTGCATGAATATTCGCCACAAATACCTCGTTATTTAGGTCGGTAGATAAACGGGCAGAATATACAGAGAAATACTGAATGTAACCAAGGACCATAGAATATGCATGCATAGAATCTCTAAATGCTCTTTTAAATGCCTATTGCCATCTGCATCATGAGAAACCCTGTTTTTGGTTTTGGCTGTAGTGTCAATCAATCAAAGCATTTATTTCAAGTAAGCCAGTTACAAGCACTTTAGAATTGTCGAAACAAAGATGAAAATTAAATGTAGCTACAGTCCCAGTCACAAGACATAAAAACTGTGAAAGTACTGTAGTTGCCCAATCCCTAGCGTAGATCTCTATGGAGAAGAACGGGCAAGAAACTCCATGGACACTCTTTTAAATCAGAATATTGTTACAAAATCTTGGTTACATCATTCACGTTGAGATGGTATATTATGTGAGAACAATGTAGCAAGATGTGCACGGTAAAAGTGTCCACAGCAAAAACACATAAACAAAAAAAATACAATTCAAAATAATTCATTCAAATAAGCCATGGCAACCAAGAGATGACCAGATGATCACATACTCACACAATATGGGCTATGCATTTATATAATACTAAAGAGATTGAATCTATACAATGCAAAGATAGTTGTACAATCTTCAGCAGCTCCAACAATACAATTTAATGCTATCAATTTATGCGCCCCTGCCTTGTGGATAAGGACCAGCATTGAGCCAAGCATTTTTATCAGCGATATAATCGCTCAACTTCTAATATGCTTGCTTACATAGTGTTCTAGCTGGAGTACCTTCGATGGCTACCTCACTACCACTACCTTCAATTTTGCTTTTCTGCGGTTTTCTTATTCCACGCTACAGCTTCTTCATCATCATTCAGCCGAAAGGCGTCCATTGCTGGACATGGGCCTGCCCCAAGTATCACCACAATGACCGGTCCCGTGCGCCTTGCATCCAGCAGATCCCCGCAACCTTCACCGGGTCATCGGTCTTCCTAGTGATAGGCTTTCCAACGTCAAGTCTGGCCGGGTCGCGGTCGCCACTCCAGAACTTTTTGGTCCCATCAGCCATCTGTTCTGCGGGCGATGTGCCCTGCCTCTTAAGATTGGCAAATCTTCTTCATATGTATCAATAATTCCACGTATCTACAGCTTTTTCCACGCAAAGATCTTTCTTAGTACAGTTAATGCATCAAGAGCACGTTGACGGGTAAGATATCGTTTAAGAGTTAGCTCCACAACCGAATCGGAATATTCCAATTGTTTCAGGTGGAGGGACACCCACCTGATGTATGGTATTACTAAACGTACAGTTAGGTACTCATAATACTAGGTCTTAATACTCAATGTATAGATAAATACGACACAGATGTAAATTCTATACCGAGGGATCAAATGCGATCAGTAATTGGTTGCAATTAGTCTTGGCAATAATTACAAGTAATACGGCGAATTTGAAATCACCCGTATAGTAAGAAGTCTCGCTATTGCGTATGTTGAGACTATTTGAGCGAGCATACTGTAATGATAATGATACAGATAATTCTGCAGAAGAAGATTTCGTAAGAAACATAGACCTTTCCAAAAGTCTTATTTATGAAATGGTCCCAGTTCTAGAACTTAATTTGATTTCTCTGTATAATTTGCCTAATTTCTCAAAAAGTCAAACAGTTTGCAATGTTGACTGACCCTGCTCTTTTAATGTTAAAACTTTTATTTGCAGGCCCTAGAGTTCTTTTCATTAAGAAATAGAGACTCCAGGAATGAATTCTACATCTTGGAGGCAGTAAAATTATTACCGCTAAGAAGTGGAACTACGCCTAAAGGTTGAATATATCTGACAATCTCTGTCAATTTCTCACACACCCAAACTAGGGGTACGAAACCTTTCCACAGCTAGTTATCGAACAATAGTAGTATTGTGTTGTCTATCCGGATTCAATCACCGGACCCTTTGTTTAGCCACTCGATGACAAATTCGGATAGTTCGTGACATAGAGCTTTTTAATAATTTATGGTACGGCTTTTTTTACCTGCGTTGTTTTGTTCGGTAGGTTGTGAATTTTTAAACTATTTATTGCAGTCTGTATAGGATGGCGGGCATGGATTCGATCATGTCAAAGCGTGGAATAGTAGGCAGTCCCTTTGTCGTCTCTTTTGACGGCTGCAATAGACTTGGGTTAAAACAGCTCTTATACTAGGTTCTTTATCATGTCAATATCTAAGATACCTAGCACACCCGGGGCTGCGGGACTGTTCGAAAAAGATACTGTGGCGGGTGGCCCCGGAACACAAAGGGCGATTTCGAACATGGATGGGTTTTAGTCAGTAAAAGTCTGACACTCCCGCCTGCTCCGCCCAGAGCGGGATTTGATGATTTCCCATCCGAAAAAAAGACCCCTAGCACACGGCGTCTTTTAAACGTGCAGACGACGCGCAGATGACGCGCTTTATACTCGCTTCAAACGAGATTTGAACGCAACCTTGTAACATAAGCATACGGGGCGATCGTGATTTCGTGAAACGCGCAGATACAGCGATACAGACGCGGTGTAGTCGCTCGTAGTTTCCGCGTTTTGGTCAGAGACTCGTCGTCAGTTGTACAATGGCGTCGGTTGAGACAACAACTGCTTACACTGGCTTTGACCCTTTGTACGGGCTTCAAACGAGTTTCGAACGCTTCACACGCGCGTTTGTACCTATCGCGTTTTACGCGCATTTGAATAGATGAAAACGCAAAAATCAGCAACAATGGCGCAAAAAACGCGCGTTCCTGAAACGCGTCGTTTAAAATACGCCGTGTGCTAGGGGTCTTAATCATGATAAATTACAGTGGTGGGTTATATATATATATTTTTCTTTGCCTAAAAGTCATAACTGTGCCAGCTGCATCTTTATAAAGACATTGTTCCTTGAATCGTATAAATTAAATGAACGGACAATGCACAATATCAATAAAAAACAACCAAATTTATTTTTAAATGTTGCGGTCGCGTGTTTGTTTTTAACATGACAAAAAATGTTTCCTGTAGTATCTTGTTAACCAATTATTTTGTATGGTATAAAACAAACCAATTGTATTAAAGTAAAAAGTGATACGACACTTTGATATTATTTGGGTAAAAAACAAGACGTCTTAATAAGGTCCACATGCTGCAACGAAACGCGAAACTCTTTTTATAAACGTCAACTTGACGTTTGACATTCCGAATCGAGAACTCGACCGAACAAAAACTCGTATTCGACGTCTCGTTATGTGTTAAAGAGAATTTATTACGAAATGCCTGTCCATTGATCGCGAGTTTCTTCGCGCGAGGTTTACATGAATTAAATGGCATTTTGTGTTGCGAAAAAATAATCGATCATTATTCGATTCTCGATTCACTCGTGGACATTTTACTGAGTAAGTACGACAGGTGTCATTTAAAATCGAATGTGCCACTTGAGGATTTGTAATCGTTAATTATTTTGGGGTAACTACTGAGCACGTTATGTTAATTGAATTAATAAACGGTGTTGTCGAAACGTATCACGCAATATGTCGTCACCGAAGGAAGTATGATGACAGAGTACTGTGCCTTTAATTCCAGGTAATACTTATATTGTAAGGCAAACGCAGTTACCAGGGAACCAAAATGTGCATGAACTAAAGCTGCCGTGCATGTCTAGATAACCCCACAATTTCCTTTTCCGACGTAAGGTAAATTAAAACAAAAATGGCAGGGTAGCTAAAGATTGTGTCTTTATTTCTTCGATTTGTAATACGTACTTAGGTCTGTTATTAAAATAATTGTATGTCTCAAAAATACCTTTAGTTTACCACTTCAAATAAATATAACCTTCACTTAAAGCCTTAGCACCTTTCAAACTAACAACAATGCTTACCTAAATTGCTCATAAAAAAACAAACACAACAGTCGCCATCTTTGTTCATAAATTAAACTAATCTGACAGTGGGCTGATCAGTCATAGTGTCAGAGTGAGGTCGCCACTGCGCCTGCGCCTCGCGTGCCAACTATCATCGTTCGCGATCACCGGCCTATCGCACGCAAGCCTCCCCTGTGAAAAGTTCCTTTTATATTTATTTTATATCCTTCGGGTTTACAAGCAGGTCACACGGACGTATTTTTTTACATTTTACTAAAAGAAAATTATGGGTGTTATTTTTTTTCGAACCATAGCCAATTGTTCATGAATTAGCGAAGATGTTATTAATAAAGTTACCAGTCACGTAAATTACTCATACACGCTAACTTGGGTTATGAAAATATGTACTTATAGGTAAATTATTATACAGATTTAGCAAAAATGTAACGGCAAAAAATCACTTTTGATTGCCAAAATTAGTAAATGATCACCAAAATTAATTCCCATTTTATCGTGAAATTAGAACAAAACAATTTTTTTTTTGTTAATTACCACCAGAAATTGAACTGCTATGCTCTTGCGTCCGAGACGAGGGAGTCCCGGTCGACGGAGCCCCGCAAAAAAATAACTAACCAAAACTAGTTTGTCATCAACCTTATTAAAATTTGATGCTCAATTTACTAAATTTGGTGATTAATTGATATTTTAGGTTATAGATGTTAGTGGTCACAAAGTTATTTTTGGTGGTCATTATATTTCCCCCCTAAATAAAATGATTCACGCTAGCCTAGCGATCATAACTTATGTCATACTCCTTCGATTGATCGAAGGTTTTAGCCATTAGATACGCTTTATTCTTATAAAATGCGCAGCAACAGTTCTTATAATTCTTGTTGGACTTAGAAATAAGTGGTTTTCAATCTTGTTCCACTTTAAAAAATCATATTCAAAGAGAGAAAAATACAGGTGGTCCCATAAAATGTAAGCCCAACAAACATTTTACTGCAAATACTTTGAACTTTTTATTCCGCGAATTCTTCCAGCCAGTTCAAACAAGTGAATTACTTTAGTAAAATAGTACGTTTCACTCACCCCACTTTTCGCTTGCATTGTCGTGTACCCGCCAATTTTGTTGAGACCCCTACTTTGATAAGTCGAAGACTCTTTCGACTTTCTTTGTGTGAAAACTTTGCTTTCCATGAAACAGGTTTAGAGATACTAGGATCTTTGGAAAAAGTTTACAAGGGCACGTTCTTGGTAAACGTTTTTGAAAAGTATTGAAAAACAAGATGGAGATGTACTATCGAGGACACTCCCGCCTGATCACCACTAAGCTCATTTTTGCTTGCACTCGCAACATAAAAACGCTTTCTAGCCCCGCCCCGTTGACTTTGTGTAGAAAAAATGAATGAAAAGATACCGAATCGGCCGAGCGCATTGACGACGCACGCCAAACGAGAGTTATTGTTACTTTGCGCGCCAAAGTTGACGCTTTCCTAATAGGCCCAAACTTAAAGGGGGCGTGGCTCGGCGCCTCGGCATGATTTAAGCGAAAAAAAAATAAAAAGCTATTTGGTTTACAGTTTAACCCACAAATTACATTGTAAAATGTAAATAAATAAATAGCTTGTTCGACCGTACGTTCTAATTTAGGTCACGGGCCAAAATAACTTTGTACAGTCTTTTTGTAACAATTTAATATTTAGTAATAAAAACAATTTTACTGACGAGTAATGTGATTTATTATTTTTCTGACTGAAAACTGTAATTCAATTTTATTGTTTGTTAGTTAAAAGCTTCAAACAAATGTGTTACATGGTTGTCCAATTAGCATATTATATTTATTTTGTACACACCCACATTTAACCTTATCAAAACAATTCGACAATTAGCAGTACCCAAATAAATGTTAAGTAAATTAGAATAAAATTTATTGCTCAATTGCCGTTTATTAAATAAACAATGACAACAGTACTTTATAAAAAAATATTTTAAACAATCCGTTTAGATAGAGAGAGAGAGCTAAATAAAGGTTTAAAAGTCACAAAAAAAAAATAGTTAGACGACGCGTTTTTTTTTTCGAAATAAAATTCCAATAAATATCCCCAAAAACTCATAGTAAGGGTGAATTAACAAGTCAAGTCACGCGCTACCAACTTCTTTCGGTGTTCGTATCACCCTCGCCTAGTTACTTCTGAAGGGGCTGTTGCTACCCGTAACTTCGATAAATGCCAAATACATTGTAGCTTTTGAGTGAAAACTTTTTTGTACCGCCAAAAACAAACGGCAACAGATATGAAAAAATGCGTTTCGTTTTCATGCTCTAGTTGGCTTTCGGCATGGTTTCGGTGAAAATTGTGGGTTAGCTCTTCATCACCCTGTATAAGTTTTGTGGGTCAAGTGATTGAGATGGGTTTGCATGAGGCTTAGGGCAAGCCCTGTCACTCGTACCGTATTATGGTTTAACCCGACCTCCGTAAACCGGAAATAGTAAAAGTCAGGTTTGGTGAAGTTTGAATAAAGATACACCCTGTATATTGTTTTAGTAATTATTAATTATGATTATTATTTTAAATTAATTATTATTAAGTATATATTAATTATTATTATATATTAATTATTATTATAATACTAATTATTATTATATATTAATTATTATTAATAAAGTTTAGACTACGCAACGTTCTATCGATTTTTTAAAAATAAAATGATTTTCGTGTGATAAACATATTCATATTTCAATATAAGTACACCTATTCACCTTTTCCTAGATTTGAAGTCTAAGTACGTTTGTGAGCTTTCAGTACCTCTTGGAAGGCTTTAATTAATTAAACAAATTCCGAGTTAAGCCTACATCCTCGGCTCATTTACCCACTTTTGAGCTTAAAAATATAGTACCTAATCTGTATTCAGATAGATTTGTACTTTGATGTGGGTGTTAAGTTAAATATCAATTACGTAGATACAATTAATAGTCGTTTACTTTCAAAGATGATAAAATTAGGCCTGAATGAGTACTATTCAGAAGGCTCTGTGGGAAACTGACATCAGCTTAAAAGGTCATATAAAATTATCTAGCAACACTCCGCAGACGAGTCTCACAACAAATAAATAATTTACATACGGTGTCTAAATAAAAACAAAACAAAACTCAGACATTCAAGGCCAAACCAAAAACCCACAAAGTAAATAATAGACAGCTGAATACCAAAACCACAATAATATTATAGGTAGCATTTGGAAACCAATAACCACAAAGCGAAAAGCCCACCAATCAGAGACAAAACAAGCTTTTCACTGAGAGAGAGATATTTTAGACCCAATAATGATTTATGATCTTTCGGTTTCCAACTAGGTACCTCAAAAGTTAATTGAATAAGCTTTTTCAACAAAGGGAAGCCTTAAATCAACTCGTATCGATGAAGCAGAGGAAGGCTAGCTAAATATTAAATTAGGAAGTTTCATTAAAAATGGATATTTATCTTATGTTAAATTAGGTACTTATTATTATTTTTTATTAATTCACCCTTATTGCTATTCTAAAGGAAAATAAGCAGTGGCAAATCAACTAAATAGCGAAAAATTAACTGCCTTCTGTGATTTGAACCCAGGGGTCTAAAATGGCCGATTTAGCAGAATCGTAAAATGAATCAAAAATTTAAAATTCTTTAATGTTAAAGAATTTTTAACGTGATTCATACTAAGATTCGGCGTGGATTCTGCTAAAGCGGTCATTTTAGGCCCGCAGGACCTACGATATTTAATCAGGGACGAATTTGGATAAAGTACAAAGCAGTAGTCTGGACTACTGCTCTGTACTTTATCTTGAACGCGAAATTCATAATAACATTAAGGAAATCATCGTTCACGCAATGCTAGAGATGAAAAAACACTTCAATAAATTACTTTGAATGAAAGAAAATCCTTCCGAACGTTTTTATGTAGAAGTCCGCAGTAATATTGCGATAGTTCGCCAAGTCAACCAGCCGCGCCATATTACAATATCTTTGATTAATAACAAGCGTCTCTCGAGGACGCTCATTACTGAACCAATGACACGTAGGAAAACGCCACGAGCAATAAGGCAGAAGACCTATTATGATTAATATGTTAGCGTCGACGTCTGCTCTCCGCGATTCACTAATGAAGAATGCCCCCCACTCCACGCTGTCGCCTGCTTATATACCCCTCCCCCCTCCGCGACCCGTGTGATTGATGACGTAGCCACAACGTCACTGTTATCCTGCGGGCTATACGAGTGATGTGGGTGCGATCATTTATTTAATAACAGCTGCTGTGTAAATGTATAAAAGATGATCGTTTTTGGGTCAGTAAGGGAAATATTAATATAGCATCCCTTATTGTATTGCTGATTTTCCCTGGATTTATTTGTGATATTAAACATCTCTGTATTAATGTCTTCGTAAATCTTAAATATGGGGCTTAGAGAGGAAGAAATGCGAAATTAAAAAATGATAATCTTTGTTTCTTAATTAAAAGAAACATTTTTTAAATCCCCTTCATCCGTTTTTTTTCGGAAATGAGAGTTGCTAGCTTCTAACGGGAGAAAATAATTGTTTTTCTCCCCTTGTAAATTGCTTCAGACGCACGGCAGGTAATCTCTATCAATCAAATGAGAAAGTAATTAAGAGAGGAAATAACAGAATTACCAGCGAACTACAAATTAGAAGAAATTATAAGTACAAAGTGAGCGATAATTGTATTACTTATTTACTTTATTGCTTAAGTAATCTCATGAAAATTATTGTTTTGAAATGTTTTGTAGGCTCTAAGTCGACAAATTCCGAATCAGTAATTTGTTGTCAGACCGAGGTTGAACACGGTTACAGTACCAAAGCCTCATTGAATTTTCAGTAGTTTTCTTTAAAACTGGCTTTACGTTTCACCATATTCAAACCTATTCTTTAATTTATCTATTCACTTGATCCTTGAAAAAACGGGAGCAACAGCTTGAGAAATGAAGTAGGTAACTGGTGGTTTTTTTTATTCACAATCCTCGAACCTTAGCATATTCATAAGGAAAGACCCCATGCGTCCATTATGTTTACAGTAGACAGTTACAACATGAAAAGGTGTTTTTTTTTTTTAAATTAAAAACATCTTCGCACAAAAACACCAGCCTTCGAATTACTGCTCAATTTTCACGAACTGTCATTCTAAATTCGAAACGGAACTATTCGAAACAGCAACCTAACAAAAATCAAAGCACAACACTAAATTCAATGCTGCCAACGTTAGCAACAAAAGGACGCACCTTAACCGTCCGAACGCGACAGTCGCTTTGATTAATAAGTGCTGTTGACATTTTAATTAACCCTGCTAAAAGTCGAGCCATGCTTTGTTTCAGTTGAATAGGGACGAAATGCCCCGGAGAATACACTAGGTGTGTGAAAAGGCTTTTATATTACGCAACGCTCGATAATTTAGTGGCGTTTCGGTGTTTAGATTTTCTCGTGGACTGTAGTGTTTAGCTTTAGCAGGGTTTGAAGGAGTGATAATAACAAAAGTCATAGAGAAATAAAATGTGCATCCGAACGCAATTTGACGGTTCCGCGCGTGTCTGTCAAGTTGACAGTGTTTGTGACCGTTTTTTTTAAACTGTATTGTATACATTTATTTCAAAACTTCAGAATAAAACAATTAGTAATTATTATAAATGTCTATAATTAATTAATTAGTTAGGTAAGTATTAAATATTATCTGCACAACCAAAAAAAAATAACTGTTTTAGACTTTCACTGTTTTAAAATCACGGATAATATTATCCCGTAAGTATCTACTTTATGTGTAAAAAAATAAGATGTTAAGTTATGAATCAGCATTGATCGAATCCGTTTGACAGAAAGTCGATTTGTGATTATAATGCCACCATAATGAAATTGTTCTACGTAACAAAAATCTAATATTCATTCGAGGAACGACAACGCACTGCCAATACCACTAGATCGTAGAAGCTTGACATTTTGCACAAGACTTCTTGTTAACGTAGGTCCTTGAAAACCTTTTTTTTTTAATACTATCTTGGAATTTGGTATTCAAGTTTTCCATTATGGCCGACGAGAAATCCCATCAGGAAGGTACACGGCTAGGACACTAACCTAGACCTGAATAATAAATCTCATTCGATTGTCTATACAGGATGTAAGAGTAGTAATAATAATATCGCCCCGGCCATACCAACATTAAAAACGTGCAAAGTCCAGTTGAAATCTGTGGTCAGTTGGTCACCTCGTTAGACTAGAAATTAGAAATCTTTCTCATTTCTAGCCCTTTGTTTACAACCTAGACATTTATCATTTGTTCGACTGACTAGAAAATGAACTGAGTTGACCAATCAGAGCGCTCAGACAGAGTATAATTATAACATCGATAGATAGTGATGGACAGGTCAAGAATGTACGTATTGGATTGGCAAAACTGAAAGCTATGGTTGCGATAATTTGAAATTCATTGTAAAAAAAAAACCCGAACCGCTTTAAAATCTCCTTCAGGAATGCAGAGGGTGCTTTTTTCGTCTCATATTATTATAACTATAGTTCGTGCCAGTTTAGATGAGAATAGCGGTCATTGCCCTTTCCCTAATATCTCTTCATACGAACCAAAACAAATAAACCATGTATCGTTTTTCATTAGAAAAAATGTTGAAGATCACGATAGATGACGATTCAAGATTTGAACAGGCTTATTTTTGGTTTTTAAAGTTATGAAGTTTATTAAATGTAGGTGGGTCAATGACCGCTATTCTTATCTTAACCGGCACCAACTATAGATGGAGAACCCTCCAACAAGTCTAATATTTTGCGGAACCTCCATTTCCGCAAAATATTCCTTTTATTCAGAAATAATTTGCCATAACGAGCATTCTAGAAAAGTTAATTTAAACTCAAAGCTTACTTCATAATAAAGCCACAATTGAAACACAAAAAGGTCTACTTTTAATAACGCACGACCAACAATGTAAGCAAAGAAGAAAGTTAATTTTGCGCGGAGAAAAATATCGCGGGACAAACATGGCCGCTTGCAGCGCTGCAGCGGCAGCCAGCGGCTGCATGGCACACGCACACGATTTTGCAGTAATTTACATTTTTACGAGCCGTATACTTGTTTTTTTTTTGCGACGAAACAAAGGAATTGCTGACCACAGCCCACAGGCCAGACTTTATTAAATCTCAATTGTGTCCAGTTCATTTTAAGGGCCAAGCCTGTTTTTGGTAATGTGTATGTAACCGAGCTTTTCAAGGTTTTTGGTTTTATTTTTATAAAATTGGCTGTGTAAATATTTCATTCGTGTACTATGTGAATAGACACCTAATTTTGTTTTCATTCCACGTCGAAATCATAAAAAGGTCCGCCTACAAAATAAATAAAAATGCCTTTCTCATACACAGCTGTTTTACTTTATCCAATTTCGTTGTCTATTGCCTAGAAAATGTTCCAGTATCAAATAAATATGTCACTGTCAGTGCCAAAATGGCCTGTACTAAATAAAATTAGGTACCTTTATTGCTATAAGGATTTTCAATTTCAGTATTACGCAGTACGGAACTTTTTGAGGTTATAAATTGTCATTTTTATCGAGATAGCTCTAATTCCCATTTGATTTGTCGCACTAACTAGCTTTATATGGATTCGCATACTTATTTAACAAGCAATTTGAACTGAAATTTCTCGAGTATAGAGTTGAATTTCCTATAGAATCTATGCCATATATCTTGCCAGCCGCATTGCAATTTAATGACAACTCAGATCGAGTCAGACGGCAAAAAATTGTCGCGTCTGCGGTGATGTCATATTAGATTTATAACTGATATACGTCATAGACATTTATAGACAGATCGAACAAAAGAAGTTATGTTTATATACCATTGGGAATATTTTCTACGACTATCTTCATCAAATACACTAAATGATTTATTTCGTCTAGCAATTAAATACCATTTTACGCTCAACCCATTAGCGTCGAAAATAATAGGCAAAAAGTTCAATAATATGAAATATGGAGGCCTATTATATAATAAAGCAACACGAATGCCTATAAACAAAACTAAACGAGACAAAGTCACAACTCAAAATGAATAATGATCATTTAACACGCGAACGGATCGCAAACTATTCGAATACTAAGCTTTAACAGATACTAAGATCGAATCTGAATCGATGTTTAATTCGATCGCAATCGCTGGGGAACAGCACTAATCCAATGACATCATCGCCAGGTGGGCGACTCTAGACAATTTAAATTTGAAAATAGAAGCATTTGTTCGAATGATTTTTTAAATTCGATTGTCTGGTTTCCTTTTTCGAAGTAGCAATAAAAAGTTTATTTCGTCAACGTTATAAGAATTTTATAGAAGAATGTGATTTAGTTAAAATGTTTTAATTTGAATACAGCTGTCGATGTCGTTTTATTTTTATGGGTTTATTTAAATTCTATTATATTGTTGGAATGACAATAAAATCTTGAGCATTATAATAACGACTTGGAAAGTGCATCTTTGACCGCTAGTAATTTTATCTTAAGGTTGATCTGCGCAACATATTTTCCATACAAATTTCGGGGGGCTATTACTCCACTGTTTGTCATGGTACAACTAAAGTTAAACATGATATCGTTTTGTCTCATTATTAATTGTGTCTGTACGGAAACAGAATAGTAAAATAAAAAGCCATTAAAAAGTTACGAGCTACCAAAGATTCATTTTTATTGCCAATTTTAACGTAACTTTGGGCGTAAATTAGTAATAAAAGAAGTGTCAAATTTCCAAAACAAAGTCGGTACCGACACAGCACAATTATCGAAGAATTCAATAAATTTTACTTGTAATTGATTTATGCAGTGGTTTTTTCATAAAACCCGATTTTCCAAAGGCCTTTTCGTATTTTTTTACGCGCGCCTTTTACTAGACTTATCGTGCATCTCACTGAACAATGTTTCCCCCGCTGCGGTGCGCGGTGCGGGAGGACGACGACGACGTTCACGCACACATTAACAATATGTCATACGCGCGTAGGGTGGTGGTACCAATTATCGACCGTGTCAACTTTTTTTGAACTTTGACTACTTGTAATTTTTAAGTGCTTTTGATTTCTTGCAAAAAAAAAAAAAAAAATCGTGGATTTGGGGTGCCATATTGTAGACTTCGAATTTTTTTTTCTTCTAATACCATCGAGTGGGGTATCAAAATGAAGGGTTTTAAAAGATGATTACAAAAATGTATTCAACGTTTGAATGTAATTCGAAATGACAGATAGTATAAAAGAATAAATAAATTTCAAATGTTTCTCATCATGAAGATTTTAAAATGAAATGTATTTATGGTATGGGAGGTTATGTGTATGGCACTAGAGTCGTTTTTGCATGAAAAGTATTATGATTTTAGCTATTTTTATAGTTATGTTACTTTTTCTAGAAAAGGCCGATTTTAGGAGGAGGCTGATACTAGGAGACTCCACCCTATTCCAGTTATATATTCGAAATTTCAAATCTGCTTCTAAAGCCTATGTCATTCGTGTGACGTTTGACGTATAACTGTTTGGACTCCGGATTTTTGATAAAAAAATTAATTTTTGATTTGAGTGGACGCTGTGCGAGTGATATTGTGTTGGTTCATTGAAGAACAGGTGTGAATAACTACAAATTAACAATGGGTAAGTCATATAATTTGTTGCACCTAATCTATTTAGTGTTCTTACACACGAGCGACACGCGGCATCGACATCAGAGGCACGTGTCGATGGTGACTTCAACCATTAGTGCTATTCTCTACACACAGCGCCGCAGGCTTACTTTACCCATGGTGGCCGGCGGCGCGGCTTTGTGTATAGGCATTAGGGCACCCTATGTAGGCAAAACAGACAGTGCAATGCGCTAGTGACTTTTATTTTGTATGTTTATGTAAATGGAGAGAGGCTTTTGCCCAGCAGTGGGATGACGCAGGCTAACAGTATCAGTATCAGTATGTAAATGGAAATGGTTGCGCAAATAGTAGGTGCCTCATCATCAGCCTATTAATGTTCCCACTGCTGGGACACAGGCCTCCTCTCTATGAGAGGTAATGGGCTATAATCCACCACGCGGGCCAGTGCGGGTTAGTAGATGTCACATGTCTTCGAATTTTTGGTTGTAGGACATTCCGGTTTCCTCACGATGTTTTCCTTCACCGCTTTGAGAGCAGTGGTGTTGAAATAAATTATACAAAGTAATGCGCCTGTCTAGGTTCGAACCCATGACTTACTGTTCGTAAGTCGGGGCCGCCACCACTGGGCCACCGGTCGCTGCTCTTGGTGCCTATACATATATAAAACCAACCTCTGGCACTTCCGGCACGGTAAAAACTTATGAAATCTGTACCGGGGGTCTAAAATGGCCGCTTTAGCAGAATCGTTTTGTGAATCACGTTAAAAATTTAAAATTCTTAAAATGGACTTTATAGTTATTGACATAAAGTCCATTTTAAGAATTTAAATTTTTTAACGTGATTCATGCTAAGATTCTGCGTAGATTCTGCTATAGCGGCTATTTTAGACCCACTGTGCTGTGTGTATCGTTGACCCGAAAAAAACAGCTTTTGATTTTTATGTGCGGAGTTTCGCTAACTCATTTAATTTGACCCTGTGTAATCCATTTTTTTTTTTAGATCAACACGAGATTTCGGGCAAGATACCTGTGCAGCAGAAGCACATGAAGCAATGTCTGCACAATGTGAATAGATTAGTTCCGATATTCCTCATGTACTGACCACATCTAAGGGTGCGTACAGACTATATAACATATTATATAACTTGTGTTTTATAACACGTCCACATTATGAAATTGACATTGACATTTATAACATTCAATGTCTACATTATCTGAAACATGTTATATAGCAATGTTATGTTATATAGTCTGTACGCACCCTTACACTCTATTTAACAAAAAAAAAACGTCTCATAAAATGGTGCATTTTATGCACTTGATGTACAATCTATTATTTCACTTCGCATGCTCTAAAAGTACGCCAATATAGCCCTACGAAGCGGGACTGTTGGAGGTTGATACCTTCATGGTATATAATCTGTCACATAGTGACTTTGTTTGTAGGCATGACAACAGTTCTCAACAGTTCTCAATAAAATGTCTGAAAACTGAAACGTGTTTTCTGTGAATAATAATTTATGCTATCGCTAGTCATCTTTAGTCCATCAGGGACTAAAGTAACCTTTTTAGTCTCTAGAGAGTAAAAGTTTTTTTTTTTTTTTTTAAACTTCTTTCATGTGACATAGACAAACTCCAAAGGGTAAAAACAGTACCCTATGATTACTAAGACTCCGCTGCCTATCCGTCTGTCTGTCCATGTCTGTCTATCCGTCTGTCTGTGCGTCTGTCTATCCGTCTGTCTGTCTATCCATCTTTCTTTCTATCCACCATTCTGTCTGTCTGCCCATGTCTGTCTGTCCATCTGTCTGTCTGTCCATCTGTTGTCTATCCGTCTGTATGTCCGTCTGTTTGTTTGTCCGTCTGTCTGCTCATCTGTCTGTCTATCTGTCTGTCTGTCCATCTGTCTGTCTAGCCGTCTGTATGTCCGTCTGTCTGTCCAACTGTCTGTTCGTCAGACTAAATTGACTATGTTTACAATGTACTATTTTGTTAGTTTTTGCATATTCTAATTGAGTTATACGTTTACAGGACCACGCAGTAAGAATTGATGACACGTCATGAATACAGGGTGCAAAAGACCTCCTCACGAAGCCGTCAGTCAACCAAGCATTCTGTACATCAAACGATTTTTTTTTTGGTGTGAAAAATCATGTTTTGTGTTACAACTCAATGTAACGCATTCAAAACATTGTGCTGATGTATGGATTGAATTTAATAGTACGGGGGTTGTGGAGGTGTAATCATACATTAAAAAATTGTATTTAAAAAAAAAACTTGTCAGGTGTAGATGGATGCAAAGTAAGCATGCAGTTGCACGGGCTCATGTATACTAAGGTAATTAGTGATGGAGATAGCAGTGTAATAAACGCTCTAAGAGACGCAATGGTGTATGGTCCTAATGTTCACATATGTAAGAAAAATAGAATGCAGTACTGCGAAATTATTCAAATAAACTAAGACAAATAGGGAAAATATGTATGTGCTATAGAAAATTATTATAAGAGCATTAAAAACGTTACCCTATTTACTAAGACTCCGCTGTCCATCTGTCTGTCTGTATGTCCCGTCTGTCTGTCCATCGCTCTGCCCATCCATCTGTCTGTCCGTCTGACTAAATTGACTATTTTTCTCGCTCTCAAAGTGAAAAGTACAGTGTAACACTAAAATCCCATTATAAGAGCTATAGCTTTCAAAACGGAACCCTATTACTAAGAATCCGCTGTCCATCTGTCTGTCCGTCTGTCTGTATGTCAGTCTGTCTGTCCGTCCGTCTGTCTGTTCGTCTGTCTGTCAGTCTGTCTGTCCGCCTGTCTGTCCGTCCGTCTGTCCGTCTGACTAAATTGACTATTTTTCTTCCACTCAAAGTAAAAATTACAGTGTGACAAACTAATATCCCATTATAACTCGTTCTAAAATCCCATTATAACTCGGTTCCTATTCACTACCTCGTGTATAATGGGTCATTTTAGCCCCTTGTATTACAATGTACACGTGCGTAAATTACGGTTACATTCGTCTACTCGTTTGTAAAAACCAACTATCCACACTAGTACCATACAACAACAACAAAAGCCCATAACGTCCACTGCTGGACATAAGCCTCTCCCATTATGGGAGGAATTTGCCGTTATCTCCACGCTTGGCAGGCGGATTGGAGATCGCAGTGATGAAAGACTAACAGAAAACGCTGCTGCCCATTCTCTGGTCTACGGAGGCGCAAGGTGTTCTGCCTCAGACATTAGTCGCCTTATACGACACCCGTGAGTGTAATGGGTTGGTTCTATTCTACTCTGCCGGATACCACACGGCACGGCTAGTACCATAAATACCTTACTATTTTTCTGTTTATTAGGAATCACTTATTTTGAGCTATAGTGGCGGTAATTACAAACCGCAGACGTAAAAAGAAACAATGTCAGTAATTGTGTTATTAATTCCATAATAATAATAATTTAATTGGACAAGAGCCTCAACTAACATCTGAGGTGACCCTCGATAGGCAGCTGGATCAAGCGCTTGATTCAGAAAGCAGTTCTGGACACGGCGCGTATTGTTAGTAAGTTCCTCTCTCAAGAGCCCTAACCACCAGCAGCTTGGACCCTGTTCCCGTTGCTGGCGGGCTACCTATTTTATATGCTTTTAATTTTATTTATAGTTTTGTTACTAAAAAATTAAAAATGTAAATTTATTACATTTTAAATATTTATGTATAATAATAATTTTTTTACGGACTCGTTCCTGACTGATTGGCCGGAGGAGGCAAAACACCGGGAGAGTTGGAAAGGAATGTGAGAGGCCTTTGTCCAGCAGTGGGATAGAATAGGCTAACTAAAAAAATATATATTTTTAGTAACAAAAATATGTATACTTTTTGGGCATTCGATTATTCTTTATTCGATTTCTATACATTGTAGATTTCACTTCTCACGCTCTAAAAGTACGCCATTATAGCCCTACGAAGTGGGACTAAAGTGACCCTTTTAGTCTCTAGGGAGTGAAAGTAATTAGTTTTTTTTTTAATTTCCTTCATGTGACATAGACAAACTGCAGAGGGTAAAAACGGCACCCTATTACTAAGGCTCCGCTGTCCATCTGTCTGTCCGTCTGTCGGTTCGTCTGTCTATCCACCTGTCTGTTCGTCTGTCAGTCCGTCCATCTGTCTGTCTGTCCGTCTGACTAAATTGACTATTATTTTTGTCATGGACTCTAAAATGTAAATACTAAGAAAAAAATCTTGATTTGTTATTTGTCTTGATGAAAACATGTGTTTACATTTAGTGATATTGAGCATAATTATAAACCTAATAAAAAAGTGTAAGTATTTTTGTAAAACAATTTATGTAGGTAGAACTAATTACAATTATTAGGTATCCACTCTGACATAAGACCAACCCGCACTGGGCCCGCATTCCCTCTCACAGAGAGGAGCTCTGTGTCCCAGCAGTGGGAGCATTATAGGCTGGTTATGCTGCTGCAATCGGACATAAACTGCGATGAACTTTCAAGTAAGCATGCGTCGTCGCGGCGGCAGCGTCGTGAACTCTTGAGGCCATCGCTGCATGACCACCCGGGGAAAACTAAACATAATAAGCAATCTATATTAGGTTCTTAGAGAGCCATACAGGTATAAAACGATGACGCAGCGCCTACTACTTTAGTACGAGTTTGTAGATACTTACTTGATGATTTCTCGGCGATTCGAGCTGGCGTCGAATGGTGTCATGCTGTGCCACGGAGCCACTATCTTAGAAATCGATCAATTATATCTTAAAATGATGTACGTCAAACGTACATCAACGTATCAACGTATATCGTTATCGCTGTACGTGAAACAACAACAACAGCCCACAACGTCCACTGCTGGACATAAGCCTCTCCCATGATGAGAGGAATTTGCCGTAATCTCCACGCTTGGCAGGCGGATTAGAGATCGCAGTGATGTAAGACTAACAGAAAACGCTGCTGCCCATTCTCAGGTCTACGGAGGCACAAGGTGTTCTGCCTCAGACATTAGTCGCCTTATACGACACCCGTGAGTGTAATGGGTTGGTTCTATTCTACTCTGCCGGATACCCCACGGCTAACGTACGTGCGTGTGTACCTACGTGCATTAGGTAATAATAAAATAGACCTTGATTGTGGCTCTGCTGGAGAGCATGCTCTCTAGCAGAGCAGTATATATGCTCAAGAAAGACAAACGCTACTGTTTTTTCATATCAATTGTGTGCATCGTGTAACTTCGTTTTTGTTCGGAACGGTTCGGAACGCTGTGTGTGTATGTACGAACTAGACGTGCGTGAAGACTAGCGTCTAACTGCTCATCACTGATACTATCTCTGTCGGGCACGATGCCTGGTGAGACAGCGTGCTTTTTGGTCACGCCCACCAATGAGTTCGAGCCTGTGAGCTGTGTCACCTTAAGGTGACACAGCACACGAGCTCGAACTCATTGGTGGGCGTGGCTAAAAAGCACGCTGTCTCACCTGGCATTAAGGTGACACAGCTCACAGGCTCGAACTCATTGGTGGGCGTGACCAAAAAGCACGCTGTCTCACCAGGCATCGTGCCCGACAGAGATAGTATCAGTGATGAGCAGTTAGACGCTAGTCTTCACGTGCGTCTAGTTCGTACGCACACACTCAGCGTTCCGAACCGTTCCGAACAAAAACGAAGTTATAATACTTTCGTCTGAACTTTTATTTTAATGCGCTAAAAAGAATAAAATAAACTTTTCTTTAAAACTTTTACTATCAACTTCTAACATCATCGTCACTACACAATTCGCGAGATTAGTGGCAACAATAATATTGTATAACTATATTGTTTGTTATTGTTGGCCTGGGGTCACGATGTCCTGGACGCTTTCCGCCAGGTCTGCTAATCCCTCGAGAGAAATAAATAGCTGTGAAGCCAGCAGAGTCTGGACGTTGGTCGGCAGACGACTGCTTTATATTGTCATCGTGGTACTGTGGATTTCCTTGGCCTGATAAAGTTTAGGATTTCCTTTTCAGGGCGTATCACGTCGGAGTCACCAATTTAGTGGTTGTTGTACACTAACTAAATTAAATTAAAAATGTTCATAATTCTATATCAATTTAGTCAACACAAGACAGAGAAGTGACAGATCAGAAGAAAAGTAAAAATTATATCGTGAAGGTTTTATGTATATAAAGTTTCTAAATAAGTAGGTCGCTACACCATATTATAGGGTGTGCGTTTCGATGGCGCGACCACGGCGTTTTTTTTTTTAAAATAACTATGCCATGATTTTGTAAAAATTATGTATGTACGTGGTTCAAATTTCCCAAAACATTAAATTTGTCAAAGTTATGGTTAAAAAGTTATAAGGGTTTGAACGTGGCCACGCCATCGAAACGCGGAGAACCGCGCGGCCATGGAAATCTTAAAAACTAAGCGTTGCAAAGACCTGAAATTTAGGTAAATAAAAGATTGAATTTGTAAAAAAAATATAAAAAATCCTAGGTTTATATTTCAGGAGCATACGTATGGTATCGCTTATCACCTTCAAAATGTTCTGAATGTGAAATATTTAATTAATTAATGTATTTAATTTTAAATTATTTATTTTTTACAAAATCTTGCCATAGTTTAAAAAAAAAGAATGCCGTGGTCGCGCCATCGAAACGCACACATTATAGGAGTGCAATAAAAATGCACAGGCCCTTCAACTTCAGCGAAAAACAAATGACACGTCACTGACGTCATGCATGAAATGAAAAGGACAGAAATATAGGTCTTGTTCTTCTATCAAACGAAGGACATGTCAATATGGCGTATCCCCCTCCCGCACCGCACCGGGGGAAACATTATTCAGTGAGATGCACGAAAATTCATAGTAAAAGGCGCGCGTAAAAAAATATGAAAAGGCTTTTGGGAAATCGAATTTTATGAAAAAACCACTGCATAAATCATTATCAAATAAAATTTATTGAATTCTTCGATAATTTTGCTGTGTCGGTACCGACTTTGTTTTGGAAATTTGACACTTCTTTTATTACTAATTTACGCCCAAAGTTACGTTAAAATTGGCAATAAAAATGAATCTTTGGTAGCTCGTAACTTTTGAATGCCTTTTTATTTTACTATTCTGTTTCCGCACAGACACAATTAATAATGAGACAAAACGATATCATGTTTAACTTTAGATGTACCATGTCAAACAGTGGAGTAATAGTCCCCCGAAATTTGTATGGAAAATATGTTGTGCAGATCAACCTTAAGTGGGTTTTTGAAGTTTTAATATCATCCAAGATTATCCGGAAACATGAAAATGTTTATTTTTCCAGAGCCACAAATTTTCAAAATGTCAAATTTAAAAACGAGGAAACAGAAATCCAAGATTCGGAATGAGAGGTTTTCCTTTTCAGGTTTTAAAAAAAAACTTAGTTTCCAAGAACTCTATAGATGGCGTTGAACTTACTATGATAGTTGGTGCCAAAGCCAAAACGCTTGAAAAAAAACATTGTGTCACGTCACATACTCTCGTTGACTGACACTTTAATTTGCTTAACCTTCCGAATATAACCTACATTTCTCGCGCTTTGTTAAAATCAGTTTTTTTAGGTTCCATTCCTTGCATTATCATACTTACTCCTAGCGCCATCTATCCAGCGACCAGGGAAGAGCTAAAAAGAAAATCCCTCATTCAAAATTCAAGTCAAAACAAACACGCTCCTAAAAATTCCTCCTCCATGATTCACAAACAGCTAAACTCGAGTAAATCTCCCAGCAATCGAGTTGGAACTTACTACCAGCATTACAATTCTCAGTTTATGCGTTATGTTTCTTAGAAGAACGTGTGCAGTTCGCTTAATGGCGTAAACAAAGGTGCATTGCCTATCGAGTCACGTTGCGCTGCACTCGGAGTAGTGAGTGTGACGTCATAGGAGTATAGGAGCGGTATGTATGTATACTTGTACTACGGTATGTAGACGTGAAGTTATACTGTATACGGACTTGCTGCTTCTGAAAATGAAGAGAAGAGCACATAATATAACATCACGCAGACGTGTACCTGATATGCCGTGTGGTATCCGGCAGAGTAGAATAGAACCAACCCATTACACTCACGGGTATCGTATAAGGCGACTAATGTCTGAGGCAGAACACCTTGCGCCTCCGTAGACCAGAGAATGGGCAGCAGCGTTTTCTGTTAGTCTTTCATCACTGCAATCTCCAATCCGCCTGCCAAGCGTGGAGATTATGGCAAATTCCTCCCATAACGGGAGAGGCTTATGTCCAGCAGTGGACGTTATGGGCTGTTGTTGTTGTTGTACCTGATATACACCCACATTTCACCAGTTAAGTTTAAGTTCCATGTAATAGGGGGCGAGCCTATTGCCATCAACCGGGCAGAGAAAAGCACCTTATCCGTAATAAAGCTAAATAACATAGCGTTACGCATGTGAGGGACACACACAGGGGTAAATAGAGATGTATAAGTACTACAATCACATTTTACCAGTTAGATGTATACTACAATCACATTTTACCAGTTAGATGTATACTACAATCACATTTTACCAGTTCAGTAATTTTTCTTATGTTCTTGTAGTAGATGTTCGTGTTCCAGAACGATATAATATATTTTTTCTAGTCAGCTGAGACATAATGTGAAGATAACTGTTCATGGTAGGTACTCCCAAAGTACAATATGCAGCACGTCAACATGTCCAGTATAAGTTGGCCTCTTATTCTATTGAATCCCCATTTAACGCTAGCCCAGCTTATAAGATTAAAATTCTACCACACTACCAACATTTCATTGTTGTCAATAGTAAAGACTTCAACAAAGATCATCAGATTGTGAGAATCAGAATCATTTATTCGTAAACATAGGTAATAATTACATACAAGATCTTAAAAATTTGGTAGTGCGCTATGTTTTGCCAATTGACATACAAATTATTAAAAACCAAAAAAAACAATGATTATAATATGATAGACTCATCGTTTCTTTGCGTGATCGAATCAGAAATGAAGACATCCGCAAGAGAACCAGGGTCACCGACGTAGCCCGTAGTATTGCCAAACTTAAGTGGCAGTGCAAGGGCACATTGCTCGCAGAACGGATGGCCGAAGGGGCTGAAAAATTCTGGAGTGGCGACCGCGAACCGGAAGACGTTGCGTTGGAAGACCTCCCACTAGGTAGACCGATGACCTGGTGAAGGTTGCGGGAATCCGCTGGATGCGAGTCGCACGGGACCGGTCAATGTGGCGACACTTGGGGGAGGCCTATGTCCAGCAGTGAACGTCTTTCGGCTGAAATGATGATGAGACTCATCATCTGCCTAGCCTTTATATGATAGACTATTACATTAGTTTAAAATAAAATAAAAAGATTACCTTGCACCTCTTTGTCCAACATCCAGTTGCAAGAACCACAAAAAAAAAACATCAGTATCCAAAGAATTCTTCATTAAATCCCTTATGTTTTATTCTGTGATCAGCATGTAAATTGAAGCATGTATATCCTCTTAATCAGCTACATATTCATGAGATTTCCGTATACATTTATGTAAGTATGGCGCTCGCGATTTTTTCTCTAACAAGGAGCATTCTGAGCTATTTACTTGTAGCATGTTTGTTTGTGTGTTTGTTGGGCAGGTTGTATAAAGAAAATTTAAATAAGTTTTTCTGTTACGACCATAACAGAAGATTAAAGGATTTCACCATTAAAGGATCACAAGAAAATCTGAATCTGAAATCCTCTTATACCTACTTAAGAAAAATGTATTAGTCTCTCCTAGAATTATGGGTTTATCACTGGTTTTTTTCTACCCTGTCTTAAATTATGATAAGAAAAATACAAAAAAAAAAACAATTTCACTGAGCCTGAACTAATGTTGATATCCCTCTTTCGACGAAGTCTGCTATCACATAGTCCTTTGTGTCTAGATTATATTTTACCAAAACATGAGTTATGGCTAAAGCTCTACCAACCAAACCAAATCACCAACCAACCAACCCAACCAATTCCAACCACCACCACCAACCACCCAACCACCAACCAACCAATTTGGACCAATTTCGTTTCTTTTTATTTTATTTTCATTTCTTTTTGTTTAATTTTTATTAGTTGTACCTGCTGTTAATTTTACCATTTTAATTTGTGTGTTTTGTCCTGTGCTGGCTAATCAATGCTTTTTCTTTCTTTCTTTCTCTAAACGGTAACCAGATGAGGAAGCCCTTCATAATTATGTATAATCAAAAGACTTTCCTAATATAACACAAAACAGGCAAGACAGTTCTTAACTCACCAATAAATAAATCTTGACCGTCCTATTACTTTACCGTCGTCCTCCGACCTCCGAAACATTATGTTGTATGAAACCAATAGTAAATTACCTATATTCTGTTTCCTGCACAACTATCTTGTTGGTTCGTCTTTCGCTTACTTCCTTCCTTCTTCAGTTCTTCACACAGAAATCCGTGGTCTAAGTTATAAGCTGAAAGGAGAAATGCATTTAGTCGAAATTATTACCCAGGGGGCCTGGTTCTATCAATTTTCTCCTGATATAAGCCAGAGTGGTCAGTAGGTTGTGGAGTTGGGTTGTGGAGATCTAATAGGCTGTCGCTTCATGTAAATTACTGATTTTCAGCTAAATCCAAAAGCCCAATCCAAAGTAGCCGGGAAAAGGCAAGGCAAATAATATTGAGAAAAGCCTAATATAACATTTAATGGTGGTCGAGGAAACAGTTTTACCAAAACCACGAAGCTTGTTAACCAGAATGTTATCGCTGTTATGAACGTCTAAGCATGATTTCGATTTGTGGCCTTGGTAATTATCGTGACTGCAAAAACGTTAGCAGTAATTATTATAATGACCGTTATATGTATCAAGTCTCATAGGTGTGTGTGGTTTTCCTTAGAAATGTTCAGAACAATTTTAATGTCATGTTTTCGTAGAACTGCGTCAGACATTATGCATTCAAGCACCGTATAAAATTACACACTCCATTATACGTACAATTACTGCAGCTATGTGCCCCATAAAACGTTTCATATAGTCATTAAAACTATGCTCGCATCTTGGCATAATGGCCGTACAAACACGTCATGACCTTAATTCCAACACATTTTCAAAAGAAAATACATAAAAATGTGGATTATGCCACTTCAGCCGGCGACAGCCAAAATATCTCACCAACAATGCACCATAAACACAATAAAGGGTGGTATTATCAAAATAACAATGAGAAAAATTCTCCACATTTTTAATTATCCAGAACGCATGGCTACATAAATCTTGTGGAAGCACCCGCTAACGCAACCGCTCGTAAATTAAACGCTCACAAAGATTGTTCTAGAAAAGTCCGAAATAACGCGATTAAGCGAATGAAAGGGCCGAAATGAACAAAGCAAATGTGATTACCGCGTTGCCAGCTAAAAGAAATAGGTAATATTTCTTTTGTGGATTTGCTGGTAGCTGTATTTTTTTTAAATTCGCCCTCTGGCTATCCGTTTCCCTTTATCCTATTCCTTTATTCATTGATAGCCGCAGACAATGGCGGTTTTAATCAAAATGGCCGATAGAAATTTATAAACACAGTTTTCGTTAAGATATATTATATAGTTGATTCAATTTAATTTATGAGAAAATGGATGCTCCATAATCCCGGTTGAAAATAATCCTCTTACACGAGCCATGGCTATTGAAAGAACCTTCAAAGTGGCTACAATACGTACCGATTAGAAATAGGGACTGAGAAAGTTATAGCAAGCAGTCACCTACCACACGAGCACAAATTGACCACCAATCTGCCTAACAAGATTATAATAATGTAATATCCCAAAAGACTGTTTATATTGTCACAAACCAAAAGTTCAATGCCCTGTCAGTTGATAACCTCTGACAAAATGAAGTAGAAAATACAGTAGAATTCACTAACAGGACAGTAAAAACTTCGAAGCACTTAATGTACTAGGTCCAAACCACATAAAAGAAGAAACCTAGTCTCTAAAGTATTACACACGCCCAAGTTGTAAAACTTTCATTACTACTAAAGAATGACACACCAACGAAGGTCCAAAGTAAAACTCTTTAATGAAAGGGTTTTAAACGAAGCTCTTCAAAAGAGTGAAATTTTTGATTGCGAAGCTGATGAATGAAATATGATTACAGTTCGTGTTACAAATTCCTAACTTCAATAATGGTTGATTACTCTAGAGTGCGTAATCCCAGGGAGGGTTCGAAGTCCCCAGAATAATGTTTTATTGAACGAAAATCAATATTGTATTTTGTACTCCCTAAAGCAATTGAAATTATTAAGATTATACGACGACGTTCGAGTTAGATTGTTAATGGATTTTTGGGGACGTCGAACCACAGTGTTCGTATTCTGTCATTCTATCGCAGACTTGGTCTTCTAATACACCAAACTGTGTTTTACATGGACCAAAATAATATTACTATGTTTTGCAACAAAAAAATACCCAAGTATAGAGGAAGTTTTGGTCCATAAAACGCTTCAACTATTAAAGTGCTAATCAAGTTGCAGAAGAGCTACAATTTTCTCATTCATAAACTACTTCTTCAGTTTCTCAACAACTTATAATTAAGACAGACAGAACCAGTATAAAGCAAGTCCCAATACAACTTAACGCAACATTTTGTCGTATGCTGCCTACTACTCATCTTAACCAACCCTGAACTAATATGACAAAGCCTCAAACTGCGTTCGTTACAGTCGACGAGGCGACGACGCGACGTCGCCAACGTGCCACAGGGAACTGACAAATTGTCGTCTGCCAAGTTGACAGCGCCCCTCGCGGATATTGCCGTAACTGAAGCAAACATGGGGGGAAAGTTTATATTTAATCTGAGACTTGGAGTGTCACAAAAAGCGCAATCCAACTTTGGCTTGCCTCGTCGCTTTTGTTTTTAGAATGGCGCTTGTCTCGGATTGGCATCGGAAAAATAAGCGCTTCTCGTAAAAGTGAGAGTTTTGTGAAGTGCGTATTGCGAATATTTTTTTGGAAATACCTATCGAAGAATCGTCAAAAGCCAGGAAAAACATAACTTTGGATTTATGCGAGACGAAGATAATGCTGATGTCCGATGACTTGATAGAACATACTATCTCCACAAGCATAAAATAATCTACAGGCATAACTCTATCCGAGACCATTTTATTTCTGCTCTCTATTCATTATTCATAACAAAGACCAGGATAATTAACGAGCTCCCCTAACTTTCCAACAGCGATACACCGCTCCCAGCAAAAGGCAAAAATAGCCAACTAAGAAGAACTAACTCAAAACCATGTCGAAGGCTTCCACGCCAGCGCTAATTATTTTTAATCGTCTCCAACTTTGCATATCTCCAGCGTTTTTGTCCCAGATAGGGTTAAATCGTACTAAGCCACTCTGCCGACCGAACCTTATCGCTTAACTCTAAATTGTCTTCTAAAGGCCCAAACGACAGTGAAAGTGGAATGACGTCTGATAGTACAGGCCTCGCTAGCCTGATATTGAGATTTGCATAAAATGAGGTCTCCTACATAGGAGGTTGAAAATGTAAAGTAAATAAGAGGAGTTTTATTAAGAGTTTCAGAGATAAGTAATTGTACGACAGCCTGCGAGGTTGTTACTTGAAGTTGGTGGGAGCGGGAAATTCGGGATTTTCTAGAATATACGGAATGTGTAATTTAACCGGCAGTATTGTAAATCTTTGCCGCTAAGCTCTTGGCTTTTAAAAGCAGGTTCTCAATATTTCACGTCGTTGAATACGAAACAGATTTTAATCATGGATGTTTACTACGTGAAACTGTTTATGGTGACCCATTTAGTTAAAATACTGGCAATTCTATTTTAGCGTTATTTAACATTAACTACCGCGAAAATGTAAAAAGTCGATTATTTTTTGTCAGTTGACAAAATAACCATAAAGAAAACATAAAAGAGAAACGAAAAATAATTGTACAGAAAAAAAGAGTGCTCGCTATATTCAGAAATCTTCAAAAACAATCTCGTAATGTAATAAGCGAGGCAGGGACTACGATAAATTCATTACAGCACTCCTCGCAAAAATATTATTCTCGTCCACATCTGGACACGCTAATGTTCATATAATTGTATGTATAACTATAATAATATGTGCCGTAATTACATGTATAACTTAGGGAGATAAGGCCTTTCGGAGTTAGGGCAGTCGTGAGTTATGTTAGTTGTTATAACTACTGCTAGCATGAAATGTTGCTACATTTTCGGTAATATTGTTATTGTCAGTCTGAGTTTCATTAGGTCTTGAATAGTCCTTTATGCTTGTATCAAACTCCTATTGTAACTTCTAGATATTGTTATGGATGTTATTGTGTTAGGAAAAGCAATTAGGAACTGTTTCCTGTTCAACAATAACATTCGCAAGAGAAAGAAAACAGACATTTCCGAAAAACGTTCCAGTAGCCTAGATTTCGAAACGAGCAACTTTGACTCGGGACAAGACAAGCAAAACGTAGAATCAACATCCACTCCAAAAAACAGGAGTTCATCACACGAAACTCGAGCAAAAAGAACGTGACTGACGCGACGCAGGCCAATCAGCATGCGAGTAATTAAAACTTCAGCAGAACTAGTGGAGGGGAACTCGCGCCACCTCCGAATGCATAAACTTATACTAATTAGTGAGGAATTCTTTCGCAGTAACGCCCCGCCAAGATTTGGAACTTTGTACCAACTTCCACGGCCCGAGTGTCTCAGCTTTTAATTGGGAATCTTCAGGAATTCGCTTTGTCAAGGAATTCTCCGTGAACAAACTGTGACTCCGTTGATAATTCGTAAGTTTTCCTTCTCGTTGAACGATGGTAAACACTTCTAATTCGGTATAACGGAAACTCGTAAAACGCTAAGTTAATGTTGCGGATGCTTCGGCCTAAGCCCCGCAAATAACACGACACGTGCCAAAAAAGTCTTTCACTTTACGACCTGCTTCGGAAGCAGCAAAATAACACAAAATTGGCACATTCACAATGTCTGTTTATTATACTCGGAATATGTCGTAACGAACGTATATTCTGAACTATGTGTTCAAGAACCTATAATTGGGAACGGAAACGCGTTTACGTGGAAATAATACGCAAAGGAAAGGCACACAAGACGAAGTTACGGCACGTCGACGGCACGGAGCCGGCGCGAGCGGCAGGCGCGTTAATTAAGCAAGAATTTACTGTATTCAAACGCAAACTTTAAGTCAAACCTACCAAACTTGGGCACCGAATTTGTTTTCTCGTGTACGTATCTTCATTAACTTTGCGAGTGGAAACTTATTACGTATGTTTGACTGGGGACGCATTAGTGCTGCGGTGCCGCTACACACTCCTAATCCGGCCAATGTTCGAATTTCAACTAATTTCCAGACGCATAAGGCACCCGAATTCGACCCAATTATAAAGCCGGGTCGAGTCAAATTTGGACCAATTAGATGAGCCAACGAGCTGTGTCGCACTCGGGAGCAGTTTTGTCGGCAATATAATTTATTAGGGCGGCTCAAAGTCGAAGGCTTTAACCCTTAAAGACTCGAGTCAAATTTGATTACGGACGTTTTAAACGTGTCCCCTCGGCCGCACTCCAAGTTTTAAACGAATAGTCTGAGTTACCGGCCGAGCGGACACAATGATTGAGAGTAAATGCACGACTCCATGTAGATCTATCATACTACAAAAATGGTCCTTTTTAGCATACCAGCCGTCCCACGATGCGATGCTGTTAATCTCGTATCGAGAGTGAGACAAACGAGTTTAATATAAACGTTGCGTGTTGATGTGAATTGTCAAATCATTTGTATCAATTTCCACCCTGATATTGTCATATCCGTTTCCTGAAGGGTGCGTCAGTTAAGAAAGTTTATGTCACTGGCAATGTTTCTGACATGACACAAATGAACTGCCTTGAACTTAAGCGATGCTTAATAAAAAAAATATCTTCGCTGAAAGAATATTAAAACAGTAAATCTCCTCAGAAATAATACAGTTTTCACATTTACATTTTTATTTACGTTTGTAACGGATAGAAACAAAGTAATGCTTTAAAAACTCTCCCTAAAAGACATTCTTTGTTATCAATTAAATTCTTTCGGTGTACTTTTTGTCTTGATTATTTTCCTAAAGCCTCGTTGTAACGAGACAGTCACTAGAACAAAGGAACTTGATCGTTAATTTAAATTGAACTAGAACCTACACTTGTTTTTTTATTCGGATTTCTTAAATCCAGCTTTTTGACGTAGTCTAATTATAAACATTGTAATGAGGAAATTTTGCAAA
Source organism: Xestia xanthographa (assembly GCA_905147715.2). Lineage (NCBI taxonomy): Eukaryota > Metazoa > Arthropoda > Insecta > Lepidoptera > Noctuidae > Xestia > Xestia xanthographa. The sequence goes on from LR990655.1 coordinate 4,382,518, forward strand.
AGTTTTTGATAAGTTTTGAATTAAAAGTAAAATACTGTATTCAGAATATTTCAGAACCAACTTTTAGATTATTTTGTCCTGTAAAAACTCCTTTCAATGTTGTTCTGTATTTACTCCATCTCATCATCAATAGACTCGACTCGATAACCCACCTCCTTAAACAGTCAGTGGTCCTACAGCACACACAACATACTACCACTTCAGCTTGCTGATATTGCAAGAACATTCCAACATAGATAATTAAATTAACTACACAAAGTAAACGACTACTTAAATATCCAAATGCAACTAAAAAATAAATTAAATAAATGTCATTTAACCCCCCCACTGAACGAGGCCTGCGAATATCGGGAGAGACATCAAAAAGGCCAAAAAAGCCCCAGACTCAATAGTCTTACCTTCCCGAAGTCGCCGAGGGCCAATTAAACGTTTTGAAATTGATTCAACGAAATTCACAGGCCTTTGTAAACGTTCTATTGACATTAGACATCGCTCGATCGCCGTTTGATGTCACGTCTTCAGTCCGAAATGTCGTTTTCTTTTCGTGTTTTTCCTCGTGATTTTCTTCTATCTTGGAGTCATTATTAAAGGCAACAAACAAATGAGTGTATAAACAGTCTCTGTTAAATAAGTTGTTTTTGTCTCGGGATTGGGGAAATTTGATTTTGTATTGTGATTTGAGGGTAGACAAATTTTGAATGTATTTTCTTTGTTTAAGCTAATGAAACTTATATTGTCACTTACGGGATATCTTCCGTGATAAGTAATTAAATCGGGATCGTTAATCGGGATTTAATCGGGTTAATATCGGAAGCTCAAAACAATTACTTATCGCGGAAGATATCCCGTAAGTGACAATATAAGATTAGTTTTAAACCGTGAAAGCTTAAAACAGTGTTTAAGCTAATGAAGAACTGGGTTGAAACCTAAAAACATGCCTACTCACTAGGTAGTTCATAATGTAAATCACTTGGTATCCATTATGTCAGGAAAATATTCTGAAGGCTTATGAAAAGGGATGGTTTTGCTCACCTTGAATTAATTCAGCCTAGTCCGACACTAATCTAAAATCTAACTCCCCAACTTTCGTGCCGCATCACTTCTAAACTACGATTAATTAAAGAACTGTATGTAACACTGAAGTAATAAATCATTAAAATTACTCTGAAACCGTCTGATTAATCAATTAATCACTTGGGATTGGTCGTTCGTAGACTCACCGATAGGGCCTGAAAGACCCGCCTTGCGTAGCGGAAGGGTTGATTTATGAGAAAATAATGTTCCACTGGGAAATTTAAAGTGTTAACTAAAACTTAAATTGTTTCGCGAATTTCATATTAATTTGATACGTGGCAGCCGTCAAGTTCGAGTGGTTTGTGTGAGCTAAGTTCCGCTCAAGTTCTTGTTAGTTCACATAGCAATTAAGTAAGAGCTTCAAAAGAAATTTTAATAAGGTACAAGAGTTTTGTTAGCTTGTTTTGTAACGCAAACAAGCTAAACTTGAGTAGGTAGTAAAGTTTTCAGCAATTAATAATGATACGCGAGATCTTGATAATGCTGAACGCGGTGAAGCCGTAAGTTTCTATAAGTTTGGAAATATAATATGTCTATTTATATAGCTTATATTTGAATATTTACATAGTTGAAAGTATAGTTGGTGACTTAAGAAGTTCTAAAGTAGCTACGAAACCTTTTGTAAAATATCTTAATACCAAACTGTTACTTACGGGATATCTTACGAGATAAATTCGTTATTTTGAGCTCCCGATATTTCGACGCTGTTGCAAGCGCCATGATCAAGGGTTGACACCACAGAAAAGAAAAAAACAGTAGAAACAGCATAGCGCTTTATTAGTATCGGAACCAGCGTACCCCAAACTAACACATAAACAGGTTAATTGTATTTCGTAACACTATGAAAAGCGTGGTGTGATTGGTAACTAATATATCAGTCTTCGTTTATTTGAAAATAAACCATAATCACATGCAAATAGAGTGGTTTATTATCTACTCTATTTACGTATTAGCTCTTAGAGAATAGTTTCACGAGCAAGTTCTGCTACTCGCCGCTAGATGTCACTACACTAAATGCATTTAATAAACCTTTATTACTTTTGTAATAAGATTGATATTTCCGTAACAAGCTCATTACTATTTTTGTGCTATTCGTCCTTTTCTAGGGTTGTACCACTGTCATTGCCTTTTTATCGACGTTGCGTTTTATTTTCAAATATAATACAAGAGTCGATAAATATTTTTAAATTTCAAAATGAATGTTACATAAGTATGTTTGAAATCAAGTGTTATAAATTTATAATAATGCTTATGATTTATAGAAAGAATAATTAAGAATGTATTGTTATGTTAATATACAACTGATTGATTTCGAAAATTATACTATTTGATGGAAAGGTAACAGATTAAACTACACGATATTTTGTTACTACGGGTACCTAGTACCTACGTTCTATTGACATGAAACCCTGCGATTTCACCGGCAGCTACACTCGTTTTAAGTATATTTTAGCTCGACGAACTCCTTAGCAAACTTTGATGAAATTTCAGACATAGACCACTTATTAGGCCACTTATTTATTACATAGGTCACTTATTAAAGTAATACGGGCCACCTATCTGACGGCGACCCCCCATCATCACTCGCCGTCCTACGGTGGCCGGAAATCGCCCTGCGACTCCCGACTTGACTTGACCAACTCGAGACTTTGCGAATGACTTAAGGTGAGATAAATCTTTTCTCGTTTGAATATTACGAATAGATTCCCCATATCCATATTTCAAACTTATTTCAAACCTGATATGGAAATATGTACTACCTATTATTAATTCAGAATCATAAAAAAAACGCACACAGGGTTAATTTTTCGCCGATACACCATAGAACATTGAAGTTTAAAATATCGATAACTCATTATCGATAACGTCAATCTCTAATTGAGTAGCGGACTGTGACATGTGCGTAGTTGGAATCTGCGAGAATAATATGTTTGAGTTAAAAGAAAGTAGACCCTATGGAGTAAACAATAAAGTCTATTTTTACTTGTCTTGTCTAATAAAATAATGTTTTTCAAATTTTAATCGAAATAAAGCAAATTAAGACTTACCGATGGTATGATATACCACCATTTGATACATTTTTGGTTCTGCTATCGTTTTTACATTCTAGAATAGCACAATAAGGCATTTTAGTATTTTTTTTAAAGTTAAGTTAAGTTTTGTAGGAGTTATTGTCACTGTGACGCTTCTATCTAGACTGATGTGCGTGGCGTGTGCGTGGGGGAAACACTGCGGAACAGCGCAAAGCTCGGGGTACGCGCGCCCCGCCCACATACGACTTCTACTGTTTTTTCTGTTCTGTGGTTGACACACATCGAAAGAGATACCGTGACCCCGGAACACAAAGGGCGATGAATGAACATGGATGGGTTTTAGTCAGTGAAAGTCTGACTTTCCCTCCTGCTCCGCTCAGAGCGGGAGGAGTCATTTGATGATTTACCAGCCGAAAAAAAAATAGGGTTGACACAGCGTCGTAATATCGGAAGCTCAAAATAACAAATAATCACAGAAGATATCCCGTAAGTGACAGTATAAGTTTAGTTTTAAACCGTGAAAACTTAAAACAATAATTTAAACAAAAGACAACCACACATTTCACTCCGGAAAAGAGACACAATACAAAAATCACACTTAATGCATACAAACAATTACTCTAAAAGCCTCCTAGAGGAACCTACTAGAAAATACATAACATCTGAAAGTTCTATTTCGGCTGATCATAAAACGAGCCAAGGTCACGCTTGATGTCATGGCCGACAGAAAGCCACGACCAGCCGTTACGGTTTCATTGCACATAAACCTAATACACTAAACAACCGTAAAGGAGAGGCTAGCATTAATCCTGTGGGAGCAAATTATTCATATATACCGCATAAAAGGAAGATGTTGAGTGTTTGTTTCAGCTGAGTGAGCTCTTGAAGATAATTCTAGGTTTTTTTTTTTAAAGAAACGTTGCCCAACCTTTGAAATTCTCCTGAATCATAGGTGCGTTTTACATACATTTATACTCACAAATAGCCAGACCCGGAACAACTACCTGTAGGCCACACAAATAGTAGTTATTTTTTTTTTGGGACAAGCCCGCCACACTAATCCCAAACCACTGTAACTCCTGAAAGCCAGAATCAACAGTGGCGACCACCAGAAAAGCGCCGAGACAATGAAGCTCGACGAAGTCCCAGAGAATGAAATTACCTGTCTTGGATCCCGCAACGAAATTAATCAGAAAAGTATAGCGGAGGAGTAGGAAACAACCGGTATTTCCACTTCCCTCCATATCAGCAGGAGACAGAATGGAACAAGGCCAATAGGCACAAAGGGACGTTTACAACTGGGATAGGCCCAGTTGCCGAGCACACCGGATAAAAATATTAACATTAATGGGTCCTAAGTTGTGATATTTGATTCCAATAATATAGGTATGTAATAGTGTGTATAGGTAAATAGTAGTTATGTGAGGGAATCGTATCCGAGACACAGAGCTCAGCAGTCAATCGCTCAACCACTGCTTCAACCGTATCGTCATGGGGCGGTTACCGAGGGTTACCGGTATAACATAAAATCCCATAAAATGACTGCAGGCTGTAATTTCTGAAGGGTGGTGTACCTGTAAGCACACCCCATTTCACTAGTTGTGTTTAAGACCTATGTAATAGGGGGCAAGCTTATTGCCATTATGGGCATAATACTGGTGGCTGTTACTGAGTATGTTCTGTTCTCTGTCAGAATATGACTGACTGTTCTGATATGATTGTTGTCAGTTTACTACGCGTCGTATGCACAAGTAGTAATACTTGTGCTTACGATGCGAAGTGTTTCCTTTATCTTGCGGTGATACCTTCATCCGTTGGTCATATCCGCAGTAAACGCGGCTGTTCTGTGAAACTGTTTTATATTACTTCCCTTGCAAACGATACTTGATATTAACCGTTGCTTATGATTTTCGATTCTGGGCTTCAGAAATTACAAAGTACCAGCATTGAGAGTGGAAGTTGGTTACTGGCAATAATCGCTTAAAAATAGATATACATCCATGGCATAGACGATGCATTTTGAGTTTGCGTTAAAAAAATAAAAATTATAAAAAAAAGATGAACTGATAACCTCCTCCTTTAGGAAATCGGTTAATAAGTGATGTACCTATTCAAAAATTAAACAAGAGTACAGTACCCGGCACGTAAGTTGGCAAGGTTTTGGCGGAGTGGGGGCAAGTTCGCGCATCGTACACATAGTGGAACAACAAACTGGTCACTTAAATTTTATTGATTGTCATTTTTGGTTATTGCCATCATTTATTTTTAATCATGTAGTTAAACAAAACAGAGGTGACTTTTATTAGGTGTTATAAATAAAACACATCGTATACCATTTTTCTGGCATGTCTGCGTAAAACGGTATTTGGTCCTGGCATTGTAAAAAACGTAACAAAAACAAAATTTAAAACGATAACAACAACTGGTAACAAAAACTAAATTTAAAACAACAACAATAACAATAACTCGTAACAAAAACTTAATTTAAAACTAAAACTGAACTCGTAACAGAAACAAAGGGTAGTAGTGGTACTCGTGCACGCAAGTGTAATCGGGAGCGAACGGAATGTAGACGCGGTGCGGGAGGCAGGGGTCGACTGACGCGCCAATCGCGCGCTCGGATCGGCGCTACTTCATACCCCGCGTCCCGCTTGACCGCCAAAGAGACCTAAAAAACGACTTCTGCGCATCTAACGACTCTTGCCATGTTACGTGCCGGGGACTGTACCACGTTGTTTCAATGGCTCAACACAAGGCATTAAAAAAAAAGTTTTGTAGTACATTCCCAGCTATGTTGAAGTTGGCTTTCAGTCTTACCAGGTGCAGCTGAACACCAGTATTTTGCATGGAGTAACTTAACGCGGAACCCAGTTAGTACTGGGTAATACTTGCGTATTTATTAATTAAAAGATAGTCTTCTGAGATCAACATGCACTGGCCCCGCGTGACGAGTTACTGCTCCAGTCCCTCTCACGAAGACTTCTTACAATAGAAGACAGCCGTTAGCAACGAAATCTGCTTACATTTATTGTGACAGCAACAGACAAAAAATAAACCATTACTACTGACACACATTATCTTTGGCATACATTAAAAGCCTTGTCCAAATCTAGGTCAGCATAATAAACAAGTAAATCCTCTCTGAGAGACTGGAGCCCGTCCATTGAAGACGAGACGCTAGTACATTAAACAAGAGTTGTTCTCAAACAATCGCAACAAATCACAGTAACTGCGCTACTATTGTTGTTATGTCTTTTGTGAGCCGTGTCACCATATGTTCTGGGTTTGTAGGATGCGTCCTAGTTTTATAGAGATGGTATTCAAATTATTTTTATGGATCAATATTTCTATTTTTTTGATCTCATGAGAGATCTTATGAATGCACGTATGGTAACATTAGAATAAAAATAAATTAAATTTGTCATTGGTTTCGATTTTGTTGTGCACAAACTAAACTTAATTTAGGCTATTGCTATCTTTTACTAAAAGGCAGGGCGAGAAAAGGACGGCTATAGCTACGAACTAAGTTAGAGATGTCCAGTCAAACTAGTTTATGCCTTGCGATTCTCCGTGTTTTTAGTCGACATGTTTTTACCTGCACCCTTCATTTGTATAGAAATATTAGTTCCAACTAAATTTGACAGCTCTAAATTACGTCCGTCTCTTTCTCGTTTTATTAGAGCGCAAAAGATAGCAATAGCCTAAATTAAGTTTAGTTTGTGCACAACAGAATCGACACCATTGTCAACCGTTTTTGATGAACTACTTTAGCTCCTTACACTTTAAGCAACTTCTCTGTACATGCTGGAAAACACAGAACTAAAATAAATGTACCAAGTTTGACATATCGATGAAAATTTTCTTGACAAGCAACGCCACCATTTACTGCATACTTAAACTGGTCATACTAAAACTTTATCGAAGGCAATGAAAGAACTGTCCAAGAACTGGTTCTTCAGCTACATACAATTGTCAGTCAAATGAGTAAAGTAAGTCAGATCGACATTGAAGAAGAATAAGTGCTTGTAGATAATTTGTTATGGAACCGTAACGCAAATTAGGTGAGAGCTAATAGACTAAAACACCAATTTTGTCAGGACTTCAGAAGCATTTAATACATAAAATCAGTTCTCAGTACCATAAAAACATATTCCATAAATTTCGGAGATCGTAATATCAGCGAATGTTTACAAACACGACTTTCTCGAAACAGCGCTTAATCGAGTAAAAGTTATTTGGAGAGCACTCCATCACGTCGCGGATATCCTGCAGATCGTTCCGACCACCATAAAGGACCTGGCTTACAACATAGCTTGTTTAACACCCATAATTTATCAATATGGCCTATTATTCCATACTTTCGCGGTGACTCACAGAATACGAAGGTATATCTGCGCACGGAGGTATATCTGCACAAGGAGGTATTTCTGCGCGCAGGTATTTATTTATTTATTTATTTATTTATGTATTGCTAAGCAGTAATGGTTGTGGGATTTATTTCGAACCCAGGGAGGCGTATTACGTTGCATAAAATATTTCATCAACACTGCTCTCAAAACGGTGAACGAAATCATCATGAGGAAGCATCATGTCCTGGAACCAAAAAATCTAAGACATTTCTAAAGAGTAATTAGAAGTCTGTGTCTCAGCCGTCGGATGATTTTGTCTGCGCACCAATTGTATGTGTACCCATGTTTAGAGCAGACTGAATTTTTAGTAGCAATAGCATTAAGTACTAACTAACGAAACTGATTGAATAAATAACAGCTGGAATGTATCATGATGATTTCAATCATCCCATCAAAACAAAAATTTTGTGACTCAAAAATACTTCTTTTTTTATTTCTTATCGAAGATTTTCAGTGCCTCTCTTGGCTACCACTGCAACCATAGATGCGTAATATGGAATATTATTTATTATGCCTTTCATAGGTGTGCAAAATTGGTGCGCTCAATGGATTACATCAGACCGTTAACCTTCCAGAAAGATATAGGTCAAAAGATCGTCGCAGACTCCATTGTTATCCCGTGTTTTTCCTCTTTTAAATTCGCTGAGACGCCCATTTAATTATTCTGAGCATGACTCGGATCGCGTCTAAATATTTGATGTTGAAGTATTTTCTTTTGTATCAGTATTTGGTTCTTGTCCAAGAATTAAAATACTTATTTTTCTTTTCTAAGAATTGTTTGCTTGAACCGAAATTATTATAATGAGATTTGAAACGGAAACATTAATAAATGTTGTAACTTGTTCTTGAACTATTGGAGTTTTTACAAGTGTTTTGAAGATTGTGAATATCTTTTTCATAAAAATACTTGATTTACAATTCATAAGACCTCAAATTTTGACAGTTTTTCTTTATATTACTTCTTCGCAGTTTCAATTTATTCACTGAAAAAGAAACTCATGTAAAGTCATATAAATCATAGATCTTAACGCGTCAAAACTGATCACTTTTTTGTTTTGTTGACAACTATTATTTAAATAGTATTGTCTCGCTCACTTGTATTGAAAATCATATCTATCGTTCCATAGGGATGTGCGATCTCACTCTTCTCAGGGCTATTAAATTTCCGCTCAACCTAAGCACGGACATCTAACAGTTTAAATATTTGTGTACAGTGTATACGTAATTGTATTGTTATTTGTGTTGTCGGAGTTTCTTGTTCAAATTGTTATTGTTACAACTTCAACTGAAACAGCAATTGGCTCAGAAATAACGTTCCGTCCCTGATCGGATTACCATCAAGACAATTTGGCAATCTTTTTGCATGTCCAAGTTGTATACAGAAAATAATTTTCGTGGAAGTCTCAACTGTAGCCTTTTCCCAAATGTGTTAGGGTCCGCTTCCAGTCTTAACTACTACTATATTTTACATAGAGCGACTGCCCATCTATGTACATCTAACCTAGAGGTTAGATAGGCAGTCCGGTATCCCCTTGGTAAGACTGAATGTCAGAATTTCAGACGTACTCGTAACGACAGTCAACCATCTACACATGACAGTAGGGGCCAGTGACAACGTTCCTTCCGAGTCACGAAAGGTTTTTGAATTTTCCAGGAAGTGTTCCCTTAATAATTGGACGTTGACAGAACCCGATACTAGGAACCTAAAAACTCTCGTGTCAATATTGTTATTTTTTGCTTTTCCGCCAATTGCTCCATATATAACCAGATAGCAGGCAGCGAGCGCCATGTTTTTTCGCCCAAACTTCTTCCTTATTTTCTTTATTGATGGGGGGAATCTAATAATACAATCGGTTCTGACGTCACACCTTAGATAAGATTATCGCTTCTTCAGCGTGCCTATTCTCTATAACTGCGCGGTACAAATTGGGTACAGTCACGCTCACGACTTCAAGAGCGAGCGCCAATGTGTTTTTTTTTATGGCAAGTCGCAGGTCACCGTATGAGGTTGTTGGTACTTAACCAGCAGGTTTAGCCAAGTTGACAATCTACAATCGTTAACGCTAGTAGAAAACTAATCAAATTTATAGGAATGACATCATCTCAACGTTACATCACGTGATCAACACAAACGAATAGAAAAATTCGTAGATAAGTTTACATCGTTCAAAATAATAGAATAGAATGTTATCGTTTCTAGAATGTTGATCGCTATACTCTTTGGTAGGCACGCTCACCATAGACTAACGTGTAGGTTTTTTCTACAGACATTAGAGAATGAGCGATCGACTCAGTCGTGTCAACTTGGCTACCAATTTAGCGCTTTCTACAATCGCTTAACCCCGGGCGTTTGCGATTGTAGAAAGAGCATCGATATGAAACGTGTGTAACTTGGCTAGGCCAGCTGGCCTGAGAGTGCCTTGAATGTAAGGCCTCCAGGCAAGGCAAAGACTTTAAAAACTAAGCGCTACTAACTACACGCTAAGTTGTGGAGTACAATCTTAGTTTAGGGCGTTTTCGGTCACTAGCTCCAATACGTAAACTCGTATATAAGTAACTTTTAGAAGTTTAGAGATTTACTCTCACTATTTTGATTTCAATTTCATGTTGTTACGAATATAGTATTTTGAAAACCATATTATTATGAAATAGGTCTTTACACAAAGTTGTAATCATTTTCCCTACGAGGAAATCGCACTTGAGTTGATACAAGTGGAAACATATTGGTGCTCTTAAAACGGTGAAAGAAAATATCGTGAGGAAACTGGCATGTCCTAGAACCAAAAGTTTTCAGTGAGTGACATCCAATGAGCGTGGTGGATTATTGCTCATTCCCACTCATAGAGTCGGCCTTTGTCCCAGCAGTGGGAATAATAAAGGCTGATTATGCTTCGCCTATCCTACACTATACAGGGTGTAAAAGACCTCATCACGAAGCCGTCAACCAAGCATTCTGTATATCAAACTAAGTAACTTTACGCAAAAATTATTGCTGGGAAACGACTTTTTTTTGGATGATAAATCATGTTTTGTGGTAAAACTCAATGTAACGCACTTAAAACATTGTGCTGATGGATGGATTGAATAGTACGGGGGTCGTGGAGGTGTTTAAAGTAAAAATCTTACATTAAAAACTTGTATTTAAAAAAAAACTAGTCAAAAAGTTGGAACTTTGACCCCCAATATCTCCGTAACTAGAAGGTTCCCAGGTATGGTGTAGAACAAAAAAAACCGGCCAAGTGCGAGTCGGACTCGCGCACGAAGGGTTCCGTACCATTATTATCAAAAAACTGCAAAAAAATCACGTTTGTTGTATGGGAGCCCCCCTTAAATATTAATTTAATTCTGTTTTTAGTATTTGTTGTTATAGCGGCAACAGAAATACATCATCTGTGAAAATTTCAACTATCTAGCTGTCACGGTTCATGAGATACAGCCTGGTGACAGACAGACGGACAGACGGACAGACAGCGAAGTCTTAGTAATAGGGTTCCGTTTTTACCCTTTGGGTACGGAACCCTAAAAATGATCGCAATGACGAGGAGAACAAGTGCCTTTCGGCTTCGTTAAGAGGTGTTTTTTACACCCTTTATATATCGGTGCTTGTGACTGTACCTACGAGGCTATATCTAGGCTACAGCCAGTAGTGTCCAATTACGCGATAGTCGATACACTGTTTTACAAAAAGGAACGAGTTTTTTGTTACCCTTTTTACTTGTTTTCTACGATAACTGACAGGTATTGTATATTTTCTTTACATCTAAAATTAGCATACATCTTGCCTTTTTCTATTCGGGACGTCAAAATAACAGAACTTTATTGAAAACACGTGTAGGCAGAAGTTTAGAGACCGATGTAAGGTTAGAAACGTTTGAAGAAATTTGTAACAAACGCCTATATATAACATAACATCACGATTGTTAACCCCGAGAGGTTAGGCAGTATTGTAAAAATGTGAGTACAATCAATAGTACACCCACCTTTCGCCAGTTTTAAGGAGGCGGTTCACCGAGCAAAATTAGCAACTCAATTTGTGGTGATTCAAACTTCGTTTGAAATACTGTTAGAATAAAGTTCTGATCAGCTTGCACTACGATATGGTTGTTACGTCAGTCACTGCAGGCCGAATTGTGCGAAATGAGTGGTTTTTATTCTTTATAAAACCAAATTTACGTCTTTTGGAAAAAATAAAACGACAATTATGTTCATTATTAAACTGCCTATCCATTAGTATAAGTAGCAAGTCAAAATAATGACTTTACGAGGAGTAGCATTTTATAAATCATTATTTCTCATTTCTGTGGTTTCGTTGTGAGGGGATTTATTAAACATTAACCAACTTAAAAAAAAATATGAAACGACAATTTTGGAGTCAAGAATATGTAGTAATTTAATGTATTTTTTATTAGTTGGTATTTTTTTTGGATAAAGAGGAGTAGGCTCCAAAAAACTGCTCGCTCAAGGTCATTTGCTCGGGGAGCCGCCTTAAGTATAAGCACAGTAATATTATGGTATAAGTCCGATGTAATAGGGGGCGAGCCTATTGCTATCAACCGGGCTCAGGTCAGACTCCGAGCTGAAAAACCCAATTACACTTTTCCCTTCCTGGAAATTGAACCCCCAGACTACAAGGACAGTGGTAGCGCTTGAGTTCAACAGACTAACGATGCATTCAAAATATAGATTTACTAGCACTTCGCTTGCGACTTTGTCCGCAAAAATTGTGATAGCTCGGCTAATACGCATGATATAAATATAATTTATAGCTTATAGCATCCACAAATAATGTAGCTTTCTGTCAGTGAAAGAATTTAAAGAATTGAAGGATTCCTTCCGGAGATAACCCCCTCTTTATGATATTACTATAGAGTATAGATAATGGTGTCAATTCTGTTGTGCACAAACTTAACTTAATTTAGGCTATTGCTATCTTTTTCTCTCTAATAAAACGAGAAAGAGACGGACGTAATTTAGAGCTGTCAAATTTAGTTTGAACTAATATTTCCATACAAATGAAGGGTGCACATAAAAACATGTCGACTAAAAACACGGTGAAGCGCAAGGCATAAACTAGTTTGACTTCTATAACTTAGTTCATAGCTATAGCCATCCTTTTCTCACACTGCCTTTTAGTAAAAGATAGCAATAGCCTAAATTAAGTTTAGTTTGTGCACAACAGAATCGACACCAATGTTATTATATCTTAGCAAGTACAGTAATACCAAGTTTATTACGAGTATGGTACTCATAAACTAGGAACCTGCAACGTATCCTTGTGATATTGTTTCTATCAACTCAATACATTGTTCAAGTAAGCGCTTCTATCGCTTTGTGTCGTGTTAGCTTATGTTGCTCTATAGCAATAGAGCAACATAAAGCGTGTTGAAACATGAACTATGGCTTTGGAATAGTGTACACGATGTGTACATAGCTTTTTGTCAATGTTTTTCGATATAGTGTTCAACATAAGCTTTCCTTTATAGATAACAGAGCAGCGGTGGCCCAGTGGTGGCGGCCCCGAGTTACGTACTAGTCGTAGGTTCGAACCAAGGCAGGCGCATTACTTTGTGTAATTTATTTCATCACCACTGCTCTCAACACGGTGAAGGAAAACATCGTGAGGAAACCAGCATGTCCTAGAACCAAAAAATTCGAAGACATGTGACATCTACCAATCCGCACTGGGCCCGCGAGGTGGATTACAGCCCATTCCCTCTCATAAAGAGGAGGCCTGTGTCCCAGCAGTGGGAACATTAATAGGCTGATGATGATAGATAATATAATATAACATCACGCCTGCAATCCCCGAAGGGTTAGGCAGAGGTGTATCTAATAGTACACCCATTGGCTGCTACTGAGAAATTCCTGATGACAAACCCAATAACACTTTGCCCGACCCAGAAATCGAACCCAGGACCTCTTGCTCAGCAGTCGTGCTCGCGACCACAAGACCAACGAGGCGGTCGTTTATATAGTTGGTGCCAGTTAAGATGAGAATAGCGGTCATTGGCCTTTCCCTAATATCTCTTCGTACGAACCAAAACAAATAAAACCATGTATCGTTTTGCATTAATTAAAGCCAAATAAATACGTTTTCTTTCTTTCTTTCTTTTCTTTCATTACAAAAAATGTTGAAGATCACAATACGTATAGATGACGATTCCAGATTTGAACAGGCTTATTTTTGGTTTTCGAAGTTAAGAAGTTTAACAAATGTAATAGGTGGGTCAATGACCGCTATTCTCATCTTAACTGGCACCAACTATAGATAGATGTCTATAAAACCTACAAGTTACACACGACTTCAAGAGTGTAGACGAATGACGATCGATTTCAAAGGAGACTCGTAACAAGATTGATGTAAGCTTTTCGGTGGCTTATTTTAGGAGCTCGTGTCTAAATAATAACAGCCGCTCGGGTCGATTGTTAGGTGAAGCCGCGCTTGCCTAGGTTGATCTGTGGATGAGTGACCACCCATTACATACCGAGCTTCCTCCGTGCCCCGAAAAGCACGTTGAGCCGTTGGTTCCCGCTGTCATTTGTAGATCTTTGACAGTCGTTACAGGTAGTCAGTGGCTGAAAGTCTGACAACTAGTCTTACCAAGGGGTGTCGTATTACCCTGTACCCAGTATTAACCGGGTTTTGGAGGTCAGATAGGCAGTCGCTCTATGTAAAAAACTGGTACCTATTCAGCTGCATCCGGTTAGACTGGAAGCCGACCCCAACATAGTTGGGAAAAGACTGGTCAGACGATGATGTCGATCCAACACATTTTTCACATTTCCATCATTGCTACCTCTGTTAGAATGGCACCTTTTCTAGTCTCTCTTCTTATTATGGCTTTCGGTGTACCTAAACAAACGTCACATCGCATTAATCAGATTGACGATGACTCATCACATGGCTAATGCAAAAACAGCCATCATTCATCAATTACGGTATTAACCCCATATAATCCAACATAATACTGCCAGCTTATCGTCGTTTAAACCATAATAATTTGCAATAAAACCATTTCAAACATTTTTATCAAATTATATTTGGCCAAAATTATTTTACGCACGGTGTTTGCGAATGTCAAATCATATAAATTTATGTTGGATTTGCTCCCCGCAACACCTGCGTGTAGGGTGTCCCGGTTAATCCTTATCACCGGGATAATTCCCTTTTGTGAACGCGATTATGGAACGTTGTGTAATTCACATAATTCATGCGTCTCTAGCTTATTATAAAAGGCGAAATTAGACTGTAATGTTTTAAATTGGGGTAGTAAGGTAGTAGATTATATTATTTATGTTTCCCGGGTGTAAAGTAATATTGTTGGTGTTAAATGTTTACTGTCTCGCGGAAATTGTAAAATAGACGGGAAATGGGTTAGAAAGATGTTGGTTGATGTAATGCTTACAAGCCGTTACTGTGCATGCACTATCGCCATTTTATTTGTCGACTGTCGTTATTTTTGATGGTACAGTGTCCTGTGTGTAATGTGTTGGTATCGACTGAAACTTACGACTACATGTCTGACAAATATTTCCAAGTGTTTCTCGAGATCAAACATAAAAATATAAGTTTTATTGTACTAGTACAGTAAAAAATATATTTTTGTTAACTATAATGTTTATTACTGGCATAATTAACTCCAATAAAAAACACTGGGTAAGCATAACATGCTCAAGAAATCAACAATAATAAAAAAACCCAACCAAATAAATTGCCAGCTAAAATGCTCAATTTCAACGAAAATCTTTTTATCTTTTCCGACCTATCTTAAACGGTGCCTACTTATAAATATGATGGAGCAAGCACTACAAATAGCCGACGCAAGTGGCTCAGGACTATCACGACTAAGCAGGTCTCAATTATTGTCGCCCCTCTTCGCAGACAAGCGATATAATCCGCTTACCACGACCGACGCGAAACATTAAGCTATAATTATTAATAGCGGCCTGTAATAACTGGATGACCTTGTTTGTTGAGCGGTTTTTTGGGGTTATGTTGTAATGGAGAATGAGGAAACTTGATAACAGCGATAAAAAGCAAAAAAAAAAAAGGTTAAATGCTTGCAAAAATAAACCCCGAAAAATTAAACATCGAAATTCCAGAACGAATATTTTATTACAAAAAAAATAAAATCTCTAGCGAAAATCCTGTAGATATTTGTAATTGTAACACCCTTAGGAAATGATTTAAAACCAGGTATTCAATTTATTATGATAAAAATGTTCGGAAAAAGCGTAAAATGTAATAAAATGTCCGCTTTTGGGTACGTCGTCGTTAACATTCACAGGCTAACGACATTATATTAACGAAGATAGAATATTTTGCTTTCAGTCTCTAGGCACTATTTTAAGGGATGATAAATTGAATAAAATCTACTGGCTAATGAAATAATACAATTACGTCGAGTTGGCAATGCGACACAGACATTTATCAAGCCTGTCAAGGTAAATAGTTATTAGTAAAATCTTTAAGACATAAGCCAATAAAATAAATAAATAAAAGCCTTTATTAACAATCTTCTATGTTACATTTCATCTTATAACTACTTATCGCTTACTAATATTGAATATGGTTGTTTATGAAAGCAACGTTAATTTAATGTTATTACTCGTAATAGACACCGGTTCCGTGATTGTCTTGCTCTTTGGCATAGGCCTCCCCAAGTGTTCTCCACAACGATGTATCCCTTGCTATCCTCATCCAACACCATGTTGGAAGACGTAAGTCAATAGGCTTGATTAATTACATTGGCCAAATGTTGGCAAAATTGCTGTGTACCTAAAATATGATAGTCACATCTGCCCAACCACCACGATTGGCTAAGGCGCGATGTTACGTTTATCTAAAAGTTAATCACCAGAAATAAATTATTATAAATAACCAATCTAATCTCATAAACCTCCAGCCTAACTTAACAAGCTCAAAACCACCGCACCCCCTTTCCAAATAACAAAAACACCCAAGTGTCGAAAAGAATATTTGAAGTCTGTAATAACGGCACCCTTCTTTAATGAAATGGGAAGAAAAATCCCGACGAAATACCTTGTCACCCGGTTGATGCGCGTCAACACAGATTAGTGGAGCGACGTTCGCCTTCACTAATGTCACCGGCTGTGCTTTTTTTCCTTTGCCCTTTTTTTAATAAGAAAAATCTGTTTCCGAGAATTATGGATGTGTTTAATTTAAATTGGAATAAATGCAGCGGATGTTTATAAATTTCATTGGGAAGTAGAAAGTTTTCAGTATAAACAAACGTCGTTCTAATTTACTAAATAGACCACAGAATAAATAAAAAAAAACATCGCTATTGATACATAATCTGATGAATCACTATGATTAATGGTAATACTGACTTATGCTAAGTTAGTAATAATACCTTAATTACACTTAAAGTACTTACAGTATTCCCGCGATCATGATGCTTGCAACAGCGTCGAAATATCGGGTCCTCATTAATAAAGAAAATCACGGATATTATCCCGTAAGTACTTTAAGTGTAGTGAACAACCGTGAAAGTCTAAAACAATACCATAATTAACAAAAAATACATTAAAATCAACCCCAGCAGAATCAAAACTTTCTCATGGAACATTCCAAAAACATCTTCAGTATTATTTACTTAGTTACCATTCCTTTCGGTCTGTTACAGATTATATTTTTTACCAACATTCGTTCGTTCCAATTAAATCATTCACGGAATCCTGTACCGTGTGATGGTAGAAAAACTAAAACCCTCACGGGAACCAAAGCGGAGAAACATGATGAGATCGTATTTTTATCCAGAAACCGATTGAAATTAAATGAATCACAAAGATACCTACCATTTAAATAGTAAAGCAATTTAAGTCGACTCGACTTAACTCTATGTAACTGGAATTTAATATCGTCTCAAATATTATCAAAGAGAAATAAAGAAAATATTTACAGAAAATCTTGGAAACAGAACTTTGATACTAAATCAAAATAAAGGCATTCCTAGTTCGACATTACCAATTCGAATATTTATGACATTACTAACCTCATTTCTTATTCGGAGACCTGTTGTGGATCTGATTTATAGGATAGCTATCCAATAAAGATCTAGAAATACCTCCTATTGTTTCGAAATCTCAAGAATCTTACGATAAAAGAGACGTCTCTAATATTGTATCCGGGCTCCTAATTCCGATTTTAAACATGGCAAATATATTTCGTAGAATTAAAGCTCCGAATTCGCAAATCAGTTCCGTGACAGATTCGATTCGCACACCGCTTTAACATGCAAAACGAACTCGATCTTTACAGAATACTATATACGCTGCCTCTGCACGATTCCAAGTTTTATTCCTGCCAACTTGTTACCCTGGCTTGTTTTTAGATAAAATTCGAAATAGATGCAATCTCTCGCTTGTCTCAGACATAGAATCGAAAAATCTTTCAAATACCTGGATCAGGAGTTCCGGACGCAGAATGATTGCTATCTCTATACAGTTTTAGTTAGGGCTTATTTTCGATTGTCTCGGCAAATTGAGAGGTATTTTGAAATGTCGTTTTAAGAATGTCAATAAAGAATTGGAGTTTGCGTTGTTATGTTTATTGAAGATGTTTAGGATTTCAGAAGGTGGCTGGATGGTTTATTAATTTTATTATTCCGTGATTAAATCCTCATTCAATGTTTGAAGGTAAGTTCCTCTGATACTTGAAATTCTTGACGTGTTTAAAGGTAACTTTGTTATTGTAAACATCAACATATCGCTACACGTGTTTCTGATGTACTGATATATTAAACGCTCTTTGTCATTAATAACTTTAGATACTTACTGAATACGTGACTAAACAATTTCACTGCACTTTCTCATTCTCCAATGACCCATACCTCAATTACCATTAAATCATACCTACCAATCACACAGTATTCATGCGAAGCAAAGCAAGCCGTTATCACGGGTACTTTCCATAATCGCAGCACACCATGCATTTCCATGGGTTATAATGAGCCTATCACTTGCTCATTACCACGCCATAGAACATAATTGCAGTTCTGCGTTCCCGTTAGGCGACCTGCGCGTGCGCTGCGAGCTAACGTTAATTATAGAGCGGAGCTGTCACTGTAGAACGAATAGACGCTCCTTATTAGCGGGACAGGAAGGTTGCCGATTTGTTGACAAAGCCTGGCTTTAAGTCTTGCTGTAAATTGGAGGATTTATGTTTGTAATACTTTTGCCTAAAACATCTATTGACAAATTAGTAAAGGTGTTATAAGACTGTTTTGAAGCGGTTGACTCAATTTATCAGTAAATAAATAGTGAAAATTACTGGAACAAAAAGAGAAAAATATTGAAAGAGGTTCCGTTCCATATTTCTTCTCTTTCAAGTAAGATGCTAATCATTGAGAACATTCATAGTTTTCTCCAGAACTGGAACTTTCCCACTAACATATTCAATTCCATTAAATAAATCCAGTTCCGCCAGCTATTCAATAAAATCCATTACGTCTGATTAAAAATTAATTTATTCCAAACATTAAGTCATTGATAGCAAATAATTTTAATTACAAGCGAATCAACATGGCGGCTCCTGTCATCTGCATTCGAGTTGTACGGAAACGTCAGTCACGGCTGAGACGCGCTCGTCAATGGACGCACTAGCTTTTATGTGCGGACGCCGCCATTTATAAGCGTTTTATGTAGATACCTATGCTGCTGATTAGTTTGTGGAACTGGATTGAGGAATTAATAGAAAACCTTATTCAATCACTCCAGTTCGTGGTAAATGTTTGATTAATTTACGTTCGTAAGAAATGAGGGATTTTGATTTTTCGGAAAAAGTTCTTTTGAAATAGAAATGTCCTAAAATAGACGGATATTATGGTGGTATTAGTTAAAATGAATTGAGGCTTGGGTTTTGAAAGTAATATTTAGTTAAAAGATATTCTAATTTCTTAAAAGGCACCTAATACATGATATACTAAGAATCCATATCTGATGTCATGGATTTTTAGCTTAGTATTGTTTTATACGATGCGTAAATCAATTAGCTCTGTGTTCCCTTCGCGTTATTAATTGATTTTCGTAGTTTTCCCACAAAACCAGCCATCTGTTACCGCATTTACATACCTAATTTTATATTATCATAATGCCAACCAATCAACCAGTAAGCCCAATGACCATCAAAATTAACATCAACATGCTCATAATGAGCATACATCAATAAAACTCGACCTCTTTCCAAAGTCCATAGTAAAAATTAAAAAATCAGTTTATTAAAAGACTTAAGAAACGAGTTTCGTTGCATGCCAGTTCGCATGAATGGAGTTATATTTAAGCGTGCAATGTAAGAAAAAGGGAGAAAGAAAAAACCAGTATGGCGGCATAATTTAGTGGTAAAGCAATGGATTGCCGCCAGGTGGCCGCCGCTGCGTCTGCGCATACAACCGGTTGGCTGGTAAAACAAGTTGTGAAAAAACGGCGGCGACGGAAAAGATAAAAAAAAACATTTTTTTTTCTTTTTGTCTTTGCACGTAAAGAGTTTGCTTGCAGAATACTAAAGCAGCGGGATAAGGGGCCTTTTAAGGCCCTTCTAACCCTAAAATTAGCAAGCAGCTCTATTTGTGGTGGTTCAAACTTCGTTTGAAATACTGTTAGAATAAAGTTCTAATCAGCTTGCACTACAAAGCGGTTGTTACGTCAGTCACTGCGGCCGAATAGTGCGAAATTAGTGTTTTTTTTGCGATTTACAAAAAATCTATTGATTGTACTAAAAAAATAAAACACATAAGACCTGCTTTAAAGTTAGTTCAGTTAGTATGCAAAGTTTCATGATCTAATTTGAAGTACTTTTTGAATACCAGCGGTTTATTGTACGATTTGGAGGTAAGTTTTTTTTATCGAGAAAAGTTTATGGAATCGTGTTTTCGTCACACTTATTACCTAGCATTAATCCTCAACTTTACCATATATTTATTTCAAAATTAATGCTGCAGTATTTTAAGGGTAACGGAGGATCATGCTAAGCCATTTGAGGGAGTATAGGCCCTTAATAAGTTTAGACTTAAAATATACTAAAATTTGGTTTACCACAGGATAATCTAAGTTTGGTAGTTAAGACGGTGACGAGATGACGGCGTAACCGAATCCATATGCATGCTTACAAAGTTTAAAGCAACGGTCAAGTTAATTAGTGTTTATAATTAACTTGATATTTTACGGTCTTATAAGTTTCACCACAGCAGTACCAAGGTACAAAGTAAGGTATAAAAAAAACCTGAAGTCATGATTTATCTGAAATCTCTAATTTGCAGTTTGCTCTCAGGAAGTACAAATCAATATTCGTTCCGTTTTCCGTATGAAGAGAGGTCGTTTCATCAAAGCTATACCAATTAAGAACAGGTTTATAGGATCGACTTCTGATTTCAGGGGCCTCAACTCTGATAAAAATACCACCTTGTGCATAGTTCCTTTATTAATCCAAACCTCTCACACGCGAAATAAAAAAAATAATAATCTGCCACCTTTTTTTTACACAATTTACTTTAGACCTTAACTAAAAGAACAACTGACATTTCACATTACCACATCATTCAACAACGTCTTTTCTTTCTTGTCCACATTAATTTTAAAGTCCAAGTACCTATTCCACAACGCCATAACTAACAACTTATACCACACAACAATGTCAACTTGTCAGTAAGTAAAGATCAAGATAAAACGAGATGATTTGTAGATCCCACTCTCTAGCCCCGTGTGTATCTTTTGATTAACGCACAGCGCGTTTTAAACACGCATCCATTCATATTTTACTTCGGTATTTTCATATTTATTGTTTATTTGGCTCTGATAAGTAATGGGCTTTTGTATTGTTTATAATGGTAGTCGATTCTGTACTTGCGTTGTTGTGGAATTTAAATAATATGGGAGAGGTTTTAAAGCGCGGATCAAAGGTTCTTAACATAGCTTCTGTTGTTTTTAATTAAATGAAATTGAATAAAAACAACAAAGCGATTTTGCAGCCTGAAACATAGTTTCAACTACCGCAGAAGTTAGAAAATTTCACACACTATTTTATGTAAAAAAAATAATATATTGATTTGTTGTACCTATTACATAATGTAGATGACTACTAATATTGTTTATTAGGTCAGAAACGACGCCTATTACAGAAGTCAAGTATGGACTATTTTTGACAGAAATGCACTTACCTACCCACCCTCAATGACACAAGATGTAAGTTTGTGTATGTGCCCTCCGGCCGTTTTCGCAACTGCGATTCTGGTTGTGAATTAGGAATTTTTATAATTTTTTCGCAACCAGTTGCGAATCAAGAAAACTTTTGCAACTGGTTGCGAACAAAGAATAAATATTCCTAATTCGCAACTGGTTGCGAATCGTAGTTGCGACAACGGCCGGAGGGGTATGTGTGTATGTTTTGGAAATAAGATAACAGAAAAATTGGGATGCCGCCGCCGCCGCCGCCGCCTGTAGGCCTTATCAAAATTGATACAACGTGTAAGTTCAGCTCTGGCTCTGAAGATACAGGTTATGCCTAGTTTCGGAGTCAGGGATACTTATTACTTAATTTGCCTAATATAAGCCCTAGCTACAGTATCCAATGAAATTGTAATCCAATGTCCATTCTCCTATTTTAAGTGACTATGATGTACACCTTAGAATAAGACCAATTGTAAGAAGGGTTGCAAATAAAACAATTATTATTATTATTATAGTTTCATCTTCTGTTTCGTACTAAGAAAATAACCAAGGAAGATAATATACCAAATACATGACCCTTCAAGGTATTATGCAATATTTAAATCTAATAACTTTCAGAGGAAAGTATGTGTAGCCGAAGAAAGGAAACATGTATGGCTTCTAATCGCTGTACCGCTTGGAAACCTATTGTAGAATTTTCTTCACCTGCCTTTGAGAAACTAAAAATATAATTACAGTGTGAAATAATTGTTTTATTGAAAGTATGATTTTAGTACAAGTTTGTTGTTTGTTGGTCTAAATTTCCATAAAGATGTAAATTACAATATTTTCTACACTAAATTACTGATAGAAATTATAACCTTTGACTGTATTAGATTGTAAGCATTACCTTCGCACACTTAACACATCATCTGCTTAGCCTTTTCCCAACTATGTTCGGGTCGGCTTACTTAACACATAAATATTAATAATATTCTAAGCATCCATAAGTCATCGCAACCATTAAATCTTTAATTCATTAAAATACCATAAAACATGTCAGTTTTAAATTTTAAACCATCAATATTTCGACAGGTAGTCGTAAAATATTTCAATCAATTAAAAACAAAATGGCTGCCGCATCAATAAATAAGATATTACGTGATGCAAGACTACAAGGTGTTTCACAAACTGTGGAAAACTATGTCGAAGGCTTTCTCATGGTGTTGGCTTCCCTTTTGAGGTCATATTTTGTTTTAAATTTATGTTTATTTTATTCGGATTGTTTTTCATAGTTGTTTTTGTGCATTACGTAAAGCGCAAGCTATAAAAAGATGGGGTCATAAAACCTACTATAACTTAACACTTTGATAGATATTGCAAAACGGTGTTGTGTCTATTCTTGTCTTGTGCAACTTGGAAAACTACATTACTTTCCTTTTATTTTCTGTTCGGTCCTCTACACAATTTTGGATCTAGCTAAGGTCTTAGTTTACCTGAACCAGAATAATCTACAACGAATACTGCGTAAACATCTCTGAAACTATGCTAAAACACTTAGAAAATTCCAAAGAGAACGTTCAACACGACAATAGTCGCGACATGTCACCGAAAAATACCCTTCCACCCGACAAACCACACCCTTCACCGCATTATCCCCAATTCTGGAATATTTCCTCAAACGAGAGCTCCTCGACTATTTTGTGCGTACGACGAAACTCACGCAACTTACTAATTACGGGCCATCATTTGTAGCCTAAACTCCTGGAGCACGACAAAGTTCCACTAAATACTGAGAGGTTTCGGGTGTGGTCGTAGAGGAAAATGAGCGAGAAATAATAAGCTGAAGAGGGTCGGTGGTAGGTCGTTTGTGTGTCCGTCGGCTAGTTATATTTTGGCATGTCAATGTCCTTTTAAATGTACGGGGAACTTGGAAGTTGAATCAAAGATAAATTAATTACAAGCTCTCTCAAATGTTACGCCACATCCAAAATTTCGCCTTCCTTTGAAGAATCTATTCAAATTGTTAATCTTGAAATAGTCAGCGTGTAGTGAAAGCGTTGTCAAGGGGAGGTACCCCAAATAATTGTCGTATCAGTATTAAATAGTTTCCATCCACTGCATTAAACTCCATTCAGCATAACGACACATTAACTACCCCTTTCAATTAAAACGTAGCGAAGCCGGAGAGTAATTTCTCGCTTCGCTACGTTCCGCTCCGCTCTCGCTCCGACCTCGTTCGTTGAGGACCGCAGGGCAGGCGACCCTTTGTTGCGTGAGAAACAAAACTTTGGTCTATTCGCAAGAATGTGCGGTCGGACCGACGCGGTTAATGTTCTGTACCTAACTCCGACCGTTTTGGACTTAGATCATTGTATGTACTTAAAACTGTTGTATATAATCATGCCTGGGGATTTAGACAAGGAGGTGAAGTCTTGTTTGCCACATGCTAACAGATTAGTTAAGACTTGAATGTTGTGTGGAATCATGCATATAAAACGTGCAAAGCAAGGAGAAGTAATTCGTACATGAAGTATCTTAATCGGAATAGCCTTTTCCCAAAACTGTTGTGTTCGTCTTCCACGTCGGGTTACTTTTTTCATGATTATAATTATTTACAAGCCACTCATAAACAAGGGTACAAATCCAAACTACGCTCTTCGTCATCAGCAACAACAGTCCACTGTTCGACATGTTCCTCTCAAATAGCACATTTAACTCGAACAGCCACCCTGCGCCCAAAAACGTACCCAGCTTATTTATATCTCCACACAGCTCTCTTTCCCTAAATCCATATTCATGAAATTATTCTAAAAGAAAATGTTAATTACGTCTCCAACCTTCCCAAGGTTGTGTCGAATTACCCACGTTGCTGTTACACCACCGTTGAAGTGAGTTGGTTCCGCACGTCCGCTCCACTTAGCTGCGGTGTTTAAATTGACCTTAAAATGTACTAGTTATGGGTAGGTGGAGACAGAAAGGTACGGTTTTACTTCTTTGCTATGGACCAGCCAGGTACTACTACCAAGTGCACTGAAGGTCGATTTCAACCTTATTACCGTAGGCCGTAGAGTGAAAAGTGGCAGACCCTCAACTCAAAAGATTTTGTCACGAGTGAATCAGAAGTGAAAAAAAAACAAACTTCTAGGTGAGCATGCACCATTGTCGACCGGCGATTACCTACCATCAGGAAACAGCTTCTTGTCGTGACCAAAACTCCAAGACAATTTTTTTGCAATATCGGAAATAGAGGGGAAAAAAACTGCTTCTTTTTTGCAAGTTTGGTGTTTGCAAAGATCTTAACGGAAACATTGTCTCGCCTTAAATATTTCCGTCCCAAACAATATAACAGACTTGAGACTACCCACCAAACACGAGACTTATTCCTTCTATATGTACAAGAATAATGAGATTAACGAATGCAATCCCCGGATTAAATTTATTATGCGTGAAAGAACGGGGGAAGAATACTAATCTCCCAGGGTTGCTCAGGGATGGCAAACCTTATGGCACGCGCCAAGTCTACACGGAATTGGCAGGGGTCATAAATCACGCCATTGCGGTTCACTGAAACATTGGAATCTCTCAAAATGTAAATGCCCTTAGTCAAAGCGAAAGTCCAGCGATCCATCTTTATTGGTTAACGGACTGTCTGAGTTGGCCTGTGGTATGTTTATCGCGGTATTTAGCACTGAAAAATGTTCGACTGTAATCACTATCACTACATATTATAAAACAAAGTTCTCGGCCGCGTCTGTCTGTATGTTCGCGATAAACTCAAAAACTACCGCACCGTTTTTCATGCTGTTTCAACCAATGGATAGAGTGATTCTCGAGGAAGGTTTTAGTATATAATATAATTTGTCAAACGGGCGGGCGAAGTCGCAGGCATAAAGCTAGTCTATACTAATATTATTATTACTATTTTTGTTTGTAAGTTTGTATGTAGGGGGTAATCTCCGGAAGTCATGAACCAATTTCAAAAATTGTTTCACTGATAGAAAACTACATTATTCGTGAGTGCTATAGGCTATATTTTATTCCCGTACTCCCACGGGAACGGGAACTACGCGGGTGAAACTGCGGAACGTCAGCTAGTACAAAATAAAGTAGAAACCGTCTGTAAAGAAAATCTCTTTGTATTCCCTCCTAAACACTGACACAACGTAAGGTATAAATATGTCTGAATATGAAGTTGTTGATACAAATATCAAACTCCTGAAACAATTCAGTGTTAAGTGTAGACTACACCTATTGAGAATTTCACAGTGTTTTGACAAACTACCAAAGAAACGAATTCAGTTGGATATTGATAAAACAGGGCGTATTTTTCGTGTAAATGCGTCCATTTTTAGTATATGCCGTTATTTTCGGCAGAATTTAAAATTAATTCCGTTTCTCAGTACTTAGTTCATGTAGCTTACAAAATATTTCTTAAAAACTTGTGCGTAAGGTTTGGCATCCCTGTAGAGAGGCGACGAACCCACCGAAGCCGGTGGCTCTTTGTACTGAATTCCGCTTGAATTACGAGTACCCTCTCCAAAGTATTACTTACTGTTCACGCTATTTCTACTTGGGGGGTGAGCAGGACTTCAAACAGTAGCAACATATTGGGAAATCACTTCGTCTTTGAAGAAAACAAGAACAATTCGTAATTACTTGCAGTTTCGACATGTTCGGCTGGAAAGTGTGAAAATTCTTTTGTTCGATTTGTTTCCTTCATAATTGAACTTTGAAGGGTATTTGGAAACTCCTACATACAGATTCCGGTTTTCGGTAAAATTACTTTCATATTTTTTTTAAAATATTTTTTCGTTGTAAAATATTTTTACGTTTATTACATATCTACTTCAATATCTGCATAAATATCATATTTATAAGTGAGTTTTAATTAAAATTCTTCGCAGAATAAACATGGTTAAATTATGTTTCATTATTACTGTGTTCAAAATCAGATATATTTTTTAATAAAACGATGTTTTTTAAAACATGTTCAAGAATGAAAACTATTTTAATTAATAATTTAATTACATTTAATAACACTAGTTTACACGGTTTTCATACCCCAGCTGAAAGTTGTTATTTTGTTATTCATTTAGGTAGAATTATCCAGAAAAAATAATAAAAAAAATCTGTCACGTCTGGTTTAAGAAATATTTATTATCTTAACTGAAATACATAATTTTGGTATTAACACTAAACAAAATAAAAATGAATATTTTTTGCCTTCTTTTTACAGCTATTTAAATTAGTTTCTCTTCTAATGGACCAACATTAATCCCCTAACATGTTTTCATCCCAAAATCCTTGATGTCTTTCTTCAAAAACCTTTAAATCTTGGTGAAAACGTTCGCCTTGTTCGTCACTCATACTTCCTAAGTTTTCAGAGAAAAAACTCAGATGCGAGTGCAGAAAATGAATCTTAAATCACATGTTTACTCCCATCTTTTGAACCCCACCCACTTTTTTATCTTGATTTGCAACGGGAAATCCAAAATAATGAAGATGTGCACTTTTTAATGAATCTACAATGGGTCTTCTCTTTTTTGAAAATATAAACCGTCCACAATCATAACAAAAACGATCAGAACTTTGTTAATACCTTCTACTCGAAATTTAAAATTAATCCGGAATAAGATAATGTCGTTTGAAGCGAACAAATAAACAATAAACTGTCGTCACCACGTTATGTAGTTAAAAAAAACATTTGACTGCAGGAAGAAACTGTGACGTGATAAAATATTTCTGCTAACACTTTTAGGTTTAAGGAAGGTAGATTAACATATTTATATACATTTATTTTGGGGTATAAAAAAAAAGTTCAATTTTGTAAACTAGTGTAATCAATCACAACATTAAAATCGACCACCATTTCAAGTATCATAAAAAAAAACAATAGAATTACAACCACAGTATATAATGATGGTTCTTATATACATAGGTATTGCAAACACGTACCTACCTAGTATTCGCACCATGACTACCTAATTTGTTTGTACATTCGACACAATACGACTTTGTGTTGTAAATCAATTTAGATAGCCCTTGAATAATTGGTTTAAATAAATGACGCTCATATTTTTTTTATTTAGTAGGTACGATAAAATTGACAACCATACAAATTGTAATTGATAAAACTGAAAACCTGAAAAACGTTATTCTCGGTACCCACTCGTCATTGTAAACAACTTTCACAATGGAATTAAATCTGAAATTGTGAAAAAATCGAGAGCGGCTGCCATCAGCTTCGCCTGTGTGGAGTACAGTACTTGTCCCACGAGATCGTATTACTGGGATAACAATCATCCTATGGGAATCCAGGTTACAAACTATCTTTGTGCTCATATATATCCGTTCATTAGTTTTGCATGAAAGAGTAAATAATAACAGCCGCTCGGGTCGATCTTTAGGTTAAGCCGTGCTTGCCTAGGTTACCCTTACATACCGAGTTTCCTCCGTGCCTCAGAAAGCACGTTAAGCTGTTGGTCCCAGTGGTCGTTTGTAGATCTATGACAGTCGTTATAGGTAGTCAGAGGCCCAAAAAGTCTGACAACCAGTCTAACTAGGGGGTATCGTATTACCAGTGCTAACTGGGTTGTGGGTTGGAGCAGCGGTGGCCCAGTGGTGGCGGCCCCGACTTACGAACAGTAAGTCGTGGGTTCGAATCCAGGCAGGCGCATTACTTTGTGTAATTTATTTCATCACCGCTGCTCTCAAAACAGTGAAGGAAAACATCGTGAGGAAACCGGCATGTCCTAGAACCAAAAAATCGAAGACCTGTGACATCTACCAACCCGCACTGGGCCCGCGTGGTGGATTATAGCCCATTCCCTCTCATAGAGAGGAGGCCTGTGTCCCAGCAGTGGGAACTTTAATAGGCTGATGATGATGATGAACTGGGTTGTGGAGGTCAGGTAGGCAGTCGCTCCATGTAAAATACAGGTAATCATCTGCACCCGGTTAGACTGGAAGCCGACCACAACATAGTTGGGAAAAGGCTAGGCAGATGATGAATGAGTATGTAACATCAATCCATTCTGAAAAACTTTCGCATTTATAAAAATAGTATTACTATGGAACATCTCACACTTTTTAACAATTCTAGGGACCAGCCCTAGAATTGTTAAAAAGTGTGAGCTGTTCCCTTGTGAACCCTTTGTAACAGTTGTTCACAATGGTGAGTAAAATGACCCTTTAAAAGAGTTCCAGTTATTTAAATTACACCTTGTATAGCTACAGTCGCGCATCAAATCGAAAGAGAAAAGACAGTTTGAAGTAACTTTACTACAAACTGTCAAAGGTGAACGGCGAGATTGCATGTAATTCGGGACCCAGTAATATGGGTAGCGTACATTGTGGAAACTTATGAATAGTTAAAGAACGACTCAATACTAACAAAAAAGCAAATGGAAAGTAGGTTATAGAAGTTGGGAGAAAAAAGATATGAAAGGTAGAAGATTATAACCTAACTTAAGGCACGGACTTATCGGTTATTATTTAGTACATAGTAGAATTACATAAAATAGCTTTTATCCGTATTCCACGTAGCCGTTTAACACAAACAAACAATTGAATGATCTACAGACTATGTCCTAAGATGAATTTGACACTGACGTTCCATTTGTCAGTTATAAGAAGGTAAATGTCATACGTTGCGTTCGGAAATGCACGACGACTTATTTTATATAAATTAAAATCATTCGTAACTTTTAATGCCCATCATCTAGTAACTCAATATTTTTTATATAGAACTCTGATATACTCTTGACTATAATTAATATAAACTAGACCGTGAACGGCGCTCCGTTGATATTTAAATTACGTGGGTCTAACCTCGCCATTCTCCTTTTCTCATTCGATTTTGAACTTAATCATCAACAGTTTATGGTTTAATTATGAGGTGTCCTGTAGTTTCTGTCTAGCCCCATGATAGAAAGCATGAGTATATGTATGTATGTAATTGTTATTGCTAATAGAAGTTCACTTTGCCCAGACCCTCTGGTCGAAGCCACTAAGCACAAAGTGAAGCTGTATCGCTAAAATTATATAGCTAGCTCCTATACTATGCTGACTCGTGCTGACCGCATTTTAGTGCTCCTAGTCTACATTCACTACATCGCTATACAATAGGTAGAGTAAGTAGCTTGTAAGGTTTCAATGGACTACCATCGACCATTGCTGGCCTTAGCCTTTACACAATGGTGTTCCATATAATCTTGTAGTAGTAGAGCTCTTTGTTAAGGCGATCGACTAGGGAAGCAGACCATACTATTCCTATTTTAACTGCAAATCAACGATGTTGTGTTTGAAGGTATGGTTTTCGCAAACGCGAGTTCTGGTACGGTCTGTTATTTTTGACCCCTAAGGCCCTTCTAACCCTAAAATGAGCAACTCTATTTATGGTGGTTCAAACTTCGTTTGACATGCTGTTAGAATAAAGTTCTAATGCTTGCACTAAAAAGCGGTTGTTACGTCAGTCACTGCGGCCGAATAGTGCGAAATGAGTGTTTTTTTGCGATTTACAAAAAATCTATTGATTGGACTAAAAAAATAAAACACATAAGACATGCTTTATAGTTAGTTCAGTTAGTATGCAAAGTTTCATGATCTAATTTGAAGTACTTTTTGAATACCAGCGGTTTATTGTTCGATTTGGAGGTAACTTTGGATTTTTTTTCTATCGAGAAACGTTTATGGAATCGTGTTTTCGTCACACATAGTACCTAGCATTAATCCTCAACTTTACCATATATTTATTTTAATGCTGCAGTATTTGAGGCGTAACGGGGGATCATGCTAAGCCATTTGAGGCATGTTAGGCCCTTAAGTCATAAGTAATACGGTTGAAAAATGGTTAACCGTCAGTGAAGTCGGTAGTGCCTGCAGCATTGCCTCATATTACAGATGAATAATAAGATGCAGAAACTGATAAGGATTACCGACCGGTGTGCCGCGTGCCTGTTAGTCACTAAATAAAATCAAAAGTATATAAATGGTGTCGATTCTGTTGTGCACAAACTAAACTTAATTTAGGCTATTGCTATCTTTTACCAAAAGGTAGTGCAAGAAAAGTACGGCTATAGCTATGAACTAAGATGTCAAACTAGTTTATGCCTTGCGCTTCACCGTGTTTTTAGTCGACATATTTTTACGTGCACCCTTAATTTGTCTGGAAATATTAGTTTCAATTAAATTTGACAGATCTAAATTACGTCCGTCTCTTTCTCGTTTTATTAGAGAGAAAAAGATAGCAATAGCCTAAATTAAATTCAGTTTGTGCACAACAGAATCGACACCGTTATCCATTGAAAAATATATCTTCCGTGGAATCAAAATTATTAAATAAACCTTACTCTCCTATATCCACCGGAGTTTATCTCCCGAAACCTTTTAACCCATCGCTTTATCCGCCTTTCACAAATTGAATCTCATCACCGTACCAACCATGTCACACATAATTAGATGACTGGCATCTATCATTCACTTCCAACCGTTCATCCCTAACCAAAGGGGTTGCCAGTTGCCGTTAACCTCGAGCTCATTAGCAAAAACCAAAATAAAGCGTGCAATATAAAAGAATGAGTTGGCAACTCTTACAACCCTATTCATCACGGGGTATAGATAGGTAGCTAGGGTTATACGCAAATTGAACTTTTCGCACTTAGGCTTGAATGGGATTTTGTCGATACTGAAAAAGTAGGAGTGTTATAGGTCGTAATAGGTGTTTGAGTGCTTCGGGATTATAGCTCTTATGTACTTTTAGGCGTATGTAATAAAAGGGAAACATAATGTTGGAATACATAACCCATCTGTAGACCTTTTTGGAAAATGATTATCGAAACGGCTAAAAAAGATTTATTATGTTCCATCATGTTGGTTTTAACACATTATTTTGTAATAAATATCAAAGGGATAGCCTTACTTTTATTCTAGAGTCTTCTAGGACTTTAATAAACATAGTCTGAATGATAAGAATGCTAAGGGGGAAGTGTGGTGTTACGCGAACGAAATTGTCGCCGGTGATTGTTAGCCGGCTGTACACTCTCGCCCGAAAGCACTCGCTGTGCCTCACCCGAGAGCCTCGATCGAAACGAGTGACCATGTACACTCTCGCCGAGCGAGGTCACTCGTCATTTTCAACTGTGGACGCCGAGGGAATGGACGAAACAGAAGTTGCTGCTGCTGTTGCACTATGTGCCATCAGTTATTACCGTTACATAAGTATGTATTATGAAAAAAAAATACAAAAAAGTGGCGTAAACGAAGATGGTGGATGGTCAGAATTCATCGTAATAGAACATGGGTACGAGAATTTAAATTTAATTTTACTTCTTAATTGATGTATCGGCATCGCAACTGGGAGAAACGAGAGTGTACTTCGACGCGCTCGAAGTTCGCGCGAGACAGCGCGAGACCCTTTAACTCGCGCGCAAAAACCGACTTGGGACGGAGAGCTAGCGAGGAACACCGAGACAGGCCGAGGCGGGCGAGCGCTACCATCTACACTCTCGCGCTCGCCCTGCCTCAGACTGTCTCGGCGACAGTGTACAGCCGGCATTAAGGGCCTATACTACCTCAAATGGCTTAGCATGATCCTCCGTTACGCCTAAAATACTGCAGCATTATTCTTGAAATAAATATATGGTAAAGTTGAGGATTAATGTTAGGTCTTGTGTTTGGCGAAAACACGATTTCATAAAATTTTCTCGATAGAAAAAAATCCCAAAGTTACCTCCAAATCGAACAATAAACCGCTGGTATTCAAAAAGTACTTCAAATTACTAACTGAACGAACTATAAAGCAGGTCTTATGTTATTTATTTTTTCCAAAAGACGAAAATTTGATTTTATAAAGAATAAAAACCACTCATTTCGCACTATTCGGCCGCAGTGACTGACGTAACAACCGCTTTGCAGTGCAAGCTGATTAGAACTTTATTCTAACAGTATTACAAACGAAGTTTGAACCACCACAAATAGAGTTGCTAATCTGAGGTAGTATAGGCTCTTAAGTTGTGTGGTAATCGGTTGGTATGGGCACAGGTATTGGCATGTGATGCGGGGAATGAAGAAAATGTGAGGAAAGTTTTGAATATGAATGGTATCGGAGTTGAGGAAGACCAAGGAAACGATGGATGGACTGTGTGAAGGATGATAGATATGGTAAGAAGTGTCTGATGAGATGACGAGTAATAGAGAAGTGTGGAAGAATGCTGCGCCGACCACAAGTAAATTGGGATAAGGAAAGAAAAAGAAAGAAATAAAACATATTTATTTGGCTTAAGCCGCAAGTGTACACAACAAAATCAAAATATGAATAAAATAAAATAAAAACTTAAGACTACACAATAAAAAACTTAAAACTGAACAGAAAAAAGAAATGAAATAATATTGTGTCTCACGGCTGCGCCAAATAGGCCCAGTTCAGCAAACTGCCGAGCAGCTAGTGCCCGACGCTTGTTTTCAACTGGACCTGAGATGGTGATGTCACGGACATAAAACAGTTTTGTGGTGTGCGTGTTTTGATAAGATATGTGTATGTAAGAATAGATAAATAGAATAAATGTATGTAAAATAACAACAAATAAACTACATATAAATAAAATATCGAGAAAAGTGCAAGATAAAACAAACAACATTATGGTACTGAAATAAAACTTGTAAAAAAATACTGAGTCAAGAATCCGTGCACTTCGTCGCTCAATACGCTGCAAGCAGTCGAGCGCGATGGACTAATTATAAAAATTAAAATAAAATAAAATATAGTAAGCAGATGCGATGGCAATTGTGTGGGTATAGATAGGTAGGGTAGTTTGTACATCATATAATTGAGACATTCGGTGCGACCATATCCAACTTCCGTTGCAATTCCATTAGATACTGCCGTAAACGTATTCTGAACGTGTGTATTGTGCTGATCATTCTAATCGGTGGTGGTAGGTTATTCCATATTTTGGATGACGCATAACGAAAGCTACCCCTGAAAGCTGCTGTGTTATGAGACTGAGTCGAGAGTTGCTGCGAGCATTGCCTTCTCCCACATTCGCGTCTACTAGTTAACCAACTTAGTTTGTTGTACAGATAGTCAGGATATTGAATCTGAATTAATTCACTTCAAATTAAAAATAAGCTGTATGATTATCCTGAAACACTTTTCTTACTATTACGTTTAATATTCAATGTTGGCTCTAGGCTGCATAGTCGGCCGATTGTGCCCGACTGGCTGCGGTTGGTCGGGCTTCCTCTCCCATCCCAGAGCATGTCTTCCCTTACAAAATCGTGCCCCCTGGTGTATCCGGCTTGTCCGGGTCAGGCTTGCTCCTGGCTGGGTGTGGTGCTCAATCATCATTACGTTTAATATTCAATGTCAAAAGTCTATTGCGTCTTTGATATTTGTTTGTGTATTAACCAGTTATTTCTCGTTATTTCCAGATCTTTGGAGCAGATTGAAATGAGACGAAGAACAGACCAACGGATATGCGAGGTAATTAATTTTGTGTTTATTTTAGAATCTCGTCGGCCGATCTAAATGTGCTTTTTTAAAAAACTTAAATTGGTATTAGTTAAACATCACAAATACTCTATTTTTTAATTTGTTTTAGGGCTATATACAATACCAATTCGATGCGAATTATAGGTAACAGTACAGCCAACCGCACTGTATTTATTTATTTAAACTTCATATACAATAGTGGTACATGCCACAAGCATTCTCTACCAGTCAACCTTTAATATACTGTAATACGAAAATCGTCCTTATTACTACAAGATAGATTATTTTGTTACCACAGAAATTGACTGTACATACCACCCACATATTATACGCCAATCGAGGCACATACGTTGTACATAAACTAATTTAAAGAATTCTCAAACCCTGTAGTCCTCCCAGCATTCGCATATTCTAGGAGCAATGTTATTATTTTCACCGACACCAACTCTCTCCCAAGCGAAACACAGCAATGCTTTTCGAAGGCAAAAGTGAATACGATAGTAATTCCCCTTTCACAAAATATACTTCAAAACTAAGTTAAAATACTTGAGCCATATATTGTTCAATGTAGCTTAAACGGGATCTAAGGCCGGGGGCTATGGGCTAGCTCGCCGTCCGTCCGTCTCATGACGACAGGCCGTGTCGACGGCGCGTTCGTATTCCACGCGCGCCACAAAGAGAGTCAGCAAAAAGGAAGGGGTCCGTAAGGACCGATGCCTGCCGGGGTTGCGGGACTGTTCAAAAGCGATACCGTGGCCCCGGAACACAAAGGGCGATGAAGGAACATGGATGGGTTTTAGTCAGTAAAAGTCTGACACTCCCTCCTGCTCCGCCCAGAGCGGGAGGAGTCATCTGATGATTTCCCATCCGAAAAAAAAAAAAAAAAAGCCCCTAGATTATCCCCAATCTCTCTCTCTCTCTCTCTCTCTCTCTCTAGATCATCCCCAATCTCTCTCTCGATCTCTCTTTTTCATTACTGTCCAGCACTCCTGCCCAGCGGGAAATAATCTCCTAATAGAGTTATACATCCATATCATCACGCTTCTAATTCCCGAAGGGTAATGCAGAGGTGTGGTAGTACCTATAGTACACAACCACATATCACCAGTTATTTTGAAGCCCCGGGAAGGCGAGCCTATGGTCATCAACCAGGCAGTGATGTAAACTTTGAAGTCATCATCATCATCATTGTGGCCTTTTGGTTATCCAATCTCGGATGTAGGCCTCTTCCCTCTTCTTCCACTCCTGTCGATCTTGTGCCCGATTCATCCAGTCTCGACCTCCGTGTCGTCGGATGTCGTCCACCCAGCGCTGTGGTGGTCTTCCGCGCCCTCGGGTGTCCGCTCTGGGTCTCCATTCTAGGACTCGTCTTGTCCAGCGGCTCTTGTCCATTCTCGCAATGTGCCCTGCCCATGTCCACTTTCTTTGCGCTATTACGGCTGTAATGTCTCTAACTTTGGTCTTACTTCGAATCCAATCATTCCGTTTCCGGTCCCGTAGGGTGATCCCGAGCAACGCTCTTTCCATTCCCCTCTGCGCGACTCGGAACTTCTCGGCGGACTTCTGCGTTATGGTTTTGGTTATAGTTTCTGTACCATAGGCTAGTACGGGCATGACACACACAACTTTGAAGTACTTCTTAGAAATTCCTGTAACACTTTGATGGACGGAATTGAACGCAGGATACCATGTTCTGGAGTTGCGAACGCAATCACTAGATCAGCGGTTCCCAACCTTTCATGAGTTAGCAGGGGCAATAAAAAAAGGTCCGCGATAAATGTGGACACCGACAGGATTATATCTAGGGGGGGTGAATCTGTAACTAAAAAATCTCTCTCTGTAAAATGGAATGAAAACCTTTAGAATTAAGGTAACAACCACACCGTCTTTTTCGTCCCATTTTTCAATTTTTTCATTGTGTGAGTTAATCAAATCCATACTGAAATAGGAATCATCATCATTTCAGCCGAAAGACGTCCACTGCTGGACATAGGCCCCCCCGAGTGTCGCCACATTGAACGGTCCCGTGCGACTCGCATCCAGCGGATTCCCGCAACCTTCACCAGGTCATCGGTCCACCTAGTGGGAGGCCTTCCAACGCAACGTCTTCCGGTTCGCGGTCGCCACTCCAGAACTTTTTGGCCCCATCGGCCATCCGTTCTGCGAGCAATGTGCCCTGCCCACTGCCACTTAAGTTTGGCAATTCTTCGGGCTTTTTTTTTTTTCGGGAAATCATCAAATAATCCCTCCCGCTCTGGGCGGAGCAGGAGGGAGTGTCAGACTTTTACTGACTAAAACCCATCCATGTTCCTTCATCGCCCTTTGTGTTCCGGGGCCACGGTATCTCTTTCGAATAGTCCCGCAACCCCGGCAGGCATCGGTCCTTACGGACCCCTTCCTTTTTGCTGACTCTCTTTGAGGCGCGCGTGGAACACGAACGCGCCGTCGACACGGCCTGTCGTCATGAGACGGACGGACGGCGAGCTAGCCTATGGGCTAGCTCGCCGTCCGACGGCCGCCGTCCGTGGAGGGTGAGCTATGGCTCACCCTCCACAGGCCCGCGATTCTTCGGGCTACGTCGGTAACCTTGGTTCTCTTGCGGATGTCTAAAAAAATAAATAGGAATAGGTTAGTACATTCCTAATAAAATGTTTGCACCTCGCCTCTGATAGATTCAATTTGGTTGGCTTGAGCTTGCATCTTCTGTGCAAGTTAAAAAGTACGAATAACATTTTCTATCGCAGGCCATATTCGAGGCTCCTACGTACCACTGGTGGCCCGCGGACCATAAGTTGGGAACCACTGTCACTATATCAACGAGTCCATAGACTAAAGATACTTTTTCCCCCGAATTGTTCAATAGAGCAGAATTAGGACCTAAGGCCCCTAGTTCATCCCTCGACGCGTTTTTCATTACTGTCCGTTACTCCTGCCCAGCGGGGAACAAGGGTGTAATAGAGTTACAGTTGGTATTAAAACTCGAGCACAGATCCTCTGTGGACTGAAATTGGTTAACATGACGGGCGTAAACCCCTGGTGTGCTTAGGTTATGGAACTTTTAATGCAGCTTATTAGCGAAAATTAATGCAATTTAGGTAATGCGGAAATTTGATGTGTTAAGGCGACTACAGGAGCTAAATTAGCAACTCTATTTGTGGTGGTTCAAACTTCGATTGAAATACTGTTACTAAAAAACACTATGATGCTAATATGTTGCTTGTAGAATTATTTGTAAAAAACAGAATGATTGCATGTATTTTAGTATGGTTTTTACTCGTTATAAGAAATTTTTAGAGATAAGTTCGTGATTTTTTTTTTATCGAGTGAAATTAGTTGTGTAGTGTTTTCAAAACACTATCATTGTAGCATATATCCTGTAGAATATCATATATTTTTCTGGTTTTGTTTATTGCAGTGAATCATGTGCTTTTTTGCATTATGAAACTCGCTTTTAGCTCTTGTAGTCGCCTTAAAAAAAAAAAGTATTCTGGTTAGTGAGTAAGCCGAGAAGCTCGTGGCTAAATAATAACGGCCACACGGGTCCAACTTCAAGGTTAAGCCGCGCTTGCCAAGGTCGGTCTGTGGATGGGTGACCATCATTACGTACTGAGTTTCCTCCGTGCCTCGCATAAAGCATTGTAAGTTGTTAGTCCCGGCTGTCATTTTTAGATCGTTGACAGTCGTTAGAGGTAGTCATTGGCCCAATATCAAGGGGTACCGTATTACCCAGTACTAACTGAGTTGTGGAGGTCAGATAGGCAGTAGCTCCATGTAAAATACTGGTATTCAGCCATATCATATGAGTCTTTGTAATGATCTTTTGAGTAAAAAACAGCCCGATTCGAGTTTTCGTAGTTAAAAGTAAAATTCTATGACTTGCAACAAAAATTTTAGTGATACTAGCCGTCTCAATAATCGTGTGGAAATTCTGAAAGAAAGAAAGTAAAAAAAAATCTTTATTTATCGCAGGGACATGACATGCATACAAAATTTAAAAACATAACAAACATTCATAGTATTACAAAACGGAACATAAACAAAAAGTAATTTTAAAAATATAGCATCGCATCGTATAGCATCGTTTAGCTGCATCTTCCCCAACCCTATTTCAAGGCCATTTCATTTTCAAACAAACTGCTTACTACTATAGAAAAATCTACTCCAGAAACCATAACATATGAATAAAACCTGTCGGACTGTCCGTTCATTGATACAAAATCCTTTCCTAGAACACTCAGCATAATGTTATTCCAAATATATTCTGTAGCTTCTTGCATTGAATAGAATCACCATTTATTCCTCGAGGTGTGTTTAACTGACCTTTTTCGAAAAATAAAGTGTTACCCGTATAGAACTATTGCCAACATAAATGTATTCGTATGAATTACTGCTATAAATATAAATTGTATCGTTATCTGGCCAGTGTTTTTGTGTATTCGGTTTTTTCGAGCAATATTTTTTTCAATTGGAAAATTCGATTGATTTTTGTTTAGAAGAATGGGCCTTTCGAAATGTAGACAGTTTGTTGAGTGAAATGTTTATATAAAACCTATCTGGTCGCGTTGAATCCAATGATTTTAAATTGCTATATGCTGCTTAGAAAAAAAATAAGTTGGTACTTCTATTCTTGAAAATGTTTTAGGTATTGAAAAGATCGCTAGAAAACAGTATTCTTGGGAAGAGTCGAGTACCTACATTGTTCGTTAAAAATAATAAACTTCAAGTGAAACGTTCGTATGGATGGTATATTATTTGATAGCTTTAGTTCCCAGTAATTTTATATTGGTAATTTTTCTTCGAAATAATAAACTACTCTGAGTCTTGGAAATGATTTACATATTGAATAATCTTCAGAAAAATAATATTCTTCGGCATATTTGTGTATTTTCGTTAAAGCTTAATCATTTATTCATTAAAACGAATAAGAAAATCAGTATACAAAACAGAATCCTCGAGCATATATCTACATCTTAAACGTATTTTTTTATCAGAATTTTCAAATAATAAATAATCTCTCAAGACTTTATTGCACTACAGTTTAAAACCGGTTGTTAAGAGTTGCAATACTAATAAAATAAGCACGCACGACTCTTACCAAAACGATGGGGAATCAGCATGCGAGGTGAAAGGTCCCCATGGCATACATTAGCAGTGGCCATGGTAGAGAAACTACAGAAGACCCATAGATCAAATTGCAAGGTGTAAACGAACGTTTCTCGAAGCCGTCAACCAATTCTGTAAATTAACCTAAGTAACTACGCAAAAATTATTGCTGAGAAATGACTTTTTTGACACAATGACAACTATGGGAGAATCATGCGCCATCAGCCTTTAGTTTTAAGCTTCAAAAATGATTAGTATTGTATTATTAGAGATTGTATTTAATTAAGTATTATAGGTGGTTCTTCTACACCTTTTTTATAGAGTGAAATAAGTAGTAAGTTTATTAGCATAAGAGTTGGGGCTGCAACGTGCGTGCCCGCAGAGCGGCGCATTGGACGCGGGCACGCGCGTGTAGAGGCACTATGAATGTGAGAGATTTATGGGACATTTCGGATATTATGTTATTGTTTTATTTTTATTATTTGATAGTTACGGTAAATAAGGCTTGCTTGCATAACCAATTTTTCATGATATGCATTTCTACACAAACAATTGATGCAAAAAACAGTTACTTTTCGAAATTTATTTCAAAGTTGGAACGAGGAGAGAGTTATGTGTCCTGTTAAACTAAAAAAATATCCCTACACGTCTGCCAGAAAAGTCTTAGACTATTTGAGGGATTTGCATGACTGTTTCTGAGTCTAGAAAGAAACCACAGGACCATTTACATACCACATAAATGACATAATCCCCGTATTAGCTTCACAACTCCTGGCTCCACTACTAGCGGCGCTAATCTGTGCCTGCGCCGGCGCAGTATGCGCGCCGCGTCGCCCGCGCAGCCGCCCGGAATGCAAGATGACCGATTACGTTTTTTGCTACACACTGCCATGCTGCCACAGCCTTTTATGTCGAGACGGAAGGCTTATTAAGTTATGGTCGTCATTTAATATTGTTTTTGTTTAGTCTGTCCGCAGTAGGTGTCTACATTGCATAGTTATTAAGTATCTAGGTATGTTTACACTTAAATTATAAAGAGGTTCAGTTTGTAAGACTAAAAACATTTTATGTTACGTTATGAGAGGCCCAGTTTAAATTGGTTTAAGTTTTACTGCATTTTATACTTGACAAACGTGTATAATAATACAGGGTGTAAACAACCTTATCACGAAGCCATCAAACAAGCATTCGGTACATCAAACTAAGTAACTTTATGCAAAAATTATTGCTGGGAAACAACTTTTTTTTTGGGGTGAAAAATCATGTTTTGTGGTAGAACTCATTGTAACGCACTCAAAACATTGTGCTGATGGATGGATTGAATAGTATGGAGGTCGTGGAGGTGTTTCAAGTAAAAAACTTCATTAAAAACTTGTATTAAAAAAAAAACTTGTCAAAAAGTTGGAACTTTGACCGCCAATATCTCCGTTACTAGAAGGTTCCCAGGTATGGTGTAGAACAAAAAAAATGATCGCAATGACGAGGAGAACAAGTGCCTTTCGGCTTCGTTAAGAGGTGTTTTACACCCTTGACATCTAATGATATAGGTAGTTGTCAACATACTCTACAAATATTTGTGTTATATTGTTTAAGAACATGTATGTCCTAAAACAATACAGTAAGAATTAGTTATATCCAATTATGTTTTATAATCCCAAACATTATTTCTCCGAAACATTTTACATAAGAAGAAAATGCGAAAAGAGACGAAATAAAATTAAATTTTATTCGCTCGACATAAATATAATATAGGTCTGAAACTTATTGCTTGTGAAGGTCAAGCTGAAACGCTGCTGAAATTATTTTCTTTCAGTAGGTAAGCAAGTTTCATAATCGTATATTATTCTCTTTATGTTCCGTTATTTATTATTTTCTGCGAATTACTGGATTGTGATTAAATGTTTATGTTCATGGAAAAAATACTGGGTTCCAACAGTGGAAAATGTTATTATCTACGAGCTTTTGTCCGCGGTTTCGCCTGCGCTGAGGTCAGAAATTATCCCACGGGAACCATTTACGGGGATAAAAAATATCCTATGTCGTAAGGCATGCGGGACCGGGTTTCGCATGCCCTAGTCCTACCCTAAGTTATTGTCTACCAGTGCGCCAAATTTCATCGAAAAATCGGATCAGGCGTTATATGATAAAAAGGTAACACTTTCGCATATTTATACTCCACCCAAATGTCCTTTCTTTGGTATTGTTCGCCGTTTCGTTGAGCTCCTTGAGTTATAAGTCGAGCTACACGATAACTGACAAATACTTGCACTGACTGGACAGGTCCACTCAAATCTGTGTGGTTCTTTCTTCATTAGACCATCTCAGACACTAACTTATCTGCATAGTCGTCATGTGAATTGAGCAAGATTATGTCTGGACTTTAAAAGAGACTATGACCTCTGAGTTTGTTTCGGCTGTTTCTTCTCAGAGTAGTCAGGTACGAAACACCGTCCCCATCTAGTTTAAAAAAATGACGTGTAAAAGTGTTTGTAAAAACCTACTTGCAAAATAAACACCATATATCATTTATAATATTAAACTAGATGTTTTATTTCGTAGAAACCAAGATGAGACTTTTCTTGTGAAAATCTTCAAGGGACTTAATCTTCCACCGACTAAAACCACATGATGGCCGTCTTTAAAACATAATCCTCAAAATCTCCGGTGTAGCGTCCGTTGCCCTTCCTGTACTATCTCAAGGGAAATCACTCGAAGTAACAAAGCTCTAAAATGATAATAATACCCATGAAACTAGAAAGGTTAAGACGTAATACTATTACCATCGCATCCTTCAGTTTTGGTATCATCATCACTAGTCATCATCATCATCATCATCGCACCAATCACCCACTGCTAGGTATAGGCCTCCCATTTTTTATGCCACATTATCATTTTATCAACAACAACAACAGCCCATAACTTCCACTGCTGGACATAAGCCTTTCCCATGATGAGAGGAATTTGCCGTAATCTCCACGCTTGGCAGGCGGATTGGAGATCGCAGTGATGAAAGACTACAGAAAACGCTGCTGCCCATTCTCAGGTCTACGGAGGCGCAAGGTGTTCTGCCTCAGACATTAGTCGCCTTCGACACCCGTGAGTGTAATGGGTTGATTCTATTCTACTCTGCCGGATACCACACGGCTATCATATCATCATCACTAGTGCCGTAACTAAATGACACCTCGAATTTGCAAAACAATCTTTCTTTTTTTCTTGTGTTTAGTTAGTGCGTAACCTAGTGTCAGAGTTTTTGCCGTCCATGGGTCTCTGTAACTTAGCTTTTACATACCGTCGAGAAATATCTCCCCGGCATGCTGGTTTGGTTTCCTCAAGATGTTTTCCTTCGCCGAGGCAAATGATAATTATACAATACGCAAATGAACCCGAAAAATCAGAGGAGGCATTGGGTTCGAACTAATAATAATAATAAGGTACCTCTCTCAAGAGCCCTGACCACCGGCAGCTCGGACCCTGTTCCCAACGCTAATGGGCTACTGTTTTTTTTATATTTTTGAATGTTTTTTTTTATGTAGTTTTATTAAGAAATATTTAAAAATGTTAAAACTATGTGTATAAATGAATTAACGAAATAATAATAAATCGTTTATTGGACTCAGTAAAATATAGCATAATACAATGTCATCCAGTAGCGTGTACATATAAGCTGCAAAAAACTAAATGGACGCCTTTTTTTTTTTTTTTTTTCGGTTGGGAAATCATCAAATGACTTCTCCCGCTCTGGGCGGAGTAGGAGGGAGTGTCAGACTTTTACTGACTAAAACCCATCCATGTTCCTTCATCGCTCTTTGTGTTCCGGGGCCACGGTATCTCTTTCGAACAGTCCCGCAACCCCGGCAGGCCCCGGTCCATACGGACCTCTTCCTTTTTGCTAACTCTCTTTGAGGCGCGCGTGGAACATGAACGCGCCGTCGACACGGCCTGACTTCCGAACTATTTAAAGAACCTGTATCTTGGAAATCAGTACACTTCCATGGACAAAATTTCATTTGTATAATTATTATTTTATCTAACTCAAGACTTGGCAGACCGGCACGATCACACGACACCACTACCTACGTTATCATTGCTGCTAAAATAATCTAGATCACCATCATTGTCTTTCAACCAGTGACTGAAAGTATCTTTGTAAATCACCAACTGACATATTGATAAACAAGGTGTGAAGGTATGTCAATCGCCCTCATCATCACTTCACACCCACAGCCTGACTCCACCCACTACTCGGTACAAGCATCTCTTTGTTCGAGCCATTCTCCGCGTTCCTGTGAGAATCTTATTATTTATCTGAAGGTTACACGTGTTGTTACTTTACTCTCTTCAAGGAAGCAAGTATTTCTTATATAAAACGTCTGAATACTGTACAAGAAGTACAACTATCTCCTACCTCCTTACAAAGCCCATTCTTCGAATGAAACAGAAAGAATCCTGCCCACCTTTCTACAGGGCTAGCGTGAGGGTAAACAATAGTGGCCAGGAGCGAACCGCATACGTGACGTGTACCGCACAGCCGATACACCTGTGTAAAGTTGCATTTATTTATGCGCCACGATGCGTCCATTCTTGTGGGGTGGGTGTGTGGTACAAGTGGAGGAGGCAGCGAGAGAAATTGAATAATATTATCCCTCCGTCTGTTGAGCCCCGCCGAATCGGCGTGACGCCATTGTTTAACTATTGTATCTACTTTGCATTGTATCTATTTATTTATTAGTATAGGTTCACCAACAGCTTCTGTGTATAGCATTAAGGTATACATAGGTTTTACAGTCTTGGACTTACACAGTCGCCAATTACAGGTTAACCAGCATTCACAAAAATAAGTGTTAGCTTAAGAGAGATTAAAATTAAAAATTAAAATGAGTGGCTATAGAAATGAAATACAATAGTAGACCCTACATTTAAGAGATTATCTAGCTTACGAAACAACACAAAGAAAAGAAAAACGTATGGTGCATTATGAGCGTATAAGGTTCCAACTTCTGGGATACAGTGCAAGTTGATAGATGTCACACATCTCCTAACTATAGTTCTAAAACTGTGTGATGAAGGCAAGTTAAAGACAAGTGATTGCAGAGCTTGTAATTTTAGGTTCAAGCTGCGCAGTTCACTTATTAACTTTCTGTTAATGGTTCAATTAGTTTTGGCTTCGACAACCTTTGGACGATTTTACCAGACACTGGGTAAGATGCATGACTTCATGGTTTCTATTTTCAATTTGACCCCTTTCCAACTC
Organism: Xestia xanthographa; assembly: GCA_905147715.2. Classification (NCBI taxonomy): domain Eukaryota; kingdom Metazoa; phylum Arthropoda; class Insecta; order Lepidoptera; family Noctuidae; genus Xestia; species Xestia xanthographa. Next base: position 4,427,050 of record LR990655.1, read on the forward strand.
GACACTAAAAAACCGGCCCAAGAGCGTGTCGGGCCACGCTCAGTGTAGGGTTCCGTAGTTTCCCCTCCGTCACAATAAGTGTTCCCACTTATGAGTTTAAAGGTGGGTATCCATTATGTAAAAATGCTTGCATATACGAATATACTACAAACTTAGTCCAGAAATTATTTTGTACAACTTTTTGTCTTTTTTGTACAAAAACTGTTGTTTCCATCAAGTTCAAAATGATTTTCCTAGAAAGTCCTTATAAAGTTCTACTTTTCAGATTTTATTCATATTTTCTAAACTTATGGTTCAAAAGTTAGAGGGGGGACGCATTGTTTTTTACTTTTGGAGCGATTATTTCCGAAATTATTGATATTATCAAAAAATGATTTTAGAAAACCCCTATTCATTTTTAAATACCTTTCCAACAATATATCACACGTTAGGGTTGAAATTAAAAAAAATACACACACACATTTACATATAGGGGGGCTACCCTAATAAAACGTTTTTTTCCAATTTTTATTTTACCACTTTGTCGGCGTGATTGATATACATATTGGTACCAAATTTCAGCTTTCTAGTGCTAACGGTCACAGAGATTAAGCGAGGACGGACAGACGGACGGACGGACGGACAGACATGGCGAAACTATAAGGGTTCCTAGTTGACTACGGAACCCTAAAAACAGCTGTTACGTTACGCGCTTATGTTTTTGTAAAAAGAATATACCGGTGCTCCCTGAAAATAAGAAACACATGAAAAAAAACATGTTTCATATCGCTACAGTCTATCCCTTACACAGAGAACCACACTCCATCTACAGCGTAGTATCTCAGCAATGCTTAGCATAACACAGAGTGCACACTAGCGACCTTTCACGCGGTGGGAACCGGCGCAAGCGCACAGCATTTGAATATTTGCGCACGACAGTGCGGACCCGGCTTTATCCCGGTGTTAATATTTCATGAACTGAAAATTTTAATTTAAAATTCAACAGTGTGTGGTCGCCGGAATCTCTTTGTTCACCATTGTGTATTGTATCTAAGGTTGTTTACGGTGAAACAGGAATCCTAAATTATCATACTTGAGTAATGCTTACAGAAATCTATAGCTGAAAATTCCGCTGTTCAAACTATTTAGTCAAGCTCAATTTAACTTCACTCTCTATTAAAAAAAACGTTTTAGTTAAAACATTATTTAACAAAGCCAAACAAAGTCTCGCTCAATCAGTTAGCTAAATTAAATTCGAATGCAAGCCATTCATTTTGACTAAACATTCGAACAGCCGTGAGATTGGCGTCCATTTTTAATTTATTACTCGACACACGAACGCATATCGACATTAATAGTTTTCTATAATTGAGATTCAAATTGAGTTTCCCACGACTAGCGGGTGAATCGATCGACAAATATATCGGGAGGTTGATTAAGCGAATCAATATTTAGGCGGCACTATGGAGCGTAGTGATGTACGCAATGCGCATGTACCTCGTGACTATTCGATGTGAGTTGAAAGCTTAGTTCGTCAATCTAAATATTTATAAAAAAAAAACTAGACATGTGCCCGATGACACATTACATCAGTTAAAACGGCTAAATTCCATATAAATTTCACACCTTCTAAAACTCATTTAGGGAATGAATTTTCAAAATTCTATTCCTTACACTAGTACTTACGGGATAACATCCGTGGTTTTCTTTATTAATGAGCTCCCACAAAAAATAAAGAAAACCACGGATATTTTCCCGTAAGTACTTTAAGTGTAGTGAAAAACCGTGAAAGTCTTAAACAGTTCTATTCCTTAGTTCTCATTTTGGTTAAACAGTGTAAACGTACACTTCGCGAAGCTGGCAACCAAGCATTCTGTACGTACATGAAACTAAGTAACACTGCGCAAAAGTTATTGCTGAGAAACGACTTTTTTTTTGTATCAAAAATCGAGGAATTTTAAGTCAAGTTATAACATTTCAAGAAATTTAGAAAAACAGGTGTAAATAAGTAGGAACTTTGACCTTCAATATCTCCGTAGCTAGAAGGTGCCCAGCCCGCTTAGCATGACCACCGTAGAAACGAAAGACAATCGACAAATCCTTTGTTCATCTGACATTGAATCGACAAAATGACAGATGAACAAAAGATTTGTCGATTTTCTTTCGTTTCTACGCTGGTCATGCTACGTGAGCTGGTATGGTCCAGAACAAAACAATAATCGCAACGGCGGGCGATGGCCTATTCGCTTCGTTAAGTGTGTTTGTACACCTTTTATATCACAGCGATATCAAATGCTTTACATCAAATGTTATTTAATTACATCAACATTCAAACTATCGTATAATCTACATATTTCAGTAGCACAAATATTTGCGTAAGAATTAACTGCTAGAATAGAACAATCTGAAACAAACATTAATTATTACAGTTATTAACGAAATAAATGAAGCTTAAAACAATAGAATTAGATTAAGTTTTGTAACAGCAACTTATCTTAATATCAGATTTATTAAGCATTATTCCAAGTTATTAAAGTTTAATTTAAGTTAACTCATCTATAATAGTAATTAAACTGAGTAATGTTTTCTACTGCTGCATAATTTAAATTTTATCACGAACTAAAACTTGAACTTTTTTGTAAAATAAGATTTCTGCGCGATGTTCTAACTACTGTGACCTATTTGAAGTGTCTATCATTTTAAAGAAACTTATAATGAATTTTCGTAATTTAAAATAGATTTTATTTTTAATAATCTCTTAAAGATGTAAGTTTATTGTAAGTCCACTTTGAAAGTCACATTAAAATTGGTTTCAACCTCCTTTGTAAACCATTTCTTTTGATATTTTTCAATTTAAATATTATAATATTGCCAGAATTGGTATCATTGTAAGTTAGGTTTTCTTTATTTTTTTACATTAATTGCTTTCCTTGATATGTTTAAATTTTACTTCGTATTCTAAAGCAAATTAATTCTAACATTAAAATAAATCATCTTTCTCTTGCCTTTATCCCAATTCATTTCTAAAATCAAAATAAATAAAATAATGAATTACCATAATAATGTTGTCGTGTGCTTAAAACAGAACACCTAACACCTCTACAACTATAATTTTTTGTCCTTACATCACACTACACTATCGATACTTCATAAAGTTTTATCGATATTCTTAACGACATGTGACATCACTACAGCTCAATAATGTGATAACACAAATAGTGCGGCGCCATTAATCTTGTGTGGTGTGGTGTATAAGAATTTACTGTGTGTTGGCACTTAGGCAGATGTATGCTAGAATTTATAGCCTAGACACCGAACTAGTCCGTTAAGTCAAACGATGCGAAAACTGGTACATTAATTCTGTAATTGTAATTAAGAAGTAATTGGGAATAATTTATATGTTTAGAGAACCGTTTTAATTTGCGTCTTTATTTACATTCAAGTGGAGTTGAACACAACATAACATTACGCTAGTTTATCCTCGAAGAGTAAGACAGAAGTCTACTTATGGTACACCGACATTTCGTCAATAATGTTTTTTGAAGTGAAAACTTCTTTATTCGCGTTGAGCTCTTTTTGGGTGAAGGAAAAACATTGAACTTATCGTCACGTAACGTAACGTGCGGTGACGCTTCGTAGCCGTTCGTAGCACTCGTAGCATCCGCTACGGCGTAGCACCACATAGGCATGCGCGGGGCATAATCAGTGCTATGACTGGGGCGGGGCCTGTGTACTGTTTGTTTTCACTTCTATTGGCAGTTCCCAAAGACTGCTCCGATTTTTTTTTAATTAGCCTATTCAGTCCCACTGCTGGACAAAGACCAACCCCATTCCTTTATAACTCTCCCGGCGTTTGGCCTCCTCTGGCCAATCAGTTAGGAACGAGTCCAAATCGACACGCCAGCGTTTCTTGTGCCTGCTTCGGTGACGACAAATGTCTTCAGGCTCCACCCAGGTATGATTTATGGGGCCTAAATAAGTGGCAAGCCAGATAGAGAGAGACTATCAGCAACCGATCATAAATTCAGGCTCCAAGCTGCAGTTAAGAAGTTCCTGATGGAATAACCCAATATTAAGGCGAATACAGGAGCTAAATTAGGAACGCTATTTGTGGTGGTTCAAACTTCGTTTGAAATACTGTTAGAATAAAGTTCTAATCAGCTTGCACTACAAAGTGGTTGTTACGTCAGTCACTGCGGGCCGAATAGTGCGAAATTAGTGTTTTTTTGCGATTTACAAAAATCTATTCATTGAACTAAAAAAAAAATAAAACAATATCATACTAATACGTACCTTGTAAAATTATTTGCCAAAAAATCAGAATGCTCGCATGTATTTTAGTATGGTTTTTACTCGTTAAAAGAAATTCTTAGAGCTTATCTCTAAAAATTTCTCGTGATTCTTCGTGATTTTTTTTACCGAGTAAAATTATTTGTATTATGTTTCAAAACACTAACATACTAGCATATATCCTGAAGAATATCATATATTTTTCTGGTTTTGTTTATTGCAGTGAATCATATGCTTTTTTGCATTATAAAACTCGCGTTTAGCTCCTGTAGTCCCCTTAATACATGCCATTTATGAAATTCAAAACGAATGAGGACGTTTTTTTACTAAAAATGTATATTTGAGCTTTATAAGTTTCTCCCTCAGAAGAGACACTTAATGGAAGAGCTTATTTGAATTTGAAACAATTCGAATACACTTTTCCAGTTCTCCATAGGTACCTGTAAATACCCTTCTCTTCTATCACTTTAATTAACTTAGATAAACTCACCGACTTCATAGACTATTTGAATAACTCGGTCAAGTCAACTTGATATAACTTTATCACAACTAAAGATTCCAATTAACGTAATGGATCTGTTAGTTATCATTCCACTCAAGATAGAACTAGACAAGGAATTACTATTCATCTATACCTTACACTGCAAGCTTGGTTTTTGTTTATCTTAAACTTCTTGGGGCTATTTTAAATACTCATCATTCCTGGAAAACAATAATACTTTTGTGTCACCTTAATTATCAAAATTGATGAAAATTAAACAGCAGATTTTTTCATGATCTGTTCCATACTAAATTTTATACATAATGACGAGTCTAGTGGCTCCTTAATAACTAAACTTGTATAAATATACATGATTTAGTATTTTCGCATAATAACCAGCTATCTAGTCTCACCGTTAACCGACACTGCACCTAATACCCTACGATATCTATCCGAATATATGCCAAAATATCACAAGCCCGGCCACCCATCTCTTAATAAACCCACTGCAAACCCACGCAAACAATCAGGCATTCTCATTAAGAACTTTAATGTCATACAATGCCAGCGTATGTATCTGCAGCGAAATAGATCTTCATTCTTGCATAAGACTGTAAAGCTTAGAACACACTGTTGGAGGAATTCGCATGTCGATATTGCGCTTTATTTGACAGCACATCACTATTTACCAGACTGCGCCAGAAGGAGAGTTATGTTTTTCGAGAGTATATATGTATGTATGTATGTAAGTATGTATATATGTATGTATAATTGTTTGGCACGCTCTGCAGCTTGAACGGATTTTAGCTTGAGAGGTGTTGTTAGATTCGTATTTACTGTGAGAGTGACACTGGGTATATCAAAATAAAAAATAAAAAAATAAAATGGCGGATTTCTGGCGCTGAATTCAAATGTTTGGCTCTCTGCAGGCGCTCTGCAGCATGAATGGCTTGATATAGGGGTCATCATGAGGATTTTAAAATGGTGTATCTAAGTAACTAAAAAGTGTAAAATAAAAAAAATAAAAAATTTAAAAACCCGACTGCGTAATAATTTTTTTTTACACAGCCGGGTTTTTTAATTTTTTTTTATTAATTATTTATTCTCTAGTGTAGTCATGCTGGTAAATAAATAGTGCTGAAATAGTATTTTGACTGCGTGTAATGGACTTGAAGATTCTTGTTTAATTTACTTTTGTTTTATATTTTCGTAAATACATCATCACCTCTGCCTAGCTTTTACCAAAATATATTGGGCTCGGCTTCCAGTCGAACAGGATACAGCTGAATACCAGTACTTAACATGGAGTGCCGGCCTATCTGACCTTAGGAGCTTGTGGCTAAATAATAACAGCCGCTCGGGTCGATCGTTATGTTAAGCCGTGCTTGCCAAGGTTGGTCTGTGGATGGGTAACCACCCATTACACACCGAGTTTCCTGCGTGCCTCAGAAAGCACGTTAAGCCGTTGGTCCCGGCTGTCATTTGTAGATCTTTGACAGTCGTTAGGTACTTAGTCAGAGGCCCAAAAAGTCTGACAAACAGTCTTACCAAGGGGTATCTTATTACCCGGTACTAACTGGGTTGTGGAGGTCAGATAGACAGTCGCTCCAAGTAAAATACTGGCATTCAGCTGCATCCGGTAAAACTGGAAGCCGACCCCAACATAGTTGGGAAAAGGCTAGGCAGATGATGACTGCCTATCTGACCTTCACAACTTAGTTATTATACAAAGGGGTATTGTGCTTAGACTGGATATCAAAATTTCGGGATTCTGATTATGTGTCGAAGCTCTGCAAATGACAGTGGGGACCAAAAATGTAACGTCTTTTCTGAGACACAGGTTTAACTAAAGTTACTAATACTATTCTCATTTAAAACAAATTGCTGAACACCAATACAAACACGTCCTTACAAATTCGTTGCATAAAACAATGCGTTCACCCGACAAATCGACGCGCGTCGCAATGCATTCTGTCGTACCGACTTACCGACGTGGGCGTTAAGGTCGCAGTGACTCCCACGCACTATCATATTATACAGAATAGTGATATTACATTCCAAATGCATTACTTTAGTACCGAACTGGTTCCAAAACTATTGTTTCTGGGTTAAACTTTCGTTGTTTATTTTATTGGCGTTAAAAATAGTTTTGGAGAAAGATTTTATAGATAGATAACCTATACGGATGTTTTAGTGGGAAGTAATTTAAAGCTCGCTCATATAAAAGTGAGATTGTCCCAATGGGGAAGGCAACTGTAAATCTAATGGCACTAGCGTCGTGATTGGTTGAAAATCTGTCAATGTCATTTTATATTTAAAAACAGCTTGACCTCATCGGTTAGATTGGGACTAAACTATGGACTCGCCATCTACAATCAGCATTGACCTGCCTACCCCATTAAAACATGAGTGACATGTTCTCCTGAAAAAAAAAAGCCCCAAAACATCTGTTAAAAGTGACGGTTTACTGATTTTTATTATAATAATAATAAATAATAAACCATTTGTTTCTGGTAACAAAGCTCCATAGTTATATACCTTAACCCAAAAATACATACTAATAACATTTTTTGTTAGTATAAGCAACTTAAAAAACCATGTTAGTAGCACTTCACTTGCACGATGTTTTGTGAATACTTGTGGAATTGCATTATGCTCCTACGAAGCAAAGTGAGAAATATAATCCTGGGAAATGCATTATTAGAAAGCTTTTGTCCCTGCTCAAACAACTAAGAGATTACTACGAGATAAGATGATCAAAATACCTTACGAACCTTACGTACCTAAGTACCTTAAGTACCTTAAGTACCTTAAGTACCTTAAGTACCTTACGTACCTTACCTACCTTACCTACCTTACGTACCTTACCTACCTTACGTACCTTACCTATACCTTATGTCCCTTATCAAAATAGGATCACCAATCTGTTTGGAAAGGGTACCATTCGTTGTAGCACTCAAGTTCACTATCAAACAACTACACAATACAACAAACTGAACAAGAACAATTTCAACCCTGAACTAAATACCACACTTAAAACAATACCACATCGAAACCAATACAAGTAAAAGTTTTCAACCCAAGTGCATAATCGTGCTTTTAAAACCATTCCCACAAACACAGTATACACATACCACTAAATTAAAAACATATACGCAAACAGCTACAATTCACTTCGCAAGTGTACCCGCGACCTACATTCAGGAAATCGATTGAGCTCTCGATTACGCGCCGTTTAATCACAATGTGGAAAATTAACTGAAAAGTGCTGAAAACTTTTATAAACGAATGTATGCGACATGGAATTTTCTTCGCCATTGCACATATGTATGTTGAATGGAAAAGTTCTGAATGAGCATTGTCTAGCGATTGAATGAATGAAGGTATTGATATTTTTTTATTCATTCATTCTCAGTTTTATGTTAAAGTGTATTGCTGGGTAGGATTGGTAAAATGGTGTTTCTGGTGTTTGTGTAAAAGAAAGAAAAAAATCGACCTACGATGAGAGCAGAATATCGCTATTAAAGCAGAACGCGATCAGCACAATTAAACGGCGTTAAAGCACTGTCAGCGTCAATATTCAGTAGCAATGATGACGATGACAGCTCTTGTTCGCAGTTGAGACATCATCGGTGAATCAAATTCTCCAGAAGTTTTTTTTTACCACACTTCGATTTGAGTCTTTCATGGCAAAGACATTCAAACTTCTACACAAATCTTCTTGATAAAACATTCTTATCGGAGTAAAGTATGCCATGTACCCAAACACACACTCTAAACATACATCCAAAGACTCCCATACATCGTTTCAACCGATATTTACGATGTAGGAAGCAAACATTATTTTTCTTGTTCGCTATTCATGTTAGAAATACATACATTAAGTATATTAGTTGGCAACATCGAGGAAACGAGTAAAAATCACGTACACACACAGAGAATAATAGTACGTGCCGCCGCGTTCGGTGCTGGCAACACCGGCTTTATTTTATGTCACAGAGTTGATGTAACATCCGTAAATACGTCGGTTAGGTTAGAAAGGTTTAGGGTACACGGAATAATACATGTTCCGAGGTATATTCTTCTACAAATATTCTAATATAACCGTAGCAATATCCAGATAAAAAGTCCGGAATAAAATGTAGCCCAGCCGTGCTAAACACCGGCCAATTACACCCCAAAGAAAAATACTGCCACATCTTAAAAAGCTACATTTAAACATTTAAAAACACGAGTTCCAATTTCAAAAAACAAAGCATGCGATTTCCGTGCGAGCGTTTACACTGCGAGTGCAATAGACAGCACTATACGAAAATAAGCGCAGCATGTAAAACGGAACGGGCGCGTTTCGTCGCGCGGCAAAACGCGGGTCGGGCCGGAACGCGATTATTGCAGCTCCAATGGCGCGATTAACCCTCCGCTAGCGTGCTTTTGTCGTCTAAAACGTACTTTTTATACCAACTTAATAGCTTCAGCAACGTTCTCGACAACGCTTGCGCCCCACTTTACAAGTCTTTATATCAAACTTTAGAACGGCTATAGAAAAACGTGGTAATAGATATAGTTAACTACAAAAAGTCACCGAACCACGGCTCGTTGCGGTTTCGTTCAACTGTTCCAAATCCAATTGCACCATTAACCCGTAACTGCCGCGCCAAAACACGGGCACCGCAATAAAATCAATGGGACACTTACACCGCCTATTTTCATTCAAATATATTCGCTCTATAGGCTCAAGTTCGCGGATAAACTAGATATAACCGGTATTAATCGAGTTCGGAGACGGTCGATAGTTAAAGAGATAAATGGCCAATTTCTGGGGAGATTTGTTTTAGAATAAAAGCTTATTGTCTGTGACTGCGGAGCTTTGTCGATGGTATTAAATTACTTGGGAGTAGTGTTTGACAAGTACTATAAAAGGCTTCGCATGTAATACATCGAGACTTGTATCTAGCTAGGTCTAGCATTTAGCTGGCTTGGCGCCAATTTTTTCATGTTTCTGGAGATCCATTGTGTTTGATAGAAAACCCTGTTGCTTTTATTGGCGGTGAATCTGAAATGCTAGTATATTGCCGAATCATGTTATGCATCTTGGAAGATATATTTTACAGCGTTCGAAATTGCTTTTAAGATTTTCTGCTTGAATGGATTTGAATGATTGCTTTTGAATTTTCTTTTATTAATTTTATGACGCAGCATAGTTGCAAATTGATCTCCAATGGTTTATAGATGTTTGCGTTATAGATATAAAAGAAAATATCAAATCCCAGTCATTCTTCTTTACATATCCTCCTTGACTGTATTCTGACAATGTGAAAGCACAATGAGAGGTTTTCCTTTTGAGGTTTTAAAAAAAAACTTAGTTTCCAAGAACTCTATAGATGGCGTTGAACTTACTATGATAGTTGGTGCCAAAGCCAAAACGCTTGAAAAAAAAAACATTGTGTCACGTCACATACTCTCGTTGACTGACACTTTCATTTGCTTAACCTTCCGAATATAACCTACATTTCTCGCGCTTTGTTAAAATTTTTAGGTTCCGTCCTGCATTATCATACTTACTCCTAGCGCCATCTATCCAGCGACTGGGGAAGAGCTAAAAAGAAAATCCCTCATTATTATGATGGCTCAATTTTCCACCTTCTTTAACTAGGTCTTTCTTCGCTCCTTCTTCATTTGAACTTTTATTATGTCAAACCATGCACTCATTTTTTTTTCTTCACGCTTAAATTTGTAGTCTTACTAAATTTTTCCACGGAACCCTTACGAAACACACACAAAAACTTAGTCCTCAACAGTCGAGACACGAAAGCAAGGAAACAACCACCCACTTTATTGGTCCAGGCTGTCTTGCACACAACTTGTTTATACCAAGACTAGGCGCGCCCCGCGGCGCCGTCTCGGATTCCTTTACTGCTCATTGTAAAACTGTGTACTAAGATTTAGTTGGTACGCTTGTGTTTGTTGCTGGGGTATTAGATAAAGCATGGCGGTTAGTTTAGATTTAACTTGTAAGGTTTAGAGGGTTAAATGGGAGGAATAACAATAAATTAAGTTGAGGAGTTTAGTTTATAGGATTTAGCATCGATAGTAACAAAATACTTTTCGTTACATCTGCTGCTTCGAAAGTTATTTTGTGTTCAGGAGTTTTGCGTTGGTTAGATATAGCACAAGTTTTGTTGGGTGTGGTATAACTACCCACAACAGAGGATTTTTTTCAGTGAGACAATTGCTATAGAAATAGCTCTAATTCACATAAGAAATGGTAAGTTTCATAGGTTTTGTCAGTAGCAGCTGGAAATTTAGAATTGTGTCCAGTTGATGACAATAAACTCGCCCCCCTTTTTTTTCCGATGGGAAATCATCAAATGACGCCTACCGCTCTGGGCGGAGCAGGAGGGAGTGTCAGACTTTTACTGACTAAAACCCATCCATGTTCCTTCATCGCCCTTTGTGTTCCGGGGCCACAGTATCTCTTTCGAACAGTCCCGCAACCCCGGCAGGCATCGGTCCTTGCGGACCCCTTCCTTTTGCTGACTCTCTTTGAGGCGCGCGTGGAACACGAACGCGCCGTCGACACGGCCTGTCGTCATGAGACGGACGGACGGCGAGCTAGCCCATAGCTCACCGTCCACAGGCCCGATAAACTCGCCCCCTTAAACATGACACTTAAACAAAAGTAAACCAATGTCCGGGTACTATTGGGTGTACCTCTGCTTTTTCTTTCGGAACTTTCAGACGTGAAGTTATGTAACATCCTCAAAAATCAAAAAAAGTTAACAACACAACGAAAAACAAAACAATAACCGTCATACAGACAAACAAACAACCCAACATACTCAATAGGTCAGCAGCCAGGAAAAGATCAGAGCGAAGATAATATTTTAATGGTTCATTAAACAGCTCCATCCAGCTTTCTAAAACCTCTAGAAAGTCGACATTTGCGTGTCTGTATTATTTATTAGGAAAACGTCAACTGAAATAATGATAGACGGACACCTGAAGTGTGTAGTGGAAAATGTTTGTATATCGGACTATAGCTTATGCCCGCGTTGAGTTCGATAATTGTCCCACGGGATCATACTATTAGGATAAAAAAGTATCATATTATGTGTTAATCCAGGTTGTAGTGTCTGTGGGTGAAAGAGAGGGAAGCATTATGTCGTCTCTCTAGAGGCGTGCGGTCAGTTAGCTTTGAGCTTCGAGAGTGAACGGACGTGCGCGCGTCTCAGAGCCGATAATATAAAGGGAAATACCACACAGATTATTAACTATGTGTGTGCTAAATTTCATCCAAATCCGTTGAGTGGTTTTTGTGTGAAAGAGTACCAAACATCCACCCTCACAAACTTTCGCATTTTGAATATTAGTATATCGGTTATGTTTCTGCTAGAGGTTTTGGTGGATGGTACTTAAATTATGAGGAGTTTATTGATAATTAGGGCGCGGCTAACTGGAAGTCATGGGAAGAGAGACCTTTGCCCAGTTGTGGGATGATGTAGGCTATAAGTAACAATAATAAGGTCGAATTAAATTGGCTTTTTGACTTTAAAAAGTTCTGGAGTGGCGACCCCGAACCGGAAGACGTTGCGTTGGAAGGCCTCCCCCTAGGTGGACCGATGACCTGGTGAAGGTTGCGGGAATCCGCTGGATGCGAGTCGCACGGGACCGGTCAATGTGGCGACACTTGGGGGAGGCTATGTCCAGCAGTGGACGTCTTTCGGCTGAAATGATGATGATGATGAAATTGGCTAGGGAAACAGACGTAGGTAAAGTTAGTCCCAGATAATGTAGTTACCTGCCGGGGTTGCGGGACTGTTCGAAAGAGATACCGCGGCCCCGGAACACAAAGGGCGATGAAGGAACATGGATGGGTTTTAGTCAGTAAAAGTCTGACACTCCCTCCTGCTCCGCCCAGAGCGGGAGGAGTTATTTGATGATTTCAGAAAAAAAAAAAAAAAGATAATGTAGTTAGTTGATGTCTGTGTTTATAATACCAGTCTATTGCTGTCCCACTGCTGGGCAAAAGCCTTTTCTCAACAGAGAAGGCACAAGCAATGACCACCACGCTTGCTCAAGACGGGTTGGTGATTTCAGACTTTGAGTTTTAAAAAAAAAGACCCTCGTTTTCATTCATGTCATTACGTCTAAATAATTTATGTTTTATGTTCTATAATAGAATATTGTAACCTATGGTTTAACTATGTTTAAATATTAATTTTATTTCAAAGCAACCGCATGTACTAAAGATATTTATTTCCTCGTTTCAGGTAAGTCTAATGTTCCACACATCAATAATGTTACACGGAGAGCAAGACCGAGTAAGTACGATACAAACAGATGAAACCCATAAAGAGATATTGGAACCAAAGCGTCAGTCGTGAATGAAAAACACAAGTGATAGACTAGTAGATCAACTTACTTGCTTAACATATTTATGACTTTCATGCATTTATTTCCATCTCCCCTTCCTTATTCCCTTCAGCAAATACACAACACATTTAATCAAAACAAACATCTTAACAGACGTCATCTGTTTTGTTTTGATGCAGAAAGACACAAAATAAAATGACGATCGAAACAATATGTCCATCAGGAAAAGTAAGTCGGTATAAATTTTGGCAGAATCGGCCGTCAAAATCGGTTTCGGGAAAAACAGAACCAGGTTTTGGCCGAACCGAACCAAACACGATTCAGATAATTGGAGTTTAGCCGAATGCGTGTAGTTAATTGCTTCGGGTCGGTTTTTTTATTCAGTGTGTTGTGTGTCACCCCTAAATCCATCCATCCACAAATTGACACAACCCTAAAACACATCGCTAAGCAAACGGGCAATTACGAAAGCAACTCTTGCGCAGACATTTTGTACGAGTGTTGTTCGTACGTGCATTTACATAATCAGATGTTTTCATCGCAGCGGTAGGGTTACTCAACTATTATGACTACTGCAAATGACATGTTGGCTTTTGTTCCGCGTCCGTGAAAAGACTGGGTTCTGTACGGGGTGCGGCGGTCTTGTTGTTGTAGCTTCTTTAGTAGTTATAGATATACAACCGTTGCTGTTATTTTTGCCAAGTTTTAATCAAGATAACAACATTATTTCATTAATTACTAGTCAAATAGTATAAGTAGCCGTGTGGTTTAGCCGTGTGGTATCCGGCAGCGTAGAATAGAACCACCCATTACACTCACGGGTGTCGTATAAGGCGACTAATGTCTGCGGCAGAACACCTTGCGCCTCCGTAGACCAGAGAATGGGCAGCAGCGTTTTCTGTTAGTCTTTCACCACTGCGACCTCCAATCCAATCAAGATAACAACATTATTTCATCAATTGCTAGTCAAATAGTATAAGTAGATTTTCTATATACGGAAGTACAGCATTTCTTCCTCTACAACTATATTACCGTAAGCCAATTTGCGCTCGCTAAGCAAAAAAAATAATTACAACCGACTAATACTCTACTAACCCTACCCAAGCCTCTGAATGCTACAACAATTCCGCTAGTTCCCTTTAGTTCTCGTCAGCATATCTCCATTCTCCCGATAAATCCGATTATTTTCCTAATCAAGCCTTCGGATGGCACGGAACAAAATCACAGGCCATGTACCTCGATGCAAATGTGGCCATACCACGAATACTCCGTTGAGCCGAATGGAACCATGCCAAGCGTTATAAATATTTGATTTTATGTTACAGACTATTTGATTTCATTTGATTTGAGATTCACAGAAAGACTTGGAATTTCGCTAGTTAACATTATCTTTTGTATTTCTGCCAAATTAGTTTGAAAGCGGAGTTTGGATTGGGAGAATTTCAGCGTTATGCTTGATCGCACGATCTCTTATGCAATTCGGTTCCACGTGCACAAATATCGTTTGATCTAGATTCGAGATCTGTGTAAGATTGAACGAGGCTTCGTTGTCGCCTTTATTGTCTATTTGCAATCTGTTTTACTGTATCTAAATGGATTTGAAGTAGTTTTACGTGGCTGTTTGTGCGATTGCGTTGATCTTCTAAACTTTACACTGATTTTGAATTTTTGATGCAGTTATCACTATCATTTCGAAGAATTACTTCGGGAGATTTATAACGTAACATCAGTCCTGTAATCCCTCAAGGATTAGGCAGAGGTGTACCTACATTTCGCCAGTTATGTTTTAAGTCCCATGTAATAGGGGCGAGCCTATTGTCATCAATCGGGCACAAATTCAGACTCCGTGGCTGCTACTGAGAAATTTTTGATGGAAAATCCCAATAACATTTAGCCCGACCCGGGAATCCAGGACTTCATGCTCAGCAGTCGCGATAGTTACCATTAGCTATACCAACGAGGCAGGTAGAACCAACAGCAGTTGCAGCCGTGGCAGCCAAAAGATTTATGTGTTTGTTAATTGAGAGACATAATAATAATTTATTTGCAACTAGCTGATGCCCGCGGCTTCGCCCACTTGACAAATTATATACTAAAACCTTCCTCTTGAATCACTCTATCTATTAAAAAAACCCGCAGCAAAATCCGTTGCGTAGTTTTAAAGATCTAAGCATACATAGGGACAGAGAGACGCGGCGAGGGGCCTTTGTTTTATATAATACTAGCTGACGTCCCGCTGTTTCACCCGCGTAGTTCCCGTTCCCGTGGGAGTACGGGAATAAAATATAGCAGATGTGTACAATACACCCAGATTTTGACAGTTCGTTCGTGTTCCACGCGCGCCTCAAAGAGATGTCAGCAAAAGGGACTGTTCTAAAGAGATACTTACTGTGGCCCTGGAACACAAAGGCTAAGAAGGAACATGGATGGGTTTTAGTCAGTAAAAGTCTGACTCTCCCTTCCGCTCCGCCCAGAGCGGGAGGGGTAATTTGATGATATTACATCCGAAAAAAAAAGTAAAGTTCCATATAGGTATTGGGGATACGCCTATTACCATGACATGTATTGTTGACAATGTCAAATAAATTAATGGCAAATATTTGTTTGGGAACAACTAAAAATGGAAAAATAAAAAACTTTTTTGCAAAAAATAAAACCGACCTCAAAAACGTGAAAAATAACTTTAGCTTCAGAAGTCGGTGACAAAAAAACTAAATCAATCAAACAAAAGTCACCGACTTCTGAAGCTAAAGTTATTTTTCACTTCTTTGAAGTCGGTTTTAGTTTTTGCAAAAAAGTTTTATAATATGTAGTGATAGTGAAGTTCAAAATATTTGGTTTCACATCAAATAAACGGGCACTTACAAAACTTCAGAAGACAAGTGCATGACTCGAAATGGTCTTTCCTTAAACAGAAGAACCTGCAAAAACTTCCAGGGTTCATGGTGATTAGCTACTAAATACATTTGTTTTTTGTTACTGTGATCGCTTACCCTCATATTTGTTATTTTTTACAATGAACGTAGATTCTGTACGCTCGTAGACATTGTATTTAAATTTAGTTTCTCAGTAAGTGAATTATTGTTAATTCTTGATGAGAAATAATAAAGTTCTTAAACCATAAAAGCCGCGCGAAACAGCATCAGGTCGCTAGTTGCTAGTACAGTAATAAACTCTATTAGGAATATTCTAGCAGTTATCGTTAGGTTGTCTGTCGCCTACGGGGACTGGCGGTGATTTGTCTTAGTTTCTACAGCTAAACGTTGTTCAGTAAGACTCGATTTACTGTGTAGCGCTGTTATTGCTCCATTATCGATACTTGTCCTCTGTTTTATTAAATGTAGAACTATCTTAAAGTTTTCTGTTAATCGTATCGAACGAAACAGACTCATTCTGCTTTAAATTCATGAGGAGCTTATTTCTCGTTATCAGCCTATAATGGTCCCACTGCTGGGGCTCAGGTTACTTGTCTGTTAGAAAATGTGGGCTCACTATCCACCACGGGCAGTGCTTAGTAGATGTCACAGGTTTTCTTAGATTTTTTTGGTTATCGGACATCAATTCAATAAAGTCTGACTGATAGGAAATGGAATGCATTAAGAGGACTACAGGAGCTAAACGCGAGTTTTATAATGAAAAAAAAAACATATGATTTACTGCAATAAACAAAACTAGAAAAATATATGATATTCTTCAGGATAATTTCTACTAAGGTAGTGTTTTGAAAACATAATACAACAAATTTTACTCGATAACAAAAAATCACAAACTTATGTCTAAAAATTTCTTTTAACGAGTAAAAACCATACTAAAATGCATGCGATCATTCTGATTTTTTTGGCAAATAATTGTACAAGCAACATATATTAGCATCATAGTGTTTTATTTTTTTAGTCTAATCAATATATTTTTTGTAAATCGCAAAAAAACATTCATTTCGCACTATTTGGCCCGCAGTGACTGACGTAACAACCACTTTGTAGTGCAAGCTGATTAGAACTTTGTTCTAACAGTATTTACCACCACTAATATAATAATAGTATATATATAGAGTTGCTAATTTAGCTCCTGTAGTCGCCTTAAACCTTGTCTGCTTGAAGAGGTGAAGTATTCAATTAATAAAATAGTAAAAATGTTCGAAATTGCAAAAAAAGCGATGTATCGGAAAACCTTAATCGCCTACCATTACACTCGATGAACAACTATTTCTGGATAACGATGATGATGATTTCTTTCAGTATATTGGCCAATAAAGTTTGGCTCGTTTCTCGTTCACCAGTCCAACTCGTTGGGCCAACGACTGTCGCACGCCGTTTGGACCCAAATGAGTTTAGAAATCGCCCAAATTCTGCGGGTTGATTATTTCGGAATGGAATAAAATGACCCACATAAAAATTGATGTTATTGCAAATATGGAAGGAGGTTGGTGCTTGAGATGTTTTTGTTCAAACATCGATCGTTTCTTTTTTTGGATAATCGAATTCGTTTTGGTCAAGGGTAAACCGTTTATTCCATTTTTTTTCTTTCACACCCATCATTTATTTATTTAAACTTGTAAAATAGTGGTACTATCGAGGACACTCCCGCCTGACCACCACTAAGTTCATTTTTGCTTGCACTCGCAACATAGAAACGCTCTCTAGCCCCGCCCCGTCGACTTTGTATAGAAATAATGAATGAAAAGATACCGAATCGGCCGAGCGCACTGACGACGCACGCCAAACGAGAAATATTGTTATTTTGCGCGCCAAAGTTGACGCTTTCCTAATAGTCCCAAACTTTAAGGGGGCGTGGCTCGGCGCCTCCGCATGATTTAAGCGAAAAAAAAATTAAACTGGTCAGGCGGAAAAGACCCCGATAGTACATAGGCGGACTTAATGCCACAAGGCATATGCTTAGCCTTTTCCCAACTATGTTGGGGTCGGCTTCTAGTCTAACCGGATGCAGCTAAATACCAGTATTTAACAAGGAGCGTCTGCCTATCTGACTTCCACGACCCAGTAAGTACTTGGTAACACGATAAACCTTGGTAAGATTCGTTGTCAGACTTTCGGGCCATTGACTACCTGTAACGACTGTCAAAGATCTACAAATGACAGCCACTTTCGTTCACCGGCTGAAACAAAATGTCAATGAATCAAACGGTCTAAGACATCCACCAATCCTCACTGGGTAAGAGATTATGGCTCTCTCTCACAGAGAAGCTGGCCAGTAGCATCTCATTTTGCTTATGCTATGCCATTAGCTTTGGCGATTGTCAACCCTCGCCCTTATTGGTAAATGGTGTGTATCCCGAAGACAATTTGACACTCGTTAATTTCATTCACTTTGTTGGAAACGGCTATGGAAATATTCGTCGAACAAGAGAAACAACCGATTAACTTATAAAAATATACATACATGGACAAAAAAGAGACATGTAGACTTTCTTAATAACCCTCTAGTCTGCTCGTAGCAAAGTTCTGAAAACAGCAAAAAATACTCCGATAAAAACATTAAAAGGATATGTATTTATGTAGAATGATGCTAATTGTCCAGACTTTTCTGCCGATTTGAATGCTGTTTTCGTATTTTTAGCTAAACTGAAGATACTACGAAAACGCTCCAATTACGAAAACATGGAAAAACAAACACCAATAAAGAAAATACTTTTTCGAAATCAAAATATCGCTATTTGATCACGAAGAGTACGCAGAAATCGGAAACTTTTATCTAGAAACACTCGGACCTGATAGTTTTATATCCAGTGTTGCGATGACATCTCGGCAGTTTGAAAAATTGCGAAATTCCTAACAATGTATCGAAAATAGTGAGGGGATACGATAAACAACAATATCGATACAAGTATCGGACTTTAAAGTTTGCTATGGCGATATTTTTAACGACTTTCTCAGCTGAAACCGTTGAGATTTTGCGTTTGGATACATTATGTACTCTCACTTTTAAGGTTTTTAAGATAAAAACAACTCTACGTTATTTTACGACGTCTCGCATTATCTTTCTCAACTTTACTACGTCTGACGAGAATCCCAATAACTTTCTAAACGTAAAATGTGAGGGAGACGTTGCTTTAAGTCGCAGATTTCGCAAACGAACCGTGCAAGAATTGTGAATTTATCGACTAAATTTATCGACTAGTTAGTACGTGGGCATCACTATCAGTGAAGGTCGCGTTGATTTATAGTGACGTGCAACATGAGTTATCGATACCGGTGTCTCGATTCGATCGGCTGACAGGTTTTGTTTGAATCTTTGAATATTTTATTGTTTTATTTACTGTCGTTTTAAATTCTGAATATAATTTTGCTATGTGGGCCTGCCACACGTGATTTCATTGAATATTTATAAATAGGAATAAAATGTATTCCTAAAAGAGAAATATTAATGACATGCGATAATTTATTTGCTAGTATCATCATTAATTTCTGAACAAAGTTGAAGCTGCAGGCAATACTGGATTTAAATTCAATTTCAATCACATTTTATTTAAATAGCCGATCATAGGTGGCCGATCTGGAGAGAGACTTCCCAGCTTGGTCACATTTATATTTCAAAAACTAGGGCACCGCGAAGATCTGTTTTCCCCTATATTTTGTCGCTAATTTGTCGCAATTTGCAAGAGCTAGATCGAACACTAAATTCTTTCGATCTAGCTTTTGGACTGTATCTTACTAATTGAACTCATTATACCTGCTAAACTAAGACCCGATTAAATCTGTGACTTAGCGAAAAATTACGATTAATTGACGACAAAATATGGGAGAAAACAGATCTTCGCTAGGTCTCCTAGTTTTTGAGATATAAATGTGGCCAAGCTCCCCAGACTCTCTCCAGATCGGCCACCTATAAACCTGTATATCTTTTGAACCAGTGACCGACAAATTCTGATATTTGGCGACAAATTTCGACTAATTAGCGACAATTTTTTTGTGTTATCAAAATTAAAATCCCTGATGGTGGCCGAGCCAGTGTCATTTTTTTTTTTTTTTTTGTTTTATCCGCTACATGGCAAACTGTCTTAGAGACAATAAGCCATACATCTGTCCGATTTTCTATCTGTTTTGATGTTTTTATTTAATGAGCTTCTATGAGATGAAATGTTCCATCAGAAGCTACTCTTCAGTTTGTGGTGAATCTGGTTTTCAATGTCTCTTCGTTTTAGTCTCACATGTCGAAGGCTACCCTCCTTATTTAAGACACGAGCAAGCTCGTTAGTATGGTTTGAAGCCAGTGTCAATGACACAAGATTTAAGCGTACCAACAGCGGGAGCGTCTTTGTTTTATACATAAGGACTATGTACAGTCACGGACTATAATTGATAAGCCACTTTCAAGATTTCCAATTTTGCAGTTGTATACATTCACGAGATTACACGATTAAACACGAACTCGAACCGAATGCTCGGAAACAAAAGGACACATTACTAATAATCGGAAGAAATAGTCTTATCCATAGAGGTTGAAAAATGACTTCTAGGTTGTGTTAATGATAAAACCATACAATCGTGCTGACGTATATCCCAATCTATTTGATACTGACCTCCTTTGAAGAAATAGTCCTTATTAAATACTCTTTATTTCTGAAAACCTATCCGAAGCCAGAGTGACAGTTGAAATGTTGATGTTAGAAAATATAACATTTCTCCGTACGCCAACGTTACTATGGCTACGCTAAAACAATATTGTCGCTAGGTTACGGTTGCTACACTTGCAATTCGTCGACTTTAGGTAGTCACTCTGTACTAAGTACGAATATAACCGACTAAACCCGATTTGTATTACACGGCTAAAATACGAATGGTGGCAAGTGGCTCATGATTTGTAGTCCGTGACTGTACTCATAGGTTTCAATTTCAACTTATCACCGAAGCAATAGCCAAAATAAATCAATTAAACCAAACAGAGCAAAGATCGCCAAATAAAAACCGTCTTAGACACAAACTAAGTGGCTACTATCCTCAAACGTCGGTAACCCAAGTCAAGAAGGGATTTATGGATTAGTCCGGTAACCAACCATTATCCCCCACTTAGTCGGGGGCCGGCAGAGAACGGGCTTATTCCACATCTTGCACAATAGCTTTGAGAACCCAGCTTTTGAGATTAGTGGGAAAGCACAGAGTTTATCATCAGTAACTGTGTTTTGAGAAGCTCTTGACTTTCGCTTTGCTATGTGTTCTTAATTAAATTTTACTAAGCCACGGATCTCTGCTTAGGCCGCGAGGGAAGATAAGGATGAAGTGTCGGATGTAATCCGGTGTGATTTATTAATCGACATTTTATTGAGCTTTAAGTATGTTGTCTGTTTTATGGGACATCACTAGAGGACAATAGGCTCGCCGTCTATTATATGGGATTCAAACATGTACTACGTCTAACTACACCTGTGCCTAAACCTAAGGTGAATGGTCCAACCAGCCCGCGAAATTCAAGTTTTCTTACGTTTTTTGCAATTTGCAGGCCAGATGCTAGGTTGTTTGTTGATTAAAATATTATTCGCGGTTGTAAGACGTATGTAGTTACAGAATTATAATCATCAAAATTATCAATACAATCCTCCAAGTTCATAAAGGTGTAGGAAGCAAAACAGAAAAAGTAATTTCTACACGTTTATGAACTTGGAGGATTGTATTGATGATTTTGATGATTATAATTATAACTATATACGTCTTACAGCCGCGAATAATATTTTAATCAACATACAACCTAGCACTGGCCTGCAAATTGCAAAAAACTTAAGACAATTTGAATTTCGCGGGCTGGTCGGAGCAAACGTATGTAGTTACAGAATTATAAACATAAAGGTATAGAAATGACTTTTTCTGTTTTTTTTGGTTCCTACACCTTTATGAATTTGGAGGATTGTATTGATGATTTTGATGATTATAATTCTGTAACTACATACGTTTTACAGCTGCGAGTAATATTTTAATTAACATACACCCTAGCAGTGGCCTGCAAATTGCAAAAAACGGTTAACTGGTTGGAGCATTGAGCACCTTGAGATATGACAGGCGTGTTGACACGTTCGTTGACGCGTTCGTTGTTGGCGTGTTCACAACAGGGAATTTACAAAGCTCAATCTGATTTCATGAGAAATGAGTAATTTAGTTATTAACCTGTGTTTAACACCAAATAACATAAACATCTTCCTGGCCTTATCCCATGTTACTTGTGGTCGGCGCAGCACGTCTTTTTTCTTCCATTCTCCTCAGTCAATCGTCACGCTATCATTTACTCCTTTTTCTTTCATAACACTCCTCACACAACCCATCCATCGGTTCCTTAGTCTTCCTCTCCCTCTCCATCCATCAACATTTATATATTCATCTCTCTTTTCGTCACATGCGATTTAACACCAAATAACATACTATTCCTAAATCAAAGAAACGCACAAAGAACCATTACAGGCAAAACTTTAATACATAACCACGAAACATGGCCGTAAATTCTGCATTATCAAGCATGTGTACACTTCTACCTACCCCAAACATGACATATCACATAATACAAAGGTAAACTAAACACAGGTGTGAATTGTGAACATTACTCAGACCTACGTGATCTTTGTAGTTACTCAGAACACTATATGTAAACGCTCGTTTATATGAAGAGAGTTTCTCGCCTTCTTTCCTCTTCCTTTCTCGCCTCGAGGCGAGAATACCCGTGCGAGTGTTTTAAGCGAGACTTACCAAACGTTCTAATACAGTGCTTAAAGTTTACACTCAAGTAACAAGCGATTATCACACAAAACGTGAACCTAATTGCGTCACACGCACGTCACAATCATCATCTGCTTAGCCTATTCCCAAATGTATTGGGGTTGGCTTCCAGTCT
This sequence comes from Xestia xanthographa, assembly GCA_905147715.2. Lineage (NCBI taxonomy): Eukaryota > Metazoa > Arthropoda > Insecta > Lepidoptera > Noctuidae > Xestia > Xestia xanthographa. The sequence goes on from LR990655.1 coordinate 4,450,007, forward strand.
AACCAGACGCAGCGAAATACCAGTATTTTACATGAAACGACTGTCTGTCTGAACTCCACAACCCAGTTAGTACTGTGTCAGACGATACCCTTGGTAAGACTGGTTGTCTGTGACCGACATGCAGATATGTCCCACAATTTACACGAGCCAATGTTACATATTTTATCAAAAATAGACTACTCAAAGAACGTGGATGGGTCTAAGGGAGTGTGGATCTGTGTAAGAGAAAAAGGTGGGACTTTATATTTAGAGTGTTCGAAGCGAGAAACTTACCTCGTGTAAACGAGCCTTAATGTTAGTAATAAGTTGTTCTATATAAATAACTGTCGCGTACCTTGTTATCTGTTGGACGTGCTTAGCTGAATTAAGAATTTGCACTATAAACATTAGACTTAGATGAATGAGGCCGTTTATTTCAGAGTGACTGTGGGCAAAATAGAACATTCGTATTTTTTCTTTGTTTGATTTTAGCATATTTGTTGTTGGAACAGTGAGATGAAAATTATGTGTATTTTACTAAAAAATTAAGCAGCTCAACTGAATTTAGTTTTTTATGATTCTCGAGAAATTTTATTATGTTTGAGAGCACGATTGTTAACATCAACATTCAATTACGCATGTTCGTATTAAATCTCAGAGCATAAAACTTCAATAAAACGATCTTTTCATTTTATGAAATTACTAGAAAAATCACTTTAGCTAGAAAAATAAACTGTTTTGAGAAAAAAAAACTAGAGAGTGATACGCCGAAAACACAATATCTTAACTAAAGTAGGTTTTTTAGGTTGACGCCAAGTAATATACGAGTACCTGCACTATAGATTTCATTTTTTTATAAAATTCCAACAGTAAGAATACGAATTGCTTCACTATCTTCAACAATCGTTCATTCCTTAGTGACGTTCATTCCACAGTGACGTCACGACGTGTGAATGAATGACTAAATTAATGACGTGAACGAAATTTATACTACAGCTTATCTCTGGAGACTCGTGTATACATAATATATCGACGTAATAGTTCAGTAATAGTGGATTTTAAGCTTCTAAAAAGGCTTTTTGATACATTTTTTTTCTTAATACATTTTCTTCATGTAATCTAACTTTCTCTTTGTATGTTTTTCTTGAAGCTTTTGGTCTATTTACAGACTTTTTAGATGGTTGATGTCCTTTTTAATACGGTAGAAAACTAAATATTTTTTCTTAGTGTTTCAAAAGGCCTTAGCTCCTAGAAAGTTTTAAAAACCCACGCGATGTACACCCTTTCAACTTTACATTTATCGTTTCTTAATAGAAGCTAATTTTCTCGACGAAGACATTGCTTAACAACATAATTTCTAAATGGCGCATTAAATCACTATCCGAAGATTCGTCCATAAAAGAAAACGTCATCAATTCCACCTTTTTCTAACAAATTAAACTATTAACTCGTATTACAAAGCCAGCGACGGCACCGTCCCGTCCGCCCACCACACTCATAAATGATATTAACTATTCACGTTCATCCTCGGACAACAATTGTAATATATTCTTCAACGAATATATTATATCTTCATTAGGTTTTATTGTGTTACCGACTCATTAGTATAATTTATTGTACCGACCAGTTCTACCGCCATATACTTTTGCTGTTAACTCGTCAACTTCGAACATTTTGTTATTTTTAACCGCAAGCTTTGTTTCCACTCATTGCTTTATTGTAGCTACAAATGGAATATGTTACAAACGAGAAATATGGAAATGAACAAACAAATGTCTTGTTCGCTACCAAGCAAAGTAAAATGTAGTATCTTTTACACATTTTTCTCGTCGTGTTTATTAGAACTTTCTGTTACCGTTTTTGCTTTGTAATTAATTCAGGTCGAACGTGACATGAATTTAGTCTTGTTTGCCATTTTTATAGCTCTTGAAGTAAAAAACTATTTAAAATCCAATAACACGGTGATACAGCACAAAGCCTCCAATGAAAGAATCATCTAAAACGGTCGAACGCTTTTCGAGATTTCCACAAACAAACTCTCGACGCCGAGATAGGGAAATATTTGACTAAAAGGTTCTTGTCGTCGATGAAAATAATCTGTATATTTTCTTATAACAAGCCCAAGTACGGGCGAACCGAAAAAACACATTAAGAACATTCTAGCGATTGAATAGATCAATAAAAGGAGACGAAGAAAGAAAAAATATTATGCAAAGGAAAAACTCAGTGAAATAAAGTGAAGTGAGACGCGCGAGTGAATACACCCCCGTCGGAAATGTTCAGTTATTTTGATTTATATCTGGCGTGCACTTGCGATTAGGAGACTGGGAACATAAATCGTGTTCGTGTTAGAACCGAATTTTCCCGAAACAAAATTTTACGATAAAATTTTCCCAGAATAAGAATATAAGAGCTCTATCTGATCGGGATCTCCATATTCCAGGAAGTATTAATGCGTGTTTCCTCTCCATTTGATGATTTAATCTCGTACAATTTTCAGTTATTACTTTATGAAAAATGCAAATTTTAAGCCATTAACTTAATAGCTTTGTTTGAGTATGGTACATCTGCGTGCTGAATATTTAACGTGTAAAAATTCTTGCGACTTAAAGTCGTGTACATGCGCGAGTGTCGGCTATCAGGTCGTGGAGTCCCGGGCGAGTTTTCACCTGCCCTGACAATTTTAATATAATAATATTTTCCTTGCGCCATTTCACTCGCAATATTAAAGTGGAGCCCCGCCATCTTGGGGCACGGTTTTTATTCAAATTACGATAATGCTTTGTGGCTTTTATAATGAGTTGGCTGTAGTTCGTTATTTTTATGAATTACAACGTCTTTAGGAGGTAAATGGTGAGTTTATATTACAGGTTAGACAAGATTAGTAAATTAATTAAACACGTGGAAACTATAATCATGAATATTTTAAATTGTTGCTGGTGGTTTTAATTACCTATTGACGTTGTTGTATATTATGTACGTACTTACTTTTATTTTTGTAATTAATATAGTTCTAGTTGTAGTATGCAGGTATATAAAGTACAGAATAATTTTAATTGACTTACTATTGTAATATTAAAATCATGAAAACGAATAGCATTTTAAAATTTGGATCCCAGGAACACTCCAAACAAAAAGAGATTTTTCATTTTATGTTTATTCACGTTTATTCAACATGGCAATGTTATTACTACACGTTCCTCTCTTCGCTAAAACTAAGCAAATGGCACAGGATAATATTGTTGCTTCCGTTTCCGGAATTTTTAATTTACGCGCAGATACGATGCTCCAATATCCGGCCATCGTTCACGGAATCGGGTGATGCTAGAGTTTTATTAAAAAAATCGCACCATTTTTTACGGTATCCATAAACAAAGCATTGGTTTATTTTTCCCTTCTCTCCCTTTCACAAAGTGGCGAATTCTTGGTACCGGCTAATGGACTTCAAAATGTAGTCAGTACAAATAATCGTTTAGTAGATTGTCGCCCTTCCTGATTTTGTTTTTAGCCTTAATTTTTTTTTTGTTTTATAATTATTTACCCTTTCATTATATTCAACTTATATAGAAAAACAATTATGGTCTGAAAATACGGACAATTAACTTTATAGTCAATTTACTATTTCATTACTATCTAAAAGATGTCTTGAAAAGATTGCTTTTAGCGATAGGACAAACCAAGCTTTGTGTCGCTCTATGTGAAATGTTTTCTTTTCTGTAAATTGAAATTTGTGTGTTGTACATATTAAAGAAATTTGTTTTTTTATCTAAACAATCTTTTTCCCGACTGTACTGTACAAATTTGACCAAACTATTTATGACTTTAAATACAGCAAGAACCACTACAAAAGGTCGAATCACAGTATTGTGTCATGCTTGACTATCCATTTATTGCAATGTTGCAGAAAAGCGTTGGAAACCCATTCAAAGGTCATAAAACGCTTACGGGCTCACAAAAGTAGTAAAAGTCAAAGAGAAATCATGTACAATGGAAGCCCATAATGTACGGGCAAGCTTTAGAGGTACCTACCTATAAGGTACTAATACAAAGTTGCAGGTTTTCTAAAAGGCCTGGAGTTTTCTTAGAAAACATTTTAAGACCTTAACGACTACAATAGTTACAAAAGAAAAGTATTTTCTTATAGCCTACGGATGTGTTGTTTGTAGTGGAAATGTATTTTTGATTTTAGCGAGAACACACGAAGTTATGTCGGGATGTCTACACACAAACGGTTTCTATGATTTTAAAACATAATTTAAGACAACCGAGGCTAAACGGTATTGTTCGTCGTTTCGTTGAGCTCCTTGAGTTATAAGTCGAGCTACACGATAACTGACAAATGCTTGCAATGACTGGACACGTCCACTCAAATCTGTGTGGTTCTTTCTTCAAAAGACCATCTCAGACACTAATCTGCATAGTCCTGATGTGAATTGAGCAAGATTATGTCTGGACTTCAAAAGAGACTATGACCCTGAGTTTGTTTCGGCTGTTTCTTCTCAGAGTAGTTAGGTACGAAACACCGGCCCCATCTAGTTTAAAAAAAAAAAGACGTGTAAAAGTGTCTGTAAAAACCTACTTGCAAAACAAACATCATTAAACATTTGTAAACAAAACAATGCTGTTTCTTACAAAAGTCCAATGCCTACTATGTTCAAAATGTATGGAACAGAGAGGACATCTTTGTAGAACCGACTTAAACATCGCTGAACTACAATAGAATCATGTACTAAACTCATGATATAGTTGGTGCCAGTTAAGATCGCAAAAGCGGTCAGTCACCCACCTACATTTATTAAACTTCTTAACTTTGAAATCCAAAAATAAGCCTGTTCAAGTCTTGAAGCTCATCTATCGTGATCTTCAACATTTTTTCTAATGAAAAACGGTACATGGATCATTTGTTTTGTTAAGCAGGAAGAGATATTAGGGAAAGGGCAATGACCGCTATTGCGATCTTAACTGGCACCAACTATAATAGATGCTCGTCAATATCTCTTTCGCCACTTCTTTGCCTGTTTAAAGTTTCACGCTCAACCATACACTCTATACTTTATTTCTGAAATGGCGACTTGTGTCTGTCTTTATAATAGATTGTTCGATGATAACTACTGCATGATGTTATCAATACAATGGATTCTTCTGCCCACGTGAAGCCATAGGGTCAGTGTTTATAAATAGCTCATGATTATCTTGGCAATATAACTCGCCGTTGGTCCCGGCTGTCATTTGTAGATCTTTGACAGTCGTTACAGGTAGTCAGTGGCCCAAAAGACTGACCAGTCTTACAAAGGGGTATAGTATTACCTAGTACTAACTGGGTTGTGGTCAGATAAATAAATAAATATTGCTGGACATTACATACAGCGCCATCTAATGCCACACTAAGAAACGAGGCTTGTGTCGTGGACACCAGATAGTTGATACTACATAGAAACTTTTTGTTCGTAAATACATACTTATTAATACATATAAACATCTATGACTCGGAAACAAATGTCTATGCTCAACACACAGACACATAGGCAATCGCTCCATGGAATATACTGGTATTTAGCTGCATCCGGTTTGGCGGAAACCGACCTTAACATAGCTGGGATGGGAAGAGGCTAGGCAGATGATGATGATGATACCTTGCTATAGTTGGTGCCAGTTAAAATGAGAATAGCGGTCATTGCCCTTTCCCTAATATCTCTTCGTACGAATCAAAACAAATAAACCATGTATAGTTTTTCATTACAAAAAATGTTGAAGATCACGATAGATGACGACTCCTGACTTGAACAGGCTTATTTTTGGTTTTCAAAGTTAAGAAGCCTTGCCTTGCCTTGCCTTGCTTTGCCTTGCCTTGATGCCTTGTCCAGTGGCGCCTGTAAATAGGCTTCCTTTAAATCTTGTCGCAAGAAGTTTAATAAATGTAGGTAGGTCAATGACCGCTATTCTCATCTTAACTGGCACCAAATATAGAAGGATATTGTAAGAAGAAAGATAAGTGGTTTGGTAGATGGTGGTTTTTTGGGGTCGATTCTTGGCTACAGCTGTGTCATACTTTGTTTGTCTACATGGATGTTCACGGACTGCTGATGGCATGATCTTGGGTACAATACAAATGCCAGCTTGGAAAAAGGGTTATTGGGGTTTTCTATCAGGAATTCTTCAGTATCAGCCCAGGATATAGATTTCTGCAATTGGCTCGTTGGTTTCCTGGGACTTAAACGTATCGGACGTGATTGTCTCATTCCTTAATAGGGTATTTTACTCATATGAGAATAAATCTAAAAATATTTTATTGAGATAGCTCAGGCAAAAAGCAGTCGGAAAACGTTAGTTTTAGTCTATAAAATAGCAAAGTAAATTTTAAAATTCAATTCAAAGGTTTCAGCTTTTTTAATCTGTTTCCTAACACCATTTTAGTAGTCGCCATGTTATTACGTCATACGGCTATGTAAACATAGAAGTGTCAATATGGCGATATGACGTCCACGCGTGCAGCGGAAACGCTGCACGCGTGGACTAATTAAGCGCGAAATTTGAAAATGCTAAATTTAAATGCATTTTTATGGCACTTAGCGATTGAATAATTTTTTTGTGAATTTTGTGGTGGTTCATTAGCACTATAGAATCTAATTGAGACACTTTTCAAAAATGGGTGTAATACCCTATTGTTCTGAATACCCTCACCGTAGATTTAACGGTGGAACAAGAGCTTTCCCATCAACTTACCTCCATAAAATAAAAGTTCTTTCACAAATTCTATTCTCGAAAGCCCAGCCAATAATGTTTTCGTTCGACTAGAAATTTTATGCATAGTACACACATCAGCCGAATTCGATGTCGAAAGCAGACTATCGCATATTCGAGCTATGCTCACACACTTGACGGCTTGTAAGCGAAATAGCATAATGGAGGAATCAGCCGGGACGACATGGTTGGATAAACTCGAACAGGTCGGTTCGGAGAATATTCGTGGGAGAATGTTTTGGAAAAGGGAGGGAGGGATGGATGGAATTTGGTTTGCAGGATACTTTGATACTGGGAATGATGATGGATTGTTGCCTTACAAACCATTGTCGTTGTGACTGTATCCGTAACTAGCTGACGTCCCGGGGTTTCACCCGCGTTGTTCCCGTTGCCTTGGGAGTACGGGAATAAAATATAGCCCTCACGAATAATGTAGCTTTCTACAAGTGAAACAATTTTTAAAATTGGTTCATTACTTGCGGAGATTACCCCCTACATACAAACTTACAAACATAAAAACTTACAAACAAATGTTACCTCTTTATAATATTAGTATAGATTGTATTCCTTTTGCTGGGGTTTCTAAGTGGATGTTAACTAGAAATTATTTTTCTTTATTTTGGCATCTCATGGAATTCTTCATGACCTTATACGTACTTACTCCACATTTAAAGGCAATCCTTTGAATCTAGAACAAAAGAATCTTCATCATTCGTCACTAAAATAATCACCATTGCCAATATACATTAATTTTCACCTCTTTGAATCTTTGTATTTCTTTTAGGAAAGCTGTAATAATTTGAAGTCTTAATCTGCATAATCCCAAAGAAACTTATTTCATAATTTCCTTTCTTCCTAGGGTTTTATTAAACAATCACAACGCATGTGTGTTATGTTGCAATATTACGTTTCCTAAGCCAATAAAACCAGAGCTGAATACTAGTCTATTTTCAGGGCTAAAAGGAGCAAGGCAGAGGTGAGGGGAGCAGGGCTCAACGAGCAGTAATAAACTTAGACAACCGTAAATCAAATGTACCGGACTGCTCTCGTCACACAACGTTACATGCACATTATGCACAAAGAAATAAGTTGAGGCTATGTTTAGTTAGGGAAGTGTGGAAGGGAATATAATATGTTTATGATGACGATTGACTAGTATTACTGCTCAGACTATGTTTAGAGGTATTGAAAGAAAGAAAGAAAAGTATTTATTGACTCACACAGGATAAACAACATAAAACACAACGTATCACAACGTATTGAAGCAACTCTTTGATTTGGATGGCAGTAAAACTATTCTTAAAGTACTTACGGGTTATTATCCGTGATTTACTTTTGATTTTATGAGCTTCCGATATTTAAAAAAATATATATAAAAAAAAAAAACGGAAAATCACGGATATTATCCCGTAAGTACTTTAAGTGTAGTGAAAGTCTAAAACAGTGCAGTAAAACTATTGCCTATACCATTAGTTTATTCAGTAACTAGCATATGAAGAGATAAATATACTATACTACACGCTTGTAAACCTTGAAGGATTAAGCAGAGGCGTACCTAGTCACACACCCACATCACTCAGTTTAAGTCCCAAGGGGCGAGCCTATTGCCATCAATCGGACACAGATCCAGACTCCATGGCTGCTACTGAGAAATTCCAGATGGAAAAACCCAATAACACTTTGCCCGACCTGGGAATCATACCCTGGGCCTCGTGCTCAACGGACGCGCTTGCGACCACTAAACCAACGAGTCATTAAATTCATCATTCATCATCATTTCAGCCGAAAGACGTCCACTGCTGGACATAGGCCTCCGAAAGTGAGGGGTTTTGCCATAATCGCCATGCTTGGCAGGCGGGTTGGCGATCGCAGTACGGTTGTTACAAAAGCACAGAGAACGCTGCTGCCCATTCTCTGTTAAGTCCCTTAGTCGCCTCTTACGACACCCACGGGAAGATATGGGATCACTGATTTAAGAAAGAAGGAGATATGCCCCGCAAGACGAAAATGTATCGGAACCCTGTGTCTTCACTTTGCCCCTACCACACGGCAACTACTACACATGCAGTTCACGAAAACTAATAGATACGCAGTCGCGCACACACCCGCATTTCTTAAAACTGAACGTACTACACAATCCATTATAAACCTTATGACATCAAACACAGCGTGTATTTACCATGCACCGTACAACTTACCCACACAAAAACATCACTCGCTATCGTTGTGTTTTGCAAAAGCATAAGTACGCTAGTGATTGACTAAATCGGAAAGTTATCGAATCTTTCATTTATTATTGTGTAATTTTTTTTTTTGGGTCCTGAAAATAATTAAATAAAAATAATGTCCAGAATATAATCTATACTAATATTATAAAGCTGAAGAGTTTGTTTGTTTGTTTGTTTGAACGCGCTAATCTCTGGAACTACCGGTCCGATTTTAATGATTATTTCAGTGTTGGGTAGTCCATTTATCGAGGAAGGCTATATAACATCACGCTGCGACCAAAAGGAGCCGAGCATAAATGAAAAATATTGCAAAAACGGGGAAAAATGTATTCCTTTTGTGAGCTGTTTCTCTTTTATGTGACGCAGACGAAGTTGCGTGGGTCAGCTAGTATTAGAATAAAAATGAACAATATGTAGTTAAAAATATATTATGAAGTAAATTAAAACAATAAAATATCCGGTTACGTTGGTTTAGGCTGTCGTGGCTTATTGAAACAGTAGTTAGTAGCACGAGGATAAGGCATAATATACAATAATTCAAAGCCAAAAACACTCCACCGGTTAAACCTGAAATTTAATTAACTTACTTTACGAAAGTTGGTTACGCATTTCTCTACTATGCTGTAAAATAATCAAAATACATAAAAAACATTATTTGACATCGATCTTCCAACCGGGTTAAAAAGGTTGACGGATTGAAAAATAAAACTAAAATAGTTTTATTTAATTCGTCAATCGACATTGTCGATAGCCTACATTAGTGGATCTGCACAAGCACATCCCTAACTCGTCGCAAGAAGCAGCGGCCGTACTACGTGATTCATCCGCTCAATGAAATATCGTTTTGTGATTTTTACATTGCTTGTTCAGTCACTTAGCGACAAACTTAGGTAGTGGTTAAGGAGTAATGTATTTATTGCAAAAATAGTACACTCGCTGTGATATTTGAAAACAAACATAACATAGTAAAAGCAACAAATATTTTACGATTTGTTGTTTTTCATGATTTTAAAGACAAATATAGTAAAATACTTGTACTTACACATGATAAGTAATTCCGTGATCAACAAAGTTTAGGTTTATGCTTCGGTTTTTACAAAAAACCCCTGAACAACACGGAATTGCTATAATTTGTCACGATCGCGGTCGAAAGTACACTAGTTCGCGGAGACGGCCATTTGCCTATGACATGGCCGACTGGACATGTCGCGCGGACACCGACACGCCCCCTTACCACTTCTCCTCTTTTTTAGATTTCTGTGTATGGGATGGTGCTATTCTTTACGTCTGACACCATACAGACCCATTATCATGTCATTAAATTAAAACTTTTGTATTTGAGAATAGTAAAATAAAGTAGAGTCAGCAGTAGTGTTGGCGGAGGCAGTAAAGCAATTTAAACGACGACTAAAATATAGAATTGCCTGCAAAACCTAAAAAGTGCAGATTGATCACTAAAAAACTATCACAATTCACAGCCAACAATAACACATTTATCAAGATTAGTTCCCGTAATTTTGCCTGCATTTTTCGAATTGCTGCACCCGAAAATCTAAACCAGGATTGGGGTATAGACAGGGTACGATCATACGATGAAATCTTGCACATACAAACGTATGTTAGCTGTGTCACTCGCATTAGTGCTGTGATATTTATGGCTGGGTATCGAACCTGCACTAATCCGGAACGCGTCGGATTGCATACGCATTGGAGCCATTTGGAGCATTGGGTGACAAACTACCGCGGCACTGCTGACTGTTACATCGATTTTGTGACAATTTGTGAGAATGTATAAGACTATAAAGGGTGTAAACACCTCTTAACGAAGCCGTAAGGCACTTGTTCTCCTCGTCATTGCGATATTTTTTTTGTTCTACACCATACCTAAAGTTCCAACTTTTATACAAGTTTTTAATGTAATATTTTACTCTTAACACCTCTACGACCCCCGTACTATTCAATCCATCCATCCGCACAATTTCAGTGCGTTACATTGAGTTCTACCACAAAACATGATTTTTCACCCCAAAAAAAATAGTCGTTTCCCAGCAATAATTTTTGCGTAAAATTACTTAGTTTGATGTACAGAATGCTTGGTTGACGGCTTCGTGATGAGGTCTTTTACACCCTGTATAGCACTTCGCCCGCGACTTCGTCCGCGAAAATTGTGATAGCTCGGCTAATTTTCATGATATCAATATAATTTGTAGCCTATATTACTTCTTGATAATTTAGCATTCTACTGGTGACAAAAAAATGGTTAAAATCAGTCCTGTATTTTCGGAGATAATTCGGTGCAAACAAACAAACAACAAAATATTTCCGATAAGTATAGAAAAGCGAAATACTATATTATTATGCTGAGCAAATTTTAAGCGTAAGTAGTTCCCCGTTTTAATGTTCAAATTCAATTTCAGATAAGGCAGTTTTCCGCCTTCTCTGAAAATTAGTATAAAGGAAGCATTTTTTTCTGAAGAAAGTAGCTATGTCAATCATCATCGTAGACTTTCAAGAGAAACGTATGATAAACAATTTATGTATATCAGACATTTGCAACATCTGACAAGGGTACGAAAGAACTCTTGTGAACTATGAACTTAGAACCCACCCTTTTCTTCAGGAACAATTTCATGACTCGTTAGGTCTTGCTAAGGCGCTTCTGACACGACACCGCTCGTCCGCGCGGTTGAAGCGGGCTCACGTCACATCAATTTGCTTATATGGAATCCGTTGATGCCTAAAACACGTACAACGCACAACCGCGCGGAAGAGGCCGGCACCGCAAACATTTTTGCTTCGTCGCAAAACGCCGCGCGGACGAACGGTGTCGGGCGACAATAGCCTCACAGGTAGCTGATAGTTTCTAATCTTAAATTAAAAACGTAATTTTCACAAGTACTTAAACTCACAACAACCCACAACACAACCCTCCAAGAAACCAAAAATCCGTCAATCGCTACATCCGCGTAAAGATGTCGCCGACCATTACAGCGCATTGTGCCCTCTCCTTTGTTCCGAGCCAATTAGTCGTAAGTTCCCACCACCGCACCTCCAGCCGCTGCACCGCTGACTAGCGCTATTATCGCTTAATAGATTATAGCCCAGCTCCGCTGTATTGTCTCTGGATAGCAACATAACCAGAGTTTCGTCCGTATAAATAATTTTAGTCTCGCGGCTAAGGTGGTGTGCTTCCAAAGTTTAAGTTTAGGGATTAAAGTTTACCTTAAAAGATCTCGTTGTGAACTAGCTTGAATAGAATTAGTACGAAATCTGTAGTTGATCTTTAGTTAATTAAAACTTGATTTAAGTTACATGGAGTTGGAAGATTTTGCTGCTAAAATCTAAGACCTTAAGTTAACATTTTAAGCCGTATGATGTAAATGGAATGGCCCAATGTTTACAATGAATAAAACTGTTTATTTGAAGAATTTGATTTAGGTCAGGTGGTAGTGCAAGTAACTGCGTATATCAAAACGGAAACACGTATAAAGCCCCACGCCACAGCACTTCCCCCAACTATCAAAAAAAGAACGTCACGAACAATCCACAAAAGCAAGCTACAATTAAATTTCACCACTGGCAACACTAAAATGCTGAAGTACCGAAATCCCACAATAGCACATGGCAACACCGAGATCATTTTTCACCGTCGCGTCGGAAGGAATACGTGTTTGTGTGGACTGACGGCTCCAAAATATAAATCAGACATAATGGTATCTGTACAAAGCGCTTTTGAGTTCACACTTGCCGGTTTTTGGGGTTCCATGGGAAGAAAACTCATTTATTATTGTCAACATTATGAATATTGTTTACTGTAAACATTTTATAAGACGTCGTCCTCTTTTAACGCAAATCCCGTATGTTAAGTAGGTCATATTATAACCCATAACCAAAACATTTTTAAACTCTTTTAAAAAGTTCTACTGATCCGATGTAGTCACTGATACTTCCTACCTCCCGGTGAGACTGGAAGCCGACCCTATCGTAGTTGGGAAAAGGCTAGGCAGATAACTTCTAATTCCGTGAAAGGCGTATGATTGCAGCCTTCTCACCTCAACATCGGTTACTCGTCTTCTCAACTTTTTCTTTCATCAGGGTTCTTCCATAATCGTGCAGATAACCAGTACACCTGCACAACAACATAACGCCCATAACGTCCACTGCTGGACATAAGCCTCTCCCATGATGGGAGGAATTTGCCGTAATCTCCACGCTTGGCAGGCGGATTGGAGATCGCAGTGATGAAAGACTAACAGAAAACGCTGCTGCCCATTCTCAGGTCTACGGAGGCGCAAGGTGTTCTGCCTCAGACATTAGTCGCCTTATACGACACCCACATGTGGCATTCCTGCACAACTCCTTTCAAATACCTTAAACTTCATCTACAGCTCTTTATACTTGATGATCTACGTAGACTGGTATGTGTATAGTTCCTAGATGCTTGGTTTACTACATACATTCCATAACTTTGAAATCCGTGTAACGTAGCAATTTCAGTCATCACACAAATTTTGTTGCACACCGATATTTCTGTCGCGTGTATGCAATTCGGACGTCAGATTTTTGCGATCTATTTCGCAATAACACCGACGATATATTGGTATGTTTGTAAGTTTTTAGGCTTTACACATAATTATGTAGTATGTGCATAGTAACTTTTGCAATCGCAGTTTCGTGTTTGACTTTGAATAGAAAGGTTAGAAAAAGATCTATTACATCAAAATGTATGAAGTTATAAACTCTTGTTACCACCTTGGTAAGAAGAGTTCATAACTTCATATATAAAAAATATAAAGGTTTTAATTAAATATTATATAAAACCGCCTCTCGCTCGCAATTTCATCTGCATGTATTGTGTTTTTTATACTTAGAGATAAGTAACGTTTGACCTTTTCCAAGTTCCAGGCTGTGTGACGACAGATGGACCAACAAAGTATCTTTGGCATTTGTAATCATATCATGGGAATATGGCAACTATTTAACATAATGCTGAATGCATACTGCAAATTGAGGCCAAAAAAAATGGCAATCAGAACCATAACTATGATTTCTCGCAAATATCCTCCAGTTCATAAAGAAAGCAGCCAAGGCACTTCATTTACGCTGTTAAAGATTTCTAAGTAACGTTCAAAGACTGGAAAACAATATCTTAGATTTCTACAAGATTGTAAGCCACGGAACCTTTCAACAAACTTCACTTCCGAAAGCTCTCATTGTATTGTAACACTGTAGTGCACTAATTACACGGTGGATATTTTTCTCAACCTTGTCTCTCTAATGAACGAATGAACGAGTGAACGGAATGTTTAGCCGTGTTTATTTAGAAACTCTTTGTTCAAATACAGTTAGCCTGAATGAATGGCAAAGTCGTTCTTTCTCGTTCGAAATAAAACGTGAAATATGAACTGGATTTTAATGTTTTGTTCAGTTTATAATGGTAGCATTTTAGCGCGGTATAAAAAGAAGTTGATGGTATTAAATGACGGAGTGGGATAATGTGTCCTATTGTATATATGTCTAGAGTTTAAGTTGTAGAGAATGAACATCCTTGGCATAGTTTCTGCCTATTTTTTTATGTCACCTAATCTTTTCAGTTATGTCTACACACTGTTGTGCGGTCTTCATAATAAATGTAAAAATGTCACAACACGAATAAGTTCCTCGTTGTTGGTTGGTCGGAAGCACGACTGCTGAGCATGAGGTCCTGGGTTCGATTCCCGGGTCGGACAATGTGTTATTGGGTTTTTTCATCAGGAATTTCTCAGTAGCAGCCATGGAGCATGGAATTGCGCCTGGTTGATGGCAATAGGCTCACCCCCTATTAGATGGGACTTAAACATGACGGTGTACCTGCTATAAGGTACACCTCTGCCTAAGCCTTTGGGGATTAGAGGCGTGATGTTATTTTATGTTTACGAAATAGAGGGAAACGAAATGGCAATATACCACACCTACCTGTACAATATTTTTAGGTTAGAAAAGTTTCAACAGTACACCTGGAATTCATTGCCCCAGCGCACAAACACTGAACAAACTTTTTCCCTCAATTGACTTTTCCAGCCAGCGAAAAATATCAGATACACCGGTTTGCACCGTCCACAAACCCGCACAGAATAATTGTTAAAAAAAAGAGAAAAAAAATGCCCCCAACCATATCCCACTGACAACGCAACGTAGTATCTATGTCGCTATTATTAAAATTCCCGTGTCCGTCAAAGTACAACGCTATTTATCTATTAAAAATGGTATATAAAAGCCACAGACACGTCCGCGCGCTCATGTGTCCACACGTTGCGCAAAAAGTACGAAAAAAGTGCAAAAAGGTGTCGACACGTTCGCGGGACAGGCCCGCCCGTGAAATATGGCCACCCCGGACACTCCCGAATGCGTGGATACCCTGTAATTTATTTATAACCCTGTATACTGTTAATGGATATATTTTTTAATGATTTTAATACAGGGTTAGGGTGACATGATTATACGAGCAATAAAGGGACAATTTTATTTGGATGGGTTTTCGGACAAATTAGATTTCGTTTAAGGGATTAATTTTGACGTTTTCTCGTACCGGGACCGTTATTTCGGTTCCAGTTTGTGATATAATGATAAATATTTATTTGTTTTGGTATCATATTTATTTTACAAGTACTAAAGTCAACAACAACAACAGTCCACAACGTCCACTGCTGGACATAAGCTTCTCCCATGATGGGAGGAAATTGCCGTAATCTCCACGCTTGGCAGGCGGATTGGAGATCGCAGTGATGAAAGACTAACAGAAAACGCTGCTGCCCATTCTCTGATCTACGGAGGCGCAAGGTGTTCTGCCTCAGACATTAGTGGCCTTATACGACACCCGTGAGTGTAATGGGTTGGTTCTATTCTACTCTGCCGGATACCACACGGCTTAAACTTACTAAAGTCAGTCTCCATTAAATCTACAACCTTTGTCAGCTTCAGTATTGTGTTTATTGACGTGTTCGTTCATAAAACATTACACAAATAATCACAAACACCTATTTTCCTTTAAAAAATCCCTTTACTTCCACTACGTTCAACTTATTTTAACGGTAAAAAAGGCTCACGTTGTGTTTATACACCTTGTATTTTCGTCGAACGAAAAAATTTGCTCTTTCAAATAAAGGAACACTTCTTTCTATTTTTTTCGCCCGAAATTTCTATATTGTACGTTTTCCCGCTACCAGACGTAAGTTAATAAATTACTTTCACATGTTACAACGTTTCAACAAAGACCAGGTGTTACAGTTTCAGGCCATTGGCCTGACAAAGCAGTCTTTCCTTTTCGTGTCGTTTCTTTACTCCATTGACAAATTCTACCCCTGATTGGGAAAGGGTTGATGGTAGAAAGACCGTCTGTTACGTTATTGTGTTGAATTTTTCCTTTTTAGAACGAAATTACGCTGTCGAAATATATTGGATGATTTTTGTAATTTCCTTTAGTTTTTTTTTATCGTGTCGTGTGTACCTAACCTAGTGTCAGAGTTTTAATTCCAACCATGAGCCTCTGACTTAGCTTTACATGCCGTCGAGAAATATCTCTCAGGCAAGATGGTTTCCTCACGATGTTTTCCTTCACCGAAGCAAGTGAAGTTTTAAATTATACAATACGCACATGAATTCAGAAATCAGAGGTCTTGGATCTCGAGAGAGTCACACCAATATTGCGACAATTTCTTCTAGTAAAAACTATTTACTTATATTGCTTTCATTTTGCCAGAATTATGGTTACTATTCAGAATCATGATCGTTCTCGATACAAACTATGTTTAGAAAAATGTTCTCGTGTATTCGCCTACACAATACACATGTGTCGTGTTTATTTTTATTTGAATATGTTTTACTAAAAGTATACTTTAGAAGAATATTCTTTTTTCCCAGAATCAAGCTTTGAAAAGGTTTTAGAATTGCTTTGTTATTGTTTACTAGGAAAGTAAGAGTGGTCACAGCGCCAAGCTATCACCAAATACTTACTGCATAGATGATTTTGCTTGAAAACTTTCTTATGTTTTTCTTTTGTTTTTGTTACAGAGTACAGTCTCCAGTCTACACAACTGCAACGACACATGTGATCAAATGCCGACGGTAAGTCTTTAATACAAAATGGTACACAGCAAAATGATAAAACTGATCTTCCAAATTATTCTACCTCCATAATCCCTTTAGTCTAGGTCTGTCTAAGTACGCATAGTTCTTGACAGATGGCTTTTTGTTTTACGACCTTCGAGAAAGGTTCACATTTTCTACAGACGCCTTCGCATAAAACTAGGATGTCCAATATCTCGCCATCTGCCGTCCGATGATCCCCAAAATATCACTCAAAGAGCAGGAATTACGGGCTCTACTTTGCTTTATTCGCGTCAAGTGCGAAGGGGACAGTTTTCATAAAGGTCCCGGCGATGCGGAATGCGTAAGAATAAAATTCTGACTTTACGACTGATGCGGAATGTATCGGAATCCCCTCTTACCCCTCCCCCCCCCCCCCACGGCACCCTCTACCTCGAAATCCTAGCGAACTAATTACGCGAGACGATTTCGCCTGGAACGGGACGCGAAAAACATTCAGCCTTTTTATTTTTGTATTTGAACAAATTTGTCAATTACTTTTGAAGAGGGTCTGTTCCGCTTTGAAGACTAAAGAGAAATACATAAATTAGAGGAGTTCCCTTTTGTTTCTTTATATCAAAAGGACAAAAGTTTTAAAATCTTGTTTAGATTCATTTTTGTGTGGGTTTTTTTCTTTCGGTTACGCTAAAATTGCTATTTGGCTTTTTGTTGTGTTGTAAATCGTAGGGGCTTATTTTTTAATCCCCCTCCCCGGCTGCGGACCGTGGAGTATGCGCTGATTCACCTCGACGGCCTCACCTCGGACCGCAAATAATAAAACGTCTAAAACAAAGGGAATAAAAGAAAGTCCCGAATAATATTTACGCGGGTGCCCCGTCCGACGGAAACAGAATGTTGGACTTAAATTTTCGGGGTTTTTCCCGGTTTTTCGGACAAACTTTGGGGACCTCCTTCCTGACTTTATAACGGGAGTTTCGGACCACGATTTTAAGTTCGCGCCGCGGTTTCCTCTTGTCTTTTGTTTGAATTTATGTATTATAATAACCCCGGTAGGATATTATGAACAAGGTAAACTGATTTGGAAACATTCTCTTTTGTTGTTATTTCGGTAATGGCCATCTCGGAGTTCGCGCATTTCCATTTGGCGAAACGATCTAACTCGTCGGAATTAAAAAATATCGTTACCGTTTCGTTTCAATTCGCTCAGGGGATTCTTTGAAAAATCCCTGCTGAGGACTGAATTCGTGCTATTACTAATGTTACCCCACCTTCATTGTACAATACCCACTTAGTGCTATTGAATAATTCATTGTATCGGCAGCCAACAATAGGCAGAACAAACAAACAAGCAGAGAAAGCCTTCGGCTCTGTGGCATGTTTGTTTCGGCACTCCGCTCACCCTTCCCTCCCCCTCTTCGCTCCCCCCTCAGTGCATGTTACCTCTTCCGCTTTTAGAGGGCGCATCTGGAATACGCTTTTAACGACAAATTCATGAGACCCCCCCAGATATGTTGGCGTGATAATAAATATAAGCTTAGCGTTTCATCCATAATTCAGTTAAGAACATTCATGAATGCAGTTGAATGTTATGTTGGCATTAATTTTTAATTTATTTCAGTTTGTTTAAAGTGAAAAGTGGCAAAATTAAGTGCACGGACTTTGCGCTGGAAGCGTTTGAGAAGTTCTGTGAATTATTAATGAATGAATAACATTATAAGACGGTGTTTCAAAGTGTTAATAAAGAAAGTCGGGACGCATCAAACGTCAACACGTACTTAAATTAAAATTGGGTCGAGTGAGCCATCAGTCTTGGACGTAGCGGGCACTTAGGTGTAAATAAATGTGTCGACAGTTGAAGTTAACCATAATATCTGATGCAATGAAGTTGTTTTAAAGCGTACACAAGTGTTGAACGCGGCAGGAACACAAAAGCCTGGAGCACTAACAAACATATCTACTAACGGCACCCTCTGATTAGGGTTACCATTTGTACGGATTTGTGGATTTTTTTAGATAATATTTTGTACCCTATCACAATGTTGTCCTATTTAACCCCAAGGGTTGACTGGTTCGCCGTCCATCCGTCTTATGACGACAGGCCGTGTCGACGGCGCGTTCGTGTTCCACGCGCGCCTCAAAGAGAGTCAGCAAAAGGAAGGGGTCCGCAAGGACCGATGCCTGCCGGGGCTGCGGGACTGTTCGAAAGAGATACCGTGGCTCCGGAACACAAAGGGCGATGAAGGAACATGGATGGGTTTTAGTCAGTAAAAGTCTGACACTCCCTCCTGCTCCGCCCAGAGCGGGAGGAGTTATTTGATGATTTCCCATCCGAAAAATAAAAATAAAAGGTTGACTGGTAGAGAATGCTTTGTGTCATTAAGTCCATCCACCTATGTAGCACTATTGTACATGAAGTACAAATAAATTTAAAAAAATGTCCGGACATGTCTTGCTCTGTGATCCTCCGTACAGAAAAGTCTGCAAAGACCCAGCCTAGTTATTTGAACGGACATTTTAACACCATGCTTTTTTTTTAACTAAAAAAGGGTTTAACTAATAGCTACTGAAAAAAATGTTATCTTTTAAAACTTTTTTTTTTCTCTTTGTCAGGAATTTTCAAATTTCGAAATGGTTACTCTACCTCCGATAGAATTGACTCAGACTGGTAATCCGAGAGATGTGAGTACACAATATAGCCAGGACACAAGTACACGGCTACACGACTGAGACTCGGCTAAAAGCTGTTTGCAAATAAATAGCTGCTTTTAAGAGCAATAGTTTTTCTCCTTGTTGCAAGAATAGAGGTTTTAAGTGATCGATGTGTTCTTGTGTTGTTTTATTTGTTAAAGAATGGGCTACAAACGGTTTTCTGTGTGCGCTAAGTGCTTTGACATTATGGAAGTGAGTCATGTCAATTCATATTATTTTTTCTCTGTAAAAGGTCAATTTATTTTGAACACTAATGTCTAATTTTAGCAGTCTTTGAGAATCTTTTATTCGTGGAATAAAATTGACGTCTTCTGTCACACTTTAAGTATGAAATACTGCACCCGGAAACTGACATTTTTTTTTTGTAATTGTTTGGGTGGCTTATAGCTAACAATATAAAAACGTCACTCAAAGTACCAGTAAGTACTTTGAGTGTAGTGAAAAACCGTGAAAGTCTTAAACAGTGAATATAAAAACTTACAGTACTAGCAGTAGTTTATACTCATTAGCAGGAAAAGATTTTAACTACGTCATAACGGTTGACCGAATTCCTTTTAAAAACACAATTCACAATAATAATAAACTACCAATAACTTGCTAGCAAATGCAGTTTAACCAATAAAAGTCCCATTTTTTCATCCAAACAGATAAATCGTAGTCCACATATCAATTACAGTAACATCACCCACATTTTTACAGAACATTTCATTCACCGAACAGCCGTCCCGTGAGATAAGTTTAATTACAATCTGCTCATAAATTAACGAAACAAATTGCTGGGCGATACTATCTTGGTTTATCTTAACATTTTTGTTAACCCGTCACAATGGTTCATATATCAACTAGATACCAACCCCTGTTTGGTTAAAAGATTTCGGGTTCTGTACAGTTTAAATTGAAAAACGGGATGTAATTATAAAACCACAGGGGTAGAGATATGTCTTTTAATTTACATTTTTGTCTGTGTTACGAATGCACGGTCTTTATTTTAATGGCGGGTTAAAAATACACATTTTCGTAAGGTTTCCGGAACCTTTTTTGGATCAGTTTTTTGTTCGTCCGTTACAGAAGCTTTTTCCTATATATATTAGTCATGTAATTGTCTTTTTTAAACTTTCACGATCAGAACACATTATAATACACATATTAAACGGGTATTTATCGCAAATTTTACCTTTAAATTCGAGATAAATACCCGTTTACGTGTGTATTATAATAAGTCATGTACACTTAAAGTACTTAGGTACGGGATAATCACGGATATTATCCCGTAAGTACTTTAAGTGTAGTGAAAAACCGTGAGTCTAAAACAGTGCATAAGTCATGTACTAACTACATGACTTATGCACTGTTTTAGACTTTCACTTTAAAGTACTTACGGGATAATAGCCGTGATTATCCCGTACCTAAGTACTTTAAGTGTACATGACTTATTATAATACACACGTATATTTTAGGAGCTAGCACAAGTTTGTAAGAAACGCGCAGTTCAATAATTCCGGTAGGTCAGCAACCGTTTCACATACTACTCAGTGTAGTTTGTTTTGTGTATGAGCTAATGAGATATTGGTTTGAAACTCTGATCCAATATTTATCTAAAGTACGAAACCCAAAGGAACCAAGTCATGCTTGACTTTACTAGCCTAAGTCACATAACTTTGAAAAATCGTTAGCCATTCATTACGTTTATCACCCCGGCCTAAATTAAGTCGAGAGATAGGAGAGCCCCTAATTCTAAAAGTCACGCCGGATACTTTTCAAACAGGTATCGATCACCTAGCTTGGGAGTCTATACTTTTGTTGAGTCGCTTGATTTTTTTGTTAAAGTGTCTTTGAGTCGATTTATTGGCTGAGTTTGTGACGAAATTATAATTGTGAGGCTAAGAAAATTTAAATGAAGTGCATTAGGTAACTTTTAATAGAACGTGACTCCGTCCTTTTGCATGCATGCAGATCGCACTCCAATATGAAGAAACATAAATCGGTTTTCACACCTCGTTTCTCAAAACTCCGCAAAAATCTCGCCAAATACTTCCAAAATATAAAAGAAGAACCGATTCGTGTCTCAAATTGTCCATAAAAGCGATATCGAGTCACCCTCATGTTGTCCCCTTCGGAGGTCGTAACTAACGAACGAATGGCTTTCAAATGAGGGCCGGGAGCTAAGACACGGTCTACCGTGAGGGGACCGCACATCTGTCAGACCCTCCCTTCAAACGGCTACTTTAATACAACTCTTCGGCCCTTCTAACCGCCTGGTAGCTCGCGCCAAAACTGTAACCTTTGACCCCTCGCTGTTTAAATCTTTACAGGATTTTCAAAGTACGATACGGCACGGTTAGCTGGAATAGAATGACTTCATTTATGTGATCCTGGTACCAAACTTTTATTTCTGTTTAAAAAGATCATAGATATTTTATGATTCGAGTACCAAAAATTGGAATTTCGATAAGAATTTCTCTGATTTTCAATTCTTGGAGGAAACAAACGTTTTATGTCTGTAAAAGAATTTATATTAAAATATACCGTTTTGATATTTATTAATAAGTTGGAGGTGTAAAATAGAATTCCGAGTAGCGAAATAATTTTTCGGCAAAATAAGAAATATTTGGAACTAGTCAAGCGTTATGATAACAAACGAGGCGTGAATTTATATTTTCATCTGGTTTTATAAAAAATTTGAGGGAAAACGTTATATAGTTCTGAAAACAGCAAAGTTACTATGTATGGTTATTAAAAAAAAACATTTGGATTAAAAGTCATGAGTTCTGTTTATTTTATGCCAAGCAATGTTTACCTAGGAATTTCGTTTTGTTTGTTCAGGATTATTAAATAAAATATAGATTTTTCTACACCAAAAACTAATATAAAAAAACCAAACAATAATAATATTATTTTCAATAACAGAAACTTCTGCTAAACTTTCGATGACACACGAAATAATAAGAGAAGTTGAAAAACTAACCTAAAAAAGTCCGACCTTCGACGTCTAGTCGCCATCTTGGGCCAGACTTGCTAAGTTGTTTATGATATATTATGTAATACATTATTTATTACGACTAATATCGCTTACATAACTAATACGTACTTAGCTTTGCTTTGCTTACAAATTAGGTTATTTCAGTTACTAGTTTATCACTTATTAACATAAGCAATCCCAAGCTTCTTAATAATTACAATGGTAATAAACTGTCAATTTATTTATTGGGCAACATAGGCAACTCAACCCTTTTTAGTAATAAAAACTATGTTCAACGAAAAAACTGTTTTCTACACGTTACCTTTTTTACGAAACGAGTTTGGAAAACGCCTGATTATCCCTGGACTCATTTCTATTCCTCAATGCTATATAGCTACATTCTTTTATCTGGCAACAAAAACCAACCCTTCTTTAGTGTTGTCCCTTATCTTTAACTCTTACGATCACAGAGTATCGATAAAATCAAGAAAGTATGTCTATTATAATATCCTGGACACCCTTTTTGTGCACTTTTTGGAAAAAAATAGCGTTCGTGTGAGCGTAAATTATATGTTTATAACATTCACATTATCTCGCACAAAGGGTCGGTATGCTTTTGATCCCGGGGTGTGCGGCTGCTACCCCTCTCACCCCTGACGTTAATTCTCGCCCGTATTTGTGCACTCCCGTATTGGTTTAGATTCTTTGCTCTTCGAGGAGGGACAAGTAGTTACTGTAGGCGTCGAATTTATTTCTTTAAAGTCCGGGGTTTTTGTTTGTTTATGTCAAATGTCACGCTTGGAGCTATTGAGTGGACAAAGTGAATGAAAACAACAGCTGTGCGCTCACAACACACTTCTTTGTTCCGCTTATGAAATACGAAGTTTAAAAAGTAAGTTAAAAGTTATGTAGGTACTCGCTGGGGACAATGTTGTACTTGACAAAATTGCAAAACACACAAGACTGTTTTACTCCAGTACTTACCTTTAATTAGTTTCTTCTCAACAATCACTTATTTACTATACATTCTTTCATAATAATCCTTCTTGTAATATTCAGCCAAGATCTTCAGATCACTTGAAAGTACAGAAGTAAGAGAAATAAAGTACGAAACTAGTAGTCCAAAACTTTTGTAATAAGTACTTACATCATAGTAATAACCATCTCTTAGTCCCAGATAATGTTCTTCCAAAAGTTTTTAATATAACAATCACAGAATGTTACATATTACGCCTGTGCGGTGGGCATAACGAATTCTTGACAAAATACAACAAACTTTATGGAACTTCCACAAAACTTATAATAATATGGCAACACATAATTTACTCATCACAAGCTCACGACGGACGAACAGACGCGCGACGTGACAAACGTCACATCCTACACAGCCTAACACTTTTTTTATTGTATTCAGCCAGTGTTTAAAAAAAAGAAACAAAAATTAACCGTCTTTGAAGTAGAGTGCGTAGACATAATTTAAAAATAACATATTAAAAACCGTAAACCCACAACTAACAGACCGTTCGGCTAATTATAATTTAATCAGTAGTTTACACAGACAGGGTCTTTGATCGGGGTGTTATTGTAATACCACGTGCAGTTAACACACGTGCCGGGCGCGTATTGTAAACACCGGTTACACGATAAATAACCGAATGGCGTGGTGCGTCGCGCGGGTAATCGAATTATGAATCTATAGTTTTTTTTTTGTGCGGGGATAGGGCTGTAATTGGCGCGGATGAAAATAAAAGTGTGATGTTAAAATTGATGAATTCTAGGGAGTGGATAGTGTTGTTGTATGTTGTGCCTTTTTAACCGACTTCCAAAAAGGAGGAGGTTCTCAATTCGATTGGTATTTTACTTTATTTTTTATGTATGTACACCGATTACGCTGAGATTTATGATCCGATTTACGTGATTCTTTTTTAGTTTGATGCGGAATAGTTGCCATTTGGTCCCACAAAAAGTACACCAACACACGACAGAAGTAGAAAATGCCTTACAATGTTGACCCAAATTGTAAAAAAAACAATGTTACAATTCCAAAAGCATTAGGGAATCCCTATCGGGCAACACTGACCGATTAATCGAATAAAGCATCCAAACTTTGCAACTGGCTGAATGACTGTCAAAGCATTGCGAAAAAAAAGTTAAAAAAAAAACGAACGCGCACAGAAATGAAGCGAAAAATTCAAAAAATGCCAAGTTCTCGCTCGTTTTACACGAAAGGTTTTTTATCGATGGCATCGGTGATTGCTTTTGAATATTTTACCGACCAAACGTATTATGTATTCACGTCATAACCGAAGTAAATATTTGATGGCTCTCTATCTTACCGAGTTATTAATATTATTGTTTGTGCGATGAGACTTGGGTAAATACTGCTTGTTATGTTATTGTAATATTGCAGTAACTTTATGAGGTCAAAAAATGCGAGCAAAAGTCACCTTACCCATAATAAACACGGCCCATAATTCTTTTAATTACTGCTCCATTATTTTCATAAGTATTTTTCTAGAATTAATATTCGTTGGTTTATGGTTCTAGTGTTTTGAAATAGGAATTCAGATTTTCAACGTTTGGATACACGCTTGAGTGAGGCAGAATATGCTCATTAAAATTCCATTCAGTCTAATGTTGCCGTTGTATCCAAACGTACATATACGGTAGAGGCAGGAAGTTATCAAAATGTAATTAGAGAATATACAATGCATCTGTTAAGCCATGTAGGATGATATCGTATGAATCTCGTGGCTCTTCAAAGTATGTCGCATTGTGTGCTGAAGCTATTAATAATGCATCATTATTGCTTAATAATCTGCTGAAATAACACTCATTATTGCATTTCCCGTTCAACTACAGATAGATGCAGCAAAACCACTTCAGCATATTAAAAAAAAACTTTACAGTAGGTACTCATATTCATGACTTGTCATAAAATTGTTAATAGCAAATTGGATTCGAAAGCCTGAAAAGTAACAGTTTTCTAGCTTACAAAAGTTGACGCTATCGCCATTGTCAAAAACGCAACATTTTAAACAAAATGTGTCACAAATGTCTACCTTTTCTAATACCGTGAAAAAGTGGAAATATTCACGGAATATCGTGAGGTGACTCCACAATCTTTTTGTAAATCGTATCGGGGTTATGCGGTTAATATGATGTTAATGAATTCCGTTTCCGATGTTCATTTTGGGTCGATCCGTAATAAAGTACCTCACATTTTATAGTCAAAAGCGGACTGCTTAAATATGTAACAAAGCTTATTTGAAAATAGTTCAGTTAATCATTTTGAAACGATACTGTGAACTATGATTCTATTTGGTTTCGACAAAAGAATTTTAATAACGGCGTGGGTTCATATTTGTTCTTAACTTAAATGGCAAATTAATTTTCATATTTCGTCATACTTCAATTTCACGCAAAAACTTCCCTCTTTCATCTAATAAGCCGAATAACTTTTTTAATGTCACTGTTTACGGGCACAGGGCACACCCCCATTCAGCCACTCGCTATTCCACAGATTAAACTCTCAATTTTAGTCTTGTATTTCTCTTCTTTTTTCTCATGTAAGGAACCCTTCGTTGCGAGTAAACGGCCCGTAATTTAGGGTTCCACAGCTGCCGCGTGTGTAATGTTGATTGTATTGCGAGAGTACTTGCGTTGTAATCGAACACTTTACCCTTTTTATGTGAATTAGACGAATATATGAATTTTATTTACAGTAAAAAAAGCTGTTTGATTGCTCGTTTATTCAGTGCGATTTTAGGTACGTTCCTATTGGGTGCTTCAGGAAATCGGATATTTTAACTCAATGCTCTTAGCATTGAGTTAAAATATCCGATTTCCTGACTTTTTTAGTATTCAATTTTTAAGCAGTAAAATAAGCCCACTTCGGATACCGCGCGAAGTAACCTTAAACGAGCGTTACTCTTTACCATTTAAAACGCTAACGATACCTGCCACGATAAATTCCTTGAGGCGTCCCTTTATTTTTGTTTAGACAATCGGGAGTAGCAATTAGCAAGAGACCTGCCGCGGGACTTTCATTACATTAATCCCGGACATAAATTGCGGCCGGAAATAAATTAAGTCGCGACTTAAACCGAGCACTTAGCACCAGAATTAACCGACGCTTAATTGAAACTAGACGAGTATAAAAAAGCCTCACTGTTGCAGCTGATAAGCGAACCGGTAATCCTCTTCTAAACAAAGGATTTAACTTTAACTTTAGTTTCCTACCTTAGGCCGCCGGTGTTAAAATATTCAACTGTGTTGTTTTTAACTCTGATTACAAGTTCTGACGTAATCTCCGGATTGTTTTTTAAGATGAAAATCTTTCGCAGTAAAAGTTGTAAAGATTTGTTTCTTTAATCCGACGGACGCTAAGGGTTGATGAAATTATTTCTAAAGGTTTTCCGTCCATAAATCTTTTAATAGGAAATATTTTTGTTTATATTAGACGTAAACACAAATGTTTTAATCAAAGCTGTGAAGGGTTGACGTGGTGTTTAATTTTACTTGATATTTTTATTAATATTTATTTGTCATTACCAAAACAAAATAAACCAGAATTTCCTTCTAATTTCTTTGACAATAAGTGATGTCGAATCTCTAATGATTCAATAATAATCACGGAAGATATCCCGTAAGTGACATTTTAAGTTTAGTTTTATGCCGTAAAGGTTAAAAAACAGTGGTCGAATCTCTAATCTCACATCATATCTCGATTATGTATGTCGGCGGCATCATGGCTGTCGTCGTTGAGAGTCACACAACATATTGGTTTGCACCAATATATACACACAGTTACACAATTATTACTCAGCAAATAATAAACAGTAGGAAATATAAGCACCAGTTTAAAGAAAATACCTTACTCCAGTTCAGAGTGTTTATTCCATGTGGTAAACCAAGAATGACCTTTCTTTCACATTACAACGGCTTTTATACACAGAAATTCAAACTGAGGTTAGTAGTGACAAGTAGACTAAAAATAACAATATTTAATTTTGCAAGGCGGGAGAGATCAAATTAACTACTTCATAATCTTCGCTCTAAACTAGACTCATTTTAAAAAAACAGAAGTAACATTACATTCACAACATTTTACATAAATTAAACAATATCCTTATTATTAAATTAAAATCAAATGATGGTTTCGCCCATATGTATGTTGCGGTTAAATATTTGGCTTTCTAACTTTTCCTGTTACTATTTTCATTTAATTTAATCAGTGTTGATAACATCAATATTTGCTTTTCGGTCGATATGAAACAGCTTTAAGGTTGGTCACGAGGCCCAATGCTAACCGTTTCGCACCATAATGGCATCAATTTCACACAAGTCGCCTCACGGGACCCCAGGGACCCAAGGGACCCTAAACTAATATTCTATAGGATCAATACCCCCTGACAAAGTCACCGCGTGTGGAACCATTGTGACAGAAAATCCGCCATGTTGTTAGTTTTCACACGATGCGTCAACACTATTGTTAATACACTTTTGTAGCAAATAATAAAAGAAAAATAATGTCAGAAATACGTAATTCACATACATTATTAATGATCGCGCCTTCTATGAAAGGGATCTTGTTAATCCAGACCAAAATCTTTATTATGAAAGAGAAATAAAGAAGTTGAATAAAGATCCGACATTAATTTTGCTCGTGTAATAAGAATCTAATATTCATTTTAACGTTGTTTCTCTGTCATAACAAGGTTGTTATCTCAGATGGACATAGCGGCCTATTTTTCTTGTTTATTAAACATTGCCCATCCAAAAATTGGAGAGATTTCATAACTTCATATGGTACGTAGTACGTATATTAAGAAAAGTTTATTATTTTCGTGGGATTTGTTCGTACGCAGAAAAATTACGCGTCATATTTATTATCAACCTTTAAAGACCAAATATAATATCATTGTTAAAGACTGTTTCAGAGACGAAAACCACTGAAAAAAACAAGTTTTCTCCTATTAAATGAGATTTACTCTGATTTATACATAACTAGCAAAATATATTGTTGGAACACCTCTGTCGAAGCTAAACTAACCTATTGGGATTCCAGGCATGGTTTATTATCAGTTAAAGAATATTGGCCCGGAGACCAAAGCCACTAAAAAATAATGTTACCTTAAGCCGCGTCCCTGTCGTGACGATTAATTTATCGTTAGTTTTTAGTTAGTAAAAGTCGTGGACGACAGTAATCACGTCGTCCTATAAAGCCGAAAGGTACTTGTTCTCCTCGTCATTGCGATCATTTTTTTGTTCTCCACCATACCTTCTAGTTACGGAGATGTTGGGGGTCAAAGTTCCAACTTTTTGACAAGTTTTTTTTTAAACACCTCCGCGACCCCCGTACTATTCATTCAATCCATCCATAAGCACAATGTTTTGAGTGCGTTACATTGAGTTCAACCACAAAACATGATTTTTCACCCCAAAAAAAGAGTCAGCAATAATTTTTGCGTAAAGTTACTTAGTTTGATGTACAGAATGCTTGGTTGACGGCTTCGTGATGAGGTTGTTTAAGCCCTGTATGTGAATACCTCCATTTAAATACACAAGCCACGACACTTAAATAAAACAACACGATTACTTATCTGTCGTCATGACAAAGTGGGAACACTTACTTGTCTTTTTTAAGACGTGAATTTTAAAACTCATTGATCACTTGCCATCTTCCCTAACCCTACAGACAGACATGGGACCAAGCCCTGAGGAATAACAACTCGGCGGCGAGGGGTCTGTTAAACAATAGTAGTATTTTCCTTAAGGTCACTGGTTCCGGCAGATGTGGAGGGGATCGGAATTCCCCCGCGAACGGAGCTCCATGTCCCCCTGTAGTCATGTGTGTGAGTATAGTACGCGTATAGGTAGTATGTAGTTAGAAATGTAGATATTCACAATACGATTCATGTATGGTTTGCAAATAATCGAAGAAATAAGTCTCATCATCATCAGCTTATTAATGTTCCCACTGCTGGGACACAGGCCTCCTCTCTATGAGAGGGAATGGGCTATAATCCACTACGCGGGCCCAGTGCAGTTTGGTAGATGTCACATGTCTTCGAATTTTTTGGTTGTATGTAAGACATGCCGGTTTCCTCACGATGTTTTCCTTCGCCGTTCTGAGAGCAGTGAAGTAAAAGTAATGCGCCTGTCTGGGTTCGAACCCACGACGTACTGTTCGTTCGTAAGTCGGGGCCGCCACCACTGGGCCACCAAAAGTAGAAAAGAAAGAGAAATAAGTCTATCTCTATCTAATCTTACCTCGGCTGGAACTTAGGGCTTCGGCAACGTAGAGCTTGTCTGCTGAAATAGTGATAATTTCCTTGTCTTACTTTCTGAAAGGTATTTGTGGTGGAATAACATCTTTCTGTAAAACATCGTGAATTCGTGTGTCATAACAAAATCAATAAGAATGTGTAAGGATGGAGGAATGAAAGAGTAAAAACAAACCATTTTCTAAAACGATACTCTCATAATACATCCTGAAACTATAGATCCGTTCCAATTGTCTTGGTAAGCGTTCTTCATGTTCGTATAGTTTAAGCTTTCCCGCTAGAGTTGCATTATCTTCCGGTTTCATTATTCTTTCCCGACGTTTCCCGCATGTCGCGAACAGATATCCACACATACCAGCTGCTAAAACAGGACAACAAACAATACACGACTCAGGACTCGGGACAAACTCCTTTAATTCAATTGTAGGTGAAGCGCACTTTTCCCGCTATCGACTGTTTCGCACGCATTACCCGGGTAAAACGCGTTCCCGAAGTCTGCCCGGGACACCGGGACATCGGCCGTTTAACTTAATTGTCGCCTAGCATTATCTTATCGGGAACAACCGGTTTATTTATTTTTATGTCGTCGACGTATCGCGAAAGAGGTCCAGCCTTTATCCCGAAATTGTCGTTTTTATGGTTACTGCCTTTTTATTTTGGCTTTATTTTTTTTATATAAAATTAAAACGATACGATGCCTCGTTCATTATCGCTACATTTTTTGGTTGTTGAAAATAGGTTTTTTTCCATATTAAAAGGTCAGTTTAATTTAATTAGCAGGTTTAAATGAATTCGGAGAACGAATGATTTTTTTTAAACAAAAGTGCTTGAAAACTAAAATGCGTTAGATTAAAAACATTTACTTTTAGAGAAGAACAATGAACACCTAAGTACACAAAGAAAATTCTTCAGGCCTTTATTATGTAGACTGAAAAAAAAACGAATCTGCCTACATAAG
Source organism: Xestia xanthographa (assembly GCA_905147715.2). NCBI lineage: Eukaryota > Metazoa > Arthropoda > Insecta > Lepidoptera > Noctuidae > Xestia > Xestia xanthographa. Next base: position 4,480,955 of record LR990655.1, read on the forward strand.
TTCATGGAAATAATAATAGGTAAGCTTGTTAAAACAAACTCCTACAACTTCAGAAAAACACACTTTCTACTTCAAACAACTCAACCAAAAAACTAATTTAATTACAACAAATTCTCCAACACACATTTCTGGGCTATTTCAAACATTTTCTAAAAGATAAATTGTTTAAAATGTGTAGAAACAATTGTAAATTAAAATTACAACATGTTTTGTAGTAACTAGAGCATAGTCGTCAGTGCGTGAAGCGATGCCGGTCGTTCAGTGCAAGCGAAGCGAATATTAACTGCCCAGCTATAAAATATGTCACACAGTTTAGTTCGTGCAAGTTAAATTTTGTAGGTTATGATTTCAGATTATTTAGGTTATGTTTTACACGCTGGTTTAATTTATTTGGCTTGTTTTGTAGACTAAAGTCGTTGTGTGGAAGTTAACAAGTCTTCTTTGTACTTTTCTGATGTTTGTTCTTTCTTTTTCATTTGCAAATTGTGTGATTGGTCTCTACTCTTGCTTATGTTTTGCACGAGATTCACCCTCGAATACTGAAACGTCACTCAAAATTTAAGTACCTAACACTTATATTTAACAGATACTCAAAAGTGACATTTGCCCATACAAAATTTTAAATTTAGAAGCTGCTCAAATGTTAAGCAGCCCTTAAATTTTGAGTGACGTTTCAGTATTCGGGGGTCAGAGTTGTAAGAAAGTAACAATTCAAGTAACCTGCATTTTTACAACAATAGGCTAGTTTCCACCATCATTAAATTGCTAATCTATTTAGTCCGTCAGTTAGAGTATTGGAAAATAATGGACACGTATTTTTGTTTTTGTAAATCAATGAATATAGACAAAGATAACACGCATCAAAACTCGGGGCTCGTGACGTCAGAACGCACTACAAATTATACCACGGCGTGTCGTATTGAGAATTTTAAAAGCGTCGTATATTCGTCAATTTTGGTTAAAACGTAATAAAAGAAAAAATACGGGTCAAATATTATGTTTTATATTTCTGATAGACTAATTAGATTTTTTCAGTATACAAGCCTATTGTTTTATTTTCGTCTGGTCACACAGATAGGTTGTGATGGCCCCAAACCACTTAGCGCCGCCGCGGGGTTTGCTCCAATATTTGGTAACCCATTGCAATATTTAAACCCAAAGCCTGAAGTGATATCAGACATATCTCGTATTGTACACTTACTGTCTACTGAAAAACACATAAACATTCATAAAACTCAAACTCGCACAGGAAAACAAACTTTACAAAATAGGGTGGACGTACCCGTCGTCGGCGCCGCTATATTTATTATCCGATTATTACCACAAAACGCTTTCACATTACAGTGCCCCTCGGACGTGTTATTGCACAGTCCGGCAGCAGGGGCGCTCACCCTACCGCGTCATGTGAGACGTGAATAAATTCAATTAAAACCTAGTTTCCAGTTCGTTATTCGAATATTTTCGGTTTGATTAAAAAAGTGATGTTCTAAAATCGGAATTTTCGGTCTAGTGATTGAGTCGTGACTAATCGGTTTTTTGTTGACTGAGTTCTTATATTTGACATTATATTTTGCAAACCAATTTTTCATCTATTGAGTACTTATATTGAAATCGATATGGGAATTGGTCTATACCAACTTATTTAATAAAAAAACCAAGTTATCAATTCGATATCTTTTTAATAAAAATAAAACCGTAATACCAGGGTAAACGTCAAAGTATTTCACAATTCCGCCCTCACTTTGTAAGCAAGAATAAACGCGATGTTTACCTCAATTCCCAAAGACTCCGAAATAAATTCAATCATAGAAGTAACGTTGATGAAACGTAACGTCGATTCAATTCCATAATGGCCGACAATTTGACTCTTCCCGACCCACGTTTTCTGTCAGAATTTCGCCAAAAATTACGTAACAAAATAAGTACAAACGTCTTGTCATGACGGTTGATTCGAATAACGTATTTTCGTTTTCTCTATTCTTGTACTCAAAAGGGAAGTCTGAATTAATATCAGTTATTTATGAAATGTCGGCGAGAGCAGACGTCTTGATGATCAACGTTTGTCAGGATAATGGTTTTTTGTACGACAAAGTGGTTTTGTCATGGCTTGTTAATTAATAATGTAGATCTAGGAAAAAATACGGACACAATGCTTATATCGTTTTAACTTGTTGTTATTTTTACAGATTGCTACCTAATCACTACATATTATCATCATCACTACGTATTATAAATTAGAGTCCCTCTCCGGGCAGAGGGTCTATTTCTTCGCTCTTAATGTGCACGTCTTTTTACATCGTTCTCACATATATGTATAATCTCAACATGAATGATGTAACAAATGTAAGAAATTGATTTAAAAGAATGTCCATAGAGTTTCTCTTTCATAGCGTTCAATGTCACCAAAAGTGGCATTTACGTCATTTCATTTAGATGAATATCTGGGGAAATATAACAGAATTAAAATAACTCGCGCAACAAAATAATATCATAACGACGCTATATGAAGTGTACATGACCATGATCCATCCTTCAGAAGTCATCGACTATAGATTAGAGGTACGCGTGCGAAGCTGGGGCGGGTCACTATTTTAATATAAAAGTATGTAATATCAAAGTACTTCTCTGATATCTAATTGTAGCAATCATTTACAGATAATAAAGTTTCAGAAAGGAGCCTATTTCAATCATAACTAGTTATTACATTAGATTTATGATCTACTTACTTATCAAGTTTTCGTTCAGAAATAGAATGACCCTTGAATGGGGAAGGCTGGTCAAAGCTGATTGTAGATGGCGCGTCCATAGCTTAGACCCAATCTGACCAATGAGGTCAAACTATTTTGAAATATAAAATGACATTGACAGATTTTCAACCAATGACGATGTTTGGTTCATGCGTTGCTAGCGCCATTAGTTCCACAAGTTGCCCGTCCCGTTATTGTGATCCCAATCACTTTATCTGTAATAAAATAAGTTCGCGTAATATTACATATTGTCAACCGAATTGATCGTTGTTTAAAGGAGACAATTTTTTTTACTTGGAGAACAGGCCACCCACATAAAATTGTAACAGACATACAGATATTAATGAAACGTATATAGATTTCTTCCTTATAATTTCTAGATTACAGTGGTAATATTAGCTAAGCTTGTCTAACCGGAATGATGAGAAATTCGAAAACCAAAAACGTGAATCTAACAATAAACAATAACAATAACACGTCAAATGTCAAATGAAGTTGTCAGTCAACCACTAAAAAGACGAATTTACAACGTTCCGTGCCATGATGATTTTCTATAACATCTAAATGATTTTAGCGGAAACCTCTAAAATAGCATTAGAAAGCTCACAGTTTAATATTATTTCTTTTTATATTATATTATATTTTAATTAGTACCAATGGATACCGTACTTTTTTTTGTAAACGGAAAAAACGCTCCTATTTACGTAAGTATTTTCCGTCAAATGGCATTGACCACAACAGGAATGATTTGACTCGCAAAAAAATATCATAATACAACTTATTTGTTATGATTTTAAGATTCCGGTTTCGTTTCTATGTAATCTTTCGTTTATAATTAGAATAAAATGGTTACTTTTTTTTGGTGTAAGTAATATGAATATCCGCAACATCGAAGAGGGCCTAAAAAAAACTGTCTCCTTTAAAAGCTCAAAATTAAAAAAAAAAGAAACCACAATTTTCAATTCCAAATTTAAATTTCCATCTAGCTAACAAAACGAGCACACACCTTACTTTAGAACGTAATTTCTATTTTTCATTTTATTTGAACTTCATCATCATATTTTTTTAACTCAATAGATTTTATTCTGGTTTCTTGATTTCTCTCCTAGAATAGAACAGTGTCCTTTGCAACATATCATGACACCTGTTTTATCTGAAGGGTTAGGTAGAGGTATACATGGTACACCTACATTTCACCAGTTACATTTAAGTCCCACGTAAAAGGGGGTGAGCCTGTTGTCCTATTTAGTCCACTAGAAAGCACTTTAGCTTTTAGAAAATATATGTTCAGCTGCAGAGTATTCAAACTCATATCATATGGAACACAACTCCAGACTTCACTCTCTTCCGCAAAGTCAATGCCCACTTTAGACCGAATTTAGATTCTAACCAACAAACCCTTTTCCACCAGTTTCCAGGGTCATAAAGAAGCCATGAGCCATGGCGTACTATCGCAGAGTGGTTTACAATTAGTTAAGAATATACCGCGGCGCCGCTCGGTCAAACGATGTGCACGTAGGGTTGCCATACGCTCCGACATGACCGGCTTTTTGACTTTACGAAATTCGGGGTCATTTTATCACCTTATGTAAAAATAACTGTCTACATTTTTATACCTGTAATTTGTATGGTGTATTTATTAAAGAGTATCTACATCTTTCTATCTACCTATGGGGATCTTTTAAAAATAATACCTTAAACGTCCGGCATTTTGTCAGGACTTTCGAAATGGTAACCCTTTGTGCACGGAATGGCGGACAGGAGCATTATTCTGTAATTTATTAGCGTCGGCTAAGTATAGGATTATTTGTGTTCAGTTTTAAGTTAAAGATTATTCTTAGTGGATATGACTTGCTTAGTTAGTTAAGTATCTCGTTAACACCGAGTTGATGGTGGCCACGAATCTACAATATCAAGAAACAGTAAAATCTTGGTAATATTGGCTTAGATATACATACAATTTGCTTGTTCAGTAAATAAAGCCTAAGAATAGCTAAATTAACACGAAAAGTCAGGCGTTTCCAAAAAACAAAATCCGTGCCAGGGTTAGGTACCAAAATATTAAATTAAATCGGTTTCACAGATCAATACTTTCTCTTATTTAAAAATTAGCCTGGAAGTTATGCACTTAAAAACAAAACAATAATAATTATGAATTTACATACGGTTCACACTGACGTAAAATATTCCTAATATGATTATACTTCGATACAAATGCACGCTCTTTCAATTTTCTTTTACAACTCTCTTCATGAATACTGCACCAGTCAAGTTTCTTTCTATAATTACCGCTTGTGCTACACCGAGAACTTACAAGACAGTAATATATGGGCAATTAATTTTACAACGGTAGCAATCACCATGTTTTATTGCGACAAGAACGATTCAAGATGGCCGCTTCAAACTTGTCTGACAAGACTCGTCTGACACTCATCAATTTTTATTAACGTAATGACAGCTACATTAATTTCTTAATTACAAGTAATATGTTGAATTCTTATGTTAATGTGGTCAATAGTTGTCTTTTTTAGTTGTGAAATAATTGTATTTATTAAAAGGGGTGACGAAATATTTAATCTGTGGTTAATTGATGTGTGTGTCGGCCGTTCTTTTGGTCGCATTGTTGCATTCATCATTTTATTCATTTTCATGGCTTTGCGCAACAAACGTTTAAAAAAATACTGTATGCATAAATGATGTCATAGTAAATTGAACTAAAGAATTCTTCCTTTAACTATGTCAATAGAATTAATAATAGTATACTTTTTGTATATTACACTTAATCTTTTACTACGCGTTTCCTTCACTTAGTCCTAGTCTTGAGATAAACGTATTTTTCAATAAAAGAATTTATCACCTATCCTTGTTACTAGAGATACATAGAACGTATCCTCCTAATTTTATGTTCCATTGCCCTCTATACGCAAAGAGGCGGCTTGCGTTCAGCTTAAACCCGGAAAAAAAAACAAATAAAAACTTTTTTACAAATCACTGCACGTACAAAGCAAAACTTTTACGAATCTTATTCAGCACGGGTCTTTTGGAAAATATTCGGAGTTTCGAAGTTAGGAATATCAGAATAGGGGCATTATCCGGCCGAGTTGGCACCTTCGTTAGCCGGGGCTTCGGAACCGTCTTAAGGGGATACGGCCAGTCGGGTGAAAAATACAGATACCGATGAACTGTGCCCTGTAGTGTCTGGGATTATTTTTATTCCTTTGCTGAGGATTTTTAGTTTCAGTATTTCGAAATCTTGTGAAGATGTTTGAGGTTCTTTGTATTCTAAGTATTTCTGGCTATTTCACGATGTCTTTCATCACTGAGACAATATATTTTTACGAAAACTGAGGAAAATGCCGAAAATAATTTACATTTTCGGCATTTTCCCTAATGTTTTCGTGTGAATATGAAACTTCAGTTGTGTTGAAATGTACGGTTCAGGGCTTTGCAATCGGAGATATTAAATCTTTCCGCATATTAAAATGTTTTAAACTTCTCAATAGAAACTCCAACTCATTCAGCCATTATACTGAAGTTTTCAAAAATCGAAATGAGCGTTCGAACCGCGAATGCGTTTGGAACTTACATCAAAAGTCCATTTCTGGCGATACGTCTTGGCATCGACCAACTATTCGAGATTCGAACGTCTCCACCTTTTGAAATTCAACGATATTTTAATGGCCACTATCGGCTGGGTCGATTGATTTCTTTTTTTCCTTTTTTTTTTTCAAGTTCCGCTCTTGAGCTTTGACAGAGCCCGATATTGCTTCGAAGCCCGCCTTTTTATTTACGGTTCGAATGGTAAATAGTCTTCAGTGTTTACACCAAAAGGTTTTGATTTTTAACTAAGAGTTATTTGACTTATTGATTGGACTTTCAATGTTGTTTGCCGCTTTAGCTTTGATTAAGGTTTGCAAAGGAAAGTTAATAATTACAGCTTATGTAGGTACTGTTTTCACAGCATTTTCTGAAACAGCTTACGGAGCTGAGAATGTTATCCTAATCTTGACCAACAGCGTTCGTTTAATAATTCATAGACGTAACTCTGGACCCGATCCTAGGAGTCTTATCCTTTAGAATCGGTTTACTGTTGTCTATAATAACAAAATTGAATAACAAACATCATCACTATTAAACAAGCACATCCTCACATGCTTTCAAGCAATTCTGGTTCTAAAGCGAATGCGTTTTGGATGAGTATCGCGTGAACAAAACGCAGTTGTTAACAATGTCATTTCAAGTACGTTATGTTAGTAAACCACTCTGCGCCACAATGAATTTCAGCTTCAAAATGATTTGTTATAGCAATACAAATATATTTACTACCGACCAATTTAAATAGACCCGGTATAGCATGAATATTTGATATAACTGTGTGTCAATATGAATTGCTGATGTTTACATAATATTTGTTTAAGTTGGGACTGATTGGGAAGCGGTGGCTTTTAAATAACGTTATTGTTGAGTTACAAAGCTTGTTTAATATCGCTTTCCGTGTCTCCGAACACATTTTTATAAGGCACTGAAACGAGTAAGGTATTGGAAATGGCTTATTTTATTGTTACAATAAAATGAATACTTAGCGATAGAATAAAGTTGAGAAGGAAACAAAGTTGCTTCTTTTAATATTAGCTTCCACTGTACCACACCGTTGTCTATCTGTTTGTTCCGGCTAATCTTGGAAACGGCTGAACTGATTTTGTCAGGACTTTTGCTGGCAGATAGCTGATGTTACAAGGAGTAGTTAGGCTACTATAATTTTGGAAAAAAAATGGGTTCCGTGCAAAAATATCAAAACCCTTGAAATTGTTAAGTAACTAAATCTAGATTCAAATAGGGACCTAATATTTTTATTAAAAATCACGCAGACGAAAATCGCGGCCAACAACTAGTCGTTGCAATGTATGTAGATGCTAATATCGTAGGCTTAATATTAAATCCAAAACGCGAAATACTCTATTAGAATGGTGCCATATTAATATGGTTCCACGGACTATTAGCTGTCATTAACAGGGCACCTGCCCGTAATTTGTTAATTGAACTGACAATGCAAACAATACACTCGTCCTATCCCAAATTCAATGAAGCTGGGTAGAGTTGTAGTGGGGTTTTTTGTGAACGGGAAATTGTGTTGGTAATATCGTGAGTGTAAAATCTTGGTAAATCGCAAAATGTCTTATGACTAAGACTTTGATTAATAATCCGTAATAAGGATTTTGTGATAAAGAATCAGGAAAAATACTTTAAATAGATTTTTCTTTTTTCAGTTTCTTTAAAATTGTGAGTTAGGGACATTTAGCTTTACGAGGATTAAAGACTTGACTTGTTAAAAAAATTGTAACATTACTCCTTTTTTTTTTGGATGGGAAATCATCAAATGAGCCAATCACCAGTATTTTTAATAATAAGTTTTGTATTAACTATGATCCAGTAAAGAAAGTAAGAAAGAAAGAAAAGAAAGAAAAAGCATTTATTAGCCCGCACAGGACAAAACACAAATAAAAATGGTACAAGACAGCAGAAGCAACAGCGGCGGCAATACAAGTTGATTGCCATTGCGGTTAACTACATAAAAATAACACCGAGAAACCGCTGTAGGTATAAACATCTAAGCGCTCCTCAATCGCACTACATCAATATTTACCGTGGCAACACTAACATCATCCTCTATGCAAATGTTCTGGAGTCCTCCATAAACAAAGGTACTGTCTACAGAGATTAACTTTCCGTTAATGACACCGTTACATGCACCCTCCAGCCGAGTGGAGCCGAGTCTAGCCGAATCTAGCCGAGGATACCCGAGTCTAGCCGACTCCTTCATGTATTTGCTAACATGAGGAGTGTGTATCCAGACTGTTTGGATTTGAGCCTGTTCTCGTAAAGTAGGATGTTTATTAGGAAGTTTGTATTGGAGTAGCACTTACAAAGAAATGAAGCCAGTGATTTTAAAAAGAAACAAAAAAGTTGCACACAGAAAATTAAAAACAGAAGCCAAAGTTCCGTATTCAAACAAGCACATAGCCAATTGGTCTCAAAAAACAGCTACCAAAAACACATTTGAACATCGAACAAAACAAAACTCAATAAGCACAGGCGCCATTGATCATTCGGTAACGCACGGAACAGTTTACGAAAGTTTCCAATTTTCGCTAACGACCCGCAAAGAGACTGGCCGGTTAGTTCATTATTTTCCAAAATTGTACGTGAGGGTTTCCTTTTCTCTGTTTCGTAACTTGATGTATCATTAAAGTTTTTGTCCTTGACTCGTTTTCTTTTTTTCTCTAGTGTAATTTGGCGTGAAATTCTCGTTCGAGCACAGATTAAAAATAATCTACTACGCAGGTTAAGTGAGTTCAAGAAGTTTTATTATCTGTGAAATTGTGGGTCGTGGTCTGATTTTTGCAGATTATGTTACATAAATTTATTAACCTTTCGAAGCTTTTCGAATGATTATTTTAATAACCAAAATAATTATTTTTGTTTGCGTATTGGATTACTGCTCATATCGAATATATTCTCGCTAATTTAACGGTTGAATGAGCATAATAGAGACAAATTGTCGCTCATTAATTACAGATTTATCGTATTTATGTCAGCAGTTTAAATGAACATAGGGAAAAAACACGGTTATGAAGCAACTTTTATAGCAGTCTATACAAAATTAATTTCGTAATAAAATTCGGCTTTAATTATCTAAACAGAAGCTCCTCGGGAAGTGAAATTCGTCGCGTAATCAACCAAAACCCCCTCCAGACAACATTTACCTGTCCTTTCTCTTAATATCTTAATATTCCAGTACATTAATAACAATTAACGCTCTCTCGCCTTCAATAATTCAATCTTTGCCTTCGGAGTCGAGTTAGAGAGAATTAAAACATTTCCACCATTGCCCTCGGGGAGTTTAAAGGGAAAATTTTGAAGGCGTTATGAAAATTGACGTTATCTATTTTTGTATTTACTTTGAATTAATTTCGCTTGGAAACTGGGTCGGGTATTAGTTCACTTTGACTATGAATATTGTGGTAAATGACATTGCGATTTATGCTGTAAATAGAAGTAGTTAGAAGTTTTCGATATTTGCACGTCCATGGAGTTTCTTGCCCGTTCTTCTCTGTAGAGATTGCCTTGCTTGATTTGCCTTGGAAAGGGCAACTACAGTACCTACTTTCGCAGTTATTATGCCTTGTGACTGGGACTGTAACTTCATTGTATTGTTGTCTTTGTTTTGTTTTTGTTTGTAACTGGCTACCTACTTAAAATAAATGCTTTAATTCTGATTAAAACAAACAAAGCGATATCTAACCGAATATAAAACCATAACAAAAACAATCCTTTCCACCGAAATCCGAGCCCACACATCACACATCGAAAAATATAAATAACAACATAGTTGTATACGGTAAAGGCCCCGTATTAAATTTGGTAGCACTTTAGTGCTCTTGGGTTGAGCTCTTGACGCCTATGCTCGTAAACTAATGTTATTCGGCGTATAACGCGTCTTGGGAGACCTCGAGGCTGCCTCGAGGCTCTGAGGCATAAATTTTTCATGAACCGAGGACGGCAGAGTGATTGAAAAAAGCCTTCCGCGATATTGGTACTCATTGACGAGGCGTGGCGATCTGAGTCAACCAAGAATCCAAGATGGAATTGGTTTTTGATGTTTGCACGTTGAGATGCAATGGACAGTTTGTCTTAGTACATAGCTAACACTAGGTTCTTTAGCGTTTTGTTTTTTTGCATTTCTTCTGTCAATTTTATCGAAAATGTCTGACACTTGAGACAATTATTAGCTTTGCTTGCCTACTTAACGTAGCAGGTGGTGTTCTGTAATATCTGCCTACACCCATAGGTAAAAGGCGTGGTTAGTGCAAGTATGTCGGTACCACTACTTAAAAATTTTTAGTGTAGTGAATGTTCGTGAAAAAATTGTGTTATTGCGTAAACTTTTATTACTCATTAACTTTTGAATTTTATTCAAAATGGAAAGCACGACTTTTGATGGAAATCATTATAGTGTTGACTAATTAATTTATTCTGTATCTTAATAACTTTTGACTTGTTCGTTTGTAATTAATTGCTTTTTTTAACAAGCAATATAAATCAGCTATAGGTATTAATTAAGGGTGAATTTCACCAATGTTACTGAACGCGATCAGAGCATTTAAGCCGCTTTCAAGAGCAGACAGTTTCATTATTGTTCTGAAATATAGACTCTAACAGTTTTTGAATGCAATGCAATGAGATGTTAATAAAAATCTGTAGAACCATCAACCACCAAACAGTTTTACCAAGGGGTATCGTATTACCCAGTACTAACTAGGTTATGGGTGGAGGTCAGATAGGCAGTCGCTCCATGTAAAATACAGGTATTCAGATGCATCCGGTTAGACTTGAAGCCGACCCCAACATAGTTGGGAAAAGGCTATCAGATAATGAAGAGTCTGTAGAAGAAATAGAAAAAAACGTTCAACATTCTTTCTCTCTCCAAAAATCGCTGACACCATCCAACAAAATTTCACACCGTTACTTCACCATCAATATCTCTACAATCCTTTTGCGTATTTTCAATTAAAATTCCTTAATCAAAACTGTGACGTTGCGAGGCTCCAGGTATAATTCGCAGCGTATTAAGGCAATCTTGGCGAAGGATGGGCAACCCGCTGTATCGCCTCGAGCCATCAGCATAATTGATAGTGGAGGGAAGAGGGAGGGTATCCTATCCTCCCAAGGTTAAGACCTGCGTTATCTCTGATGAGATGGTGACGTGTCTGTGAGGCGTCGAGGTGTTCAAACCTAAAGTCATATAAAATTTAAATTTGATTGAATATCACGCCTGTAATCCCGAAGAGGTATGTAGAGGTGTAACTAATATAATACACCCACAATTGCGCCAGTTATGTTTGTCCCATGTAATTGGGGGCGTGCCTATTGCCATCAACCTGGCACAAATACAGGCTCCGTGGCTGTTACTGAGAAATTCCTGATGAAAAATCCTAAGATACTTAATAATACTTCACTGACACAAATCCTTACAATAGGTATGCTTATATTTAGCGAAGTTCACAATGGTTAAGGCGTATAGAAGCTGAAACCCTGACTCCTAAACTAGGAAAACCTGTGACTTAGGAGTCAGTGATCTACTGCCACTTGGACACTATATACCTTATAGAAATTGAGAGTTGGTAAGCTGAATTATTCGAAAAAGTATATTATTAAGTAATGTTTTAGAAAGATAATAAATTTGTAGTCCATAATAAAAGTTGAAAAAATTAGAAACTTAAATCCAAAGTGACATTTAAAAAGTTTAATATGAAAAGTATGAAATGACTGTTTGGTGGATTCTGTATGTGTATCTGGAAATAGTATGATTTATTTTCATTGTGTGAGTGTGTGTGTGTGTGAGTAGGAGATGGATGTATCTTTGTGTAATGTGGGTATGATAAGAGGAGCCTAAGTATGTGAATATCGGGTTTAAAACGGAACAATCAATTGTTCGGAAGATCAATATGCCCGACTCGCGAATCGAACCCAGGACCTAATGCTCAACAATCGCTATTGCGACAAAATTTAGAACGCCAGAATTACATAAGATTGTCCCTCAAAACCTACCCCTCATTTAGGTCCGTAAGACTTTTGCAAAGTGGTCTAAATGAAACATTAGCTCTCAAAATAATATCAAAACTGTAGCTACCAACGTAAGATAGACCTTACACAAGACCGATTAATTAAAACAGGTCTCGAGGGACTTAAAAACTCTTCACAGTAAAACACAAAAATATTAAATTTTGTTTCTGATTAACAATGCAGATGCTTTCACAAAGTTTGATGTTTGTTTTAATTTTATTCCACTTAGGCACTAGGTACAACGTCTGAAATAATTCAATTTAAATTTTCCACGAAGAGAACAGCGTAGAATTGCTTTAGTCTTTATATTATTAGTTTTTTGTCAGTGTCGCTGGTGTCGCGGAATAGTTGTCATTTTAGTTATTTAAAAGTTCTCGCTAATTCGGGAGTAGGATCTAAGGAGCAATTATTAATTACTATGGCCTATCCCACGATGTCCGTATAGCAACTACTTATTGAATAAATTCAGAAATGGGACAGATTTAATATGAAATTATCAAAATTAAATGTAGCTACAGTTCCAGTCACAAGACGTAAAAACTGTGAATGTACTGTAGTTGCCCATTCCCGTAGATCTCTATGGAGAAGAACTGGCGAGAAACTCCATGGACACTCTTTTAAATCAAAATACTTATTGTTACAAAATCTTGGTTACATCATCTATCTGCCAAGTAAATTAACGAGAACTTAATCGTAGGTGGTGAAACATACCCTCAGCTAAACTACATTTAGCCTGTACACACTCTATTAGCCATTTGGCCTAAATCCACTAAAGTCATCAACACATTAACAGACTTCATAACATGCCCACCACGATTACCCATCGAGTTAGCAGCCAAAACCAATAAAACATCAAAAACAGCATCACCCACCACAATATCCGCTACATAATTTCCATTAGCATTTAGTTATGAATCAATTCTGCTGTCCGGCCCGGCGGGGGTTGGGGCTGGTGTCCGGGGGAGTCCGGGGGTGTCCGGACTCGCAACTGTCCGATTGAATAATCAATCAGCAAAATGCAAATAAGGCTGGCAACAGGCGTCGGGCTGCGGGTGTGCGGTTCTGTTTTTGGGCCCATCTTCAACCAAGATATTGTTTTGCAGATTCCGTTTGTCTTGCGATTAAGTTTCTGTTTGTTCTGCGTGTTCGAGGAGTTTGCCTTTCCTGGCTATGATAGTTTTGGAGTTCGAGAAGTTCGTATTTCTGAGTTTTGCGGAGGATTTCATGTTATTTCGGGATTATCGTATGTGTATGGAAATTACTGGTATAAGTCTGTGGTCTATGTTTAGCGATGATTGATGATATGTATATAATACTATTTCTTGAATTCTGGAGGTATTCAAATAAAATAAACTTGCGTTGCTATGTAAACAAAGAAACGACATTTAAAGTCTATTATTCTATCCTTCACAATTCTTTATCTCTTTTAGATATTAATTCATTTTTGAAAACACATTTTTACATACTCAACATAATCAATGTCAAATGTCTCCCTTTAGAACAATCATAAACTAAACATAAAAATAGCATGCAAACTCAAAATGAAAGCAATACAAAGTAGGTATTGTCTTTACATCTCCCCCCTTGGATAAGAAAATTTTCACGAGTAAATTTTCTTTCGAAACAGCTCTCTCCTTACTTCTGTTTCTTCGATCTCAATCTTCATCTCCTATCTTTTCTTCTTCTAGCATTATGGGTATTGGGATGAGTTTTGTGATATGAAAAAGATTTGACTCTGTTTTCTTGTGTCCTGTGTCGATTCTGTATATTGATTTTGAAACTCTTTCAACAATCTGAAATGGTCCAATTTTTAGTTCTTCTAGTTTTTTTCTATTTAGCCTATTGCCATTTTCCACAAACACCATATCTCCAACGTTAAATTCATGTTTTTTTCTATTTTTGTCGAATAGTGTTTTGTTGTAGTTATGGGATTTTATTGTATTCTGAAGTGCTGTTGCTCTAGCTCTGACCCAGTCATTATGTGTTTTTTCTCGTTTCAATTCCTTGGGTAAAACCGTGACATCTGTACCATACAAAATATAACTTGGTGAGAAGCCAGTTACTGAGTGAATAGTTTGATTATATTTACTCACACATTCATGAGCTATTGTTGTCCAGGCCTTCTTATTTCCATCTTCATTAATTTTGCATCTGATTTTGTTAACCAATGTTTGATTTAGTCTCTCATTGAGACCATTTGAGAATGGTGCGTTTACTGCAGTAAATACCATATTAATCTGTCTGTCTTTTAAGAATTTCTTGAATTCTTTTGAATTTATACCAGGATATTGATCAGTGAGCAGCATATTAATGTCTTCAGTTTCTGATACATTTGCGACTAGTTTAATAAAATCATTTGCACTCTGAGTTTTTGAAGTTAAGATAAATGCGTATCTAGTGAAGTGATCTACTAACAAGTGCAAATATTTTTTCGTAGATCTTGACCCTCCAAAACCTCCTATTGTGTCTATAGAGATTATTTCAAATGGCTTTGTCGCTGGACCCAGATGAGACAAAAATCCAAATTTGTACTGCCCTCTTGATTTATTTCGTATACAAATCTCACACTCTCTACATACTTTTTTGTTAAATTTCTTGCTATGTACAGTGGACTAATTGTCTTCTCCATTTGTTTTTTAGAAAAATAAGCTACTGGTTTTTCTTTTCCATCTAGCTGTGTCTGTTTTAAAATGGCTCCAACACCCTCTATAGAAGCATCCGTGTAAATATTGATCGGTAAATCTTTATCAAAAATTTCTAAAACAGGCTGAGAGCATAGGACATTTTTTATTTTCTCAAATGCTTTTTGACATTGGTCAGACCAAATAAATGGTTGATTTTTCCTCAGTAAGTTATGTAACGGATCTAATATTATCGCACTCCTTGATATATATTTATTATAAAAATTATTTTTTCCTAGAAACTGTCTCACATTCTTCTGTGTTTTAGGAGTAGGGAAATTCCTTACTGAAATCAGATTATCTTTCAGTGGTTTAATAGAATTATGTTGTATTATATGACCCAGGTATTTTACAGAGTCTGATGCAAATGTGCATTTTGTAAATTTTAATCTGAATCCTTCTATTTTAATCGCTTGCAACAGCTGTGATAGGTGATGAATATGTTGATCAAATGACTTTGAGAATATTAGGATGTCGTCTATATAATTTACAGCAAAATCTGAGTATTTCAATTTTTTCTCGTCTTCTGTCACATCAAACCGTAAGCATTCTTTTTCAAAAGTATCAATCCATTGGTTTACATTCGAATTTTTGCTGGTAAATTTTTCAATCACAAACTTCTCTGCAATGTGTTTCAAGTTTTGCTGCTTAGACTCTTGTGTATCTCTAGATTGTGCAGCCGCACTTTGAATTTGTTCTATTTCCTCTAAGTACTGATTTTCAAATTGTAAATTATCATCCTCATCTAAGTAGATTTTCCTAAGTTCTGCTGTTATTGTTATCCAGACTCTTCGCGTCTGGTATCTTTTCTTTAGGCTATTTTTTACCTTGACAAATGTTGCTGTTTTAACTAGTTCTTTGTGATGAGTAACATGTTGAAATTCTTCTGGAATAGTGTATATTTTATTCTCAGTCGTAGCTATTGAAGTTATTGCACAGATATTTGATTTTCCGTCACTTCCCGGAAGTATGGTGAATTCGAAACGAAGTTTTTCCATCTTTAATTTTCTGCTTATATGTTTATAAACAAAAATGTCGTTTTATAATACTATTTCTTGAATTCTGGAGGTATTCAAATACAATAAACTTGCGTTGCTAAAACAAAGAAACGACATTTAAAGTCTATTACTAAGGTATGGTAAGGTAAGGTGGTAAGGGTATTATTAAGTCTATCTGGGTCATACATTTTTAAGACTGGTTCTGAACATAGCAATGTTTTAATTTTCTCAAATGACTCTTGACATTCTTTTGTCCAATCAAATCTTACGTTTTTCCTCAGAAGATTATGTAATGGGTCTGAGATTTGTGCCATGCGTGGGATAAATTTATGGTGATAGTTGATTTTTCCCAGAAATTGTCTTATGTTTGTTCTTGTTTCTGGAACTGGAAAGTTTTTCACTGCAATTAAGTAATCTTTCTGTGGTCTTATTGAGTTCTTTTCCATAATATGACCCAGGTATTTTGCGTGATTTTCTGCAAACGAGCATTTTGAAAATTTGAGTCTAAAACCCTCTTTGTGAATTGCTTCCAATAATCTTGACAGATGCTGTATATGCTCTGTAAAAGTTTTTGAAAAGATCAATATATTATCATCTATAAAAACCACTACGAAGCCGGAAAGATTGTATTTTCTTATTATATTAGTCAAAATTCTTTGGAAAATTGCTGGGGCTGTTTTTAATCCAAAAGGAAGGCAAGTCCACTGGTAATGGCCTTCTTGTGTCACAAATGCCGTTTTAGGTCTATCTTGAATCCTTAGGGGGATTGACCAAAATGCTGAATTTATATCCAACGTTGTAAAATATTCGCAATTCACACTTTTTATTATCAAATCTTCTATCAGTGGAAACGGTTGTGCTTGAGGAGTAATAATTTTATTTAAGTCTCTGAAATCTATACACATCCTGGTTTTTTTATTTTCATCTTTCTTAAATGCCAGAGTAACTGGAGCTGCAAATGGGCTGTATGATTCCTCAATAAGTCCTTTTTCCAATAATTTTGCTACTTGAGTCTCTATTTCTTTTCTATCTTCGAATGTGCATCTGTAAGGCCGTTTATAGCAGTATTTTTCTTCCATTAGATCAATGTGAGCCTCATAATCTTTAACCGTACCAATATCATATTTGTCTTTAGCGAATACTGATTTATATTTGTTTAACAGCTTTTCGATTTCAGACTGTTCATAAATATTTAAATGATTCACTATCATTTCAAATTCAGCAGTATTTATATGTTCGTT
This sequence comes from Xestia xanthographa, assembly GCA_905147715.2. Classification (NCBI taxonomy): domain Eukaryota; kingdom Metazoa; phylum Arthropoda; class Insecta; order Lepidoptera; family Noctuidae; genus Xestia; species Xestia xanthographa. Next base: position 4,498,246 of record LR990655.1, read on the forward strand.
GAAATTTACTTCATACTTTCTCTGTGTATATCCTAAATTTTTAGGAATTTTTATTTTATTTTCATTTTCTTTTGTATCATCTGTCAATACAGGAATACTGACATTTGTGTTTTTCTCTTCCTCTTTGTTCTGAATGATCCTTAGATTTTCAGTCTGGGTTAACTTAAAATTTTCAATACAGTCTAATCCAATTAAAAAATCATATCTAAAATTTTCGTTGTCTACAATAAAAACTTTCATTAATTTTTCAATATTGTAAATTTTCACTTTTAAAGTTATCATACCTTTTGTTTTTCCTGCACCATTAATAGTTTTCAAGCTTATTTTCTGTAGATTTTCTGTGTTTTCTTCTTTTATTTTTAATAATTTTGCATTTATTAATGACACGTTTGAGCCCGAGTCATAAATACCAGTAGTTTCTAAAGTGTCATTTAGTAGTAGCTTGATTTTAATTAATGGTGGTACTTTAAGTTTTTTGGGTCCTCTTTATTTAATTCCACCTCCAGTTCCGAATTGTTCACAGATTTAAATGATCCTGCTTTTTCTTTTTTTTCATCTTTTTCTCTAAACCAGCATATTGATTCGGGATGGAAACGTTTCCCTTTGTTTGCCTTTTCACATATTTGGCATGGGTTTTTTTCTTCTACTTTTCTCAGTTTATTGTCAGAAAAAGTGTTTCCTTTTTTTTCATTTGTATTTTTCTTAACAAGATTATCTAATTTCCCTATTTCATTATAAAGATCTTGAGTTTCTTGAAGCGTTTCTCTGTCAATCTTGTCGGATACATAATTTGGTAAACCAATAGCAATCAGGTCAATCAACGTTTCAGTATCCATGGATTTTCTGATTTGTAGTAGTAACTTTTCCTTTTTTAGAGCATATTCAAGCAAGGAACCTGACTGATATTTAAAGTTAAAAGCATATCTAATAGGAGACCAACCTTTGTTACCGAATGTTTCAATAAAATTTTTCTTCCAGTTGTTCCATTCTGATTCTATTGAGTATTTTAAAATCATGCAAGTGTACCAGTCAGCACTACATTTTTCAAGGAAAAATTTCAAGATTTCAATTTTCTTCCTATCTTCATCCACCATACAGCGTGCACATTCTTTTTCAAATTGATTAATCCATTGTTTGGCATTAGAGTTTTTTCCATCAAATTTTTCAATCATGAAATCATTAGCAATTTTGTTTAAGTTTTTAACTTCAGAAATTTGTTCCTTGGATTCTAGAACTTTTTCCAGCAACTTTTTTATTGTGTCTTCTGAAGTGCTTGTGGTAGGTATTTCAGCTTCTTTTTCTGCAATCTCCTCTAAATAAAAATTTTCAAACAATAAGTTACCTTCTTCATCTAGATAAACCTTTTTCATATTTTCTGTTAAGGTTATCCACACTTTCCTGAATTGGTTTCTTTTTTTCAATGTGTTTTTCACTCTGCCATACACTTGTGACGTTATTAATTGTATGTGTAAATTTGTTGGTTGATATTCATCTGGTATTGCAAAGGAACGACCATCTAGTGTGCCAATGGAGGTTAGGCACAAAATTGTTGTTTTTCCATCTGACGATCCTCGCATTTTAAAATCAAACCTTAGTTTGTCCATTTTTCTTGAAGTATTCACAATAATGTTGTTTTATAATAATCTTATTATTCCAATTCAACTTTTGAAATAAAAACTCAGTTGGGTTTCTGCAATAAAAACAGTGGAGTTTATTATTTTATAATTACAATGTGCACATAGTAAATCAGTCAGAAATAACCTTACCTGCAATAAAAACAGAAAACAACATTAAAAGCTTTTACTCCAGGTGATGTTAAGAAGCACGATCAGTTTTATCTCAATTTAATTTTTCTCTCTCTTCACGTTGGCGTACAGACGACAGCCATCCATAACCACAGAGTCTTTAAATCCGTGGGTGACGCGCCAGATTCAAAATTAAGAAAGTGACGCTTCGAGTAAATGAGAGTCGTCGTTTTCTTTACATTCTATCCTTCACAATTATTTATCTCTTTTAGATATTAATTCATTTTTGAAAACACATTTTTACATACTCAACATAATCAATGTCAAATGTCTCCCTTTAGAACAATCATAAACTAAACATAAAAATAGCATGCAAACTCAAAATGAAAGCAATACAAAGTAGGTATTGTCTTTACATGTATTTTCATCTCTTAAGATCGCTTTTTTGGCGTATTTTAATGCTATTCTGAAATTCGATTTGCGGTGAAGTAAATTTTCAATTATTTTTGCTTTTAGTTCGTTTTTATACTTTTTTAATGTTCGTTTAGGTTTATTGAAAACACAATTTCGTATATTCAATTGCCCGTTTTGAGTCCGTATTATTTTAAGAGTAGCCAGGATTGATAAAATAATAAGACAAATACATTTGATTCTTTTAAAAAAGAAGATTATTTCACAAAATGTAATATCATTTCGCAAGCCCATCACAAAATGTAGTTACCGTTTAGAGGAGCCATCCAAAATAATTTTCTGGCGAAAAAAAAAAACAGTGAAATAATTTCATCCCATTCAAGTTTCAATTGGAATAAAATTCAGGGGCTTATTACAATCTGTAATCTCATCAGGAGCAAAGCCATCCTACCATTTAGGATTTCAGTAAAGCCTGTTTTGTAGGAAAGGAAAAATCTGGCGCAATTACCGTTCGCCATAAGACAAGCGGTTTGTGGGAATAAACCTATTAGAGTAGGGGAACAAAGGGGCTGGATATTGGGACTTCGAGATGGGGGAATGATTGAGAGTCTGTGAGATTCGTACAAAGGCCTGCTATTGACGAACGGTGAACTAGATTTTCAATGCAGGAACCAATTTGAAATCAAGTGTAAAGTGATTACTACACTTAAATACACACACATAAACTTACTTTTTCCCATAGGGATACGCAGAATGTACCTACATAAAAAAACCCCTTTTTACGTTTTTCTTCTAATTTGGTGATGTATTTTTGCCCAATTGTACTAGGCATCCATAAACACATAGCAGTTGTGTGACATAGGTGCGTTTTGATTTGTAATTTCAATAGCTGTTCTTATTTCATATATCACGTGTGAAAATTGAAAAATTAACAACATTTTATTTCCTCTTTTCAGGTAAGTCTGACGTTTCACAAAACAGTAATGTTACACGGAGAGCAAGACCGAGTAAGTACGGTATAATCTAATTTCCTAAGTACAAGACTTCACAAATGAGGGATGTCGGAAGTCGTAAACCTTTTATGCGTAAGTTTGAAGTTATAAGTCTAACATAGCATGTTAATCTACATTTTCAAGCTTTACATGACTTTATACAATGTGACAAAAATACGTTTCCAAAATAAAACTTAGGTAAGTACTACTTTTCCCGTGAACGTGGCGGCAGAAGACTAATACTTCTGTTACTTAATGCACGTTCATACCTCTAGTCATAAATGCAAGACAATAACGAGTAATACGTACCTCGTCTATTTTGAAGAACTCCATCAAAAAGATATATCTCCTTCTAGGACGAAAAGGGATAAGTATTTTAATGCTTATTTCCTAAGGGTAGACGAGATCTACAGATTTGCTGCGAACCATAATCTATGCATATAACAAAACAGTAACGAAAGAAAAACTGTACATTGAGAATTTTCGAGAAAAAATAAGTGGCTTTTATTAGAAAAACGTAACTGATGACAAAAAGTGACTTTTAGAATGTTTGTCTGTGTGTATGGTACGGCTTCACGCCAAAACTACTGGAAAGATTGAATTGAAATTCAGCAAAAATGTTCTTTAAAAACCAAGGAAGGCTTTAGGCTACGTATTATCACGCCGTATGTTATGGGAGGTAAGCAATATTGATTTTAAAAGGTTTTTGTTCGTACTTACATACACATCAAAATTGGCACGCGAACGAAGCCGAGGGCAACAGCTAGTTTAAAATACATCGACAAGTCTACCAAGACAAGTCCTCTAAATAACACCTACCAGCAAAAATATTCAAGTAATCTTTGCAACTGAACATTAGAAATAATTTGCAACATTATTTTGGTCCTAATATATACGACGACCGTATCCCTGTAACGTTAAGCAAGATTACCAAATTAACAAGTGTTAAAGGGTCTATTGTTCAAGTCTTAAAGGCGAGTATTGTTTAAAGTTCACTTAAAATCAGGCCGCTTATAATATCTTGAGCCGACACCTGGGATTTAATCGTGCTGCTACCCTTTGTGTTCTGTTCAATTATTTCATGGTTAAGAGTCGTTCAGACTGAGGTGTTCTGAAGGTGAGAAGAGAGTTTTCTTGAAATGGTGATGATACTTTAGTATGAGAACATAGCGACATAGCAATAAAAAATTCTAAATGATAAAAGTCTATTGGTATTCACAAAGATAAACAGTTAGATACCTTCATGACGCTCTATAGAACTTCTGATAGTCACTCTTTAGGTACGAAAACTTGCCATCTGTCAACCCACACTGAGTTCACGTGGTGGATTGTGGCCCACTCCGTGTCATAGAGAGGAGGCCTGTGTCTCAGCAGTGGGAATATTAGACGCTGATTATGCTTATGTTTAGGCTACGTGTTTGCCTTTTATACTAGGACAATACTTAAGGCCCTGTCTAACCCTAAAATTAGCAACTTCGTTTGAAATACTGTTAGAATAAAGTTCTAATCAGCTTGCACTACAAAGTGGTTGTTACGTCAGTCACTGCGGGCCGAATAGTGTGAAATGAGTGTGTTTGCGATTTACAAAAAATCTATTGATTGGACTAAAAAAATAAATAACATAAGACCTGCTTTATAGTTAAGTAGTTCAGTTATTAAAAAAAGTTTCATGATCTAATTTGAAGTATTTTGATTGCCAGTGGTTTATTGTTCAGTTTAGAGGTAACTTTGGGATTTTTTTCTGTAGAGAGAATTTTATGGAATCGTGTTTTCGCCAAACGTAGGACTTAACATTAATCCTCAACTTTACCATATATTTATTTCAAAATTAATGCTGCAGTATTTTAGGCGTAACGGAGGATCGTGCTAAGCCATTTGAGGTAGTATGGGCCCTTAAGAATATCAATGATTTTCAGTTTTAAGAACGTCAAAGAAACATTCAATATCCTTAATCAGTGATAGCCTAGTGGTGTGAACGTCAGACTGTCAAGTCATAGCTCTCGAGTTCGAACCGACACATGCACCTCAACAACAACAACAACAGCCCATAACGTCCACTGCTGGACACAAGCCTCTCCCATGATGGGAGGAATTTGCCGTAATCTCCATGCTTGGCAGGCGGATTGGAGATCGCAGTAATGAAAGACTAACAGAAAACGCTGCTGCCCATTCTCTGATCTACGGAGGCGCAAGGTGTTCTGCCTCAGACATTAGTCGCCTTATACGGCACCCGTGACTCGTGAGTGTAATGGGTAGGTTCTATTCTACTCTGCCGGATACCACACGGCTTCACATGCACCTCTGATTTTTAGAATTCATGTGCGTATTGTAGAATTATTATCACTTGCTTCGTTGTAGGAAAACGTCGTGAGGAATCCAAACCAGCATGCCTGAGAGATATTTTAAGAAAGATGCAATATCCAGACTATAATCTCAGTCTATTAATCATTAGCCTTCTCAGCCCTTCTCCTAGAATGACAGGGTAGTTGTCCCCACGACCATCCACCTAATATGTCCACCAATCAATAATCCATTACGTTATAATAACATTTGCTTCGACAATCGAGAACGAGCATTACCTACCTATGTAAGGCCACTGGAAGCTAACATGTACGTTTACCCGCTGTCAAAGTATGATGAATGGCTCTCGATAAGGTAAAGTATTAAGTGTGGTAAGCGCTGCGCACTCGTTTCTCGTAAACATTCAGCAGTCATACTCGTAACTGTTGCTGTAAAGCCAAGATGCATATTTTACGGTTCCGGATTTGTGATAGTAAATGTTGATGAGGTATTGCTTGAGTGATTAAGTGCAGCATACGACTTGTGTTTCAATAAAGGATTCAAATAAATCTATTTATGCAAAAAAGGGAACAAAATCTTTCCGAAACGTTTATGTATGTTTCAGCGGTTCGATTTATATTATTTAACATTGGCTCCTCAGTGAACTAGATTCTTATCATTTCAATCTCTTCAAAGAATCTCAGATCTGATCGACAATTTTTCGAGACGTACCGATAATTTTACAAGTTTTTTTAGGGTTCCGTACCCAAAGGGTAAAAACGGAACCCTATTACTAAGACTTCGCTGTCTGTCCGTCTGTCTGTCACCAGGCTGTATCTCATGAACCGTGACAGCTAGACAGTTGAAATTTTCACAGATGATGTATTTCTGTTGCCGCTATAACAACAAATACTAAAAACAGAATACAATTAATATTTAAGGGGGGCTCCCATACAACAAACGTGATTTTTTTGCCCTTTTTTGATAATAATGGTACGGAACCCTTCGTGCGCGAGTCCGACTCGCACTTGGCCGGTTTTTTTTAAATTGCTATGCCTTTTCCGTCCACGAGTGTACATCAATGGTCTAATAAAAGGGGTTTTTTTTTATTTAAGTATTCTTCTCAATACTCAAACTTACATCAACCAACTACAATATAACTCCAAAAGCTACAAACACGTTTCAAAATCCCATTAACAACGTAAATCACGAATCTTCAATCCGACCTTATCGCCAATTGTCCCAAATGTGGGTCAAAGCTATGCTATGCACAACGACATGTGAGTTATCGCGAGAGCCCGTAATGGCGTCGTTTGCGTGTTTTAATGCCCAAGTTCCACCATAACATAAGAATATGATGGAAACTTCTCGAACGTAGGTGGTTGACGGGCAATACATTCGCGATATGTAGATGTGTGACGTCAGAGAAGTTTTAAGCGGTTGTTTTAACTTGACAGTTGAGTTAGTGTCCTCTTGAGTGTAGCTTTGTTGGAAGAGTGAGACAATGTTGGTGCCAAATGTTTTTAATTTAAATGGTAGAATATTTTGGCGTCGGACAGTTGCCGTTACTCCGATTGTATTTATGGATACCTATAAAAATACCTTAAACGAAGCCGAATCGCACTTGTTCTCCTCGTCATTGTGATCTTTTTGTTGTTCTGGACGATACCTGGGAACCTTGCAGTTATCAAATAAAAAGTTAACAATTAAATATTGGGGATCAAACTTCCAACTTTTATAAGTTTTTTTTTTAATACGTTAATGTTATAACTGTACTTTAAATACCTCTACAACCATCATGTTATGTTTGTTGGAATTAAAGACACCGTTGAGTAGACTTGGTTTATTAAGACGAGGAACACATTATATACAAAGACAGTTTAGTAGGAGTATCACAGACGGGATCCGACATAGCAGTGCTGGAGTGACAGGTATAAACCGGAACCATAGATATTATATCTAGTGGTGTACACACTAATAACTAACTAATTAGTGATGTTACAACACATCACTGGACACTGTTCACTGAATAAACACTTCCACACCCTAGGAATCACTGACAGTCCCCTGTGCAGAGCATGCATGGAGGCGGAGGAAACGGTGGCGCATGTGCTCCTTGAGTGCACAGGCGTTACCAAGATTCGCGAGGAGACCCTGGGAACACCAAGATCCCTTGCGGATGCTCTGAGAAGACCGGGAAGTTTGATCTGCTTCTGGAGGGAGGTGGGCTGGTTGGAGTAATCGGCCACTATGGCTCACGCACAATGGTCCACTTTAAGGACTAAGTACGGAAACCTAAACCTAACCTAAACAATGTATGGCTATACTAATATCAATGACGGGTAAAAAGGTAGGCTTAATAAATCTTCATAGCTAAATGTTATTTTAACTGAACTCAAGTAGCGAAAAAACAAAAAAACAGAACTGATGTAATCCACTCGGAACCCATAAATAAAATCACAATCTGTCCTCAAGGTCGAACTCAAAATGCGGAAAGAAAAGCAAAAATTAATAAAAGCATAATAATAACAAAACATGTCGGATCAGAAGACCATAATTCAGTGGTGGCACGTCGGCCGGAAACGGTGTAACCGCCGGATCCGGTTGCTTTCAGTTCACTCGTTCGACAACGTCTTAGGGTTCAATTGGGGTTTGGCTGATAACCTTTCAAGGTCTAAAGGTTGTTTTTGGCAAAGTAATGGTTTTGGTACTCATAAATCTGAAAATAAATTAGCCGGGATTACATTTTGGATTTATTTCGCACTAACAGCAGCTTTTAAACGTTCTGTTAATAACTACTGAAAGTTTGGCGCTAATGAAAAGGTTACTTCCAGCTAAGCTTGTATTTTATATAAATTTAATATAATTTAAAATAACTGTTTAAATAAAAAATACAAATCAAATTCTACTTATAAGACTTTCAGAAGTTCATGATATTTTTGCACTAGATTTGTATACGTACTATCGACGACACTCCCGCCTGACCACCACTAAGTTCATTATTGCTTGCACTCGCAACATAAAAACGCTCTCTAGCCCCGCCCCGTTGACTTTGTGTAGAAAAAATGAATGAAAAGATACCGAATCGGCCGAGCGCATTGACGACGCACGCCAAACGAGAGTTATTGTTATTTTGCGCGCCAAAGTTGACGCTTTCCTAATAGGCCCAAAACTTTAACGGGCGTGGCTCGGCGCCTCCGCATGATTTAAGCGAAAAAAAAAAAAAATGGTCAGGCGATAAGACCCCGATAGTGCTAGCATACATGGCGAAAAAATCCAAGTGTATAAAACACGCGTTTATTTGTGTATTGCATTCTCAGTACAAAAACTCAACACCTTAATAACAATAAAATATCCATCGATCATCCGAGAACATCCACATAATCACCACGCTCCAATTTCTTATCCTCACAAGTGAAAATAAATATACGGAACACTGAATTATTTATGACAGTATACGCTTTCGATACTTTTTTTCTAAGATGGCCGCCACGGAACCGGATGTCCCCGGCGAATCGTTCCGGAGGCGTTACGGCGACTATATAAATTACATGTTTCGATACATCAGAGTATTCGAAAAGGTAAGAAAAATGTTTTTTTTTCTTCGGGATGAAAATATCAAGTGAATCTGAAGGAGCTTTATAAGTAGAGGTGAATTTCTGAGTTATTTTATTGGTGTGAATTTGAAAATAAACCCTCGCTTCTAATAAAATGTTTGCGCAAAATTAATCTAGGTTTAGAAGAGGTCTTTGTTAAAGATATTTTGGCTTCAAACGGTTTTCGAGTTGAATGAACATAAAATTAAGACGACGCTTTTATTAACATCTTTTTTCTGAAAGTTGAACTTTAATAAGTTGATGTCAAGGTGATTGGATGGAAATTATTTTAGTCGTCAAGCAAAAAGAGAACACTTTACCTAAGTAAAACTATCGCTCAGTCAAACCTGTAGGTACGGTCGAACAAGCTATTTAGTAGCTTTACAGTGTAACCCATTCAAATTCATTTATTGGGTGTGATTTTTGGTACATTTTTACATGAGATCTTAAAATAAATAAATAGTTCCTCAAAAATCTATCTTAGAGGTGTACTCTCTTTCACATTCACAGTCATTATTATAAAAAAAAGAATAATCAATTTGTTAAAATCAAATAAATTACCTACAATAAACACAAAATAACATAAGACAGAAACATTAACAATTGAGTATACATATAAAATAATGAATGGAAATAAAGATTCAATGTCAATAGTAGAATATAATAGAATAAAATTCACAATGTCAATTAAATAAATATCTATGTCAAATAAGTTACAATTTCTCATTAAGGAATTCGTCGATAGTATAACATTAGCATAGCATTAGTTTAGCATTTATTTCTTTCTAATGTTTTAATTATTTTTATCATTGAATTCACTTTTTTTTTTTTATTGCTTATCATTCAATCAGCAGACTAAAATTTACAAAAATGTTGTTTATGTGTTTTTTCTAATATGGGTCAATGACTTGAAATAAATGAATTTTATTTTATTTATTTATTTATAATAACATTTTTCCAATAATAGATGTCTTAATTTGTTTTTACATTGAATGCTGTTTAAGTCCTTAATTCACACAAATTACATTGTAAAATGTAAACCAAATAGCTTGTTCGACCGTACAACTGAGTTCACTGAGAGTCTGTCGCTTTTTTTTTCACCCTTATACCCTAAGTATCATAACATCACGCCTGCAATCCCCGAAGAGTTAGGCAGAGGAGTACCTAATAGTACATACATTTCGCCAGTTATGTTTAGTCCTATGTAATAGGGGGCGAGCCTATTGCCATCAACCGGACACAAATCCAGACCCCGTGGCTGCTACTAAGAAATTCTTGATGGAAAAACCCAGTAACACTTTGCCCGGCCTGGGAATCGAACCCAGGACCTTACGCTGAGCAGCAAGGTTGAAAAGTGGTCGACCGTCAGTGTGCTCGGTAAGTAGTACCTACTTGAAAATAAAACCTTGACGAATTATAAAGAAGACAGTCAATAGGGTATATAATTTTTTTTATCACTCTAAACAAAGCGTATTAACATCAAAAATATCAAAGTGAAATTATTTTTTTAATATCTATAAAAAATACTAAGTTATAAGCATTTGAAACTGCTGATTAGACAGAGAGATCCGATACAGCGAATGACGTCATTTGCTGCATCGACGTACAAAATCCATACTAAATTCCGTTTATCTAGAAAGAGATAGAAACAAAAGTTTAAATGGTTATAACTTTTGTGTTGTTTGGCCGATTAATGTCTTGTTTTCGCTTATTGTCATTATTTTTATAGTTAAAAAATATGTGTGTAATATGTGTGTTTTATGGTTAACATTTTTGCATATTCCCTATTATAAAGAAGACAGACAATTACAGACACACGATATAATATGACTAGAGCTCTTACCGAGAAAAGTAGGCTATGTTTACTTGCCAGTTGCCACATGCTAAGTACTACATATTTGTTATTACGTCAAAACCAAGCATTAAAATCTCATAATGTCTACACCACAACAAAAGTTAGCTAAACTTCTCACCACACCCTTACACACAATACTTACCGCATCTAAAAAGGCTCACATTAAATATCCACCGGTACATTTTTCGCGACACCGCGGCAAGCCAGGCTCCCGTTATTTATGGCCTACACCTGCGCCCTACACTTCTTTCTGACACCTCTCGACACTGGCTAGAGCGCTCTCAATGTCGGCGACACCGCGTTATTAACGGCCGCGGTGTCTGTTGCCGAATGTCTTTTGTTTATGTCGGATTTTGGTTGTATTAGTCATAGACATGTATGATAGTGTAGAGAGATAGGTAATACACACATCAAAAAAAGTTTGTGATCACTTTGAAAATTCGAAATCTTTTTGTTACGTTTTCATAAAAAAACTAGCGGACGTCACGCGGTTGAACCCGCGTAATTCCCGTTTCCGTGGTAGTACGGAAATAAAATATAGCCTATGTTACTCAGAGTGAATGTAGCTTTCTAATGGTGAAAGAATTTTTGAAATCGACGCAGTAGTTTTTGAGTGTATTCATTACAAACATACACACAAAAATACAAATCTTTCCTCTTTATAATATTAGTGTAGATGTGTAGATAAAAAATAGTTTTATTTTTTAATTTCAAACAGGGTATTTCTATTTAAAGATAACTCAACAAAGATTTTTTCTTGATAAAGTTCAATTTAAAAAATTATATCAGCTTATATGCTAGTGATCACAAACTTTTTTTGATGTGTGTATGTATACAGGGTGGATGAGACATCAACATAAAAAGAGTTACCACGTATTATTCACTACATCATTCCAAACACAGAAATAGAGTAGATGACAAAAAAAGCTAATTAGTCCGTCAGATGAGAGTTCTAAAAAATATTGGACACATATTTTTTTCTTTTTTCACGTAAACACAAAATGAAGACGTTACAGTGCATCGAAAACTTGTGTTACGTCACATAGTACATTGTTTACTCAAATGTGACGTCACAAGCCCCCCCCCCCCCCACTCATGATATTTGATACGTTTTATCTTCGTAATTTTTTATTAATTTGATAAAACAAAAAATACGTATCCAATATTTTTCGATAATATAACTGACGGACTAAACAGAATCATAATATTTTTTTAGTTAGTCATCATTCCTGATCTTCGGTAATTTAAAAAACCGGCCAAGTGCGAGTCGGACTCGCGCACGAAGGGTTCCGTACCATTATACATTACAAAACGGCAAAAAAATCACGTTTGTTGTATGGGAGCCTCCCTTAAATATTAATTTTATTCTGTTTTTAGTATTTGTTGTTATAGCGGCAACAGAAATACATCATCTGTGAAATTTTCAACTGTCTAGCTGCCACGGTTCATGAGATACAGCCTGGTGACAGACAGACCGACAGACGGACAGACAGCGAAGTCTTAGTAATAGAAAAACAGAAAACAGTAGCTTTTTAAATACATTATTGTGAGGACTTCAAAAATAAAAATTGTAATTGCCCAAAAATAAATAAAGTCAAACAAACCAAATATTTAGGGGTAATAGTAGACCAGAGATTATCTTGGTATCCCCATATCGAACAAGTTGCTAACAGGGTTAGAAAACTGTGTTGGTTATTTAGTACACTGAGACACATTGTGCCAAAAAATATAATTAGTCGCAATAACACTTCTAGAAATCTCCTTAATGAGATATACGTCGCTTTGGCTCAGTCTGTCTTAGTGTACTGTATTCTTAACTGGGGAGGATCAGCAAAAACTAAATTCTTGGAAGTAGAGCGTGCACAACGTGCCCTGATAAAAATTATGTATTTCAAGAAAATGAGATATCCCACAGATAGTCTTTATAACTTAAGTGAATTACTCTCAGTAAGAAAACTATACATAGTTCAAACTATATTAAAGAAACACAAGACCCTACCTTACGATGCTTCTAAACTAACAAAACGAAGAAAGCATGCTGTTGCAGAAGTCCCCCAAACAAAAACTTTGGTTGCCTCCATGCAATTTAATATACGGTCTGCTCGGTTATATAATAGAATAAATAAAGAAATATGTATATATAAAAACCAATATTATGAATGCAAGAAAAATATACTGAAATGGATCAAACCACTTACTTATAATGAAACCGAAGAGCTCTTGAAACTTACGACATAACCTATATTCTCACACAGGCACACAAAACACACACATACACGCGCACACACACTCACTCACACACACACAAAACTATCCAAAAGCCAATTTTGTCTAATTAGTTAAGATAAAATAATGTTATTAATATTTTTCTTTTTTGTTATGGAAGAGCGGAGTCTTCTAATACAGGCATTGTTTGCTTAAAAGAAGGCTCCAATCACAAACTAAGTGTGTATCTTGTTAAAGAAATATACTATTTTGAATTTTTAGGGTTCCGTACCCAAAGGGTAAAAACGGAACCCTAAAAAGCTTCTGTTTTCTACTAAAATGCATTACTTACACTTTTTCTTAATTAGTGGTCGCAACTCGCAAACTCTACACTTCGAGCGCGAGGTGTTGGGCTCGATTGCAAGGTCGGGCAAAGTGTTATTGGGTTGTTCGATAATTTCTCAGTGGACCTAGAGTTTGGATTTCTGCCTGTTTAATGGCAATAGGCTCGCCCCATATTTCATGGAACTTAAACATAACTGACTAAATGTAGGTATAGGTACTAATAGAGGCATCTCTACCTCAGCCTTTTGGGATAATATGCGTTATGTTGTCAAAAGATTTTTTTTTGCATATGAGGTTATTATTTATTTTTAGTAAAAAAATTCAGGCTTAATTAAATAATCTACAAAGGTTTTAAAAAGCCTGAATGTCACTCCCAAAAACTCTGGCTTTGCTTTCAAAGGCCGGTTTAATTGCGCATCGAAGTAAAAAGCCGTTTTTTAAACTTATGCTTATTTGATTTAGGTATGAGCGCCTGAGGGTTAAACGTGAAAAAATATATTTATAAAAAAAAAAGTTTGTATGTTACTGTCAGTGTGCAAAAACCGTTATTTTATGCATGGCCTAGGTATTTTATTACAAACGTACTTTGTGAGAAAATAACCTATGAAAAACATTTATGCATGCTATGTAGCCACAATTCTTTCTTCGTTGTGGTTTTGTGGTAAGCCATTTGCCATTGTTCTTTTGTTACGTTTCACTCGATAATAATACATTATTACTTCAATTATTATCGAACATCATACTTATTTATTTTTACTGGCATGCACGACATTATATTACTAAAAACTGCGGTATAACGGTCACTAAATTGTTATAATTATAGAGCGCCATCTTGAAGTAATTTTCGTTCATTTTCTTTGCTAGTTCCGTAAAATGCAACTACTAAGGACTGATTACCTTACGGAAGACTAAAGTACACATAATTGCAATTAGGTAAAATCATCACGTTTCTCAAACTAATTCAGTAATAAATCACTGGGCAACGTAAACCGTTTCCAATAAGTGCGGTCCACCAGCTATTAGTCGAGCCAACAGGTGCAACACTTCATCATAATTAATATGATTCTGTTTGTGGACCACACCGCATACATATGCATCGGCCTTTGGGCTAGCTCTTATAAGTTATTTAAGCAAATAGTGAATAATTAATTTAGGTATGTTGGCAATCGGTTTATTAGTCTGTGGCAGGTTCTGACTTAATTTTGTATTCTGTGGTAAATTTTGTGACACGACGTATGTTTTGTTGATCGAACCGTAATTAATATAAATACAAAATTGTTTTCCCGAAACACATAATAATTTTATTAATAAATGCTTGCATGAAAAATAGTGTTATGAAACTATGTTCAGTGTAAAACTATGGAACTTTTAGGAATGTAAAACATAATTTTATTATACACTAATTAATACGCCGAATTCAAAGTTTTCAACTGTTTGAACAGTTTTACAATTTGTTTGCAACATGTACGCGGTTTGTTGAAAATGCCTTGTTCGACTTTAACTTTGGTTTTAGATATCGCTGCCACTGCTATATTCTATATAAGTATATCGGAATAGACAGGAAAAAAACCGAGTAAAAGGATTAGGTTTTTAATTTAGTGTTAATAGTTTTAAATACTGTACTAAATAAATAATACAAGAGGCAGGGTTTCAAATAATGAATGACGAGCAAGACTGTTCCATTTATCAAAGAGAAGAGAAGGTCTGGCCCAAAATAAGGCTTCAAAGTATTTAAAAAAAATCGTATTACTTTCATAAGTACTACGAATCCAAAACATTTTCCTCTACCTTATTTTACCTACGTAAAACGATAAAAAATTGGTAAACAAAAATATCCTTTTCCTTAACATACAGCGCCATATTCAAAAACTTTGTCGATACTCCCGAAAAATATTTACCTCGTAAAGTATGGAAACAAGGACAAGTACATAAACAGTATGTGTTAGAAACATGGAAGCTTCGGGAACATGGGAACACGGGAAATAACAGAAAGTTCCACTAACCTAATAAAGAGAAAACACTATTGATTGATGACAACACAACAAACACTTTGAGAGTGTAACTGTGACAAAACATGGCGAGAAAGTCAAGCTTTTGTAGAGTAAAGGTAGCATAAGTTGTTGACTATATTCTTAGTATATATTAAATAAAATAAATAAAAATAGCCTCTATTCCCTATAATTTACAATATTCTATGTTTAAAATAGCTTAACCTATTAAGCTTACCTTCTTCTGTATGGTGTCGGACGTAAATAATAGCACCATCCCATATCTTCCCGTGGGTGTCGTAAGAGGCGACTTAGGGACTTATACCAGAGAATGGGCAGCAGCGTTCTCTGTGCTTTTATATCAACTGTACTGCGATCGCCAACCCGCCTGCCAAGCGTGGCGATTATGGCTAAACCCCCCTTGGGGGAGGCTTATGTCCAGCAGTGGACGTCTTTCGGCTGATATGATGATGATATGATGAACCTATTAAGGGGTCATCTATCTCTGGATGAAGGCCTCCTCCACCTGTTTCCATCTGTATCTATCTTGGGCCGTTCTGGTCCACTCTATCCCTGCCAGTGCGACGATATCGTCTCGCTATCGTTGCAATGGTCTGCCGCGGCGCCTGTTTCCGTTTCGTGGATACCAGTGCAGGACGCGCTCGCTCCACCTGTTGTCTGTGGTCCTCGCGATGTGGCCTGCCTAGTATATATTACCATGGTTTAAATGATAATGTTAGATTCTTTGGCTTTGTTAACTGTATCGATGTCACTGAATTTCTCGTACTTCGTCAATGGTGTACTAATATTTTGTAGAACTTCAGTTAAACAAGCCTGGGAGAGCCTCCGAAGGACGCCTCTATAGGCGTCCTTCGGAGGCTCTCCCAGCCTTGTTGAAATATGACAGAGGAAACTATTTTCCTCTGTCATATTTCTACACTGCTACAAAAAAACTGACCACTGTCTTTAAAACGTCCGGTTAAAATAATCTGGGACCGAGTAAAGCTCTCAAAACTCACAGATCAAAATCCGTACCGAAGGACCAGAAAAGTGCTAAGCTTTTGAAGGTTTTGAGACTTATTTTGGTCCTGTGTTACGAATTTCCAGTCTACCAACATAACTCCCGATCACATACTTATTTACGTCCACAAAATAAAAACATAACCGTACATACCCGGGTCTACCCTAAGACCCGGGTGTGTATCCTATGACCCTCGACAAACATCAACCCGCACGCGACGCTCAAATATTTGACCTCCTATTATTGACCCCACACCTTGTGTTCTCCGCCTATATACATTATTAAAGGGTTAAGTTACAGGTAGAAGCGGAGATCCTAATAGTTTATTTTGAAAGACCAATTTTTGTTTCCAAGAATTCTGCCGATAGCAAACTGTTTTGTGAATTAAAATTGAACTAGGTACGCTGAACGAATCAAATTTAGCTGATCTCTCGTCGTAAGGGAAGCCCATATAAAGCGAGGTCAGGTTGCCGCGTGTACTATGTTATAGGTCTAAATAAGACGTTACTGTACTATGTTAAGGGCATAGTTAATTGAGACAGTATCTAAGGTAGTTGCGTGGTGTGGAAAAGATATAGTGACGTGTCGTAAGAACTCAGTGATTCGACCAGTGACGGATGTCAACACCCCTACCGCGTAGACACCTCAAATAATGTCTTCGTAGTTATTCGGTAGACCGTATTATGTGCAGACACTTGCTGCCGTATGATGATGTGACTGAAGGACTAACTGTCATCCAACCACTTATTCCTATAGTTCATTTATATCAATTTTAGAAGTCGGGCTAGAAAATCACAAAACCTTAAAACTAATAACACCAACCTAACAGCTAAAAAAACTGACCAACCTTTATCGACACCTCCAAAAAATCTTAAATCTTTGGCAACCCTTAAATACCATTAAGTATGGTACGGGCCATTTAAGAAGAAAATCAAAGCCCCTCCAATCCGCTCTCCCCTCATCCCCTGTCCATTCACAAGAGTTACGTCGTCGGAGGGTAGTTGTCGAAGTTACAAGGTGCCGATGATTTCGTGTTTGGATACCGATGTATACCGGGTAGCTAGCTACCTGTCGCTTGTCAGCACTGAAGGTTTATCCATTACGAGGTATTGGGTTGATATTATTTGATGGCCATGAATGGAATTTTAAAGCAAGTTGGAAGTTACAAAGCAATAGTTATTCAAAAAGTAGGCACCTGAAAAAACGCATCGAAGATATAGAACTATAACATCACGACTATTATCTTCAAAAGTGTTAAGCAGAGCTGTAGCCATAGTAGAAAATATAGCTACCTGTTAAATCATCATCGCCTATAAAACTGTTAAATCATCATCTTCAGCCTATAATATTGGGAATATTAATTATTGGGACTATAATAACTGCTGGGACACAGGCCTCCTCTCTTTGCGGAAGTGGGCTACCACCACGCGGGCCCAGTGCGGATTGGTAGATGTCACATGTCTTCGATTTTTTGGTTCTAGGACATGCCGGTTTCCGCACGCTTGTTTGCTTGAGAGCAGGGGTGGCCCAGTGGTGGCGGCCCGCGGTAAGTCGCGGTGTCGAACCCAGACAGGCGCATTACTTTGTGTAATTTATTTCATCACCACTGCTCTCAAAACGGTGAAGGAAAGCACCTGTTAAATAGAATAAAAAAACACTTGTATGAAGAGAAAAACAACGATGAATAAACAGTTGCGTGAGTAAAACCGAAAAAGAAAGTATGCATTGTGTTAAATCAGTGAAAATAGTCTAAATATTCAACTCAATTCGAAACAAAAAACGTTCTACACCAAAAACGAAAAATGGCTGAACAAAAAACAAAACCGTTAACAATTACAATTCATTTTTATTCACCCGCTCCTAACTTCCTAAGAATGCTAAGTAAATCTCAATTAAAAACACCTACATTAAGTTAAAAGCTTAACATTAGCAAGTACTACCACTGCTACTTAAGTTGAACTTAGTCACACGTTTCAATTAAGTCTCACTTACAAAAACTTAACCCGTAACCCGAGAGTCTGTACCGTAAAACTCCAAACTTTATACGTTACGTTTTACGGCGGAAGAAAAGGTTTTATGTTGCTACGATTTTATTGGTTTAGTGCTTATAAACCTAGGCTTAACTGGAGTTACTGGTTTTAAATGGTGTGATTAAAAGATAGATAGTAATAAAAGACAAAAGGGAATTAAGATAAATTAAATGTGGTAATTATAAATCCATACTAATGTTATAAATGACGAACATTTCTCGAGGCTCTCGGTAGGCGGTCGGATCAGAAGCCCTACTCCCTAACGTTTCGTCCGTATATTCGGATCTATCCGTCTCTCTCGCGCACGTCTGCAGATGAATGCGAGTGAGAGACACGGATAGATCCGAATATACGGAGGAAACGTTAGAGAGTTAGGGCCCCTGATTCAGAAGGCAGTACTCCTCGATACGGCCCGCATTGTAAGTTCCGGTATCTGGAGCCCTAACCACCGATAACTTGGACCCTGATCCCGACAACAGCGACGTACCTACTTTTTTATGTTTTGTAAGAAATATTTAGCAAAAAAATGTGTCGAAAAGACAAATAAAGGAATTTATAAGTAAGAAAGTAACTATCTGTCTCCCTGTGTTACCTTTTCACGTCTTAATGACTGAACTGATTTCGATGATATTTAGCACTTAGACCTGGGTTAAGCAGGCATAGGATAATTTTCCCTCAGGTATTACGTTTCCGTGGCAATTTCCGGCGAGCACTCAGGCGAAGCTACGGACAAGAGCTAGTCTGATTTAATATAAGCAGAGAAAACATTTTCATTAAATTTAAAATTCCGTTGATGACAAAAGTGATTATAAATTACTGTTTGACATGTTTATCTAGCTCATCATTATTAGATTCAAATACGTATAAAAGCATTAAGTTCAGTATCTGTCACTGAAAAGCAATTATCAACCTTATTACCAGCTGAAAAAGTTACATAACTACCGAAGCTAGTTTCAAATAGTTCATCGAGGCCTTATCTAAATCACGCTTATTACTACTAAACTAAATTGTTATGATTTATATTATCACCCCAAACAATAGAATACTAGAGATAAAACTAAATCCAAACTAGGTTTACCAGCACTCGGTTAGTTTTGATTAAATTATTTCCTAGGAGCTTATATTTCTTCCCAGTCTATAGCAGAATTTACGATATTGCCAGAGCACACAATAAAATCGATTATCGGTAAAATTATGGTCAAGTATTTATTGGCTGTAACGGTATCGGTTTCGGCATTATTATGGTTAGTTTAATAAAGGCTGGAAACTTATGTACCTACAAATGAAATACAGGGTGTAACTTGGAGTTCTAGTGACCTAATCAGATTCAAGGCAATAATACGTCTTTGTATTATAATAAATCTTACTAAAAACAAATTAATGTGCTTCTATTTGACACATAAAGAAAACGTCCTAAAATTCTCATAAAGCATGGTCATCGGGTGCTCGTAGCACAGTGCGTGCTACGCCGTAGCTCTACACGTAGCACTTCGTCACGCGTAGCGTAGCGTGACGCTACGCGCTAATGCCGACCACATTTTTTTTCCTTTCAATTAGCATCTGTTAGTTTTGAACGTTCTATTCTATTGTCTCGATAAACAAAGCGACCTATTAATGAAATATAACTCTCGGTAACAGCACATTTACAAATCACAGTTAGTTAGATCAGTATCAAAGTACTACGAAACCTGTATCGGCTACAGAAAACCATCAATTACAATACCTTTTCTAGCGTGAATACACCTAAATCGATGAAAAAATCTGAATAAAACACTGGCCTATAAAAAACTATTTTACCATCCTAACGCAAAAGGATAAAAAAAACACCCAAAGATGTTGTTTTAAAAGCCGCGCCATCCGCCGGCCCAAGGTCGTCTTTCTCCCATTTCCCTCAGAATATTCTTAATTTACGAGCTCAGTTACCATAAGAACTCACTCGAAAGCCGTAAAAAGCGTCAGTATCAACAAAATACGTTTCTGTCCATTAAACTGGGCCATTTGCGAGCGATCGTCAATGCGTATGTGACGCTATAAAAAAAAAGTTGAGATATTTTTTTTTCGTGATGGCTACTTTGATACCGGCACTGTTTTTTTTTGGGTAGATTAGCAGAAAAACTATATTGATAATGTTTTGGAAAGTGGGTGTGTAGACTGTGTAGTCTGCTGTTTGACCTAATATTTTTTCAACACTAGCTGTGCCCGCGGCTTCGCTCTTGTGAGCGCATATTCTTTACATAGGAACGTGAAGTGGTAGTACGTATATTCCTAACGTCCTCTAAAACTTACTGTATCCAACATAACAGTATGCTTATAATATTCGATGGATTTGCAACGTTAAATCTATATTAATTTACATATTTATGATAATAACCGGACTTCTTTAGGTATTACTTACTTCGCAAGAAAGTGGGGCTCGAAAGTGGTCCTCCAAATCTTCACAAAACAGTAATGGTCCATACTGCTATTAAGTGATTTGATCCACATTCAAACTGATGTGACCATTATTCAATTAATGTCAATAAAAAACCAATTTTCCACTTATAAAAAAGATAAAAAAAAAGATGATGAAATCATCATAGATGTAAAATCTCAATATTTGTATGGCTGAAATGCCGAATATAGTGTTACAGTAGTCACCTATGTTAACTACCTATATTCTTGCAAATAAATGTATCATTCATTCATTCATTCAAAATTGACAACAACAAAATCTTTCGCAAACTCATACAAATATCATATATTCCTCCAAAAGTTCCTCTAGTAAGAACCGAGATAGGGTTTACTACCCCAAGATGACGAGCTCCGATCGTCACCCGATACCGTCAGGGGAGGTGTCTTTAATGAGGTTGATGCCAGCCATAAGCTCGGCTTTTAGGATACCAACCCTTTATATCTAAAACTACCGGATAGTTTTAGTCGTAGAGAACAAAAAACGTCGGTAGTGAAAATTGCGCGAAAATAGACAAACGGTTTTTTTTTTGCTGAGCAATTGATGTCAGTGTTAGTGGGCGGAAAAAACTGAATAGCCACGACACAAATCCAAAAAAAATGGAGGGATTTGGAAGAGAACTACACTCAGCATTGGGTTGCCAAAGATCGGAGAAGAAAAAGTTAACGGCCACGATTAACGAGTTTTAAGTTAACCACGAAAGGCACTTTAACTAAATAACTCCATCATCACCGCTCTCAAATCGTTGAAGAAATCATCGGCTTGTTCCACCAACAACCCCAAAACAAAAAAAAAAATACCTATAAAGTTTCCTTTATATGCATTTTTTTTGTTTGTGGTTTTGACCAATGATATTCTAACAAACAGATATGTTATACACCTACAAAACCACCGAAAAAAGTGTGCCGCGGGGGAGAGCCAGCTCACATACACGCAGTGACGCAGAATAAAGGAAAAACAGGCCAATTGACACGTTTTCGAGTCTTCACGATTGCGCGCTCATAACATATCTGTTTAATTAAATATCATTGGGTTTTGACTGTAAATAAAAGTGACACCAAACAACAGTTCTCAACAATACTGTTCTGTTCACATCGCTTTTGCTAGAATATATCACAATACGTAATAATTCTGACAATAGCTCAGAGCAATAGCAAAAAGCTCACATAGTACATACATTCCTAGAATCTAAAACACAGGAGATAACCTCGTTTCAGACTAAAACAAGAACATGATCAAAATCACGTAGTATTCAAGCTTTATACGTGTGTTCCGAAGAAATTCCTGGCAGTTGGCGGACTGTATTCATGTACTTATGTACTCTGATCCCTATTTACTCGTGGCTCGCTTAGACACAGGATTATAGGTCACATAAATCGTGCTGATGTTTCGGCGATGGTCCCAGAGATAGCGTAGAAATATAGCGTATCATCTGCATAGGGAGCGATGGTTGTACTGGTATAAATTATTGTCTCGCATAATTTGTTTGGTAGGCTGTGGTAGTTGATAAGCGAATTGTAGTAATTTAATATTTTCACTGCTCTTGTTTATTTTGTAAAGAATTTGTGTTGGATAATAATACATTCAAACAATAAAAATACAACAGGGATTTTCTGTTTTGATTAGTATTCGATTTAATTTGCAGTCTCAGCATTGTCTTTCATGATATTATTTCTTCCGACACACAATCTTCTAAAGTTCTATCTAACCAATCCTATTCATAACGCCGCTCCCTAATATTAGATCCATAAAAAACCACGTAACCAATATCTAGTAAAACTTAATCTCTCCTTTATTTTATTAGAAAAGTAAATCCTAGAAAAAACGGCCCAGCTCCGAGCCTACGTCCAAAAGTAAATCAAGAGTGTCCAAACTTTCAACGGAATCCTATCAAGATTTATACGGCGACTAGATCCCATATCTATCCCAACGGATATCACTTCGATCGCTTAATGAAACTTAAGAGAATACTTTGCCAGTAATCCAATATGGCGAATGGCTACGACGACGCCCCAGGATTTATTTCGCACTCGATACCAATCGCGATACGGACCCGCCTCCTACCATACGTAATTTAAGTTCCCGAATACGGACTTATTCCGGTATCAGAAAGAAATTATAAGGGAATCCCGGTGAGCGGACAGAGCCGTTGTCACCCTACTTCGTGTAATGGTCTTTTAACGAAATGGCTGCTTTAGTGCTCGCGAGGTTTTGGACGAAATATAGCTTAGGTTTTCAGTTGGTCTTTCCCCGTGTTTGAGCTTTTATCTCATAGACTTAGTTCTAAATGTACGAAGGCGAGCAATTTGTAACAAAAGTTTTCACACATTTTTCTTTGAACAGCACACGAACGCCTTCCAGCTTTTGTATTTTTTTTTCTCTTATCAGCTACACATTCATTTATTTTCTCGTTCAAACATGTGTATAAGAAGTCTCGTAATTAAACTGTCACTTACACTAAACTCGCTCTTATTGCACTAAAATATCTCACTATCTTCAGCGCAATTCAAATAAATGTATCGTACATTTTGATCTACAAATATACATTTATTTCTCGTTATATACGATCTTTTGTGGTGCACCCGACAGTTGTCCCGAGATGCAGCGGCGACGAAGAAAAGATGACGGATTTCCCCGACCTCGCCCGAACTCTTCCGAAGTAGGACGATTTCCAACGTTTCAATACAAAGAGCTCTTATCTTCACGATTCGTTTCGTTACATTTTAATGTGTATATTTTGTGTTGGAACGATGTTTATTGCACAATTTCGGGTTTGAATAAAAAGTAACGTTTTAGTTGATATAATGGAAATGGAACATACATTTTAGAAGAACACACATACCAACCTATTAGTGTTAGTAAGAAGTCTCAGCAAGATATAAACAATGGGCTTAAAACCAAGGCTTCAATCATAAAAAATCACAGTATACACACTACAGTAACCTAATATTGAGAACTTCCAAGAACGAGAAGGATTCAGAAATGCTACATTATTTAACTGTTGGCAATTTTAGTACCAACCTAAGACCTAAAGAGCCGCAGGCTATAAGCACCAAGAAGGTTTGAAGATGATTTTACAAAGCTTTCACAGAACTCAACGTTATCAAAGATGTAATAAAACCTTAATAATTACTATGAAAGGTTCTCTTGAACCCTTACGTGTATCTTTGACTCTGTTTAATACACGATCTTTATACGAAAAGTCTACTTAATATTTATTAAACTTTATGTGTAACATTAGGCGGCCATTAGCCAAGCGAAAATACTTTTTGGAAAAAAACTTTTTGCGTTAGGTAATGTTTAATCGCGTACATAAGGGCCTAGGCAAGAAGCAATCTCTTTCAAAGAGGTAATTCCACAACGAGTTTCAAGAATGATATAAGCTTTTAGGTAGCTTACTTGAATGACTTTGCCATCACCGTTAACACTTTTGATTTTGCTGATATCAGCTTTGAGGAGCACGACAGCCGCTCAGATTAAATTTCAGATTAAGCCACGCTTGTCTAGGTTGGTCTGTGGATGGATAACCACCCATAACATACCGAGTTTCCACCGTGCCTCGGAAAGCACGTTAAGCCGTTGATCCCGGCTGTCATTTGTAGATCTTTGACAGTCGTTACGGGTAGTCAGTGGCCCGAAGTCTGACAACCAGTCTTACCAAGAGGTATCATATTACCCAGTACTACCTGGGTTGTGGAGGTCAAATAGGTAGTCGCTCCATGTAAAATACAGGTATTCAGCTGCATCTGGTTAGACTGGAAGCCGACCTCAACATGTTGGGAAAAGGCAAACTGATAAGCCTTGAAGTTATAGGAGTAAGTTTGAAAATCGAACTGGAAGTATCCTGCAAGCAATATACCTTCATGAAGTGGAAATTAGGTGATAATGCGACGATTTTGGCCGTGTGGTATCCGGCAGAGTAGAATAGAACCAACCCTTACACTCACGGGTGTCGTATAAGGCGACTAATGTCTGAGGCAGAACACCTTGCGCCTCCGTAGACCTGAGAATGGGCAGCACCGTTTTCTGTTAGTCTTTCGTCACTGCGATCTCCAATCCGCCTGCCAAGCGTGGAGATTACGGCAAATTCCTCCCATCATGGGAGAGGCTTATGTCCAGCAGTGGACATTATGGGCTGTTGTAGTAGGGACGATTTCTTCGATCGGTGTGAAATCATTGTTTTTTAAGAAAACCGAGCAAAACTTAGCTATTCCTCCCACAATCTTGAATCCAGCTACCATAATATACCCAACTCCTATCCAATAATATTATTTAAACAAATGAAGCCGCCATACCGCGGGGTGGTTTCCGCCCGCTCGCAGCATCCATTAATCTAAGTCGGAACATTGCACAGATGCCGCATCTTGCATTGGAGAGCAAAGACCCCGGGACCATTTGATATCTTTTATACCACGTTATATTACGCTGTCCGATGTTATGAATGAGATAGAATCGTAAAAGTTCTGTTTGTGATTTTATGGAGCAATGTGAAAATACGTGTAACTGTAAACGTAAGAATATTTTCTAATCAAAGACTGGGTGTAAACAGATTATACACGAAGCCCAACACGAAGCCGTTAACCAAGCATTCTGTACGTTAAACTAAGTAACCCTACGCATAAATTATTGCTGGAATTTTTTTTGACGTGACAACGTCTTATAAATTGGTTTGCCGGGTGACACTTCAAGAAACTGCGTTACGCTCCGCTCACGTTATGCGCTCACAATGAGAGCGAGTGAGAGGCACGCGTCCCTTCCACTCGGGCATGGTTAGCCCGCCTAAGAGCGAGAGAGTGTGTTGAATATTCACATTAAAATTATTTTACCACTCAAAGTCGTTGTCACGTAAAACTTTCGCCCGTATACCGACTTTACAGGCAACCAATTTTTTTTGGAGTGAAAAATCACGTTTTACGGTAAAACTCAATGTAACGCACTCAAAACATTGTGCTGGTGGATTGAATAGTGAAGGCGTCGTAGAGGTATTTAAAAATTAAAGTTTTTACATTAAAAACTAAGTATTTAAAAAAAAAAACTCCTGATACAGTAGGAACTTTGGCCCCCAATATCTCCGTAACTAGAAGGTTCCCTGGTATAGGCTAGAACAAAAAAATAATCGCAATGATAGGGAGAACGAGTGCCTTTCGGCGTCGGCGTCGTTAAGAGACTTTTTACACTCCGTATACATAAGGGGTGTAAACAAATGTATCTCGAACTACAGTTCTATTCTAGATACATTTGTTTACTCTATGAATGGTTGTGAGACCAAGATCCGAAAAGGACGACATTAGTAATGTCCACTGTGGAAGTTGTTTTTTTTTTAACTTTGCCCCACACTAGTGATTTACAAACATTTAAACTCATACACACAAACAACCAGACCCGGAACAACTACCTATAGGCCATACAAATATTTGTTCCGTGCGGGGATCGAACCCGCGACACGCAGCGCAGCAGCAAACCTAGCACCTAAAAACACCAACTTAACCTTTTCATGCGTTGTCTATGTGCTACGGATGAGCATTGAATAGGGAATATGCAAGAAATACAAAACTCTTTTTATTTATGAAAAATGCCTTGTATTGGCGCATAAAAACATTGTGGTACACTTGTTCAAGTTTCTAATACATCACTTATTTTACAATTTACTGTTTTATGTAGCATGTGTTTGGTGAAACGGAACGCACTCTCAAAACGCATCGTCCTCGATAACGTATTGACGTCAAAGTTCATTGTGTCAAAAAACACTTTTGTTTGAAAAGTGCTTAAAGTTTATGTACAATTTTATTATAATACTGTTATTGCAATTTTCGCTTGATTAAAGCACATACAATTAGTAAAATTATTTTATTAATGCCAAAAAAATTAGATGTAAACAAGGCAGATTGTGGATAATGACGTCACATCATGGCCGCGACAGCTACGGACGTTTGAACTGTCGTAGAAAATTGCAGGAGTTTAATATTATTTTTGTGCGACAAGCAGTAGTTGATCTTAACTTTTAATACTTTTCTTTGGTTGATAGTACTGTATTTTATTGATTTAAGAGAAGAAAAAGTTACGTGCATATTCCCATAGTGGTGCTAACAATCAGTTAAAAGATGAAACCCTGAAAATGAACTGAAAAAAAGTGACCAACTTGGGAAGCAACTTTGTACTCTAAACCAGATCTTCCAGGTCTTTAGACCACTAAAACCGAAAAGCCGATAACATTCCCCAGAAACCTTCACCAGACTGTACATAACAAATCAAATCATAGAATAATATAAACCGCACAATTCCTCTTATTACGTCTAAGCTATTCAACCGATTAGGAAGGCAATTTTCTTTCACGAATCGGGAATTATCTGCAATCAATCGGACAAAAGGAATGGACGAAGTTATTCCGCAATCGTCCCGCGATTTATCACGGCGATAAATTTGTTTTGTCCACTATTGTTTAGATAGTGGACAAGTGCTGGGCATACGGGCATAGTGACTTGCGAGTAGGCCTCGAGTTTTAATCAACGCACCTATGTTTTGGTTTTCACAGTGAAAAGGTTTTGTTTTTGTATTGTCAGATGGAGAGATTTGTGTTTTGTTTTTCGTTTTTTGATTTTAGCAACTTATTAGACCAGGATAGCTATTCACAACCCTTCGATTCGATTTTCGATTCGGAAAGTCGTATGTCTATCTCGCTCGATTTCGTAATGTCAAAAAAAGATAGAGATACGACTTTCCGAATCGAAAATCGAATCGAAGCGTTGTGAATAAGGGGCCAGTAGTGCTATTACTCGTACGTATCTCTGTGGACAGCTCGAAATGATAGTAACTGGGCTCAGTGTCCATCAATTAACTGTCAAAAGGTTAGTTTCGTATTATTTGTGACCATTCGCGATCAAATATGACGTCATTTGTTGTCATCGTGGCTGATAGTCACCGTAACTCATTTTGACAGACGCTTTCGTATCGATACTTATATTATTTCGAATATGGAAGCATAGTGGAAAACAAATTGATGACAACTGAGGTTGAAGTGGCTTTCGTGAAAGACGTTACACCGTACCCGGGCTGTTAGTCACCGTAAAGTTATATCCACTCAGTGCGATACGTAATACCAATATTATGACATTCTCGGTTGTCATCAAAGTTCGGTGTCCAACCGAAGCTTAATAGTCACTGGATATCAGAAAGATACGTAATAGGCCTACAAATGGTATGACCATAATGCCATGGAAGTTGGGTAAGCCTTTGTTGTGGGATGCAACTTGCTTCGTATTGTTTTAGCCTCAATTAATTAATTGCATCATTAAAAATTAACAGCCATACATTTGACTGCATATTTGCCAAATTATACATATTTACAGAAAGACCAAACAAACAATTTGAAACATTTTCATACAAACAGTTTTAATATATTCTCATATAATATGCAGGCTTGTTGTAATGAAATGACACATTTTAAAGTCAATATGTTGCAAAAAATTGAACTTTATTCAATTTTATCACGGTACAATTGACAAGCGTTAAGCGGCTGCTCTCAAAACGATAAAGGAAATCATCGTGAGGAAACCGGCATGTCCTAACCGAACATTCAAAGACATGTGACATCTACCGACCCGCACTGGACCAGGCGTGGTGGCTCACATATAGTGAAAAGGCTAGTGTCCTTGCAGTGGGAAATTATAGGTTGCCTTTAAAAACTAACTGACTAGATTTTGTTGTCTACCAGTCTTCAGATCTATTGCTTTCAAAACGATAAAGGAAATCATCGTGAGGAAACCGGCATGTCCTAGAACCGAACATTCAAAGACATGTGACATCTTCCGACCCGCATTGGACCAGGCGTAGTACAACACACACACTCACATACAGAGAAGAGGCTAGTGTCCTTGCAGTAGGAAAGTATAGGTTGCCTTTAAAAACTGACTAGATTTTGTTGTCTACCAGTCTTCAGATCTATTGCTATAGCTTAGAAATTATTTCAGTTAACATTTTCAAATGTACTTACAATGCAGTTGCAAGCATCATGATCGCGGGTATTACCGCGATCATGATGCTTGCAACAGCGTCGAAATATCGGGAGCTCATCAATATGGAAAACCACGGATATTATCCCGTATGTACTTTAAGTGTAGTGAAAAACCGTGAAAGTCTTAAACAGTGCATTTTCAAATGTATTCGAAAAGCTTTATAACAAGGATTCGTGGAATTCCATCCAGAAATCTCAAAGATCTTCTAACAGACATGGGCGCCTGGTCCTTTTGGCCACCGCTTTAAGCCCATGGGCTTAGTGGTATGACACAACAAGGGGTTCACCCTGGTCGTATTATGAATGCAGATAACCAACAATAGGTGTATAAATATTGTTAGGGGTGAAAGCCAGGTCTAATGAATATTTGTAGCCTTTGTGCGTAAGAGAAACCCGGTGTTTTGGGAGGCTTAAGAAGGGACGTGGGTCCAGCACGCATTGGGCTTTTAAAGCATTCTAATCTTAGATATAATGGGACAAAACAACTAATTTAAATGATTGGGAATTAAGCTTGATACAAGTCGCGGCACGAAACTCTAGCGCTGACCGTTATTGCGCACAAGTAAAAAATAAGAATGTCTTGGGGCGTGCGTTGCGCCGATTGGCTCTCCAGTCGTACAACATGCGCAGCTATCCCCTCCACGTTTCGTTCAGCGCTAGAGTTACGTGCCGCGACCGATACATGGCACTTTTTTATCCAGAGCCTTTCCATTTTATTTCAGAGACAGTTTAAAAATTAATGGGGTTGCCTCTATCATCATCACCATCATCATCATCGTCATCATCTTTCTTCCCTTATCCCATTCTATTCAAGGTCGGCGCAACACGTTTTCTTCTTCCATTCTACCCTGTCAGACATCATGGCATCATTTACTCCTTTCATATTGTTGCCACCGTCATCAAAACCTATCTAAAACAATCAATAGTTTTACATATTATTTAGATTTAATTGTTGTTCGTGCATTATTAAAATTTCAACTTGAAAACATTCAAAATACAACAATGCGCTTTTACTCAGGACCCAACCACTGGATGGAATTACACAACCCAAAAATCCTTGCCAATGAGAAGCACTACTATAAGAAGACGGCTTCAGACTCTCTCCCGCTTGGAATCCAGTGATCACTAAGTGTACTCGTCAAGTGAAATCATCTCAGTATGCGGACACTGTTAGTGTAGTGTGCTGTCCTAGTGTGAACCGGCCCTAATTAACATTTATGAAGATCAAGTGAGGGTAGTTGAATAAACACCTTCGCTTTGTTGTGGTGGTACCTCCAATACTTCAGTCTTCCCGCGACCACGGCTGGTGCAATCCGGTCGAAACGTCGGGCTTATATTAAAGGTGAAATTCGCGATAAATACCCGTTTACATGTGTATTATAATGCGCTTTTATTTATGCACACATTTAGATGTCGCCAAGTACTTGAGAAAACGGGCACTAGAATCTGTCATCGCTTCTTACGTTCTTAACTTAACTGCTATCGAATTTCCAACCTATGTTTGTAACTAAAATTCATTCAGTACCAATAATATAGCTAATTGTGAGCGTATCATTTCGCAGTCATTCGCACTGGAACATAATTTATTATATTGAAACGAGTTTCATTAGTCCACACAGGGTTTATGAAATATTAACAACTGAATAATTAAGCTTTTAGCTTTCCAACTGGTTGGTGTAATGTCAAAGTAATATTTGGTTTTGATATGATTGATTTCGGTACGTTTATTTTTTCGGTTGGCAGAATTAAAACTGGTGGAAAAATGTTGATATTTTTTGTGTAATTTATTCAAATAAATAAAATTGAACAGTGAGAGAGTTTTACTGAATGCATATGAAAGTATATACCCTTCTAACCTAATCTATCCGTGTCGAGGTGCCCCAAGTCGGCCTAGGCAAAACTAGTTTGTCATCAACCACCTCATTAAAATTTGGTGCTCAATTTACTAAATTTGGTGATCAATTGATATTTGTAATTGGCGACTGTGTAAGTCCAAGACTGTAAAACTTATGTATACCTAAATTTTATACAAAGAAGCTGTTAGTGAACCTGTACTAATAAATAAATAAATTTTATGTGATAGATGTTAGTGGCCAACAAGTTATTTTTGATGGTCATTATATTTTCTTCCCTAATTAAATCCTGTAACGGCCATTTTCAATAACTTACAGTTACCGGTAGGTTGCTAATGTTGCTATCTCTGTCTGTTTGAAATTCAGCTTACGGACCGATAGAAACAAAACGTCATCGAAAAGCTTTCTTTGATTTTTCTATGAATTAAGTGAGTGGTAGGTGACGCAGATAGGATATTTCAAGCTAACTTTGTTTTATAGGAACACAGATAGCTACAAGACGAATATTAACTGACAGTTATACGTAAGTAAATTATAGAAAAACGGGGCTTAGACAAAATTGTTCCAGGACAAAACTAAATAAATAAATATCGCTGGACATTGCACACAGCGCCATATAGTGCCACACAAAGCAACGAGGCTTGTGTCGTGGACACCAGATAGTTGATACTACATAGAAACTTTTTGTTTGATAGATACATTCTGTACGTATCAAACTAAGTACCTAACTTTATGCAAAAATTATTGCTGGCAAACGACTTTTTTTTGGGGTGAAAAATCATGTTTTGTGGTAGAACTCAATGTAACGCACTCAAAACATTGTGCTGATGGATGGATTGAATAGTACGGGGGTCGTGGAGGTGTTTAAAGTAAAAATCTTCTATTAAAAACTTGTATTAAAAAAAAACTTGACAAAAAGTTAGAACTTTGACCCCCAATATCTCCGTAACTAGAAGGTTTCCAGAGATGATGTAGAACAAAAAAAATATCGCAATGACGAGGAGAACAAGTGCCTTTCGGCTTTGTTAAGAGGTGTTTTACACCCTTTATATAAACATCCATGACTCGGAAACAAATGTCCATGCTCATCACACAAATATTTGCTCCGACCAGGATTCGAACCCAGGACCCTAAGAACGTAAGGCAGCCTCACTACCGCTGCGTCATTCGGGTCGTCAAACTCCAAATATTTCGTTACAATCCCACCGAAATTGTACCGTTCTCCGCAGCTATTCTCATCCAAATATATAATAAGGATTAATTAACTCAATGCCATCTCCTGAAACAGTCTCGCAGTAATTAGTTTCAGTAAAGTTAAGTAATAGTAATTCACCGTTACTTCACGTGAGCACCCGAAACAAATGAGATTTGAGCCAGAGCTTTAGTGTAATCTGGGTTTAGTTTCAATGTCGATTCTGTGATGGGACGGTGTATTCCCATTTGGTTCTGAGGTAGGTAAGGATGGGGGTTTTAGTTCAAAAATTAAATGGGTATGCTGTGTTAGTATATTCTGAGGCTTATATCGTTTATAAGGAAACTTCATTATCATCTGCCGAGCATTTTCCTATGTTGGAGACGGCTTTCAGTATAACCGGATGCAGCTGAATACCTGTTTTTTACACTAGCAGACGTCACGCACGCGGTTTCACCCGCGTAGTTCCAATTCCCGTGGGAGTACGGGGATAACATATTATAGCCTATGTTACTCAGTAAAGACGTGGCTTTCTAATGGTGAAAGAATTTTGAAATCGGCGCAGTAGTTTATTCATTACAAACACATACACACACACACACACAAAAATACAAATCTCTTTATAATATTAGTGTAGATGGAACGACTGCATATATCTGACCTCCACAACCCAGTTAGTACTGGGTAATACGATACCCCTTCGTAAGAAGTAACAACTGTCAAAGATCTACAAATGACAGACGGGACCAACGGCTTAACGTGCTTTCCGTGGCACGGAAACTTGTATAATGTAACTTAGGCAAACGCGACTTAACCTAAAGATCGATCCGAGTGGCGTTCACTACTTAGTAACGAGCTTATGTTTAGTTATAAAGTATTTCTAGTGTTAGTGTTAGTGTCTAGAGCAAAGATCAGTACCAAAAACTCAAACCACAGGTACCAACCAAAGGTACAACACCAAAGGTATTTTATCAAAATCAAATATGTACTTACGCGGGCCTAGTGTAAAAGCTTTATACAAAAACTAGCGGCCCGTCCCGGCTTCGCACGGGTGGACATTTATTTTCCTCTAATTCCCCCCCCCCCCCCCCCCCCCTTATAATTGTGAATGTGAAATAATAGACAAATAATTTGCAATAAAGTAATATTGCGACTATAAATTAAGATGTAAGCTATCCTATCTTTCAAGTTGGATCAAACTGCACACGGTGTGTGCAAATTTGATTAAAATCGGTTTAGTAGTTTAGGACTCCATCGCGGACAAACAACGTGACACGTAATTTATATATATGTATTAAGATTAGGTAATAAGGTAAGGTGGTAGGTTATACACACATTATTATCATCAGGACCTTACGAAATA
Source organism: Xestia xanthographa (assembly GCA_905147715.2). NCBI lineage: Eukaryota > Metazoa > Arthropoda > Insecta > Lepidoptera > Noctuidae > Xestia > Xestia xanthographa. Next base: position 4,531,582 of record LR990655.1, read on the forward strand.
CACATTTTAATGGCTTGAAAACCATGATTATTATCTTGCTTCTAAATTTTAAAGTTTTAAACATTACGCACATGTAGGGGTGGTATAGAACAGTCCTGCCCATAACCACTGACTTACTGTGTAGGAGACCTCATCAGAATTATTGAATCAGAACCATGCTCTTCAAAATTTTGATTCTACTACTTAGAGTACTATACATTTTTAGATGATTAGCTACTTTCCATGGAACACAGATTTATTATTCCCCTTCTCAACCGGAATTAAAAATTTTAGATAACTATAATTCGAATTGTGTTGTATCAAAAACATGTCTTTTTGAAAATAATATAACTTCTCATCTGCCCCCTGATTTTGAAATTAAAGGGCTGCAGTCAATGATATTCTATTAAACAGATGTGAGCGCGCAATCGTGAAGACTCGAAAACGGGCCAATTGGCTTGTTTTGCCTTTATTCTGCGTCACTCCGTGTGTGAGCCGGCTCTGCTGCTTTTGTGTTGTTTGGCCGATTTATGTCTTGTTTTTGCTTTTTGTCTTTATTTTTATAGAACTTTAACATTCCGTATCGAAATAAAAAAAAATTACTAAAGAAAGCTAGAAATGAAATGAAGTGAAAAACATTTAATTTAGTTTCAAGGAATAGTAAATGCGCCTTCCTTTGAATCTCTTTGAAGAAATGTACATTACGTATATAAAATAATATCGCCAGAGGTGTATATTTCATGGAAGTCAGTTTAATTTTTAGGGTTCCGTACCTCAGTCGGCAATAACAGACTCTTATAGGATTACTTTGTTGTCCTTCTGTCCTTCTGTCAAGACCATTTTACTCAGGTACACGTGGAGGTATCTAGCTGAAATCAATATCAAATACTTAGATCTGCTACCCCTTGGAGCAGTAAAAAAAAACAAACTTGTAAGTCAATGCAATCATAAGATATGACCGTTTATGTCGCATATTTTGCGATTTTACAAGGGAATCGAAAACTATACAGTACTTCCCGTTGAACTAGAAGCCATGAAAGGAGAAGCAATGGTGTCGATTCTGTTGTGCACAAACTAAACTTAATTTAGGCTATTGCTATCTTTTCTCTCTAATAAAACGAGAAAGAGACGGACGTAATTTAGAGCTGTCAAATTTAATCGGCACTAATATTTCCATACAAATGAAGGGTGCACGTAAAAACATGTCGACTAAAAACACGGTGAAGCGCAAGGCATAACTAGCTTGGCATCTCTAACTTAGTTCATAGTACTTCATAGCTATAGCCGTCCTTTTCTCGCACTGCCTTTTAGTAAAAGATAGCAATATCCTAAATTAAGTTTACTTTGTGCACAACAGAATCGACGCCGTTATCTTACAAATTTGAAACCCGTAATAAATATGTAGTTTAATAACAAAATACTACCTACAAGTTTATACGGAACCCTCGGTGCGCGCTTAGCCGGTTTTTAATTACTACTCCTAAGTTAGATTGAAGCCTTATATTTGACTATTTTTAGTTACTACCTACCTACTCGTGTAATGAAATACAGAGAGGCAGAATATTTAATATTCTTAATAAAGGAAAAGCTTAATAAATGTTTACGTGTACTTTGGTTTAAAACCCTGAAGACTTAGGATATACGTAATTAATTTCCGTACGTTTAGTTCATACAATGTAAGCAAACTAACTAATAAAACAACACAACTTTACTATACGGTATACCTATTAATATTTATGAGCTAACCTATAAACAATACAATGTTTTACAAAATAATTGCATAACGCGTGTACAACAAACGTAAACGTTTACAAGAATAGAGTCCCGCTTCCGGAAAAATGAATATTATTACAATTATTATATTATTACAATTATTAATACATGTGGAAGCTTGTAATTAGCAAATGTCACTACTTATGCATGATATTTATAATTGTTATTAGTCTGTAAGCTTTCTTTAAAATTAAATAAATAAATAAATAAATTTCATTTCGCGTAAACCGCTCCGTGAACACGATTCCTTATTCATAGAAAAATGATCTTATTACCCCCGTGCTAAAGCTTAAACTACAACGCGTACACAAGGAGCATGTAAACTACAACGTGTGCATTTACAAAGGCCGATAGAGCAGTTCATACTTTTTGCTCGCGATCACGACACCGGTAACGACTTCCCTTGCAAACGCGACGCGAAAATGCAACGATTCCGAAATACGCGCGAATACCGACGCCGACGCGTCGCTTAGCAAACCTTTGTACAGACACGAGCAAAAGGCACATCGATTGTTCCAATAAAAACGGAAATATTGCCGAGCGTGTGAAAAATGAATATTTTTCCAACTGGACGTCCCCGGCGTTAGTTGTAGGAATTGTGACGCTCGAAATTTACCTCGCAATTTATTGTCGTAAAACAATAGCGTTCCGAACAAAAACGTCCGAGCAGATTGTCGAAACGTTCGTAAACTCGTTTAAATCGGTGGTATGTCCGCCGGACGGTCGGACAGTTTTCCGTGAAAAATTACCGCCGAATGGCGGCTAAGCGGTGCTTTTAGCCTAGTTTCACAACGAGCGAAGTCACGGCACGACCTGGCTATTTCCTCGGACCACGCCGCCGTTCAATTTACCGGAACGCATCTGCCAACGAAATAGCACGGCTCGTGCGCCGGAACGTCTTAGCTCCTAATAAACGCTGCCGTAAACGGGTTCGCTATTCAAAAGTTGAGCTCTGATTAAAACAGAATTAAGGAACAGGACGTCGAACGAAATTCAATATCGTCGAATGTAGTTGATCACAGAGTACTAATTGTACAGAGAGGGCACTACAATTCAAGTGGTTTTATTGCCGGTGGGGCGAGTGGAAGGCGAGCAATTTGGCGGTCTGACCGCAAGAGCCGCGCATGTTTATTAGAGACAAAGAGCCCGCTGCGTCGGCCCCCGATTTGCATAACGGTCTGTGTCGTAATTAGAAACCATCTCGGACGTCCCTCCTTTGTCCCGTCAAGTCTGGAGGGGACAACGTCAAACGCCTTCTATTTAGCCGCTCACAGGATAAGCCGTATAATCCTACAGAATTAAAATAAAATGTGCATCGTGTTTCTCGGGTACGATGATAGTAAACTCTTGAGAGGGGTGTAATTATCCTAATAAAACATTATGCCTGAAGCTTGTGACATTGTTGAACAGGATAATTTTCCTTTTACCTAATGAATGACATCTGGTAACAGTTTTAGTAAATTGAAAAACTGTCGGGAAAAATGTAATAAAGCTTCTCGTATGAGAATTTTAACATAAAAACAAAATTAAGTGAGTGTCAGTAACACACACACACAAGCAACCTTCCGTCTACTAAAATCTAATTTAAAACAGACAGGTAATGAAAATTTTAATAAACGCGCCACAAATGTTGCCTACAATTTTCGCGTCAGAGCTAACATGAAAAATAAGCCCCACAAAACATGCGTAGCTTAAGAACAGGGTAATTTATTACTTACATCGTTCATTACTCAAACATATACTTACCTATACGATGAAAAATCGTTTAAAGAAATTGCTTACGTACCGAGTAGGTACAATAAATCGTGGTGTAAGAAGCACACAACAGAGGCGGGTAGGGCATAACTCATTAACTGGAGGCGCGTTTACGAGGTCCGCTATATCGCGGGCCGCGCCGGGATAATGACGCTAAACCGATATCCTTATTTACTGCAAATTGCGTCGGCTCTTACATCTAGGCCGATATGGTATTGGGGCTCTGCTACAAATATCTTGTTACGTTACTTGATTAGTTTTGTTTCATGGTTAAATTGAAAGTTGTGGGGCATAATGTCAGTGTTTTATGGGAAGCGAGTATTTTAAAGAGCGGGAACACCGTCCAATAAAAGTCATAGCTGTAATGAAAAGCTAGCGCGTTAAACAGTCTCTATGGTTCTTTAATGACTACCAATTCCCAAATACACAAATGAGTATTATTAAATTGGCTTCATTGCCAAATATTACATACCTGTAATTCAAATATCCATATTCTAAATCATAATCAACCGTGTAATTAGTAATTAAACAGACATATTCAATAATAAATTAATTCTAAACTGTTAAACACACACGTATTACCAATAATATTCCGCACAATGCAACCGTGAAATTTCCGAAACTCCCAAGTTGAATACGGACAAGCAAATCATCCGTGAAGTGAGTTTGCAAAGGGCACGCGTCCGAACGCAGCGAGCTTCGTAAACGCGTTTACACACGTCAAATGTACAATGCGGCCATTGTTGTAGATTGATTTAAAACGAAAATAGAAGTTTAGTTTATGGAACGCTTTATTTTAAATGGCAATTATTCGCAACTGAAGATATAAGTGCTGCAAGAAATAATAAAACGCAAGGCCCCATCCCTTGCACTTGAATGAAATTCTTAATTATGTTTAATTTTAATATCCGTTTGTTAATTGGTTCGTTTTAGAAGTAATGAAATACAGACCTGCAATTGCTCCTTTATTTCTTGTGCTCGGTTTATGTTATATTGTTTAAAGACGAACAAAAGAATGAATGCAGTAGGTTGTTTAACGACGACTGTGAATAGTGTATTATTTTTGTGTTATTAGGTGGCAAAATTGGAGGGGGGCCACTTGTAGATAATTGCTTATCGCATTGGTACTAGACATCACACTGCGTTGCCTTTTCAGAGACAAAATATGTGTCATAATATATATATAATTACACCCATGTAACCCTTCAAATAGGAACATAACAACCCACATAGCACAGTGACAGGAATAGGAATAACGGTAGCTCATCCCCGTATGAGCCCTTTCACAAAGAGCTGAAATACTACCAAAATGATATGACGTCATATCAGGTATATCATAAATTATGTACGTAACATGTTTATTCAGCCATGCAGATAATCGGAAATTACATTAAATAATTAACAGCGATTAGGTGAACTTTAATATAAATTGAATCAAGCTATTATGATTAATTTCGCTGCACTGGACGTTCAGTAAGCCTACTAGCATGGACATAAAATAAATTATTATTTTTAGTTACCAATCTGATATACTGACCATTCCTCCTCCGTGCCTCGCAAAGCACGTTAAACCGTTGGTCTCGGCTGTCATTTGTAGATCTTTGACAGTCGTTACAGGTAGTCAGTGGCCCGGAATTATGACAACCAGTCTTACCAAGGGCTATTTTATTACCCATGTACTAACTGAGTTGTGGAGGTCAGATAGGCGGTCGCTCCATGTAAAATACTGGTATTCTGCATCCGGCTATAGACTGGAAGCCGACCCCAATATAGTTAGGAAAAAGCTAGGCAGATGATGATAGTAACCAAGCTAATGAAATTGTTGCCCAACGATTGAGGCTTGCGTGGGAGAGAGGTCATACTTTGATTCCTCCACTTAATTAACCTTTTTTGTTTTTCGGATGGGATGTGATCCATTAATGACTCCGCCCGCTCTGCGTGGAGCAGGAGGGAGTGTCAGACTATTACTGACTAAAACCCATCCATGTTCCTTCATCTCCCTTTGTGTTCCGGGACCACGGTATCTCTTTCGAGCAGTCCCGCAGCCCCGGCAGGCATCGGCCCTTGCGGACCCCTTCCTTTTGCTGACAACTCTTTGAGGCGCGCGTGGAACACGAACGCGCCGTCGAGACGGCCTGTCGTCATAAGACGGACGGACGGCGAGCTAGCCCATAGCTCACCGTCCACAGACCCGCGCCCACGGTGGCTAAATACAATTCGGTCACTATGCTAGCGATTTTAGACTAGGATATTTCAGCTTACAGCTGGTAATCTTGCTGTGATTCCAATGCCTTCCCGATGACTCGACTTTGACGAGTATCTTAAAGAAAAAGGCTTATCAATGTTGAAAAGGTAACTGAGTATAGAACTTGGTTTTATTTTTTAAACTTATTAGGGTATACCTAGTTATAGAGCCACAATTTTCTGTCTACCTTGATTACTAACAATGCCTTTTTAATTGTTACAGGCTACAACGAAAGAGCGATCACGTAACGCCCACAAACCAACGGTAAGTACAACCAGAACATATTGCTCCAATCAATAAAGTGCTCATTAAAATTATCAGTTCACTAATTATTCACGGTAATGAGTTTCCTGATACATAAGATAATCGAATTACCATGGATTCTGGTTACAGGGTTCGAAACGTACATGTTTTGTAATGGACTGTTTCACATAACATCACGCCTTCTAATTCCCGAAAGGTTAGGCAGAGGTGTACCTAACAAGTACTTAGTACGAATTTTCGCCAGAAATGTTTTCAAAATCAAAGCATTTATTTCAAGTAAGCCAGTTACAGGCACTTTTGAATTGTCGAAACAAACATGAAAATTAAATGTAGCTACAGTCCCAGTCACAAGACATAAAAACGTGAAAGTACTGTAGTTGCCCATTCCCTAGTGTAGATCTCTATGGAGAAGAATGGGCAAGAAACTCCATGGACACTCTTTTAAAATCAAAATATTGTTACAAAATCTTGGTTACATTCATGTTGAGATGGTCATCATTTATGTGAGAACAATGTAGCAAGATGTGCACGTTAAAAGGGTCCATAGTAAAAACAAAAAACCGGCCAAGTGCGAGTCGGACTCGCGCACGAAGGGTTCCGTACCATTATCTATACATTAGACAAAACGGCAAAAAAATCACGTTTGTTGTATGGGAGCCCCTCCCATACAACAAACGTGATTTTTGTAAATATTAATTTTATTCTGTTTTTAGTATTTGTTGTTATAGCGGCAACAGAAATACATCATCTGTGAAAATTTCAACTGTCTAGCTGTCACGGTTCATGAGATACAGCCTGGTGACAGACAGACGGACAGACGGACCTCATTCATGCTCAGCAGTCGCAGTTGCCACCACTAGACCACTAGATTTTGCAGCGCATATTTTCAAGGGATAATTGGAATCAGCATGGATCAAAAAAAATATCTTTATACATAATTAACGAACCCTGGTTATGTGCCCCATCCATTATGAAACTGCACCACATTTTGTTTTTCTTAATTATTTACTTTTATTTACAAACTAGCGGACGTCACGCGGTTTCACCCGCGTAGTTCCCGTTCCCGTGGGAGTACGGGGATAAAATATAGCCTATGTTACTCCGGATGAATGTAGCTTTCTAATGGTGAAAGAATTTTTGAAATCGGTTCATTACTTCCGGAGATTACCCCCTACATACAAACTTACAAACAAATGTTACCTCTTTATAATATTAGTATAGATATAGATAGCGCTTGCACTGAAACTAACTTTTATTGATAAATTCTCGTGCGCTGCAATTTAAAGTACAGACTAAGTTGGTTAAAGTTACTTCTAGGATACAGCTTACCACGTCTGTAAACTTAACAAAGATGTCCGTAATAATGAATTTATTTCTCTTCATTACTACAATAAACTTACAAAAGCTATCAGACGAAAACTTCTGTAGTGAGGCGAAATTGTTAGTTGCTTTGCTTCGCGCCGTCGCGTTCAGAGTAGGGTTGCCAACAGCACTAGAATTCTAGAATTCATTCCTTTACTTAAAGAAGTTTTTTGCTTAACCACATGATGTTTCCTAAAATACACATTTGAAGTAGGTATAAGACTATTCAAAATACTCTTAAGTAAACTTAAATGTGAAAAATTGGCCCATCACTGGCTAAGATTATTTTGATCTAATCTTTTACTCTAGATGCTCTTAGTGTGCACGTCTTTCTACATCGTTCTCACATATATGTATAATCTCAAAATTAATGATGTAACCAAGATTTTGTAACAATATTTTGATTTTAAAAGAGTGTCCATGGAGTTTCTTGCCCGTTCTTCTCCATAGAGATCTACGCTAGGGAATGGGCAACTATAGTACTTTCTCAAGTTATTATGCCTTGTGACTGGGACTGTAGCTTTGATTTTCTTTTTTGTATTTTTGACTTTCAAAAGTGCCGTAATGGTCTAATTGAAATAAATGCTTTGAGTTTGAGTTTGAGTTTAAGGAAAAAGTATAGGTATAAGAGTTTTAACGTCTCTCAGATGTAAGTAAAATCTCATTTGATTAAAACCTTTGTAGGACTGAAGGCTCTTTTATCAAAACCTAATTTTGTCCTGCGTTCCGCGTTAGTAATTAACAGCAGCACACTGCAGATTTCAGTTTCCCCTAAATCCCACAAAAATACAACATTCATTGAACTAGTTTCAAGATGGCCGCCCACCAGTGCGTCTCAGTAGATTCTGTCGCTTAATTATTACTCCATGTCTTATCGTATATTAAACCGCTTACTGCGGAGGCACACTAATAATTACATTACGATAATATATTATAATTCACTGAAACAGATACTGTTCAATTAATGTAATTATAATCGTTATTAATATTGAGTTATCTTGTATTAGTTATCCAGATTTTGTCTATGCTTTGATGTTGCTTCTCATAATGAATAGTTTATTAGCTATAGATAGTCTATGGATTTATTAATGAATTGGTAATGTGTGATATCAATCAATCTAAACACAATAGAAGTTATATTAACTTTATCTACAACAGCCTGTTTTTTATTTAGTACTTATTTCTCAAAAAGTTGAGTTTAAACTCACTAATTCTTCCGTAATTATGACAGTAAAACGCTTTGACGTTTTATTATAACGCAGCACTTTGACATTTGAACAATATTACCACATAACAAAAAAACAGTGTAAATGTCAAAACAATCAATTAATTCAGAACCCGCCCCGTTTCTCTCTCCGTCCTCCATATAAAAGAAGAATGTGAATAAGTAGCAATATTCCTGAATCACACGTTCTTCTAATTCAGTTGCGGCTGTGTTTCAGAATCGATTGCGCTTTGAAGAGCCACTCTTTGCCTCTTTTGTTCTAATTGTGGAGCGAGGACACCGCTCTAACCAACTTTGATGCTTTTTTGTTCCACCATGTCCTCATTTTGAATAAGAATGAAGTGTTTTAAAGTGATCGGCAATCGGGAATCGTTCATTCCGTTGTCTAAAGCAATGGTGAGGTTCTAATTTTGAATGAATTTAAAAAAGAGTTTCAAATGCATAGCGAGGTTCAAATTTTGAACGAATTTTTAAAAGATCTTAAAGTATGTACGAGCTCTGTTTTGTTGTTTTTTTTTTTTAAGATCTAAGACTACGTCTAAGTATTCCGAGCAGAATTTGCTATAAAACATATTTTACTGCAAACCTCAAAACGCCCATGGGAACACACGAATTACTACAGTGCTAAAACTCATGCACTCACACAACCTAATTAAAATAAATTACTCATCGTGCACTCTGTAATTTCCAAACTTTTTGAGTGCAAAGTTACGGTTTGTTCCTCACGACAAAAACTTTGCTTAACCGTATAAAAAGACCCTCATGCATATTTTTCAAAGTAACTTAGGCAATGCAAATGTGAAAAACTTCTTACCGATAGCAAACACCGAATTTCCATCGGTACTTATGATTTATAACATTTGTTTTTAAGAAACTCAAGTTTGTTACTTAAAAACTTTTTTAGATGTTGCCTCATCATGCCATATTGAAGTTTTGTCGAGAGTTGCCATCTCTCATAATTAGCCTGCGTAAACTTCATTTTCTCAGGACCGTGGACGCCATATTTCTTTTTTTTTGCTTGCAATTTAATTTAATTAGGTACAACTGAATTAATAATTTTAACTGTTGAAGTGCGTTGCGATATTTTGTTAAACAAACTAGCTTGTTACTGTCAGTGTGGTCAGATTAAATATTTGTTTACACTTTTTAAAGCTAAGCAATGTGTAATTTGTAAGCTATCAGACCAAAGTGCCTGTTTGTAGTTTAAAATAGGATTAAGTTAGTGACAAATGGATAGAATGAGTATTAAATAACTACAAGAACAAAAAATCATGTATCTTTTGTTGGGGTCGATCATTTCCGCGGTAAATTATCACATGGCATTGATTGAGGTGCGTTCGGAAGCAAACATTCATCAACGGCGCGATAATTAGCAATGGCTGCGTTCCGAACACGTACGACCCCCAAAATTCGATTCGGCAGCGGTTAATCAGCACCCGAACGCCAGTAATAGGTACCTAATGCGACAACTAATTTCCTGAAAGAAGTGCTCTACCTTCGCAGGTTTTTATTGTGGCCACTCGCGATTCTTGTCACGATCTCGTCTCTACTCAACTCCCCCTCCCCCTCCCCCACTCACCCCCGCTCCCCGCATCCACAGTGTGCAGTCATCAAGCCCGAAAACTTGCGAATTAATACGTGCTTAGATTCCGTGCAAGGGACACGTGGATAAGAGATTGTTATACAACTCGTCCGCGAGTTCCAAATGAAATCTGTTAATTTCCGAACGGCTTTCCCGCCCTTTTTGCGCTTCCACGAAGGATGCCGAAATTTCCCGAATTGTAAGTTTAAACCGTTGATACAAAGACTTGTAATTATTCGGCTAATTTCTTTGGTAACTTTGTTAAAGGCACCTCAACCTCTGTAGCATGTAAAGAAAAAGTTTTCTCGTTCATTTAATATGTATGATAGTTACCTTACTTAGTCTTCTGCGTAGTGTGAACATTTTCTCTACATTAGTCAGGTTTTCACACTTTCATAATTAAGTTTGAAAAATTACCACTTTGTTACATAGAAGAAGCTCCACATTCTAGCATTGAGTTAGCTTATTTCTCAAAATGAATATGAAAATGAATGTCAGGATTTTCTCATAACTACCGTCGACCGACCCATAAGTAATACAGACAAATGGTACATTGTTCTAGCCTAATTCGGTTCATGCACGCTATTCTGGTGCGAATTTCAGTTGTTTGTGAGTATTAGTAAAAGCTATAATAGCATGTGTACATCATCGTAGCTGGTACTAATCTCAGGGCACTCGAAACGCGAGCAATTTCGAGATCCCAGCGACTGGGGCTCCGAGCGACCCCGCCCCTTGCTAACTTAGTGCCACTTGTCTGCGCCTCTCTGGGTGCCGCAGGGCTGCACACCGATCCCATTCCATGCCTTGGTTTTGTGATTAAATGAGAATGGCTGTTGAGGAGCAATAACAACCCAAAAATCCAGAAATGGCGTGAAATGATAAAATCGCCAGAAAATATGCTGCTTAAGATACTATAAAAACCCCAATTTGAATATAAAAGCTCTATGTTAAAGCTTTTAAAACTCTAAATTCTGGTTTGATTGCAGACCCAATTATGAAAGACCCAAAGAGAAAGGGCGAGCCCAATTTCATATTTGGCCCAGTTATCGGACATGATATCTAATGGCGGACACTCTGAGGATGTCATTATGCTATATTATACGCAGGACCCTCATTCTGACCCAAAAGGGTCATTCACTTGGGAGACAAAACACTAAACAGTCATTAAAATCTAGGGCTCCACTTACTGAAGCCTAAATCACGACCTTAAGTCAAGCGGCACTGTTCGGACCCCCTCGTTGGTGCTCGGGCCCACTCGGCATTATTCGGGAACTAAACAGAACCTATCAGAACTAATTGGCGGCGGAACGTAGCGAGCCCGCAGATTGGGACTTCATAAGATTAGCAATGCTCTTGAGAGAACTTCCAGTACAAAATTGAAGACCCTTCTGATGTAAGTATTTTAAGGCTTCAATAGATAAATGTATGGGAAAATATTTATGAACGTCGCAAAAGGAGCTTACCTGGTAAACAGTTAAAGTTCTACGTAGAAATAACTGCCAAACAAATAATAAGCATGACTGTGAAAGTAGCATCTATTTATCAAAGTCAAACATTCATATTTCTTGAACACGCTTTCAAAGTGTTATCAAGCCAAGTGAAAGTTACGTAAGTGTACACGTACTTACAAAAGAAATAGCGATACATCGACATTTAACAAATGATACGCGGCCGTCGAGCCGCCCTCCACAAATCGCTTCACAATTGTCGATCCCGCCTCACATTGGCTAATCCGATATCAGTAAAAGTAAATTCAACTCGCACATCAATAACCATTTTGACAGCTAAGCCGCCATTTTTCATTTGGCGCGCAACGTTCAAAAGTGGAATCCAAGCGAAAATCGCGCAGTCAGAGGTCGCGTTCGAAACAAAAAAGCTTCCTTGTACCGAGGGCGCGCAAACATCGAAACTGCATCGAGAATCCCCTTTTAAACCCCTTATATTGCAACTTTAATCTCGCTGTGGAAACTTTTCGCCGTAACTAACGCAGCGATGGAATGGGAGGTGGAATTTCGCTCTTCTAACGTTGGAACTGGGGCGGTACTGTAGATCAACTTCCGAGCCATTTATTCACAAATCGAGTTATTGCACCTCTCGCAGATCGCTTTACATAGGTCATTTGTGGAAATTACACGTCGCCGCAACTTTGCGTATTCAGTTCAAGATTAATGAATAAGCTGGTAGCTACCTTTTTTCCTTTTATTAAAGATTAATGCAATGTTTCCGTGAAAGAAGCTCACGTTTTCTTAATTTCCTCCTTCAAAGCGGTGCATAAGCCTTAATTTATGACATAGCGTGGCGAAGATAAATTCGTTGCTGTTTATCACGGTGGAACTTTAATAAACAGAGCTTTACGGTTATGCAGTTTCACGTTTATTCACATCAAAACGTGGTAATATATTTTGAATTTAAACCCTTGTCCCATTAGGGCGTCTGTTTGCAGAATTCCACAAAGGCAAATCTAGTTATAAGTGTAACGCCGCGCGTCCAAACACTGTTATCCGTTTATTTCGCTACGTACTGTTGCCGCATATCGCAAATTAAATAACGTGTTTCGACTATGAATAATAGCCCGGCCCGGCCCTGAGAACGCGCCCCTTACCATGTTACAATTTGAAATTTAAAATAACAATTTTATTGTTTGTGGTTGAGAACGCACGAGTACTTTCAAATTTGGAACTTGAATACATTTGTTATACATTTTTATGGCATCAGTGATGTGGCCAAACTTAACAAAATGTATGTATGTTCGAGTCGCTGAATTATTTTTTGGTCTGACATTTATTATTTCTTACTTATTTTTTGGGCATTTTCCTATAAAGCAATTGTTACCAAAGGCACATAATATAATCTAATAAGTACGTTGCGAGTTGATTCTGTCTGTCCATGTCCTAATGTTATGTGACCTACGAACTTTTGCTAAAAAAAGAGGGTTTGCCATTTTTTTCTGCTGATAGCTACAGGTGATAGCAAAAGGGTGCATTCAACTATTACGAGATAGAGACGAGATGAAACCCCGACACAAGGTACAAGTAAAAACAAAGGCTCATAACGCCCCACTGAAGTAGAACCTCAATTAATAAACTTTGCTCAAAGTGGGCCACTATAAACACGAGCAAAACCTTTAAACAAAACTGAGCGACAACGTAATTAATGAACAGCTTATTATCATAAGAGAAAACAAGCTTTAACAAAAATACATCAGCTTATTCACCCAAATAAGGCCACTTTCAACAGAATTTTCGCATATTATACCTGAGCCGTAGTTTCATAAGCTTTATTAAAATTCTCGTCGCTGGGCGGGGTTCGATTCTCGAATATCGTGACGCAGCCTTATTATATTCGATCTCGCAACGCACGCGAACATTTTGACGTACTAATTGCAGGCGGGGTTGTTAGATACGGCGTCACGGCACGAGTGTAAAAGGGGCTTATTACGACAACACGGCAACCATTATTAAACAGAATAAGGATTTAAGGGCCAAATATTTCGGGACATTGTTGTCTGAGGAATGTAAGTAACAATGTTGTGAGTTTTAGGCTTGATGTCGCGTTAATTCGTAAGTGTTGATGCTGTGTACCTTCGTAATACGCATGTATAAGTAATTATATAGGTACCTATGCGTGTGTTTTGTTTGAGTAACGTGTTGAGGTATGATATATTATGGAGTAATGTTTGTCTTTACACTGTTTTACACTTTTGTGAGCAATTCGAGGCGAGGTTAGCATTGTTTTAGCTTAAAGTCAGGCAGTGACAAAATGCCTCTTTCTATAGCTTTCAACCATGCGACATGTTATATCGAGCACCAGAATAATAGACGGCCTCCTCTGTAAACTCCTAATATCTTACGCTACGCTAACAACAACCAAAACAACACACCCACCTAACATTACATACATTGTGCTTTGAAAATGTTTACAATCAAAAATAAAAACAATCATCGAATGCAAATATGAATCTAAATTGTTATTGCATCGTGCCTCTGCACGAATAAATCTGTGAATAAATACGACAACTAGCACACGTAAGCAGCAATATCCTCATTGACATTATTTATTCGTATCCGTACTTCTCGCCACCATGCTTATTCACTTCATTTGCAACCGGTGCACGCGATTGGCGCGAATTTTTACGATTATTTTAAATTTCGAACGTAAAATTCGAACGTCCGACGCTTGGAACGACTTTGCTTTAATAGGCTGTAAGAAATTGCGCTGAAGTTTACTAAATAGGTTTTATTAACTCGTTTTTTTGTACTTTAAAGTAAAAAATGTAAAGCTGAACTTTTATGTGCTTCTGTGGAAGTTGGTACCGTTAAGGACTGCCTTAAGGCTGTATTTTCTACTACTTTAATTTCACAAAATCCGGTTAAACAAACTAACTTTCTCATTTTAAATATTAATTTATAGTGGAGACTGTTAACCCTCAAGTCACTGTTAAGTGTTTGAGTAGTCTTTCACGACGAGACCTTAAATTAATAAACTTTTGTTGACCTTTACAACTTGGCAGGCACGGCGAGAACGGATAAAATAACAACAAACTTATATTTTACTTTTTGTACAGAACTAGAGCAGCGGCAGCGTAAAGAACCTACCACAATCATGTTTCATTCTATATTTATATTCTCTGACGTTACGTGTGTCGTTATCATGAAAAAACGTGTCTGGCAACCCTTTACTTATAATTTTTATTTACATAGGCACCCTGTGCGACATTTAATTCATTTTCACTACAACCTACTTGCTTGCGTGACGTCTCAACTACTTTTTTTTAATGTTCGTAAATAAAAAAGGTCGGACCACCATTTCGTCCTACTTGAACACGCAAGGGACGGACGTAATGTTTCAATTTTTTTCTACCACGATGTTATCTCTGTAAACAAAAACTATTCTATATTTATATCATTGTTGTTAGATAGTAATTTCGTTATTAATTTTGAAGGGCAATTTAACCTTTGATAATTTTAAGGGCAGAACTGATGGTATCGTTTTTAATTTAATTTGGATAATGAAATGCGGTTTTTGTCTTCAAATTGGAAAAAAATAAAAGGGCGTTCGAAAAATATTGTGGTTTACGTTTAATCATGACATGATAGATAGCCATTTTATTAGCAGAAAGCAAAAATCAAAAGTAACAGAAAATACATTTACACAACAGTAAACCATATATAATTTACTTTCCATTCAACTAAAAATAACCATTTATACTCATCAAATTATTACGTAATAATTTATTCGCGCCATTACCCGAGCACAAAATGGCGGCCCATATTCATATGAGGCGTGATTTGCAACATTGGCTCTGATTATACCATCAACATCGTGACAGCTGTTCTATCAATCATTTTCTATCAGGTCTCATGGAATCAATTACGGGCGCAACTGTTGCACAACCACTGTCCCACAAAATATAATTGGTTTAATTTGACGAACAAACCATGTGTCATTTCAATATGTCAGGTTCAGTTGTTGTTATGTATTAGAAAATTATTAGTTTTCTATTAAATTGAAAGCAATGGGAAATTTTCCAGTGCTATAAACGAACTAGATGGCGCTGATCAACCTTGGGAATACCTAATAAAATAGCCCTTTTTATGTCCACAAAGCCATAACTGAAGTCGAACTGAACTCGACGCACCAGGACTTTAGACATAACGCAAAAACACTCAGAAGAGCAATAGCAAAAACCATGCAAAACCTTGTAGTTCAGTTCAGTGATGCAAAAGAACAGTAGACTTTTTAGGTTCAAAATGTTTGACAGAAAAAAGGTTCTTTACAGTGCTCACTTTATACAACAATAAGTAAAAAATAAATTTTACTATGCAATGAGTTTGACATACTGTGTCTAGGAGAGTTTTTTTTGCCTTACTAAAAGCTTTTACCATTGACCTATAATATAATACGTAGTAAATTCTTTTTCATTGGATTTTACTAGAACGCTGCTTAAAAAATATTCCCAAAGCTGATCAGCGCCATCTAGTTCGTTTATAAAGAGCACTGGAAAATTTCCCATTGCTTTCAATTTAATAGAAAACTAATAATTTTCTAATACATAACAACAACACGGAATCTGACATATTGAAATGACACATGGTTTGTTCGTCATCATATACTGAAGCATTGTGACAAACGTCAGTGGAATATGGTTTTGTCAGTGGAATTCGTGGATAGTGTTTCTTGGATGGTGTTAACTTATTTTTCTTCTTCAGTTCTAAAGCCAATAATTATTTTATTAATCTTAATTAAGCTATTCCTGAGACCTACTCAAAAATTTACGGTATTTTTAACTACGATAGAGCAATCAGCTGGCGAGGTAATCACCATAAAGGTGTCACTACCTACACTAAATATTTTAATTAACTTTTCAAATGCATCTCAACTCTAGCATTAAAACTTTACAACCTGCACCATAAACACTATCATCATCATTGTGACGCAAGGCTACGTCATTAGTGGCCAGTTTTATTTGACATCTCACAATGGCGCCAGTAGTAAAGCCAACCGTCAAAGTTATGTCAAATTCAGTAGATTCAAATTTAGTTCCATATTCTGCCGCTTTGCCAAGAAATACTGGTCACGCTGTATATGACGGGAATCTAACAAGGAATACGTGTTTTATCGCGCACATACATCAAACTAATGACCTCAGCCTGCGGATGACCGCGTTCCTTATATTGCGACATTTCGACGCTCGTAACCGATGGCCGATGGCGTACTGATAATAAATGCAAGTTTTATAAGGCTTTTTATCGCAACGGAACGGAATTTATGCGTTCACAGCGGTTTAACTGTTCCCACGGCGATGCTTTATTGCGCCGAATGCTTTTTTAATTTGCCCATAAAGTATTTGCTTTGATGATACTTTCAATTAATATTTTAATGCGTTTTAAATATTTTGATGGCGAGGTTCGTAAATTTCCTCTAATGCACGAATATTTTTTCGAATATTACATTTTGATGCACATTTAAACCGATATGATAATTTCAGTTTCCATGCATAACCTCATTTGATTGTTCAGTACATTTGCATTGCCACAAAACGCAACTGATGTTCCATATTCAAACGCAAACTAGAGTAGCACCGTAATCAATCATGCCATCGATAGTCGTCTAAACTTATCCGATTACACACATAGTGCATAAACCACGAGTCCAAATTCTGTTCGCAGTAAAACAGAGCTATGTCTGTGTTGCGCTTCAGTACGAACTACGGAAGCGGGCAGTGCATTTGGCCGCGAATTCGGGAAAGTTATTCGGCGAACGCGGCGTAGCCGGTCACTCGCGTATTGTTCCCGACGCGCCGTCCGCATCGCCTACTGAGCTCGGTTCCGTTCACTGCCACATAAAGAACCCCCTTTATTGCTCGCTGCTCGTGTGTGTGTAATCTATGCGTACTAAACCCTGAGCAAGAAAACTAATTCGAACATAAAGATTGTGCCGTTTTTGCTTGGAGTGCGCTGCGAAATTTTCATTTGGTTTCTGTAGGTAATAGGTAGAGTAATAAGTGGTGCTTGTTTATGGTCAATGAACTATCAGATAAAGTGTTCACTGTTTGAACAACGATTTATGTCTAGAAACGTTAGCAAAACACAAGTACCAATATTATAGTGCTTACCACGCTACATTACTGTTAGGTAGTTTCTCCAACAACGCAGAGAACAATTGCATTTAAGCGAGACCCCTGTTTTCAGGTGCGTTAACGGCAGTTAAAATAAGCATAAAGTTGTTTCCCCGACAGCCGGATGCGGCGGCCATTCCGCGCGAATCTTGTTGAATTATTTGTACAAAATGGCGGCCAGCGACCGTCACTTACGCTTTGTCCTGCAAACCGTCCAGAAGCACGGTGTGTGAACATTATGGTGATATAAAACCGCTAATTGTTCTCGTTAAATGCAAGCTTTTTCGCAATAAAAATTCTCATATAACAGAGAAAATAAACCAGAACTATAGCTGAACATTAAACTGCGGACGTAATTTAATTCGCAATAATTTCATTTGTTATAATTTCCCTCTATAATCGTATTTAGCACTTACACCGGTATTCAGTATAACAGCATTATTTGTGAGTTCAGCGCTCAGTGGGTAATTAGATGATTACAAGTACGAGGTCGAATTAAAGCTTTAGTGAAGCGATTAATACAAATTATCAACACTGGATGCTGGGAGCGTATTCAGTGAAATATTTCATGTAACGCTTTGCTCTACATATCTTTATTCCATGTTCCGACATGTAAAGATAAAGCCTAATTAAAAACAACAAGCAGAGCTCCGAACAGATTAATCGTTAGGGTGCGGAGGCGCGGCCGTAACAAATATAATAAATTAACTCCACGTATCGTAATCGATCGTGTGTAGCATCGAGATGTTGACTTTTCAATTAAGTCGACTGCCGATCTTGTGCCGACAACCGTACGATTAATCAATCGTGGTTGGACGAATCGGGCCCGTACGGCCGTACCATGGGACGCGCCAAAATTATCGCGAATTAATGGACCCCGAGTCTGGACAGGGAACTGCGCTCACTCATGTTTTATTTACTCGTCTCGCTCCGGAATAGAAATAGCCAGGGGACGGACCTCATTTACCTATTAGAGCAGTATTGATTTGTCACCCCCACAATGTTTACTGGACGGTCTGTAGCGTTTTTCTTTACTAAGTCCAAATGTACCTAAATGTAACCGTCACATCATGAATATGGAAAAAAAAGGTTTTTTTTTCCTTAAGGGCAGGTAGTCCCAATTTTCCCAATTTTACATAACTTTGATTCAATAGTAATCAAAGAAATAGTGATTTTTTAAAGCCAAAAAAAATAGATATTATAGTTGACTATATTTACTAAGATAATTTGTGGTTCAAAACATGATATCAAAAACTTCACTCGATGAAAAAAAAATCCGAACAGGAGCCTAATTCGAATATTTTTTTATGTTTTTCTTATTTTACTTGGAGAATATGAAAGTTTTACTTCCAAAAAAAATATCTAAGCAAAGTTAATAACATATAGAACAATTATTTGTGGTTAATTTTTTCAAAACAATTTAATCCTTTTAATAATAAATTATTATATAAGAAAACGGCTTGCGCACGTGGATTCAGTCGCCCGCCAGGCCTTGACGAGGTAGGACCTATGTCCCTTTTGCTGGCGCACGGCTGTCCCGTCGATTTATCGAACGATTTATTTAAAGAACGTAGTGTAAAATTATAACAGTACAGTCTTTTTTAACCGACTTAAAAAAAGGAGGAGGTTTCACAATTTGACCGTAGGATAACTTCGTCGTTTATGAACCGATTTAGATAATTCTTTTTTTGTTGGAAAGAAGATATTCCAAGAGTAGTACCATGACCATGAAACTGGGATCTGATGATGGCATCTCAGAGAAATCGAGGGGAACCTTTGAACATCGTAGTGCGACTAGTGCGTTTGTTTTTTTGTTCATTGAGTATTTTAGAGCACTACTATTTAAAGAAAGTCTGGACTCGATCTGATGATGGAACCCGAAGACAGTCGAGGGCACTCCTCAACGATTCACAATAATTACCTGGTGTTTGGGCTTGATTAATTTGTATTGATGAGAACTTTACACCTAAATGGGTTGTGGTCATCTTTAGGGGTCTGATGATAAAGACGAAGGACAGTCAAAGGAACTCCTCAACGTTTTACAGTAGCTACCTTGTGTTTGGATTTAATTCATTTCTATTGATGAGAACTTTGCACCCATATGGGTTGTAAGTGCCATTGGTCTGATGATGGAGACCATAGACAGTCGAGGGAATTCCTCAACGAACGAGTTTACAATCTCACGAGATAGATTATAATCTAACGGTATTTACAATTTTACGGTGACACATACAACAAATAAAGCATGTGTCTCTTCGTGAGATAAAAACAATGTAAGAAACCTAGTCAAATTGTTCGCGACAAGTGTCTCAAACAGTGTTTTTATATAGTCTATAGAAAGAACGTTCGAGAAAGTACGCTATTGCCGTGTTTGTGATTCTTTGTCGAGTACTTTCTGTTGTTATTAGTTTTAAAAGTAAGTAGGTACAAATTCCAGTCTCGTCACAGGTGCGCGTACGCAAACTACTTATAAAAAACATCGAGAAATGTTAATTTAATTTCGACCGTACGCCGAGAGCGTAAAGTACCTACTTCCTTCTTCCGTTCGAGTTATTTATTATCCTTTTGCTTATAGTTTCCTTTGTATTTTTTTGTTAATGTTTTTTGTTCATGCTTTTTGTATGAATTAAAAGATTGTCTAGCGAATAAATACTACACACCGCTAGAGGATTCGCGAATATTTTTTGTGTGTCTGCTAATAGTATGAAAGCACAGCGCAGGCACCGCATAGTAAGTTTTGTTTTCGACATTGGAACAGTCAGTTTTGTTTACGATATTCAAGCAGTCAGTTTCGTTTCGATATCCGAATAGTTAACAGTTCTTTCCGATTATAGTTTCAGCTCAGTTTTTCCAGTATTGTCTGCTTGTAGTGTCTTACCATAGTCAAATAGTGTTTCATTTCTTCTCCATCTACAATAATAGTGCAGTATTTTCCAAACCCACCTCTCCGTTCCACGAAGCTAACGTTTACACCCGGAACTTTCGGTACAGGGCGGTTAGTGGCTCAGATTTGGTTCCGTTATAGTTTTTGAATTTCCAAACACGAGTCCACCCGTCTGGTACACAAATAATTGAATAAATTACGACTTGCAGCAATTTGCATTTACAATATCTATTCAAATTAATTTATTACATTTAAATGTTAGGCTTTCGCAATTAGTACCTATTATAATAAATCAAGCTGACAATTTAATAAAATAAGTTGACCTACTGCCTACACGACACGCTTACCTATACTGTGACACTTCGCTCAGCTTTGGGTTCAAGTCGGCGACGCGTGTGCACGACTCGTTTCGCGTAAAGGGTGGTAGCGTTAAATACCTACTTTGCTTGGCGTAGACGGCCTTAATAGAATAGACACGTCTTTCAAGATCTTATAACCTCATTTATAATACAGCAGCAAAACCACAATTTAACTTCTAAGCTTCCTTAAACAATAAAAACATTGCTGATAATCTACATCTGTTGTTATTTAAATTAGTCGATTCGAACATCATTATCCATCCGAGTAATTCGTTATCTTAATCGAGTTGGCTCGATATTCAAATAGTGAGTTCGGTACTCGTAGTTGGTTGCTATCTATCGGGCCGAACATTTCGATTCGATACCCAATAGTCTATGCACGAAGTAATTACTTTTAACATCAATCTTGACCTCGTTTCGTTTGTGTTACGATTAAAAGAACAATATTGTATTGAACGCTTTGAAATTCTACTTCAATGAAATTCGTTAATTTGTTCAAACATTTGAGTTGATTGTTTTGTTAAACAGAATTAATAAGTTGATTATGAAAACAAAGAGAACCGTTGGCTACAGAGATTAGGTTTTTTCTTCGATTAATTGTCGATCAGTTTCAGGCTCATTGGTTTATTTTTAGGCAGGTTCATTTTCACAAAATGAATTCTTTTAGATTACGATTTTATAGTCCAATGACACTGAACTCATATTTTTATAATATACCTTATTGGCACAATCTTACTTCAAAACAAAACAACTCAGCCCAGCAGCTTTTTTATCCTGAAATAGGCTTGCGTTTGGCCGCCACTCGCCTGATGTAAAGCGATGACACAGCCTAGGGTGGGGCACGCTTGTCTAGAAGAAACCGATTCTCTCGAACTTTGAAGAGATCCAGATTATAATGATCGGGAAACAGAGAAGCCATCAGTGAATTCCACAGCCTGGCGGTTCGCACAATAATGTGGAAGCATAGCGGTTTGTTCGGTCCGTGGAACTTCAACCATATAACGGTGACGCTTCGCCGTATATCTGCTCGTCCGATGATAGAATGGGGATGGGGGACTGCTGCTTCACTTGCTTCGCTGAAGGAAAACATCGTGCGGAAACCAGCATGCCCGAGAGATATTTCTTGACGGCATGTACAGCCAAGTCAAACGCCCTGACATCAGGTTAGGCACGACCCACACGATAAAAAAGAAAAATTCGAAAGCACACTCTCCGAAATTAAACCGATAAAAAAGCCGCTCCCATTGCTTCTGCCAATATCCACTCTGCTCATCAGCCTATAATGTTCCCACTGCTGTACATAAGCCTCTCCCATGATGGGAGGAATTTGCCGTAATCTCCACGCTTGGCAGGCGGATTGGAGATCGCAGTGATGAAAGACTAACAGAAAACGCTGCTGCCCATTCTCTGGTCTACGGAGGCGCAAGGTGTTCTGCCTCAGACATTAGTCGCCTTATACGACACCCGTGAGTGTAATGGGTTGGTTCTATTCTACTCTGCCGGATACCACACGGCTTGACGCAGGCCTCCTCTCAATGAGAGGGAACTCTAGGAGCGTGGATATCATTCAGCTTCATCTAAGTTTAGTTTGACTCAACACATTGTCAACGTAATCAAACACACAGACTAAACCAAAGTCATGTCCCTCAGTCCCTTCACCCCTCACCCCAAAACTCGTACCCACTCGTACCCATCTATAACCCACATTATACATATGATTTGGGAGTACCAGTTTAATAGTTGCGGTCGCCGTCGGATTGTCGGTCGCATCGCACGACAGTTTGCGGCGCCCGGGCCCCAATTAGATTAAATCTAGATGCATACAAACCTAGCCATTATTGTAACGGATCGGAACAATGACGGAGTTTCGACAAACTAATTGTTTCGATAGTTATTTGGAATGAGGAAGTAATAAACTTGGTACGATATTCGGCGGAAGGCGGTGTCGCTATTTTAGTTGAAGATTGGGAATGACATACCTATATAGAAATTGACGTTAATAACAATGGGTTCAGCCTAAAGAACTTTAAAATTATTTTAAAGAACTTCTTTTTCGTCGTATAAAAGCTCCTAATACGGTAACCATAGATAGAAATCTTCTTTTTTCAATACAAGCAGATTTGTGTGTTTGTTGTTGTTGACAACCATTTAAATATGTGAAGAGTGTTTAAAACACAGACAAATATTTTTAATATCCATGGAATTGGTTTTATTTGACTGATAATTTTATGCCATTTACGTATATTTGAATATAATTTCTCGCATGTGGCGATACGATTCATTTACTCAAACAAACCAGTCGCGGTGGCTGATTGATCTGTTTGAGTAAATTAATCGTATTGCGCACTATTTGGCATGAGGTTCCATCTTGTTTAAACCACATGTCTGCAAAATTAATACCTTCCAATGAGGGATTTTCTTTTTAGCTCTTCCCTAGTCGCTGGATAGATGGCGCTAGGAGTAAGTATGATATGCAAGGAACGGAACCTAAAAAAACTGATTTTAACAATGCGCGAGAAATGTAGGTTATATTCGGAAGGTTAAGCAAATGAAAGTGTCAGTCAACGAGAGTATGTGACGTGACACAATGTTTTTTTTTCAAGCGTTTTGGCTTTGGCACCAACTATCATAGTAAGTTCAACGCCATCTCTAGAGTTCTTGGAAACTAGGTTTTTTTTTAAAACCTCAAAAGGAAAACCTCTCATTGAGGAAAAACGCTCGCTAGGTTACTGTATTACAGACTATTGGCAACAAGAGAATGTGTTAGATTGTAGTGAAACTACGAACTTTCGTAGCGTACTGTCATGTGCTACGATCGCGTAGCAAACGTAGTCAATCATTACGTCGTCGCTACGCCGTAGCAACAAAACAATTATTTTATTGTCTTCATACATTGTTTGTTTGTGTGGCTCAAATATAGCCCATACGTCTAAAGGGGATGAGCAGATAATGTCTTAGTGTTACCCCATCTGCAGTCATGGGAATGAGGGTGGCCACCTGCGATCTTGTGTAACATGTTACTTAGTTACCATCATCAATCTGCCAGACAAGTGTGGCGTATATCCCCCTTGACGGCCATTGATAGAAAGCTAGCAATTATGTCAAAATAAGTGTTAAAATAAAACCCACAAAGGTGTAGCAGAAAATAAATAGAAAACCAGAAATTATGGTTTTAGATTTTAGTTACTACTGCGGCCATAAATACCACAAGAGGAAAAATTTAGGTCACACAAAAGATCAAAAATTTAAACTTCAGACCACACCATAACTGGCAAGGTCTCTCTACCGTGGCTTTAATAAACGCGATGCTATTTAAAAAAAACCGGCCAAGTGCGAGTCAGACTCGCGCACGAAGGGTTCCGTACCATTATTATAGATAATGGTACGGAACCCTTCGTGCGCGAGCAACATTAGACAAAACGGCAAAAAATCACGTTTGTCGTATGGGAGCCCCACTTAAATATTTATTTTAATTTAATTTAATTATTTTATTAATTTTTGTAATTATATTTAGTTCTAGTTGTAGTATGTATATAATGTACATAATAAACACAACTTGAATATTAGAATGCAAATAAAACACATTATTTACATAATATATTTTGAAAGTGAATATACAACTAAAATTATTCTATGAATATTTCAAGCATCTACCTGTTGCCGTTATTAATATCGAGCAAAAAACGGCAAAAAAATCACGTTTTTTGTATGGGAGTTGGGAGCCCCCTTTCAATATTTATTTTATTATGTTTTTAGCATCGTTGTTATAGCGGCAACAGGAATACATAATCTGTGAAAATTTCAACTCTCTAGCTATCACTGTTCGTTCATGAGATACAGCCTGGTGACAGACAAACAGCAAGACAGACAGACGGACAGTAGAGTCTTAGTAATAGGGCCCCGTTTTTACCCTAAAATACTTACCAACTAACCAGTGGCAAAGCAAATCTTTCCCCTCAAAGCTGACAAAATGGAGAAATTAAAGATAGTCCGTACCGCATTCGTGTAGTAATCATTAAGGGCTATATATCCCTCAAATGGCTTATCATGATCGTCTATTACGCCTAAAATACTGCAGCATTAATTTTGAAATAAATATATGGTAAAGTTGAGGATTAATGCTAAGTCCTATGTGTCACGAAAACACGATTCCATAAACTTTTCTCGATAGAAAAAAAAAAACAAAGTTACCTCCAAATCGAACAATAAACCGCTGGTATTCAAAAAGTACTTCAAATTGGATCATGAAACTTTGCATACTAACTGAACTAACTTTGGGCAGAGCTATTGCACTCCGTGTGTAGGCATGAGATAATTACCTACCGCTTCGCGCATATTGAATATGCAAGCTTTCTAGGGCTGTCGCGCTCCAGCCGTGCGTAACTGCGTACGTATGCCGCGTTAATTTTTCGCGCTCTTTTGACTTTGCGTCGCGTACCTACCTACTCGTACTTCGTGTTTGTTAACTGAAACTGACTGATTTATTGATCATTAATCATTACTAGTGAAAATGACAAGCCGGATAAACTGTTGCTGTTAATAAATGTAGAAAAAAATGTATTTTTTTGTATAAATTTCACTGCTCCATGTCCATGCTTCCTATCAAAGTTTATTTTAAAATTACCTATTTGTTAGATTTCGCGTTTAGCTGCTATAAAATTTAATAAGTAATCGTAATTTTAGAGAAGGCAAGATATATGAGACATTATAATAGAGTAAAACAATTGTAATTATAAAAGTTTTAATTAACATTTAAATAATAATACATTAAAATACAAACATGTTGGTAGTATTTTATTTTGAGTACTTGAGACAACCCTATCGACTGACCAATAAGCAGTGAGACGCCGAATAAAATACGCTAACGCGTGGCGTCAAGGCACAATTTAGATCGAGCGGGCCCAGTTTAGGTATTTATAATGTCGGCTTTCTTCAAGATCAAAGGAGTGCAACTTCTGTACGCTAGTACTATTATCTATTCTGTGCTTTGGGTTTTATTTTTTTAGTCCAATCAATAGATTTTTTGTAAATCGCAAAAAAACATTCATTTCGCACTATTCGGCCGCAGCGACTGACGTAACAACCGCTTTATAGTGCAAGCTGATTAGAACTTTATTCTAACAGGATTTCAAACGAAGTTTGAACCACCACAAATGGAGTTGCTAATTTTAGGGCTAGAAGGGCCTTAAGCACAGAATAGATAAGTACAGAAGTTGCAGTCCTTTGATCTTGTAGAAAGCCGACATTATAAATACCTAAACTGGGCTCGCTCGATCTAAATTGTGCCTTGACGCTACGCGTTAGCGTATTTTATTCGGCGTCTCACTGCTTAATGGCCAGTCGGCAGGGTTGCCTCAAGTACTCAAAATAAAATACCACCAACATTTTTGTATTTTAATGTATCTATATAATTATATAAAAGAGAAGTCCACTCACTGACTGACCACTCATCATGAAATCTCGGAAACTACTGGGCCGTGAGGTCTAGAATTTGGCACAAGCACTCTCTATGGGGTGCAGGCACGCACTAAGAAAGGATTTTTTAAAATTCGCACCCCAAAGGGTTGAAAAGGGGTGTCAAAGTTTGTATAAAGTTCTATGTTTTTAAAGTTAGAGACATGAATGTGGGCCCGAATGTTCTTTTCGGCTTCTAGATGCTCACTAAGAAAGGGTTTTACGAAATTCAGGCCTTAGGGGTATAAATAAGGGTGTTTTGTATTTGTATGAAAAAAGTTAAAGATCCAAATTGAATCTTACTGCAACGCGTTATTGCATACTTTACATTGAAATTTGAATTCGGAAGCCGATAATGATCCAAATTGAATTTTACGACAACACGTTAATGCATAGTTTACATTGAAATAAGAATTTGGAAGTTCCTTGAGGTTTATCTTCAGTTTTTATGCGAATTTCTAGGTAGCCAGTATGTTTCAGTAAAATGTAGGAGACTGCTGAAAGGTAATGAAATGAGGTTAACGGTCTAAAGTTTTTATGCCAATTTCTAGGTGGCCAGTATTTTTCAGTAGGTATGCAGGCTGAAAGGTAAAAAAAAAAACGTTTCAAAAAACGAACTAATGAATCAATCACAGACGGATTACCTAAGCGATACACGTTCAAACTAATTTTTGTGCTGCAATATTTTGCTATTACCTACTACTAATTTGCATTGAAATATTCATCATCATCGTTGTTTGGTTTGTCTTCGTTATGGTTCAAACTATTTCATGCCGTGGCGTTTCTGTACAATCAAAATATTTAGAAAAAAAATAATAAGAGTGTTAAAGGATCACTAACAGAATCCGTTTCTACTATAGGTATTTAATTTTTTTGTCTGTATATCTGTGCGGTCTTTTGTTGCAGCATCATGTGTAAATTATAAAATCTATGTGGTTAGATTTAATGCACAAATATTGGCCATAACTTAGAGGTTTTAGTTTTTGTTTCATTGTAATGGGTGCTTTCTATCAAATGATGTAAATGAACTTAATGTGTTTAAGAAGAACTTATCATCAAAATGTAAGATACACGCAGCGACATCTATTCAACCAAAATGGTACTAATGACTAAACACAAAGAACAAGTTAACTTTTAAATCGAGTGACCGTCTTTAAAAAAAAGTCATGATAGCAAAAGGTACTCTCAATTAGTCTATATGACACTGCTTTCAAAATTTACATAACCAATATAGTGTGCGTTAGACCGCTTTCCATGAATTATATTTTATCAATTTAACTTCGGGGTCGATAGATGGCGTTGTAAATTTCACTCCATTTTCTGAATCGCATTGTTAAGATTTTTCGTGAAAGAATGACTCTCTCCCGAGTCAGTTGCCTCAGATTTGGTGTTATGCCCACAAAACAGAGGTTCTCAATTCAATGCGTATAATTTTTTTTATGTAGAACCATGCATCACTTTTTACAGGTAAGTACCTACCTAATTCCGGTACTTATGCATGATATTTTTTTTTTTTGTGAACAGCGTATAATTATCTTAAAGTTCATCCTATTTAAAATTGAAAAATGGTGTTTGGGCTCATTTCATGTACCTTAATGAGAACTTTACCTAGCTGGAGTATGACAGTCATCGAAGGTCTGACGTTAGAGACGGAAGGATTAACAAAGGATTGGCAAAGGGTCCACAAGAGTTTACAGCAGCTATGTCGTGTTTCGGCTCATTTCATCGACCTTGATGAGAACTTTAGACCTGGCTGGAGTATGACTGTCATCAATGGTCTAGCAATGGAGACAGAAGGCAGTTGCAAGAGGTCCTAAAGAGTTTGCAGCAGCTATGTTGTTATTGGCTTCAGTTTATGCACCTTAGTAAGAACTTAAGACCTGCCTGGAGTATGACTGTCATCACCGGTCTAACGATCGAGACGAATGGCAGTAGCAAGAGGTCCTGAACAGTTTACAGCAGCAATATTGTGTTTGAGCTCATTTTATGCACCTTGATGAGAACTTTCGACTGAGCTAGGGAAAGACTATCATCGAGTGTCTAAGGATGAAAACGTAAGGGTGTCGAGGGAAGCCCCTGATTAGAAAAACATAGTAGAATATTTTAGCGATGAATGTAAATATTTCTGAGAAATTAAATTGTTACCCACTTGAATTTATACTTATTGTAAAGGAGAAGAGTTTGTTTGTTTGGTTGGTTGAACGCGCTAATTTGAGGAACTACTGGTTGGAGTTAAAAACATATTTTAGTGTTGGATAGCCCATTTATCCGAGGAAGGCTATACGTTTTATAAGATCAATGAAAAATGTTGCAAATACAAGGAACAATTATTGCTTTTGAGAGCTTCCGTTGCGTGCGCTGCGTAAACGGTTAGCGTAAACGGTAAAAGTTACTCAACAATCATGCATTTATGACGGGATTGTTCCTCTTAAAAAGTTCACGATTGCACATTGGTTGACTCACGCTCTCTCTAACCCTCTCTCTTTCACTCTCTCTCTTATGTAACGCAGACGAAGTTGCGCGGGTCAGCTAGTTATTATATAAATGTTAATTAAAACTTTTATAATAACAATTATTTTACTCTATTATAATGTCTCATAATATCTTGCCTTCTCTAAAATCACGATTACTTATTAAATTTAATAGCAGCATAAATGCGAAATCTAACAAATAGGTAATTTTAAGGCCACCACAAATAGAGTTGCTAATTTTAGGGTTAGAAGGACCCTAAAATTAGCAACTCTATTTGTGGTGGTTCAAACTTCGTTTGAAATACTGTTAGAATAAAGTTCTAATCAGTTTGCACTACAAAGCGGTTGTTACGTCAGTCACTGCGGCCGAATAGTGCGAAATGAGTCAAAAAATCTATTGATTGTTTTAAAAAAATAAAACACATAAGTAAGACCTGCTTTAGTTAGTTCAGTTAGTATGCAATATTTCATGATCTAATTTAAATTACTTTTTGAATACCCGCGGGTTATTGTTCGATTTGGAGGTAACTTTGGTTTTTTTTTCTATCGAGTAAAGTTTATGGAATCGTGTTTTCGTCACACATAGAAGCACACATACTTAGCATTAATCCTCAACTTTACCATACTTATATATTTATTTCAAAATTAATGCTGCAGTATTTTAGGCGTAACGGAGGATCGTGCTAAGCCATTTGAGGGATATATAGCCCTTAAAATAAACTCTGATGGGAAGCATGGACATGGAGCAGTGAAATTTATATAAAAAAAGACAATTTTTTTCGACATTTATTAACAGCAACAGTTTATACGGCTTGTCATTTTCACTAGTAATTATTAATGATCAATAAATCAGTCAGTTAACAAACACGAAATACGAGTAGGTAGGTACGCGACGCAAGGTCAAAAGAGCAGAGCAGAGAAAAATTTACGCGGCATACGTACGCAGTAACGCACGGCTGGAGCGCGACGGCCCTAGAAAGCTTGCATATTCAATATGCGCGAAGCGGTAGGTAATTATCTCATGCCTACACACGGAGTGCAATAGCTCTGCCTTAAGTGAGCTAGAGGTCAGAGATGCAACGGGTATTGAAGCAATCACGCGCGTGCTATGGAACCCGCTGTGCAGTGTTCCCAATCTGACATAACTTGTGTTTTAAGTTATAGAAATTTACTTTATGGTTGATTTCGACCCGAATGGCGCAGCGGTAGTGAGGCTGCCTTACGTACTTAGGGTCCTGGGTTCGAATCCCGGTCGGAGCAAATGTTTGAGTGATGAGCATGGACATTTGTTTCCGAGTCATGGATGTTTATATGTATAATAAGTATGTATTTACAAACAAAAAAGTATCTATGTAGTATATCAACTATCTGGTGTCCACGACACAAGCCTCATTGCTTGATGTGGCACTAGATGGCGCTGTGTGTAATGTCCAGCAATATTTATTAATATTTATTATTTATTTATTTCTTTAACAAAACATGACCTAATTTGACCTTATGGAAATAACTAAACCACGCCTGTAATTCCATTCAGAGATACAGGTCTGATCGGTATGTTTATTTTTATGTGTTGGTATAAAGAAAGTGGTTGAAGTGTCTGTCTGCAATTTTAAAATAACGGCTTTTTACTGAATGCTTAAGAAAGTATATACAGTACTTATAACATAATTTTTTTGTCTGTATATTCCGGCAAATCTCCGAAACGGCTGAAGCGATTTTGGAGGGACTTTTACTGGCAGATAGCTAATGTTATGAGGAGTAACTTAATACAGACAAAAATAATTAGTGTTCCGTGCAAAAAAAAAACCTTTGGAATTGTTAACAAAAACCCATTCAAACGGAAGTAATATTTTTTTTAATAATATCACTCGGACTAAGGTAGCTGGAAACAGCTGGGGCCCTACTCTCTAACGTCTATCCGTCCATCCGTCTCTATCCGTCTCTCTCACTCGCACTCATCTGCAGACGTGCGCGAGAGAGACGGATAGAGACGGACAGACGTTAGCGAGTAGGGCCTCTTCTCTCCATTAATTTACATCTCCTCAATAGGGTATATACATGATTTTTTTTTATCACTCTAAACAAAGCGTATTAACATCAGAAATAGCAAAGTTAAATTATTTTTTTAATATTTAAAATACTAAGTTATAAGCATTATAAACTGCTGATTAGACAGAGAGATCCGATACATCATTCGCTGCATCGACGTACAAAATCCATACTAAATTCGGTTTATCTAGAAAGAGATAAAAACCAAAGTATAAATGGTTATAACTTTTGTGTTGTTTGGCCGTCTTACTTATGTCTTGTTTTCGCTTTTTGACATTATTTTATAGTAGGTACATTCCGTGTCGAAATAAAAAAAAATAAAAAAATGCATATTCACTATTGAATTTTATTTTCTTCCTGTTTAATTATCACATTCCTTTGCCAGGTTGTACACAGCCTTCTCACGTTTCTTCTGCATCACATCAAGGCAATCTAGGTCATCTTAATTGCTAAAATAAATTATGTAATGTATGGAGTTAAAAAGTACGAAAGCTGTACTAAAATATCCATGCATACGACCAAACTCGTTCCCTATCGTGTTTAGACTCGAAAGAATATAAAAATAAATATTTTTATCACTTCAATCGTAAAGAGAATGCATAAATGATACTTGTAGAAAACCATTGGTGAACCGTTGATGATCATATACAGGTTTTATCAGCAACACATTTGATTTTTATTAAACTATAAAGAGTCTTCTTATAACTTTCTCAGATTGTGGACACTAAAATTAACATACAAGAATATAAACGATATCTCATTATGTTTAAAATCTCGGAAAATTACAATCAAATCGCTAAATCTCGAATGTTATCACGAGAACGCTCCACGGATTCCACGTTGCTAATATGTTCTGAGCGCGCCGACGTAATTTAAAAGTATTAGAACCTTGGGAACTTTTACACGTTAAGATTTTTTAATATTCTTAACCCACATTTATCGTGGTACTGTAAAATGGACCTTATCTTGTTGAAAATAGAGTTGTTGAAATGGTAACATGCAAAGTGCATTCCGTTAGAGTCTGAACATAATCGGATCGGGGCAATAAATTCGCCTGACGGTCCTACTTGTGTTTCGGTTGTTCAGAATTTGTTCACACGACATAAGTCATTATCAAACGTGAATCTAAACAATTATTGCGCTTCCAACGTGTTTGTTATGTGATTACTATCTGTGTTTTATTAATACTTTGGGGAAAAGAAAATGGAGAACGTTTTGTGGATTTAGAAAATGTTTTAAGTTTTTAAAACATTGCTAGACGTGGAAAAGGGAATTATAATGTTTCGCTGCATTCTCTCTTGCTACAACATTTTTAACTACTAAACGGTAGATATTATTTAACTAAAACGTGCATTTTTTGTTAGATATTATGAGGAAATACTCAATATCTAGGTAACTAGATAAACAAATACATTGGAATCATCCTGTCACAAAATGGCGATCATAACTAAGTATATGTAAGTAAACAATCGCCCCATGAAAATCTAGCAATATAATAGCAATGCTCGATAACTTCGAACCCAAATAAGTAAAACTATGCCGTCGATTAATTTCAATTTCAATACAATCCCAATAAACAGTAGTGAATAAATATCCCTTGTCCCAAACGGGGAGACAAATGGCCGTTTCGGACCATAGACTATACTAGCAATTGGCCTTAGCGAGGGTCAACAAATGCCAGATCCCGGGACCCATGAATCACGGGAACTGGGTGCATGGATCACGGTTTTTGTGTTGGGGGTAAGTAGAGAGCTACGGATATCGGTAAAGATCAATTTAAAGACAACTACCGTATGTGTATGTGTACTAAACTCGCACCTCTGCCATACCATTCGAGAATTCCAGGCGAGATTTTAGGTTATATTAACTAAGGTTTAAATAAAAAGAGGAAAAGAGTCCAAAGCCACTTACAAAAGTTGAAACAGGATAAAGAAAAGAATATTAGAAACAAAAGGAAAAAGAAACAAAGAAAAATAATTTTGTCATTTAGAAGTTAAAAGGAAAACATTCTTTCAAAATGACTATTCTGTAATAAGTAAAGTACACAATAAAATGGATAGAGCATTTGAAATTACGTTATTAATTAGCAAAAAGCCAGCAACCACTCCAATCCATCTACGAAACTACAATATAAACCTCCACAACAACGCAAATTGTTAATACAGGCTGTTTATCATCCACGCCCAGCAAAAATACTGGGCGGCCTTATCGAGGGACGACAAATGGTCCTAGGAGGCGCCATGAATTACACCAACTACTGACATTTGTCACACCACCACGTCATAACCGCGGCTCTGACCTTACAGCCTTCAAAACGTAAATTATTAGGCCATTGAAAACGGGCGCCGCCGCCATCTTTTAATTCTGGTAGAGGTGTGAATTTTGTTAAGTGATTTTGGCGCGATGAAAGAGGTTTTATAAAGAATTGATTTGGAACTATTCAGGTGTTACTTGCTTTTGAATAGTGTACTTAATATTGGTTAAGATATTTTAGAGTGGCACTTTATTATAAAATCAATGTTGCCAGTAAGAAAATGTCTGGTCCTTCAAGAAAAAATCATAACTGTATCATCTAAAGACCAAAATTTACACAGTTTAATTGCCTCATGTCCAGCTAGTATACATGTGAAGTCCCCCAGTAAATCTCCGGCCATCCTATTAAGATAATAATCAGCAATTCGCAAACATCGACCACGGATCCCAAGGCCCCCATAACTAACCCCAAAGGATTTAAATCGTACATTTTTGGTAGGATTAATTAGAATTCCTCAGGCACAGTTTGTGATACGGGATTATCCTGTACCGCTAAACGTTCTCATAATCGTAAGCCAGGGTCTCTGTTCTCCTTTATGTGTAATTTCCAGACCCCATATCTATGTCGGCCTAGGAAATTATGCTCCACTCACTGTAATATGGGATTAAATAGTTTAGAATACGAAGTTCGTATGAAATAAAATATTATGTTGTAGCCTTGTAGGTTATGTTGGAAACTAGCGTTTAGAGAACAAGTATTATGTGGGTAATATTTCTGAATAGTGTCTGCTTTACCTACTAACATTTTCTTCGTTATAGGATAGTCGTTATTCCTGAGAGGTTAAGCACAGGCATTAGTGCAGGAGCACTAAGTGCTATGTTTTAATAACCTTTTATAGGATGGAATACGATTATGGCTTCCCCGTTTACTACGAAAAACATCCGTTGACTAGGTAAACAACGCAAAAACACTTACCTCTGCTGTATTATTACTTTCGCCATTACAACCTCAAATTGGTGCTAAATTAATTATTTCTCCATACAAATACATGAACGTATAAACTAATAAAAGACGGCCATAATCCTCAATATTGTTTGGTAGTCATACAGTTTACATGTAAAATGTTCTACTTCTAGGACCATTTCAGATTCCAGGACCAAACTTCAAGAAGAAAGTTAATAGGAAACAGTTGGTAAACAAATGAAATACGACGTAAAATTATCAGAAAGGGGACAAATTCTACAATAACACCCCTGAGTTTCAACCCCAGCTAATATATTCATGAGACAATAATCGTTATCGGCCACACTGCGCACTTGACTGAACTTAGAGTTACAATGAAAACTTGTCTATACCTATAGAGATAGGTAGATAGGGTAACATTAGGTTATTAGTCGATTAATGGCTTCGATAACAATTAACACCCAATTTATGGAAGGTGAACGACGAATTACTCATAAGCAATGAATCTGCGGAAGATTTATTAAGTTTGTTCCGGTATTTTTACTGTCAATACCCGATACCGATGAATATTCAAGCTTTAAGGACGCGTTTGCAAAATTGATAGGTACAGAATCGAACTACTACATTGACACGGTCATACACACAAGTGTACGCACGACTAACTGCGAGAATAGTAGTCAAGTGAACACATTTCGATACTTTGAAATTTTGACTGATTCATTTTTTTTTTACGTATATCTTTGTAATAAAATTATGTTAGGTAACTACAAAAAAAATATTTTTGCTCTTTATATTTTTACGAATTACCTCCGGACTTGATGGAGTGACCTGAAGGTGTGCTTCAGTGACTGCTACTGGAACTTCTCGACGTGTTGTACTAGGTGAGGAGAGTTTGGGCTCGTATTGTTAGTTATGATGAGACCTTACCTTTCGACCTGATGGAGTAACCTGCAGGTGTACTTTGGTGACTACTACTGGAACTTCTTGACGTGTTGTACTAGGTGAGCCGAGTTTGGACTCGTTTTGTTAGTTATGATGAGACCTTACCACCGGACTTGATGAAGTGACCTGCAGGTGTACTTCGGTGACTGCTACTGGAACTCCTCGACGTGTTGTACTAGGTGAGCCGAGTTTGGGCTCGTTTTGTTAGTTATGATGAGACCTTACCTCCGGACCTGATGAAGTGACCTGCAGGTGTACTTCGGTGAGGTACTGGAACTCCTTGACGTGTTGGACTAGGTAAGCCAAGTTTCGGCTCGTTTTGTTAGTTATGATGTGACATTACCTCCGGACTTGATGGAATGACCTCAAGGTGTACTTCGGTGAGCTACTGGAACTCCTTGACGTGTTGTACTAGGTGAGCCGAGTTTGGGCTCGTTTTGTTAGTTATGATGAGACCTTACCTCCGGACCTGATGGAGTGACCTGAATGTGTACTTCGGTGAGGTACTGGAACTCCTTGACGTGTTGTACTAGATGAGCCGAGTTTGGGCTTGTTTTGTTAGTTATGATGAAACCTTACCTCCGGACCTGATGGAGTGACCTGAATGTGTACTTCGGTGAGGTACTGGAACTCCTTGACGTGTTGTACTAGGTGAGCCGAGTTTGGGGTCGTATTGTTA
Organism: Xestia xanthographa; assembly: GCA_905147715.2. Lineage (NCBI taxonomy): Eukaryota > Metazoa > Arthropoda > Insecta > Lepidoptera > Noctuidae > Xestia > Xestia xanthographa. Next base: position 4,567,440 of record LR990655.1, read on the forward strand.
GTTATGATGAAACCTTACCTCCGGACCTGATGGAGTGACCTGAATGTGTACTTCGGTGATGTACTTGAACTCCTTGACGTTTTGTACTAGGTGAGCCGAGTTTGGGCTCATTTTGTTAGTTATGATGAGCCCTTACCTCCGGACCTGATGGAGTGACCTGCAGGTGTACTTTGGTGACTGCTACTGGAACTCCTTGACGTGTTGTACTAGGTGAGCCGAGTTTTAGTTAGTTTTGTTAGTTATGATGAGACCTTGGCTCCGGACTTGATGGAGTGACCTTAAGGTGTAGGTACTTTCATAATTATGAAAAAACGTTATCAATTTTTTATTATGAGCTCCATATTTTTTGCCTATCTGGGGTCAATCAAACTCGGCTCACCTAGCACAACACGTCAAGGAGTTCCAGTAGCTCACCGAAGTGCACCTTCAGGTCATTCCATCAAGTCCGGAGGTAATGTCACATCATAACTAACAAAACGAGCCCAAACTTGGCTTACCTAGTGCAACACGTCAAGGAGTTCCAGTACCTCACAGAAGTACACATTCAGGTAACTCCATCAGGTCCGGAGGTAAGGTCTCATCATAACTAACAATACGAGCCCAAACTCGGTTCACCTAGTACAACACGTCAAGGAGTTCCAGTACCTCACCGAAGTACACATTCAGGTCACTCCATCAGGTCCGGAGGCAAGGTCTCATCATAACTAACAAAATGAGCCCAAACTTGGCTCACCTAGTACAACACGTCAAGGAGTTCCAGTACCTCACCGAAGTACACATTCAGGTCACTCCATCAAGTCCGGAGCAAATGTCACATCATAACTAACAAAACGAGCCCAAACTCGGCTCACCTAGTACAACACGTCAAGGAGTTCCAGTACCTCACCGAAGTACACATTCAGGTCACTCCATCAGGTCCGGAGGTAAGGTCTCATCATAACTAACAATACGAGCCCAAACTCGGTTCACCTAGTACAACACGTCAAGGAGTTCCAGTACCTCACCGAAGTACACATTCAGGTCACTCCATCAGGTCCGGAGGCAAGGTCTCATCATAACTAACAAAACGAGCCCAAACTCGGCTCACCTAGTACAACACGTCAAGGAGTTCCAGTACCTCACCGAAGTACACATTCAGGTCACTCCATCAGATCCGGAGGTAAGGTCTCATCATAACTAACAAAACGAGCCCAAACTCGGCTCACCTAGTACAACACGTCAAGGAGTTCCAGTAGCTCACCGAAGTACACCTTCAGGTCATTCCATCAAGTCCGGAGAAAATGTCACATCATAACTAACAAAACGAGCCCAAACTCGGCTCACCTAGTACAACACGTCAAGGAGTTCCAGTACCTCACCCAGGTACACATTCAGGTCACTCCATCAGGTCCGGAGGTAAGGTCTCATCATAACTAACAAAACGAACCCAAACTCGGCTCACCTAGTACAACACGTCAAGGAGTTCCAGTAGCTCACCGAAGTACACCTTCAGGTCATTCCATCAAGACCGGAGGTAATGTCACATCATAACTAACAAAACGAGCCCAAACTCGGCTCACCTAGTACAACACGTCAAGGAGTTCCAGTACCTCACCGAAGTACACATTCAGGTCACTCCATCAGGTCCGGAGGTAAGGTCTCATCATAACTAACAAAACGAGCCCAAACTTGGCTCACCTAGTACAACTCGTCAAGGAGTTCCAGTAGCTCACCGAAGTACACCTTCAGGTCACTCCATCAGCTCCGGAGGTAAGGTCTCATCATAACTAGCAAAACGAGCCCAAACTCGGCTCACCTAGTACAACACGTCGAGGAGTTCTAGTAGCTCACCAAAGTACACCTTCAGGTCACTCCATCAGCTCCGGAGGAAAGGTCTTATCATAATAACAAAACGAGCCCAAACTCGGCTCACCTAGTACAACACGTCAAGGAGATCCAGTAGCAGTTACCGAAGTACACCTGCAGGTCACTTCATCAAGTCCAGAGGTAAGGTCTCATCATAACTAACAAAACGAGCCCAAACTCGGCTCACCTAGTACAACACATCAAGGAGTTCCAGTAGCAGTCACCGAAGTACACCTTCAGGTCACTCCAAGTTCAGGACGAATAGGCTTTTAGAAACCCTACTTACATACTTTTTATAGCGAAATAAAATAGAATAAAACTCTAACTTGTGAAGTATCAAATTTGGTTTATCGAATATTTTGTGTTTGTACAGCGATCTTTTTCAACTCGAGGCGCTCCAAACAGGCGATACGTGTCCACTCTCGACGGGGGTCGCGCGCGGACTAGTTTCATTCGAAATACTTTGCAATAAATCAAGACGGGTATCAAAAATAAAATAACCCCTAACGCAATCGATTAAGATTCATCCAGAAGAGAAAAATTGTGAAAAAATTAGTTTCGGTTTTAATTTTTTCTGCGACTATATAAAGCATTTAGATTAAAAAAAAATCCTAGCATTAAGAATTGAATATGTTTGCCAACAAATAGTATTTTTAGAAATAGTAAAATATGTTAATAATAGCACAAAAAATGTACCTAAACTCAACCCGGTATCGTTAATTTTGTGAAAAATGGCAACGACAGATCGATTTTACATTATAAAAAACTAAAATTTTCGATGATCTAGTACCTAGTATTTGAAGATGAAGAACCAATCTATACGAGGTAGTCATTAGTTATATTGGATTTTGTTTGGTTATGCCATAAAATGTACCGAAAAACAGCATAATTTTGCCTGAAATGCAAACGCGCCCCCAACCGACACGATTTTACTACTTAATAACATCGCTATACGTTGAGCTGACTCGGCTAAGTAATCAGCTTGTATATGGCCGAGTTCTCGGTAATCGAATACGCCGATAGAGTGAGTACATCACTACTAAGTCCTAGGGCGTTCTAAGTGCCTCAGGACAGCACTTGGAGCGTGATGAGAATCGCAGCCACTGAAGGATTTAGGGGGATAATGTGTATGAAATACAATGCTCTGATAAACTTCGGCGCGGCATGTACGACATGATACATTTTGCCCCGCGGCGATAGTTGGGCCCGGCGGACCCGATTGTGTACCGAATTGATTTTCGAGTTCTAAGAACAGTAGAGCAATTTATATCCAGTTACGTGATATCAATCTAAATTTGAATGTAACCGTATTTAATTTACGTTCATCGGAACCGCCTAATAGAAAACTTAATTAATAAAATTGGAGAACAAACATTCCTTTCAAGGCTTTATACGGCTGTTTGCGTTTCACTTTTAGTGGCACAAATACAAACACAACTAAACCACATTACCGCTCGCTTCCAAGCTTCGCAACACGAACAAAGTTGGTAACAAGCAGGAAGACATCAGAGTATCAACGAAGTTACACTCGTTAAAAATACTTGCTGACAACTGAGTCGGCTGTATGCTATCGGCTAACTAACTTCAATGAGAATTACAGTTCCAATCGCCTTCGGGAGTGCATCGAGGGATGCGCGTGTTATCGCCGTCGCCACGCGGCGCACTCCCCCTGAACGAGGAGTTCCCAACTCCTCCTAACTCCTCTTATTTATTCCTCATATTCCCGCGAAGTGCGCTGGAGGATTATTGGCCTGTTATCGGAAGTGGATAAATTACTTTATTACTCGCTCGCGGGGAACCCTTTCGGCGCTGTAAAATGGGAGCATCGAAGCTATTTTCACGGCGGAATAACGCTCGTTCCGCTTATAAAAGGATTCATTTTTTAAATCGATAGGTATTATTTTGCGTGTGAATAATCGTCCGGCGTTATGGAAAAATGAATGTGTCGCACCAGCACCCTTCTCGCTCGGCCGGCTTTGATATTTTCGGTCAAGTGTTTTTCTATATCGCGCCGAGCTCAATATTGTGATAAAGTACTACCTGAGTACATTAATATTAATATTAGGTGACCGTATTTCTTCTACAGAGCAAAAAGATCAGTCTTGAATATTAATCCATCTACTACTTAGCTCATAAATTCGTACAGAATACTAATTACTCATTTAATATTTACATTAATTTTAACATATCATCCCCCAATCTTATCTTCGGTCAGTCCCATTGCCTTTGGCTAAAAACGGAATCATGCTAATTTCGAAAATGGACTACCCTTCAATTAATTATTAAGGAACTGAAAACCCTTTTAACCCCGTTTGGTACGAAACGTAACGGCGGAATGGGTGCGGTCATTTATCTTTATAAGTGTTCGGGGTATTAGCGGGGAGTGCGGGGGCAGCATTCGTTACGTGACTTTATACTAATGTCATTAATCGGATGGAGTGGACATCACCAGGTTAGTGAAATTAATGCTATGGCAACACTGAAGCGTCAACATCAAACCGACAGTTGACAGCTTTTATTGGCGGGAACTGAAAATAAACCCTTGTTTAATCTGAAATTATGTATTTAACGCTGTAGCATCTCAGAATGGTTTTATTTGCATTGCCATCAAAACGTAACCGCGCTAATACAAGTGGGTGCTTCAATATTCAACAAACAGGCTTGCCTGTTGTTGTGTTAATCCCTCCGGATTATCCCACTTACTTGGAGTTTGATCAATTTAAACACCGTCACTGAAGCCTTTTAATAATCTCTTTGTTTACGTTTAATTCCGAGCTTCGGGTCTTAATTCTAATGTGAGTAATGTTGCTTGATTGAAATTACTATAAGTACTTACAGTTCAGCGAGTTTGTTGAATACATTTAATATTAATTAGCAGAACACGTGTTTAAGATTCCTAATGCTTAACTAAATAACTTTAGATACTGTTACCAAATTTTATATTCCCTTTGGACATCATTTACCTACTTACATTACAGAAATTCTAGAGCTAAACGCAAAATTAATGTTTTCCAAAAATAACATTCTCGTGTGACCCAAATTGTTACAACAGTACTTAACTACATTCTGTTTATTAGCGAAACTATCCCAACAATTTAACAATTCAGGTAACAAGAAAAACTAGTGGCCTCAGCATAATAATGTTCCCAGTTTACACCCGAAACATTTTTAACGGCCGCCATTTTCTGGGGTCGGCTACATGTAGTGTAGCCAAAATATATAGTCGTTAGCATAATACTGTTTCTGACTCTTTAATTACGCAACTATGTGGTATGTAGAAATAGCAAAATGTTACAGAGAAAGCTTATAAAAGCTTGCGAACTTTCCAGTCGCAAACCGTTGGTTATTATGTTAAACCTCTTTTCTGTCAGCAATAGTAACAATGCTAGCAGTGTTGCCAGTATGATTTCCCAAAAAAGTACGGTTGGCTTTCTGAAAAGGTACGGTTTTTAACTTCAAAGTACGGTTGGGTCAGGAAACTTCTGTAAGAACTAGATCAGTGCTTTTTTTTTTCTTCTTCTTCGAGTTGGCTGTGTGCGACCATAGGTTGGAAAAAAAGCGATAGGGAATCGAATATTCAAAAGGATACCTATGGTAAAGTAGAACATTAATACCGACTAGCGGACGTCCCGCGGTTTCACCCGCGTAGTTCCCGTTCCCGTTGGAGTACGGGGATAAAATATAGCCTATAGCACTCACGAATAATGTAGCTTTCTACCAGTATGTTACTCAGGGTGAATGTAGTTTTCTAATGGTGAAAGAATTTTTGAAATCGGTTCATTACTTCCAGAGATTACCCCCTACATACAAACTTATAAACAAATGTTACCTCTTTATAATATTAGTATAGATTGCCAATATTGAAAAGATATACTGTCAAATTCGTTAATGATACAATGAATAAAAAACATTTTTGATATTAATTTATCATAGGAATAATGAGATGAGGAAGTTCAGATATGAAGCGATATTGTTCTCTATATTTAAAGGAACAAAAAGTATTGTAAAAGATACGAAAAAGGTACGGTCTACACTGAGGTACGGTTGTGGTACGATTGCGTGATGAATAGTACGGAAAACCGTACTTTTTGGTACGGTCTGGCAACGCTGAATGCTAGAGGAAATGTAGCTTTTTTAAAGTCTGATTGTTTATGCTTTACTCTCGTTCGAAAATGGAACACGAACAGGATTTTTAAATATTAACTCGACATGTTTTTTACTTATTGTTCGAAGCCAGTTTGTATGTGTAAATTGAACGAATAAGAGAAAATGGAAGGATATCATGGGTTTTAGCCATAAAACTAACTTTTGCATTACAGCTCACTGTGTTCGTTAGCTATAAAACGAGCAACCAATTTACTCGATGCAAGAAGCGTTCGATTCGAATCAAAAGTGGCCCCTGCTCATTTTACCTGTCGAACGTCTAAAATTTACGGTTTCATTAATAATTGAACCCTGCGATAGTGAATAAATTTCAGTAGTTTTAACTTAAATTTCATTGTGCATAAATAACCTCGTTCAATGGGCCGATGTCACAACTTGTCGGACAATAAATTACTGACAGATGAAATGCGCCGCCAGCCCTCTCCGTTAATAATAAACAGGGTTTTCAACAAAAATAAGCTTTTAGATTTATAATTGAAACGGATTAAAGGTGATACTTGTCCAATTACTCCGGTTTTATTGCTATTCTACTATTTTCGGCTGTCTGTAGGTGTACTTATTCTGATAAACGGCCTGTCAAAACATGATGTATATCTTTAACAATGGGACAGTAATGTCTTGATTAAGATATTTATCAATGCCAGCGTCTGTTACTCACAAATCAACGGTACTTATCAACAGAACGATTGTAATTAAAAATATCATTAGCGAAGTCTTGTAGTCTTAATTTATTAATGTTACTTACATTTTAATTTATATAGCTGTAATACGAACCTTAAGAAATTATTGATATCAAGCAATCAAATACAGAAAGCCGCTATATTTATTTAAAATAATTAAAGACTTGAATTTCTGACCTAGACTTTTTAAATAGGATCTAAGAGAAATTCCAGAACACGAACTGCAGAGATTCAATATTTGATTCGCCCTCAAGCTGAAATCATTTAATAATCTTTTGCAGACCTAGCCACAGAATACATAATAGTCCAAGTACCAGGCTCCAAACTCCCAGGCAAGGCAGCCGTAGTTCCGAGTCCCATAGCAACTTTAAACGTGAACGGATAAGATCTCATTTCATTAACATAAACAGCGCTTTGTTTAATCCTTGCTCGACTGGATGTGAGACACCGATTTGTCTTTGTTTCTTTCTATTAAATTCAACAGAAAACCACCACGCGCCATTTTGTTTTTACCATTTTCAAGATGGCAACATTGTAGCGCTCCACCACCGCCATTACTAAATGAAATATTGTGAAATCGCAATGAATGTTTACGTCATCTCATGTTTTTTAAAAGTATAAATATTTACTGTATTTTATTCATTTGCGTTTTGTGGGTTTTATTTGTGGAAATGAGGATTTATAAGAGGTATTGTGAACCGAATTATTTTGCATGTTCTCTTTTCTGATTTTTTATTAACTTTTTGTATCGTAATTAATAGGACCTTTAAAGACGTCAAGACGTATCGTCTAAAACATAAGCGTTTATTGGTATCTGGGCACATATTGCGTTCACGTAAGTACAAGACGGAGCTACCCTTAATGGGCGCTAATCCATCTCAGTCATGTGCACTTCCATTTCCTCGGGACGTGAAAGAACGTTCGGTCATTCTGAACGGCGGATATTTCATACTGTATGGGAAAAAATCTATCCCACAAATAAATGTGTTTGAGACCTAAGTGAAACCATTTTCGCACAACTGACAGGAATTTATTCCGCAAATAGAATGATATTTACTCAACGACTTCGAAGAAATTTATTTTGAGAAAATATGTGAAACTTACCTCTATCATATACCTACTTATATACCTAGTGTTATCTTAAAAAATGCAAACTAAAACAAAAAGTGCAGAAGGAGTTCGGATTTGAATTTAAAAAGAAAGTTAGCAAAGAAAACAAAACATAATAGAATTCGAAATTCAAATGTTCCACGTGATTACGTTTCGTTTAACACGAAGGCGCGTTAAGCCCGACTCATTCAAGATCACTCGACATAATTAACGCCTACATTGAGTTATTTACACGCCCGCATGTGGCGGCGGAAACGACAAGAACGATTGACGTGCCTAATTCTTAAATTATTTACAGAATCTATCCGACAAATCCGATAAAAGTCGATCGATGCGGAAAACAAATGAAACTGCTGCTAGAACAATTGATGTTTCGAATTATTTATCAGACATGCAGTCTTTAGCACGTCAAAGTTGCCATAAAAAAGAAACTGGCAATTTGACGCTTATATGCATCAACAGCGTAAAATTTATTTGCCAGCTAGCCCAGCACGTCCCGATCCGCCATATTTATTTTCTTGTTTATGGCTTTTAATCAAGTGACATTTCCGTGACTCCAACACTTACACCGCGGATGCACGGAACCTGCTTTAGTTTGACCATTTCATTATAATTTTAACTTATTGTTCGCTTTATGAAATTTTATTTACATTTCCATGCATACGCGAAACTGTACAGAGCAGACAATATTTATTTTCGTTTTAACAATGTGATTTCAGTTCTGTTAAAAGATATTACAGTGATTTTCTGATTTGGATGGTTCGTTATTTTGACGCTGATAATTCATTTTAATTTATTTTGGCAAATAGAAATAAACATTTCAAGTTAATACTTTCCGACAGAAGTCAACCGTTAGTTAACATACGACATTAGGCAAGTGATCGATGCAAAAGCTACATTTTCTCATGAAAAACTAGGATGGGCGTCACCCCATCCATCAGGGCTTGCCGGTCGACATCCAACAACTACTTAATGTACTTATTGCACGTCATCGATCACCCCCAGACGACACCCGAATCCATTAAACCATGTCTAATTGATCGCCGTAGGAATTGAAAACGGCAAAAAGTAGCCGGGTAGTCGGGGAGCTGGATACCCGGGTACCGGGTCCCCGGACGACGGAGTCTAAAGTATTTGGTGTGCAACTATGCAGGAAGTCGTCGGCGAGGGTGGACGAAATAGCTTCGGTGAAATTTAGGAAATTCCAGCTGGAAATTGTTTAAATACATGGGCATAATACTTAGTAGCGCTTTTGTAGTGCGACGAAAAATATATATAGATACGTACTTCTAGAAATTCACATCCAAGACTTTCGGTTCGAAGGAGAATAAATTCCGCAAGTCCACGATATAATAAATCTTTGTAGGTACTGGCGAGCAGTATTTTATCATCAACAATTTTTTTTTTGTATTTATTAACAGAACAATACCTACTGATTGGCAGCACAGAGCAAATCCCTGCCAACATTTAATAGCCCTTTCATTCTCTCTTATCGAGCGTTTGCCGATAATTTACGACATATTATTATGTTAGTGCTATGGATAAAGTTCGGTTTTATACGGATTACCTTATAACGGGATTTATAAAAACGTAAGTGTATAATGTATACGATACATTAGGAGTATGAAAAAACTCTAAACACAAAAAGGATTTTGAACTAGAAAGAACGAAAAAATAATGATTTTGCACATATTTTTCGTCAAAATAGGTTCTACGAGTATATCTATTCTGTCTATAGCTGAAAATCATAAATGCTGTCATTTTTCAGGTATTATAGAATCATGTCGGTAATCCTTAAAAAAATACGTGCAACAATAGCATAATTTATGCACGTTACGCCGCTAAATGTTTAAACCCATGGAATATAGGCCGGCCACAAATTCTGACACCAGTCTGCTAAGACATCTGCTGCTATACTGACAGAAGAACCCAATAAAACTTAGTCTTACCTACCAACCTTGAAAAATAACGTTACATATTAATATTATCACGAGATAGGATGTACTACAATAGTGTAGTAGCTGTAGTATATAAAATAGTGGTGTGCTGTCGGTACCGGAGAGCACGCACGTGGCTCGAAGCACGGCATACCTCAGATAGCCGCCGCATAGCCGGCTCGCCACCCAACCCGCCGTATGTGCACATGAGGCTATGTACCTCTATGCTTAGGTACTAACAAGCCCGCCACACTGTTCCCAACCACTGTAACTCCTGAAAGCCAGAATCAACAGTGGCGACCACCAGAAAAGCGCCGAGACAATGAAGCTCGACGAAGTCCCAGAGAATGAATTTAACTGTCTTGGTTCCCGCAACGAAATTAATCAGAAAAGTATAGCGGAGGAGTAGGAAAATCTGTAATTTCCACTTCCCTCCATATCAGCAGGAGACACAAAGAAACAAGGCCAATAGGCACAAAGGGACGTTCACAACTGGGATAGGCCCAGTTGCCTAGCACCACGGATAAAGTATTAACATTAATGGGTCCTAAGTTGTGAGCAGTTATATTTGATTCCAATAATAGGTATGGCAAAAACGCTTGAACGCACGGAAATTTGTTCTAGTTTCTACAAGGTCTGTGTAGTAAATAACTCCGGATGTAACCTGTACACTATCCAACATAATATTGCGTTCATTCTGCCAAAGACTGCACTCCCATAAAATATGATGTGCTGATTGTTCATCTTCGCAGTCAGATGTGGAACATTGACAAAGAGGCGAGTCAACAAGCTTGAAGGAAAATAATTTACTCTTAAAGTTACCATGACCGGTGAGAAATTGAGCAACACAGTGATCAACCTCCAGCCATGTCCTGGCCAGCCGTTCACGAACGGATGGAAAGAACTGGTGGAGATGTCGGCCCTTGATGGAATTATCCCACCTACATTGCCATTCAGACAAAAGTTCCTCCCAGACGTCGGTCTGTGGTTTGAATAATCTAGAAATCTTATCACGGTCACGTAGGGTTAAAAAGTCTGCGTCCGTGGTCTCACGCGCGTTATAGTACATTGCAGCCCGTCGCTGCACTTCAAGATCGACTGGAAGTACACCTGCAAGTACCGGTAAGGCTTCAGTACTAACCGTCCTATACGCTTTGCATAAGAATATCAAAGCCAAACGCTGGCTTTGAAGCAATTTACGTCGTACCGCTCCTATGGTGGCCCTATCGGCCCAATGCATGCTTAGGTACTGTCCAAACTAGTTCTATAGATACGATACGCTGTTGCAAGCATCATGATCGCGGGAATACTGTCAGTAATACTGTCTGCAGTATTCCCGCGATCATGATGCTTGCAACAGCGTCGAAATATCGGGAGCTCATTAATAAACAAAACCACGGATATTATCCCGTAAGTACTTTAAGTGTAGTGAAAAACCGTGAAAGTCTTTAATAGTTCTATAGATACCTTATACCACAGAAGGTATATTAGTATTAACTTCAGTATTTCAACTAGGACGCTCACACCGAAGGCTGTAAGTTTGCACGGAGAGTCATAGAACGTTCCATGGTCTATAAAACTGGTAGACCGAGTCTCAAACGTCTGTTTCTTTGCGTGTCGATGGGCTCAAATTATACCCAACCAGTATATAGCCACCTGCACAGCTCTTTCGCGCAGCTCCGTTTAAATTCAGACGTTCCAAACGTCGAAATCCGTGGACGTAGAAAAGTACTCAAATGGAGTTAGGCAGGACAACTTTCAAAGCACGATGACGGCAGGTGGAGTAAAGCTGTGGCTGAGTGTCGACCGAGGAATGGAAAGACATTGTTGCCATCGCGGGAAGAAGGTCGATGCTGGCAAAGAAACGAAGAGCATGCAGCCTATACTACCCACACTTGTGTTTCATCATCTGCCTAGCCTTTTCCCAACTATGTTGTGGTCGGCTTTCTTTCTAATCGGATGCAGCTAAATACCAGTATTTTACATGGAGCGACTGCCTACGTATATATGGGAAATACGATCCCTTTTGGTAAGACTCTACGTCAGACTTTCGGGCGATTGCCTACACAACTGGGACCAACGTCTTAACGTGCTCCGAAGCACGGAGAAAACTTGGTTTGTAATAGCTGGTCACCCATCCACGGATCATCCTAGGCAAGCGCGGCTTAACCTGACAAGCGACCCGAGCGGCTGTTACTATTTCGCCACGAGGCCGAGGAATTATTTGTTTTACTGGTTCTCTTTTACTGTGTCTATCTATACTTAGATACAGTCCAGACTAATTCCATATGTACTAATACTAACACTATCGGGATTCTGCTTAGGTATATTTCGAAGAAAGGCTTGTTGAGTAATACTCGGCGGACCTCAAATTACGGGCGTTGAAACTTGGGCACTGAATTTGTAACTTCTTAGGTACCGTTATTATTAGAGCTACGTTTTGTTTTTGTAGGACTATGTCTTGGCTACTTGTAGGAGAGTAAAATGCGGCTGAATTGATTAAAAGTTGTAAGAAATAGGGATCGTTAACCAATCAAAATACAAAAAATACAAAATACAAAAATATAAAAATATTTATTACTTCTCAAACATAGTGTCATACATAAATTGAGGCAGCCCCAGTAAGTTACAATAGTACTTGTGTCGGGACTGTCTCGCTCTTCCCATAAGTGGTATCCTAATACAGTCTTCTACACGTCTGCACCATACGGCGGTCCGGGGAAAGAGCTGTTTTGCTATTTTTAATTCGCCAAAACTTTTTTTGCAAACTCCTCCTCCTCCTTCTTTTTATGTTCCAATGGTAGTAAGCACGTTAGGCATCCGGAACCTTACTTAGTAGCATCTAGTGATGCTATCTCCAATAAGGGAACTGAAGAAACCTGTCCCTCAATAAATCTAACAGCCCCTATAACCACAATAGAACAACGGCACTATTTCTTGAAGCACCCTGTATCCTTCAACTATTGGTAGCTCACAATAGCGGGTGATTGCTCCGTGCGCCTGCATAAATCACCCTGTATATTGTGTGGGTTAAACCATAAGATCTTTCTTTCTCGGAGGAAAATTAACGAGAACTACCTGCTAGATGAAAATGAACTAGCGTACTCCTCTTTTTGTAAGAAAGTAGGTTAATTAGCTTAAAATATTCATAATTTTAATTAAACAGCGCGCTTACTTTACAGTGAAGTTAGTAGCTATGCCTATGGTGGCTGTAAAAACACAGTACCTATACATGTTTACATACACTCACTCCTTTTTCCCATGAGTGTAGGCAGAAACAAAACTCCTCCTGCTATGATTGTTGCATACTCCTTTCGTTTTGATTTGTTCGCTTTCCACGTTCATTTGTATTGATGATAGAGTTATACGCTCCTGACCTTCGTGAAGATTTCATCAATTAGGTCAGTGTATGTCCTTATATCTTCAAGGTTCATTCATCTGTCTTACTGCGTACTACAATGAAATAGTTTTAATTTCGTATAAATGTTTGTGAGGTACTATGTGCTTTCGTTCTGGAGTGGCGACCGCAAACCGGAAGACGTTGCGTTGGAAAACCTCCCACTAGGTGGACCGATGACCTGGTAAAGGTTGCGGGAATCTGCTGGATACGAGTCGCACGGGACCGTTCAATGTGGCAACACTTGGGGGAGGCCTATGTCCAGCTGTGGACGACTTTCGGCTGAATGATGATGATGATAACAAATAAACATTTTTGAATTGATTTTGATTTGATTTTGATGTGCTTTCATTAGAATAAAAAAAAAAGAGTATAAAAGTATTTACGAGTATTTGTCTCGCACAGGACAAAACAAAATGATTAAATTAACAATAAAACAAAATTATATCTACACTAATATCATAAAGAGGAATTTTTGTGTGCATGTTTGTAATGAATAAACTCAAAAACTTCTGCGCCGATTTCAAAAATTCTTTCACCATTAGAAAGCTACATTGACCCTGAATACATAGTCTATATTTTATCTCCGTAATCCCACGGGAATGGGAACTAAACCTCGTGACGTCCGCTAATAAAAAATAAACAAGAAAAAAATACTTAAAATGTCACTTACGGGATATCTTCCGTGATTATTGATTATTTTGAGCTCCCCGTGAAAAGCCGTGAAAGCTTAAAACAGTGTAAGAAAAAAAATATTAAAAATAAGACGTACATTACATTAAATTGGTCCTGTACGAGGCCAAAAGTCTATATCAGCATAGTGCTAATGTAACAGTGCTGGTATTCTGATAAGGGTCAGGTATTCTGATAAGTTGAAGGTGCTATGCAGTCATAGCACCTTCACCTTATGGCCCTGACATGGGTTTAGGAATGTGTTTATTAGTTACGTGAAATATGCTTCAACTTATCATAAACTTATACTTAAGGTAATTCTATATTATTCGATGACCTGGTGAAGGTTGCGGGAATCCGCTGGATGCGAGTCGCACGGGACCGGTCAATGTGGTGACACTTGGGGGAGGTCTATGTCCAGCAGAGGACGTCTTTCGGCTGAAATGATGGTGATAATGATGAATTCTATATTATGGTTGTAACATGATTGTATACCTAGAACATGCGCATGTCACCGTGAATCTAACAAACAACATTTCGTTTTGAGCCCTGTATCAAAACAAAACAATGATTTCATAAAAGTATGTAGCATTAGGTTGAAAAAAAAGCCTGCGATTGTCATCCCTCTGAATCTCTTGTTAACATTTGAACAAAAAAAGGCATAGGAAAGTATAGCAAACAAAATAATATGCGTGTTATTTACATCAAAGTATACCCGGAAGCATAGATAAAAAAAAAATCCAACCTGCCATAAATAATTGGAAGAAGGGGTGATCAAAACATATAACATTACGCTTGTTGTTTCCGCGTCGGGTAAGGCAGAGGTGACCTGTAACAGTAGACCCAAATTTCGCCTGTAATGTTTTTGGCGCAATTTTTTTCTTATTTCTTTTGTAATAGAGGGCGAACCATTGAGGAGCTCGTGGCTAAATAATAACAGCCGCTCGGGTCGATCTTTAGGTTAAGCCGTGTTTGCCTAGGTTGGTCTGTGGATGGGTGACCACCCTTACATACCGAGTTTCCTCCGTGCCTCGGAAAGCAAGTTAAGCTGTTGGTCCCGGCTGTCATTTGTCCATCTTTGACAGTCGTTACAGGTAGTCAGTGACCCAAAAAGTCTGACAACCAGTCTTACCAAAGTGGTATCGTATTACCCAGTATGAACTGGGTTGTGGAGGTCAGATAGGCAGTCGCTCCATGTAAAATACTGATACTCAGCTGCAACCGGTTAGACTGGAAGCCGACCCCAACATAGTTGGGAAAAGGCTAGGCAGATGATGAGGACGAACCATTCTTATCGAACCTCGTTTCAAGTTCAACTATTTTCCCTCCATTCGCTTATATTCTACGTCAAAACATAATTCACCTCAGATGGCCTCTAAGAAATCTTAGATAATGCGTTGCGAAGTTCGAAGCCCATTTCAGTCATTTATTTCTCGCTCCTTGTTCGAGAATCGTAATTGTACCTCTAGTATACCTTTGTTCAATTCAGAAGGTACTTTTAAAGGTATTCTCAGAAATTATTAACTTAATATTAATTATTCTTGTAGGTAATTGAATTTGACCTCTGTTAAAATCTCAGTTTTGTTAATTCAGTTCAGGACTTCAGGTTGGCAGGGAAAGATACTTTCTTAGAAAATGTTCTTCGTTATAATTTTCATTTAATAAAGCATAATATTTTCACTGTGTTTATTGGTTAAACTTGGCTCATAATAAATTAGGCACCTAACTTTTAAAAGTTTGCATCACGTTTTTAGTGTCAGGGTATCCCGCAAATTTTCTTATGTTTTTTGCAATTTTGCGGTCAGTGAAAACATGCGTATTACGGCCGCGAAACATCAACATACAGCCTGACTGACCAGCAAAATGAAAAACCAATAACAAAATTTTCATTTTCGCGGAGCTAAACGCGAGTTTTATAATGCAAAAAAGCATATGATTCACTGCAATAAACAAAACCAGAAAAATATATGATATTCTTCAGGATATATGCTAGTATTATAGTGTTTTGAAAACATAATACAACTAATTTTACTCGATAAAAATATCGTTATTTTATGTCTAAAAAATTCTTTTAACGAGTAAAAACCATACTAAAATACATGCGATCATTCTGATTTTTTTGGCAAATAATTCTACAAGTGACATATTAATTAGCATGATAGATTTTTTGTAAATCGCAAAAAAACATTCATTTCGCACTATTCGGCCTGCAGTGATTGACGTATCAACCATTTTGTAGTGCAAGCTGATTAGAACTTTCAATCTGCCTTACATCAGATGAGTTGATCTACGTCACTTATACTGCCAAAAAAGAGGTCACCTTATACTGCTTTTGTTATCACTGACTTGCGGCCTATTGTACAATCGTCTTGCTGGATCATTGTCATTTCCCTGGATAAGGACAGATCTAGGTGAGAGGCTAGGTCTTAGAACTGTGTCTAGACTGATATGAAATGACATTGCAAAAACGACGCCTACCTAGTTAGCAAGTTCCCCAATACTATCAAAGCAAGAGTGAACAGGCATCTTCTGGGCACGCTCGTTCCATCATAGACCTCATCCATCGCGTGATAGAGGTCAAGAGCAGATCTATTTTACAGTAAAGACAAAATCTATCACAAATTAATTCACCAGCAAGTTTATCATTCACCAACTTATCTGCTTTTCTCAATAAAAGCTCAGTCAAACTTATCTATCAACTCAAAATCTAATAAAATACCGCCGAAGACCAAAACAATAAAAATAAACCTACGATCAAACGGTACCAGGAAACACGTCATTATCACACGGTATCAACCGCGACAAGGCACAAGGTATTGTCTCAGAAATATCTTACATGCTAATGTCCACTTAATTTAGTTCACCCGAGAACCACAGAAAAAGAAAAATAAAGAAGATCCACATTCTAAGGGCAGACTTCGCAAATGAAACTGATCGAGAAGGGCACGTTTATTTAAACGTTTAAGAAAGTCAGTTTCAATGATTATAACAATGGGACACTGACAGCTCTTAAACGTAGTTTAGGTGTGTTGATCGCGTTCAGTTCCTTTGGTCAAATTCGCCCCAAGGAAATATAATGGAAACTATACAGCATTTGAATTCGAAGTTGCCTGTTGTATTAAGAAAGTGTTCTTGTTATTTACGCATCTGGCTTCAAATAACTTTTCAACTGTTGTCGATTCCATGTGTAGACAAGTGAACCTATTGTAACTTACTACTTCGTGCCCAATAGACTCTTGCGCAAGTGCGCGGGTGGTCCGGCCACCCAGCCACATCACAGTTATCGATAACGCACCACACTAGCCCACTAAAGTGCGTTACATGTCGATTTTATCGAGCGCTTTAATTATAATAGGTGGCCGCCGCCTCTATTTATCGATGACCAAGAAATATGAGATAGTGCGACAAGGAAGCTTAATGTACCACAGATAACCTCTGCAGCGATTTATTTTGACGTTGTGCTTTTATTATCTATGGCACGACGATTTTTGATAGCCGATAGCGAGCGAGTTAAGCCGCGCAGGCTTTAATGCACCATTCAATTTTTATTTGTCGTTCATTCAATTTTATGAAAGTGCATAGTGAGGCTCTTTTTCAAGCTACATTATTAATCTTGCTTCAAAAGACTTAACGCACCGCAGTAGCCAAGAATGTTCACTCTTTCATCTTACCATTCAAGTTTAGTACCACAATAAAGCCGCTTCCCTACGGTATCGGTAATTCATTAACCCAATAGCGATCGATGTCAAGTGAATCTGCAAAAATATGGCACACTTCCCGTAATTAATGGAAAACATCAACATACTCATAAACAGGGCAGGGTGTTGCGTCAGACCATTTTCCAATTTACCCCTTGTGTAATGTTGATTGGTGTGAGAACCTCCAATATAAACGTAATCGGCTTTTAATTACCGGTCCCAAACAAATCCGCATCGCGGCCCGGCCACCGACCGAACCGTGTAACCGTGGATCCCCGGCAATGTTGGCATCCGACGTAGGTATCGACGATTTAGAAACGGTTCCCGTGATTCGATGCGCGCGAATCCCTCGCGGTATTTCCTTACGAAGTATCTTAATTGCGGCTAATTGCAAGAAAAGCCCTCCCATTAGGAGCCCTCTTCGCAAAGAGTAAACGAATTAACAGACACGTAGCTCGCTAACAAAGAGGCGGTAAATTCGTTTTAAAACACGCCCGGTTCAGGTGTGAATAAGCCAGCTCTAAGTAGAATAGATTAAAGTATGCTAAAGCAAACAAGGCGAGATTTTCCCGCGATAAAATCGTAAAGTTCCATTTTGTGCTGCTCCGTAATAACAAAAAAGTAGGTTTCATTTGAAAAAAAAAGAAGTAAAATCATAGCTTTATATTCCAATAAATTGGAACGTTCCTACATTCAAATTCGGAATTGAGCTGCGTTTTGTTTCTTCGTCGCACGTATCACAAAGTGGGCCGTTAATGTTACGGTTAATTGACCGACTCATTAGTGGCAGACGGTGGCGGAAGGCGGCATCTCTTCAGAACTATACTTAGCGCTACATTAGGCCAGCGTGACCTTTAACTCCACGGCACACGGTTGAATATTGTGTAAAAACATTTTCCTAATACTGAGAAGTGTTTAGAATCGTGCGAACTGCATTCGGTTTCCGCTCTCGCAAGTTCAATACCACGACGACTGCACTTAGGGCTACCGTGCTTTTGAAGTTATATTGAATGAAAGTATTTCTTAATATACAACGCTGTATGGAATTGGTTTTGTTTCTTTACTGATTAGGGAGTAGTGTAATATTGTTTTCTATTGTAATCAATAAACACAAGAATAGGAGTATGAAATCGAAATAATTATGGAACTAAAGATCGCATTCATATTTATACTCGTAAATCATTAAACATTTTCCTAATTAATAATTATCTATTTGCGTCGACATACAACCCTAAGTGCGGTTAGCAGGTGAGGATATTAAATGCAGTGTGTATAATCTGTGCCGACACAAACGCCATCTGTAGTTATGATGATACAAGTGCACATAGCGAGCACTAGACATTTGAACATTAACCGAACGCACCCGACAATTATCGGCTAATATAGTACATACACGCCTACACGTTATAGGCGGGATTGCTAATGCAATTTCGCTAATTAATCTATGGATAAACCGCGGTTTTCTGTGGGAGATAATGGCGGTTCAATGCGAGGATGCCAAAGCTAACATTTTTTATGGACTGATAAACTATCGTGCAAAAGGTTTTACATTAGGGTTTTACTTGCATACCTTTGCCTACTTTTTGTAGCCATCGAAAAATAGCCCGATAGCTTTGCTTTACTAGCTATAAGGCTCCCACACACAGGCGCGTTTTTGCGTTTCTGTGTGTTTTTTACCAAATGTTCTAAGAACCGATATTCGATTTTGTATTGGAAAGCAGAAACGCAAAAAAGCGCCTGTGCACGCCCCCATAAATTTGTTGTAATTTTGTCACTTGTAATTGACGACATTTATTTGCTCGCGTGAGATAATGGTGCGTTTTTATTTGTAATTTCAATAGCTGTTCTTAATTCATTTACCGCTTGTGAAAATTGTAAATTTAACTAAACATATTTTATTTCCCCTTTACAGGTAAGTCCCATGTTCCGCACAACAGTAATGTTACACGGAGAGCAAGACCGAGTAAGTACGGTATAATCCAATGATATTCTAACAAACAGATATGTTATACACCTACAAAACCACCGAAAAAAGTGTGCCGCGGGGGAGAGCCAGCTCACATACACGCAGTGACGCAGAATAAAGGAAAAACAGGCCAATTGACACGTTTTCGAGTCTTCACGATTGCGCGCTCATAACATATCTGTTTAATTAAATATCATTGGTATAATCTAATTTCTTAAGCACAAGACTTGACAAATGAGGGATGTCGGAAGTCGTAAACCTTTTAGGCGTAAGTTTGAAGTTGTAAGTCTTGGAAGTAAAGAGCTAACAAAACAGATTAAATTAACTTTTTCTGGCTCTCAGCGGTGAAAAAATTGGTTTCTGAAAAAGAGGCTTTAATTCAAATTTTCCAGTCGTTTAATATTTTTATTTATTTTGTTTTCTATTAGACTAAACATAAACATTAGAGCCTCACTATTTGTAACGACAATTAATTATGTAGGTACCATAGTCTTCCTCGCCATTTTCATAGACAAAACTAGCAAACACATAACAAAAGCTTCTCCAACAATAATCCAGACATAACAAAACCACTATAATATCCTCAACATAAAATAAGAAAACAGCCCGAAACTTTTTGTAAGATTTTCAACCTTTTCAACAGAAGGTACTAAACCTTTTTCATTACCTTCAAGTTGAGACGCGGCCATCTTTCATTCGCTGTCTTGAAGACGCGACGCGACGCAACTGTCGTCCCGTTCATATCACGGCATTAAAACTTTTGGAAGCGGCTCGAGGACTCGTGGTACTAAGAAGTTTTTCTTTATATTTACATAATTTTCGTGGCAAGAGTTGTGGGGATAAAATGTTTATTTAGCTAGTTCTTTTTGAGAGTGTTGCTGACTGAGTTTTAGGACGATTACGCAAGAAGTTTCTTCAAAATAGGTTTATTCTTAAGTAATTTCCAGGCCCAAGATTTAATACTGCTGTATTAATTATCAAGTAATCCCTCGTAAACTACAAATCCCTCATAAAATTGAACTCTTCCATTAGTCCCAACTATTTAGCTCACGAATAAACATTAGCAGTAATAGCTCCATTCTAAAACAGAGTCATTAGTTAGAAACCCAGCAATGGTCCATAAAGCGTGCAGAGGTGGCTTTATAGTACACATACATATTTATATGTACGTTTAATACCTGTGTGTCCTTAGCGTAGTCATTAAAGTCATCCCCCGCATCAATTAACACGTATACTTATGATCTCATTCACTTCCAGTGTGTCTGTCTAGTAAAATCCGCGACACGGCACAACGAGGCAACTCGTAAAACTGAATTAAAAGCGCGAAAATGCCAAAGTTGGCGATGGTTTGATGAATTGCTGGTAATGCGAGTTCACGAATGCCTTGTGTGACTTTTGACTCGTTAAAACTTATACAATGTGTGTTGTATTATTAGAATATCATATATGTTTGGGAATAATAAAACATTTTCGGGGAGGGGTCGTGTTTGTTTGTTTTCTGTAAACTTGTGTGACGAATTTTAATCAATTTCAAAACCATCTAGTTAGATAGAGTGGGAGGCGTACATAATAGCACAATACCTACCGTTCACTGCAAAACGTGTTACACTAACCATAGACAAGAAAGGATTTTGTTGTGGTCTATATAAAGGTCCTGCATAGCTATTCACAACCCTTCGATTCAATTTTCGATTTGGAAAGTCGTATGTCTATCTCGCTCGATTTCGTAATGTCAAAAAAAGATAGACATACGACTTTCCGAATCGAAAATCGAATCGAAGCGTTGTGAATAAGGGGCCTGGTTAGTGTATGTTTCCCCTCCGATATTGAAGCAATGACAACAAGATTGTTTTGGCATTCGTTTCCACAGATTACAATACTCATCAACCAAATGGAATAATATTCGCATAGTTACTATGAATGACTCTCAAGGGATACGACGACCTATTCTTAGTAGCCAAACAGCTTTAAGGAACACGACTACGTGTAAAAAGCCCTTTATTACCGACTGACAGGTCCACGTTAATGTTCGAATGAATTTAAATTGGTAATTATTAATAACGAACTTTGTGTCTGTCGTTATAATTATCTGAAATCCATTTAGCTCGTTCTGATTTCAAATAGAACTGCGTACTTTTGTGAAAGGAATAAATTCTCGTCGGGAGATAATGTGAAAGCTTTTTACATGTAAATGTTGCCATAAAGTATTATTTATTACGTAAGGTACTTTGCTCATTATTTTTATTTGTTAGGATTTGCAAAGGGTATCGGATCGGTATCTTAATATAAAAATGAATCGCTAAATGTGTTGCTAAGCGCAAATCTCGAGAGCAGCTGAACCGATTTCGCTAATTCTTTTTTTATAATATTCCTTGAAGTACGAGAATGGTTCATAAGGAGAGAAAAAATAATAAAATTGTCTGAAAAGTCTAAAAACAACACTTTTCTATACTCCCATACAAAATATTCGTTCATAATACTTAAAAGTCAATTTGAACTTTAAAACCATACCATAATAAACCCAAAATTAACACAGACCTAATATCGTATACAGCCAAATTCATAATCATGCAAACTGGCCCAAGCCTAACCCAAAACATAACCCTATTAAACATCAAAAGTGTCCCAAAGACTAGGGTGACATCACACAGGTAGAGTTAATGAATTCGCTATGCGCTTGCGTTCGCATGCATGAATATTAAATGTAGTAAGAGATAAAATGCTAATACCAGCAATATGCATAGATATTTATCCTGCGGTGAGTTAGTGAGATAGCGCCTCGATAGCGAATAGGATTAGCTCAGCTTAATGTTGTGTTTGCATCTGTTGTATGGATTATTGTGATTTTTATTACGTACACGTAGAATTACTTACTTTGAAATAAGTTGTTGGTTTTTTAATTGTTGAGGCAGTTGGATTATATTTCTGTTATACTAATATGAAACTTAAATACTGTGTTAGTTCTATCATACTTAGGTACTGTCGTGGTCTTTTTCACCTGACCATTTTAATTTTTTTTCGCTTTAATTATGTGGAGGCACCGAGCCACGCCCCCTTAAAGTTTGGGTCTATTAGGAAAGCGTCAACTTTGGCGCGGAAAATAACAATAACTCTCGTTTGGCGTGCGTCGTCAGTGCGCTCGGCCGATTCGGTATCTTTTCATTCATTATTTCTATACAAAATCAACAGGGCGGGGCTAGAGAGCGTTTCTATGTTGCGAGTGCAAGCAAAAATTAGCTTAGTGGTGGTCAGGCGGGAGTGTCCTCGATAGTACACTTATCTTTGTGGGTCCCAGCCGTGCCCAAATGGGCACGGTGCATTGTTATTTTAATTGTGTCTGTAATTTCGGGTATTGAAGTATTAAAGAGAAAGAATGGGTTGATTTCCATGAATCCACAGAAAAACATACAATTCAAAACAATAATCTTAATCAATAGTGAAATGTATAAGGTGCTTACTTAGTATGGATACTCCTCTGCCTTACCCTCCGGGGACAGCAAGCGTGATGGTTTGTTTATGTGCGTGTACTATGTATGTACTACATTAAAAAGTATGGCATAGAGAATGGTTATCAACTTCATAAAAAAATCCAAACGCGCACTTCAACAATAGAAGATACGGGAATATCTACACGAGTAAAATATCTCCGCAAGTTCAAGATCCTCTGATATTTATACACAAGAGAAGACAATAACAGATAGGCAAACAATAAACTATCCCGAAAATGGTTGTTTGTATTCAATTACCGTGTAAATATTCAAATAGGATTCCAAGATACGATATCACTACAATTTACGGGTCTTGGACCTGTTTTCACTAACATTAAGTGACATCTAGATAAATGCTTAAATATTTTGTGGCTGTTGGAATTTCTGCTCTCAAAACGGTGAAGGAAAACGTGAAGAAACCGGCATTATCCTAGAACCAAAATATCGAAGACATTGTGACATCTACCAATCCGCACTAGGCCCGCGTGGTAGATTAAAACATTCCCTCTCATAGAGATAGGCCTCCGAACGTTATTGACTATAGTTGGTGCCAGTTAAGATGAGAATAGCGGTCATTGATCCACCAACATTTATTAAACTTCTTAACTTTGAAAACCAAAAATAAGCATGTTCAAGTCTGGAATAGTCATCTATCGTGATCTTCAACATTTTTTGTAATGAAAAACGATACATGGCTTATTGGTTTTGGTTCGTACGAAGAGACAGGAAAAGGGCAATGACCGCTTTTCTCATCTTAACTGGCATCAACTATAGTTAAGCTTATCATCATCATATGCCTAGGCTTATCCCAACTATGTTGGGTTTGTTTCCGGTCTAACCGCATGCAGCTGAATACCAGTATTTTACATGGAGCGACTGCCTATCTGACCTCCAAAACCCAATTAGTACTGGGTAATACGATACCCCTTGGTAAGACTGGTTATACTCATTCATGCTTATGGAATTTCTTAGCCAATCTTTAAAAATCCACCAGAGCACTTTCACTCAGTGAAAACCGGCCTAAGACAACATAGTCGAGAATAACTTCCAAAACTCTTAGTACTTGAAAATCTGTTAGGAATAACTTGTAATCTCACTGTAATTTTACTAATGAAGTGTATCTGATC
This sequence comes from Xestia xanthographa, assembly GCA_905147715.2. Taxonomy (NCBI): domain Eukaryota; kingdom Metazoa; phylum Arthropoda; class Insecta; order Lepidoptera; family Noctuidae; genus Xestia; species Xestia xanthographa. Next base: position 4,591,524 of record LR990655.1, read on the forward strand.
TTATAAGTCTTGAGTTAATTACCTTTCGCACCTTCATAATGAATGAAGTGTGACCTTAGTTGAAATTAGAGAATGCTTGTTAGTTTCATTCATGATTTTAATTTACTTGTGGAATTGTTTTAAATATTATTGAAGTGAAAACTTCTTTAGGCACGTTAAGCACTTTTTGGGTGAAGGAAAAACATTAAACTCATCGTCACGTAACGTAACGTGCGGTCACGCTTCGTAGCCGTTCGTAGCACTCGTAGCATCCGCTACGGCGTAGCACCACATAGGCAAGCGCGGGGCATAACCAGGCAGTGCTACGACTGGGGCGGGGCCTGTGTACTTTTTGTTTTCACTTCTATCGGCAGTCTCAAAAGACTGCTCCGATTTTTTATTTTTAGAAAGCATCCTATAGATACCTCTTAGTACGATATTCGAAGTATTGTCATCTCGTTTATAATAATAGACTCACTATAATAATTAATCAATACAATTATCGTCTGCCTAGCCTTTTCCAGTCTAAATGGATGCAGCTGAATTCCAGCTATTACACGGTACTAAAAAATATAGGTACTGAAGCTGGATAGACTTCTATGACGATCTAGATGCGAAAGACGAAGGGTGAGGTGTTTTGGCGTACCTTGGAGCAGTGCCCACGCAAATGCTGGATATAGATCCAGCATTTGCGTGGGCTAATGGGAAAACTGAAGAATGTAGGTTATATCTGTGTTTACCCTTTGACGGATTACAACGTGTTATGTTACAATCGGCAAATCTGCCAAGGTTTAAGAAGTTCATAGGAGATACTACCTACAATCTTTCAGCTGATAATAATATTTATCGTAACGTAATGCAAATATAGAACCGTTTACGAACTTATGCAACGAAATCTTGGAAACAGAGCAAATCCCGACTCAATGGACAACGTCCACTATAATACTTCTGCACAAAAAGGGAGATAGAAACAATATGAACAACTATAGACCCATTAGTCTTATGGCAAATATGTACAAAGTTTTCATAAAAATAATATTGGAAAGATTGACTAAAGGACTAGACAGTAACCAGCCAAAAGAACAAGCGGGATTTCGCTCAGATTATTTGACAATCGATCACATTCACGTCGTCAAACAAATAATTCAAAAATGCAACGAATACGACCTCCCGTTCTATTTGGCGTTCGTGGACTATAACAAGGCGTTTGACTCTTTAAAGCATAGCTACATTTGGATGTCACTAAAGAACCAGGGAGTAGAAAACAAATATATTAACATAATACGACAGATATATGCTTATAGCACAGCAAAAGTACAGCTCGAAAGAATTGGAGATCATTTTAAAATCCAGAAAGGAGTCAGACAAGGAGACCCGTTGTCACCAAAAATATTCAATGCTGTTTTGGAAAACGTCTTTAGACAATTGAACTGGGATGAATTTGGCATTAATATAAACGGGGAAAACTTACACCACCTTAGATTTGCAGACGATCTCATTCTTTTTGCAGAGGACCCCACCACACTTCAAACCATGCTTCAACAACTAGCATCGGAAAGCAAAAAAAGCAGGGCTAACAATGAATACGAGCAAGACCAAATTGATGTCAAATATGGAAAAAGTCAAAATAGAAGTGGAAGAAGAAGAGATTGAATATGTAGACGAGTATATATATCTCGGACAGATTATAGCTGTAAAAGATTTGTCCACTAAAGAAGTTAACCGAAGAGTAAATAACACTTGGCAAAGATACTGGTCTCTTAAAGAAATAATGAAAAATAAAACTGTACCCGTTTCAGAAAAAAGGAAGCTATACAACACCTGCATTCTTCCATGTCTCACGTACGGCTGCCAGACCTGGCCATTATCACGAAAAATCGAACATACGCTATGTGTATGTCAAAGAGGAATGGAGAGGAGCATGCTGAACCTAAGACTTCAAGACAAATGGAAAGCTACGAAAATAAGGAACATCACTAAAGTGGCAGACGTTAGAGTAAAAACCAGAACACTCAAATGGAAATGGACAGGTCATATGATGAGAGCTAAGATGGAAAAATAGACCAAAAAAGTCACAGAGTGGTACCCAAGAAATGGAAAAAGACGTAGAGGAAGACAGATGAAAAGGTGGGAGGATGATCTGCCAAAGGGCTGGCGAAGAACTGCTCTGGATAGAAATAATTGGAGGGAAATAGAGGAGGCCTATGTCGCAAGACAGCCTGACCTGGTAGCTGATTAGTTTTAAGTTAATGTATTACTAGTTTATGTATTAAGGTCAGAGTAAAATAAAGGCTATTTTTATTTTATTTTTTATTTATTATTTTAATGCAAATATACGCAAACATGAAAATGGCGCAGATTATCGAATTAATCCGTATTTACTCGTGGCCTGTTTGTATTTATAAGCATCGTAAGGGTTTCCAACAATTTGGGAATATTTTAAAACAAAAAGGTTAATTATTTACTTGAGTTCTCGCTCTTTTAGAATTACGGTGTGAGCAGTATTTTGTTTACGTTAGATGAATTGGCCAACGTGATGGATTCTGATATTAATCAAAACCTTCTGAGAATTAGGGATGGGTCAAACTGATGCGGTCAAAGTGACAGATACTTCTGTATGGATTTGTGTATTTAGATGTCCAATATGTCCTTAGGGATTTGTCTTATCCTTTATGGAATTAGAACATAGAGGATTACTGGCATAACAGACGGTATTGGAAATTTGTAGGAAGTGTAGGAACCATGCGTGCCGTATGGTACGTAGCCGTTAGCCGTGTGGTATCCGGCAGAGTAGAATAGAACCAACTCCACACGGGTGTCGGGTGTCACGGGTGTCGTATAAGGCGACTAATGTCTGAGGCAGAACACCTTGCGCTTCCGTAGACCTGAGAATGGGCAGCAGCGTTTTCTGTTAGTCTTTCATCACTGCGATCTCCAATCCGCCTGCCAAGCGTGGATATTACGGCAAATTCCTCCCATCATGGGAGAGGCTTATAGCCAGCAGTGGACGTTATGGGCTGTTGTTGTATTTACGGAAAGCCATATTAAACGACGAAATCAAAACAGACAATTATTTCGTACTAGATTTACCCGGAAATCATTCCACGCGAACTTTCAAATATAGCCTATGACACTCGGGGAGCTTCCCATAAGTGAAGAATTTTTGGAATCGGATCAGAAGTTCAGAAGATATTCCCCAGAAAGTGGTTAATGGAATAGTTTGGACTTTACCTCTTTCTAATTTTAGTATAGTATAGATTCATCTATAACAGCCACAATCAAGTAACATCCCCATAACTCCACAGTCCCGACATTCCTCCAACAAAACAGCCGATCACAACTACATCAATATTAATTTTAAAACCGCACCTCCGAGAGAAACCGCAAAATATCCTTCTAAATTTAAGCAGCAAATACCGCTTACAATGGCGGGGCTTTGTCTTTGCGGTATTAACCCATTAATAACATTAACAATGCGGTACACCGGCGGCTTGGTAATTGAACGTCGGTCCATCTGTTATCTTACCGTAGCCTAATGAAATTGTCTGTGAACGATCATTAATTATGCTAATACTGGATTTGGATATCTAGACGCGGGTATTGGTGAAAAAACGCGATTTTTCAAAAATAATCTTGTTTTTTTCCTCTGAGCCCTCTAAGCCGTAAGTTCATCTAAGCCGTGTGGTATCCGGCAGAGTAGAATAGAATCAACCCATTACACTCACGGGTGTCGTATAAGGCGACTAATGTCTGAGGCAGAACACCTTGCGCCTCCGTAGACCTGAGAATGGGCAGCAGCGTTTTCTGTTAGTCTTTCATCACTGAGATCTCCAATCCACCTGCCAAGAAATTACGGCAAATTCCTCCCATCATGGGAGAGGCTTATGTCCAGCAGTCGACGTTATGGGCTGTTGTTGTTGTTGTTGTTTTCCTCTGAAATGCCAACGTCCCTGCTGCCTAACCGCCTGGGCAGGAGAATGACGGTTGATTCTACCCAAGTACCCATCATCATTCTCTCCTGCCCTTATCCCAATTTATTTGGGGTCAGCGCAGCATGTCTTCTTCGTCCATACTTCTCTATTACTCGTCATCTCAGCAATTACCTTTCTAGCCATATCATCTTTCACACAGTCCATCCATTGTTTCTGTGGTCTTCCTCTACTCTTATAGCCACCTGCATTCATAATCAACATTTTCCTAATTCTCTCGTTGTTTCTACCCATAATTTTAATACTATGACTGAAAAGATTTTCCGACCTTCCGACCTGATCTTAGATCTCCTTCATCGCTTTAAAACCAGGATGAAACAAGGTCATGAACAGTCCGATTTACTGATAAATAAATTTAAAAAAAAGCTTCAATCTAATTCACGTTTTGAGTTTTTCTAAATTACTTTCAGGTGTTTGTTTAAGAAAGATTAATTTCCATATTAATTAATCTCTGCACAAATATTTATTGTATGCAAATGTGAAAATATTGGTTCAATCGATAAAGTGATTAAACTTTGCTGTGAGACTGTAAACCTAGTGTCAATATTAGACTCAATTGGAGAGATCAATGGCTCTGCATCCCGCACTTTCGTAAAATAAACATCATTGGCTCTCAGTCAAGTGCAAACGACATCGATGTTGATACAAATTATTTACTGATGGTAAACTAGGCCTGGCACCAGAATTGTAATAAAAAGCCACAGAACGAAACATATTTTGATTACATTCGCGATGCTAATCAAGGCTCATACGAAGATATTATGTAAGGGATCGTCTCACGTATGCTCAAACGTTGACCTAATTGCGAAAGGCGACAGGGGCCCATCTCGGCCCATTTAATAAAGCCTCCCAAATAAAAAGTAGAGGAAGCCTACACATGGCGACGTACGAAAATGTTATTTTGCACATTTCCCTCAAACGCACAACGCTCAGCGTAATCCCGAGGATTGGGGTACACATTCGCAACAATACATTTTCCAAATTGTCTCCTTGAAGACGCAATAATTTAAAAAGGCGTAGCCTTGGGACTCCAACTTGTGATTTCATTGTCGCGTAACGCGGGTAACGCGGCCCACGGTGCCTATTCGCGTTTTTATTTACGTGCCAACACAGTTTTTAATGACGATGATGTATTGCTACAATTTCTTCTACAATCTCTGCGTAAAATTAAAAAGTTTCCCCAGGGAGCTATTCTCGGTCCGGTAGTGAATAAGTTTCGTGAGGGGAATGGTGTGATTCGTATTATGTGTAGTTACTACGAGTGTACATTACACAGGTACATGCAGGAACAGGTCCCGGGAGGCCTCGCCTGCATAAAGCTGACAGCCACACTATGGAGGATGTATTAAATCAGCCAACGTGGAAAAGATTTAATCGGAATGCTTTCTCACTACGAAGACTGCTAAGGAAACGATGGTTTAGCAATGTTGTAGTTATTCGTTTATGCAGCTTGCAATGTTGGTGGAAGTGATTACATTACCGAGGGACGCTATATTTACGTCGCCAAATTAAAGACAGAGCGCAATGTTCAGCTGTAATGTTTGAATTTTTACTGAAAGTTATATCTTGTGTTGCGATTACACATGAAAACATACGACAGTCTTCTTTTAGCATTTATCGACACTGAGTGTAATATCTGCTTTACTGTTATAATAATAGGTGCTCTACGTAAAACCGATTTCAGAGTTTTTCACGTAAATTGCATATGAAGAGCAACACAAACTAATTGTTTGCGCAGACGTCTAAACGAAGTCGCAACGAGATTGCATTTGCGAAAACAAAGTTACTGCGAGTCCCCGAAACAACTACATCTCTCGCGACCTTAATCCAATAAAAATAAAGAAGATATTCGCTTGTCTTCTTATTTCCACCTTCACCAGTTGTTCCGACCACCTCTGATTTCCCAAAGGGCTTTATTTTAAAAATCCACCTCAACGTTAAAAAGGTGAAAATATTGTACTTGTGAATTTTTGAATCAAGTTTCCTTGTTTCCGTGTGGAGTTTTCTTGATTTTTCGTCGACAAGGGATCATTAATATGCGCCCTCGGGGTTTAGGGCACTAGAAACTTGGAGACGTGTGGGGTGAGCCTAATCAGCAAGGGTTCTGTCGGAGGGTCGAGCAAACAAGGGAAACTTAGGACGACTAGTTTTGTTACTACAAAAGGTTTCGAGGGCTGGAGTTTTCTTTGAGGGATATAATGACTTTCGCGGCGGCTGTATGCGTTGGAGACGTGATCACAAAAGGGTAACTGCTTTAGATTTGTCTGTATGGTGTCGGACGTAAAGAATAGCACCATCCCATATCTTCCCGTGGGTGTCGTAAGAGGCGACTACGGGACTTGCCAGAGAATGGGCAGCAGCGTTCTCTGTGCTTTTTTTTTGTAACAACCGTACTGCGATCGCCAACCCAGGCCAAGCGTGGCGATTATGGCAAAAACCCCCCTTTGGGGGAGGCCCATGTTCAGGAGTGGACGTCTTTCGGCTGATATGATGAACTGCTTTAGTACTTGTATACTAATAACTCTTTTATACTAAAACATATTCAGATCAGTATCGAGCAAAATCTAAATTAGTTCCACGACTAAATAAAACACGGTAATCTACTACACGTTCAGATTAAAGCCTCTCCAAACGTACAACTCTACCTTTATAGCTGGTTTTCATTTCTAAAACTGTGTTGTTGTATAAAACACTAGCAGAACACAACACGTATCTGTACAGGCCAATATGTATATGAAATTGAGCGTAAAACACACAAATATGCGAAACAGTATTGGCCCACTTTGCTGTTTTCCTACACTGTGTAAATCACTGTGTAATATCAGTGTGTATAAAGCGCTATGCAGCGATTTATTCGCGAATATACTTTGATAGTTAATGCAATATCATTGTGTTCCATATTGTTGACACAAGCTTCGTAAAATGGCTACTGATTGGCAGCCACACTGTCCTATAATCTGAAGTAATTTTTTTTTTTAATATTAAATTAACCCAGTGATACAGGGTTAACCCGATGTTTAGAAAATCATTTTTAATTGCTTTCCTATAACGAAGTTTGAAAAAATCCTCCCATGAAGTTGATTAATTGATAAGTATATTAAACTACTTTGCTTCGACAACACTTAATTGATAAATATCTTAAACTACTTTGCTTCGACAACACTTAATTGATAAGTATCTTAAACTACTTTGCTTCGACAACGCTTAATTGATAAATATCTTAAACTACTTTGCTTTAACAACAGTTAATTGATAAGTATCTTAAACTACTTTGCTTTGACAACAGTTAATTGATAAGTATCTTAAACTACTTTGCTTCGACAACACTTAATTGATAAGTATCTTAAACTACTTTGCTTTGACAACAGTTAATTGATAAGTATCTTAAACTACTTTGCTTCGACAACACTTAATTGATAAGTATCTTAAACTACTTTGCTTTGACAACAGTTAATTGATAAGTATCTTAACACTTCAATACCCGCAATTACAGACACAATTAAAATAACAATGCACCGTGCCTCTGGAGGCACGGCCGGGAGCATACGGGTTAAACTACTTTGCTTCGACAACACTTAATTGATAAGTATCTTAAACTACTTTGCTTCGAAAACACTTAATTGATAAGTATCTTAAACTACTTTGCTTCGACAACACTTAATTGATAAGTATCTTAAACTACTTTGCTTCGACAACAGTTAATTGATAAGTATCTTAAACTACTTTGCTTCGACAACACTTAATTGATAAGTATCTTAAACTACTTTGCTTCGACAACATTTAATTGATAAGTATCTTAAACTATTTTGCTTCGACAACACTTAAGTACCTATGTGGTATGTCGCCTTAATCAGTTTTCGTTGTTTTTTTTTTGTGCAGTATTTGATAGACGGCCAAAATTATAAAAAAAGTTCCCATAATTTAATATTATTTTATTAATGACAAAGATTATTTGAAGACTACAATCATGTCTTTGTTGATTAAATAAATAAATAAATAAGTTTTTCCAAACTATTTAATTTTTTCATTTTTTTGTAATCTATTTGAAATATTTAAAACCATCAAATAAAAATATAATAATTACAATTGATGAATATTCTAGAGCACCCATTGTAGATAGCGTAACAAAATTCACGTCAGTGGTTATGAGCTAATCAAATACCTAACCTACGTACGGCTACTATAACCAGTTACCTGTGAAATTAATTAATTCTTTAGCGTTAAAGGTATTTATTTCATTGAATCCCTTTGTGTTTTGAATTCTTGGAATCAGCACCGTTACAAAATCCTCTTCTACCCGATTCTAAATATTTAATTATTTCTCCGTATTGTCTTTTACCGCCGTGTATACCTAGGTTTACCTTTAAACGAGTTTAACAAGGTGCGATCAAAACAATTACCTGGTTTCGCTTGTATTGAAATGAATACACAAGGATTTAATTTACAAATGTAATGTTTGAGAAACTTGATACCCACTAAACACGGGCTATAAAAGTGAGTTGCCGTGTCGTAAAGAGTTACTGAGCAGTGAATGTGCAACGTGCAAGTCTGTGCACAATAAACACTGTGTCGTAGTTGGAACACGACTCACACAGCACCCGTAGTGTCGATATCACCAACAATAACAGCCCTCGTAAAATTTGATTAACCCGTTGCACGCCGCACTAAAATATTGATGTATAATATCGACGCTAATTTTGTTTCACAACACGTCTTTTCCCTTTCATGTAATATATTTTAATACAGTAAATTGTAATGTGATGTAAAACGTAGTTCACAATTATGTAAAACTAATTTTGAATAACGTAAACACGCTATTACCAGTTCGTGATGTTGTTATATCTGACATTTAAATTGGGTTACCTAATTGTTGCCTAAATATAGGTAGAGTTATTATAATTGTAGACTATTTATAATTGTATTACAAATATGTGAATTTATTATGATAACGGTAATATACTAATTTAGTTAACCTCTATTAACTAATCAAAATTAGTGGTCAGTGTGTAAATATAAATCTTCCACCCAGCAAATACAGGTAGTGGTTGAACGTACTATTTATAAATGTACTAGCTGTTGCCCGCGGCTTCGCCCGCGTAAAGTTCGGTAATTGTCCCACTGAATCATAATAAAGGGATAAAATAATAGTATCCTACATGTTATTCCAGGTTATAAACTATGTATGTGCCAAATTTCATAATAATCACAATTTATTATTATCATCAAAATCACCATCACTATCACAACCACCATCACTATCACTATCACTATCACAATCACAATCACCATCATTAACACAATCACACCCACCATCACATTCACAATCGCTATCCTCGTTATCACAATCATTATCACCGTAATCACAATCATCTTCGTCATTATCACAAACACCATCTCTGTCACAATCACAATCACCATCACCATCACTATCACCATCACAATCACCGTCACCATCACAATCACCATCAAAATCACTATCACAAACACCATCATCGTTTTCACAATAATTATCGTCGTAATTACAATCATTATCATCGTAATAACAATCATTATCATCTCAATCACAATCATCATGATCACAATCGCCGTCACTATCACAAAATCAAGTTAAAACAATCACAATCACCATCACAATCATTCTCGCAATCGCTATCCTCGTTATCACAATCATTATCATCGTAATCACAATCATCTTCATCATTATCACCGTTGCTGTCACAATCACAATCACCATCACCATCGCTATCACTATCACAATCACCGTCACTATCACAATTACCATCACAATCACCATCAAAATCACTATCACAATCACCATCATCGTTTTCACAATAATTATCGTCGTAATTACAATCATTATCATCGTAATAACAATCATTATCATCTCAATCACAATCATCATGATCACAATCGCCGTCACTATCACAAAATCAAGTTAAAACAATTACAATCACCATCACAATCATTCTCGCAATCACTATCCTCGTTATCACAATCATTATCATCGTAATCACAATCATCTTCATCATTGTCACCGTCACTGTCATAATCACAATCACCATCACTGTCATAATCACAATCACCATCACCATCGCTATCACCATCACAATCACCATCAAAATCACTATCACAATCACCATCATCGTTACTACAATCATTATCATCGTAATCACAATCATTATCATCTTAATCACAATCATCATTATCACAATCTTCATCGTAATCACAATCATCATCATCATAATCATCAGCATCATTATCACAATAATCGTCACCGTTATCACAATCATCACAATAAATCAACATTAACCCTGTATAGAAGTCGAATCCGCCATCTTCTGGATCTCAAAATAAATGCCATTTTCGTAATCAGCGCCCCTGATAATCTCGGTATCGACACCCATATTGATTTTAGACATTTCAACCCCATCGCACCCCAACAGGGAATGATTGTATTTCAGGTCCGCCACACTAAATCTTAAAATCGTTGTTTTTGTATTACACCCGACCCAGTTTACCATAAAAACAATACCTATGTTGAATTTCAGGCTTTGTTACCCCATTTCCCCCTTTAGGGGTTGAATTCTGAAAAAACCTGAAACACAAATGTTTACTCATTTATTGATTGGAGTACTCCTGTTAAGTTTCGAATAAAGTAGTCTAACTAATCTTATTTCCCCATACAAACTTTGGAGCCCCGTTTAACCCCCTTAAGGGTTGAATTTTGAAAAATCCTTTCTTGGTGCAACCCTAGACCACATAAGGAACCTACTTGCTAAATTTGGAATCTCTAGACTCAGCGGTTTGGGCTGTGTATTGATTTTTAAACTTTGCCACCCCATTTCCCCCTCTTAGGGGTTGAATTCTGAAAAACCCTGAAACCCGTTTCTACTTATTTATCAATAGGAGCACTCCTGTGAAGTTTCGAATAAAATAGTCTAACTAATCTTGTTTCCCCATACAAACTTTGGAGCCCCGTTTAACCCCCTTAGGGGGTGAATTTTGAAAAATCCTTTCTTAATGCACCCCTAGACCACCTAAGGAACCTACTTGCCAAATTTGGAATCTGTAGACCCAGCGGTTTGGGCTGTGCGTTGATAGATGAGTCAGTCAGTCAGTCAGTCAGTCAGTCAATCAGTCAGTCAGTCAGTCAGTTTCTTCTTTTATATATTTAGATTACAAATATGTTAATTTATTATGATAACGGTAATATACTAATTTAGTTAACCTCTATTAACTAATCAAAATTAGTGGTCAGTGTGTAGGTAATTATAAATCTTCCACCCATGCAAATACAGGAGCCTAGTCAAATTATTAAAACGTGCCGAAAAAGATCTTTTTGTAATTCCTAGCAAAGCTTCCACGTGTACAAAAGTTTCCTTAGATCTGTTAATAAAAGAAAAACAAACTCAGTAGCAGCTGCGGGTTTACCCACTAACGTAAGAGTGTGGTTAATGTAGGTTTATTTAAAGTTGGTTGTAGATTTTTAAATCATCTTTATAGGTATCGTCTAGATTTCTAAAATAACTGTTTATTTTATTATTTTCAGTTTTTGCCGTTTATTAACCTTTAGCTTTTCATTTTATTTATGTATAGGTACTATGGGGGTCTTCTCCGCCTGACCATTTTAATTTTTTTTCGCTTAAATCATGCGGAGGCGCCGAGCCACGCCCCCTTAAAGTTTGGGCCTATTAGGAAAGCGTCAACTTTGTCGCGCAAAATAACAATAACTCTCGTTTGGCGTGCGTCGTCAGTGCGCTCGGCCGATTCGGTATCTTTTCATTCATTTTTTCTACACAAAGTCAACGGGGCGGGGCTAGAGAGCGTTTTTATGTTGCGAGTGCAAGCAAAAATGAGCTTAGTTGTGGTCAGGCGGGAGTATCCTCGATAGTACTTCGACTTTCATTTCATCTGAAAAATATAGTAAGAGTAATATTATTTTTTCCAAATGCAATGATGTGTATGGTACTTTTAATGGAAGCAACGCTAATAAAATAATGGACGCTTTCCATTACCACCACTTATTCAATATATTTTAATTAAAATAAAATGTCAACAAAAACCCGTATGTTTGTCAAAAATATATTAAAAAATATAGCTGTTACAACATTACCCTGCATTTAACGGTTGGTTGTTAGCTCTGCAATATGCTTGGTATTAAAAGCTTTTAGCTTCCGCATGTAACTAACGAGTTATAGTCTGTGATTTAGATGCCACCTACGTGTTTTATGGGTTATGTAGTTTATAGGAAGCCTGGTTTTATGCACACGACTAGGCAATGGGGGACACAACAGTTATTATTACATGGAGAACGGTTCGCAGCGTTTACTTCAAAGACTTTGGAATTATAAAGTGTTTGAAACGACTTTGACTCTGTTTCGACGTGAACTATACTAAGAATAGAACGAATTCAATGATAAAACGGAAGCAAGTGTGCAATTACTTAGTAAAAAAGTGTTAATCTCCCATAGTACATTTCTAGACTGACTGCCAAGGTTACTACAATGTCATACAATACATATTTTATTGTATGTTTTTTGTACTAAGGTACTTTTTTTATAAACAATTGTCACCTGAAAAAATAAGAGAAAATCTAGCAGATTTTAGGAAGACGCTAATAAAATCCTCCTTAAGAGCCTATACTACCTCAGATTAGCAACTTTATTTGTAGTGGTTCAAACTTCGTTTGTAATACTGTTAGAATAACGTTCTAATCAGCTTGCACTACAAAGCGGTTGTTACGTCAGTCACTGCGGCCGAATAGTGCGAAATGAGTGGTTTTTATTCTTTATAAAATCAAATTTTCGTCTTTTGGAAAAAATAAAAAACATAAGACCTGCTTTATAGTTAGTTCCGTTAGTATGCAAAGTTTCATGATCTAATTTGAAGTGCTTTTTGAATACCAGCGGTTTATTGTTCGATTTGGAGGTAACTTTGGGATTTTTTTCTATCGAGAAAATTTTATGAAATCGTGTTTTCGCCAAACATAGGACCTAACAGTAATCCTCAACTTTACCATATATTTATTTAAAAATTAATGCTGCAGTATTTTAGGCGTAACGGAGGATCATGCTAAGCCATTTGAAAAGACTAACTTAAGACTTTTGATTTTTTTAAAAGGCCAACTTCTAACAACAAAATAGGTCTGTAGGACCAACTTGCCCAACACGCAACACAAAAGCCCTTTCTAGAACTTATTTCCGCGACTTGTCGACCCCGAACCGTTCTTTATTAATGCCCTGCGCCCGAATATCGGCCATTAGGCCAGTCTGACGCTGGTCTCGAGCGGGATATGCGGTGATTTATCACAATTATGGAGATTTCGGACCCGCGGGACCGAATCCGAATATGACCGTACGTAGCTCATTGTAGCAGAACAGTGTGTAGTGAACTAGTGACATATTTGGGACAATCGATTTTTTTTGTATAGTTTCTATTAGACTTAGCTAATTTAAAACCTCTTTAAAGCGAACATTGTAATAAGCTTTCACGGTTTGTAACTAACTGTCACTTACGGTTACGGGATATAATCCGTGTTTTTCAATTATTCTGAGCTCCCGATATTTCGAAGCTGTTGCAAGATGAAATCGCGGGATGACATGTAACTGTAAATCATAGAAGATATCCCAGAAATTACAGTGTATCTTTATTAAAAGCGGGTTGGTAAGATATACAATCTAACGTATCCGTAAAGGAATTAATTTATGGTTATATCAACGGCTCTTTGTGGCTCATAAAACAAACTCGATAATTAGGTATCCACTATGTTCAGTTCAATAAAATTACTAATCTAGTAATCCCTCTATGTAATTAGCTTAAAGTAATGTTTAGCAAAAAAAAACCTTTGCAGACAAGTAAATATTAAAACTTCAAAGCAAAATAAAATAGAAACAGGTACTCTTGGGACATGGAGTCATTTAGGAATAATATTAAATACGTAAATAGGTTGTTTTGCCACTTAGTCAAAAGCTAAGTTTGCGGCCAACATGAGTAAAGTAAGGTTTATTTTAGAGTGTCATACCTACTATCAGAAGGCCAATATATGTCGCGTAAATAGATGTACTTACACATAAACCCACTCAATCTGAAATATTTGCACCGACTGTCAGCCATTTTTATTTTAATCATCAACACATAATTATTTAGTACTATATTTAAAAAAAAATGCAGAAGCAATCATTGAGCTATTACTACTACGTATAGAAGACAGCGCGAAGAAAATCTGTGCGCAGTGTGGGGCGCGCGGGGGGCGGCTAACCCCGTATATATATATATAGATGTTCTGTAGCGAGCAAGCGACTGAGTGAGCCCCTGGCTGGAGGCCTTAAATCCAAGGCATCCACAGGATTAGCCCGGTTAAGCAGTAGCCAGTCTCCTAGACTGAACTGCGAGATGCAATACAAAAAAAAAAGCGACTGAGTGAACTGTAGCCGGCTGACCGCAGTTGAACGGATCACAGATTTTGTTCGCGCTGTCTTCTCTATACGTAGTAGTAATAGCTCAATGGAAACACTACTCATTTAGTTACTCGGTACGTATTTCACGTATTATTATGTTGTAATGATTAAGAAGTTACGTCAAACACCTCCATATAAATTAGTTGACACACGCCACTTTCGCCCCGAAACCCACACAGGATACGCCTCAGTCTGACCAGATCTTTACACGTTACAACTTACAAAGACATGTAAATCATCACCCTCAAAAAGTTCTTAACAACACAAAAATACCGTTCCATAGACTATTTTCAGTTTTTTATCAAGCGGGGTCAAAGGGTGCGACCTACGCCCCTACTTCGCAATCACTTAAGGACCCGTCCAGGGTCAAAAGGGATTGTTATAGATAAAGTTCTTACGTGTGTGTTGTAAGGAATAACTTTAATATTATTATTTTTTTATTTGAGCTCTATGCGACTTGTGTGAAGTGATGTTGGCCTTTTTAGCCGACTGTTTGGTTATTATTTCTATTTATTTATTTATTTAAACACTGTTTTAAGCTTTCACGGTTCATAACTATACTTAAAATGTCACTTATGGGATATCTTCCGTGATTAAATAAATAATCACGAACCGTGAAATAATAAATAATCACGGAAGATATCCCGTAAGTGACATTTTAAGTATATTTATTTATTTATTAGTAAAGGTTCACCAACAGCTTCTGTGTATAACATTTAGGTATAAGTACATTGGTTTTACAGTCTTGGACTAACACAGTTGCCAATTACAGGTGAACCAGCATTCACAAAAATAAGTGTTAGCATGTGAGAGATTAAAATTAAAAATTAAAATGAGAAAATGAGTGGCTAAAGAAATGAAATACAATACAATTTCTAGATTTAATTGTAATAGTACATTACTGCAGCGGCCAGCAACAGAGGCATTGATGGACGAACGTGTAAATGTGGGCCCTGGCGAAGCCGAGGCACACATAGTTACGTAAGTCCATCAATGCCTAGTTGTGGCCACGGCTTGTATAGTACTTTTCTCAAATAATGCGAGGAAATTAAAACTCTCGCGTTGAAGAGTTCATTTGTTTTTTTTTCAAACCCGCGTTCTGTTTGCAAGCCAATTCGAAATTTAAATAAAACCTTTGATAAGTTACCTCCTTGGTTGCCATGTTTCAGAGTAAAAGACCGATCCATTTTTAAATAACACGACAGATATGAGTTTATTATGTAATTTATTTGGCCGCTAAACACGATAGATATAGATTTTCATATAACTTATGCCGGCCGCTGGTCGTATGTATCTGGCCAGTACAGCAATTTCGATTTATCTCGAAGAAGGTTGTCAAAATAATGCCCAAATTTCCAAGCATATTATGTTTAAGAAAAATTATGTTTTTTTTACTTCCTCTTTGGTCGAGTGGTCGCAAGCGCGACTGCTGAGGTCCTGGGTTCGATTCCCGGGTCGAGCAAAGTGCTATTGGGTTTTCCATCAGGATTTTATCAGTACCAGTCTCGGAGTCTGGATTCACGCCCGATTGATGGCAATACGCTCGCCCCCTATTACATAGGACTTGACCATAACTTGGAAAATGTGAGTAAACACCTCAGCCTCACCCTACAAGGATTAGATATAGGCATGGTGTTATTAGGGTTCCGTAGTCAACTAGGAACCCTTATAGTTTCGCCATGTCTGTCCGTCCGTCCGTCCTCGCTTAATCTCTGTGACCGTTAGCACTAGAAAGCTGAAATTTAGTACCAATATGTATATCAATCACGCAGACAAAGTGGTAAAATAAAAATTGGAAAAAAATGTTTTATTAGGTAAATTGGGAAGTGATTTTTTTTTTAATTTCAACCCTAACGTGCGATATATTGTTGGAAAGGTATTTAAAAATGAATAGGGGTTACCTAAAATCATTTTTTGATAATGTCAATAATTTCGGAAATAATCGCTCCAAAAGTAAAAAACAATGTGTGTCCCCCTCCTCTAACTTTTGAACCATAAGTTTAGAAAATATGAAAAAAATATATCTGAAAAGTAGAACTTTATAAGGACTTTCTAGGAAAATCCTTTTGAACTTGATGGAACACACAAAAAAGACAAAAAGTTGTACAAAATAATTTTCCAGAAATTATTTTGTACAACTTTTTGTCTGATTTCTGTTTATTTTTGTCTGATTCTTTAAACTCATAAGTGGGAACACTTATTGTGACGGACGGGAAACTACGGAACCCTACACTGAGCGTGGCCCGACACGCTCTTGGCCGGTTTTTTGTTTTTTTTTTATTTTTTTGGACATCTTTTATTTGTTCATTCTTTTATATTCTTTCTTAAAACGAATGACCATTACGCTTAAGATGAATCTCTTTTATATAAATGGTATAAAGGCTAAGTAGATAATTACGTCTTACAGCGCACATTGAATACCAAGAGCGATTACAAATAAAAATATGCCTGAAACGTCACGTTCTAGACCAATTAGTACACTTAAAAAGTTTCTTCAAATTCATATTCTAGTCATCTCGTATTTCTAACAAGAGCCTTTAAAATGTAGCTGAAAGAAGCCTATCAAATCAAACTTGGAAACTTTTAGAATCAAGTTATGACAATCAACGCACTAGGTTTTGGAGATAACTCAATCTTAGGTAAGAGCTATCACGAACTACGCGTATTTCAAAATATATGTTTTACCTTTAATATAGTGTTCTTTACCAAAAATTATTCCAAAAGCGTAAGTAATGAAAATGTACGGTGCAGTCAGGAACATCGTGTTACAATTTTTTATTACACGACTGCGCCAGAAGGAGGGTTATGTTTTTCGAGAGTATGCATGTACTTATGTATAATTGTTTAGCACGCTCTGTGGCCTAAACGGCTCGATGGATTTTAGTTAGAGAGGGGTCGTTAGATTCGTATTTACTGTGAGAGTGACACTGGGTATATCAAAATAATAAAAAACAGAATGGCGGAATTTTGGCGCCAAATTCAAATGTTTGGCACGCTCTGCAGCCTGAACGGCTCGATAAAGGCTCATCATGGGGATTTTAAAATGGTATATCTAAGTAACTAAAAACTGAAACATAAAAAAAATAATTTAAAAAACCCGACTTCGTAAAAAAAACTAATAACTTTAAATAAAAACTGAAAAGAATAAAACAAGATCAGGAAACAGGACATATTGACTGCAACAGTTGGGACCTATATTACATGATACATGATAAATGATAAATGATGTTTATTTTGCAAGTAGGTTTTTACAAACACTTTTACACGTCATTTTTTAAAACTAGATGGGGCCGGTGTTTCGTACCTGACTACTCTGAGAAGAAACAGCCGAAACAAACTCAGAGGTCATAGTCTCTTTTAAAGTCCAGACAATCTTGCTCAATTCACATGAGGACTATGCAGATTAGTGTCTGAGATGGTCTTTTGAAGAAAGAACCATACAGATTTGAGTGGACCTGTCCAGTCAGTGCAAGCAGTTAACGTGTAGCTCGACTTATAACTCAAGGAGCTCAACGAAACGACGAACAATACCAAAGAAAGGACATTTGGGAAGGTCGCTTATAGTACTCAAACTGCCAGACAGTTGTGGGAAAAAAAAAAAAAAAAAAAACAAACAAAAAAAAAATGTGACCCACATTCACAATAATCAAATAAAATTTATAACAAATTCTTTTCAAATGAATGAAAGTAAAAAAAAAATCACAAAAATCATTAAATGTCGCAATGATAATAAAATAAAAAAGTAAAATACTTAATAAAATAAGTATTCATGTCAAATCAGTAAAAGTCACATAAAATAATAAAAAAATAAAAGTAAAATAATAAAATACATGTCAAAAAAATTCAATGTCAGAGTGTATAAAAGAAAGGAATCAATAATAAACAAGCGAAGTCCGAAATTTCGACACAACAACGACTTATACATGATAATATCCGCAGAGTTGAAATCTTTTTTAAACAAAAATCTGCTGAGACATACAAAAGTACAATATCTATAAATGTATGTCATACAGGTACTTCTAAACTGCTAATAAGTATCTGCTTATTATATCCTGTGGCATAACTCCTGTAAACAATAGCTTACTCGGCGGATGAGCTCAACTAATACATCATATTAAAACTTTGTTTATTAAAACCAACTTGACGAACTAATTATTTCTTCTAAACTAAATTAAACACGACCGAATTGATTTCAACAAGAACTTTGTACAGTCAAGAGTAAATACTGATTTAATCAACAAAAACATTATAAAAATATTTAACTTTAGTCCAATTTCCGCTTGTTGTTATAGTTAATTAACTCCTTTCTTAGTTATTTGGTCGGATTCTGTGCTCCCCTCTGGCCGTACTTTATTACAAATTGGTAAAAAAACAACCTCATTAGAGGGAAAAGTAAAATCTTTATTTATTCACTGAAATCTCTTGAAATATGATAATTAAACCTTCCCAGTTTTATCGCAGGATAGTACATTTATAACCTTCTTGTTACGATTTTACGAACCTATTTATACATATGAGGCAGAGAATTTCCCGCGCGTTTCGCTGTCAAGTTTCAAACAAGGAACAAGGCGGCCATATCGCGATATCGCGACGCGTTGCGTGTAAACTTCCAAAACAATAGTGTATCTGAGTTCACGCACCAACTTTCTACTATTCAGCCGCTGAAAGCCTTTTGTTCTTAACAAAAAGCCTCTGTAACTCATGCAGTAACACTTGAGACCGACTTATGGTACAAGTCGAAATATATTAGGGATCTCTATAATTTAAAAATTAAGTCTGATGGCTTACGACTCTGTGAGAACGCTTGAAGGTTTGAAAAAATTGTCCGATGTAGTCTAACATCTGTCATAAAATAAAAGTTTCTAAATACTCTGAGAATGCAGTGAAATGTTTATTAAAATCTAGCAATATTTACTATTCAGCCACCAAAGGTTCAGACTTATCCAAAATTATATTTGTGAAACCTCCATTCATATTTACAGCCGGCGCAAATATACCAAGAGCGTCTGAATACAGCAATTTACACACATCGCGCCCATTCACTTAAATGGAACATCAAGACGCGTTCAAATTTCGCAGAAATAGTGGGTAATGTGGGCATAACTGGATCGCTCATCGCTTGGGCCCAGCGTTTCTGCTGGGGGCAATTTCACCCCTTATCTTCTGGAACCTTAGCGCGTGACGCGAGGTTATTTACGCGCCCGGCGCCGCCCCTAATCCCCTATTTATTCCCGGAGATGTATCTGAAAATTAGGGATCACGTCTAGGGAGGGATCCCGGGGCTGGTTAATTTGCGGGATTCAGCGGTGTTGCGTCGCGGAGACAACGCTCCGTAATGATTATGATACTGATATGTTGTCAGACACTGATTGAGGCTGCAAGCTTTTGAATTATGCTTTCTTTTAAAGAAAACACTTTGAGCTTTTTCACCTCGAATATTTTATACCTTACGTTATTAATTTGGCAAGCTGTAATTTACTTTTCCACTCAATATATCGCTTGATTATTTTCACTCTGATTGAAAGAAGACATATCAATTTATTTCCAATCAAGAACCAATAACTGATTATTGTGAACGTGCCTGGAATATGAATTGCTCTCTGTCCTTGATAAAAGTAGGTTCGAAACCCTATCTTAGAAACCTATAGGAACTGTAGTACCTAGGTACTGGGACTCTACCAACATCATTATGAAATACTTGTAAATTTTCGAATATGGAATTAAAATCAATTTGACTGACTGCTTCAAACCTCATCTATTCTAAATATGAATTATTGTTTGTCTCTGTATGCCAGTAACGTCATTGAAGACTGCGGAGGATACATCTCTACAGTCCAACTTCTCCTACATCAATACAAGCTTATATAAAATTCGCAATTCGTCTGGCAGTGCGCAGTTAAACCCGCGTTAACCTCTTCAAATAGCGCCATTCAGGCCGACCCCCTTCGAATACACTATAACACACACATTGGCTCGAATGGGCGTTTTAAAACACTTTTCCGTGTGTTTAGGTCTCCGCCGATCTCTCTTTAATGTCTACGGCCCTGGAATGAGACAAGGAAATGGAGTAGTGATGGGCGTTGGTTCTTTTTCGATTTTATTGATTGTCGAATAAATACGTATTTTTGGAAATTAGCAGTAACCGAGCCTATGACGACTTTTCTATCAGAGAGAAGAACATAACCACTTTTCGGTAAGAAAAAAACCTAACTTAGCAGAGAATTTACAGTACCCGTATCCGAAAAATTTAAAGCTGCAGTTTTTAATCCAAAAAATGCAAACTTATTGAACTTACTAATTGTAATTATACAAATAGTATTAGCTTAGATTTAAACTAGTCACTAAGACAATAGAAGGTACGAGTGACAATTTAGTTAATCTCGTCAACTTCGAGGTATCTTCTAGCTCTCAATCAAATAACTGTAAAAAAGGGGCTGAGCAGAATTCCTTAAAATTGTTTCACCAGAATATTCAGGGACTTTCTTCCAAAGAACTAGAAATAGAACTATTTTTAGAAAAAACTAAGTTTGATATTATCTGTTTTACTGAACATTGGATGAAAGATTATGAAGTAATGCAAATAAATTATGAGAATTACAATGTGAGCAGTTGCTTTAACCGAAAATCTAAGATGCGTGGGGGTTCATTAATCCTAGTAAAAAATTGTATTAAATCTAAGTCTCGTAATGATATAGTCGATCTATCGGTTGAACATAGCATTGAATTGTCTTGTGTTGAGCTAGATAAGCATATAATAGTGTGCGTTTACAGACCCCCTAATTACCTGAACTATTCTATCTTTGAGTCAGTAATGGAAGATGCTTTGGCAAAACTTGTAACTGGTAATAAACCAATAATTATCTGTGGTGACTTTAATGTCAATATCATAGAGAATAATGTGAATAGCAGTAGATTCTTAAGTCTCTTTAAATCATTTAACTTGTCAAATGTGTTTTCAGAACCAACTCGAATTACGACAAATACTGCTACATGTATCGATAATGTTTTTTGTTGCTGCGATTACATAAATAAATCCATCGTAAATTACCTGCCTTCAGATCATAGTGGTCAGACGGTTACTTTCGCGTACAATAGACAATTACAAAGAATTCAGATACAAACTAGACAAATAACACCCAGCAATCTAGACAAATTTAATAATAATTTAATTAGCAAGTTAGGTATACCGGGTCATATTAGAAACAATGCAAATGTATTTTATGAAGAATTCTTTTCGGTAGTGCACACCGAATTTAATAATACTTTAAAAAAGAAATCTAAAACTATTGGCCCAAAGTTTATTTTCAGTGACTGGGCAACACAGGGTATTCGGAAAAGTAGGGAACGATTGTTGCTGTACATTGTAGCTGTACGGCCTTAAGCCTTACATCAACACTGAAGCTTTTAATAAATATGTTGCTACTTACTCGAAAATTTTTAAAAACACTTGCAAGGTAGCCAAATCCTTATTCATTAGCAACAAGATTAAATCAGCCGACAACAAAATAAAAACGGTTTGGAAAATCATCAACAGTGAAACAAATAGAAATAAAAAACAAGGCAATGACTTCACACTAGAGACATCGCGTGGCCTTGTGAGCTCCAACAATGAAGTTGCTCAAGAATTTGTAAATTTCTTTACCAGTATCCCACTTAAAACTACAGAAACCTTAAATTCCTCTCCCTTGCTCTCTATTGATTTATTGAAAGCGAACGTTTCAGCCTGTCCGAATGAATTTAAATTTCAGCATATAAACCCCATAACAGTCATAAAAGGTTTTAAGCAAATCAAGATCAAATTAACGGAAGATCTATGGGGTATGTCTATCAAAGCTTGTACCTCAATTATTGAGACTGTAGCGCCGTATTTAGCCTCAATATTTAATTTGTGCGTGGATCAAGGGGTCTTCCCGGATCTAATGAAATTCAGTAAGGTAATACCGCTTTTTAAATCCGGGGACAGTAAAGACACCAATAACTATAGGCCCGTATCCGTGTTGCCGGTTTTCAGCAAGGTGTTTGAAAAGATAATGCTCAATCAAATGCTTAACCATTTTAACACTAATAAAATATTACATGAGCAACAGTATGGTTTCACCAAAGGACGTTGTACAACTGACGCCGGTGTCACTTTATTAAAACACATATTTACTGCGTGGGAAGAGGCACAAGATGCCATAGGAATCTTTTGTGACCTTTCGAAGGCATTTGATTGCGTAAATCACGAAACCCTGATCTTGAAACTTCAGCATTACGGTTTAGGTAAACTTGCGCTCAGTTTAATAAAATCGTATTTGAATGATAGACAGCAGCAGGTACAAATAAATGGAGTAAACTCAATGGGTTTAAAAGTAAAAATGGGTGTACCACAAGGTTCGATATTGGGTCCCTTCCTCTTTTTAGTATATATTAATGACCTACCCCATCTATTTAACAACCATCCGCATATGGTGTTGTTTGCTGACGATACTTCTTTAATATTTAAAATAAACAGACGTGCCACTAATCTTGATGACGTAAATAACGCCCTACTGCAGGTCCACGATTGGTTTACCGCTAATAATTTAGTACTAAATGGGAAAAAAACTAAATGCATTAGATTTGCTCTACCAAATGTCAAAAGTAGTGATTGTGACATAATATTGAATCAAGAGAAACTAGAATTTGTCGATAAAACGGTTTTCTTGGGAATCACGCTCGACTCAAGGTTACAATGGGGTCCTCATCTAACATCTCTTGCAGGACGGCTAAGCTCAGCAGCATATGCTGTTAGAAAAATCCGTCAATTTACTGATGTTGATACCGCGAGGCTGGTCTATTTTAGTTATTTTCATAGTATTATGTCATACGGTATTTTACTATGGGGACGGGCTGCAGACATCGAGTCTATATTTATTCTGCAGAAAAGAGCCATCAGAGCCATTTATGAATTACGTAGACGCGATTCTCTAAGAGAACTGTTTAAGGAAATTAATATCATGACAGTACCTTGTCAATACATCTATGAAAACATCATGTACGTTAGAAAAAATCGGCATTTATTCAGTAAGAGAGGGGACAGACACCACTATAACACTAGAAATAGGGACCAACTAGTTCAGCCAGGTTTCAGGCTTGCTAAAGTGGATTCATCTTTCATGGGGTACTGTTTGAAATGTTACAATAAAATACCTCCCCACATTCTTCAACTGAATGAGACGAAATTTAAATCTTGTATAAAACGCACACTATGTAGGCAAGCATATTATAAGTTGGGGGATTACATTGATGATAAAAATGCTTGGCTAAATGCTGGTCCTGCTCCACAACCATAGGTGGGGGGAGGGGGGCAAACTAATTGTTTGTACTGGACGGGCATTATTTGAGTCCATCGACACGTAAAGAAGAAGATGAAGAATTGATTCCCATGTTAATGTATTGTGGAAGCTGCAGAAGATTGTAAAAATATACTTGCATTGTATAGATTCCAGTTCTTAGTATTATATAATTGCATAGCACATGTGTGAGTACTTTGTACTGTTCAGCCACCATTTACATTTATTTATCTTTCATTGACTTGAATATGCCTTGGTGACTGAGAGAATGTCATGCTCACTTAAATGTCTCGCTGATGGTGGCGGGTGTGTCGGGTCATTTAGTTCCCTTCAATATGGTTGAGTTGAATGGCGCCGGTACATGCGTCATGTCTGTGAACGGGCGCTGTCAGTTGGGACTGGTCATCTCTTAGCTGCCAAGGTTCATTTTAATTACTTTATTCATACATTTTTAATCTAATCTTTCACTCTGGATGCTCTTAGTGTGCACGTCTTTCTACATCGTTCTCACATTTATGTATAATCTCAAAATTAATTATGTAACCAAGATTTTGTAACAATATTTTGATTTTAAAAGAGTGTCCATGGAGTTTCTTGCCCATTCTTCTCCATAGAGATCTACGCTAGGGAATGGGCAACTACAGTACTTTCTCAAGTTATTATGCCTTGTGACTGGGACTGTAGCTTTGATTTTCTTTTTTGTATTTTTGACTTTCAAAAGTGCCGTAATGGTCTAATTGAAATAAATGCTTTGAGTTTGAGTTTGACTTATTAGCGGCGGTTTATTCGTAATTAAACAAGGTTTTACTCACGTGTTTATATAAAGATTGCACGTCGCATATTTCTGTATTATTTAATTTAAAACAGCTTCCAGCTATATCGTTGATAGGCAAATCATAACTATCATTCATCACATATGCACAAAGCCCGTTTCATTACGTAATATTTGTAATGTAAACTTTTTTGCTACATTACAAAATCGAACAAACGTCATTTGGCAAATGATTCTCGGATTAAAATTATTTAATTATATCGTGAATCGTAAATATGCTATCATTGAGTTTTGAATCAGTACTAATTATCGTAAAATAATGTTATCATAGCTAACTAAATCCAACAACTTTGACAGTCAAACAATAATTCCTAATTTTCGAATAATCATTATCAAAAACCGCGTAATAATGAATTATAGCATTATATACACCTGAAAAACACATCAATACCACTTTGATAATTAAATGTCGTGCTTCCACAATCGAATAACTCGAATAATTCGAATAACTCGGATACGCGGCACTTAATCGTGTGGTACACCTCTATCCCATCTGTAAGACGTGACGAGAAACCTACTATACGCCTTTAACGAAACCTTTGAGGGCCAATGGAGGGATTTTCAATTTTGTATGCGAATCTCAAATGTCCTTGAGACGCGCTCAGATTATCTTAGTTTAGTTTGAAATACTTTATAGAAGGTAGAGCAAGATGGGATCTTGGCTCAAATTAGACTTGAACTAATTTGTGCCAATATTCTATTTAATTATAGGAGTTTTAGTGATTTTTACTGAATTGGTTTTCTTTGAAATCTGCTTGAGTAGGTACTTAATTTTAGGAGTGGTTTTGACTCTAATTTTTTCTTTTTTCATGAATAATGAAAACTATCAGAATCTACTTGCAGACTTTTTCCATTGAATTAATTTTATATCGAATACCTTTTAGCGAGTGAACACTACGTGCACTACATAATTATTGTTTTCCCAGCTATGGATCGGCTTCCAGTCTACTTGAATTTTACATGGAGCGACTGTCTATCTGACCTCCACAACCCAGTTAGTACTGGGTAATACGATACCTCTTAGTAAGCCTGGTTGTCAGACTTTTTGGGTCACTGACTACCTGTAACAACTGTCAAAGATCACAAATGACAGCCGGGACCAACGGCTTAACGTGCTTTCCGAGGCACGGAGGAAACCCGGTATGTCCCATCGACAGACCAACCTAAGCAAGCACGGCTTAACCTAAGATCGACCCGAGCGGCTGTTAGTGTTATTATTTAGCCACGAGCTCTCCTATAAATAATTATTAATCCAAAATAAGTAACTCATTAATAAACTATTAAATAATAACATCACAACTGTTGAACTGTTCTCGAGCTATCAAGCCATTCTATCAAGCCATTCTATCGAACTATCGCAAAAGTTCAGTACTCAAGTTATTTACTCAACTTTATTATTTTAATGCCCATCACGTCGGAATTACCGCTTCCGGAATATAACTCCCTTTTAATTAAGAAAATTGTATGTTTCACCCGATTGAAAGGGGTCGTCCTTTACTCACGTGAGGTTTTTAAACTACCCCTCCTCCCCACTCCGAATATGACGTGTATTTTTTATCATTTAGAAAATCTGGTAGTTTAAAAAAGTTGTTTTAAAACAAAAGAGGCGACTAAGGGACATACCAGAGAATGGGCAGCAGCGTTCTCTGTGCTTTTGTAACAACCGTACTGCGATCGCCAACCCGCCTGCCAAGCGTGGCGATTATGGCAAAAAGTGGACGTCTTTCGGCTGACATGATGAATGATGATTTAATTTCGTCCCACGCGAAAATACACGTGATTGTCACATTATCTAAGCTACCTTTATAAAACCTCTGCTTCTCACTAAACTTCAACTTATTAACATCTACATGTACTTACGTAGGTATATCAATGTGTTTTCAACTGCCCGGTACAAAGTCGTAGTCAATATTTAACTTGCACTGCTCCAAACAAAACGAACTAAAGTTTCTACTAAAGCGCTTTTATTGTACTTTATTTATTTCAGGATGAAAAACTCCATTAAATATTTTAGAGTAAAAAATACAGCTTGGCAATTGCGATATTTTCTTATTCAAATTGGCATGATTTTTACATACATACTGATCGAAAAAGGTAGGTACGTAAAGGATGCTGTATTAGTCTGTATGTCTACTACATATTACTTTGACATAAAATCAACTGTGATTTCAGAAATGACGCAGCGGTTATGTTAAATGATAATATCAATAATTGAATTCTATCACTAATATATTTATGACCCCACAAATGATTCCACAGTAATAAAACAAACAAAATCGAATATGTAGGTACGAAACAAATCGGATTATTAAAATATGAAAGCAAATGTTACTAATCATATTAATCCGTTATAAACAGTCAGGAGCACTGCAGAGCCTGGCCTCATGCCAAATGGAGAACCGTGATTATTAAATGAGATGTCATATTTTATCCAAGTTAAAATCGTCCGGATTTTCATTAGTGCTACCCACTTTTTTGGGAAACAAAACTCCACTTCACTTAATTTTGAATTGGTCATTCACACATTCATTTATTTCATAAACAATTTTTACATTGTGTCGAAATTTCATTAAAAACTAACACAACACGGATTTTAATGTTTACAATTCAAAAAAAAAATAATACAATTAAAATTCGGTACATTAGCAAAAAAACTAAATTGAAAAGTAAATCCAAATAAATCATTTCAATAAAAATAAATCAGGTTAACGAAAAAAAATCATGTCAATAAAAAAAAAAATCACACAAATAAAAAAAAATGGTGTCGATAAAAAATAAACATGTCAATAAAAAAAAATATTATCATGTCATTAAAAAAATAAATCATGTACCTAAATTAAAAAAAGTAAATAAATTATGTCAATAAAAAAACACGTCGTGACAAATTCAGTACAATTCAAATTAGTCTCATTCCTAATTCAATTGCTGGTCCATTTCTTTAATAAATAGAAGGTAGACCCTTTCAGTGAGGAACTCTCCGAAAGTATCCAGGAGGGTCACAGGGCAATGGACACCCTCGACAAGGACCCTCGGAGGTCACATACCTCCTCTAAAAGGGCTTTTTGTAAACACTGTCTCCTTTCCGATAGAAAACGAGTTTACTTTATCTAACAATATCTTCTGAGAAAGGGGTAAACCACCCTTCTTTTTGCAGAAATCACTACTTTAAATGTATACAATCGTGTCGTACGGTTTTATTTGCGAATCGAATCGAGACGGAATGTGGACTTAGTTTTTTTTACGAAATAACTTTATCTGTATTGTAAATTGTATGCTATTTACATTTATGAGCTGATATGGGAATGAGAGGATGGACTTGGAACAGATGCTGATTATTCTTCGCAATTTTAGAAATACTAGACTAAATGAGGACGCCTGTGAAAGAAAAATACATGTTATTTTAGCGGCACAGCACGCAAGGAGACATTTTTAATCAAAAGATTCTGACCATAAACAGTATGTATAAAGAAATAAATAAAAAGGTACAAATAAACAAAATTGAAGTGTCTATTACCGTTATACCTACTAACAATAAACTTGTGTTGATATTAATGTACTTACTTTTGTAATTTTATTTATATAAATAATAAATAAATAAATATTGCTGGACATTACACACAGCGCCATCTAATGCCACACTAAGCAACGAGGCTTGTGTCGTGGACACCAGATAGTTGATATACTACATAGATACTTTTTGTTTGTAAATACATACTTATTATACATATAAACATCCATGACTCATGGACATTGGTTTCCGACCGGGATTCGAACCCGGGACCCTAAGCGTAAAGCAGCCTCACTACCGCTGCGCCAATCAGGTCGTCCAGTATCAATATGCATATGCATTTCAAAATAACAGCCAAAAAAAATTTACACCTATTAAATTGTTAACAAAATCCGATTCAAATAGGTTAGTAATATTTTTATAATAATTTCACGTAAACAAAGGTCGCGGGCAACAGTTATTAAAGTATTAAATAATAAATCTGTACCTACCTACGAACACTTTTGTCAATCTATCACGAAATAAACAGTAATGAAGCAGCCTCTCTCTCGCAAACCGCACCACTAAGGAAATGTAATCATTTTCAACGTTATTCACAAACATTCTGTAAACAGTTTGTGACAGTTAGGGCTTAGGTAGACAGCTCACTGGCTACGTCACAGCCAGACAAGGCCAGGCTGTGGCATGTAATCCTTCGTCCTGACTTTCCTTGACGTACTAGAGATAGGGCTGATTGGCCAGCGAAGCGTAAATGTAGATGGTACAGTGTATTGAACTTGAAAGTCCGCCAACCAGTCTTACCGATGGGTACTATATTTCCCAGTATTAACTGGGTGGTGGAGCTCAGACACGCTCCATGTAAATACTGTTATTCTACTGCATCCGATAAGACTTGAAGCCGACCCTAAAAAAAATTGGAAACAGCTAGGCAGATGATGGTAGTGTATTGAACAGGAAACAGGATTATCCTCATTGATGAAAATTTTGGGTAAAATCTTACTAAGTCACTGAAAAACACTGTATTGTATAAAATTATTGACGCAACAAAACCAGGTTATTTAATCGCCTTTAATCCTATAATCTAGAAAGATACCGCAACCAATTTTAAAAATGCAACTCCTAATTTTCCGCTTTCCTTGAACCCATAACGGCTTTATCGCAAACGGCCATAACTCAGCCCAAACAGCTTTAATAAAGCTCTCGCCGAAAACACTAGCTAAGCTATTTCCTAAGTACCAACCACGGACCAACAAAAGTCTTTCGACAAACATTTTTAAACCAGCACAGTCATTACCGACCATTCCGTTTTGCATTTCACAAATACGTAGTTAAATTGAAGCCGCTTGTGACACAGCAAATTACTTTTTGGAGGAAATTTCGCGTACTCACTGTTGTAACGAGCGTTTGGTGGTCGTGGGCACAAACAACCAAACCTACAAACCAACTAAAAGTTTAACTTAACTTGCGTAATAGTTGGTCCGTCAGTCGAGCCGACCGACCTCCGCCGCGTCATCCGGGGCCGTGTCTGTAGGTACAGGCGACGCGACGGGCCGTAATGAGCGCAATAACTGCATACCAGTGCCAGCTTCGTAATTATATGGTATTATCTGCCCGGGACAGATGTAGGTGGTGTAGGTAGGTGCGTGGTGTGGATTTCCTGAATATACGGCGATGGGCAATGGATTGGAAGAGCGGGTTCGAGATACTTAGTATTGATAGCCTTTGGCTCAGCTTGATTATGTAGGTACCTACTCTCCGGAAGTAAGTAATTCTCTTATAGCTGACTAGTGGACGTCACGCGGTTTCACCCGCGTAGTTCCCGTTCCTGTGAGAGTACGGGGATAAAATATAGCTTATATTACTCACGGTGAATGTAGCTTTCTAATGGTGAAAGAGTTTTTTTAAATCGGCGCAGAAGTTTTTGAGTTTATTCATTACAAACATACACACAAAAATACAAGTCTTTCCTCTTTATAATATTAGTGTAGATGAAGTATTCAGCTTAGATAAAAGCAACATACTATTAGGAAAGTTTTCCATAGAAATAATTAAACCGTTAAACATTCATAGAAAACGTTACTATTAAACAATTCCCCTCATACGAACACGCAACTGTACAAACGACAAACAAATTGAAAAACAAAACACAATTAACTAGAAAACAAATGCACATCGCTTACTTGCTGGCCACTTCAAAGCTTGGCTATTAATAAATAATAATATATTATGCTATTATGGGTTCTTTCACAATGGAGGAAATAAGTATAACGTACGATTCGCAGAATTGCTTTGCAAAACTAGCTAACTATGAAATTGCCCTGAGAAACGTCAGGTTAAAAAGTGAATAGGCGAATAAAGCCTTGCGATTAGCCGGTTATGGGAACTGGTGACTGCGTTTAATGAAATTGTTATAAACATAGAGGGTGTATCGTAAGGCCTAGTGGGAACGGCCATGTGGGGCCGGCCACTGGTTCGAGCTTGTGAAGAATTGGGGCCGGGAGACGGGCGGGTAAATTTTCGCAATTTGCACAGATTATAAAATATAATTAAATCTATCACTTGGACCGGTTGCTTTTGGGATATTGGGCTTCAGAATTAATTTTTGCGAACGCATAGTTTATTTTAATTGTCATCAAGATTGAAGAATTGCAATTTATTTGTAAGCTTATTGGAAGACCTAAACAAGATGGCACCAAAACGTGAAGATTGACAAAAAGGGACAAGGCAAGAGATAAGGATTAATGACAAACCTTAAGACGACTACAGGAGCTAAATTAGCAACTCTATTTGTGGTGGTTCAAACTTTGTTTGAAATACTGTTACAATAAAAGTGATTGTTACGTCAGGCACTGCGGGCCGAATAGTGCCAAATGAGTGGTTTTTTGCGATTTACAAAAAAATCTATTCATTGGACTAAAAAAATAAAACACTATGATGCTAATATGTTGCTTGTAGAATTATTTTCCAAAAAATCAGAATGATCTCATGTCTTTTAGTATGGTTTTTACTCGACAAAAGATTTTTTTTTTGATAAGTTCGTGATTTTATTTTATCGAGTAAAATTTGTTGTATTATGTTTTCAAAACACTATCGTACTAGCATATATCCTGAAGAATATCAGATATTTTTCTGGTTTTGTTTATTGCAGTGAATCATATACTTTTTTGTATTATAAAAGTCGCGTTTAGCTCTTGTAGTCCCGAACTAAACTGACGTTAAAGTATGTATTACAACTCCGCTTGGCGCCCGCTCCCCTGAAATCGCGCCCGCTAGTGCTCAGCCCCACCCAACCCGCGGACTTCAAAGCCACTCAACCTACAGATAATAAGCCCATTCCATTTTAACGTATCAAACATGGAAATTATAGAGAGTGCGACGAATCCCAGTCTATTTGCTTCTCAAATATGACATCTACGTACTTGGGGGCAATTTGCACGGGCGAAATTATCGTGTGCTACCCTCCGTACAGGAGTAGAAATAGACAATAGGCATTAGTGATAGGTGATCGACAGTGTGGCCTGTAATTGAAAATCTAGAATGATTTGTGCGAAACTTGTCGCGGATTTCTTTGTTAAAGAGACCTTTTTTATTGTCACTGATTATGGATTTGGTATTTAAGTATGGTGTTATCATCGAACGTTTTCCTTTTGTTTCTAATTTAGAGCCATTTAATACGAGAAAAGCAGTAGGGGACTTTGCCCGACTCAGGAATAAATAGGTTAATTAAAAAATGTAAAATGAAAAAAAAAAAAAATGTATTTATTTAGTACAGTATTTAAAACCATTAACACTAAATTAAATACCTAATCCTTTTACTCGGTCTTCTCGCAGAACCACAAACATTCCAACAATATCGTCTTCCATTCATCAGCAAACAAGTCCAATCCAGGGTTGGTTTAAAATGTAAATGAGAAACTGCTAGAAATTTCCTAGAAACTCTTCTATCATAGTTCCTTAACGTGCTATATTCTGATAAGTTATTAGCTTCCGAATATCTATTACCTTTTTAGCTAATGAGAAATTTCAGGAATTTCTCCTTTCCATGAATTAAAACCTAGTTTCTATGCCACTATCTTCACCTTTGTGCCTTCAATGTTCCTGTCATATTATTACTTGTAATAGTGTATTAACGAACTCTTTGTCATTGTTCACAGATGTCTCCTCTCCGCGCAGGAAGACGGCTCGCTGGCTTCATCACGTCCAATGCTTTTCTAGTAAGTATTTATCTATATTTTTCTTAGGTATTAGCCCCGTAACTATCAGCGATTAATCAGACACAGCCAAAATACTCAAAGCAACAGACCTAATTGATCTGAACAAGATTTAGGAGTGTGGAGTGAAAATATTCTAGTGTTATGACCTGAGCCAGAATATTCTACCTCTGCACTCTTAATTGGTATTCGACTACCTATTTGATCATAGGATTGCCTCGGTGGTCAGGTGCTACAGCGTCATAAATGCTCATAAGCGCACGATAGCATGGGTTCAATTCACATAACTGTAGGTCGCGGCACGTAACTCTAGCGCTGACCGTTATTGCGCAGAAGTAAAAAATAAGAATGTCTTGGGGCGTGCGTTGCGCCGATTGGCTCTCCAGTCGTATAACATGCGCAGCTATTCCCTCCACGTTTCGTTCAGCGCTAGAGTTACGTGCCGCGACCTATACAAAAACTACAGTCTAACTAAGATACTGAACTATGCTATACGCGCTATTAAAGTTATCCGCGACTTAGGACCGTATAGCAAAACCCATCTACAACTTTCGGGCAGTAGACCTCCAGATACAGCACCCTGGTTGGTCTGGTCGTAGGATCCATCCTTCTCTAGGGGGGTGAAGAACTTTACACCCACATAACCACCATAATCTGCTCTCCCAGAAAAACTGGCTTTTATAATGAAATTCCTATCAATTCATGGTCAATCAAGAGACAAAAGCAATAACTACAGATTAATAGGAGCATTTTCTTCCCTTATGAATTTATTGCCTTGAAGCCTATTCCACTTGTGTCCCCTTTGTGTAATTATAATGAATGGTCCCAACTAACTGAACTGATTTATGTAGATATACCGTCTAGACACTGGATCTAGATTAACACGCGTGACAATGACTAGATTAATTAACCGACCCAAGTTTAAGTCGGAACGGAGAATTTGAGACTAGTCAGTAAAGGGCAATTATTCAGGGAGGTTCGATAAATCGCAAAAATACATTCGGCATTGAGCGCAAAACTATACAGGTTGTAAAAGGGACACGCAAACGGATACATGATTCTAAATCCCTAGAAAAAACATTATTATCGTCGATAAAAATAATTTTTCGTCTGCTGTAGCTATATCACAAACAGAGAAAACACAGCATACTGCAGTTTTCTTTAACAGTTGTTTCATACAGGTAAAAACATAAAGTAACAGTTCATTTTTTACTCCGAAAATTTTCTAAATCCTATTATGCTGAATTTTTGTTAAAATTTTGAGCGCAATGCCCTGTACGTCCTGTATAAAGTAGTTGGTAGTGTCGGGACACAGTACACAGTATCGTCGATTTACCAATTACGGCTCCGCGTAATAAATCTCGATGAAAATATTGATAACGCTGTGACGCATCGTGCAATGAATTACGCGCGTAAACAACGTGTATAGTAATTTATACCGTTTATGTAATTAATTCGGTTATGGTGTGTTTGAGCGGATTGGGGCGTGCGGTCGGGTAAGACCCCAGGCTCTGTGGCAATCGAATCAGGACGCAGACGGCCGATATTATCTAGCTTACTGCTGTATCTATAAGGGTACGAAGCCGGCGGTTTGCACTGGCAGTAAGGCGAATTGAACATGAATCCGCTTGAATAGTCCGCAAATGAAACTCACTGACGCAGGGACGTTTTGAAACAGGATACACAAATTTTCCTCCCCTCAAAATAGAGACACAAACAGTTCTAACCGCGGCCATCTCTAGCAAATTATTATTTGCCTATTAGTGCGCGGACAATTAACATTCCGGTTGAAACGAAGCGCGTCGGACGGCGGCCGGGCGGTAACCGGGCGGCAACCGGCCGGCCGTCGCTCCAGTGCGTCGTTCCTGCAATCTGCATAATGCGCGACACTCATTTACCGACCGTTTGTGAGCGACAAATGAAGCGAGCGCAACTGAAAATGTTTAAAACGTCCAACACGACTAGACCCACGTCTTTGAAAACCGCCGCAGGTACCCAGATGTCAACCGCCGCTGGTTATTTCTGCGCGGCCGAAACGCAAATATTCGCAAAACTGTGGCATGTCTAATAGCGCGTGAACCCAGTGATTGTTCGCTTGGGATGCCGTCCGTTTATTTATTTTACGTATCGATGCGTTCTTTGTGGAACGGTTGTTCGAATTTCATATAATGGAACTTTTGGAAATGAAGTGAGCTTTTGAAATGAAATTATTGTTTAATGTGACATCGGGTTACTGCACTGACGTTTTTAATGCCACGGATTTACGTAACAGTGCATAAGTGCTCAGGTATCGCTAACAGGGTTTGGTTTTAACCAGCAGACGATAATAACTCTAATTGCCTGTACACCGGTTGAGCCACGTCCAGCCATCATATGTATTGGATTTTAACATTACTAAACTCAATCACATGTGAATGTGACAGAACGCCAGTCCACCCAATACCGTTAAAAACTATGACCCTATATGCAGTAAAAATACAATTTCGGGAATTGGTGTAGGTAAAAAAATCAATTGGCTCTGAAAAGTTTCGAATCAAAATAACAAAGTACTGTTTTCGTTTAAAAAAAAAAACAATAAGACGTAAAACCGATTTAGAATAAGAAATAGTCAAAAACGACTACTATATAAGAGACGGATAAGTACAAAAAAAAAAGTTTCGATGAAAACGGACTCTTTAAATGCTAGTGAAATGACAGAAAAAAACATGTGACGATAAAATCAGCCTTAAATTGCCTTATTTCTTCATCTAGGGTGAACAATCTAAATTCGCTACAAGTTGGGTGCCTTCATTAGAGTCTAGCGGTTCACGACGCAGCTACGAATTTCGATCCTAGCAGGTTTTCCTTGCTTCCTTCGAGTCAGTTTAAATACTCGCGTGTTTGCTTAGGCAACTCAGACCTTCCTATTATCAATTACTTTAAGAGATTATCTAGTTTCTTTAAAAATAAAAAAAATCGTGTTTTATTGCAGGCAAAAATACCCATATACAAGAAAAATACAATTGAAACAGATAAAATAAAATAAAATAGTAAAGAAGTCATCAACAATCATAAAAATATCATTCAATTTTATTCATTAAAAATCATAAAATATCATTTAATTCATTACACATCATATATTTTTTATTAATGAATTCAATGATATTTCATTCAATTCATTAATAAAAAATATTTAAAATAAAAATACAAATAAAAAAAAATAAAAAAAAATATTATTAAATTAATTTATATAAATTATACGTTTTACAAAAGATCAAATCAAGAAGAGTTTTGTCAGTGACATTGATAGCTATGCCGAGAAACGGCGGGAATAAGTATAGATATGTTGCGTTCCATTTCTCACAATTACGAATAATACTCCAATAATGATTAATATTAAAGACAACACCTCACGAAGCGGTATAACCCAACGAACAATATTACGAGTACAATCAAATTAAATCCTATTACTGGTTTTCATTGTGAATAGAACCATTTGCCTTTAACAACCAAATAGATTCTGTTTAGTTATTACCCAATGAGTTTATGTACCTAGAGGGTATTAGTTTCAAATCGGTCCTGCTACAACACATCATGAAATTGGTTTTTGAACTGCAAGCCAGGCTTCATATATACTTGTGTGGAGCCTGTATCCTCTTCACTGTTCAGTGATTCATTGTTGTTGCCTCAGAAACAAACACTGCTTACTGTACTTTCATTGTTACGTTTTGTTTTTTTTTTTGTTTTTGTGAATTTCACTATGATTTCCAAACAGTTTCCAAACAATTGCTATAGGAGCATCTTACCTATCCAGCAGGGGTATTCTAAACTATTCGATACGTTTCCGTGTCGGTAAGGAATATTCGACTATCTCATTTCCGAGCCGAAGAACTGTCAAAACGCTATTCACAGATCCGAACGGATGCGTTTTTTTCTATCCGATAGACCGTTGTGTTTATGGGGAACGCTACAAAATGGTAGTAAATTGATGATCGTGGTAGAAAATTTTAAATAGTAAATAAAATAGGTTTATTTGAATATTTCGTTCCGTCTAAATAAGGAATATACAGCTAGTAACTTAAAAGACAGCAAAAGATACAAAATGATTTTATTAGTAAATAAAATAAACTTTATTTAATTTCGAATAAACCTGCTTTGTAAACAGCCGGCTGTCAAACTGGCGAAGTGGAAAGTGTTTTTTTTTTAAAGTAAAACTAGTTTTCTTTTTTCATAGATAACTTTAAATAACTTTGCTTAAAAAAAAAAATACTGCAAGTATTTGATATCAGTATTATACAATTCTTGCTATTTGTTCATTGTCAAACAATAATTAAATTTCTATGGGGAAGCCTAATCAATGATTTTCGTCTTCATTTATTTATTCCTTGTCGCACACGTACACGAGCTAGAGCTACCTACGCGTGGGTGTCTATGATAAAACATATATACATATAAAATAGAATATTACCGTGTTCCACCATATTACCACCTGTGTTAGCAATAGAGTACACGCCATATTAATTAATAGATGATTGGTTTAGTTATCTCAGTTCGGTGTATGTGAGACATAGTTTATATATACAAGTATACAAGCTTTGTGGGCCCAGTAATTGAGTTTAGTTAAAGTTTTTGATGAAGGAGTATTTATAATTTAATTATAAGTAATCAAGGAGGTGGTGAGGGCTGTTAATGAATTCTTTTGGCGTGCCTCTGCCTCTCTGTCACCAGGGAGATAGGTTTCAAGTTTTCGAATTTTGAAATCTTTGCACGTTGATCTACTTGAGTGAAATCTTAAATTCGACAGACAACGCGCAACTCTGGTGACTAGAATTAGAACTAGAATCATCTCCCTAATTGGTTTTAAAATGAAAGTTAGTGTTTGTGTTTTTGTTGAATGAAAATCGTGAGATATGCCCGAAAATCGGTGTTAAAATAAAAGAATTATCAACAAAGATACTTGATAAGAAAAAAGAATATTTGTTTTAGAGAGTTGAATATTTTTTTAAATAAATGCATTTCAAAAAACACCAATGACTTCTCTCTATCTCAAATCAAATCTCTGGATGAAACCTTTCAGCCATTTATTTTGATAGACTTACATTCTATCACAGCTTGGCCTGATATAAACGAAGCCAGTGTAAGATAAAGCACGTTTTTCTTAAAGGTGCCAATTCACTTTCACTTTGAACTTTGAAGAACTTTTCAGTCAAGACTGCAATTTACATTTGCATTTAGAGATGATATCTCCTTTTATACCTACTGCTTTTGAAATAAACCTTTAACAAACAGAATGCAATCAATAGTTAAGGGGCAAATGGCTTAGCATGATCCTCCGTTACGCCTAAAATTATGCAGCATTCATTTTAAAATAAATATATGGTAAAGTTGAGGTTTAATGCTCAATACTATGTGTGACGAAAACACGATTCCATGAACGTTTCTCGATAGAAAAAAAATCCAAAGTTACCTCCAAATCGAACAATAAACCGCTGGTATTCAAAAAGTACTTCAAATTAGATCGTGAAACTTTGCACAACAACTGAACTAACTGTATAGCAGGATTTATGTGTTTTATTTTTTTAGTCCAATCAATAGATTTTTTGTAAATCGCAAAAAAACCACTCATTTCGCACTATTCGGCCGCAGTGACTGACGTAATAATCGCTTTGTAGTGCAAGCTGATTAGAACTTTATTCTAACAGTATTTCGAAAAAGTTTGAATCACCACAAATAGAGTTACTAATTTTAGGGTTAGAAGGGCCTTTAGCTTCAGAAAGGAATATCGTCAAAAAAAACCAGCAGCGAGCCTATTGCCATCAACCGGGCACAAATCCAGACTCCGTGGCTGCTACTGAGAAATTCCTGATGGAAGAACCCAATAACTCTTTGCCCGACCTGGGAATCGAACCCAGGACCTCATGCTCGGCAGTCGCGCTTGCAACCATTAGACCCGCGAGGCAGTCGTGGCGGCTTTTCTCCATAAGAAATGACAAATTCGAATCATGCACCAGATTGTGACATTTCAAAAGGTCCATGTGAAAAAAAATAGAATAGGCTTGTCAATGAGAGGTTTTCCTTTTGAGGTTTTAAAAAAAAACCTTAGTTTCCAAGAACTCTATAGATGGCGTTGAACTTACTATGATAGTTGGTGCCAAAGCCAAAATGCTTGAAAAAACAAACATTGTGTCACGTCACATGCTCTCGTTGACTGACACTTTCATTTGCTTAACCTTCCGAATATAACCTACATTTCTCGCGCTTTGTTCAAATCAGTTTTTTTAGGTTCCGTTCCTTGCATTATCATACTTACTCCTAGCGCCATCTATCCAGCGACTAGGGAAGAGCTAGAAAGGAAATCCCTCATTGAAAAAATCTAACTAGTCCGTCAGTTAGATAATCAAAAAATATTTGAACCGTATTTTTTCTTTTGTTACGTAAACCAAAATTGACGAAGATACGACGCTTTTAAAATTATTAATACCTCACACCGTGATACAATTTTTAGTGCGTTCTGACGTCACGAATACGTGAAATACGTGTCCATCATTTTCCAATACTCTAACTGACGGACTCAATAGATTTGCAATTTATTGATGGTGGAAACTATAAGCCTATTGCAAACATGACCGTAGTAACCAAATCTTCATTTATAATTTTCATGTTTTTAAAACACCCACCTCTTTCCAAGATACAATTTTCCGGCTCGACCTAAATTCACGATTTAATATTCAGTCGTAGG
Source organism: Xestia xanthographa (assembly GCA_905147715.2). Classification (NCBI taxonomy): domain Eukaryota; kingdom Metazoa; phylum Arthropoda; class Insecta; order Lepidoptera; family Noctuidae; genus Xestia; species Xestia xanthographa. The sequence continues at coordinate 4,630,532 of LR990655.1, forward strand.
CCGCTACGTCTTCATAAGTCGCATTTTTAATCAACAAACCCTCAGAACTCGCTAATTTGAATAACGGACAGCGCAAAAGGGTTGTTTTAGGGATCCTCACTAATAAATGTGAGAATGGTGGCGGTAATAGCTTGGTGTAAAGGTTGGGTCAAGAATCGGGTCTCGGTCTCGGTATCGGTGGAGGTCAGTCTAATTTGAAGTGAGGTGCCGCCGATGTGTCAGAGATTATTTAGTTTGTAAATTAGTCTTAATGTAATTGCTCTAAGTATTGGATTCAGTGTGGTAAGATTTAAGTTTTTTATAAAGCTGTGCAATAACCGACTTAGACTATCGCAGTTTACTCCTTATTTACAAAGGAGCGCTTCTCCAAAACTTTTGATCGGTGTCGAATAAGACAATTTTTTTCCTGATTGTCTTGTAAATTTAAAGCAGTATTAATTCTCATAAAAGATAGCTAAATATCGTGTACTAATTTGTTAATTACTTATTTCTAAACCAACTCAATTCCGTTCCGTTTGACTCGAAACCCAAACTAAACATTGGAAACCAGAATCCCGATAATAAACCCGATACCGGTACCGATACCGAATCCCATCTCTACGACGACACTCTAAAACTGGGACATTAGCATTTTAAACGGCATATGTTATTGCTCTCAAATTGTTGCGGATCTATTAGTGAGTCGGCCACGGATGCGCAGGATTAAGCTGTTTAGCTAATAGCCCGAGGGCCGCTGAATGTGCGCTGTAAAGCCTATTTCTCGCTACTTTTATTAAGTAATAGAATGTTATGGGGTATTGTTTACTAAACTGGCCGTCTGCGATGCAAGATCGGGCAGTGTGCCAGTTGAAATAGGTAAAAAGTTGAAGACGGGAAGACGTTGTTGCTTGAGATTTTGGAAGGCGAATATAGGCTTTATGCGGATTCTCGTTAAACAAATTAATAAATAACTTATCTGTGATGCGAACTACTGACGAGGAAGCTATTGTTTGTCGCTGAATGTTCATACCGATTACCGCCCCAGCAAGAAATCTAGTTTTTGATTGTTAACTTTACTCGTTCTACTCTCTAGTTGGCTGTGGACGTCTATTCAGAATTATGATTACTACAACAGCCCATAAAGTCCACTGCTGGACATAAGCCTCTCCCATGATGGGAGGAATTTGCCGTAATCTCCACGCTTGGCAGGTGGATTGGAGATCGCAGTGATGAAAGACTAACAGAAAACGCTGCTGCCCAGAATTATTATAGATGCGTTTTTTCTAAAAACATTTTCCCTGAAAATAAAAATACTCTCACAAAAAAAGCTCCATAAATACGCCCACCAATTTACACCACTCCATAATTAAACCCGTTAGCACACAACTGCAGGTCTACCTACGGGCCCGCCATTCCGCGCGGGCGCACACTTGGCCGCAATTTTTCCATCAACGGGTGGCCGCCACAATTATGCGATTTGCATACCTATCGCGGCCGCCACTCGACGCGACGCGTTTTTGTGCGCCTACCCGCTACGCCCTTTCAGTGTACACCGGCTGAAATAATTTGTAACTACATGAAGGGAAATGGTGGCTATACAAAGAGAGGGTTTTTCACATATGTTTTGGTGGGGAGAAAATTTACAGGCAGAAATTACTTATGAAATAGACTAGGACATTTGCACTAATTTCTGTAGAATGTACAGGGTGTCCAAATGAAGGCTTTTCCATTAATACGTTGCTATAAATCGGGACTAAAATGAAAAGATGGAGCCAATTAGACGCCTATTTGCCGCGCGCAACTTGTAGCTGAACAAGTCTTGAAAGCAGGTCAAACCGTCCGCGAGATCTTACGAAGAAAGACATTTTAAACAGCTTAAGAAACTGTTTAACTTTAATCCCCAAGCTAACATTGTTCTAAAAATAACTATTGTGAACCAACCTGGAACGGCAAAACATAGGTAAGACAAAGCCGAAACCATTAAAAGGTATCATTATTCGTCGCTATCAGCAAAAAATTCAAATTTCCGGCGAGCATAGTGCAAAACGGTTCAAAACACAACACGTTGGAGCACGGGTTTATTGGATTTTAGCGGAAATTTCACTCGCACACGGGCCCAAACGAGCAAAACAGCCGACACTGTTTGCGAATCACCTCCGCATATCGAATTTTGATTCCTGATTTGTATCGGCACAACCGCCGACCCTATAAATAGGACGGCACGCAGGATGCGCAAATGGAATGCAAAACGCTGCGGATGCTCCCGGACACACCGAAATCTGTTGTACGGATAAAACTTCCATACATATGCCGCCGGAAATTTTCGGAACAAAAATACTACACAATAGGCACAGTTTTTTCGGACTCATAGCACCCTGCATCCGCCAAATTGTTTTTGCGTATCATATCTACCTCTACGCGTTAACAAACAATATTTCATGTAAGCCGGACTCTGCCGGACCCTATAAAGTTGCGCTAAAAGTTAATCTTGAAGTCCGCGCGGCCCTCTCTGCAATAACCGGAGGATATCCTCGGAGGAGCAACGCAAACACTCGAAACTTGCTCGATGCTATCTTGGATGTCCAATTGAGTTTTCATCTTGTGCCGCTCCTCCATAGAATGCTAATAAACCCACTTAGCCGACAAACTACTGGTAGCTTTGTCTTTTAAAGGAAGGACTGTAAGGAGATTGTCGGCGTTGCATCTATCAGCAATCTCGTTGTAACAAAATTACAGTCGACTTTGTAATTCTAAAGTCGAATCTCGACTACACTCAGATCTCCTTGCTAATTGTTGGAAAGAGGAAACGTAATAAAAGTGCTAGTCTTTGAAGCAAAGAAGCTGGCCCGAGCGCCTCGGAGGAGCGCATTTTAATAAATTAAAACTGCGCAAAATTCCCATTCCAATATCATCTTATTTTCTTTTTTGTGCCGGGTCCGGCGCTCGCTCGCCTTACATTGATTCCATTTTACTGAAAGACCATCAATCTACCTAGCTACTTGAGCGTATTAAAAACATGCCGTATATTTTCAAAGAGCGTTTCTTACCTACCTCGGTGGTAAAGTAATTGAAATCATTCGGATTCACTTACACGTTGGTGGACAAACTGCCGCCCTAACGTTTGCGGTCCAGTTCACGCTTAACGAAATGTAGCTGCCGGAATTGAGATAGCATTCGGGCGTACGTTTAGAGACTGTATACAGCTGTGTGTGACACAATTATGCTTTTACCGAAATATATTCATTATAAGCCTAGATGCGGCTTAAAGACCGTGTGCATATTTAGTTTCCGTTTAGTGTCAGTCGATAATACGGGTTTACTGCCTTTGAGATAAGGGTTTCGAATACTGGACTTGGAGTTAATTGACTTAGAACTTGTGACTACAGATGTATACTCGTAAACTCTATCAGTGCAATAATGGCAATTCTTCTCTAAATTCCAGGTGCTGTTGATATCACTGGAGCTTCTTGCATCGCGGAGTGGCGCAGCGGCGCTGGCGAACTGCCCCGGTGGCTGCAACTGCAACGACGAGACCCTCGTGGTGGTGTGTGAGGAGAGCCGCCTCGACGTCCTGCCCATCGCACTAAACCCCTCCATACAGCGGCTCATTATCCGCAACAACAAGATCAAGACCATCGATAGCTCGATGCAGTTCTACGCCGAGCTGCAACACCTAGACCTGTCCCAGAACCACCTCGTCAACATACCGACGAAAAGTTTCGCATATCAACGTAAACTACAAGAACTACATCTTAATCATAATAAGTTATCCTCAGTGACAAACACAACTTTCCAAGGACTTAATCAACTAACAGTTTTGAATTTAAAACGAAACTTCTTGGAGGAACTGACGAACGGAGTTTTCACTACCTTGCCAAGATTAGAAGAACTGAACTTGGGTCAGAATAGAATATCGAGGATCGAGCCCAGAGCTTTTGCGGGCTTATCAGCTCTGAGAATCTTGTATTTGGATGATAACCAACTAAGTTCAGTGCCGACTACTTCCTTCAGTCTCTTAGGAAGCCTGGCAGAGCTACACGTAGGTTTGAACGCGTTTTCCTTCCTGCCAGACGATGCCTTTGCTGGTCTCAATAGACTGACGGTATTAGATCTCAACGGAGCAGGACTCTCCAATATTAGTGAATATGCATTCAGAGGTCTTCCAGGATTAAGAAGTCTCAATCTCTTTGGAAATAGACTACTCACAGTGCCCACACTCCAGTTGTCTGGTCTTACCAGATTAGAGGATTTGTACATCGGACAAAACGAGTTCCTGACACTGGAGAGCCATTCGTTCAAGGGCTTGAAAAACCTAAAATTTTTAGACATCACTGGCGCTACCCAGCTCGAAAGAATTGAGAAAGGAGCGTTCGAAGATAACATCAACTTGGAAACTATTGTTTTGGCAAACAACAAAAAATTGGCAATCATAGAAGACTGCACACTGTTGGGTTTACCGAAATTGAAGCATGTTTCTCTGAGAGATAACGCCATTGTTACATTAAGTGAAACAGTGTTCATTGGGAAGGAGTTAAAGCAGCTAGACCTTACTGATAACCCTATCTTCTGTGACTGTCACCTGTTATGGCTCCAGCAGCTGATGTATGATAAGAGTAACTTCACACAACTACACTGCGCCAGCCCCGAGCACTTGAAAGACAAACCTCTAAGAAACCTGAACGCCGAAGACTTGGGTTGTGTCCTCCACGATACACGACAGCAGACCATAATCTGTATCGTAGTAGTCGCATGCGTGGCCGCTATCGCAACATTAGTGTTAATACTGTATAGGTACCGCAAGAGCATGCAAGAGAAGCTGAAAGACTACAAGTGGAACAAGGGGCGCAAAAACCTCGAGTACCACAAGCCTATCTCCACGGAGGAGGACTGCATAGTGCGCGGCATCCACCCGTCGCAGTACCCCGCCCCGCCGCACACTCCCGGCCTCAGGCCAATTCCTGTGACGGAACTGTAGCTAGAGCTTTACGCCTCCCCGAGCGTGTTCTTCATGTCAGGCGGCCAGCAGGGCTCCGCGCGCCGGCCGCAGCGCTCGGGGGGCGGCGGCACGCTGCCCGCCAACGGCTTCACGTACATTGGCGGCGATACGCGTCCGCACCAGCCGCTCACGCTCAATAATGGCGCACCGGCTCATCACCTCAACAATGGCTCTTTACGCTCACTACCAGATAAAAAGAAAAACCGCAACGGTGTGGTGTGCCACCCGGAGAACTTCCAACGCAACCTCGATACGCGCTACTCGAGGAAGCAGGAGAACGGCTACATGCGCAACTCGGAGACCGTTATCGGTTTCCCGCGCAACGAGCGCGAGTACGAGCGCGAGCGCGCGGAGTACAGCGAGCCCGAGTACTCCATCATCCCGGAGGGCTACGGCCGGCCGCTGGAGGACTACCCGCGCGCCTGCGCGCACTCCAACACCTTCAACTGTTGAACTGTTGAACCGCGCGTGTGAACTCTCTCAATCGTTTGTGATCTTGTAATTCTAGCAATAAATCTTCATTCCATTAAGTTTTCTATGGACGGAGTCAGTCGTGACGGACGTAGTGCTCTAGAGCGGTTAGTGACATTAGTATTTCGGGTCCGGTGTACGTTCGACCAGTGAGGACTATCCTGTATCGTATTCGTTTTAAAAGAGTACCTTATTTGTAAATTATAAATTTAAGTAGTGATGGATCTATTTTTCAATGGGACGATGGGGGCTCGGAGCGTGTGCAAGTGAGACTTCGCACGAGACAACGGTACAATGTACAGACTAGTCGCAGCGAGCAGGGGGGCAGAGCCCGAGTGGGGCCCGCCGGGGAGCCCCTCTATGATGTACGTCATAAAACATTGTGATTTGTAATTTTTTCTACCAGTGCGGTGGATTTTGTATTTGATTTTGTACAAAAAACCATTCCATATGATATCTTTTTAATGTCTAATATTTTATTTATAAATGAATAAAGTAAGTGTGCGTTAAATAAGACACCAATATGAAAAATATTAGAATTAATGAATGTAAATATATTTAAACTATATTGAGATATTTATAAAATTTAATACAATCTTGTTCTTCTAAAAATTATCATAAAATTATTTCGGGATATTGTATTGTTTGCTATAATGACTGATATCCTAATTACGAGATTTCTTATGTCTGTCACTACCTACCTATAATTAAATACCTACTTACACTACATTCTTATTGTGTAAGAACGAACGCACCCATTATTTCTAATAAGAACACATCTTCGAACACTTTTATGCTCAATCCTAATACTGTATGTAATAATTTATTAAGATTGAAGTAAACGAAGAAACACGATGTCTTATTATTGTCATTAAAATGTACCTCTATGTTAATTATTATCTTTTTGTTATCTATTTGTTTAAATGTCCCATAATATAAATGATGTGTGATCTATTCAGAAACAGATAGATAAATAATTAAAGGCAATAATCAACTGATAGGTTCTCAATTACCGCCACGATGCATACAAATTAACTTAGCTCGAATTAATTAGTTTAATTGCAATCAGATATTAAGTATCGCTCCAAGCTGCAATAACATGCCGAATTCATACGAATAACTAGGCTATAAACCAATTTAAAATCAATCTGTTAAACTAATTAGTGTTACACCCCACTTTTTAAATGGCAACACCCAGAATTAAGAATTTTCTGAACAGATCACACCAGTTACAATAATGTGCCTCTGGCCTCTGACTGGTACCTACGTTGTCGAGAACTGAATATTTTTTGTAAACTTTTTCTTTTAATGATTTAACTTGAAATGTTCTTGCCATATTCCAATAAGGCATGATGGTAATATAAAATAGGTATTTGATAATCACTTTTATTTTGTAGAAAACATTTAATATTTAAAGTTATGATAAAATATTATAAAAGCGTCAGTTATATTGCAGCTATAATGCTACAAGTTACGGAAATGTAACATTTTAGAATTGTGATAAGAGCAAGCTTTTATAATAAACGAGGTTAATTAAGTCGCTAGATACCTTCTTAGTGCCATTTTTGTGTCTTCTTGGATTATGGTCGTTTTTTACTCCAGTTTTATATACCCACACGACATACTTACCTGAATTTTGGTGTTACTGAGTTATTGTAAATATGGAGAAATTAAAGACTAAGCAATTAAGGCATGTGTTAGTGCCTAGTGAATGCCTAAAAAAGTATACAAGAAAAATGATGAATACATATGAAAACATTGTGATTAGAGTACTCACGACATTGTAATAGAAATCATCGGTCATTTCTGTACTTTATTGTAGTTATTACCTACATACAAACTCGATAAATATAACATACCTCAAATTTAATCGTGTTTTATTTTGTTGGCAACCTTTAAAATAGACCAAGACTAAATAAACCCTGTCTAAGCCCATCCTCAATAAACCCATAGGGTCGTGAGAGCAAGACAACGCAATACGTTCCTGGGTTCGATTCCCAAGCGGTGTTGAAAGTGGGGGCTCATGAGTCATGAGCACACATACATACTGATATCACCTCGGACCGTCATGGCTATGTGGTTAAATTAATGAAATTGTTACTGGGCACAGATTTTAGAATGGTTCGCTATAAAGAAACCTCTTTGGTGGTTTGGCTAAGAGAACGGGCAAACCACAGATATGTGCGTTTCGACCGCGCGGTCACGGCGTTTTTTTTTAAAAAAAAACTGACAAGATTTTGTAAAAGTTGATTCCCAAAACCATAAATTTGTCAAAGTTATGGTTAAAAAGTTATAAGGGTTTGAACGTGGCCGCGCCATTGAAACGCGGAGAACCGCGCGGCCACGGAGATCTTTAAAAGTAAGCGTTGCAGAGACCTGAAATTTAGGTAAATAACAGATTGAATTTGTAAAAATATACAAAAAAATCCTAGGTTTATATTTCAGGAGCTGTAGTACGGTATTGCTTAGAAATAAGTCGTGATTATTTATCGAAGAAAGTAAGTATTAGCTTGATTTTTTTTTTGTAAACAAAACCTAATTAAGTAGAGCTAGCGATAGTAGGCAAAAAGTATATTTTGGTTATTATATATTTGCCCTGTAATAACGTTTTGAATGTTTCGATAGGGTGACCATGACTTATTGTTTACAGAAAACTTTCCACCTATTGTATTAGAAATTATTTCTCAAGGATTCTAAATTAAATAAAAAAGAAGAGTCGTAATATGTTTATTTCCTAAAAACATAATTATGTTTTTGTATCTTATCGTTTGACATCGTGTAACATCTACCAATCCACACTGGGCCAGCGTGGTGGATTATAGCCCATTCCCTCTCAGAGGAGGCCTGTGTCCCAGCAGTGGGAACATTAATGGGCTGATTTTATTTTATTTTTTTAATAAAAAAAAAACACATAAATCACAGATTATTCAGTTAGGTGCTTTTTCAGCTATCAAGCAATGAAGGGGTCCATTGCTTCTGAAAAAGCATCTAAATTAAAAAAAGTAATTGTTTTGAATTTGTCTAAATGATTTGAAATATATGTACTAAGCCAGAAATAAGTGTCATTACCACAGTATTTCCAGAATGATTTGTTATGACGATGGTAAAACCGAAATGCACGCAAGTTCTGAACAACCTATGACAATACATAATCTAACATAATTATGGTCTATACATAGATGATTAAGATATTAAAAAAAAAACTAATTTTAAACAAACCATACTTCACAGTCTCTTCTTCCTGCCAAAAAATCATGTTGCGCCGACCCCAAGTAACATGGGATAAGCATGTTACTTGGGGTCGGCGCAACATGATTTTTTCTTCCATTCTCCTCTGTCAACCGTCACACAATCATTTACACCTTTTTCATTCATATGAAAAAGAAACACACACAATCCATCCATCGTTTATTTGGTCTTCCGCTTCCTCTCCACCCATCAACATTTATATTCATCACTCTTTTAGTCACATGCGATTCTTCCCTCCTCATCACATGCCCATACCAAGACAGTCGATTCCCTTTCAACTTTCCTGTAACTGGCGCAACTTTCAAACTTCCTCTGATATAGGTACTCATTCCTTATTTTATCCATTCTTGTCACACCACACATCCACCTCAACATTCTCATCTCCGCTACATGCAATCTTTTTTCATCCATCTTCTTCACAGCCCAGCATTCCGATCCATACAGTACGACAGGTCTAATCACGGACTTGTATATTTTCCCTTTTAACTTGAGGGGCATCCGTGGGTCAGAAGTTGTTCCAGTGATCTGTCGCCATTTCATCCATCCTGAAATTGATCCGGTGCGTTACGTCACGGTCTACTTCACTATCCCCTTGGACAAGCGACCCGAGGTACCGGAAATCGGAACAGATCGGTATGGGCGTTCCGGCAAGAGTTATGGGCGTAGTACAGTCGTATTCAAAAAATGTAATATAAAAAAAAATCTTAGTGTAAGCAATGATACTCTATTAAACAGATATGTTGTGAGCGCGCAATCGTGAAGACTCGAAAACGGGCCAATTGGCCTGTTTTGCCTTTATTCTGCGTCACTGCGTGTATGTGAGATGGCTCTCCCCCGCGGCACACTTTTTTCGTTGGTTTTGTAGGTGTATAACATATCTGTTTGTTTTAATATCATTGAGTGTAAGTAAATAATCTTTGATTTGTACTTTTGTCAGAAATATGTAAGTTAGCAATCTGTGATTTTTTAAGAAATAAACATGTTTTTGTATCTTAACATTTTAATTTAATTTATAATCCTTGAGAATTAATTTCTAATGCAATAGGTGGAAGTTTTCTGTAAGCAATAAGTCATGGTCACCCTAACCAAACGTTCGGAACGTTTTGGAGGTTATAAGCGATACCGTACTACAGCTCCTGAAATATAAACCTAGGATTTTTTTGTGTATTTTTACAAGTTTTGACAAATTCAAATCTAGGTTTGACAAAAAACTTGAGACCTCTGCGATGCTTCTTCAGCGAGATATCGGCGATAACGTATTTTTCACTGTTTCAATGGCGCGGCCACGGGGTTTTAGTCTTACAGCTTCCAAAATATAACCCTAGGACTTTTTGAAGTATTTTATTAGTTTTGACAAATTCAAATCTGTGTTTTACAAAAAACTTCAGACCTCTGCGATGCTTTTTCAGCGAGATATCGGCGATAACGTGTAACTCACCGTTTCGATGGCGCGGCCATGGGGTTTTAGTCTACAGCTCCTAAAATATAAACCTAGGATTTTTTTGTATATTTTTAAATTTTTTTTACAAATTCAATCTGTTATTTACCTAAATTTCAGGTATCTGCAACGCTTAGTTTTAAAGATCTCCGTGGCCGCGTGGTTCTCCGCGGTTCGATGGCGCGGCCACGTTCAAACCCTTATAACTTTTTAACCATAACTTTGACAAATTTATGGTTTTGGGAATCAACTTTTACAAAATCTTGGCTTTTAAAAAAAAAAAAAACAAGTCCTGGCCGCGCGGTCGTAACGGACACACCAGACTGGCAGGGCAGCAATACGGTCAAAAATGAGTGCTCTATTTTATTAACAGCGCCATCTGTCATCATCATCTGCCTAGCCTTTTCCCAACTATATTGGGGTCGGCTTCCAGTTTTACCGGATGCAGCTGAATAGATTGAACTGATTGTGATTTTGTAACAGCGCCATCTGTACACGAGCTTAAACATTCCATGCACATTACTTACTCATCATACCATCAAATGTAGATGGCGCTTTAGCAGCAAATGGGTATGACGTTGAGTCTAGTATCGAGTGCATGGTTGTTTTTTTGCCCAATGCCCAAATGAGACACTTTTTTGATTCAAGACAGATACTAGTGAATATGATCTGAACATATATACGCGGAATGTTCCCGGTTAGGGGGTGTCGTATCAAAAAAAATTTGCCAGCAAGTTCGCAGCCATATCGATTTCGACGACATCCAAGTTCAATCTGTCCAGGGTCAGTGAACTTGAACAACCTCGTAATTCAGCAATGTGACTCAGAGGACATTGACCCCAACCATGTGGCAAAGCCTATTAGAACATACCTTGCAGAAATACAAAAGGAAAGACAAATAATTGTTCATTAATTTATTTATTTATAGTATGCAACATTTATTTATTAACATTACAAAATTGTTCAGCCTTGTGATGGGAGAAGCCGATTTCAGCCGAAGCGCAGATTGACATGATTTTGTAAATAAATAAAAAAGATATGAGTTTTAGGCGCCTGTATCAGAAGTGGAATATTATGAGTACTTTTTACTGATGCTTTACACTTAAAACTTCTCCTCTTCAAGACCGTGTTTGAAGAACATCATGATGGGGATTTGTGTGCCGTCAATATCTCTGTACTCCATCATGGCGACCATGCCATCGCAGTCCATGGACTCTCCTGTAAAGAACTGGAGCTCCTTAAATCTACCGAGGATGTCTTTCATGACTTTGTTCATGTTCGTCTTGAATATGTTGACCTGGTCAGGAGCCTTCTCTTCCAATTGTGCAACTAATCTGGAATTAAAGAAGATTACATGTTAGAAAACTTGTTTACTAAACATTGTTTCTCAGAGATACACAGTACTGGAGTAAATTAATACAATAATTACATTGTAATAACTTTGATAGGTCAGAATAATAATAAATCAGGTGTCAGCCCCCTTTCATGAACAATCATTACAGAATGAATGTTTTTTCATAAAGGTTATTTGCTTTGGCATCAATCGCTCCATAGGAAGTCATTGAGGATCAACCACTGGTATTAGATGATGCACCATGAACTAAAAACATACAGTAAGAAAAATATATATGTGTGGTTTGAGGCAAGTCTACACAGTTTCAAGAGTGCTGAATCAATAAATGTGGCAATGCAAACAGTATGCAATACCAATTTCTGTTGTATCATTATTATGGCATCTACAACGAAGCAAAAACAAGTTTGACTTATGGGTTGAAACAAGATAAACAGTTTGTACATACAAGGAAAATGTAAAATAAAATGAAGTTGACAAGATAAATTCATCAGTGATGACCAACAGTTAGTAATTCATGGCTTACTAGATCATGAACTACTATTATGTTTCATTGGTGAATTTGCCCAATTTTGGACATAAACAGCCAGATTTCATACTGATTCCAAATCTAGGTTGAGATTTAGACACAATAGGGCTCAAAACAAACACTGAATAGAAGCAAGTACAAATAAAATGAGAGAATGTTTGTAAAACACAACTAGGGTTGTAGCAGTATTTTGTTATGCATGACCATTGTATGTTGAGAACAGTGACAAATAACAAAAGTTTTGATTCAACCTATAATATCAAACAATGATTTTATACAAAATTATAATCAGAACTTAACGTCTTAGCAGATACAATCTGGAGGATGAGGAGAAATGAGGATTAAATCGGGCTATATCCAAGTCAGAATACACTGAACAAAAATAGGTTATATTCCTTTAGATAAATTATATTCCTTTGTGCTATTAAAGCCAAAGCAATCACTAACAGCTGAAGTTATCTTGAACTTAACCTACACTGATATGCTGTTAACATAGACTGTATGCCAAAATACAGATAAGAAACTTGATTACATAAATATTGATCATGCCATACTTAACATGCTGTCCACATGTACAGAATATTTATCTATCTATCAATGTACTTGTGTAGAATTATTGTTTAGAATAACCATCATTTATGAAAAAACCAGGCCAATACTTTCTAGAGCAATCTGACTTTGGAATGAAACAAATAAACAAGAACTGGATGACCTATCTAAGCTGAAATCTATGTGAATATTTAACAACATACATAGTTTCAGATGTTACAATGTGTACCATTTTTATCATTGAATGACTCACAATGCACTGCATCAGCGAACTTTCATTAGTGCAAAAATAACACATGGCATGACTAAGCTCTAGATGAGAGAAAATGTGACCAATGAGAGGGCAGTGCAGTGTTACAGCAAATACATGATTGGCTGACTGCACATAGCTGTCCTCCAGCAATATGAAATAGGTATAAAATCTAGTGACACACCTTGAACCTAGTTTCAATGACCCAGCATATGTTTGAAATAACCACCTTCATATATCCCACTAAGACTTGCCTTCAAACCAGTAGCACTTATCAATGAATGCACCATTGACTAACTTGATCACAATTTGAAGCAATAATCACTGAGACACTCACTTTTTCATGTAGTCTTTGAGGTATAATGTGTAGGATTTCTTGTCACCGAAAGCGTATGTTTCGACAAGCCTGTGGTTCAGGACTATGTCAACACCACTTTCGACTGCAGAATCTGTGCCTTCGTCGGCTTCCTCGGCCGAGGGGTTGAAGCCTTCGATTTTAATATCGCCCTGTGCTCTCGATACCAGTCTGCCGGTCACTTCGTAAATTACTTCATCGACCAGTTTCATTTTGTAAGTGTCTGAGAACATCTCATCACCTGAAATAAAGAAATCATTACATGAAATCCGTGGTCACACATTCCCTTTTGTCTAAAATGTAGATGTGGCAGTAAATTTTGCAAATATTGATGATGAGACATCATCACATCACTGCCCGACGAAATGTCAAAACCACTGTTATCAAAGATACACATTATAAATGAAATATACTCATATACTCTACAGGAGAAACACAATAAACTTAATTACCAGTAATAATATCTTTATAGATTCTCATTTTGATGGATTAGAGGCGATTAAAAATAATAAAAACCGAAACAACGGCTTCTTGCCCCAAGAACTTAACCGGAAAGGACTTCAAAAAGAAATGACGGACGGAAGTGCCTAGTGTTGCCAATATTTACATGATGTAAACTGCTTTGTTTCACAAAATCTAGTCTCCTAAATAAAATTTTGTTTGGGATAGAAAAAAAAACAATCAAATCTTTGCTAAAAATAAAACTTAGCAATTTTATAAGTTTAAATGAATATCTAAAATATTTTTTACAATGTCCCAAAGGTTTAATTTCCACAAACACGTAGTGAAAAAACTAAACGTATGGTAATTGGAAGTAAACGTCATTAGCTTTGGTTTTAGCAGTGCAGGATATAGGTGGCGCTTTTAGTCCACGAAAAAATGGAAGTAGTTCTGTATAATTCTAATGTTTGTCGATTATGTGGAGAAGAAAATGATAATGGAAACTTATTATATTCATGTGAAGAAAATAGTCAAAACTTAAGTGAAATAATTAACACATATTTGCCAATCAAGGTAAACTATTTTTATTTATTGTGATTTGTATTGACTTCAATCAATGAAATTAAAATGGCTGACTTTAGGTACGAATTAACATTTTCTAACTTATTTCTGTAATTAAATACGACAATAAACAAAAATCTGTAAGAAAGACATAATAAAAAAAATAATTACATAATTAAGATCATGGAGTTTAGAACCCGTACCTAAAGAAGGACATTTTCAATTTGTCAAATGTCAGATTTATTATCATTTCAATCCGAATTATAGCTCGCGCTCGCGCCAAGTTTGTTTTCTTCGTAGTTTCTTTAAACTTACGAATAAAAATGTTGTCTTAAAAATAATTATACTAAACGTTATCGAAAAATCTGTAATTCTAGGTTGCTGATGATGGGCAGCTGCCTCGTACTATTTGTCCAGGTTGCACCATACAGCTGGAAGCCACCGTAGAATTCTTATCACTGATTATTAACGGACAAGTAAGTAAAATGCCTATATTTCATTCACTTTTCAAAGATCTAGACCTGACCCCTTGAGCGGCTGTAGTCTTATAAGCTGAAGGTAGGGGATTTTATTCAACAAACAGGCACAGATGCTTATAAGAACATATACTTACTCATAGAACGCATCTGTATTTCAGAAAGTAATACGTGAACTTCATCTCAGAGAAAAAGAATACAAGAGAACTTTACAAAGTCCCCCTACGGAACAGGAAATTGTAACGGACAAGATCATTTATGAAGGTAAGTTCTATTACAGTAGTAATTGCTCTGGAATCTGGTAGCACACAAGAATCTATAAATATTACAAAATTATATTCATAACTTCATTCATTCCACTCTAAGCTGAGCATAACTAGCACCATGAGCTAACTGTGAACCATGGAGAGAAAACAATTGCTATCATGCAGTCTGTTCTGAACCAATTTTTTTGCTAAATCCAGTTAATACAGGTGATGGAGTATACCAAGTAGAACACCCAATTTCCTTACAAGTGGCCGGACTTGAAAAGCCAAAACGCAAGCGAGGCAGGCCTCCCAAAAAGCCTAAGTCTCCAGAGGAGTTAGTGAAGGAAGCTGCTGCAAAGGCGCAAGTAGTAAAACATATTAAAAAGCAAGTCCGGGAAGATGAACCAACTGGGAAGCGGAGGAGGAAAACCCCAACAAGATTCAGAGAAGCAGTTCAGGTAATTTTATTATTATTTAAAACTAATTAGTTTGTATTTAGAAACAAAAGATGTTGACATCTTGAATACTATTGTTTTAACTCATAGCAGCAATGAATTGAAGACAATTGGCAAATTAAATAATTTTACTTGCCTGTTATTGTAATTATAAATAAAGATACAATACAGATGTACACTTGGAATTTTATTGCACTATATGATACTTGCAATTGTTTTTCAATATTCGAATATTTCACTCTCTATTCCTTTTGGAAAGTTACATGTCTGAATCTGCTTGAATCTAAATGCCAATTTCTTAGGGGTACAATCTAAATTAAAGTTGATAGCAAACTTAACGGTGCCTTCTAGGGTAAAGAGCTTGAGCGAATATTCAAAGAAGAAGGAGTAACAGATGGCGATGACAGTGAAATAGACGTGAAGATAGAACAGCACATAGACACAAAGCCACCCGTCCCTAAAGAACCGGAAGTAATCGGCCACCTGGAGGAGTCAGGTGAACTGGTTGTTGTTGTCAAGGGCAAGGGTCGTGGAAGACCTAAAGGTAAGATCCCTTCCTACTTCGAAATATAGAGATAATTTATGCCGAAAAAAACTGTCATTGCCTAGAACGATCATCATCATCATCATTTCAGCCGAAAGACATCCACTGCTGGACATGGGCCTCCCCCAAAGGGGGGTTTTTTGCCATAATCGCCACACTTGGCAGGCGGGTTGGCGATCGCAGTACGGTTGTTACAAAAGCACAGAGAACGCTGCTGCCCATTCTCTGATAAGTCCCTTAGTCGCCTCTTACGACACCCACGGGAAGATATGGGATGGTGCTATTCTTTACGTCCGACACCATACAGAATAACGATAAATTCAATTAAATCTTCTCTAAAAATTGCAGGCCCTATGACACCAACCCGCAAAGAATGTGCGATATGCGGTATGGAGTTCACCTGCACTGGCCGATACATGTCGCACGTGGCCCAACATGGCCCAGTGCTGTACCAGTGTGGCCAGTGCTCCGAGACATTCACCACGCGGCTGCACTTCAACAACCACCAGACGGAACTCGGACATACCGGACAGAATATTATACCGTGCAAGAAGAATGTTGAAAGAGTTAGGGCTAAGGTTAGTTTGTCTTATTTATTTACCTGATGCTTTGGATAAACTGACCATGGGGCCGACATCTTATTCGCTAAAACAGC
This sequence comes from Xestia xanthographa, assembly GCA_905147715.2. Classification (NCBI taxonomy): domain Eukaryota; kingdom Metazoa; phylum Arthropoda; class Insecta; order Lepidoptera; family Noctuidae; genus Xestia; species Xestia xanthographa. Next base: position 4,647,079 of record LR990655.1, read on the forward strand.
TGTTCTTTACATTTGGGATTTGGGTTCTCTGAATTTTCTTTTGCGATTATGGTGATGGTTGCATGGAGAAAGTTCTTCAATATAATAGTCTAACCACATCCTTAAGTATGACAACGCCTTGCTGATACTTGATATATGTATAACTCACCTGCATTGGTTATTTCTTTACACCTGGTTGACAGTAAGTTTTGTTTACGTCATTGTGTTACTATGGTTTCACATTTCACTTGTCATCAAACACTCACGCGGGCTCGTAAATAACACTCGCACGTTATGTAATGGCCTTGAGCTACACACTCAAGCAACACGTATCTTGTGACGGCGACTGCTGAATTTTCTCTTCACTTCTTATCTTGTAAACTTGATCTGGTAAACTAAAGCTGTCATAGTACACTTCTTAGTGTGTCGATGGCAAATATTTATTAAATATGTTTGGCCCAAAATTCAGCTATGCGAACTCCGCTCGCTGATGCAGTCATTAGGCGGCGCAAAATGGAAGATGTGCCATTGTCTGTGGTGACACGCCGCATACACATTTGAGATCTGAGTTGTCCATAAACCCCCATCTGAGGAGATTGTCTTTGCTACGGCCGACCTGGATTTGAGGTCTATTCAGAGATTTCCAAACTTAATTCACAATATTGACAAACATGCTCCTCACACGAGTGTTGTTGTATCGTGAACTCTATGTTAATTTACCAAACATTTATCATTTCAGAAAAGTGACAAAGCAAGAACTGAAACAATAGTAATACCAGATGACCAGCAACCACAAACAATGAAGTCGGATACTGTACGAATACTAGAAAACGTGATATTACCTATGCCTTTAACAACCTGTTTGCCGGATTTAAATCCTCAGCCAATAGTTATTGAGAATGATGTGAATGGGTCTGAGTTTCTGAAGAGTGGTCCAGCTGTTGAGATTACCTCTAGTCCTAGTGTTGATAGTGATGTTAAAATTGTTGGTGAGTATATCTAGAATATGTTTTATAGCATAAATATATTGTACTAGCGGACGTCACGCGGTTTCACCCGCGCAGTTCCCGTTCCCGTGGGAGTACGGGGATAAAATATTGCCTATGTTACTCAGGGTGAATGTAGCTTTCTAATGGTGAAAGAATTTTTGAAACCGGCGCAGTAGTTTTTGAGTTTATTCATTACAAACATACACACAAAAATAGAAATAGTATTGTATAATAATGATTGATGCCTTGAACATCCCGGGTTGCGGGACTGTTCGAAAGAGATACCGTGACCCCGGAACACAAAGGGCGATGAAGGAACATGGATGGGTTTTAGTCAGTAAAAGTCTGACACTCCCTCCTGCTCCGCCCAGAGCGGGAGGAGTCATTTGATGAATTCCCATATGAAAAAAAAAAAAAATGCCTTGAATATAACAGAAAAAAAATTCGGTTACTATTTTTTTTATTTCAGATTCGTCCACAGATGCCATTGCGACAGAGAAGTCTGATGATGTAGACCTAGTAGAAACAACTCCGTCTGGAAAACCGAGGTTGAAGTGCAATCACTGTGACAAGACTTTCAGTAGTAAACAGAGCAAATCAATGCATATCAAGGTATAGTAGAACTAATGGAATAGGGTATATGCATGATCTTTTTTTATCACTCTAAACAAAGCGTATTAAAAATATTAAGTGAAAATTAATATTATAAAGTGAAAATATTTTTTTAATATCTATAAAAAATACTAAGTTATAAACATTTGAAGCTACTGATTAGACAGAGAGATCCGATACAGCGAATGACGTCAATCGCTGTATCGACGTACAAAATCCATACTAAATTCCGTTTATCTAGAAAGAGATAGAAACAAAAGTTTAAATGGTTATAACTTTTGTGTTGTTTGGCCGATTAAAGTCTTGTTTTCGCTTTTTGTCATTATTTTTATAGTACTTTAACATTCCTTATCGAAAAATAAAATTTATGCAAAACTGTTCTATTAACATATTATATTATTTCATTGTCTTCAAAAGCCACTATATGTTGTACTAGCGGACGTCCCGCGGTTTCACCCGCGTAGTTCCCGTTCCCGTGGGAGTACGGGGATAAAATATAGCCTATGTTACTCAGGGTGAATGTAGCTTTCTAATGGTGAAAGAATTTTTGAAATCGGTCCAGTAGTTTTTGAGCCTATTCATTACAAACAAACAAAGTTTTCCTCTTTATAATATTACTAGTGGACGTCCCGCGGTTTCACCCGCGTAATTCCCGTTCCAGTGGGAGTACGGGGATAAAATATAGCCTATGTTACTCGTGGATAATGTAGCTTTCAAATGGTGAAAGATTTTTGTAAATCGGTCCAGTAGTTTTTGAGCCTATTCATTACAACCAAACAAACAACCAAACAAACAAAGTTTTCCTCTTTATAATATTAGTATAGATAATAATAATAATAAAATAGTTTATTACCACAAAGTTCAAGTACATTGCACTGTTTACAGATTAAAGTTCTTAGTTAGCATTCGAAAAAAAGTACAATAGGTTCAACCCTGTCCCCTAAACTAGGCTAGGCCTGTATCTTAGGGGGCAGTGTCCGGCTATGAGGTATGCATAATTCTATTGTGGCAGACGTGCCAGTGGACTGTGTCAAGTGGGCGCTTAGATGATCTTGTGGTAAATTTTATATGAGAGTGAGAAAGTGAAGAGTGAATGATGTAAATGTATTTGATGATTGTGAGTGGGGAGTGTATGGGGTGTTTTGTGCTTGTCGTGTGTGGAGTGAATGAAGTGAGTGTATGTTTGTATTGTGTTTTGCGTGTTTTGAATATGGGAGAGTACAGCGTGGGTGTGAGAAATAGGTGAGTGACATAATGAGTGAACGTTTATTAGGTGATGTAAGTTAGAAGTGATTCCGTATTATGGTAATCTTGTGTTAGTAGCCATTCCATTACTGTACGTTTTAGTTTAAACCTAGGGAGACCGAGAATGTTTAATTTTTTGTGAACTTGATTATAAATGTGCGTACTTATGACGTAAAATTGGTGTCTTGCAAACTTAGTTTTATGTTGGATGCTGGGAATTATATGTTTACGTTTTTTGGGGTCGGGAGGAGCCAAACTACCATGTGTCCTAAGAATTGATTGAAGCACAAATAGCTGTCGTACAGTCAAAACCTTACAGTCTGCATACAGTTGCGCTGTGGGATATCTGCGTGGTTTCTTTGTCATAACTTTAAGGACTGCTCTTTGTGCCCTTTCAGCCCTCAGGAGACCTGTCTTCTTGGCTCCACCCCACACATTGATGCAGTACCCTAGCACTGATTGGCACAGAGCAAAATATACCATTTTAAGAATATTATGATCAGCTGACCCCCTGAGTGATTTGAAGATAGAGATAAGTCGCAATGTTCGGGTGGTGAGTGTGTCTAGGTGTTTGTCCCATCTTAGTCCGTTGTCTATATGGATGCCGAGGTATTTAACACTGTCATCTCTTCTTAATTTTGGACAGGAGCAACATGTTAGGGGACTTGTACATGAGTGTGCCGCTATGGAGAAAGTACTTGATGGTTTCAAGTTGCAGCGGATAGCGAAAGGAACGTATAAAGTTTTAGACAAATTTAATGTCAGTAGATTGGAGTTAAACCAACGCATGATTCTACTTAGGGCAGATTCAGCATTGCTTTTAACAGCTTCCCAAGAAGGACCGTGGACGATAATTGCGGTGTCATCTGCATAGGTATATATGTTGCAGTTAGAGAGCGTCATGTTGCAGAGATCGTTTATATAAATTTGAAACAATGTTGGCCCTAGTATGCTACCTTGTGGTACGCCGTAGGTCACTAACTGCTCGTCACTTAAATTGGAACCAATTTTGACTTGTTGACTACGGTTATTAAGGTAGTCTGAGAAAATCTCAAGCGCCTTACCACGAACACCCAAAGATTCCAACTTTGAGATAAGTTTGGGAACAGAAACCGTGTCAAACGCTTTAGAAAGATCTATGAAAATTCCCAGGCACTTCGTCTTTTCGTCGAGTTTTTTAGCAACCAATTGCGTAAGATCTAGTACCGCGTCTTCAGTTGATACTCCTGAACGAAAGCCGTATTGGTTGTCGGCTATAAGATGAAATTTGTCTAGGAAGTTTCTAAGTTGCTTATTAAGAATTTTCTCAAATATTTTTGAAAGTGATGTGAGGACCGATATGGGTCTATAATTGTTGACACAGTTTCTGTCCCCTCCCTTGAAAATTGGGTGCACAATAGCTTTTTTAAGAGCATTTGGGAAAACTCCTGTCTGAATGCAGAGGTTAAGGATGTAGGTTATAGGTGGAATCAGGATATGACGATTCGTTTTTAATAGCGATGTCGTGATACCGTCCCAACCTACGGCACAGTCACTGCGTAGCTGAAGTATAGTTGCTTCAACGTCACTTTCGTCTATTTCAGCAATGACAAGCGAATTACAAGGATTACTTGTTGTTAAAGTTTCGGGGGAAGGACTGCTGATGGATGTAGTTTGATTTTGTACAATCTCGGATGCCAAGTTTTTACCAACATTGGTGAAAAAAGTGCACACATTGTTAATGGAAGAAGTAGGAGTGTCACATAATTTCAAAAGTATGTCTAAACTATTTCGTGTTGGGCGAGTGTTCGTGATTTCTTTAATTGTTTTCCAGAGGGCTTTAGGGTTGTTTTTACTTTTTTGTAGTTCATTGTGTTCATGTGCCTGTTTAAGTTTTCTAAGTAGTTCATTGCAAAAGTTTCTATAGCGCGTATACGTAATTTTTAGGGTTAAGTTATCCGGATTTTTTTTTAGTTTTAAATGCATGTTGTCTCGATTCTTAATGCATTTAAGAAGACCTGCGTTGATCCATGGCTTTAAGGTTCGTTGTTTCCTCGGGATGGTGACTTGTATTGTGTGTTTAATTGTAATTGTAGAGATAATTTTTATTAGTGTGTTCATAGCTTCGTTACCATCACTACTCTTGTAGATATCTGCAAAACTTGTATTCCCCAGTTCGTCCTTCACAGCGTCATAATTTATGCGAGAAGTAGTGGTTTTTTTGTTACGTGTAGGGTTAGTGTATTTAAGTACTAGCACTATCGGTTTGTGGTCAGTAATGTGTGATTCCAGAATTAAGGTGATAGTGTCTAAATTTGTTTTTGTTAGAAAGTGGTCTAAACAGTTTTCTAATCTGGTTGGGAGTAGGTGGGTAGGTGATAGTCCATGAGAGGCGTTTAGGATGAGATAGTCCAAGCTACGGTCGTTTCTGTTATCTTGCCTGATATCTATATTCAGGTCACCAACAAGGACGACGTTCTGATAGGTAGATAGATCATTGTAGGCATCATTGAGGCTATTAAGAAAAAAATCAAATTGATCTCTGGTGTTATACGAGGGAGACCTATAAACTGCCACAATAGCAAGTCCTGGTTCTATTTTGCATATGAGACAGTTTGCATTTACCATGTTGGGTTCGTATACAGTGGCGCTAGACTCGGTTTTAATATAGATTACGACGCCTTCATTTTGATTTGAGTTATTTGAGGAATAGTGTGACTGATATCCATTCATTATAGGGACGTTACTGACTTTTCTCAGCCAACACTCTGTCAGCACAATAACGTCAAATTCAACTTTGGTGGTATGGATAAGTGTTTGGAGACTATCGAAGTTTTTACTTAGACTGCGTATATTCATGTGCAGTATCTTAATGTTATTATGGATTGAATATTTAACGCAGTCCTCTGGGTTAATTACGAACGAATTTTCTAGGTGAAGCCTGTCTAGGTCATCATTAATGTTATTTATAGTAGCCATTGAGATTGAGATTAAAGTTATTTCTATGTTTAATGTTGCTACTTTCGATAAAGGTTCCTAACAGTACCACCAAAATATCAGAGATGTCACTATGTGGTGTATGTAATGGTGAATGGATGTTCTTTTGTAGGTGTTTGATGAATGTTATTTGTGAATTTGTGCTGGTGAAGTATTGTGGGCTGATGTGTTTAGGTTTGTGTGTTAGTGTGTTTTGCTGTTGTTTGTGTATACATTCACTAATGGTTGAAATTAAAAACTTACTGGAAAAAATTAAAATAATAATAATAATATGGAGGAGCTTAATAACTAGTCAGATACTGGTGGTAGGTGTAGCCTGTAGACATTTTTCTGAACGAATTAATATATGTTTATCTCCCTGTAGCTTTCTCAAGAAGATATTCCCGTTGGCAATCCAGCAATATTTATAGTCATACTTTTTGGCAAACTCCCGAGATAGATAAAACAGTTTTTTGGTGTTGGCAGGTAATTGTTCGGTGATGTAAACAGGCTGGCATTTTCCCGGAATACCAATAAGTGTTGTGCTCAACTTATCCTCTTTTGGTTTATCCTTGTTGTAGTATCGGACAGCTGAAAGAAATGACTGCTTGGATTGGACTGTAGTAAATTCGGCGATAATAGGTCGTGGTGTTGCAGAATTGTTCGATTTTCCTGGTAGGCGGTAGATATCACGAAACTCAGGTTCAGTTACATTGATTCCAATTCGCTTGCCTATGTTACATACGGTTGTAATGAGACTAGCGCTATTCTCTTCATTTTCTGTAGGAATGTTTCGAAGTTCGATGCCCGACGAGCGTGACATTAGTTGCATGTCCTGAATTTTTCTCTCTAAATTTTCTATATACAGCTGTTGTTCCTGTCGTTCCCTTCTTAAATCCTCAACTTCTTGTTTCAGTTCCTCGAAATTGTTGTTCATGAATGTTATCGATTGCATAATCTCCTCGTTTGACTGTCGAATCTCGATGTTAGATGCTTGAATTTTGCTGTTTTGAGCTTTAATTTCAGCAGTATCAGAGACAAGTTTTGAAATTAAAATCGTCTGTTCCGATAGGGCCTTAGATAATTTGGAGACGCTAGTGTCACGTTCCTTCTGCCATGCATCAAGTTTGTCTTCTAGCTCTTGCGTACTCAAGGCTGCACCGCTCTGATGTGATTTCTCTTGTCGGGCGCGTTTGTTTCTGTTTGTGTTGACATGAGCGCTAGCCTCAATTGCTGACTTAAGATCAGGTTCGGATTGAGTCTGTGTATGAGTCAGTTTGTTTGTTGGGTTTTTAGGCGTATTCGGTGGGGAGCGTTGTACGCCAGCCATGTTATTTTATGAGTAATAAGAACGTTCCTACGCTGTCAAAGCTTTCAACAAAAGTCTCAAGTGACCCCTGAGTTAGGTGTAATAACCTGCAGAAGTCTCAGCGTAGCTAATGCAACAAATACTCTGTACGCAACCAAAAACGGTCCAAATCGGTGAAAAAGTAAACAAAATTCTGCTCACGGTTCAAAGTGATTTGGTGTCGAAAAAAAGTTCCTTGATATCGCTGGGGTGGCGCCCTAGTCGCGTGAACTCGCAATGCGACGCAGTCGCACCGCGCTCGACGCTGGAACGCTTTCGCCAAAAACTTCGTCGTTAGGTTGGTAGCTGCGCTAACTGGGGCAGTTGCGCACTCGCCGGACTTTCGCCTTTATGCAGTTTGCACAACCGTGAATATTCCTTGCACTTTTGGGTCTGGCACTATGATACGGCACTTTTAGATACTATTTGCTATTTACTTAATTGACCGTTAAAACACTTGCTGGAGGTTTGAAAACAATTATTGCGAGATTAAACCACGCTAGGTTTGGGTTTTTATGAAAAGTAAACGTGTTGGCAGACGATAATTATTTTTAAGAAATTGAGTAACAAGATCACAAGTTAGTAGCCCACGGGCGCGTTCCGGATCTCTGTTTTATGTATAAAAAAAAACCTTGTCTGATCCGAAAGGGACATATGTATATCAAAACAAAATAGAAGATAAAATATGATTCTTAACCCAAATAACCACCATTTTCCCAAATCTTACAAACTTTTAAAATGTGACGGTGTTGTCACATTTTAAAAGTTTGTTAGAATTCTCGGCCTGTTGGTTTATGACGTAACTTTCCGAGAAACAACCTGGAGTGTCGCCGCCCGCGCCCTTGTAAGTTTCCTTATTTTAGTCAATGATATATAAACTATAGATACGTTGTCCGCACTCTAAAATGACAACATGAAATGAAGCCAATTGGCCACATCGCGCTTAGTTACGCACCAACCTGTCGCGCGACGCTACGTTTGTTTATAATTTAATAAATCCTGTGACGTGACTGAAGATGTATATTTATCTCCCTCTCGCAACAGGCATCCCGCCGTTCGGTGTCATATTTTCTTTCTCTTTCTTCACGCTTATAAGTAGTTCTAGTATTTTCGCCGTTTTTAAGCGCCGCGATGTTGGTTCATGACGTGTCTATATATAATACGTCATTGATTTTAGTACTTTATTTAATTTTCATTCAGGCATTTTTTTACTTGTTATCCAAAAAGGATTACATAAATAGTCTCGATACCAAATAATACCCCGTACTAACCCCGTACTAACCCGTACTAACTATCGTATTACCCGGTACTAACTGGGTTGTCGGGGTCAGATAGGCAGTCGCTCCATGTAAAATACTGGTATTCAGCTGCATCCGGTTAGACTGGAAGCCGACCCCAACAAAGTTGGGAAAAGGCTAGGCAGATGATGACCAAATAATACCCCGATGGAGCGGACAGGGTTTTTAACATATTCTATAATATAAATTTTCAGGGTGGCGACTTAGTCACCTTCAAGGAGGCGAGTCTTTGCGAAACTTGTTTAATATGACAGCTAGGCTTACCTCCTTGAAACATGCCTAAGGGGCCGCCACCACGAGCGAGAGAATCGTGACGATATTATCATCCTTGCCACGTTTTTCTATACACTCTCTTTTGGGCCGTCTCCACGAGCGAGAGAATCGCGGCGATATTTTCGTATAGAAATACGTTGAATCGCCGCGATTCTCTCGCTCGTGGAGGCGGCCCCTAAATCACCACCCTTTGTAATAGTAAAAAGTTTAAAATCCCATCAATGTTTTTTATACCTAATATCATTCTGCAAGAAAAAAATAAAAGTTGATTTATAGCTTCATAAATTTTTTTCTTCACAAATTAAATACCAAATGTTACATTATATTTGGTTTCCCTTCCAGGCGACTCATCTAGGCGAGCGGCCATACGTATGCGGTGAGTGCGGCCAGCGGTTCGCGTACCCGCGCTCGCTCGCCTTACACGCTGTGTCGCATCGACGGCGCGCTGGCAATTCTAAGGGCTTCGCCTGTGATCTATGTGGGAAGGTAAAGTGGCTTGAACTGATTTTATTCACCAATATTCGCAGAGCTGAAGATTTTTATAACATTGCCAGCTGTGAAAAAAATAATAATAATAGCGGTTTCAAAAACCACTAAGCTAGTGGGACTGGACTGGCCACGTCTGCCGCATGCCCAATGAGCTGTGGGACAAAACAACCACTTTCTGGAGCCCTGACACAGCCAGAAGGCGTCGCGGCAGATCTCGTAGAAGATGGCAGGACGAGCTGGGCAAGACAGCGTGGTCTCTCATTAGCTCTGGATCCAAAGAACTGAAAGTTATGGGGCCTTTGCCCAGCTGTGGAATGACGTAGGCTAACAGTATCAGCCTCAAAGTATAAGAAAAACATGCAAAACCACTAGACAACTGATGATTGTTGTCTAGCTGGTACGATGTTCAATCAACTTTGGATTTGCAACTTTGGAATGCCAAATAAAGTATTGTATTGAATGGTATCAGAAAATCTTCTGGTTCGCGCTCATTTCATAACTTCCAAAACATCTCTAACATGGACAGACATCAACAGTCAGCATTTTCTTTATGTAATAGGGATACGTATTTTTTGTTTTATCAAATTAATAAAAATTGACGAAGGTAAAACGTGTCAAAGATCATGAGTAGAAGTGATCACGAGTTTTCGACGCACTGTTACGTCTTCATTTTTTGTTTATGTGAAAAACAATGTGTCCAATTTTTTTTGGAATCTGACGGACTACTTAGTTAGATTTTTTTTTTCATCTACCTTATTGTTGTCTTCCAATGCAGGTCCTGAACCATCCGTCATCAGTGGTATACCACAAGGAGGCGGAACATGCTGGTCAGAGATATGTGTGCAACAAGTGCGGCAAGTCGTTCAAACACAAACAGTTGCTGCAGCGACATCAACTGGTGCACTCACAGGACAGGCCTTATAATTGTAAGGTAAGCTAACATCTCAGATAAAATGCCACTATATATTTAACTGATAAATTCATTAAACATTTAAAAATAACCGGCCAATTTCAAATCAGATCGAGTATGACAGGTTCCGTACCATCGTACCCCTTAATTTTTTATTTATTTGTTGTTATAGAGGCAACAGAAATACACATTCCGTGAAAATTTCAACTGTCCACCTATTACAGATTATGAGATACAGCCTGCTGACAGACAGACGAACGGACTTACGGACGAGACGGAGGCTTAGAAATAGGGTCCCGTGGGTAATTCTTCGGGTATAGAACCCTAAGAAGGGTATCAGGATCTAAAGTTTAGATATTAGTATTTTTGAGTTATCAGAAAGTCCTTTTTTCAGAGCACCATGTAGTTCATGAATTTCATTAATTCAAAAGATGGAGGAGGCCTTTACCCGCAATGGGACTACATCTCCAACATTTTATAAAAGCTAACACTACTAACTAGGTTAATAAGAGCCAATTTCACCATACTCTGTTAAATATCTAACGAACTGTTAAGTCACTTAACGAGCTGTTAAAGTTAATCGAGTGTCCCACCACGGGTTAACGGATGTTAAATTCTCTTAACAAGGCATCAAAACTAATTACTGCTTTAGAGGTCCGTTAGACAGCTAACAGACGGTCAACGTCGAGATGGATGCTGCTGCATACAATTTTATTTTCGACAATGATTTGTTAGAAAATTTAGAATGTTTAGAGTGCTTAGACAGAATAGTACGAAGGCAAAGAATTTTTAAAGAACGGCGTTCTTATTTCGAGGAGTACGACGATGTTGATTTTTGCACGAGATTTCGTTTCTAAAGAATCAGTCCTGGATATTTTGCACTTAATTGAAGATAAACTGGAATACCCACAGATTGGTAAGTCATAATAGGTACTACTTACATAAATATTCCTCAAAATTGTTTCTAGGAATTGTTTTTGTAGGTACCTACATAGTCATTTATCTTAATATAAGTATCTATCAAACCAACCTAACCTAATCTTGATTTTGTTTCAGAAATAAATCAATTTCACCCATAAATCAGCTTCTGACAATGCAATATTATGCAACTGGCTCCCAACAAACAACAGTAGGAGACTATTGTGGATTAAGCAAGTCTACATCTCATAGAATAATACACAGGGTCACTGCTGCAATAGCCTCCCTAAGCCGCAACTTTATCAAATTCCCTAATACAGGAGAAGAACTAAGAACAGCCTAGTTAAATTTTTATAATATTGCAAGATTTCCAAAGGCTTTGGGTGCTTTAGACTGCACACATGTACGTACTCGTTCACCTGGTGGGGAAACTGCAGAATATTTTAGAAATCGAGAAGGCTACATGTCAAGCAATCGGTAGTGCAGACCTAGAAATTTTGGATTTGGTAGCAAGATGGCCCGGCAGCAGTCAAGACCAGACTATTTGGAACGCTTCATACAGAAATGCTTTGTTTGAAAGTGGCAGGTATGGTGATGCTGTACTATTGGCTGATAGTGGATACAGTAATCGGTCTTATATCATGATGCCACTGGATAATCCACGAACACCAGAAGAGAAACTCTACAATGAGTCTCAAATAAGGAGCAGGAATCCTATTGAACGCTTGTTTGGGGTGTGGAAACGTAGATTCCCTGTACTTGCCTTGGGAATGCAGATCCAATTAAGCAAATGTCTTCCTGTTATTGTTCCCACTAGAGTACCACACAACATTGCTGTAAAGGCTAAAGAAGAATTACCACCAGATGACCCTGAACTTCAGCTTACTGTACCATGGGAAGAACTGTTCCGTCAAGGCCATATAAGGGAACAAAGAAATGAAAGAAATTTTGAAGTTCCAAGAGACATAAATCCAGAGCGAAGAAAGCTAGTAAACAATTATTTTAGGAGTTTGCATCTGAATGCATCTCATAATTGACGCAGTACATTGATTTTGAATATTAGTTATATACTGGCATATAAATAAAAATATGGTTATTATATTTAGTTTCATTTATTACTCATGTTCATAATGTTTACATAATGGTACAGAACCATTCGTACGCGAATCCGACTCGCACTTAGCCCGTTTTTAGGGTTCCGTACCCAAAGGGTAAAAACGGAACCCTATTACTAAGACTTGGCTGTCTGTCCGTCTGTCTGTCACAAGGCTGTATCTCATGAACCGTGACAGCTAGACAGTTGAAATTTTCACAGATGATGTATTTCTATTGCCGCTATAATAACAAATACTAAAAACAGAATAAAATTAATATTTAAGGGGGGCTCCCATACAACAAACGTGATTTTTTTTATAATAATTGGTACGGAACCCTTCGTGCGCGAGTCCGACTCGCACTTGGCCGGTTTTTTTTTTTTTTCAATTTCCATCTGTAATATTTCAGTTCTAAGTTTTTCTTGTTTTAGCTGTTCTTGTAACAACAGTTCTTCAAGAGCAGCTTCAGTTTGGGCATTTTTTTTCATAACTTCCTTTAGTTCTAATTTACTTTGCAAGACTTTATCCTGCAAAGAAGTCTTGGGCCTTCGTCGGTGCAGCCATGTTGATGGACTGTTTTGTTTTGTTACCGAAAGTGTATTTGATACTTTCGTTTTTAAAGCTGATGGAGTCCAGCTGCTCCAGGTTTGCTTTTCTACATCCTAAAAAGAGAATAATAATAATAATAATAATAAAGCTTATTTATTCCATTACAAAGTAGTATTTGAATACATAGTTATGTAAGTAAGTATTTCTGCCCTTGCAATGGATCCCTTTTGGGTGCAAGCCTCCTCCATCCACTTCCAGTCCTCTCTTTCTGCACCAAAACTTCTTCTATTATAACACCTGCTGTATCATCTGCTCGCCGATAGCAAATTTATGTTTTTCATGTTCTTCTATCTCACTTCCGTTTCTTCTTACTTCGGCTAGCACTAAAATATGGCAGTCTATTTTTTCTATGGCATAGGAGAGTTCTAGGAATTTAGTTTGGATTTAGTTTGTTTATTTATTTTTATAGATAGAGGGTGTTGGTCATTATTCCCCACGGTGACCAGCCGGGTTGGGGAATTTGGTTTCTTATTTGTTGGTTGTTGTTTTGTTTCTCATAAGCTTGTTTAAAAATTGTATTTGGTTTTGGGGTGAAATCGCATTTAGTTGTCAGAAGTCTTTTGTGGAGTCTGCTATTGTCGAGAAGCTTTTTCCCTTGCTCGATCCACCATCCATGATCTTGTTTATTTTCGGGTCTGGTGAGTGCATCGCGTTTGGAGATTTTGTTGTAGTTCTTTTCCTTTTGTCTTCTCTCCTTTTCTCTGCTTGTGTTGTATCCTGTCTATTTTCTTTTCCTTTTTTAGGTTCTTTTATTATTACTTTGTCGTATCGGATAAATGCTAAATTTCCTTTTGCCTTTTCCTCTTCTACAGTTTTCTTTAATTCCTTCCTTTTATTTAAGACATCTTTCGGTAAATCTTCCGTTGCGTAGATGTTTTCACAGAATTTTTTATTGTTTTTAAAGATTTCCATTTTTCGCCAAGTAAGTGTTAGTGATATAAGTACAGGTCTGGTGCGTCCTTCGACCTTTTTTCCGAGTCTTCTCACCATACTGATTTCCCATCTGTCCCATATTTCCATATTCGACTTTTTGCTTAAATCATTCAAAACTTTCAGAACTAGCTCCATTAACTCATACTTGTTTTCCTCATTTTCTTCTTCTTGTATTCCATGAAGAATAAGGTTATTTTTTCTTGCTTTCCTCTCTAACAGGTGCAACTTTGTTTCTAAAATCTCTACTTTACTTTTCAATAGTTTGTTTTCCTCCAATATTGGTTGTAACTTTTCATCTAATTTAGAAACTAAATTTTCTGTTAAGGTGTCTGTTTGGGTTTGCAATTGGAATTGTATTTCATTCCTTAGTTTTTCGAATAGATTTTCCATTTGTTCATTCATTTGCAAATTCCCTTGTAACACGCTAAAAACTACTAATTTGGTAGAAATTTTATTTATTACGCCTGGGCTGATGTTGACTGACTTGTACGAGTAGGGTAACACCGGTGGCGAGCTGTCGAAACTCGAACCGAACTGTCGAAGTTGACGTTCGGTAATCGTTATATCTACGTGCTGTCACTAGAGATGGGTCGTCGACGCATTTGGCGTAAACGAAACTAGACCGTCCATTTAAGTTCATCGACTAGTTCATAAACTAGTTGAATTCGTCGACTAGTTTATGCGTCGACTTGGTTATGCAGTCGAAGACTAGAGACTGCTCTGTACTGTAGCCGCTTTAGGAACTCGTCGTATACAAATATCAACTCTCTCATGCTAGATTTAGAGTTAAAATTTGTTTGAGTGATTATTTTATTTCTAAGGACGAATGAATTTGTGCTATGTGCCTACGTTCTTGAGTCAGTCCGTCGTCCGTTCGAGCGTTTACGCGTTTACTCGTTTAGCCGTTGTTGATCGACTGCCGTTGAGCCGTCGACGGATTCGACTAGTCCACGGATTGTTGGTGAACCGTCCGTTCGTTCACAGTCCGTGGACGGTCGAATAAACTAGTTCGTTCATTCAACGCTCATCTCTAGCTGTCACTTGATGACTGATGTAATGATGGTTTATAACCTCTTTTCAGTTTCAAATTTTATCAGAGCAATTTTTTGCATCTACCGAGCGTTTATTGCGAAGATAACGTTTGTCGTTGTAATTCACCACGATATTTAACTATTTTAGTGATTTTCGGCACTGAACACGCACTTTATCACTTGTTGTAACAATTTTTATATGAGAGCGTTGTTTTACGTTGTGAACTGTTTGACAGCCGGAAACGGAAAGCCCAGAATAATAATAGTTCATCATTAGTATCATCATATCAGCTGCAAAAAGTCCACTGCTAGACTAGACATAGGCCTCCTCCATCTGTTTCCACCTCGACTAACTTTAACTTAATGTTTCAACCAAACATAATCAGGTTGTCTGGCACTTTGTAGCGGGTGGTCTAATGTTTCAGAGTCATATTTATGTCTTAATAGGTATAAATAATTAATAATTTATCTGGTAACAATAATGAATACTGTAAAACAGAAAAATTTCATGAACATTATGTTCTGCTCTGAGTCAGCTTTTTCCTACAAGCAGAAGATATACCTACCTACCTAATATGTATTTATTAAAACCTCCCTGTTGCCTCCTGCAATTTTTTTCATTTGTGACTTGACAAAGATTACCTCTGAGGTACAGATATAGTACTCACTTCTGTCGGAATATCATCGTCTTTGAATGAACCGGCTGCATTGTCATCCTGTGATGTTTGTGACGAACCAGCTGCTGCACTCTCGTTCTGAAAAGTCTGTGATGAACCAGCTGGTGCATTGTCCTGAAAAGTTTGTGAATATTATATTTATCCTGATCAATAAATGAAAACATATATTTTCAGTACTAAGAGAATGAGGATTATACCACTCACAAAAGCATAGCTCTTAAATTGTGACTGAAATGAGATTCTGGGAAATTTATATTATTAACACAATTAGTTTACATAAATAAATAAAATAAAACATTTTTTATTTCTTTCACAAAGAAGCCTTAAGGTGAATGCTTCGACCAGCCCGCGAAATTCAAATTTTCTTACGTTTTTGGCAAATTGCAAGCCAGTGCAAGGTTGTATGTTGATTAAAATATTGGACGCGATTGTAAGACGTATGTAGTTACATAATTATAATCATCAAAACCATCAATACAACCCTCCAAGTTCATAAAGGTCTAGCAATGACTTTGACCTTGAAAAAATCGTTTCTCAAAAATGCATTTTGATATTGTGTCATCCTGCGTGCTTAGTTTGCATGTATACGCATGTTTTAACAAATAAAATTATCTTTATCTTTATGAAACTTACCTGTAATTATCTATTACTTCTGTTATGGTATCCATATTAAGAAGATCTCCTTGGTCAGAGAAGTGAATATCTGAGTCATATGGATTTTTTAATCCATCTAATGTCGGACCGAGTAAGTCTTCCACTTGTCCTTGTAGTGGTCCCGGTGGTGGAATATCGGGCCTGCCTGAGTCCGTTACCCCAGCCAGATGTTGTCGAAAATGGTCATTTGAATCTTATAGATCATTAGGTTTGCGGCTTCTGTAATTGTTGCACACATTTTTAAACTTGTTGCGCTTATAGTTTTTTAATTATTTCACAAAAACATTTCCTGCTGGGGTAACGTTACCCCAGCCAGACCTTTTTCTTTCTAACGGGAATATATAAATAAATACTAGCTATAAAATTAGTTGTCTAGTTGAAGTAAATGTTGTGCCTTATTTTGTATTTGTTCTTTCTTCGGTTGCGAAGTTATTCGAGATTTTGCTGGGGTAACGTTTTTGGTTTTGCTAGATCTTTGAAATGGTTAAGCGGATTCTTATCATATTTTGTACAAGACTTCTTAGGAATTAGTTTAAATTAGTTCTGCAATAAAAAAACCAAAATAATACATAGCTTAAAGGTTATTTCATTAAATAGAAAAACACTTCAATTGGTCCCAGCACTCTCAATAAGAGGTCTAAAGACTTACTTTAAACATTATTTTGAAGCTTGTAACTGCCTTCAAATGTATGTGAAGTTTCATTAGTATCCTGTAAATATTTAACAAGTTATGATGATATTCAGTTCTTCACGAGCACGGTCTTGATGCGCGCGGTGTTATTTGGCCACTGGATTGGATATATGAACTGAATGTTATGTCAATTATTAGTTTTTTAGTTCAGTTGTATATCAGTAAAATTTCAGCTCAGTACATTGGATAATTAATGAGGAGTTATTAGGAAGTGAATGACCGTGGTAACCCGACCAAGTTTAGGTGGTTACGAAAAAGCGAAAACGCAGAACATTATACTATCTTTTGAAATGTTTAGTATAATACACCTTACAATTTCGGTACAGACGCGTACACTGTTAAATACATAATAATATAATAATATATGTACTATGAAAACATTATTATTATCTTCCAGTTGCACAAACTTATCAAAAATCACCGATATAACATGTCGTTCGGTGGGACGCGGGAGGGGTGGGGTGAAGGGGTAATACATTGTTTGCATAACGCACTAAACATGCTCCATAATCACATAATTCATCTTGTAGAGTGCGCGTGCGCTTCGGCAGTTCCGTTTCCTGTTTTTGCAAATATTTATCGAGTGCGTGAGAGCTATTATATAATAATAAGTGTGGCGAATTACTGCTAATGTGGAGTGCTTCTATTGATGATCATAATTATGGTGCGGGCTGCTTGATGAATTCACGAACAAGGTAAGCTTGCATAATGTAACTACAGAAATAGTAGCAAAATTATTATTAATATGTACATGTTGTTAGGTACTTATCTAAAACTGTATTTTTTTTAAGGCTTAAATATTTGAATTTAGGAACTTACTTATTATTTTCTTTTTTTAGCAAAATTACTATCTGTAATTTTAATCTGTGATTGTTTTTAAGTATAAGTGTATTAATACTTTAAAAGTTCAATTGAAATGATTATTTTACCTGTCAATAAAAATTCTTTAATAATCATGTAGTTTTTTTAAAAACTTGTGTACATGTCTGTACTAAATTTGTAACACTATCCTACATATTTTAGAAGGTACCATAATGTTCTGCGTTTTCGCTTTTTCGTAACCACCTAAACTTGGTCGGGTTACCACGGTCATTCACTTCCTAATGACTTTAATCGTATTATCTCATTAATTATCCAATGTACTGAGCTGAAATTTTACTGATATACAACTGAACTAAAAAACTAATAATTGACATAACATTCAGTTCATATATCCAATCCAGTGGCCAAATAACACCGCGCGCATCAAGACCGTGCTCGTGAAGAACTGAATATCATCATAACTTGTTAAATATTTACAGGATACTAATGAAACTTCACATACATTTGAAGGCAGTTACAAGCTTCAAAATAATGTTTAAAGTAAGTCTTTAGACCTCTTATTGAGAGTGCTGGGACCAATTGAAGTGTTTTTCTATTTAATGAAATAACCTTTAAGCTATTTATTATTTTGTTTTTTTTTATTGCAGAACTAATTTAAACTAATTCCTAAGAAGTCTTGTACAAAATATGATAAGAATCCGCTTAACCATTTCAAAGATCTAGCAAAACCAAAAACGTTACCCCAGCAAAATCTCGAATAACTTCGCAACCGAAGAAAGAACAAATCTATTATTACATATAATAAAACAGTAGAAAAACTGTGTCTGTACATTGAATATATTAAAAAAGAAATAATTGAGGGGGCTTTAGAAACAGTAATAGAGCACGAATCTAAAAAAAAAAAACTGTCTGTTTGTCTGTTTGTTTGTACACGCTAATCTTCGGAACTACTGGACGGATTTGAATGATTTTTTTGTTGTTGTATAGGTATTAAGTCTGGGCAAGATATAGGCTATAATTTATCTTGGAAACTTGAACACCTGATGCAGAACCACAACAGACCAGCTGAACTATAAGGGATACAAAAATGGTACCATAGCAAAAATTGTTCCACGTGATGGGCATTTTCTGCTGAGAGAATAAATTTGAAGATCTGGAACACCTGATGTAGAAATCCAAGAGCCCAGCTACACTATAACATATATATATAGGAATGACGTTTTAGCAAAAGTTGTTAAATCTGATGAGCACTCTCTGTTGACTTATAAAAATCGAAGATCTGGAACACCTGTTGTGGAACTCCGAGAGCCCAGCTACACCATAACACAATATAGGAATGACGTCTTAGCAAAAGTTGTTCGGTCTGATGGGCATTTCCTATTGAGTTTTATGTTGGAAAAAACATAAACACCTGATGCAGAACCGCAACAGACCAGCTAAACTATAAGAGATACAAAAATAGTACCATAGCAAAAATTGTTCCACGATTGGTACCACGTACGGGCGTTTTCTGCTGAGAGAATAAATTTGAAGATCTGGAACACCTGTTGTGGAACTCCAAGAGCCCAGCTACACCATAACACATAGGAATGACGTCTCAGCAAGTGTTTTTTGGTCTGATGGGCATTTCCTGTCGACTTATAAAAATGTTTAGTCTGATGGGCATTTCCTGTTGACTTACAAAAATGAAAGATCTGGAACGTCTCGAATCGTCTCGCGCATCCCGTTGTATTCCCGTCCCCGGGCTCTTAAAATTCGACATCAGACAGTCTTCGATTTTGACGACCCCGTTGTCGCTGGCATAAGCAACAGGATTCCTTGTCAATACATCTATGAAAACATCATGTACGTTAGAAAAAATCGGCATTTATTCAGTAAGAGAGGGGACAGACACCACTATAACACTAGAAATAGGGACCAACTAGTTCAGCCAGGTTTCAGGCTTGCTAAAGTGGATTCATCTTTCATGGGGTACTGTTTGAAATGTTACAATAAAATACCTCCCCACATTCTTCAACTGAATGAGACGAAATTTAAATCTTGTATAAAACGCACACTATGTAGGCAAGCATATTATAAGTTGGGGGATTACATTGATGATAAAAATGCTTGGCTAAATGCTGGTCCTGCTCCACAACCATAGGTGGGGGGGAGGGGGGCAAACTAATTGTTTGTACTGGACGGGCATTATTTGAGTCCATCGACACGTAAAGAAGAAGATGAAGAATTGATTCCCATGTTAATGTATTGTGGAAGCTGCAGAAGATTGTAAAAATATACTTGCATTGTATAGATTCCAGTTCTTAGTATTATATAATTGCAAAGCACATGTGTGAGTACTTTATGGGAAGTATGTGCAGTTGATCCGAGCGATGTACAGTCGATGTAGTACCCAAGTCCGGTCTACAGCGGGCACTACCGGCAGCTTCAATGTGGCTGTCGGCTTGCACCAAGGGTCGGCTCTAAGCCCCTACCTCTTCCTGCTGATAATGGACGCACTTACGTCGGACATTCAGGAAGAGGCTCCCTGGTGTATGCTGTTTGCCGACGACATTGTGTTGGTTGCCGAGAGTGGCCTAGAGGTCCAGAACAGATTGGAGGTGTGGTGGCAAAGATTGGAGAATGTTGGCCTGAAATTAAGTAGGTCCAAAACAGAATACCTATTCTGTGATTTCGGCGGTCTCTCCAGTCCTACGCCCATAACTCTTGCCGGAACACCCATACCGATCTGTTCCGATTTCCGGTACCTCGGGTCGCTTGTCCAAGGCGATGGTGAAGTAGACCGTGACGTAACGCACCGGATCAACTCAGGATGGATGAAATGGCGACAGGTCACTGGAACAACTTGCGACCCACGGATGCCTCTCAAGTTAAAGGGGAAAATATACAAGTCCGTGATTAGACCTGTCGTACTGTATGGATCGGAATGTTGGGCTGTGAAGAAGATGGATGAAAAAAGATTGCATGTAGCGGAGATGAGAATGTTGAGGTGGATGTGTGGTGTGACAAGAATGGATAAAATAAGGAATGAGTATATTAGAGGAAGTTTGAAAGTTGCGCCAGTTACAGAAAAGTTAAAAGGGAATCGACTGTCTTGGTATGGGCATGTGATGAGGAGGGAAGAATCGCATGTGACTAAAAGAGTGATGAATATAAATGTGGATGGATGGAGAGCGAGAGGAAGGCCAAGGAAAAGATGGATGGATTGTGTGAGGAATGATATGAGGGAAAAAGGTGTAAATGATTGCGTGACGGTTGACAGAGGAGAATGGAAGAAGAAAACGTGTTGCGCCGACCCCAAGTAACATGGGATAAGGGCAGGAAGATGATGATGATGTGTGAGTACTTTGTACTGTTCAGCCACCATTTACATTTATTTATCTTTCATTGACTTGAATATGCCTTGGTGACTGAGAGAATGTCATGCTCACTTAAATGTCTCGCTGATGGTGGCGGGTGTGTCGGGTCATTTAGTTCCCTTCAATATGGTTGAGTTGAATGGCGCCGGTACATGCGTCATGTCTGTGAACGGGCGCTGTCAGTTGGGACTGGTCATCTCTTAGCTGCCAAGGTTCATTTTAATTACTTTATTCATACATTTTTAATCTAATCTTTCACTCTGGATGCTCTTAGTGTGCACGTCTTTCTACATCGTTCTCACATTTATGTATAATCTCAAAATTAATGATGTAACCAAGATTTTGTAACAATATTTTGATTTTAAAAGAGTGTCCATGGAGTTTCTTGCCCATTCTTCTCCATAGAGATCTACGCTAGGGAATGGGCAACTACAGTACTTTCTCAAGTTATTATGCCTTGTGACTGGGACTGTAGCTTTGATTTTCTTTTTTGTATTTTTGACTTTCAAAAGTGCCGTAATGGTCTAATTGAAATAAATGCTTTGAGTTTGAGTTTTGAGTTTGATCCGCGTACGAAGTCGCGGGCAGAAGCTAGTACAAAATAAGGCACAACATTTACTTCATCTAGACAACTAATTTTATAGCTAGTATTTATTTAAATATTCCCGTTAGAAAGAAAAAGGTCTGGCTGGGGTAAATTTAAAAATGTGTGCAACAATTACAGAAGCCGCAAAACTAATTATCTATAATATTCAAATGACCATTTTCGACAACATCTGGCCTGGGTAACGGACACGGCCTGCCTCCTCCTGCAAAGAAAAATAATATCACTGCTATAACCTGGAGGTTTAGGTAGTCCTATCATATTCTGTAGGTGACAAAAAATTATATTAGTTCCTACCTGTTAAGAAAATTTGTTTCTTCGTCGCTGCTTTGTCTTTCCTCGTGGTGCGTTTTATGTTATCCCAGCACGTTTTCAATTGTTCTGTGTTTCGCACATAGAAAGAGCTCTCGCAATGGGGGCTATCGCGTGTGAATTTGCCGCTAGAGGCACTTGTGTAGACTAAGGTCCTCCAAAATGTCAGATGTCATAGAGTGTTCGCGCGTTGTGTGCTTTTTTATCACGTATTTATACTAATACTCACGATTGTGTTCTAGACTGAGCCATTCCTGATTAATTATGACTTGAAGATTTTAAGTAGCAACTTAGGATCATAATATTGTTAGTACTTGGAGGTAGAAAGATTTTTAAATGTTTCATGCTTGCTAATTTTAGGAAAAATATTGTAAATATATAAAGCTAAAGCTTACACTATGTTGTTGTACGTAATAAAATAAACATTTTTGTGAAGTTCTTGGTGCTTTAAAGTATCGAATAGAATTACTGACAGGACCTTACTCGACAGTGCGCCATCTGGTGAGCTCAAAAACGATAGCCCCCATTGAACTCTTCCGTGAGTTTCTTCCACCCTTCAACTTTACTTGCGCTGGTTACTGAATCCGTTTTTTTGTTTTCTACAACAGCCTTATATTTAGATACTAAATTTACCAAAATTTATTTTTTTGAATTTAATAAACGAAATTATCAGTCTCCAAACTCAACAACCACCACAAAAAATAACACAAAGCTAACCTCAAATCACCGTGACACTTAACAATTTTGACATTTCGACGGGTTTAAAATCAAAAGTAGGCGCAATTATAATGAAATGCAACGCACCAAACGTCATCTGAAATTGGTCGCGTAAGTGACGTATTATACGACTAGACACAAAATTGTGGTTTCCGTACTGACGACATATCAAAAGCTAGCATTTCGATTTGGTCGGTTGAAAAAAGAGCGAATGACTTGCGAATCATTCAGTTAAATCTTCAATTTGCTAACGGCCTGTTAGATTCTTCCCGTAGGACGTAATAATATGATATAACAGTTCTGTTATTATTAACAACTCATTAGTTAATGACTAATTAAGATTTAACAAACACTGTATGGTGAAATTAGGCCTAAGTTAAAGACTAACATAACTAAAATTTAATTATGAATAAGCACCTCATGTTAAGAAGTGTTTATATTTAAGTGAGATTTAGAAATAAAAGACTTTTTATTTATTTATTTTATTTATGTAGTTCATTCCGAGCGCAGCCCGACACATAAATCTTTATCGTAATTAAGTGCCTCTATCCAATAGAAAGACCCAGCATATTTAAAACCTAACCCTTTGGTCCACAGATATGCAGCGCCTCGTTTAAGACGAAGGCGAACCTGCTGAACCACTCGCTGCTACACTCCGGTGTCAAGAAGTTCTCGTGTGAGATATGCAAGCACAAGTTCGCGCACAAGACCAGTCTCACGCTGCATATGAGGTGGCACACTGGTAAGAGAGATCACTAGATGAACGTATAAGGTTGACTTTTGTTTGCCGGGGTTTTTTTGAAGAAAACGTCTAGTACTTACACACATACACAGTTATACTATCATATAGTGTAATAGACCACATTGTACGATGTTACACTACTCAGCGTAAAAACTGTCACCAAGTTCTAATATGAAGGTCAACGTTTTCAACAACGGGAGTTGATATTGAAGGTTGATAACCTTCAATATCAACTAATCAACATAGTTCAAACCATTTATCAAACAACCCACTTTTACTTTGTTGTGATCGGTATATACTCTAATAAACTTTTATGTTCCCGGCCGTGCCTCCAGAGGCACAGTGCATTGTTATTTTAATTGTGTCTGTAATTGCGGGTATTGAAGTGTTACCAAATCTGTGTGTGTTTACGTTAACTCACCTAACTCCAAGTACATACTTACTTGCCACTTCTTATTTAAACTGCAAGTGTAAGGTGCTGACTACTACGGGATCTTACATTTAATGGTCATTTAATTGTGTATAGAGTCAATTATACTTACATATTTTATTTAGTATGCAGGTTTATTCGCAACTGACGCAAACATAGTGGACTGTAAATATACATGTATATGTCGCATCCGGTCATGAGTACGGACGGGCGAATGGATCGAAAGCGCGCCAGTGGGGGGACATCACGCGACCTACTCCCCACCATAGCGGCTTTGATGTCCGATCCAGACTCTCGCGAGGCGCCTCCTGGAGGCTCTCGGCACGAGTCTTGGCGAGTGGAGGCTGCACGAGTGCTAGCAATCCACACTCTCGATTTATTCACTTGCCCGCTACGTCTACTACAAGATGGATGTGATTGAAGTGACTGCGTTAGCTACTCTATGTGCCTACCAATATTATTTATTTATTTATTTGCCCTGTAAGGGCACTGCAAATATTTTATATATCAAATTATTAGATTACATAATAAAAAATTGATTCTAATGATTACAATTATATTGCATTAAAATTGTTTACATTACATATATTACATTAATTAGACAAAACATTAATCAATCATTTATTTATTATTTTAAAATTAATCATTATTATCAGTTCGTTCAATCATTTTTGTCATAGGTATAGGAAATCTAGCATCTATTATTATTTTATATTTACGTCAACTTCAATCGATTCACAATTTTTCAGTTTTAAATTCCTCAACGGTATAGTAGCCATTCTTGATTAACAAAGATTTCAACTGTTTAGAGAAAATTGAGTCATTTGGCCTTACTCTGCAGCAGTTACAACAAAGCGAGCGAGCGCGAGAGTGTGGATGATTCCCTCGCCTCACCCCTCGCGTCCTTTGACTCGCGTCCGAAAAACCGACACAAAACGGAGCGACAGCGAGGCGAGGCGAGGGAAGACGAGAGGACACGAGCGCACCGTCCACACTCTCGTACTCGCGTTCCCTCGTGTAGCCTCGTGGAGAGTCTGGATCGAGCATTACAGAGTCCTGATGTTGACACCTCGCGGCGAGGCAGACAGTCTGGGTCTGACCGCTGCGGAGTGAAGACGTCTTGAAACTGTACACGATTCATTGTGCCTAGTGTTAATGTGTGAAAGTGGAATGTCAAGTTATTTGTTAGACTCAGTGTATCTGTTTGAAAAGAGTAACCATGGAGTTTCTTGCCGGTTCTTCTCCATGGAAACTACCATACCGAACCGTGCAATGCGAAATAAAATAGTGTATCGCATCCAGTGTGTTTTCATAGCACGAAACCCGTCTACAGCCCACATAAGCTCGAACCTAGTGAAATAAAATCCTGACAAACTCCGACATATAGATAGCTACTACTTATACATAATTATCTACATATAGGCTCAGTGTTCAAGACGCAAATTTATTTGGACATCACTCAAGACAAAATTTTACGATTATATTGGGTTTAAAAATTAAGAGAGAACCATGACATTGTTTTGTACCATAATATTTTCACAATATTGTAGTCACAAAGTATTAGGTATGGATTTAATATTCACATATATTTTATTTAAATTATTGTACTCAAAAAAAACCTTTTTTCACAATAATAATGTGGGATTTCTAATTAAAAAAAAAAAAATATATATATTAAAATGGTCCACGTTTTGGCGATTTCAGACTAGTAATAATCCAATTTTCCTCTTACAGGTCAAAAGCCGTACTCGTGCAGCGTGTGCGGCAAGAGCTTCAGTCAGAAAGGCAACCTGTCGGAGCACGAGCGGATCCACACCGGGGAGAAGCCCTTCCAGTGCACCATGTGTCCGCGCAAGTTCACCACCTCCAGCCAACATCGGTTACATGCACGGCGACACAACTCTGATAGACCGTTCACGTGCGCGCATTGTGGGAAGAGGTGTGTTTCATCACTATTATTCTCCTACTGTAACCTTATTATTATTTTTTTTTTTTTCGGATGGGAAATCATCAAATAACTCCTCCCGCTCTGGGCGGAGCAGGAGGGAGTGTCAGACTTTTACTGACTAAAACCCATCCATGTTCCTTCATCGCCCTTTGTGTTCCGGGGCCGCGGTATCTCTTTCGAACTGTCCCGCAACCCCGGCAGGCATCGGTCCTTACGGACCCCTTCCTTTTTGCTGACTCTCTTTGAGGCGCGCGTGGAACACGAACGCGCCGTCGACACGGCCTGTCGTCATGTCATGAGACGGACGGACGGCGAGCTAGCCCATAGCCCACCGTCCACAGGCCCGCGCCTATGGTGGCCGGGGGCCACGTGGTGGTGGCCCCCGACGCCCGGGGCGTCTCCCGCGGCGGCCGGGACGTTGAGAGGTTCTCTCCCTCTCACGTTCCGCCACCTCCTTCTCTAGCATTACTGCTTCGCAGAAGGAGGTGACGGCGTCCCATTCCGTCTCGCTCCGGACCATGGCATGCACCAGGGCCGGACGCGAGAGGTCGCCGCCGCCAATCGCCGCTTCGAGGACACGGCGGTGCTCCGCCCACGCGGGACACACCTCCACCGTGTGCTCCACCGTGTCCTCCGGTCGATCCTCGCAGTGGAAACACCCGGGCGTTTCCTCCCGCCCGATTCGGTGCAGGAACCTCCCGAACACTCCGTGTCAAGTGAGGACCTGCGTCAGGCGGAAGGTGAGGACGCCGTGGCGTCTCTCAAGCCACTCCTCAAAGAGGGGACTTATCGCCACTATCGTGGCGTGCCCTGCGCGGGGTTGCGACAGTCGCTCTCTCCATGTCGCCATGAGATCCCGCCGGAAGTCTGTCCGCTGAGCGACAATTTGTCGCTGCAGCGGAGTTTCCCCCCGGCGTAGCGCCTCCGCGCGCCATTCATGCAGGCGCGCGAGGACTATCGCCTCCAGATCCCATGGCGGCAATCCGGCAAGGAGGCTCGCCGCCTCGCGGGAGATCGTGCGGTACGCCCGGGCCAGCCTTACGGCTACCACCTTTTGGGGCGCGTTCAGATAGTGGGCGGCTCGCCGCCTCAAAGAACGCGCCCACACCGGGGCCCCGTAAAGGGCCATGGACCGCACGACTCCCGCGTAGAGCCTCCGGCAGGAGGCGTTCGGCCCCCCCAGGTTGGGCAGGAGCCGCCTGAAGGCAGCCCCAGTCCGTTCCAGTTTGGGGGCCAAACGTCGGAAGTGTTCCACGAAGTTCCACCGGCTGTCGAGGACGAGTCCTAGGTACTTCAAAGTCGACTCGACACCGATGGATACCCCTCCTACCGTGAGTAAGGATCCCGGAGGTGGCGCATTCCGAGGCCCATGAAAGCACATGGCCTCGGACTTGTGCAATGCCACCTCGAGACCCAGTTGCCGGATCCTCTCAACGACTATCGCAACCCCGCGTGTCATCGCTTCGGCCGCCGCCTCGTGCGACCTCCCCTGGGCCAGCACCAGCGTGTCGTCGGCGTAGCAAACCACGCTGACACCACTAGGGAGGTCGGCGCGCAGCACCCAGTCGTACCCGATGTTCCACAAGGACGGCCCTAGGACCGATCCCTGCGGAACACCGCACGACATCTCTCGCCGGTTCCATTCTCCGCTGCGACCGGGGTAGATGACGGCTCTGTCCGTCAGATAGTCCCCGACCACTCGACGGAGGTAGGTCGGCACCCGGTGATACCGGAGTGCCTCCCTAATGCAGTTCCAGGGCATGGAGTTGAAAGCGTTGGCGATGTCGAGAGACACCGCCAAGACAACCCCACCCCTGGACACCGCATCCCCCGTCGTGAGGGCTCTCACGCGCATGATGGCGTCTACCGTAGAGCGCCCCTTGCGGAAACCAAACTGGTGTTCCGCAAGTTCCGGCCCAGTACCCGCAAGGTGCTCGGCGAGGCGGTTTGCAATTACTCTTTCAAAGAGCTTGCCCACCTCGTCGAGCAGCACCACGGGCCGGTATGCGTACGGAGAGTCCGCAGGGCGCCCCGGCTCCCGGATGAGGACCAGCTTTCCCGTCTTCCAACGAAGCGGGAACTGGCCTCTCTCCAAGCATGCGCTAAGGAGCCCCTCTAGTCGGGGCCCGAGAGCCTCCGAGGCCAGGACCCAGGCTTTGCCAGGCAAGCCATCGGGTCCCGGGGCGGTATTTTTGGCACCGAGCCTGCGTACCGCCACTCTCAGGTCTACCCCAGTCACTTCCGGAGCGTTGTCGTCGTCGTCCTGTTGGTCCGCTTCCAGCATCGCAGGTGGCGGAGCCATAGGCGGGGGTGGATGATCCCCTCGCGAAGGGAACAGAGTGCTCACCACGTCCTCCACGAGCTCAGGCCAGAGACTCTGCGTCAGTGGGGGGGCCCAGGGCGGAGTTTGTCCCGCACCAATTTGTAAGGGCGCCCCCACGGATCTCTGTCGAGAGTCCCCAGCATCTCCTCGCGGGCCAGGTCTCTGGCCCGGAGGACAGCCTCGCGGAGGGCGGTCTTCGCCGCTCTGTACCCCTCATATAGCTCCGCCTCAATGGCTGCCGCATCCGGTGGGCGGATGCGGAGCCTGCGATGCCTGGCGTACAGGTGTCGCGCTGCCACGCACGCCTCGCGCAGAGACGTCAGCTCACGCGACCACCAGTACACTTGACGTTGGGCGCTTCCTGGCCGGACTCGGGGCATTGCCACGTCACATATATCGGACATGGCCTCCTGGAACCATCCTGCCTCATTGTTGACGTCGGCAGGCCTGTCCGGTGATGTCACCCAGGCCTGCACGATCGAGGCTTCCAGGAGGAGCTCCCGGTCCAGCTGCTTCAGCGCCCAACGCGGACCACTCGGGGCCTGTTGGACCGGCGCGCTTGAGGTCTGGGTGGAGTAGTATAGTATAGTCTGCGGAATCGCCTTAACTCGGTAATTATGTAGTGTGGTGACGTGTACTATCGGGAACACTCCCACTTGACCACCACTAAGCTAATTTTTGCTTGCACTCGCAACATAGAATCGCTCTCTAGCCCCGCCCCGTTGACTTTGTATAGAAATAATGAATGAAAAGATACCGAATCGGCCGAGCGCACTGACGACGCACGCCAAACGAGAGTTATTGTTATTTTGCGCGCCAAAGTTGACGCTTTCCTAATAGGACCAAACTTTAAGGGGGCGTGGCTCGGCGCCTCCGCATGATTTAAGGCTGATGCTCCAGGGTAGCCCGCGAAATTCAAATTTTCTTAAGTTTTTTTTTAAAGGCCAGTGCTAGGTTGTATGTTGATTAAAATATTGTTTGCGACTGTAAGATGTATGTAGTTACACAATTATAATCATCAAAATCATTTATACAACTCTCCCAAGTTCATAAAGGTGCAAGAATGATTTTGACTTTGGAAAAGTAATTTTTCCACCTTTATGAACTTTAAGGGTTGTATTGATGATTTTGATGATTATAATTGTGTTGAGCGAAAAAATTGTAAACTGGTCAGGCGGAAAAGAGCACGATAGTACGTATATAGCGGGGTCATGCCTTAGGTTCGTGTCGCGCGGCTCGTGGGCGGCGCACGTGCGGCGCGTGGGCGGCGGGCGCCTGCACCGCTGCGGGGAGTGCGGGCGCAGCTTCGCGGAGCGCTGGCCGCTGCTGAAGCACATGCGCAAGCACTCGGGCGAGCGCCCCTTCCGCTGCCCGCACTGCCCGCGCGCCTTCGCCGACTGCTCCAACCTCAACAAGCATAAGAAGGTATCTACAACACGACTACGACGACGTCATCGGCCGCTTACATACAATCCTTACACGGTTATTTCACCTGACACTAACAACAACCTTATGAATGTTTTTAAAAAATGTACCACTTTTGTTGTGAAAATTATGCAAATAACTAAGAGAGGACTGTATCTTTACTACTATTGTGTGCCTATAACTCTACTATATGGTCTTAAAGCTTCAGCCACAATTACTTTATTATATTGCAACTTCTAAATAAAATATTTGGAATAGCTGTGTTTACTTTTTTTTCATTCTAATCAACAAAATGTTATTCTGTGTGGTCTATTATTATGTGCAGAAAACTTAAAACAATTTTAAATTTTTAACACTGGGCGACCACTATAGTCTCCGCCACATAAGTAAGAATTAGAGGTAATTGCTCTTTTCTTAATTTCTCTGCGTAGGTACCCCGATAATACATTATGAATCGTTTTTAGGGTTCCGTACCCAAAGGGTAAAAACGGAACCCTATTACTAAGACTTCGCTGTCTGTCCGTCTGTCTGTCACCAGGCTATATCTCATGAACCGTGACAGCTAGACAGTTGAAATTTTCACAGATGATGTATTTCTGTTGCCGCTATAACAACAAATACTAAAAACAGAATTAAATCAATATTTAAGGGGGGCTCCCATACAACAAACGTGATTTTTTTGCAGTTTTGTCTAATGTTTTTAAATAATGGTACGGAACCCTTCGTGCGCGAGTCCGACTCGCACTTGGCTAGTTTTTATTACTAGTAAAAGTCAAGGATCACGATAAAGGTCGTTTTGGTACAAGTTTATGTCATTATTTCTGTTTTCGGAATTATGTATTTGATTAAATGTATGCGGGTTAATGACCTTTAATTATTACTTATGTGGCAGAGACTATAGTAACAATTTTTCTTCTCCCTTACAGCAAGTCCACAAACAGATCAGCTTACTGGCAAACGCGAACCAACAACAAATACCTGCACCCATACCTCTGAAGATGGAACAGCCAGAATCTGCGCTCATACATCTGGAGGAACCGACTGTCGCCCTCCCGGAGAGCTCGCCCGGCAAGCTGATACAAGAGGCCACGGGAGACGAGTTGGAAGAGAGAGTCATTTACGTGACATATGATGTGGATGGGGCTGAGTCGCCTGCGTTCCATATACTGGACGCTGATCAGGTCAGTGGTACTTGGTAGATAGATGCTGTAAGATTTATGAGAATTGTGTTTTGCTGATATCTGAATTTCATGTACAGACAATCATGTTACAACGGCAATTCTCATTTGCTAAATTGTAATTGTTGCCCATAAATCTTCGCCACCTTCAGTCTCAAGATCGGGCCGCCGCTTCATGGTAACGCCACTGGGGCGCACGGCAAGTAACACTCCACCGCCCACAGTCACTCTGTCTCTGCGTAGAATGCGCCTATCTCCGATTGATATTTCTGAGTCCTCTACGAAATTGTCCAGATTTGTCTCTGTTACGGCTATTAGGTCGTGCTCGAAAAGCAACGAGCTGGATCGCCATGTCGGTAACTTGGTTTTGAGCCCACGCACATTCTGGTACAATATCCGCAGATAGTCGTTGCAATCTGAAGAGGTAGTAAAAGCAAGAACGTTATGGGGCTTATTGGGTGTCGTATCATAGCCTATTTAGATAGATTTTCTCTAATATTAGTTATGTGCCTTCCAATTGCAGGCAGCAACTCTAGAAGAAGATAAGGTGCTATCAACATGCGACCTGTACTCGGGCCCCTCCCTGCTCGTCCCGCAGCCCGAATACCAGCAACTAGAGCTCGAACACGAGCAACTAGAGATGCAACATGAACAACTCGAGCAAGAGGAGTTAGAGCAGCTGCCTGAAGACCTTGTGTTGGAAGGACATGACCAGAATATGCCTGTAAGTACTATGTACTTATGTAACTGTGTAAGAACTACAGTACTTTCACAATGTCTTGTGACTGGGACTGTAGCTACATTTAATTTTCATCGTTTCGACAATTCAAAAGTGCCTGTAACTGGCTTACTTGAAATAAATGCTTTGATTTTGATTTTATGATCATCATAAGCTTACAACAGTCCACTGTGGGACCTCTGCCTCTTCATCGCGCATCAACTCAATTCGATTCTCAGTAACTCTCAGTCGCTACCAGCCACCCTGTGAAGATCGTCGTTCAAAAAAGGCTGAGGCCCATCTTACGCTTGCTGATTCGTACTCTAGAATTTCTATTTTTATCTCTTTTGTAACATCAATTGGCTCTTATCGAATCCATGCACCAGATTGTGACATTTCAAAAGTGTAAGGGTTTATGTGAAAAAAAATAGAATAGGCTTGTCAACTGAAAAAATCTAACTAGTCCGTCAGTTAGATTATCAAAAAATATTTGAACCGTATTTTTTCTTTTTTTACGTAAACCAAAATTGACGAAGATACGACGCTTTTAAAATTCTCAATACGTCACACCGTGGTATAATTTTTAGTGAGTTCTGACGTCACGAGCCCCCACTCCCGAGTTTTGATGCGTTTTATCTTTGTCAATATTCATTGATTTACAAAAACAAAAAATACGTGTCCATTATTTTCCAATACTCTAACTGACGGACTAAATAAATTTGCATTTTTTTTGATACTGTCGTCATGGCTATTAGGCACACAAGTAAACTTTGACCCGAATGAGAACACTTACTATACTTATTCCCAACCAATATGCGAGCGGGGCAATTTTATGGTAATGCTTTGACACCATTTGATAACAATTTGTGTTGTGGGTATGTTTGTAGGTAACGGACGAGCAGGGCAATCCGCTACACTTCACCATGCAGGATGGGACGCGACTCGCCATCACGTCTGCTGACGGGAAGTCTTTACAAGTAAGTTGTTCACCAAACAGCTATAATGTTTGTAGGTAACGGACGAGCAGGGCAATCCGCTTCACTTCACCATGCAGGATGGGACGCGACTCGCCATCACGTCTGCCGACGGGAAGTCTTTACAAGTAAGTTGTTCACCAAACAGCTATAATGTTTGTAGGTAACGGACGAGCAGGGCAATCCGCTTCACTTCACCATGCAGGATGGGACGCGACTCGCCATCACGTCTGCCGACGGGAAGTCTTTACAAGTAAGTTGTTCACCAAACAGCTATAATGTTTGTAGGTAACGGACGAGCAGGGCAATCCGCTTCACTTCACCATGCAGGATGGGACGCGACTCGCCATCACGTCTGCCGACGGGAAGTCTTTACAAGTAAGTTGTTCAACAAACAGCTATAATGTTTGTAGGTAACGGACGAGCAGGGCAATCCGCTACACTTCACCATGCAGGATGGGACGCGACTCGCCATCACGTCTGCCGACGGGAAGTCTTTACAAGTAAGTTGTTCAACAAACAGCTATAATGTTTGTAGGTAACGGACGAGCAGGGCAATCCGCTACACTTCACCATGCAGGATGGGACGCGACTCGCCATCACGTCTGCCGACGGGAAGTCTTTACAAGTAAGTTGTTCAACAAACAGCTATAATGTTTGTAGGTAACGGACGAGCAGGGCAATCCGCTACACTTCACCATGCAGGATGGGACGCGACTCGCCATCACGTCTGCCTACGGGAAGTCTTTACAAGTAAGTTGTTCAACAAACAGCTATAATGTTTGTAGGTAACGGACGAGCAGGGCAATCCGCTACACTTCACCATGCAGGATGGGACGCGACTCGCCATCACGTCTGCCGACGGGAAGTCTTTACAAGTAAGTTGTTCACCAAACAGCTATAATGTTTGTAGGTAACGGACGAGCAGGGCAATCCGCTTCACTTCACCATGCAGGATGGGACGCGACTCGCCATCACGTCTGCCGACGGGAAGTCTTTACAAGTAAGTTGTTCACCAAACAGCTATAATGTTTGTAGGTAACGGACGAGCAGGGCAATCCGCTTCACTTCACCATGCAGGATGGGACGCGACTCGCCATCACGTCTGCCGACGGGAAGTCTTTACAAGTAAGTTGTTCAACAAACAGCTATAATGTTTGTAGGTAACGGACGAGCAGGGCAATCCGCTACACTTCACCATGCAGGATGGGACGCGACTCGCCATCACGTCTGCCGACGGGAAGTCTTTACAAGTAAGTTGTTCACCAAACAGCTATAATGTTTGTAGGTAACGGACGAGCAGGGCAATCCGCTACACTTCACCATGCAGGATGGGACGCGACTCGCCATCACGTCTGCCGACGGGAAGTCTTTACAAGTAAGTTGTTCAACAAACAGCTATAATGTTTGTAGGTAACGGACGAGCAGGGCAATCCGCTACACTTCACCATGCAGGATGGGACGCGACTCGCCATCACGTCTGCCGACGGGAAGTCTTTACAAGTAAGTTGTTCAACAAACAGCTATAATGTTTGTAGGTAACGGACGAGCAGGGCAATCCGCTACACTTCACCATGCAGGATGGGACGCGACTCGCCATCACGTCTGCCGACGGGAAGTCTTTACAAGTAAGTTGTTCAACAAACAGCTATAATGTTTGTAGGTAACGGACGAGCAGGGCAATCCGCTACACTTCACCATGCAGGATGGGACGCGACTCGCCATCACGTCTGCCGACGGGAAGTCTTTACAAGTAAGTTGTTCAACAAACAGCTATAATGTTTGTAGGTAACGGACGAGCAGGGCAATCCGCTACACTTCACCATGCAGGATGGGACGCGACTCGCCATCACGTCTGCCGACGGGAAGTCTTTACAAGTAAGTTGTTCAACAAACAGCTATAATGTTTGTAGGTAACGGACGAGCAGGGCAATCCGCTACACTTCACCATGCAGGATGGGACGCGACTCGCCAGCACGTCTGCCGACGGGAAGTCTTTACAAGTAAGTTGTTCAACAAACAGCTATAATGTTTGTAGGTAACGGACGAGCAGGGCAATCCGCTACACTTCACCATGCAGGATGGGACGCGACTCGCCATCACGTCTGCCGACGGGAAGTCTTTACAAGTAAGTTGTTCAACAAACAGCTATAATGTTTGTAGGTAACGGACGAGCAGGGCAATCCGCTACACTTCACCATGCAGGATGGGTCGCGACTCGCCATCACGTCTGCCGACGGGAAGTCTTTACAAGTAAGTTGTTGTGTATCATTTAATTGTACTCCTGTGTGTTGTGCTATATCTTTTGTGTGCACTAAATAAATGGTTTATCTATCTATTAAATAGCTATAATGTTTGGTATGTAATAACTTGAGTATTTTATGCCGAAATATTTTTTTATGTTCTTTATTTTATTTTTTACATTTATAATACAATGCACTTAATTAAAAAAAGTAAAAAACGAGGCTTTTCCCTTTTTCTATGTCTTTTTTTGTACAGATTTTTATTTTAGTATTTTGAAAGATATCGCAGACGATTTCACTTTTTATTATACGATTATTAATTTCGAATTACCTTTAATCATGTTTTGTTACTTTGGGACCCCACTCCGAAGGGTTTAGAACAAAAATAAAATTCGAATCGCAAAAATAAATTTGGCGCCCAAAATCTGCCAAAAAATTGCATATTATTCATCCAAATTGGTTCATCCGTTTATGAGTAACGAGAGAAAAAGAATCGAACATACATAAATACAGGTTAAACACATAACCCTCCTTTTAGGCTTCGCCGCAATCGGGTGAAAATCGATTAAAAATATAAATATTATGTATGATGAAACTTATTGCTTTTTAATGTTGTTTCAGGTGATAACTCAAGATGGCCAAACCATACCAGTCGAGATAAACGGATATGCAGATGAGGAGGTAATTAATATTCCATTTAGAATTATTGAAGCAGTCTTATTAAAAAAACAATTATTTAGTGAAGATCTAACACATCTACATTACTTATTTTTATTATGCGTCGATTTGATGATGACAAAAAACGCAGACAATCTTTTGATATCCTATTAAAATAAAAGTGATGCGTAAACTTACCTTTAGCTTTACCATAAAGCTAAAACATGCATAAGCTACACCGCAAACTTCCGTTTTACACACTTAAATACTCCCTCAAATGGCTTAGCATGATCCTCCGTTACGCCTAAAATACTGCAGCATTAATTTTGAAATAAATATGTGGTAAAGTTGAGGATTAATGCTAAGTCCTATGTGTGACGAAAACACGATTCCATATTATAAACTTTTCTCGATAAAAAAAACCCTTTTTTTTTTCTATATAATTTTTTTTCTATCGAGAAGAGAGAATCGAACAATAAACCGCTGGTATTCAAAAAGTACTTCAAATTAGATCATGACACTTTGCATACTATTTTTGTAGTCCAATCAATAGATTTTTTGTAAATCGCAAAAAAACACTCATTTCGTACTATTCGGCCGCAGTGACTGACGTAACAACCGCTTTGTAGTGCAAGATGATTAGAACTTTATTCTAACAGTATTTCAAACGAAGTTTGAACCACCACAAATAGAGTTGCTAATTTTAGGATTAAAAGGGCCTTAAATATAATGCTTATTTTAAAGCTACCCTATCTTTATTTTCAGGAGGTTGACAATCCCGACACAATAGTTCACCAGTTGAACCTACAGAAAAGCATCGACTCAAACGTGTCGTCGCCTGTTACACATTACTTTACTATTGTTTAAATTAAAATGGTTCTGCTAGGGTTCTAAAATGGCCGCTTTAGCGGAATCGTTATATGAATCACCTTAAAAATTCTTAAAATGGACTTAATGCTCATAACCATAAAGTCCATTTTAAGAATTTTAAATTTTAACGTGATTCATACTAAGATTCTGCGTGGATTCTGCTAAAGCGACCAAAATGGACCTAAAATAGGCCCGCTTTTCCTCTCTGAGAGGGAGTGAACTATAATCCACCACGCGGGCCCAGAGCAATATGGTGGATTTTTTAAATTATAATAACTTATTGATTACTACGACTACGTTTATAAGCGGTTGTGGCGTG
Source organism: Xestia xanthographa (assembly GCA_905147715.2). Lineage (NCBI taxonomy): Eukaryota > Metazoa > Arthropoda > Insecta > Lepidoptera > Noctuidae > Xestia > Xestia xanthographa. The sequence goes on from LR990655.1 coordinate 4,683,425, forward strand.
TTAATATAGCTGTATTTATTCTAAACGCTACTCCACGCTATATTAATTGTATGTAGAAGAAATGGTTACCATATCTAAGCGAAGTGTCTTACCATGAATATATGGTAAATTATTTTTAATGATGATTAATACCGACGCGTAACTCATTACTCGCGTCGGTTCGTTATAGTTTACATGAGCCAATATAATGTATGAGTAAAAGTAAATATAATCTGCTCAGCTATTAAACTTGGCGACCAGTTTTAAGTAGTGTTGTAAGAAACTCGAGTAGTCTTATTTAATAAAACTTGAGCTATTTTTGAAGACTCGAGTCTTATAAATAAAACTTAGAGCTGAAGTCCTTCAGAATTTGGAGTCTTTTGTAAAAAACTTGAGTCCTGCCAAAAAGAACTCAGACTGTGTCTTGTCAGAATCGTCAGTTTTCAGGTGGGTAGTTTTGATTAGGTTTTTAATTTTAATTTAATTGTTACAAATTTTTATTGTGCGATTTATTTTTAATCTGTAAATATATATGGATGACGATATAAAATCACCCAGTACTACCGATTATAATACACCAACTCAAGTTCACGATTCAGTCTAGCTCAAAGAACTTAAAAGACTCTAAAGGATTCAGAAGACTCAAAGGACTCGGACTCATGTGACTAACGTGTCCTAGTCTTGAAAATCTACTCAAGTCTCGAGTTTCTTACACTAGTATTAAGGTATAATGGCAAGTGCTAAACTCATGTACAACTGGACATTAGTAATGAGACCATGGCTACTCGGGTATGAGCCAGAGACAGTGGTTGCGAGGGTCTAGATTATGATAAGTATTTATTTAATAGGTATGTGTATTTCAATGGCTAAGAGTTTGAGTGTTGTGTGATGCTTCACGTCTTTCCCGTGCAGATATATTTTATATTTACTCTGTCGCACAATGCTTGTAATTTGGCAGAAAGAAGCTATTCTACATGTATTCGTATGTATGCAAAAATTACAAGCAGTGTCCAAACTTATTTTAAACTAACCTCTCTATTTAAATATTTATAATTAATATAAGTTGCTAACTTCTTAATTGCTCGCAATGTTGATTGATGGATCTCTTATTAGATATTATTAATTTTAGTTAATTATACGTAAATTATGATTTTAATAATTCATGGAAATAAACAGTTTTTAAGTTTTCGGAAATGTCGTCGCCGATGTAACACTAGTACAATAATTAATTTAGTCACAATATTTTGGCCAATAGTTTTAGACAGTATTATTGTAATTCAATTTAATATATATAATGATAATTGTTATGTAAATATGGAATAAATAAAAGTTAATTTTATATGATTAAATATTGTTTCATTATTCCTTTATTGGTATTACATATTTTGTGTATTGTTTTAATAAAAAACAAAAAAAACTAGTGCTACCAGTATCAGGGTCCAAGGCTCCAAGCTACTGGCCGTCAGGGCTACAGATAAACCGCTTTTTGAATCCGACCCGATCCGCCCCGACCGATCGTGAAGAGTCTCCTCAGCAGGCGTAGCATGGCCACCGTGGAAACGTGTTTTGTCAATGGAAGAATCGACAAAATGATTTCTATCATCGTAAGCATGGCAATATAGGCAAATGTTAAAAATGTTGGAAATAACATGTTTCTATTCTTCAGTCGATAAAAGTCTACATTCTACAACATCAAGCATGACGCCAAATTTTTCTTTACTTTTGACCCATGGGGGTAGAAACATTTCTTCTCAACAAATGTTAAAGTCTTATATCACATCGGACCTAGACATAATTCTTTGTGTTTATTGCCCTATGTTGATTTAAAATCAAAACATGTAGGGGTCCTACCGTCGCCGTCGTGTGGCTGACACTGGCAGAGCCACCATCAGGGATTTTAATTTTGATAGCACAAAAATTTAGTCGCTAATTAGTCGAAATTAGTCGCCGAATATCAGATTTGGTCGGTCACTGGTTCAAAAGATATAAGGGTTTATAGGTGGCCCTGCTGGAGAGAGCCTACCCCAGCAGAGCCACATTAATATCTCAAAAACTAGGGCACCTAGCGAAGATCTGTTTTCTCCCATATTTACTCGCTAATTAGTCGAAATTAGTCGCCAAATATCAGAATTGGTCGGCCACTGGTTCAAAAGATATAAGGGTTTATAGGTGGCCCTGCTGGAGAGAGCTTACCCCAGCAAGGCCACATTTATACCTCAAGAAACCGGCCAAGTGCGAGTCGGACTCGCGCACGAAGGGTTCCGTACCAATTATTATAAAAAAATCACGTTTGTTGTATGGGAGCCACCACCACCACTTACCATTTGTCACCATAAGTTGCCCAATACCCGTTAATAAAACTCAATGCCTAATCAATCATTTTATTATCAGGCATGTTATAGATAAAATTCACAAAATGACAATACAACAAAAAAAAAATATAACTAATATGACACACGAAGTGGCTGCGTCGTGTTACGCTGCGCGGTGTCCCATGGCCTGCCGCGAAACCGTCGGTAATAGACTACACCCTTTTTTTTTTTTTTTTTTTTTCGGATGGGAAATCATCAAATAACCCCTCCCGCTCTGGGCGGAGCAGGAGGGAGTGTCAAACTTTTACTGACTAAAACCCATCCATGTTCCTTCATCGCCCTTTGTGTTCCGGGGCCACGGTATCTCTTTCGAATAGTCCCGCAACCCCGGCAGGCATCGGTCCTTACGGACCCCTTCCTTTTTGCTGACTCTCTTTGAGGCGCGCGTGCAACACGAACGCGCCGTCGACACGGCCTGTCGTCATGAGACGGACGGACGGCGAGCTAGCCCATAGCCCACCGTCCACAGGCTCGCGCCTACGGTGGCCGGGGGCCACGTGGTGGTGGCCGGGGGCCACGTGGTGGTGGCCCCCGACGCCCGGGGCGTCTCCCGCGGCGGCCGGGACGTTGAGAGGTTCGCTCCCTCTCACGTTCCGCCACCTCCTTCTCTATCATTACTGCTTCGCAGAAGGAGGTGACGGCGTCCCATTCCGACTCGCTCCGGACCATGGCTTGCACCAGGGCCGGACGCGAGAGGTCGCCGCCGCCGATCGCCGCTTCGAGGACACGGCGGTGCTCCGCCCACGCGGGGCACACCTCCACCGTGTGTTCCACCGTGTCCTCCGGTCGATCCTCACAATGGAAGCACCCGGGCGTTTCCTCCCGCCCGATTCGGTGCAGGAACCTCCCGAACACTCCGTGTCCGGTGAGGACCTGCGTCAGGCGGAAGGTGAGGACGCCGTCGTGGCGTCTCTCAAGCATAGACTACACCCTTCGGCCAAAACTCTTCCTTGAGAAACTTGTCGAGTTGTTGTCTCGGAACTCGCACCACAAACGACTTGAAGTTGGTGTTGCGACGCGGCTCCAACTTCTCGACCCTCAAGGTCTAGCTGGTCTTCACCTTCATGTACTCAACGATCTCCTCAACCTTCGTGAAGTGATGCAGACGGGACTCATACAGCAACTTCGACGGTACCGCAGCAGTGTATATTTGGTCCTGACAGTCCAGTAACGCATTGATTGCGACAATTAAGCTTCTTCTTCTGAACTATGGTGAAGCCGTCCTCATCACACTCTTGCTTTGCTGGATAGCGCTGTATCGAATTCCTCGGCAGGGTTTCACAGCGACGGTTCTGCTTTCCCCTTTTCTGCTGCTTAGGTTGTATTGCAGCTGAATTGTTTGAGGTAGTAATTGCGGCGTAAGCTGGTTTGGGGCACAGAACATATAAATACTCACAGGGAGGCTTGGGGGTCAACGTAACTACGCGTGACGTATCCTCTGCCGGAGCAGAGGGGCGGCGGGGCAGGGTGCATCATCGCCCTCGCTGTTTGCAGCGACGCATTTTGCGCACCACGACGCGTGTTTTTGTGATGTAATGAGCGCTTTTGCCAACACTAAGTGTCACCTAACTCGTATCAGAGGCTAAAATAAAAAAAATCGAGCTCGTTTGGTTTGTCGACAGTTTCCGGAGATTTTAGAGCGTTTGAAAGGCACCGACCGGATGTTGCGCTAGAACGGACACATGGCATCACCCAGCACGTGTCAGTCACACACCTTGGTCCGGTCGCTCCCAAGCCCTGTAAACCCAAATTTAGTCTCTTTGGAATGTGCGATTCAGAGTGTACCGTTCTACGTCCACCCGCCGCTTTAGACGTCCATGCATTTTGCACACTTTTTGCTTGAGGAAGTCACGGGAAATGTAGTTTCGAGCACTGATATCAGTCCCCGAGAACGCCCGCCTCACAAAGCGCATCACTAGGGCGAGTATTGCCATCCCTGAAGGAGATTAGTTTGCCGATGAGTGCTCTAAGGCCCTACTCTCTAACGCTTCGTCCGTAATTCGGATCTATCCGTCTATCTTGCGCACGTCTGCAGATAAGTGAGAGTGAGAGAGACGGATAGAACGAAACGGACGAAGCGTTAGGGAGTAGGGCCTTTGGCCAGGTGCGGATACAAGGGGGGGGGGGCAATGGGTGCAATTGCCCTCCCCCTGAACCGGACCAAATACGTCGTTCATTAGCCAAGCTTGGTTTGACGGAATTTAAACTAAATTTTAATATTCTAGTTGTATATTATCTTGTCATGGGCGTCGCCAGGAGGATCGATAGGCAGCTGCCCCTGCCCCTAGAGGCTCAGGATTTTTAAAAGTTATAGCTTTTCCTGATAACCATTTTTGCACACATAACGTAACCGTTTCGACACTTAGCGTCGACACTGACTTATCTCGAAACATAATCTCGTCGCCGTTCCGTGTTAATGCCGTCGCTGCAACTAAAAATGGGTAAGATCCCGTCGCCGTGAAGTAACATCGTTACCACATTTTAACCAGAGTTCGCACAAATCATTCATTCATTCGTTCATTTTCGTTGGCTCATGCGTGACATCTTTAAAATAATAAAAATACAAAAACCCCATCTTATCTCCCATGTAAATAAAGATTTAGTTTTCACACACAAATAACTACCTGGATACAGAACGCTTGCTATTCTCTGATAATAACCCATCCTAAACCATTTCATCGAGAACATAACACAAATTCTGCAGCGACCCAACACACACCATCACCCACACATTACACACACACACTCACAGAAACACACACGCACGCTCACACACAAACACGAATCATCCAAATGTCAAATAAATAAAATATTTAATAAAATGTTTTTTCTGAATTCTACAATCATGGCTTTATGTTAACTTGGTTTTAAAACACTTGCTCTGCCTGCAATTATTTTGTGATACTGTAACGTATGGGCTTGTACCGCTGCCCTTAATACAAGTTATTTTATAACTTAGTAAGGGTGCCGGTTGCAACACCTACCTATTTTGTTAACTAGCATTAAGTCAAGTGCACATAGATGTTATTACTTTTATTTTATGTTAACATTGTTATTTGATTAAATAAAATATTTTTATTATTAATTTCTATGGTTTAAAATGCTCAAATCTTTATGGGAAAAAAAATTTACTGTATAATTTCGTTGAATATGTTGATATTTACCAACGCGCCACCATAATTTATCATAATTTACAATGATATTATATAGTAAAAAGAGGTAGATATCGCACTAGCACGCACAAATTGTTGAGGACAAAGTCATACAATTGTTGCACTTTGATAGCTAGCTATCTCTTTCTATCTTATGCGTTCCGTATTATCTATCGCTGTCGTAGTTTTAAATTACTCGCAACGATATCTGAACGCCATTCAGTATGAACATGGCGTATCTTCTTTATAATATCATTGATAATTTATAATTCGGGTGAAAGGTAAACCTTGTTTTTTTTAAAAAAATATAAATAATTATACATATAGTGCTCAAAAGCGCCTATTTAAATATAATATCAAATTTTAATACTAATACCAAAATATTTTAGCAAGAATAAACCATAAAATTGATATACTATCAAAAAATACATGTTTGATAAAATGCTATTAAATGATAAATATTCTCGTCACAACTAGTCACAAAGTTACGATAATGTGTCGACATGTTACGCTAAGTTGTTACAAAATTACTGGATTTTTAAGATGGTTCCTCATATCTTTTTGGTTGCAGTGTTTCCCAAAGTTATGGAAGTACGTGGTACTTTAATGGTATCACAATATTAGGGGGATTGCAACAGAGTCGAAAGTTGAAACTTTGGCGCTAGGGACTATACTACTAAGCTCCTCGGTACCAAAATCCGCACTGTTTTCCTGTAAATAGCCTAGAAAAAATTAAGTTTAAAGTTGAATAAAATAAGTATCTGTCAATTCGCCCTAGCAACAATGCAACATCAAACAATTACAATAATAATAAACAAACGGCCAAGTGCGAGTTGGACTCGCGCACCGAGGGTTCCGAAAAAAATTTTAGGTATTTATTTGGTTATTAAACCACATATTTAAGGTTTTCAGATTTTATCCTTTACATGTGCTGTAAGACATTGCTTTTTGCCAAATTTCATCATTCTAGGTCAACGGGAAGTACCTACCTTATAAATTTTGATTCCCTTGACAGTTTCGAAAAATACGTTTTTTTCGACATAAACGCCCGTATCTTTTTTACGTAAACTTAGAAGGTTGTTTTTTTCACAGCTTCAAGTGACCGTAGATTTGAGTATATGGTTTTAATTTCAACGCGATACCTTTACGCGTTCTCGAGATAAACGGTATTGACAGTTATACAGCGTACTTTTTTTTTTTTTTTTATGATTTAATTACAAATTAATACTTTTTTTTCAGATTGTTCCCTGTATTTGTAGTATAAGACGATATTACTTGCCAAATTTCATAGTTCTAGGCCAACGGGAAGTACCCTATGAATTTTGATTCCGTTGAGAGTTTCGAAATATACTCGTACGTTTTTTGCAACATAAACACCCGTATCTTTTTTTTCGTTAACTTTGAAGGTTGATTTTTCACAGCATTATGTGACGGTAGACTTGAGTACCTATATGGTTTTAATTTCAACTCGATACTTTCCGTTTTTCTTTACGAGGTACGGAACCCTAAAAATTAACTTACATGTACTCAAGTTATTTTGGGACGTTAATTCTTGAACTCTTCTGTAAAAAGTAATCGGAATTTACATGAGGTTTTTGGTTGTTTACTCATTTTAATTTTAATGAAATGGTAGACAACGGCAGCAAAAATAAGACAGTTTGAGAATAACTGGCTCTGGTGATGTTTTTATATTAGCAAGTTAGTGTTAAACTGTTCTGGAACAGCGACTACACAATGTTACTACCCAGTTCCAACACATTGTGTCAACTTTGCACACTAGTTACAAACCAAACACAAAGTGTCTAAAATGTGTGATTACAAATTAAGCTACTGAATCACAGTTAGACACAAAGTTACTGAATCTAGTTTCCGTCACATTTTTACTGAACCGTTACAACACATAAAAGCTAAACACGACACAATGCGACTGTGTAGGGATACACAGTCGCATTGTGTCGTGTCAGTTACGAAACTGTTGCGACTTGTTACATCTTTATCAAATCTGCGACCAAAAATGGCTTTATGGGCGCCTGATACCATAGAATGGTATTAAACGTAATAAATTGTAGCGTAAAATGGGATCACTTAAATTAAGATATTGTTTAACCCTGCGAAAAAACATTTATCAAAAAGGCTCCTTTTTTCTACCTCTGGATTGGCCCTCCTATGGATTTTTGCATGATCGATCTTATACAATAGATAGAGCCTGAAATAAATTAGGAGCCCCTTGCCCCGAGGCCTTACCTATATAGGCATATAGGTATGCAATTATAGCATATAATTATCTGAGGCAATGTTGTAAAAATATCGAGCTCGCTACGCTTGCTCTTGAAGCCTAGTTTTTCATAAGTCTAAACTTTGTATATAAGAGGCCCAGGTAACTCCAGTAGGTCGGTAGGAAAAGTATTAAAATTTTAGAGCTCGCTCTACAGATTGTACTTTCTTTGAATTTATCTAAAATTCGACCAAGTAACTCCTATATGAACGTTCGAAACCATTCTAACCTGTCCAAGGCAAGGTGTCGTAAGAATTTCTCACTACGCTCCCCCCCGGCCCAAAAGCTGGCGGCCCCCTTGTATCTTGCATATCAAGGATTTCTGTAAAGTAACGCCCACTTATTATCAAAAATTTATCTTTTTTTTATGAATTTTCCAAAAATTGCCCCCCCTTAAAGGAAATCCTGGATCCGCGCCTGCCTCTGGCCCAAAAATACATCGCTCAATCCTGTACTGCCAGCCATGCCGCTACGGCTGGTTTTGTTTTTACCTTTACGACGACAAACACTAGGAGTTATAGTTCGGTTCACTTAATGGCGGCTCGGAAGATAGCTGCGAGTGACGGTCTGCGCAGGAATAACGCTTTAAACTTTATGGCGATTCGGAACATCTAATGTAAAGCTGCGACAACAATTTTAGGTATCAACGAGGCGCAGATGACGCATCGTTTTGTCTGTTTATTGCGCAGACCGTCACTTGCAGCTAACTTCCAAGCCACCATTAAGTTTGAACCGAACTATACAAGTCACTAGAATTAGTTGTGCCACACATTATTCATATTTGGGAAATAAAACAACAAATTAATATGAAATTCAATATTATTTCGTTATGGTTTTAAGTAATACAATATATTTGCATACCATATACTATCGGTAGTATATTATTGATGACCAATCATTAAACAATGAAAAATGATATTCATCAATTCTCCTTTAACATTCGTTTAATAAATAGCTGTATACAAAAAAACAATTATTTACAGGATAAGGCAGTACAATTACCACGTAAAATGTGCCTCGTCTTACTTTTAGCTATACAAGCAATAAAAAAATGGGAATTGAATTAACATTGAATGGGGTCAGTTAAACAAATCTTTGCTCCAGTCAACTTGAACGTAATCACTAACGAGTTAAATATTATAAACGAATAAGCGATATTATTAGTTTGTGAACTTGTTACTTTATGTGTGAGGAGACAGTTCTACTAAAACGAAATTAATGTATCTAAATTATCGACCGTAATCTGACATTTGGCTGTTCTATTTTTGAGACAATTTAATCAATTTGGAACGTATCGACCATCTCACTAATACATATGGCAAACATTGCGATTATACACTGAGTAACACGTTTGGAACTAACGCAGCATTATCAGCGCGGAAGCGATCCGCCGACACTCTGACACAACTGGACACTGGACACTGGACAGTCGCACGCTACAAGCTCGACACGGAAACTAATTACAACACAAACACATCACTTACGAATACAGAACCGATTGAAGCAAACATAACAAACTCGATTCGAGCCGACAACCTCCCTAACTGTACAATATGACACAGGCACCGCGGGCCCCTCGTCCGGTCTCGCGATTACCTACAATTGATTACTTTGACTCGAGACGGCGAGGCCGGACGTGCGGCCGGTTCAGAACACATCGGTCGACAACACACCTTTACACAAGCAAAATTAACATAATTTTCATGTTCAATAAAACAGCTTCCGCCGTGGAAAACGCACTAAATGACTTTAAAATACAATGTAATGGACACTGGCACTATTGCCCTACCATAGCGTTTAACTGAAGAGTAAAAAGGCTTGACTCGACTGCCGCCGGCGACTAGATAATGGATTCTTTAAAATTTAGTGTAATGTCTATATGACAAGCGCCATGTCCTTCTTGCTGGGCAGCTGCACCTTCTTGCCCTGCCACAGCGAGTTGTGTATCGTGAACGCGTCGATCGTCACCGTCAGGTGCTTCGTGTGCACTTGCGAGAAGCATTTGCTGCCCGAGTTGTATCTGGAATTGTTACAAAAACAACATAAATAAGTTTCAACATTTTAGCCAGAAGGCGTCGCACAGTGTTGCCGAGGGCGGACAAAAACCAAATTTTAAAGTTGTAGGTAGATGAAAAACAATGACCGGACTTGTAAATAGAATATGTATGTTATAAGAATCCAAAAAATGGTGGGTAGTTTTCTAATAAAAATCACAAGATATCACTCGTCAAAGTACGCTGTCAACAACTACGGTTTCAAGAAGCGAAAACTTATCGTAATTCAAGTAAAAACTGTTTTGATATTTATTATTATTTGCATAATCAACAACATGGATTGGAGTTCAAGGTATTGTCTTTTAGAAATGATATAGTGTTCTTGAAATATAAACATTATGTATGTATAAAGACAGTTACAAATAACCACCAAAAATTTGATAAAAATAAAAATTCACAAGGTTATTAGTAAGTGTTTTCCGTAACTTTCTGCAATAACTTATCAACACAAATAATCTTTGGACTTTATATTATTATATTGTAGTAACAAACCTTGCTACTACATGCTACCGCGGTTGTTATTGTTAATTGTTTCTTTTAGGACGCGCGGTTGAATTTACTCGTCGCGAACTTGCGGACTTGTTATTTCAAGATCCTGTAAAGAACTGGAGTAAAAAAGGCCAGAACTTGCAAGAGCTAATCATTAAATTGAATAATTACTCGTCTGAATTATGTAATTTTCTTTATTTAATTTTTTACTTTAAAAATATAAAACTATTAATCCTAAAAATTTAAAATACCTATTTGAAAGATTGGGTGTGTGTGTAACTGTTGTTATTCTATTAGACGATTCAGATGAAACTTGGTATGTATGTAAATAGTTTAGAACCTAGAATGGGCTACTTTTTATTTTTTTATACAGCTTAACGCGAGTGAAACCGCGGGACACAGTTATTGCATAGTAAACTATTGTTATTCTATTAGATACATATATTTTCTATACAATACTGATGGTAGGTAGTAAATTCACATCATAAATAATTTTGTCCGTGTCTTACTATGAAACGGAAACACTGTGCGTCGTGGGGCCGGGGTTGCGGGACTGTTCGAAAGAGATACCGTGGCCTCGGAACACAAAGGGGCGATGAAGGAACATGGATGGGTTTTAGTCAGTAAAAGTCTGACACTCCCTCCTGCTCCGCCCAGAGCGGGAGGAGTCATTTGATGATATACCATCCGAAAAAAAAAGGCGTCGTGGGAGACCTGTTAGAAGATAATAAATAAATATCGCTGGACTTTTCACACAGCGTCATCTAGTGCCACACTAAGCAACGAGGCTTGTGTCCTTGATATACTACATGGATACTTTTTTTTAGTTTGTAAATACATACTTATTATACATATAAACAACCATGACTCGGAAACAAATATCCATGGTCATCACACAAACATTTGCTCCTACCGGGATTCGAACCCGGGACCCTAAGAACGTAAGGCAGCCTCACTACCGCTGCGCCATTCGGGTCGTCGGTAGATGGCGGGATGAGTTGGACGAAACCAACGACGAGTGGTCCACATTATTAGTTCTGGATCGAAAGAACTAGAAGTCATGTGGGAGGCCTTTCCCCAAGTGGGATGACTTAGGCCAACAGTAACCATAAGTTACGAGTCTTGGTACTTTCATTCATGCCCAAAAGCTTGGCTTGCCCTTATATGTTACTATTCTTCATGATTTTAGGGTATCTGAAAAGTTTCATTGCCTTATGAGCTTGTTACATAACACATGATTATACCTAGGCTTATTAGAATCAGTTATTAAGGCTGGGGTATCTGCTAAATTAGCAACTCTATTTATGGTGGTTAGAACTTCGTTTGAAATACTGTTAGAATAAAGTTCTAATCAGCTTGCACTACAAAGCGGTTATTACGTCAGTCACTGCGGCCGAATAGTGTGAAATGAGTGGTTTTTATTTAATTGTAGCCTAATAAAAAATTAGATTAAAATGCCAATTGTACACTTTGTGAAGAAAAAAGTGACAAATGTAGGTGTGAAAAAAAAAACCAAATTAATGCCGTTTAGAAGTAGTTACGAAATTTCAAAGAAAAAATGCTTCACTTTGAATATTTTTTTCATCAGTCATAATAAAGTTAGAATTGTTTCAATTGTACCAATTAAAGTTTAGAGTAATAAGCAACATAAATTTTTTTGCACATTTATATTCACTCATCAAAGAGGAATTACATGGAGAAAACCTCTCGTTATCAGATACCCCAGCCTTAATAAAATCCCATGTTTTCTCAATCCATTACTGGCATTACTGCCATTATTGCCTCATTTACCTCCACTTTTCTCAATCTAATGCTATTTTATTTTAGTCACTCATTCAGTCTAATTGATAAAAAATGTAAATGGCAACTTACTTGAAGAACTTATCGAACATCCTATCATTAACGTGTTTGGGTCCCGTTCCATACAGCTTGGTGACCTGTTCAGAGTCGGGACAGTAGCTGTACAGCGCTCTGAACTGGCAGCCAGCGTCGCGGAACAGTACGAGGAAGTGCTTGCTCTCTGAGCGTGCGATCTCTTCCAGTACGCGGCGCTTTGCTTCTGCGTTCACGGCGCCCGGGAACACACAGTACTCCACCGCGTTGAGCATTATGCCGCGATTTGACTTCGATGATGGTTGCTTGTACAGTCTCGGCCCTGAAGATGTTGGAAGATTAATATTTGCGGCAGAATTTATCATAATTTGAGTGTCTAACAGGTGAAGAAATTAATTCTATTTTATAAGCCTATTTGATGTAGGTATGTGTTATTCGCAAAGTAATAAAAATATCAACGCTGTTTTTTTTGGAACTAAAATTTTCTTCTACAATTCTAATTGAATCGATTCGAATTGATTCTACTGTGGATTGATGGTGCAAAATAAATTCCAAATTTGTGTCAGTCTAATTATTTCTTCATTGGATTGCTATAATTTAGTTGTTTACAAAAAGGTATTTTTCACTAAAGCTTATTATAGTACAAATCGATGTGAAAGTAACTCCTCTCAGCTATGTTTAATATTTGTTTATTTACAGCTAAATTAGTAGTACAAAACGATGTAAAAATGCACAGTGAATGCACAAAGTTTAGTGCCGTGAGTAGTATGTGTTAATCTCAGTGAGAAAGCGAGTTCGAAGCGAGACACAATGCAGGTTCGTTAGATCAAATGCTTCGCAAAACCATGCCTTATAGTTAGATGGCTGACAGTTGGCATGACATCGCTGAAATACGGTGTTTTCTTCAAATTCTTTAGTGATTACTGTGTCGTTCGTTCTACAACGTGTAACAGAAATGTTTGGTCATATTTAAGTGTGTTACAGGCTATCAAACTGGACACTTTTCTCTTTTGAACCAACAACGTAATAATGAAAATATAAAATCAACTTCAATCCTTATTACAATAAAACCACTTTAATACAAAACTTCGATCCTCGACTCATGTTTGGTCAATCCTCGACTCAAATATTTGGTCAATCCTCGACTCAAATGTTTGGTCAATCCTCGACTCAAATGTATGGTCAATCCTCGACTCAATTTTATGGTCAATTCACGACTCAAATGTATGGTCCCATACAATTGAGTCGGGGATTGAAATTTGTATAGGACAGCTGTTTACGATGTTGGTCCCATGTGGAAAGTTGTTCAGTTTGACAGTCAGTACCACACCTCACAATTTGGCCATACACTTCTGTTACACCTTTTTTACGTGTTGGTGGCAGACTAGCTACCTAGTAATAGTATAAGGACCTTTGTGACCTTTGCGACTTCTATCGGAGCTTCCTAGATAAACAAATAATTCGCTGTAGTAAGTGCTGCGACTCAAATTTATGGTCAATTCTAGACTCAAATGTATGGTCCCATACATTTGAGTCGAGGATTGAAGTTTTGTATAGGACAGCTATTTACGATGTTGGTCCCATGTGGAAAGTTGTTCAGTTTGACAGTCAGTACCACACCTCACAATTTGGCCATAGACTTCTGTTACAACTTTTTTACGTGTTGGTGGCAGACTAGCTACCTAGTAATAGTATAAGGACCTTTGTGACTTCTATCGGAGCTTCCTAGATAAACAAATAATTCGCTGTAGTAAGTGCTGTTGGGTTAATTGTGGTTCGGTTTTGTTTCAACTGCAGAGGTTGTGCATTTGTAAGTTTAGTTTTTACAGAGTTAGTGCTCCGTTTTATGTGTGCATTTATTTGGGTCATTTGTTGTTAATTTAGAGTAATTGTTGTAATTAGACATTATTTTGCTGGCTGTCTGAAATTCGTTCTTTTTCGTTCAACACAACTATGAACCTTGGTGGTGTCTAAACATTTTTTTTAATGTCAAGTTACTAGTGTAAACTGAGGTCACAATTATGTGATTCTGGAAAATAATACAAACACAACACTACAAATAATTGTAGTGTAAACACACTACAATTATTTATATACAATTTTGAAGTTGTAGTGAAAACTAATCTTCACTAGAACTCCAATATTTTTATATCTGTTTTAACTACATTCAGAAATCAACTTAATATCTACACGTACTATTATTGATCGAAGATCTACACGTTAAAAGTTGATATTTGCTTAAAACTAAGAGTAAGGTGGATTAGAATAGAGAAGTTCTCACCTGAGTAGTCCATGATGGAGGAGTGCGTGGAGGAGACGTCGGAGGTGTCGTCTCCAGGGGGGTGGCGGCGCTTGCCGATCGCGCCGGGCAGCGAGCCCGGACCCGACGCCGGCGAGCCCAGCGCGCGCACGCCGGGCGACGCCGCGCGCCGGGGCGGCGTCGCGCGGCCCAGCCCCGAGTCTACGCAGTGCGCACCCGTACGTTACTACACGACCCACGAGTCGCCACACAACACCATACCAGCACCCACATCGCCGTTATACCATGGCCTAAGCTATCGCTTTATAGCGTTCGCGTTAATCCTAGCTAACGATTATGGCCTGCTTTCTCTGACAGAATGACTTGAGTACTAACAGTGGAAACATATTGGGTGACTATGTTAGAATTTCAGGGGGAAAACTTTCCGATATCCCGTCCCTTCAAATACGAGTTACACTGAGCTAGTTATCTGCTCATTTAGTTAGGTTTATAATCATCATCAACTGCCTAACCTATCCTTAACTATGGTGGTATCAGCAATACAAGTATTTAACATCGAGTGACTACATATCTTCCAACTTTGGGAACACTTTACTGATTATATTGTTTATTAATTAGGAATCCCAGCGGTAAAGGGATAGGATAGCAAACAAACCTTCCTGCTATCCTGTCCATTTAAATCCACACCCTGAGTTGATTAAATTAGATTTATTATATTAATTTTCTTACAACTCTTTCTTTATTTTGGATCGAGTTAATTTGATAATATACCAAAGGACCCATCACTGTCTGTGACTAGAATATGTAAAGCTTTTAATTATATGACAGATAAATCTATTTTACAAATATATTAGGTAATCCTCCAGTTAGGTAAAAGTTAATATTTTTGGCTAGCATAGAATTAAAATTAGTATTGAAAATTATTCTGCCAATACCTAAAGTCCTTCTTCTAACTCTTTAATTTCGATAAATGAAGCGTAAAATACTAAATGTGTGTCAAAACTACGTATACAGGGTGTTGTCTACTGCCGCTAAGCAAAACTAAAAAGGCAAAACTGAACATAAGAAGCGACATTTTGTATTTTACGCATAAATACAACATGATAAACATATATATACGAATTTTGTAATATGTATACTATTGGTCTACTACTATTGGTCTAAAGATGTAAACACTTACAACCATAAATAATTATTATGATGATGTATTTTGTTATACATGGTGTATTCCAAAAAGCTTTTGAACTAATCATTTTACAATCTGATTTTGACATACAATTTTATAAGAAAGAATATCTACCCCAGCCTGCGATATTTTTAATTAACCATAAAAATGAATATAACTTCCCAACAAGGATATTACCTCCCAAATTATGAATAGGCATGACGACAGTATCAATTTGCAAATCTATTTAGTCCGTCAGTTAGAGTATTGGAAATTAATGGACACGTATTTTTTGTTTTTGTAAATTTAAGAATATTGACAAAGATAAAACGCATCAAAACTCGGGAGTGGGGGGCTCATGACATCAGAACTAGCTAAAAATTATACCAAGGCGTGACGTATTGAGAATTTTAAAAGCATCATATCTTCGTCAATTTTGGTTTACGTAACAAAAGAAAAAACACGGGTCAAATATTTTTTGATAATCTAACTGACGGACTTATTAGTTTTTATTTGTCATCTCGCCTATTATGGCGAAGTCCAACAAGATATTTTTTTGTTATGCAAAGTATCATAAGTTCAGAATCAAATGTAAAAATAACCACAGTCAAGCTTATTTAGGTTTAATTAAAGTTAAACATACACCATGTATTATCACCACGATTTTCTTTCATGAGGTAAGCAGAAATCCAAGTGGTCTAATCTAAACCTACCTATACGACTATATTAAAATCACTTTGACAGAAGAAAATGATCACTAAACTTGGATAATTTTATAGCTTTGGGGGGAAAACACATGCATTATACCTTTTCCTTACCTTATCAGTTTACCCAACTTACAAAAAAAATACTGAAACTAATATCATTAGTTTGGTATTAAGTAATTACTTAGTCACTTTGAAGAAATAAGGTTGTTGATAGTAGACAAGTTTTAAGTAGTAAGGCAGTTTTCGTAGAATATCTTAGGACAGAATTAACTGTTAATTATATATAATTAACCACGTATATCCCTCGATAGATTATTGACGTTTAATATTAAAACAAGGTTGTAAAGTGTTTAACCAACGAATAAAGACGATGTCACACCAACACCAAGATTTAAACATATAAATATAAAAACATGCGGACCGAGTTACCCGACCATAGAATATGATACCATAACCGAATAAGCCTCTGTACACAATGGGCCATGATGGATAAACTTCAACAATAATTGATAAAATCTCTTTTGTTTATAAGATTTCATCGCCCTTATCATTGGTATAGCTTTATTGAGAACAGAGGTGCTAAATAGTCCGATCCCGGCAGATTTGGCACGAACCGGGACAGGCAGGGCAGCAAATTAGAATATGCATATATTTTGCCGCCCGGCATTGTGAGTAGCATACTTTAAAAAAGGAAATATGAAATGTGTCCAAAGTAAGGCCATTGTGTATAGTGGTCGTAAATATAATAATAATAAATTATGTATTACTTATATATCGCCGATGACCCAAATGAAATAAATGTGCACAAGACGAAAGAACGCAGACGACGCGGCGCAATGTGCCGTGGTATTATGGGCTCAGTGTCTGTAGGGGATCACTGATGTACGTATATGGCATCTTTCGAAACAATTTAGTTTGCTAATGAGTTTTGCAATCAGGCGTTATTTAGTGGAAATTCATGACAGTAAAAATTATTTTTAAATAGAACTATAGTTGAACTGGGCTTGGATTTAAAACCAATTTATGTATTTAATTAAGTTGGCCAACTATTTATGATAAACAGAAACAACAAAAAAAAAACTAAGAGAGTTTTTAATAAATTCGTATTGATAATGTTGAAAGTCGCCCCATTCTGCAGACACAGAACGTTCCCTCGGCGCACATTGGCCGCGCCAGCCGCGACAGCAACAGAAAGTAAACCCAACGCACCACAAGCGACGGCACAATATAGACCCGTCCGTACAACGTGAGTCAAGCCTTTATCTCGTGTTTACAAACTGCTCTTACCGCACAAATTCATAAGAGAGCTTGACTTCCGTCCCGCCTTAAAGTTACTCTGGTAACTCGTATATTTAGACCTTCCACGGGAAGACTGAGGTTCCTCATTCACGCGCTCTGAAATGTTTCCTAGACATGTCATCTCGCCACTCTCATGCAATGCGAACTCCATTCTGTTATGTCAAATGCAGCATTCGATGTATTGCGACGCAGACGCGTCAGGCATGCATCGTCACACAAGCGAGCTTCGATACTCTTTACACAATATGGCAAACAAAATTAATGCTATACCGCGATAATAAAAACGTTGTATCACATCACTTTATGTATTTACAGTTCGGGAACCAATTTAGTAAATACGCGGAAGGTCTAGAGGGCGTATCGAAAAAATTTGGAAAAAAAGCTTTTATGAAAATATTGTACCACTCAAATTCAAATTGCAACTACATATTATAATGGCCAAAAAAAGGTATGAAGCATAAATTTTGCAGTTTGGAGTGGTGTCTATAAATCTATGCGATGCTGAAATCATACACATATAAAATAAATCGATTATAAATAGAAATAATTGAAATCGAAGCATTCTACTAAAACCAAAATGAAAAGAAGCGCCTTCATACACACTATGGAATATCTGGTCGTGTTGACCTCACAGTCCGGAGTTCAATTGTATTTCAAGAAGAATTATCGGGATATAGCTGTTTGTGATACAACTTCGGAATTACAGAAACAGCTTTCATTTCGAAGACATGAAAATTCTTATCACCCTGAGACAATATTTCCAAGTTCGATATCAATATGGAATGGTCCAGGGCAAATTTTCATGTCTACAATACAGTTAACATTGACAGAAAACGGATGATTTGTTTTGATACCAAGTATTTTTGAATACCTATAATTCAGTAAGTGACTTCGCGGAAAATTGCACAATCATTCCTGCACTAATACTCGATATCAAAACAAATCACGTAAAATACAAAATGCACCGATACATTTACAAATAATAACATCTCTCACTGACCAACCAATAACTCTATTGGTCAGTTTACATGATTCGCATCGTTATTCGTGAATGTTCGGCTAGCGAAGCGAACGCCGAGTGTTAGTGTGGCGACTGCGAGCGAGCGAGAGGGAGCTAGTTCCCCGCGAGTAGCGTGCGACAGAGACAAACTCACCTCGGGAGGTCTTACACGAGCCGCGCCGACCGAGCGGACCGCTCGACGCGCTGCCCGGAGACATACCGCCGCGCTCTTCCACAGGGGATTCTGAAGATAAGATCCCAATATATTTAGTACAAATAAAGTTATTTTATGTGTAAAATGTGTGTCTGTTTAGTGAAAAATTAAGGAAATAATCAAAGCTAACGATTATAAACATGCTTCAAAAACTGTTGTAAAAGCAGTACGATAAAGTAAAAGCGTTAAGCGCTCCAAATTGTTTGTTGGAACAACCGACTTGGTGACACTGGTGATGCAAAATATACAAAATCAAAAAATCAAAATCAAAGCATTTATTTCAAGTAGGCCAGTTACAGGCACTTTTGAATTGTCGAAACAAATATGAAAATTAAATGTAGCTACAGTCCCAGACACAAGACATAAAAACTGTGAAAGTACTGTAGTTGCCCATTCCCTAGCGTAGATCTCTATGGAGAAGAATGGGCAAGAAACTCCATGGACACTCTTTTAAATCAGAATATTTTTACAAAATCTTGGTTACATCATTCATGTTGAGATGGTACATTATGTGAGAACAATGTAGCAAGATGTGCACGTTAAAGGTGTCCATAGTAAAAAAAAAAACAAAAACAATTAAAAAATAAAATTATTAAATTCAAAAGCCGTGGCAACCAAGAGCTGACCAGTCCCAACTGACAGCGCTCGTTCACGAACATGACGCATGTATCAGCACCATTCAACTCAACCATTTTGAAGGGAACTAAATGATCCGACACACGCGTCACCATCAGCGAGACATTTGAGTGAGCATGACATATCTCCTAATCGCCACGGCACATTCAAGTCAAGGAAAAACGTAGGTTTCTAGCGACTGATAGCATTCTAGTACATAGCACTCACACAATATGCGATATGCGGCTATATAATAATAAAGAGATTGATTCTATACAATGCAAAGATAGTTGTACAATCTTCAGCAGCTCCAACAATACAATTTAATGCTATCAATTTATGCGCCCCTGTCCTTGTGGAGCAGGACCGGCATTGAGCCAAGCAGTTTTATCAGCGATATAGTCGTCCAATTTGTAATATGCTTGCTTACAAAGTGTGCGTTTAATACATGTTTTAAATTTTGTTTCATTCAGCTCAAGAATGCTTTGTGGAATTTTATTATAGCATCTCAAACAGTACCCCATGAAAGATGAGTCTACTTTAGCGAGTCTGAAGCCTGGCTGAACTAATTGGTCCCTATTTCTAGTACTGTAATTGTGTCTGTCACCTCTTTTACCAAAAATATGTAGATTTTTTCTTACGTACATTATGTTTTCGTAGATGTATTGACAATGTACAGTCATGATGTTTATTTCCTTAAACAGTTCCCTCAAAGAATCGCGCCTACGAAGATTGTATATGGCTCTGATGGCTCTTTTTTGCAGAATAAATATAGACTCAATGTCAGCAGCCCGTCCCCATAACAAAATGCCATAAGACATTATACTATGAAAGTAACTAAAATAGACCAATCTAGCAGTATCTACATCAGTAAATTGACGGATTTTTCTAATAGCATATGCTGCCGAACTTAGCCGCCCCGCCAGAGATGTTAAATGAGAACCCCATTGTAGCCTTGAATCAGGCGTAATCCCCAGGAAAACCGTTTTATCTACGAATTCAAGTTTCTCTTTATTCAGTACTATATCACAATCGCTACTTTTAACATTCGGTAAAGCAAATCTTATGCATTTCGTTTTTTTTTTCATTTAGTACTAAATTATTTGCTGTGAACCAATTATGGACTTGAAGTAGGGCATTATTCACGTCATCTAAATTTTGGGCCCGTCTATTGATCTTAAAAATTAGGGAAGTGTCATCGGCAAATAACACCATATTTTGAGGTTGGTTTTTCAGTAAATAGGGTAGATCATTTATATATACTAAAAAGAGGAAAGGACCCAATATTGAGCCTTGCGGAACCCCCATTTTTACTTTTAAACCCTGTGAATTAACACCATTTATTTGAACATATTGTTGTCTATCACTCAAATAAGATTTTAACAAACTAAGTGCAAGTTTACCTAGTACGTAATGCTCAAGTTTCAAAAGCAATGTGTCGTGATTTACACAATCAAATGCTTTGGAGAGATCACAAAATATTCCTACAGCGTCTTGAGACTCTTCCCACGCCGTAAATATGTGCTTTATTAAGGTTACACCGGCGTCGGTTGTACAACGTCCCTTGGTGAAACCATACTGTTGATCGTGTAAGATTCTATTGGTGTTAAAATGATTGACCATTTGATTAAGCATTATCTTTTCGAACACCTTACTAAAAACTGGCAACACGGATACAGGCCTATAATTATTTGTATCTTTACTATCACCGGATTTGAAAAGAGGTATGACTTTACTGTATTTCATTAAATCAGGGAAAACTCCTTGGTCTACGCACAAATTAAAAATTAAAGCTAAGTATGGAGCTATAGTCTCAAGTATGGATGTACAAACTTTGATAGACATTCCCCATAGATCTTCGGTCAGTTTGATTTTTATTTGCCGAAAAGCTTTAATAACTATCATCGGGTTTATGTGTTTAAATTTAAATTCAGCCTGGCATCCAGACACATTCGCCTTTAGTAAACCAATTGAGACTTCAGGAGAGGAATTTAGAGCCTCCGTAGTTTTTAACGGTATATCGGTAAAGAAATTTACAAATTCTTGAGCTACTTCCTGATTAGAGCTTTTAGGACCACATGCTGTATCTAATGTGTAGCTAGTATTACGTGTTTTCTTCCTGTTAGTCTCGCTATTTATGACTTTCCAAACTGTCTTTATTTTATTTTCTGCTGTTTTGATCTTGTTGCTAATGTGCAAGGCTTTGGCAACCTTGCATGTATCTCTAAAAATTTTTGAATACTTAGCAACATATTTGTTAAAAGTTTCAGTGTTCATATAAGGCTTAAGGCCATAAAGCTCAAATAGTGTTTCCCTACTTTTTCTGATACCTCTAGTTGCCCAATCACTAAATATAAATTTAGGGCAAATACTTTTTGACTTCTTTTCAAAAGTTTTGTTGAATTCAGTGTGAACTATTGAAAAGAAATTATCATAAAATTGATTTATATTAATATCGTCGTGGCTCATAACACTTAATTTGTTCTGTAGAGAAATATTATACCTATTTAATTTGTTAGAAGTTATGGGTCTAAATTTAATCTGAATTTTTTGCAATGGTGTATTACACCTAAAAGTTACAGTTTGTCCGCTATGGTCAGACGGCAGACAATTAACTATGGCTTTATCTAAGTAATCACAATCACAGAAAACATTATCTATACAAGTAGCAGAAGATGGAGTGACTCTAGTAGGTTCTATAAAAGTGTTGGTCAAGTCAAATGACTTAAAAAGATTTAATAACCGACTGCTATTTGAATTTTCTTCTAAAATATTGAAGTTAAAATCACCACAAATAATTATAGATTTATTACTGGCTGCAAGTTTTGCCAGGACATCTTCCATTATTGACTCAAATAAGGAAAAGTTTTGATAGTTTGGGGGTCTGTACACACACACAATAACATGCTTATCTAGCTCAACACAGGACAGTTCGACGCAATGTTCAGCCGAGAGACCTATTATGTCGTTACGTTGCTTATATCTTAAACAATTTTTTACAAAAATTAAGGAACCTCCACGAAGCATAGTTTTACGGTTATAGCAGCTACCCACCATATAGTTCTCATAATTAATAAGCATTTGGTAATCCTTAAGCCAATGTTCAGTAAAACAAATAATGTCAAACTTACTTTTTTCTAAAAACAATTCTATTTCTAATAATTTTGAAGAAATGCCTTGGATATTTTGGTGGAATAATTTTAAAGTGTTCTGCTGAGGCCCTTTTTTACTAGCTAATTGAGTGCAAGAAGATACCTTGCTGTTGGTAGGTTTAACAATATTGTTAATGGCACCTTCTGTTGTCTGACTTTCTAGTTTAAATTAATATTAATATCTGGAGAGAGCCCCGAGACTCCCGTGCCATCGCCAGACAACAAGATCCTATCACTAATATACCCTAATTGAGAATTTTCCACGGTGACATATGGATCCTCCTCAGTATAATGTTTGTAAACATCAATAGCACTAATGCTATATATTAAGGTCACCACCTGTTCATTAGTATTATTACTAATAGTCGCAGTATTTACAATATAACTAAACTTAGACATACTACTTATGTCTGTGTGAATATTATAAGCTAATAGCCGAGCTATTTTGTGTCTACAACTAATAGGTAGATACACTTTACCCCGGGTCGAACTAAGTTTATCAACAAAAGTGTTGATATCAAGAAATATAAGTTTGTCACTGTAGTGACCTGCTAAAAAATGTAAATGTCTATTTAAGAAGTGAATATAATTGTTTTTTCTGTTACATAAATTTTCAAAATATGGAAAAGCGCACAATATTATTTTATTACAATTAATGATTGAATTGACCAGTAGGTAGGGGCAGGAAGATGGTAATGATGATGATGACTTTGCAAGTATCAGGCGTCATTCTAAACTTTCTTCCTGGCGCCTTGGGGAAAAAGTGTGAGATTACTATACGATATAACTCAAAAATTGCCTTGAAGTATCGCACTATCTCGTATTCATAACGTGTCAGTTTGTGATGGAGATCACCGTACCAAAAGTACGTAAAGCCTCGTCGCTTGTTCCGACAAGCACTATAACTCGTCCTGCACACCCGTCTTACCTCTGTAGAGGCCGGCCCTCTCGGCGAGACTGTCCTGCGAGCCGCGGTAGTAGTCGCGCCGCATGGTGCCGCCCGCTACACACAACACAACGTCAAGCGAGCCCCACGAGCTGCGCTATGCTGAACCAACTTAGCTGACATTGCTTGTGCGATTAACTTTGATGTAGTCTCAGTAAACTGTTATTATAATTATATTAACTGGTATTATGTTGAAATTCGTATTGTGATGGTGAAATTAGTTCTTTGTCCAAAGGCGTTAGAAGCGATTGTGTTTACCGTCTGGAGTACGCCAATTTTTTTGGTACACTCCGTTTTGCAACGAACGCGGGATTATGACCCTTATTTCAATGTATTAAGGGTTAAATAGTAAGTAAATGATAATTATAGGAGCCGGATTGATAGATAATCTGTTTTTAAGTACTAGATCATATGGGATGCTTCCTGATATTTTATTTCTCGGCCAAACAGTACGTATGAATTGATCGAAAAAGGAAGATAAAACTCTTTTATTTAAAGACTTTAATAATCTAAGAACTCAGAAGGAATGATGAACTAGCATTCAAAAAGTTCCTGCGAAATGCTTATTGAAATTCATATCTTTTTGAGACTACATCATCATAAAATGACTGTCACACAATATTTACATATGGCAACACTCTCACTCAGCATAACACAACTCGTTTGTGAACATAAAAAGTGGCAGCATGTCAGATGGCAAATTAATATTGTAAAAAAAGGGAAAAGCTAACATTTAGTGCGGCTTCAAAAAGTTAAGGGAAATTAGCAAAAAGTATTGTGTTCAGTACAGTATTATTTAAGATTAATTTATTATTTTAAAAATTGATTAAGAATTTTTAAATACTTAAAGTCCACATAATATTGGGTGTTTCGTAAAATGACTTGTTGTTAAATCTGTTTCAATGAAAAAAATGTCAAGTGTAACATGTAACAATAAAATAAAAACGAACAGGTGTCAGCACTGCTAGGCGTGCTCAACGTTGTACTAGAGGGAAGTGCACAACAAACATCGTGCGGCACACAACGTACAATACCCGGATATGACACATTGAGCTTTAGAAACTTCAGACAATTAAAGGTAATAAAGGGGGTTTAATTTTAAAATATTTGAATTTGAATTTGAAAAGGTGTAACTAAATTTGCAGTAAATCGCTAAAATGATAAAGATCAAAATAGAAAAAACAAGGCCCAAAATTGCAGAAGTCTACTGATCTTTGATTTTAGTCTTTATTTGGTTAAAGTAAAGTCGAGAATACTTATATTTAAACATTTAGCTGAATTCAAAACCGAATTTCTCGTGAAATAACTAGATACTTGAGGACCTATTTCACAACAGTTTGGGTTTGAACATACTGCGTGTAACAATATACAATGGGGAAGGAAACTGTGGAACTAATGGCGCTAGCATAGCTGGTTCCCATCATCGTCATTGGTTGAAAATGTGGTAATGTCATTTTATATTTTTAAATAGCGTAACCTCATTGGTCAGATTGAGACCAGCTATGGTGGCGCCATCTTAGATTATTTTTGCCTGTGTCTCCCCATTGGAGTCAATACTGTCGGAGAAAACCATTTTTAAAAGTTGCAGTTAACTGTAGGTATCTATGATATAAAGTCATTAGATTATTGCTTTTAACTTTTCCAAGGCTCAATGTGTCATTACCAACCGCGTACCGTATCTAAGTTCTAAATACCTGTAAGGTTAGTGGAGGAGGGCTGTTTAGTAGCCAGCATCCCCTCCGCGGCGTGCAGCGCGGAGCTGTCCACGTGTATGGTCTTGGGCCGCGCCCGCGCCTGCGCCGCCTTTCCGCGCAGTCGCGCCGCGCCCGGCGCCGGCGCAGGCGCTCCGCCGCGGTTCAGACTCTCCATGTACTCAGACTTGTCTAGGTGCTTGCCCTGGGAAGTTCAGTGGCAACATTTTTACTACGAGTTCTGAATTTTGTGGAAAATATACTAAAATAGTCTCATAATCATTACGAACAATAAATAGACAACTAACAGCTAGGTGCTGGTTAAACTCCGTCTAAGGCCCATATACAGAACGTCACTCGAGACTCCAGCATTACTTAAGGGCGCGTTTGCATATCAGGCAAAATTATGCTGTTTTTCGGTACATTTTATGGCATAACCAAACAAAATCCAATATAACTAATAACTACCTCGTATAAATTGGTTCTTCATCTTCAAATGCTAGGTACTAGATCATCGAAAATTTTAGTTTTTTTATAATTTAAAATCGATCTGTCGTTGCCATTTTTCACAAAATTAACGATACCGGGTTGAGTTTAGGTACATTTTTTGTGCTATTATTAACATATTTTACTATTTCTAAAAATACTATTTGTTGGCAAACATATTCAATTCTTAATGCTAGGTTTTTTTTTAAAATCTAAATGCTTTATATAGTCGCAGAAAAAATGAAAACCGAAACTTATTTTTTCACATTTTTTGCTCTTCTGGATGAATCTTAAGAGGCCGGGGAGCGTGAATTTGTCCATACAAACGTAATACCAAAATCATTTTCAGTCTGAGCATATTTCCACCTTAATATGCTGTTATTCGGAACAAGATGGTAATTACCTAGGTTTCCATTGTTTTTTTTTTGCAAAATACTTATCAAGAGCGAAATGCAAACAAATTGAATATCTCACATTTTTACAGTATAAATACGATGTTTTCATCTCATCTGTTCTATATTAAAAACGGTAGTATTTGTAACATTGTTCAAATGGAAACATGTCTTATATTGTTAAGTTAAATAATATAAAAAAAATAATGGAAAAGCATTGAGTTTTCATTCATAATTTTTGGTATTACGGCACACATTCAAATTAATCACAAATGTTCATCGGAAGTCGTGCCATCGCATCAAGCATTGAGCTGGGGCGGGGCGCGGCCGCGCGGGGCGAGGGACAGTACATTTGGATGTGTTGAGTATAGTGACAAAATATGTAAATGTGTGCCTGCGCACCTCGCCACCCGGCCGGGCCGGGCAATTCGTTCGTCAATGTTAGACGATTACTTGATTGCATTGTGCGTGCGTATTTTTTTGCCAATTGTATCGTAATATTTCTGACACTTCTTTACCTATGCTACGGATTTGGATTTAGATTTGCCTTGTGATTTGGAATCGAGTAACCTACCTACCTACTTTAGTACGACTTTTGTTTTGTTTACGGACTTCGATATTTGCTTACGATTTGGTTAAATTGGTTAGGTTACAAAACAGGTACCTACATAAACATAATTATATATAAAGGTTAGCAACATGGACTCCAAACGTTGGGATGGGATGTAGGAATCTCACAGTAAATATCTACCTACCTTTTTGTTTTCATCATTTTTTTAAACTCAGACCAAAAAAATGCCTGCCACATATTTTTTCTCGTTCATAATCGAAATTACATTACACTGGGTTAGTACCTACATACTGAATTAGATGTGTTTAGGATTCAAATGTCCGACTAATAGGTTTCATTCATAATCATAACATTAGGGTACCTAGGTAGTACCTACCGACTAAATAAATATTGTTTTATTTTACAAGCTTTGATATAGTTTCACGTGTCCCGATGTTTGTCTGTAATCTGTAAGTAATCAAATCTTGCAAGTAAAATTTGATCCACTTCCGGATTACCGATTGAGCTGAAATTTTGCACGCATATGTAGGTATATCGCGTGACAATGCTATAGGTGGCCATAGGAATTCTATAATGTAAACGTAACCCCATCGAGTTTGAACTTGTTTGATTCGTCGTGACGAGTACTTTGTCTTTAGGGTCCAGGGTCTGATGATGGAGCTAGAAGGTGTCCATGGGAACTCCGTTATAAAACGACATAACCCCATCGAGTTTGGGCTCGTATGATTTGTCTTGACGAGTACTTTGGTGCTAGGTGGTATCCAGGGTCTGATAATGGAGCTGGAAGAGGCCATTGGAAGTCCGTAATAAAACGACATAATCCCGTCGAGTTTGGGCCCGTTTGATTGATCTTGAAGAGTAAATTGGTCCTAAATGGTAATCAGGGTTTGATGATGAAGCTGAAAGGGGGGCCAAAGGATCTCCGTAATAAAACGACGCAACCGCTTCGAGTTTGGGCTCGTTTGATTCGTCTTGATGAGTACCTACTACCTACCTACTGCCTACCTACTGCCTACCTACTGCCTACCTACTGACTACCTACTGCCTACCTACTGCCTACCTACTGCCTACCTACTGCCTACCTACTACCTACCTACTTTTAGGTTCTAGGATACTTATGCCGGTTTCCTTTCCTCACGATGTTTTCCTTCACCGTTTTGAGAGCAGAGTTGATGAATTACACAAAGTAATGCGCCTGCCTGGGTTCGAACCTACGACTTAGGCGCGGGCAGTATTATAAGTACTAAGTCTATGGGCGCGGGACAAATACAACACACGGTAGGTATATCGTTTATCGTCACATCCTCGTCAGCGCAATGATATACCGTGTAGCCTAAATTGCACGTTATTTCCATGCATTTTGTATGATATTTGAATGGAATAGGAAGCCGCCCGCGCCATGTCCGCGCCCGACGCCTCTTGTATTTGTCCCGCGCCTTACTGTTCGTAAGTCGGGGCCGCCACCACTGAGCCACCAGGGGGTCTAAAATGGCCGCTTTATCAGAATCGTAATATGAATCACGTTAAAAAATTAAAATTCTTAAAATGGACTTTAACCTCGTAAACATCAAGTCCATTTTAAGAATTTTAAATTTTTGACGTGATTCATACTAAGATTCTGCGTGGATTCTGCTAGAGCGGCCATTTTAGACCCGCAGTACGTACCTACTTTTATTTCAGATTTTCAGTTATCTACATTAGTGGTATAGAAAGAGTAGTAAGTAACCCAGATTTTTTTAGGGTTCCGTACCCAAAGGGTAAAAACGGAACCCTATTACTAAGACTTCGCTGTCTGTCCGTCTGTCTGTCCGTCTGTCTGTCACCAGGCTGTATCTCATGAACCGTGACAGCTAGACAGTTGAAATTTTCACAGATGATGTATTACTGTTGCCGCTATAACAACAAATCTATACTAATATTATAAAGAGGAAAACTTTGTTTGTTTGGTTGTTTGTTTGGTTGTAATGAATAGGCTCAAAAACTACTGGACCGATTTAAAAAATTCTTTCACCATTTGAAAGCTACATTATCTACGAGTAACATAGGCTATATTTTATCCCCGTACTCCCACTGGAACGGGAACTACGCGGGTGAAACCGCGGGACGTCCGTACTAAATATAGTCAATGGTACGGAACCCTTCGTGTGCGAGTCCGACTCGCACTTGGCCGGTTTTTTTCAACAAAGCCTAGATTTTGAGTTAATCTAACATTTGAGATAAAAACATTGTAGACAGATTTCCTAAAAACGCATTACTATTCTGCACATATACTAACGATTGCACAAAGTAACTAACAAAAATAAAGCAAACAATGAACATGATAACTAATAAAAAGGTAAACACCAAACACTATTAACACACGCATAGGTACACTCTATTCACACACGCTCACGCGCGGCTACGCAACGGGCCGGGGAGTGTGAAACAGAGACCACAATATTTCAACGTGTTTTTGCCTTCGCTTCGAATTGCAGTTGCGAGCGGATGGCGCCGCACTCTTAATCGATTGCGTTAGGGGTTATTTTAAAGGTAAGGTCTCATCATAACTAATAAAACGAGCCCAAACTCGGCTTACCTAGTACAACAGGTCAAGGAGTTCCAGTAGCAGTCACCGAAGTACACCCTCAGGTCATTCCATCAAGTCCGGAGGTAATGTCACATCATAACTAACAAAACGAGCCCAAAGTCGGCTCACCTACACAACACCAACACGTCAAGGAGTTCCAGTAGCTCACCGAAGTACACCTTCAGGTCACTCCATCAGGTCCGGAGGTAAGGTTTCATCATAACTATCAAAACGAGCCCAAACTCGGCTCACCTTGTACAACACCTCGAGGAGTTCCAGTAGCTCACCGAAGTACACCTTCAGGTCACTCCATCAAGTCCGGAGGTAAGGTCTCATCATAATAACAAAACGAGCCCAAACTCGGCTCACCTAGTACAACACGTCAAGGAGTTCCAGTAGCTCACCGAAGTACACCTTCAGGTCACTCGATCAGGTCCGGAGGTAAGGTTTCATCATAACTATCAAAACGAGCCCAAACTCGGCTCACCTAGTACAACACCTCGAGGAGTTCCAGTAGCTCACCGAAGTACACCTTCAGGTCACTCCATCAGGTCCGGAGGTAAGGTCTCATCATAATAACAAAACGAGCCCAAACTCGGCTCACCTAGTACAACACGTCAAGGAGTTCCAGTAGCTCACCGAAGTACACCTTCAGGTCACTCGATCAGGTCCGGAGGTAAGGTTTCATCATAACTATCAAAACGAGCCCAAACTCGGCTCACCTAGTACAACACCTCGAGGAGTTCCAGTAGCTCACCGAAGTACACCTTCAGGTCACTCCATCAGGTCCGGAGGTAAGGTCTCATCATAACTAACAAAACGAGCCCAAACTCGGATCACCTAGTACAACACGTCAAGGAGATCCAGTAGCAGTCACCGAAATACACCTGCAGGTCACTTCATCAAGTCCGGAGGTAAGGTTTCATCATAACTAACAAAACGAGCCCAAACTCTCCTCACCTAGTACAACACGTCGAGAAGTTCCAGTAGCAGTCACTGAAGCACACCTTCAGGTCACTCCATCAAGTCCGGAGGTAATTCGTAAAAAGATAAACAGCAAAAATATTTTTTTTGTAGGTATCTACCATAATTTTATTACAAAAAAATACGTAAAAAAAAAGAATCATTCAAAGTCTCAAAATGTGTTCACTTGACTACTATTCTCGCAGTTAGTCGTGTGTACACTTGTGTGTATGACCCGTGTCAATGTATAGTTGGTGCCAGTTAAGATGAGAATAGCGGTCATTGCCCTTTCCTTAATATCTCTTTGTCCGAACTAAAACAAATAAACCATGTATCGTTTTTCATTACAAAAAATGTTGAAGATCACGATAGATGACGATTCCAGACTTGAACAGGCTTATTTTTGGATTTCAAAGTTAAGAACCTTTATAAATGTAGGTGGGTCAATGACCTCTTTTGCGATCTTAACTGGCACCAACTATAGTAGTTCGATTCTGTACCTATCAATTTTGCAAACGCGTCCTTAAAACGAATTTCAAACAATCAAATGGCTAATTACATTTTATTCATACTCGAGTCTTGAGTGACATTCGCTCACTATGTGATAACCTAAACTACCCATATTTTCCAATGACTACACTTATAAAATGCATAATGGAGTCAAACAAAATGGTGTTGATTCTGTTGTGCACAAACTAACTTAATTTAGGCTATTGCTATCTTTTTTTCTCTAATAAAACGAAAAAGAGACGGACGTAATTTAAAGCTGTAAAATTTAGTTGAAACTAATATTTCCATACAAATGAAGGGTGCACGTAAAAACATGTCGACTAAAAACACGGTGAAACGCAAGGCATAAACTAGTTTGAAATCTCTAACTTAGTTCATAGCTATAGCCGTCCTTTTCTTGCACTGCCTTTTAGTAAAACATAGCAATAGCCTAAATTAAGTTTAGTTTGTGCTCAACAAAATCAACACCAATGTCAATGCAATCCAAATTAAATCGACATCTTTCGTGTCGTTTTAACTATAAAAGTCTGATTCGATACCAAATTGGACTATTCACTTTTATTCCAAAGACATTTTAGACTATTCACATTTATCGACGCGGAATGCTGGCATTCCGCGTCGATAAATGTAATCCCAACACAACCATCATTATCACCCACCCATCATCAGTAGTGGACTGCCTGCAGTCCAGTACTGATAACTCCTTTTTTTATTTTTTCGGAAGGGACTCCTCCCGCTCTGGGCGGAGCGGGAGGGAGTGTCAGACTTTTACTGACTAAAACCCATCCATGTTCCTTCATTGCCCTTTATGTTCCGGGGCCACAGTATCTCTTTCGAACAGTCCCGCAGCCCCGGCAGGCATCGGCCCTTGCAGACCCCTTCCTTTTTGCAGACATCTCTCTATTCTCAAAAAATAATAATGTTACCTCTCTCTCCGCCTCCTCGATAGCCTTCTTCAACTTGTACTGGTGCAGTATGGCCTCCCTGCGCCGCGCCTGTTCTTCTTTCCGAGCGAGCTTCATCTCTTGCACGGCGTCCTCGCGCGCTCGGCGAGCGGACACGGCGGCTTCGGCTCGCGCTCGGGCTTCGTCGGCACGCTGCCGTCGTTGGAGCGAGAGGAGCATTATGCGCTCTTTCTTACGCTCCATTTCTTCCGCAGAGTTCTGGAATTTTGAATTGGGTGTGTCAGTTTTATGTTGACTCTGTCGGTTTGTAATTGTGTGGACAACGCGTCAACAGATTTTAAAGATAATGTCAAAAATGAATGTTTGAGTTACTCAAAAAACGATGCACAGGATCGGGAACAACAAGATTTATAATAATGTTGCGAGCTGAGTAGAAAACACAATTGGGAATTTCTACGAGAAATTCATGCAGTGGAAATATAACTTACTATTTAAAAATACGCCGATCTAGTCTCAATTAATTGCAAAAGTAAATGAGAAAACAGTTACAAAGAACAATAACAGTTTGTACTGTTATTGTTCTTTGTTATTTAATTTTAAGTAGTTTGTACTACTTAAAATTAAATAGAAATAGTCTCACCGGGTCAGGATTCAACTCGCCGATGAGTAAAGCGGCGGGCTCCGCATTGTTGGCGCGTTGGGGTCGATCTCTAGGTGGCGTTTCTCTGCGCTCCGAAGAAACGTCATTAGATCTCATCGCTTGCTCCAACCCTGTACTCCTGTGGACCACGAACTCGTCTTCCCGAGCCGGCTGCAATCTTTCATTCCACGTATTCTCAGGACTTCTTTCAGGACTAATATCTGTAGATCTATCCTTTTTAGGGGAGCCTCGTTTCGCCCGCAAAGGAGGCTTCGGCCGTTTCGGCGCTTCGTTATCAAAGGAGATGTAGAAACCTTTCTCGTTCTGTTCGCTGACGTCGTCTTGTTCTAGCTGCTGGAAGGAGTTTCTGCTGAGGGAGGGGCGCGTGGGCGAGGGGATGCGGTAGGTGCGCGTGCCGGACGAGATGTTCAGTCTGTTGATGCCTTGCCGCAGGGCGTCGTCTTCCGCGTTGCCGATGAAGGAGATGTTTTGTGGCTCCATGTCGTCGGGCTGCTGCGCCTGGAGCGGGGTGTGCGCGGGCGCCTGCAGCTGCTGCAAGCTCACAGGCTCAGGTCTGCGCTGCACCTCGGGTATGCTCCCCTGCCGCTGCGGCGTCTTCGCCCGTCGCTGCGGACTAGCCGCCAAGGGTGGCGACTGCGACACGTACTGGTTAGGGTTTATCACAGTGTAGCTTAAATGGTTTTGTGGTTCTCGATTGTTCTCGGTTCCGTTCTGGTACCGGTCGTTATTGTAATGTACTTGGAAGGGTTGTGACTGCTGGTTGGTGCGGTCGTGTAGCACGAAGCCCTGAGGGCCCTGAGGTTGCCAGTTCCGCTCGGGGGGAGGTTGGGGAGAGGGGGACTTCCACGTCCGCTGTGGAGGTTCCGGCGTGGTGGGAGGGAACTGTTGCTGATGCTGTTGTTGGTGATTCTGTTGGTGTTGCTGATGCAGCTGGAAACATACAATGGTATATTGAGCAAGATTTTACTAGATGTTTGTTGATTTTGTACATTATGCAACCAACACCTCGGTGCATAGTGACGATTTGCTGTAAGCTTGCGACCTGACGCTTCATTTACACTTAAAATATATCTGCAATCTGCTTGTTAATTATTTAAAATTTTAAACTATACCTTATAATACTAAAGATATTTGTTAGCTGTAAAGTCACAATGGAAACATATTACTCTACATTAATTAGCTTACACATTCTTTAAAATTAAATTTGACTATTAATTTGAATACTAAGAGTATCTAACATCAATAAAACGATGAGAACGTGCAACCGACCTGCCACCCTCGCAGTTCAGTCTCTTGTTGCTGCTGCTGTTGCTGTGCATGTTGCGCCCACGTGCGGCGCGGCGGCGGCGTAGCATCGTGAAGGTAAAACTGTTGCCGCCCATAGTCCTCTATGTCCCTATACTGATTGTTGTACTGCGGGTACTGTTGCTGTTGCTGTTCGTAGTTGTAAAACTGTTGTTGTTGGAGTTGCTGCAAGTGTTGTTGCGGTATGTGCGGCGTGGAACCGAAGCTGGCGAGACCGGGGCGGGACACATTGTGCTGTGAGCTGAATTGGCTGTGCTGCAATGTTAGGCGGGAGTCAGCGATGTGTTGGCGGGAGGTGCGTTTCACAATTTCTCAAGAAGCTACATTATTGTTGGTTTGTAGTCTTCAAGATTTAGACAGTAATGTTTTTTGTGATAGAACTGCTTGTGATTTTTATCAATCGTAAACTGAATCAGTATGAAACGAAACAAAAAATTTCGTCTTTATGAGACAGGCATATTAAAGATTGTGCCTATTATATCAATAGTATGTAGTTTCTCTCAAGAGATGAATGGAAATGAGGGTCGCAAAAGCGTGTAAGAAACCGTAATTTTAAAGATTCATTATTCATAGATCTGTGACATTATTAGATTTCTTAGAGAATTGTGAAACGTAACCTCAATAATATGTATATGCATGTGAGTGTGTGATTACATTTTGTGGGATGAAGCGCTGAAACTTGATCAATTAATTACAAATCAAAACTCAGTTTAATACCACGCAGTTATTTAGGTTAGCTGTGCTGTTCTTTTATATTCATTTGATTTGAATGTTTTATTTCACCATAAGAACTGGTCTCAGATATTAGGATGTGTTTGGCTACGATTATTTCACTATCAATGGATCACACGAAGCTATGCGAGTGAAAATTCAAGTTCAAAGTAACTATAATAGGGTCGAGTTTAGTTTTCAACATAGGAAGCATCCGTTTTTTTAAAACCAACTTTGGCTCCATACGTTGGACCAAACGTTTGCGCCAATAATTCAAGGCCACGAATCACAGGAGTACACGCAAACGAATCATATTAAAATAATGTACGATTATCTTCCGTCGAACTTGTCATTTCAAACACAAAACACTCTTACAAGGCGGCAATACCATAACTCTAATACATTCAACTCACCAATTGTGGAATGTTGGGTTGATACTGTTGTTGATAAGGCGACTGCGGCAGTTGTTGCATTGCCTGCTGCGGCTGCATTTGTTGTTGCAGCTGCTGCATTTGTTGCTGAAGCTGCTGGATTTGCGGCTGCTGAATTTGAGCCTGCGCAATTTGAGCCTGCTGAATTTGCGGCTGGGGTTGTGGAATCTGCGGTTGCTGCAGCTGCGGTTGTTGGAACAACTGCTTGGCTTGTTGTTGTTGTTGCAGCTGCGTCTGCTGGCTGGCGAGCCGCGCGATATCACTCTGTATGTCCTGCAGGCTGGAGTTCATTCTGTAAGTGACATGCAGTCACGTGGTATTGGATTTTAAGCCAATATGTTGATTTGACGGTGCGATTAGTGATGGTTGTAATGAGTGTTTAGACTCTGCAGTTTCGGCTTAGAGAGAGATTTCTTTCTATTTTATTGACGCATGCGAAACTATAGTAGTACATTCAATGATATTCTACTCATATATGTTGTGAGCGCGCAATTGTGAAGACTCGAAAACCGGCCAATTGGCCTGTTTTTCCTTTATTCTGCGTCACTGTGTGTATGTGAGCTGGCTCTGCCCCGCACTTTTTTCGGTGGTTTTGTAGGTATATAACATATCTGTTTATTAGAATATCATTGAGTACATTGAATTTATTTTGATACTACACCGAAGCTTTTCTTGGCTCGGAATGAAAACAAATCTACAAAATTACATGAAGAGCAATTATTCCAGCAAGTGTTATTCATTCTGTCATGAGCTTGTGTACTTACTTGGCAATAGATTGCTGGTACTGTTCTAGTACTGCGTTGTCAACTGCGTCGCGCGTACTTGGTGGGTCCACCACCAGTTCCTATACACGACAGACTGTTTATGAGCATATTATTTGTAGCTAACGTGTGAAAGAATCTCGTGTTGATTAACTTTATAACCGCGGCATAAGAAATATACATACCTAATATAATATATAATAATATTATAAATGCGACAGTAACTGTTTGTTTGTTACGTTTTCACGGCTGATCAGGCCCCTTATTCACAACAAAGTCGTATGTCCATCTCGCTCGATTTCGTAATGTCAAAAAAAAATAGACATACGACTTTTCGAATCGAAAATCGAATCGAAGGGTTGTGAATAGCTATGCTGATCGTAATGAAATTTGGCAAGGAGATAGATTATATCCCTGAGAAGGAAGTAGGCTATCGTTTTTTTTTAAACTATCACGCAAACTACGTCGCGGGCAACAGTTAGTTTTAAATAATTCCGCCATTCTTACTTGCAAAACACGATTACATTCTGTAGTCTCAACATCTCGGGCGGAAGTAAGACATAAATACGCTTTCGCTTATTTTAGCTATGTTACTGCGCAAGATAATGTACCAAATGATAGCATTTTGTTGAACGCTTCATAACCTGAAATTAGTTTTCTATGACTTGTTCAGTGGTTTTAAAGTTAATCAATACGCGATATGTTTTATCGTAGCTAAGGGCTTTCAGAATAATTCCAGTCTTCCATTTTATTTTTATTACATATTCCGAAACTGCTTTTCACATTTTGTGATCACTTGATCACTTTGCATGCATTTAATTACAAACTCATGCCAATTAATCATACGTGTTTAGTTAATTTTGAAATATCCTTTTACCAGTTAAAGTACAATGTTTTGTTTTTATCGTGAATGATGGCCAATGCAACGAAATCAGGAAATTAACTAACTGATACAACAGCCCATAACGTCCACTGCTGGACATAAGCCTCTCCCATGATGGGAGGAATTTGCCGTAATCTCCACGCTTGGCAGGCGGATTGGAGATCGCAGTGATGACAGACTAACAGAAAACGCTGCTGCCCATTCTCTGGTCTACGGAGGCGCAAGGTGTTCTGCCTCAGACATTACGAGCCTTATATGACACCCGTGAGTGTGATGGTTGGTTCTATTCTACTCTGCCAAAAAAAACAAATATTGAAAACAAAAAAATTAAGAGCCATTTCACGTTTTCGCGCAAATTTCTAAGACTTTAGTCGCCTAAATTACCATCTTAGAGAACATCCTGGCATTTTTGAATACATGTTAAAAATAGATCAGTTTTTCTTATTGACTCTTAATTAACACATTTACAAAAAACTTATTTGTTTACTATGTAGTGATTAATCTCCCACAACTAGTTTACTAAAAAATCTTCGCAGAGTCAATTTCAGACTCCTAATTCTATCATAAATATTTATAAATTTCACTCAAAAAAATACACAAAGCATCAGACATATACTTTTGTCAACAGATAATTTTCTAGAATATCGATAATTAATAACATTAATTAGTAAAAAAATAAAGTCTTAGGTCAATTTTTACGTTTTATATTGCTATTTTATCGTGATTTTTTGGTTTGAATAAAGCGTAATTACATTGAAAAAAAAATGTAAAAATAAACTATGTTCTTTTACTAAACTAATTCCAAAGTTTTATTAAAATCAATTCATTTAATCAGATACAATATAATTTTTAACATCACTCTAAATTAGAATAAATTACGACGCATAAGCGAGCACGGATTAGTACGGCCCGAGCGCCCATCGGCGAAGGACCTGTGCCATTTTTTTCCGCGTCCCGATTTTCGAGCGTATCTATCGTAAACGCATTGTTATACTACGACTACAACATTTTGATTCTCTTTGTATTTTTTTCATTAGGTTGGAATTTTGTTTATTATCAAGTAAAGTATTATTTTAGTAGTTTGTAAATGAATTGTTATATTTCTGTTTTATTAGTTTTAGCAATGGGGCGTAAGGGTTGTATTATCATTGTGTCAATATAAGGAAAAAAAAAGAAACAGAAGCGAGGTGGATATTATTTTTATTTGCAATTCATATACATAGTTATCGATCACGTAAGGTACCCCGCGAAATTCAAATTTTCTAACGACTATTTCATTGATGAGTTGATTATAACTCCGCAAATCCATTATTTGCTACGATAGCGAATCATATTTTGTTCAACATACAACCTGACACTGACATATAAATTTCCTGTTCTTAAGGCGCTACCGAGCAAACGATACGTAATTCCAAAATAATTGCATTCGCTTGATCCCTTACTGCATCGTTATTACTTATCCTTCAGTTATGCAATTAATATGTAAGATATTTAAGGATTCACTCAATACATCGTACGCTTTAGAAACACGATTACTTTTAGTTTCCTCGATAGAAAAAAAATCCAAAGTAATCTCTAAAAAACAAAATAAACCCTAAGTACGGCGTAAATACTTCACGGAAGATCATCAGATTTTGAATAATAACAAAACTACATGTTTTCTATAACGTATACGTTTTACATTTTCGAAATGTGTCTTTGTTTGAATATTATAAAGGAAATACCTAAACAAGCGTGCGTGCCGCCCGTTCTAACCAGAGCCGCCACGCTTCCCCCCTATCCGCTTTAGTCCTGCTTCGGCTGTTGGACGGGGAGCTTGTGTCGCTTGTTGATTTTTGCGGCGCGCCATAGAAATATAATTTATTAAATTTCGACTTTCGGACCGCGATCGTAACAACAACAACGTGACGACTGTACTATTTTTGCAATAAATACATTGCTCTTTGACCACTACGTAAGTTTGTCGCTAAGTCACTGGACAAGCAATGTAAAAATCACAAAACGATACTTCACTAAGCGGATACTTCGCGTAGTACAGCCGCTTCTTCTTGCGACTAGTTAGGGATGTGCGTGTGGAGATCCACTGACGTAGGCTGTCGACAATATCGACTGACGAATGAAATATTGCTATTATAGTCGATTTTTTAATTTGTCAACCGTTTTAACCCGGTTGGAATATCGATTTGTAATAATGTTTTTACGTATTTTGATTATTTTACAGCATAGTAGAGAAACGCGTAACCTACTTTCGTAAAGTAATTAAATTAAATTTGAGGTAAAATCGGTGGAGTGTTTTTGGCTTTGAATTATCGTATATTCTGCCTTATCCTCGTGCTACTAACTACTGTTTCAATAGGCCATGCATGACAGCCTAAACCAGCGGTCGGCAACCTTTTGGCAGGCAAGGGCCACAAGGTGGCAAAATAAACTAAAGGCGGGCCGCACTTGTGATATTAACTCTAGAAGCCCAATATACCTACATATCATATCCCATGGAAAAAATGAAAAGCGCTTGTTGAGGTTGCACTTGTCGCGGACTCGAACTCACTGTTGCGCATGCCCAAAAAGCACGCTATCTCACCTGGCATCGGGCCCGACAGAATGAGCTCAGTGAGATGCAAGATAATTCATAGTAAAATGTGCCTAAAAAAATACGAAAAGAACTTTGGAAAATCGAGTTTTATGAAAAAAAACCAGCGCATAAATCAAGTACAAATCAAATATGTAGATTGAATTCTTCGATAATTGTGCTTTGTCAGTACCGACTTGTTTTGGAAATTTGACACATCTTTTATTACTAATTTACGCCCAAAGTTGCGTTAAAATTGGCAATAACAAAAAAAATAAAACCGACTTCAAAAAACACAAAAAAGTGAAAAATAACTTTAGCTTCAGAAGTCGGTGACCTTTGTTTGATTCATTTAGTTTTTTTTTGTCACCGACTTCTGAAGCTAAAGTTATTTTTCACTTTTTTGTGTTTTTTGAAGTCGGTTTTATTTTTTTTGTAAAAAAGTTTTTTTATTTTTCCATTTTTAGTTGTAATATCCTATACAAATATTTGCTATGCATTTATTTTACATTGTTAAAATACATGTCATGGTAATAGACTTATCCCCAATAAATGGAACTTGACATACCTAAACTGTCGAAATTTGGGTGTATTGTACACATCTGCGTACCCCTCAGAGCATACAGGCGTGATGTTACGTCATGATGTTGTGTAAACAATAAACATCCAAGCGATTGCAGCTATCACGACCGATTTACCATCTAGTTTTGAAGAGTTCCATTGTATATCTCCGAAGATCAGCATCAGATCTTCACCAAATTTAAATGCAACCATCTCAGGAGTATATTCTTTTAAACAAAAAAAGAATTTTGAGAATCGCTCCACAAATCGAGGAGAAATCGGTGAACACACATGAAATTATACCACACAACTGAAGTAAAAATGTTCATAAAATGAAAACTGCTGAGCCAAACCATGTTAAATTTTTATGGGACCAAATGGCAACTATTCCGCATCAAACTAAAAAAGAATCACGTAAATCGGATCATAAACGGCAGAGTAATCGGTGTACATACATAAAAAAAAAAAAAAAAAAAAAAATACCAACCGAATTGAGAACCTCCTCCTTTTGGAAGTCGGTTAAAAAGTAAAACGAATCTTTGGTAGCTCGTAACTCTTTAAGGCGAATGCTTCAGGGTAGCCCGCGAAATTCAAATTTTCTTAGGTTTTTTGCAATTTGCAGGCCAGTGCTAGGTTGTATGTTGATTAAAATTGTTTCCTCAAAGTTCATAAAGGTGGAAAAATTACTTTTCCAAGGTCAAAATCATTCTTGCACCTTTATGAACTTGGAGGGTTGTATTGATGATTTTGATGATTATAATTCTGTAACTACATACGTCTTACAGTCGCAAACAATATTTTAATCAACATGCAACCTAGCACTGGCC
The DNA here is from genome assembly GCA_905147715.2 of Xestia xanthographa. Classification (NCBI taxonomy): domain Eukaryota; kingdom Metazoa; phylum Arthropoda; class Insecta; order Lepidoptera; family Noctuidae; genus Xestia; species Xestia xanthographa. Next base: position 4,723,730 of record LR990655.1, read on the forward strand.
TGCAAATTGCAAAAAACGTAAGAAAATTTAAAATTTCGCGGGCTATCCTGGAGCGGCTTTTTATTTTACTATTCTGTTTCCTGTTGTGCTGTTCTGTGTTGTGTGTGTGTAAAATTATTATTGAGACAAAACAATATCATGTATAACTTTGGAGTTTGTATGTACAGTGTCCAACAGTGGAGTAATTCCCTCCCGAAATTTCTATGGAAAAAATATCGACTACCTTAAGGCTGGATTCACACTATACGGTCGATTGTGGTTTGTTCATGCATTTATTTTATTTTGATAATTATAACTTATTTATAAAACTTTTACGGGCCGCAAGTGAGACGGCCGCGGGTTGCCGACCGCTGGCTTAAACCAACGTAACCGGATATTTTATTGTTTTAATTTACTTATTAATATATTTTTTAGCTACATATTGTTTATTTTTATTATAATATTATATTCCGGACATTTTTCTATTTAATTATTTTCAGGACCCCAAAAAAATAATTGTACAATAATAAATGGAAGATTCGATATCTTTCCGATTTAGTCAATCACTAGCGTACAGTGCTTTTGCGGGTGTGCCTTACGCACACATACGTGGAGCACATAGAATACCTAAAATCTATTAGCGCCAGAAGCTCGGCCCGCTCTTAACATATAATTATATCGACATGGAATACAGAACCGTAATTACAATTTGAAGGGTTCGAAAACACTTAACACTCCTTTAGAAATATTTGGGGTCCGAAATTTGATAGCTATTTTGTTTTCATTTTAGAATGAGAAATCGCGTGAAAACAGAGGATAGTACTTTTAGAAGAGACGCCGTGCAGGGTACTAGTGGAAAGTGATTTAATAAAATTGATTGTTTTAGTTACAACTAGCTGTGCCCGCGGCTTCGCTCACGGCAGCGTGTATTCTTTTGGCATTATCAGGAAACATTACATGAGAACGTGAAGTCATAGTATATTCCTGACATCTTCTACAAAACAACATACTAATAAACTGACTTACTGGTGCCGATTCCCTTGTTCACAAACTAAATTAAATTTAAGTTGAATGCATCTTTTTCTTTCTATTTCATTATGAAAAGAACAGAAGATAAATATTAGTTTAATCCTGTCAAATTAGTCAGCACCTGACGTAATTTGATGTAATTTTAGTAGTCAACTTTTTAATCGCGTCTAAAACTTGTATGGCGCTGATTAATTTGATAGAAAGTAACTAAAATTTATCTTCTGTCCTTTTCTTAATAAAATAGAAAGAAAAAGATGCTCTGAACTTAAATTTGGTTTAGTTTGTAAACAAGGGAATCGGCACCAATGTTAATTTTAATTAAAACTTGTTAGTACTTTTTTTTATACCTACTAAAGGAACTCGTACAAAATTTTTGAGGGGAATCAATTTAGATGGCCATCGACACGGTAGAAGTTTATGAACAAAGCAAATAGATGCAATTCATGATATATCATAGGTACACCTATACAGAGTAGGTATCCTTAAAAAAATTATTTCAACTCTGAGAGCATAATCAGTCGATCAAAAGTAAGAATATGGAAAAACCTCGTTACTGTGAAATACTGTAAACGCTTGAATTTAATGTATTTAGGGAACCAGAAAGAGTATGCGCTTCGAAATGAAGATTATCATGTTTATCAACCTTCCTACCTACTAAATATAATAAAAAGTATAATAATAAATATGTAATAGACACATACACATAAAAAACATATTTACATAACATATATTTGTGTTTTATTAGTTTAGAAGGGTTTAATAGATAAAATACTGAATAAATAAATTATCGTTTTGCCTAAATCTCAAACCGAGGTGCATTACGATTATAACGGCCCAAGATTGTTTAGTCCGTCTCGACACTCGCGCTGCATTGTTCGCGTTGTGTAAGTGTGGATAGCTACGCACACATACACAAAGCTGCGGTCTTTTACCTAAACTCGAGCGTTTGAATTTTGTGAAATGGCTCTTAAGCAAATACAATGACCATAATCCCATTAAAGGCGGTGAGTGAGATTTTACACTATTTTCACCCCAAACACGAAATACATCCCCAAAAATAACAAAGACAAAATCTTGTAACAATCCGTTGCTGTAACAAAACCCGTATCGTTGCATCACCCATACCAACGTAACATTACCTGTTGCGGCGGCAGCTCCTGCTTGGGCTCGTCATCAGCCGGCGTGCGCGCACCCTTGCCCTGCAACACGCGCGTGCAACCGACACCGTAACACAAACCTTGCGCAACACTGTTGCAGTGTTGCGAGTTATCACATGCTGCTGCATGCCAAGTGTTGGTTGAGATACATCGGGGAATGATGGAGTAAATTCATGAGCACATTATATTTTTTTTTGAGAGATTTGCTGATTATCATTTACAGAAGGGGTCACACAGAGAAACGTCAGTCATCATTGTTCCAGTGCGAAAGAGATAGTGCATATAGCACTTTCTCTTTTTTTCGTACTGAAACGATAATCACTTACTTTACCATACATGAACAAGAATTTCTATAAATGAGGTGGTTGTTTAGGAAATTGTTTGTCAAAAAGAGGATATACCCCAACCAACGGAGTCATGCTTACAAATAAGTGTAATGTATGGGGTCTCCTACTAATTAATGTGCTTCTTCAAAACGTGAGTCAAATGTACCGTGAACTGGATTGGGATCTCTGACATTATAAATAGGAATCGGTTTACCTTCAAACGATTTCTGTAGTACTAAGATTGAATATTAGAAAAATATGATTGCGCTGCAAAATATTCATGAGTTCGATATAATAATGATCTTAGAAAAAGCTGCCTCTATTATCTGACTAGGCTTCAAAGTAGCTACCATATTTTAAGCATTTATTATCAAAAATACAAATTGATAAGGCGAATTTTAATGAAACCAACTTAAATTGATATTTGAGAGTACTTTTACAAAGTCAAAATTTAAATGGTTCAATGTTTATGTATCAAGAAGCCGTGTAAGCGTGTACCGAACTAAAATCTGTACAAAATAACGATAAAGGAACATGGTAACGAAGTGATATTAAAAAAGTAAAAATCAAAAAGGTCTAAACTAAACGGAAAGGGCTCAACTCTTGAACCGGCCACTCACCAAATTGGCCAACTGGTATTGCAATAATGTATCCTAATGAAATAGAAAAAAAGGATAATTTACATTTCCGTCGGTAATATTAGAAAACAAATTGAGAGAAGAACATAATGTTAGTAACATTGTGCTGTATTTGAACGCATTTTATAAAACTTTTTGTCAAAACATTGGTTTTATAAAATACATTCTAAAAGTGTGTGTAGTCTGTTAAACATTTAAAGAACAGATATCAGAAGTTATTATTTCACTACTTTAATCGTTTATTAACTCTACTTTGCCAGAATTAGTTATAATTATGTGAAACTACTGAGTTACTAACACACTAATTTATTCTCTGGTCAAACTGACTCTCCCCCAATTATTTTTTATTAATCAATTCTTTTAAATCTATCTACCAAAATTTTCTCACTCACAAACTAATAAAATCTTACTCAACTCGGATGTCAGTGCAAATGGCGTAAAGACAAGCACAAAAGACGCCAATTCCACTTTTCAAGACAATACAAAACATATGTACTCCCGTCTACCTCACACACAGGCCCTAATGTTTTCAGGACATCAAATTCTCATCAGAGCATTTTTGCATTTAGACATCGAAACCACCATGCGAGGGGTAGGGGATAGTAAGCCTTAATCGCACAATTTTAATAAACTCTCAAGGGGCCGCCTCGAATCGCGGCGATTCAACGTATTTCTATACAAAAATATCGCCGCGATTCTCTCGCTCGTGGAGACGGCCCAAAAGAGAGTGTATAGAAAAACGTGGCAAGGACGATAATATCGCTGCGATTCTCTCGCTCGTGGTGGCGGCCCCTAAGAAGGTCAATTGAAAAGCAATAGTTTTCATACATTTACATCTTTTCCAAACAGCACCATTATCCAATAACGATTATATAATCGTTCGTTGATTATATAGTGGTTATATAACCACTAGACGTGAGAGTTTTTCTATAAACCTTTTTGAGTCTCTACGCAAACAAATGTAAAGTGCCTTTTTTAAATTTTGCTTCAGTGACTTTCCGTATTTGCTGAACTACCACCGAAATAAGGCCCTGATGAGAATTCGCCACCCACAAACCACATCTAACACACAGCACACATCCGACACTCACCCTGGTGACAGCCTGCAGGAAGGCCTGCTGGCCCAGCTGCTGCCTCTGCCTGTTGACGGCCAGCTCCATCCGTCTCTTCTCCTGCTCGATACGTCGCCGTTTCTCTTCTAATTTGAGTCTTATGTTGTTCAGTTGTGCGGCCATCTGTCCCCCACTTGAGGTGTTCGATTCGTCTGTTAGGTCTTCGCCATCTGTAATTGGGAGGGGGTGAGTGGGGTGTGTTTGGGGGTTATGTTCGAGAGATTTTGCTTGTGTAAATCGGGTGTATGGTGTGTTTATAAGGTTTCGAGATGATTGGAAATAAGTGTAGTTTTTGTTGTATTTGTCTGGCGACACGATTAGATTAGATAAGGAGGACTGACTTTTTTTTCGCATTATTTCTACATTTTGCGTTTTCGTCTTCCAGGATAGTCGAACGAGTGTCATCACATTGGTGACGACTACCTAAATAAATCTGTTAAATTAAAGTCGCATCTAGACGGGATTATATTGGCATCGACGCGTTGATGCGGCTTTAACGTTCCGAGTAAACGCCTACGCTGGACCAAAGTAAAATGTAAAGAAAAAGTCAAATAGTAAGACGCTTTTTCTGAGATACTTCAGTAAAGATTCTACTACTGGAACTCTGAAACAATTTAGTTGAGATTTATAAGGCTAATCGCTACTAACTGGGCTGATTTTCTTGCTGCATGAACTGTTGTTGCCACGTGGTGGTGTTAGCGGGCGGCGTCGCGAACGTCGTGCTCTTGCGGCGCTCGCTCGGCTCGCTGCCGAACTGCGACTGAACACCTGGACACCAACCGACAACCATATACCTACTGACTATACAGGCCAACGTTGAGTCCACTAGCAACCTTACAGGGAGTGAAAAGTACTACCAACAAAATTTTACAAACATACAGGTTAAAACATTAACCTAGTTTTTCGCTGTAGTAGGATAAAAAAGAACCAAAATGTTGTCAAAACCTTTGTGTCTCATACCAAAACCAGATACGCAATCTATCAAAATGTATGAATTAAATGCTATGTTGTAGTTGGTTCTACATTAAAAGTAGTACAGATTAATCAATATTTTCACGCCCTGGACGGATAATTAATGAGATCAAAGTCAGCCTGTAGGTCACAAAACTACGACGCAAGTTGTAGGACATAATTACTCTACAACTAACTAAACTGGTCACAAATTTAGAATTTGGAATATGGGAATATGTGGTCCTTTAACGACAGACTGTAGTTACTAAATAAGTGCTATTAATAATATTTTACCGAATACAGTGTGCCGTTAAACTCAAGCGCAATCAAGGCGAACATTCAAAGCGGTTATAATGGCCGGTATACGTGCCGCGGAAGCGAAGTCACAGGAATGGGAGAACGAGCTTGTTAACACACTAGTCTAGCTCACAGTTTGTATGCTGTAACAAGAATGTCGTCCCATCAGTCTGGAACAAACCTGTCTGGTCACCATTACTCTTGATTTTATTGAGATCGGCGAAGCTAGTTTTGGTCGCGTCGCCGTCAGTCGAATCTTTATCGTTTAAGAAGAACCCATCGCCTCCGCCTTTACTGGAAAAACCGAAGCTTTCCTCCCTCTCTCTTAAAGTAATAGTATCACTGCTCAACTGCCGTCGAATTGGGAAGTACGGCTCAGGTTCTTTAGTTTGGGGTTGTGAGTTCTGTCGCTCGACTTTCTGTCGATCTTCCTTTTCGGAGCCGTTTTGGAAGTCGCCGTGGAAGAATTGTATTGAGCCTCGGATGTCTTGGCGGGAGGAGCGGAGAGGCGGGTTGTGGTCGAGGGGACCTGCGGAATAAAAGTCAAACAAATCAATTTAACTTCATTTTAACCACAAATTATTCAAATAGGCTTGTCCTGAAAAAATCTAATTAGTCCGTCAGTTAGATTATCAAAAAATATTTGACATTTATTTGTTCTTTTGTTACGTAAACCAAAATTGACGAAGATACGACGCTATTCAAATTCTCAATACGTCACGCCGTGCTATAATTTTTAGTACGTTGTGACGTCACGAGCCCCCACTCTCGAGTTTTGATGCGTTTTATCTTTGCCAATATTCATTGATTTACAAAAACAAAAAATGCGTTTTAGGGACTAAATAGATTTGCAATTTATTGATGGTGGAAACTAGCCTATTATCTTGCTGGCTTGTTAAGTTCAATTAAAAAGCTATATTTTAGAAAAGTATTCGGCTTTTCTTTTTTTTGGAATAGCAAAATGTTCAGCTAAAACCTCCGGTCGATGTTTTGATATTCATTGTCCCACTGCAAGGCATATGCCTCCTCTAAAGCATGATATTTATGCTCTGCCTTGTAGCCTAGCCAAATGTAGCCTCATCCAAGTGCTCGCCTTTCTAAAGGGTGTAAAAACCTCTTATCGAAACCGAAAGGCACTTGGTCTCCTCGTCATTGCGATCATTTTTATGTTCTACATCATACCTGGGAACCTTCTAGTTACGGAGATATTGGGGGTCAAAGTTCCAACTTTTTTCCAACTTTTTTTTAAATACAAGTTTTTAATGTAATATTTTTACTTTAAACACCTCCACGACCCCCGTACTATTCAATCCATCCATCAGCACAATGTTTTGAGTGCGTTACATTGAGTTCTACCACAAAACATGAGTGCACGATGCGCGAACTTGCCCCCACTACGCCAAAACCTTGCCAACTTACGTGCCGGGAACTGTACTTAGTTTGATGTACAGAATGCTTGGTTGACGGCTTCGTGATGAGGTTGTTTACACCTTGTATAGGCCTGAACTGTTTGCCATCAGCAAGCCGCTCCGTTAGAACCAATTGACCACGGTGTAACTCTCGTTCATCAAAAAATCGCCAGTCGTATTTCGCTTTATCAATATAATACTTAACCAAATCCCTCCCCAAACTCACCAGAAGGCGCTGAGATCTTTCTAACATTCGCCACAGTCGCCAGTTCCTTCTCCGGGTTCCGTCCGGCGAAGTGCAGTCGATCCTGGGAGCCTCCAAAGTTCTCCACCGTGAGCTGTGAGTCATCACTGATGGAGGAGCGACGGGAGCGACGCCCGGAGAATGAGTTGTCGCGGGTGTCCATCCAGTTGGATGGTCGGCCGGCCGCTGTCATGTTTGTTTCTAACACTGATGAGAAGAATATTATCATCTATACTAATATTATAAAGAGGAAAACTTTGTTTGTGTGTTTGTTTGTAATGAATAGGCTCAAAAACTACTGGACCGATTTCAAAAATTCTTTCACCATTAGAAAGCTACATTCACCCTGAGTAACATAGGCTATACTTTATTCCCGTACTCCCACGGGAACGGGAACTACGCGGGTGAAACCGCGGGACGTCCGCTAGTTAAAAATATATTCCTCACGGACAGATGGGTAAAAATAAATTCATATTGTGGAATTGTGGCTTAACTTGAGATAACAAATTGGACATTCTCCTTTTTGTTTTAATTGGGGGAGATTAGAAAATGAATCCGTTTCAGGGCTAACTTCAAGCATCACGATTCTTGAAGTTAGCCCTGAAACAATAAATGTCAAAATATTTAATTTCGTTTAAAAAAAAAGGATTTTTAATATGATGGTGTCCTCAAGTTTCATATTTGTGTTTACGGTCAAGAAGAAAGAATATTAAACAATATTGAAGCTCATATCCGGCGCATACCTCCTTTTAAAACTATCTCTGTCTTTCAAAGTATTGGCGCTTCGTAGTCGGAAAATAATAACAAAAGTGAGCCGTCGCGGGACGCCTGGCAGATGTAAACATCGAAATTATTTTGTACAAGTAAAAAGTCAATTTAAAAAACAAACATGAAAGAAAATAAATACAAAATGTCTCGATTCAAAAGAAAATCCTTATGCTGGAATTGAACTCGAAGTCACGAGATTGTAACCCAGCGCTCTGTGCCCCGAGACCACCTGGCTTGTTGTAATCTATGGCGAATATGTAGATTTTAAGCTGCTTCAACAGGTCGGTAATATTCGGGATTATTCGGGCCGGGTTCCATCGCCACGCTCGCCCACGCAATTTTCATTTGTTTTTTTGGTTTACCCGCGCCTATAGATGTTTCACATCAACATTTCATTCCAATTACAGATTTATAGCTGAAAAAGAATCAAAAGCAAAATCAAGCAAACCATTATCATCATCCCTCCGTGCCATAGCGGCGAGAGTGGTGACATGTCTGGGGCGGTGCACGACGAAGTCGTCTCGCGCCGGACTGGCGGAGCGGCGCTCCGGCGTCGAGCTGGCCGAGCGACACGCCATGCGGGACCGACTGCTCAGCGACGACGGAGAGCGGGGAACTGTGTAGATATGGCGCTAGTTAGTTTTGAATAAAGAATAGTGGTGATATACGATCAGGCTTAAAAATATCCGGAATAAATAGCAGTTCCTTTTTTAAAAAAATATTTAAAAATAACACTATTACACTTTTTTGTCTTACTTTGGCGATTAGGGATGACGACTGACTAAAAAAAATATAATTCTGTTTAGTCCGTCAGTTAGATTATCGAAAAATATTAGATACGGTGTTTTTTGTTTTATCAAATTAATAAAAAATTACGAAGATAAAACGCATCAAAGATCATGAGTGGGGGCTTGTGACGTCATTTTATGGTAAAAAATGTACCGACATGTGACGTCACACGAGTTTTTGACGCATATAGTCTTCAATATTTTGTTTACGTGAAAAAATAAAAAATATGTTGTTGTATGAGGGACTAATTAGATTTTTATTGTCGTCTCGCCTATTTGGTATGTCATTGTCAACATCAAAGGTCGTCAATGTTATTTAGAAAATATTATTATTAGATATTTTTAAGCCTGATCCTAAGGTGGAAGCTCCACGGTAGCCCGACTAGACTAGACTATTTCATGAAAAATTCATTCAATACAGTTACATTAACTTAGAGGGTTGTAGTGATGATTTTCTCAATTTCCATAAGATATAATATAGTGTCCAAGTGGCAGTAGAACACTGACTCCTAAGTCACAGGTTTTCCTAGTTTAGGAGTCAGGGTTTCAGCTTTTGTACACCTTAACTATTGTGAACTTTAGCTAGATATTAAGCATATTGTAAGGGTTTGTATCAATAAAGTTTTATTATATTATTATTATTTTAATGATTATAATTCTGTAACTACATACGTGTTACAGCCGCGAATCATAAATTAATCAACATACAACCTGACACTGACCTGCAACTTGCAAAAAACGTAAGAAAATTTGAATTTCGCGGGCTACCGTGGAACTTCCACCTTAAACGAAACAAAACACATTCAGCATTCAAGAAAAATAAAAGAAACACTAAACATCTACTTGAAAAATCACAGAACACCTAGAAGTCACAAAAAAACAACTTACTTGACCAAAAATCTATTTGCAAGAAAAAAGTTTAACATGTCAAGTTTTAACTTACCCATTCCCTGTTCAGCAGTTTATTAGTACCTATAGCTAATCGGCCAATAGCATCAAGCTTATCAAGTCTTACTACTGGACAAACAAAAAAAACTGGCCACTGAAGACAGCAACTCAATTTTGTCTATGATAATCGCGCTTACTTGGCGTGGCCACTACGATATTTTGAATAGTCTTAATCTTCTAGTAATAATAACTAAAGTAGACTAGCAAGCCGAAAATATAACGTGTCGTCTTTCTCTTTCTAAAACTAGATGAGTCACATTATCGTCTGAGTTAAGTTCGGTCAAACCATCGTGGAAATATGAGGTGTTTTCAGGGCCAGCTTCCAACAAAAAAATTATAGGTGGCGCTGTGCAAGAAGGAATGCATTTTTTTTAGGTATATGGAGCTGGCATTCATTGCCTTTTAAAAATAAAATACTGGCTATTAAATGTATGTGGGTGCTTTATTTGTTCTTTTCTTGCTTGCTTGTCAGTAATCTGAATAAAACGCAAGTAGAGTATTATATTCTCCTTGATATAATATGGGTATTTTGTGCCTGGGTGAAAACATGTGGGGCGTCACAAAATACCACAAGACAACAATCGACGAGTAGATACAAGTGTCCGGTCGCAGTCAAATCAAGTTTTTACGTGTAGCAGACATTGGTGTCCAAATATTCGGTGTCTCGACATAGATAACGACAAAATCGCTAACTTTCGATCGCTAATTACTAACGAATAAATTCGGTTGCAATAATGATGCATCGAAAGTTAGCGATTTGGTCGATTACTGTCAAGCAAGCAAGAAAAGAACAAATACATCAGCACCCACTTATAGACAGTATTTTATTTTTAAAAGGCAATGAATGCCATGCCAGCTCCATATGACCAAAAAAAAATTACACTCTGTCTTGCACAGCGCCATCTATAATTTTTCGTTGGAAGCTGGCCCTGAAAACACCTCATTGCAGGCTAGCTGTGGACACTGACAGATAAAAGAGTATCTGTCAGTGTGGATTTTGACAGATAATGTACTGAAATATTTGACTTCATCTGTCAAAATCCGCATCTGCAGTTCGTCAGTATCGGATCAACCGCGCATAAGTACTACAAGTAAATTGTAAAACTTGATAGCCTAGGTCTACTGTGCTGGCATCTCTACGACATAGCTGGGAGCCGTGCGGACATAACGTCATTGACTCCAAAGTGCCTCAAGAAAGCGTTAAAGAATCCCATGCAAAAGCGCTAGTTCCGAAGCCCACCAATCCATGTAAAAAGGTGTTTTATTAATATTAATATAAAGCTCAAAGTGAAACGTGAAATAAATAAAACTCACATTTAGAGGTACACCCTATAACACAAATAGACATTCCATTTATTACAACATTTTGTTTGACACACACACACACACACACACGCAAACGAAAGAAAAACAACAACTAAACGCATTTGACACTATGTTTTTTTTTGTGGGGAAGGCAAGTGCACACTAAGTTTTCTAGATAACTGTGATGACTAATGTGTGCGAGGAACTGTTTATAAGTGTGAGAACTTCACAGATGTATTTACATAAGTACATACTAATATGTTTTTAATAACACTCTTACGTGTTTTGATAACAATGAGTTGTACGTGATTTTGGTTCTGTAATCGTATAACCGAATAGGTTTCTGCATCACAAGTGCTCACATGATGCTGACTCAATAGTTTAACCCGCAAATAAAAGAAAGTCTTGAAATTAATTCCCCGAAAATTATGAATTTTTGAGTAAAAAATACCATGTTTGAAAAATGCAATATTAGAAAACTCAATGAATCTTTTTTGTCAATGAATTGTGACACCTAAAAGCACCTATAGTTGTTGCCAGTTAAGATTGCAATTGCGGTCATTGCCCTTTCCCTAATATGTCTTCCTACGAAACAAAACAGATGAACCATGAGTATCGTTTTTCATTAGAAAAATCACGATAGATGACGATTCAAGACTTAAACAGATTTATTTTTGGATTTCAAAGTTAATAACTTTAATAAATGTAGGTGGGGGTCAATGACCGCTTTTGCGATCTTAATTGGCAGCAAGTATAGAAAGTGTTGCGCAGCCTTCCCCTAGGCTGTAGTGTAGTAGAGTTGCGACGTCGCGCTGACGTCACGGTACCTGCGAAGGGCGGCAGCGTGAGGTCGTCGGCCCCGGCGCGCAGCTGCGGGATGGGCTGCGGCGCGGGCGGCGGCAGGCTGCGCTTGTGCCGCACGCCCAGCGAGTTCCCGCCGCCCCGCCCCGCTGCGGACACCACACCCGCTCAGCGCTACCCACACCGGGTGGGACGTACTGACAACACAACTCCGTACCACCTCATGAGGCAATATGCGTCCAATAAATCATTTTGTGCGTCGCGCTCGTGTATTGATACGTCCCATTATATTGCATTTATGCGAAGCGTATAGGCTCCGATTGCAAAGCAAGACAGGGTGACAAATATTAGGAACGGAATTTCATTCAGCGAAGCGTTCATTCGTTTTTATATCTAAATCAAACTTACCTCACACACGCATGTAACGATATAATAAAATAAAGTGTATTTTACACGTAATTTAATAATAAATACATCAATATTCGAAAAAAACATATTGACAATTTGGTCTTTGTAATAGTAACCCCAAATGTGCCTAAAACTTAGTATTGCCAGTAAATAAAATTAAGCATTATTAAACTGTTTCCGTGAAAGTTTAATTTTTTAATTTCTAATATTAGTAGGCAAAGAATCTTTGATATTATGACCACATACTCCCATTACTATTTAGCATGCAATACGGAGGGTATAACTTGGATCAACTTGGGTTGGGTTGGGTTTAGTGTCATAACTTACCACTTCCGGGGTATTTAACAGATTTGACCGGATGAACTTCTAGCATATTGAAGAGATCGGCGAGCATTGCTACTAAATTTTGACGCATTGACCTGGAAACAAGAAACCACAACAATCAATAAATGTTACCGTCCCCAACTTTTCGAAATATCGACGTCCCTAGAGTCGAAAACCAAGAAGTTTACAGGACACGACTAGCACAAATCACATGTCACACAAAATAACATGGCCAAACTAACTTAGGATATCAGGGTGGCGCTGAATGCTAAGAAAAACGTCATCCACCTGCCAAATGACATATCAATCGTAGTTCCAAATACCACCTTGTCTCAAGTTACACTGTTCAAGTACAAGTAGTCATCGTACCAACCCTCTCATATAAGTGACGTCCTCAGGCATCATATGGAACACATCATGTGGCAGAGCTGTCCGACAAAAATCATGAACCAGCATAAGATTATGAAGACAGTCTTGTATGGACGCCATGCGGCCGATGCGCACAGCCGTCCGAGGTAACGCGTCGGGACAGTAGAACGAGATCAACGCCGCGAGCGCAGTGCCGTCGCAGATTTCTTGGAGACTTTTCAGCATCGGAACGTGCGATGTTGTGTCCTCCTGGAATAGACAAAGGTTTTTGTTCAAGTTAGTTTACCAAAGAAGTTTTTTTTTGAAGAAAACTAGAAATTCTGGGGTAGTCAGGTAAAAATAGACTCTAAGGGCTGATTGACCAGATTGAAAATTCTTCAAATGGATCATTGGGATCTTATGGAAGTGCGCTAAAGATAATCGGTAGTCATTGTAACATAACATCAAAATAATATCTACAGATAATACCACTAAAGTCAAAGAGTAATATCCAGTTGTGACTTTTACAATGCAAGCAAGATTTCAACTTGCCGTCACTGTCAAATGAAAAATGGACCACATGAGAGTGCCAATGAGAGATTTTATTGGCAAACCAATATTGGTGGTCGGACGAAGAGACATCCTTCTTTATTCGTACCAACTTAGAAATCTTCTATCAATCTCCCTAAGTCGAATTTCTCCAGTCCCAAGTCCTGTGTTAAATCTCCTACCTCGGCCTTGTTGAGCGCGGCACACGCGGCGTTGATCCAGCACAGCAGCCCGTCCTCGTGCGGCGCGCCGGGCGTGTTGCTGAGCGGCGGGACGCCCGCGCCGAACCGCTGCGCCGCCGCAGCCACGCGGTCCGGCGTCACTACCTCGCGCGCGTATAGCACCATCAGTGCTTCTATCACAGCCATGTGACCACTCTAGAAAAGGTAGGAAGATTTTGTTAGAAATGATTCAGACATGCTTTTTTATCAGATTGGCAGGAAGTGTTTGAGATTGAGAATAGCTCGTGCCGTTGTACTTGTAAATATGTTTACCAGTCAGCAAGAGGATAACCGGGTTGAATACCTAGAAAATATCCGATGTATTCAGGTAGCATATCGTCAGTAGTATTTAATATCCAGCTATCCAGCGCTCAATATCCAGATAGATTCTTTAATCTTTCTCATTCTTTCTCTCTAATTGATCTTCCTTTTGACCATTAATTTTAATTTATGACATCATTCAATTTCTTTAACATTCTTTAGATAAGTAAGTGCTGACAATTTTCATTTTATTACAATAACTGCAGACATTTTTTATTTTTCATTATTTAGTTTCCTCAACTACACTCAGTGTTTTAATTTTAGATATTGCATGCATTAATACTTTTATCTACACCCATGCTATAAATACTCTATAAAAGTATCTGAAACAGTTAGCTTATGGCCAACATTAAAACAGCCAGTGACATAATAACCATTATAACACCCAAACGGGTGTTATAATGTTGTACTGAATTTCATTATGCAACTCGTTTTAAAAAAAGAACATTGTCTAGCACGTGCGATTCACTACCACAGCGCCGTAATTAAAAAAAAACTTATAGGTTAATTCGAATTCACGTCGTATCCCGCCATTTTTGTTCGATATTAGTATTGCATTATGTACTTTGTTGTTTACAAAAATGAGTGATACAAGCTTTGTGCATTTTAATAATTGTACAATCAAAATGTAAATAATTATATTATTACCTATATACATGGTTTGTTTGTATTAATACTCAGCAATTAAACTTTCCATGAATTTACATAGACTTCTTACAACACTACAACACCCTATCTATGGTTTCAGAACCTTTTATATGGAGGATTCATATCATGGATGTAGATAAAGTCTTGTATGCAACTGTACATAATTAGGTGTTAAAACACTCATGTGATACTATTATCACACTCGGCTTCGCCTTGTGTGATAAACCCACATTCGTGTTTTAATACCCCTCATTATACAACAGTTGCATAAATAACTATTGTACGCCCTAGAGGCAAAACATAGCGCCCTCAATGTATTACCAAATAAGTACTTATAATGTACCTATGTTTTACAATAAATAAATGAATCTGAATCTAAAACCACCATAAATGTCCACACTTTAAGATCCTAAATTATTCCTCGGAAGCGAAAACGATTCCATTAGTTATCAAGCAAGCAGAAATATTTACCTGTTTTATTAAATTCCATAAATACAAACATAATATGCAACAATATTAATATGCACTACCGATTCTAATCAGCAGCACAGATTGTTCTATAAATCGTAGCCATTTATTCACAATCATATTAAATCCTACATAACGAACAAGCATTACGTATACTTTGTTCCCTATGACTTAGCTGATCGGTTTAGAATATGTTTACATTTCATTTGCTAATAGCACTCTTGACCAAGTTTCTACATGTTTATCAACACCTGCATTCACGGACTAGAAAATAATGGATTACTGTGTCATCTGTGTTTTCACCCTAAAGGAAAACGTGCATACTTAGAGAAACTGTCACCTTTATAAGTGCTGTGACAATAGATGACGTAATGCGAGTAATTCCAGATAGAAACTGTTTATCATTCTCCACGATATCTGTCGGATTAACATTCCCTAGAAGTGTGTTTATTTTTGTGATCAACGCCTCGTGAGACTTGATAGCATCGCATCGGTGACTTGGTTTCTCGGTCACACGTTATGCAAAGGACTTCGGAAATCGAATCTAGGGAGGCGAGGGAGGCCTTAGGAGTTTTAATTGGCTGTTACATTAGTTTAGCTTCGAACACTTCATTCACACTCTTAAAGAAAAAATTGTGTAGGTAGGACTTTTTTAACTTGCTGTATCAGGTACGCAGAAAAGCAACAAACATCGTAACATATGCAACGGTAACTGATAATCGTAATACTTGCATGATATCTGCAAATATTTTCATACTATTTGCATTGATAAGATAAAAATAAAACCTTATACTTAGCTCATTTTTTTCAGCGAGTACTAATGACATAGTAATTAATTCTGCTCTTACAGAACCACCTCAATTAAATGACTGCTCTGGATACGAAACCCTCACAAATGCTGATTCTCTTGCCCTTATCCCAATACATTTGGGGTCGGCGCAGCATGTCGTGGCTGTTACTCGTCATCTCATCAGACTAAGTTAAAAGTACTTAATAAATGATAATATCCTTCATGATTTCACAGTCAGGCAGCCTATGATACCTTATTAGATTTCCAAACCGATGATAGCCAGCTCACAAGACAGGCATTTGCCATTTAGTTCTTGTCGACGAAATAATAGGTCCTATTGACGATGCTAAGCACTATGCGCTAGGTGTCGAAGCAAAGTCCGCAATAATGCATAAGTAATGACTGGTAGCCAGTCCGTTATAGACAACGCTTAGTAATCTGTTTACTTGACTAGACCAGCTCAGACTGTTACTACATATACGTGAGTGGAATTCCAATCGAGATAACTGATATATTCTGTGTTTTCCTTTCATTTACACTGTTCGACGATGTAGTAGTTTTCTGTAACGGTGGTAGCCACTGATGACTGCATGGAGGAGGTATGAATAAAATGTGGCTATTAGAGGAGGAATTTATGCGTTGGATGATGTATTCAAAGCATTATTAGTAGGGCATCCGACAATTATGATGGGATTTAATTGTTTCTGCGTTCGTGCCAGTGTCACAAAGAGGAAGAAGAATTGAAGTTTTATTTTGGAATCAACAATCATCCCTTCAGGAATGTTGACTGTTATTATAATAGTCGGCAGCCCTGAAAGAGTCTAGGCGCCTAGAGACTAGAGGTCATCTACACTAATATTATAAAAAGGAAAAGTTTGTATTTTTGTGTGTGTGTGTATGTTTGTATAAACTCAAAAAAAATCTGCACTGATTTCAAAAATTCTTTCACCCTTAGAAAGCTACATTCACCCTGAGTAACATAGGCTATATTTTATCCCCGTACTCCCACGGGAACGGGAACTACGCGGGTGAAACCGCGTGACTTCCGCTAGTTATATGTATATATTTATGTTTATTGTATAAGCTATTGCCAGCGGTTTACCCGCCATGTGTGTTAGAAATTATTTTACAGAAAAGTATACGATACCGGAATGTATATAGCTTTTGCGTCGGAAATTATTCGACAGGAACGTGCTACCGAGATAAAGTAACCTAATGGTAAAGGCAAAAGAAAAACTATACGCGACAAGCTTTTATGAAAATTCGTTTTCATTTACTAAAAGGTTTTTTTTTTCTTTTCAGTGCATTTTTATAAGGGTTTTTTTACTTAGAAAAATATTTTTAGTTAATCCCTCGTGAGAAGACAATCCTGGCTGTAGAATTAGGTCATGATAGAAATGTGATCATGATTATCTATCAAATATGAACGCGTCTACAAATTTTCGTATTCGTGCTATTTACCGTTGAGGAGTTCCCTCGCGAGAAGACAATCCTGGCTGTAGGATCAGGTCATGATAGAAATCATGTTTATCTATCAAATATGAACGCGTCTACAAATTTTCGTATACGTGCTATTGACTGTTAAGGAGTTCCCTCGTGAGAAGACAGTCTTGACTGCAGCAGATAGAAATCACGATTATCCATCAAATATGAACGCGTCCACAAATTTTCGTATCCGTGCTATTTACTGCTGAGGAGTTCCCTCTTGAGGAGACAATCCTGGCTACAGGATTGACTGTACTGTATTGACTGTATAAAATAATAAAAAAATAGTAGTATAAAAATGTATTGTCACCAGAACCAAAAGTGTGTGCAAAATTTCAGCTCAATCGGTTGAAGGGAATTGGTCTGAAATTCAGTTCCAAGATTTGTCTAACACAAACTGACAACAAGTTAAATAATAGTAGATTGTATCATAAGGGAGCAAAATAATATTTTTACGGCGAGGGCGCTTTTTTGAATCCAGAGCGAAGTGAGGGATTCTAGAGTAGAATCCCGAGCGTAGCGAGGGATTCTTTAATAGAATCCTGAACGTAGCGAGGGATTCAAAGTACGTCGCCCGAGCCAAAAATATATTGTGTGTGAGTGATACACTCTACTTTTCATCACCCACTATGAGAAAATAAAAGGCGCCTCATAATTTTAACCGACTTCAAAAAGGAGGAGGTAATTCGACTGTTTTTTTTATGTATTTACACCGATTACGCTGATATTTATGAGCCGATTGACGTGATTATTCTTTAGTTTGATGCGGAATAGTTGCCATTTGGTCCTATAAAAATGTAACATAGTTTGGCCCAGTAGTTTTCATTTTATGAACATTTTTACTTCAGTCGTGTGGTCTAATTTCAACATGTAAAATAAATGCATATCTAATATTTGGATAGGATATTACAACTAAAAATGGAAAAATAAAAAAACTTTTTTGCAAAAAATAAAACCGACTTCACAAAACACAAAAACGTTAAAAATAACTTAAGCTTCAGAAGTCGGTGACAAAAAAAAACTAAATGAATCAAACAAAGGTCACCGACTTTTGAAGATCTAAAGTTATTTTTCATACCACCTATTCGAAAAGGACGACTTGGTTCGCCTTTAAGTGCACCCAAAGGTGGTGTTTTCTATAATAAACTTTTAGCGGGCAGTAATGAGTTTTTATTCCTCTTTATAAGTGCGCCGCAATTATCTTTGCGGCGCACTTTTTGAATTTGGAACATCTTAGTGTTCAGCGCCGAAATAAATCGAACGCAAATATTGTTTGAATAAAGACTGGCTGGTACGACGGCCCATAGTCGCGCCCGCCGCCGCGCTGGCTGATTAAAAAAAAAACGCGTGAACTACAGACCGCGTTTTCGTCAATTTTCATGAATTGTTAGAAATTCATATTTTTGTTTTGAAAAATTAGTTCTTCAAGTGACAGTGAATAAAAAACACAATAAAGTGAAAAATAATTTTAGATCTTCAGAAGTCGGTGACTTTTGTTTGATTCATTTAGTTTTTTTTTTTGTCACCGACTTCTGAAGCTTAAGTTATTTTTAACGTTATTGTGTTTTGTGAAGTCGGTTTTATATTTTGCAAAAAAGTTTTTTTTATTTTTCCATTTTTAGTTGTAATATCCTATCCAAATATTAGATATGCATTTATTTTACATGTTGAAATTAGACCACATGACTGAAGTAAAAATGTTCATAAAATGAAAACTACTGGGCCAAACTATGTTAAATTTTTATAGGACCAAATGGCAACTATTCCGCATCAAACTAAAGAATAATCACGTCAATCGGCTCATTAATATCAGCGTAATGGTGTAAATACATAAAAAAAAACAGTAGAATTGAGACCCTTCTCCTTTTTGAAGTCGGTTAAAATTATGAGGCGCCTTTTATTTTCTCATAGTGGGTGATGAAAAGTAGAGTGTATCACTCGGGCGCAAAATATATTTTTGGCTCGGGCGACGTACTTTGAATCCCTCGCTACGTTCAGGATTCTATTAAAGAATCCCTCGCTACGCTCGGGATTCTACTCTAGAATCCCTCACTTCACTCTGGATTCAAAAAAGCGCCCTCGCCGTAAAAATATTATTTTGCTCCCTTATGATACAATCTACTATTTCACTTTATTGTGTTTTTTATTCACTGTCACATGAAGAACTCATTTTTCAAAACAAAACCATGAATTTCTAACAATTCATGAAAATTGACGAAAACGCGGTCTGTAGTTCGCGCATTTTTAATTTGATTTCTTTTTTTTATTCAGTCAGCGCGGCGGCCGGCGGCGCGACTGGGCCGTCGTACCAGCCAGTCTTTATTCAAACAATATTTGCGTTCGATTTCTTTCGGCGCTGAACACTAAGATGTTCCAAATTCAAAAAGTGCGCCGCAAAGATAATTGCGGCGCACTTTTTGAATCTATAAAGAGGATTAAAAACTCATTACTGCCCGCTAAAAGTTTCATAAAGAAAACGCCACCTTTGGGTGCACTTAAAGGCGAACCAAGTCGTCCTTTTCGAATAGATGGGATGAAAAAGCTTTTAAAATACATACCATTTTGAGAGGATTAGTTTGAATGAGCACAGTTTCCGTGAGCGCGCAGTCGGGCGGGTCGGGCACATGCACGCCCTTCCTCGCGAAGGTCTGGAGTATGTTCCAGTGGTTCAGACTGTGGTAGTTGGGGTCGGAGTACATGTTGGCGAGCGCTAGGCAGTACAGCTCAGCGTTCGCCAAACCTCCAATTATAGGCGGCTTGAGGTGCTCTTGGTCCTGGAATTGAAAGAAATTTGGTGTGTTAGGTGAGGTTTTTTGATGAGGGTGGGGTTCTTGTTTTTCGTTTTGTTACTAACATAGCTTATAAGTAGTGTGTATTACTAACATCATATGGATCAAGGTCTGAAATAAAGTATTTTTATTTTATTTTTATTTTTTTAAGGTAGAGTAGGTTGCAAAAAGCTGTAGCAGTAACTCAAAGAAAATGGGTGCTTAATAGAGGATGTAAAGACCAAAACCTGTTTAAACTTACATTATCATGTCACTTACGGGATATCTTCCGTGATTATTATTTGTTCGGGAGCTCAAAACCAATAATAATCACGGAAGATATCCCGTAAGTGACAATATTATAAGTTTTAAACCGTGAAAGCTTAAAATAGTGTTCAAAACCTGTTTAACATAAAAAGGTATTCTGCGTGGTTAAGTAAGATATTTGCGACGTCGAAGTATAAGAAAAATAAAAGAACGAAAAAATGCGTATATTTATAGTAGGTTACTCAAATATTAGGATACACCACTGATCATAAATCGAGGGATAAACTAGGCTTAACGAACCAGTTTGCACGCCTCTTGCGCAAATCACTGAGATTTGCTATAAAGTCGGTAGAAGACTAGATAATCCTGCTCTGACGCCATTGATTTATTAGCTACATGAAGTAAATAAAACACCAGCAGACAAACCTCAATACCCTTTCCAAAGAGACGAAAAGCAAGAGAAGCCATTGTTGCAACTGAATTACAAAACGACCGAATAAAACCGTGACCAAACGCATTTATTTGCACTAAAAACGCAACATTTCCCCGGATGGGGGTGTCTAAACACACTTTACTATAGGTAGTTTAGTCGGTGCACTAGAAATAATACTGTCGTATAAGTTTCAGCTCTAGACGAGAACTAGGGCTTGGCACACAGATAACTACGTAACTTTGGAACTTTATGTAACTTTCCCTAGCAGAAGATATGCCGCCGCTTCGGGAAGTAGGTCTTATAACTTGCCAAGATTCTTTGCAATCTTGGTCCATACTTGGCTAGTTAGAAACTAATTAAGGAAACTATGAAGCTGACACATTAAACTCTTTGGAAAAGAATTTTCTCTCCCAAAAACATGGTTGATTTTGGCATTACCTGGTGAAATGAAAAGTTAAGTCTACGACAGCACAAGCGTACCCAAAATTTTTGCTGTCCCTTTTGTTCATTGTTCGACTTCATAAGATGGAAAGAGGAGGTCCTACTGTACAAAAACCCAATTTAGAGGACCAGCACAAAATATTTCCGAGGAATTCTAGAAACTTCGGACGGTCTCAAACGAAATTCCTCACTACGACAGGGGTCGTCATAATAACCGACATGAATTCGAATAGAAACGTTCGCAATGCACACACTGTTGGGAGCGCTGACTGCGCTGATGAGCCCTGAATCTAGATCAATGTTAGGTCACGTCCTATTTTTAACGGAGCGAGCTACTTAGCACTTACCAGTGCTTTTAAGTATCGTCTCGATAAAGATAGCCTTCTGATAGTAGGTTCTGTGGGTGGGACGTACGATTAACGAAGATTTATTGGGAAGGAAAGAAAGAAAGAAAGAAAAAGCATTTATTAGCCCGCACAGGACAAAACACAATAAACATGGTTAAATTAACAGTACTTACAAATAGTAAAAATAAAAAATAAACAAAGATAAAAATAAAAATAAATAAAAAAACATGAAATGTAATTGGTCCTGTACGAGGACGAAGGAACGAAGGACGTGATTATGAAAAGTTTATATCGTATGACGTATCTCATTTTGAAAAGTGTTCTTGTGTATTGACTGACACTGTCATGTTTTTATCTGCGCCATAAAATGTGAATGTCAAGGACGAAATAACATTCAGAGACATCATTTGTAAACAATAATATCACAAGCAAAACGTGAACTTCGCATTATTTTAATGTAGATACTCAATGTCAAGATCGCTTGTATAAAAACATGTTTATTCATAATACTGTTAAGGATTTTCAAATATTACAATAAATCTTCATAATTGACTTCCAGTCCAGGACAGTCATTGAAGAATCTATTAATAAGTTAGTAATTTAAGGTGTGTAAACATGCGTCACTTAATGGGGTGAACACATTAACCTTG
This sequence comes from Xestia xanthographa, assembly GCA_905147715.2. Taxonomy (NCBI): domain Eukaryota; kingdom Metazoa; phylum Arthropoda; class Insecta; order Lepidoptera; family Noctuidae; genus Xestia; species Xestia xanthographa. Next base: position 4,745,950 of record LR990655.1, read on the forward strand.
GTAGAACAGGTGCGGTTAGACCAGACGGTGCTATTATGCCAACATTAGTAAATAACACCCCTAACACACAGGCACTTTCATAAACTGCGAGCCTGACATTTGCTACCAAACCGGTATCGAAAGCAAAGCTTTTAGAGGAACATAAGCTTTCCACCTGTGCAAACTCTATCTCCTATTTAATTAACGAAACCAGCGAATTTTTTATCATCAATCTAAAAAATAATCCTATCCAGAGGTCAGTGACTTTCAGTATTTAAATATTGATTACCTAACGAAATAATTACATCAGAAACTGAATATTAAACAGCGACACTGTCAACAATCCTAGATTCGGTAACACGGCTTAGTCCAATAGATTAGGCAAACAAGTAACGACCAAAAACTGGTTTTATTGCGAAATCGAAGTATTACAACATAAAATTACCATCTCATTGACCATGAAGCGCTGACAACGAAATGTGTGAAATATGGCAGGCCAATACTGGCCTCAATAGCTCTCACTTTTAATCTCGATTCTTATAAATCCCGTATCGATACACACGCAGACACAATTACATGCAGTGAATGGGTTTTCTTAATGACCACCACGGTCTTGGTTTTTATGACAGACATTTGACTGAATGTTTAGTTAGCAATATTGTGCAAAATAGCCATTTCAGACCGTTTCACTCATCAATGACTAGTAAATGTCTGAGTATTTCTTAAAGCTTGTCGAAAAGAGAAATGTTTTTCTATTCAGAATATTGTGTAGTGTAAAGCTAACACAAAATTATCTTATTTGAGCAAGTCACTTCGAATAAATATTGTATCAGACTACAGTCGATTCTCAACAAAATTCTCGCCCACTAAGACTAAATTCAGAGCCTATAAATTATTCAGATAAGAGTAGGGGATCCTTGACCCCAAGGTCAACGTGAGGAATGTGCGAATTTAGGAACAGAGTTGCACATTTTACTCGAAACCAATTTATTGACGCTGTAGAAACCACATCGATTTATGGCGACAAGTCGACAACTGATGACCAAAACCAAGACTGTTCATACGAATATGCACACTGGAACTAGGCAGTTTAACGTAGTAACAGAATTTGAAGGTGTATAGCGGAGTCAATACTTGGACATTGTAAGTTGAGCTGAACTTCAAATTAGTGACGCTAACAAGGAAAGTTCCACATAAAGTATGTCTAATACAGTTTCTTAACAATCCCCAGGCGACACCCGAAGCTAGTTCGCAAATATTGAACTATTCGGACAGCAAAATCCCATTAGGTACACAGGATTCATTCACCCTTTGCACGTACCGCCACGTGGATAGAAAACAATTCTTTACAGTCGCTTCTATTGCTTTCGTCGCAAAACTGTCTGAAAACTTGGTATAAAGAATTTCGGCTAAGAATGTTATTAATGTTATTGTTGGGCAAGTCATTGCTCGAATAACTGTAAATACATTATAACAACATTGGTGCAGACGAAAATTGACGCCGATGTAGCAGCCAGACTGATAAAATGTAGAGAAGTGTTTGAGAGTTTGTCTGAGATAGAATCTGCAGTAAAAGTAAATTGTCCGAACAAATATAATCTAGAGAAAAGTGACAAGACATGAGTCACATCACAGAAGAACACGCCACTTTCAGTAGCAACCTATGTCTACGGACATAATCAGTGTTGTCAGCTCCTTAAAGAGCCAGACTTAAAACAAAGAGCTCTGAAACCACTGGAACGATACTTGTATTGATTGTATCGTATAGCTATTACGTAATAATAAATTGAAATAGATTGATTAAAGGTCTGTGTGGGCGACATTCGCCGAACAACGTTTAGTTGGTTAAGTTTACTGATTTCTTAGATTCAGGATTTGTTGATCAAAATAGCCTGTTTAACAGGATAAACATTACATTAGTCAATATCTCATCTTATAGTTTTGTTGGCTTTTCAAAAGCTATTACCAAAACAACCTTTGGCCGACTGTGTATTGCAGTATTTGCAGTGCAAGCATTACCAATATTACCATAATGTAAAATCCATATTACAACTTTTATGACCAACAGATTGTAAACCTCGAATGGAACACCTGCCTCTGGAGCAGTATCCATTAGAAAAAAACATGTTCGTTCCGCAACTTGGAACATAAACGCGTACATTTTGCCGTTCAAAATCCTCTCCTGTGTAAAATTTTGTAGAACAACTGCACCTATCGGTATTCATTCGCTATTTGAATCAAGTGCTCTCAACTAATTAACTTATCTTCGGATCTGATCATTCACACGCTCGTGAGAACGACGCCGGGCATCGTGCCATCTACCGAAAGAAACTTTACCGACTTTTTGCCTTTGTTAGCTGTCGAGCTACGGTTTCGCCCGATGATAGTAAAATAGTACTCTTATTTGTCTCCAATGATGTATTACTCTGACATCAAGTTATTTCGTAACTACAGGGAAAATATTTGCAAAAGTTTTGCGTAAAAAGAGCGTGAACATAATGGAAGCTGTAATTCATTTCCACGGATGGCATATCAGATTGTACGATCAATTCGCGAGACAGTCCGAAGCTTGAGGGACAATCTCACGATTTGAACATCGTCGTCTCTTCGAGGAGAGCCATTTGGAGTTGAATCTTCTTTCTCAAACACCGATCTTAGTTTACTTTTACGGATAAGTGGAAACGCAAGCATATTCTCAATATTAGAACCCGTATCGCTCACATTTTGATGACACGTCTGTGTAATAAGAAACCAACTCTATTAGCAGCCGATCATAAACCCGATGAAAAGCAATTACGGTAAGTTCACAAGCCTAGTGCAAGCAAACTAGTAGGAGCAGTTATTAGCACTCACTTTCAAAGAGCAGCGCCATTCACAGCGTCTCAATTAACACGAAACATGTGAGTACCCCTGATTAACAATTCCAATGAGATTCTAACCTGACGTGCACATAATTAAGCGGCGTGAGCGGCACGACAAAAAGACGCATCGAGACAGCGACAAGTCGACAGTGTCTGGCTGCAGGCGCGGGTCAAGGAGAAAGCTGTCGAAGCAGTCGACAAAATACCACTATTTAATCTGTAATTCGCACATTTCCTTCAATTCTCTCCTGGTTTCGACGTCTAGAATATTGGTACAGTTAAGCGGAGAGTGTTAACGTCTTGTTGGTGTGATAACTACGACAGGAAATGGCTTTTCTACCTATTAGCGTCAAGATATTGCACCTTATTTATTTTCAGTTAAAAATTTTCAGTTAAAACTGTCGTAATTTTACGTAACAATGGTTCAAGGCAAGAACCAATAAACGTAGCCAAATAAAGGCAGTAACCATTACTTAACATAAATCCGCTTTACAGCCTTAAATTATATAAACATCTTATTTTGGTGTCGTAAAAGCATAATGGTATCACTATATTTATACCTGAGAAGTTTCGATCAATAAGATCGAAGCTGAGAAGAGAATGAATCATAAAATCTCAATAATGCTGCAATAAGCTAGTACTTACGATGCTGAATCAAACTGATACAGCTCAGTAATGGCAATGACTCATTCATTCATCGAAAACTAACAACAGCCTTTAGGATAAAAAACGTGTGAGTTTTTGTATGGACATGTTGGTCAAGAAACTTGCTTCTTTAGGCTGAGTATTTGTTAAGATTACATAATATTTATTTGTATCATTATTTTAACATTTAGAGAGACAGACATGAATGTTTTTAGATAAAATGGGACAATGGGCTTGACGTTACGCAATCTATCAAATGTCTCTAAATCTCCAGTAGCGAGTCATCAAATTTGAGTAGAAATATGGTTCTTACATAACCATTAATTAGTTATTAGAAACTAATTTCCAACTTCTGAACTCAATTTGAAATTGGGCTAACAGAAAATAATTACCTATTCAGAACTGATACCAAAGGTTTGTTTTAAACTAAGCAAGTTTCAACACAAAAGCTAGCCGTTCTACTTTGACGAGCATCCTAAGAATACACTGAAGCGTGGCAACCTGAAATCAAAACCTAGTCCACCGTTTAATAAACACATACAGTTACCTACTATGAGGTCGACGGCACGAAAACAATTAACAATTAAACAGTATTGACGAAGGTAGAAGACAATATTTGTACTGATAATAAGGGAAATATTCAGCATGGAACTTAAGTCCTGCTGGACAAAATACTAAATTAGATCCGGAAAACCATCATCCATGTTTAATAAAACCAGCTGAGTCACCAACCGCCGGCGAAAACAACAAAAGATCACCAGTTTCCCAAAGGCGGAAACGACGTAAGACTATTTTTAAGGCGACGCGACAATTTTACTTTTTGCCTCTTTCGGAACCGATGCACATTCCAATTTCGACTCTATGTCCTTGACTATCGGGAATTTTCTTCAGAAGATAACTCCTCAAAAAGTAAAATTATCCTGGTACAACAGTCAGACGAACGTGCGTTCATTAGGGAATATTTTCGACGTGGAAATCGGTTAGAGACAATTTAGATGAGCCAGAACACCGCGACTTATAACATTTCAAAGGGACATTCCAGTTATTTATATGGATTGAAATCGGTTTGTCGGAGTACTAAATCCAAAACAAGGAAATGAATCCAGCGATTGTTTAATCCATGTAAAACTGGATAGTGATTTAATTGCGTTGGCCGTTTTATGTCTTTAGGAAATAGAATTTATTGTTATAGTCATCTTTATTGGCCGATCCTAAACGTAGGCCTCAGGAGATAATTGGTCAACGCTTTTTGCCAATGTCTGGTTGTCGACCCCTGAAACAAAGCAATATCACCCAAGTAACCTTTGTCAGGGGTTCAACCAACTCAACAATGTCTACGAAAATTTCAAAAGGAACATCCGACGAAGCTGAATACGCATCAATTCTCAATTCACCCACGCATTCAATGTACAGATATATCTAACATAGATATTAGCAAACAATAGTTAATTCAGATGATAGAATTAAAATATTGCTATTACACATTACTGAAATGAAGCATGACTCCATTGAGATCAGATTGTAATCTGGTTTTATTTTTCCTTTGACCTATGCGAAGTTTTTCAGACTTTTATAAGAGATTGGACAACTTTGAAAATGGATAAAGTTTCCCCCGATCTAATATCATCCTTTATCTTTTTTAAACTTTTAACTGCTCTAGAATCTACTATAAAAATAAATCTGCGATGAATTATGGAAACATAGGTTAGCTATACAATGTAAATTGGAAATCTGTGAACCAATCCCAAGAGAAATTTAGATTGCAGTGTTCTCATGCCCTAAGTACAGATATATCTGATCCAAACATAGTGGTCCTTGAACTCGTTCGCAACAACAATCGTTAATGGACATCCGCTGTACACCAATGATAAATGAACAGGCTTCTTAGAAATCATCGGAGAAAGGCTAACCAAACAAATCATAATCGCGGACGGCTATTTGATTCTCTCGTTTTAGAACACGTGGACAGCTAAAATAATTGCTTGCACAGATCTCTTTGATAAAGGTTATGAAAAGACGAGAGCTGGATATCAATTACCACAACACTGTTAGTAATCAAGCCTAGTGAATTAAATGTCAAAGGGATTACGTAAGCAAGATAACGATGAAGGCACTTAAATCCTAGATAACATCTTAATATACGGTCTGGCTCCGACAGCCTTTACTCTCGAAGGTTATGAAGACTTAGAAAATCTTTCTGTCTGAGAAGAAAGATTTCCAAGAAACGTTATATCATAAACTGCAAAATCACGATTTCAGTTCATAGCCTCAAGATTATGTTTACGAATCACTGAGAACTCAAAGAACAGCGTATCGCCTTACATTTCTATTATGATTCCGCTTCTTTCTCATCACAGCCATTGTGTTACACGAAAACAAACCGCCACTAGGTCAAATAAACTCATAAGGACGTAATAACTAGGGACACTCCTATAAGCACATTGTGTTCAGTGCTGAAAGCTCGCGTGACACTAGTTACCAACCCCAAGCAACTGTGGCGGGATGGCTGCGATCAATATTGTACCATGTTCATGCTGAACTTTTTATTCAAGGGCAGACTTTTCGAGCTGGCAGCTGATAAAAATGAATTACGTATGAAGGGTAAAATCGAAATTCCCGATCGATTAGGCATTAGACATTTGGCTGGTTTGCCATTGGATGTCCTCGTGGGGGAACTGCTTTCTTTACGGTCGTTTCCGATTCTTACGAGGTAATGGGGATTTCGGGGTCACCAAAGAACAGCGGTATTGACTTAACGTGCCAAAGTGATCCTAAAATCCGAGTTTATTCCCATTATTGTTCATTGAAATTCAAGTTGAATTTTAATTAAAGTTTCGAAGTGATAACAAATATTGAATGTGGAAACACCATTACATAACCACCACACGGTGCTTAAATCTGATATAAAACCGGTCGTGAACCTACACGTTAAAAAACTTTAATTTGTACAATTTCGCTTTAATCCGATTCTGTATAAGGAAATTGAACTTATTATTATGGACTCAGATCGTGGTATCAGCAAAGAGCAGATTTGGCAATTTTGCTTTATAAAACCAGATCACAACAACAACAGCCCGTAACGTCCACTGCTGGACATAAGCCTCTCCCATGATGGAAGGAATTTGCCGTGATCTCCACGCTTGGCAGGCGGATTGGAGATCGCAGTGATGAAAGACTAACAGAAAACGCTGCTGCCCATTCTCAGGTCTACGGAGGCGCAAGGTGTTCTGCTTCAGACATTAGTCGCCTTATACGACACCCGTAAGTGTAATGGGTTGGTTCTATTCTACTCTGCCGGATACCACACGGCACAGACACGGAACCAGATCAAGCAACCAGATACAGACATGAATTCAGAAATAACAAACAATGAAATGAGAATGTAATACAGGAAATCTCGTAGCAGCCGGCTGAAAAATAAAAGCGGGGCGAAATGAAAGGTCAATCCTGTAGGCGGTCTGTGGAGATCTACCGCAGTAGGCAATTTCCCTTATATTAGTCGATAGAGCAATCCGAGCGAGGGAAACTAATCTCCTTTATGTAACAAATTCTATTTTGTGTCCAAAGGCGAATGCACTTTTATTAAAAGCAATTCGGTGTTCAGCTGGAGTGAAGTTTGAAGTATTCTAAAATAAATGATCTCATACTTCGTAGCGGTAAAGTGGCCGAAATAAAACGATTGTGTAATGAGAGACTGCCTAAGCTTTAACAATTCTGAAATATGAACCCGTCTCCATTTGGGACAATATCCGTGATCTAATCAAATACAACGCATACGTGAGTACAATCCAGTAGAAATAATTCGAACCATAAAACTGTATAAACATACAGACTTCGAATGTGTTTATTATCTTTAGTCAATGATGAGCGAGGAAAGATATAAGCAAAAGGAATATTAACTGTTTACAACAGTGGAAGCATCTATTAGAATCGAGTGTAGTTGTATACAAACGGATACGAGTACAAATGTAGTGGAAATTCAAGTTGAGAAATGTCTGAACATTGACCGTGTTTAGGGGCAACGTTCTTTTATCTATTTCAAAGGATCTAATGTTGTGGTTGCAGTTAAAATATTTCTAGAGATAACAGCAACGATTCACGTTAACGTCGAACGGCATGTTTTTTCATACTTTCGTATATTCGTCACGCTTTCTTAGGGTAAATACTGGCTCACCGATGGTACTTATATCAGGACCCAAGGTAGTTGATAATGCTGGTGTTAGTGTCCAAGTGCCTGTAAGTATAGGTTAGAATGACCTGGTTACGGTAAGAATGGGGGAGGGAGGTTAGAGAGCAATGCTCTACGTTAACTCCGTGTAGGAAATGGGCAGTAACTGGCTAGCGTATTGCTGACCCAAAACTAAGTTCCGCATGTTAGCTTCTTTACGAGTTATAGGATAATACGTCATAATAAATGACGGCTGCGTAGCTAGTTCGGAAACCACTAATAGTTTCCTCGAAAACACAAAACCTTGCGCGAGGCTAAAAGTGCTGACCCTGTGACATTTAGCCGACATATATGACTCAAACATTAATCCGACGCATATCATATGAAACGGAATAAACGATCCGTAAATAAACTCGAGATTTAATTGTGACCGCGACGGGACAAAGAGAAAAGTTGGCAAACAAAAAGTTACGCCTAGACTGTTACAAAAGGCAGAATCCGGCACTAATCAAAATCAGTATTTATTTTTAACAATGCGCTTCATAACAGAACTTGATTACTGTGACATCTTTCCTCATATTTCTATGTTTAAACTGAATAGTGATTGACGATTGTAGACTAAAGACTCGTTTCACATTTCCTTTTTGGGTACTGTTGCTGTAGAAAGAAACCCTAATGTAGTTACGTCATGTCTAAAGTCTATAAAATACTTACACGAAACGCTATCGTAATTTGTTGGCCTAACTATCATTACTGCTCAAATTTAGGGTAATCATTGTTGGCAAAAACGCAAAGGGAACCTTTTGTACAGACTATAATAGTATTTTTTTCTGAATTCGCTTTTTAACTTTGTCGGTTCAAAACATCAATGACTTAATTAAATAGACATGAAACTGGCAAATTTAGAAATTACAAGAAACTCTAAAATACTCAATAACAGTGATCAAAACATAACACTTTTACTTAACTACTATTAAACCGAATTTGATCGACAGGTGTTTGGTTTGACATTTTGGACATCTGAGCGTGCGAAATCAAGGAGAAAATGTAATTGTCTCGAAATTCGGAAACAATAGGCTATTGTATGAAGTCAAGGACAATGTAAGGCTTTAATGAAGCCTACAATGATATTATTTAGCATTCTTTTCAGACTTGTTTGGCAATTTATGTGGAAAAACGCCATTGAAGAAAATATATGAAATTAGATGTTGAACCCACCTCATGATCCCTGTAAAAGGGCTCCTGAAGGTTATCCGGGACCCTGTTGTTGAACGCCTTCGTTAACAGCCATTTGATTGATGCCCGTTGCTTCGACTGAAACAATACAAAACAACATTATTATAAAATCAAGATAAGTACCAATAAAAATAGTTAGGTACACTTCCAGTTTCAGAGTCAAACAGTGGTATTTTTTCGATAGGAAGTTTTGAACAGCGGTCATTAAAACTTGGGTCGAATAAACTTTATTAGCTCCTTCACCAAGGGGCTTGACCCAAATCCAGCTCCTATTGATCATTTCAACCTCGACACGGCATATACAATCATAAACCAGTACAACGATGACAGACTACTCATATCTTAGGTCGTCATCTAACGTTAACGAGGTAATAATTGCAAATAGCAGTTCTATTGAGCCAGTTGTCTGCTGTCGATTGCTACAATTATTGTCCACCGTCAACCACAGCCGCGATATGGCAACGTCCGCTTATTGTGATCGCATTGATCAATAAGTGGAACCGAATGGTCCTTGTCCTAATTTGAAGAGTGCACTATCATCACTCAGTACTTGTTAATGTGATAGTTGATAGTAGATGGATTGATTGTAGAGAAGTTCAATTGAATTGACTTGGGCGTAAACGACCAAACGAGTACGTCAACGCATGTAACCGTAAATTAGTCAATTGCATTAGGGAAATTTACAGTGGCATTCGGTTAGCTGGTGTTGTTACAACAGGCGTTCGTTTCTTACGATTCATAACGACAAAGCTCTATAAAGTACAAAGTTCGTTCATACGTTTTACGTCGCATGAGCTTGCCAAACGCGCCTTAAGCACTTAAATGGCATTACTTCATATTCCTGATAATAAAACTTACATCATGAGACAACATAAAAATGATGTCATAAAATGTGACCGCGAGGAACATAATCCATTTGTGAATATTAAAGTACAATGTCAAGGTGAGATGGAAGATCTGAATAATCAAATAAAGCTGATAATAAGTGCACAGATGTCGAGAGCCCGCCCCATCGCATCTCTGTCATCTTCAAATTCGTCATGCAAGTGGGAAAGCAAGCACGCGAACCATCACTCTCTGTTATTAATTTACTGTAAACTAATAGTTAAAACATGCAAACGCATCACGATGCTGAGAAATCCGTTGTGATGCAGAATTTTAATAACACGTACGGTTAAACCTGTGGTTAAACCACACGGCACGGTGAAACGATTCGAGGATTTCAGATTTGTATCTTAATGGAGATATTAGAAACTGTACCCATGCACTGCTAGACATACTTGGCAACAGAAAGGCAATAACTTTGTAAGATCTGTCACAGGAATATCAGTCCGCAACTTAAATTTTACTATGGATATCAAAGAGTTGCATCAAAACTCCTTCCGAACCAACCCGGAATCTCAAACAAAAATAAAGCTACGTTCAAAGCGGAAACATTATAAGAAAATGTGTCTGAAACATTGGAAAGAGACGGAGCAAAAAATGAACAAGATGGGCTTAGCTATCAATAACAGTATCAGAACGTCGACAAATCATAAAGCTGAAAGGTCGGGCGCGTGCCGGCGCATGCGGCCACGGTTAAAAATAGTCCACTGCACGGAGACACTCCCAAATAGGAAGCTACTTGGACGAGCTCGATCAAGAATGTCACAGTAAACAACTGTTGTATCAAAGATTAAAAAAGGAAACCTAAAATTTGTATAATATTTTTAAAAACTTGTTTTACCTAGAACACCTCACAAGTCACAGTAGATCAGATACACGTTGAAAGTCTTAGTGTTAAATGAGCAGCTGTCTACGAAAGCAATAAGACTGATGAAAGATTGAGAAGAGACTGAAGAACTAATTAACATGAACAGACTTTTCTGCTAAAAGTAGAAAGAAACAGTTAATAGGATTTCGTTCATAAATGATTGATTGGCACTAAATCCAGTTGAATGTCTTTGCGTTGGTGTGAATATTTTCATCTTCGAATAAACGAAAACTTAACTAACTTGAAAAGCTTGTCGTGAGAGTTGAACTATCCTTTGGCTAAACAAAAAGTTCTTTCATAAAACAGTAATTAGCACCACTGCAAATATTTGAGACACCACAAATATTAGGTAACTGAAGATTTTCTGAGATGATTATTAAAACATTCCAGTTGGAAAGTCAACCTTAAACGAATTACAGAGGTCCCACGAAGAAGCTTGTAAAAATACTGAGCCAGTTCTTTTATTTGGACTTGAAACTAAGGTAAATAGGCCAACAAGACTAAAGTAAACCGTTATAGCCACCTACACCTGTAGCTGATAATATCCCAGGAGAACGTCGTCGGGTCGTTAATCTTGCTCCAATGCAATATTAAATCAATCTTGTGAATATTTTAGCCGAGCAGAACAAAGGCTTGGTTCAGCAACTATATCAAGGTAGTCTTTGCTTAAAATTATTTACATGAATTCAATTTAGCAGCTACAATAGGCTTTATTGGTCTAACGTCTATGCGCTAGTTATAATTATGTAATCTAGAACCAGGATACATTTATATTCGTTTTTGCAGGTGGTAAGCTAACAATCCATCGAGTTGATTACTACTGCAAATCTTTCACATCAGCATTTTTTTGCTTATTTGTAGCAGCCGCTAAATCCAAGCCGTTATTCCTATGCACCGCTCCGACGGCATTAACTTCACTACTCATGTTCATTATACCATAAAGTAAATATTTAATTGCACCGGTATGTGTCTTCGAAATAACTTACTCAGTTTCTTTAATAATATTTTTCCAGTTTATTATTAAAACAGGCGCCAATAGCGTACACAGGTGACTGGTGCAAGGACGTAGTGGAAACCTTAAACTGGTCTGAATGTAAATATTTTGATGTCAATTAGATATCAGCCGACCATTAAGATTATGTATGTAAATATAATTAACTCGCGAATTAATTAACATTGTTTATCTGCCAAGAATCCCGTCACCGTAGAAAATATTTATGTTATGTAAAACCTTGCCAGTAAGAAGAGTATGAGCCGCATGTGCAGATGTGGAAGTCTTCAATACGGTACTTTCAAATTTATATTTATCCCTTGTGCAATGTACTCAAAATTAATAATTTCATATCCATCATCTGTTCACGGTACATTAAACTCAAATTGCTTTTCATCTTGCATTAATAAAACAAACGTATATTTACTGGAGATGGGAGAACTGTATTCAACAAGTGTATATAGTCTTTGCCCAGACACTCACAGCCAGATAGAAGTGAATTGAATTCAATTCTAAACGGAGTTCACACATTTAAAAAACATAAACACAGTCGGAGCAAACTCATTCAATTTGTAAGCGTAAGGAGCGTTTCGCTCGTAAAGAGTCGACTATTAAGTACTTTCATACACCACGCTATAACATATAGCAAGTGGAGCGGGCAGGCCACTCTCTACACTCAATTCTTGGTGGTTAATTGGTGTGCAATTAGCGAAGTCGTCGCTGAACACACATTTCACTCTCTCGAGTTTTAGGTGGTTTGCCGTAGGAACGGCGCCGGCGAGGTGGTCAGCGTCGTCGGCTCATTAGTGCCATCGACGTCGCTAACGGAAGAATGCACTTCCTGCGAGGTTGTCAACTGCAGCCATCACAGATTAGCATCGAGCAGCTCAGCTCAAGCGGAACTCTTAAGACTAGACAGGTCGACGCCACATCATCGATGCTTTCACGAGCAGATGGCTTGCTTGCTTCATGAATTATTACGCGATCGTTTGAAGTACAGACACGCAGTAGCAAATAGTGATTTCAAAGGAAACCTGTTTTGAATGCATGCCCTGAATGCCTTTATCCTTCACACGGATTAAATTATTTTGTCGGAGGAGGACCAACTGCACTCGTGGAGTACTCGCTTGACCCGCGGAACAAAAGGCAATGGAACTTACTTGTAATAGTATCTTTTCCTTTGTTGTATGAAATATGCAGTATAATGGATAATGGTGCATTCGAACAAAATAAGATCTACGAGTCACACACAATTTTCCACTGACTGCTTCTTTGGAAATATCGGCTGTTACCAACCAACATGCAACGCATTAAAAAGCGAGTAAATTCAAGGAAGTTGCCAAAGCTTCAGGATTGATAATAAAATGGGTAAATAACAAGATAGAATCTACGAAACGGTGTGAAGGTTCGTTGCAAAACAGTTAACCGAGTCGATTATCGTCGATTCGGATCGGAGGCTCGCAGGCCGCAGCAGTCGATGCGTGGAAACTGGAAAGGTGCGTTGGCACCTGCAGCCCACGCGATCCGCTGAGGTCGTGCGCCCACGCAGCCCCCACACAAGCTCGCCGGCACTTAACTTATGGCTCTGGAGCCATGAGCTCTCTTCTCCACCATAAGAGCGAAAGAGATGACAAAACGATTAAAATTTTGACACTTCTTGGATTGATCAAACTAGCTAGAACCAAATATGTATTCAGGCTATTAGCTAATATTATTTGCAAACATAACATAGTGGTCCGATGAGCAGAACCATATAAACGATTACTTACTCCAGTCATTACACACACACGTAATTATAAGTTAGAAAGCATAAAATATGGACAAAACATTTTTTCTTCTGAAAAACTATTAGGGACAAAATATAATGCTATAGAACGAACGTTATGAAAAGGAAATTCATAAATAGCGACAAACAAGGCAAGAAAAATAAAACATTCTTATTGACTAATGAACGAATAAATTTCACATCGCGTGCCTAGTAATTACATCAGCCAGTGTACTTCACAAGCCATTGCATTCTGTAATCCGCATGTTTTGGCATTTTAATAGGTCAGCCTGTCTCGACAAAAGATATCGTATACAATGCCCTGCATCTGCTAGCAACGGCTGCTATCCAAGCTCAAGCTAGGTATTCGTTTTTTAAAAATTACAACTTTTTACATTCATCTTTTAATAGTCACCTGCTAAAGCCAGCTTCCTCGGTACAACTGTTAACCGAAACACAAAAGATAAGTCAAATAAGGTCAGACTTCAGATACAAGGTGAAAATTCAAGGAAGGAACATTATGAGCTCGAAACGCCAAGCTCACGATACTCGCCAGAAATACATTTTATACAAAGTCTATATACTCGACAAGTTTGACGAGACGTGATTCATGGGTGACCAAATATGGGAGACGAGCGGCGCTGAGAAAAAGAATTCTTGTCCCTAAGAACTTTTGCATCAATACATATTCATTGGAAGCAAGCTACTAACATGGTCAAACGACCGAGTTAATTCTATCCACCTGAATGGAATTTTGCAAGGCTCCTATTAAGCACGATTGGATTACCGTAATTGGTATGTAGGAAACAAATAACTGGAATCACGAAGTCTATGTCGAGATGAGTTGAACCTCGAGGTTCCAAGTACTTATGAAAGTATAATAAAAGAACTTTAACATCGACTGAATACAATAGACAATTGAAACGTGACCTGCATATTTGTACAGAAACATTAAAACGCCAACGATTTTAAAATTCACGATGTCTCACTCAGCCCTCAAGTAGCAGGAAGCAGGAAGCTTTAAGAATTTGTACATACTTAATTTCATTTGTGTGTGTGAAACTGTGAACGGTCTATGGCACAGATACGGGAACTGTCATAGTGGAGGCAATCGTAGCATTACTGAGGTTTAGCTGCTAGCGGAACTAATGGAACACACAATTAGTTTTGCGGTGCAGGAAATAAGAAATGATTTGCCCTGCTCTGAGTCACTTCGATCTACCTGACCGAAGCGATGGTTACTCAGACTATTTCTGCTTAAAATGGACGTTTTGGCAAAAAAAAAACAATAACAGGTGATGATGATAGCCTTGATACTGTTGCTGATACATAAATACTATTTTTTACAATGTTTTATTAGGTAGCTGAAAAAATAAGATTCGGTACTACCATTTAATCTGCATGATGTTGAATACGGATTTATGAGGGTCAGATACTTGACCCCGAGGATGCCAAAACTGAAGGAAATGAGAAAAACGTAGTCGGAAAGCGGACCCTAGTAACAAGCCATCATTTACACATTTTATACCAAGCAGAGTAAGGCACTCTTGAATACTCTTGATAGAATTTATAAATCATAAAAATCTAAACAGCGGAACACTACCATTAAGACACAGAGCAGAAATGTCAACAGATCAGTGATGCGATGAAGTCATAACTAGTAAGAACTAAAAATATGTCAAGCCCACGCAGCCTCGATTACACATTAAGTTTATTGTAGAGCAAATTGCTGTAGGCTGTCGTTGACGAGACGTTTTGGGACAAAACACGTACCAAAACTGGAGACTAAAGACTGGAAAAAATAAAATCGACGTCGAGACAAGGACATTTTTTACAGCCACCCAAACAATTATATCATATTCAGCAATTACACAGATGACTGTCTCTGATGGTACGGATGAAAATTTGTGTGATCAACCACACGCGAACGATGTTAATGAAAATTACAGTGGCCTCAGAGCCTACGCTGATATTAACGTAGCACTGCCAAGGCCCATTGCGATTGCTTCTATGGAAGTGGGTGGCAGTTACCGTTCATACTGATTCAAAATAAAATAATCTACACACAAGTTCTTCTAAAGATTGACATGAAACAAACGACAAAGAAGCGCTTATCGTGGGTTAAAATATTTGCGTGTCTATCGTCATTGTTGTCAACGATAACAAATGCTGTATTTAAGGCGAAATCGTCATGTACGATAAGTTATCGCACGGTATTATCCTGTATCTCCTGATGTTCTTTCTCATGATAAGTACGATAAACTCTTACCTATTATTTTACCCTGAAGCGAAACGAAAGATTCTCTAAAGATTTTGATTTAACTATATTTAAGTCCCAACGTACTCGTATGACCCAGTTGGAAGGTGCAGAAGCGAGATATCTCGGTGAAAGTCGGAAATGTGGCGCCTATTTGCAAAGGGAGCAAGCAACGACGACTAATATAAACATTTCGTAACCATCACTATTATGAGTACAAAACGTCAGACGATCGATATGATCGTCGGCTCATTCGACTATTTATTAGACATTACATAGCCCATTTCGACACAGCTCGACCAAAATATTGATAAAATTATTACTCGTGTCGAAAGTAGCTTTATGTGAGCAGAAAACGTTGCGAAAGCGGTAGTCGCTGACGTCTCCAATATGCGAGGGACCATTTTTCGCGTTAGATACAATTCTGTTAAGGTAAATAAGCCTGTAGGTGGCATCAGCATTCCACGCACGAAGTCTTTGATCACATTGTTGGTAGAGTACACGAATATTAAATAAATAGTAGACACTGATGAACAATGGTAGGCCTCGTCTGGTGTCTGCCGAGCTGCCGACATCTGGCCAAACGGCCCAAAGAGCTTTTTACCACATAACTTCGCCACACGCGACGGCACAAATGTGTGGCCTAAAATTGCTTTTTTTACATGCGATTTTCGGGTGTGTACTCAACAGTATTGCGTTTTAATTATAACATTGTAAAACACAAATAAAACTTCAATATTCCTAGAAACACCATATTACTTGAATAACGCAAAATAAAAACTAGTAGTCGAAAAAAATGCTTTGGAAGCAATTAGCCATTCCAATACAGCAGAAGATTTATGTTTCATGTTGATACCAACCTAGTAGGCGTGGAGACATCTATACATATAATAAAACAGTAAAAAAACTGTGTCTGTACATTGAATATATTAAAAAAGAAATAACTGAGGGGGGTTTAGAAACAGTAATAGAGCACGAATCCAAAAAAAAAGTTCTGTCTGTTTGTCTGTTTGTTTGTACACGCTAATCTTCGGAACTACTGGACGGATTTGAATGATTTTTTTGTTGTTGTATAGGTATTAAGTCTGGGCAAGATATAGGCTATAATTTATCTTGGAAACTTGAACACCTGATGCAGAACCACAACAGACCAGCTGAACTATAAGAGATACAAAAATGGTACCATAGCAAAAATTGTTTCACGTGATGGGCATTTTCTGCTGAGAGAATAAATTTGAAGATCTGGAACACCTGATGTGGAACTCCAAGAGCCCAGCTACACCATAACACATATAGGAATGACGTCTTAGCAAAAGTTGTTCAATCTGATGAGCACTCTCTGTTGACTTATAAAAATCGAAGATCTGGAACACCTGATGTGGAACTCCAAGAGCCCAGCTACACTAACATATATATAGGAATGAAGTTTTAGCAAAAGTTGTCCAATCTGATGAGCACTCTCTGTTGACTTATAAAAATCGAAGATCTGGAACACCTGTTGTGGAACTCCAAGAGCCCAGCTACACCATAACACATAGGAATGACGTCTTAGCAAGTTTTGTTTGGTCTGATGGGCATTTCCTGTTGACTTTTATCTTGGAAACAAACACCTGATGCAGAACCGCAACAGACCGGCTGAACTATAAGAGATACAAAAATGGTACCATAGCAAAAATTGTTCTACGTGATGAGCATTTTCTGCTGTGAGAATAAATTTGAAGATCTGGAACACCTCGAAGATCTGGAACACCTGTTGTGGAACTCCAAGAGCCCAGCTACACCATAACACATAGGAATGACGTCTAAGCAAGTGTTGTTTGGTCTGATGGGCATTTCCTGTTGACTTATAAAAATGTTTAGTCTGATGGGCATTTCCTGTTGACTTACAAAAATGAAAGATCTGGAACGTCTCGAATCGTCTCGCGCATCCCGTTGTATTCCCGTCCCCGGGCTCTTAAAATTCGAAATCAGACGTTTCAGATCTTCGATTTTGACGACCCCGTTGTCGCTGGCATAAGCAACAGGATCCGCGTACGAAGTCGCGGGCAGAAGCTAGTCGGTAATAGAAACACCAAATAAAACGTTTTTAATGTTCAAGGTTTCAAGACCAAATAGAAATTCGACGTCTTCATTACAATACGGAGCGTGGAGGAGGTATAAAGAGATCATCGAGACAGTGTAGGGTGCAAATATTATGGCCAATAGATCAAGTTTGTTTTTCGAAGATCTTTAGGATGCACATTTTCCGAAAATACTTCTGATGTCGATCGATTTCACTTAGAAAAACAGGTATTATTGGAACATTTATGTATGTTACATAAGCACAAGTACGACTATTTTGTATTTGAAGATAGGCGAAAACGATCTCATTCATACAAAACAACAAAATAAATTATTGTGGGAAAAAAAAAAAAGTTTAACCAAGTAAACAATACTAAGTGTAAGTTTATTATACAATAAAACAATATGCGATGGTTTAACAACAATTAAAATATTTGTCTAATAAATCCATTACTTAGTGCAAAGTTAAATGTCGATTCCGTGATTCTCGATAGCATTACAAAAGATCTCAAGCAAGCACAATTCGATTCGGCACTCAACGTAACACCATAAAAACGTGTTTATGGCGAGTTTTTACCAAGTTCAAGAGTTCTTTTAGACAAAAAAAAATCATTGTGACGAAATATTCAGACAGTTGAAGTTATATTTCAAAGTCTTCTAGATTTGTTCTGGTTCTGGTTTGAAGCTGAGCGTAGTTTGAAACAGGTCAATACTCAACAGAGGTACTAATAGGTAGGTGTTTAGACCGTATTAGCATAAATATAAAATTAATAACTGTATAAACGACTTAGCTAATAACCTGAGAGAATCCTGTCTGTAACTTTCATAACAGCAACATAGTAAATGACGAAACTGCATCCGAACTGCCAGACGCCAGTTACTTATGCATGCACGGCTCGTTTTCGAGATTTCCCACGGATGTTGCGGCGTACAATACTTGCAGTTTGCACGACATTACCACTTGCCATGGAATCCGGCCCACTGAGGGAATTGCACAAGAATCCCTCGCATCTTCAACGAACATGCGTGAAATGCGCTTTCTCGGAATACTATTGGGACCACGCCGTGTAATGTTTTGCCAACTCTGGAAGCACTAAACGATTTCCCGCCGACGACTCCACTACCGCTTTATTGTTTCCTGAGTGTTTTGTGTGTGTTGCGTTCGATTCTGCGTCGATTTGATATCCATTCGTACAATTCATTGTACTGTCTTTCAAATTACGGTTGCAACTTTGCAAGTCAGAAGTTTCATCAAGATACTGGAGGAAAAATTAACTTCCTATAAGTGAGACTTAAATCCAAAGCGGGTAAATATGTTACACTCGACTAGAGATGATTGCTACAAATCACTCGCCGCTATTATAAGCACATTAGAAACAGAAACGAAGACCAGTCATGATGAAGCATTTAAAAGCCTTGATCTTGAAAACTGAGAAAAAAGCGCTATTGTAAACGTTTCTGAGACCGCAGGTTTTCCTACTCAGCAAGCACAAGATATAAATGGTAAAACGGTTACTCAATCTGTCTAATACGATATCTTTGTTTTTTACCAGAGCAGCCGTGAAAACATTCCTAAGAATGGTAAAATGTGCGCTGGCGCAGACAGGAAAAAATATCGTGCATTGGCATAATAATTTGAAAAGAAACGACAAAACTGTATCCACAATACTTTCGCAAATTGTCCAAAAATAGAAATAAGACCGTTACACTCGACACGAATCTGTAGAGAAATGTGAGTGTTGAAAAGAGTTAATCTTTTGTTCAGAGACTGTCAATCAATTCAAGTTTTCACCAGCTGAACTTGATAAGAAAACAAACACTTATTAAGAATTTTACTAATGTTTCGAAGTCTAAGGAAATCGTCAGCTTGACTAAAAGAGTAGAGTTTGAAGTGGCAACGCAAGATGCTTTTCACGCCTAATTGTTCGTTTCCACAATCTGCATCGCAACTTTCGAACAAATAAAATTAACCACAATAAATATGTACATATCAAGTGCATGAAATTGGTATAACAAGCGAATTCGTATGCAAAATGTCAGATGTTAGAGATAACAAGATAAAAAAAGACAGTGAAACACGATAACACATCTCGTCATGAGAGCTGCTTAGTTTTGGAGAAAGTGATGCTGTAACCTTGAAGCATCCATTACATGCGTGTTTTATTTCTCCTTGTCTAGATTTTCTACTAACGATATTACTTACATCTAGCAAAGAGGTGTCTGACCAGATGATGAGTTATAGAGAAGTATGGAAGAAGAAGGCATGCTGCGCCGACGGCGACGTCGACCCCAAATATTCAGGGCATGAGAATGTTACTTTACATCTTCTGATTTGTT
This sequence comes from Xestia xanthographa, assembly GCA_905147715.2. Lineage (NCBI taxonomy): Eukaryota > Metazoa > Arthropoda > Insecta > Lepidoptera > Noctuidae > Xestia > Xestia xanthographa. The sequence goes on from LR990655.1 coordinate 4,766,003, forward strand.
TCGACAAAGACTTTACAACCTATAAATCTTTGATTAATGAAATCACGGAAAGTTTGATTAAGTTTACAGTAAGACAGCTGCTAAGTTCCTTAGTACCTTCAGTCAACAATAATAAGCAACACTACAAGACTAAGAGAACATACTCCATGTTGAATGTTCTGTCTTTTGAAAGTCTTCCTTCACAAAAAGGCCTATGCTAATTTATGTCAATGCCCCATTTGTATGTTCAAGACTTCTGTCAGTTCTGTCCAAGCAGTTAGTAATCTATCAAGTACGTGAAAATGCCCAAACGCTGCATTTTGAACAGGAGTCATTGTACCCAGAACAGCTTTGACACACCGTTTTTGTACTACAACTCGTATGTTTTGAATTTGTATAACCGATTGAGTATTTAAGGAGCTTTGTTCGTGAATGGTGTCGGTTCCATTCAGTATACATCGCTCTCAAACAGTCGATTGTTAGCATGTGATTTGTACAAACACGTTGCCTTCCGGGCGTCAATTTCACTTTTTGCAATGACATCATGTTTGATACCATTACCAATATCGTTGACCAACACCGACACGGCCGACCAAGCATTTGTACAAAAATTATATATAGTTTTAAATTTAGTGTCGCTGCTAATTGGAGGAGGTTGAAATTGATTGAATTCCAAATAATGGTCGAGTTGGGAATGCAATTTCTTTCCAAGTATCAGTAAGGAATAATAAGCTCTAAACAAGATAGCGAATTATGTGTGAGTAAGAGAACGGGCAGTTACGTCAAGGCGCACAAGATATTTTCTGTTTCATCATAGGCCAGTATCTGAAGCCATGTCTTTAAAATAATCTGAGCTTCGAGTATATTTCCAAGGATCTTTAACATAATCAATAAATTCACCTTAAGAATTTATCGACTATGTTAAACACTCGAATAGGGGGAAAAATTTAAAACCCGGAAGCAAAATACTGTTCTAACCCTTGGTATTGGCAGTCTGTTAGCTCCTATCTTACCTCTTTGATAGTATGTGAATTGTCTCCCTGACGCAGCAATAATTTTAAGTAGGGACTTCAGGATTTAAAACTGTCGAACACGCAAGACAGTGCGCGTCGCAGTTTTGCAAGAAAGAGTTTAAGAACAGCCCGTTGAGCACTGATTATTATCGCTGATTAAAGCAATAAAGAATGTAGAGACTTTATGATTAAAATAATGCACAGGTAGGTAATGACAGGGTGCTAACCCATAGTCTATCGTTGAGCAGTAATTCACTTCCTTCCTCGGAGAGATGGACAGGTAATTATATTTTATGTTTTATTACAAATGAGAATTACATGAAACTCAGCGTATCTGACAAAATATTACGGCTCTATGGGTACTAAGGATTTCTTTATGTTGAAAGATATGGAGAATTACAACAGTATTTAACGGCTGCATGTTCTGCTCCCTCTCAAGTTTCAATTAATGGCTCTTCCGAAAAGAGAGATCAGAGAAAAGATATTATCTAACCAAAGGACAAATGCTTACTCCCATAATTACTTAGTTCCGGAGTTAGGAATTAAGAAAAGAGATAGTTTTCCTGTTTCTGCATAGCTTAAACAACATAATAAAACAGACACGCTTGTTAAACTAAGCGAGCCGCAAAGAATAAGACGACTTGAACAGTTACCGTGCATTAATCTCACAATAACGAAGCATTGAGAAGATTAGCCGCATCGCAAAACAGATGTAGGCAATACTGAGTTCATAACAGATATGTTTTGAACAGGCAATTTCTTCACTGGCATATAAAGCTCGACCACATGAAAGTAACCGCGCGAAACATTCCTCTTATAGCTTTCTCTGACCATCATAGCGAATGTGCCTCAATACCTGTACTGATGTTGACACGTAACCGCATTCCGGGTTAAGTAATAACTAATAACATTTTTTTATTAAGTGCGCAATGAAAATAGAATTTGGGAGTTAATTAATTTTATATTGTGCGTATCGGCACAGGCATTAGATTACAAGCATGAGTCTGCACGAGGTTTTTTGTCTTTGGAAAATGTGGTTGAGTAAGAATGACGAGGATTTCGATTTATTCTTGGAGTGGCTTGTTCTAATCTGGGTCCGAAAGTCCAATGATCAAAATAATGAGATGATTCTTTAAGACAACTTTCAAATTCACGCATCTAATAGGGTTATAGCGGTAATAAGAGATAAATTATAACCAATATGGAAGCAGGACAAACGACACAACAGATGGCGTAACTCAAGGATACCAGGCCGTCACAGGCAAAAATAATGTTTCCCTGACGGTTTGTTTGGCACCGATGATTAATGTTTGTATTGCCTATTTATACTCTGTAGTAGGTACTAACAATTAACGCCTTTACAGTCATGTCATTACATTACATAAAAGGTCGCATTCAATTTGTCAGTAAATTTAAACATAGGTGGCGTAACAAATGCGCTACGGTGTTGCAGATAACCACAGTTAAACGCGGCCGGAAATTCAGTAAAGCATACCTGATAAAAGAAATCAAGAGATTTCACAACTAAATTAAAATTTCCCCTCAGATATAACACATAAGTAGCGAGTGTGACGAGTTTAATTAATATTTTCTTTGACACCGCGATTGTTAGACGCTGCTGCATACGTGCTATAATTATAAAGAAATTCTTAAGCAGAGTAATCTGGGAATGTATCTTCACTGCGAACCGTACGTACACTTGCTTTAAGAGCGTTTCTAATCTTTGATCGACGTCCGCCTTCGATTGTGACTGCTTAAGATTTATTTCGTCCATTCATTTCACTTTGATCATTTTTGAAAGTATTAGTTTCATTAAAGGCGTGGGTAATAAGTTTTGTTTGTAGAGCTTCCATGTTGCGTAATGTTTATAGCTATAGTTGCCAGAGTTACTTCACCGGGCTACCTACTTAAATCGAAAGCCGAACCAACTATAAAGACTAATCTAGTTTTTTGACCAAAAGTCTAAATTTTTGTATGGCACCTACCCTTTTTTTATTCTTTAGATCGATAGCCCGCGCGGAGACGCGTCTCTGGACACCTGGCCCGTGCCGCTAGCTCGAAAACTGATACGCATTTCTAAAAAATTGTAATTTACACACACCTCTGTAAGTACCAAAATCTACCTTAGGGATCACGTTCAAAACAAAAACGTCGATATCTGCTCTTCCAGACGTGCGATTTTCAATCTGTTTTCGGCATTTTCAGACTAAACTAGGCCTCCGCGTACGTTCCGACCATAGCGCACGCACATTTAGAAGCGCGTCGCGACTTTACTCGTGATTTTCATAAAATCCTTAAAATTAATTGCTTTCCAAAAATTTTTTGCAAAAATAGCTTCAGTTTATCGTTTAAATAGTGCTCACCCTTCATCCCTGATCTCTGGTCCGCGTTCCGTGTTCCGGTTTCCAGGATATTCCAAATTTTTTGTTTCAGAATCTAGTTTTTTGACCAAAAGTCTAAATTTTTGTATGGCACCTACCCTTTTTTTATTCTTTAGATCGATAGCCCGCGCGGAGACGCGTCTCTAGACACCTGGCCCGTGCCGCTAGCTCGAAAACTGATACGCATTTCTAAAAAATTGTAATTTACACACACCTCTGTAAGTACCAAAATCTACCTTAGGGATCACGTTCAAAACAAAAACGTCGATATCTGCTCTTCCAGACGTGCGATTTTCAATCTGTTTTCGGCATTTTCAGACTAAACTAGGCCTCCGCGTACGTTCCGACCATAGCGCACGCACATTTAGAAGCGCGTCGCGACTTTACTCGTGATTTTCATAAAATCCTTAAAATTAATTGCTTTCCAAAAATTTTTTGCAAAAATAGCTTCAGTTTATCGTTTAAATAGTGCTCACCCTTCATCCCTGATCTCTGGTCCGCGTTCCGTGTTCCGGTTTCCAGGATATTCCAAATTTTTTGTTTCAGAATCTAGTTTTTTGACCAAAAGTCTAAATTTTTGTATGGCACCTACCCTTTTTTTATTCTTTAGATCGATAGCCCGCGCGGAGACGCGTCTCTGGACACCTGGCCCGTGCCGCTAGCTCGAAAACTGATACGCATTTCTAAAAAATTGTAATTTACACACACCTCTGTAAGTACCAAAATCTACCTTAGGGATCACGTTCAAAACAAAAACGTCGATATCTGCTCTTCCAGACGTGCGATTTTCAATCTGTTTTCGGCATTTTCAGACTAAACTAGGCCTCCGCGTACGTTCCGACCATAGCGCACGCACATTTAGAAGCGCGTCGCGACTTTACTCGTGATTTTCATAAAATCCTTAAAATTAATTGCTTTCCAAAAATTTTTTGCAAAAATAGCTTCAGTTTATCGTTTAAATAGTGCTCACCCTTCATCCCTGATCTCTGGTCCGCGTTCCGTGTTCCGGTTTCCAGGATATTCCAAATTTTTTGTTTCAGAATCTAGTTTTTTGACCAAAAGTCTAAATTTTTGTATGGCACCTACCCTTTTTTTATTCTTTAGATCGATAGCCCGCGCGGAGACGCGTCTCTGGACACCTGGCCCGTGCCGCTAGCTCGAAAACTGATACGCATTTCTAAAAAATTGTAATTTACACACACCTCTGTAAGTACCAAAATCTACCTTAGGGATCACGTTCAAAACAAAAACGTCGATATCTGCTCTTCCAGACGTGCGATTTTCAATCTGTTTTCGGCATTTTCAGACTAAACTAGGCCTCCGCGTACGTTCCGACCATAGCGCACGCACATTTAGAAGCGCGTCGCGACTTTACTCGTGATTTTCATAAAATCCTTAAAATTAATTGCTTTCCAAAAATTTTTTGCAAAAATAGCTTCAGTTTATCGTTTAAATAGTGCTCACCCTTCATCCCTGATCTCTGGTCCGCGTTCCGTGTTCCGGTTTCCAGGATATTCCAAATTTTTTGTTTCAGAATCTAGTTTTTTGACCAAAAGTCTAAATTTTTGTATGGCACCTACCCTTTTTTTATTCTTTAGATCGATAGCCCGCGCGGAGACGCGTCTCTGGACACCTCGCACGTGCCGCTAGCTCGGAAAAAATTTTGCCCACCCACCCGCCCTGTTATATATAAGGAAGGTAGACCGGGTTTACGGCCATAAATTTTTATTTTTGCTTTTCGATTCCAAACGTTTACTTGACCCAAAAAAGGATCTTTTATGTCATTTTGAAGCTTTAATAGGATAAAATCTCGTTGTAAGGAGGTAAATTTGTCGTTTATTTTATTTTATTTTATTTTATTCTAATTACTAGTATAAGTCCCTATTTAGTGTTACTGTTATTTTATTTATACATTTTACGAGCCAATGTCATCATCGGCCCGCTCACGTGCCAACTCTCTGACTCTGTCGGACGAGGATGGGCTAAACTGCGACTTTATGTCGGCTGACGAAACTCCTGACGCCCCAACTGCCCCATTTGACTTTTACAAGTTTATCAACAAAAAAATCGCAGCCGCACGACAGCTCCTCACTACTGGAAAGAGTCTGAGCAGAGATAATAAAAACAAAATTGTTGACATATTCAACGAGATTGTCAATATCAGCAATCATACTGCCTCTAGTACCCAAAGTGAACCACTCCGTTTCGACACCCAGGACTCTCATAGTTTTACTGAATTAAAAAAATCTATAATTTCTGACCTGACTGGGGTTATTAAAACCGAAATCACCTCCCTTAAAAAATCCATCAACACCTCTCTGCCTCAAGCTCACGCAAGCTACGCAGCTGCTGCTGCGGCCACTTCGGCCGGTCGAGCACCTGCACCAGTTCCTTCCCCCCCTATCCCCGTCTCTAAACCGGCCTTAATTCTATCACCCACTAACGAGCAATCTACTGCGAAGGACACCTTGCTGGCCTTTAGAGCTGGTGTATCCTTCAAAGACACCAAATTCTCTCCTGCAGACGTCAGATTTGTCTCCAATAGCAAAGTCAGAGTCGAATTCGATAGCGAGGAACATCGGGACATAACGCTTGACAAAGTCCGACAGGCCAAGTGTAGTCTGACGGCTGAGCCGTGCAAAAAACTCAAACCCATGGTGATACTCAAGGGTGTGTCTAATAGTACCCCTTGCGATCAGTTAGTAGACATAATCACCTCACAAAACACTTTTGAAATCCCCATCTCACCCGGTGATTTGACTTTTAGGTTCAAGCGCGCTAATAAAAATATAGATTTATACAACGCTGTTTTCCTGGTCGCCCCCCCTCTGTGGAGAGCGATTATAAAGACTGGCAAAGTCAACATTGACCATCAGCGCGTACACGCAGAGGAACACGTGCCTCTGTTGCAGTGCTACACCTGCCTTCAGTTTGGGCACACCAGGAAAAACTGCACTTCATCAAACCCTGTGTGCTCCCACTGCTCCTCACCCACTCACCTATACAAGGATTGCCCTGTAAAAAGGGACAACTCGGCTGTCGACTGCTTCAATTGTATACAGCATAACAAGCGGTACAAGTGGGAACTCAACACACAACACAGCGCCACATCAAACACTTGTTCCAGGGTCATTCATATGACAAAGAAGCTTCAAGAAAGAATTGACTATGGACCGCAGACAGCTTAGCAAAAACAAGAATAAAAACAACACTCGTACATTTAGTTGTGTTCAGGTAAATCTTGGCAGGGGCAGAAATGCCACCCAGGAACTTAAAGTTCATACTTCCAATGCTGACACTGACTTTGTCTTCATTAGCGAACCATACACCGGCACTAATAAGACCATGGGCGCATTCCCTGGGTACACGATCTTCCAATTCCCTGAACAGTGCACCACTAAGGCATCTATCCTCGTCAAGGAAAATCTTGTCAGCACTATTGGTTTTACCGAATTCTCCCACCCCAATCTGTCTATCGTCAAAGTAAATAGCGCGGGACAAAGAAATATTTATTTAGTTTCAGTATATGTGGAACCTCGTGAGGATAACAGCAACGTTCTTCAACGACTTGCTGTCTTTCTCGAGAGGACGGCCGGCTCCACCCATATAATATGCGGTGACTTTAATGGTTGGCATGGTCTCTGGGGTTCTGCTGTCAATAATAGAAGGGGCAACAAAGTCGCTGACCTCATTTTACAACACAACCTATTCATTTTCAACGAGGGAACCGAACCTACTTTCACCACCACAACTCACAACCAAATGCGAACATCCATCATTGACATCACTCTTGTCAGTGACCCTGCAAACTGTGCTGTCACTGATTGGATGGTCAATAGTGATATGTGTCCCTCAACCGAACATAGGGCCATTGAATTCCGGGTCACATTTGGCAGAATTCCCCTCACCCGCAACGTAAATATGACCACCTTCAGATACAACACCACTACAGTCAGATGGGACATAGTCGGGGAGCAATTTAAAAACGAAATCCGCAAGAACTTAGATACACAAACCAACATCACTACATCTATTCAAAGAGCCTGTGACAATACTCTTCCTCGCAACTCCGGCTACCCTCGTAAGCCTCCTTGGTGGAACCATAAGCTAAACGAACTCAAAGCCAAAGTACTACACACACACCATTTAATGCTAAACCGCAAACGCCGCAAAAGACCTATAGACGATCTCCTGGAAGACAATAGCAGGCTCCGTAAGGAATATTCGGAGGCTATTCGCTCTACTTCCACCGAGCACTTCCGGGAGTTCTGTAATCGCCAAACAAAGGAGGACGTGTACTCGGTGACAAATCGAATAATCAAAACCATTCCCCTTAGACAGCCACCCGCTACACTAAAACTCGAAGACGGCACTTACACAACTGACTCGCGGGACACTGCAAGCGCACTTCTGAACAAATTCTATCCGGAGGATAATACCTCCGATGACACTCCCTCCCAAAAACACCTCAGGTCCCTCATAACTTTACCTATAGACACCCATAACGAACCCCCTTTCACCCACGCCGAAATCATCAATTGCATCAAACAAATGAATCACAAAAAAGCCCCTGGCCTGGATCACTTGACTGCTGACATATGTTTGCAATTCGCTACCCATTTTCCCGAAATAATCACCGACCTATTGAACAGGTGCCTAGTTGTCAATCATTTTCCTGATGCCTGGAAGGTGGCATTGGTCAAAGTCATCCCAAAGCCAGGAAAAACTGACTTTTCACTTAGCTCCTCTTTCAGACCCATTGGCCTAATTAACGTCTTTGGAAAACTACTGGAAAAACTGCTCATAAACCGACTCACTCACCATTTAACTGTTTCCTCCGCCTCCTCAAGCCTCCAATTTGGTTTTAAAAAGTCCACTTCCACCTTCCAGGCTATCGACAGTGCCCTTCGGGTTGTTAGGGAAGCTAGGACGAATGGGGAGAGCGTAATAGCGGTGTCCTTGGACATCAAGGCCGCTTTTGATCATGCGTGGTGGCCGGCCATTTTTCAGCGACTTCGGGTTGCAAACTGTCCGGCCAATATATACCACCTACTCATTGACTATGTCTCAAACCGAAAGGTGTGCCTAAGATTCGCCGATTGCCAGGTGGAAAAGTCCATGACCAGGGGCTGCATACAGGGCTCCGTTTGTGGACCTACCCTGTGGAATGTCATTCTGGACGAGCTCCTGGCGATGGAGTTGCCACCGGGCTGTTACCTCCAAGCCTTCGCTGACGACGTACTGCTCATAACCCACGCCAAGAACACCTCTGAACTTGAAACACTGACAAACGACACTCTTTCAAAAATCATGGCATGGGGTGAGTCTGTCAAGCTCTCTTTTGGACCGGAAAAAACTCAGGCTATGGGCTTCACTAACAAATCCATCAAATGCGTCATAAAAGTTAAAAATGAAAATATCACATTTGTAAATTCGTTCAAATATCTCGGTATCATCATAGATCGGAAGCTGCGGTTCACACAGCATGTGGCCTACATCATAGAGAAATCAAAGAGGCTTCTCAATAAACTTACCATCTTCGTTAGACCAACCTGGGGCGTCCACGCCGACAACATTAGAATAATATACGAACAAGTCATACAACCAATAATTTACTATGCTGCAAACGTGTGGTCTGGCGCACTACGGTACTCCTACATCACCAAGAAACTTCTATCTTTACAAAGACTGTTCGCTTTAAAGATCATCCAAGGATTTCGCACCGTCAACACCCCCACAGCCATCTCCCTTGCAAACCTCACTCCTCTTCCAGCCAAAATACTCGCAATGGCGGAATGCGAACGATCTAAACTGAATGGCTACTCCTCATTTCTCCCCTCTGATATTCAACTGGAAACCCCCACCCCTCCAATTGAGTTTCTTCATCCTTCTCTCAGAAACGGAATTAAATTCGACGAATACAAAACACTCGATGAAGTTGCGGCAAAGTGCTCCCCTGAAACTGTGCAAATATACACTGATGGTAGCAAGCACAATGATAGGGTGGGTGCTGCTTTTGTCGTCTTTAGAAATAACAAAGTTATCCTTACCAAAAAGCTGAAGCTTCACGACTGCTGCTCTGTTTTCCAGGCCGAATTGTGTGCAATCCTGCACGCCTGCAAGTGGATTCTCCAAAATAACACCCTATCCTCCACTATTCTCTCGGACTGTAAGTCCGCCCTCATGGAATTGTCAAACCCATTAAGTTCAAATCATTTCGCCACTCAAATTCATAATCTCCTTCTTGACGCAGAGACTGCTGGCCTCAGTCTAACATTTGCCTGGATAAAATCTCATGTTGGCATCCCAGGAAATGAGCTAGCTGACTCCGCTGCCAAAACCGCTGCCAACCTTCACCGCTCCTATGACTACTCTTCTATCCCAATAAGCTTCATAAAATACCAGAATTCTCTCCTCTGCCGTCAGGCATCTTCGGATTTATATGAAAAAGCCACTTACATTAAAACTCTTCTTCCCACTTATGAGCATCTCCAAGCATATCTAGCCAAAGTAAAGCCAAATTTTGCCATTACTCAATACCTCTCCAATCATGGCTATCACAAGTCTTATCTCCACCGATTTCATATAGTAACGGATAACCTGTGTCCGTGCGACGATCTATCCATTCAGACCTGGCAACACTTGTTGCAGGACTGCCCTCGCTTTTCTTCCACACGAAATGATCACTTGACTATTACTAATGATCTTGAGCCGTATGAATTGTCTCGGGTATTATTGAGCCCAGAGGCAACAGACACGTTACACAATCATATTTACCAGATCGTCAGACAGCTAAAAAGGTTCAATACGCCTGATTAGCTCTCGCTGGACTATTAATGAAGTAATTTTATAATGTTTGCTGTTTTATATTATAGTTGTTATTTTAGTATGTTTAATCTAGATCTTAAAATGTAAATACCTATATTAGCCTTAAGACTATTTAGAACGAATCAAGCATGTATAACCACCTGTATCATTACTGTATAATCTCTATCATATTTTGTAACTTAAACAATAACCTATGTTAGCCTTAAGACTATTTAGATAATAATTAAAAAATAACAAACAAAAAACAAAACAAAACAAAAAAAATAATAATAATAAAAAAAAATAAAAAAAAAAAAAAATACAAAAAAGAACAAAAAAAAAAAATACTAAAACAAACAAAAACAAAAAAATAAAAATAACATTCTCACCTTCTAATTGTGATTTTTATTGCACTAGATACGTAGTTTTATATTTTGTTAAAACAATTTAAGATTACAACTATTAATATTGAGTTTAAACTTAAATTATATCTTAGATCTAATTTATACATTTCTAGACCTATTCAACAGTCTCTTTTGAAACACAATCCTTCCTTCACCCCCCCAAACCCAAAAACACTCCGGAAAAAGGGAAGACATACCCATAGTGTTACCCTTTTTCCTCAATTTACCTTAAAAAAAAAAAAAAAAAAACTATAAAGACTTTTTGATGTATTTGCATGAGCAAACAACTGGGTGTCCTCATTCACAACGGCGCACTTGGAGACAAATACAGCGGACATAATAGCAACAAAAGGTTACCAAGGACTGTTCAATCAAGAATGCATCAAGCAATTAAGAAGGGAAATCTAGTTGGAGATAAAGGAATTTAGCAAATTACAACCTTCCGGACAAGGCGACACAAACATAACATTGCAAAATCCAGTCGTGTGGATGTATCTACGTAAGGCAACCGTAACAAGGTCCTCACCATATAAGAGGGCCGTGGGCGGAAGTATGCACCAAGAGGTGGCACCACAATGTTATGCTGTGTCGCAACATGTCAGGCCTCTGCTGGAACTAACTGTGCCAAATACTAGCGACTGCTACGTTGAACACATAGACACGTGGAATTTAAGCGTATAATGTATCAAAAATTAAATGTTTTTTTAATGTTCCAACAAACTGGTTTTATCAAGATTTTCGTTTGGGCTGTGAGAATTTTTTTCGTCATCTCTCGATAACTTTAATTAGATTCTTAGGGCAAACTTGTCGACCTCGTTTACGACAAAATGAGCATTCCAACAGGTAGTACCATGATGTGGTCCAACTAGTTTATGTGCAACAGATAAACCGATTCATTCTCGTTACTTTAGCGTGAAATAAATCTTTTTCATAATTTCTCGATGCGGATCATTTGTGGATCAGTTTCATTGCAATTTTACGTTACGTTTCTCTTCAAATGTAACGCGAAAGTCTGACATCAACATCAATAGCTTATTCAAATTTGTTTTATCGGAGTTTAAAAAACTAGCGGGTGGGAAAGGAAACCATGGCGAACAATCGCAGTGAATTACTAGGTACTCTCCATTTCCATTGACAGTGTATTATTATCACGGCGATCGTATTGGATTTGCGGCGTTTTCTCTACGCACCGATGCGGGCTAATACAAGAAAGTGGCAAAAGAGGAAGGAAGGATTGAGCGTCTGTAATCAAGATTCCGTCCAGTTACGGAAAGCTTACAAACTCGTCAAAGAATGCGGTATTTTTCCAGTATTGTGAGTCTTCAATTGTCGTTTAGTGGAACATTTATGCCAATTTGAGTGGACACAATTCATATTAATTCGGGTAAGGTAAAAAGCGGGTAAGCGCTGTCTGATCTGGGTCGGTAACCACAGAGTGAGTGATGCGCTCCTTTCGCGGATGGTGATCAACGAGCCGTGATCCGCTAGAGATACAGCCACGGTCTGTTGGCCCAACCTTGGCCGTATCCATCCCGTACATACCCCACCAGATCAGGGTGACATCATCATCGAAAAGTATTGTTCTAATGGTTCGTGTGAGGCCAAGGACGGATTTTCGATCGATGGATGCTATTAAAACAGTGGAATAATAAAAAGGAAAGTAAGGTTGATGACCCCACCGTGGACGGTTAGTCAGTATACTGATGGATTTGTTCGGATTCTTTTTTTAGCTGCCATAATGCGGTGTGCCGAACTCAGCCGAACCAGTTTCAAGATTTTGGTAACACTGCGCGCAGCTTCGAACTCAAGCAATACTGGTCAATGAGAAATGGTCTAGTATTATTTATACAGATTTCGTTATCCACTCACGAACACAAGAGTAGGTATTTTTTGCACAAGTCTGGTAATTTTAATACGCACGTATACGTTCTAATGGAACTTGTAGAGCGAAACTTTCTAGTCTTTTAATTTTTTGTCCAAAATAGCAGACAGTTTGATAATTTTCTGCACATCGTAATACATTCCTAACAAGTGAGTTGAAGAGATCTGCAGTGCTAATAAACTTTTGATTGAACTAATTAAGTGCAGTGGAAAGAAGACGCATTATCGGCTACTGATTAACTTACTAGTAATACTTAGATGCATACCTAAGCCATATCGATTATCGTATCGCAAACAAACTTATCAATGGCATCGATTCATCGCGCGGATTGTTGTACATTACAGTCACACCTCAATAAAGTAAGTATAACGCATCAACAAGTCATTACCGTCGGCATTCCAAACGCATAACGTTATCATTCATCGTTATGCTTAACTGTTTCTAACAACTGAGATCTTAGTCTTACCGAGACGGCAACGGAGTTGCTGGGTCCGACCCCTGCTTCAGCAACTGAATGTTGTCCACCAGGCACGCTGAGAAAGCGGCGGAGGGTGCCATATCCTGACGCTGATGCCACCATGGCTACCATAGTTAATTCACAATCACAGCACAATAACCACTGGTTCTCCTTGTGACATCACTCGCGGGCGTGTTCGATAAGTTCGCGGGTAACGCGCGCACGGCGACCTGCGCGCGCGACGCGTTTTCAACTGCGCGACCAACTAGGCGGAGCGCGCGCGCCCCCTACCACGACACCAATAGTCAACAAGTTCGGACGAACTTAGATAAGCGCGTTAGTTTTCTTTGCACTTCCGTCGTAACGTTTTGGGTTTTTAAAAGACTTCCTTGTTTAGACTATTTTCTATTCTTATTTAAATATCTACTATGAAAGGAACTGACTACAGATGATGAATACTTTTACAAGGTTCTACAATTTCCATATCTTATCAATGCAAAAGATTTAGTCGCAGTGGTATGACTGAGTTTTACCTAAGCTGAATAATTCAGCAATTACGCTCAAAAGATCACATCAGTACTCAAACAACAATTTTAACCAATGTGACATACTTTTTAAAGATTGACTAATGTGTGCACAGACTGTTTACATATTCTCAATAAGTAACATACAATATTTTTACGTCCTCCATGTAGGTATATATTTTTAGTATAAAGTTACCTAACATTTTACAAAAAGATTTGTGTAATAAGTGACTATTACACTAATCTCTCTTCTCTCTCTTCTTCAACCCTTGCCCACCCAATGCTGAGTGTAGGTCTCTTCCAAATCAATCTATTTTGGCGGTTTGATGTCATTACACTAATATTGGTTAGAGTTTTATCTTGAAAGACACTAGTTTCTCCTTGTTTCGAGTTATGGATTCCTGGTCCAGTCAAGATCAACAGAATCATTGGGAGTTTCATCTAAGTGGGGTTTCCATAGGAACCCACAGTACCCTGGACCATCATTTGCAATCAGATCTTAAGATATTACCATTAATAATACTCTATCCATATATAGTATACTTTATTGTACATGAAAGCTTATTTATTGTTGTTGGCTTTTCCTTAATACATAGCAGCTATATGTAATATAACTGTAAAAGAAAACTATAACAAGAAAGTTACAGATATTGTTATTTTCTTTTTAAAACTAAGCTTTATTTACCTTATTACATAACAAACTTGTTTCACTGCTTACCCAAAAAGCCAAATAAGGTTTACAATATAAGTACATGATTTCAAAAAGCATTGACCTCTCACATATGCATGTTGGTGAATATTGCATGAATGTGGACTTGGCACACAATATGCATTAAAAACATTTATTTTGCAATCTGTCCTACAGACATTCAGCAAGTTGTTATATATGTAGGTTAGTTGACGTGGGGGCACATTGTCCAGTGACATAGCCCTAATTATTTTTCCCTTTCTTATAGGTCAGCAGGAGCCTTTCTCTTCAATCTTCTGAATTTTGAGTCATCTCTCATCAGTACAGTTGCTAGTATGTTTGGATGTTTTTGTAGTCTTTTCTTATAGGATTTCATACAGTTTTGTATCTCTTCTTTGACAGTTCTCATTTTTAGGTCATGGTGTATCTGTTGGTTTGTGACATACCAGGGAGCTTTTGTGATTGTTCTAAGCATCTTGGATTGAAATCTCTGTAATATCTCAATATTTGAGTTGGAAGCAGTTCCCCATAATTGGATACCATATGTCCAGATGGGTTTTAAGATGCATTTGTATAGTAGAAGTTTGTTTTCCAGTGTTAGTTTAGATGTTTTATTCAGAAGCCAATACATTTTTCTCATTTGAATGCTTAGTGCCTTTCTCTTGGTAAATATGTGGCTTTTCCAGGTTAGACGGCGATCTAAGTAAAGACCGAGATATCGAGCCTCATCTGCTTGAGGTATTTGAACTCCATTCAGTATTACTGGAGGGCATGTAGCATGTCTTGTGGCAAAGGTCACTTGCACCGACTTGGTCTCATTGGCTTTTATACGCCATGTTTTTAACCAGTGTGTGATGTTGTCTAGGCTTAGTTGTAGCATATTGCTTGCATGTATTGGATTTTCATGGGTAGCCATTGCTGCTGTATCGTCTGCAAAAGTGCCTATTACTACCTCATCAGTTAAGGGTAGGGGTTCTGACCTACCCTTAACTGATGAGGTAGTAATAGGCCCGACTTTGTATTTGATATTGACATCTGTGTCAATAGCAAATACAAAGTCGGGCCGAGGACGCTTCCCTGGGGCACTCCAGCTTTTACTGTATGTAGTCTATCTGTTAGGTATGATTTCAGTAAGATAAAGTAGTTTGTTGGGAGCAGGGTCTTTATCTTGTATAATAGGCCCTCATGCCACACGCGGTCCAAAGCCTGCGATATATCCAAGAAAGCGGCGCAGCAGTATTTTTTATTTTCGAAGGCTTTATGTATTTCTTCGACCAGTCTGTGCACTTGCTCAATAGTGCCGTGGTCTTCCCTGTGGCCTGTAACTGGCCTACTTGAAATAAATGCTTTGATTTTGCTTCCCTAAATCCAAACTGATGATCGGGAACAAATTGTTTTTCTCTGATTACGGAATTTAGGCGTTTCAAGAAAAGCTTTTCCATTACTTTAGATAGTATCGTTAGAAGGCTAATAGGACGGTAAGATGATACTTCCTGCGGTGCCTTTCCAGGTTTCAGAATCATAATAATTTGGGCCACCTTCCATTGCTGCGGGAAAATGCCTCGCGTCAATATACAGTTGAACAATTGTGTGAGGAAAATTATTGCTTCATTAGGTAGTTCACGCAGTATTCTAGCAGTGATTAGGTCATATCCAGGTGCTTTATTTTGATTAAGATTCTTTATTGTGGCTAGAACCTCCCACACAGCAAACTTTTTAATAGGCAGGTCAAGTTGAAAGGGTTCTTCTAAACACTCAAGGATTTCTTTATCATTATGTTCGGAGTTGTTTTGAGCATCGTTTGGTACAAAAACTTCTTCTAAATGGGAAGCAAATGCTTCACCCTTTTCCAAGTCACTCTTGGCCCAGGTGCCATCTTTTTTCCGAATTGGTGGCTTCGAAACTGTTGGTCTTCTAAGTTTTTTCGTGGCCTTCCAAAGTGAGTAATCACTAGCTGCTTTAGCATCCAAGTTTTGTAAGTGGTGTTCTACGTTCTCGTTTCTTTCAGAGCATAAAGATTCTTTCAATTTAGCTGTCAAGTAGTTGTATCTAGTTTTGTCACCGTGAAATCTAGTTGTTTGCCATAATTTACGCGCTTTTCGTTTCTCAGCCACCAATTCCCTGATAGACTTCGATACTTCCGTTGAATCCTTATCTTTAGCAGGTGGGGTGCTGTCCCAGGCCGCATTTTGAATGCACTTATTGAAGTGTTCAACTGCAGCCATTAGGTCAATATGCAATATGACACATTTACTCTTTGCATATAGATTGGCAATGCATAACACTGAACATACCACTGTCTGCTGTATTTTTGAAGATGTGTGGACTATTTTAGTCGGGTCTGTGGTCAGGTTAAGCCGCACTTGCCTAGGTTGGTCCGTGGACCACCCATTACATGATGAGTTTCCTCCATGCCTCAGAAAGCAAATTAAACTGTTGGTCCTGGTAGATTGACAGTCATTACAGGTAGTCTGTGGCTTATCGTCTGACAACCAGTTTTACCAATGGGTATCATATTACCCAGTAATAACTGGGTTGTGGATCAGTGGTCAGATAGGCAGTTGCTCCATGTAAAATATCAATATTCAGCCGATCCAATTTAATACAATACTCCAATTACTACAACAGCCCATAACATCCACTGCTGGACATAAGCCTCTCCCATGATGGGAGGAATTTGCAGTAATCTCCACGCTTGGCAGGCGGATTGGAAATCTCAGTGATGAAAGACTAACAGAAAACGCTGCTGCCCATTCTCTGGTCTACGGAGGCGCAAGGTGTTCTGCCTCAGACATTAGTCGCCTTATACGACACCCGTGAGTGTAATGGGTTGGTTCAATTCTAATCTGCCGGATACCACACGGCAATACCCCAATTATGAAAAAAATATTGAACTTATTTCCTAAAATAAGACCTGTTTTAGAGTTGCTTCAAATTAATTAATATTTCCAGACAACCACGGTAGATGTGCTCAGTTAGACTTGCAGCTGACCCCATCAAATTATTATAATATGTAAGTTATGTTAGTGAAGTTTCTGCCCTTGCAATGGATCCCTTTTGGGTGCAAGCCTCCTCCATCCACTTCCAGTCCTCTCTTTCTGCACCGAGACTTCTTCTATTATATCATCTGCTGTATCATCTGCCCACCGATAGCAAATATGTTTTTCATGTTCTTCTATCTCACTTCCGTTTCTTCTTACTTCGGCTAGCCCTAAGATATGGCAGTCTATTTTTTCTAAGGCATAGGAGAGTTCACGGTAGCGTTCCGTTGATTACAATGTACTTACCTTATAGGTACAAATTTCTAATAAATTTAGTTTGTTTATTTATTTTTTATAGATAGAGGGTGTTGGTCATTAAATTATAGAAAAGACAAATTTAGTAATGATTGTCAGACAACCAAAGACCACTGTAACCCAAGATCTCCTACTGTATAACTAGACAACTAGTACTTGGAACTAAATAGTATCAATCTTGAATCAGTGAGTTTTATAATGAGTCACAAGCTTTAAGTTGAGTCACAATCGAAAGTTGATTATTTAACTTACACGTCTAATAAAACCAGTCTCAAGACTTTTTTTTGGTAAACAAATAATATGGTTATATACTGTTTAAAACAAATAAAACAAATTCATAGTGATTTGTAAACAATCCCACACTATTATGTAAATCTTGGCAACAATAATAAATAAATTAAATAATTATTATGAAAGCTGCATCCAGTTTGTTTTGTTGAACATAAAAAAACTTATTGAATGAAGTTTTTCTAATACAGGTTTGATCATATTATAATATCTTTAACTTCTTTATAATTGGCATGGATGACTTTATGAGGCGACTCATTCTAAGAAATTACTTTCAGTTCAGGAATGAAGTAAACTTTCTACAGCAAGGCAGATTATTTTGAATTTAAAATAAATATTCAAGAACATTCTAAAGATAGTAAGACTATAAGGAGCAAGACAAAGACACACACACACATAATTGTGTGTGATATGACAAATAAGGCTCATAACAATGTTCTAATGCCAATAATTTATTCAGTCAGTGTGGGCAGCCACCTCCAGCGCCCACCACTTGCCTTGATATGTTTTTACATCATTGAAACCATGAAGATTAATTAAAATTAACCATTGTGTTGAATCATTGTGTCCGGTAATTTACTTCAAAATATCTTCAGAAAATCAGATGAACATCAAAACATGCATGTTCAAAGTACATGTTTTACTATACAACTCACTGCAGTTGGCACATTCCAATGCAAATTTCACAAGCACCAAGGCGATATGAGTAAGCCAGAGGTGAAATTATTAAAAACCGGCAATTATCAGAGTAGGACTCACCTGTTTTGTGTCCACACAGTCACTGGCCTCCATGTTGGCATGTGTTCTCTCCTGCCGCTCCATGACTTAGGAAACATCAGAATCTCTTATACCATTTACAAGGCGTTATAAAAGCACACAATAGAATACTAAACATAACAATCGCGATGGGCTCCACAAATTTTAACGAAACAGTGTCAGCGATTGCACTTAACACGTACTGCACTCAATGTCCGTTTCACCGATACGATCGCAATTTATCAAAATCAGTCACTGTTTAAAACACATTTTAACCTTTTCAACATAATCACAAAGCTTCAGACTTAATTTTTTTTACTAAATACGAAAAATACAGTTGATCACCATCTTAAAATTTTCACACATTCCGTCATCGAGGCCGACTGACGGTCGCTGCCCTACGGAAAGTTTCAATAAACGCATACTAATTTAAAATGTCAGAGAAAAACAGCGTGAATTTATAATTGTAGTATTGAAAGTCTTAAAACCATGTTTGATATTGTACTTCGTACAGTATAATCTAAGCATCAAATTGTTTGTTTCTTTAATTTAAAATCCAATAAGAGTGCAGTAATTCATATTTAATCAATGAAAAGCACGTGAAAAGGAACTTCAGAAAAGAAGTTTGTTCTGCCATCTATTGAGTTTCTTCTGTATTCAATGAATGATTTTAATTTTGAAAATACCGGTACATAATGCGTTTTGATGAGGTTTTGTTTGATATTTATGAATTTTTAATTTTGTTTCTATAACTTTTTGCAAAAGAAATGCAAAATTGTGTTTACTGACAACAAAAGTTTATGAACAAATTATTTTGTTTTACAGAAAAATTATAATAATATATGTTGTTAGTGTTTATTGCCAGGAAAAATAAAAATACTTATAATATTCGTTTTTGGATTTGTACATTAAAATATGGAAGTGGAAAATGCACAGAGCATCTATGGAAAATGTGAATAACTAAACGTTCGCGGTTCGTTAGCGATTATCAGTGATGCCAGATCTACTGATTTAGCAGTAGATCTACCTGATTTAAAAAAAATCTACTGATCTACTGCCTTGAAAGGAAATCTACCTGCTTTTTTCAAATCAGATTTATAGATAATGACGACGTGTCGTGTCATCTGGCCTAGAGACCTAAATAACATGCCATTTGTTCTACAACCGAAGTAAGTATTGAAAAATATTGGTGTGTTCCTTGCTATATCAAATTAATAAAAATTGACGAAGATAAAACGTGTCAAATGTCATGAGTTTGGCTTCTGACGTCACATTTGAGTTAAAAATGTACTCAAATGTGACGTCACTCGAGTTTTCGACGCACTGTATCGTCTTCATTTTTTTTACGTGAAAAAATTAAAAAAAACGTCGTGTACAATATATTTTGGAAATCTATCTGACGGACTAATTAGATTTTTTTGTCATGTACCATATTCAAGCTAAAGTCCTTTTTACCTCATGTGGGTATGACTTTTTTAATCTACTGATTTTTCCTTCGATCTACTGCTAAAACTTTAATTTTTCTACTGATTTCTTCAGATTCCATCTGGCAACACTGGCGATTATTGTCAAATCAATGTCAACATGACAGACGCAAAAATTTGAAGATTTTGAGGTTAAGATGAAAAATAAATAAGTTATTTCTTTATTTCGACTATGCCGCGCGATAAAAGTCGGTATCGGGATAGGCGAAGTTCTTCATACAGTTCCGAGTCATCCTACGATAGGAAGAGATCCAAAAGCAAGCACAAACGTAGATCAAGATCCCGAGATCGATCGGAGTCAAGTAGTCTCAAAAGAAAACGGTCCACTTCGCGATCTAAGCACAAAAGGAGGAGTTATACAAGAAGCCTCTCTAGGGATAGATACGAGTCGAAGTCTAGGAGGCGATCTTCTTCGAGATCTCGGTCGAAGCGAGACCGATCGCGGTCATTGTCGAGTACTCGGAGTAAATCTAAATACAGCAAGAAGAAATCCAAGAGGTCGCGGTCTTCTAGCAGCCGGAGTGGCTCCTTTGATATAGGCAAGTTAAATTAGTCATTCTTTCCCCCTTAAATCCATCCAAAGGTTGTACTGATTAATCACATAAAAAATATTATCTTCTATTTTCATTACCTACTAGCTGAATCAACATTCCTAACAAACCTCTGTGATTTTCTGGAACGTATATTTTGTCAATTGTAATGTTAATTAAGTTTCTTGATAACATCAATAAAAAAAAATACAGTAAATTTTTACATTTTGTATCAGTCTGTCCTTTTATTTATGAATACCTATTCAAAAATATGCCTGATTTAAAATTGGTATGTAAATAAATCAACCTATTGTAATTTGGTAGCACTTCATATAAATCTGTTTCTTATATTACAGAACGCTTATCTCAAACAAAGAAGGTAAACCTAGATGACACTGAAACTAAATTGGAGAGAGCAATCAAAGCAGCTGCTGCCGCAGGATTGACTATGACCAAAATACCTACCTACGAGTACAAGGAGGTCGAAATCAAGGAGGATATGCCAACAATACATGACAGGAACCTCTTAGCAGAGTTGAACACTGACTCATTTGTTCCGAAAACCTTCACATCTTCAAGGAATAAAAAACAGTCACAAAATATTGTGATAGATTTGAATTCACAAACTGTAACTGTACCGGAGTCTGATATAAAGATCCCGAGTGATGATTCTATTATTAATTTTGATGTAAGTTATTTTGTTTAATTGCTGAACCCATCTCCCAGAAAACCTAAATTATTTTACCTATCTTCTGTATCAGTCACCTCCTTTCTAGCCATAATATCAGCCTTCACACAGTCCATCCATGGTTTTTTTACCTATTATGTTCTTAATATTTTGGCCAGAAACTGTAGATTTAATTATAGTGAAATCAATGTATTTACTGTCATCACGCACTGTAGATGTTTTACTTACTTACTGCCACATCGGTGATACATAGGAAGATTATCATTGAACCAGTTGTTTTGAAGTCATTATTTATTGCAGGAAATACCAGATGAAGTAGAACTGAGGGAGATGTGGATACAAAAGCTCTATCATTATAGAAAGAAGATGATAAGAGGAGAATTATAAGCACAAAAAAAAAAAAGAAGAATCAAGAAAAGATTGGGTTTCATATGTGAATGAATAAACAATTACTGTTAAATTTAACTTATAATATTTTAAATACATTATTATCCCCACATTTACTGTTTGTTATTTTTAACATATTTATACAAAATCTTTGATCTTATATTTTGCTGTGTGCTTAATTTCAAGACATTGCATCAGATTGACTGGACCACACTGATGGATGGTTCTATGAACCATTTCTTTATTTTGTTGTAAGACAACCATTTTCTGATAGTTCTGTGATCAGGATTAAAAGTTACCCTTGTGCAGCAAGGATTAAGACTGATTATTATACAAACCAAGTTATATTCTAACACTTTATTAGCAATAATATATTGATAAAACTTCACATTTCAATAACATGTAATAGGAGTGTTGCAGACCTGTCTGTTACAGTTACACCAACTACCAAGTAGAACCAATAAAAACAAGTAACAACCTAAAGTACTTTTATTGAACACATTAACATAACCGGCAGCCGCAACTCACAATTTCAAATGCTTTGTATCTACTAAGTCGTCTATATTTACAGTGACTCGATGGCCCACAGCCTTCAGTCCCTGGTGGTGCTCTCACATGTTGTTCCTCTCTCGCTGAATACGAGTGCTGTATGTCCGTGATACTAGGTTCCACGCATCCATATACCTGTCCATACACATCGCAATACATTTCTGTTCTGAATTGTCTAGGGCTGTTCCAGGTTTATTGATGCACTTCTTGAAACATTTCTCCGACATTTTCGTCAGTAATTCCTGAGCGTTGGCGATGGCAATTTGCTGTTTCACCTGATCCATCAATTCCTCTTTTTGTGCGCCAGAGAGCGAACTCGTGGACAAGGTATCCATTGTTGAAATATCTTAGATTTTAAGCAGATGATACAATTTCCTGAATTTTGTAATAGTATGACAGTATAACCTCAAATTTCTAAGTGACAGCGAGTGAAGAGAAGATAATTAGACAAGACAAGACCAAAGAGAAAGAAAGAGTTATTTACACACCAAAGACAAGATTACATAATGTTGCTACATTTTGAAAATTTTATTCCGCAAAGAAACCAAAAGAAATGAACTAATTTTTACTTACAGTTTCGGTCGTCGTCATTGGTCACTTTGGACTGCCCATTAGTGCCCATGATGCTCCAGGGTAGCCCGCGAAATTTAAATTTTCTTACGTTCTTTGCAATTTGCACGTCAGTACTCTCCAAGTTGGCGAGGAACAACTTTTTCAAAGTCAAAGTCATTCCTCGACCTTTATGAACCTGGAGGGTTGTATTGATGATTTTGATGATTCTATGGGGGACATGGTTATGGGATTTTAAAATTAGCAATTTAACGAGCACTTCTGTTTAACTTTCTGGAAAATGAAGGCGTGAATAAATTCCTTGAAACAAGAATCAAACTTTTTTTGACGAATAATAACGAGACATCCTCTTTCGTATTAATTCTTAATTCATTTATTTCAGATAATTATAATCAAAAGATAGCTTCATTGGATGAGTCAAAAATAGTGAGAAATGGCATAGAAGTACAATAAATATGCCGATAACTCAATTATGTGAACTTTGGTCGCTGGTGCTGTCAAAAGATCATCAAGTAACAAGCAACAAAGCTTAAAGTGCAAAATACCTACCACTGTCTTAGGGTGGGTCATCTTTAGAGAGCCCTCAATTATCCCAGCCTGTGGAGATTGATTTTGCTTCGTGTTGTGACAGTGACATTTGGATTGATGACAGCCCGCCTTTTTATGTTTGCTGGGGACTTGTAAGAGGACCCAGAGAATGATTGTACTGGGGGAGTTTAATTAAAGATATTATTAAAGCAGTACTTATTCTTCTCATTCAAGAACCCAAGACTAATAGAACATGGTGGCAGCGGTGTGCGACTAAAGAGATAAAGATGGGAGAAGAAAAAGTAATGAATTTCCTGCCATTGCAGAATGTGAGGGCGCCGGAGGCCTTCGATTTTACAAATCCGGCATCATGGAAAACTTGGAAGACGAGGTTCCAGAGATTTATGAAAATAAGTGGCAGTGAGAACAGAGAGGATGCCGACAAAATTGATATGTTGTTGTACAGCATGGGAGGAAAGGTGGAAGAAGTTGTCAAGATATTGAACATTGACGAAAAAAATTATGATGTGGTATTGGAGGCTTTAGATGGTCATTTCAATCCTAAGAAAAATGTTGTTTATGAGAGATTTAAATTTAACATGCTTGAACAAAAGGAAGGTATGTCAGTGAGTGATTTTTTAGGAGCCTTGACCACGCAGGCAGAGGCATGTGAATTTGGAAGTTTATGTGAAGAACTTATAAGAGATCGTCTCGTAGTTGGGTTAAGGAACAAGAAGGTCAGTGAAAAAATGCTGTTAAAGGCAAAATTGACATTAGAAGAAGCAGTCAACATGGCTCAGCAGGCTGAAATTCAAGCGCAAGAGACCAAGGTTATGTGGAGTCGGGAAGAGGAAGTGACAGTAAATAGAATGGGTAAGCAGCAAGGAAAGGTAGGAAGTAGAAAATGTGGGTGGTGTGGAAAATGGGAAACACATAATAAAGAGAAATGTCCAGCTTCAAAAGAAATTTGTCATAAATGCAAGCGTAGGGGACATTTTGCTAGATGCTGCAGAGAGAGAAAGATCAATTGCATGGACATGGAAAAGGATGACTTTGAGTTGGAGGTGGATGTTGAAACAGAAAATTTTAAGAAAAAGGTAAAATTTTTAGTAGATACTGGGGCTGATATTGTGGCTATACCTGAAAAAATGATAAAGAATACAAGTAACATATTTGCTTGTTCAGAGATTATTAGGGGACCGGAAGGTATTCCATTAGATGTAGTAGGCTTTATTTGGATACAATTATATCATAAAAGTAGTGTATACAGAGGGAAAGCATTTGTAATCAAAAATTTACAGGTACCTATTTTAGGGAAACCAGCCATTATAAAAATGAATATATTAAGATTGTGTAACACATGTCATGTTAGTGAAGGTGAAATAAATGTAGAGAAAGAGTTTCCCAATATATTTAACAGTTTAGGTGTGTTTAAGGATACTTTTACCATTAAATTGATCGCCAACCCAGTCCCATATGTCCAGTCATCACCTAGAGTAGTTCCATTACCTCTGCTGGATAAAGTCAAGGAAGAGTTAAATAGATTAGAAAGTTTAGGTGTTATTGTACCAGTAGAAGAGCCAACTATGTTTGTATCTCCTATTGTGGTTGTACCAAAAGGTCAGAATGGTGTTAGAATCTGTGGAGATTATACACAGCTTAATAAAAATATTGTCCGTCCTATTTTTCCAATTCATAAAGTAGAAAATACACTAGGTAGACTGAAAGGAGCAAGGATATTTTCGAAAATTGATGCTACGTCTGGATTTTTCCAAATTCGTTTATGTGATAAGTCTCGGAAATTGACAACAATATTTACACCATTTGGTAGGTACATGTATAATAGATTGCCTATGGGGTTAAACTGTGCACCTGAATACTTTTCTATGAAATTTTCCAATATTTTCAGTGATTTAGAAGGGGTAGTAATACATGTAGATGACATATTGTTATACAGTAAAGACAGGGTCAGTCATATTAAATTATTAAAGGAAGTTTGTAGTAGATTGACTAAAGAAGGTTTAACGATAAACAAAGACAAATGTGAATTTATGGTCGAAGAAGTTACATATTTAGGGCATGTTATTAACAGTAAAGGCATATCATTGGATCCTAAGAGAATAGAAAGCATTGTTGAATTCAGAGTTCCATGTAACAAAAAAGAGTTGATGCAATTTTTAGGGTTAGTAAATTATGTAGGTCGTTTCATTCCTGATAAATCATCTTTATTGGAACCATTGTATGGATTATTAAAACAGGATGTTGCCTTTATTTGGGATAAGTGTCAACAACAATCATTTGAAAAAGTAAAATACCTTATATCAAGAGCTCCTACATTGTGTCATTATGATCCTAGAGAGAAAATCATAATTTCTGCTGATAGTAGTTCTTATGGCCTAGGTGCAGTACTGTTACAAGAAGATAAAATGGGGAATAGACGGCCAGTATCATATGCTAGCAGGACATTAAATTCAACAGAAAAAAATTATGCTCAAATAGAGAAGGAGTGTCTAGCTTTGGCATGGGCTGTTAATAGGTTTCGAGATTTTATAGTAGGGATAGAGATTTTATTAGAGACAGATCACAAACCTCTATTGCAAATTTTGCAAACTAAACCTATAGATGATCTTACACCTAGGTTGCTGAGATTTAGACTTCAGTTAATGAGATATATATATAAAGTTAATTATGTTCCAGGAAAGAAATTAGTAGTAGCTGATGCACTGTCCAGGGCTCCAGTAAATGTTACAGAGGTAGAGGCTGAGCAACTTGAGCACCACATTAATTCCATTTCAAGTATGTGTATATTTGATAATAAACTGAACAATATTATGAGAGAACAGAGTAAATGCCAAATATGTAAGATAATAAAAGAATACACTATGAGTGGTTGGCCTAATAAAAATAAAGTGCCATTAGAGTTATTAAATTACTATCAGTATAGATATAATTTTTCTGTGCAGGAGGATTTTTTGTTATATAACAATAGATTGGTAATCCCAACTGCGCTTCAAAAAAGTATTTTAGAGGATATTCATGCAGGTCATTTAGGCATTACTAAATGCAGAGAGAGAGCCAAACAATCAGTGTGGTGGCTAGGATTGTCATCTCAAATTAAAGTACTCATAGAGAACTGTCCACAGTGCATTCAGGAAAAAACTAACAGTAAAGAACCATTGATTGTAGAAGATATTCCAAATAGAGCATGGCAGAAGGTAGGCATAGATTTATTTAAAAATAATAATAAGTGGTATATGGTAATAATTGATTATTTCTCTAGATATTTGGAATTATTTGTATTGAAAGATCTGACAGAAAATAGTATAATTATGCATTGTAAAGAAACCTTTTCCCGGTTTGGAATTCCAGAAGTAGTCAGGACTGACAATGGAACACAATTTAAGGGTAAATTCAAACAATTTTCTCAGTTTTATAATTTTAATCACATAACCAGTAGTCCTTATTTTGCTCAGAGTAATGGTTGTGCAGAAGCAGGAGTCAAAATTGCTAAAAACCTATTAAATAAGAATGCAGATGTATATTTAGCATTGTTAGTATATAGGAACACTCCAAATGAGACTGGATATAGTCCTAGTGAATTAATGTTTAACAAAAAAATTAGAGAGATATTGCCAATGTATCCTAGTAAATTAAATTTTAATGTAGAAATAGATACTAAAATATTTAGAGAGAAGAGAAATTGTAATAGAGAAAAAATGGCAGAGAATTATAACAGAAGACATAAAGTTTGTAAATTAGACGATTTAAAGGTAGGAGATCAGGTTTGGGTAATTGATTTAAGAAAGTATGGAATTATTGTACGAAAGGCGAAGGAGCCAAGATCTTATTTTGTTGCAATAGAAGGAGTTCAGTACAGGAGAAATAGATGGCACTTGGCTCCAGCGCCTTTCAAAGAGAAAAAGGAGGATAGTAGAGAGCTAAGTTATGATGATTTTGATAATGATAGTGTTTCGGGAATTGAAGTGGAAAAAAATCAGCAAGAAATAAATAAGGAAAACAGTATAAAAGAAACCGATTCCGAAAATAACGATAATAATTTAGAAAGTAATGATAATAATTTGGGAACTAATGATTATGAAATTCCTGAAATACAATCACATGTAGAAATTAATAACTTGCCTAAAAGAGTAAGAACTAAGCCTAAGTGGTTAGAAGATTATGTTTGTAATAATATAAGTTTGTAACATGTTTAATTTTATTTTAATATCTTGACGATGGGGATGTTGTGACAGTGACATTTGGATTGATGACAGCCCGCCTTTTTATGTTTGCTGGGGACTTGTAAGAGGACCCAGAGAATGATTGTACTGGGGGAGTTTAATTAAAGATATTATTAAAGCAGTACTTATTCTTCTCATTCAAGAACCCAAGACTAATAGAACACTTCGGTCGACTTTGGCTTGAAATCGAAATTTAGATTTTATACATTTAAATTGGCCACGGACACGTGTGCTCAGTCAGGTGCCAGCCATATAGTTCGTTAAAGTTGTTATGGGGTTTTGGATAGCACCAGAGTAGTTTATCCTTATAGTACACACGGCGATACATCACGCTATTCCTTTTCAGATTCAGTATAACCTGGCCTCGCTTTGTATGGATTTCCCGAACAATGAGAGATGCGCCTAAACAGGTTTCGTAGGTTTTGATTAGTCGTCGTGCGTCCCAGATAAGACTCTAACTGTATCTACTGCATTACTGCTAAGTTCAAGTGGGAGTTATTTCATGATATTTAGGTACAACTCTACAACAACAAAAAGTCATCATGATCATCTGCCTAGCCTTTTCCCAAATAATTATTAGGTCGTTACATATGAAATTGGCGTTTTGTCGTACTGACCACTTTGATCTCAAATAACTCCTCTTTGGTTAGAAATTCCAAATTAATAAGTTATACAGCTACTCATGCATTTGTGTTTCGAAAACCGTAATTCATTTGTTTTTCCTCTTTTGTATTTTTTCTTTGCGTCACTCAGTTTACGAGATGGAAAACTTGAAATATCACGTTATTTACGATTACGAGTTCCACCGTGGTACCAGTGCTGCAGAAACGGTTCGAAGGATTAATGATGTGTATGGCGGTGGTGTCGCAAAAGCAAATACAGTGCGTTTTTGGTTCCAACGTTTTCGTTCTGGAAATTTCGACGTGCAGAACAAGCCCTGTGGACGGCCGGAGACCAAAGTTGATAATCAAGAATTTAAGGTTTTTGTGGAAGCGGATCCATCGTAAACCACGTCCGAGTTAGCTGCAGGCTGCGGTGTTAGTGATAAAACTGTTTTAATCCACTTGAAGCAAATTGGGAAGGTAAAAAGGTCTAAAGGTGGGTACCTTACGAATTGAGTGAGGCAAATCGACAAACGCTGGTCGACTGCTGTGTTACATTACTCAACCGGCACAATAATGAAGGGATTTTAAATCGACCTGTGATGAAAAGTGGATCCTATATGATAATCGAAAGCGCTCATCGCAATGGCTGAACCCTGGCGAACCAGCCAAATTATGCCCCAAGTGAAAACTGACTCAAAAATAAATACTTGTGAGCGTTTGGTCGACCAGTGCCGGTGTCGTCCACTACAGCTTTCTTAAATCTGGCCAGACGATTACGGCAGATGTCTATTGTCAGCAACTGCAAACCATGATGGAAAAGCTAGATGCTAAACAACCGAGGCTGGTCAATCGCTCCAGACCACTGCTGCTTCAGGACAACGCTAGACCACACACTGCTCAACAGACGGCTTCCAAATTAGAGGAACTTCAATTGGAATGTCTTAGACATCCACCGTACTCTCCGGTCCTTACTCCAACAATTTCCATTTTTTTCGAAATTTGGTTAGCTTCTTGAAAGGGAAAAAATTCAACTCCGATGGGGCAGTCCAAACCGCCTTCAAAGATTTTTTTGATTCCCGCCCGAATGGTTTTTTTTAGTAAAGGGTTCAATGAACTACCTATGAGATGGCAAAAGTGCATAGATAGCAATAGTACATACTTTGATTAATTAAATATTATATATAAAAAAAATCGGAGCAGTCTTTGGGGACTGCCGATAGAAGTGTAAACAAAAAGTACACCCCTCCCCAGTCGTAGCACTGGTTATGCCCCGCATATGCTTATGTGGTGCTACGCCGTAGTGGATGTTACGAGTGCTACGAACGGCTACGAAGCGTGACCGCACGTTACGTTACGTGACGACGATGAGTTCAATGTTTTTCCTTCACCCAAAAAGTGCAGAACGCGCCTAAAGAAGTTTTCACTTAAAAAAAATCGACTTTATGTTCCTCTCATCTCAATACTGTTAGTCAGTCTTTCTGGACGTACAGCAAGCCTTCGACAGAGTGTGGCATAAGGGACTTTTATATAAAATCAAATTACACCTGCCACACTCCTACTACAAGATTCTGGAATCATACCTTTCAGATAGAATCTTCCAGGTGAAGGAAGAGGATAGCACTTCCGGTTTCCATGACATAAAAGCTGGAGTGCCGCAGGGCTCGGTACTTGGACCAGTCCTCTATACACTTTTCACTGCTGACTTGCCACAAACCCCTGGTGTGACAATCGCTACCTACGCAGACGATACTGCAGTCTTAGCATGTAGTAGCTGCCCCACTGAAGCTTCGCAAATCCTGCAGAAAAGTCTAGATGGCATTGACCAATGGCTCTTAAAATGGAGGATAAGAGCTAACACATCCAAATCGGTACAGGTCACTTTCACCCTAAGACAACAACAATGTCCACCTGTGAAACTTGGTGGTAGTCAACTTCCTCAAAGAGACTGCGTCAAATATCTTGGTATGCATCTGGACCAGCGGTTGACATGGAGGAGGCATATCACAACAAAACGGAAAGAAATTGACATTAAATACAAAAGCATGCAATGGCTCCTGGGTAGAAATTCCAAGCTGTCTGTAGACAACAAGCTTCTGATCTATAAGTCTATATTGAAACCTATCTGGACTTACGGCATTCAGTTGTGGGGCTCAGCAAGTGATAGTAACATCAACATCATTCAAAGAACTCAGAACATCATATTAAACAAATAGCTAATACTCCTTGGTTTATAAAGAATACGGAAGTTCACGAACACCTCGACATGAACACAGTCAAAACAGAAATAAAATTGTGTTCACAAAAATACAAGTCCAGATTGGAGAGACACCCCAACCAATTGGCCGCACAACTGACAATACCGGATTGTGTCGGCAGACTCAAAAGACGCAACATTCTACAGCTAGATAACTTGTAGTGTGATGTCTAACCCGTCAGCTCCTCATACAAATCATCTGCTCATAGTTGTAACACTGATTGCAAGATAATAAAAAAAAAAATGTTCCTCTCATACAAAACGCCAATTTCATATGTAACGAGGTAACGACCTAATATGTTGGTGTCGGCTTCCAGTCTAACCGGATGTAATTGAATACATAGATAATACACTATATAATACAAGATTGAATACCAGTATTTTACATGGAGCGACACAAAAACAGTGTTACAATTAAATCCTTCTATCATAATTATAGAACGAAATGCCCAATGCCAACCAACTCAGCGTAGTCATTTGCCATAGATAACTGGAAACGGTTTTTATCCCCTCAGATGGGGTAACTTACTTAAAAGTGGCAACTCCAAATAAAAAGCAAAACGTCTATGAAACTAGAGCTGCCCCGAGGCACATTCTTGCTATTTTTACGGTTTTTGTGAACATTGGTACTAACGAGAATGCAGGTCTTTGATTTTGACAGAACACTGATGAGTTCACTGATCTGATTTGGAAAAAAACGCGGGAACCTTGAAACGTACAAGGCGCCAAAATTCAATTATTTTAAAATTAATTTGTTATTTATTGTTGAAGTGTCTCAAAATTAGTTTTAATTGTAAAATAATAATTGTATAAGTTATAAATAGTGTAAATAAACAATGGGGGGAAGTGGTAAAAAGAGGAAAAAAGCGGAGCCCCCTGATGGTCTAGCTGTACGGGACATCACGGAGACTTCTTCCGACTCCGATGATTCAGCAGACAACAGCAGGAAGTACCAACCATTCAAAGTCCCCGGATACTCTAGGAAGTATCCCGAAAATAGTAAAAAAACGGAATACATAGTATTTTTATCTCATCAGACTGAGCGCCAATTTTCTGACAAAGACAGACTGGCTATTTCGCATGCTATACGCAAATATTGCGTCACTGGCATATTACATTTAAAATCAATAAATAAGTACAAAATAGGTATAACATTTGATCTATCCAACAATGCAATTGTATTTCTACAAAATAAAAGACTTCTAGATGAAATGGGCTTAAACGCTACAATACCTGCTGTCGACACTGAAGCGACTGGGGTTCTTACTTCAGTCCCTACGGATTTGTCTAATAAAAGAATATTTGCTTTGATTGGAAGCTCCAGAAATATCATACAGGTGAGGCGATTCATGCGCCGCGTACAAGGTGAAGGTGGCGCGGTCAAGTATGACCCCACTCAAACTGTTGCGGTTACTTTCGCCTCTACTGAGTTACCGCAATATGTATACCTTGACTCCTGGAGACATGAGGTAAGCTGTTACGTTCCTCCTGTCAAACAGTGTTTACATTGTATGAAGTTTGGACATATTGCAAAATACTGTAAGAATGAAGTTGTATGCTCCATATGTACGGACAAGCATAGTTTTAAAATTTGTGAAGAAGATCCTAAAAACGCCAAATGTGCCAATTGTGGTGGTAACCATGTTTCCATCTCAAACACCTGTCCACTGAAAAAAATGAAAATAGAAGAAAATAAAGTCAAGTCCAGAGCCGCTAAGTATTCCGATTTATTTAATGAACATTCTTTTCCAAAATTAACACAGAAGAACATTGAAACACAGATTATTAATTTGACTAAATCAGATTTTTTTATGAATACCTTAACAAATGCTATAACTAAAATTATATTAAATCAAAAAGATAATCCCATTAATTCAAACTCCATAAAAGAAATTCTGCAACAAACTTTCTGTACCAGTACTTCCACATATAATAATGGATCTTAATATAATGCAGTGGAACGCACAAAGTATTTTAAGTAACAAACTTTTATTAACTCAATTTCTTTATGAGCATAACATACATGTTGCAATTATATCAGAGACCTGGTTAACACCCATCAAAAATTTTAACATTAGAGGATACAAAATAGAAAGACATGACATTGGAAATAAACACAATGGTGTAGCTATTTTAATTCGCAATAATATAAATTACAGAAAAATAATTACATATTCTGATAATTCTCTACAAAATATTTGTGTAAGAATTACAGTAAATAATACAGAAATAAGTATTGTAAGTTTCTACTGTCCAACAAATTGCACTCCATCTTTTGACAAACATAAATTTGAATCTTTAATAAAATCTGTGCCTGAACCAATGATATTTGCAGGCGATTTCAATGCCCATCACACATCATGGGGATGTAATTCTACAAATCCAAGAGGTAGGGATATTCTAGAAATTGTTGATGATAATAATTTGGTGTTAATGAATAGTGGTGAAGTGACAACAGTTGGTTCTTTAACGTGGCGTCCAAATGCCTTAGATTTGTCTATAGTTTCCCCATCATTGGCTCTTTCTTGTGATTGGTCCGTTCATAGTGATCCTCTTGGCAGCTACCACCTTCCTGTAATTATGAAAGTTTTTATCAATAGTAGTAATATAGAAAACACTAGTAATAACACAAATTTGCCCACTTATCCTAACTTTAAAATGGTAGATTGGAAGATGTATGAACAAAATGTAGATTTACAACTATCTACTTTTCAGGATCAACATGTTGCTCCATTGGAAAGTTATACAGAGTTTTGTCAAATTTTGCATTCTGCAATTAATAAGTCCCTTCCTTATCGTAATAAGCCCACTTCTTCCTCAGCTGATTATTCTGTTCATAACTCTAATAGGAATTTGGTAAAAGCCCCTCCTCTTCCTTGGTGGAATAAAAAATGTTCAGAAGCAGTTCAAAAGTCTAAGTCAGCTTATATAAATTTTAAAAACAATCCGTCAGATGAAACATTTATAGAGTTTAAAAGATTACAAGCCCTCAAAAAACTTACTTTGAAAACAGAAAGATCAAATAGTTGGGTTGAACTTTGCAACTCCTTTAATCGATGTACACCTCTGTCCAGAATCTGGAAATATATGCGGAAATTTAATAAAACATATTCTTGCAACAATAATGATGTCAATTGGATTCAGGATTTTTTGGAAAAATATACCCCAGATTATGTAAATAATAAGTCAAATTTCCCCACTGCCAGTGAGTCAAAATCTGATAATATCTTCTTAGTAAAACCTTTTTCGAT
This sequence comes from Xestia xanthographa, assembly GCA_905147715.2. NCBI lineage: Eukaryota > Metazoa > Arthropoda > Insecta > Lepidoptera > Noctuidae > Xestia > Xestia xanthographa. The sequence continues at coordinate 4,799,565 of LR990655.1, forward strand.
ACAAGAACTGAAGTCTGCTGTTAATTCTAGAAAAGATAGTGCTTTTGGACTAGATTGTATTCCATACATTATGATAAAAAAGCTTAGTGATAAGTGTATGCACACTTTTCTCAAAATATTGAATAATTTGTGGTTGAACAATGATATACCTCATTCATGGAAGTCTGATTGTTTGGTACCCATTTTGAAGCCAGATAAGCCTCGGTCTAATCCAGATTCCTATCGTCCTATTGCTCTAACATCCTGTGTTGGTAAAATTTTTGAACAATTAATAAAACAAAGGTTGGAATTTTACATAGAACAAAACAATATTCTACCTGCTAATCAATTTGGTTTTCGTAGGGGAACATCAGCTCGTGAAAGTATTTGTCAGTTACAGCTTGATATCCGAAATAGTTTAAATAACAAGGATTGCTTAATGTCAGTATTCTTTGATGTTGCTGGAGCCTTTAACAGTGTAAATATTGATGTCCTTTGTTCTGAATTACTTCTTATTGGAATTCCAAACAAAATAGTCCACTGGGTCCATGAATTCTTAACTGAAAGGAAAGTCTATGTTAGATATAATGATAAATTACATGGGCCAAGATTTGCTTCGGTAGGAGTTTGCCAAGGAGGAATTTTGTCTCCATTAATATTCATTTTGTACATACGTCGTTTAAATTTGATTCTAGGTTCCAAAGTCAAAAATCTTCAATTTGCTGATGATTTAGTTGTGTATTTGTCGGGGAAAAATTTCAAAAATATGACACTGTGCCTTAATAAAGCATTGGAAGGATTGTCCACATACTTTTCTTATTTAAATCTAGATATAAATGCACTTAAATCTAAACTAGTAGTATTTGGCAGAACTGGCAATTTTAGTCCTTCCGTTTATTACAATCAAGTTTCTATACCAATTTTTCATGAAGCTAAGTTTTTAGGTGTCACCTTCACTCAAAATTTGGCTTGGAAAAAATATGTTGAATTGATAAGTTCTAGAGCTAACAGAGTTTTTAATGTTTTGAAGACATTGTGTAGAACCTCCTGGGGAGCTGACCCAAAAATATTGTTGTTATTATATAAATCTTTGATCCGTAGTCATTTTGAATATGGTTTTCTCTGTTTTGCTGGTGATAGAAGGTTAGTAGATATTCTTGATAAAATACAAAATAAAAGTTTGAGACTCATTACCGGAGCATTTAAAAGTACTCCAATCAATGCAATGCAAGTTGAATGTAAACTTCCTCCTTTAAGTATAAGATTTTGTTACTTGAAGGAAAGGTTCCTATTAAAACTTTATAGTAAAAATAATAATCACTTGTTTTCCAATTTGAAACAATCATGTACACCGTCCATCTGTAGCTTATCATATATACTTCAGGGCTTTTCTCAGTATGAAAATTTTCTTGAAACTCTGCAAATTCATAAGTCATCTATTCTTCCATGTTATCAGGGAGATTTTGACAGCAAATTTCCTGCAATTGACATCATTATTGATCACAATTTATCCACTAAGGAAGATGTATATGGTAAATTTCATGAATTTACTGATCATAGATTTATGTATACTGATGGGTCTAAAACTGAGTCAGCAGTGTCATTTGCTATTTTTGATGAGCTAATGAATTCTGGTACTTGTTATAAAATAAACTCAAACACAAGTATATTCACAGCTGAGGCTGTGGCTATACTTGCTGCCCTAAAGCACATTAGGCATACAAATGATGGATGTTGTCAATGGGTAATAGTAAGTGACAGCATGAGTGTTCTTGAAAATCTCAAAAATAATAGGTTGAATGCTAACACAAACTATTTTATATCATTGATAAAAGAATCTTGGTTACAATTGTCTTTTCATAACATTAAGGTTTTGTTCATGTGGGTCCCTTCGCATGTTGGTGTGATGGGCAACGAAAGGGTTGATTTTCTAGCTAGAGCTATAACAAATTCTGCTGATGTCCCAGATTCAAGTAGTTTCCTCAACATTTCTGTTCCTTGTACAGACATAGCTCCTCTATTGAAAAAAAGGTCCATTGATATATGGAAAAGGCACTGGAATCATACAGTTCAAATTGAAAATAAAGGTATGTGGTATGCAGTATACAATATTCCCATAGGAACCATGCCTTGGTTCTGTAAAACCAATACTTACATGAACAGGAAGTTTTACTCCACCATACTCAGGCTTCGTTTTGGTCACTGTCGACTGAATTATCATTTGTCTCGTCTCAAAATTGTTCACAGTCCGCTTTGTGATCATTGTAATTCTCAAGCAGAGCAATCTCTTGCTCACATTTTCTTTGAGTGCTCATCTTTTGGCATCCAGCGCCTTGTGCTGATGGATGAGCTTATTGAAATTTATGGTAGCCCTGATTTGGTACCGCGCTCCATTCAGGCTCTTCTTGTAAATAGCTCGACGTATTTATCTTTGTTTAATTTTATTAATAATACAGTTGGACAAATTTAACTCATGGTGTCCAAAGTTAATTAGCTGTCATGTCTATAAAATATGTTTAATAAATTTATTTTCATTGACATAAATATAATTTGTATATAAATAATTGTAAATAATACTATTTGGAATAATTTGTAGGAATTAGAGTAGGTATACTGTTTACGTACGAATATGATAATAGTGAATAGTCGCTTCCCGTCAGTTGGGGGGGTTAAAAAAAAAAAAAATAATAAATATTAGAGGACTTGACATTTGGCTCTTTACCTAAAATGAAAAATATTGGACTTGACCCAAGATTTTGTGTAATAACAAATCTTAAACATGGATTTTATTGAAATAAACTGAAGACTCTATACGGATTAACTTTTCATGGAAAATAAGAAACTGATGAATTTACCTGGATTTGATTACTATGGATAAATATAAAACTAATGAATTTTATTGGATTTCCTTATATTCTGGATTTACATACTGATGAATTTTACTGGATTTAACCTACTCAAGAAAAATGCTAACTAATGACTAGGCAGCATGGTCTCAGACCTTAGCCTGTTCCGTCAGGAACAAATGGAAAAAAAAAAAAAAAAAATGATCTGATTTGACAACTCAATTTGTAAACAAAACTTCTGCTCGAGTTTTACGATTGCTAAGAGGTTATGAATCGACAACAATGGAATATGAAGAAGAATTAGCCAGCTCATTATCACACGATGAGCTTCTGGAAGTCACTCAGTCATCACTTGCAACTTTAATGAGTAAAGATTCCTTACTAGAGGACCTTCCTAACGATGTTATTACTGAAGAGGTTTTATCCCTGGTAAATAGCATTTTACAGCTTAATAAGTATAATATTATAAATGCAATAGTTCGTGGGCCTACCCCCTTGTAAAAGGGTAAAATCGTGAGTTGATTTATGTATTTGAAGATATAGCGCTAGTAATAGAGCCAGATTTGGTGTGAACCACGATGTAAATGTAAAAACACTTAAATAAGAAAGAACTAGCTGACCCGCGCAACTTCGTCTGCGTCACATGAGCTACCTACCTACCTACTACCTTACCTACCTACTACCTACGTAAATTATTTAAAAAAAATACAGACCAAAGTTTATTCACTCTTTTTTTTTTTTTTTCATTGTTTTTATAATGTATTCTGCTATTCTGGGCGGAGACAAATCCAACGCAACAAAAACCATGAATATTGATCCAGCAGATCTCGAGTTATAAGTGATGTAACAAACCCGTCTTTCTTATAGAGAAGATATTTATTTCAGGTAGCCGTGGAACATGGCCAGTCAATAACCATTTATATATCAAGGGAGAGTGAACCAACATTAAAAGTTATTGTAAGTCAATTGAATTTAGTTCATAATGTATTATTACTACCTACTTCAAGATTTATTGAATTAATAACTGATAATAAAGTATCAATTATTAGGGTATTGTAATGGCCTCATTAAGTTTTTGGTGTTTACATGAAGTTTTCACTATTTTCCTTCCAACCCTATAACTAGTGTAAACACAAATCAATTCTTTACAGGTTACTCAAAACGCAACAGTTAAAAGTCTCAAGAAAGCAATAGAGCGGCACTTTGAAATATTTCAAAGGCGGGCTGGCATCAAGACAACCATATCATGGAAGTATATCTGGAGAACATACAGCTTGAACTTTGACAGTATAGCTTTAGATGACGACAATGCCCCCATCCAAGAATATGGAGTCACAAATAAAGTTACACTAACATTCAAGAAAAACAAAGGAAAGCGGAAATAGTTTACCTTCAGCTTTTTTTTAAATATAAAATGTAGGCCCATTTAATATTAAAAAAAAAGCTTCAATCTTGTCCTAGAACAGAGATGAGGTCCACGATCAAACCAGCTAACCCACAAGAAGCCTATTTAACTCGTGACTTAAATACGTTGGGGGTCATATGAACTTGGGAATTCCGACACAGGCAGAGAATTCCACTTCTTGGCTGAACGCATAATAAAAGATGTAGCAAAGTGTAAAGTAAAAAGCTTTCGTATGAATGGAACATCTTACCAAATAAATATCTTGGGCCCTGTAGGAAGCCACATTAATAGTAGCCAGGGGGAGGATCAAGGGGGATTGATTGACCCCCCCCCCCCCCGAAATGTAAAAAACAATCCACCGCAGAATTGTATGACGTTAATGTCAATCCACCGCAGAGTAGTATCTGCAGAATTGACATCAACACCGAGGAGGTAATAATAGAAGACTCAATTTAATTATGTAATAAGGTGTTAATATTTCTGTAATGGTTTTCTGATAAATACCCCCCCCCCGAAAATGTTTTCTGGCTACGGCCTTGTTAATAGTGGTGTGTATAAATAAAAGAAGGAATGATTTATAAAAGCATTTATTTATATCCTGGGATTTTAAACTAAAAAACCACAATTGCTCTTATAAACATTTAATGCTCTATTGTATGTCTTAAAATATAATTTGTTATAAGTACTTTTAACCTACAGAAATAGTATGTACTCTTGATAGAATGTGGTAATAATATCCTACTACATGTTATATCTCAATACACAATCAAACTACCCTAATCTGGACCAAACAAATTAGAAGTCCTTAATGTCATCTTTTACAAATATTGCTCAACAAAAAGATGCATTCTTACTTTTCCTGTCTGGGAACAAACCATACCAAAGGTCAATGAATTCAAGATCACATAATTTGTGCAAACTCATATTTCCATTACGCTTTACAGTGTGAAGTGTCAAGTGGTCAATAAAAACTTTGAAAAATAGCATTGTTAATTATTAATCCTTACATCATCATCGTCAGCCTATTAACATTCCCACTGCTGGGACACAGGCCTCCTCTCTATGAGAGGGAATGGGCTATGATCCACCACGCGGGCCCAGTGCAGACTGGTAGATGTCACATGTCTTCGAATTTTTTGGATCTAGGACATGCCGCTTTCCTCACGATGTTTTCCTTCACCGTTTTTGAGAGCAGTGGTGATGAAATGCGCCTGCCAATGTAAAGCAAAGTAATCCTTACAAAAATGTAATTAACAGATACACTGTTTGAACATCCAATATCATATCTATGTTGCAAATCATGTGCATGCAACACAAGATCAGTTGTTAGAGTAGGTGCATGCTCAGGTTTGCAATATTTAATAAATATTCATAATTTAACAAATCTTATACGAGTTGTTTTATATGTCACCTACCTGTACCTCATGTACGGTCGAACAAGCTATTTGGTACAGATTAACTAACAAATTAAAATTACATTGTAAAATGTAAACCAAATAGCTTGTTCGACCGTACATACCACATGAGTACAGTCCCCGGCACGTAAGTTGGCAAGGTTTTGGCGGAGTGGGGGCAAGTTCGCGCATCGTGCACTTAGTGGAACAAAAAACTGGTCACTTTTATTGATTGTCATTACTCTATTATTGCCATCATTTATCTTTAATCATGTAACAAATCAGGGGAATTCGTGACATTTATTAGGTGTTATAAATAAAATATAATATGCATTTTTTTTATTACTTAAGTTAAAAAAAATATTTTTATTAAAAAAATATGGGTTCTCGTCGTCGCTATCGGTTATTAATACTGTTACCCCTGGAATCAAATAGAACTACCACCTGAGCTGGTGGAAGGAGTTGGCTCCTCATTCTCGACAAAACTATCTTTTAATTTTATCAAAACAATAATAATAACTCGTAACAAAAAGTCAACAAAAACAAAGGGTACAACTTTCGTGCACGCAAGTGTAATCGGGAGCGAACGGAATGTAGAGGCGGTGCGGGAGGCAAGGGTCGACTGACGCGCCAATCGCGCGCTGTGATCGGCGCTACGTCATACCCCGTGTCCCGCATGACCACCAAAGAGACCTAAAGAACGACTTCTGCGCATCTAACGACTCTTGCCAAGTTACGTGCCGGGGACTGTACCTGAACTACGCGCGCACAAAGCGTGTTACCTAACAGAATACTGTCTTTAGCATACGACTTCCGTTTGCTTGGTAGTAAAAAAAACCCTCTCCATGAAAAAATATATGTATAAAAGTCGACTTACAAGTGATGTTCGACTTCCGGGGCATTAGACTGAAATCACATTCCAATGCATGGATCAGCGTTGTAGAGTGTGTTTAATAAGTAAAAGTAAAGAAAAAATGCAACTAGCATTTTTTTTTAAACTCATCCCCTAAGAGAAGTTGCTGATGGGCAATCCCAATATGATCAGCTGAATGAAATAATAAATATCTTTATTTCTAAAGCTGTTCGAAGTCAGGCTGCGGCGGGGGTTCCTGCGGCAGTGGCTCGAAGTCCCCGAGGCTGTAGTGGGGCTCCTCGTGCCGCGGGGTGGCCAGGGGACGGTCGTACGTGTCCTTCAGTAGCTCTTGCTCATGCTGGGGGAAGAATATGGAGTTTTAGTGTTTTTGTTAGATCATCCATCATCACTGACAGGACTATTGTTGCCAATAAGTTATTGTGATAGATCGATTGGGGCGTCGCACAATGATTGTTGATATAGCAGTCCCGCATGACGAGAACCTCGTGAAAGCAGAGAAAGATATGCAATTCAAGTAAATAGCTTCGGCTGACGAGGTTTTCGACATGTGGGACGTGAGTACAGCAGTCATTGTGCCGATAATCGTGTCGGCCAATGGCATTAGCCAATAGCCTCGACATCTGAGGAAGCTCTCGCTTGGCAGCTGGATCAAGGCCTTGACTCAGAAAGCACTGCTTCTAGACTCGGCCGTGACATTGTCAGAGTTCTCACCTGGTCAGACTGCAGTACGGAGGGCGGCGCGAGGTCGTCGAGCGACAGCTGCGTGTTCAGGACAGACGGCGGCGCGTAGTCCGACATCGTGCGCTCTACTGGCGGCTGTAGCACAAATATTACTAATTATAATATAACGTCGATTTTTATTAGAAGGTTCATGGTTGGGTTTGGCGTGAGGATAGAGTTAACCAGGCTATGCTCATCATGACATCAGGACAAAGGCACACTAGCATGTTATTATGTGTAAGATATTTTTCAATTATCGAAATACACTCCACAAAATGTACGCCAAATAATCTATTTAGTTTTTTTTAAGCGAAACTAGGCGTATCGAACGCCCAATTATTTAAGTTTTTTTTTTAAGTTATTTAATTTTAAAGAAATCTTACAGACTTAACAATATCATACATAAGTAGGTAGGTAGGTGGGTAGGTATTAAACGGTAATTAGTTGATTTTGGACGCAAAACGAGAGATTGTATTTCTTCATCTTTAGAATATAAAACTCACGGTAACAACCGGCGCTGGAATTTCGTCAGGCGGCTTGCCGAGTGTGACGGCGGGCAGATCGTCTCCGGAGCCGACCGTGTTGGCGCGCGCCTGTTCCTCGGACGCGTACGCAGACTTGTGTTCGCACATCAGCAGGTGAGTCAACATGTCAGTTCCTGTGGGTTTTGACATAAGATTATTATTAGAAAAGTCGATTCTTTCTTTTAGAGATTTTTTATCCACTTCAAAATCTGAATCTGGACCTCTGACTACGGTGAGCGCGTTTGTTACTTTTCTAATGCACTTTCAGTGTTTTTTCATCTTGTCGCACCTACTCAGCTATCCACCTTTCGCCCTCAATATGCTTACTGAAAAACATTTTGAGCTGTCCCACCATACTATCATGGACAACGTTTGAGTGATGTAATTGCGATCATAGTGGTGGGTGGTATCGCTATGTTCACAAACTGTATATTTTCTGAAACTGATACAGTTAGCCTGCGTCATCCCACTGCTGGACAAAGGCCTCTCCCCATGACTTCCAGTTCTTTTGATCCAGGGCTAATGTAGACCACCGGTCGTTGGTTTTGTCCAACTCATCCCGCTATCTCCCACGAGGTCTGCCGCGACTCCTTCTGGCTATGTCAGGGCTCCAGAAACTGGTTGTTTTGCCCCACAGCTCATGATTAGGCATGCGGTAGACGTGACCAGTACATTTCCACTTCAGCTTAGTGGCTTTTTAAGCAACGTCAGTAATTTGTGTTGCGTACATGGTCGGTTAGTTTGACTATTTTTTTATATTTTCTACAATGTTAAATGTTTATTCCCGTGCATTGCGAGCGGTATGGCGCGTCCTCCAGCGAGTGCGGGCCGGCGCAGTACCCGTTGTGGCGCAGCATGGTATTATTGTTACATTACGTACCAACAGTAGAGTTGTACCCGCACACGCAGTGCGAGCGGTATGGCGCGTCCTCCAGCGAGTGCGGGCCGGCGCAGTACCCGTTGTGGCGCAGCATGGTATTATTGTTACATTACGTACCAACAGTAGAGTTGTACCCGCACACGCAGTGCGAGCGGTATGGCGCGTCCTCCAGCGAGTGCGGGCCGGCGCAGTACCCGTTGTGGCGCAGCATGGTATTATTGTTACATTACGTACCAACAGTAGAGTTGTACCCGCACACGCAGTGCGAGCGGTATGGCGCGTCCCGCGGCGCGTCCTCCAGCGAGTGCGGGCCGGCGCAGTACCCGTTGTGGCGCAGCATGGTATTATTGTTACATTACGTACCAACAGTAGAGTTGTACCCGCACACGCAGTGCGAGCGGTATGGCGCGTCCCGCGGCGCGTCCTCCAGCGAGTGCGGGCCGGCGCAGTACCCGTTGTGGCGCAGCATGGTATTATTGTTACATTACGTACCAACAGTAGAGTTGTACCCGCACACGCAGTGCGAGCGGTATGGCGCGTCCCGCGGCGCGTCCTCCAGCGAGTGCGGGCCGGCGCAGTACCCGTTGTGGCGCAGCATGGTATTATTGTTACATTACGTACCAACAGTAGAGTTGTACCCGCACACGCAGTGCGAGCGGTATGGCGCGTCCCGCGGCGCGTCCTCCAGCGAGTGCGGGCCGGCGCAGTACCCGTTGTGGCGCAGCATGGTATTATTGTTACATTACGTACCAACAGTAGAGTTGTACCCGCACACGCAGTGCGAGCGGTATGGCGCGTCCCGCGGCGCGTCCTCCAGCGAGTGCGGGCCGGCGCAGTACCCGTTGTGGCGCAGCATGGTATTATTGTTACATTACGTACCAACAGTAGAGTTGTACCCGCACACGCAGTGCGAGCGGTATGGCGCGTCCCGCGGCGCGTCCTCCAGCGAGTGCGGGCCGGCGCAGTACCCGTTGTGGCGCAGCATGGTATTATTGTTACATTACGTACCAACAGTAGAGTTGTACCCGCACACGCAATGCGAGCGGTATGGCGCGTCCTCCAGCGAGTGCGGGCCGGCGCAGTACCCGTTGTGGCGCAGCATGGTATTATTGTTACATTACGTACCAACAGTAGAGTTGTACCAGCACACGCAGTGCGAGCGGTATGGCGCGTCCCGCGGCGCGTCCTCCAGCGAGTGCGGGCCGGCGCAGTACCCGTTGTGGCGCAGCATGGTATTATTGTTACATTACGTACCAACAGTAGAGTTGTACCCGCACACGCAGTGCGAGCGGTATGGCGCGTCCTCCAGCGAGTGCGGGCCGGCGCAGTACCCGTTGTGGCGCAGCATGGTATTATTGTTACATTACGTACCAACAGTAGAGTTGTACCCGCACACGCAGTGCGAGCGGTATGGCGCGTCCTCCAGCGAGTGCGGGCCGGCGCAGTACCCGTTGTGGCGCAGCATGGTATTATTGTTACATTACGTACCAACAGTAGAGTTGTACCCGCACACGCAGGGCGAGCGGTATGGCGCGTCCTCCAGCGAGTGCGGGCCGGCGCAGTACCCGTTGTGGCGCAGCATGGTATTATTGTTACATTACGTACCAACAGTAGAGTTGTACCCGCACACGCAGTGCGAGCGGTATGGCGCGTCCCGCGGCGCGTCCTCCAGCGAGTGCGGGCCGGCGCAGTACCCGTTGTGGCGCAGCATGGTATTATTGTTACATTACGTACCAACAGTAGAGTTGTACCCGCACACGCAGTGCGAGCGGTATGGCGCGTCCCGCGGCGCGTCCTCCAGCGAGTGCGGGCCGGCGCAGTACCCGTTGTGGCGCAGCATGGTATTATTGTTACATTACGTACCAACAGTAGAGTTGTACCCGCACACGCAGTGCGAGCGGTATGGCGCGTCCTCCAGCGAGTGCGGGCCGGCGCAGTACCCGTTGTGGCGCAGCATGGTATTATTGTTACATTACGTACCAACAGTAGAGTTGTACCCGCACACGCAGTGCGAGCGGTATGGCGCGTCCCGCGGCGCGTCCTCCAGCGAGTGCGGGCCGGCGCAGTACCCGTTGTGGCGCAGCATGGTATTATTGTTACATTACGTACCAACAGTAGAGTTGTACCCGCACACGCAGTGCGAGCGGTATGGCGCGTCCCGCGGCGCGTCCTCCAGCGAGTGCGGGCCGGCGCAGTACCCGTTGTGGCGCAGCATGGTATTATTGTTACATTACGTACCAACAGTAGAGTTGTACCCGCACACGCAATGCGAGCGGTATGGCGCGTCCTCCAGCGAGTGCGGGCCGGCGCAGTACCCGTTGTGGCGCAGCATGGTATTATTGTTACATTACGTACCAACAGTAGAGTTGTACCCGCACACGCAGTGCGAGCGGTATGGCGCGTCCTCCAGCGAGTGCGGGCCGGCGCAGTACCCGTTGTGGCGCAGCATGGTATTATTGTTACATTACGTACCAACAGTAGAGTTGTACCCGCACACGCAGTGCGAGCGGTATGGCGCGTCCTCCAGCGAGTGCGGGCCGGCGCAGTACCCGTTGTGGCGCAGCATGGTATTATTGTTACATTACGTACCAACAGTAGAGTTGTACCCGCACACGCAGTGCGAGCGGTATGGCGCGTCCCGCGGCGCGTCCTCCAGAGACTGCGGGCCGGCGCAGTACCCGTTGTGGCGCAGCATGGTATTATTGTTACATTACGTACCAACAGTAGAGTTGTACCCGCACACGCAGTGCGAGCGGTATGGCGCGTCCTCCAGCGAGTGCGGGCCGGCGCAGTACCCGTTGTGGCGCAGCATGGTATTATTGTTACATTACGTACCAACAGTAGAGTTGTACCCGCACACGCAGTGCGAGCGGTATGGCGCGTCCCGCGGCGCGTCCTCCAGCGAGTGCGGGCCGGCGCAGTACCCGTTGTGGCGCAGCATGGTATTATTGTTACATTACGTACCAACAGTAGAGTTGTACCCGCACACGCAGTGCGAGCGGTATGGCGCGTCCCGCGGCGCGTCCTCCAGCGAGTGCGGGCCGGCGCAGTACCCGTTGTGGCGCAGCATGGTATTATTGTTACATTACGTACCAACAGTAGAGTTGTACCCGCACACGCAATGCGAGCGGTATGGCGCGTCCTCCAGCGAGTGCGGGCCGGCGCAGTACCCGTTGTGGCGCAGCATGGTATTATTGTTACATTACGTACCAACAGTAGAGTTGTACCCGCACACGCAGTGCGAGCGGTATGGCGCGTCCCGCGGCGCGTCCTCCAGCGAGTGCGGGCCGGCGCAGTACCCGTTGTGGCGCAGCATGGTATTATTGTTACATTACGTACCAACAGTAGAGTTGTACCCGCACACGCAGTGCGAGCGGTATGGCGCGTCCTCCAGCGAGTGCGGGCCGGCGCAGTACCCGTTGTGGCGCAGCATGGTATTATTGTTACATTACGTACCAACAGTAGAGTTGTACCCGCACACGCAGTGCGAGCGGTATGGCGCGTCCTCCAGCGAGTGCGGGCCGGCGCAGTACCCGTTGTGGCGCAGCATGGTATTATTGTTACATTACGTACCAACAGTAGAGTTGTACCCGCACACGCAGTGCGAGCGGTATGGCGCGTCCTCCAGCGAGTGCGGGCCGGCGCAGTACCCGTTGTGGCGCAGCATGGTATTATTGTTACATTACGTACCAACAGTAGAGTTGTACCCGCACACGCAGTGCGAGCGGTATGGCGCGTCCCGCGGCGCGTCCTCCAGCGAGTGCGGGCCGGCGCAGTACCCGTTGTGGCGCAGCATGGTATTATTGTTACATTACGTACCAACAGTAGAGTTGTACCCGCACACGCAGTGCGAGCGGTATGGCGCGTCCTCCAGCGAGTGCGGGCCGGCGCAGTACCCGTTGTGGCGCAGCATGGTATTATTGTTACATTACGTACCAACAGTAGAGTTGTACCCGCACACGCAGTGCGAGCGGTATGGCGCGTCCTCCAGCGAGTGCGGGCCGGCGCAGTACCCGTTGTGGCGCAGCATGGTATTATTGTTACATTACGTACCAACAGTAGAGTTGTACCCGCACACGCAGTGCGAGCGGTATGGCGCGTCCCGCGGCGCGTCCTCCAGCGAGTGCGGGCCGGCGCAGTACCCGTTGTGGCGCAGCATGGTATTATTGTTACATTACGTACCAACAGTAGAGTTGTACCCGCACACGCAGTGCGAGCGGTATGGCGCGTCCCGCGGCGCGTCCTCCAGCGAGTGCGGGCCGGCGCAGTACCCGTTGTGGCGCAGCATGGTATTATTGTTACATTACGTACCAACAGTAGAGTTGTACCCGCACACGCAATGCGAGCGGTATGGCGCGTCCTCCAGCGAGTGCGGGCCGGCGCAGTACCCGTTGTGGCGCAGCATGGTATTATTGTTACATTACGTACCAACAGTAGAGTTGTACCCGCACACGCAGTGCGAGCGGTATGGCGCGTCCTCCAGCGAGTGCGGGCCGGCGCAGTACCCGTTGTGGCGCAGCATGGTATTATTGTTACATTACGTACCAACAGTAGAGTTGTACCCGCACACGCAGTGCGAGCGGTATGGCGCGTCCCGCGGCGCGTCCTCCAGCGAGTGCGGGCCGGCGCAGTACCCGTTGTGGCGCAGCATGGTATTATTGTTACATTACGTACCAACAGTAGAGTTGTACCCGCACACGCAGTGCGAGCGGTATGGCGCGTCCTCCAGCGAGTGCGGGCCGGCGCAGTACCCGTTGTGGCGCAGCATGGTATTATTGTTACATTACGTACCAACAGTAGAGTTGTACCCGCACACGCAGTGCGAGCGGTATGGCGCGTCCCGCGGCGCGTCCTCCAGCGAGTGCGGGCCGGCGCAGTACCCGTTGTGGCGCAGCATGGTATTATTGTTACATTACGTACCAACAGTAGCGTTGTACCCGCACACGCAGTGCGAGCGGTATGGCGCGTCCCGCGGCGCGTCCTCCAGCGAGTGCGGGCCGGCGCAGTACCCGTTGTGGCGCAGCATGGTATTATTGTTACATTACGTACCAACAGTAGAGTTGTACCCGCACACGCAGTGCGAGCGGTATGGCGCGTCCCGCGGCGCGTCCTCCAGCGAGTGCGGGCCGGCGCAGTACCCGTTGTGGCGCAGCATGGTATTATTGTTACATTACGTACCAACAGTAGAGTTGTACCCGCACACGCAGTGCGAGCGGTATGGCGCGTCCCGCGGCGCGTCCTCCAGCGAGTGCGGGCCGGCGCAGTACCCGTTGTGGCGCAGCATGGTATTATTGTTACATTACGTACCAACAGTAGAGTTGTACCCGCACACGCAGTGCGAGCGGTATGGCGCGTCCTCCAGCGAGTGCGGGCCGGCGCAGTACCCGTTGTGGCGCAGCATGGTATTATTGTTACATTACGTACCAACAGTAGAGTTGTACCCGCACACGCAGTGCGAGCGGTATGGCGCGTCCTCCAGCGAGTGCGGGCCGGCGCAGTACCCGTTGTGGCGCAGCATGGTATTATTGTTACATTACGTACCAACAGTAGAGTTGTACCCGCACACGCAGTGCGAGCGGTATGGCGCGTCCCGCGGCGCGTCCTCCAGAGACTGCGGGCCGGCGCAGTACCCGTTGTGGCGCAGCATGGTATTATTGTTACATTACGTACCAACAGTAGAGTTGTACCCGCACACGCAGTGCGAGCGGTATGGCGCGTCCTCCAGCGAGTGCGGGCCGGCGCAGTACCCGTTGTGGCGCAGCATGGTATTATTGTTACATTACGTACCAACAGTAGAGTTGTACCCGCACACGCAGTGCGAGCGGTATGGCGCGTCCCGCGGCGCGTCCTCCAGCGAGTGCGGGCCGGCGCAGTACCCGTTGTGGCGCAGCATGGTATTATTGTTACATTACGTACCAACAGTAGAGTTGTACCCGCACACGCAGTGCGAGCGGTATGGCGCGTCCCGCGGCGCGTCCTCCAGCGAGTGCGGGCCGGCGCAGTACCCGTTGTGGCGCAGCATGGTATTATTGTTACATTACGTACCAACAGTAGAGTTGTACCCGCACACGCAGTGCGAGCGGTATGGCGCGTCCCGCGGCGCGTCCTCCAGCGAGTGCGGGCCGGCGCAGTACCCGTTGTGACGCAGCATGGTATTATTGTTACATTACGTACCAACAGTAGAGTTGTACCCGCACACGCAGTGCGAGCGGTATGGCGCGTCCCGCGGCGCGTCCTCCAGCGAGTGCGGGCCGGCGCAGTACCCGTTGTGGCGCAGCATGGTATTATTGTTACATTACGTACCAACAGTAGAGTTGTACCCGCACACGCAGTGCGAGCGGTATGGCGCGTCCCGCGGCGCGTCCTCCAGCGAGTGCGGGCCGGCGCAGTACCCGTTGTGGCGCAGCATGGCGCGGTAGCACGACGTGGCGTACGAACACTTCGTGCAGCGCGTCGTGCCTCTGGGACGTACACAATCATACTATCAAGAATATGACATAACATCCATACATGTTTTTAAGTCCTATGTATTAGGGGGCGAGCTTATTGCCATCAACCAGAACATCTCCGGACTCCGTTCTGCTAAATCCAATAACACGCACACCAGTAAGGCGCGCATTTTGAACGATTCCTGAAGATGTTCATTTAAGTTCAATTTAAGGCAAATTAGGATAATAATAGATCTATCAGATCTATCCCCGAAGGGATAGGCAGAGGTATAGGTACTTATATTGTCAGTTACACTAAAGTCCTATCTTATTACAGCCGATTTTTAAACAAATAGCCGAGTATGAGTAGTAGTAGAGTAGTGTTATAACGGCGATTATACTCACAAGAAATGTTTATCCCTGTCCAGCGGTGTGTCACATTCCCTGCAGAGCATACCATCGGGCAGCACGAGGGTCAAATTTTCAAACGTGTCCGCGATCGTGTGGTTAGCTGAGTCCTTTACTGGAGGTCGGGCTTTATTCTGCAAAGAAAGAATTATTAAGTATTTTAGTATTAGAAGATCTTTTGGATCAGAATGTAGGAATGTAGAATATAGGTTTAGAGGAATACCAAAGAAACGACGGATGGACTGTGTGAAAGATGATATGGGTAGAAATGAAGTGACTGCTGAGATGACGTGTAATAGAGAAGTGTGGACGAACACATGCTGCGTCGACCACAAATATATTGGGACAGGGCAGGAGAACAGCATTGCCAGACGTCCCGCTATTTCAATCAAAATTACATGTCCCGCGCGGGACAGGCTCGGTCCCGCTTTTCGGGGATAACTCGACCGTGCGTGCAGCGTGCTGAGGAAGCGCGGACTGGCCGCCCGCCCGGTCTGAAGCTAAATAAATAAAAAGCAGTGAGCCAGTCAAGTGGTGAGATGCGTTGCGTGCGTAATTTAGTTTAATTACATTTAAGAGTAAACAAGTTAGCGGCACGAACTAGTTAGGTGGGCGGAGTTAAAATGCATGCTATTTCATCCGACGTCACGAGCGAAAGGGATAGACGCTGTAAAGAGCAGTAAAAAGCTAGTTCGTAAGTTCGCGTGCACATACACACTCCTAACGCTGAGTGACTCGCGCATGTATGCATGCGCGATTTCATTGATATCGGTGGCGCGTATTGCGATTCATGTTTGAAGGACAACATAAACTCAATCAAACAAAGTGATTGTTCTATGTTCTAACATAACACCTATGTTATGTTAGAACATAGGACAATCACTTTGTGAAACGTAATTATTATGCACCCAATTTAGTTGTTATTATGATTGGTCAAGCTCCTACATATTAGGTAGGTACTTACCCGCGACATTGCCCACGACATTGCCCAATGAGTTCGCTTGCGAAAATGTGAATATAAGTAGAACAATGTAGGTAGTAATCAAGGTAGATATTGTTATCATCAACAAATAATTTCATTGATTTGACTTTTTTTTTCTATACCTTTGTTTTTGTAGGTTGTGCAACTTTAGGTGCAGTATGATAAATGATGTTTATTTTGGAAGTAGGTTTTTACAAACACTTTTACACGTCAATTTTTTTAAACTAGATGGGGCCGGTGTTTCGTACCTGACTACTCTGAGAAGAAACAGCCGAAACAAACTCAGAGGTCATAGTCTCTTTTGAAGTCCAGACATAATCTTGCTCAATTCACATGAGGACTATGCAGATTAGTGTCTGAGATGCAATGGTCTTTTGAAGAAAGAACCACACAGATTTGAGTGGACCTGTCCAGTCATTGCAAGCATTTGTCAGTTATCGTGTAGCTCGACTTATTAACTCAAGGAGCTCAACGAAACGACGAACAATACCAAAGAAAGGACATTTGGGTAGGTCGCTTATAGTACTCAAACTGCCAGACAGTTGTGGGGAAAGAAAATCTAACAAAAAAAAAAATGTGACCCACATGGTCCCCACATTCACAATAATCAAATAAAATTAATAACAAGTTCTTTTTAAAATGAATGTAAATAAAAATCACAAAAATCATTAAATGTCACAATGATAATAAAAAGTAAAATACTTAATGAAATAAGTATTCATGTCAAATCAGTAAATGTCACATAAAATAATTAAAAAAATAAAGTAAAAAATTAAAAAAATACATGTGAAATCATTCAATGTCAGAGTGAATAAAAGAAAGGAATCAACAATAAACAAGCGAAGTCCGAAATTTCGCCATTCACAGAGCAAATTTAATTGGAGCAGCTTAATCCCGAGCCTTTTTATCTTCGAGATAGTGATTAACATGATAGTAGGCTTTCAGGCATAACTTCCGTTTTATGAATGATTTGAATTTATTAAGACTTAGTGCTTGAATATGGCTCGGAAGTTTATTGTAAAAACGTGTACATTGGCATGTAAACGTACCCCCTATTTTTTTGAGCCTCGTTGCAGGAACAACAAATTTGTGTTTGTTCCTCGTATTTATGTTGTGGATATCACTGTATTTTTTAAACAAATTAATATTTTTGTGTGCGTACAAAGGGTTTTCATAAATAAACAGAGAGGGCACAGTAAGAATATTAATCTCTTTAAATTTTTCTCTGAGGGAGTATCTGGGTCTTAATTTATAAATTGAACGAATTGCCCTTTTTTGTAAAACAAATATTGTCTGAATATCGGCGGCATTGCCCCACAAGAGAATACCGTACGACATCACGCTATGGAAATAACTAAAGTAAACTAAACGGGCTGTCTCTAAATCAGTTAAATCACGAATTTTTCTAACGGCGTATGCTGCAGAGCTAAGTTTTTTCGACAATTTGTCTATATGCGGGCCCCACTGAAGCTTGGCATCCAAAGTTATGCCTAAGAACACTGTGCTCTCTTCCGGTTTCAACTCTACATCCTTAATTAGTACAGTAGTTTCCACTTGTCTTACATGGGGTATCGTAAACTTAATACATTTTGTTTTTTTCTCATTTAGGAGTAGATTATTAACATTAAACCAATTAACGACTTTTGCCAGGGCGCTATTAACATCATCCGTAACTAACTGTTGACGTTTGAGTTTAAATAAAAGAGAAGTGTCGTCTGCAAACAATACTATGTCATGATTATCCTTTATGAGGTAAGGTAAGTCATTTATATAAATAAGAAACAAAAATGGACCAAGAATTGAGCCCTGGGGTACCCCCATTCTTACTACGGATCCGGGAGATCTTTTCCCGTTAACATCAACTCTCTGAATCCTATCACTCAAATATGAAATAAGAAGATCCAGAGAAGCGTTACGGATTCCGTAGTGGTGTAGTTTCCTGATTAATGTTTCATGAAGAACACAATCGAAAGCTTTAGATAAATCGCAAAAAATGCCCAAAGCGTCGCATTTGTCCTCCCAGGCATTATAAATGTGACCTAAAAGTTCAACATCAGTAGTTGAACGACCCCTTGTAAAACCGAACTGTTTTTTAAGTAATAACTTATGTTTATTGAAAAAACTTTGCATTTGTGCCAAAATTAATTTTTCAAAAATTTTACTAAATGTGGGTAGTACTGAAATGGGTCTATAATTAGTGGGGTCTGATGTACTACCCGATTTAAACAATGGTATTATTTTACTATAGGTATTTCATTAGATCAGGAAACTCACCACGGTCAATACAATCGTTAAATATTACAGCTAATGAAGGAGCTACAATGTTTATAATGGATTTAGCAACGTCTACAGAATGACCCCATAGATCGGCGGTCTTTTTAACATTTATGGTGTGAAAAGTTTTAATTATATCTTTACAGGTGACATATTGAAAATTAAATTCGGAATCACAGACTGAAACGTTTTCCCTTAGTAAAGACTCGGCAGCAGCAGGTGGCGAGTTTATCGATTTAGTAGTCGATACGGGAATATCCGCAAAGAAATTTTCAAAGGCTGTGGCAACTTGAGTATCTGAATTTAAAATATTATCGCCAATAGCAAGGCTGTAGTCACTATTTCGGTTGCAAGACCTTCCCGTTTCGCTATTAATAATGTTCCATGTCATTTTAATTACATTACTACTATTTTTAATTTTTGAACTCAAGTAACGTGACTTTGCTATAAAACAAACTTTTTTAAATAATGTTGAATAATTCTTAACATACAAATTAAATTTCTACAGTTTTTAAATAAGTCCGCTCTTCATACAGCTCATAAAGTCGTTTTCGACTCTTATGAATAACAATGGGCCACCATTGTTATTCATAAGAGTCGAAAACGACTGAAACCAGTCGTTGAAAGAAGCGTTACTATTTACAGATATTGTATTAGGGACAAATGTGTTTTCAAATTGTGTGCAATACATACTGAAAAAATCGTTATATTGTTGATTTGGATCATCATTATCTGACAAAAGTGGTAGTTTGGATATAAGTTTAGTTTTAAAAGTTTCCAGGCGATTTTTACTTTTTGGATTAACAATGATATCCGTTTTAGTTACTTTCTTGTTTACATTTGAAATTGTGATCAATTGCCTACAATGATCTGAATCTATTAAGAGCGGGCCTAAAGCAAAATCTTCAATCTTTGATTAGATTTTTAGAGTAGTAAATCATGTTCCAATTGGAAAAAAAGTATATGTCAGGAAACTTCACTACGAATGTGATGGTTGACATTAGCGAAAAACATAATAGGATAAAATTTTCTCGATAGAAAACCATCACAAAGTTACCTCTAATTTTCAACATTTTTGGTTTTTATTCTATTTTGGTGCATGTTACTGAACCATAAACTTGATAAATATTATCACTCATGTATAACCTATAGCTGACATTGGGATTTTTTTCAAAATATTTTCTATTTTAAGAGATAATAGACTCAAAGCATTTGGCGCTTACTACATTTTTATTCCGCGCAATACGCAGTCTTCCGTCCCGCGTGACGCGAGCTTGAGACATCAGTTTGTTTCACCGATCACTCGCCGATCAGTTGCCCTCGCTCTGTTGAGACGGGTAGTCTATGTCACTTTGCTCCGCGCCAATTCGCCATTAATAATATCATTGAATCAATTATTTTTTTGTGTAACATGGGTAACAAGAAAAATACAATTGAAAAGCGATAACTAAAACAGTTAAAGACTCAAATGATGGCTGATTGCCGAAGTCGAAGGTACTATGTATTTTTTACGTGCATAAGCTCATAGTAAACGCAAAATAAACGGATGATTGATTGTTTTTGTCCGAAATTATTTTAAATATATACAACCCGTCCGAATTAACCGGTAGGTAGGTAGTAGGTAGGTAGGTAGTAGGTAGGTAGTAGGTAGGTAGTGGGTAGGTAGTAGGTAGGTAGTAGGTAGGTCGTAGGTAGGTAGTAGGTAGGTAGTAGGTAGGTAGTAGGTAGGTAGTAGGTAGGTAGTAGGTAGGTAGTAGGTAGGTAGTAGGTAGGTAGTAGGTAGGTAGTAGGTAGGTAGTAGGTAGGTAGTAGGTAGGTAGTAGGTAGGTAGGTAGTAGGTAGGTAGTAGGTAGGTAGTAGGTAGGTAGTAGGTAGGTAGTAGGTAGGTAGTAGGTAGGTAGTAGGTAGGTAGTAGGTAGGTAGTAGGTAGGTAGTAGGTAGGTAGTAGGTAGGTAGTAGGTAGGTAGTAGGTAGGTAGTAGGTAGGTAGTAGGTAGGTAGTAGGTAGGTAGTAGGTAGGTAGTAGGTAGGTAGTAGGTAGGTAGTAGGTAGGTAGTAGGTAGGTAGTAGGTAGGTAGTAGGTAGGTAGTAGGTAGGTAGTAGGTAGGTAGTAGGTAGGTAGTAGGTAGGTAGTAGGTAGGTAGTAGGTAGGTAGTAGGTAGGTAGTAGGTAGGTAGTAGGTAGGTAGTAGGTAGGTAGTAGGTAGGTAGTAGGTAGGTAGTAGGTAGGTAGTAGGTAGGTAGTAGGTAGGTAGTAGGTAGGTAGTAGGTAGGTAGTAGGTAGGTATCAAGAAACTTGCGCGAAAGACACTTGCGCGACTGGACTTTTGCGCGACTTAATGGCCACTGAGGTTCACTCTGTAAACATTCACGCCTGTTATTTATACTTGAAGTTGGTTTTTCTGTCGTGGGTGACATTTTCATGGTTTCGGAGTCGCTGATAACTAAAATTAGGTCAAAATAAAAATCCAAGATGGCGGCGAGCAAAATTTTAGGTTTTTCAAACATGGGTGTCGTTTTCATGGTTTTCATGGTTGCTTATTACGAAAATGTGGTCAAAATAAAAATCCAAGATGGCGCTGATGAAATTTTTAGGTTTTTCCATCATGTGTGTCGTTTTCATGGTTTACGTGGTCACTGATAACCAGTGATAGGAATAGGTAGTGCTTATTAGCCTAAACTTCGAAGAAGAACAGAGAAAAGAATCGGAGACTTCCTTAGACTATATTTTATTATGCGACCACGACGAGTTTTTTTTTTTGTAAATTCTAAGAGTAGATAACTAAATGCGCAGCCATAAAAGTCCGCCCATGGTACTTTCGTTGCAATAAAGATTAAATGATGTTTTTAAAGTTCAAAATTTATTAAAAAATATTGATTTAGGGTGAAGAGAGTTATATAAAGGATTTGGTATAATATTTTTTTTTTTTAATATTCTGTATTTTATAATATTTAAGTGTGTTACTAAACAATGTAACCCGGCTATTATTTTAGAATTTTGAAATATACTTCAGAAATATATTTTAGTAAGATAAAATCCAAATACCTTTTGTTTTTGAAATAATAAATCACTTGAACTTTAGAAATTTCAACAAACGTGGCCGAGAGTGAGCTAGAAAGTAGATATTTACTTCAAAACGTGTACGGCTCCTTGACAAAGATAGCGTTTCATAGTTTTATGATGAAGAAGTCGTTTCCAAAATGTTCTTAAAAAAAGAAAACTTTCAGAAATTTTGATGGTTGTAACGACTGTGTTATGTTATGTCTAGTCGCAAACTTTAGGTAAACATAGACCAATTACTTATTCCAAATAACATTAATTTTTGATGTAGGTACTTACGTGATGTCCCGGAAAAAAATACAGTCTAAGCAAGTACTATTATCTATTCTGTGGTCTAAGGAAGTCTCCGATTCTTGTCTCTGTTCTTCGAAGTTTAGGCTAATAAGCACTACCTATTCCTATCACTGCTGATAACGAAAATGAGGTCAAAATGAAAATTCAAGATGGTGCCAAAGAAAATTTTTGGTTTTTCTGTCATCGGTGTCGTTTTTATGGTTTTTAGGGTCACTGATAACGAAAATGAAGTCAAAATAAAAATCCAAGATGGCACCGGCATAAATTTTTGATTTTACGTCATGGGTGTCATTTTCATGGTTTTCGAGGAAACTAATTACGAAAATGAGGTCAAAATGTAAATCAAATCAAATCAAAAATGTTTATTTGTCAGGACATGGTACATATAGTTGTTACAATATTGGTTCCTGCATATCCTGCCATAATATGGCGTACAAATATTTTTATACAAAAACAAAGCTTATGTCACTAACCCAGAATCAGAATGTATAATTTATTGTTAAAGTATATAGATGTTACCCGTGTTACAGTGTGCTTGAGATGGCGTATAGAAATATTATCATAAATTTAGAACGTGCAGAATATACCATTGTCCCTTAATACTATAAAAACAATACTGTCAAAGCAACGTGTTCCTTATATTGTCTCGAAATGTCAACAATAAAATTTATTAGATAACAAAAATGATAGATGTCAAAAAATAAAAATATAGGAGATTATGTCAATTAAAATATTTTTAAATCAATTTATGTAAGTCAACAGCATTAATCATTGTTAAACTACTAGGTATAATACATTATTATGAATTTAGGGAATCAATTATGCAAAATATATTGTTATAGATTGTATTGTAGTGATAATACCAAATGAACAATGACTATGTCATGTGGTGTATTAAAGGCTATTATTATTTTGCTGTATGGTCACTACCGACTTATCCTCTAAGTATTCTTGAACACTGTAATAGTTTTTTTCTAATAACATTCTGGACAATACCCTTTTGAACATCGGCAATGGCAAGTCTTGAATACCATTTGGCAAATGGTTATATATAATAATTGCCATGCAGTAAGTATTTCTTTTAAATAGCATTAATTTTATTTGGGGTAATTTCAATTTGTCTTTGTAAATCCAAGATGGCGCCGAGGAAAACGAGGGGTTGCTGAATACGAAAATGAGGTCAAAATTGACCTCATTTTTGTATTCAGCGACCCCAAAAACTATGAAAACGACACCCGTGATCGAAAACCAAAAATGTTCTGGCCGCCTGGGATTTTCATTTTGAGCTCATAAATTTTACACATTCCTCCATTTTTACTTTTTGTTTCTGATTCTTAGTGTATGTCATCAAATTTATTTTTGTTATCAATTTTATAAAATTTTCGATTTTATCTTTTGTGCTTTTTATTATTATTGCCTTTTTGTTCTTTTTATTAACGGGCACAGTATTTTATAAATATTTATTCTACCAATGTTATTAATTTTACACATTCTATAATTTTTGTTATTGTGTCTTGATGTATCAATTTAAAACAATTTTCATCAATGTTTTTATCAATTAGGTATATATCATGTATAGGTATCATTAATACAATCTTATGCATTTTTAAATATTAGCATAGTTATCAATATATTATCTTTATTTTTTTTAATTTCATCAATTTTTATTCGTTACCTATTCAATTTTACCAATGTCATAAATTTTATACATTCTATTATTTTTACTTTTATTATTGATTCTTATTGTACGGTATGTCCTCAATTTTATTATGGTTATCAATTTTATACATTTCTCGATTTTGTCATGTTTGGTGTTTATGAATGCCTTTTTGCTCTTATTAATGGTCACAGTATTTATAAATTTTATAAGTTATTAAAAAATTGAATGTTATTTATTTTATTATTTCATCATTTTACTTTTTGTTATCGTTTTTAATGTATTTATAATATAACATTTTCTTTTTAGTTGGTATTTGTGCAAAAATTGTAGACATTAATATGTGTTTGTTTATGTTGTCGAGCGTATGGCACTCGTGGGCCAAAAAAACAAAAAAAAAAAACCACCTTCAAGTATAAATAAATAAATATTGCTGGACATTACACACAGTGCCATCTAAGCAACGAGGCTTAGTGTGTCGTGGACACCAGATAGTTGATATACTACATAGATACTTTTTGTTTGTAAATACATACATATTATACATACATATAAACATCCATGACTCGGAAACAAATGTCCATGCTCATCACTCAAACATTTGCTCCGACCGGGATTCGAACCCGGGACCCTAAGAACGTAAGGCAGCCTCACTACCGCTGCGCCAATCGGGTCGTCAAAATAACAGGCGTGATGATAAAACGAAATGGAGAAAAAAATTAAGATAAAATGGAGTACTCAAAAGTCGAAACTTTTATTTCACGACATACAAACAACATAGGAATGTATTGTATAGAAGGTGTTAAAAAATGAATACAAAAAAAAATAAGAAAAAAAAGTGGCTTTATTTAACTGTGTTGCTTGCATATACTACGCCCTACCCGCTACACTACGCAAGCTTGGTCCCACGCTTCGCGCGTCGTGGCGCCGCGGCCGTTCGTGTTTGTTATCGGCACTAATGCGGGTGTAGCGAGACGCGCGGGGGAAATCAGAATTTATCCTGGCGTTAGGCCCGCTCTTAAGTTAATAATTGCTTTTTGGGTGGGTATAATATCAGTGTTAATATTATCCAGGCAAGTAGCACTAGTTGGGGTTATTCTGGTGGGCTCGAGAAATTTGTTTTCAAGATTGTATGACTGAAAGAGGCTTATAATTTTAGTACTTAACCCAGAATTTTCTAACAAATTAATATTGAAATCACCACAAATGATTATTGACTTAAACTACAGATTTGAACTACAGATTGTATGCAACACTTCATCCATTACCTTTTCAAAACCATCATACAACCCTGAAGGAGGTCTATACACACTTAATATAATAAACTGCTCCAATTCTATACAGGCTATTTCAAATGTTCGCTCAACAGATTAACCTTGCGGTCTTTAAATTTAAGATGATTATTTACTAAGATTAATGCACCGCCATGTACAGCATTTACCCTTCTGAATGAACTACCAACCTGGTGATTACTGAAATTGAAAATTAATTGATGACATTTGAGCCAATGCTCCGTTATACAAAGAATATCTATATTGTTACAATTCAGGAAAAGTTCTACTTCTAATTCTTTGTTCAAAAATCCTTGAATATTTTGATGAACCAGGTGGTGATACTTTCAAAACATTCGCTTGATTTACTATCTGGCTTCCTTACAATATTGCAAAAGGTCGCCTCCGGTGACAAAATTTCAAAATTAAATGATTGACTGATTCATTAATTGTGATCAAACTATTAGCAGAGTAATTTAATTGAGTATTGCATTGCTCAACAGAGGCGACTTGATTAGCCAAGTTCTTGGCTGTAATAGAAAAAAAGTATGATAGCGACACAGCTACTTGTCTTTTCTAATAGTTTGAAAGATAGCACCTGTCCACAAGATATCTATCTTTTGTCTAATAAAAATTGTCACCAATATAATTATTAATGTCAATTAAATGAAATACATTACTATTAAATGTCAATTTATGCAATGTTCTGTTAATATTATATCTAAAGTAATTTTCTTCCTGTGGAAAACTTTTACTATAAGGAAATGTGAACATTACAATTTTTCTTAAACTAAGGTCACTTAATGATCTATAATATTGGAGTAATTCTCCTTTATTCACAGTACCCCTATTACAACCAACAAATATTATTAGTACAGAATCCTGTTTGAAGTTGTAATTAATAATTTTCATCATGATATCATATAGGGAACAACCTGAACCAGGCATACAAAAGTTCATAATAGAATGTTCCGGATACTTATTTGTCAACAAGTGGCCTAAATCCTTACCAATTTCATCAGAGAAAATAACAATTTCTTTATTGACAATCTGTTTAGCTAAACAATTAGTAATTACTAATGGTAAACTAACACAGGACCGCGGTATGGTTGTATCACCTAGAGACAATGAATGGGCCGGTGTTGGTTCAACAGATGGTGGTGGGCAATGCTCACAGTTGTTAGTTTCTGTACTTACCAGCTCATTCATAGCCAATACATATTCCCTCATTTGGTTTTCAGAGGCTGTATATTTAAAATTGAGTGAAGTTAATTTCTGTTGTAGGTGGTCAATTTCACACTGCAAGTTCTCTGTGTATATTTGGTAATTCCTATTACTTTTATCTAAGTTTAAAGAATAATTATCTAATTGTTTTAGAAGGTTCAACCTTTCCCTATTTAATTTTACATTTTTAATGAAAAGCTTTTGTTTTTTGACCATTTTCTTAGTTTTAACTATGTATTTGTTTATTTTAATATATTTTTTTAGTTTATTCTTACCCGTGATGACTTGCACTGATTTAATTGACTTTAATTCATCATCACCTGTCAGATCTATAGTGTAAGGTTGGGATTTATCAGAAATCATTGACGGAGCAATAGGCACCAATTCACTGAACAGACTTTGGTTCAATGAGGCTGTGATGTTATGATTGGTTGTCTCGAGCTCTGATATTTGACTTCTGGCGTCACGTAGCTGTTGTTGCAATTGAAGCTTGTGACTGAGAGTTTGTTCATACTCT
Source organism: Xestia xanthographa (assembly GCA_905147715.2). Lineage (NCBI taxonomy): Eukaryota > Metazoa > Arthropoda > Insecta > Lepidoptera > Noctuidae > Xestia > Xestia xanthographa. The sequence goes on from LR990655.1 coordinate 4,826,301, forward strand.
GTGCTACACTGGCTGAACCCGTCCACAATGACTTGGAGCCTATCCCGGTCTTCTATGGCATCAGTGAATTGAGTATATAGCTGAGCCATTTCCATTTTTAACTTGTTATTCCTTTCATGGGCTTCAGAGAGCACCCTTTCATTGTCATCTATTTCCCTGTTTAGTTGGTTACAGGACTCCTTACACGCCTTTAATTCGCTCAAAGCCTGACTAAGTTTGGACTCTTCGAGGCGAGCGCAGGCACTGCGTCTCATAATCATGATTCAGGAGAATAGAGACAAGATAAGAGAAGAATAGGTGCGGTAGAATTGTATATGAAACGATTAATTGAAAGGAAAAATGAAATTTAATACGACAAAAAGAAGTTCTGTCACCGAACCAAACAGGGTTATGTTTACGTTTCAAAGGTCATCGGCATCAACAGGTAGCCGTAATGAAAAGTGATCCAGTTAATAGAAAGCAAATAATTAGAACGTAAACAATGTACTACCAAGTAAAATAAGTTGTATTGTACAGTCACGGACTATAATTGATAAGCCACTTTCAAGATTTCCAATTTTACAGTTGTATATATTCACGAGATTACACGATTAAACACGAACTCAAACCGAATGCTCGGAAACAAAATGACACATTACTAATAATCGGAAATAGTCTTATCCATAGAGGTTGAAAAATGACTTATAAGTTGTCAATGATAAAACCATACAATGGTGCTGACGTGTATCCCAATCTATTTGATACTGACCTCCTTTGAAGAAATAGTCCTTATTAAATACTCTTTATTTCTGAAAACCTATCCGAAGCCAGAGTGACAGTTGAAATGTCGCTGTTAGAAAAGATAAAATTTCTCCGTACGCCACCGTTACTATGGCTACGCTAAAACAATATTGTCGCTAGGTTACGGTTGCTACACCTGCAATGGGGGCTATCGCGTGTGAATTTGCCGCTAGAGGCGCTTGTGTAGACTAAGGTCCTCCAAAATGTCAGATGTCATAGAGTGTTCGCGCGTTGTGTGCTTTTTTATCACGTATTTATACTAATACTCACGATTGTGTTCTAGATTGAGTCATTCCTGATTAATTATGACATGAAGATTTTAAGTAGCAACTTAGGATCTTAGTATTGTAGTACTTGGAGGTAGAATGATTTTTAAATGGTTCATGCTTGCTAATTTTAGGAAGAATATTGTAAATATATATCTAAAGCTTACACTATGTTGTTATACGTAATAAAATAAACATTTTTATGAAGTTATTGGTGCTTTAAAGTATTGAATAGAATTATTGACAGGACCTTACTCGACAGTGCGCCATCTGGTGAGCTCTAAAACGATAGCCCCCATTCGTCGACTTTAGGTAGTCACTCTGTACTAAGTACGAATATAACCGACTAAACCCGATTTGCATTACACGGCTAAAATACGAATGGTGGGAAGTGGCTCATCATTTATAGTCCGTGACTGTACCTGATATTAAGATGACAATGCAAGATTCCATCGAACCGGTAACTGTCAGTTTCACAAATGAATTTATATTTATTGAATATTTATATTTATTGAATTTATATATGTAAGTATATTATATTTATGTATATTAGGTAGGTACTATTTATGTTAAATAGGTATTTACTTACCGTAGCTAAATAGCTATAATTAACCCATAGGCTACTCCCTGTAAGTACAGCCAGAGTCAGGATAAATGTTTTTTCGACAGCGTGACTTTGATGTGACTGTGAGGCTTGTTGTTGGTTCATCAAATAAAAAATATGTTGTTTTGTAAATTGTTTATTGGGTGTTCTTTAACAATAGCGGTCTGTAATATTCTCTTAGTACCTATACAGTTATCAACAATAGGCATTGTGTCGCCACAGAGACTAGCACAAACGTCTATCAAAATAGTAGGGAGTCAAAAGGCGCGGCGCGGGACAAGACCGCGTCAGCGTGGCACGCGTGATTAGTCTACTTCTTTCAACACTGTTTACTTTTCTAATTAGTCACTTTCCAGTTTGGCGGAAGAGTTGCCACAATACTTATTTGCTTCACGGAGGTTCTTGGCAACAGAGGAGCTCGTGGCAAAATAATAACAGCCACTCGGGTCGATCGTTAGGTTAAGCCGTGCTTGCCTAGGTTGGTCTGTGGATGGGTGACCACCCATTACATACCGAGTTTCTTCCGTGCCTCGGAAAGCACGCTAAGCCGTTGGTCCCGGCTGTCATACCAAGGGGTATCGTATTACCCGGTACTAACTGGGTTGTGGAGGTCAGATAGGCAATCACTCCATGTAAAATACTGGTATTCAGCTGCATCCGGTAAAACTGGAAGCCGACCCCAATATAGTTGGGAAAAGGCTAGGCAGATGATGAGGTTCTTGGCAACATTTGCGGTATTTATTGATATACCCGCAGATCCCCTAAAAAGAAAAGTACTTGATAAAAAACTCCATCAAATTATAAAATACCTATCTTGAGAGATTATAAATTGTGAACGTTACATTTTATAGTAGGGGAGCCCACGAGGCTAAATGGGGATTTACTCGAGCGTCGTAGAGACCTATTGGGATGCAAAGCTTAGATGATAAGAAGAAAAAAATGTTATATGATATATACCTTTACATCGGTGGGGGAAGCGGCTATAGATTTTTAAATATGTAAAAAAAACTGTTGCATGGACATCCTCGAGCGCATCAGATATTGATAGCATCAATGCCCTACGTATTTTTAATAATGTACGTATGTTAATCTGATCGTTTGCATGATGCGGGTGGTTGTATTTAAGGGTTGAAAATTAAAAAAAAAAAAAAAAATCGAGCGCGTCAGATTTTCTAAGGGAGTGTTAAGTACACCAAAAAAAAGCTCTCATTCACTAATCTGACGATTTCGATGGGACGCAAACTCGCGGCCATTTTCATAATGTGCAAAAAAAAATCGCCATTTTGAAATACTCAAGCGCGTCAGAATAAGATATATATGGTTCATCTTTATGTTCTAAACGTACTGTCTCATAATCTGACGATTATCTAGAGGGATTCGCCTGATCTGACAAAAAAAAATTAGAAAAGCGGTTCACTTTAAAGGCCATCCCTGCAACTTCCCGCTAATTCCATTCCTGGGCGCTTGAAATTGTACTTATGACATTTTTGAGCTCAAAATATAATTTATGTGATATTTTGAGCTCGCTAAGTTCAAAGAAATAATATTTCTATACATTTGAGCTCTCCCAGCTCGAAAGTCTGATAGAAGTTTCATAGAACACTATTTTTGATGATGAACCTATGCCAAGTACCAAACATGGTACGCAAGGGGCCAACGACTTTATGTTAGGGATTTCCCCCCTCAGCGACAGTGATTAAATAATAATTAGTGTAAATGTAATAAAAGTATTAAGTGTAAATAATATTGTGTGTGTTTATAATAAAAATCTGCCGCTTTCAAAAGGTGAGGGACTGAAATTAAATTTTTAATTTATATAAAGTTATTTTTGTAGCTTTCTGTCTCCCAAGTGTTTTGATACTTATTTTTCTTCACGAGTGTACATGCGCTAAAGTTCGCAAAGCCTATGTTCAAACTCGCCAAGATACGTCGGGCGTATTGTATGCCACGAACGAGTCTTTATGATCAGCTGTTATGGCGTCATGGCAACAGAAACCAGAGTGGGGACGGAGTGAGAGAGTAATAGATAGAGAAAGAGTGAGAGAGGAATAGAAATCCGGAGAAGGAAATGTAGGCATCACGCAGCTGCACGCATTTAACTTTATCGACGAATTTTTGTTATTTCGGCTTGCGGAAATCGTCAGATTATATATTTTTCATTATTCTTGAATTATTTCCTTCAAAATAAAAAAAAAATTAGCTACGCTCGAGAATGTCGAGATGACGTTTTTTTTTTACAACTTTGTTGCCCTCCCCTTTTTTTACGTCACTCTCAAATTGTCAGATTAGTGGAATATACACTTTTTAGGATGTAATTAACTCACCCTACCTTAATCTGACGCGCTCGAGAATTTCTGATGGTCAATTTTTTTTTACTAATCTGATCCTGTATCCTTCACGGGCGGCCTTATATATGGGCCTCATGTTTTGTGGAGGTACTTAACCGGGTACAAGGTATCCCCCTGTATATTAATCTGCCGCGCTTTAGTAAATCCCGAAATCCCCGCTTGGGCTCCCCTACTATTACGAAAAAGAACTTACGATTCAGACATACTAGTCATTGTTGTAGGAATATTTTCTTTATTTGCATTTTGAAAACCTTCCTTTTACTCTGCACCTCTTTTTGCGAGCGACACTTTGCCATAGGCTGGTCTTTTCGCTCCTACGCTTAGGTATCCTTATTTGGCTCTGTAACACAAAAGATTATTCTGTAGGTGTAGGTATGTTAGTTTGTATGTACTTAGTTCGTATTATTCTGTAAGAAATCAAATCTAATCCAAAATAAACTACAACGCCCTAGCAAAACTACTAGGTTAAGGTACTATTTTATTTAGTAGTAGGCATCTAGGTAGGTACTATCGAGGACACTCCCGCCTGACCACCACTAAGCTCATTTTTGTTTGCACTCGCAACATAAAAACGCTATCTAGCCCCGCCCCGTTGACTTGGTGTAGAAAAAATTAATGAAAAGATACCGAATCGGCCGAGCGCATTGACGACGCACGCTAAACGAGAGTTTTTGTTATTTTGCGCGCCAAAATTGACGCTTTCCTAATAGGCCCAAACTTTAAGGGGGCGTGGCTCGGCGCCTCCGCATGATTTAAGCGAAAAAAAATTAAAATGGTCAGGCGGAAAAGACCCCGATAGTACCTAGGTAATACATTAACATAATACTACTTCATGTCACAAAGTAACGAGTACCTAGCTTCGGGTGGCCGAGCCGAGCCCAGCCGAGCCGAGCTTCTGAGTGTCGGAAGCGCGTCTTTCGCAAATATTTCCAAAACTTTTTTAAACGCCGACTTAGAAATGATCACTATCAAAACGTATTATAAAACAGTCTCCACCGCGTCTGTCTTTCTGTCTGTCTGTCCGCGACAAACTCAAGAACTGCAGCACGGATTTTCATGCGGTTTTCACCCATAGACAGAGTGATTCATGAGGAAGATTTAGGTGTTTCATCAGTCTCTTGCCCTTATCTTAATTTATTTGGGGTCGGCGCAGCATGGTCTTCTTCTTCCATACTTCTCTATTTTTCGTCATCTCATCAGACACTTCTTTTCTTGCCATATCATTCTTAACACAGTCCATCCATCGTTTCTTTGGTCTTCCTCTACTCATTATATAGATTTAGGTGTTTATAACATCGTGTTGCGTTGACGACCCGAATGGCGCAGTGGTAGTGAGGCTGCCTTACGTTCTTAGGGTCCCGGGTTCGAATCCTGGTCGGAGCAAATGATTGTGTGATAAGCATGAACATTTGTTTCCGAGTCATGGATGTTTATATCTATACTAATATTATAAAGAGGAAAACTTTGTTTGTTTGGTTGTAATGAATAGGCTCAAAAACTACTGGACCGATTTAAAAAATTCTTTCACCATTCGAAAGCTACATTATCCACGAGTAACATAGGCTATATTTTATCCCCGTACTCCCACGGGAACGGGAACTACGCGGGTGAAACCGCGGGACGTCCGCTAGTGTATAATAAGTATGTATTTACAAACAAAAAAAAGTGTAGTAGTAAGTGTAGTATATCGACTATTTGGTGTCCACGACACAAGCCTCGTTGCTTAGTGTGGCACTAGATGGCGCTGTGTGTAATGTCCAGCAATATTTATTATTTATTGTAATTATTTTTTTTAGTAAAGAAAATTCAATATTTCGTGATCAAGTCGTCAAAAATATCAATTTCCGGGAGCTTTCATGGCGTACACTGGCTAACCTTTATGAGATTAAACAAAATTATGTTATAAAAAAAGAATTTTAGTTGTTATAAAAAACCAAGAGAAAAGTCTGCAATAACATAATAATGTCCAGGTAACCATTTTTATCTTTGAAAATTTATTTAAAAATATTACGTATGTACCTACCTAATTTGCAAAGTACAAAAATCCTTATCCAAATAAGTAGGTATGTTCATAATGTTCATTATCTTGACAATTGAATTTAGATTAAAATTGTCTGTTACAGAGTATCATTTGAATGAATAGTTTAGAAGTTATCACAGAATTAAAAAGAAATTAAAACTAAAAAAAAGAAAAACACAAAAAAGTGAAAAATTACTTTAGAACTTAACATTTATTTATTTAATTACAACGATTGTATTTAAACCAATTACTGTAACTAAAACTAGAAATAAAAGAGTAAGAGATACCTACCTATCATAAAATTAAAATATACATAACTAGCGGACGTCACGCGGTCACCCGCGTAGTTCCCGTTCCCGTGGGAGTACGGGGATAAAATATAGGCTATGTTACTCAGGGTGAATGTTCTAATAGTGACAGAAATCGGCGCAGTAGTTTTTAATTTTATTCATTAAGTTCAAACATACACACAAAAATCTTAAAGGTATCGGCGCAGTAGTTTTTAATTTTATTCATTAAGTTCAAACATACACACAAAAATCTTAAAGGTAATAGTGGATAAACCTGACTGGCCGTTCCTGGGGCACTGGACCCGTATACACAGCTGCAGGTCTGGTGCACCGGGAAGCGGACTTAGTTATAGCTATAGGTTTTTGAATTGATTATTATTTTATTTTATTTTGATGATAATTGTTAATATTAATATTATTTTAATGAGAATGTTGCTAACATGTACATCTTGTCATGGGCGTTGCCAGGAGGAGGCAGCTCCCCCTAGCCTAGAGGATTATGATTTTTTTTCTCCATGGCCTCAGGATTTTTAAAAGTTTAGCTTTTCCTGCCTGATACCATAATAATGGTATTATACGTAATACATTGTAGCGTAAAATGGAATCACTTAAATTAAGATATTGTTTAACCCTGCGAAAAAAAATCAAAATGGCTCCTTTTTTCTACCTCTGGAGTGGCACTCCTATTGGATTTTTGAATGATCGATCTATACAATATACAGAGCTTGAAATAAATTAGGAGCCCCTTGCCCCGAGGCCTTATCTAAATATGCAATTATAGCATAATTATCTGAGGCAATGTTGTAAAAAAGGCCAATGGCGAGATCTTAGCTGAATTTTATTTGAGCGTCTAAAAGTGACTTAAATACGAAGGCAGTTCCATTATTTTTCAACGTTTTTTCAAATTTTCACATTAACTAGTTAAGGCCGGATAAAAAAGTTAATATAATTGAAAAGTTATTTGATTTTCTCATTGAGGTTTAGTGTTGCCATTTTATATTTATTCTGCCAAGTGACATTATGTACAGCATTATTGTAACAGGATCAGTTTTAGTTTGTTATTGTAATTAAACGGAGTTAATGAATTAACAATACTGTTTATTTCTAAGTAGAAGTGTTACATAGGGGAGGTAAAAATATTGTAGTGTAAAAATAAATGAATTACTTTCAATTAATGACGGGCAAAAAGACTATTATTCCAAATCTGAAAAAAATAAACTTGGTTTGACAACAGTTGTCAAACCGAGTTATTTTTTTTTTTTAGATTTGGGATAATTGTCTTTTTGCCCTGTTGGTTGATTATTAGTAATAAAAATGTCGCAGACGCTTGCGCATTGTGCTGAAAGAAGTAAAACAAATGAATCCACGTAGCTAAAATGCGCCGAGTGCCCGCACAGCATGCGCCGAGGTGGGTTTGCACCTTATCTTCCTCGAATTGGAGGAATTACTATAGACATAACCTACAAAAGTTCATGACTGAATTTCTATTTATCTCGGCCTTCTCAGGCAAAAATTCTTGCATAAACTAATTCAGAAGTTGACGCCGAGTTAAACAAGATATTTTTTATTTAAAGACGCAATAATTGAATCTCAGCTAAATTAATGTATGGGCGGCTGCCATTGTCCTTTCGAGCTCGCTGTACGCTCGCTCTTGAAGCCTAGTTTTTCATGAGTCTTAACTTTATGTATAAGAGGCCCAGGTAACTACAGTAGGTCGGTAGGAAAAGTGTTAAAATTTTCAACTACTTTCTCTTGAATTTATCTGAAATTCGACCTAGTAACTCCTATATGAACGTTCGAAACCATTCTAACCTGTCCAAGGCAAGGTGTCGTATGAATTTCTAGTTACGCTCCCCCCCTGGCCCAAAAACTGGCGGCCCCCTTGTATCTTGCATATCATGGATTTCTATAAACTAAGTAACACCCATATAATATCATAAAAATATATATATTTTTTAATGAATTTTCCAAAAATTGCCCCCCCCCTTAAAGGAAATCCTGTATCCGCGCCTGACCCCCTCAGAGCATACAGGCGTGAAGTCAGATAAAAAATAACGCGCGACTGATAATACCTATCATTTTCAGCGGAAAAGAATGGTATGGCGATGGCGCCGCGCGCGATCTAACATTTGGTCACTACCTATAACCATTTTCATCTTAGATTTGCGCAAAAAGTAAGTAGTTATTATTACCTACTTACCTGTTTTAAACTTTATCAAAATGTGCCTCACCAAACTTTTGGGTAGGTACATTTTATTATACCTCAAGCTTTGATTATAATAATATAATGTCTAGATGGAGCGTCAGGTGCGCGCAAACGTGTCAAAAAATATCAGCCAACTGTTGGCTTATACGTTCTTACCCGCCGATTAGTGCCGATCGTGCCGCTTTGGCGTCAGCACGTATTACGCGCGCTAAATAATAAACAAATAACAGCGATAAAATGACGGTATGTGCTATTAAACTGTGCCGGAATTATACAGGAAGGGTAAAAAATACCAAGCACATCACCTATCATCGATAAGTAACCTAAAAACTATATATATTTTTTTTGTTTTTATGAACATAAAATTACGCTATATTTTATCAGTGTTGCCAGATTCTTTTTTTCATTCTCCCAACTTTACGTTACGTTATACGTTACGTTTATATTATTTAGTTGGTCTACTTTATTTATCGATTTAAAAAAAGGTGGGAGTTTATAAATTCGTAATAAGTCTTTCTTTATATGATTTTGAAGTCGATACCAAGTAAAACTTGTTATTATATTAGCTAGGTAAATAATTTACTTGATACCGACTTCATGTTCACATTTTAGTAATTATTAGCTGACCCGCGCAACATTGTCTGCGTCATATGAGCTTACCTACCTACCTACTCCCTTCCTAACTACTACCTACCTACCTACCACCTACCTATTACCTACCAACCACCTACCTACCTATTTCTCACCGTTTAAACCTTCCCTGGACTTTCACAAACAATTCAAGACCAAAATTAGCCAAATCGGTCCAGTCGTTCTCGAGTTTTAGAGCGACGAACAGCAATTCATTTTTTTATATATATATTACTAGCAGCCCGTCCCGGCTTCGCACGGGTGGACATTATTATTTTTTCTATTCTATCCTATCTATCTATCCTATCTTTCAAGTTGGATCAAACTGCACAAGGTGTGCAAATTTGATTAAAATCGGTTTAGTAGTTTAGGAGTCCATCGCGGACAAACAACGTGACACGTAATTTATATATATTAAGATTAATAACTGGCACTGATTAAAAGTATTAAATCGGTAATTTAACCTCCATTTTTATTCCTTGGATAAAAGTTATCTGACTAATGAATAATCAGCCCTTAACAAACATAATTATTGAATGAATAGAATATGGTGATCTACATAACATCTTATTTTTTAGAATACCCAATAATCCTATTATCAGGAATCGATGGATAGATCGCATTCAAAAAAGCCGCGGCGATACCACGTGGAAACCAACATAACTACTGTAGTTTGAGAATCTACTGTATAGAGAAAAAGAAATAAATAGTCTAATTTTAGTTTAGTTTGTGAACAAGGGAATCGGCACAATTGTAATAGTAATTTAATTAACTTAGCTGATGTAATACAACATTCAACAACTCTATTTAAATTTAAATTGTGTTTTTTTTATTTATCGAAGAAAGTAACTACATACTTAATAAAAAGACACTACTAAAACTGAATAATAACTACTACATACATACGTAGTCTGGTCATAAGTTTTGTCACATATGGAAAGTTAAATAAATGACACAATGAGTCACGCACTATAACCATTTATATTACAAATGAAAGGGTATAAAATACAGATTTAAACCACATTAAAATTATTCGAAATGTCCTCCTCTTGCTTTGATACAAGCCTTCAATCTGAAAGGCCAGTCATCAATCGAAGCACGCACGACGTTCATGTCGATATCGGCGACTGCTTTAATCAGGGATGCTTAAGTGACTCCAAGTTGCGATGGGGTTTAGCGCAGACCTTCTCCTCTAAGTGCTGCCATATTTTGTAATCCAAGGGATTCAAATCTGGACTGGATGAGGGCCTATCCTCATGCCTGATAATAAAGTCGATTCCACGGGTCGTGAGCCAGTTTTGGGTACTTTGAATACCCAGTGCCTGTTTTCAAACATTGTTTGTGAAAGAGGTTCCACAATGTTTGTTAGCACTGTGTTTTGATATACGAGGGCACTGGTTTTCACTCCTTTTTCACAAAAAAACACATTCGTTGGGCCCAAATAGGACACCCCAAGCCAAACCACGAATGCCGAAGGGTGATGACCACGCTGAACACGTGGCACACGTCTGCTCACTTCTTCACTAGAGTGTGCATACACTTTATCATTTTGTTTGTTGAAACTCTCCTCAACATTAAAAATTTTTTCGTCCGAAATAAGTATTTCGCGGTATTTTTTTGCCGCGTACCGCCTTAAAAAAACACGGCTTCTTTCGAGTCTGATTTTCTTCAGCCGTACGTTAAGAAGATGTGCTGTTTTTTTTTCTATAAGCACGCAGTCCTAGGTCTTCATTCAACATCCTTTTAACAGTAGTTCTGCTTAGTCCCATCTGCAGAGCCAACAATTTTTGATTGCGGACAGGATTTCGTTGGATTCGCGCCTTCACTGCTTTGATGACCGCTGCATGGAGTCCGAACAGTACGAGGTCGACCGCTCCTTTGTTTGTCTTCTAATTTTGAATCTTCCCTGAATCGTTTGATAGTACGATAAATAAATCTCAGTGGAATTTTCAAATTTTTCAGCAGTTTCAAAATCTCAGTTGGCGCGTGACCGCAACGACGCAATGCAATAACTGCGACTGTCTTGTTTGCGCGTCCACTCCATTTAAAAAAATGAACAAAATTCCAGAAACCCTTTGTTTTTATTTTCTTTTAATATTCATATTTCGAATGCCCATAATATTTTCATCGGCTTGCATTCTAAATTCGAAATTTTACCTATGTGACAGAACTTATGGCCCGACTACGTACACCTAAAACTTATTTAATTAGTCTATTTTTTTTATATTTGACTTATGGGAGAATTATTGTAGTAGCTGGTATCATTATTCACGCACACAGAGACATAGTATGACAGTGTAAAACACCGCCTGCACGCACACAGGCTTGAAATTGTTGGCTCGTTTTTTATGTTTTGATTGTAGGGCGACGCTCCATCTAGACATTATATAATCAAAGACCTCAAGCAGCTTTAGTTGGCTCGGCTTCAGCATTGGACACAAACAAAAGAACGCTAATTTTCTAATTAAAGATGTACCTAGGTAGGGATACCCAGTAGGTACTTTATAATTCTAAAATTTCATAAATGCGCGTGAAGCATTAGAATTGTTTATAAAAGTCACGTCATGCGCCCTCATGAATTTTACAAAGTAACTATGTAAACATGAATAAATAAAAGATTCTACTTACCCATTGTTTCTTGAATTGCTTCAATTCACGTCTCTGATGCAACACGTTCAAAATCAAACGCCGCCACCGCCCGTAAATCACTATCAAATCGGAATCCAAAGTCCAATGCCAGGGTCAGTAAAATTTGAGAAAAAATCAAAATAATAAACACAAACTATCAAGAAATATCGGAATCCAAACTACAAGCCGCAGTTAACCAAGTGAGCATGTGTGCACCCACACACACCTCCCCGCTTCCCCACTGACCGGGGTGCCAACTTGTAGCGAAATGCAATATGATTTACAACGAAAGCGGGCGGACGAAATTTTTTATGCAGACCTTTGGGAGTATGGATATCTTCGATCAATAATAGATGGATATCATGAAAAATCTATTGGATGTATCTGTTCAAAATAAAATTATTTCAACTTTTGAATAAATTATCTATCCTTGTATGGTTTCAGTTTTTCCATTTTCATACTACTTAGGTCATTTATTTACGCCCAAAAATGAGTTAAAATTACTGTTGAAATATGAAAGTTTCGACGCTTATAACTTCCAAACCAATATTTTTTTTCCAATTCTGCTTCCATACAGGGCTAGATAATGGCAAGACCAGTTGATACAATTTTTAATTTTGAACCTACACCGTCAAACAAACGAGTAATCACCAGACTACGTTTGTATGGAAGAATGACTGACTTGTGCAACCTTAAGCAAACAAAAGTTATTTTTTTTATTCTTATGACGAATAAGACTATTTAACGATAGGGTAAACCTAATTGAAAATATCATATTTTTACTAAAATACATTTTCCATGGCTATTTTTGCTATCTATTGTCACGTAAACGTAATTTGAACTCAAATAAAAGATAAATATTTAAAAACTTCTGATTATATAGGTTTTTTTACTATGTCCCGCTTTCAACGAAAGAATCCCGCTTTCTTCACTCAAAAAGTTCCAAAGTCCCGACTTAGCAAAAAAAAAATCTGGCAACGCTGTAGGAGAATGATGACGATGATATCAGAGGATCTTCACGGATCAGAGGCATGTAACTAAAAGAGTGTTGAATATAAACGTGATGGATTGGAAGGGAGAAGAGGCCAATGAAAAGTTTGCGTGAGGAATGATATGAACATAAAAGGGAGTAACTGATAGTGTAGTGTCGACAGTGGAGCGTGGAAGGAAACCTATTGCGCCGACCCCAACTACAATATGACAATCAAGATGAACTTAAAATGTCACTTACGGGATATCTTCCTTTCCGTGATTATTGTTAATTTTGACGAGCCCCCGATATTTCGACGCAAGGATTTTTTCTCCATCCACCCGCATTCTCCAGTCAACCCGCGATCATGGCGCTTACGCTTGCAACAGCATCGAAATATCGGAAGCTCAAAATAAACAATATATAATATTATAAAGAGGTAACATTTGTTTGTAAGTTTGTATGTAGGGGGTAATCTTCGGAAGTAATGAACCGATTTAAAAAAATCTTTCACCATTAGAAAGCTACATTCACCCTGAGTAACATAGGCTATATTTTATCCCCGTACTCCCACGGGAACGGGAACTACGTGGGTGAAACCGCGGGACGTCCGCTAGTAAACAATAATCACGGAAGATATCCCGTAAGTGACATTTTAAGTTTAGTTAAAAACCGTCAAAGCTTAAAACAGTGTTTGGACAATGAAGATGATTGATTTCTATACAGTCCTAAATCTGAGGTAATCATCATCATTCATCACCATCATTTCAGCCGAAAGACGTCCACTGCTGGACATAGGCCTTCCCCAAGTGTCGCCACATTGACCGGTCCCGTGCGACTCGCATCCAGCGGATTCCTGCAACCTTCACCAGGTCATCGGTCCACCTAGTGGGAGGTCTTCCAACTCAACGTCTTTCGGTTCGCGGTCGCCACTCCAGAACTTTTCGGCCCCATCGACCATCCGTTCTGCGAGCAATATGCCCTGCCCACTGCCACTTAAGTTTGGCAATTCTTCAGGCTACGTCGGTAACCTTGGTTCTCTTGCGGATGTCTTCATTTCTGATTCGATCGCGCAAGGAAACTCCGAGCATAGCCTGAGGTACTAAATAAATGTTAATTTTGGACTTACTTTAGGTTTGGTAATCAAATGCTCTTCGGAGCAGAGTGGTGTGGCACCTTCCACCGTTATGTGATCACGGACTTGATGTTCCTTCAGTTGGCCTGAAATTAACGGATAATCATTTGCCTAATTTCACTATGTTACAAAACAATATAGCTGCAATGATAATTGAACTTTAATTTTTATATATATATTTTTTTGTTTGTAGTATTCCCACACAAATTCATATCATCATCATCATCAGCCTATTAATGTTCCCACTGCTGGGACTCAGGCCTCCTCTGAGAGGGAAAATACATGTCATGAATACATTTTTAAATTGTAACTACATATAAGTTATTAAAGGCTCGATCATGTCATCAACACAGGTCAAGAAGAAATAACTCTCTCTATCTCAAAAACTACTGAATCGATTTTAATGAAACTTGCACTGTTTCCTAAGTTGGACTAGTCCAGCTAAAAAATATTTTTTTACAATTAACTTTAATATTTGAGATATGCGTGGACACATACATACGCTTGTGAAACTTAGCTAGCACACACGTTTAGAAGCTAGGATTGACTAACAGGGTTATTCAAAGAGGAAATCGCCATGAGACGGTAGGGGGTTCGCGACAAAATTTACGTAATGACGGCTGGGTAACTGGCAGGCGCGGGCGGGAAGCAAGAAGCCGCGCGCGCAATTAAGGCTTTGTCCAAAAATTGACTCAATTTGTGACAAGAAACATCCATCGCATTAATATTAATAAGATACTTGGTTTTGGCCTGTATTTATTACCTTTTATTCAATTAATAAACATTATTTTATTCTATATACAATGCTATTCTTTTCTTGTTGGGGGGCGGAGTTGGGTGTTCGCTGTGATCTGGAAACTTGAATGGGGGTATGTGGAGCCAGAAGTTTGAGAAACCCTGGACTAACATATACAAGAAATGTGCAATTCAGACAATATTACATATTTTATACGGGATTAAGGGAATAAAATTGGTGAGCTCCTTTTTTTTAAGTCGGTCAATAAATAGAAGTTTCCTCTGGTTGACTTACCAAGATGCACAAACTTGAGCACGCATCTGTTGCATCGTACTTCCAACTCTTTATCCTGGTGCTGCTTCAAGTGGTCCAGGTACAGCACTACGTTGGCTGTCAGCTCGTGGTCGTTAGCGTATACCTTTATGACCTGCAAAAGTAAGATGGCATTGTAATCATTTTATTTTCCTGTACTATGGGGGTCTTTTCCGCCTGACCATTTTAATTTTTTTTCGCTTAAATCATGCGGAGGCGCCGAGCCACGCCCCCTTAAAGTTTGGGCCTATTAGGAAAGCGTCAACTTTGGCGCGCAAAATAACAATAACTCTCGTTTGGCGTGCGTCGTCAGTGCACTCGGCCGATTCGGTATCTTTTCATTCATTTTTTCTAGTCAACGGGGCGGGGCTAGAGAGCGTTTTTATGTCGCGAGTGCAAGCAAAAATGAGCTTAGTGGTGGTCAGGCGGGAGTGTCCTCGATAGTACATCTGTGAATAGAGCCAAATTATCTGTTTTTGACATTCATCATGTAGGGTGTAAATGTACCATTAACGAAGCCGAAAGGCACATGTTCTCCCCGTTTTTTTTCTAGATCAGTGTTTTTCAACCTTTTTCATGACACGACCACCCATAGTATGAAAACATATTAGCGATCCCCGCCCCTTTGCTTTTTTTTTCATTTATTTTATTATGTTACAAATATTAAATCCATACAATTTTTTTTATATGCATTTGCATAATTAGGTGTCGGATATTTTTTTTTAGGAATTCGATCTAATTCTCAATGTAGCCAAAACGTATCCAATCCACAATGGGAGAAATTAGTTAATGACAAACAAGCGAAACCTCAATAAGATGGAAAAGTACTAGGTTTTTATTTTGTTAATTTGTATGAACATACAAATGTGTATGTCCTTTAGTTAATATTTTCTTATTAAATCTATATTTCTAGGCTTCATTGTTTTGTTTATTGAGGTAGTTTTCGCGAACTCTTGCGACCCCCCAGGGGGTCGCAACCGGCAGGTTGAAAAACACTGCTATAAATGATTCCAAAATAAGTCTTTTGATGCATGTAATTAAACTTTATCTTATATCCCTGCTTTTTGAGGACGCTTGGTGCTACGGTACGCCGTAATGACTATAGTAAACTATACCTTTAGACAGTATGGACAGAATACAGTTTCGCTTGTGCAGTGAGTTGTCCTGTAGTGGTCTGCGATGGCTCGGTGTGATGAGACGCGGTAGTCGCACACGTCACAAGCGTACGGTAACTCCAGAGGCGCGTGCGTCTTCTGCATGTGGGACGCCAGGGTCAGCACGGCTGCGAAGCGGACCTGTGGAACAAAATAGTAGTTTAGTAAGGCATAGTACTGGACTCTGAGGGTCGAAAGGTTGCAATCGAGCCAGATCATCAACTTTAATTCATTCGTGGTGCGAGTTCCAACCCACCATCTACAGACCTGCTTGAAAGAGGAATTTTGGCCGAAAGGTGTCGTATATCGCCGATTATTATTATTATCGACGACCGAGGACGGTTACGCAACACCACATTACGTAACACGACTCCGACAACGTTACGTGAATAGTTTTAGTATCTTATGGTTTTAAATATGTATTAGTTTATTGTTGTTAAATGTTATTTTATCAGCTATGGGCCTTAGTTGCCTGATAATAAAATGAGTATTATTTTTATTATTATTATAGTGGTTCTGGTGGTACGGTTGTTTACATTTACATTTTACAATGTAATTTGTGGGTTAAACTGTAAATCAAATAGCTTGTTTAACCGTACAGTGCAGTGCAGGGTCGCATGGAGGAAGGAAAAGGAAAATACCTAAACTGCGTAAAGGTAGCAAAGTACAAGAACCCGTGAAATTGTAGGTAACAACAAGAAGGTGTTTCTTGGGTCTTTCTTGAGGAGTTTAGGTTGATGTTATGATTCAGTCAAGTCAGATAGGTAGTGGCTGTATTTAAAAAAAGTGAGCCGGCGCGGGACGCCTAGCAGATGTGAAACATCGAAATTGGTGTCGATTCTTTTGTGCACAAACTAAACTTCATTTAGGCTATTGCTATCTTTTTCTCTCTAATAAAACGAGAAAGAGACGGACGTAATTTAGAGCTGTCAAATTTAATTGGAACTAATATTTCCATATAAATGAAGGGTGCACGTAAAAACATGTCGACTAAAAACACTGTGAAGCGCAAGGCATAAACTAGTTTGACATCTCTAACTTAGTTCATAGCTAAACCGTCCTTTTCTCGCACTGCCTTTTAGTAAAAGATAGCAATAGCCTAAATTAAGTTTAGTTTTTGCACAACAGAATCGACACCATTATTTTGTACAATATGCTTAAAAAAAGTCAATATAAAAATAAACACATAAAATAAAAACAAAACGACTTGATTCACAAAAAAGAAAATCCTTATGCTGGGATCAATCTCGAAGTCACGAGATTGTAACCCAGCGCTGTGCCCCGAGACCAGCTGACTTGTTGTAAATCATGTCGAATATGTAGTGCTGCTTCTAACACGCGATTTTCATGTATTTTTAGTGTACCCGCGCCTATAGATGTTTCACATCAAATCTGGTATTTCAGCTACATCCGGTTGGACTGGAAGCCGACCTCAACATAGTTGAAAAACCAGTTACTGTGTAATCCGTTGGTAAGACAGCAATAGTTTAGCGTGCTTTCGGAGGCATAGAGGAGTTTCGGTATGTTCCAGGACCAACCTCGGGAAGCGCCGCCTAACCTTGAACATCTATTCGGGCGGCTGTTTTTGGCTATGAGCGAGAGGCTCAGTTTACAACTGTCTAAACCTATAAAGGGTGTAAAACACCTCTTAACGAAGCCGAAAGGCACTTGTTCTCCTCGTCATTGCGGTCATTTTTTTGTTCTACACCATACCTTCTAGTTACGGAGATATTGGGGGTCAAAGTTCCAACTTTTTGACAAGATTTTTATTAAATACAAGTTTTTAATGTAAGATTTTTAAACACCTCCATGAATTTGACATTGAATTCTACCACAAAACATTCACCCAAAAAAAAAGTCGTTTCACAGCAATAATTTTTGCGTAAAGTTACTTAGTTTGATGTACAGTATGCTTGGTTGACGGCTTCATAATAAGGTATTTTACACCCTTTATAAACTTGGTGACTCACCTCACAAATAAGACAGGCGTACGTGAAGAGTTCCGGCGACTTGGTATCGGCAGGGTGGTTGTGCTCTTACACCCTGTATAAACTTGGTGACTCACCTCACAAATAAGACAGGCGTACGTAAAGAGTTCCGGCGACTTGGTATCAGCAGGGTGGTTGTGCTCTTACACCCTGTATAAACTTGGTGACTCACCTCACAAATAAGACAGGCGTACGTGAAGAGTTCCGGCGACTTGGTATCGGCAGGGTGGTTGTGCTCTTACACCCTGTATAAACTTGGTGACTGACCTCACAAATAAGACAGGCGTACGTGAAGAGTTCCGGCGACTTGGTATCAGCAGGGTGGTTGTGCTCTTACACCCTGTATAAACTTGGTGACTCACCTCACAAATAAGACAGGCGTACGTGAAGAGTTCCGGCGACTTGGTATCGGCAGGGTGGTTGTGCTCTTACAACCTGTATAAACTTGGTGACTCACCTCACAAATAAGACAGGCGTACGTGAAGAGTTCCGGCGACTTGGTATCGGCAGGGTGGTTGTGCTCTTACATCCTGTATAAACTTGGTGACTCACCTCACAAATAAGACAGGCGTACGTGAAGAGTTCCGGCGACTTGGTATCGGCAGGGTGGTTGTGCTTGAGATGCACGTCGAGCTCTTCCGGCGTCGGGAAGCGCTCGAGGCAGTACACGCACTGCGCCGGCTCCACGCCTGACGTGGCCGGGACCGCGTGCCCGTACACGTGCGACATTAGGGAGATGTTGTCGTTGAATTCCTCGTGGCAGACTGGGCACTGTGGGTTACACAAAGAAGTTTAGTAGGAATGTCAAAGATCATGAGTGAAGGCTTGTGACGTTACATTTGAGTAAAAAATGTACTCAAATGTGACATCACACGAGTTTTAGACGCCTTGTATCGTCTTTATTTTTTGTTTACTTGAAAAAAGAAAAAAATATGTGACCAATATTTTTGGAAATCTATATGACCTTGCTTTTATTATTTTCTAATTTAGGAGTTTTCAGAAGATTAATATCACTCTGGTGTGTTTGCGCTCGCCAGAAAAACCAAATTTTGAATACGTTTGAAGCATCGATTACACGCTATGGGATTCTCGACTCGCATAGGCGTCAATTTTGAAACCGTTTTATAAAATTGACAGCTGTCGTGTCACAATTGAGTAATCAAATCATATTAGAAAAAATAGCATAAGCCTAAAATGGTTAAGATAGGCGACACTCGCCATGCTATTATGGCACTCGATAATAACCTGTAGAACATGTTGAATTAATGGCTTTTTTTTCTCTCATGTTTTCTCACATCCGACACTAAGCAACAAATACCAAACATTAGTAATTGATTTTGGTTCAACAGTGGAATTATAAAAAAAAAACTCTTGTAAAAGGGCTTACCTCAACAGCTATAGCAGTCTTCTTAAAATCTCCATTCCCGCCAATCTGTCCGAAGTAATACCTCTCCATAGATACAGTTTCCTCTGGTTTCACTTCTTTCTTGATATTTTTTAAAGGAATGTCATCCAAGTCGTCATCCACATAAGACTTAGTTTTGTTTGTGCGGCGACTTCGAGCGGTGGGCTCGGAGCTACTCTTGTCTTTGGAAGGTTTTTCTTTCTCTTCTTTGATTTTAGTTTTTCGGCTTAACGCTAGAGGGATCTGTTGGCGATAGAATTGTGATTGGTTGTTATCTTGTTGGACAAAAATTGATTATCTTCTGTCGATGATCGATTCTCAATGACTATAACTAAACTTTGGTAACTTATAAAAAAAAAAGGTCGTTATGTTTATGTGCGTTAAGTGGCCTTAACTATGACGGTTATTTGTCTTAGCATAAATCCAATGTAAAACTGTGTTTTATCATAATCTGGGTTATGATAAAACCACAGTTTTACAGTAAATTTAATTTAGTTACAACTGATAGAACTTTGGGGAAATTTTGGTCAAAATGATGTATCTAAAAGTTTCGTGATTTTAGCACATAACAGAACACAGAGTCTGTAGAGCGAGTTAGAAACACACTTTATAGGGCAAATTTATTGCGAAAGTCCTCGAAAAGGTTCAGCTTTCACCCAATAATCCAGTGTAACTGACCTCCTCATCATCGTCTTCAACATAAGTGGTCTTCTCCTTCTTCCTCTTCTTTGGCGGCGGCGAGGGCGACGGCTCCTTCTTCTTGCGGCCACGCTTACCGCGACCAGTCTCCACCGGTTCTGGCTCCTCGGCTTTCTCGCGTTTCTATAGAAAAAGATTTTTTTTTATAAACAAATATCGCTGGTCATACAGCCCTATCTAGTGGCACACTAAGCAACGAGGCTTGTGTCGTGGACACCAGATAGTTGATATACTACATAGATACTTTTTGTTTGTAAATATGCAGAGGCGTCTCTAGCCCATGTAGCGCCCGTGTGCAAACATTACCCTAGCGCCCCCTAGTAAGCGCGCGGTCAAAACGGAATCGGTACAAAGTACAAATAATCACAAACTATCAAATTTCCCCAATAGATAATAAACTGTATTGTTTGGAGATGAAGAAGATATTTGTCAGTTTTGGATACCATGATGTGTTGTTGACTGTATTTAGAAGTGAAGTTGAGTGTGTTCTGGTGTTTACCCTAACAAGCCAAAACTTACATGTTAACATGTATTATAATGTTACATCATCAATGTACAAATTTTGAAATTTCTTCATTCTATTAATTACAACCTCATATATACATGCAAAGTTCAATATCAATTGGAAACTTTTGACAAATTTGGGAAGGTAAGTTCACTGCGAGCGAGGCCCACTGTACACGAGTAAAAACATTTTTGGGAAGGCGCCGTGTTGGGCTCCTTCCGTAGCGAGCGGCGCTCGGTGCCCCCGAGGACCGCTGCGCCCGTGTGCAACGCACACCCTGCACACTAGGTAAAGACGGCCCTGTAAATATGTACTGTCGCCGAGGCGCCGAGGCGCGAGGCGCCGAGCCACGCCCCATTAAAGTTTGGGCCTATTAGGAAAGCCTCAACTTTGGCGCGCAAAATAACAATAACTCTCGATTGGCGTGCGTCGTCAGTGCGCTCGGCCGATTCGGTATCTTTTCATTCATTATTTCTATACAAAGTCAACCGGCCGGGGCTAGAGAGCGTTTCTATGTTGCGAGTGCAAGCAAAAATAAGCTTAGTGGTGGTCAGGCGGGAGTGTCCTCGATAGTACATACAGTCACATCTGATAAACAATTTAACACAACACTGCGAGAAGTGGATGAAATTGGCGTGGTTTTGCTCGGAAGTTGGGACAGTTTAGGCTAAAAAAAACATGTGGTCAATATATTAAGAACTAGCTGGTGCATGAGGTTTCATACTTGTGTAGTTTGGAAATTATACCACGGGATCTTTCCCGTGAGATAATTTAGTATGACAGTATTCTATTCCTAACCTAACCCATGATCCACCAAGATTAAAATAAGCTTCCAGAAATATTAAAAATGCAAAAGTAACTCAGTCTGTCTACGGATTTGGATGAAATTTGGCGCAAGGATAGTCCACGATCTGGATTAGAACATAGAACACTTTTATACTGGTAGTATAGTTCGGTTCAAACTTAATGGCGGCTCGGAAGTTAGCTGCAAGTGACGGTCTGCGCATTATACAGACAAAACGATGCGTCATCTGCGCCCCGTTGATACCTAAAATTGTTGTCTGCGCAGCTTTACATTAGATGTTCCGAATCGCCAAAGTTAAAAGCGTTATTCCTGCGCAGACCGTCACTCGCAGCTGACTTCTGAGCCGCCATTAAGTTTGAACCGAACTATATGTTCCTTTGGGAATATTCTCAACCTCCAAAACTCCAAATAGGCTAAGCCGTGGGTAATAGCTAATATTTATTTCTGGTACTATTCAAATGGATTCTTTTACACTCAAAATCGTAGATTTTCAAATACAGAATTGAAAACTTAAAGAAGAGACCCGATAAGTACGTATAGGTCACTTACCTTGCCAGTAGTAGGATATTTCCAGTTCTTGAAGGGATTGGCTGCGATCTTGTTGAGGCGCACCGTGATGGGGTCCTTGGACTCCATCTTGCATTGTTCCGAAATGTGGATCACTATGTTGTCGAAGGCTTGGCCCGGGGTTATCCCGTACCTGGAGGGGTGAATCATAAATATTGTTATGAAAAACGAAACCTGATTCAAAATCAAAAGTCATGCATATAGATTATGTTGTGAATCAGCACTTTGTACTATCGTGGACTTTTCCGCCTGACCAGTTTAATTTTTTTTCGGTTAATTCATGCGGGGGCGCCGAGCCACGCCCCCTTAAAGTTTGGGCCTATTAGAAAAGCGTCAACTTTGGCGCGCAAAGTAACAATAACTCTCGTTTGGCGTGCGTAGTCAGTGCGCTCGGCCGATTCGGTATCTTTTCATTCATTATTTCTATACAAAGTCAACGGGGCGGGGCTAGAGAGCGTTTCTATGTTGCGAGTGCAAGCAAAAATTAGCTCAGTGGTGGTCAGGCGGGAGTGTCCTCGATAGTACGTCAATTACACATCGGGGATGGATGATTGCATGTTCTTTTACTAGATTTTGAATAGGCGTGTGTCCTGAAAAAATCTAATTAGTCTGTCAGTTAGATTATCAAAAAATATTACACGACACGTATTTTGTCTCTTGTTATGTAAACCAAAATTGACAAAGATACGACGCTTTTAAAATTCTCAATACGTCATTCCGTTTATCTAGAAAGAGATAGAAACAAAAGTTTAAATGGTTATAACTTTTGTGTTATTTGGCCGATTTATGTCTTGTTTCCGCTCATTTTTGATATTTTAGATTTTTGTCATTATTTTTATAGTACTTTAACATTCCGTATCGAAATAAACAAAAGAAAATTTATGCATCTTCCCAATTTTAGGGCGTTGTGACACCACGAGCCGCCACTCTCGAGTTTTGATGCGTTTTATCTTTGTCAATATTCATTGATTTACAAAAACAAAAAATATTTGTCCATTATTTTCCAATACTCGGACTAAATAGATTTGCAATGTATTGATGGTGGAAACTAGCCTATTCTTATAAGTACTGAAAACACGTGATTTTTTTCATAGTTTTGATTTGAACATTATTAAGTCACTGTATAATGCACTGGAAGAAAGAAAAAATATTTATTCGTCGCAAGGACATGACGTGCATACAATATTAGGAAAACACACACTAACACAGTGTACGGAGCATTGTATTGAATATTTATATTTGGCTTGAAAGCTGCAACTTATAAATGTAATTCTACGAAAATAAATAATTTTACTAGCCTAGCGTACTGTCCCACTGTTGGGCAAAGGCCTCTTCTCAACAGAGAAGGCACGAGCATTGATCACCACGCTTGCTCAAGACGGGTTGGCGATTTCAGACTTATATTAATTATAAGTCTAGGTTTCCTCACGATGTTTTCCTTCACCGATGTCTGTGATGTCCAAGATACACTCAGAAAGTACACATCAATTGAAAAAGTCACATTGGTAAAATCCTACCTCTCTCTCCAAACCAGTTCATCCAAGAACTGCTGTATAATCTGCCTGGACAGCAACGACAAGGTGTTCTGGAACATTCTAGGCACGATCCTTCTCAAATACTCCATGATATTGGCATTGCTATTCCTCGCGTTCGACGCGTCCGTATGGGCAGACGCTTGGTGAACGTTCTTAAAGCCCATAGACAGCAGGGTGCCCTTGTCTACTGTCAAGTCGGTCAGGATTACTGAAGAGGGGTGCACCCAGGTTGTGAGAGGTTCCAAGATCTTCTGGAAACGTTTCTTGTAGTTCTTTTCGTGTTCTGCTAGAGGTTCTACTGCACGGAGACGGATCTGATAAGAAAAGATAGATCAGATGTTAGCGCTATCATCAGCTCATAATCAACCTGTATCAGCACAAACCGGTCGGCAAAATAGAATGTGTATTTTGCCGCTCAGCTGTGCCGAACCAGGCTTGTCCGAACTTTTGTGTGCAACACACCTAACTCTAACGCGAAAGATTAGGAATTTAGGATTAAATCAAAGCTGCTTACATCGAGTGCTTAGATCGAGTGTGAGCAATAATGAGCGTCTGTCACAGTTTCATAGGCAAAAGATATAATTAAATCAAGCTAGCAGCAATAATGTTTTATGTTAGGCACCAAATTAAAGACTGTAAAGATTAAAAGACGCAATTGGGTATAATGTTTAATTACAATGTTTTGGAAAAAAGAAAATAAAGATAATGTAAGCCGCCCTGTTTGCTAGCCAACCATACAACAAGACCCTAGCAACGAGGTTGCCAGATCTGTCGCCAACATCTCTCCCCCGTTTTAGCGCAAAAAGGTCATAGATTAAACTAACAAATAACATCTGAAGACGACGAAACGAAAATTCTTCAAAAAATATGTAACTCACCAATTTCTCCACAGGATCCAGAACCCCTAAAACTTCGACCTTCACCTGCCTCTGCGTTCCATCATGACTCGTCGTACCCAAGGATATGACTCCAACCTCCACTTTCTTACCCGCCCCGCCAAGCAACCCCATATGCTGATGAATAGCTGACGTGCAAATTGCTCTAAGCCATGTAAACAGCCCTTTTACATATAAATTGTCTACTTTGACCCATTGGACTACGTTCTGAACGTTAGTCTGACAAGCCCAGTGGTATATTAACTTGAGGAGAACGCTTGGAGGGAACGTGGCCCCTTCGAAGATTGAGCTGGAGTATACGGAGACGAATCTAGTGGGGCAGCACTCGGAGATCCAGACGTAGCCCCCTGAGTAGGGGAACTTTGATACGTCGGAGTACATGCCTGGAATAAAAGAATGCGTGTTGGTTTAAGTGGCGTAAACAAATACCCATTGAGCACATTTTCCAGCGTTTGTGTCGACAGTCGACAACAATTATTTTGATAGCCTTGAACAGTTTTATATTGCAAAAAAATCATATGATTCACTGCAATAGACAAAACCAGAAAAATATATGATATTCTTCAGGATATATGCTAGTATGATAGTATAGTATGATATTATTATATATTTCAAACGAAGTTTGAACCACCACACATAGAGTTGCTGATTTAGCTCCTGTAGTCGCCTTAACTAGAAAGTGATAGAGGGACGGTCGACGTAAATAGTTCAATATTGTGATAGAATAGGCCCAGTTCAGAGATTGAGGTGTAGGTTTATCTGGTTGTTAAGTTTTTTATGTATTCAGGATCATGAAGTTCGAAAAAACTAGTTGGCGTAGACAAATACAATGTACTGTATTGATATCCATCAACATGATCATCTTCATAGTTGTACCTAATAGTACACCCAAATTTTGCCAGCTATGTCTTAAATCCCATGTAATAAGGGGCGAGCCTATTGCCATCAACTGGACCCAAAGACAGACTCCATGGCTGCTACTGAGAAATTCTTGAAAGAAAAACTAAAAACACTTTGCCCGACCCGGGAATCGAACCCAGGGGCTCATGCTCAGCAGTCACTAGACCAACGAGGCACTCGATCGACCATCACATCCATGAACATTATTCATATTGATAACCCATGATTTGTAGCGGGTCCTAATTCTCGACTACCACCTATGTCCAACAATTTGCCCGTTGGCATTCGTTTCGGCGCGTCCGATTATATCGACGATATCTCCGAAATTGCGTTAGTTAGCTCCCTACCAGTTATACGAGTATCATTGGAATTGTTATTAAATTAGCTAACAGGTTATGTATGGTTTAGTATAGTTTTGCCTTGAAATGTATTAGTAATTGTAACGTGTGTTCAATGAGAGGGAAAAATACCGGTTTTAAACATGACTCACCAAGTTTAAGCTTATTCCCGGCATGTATAACGCACCACTGCTCTGAGCGTACCAGTCCCTGCTGAATGAGCCACTCCGTGAACTTCATGGGCGTGTGCATCAACACGGACTTCACCTTGCTGTCCAACGTGGAGCGATCCGAAGGCGCCGCGGAGTCCTTCGAGCGAAGGTACGGACGGGCTACTACTACCAGTGACGGGAATGTTTTGCCTGTAGGAAATAAAGTTAGGTAATGTTTGTTGAAGTTATCACAGAAAGGTACTATCGAAGACACTCCCGCCTGATCACCACTAAGCAAATTTTTGCTTGCACTTACAACATAGAAACGCTCTCTAGCCCCGCCCCGTTGACTTAGTATAGAAATAATGAATAAAAAGATACCGATAGGCCGAGCACACTGACGACACACGCCAAACGAGAGTTAGTTATTTTGCGCGCCAAAGTTGACGCTTTCCTAATAGGCCTAAACTTTAAGGGGGCGTGGCTTGGCGCCTCCGCATGATTTAAGCGAAAAAAAAAAAAACTGATCAGGCCGAAAAGACCACGACTGTACATTAGAAATGTGTGGTCTTTAAACCATGTATAGTATCATCATCATCATTTGAGCCGAAAGACGTACACTGCTGGACATAGGCCTCCCCGCGTGCCGCCACATTGACAGGTCCCGTGCGACTTGCTTCTAGTGGATTCCCGCAACCTTCACCAGGTCATCGCTCCACCTAGTAGGAGGCCTTCCAACGCAACGTCTTCCGGATCGCGGTCGCCACTCCAGAACTTTTCAGCCCACTGCCACTTAAGTTTGGCAATTCTTCGGCTTGTATAGTATAGTTATGTATTGTATTACTCCCAGTCTTGAAAAAAGGACTAATATCCAATAATATTTACAGGGAATGTCTACTGGGCTTCAAATAGGTTTTCACATTACTATAAAGTGTAAACATAGTACTAAAAATACTTATGTTTTAGTGCCATGTGTATCACAAGAATCGCAATAATATATTTTTAAGCTAATGAAAATAAAATTGAAAGTAATAAATATTTAAACAGTCAGCCTTATCTGGATATTTTAAAACTAAAATTGTGAAAAAGCTAGAGCTTACCTTGCAACTTATTGAACGAGACTTCTCTAGAATCAGCAACATTTTTATTGCCGTCATCTTTAGTGAGGTCGACGATAGCTGTGGTCTTGGTCGCGCTGCCCGTGAGCAGACCGCCGATAGCCGTGGCTTCTGACGGACGCACGTTTGTGACCACGCTGTGCACATCTGTGGGATTTGGTGAATGTTTATATCTACACTAATATTATAAAGAGGGATTTCTATTTTTGTATGTAACGAATAAACTTAAAAACTACTGGACCGATTTGAAAAATTCTTTCAGCAATGGATAGCTACATTATCAGCGAGTAACATAGGCTTTGTTTTATCCCCGTAATCCCACGGGAACGGGAACTACGCGGGTGAAAAAGTGTGACGTCCGCTAGTGGAGTAATAATAACAACAGTTTGGAAATCATTTACAATTTGGCACTGACTAGGATTTGAAATTCTTGTTAACATGTCAATGAGATCCAACTGTAGGCTGGCCCTAATATCGTATAATAATAATCTAATACCTTGATGTTTATTTCAATTATGTATCCATATTAAACAAGGGGCCGCTTTGCATCCTGGTCAAATTCAAGGAGGTATATAGCTATGCTAATGATTCTCGACCCAAATCGATAATAAAATGGGTAGGTGTTTTTTTCTTATTTACGGAAATCGGTAAGTACTAACCACCCGTATTAAAACGCAGCCCGTCTGTAACTGGCCCTATAATCGCGACTTCACACACACAGAGACATGTCGCGCGATGCAAATTATATACTAAAACCATCCTCTTGAATTACTCTACCTCTTAAAAAAACCCGCATCAAAATCCGTTGCGTAGTTTTAAAGATCTAAGCATACATAGGGACAAACAGACGCGGGCGACTTTGTTTTATAATATGTAGTGATGTAAAGATGAACTACAACAAGAATTTAGGTGGTATGACTACCACTAAAAAACCCGCCTATTACGGAAAAATCACGCTCTAATTAAATTCGGGGTTTACAAGGTGAAATCGACTCCTCCTTTTGTTGAAGTCGGTTAAAGTGTAGCCTATGTTACTCGGGCCATAATATCGAATCGATTGAAACCTTATTCATCAAAATCGGATGAATAATTAAGGCGATATGGAGGAACAAACGTAAATACATAGATTGCTAAACTCATAACCTTCCCCTTTTGGCTACGCCGTAGTCGGTAAAAAGTAGTATTTGAAGATTTTCTTACCTAAAATGGAGTTTCTTAACTAATAAAAAGTAGAATGGCGGGATCGCATGTAATTCGGGACCCATTGATATGGGTAGCGTACATTGTGGAAACTTATGAATAGTTAAAGAACGACTTAAGACTAACAAAAAAGCAAATGGAAAGTAGGTTATAGAAGTTGGGAGAAAAAAGATATGAAAGGTAGAAGATTATAACCTAACTTAAGGCATGAACTTATTGGTTATTATTTAGTAGAAGAATGGCATAAAATAGCTTCTATCCCGTAATTCACGTAGCCGTTGAACACAAACAAACAATAGAATGATCCACAGACTATGTCCACAGATGAATTTGACACTTTTCTCAGTTGTAAAAGGTAAATGTGTAATGTTGCATTCGGAAACTGCACGATGATTTATTTTTATATAAATTAAAATAATTCGTAACTTTTAATTCCCATCATCTAGTAACTCAATATGTTTTATATAGAACTCTGATAAACTCTTTACTATAATTAATATAAACTAGACCATGAATGGTGCTCCGCTGATTTTTAAATTACCTGGGTCCAACCTCGCTATTCCCCTTTTAGGACTTTATTAAACTACTTACTGGAAGGTGCAAGAGTCTTGTCCTTAGTCTTGGTGGTCTCTTTTTCTTTTTCTTTCTCTTTCTCTTTATTCTCCTTATCTTTCTCTTTAGTCTTCTCTTTGTCCTTCTTCTTCTTTTTAGGCTTCACTTCAGGAGACTTGTTCCTGTCTGGAGACGGGGAGTAGTCTCGATCATCTTCAGTGCTGCGTGTTACTTTCTTAGGACGACCTGGAAAGAATGGAAAACAGGTTTAGATATGAGTGTTTATAAAACACTATCTTCTACCTTGAAGTTTTAGCACTCCGCAGTAGTGTCGCTTTTCAACTGTGAGAGAAGTTTTGAAATGGGATGAGTAGTTTCATAGATGATCTCTTATACAGGGTGGAACGGACATCGTCACACAAACGGTTACTACAAATTAAGCAATTCATTCTGAACGCCACCACATAGAAATTTTTCATCTGCAAATATTAGCTGTTCCATACATTTTGACCATGTAGGTATTGCACTTTTATAGGAAACAACAGATTTTTTTTTTATAGGATACTATTAAAAAAGCAATGTTTGATCACCCAGGTACTTAGTATAGATTGCTTAACACACAAAACACTAATCATTATGATCAATCAAGCAATACTCATAATGGCCTCCTAATTATATGACTAACAAATAAATGAAGCATTACATTGCTTGATAACGACATTCTCAAAACAAGGTAATTTTTATTTAAAAAAAAAAACTATTTTTTATCAGCAATCAGTCCTCAGACTATGAGCCGATGTGTTCTGTGTTGCCGTGTGAATAATATTTATAACAATATTGTAAAATAAGCTGCTAAACAATATAAATCTATATTACCTCTCTTTCCAGGTTTTTCCTTTGAAATAGATAGTGAGCGAGATCTAGATCTGATAATCTCAGCACTTTGCCGCTCCAAATCCTTCAGCACTGGTTGCCTGTAAATTAAAAGTTTTAAAATATAATTCAAATTACTCAGATAACAGAAGTTTTTTAACAAACAAACAAACACTTTATCAATCGTCAATTTCTTATGCAAAATGGGGGATCCCCCAAATTGGCGATTGAAACAATAACAAATTATAATTATAACAATAAAATTCGAATGCTTTAAGGAAACAGTTTCTACGTTACTACGTAGAAACTGTTTCCTTAAAAGCATTCGAACCACCTACTGGTGTTAGCTGATATGGGTTAGTGTTATGTAAAACAAATAGTGTTATTAGAAATGTATAAGATGGCGGGAAGATCTGGACCGGACCAGTAACTAGATATCCAAAGAAAATTGGTGTTGGATCGAAACAACTGGAGGTCATAAGTCCTATTGTGGCAATAGCAAGTTTTATAATATTCTTTTGTTTACATCTCCTGCTTTTAAAATGGGAAAACAAAAATTAACCATAGTATTGTGCTCAACTTACTTCCCAAGCAGCTGATAAGCTGTAAACTGGTCTCCATTGTACACAATCTGTCCACCAGTATCCTTGACCATATCATCTAGCTTGCTCTGAATACTCTTGTACTCATTATCAGCATTCTTATAGGCTTGGAGCTGGATTTCCGACAGCTCTTCCTCCCAACACTCCAGCTCCAGGGTAGGCACGTCCGGACCGAAGTACGCGCGCTTATACAAGTCGGCTTCAATTATCTCCGGTTGAGGGGGAAGCACAGGCGCCACCTCCTGAAAATGATGGAAAGGAAATATGGGTTAGATTGTAAGCTAGATGTGTTTTTGTTATTGTTGGTAAGTTTTTAACGATGTTTGGCTGTTTAGAAAGGATAGGGACGCAGATATGAAGAAGCCGAAGTGACCCTGATCAGGACGCATGTAAACAATAGACATTACTATAGGATAATTTACCTCAGTATCGGTTTTAGGCTTTTTTGGCTTCATATTGTAGGTATTTTAGCCGTTTGCATGCAAAATCTTCTTGATTTGTATTATAAAATATCTAAAAATAATAAAATATATATTGAAGCACTGAAGCAAAAATGCCAAGAAATATGACAGAAATGCCAATCCATAGATTATAGACGTTTTCATTCAAACGTTGTTTACACAGAGTACATATGGCTGCTTTACACCCGGGGCAAAAGAGTGCGGCATTGCAGCATGCCACCAGGCTGCATGCTTCAATAATTTAAAATTATGCACGAAGTGGCATGAATCGTGCGGCATGGCAACAAATTGCGATATGTGACAGACTGTCGCAGCCAGTCGCAGCTTCTATCCAAACACAATGGATTCCATGCCACATTTTTGGTGTGGCATACAGTTTATAGGTTGTTTTACGATGGTTTGAAAATTAGCTAGGCACGATGTTGATTCGGCGGCGGCGGTGGCGTAAAATAGGCTGCCGCATACCGCTATGTTGGTTATTTGTAGCAGACCCAAGATGACGCACGCCACATTATGTAGCATGCTGCAATACCGCACGGTGTTGCCCCATGTAAAGCAGCCTTTAGACTTAAAGTTACAGTACGATTCAAACTTAATGGCGGCTCGGAACATCGTACGTTCCGCTGCGCAGATCGCAATTTTTAGGTATCAGCGGGACGTAGAGTGACGTGCCGGCGGGGCACATCCCCGCGAGCTCTCTCTCTCACCCGCACTCGCCCTACGCGTCTTCGCTTGAATGTGCGAGTTATGTCCGTATGCTGCACACACGCGCAAATTTCTGCTTACGTACAGTCGAGCGTGTACGTAACCCCAGCAGGAAAGTGTCTCCTAGAGCTATATGAGTGGAACGTTTAATGAGTGCCTTATCTGCTGTAAATGTGCCCCCACATAAAAAATGTGTGCCCCCTGTAGTTTTGGAAAAAAACGGAAAAAACGATTCCTGCTGGGGTAACGTTTTTCCAGCAGGAAAATTCTAAACGAATGATCGGAGAGAGAAAAATTGTGTATGGCCTTGTAACTTATGCTAGTGCCACAATGTGCCCCCAAAATTAAATGTGTGCCCCTTCAGGTTTTCGAGATATTGCATTTCCTGCTGGAGTAACGTTTTGCAGAATCGTATATCTCTAAAACCATTGCATGTGCCCCTGTAGAATAAACATACACGAGTAGCTCTTAATGCTAAAAATTCGCGTGCCAATTTATAACTTTGGATTTCATGGTTTTCCTTTCATTTAATTTATAATGTTTGCTAAAGAGATTTGATCCTTATGATTGACCCTATCGATTGGTGCCATAAAAGTACAGTGTTATTTTTTTGGAATTTAGCCGGTTCGATTCCCGAGTGTAGCACGCGAATTTTCAAAATATATGAATGCACATTATTTTCTTTTTAAAAATAAAGGAATATTTCCTTTGAGTAAAATTTGCTATCTCCGGTATTTAGAGTACTTTCCCTCCAGGTGGCATGCAAAAATTCCACCCTGTATAGCGCATTTCAGCTAAAAGAATATTGAGAAACCAACACTCAGGCGAATCAAAAAGTATCAATGGCGATGCAAAGATTCTAACTAGCGCCTCAACTGTCAAAATTGTGAAGCTGTTTATGAATGACACTGACAGTTTACGTCACGGCAAAATTTATCATCTTCTACACTAATATTATAAAGAGGAAAGATTTGTATTTTTGTGTGTATGTTTGTAAAGAATACACTCAAAAACTACTGCGCCGATTTCAAAAAATATTTTTCCATTAGAAAGCTACATTCACCCTGAGTAAACTAAGCTATATTTTCATCCGCATACTCCCACAGGAACGGGAACTACGCGGGAGTCGCCGCGTGATGTCCGCTAGTCAATCATAAAAATCATGTGGTTTCAACTGGTTTCTTGCTGGACGAGACAATCAATAGTTGATGTAATTAAAGCGTCTACAGGATACACAAAACCAATGCATTCTGGAGAAGAATTATTACGGAGTGAAATGGTGATTTCTGTAGGAAAAAAAGAAAAAAATAATAACATAACACACTTGTGTCGATGAAGTCATGACATGTTGATGACTGTTGTTATCAGTACTATTGTCCTCAAATCCATTGTCAACGTTAATGTTTTCATTCTTCATTGCCATTTCAAGATCTTTCTTTGTTACAACTATTTTCCTGTGTCTGTTAGCAGCCCTATTTTTTCGAGCAATTGATTTTATTTTTTGGGCCAATGGTATATCTTTAACAGAGCGTCTTTTATGAATATTCTGAGACGGTACGACATTAGGAAACAACTTCTGTCTTTTAGAATCTGGAACAATAAACATAGTCTCGTTATCTGACGAGAAACTCGCCTCCTAAACTAATTAAATAACTTAGAAAATACATGTGAATTAGGTACAATAGAATAAATAAAACATAATAAAATTATACTTACTGTTTGGAAAATAGTTTGAAGCTTGAAAATGATGAGAACAAACTCTCATTGCTGGTGAAATCGGCTTGCCTATTCTTAAAGCAGTCTTCCATTTTTTCTTCATAGTTTCGTCTTTTGGAAACAAATGAAAACTTATTCCCGAATCTCCATAAGTACCACATTGAGGAACGCAACAATATTTCGTATTTCTGCTTTTATTAGCAACAGGTTTCTTTAGGTAATCGTGATCCATCTGAATAAGTCTAAACTTAACCTCACCCTCAACTGCAAAGTGTCGTTCATAGACCACTTCTAAATTTTGCCGCTAGAGGCGCGTGGATAATCTTTCTACGTTTGCATCGCTATAGGGAACGTGCACAACGACTGTGCTGCCAACTGGCGTCGCCAATCCAAATCTTGTGCTCTATTAATGCTTGACATTGACTTTTGTAACAAGTAAACAGAATGAATTTTATAGTGAAAATTAATTAACTAATCAAAATGCATTGTTGCATTTCTGGATGTAGGTACCAATACATCCACAAAAATGAAAATAAATCAATTAGCGTAAAATTCTATGACTTTCCAAAGAATACTAATATCATACCATGTTTTGGTAAAAAACGCAAAAAAATGGATAAACGCAGTAAAGAAAAATATTTGAAAACAACTTGTTTTTGTTACACTGCATTGAAAAGGCCCTCAAAATCAACCGTCCATGCAAACATACCAGAACCATAAATACTTCACCATACACGTGTTCTACTAGACCGCACTAAAGTTCACACCGAATATCCCTCAACAGTTAATCAAAGACTCCACATGTACTCAGAATATAAACATGGTTATACCCACAATAATGTTTTTAGTTGGCGGCACTCCTTTGGTTTTTTAAGTTTTGTATCTAAATGCTACGGACTGCATTTTATTGATTGCTTCATCAAATGATTGTGAACTAATTGATTTATTAGAGCCTGGAGATACTGTTCTCGCTGATAAAGGATTCCCTTCCATTATTACATGTGTTAAAAATAAGAAAGCAATCTTAGTTAAGCCAGCCACCATGTCTTCATACACCACAATTTTCATCAGAAAGTAAACGAAAGATATAAAATTCATACTATACAACATTTATATTACGCTGACGATCGTTATTGATAGACCGGAACTCATATTTTATACCTTTTAGCATATTCAAAAATAATATAATTGAAGAGACAATTTTGTAGTAAATTGAAAGCACGATAGTTCCTGCACGATCCCTATAGGGAACGTGCAGGAACTATAGGTGGCAGCACTAATCGACAAAAGAGACACTATGCGGACAGAAAAGGAAACTTATCACTTCTCATCGTGCTTTCAATTTACGTAAACAAAATTATCTCTTCAATTATTTATTTTTGAATAAGCTAAAAGGCACAAAAAATGAGTTCCGGTCTATCAATAACGATCGTCAGCGTAAATATAAATGTTTAATAATGAATGAAATGTTAAATTATTTTATATCTTTCGTTTACTTTCTGATGAAAATTGTGGTGCATGAAGACATGGTGGCTGGCTTAGCTAAGATAGCTTTCTTATTTTCAACTCATGTTATAATGGAAGGGAATCCTTTATCAGCGAGAACAGTACCTATCTCCAGGCTCTAACAAATCAATTAGTTCACAATCATTTGATGAAGCAATCAATCAAATGCAGTCCGTAGCATTTAGATACAAAACTTAAAAAACCAAAGGAGTGCAGGCAGCTAAAAACATTATTGTGGGTATAACCATGTTTATATTCTGAGTACATGTGGAGTCTTTGATTAACTGTTGAGGGATATTCGGTGTGAACTTTAGTGCGGTCTAGTAGAACACGTGTATGGTGAAGTATACTTAAATGGTTCTGGTATGTTTGCATGGACGGTTGATTTTGAGGGCCTTTTCAATGCAGAGTGTAATAAAAACATGTTGTTTTCAAATATTTTTCTTTACTGCGTTTATCCATTTTTTGCGTTTTTCACCAAATCATGGTATGATAATAGTATTATTTGGAAAGTAATAAAATTTTACGCTAATCGATTTATTTTCATTTTTGTGGATGTATTGGTACCTACATCCAGAAATGCAACAATGCATTATGATTAGTTAATTAATTTTCACTATAAAATTAATTCTGTTTACTTGTTAGAAAAGTCAATGTCAAGCATTAATAGAGCACAAGATTCGGATTGGCGACGCCAGTTGGCAGCACCGTCGTTGTGCACGTTCCCTATTGCCAATGAGTAAAAAGCATATAGGAAAACTCACAGTTGCGTAACGAGAATGTCAGTCTGGTGATAACCGGTACTCAAATAACCGTAATCAAAAAAAGAAGAACGCCCGCGCCCTCTAAATTAAAACACAAAAAAAAAATGACAGTGGAACAAATAAGCTAATTTGTGATGAAATTGTTTTACCGAGTGAAAAATAGTTGAAACGGGTAAAAACAGCTTTGAAAACATGGAAGCCGTTCCAAAATTACCCATGATAAGTTTTGAGCTGAAGGTGACCCACGAGAACACGCATTTTGGACCAAAATTAAAACAGGTAAGTAGGTCTCGTAATCTCTGATAAAGTTAGCCCGAGTTACTTTCAGAATTTCTTTGTCACGTCTTTACGTTGTATATTTTTTCTAGTACATTGCGGAGGCTTATAGAGAAGATCCGGAGAGCTACAGCAATGAGATACATCAGTTGGAAGGTTTGCGGTCGGCGGCCGTACGACCCACGATCGATTCTGCGGGGTTGAGTGCCCTAATCAGATATTTTTGTCAGTTGCGGTCGCTACAAAGTCGATTCCCGATGGCCAAAGGTCAACCTGCTGCGTGTTCCTTCAGCTGGTAAATTGAATTAACAGCCACACCACTTTAATCCATATTGATTTTTCTTCTATTGTTGAATGAATCATGATATGGTATCAACTTGTTTACATTATGTCTACATGACAGTAACATTGTCTGATAAGGAGTTTATAAATCTTGTTTTGGGAAGGACTATAATTATTTACAAACTTCTTTGAATATATTTACTTAATTATCAAAGACATGATAAAAATAACTACTACTTAGTAAAATTATAAAAACCAAAGAATAATGAGTCATCTGGGAAATAAAATGAATAACATTAACAGTTTTATTGTATTGTTTTCTAGGAAAGACTTGTACGCAAACATGAACAGGACGCTAGCAGACTTAAGGTTTGAAATGGCAAACATTTTGTACAACATAGGGGCGCTGCTCACTCAGCTCGCTTACTCAGAACCTCGGAACACAGCGGACAGCTTGAAGTCAGCTTGTACGCAGTTCCAACAGGCTGCGTGGGTGTTCCAGTACTTGCGAGAACAGTTACCGCAACCATCTGGGGTTGATGTGTGTCCAGAGATCATGAGGATGATGCAGGAGATATGTTTTGCGCAGGCTCAGGAGTGTATTCTTGATAAAAGTATTCAGGATACGAGGAAGCCTAGTGTTGTTGGTAAGTTTGTAACCAAATATAAAAACTGTGTTGGTCCATAGGAGGTCTAGACATTGAAATACCATTTTCACTTCAAAAAAATAAGTTAAAAGAAAACTTCTAAAACAGAGGAGATTCTTTAGTATTCTTTTACACTTTATTTACATTGCATTATAAAGTAAAATAAGATAAAAGAAAACTTCTAAACCAGAGGAGATTCTTTAGTATTTTTTTACACTTTATTTACATTGCATTATAAATAAGATAAAAGTATACTTCTAAAACAGAGGAGATTCTTTAGTATTCTTTTACACTTTATTTACATTGTATTATAAAGTATTTAGACAATGAGTTCTGAGAATTAATTATGGGAAACCCCAAGAAGACATGCTGCTCTGTAATAATTAGGAAAAGGTTAGGAGAATGAAGAGTTCAGAGTAATTAGCCAGGGAAGCTCCGGCATTTGCTGAACTGGAAATGCAAAAGCAACATAGTGTTAAAGTATTTTATTTTTATTAATAGTTCTGATCTCATTTTTATCTATTGTAAACACTAATAATCATAACTTGTCTTTTTATTTTAATTAGTAAAATAACACCATACGTTTTTAGTGTTTCGTACCCAAAGGGTAAAAACGGAACCCTATTACTAAGACTTCGCTGTCTGTCCGTCTGTCTGTCACCAGGCTGTATCTCATGAACTGTGACAGCTAGACAGTTGAAATTTTCACAGATGTTGTATTTCTGTTGCCGCTATAACAACAAATACTAAATATAGTCAATGGTACGGAACCCTTCGTGTGCGAGTCCGACTCGCACTTGGCCGGTTTTTTCTTTTCTTTGCATTATGATTCTTAAGCTAGATAATCACTTAAATGTAGGAGGGTCTACTATTGTATTTAATTTCTATAGCCACTCATTTTAATTTTAATCTCTCTTAAGCTAACACTTATTTTTGTGAATGCTGGTTAAGAGTCCGTGCACAAAGTTCAGTCGCTAGAGTTTAGGCAAATTCGTTGCGATCCTATGTTAGTGTGCATTGTTCATGCAGATACACGCACACACGGGTGAAGATCGAGCGTAGTGATCGCTTAAACCATTTTGATCCTGTAGACGATATTATTTTATGATACATAATTATAAAGTCAGTACGGTTTAGAAATAAAAGTCTGGAATGTGTGTCTACTGTATATTTATCACAATCAAAATAAAAATGGTTTAATTTTGTATTAGAAGAATTTAGATACATATAAACATTTTACAAAATGATAAATAAAAGTGCGAGTTGGACTCGCGCACTGAGGGTTCCGTACAAACTTTTTATAGGACAAGTTATTTTTTCTGGATCTGGGACTATTGCGCGAAAGACACTTGCGCGAAAAGACAAATGCGCGCATGGACTTTTGCGCGATTGGACTTATGCGCGAACGGACTTATGCGCGAACGGACTTTTGCGCGCCTGGACACTTGCGCGAATGGACTTTTGCTCGATTAGACTTATGCGCGAACGGACATTTGCGCGCCAAGACACTTGCGCGAATGGACTTTAGCGCGACTTAATGGCCACTGAGGTTCACTCTGTAGGGTAAACATAACATACCCCTGTTATTACTTGAAGGTGGTTTTTTCTTTTGGTTTTCTGTCATGGATGTCATTTTCATGGTTAAGGAGTAGCTGATAACGAAATGAGATCAAAATGAAAATCCAAGATGGCGCCGAGGAAAACTTCTGTTTTTTCCATCATGGGTGTCATTTTTATGGTTTTCGGGGTCGCTGATTACGAAAATGAGGTCAAAATGAAAATCCAAGATGACGCACAGGATTTTTTTTGTTTTTTCCGTCATCGGTGTCATTTTCATGGTTTAAGTGGTCACTGATAACGAAAATGAGGTCAAAATGAAAATCCAAGATGGCGCCAGGAAAAATTTTTGGTTATTAAGTCATGGGTGTCGTTTTCATGATTTTTGGGGTTGCTGATTACAAAAATCAGGTCAAAATAAAAATCTAAGAGGCGCCGAGAAAAATTTTTGATTTTCCGTCATGGGTGTCGTTTTTATGGTTTTTGGGGTTGCTGGTTACGAAAATGAGGTCAAAATGTAAATCCAAGATGGTGCCGAGGAAAATTTTTGGTTTTTCCGTCATGGGTGTCGTTTTTATGGTTTTTGGGGTTGCTGGTTACGAAAATGAGGTCAAAATGAAAATCCAAGATGTCACCGAGAAAATTGTTGTTTTTCCGTCATGGGTGTCGTTTTTATGGTTTTTGGGGTTGCGGGTTACGAAAATGAGGTCAAAATGAAAATCCAAGATGGCGCCGAGGAAAATTTTTGATTTTCCGTCATGGGTGTCGTTTTCATGGTTTTTGGGGTTGCTGGTTACAAAAATGAGGTCAAAATGAAAATCCAAGATGGCGCCGAGGAAAATTTTTGATTTTCCGTCATGGGTGTCGTTTTCATGGTTTTTGAGGTTGCTGGTTACGAAAATGAGGTCAAAATGAAAATCCAAGATGGCGCCGAGGAAAATTTTTGGTATTTCCGTCATGGGTGTCGTTTTCATGGGTTTTGGGGTTGCTGGTTACGAAAATGAAGTCGAAATGCAAATCCAAGATGGCGCCGAGGAAAATTTTTGATTTTCTGTCATGGGTGTCGTTTTCATGGTTCATAGGGGTGCTGGTTACGAAAATGAAGTCAAAATGCAAATCCAAGATGGCGCCGAGGAAA
The DNA here is from genome assembly GCA_905147715.2 of Xestia xanthographa. Lineage (NCBI taxonomy): Eukaryota > Metazoa > Arthropoda > Insecta > Lepidoptera > Noctuidae > Xestia > Xestia xanthographa. Next base: position 4,865,567 of record LR990655.1, read on the forward strand.
ATTTTTAATTTTCCGTCATGGGTGTCGTTTTTATGGTTTTTGGGGTTGCTGGTTACGAAAATGAGGTCAAAATGTAAATCCAAGATGGTGCCGAGGAAAATTTTTGGTTATTAAGTCATGGGTGTCGTTTTCATGGTTTTTGGGGTTGCTGATTACAAAAATCAGGTCAAAATAAAAATCTAAGAGGCGCCGAGAAAAATTTTTGATATTCCGTCATGGGTGTCGTTTTTATGGTTTTTGGGGTTGCTGGTTACGAAAATGAGGTCAAAATGTAAATCCAGGATGGTGCCGAGAAAAATTTTTGGTTTTTCCGTCATGGGTGTCGTTTTTATGGTTTTTGGGGTTGCTGGTTACGAAAATGAGGTCAAAATGAAAATCCAAGATGTCACCGAGAAAATTGTTGTTTTTCCGTCATGGGTGTCGTTTTTATGGTTTTTGGGGTTGCGGGTTACGAAAATGAGGTCAAAATGAAAATCCAAGATGGCGCCGAGGAAAATTTTTGATTTTCCGTCATGGGTGTCGTTTTCATGGTTTTTGGGGTTGCGGGTTACGAAAATGAGGTCAAAATGAAAATCCAAGATGGCGCCGAGGAAAATTTTTGGTTTTTCCGTCATGGATTTCGTTTTCATGATTTTCAAAAATTTTCCTCGGCGCCATCTTGGATTTTCATTTTGACCTCATTTTCGTAACCAGCAACCCCAAAAACCATGAAAATGACACCCATGACGGAAAATCAAAAATTTTCCTCGGCGCCATCTTGGATTTTCATTTTGACCTCATTTTCGTAACCAGCAACCTCAAAAACCATGAAAACGACACCCATGACAATAAAACCGAAATTTTTTTTGGGCGCCTTCTTGGTTTTTTATTTTCACCTCATTTTCGTAATCAGCAACCCTAAAAACCATGAAAAGTACACCCATGACGGAAAGTCAAAAATTTTCCTCGGCGCCGTCTTGGATTTTCATTTTGACCTCATTTTCGTAACCAGCAACCTCAAAAACCATGAAAACGACACCCATGACGGAAAATCAAAAATTTTCCTCGGCGCCATCTTGGATTTTCATTTTGACCGCATTTTTGTAACCAGCAACCCCAAAAACCATGAAAACGACACCCATGACGGAAAATCAAAAATTTTCCTCGGCGCCATCTTGGATTTTCATTTCGACCTCATTTTCGTAACCCGTAACCCCAAAAACCATAAAAACGACACCCATGACGGAAAAACAACAATTTTCTCGGTGACATCTTGGATTTTCATTTTGACCTCATTTTCGTAACCAGCAACCCCAAAAACCATAAAAACGACACCCATGACGGAAAATCAAAAATTTTCCACGGCGCCATCTTGGATTTGCATTTTGACCTCATTTTCGTAACCAGCAACCCCAAAAACCATAAAAACGACACCCATGACGGAAAATCAAAAATTTTTCACGGCGCCATCTTGGATTTGCATTTTGACCTAATTTTCGTAACCAGCAACCCCAAAAACCATGAAAACGACACCCATGACGGAAAATCAAAAATTTTCCTCGGCGCCATCTTGGATTTTCATTTTGACCTCATTTTCGTTATCACCAAGCCCAAAACCCACGAAATCGACACCTATGAAGAAAAATATCGCTCGCTCACTCGACCCCGCCATACCCTTCTTGTATACCTCCTACTATACACACACACACACACACACACACAACAACATACGGCATTTTCTTACGTGACGATTTCTACCAAATCGCACTTCCAAAATAGAAAATTATCTTTATTTTAAAATCAAATTGTAGGTAGGTACCATAGGTTACCATGAAAACCAATAATAATATGAAGTAGTGAAATCCCCTAAATGAAAGAATTTTCGGAATCGGATCAGTAGTTCCGCAGATTATTACCCTTACATACAACATATTAAGTACAAACAAAGAAACTTAACTTTAAATAATATGAAGACGAAATAAATTTTAATAAACAACCAACGTCAAAAAAAACTCTTATCTTAATACAATCAAAAAGTTTAATAATTTTAATATAAATACTGGATCGAAATGTGGTAGTCTGCGTATATCTCGGAAATATATTCACGTAATAACTCGGGAGCGCTTGCGAAGCAAAGTGATACGTGCTCACGCTGGGAGAGCCCTTTCGTTACTGACGGGATCGAGTTTGCGCGGTCGATTATATAGTTCACTTTGCATTTAATTTACGAAATGAAGTTATTGTTTATTTATAAATTAAAATTCAGATTCTATTAAAAAGCTACCTTGAGATTAAGAATTATTTTTTTAATTTTCTTTAAAGTGTTTCTAAGGTATAGAAAAAAATACTTATTTGTCCCGACGTTTTCCACAAATTACGTTTTTTCAACATTTTTTTTCTGCTATTTTTCGTATTGAAATCAATAATGTTTCTTGCTATGTTACGAGTAGACCATATAATGATGTTATTCATATTTTTGAATGTTCAGAATATTTTGTAGTTCTTTGTTCAGCGAACCACAAACATCACTCGCTCGTTACTTTTGCGGAAAAGGGGTTTTGAATATGGGTGATTGCCATTAATATATACATTATTTTAAAAATTTGTTCAAGCAGTCGACAAGATGAAGAACCTGTCTCTTATAATAAAAATAAATAAGGTTCAAATTCTTCTTGCCTTTCCCACAAGTAGTGATCAAAAATGTTCAAAATGCCTTAATTTTGTGCACGGGCCCTTAACCTGTAATTGGCGACTGTGTAAGTCCAAGACTGTAAAACCTATGTATACCTTAATGCTATACACAGAAGCTGTTGGTGAACCTATACTAATAAATAAATAAAGTATGTTAAAAATCACATTAAATATCTCTTCTTCATTTACAGGTGCTGTAGCAACTCAAGTAATGTACTTCTACAAGAACTCGCTGGCTCTACTGGGCCCGTCCAATGGCATTGACGTTGTACATGAGATTATTGGCACCAAGTTGTACAACTACTGGCACAGATACCTGTCCTTCAAGTATTCTTATGTTGGATGCGTTGTTTGCTTGTATCAAGGTATGTTTTTTCTGTAAATTTACTGAATATGTGGTAGTAGGCTTTTGACCTGAAAAAATCTAATTAGTCCGTCAGTTAGATTTGACACGTTATTTTTCTTTTGTTACGTAGACCAGAATTGACGAAGATACGACGCTTATAAATTCTCAATACGTCACGCCGTGCTGTAATTATCAGGCGTTCTGACGTCACGGACCAAACTCCCGAGTTTTGATGCGTTTTATCTTTGTCAATATTTATTGATTTACAAAAACAAAAAATATGTGTCCATTATTGTCCAATACTGTAACTGACGGACTAAATAGATTTGGAACTTATTGATTGTGGAAACTAGCCTATTGTTTGTTTGTTGGTGTTCTTTCCACCCTGTTTGGTCTGGTGGTTGCAAGCACAACTGCTGAACATGAGGGCTTGGGTTCAATGCCCAAGTCAGGCAAATTGTTATTGGGATTTCCATCGGTAATTTCTCAGTAGCAGCTTCAGACTGGATTTTTGCTATGGTAATAGGCTCACCCCCTATGACATGGGACTTAAACATAACTGGCGGAATGTTGGTGTAAGTCCTCTGCCTAACCCTGCAGGGATTATTTATTTTATTTATTATTTATTTATTTAGCCCGTTAAACTGTGTGATTTAATCTTTATAGCTGTGTCATTTGGTGCTTTTGGCTGTAGGATGTCTCTCAACTCTGTGTGCCTTTTGGTAAACGCCTCCTCAAGTAGTTTCCATTGCTTCCTGTCTTGAGCAATCGTGGGGACACAACAATGGGATTAGGCTTGATGTTGTGTTAAGAGATAAGTTTGATTTGAGGAAAACAAAAATATGAGAACGGAGGAAAATAGCACAGCTCAAAGTATTCTAATTATACCTATTATATGCCTTTGATACAACAGTCCAACTAAGACATCCTCTTGACATACTGAAATTATGTTTATGGTACTTACTTATGTCATTTATGTTTCTATGACGTTGCTTATTGCTAACATAATTGTGGGCATCTGTTGTAGTATATCACTCAGGCACTATGTCTGTTATTTGTGATGAATTGAGCCTAATTGTCGCAGCTGTGAGGCACACAGCTATTTTGTATGGTTTCATTCAAACTAAGTATGTGTGCCTTAATCGTTTTGTATTTTTTTTTTTTATGGTAATCTAAGTATTTTCCGGGTTAAATTTTTTCTTTACTTTCTTAATATACGAGGCTAAATGACTTCCCCGTTCTTAGAATTGGGTGTATTTCAGCTAGATAAAAAATAAACATCCTATTAGGACCTTGAATTCTACACCACTGTCATTGTAAAAAGTGTGAAAGGCAAATAAATTAAACGCGTACTATACCCGCACACAATGAATGACGCGACGCATTTAGATCATTGATCTTGTGACACATCTAGATATTACCCACAAATAAGTTCTGTTGATATTTGTTTATGACATGGCAAACAATGATTACGATTGTAGATAGATTCAGCGTGTTCTACCTGATTTAACCTCGAAATTTTCAACTCTCGGTGTTGCACCGAGGATTGAGAATTCAGCATCTTCCATTTTTTTCCAGTTTTCATCTTCCGTTCTCCCCTGTCAGACCTCACGTCATCATTTACTCCTTTTCCGCACAAGTCTTTCTCGGCGTAAATTCAATCTTAAAGGCCCTGTCTAACCCTAAAATTAGCCACTCTATTTGTGGTGGTTCAAACTTCGTTTGAAATACTGTTAGAATAAAGTTCTAATCAGCTTGCACTACAAAGTGGTTGTTACGTCAGTCACTGCGGGCCGAATAGGTAGTGCGAAATGAGTGGTTTTTTGCGATTTACAAAAAATCTATTGATTGGACTAAAAAAATAAAACACCTAGGACCTGCTTTATAGTTAGTTCAGTTGGTATAAAAAGTTGGATGATCAAATTTGAAGTATTTTATGATTGCCAGCGGTTTATTGTTCAGTTTAGAGGTAACTTTGGGATTTTTTTCTATCGAGAAAATGTTATGGAATCGTGTTTTCGCCAAACATAGGATTTAACATTAATCCTCAACTATACCATTATTTATTTCAAAATTAATGCTGCAGTATTTTAGGCGTAACGGAGGATCATGCTAAGCCATTTGAGGTAGTATAGGCCCTTAAGTCTGGCCACTAGCAGGAAGAAATACCATAATAGAAGTTGACCCATAGATATTCAGTATGTTACTTTTCCATACAGGCATGCACGCAGAAGAACAACAGAAGATGGGTGAGCGGGTAGCTTTCTACCAGCAAGCGGTCGAAAAGCTATTGGACGCAAGGAAGCTGGCTAAGTACATAGAACCCACACAAATAACTCAAGAAGCGCTGACATTCACCAACGACGTGGTGGAGGGGAAGCGGAAAGCTGCGAAGAACGAAAATGAGTTTATTTATCATGAGGAAGTGCCGGAGAAGGACCTGCTTTCCGATATGAAGCCTGTCTGCTTGGTAAAGGCGCTGCCGATCAACTTTAATGATCCTGAGGTGAGTGGAGGCTACCAAAAGAAAAAATAATTTGAACCACTAGGATAAAATAATTTTTTTAGATGTTATTTTTGCTGACAAATATGTGATGAGGAAATAAAATAATGCATTTTCCTATTATTTACAATAGATTGATACAGTATTGTGTAGTTCCCTCACTAGTTTTACACCTCTAGATGAATCGATCTAGTGAGGGCACTACCTGTAACTAGTATTCTGATAAATAGTGTTGAATGTGGTATTCGTTTTGATGTAGTGTAACAAATTTAAACAGGAGAAAATACTGTTCTATTTTGCAAGGTAATCTAAAATCCCTAATCACTGTTCTTTTTATACCTGCGAGCTTCAGAACAGTTAATTAACCTAGAAAAAAATAAGCCATTATAGTCAGCTGGGGAGTCGCTCACGGCATGCCAGAGGTACTCTCAATTTTGTTTAAAAATTTGATCTTATAATATTTTTATTACCATAATCTTCCCAGTACTTGCCCAGCTATGTTGGGGTCAGCTTCCAGTCTAACCAATTGCAGCTCCATACTACATGGAGCGACTGCTTATCTGACCTTCACAACCCAACAATCTCAACAGACTAATCAACTGTTCCTCGTTCTCCAGGTGTCCGGTACGGACGTATTCTCCCGCCTGGTCCCGATGATGGCTCACGAGGCCTCTTCGGTGTACTCGGAGGAGAAGGCACAGATGTTGCGCAACATCGTCACTATGGTAGAGGCCAAGAATACGGAGCTCACTGAATTCATGTCGTCCTTGCAACTGGACCAGTTGGATGTCATCGAGTCTGTTCAGAAGTGAGTCATAAAAACCATGTTTGGTATAGTATTAAGTTTGCATTTTTAACTGTTATGATCGTGTATGTATACTGTGTTATTACTGTTTTCCTAATTTCTCGAAGTTTATAAGGTCGCAATAGATGTGTCTGTCAGCAATTTGCTATACTGAGTGTTTAAATGTCAGTATTTATACCTCGTCGTTCCAGTTACTTTATGTACTCTGTGAAGGATGAAATGGCTAGTAAGTAGGTGACTGCTGAGATGATTAGTAATATAATAAAGAAAAGGTTGAAGAAGACATGCTGCGCTGACCCCAAATAAATAGGCTAGTTTCCACCATCAATAAATTGCAAATCTATTTAGTCCGTCAGTTAGAGTATTGGAAAATAATGGACACGTATTTTGTTGTTTTTGTAAATCAATGAATATTGACAAAGATAAAACGCATCAAAACTCGAGAGTGGGGGGGCTAGTGACGTCACAACGCACTAAAAATTATAGCACGGCGTGACGTATTGAGAATTTTAAAAGCGTCGTATCTTCGTCAATTTTGGTATACGTAACCAGGGACTGAATTACCCAAAAATTAAGGTACCATTAAATTTCGGTATGACGTCATACCGAAATTTAATGGTAACCGAAATATTTCGATACCGTTTTTTTTTTCGGTAACGGAATTTTGAGGATGGAAATGCATACCGGTATTTTTCGGTAGAAGTACTATAACCTTTACAAATATTTCGGTAGCAGTACCTTTACCTTTATAAATGTATCGGTAGCAGTACCTAAACCTTAATAATAAGGGTTTTCTTTGACGCACCGCCTAGCCACTGTGTCCTTCACTTTGAGAGGCCTTGAAGGCGCGGCCGACGGAGTCGATTCGGGGAAACGGACGAGCTCGTCGAAACACGTTAGATTTATAACCAATTTTTACCCACGACGGAACGGAGACGTTGTATGCGTTTGGGGTGAGAGGATGTTTGTTTGTTTGTGTGTTTGTTTGTTTGTGCAAATACATGTTGCCATTTTTCTTCAAAACTACTAGTCCGATTTTGATGCGGTTTTCAGTTATGAGTTCGAGTTTAATTGGTGCATGTTCTTAGATAGGTGTTACGGTGACAACTCACCAGGGGGCGCTGCAGCAAACATTTTTTGTGCAAATATAAGATGCCATTTTTCTCCAAAACTACTAGTTCGATTTTGATGCAGTTTTCAATGATGGGTTTGGGTTTTATTGGTGCATATTCTTAGATAGGTGTTACGGTGACAACTCACGAGTTGTCTTCTCACGAGGGAACTCCTTAACGGTAAATAGTACGGATACGAAAATTTGTAGACGCGTTCTATTTGATAGATAAACATTATTTTTATCATGATCTGATCCTACAGCCAGGATTGTCTTCTCGCGAGGGAACTACTCAACGGTAAATAGCACGAATACGAAGATTTGTAGACTCGTTCATATTTGATAGATAAACATGATTTCTATCATGATCTGATTCTACAGCCAGGATTGTCTTCTCGCGAGGGAACTCCTCTACGGTAAATAGCACGAATTGAATGATTACGAAAAAACTGAAAATTTATAAAATTATGAATTATTCAAGTTACTATAAAACTGCAAAAGGAGTTCATTTCATGGCGACGGATATTCGTGGGATATATTTTTTGTACACTTTGTTTGGTTTACTGTTTTTTACATAACTGTTAGTTTCTTGCAGACTGTGTGCCGGCCGGGTAATACGTTTTTATTTTGTCGACCGCAGATCGTTCAACGTAATAAATATTTTCAAAACACTTCCTCGAAAACTGGTCCATAACGCACTACGATGAGGTACAACATGCAATGTATTTCACACACGTGGGTTTTTTTTTCTTTTTCCGCACGTGTGCGGGAATGAAAATTGCCACAGATAACCATATCACCAACCACCTATACTTAGTCCAAATTGGTTCAATACCTATAGTCTGAGGTGAATGTTTTTTTTTTTTAATTTAGGCAAAGCACTACTTACGCGTCTTTACGGCATAAATATTTTTTTGAATATTCAAATTGTGTTTATAAATAGAATATCATAGATAAACCTAATTATTAAAAACTAATAGTTACTTTTATAAGTAAGTACTTACATAGTTTAACATTTATTTGTGTGCTGAATTCAAAAATATTAAGTAAATCTATTTTTTATATTAGGCTGTTTAAAGGTTTCATACCTTTGCCTCTCCTTCAACCTGGCGAAAGCAAAGCGCGAAAAAAAAGAAAATTAAAATCATAGTTTCTTAGTTCGTGACAAATATATTTTTCGTTATTTTATTTGATTTCTTCAAAAGTGTATTGAAAAACTTCGTTTGATACACGAGGCCATTTGTTATTACAGTTCTCGGCTCAAAAACACCATAATTCCGCCTCGAATGCAGTAACAAACTTTTTCCACTTGTATCAAAATGTACTATTTATTTGTAGGTAAATATTAAAATGGGAAGAAAACGAAGAAACGCAGTTCACGCATTTTTTTTTTCATTTCCAAAGGAAATTAATGCCTCTACTTGCCTAGTGATCGGATGTTCAGCAGTTATAAAAGTAAGTACCCAACTTTCTTCGTTAACCTATTTTAAAATTATTAGGTAAGTAAGTAGTTTTATAGGTGGGCTGTATAGAAACTGGGTTAGTACCAGTCAACCGCACATAATCGGTAGTAAAACTGGTAAGTAGGTACCCACCACTGACGTGCTGACTGTAGGTACTTACCTTGATATTTTACCTTCTTTTTCTTTTGTTTGCTTATTGGCCAATGATATTATAAAGAAGATACGCCATGTTCATACTGAATGGCGTTCAGATATCGTTGCGTTGTTATTATAACTACGACAGCGATAGATAATACCGGAACGTATAAGATAGAAAGAGATAGCTAGCTATCAAAGTGCAACAATTGTGTCACTTTGTCCTCAACAATTTGTGTGTGCTAGTGCGATATCTACCTCTTTTTACTATATAATATCATTGTTATTGACACATTCACTGTGCAGTGCATTATATGATTATATCATACATGTCAGATAACTTCAGGTAAGTACCTACACAATGTAGGTTCGTTTCGTGTGCTCGTGCCAAGCAGCCCTGCTTGGCCAATAGGTACCTACCTAGGCTACAGAACATATACCTACCTACTCTAATGACTGGGTACCTACTTCTATCGTAGAGTCAAGTTTCTGTACTTACTACTACATTAAATTTTCTGTTGTTACCATAAATGTACCACTTTACCTACCAAACCACACACGCCAACGTTCGAAAATTGTCAGTAGGACTCTACGAGTGAAGTAGGTACCCAGTCATTAGAGTAGGTAGGTATATGTTTTGTAGCCTAGGTAGGTACCTATTGGCCGAGCAGCCCTCACGAACACACGAAACGAACAGAAACAATTTCCGTACCTACCTACATTGTGTAGGTACCTACTTACCTGAAGTTATCTGACATGTACGATATAATAATATAATGCACTGCACAGTGAATGTGCCAATAAGCAAACAAAAGAAAAAGAAGGTACTTAATATATCAAAGTAAGTTCCTACAGTCAGCACGTCAGTGGTGGGTACCTACTTACCAGTGTTACCACCGATCATGTGCAGTTGACTGGTACTAACCCAGTTTCCATACAGCCTACCTATAATACTACCTAATAATTTTAAAATAGGTTAACGAAGAAAGTTGGTAGGTACTTACTTTTATAACTGCTGAACATTCGATCACTAGGCAAGTAGAGGCATTATTTTCCTTTGAGAATGGAAAAAATGCGTAAACTGCGTTTATTCGCTTTCTTCCCATTTTAATATTTTCAATACACTTTTGAAGAAATAAAATAAAATACTTAACGAAAAATATATTTGTCACGAACGAAGAAATTATGATTTTAATTTTCGTTTTTTTTTCGCGCTTTGCTTTCGCCAGGTTGAAGGAGAGGCAAAGGTATGAAGCCGTTAAACAGCCTAATATAAAAAATTGATTAATTTTATATTTTTGAATTCAGAACACAAATAAATGTTAATTTACGTATAAAAGTAACTATTCATTTTTAATAATCATGTTTATCTAAGATATTCTATTTATAAACACAATTTGAATATTCAAAAAATATTTAAGCCATAAAGACGCGTAGTGCTTTGCCGAAATTAAAAAAAAAAGCATTCACCTCTGACCTCAGACTATAGGCATTGAACCATGTTGGACTAAATATAGGTATAGTTATCTGTGGCAATTTTAATTCCCGCACACGTGCGGGAAAATGGAACAAACGCACGAGTGTGAAATACATTGCATGTTGTGTTGTACCCAATCGTAGTGCGTTATGGACCAGTTTTCGGGGAAGTGTTTTGAAAATATTTATTACGTTGAACGATCCGCGGTCGACAAAATAAAAACGTATTACCCGGCCGGCACACAGTCTGCAAGAAACTAACAGTTATGTAAAAAACAGTAAACCAAACAAATTGTACAAAATAGTTTATAAATCTAACGTGTTTCGACGAGCTCCGTTTCCCCGAATCGACTCCGTCAGCGCCGCGCACCCGCTGCGGCCTCTCGCATGTTTTTCGGTACCGAAATCGTGTATAGTCTAAATAACGATATAGCCCAACCTTTATTTACTTAAGATATCGGTATAGCTCAACCTTTATTTTAAATCGGTACCGATATATTTTTGCGGTATCTTAACCTCTAACCGTAACCGCTTTCAGTACCGAAATCGTGTATAGGTTAAATAACGATATAGCCCAACCTTTATTTATTATGGTTTCGGTATAGCTCAACCTTTATTTTAAATCGGTACGGATATATTTTTGAGGTATCTTAACCTCTAACCGTAACCGCTTTCAGTCCCTGTACGTAACAAAAGAAAAAATACGAGTCAAATTTTTTTTAATAATCTAACTGACGGACTAAATAGATTTTTTCAGGACACAAGCCTATTGGGATAAGGGCAGCAGAATGATGATTCTAGTTACTTTATGGCTTATTTAGTGTCATAGACCAATAAAAACTGAACAGTGCATAGCTGACAAATTCACCCTGCCTGGGAGGCCTAAAAGACATTGCCTTACAAACATGCGACGTACGCTTTCCCTTAGATGAGATAAAGTCACTAAAATTTGACCAAAACATAAGTGAGATGATACATAAAATAAAATCACAGTCATGTAGCCCCAGGGACACTACTCTTGCTGGACTGAAAAAAAGCATATAGCACAAGTGATCTCTTATAAGTTTTCTAATTTTCAGAAACTTGTAGTTCACAGTATCATTATTAATCTTCGAAATGTGTCTTTCAGAGTACCACAAGAGATAGTTGACCGATGCGCGGCGATGAATGCCAAAGCCGAGATCATACAGACGCTGGTCGACTCAATGAACAATCTCGCTGAAATTATCAGCGACGTGGAGGAATCTTTGGGCGAGATCAAAGAAATTATACAGGTAAGGACATAAGCACTTAGGCACTGCATAACTATCTCCTTTAAAGGCTTGACAATACATCGGTGATCGCCGTATAACTCGGTATAACTTTATTGGCGGATTACGGCTAAGTACAATATTGGTGGCTGTTCTTAGCACATTTAAAAGGCAGCTCGGGCTTTTCTGTGGTGTGTTTCTTTATCTAATCAGAAGGAGTCGATAAGCCTACATATTCAATAGGGATGATGAATGACTAAAAAAAAAACTATTTTGCAAAAAATATATAACCGACTTCAAAAAACAAAAAAGTGAAAAATAACTAGCTTCAGAAGTCGGTGAAAAAAAAAAACTAAATGAATCAAACAAAAGTCACCGACTTCTGAAGCTAAAGTTATTTTTCACTTTTTTGTTTTTTGAAGTCGGTTATATATTTTTTGCAAAATAGTTTTTTTATTTATCCATTTTTAGTTGTAATATCCTATACAAATATTTGCTATGCATTTATTTTACATTGATAACAATACATGTCATGGTAATAAGCTTATCCCCAATAAATGGAACTTAACATACCTAAACTATCGAAATTTGGGTGTATTGTACACATCTGCGTACCTCTCAGAGCATACAGGCGTGATGTTACGTCATGATGTTGTATAAAAAATAAACACCCAAGCGATTGCAGCAATCACGACCGATTTGCCATCTAGTTTTGAAGAGTTCCATTGTATATCTCCGAATATCAGCATCAGGTCTTCACCAAATTTAAATGCGACCATTTCAGAAGTATACTCTTTTAAATAAAAAAAGAATTTTGACAATCGCTCCACAAATGGAGGAGAAGTCGGTAAACATACATGAAATTATACCACACGACTGAAGTAAAAATCTTCATAAAATGAAAACTACTGGGCCAAACTACGTTAAATTTTTATGGTACCAAATGGCAACTATTCCGCATCAAACTAAAAAAGAATCACGTAAATCGGATCATAAATGTCAGCGTAATCGGTGTACATACATAAAAAAAAAATACCAATCGAATTGAGAACCTCCTCCTTTTGGAAGTCGGTTAAAAAAAATATGATTCCGTTTAGTCCGTCAGTTAGATTATCGAAAAATATTGGATATGTGTTTTTTGTTTTATCAAATTAATAAAAATTGATGAAAGAAACGATGGATGGACTGTGTAAAGAATGATATGGCAAGAAAAGAAAGTGTCTGATGAGATGACGAAAAATAGAGAAGTATGGAAGAAGAAGACCATGCTGCGCCGACCACAAATGAATTGGGATAAGGGGAAGAGAATGATGATGACGAAGATGAAACGTGTCAAAGATCACGAGTGGGGGCTTGTGATGTCACATTTGAGTAAAAAATGTACTCAAATGTAACGTCACACACGTTTTCGACGCGTATTTTTTTGTCTTGTATCGTCTTCATATTTTGTTTACTTAAAAAAAAAGAAAAAAAATGTGTCAATATTTTTTGGAAATCTATCTGACGGACTAATTAGATATTTTTTAGTCATCCGTGTCTATCTTGAACAATTGTAGCAAATATTTAAAAAAAAATCTAATACCATATTTTTTTATATTTCCAGGAAGAGACAGCAAAAGAAAAAGAATACCAGAAAGTGATGGGACCCCGCCCCCCATCCATAGTACAAACCGAACTGTCGCGCGAGTACCACAAGTACCAAGAAGCGCACACGCGAACCAACGAGAGCAACCAAGTGCTACACAAGGCTATGACGCTACACATCGCCAACCTGCGGTTGTTAGCGCAACCACTAGATGTGCTGGAACACAAGATACCCAGCATCGATAATATTGGTAAGTGAATGTAACGTAAAGGTGCGTCCATATCCTGCCGGGGTTGCGGGACTGTTCGAAAGAGATACCGTGGCCCCGGAACACAAAGGGCGATGAAGTAACATGGATGAGTTTTAGTCAGTAAAAGTCTGACACTCCCTCCTGCTCCGCCCAGAGCGGGAGCAGTCATTTGATGATTTCCCATCCCAAAAAAAATGTGCGTCCATATCTGTGCACGTGCACGAACAGTGCGGTTCGCGTGTATCTTCGAGAGGCGCGCAGCGTGCACGGATCACGGTTTATTATATGAAACTATTTAACAGGAGAAGAGAAAGACCGAATTTCTTCTGAGAAATTTTGCGGTGGTAAACCCCAATAACACCTTGGCCGACCTACTGTCCCAACTCTGGACTTCACAGTTACGATCTATCGCGTTTGCGGCCACTAACAAGAATGATTACTGTAATAAATATTAATGAACTGTACTGTAATGAGCACGATAAATATAATATAAAACTATGACGGACAAATTTTGAGGAAATTATAAGCCGGTCCATCTCGTAACTTTCCCATTTCGACAACTACACAAAAGATGTGCGAAACAAGTGAAAAAGTGTGCCAACTCGGTAACTATTTTCATCTTCATACATTGAATCCCATTTCGTCAACCGTAATTTTCAACTGTTTTTTGTATAGTACAGTCAGCTCCCAAAGTTAAGGAAACCGTTGACGTTGCTATTTTTTGTCTCTCTGTGGCGCACTAAAGTTTGTTACGAGAGAATTTAATTTGAACAGAATGTACTAGGAGAACAGAATCAAGAAGAAGAAGTTGGTGCCGCTGATATCGTCTTTTTAGTGAATTGAATACCCAACAATAAGTACTAGGAGAACAGAATCGTGAAGAAGATGTTAGTCCCACCGTTTACAATACTACCAGTCTACTACTACCGGTACCGACTACCAGACTTACAAAAGTGGATCGGGATATCATCTTACCCAGTTACTGGATTATTGTGGAGATCAGTTAAGCCGAGTCTCCAAGTAAAAAACTGGTATTCTGTGGAATCTGGTTAGACAAAATGATGACGCTACGGTACCTATGCTATCAAGTAAATTAGCTTTTAGCAAATATTCTCCATAAACGAGTTATGGTACAGGTAGTGTAGGCTGTACGAAATAAATATTAATAATGGTCGCTAATATCAGTATATCTAATATCATGGTGTTCATCGACCTCGAAAAAGCATACGACGCGGGTACCTCGTGAGGTTTTGTGGTGGGCTCTGCAAGAGAAAGGTATCCTGGGAAGTATGTGCAGTTGATCCGAGCGATGTACAGTTGATGTAGTACCCAACTCCGGTATACAGCGGCCACTAGCAACAAGCTTCAATGTGGCTGTTGGTTTGCACCAAGGGTCGGCTCTAAGCCCGTACCTCTTGTTGAGGAGAATGGAGAAAAAAAACATGGCGCCGACCCCAAGAAACATGGGATAAGGGCAGGAAGATGATGGTGCTAATATTAGTATTATTGGAACTGTTTGTTTTCTTAGTTATAAGTTTATTTACTTTTTTCTCATAACAGGAAGGTTTCTTTTGGTGCATTGCTTTAGCATTTACGATAAGTTAGAAAGAACGAAATAATACCGAACAGTAATTGTGATTTTTCTTAGTAGTTCTCCTGAGTGCTAACTGTACTTGCCGAACAAAAAGTTTACCAAATGGGATTCAATGTATGAAGTTCAAAATAGTTACGAAATGGGATTCAATGTATGAAGATCAAAATAGTTACGAAATGGGATTCAATGTATGAAGATCAAAATAGTTACGAAATGGGATTCAATGTATGAAGATCAAAATAGTTACGAAATGGGATTCATTGTATGAAGATCAAAATAGTTACGAAATGGGACTTTTGTGATGCTATTTTGTTTAGTTGTCGAAATGGGAAAGTTACGAAATGGGCCGGAGCCACAAAAACATAGATAAAAGCCCACTCTCTCTCTCTCTCATAGAGGCTTCTGGTGTGCCAGTAGTGGGAATGTTGCTTAGGCTGATAATTTCAGCAACTTCTTAACATATTATATTTAATAATATTGATTATCATTACCACTTTTTCTGTCTACAGTCGGTCTTGATCGTGACACCATGTCGGAAATGCGTCGCGTAGTCGGAAAAGTTCGTGAGATGCAAACACAACGGGACTCCTTGATACAGCAGCTGAGGGAAGCTGTGACGAGTGACGACATCACTGCACAGTTACTGGCAAGGAATAATGAACCTAAAGAGGAGATCTTTAAACAGGAGCTGAAGAAACATAATCCTCAGGTCAGTATATTAGGTGTGAAGAGTAGAGGATTTTATGTTGTCATTGAATTATGCACTTTATAAAGTGCAAAATTTTGCAGACAGCTAAAATTTCCTTGGTTAGTCAAGCTCGAGTCGACAACTTAGTGCTTAATGACGTTGATAATAAATATCATTATTCAAACGCTAAGAGAAATGTATTTTGGTGACGAGGATAGACAACTACTACTACAACAGCCCATAACGTCCACTGCTGGACATAAGCCTCTCCCATGATGGGAGGAATTTCCCGTAATCTCCACGCTTGGCAGGCGGATTGGAGATCGCAGTGATGAAAGACTAACAGAAAACGCTGCTGCCCATTCTCTGGTCTACGGAGGCGCAAGGTGTTCTGCCTCAGACATTAGCCTTATACGACACCCGTGAGTGTAATGGATTGGTTCTATTCTACTCTGCCGGATACCACACGGCTAACTAACTCCGCCTTAGATAACTAAGCCTCCAAAAATATTTGTGGTGGCATCAGGGACGCTACATACAAACTACGGCTCAAACCTGACGTCACACAAGACACTGTATCGCGCAAGTAAAGTCATAAACATAAAAAAAAACTGCCATGTTTTTGTTTTCATGTTATTGTTTGTTAATCCCTATATTTGACTGAGAGATAAGTTTTATGTGATGATTGAGTTTTACCTATTATGGCAGTATGAATGTCTGCACAATTTCTTTAGTTTATGACAAAAAAAAAATACTTATCTAGGTACAGAGAGCAGGAGAGAGTGGGAGAGCAGCGGTGGCCCAGTGGTGGCGGCCCCGACTTACGAACAGTAAGTCGTGAGTTCGAACCCAGACAGGCGCATTACTTTGTGTAATTTATTTCATCACCACTGCTCTCAAAACGGTGAAGGAAAACGTGAGGAAACCGTCCCATGTCCTAGAACCAAGAAATTCGAAGACATGTGACATCTAACAATCGCAATGGGCCCGCGTGGTGGATTATATTTCCCATTCCCTCTCATAGAGAGGCCTGTGTCCCAGCAGTGGGTTTATTAATAGGCTGATGATGATGATGAGGTACAGAAATCAGTCAGCAACACCCGTCTGGTCGCAGGACCCTTTTTCAATCTATATTGAAAAGGGGTCCTGCGACCAGATTATTATTGCTAGATAAATATATATATATAATAGGAATTTATCTAGCAATAATTTTAGTTTAAAATAATTATTATTTTTACAGATACAAATAATAGAAGCAAACCTCGCTGCCCAAGAGAACATTATCAACAAGCTTACATCAGTGTACGCATCTTACGGCGACTCCAGACGTTTGCTGTCCGACGTGCTGAGGAAACGAGAGGGGCTTATTAACGGTAATGTTTGTTCTGAGATGTAAAGTTTTGTGGGGGATTGTGCAGACTGATTTGAGCCGTATGTAAGAGTAGCTACAGTCCTTTATAGGCTTGTCAACTGAAAAAAATTAATTAGTCCAACAGTTGGATTATCAAAAAATATAGGACACGTATTTTTTCTTTAGTTACATCATCCAAAATTGACGAAGATACGACGCTTTTTAAATTTTCAATACGTCACCGCGTCTGACCCCGTGGTGTAAATTTTAGTTCTGACGTCACGAGCCCCCACTCCCAAGTTTTGATGCATTTTATGTTATTCATTGATTTCATCATCATCATCAGCCTATTAATGTTCCCACTGCTGGGACACAGGCCTCCTCTCTATGAGAGCGAATGGGCTATAATAATAATATTGATTTACAAAAACAAAAATACGTGTCCATTATTTTTCAATACTCTAACTGAAAGACTAATTAGATTTGTAATTTATTGATGGTGGAAACTAGCCTATTGTCCGTGTTTCACTTTTGACAACAGCACCCCAACAACAACCTTATTGCAATGAAAATAAAGATCGTTCTGATATTAATCGATTCGTCGATGGCAACTGGATAGCAACCTTATTTGAATCACTACCATAAGGTTCTATGTTCCATGATACTCGAACGTTCCATACTTCTCAAACATTCCATTTTCAAAAAAACGATGGATGAATTATGTAAAAGATAATATTGCTATATTTGGTGCCAGTTAAGATGAGATTAGCGGTCATTGACCTTTCCCTAATATCTCTTCGTACGAACCAAAACAAAAAAAACCATGTATCGTTTCGTTATCCTTACAAAAAATGTTGAAGATCACAATAGGTGACGATTCAAGACTTGAACACGCTTATTTTTGTTTTCAAAGTTAAGAAGTTTAATAAATGTAGTTGGGTCAATGACCGCTATTCTCATCTTAACTGGCACCAACTATAGAAAGGAGACGACCGCAAAAACAACAAATAATAAATAAATATGGAACAATATGACATACTACTCAGACCTCAAACAAATTTGGATAAGGGCAGAAGGGAATTATAATGATTTCGGACGTGTTTGATATCTTTATTCATCATCATCTGCCTAGCCTTTTACCAACTATGTTGGTGTCGGCTTCCAGTCTAACCGCATACAGCTGCTATAACAAATAACAATTGTCTCACAAAACAGTACTAATAACATTCAAACAATTTTATTGTAAACAGTCTTAGCCTGGAAATACGAAGAAAAGTTCATTGATCATATAAAACGCTTCATGAGATATCGTCTCCGCGTTCCAATTGCTGCCGAGTTGTATTATAGCGTGTTATAATTATAGCGCATAAATTAGCGCGCTATATAAATATATTCAATAGTCTATAACGCGTCTATACTTTATAGCGGAATTGAACATCGCTACAGCTGAATACCAATATTTTACATAAATCGACTGCCTATCTTTCCTCCACAACTCAGTTAGTACTGGGTAATACGATACCCCTCTGCAAGACTGGCTGTCAGAATTTTAGGGCCACGGACTACCTGTAACGACTGTCAAAGATCTTCAAATGACAGCCGGGACCAACAGCTTAACGTGCTTTCCGAGGCACGGAGAAAACTCGGTATGTAATGGGACACCTGTCCACAGACCAACCTAGGCAAGATCGGCTTAACCTAAAGATCGCCCCGAGCAGCTGTTATTATTTAGCCAAGATGTATTTATTTCAATGAACAGTGTATTTCTCTGTATTAAATGTGGTGTTCACTAGAAACACTAGTTAGGGTTTAGAATAAAACCACAAAATTATCAGTAAGTAAATGAACTCATAAGGGTACGTGTGCTCGCTGCCCGGGATAAGTGGGGACTACTCAAATGACGGAACCTTAAGGGTCAGCTCACACCGAGACGCGACGCGACGCGACGCTGCGCGCACACTTTGCAAGAGCGCCTCAAAATATAACTTTATTTTCTACACGATAAGATACACATTTCATTGTGAGAATTTGAATACGTTAAACCATGCAGCGCTGCGCCTCGTGATGCCTCGCGGCGTAGAGCGACGCATCGCGACGCAGCGGAGCATCGCCGGTACGCGAAGTGTGCAAGATCGGCGCTGCGCCTCACAAAGCAGCGCGACACCGCGCGGCGCCGCGCAACGCCGCGCGACGCCGCGAGGCGCAGCCGAGGCGACTTGTCTCTACTATTTCCGTACAGACTTCGTGTAGAATTGATGCAGTTCGGTCGAGTGCTCGAGTGAAATTATAATGATAGACTGGGATCTTGTTATAATCGGACTTCTTGCAGAAGAGGAAGAAGAATACAAAAATAAAATTAAAAAGAAGACATCACACAGGAGTATTTGGGTGCACAATTTATGGAAAAATAGAATAATTCATGGTGAATTTCATACCTTGGCTTATGACCACATTGCCAATTATCCAGATAAATTTTATGATTATTACAAAATGGATCCCACGCATTATTTTTTGCGTTTCTGTCACTATAGTATTTTGATGTCACTTGTACAAACAGTCGTAGCGCTGCACAAAAAAAAATAACTTCTCCTCGATCTCCCGCCAAATACCTATACGTCATTGTTAGACTGCGGGTGGACGCGGGGCGGGGCGGGTGCACGCGGCGAATGTAGACACGTTCCGCTGCGCCGCGCGGCGTCTTGCTGCGCCGCGCGGCGTCTTGCTGCGCCGCGCGGCGTCTTGCTGCGCAGCGAGGCGTCGTGATGCCAACGATTTTACGATGCGCCTCGCAACGTTGCGATACGTATCGCGGCGCCGCGCGCTCTTTCAGTACCGTCGCGCCGCGTCGCGTCGCGTCGCGTCTCGGTGTGAGCTGACCCTAAAGCTCACGCTACGTTTATTAGTATATTACATCTCTAAGTTAAGCCTTTATTTCTAGCCCTCATCACATCTTACGACACATATGAGGAACTGCTTGGAAAATCACAAAAGGGCCAAGAGTTCTACAAGAAGCTGGCACATAACGTGTCACAACTACTAGCTCGCCTGAGATCTACCTGTCAAGTGCAGGAAGAAGAGCGGGCTCAGCTGTTGAACAAGCACACGGGAAAAGGTAACATACTACTGAGAATAATAACATAGTTATTTATGATACTAGTGCGGTAAGTCGAGGGCTTACCATAGTCACGAGTTTGTAAATACCAATTTCTGCACGTGTGTCATACAATGGTGCCGATTCCCTTGTTTACAAACTAAACCAAATTTAAGTTCTGTGCATCTTTTTCTTTCTATTTCATTAAGAAAAGGACATATGATAAATTTTAGTTATGTTCTGTCAAATTAATCAGCGCCATACAAGTTTTAGACGCGATTAAAAAGTTGACTACTAAAATTACATCAAATTACGTCAAGTGCTGACTAATTTGACAGGATTAAACTAATATTTATCTTCTATCCTTTTCATAATGAAATAGAAAGAAAAAGATGCATTCAACTTAAATTTAGTTTAGTTTGTGAACAAGGGAATCGGCACCAATGTTTTTCAACACATTCGCGAGAAAACAGTACAATATGTAATGAAACAAAACGTGGCCCCAAAAACCACTAAAACGACACCCATGAAGAAAAAACCGAAAATATTCATCGGCACTATCTTGGATTTTCATTTTGACCTCATTTTCGATATCAGCGACCCCAAAAACCACTAAAACGACACCCATAAAATAAAAACCAAAATGCCGTCGGCGCCATCTTGGATTTTCATTTTGACCTCATTTTTGTTATCAGCGACCCCAAAAACCACGAAAACGACACCCATGATGAAAAAACCGAAAATATTCATCGGCACTATCTTGGATTTTCATTTTGACCTCATTTTCGTTATCAGCGACCCCAAAAATCACGAAAACGACACCCATGAAGAAAAAATCGAAAATATTCATCGGCACTATCTTGGATTTTCATTTTGACCTCATTTTCGTTATCAGCGACCCCAAAAACCACGAAAACGACACCCATGAAGAAAAAACGAAACCAATAAAAATAATTAAAAAAAAAACCGTGAAGAATACGCACGGTGCTATACAACGGGGTATACGGTAAAATGGGTACTTAGGTGATAGTACCTATTTTACCGCACGTTCCGTTGTATGGTGTGTAATTTTTAACTTTCGAACAATGTATACAGGTTCCGTAAATGCACTTTTTGAGCAAATGTGTTGAAAAAAATCAAAGATGGCGCCGACGAATTTTTTCAGTTTTTTCTTCATGGGTGTGGTTTTCGTAGTTTTTGGGCTCGCTGATAATGAAAATGAGGTCAAAATAAAAATCAAAGATGGCGCCGACGAAAATTTTCTGGTTTTTCTTCATGGGTGTCGTTTTCGTGGTTAATGGCGCCAATGAATATTTTCAGCTTTTCTTCATGGGTGTCGTTTTCGTGGTTTTTGGGGTCGCCGTTTGTTTCATTACATATTGTATTGTTTTCTAGCAAATGTGTTGAAAAACGTTGTATGACACACGTGCAGAAATTGGTATTTACAAACTCCTGACTATGGTAAGCCCGAGACTCGTTTGTAAAAAACAACTTACCGCACTAGTATCATAAATAACTATTATAACAAGAGTGTATGTACAACTCGTCCATAAAAACCATTTTACACTATACTTTATAACCATCCTCGCTTGCAAGCTCGCTCGGACGTCTCGCGTAAAATGTTGCATTTATGCACTTGATGTACGATCTACTATTCTTTCTTTAGCTTAGGATCGTAAAACACCTCTTAACGAAGCCGAAAGGCATTTGTTTTCCCCATCATTGCGATATTTTTTTTGTTCTACACCATACCTGGGAACCTTCTACTTATGGAGATATTGGGGGTCAAAGTTCCAACTTTTTGAAAAGTTTTTTTTTTTAATACAAATTTTTAATGTAAGATTTTACTTTAAACACCTCCACGACCCCCGTACTATTCAATACATCAATCAGCACAATGTTTTGAGTGCGTTACATTGAGTTCTAACACAAAACATGATTTTTCACCCCAAAAAAAGAAAGTCGTTTCCCAGCAATATTTTTTGCGTAAAGTTACTTAGTTTGATGTACAGAATGCTTGGTTGACGGCTTCGTGATGAGGTCTTTTACACCCTGTATATTGAAGCCTAAGGTCTGACTTGGCTAACACTAATAGGGAGGAGAGTGGGCTGTAATTATTACGGCCCACTCTCCTCCCGTAACGTTGATACCGAAATCAAAACAAAACTTTTCACAGGCGATGGACCATGATCCTTTGAAAGGATTTAAGTTATTTCGATGACACTTTATAACGCAATACAAACTCCGCAGCGTCGACCCCGACGCCCACAGCTCACGCCAGCCCCACACTCCCCAAGCTGTCGGAGGCGTCCATCTCGTCCAGCCAGGCGGCGGCGGCGGCCGCGGGGGGGGCGCGGAAGCTGAAGGACTACCTGCCCTACATGAAGAACAGGAACACTCGGAACGTTACGCCGCAAGGTAACATTACATTTACTTCTATGTCTATACTAATATCTATACTCATCATATTATAAAGTTGAAGAGTTTGTTTTTGTGGTTGAACGCACTAATCTCAGGAACAACTGGTTCGAATTGAAAAATAGTACATTTTGATACAAGTGGAGAAAGTTTGTTATTGCATTCGAGGCGGAATTATAATGTTTTTGAGCCGAGAACTGCAATAACAAATGTCCACGTGTATCAAACGACGTTTTTCAATACACTTTTGAAGAAATAAAATAAAATATAACGAAAAAAATTTTGTCACGAACTAAGAAACTATGATTTTAATTTTTTTTTTTCGCGCTCTGCTTTCGCCAGGTTGAAAGAGAGGCAAAGGTATGAAGCCGTTAAACAGCCTAATATAAAAAATAGATATTATTTTATATTTTTGAATTCAGATCACAAATAAATGTTAATTTGTGTATAAAAATAACTATTAGTTTTTAATAATCATGTTTATCTATGATATTCTATTTATAAACACATATTGATATTCAAAAAATATTTATGCCGTAAGACGCGTAGTGCTTTGCTGAAATAAAAAAAAAACATTCACCTCAGACTATAGGCATTGAACCAACTTGGACTAAGTATAGGTATAGTTATCTGTGGCAATTTTCTTTCCCGCACGCGTGCGGGAAAGTGGAAAAAGACGCACGCGTGTGAAATACATTGCATGTTGTACCTAATCATAGTGCGTTATGGACCAGTTTTCGAGGAAGTGTATTGAAAATATTTTTTCAATGCCTATAGTCTGAGGTGAATGTTTTTTTTTTTTAATTTTTGCAAAGCACTACGCGTCTTTACGGCATAAATATTTTTTGAATAATCAATATGTGTTTATAAATAGAATATCATAGATAAACATGATTATTTAAAACTAATAGTTATTTTTATACACAAATTAACATTTATTTGTGATCTGAATTCAAAAATATAAAATAAATCAATTTTTTATATTAGGCTGTTTAACGGCTTCATACCTTTGCCTCTCCTTCAACCTGGCGAGACCAAAGCGCGAAAAAAAAAGAAAATTTAAATCATAGTTTCATAGTTCGTGACAAAAATATTATTCGTTATTTTATTTTATTTCTCCAAAAGTGTATTGAAAAACGTCGTTTGATACACGTGGACATTTGCTATTGCAATTCTCAGTTATAATTCCGCCTCGATTGCAATAACAAACTTTCTCCACTTGTATCAAAATGTACTATGGTGTTGGATAGCCCACTTATCGAGAATGGCTATTGACTATATAACATCACGCTACGACCAACAGGAGGGGAGTATAAATGAAAAATGTTGCAAAAACGGGGAAAAATTATTATGGTTAAAGAAATTTATTTCTCAATAAGAAATTACAGTATTTCACTTACTTGAGAACATTTTGGAACTAAGCTACAAAAAGCCGCTGCTTAAGCTTTGCTAATTATTCCTTTTGTAAGCTTTTTCTCTCTTATGTAACGCAGACGAACGACATTATTTTATTAATGTTTAACCAGCAGAAATTCAACCCGTACTGGGCCCGGGAAAATAAATTAAATTATTATTTTATGTATTAAATTGGCCTTCCATTTAATATTTAAAAAAAACTACAACTCTTGACCTCAATCTTGTCCTGAGAACAGATATGAGTTCGCGATAAAATGAGCTAACCCAAATGAAGCCTATTAACTCGCGACTTAAGAGCCATTTCACGTTTTCGCGCAAATTTCTAAGACTTTAGTCGCCTAAATTACCATCTTAGAGAACATCCTGGCATTTTTGAATACATGTTAAAAATAGATCAGTTTTTCTTATTGACACTTAATGTAACACTTTACAAAAAACTTATTTGTTTACTATGTAGTGATTAATCTCCCACAACTAGTTTACTAAAAAATCTTCGCAGAGTCAATTTCAGACTCCTAATTCTATCATAAATATTTATAAATTTCACTCAAAAAAATACACAAAGCATCAGACATATACTTTTGTCAACAGATAATGTTCTAGAATATCGATAATTAATAACATTAATTAGTAAAAAAATAAAGTCTTAGGTCAATTTTTACGTTCTATATTGCTATTTTATCGTGATTTTTTGGTTTGAATAAAGCGTAATTACATTGAAAAAAAAATGTAAAAATAAACTATGTTATTTTACTAAACTAATTCCAAAGTTTTATTAAAATCAATTCATTTAATCAGATACAATATAATTTTTAACATCACTCTAAATTAGAATAAATTACGACGCATAAGCGAGCACGGATTAGTACGGCCCGAGCGCCCATCGGCGAAGGACCTGTGCCATTTTTTTCCGCGTCCCGATTTTCGAGCGTATCTATCGTAAACGCATTGTTATACTACGACTACAACATTTTGATTCTCTTTGTATTTTTTTCATTAGGTTGGAATTTTGTTTATTATCAAGTAAAGTATTATTTTAGTAGTGTGTAAATGAATTGTTATATTTCTGTTTTATTAGTTTTAGCAATGGGGCGTAAGGGTTGTATTATCATTGTGTCAATATAAGGAAAAAAAAGAAACAGAAGCGAGGTGGATATTATTTTTATTTGCAATTCATATACATAGTTATCGATCACGTAAGGTACCCCGCGAAATTCAAATTTTCTAACGACTATTTCATTGATGACTTGATTATAACTCCGCAAATCCATTATTTGCTACGATAGCGAATCATATTTTGTTCAACATACAACCTGACACTGACATATAAATTTTCTTTTCTTAACATATAATTATATCGACATGGAATACAGAACCGTAATTACAATTTGAAGGGTTCGAAAACACTTAACACTCCTTTAGAAATATTTGGGGTCCGAAATTTGATAGCTATTTTGTTTTCATTTTAGAATGAGAAATCGCGTGAAAACAGAGGATAGTACTTTTAGAAGAGACGCCGCCGTGCAGGGTACTAGTGGAAAGTGATTTAATAAAATTTATTGTTTTAGTTACAACTAGCTGTGCCCGCGGCTTCGCTCACGGCAGCGTGTATTCTTTTGGCATTATCAGGAAACATTACATGAGAACGTGAAGTCGTAGTATATTCCTGACATCTTCTACAAAACAACATACTAATAAACTGACTTACTGGTGCCGATTCCCTTGTTCACAAACTAAATTAAATTTAAGTTGAATGCATCTTTTTCTTTCTATTTCATTATGAAAAGGACAGAAGATAAATATTAGTTTAATCCTGTCAAATTAGTCAGCACCTGACGTAATTTGATGTAATTTTAGTAGTCAACTTTTTAATCGCGTCTAAAACTTGTATGGCGCTGATTAATTTGATAGAAAGTAACTAAAACTTATCTTCTGTCCTTTTCTTAATAAAATAGAAAGAAAAAGATGCACTGAACTTAAATTTGGTTTAGTTTGTAAACAAGGGAATCGGCACCAATGTTAATTTTAATTAAAACTTGTTAGTACTTTTTTTTATACCTACTAAAGGAACTCGTACAAAATTTTTGAGGGGAATCAATTTAGATGGCCGTCGACACGGTAGAAGTTTATAAACAAAGCAAATAGATGCAATTCATGATATATCATAGGTACACCTATACAGAGTAGGTATCCTTAAAAAATATATTTCAACTCAGAGAGCATAATCAGTCGATCAAAAGTAAGAATATGGAAAAACCTCGTTACTGTGAAATACTGTAAACGCTTGAATTTAATGTATTTAGGGAACCAGAAAGAGTATGCGCTTCGAAATGAAGATTATCATGTTTATCAACCTTCCTACCTACTAAATATAATAAAAAGTATAATAATAAATATGTAATAGAAACATACACATAAAAAACATATTTACATAACATATATTTGTGTTTTATTAGTTTAGAAGGGTTTAATAGATAAAATACTGAATAAATAAATTATCGTTTTGCCTAAATCTCAAACCAAGGTGCATTACGATTATAACGGCCCAAGATTGTTTAGTCCGTCTCGACACTCGCGCTGCATTGTTCGCGTTGTGTAAGTGTGGATAGCTACGCACACATACACAAAGCTGCGGTCTTTTACCTAAACTCGAGCGTTTGAATTTTGTGAAATGGCTCTTAAATAGATTGTAGCCCATGCCCTGTCATAGAGAGACCTGTGTCCCAGCAGTGGGGGCAACCCCTTAGGCTGATGCTTATGCTATGGCCTGCAGACAAAATTCGAATTGAAAAAATTCGTCTCAGAATTTAGTGGTTGTTGTAGTTGGTAGAAAATGCCCAATGCATTAAATCCGCCTTTGTACATTTTGTATACTTGTGCATAAAGTTTTAATAAATATACTGGATGACTTTTTTTTATCACTTTCCAAAAATAATGGGTATATTAGGTGAACGGAGTAGAAGCCTATGGCATACCTATTTTTTTTTCTTTTTTCCACAGCTTAGAAAAAATGTATACATCATCAAAAAACGCTACAAATTTTAAGTAAACCTTTCATAGTAGAACAAAGAAAGAGAAATTTTGAAAAAAAAATATTATGCCATTTGCTTCTACTCCGTTCACCTATTATACCTATTTTTTTTGGAAAGTGATAAAAAAATCACCTGTATAAATAAAAAATAAAAAGGTGTCGAAAGGAAATATTCTTATTTTTGCAATAAATGTGAAAAAAAAAGACATCATTTGCCCCGTTTCGGTTCTAACAACTCGACGCGATTGTCGAATGTGCCCAAATATGGAGAAAAGTGATCGGGCCATGCCGATTATTCGTCGACTAGCGGACGTCACGCGGTTTCACCCGCGTAGTTCCCGTTCCCGTGGGATTACGGGAATAAAATATAGCCTATACGGATTCGGAAGAATCCCTCTAAGTAATGGTAAAAGAAATTTTGAAATCGGTCCAGTAGTTTTTGAGCCTATTCAATACAAACATACAAAAATACAAAAATACAAAGGTTTCCTCTTTATAATATTAGTATAGATAGGTGTTGTCTTCCAAGACGGTCAATCGGTTAATTCACATGGCGGCTGGTACTGGATAAATAATAAAAATAAAAACATTTATATAACTTGTCTGTAAAAACCGCTTATCCCTCAAATGGCTTAGCATGATTCTCCGTTACGCCTAAAATACTGCATCATTAATTTTGAAATAAATATATGGTAAAGTTAAGGATTAATGCTAAGTCCTATGTGTGACGAAAATGCGATTCCATAAACTTTTCTCGATAGAAAAAAAATCCAAAGCTACCTCCAAATTGAACAATAAACCGCTGGTATTCAAAAAGTACTTCAAATTAGATCATGAAACTTTGCATACTAACTAAACTAACTATAAAGCAGGTCTTATTTGTTTTATTTTTTTAGTCCAATCAATAGATTTTTTGTAAATCGCAAAAGAACACTCATTTCGCACTATTCGGCCGCAGTGACTGACGTAACAACCGAAACAACTTTATTCTAACAGGATTTCAAACGAAGTTTGAACCACCACAAATAGAGTTGCAAATTTTAGGGTTAGAAGGGCCTTAAGGGGCTTCCTCCAAAGACGGGCCATGTTTCTTTGTCTTGTGCTACTTCGGTCCACAATGGGCCTGCTCTTTATTCACTTCGTCGTCCCAGCCTGTCAAGGGACAAATATAAGAATAAATAACAATGTATTGAAATGTAAAATCAATTACTTAGTGGCGTGTGTCAATGTTTCTTTGGACTTACCATGATGAATATGTTTGTTCCAGTGGATCCCGTACCCCTGGACTCATACTACCCGGAAAGTATTTATCCTACTTCCGTACGGCCGGCACCGGTTGGCTCTGAAGGTATGTCAACATAACTAATCTGTTCATTATATTTACCGACTTTATAATAAG
The DNA here is from genome assembly GCA_905147715.2 of Xestia xanthographa. Classification (NCBI taxonomy): domain Eukaryota; kingdom Metazoa; phylum Arthropoda; class Insecta; order Lepidoptera; family Noctuidae; genus Xestia; species Xestia xanthographa. Next base: position 4,894,149 of record LR990655.1, read on the forward strand.
GATAGTTAGGTGTCATTCTTCAAAATTTTCTATCTATAAAATATTTTCTGCATACTAATGTTTTTTAAGGACTTAAATACCGTCAAACATGAATCCCCTGTAACTGCAACACAGCAACTAACGACCATTTTCAATAACTTACTGTTCGGTTGCGGTAGGTTGCTAACTTGCTATTTCTGTCTGTTTGACATTTTGCTTACAGACGGTTAGGAACAAAACGTCACAGAAAATTTTTCTTTGAGTTTTCTATGAGTCAAGTGTGACGCAGATAGGATATTTCAAGCTACTTTGGTTTATAGAAACACCGATCAGAAAACGGGTCTCAAAGAACAATCATTTAATAAATAAATATTTCTGGACATTAACACACAGCGCCATCTAGTGCCACACTAAGCAATGAGACTTGTGTCGTGGACACTAGATAGTTGATATACTACATAGATACTTTTTGTTTGTAAATACATACTGTTGTATCTTGAACCAGATTATTATTAATTAAATAAAGTCCATCATGTGCAAAATAATTTTTGTAATTTACTCCGAAGACCACACCCAAAGTACCACATATAATCATCATGCTCTATGATAAATGATGTTTATTTTGCAAGTAGGTTTTTACAAACACTTTTACACGTCACTTTTTAAAACTAGATGGGGTCTATATCTGTAAGTCACCACAGATAATGAACATAGGGCTTTACACTAATAGAATTAATAAGACATTACTTATGAACTACCATACAACACATACATAAACATCCATGAATCGGAAACAAATGTCCATGCTCATCACAGTAACATTTGTTGCAGCAACCGACGTAAATCAAATGCAGTTGCCGGACGGTGTGATGCCTCCCCTACAGACCGTGCCCAGTCCGTACGACCGCTACATATACGGGCCGGATTCCGACCCTTACGGCATCCCCTCCAACTACTTGTTCCCAGCGACAAGCAAACCGTATGAGAAAACATCACACGAAGACATGAACTACGGATATTCCACGTACACACCGCCACAGTTTTCAGCCCACTCTTCTGAACAACAGATCTATACGAATCCGTGCTATTCTAACTCTTATGGCGCTCAGAATAACAGCAGTATTGTAACAGACTCTCAGAGTTTTTCTACAAATGTCAATGTGAACCCTAATCAGACTTACGAAGCTTATATCAACCCGATGGGGCCTATACCCGAGTCTTCGATGTCGGTCGCGTCTGCCTACAATACGTCCAACCAGACGGACATGGTTGCGAACTTCGCTCACATGCAGGTGTCGGCGACAAAGGCCGAAGAGTTTGGCGCTGATTATACGCAGACGTTCTACAGCAGCGTACAGTACCCGAATGTGTCGAGCCCCGGATCGGCCGCTTATACAAGTGCACCACAGAATTCTAGCACTAGTTTGGCGCAATCGCAAGTACATTCCGACTACACTTCATTGAACTATCCGCACGCTAACGACCCTGCCTACAGTTACTCTAATACATATGCATCAACATCTCAAGGGTATACCTACAGTAACGCCGTCACATCGACGACTTCAACCATCGATAAGTCAGGCAACTATCCTTACTCATACCCATCTGAAGTCGATTCGAGCTACAATTCGGGCTTCGCACAGTATGAAGACTTTGATAAACCTATAAAATCACATACTACAGGTCAAGCGCTATCCTTTCAACCGTCGTACCAGAACTACAGTTCAAATGTACCAAGCTTCTCAAATCAGTCGGAGACCTATAACCCGACCAGCTCTTACGGTAACGCCGACCAAACAAACACAAGCTACGCGCAGTCCTACCAAAATCATCCGGGTTATAACTTCAACACTTCAACGGGGCAGTATGAATACAGCTTCGGTTCTCAGAATTCGTATACGGCGTATGATAGTGCTGTGCCTGAGAATATCAACTATCAGCCGGCGGATAAGGAAACGAACCCGAATTGGCAGCAGCAAGGGATATACACGAATGCGGGGAAAATGGGAGGGACGTGTGAGACGGTGCAGTCGCCTACTGACAACTCGCAGATTGTGCCGCAAATGCCAGCGGAACAGCCGATCAACACCCAAATATACTATAACAATAGTTACGGCTACCAGCATGTGACGTCACCAACCAACGAGGTACCGGCCGCCCCTCAGCCTACCAACGCTTACCAACAACCGGTTGCTACGAACCAGTCAGGCTACATACAAAACGTGCAGTCCCCACAAGAACAACCCTCGTATAATATCACCCAAGGTAAGTTCCTATAAATAACTTGTACCAAAAATAAATATTGTAATTATTTGTCAATAAACGTATTTAAACTAAAAATGGCATTTTATTCGACAGCAGTGACTACACCGAAAGAGGTTATTGAGCCAAAGGTAGAAAGTACGTCAGAGGTAGATCATCAAACTCCTGCAGTAGCTCCTGCAGTTGTAGAGCAAATTGTACCGGACCCACCAACAGTTCCCATTGAAGATAAACCTAAGCCTCAAGAGGTCAAACCTGAGGTGACTGCGTTCGACTTGTTGGCCGACATCGACTTTTCAGTAGAAATGCCGCCATTAATGCCCGATATTAAAGTGCCACAAATATCTGAAAGTGCCATTCGGAAGCCTATGGTACCTAAAGTGGAACCTGTGAAGAAACCACCTGTAAAGGAGGAGGTCATTCAGAGGCCAGCGAAAAGGGATCTGTTTACCGACCCAAGTTTGATGAATCAGTTTACTCAAGAAGTGAAGAATTTACAGAAACTTACTGATTCTTTTACTAACAAAACGGCCAGTGGATTGACTGTTTTAGATGCTAAATGGAAGACCTTGCAAGACTTCCAGGTAAGTATTTCTTATTAATTTCTCTTTCCTGATAGTTTGCTGTTTCAATTTTAAATCACCTTGGGACCAGCTTTTGTGACCGTAGTTTTGCTGCACATTTAAGCTAAAACTCGTAACAATTTCCAGTTTAACCCAAAATACTAAGCAGCTTGTGATGAAAATATATTTCATTGTAATTTCGTGATGGCATCTTCATGAAAAACAAAATAAGTTGCACTAATATCAAAATCTTCATATTACTTTCATTCTTGGGCGGGATGCTTCACATACGTTGCCTGATTCAGTATAGGCCTGTTGTCAAATTGGACTAAGACCGTCTGAAACATGTGCTCAATAAAATATAAAATGAAAGTAATGATAATTCCTTCTTAGCTAAATCATCTTTGTAACCGTTGTGCCACACTAGGGATTTCTCCCGTATCGTGGGTGCGTTTACAAACATTTAAACTCTCATACAAAAACAGCCAGATTCTGAACAACTACATGTAGACCATACAAATATTTGTTCCGTGCGGTAATCGAAGCCGCGAAGCAGCTAATCGCTCATCCACTGCGCCAATCGTGCCGTCAAAAACCAATCACTAAAACCAATTCATGTGCTTATGCATGGGTGTCTATGTTAAACAGAATTTTAATTCACACTCTTCACTTGTAGACCAAGGAGAACATGACGAGGTCCAAGACCATCGCGATGCAGCACACACACGGCAACATAGTGACTGAAGTAGTGCCTTTCGACGACTCGAGACTCACCCTAAAGTCTGATCCCGACGCGTTCATTAACGCCTCGTATTATAAGGTAAGAGTAGAGCCATAGGTTATACTCAATTCTTTATTGCGTTCCACAATGTAAGCTTAGGTGGTCAACATTTTTCCAAAAGAAACAATCGTGGACCCTGTCACAGCAAAAGAAATATTGGTGTCGATTCTGTTGTGCACAAACTAAACTTAATTTAGGCTATGGCTATCTTTTTCTCTCTAATAAAACGAGAAAGAGACAGACGTAATTTAGAGCTGTCAAATTTAGTTGGAGCTAATATTTCTATACAAATTAAGAGTGCACGTAAAACCATGTCGACTAAAAACACGGTGAAGCGCAAGGCATAAACTAGTTTGACATCTCTAACTTAGTTCATAGCTATAGCGGTCCTTTTCTCGCACTGCCTTGTTGTAAAAGATAGCAATAGCCTAAATTAAGTTTAGTTTGTGCACAACAGAATCAACACCATTAAGTGGAGAGGACTTATCATTTAAGTATCCTATAATCTAACTTATTCTAAAAACATAGAAATTAACATTACTAAACAATATTTTTTCGAGTTTCAAGAATTTATCATTTAAACCTTCGTTTTAGTCTTTTATATCAGCCTATTCTGTCCCACTGTTGGGCTAAGGCCTCCACCATGTCTTTCCAACTTTGTTTATCATTTGCCTATTCCGACCAATCCATTAAGAAAGAGTCCAGTTCGTCACGCCAGCGTTTTTTGGGCCTGCATCGGTTACAATTAAAATTAAGTAATATTTTTCTCTGCTAAACGAGTTACTAAAACTGCCACATTATGTGGCAATGGAGTTAGAAAGAAAAAAGAAAGAAAATAACCGTAAAAGCACAGACTATATAGTAAAAGTCCCGTCAAAATCGGTCCAGCCGTTTCGGAGATCAGACGGAATAGACAGACGGACAAAAATTTTAAATAATGTTTTTTTTTTTGTTGTAAATACTGAATATACTTTGATATGCATTTAGTAAAAAGCTGTTATTTTTGAAATTACAAACAGACATTTCAATTTTATTTATTTGACATAAACTCCATTGTGTGTGAAAAAAAACGACTACTTTTGATAAAATGTCGAAGTTGATATTTTGTCCGACAACAGTAGTTTGATTAAAACTGGTTTTGCATTATAGTAATTTAGTAATGGAGTAGGTAAATTATTTAATTAATGTGTTTGTCAAACTCGTAAGTTGCCTAAAATATTCGCTTCACTAATTAATTTGTGTTAATGTGTTGTTGACGTTCTTATAATAGTTACAATAACAAATGACACATCGCACGCATAAACAAGTGGAAAATAATGTGAACTATTTTGGCCATGACTCGTGTTAGTTTTTAAGTTACTCGTTTTAGTTGTTAAGCTGTTGGTCCCGGCTATCATTTGAAGATCTTTGACAGTCGTCACAGGTCGTCAGTGGCCCAAAACTCTTACAACCAGTCTTACCAAGGGGTATAGTATTACCCAGTACCTGGGACTCAGTAACTGGGTTGTGGAGGTCAGATAAGTATTGACTCCATGTAAAATACTGGTATTCAGCTTAGACTAGAAGATAACCCCAATATGGTTGGGAAACGGCTAGGAGGGATGACAACTCCTGTTAGGTTTTAAAACTAACGTGCCCGTCTGAATATTAATCCTCTGTTATAATTTACATCTCTTGGTGTTAGCACCAAGATATTGAATATTTAAGTGTGCAAGTTACGCACTCGTGGTATCCCCTGTGTTAGTTAAAAAAATGTACTTATGTTATTTTCTACAACATAAAAAAAAATAACAAAAAAATATTCATCATATTTCAAAGACTTTGGTCGGACTCGATACATAATTGGACAAAATCGGCTCGATTGAAAATAATTCCAATATTGGTCATAAAATCATCATTAACGGTTCTTTCATCGTTTTTTGACGTATGGGTCTGCAATTAAAAACACGAAGTCGACATATTCATACCTAAACCTTTTCACGCTTTTTTTTATTTCAATATTTATTCATTATTTTCTTCTAAAACCTGGCCGCCCAGTAATAGTGACGTCTCGTTTACTCCCACACAAATAGACAGTGTGCGCGATTTTGGTGTTGACAGCGCCTTAAGGCGTGAAACATACGAAGTTGACGTCTAAGCTATGTTCATTTGTAACATACATTATTTTCTCAACATGTTTTCTTTGTTACAGCAACTAGCGCCATGGTGCATCCCTCTTGTGATATCTAAGAACCCTAGCGAGTCTCAATACAGCGTGTTCTGGAAAGCAGTATTGGAGAATAAAATTAGCTGTATCGTTTGTTTGTTGAGTGAAATTGAGGTAAGCACGAGTTAAAGTTACTGATTGATTTGTTAGCATCATTTATTAATTGTCACTTTTTGCAGTCTGAAACCATGTTTATCAAATCAACTTTCAATCATTCCACCAAATACTCCAAATAACGCACATTTGTTTTATTCATACCGGTATTTATTATGTATACCGGTAAAATCAACCGTCATCGTCATTACAATAAATGACATCTATGCCTTGCGTCGCAGTATGTTTATCAAAATAGACGCTGGCCATACATTATCTCTAAAAAGTCGCAAAACTGGACTTTTTTTTTGTTGTTGTTGGCGTATTGGTGCAAACATTCGCGTTATTACAACACAAATTGAACTTTATTAGAATAGTGTTACGAGTATAATTGCTTTGTCCAAATAACGCAAATGTTTTGGCAAATACGCCAAATAAAGTGCCTCCATTACTACCAATAGAGTAGATGACAAAAAAAAAACTAATTAGTCCGTCAGATAGATTTAAATAATATTGGACACTCACACATATTTTTTATTTTTTCACGTAAACAAAACATGAAGACTATACAGTGCGTCGAAAACTCGTGTGACGTCATATTTGAGTACATCTTTTACTCAAATGTGACGTCACAAGCCCCCACTTATGATCTTTGACGCGTTTTATCTTCGTCAATTTTTATTAATATGACAAAACAAAAAATACGTATCCAATATTTTTCGATAATCTAACTGACGGACTAAACAGAGTCATATTTTTAGCCAGTCATCACCCCTATTATTCTTGTCTAACAAAACCTCTTTTCAACAGATGCAAGGCAAGACCTACTGGCCCACAGCCAAAGGCCAGTCCCTAGACCTGTCAGATGGACTGAAAGTTCTCCTGGACGATGTGATATGCACCGTGCATTGGACTGAGAGGAGACTGACGGTGGCCAGCGCGAAGACCGTGCTGAATGTCACGCATTACCAGATCAACGTGTTCCCGGCCAAGTGAGTCTTAGTGATATTGGAACCTTACGTCTGTGACGTTAAAGTCACATCTTGCGTTTATCGAGAGGAGATTGACGGTGGCCAGCGCGAAGACCGTGCTGAGTGTCACCCATTACCAGATCAACGTGTTTCCGGCCAAGTAAGTCTTAGTGATATTGGGATTTGAATTTTAAGTATGTGACGTTAAAGTCACATCTTGCGCGCTCGTGTTTATCGAGACGGGACTGACGATGACCAGCGCGAAAACCTCACACACACTCATTACCAGATCAACGTGTTTCCTGCCAAGTAAGTAGTAATGATATGGGAATTACTGGACTATTGTCATGTACATAAATAATCAGTGGCGTAGCGAGGGGGGGGGGGGGGGGGCGGCCGCCCCGGGCGCCACCATTGGAAGGGCGGCAAAATACTCTTGCTGTATTTGAACGTGATACAGAAGCTAGTCTAGTGCCACTTCAAGTCAAAAACCCAATAAACCAGCTGTAGTTGGTGTCACCAACTCGAGGCTACAAAGCAGTACAGAACCTTGACTGTAAGTTTGCTGAAGTGATTCGCTTCGAAGCCGCGATTTGTTTTTCCGAACTTCACCAAATGGAGAAGATTCTGAGAACATGGATGGCCTATTCCCCTTTTATGGAATAATTATTGTTTCTGCTGCCGTTTGTCTGGGGACGCCAGCGATAAACCTGGATTCAACAGTATATTTCATGTGAGTTAACATGAATCTAGCCCAGTACATAATGATAACTTCCTTAAATGGAAATATTTGGAGATAAGACTTCAAGTTGGTGCAACGATCGACAAGGAAGCACAAAATGTGATTGTCAAAGAAGAGCAAAAGCGGAGACTAGTGTTGGTCAGGAAACTGGACATTATCAGATTTCTTGCTAAACAAAATCTAATTATGTTTACGACGTCAAAAGGGCGGCAAATAATGACTCCGCCCCGGGCGACAGTAATTCACGCTACGCCACTGTAAATAATGTAATTTTTTTGCAGAGAAAAGCTCCCATTTTACTCTAATTAGCGCTTATTCTCGTTTTAAAAAACCTGGCAACATTATTTTTCTAACATTATCAATTTGATTCGGAAACCTTATTTATGGTTAAATTAAATTCTCTTTATCAGCAATCAAATCAGCGGCGGAATCTTTCACTAAAGCAGTTCACCTCCCAAAACAAAACCAGCCATGCAACATTGAACCTTATTACCGTAACACAAAGCCCTAATCCTCATATTACAATACCTTCTTAAGGATCAAAATATTACTAATTCATTTAGAATCACGAGCCACAACCTCAATCATAAAAACATTGCGTGTATTCGGGACCTTACCGTTAAAAAGGCAATTCTCCACTCAAGTACTATACTTACTCAACTAATGCGTTTATTGTACCATATAATTTAGGGACCAAAGAAATCGAGTAGCTTTAAGACAGTTATTTCATTTAAAGAATGGTTATTGCAAATTGTATCTGACATTTTGTTTGTAAATTAAGACTTTTTTTTTTCTATTCGTGTGCAAAATTAACAGTTGCATTTAGGAGGAGTCTTATGTCTCGGTGTCACGAAGTAGTAAGAAACTATGGAATGATAACTTGACAAGTAATCTGCATTTGCATGGGTATTCATAATGGTTTGTGTACAGTCAAAAGCACCAATAATATATGTAAACACTTAACAACTTTAAAAGTGTTTTTCTCCTAATGTTGTGATTAAAATTTCATGTTGTCACGAACTTTCATAGTATTCTGAAACTCATAATTTTTATGAAAAAGATCTTATCTCCAAGTTTAAAATCGTTATTTCTCGTATATTATATTGGTGGTGCTGGTGACTGTGCCTATTATTTAGATCAGCGGTGTCCAACATAATTTTATGGAGGGCCAACTTTAGTATTTTTGTAATCGCAGCGAGCCAAAAGAAATGCAAAATGACATCTAATTTTTTTTAAACAATGTTCCCGCAATATTTATTGATGTCTTATAAAGTAACACAGTGGAGCTCTCTGTAGTCTGGCAAATAAATAAATAACAATAATAATAAAGTTTTAGTTAACTCGCGGGCCTGATGAATGACCTATGCGGGCCGCGTGGTGGCCCAGAGGCCGTATACCACTATACGGCCTCCGGGCCACCACGGTCCTGATTTAGATAAACAAAGTAACATTATGACAAGCATGTCACGTTACTACTGTCAGTCATCAATCACCTTATGGCAGAAGATATTCTTAGGCATGCCTTATTGATTTGGTCTGATACCACAAATCAACACTCCACGTCGATAGTGCCCAAGCTTGGCCAAGTCAAGGTGTTCATCTCTCGGCTGATATGATAATGATGATGCCATTGTCAGCATAATTTCAGCCTAAAAAAGGCTATTACTTGACATACAGCTCCCCGAAGCCCTTGGCACATCGACAAGTCCAACTGTGTAATGTTTTCTGATTCTTTGTGTGTTTTGTTTGGATTAGCTACCGATTGCTTTTTAATCACAAAAGACCAGTAGCTATTGTTACATTGGAGATTTTGTCCCTCTAGTGGTAATGGAACAAAAGCCCAGATGCAAGGTGGGTTGGTATTAAAATGCAAAGAAACAACAAATTATCTCAAACAACATAAGTTTATTTATTCAATTCAATTCATTTATTCAGTCAGACAAAAATATCCATAAAGTAGTAAAACAATTGCCATACATAAACTAATAATAATTAAATAACATATTCAAAATCAAAATAACAAAATGAGGAATTTAATGTAGCTGCATAATTATAGAGTTGTCGTTTGTAAATAACGTAAATAAAACTGATAACTTGTAAAATAATAGAATAACAAATTAATTAATTGAATTTAAAATAATAATCTAAAGTAACAAAGTCAATAACATTTAATAGATTAATAATTGTCAATAACATAATAATAATATAATAATAAGAATAACCAAGAGAAACACTACTTATTTACCCCAAGCCCTAAAAAAGGGCGCATGTAAGGCCAACCAATGCCGCATAAATGGCCCGTCCAACCTGTCGGCGACGACGGCGAGGAGACTGTTTCCGCTGGCCCTCACCCTGCCCGCTATCGAGGCTGCCCTCCTGCGCATAGTGGCATAAAAACAGTCTACGCGCACATTGGCGAACATCCCCGACGCGCTGCAGAAGCGAGGCAGCCGCAGCAATGCCCTCAGCGCATTATTATATTGAACTCTGAGGGCTCCATAGGCTTTCTGCGAGTATGACACCCACAGGCATTTCAAATTTATATAAACTATATAAACTTAAATATAAAAAAAAGGTAATGCCAGCCAGCATTAAATTCGGTCGGTTTCGAACTATGGTCATGGGGGGTTGGAGATAAACCCAGTACTGTTCCTTTTTCAAAAGTTTAAATTAAATTAGTTCTTAGTAAAGTATCAAGATACAACCTTCCAGTTTAGTAAATACCAATAGAGATTATATGGGCACCAGGGACTTGAACAGTCCCGGATCCCGGAGCCGACGAAGATGTCCAATATACTTCCAGTTAAGCGTAAGTGTCGAACCCGGGGTCCTTTAATTTAATTAAGTTGATGACCGGCTTCTAATTTGGAAAACCGGGCAGGTGATACACGGGTTCGTATATGAACCAGTAGAAAATAAATTTAAAAGGTTTCAATTTATATTAAAAAAAAACCGTCCCGCCTGCGCTAAATCGCTAGGTGGACTCTGCTACCGCACGACCGTCTCCACAGGAGGCCTTGAGTGGACTCGAGGAACGGGTCTCGCGTCCAGGTCCCAGAGGCTCGTCTAGATCCTGGCGGCGAGACGAATCGCTCGAGTTGCCTCACCTGGAATTGACAATACGGGGACCCTATTATATAAGGGGAAACCATGGTACTTTCCTTGAGAATTAATAGAGGAGAGGAGCTAGGAGATCTAAAGGCTAAACCATTAGCCGGTCCACGTGGCCTACGTGGCCTTTAGAAAACACAATTGAATGAGCTACGACTTCTGTTTGCCTAACCCTGCGTGGTGGTACAACAATGGTAATACTCACAGTTGGGCAATGATGAAAACACTTGACTGCATGATTCGACCGGCCGGAGAACAGGTCTGCCTATTTCCTTCGCGAATCCTTTCAAAACATGGAGTCCTGTAATAAATATCCAGGGATCACGTCAATATCCTTTTAACGACCTGGGACTCAGAGATCACTTCCAAACACTAATTCACCAAAATCCTTACCTTGTAAAACATGGGATAAAGTTTGAAGCTTGCCTCAGGCTTGATCAATAGTAAATTGACGCCCGTGACCTTCCATTGTCCTGTCATGCCTTCAAACCGGAATTAGGCGGAGCACCTAGAAAATCTCCCCTGTTTCAGGTAAAACTTATAAGAGCACTGATGACCGAATCACTACCCCAAGATATTTAATTCTTGAAAATCCCTAACAACTGTCCAACATGACGTTTATACTCTGAAACAATAACAATTTTCAGGATCCAAGCTGACAAACTAATTATTTCTTAGTTCTAACACTAAAGTTTTTCCTAAGTGGGGTAACTTTTCCCCTTACTCCTTCGGCGAATTGAGAATGTATCACCTTGCCACACTAAGCCATTGACATACCACAGATTAAATATGGATTGTGAGCTCCGCGATGCTTCTAGAAAAATCTCCATAGTAAAAAAATAATTTCACTTCCGTTTACGGTTAAAAAAAAAACAATTAAGTATTTCAACCAAAAGCTGGAAATTATTAAGGATTGGTCTATACGATATCAGTTCGATGATTTCCAATGAAAATGTTAAAATGTATCGATTAAAACTACAACTGCATATCGCAGCCGCTAGATGTCGCCTCTAACTGTCAGAAACTGACGTTTAACTGAATGACATTTGGAATGTAAACAACCGCAGCTTAACTAAGATATGATGGACCTAATTTATTATGAAAACCTTTTTATTATGGTTTTGAAAAGTGATTTATCGTCAGGAAGTGTTACTAAATAGTCCAGTGACGAAGTACGGATGCAGAGATGACTCCTTCAAATCGCAACCCAAAGTCATTTGCATAAACCATAATGAACATTTCACTTGGAAATCATGGAGATCAATATTGGAAACCTCACAATTTACAACGTATGCTCACAGGTAAATGTTAGGTACAAAAAAAACAACGTAACACTATACGAAGGGGTTTCATCCAACTTTTGGGGGATCTAAGCTTAAAATATTTTTTTAAATTAAAACTCGATCTCAAAGCACTTATATTCAATTAGACCATTACGGCACTTCTGAATGTCAAAAATACAAAGAGAAACAAAGCTACAGTCCCAGTCACAAGGCATAATAACTTGAGAAAGTACTTAGTAGTTGCCCTTAATTGAAAACTTCTTTAGGCGCGTTGAGCACTTTTTAGGTGACCAAATATAATGGAACTCGCGTCATCGTCACCGAACGCTTTCATAGAACGGTTAGTTAAAATCAACCTTATACAATTAAGATAAAGTTTATTTTGGATTGATCGACCATACAATTCACAAGTTACTTAGTTTTCACTTCTATCGGCAGTCCCCAAAGACTGCCCCGCATGTTTTTTTTCTATTTCTACAATCATGTTCTTCAACAGGATCGTCTGCTCTCCCCTGGTGCTTCTCGCAGACAAGATCCTCAGCCAGACGTACGAGGGCAAGCTGAGCAACCAGCTGTGCGGCGCCTGGGTGCAGTGCGCGGCCGGGGCGGGCCGGAGCTCCGTGCTCGCCTTGTTGCTGATGCTCATGTGCCAAGTGCGGGCAGGGCAGCTGGCGCTCTGTGGTAAGTTACTCTTGAAGATGGGTTTACCGGCGACAAACTACGAAGACAGTCCAACTTGCACACAAACATCAAAAACTACCACTGCACCGCGACTTCGTCCGCGAAAATAGCTCGGCTAATTTGCATGATATCAATATAATTTATAGCCTATGTTACTCGGTAAAGATGTAGCTTTCTAATGGTAAAAGAATTTTTAAAATCGTAGGAGTAGTTATTGAGTTAATTCGTAACAAGAAACCGGCCAAGACCGAGTCGGACTCGCGCACCGAGGGTTCCGTACAAACTTTTTAAAGTACAAACTTAACTTTGCTGTTCGATCCCATAAAACGGCTATTGTACCAACCGCAAATAATAAGTTTGTTAAAGTCGCTTTTTTAGGGTTCCGTACCCAAAGGGTAAAAACGGAACCCTATTACTAAGACTTTGCTGTCTGTCCGTCCGTCCGTCTGTCCGTCTGTCTGTCACCAGGCTGTATCTCATGAACCGTGACAGCTAGACAGTTGAAATTTTCACAGATGATGTATTTCTGTTGCCGCTATAACAACAAATACTAAAAACAGAATTAAATCAATATTTAAGGGGGGCTCCCATACAACAAACGTGATTTTTGTCTAATGTTTTTAAATAATGGTACGGAACCCTTCGTGCGCGAGTCCGACTCGCACTTGGCCGGTTTTTTTGTTATTAAACTAAGTAAATTTTTACGGATTTTAGATTTTTTCCTTTACATGTGCTGTAAGACATTGCTTCTCGCCTTTCGTGATTCTGGGTCAACGGGAACTACCATATAGGTTTTCGACCCAAAACCTATAGGGTACTTCCGGTTGCCCCAGACTTGTCAATTTTGGTTCAGCACAAGTATAGACCTCAGTATCTGGTATTTCAACTTGCTAGGTCCACCCGTTCCTAAGAAAATCGGTGGTGACAGACGGACGGACAGACAGACAGGCGGGCAAGAAAGTAATCTTATAAGGGTTCCTTTTTTACCTTTTGAGGTACGGAACCCTAACAAACAAACAAAAATCAAATCTTTCCTCAATATAATATTGGTTTAGATACCAACAAACTCATCCAGCGGTTCCAAACATAGAAGTATCCTGCGGTTGCAATTTGTACCTTGTCAGTACCTTGCTCATGCAGAGTCAATCTAATCCCTCCTGCAATAAAGAAAAGGGCTAGAGAAGTCAGGTTATGCAGGGCACTGAATGGACTACTGGTGCTAATATGAACAAAATGTAACATTTATGAAATTACTTCGGTATTTGTCCATCTGTTCATCTGCTGGTTAACAGAAACATCGGAGCAAAAGGCGATATTATATTTATGAGCTCTTTATCTTCAATCACGCTAACGGAAACGGGTATTACCCAGGACACAGGCAGAAAACGAGACTTTCCAACTAGTCATACGACAATCTTGTCATCATATTTTAACAAAGCGAAATTGTTCACAGATATGTTAGACGCTGGGTGCCTAAACTTGTACACTCATAGAAGCAACGTTTTAGAAGACACCAAATATTTAGCAGACGCGTATAGAACTGCTCTGTTTTACGTCCAAGGAGTTCTGTGTTCCGGTAAGTATTGCTGATTCTCAATTTTATTTTTGTAATGAGAGGTTTTCTTTTTGAGGTATTAAAAAAAAACTTAGTTTCCAAGAACTCTCTAAGTGGCGTTGAACTTACTATGATAGTTGGTGCCAAAGCCACGCTTTGAAAAAAAAACATTATGTCACATCACATACTCTCGTTGACTGACACTTTCATTTGCTTAACCTTCCGAATATAACCTAGTGAAGTCTTCTCGCGCTTTGTTAAAATCAGGTTTTTTAGGTTCCGTTTCTAGCATTATCATACTTACTCCTAGCGCCATCTATCCAGCGACTAGGGAAGAGCTAAAAAGAAAATCCCTCATTGCTTGTTGTATGAAGTCCAGGCAGTTTTTTTTTCTTTTTAAAGGTCAACATTCTTTTTAAATGGCTTCTAAACTTCTGGAGTATCAATTCAAAAAGTTGATAAGGCCATATCATCGGATTCATCAGAGTCATCCGAGGAAGCATTAAATTGTGTGATGCGAAATTTATGCTCACTGTTAAAATTCCCTTCGATGACCGAATTGAGTTACAGTTTCGAAATATACAGTGACTATGCCGCCTCTCACAGCGTCGAGGCGTCTCCATACGTTACGAGTTAAATATGTAATATGTAAAGCCAACTGATCGAATCAGGGAAACTACCAAAACATTTGTTCGGTTCATCGTGAGTCGTTATCACATAAACCGTTGATAAAAATGAATCATACAAATTAATTACTTTTTATTAATACTTCGTTTTTACCAGTAGCTTGTATTTAGGTGTAAAACAAAGTGTTTACATGGGTAATCTGTTCAGTTGTTATCTTGTGCGTCAATGAGCTTAACTGGTGTAGAGATCTGATTAGATGAGATAAAATTAGGGTAGGGCACTTAAATAGGCCAAACCAGAGATTTGTTTGTTTACAATAATTTAAAAAAGTATTTAATTGAGATTCAGACAACATTCGGTTTTGAACCGGAATCAATGCTAGAATTATGTGATTGTGGATTATGTGTGTGTGTGTTGTGTGTGTGTGTTGTGTGTGTGTGTTGTGTGTGTGTGTGTGTGTGTGTGTGTGTGTGTGTGTGTGTGTTTTGTGTGTGTGTGTGTTATGTGTATATTTGTATATATACAGAGAGCCAATGATTCAATGCAGCGGTCGCTCGAATGACGTACAAGATGTAAACAGACTCCTCACGAAGCATTCTGTACATCAAACTAAGCAACTGTACGCAAAAATTTGCTGGGAAACAGTTTTGTTTGGGGTGATAAATCACATTTTATGGTAGGACTCAATGTAGTGCCCTCAAAATCTTGTGCTGATGGATGCACTGACCTGCCGGGGCTGCGGCACTGTTCGAAAGAGATACCGTGGCACAAAGGGCGATGAAGGAACATGGATGGGTTTTAGTCAGTTAAAGTCTGACACTCCCTCCTGGTCCGCCCAGAATGGAAGGAGTCATTTGATGATATCTCATCCGAAAAAAAATCGGAGCAGTCTTTGAAGACTACCGATAGAAGTGAAAACAAAAAGTACACAGGCCCCGCCCCCAGTCGTAGCACTGGTAATGCCCCGCGCATGCCTATGTGGTGCTACGCCGTAGCGGATGCTACGAGTGCTACGAACGGCTACGAAGCGTGACCGCACTTAACGTTACGTGACGATGAGTTCAATGTTTTTCCTTCACCCAAAAAGTGCTCAACGCGCCTAAAGAAGTTTTCACTTCAAAAATGTATACATTGAATAGTACGGGGGTCGTGGAGGTACTTAAAAAGTAATCGCAATAACGGGCAGAACAAGTGCCTTTCGGAATAGGACGGAAGTCTGTGACGAATTTTATTAGTACTGCCGTTTCTAAACACAGACAGTGCGGTGATTTCGTACTCTGGGACTTGTTTATCGAGTGTAGTGTATGTGTCTTGGCCTTGTAGTCGCAAAAAGAAACTATTTCAGCAGGTTGTATTTAGTTGTTTTATGATTATTAGTGAGATCATCTTTCATAGCCTCTAATAACAAGACTTGATCCAGTCTTCATGGGAAAATTATTAGTCACGAGCATTCTAGAAAGTTTGATATCCCCAACAGTTGACATTCCAAGTTAAACATTCCAATAACTCTTCATCTCTCCCAAAAGGTACAACAAGTTTCAACGGCGAGGCAGTGTCCCTACCATCAGGCGCAGCGGTGCTTCCTCCGGTAACTCCAACCCCGACTAACCCCACAACCGCAGGCCAGAAACCCACCAAATTCTCCCGGGAATCTTTCGAGGAAATGAAACAGTCTCCAGGGTTGAAAAGCGGAGACATGAAGGACCCCCTCAATTTCCTCGATCCACTGTGGAGTTTGAAGAAGAAGTGAGGTCTATCATTCGTTCAATGAATGAATGAAATTTGTTGTTTGATGACGTCAGTTGACAGCGATACAGTGCTACATGATTCTTTTGGCGTTTAAATGACATTGACAGGCGCTGTCAAATATTTGTGGAATTGTCATTGAATTGTATTGAAAAAAATTGTGCGTGTCAGCTCCGCCGCGAAACAAGAGTTTACTCCTAAATAATTAAAACATCACAAATTGACGTATGATACTTTACATGTATACTGAATACTATAGTCAAATTATAAAGACAGTGGCCATGCTGTTATGCTAGTGTCCTGCTGCTAAGCCATATCCCCCACCACGCCACATGTTTTTAAAGAGAGAGAGGGTAAATGTGTACTTGAGGAGTGGGGAGCGCTATGAGATGCGCGAGTATGTTGCGCAGAGGAGCCGCATAACGGTTTCACTTTTTGTTCACGATTGATGTTACTACCCATCTATTTTTCATATTTCTTAAGGAGTAAACTTCCTATCCAACTAGTTCCTGTCAAAGCCACGCGCCAAAATAACCATGCAGCACTATACTCAACCTGCGGCCCGTTTTTGTATGTTTTTCGGATCTCACGTATAAAGAGTATTACTTATTGTAAAGTAGACCATGGTTGAAGTTCGCCTGTATTGTTGCGGGCCCAGAAAATTATAGGTTGAGTACCGCTGATGTAGATAGGGCATGCTAAATTGGACAAAATTATGTTCGTGATTTTCTTCGCCTTTTACACACGTTGTGCCGAATATGTATTGAAATGTTTTAGGTGTTAGTTACTTAATCTAATTTAAATGCTTCCCGATTATCATTTTTAAAATTGTAAAAGTATTTTATGGAACGTTAATTAAGTTTTAGATACGTATTTAGTTTTCATAGATATTAAATCGGGTGCGCCAAAGTTCACCTAAATTTTCAACTCCGATAATTGGAAATCCGAAAATGTTTTCCTAACATTTTTCATCCTAACCATCACAATTCCTAACTAATGTTCATAATTCCGAAGCATTCAACTTC
This sequence comes from Xestia xanthographa, assembly GCA_905147715.2. Taxonomy (NCBI): domain Eukaryota; kingdom Metazoa; phylum Arthropoda; class Insecta; order Lepidoptera; family Noctuidae; genus Xestia; species Xestia xanthographa. The sequence continues at coordinate 4,911,774 of LR990655.1, forward strand.
AAAATGTCAGTAGCAATAAACATCTATTATACTTTTATTTGTTTTCCTAGATTTTCTCAACATAACCATCTTTTACACTATTATTCAAAGTCATATCTTTTTTGTTTAGATTTCTTTTTATTTATAATAATCAGTATTATATTATACATTAATTTTGCGTAACTTTATTTTCACATAACATGTATAACATATAAGAATAATAGTACCATACAAAATAATAGGGGGAAAAATATAATGCCCACCAAAATTAACTTTGTGACCACTAACATCTATCACCTAAAATATCAATTGATCACCAAATTTAGTAAATTGAGCACCAAATTTGAATGAGGTGGTTGATGACAAACTAGTTATGCCTAGGCCGACTTGGGGTACCCCGACACGGATAGATTAGGTTAGAAGGGTATGGCGGGGTCGAATGAGCGAGCGAAGCGAGCGAATAGACCCCGCCATACCCTTCGTGGTTATTTTTTTATAAACCATTCAGAAGTAGGCTCCGACGACCGGGTCTCCCTCGACTTGGATGCAAGAGATGTCTCTCTCCAAGTCTGCATCCAAGTTGAAGGAGACCCGGTCGACGGCCGGTCAGAGTGTCCTCTGACCTGAATTTCATTCATTTAAGACAAAAATCAGTGAAACGACCTTTAATCATTCTAAACAGTTGGTTTTTAGACATAATTATCTCAGGTATAGTTATATTAATACGTACGTTATGTAAAGCATACCCCCAAATAATAATCATACCCTCAAATTAAAACTATAAATATCATCTTCTACCCACATATATTTTTTATTACACTTGGTAAATGTTTCTTTCTGAGTATGAGTGAAAATATTATGGTAATTATGTTTAGGGATAAAAGCGTTAGGATAAAAAACAGTAGGAGATTAAATATATTCACATTAATGATATTATTAATTACAATTTTCGGAAACATGAGTGTTATGAACATCGCCGGTAGCACTACAAATAGTATGAATGTAAACTTTAGGATGAAAAATGTTAGGAAGAGTGATCATTCGGATTACAAATCATTAGGAAGAACAATTTCGGGTAAAGAACTTTAGGTGAGTCAATATGGACCCTATTAAATCACATTTTATTGATATAATTTTGGAATTGATAATATAAATTTAAATATTCCATAAATTACGTGTATTCTTAATTTATTTATATTTTAAAATTTAGATAGATTTATAATTCGCTCTTTGACTTATGCATATTTCAACTATCACAAAACGTATCACAAAGTATGAGTGAAAATAAATTGAAAGTCGATAACGAGTCAAAATCACGAGTATTTTTGATTCGGCTGGCTTTGGCATTATGTTATCAAAATATTGCTAATCAACGATAAAATTGTAAGAATGTGATTTTGCTAAAATACCAACTGCGTAAAGAACTAAAAATAAACATTGTGTTGGGTATCTTGAAAATGTAATGCCGCGATTTTACGGGATATCCAAATAATATTAGACGGTTTAACTAGATTTTTGTACGTGTATTTAAATTTTTACTAGGTAGCGTGTTTTTCTAAAATTCAAATAAAATTGTAAGGTAATATGCACAATTAATGATAAAATACAAAAAAAAAAAACATTAAATAAGCACAAGGTTGAACTTGAGCTTTGTACGGTTGCCAGGGGCGAACTTTCCAATAAATTGCCACTTTTAATTCGCGTTTTTTTGTCATGGCAACCTGATGTTTAGGTTTAATTTCGTGCCTTCAAAACTTGGTAACATCGTTAGCTCGGCTTTTATTTATCAACTTGTTTTTATTTTATTGAGACATCACTTACATAATATTATTAGAATACAACAAACTGAAATTAGGTAGTTGGTTATTCGAAGAACTGATTGTTTATTTTACATTCGGAATCAATTGCACCACAAATTACATTTAATATTAAACATATTTTAAATAATTATTGTGTTTCTGTCATCTCTGATTAACAGAAACAGTAGGCTAAAGGCATCGCAAATCATCGATTTCAACAAGATCCACGTATCAAAAAATTTAATCGATCGATGTGATCTCAGATCAGTCCGTCAGTCGTTGTAGTTTATATTTTTTTTGTCATGCACACTTGTTTTTTCAATTCACTCGAAATTGGCAGAATAGTCGACATCGGCTTTACTTGCCATTAAATAAAAATAGAATAGAATAATCGATTTCAATTGATCGATTTGCACATGGGTTTTATTTGAGGAAGTGGGTGCATAGCAATTTATGAGATCATTAAATCCTAAAGTTTAGGAAATAAATGTGCTTTAAATTAAAATGTTTAAAGACCGTTTTAATGTAAGTACGACTTGCGCGTTCGTAAATATTAGCATTATACGTAAGACAAGGAGTCCTTTTCAACTTTTTAAGGATTTTTTAAAAATAAACTTTTGTAAGTATTTTAAATCCGAAAGCGCGCACCCACAACTGTTGATAAGGCTCAATTTAGATAGCAAGCGTTTGGTTCAACGTCAAGTCACAAAACAGAACTCCTTCAATGTTTCAATGAAATAAAACGTAAAGAAGCAAAGGGTGCGCAAGCGCCGGTTTTCTAAACTCAGCCTTATTATTTTATAATACATTTGATTTATTTTTAGTTAGGCAATGTAGGGTGGATATTATTAATTTAATTACATTCCTTGTTTAATTTAATTTTAATTATAAAATTGTATCAATATTATTCAGTATGCCTAATGGACGCATTTTGTGCTACAGGTGCATTAAATAGTTTTAGACAATGTTGTCACAGGCAGTGTGCAGTGTGCATGGACCAGTAAATATCAACATTGCTTATTTACTAGAAGCGATAGTTATGCAAAGCAGCTAAATTGTTTATTATTAGATCATTAAACACTAATTCTAGTTATTTGAATTTTCATACATTTTAATAAAAAGTTGATTTGTATTATTAATATTAAAAGTGTAAACGAATAATGATGAATTTAATATTTGTGTAGTTACTGATATTCATAGCATACTCAAATAAAATAAATTGGACTGAGACATTATTGTTTTATTACTGAAAACTTCAATTTACCTATCTTCGAATGATGATATAATCGCTGAGGTAGTAATCTAATCTAGGATTCCGATTTGCGAAAACGGAGATTAGCTACTCAGTGCTGATCCAGGAGCCGGCTACTCGTGTTGGGAAAATCCTGAAGAAAAACTAGAGGAAACTGTAGGAAGTGGTTCCGGGGTAGGGCGCATCTTATCGCGGAGGCTGCGGGCAGCTCGCCTCGCGCCGCCAGTCCGCGCCGCGCCGTCGCCGCCGCACCACGCGTCACGTGTCACTGAGCGCCGCGCGCACGCGCCAACGCGATCGCGCACCACCAAAACATTACAACAAAAAAAAAATTCACGCCACCCACTTGCCAACGAAAAGTGACAGTGACGTTTCGGGGGAGCACGGTGACAATAACACGCATTCGTATTATGTAGTTTACAAAAATTATTTACGTGTTTGAGTGAGAAATTTTCAGTGGTACGATCAACTGGTGAATTTTGTGCGATCGATAGTTGTCGCAGTGGTTGTGTTGTTGGTTCCGAGGATGGGTGGTAGCCCGGCGGGGTAGTGCGATGATGCGCAAGGGGAACGCCGGGGCGACCGGCGGGACCGAGTTCTCGCTGGATGCGTCTGACTGCATCAACTTGGAGCAGATCCTGCGGGCCTTCAACTCGACTATCAGTGAGGAGCACGCCTGGGCGCTGTTCTACCAGGCGGCCCGCACCTTCCAGAAGTGCATGACTGATGGTCCCAGCTGTTACTTGGTGGCAGCGCCAAGGCATGTGCTTCTCCACAAGGACGGCACCGTACATCCCAGCACGCTGACACATCCAGGAGGTCAGTACCATATCTGTTTTCTAGTTGACCTTAGTGTTGAACTCAGATACTAATATTTTATGACCAAATTTATAGATGCCTAAAACTAAGTTTATCGGACACGTCAATAAGGGTTTATCACCAAATTAAACAGTGATAAGAACAGTAAAGTACCTACTTCATTATTTATTTATTTATTAAAACACCGGCTATCACTGTGTAGCAGTTAGCAATTTCACCTAATCAAGTTTTATCAGGAAGGTACAAAATCTTTGGCAAATTAGCGACCTTGCGTTATCAGTGAAGTGGCATCAACAGCGTGAAGTGTACCCATTGTTTCTAATTATTACTTGAAATTATTTAAATCAGTTCGTTTCGTGATTACATTTTGTGACTTATCAAGTTCACTACCACAGCTCATTACTGATAAAAAGCTGAACAAAACTCATTATTTTTAGCTACATTATATTTTTTTGCCAACTGCTTTAAAAATCCGATGACCAGTCCTTATCAGCACTGATACTGTATGTTAAAGTCCACAGCATGTGTAAGCATTGATAGTTATCCAACCTACTATCTCTAAATTGCAAACAATTTTCTTCACCTTCCATCACGACGTACAGTCAAGTCATCATAAGCAACAGCTAGATCTTGAAAGCGTCTTTAATTTCCCAGCAGTAAGGGCTGTTTTCGTGGTTTTCCTACCAACGTGCGCTTGACCATACCTACCCGGAAAGATCGGCGTCCGATACTCAATTCTGTAGCATGCTAATAATCATGGGCAGCATAGTTAAGATAGCAAAACCGCGCATAAAACCTCCCTGGACGCTATCTGAACATTCTTAGGCCGTATCAAGGCATTCATCTATATTTTACGAAGAACTTTAATAAGATAAAATAGTGTCTATGGTCTTGGAATTTCTATTCGTGAAGAAACTCATTGATTGGATTAGCTTCGGACAGGGAGTACATTGAGCGGAATAGTCGTGTTATCTTCATTACAAGTTATGAATGGGACGAATACAGCGTCAAGCGTGTAACCTTTCCTTGTAAGCAGTTTCATTAGACTGGCAACCTTTTATTGCTATCCAAGATATATTGTTATTTAGACTTCATGGTTCTGGACCTACCGCATCGCTTATTATGCGACAGGTATCCTGACTCTGTACTTGGCCACATCAATCATCATACCACATCACAGTCAACTGTTTTTCATGTGGGTTTCTCCATGTTGCCCTACTGCAATTTGGTCTTCCGCCTATCATCATCTGCCTAACCTTTTACTAACAATGTTGTGGTCGGCTTCCAGTCTAACCGGATGCAGCTGAATACCTGTACATGGAGCGACTGCCTATCTGACCTGGGTAATACGATACCCTTTGGTCTTGGTCTTCCGCTTCTATGAATCGCAATTCTGCCAAGTGTCAACCACCTCTAAACATATGAAAGGTCTGATGTAGTCATGATGCTATTTTAAGCCTGAAATATACAGTTCTCTTGGGACAGCTTCAGAATTCACGTGGGTGAACGTCTTTCATACTTACATAAATGTTACATCAAGTTAAAGCTTCTTTTTTACAAGTATTTGACTGCCAAACTCGTAAATGTGTCATTCATTGCTCCACTTCTCATTGGCACGACATTCACATGGGAATTCGAACAAAGTTCAAATGAATAACTTACCAAAACCATTCTGTATCGATCCATGCTTATTCATATAAGTTCTTTTTACGGACGTTCCCCACGATTCAGGTTTACGTTCTCGTTATTATTTCAGTAACGTACGTCCTTCCCTATTACGCCCGTTTTTATGTCCGTACGTATTTTTGTTTACTCCAGAAGTTTGACCTGGTTACCTTGTAGAAACATAATCTTACGGTCTTGATACTTGTCCAAAAGTTTCTGTGAAAATGCTGATTAGTTTTGTAAACTTTTCTTATGTACGGTCGAACAAGCTATTTGGTTTACATTTCACAATGTAATTTGTTGGTTTAACTGTATACCAAATAGCTTGTTCGACCGTACTACAACCTTATCTTACACTTAAAGTACTTACGGGATAATATCCGTGTTTTTCTTTTGCTTTGATGAGCTCCCGATATTTCGACGCTGTTGCAAGCATCATGATCGCGGGGGTACGAAAAGTGTAGTGAAAAACCCGTGAAAGTCTAAAACAGTGAATCTTATCTTAATCATACTTAAACTAATGTTATAAATCCAAGAGTTTTTATCCGGATATATAAAGCAGTTCCCCTTAAGACTGCCTCGTTGGTGTAGTGGTCACAAGTGCGACTGCTCAGCATGAGGTCCTGGGTTCGATTCCCAGGTCGGGCAAAGTGTTATTGTATTCTTCCATCAGGAATTTCTCAGTAGCAGCTATGGAGTCTAAATCGTGCGTTGATGGCAATAGGCTCGCACCCAATAAAATAAAATAAATAAATATCGCTGGACATTACACACAGCGCCACACTAAGCAACGAGGCTTGTGTCGTGAATGAACACCAGATACTTGATATACTACATAGATACTTTTTTGTTTGTAAATACATACTTATTATACATATTAACATTAATGACTCGGAAACAAAAATCCATGCTCATCACACAAACATTTGATGCCTCGACCAGGTTCGAACCCGGGACCCATACATGGGACCTGGCGAAATGTGAGTGTACTTTTAAGTACGCCTATGCCCAACCCTTTGGGGAATACAGGCGTGATGTTACCCCTTTAGTTTCATAAAAAAACAGACTAGACCGGAGGTTCACAGGTTCATTCGAAGAACCGTTGAGGTATAAAATCGTGTGACTAAGAGCTAACAGGATTAGCAATGCGTCGCGTCGCCTTTCCAAGCGTTACTAACAGGTTTCATTCAAAACGTTAGTGTGTGCAAGTTTAACTTCGCGTTTAAATGTAATTGGTAAACTGTACCTGCATTTAAGCCCCTTCTAGCCCGAAAATTAGCAACTCTATTTGTGGTGGTTCAAACTTTGTTTGAAATACTGTTAGAATAAAGTTCTAATCAGCTTGCACTCCTTGCACTACAAAGTGCGGTTGTTACGTCAGTCACTGCGGCCGAATAGTGCGAATTGAGTGGTTTTTTGCGATTTACAAAAAATCGATTGATTGGACTAAAAAAATAAAACACAATTAAGACCAGCTTTATAGTTAGTTCAGTTAGTATGCAAAGTTTCATGATCTAATTTGAAGTACTTTTTGAATACCAGCGGTTTAGTGTTCGATTTGGAGGTAACTTTTAATTTTTTTTTTTATCGAGAAAAGTTTATGGAATCGTGTTTTCGTCACACATAGTACCTCGCATTAATCCTCAACTTTACCACATATTTATTTTAAAATTAATGCTGCAGTATTTTAGGCGTAACGGAGGATCATGCTAAGCTATTTGAGGCATGTTAGGCCCTTAAGAAGTTATGTAGGTAGGCACTGCCTCGTTGTTCTAGAGGTCCTGGGTTTGATTCCCGGGTCGGGCTAACTGTTATTGGGTTTTTCCATCAGGAGTTTCTCAGTAGCAGCCACCAAGTCTGCATGTGTGCAATAGGCTCGCCCCGGAAAAATAACTAGCAAAAATTCCGGCCGGTGTTGTATTAGATACACCTCTGTCTAGCCACTCTGGCATAACAGGCGTTATGTTCTGTTATGTAAATATATAGGTAGATAAGCAATCTGCAGATAATGCAGAAACACTTCTGAAATTCCTTCCTGAAAGTGTAAGTCTATCTTTGTATTGAATACGCCAGAACAGCTGTATCAAATAACAAATGCCTAATCAAAATCTATTGGAAATGAGTCCACTGTCCACTTCTCATATGTCCCGGGTAACATTTCATGTAACGCCTTCACACAAATAGTCGGTTCCAGTGATTGCTAGGTGTCGAGTGACAATTTCCATGTAATATCTAAATTCTAGAACGAATAGCGCATAGGCTGTTCACTTTATCGGACCATACAGGGTATAAACAACCTCATCACGAAGCCGTCAACCAAACATTCTGTACATCAAAATAAGTAACTTTACGCAAAAGTTATTGCTGGAAATCGACTTTTTTTTTGGGGTGAAATATCATGTTTTGTGGTAGAACTCAATGTAACGCACTCAAAACATTGTGCTGATGGATGGGGTGTATAGTACGGGGTCATGGCGGTGTTTAAAGTGAAAGTCTTACAATGAAAACTTGTATTTAGAAAAAAATCTTGTCAAAAAGTTGGAGCCTATTGCCATCAACGGGGCTGATGACGGGCAATTCCTGATTGAAAAACCCAATAACAATTTGCCCGACCCGGGAATCGAATCCAGGATTTCATGCTCTGTAGTCGCGATTGCGGCCACAAGACCAATGAGGCAGCAGGCCAAACTAATCGATGACCATTAGTTGACCACCTCACGTAACCTCGTAAGAATCGTTAGTGACCTTTTACGACATTTATAAAACAAAAGAGGGTTGTCTATTAATGACCACGAAACGAACGTGTCTCGCTGAAAAAAGAAACTTATGCAAAGTAGACCTTGAAAACGAGATGGGAAAACGCTAACAAAGCCGCACGATATTTTCCGGACGACCTTTTCAGAACAAAACAGCTTCGTGGTGTATTATAGTCGTATTAATCACTCGCAGACTCGCAGCTGGTCATAACCCTCCGCTGCCACACATAAAACATCGGACCGCAGGTTGAGTGCCCCTGGAATCCGACAAAACCCGACACCACCCGACACTGCCCGAATGCCCGACACCAATCATTGCTGACAGTGACAGGCGGTCAAACATTGTATTGCCTTGCAATTTAACCGATTTTGCATGCATGTTTCTATTAGGCTATTTACCGCTGACCCATATTCCTCAATGCTTGCTAACAAGCCTGTCTGTGTACTCTAAAGTGACAAGTTTTTCGCAGTCAAGATGTCAATTGATTTATTAATGTTTGAATCGAGTATTGCGCAATCTTGGTAATCGATTTTCCGATGTTAATTTACATTGTTTGTAGGTTAAGGAGTCAATTAAAACATTATCGTGAGTTTTCTCGAGAATGTTGCGACCTGATTGTTGTGGAGGTGTAAAACTGTCGCCAAGTCAATATTAATGTTGGTAATTACAGGAACCTATTGTCGTTTGGTTTTGTAAAGTGTTAGCCTTGAGGCTGTAACCTTTTACATCTGTTATATTATGTAATTCTGTTTCGTCCACCACCATAGACAAAGATACATCTGTAAAGTATGTAAATTCAATAAAGAATGCACTTCTGCATTTAAAAATAAGAAATGTATCGCTACAACAGCCGTACATAATACCCACCTATTTATAATTTTTTCATGGGAGCTTGCAATTATATTCTTTCAATGTTGCAGTTTCAGCGGGGCTACCCTTTTATGACAGTTTCTATACATTATTTCACCATGTTTTTACTACTTATGGTTAGTACCTAATTCCTTAGTAATTGTAGATATAAATAGACGCACACCTGTAATGCTGCGCTGATTGAAAAATATACCGGTCTAGACTTTTTGTCATCGATCTAATTTTGAGTGAAACCTAAAAAATCTCCGGAATTACTAATTTGATTAGTCTATGCTGTAGACAAAAACTGTAAATACCGTACATTCAAGGTTAGGCAATATATTTGGTGTCCAAAGTGCTAAGTGCTGTATGACTGAATCGTTTTGAAGCTTCGTTCGTTTTGCCGTCGCCCGTCAGGCTAGTAACTGAAACAATACGTTTGTTTGTATTGATCGCTACTTCGCTTCGTCACGCGAACGTTAGGTAATTATTTAAAGGATCATTTAAGTATTTAATTGATTACATTTTAGCTCTTTTAAGTTACACGAAGTGGATAAAGTTCAATCGAAAGCTTATCTTAGATTGACAGGTAGATCATCTTGTCCATACTGTTAAAATAGGGATTTGCTATTAGAGACTGCTCGTACACCGTACAATGACCGTGGTAAGAACGTATTTGGCAAAACAATATTCCTTGAATTGAAATGTATGATACTATGCCCACTATCTTTCCGTCACAAAAAAACACCGTGGCGTGCCATGCACGGAACATACGCCGCACGGGCCGGGCGTATTCTCGCCGACAATTTCAAAATTACAATGTCGTTCTCACGAATCGCAAGTGCAGAAAAGAAGTTAAAAGATGTTCCGGAGCCACAAGTTTCTATTGTAAGTTATACGAAGTTATAACATTCTTAATGCGAGTGTTAAACTCCGTTTTCTTGGATCCTACTTTTATAACTAGTGCAAGAAGAACTCGGCTATCTATACTTCCGGAATATAATCTTCATAATAAATCAATTAATTATTACAATAAGACAATTGAGTACCACATCGCAGCACATGTGATGCTCACGCGATCTTATGTTAAACAGCGTAGCATTTCATTGACACAATACCTACTGTGTGACAGCGGTGCTCAAACTTTTTCCGCAACCCGCAACGCCCCATTGCGGGTTTTGTCGCAAACGCGTAGCGAAGTTTTGACATAAACGCCATTTTTCTTGGAAATTGTTTCGTTTTATGTATTTAGGGACGAGCATGTTACGGCTTATCGTGATATTTAGGGCAATTGAATATTATCCATTTTATATGAGCTTATGAAATGTTTGTTTGCAAAACGGTAATTTGTATTGGTTTCTCATTGAAACACAGCACTTAGGTAGAATTTATTTCAAACGACTCGACAAGGAAAAATCTTATGAATTTTCATTGCTTGTTCTTGCTCTCACACATGTACGGAATACGGTAACTAGAACCAAAAATTCGAAGACATGTGACACCCACCAGCATGCACTGGGCCCGCGAGTTTATGAGTTAGTCCCTCTTACAGAAAAGTGACTTATGTTATGCTTGTAATCTTCAAGTCACTTATCAGGATGAGTAAATCTTACGAAGCTCGCTCTCCCTCTTGTTTTCCGGAAAGTTGCTTCAAGTTCATCCCGAACAACCTTTAATTGATCTCTAACAGTTGATCACCACTGAACACCGTACAGTCAAGTGCACTGTATCGTAGGTTTTTGCGGGCGATATTCATGCGCTCGTATTGTTCTGTCAGAAGAACATTTCACCCCACACGCGTGGGAAACGGGTCTCGGTCCCGGAAGGTCTCGGGCTGCGATCAATCGTCACTTTTTACACTGCGTGTCAGAGAAATGATTGTACAGTCGAACAAGGTATTTGGTAAACGGCTAATTTGGAACTGAATTGAAGCCATAGATCACAGAGATGCCTTGTGGTAATTTTGTGTTCAGAATTGCTTTATCATCAAAAAAATAAATCTAAATTGAAACTAAATTGTCCTAAAATTCACAAGACATCCCCAAATACGGCAAAGGCTATCTTTTTGTCGTATTACCACATGGAAATGCCTTCAACCTTAACTCAATTTCAAGATCGATTGCATATCCAATAGCTTGTTCGACTGTACATCTCTCAGTGCTGTTAGGTTTGTTGAACTGCTGCAATTAAAAGGGGTGTGTACTTCTGCAAGTGTTTGCCAATTCATCGGATGTGGTTAGAATGGACTGGTTTAATGGGCATGAGAATTTTGATAGGTGATTGAGGTCGTTATTGACCACATGTATAAAACGTCCGAATCAATTATCTTGCTATTAAGAGCGATAACAGTTACCTCGTGTACATGTTTTTTTTTTTGTTTTTTGATTTGTAGGTATTGGAAAAGTATTATTCTGATCGCATTTGTATTAATTTGCCGTTCATCTCTAAAAAACTGGCTTAAATAGTTATAATGAAAGCTTTAATAATCGAGTTATTTACACGACAAAAGGCGGAAAGGAAATCCCTTTTTATTCTTTTTCAAGTTCATTTAAAACTTTGACATTTTACACAAAAGAAGTTAACCCTCAATCGGCAACAGTGGGTCACTTAAGACCCTTTCAATGACGCTTATGACACCAAAAATAAACCGGATTATTGTTTAATACTGGGATAATGTATTTTACGGCCGCATAACTGTATTGTAACGATTTCTATTTTATTAGTAGCACTTTGTACTGGACCACATTTTTCTGCTTAAAACCGGCTGTTTCTGTTATTTATTAGTATACGGTAATAGATAGTCAAAATAACCTCAAAATGGACATGGAATGTGTTAAATACTGTAAGCAATGTATGAATGTCTTGATTTATTAAAAGTTGATAGAGAGCAGCGGTGGCCCAGTGGTGGCGGCCCCGACTTACGAATAGTAAGTCGTGGGTTCAAACCCAGGTAGGCGTATTACTTTGTGTAATTTATTTCATCACCACTGCTCTCAAAACGGTGAAGGAAAACATCGTGAGGAATCAAAAATTCGAAGACATGTGACATCTACCAATCCGCACTGGGTCCGCGTGGTGGATTATAGCCCATTCCCTCATAGAGAGGAGGCCTGTGTCCCAGCAGTGGGAAAACTAATAGGCTGATGATGATTAAAAGTTGATAGAACGAACCGCTTGATTAGTAACGTTTATTTTTTCTCGATAAGTATATAGGTATGTATGCTAATTTATTCGGATTGATCGGTGATAAGTGGTCATTGTAGCCTACAGCGACATATTTGGATTACAAATTCCGATACAGTAATTGCAAATATTTCTATTTGGAACGCGATTGGTTGGTAGCCTGTGCTTGTTCCAAATATCTATAGGCACTAGCTTAGTACCTAGGTATCGTTTAATAAAACGTAGTGGTAGATAGTAGGTATATGGTTTTCTTCGAGATCAAGTACGATTCTCTTCCGAATATATTTTTCTAATCGTATTTTTAGCAATAACTCAACAATAAATTCCGGTGTCGGCACTTAATCAATTAAAATGGAGGCATATGAGCCAATGATAGCCACAATTAAATACCATTTGCAATTTATTTCCCAATCATAAAATTAATTTCTTGTCGCCAATAAATTACAGGATTCCATCGTAGCAAAAAAAAAAGCATGGCGGTTTCTTTGATTGTTGTGTTCGCTACAAAAAGCGATCAACATTGGTATCCTTTTTGTGAGTTCAATAAACAGAACTGCCTTCCACGGAACGGCTTCCGAACCTAAAAAAACTTACAAAAGAAACAAACGTAGCCATTCTAAACCTTAACACCTTATCATACAGCCTATGTTTTTTCTATTTACCTGCCTATTTTCGAGGAAGAGAAGACTTTACAGGTAGGTTGGCTCTCAAGGGAGTGAATGACATTAGAGTCGACACGTAAAGTGATGTAATTGGACATCGGCCAAGAAGGAATGACCTAATGAAGCAATGAACTGGTTCAAATGGAAGAGCTTGCAAAAAAGGAATGAAGAAAATTGGATCAAATAGAGGCAAAAAAGTCAAGAAGAAAATAAAGAACACAGAATATAGGGGGCGAGGCACTAAACTGACGGGAGATATGTTGAGATACGCAATAAAATCGAAAGAAAATGTTGTAATTACAAACGTGTAATAAACTTGGTGCAACTTTGTATTTGTATTTAACCCTTGGGGTATGCAATTTGTTAGCCTTTTATTACTATTTTATATGTGCATAAAACGTTGCGGGTAAAATTGCGCGCATAAAATAAATAGTCAACATAGCGTTGAAGTGTTGATATTCGCTGAACGAACGTTTGGTTTTGATGGCTCTGTCAATATTCTGGAAGGAGTATTAGTAACTGAAGGGAATTTTGTATGCTTTAATTGTTTGGACGCTTGTGTGTATTTTACCTAAGTTTTTTTTTTATTGACACTATTTTCTATTTCCAAAGAAAAGATGGATGGATTGTGTGTGAAATGATATAGAAAAGAAAGGAGTAAATGTGACGTCTGACAGGGGAGAATGGAAGAATATAACGTGTTGCGCCGACACCAAGTAGAATAGAACAGGAAGATGATGACACTGTTTTCTATCAGGATTTAGCTAAAATAGTTATTTATTATAGAGACCCTGCCGAGCCACAAAAATGTTGACCTTCACAAGCTAAAGGCTCTTGTGCGATACCTGAAGGGCCAGCTAAAGGTGGCAATCATCAAAATAATGACGTCATGCTACTATTCATTTAAAAATTGTTCAAATGTTGGCAATATGTAGTGATCGACAGTAAAGATCTATCATAAAGATACAAGCTAATTTTACTAGGCCAATAACAACTTCACTGCGTTTAATTCGCAGAACTGCTGATATCGATCCAAACAGCGCAAATTACCCTACGTTAGCTTTTCCACAAAGTACCTATTGTGTCAAGGCTACAATGTATTTATGGTGCTCCACTTTAAGTATCGTTTCTCCAATAAAGGCTGATTAAAAAGCTCTCAATCAATACTAGAAAGTCAACAGGGTCCGTCCATTGTAATAAAATTCATGTTTGCTAGTGTCCACTGACTCCACAATGTGATCGTGTTCGCACGACTTCGTGACCTGACCACACCCGACCTCAGCCGAACTGAGAGGATGACACTGCCATCTATTGTGAAAAGAAAGACAGTTTCTTGCCATTGAGAAAACTTTTTGCACTTCATAAAACTTGACTTTTGAATAGCCGAGACTCCGAGAGCAAGTTTAATTTTTTTAATACGATTTTTAGATCTTTTGTTATTGTGATTTTATTATAGTATTTTATGAGATCAGATAGTACATAAGGCATGCTGTAAATGAGCTGACAAACCTGTTTTTGTCCTCAAAAAGTTTTGGCAGTCGTTGCAGTAGTCGTGACACTGACTGAATTCGTGATGAAGATGAAAAACTGCCTTTAAGTCTCGGGTTTACACTTAGCACATATTTAGCAGTTAAAACTGCTTATTTATCAAGGCTGTTTCAAGTAATGAACTATTAATTAATTACCTAAGTTGCAGTATTTCTGCTTACCACAACAAATTAAACAACACAAAGCTCAGCAAAATTAACAGCAACAAATATCAACAGCAAAAACATTATTGTTTATGAAAAGCTAAATTATTTCGCCAACTGACGTTTAAATATAGTTTGTACGTTAATGAAACAATGGAATACGCCTGGAGGATCAATTGTTTGAACAGCTTTTGTTTCCACTCAAATAATAGCAGCTTACTTGCAGGTACTTTTTGTACCTAAGTTAGGTCTATTCGAATCCTTGTTTCCAATTGATGTTACTTCCATTTAAACGAATATCAGTGTAAATTAAGTTGATTTTAGAATGGGTCGTAGATACTATTGAAAAAGTCATAAAAACGTGACGTAGTATGGTGTATATGATGGGTACACCTACTTTGGTATTACAATATTATAATTTATAATACCTATAAGTTAAGTTTATAATTTAAGTACGTTTATAAAAACGTACTTAAATTGATGTTTATGTAACGTTTATAAAAAAAATTAAAGCATACAATCAGAGAAAAAGCTTTTTCCACGTTGAAAACTCTTTCAACAATTCAAATGAATAGCATTGTTATTTCCCCTTATTTTCCTACGGAAAACTTCTAACTGCCTACCTTATTGTTTCTCAACGTGCCCTTTATTCGTTAGTACTGTTTTGTTCAAAACTATTAATAGCCCAAAGAGAATTAACAAACTTATTAATAATGTATTTATTCTGTCAAAAACAAAATTAGTTCTCCTGGACTTTTAGTTATTTTGTAGAAATTTGGTATTTTTCTATTCTTAGATTTATCGAAGGTACCTTAACTAGTTTATTGCTTATTATATCTATATATATATATATATATATTCTTATACCTTTTTTTTGTTAGCCTGTACTGTCCCACTGCTGGGCTGCTGTTTATTCAGAGAAAATAATATCTTGTTGACAAACATTTGGGCTATCGCCACTGTTCTTTCTGTTTGCCTGGTAGTCCGTTTTACTAAAAATAACAATTAGGACAGTTGATTTAAAACTGTCTATCGATATAGTTAATGAATTCATCATACCCCTCTCTATTTTTTCATCATGTATGGTTGCGCTTTGAGGAATAAACATATAATATTTTTAATTTGAATTTGTGAGCGCAACTAATGGTTGCGCTTCCAGGAATAATTTAGTTGCGCTTAGTTGGTTACGCTTAAAAATAGGTGTGCTCTGAGGAATACCTCACAATTACCTACATCATACTAGACCAGTCGTGTTTTTTTAGTTTACAAACATGAGAACAGTTTTCTAAACATTTTTCAACAAGACAGGAAATAGTTGTTTTAGCAGAATAAAAAATACCAATTATACACCCCTAGCTTTTGAAAATGTTATCAAGCATAAAGTTTGTGATTTATTCATCAGCTGTGAAAAATTTCAATAGGTCATTGTGACTACACTAATCTATGTAGGTAGATTGAACAGATTATTTTGAATTGACTGTAACATCTTTTACATTAAAGGTCTCTGCCCACTACACCGTATGACCGTACCATATCATGACAGTGCTATGAACGTATCAGGCACGGAAAAGTACATGAAACGGCGGACTACTTTGCCCGCTGGCACATATATCTGTGTATAACGGGTTTAGTGAGGGGACTATTGGTACGAAGAAGTAGTGGGCAGGCTCCTTTCGGGTGAATTTGACAAATTGATGAAAGCGTTTAACATATCTAAACCGCGTTCAATAACAGTGTCAATAATTAGGTACTATGGACATGGGATAAGGGCCGGAGAATGATAATGATGATGGACACTGACACTTCTTGAACAGTTGAACGCGTTTAGTTTCATTTGTGTGATTCTCTTAAATAGGATAGATGACATCATAAAACAATAATCTCTTTCAAATCTCTTAAAAAACACTTTATTTTGGGCCTGAAAACCCGATTTAGATTCAATTAATTGCCAAATTCGATTTTTAGTTGCTTTGAAATCAATTAATAGTTGTAATTGAGTTGACTAAACAGTGACGTCACGTTGCTATTGCCATACAAAATCTATGAGAGAACCGCGTTTTGACAGCTCTTAAAAAGTATCACAATTGATTGGTGTTTCATCTACCTCATTCGTTTAAGAGTTATCTGAGTTAAAACCTCTACCGTACTGCTTAAGCTTTCCATTGTTGTAGCAAACTGCAAGCTGTACCTATAGTTGTATCTAAGATGGGGTGTTGACGTCCTTGTATAGTCAAGGTCGATCGATACACCGCCAGCACGTGACGTCACGTGCCGCCATTTTAGAAGATGACGTCACTCTTCTGTAAATAAACGCCTTTCAGGAAAGTTATGGGTATGGTATTGTAGTAGGAGAGCTTTTACGTTTACTTTGCCGTGAAAGATTGAAATAAATGGTGTTTTCGTTGGGAAAATATGCTACGTAAGTACACACGAGTATGTTTTGTTTTGTATGTTGCCACCTTCAAAGGTGGCTACTTGGCATGATGCCAGTAAGGTATTGGCGTGAAAGTTTATGTTTTACGGTGCTGAAGGAATCATGGAAGGAAATATCTATTTCAGCTTTATTTTATGTTGTTTTCCACGCATTTAGTAGGAAAGCACATAACTGCTGTATGCTCTGTAAGTACCTTTTGAATGGGAAAAGGGAAGTCATTTACTAAATTAATAGGCTTGTAGGACCCAAATGTTCAAAAACTGACACTGGCAAGCCTATTAATTAGAATAGGTTACAAGGTTTTGAAGCGTTGTAAATGTTGCGTAGAAAATTGTACTCGTCAGTAAGATCCTTGAATATTTGACTAATCTGTACGACAGTTGGTTATCTGCATAAATTCTATTCGTCTGAAGGTTTACCTACTTATAAACTTAGACGAACTATACTTAGTGCGGCGTGGGCGTCGCGTGATCTCACACATTCCCTGTCAATTGGATTACTGGCTGCACATTCACTTTAAGGGCAAAGACACACTTTATTCCCTCCTTCCTTGCTAGTGACTGTTGCTTCCTATAATCTTTAACTTATATGCATACATTCCTATGAGGGTATAGAGAATCAACGATCCTTGGCCTGTAGGCTGTAACCCTGTTACCCTGATCCCTGACATCTGTAATCTTTGGAACTACTGATCCGATTACGAAAATTCTTTCACTAGTGATTACCAACATTGTCCCCGAGTGTCATATCATAGGCATATTCATTATAAAACGTTCCCGTGGGGAATCCGACGATAACGCGAGCAATTTCGCGGGTAAAAGTCAGTTCATCATACAACCACACTATAACGATCGATCCCTACGTCTTTCCAAATACAATCCGAGCTTGGATAATTTTATCGACACCACTATGCAATCTTTAATATAAAACTTCCGTAGTACTACAACAGCCCATAACGTTCACTGCTGGACATAAGCCTCTCCCATGATGGGAGGATTTGCCGTAATCTCCACACTTAGCAGGCGGATTGCAGATCGCAGTGATGAAAGACTAACAGAAAACGCTGCTTCCCATTCTCTGGTTTACGGAGGCACAAGGTGTTCTGCCTCAGACATTAGTCGCCTTATACGACACCCGTGAGTGTAATGGGTTGGTTCTATTCTACTCTGCGGGATACCACACGGCTACCGAATAGCCAAACTTCCGTAACCACCAATCAAAATACAAGTTTATCTCCATTCTCCATAAATTATAACTCCTCAGTGATGTGCATAGCTCCTAAGTCATAGGCACGCGTCCGACACTCGCGACCGGTTGCCATCGCGTCGCGCGCAATTACGCGATCGATAGTACCCTTCCTTATTTGCTGGGACATCCCTATAGACACCTTATATGCGGTGAAAGCTATTTGTACTTGATAATTAATTATCGTCCTACTTGATGAGCTTTTTGTTAGGGGGAAAACTTGATCAGAGGTGCCGTCACATACCGGCGGAAGATAAGATGTTTCTTCGTAGGCCCTCTTCAGCTAATTTAATGATTCTAAGGCAGTTTTGTTGGCATAAGTGTAAGCTTCTGGTTAATTAAGAAGAAGTTCAATTTGTTAATGACTTCAATAAGTAATTAGCCTTTTTGAGCCTAAAACTTGGGGACATGCCATTTATAAAAATACCTTTTTTTCTTTTCTTAATTATTACATAGATGAAATATTCGATTTTGTCGCCTGTCGCCGTTTTAACCAGTAGCATCGCTGTTGTCTGTGCGTTTGCAGTCGCTTTCAAAAGAGCACCTCATATGACAACTGTTGTGATCTCAATTAAGTTGCTTGTTACACGAGGATACAACTCTTTTCAAAGCCTGTTCCTAAATAGTACCTTTCTTTCCGCATGCCACAGGCCGCTTCTGTTCTTTTGTCGTAACACCACCAGTTATGCCGTAACATTTTTGGTACAGCACCCGTCAAATTTATCAATTGTGGAGGATGATCTTTCAACTTTCTAAACTAATAGCTGTATGTTTGTGTAAGTGCTATTATCTGGCGGATAACGAGCGACCTTTGATTCGGCTAAACGTCTTAGATTATCTGGTATGCGTCACTATCATGTAATGCCTGACTGGCCGGTGTGTTGTGATTGGAGTTGTCATGTTCTTTACCTGTGAAAATCTTGTGATCGATGGGAAACTACATATTATCTTAATCCAGCGTTAACTATATTACGAAGTAAAGTCCTTGGTGATAAGTTTTTTGCAATGATTTAAATCATGAGACGCCCTTAATCCGCGTCAAAAAAATTCTCGAAGTTCGTTGAAAATAAAACTGTCTATAGCCTATTCATACTGAATATTGTATCTATTGTTCTGTTATCCGAACCCTTTTTGGAGGATCTAACTTGATCTAAGTATGTAGAGGGCACAACGTTACCGATTGACATCTTTAGTATTATGTGCTTCGATCAATTCAGCCCATAACAGTCCACTGCCGGCCATAAACATCGCCAAAGTTCCATGACAACATCTGATTTACCCGCACGCTGTCTCAAAATCTTCAACCTATTTTAGGGGTATTATATGTTATGGTGCCAAAATTTCCCGAGATAGGGATGTTCTTATTTGGCACAAAAATGTTTCTTTTATCTTTTACGTCGTTCATCAACCGGAAACTGGCCACAAATAGACGTCATTCTGACCCTTAAAGTGCCATAAAATGTGGTCCAGCGGGGATATAACCGTACTTTATGAGGCAGGATATTAAAAAAAATCGTTTAGAATTTTCTTGTTACGAACTAAAACAAAATCTGACGCAGCCAGTTCATGCTTGCATATTCTGAAAAAATAACCACCAATACTACACCTTCAATCAATTCTCTGAAAGCATCAGGAACCCAGGGTTAACATATTTCAATAGAGTCAGATTAGACGTTTTTTTTGCGTGCTGCGGAGCGCATTGTCGTTTTAGCTGCGGCGTGCGATGCCACTCCCGCTCTGTTTCTCGCTCTACCAAATGACGGTTCTGAGCGACAGAAAAAAAATAGGAGCACGAAACAACTCGATTCCGTGCTAATAGATGAGGCTCAACCCTAAAACTGTCTGTACTTTTAGCACGTTTTGCACATCATGTGCCTTTCATAATATATCACCCCTGCAATGCCCTGCACAAGGTCGTGACATACAATACCTCATATAAATACCTACATGTTAATGACTGCCACGTCACACCTGAGTATAATATTGAAATCATTGTGAAATGTGCATGTCAATTAAACCACATATGTCTTATCTTCAGCTCGTTAGGCAAATATTTTCGTTATCATTAATATGTGTAGGTATTTATCGAATGGATTCCATAGGTCCTAAGTACAACATGCATTGGTGACTCGATCCCCTTGAACCCTCTTGAACTCGGGTCCACAACCATACGATTCAAATGCTTGGATTAAGAATCTGTAAGACTGCTGGCCTGAGTATTTCTATCGTTCATTCATTCATATTTGCTGTGTTATTCACTGGTGATGGTTATGTGTCTTTACTTAATCCTTGTTATTTGTTTCAAACGTCTCCATTTTCTCCTTCTTTCAAATTTTGTTGGCCCAAAACTTTAGCTTCAACTTCCACGGCAACGTTTGTGGTAGCAAAATGTTCTCTTTTTGGGGGCACAGAGGGAAGGCTCTCCATCGCCCATTACGCATGATGTCCTATTTCGATGTTTAAATAAATTCCTCATCAGTTTTTACTTTTCCGCATTGACTTTTGCGATTCATACAATTTGGTCTCCTCAAAATTTAAATTGTGTTTTATTTCTCAGTACTGACACCACGAAATTAATTCATTTCATTTTTTCGATTTAATAGACATGTTCAGTATCTTCATGTCCATCAGACAATACACTCAAAGCTTTCATCTCCATACAGCTATACTGTTCTGTTATTTTAATTGACTTGCGATCTTCCGGTCCGGACCGAATCGTTTGGTAGTGGGAAACAATACACTTAACGGTTGTATGTAATTGAAGTTCAAGGCCCGTAAACTGTACGCCGGCTGTAACGTTTACATAATACGTTACGTTCTCTGTTTTAAGTCACTTTCATCCGTTTAGTTACGAGTGATAAGATTGTAACGGTGTTGTAGTTTATGCGTATTTTCCGTCACTTGGACGAAAAACCGCCGTATTAGATGGGTTTCGTTTAACCTGAAAAAGTTCGTCTCAAACCTGGATATTCGCATATAAGTGGACCTAGCTAGACGGATTAATTAGAGTTTGGGTCAGCTCTTCGGTAAGTACCCAATTAGTTGTTCGCAGACAGGGTTGAAAATTAAGTCCCTAATTTAATTAACCGACTACGGCAGATCCTAAATAAGGGTTCTTCATTGTTTTATATCGGCTGTTCAGACGAGTAATTAATTTTGAAAATTATGCCATCATCAGTACCACTTCTATCCGATGCATTTGATGATTAGATGATTGGAACCCTTCTTCGAACTCCAAAATTTGTCTGTTTCTATAGAACCTATTACTTCGAATACCTTTTCATCAGTAATCAATTCAGCTCTCATATATCTAAAAGGTAAGTACTGTAATTACGTATTATGCGTATTTACATCATCTCTCATAATCTACGATTCATTGCGGGTGGTGCAATGGTGGCATTGCGTTTGCTTCACTTTCAATTTTGACAGCTTACAAATTGCGTGCACCTGTGATGCAGCTTCAAAGATTAGTAATATGAAGATAGGCATAAACTCCTGAACTCTAATGTTCAGTAAAATAAATTGTGTTTCTTATCTGGGTAGGATTTTATGAGAAAATACGCGTATCCGTTTTGCAAAAATGCCAAGTTCCATTAACTTTAATATCTGGTAAACCACTAAAAGTAAACTTACAGATAGTTAGACACATTTGATGTCTGTTTCTTATTCCCATATTAACATAAAACATGAGAATCGACATGAATAAGCATATTTTCTGAATTGTTTCTATGTTTTACAGCTTGTTGGTAAAAGGCCTATAAATTCTAAGATTATTGTCTTTATATTCTAATTAGTCCCACAGTTCCTAGGGATTCCACGGCGAGCCACAAAGCAGGCCTCCGACTTGATGCAAAGATAACATTCTCAGTTAAATAATGAATGAACAATAGATTCTCACATTTTAACAAGCCAATCCTTTTCTGGCGCACTCTAGGGAAATCCAACTTGCTAACGAATGCAATCATATTTTTTTATGTGCCTAGTAAGTGGTTTACTTTGATTAATAGAACATGGCTAAGTTCTGATTAATGAAGGCTTTACTAACCTGCTGAGTTTTAACTAAAAACGAAAAGCGTCCTATTTTCATTTTCTTTTGAATAGGCACATTCCATTGGTCTGAAAGAGGGTACTATTCATTTATCACTTCTGGCCGTATTCTGTGGCCGATGCTCACACACACGTACTAAACATTTACCATCTTAACTCTTAAGCAACACCCATTATTTTACCATGCTCATCGATATATTAAGTAATCCAAAGATGCACTCCCAACATGCCATCGAATTAAAAATTATGCCCTGCACATTGAGAAATTCAGTGCGTAGAACCGGAACTTTATATTACGAAACTATGTTTATACCGTGTAATGATGCATTTATAAATTGATGAGCCGGCCTTTCTCGATCGTCGAATTAAAATGAGTGATGTTTCGAATGATAACAATGACATATTTATGGTTGGTGTTCTGTGGAAATCCGACTAGAGATTTCCCATTGCGTGAATGCCGAACACTGATGGCACTTTGTTATAAATTGTTTTTGGTTGCGCCATGTTGGGTCTGTGTAAAACAAGAATCTTTAGCCAAATATAAAATACCTTTACCAAATTAAGTGGTAGACAGTAGGTAAAGTATCAATTTCCCCATCAACAAACTTTAATATTGACAAGACCCTTTCCACTACAGATACTTTTCAAGTACCCTCGTCTCCCAAACATTGTTCGTACCAGATACTTTATTAAACGTTACTGAACCAATATTTATTACCGTAGCACTTATTTGTTCAACTTTTTTTGATTGGGAAAGTCCATTGTAGCCCCGGGTGTCGTCGGTTACCAGAGAACCTGTTTTAAAATCTCTGTTGTAGATAATTTAATGAAATTGTGAGTTTCGTAAGAGTTCGCCGTCTAGAAACGCGCCCCATCCTTTGTGTGGGAACCAATGGAGTTTAGTGAGGGACTTACGAAATCTTTTTTTTTTTCTGAGGAAGCATTTCTGTGGTAGTAGTTGTCTAGTAGATAGTTTACCATTTATTTGAGATTTCCTCCCTAGTAATTAGTCTTGTCTTAGTCTAGAAGTTAGTCCTTTGGAGTTGTTAGTTGCTTTTGATGGAGAGGGCTTATGGGAAAAGTTTAATAATGTAACAAATTGATTTCCTTAGTTTCTTGTCCTTCTTTATTGTTTTAATCATTTGTGGGTATGGTATCTACTCCACTGTTTTAACGTAGTACAAGGTTTTCATGTTCATTATCGCAAGCTTTCATCTCTCATCAAAATTATCTTAACATCGTTATCTTGATTCAACGTACGTATAATCATCTTTAACTATCCTGTCTTCTTTAAAAAACACAGTCATTAAAATTACTATCCAAAACGGTTGTTTAATGAATAAATGTTCAATCGTTAATTATCTTTCTGTTTACTTAATAGTCGATGATATGACTGTGTTAATTATTTAATTACGTCAATTATTTTCATTTGATTCTTCATTAGCTTTAACATTAGTCGGTAAGTAAGAGAACATCACTAGTATTAATAGTCAAGCGGCCTGTGGTCTTCACTGTGTAACTCTTTTATTTTCGTAGTAACTTGATGTAACGAGTTTCTATCGTGGGAAACTCGATGATAGGTGCAAATTTCTACCAGCGCAAATCGTACTGATGGCAGATAAGAAAAAAGTGCAGTTTAACCATCCTAAACGTTGCTCGCTCTTTGTTTCTTTAAGATCCAAATCACCGTACAGAATACGTTTCATTTCCTTTTGCGTAACAATATCTTTTATTTATTCTCTTTTATATAATGCATGCAAATTCGGAGCTATCGATTTTGTGAATCAAATGTAATGAGAGTCATTGTGGTTGTTTAAACTGTGCCTGAGTCTGTGAGAAAAGTGTGAGTAACAGTATTTGTATTGTGTTGCATAGACACATAAGTATTGTCATTGCTTTCGCGAAGTTTGAACATTGCGGGAACTTTGATGTTTGGCGCTTGGACTGCTTTTTTTGGAGTCCAATTTCTCTAGTTTGCTGATAGTGCTAAATGATTCATTGGTACGTATGACTGCTTTTCTCGTTGTATCTTTTTCATCATAAAATAATAGAAGGAATTCTAAAATATTATTTTGGCTTCATGGGAAGATCAGACAACAACCGTAAGTAAAATATCTAGATTTAAATTAGCCACAGCCAGTTTAAAGTTTTACATGTACGCCAGCAGCTGTCAGTCATGGCGTCATTCGCTTTGCATATCCAAAATTTGACACAAGCCAGTGGGCGTCGGTTTTTGACCGTTTTATGGTTTTGCTTCCTTTATCGTCCTGTTCTATTGTCCAAAGATAAAATCTAAGCGACAAAAGATTTTTAATTTACCAAATTCGTGGCGCTTGTAAACGTCCGTCCGCTAAATTTATTGTAGAGGCCTTTAATTGTTCCGGTAAATGGTTTAAACTAAATGGGAGAGGATATAATAGAATCTGTAAAATAGTTTTTGTTGATTGTGATCATTTGTATCGTGATGGGATCTACCTTCGTCGATGTGTTTGTCTGCATCATATACATGAAGTTGTTGAACTTGCGTTTGTTATGGTGATCCATAAAGACTTTAATACAACTTAATAGTAGCAGTAAATTCTTCATAGCTTTTCTATACTCCATTTATTATACCAATAAAGTTATTTGATCTCTACTATAGCTGTTCTAAAAGCTCGTATTGGTCGCGTCAGTTTTGTGATATTTTTGTTTCTTCAACTAAAAGAGTGATTGACAGTTTGTGCTCATAAAAACTTAAACTAGTAAAGTCTTGGGTCTTTAACTTGATCTGACTTCAGCCACGGTACATCGGCTTCAAGCAAACAATTAGACATGCCAAGGCCAACTACATTAAAATTTTTGCGGACAAAATATAAAGCAGTACTAGGTTTTGCTTTTATTTCTGGAATTTTTAGTCGTCTGCTTTGTTTAATGTTTGGATGACCGACTGTAATACCGACGCCCGGTGACGTTGTCATTTTTTATTCATATTAATTCCTGCATATTATCCGCTGGTGCAAAGAATATCCTGTCTTGTTTTATGAATGTTTTGAGATTATATCCAGCGAATTTAATCAGGGTTATAAAATAACAAAAAAAGTCCATCCGTATCCGTACATACCTGCTTGGAAATCTTGACCATATTAAAATAGAAATTAAACAATTTACTATTGAAAAAATCTTATCGAGTTTATTCCGTGTCGGGTAAAAGAAGTCCGTTGGTAACACTACCAAGTAGGTACAAAAGCCAGTTTAGGGTAGGTACGTTTCTAAAGCGTTTAGGAGACGACACACCGATATGAATTTAATGCGACTACGTGCAGCAACGCAGAAAGTCAATGTAATAACAACATTTACATAATTTATCTAGTTTATTTCCGTCGCGCATGTGATACTCATATCATTATCACGATTGATTTTCACGTGGCTATTATCTTCGAACGTCATCACTCTCAGATTTATTCAATCTTTTTTGAAAGACTGACAGTCTGTCAGGGGAGTTTTATCGATGAGAATTTAAGCTACACGATAAGGAGGTATTTTTAAATTAACGAATTATTTAAAGAAATTACATCCGGTGGTGAAATTACTAGAGAATTGCCCAACTTTTTTTTATAAAAGATAAAGACTAGTGGACAGGAAATTCTTATCAAATAATGTAGTCTCTGTTATAAATTAAGAAGCACCCGATATGTACTCGGATATTTTTATCTTTAACACAAGGACGTACATAAAAGTTGGCCTCAGATATAAACAAAGTGTAACCCTTTGATTGAGACTGATAAACTTGGATAAGAAACCATTATCAAGGATATTCGAGAACACGGTAAAAGTACCTAAACGGATAAAGCCGAAAACAGGGTAACATGTTATGACCTAATTTAAATTCATTAGAAGCAGATAGCCGATTATTTAAAAAAATAGATGTTAAGATTGTTAAAATTGTACATCAATTCTTAATTTATGATTAGAGGCCGCCACAAGGTTAATCAGAGTATTCGATTTGAAAAGATTTGAATCGATGATACTTGATTTTACTAATCAAAGACTTGGTCTGCTTTTTATGTCTGTGATAATCTGATTTTCACAGAGATAATGTTAGTGGTCACTGATTCATTAATCAGTTAGGCAAATATGCTGTCGCGCTGTCTCCTAACGAAAAAAGCAAAGGAAATATAAGAACTCTTGCTAAATCTTTCAACAATACTCGACTATGTAGGACAATACATGCAAATATAATAGAAATACCGAAACTAGATGATTGTGTCGCAACATCGGCGTACGCGCACCGCTTAAAATCCAAGGGCGCAGTGAGCTGTCAAACGTCATTGAATTATGATGTATGTATTTATGTCAAGGACACATTATTGTATACTATGCACCACCTACGACAATGTGCATGCAAACCAGGCTTCGAAGGAAAGTAAGAGAGCATGTCAAGAGTCAGTCTAAAGTTTGAAATATAGGAGGAGGAGTAAATCAGGACAAGGATATAGGATCCGGCTGTCAAAATTGAAGTACGAAAATTTTTGGGAGATGTCGTGATTACTAGAACTGGTATTTCTACAGTGTATCACATATTTGGCGTACTTATCAAAGTTGGATTCATCATCGCCACCCAAGACCACAATAAAGTGACTCCCCGCTCCAAATTGTCCCCAAACAATAAACACAGACGCAACATTTTTATCCTGTCACATGTTACTTAACCAAGCAAGCCATATTACGAGTTCAACAACATACCGAATCACGATAATAAGGCTGACAATGCAAATTGTGTCTAATAATAGCGCCTAATCGCAGACACATGATTCAAACAGTCACAATAGGTCCTTTCTCCTAACTAGAGCGTAGGTGTACCAACGGCCTTGGGGTCTACACTCAGTGGGCGGGTGGTTGACATTTTGATGTGTTGCATACTCGCGAACACATTGTGATGGCTCATCGTGGCACTTTAGATCCGCTGTCAGCATTTCCCGGGTTGTAAGTTCTACAGCCCGCCTACAAGGCAGGTAATGGGATGTGATTTTTCTTCTTGCTTAATGTTTTGTTGCAGATTCTTTATGTGCGTCTTCGCAATAGGCCTAATGGTTACGTGTTTTCTGAAATTCGGTTGTTTAACTTACGCAACTAGTTCGTGGCAAAGTTCTATGTGACGATGTTTGACCTAATTATACACGCGATCGGTTCCTTTATCGGTGATATGGCACGCTTGGTACTTGTCTTCTGTTCTTCACTTTAGAAATGCGGAATTTTGAAATACAGAATCAGATACACCATGTTGATGTTTAATTTCTAGGGAACAAAGCTGGGTACCATAATCTTCATTAAAAATGTAGCTGCAGCCTTGCAGAACTGCAGTCATGCAAATTGGCGGCACGTAAAGGCAATTAAATAACCATTTCCTTCTACTTTACTTACGAACCACTTTTTCCCTCGTTTTCCTTCGTGTGGAAACATTTGGAGTGAAGCCAGTATAATTCCGCAGTTAATCTGCTCGGCTCTTGTCCTTGACTTAATTCCACGGTAATAAACTTATTCGGTTTTCGTATCCCAAATTACCTAATTGAGAAATGCGAGGCTACTGTTCATATTTCGTGAAAAATTGAAGTTTTGTTTATGTTTTTATGCATTTCGCCGGGTTTCCAAGCATATTATAACCGAAATCTTGGCAAAATTCTTGAATATTTACCGAAGCCAACCCTAAAATACGATTCGCATTACCTTTTGAACACAATCATTCTTTTAAAACTTAACCTAGAAAATCTCATTCGCTCGTACCACACGAGGCAATTTCCTTGTATTTTCCCGGCTTACACATAAGTCCCCTTACAAAATCGTTTATCATAAACACCGTGTATGTAAATATTTACGTATAGATGCCTATTTCTAAATCCGAAAAGACAGTTAACACGTGATCGAGATAGTCATAAATAAATTGTACACCAGAATTCGTAGCATCATGCTGTGTGATAATGATTTCCGTCCTTCTTAGATTAATACCGTCATTAGTTACATTTTACTTAATGTTCGTTTCCCGTGCCTCTTTATTAAGAAAATTGTTATGGTCGTCATTTTAATGTGGGATTAAAAAATACTGCTTGTCATTTTTGTATTCCCATTCTCATAATTTTCTGTCAGCAAAAGCATTTAATTTATCTAAATTGTAAATCTCATTTAATTTTGCTTTTCTAAGTGTTTCTTTTCAAGTAGTAACAACGGTTTACGATTACGATAGGCCAATTGCCCGGAGGATATTGGAGCAATTTTTCAAGTTTCTCATTACCAGCAATTGATGGTCTCTCAAAGCGTTTACAAAGATCAATAACATTGGTGTACGTGACCGCGTCGCTTTGGTAACCGAACACAACGAGGCGTAAGACCGAGTGGCGAACGGCAACCGACGACGGGTGGTAAGGTAATACAATACTCACTATAACCGCAAGGACGGTGGAAAATGCGAATCTCTGAAGAATCTGACTCATTCATGAATGGATGGAATCGTGATCTTTGATTTCTAGAATAAGCATTCCTTTAAAAAAAGTAGTGGAGCAGACGAATAGATCTTTTTTCGATTTAGAATTTGATGCGGCTCGTTTTCTGAGTTCAAATTGAGAATCGCAATATAAAACCCAAGGGTTTAGTAATATAATACTTACATTCATGTTATGCGATTTTATAGCATGTGCGCATCAACTTTAAACTTGACCTGCCCCGCCTGTAATTATTGTAGGGCTTAGGGTGTAAGTTGCTGTCCCACATATGCTGTAATACACATTGGCCTATATGTGACTTGGAGTCCATTACATAAGTAAGACAAGACACCGTAGCCTATGAAACCAAAACGTATTTCCCCGACACTATCCTGTCGGATGGCACCGGCAACCCTTTAGTAACACAATCCTTTAAGGCAACCGGAAAGGATATAACATTACAACACATTCCAAAGATTGTACAGATGAAGTCGATTAAAAAGATAAATAAAACAGTATACAAGAAGCAGTCACATAGATCTTTGATGTACGCGATTGGCAGTGGCGGCGTCACAAGAAATCGGACACAACGAAGCGTACAACCGCTGCAGTCGACGCACGGGTTAGTAATGCGATACGAGAAACCGCAAGGACGGCGGAAAATGCGCATCTCTCAAGTATTATAATTTAATAAAAATAGACGATACTGAGGCGGTGTCTTTGCTATTCGCAGCCTGGTTTAACACGTTTATGGAATCAGCGGATGGATATCTAGATGAGAATGCATCATTTCATCAGCTTTTGATATCCAGTGCTAACAATGTGGCCAGTCATTTAATTATATTAATAGTCGATGTATCAATTTCTACGCTTTATTATCGAGTCTCAATTTTTACATATTCGCATTCAGTGTTACTTTCACCTTCTACAAAATTTCATAAACGTCTTCATATTTAAAGACGTATTCATTACGTTATTAAATTGTTTGGAATGCTGTCACCCTGAGCTCGGTCCAAAGAACGAAAGTAACAATACCACACCGTACATTAATATTTCGGAGACCATTAATCATTTGTAAAAATACAATGTCCGAACTGACATTGTTTAATTAATCAACACTTAGTTAATTATCACAATTTGCAAAGAGCTTCACTTTTTCTACTAAAATCTTTGACGCCACAAAAAACTTAATTACCTACAATAGGTTCATCTGAAGTTTCCAATCAAATGAGTCTGCGATTTTTTTTCGCTTTGTCATTCATTAAAACGTCAATGTCAAAAGCCAAATTCACGTCAACTGGAGATAATCGCAGACCATAACAAAAGATATCTCCGTAGTATAAGCAAAATGACTGGAGATCGGAGTGACATTTGTCTTGTAATTGCTGCGGGTAATTCTAGCAATTTGCCATTTGTTCTTGGAATAGATCATCGGCCAAAGTCATGGTCAGACTAATACGTATAGCTGCTTGTACGATTTTGGGCATCCTCTGAAATATTGTTTGAAGAAAGTAAATGTGTCCTCAAATCCAAAGTTATGTAGTGCGCTATTTCCTTATATTTATAGTATAAGTAAATTATACTCACCTTTTGAAAGCAAATTGTCATTGATTTGCTACAAACCTAAGGCCTTGAAGGGTTAACAGTTTAGCACTGAACATTCCAGTCAGCCTTGCGTTGTGTAACGTTTTCGTAACTCAGTTATCTAATTTGCACCTTGCAGTTACTGTTTCAGACGATGGATATCTTTTAGCGATAAAAAATTAATAATAATGATAAAGCGACATTACTGTTTACAATTCAATGACGTTCTTGTGTCATTAGACGTATTGTATACTTTTCCCTCATCCAATGTGTGTTTAGCTTCAACGTCTTCTTTTGTATCTTTGTTTTCTTTTCCCGTATGTTCAGTGATTATTAAGGCTATTTTCGTCATGGCAACTATCCTTTCTCTTTTAGCATCCTTATCTCGGTTTATGTTATTTTGTTCTTTTTCGCGACCAACGTCCGCTTTAGCTCTTCTGTTAACGAACTTAAGTGATTTCGATTTGTTAAACGGATAATTGCCAATTCCACGATCACTCAGTTATCCAGTAGTTTAACGACCGTCTGAGAATTTACCAAGTGACACATCTCCAACATAATTTCTCTCTACGGTCGTAGCAATCTCTCGTGAGTTTTCTACTGTTTAATCGACTGTTGAGTCATCGACAAACAGCTGACCATTCTTCCGTAAAAATTCAAGTTCAATATTCAAAATCAATGTCACTTGGATCGTTTGTTTTTTTCGTCCGGCGTCCGGCGACCGTTACGTCATTGACGCCGCGAAGGTAATCCGGCGGACAGCCACCCGTGTCGCCCGCCCGACTTGTTCCCTCTTGCGTAACGTTTACTTACTCCCCTATACACTGCAACTAAATAGGGTCATTAAAACGAAAAAGGGTTCCAAATATTACGGCGGCTCACAACTGCAACGGCAATTTCTACCAATTCTCAGTTCACTACGGTACTATTGACAAGTCTTTAATTTATCTGTTTCTTTTATCTGAGAAATTCTCTCTTTATAAAGAACCATCGGAGTGTTAATCAATGTTCTGTTATCTACTTTATCTGTGGCCAGGTAGCGTCCATATCAGTTGCCGAGCGGCTTTTTGTCTTGTCCGAAATCGACCATGAAAATTGATGGTGTCATGTTTTAAGACATAGAATGGTAAAAAGGTCTTTGTCATTCGAGCTATTTGACGCTATAAAATATCAATAGATAAAAGTGTTCGCCACTTTGATTGATCGATGTTCTGATTAGGCGGGTTTTTCCGTGGGATTGACGCAAAACATTGTTGTTACATTTGTCGCAATAGCTCGTTTACATAATGCGAAGAATAAATAAAATGGCTTATTTAAAATATTTAATTGGACGTGAAATTAGTGCGAATGTCGTCTTCATTTGTACCCAAATATGCAAATTAATCTATCAGGTTGACATTAGGATGAATTATAATTTAGCTCGTAAAAGTCCTGTTGTGATCAGCAGAGGAAGTGTCGAACCGTATCGTCACCAAATATAAGTGAAT
Organism: Xestia xanthographa; assembly: GCA_905147715.2. Taxonomy (NCBI): domain Eukaryota; kingdom Metazoa; phylum Arthropoda; class Insecta; order Lepidoptera; family Noctuidae; genus Xestia; species Xestia xanthographa. The sequence continues at coordinate 4,943,679 of LR990655.1, forward strand.
TGCCAAGACGGATTTTAAATTTTTACTCATCCGAAACAGCTTAAGGTGAAAATTAATGTACCTGTCATTAACTTCAAAATCGCAACACCAGAATGTGACCAAAACAACATTAACATTTTCGTTAAAATTTCTCTTTCGGACCAACTTACAGGTTTATAATAATAACTAATTGTTAGGTACGAGGACAGACGAGTGAAACCACTGCTTGCTAGTAACGCACTGACGTATATTGCTAATGTACTTATCGGTGCGTAGGCACACGCACACATACCCAACATTCCTCCCCTTAGCTTAGAAACATAATGTAAACATCTAAGCTTCCTAAAAATGCTATAGCTAACATACTTTCTAATATTTATAGTTTACTTTAGGCCGATTGCGTTTAGACCGTGGTGTTTTCACAGGCTCACTTGCCTGTTGTTGCGGTGGCGCTTCGGGAGATTGTCCAGTGTTAGGTGAACCGGCTAATGCCTCCTGGTACTCCTCCTCCTCCCCGGAAGTGACTGGTGTTGTTGGCTGTGTAACAACAACTGAAGGTGTACCTGGTGGTGTGGCTGCTCTTGCCGGGTTGGGACTTTCTGCAGTCATCGACGAGTTTTCACTGCCTTCAGTAGTGTCGAGTGACGGCATCTGTTCAGAAGTTATCGTCTCTGATGATGGGCCACCACTTAGCTCCTCATGGTCCATATCCATGTCGTTGTCGTCATAGCAATCGTCGCCTTTATATCTTATTATCTGATTTGTATGTTTCTTTAATGTTATTGAATTTTCTTTATCTTTGATTAAATACAATACTTTGCCGATTTTTTTAACAATTATCCCTTTACACCACGTGTATTTACCATTAACGGTATGTCTTTTATAGTAAACTATGTCACCGGTTGCGTAAACTTGGGTGTTATGTCCGCCCGATTTATTTTGCAAACACTGTTTACGTTTAACCATTTTAGCGAGAGCCGTGGATGAAGGCGACGGCGATTCGGGTTTTAATAGATCAAGACGCGTTCTAAGCTTCCGACCATAGACCAGTTCCGCTGGAGAAAACCCGGTTAATGTGTGAACGGAATTCCTGTAGTCAAATAAGAATTTTAAGAGATTGTTATTTAAATTTCGCGGCCCGTTACCACTCAGCAAGCTTGTTTTAATACCCTTCTTAACTATCTTAACATAACTTTCCGCCTGCCCGTTACTGGCTGCGTGGTATGTGGGTGACGTTACGTGCGAAATTCCGTTCACCCTACAAAAAGCTTCAAACTCATGTGACGTAAATGATGTACCATTGTCGCTAACCAGTGTATGCGGAATACCAAATCTTGACATAAAATCATACAACCTGTCTATCGTTGCGGAAGTAGATGTACTGCACTTCATATTGTAAACCTCTACCCATTTGGTATATGCATCCACTACCACTAAAAAAGTGTTACCGTTAATAGGACCCAGAAAATCAATGTGCACCCGGTAAAATGGCGTTGGAGGATATTCCCAGTGCGCAATCGGCGCCCGCGCCGGTGATGGTCGCAGCCGCAAGCACACATCACACGATTCTATCAAACGCTCTATGGCAGCGTCTATCCCCGGAAACCAAAACCGCGCTCGCGCCTCTGCCTTAGTCTTCACAATCCCTAAATGTGTTTGATGCAATTCCATTAAAACTTTTGCTTGAAATTCTTCTGGAATTACAACTTTGTGTCCTCGCATAACACAACCATTTTCAAATGACAGTTGCGTCCTACACGCATGATAAGGCTTCAAATCATCCCCAGGCATTTTCCTAGGCCAACCGTTCAACACAAAATGCACCACCTTACTCAAAGTGACATCTGCAGTTGTCGCCTCGCGTAACAGTTTTAAAGTTACTGGTAGACTACCTTCCACCACAAAATTAATATACGATGCGCGGTCGAGATCGGGCATCATCGTCGCGTCGACGCCCTGCACGCCCCTGTCCGCACCCGTCCCCTCCGGCAAGCAAGCGCGGGATAAGAAATCCGCGCTGTTGTTAGCGTTACGCACATATTCGATTTTATAATTGTAACCACTCAGAAACAGTGCGTATCTCTGTAGCCTGTTAGCTGAGACTTCAGGTACACCACGATGTGGTCCGAATATCGACAACAGTGGCTTATGATCGGTCCGAAGGATGAACGGAACCGACCTGCCATATAAATATTGATGGTAACGCCTAATCCCAAAAATTATCGCGGTCGCTTCTTTTTGTATCTGCGAGTAACGCTTCTCAGCAGCATTAAGCGTCCTCGATGCAAAAGAGATTGGTCTCTCACCCCTATCGGGTTCTGCTTGCGACAGTATTGCAGAAAGGCCTACCGGTGATGCATCTACTGTTAATATTATAGTTGCGTCTGGGTTAAAATGTGCAAGTACTTGTTCTGACGCTAAGCATGTCTTAATAGCGGAGAACGCTTCATCGTGTTCCCGCGTCCAACACCACCTGTTACCCTTTTTCAATAATTCGTACAAAGGGCTTAATATCGAAGACGCGTTTGGAACAAAGTTTCTATAATAATTTACTAGCCCTAAAAACGACTGTAATTGATTAATATTTGCCGGCACCGGTGCTTCGGTCATGGCTTTTATTTTTTGTGGTGATTTATGTAGTCCCTCTTTATTTATCACGTATCCTAGGTAATTGACCTCGTCCTTGAAAAATACACATTTTTCTTTTTGTAAGGTGAGTCCCGCATCTTGTAATTTTAGCAATACTTGATGTAATCTATCCAGGTGCTCCGATCTAGTTTTCCCGGTTATCAAAATATCATCGAGCATACACAGAGTGCCGGGCACGCCCGCCAGCACGCCCTCCATCGCGCGTTGGAACACGGCTGGCGCGCTCGCAATACCAAAACATAGGCGTGTTTGCTTAAATACTCCCCTATGCGTATTTATACAAGTTAATTCCTGTGACTCGTCATCTAACATAAATTGGTTGTAGGCATTTGACAGGTCCAATTTGGTAAACTGCTGTCCCCCATGCAACTTAGCAAACAGTTCAGTTACCGTAGGCAAAGGATACTGGTCGATAACTAACTGTTTGTTTACACCGGTAGAAAAATCGGCACATATACGTATAGATCCATTTTGCTTTAACACCGGCACGATCGGTGACGCATACCGCGCGTGATCAACCGGTTTCAATACACCTAGCCCTACTAAACGATCTATCTCTTTATCTACTTTATTCTTTAACGCGAAAGCAACCGGTCGAGCCCTAACAAACACTGGCTTCGCATCTTCCTTTAATTGTAATTTGACCTTAAATTTATTAAATAATCCTAATTTATCCGAAAAAACTGATGGATAACGGCATTGCAATGTAACAAACAAATCGTTTTTATCTCTTTGGTCACAATATTGTATCGGTAATAATTCTAACTTGAATTTAGAAATAAAATCGCGACCGAGGATCGGCGGCCCACCGTCTCGCACGACGTATACACATAGTACGTGCGATGTGTTCGCATAGGTTACTTGTAACTGCGCTATACCCTCACATACAATTTTATTACCCGTATATGAACACAGCCGTTTATTAGTTATCGACAATGGTACATTGCTAAAATATGTTTTATAAGTTTCCACTGAAATTGCTGTAACAGCGGATCCGCTATCTATCTCGAATTTTAATTCAATTCCCGAAACCGATACCGTTTCTATCATCGGCTCCCCTTTAACTGATCGAATATTAAAACACTCACCGTCATCGTCGCTTTCATCCACAGCTCTCGATTCCACATAATTTATGTTTTTACACATCCTACGCAGATGCCCCGTAACATTGCATTTCCTACATTTCGCTTTTTGGAACCGACACTGGGATGACTGGTGATTATGATAGCCGCACACTTGACACTGCACTTTCACTCCCGAACTAGGCGCAGCTTCTCGATGCGATGGGGTCGAAGACTCCGTCGCCCGCGCGATCTTGAACAGCTGATCGTGCGGCGCGGCCTGCGCCCCGGCGCCCGCTGCCGCTCGTGCACTCCACGCGTTCTCCGCCAACTCCATCGCCTTTGTTAATGTTAGGCCCGCTAGATCTTTCGAGAAAAGCTTCTCTCTGTCAGATCCGGGCAACATCCCCATGACAAATTTGTCCCGAAGAGCTTCTTCTACGTTAGAGAACCCGCAGTGCGCCGTCAGACCTCGTAACCTCGCGGCCCATTGTGCATACGTCTCCCCCTCTTGTTGCGAAGCCGTGTAAAACTTATACCGTTCGCCAAAACCACATCGCTTGGGGGTGAAATGATCGTCCAATAGCTTAAGTACGTCATCATATGGTACGTCCTGCAGCTGCTTTGGCAACGCGAGGTCCGCCGCCAACTTGTGTGTGCCATCCGCGAGTGCGCTCAGCAAGATAGCTCGTCGCTTTGTTCCTGTAGGATCGCTCGTTCCGGTGATGTCGTTCGCCACATACCACTGTTTAATGCGGCATTTGTAGGTCTCCCATGACTGTACATTGTGATCAAACGCTGATAATAGACCAAAAACTGTTCCGGACATTTTTACTTTTATTTTACGTAGGTAGGTTCGTCGCCAATGTTAGGTACGAGGACAGACGAGTGAAACCACTGCTTGCTAGTAACGCACTGACGTATATTGCTAATGTACTTATCGGTGCGTAGGCACACGCACACATACCCAACACTAATTTACGTCCAGCGCCAACAATTATCAGCAGAAATAATTCTCGTTCCACTTGTGTTACTTTCTTCGAGGCATCGAGTAACGGTGCTTGAGCTTTGTCTCAAGATTCAAGGCTGAAGTGGCCCTTACGACGACATGGCAGAAAGTTCAGAAGACCTATGAAAAAAACCTGAACACCTGTAGAAGAAAACTAGTCTGAATCCACTTATCTATAAATAGATACCTAAGTCTATTGCTGTTAAAGAAGAAAGGGTGATTCCTGCTTCAGCTGCAGGTTTTCTATGTCATTAAGGCAACGCCGTCTTAAGTTGCTAATTATCAGAGATATCATTCAACCATTGTGGTATTTGCAAGAGCTTTATAGATTTTTCTTTCTCTGTGAACAGAGAACGAAAAATCTATAAAGCTGTATACGAACTGCATTATACGACGTTGTGAAGAGTAGACTTTCTATGTCTTCTAATATTGGTGACTGGTTAGTAGCAAACTGTAACGGTTCGATAATTCGTTTGTAGATGAGTTTTTAATTCCTCATTCACTGCTCAAGCTGTTGCAGTGTTATGGTTGATGATTCGGTGCGGTTTGATGTAAGGTGCCAACGTCAAGGTTAGTAAGAAAGCAATAGAATTCGTAATACATGTAAAATAAGTTGTCAATATAAAACATTGTTTTTATGCAGTAATCATGTAAATACTCTAGAGGATACAAAATTTAATAAGTAAAGATTTCAAAATAATAAAAATATCATAACATTTATTAAGACGGCAAAATAAACGTGCATTAGTCATCATTATCAACACTACGATACTCATCGGGCATTCTCTTTCACCTTTACCTCGTCTCTATAAAGCTGTCAAAGAATTGAGTCCATCTGATGACAGGTGGTAATTATAAAACACCCGTTGCTGTATATTATCCGACTTTTTTCAATGTCAATGTTGGTTTTACTGCTTCGAGACAGCTGTTCGCGTGCTAAGACATTCTTGTTTCGATCTGTTTAGTTTCTTCCATTCAAGATAGAGGAACTAGATCCAGCCTGTTTTTGAAATAGACTTTTTGGTCCGAGATCAAGATGTCTACAATGTTTTCATCGATATTCTCGTTTCAAAGAATGCATAGTACCTTTCACTACGTTTATATTGTCGTACCCATAACATTGAAATTGATTCTGCTAACATTTAACGTCATCACCTACTTTGCAAAACTTTCGTGCGAATGATCGAAAAGAGATCGTAATTTCACTTATCACCTTATACATTTTTACTATGATTTAAATAAGTCTTGTAACCTTACATTATCTCTCTAATTACGATATTTTGTTAGTACACATCGACGTTTTGCCAATAAGTCTCTCACGTTCTCATCGTTAAACCTGCACTTGACACTGTTTGTCGTCGGACATTAATCTACTAATTTCAAAAGTACTTGTTTGGCTTCGACTGTTTCGTTGGTAATAGTGTTTTCAAATTAGCCGTTTCATACTGCAGTTTTATCGAACGGCTCGCGTGAGGTCCGACAGAAATGTTGTCCAGTTCTGTCTCCGCCGGTGTCCCAAATACCAATTATGAGGTAAAATTTATAGCGTCGACTGCAGCTCGATTGTCATACATCACGAAGGTGCTGCGCTCGGATTTTACTTTTGTAATTATCCGTCGCGTGTTCTGTTTTTTTTTGGAATTCACATTCCTAGTGAACCTACACGATAGTCGGTTTTTCATAGGCATAATTATTTTTCTTTATGTTTGCTACAAAATTGTGTCAAATGGGTCTTCGTGGAATAAATTAATTTCGTGTTACTTAATTAAGAGCTTTGACATTTGCTAATGTTTCCATTACTATATATGCCAAGCTTACTGTATACCGCAATTCCCCACAGGTCTGGAGACAATCAAATTACTGCTAATAGCTTTAGTACTTTATGTCGCTGTTCTGGGATGGGCTACTGTCAAGGTCTAGCGGTTAACGACCTTATTTATTAGCTCATATATTTATTACTCTCTTGTTTACTTGATTGCGAAGGAGAGAGGCGTCATTTATTGTCGTTTCCTTGCTTTGCTGACAATTACGACCACTGGCCATAAGAACTTTATTGAATCCAATAAATATTATTTATTAAAACTTTACACTCTTCTTCCGGACTTGACTATCATCATCATCAAGAATTATTTCCGAGTCAAATGTAAACCATAGTAAGACGTCTATATTCATATTCATCTATAACATTGTCTTGTTTATCCCTTGCAAATTGTATGTATACATTACTACCAGTGCTCTTTGTTTTAACCTCAACATACTAACCACATTCATAATTTTCCCTTTCCGACTGATTCCGCGAATCCCACTATGACCATTAAACGGTTTAATGTAAGTAGAGTAACCCCATGGTACCACGGTGTCCCGCGGTGCATGACGGCCATGTCCTGCGAATGTTCCCATGGGACTCAGGTGCCATTGTAATAAACTTCTTTTGAATTATTTATGGAATCATTGTTCGCCTTTTACGGTCAGATGATGTTGTAAATTACTTTTAGGAGGTTTCTCGAACAGGAACTTAAAGGCTTTTTATGTATTTTTTTTTCTTGTAAAGTAGTTACGTTAAGGATCAATGTAAGTTGGGTCAAACTAAAAGGTTTTGCTTTGTTTTATGAAAAAAATAACAAGATAGAAGGCACAGGAAGGATATTGGTTCCCACGGAAATTGAGTTTGTTGTGTACTTTCTGGTTGGTATGCCAACGTAGACGAAGGAAAGAGTAATACAATTTCCAAACGCTCAATATCAGGTTAACGTATCTAACCTCGGTTTATTCATGGAATTTCCTGATGTTCATTCACTTCTACAATCTTCAGATTATCTTTTCCACGGTTCTGTATAATCTAACCATTAGTAATAGTTTCTCGTTTTCTATAATTGGTACTTAGTCGGAAACTAACGCTACTAAACATTGGAAATCGGCAAGACGTTTAATTACATTCATTACTTTCAGCATCTTTACGATTCTCGTGTATACGCCAAGTTCGTGTTACTGTATCTACAGTTCTGTTTAGCACAACAAATTAGCGAAATTACTCTCTTCGCAGATAAACTTTACGCTTTAAACCTACCAAGTTGGTTACAGCATCTATGTTTACAATAACAAATTCATTGTGAACTCTACTGTCTTCGATGTAAGGTAGGATCTTCAGTGGTGTTAGGTTTGTTCTTGGCAGTTGTAATTTTGTTTTGTTGGGTACACGTTTCACGGATTACCCATCTGTTTACTTTCATGCTCTTGCAATTGTTAGTGCAGGTCATGTCATAGCATTGCGCGGAGATGCAGCGAGTGCTCGGAGCTCTTGGGGGTCATCAGCTAGCGGTCTTACTAATGAATACCTTGTATAATTAATTACTTATGAATGCTGGCTGTCTTCTAAGAAAATGTGTGACTTTGACTCTGCAAGTTTGTTTTTACTTTCTAACTAAATGCTTGCCTGTTTAATGTGCATGGTTGAGACACAAAGTTGTTGTTCTGTCTTGTGAAATTGCTTGCAAAGTTAAAGTCAAAAATATTTTGTTTTTGTTTTCAGCTTTTACAAAGGTTAATTGTTATTCTTTGTAAGTTGTTCAGCTATGTTAGACTCAGGATTATGAAACAATTAAAATGTCTAGTTTCTTTTAAGTAAAGTTATTTATAATGCGTGGGAGTTCTTGCTTCTGTACGTTAATACCTGGAGTAGAGATACTTAAGTAGTAAAGTACATTAAGATTGCCTACGAAAATACTGTCTTCAGTTATAACCAACAAAACATGACGCCTGTAATCCTCGAAGGGTAAGGCCGAAGTCTTCCTTTTTTATTTCCGGTACGCTGAGTTGTGCCCACCTTTAATCACACATATACATTTCACCATTTAACTTTAGTTAGTCCCACGTTATGTGAACGAGTGTAGTGCCACCAAGCAGGTGGTAAATAACTCAATAACACTTTGCTTGCATGAATGACTGAGGAGCTCGTGGATAAATAATAACAGCCGCTCGGGTCGATCGTTAAGTTAAGCCGTACTTGCCTAGGTTGGTCTGTGGATGGGTGCCCACCCATTACATACCGAGTTTCCTCCGTGCCTCGGAAAGCACGTTAAGCCGTTGGTCCCGGCTGTCATTTGTAGATCTTTGGCAGTCGTTAGGTAGTCAGAGGCCCAAAAAGTCTGACAACCAGTCTTACCAAGGGGTATCGTATTACCTGGTACTAACTGGGTTGTGGAGGTCAGATAAGCAGTCGCTCCATGTAAAATACTGGTATTCAGCTGCATCCGGTGAAACTGGAAGCCGACCCCAACATTGTTGGGAAAAGGCTAGGCAGATGACTTTGCTTGACATGGGAATCGAATTCAAGACCTCACGTTCAGCTTTAGCAGCCACTAGACCAACGAGGCAGTTTTCTTACAACAATCCTTGTTATTAAAACGTAAACATCATTTTTGCTATGTATGCAGCGCGGTTTAACAACACAAAGTTATTCAAAGTTTTCTCAAGTAAATTAGATTTTCTAATTTCTTCACACTTAAGTGTTAGAGTAATTTCCCCACGTTTAACTCTTTTCCCTTATTTCTTGCCTTCGTCTAATGTGGTTTTAGTTAAAATGTTTCGGTATGTGGGGCGTAGCTTCGTCATTTTCTTTAAGTTTGTGTGAATCTGCAGGTCATCTCATCTGTGATACAATTCTGATATAGTTTTTCCTCATAATGTATCTTTATGAGGAAAAGCTATATCACAAATTTTTGCTAAAACCTTTGTCTTTTTATCGATTGGGTTTCACGTTAACAGAATTGTTACTTTTATTTACGGACTTTACGAGTTCTATTCCAATTGATGGTACAAATAATATCTTTGCGTCTTGGTGACCTAAAGGTTACAAAGATTTGTGATCTACTTTAAAAATGTAGCTCAGCTTAACCTAGAACCCTTCGGAAAAATACTCTCTCTACAATGAAAAGGCTAATTAAGTTCGGCTCACATTCTTATTTTCACTGACACCCTTTCTATTTCAAGACATTCTCCGTATCAACCATTGTCTGCTATTTATTTTCTTCACCGATTTCATCTTCTCGATAAACCAGTCATTTACACCGCAGTATAAAAGCAATGTTCAATGAGAGTGCGCCGCAAATAGCTCTGCCTCCGTGGCTCCGTCTAGCGAATTACCTGCCATCTTTAACCATTCACGACTATTGTTACTAAGTACCCTGTTTGGTTTCTTTGGACTCATCTCATCTTAAATGATGACCTTCGTTGGACCAATCCGATTTAATGGGTGAAATTTTTGCCTTCGTATGATTGACTATGTTACTGTTACTTTCTTCTGTATTCAGTTTACGTTCGGTCTTGTTTGAAGTACTGCGATGACGATCAGTTTTATCAAATTCGTGTACGTTATTTACTCTTCGAAGTGAAACGGAGGATAATTAGTGTTTTTTGGGATTGTTTGTTTCCTTTCACCCTATCCACTTTTAATAAAACATACAAAAAAACGTGAAGATACACGGAGACGACAGCCTTAATTTAGCTAGGTTAAACATAACCACAGAACGGTTTTATGTTTTTGTTTTTCGTTCAAATGTATGCTTTTCCTACTTTTGGCTTGAATTTGTGTCTGCTATTTTGTTTTGCTCTAAAACAGCGAACGTTGGGATCTAATCTAGCGTACAGTAAATCCGATATAACAGTTCTCTCGTTGAGTTGCGTGTACGAAACAGTTTGTAGTTCGGCTAATGGTTGTCAAGCACGGAAGCGGCCGATCGTGGACCTTTAACCTCTCAGCAAATTATTGGTATAAATAATAAAATTACGACTTTCTAAACGGTTATTAAGAGTCACTTAGCACAGTTTTGGACAATGTGATGTAAAGGTAGGTTAGTGGCGTCTCGTTGTTTGGTGTCGTGACGCGAACGCGCGCGTTTTTGCGCGTTCAATCTCACTTTCACGTCATGTCCTTATTAGTCGGATATTGTTCAAAATTTCGATTTCGTTCGGATGCCGCGGGCACCGGGTCCGATTATGTTCTAAAATCGGAACAGTTATAGTTTCTTTGTGCCTCGTTGCGGTTGAATGCTTGTAACTTGTAACGCATTAAGACTCGAAGCCTAGTCTTCTGACACGCGATTGTCGCGTTTTTTTTTTTGTTTTACATAGCTAGTGGAAGCTTGAGATTCTTTGCAGTGCATTAACTCTTACTTATATGGGTACAGATTAGTTTGCATTGTTAGAATTTGTATTAGGTAAACATTTTAATGACAAATGCAAAATAATTTCAAGTCAACAACTATGTACCTACAAACCCGTAATGCAAATACGGAAGACCATGCAGTTTCATAAAATGGAAGGTGTGAAAATCAAAATGTCATCGTCACTAGAAACAAAGATGACAATGAATTATATTATCTTGATAATATAATACGGAAACCCTATCTTCTACGTAGCACTATCGCTTGACCTTGACAATGTGCGATAATTAGCAAAGATTTGTATCTTTGAGCTTTTCAGCATTGGATGATTATTTCGCAACATTATAACAGTTAATTTGATTGTACGTACTGAGGATCCACATGATCGAAGGAAGCCAAAATGCCAATTCAAGCGATTAGATATTTAAGTCTACAAAATATTTTTTGATTATTAGAAGGTTGGATACGAGGAACAACCATGACTTAATACACAGCTCTTCTTCAATCTGAGTAAGGGCGTAGGTCGTTGATACTCAAGAAACATAAAATAGGTACGAATACTTAGTCAGGTGTAACAAAGTTTATCGGCTCAATAGGCACATCGAACCGAGGTTCCTTATGCTTACTTTACAGTCTTTTCCTTTTCTGCTGATTGACTACTCCTTACTCACGAGACAAGATCTAAGGCTTAGTTCAGCTTACATCCACTTAAACGCGTTCACCGCTGTCCATTGATCGCTGCAGCGGTTTACAGCTGTAAAGCGCACTAAGGTGTAAATTCTCATATTAACTTTGCCGAGCTCCTCGCTCCATTTATGCTGTCATAAAACTTAAGCAGACGGTCAAGTTGAAAGGCAAGTCGGCTTGCTCCTCTGTGTGGTGTAATCTCAAGAACCATTAAGTTTTAAGAGGCGATTTGCATCCTACACATTTGTAGGAACGCTATATTTTGCAAGTTATTTTTACTTTTCCCATGGAAAGACAAGAATGGAATACCGTTCTTATGTAGTTGAACTTTTTGCTTGCCATGCCTAGCTATGCTAGCTTAATCCACACTTTCTTGAAAAGGGTCATTTGTGTTAATAATTTAGTTTTCATTAACCTTTTTAACACTGAAAACGGGGTATTTACCATTCTGTTCTATTTGTTTTAGTTCCCGATATTTCGGCGCTGTTGTAAGCACCATGGTCAAGGAAAAACTGAAGTTATTGTGGGTGGGTTTATATGAGCAGGCAAATCTGTCACCCTCTTTCTTGTTCGTTTTTCGTGTTCAAGATAAATATCCCATTTTCAGTGTTAATGATAGTGTTAGTGACCATGTCAGCTTTCTATCATTGGGCTGAAGCTCCACTGTCCAATGGATAAAGGTCTGTCCTCCCATCATTCGCTGTCAAACTCAATCCTTGACTCATCATCATCATCATCAGCCTATTAATGTTCCCACTGCTGGGACACAGGCCTCCTCTCTATGAGAAGGAATGGGCTATAATCCACCACGCGGGCCCAGTGCGGATTGGTAGATGTCACAGGTCTTCGAATTTTTGGTTCTAGGACATGCCGGTTTCCTCACGATGTTTTCCTTCACCGTTTTTGAGAGCAGTGGTAATGAAATAAATTACACAAAGTAATGCGCCTGTCTGGGTTCGAACCCACGACTTACTGTTCGTAAGTCGAGGCCGCCGCCACTGGGCCACCGCTGCTCTCCTCCTGCTGCTGAATCCTTGACTACTTTTATCCTAATTCAAACTGCTGCCAGCCGCCCTACGAATATCGTCGCTACACTTACCCTTATTATATCTTTGTCTTTTGTGCACGTTCTTCCTAAAATAGAAGGTGTATTCAGGCCCTAACTAGCAAGCCCCGTCGTCGCGTCGTCGTCGGTCAGCCAGGAAGCGCCGGCGCACGATCACCCAGGGCGTTGGTTTTTCGTGACCCACTGTAGATCTTATTATTGCCTCACTAAATGAAATTATGTGCCACTTAACCGTTAGTGTATCGAATGAACTTTTCTAATCAGCTCGATCCGTGTTGCAAAAGTTTTAGTTATGCAGGGGGTTAGGAGGTGTAAGATTGTGTTTTTAATTTTGTGATATTGCGAATTTTTTGTACTAAAATTAGCTTAGTTGCCTCATGCCAAGGTCTTGATTTAACTACATGTAGCACATGATTTCGCTGAGCACTGTTCCTGTTGTTATTCATGACACTTCAGAACAAGATGGAGGATGCTTAAGTTTCTTGCAGAACAACAACTTGCTGAGGAATTCAGAACAAAGGATATGTTTCCAGTCCATTGTCACTTTGTTCTGCATCTTTGCAAGATGCAAACATACAAGCACTAACTCCGAAATAAAAGTTCATGTAGCCAATGTTGGATTTTTAAAGTGACTGTCCATAAATCGAATACGATAAAATGATCTCAGATCTGGTTTGATCGTTATGGTAAACACGGAACCCTGATCAAATTGCGCTCTCGCACTTGACTACCACTATCTATATCGCTGAATTTAAAATGTGAATTACTCGTTTCACTAGCGGAACTCAGCGATATCGTGGAAATCGCAAGCACATTTTCTTCAAGCGTCGTTTTAGCGGCTTTCCTAGAGATCAGGAGAAAGCATTTGCCTTGCGGCCTATTTCTATCCCTATCTCTGTCACATTACAAATTAACTTTCGAAGCTTCTGCTTCGACATGTGATCAGTCAGACGTTGATAACCGCTCATTGAGTGACGCTGAGAAAATGTAGAAAAAGTTGTTGCGCAGACTAGCAGCTTCGTCGTCTCATTTGTAAAAAATTGTTTAGCGTGAGAGGGAAATCTATGAAGTTTCATAAAGTTTAATCGTGAAAGTCGAAGCGAGAGTTTGGAGCTGTAAGCTTTCGTTCTATATTTTGCCTTGATAAATTATAATACACGATATCTAGATCCGGTACAAGATGAAATGTGGGGCATACAAATATTTCCTCCGATGTGGAGAATGAAATCGCTACTACCTTCAATGTTCGCTGAACGTGTCCATATTTCCTTTCCAACATTGACAATTTAACTGTGTTCATGCTTTTCTCAAATATTTGCGTGTAACAGGCAGATAAGCGGACACTGACATGTGTTGATAATATGATCTGCATGTCTTGAGCTGCACTGATGAAATCATCTCATGTATTTTGTTTATCTTTACCATCTGTTGTGTTGTTTGGCCTCAGGAACTTGAAAAGAAGAGTGGTACTAAAGAATCAGTTGGATGACCTGTAGTGAATACTGAATAACGGAACCCTTGATTGTGTTTGAACCCGGAATTTTGAAGGACGCTTGTCTGAACAATTTAAGTGTTCGAGTAACCAATCGTGTTTTAAGAACCAATTTACAATTTATTAATTAAAAGTAAAGACTATATTTAAAAAAAGATCTACGATATAGTCATGGTATTTCTAGAATCAACATGATGCAACTCACATCGATAAAGAAAGTTATAAGAATTGAGATAAAGTATTTTGCAAGAAAGCAAATAAGTACATCAAAGTATTGCCGACATCGAAATAGGTTCAACAAGATTCTGAAGTGAAATAATTACTTAAGTACACAAGTCTACTCAAGTACAAGTGCAGACACAGTAGTAAACACCAACCAGTTATTAAATGATAAGAATCAGACGATATCTTGATAACTCGATAAGTTTTACAGTTTTCAAGTAAAGACTATCAAGAATGATGGAAATAAATTTACGATCGATTGTTCTAAGACAATCTGTTGCTATCTGATCGTTTCCACAATTTTGATGTTATATCTAATTTGAAATTAGTAGTTGCGTTGGTAGTAGTTTTGAAAGATATAATTTTGTTATTGCTCCTAGCTTTATAGTGTTTTGCTACTTTATTATCATTATTGCTGTCATCAACCTGTCATTCTGCTCCTAGTGTTGCGAGCCTATTGTCTAGACCACTTGTATGGATAAACTCATTGTGCACTTGTAAATGAGCACGCGATTCGTCATCCGTGATAGATATTATGACTAGTTTTGGGTTCCATATCGAGTCATTCGACTGTGGGATGATTATGCGTCATTGGGGAACTGGGGTTTCTTTTATCTCCTTTTTTGAAATACCTGAAACGACTTTATTTCGACTGAGGCTAGGCAAAACGAAAATAAGCTATTCGCCTTATGTTACTTAGGTTAGGGTTAATTGTCCCCGTTTCGTGACACAATATTATGTCACACGAAACCAAGAATTTTATTATCTTCAAGGTTAAACTCGCTAATAGCACTAACAAAAAGAACCCTATAAAGGTTTACGACGAAAAATGCCGTAATGATTACATTAGTGTTACCCCACGTAACAAAGGTTAGTTCATATTTCACACAATAACAGTTTCCGGCACGCATAGTAGCCACACGATACGTTTATTATCTGAATCACCTTTTATTAAAACAAGAACCCTTGTTTTAAACTTGCTTTCTGATTCAACAGTTCCAATGAATTTTGTTGAAGAAAAGACTTTGGAATTCTAGAATTGAAAATGGCGATTGTCCGAAAACTTTTTTCATGATTGCTTCCAAAGGGATTCATAGCTTTGATGCGGCTGTTATTGTAAACGAAAGAGGTTTTACGCTTGCGTGCATATTGACTAGATTTGCGTCACTGGAGGCCTTGCTGGATCCATTAACATGTTGACAGTCGGTGTCACCAAAGTGCTACAGATAGTGCTAAATGGTGGCAAAAATCAATAAATCCCATTAATGCAGGGCCGAACGTACGGCCTTGAGCAGCACCACTATCAGCCAAACAAACTGCTCCACTATACTTATCTTATCACCATCAAACGCGCATTCAGGTCAAGTGATGAAACGCCCTGCTTCGTTTGTGTGTCTCCTATGCCGATTAATTTCAGATTTACACACTTTTAATACGCTTTTAGGGATTATGTCTGTGTCATTGTTGGCCCAAATAGTTTCGAAGAGAAATCTCTTGAGGAATGCTTGGAGCAGGTTAATTAAACTCGTGAATATTCATGTACTTACTTTTAAGGGGTGAACGTAAAAGCTTTAGTATCTAGACAGAATCTTAATCATTAAGTCTTGTAAACAATTTCGGTTTCCGCACTTTCATATTAATGGAGAAGGTATTAGTTCAGGAGCTTGTGTACCGAACATAATTACTGAAGCGAAATAGAGCTTAGCTTAGACTACATTGAATATATAGAGAAGTGAAAAGCATTAAGTATACGTACTAGAATATTACATAAGAAACTTCATCGTCACAGAGTTTTCCAGACGGTACGGTGCCTAAATCTTAGACCGTTATCGTAACGATTATGTAATGTCATAACTGTAAAATAATCAAGAGTACTTCTGGCGTATTAGTAGATTTCACGTGACGATAATATTTCCTCAAAACAATGAAGTGTTTGAATTCGTGAGTTTGTTTTGGTAAACTCACACGCCACACGCCTACGTTTTCGCTGCGTCGTCGTCGCCTTGGTTCGCCGAAACGGGACAAATGGTCTCGTTCAATTAATGTTTGCAGTGTTGTACAAAACATTTTCAATGTGGGATTGTTTATTGAAATGTTCGTAATTTTGCGGTGTTTCTGTTTCGCGATTTACTTGACATTTTGCGATTACGATTTGAAGGTTTCTAATTTATTTATTTATTTTATAAAAGGTAGCTTCACAGCTGACAGTACATTAACATAAAAAATAATAGTAGAACATTACGCCAATTACGAAGTACACGAAGTAGTATACGAAGTAATGCCTCTGTGGTCGTCGTCATTGGATTCTGGTGTAGTCTAATTAATTTTAGTCTTGAATTTAATATTGGATTGAAAGTTCTAACTACGTAACAGCCAAAATGACAAATATTCTGTGTATATTTATTTCATTACTTAAACCATGTTCATTCGAATTTCGACTTTTATGCGTGACATTTACTTTATTGAACGTGCTAACTTTCAATTTCTCTCTTACGACTTCTGATGCAACTTAATTACTTAGGCATTAGATCTTCTTTATCTTTACCCAAATCAATATAGCGAATAACAAGACTAATTTGATAAAATCTTGATTGCCGTTCACCATTAACACGTGAAAGAAATTGCTTAAATTAATTTACGGAAGCAATTTCAAAATGAAATAACATTCACCTATGAAAAAGTTATGTAACTTTTTACTTTAGTTTGTAAATAAAAAGTAATTATTAATTAGCTTCCATATTAGGTCTTCAGTGTGGAGTAACTTTCTCGTTTCAGATCAATTTATGATTTCTTCTTCTTCACGACTTTAGGTATTCACAGGCAATATTTTTGTCTCTATTTAATTACTCGTTTTTATTTGTACTCTATAGCAGCAGCGATGTTCGTAACCGTCTTCAACAATTTAAACATATTATGAAATCCATATAGGAAGTCATGGGGAGAGGCCTTTGCCCAGCAGTGGGATGACGCAGGCTAACAGTATCAGTATCGGTATGAAATCCATTCATTAATATCCTCAGAACAATCATAATAATAACAGACAGTCAATGACTGTTATTATTTTATTTGTAGCTAAAGTAATACCAAGACATTGCAGCACTACAGCCAAATGCAAACACGGGTGCGACTCTGAGAAATGATAACGTATCTCATAAACAAATGAAATGCATAAGACAACTGTTTGATTTAGAGCAACACAAGATAATGAAGAACACGCCGACCGTGTATGAACATTTTGCATCTAAATATGCAAAAAAATATGGCAATGATGTCACCAAAACATTAGTGTTTGGATAACACAGTTTGAGCGTTGTACTCACGGCAACTCATTGTTTGCCGTTCTCGATTTTAAGTGTGTACTTTAGGAAGTGACATAGAAACGGGTGTGAATAAAATTTTATAGATTCACAAGAGTTCATCCGGAGGTAAAGTTAGTAAGAATAGACTAGTAACAAAACGAGAGAAAGGACTCCAAGTAGCTTAGAAATTTAAGATTAAGTTTCTATAGGAAAATGAGTACATTTATTAATGAAAATCTGCATAGATAATGATCACATTCACGCTTTCTAGCTCCAGGGAAGTAAGGCTTTAAGCCGAGGAAATTGTATCGATGATATGTTACGGACCACATTGTATTAGTGTTAATGCTATAACGGGGGAAAACGGCGACAGGCTGCTAATCCTTAAACCTCGAACAGTGCGGTAACTTGATCCCTCTACATAGTACATATATAATTAAATATATTATTAAAGCTAAATGTATTTTAGCAGTAGTTATAGTAACACTAAAGAACGCAGACGTAAAAAAACGAAGGTAGCTTCAAATCCTACTTATTACTTGTCAATCAATAAATGTTTACTTCGTTAATCAATTTACAAAAAAGACGACAAATTACCAGGAACTGTATGATCAAAAATACACAAAGTTTTTTTATCCAGTAATTACAATTTAGTGAAGGATTAATATAAGGCAAGGACTTCTAGAATTTGGACGTACTGTGGGCGAATATCGAAACTTAGTAAATAAAAATCAGGTTGTGAAACCAAACACCTACTTTATTAGACAAAGCAGTGCCGTAAGCATTCGATAATATGTGGGCTGAAAGCCAACGATAACACTTCTCTGAATTGACTGGTTCATGATAAAAGTAAAATGATATATGGGCGTTGCAGATTTGGCAAATGATGTCATTAGCATGTCAGCAATGACTGAAGCCAAAGTTGGAAAGATCAGGGACAATTTTAACCAAATTGCGAATTGACGGTCAAATTGTTGATATAACAACAATATTTTATTGAAACAGAAATATCTGAAGCACTCAATGCAAGGTCTAGCCTAGCAGAACTATTCTATTATAATACAAAATTATTTGTTCGAGGAAGTCAATGAGTTGCATTGTCATTATTTGATGAGCGTGGGTGAGTGTCATTACACTTCCTAATAACATTTACATAATATTGTCAACGAAGGTCAATGTCTTGCTTGTTACCTACCTACATTATATCACTTACAACCCTCTTCAAGGTTACGCGTGTTTACTTATAAAGAATTCGTTAAGTTTACTCATCTTCTTCTATTGTACTATTCTCATGTTTCAGAAGATCAAGAATATTGTAATTTTTTTTCGTGTGCAGCATTATTTAAGCATGCACCATTAGCATCCATTCCAGCAGCATTGCACTCTTCTGCTATAGATTTGTACAGTAGTTATTGTTTCTTCGATTTACTCTTTAACTCACGTATAAATATCAACAGCATTTCGATATTGTACCTCTCTCAATAACCACCGACCGCCGATTAAAAAAACGTTAATTCAAAGTTAAACGTCCGCAAACTCATTACATCTTACGTGTAGCTATTCCTTCTGTCGGTCCGTCGGTCCTCGTTGAAGCATAAATTGATTATATTCATCATTACGAGAGATCCGTACGTACGTGATACTTAGGCTTCTTACGTGACACCATCTCGCTTTTTGCCTGCCGCCCTGTCTTTGACACTTTTCAGAAAAAAATATAATTTAGTACGTGTTGTTTTTTTTTTGGTTGGTTTTTGTTAAACGTTGTCGTTACGGTTGGTTAGTGTTGATGTAAATGATGATGATTGTCTGGTAGTGATGTAACTTTAGCTTTACATTCATCGTCAGAATGGGCTGTATTATAATTTTCAGTGTTTGCATCTCTTTCTTAGCACTTTCGATGCGTATTGCCAGGCGCTGCGTTTCAAATTAATGTATTGTTCTTGAATTTGAAGTAACCTGATCAACTTGAACAACCTGAATCTATTCAACCCGTTTGAATTCAACACCTGTGCGTATCGAACACCTTGTTTCAATTCTTAAGACGTATGTAAATTAAGCTTCAACTTGTTACAAAATTAGACACAATACAACGAGGCGTTGAACTACTCCTACAATTCGATGAAACGGTAATCTAAACGCGAATATTTTTTTGCATAATCAAGGGAATCAGAACGTGGAACGAGGCCCATTCGGTGGAACCTCTTTAATCTCCAAGACTCCGCCACATATTTGTCGTCGCCATTTCAAGTGTACAGTTCGCAAATTGTCGATTCAGAGAAACGCGGCTGTATTTAGTTCAAGTTTAAAGTTGTCCAACTGCATCGGCAAGTTGGTTATATAAAAGTGTAATGTGTTATAATGTTATGCCAGGATGGGTTTGTCACGAGCTCGCGGGGGTGAACGCACTGCGCAAATATGTTCGCTCCGTTAAAATAAATCTTTGTACGTTTCATTATTTTTCATTACTATATGCCCCGTTGAAGATACTGTTATTGTATATGTTGTTTCTATTTCGCAAACAATTATATTTCTATTAGTGAACCACCCAGGCGATACAAACTGTATTAAGACTACAATTGAAAGCTGCGATTTGCATGAAAATCAGATCAGTAGTTTCATCAAGATGCTAGCATCCAAACGTCCGGATGGAAAGATGATTGATCGCGGTATTACAAATCTTCTTAGAACGACTTCTTCTTAATCTTTTTCGTACTTTGAAGTGTGAAACGAAAATCTAATAGAATAATAATTAACGCACAAGCTATCTGTTGTATAGGCCGCGTATTTATATTCATCAAAGTTAGTCCAAAGATAACGGTCGAACTTGATGATCTCTGAAGTCATTATTATATTTAGATGATGTGATGATAGCTGAATTGTAAATAAGTCGTGTGCGTATCTGCATGTGAGAACACGTGAAACAGTTTATGATAGGTATTGCGAATCGTTCGGCGATTCTTATGCATTTATCAGATAAAGAGATTGGCAAGGAACCACCAAATATTGAACTGGATGGTCTCTTATATCAGAGATAGTCTTAATGTGAGTCGTTCATCATCTCGTCCCACAAGCCTACGGCCCATTTGGGACGAGTTGATGAAAACCAAAATACGTAATATTTTCGTTCTGCAACTCGTCCCACGTATGAAAAAGGTATAATCAGTAGTAAAACTGTTTTGAAAAATTTGTTGGCGGAGAAAGAAAATAAGTTTGTGTAACGAAAGTTGCCACTGCAAAATACAAATCTAATGTTCGGAAAGCCCAGTGGTCTTCCAAAGATAGTTCTAATCTATCGCTTAAAAACGATTAATTTTGGGAGCTATCAGGCAAATTCATCCAGATTGGTTCTCGAATAAGGGTTTGTGTTGACATGGCAAATAGTACTTATGCAACTAACGGTCCAAAGATTGCTATCATACCTTCAAGCTGTATTGAAGTAACTCAAGTCGCTACCGTTCGGAATTTCGCCCGTCATTGTAAGGGAAACGGCTTCATACAGACTTCGGCGCTTTCTGCGAACCAGTTCTCATAACCCAGATGTATTAGCGGTATAGTATCGATGGATTTTAAATTTTATGAAGTATTGAGGTGCCGTTTTGTTCTCAGGGAATGTACTGTCCCGTTTCTTGGGTATTGTTAAATTTGATGAGGATTATATGGCACGAATGAAGGTGTCTGATGAGATGACGAGTAATGAAGAAGTAAGAAGTATGGAAGAAGAAGACATGCTGCACCGACCCCAAATGAAATATGGGGATGACAGTATTGAGTAAGTGAGAGCGAGGGTGTGTGAGAGAGAAAGAGTACGATTGTGGAGTGTAGATTTTGACGGAAGATTTTGTAAAGACTAGATAAATTAAAATAAAATAGTTCAAGTGGTTTTAAAGTGTTTGATTTATTTGGATAAGAGCAAGAGAATAATGATGTTAAATGTGATGAGGTGTTTTATTAAAGGGAAGTTAAGTTCGTCTGTCCCTTGCGACACTGCGGTCTGATTGCCAAGTAATGGCGACATAAACGATAGTATTTCATTTAATGTTCTCCATTCATTGGATGGTTGTTCCGCAGGATGTTTACTCGTTTACATGATGAATGTTACAGCAATGAGTACACAATAATGTCTTGAATAATTTTCGCCCGTTACGAATTTAACTAAACGTTCGATGCGTGACCGCTTCCCATAAAACGAAAGGTCAATAGCATCAGTACTGGGTTTAGTGGAGGAGTTGCGAAAGTAATGTTCGCGTAGGGCACATTTTTATTTGGTGTAGTATAGTTTTATGGGCAGTAATAGTATTTTCATTACTTTATCTTGTCTTGGAGTTTCCCAATTAGATTGGTTTTCGTGTCTCTTTCATGATTGGTTACGTCATTTTAAGGCTTCATGAAATAAATTGGGGACACTGCCTCCTAATTAATTTCAGGCTTTAGGTACAGGCTCTGTGCCCCTTTTGATTGGTTTGGTAAACATGTTATTGGCCTGCGTAACATTTACGGAGCATGACTGGAAATTAACTCAATGTTACTTTATTATCTCACTGCGGCAGAAATCCAAAGTAGCGTAAGGGTGCAACCTCATCTAGCAGGAAACTGCTGCCGACCTCTGTTTCTCGCTGTAGCAAATTGACGGTTCTCAGAAACAGAAAAGTAAAAGAGGATGTAAAAGTGCAACTCTGTGTAATCAGATGAGGCACGCACCATAATTATTCCCTTTGGTAAAGTCGAATCAAATATTTAGAGTCACCACAATTCTACTCCACCATTTTTTGTACCATTTTGTATTGCAATACAAATAATCCGCGCATTCACCTGTTCACAAAGCTAGCTTGACGTGCTTCTCGTTAGCGATGGCTCGTAAAATGGAACGTACCGCGTCCGCAACTGCTCTTAGATACGCCAATAGAAGCGAAGTGCGGTGATAAAGAGACTGTGTTTGTCTGTCTCAGCCGCTCATCTTCAGAACTACTGAGCCGTTTTTGAAGTACCTATCTAAACACTGAGTTTTTCTTTTCTTTAGAGAGGTATGGACTGTAACTGTACCGTTTAGGTTTGGTAATCATAGCACATTACAACTATAGATTAGAGATGGATTCTGCCAAAAACGTCGTCAAGTGTCTGACTTTCAATCTTCTAAAGTTCATCCTGCTCTCTAAAAGTGGTGACTTTTGACCTAGGTAAGTTTTTCTTCCATAAAATATCATAAATTTACAATTTAAATAACCTCTGAAACTTTTAGCTTTGTTAAATAACAAACTAAGGTCGAAACCCACAGTTACGGTACGAGCGTAAAAATTCAGTTAGATGGGCGGACAGGAAGTGACGTTAAAATTGTCTGAAACCGGGTCGGGCCGGGTCGTTTCGCTAGTGCTGCATGCATTGATTGTGTTATGTGTGCACCGTGAAATTGTCGCTAGGTCGCTGGGGTCGATGACCGGCTGACAGGCGGTGATTCAACGAGTAGACTTTTGATTTTTAGAGGAGGGGTTTTGTGGGGATTCTCTAGTGAAGTAAATGTGGAGGAACATTTGCAGTTTGTAACTATTAGAAGTATAAATGGCACTTGGATTCCAAGCCATTTCCGTGTGAATACATGGTAGACAATTGACGTAGTTTCACAATTTTAAGAAAAAGTTTTGTACCGTAAGCTGCTACCACGAAAATATTTTCAAGCAGTTTCTTGAAGTTCTTTACGGAATAAATTTTGATACGAATACCCTCTACTTTGAAGCAGTTTATGTGTCTGTCAGTGTTTTAAATTAAATTGTTTATTTCTTGGATACCTACAAAAAATACACTTTTACTGTTCTTTTACTCCAAAATTATCAACAAGATGATGTTATACGGGGACTGCCTCGTTGGTCTTCTAGAGAGTCGTTCATCAACTCGTCCCACAAGCCTATGGCCCATTTGGGACGAGTTGATGAAAATCAAGAGTCAAGCACGACTGCTGAGCATGAGGTCCTCGGTTCGATTCTCGGGTCGGGAAAAGTGTCATTGGGTTTTTCCACCAGGAATTTCTTAGTAGCAGCCGAGGAGCATGGATTTGCGCCCAGTTGATGGCAATAGGCTCACTCCCTATTACAACATAACTGGTGAAATGTGGGTGTACTATTAGGTACACCTCTGCCTAACCCTTCGAGGATTACAGGCGTGATGTTATGTTCTGATGTTAGGATGCCATACACCGTATACAAAAAAACCCCTTGTTAAATCACTATTCACCATAGATCTATGTACGGGTGGATTACGTACCTACAACCCGGTCACATTATCTCGAGACCTGGCGTCGATGACGTCACGTCGCGTCGGCTCTCTGATATGGTGCGCAAAACAAGTATCCTCTAGTAGGATATTATTATAAACAATAAGATTTCCAACAAAACAAATATTGTGTTAATTAATTTAATGTAGGTAATATTATTATAATGAAATGCTCATGATATAATTAAAATTGCGGGAGGTTCGCATTCCAGCGAGGTCTCGAGATAATGTGACCGGGTTGTAACTATGACAGTTAATAGAGCATGACCATTTTGTCATGGTATTCGCTATGTGGGGATGTAATGCGACTCGTCTTGTTATCGTTTTTAGGGCATTACGTTGAGCGAACTAAGTGATTCTGAGTTAAAAGTTGACGAGTCATCTTGGCGATTGGTTTATGCTTCAGTGCAGAAAAATCGTCGTATAGCTTGTAACTGGGACTTTCGTACTGTTTTGAAAATGACAAGTTAAATAATGAAATGATATTCAAGTCTGTTTTTTGCACAGAAGTGGTTGGCAACATTTTATGAATGAGTTTTGCTATTTTGTTCGAAGACAGTAATAATGTAAAGTGAATAGTAGGAAATAGCTACGACTTTAGAATTATGAAACAGACCTATTCGGAAATGATGCAGAAAAGAAGATTTTGGCGTCCTTTTTTCTAAATTCCAAGTAGTAATCTTCACAAAACTACATGCGATTTCTTCAACTTAAAACTCAATGTTTGCTATTTAGTAACACAAATTAAATCTATTATTTCATTGTTACAGATGACAGCAGCAGGGAAGAAGTTTCTTCAGAGCAACAGGTATGATTACGAGTTATTATAGTTTTAATTGGAGTTTACTGTGTTGTTATCTTAACGGTCTGTTCACACAGCGTCGGGAGATGAGTAATAGATCTGAGCTAGATGTGGCAAGCTAAGGTGAAGTTGAATGTCAGTTTGGATGCTAACTTTGGAGACCTAAGGCGCGGGACAAATACAAGAAGCGACGGGCGGTGGTGTGACGCGGACGTGGCGCCGGTGCAGCGTAGAACAGGCGCGCTAACGGTGTCGGAAAGGCGAGGCGCGGGTGAACACGAGGATGCATTTGGGGAATTCTAGTTTTAAAATTCTATATCGTCACGCATTTTCGCCGTCTAGTTCACCCCTGTGTACAGCGGTGATGATGTGGCGCGCCACACCCGCGCCACGCCCGCGCCGCGCTGTCTTAGCATGTCTCGCGCCTCACCTTTTCTATAGATTTTGTGTGAAATTTAGGAGAAGTTGCACCGCGCCCGCCCTACGCCCGCGCCCGACGCTTCTTGTATTTATCCCGCGCCTAATACAGGTTGGAATTGTCACCGACGCGCGACGCCGCTAAAACGGTTACCAAGTATTCAGTACATCATTCTGAACCCCCCATATAAACTTTTAGTCCGTTTAAACAAAAAACAGCGGTTTCCTACAAAACTGCAATACCTACTCTGATTTTGATTGAATTATTTATGTAAATTTTCTACGACGGAGGTATCCCTTCCATCTTCTATATTAGCGGAGTAAATAAAATAATTAAACACCATTATTTTTATTGGATTTAAACTATACACGGTTAATTTTAGGTCGCGGGTCGTTCTGGAAACGAAAGCCATATACTCGATCATCGAACTCAAAACGATTGGGACGATTAAAAAAAAAAAACATTTAAGGTTTTTTAAATATTTTTTTATGTTATTTTTTATCGCTTTGAGTTCGATGATCGAATTTATGGCTTTCGTTTCCAGAATGACCTAAAATTAACCGTGTATCGTTTCAAAGCAGCACCTGCAGCACCTGCCCACAATAATGTATGTGCATTTCCCAACTATGTTGGTATCGGCTTCCAGTCTAATCGGATGCAGCTGAATACCAATATTTTACATCTAGCGACTGTAAATGTTTTCATCACAATTGATAAATTAAGTAGCCTAATATAGCGGAAAAAAAGAAAACTCAATCAACACGCGCGGTTGGTAAAACAGACAAATTCGTCAGACTTCGTCATACTTGTTGGTAGATATCAAAAAGAGCTTTTAATTTCTCCTGTTAAAAAGGGATGTTCTGCATTTACGAGGTCCAACACTGACGCCAACGACGTTATGTAACTTTAAACCAAAAATGATTGTCTTTTTAAGTGTAAACATGGCCCACTCTAATTAATCGAGTGTTTATAACAACTTGATTAGATGGTAATTCTTATTCTTACGTTTTTTTATGTGATTTGTAAGAATGTAATTTATATTTAACGAAAATCAATTGGCTATATATTGATTTGCTTAGCAAATTACTTCTAGTATCATATGTAAATAAATGTTTTATAATAAAATTATTAGAAAATAATAAAAAAAAAATCTGTAGTCAAAAATGTCACGGACCGTGTGGTGTGAGATTGCCGAAATTGAAAATAAACTTATTTTTTCAAAAAAAATGCCATGTTAGATTGTAAAATACTGAAGTAATTATCCATGATCAACTTATATTCTTTAAGGTCCTATAAAAAATAATAAAAATAATAGATTATATTTTATGATTTTGAACATCATTAAGATTGTGAGTAGTTTTTGTGTCACAACCGTGTACGAACACATAAAAATACAATACTTAGTAGAAATTTATTTCCGACGTTGGCAACTTTTTCAGGCGTTTTTTAAAGCGCCAACACTGGCTTCTTGTCATTTTTGCAAATGGCTGAATGTAGTGTGTGTCTTGCAAAAAATATTTGTTTATTTATTTTTAAAAAAGGACAACCTCAACACGTCAACGCCGTGTACGAGATTTAATCGTAATTACCAGTGTCACGCTTTTGTTTGAAACATAATTTGTGCTACTTAGACTATAGTTTCAGTTGATTATTTAAGATTTGCAAAATCATGGCTAGCTTTAAGGTTATATCAAACACGTTTCAAATTGTCACATCCATGGTAAGAAAAAAGTGTCACAGCCGCGGACTTTTTTGTGCATGGTCGTGACATATGAAATGCGTGGTTGTGACGTCTTAAGTTAAGTTACACTCTGTCACAGCCGTGTTTTTTTATCCATTTTTATTAGGTACCTTTCCTGAGGTAATTAAGCTTGTCCGTATACATCAAAAATATGCTTTTGGTACATACTATACATCTACATCGTAAGATGACATAAAAATAACACTTTTATTTTTTTGTGTTTTCTGGGAATGATTTTGAGAAATACCCTAGATACCGTTAAGTTAAATTTACAACCCGGTAATCTTTAACCCAGTTCATGCATTATCTCTTGATATCAAACGACTGCATTTTTTAAGAATACTATTTCATAAATCCTGTAATATGTGAACCAATAAAATATTACGCACAATGATGACAAAATATTGTGTTTTTTTAACTCAATTTCCGTAATTTTATGAGTCGAAGAAAATTGTAATCTGAGCTGAATTCTAGCGTTTAGATTAGGTTAGTGGGATGACACATGTCACATTAAATTATTTTGATTTGCGCGCATTATAAATAGAAAATCCTACTGTAGCTGTACAAAAGTTTTTAACGCGGCCGCGCGGGACTAAAATCTGAACGAACACCATTTTCTTGTTTTTACATTTGTTTACCAACAATGGCTCCTTGTCACCAGCCATTGGGCATCAAACGATCCTTGTAGCACCTTATCTACGACCATTTAAAAGGACTAACATGTAATTCAAACCTGCGATTTTCTATAGATAGGGTTGCCATTATTGTTGAGAACTGATATGGGACTTATTAGTGGCAATTAAAAACTGAAAATAAGGGTATTGGGTAGGGTTTATTATAATAAAAAATAAATGGAAATCAACGACAGAAAAGTTTTATTTATAAATTATTATTTTTTTCAATTTTTTTATTTAATTTTATAATGACGGAAAAAAAATGTTTTTGCCTAAAATGAGTATGAGTGCCGTCGGCTTCGAGCCTTTAGTACGTGTATATTGAAATATTGATAAACGGGACAAGTAACAATACGGGACGTGATACTTAAATACGGTGACAGTCCCGTATATACGGGACGTATGGCAACCCTACCTATAGATCATCAATCAATTATCTTTTCCATAGAGATGCAGGATCACTCAAGAAATACAGCATTTGCCTTCTCCACAAATCATGTCCAATCAAAACAGTCTTTGAATGATACCTCCATCAGTTACTACCCTTATTTCTATGCACAAAATCCTCCATAATATTACTTCACCGTAATACACGTTTACCCATCAAAATAATTCACCTTATTCCTTGTAATAAATTCACGAGTACGTGCATACGTCGCTCCCATTCCCCCATTCATCCTGAACAGTGAACCGTCAGGGGACCACCGTGCAGAGGGTTACCCCACACGATGTAGTCCTAGTCGCCATTTGTAAACTTGTCTGAACAACGGTTAACCTGTATTGTGTTTGGACGTGTATCGATTTAGGGTTATCTGGGTGAATATCGATTTTATTACAGATCTTTTGATAGTAGGTACTTATGTTGTTTGTAATTGGATCACTGGGTGTCTGGTTACTTTAAATATGCATTTGAAAAGAAACATACAGGCGCGCACACCCAGCTACCCGAAACTGACAAATTTTCAACTTCAAGGTTGAAAATTTGTCAGTTGTTGTCCTAATGCTTTAGCGATAAAGTTTAAAATATATTAAGGGCCATTATATGCCTCAAATGGCTTAGCATGATCCTCAGTTACGCCTAAAATACTGCAGCATTAATTTTGAAATAAATTGTTTGTTTACTCCCGAAGTTTGACCTGGTTACCTTGTAGAAACATAATCTTACGGCATTGATACTTGTCCAAAAGTTTCTGCGAAAATGCTGATTAGTTTTGTAACAAACTTTTGTGATCTTAATCATACTTAAGGGCTATATATACCTTAAATGGCTTAGCATGATCCTCCGTTACGCCTAAAATACTGCAGCATTAATTTTGAAATAAATATATGGTAAAGTTGAGGATTAATGCTAAGTCCTATGTGTGACGAAACACGATTTCATAAATTTTCTCGATAGAAAATAAATCCAAAGTTACCTCCAAATCGAACAATAAACCGGTGGTATTCAAAAAGTATTTCAAATTAGATCATGAAACTTTGCATACAAACTGAACTAACTATAAAGCAGGTCTTATGTGTTTTATTTTTTTAGTCCAATCAATACATTTTTTGTAAATCGCAAAAAAAACACTCATTTCGCACTATTCGGCCGCAGTGACTGACGTAACAACTGCTTTGTAGTGCAAGCTGATTAGAACTTTATTCTAACAGTATTTCAAACAAAGTTTGAACCAGCACAAATACGTAGTGTTTCTAATTTTAGGGTTAGAAGGGCCTTAAAGTAATTTGACAGATTTTCGACGCTTAGTGTGCTGGCGTTTGAACATAAACATAAATTCACGGCTTCTCTCCATGGAGTTCAATGGCAGAAATGAAAGAAAGAAAATAACTTACAGTCGTTTAGAGAAAAGTAATTTTGCTTGGTTACTACCTGAAGGTAAATGGAAACATTTCTTGTTTCTAACTAGGTCAATCCACTACGAGGGTGACTTATGCGACATAAAAACCCAGAGAAAACCCCTTTCATGGTAAAAGCGGTGATCACTTATGACGCTGGATGGATGTTCTATGCAGAAATAGTGAAAGAATCGAACAGTTTTGAGAAGAAAGTTGGTTGTGAGTTAGTTCAGTTAAAGAATAAAATATGTACATATTCATAAAATTTTACACGCATTTATTGTAACGTTACTCAAGGACGCGTATCGTACATAATTTTGCACGGAATTGTAAAGCGTGAACGCAACGATAAACGTATGAATGAAATCGTTCCACGTTTGAATATTGTGCAAACTTGCGTACAGTTCCGAATTTATTTTGATACTATTAACATAATTATTTCTGGGCTGTTAATTTTCACGCAAGTGTAAATTGTAACTGTCTTGGTTATTAAAGGGTGTTTTAAATATTATTATAATTATAGTAAGCAAAGTAAATACCGTTTTAATTTTAAAGAACAATAGACTTTTATGGTTCAGATTCTTATTGTACGTTCAATTAAATGGTTGTAAGAATTTTTGTAGCATTTGTTAAGCCGTGTTGATGATGAAAGATGTTTTCTTGTTTGTTAAATAACGTATACATGAAATACCTTAAACTTTGGTACCAATTTACAAACATTGAAGGAACTAAACCAAACACTCGCATACAGTTTACACTGACGTGCAAACTTAACACGCCACAAAACTAACAGTAACCTCCCGTCTTCCACTCACAGCTGTTGCACTAACAAGTTGCAAGACAAGCTGCGCGAGCACGTTGCACGACAGCTACCGCCATCTGTTGGCAGCAACAAACATCAATCAACATGATAGATGCACTGAAACTAGGCCTGAGAAATCCGCTCCGCTATATGAGATGTTTATTTCGATACTAACTTTTATGCGAAGGTTCGTCTACTTTTTCTGGTGTAGCGTATGGGATACATTATGTATGAACGCAGCAGTTATCCTGTACGTTATTGCTGGCCGCATATGGGTCGGTTATTCGTGCATTATGTATACTGAGGGAAGTGTACAGTTCGTAGTGTATTAGAGTCATTTTTGTGTTGAAATATGTTAGAAATATTTTGAGCAGATGTGAGTGGCGGCTAGTGTTGCCCAAATGCAAGACCAAGACGAGACCTTAGTCAGTCTTGGTCTTGGTCTTGCGTCAATACACCTGGTATTGGTCTTGGTATTGCGCTCTCAGTCTTGGTCTTGGTCTTGCAGCAAGAATCTCGCAAGTCTTGCGAGACTCTACTATTTAGACTTTCAAATACCTATTAGCCTATTACTATATAATAAACACGTTAGTTTCGATCGTAGAACAACGTAACAGAGTAGGTACATGTTGAGCTTAAATTGGCATAGGCATAGTGAACCACCAAATTAATAAAATTAACTTGACAATAATAAAAAATAAATGACGCAATTAAAACCTAAGCGTAATTAATAACTCTATGTAGGTACCTTTAATGATTTTCTGTACGTATACTGGTTATCCTAAA
Organism: Xestia xanthographa; assembly: GCA_905147715.2. Lineage (NCBI taxonomy): Eukaryota > Metazoa > Arthropoda > Insecta > Lepidoptera > Noctuidae > Xestia > Xestia xanthographa. The sequence goes on from LR990655.1 coordinate 4,974,624, forward strand.
CTCTTGACAAACAGCTAGTGGTTAAAATAATTATCACATATACATTTTATCTTCATCTGGACTTGATACTTCTAACTAATAAAATTTGTCGTCAGCTAGACTTTTAATTACCAGCACAAACATCTAAAACATGAATAACATTTTTGATACCTACATTAAAATGTATCAGACATATGATTTTTTGGATATCTATTGTGGCTTGTGACGAACGAAAATTGTATGTAAGAATTTTTAAGCACCTATTGTTTATCTATCGCACTTTTAAAAAAAATCTGTTGATTTATGATATAAAATAATTGATATTGATGTGTAACTGCGAGACGCAAGAGTCTTGCAGGATTAGTCTTGTTCTTGCTCAAGTCTTGCAGGGTTCAGTCGTGGTCTTGGTCTTGCTACAATAAGTCGGTCTTGGTTTTGGTCTTGGTCTTGCAAAAATGCAAGAACAAGACCAAGACTGCAAGACCAAGACCGATTTTGGGCAACACTAGTGGCGGCTGGACGCCCTAGAAGGACATACTCAGATCTTATTGGTGATCTTCTTCAAAAAGGTCAGGTTACTCTCTAACGTTTCGTCCGATTCGGATCTATCCGTCTTTCTCGCGCACGTCTGCAGATGAGTGCGAGTGAGAGAGACGGATAGATCCGAATATACGCGTAGTAATCACTACGTGTGTGACAAGATGTATGAACTTGGCCGAGGCGAGCAAGGAATATGCCAGGATTTGTTCCACCTTATGTACTGTACTTACATAAACTCACACCTCAGTGTGAAAATATCGTTATAACTCACTCACTGGAGGTAGGCACATCTTCTGCTATGACTCTTCGTGTGTTAATGTCCTTAGACCCTGTATATGTTAGAAAGATTGGTGTTACCTAAAAAGAAATTGGCTAATCTGGCAATGTGCGTGCTTCTAAGAACCAGTACAAATTAGAAATTACAAAGCAACATTGGCCTGCACATTGAGTGACGAATTGGAGACAGCAGGCATTTTAACAAGACCAACGCAAGCTCATTTCGTCTATAACTTATACTATGGAAACTTTCTGCAACACTCAAATTAATAAAAAATGTCTCAGTTCAAATTAAGTTTGAAACATAAACAGACAAATAACGTCTCAACGATTCTAAATCATATCAAACAAGATCTGCAACTCGCGCTACAATGAGAATTCTCATCCGTGGGAATGCACCATTTATTCAGCTGCATATCAGAAGAAATAACCACTAACAAACGAAGAATTTCACGTTGCTTTATATAACACTATTCAATCGCGACCAGTTCTCAAGGATACCAGCGATCTGGGTTCAATCACTTCGCTCGCGGTGAATGAAATACAATCCGACCGAAACTAGTAGCACCATAGTCCATAACACTAATAGCGTACCTAAAACACGTTTGAAATTAGTAAGGTTATACAGGAACCGTGGAGGCACCGGGGCTAGTGCTGTGCTGCCGAACTACTTTTTGCGATAAGCATCGATAGCAGCGAAAGTGATTCGATCGTCGTTATCGATCCCGTGGTAAGGCTGCAATCTCTCAATGTCGAACGCTTGGGAAAAGTATCGAGAAATATTTAACTCATTCGATTTTGTGAAGTGATTTAAATCTTGTAGACCGGTAATGATTATGAAGTGGAAAGTTTACCGTAAAAGTTAAGAGATTGGAAATATTTTCTTGATTGGGTACCAGAAAGTAAGATATTGCTGTCAAAGATAGAAGCAAATACCTAAGTGGAAAGCGAAATGGATGCACTTACACAAAAAACCATAAAGTTGTTTATTATTAAAGTTAAAATCATATAATGTATGACATTCAATTACCAACATTTTGCTAACGACACAAAATTGACCGCGTTCATGAACTCTCCACATTTCCGCTAATTACATTAATTAATTCATTGCGCGATGCTTGTCAAATAAATCTTAATTTTCATGTCCATTCCCATTAACTTAATTAAGTTATGAAGCCGTAAGTTATGTGTTACTTCCTCGGAACTCGGACCGATTTAATTTGAAATGTCGCATGTAATAACTTTGATGGGCAATCTGTACCTGTAAGCAATCTTTTTCAGTATTTAATTGACTATGGCAAAGCGATGAACGGTTTAGAGTTTTAACGAGATGTTTTATTTCTAGCATAGTCCATTTACTACTCAGAATGTTACAATTACAAGCCTTTTTTTTTGCAAGGAAAGTTTAAAAAAACACTTACATTTTTCCATTACCAGTGTGCTATATTATTATCAGTAGTAGCTGCATTCCTTACCATAAAATATCTCTTTAATCATCTTGTGCAATGCAATTTTCTGATCATTCACTTAAAATTGCAGCTTGAGCAAAAACTCACAGAAAAGTGTAGATTGTGCATTTTCGAGCGGTTTGAAATGACTTCACAACAATGTGTTTTAAAAATTTACTAGACAGGAATAATCTACTAGGAATAAAAGATCAAATTGCTCGTATAATTTGGCGACTGCTTCAAGTTGAGACGAAAACGTCTGCAGTAAAGTACACTCTGCAGCAAAAAGTTTTGCTCCGTCCAACACACTTAGCACTACTCTTTAGATACCTAGGAATCTCTAAAAGGACCACAAAAGATTTAAGCAGAATTTTCCCTTTTACTGGGACTGTTGACAGCTTTCGTTTAACACCAGGTCGTTGGCCGGTCTTGTTATTTTTGTTTTAAAACACGGTCCCGTACCGGGACAATGTTTAACACTACATGTTCAAAAATTGCCACGTAAAGAAAACAAAACACGTTTTTGGTATGGGGAGCCACTTTAATTTATAATTTCTATTTTATTTGTTGTTATAGCGGCCAATGTAATGAAAACTCTATGAAAATTTTAAATGTTCAACCGTGAGACGGACATACGGCGGAACCTTAGTAATAGGGTCACGTTGGCACTCTTTAAAGTCTATAGGTACGATACCCTAAAAAGCGACATTTGTTTACAATACAGTTTAGCACGTTGAATAGTGTTAAAAGTAATGTTCAGAGTCTTGCAGTGCAAAGTTCAATGGTTATTTAAATTGTAGCCTGTATTAATATGTTCAGTTTTTTTTAGCGTCATGTAATTCTCTTTTATTTTTCGTCTTGTTTTACTTTGATGTATGAAGAAAGAACATATAAAAATAATGGGCAATTATAAATTGGATGTAGAGCTTTTGTAAGCTTAAGGGCAAACGTGTAGCAAAAGAATTAGGTCTGTAGATACTCGTAGTTTAACAACCTTAGGCGAAATCTTTCGTAAACTCTTCTAATAAGAGTATGAATCTTTCGCTCAGCATTACCTACATAGTTTTTAGTCATACCATAGCGTACCTACATAACATCACACTTGCTCCCCAAAGGATTAAATAGAGATTTACCTTCAGCGAATTCCTATTTCAACAGTTATGTAAAAGTCCCATGTAATAAGGGGGTATTACGAGTACCATCAACCTGACGACAATTCAGACACCAGAATGAAAAATTACAAATATTATAACCCAATTAAACTATGCCCGACCAAGCCGAGTCATCGGTCTCGAGTTCAAAACTCAAGGCACTCTCGGAGCTGCGGGACTGTTCGAAAGAGATACCGTGGCCCCGGAACACAAAGGGCGACGAAGGAACATGGATGGGTTTTAGTCAGTAAAAGTCTGACACTCCCTCCTGCTCCACCCAGAGCGGGAGGAGTCATTTGATGATTTCCCATCCGAAAAAAAGGCACTCACCTCAGATTTTTCGGATTCATATGCGTATAATTATCACTTGCTTCGGTGAAGGAAAACATCGTGAGGGAACCAGCATGCCTGAGAGATATTTATTGACGGCATGTAAAGGCAAGTCAGAGACCCATGGAAGGCATAACAATTCTGACTCCAGGTTAAGCATTAACTACGCGATAAACAAACAACTATGCCCTACCTGAGAATCACAACCCGTGACCTCAAGCGCGGCAGTTGCGACCAATAAACCAAAGCCAGTCTAGTGCTATCATTGCCATATAATTACCTTCCTAAGAAGGGTTTAACATCTCCACATATCTACCGTTATTATTCATCAGCTGAGCTCTTAGTGTGGAAATTATCAGAGCCGCAGCAAATGAGTAAGTTCATAGATTAGTGTTCGAACCTGTCCGCGACTGGTTTACGCATTAGCTATGACATACATATAAGCCTTATTAACTGAATAAATACTTTGCCTCTGTTACGAGTTATTACCATCACTTAAAACGTTATTATGCATATCGTATTAATTTGCTATCACAGCGTTCTTGATTGATTACTGTACATTGATGATTAGCAAAGTGGTGATTAATTTTAGCTGTGACACCTCTTTCCTAGTTTCCTGTTTCTACTTTAACAGTAATTGTGGGTCCCACAATTTCTAATACTTTATTGAGGAAATCATTATGTTTAGTGCAGCGTTTAGACTGTACGTTTATTTTATATGTTTGAGTATCATTTGCTAAATAATTTTGCTTAAACGGCCTTATGGGATATCTAGTTGCTCGTAAGTATTAAATATATAGTCAGCGTAATGTTTCCGTAACATTATCTTTAATGTTTGTGTGATTTCCTCGTCCTGACATTGCTTTTTCTATTTGGGGTCGGCGCAATGCGTTTTCTTCTTCCATTCTCCCCTGTCAGACGTCACGGCATCATTTACTTCTTTCTCTTTCATATCATTCCTCACACAATCCATCCATCTTATCTTTGGCCTTTCTCTCCCTCTCCCTCTCCATCAACATTCCTGACCATCACTCTTTTATTCACATGCGTTTCATCCCTCCTCATAACGTTATGTCCAGTCGTGGTCTTTCCGCCTAACCGTTTTTTTTTCGCTTAAATCATGCGGAGGCGCCAAGCCACACCCTCTTAAAGTTTAGGCCTATTGCGAAAGCATCAACTTAGGCGCGCAAAATAACAATAACTCTCGTTTGGCGTGAGTCGTCAGTGCGCTCGGCCGATTGGTATCTTTTCAATCATTATTTTATTTCTATACAAAGTCAACGGGGCGGGGCTAGAGAGCGTTTCTATGCTGTAAGTGCAAGCAAAAATTAGCTTAGTGGTAATCAGGCGGGAGTGTCCTCGATAATAGTCCATACCAAGACAAACAACTTTTCTAATTCAATCTTTGTCTAACGTGTGGTTAGCGCCTAACCGAAAACGAAAAGTTTTTGAGGGCCTCTGACTTGGCTTTACATGCCGTCGATATCTCTCAGGCATGCTGGTTTCTTCACGATGTTATCCTTCATCTAAGCAAGATATAATAATAGGTGCGTATCTTGGGTTCGAACACGAGACCTATGATTTGGCAGTCCGACGTTCAGTCATTCAATAATATTATTTTTTAAATATTCGTAACCTTAACAAATCAACTGAATCCAACTTCCTTAACACACCTTTTATATAGCTCTGCCTGAATCATGAACTGTACTTTAAAGTACTTTTTATGTAATAATTATGTCCACGTTATGGTAATTTTTGTTTTTTATTTGACATTGCGATTAATGGGTCGTGCAGATGAGGTAACATTATCATCGTGTTTCCGCTGATGTTGTTTGTGTTTCCTGGTAACAATTGTTTCCGGTTCGACAATATGTTTGGTAGGTTTGAAAATTCCACCGGTCTTATATTTTTTGTAATACCACAAATAATTCGCTTTTCAATTTTATTATGCGTAGCTATATATCTTCTAATAGTTCGAAATTGTGTCGTAACAATTGTTAAAACCTTCACAGAGCTACATTTTATTATTAAAATGGACTTCGTGACACAAATAGCAAAAACTGTATATTGAAGTTAATTATTTTCTCATTAAATCTTCATTCGTTTTTAACTTGTAGTACTCATAGTCATTTTTACAACCTTTGTAGTCGGCTCAAAACAAACGTTATTCGTGTTTTGGGAGTCAGTTAATTACTCGCATTGTAATATTTAATGTCATAATTTGTAACATCAAATTCCTCATTATTAAAATCTTGGGTATTACAGAGGTTCTTGTTCCCCACGGCTCACTTTGCTGACCCCAATGAGGTCTAAACGGCTTGATGTTGTTTGTGCGAGTTGATTCGACACTTGCATGATATGTTGCATTATGGTCGTGTTTAACTAGATCTTAATATTGTTTGTTAGTTATATCATTGTCTAACAACCTTCCAGTGGGTCAAATGTCAACATTTTGACATTATTCAAATCCTGTTAAATGTGATGTGACTGGTTTGTTGGTCTGGTGGTAGAAATCGGTACTGATGATCGTGATGTATTGGGTTTGATTCCCAGGTAGCGCTACTGGGTTTTACAATCAGGAATTTCTCCATAGCAGCCACGAAGCCTGGATTTCTGCCCAGTTGATAGCAGTAGGCTCACCCCCTATTACATAGAACTTAAAACATAACTGGCGAAATGTCGGTGTAGGCACTATTAAGGCGACTACCAGAGCTAAATTAGCAACTCTATTTGTGGTGCTTCAAACTTCATTTGAAACCCTGTTAGAATAAAGTTCTAATCAGCTTGCACTACAAAGTGGTTGTTACGTCAGTCACTGCGGGCCGAATAGTACGCTGAGTGGTTTTTTGCGATTTACAAAAAATCTATTGATTGGACTAAAAAAACAAAACACAAAAGACCTGCTTTATAGTTCGTTCAGTTAGTATGCAAAGTTTCATGATCTATTTTGATGTACTTTTTGAATACCAGCGGTTTATTCTTCGATTTGTAGGTTACTTTGGAATGTTTTTCCATCGAGAAAAGTTTATGGAATCGTGTTTTCGTCATTAATCCTCAACTTTACCATATATTTATTTCAAAATTAATGCTGCAGTATTTTAGGCGTAACGGAGGATCATGCTAAGCCATTTGAGGTAGTATAGGCCCTTAAATACACCTCCATCTAACCCTTTAGGGATTACAAGCGTTATATTATTTAGGCTCTGTCACATCCATGGGCGATGAACTACTGTTAGTAAGTTACATTGTGGTTATATCATCAGTATTTATATACGTCTAGTTTCAGAACTGTCGGCTATCCATTAGTGGGGCGGAAACTAAGTGTGTCGTGCCTTTCTTCCTGCGCCGCGATAGAACCTACTGAGGAAAACATTTCAGCTTTTATACCGACACCTCTCTTTATGTTATGGTTCTTGTTTACACACATATCAGTAGTAAAACGTGCTATTATTGCATTGGTCTTCTGAACTTAGTTACTGTTGTTATTGGCATGCAATGTGCTATAGCTGGGAATGGTTTATGTTTACATAATGTCATTTTGTAATAAGATTTATTGGAGTTTTTAGTTTCTGTTTCTGTTAACCTGCCTCATCCCACTGCTGGGAAAAGGCCTCTCGTCATGACTTTCGCGCGACGCAGCATTTACGCTCGAACGATCCAGGGCTTATGTGAACAACAGATCGATTCAGTATCACGATGTTTTATAGTTATTTCAATCAGTACAGTAGGTTGTTCTACTGATTTGCTTTCATCGTCATCATTTCAGCCGAAAGACGTCCACTGCTGGACATAGGCCTCCCCCAAAGGGGGGGTTTGTCATAATCGCCACGCTTGGCAGGCGGGTTGGCGATCGCAGTACGGTTGTTACAAAAGCCCAGAGAACGCTGCTGCCCATTCTCTGGTAAGTCCCTTAGTCGCCTCTTAGGACACCCACGGGAATATACGGGTTGGTGCTATTCTTTACGTTCGATTTGCTTTGCCATTTGCATAATATGATTGGAAGACTAAACAAACATTCCTACCAAGTCAGACATTCAGAATTCTACAACTGCTTTAGTCTACGACCAAGTTATAATGACATACTTCCTCTAAATACCGTTTGATATCTTGCTTAATTATTATGTTTTAAACCAGCGATCCACATAATAACGCCTTAGCATATAATTAGTACACATAAATATTAATCAAAATTATATAAAAATATCTTAGCTAAGATTAAATAAAAATTCTAACGCGAAAGGTGATTTAATTAATATAACCAAATTCTTGTGTATAATTAACAATAAAACACAAGATTTGAGCTTTGGACAGTTATGGTAATAAACGGTTGATCAGATAAACCTGTTGCACTGTTCAAGTTTTGGTTTTTAGGCCAAACCGCGTTTGTCAGACTGTTGACAACAAAAATACTGAGGAATCTGTGGTAAATTTATGAAGGCCACAAGTGTAGGCCACCCACCGGTTTTGATACTATTAATTTGGACCTCCTGCCTTTGTATGGACTAATCAAAGTCAATTAGCAGACGACATAGTTGCCATCGCGGGAATATCCTGGATGATGCTGGCAGAACAGCGTGGAGCTTGGCGCAAGCTAAGAGAGGACTATACCCAGCAGTGGGAGAAGTTGGGCTGTAGATGATGTTGAATCAAAATCAAATCATTTATTTCAATTAGGCGTTTGAACATCAAACTTTTCTTGAAATTATAAATGATTCTAGTTGACAAAGGAGTATTCTGTCCAGATACACAATCTTGCAATTAAAGCAGTTTAAACTGTTGTGTTTTACTTCCAATCAGTTTACAGAATACCACAAAGAAGATTCATTATCATCATCGTCATCCACGGCTTGACTTCAGCCTCTGCGAAGCCACTCTTTGCTTGCGCCAAGCTCCACGTTCTTGTGTCAGCGTCATCACGGATATACCCGCAATGGCAAACATTTGGACAGAAGAATACCACCCGCGAAAAGTAAAAAAGCCCCTGCGTACAATAGGACCACTTTTTGTCTACTTAAAAACAAAATACGGCATTTATCTAATGCGTAAGATTACGACTAATGTACACTGATAAGCCTAGACTAGTAATTTATATTTAATTAATAGTAAGTTACGGATAGCCTCGAGGTTTGCCAGTATATAAACTTGACACAGTTTTAGAGCTTTTAACTCAAACGCTATCGTACACGTAATGATATCATGCCTGACGAGTTTTTTTAATGAAAGCACAGTAATGGAGATGCGGAAACTTTAAATGTATTTTATTTTTATTGCTTTTTACTTTTTCAAAGATAAAGCTTTTGAAAGGTTTATCGATATTAATATAGAAGTAATAATCGCACTAGTTTTATTACTTACTAGTAGTGCGAGATCCGATTGGATTAAAATCGGGACAGATGGTAAAAGAAATCAGGATTTAGGGTTTTAAACGGAAAAACAAAAAAAAAACCTTTTTTTTTTCAATTAACTGTCTTAATTTATAGCTTTTCTACTACTAGTTTAGTAAATCTTATTTATATTGTACAATAACTTGCTGGACGAATAGACAGAAGAATAGAAAAAATATTACAATTAAAATCGTAGTTATTTATTTTAACGCTGTTTATGTTTAAATAACTTTTTTTTTTAATTATATTTTTCGTTACATTTTGCTGCCTTTAGGATTGTCTTGTTTTTTATAACGTAGTTATAAAATTCTCTACACGTCATGCTAAAGATAGTTTTAATTTGAATTTCAGTTTTGACATGTTCGAGTGTCGATGTCGGTTCGGTTTCGGTTCTGAGCGAGAGAGTGAGACAAGCTAGTGATGCGATGCGCACGATTTTGAACGTATTGTCGCTCTCGACATGGTGATTCGAATGCGACTGATGTCGTAATACATAACTACATATTATTTTTTGGTAATAATTATGGTATTAAATAAAGTTATTGATTAATCGGGACATTTAGCGTCCCGATCAAGTGCAAATCGGGACGCTTCCTCAGACCCCTGAAAATCGGGACGTCCCGCGCAAATCAGGACATCTGGCAACATGACTTACTAGCGACCCGCCCTCGAGGAAGGATTCTAAATTGCAGCCTTTGCACGGCTGCAATTTAGAATCCTTCCTCGTGAATCACTTTATCTATTGCTGAAAATTGCATTAAAATCCGTTGCGTAGTTTTAAAGATCTAAATGTATCAGGTTTTCAGAGTCACTGTTACCAATGACGGGTCAAGCGGCTAGGGCCTGAGTACCATCATCATCATCAGCCAACAACAGTCCACTGATGGTCAATGGACATAGGCTTCCCCAATTGCAAGCCACTCAACGATTCGACTCTCATCCCGCTGCTACCAGCGCCTCCTGGCGGACATCATCGCTGCACCTATAGCTTGAGTGCACCATGATACTTTTCATTTTAATTTATATTGTGGAAACTCATATTTTCATTCTTATAAAAATATGAGTATCCACAAGATAAATGATCACAACATAACATGACATAACAAATAAAACATAACAACAACAACATAACAACATAACAACAACATAACACATCACAACAACAACAACACAACAACAACAACAACTTCACAACAACAACATGTCATATCATAACATTTCTAATAACAACTTACTGGAATCATAAAACTAAGTAATTACTCGTTGAAAACCTATGATAGTGTTAATAGAAGAAGCATCACTTTTCACAACTAGTCATACTATTATACGTAGTTTTTTTATGTAGCTATTACATAAGTGATAAAGCACAGAATATGTTACGTGTTTAATTGTTTATACATGATATTAAATGCAACATCGATGTCACCTACAAAATATTCCCAATGGCATTTTAATATCAACATGCAATTACCTCAATAAAAACTCATTAATACATTTACTTGCTTTCCAAGAACCTTTAATCGGTAGCCATCTATGCAAGCAACAGATTATCAAGTCCCGATATCGTTTGATAAGCTTGCAGTAAACTTAGTGGTGTTTGAACCACCGTTAGCCGTTGATAGGAACTTCTAATGATTTGCAGGCTTCGCAAGCACAGTTAGATTGTTCCCATCGCCTACCACGGCGGGCTGCGATCACCTGCGGGCAATCAGCGGCTCTTCGTAATAACCTGATAAGTTATTGCTTCTGTTCACGTAATTATAGGCTTTATACTCTAAAGTAATGGGAGGTTTAGCGAAAAAATTGGGTCGCGTCATCAGGTTTGGATGTCCGTGAAATTGTGTAAAGAATTTGCGCGAAATTACTGTGAAATGCTGGTATGCAGTTATGAACTCGATGCATGAAATTAACGGGGCATGGTTATAATATTTCGCTATATTGATTGTTCAGTTATTTTAATCGACGAGGATTTATGATTTAGTCAGAAACCGTAGAATCTATAACTGTCTACAAGCTGTGCTGAATGAGGTAAACCCAACATTCAAGCTACACGATCACTGACAAATGCTTGCCAAATGCTTGCCAAAGGTCCACTCAAATCTGTGTGGTTCTTTCTTCAAAAGACCATCGCAGAACTAAATTGCATAGTCCTCATGTGAGTTAACCAAGATTATGTCTGGACTTTAAAAGAGACTATCATCTGACCTCTGAGTTTGTTTCGGCTGTTTCTTCTTATAGTCAGTTCAAAACACCAGCCCCATCTAGTTAAAAAAAAAATACGTGTAAAAGTGTTTGTAAAAACCTATTTGCATAATTAGCATAATTCTTATCATTCGAGACAGTGATAAAACAATCCTGTAACATTGTTTTATGCTACTATTATCATGGGAAAATGAACAAGTGGTAAATTCCGTGTTTTCCTTACACTCGTAAATGCATAAAAGATAATATTTCTCCGCAAACGATTAAATTACTAGTACATTTGAATCTAACCATAAGAATTGCTAACTCAAAGTGCGTATTGAGGCCCAGCAATGTGTTAATAGAACATTTCCCAGCATGACCACTTGTAATGAATATAATACATAAAGTGTCCGCTCAAGAGTTACTATTATCAGTCCTGTCACGCCCAGTTATTCTGACGTTAACTTTATTAACGTGAGCACCGATTTCAGCATCGTTAAATTTTGCATCAACTACTTTAAGTTTGCCTTTATCAAGATTTACTGCTGTAGGATTTTGTGCCCTATTATTGTTTACTTTAAAGTTTGCTGATACTGTCACTTCTCTATATATATCACTTAAGTTATCGTGATTCGTACTATTAGCATTGTTAGAATTTGGTGTTCTCAAATGTTCTCAAAAGATCACTCCCACGGTAGGCGCTGTTATTATTGTCGGTTGGGTCCCCTGAGACAATTCTTGACCTTGTTCTAAATTTTCATGTGATACGATTTTGGATTGAGATCATTCGTTCTGTGTAGTTGGTTTATTAATAATCTTGGTTCTTAATGCTATTAATTTTGTTCAAGCAGCCGTGCCCGATCGGGAACGGTGCATTGTTATTTTAATTGTGTCTGTAATTGCGGGTATCGAAGAGCTACATCTTTGTACGACTGCTCCTATACGTGCTGCATCAGGATCAGTGATTCACTTCATTGCATCAATATCAACACCATCATTGGCAGCCTTGTTCTACTCACTGCTGCGTATAGCTCTCCTTCCTATTGTACCATTTTTCCTTGGTCTGTGCAATTCTCAACCTGGGCTTTACCATGATCTTCTGAATCTGACTGCATATTATTAGCATACATAGGATTTACTAGAAAAATTATTACCAATCCCTATATTGTGCCACACTGTTGTAGGACCGTCAATTTCCAATCAAGTACTTCCCTCAATTTTACGACAATTTCTTCAATTATCTAAACCTCATTAATAAGATATTCAGAGTTTAATAGTTTTACCGTCGGCTTCCGTTTACCTCATTATTGGCATATCTGATGCTCTATAAACATTTTACGAAGCTGCATAACTTACCACTTGATTGCTTAGATTTAAGACGCAGATTAAAGCTAATGCTTCCACGCCGCGTTGCTCGTGGCTTTCATTATGCTAATTAAAATGTCTGTTTTGTAACAGTGTTTAAAAAAGTATTTTTAAATTGCTGAGTATTTGGGACATTGTCGTGTCTTTTCAATTATTTAGACAGAGAATACCTATGGTAAAAGCGTTGTCTAATGAAATAATAAAAGCATACTTTATAGTTTTATCCTCATCATCATAAGCTACAGTTTGAATTCACCCACTTCTGGGTAAAGGTTCCTTTTTTTGTGCCAATCCCCAAGTTCCAGTGCCACCTTCAGCCAGGATTCCCCTAATGGCAACAATGTCGCCGGACGACCAACATTTGTTTATCCAGTCCTTGGACACCACTCCGCCACACAGCTTTACTCCAATTTATAAGCTTTATTTTCCACAACCTTACCTCAAATAGGTACATTAGGTATTACGAGCTCTTGCATCTTTAGTTACACCAACATCATCTCCTAACCTTTCTTCTTAACCGCCAATTCAAAAAGCGCAAGCATTCACCCGTAGTAAAGCACCCACTGCTACTTAATTCGCGTCGTTGATCGAGAGCGCTGAACTTTCGCGGGTGATAAAAAGCGAACGGCTAGTCTTGACCGTGCTTGCGCTTGCGCAGCCGTAGCTCATTCGTCCGCGTCGCCGTAGCAACGAACTTATTATGCTAATTAATTGATACGTATTAAGAAGTTTTGAATTTGTCGGATTTTTTACGTGTTTAGAATTGATTATTTTTGGGTTTAGTCAAGATTTGGGAGTGGGAAAAATGTGCATGTTTTCTTCCCACGCGAATATATACGTAGGGTTTAAGTTTGATGAATATTGGATTAATGATACCATAAGTGTTGTTTATGTTGATAGGACAAATTATAGTTTAGTATTCGTTGCAGAGAAGGAGGCGTGTGTCCCTGCAGTGGTAACACTAATAGGCTGATGATGTTGATTCGTTGCAGGGTCTCGATAGCCCCCAAAGACTTCATGCTGTTTTGATATAAATACAGCCAATATTCATAGCAAAACATACCTAGCTTCCGATATTGATATACCTAAAATATTTGATTGGAGGAATAAATGCATAGCGGTAAGTCTGACACGAGTTCATTAGGTGACCCTGCAAAAATTGAAGAATGTAGAAATATTAAAAGTCTAGACTAGACTTCTAGCTAGTATCGCGACGTAATAAACTTTGAGTCTATTTTAAAATCCTTTACAAAGAAGATACCTATCTCTACTAATGAAGTACCTTAGTTATTAAATAAAATTATCAGAAAAGAGTGAAAGGACAAAGTGTGGGTGGACGATAATTTTCCACTCTCGGTTACGTTCAGTTCATTCATGATTCAGTTATTTTTAACTACAAAGGCAGGGAAATCTGTAAAGCTTTTTGTAAGCTTGATGAAAAATGTTCGAGAATATTGAAACAATTTTGATATTTACGTGAAAACGTGAGGTAGGGGAGAGTGGGAGTGGGGAGTGGGGATACGCTAGGGTAACCTTCGAAATTATTTTTTTCTTACGTTGTTTTGCAATGTGCAGGTCAGTGTCCGGTTCAATGATAAATAAATTATGATTCACGGTCGTAATTTTGTAAATGCTTGCGTGTTACGGTCGCAATTAATATTTCAATCATGGTAAAACAACAAATTTTGTGGCCTACCCTAGCGCTTCTGCCTTAAAAGGTACTTTATTAGATATTGCACAAAGTTATAGAAAATCTAAGGTATCATAAAGTAGGAACATCTCTAGTTGTGAATTACCAGCATAATCAACCTGTTATGTTCCCACTTTTGGGACGCAGCTAACTTCCCTGAGTATTAGAGGGGCTTTAATAAAAAACCTGGGAACAATGTGTGTTGGTGGCTGTCACATGTTTTCCATTTTTGGTTTTAGGACATGCTAGTTTCCTCTTAAAATTTTCCAACACCGTTTTCAGAGCAGTGCGGTGGTAAGTCGTCTCTCAAAAAAGTTGCGAAAATGTCGTAATGAATTTTGGTTCAATGATCGTATTTGACAGAATTAAAAAAAACTTACACCATTATATTAGTGTTTTATCTCTGTAAACATTTCCTGTATCTAATCGAACTTTACAACTGTGGGAGGCCAATGTCAAGTTCTGGTTTTGCCCTCGATGATAAAGGGAATTTACTGTGAATCAGAAATAAATGTAACATGCTAAGTAATAAATTGTTTAAGCATGTTGAAATGAATTTGATAAAATGTTATATTTAATTAATTTGCGACATTTAGTTCTGTTATGATAGGAGATATTTTGGTAACAGTTTATTGCTTTACTTGTAAGGTCGGACTGTAATGATCTGAGGTAGAACATAAATTACTATAGTAAGAGATGTAGCCCATTTGATACAGGCGACGATGGCCAGTCATTAAAGCTATACGTCTCGATATCACGAATAGGTACTCGTATCATATCAACTTCTGTTGGCAATGACTTACTTACTAAAGATATTTATTCTTAAAAAAAGACGTAAAGTCACTTACACGAAAACAGAGAACTTTATTCTAATATTAATAATAAATTCATCACTGCATTTAACATTGGCTTATGATACACCCATCTAGTGCATTAAGTTGGTTTTTGGTCGTTTGATACAATTTGTTTTTCGAATGCCTCTCGTTTCATATTTTATTCTCTTAATAACACTCAATTTCAAAATACCTGAATTTGAAACCGTTACACTGATTGCTACTAAAACAATGAATCCAATTTCAATGAACGATGTTCAGTGTTTATAAATTCAATTTTACATTATAATACTGTGACGCACAATTGT
The DNA here is from genome assembly GCA_905147715.2 of Xestia xanthographa. Taxonomy (NCBI): domain Eukaryota; kingdom Metazoa; phylum Arthropoda; class Insecta; order Lepidoptera; family Noctuidae; genus Xestia; species Xestia xanthographa. The sequence continues at coordinate 4,990,112 of LR990655.1, forward strand.
TTTCACTTTCGGTTTAGATTTAACTAACAAGTGAACGTCCAATAGTGGGTTTCAGTAAAAGTATTGCACATTATAGTATTTAAATTTCACCTGTCCTTTCAAACAATGAAGTTTCTAACATTATTGCTGCACTAGAAATTGTCCGCTGTGTCTACTGTACTGAGTGAGATATTTTGTAGAAAGATTTTTGCCAATACGTCAACGAAAGTGGTAGGTACTGAAAATCATTTGACATGGAAATAATACTTTCTTTTTTTTTGTTATTCTCGATACTTATTTGTCATAAGTTTATCTATTGTTGGAAATAATTCGCACATTTATTACTTTTTCTCGCACATTTGTTTTGGCAGTATCTTTTGTAGAAAAGCTTTTAGAGAAAATGTAAAATTATAACTTGCGGGAATATTCAAAAATTGATAAGATTACGTAAATAAACAATATGTTCACAAATGTAATTTTGAACAACAAGTACATACTTAATCTAACACAGGATGGTTTTTTATCCCTTTCCAAAATGGGTATAGTAAGTGAACGGAGTAGAAGCAAATGGCATACTTAGTTATTTTTTTGTAGGCGAAAAAAAAAATTAAAAAATTTGAGATTCGATTTTTTTTTTTACAAAATTTCTCTTTGTGTAGAACAAGAGAAGAAAAGTTTAAACACTATTTTAAGCTTTCACGGTTTAAAACCAAACTTACATTGTCACTTACGGGATATCTTCCGTGATTGGTAATTACCAATCACGGAAGATATCCCGTAATATAAATAAATAATATAAGTTTAAGAAAAGTTTACTTGAAATTTGTTTCGTTTTTTGATGATGTATCATTTTTTTTCTAGGCTGTGGAAAAAAGAAATAAAAATCTATAGGTATGCATAAGCTTCTACTCTGTTCACCTAATATACCCATTTTTTTGGAAAGTGATAAAATAGTTATCCGGAATAAACATTTATTGTGACTGAGAGACAGGTTTAAAAAACCTGTACCTATGAGTTTTTTGGTATCTAGATTGACATTTAGCTACCGAAAAGCAGATGAAAATTATGAAAACCATTTAAAAAATTCAAAATGCCTTGAAAGCGATTGTCTCTTCTCTAGGCCATGTCTGTCCTTTTTCTTCAAGCTATAGTTTATAAAAAAGACAAACAATCATCCATATTCTATAGCCAACAATACATAATATGCTGACCACTGATTACCGATTACACGGGAGCGGCGCGTGCGATCCCGCGGCTTGACGCGCGTCGTCGCAAGCGCAACGATTTGCACGCCACCAGAGTAAGCACATACGCTGTGCGCGACCGTTGACTTTGAATGCTGATTACGACTGGCGCGATCTGTGACCAGGTTTTAGTTTTATTTATTGACTCATGAAACGTTTTGGGATTTGATCATCTTCATTTTTAGTAAATATCCACTAATCAGTGTGATTTAAATACTGTAACTGCAACAGACAGAGTAAAAGCATCTACAAATTCATAACGTTTATAATTATTTAGCAAAAGCATTTTTAACTTTTGAAAATCCTTTACGCTTATGAAATTACTATGAGTAATCAATCAATCAGTCAATCGCAATCATCATCATCATCATCATTTTTACTGACTTCACCCACTGCTGGGTATAAGAGCCTTCTTGGCTTACTTTTGATACTGTTTCTACGAGTATACAGACTATGTGGCAGACCCCGTACAAAAAGAATAATTTCCTTGAAGAGCTTTCAAAATCAGATAACATGATATTATCAATTTATTCCCTTCGTGCAAGATAATGCATGATATAATATTAACGTTTTCAAACAACTGTTTTCAAAAGCGTGATAGTTACAGCCCACAATCGCAAACTAAAGTTTACTTTGTAATAGGACCACAGAACAGTAATCAAATGGAGTGACAAGATACAAAACTACGAAAGCCACGATTTCACTTAAATAAGTCTCAATAATTATGATGTTCTACAATCGAGCCAATAACCCTTTAATCGAGCAACTATAAGCCTTTGATAGAGCCTATAGTGCCTTGAATCGAGCAAAATATGCCTTTGTTTAATGGTCGATGTGCTTGCGCATGTAATTCCCTCGCGCTACTGACACGGTGAACCTAAGTGACCGCCCCGGCCACACTGCGTTGTGGTCGAAGCTTGTAATGGAATAAGAAAAGAAGATTTACTTGAAATAAAAGACGCTGAAGATGCTGACGCAGACGCGGACGCTAAACAAACTAAAGTTAAACTTATGCTTAAATCAGTCATATCATTGCACATCAAAGTCTTTAACATGGATACAAATAGGTAACTAGAGCCTGCGTCTGTAATCGGGGTTTTCCCAAATGTGATTTCTAACCTCATTTTGATGGGAAAAATCGTAAGAATGCTAGTAGACGAAAATCTCTTCTCTTTTTTCATATGGTTATTGTGAACGGGAACTTTGTAAAGAGACATCAATCATTTTGGGTTGAGATTTAGGCAATATTTGTTTTACAACCATTCAGTCTGCCTTGTCTTCGTGTTATTATTCTTCTCAATGGTGAAAGTCCTAAGATTTATCATAGCTTACCTAAGTTCTAGGCTTGTATTCTATGCTGATTATAGGAATAAGCCTTCTGCGCATCATTATCTTGTGTAGCTCGACACCGGTTCCTTCCGGATGCGGTGCAATTGTTCCTAATAGACTTCTCTATATTTGGCGTTTGGTTAAACGTTTTAACTTGTACTAGGACTATTTACCATTTGATTATTTACAGCCGTCTGAATGCCTTTATTCTTCACCAATCGAAGCTTATTCCAAATTGCCTCCAGTTATCTAGATTTTAAGTATTCTATTCCAAAATTACTCATTTTCATTTTAGCCTGTCGTATTTCGCTCCTACATTTACATAATTATGTTTATGGACGCTATGTATTACGTTCTTACTGTATAACTTTCTACTACTAGAATGTTTACTTTATAGCATCGTTCAAATTAGTACGATCCATGTGTCACATTGAATAGCTTTCATGAGGATTTGGCGACTAACAATAAGGATTATATTATGTGTAATCTTGAATAGCTAAATGTTTAATATTGTTAATATTGTTTCAGGTAATTTCACTTCCATGAACATCCACTTCGGTCAGATAAGTATCATTATGAGATCACTATTGCTCATAATACGCGTGCCTTTAATACCGACAATAATTTTCTAATTTCAATCGACTGAAAATTTATTCCTTTACCTATTTTTAATTGTAAAAGTAGGTAAAGTAATATAATCTGCCGCCTATTACACAATAAAAGAGAAATTCTTCTAAGCAGCAGGCTGGCAGGATTTCCTTACAGTGCAATAAATAAGGGAAACAAAGAATTGGACTTATAAAATGCAAGTCCGTGACGACCGTTTTCCATTCCTGCAATCATTCCTCTTATCTCACGTTCTAGCTCAACCGTTAAGGTTCCCTTGCCATTGCCAACGCGATTGACTGGTTTTGTCAATTAATATAAATTGGTCACCATAAAAGTTGACCGCTGGGCTTCAATTAAGGTTTATTCATGTTTTACTGTTGATAATGCGTATTACACATGAAACGTGATTAAAGTTATTTAGAAAGAAGATGCAGTTCGATCAGAGATGTATTTATTTTTATTAGTGTGTTTTTGCGTTGTAGATACATTTGTAGTGTTGTACGTTTTAGTACCTGATGCTGTTTAGTCTGGATTTCATGTGTTTAGTAATTGCTTTGTATTATTATATCGTTCACGTTATTCACTTGTATTTTATCTTAGTCGAAGACAATTTGGAACTATGAAATACGAGATATTTGGCGAACTATTTGCTATCCATTTTTAAATTTTTGTTTTTTTTGTGTTCAATTAGTCGTTATTTCTAATACACATTTAGAAGCATTGACGCTGATACCAGAAACAGGTGGCATTTCCTAAGAAGCTTAAAATTTATCGCAACCTAATTAAAACTTGTAGCTATAAATTCTCCTGCCTCTTGAGCCATTTCCCACGAGCACTAGCTAGCTAGTTAGTCCCCCCTTCATATTATAAACCCTTTACCATTATTTTATCGTTCAAATATTGCTAATTAAATACTGAATGCGTCCTCATTTCACACCGTAACTGGAGAGGTTCGTGTCTTGCGTTATTGCTCGGATTGGGGCCGCTAAGATTACTTCGTTAACGGTGTACGCCGCGCCCTGCCACCATATGTGTGTCGATTTACTACCTGCCGACTAACTAATTAACAAGTTACATGAATATTTTGATAATGGCTTTAAAAGCTTTATTATGTTTGGCAAAGTTAACAATAGGGCTAAGTGTGTCGAAACATTGGTAACCCAAGTCGTCCGACTAAACTTGGCAAACATTGCTAATTGTTACATAACAAATACATTTGAGAAATATACGACGTTGGAAGTATTCCGGATCCACATAGTTACGTCAAAGCTTATAATACTATCAAAAGCAAAAGGATCCATTATGTAGACGAACCCTTTAATTAACGCTTAAAATTCAAATAAGTGGTAAATCAGGATTCCATGAAACAAATTTTAATTTGAAGAAAACACATAAATTGCTGTAACCTTTAAAATCCTTCCACTAAACTAGTCAAAATATGAATTTATGGACACGAAAACACCTAGCCTAGTTGATCTCGTTTGTTGTTTTCCAAGACATTCAATCAGAAATTCTAGCTAATTTGAATTCAAATGAGCCGTTTTATAACGATGAAGTGACTTAAATCGATTCTAACGTGTTTAATGATGTCACAGCATTTGAATTTATTAATTAGTATATGTAGATGATCTTATGATTTATACTAGATATTATATTTATATAGATAAATTAACATCTGAAAGATCATGAAGTATATCTTTATCGAATCTTCTCAAGAGTTATACAAGCTTTTGGATAAACACCTCGTATCATGTTGGATGATTTTTAATTAAAGCAATACTTTCAAAATTTTCACTATGAAGTAGGTACTCTTAAATGTTTCAAGTCAACGATCTTAGTGACATAACATTAGAACTTAGAGTAGCACTTTACTTATATGGAAATCGTAGAAATTTCCTTATTCGCGAGAAGCTCAATCATACTCGTGCACACTCACGCCACTTACATATGGAAATTCCCGCTTTTCAATCCGTATCCCTTCAAATAATTTTCAACGGTTCACTATTTAGAAAAATTAGTATCATTGAGCTCCATCAAAAGTACCAGAATCTCCATGATTACTCTTTTTAAGTAAAATGTTATGTAAGTGTGAGGAGTACCCCAAGGTACCATCATCGGTCCACACCTCAAACTCGTGATCAAAGATGGTTCCTATCCTACTAGCGAGATACAGAGTCGCGTGGCGGCGACGATGGTAACCACAATATTAACACCAGTGATACAGATCGGGTGATATCTCGACCGCAACGCTTCCTTGTTACTTCTCTTTATTGATATGTTTGTGATCCGGGGTCAAATGATTCATAGATGTTTGTAATAAGTTTATTGTAGATCCCATAACCAAAACCACAAGGTTTTGGATTCATTTAACAGAAGGGTTTATACGAAAATCAATAGGATTACAGCTGGTTTAATCTTTCTTGAAATTCTTAAGAATAAGATTGAGTCGTAAGTATTGAAAACGATTCTAAAAATACCACAGGGTTAATATTCATTCGACTGTAATAAAAATACCGTAAAGCTTTCGATAACTAGAGCAAAATCCTCGGAGAGTTTGCACTGAGATGCAAAAATATAACAATTTCTCATGAAGCGTATTCAAATTATGAGCAAGTAAAACTGGTTGTATTTGCGCAAAGTAATTAGGATTGAGAACACTTTTGCTTTCATTACAGGCTGTAAGGTGTAAATAAAATACTCGCGGTTCAATTTTATTCTTTTGTAATTTTGTTGGCAGCAGGTGTAATTTCTTTGATGATGTGGTGTGGGAATTAGACGAAATAATAGACTGGCAATTTTATATTCTTGCCGAGTTATTACGTTCAAAATTTTATTGCGCTAGTCTTGAATTAGTTCGGAGTCTGCTACCGAAGAGCATGAATTACGTTTAATAGTCTATGTGTGGGTTCGTTGTCATCGATTATTGATGGAGATCGTGAGTGGAAAATTGGCAGTGAGTCCGAACCTAGGATTAGCTTGGTTTCAATCATGCTTCGGAGAGTTGGCTTCGAAATGTTTGTTTCAAGGAATTTTAATTTACCGTCGGATTCTATTGAAGTTTCCACAACCTACTTGACAGTTGCTAAAGTACCGAATGCAACAGTAAAGCTTTCCCAACATGGCACCTACACTTCACCATTTTCATCTTAGTTGTCACACTTATCTTGGTCATCGTCACCCAAATCGTTGGTTTAACACTATAACCGACTTTTTCTGTATCATCTTCATTTATAATTCCAAGTTGTTCCACATACGAATGGAACAGGTTTTCATTCGACGGTTTACGCCGACTGCGTTTCAACTATGATTTGTGTGTGCGGTTTTTTACTTGAAAAACGAATCAACGCGACCGGTTGCGGCCGTTGATATATCAGTGATCTTGGATTATGTAAACGCAGGATAGTCCATGCTAGCTATAGTATTGAATTTATAATAAAAATCCAAAAATCGCTCCTCGTGTAGTAATAATATTTCGGGCGTGAAGGGATAATAATTTTCAGTTTTTAATAATATTAATTGGTGTGACAACAACAACAACGACAGCCCATAACGTCCACTGCTGGACATAAGCCTCTCCCATGATGGGAGGAATTTGCCGTAATCTCCACGCTTGGCAGGCGGATTGGAGATCGCAGTGATGAAAGACTAACAGAAAACGCTGCTGCCCATTCTCTGGTCTACGGAGGCGCAAGGTGTTCTGCCTCAGACATTAGTCGCCTTATACGACACCCGTTAGTGTAATGGGTTGGTTCTATTCTACTCTGCCGGATACCACACGGCTTCATTGCGGCTTAATTGGTGTGAATTATAATGATATTCATTTCAATGTTCCACAAGACCCTTGGGAAACTATTTTTTTTAGAATAATCTGAAGAAGCATGTCTAATTCAATTAACTTGCGTGCCAACAGTTAATCCTCATCAGTGTAATCTAAGATAACATTCAGATTATCGACGATTGAACGAAAAACCAGTTTGGACGACCGTTAAACTTATCTGATCGGCTTTTAACGTATGCCCGATAAGTCTACCCGTTTGAAACGATACCAGTTTTCGCGTGTATACGATAATAGATCAATATTTGCATTGTTCTACTTCACTTCATTCAAAGAGTAGTATGTAATTATTTGCTTTAATCTTTTGTCAACGGGAAAAGTAACTGTTGCTATTTTTGAGTAATTAACGTCGTTTAACTTGAGTTGTTTGATTTTCTTGTTATGATGATTTTGAGAACAATAGGTTATCAGGTAAGCGTGTCTTTCATTATGTGATTCTTGATACTATTTTCTGATTAGCTGTCGTCAGTGGTAGTAGATTAATTTTACGATTTTTCTTGCTTATTTGGTAGAGCTGGTAACGGGTTTTTATCAAATTGTGGCAATGTTCGAGAGTATGTAAAGAGTGCTTACAAACCGATAGGATGACGGTTCATCTTTAACTACTGCGGCTTGCAATCATACAGAACATGATGTTAAGAAGAAACAATGACATAGAGTACCTTTACAAATCGAAAGTGCTTATTAAAGACCAACAAGTCATCAATACAAACAATAGATCACCTTATAGAAATTTCCCTAAAGGCCGCACAAATGTCACTCGTTGCCCACAAGGGGATGTCCCGGAGGTAAACTAAAGTTTAACCATCCATCGATCGTTAGCTTTCCATTACTTTGCATTCTAAAGGTTGTTACTTTCCAATGCGTTTGTTGTGTGCGATCGTATCGCTTCGCTATCGCTCCGGACGACTATCTTCGCCCCTTTGTGCGTTTATCAGCACATCAACGTGTGGGAAGTTCGTGTTACGTTAGATTTGTCTTGGCGGCAGTGATTGTCGTGTGTCTGCTATCTGTTTGTTGTTCTCTTGTTATGTCTAGTATGTGTGACTGTTGATTTCGTTTATTAATTCAGTGGAATCATATTTCAATTCTTTATTATATTTATAAATGAAAATGATTCTGTTGTAAGCAATTTGTCTTCAGCTGTGCACATTTTATTTCCATTCGGACATCCTGTAGTTTGCAAAAGTATAGTTTGTGTTTAATGCTTAATTACATACATACTAGAGAAGCTTATGAAACATCGCAGACTATTAAACCAGGAGCTTGCATGAACATTACAGAACCCAAGCTTGTTACACATCATTATCATAGGAAGCTTTACGACCAGCATGGGAATATTTATGGGGTAATATCTCGCTTCCTCTGTTATTACTGCTCACGGACCCCGTACATTGATATTTGCTGATATAACTCAGGTGTTCACCGTTAAACCAACAGCAGGACATGGGAAAATTATCACGTTTCTATGATGGAATTATGACTGATTGTAGTACTTTATTTGCTTGATCGCCTTTACGATGTGTAGTTGTAAAATGGTAATGGTTCGGTCCAACGTTGAAAAATGTGCAGCAGAATTGAATTGTGTCCAGTGACATTTATGAGAGTTCTAGTGAAAATACAGCCAGGTCATGGAATTCCCCAGGTCTGGTAAACGTGACTGAAGGATAAACCTAACTGTCGCAACACTCACCTGTCAATTAGTGATGTTATACTGCCATCAGGTTCGCACGCTGAGATGTTGGAAATTATTTCTCCGGATCAAAAACTTGGTCTAGCGCTAATCGAAATTGGATTGCAGCATTGAAGTGTCATGTCCCCAAGCAAAAAAAAAACTGCTTCAAATAATATTACAGAAATTATGCCCGTCTGAGAATTCTGTCCATGATAAATAGAAACCGTAAACTACATTAACTTTTGACACGGCATCAAGAGCAACAAATCGATGATTTTAATAATACAAAAGTTTCCAGAGATTCAATAAAATTAATATGCCGTTTTACCAATTTTAAACAGGAAAGTTACAGATAGCATTAATATGGCTTTTATGGGCAAAACGTTTTTAAAAACAAGAACAACTTTGTCAAACGCTTAGATAATGCACTAATCTACATAAAAGAGACACATTTTATAACTGTCGTCTCAATTAAGCTTTTGTGTTGAGATATTTATGGGCTATATAAATTAATTTGACAAAGATGAAGATTTTAGTCCTAAATATAGCAAATTGGAGGAGTCCCGTTAATGTGGCATTAAAACACTAAACACCGATCATTTCAATACATTGGTCATAAAACCAAAATCAGATACACTAAAATATACAAATTGGTATTACCAGGTGTGTGAACCATTTTCTTTATTTGGCGTCAATAAGACACTACTTAAGGCGGTACCCCGAGCAAAATTAGCAACTCTATTTGTGGTGGTTCAAACTTCGCTTGAAATACTGTTAGAATAAAGTTCTAATCAGCTTGCACTACGAATTGGTCGTTACGTCAGTCACTGCAGGCCGAATTGTGCGAAATGAGTGGTTTTTATTCTTTATAAAATCAAACTTACGTCTTTTGGAAAAAATAAAACGACAATTATGTTCATTATTAAATTGCCTATCCATTAGTATAAGTAGCAAATCAAAATAATGGTTACTTTACGAGGAGTAGCATTTTATAAATCATTATTTCTCATTTCTATGGTTTCGTTGTGAGGGGATTTATTAAACATTAAGCAACTTAAAAAAAAATATGAAACGACAATTTTGGAGTCAAGGATATGTAGTAATTTAATGTATTTTTTATTAGTTGGTATTTCTTTTGGATAAAGAGGAGTAGGCTCCGAAAAACTGCTCGCTCAAGGTCATTTGCTCGGGGAGCCGCCTTAATAATTCTATATTTAAAATACAAGAAGAAGTTGCCAGAATCTCCAACTTACAGCTTTTAATGACATTCACAATAATAAAACCTGTTTGGAGTCATATATCTATCAAGATTTTGTTATACCAGCAGCTGATACAGGCCATCAAGAAATTCTTCTTACACAGTTAAATAATACACACTACGTAATTCTTACAGGTTTGTTCTGTAACATACCATAAAATTAAAGATCGCATTCCGTCGGCAGCAATGACGATGACTGTTTTTGCGAAAAACGCTGCAGGTGACACGGGGGAATGGCGAGCAACGTGCGTGGTCTGGGCACCTGGCTTGGTAAAAATAGTTTTATCATGATCTATATTTAGTAGGCGGCTGTCTTCTGCTTTTTGTGAAGGGTTGTTTTGTTTTATTGTTTGGGAAATGGAGACAATGTGTTACTGTTGTAACTTTGGCGGATTCTTTCTCATTCTTTGGAATTCTAGCTCTAGTTTAGATTCTTGAATGAGGAAGAATATTGCAGTATTTATCTAAATTTTGCAATCTAAAGGGTGTAAAACACCTCTTAACGAAGCCGAAAGGCACTTATTTTTCTCGTCATTGCGATCATTTTTTTGTTCTACACCATACCTGGGGACCTTCTAGTTACGGAGATATTGGGGGTCAAAAATCCAACTTTTTGACAAGTTTTTTTTTAATATAAGATTTTTACTTTAAACACCTCCACGACCCCCGTACTATTGAATCCATCCATCAGCACAATGTTTTGAGTGCGTTACATTGAGTTCTACCACAAAACATGATTTTTAACCCAATAAAAAAAGTCGTTTCCCAGCAATAATTTTTGCGTAAAGTTACTTAGTTTGATGTACAGAATGCTTGGTTGACGGCTTCGTGATGAGGTCTTTTACACCCTGTATATTTCTTTATTGGTTCCTGCCATCTTTTATTGCCGCTTGAATATTACCAACAACTTAGAGTTAATCTAGTTTCATGAATCTACAATTGTCATTTCATTAGACATTATAACATCCGTTGTTAGAAGTAGTTCTAATTATACTATTTTCCTTACTACGACGTGCTCCTCATTTAATTTTGCATCAGTCATTCATAATGCCGTGTCTTAAATACCACTGCGTCAATATTGTGTGTTAGGAATCCAATTAACGGAAGGCCCGCGTCCCGTTGATTTGTTTTCTACAGGGTTGGATGTTCTAAAATAATTAATGAGATAGATGTAAACATACGAGTGGAATTAAGAATCTACTCCTTCTTTTGAAGGTAGTTAAAAAGTGAAGTTTATTTTTAAAGGTGCCAGGACAAAAACGGAAGTTTTGACCGGATTGTCGAAAGATCGTAAGAATGTAAATGTGGTATTGGTATACGCATCATAAACATCATCACCTTATTCTCATGTTTGTTCAGTTCATGTATGATATCAACCTTCTTGTTATTACATATTTCGTTCAATTGAACAAAACATCCCGTCTACCTTCCTTCGCTATGCCTCGAACGAAAGTAAATTCCTGCCGTTCCGTCTGAGCTAATCATCTATATTTAGCGTCTTCAGCAGAATTCCGATGCCTCAACCCTATCCCGGTACTTTCCTTCCGTGCGGTTCAAGAATGTCAATTAACAATTACAAACAGTCGCAGTGATCGGCGCAGGCGCACGCTCTTAACTATCATTACGGAGAATACCGTATGTCTGTCTCTTTGTTGCTGCTATTACGTTTTTGTTGCGGTTTTTATGTGTCTCATGTCGATTCGCCGGCATTCTTGATTTAGATAAGTGGGTATGGAGTGTACGGTTTTAGAACGGGTTACCGGGAACAATCGTGAAATCTTATTAGAATTCTCACGTGAAGAAAACAAAAAATAAAGTTAATCACCCTTCTTTTTGACTTAGCCGTAGTCAGGTAAAAAGACTTAAGTATGTCGAAAGACAAAAAGCCTAAATGGTGACTAATAATACTTACGAGTATTCTTGTAGTCATGAAGGTAAAAATGAAGCAACCTCACTCGATTTTACATAGTTCAGAAACCACACCATCCATACATAACTCAAAGGAGTCAAATGAAAACCATCGAATTTTTTTTCAAGATAGACAAACTCGGGCCCCACAACTTGTATCAGAGGTAATGAGGTTTCATGAATACCCATACGGAGTTTAGCATCGAGCATTTTGCTTAGAATGCGACGTTCTCGTATATAAATAGGAGCTGATTAGTTCGTTTAATTGGAAAATGTTGATGCTAAACGGAGACAAGGCAGATAATTATAAAACCTTGGCTTTTTGTTTACTCTGTTTTTAGTTTGTGAGTAGGGTTGCCTAGGTAAGTGGAAAATTTTCAATGAAATTATTAAAATGTATTAGACCTTTACCACCTGCTGTAGTTGCTGGATTTTATAACATTCTCGTAATTTGATTAAACCAACCATATCCTCATTTGGTCTTGAAACACAAGCGTATCTTGGTTAGGCTATTGATGTCGTGCAATATAATTTTCACAGCTCCATCAAACTTCAAATATTCATCCATTTAAACATACACCTTATCAAGTTGGGTCGGTTCATTCATTGGTAATCTTTTCTCCATAAATATCACTATCCATAAGGTTAGTTCTTATTACGTCACCATACGTGTTAGTTTCAGCTTGTGCTATAAAAGTCATGGATACAGTACTAAATGTTTTCAATAACGGTGTTTAGTTCACTCGAGTACCGAGGAAAGTGCTTGAGTACTTCCTATCCTCATCTAGTACTTGTTGGTTTAGTAACGGCTCTGTATTGCATTCCTGATTATGTCCCATTATAGTTACACGCTTTAATGAATGTGATTGCAGTTCAGCAATTTCTTTAGTTGAAACTTCTGAGCCTTTATAAATAATTCTTTGATATTCTTTATCTTTTTGTTGAGAATTGCCACAGATAGTATCTTCGCTTTCTTCAACATCCTTATTATTGTTGGTGTCAATAATTTTGTTTAAATACCTAATTTGTTTACATCCCTACCATTATCTATATTTTTACTTCTTTCCCTATTCTTGATTTTCTAAGATTACAGAAATCTGTGTATGAATTCCACTTCTCAATATCAACATGACATCCAATATAATCGCTAGAAATGAACTGATATTTTCATTCCATATGTGTCTCCTCATATTTATTCAAATTCTTATTCTATATTTGATCCTACCACGAATTCTCGTCTTGTATCTCATTTACATCTAGAAAAACACGAACATATTAATAATTACGTTTGTGTCTACTACCAGAAGTGCAGAACAGATAGAAATTGACTCTGTAGCACCAGTCTTAATTCCAGCAATTGTGCTAATCGTTTAGAAACCTAGAGAGGGCGTTAACTGATCGTAAATAACCATTAACCATTGGTTTTAACATTGACGCTTGTAAACGTTGGTTATTATTGATATTAGGAGTTTCATTTTGACTAATACACAGGTTAGTCACCCACTTTCCTAGATTTTGTAGAATAATAGATTATTAGTTGGAAAATAAGTTGTAGCCTGTAACGGGGCTGTGTTATTTGTATCTAGTTGTTGGTCAGTTGGTCTTGTCGTTTCCGGTACGATATTTAATAGCGAGTCATGTCTACCTCTTTTGCTGATACTTTTTTTTTTTGCGATCGTTCTTGTATACAATTATTTCTCCTTCTGCTTGCTTGGTATAAACAATTCGATGCAGTTCATGATTTCCTTTAATTATATGATTTTGGTGGTTCCTATTTAATTTTCCTTCATGCGTGGATTATCCCTAAAAAATATTAACTCTCGTAATATATGTTATCTTTCATATCTGGCCTAAATTCATTTCAGCCAAAACGCTTTACTTCTTCAAATGTAGACCTATACGGAGCTTATGTTCATATTTTACCTCCGTGAGTTATTACACGTGAAATATTCACGTTCGTATAAATATTCGACGGTAGGTCAGCGACCGTTATTCGTCAGTAGCTTTTTGAGGGATCCACTACCACTGGTTTTCTTACCAATCTCACATAGACATCATCATTTAATGAAATTGAGACAGAATTAAAACTCTCCCAGAATCACTTGCGTGTTTAGTTATGAAAATACTTTCTGATATTGCGATAATCCAAAAAAACGGAAACATTCTTTTTATAGGCGATGAAATAAATTCCATTTAATATATCCGATTCATAAGAAACCGTTACGTGTTTTATTTTTATTGAATTGAAACCGTAAAACTGAAACAGTCGGCTGAACGTCGAAATCGAAATGGTTTCAATTAGAATGTACTGAGGAATATTGGAATTTTAAATATTAAAAGAATACAGTTAGGATAACACTTATTGTTTTTTGGTTAAAGTAGTAGTACTTCAATTGAATTCTGGGAAAACTAGATACCTATTCTACTTTAGCAATAAAAAAAAATACAGCTTGCGGAAATACTTTTAGGAAATATAACATGAAATATTGTGAGTTTCACCAACTGGACACACGTGTGCCCAGTCTCTCGGGTCCAGTTGGTGACTAACCCGAAATAACTGTAGGTTGATAGATTGATTATGATTATTTACACCATAAAAATTACAAGTATGAAAAAAAATGTAACATCAAGGCAATTTTTATGTAGATGATAACTACATAGAAAAATTGCCCTGATGTTACATTTATTTTTTGACAGATAATCAATGGGGTAAGATTGATATCTTACCCCATTGATTATCTGTTAACCTAAATAAGAAACACATGTTGGAATACTATTTATTTAGTTTCAATTCGTTCCGGAATGCTGATTTCCCACGAGATCAATTCCGTTTTTATATTCGCCGAACATTGGGACTATTAAATTATTCAAGCTTAAAATGGATTAAATAAAAATTCGACGTTACATAATAAAAATCGGCGGATTTTATTTATAAAGAGTCGTCTTGCATCAGCCAATAACTGGCAGTCGGCTTACTCTAATTTATGCAAGATTAAAAATAAAAAGGTTCTTTTTATGGCACTTTGTGCGATAATTATCGTGTAAGTTACCACAACACATTCTTGTGGCCATAGACGGTGGAAGTGTATGCTTGCGTGGTAGGGGCCGCGTTAATGCGTTTGCGCATGATCTGAGATGAGAATTTATGGCATAATTTAGTCAATAATGTGTGTCACCCAGTGAACGGTGCCGCGATGTATTGTAGGTACGTGAAAATGGGAAAGAAAGTAATATTTTTGTTGTTGGATTTCTACTTCGATGAATCATTCTGAAAAATGTTCCGCAACTTGTAAAAATAATTCTTCTTATTAATGTTTGCCTTTGTCCAGCAGTTGACACAATACTACCAACAATTAACTACAATTAACTATTTCATTCAAAAATAATACAGACGATTCAATATATCTCTTCGGGCTTCAAAAACGTCTCAACACCTCTCTCAACACATTTCAACTTTTATAGATGTAAGAATAGAATAAGAATAATTTATTATAAAAAGTATTACAAAAATGTACATTTAGGTGCAGTAGTGTTATTTCTGAAACAATGGTATAATTAGTGCATAAAAGTAAACTATAACTAAAATATATTTAACAGCTGCAAGCAAACAGTTGCAAGCAAAAGAAAAAAGATGAACAAGGAAAGAAAAAAGGAAAAAGAAGAAGGAAGAAAGAGAAAGGTAAAAATCGCGATAAATACCGTTTCCATATGAATATGTACAAGGAAGTTCTGATGCATGGCCTAATCAGAACGAACCCTTTTTTTTTCGGATGGGAAATAATCAAATGACCCCTCCCACTCTGGGTGGAGAGGAAAGGAGTGTAAGACTTTTACTGACTAAAACCCATCCATGTTCCTTCTTTGTCCTTTGTATTCCGGGGCCACGGTATTTCTTTCGAACAGTCCCGCAACCCCGGCAGGCATCGTTCCTTGCGGACCCCTTCCTTTTGCTGACTCTCTTTGAGGCGCGCGTGGAACACGAACGCGCCGTTGACACGGCCTGTCGTCATGAGACGGACGGACGGCGAGCTAGCCCATAGCTCTCCGTCCACAGGCCCATCAGAACAAACCCTGCCATCTTCTTCTTTAAAAAAATTCTTCCACAGACAATTTCACAAAAGCTTACTGACAGCGGTTTCCTGTCAACATCATTGAAATGCCAGTAGAATCATAGAGCATTGTATTAGGAATTTCATTCAACTACAGAATCAAGTGAATCTAAACTGTTACATTATAAGCAAGTACTCCCGGTGAGGGAGCGTCGTAAAGTTTCATAAACGCCAGAGTCAGAATAAATTACAAAGATCTAGATATGAAATAAAATAAAAACAATGGAATGCATCAGCTGTTCATATACTTGGAACTTGTAAAAGTCAAGTGAGGTAATTGTGTTATAATCATTGTATACAGCATACCTATTAATTACTGCAACGTTCTTGCGATATCTTCGCGGCTTGCGCGCGCGCCGGCTGCAAGCATTTTTATTAAGCCCGGTTTCCACCTAAGCGGAGTTGACCGGAGTTGAGCGAAGCTGAGCGGGTGGAGGAAATAGAGACGCGACAGGATAAGGAACACTCTTAGAGAGAATAAGTTTAATAACATAACATCACGCCTGTAATCCCAAAAGGGTTTGGCAGAGGCGTACCTAATAGTACACCCACATTTCGCCTGTTATTTTTTAAGTCCCATGTTATAGAGGGTGAGCTTATTGCCATCAACCGGACACAAATCCAGGCTCCGTGGCTGCTACTGAGAAATTCCTGATGGAAAAATTGCGCGAGCCGGACCGAAACGAACCCAGGACCTCATGCTCATCAGTGGCGCTTGCGACAACTCGACCAACGAGGCAGTCCAATAAGTTTTATTTGGGTTGAATCATCTACCTACCTAGCCTTTTACCAACTATGTTGGGGTCGGCTTCCAGTCTAATCGGATGTAGCTGAATATCAGTATTTTACACGGAGCGACTGCCTATCTGACCCCCACAACCCAGTTAGTACTGGGTAATACGAAACCCCTTGGTAAGACCTGTAACGACTGTCAAAGATCACAAATGACAGCCGGGACCAACTGCTTAACGTGCTTTCCGAGGCACGGAGGAAACTCGGTATGTAATGGGTGGTCACCCATTCGCAGACCAACCTAGGCAAGCACGGCTTAACCTAAAGATCGACCCGAGCGGCTGTTATTATTTAGCCACGAGCTCCTCCCTTTTATTTGGGTTGAATATCTTTTGTAATTCTTCCACCAGTGGAACAAAGGGCGGTGGCGGTGGGGCAAACACGAATACACTGGATTTCACATCTCTCCGTTCCGCTCGACTCCGAGTGAGCTGAATACTTTGTAGTAGGTAAGCGACCATCTACTTTGTACTAAACGACCATCTACTTTGTTAGATATTACCCCTTTTGTAACTGCCGCTGAATAAATTAATATGAGTATATTTTTGAGTAGGTAAACTAGGTAAAATATAAATAAAATATATAGATAAACCCAACCCCGCCCCACCAGTGTGGACACGGGCGATGGGACAACGGGAATCACGATACAAATTAATATCAAGAAACTTTTCTACTTGACTGTACTAATCATAAAATTGGTCAACGGGATCAGTTGACCAATTCAAAAATTCACTAGGTCGACTGATCCCGCGGGATCTATCTGTGTGGGACCGGTTTACTAAACACCCTAATAACGATAGGTTAAAATTGCTGACCATGAAATTACCATTTTTATGGTGTCGTAAGTTTATGAGTGTTTAATTAGATAAAGGGTTTCTGTTGTTTTTGGTCACCAATTAAGTATCAATTTTGACAATGAGGAAATTAAAATTGTTGTTAAGCGTTCCTTGTCAAATATTTTTATCCAGCGCTGAAAATTGGTAATATGTGCTCATCAATGAGCTATAAAACGAACTGCATTTTTTTTATTTAGCCTATATTGTCCCACTGCTGGGGAAAGGCCTCCCCCATAGCCTTCCACTCCTCTCTCCGTGCAGCTTTCTCAGGCCAATCTCTAACAAACGACTAAGTCGTCACTCCTCGTTTTCTAGGCCTTCCTCGGCGACGACGGCCATCTTCTGGCACCCATTCCTTTGAGTGACGACTCTGGCCCATCGGTCTTGATGCATTCGACAGACTGCTACTTATCCTACAAAAAAATAATGAATGAAGCAGTCCCATTACGAAAGCTTATAACAAAAGGCAGTCTTATGATTACCCTTAATAGCAAGGAGTCCCAAAAGGTCCCACAAATCCTTACAGCGGAACAACTAGCTTAAAATAACTCAACAAAAAATGTTTCAACTAAAATTCCTTCTAAACTACCCATATCAAATTAAATTATACGTATTCCATACAAATTAAGGCGTGGGAACGAAGTTTTTTTGCGAGCAGCCGTGACCGCGATTAAAAGGCTTTATTCTACAAAAAAATGAACTAATTATGTAGCTTCACACTTCCATTTTATCATTAATTTTGTTAAAAGGAAATCTAGTCATTATTTTTATTACCTGAAGCTGTTTTACGAGTGATTGATTACTAACATTATATCAAACTTTGTTTATGCGATTTCGAGATGAGTCCAACCATTCATACCAACAGACGAAGCCGTAGGGATAACTAACACTCTTTTAAAATACTGGTCCTCAATGGCCAATAAGGACCAGACTTTTTTCCATTAAATAGAGAGAGCGAAAATGTAAGAGGGTAATATATGCCCATCTAAAATACTCGGTTTCTAAATTCAAAGGTCCAGATAAAAAAAAAAAAACAGTAGTAGAAGGTAATATTACAGTACTAAGCATTCCTTTCAGTTGGAAGGAGCTGTCTCAGGCGACCTAGTCATTTTATTTCACTTTGTTATACAACTACATATTTTAAACAATTTTTTTACTGTAAGTTTTGTACTTTAATAAAGCTTCAATACCTAACAAAACTTTTGACAAAGCCTTTACTAGCACTCAAGTTGAAAAGGTCTTAGTATAAAAACAATCTATACATATAATAAAACAGTAACGACTAAAACAGTAAAAACTGTACATGATAGAGAATTTTCGAGAAAAAATAAGTGGCTTTTGTTAGAAAAACGTAACTGATGATGAAATGTGACTTTTTAGAATTTTTGTCTGTTTGTCTGTGTGTATGGTACGGCTTCACGAAACTACTGGGTAGATTGAATTGAAATTCAGCAAAAATGTTTTTTGTAAACCAAGGAAGGCTTTAGGCTACATATTATCACGCCGTATGTTATGGGAGGTAAGCAATATTGATTTTAAAAGGTTTTGTTCGTAATTGAATGAACAAAATGACATGTTTTAAGATAATATGTTATGTGACGCAGACCAAGTTCCGCGGGTCAGATAGTTGGGTACCTAAACTACTACTAACCAGTGACCACTTGTTTTCAAAATTAATATTCAAAAAACAAATAACAAGCAACTACCTACTCTATTCGGTAAATAAGTGCCCATTACCCTTTATTATGCAGATGTTTAAACATTATATTAAGGGTCGAGATTCCTTCTGATAAATATTGCAATTATGTGCTATAAAATCATCTAGATCGATTTCGTTGATACCTTTAGTACATAATTAACTATCTAGGTAATATTCTATTTTACCCTTGAGTAAACCCTTAGTATATTTTAAACCAGTTTTGGCGGATAGGATAACACACTGTTAGCAGATTTTAAGTGCATTCACAAATAACAAAAAATGGGGTTTTGGTATTTTAAGAACAATTGATTTAAATCGATAATATTTACCCTCATAAGTACATATTTTACCCTTTTACTTATTATTTCCTTTGTTCTTCTTTTCTATAAATAACAAAAAATGGGGTTTTGGTATTTTAAGAACAATTGATTTAAATCGGTAATATTTACCCTCATAAGTACATATTTTACCCTTTTACTTATTATTTCCTTTGTTCTTCTTTTCTATTAATAACAAAAAATGGGGTTTTGGTATTTTAAGAACAATTGATTTAAATCGATAATATTTACCCTCATAAGTACATATTTTACCCTTTTACTTATTATTTCCTTTGTTCTTCTTTTCTATAAATAACAAAAAATGGGGTTTTGGTATTTTAAGAACAATTGATTTAAATCGGTAATATTTACCCTCATAAGTACATATTTTACCCTTTTACTTATTATTTCCTTTGTTCTTCTTTTCTATAAATAACAAAAAATGGGGTTTTGGTATTTTAAGAACAATGATTTAAATCGATAATATTTACCCTCATAAGTACATATTTTACCATTTTACTTATTATTTCCTTTGTTCTTCTTTTCTAAAGATATTTTTTATTTTTTCTGAACAAACATTTATAAACCCCTTACCTTATCTACACTAATATTATAAAGAGGTAACATTTGTTTGTAAGTTTGTATGGTTGTAAGTTTGTATGTAGGGGGTAATCTCCGGAAGTTATGAACCAATTTTAAAAATTGTTTCACTGGTAGAAAGCTACATTATTCGTGAGTGCTATAGGCTTTATTTTATTCCCGTACTACCACGGGAACGGGAACTACGCGGGTGAAACCGCGGGACGTCAGCTAGTTATTAATAAGGTAAATGATCGAAGACCTGAAAACCTAATTAGTAATTAGGTTTTCAGGTCTTAATTACATATAATCGGGATCATAAAAGCCTGCCCGATGACAGCGGGCTTTCGCGCCAAAATTAATGGCAGGCGTAGAAATTAGTGCGCCTGCGCAGCTTTGCCCGTTCGTTACGCTCCACGAGATTCTTGATTGGCGTTTTTAGCATAATGCTATACAATTTTAAATATAGTTGTCAAACAAACTGGAACATGAGATTAACGTCTGTGGTCTACAATTATTGCTTCAAGATCTAGGCGCCGATGTTTTATGAGCTTCATTAGTGAGTACTTATATGTTTATTGGAGTTGCGCGGTATTTATCGAAGTCAGTTTTTGTTGAGATTTTAAGTGGTCCTTTGAATCGCGGCCATATTTATTTGGTCTTTTTGGGTAATTGGTCCGAGGATTTAAAAATAGAAAGGAGAAATTTTCGAAAAAAATAAATCGATGTAGTGTTCAGTAATTTATTTTATTGACCGTTTAGTAAGTGTCAATTTCATAAAGTAAAAGTAAACTTCCATACATACAAGAAGACCAAAAAATATGACCCCTAAAGTAGGCTTGTGTTTGCCCCCAATTCTTGCAATCGTCACTGACACTATCGGTTGTCATCGATGACCCGACAAACTGACAAGTAGCCGGTGCCCAATACTGAACAGGTTCCCGGCAACCTGCTCAACCACTCACTGCGGTTGATTTACAAAGTGTTTTGTGGGCTGTGGATGTAAGAAATGAGGAAGATATGACATCATTGCGAATAGTTTTAAAATATTAGAGAGACAGTAAAAGCGTATAAATGTTATGATGATAACTTAGGACTAAAGGTACACTCAACACAAGAGTTAGGTATGCAGGTTAGCAATATTCTTCCCCCTTGGTGATATGTTCATAAAAACATTTTTTTTCGGATTTTAGACACGAATTCCTTTGCTGGGGTAAACTTACTATTTACTGGTAAACAATATTATATGTCACAATTTTATTTTTCGTCCCAAGAAAAAATACACGTGATTGTCACTTTATCCCATCCCTATTCGGACCTCACGGGATTAAAGGACGAGCCCTAAGGGGCCGTCTCGAGTGAGAGAATCGCGGCCATATTTTCGTATAGAAATACGTCAAATCGCCGCGATTCTCTCGCTCGTGGAGGCGGCCCCTAAGGGTCCTTAATTGAGTAGAACACACATTCCATTAAATAAATAAATGTACGCTGACAAAAGTATCGTTTACGAATAATCCGATCTTGACCGTGTCATGTCACCTTTTCTAAGATCTCAGTAAAACATGAATGAATGAACTTTACTAACACATCTAACGGTTCATTCATGTTCATTGCTGGTGACAATTTGGAACGTGTTAAAGTCATTTATCATATCAATTGTTTTTTGCCTGTAATGAGGTTTTAGTAAGTCACAATCATACATCATGCTTATGATCTTTAATGACAGAGTCACAATACAATGAATACTAAAGATATAATTGAAATCACGTTTGGCACGGATGGGTTTATAGGAGTACAACTTATTTGGGTTATTAGTACATTGAGTACATTTGTTAACTTTCAGAATGACAAAGAAGTGAGAAATATTGTCATAAAAATTACAGTGGTTCCTACAGTAGAAAGGATCACACTAGAATTGGCAATGTCATGAGATGTAGGTAGCATTCAAAATTTTAGTGAGAAAAATGTTATTCTTGAAGTAAATGATCGTTGGATTTGAAAATATAATATTTCAGTCTCTGCCAATGAACGTTTTATTATTATTCATGAACTCTTTATGTGACATTGTGATATCATTTTTATCGGACAACACACATCAAGGTCCTTTCCGTCATAATTATAAACATGTGCCGATAATTTTATAACTTTTTCAGTTATAAAATTATTTTTATATTATTGTAAGTTATGTATGGTATATTATTCACATTCGTTTATTGAAAGAAAGAAAGAAAAGCATTTATTAGCCCGCCAGGACAAAACACACAAAAATAAAATGGTTAAATTGTAATTTTAACTAATAAAAAGTAAACACAGAGAAGAAAAAAAAAATAAAAAAAAACGGAACTGGTCCTGTACGAGGCCAAAAGGCTCCTATCTCAGCATGGTGAAAAGAAAGAAAGAAAGAAAAAATATTTATTCGTCGCAAGGACATGACGCGCATACAATATATATTAGAAAAAACAAATAATATACATACAACACAACACACAAACAACAAAGTGCGCGTGTGTGCGAGTGTGTGAAACACAAATTTTTGGATGTCTAAAAAATATTTAAAAATCCTGTAAGGTACAGTAACATGGAGGAAAAAAAACTATTACTATTTTAATGAAAGGAAATCTAGGTGTTACTTAAAATTATCAATATAAAATACTATTTCTATGTCACCGGTCTCAACTTTACATAACGGAAACTATAAGGAAGACGAAAAAGCGGCAAAAAACAGAAATTACCCAATAAAAATATCGTTGAAACAAAATAAGGACGCGGCAATGGCTTGTGAAGCGCCTCTCAAGAGATTACTTTCCATATTTATAGTGAGTTTGGTACTCTCACCGGCAGAATCTGAAATGTGGGTCATTATGTCGCGTTTCTTCGTACAATTTTGTCTAAAGACCTTGGTATATTGGCGAGGACATTAAGAAGAGTTTTTGTGATGTCAACTAGGGGTACTGCTGTATAAAGGGTACAAAAAGACGCTTAACGAATCCGAAAGGCACTTAATTGTTCTCACCGTCAGTGCGATCATTTTTTTGTTCTAGACCATACCTAGGAACCAACCTTCACGGAGATTTTGGTGGTCAAAGTTCCAGTTCTTAGACCATACCTGGGAACCAACCTTCACGGAGATTTTGGTGGTCAAAGTTCCAGTTTTTCACAAGTTGTTTTTAAAGTAGAAACTATGTTATAAGATTATACATTTACTTTAAATACCTTCATGACTTGTTTACTATTTAACGCATCCATCAGCACAATGTTTTGAGTGCGTTACATTGAGTTTTAGGGTAAAACGTGATATTCATTCCAAAATTTCTTAACTCATTGACCCACCTACAGTTATTAAACTTCTTAACTTTGAAAACCAAAAATAAGCCTGTTCAAGTCTGGAATCGTCATCTATCGTGATCTTCAGCATTTTTTGTAATGAAAAACGAAACATGGTTTGTTTTGGTTCGTACGAAGAGATATTAGGGAAAGGGCAATGACTGCTATTCTCATCTTAACTAGCACCAACTATAGTATGAGTTGGTCTATCTTAGTGCTTGCTTTGCTAACTGATCAAACACTGTTTACAAAAAATACTTGGCTGGTCTAACAACCCAAGATTCCAATAACATTGTTCTAAGCCGAACTTCCCTGCCTCTCGACTTATTCGTCCACTTCCTGCTCACGGGGAAGAGGCTTGAGTCTCGGGAAAAGGTACACAAGTATTCCTAAGTATTACGTAGGTATGAACCCGAAGAACTAGTACTGCCTCGCTGGTCTAGTGGTCGCAATGGCGACTGCTGAGCATGAGGTCCTAGATTCGGTTCCCGGCTCAGGCAAATTTTTATTGCAGGGTTTTTCCATCAGGAATTTCTCAGTAGCAATCACGGGATCTGGATTGGTGTCCGGTTAGTGGCATTACGGTCGCCCCTATTATTAGGTACAACAACAACAGCCCATAACGTCCTGAACACAAGCCTCTCCCATGATGGGAGGAATTTGCCGTAATCTCCACGCTTGGCAGGCGGATTGGAGATCGCAGTGATGAAAGACTAACAGAAAACGCTGCTGCCCATTCTCCGGTCCACGGAGGCGCAAGGTGTTCTGCCTCAGACATTAGTCGCCTTATACGACACCCGTGAGTGTAATGGGTTGGTTCTATTCTACTCTGCCGGACACCACACGGCTAATAGGTACACATCTGCCTAACCCTTCGGTGATTACAGGCGATGTTATATTTATGTTATGTACCCGAAGAAAATCCCGACCAACATAATTAACAAGTGTTACAACTGAAGTTAATGCGAGAAAACGATGGCCAAGTAACTGCACTATTAAATTTATTTAATGGGTCTTAGCATTAATGGCGATAGTATACTAATTGTAGCGTGTTGGGAGGTGTCTTGAAATGTCGTTAAAGTTTGATTGATGATGATTTGCAAGCCTATAATGTAGTTGATGGTTGTTAACCCGCGGAAGCTGCTAGCTACTGGTGTAAGAGAAACCGCGGAGTTAATTGATGTAGGTGCTTGTTTAGAAGATCAGCTAGGTTGTGAGTGAAAAGTGAGTACAGACGCTACATCAAGCTACTACATTGTGTCAAATTTCTTGTTGAACGGTGAAGGAAAACATCGTGAGGAAACCAGCATATCCTAGAACCAAAAATTCGAAGACATGTGACATCTACCAATCCGCACTGGGCCCGCGTGGTGGATTATAGATCATTCCCTCTCATAGAGAGGAGGCCTGGGTCCCAGCAGCAGTGGGAACATTAATAGGCTGATGATTATAACAAGGTTGATTGGTAAAATTTGTTAGTTTCGGGTATCTTGATGTGCTGGCGTTTGTATATTTGATGTAGACACCAAAGGAGGTCAGTTTGGAGCTAAGTCCTTCGATACAGTAACTTTATGGTGACCTGGTCCTTGTAGGCGTAAGGTAAAATATTACTTCAACCAATAATTGATATTTACTTCAAATATACGATTTATTATATTCATCTTGTGATTTATAAAAGTTAAGTTAATTGCTCAAGTCCAATAAGAAATAGTTAAGATAAGCTTGATATCGACCAAGTGATATATTGAAGGTATAAAAAGATTCCATTTATTGAAGCCGTCGCCTGTAAAAGATAACTTTGGAAAAGAAAGCGAACTGTACTAAGATTGAAATGTTGATAAGTTTTAACTGTTAATTAGCTTTCCCCTTTTCATTTAGGAGTGTTATTTAACGATGTAATTAAATTCGATATGTTTAATCATCGATTAAGTAACGATAGTTGGAATTGTATCGATCAATCAATCGGTTTATCGGGATCGATAAAAATAGCCCATGTATCGAGTCCTATCAGGTGTTCACGTTTGTCCTAATTGTTTTTGGTAGATTTGACATTAATACTTTTGTAATACAAGGTGTAAAAGACCTCATCACGAAGCCGTCAACCAAGCATTCTGTACATCAAACTAAGTAACTTTACGCAAAAAATATTGCTGGGAAAAGACTTTTTTTGGGGTGTTAAATCGCAGTCTAAAAATTGTGCTGATAGATGCATTGTATAGCACGGGGATCTAAAGGTATAAGGTATAAGGGTATTTAAAGTAATATAAAATTAAAAACTTGTGACAGACAGATAGACGGACAGGACGAATCTATAAGTGTTCCGTTTTAGGCATTTGGCTACGGAACCCTACAAAAAGATGTCCTATCTGAATACTCTGAGCAGAAACACTGAAACGCACTTGAGAGGAAAGTAGCCGATAACCTTGCTTTAGCTTTTCTTCGCGATTCTTATCCTCTTTCAAGGATACAAGATATTTTAGACAATCTTCGCGGAGCAAGATATATAACTTCGCTTGATTTTAGTAGTGCTTTTTGGCAAATACCTTTGGCTGATGACGATAGTTGTCAGAAAACTGCTTTTATTGTTCCTGTAGTGTTTGTATCTATTCAACAGATATAATACATTGTCTCATATACACGAGGGAGGGGATCGCTGTCAATCAGTTAGTCTAACGACAGACGCCGTGAGAGTAGGACGTACGCTTGAGCCCTTGCCTGCGTGTAGTAATGAGCCAGTGATAGTGATTAAGTAGTGACAGTGAACATTACAGTTCCTCAACGTGGTTTATTTGAATTTGTTAGGATGCCATTCGGTCTCACGAATGCTGCATTAGAAATACAGCTTCTTTTAAAGCCAAATTAGTCGTTAGAATCGCACCATAGTTAATAGTAGGTATTTGTATAAACAAGAAAGTACTTCAGATACAATAGAACTTATCAGTCCACATTACAAACATAAACACGGAGAACAGATGCCCTTTCCATCACAATTACTACGAACGAAGTATGAATAGTTTCCGTAACTAATAAATAGTGATAATTTCGCGCACATGTTCTATGATAGTCTGATTGACATACATATGAGTCATTCTAACAACTTTGTCACACAATCGGTGTCAATACACTCTGGTGCGCCTGCGCACGCATTGGTGGATACTACGGTTATGTTTTGCAGGAAATGTCAGATATTTTCGGTAAAATATTTAAAATATAAAGTGGCACAAATCGGCTATTATTAATAATAATTTTGAGATTTTATACAAGATACGTTAACTTATATTATTATTACTAGGCTTCTCCCAATCTGTACCACAACACCGGCCAGTGTGTTGTCCACTTGCCGTATACAGTCAAAATATAAATAGCTTATGCATTATGTAAAATAAGTCTCATTACCATACAACACTTCATAAGCACTTGTATTAAGTAGAGACACACACGTAGTAATTCCTAGAACAATGTTTATCATCAACGCATTCATGTGAAAATCGCATGACTTGTCAATACACTCTCGTGAAAAGCGTGTGAGTTTTCCTTTCGTAGTACAGTCAGTAGTCACAATCCGGTGCGTCCCCAGACCTTGCGCATTTCCTCTGCATTGTCATGCGATGCGTACTACCAATTGCAGTTGTTTGCATACGCTGCAGACCGAGGTATGCTATCACTCCCCATGCTTTCAGGTTCATATTTACATGTCTGTCGAACTTTGATTAAACTAACTATAGTTTTATTATAATTAAACTCTAGCAAATCATGGTGGCCTTCCAATACTGGAATTAACATATAAGGGTGAAGTAGATAAATAGGAAAACATGAGAGCAGCGGTGGCCCAGTCGTCGTTTCGAATCCAGACAGGCGCATTGATTTGTGTAATTTATTTCATCACCACTGCTCTCAAAACGGAGAAGGATAATACCGTGAGGAAACCGGCATGTCCTAGAAAGAAAATATCGAAGACATGTGACATCTACCAACCCGCACTGGGTCCGCGTGGTGTATCGCCCATTCCCTCTCTAAAGAGGCGGCCGTGTGTGCCAGCATTGGGAACATTATAGGCAATCAGCCTATGTTTCCAATGCTGGGAACATC
The DNA here is from genome assembly GCA_905147715.2 of Xestia xanthographa. Taxonomy (NCBI): domain Eukaryota; kingdom Metazoa; phylum Arthropoda; class Insecta; order Lepidoptera; family Noctuidae; genus Xestia; species Xestia xanthographa. The sequence continues at coordinate 5,017,694 of LR990655.1, forward strand.
CCAACCAAACCAACCGAACTGTTGTTTTCCTATGTGCATAATCAATGCAGATAGGAAAACAATAGTTGGGTTCGTTAATAATAATTATTAAACTAGTGAGGTCATCCACCTCTATGTTTGCGGATGTAACCTGCGCTTGTCGTCTTCTAAATGCGCAAACTTATAAGGAAAGTACTAACAAACATACCTACCACATTCACCGATTGTTTCTAATCATAGAATGACTGAGCACAATAAAACAACTTGACGCTCTGACATTGAAACAAGTGAAAATCGAAACCTCCTCACGATGTGTCAATAACTATTCATATACTGATACAAAACAACGGACCACAGAATAAAAAAGTACAGAAGTTTCACCCAGAACATATGTACACAATGTGAAAGGATAGAGAATCGTGCACTGCTCCTGTAGGTATTTTGACGTGACAACGTCTTATAAATTGGTTTGCCGGGTGACACTTCAAGAAACTGCGTTACGCTCCGCTCACGTTATGCGCTCACAATGAGAGCGAGTGAGAGGCACGCGTCCCTTCCACTCGGGCATGGTTAGCCCGCCTAAGACCGAGAGAGACAGACATAAAAAGTTTATTTTACCACTCAAAGTCGTTGTCACGTAAAACTTTCGCCCGTATACCGACTTTACAGGCAACCAATTTTTTTTGAGTCCAGTAACTAATAAATTGGTTGGAACAATGCTTATGTATGTTTATGACTTTCCTTCCTATCACAAATATACATGAACATTTCTTGGAGCTTAAAACATTACACTCTTCGATCTAGTACACTTGTGAGATCTTATCGCGCAAGTGTCTTTCACAAAAATATCTTTCACGCAAGTGTTTTGCTACCTGCACTCCTGCTTATATGTTTCACACGCCTCTCCAACCCTCAACATAAAAAGGAGGTTCAAAATTACCGTAGTGACAAGTTTGTTGACCGACCTTCGATTTGGCTCGTGATCCTTCTGAACTATCTTACTCCGTGACAAGTCTGTCCATCGCACGAAAGCGAACTCAATCACTTTCATCTCAGCTTTTTGTGAACCACGTAATGAACGACACAAAAAGATATTTTGCATCTATGTGGTACATCTTTTTTTTGCTGTCAGATAAATTTGGGCACCTTGAAAAAGTATTGTGAGGTGTGTGATGTATAGAAAGCTATAACAGACTGACATTGTCGATATTTGGTGCGTGGTAGCTCCGAGCTATGGTCTATGTTTAAAATAGATGATAGTAAAAATAAAAAGGTTTTCTACTAAAACTGAGGATTTTCCTGCATGTAGTGTAAGAAACAACATATTATGTTTAGTCCAGTTTTAAATGATCTTCTGTTTTTGTTCGTAATGAGTTGTAAAGCCAAGAACAAGAGTCCATTTTCGAATTGCTTGCTACTGCATCTACATAATAATATGATGGGCGATTTGCTATAATATAGCAAATAGCTTCCATCTTTCTCTGGACAATCAACCTAACAAACAACCAGTTTTCTCTTCGACCTGTTGTCCGTACACCATTAATCAACGCGATGAACAAAAACATTCATTTTATTAAACATCAATTTATTAACAAAATGACTCTTACTTTGTTTTAAAACGTATTAAAGCTCAATTTGTTGTGATTACCCATTGTTAGGGTGTGAGCACCTATTCTTCTGGTCTGATTAATACTCTGTGTTTCGTTCTTCCGGACCATATTTTCCAATTTGTAACGATTATGTGGCCTGTTATAAATTGTCCTTTTTGTAACGTGTTTGCGTGATGTAATTCTGATGTGAATAATAGTAACGAAAGTGAATCCTTTGATGTCTGATGTGTTGATCTCATTAGTGACTATAATGTGAGGTTTTTGAAACGAGGTATTTTGATCGTCGGTTCATAGAGCTTTTTTTCTACTTTTTTGCCAAAATGGTACGCTTGCCGAAGATTATTGATTCTGATACTAATCGTATCATGTACTAGCTGACGTCCCGCGGTTTCACCCGCGTAGTTCCCGTTCCCGTGGGAGTATGGGAATAAAATATAGCCTATAGCACTCACGAATAATGCAGCTTTCTACCAGTGAAACAATTTTTAAAATTGGTTATTTACTTCCGGAGATTACCCCCTACATACAAACTTACAAACAAATGTTACCTCTTTATAATATTATTATAGTATATAGTATAGAAAAGTAATAAAAAAAAGAAAAATGTTAAAGTAAAATGTAAACCAAATAGCTTGGTCGACCGTACCTAACTAGCTTTCCTGGAGTACTTTTGGGCACTGATTTTGCCCTAGGTGGGCACTGATTTTGGAGTATACTAGGATTTTGAGTGTAAGTTTTGGACATTGTCAGTACAGTAGTGGATAGCATATAGTCTTTTGGAGAGTAATTCATCAACTCGTCCCACAAGCCCATGGCAGACCAAAATAAATCGAAAGCCACAAACATTGACAATTACACTTTTTTCACGACAAAAAGTCGTATCGTATGAAAGTTTCGAACAAGCCTGTTATTTTCAAATATTTATAAAAAAGAAAATAAAAACTCAAATGGTTTTGAAAGTCCAGAACATTTATTTAGTAAAATGCTACAATTTCACCGGTACTTTACTTTCGATTGTTTGTGTGTTATTGGTCAATTTGGGCTCCATGCACGCGATGATTTAGTCCATACTACCGATTTAAGTGATCAAATTATTTACTGCCTCTCTCCAAAGGAAATTGCTGTTTACTTTGAGTTTCTTGTCTACTAACTCTTTAATGTCTTTATTGGAGATCGAGTTTAATCTTCTATAGTTAGTGCCAGTTAAGATGAGAATAGCGGTCATTACCTTTTCCCAAATATCTCTTTGTACGAACCGAACCAAATAAACCATGTAGCGTTCGTCATTACAAAAAATGTTGAAGATCACAATAGATGACGATTCCAGACTTGAACAAGCTTATTTTTGGTTTTAAAGTTAAGAAGGTTAACAAATGTAGGTAACAATGACCGCTATTCTCATCTTAACTGGCACCAAGTATAGTTTTACCGTAGATGGTTATAGTAAGATTTTGTACTAGAAAAGAAAATTGAGACATTACAGGTATGTATAGGTTGTTGAGAATGGGATATCATACTGCTTTGGGTTGAATGGGTTACATGGCAAGAAAGGAGTTGTCTTATGAGATTACAAGTAATATAGAGATATATAGTAATACTAGCGGACATCACGCGGTTTCACCTGCGTAGTTCCCGTTCCCGTGAGAGTACGGAGATAAAATAATAGCCTATGTTACTCAGGGTGAATGTAGTTTTCTGAGAGTGAAAGAATTTTTGAAATCGGCGCAGTAGTTTTTGAGTTTATTCATTACAAACATACACACACACACACAAAAATACAAATCTTTCCTCTTTATAATATTAGTGTAGATAGTGTAGATATAGAAGTATGGAAGAAGAAGACATGCTATGCCGACCCCAAGGAAATTGAAATAAGGGCAGAAGATTGGATCATTCCCACTAATTCTACTACACATTTCTACGGTAAAACTAGTGGGATTTTTTTTCCCACTAGTCCTACGATCTAAGGTGATGCAAAAAGTGGGGACAAAAAGTCCCATTGAGGATGGGATATAATTTGTCTACACTGACCTTATTGGTGATGTTGTTCAGAAGGCTCAGGTGAGAAGTTCTTGCAACGGACGAAGCAAAAGGAGTAAGTACAGATGGATGGATGGATGGATGGATGGATTGAGGTGGCCTTATGCAGTTTCCTCCAAACGGAATCGGAAAAGGCGCAAGTACTAATGTCTTATTAAATTATCAAATTACTTTCTCCTCCTGACATTTGAAACATAATTTATTTGTCTTCTCTACCTACACTGACATAAAAAAACACAAGAAAAATCGTCGATGATGAACGAAATTGATTAACCATTACAATCGCTCTTTAAAAATAAACAATCAAAGAAAGTGACATTCAGCGTATCTTTGGCATTCCTCTGAAGTTCATTCACTAGCCTTCTATAGTGCGATAACACGTCATTGTACACGCAAACCGAATCTTATTACAGCACTGGAAAGTTTTTAATTATCACTGCCTATCCCATATAATAAACTAACACAAACTTATAATTGCTGTCCGTCAGATATCTTATCTCCAACTTACTTATCAATATTCCGATTTGTAACCGCAAATACAACTTTGTAATCAAATGCTTTATTAACGCCAATGAAAGCATAATACGTAACGTTACGAATTCGCATCGAGAGTACAACTTTCTTCGTACTATTGTAGTTACGAGATAATTAATACAGTCCAGCCTCCGGCTAGTCGGGATACATGTCGATAGAATCTCACTTGCTTTCGTCTTCCATTGTGCTAACTTTGGGTGCCTTTGTGTCTATGTTTCACTATCATTTGGATACACCCTGAGGTGTGCACCATAATGTCATCTGACAGCATTATGATAATAGTATTTTGAATAGGTGTTTAGCTAAATCGATATAATCCTTCGATTTCACTTCCTTTGTCGTTTAAGACTGTAATGTTCTAAAGCTAAATCTGCTATAAGTCGAAGATATGGGACCTAAACAGAGGATGTTTGAATAGCTGATTGTACCAGATACCAGTATTGTAACAATTGAATTTCATTCTTAGCAATTGTTCTGCGTGGAAATATAAGTTTACTGGGAAATGAATAAAGGAATGATACAAGTACATACATTGCTAATGAAATGCACGATATTTATATTTTAAGCAAAATTGGCCTTAGTAACAATCCTGAAAATAGTCCGGATGACGACGAAGACGGTAATTACGAAGAACAAAAGTTCGTTTAGCTAAATAAAGGCAGCAATTACAAGAATAAAAATATCGACTCGATTAATACCTTGTTCGATGTCTGCAGTCGTAAAAATGTCATTCAAATATGGCAAGACATCCATTAGGCAGTTGAACAGACAACGCTAATAGTGTCGATTATAATCGGACACAAAGCGAGTATTAGAATGAAGACAATCCAATCTGTTCGTGTCCACCCACGTACACTCTTACACATTATGTAGCGGAAATTCCGACATCAGTAGTTTCTGTAGCTCATAACTTTTCCCTGATTTGGAAAAAGCAAAAGTGCAACTGACAGCAGTTTAGGGTATCCACTTTTGGATTTGATTGATGGTCTTAGAATTCAGCTTGGTGGGACTTGACTTCCGGATATATGACGCAGTGTCAATTCTCATTGACTTGTAAACTGTCTGTGCCTTTTGGATACTTATATTTTTATAGCAGTGATAGTCTAGTGGTGTGACCGGCGGATTGCTAAGTCATCGGTCACGAGTTCGAATCCAAGAAAGCTTTGATTTTTCGGATTGATGTGCGTATTGTATAAATATTACTTGCTTCGGTGAAGGAAAACATCGTGAGGAAACCAGCATGCCTGAGAAATATTTCTCAATGGTATGTAAAGCCAAGGCAGAAGTCCATGGGCAGCATAAAAACTCTGACACCAGGTTAGGTACTACACCACACGATAAAGAAAATAAAAGATACTTTATTGAATTGATTCAGAAGCTTCTTAATTTGATTGTAGATCAAGTACTTCACCGTAAATTCCAAAATTCCATACATTATCTAATACTAAATCTCTCAAGCTTAACGTATGACTCTCCAGTAAAGCTATTACATCTAATTCAATATCCATATTACCCAACGTTGTGTGAAAACGGTGCAATTTTCGCGTAACTCATATTAAACACAAGTAGAAAGGCGTTGGCACGCGATCGAGCCATCTTTTACCTAATTCATCAATTTGCCTTGTAACAGCATCATTTTTTGTCATTGCGGTTTCGTAAATAACTGACGTAGATGAAGATGAATTAGCGAAACATATGGATTGAACTTTTGAAATAGGAAGTGCTCTATTATAGTCAGCTGCTTACGTTTCTGCTGTTACACGCTTCTTTGCTACCACGAAAGAATTCACTTTCATACTTCAATTATTAATTTTTCAAAGCAAATCAAAATCACAATTGGTGTTGCCGGAAGTAGTGTCTTTACTGGTTTGCGTTGGATGTATTGCTCATGCAACTGATATAGTCTCTTCGTTTCCTAAACGAACGGCATAGTAACTACGGTCGCATGACCGTAGTTAGGTACTATCCCTTTTTAGGTTGAGACCATATCCAGCATTTGCTTTTTTGGCTGATGATGATGATATAACAGTAATAGTTATAAAACAAACAAACGTTGTTATTCCTATGTTATATAAATGATATACCCTTAACTATAGAACATCCCATGACTCTATTTGCTGATGACTGTACTACAATATTTACAGGAAGAAACTTAGAAAAATATGAAAGTGATATTAATAATAGCTTAAGTTTAATTATTAAATGGTTAACTGATAATAACCTAAAAATTAATATCGGAAAAACACATGTCATCCATTTTAACCAGCGAACCAATCCTATAAATCCAAATGTTAAATATGAGCATAACAACATTGTTAAAATTGACCACACACAATTTCTAGGGCTTTGGTTAGATCGACACATGACATGGAAAACACACATTGAGCATTTAATAAAAAAACTGAATCAATATTGTTATGCCCTGCACAATTTAAATAAAGTCGCGAATCGCAGTACCGTTCTTACCGCATACCATGCATATGTCTCCACAACACTGCGATATGGAGTAATATTCTGGGGTAATAATACAGATAGGGAAGCGGTCTTTAAAGCCCAAAAAAAATGTGTTCGTGCAATATGCATGATCCAAAACACCGACAGTTGCAAACCATTTTTTATTAATCTAAAATTATTAACACTCCCGTCCCTTTACATTTATGAAGTTGCCATATTCATTAAAAATAACCCTAACCAATTTGAAACCGTATCCTCTAAACGCCAACAAGGTGCACTAAAGTCTAAATCCCATCAAACAGCCCTTTACTCAAAAAGTTTCCTAGGAATGGCACCAAAAATATTTAATAAAATACCTAAATCAATAAGAGCATCAAGAGATTTAAATACATTCAAAAAAACACTCTATAAATTCTTAATTCAAAAAGCCTATTATTCGGTCAATGAATACCTGGAAGAAAAATAATAATTACTGTTTTTATTTTATGTTTATATTACTTTTAGTAGCTTTAGTTCGATTGTTTTATTTTATTTTTTAATGTTGTATATTTTAAAATTGTTTTTGTTTGTTCTATGTATATTTTATTAAAGATTTAATATTAGGTAGGTAGTTAGCTGTAAGAACGTTAGTTTTAGCTTTTAAATTTCAGTTTTTATACTCTTAAAAACTACCTTACACTACATAAGTGTAAATATTATTTGTACGCCTTGCAAGGCAACACATAGTGAGACATATTTTTATTTGATAACACCATGTACCTTTTATTTTTACCTATGTGTCACAAATAAACAATTTTGAATTTTGAATTTTGAATTTTGAAAATTATTTTAACTTTATTGCCGCCAATTATATTAACATCTGACAAATTCACATGTAAGTGGGCGCCATGTGAGACCATATTGGTCGAGTTGTGACTCCCACAATGATTTTTTGATTATTTTCACCAGTTAATAGAAAGGTTAGAAATCAAAAGTCCACTTTCGCTATCGTTTCGGTACTAATTAATACAAAATAAAGCAGTCCCCAGCCAACTGGACAATAGAAATGTATATGTTGAATTTTAATTTGGCTTGATCAGTCGTTTCACAGGTTCGAAAGCAAGATCCTTTGCTTTTAAACGTATTTTAATCAGTCTGTGCCTATTTTGCGATTAATTAGTCAAGCAGGAATCATCACCAGCTGCCTAGGCCACCAAACCCGATCATCTATACTTTCATACTAATATTAGAAAGAGGTTTGTTAGTAAGTAAGGTGGTAATCTTCGGAACTACTGATCCGATTCTGAAAATTCTTTCACTAACGAGAAGCTACATTATCCCTGAGTGTTATAGTCATATTTAAAACGTTCCCATGGTTTAATTAAATTAAATTACATAACGTGGGCGAAGGCGCGATCAAATGCTTGTCAATAAGTAGGTTTTGTTTGTCACTTGATCTCCATTGTTCTTTTAAGTACTTTTCAATGAATGTCAATGAAGTGTACATTCTGAGATCAATGCTTCCAAAGGTTTTCCATTACTAGAAATTCTTTCAATTCTATTGCCCTAGTCAAACCTCGTAGTGGATCTAAGTTGGATTCCTCTCATCATTCTTAAACAAAACGTAATATTGTTTTTCTTTTCACGAACGTGTCATCATTGTATCACAACATATGAAATCAGTTCTTGAAACAAAGTCATGGTCTAACATAATATTGGAAATAAAAGAAATGACGATGCTGTGGCGCATAATGCAGACTCTCAAGTTCATTATTATTAGTTGCTATATAGCTTCGTGGAGGATTTATGCGCGAAGAAAGTGTTGAAGGAAGCTATATCAACACAAGTATTTAATTTAATTTAATCGAGAACATGAGTGTCTCTTTTCTGACACATCTGTGCTTTATTAATCTCCATATCGTAAGTTAGACTTTTAGATTTATTTATAGACTTTCTTATGTTTGTAGGAACTAATTAATAAAGTGGTTGAGTGTGAAACTTATTTATCGCGTCAAGTCAGGTTATTAGGAGTTGAAGCTTTTACTTTTTGAAACGAGGAAATCGTTAATTGGATAGGTTCCGTAGGAAGTAGTATCAGTTTTGTAAGGATTATAATTTCTAATTGATAAGGCCAAATGCAGATAGTATTCAATTGAAAGTTGGTTAAATGTGCATGTCAAATGCATACATATTTTGACTTCGACTGTGCGTGTCTAAAATGAAACATGAATGTCCTAATATTGTCTTCGCCAGATTGTACAAATAGCCGGAACAGCATCCGTCTCAGTACATTTAAGAGGAAAGACAAACAATGTCTCCCATTGTTGTCAATATCTGTTGGTATGTCTTACAAAAGCGTCTCGGACACATCGGCGGGTGGCTTCGATTGACCCCTTATGTCACGAAACCGAATTGTTTGCACAACAACAGTGCTACCCACTGTTTGGTATTGCAATAACTTTGCAACGATATTGTTGTTCTTTGCGAACATTGTCCATTTTTGTTACGACATCGGAATTCCTTTTTAAAGATGTCATCTTAAAGTAGGTTTTTGGTAATTGCTGTTTTGGTCCAGATGAGTTTGTAAGTCAGTAGGACGATTGTATTATTTCGTAATACTTCCTTATGTCATGATTTTATCATCATGCCGGTCTGATTTTATTCAATTCGCTAAGGTATTCTTCAAGAGGTCTACTCTACTTTCTTATACTATTAAAAACATGTAGTGTCTTCAGTTAGCCTATCATCGTCTCTGTAGATATGTATGTACTTATAGTCACATTTAGAGGTACGTTATGAATTTACTTCCCAAAATATTTTCAATACTTAAATTATCATAATTTTCACTATGATCAAAATAATATACATCTAGTGTCAACACAAAAGGTTGGTTACACATTTAGATCCACTTTGTTTTGACATACCTTCATTTAATAACATGTGTAAGCCATTACGAGACCATTGTTTGGTCCCTGTCACTCAGCCATGACTGGTGCTTCCTACTTCCGTCCTGAAGGGTGTAGCTGTAATTTAATTATGTGCGTTTGTGTTATGTTTGCTCTTCGCAAATTGTACCTTTATTGGTACTGCTTGTTCAGGATCTGTTATTATTAATGGTTCTTTAATATTTGTACAGTTATTAATTGAGCAATCTTCATTCATATTAATACTTCATTTAGAATCATCACTATTATTACGTTTATTTCTTTTCGATGTTTATCCTCTTTATGTTACTTTCTCAAGGCAAAAATTGAAGTAGCATTGATTAGAATACATCTTCAGTTATATTAATTGCAGTTTTAGTACCTGCAAGTTCTACTTTATGAGTTTCGCACTTGTATGTTAGCTCATTTTAACAGCCGTTGTTTCATCTCCTCATAATAAAGCCTCAGCATCATTTGCATAATAATGTACCGTCATGCTGTGCTTCATAATAACTTCTACTCCAAGTTAGTGCGCATAGATAACACTGTTAACCATAATTACTTTTATCTCACTTTTTGTAATGATTACAAACAGAATCACTGAGAAAGTAATTCGCGAAAGCGTTGTATTTGCATCGCAATTATGACGTTGGTATTTCAAAAAGTTGCCAGGGTAAGAAGTAAGATTTAAGTTTCGATAAGAGAGTACTTAGTGCGAATTAATACTATGATCTCACTCACCTTTCCCTTATACATTGTTGCACAACAGTGACCGTGAGAACACAAATAATGAGACATTGTGAATTTGTGGTAGTCATTGGTCTAAGCACAAATTTAGTTGGTGTTGGTTTGGATGATGATAATTTAGAGCTCGTCTTTAATTTTGATGGAATCAGAGAGGTATTCCGGTGAGATTACCTATTTGGAGAGCATCTATTTGAATGATGGTGTTCAATAGTAAATACTCCTCTAACTAGAGAAATATGAAATGCTATGGTTAATAATCACACGATCTTTAAATTGGTGCTCTAAACGAAATGCCACCAAAAGGAGCTTAAAACCTTTGCGTTTTACAAGTATCTAAGGGTTTTCAATCAGAAATTAATTGGGAGCGTCCTCTAATTGCATAGGTTCAGATAATATCTGATTGTTATTAGTAATCATCTCTCAAGCGTGACCAATATCCAATCACCGCGTAGCTATTGTTGCTCTTTGAAGTCGAATTAGTTTAATTCAGCCCTTATTTATGACATTAATTTCACTGCTCCCATTCTTCAAGTTACGAAACCTTTACGACACAGTTATAGGTATCCCTTTCATAAAAATAAAAGAGATCATGAATTTCTAACATCACTATCAACTCTGAATAAAAACGCACAGTTTTCGACGCGCGCACATTGTTTACTAACAAAAGATTTAATATGATATTGAATAACAGCGACAGTTGCACATAGTTACGTTATTGCATTGGCGCCGTCTCAGTTCAACAATTGAGCTTAGTAGACAAATTCTAATCGGTACCGAATAGGTGCATAAGTTTTCCATTACGCTTAATTTGCTGTTATTTGTAAGTGAAGAGGGATTCGACTATGTTATTGTACATCTCATATTATGGTTGTGTGAAAACTATGCCAATACCTCATCATTATTTCAGCCGAAAGACGTCCACTGCTGGACCTAGGCCTCTCCCAAGTGTCGCCACATTGACCGGTCCCGTGCGACTCGCGTCCACCTAGTGGGAGGTCTTCCAACGCATCGTCTTCCGGTTCGCGGTCGCCACTTCAGAACTTGCCAATACCTACTTGTAGATTACTTGCCAGTTTATTGTTTTCTGCAAAAAATAGCCTAAGATTATAGTCCTGGTAAAAAATTGGATAAAAAAATTTGGATGTCACGATCAACATCAATGGCATATTTCTTCGACCCACTGTTTCGTATTGGCCTCCTTCCTATTGAATTATGCTTCCCTGGTCTGTGCGTGTCTCATCTATGTCTTTCCTGCGATCTTGTGGAGGGCGTCCATCCATTTAGCTGTTGGTTTACGAAAGCTCTGCCATCACTCGGCAACCACTCCGTTAGGGCTTTGCTCCACTTTTGCCATCACCACGTCTAGCCAAGTGTCCTACGACGATACTACGTATATTTATACATTTGTATAAGGCGTAGGTATCTACTTTAAGTATAATACTTACCTAATTTGAAAAAAGCATCACTTATTTTTATATACTAAGCTGAGAGTGAGCCAAACCTTTAAAAAAGTCGTACACCAATTTCTGCACTATTTTTTAACCTCAAAAAATCCACTAGAATTCCATTCAGTGACTTTCACACGCCACAAAATGAATTTGCTCTCTGTATCACACGTCAGGGGCACAGACAATACTGTCATATTCCCATGGGCACGCATCGTGAAAGCTATTCAATTACCGGGGTGTCGTGGTGTCGGAGATGTGAAGCGTGTACTGGCTGGAATGGAGTTTTTGATATTGCAAAATGTTATGCGTCCCCGGACGGGAATTTGAGTATACGTAAAATTGACGGGGGAGTGCAGGTATTTTTAGTTTGTTAGTGATTTATAAAATGGAGATATCAACGTAAGATTTATTCTCTTTGAAAGCGTAACATTGAGTAGCGGCTTGAAATGAAAGACATCTTGAGCAGAAGCCAAGACTAAAAGAGGAGAATTGAGAAAGATTGCCATAATATTGTTATAAATTATTGTTTGTGTCTTTACATAAAACAAAGTCAGCATATAATGGTCTCGCTCTGTAAGAGTGGATCATGATCCGCCAGGCAGGCTCAGTAACTACGGGGAAGGTTTATACCTGTCATGAACATTTCGAGCCATCAGTATAGGGGTAGAACACCAATCCTTTTGGGCCATGCACAGGCAAAAGTAGGTCAAGTAATCAATACGGGGATATATCGATATGGGGCTATTTATGATTCTATCTCGAACTTGAACTTGGCACGGTCGTTACCTAGTTCCTAGCTTACGATGGAATAAAATAAACGTTTAATATCGTAAAATATCTTGTTAATATAAATAGTAATAGAAGTCTTTCAGGTTGTTTGATCCATATCCAAGCATTCATTGTTTAGTTCATAAACCTTGATTTTCTAAACGAAAATGTTGATAAAAGTAATAGTATCAACAGTGTGAAATAGAAAAACTAACTACATTAACTTTGAGTATTGTATTTCTATATTTGTGTAAACAATTGCGTTTGCGTGATAATTTGAGACAGTTACGTCTATTGCGGTCACGTGTGGCGATGAGACTATTTGAGATGTTTGTTATACAATACAATTTGAGGAAGCTTGTAGTATTGTTTCAGTTGCATTGTCTGTTTATAAAGTTTGTTTATTTTGAAAAGTTTGGCTATTAAAGTATCCACCCTTCATTCAATCTAATACAGGTCACTGTATGTTGGTAACTGCTATCCAAAATGATGTCGCCAGTGTAAGGCTTATTCCCCAAATCCCCCCTAAGAGAATCCCCCTCAGGGGGGAAAACTGGACTTTAATGTAAAAATAATCCAGAAAGTCCCCTTTTCATTTTGAGTTATTCCACTATTCCCACTCATCACCTCATAAACAGTTTTTCCTTCTTTCGTCTTTCATCAATACCAAGACATCCTTTGACTGTGTACGTTTCATATCTTCATCCTTCTCTCTTTTGTCAGATTGGTTCATATTCCTTCGCTTGCAGCGTCCTCTTTTTGCCAAAGATTCATCTACCGCTGCCGTTTAACTAATCAAAATGATTAACTGCCGTAATGGCAGTTAATCATTTTGAAAACTGTATGTTAAAATCCTTCCATATCTTTGTCTGCAAATTCATCAGCCAGTGACTTCTTGCCTCCGAAAAAAAAAACTATAAAAAAAATTCTTAAACAAATACAAACTTTTTCGTTCTAACGTAACTTCTAACAAAAACATCAAACTTCAACAAAAATGTAATACGGCCATTGAACTGAGGTTTCAATATTTTATTGTAAAAAACCCGTTGATAACAAAAAGTGACAAAAGAAAAACAAAACAAACATTAATAAACAAACGGACGGAGTGGTGATGGCGTTAAATTGTTTTTAACGGTAGTGTTAGTATAAGCGGAGGAAGATTCTGTGTTCTTAATAACTATATCTGTAAATATGCTAAAGAGTAAATTGACAAAAATGTGAGGTGAGTCAATAACGAGCTATTTTTAGAAACTGTTCGAGTTGTGTGGGAAAATTCAGCGCGACAGTCTTAGCACCATTTCATTTGGCTCCAGATTGGTGTGAATATATTTTTGTTAATGTAGAATCATTTTTCTCAATCTGTGCGGGTAAAAGAAAAGAGACAAATGTTGACAATAAATGGATACTTGAAAGAAACGAGATCACGTCAGTGCTGGATTTACGCATTTGCCGCCCCAAAGATATACATTTTTTGCCGCTCCTACTGACTTCTAAAATTAGAGACTCTTCACAATAAAGTGAATTCCCTTTTTTTAGGGAATAATCTACCTTTATTAAGTACCTAACGGACACGAAGACAGTCGAAGCGGCAGCGGCAGGTCCTCCCGAGGCGGCACGAGTGGGAAAGCGGCTGCTGCCACCGCCGCAGCCCCACCTCGTGTCAGCTTTACTTTTTTTCTGTATCAAATTTTTTTTGGGCCAATTTTGCCGCCCCCCTAATTTTGCCGCCCTTAACTTTAGCTTTTTTAGCTTCTATGGTAAATCCAGCACTGGTTCACGTACTATCGAGGTCACTCCCGCCTGACCACCACTAAGCTTATTTTTGCTTGCACTCGCAACATAGAAACGCTCTCTAGCCCCGCCCCGTTGACTTTGTATAGAAATAATTAATGAAAAGATACCGAATCGGCCGAGCGCACTGACGACGCACGCCAAACGAGAGTTATTGTTATTTTGCGCGCCAAAGTTGACGCTTTCCTAATAGGCCGAAACTTTAAGGGGGCGTGGCTCGGCGCCTTCGCAAAAAATAAAATGGTCAGGCGGAAAAGACCCCGACTGACAAATATACAGTGCCTGATTCTTAAAAAATACTACAGTCATCTGTTTAGCCTTATCTATATCTTATCTATATCTCAGCTATGTTGGAGTAAGCTTCCAGTCACTGGATGCAGCTACTACTACTTGTATTGGACCGAAATCTTTGCTAATAGTAGCGCCAGTCATAATCTTCCTGCCCTTTTCCCATGTTACCATGCACCCATGTCAAGCATCACGCAATCATTAACTCCTTTCTCTTTCATATCACTCCTCTCCCTCTCCATCCATCAACATTATCAACAATAGTATTGCCAGTATGAGCAGAAAAAACTAAGGACTGACAAATAATACAAATTAAAGAAACTGACCACTAGAAATAGACGGAAAGCTTTGCTACTAGCAGTAATGAAAGAACATTTCCTGTCAACATGATTAAAGTTTGTAAATAGTGTTTTATATATGTAAGTGTATATATATATATTGTATGTATTGCGTATATTATATTGTATGTATTAATTTAGTGTATAAAATAAGTTAATTTAAGTTTTTAACTGTATTGTTTGTGCACTTATGTACATCCTCTTCTGCAAATCTCGCAACAGAAATAAGGTTTGCTGTAAGAAAACCCAATTCTGGGTTAAGCTCACCGTTGTACATAAGCTATATATTATAATTTGTGTGTATATATTTTAAATCTTGTGTGCAATAAAGAATAAGAATAAGAATAAGCCCAACAAATTCCCGATTCCCATGCCCATATCATAACCACATCTACGCGTATGTAAATCGCGAACGGACACGATACAGCAACGCTGTTACGTAACGTTCTACGAATAGTTTGCGTGTTGACAGCCGGTGACATTCCTGCGCCGGCGCACGCATAACGTGCTGTAGTTGCCAGTGTCAGGCGCTAGCCTAGTCAATTGAGGCATTAGCTTTGTAAGGGTATGTAAGGTATAGGAGGTAGCGGGTCTTTAAAACTGAAATGTGTTGATTCTAGTCTAGGTCATCATTAACCATTAGTATGCACAAAATATCGTGCAAGTGAAGTGCTACTAACATAGTTTTTTTAAGTTGCTTCTACTTACAAAAATTGTTATTGTATTGTTAAGGCGATTACTGGGACTGGAACTAAACGCGAGTTTTATAATGCAAAAAAGCATATGATTCACTGCAATAAACAAAACCAGAAAATATATGATTTTCTTCAGGGTATATGCTACTACGTAGTGTTTTGAAAACATAATACAACAAATTTTATTCGATAAAAAAAAATCACGAACTTTTCTCAAATAAAAATTCTTTTAACCATACTAAAATACATGCGATCATTCTGATTTTTGGAAAATAATTTTACAAGCAACATATTGGCATCCTAGTGTTTTACTTATTTAGTCCAATCAATAGATTTTTTGTAAATCGCAAAAAAACACTTATTTCACACTACTCGGCCCGCAGTGGCTTGCACTACAAAGTGCGGGCAAGTGGCCGCACTTTGTAGTGCAAGCTGATTAGGACTTTATTATAGCAGTATTTAAAACGAAGTTGGAACCACCACAAACGGAGTTGCTAATTTAGCTCCTGTAGTCGCCTTAAGGAATGGGTCTTTGTTACCTAAACTTAATGGTTTATTATTATTATTGACCTTATTGATGATTTTCAGAACAGAAAGATCAGGTGTTTGACCAGAGATGTATGTAGTGGACGAAGCAAAGGAGTCTGTAAAGATTGTAGCAGGTGGCGTTCTGTAGTTCCTGCTTACTACCCCCATGAGAAAAGGTGTGAGTTTATGCACCTATGTATGCACATATATACATACAAGTGTCCTTGCTACGGACAGATTGACTATACACACTCGGTATGTGTTCAGAAGGCGATGAAACGTCATTTGTGATTTCGCATAAAGATACTTTTCATTTTGAGAACCGTTTTGTGCAAAATGATGCTATCAGTTTTTTGAAAGGAGCATGATACATTAATTAACTACAATCAATACCTACATGATTACGTTTTAATAATTATGACTTCGTACGAAGTATCGCGGTCGGGTCTTATCTTTGAAACTTGTATTTCGACGAGTTGTGCAAGGGCGCCGTGGCTTAGTTGGTTAAAGCGCCTGTCTAGTAAACAGGAGATCACGAGTTCGAATCTCGTCGGGGCCTACCAGTTGACGGTACTTTTTGAATGTTACAGAAAAATGTTTCAAGAAATATTTTTGTTTCTTGACATGTTATATGAAAATTTCTTGTAAATATATAAACTAAAAAATAAAAGTAACTTTAAAATGACACTAACAATAACTTATAACAAAGTTTGTAACTTCCACCACTTCTAACCATAAGTTTTACTTCAGGAAGACTAGTTAGCGACACAGACGCAGATCTGCATCCATTCTGCCGTCATTTATTTGCATAAAGTCACTTTCTATTTCCGCTAGATGGCGTTATTCTGACCTGTTGCGTAAGGAGGCCGTATAGTAAAGTTTACACGACTTATCTATTGTTTTTTTGTAAACAATGGTACCTACCTACAATATTTACTTATTGTTTATAATTTGCATGCTGAATTTATGTGTGAAATAAAAGGAAAAGTGGGTCTTCTTCTAGTGTGTAGATTTGAGTAACAAGAGATTTGTGCAATAAAATTTTGCCCTAAGATTTATTCTGGTGTGGACTACAATGTGACAATTATAATATTTAACGATTAATTAGTGGTAATTGATAAATTGTACGAATAGTTTTGCTTCCATAAAACTTGTAATAAATCATCTACGCATTACGGAGATTTTCAGTATATTCAGTTACGCTAAAGCTTAACCTAATTGGTCAAAGATATTTACAAGCTATTGAGATAATATCTCCATAATAGATTTTATTAAAAATCGACTGGCTCGATGCTCGCAAGCGCGGCTGCTGAGCATGAGGTCCTGGGTTCGATTCCCGGGTCGGGTAAAGTGTTATTGGGTTTTTATATCAGGAATTTCTCAATAGCAGCCACGGAGTCTGGATTTGTGCCCGGTTGATGGCAATAGGCTCGCCCCCTATAACATGGGATCTGGCGAAATGTGGGTGTACTATCAGCTACGCGCCTCTGCCTAACCCTTCGGGGATTACAGGCGTGATGATACATATGACTCTTTTATCACTTTCCAAAAAAAATGGGTACAATAGGTGAACGGAGTAGAAGCAATGGCATACTTACTTAGTTCTTTTTAGCGAAAAAAAAAAAAAAAAAAAAAAAAACGAAATTCAAATCATACACGTAGGTATTGCGTATGATTTGAATTTCGAATTTTTTCATTTTTTTTTTCAAAATTTCTCTTTCTTTTTTTTAATGAAAAGTTTACTTGAAATTTGCAGCGTTTTTTGATGATGGATCCATTTTTTTCTGAGCTGTGGAAAAAGAAAACTAGGTATGCCACAAGCTTCTACTCCGTTCACCTAATACCTATACCCATTTTTTTTAGAAAGTGATAAAAAAGTCATGTATGTAAAATTAACAAGAGTATCCTCAGACCCTTCACTAAAAGTTCCGTTACTTACATTGCGTGTCAAAACAACCTATACCAAAATTTTAACTGTACTTCAGTTCTGATTTACAATAATTATTCCTCATTCAATCATCGATCTGCTGTATAAAACATTAGCTTCCTCAGAGTTGTCACCACTCAACAAGAGGTTACTGACAGCTGTGAGTTATGTTCTGATGAATATTTAGCAGCTGGGACTCAGAGATATTGAGGTTTTGTGGCAACCCTACAAGGGTATGTAAATAAAAGTCGTAAGCTAGACACGAATTGGAATGCTGGCACACTATATATTGCGATTTTTGCGATAGACAAAGAAATGCAGATTGAATTTCGAACCGTTTCTATTCTTTTTTTGAATCAACACCTCGGACAGATAAAAGAAAGAGTGATCAACTTACATTGCGACGATCTCGAATTATAGAACTTTTGAATCGTCTTCAATATTCGTTGCATTTTTGCGCAATAATTACCTATTTCTTATTCTAGTCCTATAGAACCTCAGTGAGAATTTAACTCAAAATCTCAATTTGATCCTGGAGATAGATAATGGTAGACTTTGTTTCCCCTTTCAATATTGACATTAAGCTCAAGAGTTATTTGTCGATGAAAGTGACTAATTCCAAGGAACAATAGGC
This sequence comes from Xestia xanthographa, assembly GCA_905147715.2. Taxonomy (NCBI): domain Eukaryota; kingdom Metazoa; phylum Arthropoda; class Insecta; order Lepidoptera; family Noctuidae; genus Xestia; species Xestia xanthographa. The sequence continues at coordinate 5,036,378 of LR990655.1, forward strand.
AAAGACTTTCGGCCTACAGAATGCTAGAGATCGTAATTAAAATTCTCATTACAAATGTACATATTTATAGTTTAATATTAATTACTATTCGCCATTGCAATGTTGTATTGTTCTAATAATTAATTGTTAATCAGTATGTTGGTAGCTGCATGATTTTGTTGGAAACCACGACTGGTCATTCAATGTCGGCTGATTTTCATAACAACAAGAGAATTCCCTGTCTTTCAAGTCTCCTTTAAAATATGAACGTGTTTTCTGAAAGTAAAACAAACATAACATTATGGCCTTCTTTAGAATGTTCTCCGTTCTTGTCTATCTTTTGTTATGCAAATGTTTCATCCGATGTATTCATGAGGATGAGTGTCGGCAAAACAGAAGCGTCGATGTAAGTTACGGGCTTGTAAATTATGGTGATGAGTGCTTTGTATGGGTAGTCTTGTAATGCACACAGAAGCTGTTGTATGAGGCATTTTGTTTGCTAAGGATTAGTTGGTAATTATCTTTTACATCTAATGTATAGTCATGACTTTAAATTCAGTACTTCACAGTAGTCAATTGAGTTTAGTTTTCTCCTTTACTCACTTTAGTATAATTATTGAGCATATTCTGTTAGATTAGCTCGTAAATCTCAGCACACAGGTTAGGTCTCTGCAAGTTTTGTAGAAGAAGATTCTGCCTAAGATGCTTCTACTACCAGCATAGTGTATCTTTATGCCTCTATATACATTCAGCTAAAAACATGTAAGTTATGCAATAGTAGTAGTAGTAGTAGTAGTGTAGTTAGTTATGTTATGTTTAGTTGTGCAAGTTATGGGTCTTTTATAATATCTATCAGCATGCGTTATCTTATACATTGTTCCTTCTCTTTGATAATGCTCTGTTCTAAGACTATCGCAACTATGCATATCCACTAGCAAAACATTTAAAAAAGCATGTTAGTATTTTTCTTATTTCTCTCTTCAGACTCTATCTTTTTGACCAGAAGTTTATTTGGATGTGCACGAGGCAAAAAGAGTATAATAAAGATCGTGTCAGATCGCATTCTGTGGTTTTGCCTAAGCTACGGGGGGAATGGGATGAAAAAAGGCGAAAGTTTATGAATGTATGTCCCTACAACATATTTTTATATCAATGTTTCTCCAAAGAGCGACCCATGTTTCCCGTCAAACCTGCATAGAATTACCCAGTACGTCTGCTCCTAATTCGGCTAATGCAATATAAAGTGCGGCCGCGGTCCGACGTCCATGTGCGTTAATTAATTTGATTTGTCGCCTGTCTCCGCTCAGATTGCGCACCCAAAACAATGTGTACAGGGTGTTTGGTAACTGTTGCGGTTAGACGGCTGTTGCGGTTTGTTTCAGAAACTAAACTGCCATCTCAAAGTATGAACAGTATGTCTGGTTTTCTTAGCTTCAGTAATTTTTTTGTTTATGTGTAATAATAGATTGTGTTGCATACCCCAAATGGTTTATGCAGATTTCAGGCAAAAAAAGTCTATAGCACAATCCCATACAAGTATTGGCTTGAAGAAGTGTTTGAAAACACGCAATTTGACAACAGGTAACATGAGCGTCGACAAATTGGTAAGTAAATCATTTTGTGGAAACGGTTGTACTTAGAAACGTCAATTTAATAGGGTAACATTATTTATTTACTACCTACTACCCTTATCCGTGTGTCACTGAGGGGGGCCTACTGAAAACCAGCGCTGAGTGTTTTACACCCAGCATATGCTGAGTTGGTGACCCTTTCGTTATGGGCATACTCTGCGCAGTTGAGCTGTTTAATTCATTGTTCTGTTTGTTGTTATATGTATATGTATGTGCTGCTATATTGTGTTGCTGCTGTCCATTAACGAATAAATGATTATTCTATTCTATTCTATTCTACTTGTAGCAACATAATCTAATGACCAAGTACCAGCTTTTCAAAGGAATATGGACCTTGTAGAAAGTCTTAGTTGTATGGAACCGCCTGTATCTTACAACAAGCGTATATGCAACAATTGAATGTCATTCACGACTAATTTAATCAAATTGCCCTACACCTAAGTACCAAATAACAACGTAAGTGGCATACTTACTAATATGTTTATCTTTTGTACGTTTGTGGGTTTTTACACCATACTTACAATATTATTACGAATTGTTGCTGAGCTGTTTGAGCTGTTAAGGTTTTCGGAAACCTTATAATAAGTTTATTGGTGTTTTCCACTTCACCAGGTCATGGAACCAACCTTTGAGAAGTCATTTCGATTAAAAACACTCATCATCTGCCTATAGCCTTTTCCCAAGTTTTATTGGGGTCGGCTTCCAGTTTAACCGGATGCAGCTGAATACCAGTATTTTACATGGAGCGACTGCCTACCTGACCTCCACAACCCAGTTAGTACTGGGTAATACGATACCCCTTGGTAAGACTGGATTAAAAACACTATACTTTACATAACATCACGCCTGTAATCCCCGAAGGTTTAGGCAGAGTTGTACTGTTGTTGTTGTTGTTGTAATAATAGGTATGTTTTAGTTTAAGGGACGAGCCTATTGTCATCAACCGGACACAAATTAAGACTCCGTAGTTGCCCCTAAAAAAGTCCTGATGGAAAATATCACTTTGCCCGACCTGGGAATCGAATCCGGGACCTCATGCTCAGAAACCGCGCTTGTGACCACTACACCAACGAAGTAGTCAAAACAGATCATAAGAAAAACTACAAACAAAACTACCGTCATAATCAAGACTAATATGATTGTATATTAGAAGACGACATTATGTAAACAATTTAAAGTTCGCACGATTCAGTTCTAAAGATATTCAGTTCCAATTAGTGATATTTCAATTAGTCACTTCTTCAAACCAATTGATAAGTTATCGTACCTCCCGTCCGTTACTAAATCTCCAGGAGATTTATGTCAATAGGCTGGTTTCCACTATCAATAAATTGCAAATCTATTTAGTCCGTCAGTTAGAGTAAAGTAAAACGCATCAAAACTCGAGAGTTGGGGCTCGTGACGTCACAACGCACTTAAAATTATAGCACGGCGTGACGTATTGAGAATTTTTAAAGCGTCATATCTTCGTCAATTTTGGTTTACATAACAAAAGAAAAAATACGTGTTAAATATTTTTTGATAATCTAATTGACGGACTAATTAGATTTTGTTAGGACACAAGCCTATTGTTTAACTATTGTGTCTACTAATTAGTCTTTTATAGATTTAAGTATTTGCCAACCTAAAAATTCTTATCCATTTACCAAACTACCCACCCAACTTCCGACATTAGACATAAAATCAATACAGGCTTGTCTCATCCATCAGCGTCCTTGCAAACGCGCCAACCCGCGTTATCGGTTTGCGTTTACCTTGCTCGTGGAGACTCATGGGGCTTCCTTCCGGAACTATAGGAAACAAGTGATAACCTTCTAAAAGGACTTATTGTCGTTCATGATAATGTGGGTAGATAAATGCTGATAATGGTGCATCTTAATAAGGAACGGATGTTATTATGGAGATATTTAAGGCAGTGATGTAGCCATGTAGACGCTTGTGATCTTCGAAGTGACGGAGTAACCTATAGAACACTCCAAACACCAGTTTAAGTTCTTCGTTATCATCATCATTTCAGCCAAAATACGTCCACTGCTGGGCATAGGCCTCTCCCAAGTGTCGCCACATTGACCGGTCCCGTGCGACTCGCATCCAGCGGATTCCCGCAACCTTCACCAGGTCATCGGTCCACCTAGTAGGAGGCCTTCCAACGCAATGTCTTCCGGTTCGCGGTCGCCACTCTAGAACTTTTCGACCCCATCGGCCATCCGTTTTGCGAGCAATGTGCCCTGCCCACTGCCACTTAAGTTTGGCAATTCTTCGGGCTATGTCGTAACCTTGCTTAAGTTCTTAATCGGGCACAATTCTAGAACGTGGACGATAAGGAATTTCTGGAAAAATCTAGTTGCACTTTGCTCGACCTAGGAATCGAGCCAGGACCACATGGTCAGCAGAAGCGCTTGTACCAGCCCGCTTAGCATGATCACCGTAGACACGAAAGAGAATCGACAAATCTTTTGTTCGTCTGTCATTGAATCGACAAAATGACACCAAAAGATTTGTCGATTCTCTTTCGTTTCTACGGTGGTCATGCTACGCGGGCAGAAGACCATCGAAGCAGTTGAGGAGTCGACTTCCTACATCCGTAATATTACTTTAGATTATAGCTCATCTATCATGGGGTAGAAGTAATTATAGAGCCTTAGAATGAATATGTCGCGTACTTCCAACTCCAATTTTTTGTGTCCAAATCCCAGTTACAGTACGAAATCCGATTCGGTCCTTTGATCTGTGTTTCCGTAGTTTTAAATTGGGTACAATCTGATTTGATTGATCCAACTAACGTCAATCTAGATACGCCTGTGCCTTTCGTAATCCCGTTGTAGTAATAGGGCTGTATGTACCTACCTACTCAAACCTTGTTGGGTATAAAACTCCTTTCTTAGATACCTGCATTGGGTCTGAACCATTCTTCCTTGATCTAATTCATACAGTCCTACATTATCATCTGCCTAGCCTCTATAACCGGATGCAGCTGAATACCTGTCTGTTATAAGGAGCGACTGCCTGTCTGACTTCCACAACCCAGTTAGTACTTACTGGGTTATACGATATCCATGGTAAGACTGGTTGACAGACTTTCGGGCCACTGACTACTTAGCGACTGTCAAAGATCTACAAATAAATGACAGCCGGGATCAACGGCTTAACGTACTTTCCGAGGTACAGAGAAAACTTGATATGTAAACGTCTTTATACTCTACTTAATGAGGAATCTTGGAGTACCGTAATAGAATCAACTGATATTACTTTTTGCATGAATAGTTTTTATGAAATTATTTATAATTTCTTTAACGAATGTATCCCAAAAAAACTACGCAATAAAGCTAGTCGCAAACGTTATCCAGTTTGGTACACCCGTGATATAATAACAGATCTTCGAAATAAACACAGACTACATCAAACTTGGAAAAAGTCTACTTGTTTAACGGTATACAAAGCATTTTCTGATTTAAGAGCAAACCTTAAGCACCGCATTATCAAAGCATATAATTCACATTTACATCATGTTGAACGTAATATAAGAGTCAACCCACGACAGTTTTGGCAGCACATATCCACCCTTCGATGCAAAGGAGGCTTTGAGCCTACAATCAACTATAAGGGTCAATCACTGTCGGGTATCCATGCCGCTAATGCTTTTGCTGATTTCTTTTCCAGTGTTTTCTTACCTGAAACACCTGATTTGAATGTCTCCCAAATATGTGCTCTTGAAACATATAGCAATAGTAACTGCGTCAGTTTAGTTAATTTTTCAATTAACGATGTAGAACGTGGTATCAGTAAATTAAAACTCAGTAGTTCTGCTGGACCGGATAACATTCCAGCTAATATCCTTAAACTGTCTAAAACTTCCATAGCCATCCCTCTATGTCATATATTCAACTTATCATTAACCACTAGAAAATACCCAACTCAATGGAAACTCTCTAGGGTTACTCCTATACCGAAGACAAGGTTGAAATCATCAGTTGAAGACTACAGGCCTATTGCTATATTGTCTGCCCCTGCTAAAGTATTTGAACACATTTTATATAAGGAAATTCAAAGACAAGTCGATATTTATTTGTGCAATGAACAACATGGTTTTCGCAACAAAAAGTCAGTTGACACCAATTTGCTAACATTAGTTGATTTTATTTCTTTTCAAATGGACCGCGGACAGCAAGTAGATGTGCTGTATTTCGATTTTCGTAAGGCCTTTGATAGAATTAATAACGACATCTTGTTACGCAAGTTAAGTGCCATAGGATTTACACCCAGTCTTCTTCTTCTGTTTTCTGACTATCTCCGGGACCGTCAGCAATTTGTTCGTCTTGGCTCATACAATTCACATGCGTATCATACACGATCAGGCGTGAGTCAGGGTTCCATTTTAGGTCCCTTGCTTTTTTTGATTATGGTAAACGATCTGCCACAAATAATAAAACACTCGAAATGTCTACTTTATGCCGACGACCTGAAAATATATGCAACAGTAAACTCCGTGTCTGACTGTATAGTTCTCCAGCGTGATATCGATGCCTTGAGTGAATGGGCTGCCACTAATAAAATGGAATTTAACACCTCTAAATGTCAATTTATGAGCTTTGGCCGTATGCGGAACCCAATACAGTACGACTACAGCGTGAACAACGAGTTTATAACCAGAGTGTCGACAGTGAAAGACCTCGGTGTACTGTTTGATAGCAAACTGACCTTTCATACACACATTATAAGCTTGGCTAAAGAATCATTCAGACGCTTAGGTTTTGTTTTACGTAACTGTCAAGGTTTTAATAACCAGGCAGTTATCAAGCTCTTGTTCAACGCCTTAGTTCGGTGCAAGCTCGAAACTAGCGCTTGTGTATGGAATCCTCATGAGGTAACCTATACACGCATGCTGGAAAAAGTGCAAAAAGCTTTTCTTAGGTACCTCTACAAACATGTATTTGGATATTATCCATATATGTATCCTACTAAATTTCTTTTAGGATGTTTGAATTTTAATTCCCTTAAAGTCAGGCGTGCTGTTGGCCAACTTACAATTGCGTATAAAATTATACATGGTTATACCAACGCCTCGGAATTACATGCTGAGCTGTGTCAATTATTTGTTCCAAATAATTATATTCGCTCTAGGAAACATAAATTGTTTAATGTTCCATTTAGTCGCACTGTAGCTCGATCCACTTCGCCTGTACCACGTATGCTTACGAACCTCAACGCTCTCGTGGAGACCAACCCTGGATTGGACTTGTTTGCTGATGAATGGAAGACGATATTGTTGGAATGTTTGTGGTTCTGCGAGAAGACCGAGTAAAAGGATTAGGTATTTAATTTAGTGTTAATGGTTTTAAATACTGTACTAAATAAATAAATAAATAATAATAATAATAATGTAATAATAATAAATCCATTTATTCCGGTAACAAAGACCCATACATAAATACCTTAACATAAAAATACATTCTAATAACAATTTTTGTTAGTATAAGCAATAACAGCAGCAGCATAGCAGTAATGGGTGGTCACCCATCTACGGATCAACCTACTCACCGGCTTAACCCGAAGATCGACCAGAGCGGCTTTTAGCCACAGTCTCCTACGTAATACAAAATTAAAGCAGCTGGGAACGGGGTACCTACAATAAACCAATTTTCACACATCAAGCCTATAAATATCTAATAACTTAACCCTAACTGCGCAGACTTTCTCTCCGCACCGTATAAGGGTCACAAAGACCGCGTGTTTCCTTGTAAGACAGTGACCGAGTGAACTTCGGTTAACTAGACAGTGGAGGGTTATCGCGGGCCGGTCATCGCGCGATTGGGTACTTTCGGTATTAGAATACGAGATTGCCAGTGTTGGGACAAGTAATTCGGTTTTTGAGGGTTAAGAGTTGCCGTTGTTGTGGATTTGTCTGATATCGAGTCAGACTTTGCAGAATTAGGATATCGGGATTCTGAAGTAAGGTTATGAAGGTCAGGTTGGTCCGTGTTAAATACTGGAATTTTGCCGCATTTGGTTAGACTGGAAGTAGGCCCTAAGATAAATGGGATAGGCTAGGTGTTATTGACAGATGGTTCTTACTGTGCAGGTTGATTCAGTAGCAGCTTAGAAACAGAATAAGAATTTAAAATAAAGCTTGCAAATAAAGCTAAAAGTTTAAAATAAAGCTTTGGTGGGTCATATCTAAGGCAGTTCATATGTAGTAAGTGGCTAATACTCTAAGTAAAATCTAGGACTTTAGCAAAGATCTGTTTTGCCTAAAACTGGCAGAGCCCTCCATAGTTTATTGATCCATATCTCACACTATACCAAAATTTTCGGCACTTGCTTCACACAAAAATAAACATTGCAAAAACACATCTTTTCCTTATACAATAACATGAAGCACTGACATCATAAACGACAGAAACTATTACCAACATTCACATAACACTCGGTTTCCCACAATTTGCGCGTATGATTGATGCGCTGTCAAATCAACGCGTATATTATGTCTAATAAATAAGTGTGGATTATACAATATGCGCTGGAGGTCTGCTGGTAGATATTGTTTTTGCTGACGATATTATGGTTGTGGGAAGTGAAGCTAAGGAAACTGCGATTGAAGAGCAACGTGGGATAGTCCACAGTATTAAAATACTAGAAGCAAATTTCAACAAAGATAGAATATAACTTTGAAATGAGGATGACAAAGTGGAAATAATTGCAAAGACGAGAAGAATGATATAAGCGCTAAACAACTGTACAGCTCTCAGAGGAAGTTTTAAGAAATTAAATAAATCATCACTCTCTCATATAGGCTGATGATGAAATAAATCATCTAAAAATCACTCCCTAAATAACTATCATATCGCATATATCAAAGTACGAATAAAGAATTTTATGCAAGCGTTTAATATAATATCAAAATTATAATTAATCTCCCAATCATCAATTAATACAGCCGCCTAACAGCTACAGCTTCTTTATGCTTGTGCTGCAACAAAAAGCTTTACTGCACCACAATATTACGGATCACCAGCTAAATATCCAGCATCCGGTCTCCTAATTGATTCCGCAGTTATTAGCACCGCTTCATTGGACACCACGATTCTCTTTGTTCATTATACTAAGTGCTTGTTAATCTAGTTCTTGTCTATTTACATTTTGTTTTGCTTCAGAATTAACATTGCAAATGAGTCTATTTTTAGTTGTTTTCTCTTTAAGATCATATTTTACATGTTTTCCTGTTTCGTTATTGTTCGAAGTGTTATTATAATTTGCACAGATTTACAACCGGAAAGATCTTTAGTAACAATGACAACCGTTTGTTCTTGTACTCTTTTACAACATGCATCCTTCTTAGTTCCTTTGCAAAAGTCTTAACCTCAATAGATTTTAATCTCTCCTTGCATAGAATTTTACTAATCGCCGTACTAAGGACTTTCATTGTTTACCGCTCATACATCGATCGTTACAGTTGCGTGCGTCTGCGTCTGCGCAACTCCGATCATATTGCACGCGATTTGCATACAATGGGCGCGATAAGCGATGCTCCGGCGTTCGGCTGGTCCGAAATAGTTACGTACTAGAGTAGGGTGTTATTTGAAATTATGAGATAATCTGTAATTGGCTGTTTCGCGATTACCTATCCATATGATTAGGAAGATATGATCTGTTTCGGAGCTACATTCCGCAAACGTAATTGGTTATTTCCTATGCATGACTTTCAAAGTGTATTTTACTGTTAGTTCTATGCAAAAACATCACTTGAGAGTGCATTGAATGTTTTTAAAATCTAATATTATGTAGAGCACTAACCAAATTAACTTGAAAGCCTAAAGTTGTAGTGATTATAGTCTACGCCTCCACGAAATTAATTGTTACCTTAATGCTAATGAATAGCCTCACAACATAATTAATGTATCTATTCTGTTAAACCAGTTTACTAAATAATTAGTACTTCGAAAGGCCCTACTTTGAATCATCTATGATTTAACATATCATGAGAAATTGCAAAAGGTACATTTGTATGTGTGAAAGGACTTAGGTAAATGGCATGCCATTGATGCCATACACACTGCGAATTTGCGAATTACTTGAGATTAACTGCTTAGTCTGTTCATAGTTACAAACTATCTCCTGTATTCATTTCTTCTTGGCTTTGCCTAAGTCCGACTAAAGTGAGGAAGCCTTCGTTTCAATCCAAGTCTTCTACGACACCAGACTTTCTTCTAAGGAGTGGTCCTTCTGTTCAGACTATAAAACTTCCCTCCACCATTAATCTTGTTTCCAAACATCGGTTTAATGGAGTGTGTAGTTGCATGTACGGGAGCGGTTGCATTCAGATGAGTTGGGTAACACACGCCGCCTACAATGGACCGGGTGCTGGCGACACGGTCGGTGCGTACGATAGTTACGGTGGTTGCCAGCTTTGTGGTTCGCTTCTAGTGATGAAACGGATGATAGATCAAGGATTTGGTTTATTTGTTGGGAGGAAACAAAAGCTTTAAAATTTTTGGAGATGTTAACAAAGAAGGACGCGATTGAAAGAGGTCTTGTTATTCTTCTAAACTTATTGAAAGTTACCTGTAGGGATCGAACCAAAAAAAAATGAATGAGCATTCATAATAATCATATCCTGTGCTGATCATATAATTACCTAGCTGATTCAGAGATATACGTATATCTCTGAATCAGATAAGTAATTAAATAAATAAACGGTTATTTTATTAAACTGGCACGGGAGCGAAATTTAAATTGATTACTGTTAGGTGTGTTATAATGCGCTACTTTTTAACCGACTTCAAAAAAGGCGGAGGTTATATGTTCGTGTGTATGTTTTTTTTTTTTTTTTTTTTTATGTATGTTACCTGATTTCTCTCCCATTTGTGGACCGATTTTCAAAATTATTTTTTCATTTGATAGAGTACACTCCTGAGGTGGTCCCATTTTAATTTGGTGAAGATCTGATGCTGACCTTCGGAGATATACAATGGAACTCTTCAAAAAGAGACGGCAAATCTGTTGTGATAACTCCAATCGGTTGGATGTTCATTTGTTCATTGTTTATACAATATCATGACGGAACATCACGCCTGTATGCTCTGAGGGGGTACGCAGAAGTGTACAATTTACCTGATTTCTCTCCCATTTGTGGACCGATTCTCAAAATTCTTTTTTTATTTGAAAAAGTATACTCCTGAGGTGGTCCCATTTTAATTTGGTGAAGATCTGATGCTGATCTTCGGAGATATACAATGGAACTCTTCAAAAATAGACGGCAAATCTGTTGTGATAGCGCCAATCGGTTGGATGTTCATTGTTTAAACAACATCATGACGTAACATTACACCTGTTTGCTCTGAGGGGTACATAGATGTGTACAGTACACCCAGATTTCGACAGTTATGGCATGTTATGTTCCATTTATTGGGGATAAGCCTATTACCATGACATGTATTGTTAACCATGTACAATGAATGCATAGCAAATATTTGTAAGTATAGGATATTACAACTAAAAATGGAAAAATAAAATAAAACTTTTTTGCCAAAAATAAAACCGACTTCAAAAAAAAACAACAAACAAAAAAAACACTAAAACAAAACCACAAAAAAGTGAAAAATAACTTTAGCTTCAGAAGCCGGTGAGAAAAACACCAAATCAATCAAAGGTCAAGTTTCAGAAGTCGGTGACAAAAACACTAAATCAATTAAACAAGGTCACCGACTTCTGAAACTTGACCTTTGATTGATTTGGTGTTTTTCTCACCGGCTTCTGAAGCTAAAGTTATTTTTCACTTTTTTGTGGTTTTGTTTTAGTGTTTTTTTTGTTTGTTGTTTTTTTTTGAAGTCGGTTTTATTTTTGGCAAAAAAGTTTTATTTTATAATAATTTGTATCAACTAAGTCTTGAGCTACCAGTCACGCTACCTAAGAGTAGTGGCAGTTACAGTAGTGTAGGTAATGACATCAAATTACTTGTTTCGCAGAAAAATACAATTTTTATTGTTAGTAGGGCGTCCGAACCCTTGGTTTTCTTTTTGTCGTCATTATCTGCATTCATGTTTACCTTATTATTTTCGTTTTTTACTCCGGGCAAATTAATCATCATTAAGCAATATTATCCGTGGTCTTATACTAAACTTTGCTACAGCGACTATTTTGAAAAAGTTAGCACCTGTGAGCGGTGTTCGAAGATAACACTACATCTCATGACTTTCATTGCTGTTCGTTCTTCCATAATGTGGATTATCTGAGCATTGATTCCAATATTAAAATTAACAGTATCCATTCTCTTTGTTACAGTTGGTAGTGAATTTGGCGCTGGTGATCTACCATGCGTTGGACTACACGCATTCAGAGGACGAAGAGAGGCTCATATCGCCCGACCTCGAGGGCCTCATAACCGAGATGACAGCGTGTGATACTACAGGTAAGAGATCTTGCAGTAAAGAGTTGAATAACAGCCCGAGAGATAACTGGACCTGTCACATCATTTGCACCTTAGATAGCAGAGGTGTTACCTCTGATAACAACAGCTCAACAGCTTTATGAACAAGAAAAAAACAATGAGATCTTGACAACAAGTCAATACCGACTCATATTGTAACGAAAATAAAGCTCTGTGATTTTGACAGTAATGCCAAATCAAAGGTAAATAAAATTATAATATTGAAGAACTGAATGATATTTAAGCAGTTACTTACTTCGATCTGTCTTGGTTTAGACCATTTACTACGTGATTGTAGATGAGTGTAGATTTGGATATCTATTTTTTTAGTATGTTCAGTGTTAACCACGTAATTACTTTCTATCGCTTGTTACTGAATCTGAGCTTCACTTACCACAAAATTTCGTAAGTATCTCGTTTGGGTTGCACCCGGAACACTAGTTAGTCCCTCTTACAAACTCTTAGCAATCCTCTGTGTCTCAACAGCCCTATTACTGCCAATTACCTATCAGTCATTTTCTGACCACACTCAAATTACATGACCACAACATTATCCATTTACTACCAATAAATAGTTTTCTTGTTAGGTTCGTGTGTCCGTTCCCTACAAATAATAAACTTATACCACCTTTCATCTCGGAGGTCTTCAACATGGAATTACGATGAGCAGTATCGATCTTAGAATATTTTTGGACAACAGTACTGTAGTAAAGTTACATTTCGTTTCTCTCAAAGCTACTTCAAGTAACAACTGGCATGTCCAAATACTTTCTCGCGGTTTGGTAGTTTTTCCTGTTCATCATAGAGATCTATATCTTCATGTTTTATCTGGGTATTTACTCGTATCAATAGATCCATGTTCAGCAATACACGTTGATATGACAAACACCATCACTCTTTATACTCTACAACTCATAGCAATTCATCTCACTAGTTACTAAGTATTGGTACAGTACTCAGAACTTTCACACTGTTGACCTTTTTATAGCGTCGCGTGTAGTACCCGATGATCGCTAACGATTCTTGAACGACTGTTTGTTTGATCATATTTGCATTATTTATGTGCTATTTGCTGATCTTGTTAGTGTTAACTCAGCTTTGTTGGTCTAAAAACTTAGCCTGCTCCTTGTAGGGCTTTACGAAGTTAGATGAGATAATTTTGTAATCGTATGGATTTAAGTCATCATTTGCCTAGCCTTTTCCCAACTATGTTGACGTAGTCTAACCAAATGCATCTGAATACCAATATTTTACATGGAACGACTGCCTATTTGACCTCCACAACCCAGTTAGTACGATAATATATCTTTTTACTACAAATATAATACGACACCCTTTTGGCAAGACTGGTTGTCAGATTCATGGGTCACTGATTACCTGTAACGATTGTTGAAAGATCTACATGGCTTTAAGCCAACTAGTAACCTTATAATATTCAGTTTTTCTTTTCGACCCTTTTATGGGTAGTTCCTTTGATTTTTCCCTTTAAGATCATATTTAGCGAGTAAAGTTACATGAGGAACGTTAAAAGGGTCTCTAGTGGGGTCAATGATCTCTAAATAGGGCCACTTTGATCCCAAGCTCCCTTTACCATACCATCAATATTCATCGATGCGAATCATTTCTAACTAAACTCTAAAATATCCATATTTACCATGGAATTATAATATTAAACGCATGATTCTTCATCATTTACAATTCGATTTTAATAAACGTTACAGTTTTCTTCTAAACGATTGAAAATACCCCGCTGAGCTATTATTACAGACGTGCGTGCTAATGTTGGCCAAAGATCTGCTATTCCGTTATGCTTGCCAAATGCTGGCCAACCAATAATATTTGATTCGGACTCCTGCCTGCGGCTTCTCCTTTTTATCTTAACAGGATAATACAGGCTATGTCCACTCTAAAACTCCAATCTAAATATTCGTAAAACAATTTTTGAAATCTGATAATGTGACGAATACTTAGTTTCGAAGATTATTACCAAACTCCATCCAAACTTGCAAACAGAGTACCTGTATGAAATAAACTTATATTGTCACTTACGGGATACCTTCCGTGATTATCCATTATTCTGAGCTCCCGATATTTCGACGCTGTTGCAAGCGCCATGATCACAGGTTGCCACCACGGAAGATATCCCGAAGTGACAGTATATGTTTAGTTATTGACCGTGAAAGCTTAAAACAGTAATACATTGTTTTTCTCACACAAAGTTATGCCTCAAAGTAATTGGTAAATAGGTAAATGGATATTAATGTTGGCTTTAGCTGACCAATGTACGAAAACATGGTTATAATATCTAATGATCATGTGAATTCTGACAGTAATGATTGATGTTTGCGTGTTTGCCCTTTCATTTCTCCCTTGAATGTTTTTGCTTGGAATGTGACCTTGATTAGTGAGAGTGTTGTGACTATTAAGTACTTTTATACTTTTTCCTTTTGTGTGAACGTTTTGTTTGTTTGTAGAGATTGTGATGTACTTGCTTTTGCACATCCCATCACATCACTGCATCATTCAACTTTATCATTCTATAATGTTCCTACTGCTGGGATACAGACTACTAGGTCTGTAGAGGCTCAACAAAAAGTACTAGAGCAACATGGTACAAAAAGTTCTAGAGCAACATAGTACAAAAAGTACTTCAGCGCCATCTATGCTACAAATGAAGAACTAACAACAAAGTTCTGAATCGCGCTATTAAAGTTATCTGCGACTTAATACTTTTTATAGAAAATCCCAACTACAACTGGGCACAACACCCGTCTGGTCGGAGGATCCTCCCTTTTCTATAGGGGATGAAAAACTTTACACCCAGTTCTTCATACCTCTATAGATCTGTAAGAAGGTGTAGGCAATAATCCACCACGAGGGCACAGTGCCAGTTGTTGGATATCACATGCCTTCGATTTTTGGTACTAGTACGAAGCTACATCATTGGCTTCAGACATATCTAAAGGAATACACATTATCTATTACTACTACCATTCGCTTGTCTTGTATGTAGTTTCGTTAAAGTCAAATGGTGTCATGGATGTTCGCTAGGAAAATTGTCACTATTTTATTTGCTGCTACTCATTTCCAACCTTCATGTCTATTCGAATTAACAAACAGCAAAGCTTCGTTTGTTAGGGAATAAACGAATAACGAGCTTTGTCATGCAGTTAGTTGAATCAACATTGATTCTATCTATCAGTAATGTTTTTTTTTTAGTTTAACTTCTGTTGTATTGCAATCAAGGCTGCTTGTATTTGTATAATGCTTACGTTATCATCAGTTACATTTAGGTTAGTATTTGTACGGGCTTTTCTTCTTCTAATTTAGGGTTAGTGCCTAACCTAGTGTCAGAGTTTTTTTTGCCGTTCGTGGGCCTCTGACTTTGCTGTATATGCCGTCGAGAAATATCTCTCTTCTTACGAATTTTTCCTTCACTGTAGCAAGTGGTAAATTTATACAATAATATGCACATTAATTCGAAAAATCAGAGGTGTGTGTCTTGGGTGCGAACTCGAGACCTCGAGACTTGGCAGACCGACGACGGTCATCATTTAAATTTACACAATACATTACATTTACATTTTTGAAAATATTACTAAATGTTACTGTACCATCAAACCATGCTTCCAGTAGGAGTGAGATACCTTTAGACAACGTCTTTAAGCCATTTTTTTTCGAATGGGAAATCATCAAATGACTCCTCCCGCTCTGGGCGGAGCAGGAGGGAGTGTCAGACTTTTACTGACTAAAATCCACCCATGTTCCTTCTTCGCCCTTTGTGTTCCGGGGCCACGGTTTCTCTTTCGAACAGTCCCGCAGCCCCAGACGTCTTTAAACCTTTATATTGTCTTACATAGAAAGATTTCCACCTTCATCATCCCACTTCAGATCTTCGTCACACCATAAACACCACCCCCTCCATCAAATACCATAATTTACTTACACACTCCTGCAATTAGAACTAAACAAAGCGCCATTAACTGCTACACGACATAGAACATGTTGCCATGGGAATATCTTCTTCCATAACACCATCATAGTATGGGAACTTCTTCAGTACCAGATATTAATATTGCCATGTTATTGTTCACATCGAGGTCAGGTTTAATTAAGTTTTTGTTTGTCATTTACAATGTGCGTGTGTCGTTGGAATGTTGCATTGCATTATTGAAGGTCCGTTAGCTTGTGTTCGTTTGACGTACATATGTCGTTGGTTACAAAGAAGTCAATTATAATTGACTTAAGAACAATTTGGTCTGTAAGGTTAGGAAAATATGATATAAGGTTTCAAGTGAAACCTTCTCCTACCTGTCTTAGGTCTCAAGTTCAAACCCAAGACACGTAGGTACCTCTGATTTTTCAGATTCATGTGCATATTGTATCAATAACACTTGCTACGGTGAAGGAAAACTTCGTGAGGAAACCAAACCAGCATGCTTGAGAGATTTATCAGGCAAAAAAACTCTGTCACCAGGTTAGGCACTAGTCACACGTAAAAGAAAGAGCTGTATGTATTTCTTTACGAAGTGTTTTGTATACTTACAAAAAAGCCTTAAAGATATGTATGTACGATTGATAAAGATACTAGATTTGCTGGGATTCGGTGGGTAGAATAGAACCAACCCATTACACTCACGGGTGTCGTATAAGGCGACTAATTTCTGAGGCAGAACACCTTGCGCCTCCGTAGACCAGAGAATGGGCAGCAGCGTTTTCTGTTAGTCTTTCATCACTGCGATCTCCAATCCACCTGCCAAGCGTGAAGATTACGGCAAATTCCTCCCATCATGGGAGAGGCTTATGCCCAGCAGTGGACGTTATGGGCTGTTGTTGGTGGGAAAAGAAAAAAAGAAGGACGCGAAGAACCTTAACTTGAGGGACAGTAAACAGGGGCAGTCCACACATCTTGTTAAGAATCTTCACTCATTCGAAGGTAGTGTAATTATGGCAGTATAGGCTTGAGCAAATTCAATACAGCAGCACGGAATATACGCATTAACCAAACGGTAGAAAAAAAGCTTTACGTGATCAATATGAGATCTTCAGTCCAATGATACAATAGTAATGAATTTCTTTCATTGCTATGTTCTCATTGCATTCCAGTTCACCAACGGTGTCACTTCCGGCCTTTCTCAATGTTGGTTTATCCGAACTGTATCCACCGAAATACTGACACTGTTCACAAGTAATTAGATAAAAGTTTATTTGAATAATACCCTTTTACTTGTTCTTAGTAAGTGGTTTAAAGTTTTTGAGAGCATTTCTTTTTGGCGCGAGATAAAACTGTTTGCAGGATTAAGATTGCTATCGTTTTAGTTTAAGTTGTTAAGTTTAGATTAGAGATCTCGGCCAAGTTTGAGGATAGTACTGAAGTTTTTGTGCCCCTTTCTGCAATCAACCTCTAATTTCTGTAACAAGTATCTGACTTAATACAATCTTGTACATCATGATATGCAATCAACTCATCGTGGTTCGCACGCCCCATTTCATTACATACGCAGATTTCGTCGTGTTCAACAAGATTGGGTATTAATTCTCACTTTCTATAACATGATCGTGTCCACCTTATGCATGCTTCTATCTCAGCCAGACAGGCTGTCTGCATGATGACATTTGGGCCGCACCGCGACTGTGTTATCAGGGACCTTTGCTCTCGCACCGACTCCGTCGCCTCCCATTGCGTTTAGTTCACAATGCCACGATACAATTCGTTCCGGTTGTCTTTCACCTCTCTTTCCAACTCTCACGGACCCACTCAATCTAAATTAACTTGTCATATTTTCTGCTTTTCCCTCGCGAAGGCAGTTTTTGCACCAACATCGAGCCGACACAGTCTCGATTCATAATCGAGTTGTAATTTCTCCGACTACATATTTACAGCTTCCTGCAATGTTTCCTATATGTATAGCAAAGATGAATTTATCGCCTTTTAATAGCTCACGCAGGAAAGTGTACCGTTTGTATCGCCCATAATTTTATGCCAATCAAATTGTAAACACCTGGCTGCAGTTGCAATGTCAACAGTTTGTTGTTTATGAATAAGAAAATCGTGCTGTAAAACAACGCGGTGCGGATAATTTGTGAGCGGCTCGGAGGGAATGTACACACTTGTTTCGATCATAATCGAGAATCGATCGTGTTGTATCGAGCGCTGGCTTGTCTGATTTAACAGGGCCATCATAAATCTTACAAATCATTTTGATCATGAAGTTCACGGCCGTCTATTTTTGACGTATAACTGTTTATTTTGTTACAAGTGGGCGATCGAATGGATCGCATCGAAAGTATCGATCGGATCGAGAGATGCGAGATGTAAATACCGGTCAGTGGGTCGGATCGGACAGGTGAATAAGTCGAGAACACAATGGATGATGTGACTGCTGGGTGCTGGGCCATTGTTCCCAAACATCCGAGTATTTTTAGCGGCGGAATGTTTGGACGATGACATTATCTTTATTGATCTGACGTGTTCGATGCTGCCTGCGCCGATACGAGGTCGTCGGGTTTAGATCGCATTTTCTTCTTATCTATATTTTTGAACACTTTCCTTTTAAGTATTCCGAGCAGATACAATGCTCTGCTTTATCGTCTATTGATTTGATCGACGGGCTATAATCTAGCACATTTAATTTTTTTAAGAATCGTGACCGACCAGAATACCTAAAGAGACCACCAGACAAATTAAGAAAGCCAAGTTTATAACAAGAACAACAACAAAAAACCGAACAAAAATAATTTCTAATTTATTACAAAGAGTAGTTTGACCAAAAGCGCAGCCCTAATTGCGAGACAATACGTCACCAAAACCACAAGGCCGCCGCAAGAAACTCCACGAGAAAGAAAATAAAGAAAGTTTAATTTTATCTTTAACTTTTATATGCAGATCTAGGGAACAATGTTCACGTTTTTCTCACGGCTTCGGCGGTTTTGTATGGTATGATTCTTTTATGGACGTAAAAGGTTAACGCTATCTTTAGTAATGATTTGATGATTCTACGGATTTGGAGATGCGCTTGGTGATTTTTGAATCATAACTGTATTGTTTTTTGTGGAAACTATAGTATAACGTAACAACCGCTTTGTAGTGCAAGCTGATTAGAACTTTATTGTAACAGTATTTCAAACGAAGTTTGAACCACCACAAATAGAGTTGCTAATTTGAGGGTTACAAAGGCCTTAAATGTAATTATGTAAATATTCGTATGCCGCTTCTAGCGGCGCATATGTCCTGTCCTGCTATTTTTATTATCCGACGTATAAATATCTTTGTCTTTATATTTGTAAGGCTTCCATAGGTATCTTAAGTAAAGTGTCTGTAAAGTGATGCTTCTACTTACTTTTGAATTCATCACATAGTTAGCCTTTTTCCAAATGTATTTGTGAAGGTTGGGTAGTATAGGTACTCTCACTGGATGCAGCTGAATGCCTGTATTTTCCATGGAGCGACAGCGGACCTCGAAAACCAAGTTATTACGATAACCCTTCTTTTTGAATGAACAGAGAAAAATAAACAATTCATTTCACTGATTACTTTGATTTGATTCTACGCTGTAATTCAATGGTAACATTCTTCAACGTAATTTATTACATCACATTTAATTCCTAGAAAATTCCGCAGTCACCGCTGACCTCTGAGTCCTATCTAGTATTAACATCTCTGGTATGCTATCTCATCTAACTTTCTAGGAACAAGCGCGTTTTCACAACCAAGAAAATGAACCAATTTGTTCAAGCACATCTGTCTCATAAAACAATATGAATGGAGAAAGAATGAATGGAATTACCGTATTCTAAGATGATTGTAACCATTCTTCAAATCCGGAACTATTAGGCAGGCATACATAATACCGTATCGTATGTAATAGACAGTTTTGCATCAGCAACGCTTACATTACTCATTCGGGAATGTTTCTCGCTCCAAGTTTGTTTGAACGAGATAAAATTTTGACGATTTTGCGGTACATTCTGCACGGTCCGTTATTTCGTTTACTTGATCTTGCAACAGTTAAATTTGAACTTTAAGGTTTGAGAAAGATAGCTTTAAATCATTCGGTTGGCCAGCCGGTTATTTGATAGACTAGCTGTTGCCCGCGGCTTCGCCCGCGTGCAGTTCGGTAACTGTCCCACTGAATCACACTAAAGATATAAATAGTGCCCTACGTGTTAATTTAGGTATAACCTAAATTAACACGTAGGGCACTATTTAACTATCTATGTGCCAAATTTCATAATCATCACAATTTATTATTATCATCACAATCACCGTCACTATCACAACCACCATCATTATCACAATCATTATCACAGTCACCATCACTATCACAACCACCATCATTATCACAATCATTATCACAAGCATCATCGTAATCACCATCACAATCATCATCACAATCACAATCACTATCACAATCCCCATCACCATCGCTATCACCATCACAATCACCGTCACTATCACAATCACCATCACCATCACAATAACCATTAAAATCACTATCACAATCACCATCATCGTTATCACAATCATTATCATCGTAATCACAATCAACAACACTATCACAATCACAATCACAATCACCATCACCATCACAATCACCATCACAATCACCAACACAATCACTATCATATTCACCATCAAAATCACCATCACAATCTCGATCACAATCACTATCATCATTTTAACAATTGTTATCATCGTAATCCTACCTGACCTGACGCCTGGCCTGCCTGTCCTTCGTACCTGACTTTGTATTGTATAAATCCAGACTTATTACTTAAAATAAAAACAATATTTGTACACCAATTTCATTGGTAGGACAGAGCGGACTAAAATGTATGAATAAGACCTTTATTACAATACCTGTGTTCACAAATAAAGATGATTTGATTTGATTTGATTTTAATCACAATCATTATAATCACAATCCCCATCCACGTCATCACAATTATTATCATCGTAATCTCAATCATTTTCATCATGATCACAATCGCCATCACTATCACAACCACAATCATTATCACAATCACCATCACTTTCACTATCACCATCGCTATCACCATCACAATCACCGTCACTATCACAATCACCATCACCATCAAAATCACTATCACAATCACCATCATCGTTATCACAATCATCATCATCGTAATCACTATCATCACCATCGTAATCACAATCGTTATCGTCGTAATCACAATCATTATCATCGTTATTACAATCACAATCTCCATCATTATCACAATCACAATCACCATCACTATCACCATCACAATCATAGTCACCATCACAATCATCATCACAATCACAATCATCATTTTAACAATCATTATCATCGTAATCACAACCACTATCATCGTAAACACAATCTCCATCCTCGTCATCACAATCATTATCATCGTAATCACAATCATTATCATCGTAATCTCAATCATTATCATCTTAATCATAATCATCATGATCTCAATCGCCATCACTATCACAATCACAATCATTATCACAATCACCATTACTATCACTATCACAATCACCAACACTATCACAATCACCATCATCGTTATCAAACTCATTATCATCGTAATCAAAATCATAATCACAATCATCATGATCATTATCACAATCATCATTGTAATCACAATCATTATCATCGTAATCACAATCATCATCATCACAATCAACATCATCATTATAACAATTATCGTCATCGTTATCACAATCATCACAATAAATCAACAATAACCCTGTATAGAAGTTGAATCCACTATCTTCTGGATCTCAAAATAAATGCCATTTTTGACATCAGCACCCCTGATAATCTCGGTTTCAACACCCATATTGATTTTTTGACATTTCAACCCCATCGCACCCCAACAGGGAATGATGGTAATTCAGGTCCGCCACATTAAATCTTAAAATCGACGTTTTTGTAATACACCCGACCCAATTCACCATACAAACAATACCTATGTTGAATTTCAGACTTTGTAACCCCATTTCCACCTTTAGGGGTTAAATTCTGAAAAATCCTGAAACACAAATGTTAACTCATTTATCGATAGGAGTACTCCTGTTAAGTTTCGAATAAAGTAGTCTAACTAATCTTACTTCCCCATGTAATCTTTGGACCCCCGTTTCAACCCCTGAGGGGGTTAATTTTGAAAAATTCTTTCTTAATGCACCCCTAAACCCCATAAAGAACCTATGTGCCAAATTTGGAATGTCCAGACTCAGTGGTTTGGGCTGTGCATTGATTTTTATACTTTGCCACACCATTTTCCCCTCTTAAGGGTTGAATACTGAAAAAACCTGAAACCCGTTTCTACTCATTTATCAATAGGAGCACTCCTGTGAAGTTTCGGATAAAATAGTTAAACTAATTTTGTTTCCCCATACAAACTTTGGAGCCCCGTTTAACCCCCCTAGGGGATGAATTTTGCAAAATCCTTTCTTAGTGCACCCCTCAATCACATGAGGAACCAATGTGCCAAATTTGGAATCTCTAGACTCAGCGGTTTGGGCTGTGCATTGATTTTTAGACTTTGTCACCCCTTTTCCCCCTCTTAGGGGTTGAATTCTGAAAAATACTGAAACCCGTTTCTACTCATTTATCAATAGGAGCACTCCTGTGAAGTTTCGAATAAAATAGTCTAACTAATCTTGTTTCCCCATACAAACTTTGGAGCCCCGTTTAACCCCTTTAGGGGATGAATTTTGAAAAATCCTTTCTTAGTGCACCCCTAGACCACATAAGAAACCTACTTGCCAAATTTGGAATCTCTAGACTTAGCGGTTTGGGCTGTGCGTTGATAGATGAGTCAGTCAGTCAGTCAGTCAGTCAGTCAGTCAGTCAGTTTCTTCTTTTATATATTTAGATAAAATGTGAAGAAGTTGTAGATAATTTAATTGCTTTCCGTATAAGATGGGTAATCACAAGTTTTATGTGATCACTTTTTGATTCAGAAACGGGAAATTGATTGAATATCTGTGTGCTTGTGTTTTCTATTTATTTGATGCCCTCTTTGAGATTGAAACTTCCCAGACACAGTTATGTTAGTAAAGAAAATGTATAAATGGCGTTATCGATGAAAAGTCCCGTATTTCCATGTCAACGGGATAGTATTTCAAAACTTTATGTTTTAATATCACTTCAACCATGATATTCTATGCTTAAAATGTCACTTGCTGATATCTTCCGTGATTATTAATTATTTTTGAGCTCCCGATATTTCGACGCTGTCGCCATGGTCGCGGGTCGAAATATCGGGAGCTCAAAAATAATTAATAATCACGGAAGATATCCGTAAGTGACATTTTAAGTAGAGTTATGAACCGTGAAAGCATAAAACAATGATATTCTATGGTTGCCTTGTGTAATGAAACTTCCATGAAATCTAATTATAAAGAGTACGACGGGCTTTGAAAGTTGACGAAGGCTGGTTATAAACTTTGTTGTTATTTTATTTATGTATCGTCATTTCTCTATAGCACTGTCTAGCTCTAGTCGTGGCCCCTTTAGCCTCTTCAACGGTGTTAGGGTCGGCCTCCACTCTACTAACCGCTTGGATCCAAATGACAGCCAAAATCAACGGCTTAACATGCTTTCCGATGCACGTAGGAAACTTGGTATGTAATGGATTTGGATGATCATCCACGGGGCAACCTTGGAAGTTTTGGCCCAAGCGGCTCTTATTATTTAGTCATGAGACTTCTAATCTTCTTAAGTCTTAAAAAACCCTCTTTAAAGACGATAACCCAATCGGATTTGCAGTTTTCACTCAAGCATACAACATTCCTCGCAGGTTATGCTAATGAAGTAAAAGCATTTCCCCCATAAGCGTACAGGGTAACATAAAATTATACTGTTTTTCCTCACAAATTGATTGTGCAATAAACTGGTATATTGAACCATAATGTGAGTACGCCTTGCACGGCCATTGGCAACGCTTTATTGGAAAATAATGTGCCGTAGTTAACATTGAGGACATTTTTGTTACGAGACTCGTGGTTGAGTGCGGCTTTGCTCGGGAAATTTCGTTTAGTTTTTATTGAAGTAGAAAATAAAGCTATCTTTACTTTGAAATTCATTGTGATCGGTCAGTTGTTAAATATATTCTCAACTCCAACGATTGTTTGTTGTTGTTTTGGACGCTTATCCAAATATTTAGAGATTACTTGTGCTTTGAAAAACCGGAGTTTTGTTCAGAGTTTTGTAATTATTACCAACACCTTGTCCTTCGCTGTTATGAGACGGTAAAAAACGTCATGAAGAAACCGCCCTGGACAAGAATAAAAAATTCAAAGGTATTATGATATCCACTAACTCATACTGGGCCCGCTTTGTGGAATACAGATATATCCCTCTCAGGGAGGAAGCCTGGTGAATATGCTTATGAAACCTCATCCAATTTGTTTGATTGAATGAATGTGAAGTTCGAGTGAATCGGTTTCTTCTAGGCAAGCGTGCTCCACCCTATAGATAGACCCTATAGATGATATATATATATATATATATATCATCGCACAAGTAGGCCAAATTCAATACTCAAAAGGTTCTCAATATACTTAAACCAGTTCCTTTCCTCGAAGAGTCCATAACCAAGTACTTTATAACCATAACATCAATAACTAATTAATTACCTAGCCAACTCGACAATATAGAAACCCCATTCCCACATTACCATGGAGATAGCGTAACATTTAATCTATTTTCTCATAAATCACTAGTATATTAGCACAATGGATGGTTCCGCGATGCAACACCATCGATCATTATGTGGTACGCTCGATAGCTGGCCAATCTAGCCGTGTAATGGATCTCCGCCCATCTAGTGTTGCTATCTTTCTTTGGTGAATCGATGGCTTGGTCTTCTGAATTTTGTGCTGTCCTTTCTTTGGCCTTAATTATCAAAACAGTAGCATTATTTCTATAGATTGCATGTCTTTATGGTTTGGGATTTGGATGCCTTAAAAAAATGAACGCGACTTATGTCGGTATAATTATTTACCCTGCTGTATTGTTCTTGGAAAATATACTTAGTTGTCTTCAATTTCCTCTAGAGTTACTTCATATTTTTCTCTTATTCCCAGAGCTAATTTTCTACAGCCTTATTTATCGTCACTGCAATTTCCACTCTTGTATTTTTCCTTTCATATATCTCACAAATGTTGAAGTTACAGTCGACAGTTGGAAATGTTCGTGCGCATTTCAATAAGAGTTGGGAGTTTATTTCCTTCTACTATTTCTTCATGATCTTTTGTTTTAATTTTATTTCCTTCATCGGTATCTTCACCTTAAGCTCCGTACGTATACCTACGTAGTTTTATTTCTGGTATAAAAATATCTTCCTTCCTCGTCTTAGTTCTAATGTGTTTCACCTGGACAAACTCACAGATTTACTCATACATTCTCCCTTTCAAAGCTTAGCCCTGTCCTTTGTGTCCAAGTGTCTATATTTTCTCCGTGGGCTATCAGATTCTCACTCGCAAATATAATGGTTCTATTTGTCCATTTTGAGCCGAGCTTTGTGCCCATGTTCAATGTTATCGCGCTGTATGTATTATTTATAAGTAGGATTAGGAAGTGTTTAGGCTTTCTGAGCTCCTGTGAAAGTTTCATTTTGTATGGCTTGAGTTTGTTTTCTGTGTTGTGGAGATTAGTCCTTTATAGGTGCAAACATTAGGTGCTTAAATTGATTTATCGTTATTCGGTCGATTGTAGTGTTAGTAATTACACATTAGTGAGAGGTTAATCTCAAGTTTGAATATCAGCTTAAAGAATGACAACAAAACTGCTAGCAGAAAAAGAACTAATCACAAAGGGATATCGTGGTGTACAGAATAGTTATGCATTCACTTCTTAAGTACCCTTTAACTATATCGAATGCAAAAGGAGAATAGGCGGTAAGCTATTTATAACTTAGAAAAGTAGTTTTCCCGCACTCCAACAC
Source organism: Xestia xanthographa (assembly GCA_905147715.2). NCBI lineage: Eukaryota > Metazoa > Arthropoda > Insecta > Lepidoptera > Noctuidae > Xestia > Xestia xanthographa. Next base: position 5,062,355 of record LR990655.1, read on the forward strand.
TCAAAACTAAACATTTTTGAAGCGCTTTCTCCGTAGCTCTTTGAACCTATAACATTAACATACACGTAAATACTTCAAGAAATAGTCGTTTTACTTGCTTATACTAACAGTGACTAACTAAATTGTACTATTAAACAATAACATAAAACAACGCACGTCTGTGCTGGGCCCATCGTAAATTTAAAGTGCATCCCGTTTCGAATGTGCGAATTTATGCTCACCCTATGTCTTGGGTACCGTTACTGCGTTTAGAAGTTACACACACTGTACTTTTCTCTCAGCTGACTTGCTTGGGAAGCCTTTACCAGGATGCTGGAATAAAATAACTAATAAGACGTGGAGAGAGAAGACTCAACAGTACATTATGTAGTTAATAAGTTACATAAAAAACTTTTTACCGGTAGTGCATATATTAGAGGAGACGAATGGGTACCTTAAAAAGAATATTTTTTGTTAAAATATTAATTGGTCCCCTACCAGGAGACCAATGGGCACCTATATAGGGGCCGAATCCATAACTTTTATGCTGGGGGACGAATTTTAGGGTACGAATGGGCTCTGACCCCTTCTTACTTGACATTTTATAAGTGCTCCATGTGAAATAAAACATTTTGATTTTGTGCATGACTGTTTATTGGTATTATATCTGTAACGGATCTAACGACGATTGGGAAAAAGCCAATGATGACAAAGGCAAGGAATGACAGGGAAGGTCATATTTCGTAATTATTGTGAGGGATTAACAATAAAGAAGAAGGAGAAAACGAATCCCATAAAAGTAAATAAAACCTTACTAAATGGAGAAGTGAAGATTTAACTCAGTCATAAACAAACGTTTGATTAGAGGCAATGCACATTTTAATGTACCGCCTATTTTTATTAGTATCCTACAATGATGTTATATATAATACTGAGGTAGATACGTTTTACCGACGTCAGCGTGGCAATGCAAACACAAGCTGACCAGCTTGTGTGACTTCAGTCTGTCCTGCGCACGTCCTGCGTCTGGTCGCGACGCGAACTGACGTTTAACGGGAGTTTGCTATAGGAAATTAAACAAATAAGGCAGTTGTGTGTTCAGAAAGTGCAATACTTATACTGGGCCGGCTGTAAAAATCAAGAAGGATGTGTCTTTTCATTTGTAAGTACTGTTTATTCTATTTAAAATGGAAAATCATAAATTTAATTTTACTCAAAAATGACTGCCGCGCTGTTGCCGCTTTGTCACCTACACGAAAGAGACAAGTAGCGTGTTGCATTTATGAGTGATAGAGAAAACGAGATAATGGCGCGCGGTGTTGTCAGTTCGGACGACGCTAGAGGATGTTGGGGTGATATGGCCATATGGGGCCTGGCCTAATATATTATTCGAATATCACATATTATTTTTCACCACTGGTGTCCAATATTATCCATAGTAGACAATGATATTCTAATAAACAGATATGTTATACACCTACAAAACCACCGAAAAAAATGTTTCGCGCAGCAGCGGCACCACACCTTTTTATCCATTCTACATTTATAATACATAACTCGATAAAACCAATAAGAAAAAAAGAGACAGATAGTGTTGTTCTATGTCTGGACTCTAGAGTTCACGCGTCGTTGTCGTACTCACGACAAAAATGCATTTCCCATTTCTTTCTTTTTATCCTCCAAATATCAGAATATTAAGTAAATGAAAAATATTAATAAATCGAAGTATATTGCGTAGTTACATGTGGTATGAGATCCCTTGTGTTTTATTTACTTTGGTATCATAATTGGTACACTTTCTGAACACGCACGATGGCATTTTTACAATTTTTATCTAAATTCGTAGCAGCGTATCGCTCGTCGCCATGCGTGTTGCAGACTAAAGGCTATACGGCCCAATTGGGCCGTTTTCGAGTCTTCACGATTGTGCGCTCACAACATAACTGTTTACTAGAATATCATTGTTATTAGATAAATATAACATTTGCCTTTCATCATTAACTTCTATTTTGTTTTAGATTTCATAAAGACGGATTAATTAAAGAAAAATGGGTACAAGTAGTCAGAACCCAAAGACGAGAAGATGAATGGATGCCAAATGCCAACAACATACTCAACTATTTGTTCTCAACTTTAGTGATAGTGAAGTGATAGTGAAACAAAAAAAACATACATAATATTATTATTTGTAAATAAACATTTTTATATTGAAAATTTACTGTATATTTTCTTCATGCTGCCTGATAGGTACCCATTTTTCCCCATTTCACTCTATCTAGCTGCTGTCATAGACTGACATTGGCCGTCACCCAGCTAGCCGCTCATGTAAAATATCGCCATGTTTTTATTTCTTTATAATCAGTATGACGTCTCTATTGGTAAAATCTCATTGGTATCCTAGTATTTATGCTAGGTTTCGATAATAAAGCTTCACCACATGAGCTCGTTAGAGCATCCTGGGTTAAAGGTTGTAGACACAAATCATTAGTAAACAAACATTTGACAACCTTGATTGGGTCTGTAAAACTGTAGTAATATTCGCTTTAGCACAGAAATAAGAAACTCTATTGATGCCTACCTTTACAATTACACAACGCATAGCATAGCCATAGCAGTCGTAATTCACTTTTATTATAAGTAGAAATTCACAGTTCCCACCCCGCGAAATGTTACAATACGAAATTCCAGAAAAGTTTGCCTTCCTCTGAAAAAACTAGTTTACTAACATGTTCGCAGAATAGTTGAAAATCTATCTGTCTATGTCTTTTATGATTTTCCCTTCTTTTATTGCTGTAAAAGACGTAAAAAGAATTTTGAACTCAGCGGAGCAGTCAAACCAATTACAGACAACAAAGAAATTCGGGATTACTTCGGCGCAGAATTGTTCTGGGACTTGCAAACAATTTGATCAGGACAAACAACAATATAGAGGAGTACAAATTGGAATATAGAGATTTTCTTTATTTGTAAAGGGTTTCTTTTATTTGATTCCTTTGTCGTTATTGGAAAGGACATACCCATCTAGTATAAAAATAAGAGGTCAGTCGATTGACTTTGATAAAGATTGCTTACTTTCCCGTCATTCCAGAGAAATATTTTTACAAAGATTTTGCTCAACGGGGTCTTAAATGATTTGAGATTTTTATTCATTATGACAACCAAAATTTTCTCACAAAACGATTACATTTCACCGAAACTTTCAAAGCTGATGTCCCAGATATTTCTCCGATGATTCCACTTAAAATCGATATTCCGGAGAATAACAGTATAAGACAAGTAAAATCCAGGTTTCGACCAATTACAGTCCTTATATTGCTTCGAATTCTGCCGGTGACCCAAACTGTTGGCTTGAACCCATGTTTTGAGGAGAAAGTTTGTTCACATATAAATTGTTATTATTAGTCCCCATGATATGGCTGGCTTTGTTTAGGCACTTGATAGATTATTACAGCGAGATTTTAGGTTCTGTGGGAATACCTATTGAAAAGAACGAATTGCAAATGATGATGATTACAATGGGTTTCAACCAAAAACGCCAACGAGAGCATGATATAAATTCTTTCTTACCTAAAACAGAATTGAGGATCTACAAATCGCAACCGCAAATTTAGAATATATTACAGATAGAATATCCGTGATAGAATTCTTCGAAAAGACACTTACAATAGTAAGGGTCTTCTCATCCATATTCTGTCTAACTTTCTTGAAATGCTTACTGTTCAAGCACTTGAAGAGTGATTCTAAACTTTTGGAACGTTACCGTGGGAGTCAACATCATTAATTTCGATCAATATGTTGTTTGTCACTTGAAAGTTTGCAAATCTGTGAAGTTTCTACACACCACGTGGTTATCTAACCAATGGGAGCGTAAAAGGAAAATTGAATCGGTGCGGTTTCCTCTGAGACTGGTTGCTATTCATCATGGTTGCAAGCTGCTGTGATATTTCCGTCTTCTAACTTTGCATAATGTACGTTTTCAAAAGTTCAAGGATGTTATGTGAAAGGGTTTCTAAATGTAAAGAAGTTGGTGCTCATCTTAAGTATGTATATTACTCTTGAGTGTGATGGAGCTGCTGTTTTGAAAGCACCGATTGAATTTTATTGCACTGAAGTTGATGCAATGTTGCTGGCATTAGCTCTTAAACAAATTGAACTTGCAGTAAGCAAATCAGAATGTTTATAGGTTCAGTTAAAATGGCGGCTGTTTACTAGCACTTAAATATCTAGCACTAACTTTCTCAACTATAACTCCACTTGCCATGGCCATGGTATTCTCACTTCCTTACGATTATACCAGGATAGGTGCTCACATCTTAAATCAAACAGATACAAACATTTACCATACTCAAGGAAGAAAACAAATAGCCGCTGCGTACAGAACATAGTGCCTGCAAGATAAGCCGCCACACGCAGCCCTGAGAAGCAAGGCTTATCTGCAACAAAACGCACAAACCGTTAACAGCCTGTATCTCCCACGATACACGCAAGTTCGTCGATTACAACCAACTATTACATGGAAACTATTACATGCTGATGTTTCCGACTGCTAACTGCTTTTTGTTTGCCGTTCGTTTAATTTATTTCTGTTCCCAGAAAGAAAACATTGGTTTTCCGACTCTGGTAATGTCAAATTGGAAAACTAATTTGAATTTACTAAGGCTTTTACTTAACCAGAAGTTGTCGTGCTCAATAATGAATGCACACTTGATTAGAGAAAAGCGGATCCTTTCAATATAGCAGGAAATGAGGGAGATCGAATGAAATCCAATCATCTAATTCAGTAGCTTGTGAAATTGCGAATAAATTCACACATAGTCATAATATCACCGTACTAGGAATTCATAACACGAGGCAGTAATAAGCTCATGCTCACTATGTCGTCATAATTGGCGCCGAACGCTCTCGAGCGAATAAATCTACGCATAGTTAGTTATCCATGCTACTAGACGTCTGATGCTTGCGTAACGAATTCGCGTCTATTTATTACTATTAGCTCACTCTGACTCATGACACCCTGGTATTAGCATGTCGTCTTTGTGAATTTGACTTAATAGCGTCATAATTTGTGCATTGTTGACGTGTTGGTAAATAGAGACGGATTAGACAGGTTGGGATGTAGGCAGATCATTCAATTTATCCTTGATGCTATGGAAATTGCATTTCTACAATTCAATGCAAGCTTGCATTTCTACAATTCAATGCAAGTTTTACTATCGAAGCTACTAAAGTCACTCGCAATTAATCTCACTACATAGCCTTGGGGAAATTCAAGCTTTCTTTGGTCCTCCGACGTCTGTTCACGTTTATGAGCTATAGTAACATAAAATATGAGCTATAAACAAAGGAATATGTTGTACAAGATTCTAGGGTAGCCATAACGTTTGTCATTGACAACGTTAATTTGACTGTAAGTTGCAGAAAGTGTTACTTATGGCACCGTTACTCCATTGATTAGGTACTTTATTATGCCATACATTACTTACAGTTACTTTGAATTTGTTACGTAAACTCTCTCTGCTCTCATTAGCATAGGCTCAGCTTTTAGCGCTAGTGTTTGGCAGAAATTATTGAAGTGATAAAGTAGTTTGGCAGTGTTTATTAATGTTTAGTAAGAAAGTCGCAGCCGTCTCTGTAAGGAATGTTCGCGGCAATGTTAGGGAGCGAGTGTTTGACTGTGTTTATAATAGATCAGATAATACAGACGTGGGAAATTATAATATTTGGAATGGGAGATGCAAACATAATTAAAATTCTAATGTTATTTTCCTTTTAATTGTTTTAGCCGTTAAGGGAACAATCCAATAAGAAAACGAATGTCCAGAGGACTTCCAATTTCGACGGTATCTTCCTCAAACTTGCAATTTGTCCAAGCCCACAGTCAGAATTATAAAATTGTCTTATTAAGGTGAATGCTTCGACCAGCCCGCGAAATTCAAATTTTCTTACGTTTTTGGCAAATTGCAAGCCAGTGCAAGGTTGTATGTTGATTAAAATATTGGACGCGATTGTAAGACGTATGTAGTTACAGAATTATAATCATCAAAACCATCAATACAACCCTCCAAGTTCATAAAGGTCTAGCAATGACTTTGACCTTGAAAAAATCGTTTCTCGATCTTTATGAACTTGGAGTGTTGTATTGATGGTTTTGATGATTATAATTCTGTAACTACATACGTCTTACAATCGCGTCCAATATTTTAATCAACATACAACCTAGCACTGGCCTGCAATTTGCCAAAAACGTAAGAAAATTTGAATTTCGCGGGCTACCCTGGAGCATCAGCCTTAATCACTTCTGGTTTGTTCACATTTTTAATTTTATCTTGAACTATTTGTATGCAATTTGGATCGTCAGTCTTTTCTTCAACAATCTTAGATGATGTATTGAAAGCTAACAAAGCAATCAGTAGGTAACTATAACGACTTAACAAATTATACTTGTATTTTTTCAAGTTCAAAACACCTGAAGAGAAAATAAAGGAAGGTCAGTCCTGAGCTGACGAATGGTACCTGTTATGTTCCACATCACTCAAGTCATTTGGGAGTCGAGTATCGTGATTGCCACTTATGGTTTCCCATTGTTTTGTTTGTTGTCCACAGAACAAAAATAATAAAGTTTATAACAGCTCTATGGATTTTTGGCTTAGGGGTCGTCCACATAAATCTGTATCTGGCATTGCGTCGTTAATGCATTAACGTGTTTAAGACATCGTTCTGTTTCTGTCAATAATATGAAGATGAACGAGACAGAAGAATTTTTAAAATATGTTTCTCGCTCAACTTGTGATTTGTGGTGCAAGCAGGCTTAATGTCAAAAATACCACATTAAATTGTCGCAGACAATTGTTGAAGTTATGTTCGATAATTAACACAACAGGAAGTGAATCTATAATGAGTTTCCCTATAGCTTACAGGTCTTACGTAGGTATTTCTAATTCCACGTAAGACAACAATGTAATGTTCAACAATCTATTCATTCAGGAAGTATAAAGAACATTACTGAAAACCAGAATAAAATACATACATTCTTCTATCAATATGTTGAGAGATCTCATTTTGTTAAAAGGACAAAAAAAACAAGATGAGGGAAGGAGGGGAGGGGGTATTATACCCATTATTAAATGGGTATAAAAACCTTCAAATGCTACCAAAAGATACGGAACAGCCACAAGTGGTGCTAGATGTTCAGGGAAAATTGACATAAATGATGAAGAGGGTAGAGCAATAAGATAACAACAGAGTTTTAAAGTACCAACAACTTAAACGATACTTCAAGGGGCTGCGGGACTGTTCGAAAGAGATACCGTGGCCCCGGAACACAAAGGGTGATGAAGGAACATGGATGGGTTTTAGTCAGTAAAAGTCTGACAGGGATCCTGCTCCGCCCAGAGCGGGAGGAGACATTTGATGATTTCGCATCCGAAAAAAAATGCACAGAAACTTTGGGGATTGGCACAAATTAAAAAAGGTACCGGAAGAACCGCATAAATATGACACAAAATCGCCAAAAGTGGAGAGATTTGAAAGAGACCTACTCAGCATTGGGTGGCCAAACGTTGAAGAAGACGGAGAAAGGTGATAATGTCTAGTTGGTAGTAAAGTAGTAATGTGTGACGATGGTGATGAATGATAATAATAAAAACATTTAACTATTCCAATATTAATTCTCACTAGATGCAACAGAAAATCGCAAACCATCTTCTTACATTGTATAGACCCCTTTACAAACCATTTGTTGTCCAAAGATATGTTTACGAAAAACGTAGTAAACTGTCGGCGGCCATTGTCTGTTTGATGGATGGTTTCACATCAATTTTGTTACTTTTAGTTCTTTGCTTCTATTCGTCGAGAGGCAACCTTAATGGTTTAATATCAGAGTTTATTTTTCGTTGTGTCATGTGATAATTAGTGGATGTCTGCTGGCGATGAAGGCTGATCGATTTTAGTTGGTAGCGCTTTTTAATTGTGTTTATTTTTGCCTTCAGCAGACTCGTCAAGTTTTTGTTTTATCGTCGGGGGTTGATAAATGTTGAAGGATGATGTGTTTGAAATTAGATTTTCTTTGGTGTTGATAGCTATAGGCTGTTGACTGAAACTTTTTATACAGTAATATAGGTAGGCATAGGTATGTAGGTGGGACTGCCTCGTTGATCTAGTCACGACTGCTGATCATGAGATTCTGAGTTCTATTCTCAAGTCGTGAAAATAGTTATTGAGTTTTCCATCCAAAATTTCTTAGTAGCAGCCATGGATTTGTGGTGTAATATTATGTTTTAGGTAGCACATAGTATTAGTAATAGTCTTCTTTTCACAAATTACAAAATGCGAAAATTACATAATCAGACAACATTCGGAAACCTTCTAACAAAAACTTATTTTTAATTTCCATCACTATCACTACATATTATAAAACAAAGTCCTCCGCCGCGTCTGTCTGTCTGCTTGCGATAAATTCAAAAACTGCTGCACTGATTTTCATGCTGTTTTCACCAATGGATAGAGTGGTTCTCGAAGAAGGTTTTAGTATATAATTTGTCAAGTTTTTGTATAAGTTGGCTAAAATATAATGACATTTATTGGGTTGCGGGAACGTGATCAAAATTTCATGAGTACTTTTGGTCGCGATAACCGACATCCACGCAGGCGAAGCCGCGGGCATCAGCGAGTAATTCTAAATTTTACTTCACGAGTGGGCTGATCTATCAGTATAATTCATCAAGCATTATTAAAGTACTTCTAAAAGTTCGTTATATAAAATGTAGTTCTCATGTCACGGGTGAATCATTATCACTATCAAGTATGTTATTATCAGAATCTTTTAACGAACACTTTCGTTAGCCGCCCACGAGTAACTCAATTAAAATTATATTATCTATAAAAATCGTGATATCTACTCTATAATAGCACTCACTGTAAGGGCTGTCACTTAGAACACAAGTATATTGACGATATTTATATTCATTCTCAAGGCACTATAGTCAATTTGCGTGTATTTTACATTTCAACGAGTCAATCCGCTTTTCATTAAAAACAGAAGCATTTTAACACTTCAATACCCGCAATTACAGACACAATTAAAATAACAATGCACCGTGCCTCTGGAGGTACGGCCGGGAGCATACGGGTTAATGCCTACCGATAAAATTAACATAATAATAAGACAGATAAGTAAATTGCGGGAATAATTATACCAGCCCTAGATAAAGTTTCCTTTAGCCGTGTGGTATCCGGCATAGCCGTGTGGTATCTGGCAGAGTAGAATAGAACCAACCCATTACACTCACGGGTGTCGTATAAGGCGACTAATGTCTGAGGCAGAACACCTTGCTCCTCCGTAGACCAGAGAATGGGCAGCAGCGTTTTCTGTTAGTCTGTCATCACTGCATGCGATCTCCAATCCGCCTACCAAGCTTGGAGTTTACGGCAAATTCCTCCCATCATGGGAGAGGCTTGTGTCCAGCAGTGGACGTGATGGGCTGATGTAGTAGTAGTAGTAGTAGTAGTTGATAAAGTTTCTGGGTGTATCTATCAAAATATGTGCAAGCATAAATAGAGTTTTAAACTGTAATAAAAATACCCTTTGCAAGCTAAAAAAATCAAGAATAAAAACATTATTTAAAACAGTTTTTTTCTACTAGTGACAACCCTACTACCAAACTGACCATTGACATATAATCCGCGTCCAATGTCAAGAGTCAAGCTCCACCGTCGATTGGTCAGCGGCGATTCAAAGCTCGCAAATGTTGCGCTTACGCAACACAGGCGCTACGCGCTGACGTTGTCGATGCAATATCGATATCGGTTCAATATTGACATATTGACAAGTCGTGATTACCTATAGTGTGTAATGCGACCACACGTGGTGTCTAGATTAGCTAGTTAGTTTTGTTTGAATAGAATTTAATTGGAGCAAGCTGGGTGTGTTCTAAATTAATGCTTTTTGAATCTGACGAAGGTAATGAAGGCTGTTTAGTAAAGCCTCTAAGGTTAGGGGGGCTTCAGGCTTTGATTTGGCATGATTTAGCACAATTAGGTGGACGAATATAATATGCTGATACAGGTCGCGGCACGTAACTCTAGCGCTGACCGTTATTGCGCAGAAGTAAAAAATAAGAATATCTTGGGGAGTGCGTTGCTCCGATTGGCTCTCCAGTCGAAAAACATGCGCAGTTATCCCCTCCACGTTTCGTTCAGCGCTAGACTTACGTGCCGCGACCTGTATTATTATATATTCGGGAAAAAGTCGCTGGGTTTAGCTCGAATTGTGCCGAACCGACCCGATACGAGCACAGTTGTTAAACGGAGTTTATCGAGGTGGTAAGATCCGAATATTTGTAGTAATTGCTACAGAACACCCCATAAGGAGCGTGCACACGTTTCGGAGAATGGATCTCTCTACCCTCTTAACTCAAATTCCAAAATGAAGCATGCGGAGCTAATATCTGTAGGGAAACTATTCCGCCTCGTAACTGAATATTCTGCTTAAACTTTGATGTCAATGTCGTCCTTTGAGTTCAAAGCTTGGATTATGTAGTTTTACTCACGTACATGCTACTAGGGGTATTCTCATTTAGATGTTTAGTAACTCAAAGATAACGAGCTTCGTTTTATCACAGTTCCCGGACTATTAGGTATGATACTATTTTAAAGGCTGATTCGGTCTTTAACAGTTTTCACTATCATCTGCTTAGCTAGGTATATTGTAGTTGGTCTATATTTTTTTGGCGACTGGCTATCTAGCTTCCACAACCCAGTCCAAAACTGTCCAGGTGATCTTGGTCAACGTTTTAATGAGACTCTTGAACACTTAATCATTTATTGCATTATTATTTTTATGTCAGCCTACTCTGTCCCACTGCTGGGCAAAGCCTCATGGCTTTCTTATTTTGTTTACAATTTCCCTTCTCCGACCAAATCGTTAAGGACGAGTCCAGATCGTCACGCCAGCGTTTCATGGGCCTGAGGCCCTACCCTCTAACGTCCGTCCATCCGCCTCTATCCGTCTCTCTCGCGCACGTCTGCAGATGAGTGCGAGTGAGAGAGACAGATAGAGACGGACGGACGGACGGACGTTAGAGAGTAGGGCCCCTGCCTCGTTTACGACGGCCGTCTTCAGACACCCATTGTGTGACTACCTGTATGTGTAGTTAGGTGGTGTTTATTGACATATTCTTCTCTCTTTCCAGATGACGACGAGGAATGCGGCGCTCTCTCCGAAGGTTCAGAGACTTCGGAGTGCGGCCGCGCCGATACGGACGACGAGGGCATCGAGCGGGACTCCGAGCCTGCCCCCCGGAGGAGACTCCGGCGGAGACGGTTTATGCTCAAGGATGTCGTTGAGGTAAGGGGATTAAGAGTAGAGGGGATAATTTGGTCCTACATAACTGGCATTGGTAGTATATCAACCATCTGGTATCCTCGACACAAGCTTCGTTGCTTAGTGTGGCACTAGATGGAGGTGTGTGTAATGTCTAGCGATATTTATTTATTATTATCTCTAACGACAAGATAAGCAATGCCTATTAACATTAACCTGATGTTAATGGCTTGAAGCTTTTATATATAACGCTTTATGAAGTTTGGTTTTTGGGAATGTGCGTCAAATTGCGTTTTGTTTATTAAAAACGTCGGTTGAATCATTCGTGATCAGAGATCTTCAAGCTTTTTAGAAGTCTTTAAAGAAACTTCGAATTTTCTCATTACATGCTACTAGTTACATAGTTGGGAAAAGGCTAGGTAGATGATGATGCTGCTAATTTTTTGACACACATTGTCATAGATTAACAAGGGACTAGCGAAACTAACTAATTACGTTGTCCGGAACAATTACCGTGACTCGAGACGGTATATAAAGTGGTCTTTGGATCCGCAACGCCCATAATTTGAAGAAAATGAGAGTAATCAAATTAGTTAGTGCTACTGGGCACACTGTTCTATTTATGTTGTTTGTTCCTGATATGATGATGATACTGAAAAGTAACTCTTTTAAAGGAATAGGATTTTTCCTGTAGCAGCCCCCTCGCCTCATTTTCCATAGGACAAACATTATTTAGTATTTATTTTTAAGAAAACTTACAGCTCATACATTCGAGCAGACAAAAGAAGTAACGAGATGACGACGACGACGACGACGACGACGACGCCAACGTCGACGTTCTTTCGAGTAGTCAGAAGTAAATCTATCGTTTATCTGGCGAATTGTGGGTGTACTATGTTACAGTCCTGCTCTTTGGTGAAATACAGGCGTGAAGTGGTTGATGTATTATAATAGTGTTTACTGTTTACGTGTGTGTGTTTGCTTTGTTAAATTTCGTGATTGAGTGATAGAAACTTATCGTAAAGACACCGTAGTACCAAAGACCTGGAAATTATCTTGAACAGTTCACGTCTAAGTAAAAAAATCTGTTCGATTATCGATCTAAAATAAACCAGTTTTAAAGATCTCAATCCTGATTAAATTACGAGAGCTCCATAAATCCATTCAAACTATACCATCTTTATCTTTTTTATTCTATATACACTAGTTTACACTGTCGACTTTCTCTCAGATATCAATCCTTATCGGAATAATGAGGCTTGGTGTTCATTTACTGTCGAGCGGTGACAAAGCCCCGAATAACATGTTACTGGTATATTTAGATCGGATAAGGATATACAACTTTGATGGAGAGGGTTTATGAGATAAATCATGCGTAGAGAGATTTATTTGAGATAATTCCATTGAGGGAATGATGGAAATGTTTATAGAGGCTGTAATATTTTTGTTATTAAATTCAATAGGGTATATGCATTATTTTATTTATCACTCTAAACAAAGCGTATTACCATCAGAAATAGCAAAGTGAAATTATTTTTTTAATATCTATAAAAAATACTAAGTTATAAGCATTTGAAACTGCTGATTAGACAGAGAGATATGATACAGTGAATGACGTCATTCGCTGCATCGACGTACAAAATCCATACTAAATTCCGTTTATCTAATAAATAAATAAAAATCTTTATTTATACAAAAACCTTCAACATTGATTTAAGACTAGATCACATGAATTTCAGTAAAATAAAGGTAATACAGATAGAGTAACCCTGACTCCCAAACTAGGAGATCCTGTGACTTAGGAGTCAGTGTTCTGCGTGTCACTATGATACAAAAACCTTTTACTAAAAAGTGTGTTAACAAAATCTTGGCAAAATAGAAACAAATTTGAAAGTACAACTAAATTATTTTAACAGAGATTAAAAACTAGGAGTGAAGGAATTTATTAAACGTAGTTGTATTATGAATGTGCATGTGTAGGTAATTGTGTGTGAAGATGTGTAGGTGTGTATGTGAGAGTGCGTAATGGGAGGTAAGTGTGCGTAAGTGTGTGTGTGGGATTGAGATTGTACATATTTGCGTGTATAAGTGTTGTAGTGTTAGTATATTTATGTATCTTGCTGAAAGGGTTGGGACTGTTATATTTTAAAAAATGGGTAGAAGAAGTATTACACGGCTACTGCCGGAGGTGAAGTAATTCTTCTGTCCGGTCGTAGTCCTGATCCTGAAGCCAACTTTGAACTTTAACCTTGACTTCATGGTGACTTAGCCCAGTTAATTGAGTAGTTTTAGCGATGTTTCTGTAAATGAAGGAGCTGACAACATAGAACTGGCGCCTGGCGAATGCGGTCTTGTGGCTTATTGTAGGGAAAGTCATGTTTGCTCTGCGCTTAGTGTTATCTGGTGGGGGAATTAGTCTATGCTTCCTAAGTGTGGCTCCGAGGATAAAGAGCTGTCTCACCGAAAGTAGCTTACAGTCCGCTTATAGTTTTATCTAGAAAGAGATAGAAACAAAAGTTTAAATGGTTATAACTTTTGTGTTGTTTGACTGATTTATGTCTTGTTTTCGCTTCTTGTCATTATTTTTATAGTACTTTAACATTCCGTATCGATATAAAAAAAAGAAAATATATGCATATTCCCTGTTGTCCGTTCTATATTTGAAACCTCAATGTCGTTACAAAAAATACAATACATACATACATATACATTTAAATAGTAAAATCCTTTTCTCACCAAATAAGCGATGTTCTATGTTCAGTTCAAAAGACATTGGGCCATATGTACCACTATGATTGGCACATTATTACCCAATTTTGGGTTAAGCTCGCCTTTGTACATAAGCCTTTAGAATTGCAATTAATATGTATATTTTTTTTTTTGTGTGCAATAAAGAACATGAATTATTGATTTTCTGGTTCTTAGAACCAGGTATGTTTTTGCTATGATTTTGTAAGGATATAGCGATGAATATTGTCAACTAAACTAAAATTATTTTACCATAATCATGTAAGCACCTATATTCTGGCAAATAAATAAATTTCATTTCATTTTTAATTTTTCCTGACCTATTGACAAATATTTTGTTATTAACAAAATATTTGTCAATAGGTCAGGAAAAATTACCACAATACAGACAAAATCTCCAAACTAAAAAACCGGAAGTCTCGTCCTAAAATACAAAAAGTGTCCTCAATAATTCTTCCCACAAGATAACATTACCAAAAAGTTTCCTTTCTTTCCATTGTCGCCATGCCATGGACCCCTAACACTTATGATATTGCATCACGTCTAACAGTGCCCGATGTCATCCACTTTCTCCGTCACGTATTAGGAAGTTATTAGTGGATAACCTGACGTTATGAGGCTCTGATGGACTTGTTAAGTGAATCCGATAGGGAGTTAAGGTGTCAGCTCATTCGTGCGGTCGTGGGAATGAGATCTGTTGTAGTGAGCTTTGATTTAAATATGTATGTAAGTGTGTCTGTGTAAAATATAAAGATATTTTGAAAATGAATGAAATGATTTAAATATGTGGTGTAATAAGCTATTTTTGTAAAAAATATATTTATTAAACACAGACAAATAATATTTACATTATTTACACACTAACTCTACAATAGAAATAAAAATATTTACAAGTATCAAAAAGCTATTGAATGTAATTTTTTGCGAGATGTCGATTTCAATAAACAGTGATAATGGTGTAGTAGTTATTATCTTTGTAAATGAGAGCTTTCTTTGACGTGCACTGAAAACGCATTATGTCGCCTTTTTGAAAAACTATGGTCCATGTAGGTAGACCGTCTATCATTTTCACAAAACCCTATTAAGTCGCTAATAAGTATTAGTCAAGTAAGGGTACCCATTTTAGATTTTTTCGAGCAACTGTAGTCCGTATAATTTAAACATACAAACTTACAACAACAAATGCCCATTCCTATAATCAGACCTTTCATATAAACGTTACGCTGCAGTCGGCTAAGACCCTAACACTCATAATTTTTATGTAATAAGATAAGTGTTTGATCTCAAATTTCTATGCGTTTGTTTTACGATGTTAGTTAATATCCACAGTATAGTTGTCATTAAGCCCGTAATTAGTCGGTGTAATGGCTTTCCGAAAGATATCGATGGCTTATTATGAAATCGTAGGTATTATGATATCATTGGGTAAGTGTGTAACGAACATAAATTCTAATGGGAGTTGCATCATATGTTACTTACTAAGTATGCTTATTTTGAGCACCATAGAGGTTTCAAGATTTAGTTACTTTGTATGATTACTCGTATAATAAGAATTAGTTATAGCTCACTGGCACTAATTTGTCAATTATGGTCGATACGAAAGAAGGTAAAGAGTAGATTTTTTATGTTTCTTCTCATTTTTGGTAATAGTTTCTTTCGAGCTGTCAGTTTATTGTATAAAAAATATATATTCTCGTAAGTCCCTACTGGACTAACGAGAATATACAATTATGCCATGCCATCTAAATATGCCATTTTGAATGTCACTAATAGTTTAACAGTACCTTATTGAAAGTTGCAAACAGAAACTGTGACAAGCTCACAAGAAAATGTTTAAAGCACTCTTTTACTGATAAAACAAATTGAATTTCATATTCACTTAAAGAGAAAACCTTAACATGGAATGCGCAACAAATTTATCGGAATAGTCACGGAAACCAGTAACTGATGATTTTTAGGGTTCCGTACCCAAAGGGTAAAAACGGAACCCTATTACTAAGACTTCGCTGTCTGTCCGTCTGTCCGTCTGTCCGTCTGTCCATCTGTCCGTCTGTCCGTCTGTCTGTCACCAGGCTGTATCTCATGAACCGTGACAGCTAGACAGTTGAAATTTTCACAGATGATGTATTTCTGTTGCCGCTATAACAACAAATACTAAAAACAGAATAAAATTAATATTTAAGGGGGGCTCCCATACAACAAACGTGTTTTTTTATAATAATTGGTACGGAACCCTTCGTGCGCGAGTCCGACTCGCACTTGGCCGGTTTTTATGACATTTGTGTAAAATGGAAAGTTTAAATGCAACGGCTGTAAATTACAATAAGTTACAAACGAATAGAATATACTGGAATGCAGTTTGGCGAAAAAGTTATAACGTAAATATGACTTTTTTTATTTTTTTTTAAACATAAAGGGGCTTTTATCCATACGGATATGCCAACCCCATCGTACCTTAATTCCTATTTACATATGCAGAATATTTACTTACTATGTACCTATTGTGCCTATTAGCAAGAGAATCATTGACTAGATATCTTCACCAAGCTACACAACCTTTTTGCAATCGTTGATGTAGGGTTTGCTAAAATGATTTGGATCAGCCCAACGTCCAGAATGTTTAATTTAAATTATCTAATCAATGATTCCCTTTCATTCATATTCTTAACGCACTCCTTCAGCAAAAATGTTGCACATCTTCAATTTTGTTGCATACTTATTTCACAATTTGGAGATGCGAATCCATGGGGGTTTCGCATTAAAAAAATATGGTTCGGTTTTTGTGTGTTCATAATAATGTGGTCTATGTGTATGTTCTGGCACAGATACGAGGTAACTGGTACAAACGAAGACAGGCCTGTGCAGTAGGTAAAGTCAGATTGTAGATATTTATTTAATGACTAGCTGACGTCCCGTGGTTTCACCCGCGTAGTTCCCGTTCCCGTGAGAGTACGGGAATAAAATAGCCTATAGCACTCACGAATAATGTAGCTTTCTACCAGTGAAACAATTTTTAAAATTGGTTCATTACTTCCGGAGATTACCCCCTACATACAAACTTACAAACAAATGTTACCTCTTTATAATATTAGTATAGATATAATGTAGGTAGGTATCTTTAAAATCCATAGAGGTCCTTGTTGTTCTTTCTACTAGGTACACTTTTTGCCTCGTAGAACCAGTTCCTTTTTTCTAAGATATGGCGGTAAAATATCTGATACATGGTTACGTGCAAACTTTGTATCGGCAGTCGAATTTACCAAGGGTCTACTAAACATTGACACAACTAACCAGCATTGGTTGCTACTCTACTAGTTGCTAAAGGTAACCAACAATTTTCCAGCAGGTGTTTACCATCCTTTTAAATAAGAGAGAACAGCCTTTTATTGAACGGATCCTGCTGCTAATATTATTTTAGGACGTTTGAAACAATTTTGGCCCTAAAGCTTTTAGGTGCTTTGCCATCAAATAATAGAATTGGGAAATGTTTGACAGATAAATAGCAGCTCTTCTTTATGCAATCAGCCATTGCTGCGATCTCCAACCCATTTAGGAAACGGGGTGTTGCAAAAGTTTGTGAACTGATTGTTCAGCTGAAATCGTGCAATCAAAAACTCAACTTTTCGCTGTCCTCGGTTGGACATAGGCCTGTCTCAAGCAGCGCAATCACACCCTGTCCTATGCCTTCCATTTCCAGTCTGATCCAGTTACTTGTCTAAGTTTCGTCGGACGCATCTAGCACGCCACACTTCCCGGTACACGGTCTCCACTCACAGCTAAAGTCGTTGAAACAATACAATATCTTTATTTTCTCTCTTCCCAGAGGTTCACATAGTTATCATAAATATATACGTAACAATAACGTCTTAGAAAAATGCATAATAATTATGTGTTCTTTTGTAAAAGACTGGTGTCCGTACTAGGATACCCTGTGTGACGGATCCCCAGGCTCTCACCTCGAATTAAATGTAATTTACATAATATATAATCATGTTTCGATGAAGTAATCACTGAAAGTCTAACGAGATTGCTTTCAATTAGTGTTGAAAGGTGTTGATTATTCTGCATTTCACATGTAAATTAAAGCTGTTACGCGATAATTGATCCATTTATGAATTAGCGCTGTGTGTTGTGTACACTAATTACTGGATTTGTTGTTAAATCACGCGTTCAATAGACTTGCACCAGTTATAACGAGGTGTGGATGTAACACGAGAAAATTGCATAGTTTGGCGTAATTAATTGCCTAATTACTTAAAGAATGTTAGTTTGCACAAAAAAGTAACTAAACAAGGCGGTCGCTTCAGTCCTTCGAGCCGGATACTTACCATTTAATTGTTAAACAAAATATAAAGGGTGTAAAACACCTCTTGACGAAGCCGCAAGGCACTTATTCTCCTCGTCATTGCGATCATTTTTTTTGTTCTACACCATACCTGGGAACCTTCTAGTTACAGAGATATTTGGGGTCAAAGTTCCAGCTGTTTGACAAGTTTTTTTTTTAAATACATGTTGTTAATGTAATATTTTTACTTTAGACACCTTCACGACCCCCGTACTATTCAATCCATCCATCAGCACAATGTTTTGAGTGCGTTACATTGAATTCTACCACGAAACATGATTTTTCACCTCAAAAAAAAAAGTCGTTTCCCAGCAATCATTTTTGCGTAAAGTTACGTAGTTTGATGTTCAGAATGCTTGGTTGACGGCTTCGTGATGAGGTCTTTTACACCCTGTATAATTATTTAGGTACAGTATGAAAAACGATACTTTGCATACGTAAAGTGAATAACACTCATATAAACCTTTGAATACACGGCTGATAAATAAACAAAATATAAAAAAAAAATGAAATACATAAAATAATTCCTTAATTTTCTTCACAATAAGGGTTCTCGCATATTCTGAATGGCTCGGTATTTCGTATTAAAGTCGTGTCCGAGTATGTACTTGATACTGATTTATTTATAATGGCATGGACGTGTGGCGTTCTGCCAAACCAAGCCGGTATTTCCCTTGTGGCTTGAGTATTATACGGTCCATCCTTTTTGAAGAAGGAAGACGGAAATCGTATAGTATTTGGTGTATGCTTATTTTACATTGTTTTGAAGTTTTGATAATTTGATGATGAAGGAGAAAATATTCATTGGCTTCACTATCATTGACAGTATTAACGTGGACGCAACAGGAATACATGTTAGTAGGATAGGCTAGTTTCCACTATCAATAAATTGCAAATCTATTTAGTCCGTCAGTTAGAGTATTGGAAAATAATGGATACGTATTTTTTGTTATTGTAAATCAATGAATATTGACAAAGATAAAACGCAACAAAACTCGAGAGCTTGTGAAGTCACAACGCACTAAAAATTTTACCACGGCGTGACGTATTGAGAATTTTAAAAGCGTCATATCTTCGTCAATTTTGGTTTACGTAACAAAAGAAAAATACGTGTTAAATATGTTTTGATAATCTAACTGACGGACTAATTAGATTTTTTCAGGACACAAGCCTATTGCTTCCATGCCCCAGGGGAAATTGACGTCAGTTTGTGTATGCATCATTCATACTCGCTGAAAAAACAAACAGTGCTGGGCAAAAGACCGGGCCTAAACAGAGTAACGCACACATTAATCAAATATGTAAGTACTTAGAAATGTCACAATGCATGAATAAATAATGATTTGCGAAGCTTTTCAAACATTGTCGAGTTTACCACAGAAAATTTGCAACCAGCATAATTTTCTTCGTATACAAATATCAAGTTTGTAATTCAAGTCCTCGAGGAATCAAATGAACGTTCCCACGATTGTCAATTTTTATTAATTAAATATAATTTATCGTGTGAATGGAACTCTGAAGACAGAGTTGTATTTCCGGAATCAGCTGATATTGAACCCTTGCTCATTGAAATACAGACAATACAAAGTGCGTCCAGGGCTTTTTCATATGAAACTCAATTCTTGAACTGAACGAATGCAGCAATGTTTTTTTCCTTGAATGGTAAACGTCGCGTTGGGTCGAACTAGTACCAAAACACCCTCAAAAACGTACCCAGGATCGATTAATTACTTGTCTTTTCCCTGTATTTTTTCACCAAATACCGTCACGACCCTAATTTCCGGCTTCTAAGTACTCGTAACGAATATTTGATTCGGGTTGTAGATTCCCTTGGCCATTTATCAACCGAGGGACAAGACATGTGAGAATTACTTTCAAAGCGCTACATATTTTTTCTACAACGATATTCGGCAGGATCGACATATAAGCTTTTCGGTAGCTGATGTCAATCATACATAGTCAGTGGAGGTTTCAGGACGAAATTCTTGACTCTCTTGGGGCAGCTTACTTAACCGCCTAGGCTCGGAAGTCTCGACAGAGATAACGACAAAATCACTAACTTTCGATTGCTAATTAACGATTATAATAGCTAATTTCGATTGTTAATACTAACAAATAAATTCGGTTGCAATGATGATGCTTGCGAGTAACGCAAGTCTCTACATCCAAGATGCGTTTCTCGCAAGCATCATCATTGCAACCGAGCCGGCCCAGAACAACCAATTGTCTCGCTGCTTTTTCCAGGATCCTCTAACAAGATAGAATAGACTATTTTCCATTATGTACACCATACTAGAAACATTTATAAGAAAAAACATTTCACATAGGGTGTCACAATGGGCGGTCTTATCGCGATTAAAGCGATCTTCTTTTGAGACAACCTTTGGATGGATTACACTTACAGGAAGAGGGACAGACAAGAATGCAGGTAGTCTATGGTGTACCAATTATATATTCAATCATATATAGGTATTCTTATTTTTTATTGCACACAAAATAAAATGATATACATATACACACAAAATTAACGCCTTATTGACACAGACAATTAATTCCATAGCCGTAGCTTCGATAAAGATAATTAGCATAATAAATAAAGTTCCTTTCTGTTAAGACATGTGAGCACTTGAATAGGAAGTAGTCCCGCGCAATTTCCTCTTTTGTTAGCGAGCTGTGTAAACGGGCGGGATCGGGTAAAATGGGTCAGTGGGCCGTGTAGGACGACTCATCTATAATAAATGTCTGCTCACACTTAAGTACATTCATTTTATGTTTTAGTCAGTCCCGATGGGAGTTAATGAGTTGATTTATGTAATGGTGGATTTTCTTTATACGAACAAATCAATTTATTAGTTTTCGCTCAGCAGAATGAGTGAGAATGGTTAATGGACAATTCCTCACTGCTACAAAGACCAAAACGCAGATGAAATTCGAACAGAGGAGCAGCTAAATGTCCATGACAGATTGCTGTGATGAGCAGGATACATAAAAAGAAAAAAATAGTTATCGAACAAATTAGTTTTTTCATTAAAAATATACACCAACCAATGGACACACCGAAAATGATGTTAGTATGCATTTTGTTTTTAATTATCTTACACACTTTTAGGATAAAAGGTTATTGACAGATATAAATGTAAACCTAATTTAAATCGTCTTGATTGCTATCGCCTAATCTAATCCACAGGTATTTTCAATTTTTGGCTATTAGTGTTTGATTTGATAGCATTTTTTCTTTTCTTTACCTATTTTGTCTGAGTCTTTCTTTACTCCCTGCTAATGTCATCTACCAAATTTATCTACAACAGCTTCACTGGCCCATCGCTCATCTCACGTTTTTCTCAAGATCCATCTAATCTAAATGAACGGTTCTGACGCTTCTGTAAGTGACTACTTTTAAGACCAGCCGCGAATAGAAAAAGAAGAACAACCATCCAATACCAAGAAGCTCAAATCCTCCAATCTATCACATAGTAGGTATACCCAAACCCAACATTAGATCAGACAATTCATATTCAGAGGCACAAAGCCATAACTCACTGTTTATTCAAGATTTATAGATTAGAGGTGGCATTAAGATAATGATAGTAATGTGGGTGTCTGTCGAGTTGTCCGCCGCTCGTTATAATGTTGTCTTTGATTCGGTGTGCGGACAAAGACATCTTGCGAAAGTGGTCGTGTTTGCCAGTTTGCCCCTGTTGCCCCTGCGCCCTTGACATGTTGAATCATATTGGCAGACAAAGGACGGTGGCTTTTGGTTTAAAGCCTCAGGAGTGGAACCTTCTTGAAGTTTGAACAACGTAATGAACCGAGCGTCAATCATCCTTTGATTTGAAGTCTCAAGTGTTTATTGTTGTTTCAAGTTTAGGGGCAACTTGGGGCGCTTTTCTGTACTTATTACATTATTGAGGTTAAAGGGAGGGTTAAGAGCGATTTTACAAAATTAGCTGTTTCTATCTTAGGATGGCATTTGGCTGGAGTCGATAAAACAAATGCCATTTACGAATCTAACGCTTGATCCTCGTAGTAACTAGTCTCTGATGTATTGCCCCTTGGAATCACTGTTCAATTATATTGGCAGACAAAGGACGGTTTTGGTTTACAGGCTCAAGATCTCCTCTTCTTGGAGTTTGAAGTACTTATGTGAACAATGTTTTAATGTCAATGTGTACAGTGTTTTAATGAAGAGTGATTGAGGTTTGGTTTGATATCTCAAATGTTTATCTTTTTTTTTAAGTTTAGGGAGAAAGATAGATGCTTACAAAACATCACACCTGTAATTCCCGAAGGGTTAGTCAGAGGTGTACCATCCGTGTGTTGCAACCAACAAGACAGTCAAAGATAGATGTTATGGTGTTTACCCTAACAAGAAAAAACGTACCCATGTTAACATGCCTTGCTTTGCTGTAATTCTACAAATATAAGAAGAGCTCCAGATGTCATTGAAAGTGTCGCGGCCGGACAACACGCGCGCCCACTGAGGCTCCGTAGCGAGCAGCGCTCGGCGCCCCCTAGGACCGCTGCGCCCGTGTGCAACGCACACCCTGCACACTAGGTAAAGACGGCCCTGGGCTAATCCTGAAAGAATCAGATTAAGGAGGTATTAAAAACTTTAAAAATGTGTAATTACTGGCTACTTTGTTTCATCAAAATAGTCCCCTAAGGGAACAAACCTTCCATTAAACCATCTTGTCTTGACGTACCTATCTCATAACTGTTTGTGTCTTATGAAATTTGCTGGTCTAGCTACAGCATTTGTAAGGCGGGATCTCGAGGAGATATTGAAACACCGAGAGCTGAGTCTATACTGTCTTTATTATAATAATTAAACCATTAATGAGACTACATCTAAGTACATATATGATATAAGGCTGGTTACAATTCAATAAGGTTGCTTACACACTACATCTCCTTCCCATGGTGAAAAAAAAGGAAAATTACAACTAAATTAAATTTTGATTTTTTTTTCCATTTACATGTTTTAAAGTTATAATATACGTAGGTGGTTAGTACAATATTCATATGTTTACTCTTATAAAATAATACACCTTAACTTATACAGATACAATTAGTTTGTGTTTACACAAATTATATTTCAACATCATTTAATCATATTTCAATATCAATTATCTGGTGTAAACAATTTTGTTCGATTTTTGTGGACTAAATCTAATTTTCCATTTTTATTAATTTGAACATTTGGTGACATATCTTTCACTACTTTGAATGGACCTGAATATATGCTATCCATTTTATTACCATTTTCAGTTTTTACTAGAATTAAATCATTAGGTTTATAAATTATAGGATTTGTACTTTTATCGTAAATATTTTTTCTATGTATTTTACTTTTGATCAAATTCTCCCTAGCTTCTTTTTGAGTTAGCTGCAATCTAAATTTTAATTCCAAAGGATAACTTTCGTGATTATAAAGTGGTTCAACAACATTGTTATCTAGGTTGCTGGGAAGCGAGCATATTTTACCAAAGACCAACTCAAATGGTGTGAATTTAGTTTCCGAATGAACTGTTGTGTTGAAAGAAAAACACCAATATGGTAGCCATTGACTCCATGCTTCTGGGTGATTATCGGTTTGAATGCGTAAGAAAGAGCCTAAATTTTTATGAGAATTTTCCAACGCACCAATACTTTGGTGGTGGTAAGCTGTGGAATTTAAATGAGTAATTTTTAAAAGTTTACAAACCTCTTGAAATACTGTAGACATAAATTCGGATCCTCTGTCTGTTGCTATTTCCTTCGGTATCCCGTAGCGAAGAATAAAACTATTAACTAAAGCCTGAGCCACATCTTCAGACTTTTTAGAAATTAAAGGATGTGCGACAACATACTTAGTCAACTCACATTGTATGGTTAGTATATATGAAAAATTATCACAATCCCTATCTAATGGTCCTACTAAATCTAAAAATATTTTGTCAAATGCCGTTGTAGCCGTTGAGGTAATAATCATCGGCTCCTTTACAAGTCTAGCATATTTTTCCTTTTGGCATTTTGAACATTTTTTTACAAATTCTCGAACATCTCGTTCTAACCCTGGCCAGTAATAATACTTCTTAATGTTATTAACCATCCTTCTCATGCCCGCGTGGCCACTGGTAGGCAAGAGATGGAAGTCATTAAGAATAACTTTTCTGTCGTCTTTATCGTCTATTCTTCGTACATCATTTATTATATAAATTCGCGGTACGTACCTATTATTTAACAATTTAATCTCATTTAATAATTCTTCAATAAATTCAGTATTTTCTCTATTCTTCATTATACATATTTCGTCGATGTCTATTAATTTGCTAAATCTACCTAACTCCCTCACAAATGCGGCTCGCGTCAATTGTGATTGGTAGTCGGGATTTATAAAAAATGTTAACTTGCTTTCTACATAACAAAACGCGTTTTTTTCTTCAGTAATTTTATTTTTCTTTCTCAAAATATCTAACTCCTTTTTCTCGATAAATCTAAGTTCTATAGCCTCTCTTGGTTTTGTATGACTTCCCACGACACCTGGTTGATCAGGCCAAGTGCTGTCAGACGTCGTACTACACGGAGAGCTTTGCAATTTTCTCGCCTGTGCCCTAGTTGTTACGTTTATATATGATTCACCCATATGCTTTAAATCTTCACTAGTGAAAGAAATCCGAGACAAAGCATCTGCAGCTGCGTTGTCCGAACCCTTTACATACTCTACAATGAAGTCATACTCCTCTAATATTAATCTAAATTTCATAAGCCTACTCGATGGATCCCGCATATTAAAAAGATAAATTAATGGACGATGATCTGTCAAAATTTTAAACTTTCTGCCATACAGATATGGACGAAAATACTTTACTGCCCAAACTATTGCCAATAATTCCTTCTCGATTGTTGGGTAGCGCCGTTCTGCACTATTTAAACCTCTACTCGCGTATGCTACTGGTTTTTTATTTCCGTTACTTAAAATAGCGCCAATTGAATAACCTGATGCGTCTGTTTGTACTATAAATTGATTAGTTTCTGTAAAATCTGGATATTGAAGAACTGGAGGAGAGACTAAACAGTGTTTTAAATCTTCAAATGTTTTCTGACATTCTTGGTCCCAAATAAAAGTCGCATTTTTCCTACATAGTTTGTGTAAAGGATAAGCTTTTTCCGCAAAGTTCGGTATAAACTTTCTATAATAATTTACGAAAGCTGTAAAACGCTTGACTTCTTCGACTGTTTTTGGGCAAGGGTAGTTTTCGACAATTTTTATTTTTTCTGGATCGGGCACAACACCCTCTCGAGACACTACATGTCCTAAATATAGCATTTCCTTTTTGAAAAACTCACATTTTTCGGGATTAAGCTTTAAATTCACTTTCCTTAACCTTTCGAAAACATCTTGTAAATTCCTAATTTTTTCTCCTAAATTACGACCAAATATTATCAAATCGTCTTGGTAAATAAGACACTTATCATATGAAAGACCTGCCATAGCCATTGTCATCATCCGGGAAAAGGAAGAGGGACTGGTCTTGAGCCCCATTGGCATTCTTGTCATCTGGTACTGACCAGAACAAAAGGCTGTATACTTTCGACTATCTTTATCGAGTTCTACATTATGGAAACCCTGATATAAATCCAAATGACTGAAATATATGCATCCTGACAACGAATCCAGTATTTCTGTTATGTTAGGTAGAGGAAATTTGTCGTTCTCAATACAATTATTTAATTTCCTGTAATCAATGACTAATCTCCATTTTTTCTGACCGCTAGTATCCATTTTTTTCGGAACTAATAACACTGGACTACTCCATTCACTTCTTACATTCCTCTATAATTCCTTCTTGCATCATTTTTCCTATCTGTCTATCTATTTCCTTTTTCTGAGCGTGGGGTAATCTATATGGTTTTGTAAATATGGGAGTCGTATTAGGTTGCAATGTTATCGAATGTTTATAAATATCTGTCGTTGTCAAACTGTCTCCCGGTAAATAAAATATATCACTGTATTTTGCGCATAAATTCTCCACTGATGTCTGTTCTTCTCCATTTAATTGATTTAATTGTAACAATGAAAATAGTTTCTTAACTCGATTCGCATTTGATTCGCTTTGAGAAAAGGAACATAAATTATAGTCACTGAGACTATGTATAGTTGGTTTAATTTCTTTAAGTGTTACATAATCTTCCGTAGTATTTAATATCTTGATAGGTATCCTACCACACACTGGCTTTACCAATGAACTCGCTAAGTAAATACCGTCACCGATATCTGACGCGCAAACTAAGCATTCATCCTCAATATCTGTCGAAATATAATGAACGGACTCACACCTTGGTGGAATATCTAAATGATTGCTAATGGTATTAATAGGTAAATTAATGGTGTTATAATATGTTGACAAAGTAATTACATTATGATTAAAATCCAATACCGCTTTATACTTAGTCAGAAAGTCTTGACCGATGATGCCATTCGCCCTAATTGGTAAGAAGTCAAATACATAGAACTTATGTTTCAACTGATGCCCATTTACGTTGAAATTTAAATAACAATATCCAATTGTTGTTACTTTGCCTCCGATACCATTTATAGAAATGTTTTCTTTGCAAAATGCAATGCGCTCTTCTAGAACATGTTTATATTTTAACGCTGAAATCGATGCACCCGTATCAAGTAACCATTGGAATGCATGACTGTTTATTGGTAGACTAATTGAACAATTACTATTGCATGATAGAATTTTATTCACGAAAAAACGTTTTGTTTTTATCATTAGAAGTATTGGCTGATTCAACGTTTGCTTCCGGTTCTGTTATCACGTTTACTTTGTTACAATCGTTGTTGCGCATCCTTTGATTTCTATTATAGTAAGACTTACCTCTGTATCCTTGTCGGTTTTGGGCTGGGGCCTGCTCGTGCTGGTGGTCGCGATGCCCATTCCATCCACCGCGACTGCCGTTGTTGTCGTGGTAACCTCCACGATAGGGTCTTCGATGCGAATATCTTTGGTTGACGTGACCCCGATGACCTCGATGACCTCGGTTTTGCCTAAAACCCCTTGAAAATCTACCGTTATTATTATACATACCGAGTACTTCAGCCGAACTTGGAGACGATGCTATCTCTTCATCTTGTGCCGCCTGTATCGCGTCCTTGAGAGAGCTGTAATTTCGAGCTGCTATTATAGTGCTTAGCCTGCGGTTTCGCAACCCATCGGCGAACTTTTTTATCGCGTATTGCTCATTTAAAGGTTTCAATATGTTATAGTTCTCGGATTGCCCGTTGGCCTGCGAAACCGTCAACTGCACGAAAAGTTCAGAAATTTCTTTACCATAGTCCTGTATATTTAACTCATTTTGTCTCATTGAAGTCAATTTAGTTTGCAATGCCGTGGCTGATTTTTGAGGTAATAATACCTTTTTCATATCAATCACCAAATCATCCACACTAGAGTATTTCGGACATAATCGTAATTTAGCAGCCTGGGACAATCTGCTCTTCAGTACAAAATTAACTAATTGCTTCTTACAGTCTGGTGCTGAAAGAATTGAACTATAATACTCAATATTATCTATTAATTGCATGGTATTAGCCTCCTCGTCAGTCATGAGTGGCAATAAATTTAACGCAACTTTAAGGTCAAACGTAGTCATTGTTTCAGTTTTACTTGACTTACACAATTCTATAACTTCTGCATATAAACTCTGAAATCTCTCAATATACTTATAAATTAATTCTGAGTCACTACCTGACACTTTCCCTTTGTGTATATCACTTGTTATTTGGACTACATAATCAGAATATCTCATAAAAATATCATTTGCCTCAGAGAGTTTCTTAGTCAATACATTGTCTGTTCTACGACCAGGACCAATTTTAATTAGATACACTCTTATATCTTTAATGTCATTACACAATTGTTCTAAAATAGTTGCCATAACTTACCATAATAAAAGCGGAAACTTCTTTTGCATACATACATGATTGTATGTCTAATTGTTTTAAATCATAATTAGGTTAATGCCAGATTAGATATCTTAAAGTTCCAAAAAAAAGTTTCATTATTACACCGATCTCTTCTCTTTTACGCTATTCAATGTCATATTAAATGAAATGTTAATTGCACTAGACCGCACTTGTATCTTATAATATATCACTGCACAAACACTATATTTTCGACGTTACACTACTCCATCGTCCACGCCTATGGTAGGTTTTTGTAGCCTGCGAAGAAACGAACGTCGCATAGTATGCTGGTGAATCTGCTGGTCAATCCATTGATGGTGACATCTTCTATAAATTCTGTAGATTGCGTAGACCGACGCCAGTGACACCAAAGTGAGGATCAGCAACAAGATTATGTTCGTGACTCCAATATGCGTCCTTAATTCTTCTATTGAAGCCTGGTTATTGCCCGCAGCGGCGTTCTGGGCAAGGATCACCTCCTCCTTGGAGTTATTGGTACCCATCTTCTCTGGTGATAATTATAACTCGTTCAACCGAACTAAGAGAGTAGAAACTCGGTAGCGCGCCACACAAATTATTACATGCTAACATTTTCAAGTCCCACTCGCACATATATGGTCATGGTATTTTTAAACAAATCAAGCCACTGCCATCGCGCTTTGGCAGGGTCGCCATGTAAGGCGGGATCTCGAGGAGATATTGAAACACCGAGAGCTGAGTCTATACTGTCTTTATTATAATAATTAAACCATTAATGAGACTACATCTAAGTACATATATGATATAAGGCTGGTTACAATTCAATAAGGTTGCTTACACACTACACATTTTCATCATACCACAGAACAACAAAAGATTAGGATCTTTTGTTGTTGTAAAGAACGATGTAGGATCGTTCTTTATTTTCGCAACTTTATCAGCTTTTATCCAATACCTTACAGTACTGACAAGTCCAAGGTTATTTTGTAACCTACTTCACACTACGCGTATATTTTACAGTGCGTATAATGTTACCATGTGTGCAATGCCAAATTGCGTACGAAAGCCATTATGTAGCCGTTTTAATGGACAAAATTGGCAACTATAAAACATGTGATAATTAACGGTGATTTGCAAACTTAATGGGCTTTCGAATGTTCGATTTAACTACTGTTTCGGTTCCTGAATGCATAGTTGAGGTTCTGTAAAGGAAGGAAAGGAAAGGAACAGGTCCGCAAGGGCCGATGCCTGCCGGGGCTGCGGGACTGTTTGAAAGAGATACCGTGAACCCGGAACACAAAGGGCGATGAAGGAACATGGATGGGTCAGTAAAAGTCTGACACTCCTTCCCGATCCGCTCAGAGCGGGAGGAGTCATTTGATGATTTCCCATCCGAAAAAAAAAAAGGATCTGTAGTCAAACATATTGACGAAAGAGGTCAAAGAAAAGAGGAGAGAAAAGGTTCCATGATATTTTTTTCTGTAGGTAGTATGAATGTGGATGGCTATAAGAGTAGAGGAAGATATAGAAACGATGGATGGACTGTGTGAAGGATGATATGGCTAGAATGGAGGTGACTGCTGGGATGACGAGTTATAGAGAAGTATGGAAGAAGAAGACTATACTACTAATAAATTGGGTTAAGGGCAGGAAAATGATGAAGGGGTCTGCAAGGACGGATGCCTGCCGGGGCTGCGGGACTGTTCGAAAGAGATACCGTGGCCCCGGAACACAAAGGGCGATGAAGAAACATGGGTGGGTTTTAGTCAGTAAAAGTCTGACACTTCCTCCTGCTCCGCCCAGAGAGGGAGGAGTAAAAAAAGGCCGGGATAGTGAAGATGACGAGTTGGTTGATGTCGTGCCAAAAATCAATAAGCCAAACAATGTAGAGTCTTGACTTCATGAATATAATTTGCTTACCTTCATTCGGACCACAATAATATTGTGGACGACTAATAGAGAACTATGTAAGAAGAAGCCCACCCAGCACATTATATTTTAGGATCTCATCATTAACCCCTCGTATCGCCGTAATTACAGACACACTGGTGTCGATTCTGTTGTGCACAAACTAAACTTAATTTAGGCTATTGCTATCTTTTTCTCTCGAATAAAACGAGAAAGAGACGGACGTGATTTAGAGCTGTCAAATTTAGTTGGAACTAATATTTCCATACAAATGAAGGGTGCACGTAAAAACATGTCGACTAAAAACACGGTGAAGCGCAAGGCATAGAGTAGTTTGACAACTCTAACTTAGTTCATAGCTATAGCTGTTCTTTTTTCGTACTGCCTTTTAGTAAAACATAGCAATAGCCTAAATTAAGTTTAGTTTGTGCACAACAGAATCGAAACCAGTATCCTTAAAAGACCTACAGCTACTTCCTTTAATCCTTAATCCTTTACCTAATACAGTAACTTGTTACAGATCCTTCCCACCACTGTACTGCACTGTGCACAACAGAATCGACACCAGTGGCTTTTTAATACGAATGGTTAATTTTCTTGCCCTTTTCCCAATTTATTTGGTTCGGCACAGCTGAGTGGGGTTCTTCTTCCATACGTCTCTATTAGTCGTTATCGGTTAACTAATTTTATTTATAGCGCTGCCTTTATTGACCTATATTGTCAAACAATAACGTTATTCGATCTATATTGGGGTATAACGAAGGGTGTAAAAGGTATATAAGGGTCCCTCCTGCTCCGCCCAGAGCGGGAGGAGTCATTTGATGATATCCCAACCGAAAAAAAATAGGCTATAATAGTAAAAAAAATGTGAGGTTTGATTTTATTGCTCTAAGAAATGGCTGCTATTTTCTAAATTAGCTCTTCGACAAGTTTTTCCACCGGAAGAAGGAGTATACGCAAAAGCATTGGTATTTAACACTTTGCAAGTCGCAACAGTGTTCACACGATTCAATTTGCAAATACAAAATGGCTGAATGGACTCCGATGTCCATTCAGAACAGGCACTATGCGAATGTGCGCTCATTATCTATGAGCACCGAGTTGCAACAGTTATGCTAACTAATATACACTACTATTCACGTAGGCTGCATTCCTGGTACTTATTTTAGAGATATCATATTTTGTATGAGGTTTGAGTAGGTGGTATGGAAGATATATAGCTAGAGAATACAATGAGAAAACTTTTGGCATGGGAAACTTGGGGTTATTTTAATAAAACATAACAAAAAATTTAGCCTAAAAATTTGCAACCACAAAAAGCTATGTTTCCGCCCGGGATCGAACCGGGGGCCTTCTGCGTGTTAGGCAGATGTGATAACCGCTACACCACGGAAACTTATTTCTGAATGATATAATTTTAGACTGGTTGGCGCTCAGTGAAACTATAGTACCTACTCCTTTCTTCTAAATTCTCAGTCTGTATAAAGTTTGTCAGTGTTAGTAGTGAGTTTAAATATGGATCAATGAAAAGTACTACAGGGAATTTCACCACTGAAACTGAACGCCCACCAGACCCACCGGATCCAAACCACGTTTAAGAGCGCCCACTGATCAAATTCATTGGGTTATACGCACTTCGTTCTATTCGCATTTCGTCCCGCATTCACAATTAATTCCATTAGCAGTTGGTCCCATTCGCATTCCATTTCTTTTTGTATTGTTTAAGAAGTATTGTTTCTATTCAAATTATTATTGATTAAAACCTATATTTATTGAATTTGGATGTTTCATTACAAGTTTTCTAAAATCCCTGACCATTTTGGACCTAAACTTACTCTCCTTAAAAACTAATTCCACTGAACGATCTGCGAACGGGACCAACTGCGAATGGGAGGATTTATGAACGTGGGACGAAGTGCGAATAGGACGAAGTGCGCATAACCTAATTCATCATCTTCCTGTTTTTTGTCTCATGTTACTTGGGGTCGGCGCAACACATTTTTTCTTTGATTCTCCTCTGTCAACCGTCACGCTATCATTTAGATTTTAGGTTCTCCTTTTACTTTCATATCATTCCTCACACAATCCATACATCGTTCCCTTGGTCTTCATATCTCTCTCCATCCATTTATATTCATCAATCTTTTAGTCACATGCGATTCGTCCCTGCTTAATCTCATGGTCCATACCAAGGCAGTCGATATTATATAGGCCAAGGCCGTAGCCAGGGTGGGGATCAAGGGCAATCCCCCTTGATCCCCCCCACCCTGGCTACGGCCTTCCCCCCTGAAATGTAAAAAATATACATTTATTTTTAAGTATTAATGAGACTGCAGCGCACCCGTCTCACTCTGTTGTTATACTTATCATAATAGTAATTTCTTTTACTAAAACAATTTTATGTTTTTCTACTATTCCACCAAACCAAACCCCCCCGAAATTGTTTTCTGGCTACGGCCTTGATATAGGCCACTGGTTCTACAACAATAATGACGGTGAGAGCTCTTGAACGTGGTATAGATTTGCAGACCGTATTCAGTTGTAGCGGTGAGATTCGCCCCAATACGAATCTACCAACTTACATCGATACAGCTCTATGTTGTTTCAAAATTGTTTCCAATTACCTACTCCAAAATGAGATCTTCATTTCATCGGCCCCAGATTAGGAAAGTCTAATTGCTTTTCTAGCCTAATCTAATGGTCCCAATTTAGGTTTGTTAGACCCTCAGGAAATTACAGAAATCTTCTCTCAAAAAAAAACTAATACTGTAGCGTCGATGTAGGTAGATACCTACTAGGCAATCGATCATTACATTATATATGTCAATTACTGAAAGGCTGATAGGTATAGCCACAATAATTTATCATTACATTTAGATGCTTTTGTAGATAGCATAAACTCAGAGAAATTGACTGCCGCCTTACATTGCATAAAGATATAATAGGTAAGCCAGAGATCTTACTTGTAAGTCTGCTAGGTGTATGATCAATTTGCCCAAATTTTAAACCACTACATATGTTAGGTACTGGTACTGCAGAGCATACATAAACATTATGTCCCATCTGCGTCGCTAAGTCTAGAATGTACTTACGTCATAGGGGCTGGAGATATAGATAAATTTAACTTCAATAAAATTAATTAATTGGCCATAACCCTGTCGCGGTAGCCTAATGAAATTATATTGATAACCTTATCATTTATTGACGTAAGACCATCCCACGTATAGAGAAATAAGTTGATTCCGAATAGGCATCAGCCACATAAAATAACCAATATAATTGTGCAATTTTATGAATATACTGTATAGCCTATGTTACTCGGTAAAGATGTAGCTTTCTAATGGTGAAATAATTTAAAAAAAAATTGGTTGAGTAGTTCTTGAGTTAAATCGTAAAAAAACATACAAACAAAAAATGTAATATTAGTTTAGATAAATAGTATAGATTATATTATAGTCTTAGATCCCTTGAACGACCTTCACCGAGCTGGTTAATGGATGAAAAGTATTTTATATCAAATTAAATACCTATGTCAAAAAATATATTGCAAATGGGTTGTCTAAAAATTTCAGTCCAGAATATATATATTTGTCGGAGTTTGTCAGGAATTTATTTCGCTAAGTTCGAGTTTATGTGGGCAGAATACGGGTTTCGTGTTATGAAAACACACTGGATGCGAAACACTATTTTATTTCGCATTGCACGGTTCGGGTAGGTAGTTTCCATGGAGAAGAACCGGCAAGAAACTCCATGGTTACCCTTTTCAAACAGATACACTGAGTCTAACAAATAACTTGACATTACGCTTTCACACATTAACACTAGGCACAATGAATCGTGTACAGTTTCAAGACATCTTAACTCCGCTGCGATCAGACCCAGACTGTCCGCCTCGCCGCGCGAGGTGTTAACATCAGGACTCTGTAAAAGCCGCCATGGTGGGGAGTAGCTCGCGTGATGTCACCACTGGCGCGCTTTCGATTCATTCGCCCGTCCGTACTCATGACCGGATGCGACATATTTTTTTTTTTTTTCAACATTTCACTGGTTTGGCTAATAGACAAATTCCATACCAAACGAAAGTATGAAACCTGTAAAATATGTATAATATGTAGTTATTTGCCGTAATTGGGTAAAAATAAACAGTTTTTGATCTCGATACGACTGCAAAAAATATCGGGCCGTTAATGAAACTTGTATTTTCATCCTTCGCAATATCATAGATCTGCTTAGCCTTTTTTCCAACTAGGTTGAGATCGGCTTCCAGTCTTTCGGGATGCTGCTGAATACTGCCTAAACGCCACAACTCAGTTTCTGGACAAGACACCCCTTTACCTCATCTACTTTTAGGGGATAAAATTACTTCCTTACTTCATTGTGTTATCCTCTCTGATCACCTTACAATAATCACTTTCTCCTTCCCCAGCGCTGCGTCTGGCACTGTGGCGGTAGCGGTCGTTGTGCCCGCGAAGCTGCTGCAGCGCACTACCGCGCCGTCTGCCGAGCCCTCGTCGCTGAAGCGCTGGAACTGGCCTCCTTCCTCGCGAGGGTCAGGGTCGGAGGAGCCCGGGACATGGGCGCTGCTGAGGACACCGCGAAGCATCTCGACACGCTACGGTTTTCAGACTGGGTGGGTATCTTGAAGGTAGGATGATGAAGACGAAGTGACTGCAATGTAGCTGTTTGATTGAAAGGAGGCTGCTATAATGTAGGTAGGCGTTGTTAAAGCTCTGGAAACTCAGGCCTAAAGATTCTGCTTGGTGGAGGCTGTAGACAAAACCTAACAGTTCTAACTTTAAGCTTACGAGAACCAAAGTGAAAAAGTAAAAGGGTATATACACGAGAAATGTTCAATGGTTGAGAGTTTCAGGATTATGACAAAGAGGAACTTTGCTAGTCTTGAATTCCGCGAAATGGTTGAGGAACTAAGTACTAATCTGAAGTTTCAAGAAGTTTGAAAGCATTCGTTGTGCATGTTACGGCCATCTTGGGAATAGAATCGGTTACAAGATTACAAGAATCAAAATTTATCGTGAACAGAGAAACAGACAGACGCGGCAAAGGACTT
The DNA here is from genome assembly GCA_905147715.2 of Xestia xanthographa. Taxonomy (NCBI): domain Eukaryota; kingdom Metazoa; phylum Arthropoda; class Insecta; order Lepidoptera; family Noctuidae; genus Xestia; species Xestia xanthographa. The sequence goes on from LR990655.1 coordinate 5,097,657, forward strand.
TGTTTTATAATATGGAGTGAAGATAGAATAGAATAGAATATACTTACTGTATTGTACACCAAAATTGAAACACAACTGTTTTACAATATTGCTAATTCTATGGTTATACTGGCGGTCTTATCGATGATAACGATATATCTTCCAGACAAACACAACCAGAATCTTAAACGGTCACACAAGAAGGTTAAAAACTAAAAATCGTTATCCATCTTCTGGGGCAGTCTACCAAAAAACAGGGACCACCAGCAAAGGGCAAACACATTCTAAGCTCACTAAACCTCATTAGGTGCCAACGCGTCCAAGTTCCCAAAGAAATGCATGCAGATTGTTACGCGTTGCCTAATGTACCCTGCGATGCATTATTAATGTCCCGAGCTATTCTCAAGTAATTCGCTTAAGGCCTAGTTTTGGGTAGAGAGCGGTGGCGTTAGCAGTGAGGGTGACAAAGTAGCTATCATATTTGTAGTGCTCTTCTTTAAGAATTCACCATGGATCTTATTCTAGTTTTGAAAACAGTTCAGATAATGAAGATGTGAACGTTGTTTCTGCCACTGAAGACGGAAACATGGAACGAATAAAACGATATAAAAACAAAACAAGATACATAGGGATATACACACATAGGTTTCTCCCAAATTACGCCATAACACCCTGTTCTCCGCCTAAACGATCTTCCAGATGAAATATAATAACACGTCTTTTGTGCGATCGAACCCGGCCCGAACAATCCCGAACAATGGTGCCGATTGTCTTGTTCACAAACTAAACTAAATTTAAGTTAAGTTGGATGCATCTTTTTCTTTCTATTTCATTATGAAAAGGACAGAAGATAAATATTAGTTTAATCCTGTCAAATTAGTCAGCATCTGACGTAATTTGATGTAATTTTAGTAGTCAACTTTTTAATCGCGCCTAAAACTTGTATGGCGCTGATGACTTTGACAGAACATAACTAAAATTTATCTTCTGTCCTTTTCTTAATGAAATAGAAAGAAAAAGATGCACTGAACTTAAATTTGGTTTAGTTTGTAAACAAGGGAATCGGCACCATTACCGACCTGTTGTTTTAAAGCGCATGACTTGTACAAAATAATTTCGATGTTTCACATTAATTTGTCAAGCGTCCCGCGACGGCTGACTTTCTTTTCTATACACCGGCCCTGAACACGCTAAACGCGCCGCTCATACTCGAACACAGCCTTAGACTACGCGTAAATATTTATGGCACTCAGGTCTAGTAATGAGAATTCCTGAACATAATGTATGCAAGGTATTTATGCCTACTTTTTAGCGGCCCTCCTCTGACTGTGTGATGAAAATTGAATTTGTCAAAACGTGAAAAGCTCGTCCTGTGAATTTGTGATGAAGTATGGTAGTATAGTCATGGTGTCGGAGTAACAATTGTTTAACTTGTAATCTGTAGAATAGGGAATATGCATGAAATACAAAACTCTTTTTATTTATTAAAAATGCCTTGGTGCATAAGAACATTGTGGATGACTTGTTTAAGTTTCTAAAACATAACCTATTTTACAATTTATTGTTTTATTAGCATGTTTTTAGTGAAACGGAACGCACTCTCAAAACACATCGTCCCTCGATAACACCGGTAGTGACGTCAAAAAACACTTTTATTTGAAAATTACTTCAAGTTTGACGAATATTTTATTATAATATTGTTATTGCAATTATGCTTGAATAAAGCACATACAAATTAGTAAAATTATTTTATTAAGGCCAAAAAAATAGATGTAAACAAGGCAGATTGAGGTAAATGACGTCACATCATGGCCACGACGGTCACGGTAGTTTGAACTGGCGTAGAAACTTGCAGAAGTTTAATAATATTTTTGAGTGACAAGCAGTCGTTGAACTTAACTTTTAATACTTTTCTTGGGATGATTTTAATTAATTTTATTGATTTAAGTGAAGAAATAAATACATGCATATTCCCTATTGCTATTTCAAATAAGGGCGTCATCTCTAAAACGAACTTTATTTTACTCTAGCTACGAAGTATAGTTTCACACAACCCTTAAATGAACCTTGTTCGTATAGTGTTAATGTTTATAATTGTATGAAACGCATGTTGAAAACTCCGATATGTGCACGTGGCGCTTGTCGGAGTTTTCGACTTGTCTATGTTCTTTCTATAGATCTCAATCAAAGTGAAAATTGCTACTTATGTATTTCAGTATTTCAGGCAGGGTAACTAGTTATGTAGGGACCTTATCCGGCTCACTCTCATACAGGAGCTACTGGGCTTACAATGTTTGGTTAAATTCAAGCCTAGTTTTATCTTATTACGATTTCTACAAAGAAATTGATGTCCCTGTGATATTTTAGGACAAGGAAATCAAAAGATCACAAGGCTTCTTCAAATAATCTGTCAAAACTTTCTTCAAAATCTTTGAGTCCCCCTATTTGTAATTAAATACCTGCCTTATCATAATTGTAACACAGTGTTATTTTCAATTGTAGTCGAACCGAAGGATATGGAGAGCATTACAAGTACGTAGACTGAAAAATTGATGGTGTAGTGTCGCTTTTAGATTGTAAAATATAAAGCTGAAGGTTTATCCAAAGGCAGATAATTTGGAATGCATGCTTATTAGATGTCACAGAGTTCAACATCCTCCTGGAATGTAATTGTGTTGTCATTAATTGATCATTAGTCACACTCAGACTTTACGTATTTACCTGCCGTAGGTTATGAGTTAACGTTTTACATGTCAAGGCTTCCCCATTAGCGAATATTAATCGTAATCACGACAATTTTAAGTCAAATATTCGATGATATCTGTGTACCTAAAATAAATTTCCTGATAAAAAGGTTGAAAATTTTGGCCTGCCTAACCCCCGCTTTTTCCATTTTCAAAATATCAGCCACGCATTAAAATTCTTATTCTTTTTTGCACACAAAATAACAAATATACTTAGAAATTGCAATAATATAGCTTATGTACAAAGGCGAGCTTAACCCAAAATTGCTCAAATGTACTTGTTTGTATTAATACCAGGTATTGATTAATGCAGGTTTTATGCGTGGCCGCTATTTTGAAAAATAAAATGGTGGAATTTACGCAGGCCAGCTTTCATCCAAAAATATTCCACCCCTTTGATTCCTAGATTAAATTAAACCTAATTAAAAACCCAGCAGAGGCAAATCCTCCACCGCTTCAAAATTAATAAAAGCTTTTGCTACCCGAGAAGTCTTGACGTTAACGCCTGCAGTAAATCTTATAGCAAGAGTACTGCGCAAAACTAATTGCTGTTACAAATATTTCAGGCGCGGTTTTGGATGCAAGTCATCGGTGAATTACGGATGGGTGTCAAATTAAAGAAAGTAAACTATTCAAGGACACCAATAGAGTACGAGTTGACGCCGTACGAAATATTAATGGACGACATTAGGTCGAGGAGGTACACGCTACGGAAAGTTGATGGCGCGATACCCCCAAGGTAAGAATTAAGAAAAGTTCTTATGATACAAGTCATCATCATCATTTCAGCCGAAAGATGTCCACTGCTGGACATGGACCTCCCGTCGGACGTAAAGAATAGCACCATCCCATATCTTCCCGTGGGTGTCGTAAGAGGCGACTAAGGGACTTACCAGAGAATGGGCAGCAGCGTTCTGTGCTTTTGTAACAACCGTACTGCGATCGCCAACCCGCCTGCCAAGCGTGGCGATTATGGAAAACCCCCCTTTGGGGAAGGCCCATGTCCAGCAGTGGACGTCTTTCGGCTGAAATGATGATGATGATGATGACTTGAATTATTGATGATTAAAGAATTTATTGAAGCTCAAAATAATCTTGTTACCAAAATTCTCATTGATAGATATTTCTTAATATTATCTCAAAACAAATGCTTTGCACCAAGTTTTGTGGGCGAGTGAATGATTGCTAAGTGTAAAACTTTTATCAAAATGCTTAAACTTTTTTTTGTTCACAGTGTAAAGAAAGACGCTCATGAAATGATTCTCGAATTTATTAGAAGTAGACCCCCACTTAAAAAGGTAAGTTACACAGTTCAAGTTGCCTATAATTAGGTTTATTCGGGACATTCCCGAATAAAAAAAAATCGAGAGAAGGACCTAGTTATCCAATTTTACTTTGACTGAGAATTTTATTGTTCAAAAGGAAAACTTGGAGCATGCGAATGCTCCAAGTTTTCCTTTTGAACAATAAAATTCTCAATAAATAACTACTATAATCAGTTTCAAAACTTTGATCAATACAAAAGTATTTATTTTTTTATTTTTAATCTCTTACATGCTAACACTTATTTTTGTGAATGCTGTAATTGGCAACTGTGTAAGTCCAAGACTGTAAAACCTATGTATACCTAAATGTTATACACAGAAGCTGTTGGTGAACCTTTACTAGTAAATAAAGTAAAATATGTTATGATTTCTGAGTCTAAATATTATTTTATTTATGAACTTAGGCATCAGACCGCAAATTGCCGCCACCCCGTCGAGAGGTAACACCCCGAGAAAGGCTTCTCGCCTCTATTCAAGTTGGCAGACAACTGCGACCCACCCCGTATTCAAGGAGATTATGTAAGTAACTTTGATTTTTACATTAATGTCTCTAAGAATGTTTACAGATAAACTGGGCAAATCGGTTATGACTGTTTTTTTTGTACTCGTTTAGGGTTGTCCACGTTTGCTACTCAATCCTTTTTTAATGAGTGTGACTGCAGGAGGATCCATCAGAAAAAACTACTACATATATGAACAGACTCCTTTTTATTTTATATCATCGACGCGACAGTAATATTTGTCTGGCCGCTGAAACTAAAAAAACACTTTACGGTGGTGTTTTACGTAAAGATAATATCCTTAAAAGACCAACAGCTGCTTCCTCTAATCCTTAATCCCTTACCTAATACAGTAACTTGTTCCAGATCCTTCCCACCAGTCCTATACCAAAGGAAAATGTCAAAGTCAAATAAGAAATTTGAACCCCTATTATCGAGCTGTAGCCATAATAATAATGTCTATACTTATCTATCGTATAATGCGAATATGTCAGAATAAAAATTTTAATATCCTTAATTTTTCACTAATTAAACACGTTATTATGACGTATTTCTTAAAATAATTATTATTGCCTATTTAAAGAGCCTTGTGAAATGTAGTGAGCAACGGCGTCACCTGCTACTTATTGCTATTGCAATCGCCAAGGCGTACAAAGTCCATGCAAGACTTAGCAACTACTTCAGTTTTATATTGATTTATTATTTGTGAATATTGTTTACTCATAATTTATTTAAGTTTTTTTTACAGTTATGTATTTTTTTTACAATTAAAGTACCTATTTTGTATGAAGCGACTACATAATTTGTTCTAGTTTTTGGATCACCTGTATTCAAAAGTGAACACCTATAATTTATATTTTGGGTGGCTCTTCAGAATAGTTTCACTAGTCGCAACCTTTCCTTTATTTTATTTTATTTTATTTATTAGGTCTACCAACAATTGTTTACACTAACACAACTTGTTTTAGTATCTAAGTAACACTACAAGAGAGTTTATTTTCTATCCACGCTCATCTCGTTGCATCACGCAAATTAAGTACCTACCTATCCACATAGATACACGGCGTTCTAGTTTCGTAACAGATCGGTACACAATGGTGTGATTAAAATGTTTAATAGCACTAGTGATAGAACATGTTGTTTGTTCTAAGAGGTATGATTTAACGGATGATAAAGTATAGACAATTGGTTGGTTTGGCAATTTTAATAGGGCCCATTTTAAGGATCTTTTGAAGCAACTTACTTATAAGTCAGAACCTGCGATTGTAATGCAAAAACATGTTTTAAATCTGATTTGATAAATCAATAATTATTAAAATATGAGGATTCGGGTTTGATTTCTGAATAATTAGAAGGTGTTTTATTTATTTTTCATTAGATAATTCTCAAAAATGTCTCATCACTCTTGTTCTTGATTTATTCAGTTATTTGTTTAAACTTTATGGACAATAGTGGTGGGTAACATATTATCATTATCTGCCTAATCAGCTGCTGGCTTCCAGTCTATGCGATGCAGCTGAATACCAGTATTTTACATGGAGCGACTGCCTATCTGACCTCCACAACTCAGTTAGTATTGGGTAATACGATACCCCTTGGTAGGACTACGTAGTTGTCGGACTTTCGGGACACTGACTACCTGTAACGACTGTTAAATATCCACAAATGACAACTGGGACAAACGGCGTAGCGTGCTTTCCGAGGTATGGAGGAAACTCTGTATGTAATGGGAGGTCACCCATCTACGGACCAACCTAGGCAAGGTACATAGGCGGAATGTATGCCAATTATTATTTTTTTTGTTTACTCTTTCTATATCACAATTTTGTCAAAATTTAGTTCACATTAAATTAGTCATTACAAAGAATACTAGTTGCTACAATTCAGTAGAGATAGATAAACTCACATTATACATTAATCTATGATATAAAAACACACTGTAATACGAGATATATTAGCGTCTCGGGTTCCTATTTGTACTGAATACTTCTATAAATATAATATGATTGATGGATTATTGATGATCACGCGGTGACTGGATACGACGTGTTTACAACTAGAAGTTGAAGAGATAGCGAAATTTTGCGAAGCTGTATTTTCGGCAGGCTTCAAGTAAATAGGTATGTTATGTACAGAAGCCAGCACATCGAGCTACTAATATGTGTTAAATTTCTTTAAGGCGACTACAGTAGTTAAATTAGCAACTCTATATTTGGTAGTTCAAACTTCGTTTTAAATGCTGTTTGAATAAAGTTCTAATCAGCATGCACTACAAACTGGTTGATACGTCAGTCACTGCGGGTCGAATAGTGCGAAATGACTGGTTTTTTTGCGATTTACAAAAAATCTATTGATTGGACTAAACTAATAAAACACTATCATGCTAATATGTTACTTGTAGAATTATTTTCCAAAAAATCAGAATGATCGCATGTATTTTAATATGTTTTTTACTCGTTAAAAGGATTTTTATAGAGATAAGTTCGTGATTTTTTTTATCGAGTAAAATTAGTTGTATTATGTTTTCAAAACACTATCATACTAGCATATATCCTGAAAAATGTTATGATTTTTTCTGGTTTTGTTTATTGTAGTGAACCATATGCTTTTTTAGCATTATAAAACTCGCGTTTAGCTCCTGTAGTTCCCTTAATAGATTTTCAACTCTATCGATAAAGCATTAGGTTCAAGGTTTATTGGGAAAATTGTAAGCGTGTGAGTAAATTGACATGTCGGATTGTCAGGATTTATTCCGTTAGAATGAGACATCATGTAGGCAAAAGATGGGTTTCGTGCAACGGAAACACACTGGGTGCGAAAACACCTTGCTCCTTGCATTGCACCTTGCTTTTCAATCAGTATCGCCAAATCTAATTAGGATGCAGTTAGTTTCACATAAAATAATAGTTTCCACATTTACGTTAACAAAACAACATTCAATGTTAGGTATGTTTATGACATAATTCTTTGTTGAAGTTTTATTTAATGCTAATGAAGTAAAAAGATGTACTCCCTATGGTAATAGATGTAATATTTGTATGTATGGCTTTGCACTAAAACTTTACTGCTAGAAATTAAGTACGTATACACGACGACCATTCTACGGGAAATCTATACTAACCGAGGCCATGTTTTACTGGAAATGAATAGCTTGTGTACGAGTAAGTTAATAAACATGGTTTGCAATATGAATAAAATTGAAATTTACCAAGTCTATCTCCTCTTTTCATTCAAAATTTAGTAGCACGAATCACTCCTCCGTTGCTCTTGCGACAAAAAAGGTAACTGTCAAAAAAACAGTCTGTACTGTCAGTACTCTTCTGTGAAAAGAACTCCATCACATTAAAACCGTCCACGTCATTGGCGATGTAAATGACCCTGAACGGATTTAACATTTTGGACAAAAACCCATAACATGTTATGTAACCCTGGTATCTGAACGACATCAACAGTAGCAGTGTGCTCAGAATTCTCATTAAAACTGCAATATGTATATACGTGGAATATTTATGACAACATTTTGAATTACATAAGAATGACTCGTTGACCTGGTAGTCAAAAAAATAAATAAATGTAGAACTATTTATTTCCACATGCATTCCTAAACTTAATAAAATAACAATAACTCTCAATCTTTCTAATGCAAGAATATTTGATAGCTAATAGGTAGTTAAGTAGGTATAAATATGTGAATGTATATTTACTGTAGTTAAAGTAGTTATCCCGTTCCGATATCGTATTCCGTTCCCACAGACAAACCGAGAAAACGGTTTTGTGGGGCAATAAATAAAATAAATAATAATAAAAATGTGCGCTATCGATTAGTTATGTTACTCTCTCACAGGTCTTAGTGTGGTAGTGGGGCCCACACGTATCTCCCCCGTTTTATACATATCAACGGTGAAGTAGTATTTCAGGATTTTTTTTAAACCGTCGTGACTTTTTGTTTTCCAATTTTTTGGCAGTCGAAAGCGTAACTGCTGAGTTTGATTCCCAGGTTGGGCAAAGTGTGAGAGTTTTTATTAGGATTTTTTGACTGCCTCGTTGGTCTTGGATTCGATTCCTGGGTCTGGCAAAGTAATGTTCGGTTTTTTCATCAGGAATTTCTTAATAGCAGCCACGGAGTCGGGATTTATGCCCAGTTGATGTTAATAGGCTCGCCCCCTATTACATAGGACTTAAACTTAACTGGCGAATTGTGGGTGTATTATTAGATACACCTCTGCTAACCCTTCGGGGATTACAGGCGTGATGTTATGTGATGTTTTTCAGTAGTATCCCGGAGTATACAATTCCTTATGGATCCGTTCTTTATTACATACTCGTGTAGTCTAACATTGCTAGCGAAACGTGTACTAAACACGTCTTCTGCCTTAGTCTTCAGGGAATATACACAATACATTAGGTATAATAACTTACTTTTTTTTTTCTTAGCCTGTCGTTGTGTCCCACTGCTGGGCAAAGGCCTTCCCTTTCTCCTTCCAAACCTCTCTATCTTGTGAGATATCTGGCCATATGGGCATAATAACTTACTAAAATAAGAAAATTTCTCATTCTAAAGGGTGTAAAAAACCTCTTAACGAAGCCGAAAGCTACTAATTGTTCTCCCCGTCATTGCGATATTTTTTTTTTGTTCTACACCATACCTGGGAACCTTCTAGTTACGGAGATATTGGGGGTCAAAGTTCCAACTTTTTTTTAAAACCTCCAAAAGTTTTTTTTGTAAGATATTTACTTTAAATACCTCCACGAACCCCGCACTATTCAATCCATCCATCAGCACAATGTTTTGACTGCGTTATATACATTGAGTTCTACCACAAAACATGATTTTTCACCCCAAAAGAAAAGTCGTTTCCCAACAATAATTTTTGCGTAAAGTTACTTAGCTTGATGTACAGAATGCTTGGTTGACGGCTTCGTGATGAGGTTTTTGACTCCATGTATACCAATGACGTTGGTTTTCCGAAGTTTTATTATATTAAGTAGAAAGGAAAAGTGGATTTGCGTATTAATTAGGTATAATTATTGTAATAGGAGAAATATCAGTCAGTGCATGTAGCCTAGGTTAGCGTTAGGCCATAAATTGTGAAAGGCAATCAAAGGAAATTAGTTTGAAAACATGGGGTTTCTATCTCAGTACACTTTCAAGTGAGTTGGTAGAATCGTCGATGATAATAATTTTGTTAGAAAATATAATACGATACTCAATGATTAGATGGAGCTTCAAACTTTCATCTACGGCCAGAATTGTTGTAGTTGTTGTTGGTTTGGTTGTTGTTGTTGTTGGGTAGTACACATGGCGACATATCAAGCTATACATGTCCAGTATAAGATGACCTCGCTTTGTATTGATTTCTTGTATAATAATAAGAGACCCGCTTATATGTATTGGATTTGCATAGATTGATAGGTCATCGTACATACATAAGTCCGTAAGGGCTGCCTCCACGAGCCAGAGAATCGCGGCGATATTATCGTCCTTGCCACGTTTTTCTAAACACTCTTTGGGGGCGTCTCTACGAGTAAGAGAATCGCGGCGATATTATCGTCCTTGCCACGTTTTTCTAAACACTCTCTTTTGGGCCGCCTCCACGAGCGAGAGAATCGCGGCGATATTATCGTCCTTGCCACGTTTTTCTAAACACTGTCTTTTGGGCCGCCTCCACGAGCGAGAGAATCGAGGCGATATTATCGTCCTTGCCACGTTTTTCTAAATACACTCTTTTGGACCATCTCCACGAGCAAGAGAATCGCGGCGATATTATCGTCCTTGCCACTTTTTTCTAAACACTTGTTTGGGCCGTCTCCACGAGCGAGAGAATCGCGGCGATATTTTCCTATAGAAATACGTTGAATCGCCGCTATTCGCTCGCTCATGGAGGCGGCCCCGTAAGAGTCCATAAAGGAGCTCCATTTTCCTGTAAACGAAAAGCATCCGTAAGTAATAAAATTCCTCAAGAAATAAAATACCCGTAACTTTTATGCAGTAAGTACGGTACGGAGTGACTGTTTCGCACACCTGGTCAAATATTTCAGAAAGAAAATTATGTACGTTATAGGTAGGTACAGTCATATTGTGATAAAGTACGACAGCAGAAAAGTAAAATACATTACCTTTAAGTCTTAGAACAATTTTGAAAGCGTAAAAACAGTAGCAAAACGCGTAAGTTCTAACACAAGCAAGAAAAACTGACATATTATTCATCTAATACGTCATACCAACTTACTATTCCCATGGTTCCTGAACTGAATCACAGACCGAAAAAAATCTTAAAACATCTATTCTGGAACAACCTCCGAATAATTTTTCTAGCTTCCTTAACACTTCCCGTTACGGTTGGCCCATAAAAATAAACTACTGCATCTCTATTCGATTTTGGATCGTACTCTAAAGATACAAGGTTCTTTTCGTTGCTGCAAGGGTTGGTACGCCAGAGACGGGCAGGCGCCCGTCTCTGGCGTAAGATAATCTAGACGTCTAGGTCACTGGGAACTCGAATATCGACCTGGATACTGATAGTTACGTAATGGATACCCGGCTTTATGTAACTGGGTTTCCATTTCATGTGAGGATATAGGTTTTATGAGATATTAAGTTTAGATTAACTGCAGATATGTATCTATATCTATACTAATCTATATCTATACTAATATTATAAAGAGGTAACATTTGTTTGTAAGTTTGTATGTAGGGGGTAATCTCCGGAAGTAAAGAACCGATTTTAAAAATTGTTTCACTGGTAGAAAGCTAAATTATTCGTGAGTGCTATAGGCTATATTTTATTCCCGTATTCCCACGGGAACGGGAACTACGCGGGTGAAACCGTGGGACGTCAGCTAGTCGGAAATATACGGATACAAAGATGGTTTCTTATAGTAATACCAGGTTGTTACTGGTCCTACTGCTGGTCAAAGTCCTCTTTTCATAAACAGAAGGTATTTTACACATAATTATGTGTTAACACACATAATTATGTGTAAAATACCTTCTGTTTATAAATTGTGTATAAAAACTCTCTTGAAGTAACCTTCAAGAGAGTTTTTGAGGGTTTCGTACCCAAAGAGTTAAAACGGGACCCTATTACTAAGACTCTGTCTGTCACCAGGCTGTATCTCATGAACCGTGACAGCTAGACAGTTGAAATTTTGACAGATGATGTATTTCTGTTGCCGCTATAACACAGTACAGGGGGCTCCCCTACTACGATGGTACGGAACCCTTCATGCGCGAGTCTGACTCACACTTTGTTTTTTTTCTGTTTAATTTAAATTGATTGATGTAAAGGACGTAGAAAAGCGCAGTGAAAATGAAAATATCATTCGTCATTCATCGAACATCTACGTAATTTCATAAAAACAAAAGACAGTCAGTGTTTCTCAATGTCATAACATTTTTCTTTTGTTTTTGCTTGTTATAATTTGCTCACACACTTTCGTCTAGGGTAATAGTATGCTGAATTTGCGCTCACTAACTACTTTGCTGCAAAATGAATACTTACCTAAGTCTAGAGTTGCATAAAACTGGTCTCAATATTGGTCTCTGGTTCGATCATTTTAGCTCTTAAACTGCAAAATTGTCTTTAATAACAGAACAGAATACAATGTAATTTTCAGCAAATAATCTTGTAATGAAACTCCTAAACTGATTTATTTTAGTTTTATTGCCACTAACTATACAAGTTTGTTTTCCTTCGTAATCTGTGTAAAAGATAACACAACTAAAACAAAATATTTTCTAACCCACTCAACCTAAACGGAATTTCCCAGAAACAATAGAAAACGGCATTAGCAAATCAAACAGTTACAAACAAGAGATTTAGTTACATTACAGATGGAAATCCCAAAAGATTGAGAGCCGCTTGCTCAAAGCAAAACATCAAGTCTACTTTGTACCGCAGTCTTCGCCGGCTTTCGTAGACGCGCGGTCGTGTGTCCTCGGGCTTATTATAAAAAAAAAAACATGGCCGTCTAATGTCAAAATCAACCGGTACATTTAAAAATCGAATGTATAAATTCGAACTAGGAAGGAAGGGGTAATTAGATTAAAGTTTCTATGAGGCTTCAGTCAACCCTAGTGAGATTACTTCGCTAACAGGATTTTGTGTTATATCATATCAGTGTGTTCGTATCAGTTTTAACTGGGATTCAGTGCGAGTGGTGTGTTTTGTTCGTAGTTTCACGTTAGGGTCGAAAAATATATTAAAAATCAAGTGAAGATGGGCGTGTGTATTACGACTACTCTAGCTATGGATATCACCCGTAAGTACTTTTACTTTGTCTATGAGTAGAATTTGTGTCAACATAGTTAACTAGAAAACTGAAATCAGACTTGCATCACAAATACATTGCACCAATTAAGCATTTTTGTAGTCACTGTAAATTAAACTCTTCCGCTAGAAGTTAGAACTCAATTTCGCGTATGTGTGCCAAATGATATTATTTTCACCAACGTGCTAATATTATGATATGTTTGCAAAAATTCGTCATCAAAGAGTCACGTAGACGTCATCGAGACCCCGTTTTGTAAACTTGATAATAAACTTGGACAACATATCTCCTTCAAATTAAGGTTGTTTCACACAAGACGATTTCGACATCCATGCATCAACTTTAGACGCATCTTGGTAATAAATGGAGCATTACTCTTCTAAGCATTGTTAAGTGTATCAAAGGCTTTACAGTGGAACCACTATGGCATTAATGGCAGTTATGGTCAGACATTTTTTTCTTAGACATTTCTCGCTTTGAACTTGACTTGTTAGTACATGTGTTCTTGGTAGTAAGCAATTATTTATTTAACATTCTGTCTAGTTCTTTTAAGTGCTACCTATTAAAGGCTAATGGTAGTGTGAAGACGGATGACACCCTTCTGAAGACTGGATACGGATTCTACGAGTATTGTAAACGATATAGTGGACTAGTTAATTTCGTATATTATAGTGATAAATCTTAATAGTTACAAAACTTCACTGACCTGTGAAAAAAGGGCTGTGACGAAAAACTATGGGTTGCCGCAGGGAACAGAATTGGGACCACTACTGTTACGTAACCAAAGACGTCTCAAAATATCTTCGTAAGTGGCTATATTGCTACCATTAAAGTTTATAGTAGCACAGTATAATACCGCAGTACACAGCAAAGTAATAAATCGTTCTTTCTAAATAGGACAACTGTACATGAATCGTGATTCGTTACTGATTGATGTCTTCACGACTTGAGATAACTTAGCAGTTCAAGCACCTATTTTCTTCTGTTGACGTTGACACCTTTGCAAGATATTTGGCAGTCATCAGAAATGTAACGCAGTTGTTAATTACGTCAAGATTGCTGTTTAGTTAATTAGGTGATTTGTTACTATCAAATTCCTTAGTAGTATCAATGAAATCAATGAGCAAAAGAAGAGAATCTTCATTCATATGTAAAACACGTTCCTTCTCTTGAATAAGCACTTGTAATCTTATCTGTCATCTTAGCATGAACTCTCAAATCTTTTTTATCAATTCTTGATAATAATGATCTTGTAACACCTATTGTTACGTAAGAGGCTCTCTTTTTAACCGACTTCTGCGTTTGTGTTGTTACTATCAGCAGTATTTGTTGTCAGTACGTTTCTGTTGTTGTTTATAGTCTTAATATTACTGATATTGATAATGATATGATATTGCCGTAATCATCATTATGTCACCCACTTTAGCTTGAGCTTTGTTTCACCCGTAGGTCGCTGGAACTAGTTTCTTTTCTTTAATATTAGCTAGTTCAGGGCTCCCTGGCACCTAATAACTTTTATTATGTTGTCCTACATTTATATATATTTTTTTACATTCCTTTTGTAGCATTTGTACTCTAATTAAATCCACTTTTATCACCAGGCCAGTCCAATTAGTAACGGTGTGTTTTTCATTATAAGTTGTAACTTATTCGAGATTATTTTTAAACGCTTGAAAATCAACTGGTTTCGGGTCATTTATTTCGCATCTAATGCTCAGATTCATCAGAAAAGTGAGATCAAATCGTTTCGTCAAACTTTCCTTAGTCAGCTGGACTGTTTCACTTTGTTTCGCCTGCGGTCACCAACGACCACATTTTTCATTTATTTTGATTGGAAAATTGATGCTTATCGAGAATTAATAAAAGTCGTTGATGAAGGGAAATCGAAACTCAATTATGGAATCGTTTTTTTTAAACTGTATCGCTTGGTAATTGGGTTTTGGAGATCGATAGGGCACAACTCTAGAGATTGTACTGCTTTGGTTTATTTATGACTCTGCTTTCTATTTGTGGCTCTATCGACTCCTCTCATTAAAGTATAGTTTGCCAAATACAATATTACTTAACCAACTAGCCGGTATTTTCCCACTGTTTCACAAAGGCCCTCTCCCTTTTGTATCCAATTTTAATTTTCTGGTCAGTCTTCGGTAGGAGCTAATCTAATTTCGCCCTCTTTGCCTTTCACAATATGTGTATCGGTTTAAAAGGGACTGCTTCCTTATTACGCTTCATCGACCGACTGCTTTGTGCCTGTTTTTTCAACCTTTAGAATTTCTGATTAAACATTCAAGTCAGCCTACTCTTCCATAGTTAAAAGTCGTAAAAGGACTGCTGCCTCGGAAAATTAATATTAAAGGCGCAGTTCTTCATAAATAAACTTTAATGGGGCCACAAATCATATTAATAGTTTTGTTAATTTAAAAGTCACGTAAAGTTAATTAAAAATTAAAACAGGAACTGCATATTTGGAATACTTTATTATTCACGCATTATAATGACTGGATTAGTTTACTGAAATTCATGAATGTTAATAATGCATCTTGTAACGTATAACGTAGGTTACCAAAAACATTAAAACATTAGTCTCTGACTACAATAATTCGTCAGACTTTAATGATTATTAATTTTCAATAATGGTAGGGCCTTATATCTCGCAAGACAATAACGCTTAACGCATAATGAATTACCTATGAAAACTGTCTTTTATCAGCACCAAACATGATGTCTTTTACAAAAGAACTTACGACATCATTGTCTCCAATGATCTCTCACAATTTCACAAACTTCGTCTATTGAGAAAAATATTCACTCCTCAATTTTCTACAGTGTAGTCAAGAAACGCTGTTACAGCAAGCAGAGAGTCATAAAAGTAATGGCTTCTTTCTTAATGGTATACCAAAGCTATTGATTTATTCATTGTTCTGATGTAACCTCTGCCGATGTACCAAGAACAATACAGGGTTGCCACGCACTTGCTTTTTATTCACCGAAAAGTGGAATGAGGGAGTCACTTAACACATGAAATAACATAACGCCTGTACTTCCAGATGGGTTATGGTGTAGGTTTAGCTAGTAAGTCCTTATTTCGCTAATAGGCTCATGTCCTGAAAAAATCTAATTAGTCCGTCAGTTAGATTATCAAAAAATATTTAACACGATTTTTTCTTTTGTTACGTAAACTAAAATTGACGAAGATACGACGCTTTTAATTTTTTCAATATGTCACGCCGTGCTATAATTTTTAGTGCGTTGTGACGTCACGAGCCCCCACTCCCGAGTTTCAATGCGTTTTATCTTTGTCAATATTCATTGATTCACAAAAACAAAAAATACGTGTCCATTATTTTCCAATACTCTAACTGACGGACTAATAGATTTGCAATTTATTGATAGTGGAAACTAGCCTATTATGTTTATCCCTCCAGAAGAAGGGAGCGAGCCTATTGCTATCCACTGGGCACTAATACAGACTTCGGGCAGCTACTGAGAAATTCTTGATGGAAAGACTCAATAGCTCTTAAACACGTTTTAGTTGAATGAACTAATCAAACAACATCATCCGTTTGACATTGTGTAATGATTTCTTTGACTTATTTAAATGTTCCAACTTGTGTATGCAAAGTTGTTTAAATATTTGCCATCATTGGTGCATTGACCGTCTCGTTAGTCGAGTAGTCTAGTAGTACGTCTACGTACGTAATCGTATGTATTGTCTATGTTTGTAGTTCTATTACTTTGTGTGGTGTAGTGGTGAATCCTAGATTTATTTTCAATATTTTATGGATTGGTAGCGCATATAGTCGTACCTATTATTGATTGGACGATTAATTTTTTCATTTTTCCTTTAGACAATCCCAGTCGCAATTCGGATCCCGAATTTGTGTCCCGTAAATTGTTTACTACGTCATAGTTCAGACAGAATATGAGCAATTCTGCCATTCCTGCTTGTTAATGTTAAATTATTGTTCCATGGATCCTGTTAATTCCACAATTCCCTATACAAATGATGACCCAAAGGTTGTCGGGCCCATAAATTCGTTTAGAATTCGCTTTCAACCACTGCCAACCCTAAAACAATAGCACAGACAGACACCATAACACATAATGCCTTGTGACCAATTTTGTGCATCGTGCAATAATCGTAATTATCTGTAATTCATACCGAAACCGATTGGCCAATCGATTTTTATATAACTGATACTATGTTGGATGTAGGACTACATTCACCGGCTGACCGATTTTTGTTAGAGGAGAAAAAACCTGTATGTAAAACCTTTCGCTCAGACTCAAGTGTTGTTACATAAGGCTGAGTACTTGTACCTAATATATTATCATGATATAATGTCTATGTGTTACTCCCTCGTTGTTAGTGATCGCAAACGCTACCTACAGCGTTTCATGGGATCCTGTTACCCAGATCAGAATCTTTTTTTTCCAAAAGCAATTTTGAGTAACAATCTGGAGTTTGGATTCGTGTTGCAAAACTGCCATGATGTAGGGTGTACCTACTTACTAACGCTGTCTAGCAGTAGGCGTGCATATTACGTTATGATAATATTTGTCGTCTATTCATTGATCGATTTTATGTTATGTGTTTATTTGTTTGAAGAATGAGTCTAGCATTTACATTGTAAATATTGAATGTAGTCGAGTCGAAGATAGTAAAGCGTATAGATTTTTGTCAACTGTTTGAGAGTTTTATGCGCGGTGTTAGCGGACTCTTGTAAATGTGTTCTTACTTTCTTTAGATATAGGTTGTGGACCTGAAACTTCATGAGAGGCCTTGTAAACAATGGAATTATGTATTTTAGTAGGTGCGTATCGACATTTTTTTGATCAGAGAAGAACAAATGCTTGATGATCCAGCCTGATTGGTGTTAATGAACTGATTAATTAAGATTCTTTTATCTTGTTAATGCGTCTAGGCGCTCTACTTATAACATTTAAAAACAGTGTTAGCATTCAGCTGTCATTTATTTATTGAAGAAACTGTTGAGAAAAATACAATGCTAACCAATGCTAAGGTCGTATGTCGAATCTGATTTCATTCCGCCATCACGCGATCTGATCGGAATTTAACGTTATTAAATAAAATTTCAAGGAAATGAATTCTTAGAATTAAACGATGCGTGCGCGCATGCGACTGCCGTCAATGCAATTATAATGATAACTGGTTGCTCTTCAAAATACGTGTTTTTATCTCATGTTAATATCTACCTGTTCGAGGAAATCGGTAAGAGTATATTTTGCCTTTATGCCGTCTATAACAACGACGGGGTTTTCCGAAATTCCTGTATAATTAATATTGGTAAGGTTGATGTGATCGGGTAAGGTAAACGCGAAAGTAGAACGTGATGTTGGCAAATGAACTTTTGTTACTTTTAAATTCATAAACAAAAGACAATAAACAGACCAGACATTCAGTTGTTTTTATTTTCTTTCTAGACCAACATCTCAAAGCCAATCTTCCATTAGCAATCAAAATATCCACTTATCTAAATTCGATTTGACCTTGAAAGCATACACGAAGATCTGGCCTATACACACGGAAACAAACGAGGCCACCCGATTCACTTTTTTGCAACTTCGCCCAGCTTCGGATCTACTATATGACAGCTTAACCGACTTTTTTTTGTTGTTGCGTTGTAATGGGTCGTGACCGCAGATTGCCTTTCTCAAGTCTTCTTACGAAACTAGATAGATGCATTTTAGTGGCCCAATGATAGATTGTGAACGTGCGATTGTTTGAAACCAAGTCACGGGGCCTAAGGTGTAGCTTTTGCAATTGGACGGTCGCGAAGGATTTTTCCATGTCGATAATTTTAGTCTCTATATTCATCCTTTCCTTGCTATTGTTTCCTGATTTATTGAGATCAATTTGGTGGTGCAGATAGTTTATTTCTAATAGAAGTTCTATCATAATTAAATTTAAATTATTATTTTTGTACCTTCAGTTGCGAAAAATTTGGCAAAAACATACGAAAAATTTACTGCTAAAATTATGTTTTACTCCAACAAAACCTTGTAGACGCCAATTTAGCATCATTGTCGGGCCAATTGTGTAAACATAATACCTATTTCTCGCCTTCAAGTTTTATTTTAAAGACTCCGACGACACTATTCTTAAATTAAATGTATGTAAATGCAGTATGAACATAAATATCTATGGAGCAGTAAAAAACACGGCTATACGCTTGTTATTCGACGGAAGTAAGGACAGGACACTTTGAAGTAACGGCAGAAATAATACATGTTAAAAACGGTATTTGGACGGCGCGCGGCGCGGGCTAAAATATATGCATTTGAAATCTTTTGTCCATCTTAAAAAGCCAGCAACTAAAAATGTACATTAAGAAGAAGTCTCCTTAATGACTGACAATACAAACAAATGAACCTACCGCAGTAGCGTACTTATTGGCACAACAATTCTATTTTTCATGGAATTCCAAAAAGAAATCTAGAATTGAAACGATAGTAGAATTGACGCTTTATCAGGTACAGCAAAACTTCCGAAGGTCGGAAAACAATACCCTGCATTGCTATTGAACTATCACAAACAAGATTGATGATTACCTAGCGTGATTTTCAACTTTATTACAAACGGCTGTATAAAAGCGAATATTATGAAACTAGTGTATTATATGATCAGGGTCGTTGCTGAGGTCTTAAAGAACAGAAAGCTTCGGGTCAAGGAGACAAGGCTTGGAATTCTGCCAACCGCAGTGATTGGGAAGCAACCGTCTTAAGTTGGAAGATAAAATAAGTTGCCACTCGTAATTGTTTAGTTTCATTTCTTGTGGAGATCGTTACTTTTGCAGAGTTATAACTTCAGCTTTAATTCTCTGCATTCATAAAGAATTAGGTTATGAAGAACGTTCAAAAATGTCCTTATTAATCTTTAAACTGCCTTGGTTAACATTCAAGATGTTCCTTTCAACGGATATTACGTCGACGTAAAGATATTACTCGAGATTAAATTGTTTCAAGAAGCTAAAAGGTATGGACTCTTTGTTCGCTTAATTGAGTTGTTATCCAACACTAAAGAACACAATTTGCTCGAGATCCAAATTGAGTTTGGCCGTGATTACGTTCCTAAGTTCGTGCTAATTGTTGTTATTAACTTTTATTTGAGTGCAGCTAAATGGTTCTGTTTCTTTTCTATTGATTGTGTCGGTTTTGTTTTTAACAGTTGCATTAGCGGACGTAACTGGATGGATTGGAAATAAGAACTAAAAAAATTCTTGTAGCAATACTAGTTTTATCAATAACACAATCATAAATATGTGAGAGGTAGACAAAATAACGCAAGCATATTAAGTAGGAGCAAGTAATGCAACTGATAAAGCAAGAGAACTCTTATCAAAAAACATGGAACTTAGAAAAGCGGATGCTGCCAAGAATATGGATAGGATATAATATTCTTTCGCATGTTAATGTTCTAAATAAGTGAGTATTACTGCTAACAGTCATCATCATCATTCTCCTCGTCCTAATTTATTTGAGGTCATCTCTTGTCATCTTCTTACCATACTTCTCTATTTTTCGTCATCTCAGATGTCACCTCTTTTCTAACCATATCCTCCTTCACATTACTGCTAACAGTGAAACTCTTAATAATCACCAAAGTTTAGCCACAAAAACCATTAAAAATTTTCATTAACCGGTCTACTTGCCACAGTTTTAACCCTATCAAGTGCACTCCCTGATTTAATAGCTCCATTGTGATATTGATTGCATTCGTTTACGTCACGGCCTTTATCTGTTGGAGCTGTCTAACCTATTTAGATAGCAAGAGCTTTATCAATAGCAATTGAATTGTTAATGGGCTTGACTTTATTTGGTATTGTTTGGGAATGTTTTAATTATGAACTATCACTTTCAACAAAAGATTAAAAAACTCGTTCCAACTTCAGTATTGCAGCTGTCGTAGAGTTTAATTTCTCAATCCTGTTATCTGTTTATTAATCAAAAGCATTTAGCTAAAAGACGTCCACTGCTATCGTAGGTCTGCAGTCCATCACTTCAACTCGTCTTATACTCGCATTTCTTTCATTCTTCGATTGCCAGCTTTGCAAAACAGCCCGCAATAGGCAATGTGACAATGTTTTGTCAGCTGCGTTTACGATGCTATTAATGTTACTCAGTTGATGATGTTTTATTTTTAATCTAGTTTACCATTGTATTGATACGGCAAGTCATTGTGATGGATAGAAAACAATAAATCCAATTGTTCAGATTTACTATGTTTTGAAGTTTACATGCAATATTATAACCGAGCTTCTGTTGAAAATTGCAACTGGTAGGAGTAAGGTTCTGCAAACTTACTTTTTTTTGGAAAAGTCTTCAAACGATTAAATCCGTAACTTAAAGCCCTTCTTTTGTCTACTGTTAGTTATAATTATGCTTCACCTTCCGCTAAAATTTTACCCTTTTCACGCCATTAGTCTATCTACTGGGGAGACGTATAGAATCTTGGTTTCTCCGATATTGATAAAGAAAAGTACCATCACGAATGATAAAGACATTCCCGAGTTCCGCATTTAACGGAATAAAGTGTAACAGTAACCGTTTAGCACATTTTCGTGCGCCGGCGCATCTGACCGTTATACCTCTCACAATCGGGTGGCATTGCGTCATCCTAACGTTACCTCTTTGTTGGCTTTGATTGGTTTTCGGTATTTCAAAGTATATATTGAATTTTGGCTGATGTAAGGAATTTTGCAAGCGAGTCATCCATTTGATTGGCAACCGTATCAATACTTAATTGAAAGTTCAATTCAAATTGAATGAAAATCACACTTTAGTCCAGGAGTTTACTGCAATATTCTGTTTACGCAAAATGGTGTTTTCCTGAAACCAATTAAATCAGAGTGCTCTCTCAATATTGATATATTGGACTTTGTAAAAGCTTTCTCATACTTTCGCAAAAAATAAATAAAATCGACGTGAAGATGGCCTTTTGTAATTTTAGTAAAGTACGAAGAAAGATCTTTCGTAAAGAGATATTTTAAATCCATGTCACTTTTCGATTAAAAATTTATTAAACTATGTCACTTTCTTAAAAATTGATGAAAATATCACTTATTTTATGTTTAACCATCGTATGTTGCATTGAGTGGTAAACATTTTGTTTTCTTTTTAATATTTTATATTTTAGACTTTTTCTACTTTTGTGAGATTCAATTCACAGCATTCGCTCAAGTTAATTAAATAATCTTGATGAAACATTGAGATTAATCAGATTCCAGAGTTAGTAAATTTAATAAAATTACTCAAGTTTCAAATAAATGAAATCTGCATCTGGAATCCCAGTAGATACATTGTTAGCTTAGATTCTCGATTGCGAATGAAATTAAGTTATTTATCACGGCATATCGCGTGTTTGTGAAGATAATAGTTTAATAACCAGCCGGTTTTCTATTATATGATTATGAGGTTTCTAGTGAATTGTATTCTGATTCGTTATCTACGCATTCATGCTTGTTGTTTTTTGCGAGGTCAGAAGCGTTTTTATTGTTTTTGTTTGTAGTTACATTCGTGGTGTTTATAATCCACGCTTGCTTTAAATCCTTATGTGGCTGGAGTAAGATATCATCATCATCATGGCCTTATTTATTTGAGGTCTGCGCAGCACGTCTACTTCTTCCATACCTCTCTATTCTCGTCGTTTTACCTTTTTTTTTATTATCATTGCGACACTTAATGATTTTTGTGATTTTTTTACTTACATTCATTTGGAAAGAACTTGTTATTAATTTTATTTGATTATTGTGAATGTGGGGACCATGTAGGTCACATTTTTAATTTTTTTTTGTTTTTTTTCCCACAACTGTCTGGCAGTTTGAGTACTATAAGCGACCTACCCAAATGTCCTTTCTTTGGTATTGTTCGTCGTTTCGTTGAGCTCCTTGAGTTATAAGTCGAGCTACACGTTAACTGACAAATGCTGGCACTGACTGGACAGGTCCACTCAAATCTGTATGGTTCTTTCTTCAAAAGACCATCTCAGGCACTAATCTGCATAGTCCTCATGTGAATTGAGCAAGATTATGTCTGGACTTTAAAAGAGACTATGACCTCTGAGTTTGTTTCGGCTGTTTCTTCTCAGAGTAGTCAGGTACGAAACACCGGCCCCATCTAGTTTTAAAAAATGACGTGTAAAAGTGTTTGTAAAAACCTACTTGCAAAATAAAATAAACATCAAACAGTCATCTCAGCAGTGACCACCCAATCACCAGGCGCGGATACAGGATTTCCTTTAAGGGGGGGCAATTTTTGGAAAAATCATAAAAAAATACGCGTTACTTTACAGAAATGCATGATATGCAAGATACTTAAGGGGGCCGCCAGCTTTTGGCCAGGGGGGGAGCGTAGCGAGAAATTCTTAAGACACTCCCTTGCCCTGGACAGGTTAGAATGGTTTCGAACGTTCATATAGGAGTTATTTTGTCGAATTTTAGATAAATTCAAGAGAAAGTAGTCTGCAGAGCGAGCGGAGCGAGCTCGAAAATTTTGACACTTTTCCTACTGATCTACTGGAGTTTCCTGGGTCTCCTAAAGACCAAGTTAAGACTCATGAAAAACTAGACTTCAAGAGCGAGCGCAGCGAGCTCGAAATTTTTTACAACATTGCCTCAGATAATTATGCTATAATTGCATATAATTTATATAAGGCCTCGAGGCAAGGGGCTCCTAATTAATTTCAGGCTCTGTTTATTGTATAGATCGATCATGCAAAAATCCAATAGGAGTGCTGTGCCAATCCAGAAGTAGAAAAAAGGAGCCTTTTTGATAAATGTTTCTCCGCAGGGTTAAACAATATCTTAATTTAAGTGATTCCATTTTACGCTACAATTTATTACGTATAATACCATTCTATGGCATCAGGCAGGAAATGCTACAACTTTTAAAAATCCTGAGCCTCTAGGGGCAGTGGCAGCTGCCTCCTCCTGGCGACGCCCATGACAAGATTTACAACTAGAATATTTAGTTTCAATTCCGTCAAACTAGTTGCCCCCCCCTGTATCCGCGCCTGCCAATCACAGTCCATCCATTGTTTCTTTGGTCTCCCTCTCATAATTAATGTCAGCTATTTTATGAAAATTGTCAATTTCATCCTGTAAAATATTTTATTCTAAATGTGCCGTAAGTATTGCTTAAGAGGACGCATTGGAAATCATGGAGTCAATGATCTCATTTTTTGGCAGTAATTACAAAACAAATGAAAATACAAGTTGGTGACTTGATAATTCATGATAAAAACCTTATTTTGTTAGTTTTCAATACATGATTAAGTAACTTTTGTAACAGAGAAAAAAATATCAAACATACCTCTTTTTAAAAAGAGATTCACATGTTATGGGCAAACGGGACCAATTAAATCCTCTTAACTTTCTCCGTAGATGAGTCTATACATACTCTTTAAAATTGTAGAAGGAATTTCTGAAATTATCGTTCCCAACTGAATTAAATAACAAAAACCATTTTGTCGTTTACGTCCTTTAAGTTATAAGCTAGCAATCCTCGCCCCGCTCAGACGCCCAGTCCCCCGCTCAGTCCCGAATCGCGCGTGCCCGGTTTTAGAACGATGCCTCGCCTTAATAAATCATGATATAACGGAACCGATGATGTGCGAACACACGGAGCTATTATCTGATGATTTTAACACTGTCACGATTTTGTTCCGTCACTTCTAAGCTATGTTTATTTCGTGACAACAGATTGGCAGATGTTTTGTCGCCTTCATAGCAGCCTTGCTAGAATCTCCTTTCATATTTTGTAGAGCATTCCCTATTAACGGTCACCACTAACTAAATTCTTACGAAGCTCGTGTAAGGCTTTTTGGGTAGTTTAGTTCGTCAATGTACTTGTAGCGGCACTACAATAAAATACTTCGCTAAATGGAACAAAAAGTACTACAGCGCCATCTATGACACAGATGATGAACTAACCGCGAAACACGTCAGAATCCTACATCGCGCAAACAACTTTATCCGCGACTTGAGACTATGTACGAGAACCCGACAACAACTGTCGGGCAGTGGCCCACCAGACATAACACCCGTCTGGTCGGAGGATCCTCCCTTTTCTACGGGGGATGTAGAGCTTTACACCCTGTTCTTCATACCCCCAAATTGGTGACCCCGAAATGGACATCAGCGCAGCCTTCGAGCAGCGAGACGTCATCATCATCATCAACAACAAGATCACTTCCTCAAGCTTACGAGCAGCGAGACATAGCCAGCCAGCTTCAAACGGGTATTCCTGACCACCAGCATGTAGCGGACGCGCATACCTGGTCAGCACCCTCAACCTAGCGACCTTGGCACTGCACCTACGGCCGGTCGAGTGCTGATCCTCTCGGTCAGCGCCAGCAGTCAGCCTAATCGCAGCGCCACTCTACGGCGCTACTCTACGGCGCCACTCTACGGCGCCACTCTACGGCGCCACTCTACGGCGCTACTCTACGGCGCACTTCTACGGCACCTCTCTATGGCACATCTGTCTACAATCGACTCTGGTCTCCGAGGGGGAGTGATGTAGCGGCGCTACATGGAACAAAAAGTACTACAGCGCCATCTATGACACAGATGATGAACTAACCGCGAAACACGTCAGAATCCTACATCGCGCAAACAACTTTATCCGCGACTTGAGACTATATACGAGAACCCGACAACAACTGTCGGGCAGTGGCCCACCAGACATAACACCCGTCTGGTCGGAGGATCCTCCCTTTTCTACGGGGGATGAAGAGCTTTACACTCATTCATTTCATTATCACTCATTTCTTTAACGCTTCTAATATTTTAGGAAGTAGCATAGAATCATGATGCTTGACAAATAAGTGGAGTCAGAGTATTAATCGATTTGACCCAAAGACTGTCGAAGAATGCAATGGGCGATGTCAGACTCGGTAAAACTAAAACTCATCGGAGCTCCATTTATAACCTAACCTTAGAGACCTACATGACTAACGTAAGAGAGTCTGGTATCGGTTAGACCCGTAATTCACCGCTGATGAAAATTTTGAGACCTACATGAACCTTTACGCTTCTTATACTCTTGCGCGCTCACCATTATCACAAATCGATGATCATGGAATGTTGATTGCATTGTTCAAACAGAGAAAATTCCTTAAACTACAGTTACCACTTTCTTCTAAAATCGTTGATTTAGCTTGAACAATCTGAAATGGTAGAAAGTGTGGTAATTGCCGCCAACTAGAACACTCAAATAAAATGTTTAAATGTTTGTGTGTCATCAGAATCATGTTCATGACATGCGGAGGAAACGGCTTTTGATATGAAATATCCGTTTGTTAATTTCGCGTAGGAGTTTAGGATTATCGTTGCTTAGTAACAGTGATAAATTTGCAGTTTACAATATCATTCTTCTGCCCTTATTTATGCCAAATTTATTTATTTGGCATCGCAGTCGGCGAAACTTAACATAAATTCCAATTCATTTAATCAATCTAATTGACAATATTATTTTAAATTAGTATATTTAATTAAGAAACTCATTTTGTTATTTTTATTTTGATTACTATATTTGATTATGATTATTATTTTGATTATGATTATTATTTTGTATATGATTATTATTTTGTATATTATTTTGATCATGATTATTATTTTGATTATTTTATCTAATACTTTTATGTTACGTCGAAGTTGTGTAAGTACCTATTACTCTATGGATATTTTATTTGTCTGACTAAATAAATAAATGAATGAATGAATTAAATAAACAAATGAATGAATAACATCTTGCCTGTAATCTCCGAAGAGTTAGGCAGAATTGTACCTAATTAATATGTACCTACACCCACATTTCTTCAGAAATGTTTTAAGTCCCATGTAATAGAGGGCGAGCCTATTGACATTAACCGGGCACAAATCTGGACTCCGTGGTTATTACTGCGAAATTCCTGATGGAAAAATCCAATAACACTTTGCTTGACCTGCCCGCTTAGTATGACAACCGTAGAAACGAAAGAGAATCGACAAATCTTTTGTTCATGTGTCATTTTGTCGATTCAATGACAGCACCATGCTGAGATAGGGGCCTTTTGGCTTAGTACAGGACCAATTTCATTTCATGTTTCTTTTTTTTTACTCTTTGTTTAATTTTTGTTTTTTTAGTTGTACTGTTAATTTAACCATTCTAATTTGTGTGCTTTGTCCTGTGCGGGCTAATAAATGCTTTTTCTTTCTTTATTTTCTTTCAAAATGACAGATGAACAAAAGATTTGTCGATTCTCTTTCGTTTCTTCGGTAGACATGCTAAGCGGGCTGGGCATCGAATCCAGGACCTCATGCTCAACAGTCGGCCAGACGCGCTTGCAATTACTCGAGCAACGAGGTAGTCTATCTTTTTATACCATAGTGCCTTAATGTGAGGTTTTCCTTTTGAGGTATTAAAAAAAAAACTTAGTTTCCAAGAACTGTATAGATGGCGTTGAACTGACTATGATAGTTGGTGCCAGAGCCAAAACGCTTGGAAAAAAAAACATTGAGTCACGTCAAATACGCTCGTTGACTGACACTTTTGTTTGCTTAACCTTCCGAATATAACCTAGTTTTCTCGCGCTTTGTTAAAATCAGTTTTTTAAGTTCATGTTCCTTGCATTATCATACTATGTTCAGCGCCATCTATCCAGCGACTAGGGAAGAGCTAAAAAGAAAATCTCTCATTGCCGTCACCTCATGAGTCAAAGTTGCAGTTTCCAATAAATACCTATAGTAAATTTCATCATCATCTGCTTAGTCTGTTCCCATAATATGTTAGACTCGGCTTCTAGGCTTCCAGCAGACTAACTAGATTGCCTGTCTGTTTGTCTGACTGATTTATTAATGTACTAGCGGACGTCCCGCGGTTTCACCCGCGTAGTTCTCGTTCCCGTGGGAGTACGGGGATAAAATATAGCCTATGTTACTCAGGGTGAATGTAGCTTTCTAATGGTGAAAGAATTTTTGAAATCGGTTCATTACTTCCGGAGATTACCCCCTACATACAAACTTACAAACAAATGTTACCTCTTTATAATATTATAGTATAGATTTACTATAAGTTACCTACATATACATATACCCACATAACATAATTATCTGAACGTTGAGAAATATTATCTATACATATAATAAAACAGTAACGAAAGAAAAACTGTACTTACATTGAGAATTTTCGAGAAAAAATGTGGCTTTTGTTAGAAAAACGTAACTGATGACAAAAAGTGACTTTTTAGAATTTTTGTCTGTTTGTCTGTGTGTATGGTACGGCTTCACGCCAAAACTACTGGATAGATTGAATTGAAATTCAGCAAAAATGTTCTTTGTCAACCAAGGAAGGCTTTAGGCTACATATTATCACGCCGTATGTTATGGGAGGTAAGCAATATTGATTTTAAAAGGTTTTTGTTCGTAATTGAATGCACAAAATAATCCAAAATAAACCAAAAAATATAGGTAGGTATCCAAAAAACGCTGCCCAAAGTCACTATTCCACGCGGACGAAGTCGCGGCACAGCTAGTCTGTAAATACGGTTATAAATAACTGCAGCAGACATACACAAAGAACTTGTATTCAAAAGCTCCATTTATTCGCAGTCAAAACTCTCGGTGTGAATGCCATTCCTAGGCTAACAACCTGTTCAAAAACATTAAACTTCCAACTTTATAACCATATATGTTAAGTGTAAAATGTAATGACAAATTAATGGTCACGATTGGTAAGATTGGTCAGTAAATGCCAGCTTCGACAAGGCTAGCCACCGCTCTCACGGAAATGATACTTAATTATAAATGTTACAGTCAAGTTATTAAGTCAGACATATTGTGACAGGCCTAACTTGCAGTGTGTTAAAGTTGACACAACCTTAGGAAATTCTATTGTTTGAAAATGTAGTTTGTACTTTAGTAGTGTAGGAATAGATTGCATTTTAATGAGAATTAAATGGGTTCTCTAATAGTTTTTCGTAATTAATTGATTGTAAAGGTCAATATTTCTTATGTAGGTTAATAAGTTACTAAAGGTTGATCCCAATAGACCACATAAATCAGCAATGATTTAAATTCTGTTGCTATCCAGAATTGCTAATCTAATATTGATCTCAATCGTATTTCATTTGACTAAGAATTACGACAAAATCTTAAATAAATTGCTAAACAAATTAATATAAATGAATAAAATTAGCCATTTCAAATTAAGGCTCGCGACGCACTTGACATAAAAATAATAATATAATTATTGAAGATTGAAAAGGTCTGCAAGTGTCTTTAAATACTTTTTATAGTATAGTTATGTAATAAAAAATATAGTACATTTGGCATTCTAAGCGTTAGTTTATTGTATATCATACATTTAAATGTTAAATGCTAAGGACAAAATGTGTACGAGAATATAAAGCCACATTCTCCAAGTCTAGCAAAGGCGCTTTATAATGTGAGTACAACGGTGGAAAGCTTCATGCATGCTTCTAAAGGTCAAGTGCATATTACATTCTTGTAGCCAGCTACTTGTAATGATATACGAACAACCGTAGACATATATGTATATGTTGTGGTTCGTAATGGTATTCGTATTCGTTCGTATTATTAACTCTATAGACGTGATTTTAGTACTTTCTCAAGTTATTATGTCTTGTTACTACGGCTGTAGTTTTGCTATTTTAGACATTAAAAAGTGCCGTAATGGTCTAATTGAAATAAATGCTTTGAGTTTGAGTTTGCTTCTACCACTGTGTAAACAGGTCCTAGTAAAATATTTGGTAAAAACGTTGTCAAATTAAAGTTATGTTAACACTGCTGCGATTCATACCTTCACTTAGTGACTAAAGTCTGTACCTATTAGAGAACGCCACTCAATACTAAAGCCCATTAAACTTGAGCTTGAGTATAGTTTCGAGATCTATCTATACAAATATTGTAAAAAGGTAAAATTTGTTTGTAAGTTTGTATCTTCTGACCTCCTGATTCGATTCCGAAAATTATTTCACTAACGAAAAGTTACATTCTCCCCCAGTGTCATAGGCTACATGTAAAACGTTTCCGTTGGTTCATTTCCGTAGATAACGCGAAGCCGCGAGCTAAACCTAGTCGGCATATAAGGTGATGGAAATGTCAAAAATGCATTTGATTTAAATAGCCACAGAGAAGTTTATGTAAGTCCTGTGGATCTCCTTTGTAGAAACACTTTGAAAGCGATCGCCTCTTGCCAAGGCCCTCAACTGTTGTTTGTATCTACAAAATTCCGGATGATATTCTACGTATAGAAAGTCATGCATAATCTCGTCTTTCCTTAATTTCTTCCCAGATTATTAAATCAGATTACTCATACTGGGTACCAGGAATGCAGATGTCAATGCAGATGTTTTCTTCATACTCCGAACAAAAGAGAGGTTGCATACCATTTTGCAATTACACAGTACATTACCTTTTTCTTGTGTAATCTTTACCTGTCTGTAGCTCTAGTCTTCCGCATAGATAATGCAGAGATTTTCCCATAAAACTTAGATATAATTGAGAATGAAACAATGCACACGCTTATTTACATAAGCTGGTTAATTAGATTTCGTTGTTCAGATGTGTCTTCGTAATTTAAATAGATCGTTGATTTAAATTGGAGGAAAAAGTGAAATAGATTACTAAATAGCCATTTACATGGTACTGACCTGTATGTATAATATGATCTATACTTCTAAACTAAAATGATAAAGGGGTAAGATTTATGTGTATGTTTGTGTAAGGGGTAATTTTCGGAACTACTTATCCAATTCCGATTTTTTTTTCACTAAAGCTAGTTGGTAATAAAGTCGGAATCACCCGTGAACATTCCGCTGTTCACAGGTTATAAAACAAATGCAGTATATACGAAACTGCCGTGTGATCCCAAAAAAATCGTTCTGATCACCAAAGTGTGAATGAGGCCTAACTTTTATCTTTTCGCACGAAATTCCGAGACTAAAAGTGTTTGTTTCTCATAAAGTGTTAACGAACATAATTTTAGTTTTCACGCTAAGCGATACTCAGTGCTGAAACGTTTTAATGAAAATTATTTGCATTACTGAAATTCTCTCGCGTTTGCTTTTAAATAAAGAGGAATTTTAAAACAGTATTTTTTATACTTATTTATATAAAGGGTGTAAAACACCTCTCAACGAAGCCGAAAGGCACTTGTTCTCCCCGTCGCGTCATTGCGATAATTTTTTTGTTCTACACCATACCTGGGAACCTTCCAGTTACGGAGATATTGGGGGTCAAAGTTCCAACTTTTTGACAAGTTTTTTTTTTATTTTATTTTTTTAATGTAAGAGTTTTACTTTAAACACATTCACGACCCCCGTACTATTCAATCCATCCATCAGCACAATGTTTTGAGTGCGTTACATTGAGTTCTACCACAAAACATGATTTTTCACCCCAAAAAAAAAAGTCGTATCCCAGCAATAATTTTTGCGTAAAGTTACTTAGTTTGATGTACAGAATGCTTGGTTGAAGGCTTCGTGATGAGGTCTTTTACACACTCTGACACAGAACTGAATCATAGTCCACATGTCCACATGGACAGACGTGTCTCGAAATTCTCCATGCGTCAACCGACCTAACCCTGATCTCAGAAAGCAGACATATCAACTTGTATCTAGGTCACCAAAACTAATTTATTAATGATAAAAAAACAAGTTTTTTGCCTGATGCAATCAACGATATGATCGATGCTTGTCTGACCGTCTGGTCACTTCCTTAACTTGAAAAAGAATAACTGCAAACTACAAACAACATCATACTTAATTATTTAAACAGATTCAGAACTCGAATAAAATAAAAGACATATATATAATATATAATTTGCATTAAAATCACTTAACTATCATATTTTGTGTACTAGATACATTTAATTATGATAATGTGTGTATGTTTGAGATTTGCATTGTTAATGTTTGCATAAACTGTATATTAATATGTTATCCTAGTAAGTTACGAAGGGCCAGGTCAGTCATCTGTATTAACTAATGCAGGGGAAAGAGTTATTCTAAAAATCTTCTATAGTTAGTGTTCGTGGCGTAAACATAAATAAAATTATCTGTGAAACTTTGTATCACTATATTTCATATGATCAAAAATCAATAAATCTTATTTTACTGGTCTCCGTTGTTCGACCATTTTTATATCCTTACTAGACAAGTACGAAACAATAGAATATAACGCCTTATTGCCAGTATAAAAAAATAAAACATTTCAATGTAGCCAGAATAAATAAAACCTATGTTCTGATACGAACATACTGGGGGCGCCTCTGGCCTTCTACAGAACAGTGGAACCCAAAAAATTAAATTATTATAAACTTAATTACTAATTAACTATTATCCTAATCCATAGGAAAAGGACATACCTTCATTACACTAGTTCGGATGACAGATCCCCTTGCTGTCTTAACCTCTAAAGCACGAACACATCCATCTTTACCAGGCATTACATTTAAAATTCTTCCTACCGGCCAGTCAAGGGGTTTTATGTTATCATATTTTAAAATTACCATATCACCCGGTTTTAAGTTTGGTTGGATAGTTTTCCATTTTGGTCTATTTTGTAAAAGCACCAAATAATATTTATGCCATTTTTTCCAAAATAATTGTTGCATTTGTTCACACTGTTTCCAAAATGATAATCTTCCAACATTCTCATTAGTTAGATTCAATTCAGGATAAGAAGACAATGGTGATCCTGTTAAAAAATGTCCAGGTGTCAAATAAGACATATCATCTGGGTCTCTAGATAGAGGCGTCAACGGCCGCGAGTTAAGAATGCCTTCAATCTGCACAATAACAGTATACAATTCCTCATAGGTTAACACTGTATTGCCTATTACCCGTTTCATATGATACTTAACACTTTTAATACCCGCTTCCCACAAACCACCGAACACAGGGGAGTAACCTGGTATGAAATGAAAGGATATTCTCTCCGTATTGCAAAAATCTATAACAGTGTCTTGGTGACTTGTGGAAGCTTGCAAATCATATAATTCTCTTAACATATTAGCAGCCCCTTTATAACAGGCACCATTATCGCAATAAATTTTTGTGGGCTTGTTCCTTCTGGATATAAATCTTTTCAAGCAACCCATAAAAGTCTTTGTTGACATATCAGATGCTAGTTCTATATGTATCGCTTTAGTTACAAAACAAACGAATAATACAATATAAGCCTTTGTTATTACTGGATTACGAATACGAGTTTGCTTGACGCTAAAAGGGCCACCATAATCGGTGCCAACTATCTGAAATGGCCTTGTCATATTTACCCTATCCAAAGGTAACGTTCCCATTAATTGGGTAGCATTCTTAGCCTTTAATTTAAAGCAAATAATGCATTTATATAAAACAGATTTTATTTCACGTGAAGCATTAAGAATCCAGTATTTTTCACTCAAACTAGCAAGAACTAAACTTTGACCTGCATGTTTTAATTGAATATGTTGCCTCCATATAATCCCCTTAGTAACATTAGATTTTTTAGGTAAGATTATTGGATGCATCTCTGTAAAAGGTAAGTCAGCATTTTGCAATCTACCACCTACTCTTAATAATTTACAAGAATCAAGAAAAGGATTGAGACTACTCAAACTGGATTTTACATTGTTACCAGTTTGTAAGCATTGAATCTCACTTTCAAAGTATTTACCCTGATCTAATCTAATTATTGTCTGCAAGGCAGAATCTAGCTCATTTGGACTAAATTTTTTCACACCTCCAACGTGTTGTGCCTTACAAAGATTTATAAATCTTAACACATATGCCATTATTCTAGTAGTTTTTTCTATATCTGAGTATTTCTCCACCATCAACAATAACGTGTTGCCCTTAACACATACATTGCTTGATTTTAATTTAGGAATTGTTTCTTTTAGTTCAGGTATATTTTCTATGGACATTAACAGTGGAATAATACCATGCACAAATTCAGCATTTCCCATGCACTTGGGTCCATGCCACCACATTAAATTATCCTGCAAGGAAGAAGGGCTTACACCTCGAGACAGACAGTCTGCTGGGTTATCTGCTGTATTGACATACAACCATTTACATGAGGAAGTTAACTGAAGTATTTTCTTAACTCTATTAGCAACATACATGTTTAACCTTACAGGTTCTGTTTTAAGCCATGCAAGTACTATCTTAGAATCTGAATACAAATATGTACGCACATTATATTTTAAAGATAATTTAGTATTAACTTTGTTTGCCAATATAGATAACAATAATGCACTTTCAAGCTCAAGCCGAGGTATTGTTAATGTTTTGTTTTTAGGATTGATGCGCGACTTCGAACAAAATAAATTAATATATACACGTTTATCAGGACCTATCACCCTTAAATATAAGCAACAGCCATAGGCAACATTAGATGCATCAGAAAATCCAACTAGTTCAAAGCTGTTACATACAATACCCTTTGCATTCCTAGGAACAGCAATACATGGCATATTTATCAAGTCTTTGGCAAATTCAACCCATTTTTTATTAATATTTGAGGGCAACTGCTGATCCCATCTTATATCATGAAACCACACTTCTTGCATTAAAAGTTTTGCTGAGACCAATATAGGTCCAACAAGACCAAGTGGGTCAAAAAATTTACTTATAAAACTAAGCATTTCCCTCTTAGTATATTCGAGTTTTAACTCTTTTACAGGACATTGTATTTCCAAACTATCGGTTCTCACATTATAGATTAACCCTAATGTTTTAACATACAAACAGTTTTTATCAAAATCCTTTTTATCTAATTGATGTAAATTGACAGGAATGTCGTCAAGTAAGGTAATATCATTAGAACACCATTTATGTAATGGGAAACCCCCCATGCTTAATAATTTGCAAAGCTCATTCTTTGTCTGGTTTAGCTCATAGATATCATCACTGCCAAATTGTATATCATCAACATAACTAGAGTTCTCCAAACAAAATGCAGCTAAAGGAAACTGATCCTTAAATCTATGCGCTAGTTCAACTAAGCAGCGAGTGGCAAGGAAGGCAGAACTTTTTAAACCATATGTCACAGTCTGTAATTGAATACATTGAACAGGACTTTCCCTGGTTTCACGCCAAAGAATATTTTGTAACCCACAATATTTTTCATCCAGATATATTTGTCTATACATAG
Source organism: Xestia xanthographa (assembly GCA_905147715.2). Classification (NCBI taxonomy): domain Eukaryota; kingdom Metazoa; phylum Arthropoda; class Insecta; order Lepidoptera; family Noctuidae; genus Xestia; species Xestia xanthographa. Next base: position 5,132,642 of record LR990655.1, read on the forward strand.
CCTTAACATCACAGAGAACTACATATTTATATGTTCTCAACAAAGTCAATATGTCAAACAAATCACTTTGGACAACTGGTCCATTCAACAAAATATCATTTAATGCTAAGCCATTTTTTGTTTTTGCACTTCCATCAAACACAGCCCTGACTGGTGTTGTTTTGCTATTAGGATTTATAACAGGATGATGAGGAATAAAATGTAATTTACAAATATCTAGGCCTTGATTTGTAGTATCTAAATATTTTGCATGACCTTGCTCTATATAATCTGATATAAACTTTTTATATTGTTGGAACAAGTTAATATCTTTAGCAAATCGCCTTTCCAAGTTGTGCAATCTACTCAAAGCCATGGGAAATGAATGACCTAACCCTGGATTATCCAAATCAACCTTTAAAGGTAAAGCAACCCTAAACCTATTGTTTACTAATGTTACAGAATCCTGAAATATTTGTTCAGCTTGCTCATGTTCAGAAGTATCCTCTTTAAATACCATGGTGACATTTTCACATTCCCAAAATTTTAACATTGTTTGTTCAAGCTGACTATCTTTAGTAATGGATGTATTACATACCTTTATACAATCATATGGTTTTATTGTCAAACAAAGATTAGAAGAGCTTATCCCTCCTGAGGTGATAGGCAGACTACCTGCTACTACATATCCCAAGCTTGTGTGTATCAGGTATGGTCCTGATGGAGTTACTGGTAGGGTCTCACGGAGCAGCACCTGGAAAAATATGTCACACCCCAATAGTAAAGACAGTACTCCAGTTTTATTAAAGTTTTTGTCAGCCAGTTCCACATAAGAAGGAAAGGTAAATTGTGAAATGTCAAACGACTGCTGCGGTAATGGGCATGCAATACTTTTTACAACACAGCATGAAACTTCAACACTGTTGTTATTTATGTTTGAGTAAACAGTGAAATTAGCCCTGTGTGAAACATTTTGTTCACCTCCTTGACACACACCTATGATAAGCTGATCATTCTCACTTAATTTACATTTAATGCTATTAGCCAAGCTTTCAGTAATAAATGATACTTGACTCCCCGAGTCAAGTAGAGCTCTAGCAGTGATGAACGTGCCATCATCTTTTACCAAGCGTACCATAGCTGTGGGCAATAAAACATCTGTATAAGCTGTAGCATTTGATAATGCCACCCTATTAACTCCTGCACTATTTTCTGGTTTATCCAGCAATGCTGCATTACTAGATGCATTATCATGCAAAAGTGTATTGTGCCTTTGTCCACATGTCACACATTTTAGTTTTAATAAACACTTTCCATTATGGCTATTTAAGCATACCTTACAAAGCTTATTGTCATTAACAAAGGATATTCTTTCTTTCTCAGAAGCTAATTTAAATTTTAAACACTCATAAAGCTTGTGTGCCTGTTGACAATACTTACATAATGTGGACTTGGATGTGCTTACACCACTCATTACCTTGACCGGCCTCTGGAAATGGGAGGCCTTCTCATCAGGGGTGTTTTCCATTGCAATAGCCCTCCGTTCCAGAAAATCTAGGAACTCGGGCAACTTAGGCATCTCCTTACTAAGCCGTTCCTGATGGAACCCTCGGTTGGTGTAGTTATCAACCTTTTTGGACAATATATTAACTAGCAAGGTGTCCCAGTGCTCCACCGGCTCCTTCAGATTCCTTAGTGCAGCAATATTTAAATTTATTACTGAAACAAGAGACCTCAAACCTTGAGCAGTGCATTTTGTGACTATGGGTAACTCCAGAATGTTATTAATATGATGATTGACTATGAGTAATTTATTGTTAAATCTATTGTTTAGCAATTCCAATGCAACATTATAATTTTCATCAGTCAACATTAAATTTTTTATTAGATCTAGAGCCTCCCCAGTCAAGAATGAGCGTAAATAATGCAATTTTTCACATAAACTTAGCCGATTATCTGCATCAATAACCGACATAAACATGTTAATGAACGGTGGAAAATCCACTACATTTTTGCCACAAAATGAAGCTATGTTTACAACAGGCAACCTTTTAAATTCACCTCTATGAGGTTTGGCATCTTCGCGAATAGATAATGCACTAATTGCTGTGTTTATATTGGAAACTGCCGTGAAATATTTTTCTTCCACTTCAGAATAATCTTCCCTAGTTATATCGTTAGGACATAAATACAATATTTTTTTATTTAGAATTTCATACTCACTGAATGCCTCAGATAATTTCTTATATTTTTCTTTAAGCAATTCCTGATGCAGTTCGGAGAGATTATTTTGTGAAAAATTATAAATTCTCGTAATACTACCTTTCACGTAGCCTCTTTGAGCAATGAGCTCCTGTAACTCGGCCATTATACCGATTTTTTGCAACAACAATATCTTTGTCCAATTTCGTTGCGCAGAACACAAACACAAAAGAAGTAAAAATTTAAATTAATACGAAATATACGAATCCAAAATGGCGCAGCTATTGAAGACTTGACATAATCATCGCAGACAACACAACGCGTTTTTTCTTTTCTTTTTTCAAGATAGGCAACCTGATGACGTGCGATGCTGACGAATCACGAGGCTCCGCAACGCTGATTATGTTGGTATAACTTGCCCAGTCCCGTTTTTCTATCTTCTGATTGGATGCCGCACCTTCACTGCCTTCTTTATTTGCGTTCCAGCACCAGAACAAAAACGAAAGTTCGATGATATTCTTAATTTTGTGGCCGTCTCTTTTTTGCACAGTACAATGTGAGTTGTATTTTCAATGAAAATTTTTGACACCCCGCTTGACACTTGAAGGCCCCGCAAGCCAGCAGATGAAGCCCCGATGTTTAATACTGAATTTTCAGCAATCCTCTGGGCCCTCCGCCAAGACCACAGGAAATTCTCCTCCAGGCCCACGCGGTTTATTTGCATTTATAGCAGGAACCACACATTATGTTCGATATTGGAACCAAAATTTCTTAGGTATTGGAACCAAAATTTTCTTGGTATCGGAACCAAATTTATGTTCGTGGCGTAAACATAAATAAAATTATCTGTGAAACTTTGTATCACTTTATTTCATATGATCAAAAATCAATAAATCTTATTTTACTGGTCTCCGTTGTTCGACCATTTTTATATCCTTACTAGACAAGTACGAAACAATAGAATATAACGCCTTATTGCCAGTATAAAAAAATAAAACATTTCAATGTAGCCAGAATAAATAAAACCTATGTTCTGATACGAACAGTTAGACTAATTACCTTTATAGGGCCCGTTTTCTATAACTTACTTACGTATAACTGTCAGTTAATATACCACGTCTCGCAGCTATCGTTGTTTCTGTGAACAAAGTTAGCTTTAAATATCCTATCCGGGCCACATAACTGTCACTTGATTCATAGAAAATACAAAGAAAGATTTTCTGTGACGTTTTGTTTCTAATCGTCTGTGAGAAAAATGTCAAACGGACAGACATAGCAACCTACCGAAACCGAACAGTAAGTTCTTGAAAATGGCCGTAAGACAGATTTTATTTTTCCTGATGGGAAATCATCAAATGACTCCTCCCGCTCTGGGCGGAGCAGGAGGGAGTGTCAGACTTTTACTGACTAAAACCCATCCATGTTCCTTCATCGCCCTTTGTGTTCCGGGGCCACGGTATCTCTTTCGAACAGTCCTGCAACCCCGGCAGGCGCCGTAAGATAGTTCGTAGCCAGTTTGGTGGACCCAGCTGCAATTGGCAATCTCTTTCAAAGCGTTTTGTATTTCTATTATGATTGTCAACAGCATTGACATAAAAGCTTTTCGGTAGCTTATGACAGTTTTTTACATTTTTGACTTTTCCGTCATCGCGATAGCAGATAGAATAGAAAACCTCCAGGTTTACTTCCTTATCATAAAGTTCACTTCCTGCTGAGGATGGCCGCACTAAGGTTTTAGTCTGTTGCCTATGAAAAAAAAAGATTTTTTTTTTATTGTTTTTGCCAAGTTTTTCTTACAAACTAGTGATTGGAGTTTCCTTTTAGGCGTCTAAAGCCTGTGTCAGGAAACTCCACTCTTCCATAACTTAAATTAACAGTAGCAAACTTTTTTTTTACAATAATTATAGAAAAAATAAATTAGAAAAATACAAAATGAAAAATACAACTAAAAGTGAGAAAGTAAATGTGCTTGTCACTAAGACGGTGTGTGGGGAATAGTTAAGTGTGAGTGAGTGTATGGGGAGGGGTGTGTGAGTGAGTCTATGGGGAGGGGTGTGTGAGTGAGTGTGCCTATGGGGCCCTCCTATCGGCAATAGACTAAAACACACATTTCGTTCCCGAGAATCGTAAATTCCACATAAAGTACTGTGTAACTTTCCTTCTAGGAAACCCAATGAACAAGTAGAATAACTTAATTAGAAGCTAAAGTCAGCGTGGGTAGAACGCAGAGGCGGTTGGAGACAACTTGTAAATTGAAAGATGTGTTCTAAATCTTTGAACTATAAAAAGTTGTTGTTTCAAAGAACAACATCGACCACTGTGGGTGTTAATAAGTAGTACAAAACAACAAAGTTAGCAAGTGTTTGTAGTGTCTATTTAAAAATAAATGTATAATGTACTTGTAAATTACACATTATTAACTGTACTTGGTTGGGTCGAGTTCTGGGCTCCATACTGTTTTAAGAAATTATCATTAATACTGAAAACATAACATGTTTACTGTTTACCACCTTTTTGAGTTCTAATAATCATTGTTAAAGTAGTCGCGTGCCATAGCTTAGGGGTAGGTTCAGTATCGCTATAGGAACCCAGGAAACAATAAATAAACAAAAAAATTATTGCAAGGTCAACATAATTTAGTACAAATAGGTAGGTAGGTAAGTAATTAAAGCATTAAAACAAATACAATAGTTTTAATTCTAAGCGATAGCTATTTAATATTTTAAGTTAGTAGGTACTAAATTAGGTTGATCTTGTAATATTTTTTCTGTTTACATTTTTTTTTCCTGGGTTCCTTTATCGATACTGAACCTACCCCTAAGCTATGGCACGCGACTACTTTAACACCCTGTATAAAAAAAAAGAAATATTATTATAATGAGGGATTTTCTTTTTAGCTCTTCCCTAGTCGCTGGATAGATGGCGCTAGGAGTTAGTATGATAATGCAAGGAACGGAACCTAAAAAAAAACTGATTTTAACAAGCGCGAGAAAACTAGGTTATATTCGGAAGGTTAAGCAAATGAAAGTGTCGGTCAACGAGTGTATGTGACGTGACACAATGTTTTTTTTTTCAAGCGTTTTGGCTTTGGCACCAACTATCATAATAAGTTCAACGCCATCTATAGAGTTCTTGGAAACTAAGTTTTTTTTTAATACCTCAAAAAGAAAACCTCTCATTGTTTGTTAATGATAATGTTAGTCACCATGTCAGTCTAAAAACTTTTTGAACAAATTCTGTAAATAACGTTGAAGGTTTCCGAGTCCCATTTAAGTATTTATAGCAAAGTAAACGTAAAAATTAAGTTAAATCACGGTAATAATATTATACAGTAGTGTAACTCGGCCGCATGATAGAAATAAATGCCTACAGCCGCGCGGTACGTAAACATGCGTTAGGGCTGCCCGTCTCCAGAATTTTAATTACATTTGCCTACTTTCTGTTTCTATTTAGTTTTGTGATTGTAAATATCCTTTTTATATAAATAAAAACTTTGAATTATGCAAACTAACAAAACACACATGTACCGAAGTTTTAACACAAGCGTAAGCAGGTAGGTACTTACCGTATTATGATTCATTCAGAACCGCATATAACTACCTATTTCACTCGTCTCAATAACTTTCCGTTACTCTATTCGCTTTATTTATTAATCCAAACACCTTTTTTTTCGTAAGATAAAAGTAAATACTTATCCATTAAAAAGACACACATTATGTACCTACCTACTAGTATGTAAAATTATTTTATAGTCTTATCTTTCAGAGTTTCCAGGTAATTTAAGAAAACTTATGTCTGGATGCGTTATTGACGAATTCATATAACCAAAAACAGCACAATATTTCCTACTCGTCATATTAACTGATTTTTAGAGAAAAAATCGCGCGGTCATTGTTAAAAAAACAACACACCGTCCGTTCGACACTGCGGTACAGCCGTGACTGTCTGCGCCCCGCGCGCACCCCAAGATCGAGGCGTGTAGGTATAGCTCGCGTTTCGTCCGTTTGTATGAAGATGGAGTACTGTATTATAATATTACCGTGGTTAAATGCAACGCAAGTGAACGCGGAAATTAATATCCGGTAACCGGTTATTCAATCAAACGTAGGAAATCCAATCAGTTTTAGGTCTTTGCTAATGCTTATACCTAAATGAAGTTGATAAATGATGTTATTGCAATATTTAATGTCGGGTAGAGCCTCAAGTAAATAGATTAGTAAATATTTTAGTAGAAAGTAATGTTAATTTATTAAAAAAACACTTTATTTTAGATAAGGGAATAGGGAAAACTTCTGTGTCAACTTCAACTACTACTAAGACACAACATCGCGCCTGTAATTCCCGAAGGGTTAGGCAGGGTTGTACATAATAACACACCCACATTTCGCCAGTTAGGTTTAAGTCCCATGTAACAGGGGGCGAGCCTATTGCCATCAACTGGGCACAATTTTAGGCTCCGTGGCTTCTATTGAGAAATTCCTAATGGAAAAACCTAATAACACTTTGCCCGACCCGGGAATCGAACACAGGACCTCATGCTCAGCAGCCGCGCTTGCAAACACTTGACCAATGAGGCGGTACTAAAAATAACAATAAAATACACAAAAACCCATTCTAAAAAACCTGTCGTCAAAGGTAAAGCAGAAAATTAAGGTCCCTACAACGGAATAAGATCCTCAAAAGGTTAACAACGAGTTTTCTTGTAAGTTTAACCCTTTTCCTATTATGAAAAGGGTTACACATGTATCCCTCCTGGACCAATGCGACCTTCTCAATGTTATCTTTAACCTTTAGTAGTGGTTACAGTAACCCACGCAAACATCTCGATTTAAACTTGAACTTCTAAGAAATGACGACGTGACGTGGGCTGAATCGCCTGAAGCGAGGAAAGTTTTCCCTTGACGTTCATTAAGATATACAATAACTATGTATGATTGTTGATATACGTTGTTGTTGATATACGTTATATGTTGAATTACGGCTTACAAACAGTAAGTGGGTTCGAAACAGACAGGCGCATTACTTTGTGTAATTTATTTCATCACCACTGCTCTCAAAACGGTGACAGATAACGTCGTGAGGAAACCGGCATGTCCTAGAACCAAAAATTCGAAGACATGACATCTACCAATCCGCACTGGGCCCGCGTGGTGGATTATAGCCCATTCCCTCTAGGATTGGGTGATATGATTAATTAATAGGGTGACGATGATGATGATGTATAATTTAGCAAAGTATACACAAAATATGTATTTAACTAGCTTTAACTCGCGGCTTCACTCCTGCGGTGTATGGAAATTAACCCACGGGAACGTTTTAAATGTAGCCTATAGCTCTCGGGGATAATGTAGCTTTCCGTTGGTAAAAACATTTTTGGAATCGGATCAGTAGTTCCCAAGATAACCCCCTACATACAAACAAATTTTATAGTATTACCTATTTATAGTATTACTAGCTGACCCACGCAACTTCGTCTGCGTCACATAATATAGCTTATAACATGTAATTTTGTGCATTCAATTACGAACAAAAACTTTTAAAATCAATATTGCTTACCTTCCATAACATACAGCGTGATAATATGTAGCCTAAGGCCTTCCTTGGTTTACAAAGAACATTTTTGCTGAATTTCAATTCAATCTATCCAGTAGTTTTGGCGTGAAGCCGTACCGTACCATACACACAGACAAACAGACAAAAAACACGTCAAGTCACTGTTTGTCATCAGTTACGTTTACAAAAGCCACTTATTTTTTCTCGAAAATTCTCAATGTACAATTTTTCTTTCGTTACTGTTTTATTAATTATGTTTATATTAGGAATCGATTAACGATCGATCGACGATCGATCTGTCTACTGAGTCAGCTATCTTGTGTTTGAAGCAAACTGTCAAGTACTACTCAGATAGGAGCACACCTATTTATGCCTGTTTTCTCGACCTCTCGAAGGCGTTCGACCTGGTCAGTTATGACATCTTATGGCAAAAATTAAGTAACATCTCAATGCCTCTCGAACTGATAGAAATTTTCAAGTACTGGTATCTTAACCAGGTCAACGTCGTTCGATGGTCCAGTGCTCTGTCGGAGCCGTACAGGTTGGAGTGCGGGGTGAGGCAGGGAGGACTGACCTCCCCAAAGCTCTTCAACCTGTACGTGAACGCACTGATAGAGGAGCTCAGTAGTACGCGTGTCGGCTGCCATATTGACGGTGTTTGTGTCAACAATATTAGTTATGCAGACGACATGGTGCTGCTGAGCGCCTCAGTGTGTGGCCTGTCCAGGTTGCTGGGCATCTGCGAGCGTTACGCACTTGATCACGGTTTGCTCTATAACGCAAAGAAAAGCGAATGCATGGTCTTTCAGGCCAGGGGTCGGAGCTGCCCGGATTCTGTTCCACCTATAAAATTGAACGGTGTAGAATTAAAAAGAGTTCAACAATTTAAATATCTCGGGCATATCGTGACCTGTGACCTGAAGGACGATGCAGACATCGATAGGGAGCGGAGGGCGTTGTCTGTGAGGGCCAATATGATCGCCCGGAGGTTTGTTCGTTGCTCGGGGGCCGTCAAAATAACTCTTTTCAGAGCGTTTTGTACGTCCCTGTACACGGCCAGCCTGTGGGGGTCATATACCCAAAAGCAGTACAACGCTCTCCGTGTTCAGTATAATAATGCGTTCAGGGTGCTGTTGGGGCTGCCCCGGCACTGCAGCGCCTCGGGAATGTTCGCCGACGCCCGTGTCGACTGTTTCTACACGACGATGCGGAAGCGGTGCGCATCTCTGGGGCGCAGGCTCCGGGCTACCTCCAACACCATCCTGAGCGTATTTGCGAACAGGTTTGATTGTCGGTACATTAACCATTGTTATATGGTTAATGTAATGACAAACAAACAAATGACTCAGAGGCAGGTGTGTTATTAGTCATAAGTTTTAATTTGTATTTTCTATTAAATTAATTATTGTTGTAACATAATGTGTTTCGAATTTTAATTTTTATAATTGTTAATTTTTATTTAGTCTGACATTTTAATTTTGGAATTTTAATTTTAATTTATATTATTATAAGTGTAAATGCTGTAATTGTTATTTTATAATTGTCAATTTGTATTTCAAGTGTGTGTGTGCAATTAAGATCCTAAATGGATTGAAATAAATTATTTTGAATTGAATTTTTCTTGAATTAAATTAATAAATTACAAACTTCCATAATATAACATCGCGCCTTTAATCGCGGACAAGTTGTTATTTTACAACGTAAACTGTCTTAACTTATACTTATTACTTATATTACTTATTACTTATATAATATATACTAATATTATAAAGCTGAAGAGTTTGTTTGTTTGTTTGAACGCGCTAATCTCAGGAACTACTGATTGGAATTGAAAAAATATTTTTGTGTTGGATAGTCCATTTATTGAGGAAGGTTATAGGCTATATAACATCACGCTACGACCAAAAGGAGCGGAGCATAAATGAAAGATGTTGCAAAAACGGGGAAAATGTATTCCTTTTGTTAGCTTTTTCTCTCTTATGTGACGCAGACGAAGTTGCGTGGGTCAGCTAGTAATATTATAAAGCTGAAGAGTTTATTTGTTTGTTTGCTTGAACGCGCTAATCTCAGGAACTACTGGTTCGAATTGAAAAAATATTTTAGTTTGGATAGCCCATTTATCGAGGAAGGCTATAGGCTATATATATCACGCTACGGCCTACAGGAGCAGGGCATCAATGAATAATGTTGCAAAAAATGGGAAAATTCATTAGTTAAACCGCTCTCTCTCATGTGACGCAGACGAAGTTGCGCAGGTCAGCTAGTAGCTCATATTGGGTAATATTCAGTCTAGTAAATGGAAACGCTGATAACGGGAAATTTATTGTCAAGAAGGTATCCACCAACACCCATCACAGGCCCCATTCAAAAGAAGTATGAAGTGTTTTTGTCGCTAACGGTATAGACATCAGAAAAAAATTGATTGATAAACTCATCAGACTTTTAATTCACGTCTTCGCGACCGAAATTCCAAACGCATTTTTTACCCAACTGTGAAAAGAAAGGTAATGATTTTTTTATTGAAGGAAAACTATTTTCGGAGAGGTTTACTTCTAGTCAGCTTAGTTCATTTAAAAGTGGAGTATTGAAGACCTTTTGATTGACTAATTGCACTTCATAGTTAAAATGATTGGCAATTAGGAACAGAAGACAACTTTTCACTAATTGGCAATCATACTAACGAACTATGAAAGCATACAAACTCGCAGTATTGATAAAATTCCAATATACAAAGAAAACTTCCCTGAAAGAGGATAAACTCAAAATGGAATTTCAGTTTCAAAGGAATGATATTTATAGCCTGCAGTGTTCGATGGTTCAAATTCTCAGTATTAAAAACGGCTTTGAAGAGGTCATGCCTTTGAATGCAAACAAATCTCCGGTTTTCATACTTTTTCTTTTCATGCAAGCTCTAGGAAATCATTTTAAAGCTTCTAGGAGCACGTGCTTTATCTCATAGTTCGCACACTCAAAGCTTACTATGACCCCTCTTCGTTGCAGCTGCCATTGCCAGTTTGAAAATAAATCACATTTATGTTGGAACACTATCTACTTATGAAGCAATATTTTTGCAATCTGGTGTATAAGGACAAAGCTTTATTCAGTGATATGAAATGTCGTGTATCATGTTGTGTTGTTTGTCCGTTGGTGACCCTTAGCGTACGGAACTCTACCCTATTGCTAAGCCTCCGCTGTCCGTCCGTCTCACGAGGTAGACAGTTGCAATTTTCACAGAATGTATATTTCTGGTTGCCGCTGTAACAACAAATTAAAAATTAAAGGGGGATTTCACAATTTCTTTCTGAGCCTGTTGCATTGCCGTTTACTAGTGTTTGGGACCCACTGGTGTCGATTCTGTTGTGCACAAACTAAACTTAATTTAGGCTATCTCAAAAAGTCTCCACCTTCACTTACCCATTTTCATGACCAGTCTCATTCCTGCTGCCTTTTCCACCTACATCTCCAACTCCAGTATAACCAGCCTTATTTACCTTTCAACTTCCATTCAGTCAACGTACACCGCCCCTCAAGGCTCCCTTCACACGCTGCTCAAGGCCGACTATTGTCCTAATGATCACTTATCTTCGGTATCTGCTCGACATTGCACGACTCTGTTGCAAGTCTTTAACAGATCATTTAGTATTACAACATCGAATTATCTGCACGATTTTTGGATTAGAGCGGTGGATAATAGATTTATAATGGCTGGTTTAAATACGATTATTCTATAAATAAATAGCTGATTCCTGCGACTTAGATCTTTTAAACTTCAACCTTCAGTTAGGTCAGCTTAAGGAAGGAAATTCTAGAAAATTCTCAGTACCTACTAATCATCTTTCCGTGTCATTTTTAGTCGATAAGCTATGCAGTTGTGAATTGTATGTCAGTCATGAAACTGTTTTCGTTCTACAGTCTACGTAGGTAGGTACATCTTACGACGGATCAGCCCCGGATCTTGAATTTTTTCGATGCGGGGCAAAAACTGAAAAATACCGCCCCCGCCCGTCTATATTTTTCCTTTATCATAATCATTATTTTAGCCATCAGACGCCTAATGATGGACATAGACCTCGCGGATAGAACGCCACAAGGACCTATCCAGTGCTGCTCTATCTGTATTTATTTACAAATATACATACCTACATGGCCATGTAGGACATATATTGTTGTTAGGAAAGCACAGTATAGGATCTGAGATAAATTTTAATAAGTTCTGTGTTGACTTCGGAGCAGTCTCCAGTGATCTCCACAGTAGTGAACAGGGCGTTGGTCCCCGATCTAAGTAGGTCCGCCAGATCTTCAGTGGCCAGGTGCTGAACTAGGCGGTCTACAGTTAACTCTCAAAGAGTTTGTCTACCTCATCCAAATCGATGGACTGGTATGCATATGGGGAGTCCTCAGGGCGCTCCTTCTTCTTCAACAAGAACAGTTTTCCAGTCTTCTACAGAAATCAATGAGTTGTATCGTTACAACTCATCATTAACGCAACTTTGAACATACGTCTGCCGAGCTTGAATTTCCCCCTGAATTTACCGCCCGGGGCATGGACCCCGGCTTGCCCCCCCTTAGATCCGGGCCTGCGACAGATACAAATAGCCAAGTTTCAACAGAAACGTCGACAGAACATACGACGACCATACGACCTATAAAACTACAGGAGGAACTCGGATACGACAAAAGGCAACACAAACATACCTCAATGGCAATTGAAAAGATTTAACACCCCTAATTCGTCCAATATGTCTACAACAGTACAGTTTACTACAGAGATATAACTTCTCCAAAGCCATCAATATTTAATGTCTCGATGAGCAAGTATTTTGACATACATTCTTAAGGAAATCAGAACATTTTGTCATACAACATGATTAACACACACATTATCACGATTATGGGATTATACTCATAATGCCTGTAGTGATCGCAATCGTAACTGCTGAATATGAGGGTGTGTTTCCCGGGTTGGGCAAATTGTTATTGGATTTTTCCTCAGGAATTTCTCAGTAGCGGCTATGGAGTTTAGCTTTGTGCCCGGTTGATGGCAATAGGCTCGTCCCATATTACATGGGACTTAAACATAACTGGCAAAATGTGGGTGTACTATGTGTATGTGTGTATTTGATTTACAGTTGTAAGATTTAAGATCGTCTGACTGTGATTGAGAACAGTTCAATGTCTACACAAGAGTAATCTAGATTAAAAGCTTTTAGCTTCTAGCTATTAAAAGCTTGTTAGAGAGCATTTCGTTCATGCGCAGCGTTGACCAAGGCTACGAATTTAAATAAATAACAAATCATAATTGGCTTTACCTTCATCTAATTTAACTTTGACGTTAAGCATTGTTAATAAATAATCGTCTGTTACCAACAAATCCTCTTAACAAGCCACGTTGTTAGGGATACAATTAATGTTGAAAAGCTCAAGTTCTAGTACAAAGGCATAACTTTGACCTTTGCCATTAGAGTCTTGAGGTCAGTAATTATAATTTATTCCTAAAAATGGCACGTTTTTTATTTACTTACGAAACTGCGAAGGTCTCCTCTTGAAAATAAACAAATCGCAACTCACGGACTGTAATTTTACTCAAAAACTTACGACCAACATTTCTCTTTGGTATTCATCTCTGCTTTTGTACGACACCGCTATTGTTTTCACTCTACACTCCGTGCGATGGTAGCGGTGTGAATTATAAGCGTCGCAGTAGCTAGAACGAGGTGGCATTTAAAATAAAGAACCCCGTAAGGGTTTGTACTGCGCATGCGTTAAGTCGAGCAACCCTCACGTTTCCAATATGGCGCCGACCGCCACAAGTTAAGCACGCGTTCGCTATTTACAATACATTCTAATTAGATATTGCATCTATGACTTAAATAAGTAAAAAGTAAATTTTTAATTTTACAGTGCGTTTAGTTTTCAAAAAAAGAATGTTTTGGTGAAATTCTGTTGAGGTGTTTTTGATGACGCAGTGCGATCAGATGTGTTTGATCACGTTAAAAGTGTAGTAGGACGTTTATCGTAGTTCAAAGCTGTTGTGTCGGGCCAATGCGTCAATTAATGGAGCCAATTTCCTTGCATCTTACTTAATTAGCTTAGTTAAAGGAAGACCAATTATTATTTATAGCAAGTTATCTGTGTAAAAAATAAATCATTAGAGTAAAATTGTTTAAAAAGTATTAAAAACTTGACAAAGAAAGAAACCTTTAACATAATTACCGCGCTCAAAACTCGCGTGTTCCAAAAAACAAAAAGCTTCCAATTTCAAAATTTTCGCGGGTTTTCCACGAAGTGACGAACATCAGTCAAGCTGCGTCGCTCGAAGGTATCGCCCGCGGCTTTGCTGCTGGGTACAAGGCCAGTCTCTGGACTGGTCGAACCAGTGAGGAGTCCTGAGGAACCAGCGTTGGACGTCGCTCAAGACAAAGCTTACTGGGGCAGCGTCGCTACGGCTATGACGAGTAATTAACTTTTTAAACAGAATTTTAATGTTTATTAATATTAAGATTCGTTTGTCAAGGTTATTATTTGCGTAAAAGCGTGCAAGGTATAAGGGGTACTGTACATAACTACATACCGGCCATGCCTGTACCTAAAAACTGATGACCCAGATAATAAGGCGCTCTTCAACACTCACCATTTATTAGCCTCTCAATTTGTTATCATCCGGAATTTTCCATTTCCCGTTAAAAGACTCGTCTGTGACCCAAAACCAGTATTTTTGGCTCGCTAAAATATCAACGTCCATTAGGAAGTGCTATACATCAACTATCTTCAGTTTGAAGTTTGCTGTAACTTGGCCACTGTCGTCAAAAACCATATCAACATTTAGATATTTTTGTACTCGCTTATAACTTGTTTTTAAGATACATAAAATATTTTTCTACTTACCATTCTTTTTTAAAACGTCAAGCATTATACTCTTAGCCTTCCATTATTAAAGGAATAATGCTTTTCTACTCACTTAAAATGTGCATTTATTAGTTTTCATGTGAAATACGCACTGACTCATACAGTCATACATTTCCTGGCAACTGCGATGAAAACTCTTTGCGGGGTCGTTCCTCAGTTGAACTCTTTCGAATGCAGTTTGAAATTTGAATTTGACGCCATTATTAAATAAAAAAAGAAAAACGTTGCGTTGCTTCCTGAGTACTTATTATTATTTATTGTATAATATGTTTTTTGGCACATGCCACAACCACAAATATACTTACTTAAACAATATTATGAAAACTTGATACCTAATTATTAAAGTCTTGAAGTTGAAAATCGTTTAGTTCGCAAAGAAAATTTCAGAAGAAATTTAAATTTTCTTTCAAGAGTATTTCATCTGAAAACAAGTAGATCGCTACTGTATTATGAAAACAATTATACTACATAATTTTACTTCATAGCAGTTATGAAATATATCCTAGGGCAGACTTGTTAATTTGTTTTAAAAACTTCGGTTTGACGGTTTCGAGGCACCTAAATTATGTTCTTAAGAATTTTATAAACGTTTACGATATTTCCCAAGAAAATCGGAAACGATTTACTTTAAAACGAACCAAAAAGCGTGAACCGTTCATAACTTAATCAACCTACAAATTAAGGTATAAGGCAATGACGTAAGATGAGCGGGAAATGGGAGTATGACCATATTTTTGAGCTTCAATAACCTTTGGGGACAGATCCAAGACGTTTATGTTGAAAAGACGATGACTTTTGCTGATAATATTAATCAGTTAAGTACCTACAGAGAAATCATCATCTGCCTAGCCTTTTCCCAACTATGTTGGGGTCGGCTTCCAGTTTTACCGGATGCAACTGAATACCAGTATTTTACATGGAGCGACTGCCTATCTGACCTCCACAACCCAGTTAGTACCGGGTAATACGATACCCCTTGGTAAGACTGGTTGTCAGACTTTTCGGGCCTCTGACTACCTAACGACTGTCAAAGATCTACAAATGACAGCCGGGACCAACGGCTTAACGTGCTTTCCGAGGCACGGAGGAAACTCGGTATGTAATGGGCGGTCACCCATCCACAGACCAACCTAGGCAAGCACGGCTTAACCTAAAGATCGACCCGAGCGGCTGTTATTATTTAGCCACGAGCTCCTCTACCTACAGAGAAATATAACATTTAAAATACTTACCTTTTTGTGTCTGGAATCATCATCAGCCTATTAATGTTCCCACTGCTGGGACACAGGCCTCCTCTCTATGACAGGGAATGGGCCATAATCCACCACGCGGGCTCAGTGCGGATTGGTAGGTGTCACATGTCTTCGAATTTTTTGGTTCTAAGACATGCCACATGTTTCCTCACGATGTTTTCCTTCACCGTTTTGTCTGGAATGTTACAAACTAATTCCCTATAATTAAAGAGGAATAACTTAAACCAAAATTAAAAGAAATTATGGGTTAATCTGAAGATCAGACTGGTTGTAACTTTTACCTAAGCATTGTCAGCCTATATTGTTCTTGCTGATCAACGGCTCGTGAACCTCCTCTCTGCAAGATGAACTCCTCTGTGGTCGTTACTGAAAGGAGGTAAAGTTTTATAATGTTTTTATTTGCATTATAAACTATGTAGGTACGACCGTACGATAGCTTACCTACATAATTTAAACACTTTACCGAAGTACTGTTAGCATAAATCAGAAATTCAAGTTTACTTAGGTTCTGCCACTTTTAAATTAAGAATGCAACAGTTTGCTCTCAAAGAACAAGTACAACCAAGTTAGCTAAGATAAACTTAAACACTTTTGTGATGTTTAAGTTAGCTGTGGAAAATATTTTCGTCCTGGTAACCCTAACTTACCAACCCCTTTATTATGAATGCACAATTAAAGCCTCAACCCTACCTTTGCTGGTTTTTAGAGGCTTATTAGACGAAAAATAAAAATTGTAAATTCAGTTCCCATGGCAAATTATACGGAGACATAAATACTCGGATTAGGAGCGGTAAACGGTAATCAATTTGGCGTGAATTTTAACTAGGACGGACGTAACACTTTCATGGGCAATTTAGTTATGAGCGTTCAGCGAGTTCGATAAATGATAATTTGGGTTAAAACGTTTATTAAACTGTCTTTATCATAAAATTGTTTATTGTGAGAGCCTGGGCAAATTGAAATCACTTTCAACAACATTTTGTATCTCTACGTCTTTCAACAAAATTGACATTAGCATTTCAGTAAGTTTAAAAATCAAAACAGTCAATCCGATACAGTTTAGACGTTTTTATTAAAAAAAAAAAATAAGAATATTGTTTTGTACATTTTTTGTGGTAGATCGGAAAATCTTAACTGCATGAAGGGACAATTTTGTTCAAAACTGTTCATAATTATTCATTAATGTAACAAATTTTATTATCAAGACATATTATTTCATATAATTCGATAACTTTATCCGTCACGTTAGTCACGTAACGAAACTTCCCAGCTTGATTACATTGTACACATACTTTAAATCCGAATATTGGCTATCAAAACCGCCAGCAGTACTCAACTTGTTCCCTTTACGTCAAATGTCAAGGTTCGCGCGCATTTGCGTCACTCATCCCGCCATTTTCTATTTGCAGCTGAAGCCTGTTAATGAAATGCGTATTTCAATTAAATATAGCTTTCATTGACGTGGTTTTAGGTAAATAGGAACTAAGATAAATATACCAATTTACATGTTAATAATTATGGTATTAAGCTGAATGCTTCAACCAGCCCGCGAAATTAAAATTTTCTTACTTTTTTTTGCAATTTGAAGGCCAGTGCTAGGTTGTATGTTGATTAGAATATTAGTCGCGACTATAAGACGTATGTAATCACAGAATTATAATCATCAAAATCATCAATACAACCCTCCAAGTTCATAAAAGTGCAGGAATGACTTTGACATTGAAAAAGTGATTTTTCCACCTTTATGAACTTGGAGGGTTGTATTGATTATTTTGATGAATTTAATTCTGTAACTACATACGTCTTACAGCCGCGATTAATATTTCACAACAACCTAGCACTGGCCTGCAAATTGCAAAAAAGGTAAGAAAAATTTAATATCGCGCGCTACCCTGAAAGCATTCACCTTAAGTAAGCTGGGTAATAATTGAACGGGTATAATTATTTTTATTATGATCCCTTCCGTTTGTCATAATAAAATGTCTTCTTAAAGACAGTGACATAATTATCATCGTTTTCTTATCCTTATTCCAATTAATTTGTGGTCGGCGCACCATTTCTTCTTTTTCCATACTTCCTCTTTATTTATTTAAGGATCTCCAACAAAAGATGTACACAAAGCATTGTTAGTTAGTGGAAGACACAAGGTAATAGGTAGGTGTACTCCTTCACTTAGGAGACCACAGCATGCACAATAAAGTTAATAAATTAAGCTCCTATTACTAATTAATATAAAAATGTTATTTTTGTAAGTTTAAGAACGATAAAAAAAAATACAAATAATTTTAGTAGAATTTGGAAAAATAGTAGAATAAATTATATGATTAACATTGACATAAATTGTAATGATGCAAAAAATAAAAAATAAATAATCCTATTTAAAACATGGATATACTTTAAAAAATCAATTCAATTAAATTCCTAACATTAACATAAATCTATACTAATATTATAAAGCTGCAGTGTTTGTTTGTTTGTTTGTTTGTTTGAACGCGCTAATCTCTGGAACTACTGGTCGGATTTGAATGATTCTTTCAGTGTTGGGTAGTCCATTTATCGAGGAAGGCTATAGGTTATATAACATCACGCTGCGACCAAAAGGAGCGGAGCATAAATGAAAAATATTGCAAAAACGGGGAAAAATGTATTCCTTTTGTGAGCTGTTTCTCTTTTATGTGACGCAGACGAAGTTGCGTGGGTCAGCTAGTATAACATAAATTCTTTCTTGAGATGTTGTATAATAATTTTGTTTTGCAAGGTGAGACTTACTTCCCTTCCATCGCATCAGACACCTCCTTTCTTGCAATATCATCTTTCTTTTCATTCTTCATTCTTCATTCTTTTTTCGAGTTAAATAGTTCTAAATTATTCATACCATCACATATTTCTTTAATTTACACACAAATTTTATTACATTATGGTTCAGTTTTTGAGGACGATTCTCTCAGGGAGGAAAAGTGGAATAACTCCAAATGAAAAGGGGACTTTCTGGATTATTTTTATATTAAAGACCAGTTTTCCCCCCTGAGGGGAATTCTCTTAGGGGGGATTTGTAGAATAAGCCTAAATTATCTACCTATTTATGAAAAACAAAGAAACGCAAAATAGCGCAAAGAACAATCAAGAAAGTTTTATTATAAACAAATCCTTTAAAGAGGTTGTAATGTCATTATTCCCTTACGACAAAAATATTTTAATTTAACCAAAAATATTCTGTCCGTACTTTTTTACCTCTAACCTTTCCCCGACAAGGTTTGTTACAATATGATGTTGATTTATGACATGGGTTACATTTAATATGTAACAATATTGCGACACCTGCAATTTAAAACATCGTAACTCATTTTTCCCTACTTTTCAGTAGAGCGAATCAAAGATTTAAAAAATTCTTACTCTGTTCCTATAAGTCCTAGGGACCTCCAACTTTGTAAATACAAGTAAAAAGGTATAATCTACATTCCAGTATGACTAATACGTTGTTTACTTATGTATTTCATATATTTTTGTGACTTACAATGATATTTCACGAAAAACGGTTTTCCAAATTACAATTGTAACTCAGACATACAATGCAATTTAGTATGATTATAACTATATTCACCGAAAAAATAATTGTAAGTCTGAGTTACAATGCACAATATTTATTTTTTTCTATTATTGGAGTTACCATAAAAATAAAAAAATTAAATAATTAGCAATGTTTTTGTTATTATAATTATAAAATAACAAAGTTAAGCATAAGCTAATCAGCCTTTACAATTAGGTTCACAAACCTTGTAAGTTTTACAAAGAAAAGTAATGTAAACATAATTTTAAAATATTTTAATCAAATTTTTGAGGACACACAGTTCCCATTAGGCTTTTAATGTATTTGGATAAAGGGGGAAAAATTGTCTTTTGTGAGTGAGTCACAAAAGACAATTTCCTCCACTTATATCCAAATACAATAAAGTTTGACAGAAAATGTAACAAAAAATATAATTTTAAATCTTTAATAGAAAAAAATTAAGCATAAAGCTAATCAGCCTTTACAATTTAAGAAAATGTCTGTGTTTCACTTCTGCTAACTTTATTGAAGTTGCGTAAAACTGGAGGAAGGAGCAAACCATCACTCTGATTTAGAGTTTTAATTCAAAGGCAGAGCGATCATATTTTTCCCTCTGCTTCAACGCAAGTTTATAGTATTTGCGTGAAAGACAATTCCCTCCACTGTATTTGTATGATGCAAGCGATGGCTTGTTTCTTCCTCTAGTTTCGCGTAACTACAATAAAGTTTGACAGGACTGTAACACAGACATTTTTTAAATCTTTTTAAGAACTAGTGAAATCAACTAATCACTTTCTCACTATATTTCAACTAATTAAAATCAGTCTTGATCATCTTCAATAGAAATATTTGGGTCTTGGTGGTAATGAGGTAAATTTTTGAAATAATCATGATAGATCTCTGGAATAGCCTTGCTATTGCACAAATTTATCAAATCTTTATATTTTGCCTCAGATATAGGCAAGCGCCCGTTATAAGCTATTGGAATGTTAATATTTTGATCATTATTTTGAGGTTCTTTTGCACTGCGACGAGTACCTGATCGACGAGAAACTTCAGCTATGTTTATAGACTTGTCAGTGTCACTAAAAGAATCATTTAATCTTACCCAAAAAAATTGCATATTAAGTTACAATTATTGTTTTGTAAAATTATTAAAACTTACCACGGGTAAGTGTATCTAACTAAAGATACCTTTTTATCACTGTCAGTGGATGACTAGTTACAATTTTTTTACGCTAGCTAAAATCATAACGGGAGTGAATTGGGCTACAAGGGTGAGCGCAAACGATAGAGCATTTTTGTATTAGTTAGGCTGTGCTTATAACTCAATTTCGCTAAAAAGTGAGTTACGATGTTTTAAATTGCAGGTGTCTGTATTTTTTGTATTGTATTTTTACCGCCTATAATAGTCTATATCCTGGTAATTTGGAAAAGCCTACGCTTCAATCTTGTTTCAATTTACATAATTATCCTTTATTACTCAAAATCTATACTAATATTATATAGAGGTAGGTATTTGTTTATAAGTTTGTATGTAGGGGGTAATTTTGGAACTAATGATCCAACTCTAAAAATTCTGGCAGAAAGCTACATTATTCATGGATGCTGTAGGCTATAAATCAAATATATTCTATAGCAAGCAAACTACCCGACCCATTATAATTTTTGCGGAAGAAATTGCGGGCCAAATGCTAGCTACTTAGTACCTAGTAGTGCTAGTTTTATCTAGACTAATATTATAAAGAGGAAAGATTTGTATTTTTGTGTGTGTGTATGTTTGTAATGAATAAACTCAAAAACTACAGCGCCGATTTAAAAAATTCTTTCACCATTTGAAAGCTACATTCACCCTTAGTAACATAGGCTATATTTTATCCCCGTACTCCCACGGGCACGGGAACTACGCGGGTGAAACCGCGTGACGTCCGCTAGTAAGATATAAAGTATCTTGAACACGTGTAGGTGTAGTATGAGTAAGACTATGAGAACATACTTCTGTACATCGTAGAAGCTAGACACAAAACTTTAAAGCGTCTTGAAGTTTATGTAAAGTACTTGTATACACACAAAGTATCGTAGAGACAATGCTTTGTGTAACCTCGGATTAAATTCTTTCTGAAAACTACGTGTGAGACACGTTGCGTCGTCTTCGTGAGCGACTAAAGGATTTCACAAAATAAGTTTCCAACCAAGCGTGTAAATGTAGGGGAACTGTACTCCTAGGACAAACTGTACACAGGATATTTACCGTTCTATTCGGAATAGTTTTGATACTAATGCTTTTGATGTCTTATAGGCGGCCTATGTAGTTCATCGTTGATGAAGTTCTATCACCACGTTAGTCAAAAATAGCAACTTTACAGTAATAATACTTCATAATTATTAGGTATATCATGTAATGGTAATAATTTTATAATTTGTGTTCACTTCAAATTAGATAAAGACATTGCTTGTTTCTGTGATTAGTTGAAACAACGCGCCTTCGGAATCTCTATCATACGCTATCAAAAATCAAAATGTAAAAACCGCTTAAAATGACTTGTGTTGTTAGAACTTCAACAACGTAATGTGAAATAAATTCAAATTGAAATTCAAAATAATTTAAGTTGACTACCCAGTCCCTGAATGCCATATAAGATCATAATTTGCACACACTTGAAATAAAAATTAACAATTTTAAAATAACAAAAATATGTTAATTTTGATTAACATAGCCCCCAGGTGCCTATAGGCTAATACATATTGCACTATGTTGCTTTTCAACTCTCGCCATTGAAGTTAGCATTGATCAAATAAATCTTACAGCAGCACTGTTAGATCTTTTGAGTTTTATTTAGACGTTTTTAGATTTCGCCTTGTGGTAATGAAGACTGACACCAAACTACAAAAGCCACTATCACTTAGCTATCGAGACACACGTTATGTGATGTGACGAATAGCTCTTAGCAAGAATTTCTTTTTTTTAAATAGCCTGTCAATTGTAGATCCTTGTCTGTCGTTACAGGTAGTCAGTGGTCCGAAAATCTGACAACCAGTCTTACCAATAGGTTTCGTATAACCTAGTACTAACTAGCCGTGTGGTATCCGGCAGAGTAGAAAAGAACCAACCCATTACACTCACGGGTGTCGTATAAGGCGACTAATGTCTGAGGCAGAACACCTTGCGCCTCCGTAGACCTGAGAATGGGCAGCAGCGTTTTCTGTTAGTCTTTCATCACTGCGATCTCCAATCCGCCTGCCAAGCGTGGAGATTACGGCAAATTCCTCCCATCATGGGAGAGGCTTATGTCCAGCAGTGGACGTTATGGGCTGTTGTAGTAATAGTAGTAGTACTAACTTGGTTGAGGAGGTCAAATAGGCAGTAGCGCCATGTAAAATACTGGTATTCAGCTGCATCCAGTTACACTGGAAGACGACCCGACTAGGCAGATGATGAGTTCCGACTCAGGAGGTCCCTCAGATCTCTCTGCTTGCTCTTCACGATTTTAAACGATCCACGTGCTCCCGATTATCTAAAGACTTATTTCAAAGTGTTGGGCAGTTCTCATAGTCGTAACCTTCGTGCTTCAAAGAATCTACTTCTCCAAATTCCTTCACATCGTACAGGCTTTATGTCAAATTCTTACGCTAGCTCTACTATAAAGCTCTGGAACGCGCTACCTTTTGGCATTAAAAAGGCTGAAAACAAATTCACTTTCAAAAGACAAGTTTTTACCTATTTACTATTTAAGTCAGACTAAATAGCTCTCAAATCGAACTCGAGACATAATAATTAGTTTTATCGCTATTTAATTTTTGGTATTTGATAGAATATCTATTAGTTTATTTTATGTGTATATGTGTATTAGTATCAATATAAGTATATACATTCTCGTTAACAAGAAGTTAGTTTTTTAGACATTATTTTGTACCCTATCACTATGTTTTCCTATTTAACCCAAAGGTTGACAGGTAGAGAATGCCTTGTGGCATTAAGTCCGCCTATGTACCACTCTTGTACATGAAGTTTAAATAAATAAATTAATGAGTGAAATTAACAGTTCCTTACAGCTGTCTTGTTAGCAGTTTCAACTTTGATAATGCCTCTCTGACAAAATAACCGCTTTACCCACACTTGCGGTCACTAACAAAACGCAGTTAAACTTTTAATACCCTTAACGGCTAGTTAAGTAACAAATAACCGGTTAATTGCCGCCGCAGTTTCCAGTTGGAGATTGGAGTTAACGCTTTGCGCTATGCGGCGCAATTACTTTTAGTTAACATCAATCAATGTTGCCGCGGCTAACTTTATCAGTTCGGTATCGTGTACTGAGTTTAGTAATAACGTTTGAGATCAATTTATGCTAATTGATAGCCGGTTGTTTCCGTTTTAGTGAATAGATAGCTGATCCATGCAATTATGTACTGTAGTTCTAATCTAAAACGAATATTGACGCAGTTAGTCTATCAGGTTTTCCCAAGACAGGTACAGAAATATGCTTCTGATTTCCTTAAAAAAAATATGTGAGGTAATCTACCACAGGATGTTTGAATCTAACCCTCTCCCTGCCTACAGAGCACCACACGTAGGGTAGAGACAAGTGTAGGGTTGAATGTAGAACCACTGTGTGGAGCCCTCTTATTGAAAAAAAAAATGTACTATAGTTGGTGCCAGTTAAGATGAGAATAGCGGTCATTGACCCACCTATATTTATTAAAATTCTTAACTTTGAAAACCAAAAACAAGCCTGTTCAAGTCAGGAATCGTTATCTATCGTGATCTTCAACATTATTTGTAATGAAAAACGATACATGGTTTATTTATTTTAGTTCGTACGAAGAGATATTAGGGAAAGGGCAATGACCGCTATTCTCATCTTAACTGGCACCAACTATAGCTGCCTGTCCTGGCTTCGCACGGGTGCACATTTTATTTTTTTCTATTCTATCCTATATATCTATCCTATCTTTCAGGTTAGATCAAACTGCACACGGTGTGCAAATTTGATTAAAATCGGTTAAGTACTTTAAGAGTCCATCACGGACAAAGAACGTGACACATAATTTATCTTCTCTAACTATATCTATTTACATATAATAAATCTGTAGAAAAATCGTTTCTGTACATAGAAAATATTTTGAAAAAAAAATTGCCGGGGTGTTAAAGTGTAACCAACAGAACTCATTTCCAGCAGTTTTGGAATTTTTGTCTGTTAGTCTGTTTCGATGATCAAGCATCACGTAAAATATACGAAACCAATATAGATAACTTTTATACATAAAACATGTGCGTATCTTAGGGTATAATTTAGTTTTTGTTTCATCGTAATCGGTTTATTCTATCAAAAGATATACGAATTTAAAGTGTTCAAGAAGAACTAATCATCAAATGTAAGATGCAGCGACATCTATTGTACTAGAATGGTACTAATGACTAAAAATGTGCTCACCAGATAACTTAAATCGACTGACCGGCTTTATAAAAGTTATTATGGCATAAGGTACTCTAGATTAGTCTACATGACTATGCTTTGAAAATTTACATCATCACGCTACTACTAATAGGAGCGAAGCATCATCTTTTAAGGTTGAGTCACACTCTCCCAACCTTCTCTCTCTGATGTGACGCAGACGAAGTTGCGCGGGTCAGCTAGTATATAATAAGAAGATTATACGGTCGAATTGATAAACCCCGGTTAAAATGAGTCTAATGAATAAGTAGGTGTTAATTTAGGTGTCGCCTATCGTCGTGCTGGCTGCAGCACCTATGTATAAATCAGTTTCCGATCACATGCTCAAAGCAGCAATTAACTTTAGTTATTACAACACAAGACATTAGGTTGTAATCTGTAATAATAGTAATAAACCACACGGCACACACCAAAATATAATAAGCAGTTGGCGATATACCTTTCCCATTGAATAAAGTGTTGCAACAAATGAATCAATTATTTGATACAGTTTCGCAAAAGCTCCTTGAGCCTCTGTCTAAAGTGTCACAGCTACAGTCATGAACAAAAAAATAAAAAAACCGGCCAAGAGCGTGTCGGGCCACGCTCAGTGTAGGGTTCCGTAGTTTCCCGTCCGACTCATAAGTGCCATTATGTAAAAATGCTTGCATATACGAATATACTACAAACTTAGTCCAGAAATTATTTTGTACAACTTTTTGTCTTTTTTGTACAAAAACTGTTGTTTCCATCAAGTTCAAAATGATTTTCCTAGAAAGTCCTTATAAAGTTCTACTTTTCAGATTTTTTTCATATTTTCTAAACTTATGGTTCAAAAGTTAGAGGGGGGGGACCCGGGGGGACACATTGTTTTTTACTTTTGGAGCGATTATTTCCGAAATTATTGACATTATCAAAAAATGATTTTAGAAAACCCCTATTCATTTTTAAATACCTTACCAACAATATATCACACGTCAGGGTTGAAATAAAAAAAAAAAATCACTTCCCACTTTACATCTAGGGGGGCTACCCTAATAAAACATTTTTTTCCAATTTTTATTTTACCACTTTGTCGGCGTGATTGATATACATATTGGTACTAAGTTTCAGCTTTCTAGTGCTAACGGTCACAGAGATTAAGCGAGGACGGACGGACGGACAGACATGGCGAAACTATAAGGGTTCCTAGTTGACTACGGAACCCTAAAAACTGTGAAAAGAATATTAATGACACGAAATTGACAGTGACTGATCTGATTTAGTTTTTTACACTTCTTATTATCTTTCGTCAATGTTTGAAGGTCAATCTTAATATTTTTTAAAAGATTATGCTAAAAGTTGACTGGAATATTATGCTGAATTTCAGTCACAACCGTCCCGAATATGTTAGCTAAATTCTGCGGAAAAAGGATGACGTTTAATTCTCATAAAAACCACGCTTGGTAGGGTTTGATGGGCCAACATGAGCCACGCGGTTTGTTGTTTATACATCTGATTTTATCTGATACGGTACTTGCGATAATACTCTTTTTTGTGACTTTTGTAAGTGAAAAACGTGCTGTAATACGCTGCATACAAAGTACTTTTTAGATTGACCACGGTTTGGATTAAATATGATTTTAGCAGCGATGGGACAATATGGCCTAGTTATTTAGTCTTTGAGAGACCGCTTTCTGGCCAGTCAAGTTCTTTTATCATTCTTTAATTAAACGTAGTTATATTTAACCAGAGCAGCGGTGACCCAGAGGTGGCGGTCCCGACTTACGAACAGTAAGTCGTGGTTTCGAACCCAGAAGGCGCATTACTTTGTGTAATTTATTTCATCACCTCTGCTCTCAAAACGGTGAAGGATAACATCGTGAGGAAACCGGCATGTCCTAGAACCAAAAAATTCGAAGACATGTGACATCTACCAACCCGCACTGGGCCCGCGTGTTGGATTACAGCCCATTCCCTCTCTCAGAGAGTAGGCCTGTGTCCCAGCAATGGGAACATTAATAGGCTGACGATGATGATGATCATGATTATGATGATGATATTTAACCGTCGCGCGTCGGTGATGTAATTAACAAGTATATAGACAAATCTTTCGTCAGAAATAAATTTTCACGGAACCTTCCGAAAGCCTTTTATAAGTATCTTCATAGAGTGACAACAACAATCTTGATTTTGTTTGTTTATTTAAAAGACGGAAGGTGAAAGTAAACCGAAATCGTACGTGTATACATCCGAGCAATAATTGCCCCGTTCAACACACAAATAGAGCAACGCTACACATCGTTAGTGGTGCAGTGGGGCGGAACTAACAATTTTGAAGGCGTCTTTTATTTTTCTTTTATGCTCAGTTACTTTCTGGGCTAGATAGGTTTTTAAGTGATATCAAAAGTTGCTTCAAAGAAATGATATTTTAAGAAGAAATTGGACTGTGGAAACGTTAAAGGTTTTTCTTCTTTCGCCACATTTGAAAAGTTTTGTAGCCGTTTAATTTTTCAGTTCAATGACTTACAACTTTCAATGCTTTTTAAACGCAGCCCTTTAATAGGAGTGCAATAAAAACATTTTTATAGTGTTTCATGCAATATGAAAATATATATTTACATATACAGGGTGTAAAAGAACTCATCACGAAGCCATCAACCAAGCATTCTGTACATCAAACTAAGGAACTTTACGCAAAAATTATTGCTGGGAAAAGACTTTTTTTTTTGGGGTGAAAATTCATGTTTTGTGGTAGAACTCAATGTAACGCACTCAAAACAATGTGCTGATGGATGGATTCAATAGTACGGGGGTCCTGAAGGTGGTCCTGTTGTGTGCAAAAATCTTACATTAAAACCTTGTATTAAAAAAAAACTGGTCAAAAAGTTGGAACTTTGACCCCCAATATCTCCGTAACTAGAAGGTTCCCAGGTATTGGTGTAGAACAAAAAAATAATCGCAATCACGAGGAGAACAAGTGCCTTTCGGCTTCGTTAAGAGGTGTTTTACACCCTTTATAGCCATTTACTCCAGAGTGTAATCCCTTTCCACTGAACTAAATTACACACTACAACTTTCAAGCAAATAAAACTCGCGTATACCAAATTGCAGTATCGACATTCCATTCCCTGCAAAGCCAGCAATTTACATAATAATACACATTTTATTTCCACACACTCAAAATAATTTACGACGAAACATAAAATGCAAGTGCTGGCCGAAAAGAATCGGCCATTTTGTTTTCGTCATTGGTAATTTACTGTTAAGCCGTGTTGCAGTACGATCGTGGCTTGTGATATAGAATTCGTAGTACATGTAGGTAGGTAGGTGGGTAGGTAGGAGGCAGGTAGGTTCTCGTAATCGTGAGAAGCAATTACGACAGTTCATCAGGTGTGAGGTGTGCTAATGGCTTGTACTTGATTGAAACGAAAGGTCTGAGGTAGGTAGTTCAGAAGTCAATACCGTATGTTTACGATTACCTACGACTGAGACTTCAGGACAATTGTGTTAAGTACTGTAAAAAACAGTTCTGGCATATCATGCTGGGAGTTTATTTCTCCACTTCTTCTCCCCAGCTTAAACACTAGGAGTTGGAGAAGGATAGGCCTGTTGGACTGTTTCATTTAATTTTTGACGTTCAAAAAGTGCCGATTCTCATTCTTATTTGAATAAATGACTTGATTTTTATCAATATGATGAACCGTTGAACTTGTTTTGGTAACAATCCATTCGATTCTAATAATCGTTACGTTACGTTCCGTTCCATGTAACCTTTTTAGTTAGTTCGCTCTTCGTTTTGTAATCCATCGCCTTCAGATTGACCTATATCCACGATATCGTACCGACGACTAACAAATAAAATCCACACAATATTGCTGTAGAGAAACAACATTGAAGCCTTTCAACTGCAATCAGTAACGTAAACTTCAGTTCTTTCACACTTAAAATACCTCCGCTCTTGCATCGCTGTCAAAGTCACAGTGAACTTTATAGCTGTTGCACTATGGTCCTTTTTAGGTTGCTGTTACTGAAAAGCTTGTCAAAATTATTCATCATCTGCCTTGCCTTTTCCCAACTATATTGGGGTCGGCTTCCAGTCTAACCGGATGCAGCTGAATACCAGTATTATACATGGAGCGATTGCCTATCTGACCTCCACCACCCAGTAAGTACTGGGTAATACGATACCCCTTGGTAAGACTGGTTGTCCGACTTTTTGGGCCACTGACTATCTGTAACGACTGTAAGGTCTAGAAATGTCAGCCGGGACCAACAGCTTAACGTGCTTTCCGAGGCACGGAGGAAACTCGGCATGTAAGGGTGGTCACCCATCCAGAGACCAACCTAGGCAAGCACGGCTTAACCTAAAGATCTACCCGAGTGGCTGTTAAGCTTTTCAAAATTATTACGATCTTTAATTTCTTGAATATATGGTTGCGTTTGGACTGCAGCTGTCAAAGGTTGTAAGGACAAGTCCTTACAACAGTTTACAGAATAAAACTACGCCTTGCGAACATTCTCACGGTTGTTTTTTATTGTGTGTAACACGCAGAAATATATCACAGCTGCGGTGGTTGCATAACCAACCCTCAAACGCGAGCGGGTCGTAAAGACCATGCGAAAATTATACCAAGAATAATATTATGAGAAAAGTCTCATTTGAAATTGGAACAGGTTTATGTTTCTTTTGTTTTATTTATTTCGAGGTCTTATTAGAACTGAAAAGAAATGTGTGAGTTTCGTATTTTACTACCTACTTATGGCGTGTTGCCAAATCGATTGTATGAAATGTGAGCCAATTTTTCAATCAAATGAACTTCAGATACCTACTTAGTTTCTTCAAACACTCAAAAGTAACTTAAACTTAACATAATACTTAATGGTGTCGATTCTGTTGTGCACAAACTAAACTTAATTTAGGCTATTGCTATATTTTACTAAAAGGCAGTGCGAGAAAAGGACGGCTATAGCTATGAACTAAGTTAGAGATGTCAAACTAGTTTATGCCTTGCGCTTCACCTTGTTTTTAGTCGACATGTTCTTACGTGCACCCTTCATTTGTATGGAAATATTAGTGCCAACAAAATTTGACAGCTCTAAATTACGTCCGTCTCTTTCTCGTTTTATTAGAGAGAAAATTATAGCAATAGCCTAAATTAAGTTTAGTTTGTGCACAACAGTATCCACACCATTAATTCACTTAAAATCAACCTTGACGCATTACACCGAATTACACGTACACATTACAATATAAAAAACTCACGTTTATCCGGTTCACATCGCGATATTTCACAGCCGGTGTGCGGTTATGAACCGTTTTTTCGTGTCGCCGATAAAGGGTCATTACTAAACTGGGTTACGTTACGTAAACCGGCGTTTACGGGTTGATTAAACAAATTATTATGGTAAGATTTGTTGTGGAGGTGTAACGAAGCGTGTTTATTGGGCGTTTGCGTATTTTGTATGGAGTTAATTTAATACGGTGGAATGTAAATAAATATAGCCTAATTAAATGTTATAGGTGTGTTTACATTTATTCTTAGAGAGGGAACTGTTTTACACGCTCATGCAAGCAATTGTATTACTTTGACCATAACGTTAGACAACTAATGAACAATTTTATTCAACAGAGTTCAAAAATATTTTAAACGACTTCAAAAAAAGAGGAGGTTCTCAATTCGGTTGTATTTTTTAAGTGAAAACTTCTTTAGGCGCGTTGAGCACTTTTTGGGTGAAGGAAAACCATTAAACTCATCGTCACGTAACGTAACTTGCGGTCACGCTTCGTAGCTGTTCGTAGCACTCGTATCATCCGCTACGGCGTAGCACCACATAGGCATGCGCGGGGCATAACCAGTGCTACGACTGGGGCAGGGCCTGTGTACTTTTTGTTTTCACTTCTATCGGCAGTCCCCAACCCGACTGCCCTGTTTTTTATTTTATTTATTTTGTTTTTTTCTTGAGTATTGTGGTATACTTGCGGTATATTACGTTGGTAAGCTTAAGCAAGCATTTATTATGTTAGCTTGAAAAGGGTTTCAACAAAAGCACACACATTAAACAGACTACTATTTATAAATACATCATTCTCTTTTTACCCGACTATGACAAAGCCAAAAAGGAAGGGTTATAATTACATTATAATTTATACAAAAAAAAATATAATACAAAAAAATTGAAACCCTAAAAAATATACTTATTTTTAAAGAAACCGGTAAATATCATTTTCGTTAGAGATACCAAGTACACTGATCTATATCTTTGCTTATCGTAGTTGCTTTCATAATAACACCTTAATTTTTTTTCGTTCATATTTTTTTTTAATTGGGTGCTAAAGTTCATAGATACCTATTTGAATCTGTTGCTCCAGTAAGCTCTCGAAATTACGTTTAGATCCCTCGGGATTAAACGGAATATGAATATAATCCTGGCAGATTGTTTGCTTGGCATATAGCTACAGATTTTATCCACAAGCAATGATAATATTTTATTTGTAAGACGAATATTATTCTTGTAATACCTACGCAGCGCAGGTTACTCCATCAATTTGCCTTCAATTTGATTAGAAGAAACTTTGGTCAGATTTACGGTAAGCTGAACAACATTGATGAATGGATGATTCAGATTGATAGATTTATGAATTGATGATCCTTCGCCTTTTATCTGTTTCCATTGGATTAAATCTGTAGTTATAATGGATATTTTATTTATCATAATCGTTGTCCAGTTAGTTATACCTACATCGTTTTGTATTTCTAAAACTTCGAAAGGATTAATCGTGGCTTTTCGTTTGCGTATGTCAACCAAATACAGTTTTGACTTGTCCATTATCGTTGTCGCCGAAATTTTGTCACTTTGTTATAGGCACATATTTGTTTTCCTCTGCATAGATTATAACTTACTTACGCGTCCAGTTATCTGTATAATATACGCTACATATGACGCTGTCATGTCCTCGTTTCCCATCATTAATCTTGTGTCTAACACGGTTTTTGCCTCGAGGTAAAATATCACCCTTCACCGATCCGTACATCTTCGCAATCTGTCTTGTCAGGGTTATCTGAACATTTCTATTTAGAACTAGCTTTTCAGTTTCATCAATTCAGTTACATACAACTCACGTTTTAGTGTAATGGGCAGGGTATAGGGAAACTTTCGAACGCCACCGTCCGCGATCCTTGCATACATATTTTGCCTTGTTCATACACGCACGCCGGTTGACATTTCTACGCACCTGAAATTTAATTTATCTCGGTGATTCCACTCACATCTGTCTTGTAAATTTTTTTCCAGCTACATTTTTTTTCTGTAGCGGGTTGTTCATTGAAAACAAGTGAGCGTGAACTGTAGAGTTTTGGCGGGCGAATTCAATATGGCGGTCAGGGATCCAACATGGCGGAATAGCCGCGTATTTGATTTCATTGTGATGGCCGCAAACGTTTCAGTGCTCCAGTTTGTTTGAACTTAACGCGTTATTGTATTACTGTATTTACTGAACTCACTGAATAGAATATAATGGAAAAAGTTTATTTGCGTAACTTCAGAATATTTTACAAAGGCCGTGTAATGTTGTTGTTTTTTTTCTGTTCGTTTCTAACATAATTTTCCCTTGTTACAGCTACAAGTGGTACCGGCAGCGGTCCAGGTGGGGGTGACTCAAGGCGCGGTGGTGATGTCACGCCACACGCGCAGCCCCAGAGACGGCTCATCAAAGTGGACTTTGAAAATCTTGAGGTAAGGTGCACTTTCCTTTAGCAACTGTTGGGACACAGGCCTCTTCACTGAGAGATAAAGTGGATCATACTCCATGTGGGCTCAGTAGGGGTTGATGGACATGACGTGGGACTTTCCTTTACTTTGTAAGTCAAGATGTCGTTCATAACCATCACGTGGTTGAGGAAAGTGTTATTTGGACAAACGACCGAAATAAATTGGGAATTAGGCTTGTGTCCTGAAAAAATCTAATTAGTCTGTCAGTTAGATTATCAAAAGATATTTGACACGTATCTTTTCTTTTGTTACGTAAACCAAAATTGACGAAGATACGACGCTTTTAAAATTCTCAATACGTCACGCCGCCCGCCGTGCTACAATTTTTAGCGCGTTGTGACTTCACGAGCTCCTACTCCAAAGTTTTGATGCGTTTTAACTTTGTCAATATTCATTGATTTAAAAAAACAAAAAATACGTGTCCATTATTTTCCAATACTCTAACTGACGGACTAAATAGACTTGCAATTTATTGATGGTGGAACCAGCCTGTTCAAATTGAGTCAGCCTTTAGGCGACCAGATAGCACTTTCAGTAGCGTCCGTCAGCATCTGTGATGTGCAAAGAACAGGACAAGCAGGACATCGATATATAGTGACCCATCGTTTATGGGGCAACACCACTATTGGGATAAGGCAGGAGAATAATGATGAGATATGAAACTGTGACTAGTGTAAACGGCAAATTAAATGAGTTTACTAGCGGACGTCACGCGGTTTCACCCGCGTAGTTCCCGTTCCCGTGGGAGTACGGGGATAAAATATAGCCTATGTCACACAGGGTGAATGTAGCTTTCTAATGGTGAAAGAATTTTTTAAATCGGCGCAGTAGTTTTTGAGTTTATTCATTAAAAACATACACACCAAAATACAAATATTTCCTCTTTATAATATTAGTGTAGAAGATTAAGCAGAAATGCTTTGGCATCTTTCAGTCTAATATAACTCTAAAAATTTTCACAGTTTGCCAACTTAGAAACAGTTTCTAAACAACCACAACTTTATTGCCATCCAACAAGAGCCGAGAACACTGACCATTAATTTATTTAACAACTAAAGTTTAGCTTTAACTCATAAACGGGAGCAAGAGCCTCCTCACATGAACTAGTACATATATACTTATGTAGTATATAACACCCGGGAGAATGCCCCTGTTCTTGGCACCACGCCACACGGCCGAATAATTTCTGATATCTAGATAACGTTATAACTATACCCAAGTGGTCTGGGTCAGTGGCTAGATAAAAGAAATGCCGAGAAAAGTTTGCAACCGAGAGTTTTTGTGGGTATTTTCTGTAGTTTATTACTACTGTAGGTACATATAAGAAACTGCAGTTTTTTTTTAAGTTAGTGCAGTTTTTTAAGTGATACCTTCTTATGGGAGGGTGACTCGATTCGGAACGGTAACGAAGTAGTTCGGGAACGAAGAAGTTCCTGAATGACTGACTGACGGATCAACGCACAGCTTAAGATAACCTAAACCGCTGATCGTAGAGACCTGAAACTTGGAGGGTGTGTTCTTTGTATGACGTAGGCATCCGATAAGAAAGTATTTTCCGAAATATTACCCCTAACGGGGTGAAAAAGGGGGGTAAAGTTTATATTGGAAAACGACCGTGTTTCCTTGGTCTAATCTACTTCAAATTTTGCGTAAACCTTTTTTATTTTTAAGAATTTGGTTTCTGTTTTTCTTTTTTACCATTAGCCTGGTCTCTTTTACTCCTGGGAAAAGTTCTCCCTCCTCTTTTTCCATTGATGCATTGTTAGCGAAACACATCTCCATCTTCATTCTTCCAGTTTTGGTTCTACTTTTATTCTTGAATAAACTTTTTATTGTTGTAATTTGCAGGCCAATGCCAGACTGTATATTGTATTGTATAATGGACTGGTGTCCGCAACTCCACGTCAAAGTGCGTATTTTGCGTATGGGCTATATAATACACCACGTGGGCCCAGTGCGAATCGTCACATGTCTTTGAATTTTTGGTTCTAGGACATGCCGGTCCTCACGATGTTTTCCTTCAATATATTACACAAATTAATGCGCCTGTCTGGGTCCGAATCCACGACCTACTGTTCGTAAGTCGGGGCCGCCACCACTGGGCCACCGCTGCAGTGCTAGGTTGTATGTTTATTAAAATATTGTTCAAGACTGTAAGACCCTCCAAGTTCATAAAGGTCGAAAAAACGACTGTTTCAAGGTCGAAATCATGCAGAAAACGTAAGAAAATTTGAATTTCGCGGGCTACTCTCACGCTTTCACCTTAAAGCATTGATTTTGTAGATTCCTTGGCTCTATTTCCGTTGCTTTATTCAATTTTATGCATTATTTATTTCCTCTCTGGCTACTGCTGATAGATAACTTTGTTCTTGAACTATTTTATGCCAAAGTTAGCTCGTATTCACAACTAGAGCTTCAATTTCTGTTGTTAACAATAATATTTTATCGAATCCAACGTTCTTATAGTTACAACCTCGGATACTAATAAGCGTAAAATTGAAATTCAATTCTGGACTATTTTCTGGCAAAAAAGCTATGAAGGCTCTTACTATCTGGTCAGTGACACGTTTGTTAGCAAAAAATAAATGGGAAACGTAACTTCAATTATATATTGTGGGTAGGTAGAGACCTCTAGTTATTATTTCTATAATACAAAACATCACCCCTGTAATCCCCGAAGAGTTGGGCAGAAGTGTAACTAATAGTATGTTTACCCACAATTCACCAGTTATGTTGTCTATTGTGTATTGTATATTGTATAACGGGCTGGTTTCCGCAAGTTCACGCCAAAGCGCGTATTTTGCGAATAAAAAAGAAAGAAAGAAAGAAAAAGCATTTATTAGCCCGCGCAGGACAAAACACAAATAAAAATGGTTAAATTAACAGTACTTACAACTAATAAAAAAAAAAAAAAAACAAAGAGAAAAATAAAAAATAACATGAAATGAAATTGGTCCTGTACGAGCCAAAAGGCCCCCTATCACGAACCCCCCCCCCCATCGAATGGGCTGTATACGTCATACACCACGCGGGCCCAGTGCGGATTGGTAGATGTCACTTGCCGGTTTCTTAACGATGTTTTCCTTCACCGTTTTGAGAGCAGTGGTGATGAAATAAATTACACAAAGCAATGCGCCTATCTGGGTTCAAACCCACGACTTACTGTTCGTAAGTCGGGGTCACCGCTGCTCTCAAAGCAGCGAGTTATGCTTAAGTCCCATGTAATAGGGGGCGAGCCTATTGCCATCAATCGGGCGCAAATCCAGACTCCGTGGCTGCTACTGAGAAACTCCTGATGGAAAAACCCAATAACACTTTGCCCGACCCGGGAATCGAACCCGGGACCTCATGCTCAGCAGTCGTCCCTGCGACTACAAGACCAACGAGGCAGTCTATAATACTGCTACTATAAGAAAGTATGAACACCATGTTCTACAATACACCGCATATCGGTGGAACAATTTGACATTCACATCAGCAACTTTATGTCGTACCAGTAAAAGCGATTCTTGTACTGTAAGTTTTAGTTTGATGTGCACCTATATTTATATGTATGTATGAGCCAGTTGAAATTCATTGGTGCGTGAAATGAGTTCTGTTATGTCTTTGTAATTTAGTTGTCACTGTTACTACAAAGTTGAGTCGAAACAAGATGGAAGACAAATTAATTTCGTGTAGGTACACTAATTAAGAGAACAAGCAATAATTGTTTGTACAGGAACAATTTATTAAAGTGAGTTGAATGTTTTCCTTCTGTGAAGACGTTTGTTCTCGAGTGTGTTTTTTAGGAAAATTATGAAATACGATATGTTATTACACCGAAATACTTAATCAACAAATTAATTAACCCATTATACGTATTTTTATCTCGGTTAAGGTCAATGCTCCAGGGCGACTCGCGAAATTCAAATTTTCTTAGAATTTTTGCAATTTGCAGGCCAGTGCTAGATTTTATGTTGATTAAAATATTATTCGCGGCTGTAAAACATGTGTAGTTACAGAATTATGTTAATCAAAATCATCAATACAACCTTCCAAGTTCACAAAGGTGGAAAAATGACTTTTTCGAGGTCAAAGTTATTCCTGAACCTTTATTAACTTGGCGGGTTGTATTGATTATTTTAATGATTATAATTCTATAACTACATACGCCTTACAGCCGCGAATAATATTCTAATCAACATACTACCTAGCACTGGCCTTCAAATTGCAAAAAACGTAAGAAAATTTAAATTTCGAGGGCTGGTTGAAGCATTCACTTTAATTTAATCATACCGAAAAAAGGTATACTTCCGTTCTCTGAAAATATGCCTTCTGAAAAAGTTACTATAGAATTATTGTTCTTTGAATTTATTATTGTTCCTTCCCACAGCTTTTACCTGTACTAATACAGGTAAAAGCTGTGGGAAGGAATTTTTTTGTTCCTCTAAAGGAACAAAAAAATTAAATCAATAAAACGCCCCGTGTGGCCACTTAGGCAGAAGTCGTATATTTGGGTCACAGGCGAAACCATAAATATTGGCATTATAAACCCCATAGCACCCATGAAAGTGTGGCGTATAGTTGGTGCCAGTTAAGATGAGAATAGCGGTCATTGCCCTTTCCCAAATATTTCTTCGTACGAACCAAAACAAATAAACTATGTATCAATTTTCATTAGAAACAATGTTGAAGATCACGATAGATGACGATTCAAGACTTGAACAAGCTTATTTTTGGTTTTCAAAGTTAAGAAGTTTAATAAATGCAGGTGGGTAAATGACCGCTATTTTCATCTTAACTGGCACAAACTATAGTATCTTTTACATAATAAATAGGTTTAATTCATGGAGGTTTAGCCCCATGCATCCAAATAAAATAAAATAAAAAAGCCTTGCTTAAGCCTCCTCTGAATTAAGGAGCATACGCTCTTGTAAAAGCGTATCAAATTCAATTTTTATTAGAACTCACACTAGGTTAATTTTCTCGAATGCCTCTAAACTTGCGTCATAAGCTAAAGGAAAAAAAACACGTTGCATACAAGAAAAGGGTTCCTTTCAAAGTGCACTGCCGTTCCCGATAACATGCTCTTCGAACAATGCGTACTTAAGGCTTATGCAAGCTGTTGCAACTCGGATCTTACGGCCGCAGCCACTTTTACGTGTCAACGGTCGCAACAAAGGCATACCTTTCCTTTTTCCTACTTTGCTTTATCGGCAACATCTACGAGTATAAGCTCCAACGTAGTCAATGTGTTGCCATCGTCAACATGACTACAGTATGGAAATATAATTTTCTTTATTTATCTTTTTTACACATTTTTATTAAACATATAAAAAATAGTGGTCCGCCGGTGTCAGGAGCAGGGTCCAAGCTACCAGCGGTTAGGGCTCCAGAGACAGGAACCTCACAATGTGAGCCGTATCAAGGAGTACTAAGTAGGAGTCCCTTGTATTATAGTTTTTTAATTAGTATTCGTTTTCTAAAAAATACCATTAGCTGCATTACTTAGACGGTGGACTAGAATGCTATAGTCCCATCAACTCGACGACATAACAACTGGAAGAAAGGAAATCTTTGCTGAGAAAAGTTACCCAATATTTTACATGGAGCGACCGTCTATATATTTCTGATCTCCACAACCCAGTTAGTACTGGGTAATACGATACCTCTTGGTAATTCCAGTACAGATACAAAAGTAAAATATTGAAATTACATTACCATTGTAACATTTGTAGATACAGTGATGTGTGCTGGGTTTGCAAGAACAACGTGACGTAAAACAAATGACGATCCAAATTGCAATAGTATCTGCAATCGAGTACCTACAATGCAAAGTGAACTATCGTGAGCATTGAGTGCATACAATTTATCTTGTTCTTCAAATCTCGTCACGATATCTTCGACAATAACAGAGACGTCGTCAATGCAGTTAAAGATATATTGGGCGTTTTTGTACTGCTAATTGTATGGACTTAACTAATTGGCCTCTTAATGGACTTTCCAGATGGCTCGATTGGCTAATTGAGCTTAGTTTGGGTAGATTCACGCGCAAAACAAATTGAATGGTCATTCTTCAAGAGAGGGAATGTAATAGAAAAATAAAAGTATAGAACTGAGAGCTTCATAAGTACCACTTATTAATTTTTTTCGGCCATCTTTGCGAGCGAACCACCATGCTTTATTTTATCCCATCTTGCATGGAAAGTAAGTAAGCTCATGCAAATCATATACCATACAAGTATATCTAGGTTGCTTTCCTTTTCTATGAAACCTGCCATCTTAGTCATATTACTTTTGAAATATTACTCATTAGAGTGTCCAACGCAGATGTAGAAAGAGATAGATAGCGCAAAACTAAACAGAAGCTTTTGTTTAGGTCCAGAATGACGCTAAAGTGAATTTTAATGATGACAATGTACACAGTGATGCTACGGATGCATCATTTTGTTTCAATAGTAGTAATTTGAAGATCGCGGAATAAGATAATGTATTTAAAGACAATAAAATATACTAAAGACCAAGGAATGGCAGTAACCATAACGCGAAAAGGAAACAGCAAATAACTAATAAAGGATTCCTAAACTGGGGTTCAGGTAGAAAATGATACGTTAATCGTGTTTATTTGGTTCAAGCTTTGGGCACACAGAGTTTCATAACTTATCTGGGTAGGTTTCTCTATATCCGCTGTCTTCACGCTAATTACCACCTAACTGTACTAGAAATTATATCCTTAAAGTGTGTACACTTGTGCAAACTAGTCTCTCAAGGCTTCTGTGCCCTACTTCGAAGGGTAACAGAACTTTCGACCATAACTTGTAAAGCTCTAGGTTGCTTTTTGTATATCCAAGGTAACTGCTTTGAATAGTCTTAAAGTCCGCTTTGAATTTTAGATAAGTTAATCATAAGTTTTGAATGACATTTTATGCTTATCTTACGCCCTCTAGACTTGATCAATGATTAATTTGGATTAAGCTCTTAAAGCTTGTTATTGTTAGGTAGCTAAGTACTTGATTTTTTGTATCATCAGTGTAGCTATAAGGAATAGCAAAAGTTAAGTTCGAATAAGTAACATTACCACAAATATCGCTCGTTCAGAAGTCTGTATGCAGAATAACAAATCCCAAACACTAACGTTCGCTATATTCTTCTTGGCCTTGGTTGCTGAGTTGTTCGCCAAACAAAGAATTTTCGAAAATCAAGTTTCAAAGAAGTGAAATGCGGCATTATCAATTTCTGTGAACTACGATACGAGTAAAAACTAGTAGCAGTAACTGAAGCCAACCTAAATGAATCAAAAAGAATATTTAATTCCGAATCATGTAGAGACAAAGCTACACTTTTCCGCAAAATTTAAAAAACAAAAATTTCCAAAAATATCTGAATCCATAAGAATTTTCTGCACATCGAACATCGACAAACGTGACTAAAAAGTCCTATTTCAATCAAATCACCGCCTCGTACTGCGAAGTTTGGCAACGCTCCATTTCATTGTGTTCTCGTTCAAATTGAATTTATGTGTGTACAGCTGTACACGAGGCTTCGGATGTGTATCCGTGTATGTGTGCGTATGTACATAATAATTTGCGTAATGAACGCTGCTGCTACATTAGTCCATTTGAATGTCAAAGGTGATTCTGGAATTACCTTTTTTGAGCCTACCTTAATTTACCTTATTTTTTTCTCTGTGTCAGAGGTAAAAGCGGCACGTTTATTTTAATACTCTGTTGAGCTTATGTAGGAAGTAAAGGCTTTTTGTTCTGCAGTGTGGCATTCAACGCTTAGATTAGATGTTGTATTTATAGCTGTGTATTAGAGGTTCCCTTTCAGTGGTACAAGGTAACTGCTCGTACAC
Source organism: Xestia xanthographa (assembly GCA_905147715.2). Taxonomy (NCBI): domain Eukaryota; kingdom Metazoa; phylum Arthropoda; class Insecta; order Lepidoptera; family Noctuidae; genus Xestia; species Xestia xanthographa. Next base: position 5,173,100 of record LR990655.1, read on the forward strand.
ATAAACACGATACGATGTCGCATCGTGCTACGACGTGGCATCGTTTCCCGATGCGACGTCGTATCGTGGGTATCTACGACATCGCAACGTGCCACGACGCACGGTACGACGTCGTTGAAACTATCTTTGCCCGTGTTTATATGTATACGCCCTAAGCCTTTGTCTTTGACGTGGTGTAGTCTTCATTTATTTTTGATGCCTAATAAAACAAGGGTTGTTTTACCGTCTACAGCGCCAAATTTAAGTAAAGGCTCTGTTTAGGGATAGATACGTAGATGCTGATTCTTGGTGCTAGAGAGCTTAGTGCATCTTTCATCATCATCATCATCATCAGCCTATTAATGTTCCCACTGCTGGGACACAGGCCTCCTCTCTATATATAATATCTATGGCTATAATCCACCACGCGGGCCCAGTGCGGATTGGTAGATATCACATGTCTTCGAATTTTTTGGTTCTAATAGGACATGCCGGTTTCCTCATGATGTTTTCCTTCACCGTTTTGAGAGCAGCGCGTCTTTAATTGTCCCTAAATCTCTAATTGTCAAAATACATAACATAACATCACGCCTGTAATCCCCGAAGAGTTAGGCAGAGGTGTATATACTCATTAGTACGCCCACATTTCGCCGTCAGTTATGTTTAAGTCCTATTTAATATGGGACGGGCCTATTGCCATCAATCGGGCACAAATCCAAACTCCGTGGCTGCTACTGATAAACCTGATGGAAGTACCCAATAACACTTTGCCCGACCCGGGAATTGAACCCAGGACCTCATATCCAGCAGTCGCACTTGCAACCACTAGACCAACGAGGCAGTTAAAATAATAAGGAAATATCCACTAAACACTTTCAAACTAGAATCTGAAGTACTTACGAACCTTCAAGTAAGTAGTTTTCTATTCAAACGACTACCATCTTTACTGCAGGTGAAATCTAAACAATACGTTCCTTCCTATATGTCCATCTTTAGCGACAACTCATCGTAGTTCCAAGTTACCGTCCATAACTTTCCCTTCAAGTAATATCTCGATGGGTAATATCTGCCTGTTTCTCTGTTGTAACTTGCATTCACATTATGCAATGCATCGGATGCATCGGTGCATGAATGCATGCCCTCTGACATTACTCGCTTTCTTTCACGATGAAAAGGTCTGTGATGTCAGTTTCATTGTTATTTTGCTTACCTTTATTCACAATGAAAGCATGGGTCAACTTGTGAGTTTTGTTGAGAAAATCTTTGAAATATGTCTGCAATTTTCTATCACGCTTAGCTTGTCTACTTCAATATCTTCTATGAAGAATTTAAATAATAATATTGCTTTGATTTCCTTTCATACATAGCGAACGTTCTTTTGTTTATTTTTGAAATTGCGCTGTAGATTTTTCTGCAATATGTCATTTGTTTTACTTTTATTCTGTTTTTAAAATGTTCATGCTACGCGTTATATTTGAATGGAAAAATACTCAGAATACTCAAAATTAACAACATCTGCCTAGCATTTTCCCAACTATGTTGAGGCCGGCTTCCAGTTTTACCGGATGCAGCTAAATACCTGTATTTTACATGGAGCGACTGCCTATCTGGCCTCCACAACCCAGTTAGTACTGGGTAATACGATACCCCTTGGTAAGACTGGTTGTCAGACTTTTTGGGCCACTGACAATCTGTAACGACTGTCAAAGATGGACAAATAACAGCCGGGACCAACAGCTTAACGTGCTTTCCGAGGCACGAAGGAAACTCGGTATGTAAGGGTGGTCACCCATCCACAAACCAACGTAGGTAAGCACGACTTAATCTAAAGATCGACCCGAGCGGCTGTTATTATTTAGCCACGAGCTCCTCCACAGAATACTCGAAATTGTTGCAGCAAAAACTTGAACTTCGTTTCGCTTAAGAATAACTAGGGAACCCGAATATTAGAGCCTACCTTTTAAGTAAAAAGGACCTCTAAACATTTAGTATGCATTAGATTTTCTTCCAAAGTTTTTTCTCAAGAAAACTTCAGTCCCATGGGTTCTTGGTCTCTGCCTGTGAGCGTAGAAAGTGTAATTTAGCCGTCGTTCGCACTAGTTGCGCTTCATAGTTCATAATTACCTTTATTATTTTTTTTTTTTTGTTCATCACCTTATGGCGATCGAGAGGCATTGATTTGTTAGTCTAGGTTTACTACCTAAGTGCCGCATATCGATGTTTCTGGTGATACTCGCGCGGTACCCGCTGCGAGAAGCCTTTGGGGTGAAGACTGGACCCCGGTCGACTGGACACGCGGGCAGTCTCGCGTCGTGCTTTGCAACGTGCGCACCCGCTAATTGCAATTTTCTTCATATTTTCGCTCGGACGTGCATCATCGCGTCTTTGAACCCTGAACTGAACCTACATCGAGTGTTATCTGGATTACCTAGACTAGACTGTGTCTGTGTACCGCTGGCCAGCGTAGTGTCGTGTCTAGATCGCGAGCTTCGAGATCGGATGCAGCATCGCCTAGTTCCCGTGGAGTTCGCTGATCATCAGGTATGTGGCATGGTTTATAAATTTGGACTTTCATTCATTGCCTTCTCTCATTTTGTGTGTCTGTCGCCATAAAGTTAGCATCGCTGAATCAGCACTTATAACCTAAATTGCCCTAATAGTTTAGGTTCCCGCGCGTGTGATTTTCTTTTCTAGGAATTTGCGAACTAATGTTCAGATGATAGAAGTTATACGCACCATTTTGGTCCTTCGAGCCGGATATTCACGGCTATTTTTTGAGTTCTAAAAGCCTAACTTTAAAAAGAGAAAAAAAATCGAGAAATTTCCATATCGATATCTTAGCATATCATCACACAACTCTCACCTCTATTGCGTTAGAAATAAGGTTCATTCTACTTTGCATTCAAAAGTTCTACCGGCAAATTAATTGTTAATTTAAAGCTTTAGTTTCGCTAATTAAATCACTGTAATATACATTTATTTGAATATCAACGTCGAATCATATCGCTAAATAAGTTTATTCAATAAATCTGTTGATTTAAGCGTAATTACATTTTTTTTGTTAGACTGTGGAAATTGTGGGTATAATATGACCGTGAGTTGACCTTCGGGACGTGTCGAATATTCCATCTCGTTGTTCTCGTACGGCTCATTATTTACGCAGTAGGAACTTTTATATTTTTTCCAATCGAGATTGCTGACTGAATGATATCGATTGTTATTGTATGATAGATGCATTTTGTACTGTGGGTTCGTTAGGTATATGCCTACAATATTCGTATTGCACGAGTAGGTATTTCTTTTTGTTTTTTTTTTTTTTTCATTATAATATCGAGACTCCATTTGTTTTAATTATTGCAATTAATCATCTAATATCGCGCCGCTTGTTATTTTATTTTGTAAGGAAGATTTGATCTTTTGATAGGAACCTTCAGGTAAAATAACAGATTTGTATAAACTTTACACGTTCGTGCCTCATAGGATACAGCCGTATATTTATACATAATCACCCCCGCACCTAAATTAGTAAACGTAACACTTACTAGATAAGTTATTTCGAACGGTCGGTTACTCATTTACTAACAGGAATTTCATTGTTTTGTACGAAGGGATTTCGTTATAAATACAATCGCATCGCTTACGCAATAAGTGTCGATACCTACTGATTTGTAGTTTCGCAATTGACTTATTAGTGAAAATTAACTTCTGTACTTTAGGTAACTATTGAGCAAATTAATCTCATAGCAATAGCCGTAGTGCAGATTCGTTATCGCATCGCATTAAACATAAATGCTCATTACTTAACATCTTGAGTTGAAAAGTTGTAGGTATATCTGAGCAGAAATAGACAGCTACGTTCATGAAATATTGTTACTTGCAATCTGTTTAACTTTGTTCGCTTCAAGGTTTTAAACCTTACAATTTATTATTGTTAGGGTTCGCGCGTACGGAGTAGTGGTCCCGTACTATTATTTACTTACTTAATTTATAAAATCGTTTTCCGAGGTTTGATTTGTCCCCCTCATTTCACTCACGCAGTCTCGGGTTCCGCAGAAATAATTTAGGGTTCAGTTGATTAACTGTAAATTTTGTTGGATTTATCAGGTTTAACTTCTGTTCACAATGAGTGACAAGCTGAAACTCAAATTATTGGAAATTAAACGAGATTCGTACTTCACACGGATTCAAAGTATTTTTGATTCAACAAAGTCTTTAACAAACGACCGATTACGGAAGACTTTTATTGCTCAGGCTAAACAAATTGGTGAATTACGTAGCGGATTCAATGAAATTATGGACGAGTTAAATATGTTAACTTTGACATTAGATCCAACGTGTGAAGTAAGCTACAGTGCCTTAAATTCATTTGATGACTTGGTCTGTGAGATAAAAAATACTTTGGCTTCATTAACGGAATCACATAACTCCAAGGATCCCGCTGCTGATGCGTCGCTCAGCACGAGATCGAGCCCTAATGCTTTTTACATCAAGGTACCTAAAATCGAGTTGCCTACCTTTGACGGTGATATTCAGAGCTTTCCGTTCTTCTACGAAACGTTCAAACGTATTATACATGATAACGCCGATTTATCAGACACTGATCGCATCCATTATCTGCTGAGTTGTTTAAAAGGAAAAGCTGGGAATGTGGCAGCGGGTATTGTACCTTCTGGCGATAATTACCGCCTGGTCTGGGATGCGCTTATCGCAAAGTACCTGGATACTCGAGCGCTCGCCACTAATTATCTAAATCAGCTGTTCTCATTGAAACCGTTTGGTTCGACGCCCGCTAACATTGAAAAGGGTTTCGATAAATTAACTGCTACGGTTGCGGGACTCAAACAATTGAAAGTAGATAACTTGGAGGATTTTATATTTATTCATTTGGGTCTTAAGCTAATAGACTCAGATATTGCAAAACATTTTGAAATGTCGCTGCGTAATCAAAAGGAGTTAGATTATGATAATTTCGTAAAGTTTGTTCGTGAACAAATCAAAATTTTGTTTCGCACCTCTTCTGCGGCAACTAAGGCCGCCCCCGCAGGTAGCTCCAGCACCTCATCTAAGGTATCGCAGGTGTTTGTAGCTACCGACTCTAAATGTTCGCTTTGTCATTCCACGCATAAAAACTTGTTTACGTGCAATGCGTTTCAAAGGCTGAGCGCGAATGACAGATTTAAGTTTGTAAAAGACAATAAAAGATGTGGTAACTGCCTAAGTAGTCAACACACTGTATCGAAGTGTCTCTCGAAGTCCACATGTAAGAAATGCAACGGTAAGCACCATTCCTTATTGCATTTTGAGCAATCGACGCCAGCCCCTGCGCTTGCCCCTACGCTCGCCCCCGCCTCAATGTCTGCGGCCGACCCTGCTACTCCTGATCGTGTGGCGTTGTGTACGCATTCGTCTGCCCAAGCCCAGTACACACGTAGTACTGAAGTGCTGGCTACGGCGAAGGTTTTAGTGGCAGGAAGGAAGGGTAATGACGTAGTGGTGAGATGTCTTTTGGACCCTGGTTCTCAAAAGAATTATATCACGTCGCGTTGCTGCCGTATGCTCGGTCTAACTATACATACGGACGCCATAAATACCGTTCGTGGTATTGGTGGCACGTCGCAGCCCGTTCGCGGTTCGGTGAGCCTTACGTTCAGCTCACGGCTTCGCTCGCAGCCTAGGTATGAAATTGACGCTTTAGTTTTGGATCAAATAACCGGCCAACTTCCTCTGTGTGCTATAAATATTGCCGAATTGAATCACATTGATCCTAAACTACTTGCGGACGACACCTGGGGTGTGCCGGGTAATATTGACATGTTACTCGGGGTCAAGTTGTTCGCCAAGTTATTGCGACCAGGTCACGTGACCAGCATACCCGACTGCCCCGACGCATTGGAGACTGTGCTCGGCTACATACTCCTAGGAGAAGCACCTATTGTCGAACCTCCAACTGACACGCTGTCTTTCTTTACGAGTTCGTTCGATAACTTCGATCTTCGTAAGTTTTGGGAGATTGAAGATGTTACGGCTTCGTCCATTGCGAGTGTGGATGATAAACACTGTGAACAATTTTATTGCTCCACAACCACCCGCGCTCCAAATGGCAAGTATGTTGCAGCTTTACCACTGAAAACAGACGCGTCAGCGTTAGGAAAGTCTTTTGATATAACTCGCAAGAGATTTTTTAGCCAAGAACGTAAACTTAAATCACTTCCTAACATCAAGCTTCTTTACGATGACGTCATACGGGAATATTTACATAACAATTACATTGCTTTGGTGCAGAATACCATACCTGAATGTGTGTTGCCCAAACGAAATTGTAAGGAGCTAGAAATGGAATACTATATTCCTCACCATGCTGTTATTCGAGAGGATAAAGTGACCACTAAGTTGCGCGTGGTCCTAGATGCCAGTGCATGTACAGACAATGGTACCTCGCTCAATGACATCCTCTACGCAGGTCCAGTCCTTCAGGCGGACCTTTTTAACATCCTGTTAAATTTTCGGCTTTTCAGTGTCGCTATTTCCGCAGATGTCAAATCTATGTACCTACGTATAGGTATTCGCCCGCAAGATCGTTCGCTTCAACGTATCTTATATCGGTTTAATGAAGAAGAAGAACTTCAAATCTATCAGTTTTCCGTGCTTCCATTTGGATTGAAGTGTAGTCCTTTTATAGCTATCCGCACTATCCAACAGCTATGTCAGGATGAAGGAACGCAGTTACCTCTCGCCAGGGACATTTTGCAGCGAGATATTTACATGGACGACATAGTCAGTTCTATACCTAGCACTGCGCTGGCTATAGATTCGGCTCGTGAACTAATAAAAATATTCGCTCTCGGTGATTTTAAGCTGGCGAAGTGGTCTAGCAACAGTGTCGAGGTTCTTCAGACTATTCCAGAGTCATTACGACTTTCACAGAGCGTGGACCTAAGTAAAGATCCAACACAGAAAATCCTGGGACTTCGTTGGCTTCCTGATGAAGATTGCTTTGCTTTCCAGGTCAACCCTAATGATCGCCCTTGCACGAAACGGAATATGCTTTCTTCCATCGCACGTCTTTTCGACGTTCTAGGCCTTGTGGCACCGATAATTTTATACGCCAAGCTTTTTATCAAAGAGCTTTGGCTTGTCAAACTTGGATGGGATGACGTCCCACCACCTCGCATTGTTCGTCTGTGGGAACAATTTCAAACTGAACTGCCACTTATCTCGGAACTGAGGTTTTTTCGACATGTCGGCGTCGTAGAACGCTGTAGGCTCTCACTCGTCGGTTTCGCCGACGCTAGTGAGAAAGCTTACGGTGGTTCGGTGTACGCCCACGTTATTCAACCCGACGGTAGTATCGTCGTGTCGCTGGTGTGTGCGAAATCTAAAGTCGCACCACTGAAAGTCGTTTCTCTCGCTCGTCTCGAGCTATGCGCCGCACTCCTCTTATCAACTGTGATAAAACGAGTATATAATCTTTTTGCAGCTCGGCACGCCATCGAGGTAGTCGTAGCTTTTTCGGATTCAACGGTAGCCTTGAGTTGGATCCATTCCGCACCGCATCGATGGCACACGTTCGTAGCCAATCGTATTGCTAAGATTCATGAGAATCTATCGGCTGATCACTTCTTCCATGTGAAAGGGTCTGAAAACCCCAGTGATTGCCTCTCTCGCGGCTTAACGCCAGCCCAATTAGTCCATCATCCGCTATGGCTAGATGGACCGCCGTGGCTTAAGCTTCCTCGCTCTGAATGGCCGATAAAACCATTTGTTTCAGGTGAGTCGCAAGAGCTCCCCGAAATGAAGCCCGTGGCTCTTCCTGTGCTTTCGCACGAATGCTCGGACGGAAGTCCTCCTTCCGACGACATTTTATACGCTCGTTCTACCAGGTTCTCTTCCTGGATGAAATATTTAAAAACGATTTGCTTCGTTTATAAGACCATCAAACGGCTCCCTAGAGGGCCCATTACAGCGTCTGACTTAGATTTCGCTGAATTCGTCGTGTTGCGATCGGTGCAGAGGATGCATTTTGAAACTGATCTCAATCACCTAGCGCGCAACGAATTATGCTCTAAGCCACTACAACGGCTAAGTCCCTTTCTTCACGAAGGACTTATCCATGTTGGAGGTCGTCTAGCAAACTCGGAGCTAGATTTTGACGCACGGCATCAGATTCTCCTTCCGCGTCAAGATCATATAGTGGAACTCCTAGTCACCCATTACCATGTGACGAATTTCCATACCGGACCAAACTTGCTCGTATCTCTTTTACGACAGAAGTATTGGATCCTGTCTGCGCGACGTATTGCACGTCACATTACGTTTAGGTGTAATATTTGCTTTCGAGCAAAGCCGCGACCTACTTTTCCTATAATGGCGGATTTACCACGTTATCGCGTTGAGTCCGCTCCTAAGGCTTTCTCTGAAACAGGATGTGACTACGCGGGACCTCTCTTGATCACGTCGGTACGTGCTCGAGGCCAAAAAACGAGGAAAGCGTACATTTGTCTTTTTACATGCCTGACAACTCGTGCTTTGCATCTTGAGATTGCCTCAGATCTTAGCACTGCGAGCTTTCTGTCAGCTTTTAAACGCTTCCTGGCGCGTAGAGGTCCGGTTCAGTCTCTTTACACAGATAATGCGACCAATTTCATTGGAGCCAAGTCCTATCTCAAAGATCTCTACCAGTTTTTGACTAACGAATATCACCACTTATGGACAAAGGAACTTGCAGAGCACCGAATTACACTTAAAAACATCCCCTGTAGAGCTCCCCATTTTGGCGGTTGTTGGGAAAGTGAAGTTAAAAGTGTCAAAACGCACCTCTACAAGGTCATCGGTCAGCAAATTCTTAGTTTTGATGAGCTGAACACTATGCTCACTCAAGTAGAAGCTTTATTAAATTCGAGGCCTCTGTATGCGATCAGCTCAGATCCGTCAGAGCCTGCTTCTTTATCGCCGGCGCACTTCTTGCATACGAAACCTCTTCTATTTCTTCCCGCTCGCGAAGTCAACGAAACGCGGTTACATCTTATTTCGCGATATGAATTGACTGACAAACTGGTCCAATCGTTCTGGAAGCGGTGGCGCCAAGAGTACTTGCACACCCTACAATCCAAACAAAAATGGAACACCCCTGCCAATCCAGTACGGGTCGGTATGGTTGTCGTCTCCATGCAGGACAACGTGATGCCTCTGCATTGGCCGCTAGGAGTAATTACCGAAATATTTCCAGATAAACATGGAGTTTGTAGAGTAGCATCGGTGAAGACTAGAAGTGGGGTCTTACAAAGTCGCCCGGTAGTAAAGTTGTGCCCTTTGCCAACTCAGTAAATTTGTAACATTCAGTCCTTCGTGCACCAATGTGCACTATTAGATTTAGTTACCGCATAGACTATTTATTTAAGTATTCTTATTTGTAATAGAGTCGCAACGTTAGAGTTCTTATACTTTTTGGCGGAGGTGTGATGATATGCCGTCTTATTTACCTTTCCTTTGTGTTTCGAAAGTAGGAACTTTCAAGCCGGGGAAAATAGTTGCGCTTCATAGTTCATAATTACCTTTATTATTTTTTTTTTTTTGTTCATCACCTTATGGCGATCGAGAGGCATTGATTTGTTAGTCTAGGTTTACTACCTAAGTGCCGCATATCGATGTTTCTGGTGATACTCGCGCGGTACCCGCTGCGAGAAGCCTTTGGGGTGAAGACTGGACCCCGGTCGACTGGACACGCGGGCAGTCTCGCGTCGTGCTTTGCAACGTGCGCACCCGCTAATTGCAATTTTCTTCATATTTTCGCTCGGACGTGCATCATCGCGTCTTTGAACCCTGAACTGAACCTACATCGAGTGTTATCTGGATTACCTAGACTAGACTGTGTCTGTGTACCGCTGGCCAGCGTAGTGTCGTGTCTAGATCGCGAGCTTCGAGATCGGATGCAGCATCGCCTAGTTCCCGTGGAGTTCGCTGATCATCAGGTATGTGGCATGGTTTATAAATTTGGACTTTCATTCATTGCCTTCTCTCATTTTGTGTGTCTGTCGCCATAAAGTTAGCATCGCTGAATCAGCACTTATAACCTAAATTGCCCTAATAGTTTAGGTTCCCGCGCGTGTGATTTTCTTTTCTAGGAATTTGCGAACTAATGTTCAGATGATAGAAGTTATACGCACCACGCACTGTTATCAAGTTGACGATAAATGGCGTCATTTCCACCCTTATCCCGTTGACATAACGACGTCTTCCGCGACGATTAGAGTAAGCATGCCCCAGGGAGGTATGCTAGGTTTATGAGTCAATGCTTCCGCCTGTTGATGAAAATCTTGTTACTTTTTTACTTACTTACAAATCGCCACAAAATTGTACGTCGGTAAGGTAGTCATTCGGAAATCGTCTCCATTCGATCTTGCTGATTTCTGTTTTATACACGGTGTAAAAGACCTCATCACAAAGCCGTCAACCAAGCATTCTGAACATCAAACTAACTAACTTTACGTAAAAATTATTGCTGGGAAACGACTTTTTTTTTTGGGGTGAAAAATCATGTTTTGTGGTAGAACTCAATAAGTATAACGCACTCAAAACATTGTGCTGATGGATGGATTGAATAGTACGGGGGTTGTGGAGGTGTTTAAAGTAAAAATCATACATTAAAAACTTGTAGGTACTTAAAAAAAAACTTGTCAAAATGTTGGAACTTTGACCCCCAATATCTCCGTAACTAGAAGGTTCCCAGGTATGGTGTAGAACAAAAAAATGATCGCAATGACGATGAGAACAAGCGCCTTTCGGCTTCGTTAAGAGTTGTTATACACCCTTTATAAGATCGGGATCAGTTTTGACATCCTTAAACTTCTTTTTCAGAACTGATCCTTTCATAAGCCGATGATGCTTTCGGTCTAGAATTGAAAAAAAAATACCTTTTCTTCGAACGATTTTCATTATTCCTAGTCAAAGTATTTTACATCTAAAATCCGACTTTCGATTGACATTATACTAGCGAAACAACTGATACATTATAGATCATTCAATCCAAGTGGATGAATAACAAAGCTAGCGAGAGAATTGCCACTAAAGCTTGTAAAATATTCTCTAAGGTCGACGGTGGGTTAATACTATTCATAGATTTCTTACAGTATTGCAGTATTCTGATCAGTCTTCTGTGTATAATAAATTTTACCGAGCTATGGTAATATATAAAAAAAATGATGGATCATAGATATACATGTAATGATATTATAAAGAAGATACGCCATGTTCATACTGAATGGCGTTCAGATATCGTTGCGAGTAATTTAAAACTACGACAGCGATAGATAATACGGAACGTATAAGATAGAAAGAGATAGCTAGCTATCAAAGTGCAACAATTGTATCACTTTGTCCTCAACAATTTGTGCGTGCTAGTGCGTTATCTACCTCTTTTTACTATATAATATCATTGTATACATGTATATTGAAGTTAATCGTATTTTCGATCGGTCCTTACCACAGGTGAAAATAGCTGTGGACGATGATACCTTTATTCTAGAGGGGGAAAATACCGTTAGCTTAACCAAAGTCTGCCGAACTCGGTGATTAGGTATTTAAATATTGTCGGCTTTGAGTCGTGCAAAGCGGCCTGAATATTTAAAACGCAGATTTTACGCGAAAATATTGGCCCTTTGATTTGCGCAATCCAAAATATAATATATTATAGCAAACTGGTTTTTCAAATTGATACCTACTCACTTTACATAATATAAACATTTAGTTACTAATTACTTAAATTTTTAACAGCCAGTGGATTCGTAACTAATCGTGTTATTTACGGTGTTAATTGAAAACAATCTTGAGAACACGCCAGTGGAATCTGTTGTTTTGTTCACATCTGAATAAATTCATCACGGAATTCTTTTTTAACTAGATATATTACATTAGAAAAATTATAACGATGAAGCAGGTTTTGGTAGACTGGAATAACAGAAAACAGCTGAAAATAACGAAAACCCTTCTTCTATTTTTAAACTTTTTTTGAATTTTGAGGAAGGAACATTAGAGATTGTTGAAAAGGGGGTGCTTTGAGAGACTGTAATTTTGATGTTCCAAAACGGCTGATAACTTTTGCCTAAAAGAGGGTAATGTGTTTAATCTGTACATTATTAACCCTTCCTTTTCTTTCTAGGACGATGAAGACGAGGATGACACAGAAACTTGTGCAAGTCCAGAAGTATGCGCGCCCCAACCCTTCCCAAGGCATACGGCGCCACAGCAGCAAACTCCCAAACCTTGGAAGAGAACCGGTAAGCAACATTCAACTATAACATTTTCGAAATAAGTTACATTTTTGAAGTGTGTGTGCCAATAGAGTAAGCCCCAAAAAAAAATATCGTTCGAAAATTTAAAATTCGTCTCAAGCACTTGTTTTTTCTAATCACACTCCTTGGCAATGACTTTGTGATTGACATTCGTGACGTCACACAGAGGAGACGCCTCCCCGAGCTCCGCCGCGCACGCGCATCTCCCACGACGAGTATCACCAGTTCTGCGACGAAACCCTCGAATGTATGCAGCATGTCTTAAAAGCATGTCAACGTTACCACGCTTTTTCCTTTGCAAATGTCCGTTCGCTTCGCAAAATCACCTGTCATTGTTTTTTCAGTTCAGTGGTGTTGCGGACAGTAACGAATCGAATACTGCGATTTTCTGACGTCCTTTTCGTCTTTTTAAACTTTAAGTGCTCTTTTGTTTATCAGACTTATTAGCTCATCAATATATTTTTTATCTTTGTCATTAACTTTATTGTAATCAGTGTTAATATTCTGTTTCATTAGAATTTCGAAGTTGACTGTAAAAAAAAATAGCTTCATCTAGGATTTAGGATAGATTTAGTTCATTTATCTCTGTATCTTATAACTCGACTAAATTCACTGTTTAAGTTTTTTTACACGTTTTCTACTAATTTTGTAACCACTATTATCATTGTATTACCTTCCTATTGGTGTTAAATATTTTCAAATAAACGTTTATTCTTTTCTTTCCCTTACGTCGAACTTATTTTTTCATCCCTAAGTTTAACTTCGCCTTATTAGTTACTTTTATTAGTTCAATGTCTTTAAACCTCTTCAATTTACTAGACTCTCAACTCCCTCTATCTATCTCTATAATTATATCTCTATCTATACTATGTACCGTAACAATACAAATTGAATAGCAAGGGATAAGAAACTTTGCCCCTATATCATTACAGCTCTATTTTCCTTCATCTTCTTACTTACAATCTATAATGGTCCTTCTGCCCGCAGCATACGATCTGGCGACGCAGTGTCCGTCGCGGCGGGCGTCCATGCGACGTCACACCGTCACGCACGCTGTCTGCCCACCCACCGATGGAGCTCATTCATTGCCACATTCACGGTAAGTCATGGTCATGGTCCTTGGAGGCTTGACAGTTCAGAGAGAGACGGTTGTCTCTGAATTGACCTCAATATTATCGCTCGAGTGCCTTTGTCACATACGATTTTATTTAACCCACTTAAGAAATGCATCAGAATCACTGTATTCTGTTTTGTTTCGAACTTCTTCAGAATGTGTTTACTTGCCAAGACACGAGCTAAAATACAGTTGCTTTGTCTGGCATGAAAAATAAATCGCTGTGCTAGAAAGTTGGCACTCGAGGTCTAATGTCAGGAGGTCAAGATTCAATATTTCTAGGTTTTAAAAATATGGCCGGTGTTTTTAATCGTTATCTTTTTGATACACAATATCGATATAATCATAGACGTGAATTTATTTTGTGAGAGCTTTCTAGTTCTTACTTCCGAATGCAAAAAATCTGATTAATTGACTTGTCAACTCTTACGCTTAGTTATGGTGCGGTCAAAACGACCCGATCGTACGGACTGGCCGTATATATAGATCCTCTGTGGGACTGGCTGCTGACACCGGACTTTGACAGATGTTTCGGTACATTATCTGTCAGTCCGGGGCACAGATATAGGTACATAGATAAAACGCAAGAGCACCTGAAGTATCAGTCAATGTCAGGCGTCGACTCTTCCGTAACACAACCGTCCCTGATTGGCCAAAACTAAATTTAATCTTTCGTTTTCTAAACATCAATTTTCCCACAGGCCTGGATCTCGAGCGTCATGCGCCGGCGCCGCCTCTCTAGCGAGTAGCGACGCGGACGCACAGATCGGAGAACTGTCCTGGTCGCGATCTAGTCTACAGGACGAGCTCATCAAGTCGGTTAGTGGCAGCCCCAACAATGGCTCGCATGTGAGTAGAACGTAGCTTAGTTGGTGGAGGAATACGGAACTTTGGGGTTGAAGGACCAGGAAAGGTACTTTGGAGGCTAGTCCTTTTGGGGAACGAAGACTGGACTAAGAAGTATTGCGTCACTCATTTCTGTGGTTCTCGTTTGAATAAAGAATCAGTACGTTTGAAACAGATGCCCGTTTTGCACAAACAGTCCGTTGTTAGGTACGGCCTAGTACCTAACAACGGACTGTTTGATTTTCTATGCTCGGTTTACCGTCTAAAGTTCAAATTCCAACTGTGCAATCATATTTAGGCATTCATTTGGGTGTTGCTTAGTAAGCGGGGCCTAAACGGACTATTTTTTTGGCTAGGCTTTTTTAAGGCCAACAGTGATGCAATACTTTCTAGCTAAACGTATTATATCAAAGATAAGCATTTCTAGAAGTGTGCTTGATCAAAATTTTACAATAGAATTTATTCTATTGATTCTGGAACCCATTTCGGTTTCGAATATTGGCAAAATCATGCGGAAAATTGCTCGGTGTGTCCATAGAGAATTGCCAGATGTAGACTCTAGTGTTGAGTAAATGCTATTTTGTTGCACACAATGCATGTAAAACACTGTGACTAAATGTTAGCGGTTTTTGAAAATAGCACAAAATTAGCAATCGTTACTGTGCATGGATCTTTAGTTGTGAATAGAACTTTGTGAATTTGGTATACAAAGGTTTTTAAATTGCTCTATATCGTATAACAACAGTATCAGTAAAGTAAATATTTTCCTAATTTAAAAATTACATGCACTATATAAAGCGAAAATAAATTGTAACGTTTTCTGGGAAGTAAAATACATTTATCTAAATAAAATAATAGAAATCAGATTTATAGTGTACCGTATAGGTACTTCATTTAAAACATATTTGCAATACATTTAATCAAGTAGCTAAGGTTACATCGGTATTACATAAAGTGCTTACTATAAGAATTTCATACGAAACACCGCTTTATTAACAATACGAATCCAATGAATCAATCCATCACATTACAAACAACCGTGAGAGCAACGGTGGTCCAGTGATGGCGGCCCCTACTTACGAACAGTAAGTCGTGGGTTCGAACCCAGACAGGCGCATCACTTTATGTAATTTATTTCATCACCACTGCTCCCAAAACGGTGAAGGAAAACATCGTGAGGAAACCGGCATGTCCTAGAACCAAAAAATTCGAAGACATATGACATCTACCAATCCGCACTGGGCTAGCGTGCTGGATTATATATAGCCCATTCCCTCTCATAGAGAGGAGGCCTGTGTACCAGCAGTGGGAACATTATAGGCTGATGATGATGATGATGACATACAACCGAGTTCACTGGTCTGCTACTTTTGACCCTTATGGTAATAAGCTTGAAAACTGGTCGATTGTCAGTGAACTCGGCAAATGTGTTTCGGATTTCTAAAGTAATTGACACTTTCCAACAAAGACATTAATTTGGAAGGGTCATTGTTACACCTAATACTTACTACTTAATTTTCTTTCCTAAGTAATTATTACATACCTTATAAAGGGTGTAAAACACCTCTTAACAAAGCCGAAAGGCACTTGTTCTCCTCGTCATTGCGATCATTTTTAGTTACGGAGATATTGGGGGTCAAAGTTCCAACTTTTTGACAAGTTTTTTTTTTTTTATACAAGTTTTTAATGTAAGATTTTTTACTTTAAACACCTCTACGACCTACGTCCTATTCAATCCATCCATCAGCACAATGTTTTGAGTGCGTTACATTGAATTCTACCACAAAACATCATTTTTCACCCCAAAAAAAAAGTCAATTCCCAGCAATAATTTTTGCGTAAAGATACTTAGTTTGATGTACAGAATGCTTGGTTGACGGCTTCGTGATGAGGTCTTTTACATCCTGTATACTTCTTTCGGCAAATGCCTTTGTTTGTATACTAAATTCACCAAGAACTATAAAAAACTTCAGAAAATTTGAAAGATCTTTTTTAATTTCCAGAAACAATGGCAAGAAGCGATTATGTCTGACGACCGGTTGTCTCTGACCCTGGAAGAGATTGTCCACATCAGGTCTGTGCTGACGAAGGCTGAGCTAGAAGTACTGCCCGTTGAGGGCAGAGTCAAGGAAGACGTTGAAAAGAGAAGAGTAAGTCATTTTGAACCTACTTACTTTACTGGTTCGTTGGTGTAGTGGTCGCAACACTGCTGACTATGGCCCAGCACACACCGCTGGAGGCGCAGCGGAGAGCATTTTGAAGACAATAATCTATACTATATACTATATAATATTATAAAGAGGAAACCTTTGTATTTTTGTATGTTTGTATTGAATAGGCTCAAAAACTACTGGACCGATTTCAAAATTTCTTTTACTATTACTTAGAGGAATTCTTCCGAATCCGTATAGGCTATATTTTATCGCCGTACTCCCACGGGAACGGGAACTACGCGGGTGAAACCGCGTGACGTCCGCTAGTTTAATATAAACCTTCCAACAACAACAACAGCCCATAACGTCCACTGCTGGACATAAGCCTCGCCCATGATGGGAGGAATTTGCCGTAATCTCCACGCTTGGCAGGCGGATTGGAGATCGCAGTGATGAAAGACTAACAGAAAATGCTGCTGCCCATTCTCTGGTCTACGGAGGCGCAAGGTGTTCTGCCTCAGACATTAGTCGCCTTATACGACACCCGTGAGTGTAATGGGTTGGTTCTACTCTGCCGGATACCACACGGCTAATATAAACCTTAACTACCTTGATCTACGGTCGCGCGCTCTTGTAGAGCTTGAGGGTGCTCCGAGTACCGCGTGCGAATTTATTCTTATATTGACCGTATATCAAGGTAGTTAAGGTTTATATTAAATTGTTGTCTTCAAATGCGCTCCGCTGCGCCTCCAGCGGTGTGCGCTGGGCCTATGAATTCCTGGATTCAATCTCCAGGTCGGTTAAAGTGTTATTGGGTTTTTCCATCAGGAATTTCTCAGTAGCATCCACGGAGTCTGGATTTGTGCCTGGTTGATGGCAATAGGCTCGCCCCCTATTACATTTGACTTTAGCATAACTGGTGATATGTGGGTTTACTATTAGGTAACTACTGCCTATCCCTTAAAGGATTACAGGTGTCATGTTATGTTATGAAATGTTGAAAGTTTTGTAACTAAGTGGGTACTATCGAGGACACTCCCGCCTGACCACTACTAAGCTAATTTTTGCTTGCACTCGCAACATAGAAACGCTCTCTAGCCCCGCCCCGTTGACTTTGTACAGAAATAATGAATGAAAAGATACCGAATCGGCCGAGCGCACTGACGACGCACGCCAAACGAGAGTTATTGTTATTTTGCGCGCCAAAGTTGACGCTTTCCTAATAGGCCCAAACTTTAAGAGGCGTCGCCTCCGCATGGTTTAAGCAAAAAAAAATTAAACTGGTCAGGCGGAAAAGACCACGACAGTACATACTTAGCTTTCAAGTAGCCAGTTCTGCTTGTTTTAGTGCTATACTAAGATTTACAGTTAATAGGGGAACTCTTTATTAATATTTTCCTTATTTATTTTCCAGGTATGCTTCCTGTGTTTGAAAACCAGATTCGGCATTTTTGGTCCTTGGGGCCAGAAGTGCAAACTTTGTAAAAAGACTGTCTGTCAAAAGTGTTGTTCAAAGGTAAGTTCTATGCAAACGTTACTTACAGCTGTATTCAGCATTTTGTAACAGTTTTGTAGTTCTTTAAAAAAAAAGTAACAACGTTAGTGCTAAACAATTTGGACTTATCATTAATTTTCAAAAGTCATCGTTGGTTAAACAATTATGTTAATTATAAAATAAAATAAAAAAGAGCCTTTTATTTTAGTAATGAACTTAAGACAATAAAGTTAACGTTTTGTTACTTGTAACAAACAAAGCTCAAGAAAAAACGAGTAACTTGTAACATT
This sequence comes from Xestia xanthographa, assembly GCA_905147715.2. Taxonomy (NCBI): domain Eukaryota; kingdom Metazoa; phylum Arthropoda; class Insecta; order Lepidoptera; family Noctuidae; genus Xestia; species Xestia xanthographa. Next base: position 5,191,264 of record LR990655.1, read on the forward strand.
TAGCTAAAGTTCATACAGACTCGTAATGCTGGTACGACATACTTCAGATTCTATTAAAAAAAAAATGACACGAGTAACTTACAAACAATTTGTTGTAGATGCGTATCCCGACGGAGCACTTCGCGCACGTGCCCGTGGTGCTGCTAAGTCCGTCGCTGCTGCCCTCCCCGGAGGACGAGGCGCACTCCTCCTTCCCCAGGAGCCTCATGTCCAGGCTCGTGTCTCCGGAGTACTCGGTGAGTTACACGCTCAAGAAAAGCTGACCTTCTTACGTCTTCAACTGCGGTACACAGGTCTGGGAAGACCTTTGGGGGTATGAAGAACAGGGTCTAAAGCCCTTCATCCCCCAAAGAAAAGTGAGGATCCTCCGTTGGTGTTGTGTCTGGTGGGCCACTGCCCAACAGTTGTTGTCGGGTTCTTCTATATAGTCCTAAGTCGCGGAAAACTTTACTTGCGCGATGTAGGAATCATCTGTGTCATAGATAGCGCTATAGTACTTTTTGTTCAATGTAGTATATTTTTTCCAATGTAGCTGTAATATTTTTTGTTCATTGTAGCTGTAGTATTTCTTGTTCAATGTAGCTGTTGTATTTTTTGTTCAATGTAGCTGTAATGTTTTTTGTTCAATGTAGCTGTTGTATTTTTTGTTCAATGTAGCTGTAATATTTTTTGTTCAATGTAGCTGTAGTATTTTTTTTTTCAATGTAGCTGTAGTATTTTTTGTTCAATGTAGCTGTGGTATTTTTTTTCAATGTAGCTGTAGTATTTTTGTTCAATGTAGCTGTAGTATTTTTTGTTCAATGTAGCTGTATTATTTTTTTTTCAATGTAGCTGTAATATTTTTCGTTCAATGTAGCTGTAGTATTTTTTGTAGTGCCCCTATAGACCCTTTAAGGATCCGCGGAATAATTCCGTTCAATAAAGCGCGCCTTCCCAATGCCTTTCATTTGGCCAATTCACAATAGTCATTGCGTGATTTACATTAAGACGATGTTTCCTTACTTAAGAAGCAACGTTGCGTTGCGTTGGAAGGCCTCCCACTAGGTGGACCGATGACCTGGTGAAGGTTGCGGGGATCCGATGGATGCGAGTCGCACGGGACCAGTCAATGTGGCGACACTTGGGGGAGGCCTATGTCCAGCAGTGGACGTCTTTCGGCTGAAATGATGATTATGATGAACAAGCAACCGATTTCCTTTAAAACACTTCAGATTGTGATTTAAAAGTGTGTAACGGAATTCGGATATTGGATTAGTTAACCGCTGAAATGATTATGTCGCATTGTGAGAGGAAGGCTTACATTTAACAATTATTTCTCAACCCTACCTATTTTTCTATTGGCTAGAAACATTCAATCCTATATTGAGCCAAACTCCGGAAGAACAAAACCTATCAATACACATCACAATACATGATTACATTTCCCGTAACACGATCAGTGGTGAGCGGATAATGCCGCGCGGTGCACCGCAAATTGTATCGACACGGCCGTCAATAGGCGATCGTTGTCGATCATCTAGTTTGATGACATCATTTGACGTCTTCCGTTATATTACTACAAGTATATTGTGGTAACTCAGTTCCGTTGTCGTTACAATAATGTATTTATGATAATTTGTCTCTATGTTCTTACAAAAAGAACTAGACTTGATATAGTAGGTACAGTCGGGGTCTTTTCCGCCTGACCATTTTAATTTTTTTTTGCTTAAAACATGCGGAGGCGCCGAGCCACGCCCTCTTAAAGTTTGGGCCTATTAGGAAAGCCTCAACTTTGGCGCGCAAAATAATAATCACTCTCGTTTGGTGTGCGTTGTCAGAGCGCTCGATTCGGTATATTTTCATTCATTATTTCTATACAAAGTCAACGGGGCGGGGCTAGAGAGCGTTTCTATGTTGCGAGTGCAAGCAAAAATAAGCATAGTGGTGGTCAGGCGGGAGTGTCCTCGATAGTACATAGGGAGGAAATGGGACACTATGAGCAAACATAAAGGCGTATTAAGCATAACTGGCGAAGCCAGAAGGAGACAAAAGGAGTATTGAGGATCGTAGCTGGTGGCATTCACTGGTTTCTGCCTATCTCCATGGGAAAAGTGAGTTTGTGTAACTCAAATGTAACTGCATCATAACTATACTTCTTTTCATAATCTTTTGCATTCACAGTATTAATAATAGGGGGACCACACGCTTGTCCGGGGGCGCGGCAGTATTTGTTGAATAACAAAAGTCGGTTGAGTTTTTTGGAGCTAATTTGCGGCTTTTCCCGAACGTATATTTAATATTTGCACCCGGCTGTCCCGAGCCAGACCGACCTGAACTTGTGTACCATTGCCACCCCCATATAGCAAGACTTGTCAACCCCAAGCCCGCGGGCTATAATGTGTCCCGTGGGGCCGTGGCCCGCCAACACATTTGAATTAGCCCGCCAAAAGTAGTCACCTGACGAGTATTTTAAGAGCAGATTTCAGGATCGAAATAAATTCAAAACATATCGAACCGGCCAAGTGCGAGTCGGACTCCCGCACGAAGGGTTCCGTACCATTATCTATACATTAGACAAAACAGCAAAAAAATCACGTTTGTTGTATGTATGGGAGCCCTTAAATATTAATTTTATTCTGTGTTTAGTATTTGTTGTTATAGCGGCAACAGAAATACATCATCTGTGAAAATTTCAACTGTCTAGCTGTCACGGTTCATGAGATACAGCCTAGTGACTGACAGACGGACAGACAGCGAAGTCTTAGTAATAGGGTTCCGTTTTTACCCTTTGGGTACGGAACCCTAAAAAAATGTCCATTCTCAGTTAGCCAACATCCAACAAATAATAAACAACTAACTGAAGTTAAATACGTTATGTAGGTATCTTCTACCGTTACTATATAGGAAGTCTTATTACTAGATGGCCCGCCGGTTGACACGAAATTAAAATTATGGCCCACCTTTAAAGTACGATTTGACGACCTGATTGGCGCAGCGGTAGTGAGGCTGCCTTACGTTCTTAGGGTCCCGGGTTCGAATCCCGGTCGGAGCAAATGTTTGTGTGATGAGCATGGAGTTTCCGAGTCATGGATGTTTATATGTATAATATGCATGTATTTACAAACAAAAAGTATCTATGTAGTATATCAACTATCTGGTGTCCACGACACAAGCTTCGTTGCTTAGTGTGGCACTAGATGGCGCTGTGTGTAATGTCCAGCAATATTTATTTATATATTTTATGTAAAATAAGTTGTACAGCCTTGCTATTGCCATAGAGCTACCAACTAATGAACGAATCCTCTCCACAGAGCATGGTGGAGAACAGCGTGGGCAGTGCGCCGAGCAGCCCCGCGGCCGCTCGGCGTGCGGCAGGCGGCGCGGCGGCGCACAGCGCGCCCGGCTCGCGCGGCGGCTCGGCGCTCGGCTTCTCGGACCAGCTGTCCGTGCCGCCGCACTCCATGTCGCGCAGCGTGGAGGGCCCGCAGGCCATGTCGCTTGTTAATACGCCGCCTTCCACCTTAGATCGCAGGTTTGTTATTCATTTTGTTTCAATAACACTCCTACCCCAGCTTTCTCCGCTTCTTCTAAAACATCTCGACTCCTTAGTTATTCTTCTCCACTCCTTGTGGTTCCCCAATCTTCTCCACTCCTTCCCTAGAGCCTCGTCCACTGTTCCTACATCCCACAACCATCTCCACTCTTCCCTCAGCCTTCACCATTCCACTCTTTTGCGCTCTCCAATTACCTTACTCAATCCCAAAGCATCCTCCTGTATTTCCTACGCTCTTCTTTACTTAGCTTTTAGGATAAAACCAACTCATTTCCTTTTATTTTGAACTAACCATTTTAAATTTTTAAATATGATTTGCAAAATAATGGTGTCGATTCTGTTGTGCAAACTAAACTTAATGTAGGCTATTGCTATCTTTTACTAAAAGGCAGTGCGAGAAAAGGACGGGGTGTTTTAGTCGATATGTTTTTACGTGCACCCTTCATTTGTATAGAAATATCAGTTCCAACTAAATTTGACAGCTTTAAATTACGTCCGTCTCTTTCTCGTCGAGAGAAAATGACAGCAATAGCCTAAATTAAGTTTAGTTTGTGCACAACAGAATCGACACCATTACTTAGTTTTAATGTCGCAAAAACTAGATTCAGCTTGAGAACTCCGAAAGCAGCACCGCCATCAAAACCCAAACAGATTGCCGCATATTTTAACACCTGATTCCATAACTTACCAAACCATTCTTCTCAATTCCAGAGCGAGGTACGGTCGTAGCACGACGGGCGTGACGGCAGCGGAGCGTCTACGCGGCGTACAAATGGCGGTCTGCCACGACTGTAAGGCGATGGTCCTACAGATCATCAAGTCGTCGCGCGCCTCCCGCTCCGCTTCCCGCGACCGCGCGCTGCGGCACCTCACCCTCGACCTGGCGCCGGTGTACACGGCCGACTGTTAGTGCACACGACATGCAGGCAGGCGGAGACTGTGAGGGCTACCATGTAGCAGTGGCCGGCCATGAGTGTACCCTGGACCCTAGCTATGAGTGTACCCTGGACCTAGCTATGAGTGTACCCTGGATCTAGCTATGGGTGTACCCTGGACCTAGCTATGAGTGTACTCTGGACCTAGCTATGAGTGTACCCTGGACCTAGCTATGAGTGTATCCTGGACCTAGCTATGAGTGTAACCTGGACCTAGCTATGGGTGTACCTTGGACCTAGCTATGGGTGTACTCTGGACCTAGCTATGAGTATACCCTGGACCTAGCTATGAGTGTTCCGCATTAAATTCGTTAGATCTATTGGTGTTTTTGTCCTGCACTCATATCGCAAAATTGGTGTGTTACAATCAAATAATCGGTTTACAGAACTTTTACATAAATAGTGATCGATTAAAAAAAAACTGAAGTGCACTCACGAGACAATTCCGGCCATATGCTAGCTACATCACAGTGTGCCGTTTTACTGGTTTTTTCGCCAAAAATGGCTGTTGATCGCGTTCACCACACAGTGCGGCTGGTTTCCCAGTGGATATAAGTTGAACGTATTTCTACTGCGACGCAACATAGAACAAATTGGAAGGACCGTCAAACCTTCGCCTTATATGAAGCTTAAAAAACGAATTGTATAGTTTGTTATTTTTCCCCTATTTACTATGTTATTTTATTTTTCATTACCTCACTAACATTGCAATCAATTATTATGATATGTTATATTTTTTAATAGAAGTATTAATATGAATCTTTCAATACCGGTTGGTCAATTTTTTTGTTAGCCCTACTAATTCAATAATCTCTATATTTTATTTTCATTTTGTTATTATTTAATAGAGCAAGTTTTCTATGAATTCCCAGTTCATTTACGCAATTATGTATTTTGAAAATTAATTCTTTATTCTGTACTTTACCTAGATCCTATGAAATATGTAAAATTAGTTTCCATTATGTAAATACTCAATGACATTAAAAAATAAATATTTAATAAAATATAATTAATAATATTTATCAGGGAATTAGTCTTTATTGACATTCCGAATAAATTGATCGAAGTTGACACATATTTATTGAAGTCGTCACTTATGGTTCAAAAATCGAGCTTCCAAGGTTGTGTAGTGTCTATGTTGTGTTTCGTATGTGGACCATACATTTTGTTTACACAAAATGAACTTTGACAATACTCTATGACCTTTGACAGACGTTACTACCACTATTTTCTTTATCGCACAAAATCATAATTATTAAAAAGTCATTAAATTATTAAAAATATTTATCCTACATTATCAGAGATACTCATAGTATATTGAATAAAAAAATAATGTTATATTCCAGAAATTTACCTACTAAATAAATATTTTGTCACTTAATAATAGATATATTTTTCTCCAAATGATAGAATGTTTTACCCTAATATGTCTACAATTTCGATGTGAAATTAAAAGTAATTGTGTGTTCAAAAATATTATAATGTACTATGAATGTTGTCTAAAACGAAATTATATTGTATATTATATACTTACATGTTATAAAAATCTCGTAGAATCTGTGTTATAAATCAAACATTTTTGAAGCATGAAATCTTTTGTAACGTCAAATTGTAGAAAAAGTTTTTTTGCAGTTTTACCTACTTTGTAAACTAAAATAACATAACTATGTAAACTTAGTGTATAAATGTAAAAATTCTGGTTATTGTTCAAAATTTTCTACAAATTGACGTCAAAAAATCGTACCTACTCCTGTTAAGCCTGACCACTCAATTTCCAAGACAAAAGTCGGATTCACACGAATAATTGAAAATGAAATATTTGACATTTATGTCTACAGTAAACTGTTTACAAATTATTTGGATATTTTTGTAAACTAGGTATGTGAATTAAATAATTTTATAGACATTGATATAAAATCTATATGAAGATCCGACATGAAATTGATTGCTTTTATTTAAATACTTATTATGTGTGACATTCAGAGCAATTGTGTTATCAATTTAAGTTTTCTGTGCCATACCAATCGAGATGAATAATTTTATCAGTGACGAATTATTGCATGTGCGTTTAGTCGCAAGCATGTCACGACTATTTGTGTAAATCCTACGTGCCTACCTATGAGTACAGATCAAGACCATATTTTGTTATAAGTTACTATTTTTTCACTTAAGTTTTTGGTTCATTATACAAAAAACACAAAACAACAAAAAAAAAACAAAGAAATATTTAAATTTCCTTTGAAACCGGTTGCGTACTTTTGATAAAACTGTTGTTTTTTTATGAAGGATGTAGATTTAAATTTTATTTTTTATACAGAATTTATTTTGTCATTTCTTCAGTAATTCGTGATATAAAATTACGTTTGACAGTTCAGTCGACAGTATGCAACCAGCTGATTAAGTCTGATTGTTTGTATGAGATGTATGATTGTGTAAGCGTTGGTTACTTCATTCATGTTCATACAAGCCAAGATCTCTAATGGGGTAGTAGTAAAGCCCAACCCCAAATTATTTAAACCATTGTCTTAATCTGTCACGATTGAGTACATTACAAAAATTCCATCATACTGTTGATTAGCCTGAAATAAATCCATGTGTAATTTTGGTGCCAGTTATGATGAGAATAGCGGTCATTGCCCTTTCCCTAATATCTCTTCGTAAACCATGTATCGTTTTTCACTACAAAAAATGTTGAATATCACGATAGATGACGATTCCAGACTTATACAGGCTTATTTTTGGTTTTCAAAGTTAAGAAGTTTAATAACTGTAGGTGGGTCAATGACCGCTATTCTCATCTTAACTGGCACCAACTATAGTGAGCCTTAACATAACATGAGTGATGGAGTACCTTTACTACTGCGACAGTAACAGACTTGGCTTTAAGTTTATTTAGAATTAACTAAATTATTTCACGAATTATACCCACTACCTAGTACTCCTTTGTAAATATAGATGTTTAGAGTAAAACTATTGTAGCGGTTCAAAATAAAACGTTAGAGCTATTTTCAATGTAATAAATCATCGTAATTATTAAAAACTGGGTTTTCCCTTAACTCTTAAATTCCCTCCGTTATTTTAGTTATTTTTAAGTTAAATATTAACAACTGATAAAATATTTTTTTATAACTGGTAGGTACTTTACTAAAAACAAATGGCCTAATATTATTGTTTGACATTTTTGGCACTATATTGATTTTCCGTTGCGTCAGTAGATTTTTGTTTACAGAAATGGTACCTACGTTTTTTTTAATGTATTTAAAAAATAATTTAAACGAAATCTAGTACCTACATTAGAAGCCCAGTTAATATAACTTGTAAATGTGTAATTTAGTAGTCTGTTAGATGTTACTTAGATTGTAACTGTTTAAAGAAATTAAGTACTTAAGTAAGTGGAAATAATCGATGATGAAAACAAAACCATACTTAAATAAACATGAATACAAATCGTTGAAAACGTGATTTTATTTGAACACTCCTACTTAATCTGGATTTCGAAGTCCTTAAGACCTAAAACGACTCGACGCACAGACCTTCACGCGCTCTCTGAGGTTCTGACCAGGGCTCTGAACCGGTTTAAAAAGAGCGGTTAATTTCGATAAAAAAACAATAAGAAAAAAAGAGACGGATAGTGTTGTTCTATGTCTGGAGTGCACGCGTCCTAGGCTTGTCGTACTCACGACGAAAATGTATTTCCCATCTCTTTTATCCTCCATAATTATATCAGCTCACGATTCCGAACATCTGCGCAAGACGAGAAAATTGTGCGCCCCAAGCGAACTTCGTTAGCGTATAGAGACAATTCCAGTTTCGCGAATTCTGATCTGGACACAACATGGCTTCAACAATTCCTTTTCGAAAATATTAATAAATCGAAATAGGTACTTACCTATATTGCGTAGTTAAAATCATGTGGTAAGAGATCCCTTGTGTTTTATTTACTTTGGTATCATAATTGGTACACTTTCTGAACACGCACGATGGCGTTTTTACAATTTTTATCTAAATTCGTAGGTAGTAGCTTATCGCTCGTCGCCATGCGTGTTGCAGACTAAAGACAATACGGCCCAATTGGGCCGTTTTCGAGTCTTCACGATTGCGCGCTCACAACATATCTGTTTACTAGAATAACATTGAACCCAAATGATAAAGGTTACCGGTTACATAAGCACAAACGTTTTGACACCCAAATTAACCGGTTAATTCCGTAATTCGTAATTTTTTTTCGTCTACTTTTTTAATATTATTTTTTTGCGAAGACAGTAGTTGATCTTAACTTTTAATACTTTTCTTGGGTTAATAGTACTGTGTTTTATTGATTTATGTGAAGAAAAAAAATAAGTACGTAGTGCATATTCCATAATCATAACAAAAATATTTTTCGTTATTTTATTTCTTCAAAAGTGTATTGAAAAACGTTTGATACCTACACGTGGACATTTGTTATTGCAGTTCTTGGCTTAATAACACCCTCATCTACGGCTCGGGTGTTAATTCCGCCTCGAATGCAATAACAAACTTACTTCACTTGTATCAAAATGTACTAAGTATTTTGATGTTATTCGATTCTGTTTCCAATTATAAACTCACTCGAAATACCTGCAGGTCCTAAGAAAGAATTTGTGAATCTGAAATCCAATAAAAAAAAAATCGGAGCAGTCTTTGGGGACTGCCGATAGAAGTGAAAACGAAAAGTACACAGACTCCGCCCCAGTCGTAGCACTGGTTATGCCCCACGCATGCCTATGTGGTGCTACGCCGTAGTGGATGCTACGAGTACTACGAACGGCTACGAAGCGTTACCGCACGTTAGGTACGTTACGTGACGATGAGTTCAATGTTTTTCCTTCACCCAAAAAGTGCTCAACGCGCCTAAAGAAGTTTTTACTTTAAAAAAAACGATTCTGTCTTTTCAATTTTACGATTTCTGACTTTCTAGTACATAGTCCAAAGATGGTTGGTCCGATATAAGTTTTTGATCAGTAGAGTACTTATTAGAAATTAGGACGTAGGTTGGGCAGGCCATTTTTCTGTAAGTAGTCTTCATCTGCCCAGTTATAACCCTGGTGGTCGATCATGTCAATTCTGTTTTGATATTGACAGTATCATAGGCCGCTGACAATTCGTGGATTCCCACGCTTCTGATCTTTCGTGCCTCGTATCCATTCCCGAAATATTGCGACAGGCAGAGGAGTTTCCCAAAGCATGTTTTACCGAAACCAGCCTGCTCGAGTTTAAGATTAGGTGCGATTTTATTCTGGAGGCGATAGTCGTTCGAATAATTTAATGAGAAATTCATAATGGAGAGTAGAAGTCGTTCGAATAATTTACTGAGTGTAAAAACCCAATTACACTTTGCCCGACTTGGGAATCGAATTCAGGACCCCGTGCTCCGCAGTCTGCAACCACTAGACTAACGAGGCAGACTAAACTAAAACTCCCTCTTTTGAACCTATGCGTCTATAACACCTCAATGTACCATATTTCACGTAAATAAAGATTATTATTATTATTTCCTTTATTCAGTTTCAGACAAACTCGTTACATTTTTAAATATTAATTAAAAAAATATATAATAACATTTAAAAATATAAAAAATTGTAGCCCACCGGTATCGGGAACAGGGTCCAAGCTACCGGCGGTCAGGGCTCCAGAGAGAGGAACCTCCTAACAATACGAGCCGTGTCCAGGAGTACCGCTTTCTGAATCAAGCCCTTGATCCAGCTGCCTAACGAGAGCCTCCTCAGGTATTGATCAAGGCTCTTGGCAATTAAGCCATGGGCTGATACGACTATCGGCACAATGATTGCTGAGTCCACTTCCCACATGTCAACAACCTCGCGAGCCAAGTCAATATACTTGATTTGTTTATCTTTCTCGGCTTTCACGAGGTTCTCATCATGATGTCAACAATCATTATTATTATTATGTCGTTTATTCATTTAAATTCTTATTTCATTACATTTTTAAGTAATTCTTAAAATAAAACGATACAAAAAAAAGAAAAACACTTAAAATATAAAAAAATAGAGGTCCACCGGTGTCGGGAGCAGGGTCCAAGCCACCGGTGGTTAGGGCTGCAGAGACAGGAACCTCCTCACAATGCGAGCCGTATCGAGGAGTACTGCCTTCTGAATTCGATAGATGGTCATCGAAGCTCTTTGCTATAAGGCCATTGGCCGTCACGACAATCGGCATAATGATAACCGAGTTCATATTCCACATGTCACTAACCTCGTGAGCCAAGTCGAGATACTTTATTTGTTTCTCTTTTGAGAAAGAGAAACAAAAAGCTCGTGAAAGCTGAGGCTTTCACGAGGTTCTCGTCATGCGGAATGGTAACATCGATTATCATTACGCGGCGCACTGATCGGTCTATCATCACTATGTCAGGCTTATTGGCGACAATAGTCCTGTCAGTAATGATAGACCGATCCCAGTACAGCGTGACATGGTCTTTTTCGAGAACTGGGTCGGGCACATACTTGTAGTACGGTACCTCAGATTCCACAAATTGATATTTCAAGGCAAGTTGCTGGTGTATAATCCTGGCTACTTGGTTGTGCCTGTGCAAGTACTCGCCGTTAGCCAGACGAGAACAACCAGAAATAATATGTCTGATGGACTCACCCGGAAGGTGGCATGCCCGACACACGTCAACCGTCCCGTCCTTCATAATATATTTCCGGTAGTTGTTCGTCAACATAACTTCGTCCATAATCGCACAGACAAAACCTTCAGTTTCTCCAAAGAGGTCGCCGAAACGTAACCAGGATACGGACGCTAGAAAATCTACGTCGGGCCCATGAAGAGCCCGATAGAAGCGCCCGTGAAGCTCTTTGCCTTGCCATACTTCCTTGCGGTCATCGGTGGTAAGTACCTCAGGTTTGTGCCAGTTCTCTTTAGCCATGGACAACGGGGTGAGTCCCTTGTCCACTGCGACCACATCTCGGTGCATACCCACCTCGGCTTTTAAAAAATATTCTCTGAGACTGCACACCTCACGGTTGTGTTATTATTATTATTAGATGCCACCGATCAATAGAAAAACCTATGAATACAATACAATGCCATGTTAGGAGCCGTGAATGTGCGGAGCTACCAAATGGGTTCAAAAGTAGGTAATCAAAACGATTTAGTGCTCTGAGCGACGCCATTGCAGAGGAATTAGTATAATTGTTATTCTCCTTTATTTTGAAGTCTGATGTTGTTGATTAGTAAAATAAGTCTCGCTAATATAATAATAAGTTTTCCTTAAACATGCTTGGAAATTTGAGCATTATTTTGACAACCTTCTTCGAGATAAATCGAAAGTGCTATACTGGCCAGATACATGCGACCAGCGGCCGGCAAAAGTTGTATGAAAAGGTCTGTCTTGTTTAGCGGCCAAATAAATTACCAACTCATATCTGTCGTGTTATTTAAAAATGGATCGATCTTGTATTCTGAAATATGGCAACCAAGGAGGTAACTTATCAAAGGTTTTATTTAAATGTCGAATTGCTTGCAAATAGAAAGCGGTTTATTAAAATAAAAAAAACACAAATGAACTCTTCAACGCGAGTTTTAATCTTCGCATTATTTGAGAAAAGTACTGTACAAGCTTTGCCCACAACTAGGTATTGATGGCCATATATATGTCTGCCTTTCCCTCGCTAGGCAGCTGGATCAAGGGCTTGATTCAGAAAGCAGTACTTCTGGATACGGCACGACCGTATTGTTATAGGTACCACCGGCAGCTCGGAACCTGTTCCCAGCGCTGGTGGGCTACTGTTTTTTTTATTATAATTTTAAATATTTTTATATTTACTGTTTTATAAAAGAATATTTTCACACCACCTGCTCGACAATGCCAAATTATATGTCATGCAAACTAACTTAGAGTTAGTCTGTGGGTACGAAACTTGCGACGGCCGGAGCGACGGCGGGGCGGGGCGATGCGGCGCGGGGCGATGAGATAGCGGTGTCTTGCGTGTGTACGAAACAAACTTCCGCGCAGTCGCGCTCACGTAGTGTTGTGATAAACATGAATTCACGTTGAAGAGAACTATTGGAGCCCAGTCTCCTAATGAGAGAATTTTTATTACCTATAGATGGTGTTCATCCAATAAATCAATAATAAATCGATAAAATAAATCGTTTTTACTGTCCCAAATAGCCGGTTTTGATAAAATAAAAGATATAAACTCTTCATTGTTAATTTCCATATTATTACTGTGATAAAAATGCAACACTATGTACCCGCGCGAGCGGCGAAATCAAACTAGTTTGTTCTCGTCGCTCCGCGCCGCCACCGCTCCACCGCCGCCCGTATGTACATCGCTCGATCGCGCCGCTCCGCCGTCGCCCGTTTCGTACACAGCGCTTTATGTTTTAAATGCATTTGATTACATCGCCGTCGCGCCGCCCTGCCGTCGCTCCGGCCGGCGGCCGTCGCAAGTTTCGTACCCGCAGACTAAGTCATTTACAACCTGAGGTCTAGCAGGGCATTAATATTGTACTAATTTTCATTATGACCCGCTGGTCAGTAATGTGATTTGATTTTGGAACATAAATCGCATACGAATATTTACGATAGGTACCTAGTAGGTACATACTAATTCCATACATTCACCATTATGATCTGCACTAAAAAATAAATTGTTCGAAAATCGAACTGGCCACCACGAAATAGAATATAATGAGAGGTTTTCTTTTTGAGGTATTAAAAAAAAAACTTAGTTTCCAAGAACTCTATAGATGGCGTTGAACTTACTATGATAGTTGGTGCCAAAGCTAAAACGCTTGGAAAAAAAAAACATTGTGTCACGTCACATACTCTCGTTGACAGATACTTTCATTTGCTTAAAGTTCCGAATATAACTTAGTTTTCTCGCGCTTTGTTAAAATCAGTTTTTTTAGATTCCGTTCCTTGCATTATCATACTAACTCCTAGCGCCATCTATTCAGCGACTAGGGAAGAGCTAAAAAGAAAATCCCTCATTAAAAGAAAAATAGAACACAAATTAAAAAGAGGCGCGAATACTGAAAATTGCTTTTAGTCTGGTAAATGAATGATTGTGGTTGGAAAAGTTGAAAGCAGAAAATGTGACTTATGAACTTTGTTTGGACTAGTTAGAAGATAAACATATTAAAAGTCCTGACCCCTCCGAGGTGAGCCCGAGGGGGGGGGGGAGGGCAAAGAACGATACGACGATACGACGCATCGTTTTCGAGATATAAGCAAAAAACCAAAAAACGGGACCTTCTTTGCCCCCCCCCTCTCGGGCTCACCTCGGAGGGGTCAGGACTTTTAATATGTTTATCTTCTAACTAGTCCAAACGAAGTTCATAAGTCAGATTTTCTGCTTTCGACTTTTCCAACCACATACCCCTTTTGAGCACTCATTTACCAGACTATTTGCTTTGTTCATTGTAACAGACTGTAATTTTATTATTATTTTAATAAATACTTTGATTCTAGTACTACTGCTTTTATTGTCTTGTAGATGGTGTGAAAAGTATTCACCTCGGGGATAAAGGTGCCTTCCCACGCTGCACTCAGAATTTTTGGTAACTCTAAACTCCCGAGCGGAGCGAGGGAGTTAACGCTAGAATCCTTCGTTTTGCTCGGGATTAAATACGGCGCCCGCTACATAAGACACTGCTATCCCGTTGGTGCATAATCTACTATTAAAAATGTAAACAATATGTCGCCAGATTATTATACTTAGGACTGAACTGTGAAAAATTTTACATAGAAGGTATTCAAGGTTTCATTCAACAAAAACAAAATAAAAAACACCGCTATAACAGCAATCACATTTATTGATTGTTAGCTTAGATGACGCCTATTGATTCTGAATCGTTACACTTATATAAATAAATTGTCTAATAAATAACATCCGTTTAGCCTACAATTAGAAGACCGTCGTCGAGAAAGCTGTGGGGGGGAACCTCGAGGTTAAGTGGGGCAGGGCCCTTGCGGATACGGCCCGAGGCGTCGTAATGGGAGCCGTGGCAGGGGCAGTAGTAGCCCCCGAAGTCTCCAGCGTTGGCGACGGGGACACAGCCCAGATGGGTGCAGACCCCGATGACGACGAGCCACTTGGGGTTCTGTGTGCGCTGGTTGTCGTGCTGCGGGTCGCGGAGTGTGTCTACTGGGACCGCCTGCTCGATTGAAATCTCTCCTTCGGTTCTGTGAATTAAGAAAAAAAAATTCAAAAAATATTTGTCTATGTTGTATTTTAAAGGAATACTTTTACACCACCAACACCTACCCTGTTAAAAAGGCAGCCTATCCTTACTAGGGAAGACACTAAATAAAAATATTGGTATAATCTAGTGTTCTGAAAAAATCTAATTAGTCCGTCAGTTAGATTATCAAAAAAATTGTGACACGTATTTTTTCTTTTGTTTCGTAAACCAAAATTGACGAAGATACGACGCTTTTAAAATTCTCAATACGTCACGCTGTGATATAATTTTTAATGCGTTGTGACGTCACGAGCCCCCACTCCCGAGTTTTGATGCGTTTTATTTTTGTCTATATTCATTGAAAATTTGTTTTTGTTTTTGTCTTTATTGATTAAATGATAATTTCCTTGTATAAATTATTCTGATTTGTGATTTTACGATTCCTATTTTACATTTTATATTGGTTTTCTTTTTATGATTTTTGATTTTATTGGCATTTTATTATTTGTAATATTTTTATTGACATTTCGTTTTTGTGTGTTTTTTTTTTTTTAATTTTATATTTAATTGACATTTTATATTTGTAATCTTCTATTTCAGTGACTTTTTTTAATTTTTGTAATCTTATAATTTGAGTTGACATTTTATTTGTAATCTTAATTGCTTTTTTTTTCTCTTTATTCTAATTTGTATGTCTGTAACGACAAAACATAGCAAGAGCTTCCACTATTTATAAGATCCTTAATGTTTATACCTATGTTTAACAAATAAATGATTCTGATTCTGATTGATTTACAAAAACAAAAAATTCGTGTTCATTATTTTCCAATATTTTAACTGAGGGACTAAATTGATTTGCAATTTATTGTTGGTGGAAACTAGCCTATTGTCTGCATAAATACATCAATATCATCTGCATAGCCTTTTCCCAACTATGTTGAAGCCGGCTTCCAGTCTAAAAGTCTACCCCTTGGTAAGACTGGATGGCAACTTTCGGGCCACTGATTACCTGTAATGACTGTCTGCATAAATTCATAATGATGGTAACGTAATATATTCACAAGTACCTGATGCTGAATCACACATGTGTTTGTGATTGCACTATATAAATAAATTAATGTATCTTCATAGGTCAAACTAAACACTATTGTATTACAAAAGAATGTAATGTATTATAAAGAAAAAAAGAAGAAAGCTGAGTCTGCAGAATGCGCTCCTCTTGCGCCCCGCTGCCCCGCTCCCGTCCCGCCGGCACCTCTACCCACCGCCGCAAGGCCGCACGACGCGCTCCCTGTTTCTGCAGCGCCTGCAAAGTCTCGACATACTACTCACGCTGGGAATCCAGTGCCTGAAAAGGTACCGATTCGGGCTGATGATGGTTTCGTGACGGTGGTGAGGAGGAAGCGCCGCCAACGTACGAACAAGAACCGCTGCGGCACGGCTCCATCGGAGCCCAACGTGCCTATTCGTGCCGCGAAGCCGAACACACCGGTGTACATCTCCCGCCTACACTACACCATTACAGCGGAGAACATCGTGGAGTACGTGCGTCAGAAGACCAAGTACGTGGCGAGAGTGCAGCTGTTGGAGTCGCGCCGCAACGTCAACTTTAAGGCGTTCGTGGTGCGAGTGCCAACGTGTTATCTGCACCTCGTCTTGGAGGAGGACTTTTGGCCGCAGGGAGTGGTGTTCCGTCGCTTCCACGGGCAAGTGCCACATGAACGCACGGTGACATAGTGCACAAGTGAAGTGATACTAACGTAGTTTTAAGGTCCTTTATACTAACACAGTTTGTATTTTATCACATGTATGTTAGTCTGTAAGGTATTTATCTATGGGCCAAAGTTGCCCGAAAATAAAGGTTTTATTTTTATTATTATTATTATTATTAGAATAGTCAGTGCTATTATTATTCTATGGCGAGAAAATGCTGTGACGCGTCATACATGCATGACACAGATCACTCGACTTATTAAATGCGTAGTTAGCTGTTAGTAGCTTAAAGAAACTACTTTGTTGGGAATTGGCAAGGAAGCACTTTTTAAATGGTACGGATTTTTTCTACTACATTTATTTTTATCAATATAATCTGGCCTCATGACTCTCATGAGACAAGCAATAAGTATTTATGGATGAATTAATAAATATTAAACAAATACTCGTCTTTATTATAATATCTATGTAGTTTATCGTGATGTGATATTGTGGTTTAGGGATATTCTTCTACAATAGCTTCACCATTCAGTATCTGACTATCCTTGTGTCTGAATACCGGTAACTAATCTATGAGACAGCTTGCGGTCCTTTCGATGTGTATTGATTCATTGAATAGATCTTTCTATCAACATTAACTTCAATTTCCACCTCATAAACCAACTTATTTTAGGTTGGCACAGCATATCTCTGCTATTCACGCATTTTTATCAACCAATTCACTCGATTACTAGCTATTGGAACTTTCACATAATCTATAAACCACTTCTTAGTCTATTAACTGACAATAGGGTAGATGACTAAAAAAATCTAATTAGTCCGTCAAATAGATTTCCAAAAAATATTGGACACGTATTTTTTCTTTTGTTACGTAAACCAAAATTGACGAAGATACGACGCTTTTAAAATGATCAATACGTCACGCCGTGGTATAATTTTTAGTGCGTTGTGACGTCACGAGCCCCCCACTTCCGAGTTTTAATGCGTTTTATCTTTGTCAACAATTATTGATTAACAAAAACAAAAAATACGTGTCCATTATTTACCAATTAAATATTATTCAAAGAGTTCAGAACTCCATCCTAAAGCAAATTAGTAATGCACCCTGGTTCATTAGAAACAGTGAAGTACACAAATACCTAAACATGCCAACAGTGAAGGATGAGATAAAGGCATTCGCAGGCAAATACAAAACAAGACTGGATAACCATCCTAACCAGCTCGCTGTCCAGCTCGTCAGGTCTAAATCGCCTGAAACGGCGCAGAACCTTGGATCTCGGCGGCGGCGTTGACTAAGCCAATATACTAATATGGAGGATGTTCCTAGTGGGGTTCATCTCCTTATGAATAATAGCCGCTCAACACATCTGCTCATAGTCAGAAGGACTGATAAATGATAATGAAAAAAAAAAAAATTACTAATACTTACCTAGACCTTGCATGCATGTATTATTTTAATTCTGTATGTATACACATGTTTGAGCTAATAAAATTTCTTATTCTTATTCTTAATACTCTAACTGACGGACTAAGTGGAAACTGGCCTGATACTAAAATGATTATACTACTAAAGAGCTCCGTGGCTAAATAATAACAGCCGCTCGGGTCGATCGTTAGGTTAAGCCGTGCTTGCCTAGGTTGGTCTGTGGATGGGTGACCGCCCATTACATACCGAGTTTCCTCCGTGCCTCGGAAAGCACGTTAAGCCGTTGGTCCCGGCTGTCATTTGTAGATCTTTGACAGTCGTTAGAAAGTCAGAGGCCCGAAAAGTCTGACAACCAGTCTTACCAAGGGGTATCGTATTACCCGGTACTAACTGGGTTGTGGAGGTCAGATAGGCAGTCGCTCCATGTAAAATACTGGTATTCAGCTGCATCCGGTAAAACTGGAAGCCGACCCCAACACAGTTGGGAAAAGGCTAGGCAGATGATGATACTACTAAAGAGCTCATGAAACTCACCTGTGACGGATGAACAGTGGCTTACCACGCCACTTGAAAGTAACAGACTTGCCCTCCGGGATGTCTCCCAGTTTAATTTCGATCTTGGCCAGGGCCAATACGTCGGCGGCGGCGGCCATGGACGACACGAAGTGCGTCACCAGGGACTTGGCAGCGTAGGCGCCCGCGACACCACCCGCTGGAAATGATAAGGGTAAAGATCTTAGAAAATGTGTATGAGCAGATGAATGAACTTGGACAAAGTAAAAGGAGTATCATGCATGTTCGAATTGACGTTATTATAACAAATAGGAATTTCTCCTGCATCGTGGGTGCGTTTACAGACATTTAAGGGACTATACTACCTCAAATGGCTTAGCATGATCCTCCGTTACGCTTAATGTTAGGTCTTATGTTTGGCGAAAACACGATTTGTATTATATAGTGTATTATCTATGAACACGATTCCGTAAAATTTTCTCGATAGAAAAAAATACCCAAGTTACCTCCAAATCGAACAATAAACCGCTGGTATTCAAAAAGTACTTCAAATTAGATCATGAAAGTTTGTATGCTAACTGAACTAAATAAAAAGCAGGTCTTATGTTTTTTATTTTTTCCAAAAGACGAAAATTTTTATTTTATAAAGAATAAAAACCACTCATTTCGCACTATTCGGCCTGCAGTGACTGACGTAACAACCACTTTGTAGTGCAAGCTGATTAGAACGTTATTCCAACAGTATTTGAAACGAAGTTTGAACCACCACAAATAGAGTTGCTAATTTGAGGTAGTATAGGCTCTTAACTCACAAACAGCCAGACCCGGAATATTTGTTGCATACAGGAATCAAACTCATGACACACAGCGCAGCAGCCGATCGCTCAGCCACTGCTCCAACTGTGCCGGCCCATTAGATACACTTAGTCTTATTTTATTATAGCTGGAAATCTAAATTGTGTCGGCCCTACTACAAAAACATGAATTACGTGTCCATTATTTTCTGTTACTCTAACTGACGGACTAAATAAATTTGCAATTTATTGATGGCGGACACTAGGCCAGTCTTTCTACGCATTGAACATCTCCACATAGCTTTAGTGGATACACCCTAGCTGTTACGCATCTCCCACCCTCTCCACTTTGCAAATCTCTGCTTTAATAGGATAACCTGACAGTAGGTACCTAGTAAGTTTCTACTATACATATTTTATTTTTCATCCACCTGACTTATGAATATGAGGTTTGGCAAACCACCTTACTAAGAGCAATAACCCACAAGTCGGCAGTTCTTAGCTCGTTTATAATTATTTTGTTGAATAAATATGAGGAAAACAGACTATGAAAACATTAGCCATCTTGTTCTGTACCTATTAAATGGTGACAAACTAGCCATGTTCACAAACAATCCAGGCTTTTGATTATGAAAGACAACATAACACTCTTGAAAGTAGATAATTATAACCACATTTTCCTTAATGAAACAATTGATGGTTATTTTCACTAACACTTGGATTTTCAACTTTACACTGTTACCCAATCATTTAAAATCCAATGGGAGTGCTTTTTGGGCATTATACTTAGGTTGTTGCCAAGTTTTAGTTTACAACAGGAATTTTCACATTGAACTCTATATAAAGCTATATATTTAATCCTAATCTATTTTTACTGAGAAAAATATATTTAGAACAAAGATAAAAAATATTAATCTTAAAATTAAACAAAAATCAAGTAAAGTTGACTGAGAGATAAGTTATGAGACTTATGATTTCATTATAATGATTAAAAATAAGATTATTTTATTCAAGTGCGGACCGTTTCTTTCCAGAGCTTTTACATGATATAAACAATAATATGATAAATTTCATGTAAGTGAAAGTGTAGCTTTGTTTACATGACATTTCAAGGTTAATGTCAAGATCTATTAATAAATACATAGGTACATTGCTATGCTTAAGTAACAATATGGTAATACTCAGTTTTTATGTTTTATTTACATAAGAGTCTGATTATAATGTTTTTACATTCACTGCAGCATTATCACTCTTGTCTTAACACGGAACAGATAAATAAACACTGTTACTACATCAATGTCAGGTAAAATTTGTAGAAAAAAATCAAGGACTAACCTCCAGCGATAAGATAAGTGAAGGACTGGCGGCCATCAACGCTCTCGGCGTTCTTCGCGGTAGGGTCCTGGGTCTCCTTGCGACGGTAAGCCGAGAAGTCAGGGATCCCGATGTCAGTATGCGCGAAACGAACATTACTTGGCCCTAGAAATGACAAGGTGTTATGTAACACAATTTTTCATCGCAATTTACGAAAATTATTCATCCTAATCATAAAATAACACCGAAAATGACTCACCGCGACCGCTTACTTTAACCTTCAAACCCTGGACAGGCAAGGCTCCATGCAAGGACTGCACAGTCGAGGTTTTTGGCAAAGGGTGCACCAACACCTTTTCGTTTGCTGGGGGCACTACAACCAGAGGTTTAAGCCCATTGGCAACCACCGATGAACTTGCCTTAAAGTAAGGAGCTAAATGCCCAGCCCTCGCGACCGAAGTCATTTTGTATCACAGCAGAAATACGCAATAAAATTGCTATAATATTTTCGCTGAGCGAAGTGCTCGATTAAAGAAATGTCAAATTTTGTGTTGCCAATTGTAAATTTTGACACAGATCACAGATGATGTCATGGTTGTTCCAGCGACATTATTTAATTAAAGTTTTAGCATCTTATAAACACTTCTTGGCCATCCGAGAATTGTTTTTAAGATACTGCCATACGAAGATACCCTCAACAAACAGGTTTTGATACAAATTTGCACAGCGTTTTCATGAAATCGAATTGAAAATGGATCATTTTACATTTCTAACAGTTAGTAAATGAGCTCACACTGTGTTTTTGTTCATTACAAATACACAAGCAAAGATAAGCGTTTTAGATTATTCTTATTTCCTTAAAAACTGTTATGGTAATAGATTTACACGATTTTTTGATAATGCTTAAACCTAGATTTTCGTAGGTATGGAACTTCAATGAACATATTGATTGGTCGATCTGGGTTTTTTCAATGACAGCTCACTTTTTTGTCTATTGGTAACATCGAGTTATGGATGCGTTCACAGATTATTAAAATATTGTACGTTCGGAAGTTAGTATTATATTACCTAATAATTTATAATATTATTAATTATATAATTTATATAAAAAAAAACTTTCATATTTTAGACAATGATATTACAGATATGATATACACCTACAAAACCACCGAAAAATGTGTTCCGTGCAGCAGCGGCACCATATTTTTCATTAATTCTACATTTCAAATGATACAAAAGGGATAGCTCCAATGATATTCTAATAATCAGCTAGGTTATACACCTACAAAACCACCGAAAAAAGTGTTCCGCGCAGCAACCGCAGCACACCTTTTCATTCATTCTACATTTCATTTTACAAAGTCAAAATGACACAAAAGGGGGTAGCTCGATCTAGCCAACAAGAAAAAAAGAGACAGTTATTGTTGTTCTGTCTGGACTCTGGAGTGCACGCGTCCTTGTCGTACTCACCACAAAAATGCATTTCCCATCTTTTTCTTTTTATATCCTCCAATTATCAGAATATTATAATCAAACTTGAAAAATATTAATAAAACAAAGTGTATTGCTTAGACATGTGGTATGAGATCCCTTGTGTTTTATTTACTTTGTTATCATAATTGGTACACTCTATAGACACGCACGATGGCATTTATACAATATTTTAATCTAAATTCATAGCAGCGTACTATAGTCGCTATACGTGTTGCAGAATGTATAAATTATTGTACTCTGTGGTTGCAGACTAAAGATATATTACTATACTGGACTAAAGGCTTGCGCGATCGAATCAGAAATGAAGACATCCGCAAGAGAACAAAGGTTACCGACGTAGCCCGAAGAATTGCCAAACTTAAGTGGCAGTGGGCAGGGCACATTGCTCGCAGAACGGATGGCCGATGGGGCCGAAAAGTTCTGGAGTGGCGACCGCGAACCGGAAGACGTTGCGTTGGAAGGCCTCCCACTAGGTGGACCGATGACCTGGCGAAGGTTGCAGGAATCCGCTGGATGCGAGTCGCACGGGACCGGTCAATGTGGCGACACTTGGGGGAGGCCTATGTCCAGCAGTGGACGTCTTTCGGCTGAAATGATGATGATGATGATGATGGACTAAAGGCAATACGGCCCGCTTGGGCTGCTTTCGAGTCTTCACGACTGCGCGCTCACAACATATCTGTTTACTATAATATCATTGTATTTAGGTAGGTATCCTTAATGATACAATATGCAGTGGTGGGTTCGGTTTGTGGATTATTTTCAAGGAAAATGTTTGCACCCCGCTTCGGACATGTTATGTTACAGCTTCACCTGGAGTAGGAAAGTTTTTCGAATTGTGTTGTTTTTCGGTTGGTCGGTTACTACTCGGTTGTACTACACCTCATCCGTGAAAGTCGGCAGTTGCGGTTAAATTCTAAACTTACAAACTTACCACCATCGCCTTAGACCGCAAATAAATATTCATTGATCACCGAATTTTGCATTATCATTGGCATTCAGCTCAACCCGCAACCAGTTCGGCTCTTGAATAAAATATGATTATTAATAATGAGAAACTTATCAGTTAAAAGCCTTCTAGGCCTAACGCTTGCCTAACGCTACATTTCAACATTTCTGGTACCGTAGGTAGGTTGGAACTGTTTTTGCAATGAGAAATTTTTGCCAGTGACTGACCTCTGCATGACCTTTGAAATCCGGTATTTAGTATTAATTATTCAGAGAATCATGAATGCGTGCGGTTACCGGCACAGGGTTCGGATTTCGTATAGCTGAGGTGGAAACGAAGTTTAGATAAATTAATCGTGTTGGCCAAAAATGGGGCGAAGCTTTTTCCTGGATCTACCTATAAAGACAAGAGTGAGTGATCGCCAGACCACCTCCTACATAAGTCCGTTATCCTTCACTGGAAGTTAAGGATAGCAGATATGTTTAAGATATATCGACGCCATATTTGCCTTCCAGTCTTTAACCGTGCGGTATGATTTTTCATTGTTGCTTGGTAGGTAGGTGGATAGTCAAACGTGTAGTGGGTCTGGTTCCCAACCTTTCTTGGTCCAGGAACCACTTTGGTGTCTTCATTGTTAGCAGGGACTATTAGGTTCTAGATAAACAAGGACACCGACAGGAATAAAGGGGGTAAATCTTTAACTGACACAATGCAAAAATTGGAAAATGAGGTGAATTAAATAGTGAAGGATACAAGACCGATCGAAGTGAGTTCGAAAACGTTAGCAATCATTCATACAGAGAGAGATTCATAAGAGGAATGAGTTAGTAGAATTAGGAAAAAATACCTTCTTATGATTATTCTTGCAAGAACGAGCGCAGTAAGCTCAAAATATTTTAACATCAAGACTCTAACAGGTTTTCAATTAGGTTGGGTTGAGCTTGCATCTTCCGTGCAAGATAAAAAGTCCGAATACCTAACATTTTAACCTTTCGCGGATCATATTATTTTATCTAAGCTCCTGCGGACCACCGGTGGTCCGCGGACCACAGGTTGGGAACCACTGATCTAGATGCACGATGCAGATGGACCTACCCACCTGTTTGAAGTTTAATGTTACTAAGCAGTGACTGTCAGTTAGCAGGTCTAAAACAGAACACCTAGAGTGCAAACTAAGCGAAACTTCACATACATCCAATATGTACTACCCAGCTATGACAATTGTTCCAAAAGTGAAACAGTTTAAATATCTTGGGTCAGTCATCACAGAAAGTGGCAGGGTGGAGGAAGACGTGGCGCATAGAGTGATAGTTGGCTGGCAAAAGTGGCGTTCGGCTGTGTGTTACAAGCATGCCCATCCGTACAAAAGGGAAGGTCTACAAGATGGCAGTGAGACCAGCTATCTTGTACGGAGCAGAGTGCTGGTCTGTAAAAGAAACACACGTCCAAAAGCTTCACACGACTGAAATGAAAATGCTATGGTGGTCAGGCGGGGTACAAGGCTAGATAAAGTAAGGAATGAGTACATTCGAGGCAGCTTTAAAGTAACCCCTATAGCCGAAAAGCTCAATGAAAGTCGTTTGCGGTGGTATGGACACGTAATGAAAAGAGACGAGGACTACATGGTTAAAAAAAGCCTTAAATCTACCGAAGAAAAAGAGAGGTAGAGGACGCCCTCCGTACACATGGTACACTAGTATGACCAGCCTCTTAGATAAAGAAAAGCTACCCGACCCGACAACCCTAGACAGAACGTCATGGCGCAGGAAAATTAGAGGAGAGCCGACCCCACTTAATGTGGGATGGAGCAAAGAAACGTTGAAGAAGAAGAAGTGACTGTCAGACAATTCGCATTTTTCTGGTTTACCTACATCAACAATGATCACCAGTTTTTATTTTGGTCTGAATGTCTCTCTGTTATTTGCTAAAGAGACGATATTTCGTCTCAGCAATGGGTGCAGTTTTGTCTCTAGAGTCGATCTAGTAACTCCTTTAGGAAGGGTCTAAAAACAATTGTAACCTGTCTGCCTGTGTGTAAGCCTGTGTGTAATAGAGTGTCAAAATTTTCGAGCTCGTTTCGCTCGTTCTTGCAGCCTTAGTTCATTTTATTGTTAAAATTGTCGCCCTAAGTCAATACAAACCATGTCTGGTTAAATGGTACAAAACAAACATAACCTGTAGGTACTAAGACTATGATTAAATAAATAAAATAAAATAAAAAGTAACATCATGTTTTTTGAATTTTCCGTAAGATAGGTAAAATCAAACAAAAATTGCCCCCCCTAAAGGAAATCCTGTATCCGCGCCTGTTGTGGAAGAGGAGAGTGAGTTTGTGTTGTCATCTAACTTTTATCTAAGGTAGGTGCATTCTGGTGCATCATGCAGATAACTAGTGAGTGTCGGAAAATTCGTTTCAGATAATTCCGTTTTGAAATAGGATCAACAGAATGGGACGATGCGAATCAGACTACTGATGCTGTCAGTTATTACCAATTTGTTTTCCGTACTCGGTGAAAGGTACTTCCCATAAATAGGTAGTTGTTACCTACTTTTACCCAAATAATGCTACCGAAAAAAAGGGGGTGGTTTGGGGGCACAAAGCGTTTATATTTGTATCTATACCATCCCTTAAAATCAAAATCCGGAGCGCGCCACGGCCCGGATGCGTCTGCACGTGATCGTATCGCGTCGCCTCATTTGATACGATTTCTATTCAGTCAGCGATCGCCGCGTGATTTGTTATCTGTACTAATACGGTGTTTATTATTTCCTTTTTGCTATACTTGCGAAGGCGCCATTGCCGAAATACGGAATGTGTGCGGTGAAAATAGTAGGATAAGCTAGAGCAAAATGACTCTCTTAGTTCATGAATGCGTTTTCTTAGATTTTTGTAAAACTTTCTAAGTGAAGTCTAATTTGTTTTAACTAAATAATAATTTATTATTGCTTACTACCCACTTTCTTATAATAATGACTACCTTCCTACCTACTACATGCAAAAATTCTTCCAAAGCAAAATTTTTAACGCAACGAGCGTTATTAGATTATTAGTAAGTACCTACCAGTATAGTCTACACTAATATAGAGGAAAGATTTGTATTTTTGTGTGTGTGTATGTTTGTAATGAATAAACTGAAAAACTACTGCGCCGATTTCAAAAATTCTTTCACCATTAGAAAGCTACATACACCCTGGGTGACAAAGGCTATATTTATATATTTTATCCCCGTACTCCCACGGGAACAGGAACTACGCGGGTGAAACCGCGTGACGTCCGCTGGTATTAAATAAAGTTAGTATATTAAAGGTCAATTTACACTCAACAGAATTAAAAACGAAGTTACTACTGCAGTTTCCGTTGTTTTGCCACTTGGCAACGGAACCCTAAAAACTGGTCCTCCCAATGCATAATTAATAACGCCAATCAATAACAGATGGCGTTGCATGTAAAGAAATCTGAAGGTACAGGCAGTAACAAAAATATTTTCAATAAAACCTATAGGGAACGTGCACAACGACGGTGCTGCCGACTGGCGTCACCAATCCGAATCTTGTGCTCTATTAATACTTGACATTGACATGTAAAACAAGTAAACAGAATTAATTTTATTATTGAAAATGAGTATTCTAGCTAATCATAATGCATTATTGCATTTCTGGATGTACCAATACATCCACAAAAATGAAAATTAATCAAATAGCGTAAATTTAATAAAATTCTATTACTTTCCAAAGAATAGTACTCTCATACCATGTTATGTGAAAAACGCAAAAAATGGATAAATGCAGTAAGAAAAATATTTGAACACAATTTGTTTTTGTTACACTCTGCATTGAAAAAGTTCAATAGCCTTCAAAATCAACCGTCCAAGCAAACATTAAATGGTACTGGCGTACCATTTAAACTTCAGCGAACACACATATTAGACTGCACTGAAGTTCACACCGAATATTCCTCAACAGTTAGGTAAACAAAGAGTCCACATGTACTCAGATTATAAACATGGTTATACAATAAAGTTTTTAGTTGGCTGCACTCCTTGTGGTTTCATAAGTTTTGTATCTAAATGCTACGTTATAGTGATTGCTTATAACTAATGATTGTGGATTGATTTGTTATAGCCTGGAGATACTGTTCTCGCTGATAAAGGATTCCCTTCCATTAAAACATGTGTTGAAAATAAGGAAGTTGTTTATGCCACCGTTTCTTCATGCACCACAATTTTCATCAGAGAAAGTAAACGAAACATACAAAATTCATATTGGTCAACATTCATGTTACGCTGACGAACATTATTGATAGACCGTAACCCATGTTTTATTTATACCTTTTATCCTAATCAAAAATAATACTTTTGAAGAGATTTGCGTGACAGCATAAGTTTCCTTTACTGTCCGCATAGTGTCTCTTTTGTCGTTTAGTGCTGCCACCTATAGTTCCTGCACGTTCCCTATTAGTAAAATTTATGTATATTCATTTTTTTTTCTCTCTTACCTGTTAGTCTATAAATTGTATGTTCTAGGAGATTATGCTAGTATGCTCATAAATTGCTCGTTCACTATTTATGCGAAGA
This sequence comes from Xestia xanthographa, assembly GCA_905147715.2. Taxonomy (NCBI): domain Eukaryota; kingdom Metazoa; phylum Arthropoda; class Insecta; order Lepidoptera; family Noctuidae; genus Xestia; species Xestia xanthographa. The sequence goes on from LR990655.1 coordinate 5,218,684, forward strand.
CAATGGTGCCGATTCCCTTGTTCACAAACTAAACTAAATTTAAGTTGAATGCATCTTTTTCTTTCTATTTCATTATGAAAAGGACAGAAGATAAATATTAGTTTAATCCTGTCAAATTAGTCAGCACCTGACGTAATTTGATGTAATTTTAGTGGTCAACTTTTTAATCGCGTCTAAAACTTGTATGGCGCTGATTAATTTGACAGAACATAACTAAAATGTATCTTCTGTCCTTTTCTTAATGAAATAGAAAGAAAAAGATGCACTGAACTTAAATTTGGTTTAGTTTGTAAACAAGGGAATCGGCACCATTGCCTCCTAAGATACAGGATCTTCCTAGTTTAGGAGTCAGGGCTCAAATTTGTATTGACTGTATTGTATTCATCTCTCGCACACAACTTCTGTTTGCTAATTTTTGTGTACCATAATCCATAATGACTGTTGTGTACTTTACTACTACTACAACAGCCCTTATCGTCCACTGCTGGACATAAGCCTCTCCCATAATGGGAGGAATTTGCCGTAATCTCCACGCTTGGCAGGCGGATTGGAGATCGCAGTGAAGAAAGACTAACAGAAAACGCTGCTGCCCATCCTCAGGTCTACGGAGGCGCAAGGTGTTCTGCCTCAGACATTAGTCGCCTTATACGACACCCGTGAGTGTAATGGGTTGGTTCTATTCTACTCTGCCGGATACCACACGGCCAGTGTTGTGTACTATAATATATACCTATGTCAAACTTGTATTTTCCTAATAAAGACTATTATTATTATTATTTTCAGATGGCCATCAGCAGGTACTCTGACGGTGACCTCGACATCCCAAGGCGCTGTATTTGATAGGTATTTGTCGAAGGGCTGGCGTTCTCTTTGTTTAATCATTTATGTCGTAGGACCACAACTGGTGTTATTATGTAATTAGTTTGATGCAGGTATGTTAACAGGCTTATTGACGGGTGGTTAGTGGACACATTATGCTACTTTATTATACACTGACAATAGGTAGGTAGGTACTTAGGTACCTATTTTATTATTTTGGAACAAAACGCAACAAAGTATAGAAAGAGGTTTGTACTGTGCAACTAATGTTTTATAAACGTATTTACGACTGATTTTGCAAATGGCCATTGCTGTAATAGGTAGCATAATCAGCATTACATTACTGCCAGTTTGATATTAGCTCGACACTGCTAGGAAAATTAATTACAATTTCATTAAATTAATTGGCCCATAGAACCTACACCCAGAAATAAGATCTTTTTAATCATATTACACTCGCATTGGCGCAATACTTAGTAATGTTTTTCATGAGCCTATACGAGGCAGCCCTACTACCCAGCGGCCAGTACAAATATTTTCATGGCCACCACTATGCGCTTTGTTCGGCTGTCCGTGGGTACCGCAGCCACGCACACACGCACAAATTGTGCATGTGTGCATGTAGCTGTTACATTAGGGTTGACGCATTGAGATGCTGAAATGGAAAACGTACTCGATCGCGGCATTTAATGGACATTTGTGTTTCCTATTTTTCCCACCAGATGGCGTTAGTTCCGTTTCAGTGCAAGTTAAAGTTTACTTTAACATACCTACTTAAAAGAGAAAGTAAGAAGTACGTAACGTAAGAAAATTAGCGTAGGTAGTTGTTTTGGGAAATGAGCAACTGTAGGTAAGTAAACTGTTAGATTTAAGGCCCTTCTAACCCTAAAATTAGCAACTTTACTAAATACTGTTATAATAAAGTTCTAATCAGCTTGAACTACAACAAAGCGGTTGTTACGTCAGTCACTGCGGCTGAATAGTGCGAAATGAGTGGTTTTTTGCGATTTACAAAAAATCTATTGATTGGACTAAAAAAATAAAACACATAAGACCTGCTTTATAGTTAGTCGAGTTATATGCAAAGTTTCATGATCTAATTTGAAGTACTTTTTGAATACCAGCGGTTTATTGTTTGATTTGGAGGTAACTTTGGATTTTTTTTCTATCGAGAAAAGTTTATGGAATCGTGTTTTCGTCACACATAGTACTTAGCATTAATCCTCAAATTTACGATATATTTATTTTAAAATTAATGCTGCAGTATTTAAGGCGTAACGGAGGATCATGCTAAGCTATTTGAGGCATATATGGCCCCTAATTAAGATCTTAGTAAAATAATTTTAAGGTGTGGGTATTTGTTTTCATAAAATTTGTTAAATTAGATTGAGCACAATACAGCTTCAAAACATCATACATTGTGTCAGATAAGCACATATACTAAGTAGGTACAACAATCCAACAAAAGCGAAACACATAATAACATTAAATTCAATACAATCTCTTGGAACGTAACAACTATTCTCTGAAACGCGACACATTTTGCTGAAATGTGCTTATGTGCACTAAAACGTACAATGAGCCATTAAACCGCAGGTGGCAAGTGGCAACCCTTACTCACACACACACAATGTTCCTTGAAGACGTCACTCTCACTCACTCACTCACACTGTATTAGTGTGTGTGAGTTGCGTGCGCCACGTAGATTGCTCTACGTCCGCTTGTTTTGCATAGATTTGTTATACTGTTACCTTTTCTTTCAGGCAATAGAACTATAATAGCATTTTTATTGCTTCACATTTTCAAATAAATAGTGTTTTTAATTAGGCCTTAAGTTGTTAATTTGACCTACCTATACCATTTTTGCAATTTTCTCATGACCTATATTAGTTTTGTGATAAGCTGTTCTCATTTTCTACTAAATTCAGTATTTTACAACTCACTCATGTTTTTTAATCTAATCGTCAAAACAAACTCTAACCACAACGATTTCCTTTATCAATTTAATACCGTTGAGAACGCATTTGATGAAAATGTGCGTACGGACCGACTCAATAAAATACTACGTTGGCTATTAACAATTATGTACGCTTTTAAATGTTACGATAGTAGTTTGAACATTTTTTCTAACTATTTACTACTACGAGCCTACAGGATAACGAACATAGAAATGGTTTTACGATTCAAATCAATACTAATAACCTTGAACTTAAATCTGTAGGCAGAAAATAACGATATCCAACACAAAACGCATAATCTAAATAAATTACGTAGTTTTTTAAATAACCACATGATTAGCTGACCTCATAGAAATTTACGATTATTGTACAGGAATAAAAAGTATCATTTTAATGGCTTTGATGACCTTACATGCATTTAACTGTTTCCGGAATGCCGACATTACTTTGTCACGCACATTTTTCAACACAGCGACTTGGAGGCTGAAGTAGTTCGGAGTGTAAATTAGAGATGGCGCTGTGCGTTTAAATTAGAAGTTCGGCTAGTTTCGTAGATGCGTTTGGTGAATAGTGTAGTTGTATGACAGATAAAAAACCGGCGATGCGCGGGGCACTCTTGGGAGGGACGGCCCAATTCGATGCGCGCTCTACCCATTACACAATGAATTTATTGCCGCATACGGCTGACACATATAGCGTGCATGTCATGTGCGCCATACCGCTGGCCGCTGGAATATTTGAGCAATTAGCGATCACAATCGTGTAACGCAGGCGCGCTGAGACGTTATTGTATTAATGCTATGATTTTGTAATGGAAAATCTGTGTGCACGCCATCAGAACCTATTTAGTTTTTCCGGAATTCGTTGTAGACTGTAATTATGAGATCATGGCGCTACTTCTCCTCTACCTACAAATATAACGAAAATAAGCTTATAAAGTGTCTGGGAAATTGCACTTAGGTGCTAATAACTATAATGGTCCTTTATTACAATTGCAGCTAATAGGAAAGAGCCATAATTTGGGCCATTGCCTACTTCTCACGTTACAATCATCTGTAGCTACGTACCTATCTAAACAACAATAAAATCAAGATAGTGGATATCTGCCTACCTATAATAACTCTTACAATAAAAACTGCTCGAAAACATAATAAAATTATTTCTGATTGAGTCTCTACTGACATTTCTAACTGGAAATTATTTGTAAGGAATTCACACTTAATCTGCATTGGTTTAAGGACCAAGTAGATTTTCTTGAAAAAAAAAGGTTAATCAGGTTTTTCAGTTCATTCAAGAGTGAACTATTAGTGGTCAGTTTTACCCCACTACCCCAGAAGCAGCATTTAACACATGTAAGGTTATTTTATTTGACGAAATTAACCATTATAAGTAATCACTGAAGATTGTTCGTTGTTGTCCTCCTACATTATTATCGTTAATGGGAATCGCATTTAATTATGGTCCTAATGAGCGCATAATCTGATCCGTTAAACAACGTGATCTCTCGTTATGGTTCGTTCCTATCACGTTTTTTGTTTTCATTTTCTCATAATTATAAAAAAAAGTCGCATTTATGTGGCTGCAAAATATTGCGCCGACATCAAGTTACATGGGACATGGTTGGGGCCACTGTATGTATTTACAATCAGATAGTCAGATAGTTTTTCAAAACATATTGGACACATATTTTTTCTTTTTTCACGTAAACAAAAAATGAAGACGATCCAGTGCGTTGAAACCTCGTGACACGTCACATTTGAGTACATTTTTTACTCAAATGTGACGTCACAAGACCCCACTCATGATCTTTGACGCGTTTTATCTTCGTCAATTTTTGTTAATTAGATAAAACAAAAAACACGTATCCAATATTTTTCGATAATCTAACTGACGTAGGTACTTAACAGAATCATATTTTTTTAGTCCGTCATCATCCCTTTTATGACGATAGATAGTTTTTAAAGTAAACGCAAACGCCATCTACTCTTTGGACCCTCCCTGTCTGTCAAACGGATTTAGCCGTAATCCACAACGCGCTGGCCCAGAGCGGGTGGTTGGACGTCACATGGCTACGAATTTTCGGTTTAAGGACATGTCGATACCCACAATGGTGCCGATCCTGTTGTGCACAAACTAAACTTAATTTAAGCTATTGCTATCTTTTACTAAAAGGCAGTGCGAGAAATGGATGGCTATGGCTATGAACTAAGTTAGAGATGTCAAACTAGTTTATGCCTTGCGCTTCACCGTGTTTTTAGTTGACATGTTTTTACGTGCACCCTTCATTTGTATAGAAATATTAGTTTCAACTAAATTTGACAGCTCTAAATTACGTCCGTCTCTTTCTCGTTTTATTAGAGAGAAAAAGATAGCAATAGCCTAAATTAAGTTTAGTTTGTGCACAACAGAATCGACACCAATGTTTTCCTCCACCACCTAAAGAGCACTGGTGAAGAAAAACATTGGAACTATTTTGCTTGAAGTAAAGTGCTACTATCTTGCTCAACGACTTACAACTAGAAGTCGCGACCATTACCACTAGGTTACTACTGCTCTGCATCACCATTCATCATCATCATCATTTCAGCCTAAAGATGTCAGCTGCTGGACATAGACCAACCCTAAGTGTCGCTACATTGATCGATCCCGTGCGACTCAAATCCAGCGGATTCAGCAACCTTCACCATCACCATAAATAAAATAAAAAAGGCTTTTATTTCTTGCAGAATGATGGTTTACAAAGTATTTTGTTAGTAATATAAAGTGTAATTTGTTTTTAGTGTTAGTTTGCTGTTTGCTCTTGATGAGTTAATAACTATTTTTTTTTTGGTATTTTTATTAAAGCATAATTATTCCGCAAGAACCCCTCTGCAGGTAAAGGCCTCCTCCAAATGGTTCCAGTCTTCTCTAGATTTTGCTGTTCCATCCAGTTTGGACCCGCTGTGTGTTTTATTTCATCTTCCCATCTATTGCGGGGTCTCCCTTTTTTTGTTTTGCCTTCTGGTCCCTTCCATACCGTCACACTTTTTGTCCACCTCTGGTCTTGAAGGTGCTACGTGCCCAGCCCACATCCATTTTAGTGCAAGTGCTTGTGCTAGGCCGTCTGTTGCTTTTGTGATATTTCGTATTTTTGTATGTATAATTTTTAATATTTAACATACTGCGGATACTGCGATCCATCCGCGTTTGCACGTTTTAATTTCCACCGTCACCATTAAGCAGACGTAAATCTGTGATTGAAAAATCAATTTCTATTTCTACATTTAATAGGAAACTGCAGAACCCTTAAAAACCGTCAAACCCAGTTATGATCCCGTTTGGCGGCCATCCAAATTGACCGGCCTTTGTAATTTGGCAAGTTTTCTTTTTAACACGACACCTGTCGTCACAGCGTAGTTCTGTCTCGGTAGTTCAGACCTTCGGTACAGAGTACTTAAGGGTTTTATTGTAATGCCCTCGTATGTTATGTTTATTGTATTGTTGTGATGACAAATTTAAGATGGACTTTTCAAGATATTTGCTGTTAATTTCAGGGGAAGACTGATATTGGAAACTAATGTTTGCAATATTGTTTGCGACATTGCGTTATTTCACTCTCTTTTGCTTGGGAAATATACGTTTTTATGTTTTCGATACGATATTAATTTTAGATTAATTGGGTCCAATACATGACCACGTTTATGCATGTTGCTTTAGACGGACATTTTAACTCTAAAATGTGACAGAAATTAAATAGGTAATATCGATTTCATAATATGGTACAGTCCAACAATACATATAGACCTTACAATGATAATCTGAAAAACTGTTCAAAGAACATGAAGCGTAAATACACTGAAAATAATGAATATATTTTTTAAGAAACTATACAAGTCTTAAAGGGCATTGCAGCTATATGTATTCTTTACCTAATCTATAAATAAACGGATAAGTCGCGTCGTGTTATTCATATCGATAATAGCACATTTGGGCCTCTGTTTATGAATAACAATCTCTTAGATATTCACGTGTCCGATTCACGTGACTAACGTAGCGTTAACGTATTTCTTGTTGATATAGGATTATGATACGGTTTAATGAAGAAGTGCAAGATTTTGTCAATGGAGTACTTAAACTTTTACTTTTTAACTATAACGATGGAATCTATGTTTGTTGTTAAATGAAAATACCTGATTTTTATTTAGACACCGATGCCACCATATCAAGCTTCTACTATAATCTGCCAAATTTCTTTAATAGATTTTCAACTTTATGGCTAAAGTATTAGGTTCAAGGTTGATTGGGAAAATTTGTGCCAGCCTCAACTATGTTTTACCCGCGTTAGCAAAAATATCGTCAACCCATCTCGCCGCTAGACGACCAACACTTCTGTTTCCAGACCTTGGGCGCCACTGCTTATCAATTGATAAGAAAACTATAAGCAGTGATAGTCTAGTGGAGTGACTGTCGTACTACTAAGTCATAGGCATTTTTTTTTCGAATGGAAAATCATCAAATGACTCCTGCTCTGGGCGGAGCAGGAGGGAGTGTCAGACTTTTACTGACTAAAACCCATCCATGTTCCTTCGTCGCCCTTTGTGTTCCGGGGCCACGGTATTTCTTTCGAACAGTCCCGCAACCTTGGAAGTCATAGGCCTCATGTTCGACCCAAGACAACATCGTTAGGAAACTAGCATGCCTGAGAGATATTTCTCGACGGCCGCGGCAGGTAAAGCCAAGTCAGAGGCCCATGGGTGGCATAAAACTTCTGACACCTGGTTTGACACCTGGTTTGACACCTGGTTTGACACTAAATACACGAAAGAGAAGAATAAGAAAACCGTTGAAAAAGATATATAGCTCCTTTACCAACTCTTGCTATAGAATCGGTTCTTCCCCACTGCTCAACCAGATTGCTTAACTAGTTGAGCAGTTGAGCTGTAGGACATTTGTATTACCGAACATTTTATGCTTTATAGCTCAATTATTTTTTGCTCAACTTATTTTATCAGTAGTCATCGTAACTAAACTAAACTTCTAACTAACTTCGTTAGCAAAAGTTAAATAAAAAATCTATTTCTTCTTTTTTTATACAAGATAAGTTTTGTAAAAAGAAAGAAGAAATAGTTTTTTAATTTTAAGATTCCTTAATAAGTAGTTGGTGAAGCATATTAATTAAGAGATTTGGAGTTTTATTTCTAGTCTATACCTATAGTTGTGCAGTTTTAGTTGATCAGCGGGTACTACCCACTGCTCAACTATTCATATTTGAGCAATTCAAGTTGAGCCGTTGGTATTACCCACTGCTCAACTTTAAGCAGTTGAGCAATCTAGTTGAGCAGTGAGGTAGAAGTGAATAGAATAGGTCCCAGACACGTGAAACAAAACACCATTAAAGATAAAAGACACATTTCTGAAAATTAAATGCTCACTTTCGTCCTTGGCCCTTAAATACACACTCGACATATAAATATAATTATATTTACATAACATGTACCGTTAGTCTTCGAGCAGTGATTACCAATTCACATCGGAGGGCAAGGGCGCGTTCAATGCTGTTTCAATTCAATACTGCTATTGTATAACTGCTCATTTCCGTGTACACATTTGTTTTAATGTTATTATAATGTACTTAATGTAAATAAGATGTTGTGGTCATCAAATTATGACTAATCTTGTTTATTAATCAGGCTATATCGTTCCCAATGCTGAGACACAGGCCTTCTCTATATAAATATAAATATTGCTGGACATTACACACAGTGCCATCTAGTGCCACACTAAGCAACGAGGCTTGTGTCGTGGACACCAGATAGTTGATATACTACATAGATACTTTTTTTTTGTTTGTAAATACATACTTATTATACATATAAACATCCATGACTCGGAAACAAATGTCCATGCTCATCACACAAACATTTGCTTCGACCGGGATTCGAACCCGGGACCCTAAGAACGTAATGCAGCCTCACTACCGCTGCGCCAATCGGGTCGTCTGATATGAGACGCAGCGTGCCGATATCTAGGTTCTAGGACATGCCAGTTTCCTCACGATGTTTAAGTAAGTAATCTTATAACAATTGAAAACTAGCTGTTGATTTGGGAGTTTGGGACCCTATGTCATATGTGTGTGCCAAAAATCCGAAATATTTATGACCGTCTTCATTAAACTTTGAATCTACAATTCTGAACTGACATTTTTTATGGTAGTCTTTTCCAAATGTGATAACTTGAAGTCTGATAGGTGGACCGATGACCTGGTGAAGGTTGCGGGGACCTGCTGGATGCGAGTCGTACGGGACTGGTCAATGTGGCGACACTTAGGGGAAGCCTATGTCCAGCAGTGGACGTCTTTCGGCTGAAATGCTGATGAAGATGACTTCTCTCTAATCAAATGTTTCAGATTAATTAACGAAGCGGCATATACCAAAACTACACTACCCTTTTATAGACATTTATTTTTCTAATTAAAAACGTTATCAACCTATTTATCGACAGTTTCTAGCTGATAAGCCAATCGGTCAGATTGCTAATCAATTTATCTAGGATATTGCACCACGTAATGCGATTTTTTTGTATAATCTGTTAATCATATGTGGATAAATAGGCGTTCCGGTATACTTACATGTAGCTACAAAGAACGTACTTTTACCTTTCTGATTAAATTATATTTTTACCAATATCTGGATAGTGACTCTTTCCTCCGTGCCTCGGAAAACACGTTAAGCCATTGGTCCTGGCCGTTAATTTTGTAGATTTTTGACGTCACAAGTAGCCGGTGGCCCGAAAGTCTGACAACACACGCTTACCAAGGGCTCAAAATCAGTCCCTAATTAATGACACCACTCAGATCCAGCCTGTCCCCTTGCTGTCCTCTCCCAGCGACGCCCTAAGCCGAGGCCCGTACCCCGCAGGGGCTGCCCTTAGCGTGTAGTCGTTTAGTTTGTAAGTTTTATGCCCTGGCTGGAGGCCTTACACTTAAGGTACCCACAGGATTGTCCGGTTAAGCAGACGACAGCCTCTCTAGGTTGAACTGCGAGATGCCATTTCGAAAAAAAAAAAAAAAAACGCTTACCAAGGGCTATCGTATAACCCACTACTACTACTAACTGGGTTGTAGATCGGTCAGATAGGCAGTCGCTCTATGTAAAATACCGGTATTCAGCTACATGTGGTTAGACTGGAAGCTGAACCCAACATAATAAGAAAAAGGCTATGTAGGTGATGGTCTGGATAGCATAGTACAGTGGCATTAAAAAAAAAGAGAGAGTGCTTGGTGATTTGATATTGCAACATGCCGTAAACTACGAGAACGAAGGTTGTGGGCTCGTACCCAGGCAGGCACACCAGTGTCAGGCAAAGCTCTCAAACTGGAGAAGAAAAACGTCGTGAGGAAATCTAGAACCAAAGAGATTCTATACAGGGTGTAAAAGACCTCATCACGGAGCCGTCAACCAAGCATTCTGTACATCAAACTAAGTAACTTTACGCAAAAATTATTGCTGGGAAACAATTTTTTTTTTGGGGTGACAAATCATATTTTGTGGTAGAACTCAATGTAACGCACTCAAAACATTGTGCTGATGGATGGATTGAATAGTACGGGATTCGTGGAGGTGTTTTAAGTAATAATCTTACATTAAAAACTTGTATTTAAAAAAAAAAAATCTTCTAAAAAAGTTGGAACTTTGACTCCCAATATCTCCGTAACTAGAAGGTATGGTGTAGAACAAAAAATGATCGGAATGACGAGAAGAACATGTGCCTTCCGGCTTCGTGAAGAGGTGTTTTACACCATTTATAGAACCAAAAGTTTTAAGACATTAGAATATGTACAGGACTTGTGTGGTGAATTATGGAAGCGGTGAACCTGGATTTGCCATTTTGTAACCAAAGCTTTAGCCTGTCAGACGAAAGTCTATACTATCCATTTCTATTTGTTTTACTCACTTATCAATAACCTAAGCAACTAACAAAACTATTTAATTTCCAGAACTTTCCTGACCAACAAAATCCCGGTACAAAAGCTCCCCCAAAAATCGATCACATTTGCACATCAAATAATAATGGCGAACGAAACTGGTTTCTGTTCTAAAGGAGGGAGGACAAATACGACCAAAGCTTGGACCTCTTTGTGTGATGTCTTGGGTAACAATTGACGGGAGCCGTATGGTGTTCCAAGTGGGGATCAGAATGTTTTAAACTACGTTTTGTGAATAAAGATCAACGTATACGCAGCCATATATAGGTATTATTCACTGTCTAGTAAGTGTCATGGTCGCAAAGCATGATGATGTACTTGGGCAAATTATTGGATTTTGTCATAAAAACTATAGTCCGGCCAGATAGATTTCCAAAAAATATTGAGCACATGTTTTCTTTTTTCACCGAAAAAAAAATGAAGACTATACAGTGCGTCAAAAACTCGTGTGACGTCACATTTGAGTACATTTTTTACTCAAATTTGACGTCACATGCACTCATGATCTTTGACACATTTTATCTTCGGCAAATTTGTTTAATTTCTTATAATAAAAAACAAGTATCCAATATTTTTCGATAATTTAACTGACGGAATAAATAGAATCATATTTTTTTAGTCAGTCATCATCCCTATTACTCACTCAGCCCAGGGTCTGGATTTGAGCCCTGTTGATGTCTATTACGCCCTCAGGCATGGTAAAGCGACGGTGGTTGGTGGCAAATGGATTAGAGTGGCCGTGAATCGATTTAAGTGGCGTGCGATTGGAGAGTAGTGCTATGTCCAGCAGTGGACTGTTGTAGGGTCATGTTAATGATGTCTATTAGTTACATTGGACATAAAATCGTGAAATGTGGGATTGCGTGTACGGTAACCACTCAGTCTCACACATAAAGGGTCTAAAACACCGCTTAACGAAGCCGTAAGGCACTTGTTCTCCCTGTCATTGCGATCGTTTTTTTGTTCTACACCATACCTGGGACCTTCTAGTTACGGAGATCTTGGGGGTCTAAGTTCCAACTTTTTGAAAAGTTTTTTTTATTGAATAAAAGTTTTTAATGTAAGTTTTTTTTTTACTTTAAACACCTCCACGACCCCCGTACTATTCAATCCATCCACCAGCAAAATGGTTTGAGTGCGGTACATTGAGTTCTTGGCAACAAGGCGTTTCCTAGCAATATTTTTTGCGTAAAGTTACTTAGTTTGATGTACAGAATGCTTCGTGATGAGGTTGTTTACATCCTGTATACACATTTCTGCCTATCCTTTTACAGGCGTGATATTACCTAAAGTGTTATTGTAATTAATTTATTGTTATAATTTTAATATTATTGGTTTTTGTTTAATAGGATAAAGATTATGTTGATAACGAAACATGTCACGCTAAATTTGTTGTGGTTTTAGTTATCAAAAGTGACGTTTTAGGTACCAAAAGACTAACTTTTTAAATTATGGATTACTTTCAGTGGTATCGATTCTGTTGTGCACAAACTAAACTTAATTTAGGCTATTGCTCTCTTTTACTAAAAGGAAGTGCGAGAAAAGTACGGCTATAGCTATGAACTAAGTTAGAGATATTAAGTTAGTTTAAGCCTTGCGCTTCACCGTGTTTTTAGTCGACATGATTTTACGTGCACCCTTAATTTGAATGGAAATATTAGTTCAATTAAAGACAGCTCTAAATTCCGTCCGTATCTTTTTCGTTTTATTAGAGAGAAAAAGATAGCAATAGCCTAAATTAAGTTTAGTTTGTGCACAACAGAATCGACACCATTGTATGCCAACAATCATTATTAATCTAACTAGCAAACATTAACGTACCAATTTTAAGGAAAAGTTCTAAAAACACAAACATTAAGTACTATATAGGTATATTGAAACTAAAAATGCGTGCACAAAAAACCTTTTTCAGACACATGCATGTTCACAACAAGTCTTGACGGATTATTCCGATCTGTCACCCCGCTTTGTCCCCTTAGGGTGACATATAGGAAAAAAAAGTTAGATCTGTCTCCCTGTTAGCAATGAGAGGACAGTTCGAACTTTATTCACTCCTTAACGGTTCCATCTGTCCCCCTATCAGTGATAACAGGGGGACAGATCTAACTTTTTTTTCCTATCTGTCACCCTAAGGGGACAAAGCGGGGTGACAGATCGGAATAATCCGTCTTGACCAAGAATTATACATTGACCTCTGAGTTTTTCCTTTCAGAGCAATCGGATAGGAAGCGCTTTATCATAACATAACATCACGCCTGTAATCCCAGAAGGGTAAGGCAGAGGTGTACCCATTAGGTTGCGGGACTGTTCCAAAGAGATACTGTGGCCCCGGAACACAAAGGGCGATGAAGGAACATGGATGGGTTTTAGTCAGTAAAAGTCTGACACTCCCTCCTGCTCCGCCCAGAGCGGGAGTAGTCATTTGATGATTTCCCATCCGAAAAAAAAAGGTGTACCCATTAGTACACCTACATTTCGCCAGTTATGTTTAAGTCCCATGTAATAGGGGGCGAGCCTATTGCCATCAACCTGGCACAAATACAGACTCCGTGGCTGCTACTGAGAAATTCCTGATGGAAAAAACCAAACAACACTTTGCCCGACCTTGAAATCAAACCCAGGACCTCACGCTTTATCATTTAATTTTAAAACACGACAATTTTATAGAAATATAAATAAAAATATCATTTATCATGTTCACAATTAGCACAAATATGTACCTATTGTAGGTATTGCATAAAAGTTAATATTAGTTAAAACTAACAAAATTTTCCTCACAAAACAGCAACTAATTACCTTTATATGTATTGTTTGTTAAAATGCAATTGCGTTCAATGTTATTTCAGTGCAAAAACGGCACGTGTAGTGAATCATTGTTTTGTTCATAGCTTAGTTTAGCTGCACTGAGGTCAATGACACTTAGTTGAACACTTCCTCTGCTCGAGTATTTAGGTATTTAATAATATTATGTACAGTCGTGGTATTTTCCGCCTGATCAGTTAAATCTTTTTTCGCTTAAATCGTGCGGAGGCGTCGAGCCACGCCCTCTTAAAGTTTAGGCCTATCAGGAAAGCCTGAACTTTGGCGCGCAAAATAACAATAACTCTCGATTGGCGTGCGTCGTCAGTGCGCTCAGCCGATCGGTATCTTTTCATTCATTATTTCTATACAAAGTCAACGGGGCGGGGTTAGAGAGCGTTTCTATAAATATAAATAAATAATATTACTGGAAATTACGCACAGCGCCATCTAGTGCTACACTAATCAACGAGGCTTGCGTCGTGGACACCAGATAGTTGATATACTACATAGATACTTTTTGATTGTAAATACATACCTACTTATTATACATATAAACATCCATGACTCGGAAACAAATGTCCATGCTCATCACACAAACATTTGCTCCGACCGGGATTCGAACCCGGGACCCTAAGAACGTAAGGCAGCCTCACTACCGCTGCGCCAATCAGGTCGTCAAACTATGTTTTATTTTATTTATTCGGGAAAATAAACAGTTATACATTAAAATCTTACACTAAGTTATAAATATACAAGGTTTATAAATGTATAACCTACGACATTTTCCACAAAATATTTAAAAGTTATATCTAACAGTACGCTATTCTAATATTTTACATCTGAAAAGTAGTTAAAAGTGAACTTAAACATAGACAGGCATGCAAACAACAAAAAAAGAGAGAGAGAGAATGAGCAAATATTATACTAAATTATTAAACTAACTATTACCTACATTCTAAATTTTTTTTTTGTATGTTGTAAGTGCAAGCAAAAATTAGCTTAGTGGTGATCAGGCGGGAGTGTCCTCGATAGTACAACGTTCAGTTGATTGCATGTCTTCTTTCCTGCAACGATTAAGTCGCTTGCTTTAAAATAAATAACAGAATTATGAAATGTATTACTTCACGAGATGGAAAGACCAGTTTGCCGGACATGGGAATCGAACCTAGGACCTCATGTTCAGCAGTCATGCTTGCGGTCACTACACTAACGAGGCGGTCTTTTTCTATAACGTGTAGTTAATGCCTAGTGTGTGTTAATTGTGTCATCCTGCGTGCTTAAGTTGCATGTATACGCACGTTTAAACAAATAAAATTATCTTTATCTTTAACCAGGTGTAAGAGTTTTAATGTCGCCCATGGGCCTCTAACTTGGCTTTACATACCGTCGAGAAACATCTCTCAGGCAAGCTGGTTTCTTCACGATGTTTTCCTTCACCGAAGCAAGTGATAATACAAAATTTAGATATCACAAGATCCATTTTATTATTAGGCAAATTCATAATTATCCACGTTCACAAAATTAATTCACAATGTTAGTAAAAATATACAACTTACTTATCTACGTTAGTCATCATCAGCCTATTAATGTTCCCACTGCTGGGACACAGGCCTCCTCTCTATGAGAAGGAATGGGCTATAATCCACCACGCGGGCCCAGTGCGGATTGGTAGATGTCACAATGTCTTCGAATGTTTTGGTTCTAAGACATACCGGTTTCCTCACGATTTTCTCCTTCACCGTTTTGAGAGCAGCGGTGATGAAATAAATTACACAAAGGAATGCGCCTGCCTGGGTTCGAACCCACGACTTACTGCTCGTAAGTCGGGGCCGCCACCACTGAGCCACCGCTGCTCTACGTTAGTATTTAAATATAAATAATGGGATTGTTATGCTTCTAAATGATTTAGCATTATTGGAATGAAGTCTCTGCTGTAACGACGTTTTCCTGCAATTCATGAGCGACTGACTCAATCCACTGTAATAAACCAACTAACTTCAACTAAAAGTTCAAGATCGCTTTGAAAAGATTACGAAACCTATTATACATTTTCCACCTAAAACCTAATTGAAGGAACTTTATTAACATTAAAAGTAAAAGAACAATTAAAATAAAAGGGGTGACGTTTTTATTTCAAAGTCAAAGGTAAATTATGAAAAATAAAATGCATTGTATTACCGTCAACCCTTTGCATGAAAACTTAGAAGTGTAGATTTTTTAACTCTTTCAAAGTCAGGAGAAAATTTGTTGCAAAAGTTAGGGTTATTCCCTTTCTGTGTTACAACTTTTTTTTTGTTTTGCAATACTTTTGGCACGAGCATTTTTTTGTGCTTTTATGATTATAAGTTCATAATCGAAACATTTTATACGTTTTCTTACCCCTTTGTTTCAACCCCCTAGGCTGGGGGCCTTACACTAGGGGCGGGTACAGGATAGTCCGGATAAGCAGAAGCCAGCGTCATAGATTGTCCTGCAAAATAATAAAAACAAAAACGTTGATGTAACATTTTCAAGTTGATGCTACAAAACACGGTTATATTTCATTGGTTGTGTTTGAGTAGGCTGAAAGTTCATTTTTATTAACGTTTTACAGATGATTACTATGTGATTGGGTGCTGCGTTTTTCTCAATATATTTTATTGACATGTGTATCAAGAGATGGTGTCGTTATCCGTATCGGCTCCGTAGACTAGCTCCGTAGACGTAGATTATGCAAGGTGATCAACGGTCGACCAAGCTATTTGGTTTACATTTTACAATGTAATTTGCATGTTAAAATGTTAACCAAATAGCTTGGTCGACCGTACAATACGTGGCAACTGTATTAGCGTTGGTATCCCTTGTAAGTTCAGCACTTAATCCTTTTATAAAACTTTTTAAAACCTTTTTAAATAAGAATCAGATCTACTACTACTACAACTACAACAGCCCATAACGTCCACTGCTGGTCAGAAGCTTCCCCCTTGTTGGGAGGAATTTGCTGTAATCTCCGCGCTTGGCAGGCGGATTGGAGATCGCAGTGATGAAAGACTAACAGAAAACGCTGCTGCCCATTCGCTGGCCTACGGAGGCGCAAGGTGTTCTGCCTCAGACATTAGTCACCTTATACGACACCCGTGTGTGTAATGGGTTAGATTTATTTAAAATCAGATCATGAAACATTATTTGAAATTATTTCTATCTTTTCAATCAGTAAGAAAACATGTCGAAACAGCTGTTTGTCATCTCACTCGCTCAGTCATGTCACTCATGGCATATAGAAATTATCGGGTACAAGCAGCCAAAAACAAGAAATCTCCATTTTAAAACATAGACCTGACTAAATACATGACATGTCAGAGAAAGCTAGTCATTTAATGATCGTATAATTAGAAAAAGTCGGGTATCATTTAAGCTATCACCAATTTAATTATTTTTGCGTTCCTTAAATAATAGGGTTTGCCCTCAAAATAGTAGATTTGTCACCAAAATGTAGTCACCAAACAATATAAAATCAATTCCACAATAAATCACCTAAAATCATGAAGATATAGGGTCTAGTACCAAATAAATGTCTTTGTATGTAATATAAAAGGTTTGTCCTAATAAGTATTTAAGCAAACTAATTTAAAGAGATCACCAATCGACGGACCTACTTCTGAATGGTTTATAAAAAAATAACCACGAAGGGTATGGCGGGGTCTATTCGCTCGCTTCGCTCGCTCATTCGACCCCGCCATACCCTTCTAACCTAATCTATCCGTGTCGGGGTGCCCCAAGTCGGCCTAGGCAAAACTAGTTTGTCATCAACCACCTCATTAAAATTATAATTTGGTGACAGATCTACCATTCTGAGCACAAAGCTATTATTTAAGTAATAAAACTATTATTATAAGAACGATGTTTAAATTCATGTAATGCACTACAATGTTATTGGTAATCCATCTCTTATTTTACACATATATTAACATTAATTTGATAATTGGAACCTGGGAACACTTTTTGTTTATCTGAGAACGAACATATTTCGTGGCGATAGATCTATTTATTATGTGATACAACTTGATGACAAATATAAATTTTGGTGACAAGAAATATAGTCCCCGAAAAAGTCACACAAACTGTAAAACCAGAATACTAAGATGAGCCATTAATCTTCTATTATGGTCAATAAAATCATAGATTCGTATTTATTTTTTGTACACATACGTAGCGTCCGATTGTGTTTAGTTAGCATGAATCATTGAAACTGATTTACAAGAGAAGCAATGCTAAAATATGTAAGTTTATCACGACAATGTGAAAAGAAAATGCACAAATGATTTAGATTATTTCGTCCTTTTTTGTCTGAAATTAACCTGTATGTCCCCAGCCGTACCCGATCGGGAACGGTGCATTGTTATTTTAATTGTGTCTGTAATTGCGGGTATCGAAGAGCATGAAGTTAGGTAGCTGCTGAGGAGATCTTACCACAAGCAAGCGCAGATAACCAAAGAAGAAGCGTTTAAAAACTAGCGATATTATTAAAAAAAATAAGTGAAATTGTTTTTAACATCACATTTTCTTGATGATCTAGACGCGCATCACGAAGGTTGGTTCTAGGTGGTGCAGGAAAAGAGTATCTGGAAGGATATGGGCCGCCTTTATCCAGCAGTGAGCCAGACAGGGCTACAAAAAAAATACTTACTTCATATATTTTATGTCATTCTTTGAATCATCATCATCTGCCTAGCCTTTTCCCAACTATGTTGGGGTCGGCTTCCAGTCTAATCGGATGCAGCTGAATACCACTATTTAACATGGAGCGACTGCCTATCTGACTTCCACAACCCATCATGTCATATCAATTCATTCTTTGAATAATGCACAAAGAACATTGAACGTCTACCGGTAACGTACATTGACTGTACACTTAGGTACATTACTCATCTCTTTCGCCACCACCTCCTTTGTCTTTCACACATAATCCTGCAAAGGAAAATCCACGCACACAGTCCGAACGCAGTCCCAAGATTTGGGGCCCTCATACCGGTCTCAGAACTGGTTGTATGGCCTTCAAACCACGGAAGGTTTTCTACTGCGGCCCCGCAACTGATGCGACTGAATGGGTTCAAACTACATTTTTTATAACTGGTATGTATATTGGCAAAATGGCCGTCCTGATATAAATATTGATATTTAGGCGGTTTTCGTTGTTTTATTCAATTAATAGCTTATTCCCGCGGCTTTGCTTGCGTTGTATCGTAATATCGAGATATATAAAGTATCTTATGTGTTTATCCAATTTATAAACTATCTGTGTGCCAAATTTAATCCTAATCCGTTCTGTAGTTTTGGTGTAAAGGGTAACTAATATCCATCACCCGAAGTACTTAAAAATTTTGTTTAATTTAAATGTATTTTACAAGGATGTTGATGTGTGGTTTGGTTTTACATTTTAAATGTACAAATGCTGTTTAATTGAACGAGACAGGTTGAGTATGCAAAATTGAACTTTAAAAAATGTACATAATTTATGTTTCAGGTATTCCGTCTTTGTGGTTTAAAACAGTTCGATGTCGTTTAGAAATAATGAATTACTTTATGCACTACTAACATGAGACCTGGATTGATGACATAAGTATTAAAGTGAAGTCAGAGTGCGTATTCTAGGAGTAGAATTGTGAAGGCACTATCTATACAAACTTTTTAAATGAGATACACAATAAAAGGTCCATGCCTTAGTAAAAAGATGACTAATTGGAGAATCTAACTACTTAAATATTTGATAGGTTTCAATATTTTTACTTTACACATTTTTATGAGGTCCTGCAGTATTTGCGTGTGAAATACCTCAAAGTCCTGTATGTAATTTTTTTCTTAGTTTGGAGTACAATAAAGCATAATTTTGTCTATTAAGACTTGACAGTCGAAATCCATCGTTTTACGTGCTTTTCATGGCACGGAGGAAACTCGGTATGTGGTGGTCACCCATCCACAGACAGACCGTGGAAACTGCGGTTTAACCTTGAAGATCTGTCTGTGCAGCTGTTTTTATTTAGCTACAAGCTCCTCGTGAGATATCGGCAATGGGAGTCTCCAAATGCACTCTACGTATATATCAACAATGATGATAATTCATAAAGTGTTTACACATTGAATTTATACTTATTTATTTTAAAATGAACTCATTAGCATCAGTAAACATCTGCTTTACACATTTGTTACAATGTTTCCTGTTTTAATAATATACCATGATTGATTACCAAAAAATACAGTCATTAACAATTTAAATATAATTCATTGCATGCAAGGCTAACTGTTATGTAATTGTCGAAATTAATTTATTGTAATTTGTAAAATAATTATGGTATTTATTTTTGGAACCTAGCAGGCAGGAAACCGAGCCTTGATAATGACTCAATAAGCACCTAAACTCGTAATGGGTTTGAGTCTTGTGGATGGAAAATAAAAAATAGCTTTTTTATTAACCGACGAAATAAAAGGTAGAGGTTTCTCAATTCGACTCTTATATTTTTATTTTGCAAGTTTTTATAATTGTCTGTGAACGACGAAAATTTTGGCGGTAAGTATTTTACTTTCATTGGGTAATCATCTGTTTGAGACATAACTCTGTTGTTACCAAAGACGCCTATAAAGTTTAGCTACGCCAACGTTTATGAGTATAAGATCGATTATTTTAATTAAAATCTATGATTATAGTACCCGTCTTTGTATGCACCTAAATGTATTGCAGATATATTCTTCTATTTTTGTTTTCCTTATTCATATCACATTACTAATTTGCATTTAATAAGAAGATTGCAAATATTTTTTGCACGTATGCAATTTCGTAGCACCGCTACGTCGTAGAAATGTCGTAGCTGCATTGCTACGCGGTGCATCGCTGCACGTAGCGCATCTCGTAGACGTCTACAGAATGCGTTTCGTAGCAAACGATTGCTACAAATTCTTGTATATTCTATGCTTTGCACATTATATTATTTCGGTCACAGTTATTTAATATTTTACTAGTAATTTTATACTCTAAAGACGTACAACGACGTCTTTGCATTGCGTGACGAAAGTCAAATAATGAAGGACAGGACATCTAGCTAGGCGTGGCGATAATTTGGTTCCGGATGAGGCTGGGACATGAACATGGAGATTGATGGAAGCAAGAGAGACCAGAGAGAGTGGGTGAATTCTTGATGATGATGATGATGAATTTGATATTTAATTTCTACATTTAAAACCACATTTGCATGTCATAAAATTTTACGCCTAAGAATTATAAATGTTACTAAAAGTTAATTGCTAGTAATGAAGCTGTGTGTTATACGCATGCGCGAACGTCGTGACATAAGATGCGCGTGAGAACGCTCCCGGCTAACGAACTCGCGCCGCTGGTTTATTTTCATTCCTATGTTTTGGCCACTGCGATAGCGCAGTTGGTTAAGATGAGTGAAATTGTGGATAAGAATGATTGCTGATTGCTAGCGAACTTCTGCAAACGTCATGTTACTACTCATGTCATGATACTAGTTAACTGAATTTGATCTTGTATATCTCCATACACAATTTGACAAAACTTTGCTATCAAAACGAAAACCAAATGTAAATTATAGTCAGGTTTATTTTATTAGATAGGGAACGCCGATAAAACTTGTTCATATCTACAATTTTTGTTTATTTAAGAAATCTTCCCGGAAAAGTGCATGGAAGGTCCCCCCCACTGGCAAATTGTTGGCATGCTTAGCCTAATACTATAAGGAAAACCTAACAGCCAGTAGTAAACAATTTTAATGTTGTTTAGGGAATTTGTGGCTTAACCCTATATGGGCAGTTTACGCATTATTACTTACATATATTTAATGAAAAGTTATTCCCGAAAGCATGCAAATTATTTGGTATTTATGTTTCATTGTCATTACCATGTTGGTTAAACTTTTCCTTGTGCAATTTATAATTGTTAGTATAGTTATCATAACAGTTACTAACCAAAAATATTGTATTAACCGGGAAAATTTTAGTTTGTATTTAATTTACAAATATGAATCATTATTGAATAAATTAAATGTATAAGGAAAATTTGGTAATTTTCTTACATGGATACAATATTCACACGTCACTTAAAACTGCAATATGAGAGAATAGTTTGTTTTCTGTTATTGCACCTACTGTGTATTGTCTCTGTATCACTTATGGTAGACTGGTAGAAAATACCAAGGCATTAAGTCCGCCTTTGTACAGTTTTTACTTGTGCATAAAGTGTTAATTAATAAATAAAATAATCAATTACCTTCACTTTTATTCGCCCTTAAATTACAAAACACCTAAAACCGTTATTGTTACCACAGTAAGAAATCGAGTCAAATAATGAAGTCGCAATCTAAATACCTAAAGCACTAGGAATTACACAAGACATTCACAAAGCCTGACAGAATGCCGCCATTACCCACAAATCTCCCCTGACCGATCTCTGAACATCTAAGACAATAGCAAGACCTCGATCCCTATTAAAGTAAATAGGTACAGGCCGTAAACACATCTAACAACATCTAGGGCACCTTAGAAACTTGATATCGAGATAACGAGTTAGGTACAACACATCAACCTTGATAGGCACGAAACCATTGTTTCAATAATAATTCTTATCCAGCCTTTACCTAATCTAAGACGCAGCTAAAATAGTACACACTCAGACGTATACTAAACACATGTTTTATACAACCACAGACTAAAATATTTTTTGCGCCAATCCTTTTCAAATGTAAGAGCAAAAGAAGTTCTCTTTGTTATTTTTTTAGTCTGTGACACCGTCATTTTTAAACGATGACTAGATCGGAGCGGACAAAGAAATAAAGAAATAGACATGCAATTTGACAGTTGAGTGAACTTTGAGATGTTTTATGATCTATCCATTTTCTACGATTGCTGTTATGCTAGATTTTTAGAGTTGTCCTGACTCTTTTGACCTAGTTCAAGGGGGTCTAGGAATTTGATGTCGGTTTCTACGAATTAAATCCAGAAGAATGAAAGTCAATGTTATAGAATCGGAAAACTTGGCATTTGAGAAAGAAACAAAATGTTACCGTATGAAATAAACTGAGCATATCGTATTATGGACAGTGTTCCGGTAACCACATAGTGTGACATCTGGAGTGTAACTCATTTTTTTATTTTTTTATTTTATGACCTGGTAACTGGACCTTTAGGTCAAGAATACTCAAAAATTCAGAGGTTAGGCGGAGCTGTACCTAAAATGGTAACACCAATATTCTGCCAGTTATGTTAAACATCCATCATCCATGAAGGCAATCCTAAATAGGCTAAATCTGAATCGGAGTGGTGGTTCATGGATTGCCATAAACCAGGCACAAATTCAGACTCCGTGGTTGCTACTGACAAATTTCTGAAGTCATCATCTCTGCCTAGTCTTTTCCCAACTATGTTGGGGTCGGCTTCCAGTTTAACCGGATGCTGCTGAATACCAGTATTTAACATGGAGCGACCGCCTATCTGACCTCCACAACCCCGTTAGTACTGTACTGTACCCCTTGGTAAGACTGGTTGTCAGACTTTTTGGGCCACTGACTACCTGTAACGACTAAACAAAGATCTACAAATAACAGCCGGAACCAACGGCTTAAATACTTTCGGAGGCACGGAGGAAACTCGGTATGTAATGGGCGGTCCACATCCACTCCATCCACAGACCAACCTAGAAATTTCTGAAGTAAAATCCAATAACACTATGCCCGAAGGCACTCCTTCGGGCATAGTGTTATTTGATTTTCTCTAGAGGAGAAGAACGGACAAGAAACTCTATCATCTTAACTGATGCACTTACTTGTCATGATTTTCAAATATTAAGATCTGTTGTGATTAATTAAAAACTAACATAAAATATTTTATTAATATTTGTCGCATCCGGTCATGAGCACGGACGGGCGAATGAATCGAAAGCGCGCCAGTGGTGACATCACGCGACCTACTCCCCACCATGGCGGCTTTTACAGAGTCCTGATGTTAACACTTCGTGGCGGGGCGGACAGTCTGGGTCTGACCGCAGCGGAGTGAAGACGTCTTGAAACTGTACACGATTCATTGTGCCTAGTGTTAATGTGTGAAAGTGTAATGTCAAGTTATTTGTTAGACTCAGTGTATCTTTTTGAAAAGAGTAACCATGGAGTTTCTTGCCGGTTCTTCTCCATGGAAACAACCTACCCGAACCGAGCAATGTGAAATAAAATAGTGTTTCGCATCCAATGTGTTTTCATAGCACGAAACCCGTGTTCTGCCCACATAAGCTCGAACTTAGCGAAATAAATTCCTGACAAACCCCGACATCAGAATTGGGATAAAATCGTGCTAATGAAATCGTGTCGCGGGGACAGTGTTAATAACAATCAGTGTCAACTGTGTAAAAACCGGAAAGTGCCGAAAAAGTTCGTGAGAAAAACGGACAAGAAAGAAGGTAGACCGATTAGTGTGCTAATAAACACTCACCCGCAATAACTTTAGTTTATCCGTAATCATGGTGCTTGCAACAGCGCCAAAATAAAACAGACTGTAAACAAGTGATATTTACCATGTGAAAAACAATGACAATCAGTGACGGTTACTTTTTGAAACGCAAAACAAAGACTTTGTATCGTTTAGACTTTGTATCGTTTACAAATTCTTAAAACCTAACCAGTGAATAGCAAGATAGTGTTGTGGTATGTCGTGAAACCAGTGTAAAGAATTGTTCAGTGCCAAATTCGTGTACGTTGTACGTCATTTACGTGAGTAGTAACAAACAAAAGAAAAATATGCGCACTGACGCCGGTTACAAGATACGTTAGAAATTTTCATCGTAACTACCAATCAAGTGTCGCGCATGCGGCAAACAAGGACAAACAAGCGGATTTTCGGACGAAGACGACCGCCGTCAAGAAGCCGTTGCCTGTGCCGACTGCTACAGGCGTTGGGCGGCGACCGTAGGCCAGCAGCAGCTCACTGATGTGCTTCAAGTGTGGCACGC
Source organism: Xestia xanthographa (assembly GCA_905147715.2). NCBI lineage: Eukaryota > Metazoa > Arthropoda > Insecta > Lepidoptera > Noctuidae > Xestia > Xestia xanthographa. Next base: position 5,243,213 of record LR990655.1, read on the forward strand.
CGGGCCACATCGCCAGTCGCTGCGCAGCAGGCCAGCGCTGGTCCAGTGCTGCTGTACTGGTCGAGAAGTGAGTCAACCTTTGCATCATCGAGCCGGAACATGAAAGTACTTTGGTGAGTCGTTTTCATTTTGTTTGAGGTTTGGGTGCCGTTCCCGTGGGATATGTTGAAAATGAAGCGACTTGCGTGGTTCCCAATTTTATATTGAAGACTATTAATGAATTTACAATGATGTAGTGGTAGGACTGGGTAGGTCTGTCTTCGTGGGTGGACGAGAAGGTAAAAGGAATGACTCGATACAAAACTAGCCTTATATAGGCGTGGTGAATGTACTGGAGAACGGAGGGGCGCCAGCTCAGCGCGGTGGCAGATGGGTGCGCGAGCTCGTAGTGCTGGTTTCTCTCTTCATTGGTAGATGGCGCCGGTGGAGCGCATCAGCGCATCAGGTCGCGCCGCTTAGGCGCTAGGTGGCGTGAACAAATTTTGTTATGACTCTGGAGCAGAGTGCCAATTCTGTTTAATCTGTCTAAGAGTGAGCATATTTATCCTGTCGTTGCTATAACTGGTGTAGTTCAAGGTTCGGTAAATGGTAATTCGAAGATTTTAGCCTGTGTTAGAAAGATCCCCGATCACAAAGTTCCTCGAGAATTAGATGTCATAGTTGATGACAGTGGTAGTGAGACCAAATCTGATTAAGAAAGGCTTGTACACTCATACTCGAAACTTTAGACCGCACCACATGAGTGGCATGTGGCGATGGGTCAGGTAGACCGCACCTCATGAGTAACATGATGGCGATGGGTCTGTTATCTGTTGGACCGCACCTCATGAGTAACATGATGGTGATGGGTCTGTTATGAGTTAGACCGCACCTCGTGAGTAACACGTGGTGATGGGTCTGTTGGACCGCACCTCATGAGTAACATGTGGCGATGGGTCTGTAGGAAATCGTTGGTGCGATTTCTGTCTGTGTTGGTGCACAGAGCGCTTATGACAGTTTTATGAGTTGAGTTTGCATTGCCTAAGAATTATGGTAAAAGTAACAGAATTGTTAGAATTCCTGTGTTGTAACTTTTTTTTTGATCGGACCTTTTCCAATGTTGATCGGACTTTTTCCAATGTTGATAGGACCTTTTGCAATGAGAGAGCAGGCATCGCGCAATATAGTTGAAAGTTCCAATTATGACAGACTGCGAAAAATAACTGACGTTGACATGCTCGTAGGTGACAATGACGAGACTAGCCATGACGAAAATGATAACGCTGACGAGACTAGTTAAATATCAAGTAGTCCACTTAACATTTTGAGTACCCAGCATAGTAAGAGTTTTCTTATAATCTCATTTTCTAAACTAAACTAACTATGATGATTTTAATTGTTTTGATTTTAATGGATCCACTGTTTACAACTACAATGCTTTCGATGGACTGAAAGCATACCCGATGGACTGGGTATTGTTGTGGCCGCATCAGAAGCGCCGGAGCATGTAAGAGGTGCACGTTGACTGCTTTTTCTGTGCAGTATACTCTTTGCGAGGAGTAGCACTTACGCGGCTGAGATGGTTAGCTTCTGACGATGGGTTCACATTTTACGTTGTGACTTGCCCATGGACTGGCAATTGAGTGTAGAGTCACGTGTAGAGTCACGTGCAGAGTCACGTGCAGAGTCACGTGCAGAGTCACGTGCAGAGTCACGTGCAGAGTCACGTGCAGAGTCACGTGTAGAGACACGTGTAGAGACACGTGTAGAGACACGTGTAGAGACACGTGTAGAGACACGTGTAGAGACACGTGTAGAGACACGTGTAGAGACACGTGTAGAGACACGCGTAGAGACACGCGTAGAGACACGCGTAGAGACACGCGTAGAGACACGCGCAGAGACACGCGCAGAGACACGCGCAGAGACACGCGCAGAGACACGCGCAGAGACACGCGCAGAGACACGCGTAGAGACACGTGCAGAGTCACGTGCAGAGTCACGTGTAGAGACACGTGTAGAGACACGTGTAGAGACACGCGTAGAGACATGCGTAGAGACACGCGTAGAGACACGCGTAGAGACACGCGTAGAGACACGCGCAGAGACACGCGCAGAGACACGCGCAGAGACACGCGCAGAGACACGCGCAGAGACACGCGCAGAGACACGCGCAGAGACACGCGCAGAGACACGCGCAGAGACACGCGTAGAGACACGCGTAGTGACGCGTAGTGACGGGTAGTGACGCGTAGTGACGGGTAGTGACGCGTAGTGACGGGTAGTGACGCGTAGTGACGCGTAGTGACGCGTAGTGTTGCGTAGTGACGCGTAGTGACGCGTAGTGACGCGTAGTGACGCGTAGAGTGACGTGTAGAGTGACGTGTAGAGTGACGTGTAGAGTGACGTGTAGAGTGACGTGTAGAGTGACGTGTAGAGTGACGTGTAGAGTGACGTGTAGAGTGACGTGTAGAGTGACGTGTAGAGTGACGTGTAGAGTGACGTGTAGAGTGACGTGTAGAGTGACGTGTAGAGTGACGTGTAGAGTCTAATTTTCCGACGAGTTTATTATTCTGACACCAGATACACTTTGCAATTATTAAATTGAAATTGCCAGTGTGAATATGTTCACGACCATGTACGTGCTATGCCAGATTGCTATGTTCCGTTGGAATTGAATGCTAATTTGGAAGTACCTGGAAGTGCCGATGACGGCAAAAGTAAGTAGATATAGCAGTGTTAACCTATCATGTGACAAATTGTCTGTGTGACAATCAGTCTGTGTAACAATCAGTCTGTGTGACAATCAGTCTGTGTGACAATCAGTCTGTGTGACAATCAGTTTGTCTGTGTGACAATCAGTCTGTGTGACGAACCGTATGTGTGACAAAATGTTTGTGTTAACCCATTGATATTACTATCCCTCTATGAGATAATTAGATATGTCTGAATGACAACCATTTTGGGTGATGTTGATTAAAGAAAGAATAGGGCCAGAATGGCCGAGCTTGAGTGTACTACTTACCGTGATTTTGCTCTTTACAGATAGTTCCGATGACGAGACACACGAGGACGTGTGAAGGCGCAGGACGGCCGTGACGGCGCGTTCATATTATTTTACGTATTTTTTGTGTTTTATTTAATTTGTGTAGTCACTGGGTGATGCACATGGCAGATCCATTTAATGGATGTGAAAGCAATGCGATTGCTGGTCGGCTGGAGAGCCGTAGCGTTAGAGGTTTTACTCGAGGGTTTCTGTAAGCTTGGTAGTTTTTAATGCTGTAGAGTTCTAAAAGTTGATTCGAACGACTGTTACATGGCCCAAGGGTTGACCTATTTTCAATTATTCCCAATTAACCGTGTTTGATTTAATCAACTGCCTCGTTGGTATAGTGATGGCAAGCGTGACTGCTGAGCATGAGGTCCTGGGTTCGATTCCCAGGTCGGGCATTGTGTTATTGAGTTTTTCCATCAGGAATTTCTCAGTAACAGCCACGGTGTCTGGATTTGCGCCGGTTGATGACTAGCGAACTGTGAGTGTACTATTAAGTACACCTCTGTTAAACCCTTTGGGGATTACAGATGGGATGTTATGAGTTTGGTCAGGAGTGACCGAGTGGAACAAATTTCTGTCGTGGACTTTTTGCTTGCAGGGTAAACATCACACGAGGACGTGTGCAAGCAGGATGGCCGTGTCGCATCCGGTCATGAGCACGGACGGGCGAATGAATCGAAAGCGCGCCAGTGGTGACATCACGCGACCTACTCCCCACCATGGCGGCTTTTACAGAGTCCTGATGTTAACACTTCGTGGCGGGGCGGACAGTCTGGGTCTGACCGCAGCGGAGTGAAGACGTCTTGAAACTGTACACGATTCATTGTGCCTAGTGTTAATGTGTGAAAGTGTAATGTCAAGTTATTTGTTAGACTCAGTGTATCTTTTTGAAAAGAGTAACCATGGAGTTTCTTGCCGGTTCTTCTCCATGGAAACAACCTACCCGAACCGAGCAATGTGAAATAAAATAGTGTTTCGCATCCAATGTGTTTTCATAGCACGAAACCCGTGTTCTGCCCACATAAGCTCGAACTTAGCGAAATAAATTCCTGACAAACCCCGACATATTTAATAATGTTTTTTTATAATAGTATTTTATGTGACCAAAAAGTTCATGAACTCTTTGGTCAAAATTTTGAATCGGTTCCCGCCAAAAAAATAAAAAAAAGGTATTCTATTTTCGAGGATGAAACAAAGGTTCTATTTATGAAATTAATCTTTGAATTATATAAATTAGGTACTATTTTAAGCTTGCAACGGATATTTATACCAAGGTTGTATTCAAGTTTATAAATACAATTGTTGATACTGGAAAAGGCGTATACGTAGATACTGCTTCCATCGAAGTAGCCAACTTTTTTAACTACAGACATCGATCACTAACTACAGAACAACACTGAGTAACACTTCAGAACAACACTGAGTAACACTTTTTTTTATAAAATAAATTGCATAGTGATTTAAAACAGACAACGTTTGTGAAGCACTCGAGTTCGTATCGCTGATTCATGGCCGTCATATCTCAAGGCTTCCTCTGCGGTTTTCCTAAAATCTGGAACGTTTTGTTGGCTTTATTAACTTTATCTAATTTAATGCCTGCGTTTAGATTTGGATTAAAATGGTGGATTTGAAAAAGGATAAGTGAAACTTAATTAGTTTTGTCAACAGGATAATCTTAGACTTTTTGTTTTGATTGGTCGTTGATGATTTAATTGACGTCTGTCAATTAAATCATCAACGAACAATCAAACCTACTACCTTCTTACCTACTAGCTTAAACATGGTTAGCAAAAAAAATCCTATTATATCATCATCATTTCAGCCGAAAGACGTCCACTGCTGGACATAGACCTCCCCCAAGTGACGCCACATAGACCGATGACCTGGTGAAAGTTGTGGGAATCCGCTGGAAGCGAGACGCACGGGTCCTATTATGTTTGGAATAAAAGTCTGTCAACTCTATACCACTTCTGGGCAACGGTCGCCCTTCACTCCTTCCATTTTTCGCGGATTTGGGTGTCTGTGCATGTAGAATTATTACTGAGTCGAGTGAGTATAGATGAATCCGCAGAGTATAACGACAGTACCAAGAAACAAAAACTAATTTGTTACTTAGTTTTTTTTTGTAAAACGTCAAACGATTATCTGCGACATCAAAACTTTATTGTTATGTATATTTCTACCTACGCGTTCTGTGCCTCAGACAACATACAACGACTTGTGACTTCCCTTTATCAATCAAAATAAACGGCCTCAATCATTGATGGTTACTATTTTTATCGGCTAAGCAATCATACTTATCTCTCTACACAAAGAAAAACTCTTCAAGTAAATCGAAGTAAAAATATTAACGAAAACGTACTTCCTGACAAAAGTCAGAACACGAGCCACGAACCTTATAATTTCCTTTATCGATTTATCGAAAATATACGTAAGAACTTGTTATAACGTAACGTTCTAACCAAATTATAGTACGGCTTTGTGCACCGCCCCCTAGCGGAGAACCAACACGTGAGCCTAACATATGCAGAGGTCAATCAACCCCACATTATTATTGACAGCACTAGAAGTTGCAGGGGACATACCAGCACACATTTAATTAATAATGAGGATTTTTCGATGCTAGAATTCTACAGCAAAATCCAATTTACCTTGAGCCACCTCGTCCCTTCGATTTGTTTAACTCTCGGGTGTTTTAAGTGGATTTTGTATGGTATTTAAGTGTCGTGTTATGCTGGTCATGTTTTGAAGCAACGCACTCTGTTGCTAAGGGCTTCGTTCACGCATAATTGGCCCCCAGCCGGTCGCAGGCTTACGTCATCGCAATGTGCGATCAGAATGTATAGAACGCCTCGCAACGATGCTATGAGAAGGAAGTTTTAAAACAAACGTTTATAGAAAATAGAAACTTAAATGATTTTGTGTAAAACATAGAGTAGATCAGTTAGAGAGTTGCAGGGCATTTAGCAGTTGAATGATGTTACGTTATCAGGAAGTTCCCAGTTGGTTTTTGTGAAAATTCACAAAAATGTACCTATTGTATAAAATAGCGGCGTTGGTAAATTTTGCCCATGCTTTAAATAGTTTTTTTTCTATGTAAGTGAAAAGATAAAAACTAAATTGCTAAACTTATTAACTTGAGATAAGTTGGTTTTTCAAAAAATACTTGGAAACGAGATGTTTAAAATTGTGTCGTCTAAATAAACCTCACTTTAGTTTTCGAGGTTAACACAAATTCGTATAATTCATTTCGAAACAGGATGCGTATTTGATAAGGCGTTTTTTGGGAGAAAACATTGAATGTTAATTAATGCAATTCTGAAACACCCAGAGAGGCGCGTTACTTTGTGCAATTAATTCATCACTAGATACTGCAAAAAAAAGGGTAAAGACCTCCTTCCTTCTTTCCATTTATTTCTGTCTTTGGCTATTTGGGTGTACCAGCTATGGGAACTTTAAATACAATGTTTATACTGAAGTATCTATTTTAATATAAAAATAAAGCTGTTTTTCAAACCTTATCTCGCTCACTGGGACGGGCGTTTGTGCAGCAGTGCACTGCAATAAGCTTAGATAGTTCCTATCATCACCTGGGAACTAGTTTAGTAATACACTTAGTGTCACACGTTTCAACAGACGATTTCATATTCAAAGAGAATGAATGTACTGCATCACTGAGCACGGAATTGCCTGCTCTGTCTTAATGGGAGTCCCTAATTAAATTCGCAGCGCCGAATTGCGTCACGCGCATTACTTCTGTCATGATCGCCATTCAAAGCCATCAGCTGCAGCACGCTTCCTGATATTACCTATATGACGATAAAACAACGATATCCTCGTCTAACTTTACATTTTTAAAAGCTCGAAATGTAGGTATAGGTTTAAACTGTTCACTAATATTTAACGATACGCACGATATAGCAGACTACCCATAACTTATTCTTATTGCTACCTATCTCTCACTTGATGCAAGAAAAATAAATAAAGCCTCCCTTCCCCCACCCCCAGCGAGTTTATAGACTAGTTACGCTCACGTCGTTTGTAGGACACAAACAAGCGCCGTTCATAAATACGTAACTATCAATCTAGAACGAACGCAGGCTTAGCTTTTGTTCCACAATTCATTACACACCTACAAAGTCTAGGCCATCAACGGCCGCCTCATCTGCAGCCGGCCCTGACACCGACAAGGCCGACGCTAAGCCTTTTATCTAACGAGACACTGCATAAAGACGAGCCCCAATTTGTCCCCCAAACTTCACCGACCATTACGACTTTGAAGTCCGCGCTAATGATTCGAAGACCAACTTTAATCACCCCACCTACCATCAGAACAAAGGGCACTTCAAAACTAACCCGACCAAAGAATATTTTTAGATAAAGCTACATTCGTCAGCTCGAACCGGGCATAATTTAAAACCTTAATAAAGCTCAGTACCCACACTCAAAATTGTTGGAGAGGCTTTCAATTTGCTTCATAATTGGCACCGTTCGGATAGGCAGATGATGTTTAAGTGCTTTTAATGTTTGGCGCTCGCAATATTATGTCGGGGATATCTGGCCGGTCCCGGCGGAGCACGAGCCGGATTAGGCCGCCGGTGGGGTTGCAGCTCCCGGCTCACCTTGGAGAGTAATTATAATGATCGGCGCCGGAACCCTAGTCTGGGACGGGAGTCTTCCTGGAGAGGCGTGCCGGGCGCGGGTGGCGCACTGAGGTACGCCCACGCGGCGCGCCCTGCACCCCGCGCCTCTGCGTTCCCCTCCCGCGCCCCCCGCTCGCACGAGCGAGCGGCCCGTCCACACCCCCACCCCACGCACCGTAATAACCCAATTTGTAAGAACCCCCCATTTTCAAGGACGGCCGTCGGTCTTTATGGCGGCGGCGACGGCGGCGTTGATTCCCGACCTTGTTTATTTCAGTTTCTTTTTGTTTAGGAACTGGCTGAACTTATTTTCGTACGTCTGTACCCGGCCGGGTCTCGCTTGTTTTTGTAGTGTCCGATGGTGATTTGATATGTCGATCACAAAGGACGCCACGGCTACCTTTGTGTACCTGTCCGTGGTGCTCTATATCAATTATGTAGTTCTCTTCAAAGGCGAAATACAGAATTTCTATTCCTTTAGCCGTGACACGATAAGTAATTGGTTGTATTTTGTTTGAATGTCGATCAGCAGCCCGAATTTGTTCGTTACGCTGGGTAAATACGAAGTTTGGGGATGCTTTTAATGTGAGCATTTGTGTAAAACTGACCCAGTTTAATGATATCTGGAAGTTGGTCCAGTCGTATCTCTGAGCGCTCGATACTGCTCCTCGGAGCCAGGGTTACGTAAGATGTAAAAACCGGCGTTACATGCAGACATGTAAGGCGGGGGTAGCCTCATTTGTTTAAGCCGTTCTAAAGTTCAAGGTCGTCCAAGGCACCCTTATCAAAACCCGTCCTTCTGGTCCGTCTAGACGGCTTCACACCTCCAACCCTTTGAGGGACCAGTTCAATTATGGATTGTATTTTTTTCTCGAACACTTAACCGCGATTATTGTTCCTACAATTTCAGTGTCTCCAGAAAGTCATTGACCGAGCTTTAGAAAATTTTCTCTGTCGAATATCGTTTGTTACAAAGTTCACAAACAGTTTATTTGGAAATATAATAATATTAACCGTCCGTAATTTGTTTCTCTCTGAAATTTATTTTAACTAAACATCGTCGTTAATTAAAATGCCCTTTGCGTTTTGATTGGATTTTATGAGGTCTCATTAGTTACGAAGTCTTGTGATATTAAACATTATTATTTTCCTTATTTTTTCGGTGATGGATTCTGTTTGGTGACACGAACCGTGGTGTATTGATTACACGTGATTCGTCGTGCAACATCGACGACGCGACGCTGTAAAGGAAAATTAATATTAAGGGTCTGCATTGTAGACGAAGGCCGTTCGTAGCTACGTACATACATATTATATTCCTATGCGCATGCGAGTTGGGTTCCTTCAATCGATAAGTTCAATTAAATAGTTTATTTTGATACAAACCTTCCACTGGAGCAAGCTATCGATCAAAACAATTATGCTGTCCACCTCTAGGCAGTTATTTAGAAGACAAATAGACTAACGGCTGAACGTGCATTATTTCAGATGTTTGGCTGAAGGGTGGCGTTATAAGGGATATTAAGGGTGTTAGAAACACATCATTCATTTTTTATTTTGAGTCTTTTAAAGACGTTTCTACCCAACTGTTGCATAATATGTTTTATAACACATTTGCTCGTAAAGGGTCTCTTATTTCACCCATTTCAATATCGTAATGTATCTCATTACGTACTAGTGCAGTAATGTAAAGTACAACGCACGGTTTATCAAGATGCTCCGACAAAAAGGAACGATACTTTTTTAAATCTTAGCAAAGAGTTTTTATGTCAGAAAAGTGGTCAACATTTTATGAATAAAAATAACTTTGGGAGATAAAATATAATAAATAAACATTTAATTCTTTAATTTAATTAATTTTGACAATAAATTACAACCATTTAACAAAAGCACAAAAATATTAATTTACTTTATTAGTAATACTTGCTGTTTTTGTGCCTTTGCCTTCTAAAAAAAGCGCTGATGCGCACGCATCGCTAATTTGTGAACAAGTAAAAATTATTTTATCTGCTGATTTATTCGTTTAAGAAAGTCCGAGTTTTATTTATTTCCTCGCAAATATGTTATAAAACGTCGTATGACATGCGTGCGCTTTGATAATTACAGCCTCTGCTTTCTTGTAGCCCTCGCCTGCGGCTCGGGCTAGCAATATCGCCTCGGCCGTAATTTTCAACTTACCGCACTTATATCATAATGTACTATTACAGTCGAGGACTTTAATTGATGAGCCACTTGCCAGTTTTCGTAGTTTATGGGTTTAGTTGGTAATATTCGTACTCGTGAATATATAAAAGTGCAAAATTGGAAAGTGAAGGAATTGGAAAGAGAGTGGCTTATCAATTAAAGTCCTCGACTCTACGTCCACTGTAGCTAGTTCTTCGGATACACTCTGTACGATAAACAATTAATTCATGATTGTTGTCACAACATGCAACTAAAAACGTAGTAAACTCATGGTACTGCTCATCTTCAAAAGGCATTACAATCATGACTGAAAACCACAAGGTAACATTTAAATCGTTCCTCGTTGACTGCCTCGTTGGTCGAGTGGTACCATAAGGTTCTGGGTTGCATCCCGGGTCGGGCAAAGTATTATTGGGATTTTTCATTCGGAATTTCTCAGTACCCGCCACGGAGTTGAGATTTGTACCCAGTAGTTGGCAGCCGTGTGGTATCTGGCAGAGTAGAATAGAACCAACCCATTACACTCACGGGTGTCGTATAAGGCGACTAATGTCTGAGGCAGAACACCTTGCGCCTCCGTAGACCTGAGAATGTGCAGCAGCGTTTTCTGTTAGTCTTTCATCACTGCGATCTCCAATCCGCCTGCCAAGCGTGGAGATTACGGCAAATTCCTCCCATCATGGGAGAGACTTATGTCCAGCAGTGGACGTTATGGGCTGTTGTAGTAGTTGGCAATAGGCTCACCCCCTTTTACATCAGACTTAAAACATAACTGGCGACAGTTTTGTGTACTATTATGTACACCTGTTTTGCATGGTGTCGGACGTAAAGAATAGCACCATCCCATATCTTCCCGTGGGTGTCGTAAGAGGCGACTAAGGGACTTACCAGAGAATGGGCAGCAGCGTTCTCTATGCTTTTGTAACAACCGTACTGCGATCGCCAACCCGCCTGCCAAGCGTGGCGATTATGGCAAAACCCCCCTTGGGGGAGGCCTATGTCCAGCAGTGGACGTCTTTCGGCTGAAATGATGATGATGATGATGATGTACACCTCTGCCTAACCCTTCCGGGATTACAGGCGTGATGTTTTGTTATGCTAAGTTAAATAGTTCACAAAAACACGTTATATTTGGAAGCTACGAAATTAAACTTTCTATAATAACACATTTAATTAAACTCCAAATAACGCTCACATGCCGATTTCATTTTGATACAAATTTAATTAAGTATGCGCAAAGTTTGCACAGTTTTAATTTGAATTGGTACGTATTGGGTACGTTAGGTTACCTACACAAATATTTGTTCACCGTTAATATACGAGAATCATATCTAGTGAAATAGGTCTTGTTGGAATGTAATGGTATCTTAATCAAAATGTGTATTTGTGAGTGTGAACGGCCGGGTGGGAATCAGCACATTGTACAAATGTTTTTTTGGAGAAGTAAGTACAAGTACAAAGTACCTAGTAGTCCAAAGTATCTAGTAGTCCAAAGTATCTAGTAGACCAAAGTACCTACTATTCCAAAGTACCTGGTATTCCAAATTACCTAGTAGTCCAAAGTACCTAGTAGACCAAAGTACCTACTATTCCAAAGTACCTGGTAGTTCAAATTACCTAGTAGTCCAAAGTATCTAGTAGACCAAAGTACCTACTATTCCAAAGTACCTGGTAGTCCAAATTACCTAGTAGTCCAAAGTACCTAGTAGACCAAAGTACCTACTATTCCAAAGTACCTGGTAGTCCAAATTACCTAGCAGTCCAAAGTATCTAGTAGACCAAAGTACCTACTATTCCAAAGTACCTGGTAGTCCAAATTACCTAGTAGTCCAAAGTACCTAGTAGACCAAAGTACCTACTATTCCAAAGTACCTGGTAGTCCAAATTACCTAGTAGTCCAAAGTATCTAGTAGACCAAAGTACCTACTATTCCAAAGTACCTGGTAGTCCAAATTACCTAGTAGTCCAAAGTACCTAGTAGGCCAAATTACCTAGTAGTCCAAAGTACCTAGTAGGCCAAAGTACCTAGTAGTCCAAAGTACCTACTATTCCAAAGTACCTGGTAGTCCAAATTACCTAGTAGTCTAAAGTACCTAGTAGACCAAAGTACCTACTATTCCAAAGTACCTGGTAGTCCAAATTACCTAGCAGTCCAAAGTATCTAGTAGACCAAAGTACCTACTATTCCAAAGTACCTGGTAGTCCAAATTACCTAGTAGTCCAAAGTACCTAGTAGACCAAAGTACCTACTATTCCAAAGTACCTGGTAGTCCAAATTACCTAGTAGTCCAAAGTATCTAGTAGACCAAAGTACCTACTATTCCAAAGTACCTGGTAGTCCAAATTACCTAGTAGTCCAAAGTACCTAGTAGGCCAAATTACCTAGTAGTCCAAAGTACCTAGTAGGCCAAAGTACCTAGTAGTCCAAAGTACCTACTATTCCAAAGTACCTAGTAGTCCAAAGTACCTAGTAGTCCAAAGTACCTAGTAGTCCAAAGTACCTAGTAGTCCAAAGTACCTAGTAGTCCAAAGTACCTAGTAGTTCAAAGTACATAGTAGGCCAAATTACCTAGTAGTCCAAAGTACCTAGTAGGCCAAAGTACCTAGTAGTCCAAAGTACTTACTATTCCAAAGTACCTAGTAGTCCAAAGTACCTAGTAGTCCAAAGTACCTAGTAGTCCAAAGTACCTAGTAGTCCAAAGTACCTAGTAGTCCAAAGTACCTAGTAGTCCAAAGTACCTAGTAGTCCAAAGTACCTAGTAGTCCAAAGTACCTAGTAGTCCAAAGTACCTAGTAGTTCAAAGTACCTAGTAGGCCAAATTACCTAGTAGTCCAAAGTACCTAGTAGGCCAAAGTACCTAGTAGTCCAAAGTACCTACTATTCCAAAGTACCTAGTAGTCCAAAGTACCTAGTAGTCCAAAGTACCTAGTAGTCCAAAGTACCTAGTAGTCCAAAGTACCTAGTAGTCCAAAGTACCTAGTAGTTCAAAGTACCTAGTAGGCTAAATTACCTAGTAGTCCAAAGTACCTAGTAGGCCAAAGTACCTAGTAGTTCAAAGTACCTAGTAGGCCAAATTACCTAGTAGTCCAAAGTACCTAGTAGGCCAAAGTACCTAGTAGTCCAAAGTACCTACTATTCCAAAGTACCTAGTAGTCCAAAGTACCTAGTAGTCCAAAGTACCTAGTAGTCCAAAGTACCTAGTAGTCCAAAGTACCTAGTAGTCCAAAGTACCTAGTAGTCCAAAGTACCTAGTAGTCCAAAGTACCTAGTAGTCCAAAGTACCTAGTAGTTCAAAGTACCTAGTAGGCCAAATTACCTAGTAGTCCAAAGTCCCTAGTAGTCCAAAGTACCTACTATTCCAAAGTACCTAGTAGTCCAAAGTACCTAGTAGTCCAAAGTACCTACTAGTCCAAAGTACCTACTAGTCCAAAGTACCTACTAGTCCAAAGTACCTAGTAGTCCAAAGTACCTAGTAGGCTAAAGTACCTAGTAGTTCAAAGTACCTAGTAGTACAAAGTACCTAGTAGTCCAAAGTACCTAGTAGTCCAAAGTACCTAGTAGTTCAAAGTATCTAGTAGTCCAAAGTACCTAGTAGTCCAAAGTACCTAGTAGTCCAAAGTACCTAGTAGTTCAAAGTACCTAGTAGGCCAAATTACCTAGTAGTCCAAAGTACCTAGTAGTCCAAAGTACCTAGTAGGCCAAAGTACCTAGTAGTCCAAAGTACCTACTATTCCAAAGTACCTAGTAGTCCAAAGTACCTAGTAGGCCAAAGTACCTAGTAGTCCAAAGTACCTACTATTCCAAAGTACCTAGTAGTCCAAAGTACCTAGTAGTCCAAAGTACCTAGTAGTCCAAAGTACCTAGTAGTTCAAAGTACCTAGTAGTCCAAAGTACCTAGTAGGCCAAATTACCTAGTAGTCCAAAGTACCTAGTAGGCCAAAGTACCTAGTAGTCCAAAGTACCTACTATTCCAAAGTACCTAGTAGTCCAAAGTACCTAGTAGTCCAAAGTACCTAGTAGTCCAAAGTACCTAGTAGTCCAAAGTACCTAGTAGTTCAAAGTACATAGTAGGCCAAATTACCTAGTAGTCCAAAGTACCTAGTAGGCCAAAGTACCTAGTAGTCCAAAGTACTTACTATTCCAAAGTACCTAGTAGTCCAAAGTACCTAGTAGTCCAAAGTACCTAGTAGTCCAAAGTACCTAGTAGTCCAAAGTACCTAGTAGTCCAAAGTACCTAGTAGTCCAAAGTACCTAGTAGTCCAAAGTACCTAGTAGTCCAAAGTACCTAGTAGTTCAAAGTACCTAGTAGGCCAAATTACCTAGTAGTCCAAAGTACCTAGTAGGCCAAAGTACCTAGTAGTCCAAAGTACCTACTATTCCAAAGTACCTAGTAGTCCAAAGTACCTAGTAGTCCAAAGTACCTAGTAGTCCAAAGTACCTAGTAGTCCAAAGTACCTACTATTCCAAAGTACCTAGTAGTCCAAAGTACCTAGTAGTCCAAAGTACCTAGTAGTCCAAAGTACCTAGTAGTCCAAAGTACCTAGTAGTCCAAAGTACCTAGTAGTCCAAAGTACCTAGTAGTCCAAAGTACCTAGTAGTCCAAAGTACCTAGTAGTCCAAAGTACCTAGTAGTTCAAAGTACCTAGTAGGCCAAATTACCTAGTAGTCCAAAGTCCCTAGTAGTCCAAAGTACCTACTATTTCAAAGTACCTAGTAGTCCAAAGTACCTAGTAGTCCAAAGTACCTAGTAGTCCAAAGTACCTACTAGTCCAAAGTACCTACTAGTCCAAAGTACCTAGTAGTCCAAAGTACCTAGTAGGCTAAAGTACCTAGTAGTTCAAAGTACCTAGTAGTACAAAGTACCTAGTAGTCCAAAGTACCTAGTAGTCCAAAGTACCTAGTAGTTCAAAGTATCTAGTAGTCCAAAGTACCTAGTAGTCCAAAGTACCTAGTAGTCCAAAGTACCTAGTAGTTCAAAGTACCTAGTAGGCCAAATTACCTAGTAGTCCAAAGTACCTAGTAGTCCAAAGTACCTAGTAGGCCAAAGTACCTAGTAGTCCAAAGTACCTACTATTCCAAAGTACCTAGTAGTCCAAAGTACCTAGTAGTCCAAAGTACCTAGTAGTCCAAAGTACCTAGTAGTCCAAAGTACCTAGTAGGCCAAAGTACCTACTATTCCAAAGTACCTAGTAGTCCAAAGTACCTAGTAGTCCAAAGTACCTAGTAGTCCAAAGTACCTAGTAGTTCAAAGTACCTAGTAGTCCAAAGTACCTAGTAGTCCAAAGTACCTAGTAGTCCAAAGTACCTAGTAGTTCAAAGTACCTAGTAGTCCAAAGTACCTAGTAGTCCAAAGTACCTAGTAGTCCAAAGTACCTAGTAGTTCAAAGTACCTAGTAGGCCAAATTACCTAGTAGTCCAAAGTACCTAGTAGGCCAAAGTACCTAGTAGTCCAAAGTACCTACTATTCCAAAGTACCTAGTAGTCCAAAGTACCTAGTAGTCCAAAGTACCTAGTAGTCCAAAGTACCTAGTAGTCCAAAGTACCTACTAGTCCAAAGTACCTACTAGTCCAAAGTACCTAGTAGTCCAAAGTACCTACTAGTCCAAAGTACCTACAAGTCCAAAGTATATTTTAGTGATAGTCTAGTGGTGTGACCGTCGCCGCGTCGGACTGCCAAGTCATAGGTCTCGAGTTTGAACCCAAGAACACACCTCTGATTATTCGGATTCATGTGCGTATTGTATAACAATCACTTGCTTCGGTGAAGGAAAACATCGTGAGGAAACCAGCATGCTTGAGAGATATTTCCCGATCCGGCATGTAAAACCAAGTCAGAGGCACATGGGCGGCATAAAAACTCTGACACCAGGTTAGGCATACTACTACTACTACTACAACAGCCCTATAACGTCCACTGCTGGACATAAGCCTCTCCCATGATGGGAGGAATTTGCCGTAATCTCCACGCTTGGCAGGCGGATTGGAGATCGCAGTGACGAAAGACTAACAGAAAACGCTGCTGCCCATTCTCTGGTCTACGGAGGCGCAAGGTGTTCTGGCTCAGACATTAGTCGCCTTATACGACACCCGTGAGTGTAATGGGTTGGTTCTGTTCTACTCTGCCGGATACCATATGGCTAACAGGCAGGCATACTAACCACACGATAAAGAAAGAAAAGAACTAGTAGTCCTTCTGATATTTTCAGGCTAATCACAGCGGAGAGTTAGTCAAGAGTAATAAAGTCCAAGAGTGTTTTCTCTTCTCCCACTGTCATTGTGGTGTGGTGTGGTGTCGTGTCTTTCGAGACATGAGGGTATCATACCGTCAACTTCATAACTCCCGGTCAAAACCTAACCCTGGAAATGATTACTTACTTTATATGTTGGCACAAAGGCAAAATTATCAGAACACACACAAAAACCGTCCCAACATCGTCTAAAAGTCTGACAACCAGTCTTACCAAGGGGTGTCGTATTACCCAGTACTAACTAGGTTGTGGAGGTCAGATAGGCAGTCGCTCCATGTAAAATACTGGTATTCAGCTGCATTCGGTTAGACTGGAAGCCGACCCCAACATAGTTGGGAAAAGGCTAGATTATGATGAAACATCGTCGAAATTTTAGACTCTAAAAGATCAGGCATTGGAATGCCTTCACTTACAGATCGTCTATCTATAGTTATTTCTATATGAAAGTACCTACTTTTAAATCAAGTACCCTCATTACCTAGTTTTCTCTTGGTCTGCATGTTGTCTAACAAACAAAGTACTCCAGATATTGAAGATTTTGTTTAATATATACCTTAAAACAAATTCTCAATACAACAGACTAGCGGACGTCCCGCGGTTTCACCCACGAGTTCCCGTTCCCGTGGGAGTACGGGAATAAAATATAGCCTATACTCACGAATAATGTAGATTTCTAATGGTGAAAGAATTTTTGAAATCGGTTAATTACTTCCGGAGATTACCCCCTACATACAAACTTACAAACAAATGTTACCTCTTTATAATATTAGTATAGATAGATTGTAAGGCAGGTTATTGGTTAATATAGATGAAACATAGGTATGTTTTATCTATATTACTACACATAATAAATCTGTAGAAAAATCGTTTTTGTACATCGAAAATATTTCGAAAAAAAATTGTCAGGGTGTGAAAGGATAACCAACAGAACTCATTTCCAGCATTTTTAGAATTTTTGTCTGTTTCGATGATCAAGCATCACGTACAAATTACGAAACCAATGTAGATAACTTTTATACATAAAAATTGCGCATATCTTTAGGTATTATTTAGTTTTTGTTTCATCGTAATCGGTTAATGCTATCAAAAGATATATGAATTTAAAGTGTTCAAGAAGAACTAATCATCAAATGTAAGATACAGCGACATCTATTGTATTAAAATGATACTAATGACTGAAAATGTGCTCACCAGAAAACTTTTAAATCAACTGACCGGCTTTAAAAAAGTTATTACAGCATAAGGTACTCTAGATTAGTCTACATGATGCTGCTTTGAAAATTTACATAGCATGATTTCCGTGCATTATATTAAAGCAGTTAAACATTTTGGCAGATAGATGGCGATGTCCATTTCACTGCATTTTCTAAATCGTATGACCCTCGCCCGTGTCAGTTGCCTCAAGATTGGTTTTTTAACCGACATAGCAAAAATAAGGAAGTTCTTAATTTGACGCGTATAATTTTTTTATGGATGACCACGCATAACTTTTTACAGAGAAGTCCGATATACATGGTCCTTTTTTTGTGAAAAACTTAGGTATATCTCAAAGTTGGTGCCATTTATAATTGAAAATCGTGTTTGGGTTAATTTCCTGCACCTTTGATGAGAAATTTCGACCTAGCTGGAGTATGACTGTTTATAGAGTGTCTAAGGAAGAAGACGTAGATAAGGCTATAGAGGCAAGCCCTTATTTGGAAAAGCATGAGAGCATCAATGATAAATGTTGCAAAAATAGGGAAAATTTATTTCTTTTAAAGAGCTGCCGTTGCGAGTGCTGCATAAACGATTAAAGTTACGCTACAATCATGTATACGGGAATTCTTCCTCTTAAAACGTTCTAAAAAAATCCGCGATAGCATACTTACGTCTATCTTTTAAGGTTGACTCTGCAATGACTCACATTCTCTCTAACCCTCTCTCTCATGTGACGCAGACGAAGTTGTGCGGGTCAGCTAGTAGTTAATAAACTTATGTTTTCATGACTGTACTCTGTCCAGTTGCTAATCTGTCCAGCTGCGAATCTGTCCAGCTGAGAATCTGTCTAATTGCTACGGAGGCGATTTATCTTTAGTTTTTTTGTAAATAATAATATAATAATATATAATTATAATATATTGCTGGACATTACACACAGCGCCATCTAGTGCCACACTAAGCAACGAGGCTTGTGTCGTGGACACCAGATAGTTGATATACTACATAGATACTTTTTTGTTTGTAAATACATACTTATTATACATATAAACATCCATGACTCGGAAACAAATGTCCATGCTCATCACACAAACGTAAATTGCATGCTAGAAGTACCAAGAGCCGTCCGTGCCTCGTCCTATCATCTTACTTAAGGGGAAAGCACCAAGATAGCCCAGGAAATTCGAATAAAAAATATAAATGCGCAAAATATTATTACCCCTATAAGTTCATTAAATCCCATTGAATGTCTGTCATGAAAAGGTCATTCAATGGGATTAAATGAACTTGGAGGGTTGTATTGATGATTTAAATGATTATAACTCTGTAAAGCCATATTTTTCACGGCAGTGAATCATATTTTAATCAAGATACAACCTAACTCTTACCGGCAAAATGCAAAAAAAACGTAAGAAAGTTTGATTTTCGCGGGCTCGCTCAAAGCAAAAGAATGTTACAATTAAGTCACTAGAGACTAAAGTAAGTAACAACTGGAGTCCGCCTGGCATATACACGATTATTAAATTACAGCCTGTGTTTGATTTGGGTCCAGCCCCGGTCTGTGGTTTGGACTTACTTAAGAATTGTATGTTATACTTCATTCCTGGTGGGATAAACTGAGAATAATGTGCTCTATGAGAATTTACTTATGTTTGTTCACTCGAAAATATATATTTCTGTTGCTAGGCTGGGTATTTAAGTTTATAAATGGTGGTAAGAGGAAACAAGGAAAGTGTCTTTGTTGGAGGAAAATGGAAAACTGATTCAACCAAAAGGTTAAGCTTATTCATTACTTACCTTTAAACAACACATTGGACACGTGTAAAGGTTTACATAGATCTAGTTCTATCACAAGTTGGAACTTGAAAAGTAGCTTTCCATTCTGTAAGTCATCATTTCAGCCGAAAGACGCCCACTGCTGGACATAAGCCTCCCCCAAGTGTCGCCACATTGACCGGTCCCGTGTCACTCGCATCTATTCTGTAAATAAAGGGTGTAAATTGACCTATAACGAAGCCTAAAGACACTTGTTCTCCCCATAGTTGCGATCATTTTTTTGTTAAGGACCATACCTACCCTACCTAGTAGTTACGGAGATATTGGAGGTCAAAGACCCACATTTTTCACAAGTTATTTTTCAAATACTAGTTTTTAAAGTATTTGACTTTAAATACCTTCATAACCCGTTTACTATTAAATCGTCCATCAGCACAATGTTTTGAGTGCGTTACATTGAGCTTTAACGTTAAAAGTGATTTTTCACCCCAAAAAAAGTCACTTCCCAGCAATATTTTTTACACCGTAGAGTTACTACGTCCAGTATTTGTACGCAATCTTACAAAACAAGTTCCTGGCTAAATAAGTCGATCGTCGATCGGGTCGACCTTTAGGTTAAGCCGTGCTTGCCTAGGTTGGTCCATGAATAGGTGACCAGACCAGTGACCACACTTGATATACCGAGTTTTCTCCGTGCATCGAGAAACACGTTAAGCCGTTTATCCCGGCTGTCATTTGAAGATCATTGACAGTCGTTTGACCTAAAAGTCTGAAAACCAGTCTTGCAAAGGGGTATCGTATTGCCCAGTACTAACTGGGTCGTGGAGGTCAGATAGGCTCCATGTTAAATACTGCTGCATCCGGTAAGACTGGAAGCCGACCTCATAGTTGGGAAAAAAGCTAGCCAGATGATATCTAACAAAACCAGACTATGGGTAGGAAAGCTGTGGGTGCACTCGCCCTTGCGATACAAGGTGACAGAAGCGTAGGAAGACATATTGGTCGAAAGTTGATACCTGATGGGTGTACAATGGAATTAACCTTTTCGGTAAAACATGGACAAGGTGGGCACAATACAGGGAAGAATGACGTCAAGGCCAATTTGTGGTAATTATATTTTCGAGCCGTTTGGGGTTGAAACTCTAGGGCCGTGGGGTCCGAGTGCCCATAGCCTGTTCAAAGAACTTTCAAAACGCCTAGTTGACGCTTCCCGTGACCCAAGAGCTGGCTTTTACCTTGGTCAGAGGCTAAGTGTTGCCATACAACGTGGCAACGCCGCCAGTCTCTTGGGCACATTACCAGCTGACAGCGTTGAGGAGGAGTTTTTCGATGCCCTTTTATAGTTTGTTGTTAGTTTATTTCATTTAGTTTATTTAATACTTAGTTTTAATCAATTATGTAAATATTTACCTAGTATCAAAATAAAAATCCTTTTGCCTTGTTACAAAAAAAAGGCCAATTTAGACGATAGTCACTTACTAAAAGAACACAATTCACCCTCCATTACATAATGCGTCATCAACAGTCCTGTAATTAAAATAATATATTTCATTAACAACGTAGTTATTAAAGGGGTGAATACAAAAGTCATATACAACCGTAGTTTTGTACGATAACATCTGAAAGAGTAAAATGACTCACGAGTATACTAAAATAACGAAACTGCCTTAGACTTTTATGCAAGCATAAATATTGTTGTCTTGCATGCACGTTGCAAAACACGCGTGTTTGTAATAGCTTATGTTAATGTATGAGGCATCAACTAAAATAAAAAAGTGAGTATCACACGCCTTTACCTTCCATCTGAGCTATACTGGTCGTTCAAAAGGATTGTTTAATGTTTAAAGAGGTCTATTTTAGCAGTTATGGTCTATCTGCTGATGGGTGACCACCCGTAACATACCGAGTTAACTCCAAAAGCGCTTTAAACCGTCGCGGCATCGGTTCCGGCCGTAAATTGTAGATCTTTGACAGTTGTTCCCGGTAGTTAGTGGCTCGAAGGTCTATCAACTAGTCTTAACAAGGGGTGTCGTATTATCCAGTTTCTATACTGGGTTGTGGAAGTCAGATAGGCAGTCGCTCCTTGAAAAATACTGATAGCTACATCAGGTTAGACTGGAAGACCCCCAACATAGTTGGGAAAAGGCTAGGCAAGGGCATCTTGACTTCGA
Source organism: Xestia xanthographa (assembly GCA_905147715.2). Classification (NCBI taxonomy): domain Eukaryota; kingdom Metazoa; phylum Arthropoda; class Insecta; order Lepidoptera; family Noctuidae; genus Xestia; species Xestia xanthographa. Next base: position 5,264,467 of record LR990655.1, read on the forward strand.
CAGTCTGTTGTCAAAAATGAACTGACAAATCAGTGCTCATACACTACCCATATCACGCACGTATGCTACGCATATCAGTGTTCATGTGCTTCGTATTACGCACTAAGACGTTAACGACGACGAGGTTAACACCTTTGAAGAGAGAAAAAGGTCGCATCAGTGAGATTTGAAACGTAAAAAAACTTTAAAGCTTTGCCACCTAAAGCTATACTCATATGATGTTCTGATATGTCAGCCTAATGCTCGGAGTTCTTCGGCCAAAGTTGGATATGCTAGCCGTTTGCGAGCACATGAAAAAGCAGCATACCAAAGCTCTCGACATTTACCCTAGAAAATCATCGAATGTTATCGCTGTGGCTAAAATCGCGTAGATGGCATCATCATCAATAAGAAGCATAAGAAAACTAAGCATGGAGCATGGAACAGTTCATGAAAGTAAGTTTCAAAAACTCTTCTCAAACCCCCTTTCTAACCGACTTCCAATTTTTTTTTTTTTTTTACTTTTGCGCAATGTTGTTAACCTACAATATTATACGTAACAAACAGAGTACCAACCACCATATAAATGAAACAAAGTTACCTCCAAAAGGTCTTTCAGTCCGCGAATCAACAATTCAGAATTACAGTCAAAACTTCAGCATTCTTTTATGATACATTTCTTCTCCTTTGTTTACGCTTGGCTGCAATATCTGGCCGTGTCAATGCCAAGATCACGTACTACAGCCGCCATCTTTTATTCATATTCTAGACTAAATTATGCACGAACAGGGAATATGCATAAATTTTCTTTTTTTTATTTCGACACGGAATGATAAAGTACTATAAAAATAATGACAAAAAGCGAAAACAAGACACAAATCGGTCAAACAACACAAAAGTTATAACCATTTAAACTTTTGTTTCTCTCTCTTTCTAGATAAACGGAATTTAGTATAGATTTTGTACGTCGATGCAGCGAATGACGTCATTCGCTGTATCGGATCTCTCTGTCTAATCAGCAGTTTCAAATGCTTATAACTTAGTATTTTTTTAAATAGGTATAAAAAAAATAATTTCACTTTCCTATTTCTGACGTTAATACGTTTTGTTTAGAGCGATAAAAAAAGATCATGCATATATACCCTATTACCACGAAATTCTTAAAAATATAACTGCATCTTTAAATACGAATGACGTGTCTTTATTAACAACTAGCTGACGTCCCGTGGTTTCACCCGCGTAGTTCCCGTTCACGTGGGAGTACGGGAATAAAATATAGCCTATAGCACTCACGAATAATGTAGCTTTCTACCAGTGAAGCAATTTTTAAAATTGGTTCATTACTTCCGGAGATTACCCCCTACATACAAACTTACAAACATACAAACTTACAAACAAATGTTATCTCTTTATAATATTAGTATAGATTTATCAAAAAGAATTTGGGTCGTATAGGACCAAAAGCACGGGTCAACTTATCGATCGGTTTTCTAAGGAAAGTTGCACCTTGATGTGTGTTGGTGGATAAGTATCCTTATTCTACGTTGAAAAGGTGTCATGGACGGTACCTAAAACTTATTTAATGTTCTCAATAGGGAATATGCACGTAATTTTTTCTTCTCTTAAATCAATAAAATACAGTACTATCAACATAAGAAAAATATTAAAAATTTAAGTTCAACTACTGCTTGTCGCTTAAAAATAATATTAAACTCCTGCAATTTTCTATGACAGTTCAAACGTCCGTAGCTGTCGCGGCCATGATGTGACGTCATTTACCACAATCTGCCTTGTTTAGATCCAATTATTTGCCCTTAATAGAATAATTTTACTAATGATGTGTGCTCTAATCAAGTAAAAATTGCAATAACAATATTATAATAAAATCTTAGTGAAACTTTAAGCACTTTTCAAATAAAAGTGTTTTTTTTTTTACCATAGAGTTTGACGTCACTACCGGCGTTATAGAGGACGACGCGTTTTGAGAGTGCGTTTCGATTCACCAAAAACATGCTATATGAAACAGTAAATTGTAAAATAAGTGATGTATTAGCAACATAACCAAGTGTACCACAATGGTTTTATGGGATAATACAAGGCATTTTTAATAAATAAAAATAGTTTTGTATTTCATGCATATTTCCTATTGTTAAAAGAATTAGCTTTTGAAGAAATCCTGTCAATCGTTAAATGGAGCTCAGGTAGCAGTTAATTCAGATATCATGATGTACTGGAACGGCGACTTGAATATCAATTCTGAGAAAGGCTTAATATGGACGCTTGCATTTGGTTGCCCTCATTGCCTATCATCATTTGCCTAGCCTTTTCCCAACTATGTTGGGGTCGGCTTCCAGTCTAACTGCATGAAGCTAAATCCCAGTATTTTACATGGAGTTACTGCCTATCTGACCTCCACAACCCACACCCTACCCTACCAGCTGAAGCAACCCACTAACCACAGTTAGTACTGGGTAATACGATACCCCTTGGTAAGACTAGTTGTCAGACTTTTTGGGCCACTGACTATCTGTAAATACTGTCAAAGATCTACACAAATGACAGCTGGAACCAACGGCTTAACGTGCTTTCCGAGGCACGGAGGAAACTCGGTATGATTACATACCGATCGGTTGGTTGTAGATGGGTGACTACCCATTAGGGTAGTCACATATCTACAGACCAACCTAGGCAAGCACGGCTTAACCTAAAGATCGACCCGAGCAGCTGTTTTTATTTAGCCACGAGCGGCTGTTATTATAAAAGAGTCTAAGAATTTATGGTGTCGTCTGTACCTAAGAGTCATTGTTGTATAGAAAGCATTCAAGCACTCGAGGGACGGGTGATGAAGACGAATTTACTAACTGATTCCGTCATTTAATGTAATAACTTGTGGGAAACAGATTTCCCAACCTATTTTTCTTAGATCTTGGAAATTAAATTAAACGCAGACATAAATTTAGGACGTCGTGGCAAATATCTTCGAAATGAGTTTGTTCCTAGCTCGTCAGTTTGATAAATCATGCCATCTTTAGTCATTGCTCTGAAGCGAGAAAAAACTTAGTGAAGGCATTCAGATTTTGAAAGGTCAAAGGTACTTGCGTTCAGTTAGGTTTCGGGAATGTAACTAGAGCATTTTGTCAAATACAGCACCATCAGGCTTTAGGCTACTGGGATTGGGGTGGGGTCTAAGTCTGGGGTGGGGTGGGGTCGGCCTGTCGCGCCAGTTTCACCCCCAGAGCGGCGCATAGACTGAAATGTGCCGCCGATAAAGCAGCCGCCAAAAACATGAACTTGTTTTTTTTTTTGGTTTGTGGGGGGGGGGGGGGGGCTGCGTCGCATTTTATGTCGATGTTTGTCGTTCTAGATATATGAACGGTTCCGCAGTTCTTTAGGGTAGTGCTGTGATGTTATCTTTGTTCTCGATTTTTTGGTAGGTATTAATTTTATAGTTAAGTGAAGCATGGATAGGTACTAAGTTTTCGTAAACGTTTTGTTGAATAAGCAATTAAGAACTAAAATTAGAACTACAACGCAACAACAACAACAACATGCAACATAATTTAAGACCGTTTAGATTGAGGCAGAATCACAATAATTAGTTACTGTAATTGGTTTAGAAATACAACCGTTGTAATTAAATAAATAAATAAGCAAGAATAATGCTACTACCATCAGGTACAACTTGATGTCTTCAGTCTTGCACAATTCAATAACATTACACACAAGTAACACACACGTCGCAAAAAAAGATAAAAAGAAAAATCTTCTTTTCTCGCAAACCCTTCAATGTTCACCTCCCCGACATGATAAAGCAAAAACGTCAAGAGATTTATTGCTCCAAAAAACTAGGTTTTAATAAAAAGAAAATTCAAAGGCCTACACATCGTATGCAGGGCGGAATAACTTATAGAGGCATAAGCGTTGAAAATTGAGGCCGCCTAGTCTGATATTGAGGGAAACTGACTTGAGACACGCACTGAAACTCACGCCAGTCCAGTTTTGTTCCTATTATGATACCCAAAATGACCCTGATAGTATATAACAACATGTATAAGACCATCTTCCAATGCGCGTTTACTACACAAGAACGAATATTGCACTCGTACCCAGCCGTCAATGTACTCGTAACTTTCAATATCTTCGGCCAAAGTCAGCTTTATTGCGTACATGTACAATAATCTGATATTCGCCGCTTTTCCATTACGAGCGATAATATATTCTACGGTGAAGCAATAAGGGTGAGAATCGCGTGAATGTAATATTCAAAGATTGTTATAGGGCTTCCTAGGAGTCGTTGTGGAGGTTTCATCGCCGCCTAGATATAGGCTCTGAGGTTTTGTAACACGCGAATAATAACTTTTGTTATAAATAATTAGACGTTGTTATATTAGTAATAGGTCTTGTTTTCCCTTGATTACCTTGTTATAGGGACAAAATATGTAGATAGTCATAATTATGAGATGTATTTTGTTAGTATTTTATCGTTTAGGATTATTATTTTTAATTAATAAACAATTAATTGTCCAAAGAATCAGCATTGCTAGGATATTATTCTTTTGCCCTTTAATTCCTTTCTGGTTTTGACATACGTACATATTTTTATTATTATTTTAGGTCTGTATATCATGCAAAAACTCATAAAATAATATTGAAAAAAGACTGCAATGTCATCTGCATGAGCATGAATATCAAACATTATTATCTATATCGCAAATTCTACATAAAACAGACCAATTCCCACGCTCAAATTGAAATCAAACACTCAATAAATAAACGCTGCTAAAAGAACGCATAAAACCACGAAAAGTCAGCGCTAAAATGCACCGCAAGAAAAATAGCCGACGACCTTGAAAAAAGAAACAAAAAAAACATCTAGTATACATTAGCGGAAAACGCGTTGTTTAGAACGTCGACAGAAACGCTGGCAAGCGCAAATTGATAGCGACAAGTGTCACTGCGTGTTTCGGTCAGAAGGACCAGCTCACACAACTTTCGACATTCGTCATCTGACTGGCAAATCAACCTTTATCATGTTGAATATTTAATTTTGACGTTATATAAAAAGTAAACGTCCCGACACTAATAATACCTACTGATCCGTAGGTGCCGTTTGTGGAATAACATTTTAAATAATAAACTATTCCATTAATGGCACCTGTGAAAAATATTGATTGGTGCCGTATGTGGAACACCTCAGGTGCCATTACCTCACGTGCCATTACCTCAGGTGCCATTACCTCAGGTGCCATTACCTTAGGTGCCCTTATAGCGGGTGCCCAATTTGGCATATTATTATAACTGCTGGGACACAGGCCCCCTCTCTATGAGAAGGAGTCATTATCTGCCTAGCATTATCTTAACCACGTTGGGTTTAGCTTCCAGTCTAGCCGGACGCAGCTGAATACCAGGATTTTACATGAAGCGACTCGACTACACGGTTACTGGTTTAGAGTTACTGTGATATCCTTTGGTAAGAATGGTTGTCACTCCTTCGGGCTTTTGACCACTTTCAAAATTCAAGTGTTTGTGAAAAATGGCGAGAGATGAAAATTTTTCATGAGGAAAAGTCGATTTAAAAATATTTTTCATGATTTTTCTAGCAATAAAAACGAAGCATTTTTTTTTTAAAAGACTTGAAGTATTTATAGCTCTCTCACTGTGATAGCGTGAAAAAACAAAAGAAAAAGCGAGGACAATCAATGCTGAGTGTAGGACTTTTCTAAATCTCCACCTTTGGCGGTTTTGTGTCATTTTTGTTTAATCGTAACTAATGATTATTTAGGTTACTAGTTTTTGCCAAACCAGTAAGCATACGAGGTCTACATAACAAGCAAAGGGAAAAAGACTGTCTTAAACCCAATGGGGTGCTGTTGGCCGATCGCAGAAATTGTGTCAATAGGTCACATGCAGAGGAAAAAGTAAAAAAACAAAACAATTCTTTTGCCTTACATTTATATTTACAGAATCCATAGTTGAAAAACAACACTGAAGTAACTTATTGATGATATTATCGATTCATTTTTCCTATTAAACAATACCGCACTACCGCAGTACCTATTGATTAGGGTACTTCATTGTCCGTTGTGACGCATGAACCTTCTGAGCGATCTTATTTAGCGTTTGCATGTAGACGGGGCTATTGCCCTCCCCATACCATTGCAAGGCTACCCAGGGCCGCACTCGACGCGCGCCGGGCTCGGTAGCCATGGCGATCGCTCGCGAGGGCTCGTTGCGATAGTGACACCCCTGCCACCCTCCCCCGCGTCGCTTATTATGGGCTCTTTTCAATTCGCCTTCAATGGCGGCTAAATCTTTACCTGAAGGCCACCGAATGATGTCAGGTACAGCCCTGGATCTGAGCTCTGATTCCGTGATATTTTTAGGGTGTTCTGTGTGGGGTGTGTTTTGTTTAATATGACATGATATGAATAAATATTGATGCTGAAAATGTGTGCGTAATTGTTTGTTTTTCTGTTATATTGAAAAAATATTTTTCTGACAGTTAAGTACTATTTAGGACTCAAGTCAGAACATTCTGAACTAAGTTACGAACACTAATCTCCAGAAAACAAATGCCAATCTAACCTTTTTTTAGGGTTCCGTACCCAAAGGGTAAAAACGGAACCCTATTACTAAGACTTCGCTGTCTGTCCGTCTGTCCGTCTGTCTGTCACCAGGCTGTATCTCATGAACCGTGACAGCTAGACAGTTGAAATTTTCACAGATGATGTATTTCTGTTGCCGCTATAACAACAAATACTAAATATAGTCAATGGTACGGAACCCTTCGTGTGCGAGTCCGACTCGCACTTGGCCGGTTTTAAAAAAAATATGCATACATCTATGACTATTTAAAAAACAAAATGACGTGTCGACAAATGAAACGTGTCTAAAAAATAAACTAAAATCGGCAAATTTCTAAGAACCAATCAAATTGCCGTTGTAAAAATATTATCTTTAGGATTAAAAAGAAATAATCAAACCGCGGAAACTCAATAAATACCAAATCATTTTGATTTGTATTGCTGCACTAAGTATTATTTTGGTAGCAGTCGAAGATGGATCGATATAGATATACTCGTAGATAGATATAGATAGTAGCAGCCGGAAGAGTTCTAGCAAACAACTGTTATCAAGGTCGGTAGATACGGCCACTAGGCAGTAGGGCTGTTACAATAAAATTACATTTAAAAAACACGTGCTGCATAACATAACTTTTTTTTTCTGTGACTGTTGTTCAATTGGGCGTTTTATTCGGAATTAACGCCAGAAAACTATTAAAAAAAACCGGCCAAGTGCGAGTCGGACTCGCACACGAAGGGTTCCGTACCATTGACTATATTTAGTATTTGTTGTTATAGCGGCAACAGAAATACATCATCTGTGAAAATTTCAACTGTCTAGCTGTCACGGTTCATGAGATACAGCCTGGTGACAGACAGACGGACAGACGGACAGACAGCGAAGTCTTAATAATAGGGTTCCGTTTTTACCCTTTGGGTACGGAACCCTAAAAATGGGTGTTATAGAGTAGAGAGCCCTCTCTCTACTCTATAACACCTATGACAAGAATTAAAATATATTTTGAGTTTTGGTTTCATTTACACTTTAGGTAACTAGATGTCGTGAAGATGACAGAAATGGAAATATATATCATAACATTAATATTAATTTAACACACAGAAAATATGTATTTACTTGTTACGTGATTCCAAGAGTGTTAATTAGATATTTATCTTTGAGTTCATTTCATGAATATTTTTTTACGTGCAAAACCTTGGTTACAGTCAGGTGCCTTTATTTAAATTATACTCAATTTATTAGCAAAAAAGTGCTAAAAATACTAACGATAAAAATGTTTTTTAACCAAGCTAAATTGAAGAAAATAATAATATCCAAAATTGTAAATAATAATAACCGAAATTATTTCTCTGAACCATGTTTTCCAAATAAACAAACCTTTGTCTTGTCAACCAAAACATATTTTCATGATTCCTGTCGTGTTGGTTCTCAGCCTCACTGTCAAAATGTTGAGTAATCTAGGCCATTTTCTTAGAACCACCTTTTGAAAACCTTGAGGCGATTCTCTGAATTTTACTTTTGAACAGAATTTCCGTTAGAGAATCCTTTGAGTCTATGACCACATAACCGAATGGCATTTCGTGTATAAATGTTTTTTTTTTAGACTAACATATCTAAACTAAACTAACAACAAAATAAAAGGCCATAAAAATCAAGGTTTATTCCAGAAATCCCCATGGACAAATCGTTGTTATTTTTTTTCCAGAAATCCCCACTAGTTACATAAACTCAGCCTAGTGGGGATTTTTGGAAAAATAAGCAACAATCCGCACCAGATTTTGTTGTTTCTAAATTAATAAACAAACAATAAAATAGATCTCAAAAATGCCAAGTGCCTCCCTGTACTAGAAGTACAGTGTATGCCAAGTCGCAGCTTGCTATTTGTGAGCGCCGGGCCTCTGAACTGAGTACCGCCGCCTCCGCAAGAGGGGAGCTCTTCTGCCTAGCCCATTACTCTAATAGTGCAATATAATAGTATAACGTACCTAGTGATCTAGTCTATAGAACTGTTTATTGAGATTTGTGTCATGATGATATGTTTAGGAATCTTCTTCTCTTGTATTGGTTGGAATTGTGTGAGATTGCTCATGCTGTGATGAAAATATTTGTCAGGCAGAAGGGTATTACTAACAATGTTGACAGCTCAGGGTACCTTATCCTTGCTTGGGCCGTGTCGACGGCGCGTTCGTGTTTCACGCGCGCCTCAAAGAGAGTCAGCAAAAAGGAAGGGGTCCGTAAGGACCGATGCCTGCCGGGGTTGCGGGATAGTTCGAAAGAGATACCGCGGTATGGTATGGTAACTAAAACCCATTCATGTTCCTTCATCGCCCTTTACACAAAGGGCGATGAAGGAACATAATGGGTTTTAGTCAGTAAAAGTCTGACACTCCCTCCTGCTCCGCCCAGAGCGGGAGGAGTTATTTGATGATTTCCCATCCGAAAAAATAGGGTACCTTATCCTTAAATGCGCTTGAAAACTTATGTTGTCCCACAAGTGAGCAAGAAAAGTCACCCCCATATTTGTACTCCCATATTCCGGCCATTTCGGCAAGAACAAGTCCAGCCTTGCCACTATCATCGTTCGCATAGTATTCAATTTATTTGAGTTCGGCGTAGCATATCTTCTTCTTCCATACTTCTCTATTGTTCGTCATCTCATCAGACACCTCCTTTGTTGCCATTATTACAGCCCATCCATCGTTTCTTTGGTCTTCCTCTACTCTTATACCCAGTGTTGCCACTACTAGAGAGTAGCAAGGTACAGTGATGCACCAAATGCATTTAAGATAGAACGTCATACTCACGAGATTCTGACAATAGAAGACTAGCCCAAAATACCAAAGGACTATGAACCTCCAGGACATAGAACTACCCCAGGCATCAAAGCATCACTATATTAACCGGTCGTAAGGGCCAAGGCAATGGGCCACCGTATTCAACACGATGGTTACCGACGTAGCCCGAAGAATTGCCAAACTGAAGTGGCAGTGGGCAGGGCACATTGCTCGCAGAACGGATGGCCGATGTGGCCGAAATGTTCTGGAGTGGCGACGAACCGGAAGACGATGCATTGGAAGACCTCCCATTAGGTGGACCGATGACCTGGTGAAGGTTGCTGGAATCTGTTGGATGCGAGTAGCACGGGCCCGGTTAATGCTGTGACATTTGGGCTATGGCCTATGTCTAGCAGTGGATGTCTTTCGCCTGAAATTATGATGATGATTCAACACGATTCGTAAATCCACAACGTTTATTAAAGGTAGTCTCATACATTTTTGACTTTCCTATCAATTTAATTACTGATACATATTGACACACTCTATAGGTCCCCTGCGCTTGTAGCGACGTGCAGTTTACTGCGGCCTTAACTAGGCCAAACTGACGTCATCATTGGTCTAGCCTTTTTCTAACTAGGTCAACTATTATGCAATAGCTGACCTGCGCAACTTCATCTGCGTCACAGAAGAGATAGAGAGGATGGGAGGATATTAGTAAATGCGCGCGAGATACTTGATCATTATTTTGCTGCGGAGTTTTTTTAAAACTGTGATATTTTCGATATTCATTGAAATCATTATATATTTTGTGACTAGGTTGGGGTGGGCTTACAGTCTGACCGGATGCTACTAAACGTCCAGTTGAAAACGAACTTCGGGCACTAGCTGTCCGGCATTTTGTTGAACTTGGACACTATTTGGCGCAGCCATGAGGCACGCAGTGACATTTTTTTATTTAGATTTAAGTATTTTTTTTGCTTTTTTGCGTACAGTGTGTACTTGTGGCATTTGCAAAATAAATGTATTTTCTTTCTAAATATCAGTATTTTACATGTAGCCTCTGCCTGTCTGACCTATACAACCCAGTCACTGGAGATAACCCTTGGGAAGACTATCAGACCTTCGGGCTTCTGACTATCAGTAACGACTACCAAACCAACAGCTCAACTTTCTTGCCCAGGCACGGGGGGATATAAGGTATGAGAGATGGGTGCGTCTCATAACATATAAAGTTATTTGGTATATTTTTATTTCAATAACGTTCACAAGATATAATAAACCTGAGTTATACCAACTGTTGATATAATTTCTTTAGATATAACATTTATATACTCTAAAATTCCTCTATTAAAGTCCTATTTTAAAGTTTATTTCATCGAAAATCGTATCGTATATGGCCTATCGTGTAAAACACATAATATTGATTAAATGTTTATTTAATCGAAAAGCGTGACAGAAACGAACAGACAAGACTACGACGACTAAGACGTGGCAGACAAGACGACGTGGAGTCGGTTTTACCCTTTAGGTTACCCCTAGAGTGTTTTTAAAATTGCGTAGGCGCGGAGGGGTGAGGCGGCCCGCGATCTAAGGCGCAGGTGGCTTCGGCTTGCTGGCCGGCTTCGCCGGCCAGCCTCAGCCTCGGTGGTAAGCGTTAACCACATCTGCTACGATAAGCTCGCATGGGACCGCCGGAGCCCCGCAGCGCCGGAGCCGTGACAGAAGCCATGCCTGCTGCATGTTGCATGCTTGATTGTATGCTGCATGCTTGCATGCCTGCTGTATGCATAGTGTATGCTTGTTTGCATGTTTTTTACAGCGAATAAAAAACCACGCGTTTTATCATATTAGACTAAATAAGTTTTATGTCTTTCTTTTGAATATCTTTTTTAGACATAAAACTTATTTAGTCTAGTTAGATATCAAACGATTTTATATTTAATGTAGGTTATGCTTATAAAAATTAGTAACTTTAAAATTATATCAATCGTTTATTATATTAACTGATCGTTATATCGAATAAAATTATAGAATCAGTTGTAATGTCTTGTAAATATTAGAGATTTTGTAATTATTATACCATTATATTACTTACCCATGAGAGATATGTAATGGATGGCCATATTGGCCACCCATCCGCGGTCTGATGGCGGTAGGCGTTTTTGACTGACCCGTGTGGTTGATAATATTAAGCCATGAGGTCCTTTAAGTATAAACTGACGTACTTATACCTAAATAAAGTTAAATATTGTCCGTTTCGTTGAACTTCTTGAGTTATGAGTCAAGCTACACGATAACTGACAAATGCTTGCACTGACTGGACAGGTCCACTCAAATCTGGGTGGGTCTTTCTTCAAAAAACCATCTCAGACAGTAATCTGCATAGTCCTCATGTGAATTGAGCAAGATTATGTCTGGACTTCAAAAGAAACTATGACCTCTGAGTTTGTTTTGGGTGTTTTTTCTCAGAGTAGTCAGGTACGAAACACCGGCCCCATCTAGTTTAAAAAAAAATACGTAAAAACCTACTTGCAATAATAAACTTAATTTTATTTCAACTGTATGTTAGGTAATAAGTGCATTAATGCAAATAACAACTATGTTTATCCTACTTTGGGGAATACCATCATTAAAATTATTTGTGTTGGGAAAATACAGTTTTATGTGTTTGCGCAAGGTCTGTAGGCGCAGATTCAGGGACAACCTACTATTTTTAAAAGAAAAAGAATTGTAATGTTCCTCAAGCGACGCATGTAACCTTATTTGTAGTTACAGTTTTGAGCCGTTTGAAACGAGCTGGCTCTTTCTTTGGCCCAGGAATTAGCATTGCCATTCAACGTGGCAATGCATCCAGTCGTTTGGGCGATGCAATCTATTTTGAGTACTTTGACGCCTATGTCCGTTATGTGTAGGTACTTAGTTTTATTCTCGATTTAGTCCTTTTGACATTGGAAATGTCTTTTCGTTCGCTCCAGTATATAGGCTTCGATTTCACGAAAAAGCGCGATTCCCTTATATGTCAGAGAGTTTTGAAATTACGATATTTAAAAAAGACTTTAAAGACTTACAAACACTGTAAGGTACAAAAATAATTATTCGAGAAAGTAAAAAACCAAATAAATCATGGCCGAAATACTTAGTGAAAAAAAAAACATTTTTTCCGATATTTTTATTTTGGCGCTCGATATTTTGGAAACGAAGAATGATATAAAAAATGAGAGAAAAAAATCTCTGGACTATTTAGTCAGCTACAATTTGAGCCTAAAACCAAGACGATCGTGTTTTTGCCCTGAAGCTTAACCTTTTTGAAAAAAGTCAGAACAACATGACATTTTATGACTTCATGTTTCGCAGAGTTCATTATCGTCGAGGATACTTTATGTTAATCTAAGAATAAAATAATTTTCATTCAAAATTGTAGTTTTATTTTGTAACGTTTTCCTTATCCCGACTTTTTCGTCGCTCAGCGACAATATTTTTTCGAATTCCGTAGATTAATTTCCAATGTGCTCGATAGCCGTGTGAGGCATGAAATCTGTAAGGAAGGGGTCCGTAAGGACCGATGCCTTGGTTGATGGTTGCGGGACTGTTCGAAAGAGATACCGTGGCCCCGGAACACAAAGGGCGATGACGGAACATGGATGGGTTTTAGTCAGTAAAAGTCTCACACTCCCTCCTGCTCCGCCCAGAGCGGGAGTTGTCATTTGATGATTTCCGATCCGAAAAAAAAAAAAAATGTCATGAAATCTGTAATTTTTTTGCTGTAAATGATTTAGTTTGTTTGTTTGTTTTTGTTTGTATTTAACAAAATAAAGTTCATTTGATTGATTAGAAACTATTTGTCTTTAGCAGTTCCCTCTTAATTATACCTGAAAATCAGTGGAAAAATGTTGTATGTCAAGTGTGACTGGTAGCAAATGGATTAAATTTAAATATCGTGCGATACGTATGTAAAGTCTATGGCCAGCAGTGGCCTTCTAACGGTCTATGCTTATTTCCAAATGTATATAAGATACATACTAATAAACGTAGATTGTGATTTTACCTATTCGCTGATCAGGTTCTCCAAGATTGACAAATACAAAGTTCTATTTATCAGACCGTAAGGAACATCCCCAACACTAGCCGTGTAAATGATTAATTCGTTCAACTTTGATGTTGTCAATTAAAGGAACTATTGATCGTCACATAATTAAGGCAGACTCGAATGTTGAATTGATAGGTTTAACATGTAAATGTAGAATATTTACATTTTACTGTGTGAACTCTAGTTCCTAATTCTCCTTGAAAACGCGTCATTGGTATTAAGCAGATGATTCGAATCAGCGATCCTTAAAACAGATTAATTTTTTAACACTTTATCTGTTTAGTTTGAAGCCTGCAATATTTTAAAATTGGTAAAAGCTAGAGATGCAACGGATATCCGGTTACTATTCGGTATCCGGCCTATCCGGCCCAAATTTTACTATCTGGCCGGATACCGGATAGTTACTCATTATCTGGCGGATACCGGATATTCATAAATTTGCTAAAAATCATTTAAAACGGACATGAAATAAGACAACAGCTAGCAATGATGATAAGTTCTATTAAAAGCTATATGTATGTACTTTAACGTCTCTAACTCATCGCACCGCACTAAAACAAGATTTTTTTAACAAGTTAAAAATTAATACTTATAATCAACAAGTGGCACGATCACTCCCGATGAGTTCCGAAACCGCCCGAAATGATCTAATCGCGTTGCCCGCAGCTGAACGACGCTGAACATGTCACTACTTGCCTCATAACTACTTACTCTCCGCCGGAGCTCCGGCGGCCGGATATCCGGCCATCCGGCCTCGCAGTTCGCCGAATATCCGTTATTCGGTATCCGGCCAAACAACTATCCGTTGCATCTCTAGTAAAAGCCTTTAAAATAGCCTACAAAAAGTGCAGTTTCAGAATCTCCTGTAAAATGTTGGTTGCAACATTTGTTGTTTTTAAACTATTATGTTACGTGAATTAGTCTGCAAAAGCTGCCATACTAGTACCTATATAGTACCTTAGCAAATTCCACAACTACAGTAATCTTCACCTGCTTAGCTTTAACCAATAGGTTTGTGTCCTGAAAAAATCGAATTACTCCGTCAGTTAGATTATCAACAAATATTTGACACGTATTTTTCTTTTGTTACGTAAACTAAAATTGACGAATCATTCCCCCTGCGTCGAATCCCTTTACGTCGACTCGTGAAACAAATGACATCTGTTTTAAAAAGTTTACGCTTGACCACGAGATTGGAAAAGTACACTTAAAACAAAAAGTGAAACGCTTTTATTTGCAAATTAAATTATATTTATTTTACACAAATTATGCATTTAATATTTTAGGAGACAACAAGGCTATTCTAAATTAATTTATCTAATTAGTAACTAATATGTATTGACTGAAATCTTTTTGGCGACCAAAGTACTAGGCTTGCATACATTCAAGGGAGTCTACCTCATGTTCTGTGGTCTACCTACATATTGTATATAATTGAAATACAAGTTAAACTAATTATCGAAATACCATCTTCAATAATTCAATTCATGGAAGTTTAGTACTTTTTAGGGTTCCGTACCCAAAGGGTAAAAACGGAACCCTATTACTAAGACTTCGCTGTCTGTCCGTCTGTCCGTCTGTCTGTCACCAGGCTGTATCTCATGAACCGTGACAGCTAGACAGTTGAAATTTTCACAGATGATGTATAAAAAAAAAAAAATATTAAATTAATTTTTCTATTGCCGCTATAACAACAAATACTAAAAACAGAATAAAATTAATATTTAAGGGGGGCTCCCATACAACAAACGTGATTTTTTTATAATAATTGGTACGGAACCCTTCGCGCGAGTCCGAATCGCACTTGGCCGGTTTTTGTCTGTTTACTGCACACATCTTGTGCAAAACGTATACGGAAAAAAAGTCGTTTCCGCAATATCTTTTGCGTAGTCAACGAAGTATTCTGTACATCAAACTAATTACTTCGCACATGCTTTAATTACAGCTTCGTGAAGGGTCCGTTTACACCATGTATTAAAGATAGTTTTTTCTGTTTGCGACCCGTTGCGCTTAAATTCTTTACCCTAACAAAAGTACTACATCATCAGCCTACAGCAGTCCACTGCTGGACATGGGCCTCCTCGCACGGCATTCAACTTGATTCTCAGCAACTCTCATCCATTTGCTACCAGCCACCCTGCCAGCCAGCCTGAGGGCATTCCCACCTTTATACGCTTGCCGATTCGCGTTCTCCGCTCAACTACACGTGTATCCCAATGTTTATCGGTTATATGGCCGGTCCATTGCCACTTCAGCTTACTTATTCTGTGAGCTATGTCGACAACTCTGGTTCTGTGACAGATCACCTCGTTCCAAATGCGATCCCTCAGAGAGACTCCAGGCATAGCCTGTTCCATAGCTCGCCGAACGACCTTGAATGTATGGACCAGCCGAGCCGTGAGTGCTCACATTCTGGCCCCGTAAGTCATAACAGGCAGGACGCATTGGTATAAATTTTCTTACGTTTTTTGCAATTTTCAGATCAGTGTCAGGTTGTATGTTGATTAAAATATGACTCGTGGGTCTCTCATAATGTACAATCTCTACATGAATGATGTAACCAAGATTTTGTAACAATATTTTGATTTAAAAGAGTGTCCATGGAGTTTCTTGCCCGTTCTTCTCCATAGAGATCTACGCTAGGGACTGAGCAACTACAGTACTTTCACAGTTTTTATGTCTAGTGACTGGGACTGTAACTACATTTAATGTTCATCTTTGTTTCGACAATTCAAAAGTGCTGGTAACTGGCATCATCATCATTATTTCAGCCGAAAGACGTCCACTGCTGGACATAGGCCTCCCCCAAGTGTCGCCACATTGACCGGTCCCGTGCGACTCGCATCCAGCGGATTCCCGCAACCTTCACTTGGTCATCGGTCCACCTAGTGGAAGGCCTTCCAACGCAACGTCTTCCGGTTCGCGGGTAACTGGCCTACTTGAAATAAATGCTTTGATTTTGATTTTACCCTGGAGCATAAGCCTTAAGCAGACTTTCGAGATAAATAGGTAAGGTAAATACAATTTTAATAGATACAACCAATTATTACCACAACTGGTATACATAATCTTCGTCATGTTCCTTCATTATATTTATACTCTTGTCAGATTCTACGTTCCCCAATTAGGCCTATAATCCACTAATCTCCTACATAAATCTACTTACTAGGCACAACTACCTTTTGTCTACTATGTTCCTATTAACAAGGAGCGTGACATTTAGAAAACCCATTCATGAATGCTTATCATCAAGAAGAACATACTGAGGATACGCTACACCACACACGCAACTATTTCAGTAACAAGAACACGCTAGCGCGTTAATAGTGTGAGTCGTTACCCGTGGTCCTGGTGGGCGACCCATTACCGGGTCCATGGGTAATTTTAATTACCCGTGGTTCCATAGCATTAGAAGTGTTATCGTCTCATTACAAACCAATTAATCTGTGCTTTAAACCTTTGAGCCATTATTAAATTCTAATCTTCGACTTCGGTAAGGTTCTTCACGTAAGTTACTAGTTAAACTCGCTAGGATTAAAACCATGAGAAAGGAATGAATCTTGTTTTGTATAGGACTAGTATATTCAAGAGTGTGTTTCCAGTTACAAATAACCATAAATGATCTTGAAGTGGTACTAATCTTGGACATACCTGTAAATATTTAAAAAGTGGGTATAAAAAGTAAATCATCTTTATCTTTAATTAATTTAAAACAAAACGATACACCAAATTAAAAAAAACCGAAAGCGTAGGAAACTATTTGTTAAACAGCCATCACTGCTGGATATAACGTATGTTGTGTATGTTTTAATTTAGTGATGACGTGCCTAATTAAGTTTTTAAAGTATGCGAAAGCATATTTATCGCGGATTCTTAGAATTTTATATAAAAACACATGTTGTGCAGTATTATAACTGTATAAAATTAAGACTGGTTTTTTGATTAATTTCGATGTATGTATTTGATACTTTTTGGTAACTATGAACACTACGAGAACTGTGATGTGGAGAATAAAAAACCTGCCAAGTGCGAGTCGGACTCGCGCACGAAGGGTTCCGTACCATTATCTATACATTAGACAAAACGGCAAAAAAATCACGTTTGTTGTATGGGAGCCCCCCTTAAATATTAATTTTATTGTTTTTAGTATTTGTTGTTATAGCGGCAACAGAAATACATCATCTGTGAAAATTTCAACTGTCTAGCTGTCACGGTTCATGAGATACAGCCTGGTGACAGACAGACGGACAGACGGACAGACGGACAGACAGTGAAGTCTTAGTAATAGGGTTCCGTTTTTACCCTTTGGGTACGGAACCCTAAAAACCTCAGTTTTTCAGGGGGTTGTTGCATGCCATACTACAGTTCATAAGGAGCCTTTCCTGTTTTTCGCTTGCGTAGTGGATAATGTAATTGCATCAACGCACATACCTAAGTACCGTAGTATCTAGTTTATTATGTGCAAATAAAAGGTCGAATTTTCGGTACATTTCTTTTAAGCAGGTGCATAAACGAGTGTGCAGTTTTGTTTTTATTTTGTAACATTTTAATGGGGTGGATAAAACATCAAAGACTCCAAATAAAATATTCCAAACCTGAAGCAGTTTTTCACAGCTACGGAGTTATGAATCAAAACTAGAATATTACGTGTTAATTAGAAGATAAATCTCATCTTCGCTCTCAATATTTAGGTTGTTATACCTATAACGTGTGTATATTACCTGATTCCCGATTCCCTTTAAATTTGTGCGGCGGTGGGATGGCCCTGTGATTTCGGGGCAAAGGGATGGTTACTATAGAAACGACGAGACTTACCAGGTCTCGAATTTAACACGGAATTATTGATTACACGAATCAAAATGTTCAAACTGAGAGTGTAGCATCCATCTCGTTAGTTATCATTACACTATTTGAAAATGGAATTTGTATTTAAATAGGTCAAACCTTGAATTGACAATGCGTTCTTTTTGTAGCGAGGTTTTTTTAAAGCTTATATTCTTTAGTTTACATCATGTTCTGTTTTTAAAATTTGAAATCATTGTTCTGGTTGATGTTCTTTTGTTCCATTTTTTTTTTATTTAAAAAGAGGAAACTCCTAGGATTATTTTAAAGAATAGAGAAAGAGATAGCTTCATTCTTACTGCATAATTTTACGTACGTATGAATAAGATAGAAATATTATTGTGTGGTTGAACCAACAGTACTTTTTTGATCAATCTGATTACTCACAGCCTCTGAATGATTTTGATTGCGTTCTCTTTGTTAGGAACTTCTGCTATTCAAGCTACACTCGCTTTCAATAGAATTCTGTGTGCTTTAATAATAACTGCCTCGAATGACTTATAACTTCTTTGTTGAACGGTCTAAAGTCCATATTTCTAAATATAATGAGGTTGTGGAACTCTAGTTGCATTGCAAAAAAGGCATTTTCAGTAGGTACTTAGTTACTTTTTGTTGCGTTGCAAATAAAAACAGGACGAAGTTTGTGTAAAGATTTTTCAGAATATGTAGGTTTTTTGAAAGATATTGTTTGTTAGGTTAGATTGGACAGATTGTAGGCCTGTAGTTATGACATATTATGCATACTTACTAGTACTTTTTTACTGTAAAACTATGTGTTAGCTTGCGCGTAGGTCATAATGTAGGCATGGAATTACGGAGACCATGCTCGTAGGCTGAATCGATTGTGGTGGACGATGGCACTATTTTTGGCGGGATTTTTGACACATTGCCCCGGCCTGCTTGTTCGAGACGCCAGCAGGAAAAACGTCTATAATAACATCGTATTATAGTGGTGTAATTTAGATTTTAAAGCTAGCAAGTAAGTATCGTAAGTATTCATTAGTGTTTGTTTGTTTTCAATTATTGTGAAGAAAGAAGTAAATGTACCTATATAAGTTGCAATACTGTGTTTGGTTTTCTTTTGCAAAGTCCTTCATTTCTGAGCTGTAGCTTACATAATGGTTCTACAATATTCTTGTAATTAAAGCTGAACTTAGTAAAATACACAAATTAAACCTGCTTTTACTACTGACCTTGACGGTTTTATTTAAATTTATTTTTAGACCTCTTTGTTTCAAACATTATGAATAAATAAATAACGTTCTTCCGGACTTTTAATAGCTAATTAATATGGACTGGCGTTTAGGTTTGCATGTTGACCAAGTGACATGATTATGTGCTGTTGGAACTAAAATTGTTACCATCGTCTTTCTGCCCTTATCTCATGTTATTTAAGGTCCATTCTCCCCTGTCAATCGTCACGCTATCATCTACTCATTTTTCCTTCAACTTTTTTTTCAGACAATCCATCCATCAATGATATTATTTATAGTAAAAAGAGGTAGATATCGCACTAGCACGCACAAATTGTTGAGGACAAAGTGACACAATTGTTGCACTTTGATAGCTAGCTATCTCTTTCTATCTTATATACGTTCCGTATTATCTATCGCTGTCGTAGTTTTAAATTACTCGCAACGATATCTGAACGCCATTCAGTATGAACATGGCGTATCTTTATAATATCATTGCCATCCATCATTTCCTTGGTCTTCCTGTCCCTTTCCATCCATCAACATTTATATTCATCACTCTTTTTAGTCACATGTGTTGTCTTGTCCTTCAATAGAAAATTTATTTTTGCACATTTTTTTTTTCGAATCTGTCATTTTGTGTTTCTGATGCCTAAACCCTTTTTGTGTCTTGATTTAAAAGTCTTGGGACTTCGAATTTTAATTTTTCAAACACATCATCTTTCAAATATTCGCCCTGAATTGGCTGAAATTACTAACTGCACAGAACATCTATAACCTATTTAGTATAGTGCAGTAGTAAATGACTTTTTCATTAAAAAGTCATTAAATCAGGTTACACGAACTTAGAGGGTTGTACCTATTCAATGATATTCTAATAAACAGATATGTACACAGCTCACATACACGCAGTGACGCAGAATAAAGACAAAACAGGCCAATTGGCTCGTTTTCGAGTCTTCACGATTGCGCGCTCATAACATATCTGTTTAATAGAATAATTATCATTGGTTGTATTGGTGATTTTAATGATTATAATTCTGTAACTACATAGGTGTTATAGCCGCGAATCATATTTTAATCTGAAAATTGCAAAAAACGTAAGAAAATTTGAATTTCGCGGGCTACCGTGGAGCTTCCACCTTAATGTTGTGTGCACTAAGTGGCATGTGTCAAATCACCCCATTTTTTCTTTCTTTCATGCTGTACCTAAGCGTAGAAGTTGCATCGCACCACCTTGTTTTTTGACTTCTCTAAATATGGTTAATACATAAAAAAAAATGTTTGCTTGTAAAGTCGGTTTACGGACGATATATTACGTGATAACGTAATTTTTTATGATATTGGTGATTTTTTTATTAAAAAACAAAATTTCATCCCCCTTCTCACCCCCTTAAGGATTGAAATTCTAACAACACCGTTGCGTTAGCTTCCAACCATACGCCTAGATTATAAAATTTGTGATTTTTACTTCGAAAATTAAGGACTTTCCATACACACCTTCATTCCATTTTTTAACCCTTTGGGGGTGGAATTATCAAAAACGCTGAGACGCGTATACATTAATTTTCAATCGTCAGCCTAAACACGAAATTTTAAGATCCTAACTTTAAAACTGACGGTCTTTCATACAAGCTTTCACCCCCTTTTTTAACGCTTTGGGGGTGAATTTATCAAAAATGCTGAGACATATATAAATTTAATTTCAATCGTCAGCCTAAACACAAAATTTTAAGATCTAACTTTAAAACTGACGGACTTTCATACAAACGTTCAGCCCCTATTTAACTCACCTAAGGGTTGAATTTGAAATTTTTTTTTTCTTTATCTATATTCTAAAGATAACCTCTGTGCAAATTTTCAGTTTTCTAAGTCTAAGGGTTTGGGCTGGGCGTTGATCGCAGGATTCGTGACACGTTTTCGTGCGTGCAGCCGGTGTTCATCGATTTATAAGACGTTATCACGGCAAAAAAGAAAATCTTTGGATGATCAGCACAAAGATATGTGATAGGCGATGTTTTCGACACTGATGTCAAAGATAGAACGATAAAGAAAAACAAGGAAAGCTGTCGGAAAGAGGGAGACAGAGATATGTCAAAACAAAAAACCAAAATGTAAACATTATTCAACGTTGATCCAGGCGTGTAGGAAAAATATGGTATGTTGTTGTTAGATTCTTACCGTTTCGCGAAAGTTGTTACGGATGATCAAGGTTATTCTAGATTCAGTAAGAATAACAGTATTGTAATGATACGCCTTTTCCAGTACCAAAAATTGTATTTATAAACTTATGCACATACATATAGATAAAACTTGGTATTAATATCAGTAGCAAGCTTTAAATAATATCTAATTTATGTACTTAATTAACAAAGATTTCCTTAGGAAGAATTTTTGATTCATCATCAATAATAAAATACCTTTTTTTTGTTTTATTGGCGGGAACTGATTCAAAAGTTTTGAGCAAAGAGTTTTTATAATTTTTAATAAATATTATTATTTGAAAATCATGACAGTATAGTATAGAAATAAAATAATACAAATGCACGGGTTGATTGCCTAGGTCGGTCATGGGTCAGTGATAGTCACTCACCACCATTACATACCGAGTTTTCTCGGTGCCTCAGGAAGCACGTAAAGCCGTTAGTCCCGGCTGTCATTTGTAGAGTTTTGACAGTCGTTACCCTTTTTCGTCCGTGGTCTCTTCTCGTAGTCCCTGGAAGAGATCACGGAGCTTTTTTTCTTCGTGGTCCCTATTTTCCTACTGGAAAATCCCGTGGTCCCTTCTAGTATTTCCTGGAAGGGACCACGTTTATGACGCGCGCTCGCTTCGCTCGCATATTAAATAACACTCTTTGACTTCTGTCCCCAAAATTCCGTGCCTCCGCCGCCGCCGGCCTCTTTCATCGGCCTACGGCCCGGTGCCCATGCGGTCCATAAAGGATAAAAAAAATACACCCACTTTCTGTCAGAAATATAATTATATTATTATTTATGTAAAAACATGACTTATATACTTTAATAAAAATGTCAATGACTGCATTTCAAATATCTAAGTACAATTTAATTCGGCAATATATATATTTCTTGAAGGAACCACGGGTAAAAAATACTCGTGCTCCCTTCCAGGAACTAAGGGACCGGGACCACGAGCGAAAACCTGTCGTTACGAGTATTCGGAAGCCCGAAAGTCTGACAACCAGTCTTACCAAGGCGTATTGTGTTACCCAGTTACTGGGTTGTGCAGGTCAGACAAATATTAACATTCAGCTGCATCCGATAAGACTGGAAGCCGACCCCAACATGGTTTGGAAAAAGGCTCGGCTGATGATGATTCTAGATTCAGTAGACAGTGGTGATGTAGTATTTCTGTACTAGTCTTACTAGGTAATTTCCTGTACCTAATTATAAGCCCTGTTTGTGTTAGATGAAGTTTCTAACCGGGAAAAAATGACGAAAACAACCTAACAATGTTTCCTCCCCTAATTAAGCCTTGACGAATGCTTAAAAATGCTGCTTTAGTGCTCACTCTTGTTATGTATGAAGCTTATGTTCAATGTTTTATGCTTCTAGCTTAATGTGTGTGGCTGTAAGTTCATGTATGAGTTCAAGACATTTTCATGTAAATCTTTTAGGCAAACCATCAGGTTTTTTTCAGCCTACCATGGATGTTTTTAAGTGTCTCATGTTTTAGTCAACACCAATGATATTCTAATAAACAGATATGTTATACACCCAAAAAACCACAGAAAAAGTGTGCCGCGGGGGAGAGCCAGCTCACATACACGCAGTGACGCAGAATAAAGGAAAAACAGGCCAATTGGCCGGTTTTCGAGTCTTCACGATTGCGCGCTCGCAACATATCTGTGTAATAGAATATCATTGATCAACACGAAAATTTTGCGTTATTCTATAGTTTGATCTACTATTTATCCTATCAATTTGTTTATTCATATAATGATGTTATTGAGTGTTTGAACCTTGACATTGAAAACATGTTTGATCGTAACGACACAAATAGACAAATTGTTGCTTTTATGAATTTAATTTATTAGATGCCTAAAACATTCCATTCATGTAGGTTCTAAATTTAAAAAAAAAAACCTTGAAAAAAAAGACAGTCTCCAAATAAACATCACAGCCTATTGTTTTGAACGCGAATTCTAAAAAAAAAAGAATTCAAACGTTGAGCGGTAAAATCCAAGATGGCTGCAAACGTAAATGATACAATCTTTGCTTTAGAAGTTAGATGTTGACCTTTTAAGCATACATAGCCGTGACCATGAATGCTGAATCGACTCCATTACGTAATCTATGCGCTCATCTTTCCTCAAACTACTAATTAAACTAAAACAAACTCTAGTTTCTTTTCCGCAAGGTGCGAATTCCCTTGTTATGTTTGTGTACAAATTTGACGTACCAGTAACTTGTTGCATTGCTGTTTAGGGTTAACACTAGTTCCTTATTGATATTTTTAGTGTTATCATAACAATTTACTTGGCCATTACGAGTTATTTTTGCTTGTACAAAGCGTTGTTTTACGCGTAAGGCGAATTTATTTTGGCTTAACTTTGTGTGTTATTTTGTAGCTATTTTAGGGGATTAGTAAAAATGTGTGATGAATAAACTCAGAAGCCATAGGGTATATGCATGTTTTTTTTTATTACTCTAAACAAAGCGTAAACATCAGAAATAGCAAATTGAAATTATTTTTTTAATATCTATAAAAAATACTAAGATATAAGCATTTGAAACCGCTGATTAGACAGAGAGATCCGATATAGCGAATGACGTCATTCGCTGCAACGACGCGACGTACAAAATCCATACTTAATTCAGTTTATCTAGAAAGAGATAGAAACAAAAGTGTAAATGGTTATAACTTTTGTGTTGTTTGGCCGATTTATGTCTTGTTTTCGCTTTTTGTCATTATTTTTATAGAACTTTAACATTCCGTATCGAAATAAAAAAAAGAAAATTTATGCATATTCCCTATTCACTTAAATTTTTGTCATGTAATGTGATGTTTTATTTTATAAAGCTTAATTTAATTCATGCAGTTTTACATGCAAAAGTTTGCTTTTCTCATATTCTTTCGTACCAGCTTCTATATTAGCATCATTATTTTCCATTTCTTCATTATTAATAATAATAATATTAGTCTTTGTTAGGATAATACAAGTTTGACACATATTAAAGTACACAACAGTCACTAGGTTATAGAAAAATTAGCAAACAGAAGTTGTGTGCGAGAGATGAATACAGTATAGTCAATACAAAATTTGAAAATTTCTCAAAAAAAAAAAAAAAATTTCAAAATTTTTGAAATTCTCTCTATTTAAAAAGGCTAAAGACGGTTATCGAAGGACTCTAGCTCATACCATTACCTCCGTTTGGGTCTACCGTGATGTCGTTTTCCATTAAAATATTATTGACCCTTTAAGTATTCGGGTATCCCTAAAAGTTCAGCAGTTGTCTTCCAGAAAATCGAAGGGAAAAGACAAGATACTATGGCTCAGGCGCAAAATGTCTCTTTCGCAAAATGTCTCTTTCTCATAATGTCGCTTTCGCAGAATGACTCCTCAAAATGTCGCTTTTTCACAATGCCTCTTTCGCAGAATATATCAATAAAAACTAGATTTATCTCTATGATGGGTCTTTGGTAAGGGCGGAGAATTCAAGTGGTGTGGGCAAAGATTAATTAACGGAGCCTTCTCTATACAATAACTCTTCAGAATATTTTTCTTGATTTACCTGAACCTGAAACCAATGAATGATAAATATTAATGAACTGCTATTCTGCTAATTATTTCCACGTAACTAATGTGTTAACTTTCAGCTGCTTCAGTATATCATTTGTGAAGGAAAGTCTGAAGAATGTTTCTGGATTCTTAATTATAAATATTTGGATGACCGACCTTTGCTCGGCTTTTTTTTGGTGACGTTTTCTAAAAATGAAACCTGGCTAGATCGATTTATCGCCCCCGAAACCCCCTGCATACTGAATTTCATGAAAATCGTTGGAGCCGTTTCCGAGATTCAGATTATATATTTCTTCGATATATTTACAAGAATTGCTCGTTTAAAGGTATTACATTAGGTTTATGTTGTTGTCATCACCTGATTTTCATACTATAGGGCTGCGGTTCCACTGAAGCGGAGCGGAGCGGTGCGCGATTCACCAATCACATGGCAGGAGTGGAGAAGAGATGTGGATTTCAAGCTATGTGATTGGTGAATCGCGCTCCGCTTCAGTAGAACCGCAGCCTGACAGTGCTGTTTTTACAAAAGGTCGCCCTGGTAGGTAAAGTACAACCATAATCAACTATTCTATTTTTATTTAATGGCAAGCATAGCCGATGTCGACTATTCTGCCAATGTCCAGTGAATTGGAAAAAATATCATAACCAACTAATACCATACCAAATTATTCGAATATTATTAGTTGTCGTTAAACGTCAATGTCGTATCTCGAACCTTTATTTATTCAATTGAAAAGTTTTAACTCTAGTTGTGTGGAATGTGTTGATATCGAATTGACCAGTTAGCTAGCATATCCGATCACGATCGGATACGGTTTTCTTGGAAAGTCGCGTGTGCCTGAAGCTTCTGTGCGTGCAAGAAGGGGACTCCAAAATTGAAGGCGAGTGTAACAAGACAACTGAATATATGACCTTTGGACCTTAGGTTTTGCCGTTTAATTGTGTTGAGACTTGAGCAGACATCAAGACGCTTGTTGCTTTTTGCCTTCAACTTTTTTAAGTTTTAATTTGATAGGCTTTTTCCTTCGACTTTTGCATGTTGTTTCACCTGGTGGTGAGTGATGTAAGCATGATTGTGCAAGATTGCCAAAAGTATATGATTCATTTGTAACTTGTATAGTTTTCGGGGACAATAGATTCATCGAAGAATTTTACTACTTGGTAAATGTGCAATGAACGTATTTCCGAAACGTCTTTAGCTTCATTTGACAGAACTAACTTTTATTTGTTCCAGTTCAAGAACCGTCTGTCTCATACCGTGTAGATTCCTTTTGTTAGAACGGGATGTTTCCAAATGCACGTAAGCACAGTACACGGTACGGTACAGTTTTTTAGAACCATTATTTTGTTTGCACGATCTTGAAAACCAACATGCAAGGTCTGTGTTAAACGCAAAGTCGTCCAGCTATAGTTTACGTCGGTTTGTGAATGGAGTGGTCATTCGCTCGTAAGATCTGTTGACCCCCCGGAGACTGCTAATGAACATGTGGAAGGTGGCGCCTGATATTATTAGGTGTGTGTTTAGTTATTGTTGATTGCACGAAAACTGGCTTGTGAAGGGGTTACATGGCTGGTTTTCTTTTGTTTTCGTTTAATTTAAGTTTGTTACAGAAAATGCTCGTTCAATTCACCAAAACAGCTCGTTTCTTTGACAACACAGGGTAGATAACTACTTATTACAGCTTACTTGCAAGTCGCGTGTTCGAACCAACCCAGGTGCTTTACTGTGTAGGTATTTATTTTTCACGAGCACAGCTTTCAAATTGGTAAAGTAAACATCGTGAGGAAATTAGCGTATCCGACAACCAATTCGAAGAAAGGTGACTTCTATGCACCATACCGCACTGGACCCATGTGATGGATTAGGGCCCACACCATCTCACAAGGATAAGGCATTTGTCGCAGTGTGCTCGCTATAGGTTAATTATGCTGATGCTAAAGCACTGAAACACTAAAGTGTTAATTTAACTACCTAATCAGAAAGGGATAAAAAACGGGCAGTAATGGCTTACAAAAAGCAAATAAAATAATCTGCAAATATTAAAAATCTTTTAAGCACTTCTGGCCATGATTATGGGTTACGCTAAACCAATACGATATTCTACTGTAAAATTACAGGTGTAATTTAAAAACATCACGACTATAACCAACTATTTACTATTGCCGACTATGAAAAAAAGATTTGTTTGTGTTATTTCTAAGTCCGATTCTAATGGGTCAATTTTGACGGTACGGTGACCGTCGAAATTATTTGTAAAAAGCGGTTTTCTTTGATACTGCCTAGGCGGTGAGTTTCAAAGTAATGGAGAAACTAAATGTATTCTAGATTTTATTAGCACTTAGATTGTTTGTGCTAATTTCTAGATTGGACCATCTTTGTTGTGAGTTTTGTTCAGGTGTTGAGCTGTAAGAAAATAACCAAACAACAACGTAAAGGTGTTTACCTTAATTCTATGTGACAATGTTTTGTTATTTGTTAATAAATGTTTTGATTTGAATGTGGTACAAAAGCCAGTTTTTACTGATAATAAACAACACCAATAGACATACACTCAAAACATACCTACACATACACATATACAACACACACTCAAAACACACACAACACATTTATACATTCAACATCAGTAGTGAGATTTTACTTAGATATTATCTACAATAAATGTCAAAATATATGCACGTAATTGCTGTGTAAAAGCCCTACCATATAATTCTATTTCGGCGTATTAACTGAATTATATTGTCAATGAATTTCAACAAAAAAAAACAACCTTCAAAACGTATTTTATAAATGAAATATCAAGAAAAACTATAAATAAAATAAATAATTTAACGTTAAAAAAAACTTTAACAAAAACGTTACAACATGAGTTTGAGTCCGATGTAGTTTTTTTTACTAACACCTGTACAATTTGCATGTTTTAAAACTTGTTTCTATGCCAAGACGATTCTCATCGCCCTTTTACAATACGATAGCGGATAGACAATGAACATAACTTGACATTTTAATATTTATTAAATTTTATTTTTGGCCAAAGAATAAGTATTGACATCCAACGTGGCAATGGTGAGAGCCTTCTGGGCACTTTTCCTAGCGATGTGAATGTATTTTCGACGCCCTGTATTGTTTTTTTCCCTTTTGATACTTGTACATAATATTTTATGACAGATCTGTAAAACATGGTTTGTAAATAATGTAAATATTTTTTTAAATTAAAAATATAATCTCTATGTCTACATTTTCTTAAAAGAATAATTATCACTGTCACTCTGACTTATTTACAATCTAAAATTCTAAATAAACGACAATTAAAACTTGTTCCGATTTTGTCATTAAAATGTTATAATTAACTAGCGGACGTCACGCGGTTTCACCCGCGTAGTTCCCGTTCCCGTGGGAGTACGGGGATAAAATATAGCTTATATTACTCAGTAAAAACGTGCTTTATAATCGTGTCAGAATTTTTAAAATCGGTCTAGTAGTTTTAGAGTTAAATCGTAACAAACACAAACAAACAAAAAATCAAATATCTCCTCTTTATAATACATAATAAATAAATAAATATTGCTGGACATTACACACAGCGCCACCTAGTGCCACACTAAGCAACGAGGCTTGTGTCGTGGACACCAGATAGTTGATATATTACATAGATACTTTTGTAGTAATAGTATAGATGAAGTGTTAATTGACTCCTGTTGCTAGCCATACTAGAACAACAACAACATACTTTTAAGTTTAAGTAAAATGTAATGTTTGAGCAGTGTTTTATTTCGAAGGATCTGAATAACATGCGTCGTAATTACGTACCTGGCATATTATGCAGATACGCATTTAGAACAGGCATTTTATAAATTCAGTCCACAATAACAATGACTTGAAAAGTTCAAGTCTTGACCCACCAGTATTACGCACTATTTCCTAAATAAATACCTGCATGTTACAGGTATTGTTTACAAACAGGTACGATGGTTAATTAAACTGGGCACAGTTGATACTATACGATCAAATTATCTTAATGGGCATGCGACTAGGAAGTTTTTGCGCTGACGGTGTTGATTCAAAGGTGGGGAAGTGACAATTCAAAAATGTGCTTTGTTTTTTCTTTGATGTTTTTTTTTACTTAAATAATGTAACAGTAATATCCCTTTTATTGTCCTTCTGCAAGAAAATACCTTTTATCATGCAAAAAGGCATTTAGAGCATTGATCACATCGCTTTCAGACGTATATTAATTACTAGCTGACCCACGCAACTTCGTCTGCGTCACATAAAAGAGAAACAGCTCACAAAAGGAATACATTTTTCCCCGTTTTTGCAATATTTTTCATTTATGCTCCGCTCCTTTTGGTCGCAGCGTGATGTTATATAGCCTATAGCCTTCCTCGATAAATGGACTACCCAACACTGAAAGAATCATTCAAATCGGACCAGTAGTTCCAGAGATTAGCGCGTTCAAACAAAAAAACAAACACACACTGCAGCTTTATAATATTATAGTATAGATAAGTCCAAGTTTCCTCACAATGTTTTTGTGCATCGATGTCAGTGATGATCAAGATCAATTTAGAAAGTACACAAAATTAATTGAAAAAGTCACATTTGTTCTAAGTTTTTAGTAATTTATTTTATTGCCTCATGTACTCATTGTATGCTATGTAGGAAAACCGAATCATAATAACTTGTTATTAATTTTTTTTGTGTCATAGTTTTTTATGATAAAATATTATTTAACTATTGCCTATTACCTACTTTTCCTAGAAAGAACATACGTGACAGAATTTAAGTATTTCTTGTAAGTGTGTTAATGCGTACGAGTATGTTACAGAATTTTCCTACCACAGACGCCATTATGATAGATAAAAATGTAATGTATGACTAGGTAGGCATTCATTAATTGTTGTTTTGTTCATTATTTTTGAACAAACAAATGTGTCATTTATAATAATAATACTCGCTTATCAGTGCAGGGCAAAGTTTTTTTCTCATACAGGGAAGGTTGATTAGCACGTTTGCTGGATTGGCAATTTCAGACTTCTAACTAAATATTGGTAGTCCAAGTTTCCTCGCGATGTTTTCTTCCACAAATATCAGTAATTTAAAATATAAACAAACTTAGTTAAAAAATAAAATAAATATTCAAAAGAAAATCTGCTTTTCAAGGTGCATACAAAAAAAAAACAAAAATAAACCAACCCACACTTACACCACTCTGCTTCACACTCGATACACTTAATGTTATGCAATTTGTTCGTTGTTTTGTTTGCCAGTGACGTCACTCAACGTGCGAGCTAGTTCACGGCCACGATCAAGTTCATACAATTTTTCATACACACGACTTAGTAGTCAAAGTACTAATTCTTCGTGTGTGGGTTGGTTTATTTTTGCGTTTTATCGCTTGCAACACTGAGGGAGTCATGCGTTAGGTGCATGAGTCAATTGGTGATTAAAAAGTTCGAATGAGTGATGGGTTTGTTGCTATAGCGATTTAACTTGAGTTGACTTTTTTAAGAATCCTTAATACTATATCATTATCTGCCTAGCCTTTTCCCAACTATGTTGGGGTCTGCTTCCAGTCTAACCGGATGCAGCTGAATACCAGTATTTTACCTCCACAACCCAGTTGGTAATGGGTATTACGGTACCCCTTGGTATGACTGGTTGTCAGAATTTTTGGGCCATTGACTACCGGAAAATTGTCAAAGATGACAGCCGGGACTAACAGCTTAACGTGCTCTCGGAGGCACGGAAGAAACTCGGTATGTAAGGGTGGTCACCCATCCACAGACCAACCTAGGAAAGCACGGCTTAACCTAAAGAACGACCCGAGTGGCTGTTATTATTTAGCCACGAGCTCCTTAGTATTATAGAAAACCTTAAGAGGGCTGTCAATTTTTTTTCGCAAATTTTTGATTTTTACTTCCTGGATCAATTTTTTTCGACCGGCCTACACGACTCGATAATAATATTGATCTCCGGACGATTGTCGATTGTTATTGACGAAAATTAGAGACGAGACTGACATGAGACTGAGGTGCGAGCTGAATTGACGCAGAATTATAGTTCTCCAATTTTATTTATTGTAATTTTGTCTTATTATATTGACAAACGAAAACTAATAAAACGTATTCGTCGTAGATCGAAGTTTTATATCATATTAATTTATTTGATAAAATTGAGTTTATTTGGAATATAATGGACGCTGAAAATGCATACATTTTAGATCAATATTGCTTTTGAATATCGTTTTTTTTTGCGTCGATTCAATTTTTATTTCAATATTCTAATCAATCTACAACCCTGAGGACTATATGACCAGTACATTTATATTTTTTTTTAGATTTTTTCGTGTTACCAGTTTGATACAAATGGCAGGAGAAAACCTAATGTTTAACGTTTGCTTGAAATTGGCTGTCGGAAAATTGCTATTTCTCGTAATATTAACTATTATAACAAAATTCTAATCAATCTACGAACTAAAACAAAGCCAGATTTATGATTCTTCATTGAAATATTATGCCATTATCTTTATATAACAAAATATCGAGGACTTGGAAAAGTACGTATTTTTGGTCAAACGCCCAAAATATGCGAGCACGCTTTAAATAAATATACAAACTAAATATTTACAAAAAAAAAAACTAAAACTAAGTATCAACAGTCTTCCACATATGCAACGACGACAATAGGACAATAATTAGGCATCCAAGTACTCGTCCGCATCGCTGTCATCTGGAAACGTGCCCAAAAAAAATTGTGGCAGTGTTGAAAGGCAGTATTGCCACGTTGAATGGCAATGCTGCCAGTCAACACTGCCACAATTTTTTAGCATTCCCTTTCTACGGGTTTGAAGTATATCTCTAAGTATACGTTTATCTGTTTAATAAATGCCAGTAATTAAAATATATTTAGTGCCTGTAATGTCAATATCCTACATTACGCGATACACTGGAATATAGTAATACTGCGTGCGTGCGTGCGAGGTTGAAATATGTGTCGATGTAGAAATTAGAAATTACCAACCGCATATAGAGATTGAGACACTTCGGAATGGCCACCTATATAGCTTTAAACTTTTTATTTTATCTGACTCCTTCCAAATTCAAAAGTGCATGTAACCTGTAATTAGAAAAAATTGTCTCTGACGAGAAAAGCACTATTAAAAGTAAAGTAATATACGACTAGAATCTATATCACAGTCAATTTCCCTTCTCAACAATCCTCTATAGAAAAATTGCTGTGCATCACATGACAAAGTGGCTGGATGCTACTTGAAGATGCTTCGTCTTCCTGTCATTTTCCAATCAGAGCTAGTCTCACGTTTCCAAGTACCTACGACGTAGTTCTATGTACTAGATGGGTGCATTGTCGAGTTTATATCATCGGTCTTTATTGGACCAGTGCAGTTCGAAATAAAGAGTGACGTGTGAGCGTCATGCTCCCTTTTGACCTTGCTTGGTGACTTTAGTTCAGTGAGGCTTGATTTGTTGTATTCTTGTTCGTTATAAAATCTTAAATTTAATGATAGATATAGCTCCCAGCCTAAGCCGAGAATTCTAGAATGAGAAAAAAAAAACATACCATAAAGAGGTTAACTAACTAAGAGAAGGAAAGTAACAAAGAAATTTGTCATTTTTGCCAATGAGAAATATCTTCAGACAAACGGCTTTTTCACAAAAAAAATACATAAGAGTATTTATGGATACATCATCATGGTTGTTTACTACAAAATAATTATAAAGGGTGTAAAACACCTCTTAACGAAAACGAAAGGCACTTATTCTCCTCGTCATTGCGATTTTTTTGTTCTACACCATACCTGGGAACCTACTAGTTACGGAGATATTGGGGGTCAAAGTTCCAACTTTTTGACAAGTCTTTTTTTAAAAACAAGTTTGTAATGTAAGGTTTTTACTTTAAACACCTCCACGACCCCCGTACTATTCAATCCATCCATCAGCACAATGTTTTGAGTGCGTTACATTGAGTTCTACCACAAAACATGATTTTACACCCCAAAATTTTTGCGTAAATTAGTTTGATGTACAGAATGCTTGGTTGACGGCTTCGTGATGAGGTCTTTTACACCCTGTATGTTCATTAAATGTAGCGTTGTCGTAAACCAAACATACAAACATTTTCTTTAAACTAACGGGTAAAACAAAAACTAGAGAATCTAAGAGATGCTAAGTTAGTCAACAGTTTCGTTCAAGATGTCCTCTATAATCTAAAATAGCCGCCATCTGAAATTGAACTACTGAAGTCTTATTGGAATATTTCAGGAACCTTGTAAGTATGCAAGAATATCAAAAAGATTTCAGAGATTGCAAGAAGTAGGTACGTTTTGAGAAATGAGGAAAACGGTGTAAACTAAAGAAAAACATACTATATTCATCCTATTGGCAATGGATGAACTTTTCTGTTTAATTAATTCAGACAAACATGGTTTAAATGTAACGCAGAGGTTTCAGACTTCCCTGCCGGGGCTGCGGTACTGTTCGAAAGAGATACCGTTGCGCCGGAACACAAAGGGCGATGAAGGAACATGGATGGGTTTTAGTCAGTAAAAGTCTGACACGGGATCCTGCTCCGCCCAGAGCGGGAGGAGTCATTTGATGATTTCTCATCCGAAAATAGGTTTCATAAAAAAAAGGTTTCAGACTTCATGTGGTTTCAGGTTTCAGTATGATGAAGGGTTTTATCTGTTTCAGCAAGCGGTTTTGGTATTTAAGACCATGTGGAGTTTAAACTCAACAATCAATTTTTGGATTACTGGATATTTGTTGGTTTAAAACCTCCTAAGTAGTACATTGTTATACCTTCAAGGTACAAAAATAGGTATCTTAATCTTAGATAATCCGTGACGAGTATTCTCGTTTGAATCATCTATTAAAATAATAATAATTTCCGTATATAATCGTACGGTTATTAAGATTAGTTACATTACAAAACTTCCTGAAGTCATTTAAATGTTTATTATTAAACCTTATGTTTTTAAGGCCTTGAAACATTTTGACCTTAGTTTCTTAAAAAGGCCTTGGTTGGTAATATTATGGTTATAAAATTCAGGGTCAAGTGTATAAATATAATGATGAGACCAACTGTATTATGTACAATGTAATATATTATTATATACAATTTATACATTCTGCATATTGTGTCCTTGTGACGTACAATGTAATTATTTACGAAAGACTGCATAAGGTTGAATTTTTGGGTAAATGTTTGAGCAGTTTTGTAAACCATGATGAGTCATTTTGGCTGCATTTTCTTTTCATGAAATGTACATTTTTCATGTCCAGACAGCGTCTGTTCAAACAATAGTTTTAATTAAAAAACGTGCCTGAAAAAATAGTTTATGTTATTAAAACCTGAAACTTTCCATGCAGTGCATGGTTTTACGTCAATTTAAAACAGCCAAAAATTACACACATTCCATAAAAAAAACATAACCCCACCCACACACACAACAGAAAAAAAGTTGATTCTTTCAAAGTCAGTTTCAACAATCTTACGAATCATTTCAAACGTAGGATTCCGTTTTCAAAATCCACAAGCTTCGGCCTCTAATGCTCGACGTGGCCTTAAACTCGACAGTAGTCAAGGCCAAGATGACGTCACTGATTCCATTACATTATCAACGCTGCGTTGACGCTGCGTTTACGTCAGGCTTCTGTCTCTGTCATTGCGTTAAAAACCTTGGCCTTACAATGTTCTACGCGTTACGCTGTATCGCAGTACCGCGGATATGAGAAGTACTTAAATTTTTACGATTTCATGTATTGACTGTTAAAATTTATAACATAATACAGAGCAGGTAAAGTAGGTGATTTATTTTTGTTTTATTACATCTCCCGGTTACTTGTAAAGGCAATTAAACTACCGACCGAAAAGTTAGTAAGCGTTTAGATATTAGTTTGGTATTTTGTTTGAATTTGTGGCAGTAACATTGAATTGTTTTGATTTTTGAATACAATGCTCTTCGGTTTACGTAAATACAACCTGACATTGCATTATAAATTAGTACTTAAATATTTGTTATTGTCGAAAATGAACTAAGTATCTATTATTCATTAGGATTCATGTAACTGAACCCCTTTTGCATATTCATGAATGAATTAGTTACCTACCTATGCATATTTTTACAATACAATCAAAATGCATAACACTTTCCTGGGAGTGTTACCCTGAGCAATTTCACACACGGAAATCGTGAATTTTCCCCAATTTGTATGTGTGCTACGGCGCGTGCATGTGTGTGTGAGAGAACCGCGTGCAACTACGGGCGAGGTCGCCCACATTCGATCTGTGCAAATTTTCGTTCGGCGGGATCACTGTCCGTTCTCAGGGTCGCACCGCCGTATCTCTCAATTTTTGTTTGTTAATTATAAAAATAATGCGTTATATAACTAGCTAGTGACCTCTCGTTCACACTCAGGCCACTTCGCATCGCCCCCTCTCATCGCCACCAGCGTTGCGCCGCACACATACAAAGTGCCTAGAAAAATACATCCACAAAATTCGGCGGTGCGTTCCTCTGTGTGCGTGAATGACGTTAGCGTACAATGCGATTACAGGCCCGCACTGGAGGAATTTATTTTATACCTACTACGCGTTGGGAATCATATTTATTCCGTTTGTGTGCATGATTTTTCGATATCGACATTTTTTGTTTACTTCACTACCTCGCTCGTTATGGTGTGTGATTATGTATGGCGGCGTGTCAAACCAACCCATTGATTTCTCGCCAACAAAATTAAGAATAGACGAAAAGTGAACGTGCCAAGTTAAAAAAACGTTTACCATAGACACCGGAGTTTTGGATCATTTCTCAAAACGGGTACAAATTAAATTTTAATACGCACTTGTTTCTTAACTTTCAGTGATTTATTTGTTGAATAATTTCCGGTTTTAAGGCCACGAGTGCCTATGTCTAAAATTTAACTTTAAAGCTGTGTCAAAACAGGTCTTTCGTTGAGAACTTTATGGATTTCTATTACATACGTGCGCTCTTTAAATAGTAAAGATTATTTAGATCTATTCAAACTATAATATACTTTGATAACGATGGCAGTGAAAAAGATTATAAAGTAGTTTGGGTAACACAGAAAGGCATGGAATTTGCAGCAATTAGAATTTGTAGCAAATGTATATCCTGGCATTTAGAATTTGCAGCAAAATATGGATATCGAAGCAATAAGGAAACGTAGCAAATGGAATATTGTACCAATAAGAATTCGTAGCAAACAGATTGTTGTAACAGAATAATATATAAGAGTTTGTAGCAATTGGTTTTCGTAACAACCGGGGATTGGGATTCGTAATGTCATTTAAAGCTAAAATGATTTTTTCAAAATTTTTACATTTAGAAAAATGAATTTTGTAGCAATAAGAATTTGAAGCACTTGGAATATCTAGCAATAAGAATATGTAGCAAATGGTATTCGTAACTATTACTGTAGCAAATGGATATCGTAGCAGTAACAAAATGTAGCAAGTAAATATCGTAGCAATAAGAATTTGTAGCAAAAAGTAATAGTATGAGTAGTAAAATAACCTTTGATGTAAATGTCAGAATTACTGTAATTAGAATTTAGCCTTTATTTGGATATCCTAAGAAACGGTATTGTAATAAAAAAATATTTTTAACTTACCTTATCGTAAACAAGCAGTATTATAAATAACTGCGAATAAAGTTGGCTTTCAAGACTGTTGTTTTTCATTACAATTAAAAAGTTACTTAGTTGAACTTTTAACTAAATAAACCTACTTACTAAGTAATTTAAGTATGCTTGGGCCAATAGGTCAGCACCACAGTTTGACCCATTTTTCTTAGTCGGCTCTTGATTCTTGGGTGTGTCGATAAGAATATAAATAAACAAACAAATGCAACATTATGTCATTCTTTATCACAATATGGACAGTTGTTAGTACATTATGCAATAAAAGATATTTTACTGTTTGCTTTGATCTTTGATCTTGTAAATTTTTTGGAATAAACGTTATAAGAAACTATAACAGACTACTAAAGGGCGTTAAAAAATACGTCCGCATTGCTGTCAACGGGAAAAATACCCGAAAAGCTGGCCACACATTGCCACGTTGGATGGCAATACTGATTAACATAACATAACATTACGTCTGTAATCCTAGAAGGGTTAGGCAGAGGTGTATCTAATAGTACACCTACATTTCGACAGTTATGTTTAGACTCAGTCCTCTAGTCAGAGGCTCACTTTATACAATTTAAATGAAGATATGATTATAATTATCTATGAACAAATATAAAAGTTAAACCTATTAAACTACCGGTTTTCGTATGTGAAGCGAAATAATTAACACCTATTCATTAATAGGTAAAAACAAACACACACACACACACTAAAAATAAACTCTAATAATATTTAAACATTACTATTCATAAATGTATGAATAGTAATGTTTAAATTTTATTAGAGTTTATTTTTAGTGTATCAAAATCAAGGTAAAGTGAAATAACTGTCAGCAGTTCAGCATCATGTTGACCGGACTATATCTGGTTGTATGTATGTACTTATCAAATAAGATCATTCATGTTTAAAACAGACGCATTTATGAAAAATTCAAGTTACTTTATTGCACTATTTTTTGTGCGCATATACCTAAGTACTACTTGAATCAATATCGTTTCAAGTTTTAAACAATAATTTCCTCTTATTTATTGATTTTCATCTGCTTTGCCTTTTTCGGCAATACCAGCTTAGCGTACAATAATTCAATCAGATGCAGCATTTTACATGGAATTAAATTTAAATTGATTGTATCAATAAAAACATAATATCAAGAAAGAAGGCTAACCATATAATTTTAAGAGCACCGAGGACAAACTACGGTAGAAAGACTGTCGTATATGAGGGGGCTGAACTCTATAACTCTTTACCTAAAGTAATCAAGGAATGGAAATCACTTCCAACTTTTAAATAACTTTATAATTTGTAAGTTTTGCCGTTTTTAGAACTTAATTTTAGTTTATTACCAAGCGAAATCGTCACTTATTGTATCTAAATTATTATGTTTTTCCTCATAGAAGTGGATAATTGTATTCTTTTTGAGCGAAATAAATTTCTTAAACCGTAAAGAAAACAATCCGACTGGTCTTCGAGTAAACTGAAGTGAAGCCGACTGAGAGTGTGAAAACAAAACTGCATTATTTATTTTATTTTATTTATTTATTTTACAGTTTTAGGAAAACTTATAGCTAAAAATTTACACATGATTAAGAGTAACATAATTAAGGTCAATTAAAAGTTTTCACAGATAGAAAAGAGCTTATTAACAAAACAAAAATATTTAAGAAGGCAAACAGTGTTTGTAAAGACAGTATCTCAGGTAAAAATGCCAAATAGCGCAAATTGCATTCACTTAGTACACACACTCAAATTCGTCCCTGTACTTACACGTGCCGCAGTTTTTGTCCGGGATGCGATGTTTGGCAGTCATTGTATGCAGCGAGTATTTGCGCACTGAAGCCTTGGGCCCCGCACCCCGCAGCCGTCCCCCATCACGCCTGATACTTGCACGCAACGCATAGATAACGTTAGCTTTGTTCGGGCCATTTGAAACGTGAATATTATTTTGAATGAAGAGGACTGGATTGAACCTGTTCTTTTGGGTTTATTTTGTAATAGGCTTTCTTAGATTTCATTTGACTTTTCAGACACTATTGAGATGTTTTTCTTGAGTTTTGTAATACGTGAAATACGTTGGGCGGATTATTTCTGAATGTTCAAAGTCCCGGATTTGAAAGTTTAGTTATGTACCTAACTTAATAAGGAAAAAATAAAACCGTTTATGTTTTGCTTACACATATTTGTTTAGTTTTGTAAATGGAGATTTCCATTTAATAATATGTATTCACAAAAAGAACGACAGTATTTAGCACGCATTACGGAAGATCGTCAGTGGCTCCATGTAAAATACTGGTATTCAGCTGCATCCGCGGTTAGACTGGAAGCCGACCCCAACATAGTTGGGAAAAGGCTAGGCAGATGATGATGAAGCTTACAGGCATGCAGTAGTTTTTATATTATTAATTCTTCTAGAACGCCTAGAAAGCGCCTTGCACTCAATGTGCGTACATTAACATGCAAGGAACGTTATTCAAACATGGCTTCGAATTTTAAACTGCCTAGTCATTGTTCTATTTCAGTGTTGCGAGTCATTGGGCATAAAGTTTTAGTGCTCACCTCTTTGGTAGTTAATGCAGCGATCATTTGGGCACGCACTGTGCCAAAATGGGGCAGCGCAAAACTTGCGTTGGGGGTCGCCCCTCGCACCCCAATTGACTTAGGCAGGCTCTAATCATG
Source organism: Xestia xanthographa (assembly GCA_905147715.2). NCBI lineage: Eukaryota > Metazoa > Arthropoda > Insecta > Lepidoptera > Noctuidae > Xestia > Xestia xanthographa. Next base: position 5,304,035 of record LR990655.1, read on the forward strand.
TAGGTATGCAGAACATGGATTTAAAAATGCGTTTTGTGCTTTGGTTATCTAGTATTCATTCTATTATTATATTTGTTTAGTTGAAAGGTTGTAAGAAGTATTTGTGGTAGGTAGGAATGTTTCCAGGCTTCATTAGCCAACATGGGTTTAGAAATGTTGGACCACAACCAGCCTGTAACGGTCTCACTTTTTGGTCACAGGACTCTGTTATATACGTAGGTAGTGGGCACATTGACATGATCCACCACAAGGGCCCAGTAAGGATTGAATAGCGTTGCGAAGGAATGGTAGCGTTCGAATTTTGATTCTTAGACCAGATGGCTTTAAAATTTGTGCACGGTTGATGGCAATAGGCTCGCTAATTAATGAAAACATAAATAGCGGAATATGGGTAGGTATAATGTTTGGTACACGTTTGCCTAAATTTTTTCACAATGTCTTTATACAAAGTACTCCTAACTCTTACATTTGACACACTGTCGCTCTTATTATGTGGTTAAACTGTTACATACAGGTGACTTTTTTATCACTTTCCAAAAATATGGGTATAATAAGTGAACGGAACGGAACGGGAATAGAAGCGAATGGCATACTTAGTTTTTTTTTTTGCGAAAATATAATAAAAAAAAACAAAATTCGATTTTTTATTTCTCTTTCTTTGTTCTAATATGAAAAGTTTACTTGAAATTTGTAGCGTTTTTTGATGATAGATCATTTTTTTTCTAAGCTGTGAAAAAAAAAATAGGTATGCAATAAGCTTCTACTTTCTACTCCGTTCACCTAATATATCCATTTTTTTTTAAAACAAACTGTGACGTAGGTGGGCACTTAAAGTTAAATAGCTCAATTTACTGCGCTTGGATGAAATTACAGTGTCATGTTACTTTTTATACTTCGCAGTGTGGTCCTGCAGTTAGGTTTAAAAATAATCAGGTGATAAGAAGCGTTGTGTGGTTTCCCTACCAAAGAATACAAGTAAAATAATAGTAATTGTTAATTGTGGTCACTCACGGTACGGTTGGTCCATAAATTCAAGGTTTGCCCCAGAACGAGGTAATTCGACAGAGAATTAGAGTTGTCGACATAGGTCAAAGAATAAGTAAGCTGAAGTGGCAATGGGCTGGCCATATTAGCTGTAGAACCGGTGACCGTAGTGGTAGATGTGTTCTTGAGTGGAGACCGCGAATCGGCAAGCGTAAGGTAAGGAACGCCTTCAGGCTCGGTAAAACGACAATTTACCAGGGTGGCTGCTAGCAACTGGTGGGTGAGAGTTGCCGAGAATTGAGTTAAGTAACGTGCAATTGAAGAGACCTATGTCCAGCAGTGGACTGTTGTACGCTGATGATGAATTGTTAATTCAAGTATCTAGATCTGGCTTGCGAGGTGGTCGAAATGTGGGCTTGTTCCTAACCTGACCCGAAATACTAACCCGGATCGGGTTAGGTTGGGAACTTGAAAAAAAAAGAAAATGTTACGCACGTAACCCTATTTTCCTAACCCGAATTGCGAAACAGATAGAATTACCTTCTTTAATTTATGTTAGCCTAGTACTTTTTCTAAGGTAGCTTATCAATTTGTTTGAAAACCTTTAACAAGAACGCTCTGTACCTGCGAAAAAAAAACGGGAAAACACAGAAATCCTATCTATTAGGGTTAGGATAGGAACGAATATACGGACGAACCGTTTAGGGCCTCAGGTTAGGAATAGGATAACGTTTGCAACTTTTTTCTTTTTTTCCAAGCTCGTACCTAACCCGCGACCGGGTTAAGATTTCGGCTCAGGTTCGGAATAAACCGACATGTGGGCGTGAGTACAGCAGTCGTTTGCGGCGATAGTCGTGTCGCCAAATGGCTTAATAGATTAGCTATTAAGCCATTTGGCGAACATTTTCAACCAACATCTGAGGAGGCTCTCGCTAGGCAGCTGGATCAAAGGCTTGAATCAGAAAGCAGAACACGGCGCGTATTGCTAGGAGGTTCATCTCTCAAGAGCCCTGACCACCGGTGACCTGTTCCCGATGCTGGTATTATTGTATTAGTATTACACTATTATTTACTAGCAGTAGTATTTGAGGAGTGGATGGTAATCCCATGTTTCTTACTGTAATAAGCCGTGTAGTATCCGGTAGAGTAGAATAGAACCAACCCATTACACTCACGGGTATGAGGCGACTAATGTCTGAGGCAGAACACCTTGCGCCTCCGTAGACCAGCGAATGGGCAGCAGCGTTTTCTGTTAGTCTTTCATCACTGCGATTTCCAATCCGCCTGCCAAGCGTGGAGATTACGGCAAATTCCTCCCATCATGGGAGAGGCTTATGTCCAGCAGTGGACGTTATGGGCTGTTGTAGTAGTGTAGTTAGTATAATAATGTACCTACTTGAAAAAGAAAAAATACCTATGGAATCAAAGAGAATCGGCATCTACTTATGAATATTCTTATAGGTAATCCATTCAATTGACGTTAAATATATAAAAGTGACATCTTAGAACAACGGAATATCTATGAGGAAATAAAGGATTTTCTATTAACACACCTAAATTATGATATTTATCTAATCAGAAAGGAAAATGATAAAAAGAAAAAATACCTATGGAATCAAAGAGAATCGGCATCTACTTATGAATATTCTTATAGGTAATCCATTCAATTGACGTTAAATATATAAAAGTGACATCTTAGAACAACGGAATATCTATGAGGAAATAAAGGATTTTCTATTAACACACCTAAATTATGATATTTATCTAATCAGAAAGGAAAATGATACGACAAATAATTGACGCATGAATGTTCCCAAAACCTATGCGTTAGCAGGAAAACTATGATATTCTTTACGAGTAGGTATAAGGTATTAGTTGCCAGGTAAACGCTGTTCCATATACTATATTTGATATGGTTATCTATAACTATAACTAGTCATTAAAATTAGATGATGAAAAAACTAACCAGTCGTTAAAATAAGATGACTTCTGGGAAAACATGTCCTAGAACCAAAAAATTGACATCTCGGATTGGGCCAGCGTGGTGGATTAATAATTATAACGATTTAATTTCTACCACAAAGTGCAATTCCAATATACAGATTAATATGACGTACAAAGGTTTTGTGGGTGTCAGGAATCCAAACTAAGATACCCTGTGCCATGGACTCATGTACTATCTTTTTTTTTTTTTCGGATGGGAAATCATCAAATGACTTCTCCCGCTCTGGGCGGAGGCAGGAGGGAGTGTCAGACTTTTACTGACTAAAACCCATCCATGTTCCTTCATCGCCCTTTGTGTTCCGGGGCCACGGTATCTCTTTCAAACAGTCCCGCAACCCCGGAAACTCATGTACTATCTGTACCCTGTGCCTATGAATTACATCCAGCTACTTCTGATTGAGAAGGGGCAGAAGAAGGCCTAGGTATCCAAGCAATAGAAACGTTATAGGCTGACTTTAATAACTTCTAAAAGTTATTAAAGTCAGCCCAGTTATTAATAACCGGTGGTTTTCGATACAACAAGTAAGCTGCGCTTCTTCTGTGCAGAATTAGGGCGAGAAGCCTCAAATTGAGGTGAAAAGGAAAAACTGAAGCTACTTTGGGCTGCCCCAATTAGTCTTGTGAATGCTTTCTAAGCATGAAGCCATCTAAAGAGAGCGTCATGAACATTTTACCATATGATGCTGTATATCACAGGTGAAGGATAGCGTCTCTTTTCGACGTGTAGCTTTGATCGGAGGATTGCCCTAAGTGGTTACTTACTTTTATATTAAAAACTAGCCAACTTCACGCGGTTTCACCCACGTAGTTCCCGTTCCCGTGGGAGTACGGGAATAAAATACGGCTTATGTTACTCAAGGTGAATGTAGCTTTCTAATGGTGAAAGAATTTTTGAAATCGGCGCAGTAGTTTTTGAGTTTATTCATAACAAACATACACACAAAAATACAAATCTTTCCTCTTTATAATATTAACTAGCTGACGTCCCGCGGTTTCACCCGCGTAGTTCCCGTTCCCGTGGGAGTACGGGAATAAAATTTAGCCTTTAGCACTCACGAATAATGTAGCTTTCTACAAGTGAAACAATTTTTAAAATTGGTTCATTACTTCCGGAGATTACCCCCTACATACAAACTTACAAACAAATGTTACCTCTTTATAATATTAGTATAGATGTAGATATCTTTGTTCGGTAAGTAAAACCATTCCTGCTCTTACACTGTTTTAAGCTTTCACGATTAATAACTAAGCTAAGGGTGTTACCACACAAATCGATCGATCGTCGATCGATGCCATCGATCGCTGGTAGAAGGGATAAGTCGACATCTATCGATAGTTTCCCTCTTTCGACTAATCCATTCTACCATCGATCGATCGACTGGTGTGGTAAAACCCTTACACTGCCACTCACAGCATATCTTCCGCGAATGACATCGTGTTCGGATGACATCTCGAGATGCAGTTATCCCGCGATCGCGGCGCTTGCAACAGCGTTATATAAAATATCGGGAGCACAGAATAGTTGAAAATCACTGAAGATATCCATTTTCATGTAAGTGACAGTGAAGTTTATTCACGTTCTTGTATTACATTTAAAATAATAAGCTCTTTTAAAAGCCAAGCGATTTTAAAACGTTGATAAAACAGGAAAAGGATATATTGGGTCCATACATTTGTTGCATAATGCACAATAGTTGATAATCATTGAGCGGGTGTTGTTAACACTGTCAATATTTTTGTATTTTTTCCTTACAATTCAGATTCAAAGAGGAGCTCGTGGCTAAATAATAACAGCCGCTCGGGTCGATCGTTAGGTTAAGCCGTGCTTGCCTAGGTTGGCCTGTGGATGGGTGACCACCCATTACATACCGAGTTTCCTCCGTGCCTCGGAAAGCACGTTAAGCCGTTGGTCCCGGCTGTCATTTGTAGATCTTTGACAGTCGTTAGGTAGTCAGAGGCCCAAAAAGTCTGACAACCAGTCTTACCAAGGGGTATCGTATTACCCGGTAGTAACTGGGTTGTGGAGGTCAGATAGGCAGTCGCTCCATGTAAAATACTGGTATTCAGCTGCATCCGGTAAAACTGGAAGCCGACCCCAATATAGTTGGGAAAAGGCTAGGCAGATGAATTCAGTTAGCTGAACTTCTGAACAAAGTTAGAAAAAGGCTATAAGCTATTGTTGCAATTTTTGAAATCACAAAAATTCGGAGAATGACTGTGCTCGCCACGACTTTTGTTGGAAACTTGCAAGGACAATGTGAGAACAGAATGAGATACATAGATAATTAGCCTACAAAGTGAAGTGAAGCTTTCTGTCTTTTTGATGGGAAATCATGAAATGACTCCTCCCGCTCTGGGCGGAGCAGGATCAGACTTTTACTGAATAAAACCCATCCATGTTCCTTCATCGCCCTTTGTGTTCCGGGCCACGGTATCTCTTTCGAACAGTCCCGCAGCCCCAGCAGGAAGCTTTCTGTATCTGACTCGACACTAGTATCTAGTGTGTGAGGAGTAGGTCAGTATCCATTGCATGGTTCCTGGGCGGTATGGGTTCTAGGACATGCCGGTTTCGCCAAGATGTTGTCCTTTCGCTATTGAGAGCAATGGTGATGAAATAACATAACATAACATCACGCCTGTAATCCTAGAAGGGTTAGGCAGAGCTGTACCTAATAGTACACCCACATTTCGACAGTTATGTTTAGGACCCCTGTGAAAGGTGCCGAGCCTATTGCCATCAATCAGGCACAAATCCAGACTCCGCGGCTGCTACTGAGAAATTCCTGATGGTAAAAACCCAATGAAAATTTTCCACCACTAGACCAACGATGTCATCATCAGCCTGCTGGGACACAGGCCTCCTCTCAATGAGAGGGAATGGGCTGTAATCCACCACGCGGGTCCAGCGCGGATTGGTAGATGTCACATGTCTTCGAATTTTTGGTTCTAGGACATGCCGGTTTCGTAACGATGTTTTCCTTCACCGTTTTGAGAGCAGTGGTGATGATATAAATTACACAAAGTAATGCGCCTGTCTGGATTCGAACCCACGACTTACTGTTCGTAAGTCGGGGCCGCCACCACTGGGCCACCGCTGCTGTACGATGTAGTTACACAAAGTTGTTTTCAAACACGCAGCTCTTTAGACTATTACGAATGATTTTCCATTAAAAGTCAAGAGAGGCGTGGGAAAGGAATTTTCCAAATGAAAGTGACTCTCGTAGATACAACATACAAAACCAAACAAAGAAGTGGTTTTTTGTTCAAGGAATACATCGATATGAAGATGGAACATCAAAAAGGCTCCATTGGGCCCCTCCCTTACGCGGTGGGCCCAGCCTAAAAGCCAACAACTTTCAAACATTCCTAGCAGATTTCTATTCTTAACTTCGGCCCCTCCACCATTTACCAAACAAAACAAAAGAACCTAGTATCAACCTAATACTAGGAAACTAAACAAAGCTATAAACTGGTTAGGTGACGTCACCCATACTTCCCTAACCTTCGCTCGTGTCATAGGGTTCATGGCACTGGAGAATAGTGCATCTGAATCAGAATAAATGCTTCGCTGACCGCCTAGGAAGTTTTTTTGTTAGATTTTTTTGCAAGGTGCGCACGCGGCGTTGTAGCTGTGGGTTGGATAGGCTTTAGATTAATTGGAGGCAGTTTGTGAACTATTATTGCATTTTAGGCTGAGATTTTTAAACGTACTTTGACAGTGTTGTTCTCGTCGCTGTCACACAACTGTCAAAATTAGACACTTATGTCACATAAGTTTTTAAACTGAAGTGGTCACTAACACTATCATTAGCACTTAAAACGGGACATTTAACATTGTACATGTTTTGAGTTCCCAATATTTCGGCATTGTTGCAAGCGCCATTATGACGTTTTAAGTGTTTATGATACCATTTCCACTACTATTACCAGTTCACAGTCAATGAACCGCCTAAGTAAGGTTTATAGATCAAGCCAAGATCATGCATAGTAGGGAAATTATTATTTATTTTCAGGAATACCTTTAGAATAGAATAGAATAGAAAGTTTTTATTTCAGACCGGAGTCCATAGGGTTAGTAACAATTTTACATAAGTTATATTGTTAGTAGTTTACGTACACAGATGAAAATGTACAATCACAATTTAATATAAGTTTAGGCAGGTTATATGCTGATGAAGTTTTAATTAAAATGACGGTACCTAAGTATGCTGATGACGACCTAAGTATGACACTATCCAATTTGAATAACGCTAAAGTGACATCAAAAAGTCGCGTTTAGGTTAGTATGTTGCATTAACAGAAGAGTTCCCTGCATCGCACATCAGTGTGTCAAACGCTCACACTTGTGACCCCATTCAAATTTCTTTACATTATACGTATTGAGGAAACATCTTCGGTTTGTTTTTGTGATTTTTCGAGACTATTGTTGGATATAAATAACATTATGCATGCATTTTGTGTTTTGTGTTTTATTTTTAAATTTGTCTTGACACGGTTTAATAGTCTATTGAGGACAATATTTGTGAATGAAAACACCCACATCTAGTCAGTCACTGACCACAATTTGTAGGGGCAAAACTAACACAAGTTGAGGAGTACCTATTTAGCTTTTTCCGTCACAAAGCCGCTCCTATACTGATTGTTGCTGACCTAATACATCACTACGAAGTTAGCCATCTTCTCTTTAAAGCTTTAGCGTTTTTGGTGACGGATTTTCATACCAATTTGGCCTTTTTACTATGATACCTGAGGGCATGCCGGGGTTGCGGGACTGTTCGAAAGAGATACCGTGGCCCCGGAACACAAAGGGCGATGAAGGAACATGGATGGGTTTTAGTCAGTAAAAGTCTGACACTCCCTCCTGCTCCGCCCAGAGCGGGAGGAGTTATTTGATGATTTCCCATCCGAAAAAAAAAAAAAAAAAAAAAGGCCATAGACAGAGTGAAATTCTGCCAGCGATAACTTTGTATAATGGAATAGTAAAAAATGTCTGAACTGACATGAGTTACCGAAAATTTACCTTAATCCTGTTAAAAATATATTTAGAAATACGAATTGCTTTGAAAAAGATTGACAGGTATGAAGGTTCTATAGACATACAAAGAACTTGAATGCTTGTTGACGTGTAATTGGCGACTGTGTAAGTCCAAGACTGTAAAACGTATGTATTCCTATGTGAACCCATATTAAGAAATAAATAAGTTCGCCTTCTCAAAAATAACATAACATAGTGTAATGTCTCCTCAAAAATGTAAACGAACAAACCCACAAGTTACATTTAGAACCCGAATAATTTCCTCTGCACACAAAAAACATTGGGATTTGACCCACATACTACAAATACAGCAGCTGTGCACTATTCAGACGGCGGATGTCTTTAGAATGCATTTTTCGTTGAGAAAATTGTGTATTTTTGACTAGTGTGGAGTAGGTCATCTTGTTTTTGCGTCGGTGTCAACAGAGTTCGTAACCGAGTTATGCGAACATTGGCTCCTGCACTATGCAATTAAAAGAGCTTCATGAAGTTTCATCGCATTCTATCCGCGAGCAGCGTGGCCCAGTTGTAGCGGTCTATTACGAGTTGTTAGGTCGTGGGTAAAACTCGGGCAGATTAGTTACTTTGTGTAATTATGGGAGTCCTGTTTGTTTTAGGCCCAGTTTCATTCTTCGTTTACTCCATACAACTCATTGGCACTTCCGGCACATGGTTGAAGGAGTTTGAGGCCATGCTGGCAATCCAAAGTGTTGGCTCCTTCTGACCAGAACACGGTAGAACTTGAAAGCGAAATCTAGATTTCCTCAAAGACCTAGATTCTGCTAATTAACTCGTTATTGTCTACTTGGCTTCTTGTCCATGTAAAGTAATTTATCCACCGTCGTGTTTACTTATTTATGATCTAAAGCATACTAGAGGTGTTGAGAAATTTATAATATACGGATATATGTTTCAAGCCGCAGTTTCATTCTTCGTTTACTCCATACACCTCAATTCTATCACTAAAGCTCTCAAAACGGCAAACGACGTAGGTAATGAGAAGACCGGAAAGCCGTTGACGAAGGAATCTCGAAGATATGTAATATCTCCAACCTACACAAGGCCCACGTGGTGGTCCACTCCAGCTCACAGTAAAGAGCCCGAAGCACAGGCTACACCTCTTTTCATACTTCGGCTCACACCGCGAACTGCCGAAAATGCCGAACTGAAGTATGAAATGAGGAGAAACGAAGCTTACCCGACTCGCTCGCTAGCTAGTGGTGAATCCTGCGCTTGATTTAAGAATCTGATTCCACGCTTAGATCGATCCTCGACCAGTCTGGTCCAGATACTACTATAGGCACCCTGCAAAGATGGTCGCACATGAATTAATAGAAAGGGTGACCAAATAACAGTGTGTTTTTGGCCATGCTTATTATCTGAAAACCAATCTAACGCTTACAAAAAGGCAAAATTTATTCTACGAAAGTCTCATGAAATCTAACAATAAAACCGGCCAAGTGCGAGTCGGACTCGCACACGAAGGGTTCGTACCACCTGTTGCCATAATTGATATCGAGCAAAAAAGGGCAAAAAAATCACGTTTGTTGTATGGGAGCCCCCCTTAAATATTAATTTTATTCTGTTTTTAGTATTTTTTGCTATAGCGGCAACAGAAATACATCATCAGTGAAAATTTCAACTGTCTAGCTGTCACGGTTCATGAGATACAGCCTGGTGACAGACAGACGGACAGACGGACAGACAGGGAAGTCTTAGTAATAGGGTTCCGTTTTTACCCTTTGGGTACGAAACCCTAAAAACCCACTAGGTACCAAAATCGCATAGAATTGCAAAAGGAAGTACATCTGTTATATCCCCACCCATTCAACGCCCTTAGGGGGAAACCGTAGTAACTATGAGTCATACCCGATGCAATGACTGCATACGTAATATTTATAGCTCAAAGCGTAAGGGGGGTTGTAGTAACTGCACCCTTGAATAGCGTGGGGTGGGACTGTGCCTGACTAGGAGGATGCGGATGACGTCACGTTGTAACAGTTTTAGATCTAGGTGAAGTTTACGTTAGTATTTGCTTTGAAAATACTTCAATGGAATATGTAATTTGATTGAAAGTTATAAGAATTGTTTTCCAGAAATTTGTTACAACAACAACAGCCCATAACGTCCACTGCTGGACATAAGCCTCTCCCATGATGGGAGGAATTTGCCGTAATCTCTACGCTTGGCAGGCGGATTTGAGATCGCAGTGATGAAAGACTAACAGAAAACGCTGCTGCCCATTCTCAGGTCTACGGAGGCGCAAGGTGTTCTGCCTCAGACATTAGTCGCCTTATACGACACCCGTGAGTGTAATGGGTTGGTTCTATTCTACTCTGCCGGAACCACACGACGAAATTTGTTAAGGCTTTGATTATAAACCTACATAACCAGCCTGCACACTTGGTGAGACACAGATTTTAAGTTGCTAATACATCACTTATTTTACAATTTACTGTTTTATGTAGCATGTTTTTGGTGAAACGGAATGCACTCTCAAATCGCGTCATCCTCGATAACGCCGGTAGTGACGTCAAAGTCTATGTGTCAAAAAAACAGTTTTTTTTGAAAAATGCTTAAAGTTTCACAAAGATTTTAAAAATATTGTTATTGCAATATTTACTTGACTATAGCACATACAATTAGTAAAATTATTCTAATAAGGGCAAAATATTAGATGTAAACAAGGCAGAATGTGGTAAATGACGTCACATTATGGCCGGGACAGCTACGGATGTTTGAACTGTCGCATGTCGTAGAAAATTGCAGGATTTTAATATTATTTTTTAAGCGACAAGCAGTAGTTGGACTTAACTTTTAATACTTTTATTGGGTTGATAGTAGTGTATTTTATTGATTTAAGTGAAGCAAAAAATACGTGCATATTAATAATAATAATAATATAATTATAATTTAAATCAAAATAAAAAATCAAATAAAAAATCTTTATTTGTAAGAATACCTATGGTACAAATAAACAGCAGCATAAATATAGAAGTATTTATGTGCCTTTATGTATTTGTTTAAATAGAATACAGACAGTTCACACAGTACAGTTTGTTTCTTTGTTGTTGTCTTCAGCTTTTTTTTTTTTTAAGTTAAGGATTTAAAAACTGCTGGTCACACGTGTGCTGTCAAAATTATTAACACTAGGTACCCAAACCTTGCGATTGTAACTTTTAAACAATAGTTCACAGGTTTAGAAATATTTTTATTACAGAATCTAATTTCCAAGAAATCATAGACTATTCTACTATCGCTAATCCCGTAATTATGCGTGAAAACAATTAAGATATTTTTGCATAAAGATGTTGCAACAGTACTAATGAACTAACAACTTAGTTTTAAAAAAGCTCTCAAAATTGCGCCCAAAAGGTGTTAGCCAAAGCTATAAAAATCCGTTATTAAATTTTATAGGCGCACTGTGGTCAATTTGCAAAATAAAGTGCGTATGGTGAAATAATAATGAGAGCGAGAACGTTGTGTTGCCAATTTTAAATAGACTTTAAATTGTGACTTTTCGGTAGTCCCGGGACTATAAAAATACTGCGACTAAACCTGAATATTAAAGATTCTTTTGGTCTTTGAATTTCTATGAGATGTGAATAAAGTAGTTGTTTTCTAACAACATAGTACATTCACAATTGCAAAAAAAAACAGGAGGTATATAGATAAAACACAACTCTACTTTCATCGTACTCTTTTTATTACATTCGTCTAAAAACCCAACGCAAAACTCAACTTCTAAAATTAAAGAATAATTTCACAAAACCCATCAATAATTTACTCTAAAGTCCCTGGATTTCGCACTGTGGTAGCTGTCAAAACAAATATAGAAAAAAAAACGTAACGTATCGAAACGTAGACGCATCGTTCGACCCAGTTATCGGAGCGGATTCTATTTTGGAAAAGAGCACAGTTGCTGCATTATTTTTTGGCCAGCCATGGTGACCTCGATTCCCACTGGGCGGCTCGGTGTAGGTCCTTTGTCTTTGCGGAATTAATATTAAGGTGTGGATTGTAGTAATGTAGTGAGTTTATTATAGGTGGATGATATTGTGGTGTCTAGTGCGTTTATTGAAATTTTGAGGACTCAAAGTTCTAAAGCTTTTGAGCTTGGATTTCTTTCTTAAAATGTTGTGCGTGGTAGATACGTATTTGTAATAATTTTATGCATTATAATGGTTTTCAATTCATGAAGAAAACATGCTGCGCCAACCCCAAATTTATTGGGTTATGGGCAGAAGAATGATGGTGACAATGCTTTTAAATGGTCATATCGATTTTTATTAGACTGCAGCAAATGTGACTGTTTGCCTACTACATTATGTTATGCAGATCTGGTAGTGTCGTGTGACAGGTCGTTGAGTTCCCTAAAATGTGGTTGAGCTACACGATGACTGATGCATGCGTGCCGTCTGTCGGGACAGGTCAACTCAAACCTGCTAAGGCTCTTTCCTCAAAAGACCATACCAGACAATGCCTACATGATCAGTATGATCACACTCACATTGATAACGTTTCAAATAATAGTGTCTGGACTTTAAAAGAGACCACGATCCCTGAGTTTGTTTCGATATTTCTTCTCAGGGGTAGTTTAGGAAATGCCGCCTACGTCTCTTAAAACAAAATATTGACGTGTAAAAGTGATTTAATATCCAATTTGCAAAATAAATTATTTCATTTCATTTCATTATGTACGACACTTGGATATTGTTAAATAGTTTAACAGAATAAAAAACATAGACTTGTAAAGTTGTGACGTAAAACCTCCCCAAGAAAACACACACTAGCACCCCATCAAGCATTTACATTCAAGTACTCCAAGAAAGTCACGGTCTATGTATAATTAATACATCTATTTCCAACTACTGCTACATCGGAATCAATAACAGAGTATATTATCAACCCGTTCTACAGTACAAATAATTGTTTTAAATTTTCCATTCAACGACAACACCATTAACAAAGTTATTGTGATTTCTAAATTGTGCATCAATTCTGTTGTGCACAAACTAAACTTAATTTAGGCTATTGCTATCTTTTACTAAAAGGCAGTGCGAGAAAAGGACGGCTATAGTTATGAACTAAGAGAAGTCAAACTAGTTTATGCCTTGCGCTTCACCGTGTTTTTAGTCGACATATTTTTACGTGCACCCTTCATTTGTATGAAAATATTAGTTCCAATTAAACTTGACAGCTCTAAATTACGTCCGTCTCTTTCTCATTTTATTTTAGCAATAGCTTCGATCAATAATAGATCGAAGAGCAATAGCCTAAATTAAGTTTAGTTTGTGCACAACAGAATCGACACCATTCACGTAAACTTAATAATTTATTTTGTGACCTAACCGACAAAGTCCAAGGTTTGGTCCATGGACAGGGGCGCATAAATTGATAGCATTAAATTGTATTGTTGGAGCTGCTGAAGATTGTACAACTATCTTTGCATTGTATAGAATCAATCTCTTTAGTATTATATAAATGCATAGCCCATATTGTGTGAGTACTATGTACTAGAAAGCTATCATTCACTGGAAACCTACGTCTTTTCTTGACTTGAATGTGCCCTGGCGGTTTGGAGTATGTCATGCTCACTCTATTGTCTCGCTGATGGTGGCGCATGTGTCGGATCATTTAGTTCCCTTCAAAATGGTTGAGTTGAATGGTGCTGACCCATGCGTCATGTCCGTGAACGGGCGCTGTCAGTTGTGACTGGTTATCTCTTGGTCGCCATGGCTTATTTGAATGAATTATTTTGAATTGTATTTTTTTTTTGTTTGTGTGTTTTTGCTGTGGACACTTTTACCGTGCACATCTTGCTACATTGTTCTCACATAATATACCATCTCAACGTGAATGATGTAACCAAGATTTTGTAACAATATTCTGATTTAAAAGAGTGTCCATGGAGTTTCTTGCCCATTCTTCTCCATAGAGATCTACGCTAGGGAATGGGCAACTACAGTACTTTCACAGTTTTTATGTCTTGTGACTGGGACTGTAGCTACATTTAATTTTCATCTTTGTTTCGACAATTCAAAAGTGCCTGTAACTGGCTTACTTGAAATAAATGCTTTGATTTTCATTTTTTGATTTTGTTTAGTTTTTGTTATTTTGTCACAGTTATTTTATCGTAGTTCAAGTCGAAAAGTCAAGGGTATTGATTTAGTTGAAATCTGCATGTTGGTTGTTAGAAAATGATGCAGGTACTCCCGAGTTCACTGACGGTCTATAGCTCTTCATCTTTCTTCTTTTTCTTTAGTGTTGATGGTATGACTTGTGTATGGCTTGGATTTTTGTATGAAGTGTGGCCGGATTAACTTCCGCCATTTTGTTTTTTTTTTTTTTTTTAAGTAGGCCACGCATAAGACTAATACTCGATAGCTGGTATCAATACAAACAAGTTTTGTATTTAGCAAAATATTCTAAAGCGTCACGTTTCCGGGGTATGAGGTATCAACGTTTAAGTCCATTCACAAAAAAAAAATGTGGAATAATGTAAAGAAAATCCAATAACACTTTTCTTTATCAATAAGTGTTCTGTCTGGTCGCTGGGGAGCTGTTTGAACAAGAAATCATCATCATCATTTCAGCCGAAAGACGTCCACTGCTGGACATAGGCCTCCCCCAAAGGGGGGGTTTGCCATAATCGCCACGCTTGGCAGGCGGGTTGGCAATCGCAGTACGGTTGTTACAAAAGCACAGAGAACGCTGCTGCCCATTCTCTGGTAAGTCCCTTAGTAGCCTCTTACGACACCCACGGGAAGATATAGGATGGTGCTATTCTTTACGTCCGACACCATACAGACGAACAAGAAATGTATCATTTTTTATTGAAAAAAGATATTTTACGTAGCTGTAGCCAAAGATGTAAATCACCGACATGTTAGGTGTTTTAAATCTTCACATGTGAAAATGTTGAAGTACGTCCAGCGTACCCTCGATGGCCGATCTACCCTACAAACAAAATAAAACAAAAGAACACCGACCGCACCGACCACCACACCCGCTGAATCGGACCCCGATAGGGTGTGAATCAAATTGAACTTTTGTCTTTTTTCTAATCCTGACAACGTACAGTCGAGTTATATACCTACTTTCTAACTCCACTCAAACCGGTTTTTTTCTTTCTTCAAAAGACCATCTCAGACACTAATCTGCATAGTCCTACATGTGAGTTGACCAAGATTATGTCTGGATTTAAAAGAAAATATGACCTCTGAGTTTGTTTCGGAGGTTTCTTCTCAAGAGTAGTCAGGTACGAAACACCGTACCCATCAATGATATTATAAAGAAGATACGCCATGTTCATACTGAATGGCGTTCAGATATCGTTGCGAGTAATTTAAAACTACGACAGCGATAGATAATACGGAACGTATAAGATAGAAGAGATAGCTAGCTATCAAAGTGCAACAATTGTGTCACTTTGTCCTCAACAATTTGTGCGTGCTAGTGCGATATCTACCTCTTTTTACTATATAATGTCATTGGTACCCATCTAGTTTAAAAAAAAATACGTGTAAAAGTGTTATTTGTAAAAACCTATTTGCATTACATCTACACTGATAATAATATTATAAAGAGGAAAGATTTGTATTTTTCTATGTTTGTAATGAATAAACTCAAAAACTACTGCGCCGATTTCAAAAATTCTATCACCTTAGAAATCTACATTCACCCTGAGTAACATAAGCTATATTTTATCCCCATACTCCCACGGGAACAGGAAATACGCGGGTGAAACCGCGTGATGTCCGTTAGTAATTTATAATTTAACTTACAATAGAACTTTATGACAATCACCCTCAAAGAGTTTCATTTTTCTACAGCAACTGTCAACAGGATTGTCATTAAACTTTTCGATAGTTTATGTCATTCATATTAATATATCTATCATGTATACTGCTGTAAATGTCCTCTTGCCATTAAATCCATGCAAATAACCATGGCATGGCAAGTAACGAGCTACACATGTTTTTTTATAAAATTAAATAATTATCATTTTCTCTAGGTGATTGTTCTATTTAAGTCGTTTCTCGTTCACATTTAAGCTTTGTGCTTCTGATGGTTCATCAAGTATTCAAAATCATTGCGGTGGTTTTCAAGCCACACCACCTCAAAGGTTTGTATGTCAATTGCCATAACCCCTATATCCCAATTACTGCGCAACTGATTTTATATGAATGGGATAATCTCTTTGTTACCTTTATAGCTCCCTTGGGAATCAAACCAATTTTTAGCACACAATTGAAAATGTATGAGAGTTATCTGTGTGCCTGGATTCAAACGGGACGGGCATTCAAGTCTGTTGTGCTGGTGTGGGTAACCTAGACTGACAGGCTAATATTACTAACACAGCAACGGCTATCCATACTAATAAATGCAGAAGTACTATGCTACACATACATTCTATGATTGTGTTATTTGTCTGGGGGCCGAGTCTGCTATTAAAATAGTGTCAGAATGGTCTATCATTGATTTTATGATTGTTGATTTTTGACAAGTTTGGTAATCTACTAATATTAGTGGCGTCATTATGACTTTCCAATGGTCAACCACTGACATTCCATTGAAAGAAATGGCATAGAATGGTAATCTCGTACACAATGACAAATGAATTGGTAATCTGCTAAAATGTTGACAGTTCCAGACGAAATTTGCCCAATTAGCACTATTTTGTATTTAAATAAATATAGGCTTATTTATTAAAGATAATTAAAACACATACATGAAAATAAATCAAAACACCGGCCGCTAGAAATAAAAACAGATAAAGGTCAGTAAGCAGTAATGTCACATTTGATTTTGACAGTTATACAGATAAAATATTATTGAATTGTTTAATTTCACATTAATCCGCGTTACACATATCTTATCATATCTTGTCATATTTGGGAGCAGTGGTGGCCCAGTGGTGGCGGCCCCGACTTACGAACAGTAAGTCGTTGGGTTTGAACCCAGACAGGCGCATTACTTTGTGTACCTAATTTATTTCATCATCACTGCTCTCAAAACGGTGAAGGAAAACATCGTGAGGAAACCGGCATGTCCTATATAGAACCAAAAAAATCGAAGGCATGTGACATCTACCAATCCGCACTGGGCCCGCGTGGTTGATTATAGCCCATTCCTTCTCATAGAGTGGATGCCTGTATCCCAGCAGTGGGAACATTAATAGGCTGATGATGATGATGATGACACATATCTTAATGTTTTATGCTATTTACGAACTTCTTAGTACTTCAGATTGCATAAAACACTAATAAATGTTATGTAAAAATATATTATAAATGAAATCTGGCATGATCAGATGTTCAAATTTAATTCTAGTTTTTCGAAAATCATTTCTATTAACAGGTTTTATAATAATGGCAATACTACAATGTCATTATAACACACATGTCTATTACGAGACCATTAACCGACCAATGATCGACCATTATGAATTCAGCAGACTATGAACTGTTAGCAAAATGACAATGGCATCGGTCAACAATTATGAAATCAATGATAGACCATTCTAATAGCAGACTTGAGGCCCTGTTGTCTTGTTACGCCTCTACGGTTCTAAATATTCAGGTTTAATTTAACACACGGATATACCATAACTTGGATTACGGTGTGTTTCTTTATACCAATGTTTTTAATGCCGTAGAATTTTCTCGAGAGATAGAAAAGCCACAAAAAAACGCTAGTCTTCATTACCTCGTAGCGATACGAGTAGAAGAAGATATACGTAAACCAGAAACTCGACTCATACTCATCACTAACAATAAATAGTGATAGGGCAACGTTCTAGATAGTACGAGTATGTATATTATTGTGTATACGGTGTGTACTTGTATGTAATTTGCTTCAGATTCCGAGCAATCTCAGCCGGATGAGTCAGTGGTTCATTGCTTCAAGAGTTTTGGCTTCGATTAGAATAGTTAGACGAAGAGGAGGCTAAATTAATATCAGAGGGCCTAGAGTCCTAGACAATGTGTCGTGTTAAACGACAACGATGGTGGAGAACCCAAAAATGTATGGAATTGGCTAATGCTACCAAAAAGCTTATTTCAGTTCTGTCTTCAGCAACAAAATAAATATGGGTTTACTGAGTTATAATAATAATATTGTTTATTCAATTCAATACAAGCGCATACATTACATACAAACTGTTTTATATAAACAGAAATTCGACAAGACCTGTGTCTGAACTAGAGAAATGAATATCTGTATCTCAGACAACAGCGCTCTTCCTTAAAAATATACATTTATTTGTTTATTAATAAAGAATAGGTTTTAATCATCTAGGAGCAAATAAAATAAAAATATAAATAATAGTAAAAATAAATAAAAATATCGGAGAGTGTTGTGGTGACCTCCTTTTGTGTATGGTGAGTGAGTGAGTGTGTGGGTGAGTATGTAAAATTTTATGTTGTACCTTTATGAGGTATAGGTATAGGATACAACCCTCTAAGTTCATTTAATTTCATTGAATGACTTTTTGAATAGAAACAGTAATTTAATGGGATTACATGAACTTAGAAAGTTGTATTGACGATTTTAATGATTCGCGGCAGTAACACGTATTTAGTTACAGAATCATATCTGTAACATTAGATAACAAACTGTAACTTTTGTGGCTACTTGTTACTATTTGTTGGATGTTATCATCGCGTCCATTCCGCGAGTAACATAAATTAACAAAATTTAATAAAGAGTAATAAGGAGTTACTTTCAGCAACAAGCGACTTGCACGGAATTTGTTCTATGTTATGTAATGTAACATTCTCTAACAATGTTATCAATTGTTACCACATGATGACTGTTTTCAAAAGTTAGACAACATAACTTAACATAAAATAACAATAAATGGTGTCGATTCTGTTGTGCACTAACTAAATTTAATTTAGGATATTGCTATATTTTACTAAAAGGCAGTACGAGAAAAGGACGGCTATAGCTATGAACTAAGTTAAAGATGTCAAACTAGTTTATGCCTTGCGCTTCACCGTGCTTTTAGTCGATATGTTTTTACGTGCACCCTTCATTTGTATGGAAATATTAGTTCCAACAAAATTTTGACAGCTCTAAATTACGTCCGTCTCTTTCTCGTTTTATTAGAGAGACAAAGATAGCAATAGCAAATTAAGTTTAGTTTGTGCATAACAGAATCGACACCAATAACTTTTTGTTATCGGATGTTGCTCAGTAACACCTGGAAAAAAAACCCGTCTGCGTAAAAAATAACTAATAGTTTTAAATAAAAACTGAAAAGAATAAGACAATTTTTTTTTTAATATTTTTTTTTTATTTTACACTTTTTAGTTACTTAGATATGCCATTTTAAAATCCTAATGATGAGCCCTTTATCAAGCCGTTCAGGCTGCAGAGCGTGCCAAACATTTGAATTTGGCGCCAGCAATCCACCATTTTGTTTTTTATTTTATTTTTATATACCCAGTGTCACTCTCACAATAAATACGAATCTAACGACACCTCTCAAGCTAAAATCCATCGAGCCGTTCAGGCCACAGAGCGTGCCAAACAATTATACATACATACATGCATACTTACATACATACTCTCGAAAAACATAACCCTCCTTCTGGCGCAGTCGGGTAAAAAAGTAACTGCGATGTGGATGCACCGTTAGCCAAGTCAGAGGCCATTGGGCGGCATACAAAACCTCTAACACCTGGTTAAGCACTAACCACACGATAAAAAAAGAAGATTCTAGTAAAGATACACAGAACAACAGAATATTGTACTTGTAGAAAGCGGATTTTTGCCTTGTTTGTTGATCCAGGTATAAACCATCACAGATCTAGATCTCGACTTATAGGTACGCAGTTCTATCATTTGTTTTTCACAAGTAACCATAGCAACAAGAAGACGAGTGAATCTCTCATTCCGGAACCAACAAGAAAACTCGGAAAAATGAGGCAAAATAAAATAAAGATAAATCTCTTCAGATTGACTGTTGAGTATATAGAACAGGAAAGCAAACTGTACCTAGTAGTAATGTAAGGTAAGCAAAGAGTAAAGGTTAGGTAAATATACGTAGAAACTATATCTAGGGTATTACTCACCTAGGTTGCTTCAATCCCTAAACAAATGCTGAGATTACACTAAACAACTGTTACCATAGTGATTCGCGGGTTCTAAGAAACGTTTACAATATTTCTTGTGGGTAAATGGTTTTCTCTTGATGAAAATTGGCCTCCAAATGAAAACTCAACTAAATGGGATAATAACACAACCATAAGAAACTATGTAAATAAAGAACATATATGTTGCAGTCTTGAGGACGAAACTGCCCATCCTATAACGATACTAGCTTTGACGATTTTAAAGTGAAGGCTGGATACCCGGGTACCCTCTGTGCAAATTAAACAACTTAATGATATTGGTTACAGAAACCCTCATCAATATTTGGTGATTTAAAATGCCTTATACAAAGAGAACCCGAAACGTGGACCAAACCAAATTACGCATGCAGAGTTTGGTATGTACATAATCGATACCAAATTGCTTTGAAGTTGTATCATTAATTTTTCGATTAATTCCCCAGGAAATTAAAGAAAAACGATGGAAAATCCGGATAGTTATCATTGAAATAAAACACACACGTATGAAAAGGTTTGGGCTAGTTTTATTTTAAAATTTTTCAGTTTAAATATATTATATGATCGGAGAGACCATTAGTGGGGGCATTGTGTCCTCGCCTGAAGCAGGTGGATAATTGATTGGGCAAACATTCACGGGAATTTATAAAACCGTTACGCAATGCATTTTTTAGGGTCGGCGCGGGTAGTCAGCGCTTTTCAGAAATTACACGGGGGGTGGGTGGTGCGAACGGTGTGCGGGATATGACGTTCGATTTAAAGGGTAGGCTGGGGGGGTGGGGGTGTACGGTGGCCCCGTTGGCTGCAGGGGCGGCTGTTGACGGGCGCGTGGCGCATGCGTGCTGGGCGCTCGGTGCCCGCCGCCGCCCGATTTCCGTGCCGTTGACAGTTCGCCGGGACTTACTTCCTCGATACCGCGCGTCCGCGGCGTCGCTGCATCCAGGCCGGCCGAGGCCAAACGGACCAGCTATCTAGCTACCTCTACGTCGATGGCACTCTGAACGAGAACACGTTGAGCACACGTGAGTACAATCGCCGACTGCATTTGTGACGTCCTAGTGTTCTACGGTTTTGAAAATAGGTTAATTGGCACGTTTTGCAGTTAGTACCAGAAGTCATTTTTTTTCTTTTTTTCTTTCTTTTTTGTTCCTTTTTCAAAAACGTAGAGCAGAAGTGTAGTCGTGTTGTTAATTCTTACGGCTCAGCTGTTTCGGTGTTTGGATTTTTTCGTGTTTGCTTGGATGTCGTCATTGTTTCTGTATTGTTTTTAAAATAATGGATGTTTTCGTAAATTACTTATTTCGATAGTCTTTAATAAGTGTTAAATGTGGAAATGGCCTTTGAAATATAGTCTGGTTACCAGGTAAGTCGATTTACGTCATACATTTTGCATTGAATCAGCTTTTAATCTAATTTTGATTTGTGTTTTTCTTAAAAAACAAACATATCGCAATAAAGATGACTTGGAGGCGCATTTTAAATAAATTATAATATTTATGAATGCTGTTACATGTAGAGATTGGAACCTTCCTTTGTTTTGTTTTTTTTTTTTACTTCCTTATGTAAATTCATTCAATCGTGCGTTAGTAGCTTAGTAGTATGTAACTAAAATCACGTTTGTCCGCCATTTTACCTTATTATTTCTGTATAATAATAACCTATTTATGGTAACGACATTTTTAATTAATTCTCCTGGAAAAAAAAAATACTTTGCTTACATTTTGTAGAAACTCACCTTTAAAAGCCCATGCGTTTTATTTAATTTTGTAAAAACTCTTAATATAACAAAATGCATCCTGAAAAAAACCCCCTCCACTTTTTTTCTTAGATTACATACACATAATTTACTACAATATATTTTGAAAAATACTTTTTTAAAATGAATTATCTTAACAGCGCCCTCTGTCGTTACTACCGGTGCAGTTTGCAGTCCTACATTTTAGGTGAAGCCGTTTTTCTATTGATTGAAACCGGATATAAAAAACACACTGAATAAATTCTACTAATAAAATGTAAGCTAGATAGGTTTTCCTCCAATAAAACTGCAGTTTTTGAAATATTAACCTTAATTGCTATCTAAACATAAAAGCTTGATAGCAAAGATAAAGGTTAAAAATACGGAAAAATATGAAATATTATAACCATGCAATGTACAATCATACACGCTTGATTTTATCAAAATTTACTGAAAAAAGGGTATTTCCGAGAAAATTCAACTCGTGAATCACACGTTTGCAGTTTAAACAATATGCCTATTTTATTCATTTAAATGAAAATAAACGCAAATACTTTAGTTATTCAAGAAAGTCTGAATTTTTGGAAAAAGTACTATTAATGGGTTCCGTATGTGACATTGTGACCAGCGTTTATCAAGTTCCAAATACATTAATTGATAAAAAACTTTCAAGAGGTGTTTAGGAAACAAATTAAAGAAAAAGAAAGGAAGAAGAAGAATAATTAGGCCAGCGCGGACCAGAAACTGCGTATTTTATTTATCAAGCAAGATGCAAGAGTTTGACATTGAACGTCGTCTGTCCATTTACGCATGCGCCAATATTTACCCAGATGTATAGGCACCGGTACAACAACGACCGAAGTTAATTCCGAACGCACCCGCGTTTGAAAATTATTTCCAATTCGAAAATTAGAATCCTGTTTGTCCATTTTGAAATTAATTGCTTTTCGAACGCGGTATTTAAAATGCATGCGTATTGGTTAATTTTTAAATTAAATGTAAGATGTTTTTTTTAATTGTGTAGTATTCTTTTTTCAAATCGTAATAACATATTAAACAACAAAATCCAGATCTCTCTAATAAAAAAAGATGCATATTTTATCGATTTTTTTAGTATCCATAGTGTAATGTCATTTTTAATAATGCGTTTTTTTTATGCGTTTGAGAATGCGTTAATGTCACTGGGTGACATTGAAGTCTAATTTTAGTTACGAGGCTTTATTCAAAGCAGTATTTAGGAAATATATTTTTTATTACGTTCTAATAAATATTGGCATTATCATAGATGCATAATTGCATATTATGAAAGTATTATTACGAATTCTATACCATAGCTTGTCTTTAGATGAAACTTGAATCGTAAAGCAAGACGTTATGTCGTAAGACTTATGGGAATTTAATATTTTTATCTAGATTGACATAGATAGATGCATGAAGTAAAATAATTACAGTAGGTCCCTATATCGGGAACAAAAGGGCCTAAATGTTCGTATCACCTGTCAATGAACCGCGTCAGCCAATCAGCAGCGCCGAGATATGGGTGAAGAAAGGAGAACGGAGAAGGGGGGGGGAGGAGGGAGGTTGAAGTTCTTGGATTATTTACGCTAACTGGGACTAGGAGATGAGAATATGGCTCAAGATGCACAAGATGCATCAATTTTAACGTCATCTGTGAATGCTATATGTATTTTTATTGTAATCAAATAGTTATTCTTACTAAATAACATTATTGTACAGTTTTTGCTTTTATTATTGGAGTATGTTGATTTAATATAAACAAAAGTTTGGAAAATGCACCATTTAGGTTTAAATAGGTATAAAAAGTAAGTTAAGTAGGTAAAAAAACATTTTTTTTTTCTAATTTTAGGTTTAGTGTTAAACAAATTGTAATTAAGGCATTATTTGAACTTTGTGTAATAAATAGATTATTAAAAAAACTGTTTTTATTACTGAAAAAAATCAATAAACAAAAATAAATAATCCCACAATACATTAATATTAACTTGTACTTCATTTTTAAGTTCACCGCTGTTCATTAGTGCGTTAATGGTCGCGTTAAATTTTGTATAACCTGTCATAGAATTTTCTTTTGTGAAAACATGAAAGAGCCAGATTATTACATACTTTTTTTTAAGTTATGTCATGTCAGCTTAGGGTAATGTTGATGTATTAAATTTAAGAATATCAACAATTGAATTATTTTAAACAAAACCCATTATAAACCCCAAATGCTGTTTTTCATATTTTTGTCATTTTTCCGTCAAAACGCAATCTTCATCATCCGTTTTAATGTGTCAATCCCTTTCCCTCGATATTTTTGAGAACATGAATCCAGAAAAATTTCAGTCAGTGTTTGACTGTTAATTTTGAATAAATTTTCTTTGTTTTATTAATTTTTCTCTTTTTACTCTCTTTTATTATTTTTCTCTCTTTTCTGTAAATAAATCACTCATTACAAGTACCTAGTCATCTAAGGAAAAGTGCCGTCTGTTGGGGAGGGGATGTGAAGGAGGGAGGGAGGGGGGTCAGACTGACACGTGTACGGTTCATACCTGCCTATTGCGGAGGTTAATAAATACAAGAAATAAGAAAACATTATCAGAAAACACGACCTAGATTTAACATTATGTATCTTTGTGTTGTAATCAGTAATTATAATATTCATGGTATTTTTTTTGGGAGATGAAAGTAATTTGTGGGCTAGCTAGAAACATTATATATGTCAGCGAACATACAGTGGTGGAACAAAAGACTTGACAATTTCTTTCCTTATTAACGTACACATTTGTCATTTTTTCTAATAGTCATTTAAAGTCTTACAATGATGTCGATTCTGTTGTGCACAAACTAAACTTAAGGGCGCACTCACATATTTTGGGCGTTTGACCAAAAATACGTACTTTTCCAAGTCCTCGATATTTGTTATATAAAGATTATGGCATAATATTTCAATGAAGAATCATAAATCTGGCTTTGTTTTAGTTCGTAGATTGATTAGAATTTTGTTATAATAGTTAATATTACGAGAAATAGCAATTTTCCGACAGCCAGTTTCAAGCAAACGTTAAACATTAGGTTTTCTCCTGCCATTTGTATCAACCTAGTAACACGAAAAAATCTAAAAAATATATATGTGTACTGGTCATATAGTCCTCAAGGTTGTAGATTGATTAGAATATTGAAATAAAAATTGAATCGACGCAAAAAAAAACGATATTCAAAAGCAAAATTGATCTAAAATGTATGCATTTTCAGCGTCCATTATATTCCAAATAAACTCAATTTTGTCAAATAAATTAATATGATATAAAACTTCGATCTACAACGAATACGTTTTATTAGTTTTCGTTTGTCAATATAATAAGACAAAATTACAATAAATAAAATTGGAGAACTATAATTCAGCGTCAATTCAGCTCGCACCTCAGTCTCATGTCAGTCTCGTCTCTAATTTTCGTCAATAACAATCGACAATCGTCCGGAGATCAATATTATTATCGAGTCGTACACGACTCGCCGGTCGAAAAAATTTGATCCAGGAAGTAAAAATCAAAAATTTTCGAAAAAAATGTAACAGCCCTCTTAATTTAGGCTATTGCTATCTCTTTCTCTCTAATAAAGCGAGAAAGAGACGGACGTAATTAAGAGCTGTCAAATTTAGTTGGAACTAATATTTCTACACAAATGAAGAGTGCACGTAAAAACATGTCGACTAAAATCACGGTGAAGCGCAAGGCATAAACTAGTTTGACAACTTAGTGCATAGCTATAGCCGTCCTTTTCTCGCACTGCTTTTTAGTAAAAGATAGCAATAGCCTAAATTAAGTTTAGTTTGTGCACAACAGAATCGACATCAGTGATTTCCGTAAGTCGCATTTGGTAAAATTGAAAGAAAAAAACCATATTGGACTCACACATGACAAACTAAATAAAATATTAGATAAGTAGCAAGCACGGAAGAATAGTTTTTTAGTACGGTAATTAACCTATAAAGTAATTTATGAACTGTACGTGTAAATGCGGGTGTTCCGGATATGACAATGGGGATTCCAATTTTTTTTTATCCTCAATGCTGCAATGTTAGCGTAATTCGATCATGTTAAAACCAGAAAGAAAAATATTCAATAAATAATAATAGGCAGTTCTGTTTAAACCTAGTATACTCTTGATTTAAACAGGGAGGAGCTCGTGGCTAAAATAATAACAGCCGCTCGGGTCGATCGTTAGGTTAAGCCGTGCTTGCCTAGGTTGGTCTGTGGATGGGTGACCGCCCATTACATACCGAGTTTCCTCCGTGCCTCGGAAAGCACGTTAAGCCGTTGGTCCCGGCTGTCATTTGTAGATCTTTGACAGTCGTTAGGTAGTCAGAGGCCCGAAAAGTCTGACAACCAGTCTTACCAAGGGGTATCGTATTACCCGGTACTAACTGGGTTGTGGAGGTCAGATAGGCAGTCGCTCCATGTAAAATACTGGTATTCAGCTGCATCCGGTAAAACTGGAAGCCGACCCCAACACAGTTGGGAAAAGGCTAGGCAGATTGATTGACTCTTGATTTAAACACTATCTATCATTGAGATCATTATCGATTTCTTGTATTTTAATTTTGTTTAATTTATGATAATTTGAATTGAACTTTTATTTATTTTAATTTTATTGATGCTGTTTTTAATGTACTTACATTTATAGTGATTTGTGTTTTTACTTTTTATTTTTCATTTTTGTTCAAATCTGACCTGCACTTATTGCCAATTATTAATAAATAAACTAAACTAAACTATCTAAAACGGCCAGAAGTAGTTAAAAGTAGTAATGCACTTCCAAGCAATGACGTATTATATATAGACACGTCATGAACCAACATCGCGGCGCTTAAAAACGGCGAAAATACTAGAACTACTTATAAGCGTGAAGAAAGAGAAAGAAAATATGACACCGAACGGCGGGATGCCTGTTGCGAGAGGGAGATAAATATACATCTTCAGTCACGTCACAGGATTTATTAAATTATAAACAAACGTAGCGTCGCGCGACAGGTTGGTGCGTAACTAAGCGCGATGTGGCCAATTGGCTTCATTTCATGTTGTCATTTTAGAGTGCGGACAACGTATCTATAGTTTATATATCATTGCTTCCAAGGGCCAATTTCACCAATGACATCTTCAGGTTATGCCACGCTTGTCTAGGTTGATCCGGGAAATGGTGACCACCCATTACATACCGAGTTTCCTCCATGCCTCGGAAAGCACGTTAAACCGTTGGTCCCGGCTGTGATTTGTACATCTTTGACAGTCGTTACGGGTAGTCAGTGACCCGAAAGTCTGGCAGCCAGTAATACTATTACTCAGTACTAACTGGGTTGTGGAGGTCAGATAGGCAGTCGCTCCATGTAAAATTCTGGTATTCAGCTGCATCCGGTTAGACTGGAAGCCGTCCCCAGCATAGTTCGGAAATAGGCTGGGCAGTTGATGAATTCGCCCGCGTCTCTGTCCGTCAGTGTTGCCAGGGATAGTCATGACACAGATCGACGAACTGTCTGGTTACGTTTCGTGGGGTGTGGATGTAATTATTTTTCTTTTTTCGAATTTATTATACTTCACATACCTAATATCCACCTATAATTTTTATTCGTTTACACTTTAAGCCGTGTGGTATCCGGCAGAGTAGAATAGAACCAACCCATTAATTACACTCACGGGTGTCGTATAAGGCGACTAATGTCTGAGGCAGAACACCTTGCGCCTCCGTAGACCTGAGAATGGGCAACAGCGTTTTCTGTTAGTCTTTCATCACTGCGATCTCCAATCCGCCTGCCAAGCGTGGAGATTACGGCAAATTACTCTCATTATGGGAGAGGCTTATGCCCAGCAGTGGACGTTATGGGCTGTTATTGTTGTTGTTGTTACACTTTCATTTATTTTTTATTCTTATCCGTATCTGACCGTGGCATCACTTTGGGCCCTATCAGAATATCAGTGCTGTGACGTTTTTTTTTCAAATGTTACAGCTTCATGCTGAGATAGGAGCCTTTTGGCCTCGTACAGGACCAATTCCGTTTATTTATTTTTCTCTCTATGTTTACTTTTTAATAGTTATAATTTAATCATTTTACCTTTGTGTGTTTTGTCCTGGCGGGCTAATAAAATATGCTTCTTCTTTTTTTATTTTAATTCTGACACCGATAGCTCTTGAACACGCTTTACATGTACTGATCGCGATCAGTCCTATTTGAGAATGGTCTTTGCGAAAAGCCTGCAAAGCACCTTAAAGGGAGTTTCCTTGAATAACACGCGCAAAAAATATTTTCGTTAGAAGAGTAGTTGCATATCTAACGTTCTTTTAAAAACGTACAATAATAACATGTAATCTTATTTTTTGTAATATTATCCAAATGATAAAGTGTACACGGTGCAGCCATTTAATCAATGTGCGTACTAACGCTCTGATTAGATAACCATGCAAGAATGTTGTAAGCCCCATGGGTGTACAGGGTGTGTGGAAATTTGCGAAGGGTTTTTTCTTATAAAACAAACAATTTTAGAAGGATGATTTTTTTATTGTTTATGGCGGAAATAGAAAGCTAAAAAAAGGGTAAATGAAGGGTAACTGTAAGTAAAATATTATTATTATGAATTGTATTTATTAAATGAAGCCACTGAATCAGACTTGTAAATTATTTACATTATTTTAAATGAAAGCATATTAATTAATAGTAATAATTTCAGTTTGTTTTAAACTTTTGAAAAAATGCCAAAAAAAATCGAAGCTCTTCAAAATTAAATAAAAATCTAAACTTAAAAATAAAAAAAAGCAACAAAAAACCTTAAAATTGATAAAAATAATTAAATGACGATAACTACGACGTGCGACGTGACGTTTTTTTAATGTTACAGCACCATGCTTGAGATAGGGGCCTTTTGGCCTCGTACAGGAATAATTTCGTTTTTTTGTTTTTTTTTAATGTATTTTTTGTTTGTTTATTTATTAAAACTTTATGCACAAGTAAAAAGCTGTACAAAGGCGGACTTAATGCCTTGGGCATTTTCTACCAGTCTACCTTAGGGTGATGCAGAGACAATACACAGTAGGTGCAATAACAGAAAAAAATACTAGTAAATATTTATAAATTTATAACTAAAAAATATAAGAATAAATATATAATATATTTACCAAAAAAATAATAAATAATATAATATATTTATATTTTTTTGTTTAATTTCGATTAGTGAACTGATAATATCACATTTTATTTTATTTTATGTGTATTGTCCTGTGCGGGCTAATAAATGTTTTTACTTTCTTTCTTTCTTATATAAGAAAACAAATATATTTGTACGTATAATGACCACGAACTATAACTAACTAAGTCAGTTGTTCCACAAAGACTTGATACAGGTCAAACAAAACTATATCACATAACTCGACTGCAAAGTTTTTAATATCAATTCCGAATAAAATCTAAAGAAAAGGAAATGTCGAACAGTCATAAGACTCTGAGATGCACTTACCTTTTTTTATAGAGGTGACGTGTACTAGGAAATGTATTTTTTTCAGGTCTGTCGCGGTAGTTTTTTAGTTTGACTCATTTATTTGAGCATTGAGTTGAAATGTGAACTGGGTAGTGTTAAAGTTAGGATGTCAGTGAATGAGAAATAATTTGCCTATTTTTTATGATTTAATTTTCATGAGGAAAATCTTTACTTTACCTTTGTCAGGGGAGAAAGGAACCTTCTGAAGGAAGCCCTATGGTGTTCCTTTTGATATTTTAATATTACAATTACAAAAAGGTATAGCAAAAACATTGTTTTTCTATCTGTAACAGGATTTTTAGTTGAACGACTCGTGAAAATGCAAAAAAAAATGTGTAGCTAGGCAGTTTTATCTGAACTAGAGTTGGCGAAACATGTTTGTAATCATTGTTCTAGTTAATGAGCCGTTAATAACCAAAATAGAACTGCAGATTAAGCACTATAAGTGGTGTACGTACGACCGACGCGACGCCGAATCCTATTAAACGGCTATCGCCAGAACCTTCGGCGGAAGGTTCAGAGATTTAGTTCAAGATTGGCTAGAAGTGAATAAATAAGCTAGCACTTAGCCTTCGACTTTGTCCGCAAAAATTGTGATAGCTCAGCTAATATGCATGATATAAATATCATTTATAGCCTATAACACCCATGAATAATGTAGCTTTCTGCCAGTGAAAGAATTTTTGGAATTAAATCATAAGTTACGTGGTAATCTCCGGAACTAATGTTTCAATTCCAAAACTACCCCCCCCCCCCTTTACCCCCTACATCGGTACGGTCGTCGGCCGAAGGTAGCCGATGCCGAAGGCGCGGTCGGAAACTAACTACAAGTTTTTACTATGAATAAACTGTATTTACGCATGTTATCGTACTAATTCCATATAGTAAAAGTTTGCCACAGGAAGAAAATTACTTTAGATATAACATTAATAAAACATTGCATAATCTGTCATTTAATAGTAATGTATTTAATTTAATTGACATTAACAATTATATTGGTGAAAATTTTTATTTGACAAAAGATAGATATCTTGTAGACAGGTGCTGTCTTTCAAACTATTGGAAAAGACAAGTAGCTGTGTCGCTATCATACTTTTTTTCTATTACAGCCAAGAATTTGGCTGATCAAGTTGCCTCTGTTGAACAATGCAATACTCAATTAAATCACTGTGCCAATAGTTTGATCATAATAAATGAATCAGTCAATCATTTAAATTAGAAAATGGGACAACAGAGGCGACCTCTTGCAATATTATAAGGAAGCCAGATAATAAATCAGGCGAATGTTTTGAGAGTTTTAATAGTATCAACCTGGTTCATCAAAATATTCAAGGATTTTTGAACAAAGAATTAGAAGTAGAACTATTCCTGAATTGTAACAATATAGATATTCTTTGTGTAACGGAGCATTGGCTCAAATGTCATCAATTAATTTTCAATTTTAGTAATCACCAGGTTGGTAGCTCATTCAGCAGGGTAAATGCTATACATGGCGGCGCATTAATCTTAGTAAATAATCATCTTAAATTTAAAGACCGCAAGGATATTGTCAGCCTATCTGTTGAGCGAACAGTTGAAATAGCCTGTATAGAATTGGAGCAGTTTATTATATTAAGTGTGTATAGACCTCCTTCAGGGTTGTATGATTATTTTGAAAAGGTAATGGATGAAGTGTTGCATAAAATCTGTAGTTCTAAGAAGTCGGTAATCATTTGTGGTGATTTTAATATTAATTTGTTAGAAAATTCTGGGTTAAGTACAAAAATTATAAGCCTGTTTCAGTCATACAATCTTGAAAACAAATTTCTCGAGCCTACCAGAATAACCCCAACTAGTGCCACTTGCCTAGATAATATTTACACGGATATTATACCCACCCAAAAAGCAATTATTAACTTATTAGATTCTGATCATTGTGGGCAATTGATCACAATTCCTAATGTAAGCAAGAAAGTCACTAAAAAGGATATCATTGTTAATCCAAAAACTAAAACTCGCCTTGAAACCTTTAAAACTAAACTTTTATCTAAATTACCACTATTGTCAACTAATAATGATCCAAATCAACAATATAACGATTTTTTCAGTATGTATTGCACACAATTTGAAAACACATTTGTCCCTAAGACAATCTCGGTTAATAGTAACGCTTCCTTCAACGACTGGGCCACTATTGGTATTCATAAGAGTCGAAAACGACTTTATGAGCTGTATGCAGAGCGGACCTATATAAACACTGTAGAATTTAAGTTGTATGTTAAAAATTATTCTAAAATATTTAAAAAAGTTTGTTTCATAGCAAAGTCACGTTACTTGAGTTCAAAAATTAAAAATAGTAGTAATGTAATTAGAATGACATGGAATATTATTAATAGCGAAACGGGAAGGTCTTGCAACCGAAACAGTGACTACAGCCTTGCTATTGGCGATAAAATTTTAAATTCAGACACTCAAGTTGCCACAGCCTTCGAAAATTTCTTTGCGGATATTCCCGTATCGACTACTAAATCGCTAAACTCGTCACCTGCTGCTGCCGAGTCTTTACTAAGGGAAAACGTTTCAGTCTGTGATTCCGAATTTAATTTTCAATATGTCACCTGTAAAGATATAATTAAAACTTTTCACACCTTAAATGTTAAAAAGACCGCCGATCTATGGGGTCATTCTGTAGACGTTGCTAAATCCATTATAAACATTGTAGCTCCTTCATTAGCTGTAATATTTAACGATTGTATTGACCGTGGTGAGTTTCCTGATCTGATGAAATATAGTAAAATAATACCATTGTTTAAATCGGGTAGTACATCAGACCCCACTAATTATAGACCCATTTCAGTACTACCCACCTTTAGTAAAATTTTTGAAAAATTAATTTTGGCACAAACGCAAAGTTTTTTCAATAAACATAAGTTATTGCATAAAAAACAGTTCGGTTTCACAAGGGGTCGTTCAACTACTGATGCCGGTGTTGAACTTTTAGGACACATTTATAATGCCTGGGAGGACAAATGCGATGCTTTAGGCATTTTTTGCGATTTATCTAAAGCTTTTGATTGCGTTCTTCATGAAACATTAATCAGGAAACTACACCACTACGGAATCCGTAACGCCTCTCTGGATCTTCTTATTTCATATTTGAGTAATAGGATTCAGAGAGTTGATGTTAACGGGAAGAGATCTCCCGGATCCGTAGTAAGAATGGGGGTACCACAGGGCTCAATTCTTGGTCCATTTTTGTTCCTTATTTACATAAATGACTTGCCTCACCTCATAAAGGATAATCATGACATAGTATTGTTTGCAGACGACACTTCTCTTTTATTTAAACTCAAACGTCAGCATTTAGTTACGGATGATGTTAATAGCGCCCTGGCAAAAGTCGTTAATTGGTTTAATGTTAATAACCTACTCCTAAATGAGAAAAAAACTAAATGTATTAAGTTTACGATACCCCATGTAAGACAAGTGGAAACTACTGTACTAATTAAGGATGAAGAGTTAAAACCGGAAGATAGCACAGTGTTCCTAGGCATAACTTTGGATGCCAAGCTTCAGTGGGGCCCGCATATAGACAAATTGTCAAAAAAACTTAGCTCTGCAGCATACGCCGTTAGAAGAATTCGTGAGTTAACTGATTTAGAGACAGCCCGTTTAGTTTACTTTAGTTATTTCCATAGCGTGATGTCGTACGGTATTCTCTTGTGGGGCAATGCCGCCGATATTCAGACAATATTTGTTTTGCAAAAAAGGGCAATTCGTTCAATTTATAAATTAACTCCTAGATACTCCCTCAGAGAAAAATTTAAAGAGATTAATGTTCTTACTGTCCCTTCTCAGTTTATTTATGAAAACCTTTTGTACGCACACAAAAATATTAATTTGTTTAAAAAATACAGTGATATCCACAACATAAATACGAGGAACAAACACAAATTTGTTGTTCCTGCAACGAGGCTCAAAAAAATAGGGGGTACGTTCAGATGTCAATGTATACGTTTTTACAATAAACTTCCAAGCCAAATTCAAGCACTAAGCCTAAATAAATTCAAATCGTTTATAAAACGGCAGCTGTGCCTGAAAGCCTACTATCATGTTAATCACTATCTCGAAGATAAAA
Source organism: Xestia xanthographa (assembly GCA_905147715.2). Classification (NCBI taxonomy): domain Eukaryota; kingdom Metazoa; phylum Arthropoda; class Insecta; order Lepidoptera; family Noctuidae; genus Xestia; species Xestia xanthographa. The sequence goes on from LR990655.1 coordinate 5,337,555, forward strand.
AGGCTTGGGATTAAGCTGCTCCAATGAAATTTGCTCTGTGAATGTCGAAGCCTCGGACTTCGCTTGTTTATTATTTATTCCTTTCTTTATTTTTTCTTTTCCTTTTTTATACACTCTGACATTTAATGTTTTGACATGTATTTTATTATTTTTTACTTTATTATTTGACATTTACTGATTTGACATGAATACTTATTTTGTTAAGTATTTTAATTTTTTTTTTTATCATCATTGTGACTTTTAATGATTTTTGTGATTTTTATTTACATTCTTTTTGAATAGAACTTTTTATGAATTTTATATGATTATTGTGAATGTGGGGACCATGTGGGTCACATTTATATTTTTTGTTTATTTTTTACCACAACTGTCTGACAGTTTGAGTACTCTAAGCGACCTACCCAAATGTCCTTTCTTTGGTATTGTTCGTCGTTTCGTTGAGCTCCTTGAGTTATAAGTCGAGCTACACGTTAACTGACAAATGCTTGCACTGACTGGACAGGTCCACTCAAATCTGTATGGTTCTTTCTTCAAAAGACCATCTCAGACACTAATCTGCATAGTCCTCATGTGAATTGAACAAAATTGTCTGGACTTTAAAAGAGACTATGACCTCTGAGTTTGTTTCGGCTGTTTCTTCTCAGAGTAGTCAGGTACGAAACACCGGCCCCATCTAGTTTAAAAAAAAATGACGTGTAAAAGTGTTTGTAAAAACCTACTTGCAAAATAAACATCATTTATCATTTATCATAATGTTTAAAATTCATTGCTATGCAAGAACAGAAACAAAAAAAAGTAAATCATTGATAAAAATATACGAATTCGAAAACATTTAAAGTTTTCATTAAAGTATCAAATTAATGCTACTTATTTTTTTTAATCTCGTAACTATTTCCTCTGAACAAAAAAAAATAAGGCAGAAATACAAAATAACAAAAATCAATATCTAAATTAAAGAACCTTATTACGTTTCACAATAATTACATTTTCTACTAAAATCACGGCGACATCAGCTTACCCTACATGTGTTGTAGCAGCGTGATGCGGCCCTACACAATGCGTGTACGCACATAACGTACATCCCGTATCCTAATACTATACAACGATATCGCTGCTCACGTGGCCTTGTCAAACTACACTGTGATAACAATACTATACTAGGCGCCGAATTTGTTTGCCTTCATTTTGGCCATTGCACATCGTTAGATATGAAATTTATTAACCACATCATCAAGCCAAGTGATGGCGTAGTGGTAAAACCATCGGATTGCCAAGTCATAGGCCTATTTTTTTCGGATGGGAAAGCATCAAATGACTCCTCCCGCTCTGGGCGGAGCAGGAGGGAGTGTCAGACTTTTACTGACTAAAACCCATCTATGTTCCTTCATCGCTCTTTATGTTCCGGGGCCACGGTATTTCTTTCGAACAGTCCCGCAACCCCGGGATCCAAGACTGCCAAGTCATAGGCCTCAAGTTCGAACCCCCTTGGGTTCGAACTGAAAAATAGGTAGGTAGGGAAGGTTAGAGGCGGAAACATGTGCGTATTGTATAATTATCACTTGCTTCGGTGAAGGAAAAACATCGTGAGGAAACCAACATGCCTGAGAGATATTTCTCGACTGCAAGCTTTTTTTTTATTACAATATGGGCCTGCTCTTGACCTTGATCACGCCTGATGGAAAGCGATGGATGAGATGTATGATGGAACGAGCGTGCCCAGAAGATTCCTGTTCACACTTGCTTTGAAGGCAGGCGGGTTAAACGTGGGTGGGAACACAGACGCAGGCAGAGAATTCAGACTTTGGCTGTGCGTATAATAAAAGTGAAGGAGAAGCGCTTAGTACGACACATCGGGATGTCAACCAAGTGCGGATGGTACGCCGCAGTACGTCTGCTAGTCCGGTGGTAAAAGGGTGATGGTGGGATCAGGTCGTGGAGCTCCTGCGCACACTCAACGAAGTACAGTCTGTAGAAGACCGACAGGCAGGCAACATTACGCCAATGAGCTAGGCTGTGAAGCGAAGCTGCCAACGCCTCGTCGCCTATAAGCCTTTTAGCTCTGCGTTCCACCGAGTTAAGTGCAGCAAGCTGGTATTTTGCTGAGCCATCCCACAAGTGACTGCAATACTCCATACAGGAACGAACTTGTGCAAGTAAAGCCAAGTCAGACGTTCATGGGTGGCATAAGAACTCTGACACCAGGTCAGGAACGTTACCATCACACGATAAAGAAAGTCCTACATCATCTGCCTAGCCTTTTTCCAACTATGTTGGGGCGGCTTCCAGTCTAACGGGATGCAGCTAAATACCAGTATTTTACATGGAGTGACTGCTATCCGACCTCCATGACCCAGTTAGTACTGGGTAATAGGCTTGTGTCCTGAAAAAATCTAATAAGTCTGTCAGTTAGATTATCAAAAAATATTTAAAACGTATTTTTTCTTTTGTTAAGTAAACCAAAATTGACGAAGATACGACGATTTTAAAATTCTCAATACGTCACGCCGTGCTATAATTTTTAGTGCGTTGTGACGTCACGAGCCCCCCACTCTCGAGTTTTGATGCGTTTTATCTTTGTCAATATTCATTGATTTACAAGACCAAAAAATACGTGTCCATTTTTTCCAATACTCTAACTGACGGACTAAATAGATTTGCAATTTATTAATGGTGAAACTAGCGGTAAGACTGGTTGTCAGACTTTCGGTCTACTGACTATTTGTAACGTCTGTTAAAGATCTACAATTATTATCAGCCGGGACCAACTGCTTACCGTGCTTTCCGAGGCACGGATGAAACTGTAAATATAATGGGTGGTCACCAATCCACGGACCAACCTAGGCAAGCGCGGCTTAACCTAAAGATCGACCCGAGCGGCTGTTATTATTTAGCCACAAGCTCCTCCGATTCGTTATTATATACGATTTTAGTAAAATAATTGTAATTATTGTGTAGCTTATGCATGTCTCTGTGTGTGTGTGTCTTGTAGAAATAGATTTAATGTAAAATAAAGATGAATGTTAAACGCATGTATTAAAAAGATACTTAGTACCTTTTTGTATTGATAACTCATAAAAATATTTTGTTCCACATGTCCGAATCGCAGGCTGTTTGATATGAAAAGGTAAGAAATTCGTTTAGTAATAGAAGATTGTCGTAAAAATGAGGATATACATGTTGCGATAGTCCGGACATTTTTTTTTTTTTTTCTCTTTCTATATTACAATCTAACAATCTTGCAGATATTCAGCAATATGTGTAAGGTTATATTTAATTAAATGGCTTGCACGAAAGCCGTCCAGTGACTGCTCCGTTTATTATTTATATATAGTCCGGACATGTAGCTTTATATTATGGTGCGTATAGAGTGACAATGGTATGAGGAAAATGTTTTGAGTACCCGTACCTTAGGGGACCCTCTCCATAAGACAGATAATTATATAACTGAAGTAGATAGTAGGGATTGCTATAATACGATGCTAGCTGGGACAGGAGCTTTTTCAAGTATCTGATGCTATATAAAAAATATATAATAATATAATATAAAAATATATAATAATATAATATAAAAATATATAATAATATAATATAAAAATATATAATAAAAAAAAGATAGCAGATTTTTTTTATTATTTATTATACTGCTATTTGATTTATATTGTTCGTTTGACACGGACGATGAAGAAGTTGTGAATCGTGATCTTTTGTTATTTGATGACGATTAGGAACAGTGACGAGTCGGGCATAAGTCCCTAAGAACCTCTGATTTTTCGGACGCATGTGCGTATTATATAATTATCACATTCTTCGGTAAAGGAAACCATCGTGAGGAAACCTGCATGCCTGAGAGATATTTCTCGACGGCTTGTAAAGACAAGTCAGAGCACTACACGATATAGAAAAAAATACCAATCGAATTGAGAACCTCCTCATTTTTTAAGTCGGTTAAAAAGAAGCGAAAAACGGTCATCAGACTGTCAAAGTAAAACTGTTTCCATTGCGGTACGAATCTTATTTTTTTAAATATAATCATAAGTAGAGACTTCCTGATAATCCTACTAATTTGTGGGCCGCAGGGTTTCTGAGACTCCGGGGTTGCGAGACTGTTCGAAAGAGATACCGTGGCCCCGAAACACAAAGGGCGATGAAGGAACATGGATGGGTTTTAGTCAGTAAAAGTCTGACACTCCCTCCTGCTCTGCCCAGAGCGGGAGAAGTCGAAAAAAAAGAACAATTCATTTCCCATTTTCAGTTTGAATGGACAGTGGATTTAACTGGAATCAGCCGGAGTTTATGTTTCCCGAAAGTTAACCTTTTTAAATCACAAGTTTTATTATCACCTATTCACAAGTTTTATACGAGCATACACCATCCTATCCTCAATTTTTTCTATCAGGTTACTGAAATAGGGCACAACAATAAGAAAACCCCAGTCACCAAAATGTATACGAATTCTAAACAATTGCATGGAATATTCATATATAGTAGGAAACTGTAATTACTATTGTGAAATAATTGGGTTTAGGATGTATGTCACCATAAATAAATAAATGACGTATTTCAACGTAAAATCAACTGAACTGTCGCAATTTGGAAAGGATAATGCCTTTAACAGAAATATATATGAATGGCGTGATGTGGTCCAGAGATTTACCTATTTACTACCTATGGAAAACATAGCACTGAAATATTGAGCAAAATTAAGTTGCTAAGGAAATAAGACGATCAATCTATGGTGAACTTGGGATCGTATATGTACCTTTAATGTTGCACTCTTTTAGACTTTCACGGTTATTCACTACACTTAAAGTACTTACGGGATAATCATACCATTATAATTTATATATCATTTAAATCATTAAAAAATATTTATAAATATAATTTAATAAAATTCAAAAATAATACATTTAATTTCAATATTTAATTCTTTCGTACTAAAATATTACAACTATTAAAAGATAGAAACCAACCTTAAACGTTATTATAAAACATTTTTTTTATAATCTGCGCAACCTCCTTAGTACGGAAAGATTTGTTAAGAAGAAAAACTACTCAACGTAAACTGAATTATAACTTTCGATTGCAATTTTCATAGTTCAGAAATGTTACTTATTATTTGGAAGCTGGTATTGGTTTAGACGTGTCCATCATATAACATTCTCCTGCCCTTATTGCAATATATTTGCTGTCGGCGCAACATGTCTTCTTCAACCATACTTCTCCACCATACTTCTTCTTCTTCTTCTTCCATACTTCTCCACCATACTTCTTCTTCTTCTTCTTCCATACTTCTCTATTACTCGTCATCTCAGCAGTCACCTCCTCGCTAGCCATATCGTCCTTTACACAGTCTTCTTCTTCTTCGTGTCGATGATTCCCATTTTTATTTATTTAAATTTGTTTCGACCAGAACTCAGTCACGTCGACGGCGTTGGTGGTGACTTCAGACAGGGCCCTTAAAGTGCAGGTGGTGTTGCATAAAGAGCATGTCAGGAGGTGGGTCATGGTTTGGGGATGAGGCTCCGCAGTCACACTCAGTTTATCGGAATATCCCCACCGGACCAAGTTGAACCTGCAGCGGCCCACCTGGCTTCTAAGTCGGTTTAGAGTCTTCCAGGTGGGCCATGGCAGTTGATGACCCGCTAGGAGCTTTTCTGCAGGCTCAACATAGTGATCCGGGAGGGATGTTTAAGGAGCCACAGGTTTTGCGGGGTAATTTAACTTTATTCAGCCATTGTTTGGAGATCTTTGTAGACTAAAATTGTGTAAGCTCATTATGATACCAGTCCAGTCAAGCAAAGCAAACATCAGAAAAGAGTAAGTGAATGTCGCGTTTATTATTAATGGTTTAAATAATATTAATATGATATACAATATGGTTTAAAAAGTTCACGAGGGTTTTTTTGTTAGAGAAAATACCAGGGTTGCGGTCAACAAACGTCACTCAGCCATAGTTTTATGATATTCCTGAAGGCACACATTCACCAGTAACCGCGATAAATACGCCATAATAATATTTAGTTTATTATAGATTAAATACAATGACAGTTACGGATACATTTATATTTGCTACGCTGGCTACGATCGGCTACGAGTTTTTAGGAGACAGGTTCTTTCTCTGCTAAATATTATAATTGTTTTTTGCGCTCTAGCTTTATTAGAACCCAATGGCTTGGCACGCAACCGGACGGCATGTCTTTGTTTTCATTGAAGATGGGTAAGCCTTTAGTGTAGGATGCAACATGTGTCGATACTCTTGCGCCTTTCCAAATCATCGTGCTGTGAAGGGGCTCCTGCTGCGGCAGCGGAGAACCTCACAGTTTTTTTTTTTAATATTTTCGAGCCGTTTGGGGTTGAAACTCTAGGACCGTGGGGTCCAAGCGCTCACAGCCTTTTCAAGGAAATTTCAAAACGCTTAGTTGACACTGCCCGGCTTTTACCTTGGCCAAAGGCTTAGCGTTGCCATACAGCGTGGTAACGCCGCCAGTCTCTTGGGGACATTACCAGTTGACAGCGTTGAGGAGGAGTTTTTTGACGGCATTTTTTTAGTTTTTAGTTTAGGTTAGTTAGTTTAGTTTATTTTAATTTTAAATAATGTACATTCTAATTTGCTTATTATACAACATGTTATCTTTATTTTCAATTCGGATTAAGCAACTCGTATTCAAAATTTGGGTAGGTATTTAAGCGTAATTGATATCATTGATTGATGGTATCTATGTCTAAAAATCTGTGACAATATTTAATTATTTTTTATGACACTGTTGTCGTTTACACGCCGAGGTCGTCGGTCGTCGAAAATATTAGTTAAATTCTTTTGAAAGGTACCTTAATTTCAATAGTAATTTAAGTTAGGAATTCAGAATAACTAGAATTAGCATAATCAAATAAATAGTTTCTTTTTTTAGTAGTCATACAAGCAGCATACATAATAATTACAAATTCTTTGAACAAGTACCTATTTAGTACCCAAAAATAATAATATTAAACAATACACGTTCACTTCTGTGTATGTGATGTCAATAACTTGCAAACATACTACAGCGGCTGGATGTACTCAAACTAGACAATCTACGCGTCGCCTATTCTGATGTACCACGCAGTGTGTGTGTGTGTGTGCGGTATGTGATCAAGAAAAATGTACGAATGCGGCAGTGAGGCGCTCAGGCGGCGAGGCGGTGAGGCGTCGCGTTTGCAGAATCGACTGCATCACGAGGGCCCCGAGGGGCGCCGCTCTAGCCGTCTTTTTTCATTTTGCGTGCGTCTTTTTTTGGCAGCGCGCGGTTAACCTTGGATTTTTTCATAGCGAAGCGCTGCACGTACACGCGCGCAAGTTTCGGATAGTCGTAGAGCGTCCCCTCCACCCGGCGCGTCCGAATTTTCTGCATTCGGCCGGCGTGAAGAGTTTTCGACGGTCGCATTCGCGAGCGAGGCTCCCCACGGCTAGGAGCGAAGCGCGTACCGACACACACCGGCTGCTACGGAGCGGCGCGAGCGCAAACGCGCCATGCAATATGCGGAAGTGATCGCGACCACAACCGAGCGGTGCTAAACTAAACGAGTGCAACTCAAGTGTAGTGAACGCACATTCAGTGATACAAACTATGGTATTTGTGCATAGCTCGATAGAGATCTAATGGTTTTCTAATAACGATACAAGGACTTGGAATTTGCGACATGGAATCAAGGAAAGTATTGTCTTTATTAGTATGTATGGACTAGGATAAGCATCACCCGGTGACCCGGCTAGATTAGTCGGGAATTTTGGGTGTGACCCGACCAGGAAGTCGCAATGGGGTTACAGAAAATATGCGACTCGCGTAGCTACATTTGGGAGTCAATCTGGCAGATTTTAAAATAGGTATCAAGATACAGTCATTGATAAATACCAGTTGACACCCCGCAGCATATGATAAATACTAAGCGCGCGATGGCGTACAGCAGTTTGCACCTTAGTTGTTTAAGCATGAGAACGTTTTTGCGCAGTTTCGAGTCGTCTCCAAATTTTGCATACACGTGCTGCCGACTTGGGGCTATTGAACTTGATAATGAGACAACCGTATCTTCAACTTTTTGTTCAACTATATTGCATCACTAATTCTTCTGCGATCTTCGCCGACCGGTTCCCTAACATTTCTCCGTAACTGGAGGTGTGTTATCTAAGATGATTCACGTATTGCGTTGGGCCGCTCATCATCCCAACTAACCATCCGTCACTCGTAGTTCGCAATACAAACGTGATTTCTAACGAGCCCGTCAAAAATCCAGTTTGGGATTAATAAATAATTAATGGGTGCGTATAAATCGCGCTCAAAACTCGGCCCGGAACCGCTGTGAAGCGAAAACTGGTCGCGCAACGCATTAACATTTGCATAGAAACTGTCAAAGTGGCCTCGTGCGGCCGACGTCCATGTACGAGCTATTAGCACCTAGACACTGGCCGCGGTCAGCGTCAACCGATCGCCTTCGCCTTGTTTCGTTTGCGCTTCTGCACATGTCTGTCTTCGCGTCTATGCCTCACGTCATAGATCTCACCGCCTCAATAATACGCCTTATGCCCTTCCATATACAGTAGCGTTTCTCTATTCTCCGCGCCAGCATTTGAATTTTCGGTTAGGGCCTCCCAATTCTCGTCGTATAATTTCGTTGCATTGATAAATATGAAACAAGAATTTCGGTTATCTAATTGTCTGAGACTTTCATCTTCGTTTGTATTATGCTGACGTGTACTTGTGACGTTTACAATTCCTGTGTAAACATTAAACTTTAATTCATTTGCCATCGTGTATCCGAGTGATATCGTTTGTTGTTTTTTCTTGAAGGTTGACCTTCAGCACCTAATCTTTATTATCATACATTGATTTTAATAAACTCTTCTAATTGGGACATCTATTTGGAAATTATCAGGTCTACTATCATACGAACTGTAATGAATGGGTACCTAACCTAAACAAAGATATTACAGATGCGAAAACATTTGAGTGTTTGTTCCTCAAATAATGCCATAACAGCTGAATCGAATTGGATGAGATTTGTCACGGCTTTTATTTAATAAACCTGAAGTTCCTTAAATCAATACGAATGGTTGCTATCAAACTTAATTTACAAATTGTTGGCATCACAATCAATTTTGCTGCAGTGATTAACACTTCTAGTTTTGGATGTGTTTCTATAAGTTTTTTCTTTCCCCTCTCCATCTTGGTCGTAGTTTTGCCCAGTGCCATTCATCCAGTGACTGCCTAAACGAGTATTTCCTGCTTTATTCTCTGAGTTTTTTTTTGGACCGCAAATCTTGTTTATCATCAGTCTTTTATCTTAATTTATTGTAATGGCTGTAGCACAAAGTCCACATTTAGACTTTTCTGAACTACCTATGCGTTTTTTTGTTATACCACATTTATTAGAGTTCTTTTGTCTATTTTCGAGTTAGATAGTGTCTTTATAGTTACTAAAGATAATGTTGGTAGTAGATTGGTAATACCTACTATGTTATGAATTCCAAAACAACATTTAAAGTGACTATGACCGCGGTTGTTGACAAGCTGAACTCGTGGCTAAATAATAACAGACGTTCGGGTCGATCTTTAGTTTAAGCTGTGCTTGCCTGCCTTGCCTTGGTGGTTTGTGGATGGGTGACCACTCATAACATACCGAGTTTCCTCCGTGCCTCGGAAAACACGTTAAGCTGTTGGTCCCGGCTGACATTTGTAGGTCTTTGACAGTCGTTACGGTAGTCAGTGGCTCAAAAAGTCTGACAACCAGTCTTACCAAGGGGTATCGTATTACCCAGTACATAATGGATTGTGGAGTCAGATAGCAGTCGCTCCATGTAAAATACTGGTATTCAGCTGCATCCGGTTAGACTGGAAGCCGACCCCAACATAGTTGGGAAAAGGCTAGGCAGATGATGGTTGTTGACAAGCTGAGAAGAAAATAATAGTAAAAAGTCTGTTAGTCATTTAGATCACCATGTTATGACAATATAGGTACTAGATATATACTCGTACTATGTACATATTGGACATAGAACTCTTCTAAGTTGTTAAGTGGCAACAATAAAAAGCTATCTAATACCTACCTAGTTGCCAAAACTTTTCTTCTACCGACTTCATTTGTGTTCCTACTGTGGTTCAATGACCTGTATTTACACAAAATCTACCTAGATTTGTCTGTCTACACTGTGAAATCTGCCGCATTTTGCACAAAAACCAAAATAGTAATCCAATCAATATTTTCCGAAAGTTTCTTTACAACCAATGCTAGTTTAGCATAATCGTGATTTTTTGCATTAATTTCAACTACTCAATATGTAGATTGAAATAAATACCTACCTCCGAAGTTAGACACAAACTTGCAAAGTTGCAACATGAATAGATAATTTGTTACATAATAATGTAAGTAATATTAAATCGAATGTATATAAAACATTACTTCAAAGTAAACTACCTACACAGGATTGAAGTTAGCAACGTTAAAATATGCCTAAATATGTGTCCGTGAAGGTCACTCTTTACATTTGTCGCGTCACGAATAAAATTGGCCAATAGGAAACGTTTGTTTGTACGAACGCACTATTCCAAATTCAATTCAGAGTTCGATCGTCTATGCAGATTTTCGAGACCGAATCGAGCTCTGTTTACGAGATGATTTTACGAGAGTAGGTATTGTAAACGATTTTCAGTCTGTAAAAAAAGTTTAGGCTCAAAAGCTTTTCATTTTGCCTATTTTTTGTTGAGATGATGGCCATTTACGGCATAATACGATAGTGCCGTCACATCTTTTCCATTCACTTTGTATTCCAAATTAGCGTTTAATCTGTATTGGCAGCATACTGCGAACAAAAGGACCTTTGATCCTACAAAAATATATTTTAATATGAGAATTACTGAGCTCAGTCAAAATGCGTCACATTTCAAAGAAACATTCATTAAATTCTTGGATTTGTAGCTGGTTTTAATTCACAACAATACTTTAAAGGCATTGCAAAATAGTTTTGATACTTGCATTTTTTTCATTACTATCGTTCATTCAGGCGAAAAGAACTAGGTAGATACAAAAACTTCACAAACTTGATGTGGGAAGAGAAAACTCAGTGAATTATCAACATGGTGTGCATGTAAACAAAACAAAAAAAAAAAAATTGTGAATAAAAAAAAACTAGATGTGAGGTGCTAGGCTAATTCTGATTAATCTTGTTAGAACACAATTAATTAAAATTATAATAAGACAGTTAATTAAAAACAAATTGCCTTTCGGCTATCTTAAATTATAATAATTATCTAATACCTAGACTAATTACGTCTTGTTGGAACAGCTGATAAATAAAATAATCTTTTTACGGCATATGCGGTTCATTAATATTTACCCGACAGACCGGAAATAAAAAAGGAAGACTAGATTACACTAGATATTACATTCAAATGATATTATAATTATTAAAACTAAGACTAACTAAGTACCTTTGAGTAAATTCCGGTTAAAATAGGAATTTGCCAATTAATTGTATGTAGGTAAGTGAATACTATTCCACTTTTCATATTACCTAGTCTTCAGCTCGAACACACAATATCTGTAACTGGTGTGAACTAGGCCCTAAAACGTTTTGGTACTCAGGATTAAAAGAAAAAAATATATTACGAAATCAAGTTATTGGCTGGTTCCACGAGCTGCTTAGAAACAATTTTTGTACACACGTGGTATCTTTGCAACGAAAGATAACCTCAAGTCCAACGCACAATGATAACAGTGATTAGTTACAACGCGTTACATTTAACAGTGCGTCGAAATTCAATATCAGTTGTCAAATGGACATGTTTTTTGAGAAATAATAATACCATGATCAATCTTTAAACTTAGGCACGGCAGTCGTTCTTTTTAAAATACTGGTATTCAGCTGCATTCGGTTGGATGAGATGGCTTCTCCCTACCCCAACATCATTGGCAAAAGCCTAGTCAGACAACTTCTTACATAAACTAGAGCTTTTAGAAAATCAGGGAAACTGTGAAACGTCATTAACATAATCATTAATGTACCATTTTAATGACCATTCACACTCTTCCTCTAAATGATGTTTTGGGTATTTCCGACTGGCCTATGACATTTTTACTAGGATATATACGGGAAGTCCCGAAACATATTTATGAATTTGTATTCAAATCTGTTTACAATCATGAATGCCCAGATGACCTAGCGCAAATCGTCGTATTTCTACAATGACTTTCTGTAGCTTCTGTCAATCCATACATTTTTTTTTTACTTTTCCAATATCGTTACCGCTGATCGAATGTGTTGTTTGAAGTCATGTATCATTAACATAATGCGCCAATCATATACCAGTATATTATTGATTTTTTTTCTTCTCTAAATGGTATTTAATTTATGTACTTCCATGAGTCTTCTCTTCTATACATCTGTTTTGCTGTTTCTGCTTCATCGAGATGATTGTCTATAGGTTTGGTCGTAGCGTAGTTCATTTCTTGTTTATCAAAAACACTCACGTTTTCAGTACATCTAGACTTGATTCAGCTGGGTCGCTTTAGATAGCGTTTTCGCATTTTTGACTCATTCATCTATTCTCATATTGTTTTTCTGCATTTTGTGTAGCTCTGTTTTCATGTTCTTGGTTATTGTTTTAATCGTCATTCTGTTCATGTTACTCAACACTTTGATTATGTAGAACGTTACCATTACGTCAATCCGTGAAGGTTTATCTGTTAATACCGCACCCTTTTGACAGTTGATTATTTATAACTGCAGTTATATTTAAAAAGCCTCCTACAATATGATATAGTGTTAAACCTACAACGTATTAGTTTATAACCAATCTCAGCTCATTTACATCGTTCATATTAAAACCTGTAGTCGTTACAACCAAACCTGATCGATAGAAAAAAATATCTGTCGGCAGTTAGCACCGATATGAATAGGTGTTTGTTCGATCGAAATATTAATTCTTACGGCCAGCATCGAAGTGTGTTCTTTCATAAAATGCATAGTGTCTTGTTAAATCAATCAAATTACAAAGAAAACAGCTGTATTAACAAACATTTGAAGCGTAACGGTAATTTTTTAAATGTCTATTTAAATGGTTTTTCGTCAATTACTTGGACAAAGTCCTTGATTATATGAATCTAGTTTAATTACACTTTTCTTGCCTAGCCAACCAACTTGGCTTTCATAAACTTAATTCAGTGTGTCCTTCTCAACACCTTTTCGACTTCATTTATCAACGTCTAGAACCGATCTAGGTCTAAAACAAGTGTCACTTTCTCACAAGCTATCCTGTACTATATGCCTACGTATACGTATATAGGGTTTATTCCCATCTACCACCCCGGTGGTCGAAAGTCATTACCGTTGTACAGGACTGTACATTATACATTATATTGATTTTTGATTTTTAAGTCAAATAATAGCAAATTTAGAACAGTAAATTTCAAACGATTAACGTAGCTTGAAAAAATGTTAAAAACCTACCACCGGGGTGGTACATGGGAATAAACGCTATATAACCACCAAAATCTCGAAAGGAATCGCACGATGTGAAAAGAGAAAATATGATGCATACACAAACCTATTCAAAATTACATTTCCGTTTTGAGGATTGCCAATTTCTCCAATAGACTTCCAAAGTCAAAAGATGTCTCGGTAGTGACTTAATATTTCTAAAAGTTCACTTTATTTCTATCACTACTCAAAAGTTTCCTTGTAAATCCAAATTAATTCCCCCAAAATTTATTAAATCACCTAATAACTTGAAAACTAAAAAAATATTAGCCAAAATTTTCGTAGGAACATGAAACACATATTTGATGTGATAGAATATTTAAACGCCTATTAAGGACCACCCACTGATTTTCAAATAATGTACCAAATATTATTTTCATTTCCGAACGGCCTTGTCTAGGTTAGGTCCCGAGGAGGGGGGAGGGGGTACAGGGAGGACCAAGGACACCCTTCGAGGTCCTTTGGGGCGCGACGCTTACGTAACGTAGCAACCAAGGCCGTTGCGTTGGTGCGCGTGCAGTATGTACCTACACTAGAGCCTAGCTAGGTACTTGATGTCTATTATGTAAGTGTGTGTGTGATAATTCCCAATATTTGGGGACGGGACGATGAATATGACGACCGTGTTTATTATGTCTTAATGGTCAGTATTGATTTTAAGATTTCTTATATCTTAATTTGGCTTGGAATATGGGTTGGGCGGTCCAGTGGCGTGTACTTAGCACAAAGTAGATTGCTGGTTTGGGGTTTACATTTTAACAACATGCAGGGATATCGAATTTTTCTAGCACGCAATGTACGTTTTGTAAAACTGTATGTTTTTGTTTGTCGTCATTTTTAATAGCCCAAGTTCAAGTTTGAAAACTGTAAACAGAACAATAAAATATTTGAATCTTAAATATAAATATTATGTATAAAAAATTTAAATTGAAATTTCTTCAAGACCAATCCACTTTAAAAAATATTCGTATTAGATTGAAGTACCAAAACTACTAGGGCGTGGTATTTCATGTTTTTTTAATTGTTTATAAATTGGTGACTCATTTAGTGTGATCAGCCGCTGCTGCACTTGTAAAAAGATTATTACTGTAATTGAGTGGTATCAAGGTCCATTCAAGGAATTACAAGATACTAAAGATTAAGGTAATGATGAATGGATTGAATTTTTACGCATTTATAGAATCATTCATTACACAAGCAATTTAATTTTTAAAAAGTATTTGTTTTTAGTACACAAATTGTCGTTTTAACGGTCTAAAATCAACATTCTGCATTTTTTTTACTGCTTTATGAATAGGTCAATCTTATAACTTTCATGCATTTTTTTTGTTTTTTCAAATGATGTCTGCTGATTTTCTACTACATGAAAAATCTCGAATCTGTTATACTCAAGGTGTGGTAGGCAGAAAATTATGACAATGGCTAATGACTGAGAGATTGCGGTTAAAAATTATAAATGAATAATAAACATTGTTTATAATGTCAAGGCCAATTCTTTGGCCGCCATCTTAATGCAATAATGAGTCAAAACGGGAAGAATGGTTAAAAATATTCAATAAAAGGCTGATATTGAATAATATTAATATTTTTCTGCTTTCAAGTATCAAGACTATATTTCCGACTTGAGTCTAACTCGCAGTTAATTGAGTAGTTTTTCACACGATTTTACTCAAACCAATTGATTAAATTAATGCCAAACATAGGCGATATAATATTTTACGCACGATACAGCGTAAAACTAAGTGTTAAAGTGATCATGACTTTTATAAAAAAGCTCACGCTTGTTATGCCATTAATGACTGCCCAAAACAAGTGACAATCGACCCTAATTTTTAAATTGCTAAGGACAAAAATCTGTTGCGGGTTTTTCGTAACAATGGAAGAAATCTTTTTCTAAAGGGAAAGCTGATTGAGTCATCTGCGTAGTTAGAAAGATGTTTTTAAGCAAAAAAAACCTGTGTCCCAGCAGTGGGAACATTATAGGCTGAAGTTATTAAAGACAATTAGACCTTGCGTTGAGAAATAAGATTACACCAAGATGTGTGGTGAACATGTTTTTTCAGAAATAATTAAGTACCTAAATAATTAGTTTGTAGCTTCAAGATTTTTGCTTTTCTTTTTAGTTAGCTATTGCTATAAAGCCAGTCCACCAAGTTTTTATAGGCAATATTCTAGTCTCGATTTCAAATAAACATCGGCTCATTGAGTATTTGAGTCAATAAAACGCATAAGTATGAAATATTGTTGCTGTACGTTTTGCATACGTATAGACAGGCGAATTATTATTTGATTGAATGGTTTTATGTTGCTCTTCGACTCGGCTATTGTTTGTATTCGAGTTTTCGATTATATAACGGCTTTGGTGCACTATTGTATCGTATTAAGCCCTGTAATTACCTGTAATTTATAGCATCGATCTATGTGGTTCTTATGATAATGAAGTGGGTAGGAAATACCGTTTGTGGCGCTTTCGAAAAGAAAGATAGAAAAAAAAAATATATTTACCTGTTGGAGAGACATGACGTGCATACAAAATGACAAAAAAAACAATAAACATACCTAAAACGCTTAACAAAAAATATTCTATGTGCTTTACCCCCGAATACTGAAACGTCACTCAAAATTTAAGTAGTAGTTACATTTAACAGATACCTACTCAAATATGACGTTTGGCCATACGAAATTTAGAATTTTAAAATTTAGAAGCTGCTCAAATGTTAAGCAGCCCTTATATTTTGAGTCACGTTTCAGTATTCGGGGGTATGTCAAGTAAAAATGACTACTACTACTACAACAGCGCATAACGTCCACTGCTGGACATAAGCCTCTCCCATAATGGGAGGAATTTGCCGTAATCTCCACGCTTGGCTGGCGGATTGGAGATCGCAGTGATGAAAGACTATCAAATAACGCTGCTGCCCATTATCTGGTCTACGGAGACGCAAGGTGTTCTGCTTCAGAAATTAGTCGCCTTATACGACACCCGTGAGTGTAATGGGTTGGTTCTATTGTACTCTGCCGGATACCACACGGTTAAGTAAAAAGTAAAAAAAAGTAAAGTAGTAAGTAAAAATTGCAAAAACAATATTAATATCTTAAAGTACTTTATTACAGGATCATTAAAATTATTATATACACACTACAACTAGAACTATATATAATTACAAAAATAAAAGTACCTACATATAAGAAAAATATTTAAAAATAGAACAGGACGGAACAAAACGAAAATTGACAGCTTGCACATCGTGATTGCGACAAGGAGGTCAGCATGATGCTGTGCTATGGAGGCCCTTGGCATAGCGCTGGTGTTCAGTGGTCACCTCAGAAAAAAACCAAGACAAAAAGTATGGTTGTAATAGGTTACCGTGTCATTTCAGAGCGTTTGCAATTAAAACAACAGATTTTTCCTACACTTAATGTTGGGCTAATATTTTTCAAATGATAAATAGCCAAGTGTGTACATTTTCTAATTGAGCTGATGAAGCTTCACTACAACAAGCTTATTTTGTTTAAAATCTTATGTGTATTTAAAATTTCAAATATCCCATATTATTTTTTCTTCACTTAAATATATAAAACAGTATTATCAACCCAAGAAAAGTATTAAAAGTTAAGTTCAACTATTGCTTGTCGCTCAAAAATAATGTTAAACTCCTGCAATTTTCTATGACAGTTCAAACGTCCGTGACTGTCGCGGCCATGATGTATTGTGACGTCATTTACCTCAATCTGCCTTGTTTACATCAATTTTTTGTCCTTAATAAAGTAATTTTACTAATTGTATGTGCTTTATTAAAGCAAAAATTGCGATAACGATATTCTAAGAAAAGCTGAGTGAAACTTTACCTACCTTTCAAATGAAACTGTTTTTTTGACAAAGACTTTGACGACCCTACCGGCGTTATCGAGGACGGACGACGCGTTTTGAGAGTGCGTTCCGTTTCACAATACGTTTGTAAAATAAGCGATGTTTTAGAAACTTAGACAAGTGTACTTACCACAATGTTTTTATGGGCCAATACAAGGCATTTTTAATAAATAAAAGAGGGTTTTGTATTTCTTGCATACTCCTTATTGTCAGATAGGCAGTCTGCACTCCATGTGAAATACTTGTACATAGCTGCATTAAGTTAGACTGGAAGCCGACCCCAAGATAGTTTGGAAAAGGCTAGGCAGGTGCTGATAATAGGACACCGGTCACCATTCAAGCTATACAAAACTAGTTTATGCGGGTCTCTCATTGTACAGGAAATCTATACAAAGCGAAGCCATGTTATATTGGAAATGTATAGATTTATGAAAAAAAAACTTTGGTTTCGTGAAAAAAAATATTTATAATTATTGTTGTTTCTATACATGTTATGACCACGTTTCAGATATTACACAGGTGTTTTCAAAATATTCTGAAACTGATTCAAACAGATTCTTTGCATGGCCTTGCATGATTTTGTTGACGTCATTAATTTACGTCGGAATTTACAAAACATTTAGTTATGTACTTGTTTAACAAGTTACTCACATCTTTGCATTTAAGAAGTACATTAAAAAACATCTTTCATGACAAGAAACCATGTTGAATCATGAGTTAAATAAAAACTTCATGGAAATTGATTCAGCAATTTTCGAGAATTCATGCCTATCTTAACAAAAGCACTTAATGCAGATGCAGACAAACTTAGGTAAAAAGTCAGTTGCATATGATCACATTCATCATCATCATCATCATCATTTCAGCCGAAAGACGTCCACTGCTGGACATAGGCCTCCCTCAAGTGTCACCACATTGACCGATCCCGTGCGACTCGCATCCAGCGGATCCCCGCAACCTTCGCCAGGTCATTAGTCCACCTAGTGGGAGACTTAAGTCCACATTGTCCACAATGGCGTCGAATCTGTTGTGCATAAACTAAACTTGATTTAAGCTATTGCTATCTTTTTTTCTCTAATAAAACGAGAAAGAGACGGACATAATTTAGACCTGTCAAATTTAATTGGAACTAATATTTCCATACAAATGAAGTGTGCACGTAAATACAAGTGGGCTAAAAACACGGTGCAGTGCAAGGCATAAACTAGTTTGACATCTCTAACTTAGTTCATAGCTATAGCCGTCCTTTTCTCGCACTTCCTTTTAGTAAAATATAGCAATAGCCTAAAATTAAGTTTAGTTTGTGCACAACAGAATCGACGCCAATATTAAGGGCTATATATCCCCCAAATGGCTTAGCATGATCCTCCGTTACGCCTAAAATACTGCAGCATTAATTTTGAAATAAATATATGGTAAAGCTGAGGATAAGCGCGTTAATAAGTCCTATGTGTGACGAAAACACGATTCCATAAACTTTTCTCGATAGAAAAGAAATCCAAAGTTACCTCCAAATCGAACAATAAACCGCTGGTATTCAAAAAGTACTTGAAATTAGATCATGAAACTTTGCATACTAACTGGACTAATTATAAAGCACGTCTTATGTGTTTTATTTTTTTAGTCCGATCAAAAGATTTTTTGTAAATCGCAAAAAACCACTCATTTCGCACTATTCAGCCGCAGTGACTAACGTAACAACCGTTTTGTAGTGCAAGCTGATTAGAACTTTATTCTAACAATGTTTCTAACGAAGTTTGAACCACCACAAATAGAGTTGCTAATTATAGGGTTAGAAGGGCCTTAAACTCAATTTAGAAAGGAAATTAAATTGTATAAATATGAAAAGTACACGGATAATTATTAACAGTAAATTTTGCTGATTTAAGCCACTGCCAGACAAACAGAGATTCTCTGTGGTTTATAACAGCTATACCAATGAATGAAAGAAAACATGATAATTAAGAAGTCCAAGGCCGGAAAGAGATAACCAAAGATACAACAGAATTAATTGCAGTATTAATAAAAAAGATTACAATGTTGCATTTTTGTAAATAAATAATGCACTATCTGGAAATGTCAATATTGAAACGCGTGATAGTAATCATTTCCTAGTTAGTTATTATATATATTATTATATATTTTTGTTTTAATCTTTTACACGTGTATAAAACAAAGAGCTTGTGGCTAAATAATAACAGCCGCTCGGGTCGATCTTCAGGTTAAGCCGCGCTTGCCTAGGTTGGTCCGCGGATGGGTGACATACCGAGTTTCCTCCGTGCCTCGGAAAGCACGTTAAGCCATTGGTCCCGGCTGTCAATAGTAGATCTTTGACAGTCGTTACAGGTAGTCAGTGGCCCGAAAGTCTGACAACCAGTCTTACCAAGGGGTATCGTATTACCCAGTACTAACTGGGTTGTGGAGGTCAGATAGGCAGTCGCTCCATGTAAAATACAGTTATTCAGCTGCATCCGGTTCGACTGGAAGCCGACCCCAACATAGTTGGGAAAAGGACGACGATGACGTGTATAAAACGAATATTATTCATTCATTGATACGTTACTTATTATGTAGTTCTAATACTTTCATAAACGAAATTTCTATCCGTGGTCCTGGGTTTAATTCCCGGGTCGGGCAAGCTCGCCGCACTGTTCCCAAACCACTGTAACTCCTGAAAGCCAGAATCAACAGTGGCGACCACCAGAAAAGCGCCGAGACAATGAAGCTCGACGAAGTCCCAGAGAATGAATTTAACTGTCTTGGATCCCGCAACGAAATTAATCAGAAAAGTATAGCGGAGGAGTAGGAAAATCCGTAATTTCCACTTCCCTCCATATCAGCAGGAGACAGAAAGAAACAAGACCAATAGGCGCAAAGGGACGTTTACAACTGGGATAGGCCCAGTTGCCTAGCACCACGGATAAAATATTAACATTAAGAGTCCTATTACATTTTTTTGGTAAATTCATGATTTTTGACGCAGTAATTCTCAGCAGCAGTAAGATATTTTAATTATTTGCAGAATAACGATAGTGCCATTCTCTTTCTTGTAAGTTGGAGTTACACATTTTCATTTTTCTTTTCATGTAATTTACTATAAATATTTTACGAACTCAGTTTGCAAGAAAAACCGTCGACGATGGAACTTTAACGCTCAAATTCACATAGTTACATTCAATTCTTATAAAAGCTAAAATTACTAAAAGATAAGTTGAATGTTTTACTTGTTTATTGGAGTTTTAGAATTTCTTTAAATTCCTTGAGTTTTCACGGAAAAAATCGTAAAGAAATAGTAATTTAAGCCATAAATGTCTTAATTCAGCGTCCATTATTTTCCAAATAAACTCAATTTTATCAAACAAATTAATATGATATAAAACTTCGATCTACAATGAATAAGTTTCATTAGTTTTCGTTTGTCAATATAATAAGACAAAAATACAATAAATAAAATTAAAGTACCTACTATAATTCTCAATTCAGCTCGCTCCTCGGTCTCATGTCAGTCTCGTCTCTAATATTCGTCAATATCAACCGACAATCGTCCAAATATCGCTATTATTATCGACTCGTGTACGCCGACCGAAATAATTTGATCCAGGAAGTAAAAATCAAAAATTTGCCTAAAAAATGTAATAGGACTCTTAAAGGGTCCTATCCTATGGTCCCGGGTCGGGCAGTCCTATTGGGTTTTTCCATCACTAATTTCTTAGTAGCACCCACGGAGTCTGAATTTGTGCCCCAGATGGCAATAGGGTCGCCCCCTATTACATGGGACTTAAACATAACTGGTGTAATGTTTGTGCACCTCTAGCCGTGTGGTATCTGGCAGAGTAGAATAGAACCAACCCATTACACTCACGGGTGTCGTATAAGGCGACTAATGTCTGAGGCAGAACACCTTGCGCCTCCGTAGACCAGAGAATGGGCAGCAGCGTTTTCTGTTAGTCTTTCATCACTGCGATCTCCAATCCGCCTGCCAAGCGTGGAAATTACGGCAAATCCTCCCATCATGGGAGAGGCTTATGTCCAGCAGTGGACGTTATGGGCTGTTGTAGTAGTAGTAGTAGTAGGTGCACCTCTGCCTAACCTAACGGGGATAATAGGCGTGATATTATGGTAATTGTTAATCGAGGAAGAAAAATTAAAAGCATAAACTGAGTATGACCATGGATTTTGCTGGACATAAAATATCTCTAGAAGCCGAGACTGCAAGGCTTTTAACAATAAACCAATTTTTTATCTGTTGCATTATAAACGCATTAATTTGCTTTTATTATTGATCTTTAAATTAAATAGGTCGCTTTTAACAATAAACCGATATTTTATTTGTTGCATTATAAACGCATTTGCTTTTGTTCATCATCATCTGCCTAGCCTTTTCCCAACTATGTTGGGGTCGGCTTCCAGTCTAACCGGATGCAGCTGAATACCAGTATTTTACATGGAGCGACTGCCTGTCTGACCTCCACAACCCAGTTAGTACTGGGTAATATACGATACCCCTTGGTAAGACTGTTTATATTAAATAGGTCGTAGTTATACATGTAAAAACCATTAAAATTACACATTTACCTATTCTGTTTGTTTGACTTTAAACAAGTATGAGGAAAATCATAGATTTAGGCTTGAACATTATTCGTTGGCGTAGTTAAAATTAGTTAAATAAACTACACTCATTGAATGCCAGTGTTTCCATCTAAAAGGTTTATTAAAATTGTGTGTTTTTAACCGACTTCTTGACTTAAAAATTCCATACATTAGGAAGAAAGGTGCAGCTCCTCGAATTTGAAACGGTAAAACCAATAATTTCCGAAACCAGATATACAGCAAAACTCAATAAGGAATAAATTAATATCCGTTAGATAGTCATAATTAGGTCATATGGTTAGTAATTAGCACTCGTATAAACAGTCAATAAATTACGGCCTACGACGCGAGCAATTAATACGTTAATAACATTTTTATTACAGCCTTACAGTACATAAATAACATAATTATTATATACTCTTACGTATAATGGAACAAAAAAATCACCCTTCCTTGTAAAAACATTGACAAAATTACTTTTACACATAGGTACGATTCTATAGAGGTCTTTGACACAAAAATGCACGTGCAATACTTGACCAATACAAGACCACAGTCGAGAAGCCCTAATGTACCTAAATCTAACCCTAATGTATGAACAACAAAACCAGGAAGCTCCATGTCCTAACACCTGTATTAATAAAGTCTAAAATCGCTTGACAAAACGAAACAATAGCGTTGTCAACAAACTTTTGTCGGAACAAGAAATTACGTTGCACATTCTAATTATTATTTTGAGATTACAATAAGTAATTTAACCTGTGTGAGACAGTACCAGAACTGGTTGTCCATCTGGTTTCGTACATGAAATCAGGTCAAGGATTAGATCCTTTACAATAGGCCTGAGGTCCAGTTGTTGCATTATTTTGGACACCCTACACGGAAATGTATGGGACTTGTATTATTACTTCTGACATAATTTATGCGGAATTATTGTGGGGTATATAAGGAGTGATCTTCTGAATTAGAAATATGTAAGAAAGAGATACCTAATGTTCAGTGGAGTAATGAATACTGGGAATAAATTGGCACATGAGGGCCCCCAATTTTAAGCTTACCCCTTTACTTTTTTTATTGCGAATCTGATTCTAATAACGTTACTTGACTTCGAATTTATTGGTTACTAGCTGATGCCCCCGGCTTCGCCTGCCCGCAAATTATATACTAAAACCTTCCTCTTGAATCGGTCTGTCTATTAAAAAAACCCGCATCAAAATCCATTGCGCAGTTTTAAAGATCTAAGCATACATATGGACAGACAGACAGACGTGGCGGGGGACTTTGTTTTATAATAATCATGTAGTGATAGTGACTAGCACTTCGCCCGCGACTTAGTCCGCGAAAATTGTGATAGCTCGGCTAATTTGCATGATATCAATATAATTTATAGCCTAAGTTACTCGATAAAGATGTAGCTTTCTAATAGTGAAAGAATTTTTAAAATCGGTTGAAGAGTTCTTGAGTTAAATCGTACCAAACAAAAAATCAAATTTTTCCTCTACATAATACTAGTATAGATAGACTAGGTAATACCGTCGGCTTTGCCCGCGTGGAATTCGGTAATTGTCCCACGGAAACGCACTACCAGGATAAAAAGTATTCTATGTGTTAATCCAGGTTATGATCTATATGTGTGCCAAATTTCATGCAAATCCGGTCAGTAGTTTTTGCGTAAAAGGGTAACAAACTTCCATATATTTTCACAAACTTTCGCATTTGCAATAATTTAGTACGAAGCAGGATAATTTGATAGCAGTTCTAAGCAGTTATTAAAATGAAGAACTATAAAAAAATTACAGACGGACAGACAGACTCACAAGCAAGTGATTTTATAAGGGTTCCTTTTTTTACCTTTTGAGGTACAGAACCCAAACAACAACAACAGCCCATGACATCCACTGCTGAACATAAGCCTCTCCCATGATGGGAGGAATTTGCCGTAGTCTCCACGCTTGGCAGGCGGATTGGAGATCGCAGTGACGAAAGACTAACAGAAAACGCTGCTGCCCATTCCCTGGTCTACGGAGGCGCAAGGTGTTCTGCCTCAGACATTAGTCGCCTTATACGACACCCGCGAGTGTAATGGGTTGGTTCTATTCTACTCTGCCGGATACCACACGGCTGACACGGCCACCAGAACCCAAAAAAGGAACCATTTTTTGGAAAAAAATTGGCTTGAGTAAGATATGTTGAATCTTTCAGCAAATTTTTATTTTAATACAATCGGTTGACGCTTTGTGGACATAGGTAAGCTTTCTCATGCTTAGTTAGTACTGACAGCTAAAAGGTACAGATGCATATTATTGTTACATAATAAAAGCAATAACACAAACATCATTAAGATAAAAATCTACAACAAATTCAAACGATCTAATTCACAAAAATTATGCAATTGAAACGAAAGTTGTCATCCATGAAAAGAGCAATAACGGTTCAAGTTGGCTACGTAATTTTTATAGCTTTAGGAACTTTTAATGACTTATATTTGATTAATGACAAGACAATTTCCTTTAGTTTACCAGCGTTGAGTAACACGAAGGTACTCATTGGTATTTAATACTGAGACATAAATTTTGAGAAGTACTTCATTGCGTGATGATTAATGGCTGTTTTACACCGTTTCGACATTTGTTAGATTTGATTCACACCTGGCGTTTTGTGAAACCATTTGTCTTGTTTGTTGCATCAAATTCTGTGATATTAGGTTCGGCATTGCATTTTTTAAACGAATTTTCTTTTCGATGTCAGGGTGTTTTTTTTTTAGTATACCTGCGTATTTTTCTAAAACCGTTCAGTTGTATTAATCACTGTAAGTGTAGGTACATACATGATGTCTGTTCCCCAAAATGGGTTTCCTAATTGAAGATCATGTAAGACTGTCAAAGTCTTTGGAACATCAACAACAATATTACACATCACACAATGACACAACACACACAATAAAACACAACACATAACTAAGTCGATCTTAAATGGATTAAGTAGCACAGATTAGTATTTCGTCCGTTTAAATGAGCATGACTAAATTAAAATTTCCCAAATCAGACCTATTTAAGCCTACTTCGGCAAACAATTCTCTTCCTAAGAATTATTAATCAAAATCATAGTAGGTGGTCCTATTAGATCTTTCTTGGTACGTTTTTGCTCTAACGGTCCAAAACTAGGGCCATGCCGATGTATCAATTATCTATTTGTTCGGTTACTTTTATAGTCAATTAGGCGGCCACTGATTGATTTTAAAAAGCCATTTAAGCAGCAGTAGTCAATTTATACAAACAGCCCACCAATTATGTTGTGATTTTATTTAACAGATCCACGGAAAACGATAGTATAATCGCGTGTTTTCCGTACTGCGTCGTTATTTAGACAAAACAACATGTTTTCGACAAAGTTGCAATAAAGCGCAGATAGTGACAAAATTTTTATTAACTAATGTATAGGTAAACAAACTACGTGTTTGGTCTAAGGATCACGTGAGCATGAGATTCTGGGTTCGATTCTTAAGTCGGTCTTAATGTGCCGGCTGCGAGACTGTTTAAAAGAGATACTGTGGTCCGGAACACAAAGGGCTAAGAAGGAACATGGATGGGTTTTAGTCAGTAAAAGTCCTGGATGACTCAGCAAAATACCAGCTTGCTGCACTTGACACGGTGAAACGCAAAGCTAAAAGGCCTTTAAGCGATGAGACGTTGGTAGCTTCGCTTCACAGCCTATAGCTCATCGGCGTAATGTTGCCTGCCTGTCGGTATTCTACAGACTGTACTTCGGAGAGTGTGCGCAGGAGCTCCACAACCTGATCCCACCATCACCTTTTTACCACCGGACTAGCAGACGCATAGCGGCGTACCGTTCGTACTTGGTAGATATCCCAACGAGACGTACTAAGCGCTTCTCCTCCACTTTTATTATGCGCACTGCCAAAGTGTGGAACTCTCTGCCTGTATCTGTGTTCCCACCCACATTTAACCCACCTGCCTTCAAAGCAAGAGTGAACAGGCATCTTCTGGGCACACTCGTTCCATCATATAGGTACCTCATCCATCGCTTTCCATCAGGCGTGATCGAGGTCAAGAGCAGGCCCATTATGTAATTAAAAAAAAAAGTCTGAAACGCTCTTCCGCTTTTCCAATCCGAAAAAAAAATCTAAATGTTATTAAGGCCATTCTAACCCTAAAATTAGCAACTCTATTTGTGGTGGTTCAAACTTCGTTTGAAATACTGTTAAAATAAAATTCTAATCAGCTTGCACTACAAAGCGGTTGTTACGTCAGTCACTGCGGCCGAATAGTGCGAAATGAGTGGTTTTTGCGATTTACAAAAAATCTATTGATTGTACTAAAAAAATAAAACACATAAGACCTGCTTTATAGTTAGTTCATTTAGTATGCAAAATTTCTTTGAAGTTAATTTGAAGTACTTTTTAAATACCAGCGGTTTATTGTTCGATTTGGAGGTAACTTTGGTTTTTTTTTCTATCGAGAAAAGTTTATGGAATCGTGTTTTTGTTACACACTGTACCTAGCATTAATCCTCAACTTTACCATATATTTATTTCAAAATTAATGCTGCAGTATTTTAGGCGTAACGGAGGATCATGCTAAGCCATTTTGAGGCATGTTAGGCCCTTAAGTTTTTTAACAAAAAAATTCAATAGTAGCTCGGAAACTGAATTTGTGCGCAGTTGATGCCAATTTGGCCCGTAAATGCCCGTATTATTGTTAGTGGGCTATAGTGCATACCTCTCCCTAATCCTGAGTGGATTACAGGCGTCATGTATTAAAGACTAAGTCAACCAGTCTTACCAAGGGGTATCGTATTACCCAGTACTAACCGGGTTGTGGAGGTCAGATAGGCAGTTTATAGGCATCTTTAGTTTAAGCTGTGCTTGCCTGCCTTGCCTTGTTGGTTTGTGGATGAGTGACCAATCATAACATACCGAGTTTCCTCCATGCCTCGGAAGGCACGTTAAGCAGTTGGTCCCGGCTGTCATTTACAGATCTTTGACAGCCGTGACGGTAGTCAGTGGCCCAAAAAGTCTGGCAACTAGTCTTATCAAGGGGTATCATATTACCCAGTACTAACTGGGTTTTGGAGGTCAGATAGGCGGTCGCTCCATGTAAAATACTGGTGTTCAGCTGCATCCGGTTAGACTGGAAGCCGACCCCAACATAGTTGGGAAAATGCTAGGCAGATGATGATGTATCAAAGATTAAGCTGAAAGACTGCAACATTATGTGGCTTATTCACAAACGTTCATTATACATAGCTAAGAGGTGTCCAAACTTCGTTAAACGTTAATCATTACCTCGGTTCAAGTAAAGTATATGAATGAACTAAAAATCTCATATGTGTAATGTAAATCTTAAAAATATACTCCGTAACGTTGTATTTTTAGTTCTAAATACGGAACGAACACATCCGCGGCACCTTTAGTGGATAAATCAAATTGGAAGATTGGATTCTCGCAGATCAGGGGAGCCCCGCGACGCAATAGCACCAAACCCGTTTTGTAAACCAGGTTATGTTTTGAACAGTCTGTTTATGCAAACATTGTAATCATAATATCACTACACATAAAGTACTTACGGGATAATATCCGCGATTTTCTTTTTCTATGAGCTCCCGATATTTCGACGCTGTAGTGTAGTTCCCGCGATCATAATGCTTGCAAGTATTATGATCGCGGGAACTACACTCAAGGGCCTATACTACCTCAAATTATCAACTCTATTTGTGGTGGTTTAAAACGTCGTTTGAAATACTGTTAGAATAACGTTCTAATCAGCTTGCACTACAAAGTGGTTGTTACGTCAGTCACTGCAGGCCGAATAGTGCGAATTGAGTGGTTTTTATTCTTTACTAGCTGACCCACGCAACTTCGTCTGCGTCACATAAGAGAGAAAAAGCTAACAAAAGGAATACATTTTCCCCGTTTTTGCAACATCTTTCATTTATGCTCCGCTCCTTTTGGTCGTAGCGTGATGTTATATAGCCTATAACCTTCCTCAATAAAGGGCTATCCAACACAAAAATAATTTTTCAATTCCAACCAGTAGTTCCTGAGATTAGCGCGTTCAAACAAACAAACAAACTCTTCAGCTTTATAATATTAGTATAGACTAGCTTCTGCCCGCGACTTCGTACGCGGATCCTGTTGCTTATGCCAGCGACAACGGGGTCGTCAAAATCGAAGATCTGAAACGTCTGATGTCGAATTTTAAGAGCCCGGGGACGGGAATACAACGGGATGCGCGAGACGATTCGAGACGTTCCAGATCTTTCATTTTTGTAAGTCAACAGGAAATGCCCATCAGACTGAACATTTTTATAAGTCAACAGGAAATGCCCATCAGACCAAACAACACTTGCTTAGACGTCATTCCTATGTGTTATGGTGTAGCTGGGCTCTTGGAGTTCCACAACAGGTGTTCCAGATCTTCGAGGTGTTCCAGATCTTCAAATTTATTCTCACAGCAGAAAATGCTCATCACGTAGAACAATTTTTGCTATGGTACCATTTTTGTATCTCTTATAGTTCAGCCGGTCTGTTGCGGTTCTGCATCAGGTGTTTGTTTCCAAGATAAAAGTCAACAGGAAATGCCCATCAGACCAAACAACACTTGCTAAGACGTCATTCCTATGTGTTATGGTGTAGCTGGGCTCTTGGAGTTCCACAACAGGTGTTCCAGATCTTCGATTTTTATAAGTCAACAGAGAATGCTCATCAGATTGAACAACTTTTGCTAAAACTTCATTCCTATATATATGTTATAGTGTAGCTGGGCTCTTGAAGTTCCACATCAGGTGTTCCAGATCTTCAACAGAAAATGCTCATCACGTGGAACAATTTTTGCTATGGTACCATTTTTGTATCTCTTATAGTTCAGCTGGTCTGTTGCGGTTCTGCATCAGGTGTTTGTTTCCAAGATAAAAGTTAACAGGAAATGCCCATCAGACCAAACAACACTTGCTAAGACGTCATTCCTACGTGTTATGGTGTAGCTGGGCTCTTGGAGTTCCACATTAGGTGGTTCAGATCTTCGATTTTTATTAGTCAACAGAGAGTGCTCATCAGATTCAACAACTTTTGCTAAAACGTCATTCCTATATTTATGTTAGTGTAGCTGGGCTCTTGGAGTTCCACATCAGGTGTTCCAGATCTTCGATTTTTATAAGTCAACAGAGAGTGCTCATCAGATTGAACAACTTTTGCTAAGACGTCATTCCTATATGTGTTATGGTGTAGCTGGGCTCTTAGAGTTCCACATCAGGTGTTCCAGATCTTCAAATTTATTCTCTCAGCAGAAAATGCCCATCACGTGGAACAATTTTTGCTATGGTACCATTTTTGTATCTCTTATAGTTCAGCTGGTCTGTTGTGGTTCTGCATCAGGTGTTCAAGTTTCCAAGATAAATTATAGCCTATATCCTGCCCAGACTTAATACCTATACAACAACAAAAAAATCATTCAAATCCGTCCAGCAGTTCCGAAGATTAGCGTGTACAAACAAACAGACAAACAGACAAACAGACAAACAGACAGACTTTTTTTTTTGGATTCGTGCTCTATTACTGTTTCTAAACCCCCCTCAATTATTTATTTTTTAATATATTCAATGTACAGACACAGTTTTTCTACTGTTTTATTATATGTATATAGATTTTCATCTTTCTATCAAATTTTCATCTTTTGGAAAAAATAAAACACATAAGACCTGCTTTATAGTTAGTTCAGTTAGTATGCAAAGTTTCATGATCTAATTTGAAGTACTTTTTGAATACCAGCGGTTTATTGTTCGATTTGGAGGTAACTTTGGAATTTTTTTCCATAGAAAAAAGTTTATGGAATCGTGTTTTCGCCAAATATAGAACCTAACATTAATCCTCAACTTTACCATATATTTATTTCAAAATTAATGCTGCAGTATTGTAGGCGTAACGGAGGATTATGCTAAGCCATTTGAGGTAGTATAGGCCCTCAAGCGGGGATATAATTTAAGTGTAGTGAAAAACCGTGAAAGTCTAAAACAGTGCATCATAATATCACGCCTGTAGTCCCCGAATGGTTAGGCAGAGGTGTACCAATAGCACACCACACTTCGCCAGTTATGTTTAAGTGCCATGTAATAGGGAGCGAGCCTATTACCATCAACCAGGCACAAATCCAGACTCCGAGGCTGCTACTGAGAAATTCCTGATGGAGAAACCCAATAACTACAACACTACAACAGCCCATAATGTCCACCGTTGGACATAAGCCTCTCCCATAACGGGCGGAATTTGCCGTAATCTCCACGCTTGGCAGGTGGATTGGAGATCGCATCGCAGTGATGAAAGACTAACAGAAAACGAAAACCAAATAAAACTTTGCCTAAACCGGGAATCGAACCCTGGACCTCATGCTCAGAAGTCGCACTTGTGACCGCAAGACCAACAAGGCGGTTGTAACAAGAATTCCCCAGAAACCTTTACCATATAAAACCGTGACATGAATTACGTAAACCTAAAGATTAATTGCAAACATGATAAAAAGCGAAGATTATTCAAATAGTCACACTATCTTTCGCATAATAACGATTTTTTGTTCTTAAGGCTCAATTTACTTTGCCGCGGAATAAAATAGAAGCGAGTTTCCGTAACGAAATCTTACTAAGCAAAATGAACTTTACGTAACCTGTGTAACGTATAGACTAGAAATAAACTAATAAGTAGTTCTAAAACTGAAACCCGACTAATGAATGAAGTCGGTTAAAATGTAGCCTATGTTAGGCTATAATAACGAATCAATTGTCATCTTATTCATCAAAATTAATTAGAAGGTTATTAATTAGTAGTTTTAAAACTATACATCTGTATAGTTTAGGCGCTACGGAGGAACTTACATAAATACAAACACATACAAACACAGACAGACTAAAACACACAGACACACACACACAGACACACACACACAGACACACACACATTCAGACACACACACGCACAGACTGCTAAAATCATAACCCGTACGGTAACGTAACGGCTATGCCGTAGTCGGGTAAAAAACAAGGATCGCATCTTCCGATAAGTCGCATCGACTTTTCGCATCGCATCGTATTCTTGGATATTCCCGAAGTTGGAGGTGTAGTCTATTTTGTACATTACACTGTTGACATAAAGTTTATTATGCTTTGTATTTCGTTCCAAAAATCGTCGAGCCTACGGTAATTACTCATGTCATATAAACTATGTAATTACAATTAGCGTTTTGCTATGATCCCCTGGTACCGTTATATAAGAGAAAGGCTCTGCTTTCGAGCTGCAGTGAGTGAAAGGCTTATTTCATAATGCACGCACTGGTTCGCGTCTGCGCGCACGCATAGATGCAAGAAGCGCACGAGTTGATTCTTATCTTCTTTTGTTCGTTTTTTTGGTAACGGCTGAGAGTAAACTCGTACGTAGTGAATAAAATGTACTAATGTTTGGTATTCAGGGCACGATTTTGCTTGTTGTTGACGACAATGATAGTAGAATGTCCCAAAAATATCGAAATAAACATTGATTTTAAGTAGACGTTGAATGTCTTTGATAGCGTAGGTATTAAGGTATTAAAATACTTAGGGATGTACTAGATTCTAATTCATTGTATTAAATCTTACCCGGCTACTTAAACTGCATTAAAATATTAACAATGATGTCCAGATTGTATCAAAACTTTGATTAATTGGAAACTTTTTCTGAAAGAAACGAATCTTTATTCCCAAAAATCATCATACGTAAGCCTTTATCTACTTTTTAGTGGCACTGCGTTGCCCGTACGCATTGCAACGCGTGTCATGCAACTTTCTATTTTGACGGGCCCCGCGACTCGGGCAACGCGTTTTGCGCCGGAAAACGATGCAATAGAAAGTTTTTTTTTTGTTTGCAATGCAAAGTGACTTAGGCTTTGTGTTGACTATTTACTAATCGTGTCCGTTTCCGTTGAATTTTTATATTTGCAAGTGTTAGAAGTTTATTGAATTATCAATGAAAATGGCGTGCGGGTATGACCAGTGGATGAACGTACACAAAGCAAAAGGAACTTGTAAAGATCGTCTCAGGTGCCATTTTATATAGTTTCTGCACACTCTGTGTGCAAAAGCCGTGAATTAATTGCATGCATGCATGGAAAAATGTTGTGCAAAACGTAAGAAAAATTCGCTCCTTTTTTTTTTTTCGCAAACACAAGCAAAAGTAATCACATGTAGCCTGCCATGAAACGTAGATGTATGACCTACTTTCAATTTCACTGTAAGCTGTCAAAAGCTCGGATCGAAATCCATCATTGATTCGATATGGTAGCCTGGTACTTATGTACCATAGAAATATTTATAGCCAATAACTTTTAATAACCAACAAGTCAACAAGGTGTATCCAACACCTGTTCAAATTAAAACTAATCCGATATTTTTGATACCCACACTAACACAGCCATGCACTTCATCACTGCACCTATAGTTGTCGTGTGGGAATTTAGAAAACCCGTTCCGTAGTGCGTCTGATTTCGACACTGGCTTGCGTAATAGAACGTACGTTAGGAATCTGAGGGCCTGGTACACACGCGCTAAAGCCGCACCTCGATGCAAGCCCGCACCTTGCTTTGGTGCAAGTAGAGGACAAAAGCCACTTATATAAAATATACACACTTATATATAAGGATCTATTATTGTATGCGCGTTTTGTTGTGTTTAAAATATTTAGTTGCGGAAAAATCTGCTAAGTCTAAGTGCCATTGACAGAGCGACCGCAAAATGGCAATGTTCATTGATAATGTAGGCAAAAATAACGACAGAATGATAAATTAAGCTATCATTACATCCGTTCGATCGAACCTTACTTATCACAATAGTATTATATAATACATTACTGTGTGAAGGCGCCGCCTCCGTCTTGCAATGCAAGCACGTGTCGAGTATAATTTTATTTAAATGGTGTTTTGGATATCCGGGGACCCGTTTTGGGGCGCTATTACTCATTATTTATACATTAGTCATGGATCGATTTATGTCGGAAGAAACTCATTGTCTTAAGCTCTGATTTGTAGCTTATTGATTTTCTGGTTTGTTGTGAGCTGCAAATTTTGTAAGGTGAATAAAACTCACGTTTAGTTACGCTGTAGGAAAAAGTTATCGAATTTATGTCATACGATATTTTCCGTATTTACAGCTTGAAATTATTGGAAAATAAATAACTAAACCCTAAACCACCACAAACAAACTTCAGGAATTCTATTAAAACACAAAATTAGTCAGTAACCAATGACCATAGATGTCAAATCGGTTCTACGAAATTTTCACCGCAAAACCGAGTCCCGTTTTGGTCGCACTAAACGCATACGGATGCGGCCACGTTGCGGTCCGCGAGTGTGCCACTGGCTTTACAACTAAATGCATTTTCTACTGTCGTCCAACCGAGTTGACCTAGAAAGCTGGGCGTTGTATGAGGAAGTTTTAAGTGCCGCAATTGTGTATCTGCCTAGATTCATGTGATCGTGGAACGTTGGGTTTGCTATGGCGTGATATGATTTTGGTAGTAACAATGTGGGTGAAATAAATGTATCGACTGTGCGTAGTTTCACACTTACTGAACGATTATCTGCATACATATCACAAATATGAATAGGTCTTCCATGTATAATTAATTACTACATGTTCATAGTGGGCTTTCCTTTTTTTTAAAACAACTACAATCAATCACTCTTAACTTCAATCATTCAACCGTAAGAATTACACTCTAAAACATTAAAAACACCAGTTTCTAAGGTTCAAAATGAATCCAAAAGATGAATCTCTTCCTACACGAGTTTCCAATAAAAGCAAGTTCGTACCTTCGTAGCGCGGCGTAGCAATTTTCAGTACATTCTATATTATACTTATACTTGTATAGGTGAGGGGGGGAAAGGGCAAAGGGGCGAAGGGCGGTGGGAACCCAATGCAATAGTTACGAACCGTTCGATGCAGGCCTTTGTTTAAGCACCGTTAGGGATGCCGACAGTGCACAGAGTAATAAGTCATACTTTTATTACAGTTCTGTTGTACCAATTTTGAATTTAGAAGAGAGAAATTGAAGAACCAAAAACCAGCCAGTCAAAGGTATAAAAACTTTTTTTACAAACATTAAAACTTTTTATAACCTAGAACCTAATAAAAACTAAAAGCTTCGATATTTAAAATGTCATAATAGTATAGTGCTCGTATCACAAGGTCATGTCATAATGTCACGTGTGATCTCGATCATAAATCGTATCTAATTGAGGCGTAAAAACAAACAATATAAAAATAGGTCGAGTAATAGTGCTATAAATTAATGTAGATCAATGGAATTTTAAATAAGCTCTTGTAAAGTTTTCAATACGTTTCCTTTGAAAACGCGATGTTCCACCAGTTGCACAACATGCAACCAAAGAAACGAGTTAATGTTTTGTTTACGTTGAATGCTGTAGGAATTGTTTGTTGTGGTTAAAATTTGCATACTTTTGTAAATTACATTTTCTGTTTTTGAAACGTGTAGTAAGTTAGTCAGGTCTGTCTGAAATCAT
Source organism: Xestia xanthographa (assembly GCA_905147715.2). Classification (NCBI taxonomy): domain Eukaryota; kingdom Metazoa; phylum Arthropoda; class Insecta; order Lepidoptera; family Noctuidae; genus Xestia; species Xestia xanthographa. The sequence goes on from LR990655.1 coordinate 5,372,080, forward strand.
TGAAATCAAAACTAGAAAGCATTATACTTCAAATAAAGCATTAACACATTTTATTGTGTCATCAAAATATATTAAAAGAGCCAGTATCATACTGGTGTCACTCGATTTCAATTACTCTGTGGCAGGCCTGCAGAGTGACCGCTGCGTCAGTTTGCGCAACTCGGTGCAGCCGCTCCCCGCGCGCCTCTACCGCCCCGCGGCTAGTACGCTTGCGCGTGTGCTGCATGCCGGAACCGGGTCGCAACCGAAATTCCACTTTGCCCAGCCTATCTAGGCCTACCCCACGCCTCGCGTTCGGTCTCAATCGTTCCAAAAAAAGGGGTCGCTAATAGAGTCATCGAGGTTCAAAGTTAACTGGCTCAGTGTACTGCACGCATGCAAATATACAGTTAGGTTGTAACCGAGCTGATGAGAATCGAATCGATAACGTATTGACGGGCGGTGCAGTGCGTACCTTCGGTAGACGCTCGTTATAACCTGCTTTGGACTGTCCTCTGGTACAGCGCGGCAGTGAGTTATTCGCGAAGGTGACTACTGGATCGTAGGTCGTTTAGCAAACGTATCACGGTTCGGTGACTACCTAATTATGCAAATGTATTGTTCATTCCGTTGAAGTAGGAAACGAAACTTTTGAAGTCTTTCAACGACTATTTTGTGTGACGTTAATATCAATCTATAGACACTTGAGAACTAGGAAATTGAATTACTTCAAAATGGCTTCAAACGGAGTTACACTTCGTGAATTCTTAGAATCTAAGAAGACGTTGAAGAAACAGCTTGAAAGGATCAGTAAAAGACGCAAGAAACCAAGGTACCTACAGAATCACAAATTCGTGTCAAATCAATTTGACGTAACGTGTCGAGTAGCTTAGTTGTCAAAAGGTATAGTGATAAAAACTTTGGCACAGAGTTTGGAGATTCACTTTGAAACATTACCCATGTTTTTTTTACTTCTAAAATGTGGGTAGTTCTTATGTTAGCTTCGTTTCTTTGACTATTTGTCTTAGCGCGTTGTTCTCAACATTGTATTTTTTTTAACTCCGTTTTACTTCCTATTTCCTTTAGATTGTCCTTCCTGTTTTCATTATAACTGTTATCATTTATTTAATACTTACACTAGTTTCGTTAGCCTTGAAATAGTACGTTTTATATCCCGTAAAACACATCGTTTCTTCTACAACCACGTAATGCGCAACAAGCGAAAGATAGCGTGCGTCTTTATTAGTGATATTGGTGTCGATTCTGTTGTGCACAAACTAAACTTAATTTAGGCTAATTGCTATCTTTTACTAAAAGGCAGTGTGAGAAAAGGATGGCTATAGCTATGAACTAAGTTAGAGATGTCAAACTAGTTGATGCCTTGCGCTTCACCGTGTTTTTAGTCGACATTTGTTTTTACGTGCACCCTTCATTTGCATGGAAATATTAGTTCCAACTAAATTTGACAGCTCTAAATTACGTCTCTCTCTTTCTCGTATTATTAGAGAGAAAAAGTTAGCAATAGCCTAAATTAAGTTTAGTTTGTGCACAACAGAATCGACACCATTGACTACAGTTTATATTGCCCTTAAATTTATGCCTTTAACTTCATAACTTATCCAGTTTCCTACATTTAAAGCTTATCTTTCAACAATTAACTAATCCCCATTAAAAATTGAACTAAATCCTTATCGTCTAAAAGGGTAGTTTTGCCACGTTTTGAATCCATTTGAATATTAAATTGTACAACTTTCGCGCTCGTATTAATAACAGTTTGTTGGAACAGCCCTTTAGAATGTAGGCTTCGGTACTTAGCTCAGTCACAATATGATTCTAATTCTTGGTTAGCAGAAGGGTTTCAGCTTTTAAATGCGAAGTTAAGTGTTACAATGTTTTGGCATTTATTTCTATTAAGGTTACTTTCAACTTGTTTATATTCGTAATAGATAAGTATTGTTTTATTTTTAGTTACACCACCTTTGTTTAAGTCTAATTAATGTAGTATATGTGTATTTGGAGAATACAAATTATTTAGACAACCTCAATTTACAAAGAATGACGTACTTGTTTCTAACCCGAAATATGATGATGAAAATGATGTTAAATTCGGGGAAAGGAAACTTGAAATACAAAAACATACAAATAACATAAACGTGAAACTGAAAGCCGGAAAACACAGTAATTACAGACACGTTGCAAGGAAACAAAAGTCTTTGAATTATAAAACACCATTATTAATTAATTGTAAGTTTCCAAGTACAGTGCTAGCAGAAACAGGTTAATAGGTCGATCAATAGTTGAGCGCTTACCTAGCTGCACCTGTTACTATAGATGCATATGGATATAAAGCCCTTACAGGTATACCTACTATACCACGAAGTGATCGATCGATTTGTCTTGCAAGGTCTAGTAACTGGAACTAGAGCGAATGAAGGACAGACTAATTTATAATTTAAACCTAATGGACTGAATTTCATCGAATTCTAGGTTCCATAATACGATTGATTTATGATAGTAGAACAGGAAATCTTGTAATTACTCTATACCTACATTAGAATATGCATGTAGTCCGAATATGAATCTTTGTAGGAAGAATATATTGTACGTAAACTTTCCGAGAAAGGGCAGTAGCACGTAGTAGTATAATTGTTCCTTCCGCCTTTCTTCCCTTATTCATAAACTTCTAATAACAACATGTTATTCCAACACAACCCAAACAAATCATTATGAGGTGCCAGATAAAGACAAAAACGCTATGGGGTAGCTAAGTACACTCCCATCGTCCACAATAGCCCTCAATAAATTCTCTCCTTCGGCATTATCCGGGGCCCAGTCGTGGGAATCCAGGGTATTACGTATTCAGCGAGCGGGCGGCATCGATCATGCATCGGTTGTTCACCCCACGACCTTCGACCAGCCCAACCGAACCTCGAACAATGAAATTATAGAAATAACCCTTTTATTTTATTATACTATTTTGCGTTAAGTTTTGCTCGCACAGTCCGGACTCTGTTGTTTGTAAAAATACGTTGTGTTTTCACAAAAATATATCTCCGTTATCAAGTTCTATTGTTTTGCGAGGATTCCGGATGAGGTGATGGATAAAGCGTTAGATATGGTCCGGATTTTTATCATTTATACTCTTATTTTTTCAGAATATACATGTTAAAATCAGCTTTTGATTACACTGCTGGTGCGGCGGAAAAAAGGGATCTTTTGGATCGGTTTTAGGCGTATTGGCTGCAAAAAATAATATAGATTTAAAATGTGTGAATTTCTCTTTTATTCGTTGTAAAATTGCCTTTCCCGTTTCGTTTTCCCTTTTCCAGAATCAAGTACTGACGTAAGCTTTCTTTTACAGGGCAGGTATACGTGGCGGCCCGGGTATGGACTCCCAGCAGCAACAGTACTGCCTAAAATGGAACAGCTTCGGTTCGAACCTGGCCACTTCGTTTGCGAACCTGTGGAATTCGGAGAGCCTCGCCGATGTCACTCTATACTGCGAAGGTAAGTCGATTCTTTGGACATAATCTTAATTTCAGGAGTGATTTTGAAGACACAAAGGAAGAAATTTCAGGAAGATCTTTCTGAATTAGAAAGCAAGCCTAAATTACAAGAATCAATGCTATTATTGACAATTTTGCTAACATTTGAAACATGCCTTGCATGAATGTAACTAGACATGACGAAAATACGACACAAAATAGACGACCCGTCATCAAACACAACATTGCAAAGATAAGAAATAGCAATAAAAAGAAACACAACATCATCTAACAAAAAAAAAACTTTGCAGAAGTCGAGGCCAATAGAGGCGCATAGATAACATTAGCCGATGCTAACACAAAAATGTCACTAGTTTGCTAATTGCGTCAGTCCACTCAACCAACCGAGGCCTTTACGTTAATGTCCTTAATTTGAATACCTTTGTAAGAAAAAAACGCGGATATGTAAGCACTTTGCAACAAACAACGTGTTGATGAATGACAATTTGAATGAAGGAAAAGATAATGTGCAGTTTCGAGAAGGTAAATGTGGGTAAGGTCGTTTTGCAGGCACTGGGAAAGTTAAATTACAAAACTGTTTGAAATATTTGCATGAAGGTAATACGAATTAATGTGTGTATCACCAACCACATTGGTTTATTGTTTTCCTGTAAACAGTTTTGTTATGTGTGTCCTAGAATTACAGTGTGCTTGCAATATTTTTTCCTGCAGATTTCTAAAACATTGTAGAAGTTCCTTCCTTTCGAAGTAAAACCACATGATTTAAAAAGTACAGCTAGAAATTCTCAGCATATGACTCAATTTAGCCAATATTTGGTGTTCCAAAAAAATCATCCATATATTTTCTCTATTCAATTTTGTTGCTAAGCTAGCGACTTAATAATTTATGAAGAGAGGCTCGTAAACTTTCCGACCGAAGCCTGCCGGATGTCAAACGATCAAATTATAACTAATTTACGTTTAAAATGAAGTCTGCTTGATTATTTAATGAGACTTTCGAACGATGATCTTTGTAATTAAGTAGCCATTGATCACGAACACTTGTTAAAAGTTGAACAAATCTTTTGGCCTTGACTTTCGGAGTTATTTTTGGAATGAAATTATTTATATTTATTTTCGTGGCATTTTATTTTATGTATCATCATGAATGCAGCATTCATGTCTATTATGGGGTTTATTTTTTGTTGCTCTTCAATTGAGTTAATCTCTTCATTTGCGGAATCACCTGTTCAAATACCATTACATTTTATGTCAACCCGAATGTTTTTTGATCTTAAATGTAATTTCAACCAAGAAATTAGTTTTTGTGTGACTAATTTCATTGTCTATCATCTGAAGCTAGACATTCAGATCAAGGTCTTTTGATTCATCGTGGATGGTTGAGTACATTTTTGCATAGGCAGTAGTTTTAACCAGTATCTTATCTTCTATTTATCTAGTTAGTCAACTGAAGCAAATGGATTACTACACACGCACTCAAGTACTTTGTTACTCGATCAATCAATTAGTCACGTTTTTTAGGGTCCAGGGCCTGGTGAGAGACTTGTTATATTCAATCGTATTAAGGTTCAATACGTCGATTTGTATGGAATTATTGTTCTTCCCATCATTGTCACCCGACGGTGCTTCTTCATCTGTAGTGGGTACAATTATAGTTAATGATAATGCGATAGAAGGCTTCGTAGGCTTCTTAGTGCTTCTGCAGTAATAATAGCCATCAATATGTTAATAGGTTCTTCATAATCACTTCCAATAATCATGATACATTCATAAAACAGCCGTAAAATTACTCACAGTACAACTGTTCTGTAGACGTAATGCCATCTGATAAGATCGCACGGCGGTTGTCAGCTGAGTTTGGCGTGACAGTTAAAACTGAAAGTAAATTATTTTCTCCAGTTTCAAGTTCAACAACATTGATAGTCATAATAAAATGTATGATGTGTCATACACAGTACCTATGTATATATTTATTAGTTTATCAGCCCGTATGGGTCCTACTGCTGGACAAAGGTCTTCTTCTACTGCTTTCATTTCTCAGGGATGGTGGTTATTGTGAAGAAATCTCCCACAAACTTTATAAATTCTCATCTCTGAAAACTTTAATGTACATTATATATTTCGTAACATAGCAAATTTTATTATCACTATTTATCACTTAGTGCCTACCTACATTATGTCGTACAGGCATGCATGTCCGCAAAATCTTGCTAAAGCGATAAACAGGTCGTTGACACCGCCGTGCGATAAATTGCCTCTATTTTATATTTTTTTGGCAATGTTTGCGATATACATTATCAATTTTGTCGCCAGTCTGTTGCATATTGGCATTTTTTTCGGGTTTGGCCATGAATTTTTTGAGGATTGTTTAGTTATAGAATATTGTTATCAGTAAATAGATTTTTGATATGTGAAATGCGTTTGAGTTGTCGTATCGTATGTCTGAAAATCTAATCGAAATTACGTTTTATTTGTAAAATCACTCAAAGAACAATCGATACGATACAGCGTTGTTTGCAAATTAAATCAAGCACAAAATATTTTACAAACGTATGACTTTTTCAAATACTACTCTCCGAACTATCCGACTAGTACTATTATCTTTTTTAAACTTTCACGATCAGAGCACATTATATTACACAATATGTTAACGGGTATTTATCGCGAATTTTACCTTTAATATAAGCCCAGGTATAGGTTTTGGTTTAGTACTATTATCTGATTCTATACTACGAACATAGATTCTTAACAAATAAGATTTGATATTATACAATTCAAAAATATTTGTAGTAACAGGATTGTTTGTTATACTTACTCAAAATAAACCCATTGCTAAAAATACACAGTAATATACAGAATACTAGGAAATATACGCGTGTCGATTCAATCTAATCTAATATGAGGAAATTGGTTAACATTTAACAATTTTACTTTAAAATTTCCCAATAGTCGTTACAAAAAAATCCTTAAAACATTTGACCTCAACCGTACGACTACGCGGCGATGGCTAGCAAAAACCAGTTTTGTGACGACCGACCATAAGTGTTCACGTAAATCCCCAAAAAAAAATTCGCACACATTACACAACAAGTGCATTTATTTCAGTGTGTACATAATTTGGCCTTCAAGTCTTACACGTGTCGGTTCTTGATAATGAACCAGGGTTATCTAAATGTAGCCGGAATTCAAAAACAAAATGACGAATGCATTTCGTTTTTTATCTACGCAGACTCTAAAAAAACATGTTGGCACTAAAAATGAATTGATTATTTCTGTTTTCACGTACTCGTAATGCGTTAGATAAGATACGTTACACGTTTAGGCGTCATCGTCAGTCTGAAAATGCGACGCATTTATGTATCAGAAGATTATTTTCATTGAATTTCCGCGGGTATCGATGACTTATTGAGTTATCTATTTATTGAATTAAAAACCTAGTTTTAGATGTGTTTTGATAATAATTGTTTTACTTATGATAGTCAGCAGTTCATAATTCTTGAATTAGAACTTATAATTCGAACAATATTTATTACCCATTCATAATCACAAAAATAAATAACGATAAAATGGGCAAATAAAAAAATCTTTTAACAACCTGTGACCGTATAAAAAGTACCAGTAAATAAATTCCCAATTTAATATCACGGTCTCCAAATGAAACCGTTGATAGCTGCGACAAAAAAAAAAAAGTTTTTTGTAAAAGCATTTGATCATATAGAGGTCTGCGCATGACGTCAAAGGCTAGTCCATAATAAATCGCTTACACAAGAGGCCTTAGGCTCAAGAGGGTTAAGGTCAAAGGAATGACAGACACCAGATGTCGCATAAAAAAAATATCAGGAAAAAGTGGATTTGATTAAAAACTGTAACATTTTTGTCGTGTTTGGTATCAATATTGAAAAACTGCTCCCTCGCTTCGAAGTCACGCGAATACCTGTTCGTAATATTTTATACCTTGGAGAGGACATTGACATTACGCTTGCAGGTACATAACCCAATACGTCATTATATTGCGAAAAGTGAGTATAACCCGCTCTCTCCCCTAATTATAATCCTGGAACCCCTCAGTGGGGAACGGATGGGGTGACGTCTCCTAATTAGAGGCCAGCAAACTAAATCCCCCTCTCAATACACCTTTCTAGTTTCAATTTTCCATCCTTTAACTATTAATGTTTTAAACTAAACGCGTCTTATTTTGTAATCTTCAATAATTGAAATGGATATCTTTAACTTCGCTTTAATAGTTTCAAAGATTACAGCTTCTGTTTTAACTATTTGAAGTTTTAATCGTGCATGCATGGCGTAGTACAGGTGTAGCTATATTTATTCAAATTTGACTGCTCAAATAACGCGACACGCCTCTCGGATCGAACTCTGAAACTGTGAAGTTATTCAAATTCGAACAGCGTATTAAAATATTCAAAAATAATGAACCGTATTTTTCCAATGAAACAATGAGTCGCTGATACATCTATCGTACTTTTTACAAATTGTAAAAGAATAAAAAAACCATAAAGAAATATAAAATAGGTCGCAACATAATTGTTTAAAAAAATATACATTTTTATAGAAGGAACGGTATTTAGTACAGTGATGAGAAAAGTTATACGTTGCGAAGGCCCGATGACAGTCCCTTGTGGTATACTATTAGAAATATTGACTTAAATGGCTTCGAAAACGAATAACTTGTAGTTTTGAATACATTATTCAGACAAACGTTGCAACATGTGATGTGCCTGCAATGTAAAAGGCAAATAATTTTATTCGATGATGTCTTTTCCTCCTTTTATATCTAGTAAACTGAAACAAAAGCGTGACCAATGAAATAAATTACTCTTACATGTAGTAGCAGTAATGAAACTAAACATTTTATAGATGTAAATGTGTTTTATGAGCGTATGTGAGAATTCGGTAACTATAAAGCACATAGTTGAACTGATCGCAACATCCACTTACATTTTTGGGCCATGATAACTCTGAACATTTATCATAATAGACAATCTCAAAAACGGCATTGTTAACATCTCATAAAAGTTTAAAAATTCTAAAGAAATGTTAATAATTCAGCATGTATTTACCTAAAATAACTCAAATCATAACACGACAGAAATTCTCAAGCATTATAATGAACCATTGTCGGTAGACGTAAAAAATATTCAACTGAAAAGATCGAATGAAAATTCATCAAGTTTAAACAAAGACATGCTGGCCTTATATTTAACAATGATGGTGTAATTGCAGCACGTTTTTGTGGAACTCACGTGACTTACCTCGGGTAATACTTTGTGGGGCTTCTTCAGTAATTTCTATGAAGAAACAAGGTTCGCGAAAGTATTTCAAGTTCGCACTCAGTTTTGTCGTTATGTAATGTTATAAAAATTTTATGCTATTGTACGATTTCAAGGTGGATAGTGTTTTGATGGTGTAATTTTTGGAATAGGTCTCATAATTAATGGTACTGTTATGTTAGAACAAGTTCTTTCTAACGATAAATCATTAAACATCTTTAGCTTCTTTTTTTTTTCATGTGGTTAGTGTTTGGTGTCAGAGTTTTTATGCCTCTGACTTGGTTTTAGCTACACGTGTATCAGTCGATACTTTAGTCTATTATAGACTATCTTCACTTCATAATTGTAATCTTAGCCTTTCTTAGCCATAGTTTCAAAGGATACAAAACCCGCATCAGTACCCTTTGAAATTCCTTATACCCTAAGGGATACAGCTACCCACACATGAAAAATATACGCTTCCATTTCTTCGTCACTAATATTACATACACCAACTTTACGCCTAAGTTTTCGAGGTCGTACCGAACAAGTGCTAGACGCAAGACGGGGTGAGGGAGGGGAGGGGGCTGAGTCTCTCCCCGGTGCGTGAGCACTGGGAGGGGGGGTAGGAAGTTTGCACTCGTGGCCCTGCCAAAATGGAAGGCTTATAGTTTAAGCGACTCCTCTTGAAGACATTTTAGTTTTAACGTGGCAATTTGCAATAATTATGAAGAGCTCGTTGAATTTCATTGGGATTGAATTCAGTTAATGATGCTAACTTTCAATGATAGCCTTTTTTCTATTAACTGTTTTACTGTTATGTTAATTCGCGGATGTGACGTTTTTCAAAGGACAAAATAAGTCAAAAACAAAGCACTGTCATATTTCAAATAGTTTTCAACAATTGGAAACATAAAATGGCATCTCAAACGAGATGCCATTTTTTATGTTGAGATTATTTTGGCAAAGTACCTACGCGTAATATACACGTTATTTTCATCGTTTTTAGGGTTCCGTACCCAAAGGGTAAAAACGGAACCCTATTACTAAGACTTCGCTGTCTGTCCATCTGTCTGTCCGTCAGTCCGTCTGTCTGTCACCAGGCTGTATCTCATGAACCGTGACAGCTAGACAGTTGAAATTTTCACAGATGATGTATTTCTGTTGCCGCTATAACAACAAATACGAAATATAGTCAATGGTACGGAACCCTTCGTGTGCGAGTCCGACTCGCACTTGGCCGGTTTTTATTAATAATTAATTACACTACACCGTTAAATCGAACCTATAGAGAAAACTGGTACAAAATAAGACGTTTTATGAATTTTCGGAAACTAGGAAGAGTGTTTCTTAGCAATGCAACTCAATAAGTGCAAAAAGCATGACGATCATCTTTTTCCATAAAACTTGAACGACAAAGTAATCTCACCATCCAAATAATAAATAAAAGACGATCCGCAAACAATATCAGCTGCTCACCACCCCTGCAACTAGTGAGAGTAAACTTAAGGACAAGACTACACGAGTTATTACACAGCTTCGCAATTTGTCACTGAACAAGCAATTTCGGGGCCCTTAACCCTGACAAATTACTGTACATGCTCGTATTTAGAACAAAGTTAAGTAGTCAACTACATAGTATGCTTGAAGGCTAAGTTTCAAATCATTCAAAATTACTTACCAGACACAGTTGCGAGAAATTCTGCCTACAATATTTTGAAGTCGCATAGAAAAAACGATTTGGTAATTCAGCACTGTAATTATAAAGATCGTCATCATTATAAAGATAGTCAATCTTTATAATAGAAACTCGTCGACTGTGAATAAGTACTTGCTTTTAAATTTTATATTTGTTAGGTATAAAAATGGAAACGTATGTATTGAGATAATTTTGTGAGAATTATCGTGTTACATTACCTTAGTTGACGCACCTATTTTATTTTAGTACCTCACAGACTCAATCAAATATCTAATAATTTAAACATCTTTCTCAATTAACGAAGTAATATTGTCGCAATTCCTGAAAACGTGAAGATATAAGAAAATCTCTGGAGACACGGATAAAGCCTGGATCTCTTCTGCCACTTACCTCTCGAGTTAAGAGGGATGATTCTTGTTTTCTACTTCGCTGGTTCGTATCCTCGTTATTCTCGAAGCACTCTTCCTAGTTTCCGAAAATTGATAGAACGTGTTATTTTGTACCAGTTTTCTCTATAGGTTTGATATATCGGTGTAGTGTAATTAATTATTAATAAAAACGATGAAAATAAGTGTATATTACGCGTAGTTTGCAAAAATAATCTTAACATAAAATGGCATCGCGTTTGCAAAAAAATAATAGGAAATTGTTGAAAACTATTCGAAATATGACAGTGCTTGGGTTTTGCAACTTTGAAAAGTAAAACAGAGCACGCAAGCACCTTAGACAGACTTCTGTCACAAGGTTAAAGGTTAAGTTCATGGCAAATCAAGTTTTCATGATATTATGCTCTTTGTAAACTATTTGATTGGGTAACCGAAATCAAAAATAAAGATTCAAAGTACCTACATGTTAAAAGATTTCGGTACTTTGAATCTTTCCTCTTTTCTTTCATTAAAATAATTCAAAATAAAAAAATGAAGATCATAAAACAAAATAATAATGTTTTCACAATGTATTACGTAGATTTGATGAGTCATTAAGTTAGACAAAGCTCGTCGCGTAATAAAAACATCCTAATTTACGATCTCTTTATTTCCCAATCACCTTTTAACTTTAATAAACGCAGCTGACAAATCCTGTAAACGTGCACAGTTTCGCTTTCAAACAGAAATCGAGAGTAATATTCCCGAAAGCTTTCACTTTCCGCGAGCAAAATCCCATTCAATTTTAACAGTCGAATTCACTGCGTTTCCGAAGTCTATGCGGAACGCATCGGCTCCGTTCGCTTTCCTTATCGACCGAGCCGCTATGTGTGTCGCGGAGCAACCAAGCCCCCCAGACACCCCCCGGAACACCCACCCTCCCGCTGTCTCTGTTTTCCAGCTACGAACACAGAAACTATACTGTGCTCAGTGTTCCAACTGTCCAGTTGGAACAGTTCCCAATACTTAGTAATTTAGATGTTTGAAGTTGAATTTCTAGTTTATAGTTGCGTTCGAATCAATTTTAGGGTACTCAGCTAGCTTAGTTCTCTAAGTAATTTTCAGTGCAGACGTACTGTACTGCGTCGGTGTTACATAGTTAAGCGTTATTGATTTTGAATTCTTGTTCATAAGTACGCCTACATCAAACAGATTTTTTGTTCTGAAAGGAATTATAACCACGGAGATATACAATGTGTCACCCGAGGGCTGAGGGAGGGCTCGCCGATTCTTTTTGCATCATTTTTATGATTTCACCCTCTGGTGTGAATTGGGCTTGCATTTATTCAAATTTACGCTCGAACTGTTTTATGTTGACTGTTGGCGGCAAATACCCTGGGTTTACGAGCCTACCATCTGGTAGGTTCATTTGTAGGGAAACGTTTCTACATTACTGAAACGAATATTTCAGGCTACATTGTTTGAGCTGAGTATAATAAAAATATCCTAAAAGAGACCTGCTTTATTACAACCAAAATGCATCAACAGGTATATAGTTTAGTCATTTTCAGGTACAACACAGACAGTATCGAAATAATCTATATCATAGGCCAGAATGACTAGTTACTAGTTTATCATAGAAACGCGATAAATTGCGATTGCGATAAAGGTTTTCGACAACAGCTGAACAAAAATGGTCAAATGCAAGATATTGAAAATGATAACGTTTGAAATGAAACGTTGTTCAATGACGACGATACTATGTTAGAAATTTTTGATTGGAGATTTTTAGTATCTGAATAAAAATAAAAAGGACACCAATGAATAACAGAAAGACCTTTTCATGTGGCACTATCATGAACGAAGTAATGTCTATTTTACTGTTTAGATTTTGTTTCTCTATTTCAAAACCGAAAAACAGTCCCATTCAAGTTTTATCTCGAAACCAAGACAGCAAGGCCATTACTTATTGATTTTATTGACATCCCTATATCACAAACAACAGTTACAGTTAAGGTTACAGTTTCGGTTCTTGAATACTTGATAAGACCCGCTTCTGTTCAGTTTTACGTGTTGCCTTTTACGTGATATTTATAGCTTTATTTCCAATGGCACCATCGATTTTGTGTCCACACACTGATTTTGTAATGAAAGGGAAATGTTTCGTGTATGGTGACTACAGGAGCTAAACGCGAGTTTTATAATGCAAAAAAGCATATGATTCACTGCAACAAACAAAACCAGAAGAATATATGATATTCTTCAGGATATATGCTAGTACGATAGTGCTTTGGAAACATTATTATACAACATATTTTATTCGATAAAAAAAATCACGAATTTATCTCTAAAAATTTCTTTTAACGAGTAAAAAACCATGCTAAAATACATGCGATCATTCTGATTTTTTGGCAAATAATTCTACAAGCAACATATTAGCATCATAGTGTTTTTCTTTTTTAGTCCAATCAATAGATTTTTTGTAAATCGCAAATAAACCACTCATTTCACACTATTCGGCACGTAGTGACTGACGTAACAACCACTTTGTAGTGCAAGCTGATTAGAAATTTATTCTAACAGAATTTCAAACGAAGTTTGTACCACCACAAATAGAGTTGCTAATTTAGCTACCGTAGTCGCCTCAATATACTTTAAATGAAATGTTGTTTATAAAGGTTTATGGATGCTCAAAGGGGTAATAAGGATTGGATTACTCGTTAAAGTCAAACAGAAAATGTGTTATTGCGTACAATGTATTGTTTTTAAAATTTAACACAAAATGTTTCTTTGCTTAGAGGGCTTCAGCTGTGGCAATAAATCTATCATTAACATGAGTTTTGGTTGTCACTACATTAAGCCCTCTATAGATCTTCGAATTTATCGTTTCGATATCGAAATCTACGCACACATCGAAAACGTTATTTCTATGAAATGTATCGTCATTTTTTACAGCGATTTCATCGATTGGAAGTTAAATAGAGGGCTTAAGGGAAAAGCCTTGGTCGCGACAGCTGTGCATATGAAATGATATGGTGAGCCACAGATTGTTGGTGTGCTATAATAGCCTATTTCCCCATTGGTCACTTATAACCACCGTGGGACAAAATCAGCTGAAGGCTTTCATAATTATACCTTTCTTTACTTTGCATCAGGCTTTCTTCTTTGAACTTTGAGGACGGGGGACAGAAGGAGCTCGTGGCTAAATAGGTAATAACAGCCGCTCGGGTCGATCTTTAGGTTAAACCGTGCTTGCCTAGGTTGGTCTGTGGATGGGTGACCACCCCTTACATACCGAGTTTCCTCCGTGCCTTGGGAAGCGCGTTAAGCTGTTGGTTCCGGCTGTCATTTGTAGATCTTTGACAGTCGTTACAGGTAGTCAGTGGCCCAAAAGGTCTGACAACCAGTCTTACCAACGGGTATCGTATTACGCAGTACTATCTCGGTTGTGGAGGTCAGATAGGCAGTTGCTCTATGTAAAATACTGGTATTCAACTGCATCCGGTTAGACTGGAAGCCGCAACATAGTTGGGAAAAGGCTAGCCAGATGATAACTGTATACTTTCAGACTGGAAAAAATATATTATGTAAAATTTTAAAAAGAGTTTATTCTACACAGTTTTTTTTTAAATTTAGACTTGTAAGTCTTGTAACTCAAATTCTGTTATGATATATTATACGATTTTTATTTAAACTCCTATAAGATTGCCGAGTCTCTGTTGTTTAACTTTTTTACAACCGGTTCGTTCTTTAGATTTGCCTGACTAAAATGAATGGTATCGTGAATATTAATGAAATATTTTTTTTCTATTGAATATTTAATAATCTCGTTTATTTGCGTGATCAACGTTGCAGGTATAAAACAAAATGGTGTTATAGAAATGCTTATTTTATTTCTTACTAGCTTCTGCCCGCGACTTCGTACGCGGAACCTGTTGCTTATGCCAGCGACAACGGTGTCGTCAAAATCGAAGATCTGATACGTCTGATGTCGAAGCGCAATTCTCTATCCGTGAACGTCTCCGACTCGCGAGACAATGCGTGACGTTCACGATCAACAGTCAGTCGCGTATCACGTTCCCCACTTGTCTCTAGATACCTAGAAGTCGGTGTGTAGATACGCTGAAAACTCAAGCGTAATTCTCTTTCCGTGAATGTCTCTAACTCGCGAGACAATGCAGACGTTCACGATCAGCGGTCAGTCGCGCATCATTTTCTTCACTGGTCTCTAGACACCTGGATGTAGATGCGTAAATACGCTGAGAACGCAGGTGTGCTTCGCGATCCGAAGAGGTTTTCACGGAGCAAGTTGAAGCCTGATGTTCTCGAACAGCATTAAGTCTCTCCTGACGCTCTTCGGTAGATTCTTGGGATCTTATGATCCTCAATCTTTTAGCTCCTTTGGAACACTGGGAAAGATTTGACCTCTTTCTAGGCATGGTTATAGTTTTATTAAAATCTAAGTGACTGCTCCGCTGCGTTACCGGGTAGGCTACCGTGCCACGTAGATAAATGGAAAATAAAATTAAACACTAAAATAACATAAGCCGGAAGACATAGTTTTGGCCAGTAGACTCAAATTTTCAATGATACACCATTATCATCGAAAATCAGTCCTAAACTGTTACCACCTTGACCGCGTGAATATTTTATAATTATACATTGAAATTAGTAATAGCTTTGATTTCCACATCAGATCTTCAATTTTTATAAGTCAACACGAAATGCCCATCAGACCGAACAACTTTTGCTAAGACGTCATTCCTATATGTGTTATGGTGTAGCTGGGCTCTCGGAGTTCCACAACAGGTGTTCCAGATCTTCGATTTTTATAAGTCAACAGAGAGTGCTCATCAGATTGAACAACTTTTGCTAAAACGTCATTTCTATATATATGTTAGTGTAGCTGGGCTCTTGGAGTTCCACATCAGGTGTTCCAGATCTTCAAATTTATTCTCTCAGCAGAAAATGCCCATCACGTGGACAATTTTTGCTATGGTACCATTTTTGTATCTCTTATAGTTCAGCTGGTCTGTTGTGGTTCTGCATCAGGTGTTCAAGTTTCCAAGATAAATTATAGCCTATATCTTGCCCAGACTTAATACCTATACAACAACAAAAAATCATTCAAATCCGTCCAGCAGTTCCGAAGATTAGCGTGTACAAACAAACAGACAAACAGACAAACAGACAGACTTTTTTTTTTGGATTCGTGCTCTATTACTGTTTCTAAACCCCCCTCAATTATTTATTTTTTAATATATTCAATGTACAGACACAGTTTTTCTACTGTTTTATTATATGTATATAGATAACAAAGGAATTTCTAAAAGAATTACTATTATTGGCGGCCAAACAAATTAGGGCATAAAAATGAATACTTGTACTTAGTTCAACTTAAGAAAAACAAAAACATAAAAATAGAAGAAATTGTATTTTTATTGGTTTGCTGAACTATTTCAGTTTCCAAGCTGTAACAACGAATATGAACGATGATCCGTTTAGATAAGTTACGATCGGCGTACGCGCCCACAGCTGTATATTTTACGCACAAAAAACTCATAGGTACGTAAACTCGTTCGTGCCAATACGACCTCTATTGTTATAAACATAAATTAAAATGCGCTACAGTGTGCGTAATAAAAAAGGACCTATAAAAACTAACAAGGCATAACTCGCACTCGGTTGAAAAAATATCGAAAAAAAAAACTTTTTATCACGCAGGTTTGGTCGAAAAATCAAGGTGTTACTGTGGTCGGCCAAACATCAGTATAGAGGGGTGGAGGGGTGACCCCCCTCTAATACCGCAGCGGGGCGCCCCCTCCCTCGCAGTCTATACTCGAGTGCATTATACACGTAACCCTCCCTAGCGGGCCCTGGAATCTCTTGTATAGTTGTGCATATTTAGTGTAGGCCTAATTTCAACCCCCGCCGCATGTACCCCTATTGATTTGCGAGGGATGCGGCGGAAGGGTTAAATTTACCTTTGGCAAAATTGTTCAGTCACGATGATTGAGCGGTTTCGGTAATCAAAGAGATCGATTGTGTGCAGTAGGGGCCGCTTTTTCGGTAATTTTCTGTTCGGCGACACATTTTCCATTGGCTTAGGCTTACGCACAGGGCTTTTAGGTTAAATTTAGGCACTAAGCACTAGGGAACGAACACTCTGTGTTTATTTAATTAACTTTCATGACGCAAACGAAACAAAATTAAGCATAGGTAGTTATTATAACCGTTACGTTTTAGTTTATTTAGTGAATTTGGGTAACAAAACTAGAATTTTCAAGTGGATTTCTGGAACATTGTTTTTTTTTAATTTCTAAGAATGTTCAAACGTTTTGCTAAGACACGTCAAACACAAATCGCCCTGCGTATACCTGTGTCAAAGACTGTCACATCACAGATGTTTTTGTGACGTATTTCTTTAACATTTCCCTTGATTTCCTTGTCTAAACTTCCGTTTCACTATTGACTATCAAACTATTTCTTAACAGAACTATCGACCGAAGAATGTAGAATTAAAATGTAGGCCTTTGTGCCGCGTTACTAGATCAAATCTAGGCCTCGAACCGTCACCTACTTTTGGCCACCTTCGAAATAACGGTCTAGTGTTCTACTGCGATTATCGATCGAAATACTAAGTAGGTAAGCTAGCCTAAAAATGTAATTGCAATACCATTAACAGTCACCTCACGTATAAAAACCGAACGTCCGAAATGGTTCACCTAGTTTTCCAGGCACCCCACTCCGTGCAAGATTGATTTTCTCTCACGCATTTCGCTTGCACTTTCAGCGAGGGTGTGTGTTTCTGTCTCGCTCTCGAGCCCGTGTACCTCCCGCGCCGACCTTGAATTCGGGAGGCACACCCAGCGGGTGGGATGCGTTGTCATATACAGGCTGTGCGTGTGAGCGTCGGGCGGTGGAAGGGGGTTAGTCGTCCTCCTCCCGTGATGTCGTTTTCACTTGCATCCGGGCTTTGAAGCTTATATCTACGGGTGGGGAACTCAATTTTCAATTTGATTTCGCATTCGCTCCGAATTTTCGGCTTTCGCTTTCGGCTCCCGGATGTTGGGGAAATCGCAGATGTTTGTGCTATTTTCGTGGTTTTTTTTTCCTCTCATCGCTTTTTTTAATATCGGCCCGTTTATTAATTTTATTGCGGTTTACTCAATTTTCATTGACTTTTCAATTTTGAGAGGAATTGAATTTTTAAAAGTACTTATAAGCTAATAAAGGTGGGCTTGGTATTTTGAAAGAACATAATATAAAACATTTTAAATAATTATTTTGCTTTAGGAAATTCATTTGACGCATATTATTCGTATGTAATTGTGTTACGCTGATCACCTTGCATTGTAAAACTACATTTATACTCCTAACGTCAAATTGAAATACACACAAACCGCATCTGTTTCTATTTGCCAAGGGCTGTGTCAATTAGAACGCACGAGACTACGTCATGACAACTAAACCCTCAAATTCAACAAATGTATGAAAATGTTAAACACTTTGGTTGCGCAAAATGAGACGCTACTACAAAATTAGCTTTCACACGTGATTTGAAGATTTATTCGTAATAATTATTCTATAGAACATGAAGTTTTACGTGCAATACAATCAAACTGACCATTTGATTGAAAAACAGAACTGAAGTTCTGACTATGAATAATACATTTTTATGAATAAGTTATTGTCATTCTTCCTTGTTCATTGTTGTGCAAAAGTCAGTTATAAAATTTCCACGACTTCAAAACACGTTGCAAATACCAATCTACCTACACGACAAGAAAATAATTGTGGCATTGATTCTTCAGGGACGTCTTCTTTGGTAGAAATCCATCTATCCATTGAATCCATGTGGGACGGTGGACATTTACGAGCTATAAAAGGACAGAATTTCATTGTTTCGTAAATGTCCAAATTCTACTTTATTGGTTGAATAAAGTTATTGTTAAAACCAAAATCAATTGTAATCCCGTTTTGCCACTGAAACTTGCTCCACATATTATGATAAAACGTTTATATCACAGTAGATAGTATTCATTCAAGAACACCATAGAGAACGAATAAACAAATATTGTAACTAGCCTCATTGTGAAAACGCCACATACGTTACAATTCAATCAATAACGTTTTGTCATTGAAAATTGTATGATATCATTGAATTTTAAAGGTGTTCTACATAAAAGAACGACTCGTAACCATCCTATAATCTATTCAGTTGCTGCTGACCTATTTACGCGTCGCTCCGCGTTGCAATGTCGTATGGTCGCAGGGGCCCTCAAATGATGAGAACAGCATGTTTGGGTTAACACTCGACGGAATTGGGACGCACCGTGCTACTAAACAAACTGGTGTGATAAAACTGAATTAGATATTATTATTAGTTGTAAGTGGCACGTTTTTTCGGCCCGCACTGTAATTTGTGAGACAGAAAAATGGAGAAACGCTTAGGTATATTTTTCGAAAAAATAAATGTTTATTTTTTCATTGTATTCTGTGATTCGTTAACGTATATCCTAAGACAACTAAAGGTTACTGCAAGTTTACGTTCTCGACCTAGAATTGAATCGCAATGTGACCTTCCAAGATTTAAAATCGGTTTCATTCAAAATTTCCATTTGAATCTGAAACAAATTTTTCAAAGAGTCTTTCAGCTTTTCTCAAAAACAGGCCTATTTGACACACAAATCCACATTAGAATTATCATAACGTAGAAATATAGCGTTCGTAGCTTGCACACATGCACGATAACGTTTGTAGGTCCCGAAATGGGGCCAATGTCAGTGCTGTGTTGCAAGCTGCGCGAGCGACCAATGTCGTTCGCTCATTTCCTCGTTAAACCGCGGCGGAGGCGCAGGCGCAGGGCGGTGGGCGCATGCGTTGTGAAACTGCAATGATACTGTGTTGTATGCGACGATGGTTTAGCTTTTGATGGGTTGTGAGATGAGCGTGAAATTAATTTACATACTAAAAATAGATCAATCTTAAAATAATAGACTACCGAACAAGTTTTAAGAAAATACAAAAACCGGCCAAGTGCGAGTCGGACTCGCGCATGAAGGGTTCCGTACCATTATTTAAAAACATTAGACAAAACTGCAAAAAAATCACGTTTGTTGTATGGGAGCCCCCCTTAAATATTGATTTAATTCTGTTTTTAGTATTTGCTGTTATAGCGGCAATAGAAATACATCATCTGTGAAAATTTCAACTGTCTAGCTGTCACGGTTCATGAGATACAGCCTGGTGACAGACAGACGGATAGACGGACGGACAGACGGACAGACAGCGAAGTCTTAGTAATAGGGTTCCGTTTTTACCCTTTGGGTACGGAACCCTAAAAAGGGCGTACAGTTCATCGGAAAATAAGCAATGCCTAAAAGGCTGGCAGCATTTCCACGTATAAAATGTATTTCATAGATACATAGTCATAATTATTTAGGTGTAAAGGGTGATGTGGCAAGTAAGGAGATGTCTGAGGAGATGACGAGTTATAGAGAAGTATGGAAGAAGAAGACATGCTACGTTGATCCCGAATGAATTGGGATAAGGGCAAGAGAATGATGATTATGATGATGATTATGATGATGATGAATCATAATTATTTAGTGCTACGACTGTAGAAACAAATTAGGACAGTTACACATTAGGAACACAGAAAGCCACATTACTACAATCTTGTTCCTCACATAAATGTGTGTGAATGCATCAGTTTACACTAACTTAAGGTGAATGCTTCAACCAGTCCGCGAAATTCAAATTTGCTTACGTTTTTTGCAATTTGCAGGCCAGTGCGAGGTTGTATGTTGATTAAAATATTATTCGCGGCTGTAAGACGTATGTAGTTACAGAATTATAATCATCAAAATAATCAATACAACCCTCAAAATTTATAAAGGTGCAGGAATAACTTTGACCTTGAAAAAGTAATGTTTCCACTTTTATGAACTTGGAGGGTTGTTTTGATGATTTTGATGAATATAATTCTGTAACTACATATGTCTTACAGCCGTGAATAATACACACATCAAAAGTGTCTAGGGATCAAGCATTTTTATGCGGATTTCTTGAGATTGAGATGTGGCTTTGTAATAAATTTATGATTTTATAAATTTATATGGATCCTTTTTGGTGCATTTCATAATTTGAATCAGGAACTCTCAATCAAATTCGAGTAAAAGATGAAAATAAGCTGTCAATATTTTCCCTATAAAAACATACAACGCATTGAAGACATTATTAGTGCTACTGTTTCCCTACTACTGATTAAAACCAACGTTATTATGGAGCGGCGACGTCATTTAAGCAGGGAAGAAATGCTCAGAGCCGTGGGAATGATAGAAGCTGGTTCCCGGCAACGTACTGTAGCTTTAGCTCTGAATACAAGTCAGAGTGTTATCAGTCGACTTTGGACACGTTACCGAAGCACTGGTACCGTGGCTGAGCGCCATGGAGGACGGTATCGCTGCACCACACGGAGACAAGACCGATACATTCAAATCTTAACTCGAAGAGCTCCAACAATAACCGCCATGATGTTAGCCGTGAGGCTTCATCACTCTTCAGGGAACTTAATTAGCGACCAAACAGTCAGAAACCGCTTGCATGAAGTGAACCTTCATTCCCGAAGACCGCTACGGGTACCACCTATAGCAATGCACAATCGTAGGATTCGATATCAATGGGCTCTTGAACACAGAAATTGGGCAGAAGAACAATGGCGTTTCGTGTGCTTTTCTGATGAGTCTCGTTTTGGTATGAGACCGGATACAAGACGTATACGACACTGGAGAACCCCTGGACGCCAACAGCGTAAAATCCTGCCAGGAAGTCCATCCTTATAGTGGTGGAACCATCATGGTATGGGCGGGTATTTGGATCGGCGGAAGAACTGAGTTGATTTGGATCAGAGGCAACCTCAACGCTCAAATTTATGCTGAGACGATTGTATCAGACGTCATCGTTCCTCTACAAGTGCAAATCGGTCCCTTATTTCAGTTAATGCATGATAATGCACGACCGCACACCGCAAGAGTTGTAAGACAGACTCTCGCCGCAGCTAACATCAATGTCCTGCCCTGGCCTGCTCAGTCGCCAGACTTGAACCCGATTGAGCATGCATGGGATATGCTACAGAGAAGAGCTCTGCCGAATATGGAGGGTATCCAGTCGCAAGAAGACCTTTTTTTGTTGTTGCAACGAACATGGGCGGCCATTCCACAGCGTGATTTGGATGAACTCATTTTGAGTATGCCAAACCGATGTTCTTGTGTTGTTAGTGTTCGCGGTAGAAACACGGATTATTAATTGTTTAAGTTACCCAATAAAATTTTAAAGAAAACTGTGTTTTCAGTCATTTTTTCGAACTTTAATGTTAGTGGTTCAAATGTCAAAAATCCCTTTATTAGGAAAATGGCAAATTTCTTTATTAATGCAAAGGTGACTTGGTTTATCGTTACTGTGACAAACGAAAACACTTTATTTGATGAATCCTTAAAGAAAATTTTAATTAATATCAATCAGGAGAAAAGTTATTGCAAAAATTGATCCCTAGATACTTTTGATGTGTGTATTTTAATCAACATACAACCTAGCACTGGCCTGCAAATTGCAAAAAACGTAAGAAAATTTGAATTTAGCAGCCTACTCTGGAGCATTCACCTTAATGGTCGATTTTCTGGAAGATGACAAGCAACTAATCAATAATCGATAGAAAAAACTCTGGTACCTAAATGTCTGATTCAAGTTTTGTGCGTTACAATTTCTCAAATCAATGTAAACGTTTAGTTTGTAAGAATGGTATACCTTCATAATTAAATGAGATAATTGACTGCGTCATGCGTATTATCAATTACCGTTGTTTTTTGTGAACTTCAATTTCAAGGCTTTATATTTCCCACGGGCAGTTACAATTTATTTTTACAGTATATATTATGGTTATAATTATATTAAGTTTGAATTATTTTGTAAGTAGCTTTAATTCATTTATAAAATAATTATTTTTCCATTAGGAGTTTGTTAGTTGCACCTCGAATCCTGAATTTGTTCCCAGCTGATAGCAATAGGCTCGCCCCAAACTACATGGGACTTGAACATGACTGGTAAGGGTGAACAATAGCCTTTGACCTTTGTACATACCACCTTACCCTTTGGGGATAACAGGCGTGAAGTAATATTTCTTTTTATATATTTTTGTATATATATTTTGTGTGTATGTATTTGTATGTATGTTTATTTCACATAGATTTAATTTTTGTTTTAAGTTTTAATTTAAATTTTCTTGTTAGAATTTTCTACACACTGTGTCTACATTTCTTATCCAACTTTACTAAATTTCTTTTGAAATAAGCAGTACCTTTGTGCTCTTCTATGTTAATATATTATCCTGTAAAGTATTTAGTTTGTACATAAATAAATAATAGTTAATTCAAACAATTAAAATCAAAGCTGATCAACTGTAACACGTACATTACCATAATTATTTAAACTTTCACAGGTTAAAACTAAACTATACGGACATACATGCACATACGAGATATCTTCCATGATTCTTCATTATTTTGAGCTTCCGATATTTCGACGCTGTTGCAAGCGCCATGATTGCGGGTTGAAATCCCGCGCAGGAAGATATCCCGTAAGGTACCGTAAGTGACAGAATAAGTTTTGATTACCATAAGTTTTGTTCTTTGCAGAACATTTATTGAATATAGATTACTGCAAGTGCGTCATACATTTCATTCAGTAAATAAATTCATTCACAATTTTCAAAGAAGTTACTGTAATTTTACACATATTATGCAAATCTTCATTCATTTGAAGACCCATACAAATTCCTTCAAGGCTAGGCCTGTTAGTCCGCGCCTATTACGTTAACGACATGATCCATCAATTTACATACATTATCTATATACACAATGTTATATTATTTAAAAATACTAGATATACTATATTTCCGTATTTTTGTAATGTAGCTAAAACGCAACACAACTGAAACATGCTTTTGAGTGCAAGAATAGAAAGTAAATACGTTGTTTTACCCAATACATAAGGAACACAATCCATCTGCCTAGCCTTTTCCTATCTATGTTGGGGTCGGCTTCCAGTCTAACCGGGCGCAGCTGAATACCAGTAATTAACATTGAGCGACTGCCTATTTAACCTCCACAACCCAGTTAACCGCTTGGACTTGTGTTTTTTACAAAAGACAAGGAACACAGATAAAAAAAAAAACAAAAAAAAATATATAAAAAAAATGAAAAAATAGCCGATTAGGTACAGATTTTTAACATATCCAGGAGCAAATTAAGAGACCCAATCAAATGCGACTGCATAGGATATTTCGAAATAAGGCACTTGGAGCAATCAATAAGGTTGAAATAGTCTATAAACGAAGCCACCTAGTATCATTTATGTATATTTCCGTATCCAATTATATAATATAATATGGTTTCGTGTGATATCGTGCAAAGGGCTTGAAGGCACCTGTCTGATACTAGATTACAGTAGATAGATCGGATTAATAATTGATTGGTGCTACTTTTACAAGTGGCGTATCTATTTTATACAATTACTTATATATGTAGGTACTGTTGAAAGTTTTGTAGGTTATTTTATAATGCCTGTGTGTTTCTGAACAAAAAATAAGAAGTCAAAGTGTCGAACTTCAGCCTGTATGAAGAACAAGGGTCAACTCCATTAATAAAATCTAGGCAAATGAAAATACAGTCTTATTTGTCTATCCAATAAGCAAATATGATAATTATTCAAACCACTGTGAAATCCCCAATTATAATAACGTAAAGCAGGTGTTATGCAACAGATACAATATACAATAAAAAAAACTGTTTTTATACCAAACAGGTAAAGGCTACTGCAACCAGTACATGTATGTACAAAGATGCCTTCATTAGCAACAACCTATTAATATTCTACAACAGAGTGGAATAGAATATAAATAGACCAACGTTCGTTAGTATCTACGTGCTCAGCGCCGCCTGCACACAAAACAGTATTGATAGAAAAAAAACTGGTCGAAACAACTAGATTCTAACCGAAAACCCGATTGTAATAGGATTTTCCTTCATTCAAACATTAGTGTTCAAAATCCGTAGCAAAGTGCTACGAAAATTCGTAGCGTTTTGAAATCTCGTAGCACGCGTAGAACCTAGGTATTCTAGATTTCTTACTGTTATTAAAATTGCTACGATCAACAAAACATTGATTGTAACAAAAAAAAATGCCTGTTAGTAATACCTTCAGCATTATTACTTAAATAAAAAAATAGATTTCATTATTCTACGAGTATTTTGTTAATAAAACGAATACTATAGGTACAAAACCTAACAAAGTAGATCGAAGAACGAGGAAGTGTTTCAAATAAAGCCGTGGGCGGGGTTTGTAGAAGCGATACGGTCGTGCAACGCTGTGCCTCTAGAATAGGCTGGCTGCATACTCTCGATTGTATAAGAAATACCTTTTTATACTTTAAGTACCTATGATACATTTTCTTTAAATTTAGTCGAACAATAAATTTACGTAAGTGGTGCTATTTTTGCTGTACCTTTTACTGATAAATTCTATGACTTAAATGTATGATTTTAAGCATGATTTGCGTAGCTAATAAAAAGTAATAGTAATGTTCTAATCAACTACAAATACTCCCCTAATTATGTAAAACCCCCGAAGAGAAATATGAAAACAACAAGGAAATTTCCTTTTTAAAATCCTTGTTTAGAATGTATAATTTATTTGTTTTTGGGAAAGAGTGCTACATACCCAAAACATTATTGTGGTTTCCACCAAGTATTTCTATGATTTTAACCGCATACCATACCATATATTATGTTGTCGTAGGCTCTATACGTAGGGACAAATGACCAAGTAGGTTAGTAGGTACTATTACGGGATTAGGTAGGTATTCCATTACTAAAACGCACATGCGTTGGACACGTTATCAGGAAGTACCGTTAATAAGGTAAATTTAATTATTCTAGTAAATTATTCCTCCTGTTACGTTTTAGAGGAAAACGTGACTGTACCGTGCGTTCTATGTTTAATCTTGTAGTTAAAGGGCCTTACTGTGAAGTCACGTGTTTGAGAAAAATAGACCATAGTACAAGGTATAAAATTGCAAATTTTAAATAATACTTTTTAATAGGAAATAGGATATAATAGGAAAAAGTAGGTATTTAATTTACTTGGAATAGCGTGATCTATTCCACATTTAATTGTACTATAATCTATTACAACTCTGACATTGCAACAAGAAGTATTATAGATCGCGGCACGTAAGTTGAACCAAAATGGCGGTCGTTCGCGATGCTACAATTATGAAAAAAAGTCGATTGAGGCCCAATAATGTGTTACAGATTGCATCCCGTAAGTTGAACTATGTCCTTGAATGCGCAGTTGCACATTTTCGGGTCTTATTCGATTTTTTTCAATAATTGTACCTATGCGAACGACCGCCATTTTGGGTCAACTTACGTGCCGCGATCTGTACTTACTATTTTTTTTTAAATAAACACGAAATTAAAAATAATAATCAAATAAAACTTTGACATTGAACCTACTCATAAAGCAAATGAAAATCAATGACATAATAAAAATTATTTATTTAAAATTATTAGAACTCAAAATTCAAATCTAGTTTTCAAATATATTTTTTTCTAACGAGCTTGTTCAAATATGAAATGCTAAAAATAGGAGAAAATAAACAAATGATTGTTTAAACGGCATTCATAGCATTGATTGAAGGTCATTGTGTGCTAAAAAAGGCGTGCGAATATCATTAAGCCTAAAATAGTTTATTAGTATGCAAGCACTCGTAATGTATTTACTTTAGAAGTATACGAATTTTGTTAAGCAGTTTGTATGGTACTGGCAACTATTTAGATATATAATATTTATTTAATTTATGCAAACGGATATAAGCTCTCAAACAATTAGCAAAAAAATGTTAATCAAATCGTTGTTTTTATAATAAGTATCGGGGTATATATTGCGCACAGAGTTCCAAAAAAATGGCCATAAACTTAATCATTCTCATAAAAAATGCAAACTTCTAACTACAATCGCTGGCTGCTATCGATCGTCGTGTAATCGGAGTGCGTGCGGGCGGCCTTCCATAGCGCATACGACCGCGGGTCCAAGGCTAACCGTATTTTGTTCCGCGCTCCGTGAGTAATGACGTAATAGCATAAGTACTCCGGCTATCTATAGTGCGACCGGCAGATACGCGTGGCCTATATCGATACAATAGAAAAATTATTGATAAAAAAAAATCAAGAACAGGCAAGGCCCTAGTATTGAGCCCTTCGACATTCCAAACACTTGGATAAACAGTAGGTACCTATCTTTCGCTATAACCTTGAGCAGCAATCGTTTATCCAAAAATACATAAATTAACATTCAACGAAATCGTAAACTAAAAGAAACTTACGAGAAAAGTGAGGAAAACAAACAACGTCTTCAATCAAACGCCTTAGTGAAATCCAGATTAAAGTAACGCCATCTATGATTTTGAAAGTGAACTACTTAACCAACTACTATGTTTACAATTCAATCAAATGAAGTGTTCAATGGATGTTCTAACACTAAGTCTGCGTTAACGTTTTGATATTTTGTTTTATCTTCTTGTAAACTATTAAACGAGTAAATCACGTGGTCGCAAGATTAACGCTGTAATAATTTTGAAACAATATAAATGACGCTGCGATAGGGATTCATTAATTTCAGGTTAGAACGATGTAATTATCGCATTTGACCTATTTTTGCTTCAGTGGGCCAAGGCTAAACGTTAGAAATATTTGAGAGAACTCTTTTCAAACAATTTACACTAACTTTGTGACATTAATGTTTCTGACTGAAGAAATCATTACCTTGAAGAATCATTTTTGAATTAAGAGTAGAGGTGATAATTTTGGTTTCATAGTTTCAGCTAAATGAAGGGTTTCAATTTATATTTATGTGGGAATGGAAGTGTGTGCAGTACTTGCAATTTATGTTTAAGATAAATATAAAACGAAAATAAACTCTCTACTCGATCCATTTAATACACATCCCCTCGTACGCTTCTGAGAATTGCTCTGGGACTAGTTACCTTGACTTTTGTTTATTGTTTATTGCATTGCGTGGGCTGGGACTTACGATGTTTAATATATTCTTCTAATATGTAAAAATAGACAATAGGGTCATCAGGATTAGTCAAGATTCATCAAATGCCGGCTTGATTTCTAATAAGTTTATAACTTCTTTGATTTTTTAATATTACTGTTTTCGTTTTATTTTGGATTTTTTGAGCTTTTTGTGATCTAGCCATCCAGTTTGACTGGAATAGCAATACTGTGTAGATTTTTGACAGATTTATCATTGTCCATTATTTCGTGTACCTCCCTGTTTCTAATTGGTCAGTTAGCAAAAATATATGTTACTGTATCAAATTCCTCAAACGAAAACATAAGATTAACCTCAAAATTGTCTTATTTCAGGACGCCAATTCAAAGCTCACAAGGTGATCCTGGCAGCATGCAGTAAGCATTTCCAGGAGTTGTTTGACTCAGCGCCCCCAAGTCATGTCGGCGCGTGCTATGTCATCCTGGAGGCCACTACAGCTGACAACATGCAGGCACTTCTCGAGTTCATGTACAAAGGCGAGGTGCACGTCAGCCAGGATGCGCTGTCCAGCTTCCTTAAAAGTGGGGAGAATTTACAGGTGGGTTTCATCCAAAGCCTTTTTGTTTATCCGACGATGATTTACTTTTAAAGTATTGCATTTTATTTTAGTTATTAGTTATTGCAGTATGTCTTAGAGTGCAAGGGCACACCATTGCAATTAGTAATCTGATTTCATACTTTGAAAGGCCAAACCTTTACCGGCCAAAGATAAACTAAATCGATATATTCATAAGTATCTGCATTGTAAGTAGGAGAGCTTACTTCTACAGTTAACAAAAAGAGCGTAATGTAAATATCAATTTATTGAAGAAATCCATGCGTTAAGGCCAAAGTTACACATGTGTATTGTATTTGCACTTATGTCAATGGTATTATCATATCAATACCCAAATTAATTCAAGTGCGTCGATCAAAATCAAAGCTGTCCTAATTTAGAATACTGCTTTTTCAGGTCAAAGGCCTGTCCATGGAGATGTCACAGGATGCTTGGATGAAGCAACAGCCACAGCCCCAGCAGAATTCTGGAGAACGGCACCCGACACGTATAAAGACAAGCCCAGTATCAGGATCTGGAGGGAACTGCGAGGTGCAGGAGTCAGCTACTCAGTCGTCGCACACGGCCACATTCGCTCCGATCATGCCGCAGTATGGAATGCCGATTCATGGCAGTGGCAACATGGGGCGGTATGCCCCGCCAGCACACTTGCCGATGCACGCTGGCGGCCACCGCAGACCAGCGCCGCCCAAACCGTCTCCGTCTCAGAGCCCACACGCTAGGAATTACCGGTAAATCAATAAACTTTCAACATAAACACTATTTACAATTTTATAAGTCATGAAATATTTAACTTTTATTTGGAAGAAAAATTCTAGTTTCAGTGGTTTATGCCCAACACGTCAAGGTTTACTTATCGCCACTCATTAGTAGTTCACGAAATATTTAACAGAAACCTCTTCAAAAGTTCATACTGCATTGTCTTGACACTAATAGAGTGCAGATTTCAATATTACCTATGTCAATATTATTTTAGCCTTGGAGACAATAATATTACTTTAGCAGTTTGCGTAATAACGCATTGCATTATCTGGGAGCAAAAGTATCGTTTTCGAGGTTACAGCTGATCAAATAAATCCCAGACTGATTCATCTAATTTACCACTTTTCGAAATGATTGATTGAGAATTTTGTTTTTTTTTTTTTAGAAAATTAACAGTAAGATTCTCTAAATAAATATTGGACTAGGTCAGATAATTCCAGTTTCGCTTTTTGATAAACAAAATCGAACTTGACCTACACAGCTGTGTACAAACCCATTAATGTTCGTCTAATGCTTATCTTTATAATTCACGTTTCCAAATTATGTTACACAATCACTGTAATATTTCAATATTCTGATTTCCCTTTGACCCTTTTCTATCTCTAGGAACTCTTTCAACTTCTGCAGCTACTTTAACAGTAGAGGCGAAACAATTGCTAGTTGTACAACAACAGTTCTTTCTCTGTTAAAATACCTTGTAGGACTGTAGCTTCATCCTTTTGTTATTGACTAATCCATTCGATGTCAATTCAAAAGTGCCTGTAATTGATCCATTTGAAGTAAATGCTTTGAGTTTGAGTTTAAGTCTGATTGCTGTCAATTCCAGGCAAAGCTCGTCATCATCACACTGTGGCAGCGTAGCCGACGAACCAGACACTCGCTCTTCTCCGGGCGCTGGCGCCCGCTACGAAGAGAACCCACCTGACTGCACCTCGACCCTCGGCAACCCAATCAAGAACAACGGATATGAACGCAGCGCCTCGGCCAACGACGACATGCCTGAACGCTTAAACAATGACCAAGGTGCTGAAGGTAGGTTTTAGAGAATTATGTATTTGCGTGATGATTTGGAAGAGGGAAAAATTTAACCAAATGTTTGTACTAACAGAGCTATTTCCAATTGGAGCTTCAATCAAAAGCACCCTTGGCTGGATATTCTTTACAGTTTTCAACAGGCTTTCATACTTGTCATTCAGCTCATTAACATCTACTGCTGAATATAAGTCTGTTATTGCTGCAATGAACGGTCATCAGGGAATCTTCATGTCATTAACTTCATCATCATTCATCATCATCTTCTTCCATAATCACCACGCATGGCGAACGAATGATTGGGGGTCGCAGTATAATGTTACCGCAGGAGGATGTTACGTCCTCCTGAACCCCTTGGTCACTTTTTCAGACACTACAAGACCTTTGGTAAGTGTCTTTTGCCCCTCTTGGGCATGACCATAATTCTTCGCCAGAAAATACGCAGCTTTACCGATTCGCATGCCTAGCTGTAGATAGTTTTGGAGTGTGTAGTGCTAGTGATGTAGTTGAAATAAATGAAGCTTTAAGTTACCAAAACTATAACAATATATCTGCATCCTGTTTAGATTTACGGATAAAGAGTGAGAACGACTACCAGCCACCGGGATACAACAACTCTCCTCCGCCGGCGACGTCGCTACCCAATGCTAATTACCACGATAAGCCCATGGAGACATCGCCTGTGCCGCCGAAGCCGAGCCCCGACATCTGGCCTGCCAAACTGATCACCAGCAAGTCTGGTGGAATCGCTACTGCTGACGGTGAGAATACTTTTATTTTAGGAAGAACCCTTGGAACTGCTTCTGTATTTGAATTTGAATAATTTTACTTCTATAATTAAAACCTAATATCCAAACCTGTGACTACAGAGTTGTATCAAACGAGTAATGCTTGTAATTGACGATGAATTATTGATGTACCGGTCAGCAATAGGGAAAATGCATATATTTTCTTTTTTTTATTATTTAGATACGGAATGTTAAATTACTATAAAAGTAATGACAAAAAGCGAAAACAAGACATAAATCGGCCAAACAACACAAAAGTTATTACCATTTCAACTTTTGTTTCTATCTCTTTCTAGATAAACGGAATTTAGTATGGATTTTGTACGTCGATGCAGCGAATGACGTCATTCGCTGTATCGGATCTCTCTGTCTAGTCAGCAGTTTCAAATGCTTATAACTTCGTGTTTTTTATAGATTAAAAAAAAATCACTTTGCTATTTCTGATGATAAAAAAAAAATCATTCATGTACCCTATTACCATCATATTAATACGTGCGTACAAAAATTCCAGGTAAAAAGCTGAAATGCCCATATTGCGAGAGACTTTACGGATACGAGACGAATCTGCGCGCCCACATCAGGCAGCGGCACCAGGGTATCCGCGTGCCGTGCCCGCACTGCTCGCGCACGTTCACGCGCAACAACACCGTGCGCCGCCACATTGCGCGCGAGCATCGCCATCAGGTCACCCCCCACCTCCCAAACCAAGGACCCCTCCATAACCACACGCAGTAAGAACCCACGAAGTTTTATTCTCAATCTAATTTCAACCGAACTACCTCTGCTATTGAAGACCGACCCGGGCGACTGTCTCATCTACCTCTGAACGCGTTACCATAAACTGACGGCTGACGATTGGATTACGAAGACGGTATCTTTTGTTATCAACTCAAGGTCGCCCGAGCCGCGTCTCAAACTGTGTATAACACGCGTACAATAATATACCTCGTTGATGCATATTATGTAATCAGTATCTACCTCAGAATTTGATCTTAAGATTTTTTAAGGTTATAAAATTGTGCGATAATTGTTACTTAATTTAATAATCATGATTGTGTGACTTTGAATGGTTGCTCAGTACTCGTCTCTTATCTGGTACCATATTTGAAAAATATTGTACCTTTTATTGCACCATCATTTCGTTTTAGTACCTTAATATTTTTTGCAAACTTTAGTAATATGTCCAGTTGACTGTGAGAAGAGGTTACCTTTATAGACGATTTATTTTGTGCTCTCGGTCGAGTTACGACATAGCTTATATAAAATACCTGAGCTAGGGAATCTTAGAAATGTTGTTGAGACTGATGGTCATAGGCTAAGTGTATGTAAATAATAGGAGAATGTTGTAAACCGCCTTGGCCTAGGTTGAAACACGCGTATACCGACACTTTGTGGCAAAACTACCTCTGTTTTACATTTTTTTTTTACTTTTATGATTAACCTTACATAATGACAATAGACTATAATAAATACGATTTAGTTACGCACCCAACATATCTGTGATACAATAGAGAACAGGCTGTATATTTATTTTTTCACATTTGCCACACTGTCGATAAAGAAATAATGGGAAAAAAGTGCGAAAATATACGGAAAAGTAGAGTTTCAGCAGTTTTTTACTGTACAGTAAATGAGTAACGGTTTTAGTTTTGTACAAAGTACAATTTGCCCTAGATACATAAGTAGTTAGGTAAAAAACGTGTTATAAAAAAATTGCATGTACGGTTCGATGCATGAATGTGTAAGCAATTCCATCACTGTCGTTGGTAACAGGCACGCCTGGGCGGATGTTACTATTGAGACCAAATAATTATATGTTTCAATGGGATGGTGTCGATTTTAACATTCCGTTATATAAAGATTTGTTTTTTCGTCTTTGTGCATTTATATGAAGGCCACTTACTACTTTTATATTCCTAGTCATTTCAAGTGCAACCAGTTGAGATTTTTTAAAGAAAATAATTATTTAAATGATAAATGTAGGGGTGTCGTCGGTGTCATTGTATTATATTTGTTGTGTTGACATCGGCGCCGCCCAAGAAAAATACTTCATATGTATACATTCAGCTGCAATAAATGGTTTTAGTTTTACATAAAGCAGATGGTACAGTGCCAAATATCCTCAAGTTTAAGTTCACATCGTATTATTTATTTTATTTTTTGTTAAGTGTGAATGTAGCGACTGTGTGTTATATTCCTGATATTTAGGAATAAGTTGCATTCATATTTATTATTATATTTATATTTTAGGGTACACGTCTTATTGAATATATTTATGACGAGAAAGATTTATAAAGGCTCAGTGACTTTTAAATATTTAGTTTCTGTTGTTTAGTACCATTTGTAAGACAGCGTTTTAGTTCTCTTTGAATGGTTACCTCGTTTTTGTTATGAAATACAAAAAAAAACTATTAAGTTCTATTCATATACAAAATACAACTGTGCCGTTGATTGAGAATATTTAAAACAAATAGATAGTACAAATTGTGCAAGTGGAAATAGTTTTAGTGAATACACCTGATTATTAGCAAAATTTAAAATAGCAAATAATAACAATATTTTTATCGATTACACTACACTCTCCCGAATAATAAATGTGTATTTCTGATATATGAATAGAATTATATCTACTAGTAGTATCAATAGACCGAATAGAAGCTAATATACAGTTGATATCTGAATATGTTTAAATTCGAATAGACAGGCTATTTTAAAATCTATTTGTACACTATACTGAAATTGATATTTTTATTGAAAATCTCTTTTTATAAAATACTAAAAAAAGATCGCCAAAAACATTAAGAGTAAATCTGTATTGATTTCTGTATCATTCAAAGTTGGGTCGTGGAAAGGTAGTAGAAAGTGGTAAGAGTTCACAGGCTTTGCTTTCTAAATAACATTAATATTTAAGAACAATAAAATTATGTTTTGATTTAATTGATGACAAACGGATTGACGTAATATTTTCTCAGAAGGGCATTATGAATGAGCGAGTGAATAGCTGTCATGGTTCCAAAATAAATAATAATATTTTTTATTAAAATCCAAAAAAATAAAAATATGCACAGTGCTGTTTGGGGGAAAGCCCGGGGGGATCAAATGTCGATTTTTGAGAATTATCGCACAGAAAATTTCTTTTATCTAGATGCACGGCAGTGTGCCAAGCCAAGTTCTGTCGGAGAAGGACAGGCGAAGCACGCCCGTGTGTTTTCTTATTTTATAATGTCTGTGACCTCTCTTGGAGTTGGTAGGGTGGTATTTAACCGATTAGTTTAGGTTGCTTTATTTGGCAACGATGCACGATGTGACACGGTGTGCTGCAGTCTTTTAAGACAATGATCGATAACGTACTGTGCTCTGTCGCGTTGAACATCTTTAAACGCAGTGCCTTCAGTAACATCTAGATGGAAACGGTCTGTAGAAGCTTTGGAGGGAACCACATTCTTATACTTTACGTTGACCGAATCCTTTGTTACTATTGTATAAAATTATTATCTTTCATTTTACTATTCGGCATTCTTTAGGCGTATTATTGTTAAGAAAATGTTTTTGCTACTCCAATTGCAAATTGTTAACATTTGTGTTTATTATAATTGGTGAGAAAAATATTGTTCTATTTTTTGTCTTTTCGTTTTTTTCTATTATGAATTCAAAATTCATAGTTGTGATTTCTTTTGACATTTAATGTTTTTTGTGATACGTAAAAGAGAATTGCATTAATGCATCACGTTTTTTTAGCTTTTTCGTTTAAGTAAAAGGAGGGTTTTTGAGTATGTCTATGGACAGTTGCTCATGTTAGCGGTGGGCACTAGGGGCTCGTTATTTTGAAATCAATAATTGGATTTGCTTCTTTCTAAATTTTATAAGGTACAAAACTTAGATTACAATAACATCACATGTCAATTTTGATTCTGCAACATGTTTGTGTCGTTCCACGATATTGTTTGTGACTGTAATAATAACTTCAAGTGATTATTGTACAAAATTCAGTATACATATGGGATATTGGATGACACGTCTAAATTAAGTTGTCGCATTGTTAAAGCTAATTAGTGGACAAGTTACTAGTGGTCCCTAATATAGTCGTAATGTTATATTTGATGTGATAGGAAAATTCACATTTAGTCGGTGTATTGCAATCCCTTTTTCATTGGACTTGGCCGATCTCCCTTTATATGTGGCTGTAGCTCTGGTTAGAAGGTAATGGTCTAGCGAAGGGACGTCTTGTGGATCTCATGGTGTTCGATATGTTTGTCCAACATTTGTGAGATTTTCATGGCGTCAGTAATAAGATTGGATCCAACAATTCGCCATACAACAGCTTCAAGCGAGCGATGTACAAGGTATAGTTTTGAGTCAAATTGAGTATAATATTATTAGATAACTTTACTTTAGTTGCTTGCTTTGAGGCACTATTGCTGGATCAAAACTGCATTTAAGTTTAAGCACATCAATTGGTTCCGTTTTGAGTTTCGTTTGTAAGATTTATGTTTAAGTTTACTTTTAGTTTTTTTTTTTCTCTTTTTTGTACATAAAATCGCGAGATGTCGTGATGGTAAAGCCAAAGATTGTTACGGGTATGGTGACCCTCTGCCGTCACATGGCTATGTAGGGACCTTACATTCGAGCTCTATCGCCTCTGGAGGCACATGCTAAACAAGTTATACACAACAAAACAACGTATAACTTTGAATGTAATTTTCTACATAGCCTCTTAGTTATAATTATGTACGTTTATCTACCTCGAGGATGTAATTTAGTTCGTAAGTAAGCTTTTAAGTAGATTTTTTATATGATGGAAAAATATAAAATGTTAGCTTTTAAGATTAATGTGAAAAATTAAAAAAAAAATATTAATAAATTTTAAAGTACAAATATGCTACCTCAGGATTCAATTATAGTCATTTTACATATTCTTCTGTCTCGCAGATGTATTTTATGATATCTATGTAATGAATGTTAAATAACTTGTCAGATTTTTACTAATACTTGTTCTAAATAAATGCTGGTCATTACATTTTTGGAATTTACGAAAATAGTTTTAAAAATGTAAGTAAATAAGGATGTAATTCAGTCGGAAAGCTATCGATAATAGTATGAAGCACGTTTATTTGAATCTCTGCAAGGTAGTCAGTGCTCTCAACTCAGGTTCATGCTCAAAAGAGGATAATATACATCGACGTCAGTGTTAGCGACTCTGTGGGCTCGGAACGGGCTGGGTTGACGGTCTAAGTTAGTCGTAAGTGTTAATTAGGTTAGATATAATAATCTCATTGATGTACCTCATGTAAGCACAACACTCCTACGGGGGATCGGCCACAAGTCAATATCAACGTAATCTAATTGTACCTTTCTTCACTCTCCGGAGTATAAATTTTATTCGTAATTTTTATTATTATTAATTTTTCCCAGTTACTTTTTTTTGTGTTTCATAGATGTTACTATGTTTTAAGGAGACGAAAGAAAAAATGGAGAAATTATTGTTTGTTAGGTTTCTGCGAATTAAAAAAATGTAACAAAATTATTATTTTTTGGTTTTTTATTTTTTTTTCCGAATTTCCTTTTCTTTAATTTTTAAGTTTCCCAATTATTTTACTTCGACAAGTTACACCCGTCCATCGTGTTTAATGTTTATTATACTTAAGTACATTATTTAAGGAATTGACATTTAAGTACATAATATTCATAAAATAGTTGCACTTAACTGGACAGGAAATATTTAAGTATCTAATCATTGGATGTTTTTATATTTTAAGGGTGCACTATTATTGAATAGATCGCGAGAGGATCTCGGGATCTTTACGAATTTGATAATGAAAAAAAAATTGTTCTTTCGCATTAAATATTGTGTAAGTTGTAAAATTATGCTCACTCCCTCACTAGTATAAAAATCACAACTTCTCGGACTGAAAGAAAGGTGGGTGAAACTGACGCAAGGTCATGTATGAGTAAATGAGTTTGATCATTGAGTAATTATATTCCATTTACTTCACTTTTCATGATAAATACTGGCTATAAATATATTATCATCGTAAATTCAAAATAATTTCGATGTTTCAAAATAAAATGATTAATATAGTCGTTCGTGACTGTATATAAAACATTATATTTCATAAAATATACTTAAGTGTTTAACCTTTTCATCTCGTTAAGTTCAAATGAGGTAAGTCTCAGTGTCACTTAAAACTATGTTCTTGGTGTCATCTTTGTGTAAGTGTACGAGAATATAACTCTTATTGATATGCAAAAAAAAAAGAAAAAAAAATATTTAAAAAAGCAACGAGCACTCTTGTCTGCAAAGAACTAAAGTACAAATTTCTGAAGTCTTAAAGAGTTACCGCCAGTACAAATTAATTAATGGAAAATAATAAATGGTATCCGTTTTTATGTAAACGTTGCCAAAATTGTATTTTTGGGGCATCAGTAAACATAATTTAGCGTAGGTAATTCCGTGAAAAGTACAAAAATAAAACAAATGATGTATGATGTACAGCAGCCCGCATGTGGAGATTGGACGAAGGGCGACGTGGATATCATTTGATATATTTTTCATTCATTCAGTTGCATTTTTATCATTCGAATGCGAGGGTATACAATACGGCCAACATCTAGTAAGTGGTCAAAATAGAACGTTAAAAAACGGTGACTTTTCGATTGTAAACCAGGATGGTTGTAAAACTAAGTAGGATTTTGTACGTAGCGATGTAATGCTTAAAGAAAAAAAAACGGTCGTCGGTTTGGTGGTCTATGTCTGTAAAGGAAAAGTGATTGTCTGTGATTTTTTTAAGCGACTTTTTTATATATATGGAAGAATATATAATTCTTTAACAGTAAGAATAGCACTACTTGTGATTTTTACATTAGAAATTATTAGTTGACTTCATTTTTTTGTACTATATTATAGGGTAATGTAGCGATTGGTGTAGTGGAGAACGGTGCGGGTTGAGTGTACATAGACTAATCATAATATGTATTATATAATAATTATATGTATGGTATATGATAAGCGTTCTTGTAGTAAGGGATTGTAGGTTAATTTGGGCATTTTTGGTTTCACCTGTATGGGAGGAGTGACAAGGACGGCACTACGTAAATGTTGGCAATCCCTTACTACTTGTGCTGTCTCTAACATCGGGTAACGTTTGGCAAATGGTTAGACCACATGCGATGCTTGTTTGTTTTAGAGTCCCGTGTTCTTCAAACAGGCTATCTCAAAGGCCATATACGAATTAATGACTACAATTTGAGGGACGCGTGGCTCTTTCCGATATAATTAGTAAATTAATTTGTGCGTAAATGTAAAACGGTAATAACTTACCGAGTTCTAGCGAATTTTTTAGTGTGGTAAACATTTTGGCGTATTCTGTTATTTATGTGGTAATCGTAGTGATAAACTGTTACGTTTGCTTCGGGTAAATTGCTCTTGTATTAGCTGAAGAATTGCCCTAATACCAAATGCTAACGTTTCATCAAAAAATAAAACAAAACGATTATTGAAATACTCGAGTTTACCGCCATAACCGATAACTTACTGTCCAATTTAACTTCCATAAATAAATACTTTGCTGTATTCAAAATAATAAAGTACACAAAAGGTCACCTCGGTACTTCTAAACTGCTTTATCATTAAACATTGCACCGTAGAAGACGTGAAATGACAGCACGAATCATAAATTAATTCATCCTTCTCTATCTAGTCATATGCCCTCTTAAAACCAATGTATTTAAAATGAAGCACTTTTTACAAAAGCCATCGCGGTAAATAAAAAAAAAAATCTCATGAAGATTACAGTCCGTCAATAAAAATGCTTTACATAAGAAACGAAAGCAGTATTCAGGAAGTTTTTACTTAAGGGTAGGTAGTAAACATTCGATGTACTTAATATACTTCTGTGTTCCTCTTTGAAGATAATATCAATGCGACAGGGCTATTCTTCAGCTTTTCAAGTTTCTTAAAATAATATTTATTAAGATCGGATACATTGCTCTTAGATGTTAAATAGGTACGTTTTAAAGATTGATTCTAAAAGACGGTCTCTCTCACGCAGGTACTTTGCGCATTATATACGAGGACAGTGGCACATCTTTATCAATAAAGAATCGAACGTGGTCGCTAGTTTACCAAAACCAATGAAAATTAAAACGGAACAAGATATATAAGCTGTCACCTAAATCGCACGATCGTTCATTGCTAAAAAAGAACTCGTAGGCGGTGTATTTTTAAAGTCAAGATCACAAAAAAAATATTTTTGATGTCAAGTATCTATAAAAATCTAGTGTACCTGTGTATCCGTTTATTTTTAAAGAAAAACTCGTAGGCGGTGTATTTACAAAAGTCAAGATCACTAAAAATGTATATTTTAATAATGTCAAGTAACTTAAAAATAGGCTAACAAAAAAAAATACGTATAAAACCTAGTGTACCTGTGTGTTCGTTCATTGCTAAAGAAAAATCCGTAGGCGGCGCATTTACAAAAGTCAAGTTCACTAAAAATGTATTTAATGATGTCAAGTATATAAAACATAGGCTAACAAAACAAAATATCTATAAAATCTAGTGTAAATGTGTATCCGATAAAAATCTAGAGTACCTATGTATCCGATTATTAATAAATATTATCATTAATTGTAAGTTGTGTACTCTGGGAAATAGTTTCTTTAATGTAAGCGATCTTTCAAAATGTGCAACAATTTGCATCATCGTAAGTAAACTAAATAAATATTTCTCCTCTATTTCCCACAGTAAACTAAGTGTACGAAGCGGGCTATAGAATTCTAATACAGGTATTATAATTGTCCATTTGTGCACTAATTATAAATTTGCGTAAAATAGATTGTAAACTAATTAAAACGATCATACAGTACCCACAACACAATATCCTACCATCTAGCTAGGTCTAGATATTGTATTGATGAAAAATTTGTTCCATTGTGGAATTCTTAAATTAATAAAAAAATGTTGCTAAAATTAAGTTGATGTGTTGTTTATTTTAGCGCTAAGACCCTTAACTAAGCTACCCTTAATTATCTTAATAATTATGTCCTAATTTTATAAGAAGAGGTTTACCTAAAAATCTTAATAATTACTATCGGATGATTTTAAAAAGCTACTAACGCATTTGTTTCAACAACAACAACAACAACAGCCCATAACGTCCACTGCTGGGCCTAAGCCTCTCCCATGATGGGAGGAAATTGCCGTAATCTCCACGCTTGGCAGGTCGATTGTAGATCGCAGTGATGAAAGACTAACAGAAAACGCTGCTGCCCATTCTCTGGTCTACGGAGGCGCAAGGTGTTCTGCCTCAGACATTAGTCGCCTTATACGACACCCGTGGGTGTAATGGGTTGGTCCTATTCTACTCTGCCGGATACAGCGCGGATAACCAATATGAAACTATTGTAGCTGAAATACACGGTGTAAACGGACCTTTCATGGAGCCAGCAACAAACTTGCGAAACACATACACAATTAAAGTAAAGCAAAAATTAAAAATTTGTATTTTTTTGAATCTGTCAAAAATGTTGGAACTTTGACCTCTGTCACTAGAAGGTTCCAAGGTATGGTCCAATACAAAAAAAAATACCACAATGACGGGAAGAACAAGTACCTCACTGGTTCGTTGAGGGTCTTTTTACACCAATTATAAAAAAATATTATTATAACACTAGCGCACTTCGGCAGCGACTTTGTCCGCGAAAATTGTGATAGCTCGGATAATTTGCATGGTATCAATATAATTTATAGTGTATGTTACTTGGTAAAGATGTAGCTTTCTAATGGTGAAAGAATTTTTAAAATCGGTTGAGCAGTTCTTGAGTTAAATCGTAACAAACAAAAAAACAAATGTTTCCTCTTAAAATATTAGTTTAGATAACACAACAAGCCTGTAATCCTCGAATGATTTACCTAAAGTGCCTAAAACTAACTTTTAGAGTCTTCCCAAAAGAGAGTGTATGGAAAAACGTGGCAAAGACGATAATATCGTCGCGATTCTCTCGCTCGTGGAGGCGGCCCCTTAGTGTTAAGTCCTATTAAATAGGGACGAGTCTATTGCCATGAACTCTAGATTCCGAGTAACTACTGAGAAATTCCAATGTGTTACCTATATGAAAACATGCACACAAGCTACCGACAGCTTGCCCATTACACACGCATCTTATTCGATGACTTGTATGACTTGATTCCTGAACTCAGGAGGAACAGGTGATCGACCCAGCAATAGCAACGTCCATACAGCAAAAAACTGTACGAACAGTATCACAAATACGGTAGAAGAATACTTAGGAGCCGCCTCGACGAGCGCGGAGAGAATCGCGGCGATACCTATTATCGTCCTTGCCATGTTTTTCTATACACTCTCCTTGGGCCGTCTCCACGAGCGAGAGAATCGCGGCAATATTATCGTCCTTGCCACGTTTTTCTATACACTCTCCTTGGGCCGTCTCCACGAGCGAGAGAATCGCGGCGATATTATCGTCCTTGCCACGTTTTTCTATACACTCTCTTTTATGCCGTCTCCAAGAGCGAGAGAATCGCGGCGATATTTTCGTATAGATTTATACGTCAAATCGCCGCTAAGATATCTACATTAATGAATAAATGCATATTATTATGTTTAGTTGCTATAAGACAGATGATCTAGTGAAAGAATTAACATAACATCACGCCTGTAATCCCCGAAGGGTTAGGCAGAGGTGTACCTAATAGAAGACCCACATTTTGCCAGTTATATTTTTTTTAAGTCCCATGTAAAAGGGGCGGCCTATTGCCATCAGTCGGGCACAAATCCAGACTCCGTGGCTGCTACTGCGAAATTCCTTATGGAAAAACTCAATAACGACCCTGGAATTGAACCTAGGAGCTCATGATCAGCACTCAGTCATGCTTACAACCAATCGACCAACAACAAACAACAACAACAGCCTATAACGTCCACTGCTAGACATAAGCCTCTCCCATGATGGGAGCAATTTGCCGTAATCTCCACGCTTGGCAGGCGGATTGGAGATCGCAGTGATGAAAGACTAACAGAAAACGCTGCTGCCCATTCTCAGGTCTACGGAGGAGCAAGGTGTTCTGCCTCAGACATTAGTCGCCTTATACGACACCCGTGAGTGTAATGGGTTGGTTCTATTCTACTCTGGCGGATACCACACGGATCCAATCCAATCGACCACTGTGGCAGTCAAAGAAAGAAATGAAGACATGGAAAAATAGTCGACAAGCCCATGCAAAATAAAAAGCACCATGTACGAGGTTAAGATTATCTTCCGGATAACCCATAACGGCTAACAGGCTGTCCGTTTACATTATTTTATTCGGATAACACTTCATTGTATGTAAATGAGTCCATAAGTTCATACATACTTGCTCAAATATTTATAGTACTGCTAAATGTCAGTAACTAGTGGCATTTCCCATTTTTTGCAATTTAGATCAATTAAGATAAGCACCGTTTAGATTTGAACCAGTTTCTGAGATATTTAGTATAAGGGCAAGAGTTGCATAAGTGCTCATTTCTGGACACGCGGCGCGTCGGGCGGCGCGTTGAGCGGCGCGTCAGGTGGTGCGTCGGGCGGCGCGTTGTGCGGCGCGTTGCGAGTTTTTTCCGTTTACGGAGAGGCGGCGTGTGCAGCGGCGGTGTCATCTGTCATGTTTTTATATGCGCGCGCACTGCCGCGTCGACCGCGGCGGTGCACGCGGTGGGCAACGCTGCATCTCAAGCAAACGCGCGTAAAAACGCCTCTCCGTAAACGCTCTCATACATTGTCATATATTTGAATTTTAAGCGGGCCGCGCCGCACGACGCGCCGCGCAACGCGCCACGTCTACGTAAATGAGCCCTAATGCTTTTATTTGTGTAATTTTTTTTATAGTAACTGAATGGCATCAACCAAGCAGTGATCCTATACAAAACTATTAAGATTTCTTCATGGTGACTAAAATTGTGGGAAGGGCACATTGCTCGTAGAATGGATGGCCGATGGGGCCGAAAAGTTCTGGAGTGGCGACCGCGAACTGGAAGACGTTGCGTTGGAAGGCCTCCCACTAGGTGGACCGATGACCAGGTGAAGGTTGCGGGAATCCGCTGGATGTGAGTCGCACGGGATCTGTCAATGTGGCGACACTTCAGGGAGGCCTATGTCCAGCAGTGGACGTCTTTCGGCTGAAATGATGAATGATGACTAAAATTGGATGATCTTTGGGGTAGACCGCGAATCAGCAAGCGTAAGGTGGGACGCCCTCAGGCTCGATGAAGCGACGATTTTCTCAGGGTGGTGCAACAAAAGCATGAGAGTTGCCGAGAATCGAATTAAGTGGCGTGCTGGACATAAGCCTCTTCAATCGCATGCCACTTAATTCGATTCTCGGCATTAAAAGGCGTGCGATTGAAGAGACTTATGTCTAGCAGTTTGTTTGTTCCGTATGGTGTCGGACGTAAAGAATAGCACCATCCCATATCTTCCCGTGGGTGTCGTAAGAGGCGACTAAGGGACTACCAGAGAATGGGCAGCAGCGCTCTCTGTGTCTTTTGGAAGAACTGTACTGCGATCGCCAACCCGCTCGCCAAGCGTGGCGATTATGGCAAAACCCCCCCATTATGAATACCGCATTAAGAAAATGGCCCCTAGTGCCCGGCAGCCCGTCTACCCTAAACTACGGCAGCGGTCGAGGTTACGGCGTGGCAAGGGGTGCGAAGAATCCCCGGATGGGATCCGGCTGCCAATACCAACGACTGGACCTGGCAACGTATAACGCACGCACACTCCGGACCGACGAGAAGATAGCGAAACTCGAAGAGGAATTGAGCAGGCTGCGATGGAGTATTGTGGGATTGTCTGAAGTCCGAAGAGACGGGGAGGACACGATAATCCTGAAATCCGGCAACCTGCTCTATTTCCGTGAGAGTGACCGGCAATCCCAAGGTGGTGTTGGGTTTATCGTCCACAAGTCCCTTGTGAACAACGTGGTGAAGATCGAGAGTGTGTCGACCAGGGTGGCGTACCTTATACTCAGAATATCCTCCAGATATTCGCTGAAGGTCATACAGGTCTACGCCCCGACCTCGGCACACCCCGACGACGAAGTGGAGACCATGTATGAGGATATTTCTAAAGCCATGCATGGTTCCAAAACTTACTTCACCGTTGTCATGGGGGACTTCAACGCGAAACTGGGCAAACGAGACGGGGATGAGCTGCAGGTGGGGCAATTTGGAGTTGGACATCGGAATCGCCGGGGTCACCAACTGGCTAGTTTTATGGAGAAGGAGGGCCTCTATATGATGAACTCCTTCTTCAAAAAGCGTGAGCACAGGAAGTGGACCTGACAAAGCCCCGATGGTGCAACTAGAAATGAGATTGACTTCATCATGTCAACCAAGAAGCAAATGTTCAATGATGTCTCGGTGATCAATTCGGTGAAAACCGGGAGCGATCACCGCATGGTAAGAGGCACATTGAACATCAATATTAAGCTTGAAAGGTCTCGACTGATGAAGTCTACGCTCCGTCCAGCACAGATCCAAATCCAAAACCCCGAGAGCTTTCAGCTTGAACTCCAGAACCGTTTCGAGTGCCTAGGAAGCTCAGTGGACGAATACAACGATGGGTTCGTGGAAACTGTC
The DNA here is from genome assembly GCA_905147715.2 of Xestia xanthographa. Lineage (NCBI taxonomy): Eukaryota > Metazoa > Arthropoda > Insecta > Lepidoptera > Noctuidae > Xestia > Xestia xanthographa. The sequence goes on from LR990655.1 coordinate 5,416,843, forward strand.
CATACGACCGGGTCTAAGTTCTTCAAGGCACGTCGTACACATCAGAACAAGAGACTCTCCGATCACACTCTCAAGCTCATGAAGGAGCGGCGTGAGATGATCCTGCAGTCTTCAGACGAGGCGTGTAAATATCGGCAGCTCAATAGACGGATCTCTAAATCCTTGAAGAGCGACCTCCGCCGCTTTAATACCGAGCGTATTAAAGACGCGATTGAGCGGAATAAAGGCTCCAAGGTATTTGCAAGAGATCTGGCTATTGGGCAGAGCCAGCTCACGAAACTGAAGACCGACGATGGTAGGATCTTATCCGCCAAACCGGAGCTTCTGAGGGAGATCGAGAGCTTCTATGGACAGTTGTACACGTCAACCAGTAAACCCGTTGTAGATCTAGCAAACGACCCAAGAGCTAGACTGACCCGACACTATACCGAAGACATCCCGGACGTCAGCCTGTACGAGATTAGGATGGCTCTGAAGCAGCTCAAAAACAACAAGGCACCGGGTGATGACGGAATTACGGCCGAACTCCTGAAGGCGGGTGGAAAACCGGTACTTAAGGCCCTTCAGAAGCTGTTTAATTCCGTCATACTTGAGGGAAAAACGCCACAGGCATGGTGCAGGGGTGTGGTGGTACTCTTCTTGAAGAAGGGTGACAATGCCCGGTTGAAGAATTATAGGCCCATCTCACTTCTAAGCCATGTCTACAAGTTGTTTTCTAGAGTCATCACGAATCGTCTCGCGCGCAGGTTTGACGATTTCCAGCCACCCGAACAAACCGGTTTCCGAAAAGGCTTTAGCACCGTGGACCACATACATACGCTGCGGCAAGTTATACAGAAGACCGAAGAGTATAACCTGCCCCTCTGTTTAGCGTTTGTGGACTACGAGAAAGCCTTCGATTCGATCGAGACCTGGGCTGTACTGCAGTCTCTCCAACGGTGCCAAATCGACTATCGGTACATCGAGGTGTTGAAGTGTTTGTACAAAAATGCCACCATGTCAGTCCGACTTCAGGACCAAGCCTCGGAACCTATCCTCCTGCAGCGAGGTGTGAGACAGGGAGATTTCATTTCTCCGAAACTGTTCACCGCTGCACTGGAGGATGTCTTCAAGGTTCTGGACTGGAGAGGGCTAGGCATCAACATCAATGGCGAGTACATCACTCACCTTCGGTTTGCCGACGATATAGTGGTCATGGCTGAGACCATGGAGGACCTCAGTACAATGCTCGATGACCTCAGTAGAGCTTCCGGAAGAGTGGGTCTTAAAATGAACATGGACAAAACCAAGGTCATGTTGAATGCCCATGTCACACCCACTCCTATCAAGATCGGAGACTCCACACTCGAAGTTGTAGACGATTATGTGTACCTAGGACAAACGGTCCAGTTAGGTAGGTCTAACTTCGAGAAAGAGGTCAATCGTCGAATCCGACTAGGCTGGGCAGCGTTCGGGAAGTTGCGCGGTATCTTCTCGTCCAACTTACCGCAGAGTCTCAAGACGAAAGTCTATGACCAGTGTGTGTTGCCAGTGATTACATACGGGACCGAAACGTGGTCGCTCACAATGGGCCTCATCAGAAGGCACCCAAAGGGCAATGGAGAGGGCTATGCTCGGAGTTTCCTTGCGCGATCGAATCAGAAATGAAGACATCCGCAAGAGAACCAAGGTTACCGACGTAGCCCGAAGAATTGCCAAACTTAAGTGGCAGTGGGCAGGGCACATTGCTCGCAGAACGGATGGCCGATGGGGCCGAAAAGTTCCGGAGTGGCGACCGCGAACCGGAAGACGTTGCGTTGGAAGGCCTCCCACTAGGTGGACTGATGACCTGGTGAAGGTTGCGGGAATCCGCTGGATGCGAGTCGCGCGGGACCGGTCAATGTGGCGACACTTGGGGGAGGCCTATGTCCAGCAGTGGACGTCTTTCGGCTGAAATGATGATGATGATGATGTCTAGCAGTGGGCTGTTGTAGGCTGATGATGATAATAACTAAAATTAATGAATGTGGGTTCACATTACTATTTTGACATACCAAGCATACTTGGTAGTGTTGACGGATGGTCGATGGCTAATGATGAGTTTTGAAGTGTATCAGCAGGCGTAGTGACATTCTCCAGCTTCTACTGACGTCAGAGGCAAAATGGGTGGCATTTTGGGTAAGGCCGCAGTGGACAATGGATAAGCTGGTTAGATTTTTTTGTTAGTAGTAAGGCTTTTTGGAAATCCAATAAAATTGTCTTTATTATCATCATTCTCATTTGCCTAGACTTTTCTCAACTATGTCGGCTTCCAGTCTAACCGGATACAGCTGAATAATATTATTTTACCCATACTGGTTCTGTTTAGGTTTTGTAGAATGTACTTGTGAGAAGTCACCTAGAAACAAGTGCATTCATTTGGAATCCACACGAAAGAAAATACAGCTTCATGTTGGAGAAAATGCAGAATAAATTCTGTAGATTCCTCTAGCTCAAGCAATATGGAGTTTATCCCTTTTATCCCCTGATGTACCCAAGTCTCTTCGTCCTGGGCATGGTTGGGTACACCAGGCTGGCAGTAAGAAGGGACGTGGCGCTAGTCAAGTACGTGGCGAGCGTACTGCTAGGGCTGCTGCAGCACCCCGGGGTGCTGGCTGCGCTGCGGTTGCGCGCGCCGGATGGGTGCGTAGGAGCGCGCTGTCGCCCCGCACTGTTAGACGTCCCAGCGGCTAGGACTAACCTACTCAAGTTTGCCCCTATGTCGCGAGCTGCACGTATGATTAATATTATAGCGCTATCGGAAGATATATTTGGGCAACACCTGCCGAGATTTATCCAGAGGGCTCAAATCATAATTGAAAAAAGTGTGCAACTGTGAACACTGTCATGTTCAATTAATTTAGGTATTATTGTTTATGCTGGGTAATTTTACGTATTTTATATTGCGTGTTTTTCTATTTTATGTGTTTTCTATATTGTATGTCATAGAGCATCGTATTGAACGAGTCTGTAAAGAAAGATGTTATAATTTGTGGTAAATAAATAAATATCAGTATTTTCACAATCCAGTTAGTACTGGCACGATATTCCTTGTCAGAATGAAATTATCCTTGTATTTATTAAAAAGGCAATGGACAATGCTTCAGCCAAGAGCTGCTTACCTGCCTATAATCAAAAATGATGTACCTCTCTCTCCCATCAATCTTGAGCAGACATTAAGTACTTACATCTGTATCCCAGTTCTCACCTGGCATGGCGCCAAGTACTCCACGAAACTACCAGGGAGTAATGAGTTAAAGTGGGAGGAAAAATGCTTTACTTCACAAACATGCTCACTTTCTATAGCACACGCGATTCGTCAGTATGGTTTAAGGAATAAGATTTGTTACCTATTTTTTATTGCAATTGCTATTGTCTGAGAGTAAGCTGGAACAAGGAGGTGCAATCAGTAATGTTTTAGAGTTTTGTTTATGTTTTTGTTATGGGCAAATGCCTCACCTTTTTCCTTCCAAACCTCTCCAACTTGTACGATATCTGGCCATGTTCGCCCCGCAAACAAGATCAGACCGTCACACTACCTTCACTGCAGTCTACCTCGTTTTAGATAGAGTTAATGATTCATAAACAATTAAATTTGAGGGACTCATTGTTAGTTTTCAATGACCGGCCAAATTTTCAGAAATGGTTTAAAATCGATAATAATTTCGAAATAATGAAAAAAAAAACATAAAAAAAAAAAATGTATTCCTGTCCACCACTAAAAAGCAAACGTGTGTTTATTGCAACAGCACAATTTAGTTCAACAACCTAGATAGGTAGCGGTTAGCACACACATACATTTGGCGGTGCATGCACGCACACAAGTGCATTGATTCCCACTAGGTTTATGATTTAGGTAATTTTTAGGACACTTTCAAATGAATGCTATTATTTTATTTTATATTTTTTGACAATAATATTTAAAGTGCACTTTTGGTTTGATATCTAGATTTTAATTTTAAATTCTGGCTGGTCATTGATTATAGTAACATATAATGTCTACGTATGAGAGTAAAAAACAATATTGGATTCACATACCTAAGTTTTCAAAAAGTTAATGTCAATCCAGTTGAAACTTGTTGTATAAATACAGAACACTATGAAACTGATTGGTATTGGCCCTTTGTACCAAGACGATGCGAAGTTGATCCCATAGGCCTGAATTCTTGTCGCGCTGACAGTCGGTCGCGTACGGTTGCTTGTGACGTCAGCGTCGCAGTATGGTGCTATATAGATCACAAGATATACTCGTACACGACCGACCGTGCGCGACAAGAATTCAGGGCTTAGTGTGGGAAAAAGGAACAAATTCGGCAGTCAACGCCTTTGAACATAGAAGAAGGTCCAACATCACCTACGGCTATATCCTACAATGTCTTCAATGGTGTTCTGACATGTCCGCTTTGTGCTCGGAGTTTGTCGTACAAAGTTGGATATATGGTAGCCACTTGAGAGCACACGAAACAGCAGCACGGTAAAGGTCTCGACAACCAAGCCATCGAATGCAATCGCTGTGGTCGAAATCGGTTCATTTTCATTTCATTTCATTTCATTTATTCGTGAACAATTTACATTGTGTTGAATATACATGCAATTTACATAAAATAATTATAAGAACTATGAATAATTAAATAACATTCCAAGAAATTTAAAATATAGTGCCCAACAGTTACAAATATCATGTCCAAACAGTTTTAAAATACTAATATACAGTTCTAAAATAATATAATTAAAATGTCAAACACTTCAAAAATACCATGTCAAAACAGTCATAGAACAATATAATTAAAATGACAAACAGTTTTAAAATAAAATATCAAACAGTTTTAAAATAAAATGTCAAACAGTTTTAAAATACAATGTCAATATAGTTGTAAATATAATGTCAAACAGTTTTAAACATGATGTCAAGAGATTTTAGAATTTAAGTCAAAAGTTTTCATATATTATTGTGTGGCATTAGTTCCGATATGTTGTATATACATATTTCTATTAAAAAGGCCTTTAACTTTGCTTTAAACAAGTGGGTGTTATAAATCAGGGTCTTTAGTTCAGAAGGCAACTTGTTGAATATCTCTACAGCTTGGTACTTCGGGCAATGCTGTACTATATTAAATTTTGGTGCTATTTGTTGTTTGAAGATTTTTCTTCGCGTGTTCTCTCTAAGCTCACGTTCCTCTAGTGATTCAAACTCATGTAGGTACTTTGCAAAAAGACTTAAGAGGACCAATATATATAGACTAGGTACCGTTAATATTCCCAATTTTTTAAAGTAATCTCTGCATGAGACACGCTGTGAAACTTTAACTATTGTCCTTATGGCTCGTTTCTGTAAGATGAAAGCTCTCTGCCAGTTTGAACTATAACTATTTCCCCAGAGCACGATGCTATACCTTATCCTAGACTCGACCAGGGCATAATATACAGCCTTTAACTGTTCTATATTCAACTCATCCCTAAGGCTCCTTAGTGCGTAACATGCTGACGATATGGATGAATCAATAGCAGCAAGCTCCGGTTTCCAATTCAAATGTGAATCTATGTTAATTCATAAAAATTTAACCTTATCCACTAATTCAATCTTGTCTCCATTTATTTGTATATCTAAGTTATCTTTATTACGAGTCGTAGTCTATCTATACTAATATTATAAAGAGGAAACCTTTGTATTTTTGTATTTTTGTATGTTTGTATTGAATAGGCTCAAAAACTACTGGACCGATTTCAAAAAATCTTTTACCATTACTTAGAGGGATTCTTCCGAATCCGTATAGGCTATATTTTATCCCCGTACTCCCACGGGAACGGGAACTACGCGGGTGAAACCGCGTGACGTCCGCTAGTCTTAAATAATATGAGGTTAGTTTTGCTTGTATTTAGTATTAAATTATTGGCTGTAAACCATTCACAAATTTTTCCTATAATTGTATCAGTATTTAATGTAAATTTTTCTCTATGTCTTTTGCACCAATTATTATGTTTGTGTCATCAGCAAAAACAACAAGTTTCTCGTTTGGATGAGTTTTATTTATGAAGTTGAGTAAGTCATTAGTAAAAATAATATATAGTACAGGTCATAAGGTTAGACGGCATCATTACTAAGAAGATCTAGATTCTAGATAGAAGCTATGCAGCAGCAACCCTAGCCAAGTTGACAATCTACAATCGTTAACGCTAGTAGAAAACTATTCAAATGAATGGGAATGACATCATCTCAACGTTAAATCACGTGATCAACACAAACGAATAGAAAATTTGTAGACAAGTTTACATCGTTCAAAATGATAGAATAGAATGTTATCGTTTCTACAATGTTGATCGCTAAACTCTTTGTTTGGTAGGAACGCTCACCATAGACTAAAGTGTAGGTTTTTTCTAAAAACATTAGAGAACGAGCGATCGACTCAGTCGTGTAAACTTGGCTACCAATTTAGCGCTTTTTACAATCGCTTACGCCGCTTTATCGAGGCGTTTACGATTGTAGAAAGAGAATCGATACGAAACTTGGCTAGGGGTGAAGATTTTACAAAATAAGAAACAGCTTATAAGTTAAATTCAATCATTATAATTATTTGTGTCGGAAGTATCACTCCTAAATATGTAAGCCCCGGGCGTTAGACTAAGCGCCTTCTATGATAATCCAAATGGCGCAGTTGAGGATTGCGGACTTATTTTCAAGGTTTCATTCCTACTCGTCTGACTACCTCGTTGGTCTAGTGGTTGCAAACGCGACTGATGAGCATGAGGTTCTGGATTCGATTCTCGGGTTGGTCAAAGTGTTTTTGGGGTTTTCCATTAGGAATTTTTAAGTAGCAGCCATGGAGTGGACTGGACTTGTGCCCAGTTAATGGCAATAGGCTCGCATCCTATTACATGGGACTTAAACACAAATGGCAAAATGTGGCTGTGCTACTAATAAGAACTGCTTGTCTCTTCGAGGATTACAGGCGTGATGTTATATTCAATTCCTTTAAGACTACATAAATAAAGATAATTGTATTTATACCACACCTGCTTGGAAAGTACTTTTCATCCCTTCTATTCGAAAAGTGTCGTTTTGTTCCCCTTTTAGCGGGAGCAAAGTAGCTCTTTTCTCCACTAGACTTTTTAGCGGGCAGTAATGAGATTTGAATTTGGAACATGAATCGTTCATTGAAATCGAACGAAAATTGTATAAATTAGTGTTTGTACGGTGCGGGGGTCAGCACCCGCATTGTAGAAAATATCAAATTTTCTACATCAAAGGAACCTTTTCCTGAGCACCAGCCAGATACTGAGATTACAAACACTCAAAATACTGGATGACTTTTTTATCACTTTCCAAAAAAAATGGGTATATTCGGTGAATGGAGTAGAAGCTTAGGGCATACCTAGTTTTGTTTTTTCCACAGTTTAGAAAAGAATTGATCCATCATCAAAATACGCTACAAATTTCAAGTAAACTTTTCATATTAGAACAAAGAAAGAGAAAATAAAAAACAAAAAATGTAAAATATCGAATTTCACATCAAACGAAAAAATAAATATATTTTTTTTTAATTTCGAATTAAAAAAAAGAACTAAGTGTGGCATTTGCTTCTACTCCGTTCACCTATTATACCCATTTTATTTTGAATTGTGGTAAAAATTCATTCTGTATAAATAAATCCACAACTATATCAATCCCAAACAAAACACAGTGACAATAAATTTTCGAAATTTCGCCAGTGTATTAGATATAAATATAAATTTGTAATTGACCTTTTTTACATTCATGTCATTTTTTAAATTAAACTTATTCATTAATTACTTAATAGTGTCTCTTATTTATTTTCTCATAGAACGAGATGAAAAGTAGAGTATATGACTCGAGAGCAAACATATTTTTCCCTCAGGCGATGTACTTTGAATCCCTCGCTACGCTCAGGATTCTATTTTAGAATCCCTCGCTATGCTCGGGATTCTATTCTAGAATCCTTCGCTTCGCTCTGGAATCAAAATAGCGCCCTCGCCGTAAAAATACTATTTTGCTCCCTTGTCATACAATCTACTATTGATACTTTATCAAATTTACTGTAGAAAGTACGTCATTGCATATCGAACAAATATGCGGGGAGAAAACGCATCTGAGCGGGAGAGAAAAGTGTATGAAAATCCATTTCTTACGTGGTTTTTCTTTTTTAATTTTGGGTAAGACTATGCGCCGGTAACCTAAATATCAAAAGCCAAAAAGTTTTTACAGTGAGTTTTTATCTCCAAGTTCGCAAAATGACACTGGCCACTAGCTGTGTGTTGGATGGTGTCGGGCTGGCAGTGCGACCCTGCGGCGGCAGGATAAACAATTTGAAAAAAGAACATGTGAAAATTGCAGACGCCATTGGCGCCATTTCCAGTTTGTGTGTTGTTTGAGGATTCAGTTTTCGTAGAAAGTAAAATAAAACTATCAAAATGATAAGTAGTGATAGTGATGATGAAGATTTGGTGTAGTATAAAGCACTATGTATCACTCGAGAGAAACTGCGATTCCCGATCTCGGGTGTTTTAAAGCCCTCGCCTACGGCTCGTGCTTCAAACGACACCCTCGACGGTAATCGGTCACTTTCTCCTCTCGGTGAACAATGTACTATTAAACCATGTACAATCTCATTCATTTCACCGTCATCGTAAATTCATACCACAATCCCCGTTTAAAGAAGAGTAAACTCAATCACGTTCGAAAAAAAAAGATAAATAAATTATGTAAAACATTTTGTAAACACGAAAGGTCAAAAGAAATGAACTGGTCGCATTCTTGTAGGCTCGCACTTACATCGATAAACATTTGCATCTTCTCAAGGATATCAACGGTGAAAATAAAACCATGGTGCGATGCGGAAATGGAGTAACGATGGCTCAGTGATACCGGCCCCGACTTACATGGTCACACTCGTAGGTTTGAACCGAGGAGCTCGTGGCTAATAACAGCCGCTCCTTCAGGTTAAGCCGCTCTTGCCTAGGTTGGTCCGTGGATGGGTGATTACCCATTACATGCCGAGGGACCTCCGTGCCTCGGCATGCGGTTGTTATTTATAGATCTTTGGCAGTCGCTGCTGGCCAGTGCCCAAAAGTCTAACAATCAGGTTTAGCAAGGGGAATCGTGATACCCAGTACTAACTGGGTTGTGGAGGTCAGATAGGCACTCCATGTAAAATACTGGTATTCAGCTGAATCTGGTAAAACTGGAAGTCAACCACAACATAGTTGGGAAAGGATCACTCGTAGGTTTCAACTTAATTAGTGTTATTTATTTCGTCGCGACTGCTCTCCAAACGTTAAAAGAAAACATTGTCAAAAACCGACAGGTCATAGAACCAACACTTCGAAGATAGTTAGATACGCAATGGGTCCGCATGGTAGATGATGGCCCATTCTCTCTCAAAGAGAGGAGGCCTGTGTCTCAGACGGCACAAGGCTGATTATGTATGATGCGGATAGCAAAATGAATACCGAGTAAGTATCGAAAGACGGAAGATTGACTAGCGATACAAATGTGTCGAATAACAAATCTTAATGTGTTTTGGTCTAGATATCAAAGCTTTACTTTGAAATCTGAACTTCAAAGGAAACCTGAAAGGGACTGAACCGAAACGCATTAGTATCCAGCGGGTTTGAAGTCTCTAATGTTTGAACAATACACAATTACACAATAATGTGTTTCCTGTAACATTATCATTAATTTTCCACTATCAGATTAGCGTCCCAATTTCATATTTTTACGAATAGACATGTGATGAAGGATCATACCTCCTCATCACGTAAACGTACCACATGGACCGTAGCAAGTGTAAGAATAAATGCAATAAGAAGATATCTTGCACCAACCCCGAAATAAGCAAGACACGATGATTACTAGTGCTGTCAGATATAATATGATGATAGACTAGCTTCTGCCAGCGGCTTCGCCCGCGTGAAGTTTGATAATTGTCCCGTGGCATCTCGTTACCAGGATAAAAAGAAAAATAAATCTTATGTCTTAATCTAGATTATAAACTATAGCTGTTCCCCGCGGTTTCACCCTCGCTACTCAGCACCTGTTCGTCGTAGCGTTATGTTATATAGCCTATAGCCTTCCTCAAGAAATGGACTATCCAACACTAAAAGAATTTTCCAATTCCAACCAGTAGTCCCTGAGATTAGCGCGTTCAAACAAACAAACAAACAAACTCTTCAGCTTTATAATATACTAGCTGACCCGCGCAACTTCGTCTGCGTCACATAATATAGCTTATAGCTGTTCCACGCGGTTTCACCCTCGCTGCTCAGCACCTGTTGGTCATAGCGTGATGTTATATAGCCTATAGCCTTCCTCAAGAAATGGACTATCCAACACTAAAAGAATTTTCCAATTCCAACCAGTAGTCCCTGAGATTAGCGCGTTCAAACAAACAAACTCTTCAGCTTTATAATATTATAGAATAGATGATGATGATGATGATGATGATGATAGATATGCGGTTAGGCAGAAGTGGTTATGTTTAAGTCCCATGTAACAGAGGGGGCGAGCCTATTGCCGTCAGCCGGGCACCTATACAGACTTCGTGGATGCTACTAAGAATTTCTTGATAGAAAAATCCAGTAATAGTCTGCCCGACCTGGGAATCATGGGAATTACTATTTAATTTAATCAGGCAAGTACACCAGGTGAGGTAAGTATGAGTAATGAGTAATAAGTATAGTGTACGTCCTGGTGCTATTGCAAGCTATTGCAAGCACCATAGTTTCTTATAGACTTGGAATTGGAGGAACGTCAGATATATTTTATAATAAATCGATTGGCTAAAAATAACTACGAAATTGGTCCAGTTTTTTTTTATAGATATCTCATTATTATCCTTAAAGTTTGACCTTAAAAATACATGTCCTATTAGTTACATGTATGGTAGTACTTAAAGTGCGGGTAATTTAATTATATTTTTTTCCAAACCATAAGGAAAACATGTAGTTCATTATTTTGTATTATTGGTGGTTGTAAATTGTTGTTTTTTTTCGGCAATTACCGGCCCCTCCCTCCTTTTTGCACGTCATAAACTAGTACTATTAAGTAGGTCATCAATATTCAGAGAACTATATTTTAGCGTGTATTCATTGATATGTACTGGTGGTAAAAATAGGGTTGGCAAAAACACCTAGAGATTATGCCGCTGCGATGGCGATCTTTACCATCTAATTCTAGATGGTAAAGATCGCCATCGATAGTACTTTTATCTTTCATCATCATCATAGGCCTCCCCCAAGTGTCACCATATTGACCGTTCTCGTGCGTCTCGCATCCAGTGGATCCTCACAACCTTCACCGGGTCATCGGTTCACCTAGTGAGAGGCTTTCCAACGCAACGTCTTTCAGTTCGCGGTCGCCACTTTTTGGCCCCATCGGCCATCCATTCTGCGAGCAATGTACCCTGACCATTAGCACTTAAGTTTGGCAATTGTTTGGACTACGTTGGTAGTACTTTAACTGCACTCAATAAAGCAGGAAATCTGCTAGACTAATTGGCCAAAAAAAATAGTATATTTGTAAACGAACTCATTTTTAAATGCAAATGTAAAAGTCGTGCAGGATCTTAAATTACCCGTTGATTTCAATCTACACAGCCTAAACTTTTACATCAAATTATTTTCGTGAGCAACTCAAAAGGTTATAACCTCCTTTTAAACACACGTCTACTTGACCAACCCACAAAACTCATTATCTTTCCTTCTATTGTTTTTTTTTTTGCTCGGCTTTCGCCCACTTTGCTACTTCTCCCAAATATGGTGACCCTATCTTGGTCATCAGAATCCGGCCTATATCTCAAGTTCGTCAAGTGACCGCGCGTCGCTGTCGGTGGCGGTAGGACGAGCGGTATATAAGCTCGGTCTGGTATGTCGTCTGCACTCATTCGATCAGTGATAACCTCAGGATCAGCAATGGCAGCCAAGGTAGGTTGTCGTGTAAATTGTGTTTTTGGGGTTCGAAATTTTGGGTGTAATTGAAATAGAAAAAGTCTTTTAGTTTGGAAAATGATTTAAAAACATGTGTACTTTTATATTTTTGGGATGTTACAGTAATTTAGGCTAGAGTAGACTTGGATCAGTTAGATTCAGACAACTTTCCTACTTTTTTAAATAACCCATTAAACTTTAACAGATTAATCAAAAGACTTGCAAACGAGTTTGTGTCTATTTACACTTATAATAAGTTTTTGACAAAATTAATTGTTGTTCCAGTTCGTAGTTCTCGTCGCCCTGGTAGCCGTGGCCCACTGCTCAGTGGTGCCAGTGGCGCGAGTAGACGGCGACTCCAGCAGCTTCTCCTACGAGGTGGCCGACCCCAACACCGGCGACTACAAGAGCCAGGTGGAGACCCGCGTCGGCGGCGCCGTGACCGGCCAGTACTCGCTGCTCGACGCCGACGGCACCAAGCGCACCGTCGACTACACCGCCGATGACGTCAACGGGTTCAACGCTGTTGTGCGGAAAGATGCCGCTGTTGTCTCCACCCCTGTTGTTGCCGCCGCTCCCGCGGTTGTAGCCGCCGCTCCTGAGGTGGTTGCCGCCCGCACTGTTGTTGCTCCTTCTGTATACGCTGCTCATGGCGCTCCTGCCTTCTATGCTGCTCAAGCCGCTCCTGCCTTCTACAGCGCTCAGGGCGCTCCCACTTTCTACGCCGCTCAGTCCGCTCCCACTTTCTACGCCGCTCATCAGTCCGCTCCCGCTGTATACGGAGCTCCTTCAGTCTATTCCTACGGAGCTCCCTCAGTCTACTCCTACGGAGCTCCTTCTGTCTACACCTACGGTCCCTCCGTGTACTCGGCTCCCCTCACTTACGCCACTAAGTGGTAAAAATAATAATGTGTGCTTATCGTAATGGTGCTCTTTGTATATAATGTATATTTTTTAGTAAAAAGTGAAACTACCTAATCTTTTTGTTGTGATTTTTACAAACCCTTTTATTTTCCATATTTTTGTGATTATAACTACAAAATTGGCATCAGTGCTGTGACCAGCATAATTACCATGACAATGCAAGAAAAGTTAATATTTTGGGGAACATTTTGAGTTTCAAATAAAAAGATCAATTGACATTTGAGACATTTAAAATCAATATATATGCTAAAACGCTTATCTTAAGATCAAAGATTACAGATGTAATAGTAATTACTATGCAATTAGTAGTAATGTACAACAAGGAAATAAAGAGCAACTGGTTCTGCTGTGAGTAACCGTCTTTTAGGACCAACGTACTACATTGGAATCTGGTTTACGTACTTAATGTATAACCAAATTAATATATTATTACTGTTGTTGTGTTACTGTGTAGCCAAATATGGCCAAAAAACAATCAATTAAGTGTGTATTTTTATCAACTTATTCTTAACCAATTTAATTTAAGTACCTACATGGCAAATTAAGTTAGCAATGTATATAGGATGTTTTTTTCCAAGGGGGCGTGGATGGACATTCAAAAGAATAAGTCTCGAGCCCGTTTTTGACGAAAATTAAGACACAATTGGATATTTGAAAAATAAGTTTTCCAGCCAGGTATCATACCCGTTGATTTTGGGAAAAAAAAAATAAAAAAAAAACGTTTTGATGTTCTGCGACGACTTTTAAAGGAAGTTCGTAGATTATGTCAATCCTTGTTTTTCCCCACATAGAGAGGCCTGCATCCCGGCAGTGGGAATCATCATCTGCCTAGCCTTTTCCCAACTATGTTGGGGTCGGCTTCCAGTTTTACCGGATGCAGCTGAATACCAGTATTTTACAAGGAGCGACTGCCTATCTGACCTCCACAACCCAGTTAGTACCAGGTAATACGATACCCCTTGGTAAGACTGGTTGTCAGACTATTTGGACCTCTGACTTCCTGTAACGACTGTCAAAGATCTACAAATGACAGCTGGGACCAACGGCTTAACGTGCTTTCCGAGGCACGGAGGAAACTCGGTATGTAATGGGTGGTCACCCATCCACAGACCAACCTAGGCAAGCGCGGCTTAACCTAACGATCGACCCGAGCGGCTGTTATTATTTAGTCACGAGCTCCTGCGTCCCGGCAGTGGGAATATAATAGGCTAATTATGATACGGTTTTCGAACCATATCTCATCATAATGATGAATAATGCTCGATGATGATGATGATGAGAAATTAGATTCTACGCGTGGATATTGGTGAAGACGTATCTAGTCAATTTAAACGGCTATATTTACTAAGTTCCCCTTGGGTATTTTCCAACCACAATGCGAGCGAAGCCGCACGCAAAATCTAGTTAGTTACTGTTTCATGCTTATTTAGGTATTTCAAAAAAGTTTGAAAAGAATATCACACTCTTTTTGGCTCCGTCACAGCCCGGTAACAACTATAAACCAGGGACTATTACTAATGTTTCTTTTAATTTTGCATTTTAAATCACGGAAACGCATTAATGTTATGAACATATCAACATACAATATTATCACAATACCGTAGTCAGTAGTTAGTGGCCTAAAGGTCGGTCAATCACTGCGGTTCAAAGAAATCGCTCGACGAACTCAAACCTGTTATACCACTTGCACTGAATAAGTACATAATAATTGCAGCTGTCGTCGTTACTACTCGATATCCGGCAGCTGATCTTTGTTTAACTTATAATGGAAAATGCAGCAATCGCAGGGCTGAAATTATTTGCTTGACAGTACAGTTAAGTAATAATGTGCTTACTACTACAAGTATTTATCTGGTTGTCATTCATCTTTGACAGTCGTTGCAGGTAGTCAGTGGCTCGAAAGTCTGACAGCCAGTCTTACCAAGGGGTACCGTATTTCCCAGTTCTAGCTGGGTTGTGAAGGTCAGATAGGCAGTCGCTCTATGTAAAATACTGGTATTCAGCTGCATCGGTGAAGACTGGAAGCCGACCATAACATAGTTAGGAAAAGGCTAGGCAGAGAGAACTTTTGTTAGTTCTCGATTCTAATTTAATGATCAAGACCTTTCATTACTCTTAGTCAATGTAGCGTTCTACTAGGTCGTTAGTTACGATGGTTAATCTTGTGTCGGACGCGTCACTAAGATTTAGAGTTCCATTTATCTCCATTCGGTTATAGCTCACCAAATGGCAGGTGTAATTTACGTTATAATTATAATTACTGTTCAATATTCTGTATTTATGAAAGTAGATTGCGCTAAATACGAATAGTCACTGAATCGAGTAAATATGATATAAATTAAATTAATAGTTCATCCGGCCGTAACACATTGTTATTTTCAGTCGACTCGTAGGAAATCAAAACAAGAAAAATAGGTAGTTTCACTTTTTACTAAAAATATACATTATATACAAAGAGCACCATTACGATATGCACACATCATTATTTTTACCATTTAGTGGCGTAAGTGAGGGGAGCCGAGTACACGGAGGGACCGTGGGCGTAGATGGAAGGAGCTCCGTAGGAGTAGACTGAGGGAGCTCCGTAGGAATAGACTGAAGGAGCTCCGTATACAGCGGGAGCGGACTGAGCGGAGTAGAAAGTGGGAGCGGACTGAGCGGCGTAGAAAGTGGGAGCGGCCTGAGCGCTATAGAAGGCAGGAGCGGCTTGAGCAGCATAGAAGGCAGGAGCGCCATGAGCAGCGTATACAGAAGGAGCAACAACAGTGCGGGCGGCAACCACCTCAGGAGCGGCGGCTACAACCGTGGGAGCGGCGGCAACAACAGGGGCAGAGACAATAGCGGCATCTTTCCTCACAACAGCGTTGAACCCATTGACGTCATCGGCGGTGTAGTCGACGGTGCGCTTGGTGCCGTCCGCGTCGAGCAGCGAGTACTGGCCGGTCACGGCGCCGCCAACGCGGGTCTCCACCTGGCTCTTGTAGTCACCGGTGTTGGGGTCGGCCACCTCGTAGGAGAAGCTGCTGGAGTCGCTGTCTACTTGCGCTACTGGCACTACTGAGCTGTGGGCCACAGCTACCAGGGCGGCGAGAACTACGAACTGGAACAACATTAAATCATTAAAATCATGATCAATAAACTGGAAACAGCTTCAATTTAGAACTACTCCAGTTTGTGTGTAAAGTGCTACTGCAACAGTTGTCAGATGCAACATTAAAATTACAATTATAAATGGTTTATTAATTGATTCTTCACCATAATGCTTATCATGATCAATCCCTTAAAGGAATACACTATGAATAGGTTTTATAAATTAGACGAAGAATTCAGAAGCCGTCTTGAATGCAATGCACTGTTTATTGATTGGCAAATATATTTTCTGAACACCAAATAATACAAGACATACCTTGGCTGCCATTGCTGATCCTGAGGTTATCACTGATCGAATGAGTGCAGACGACATACCAGAGTGAGCTTATATACCGCTCGTCCTGCCGCCACCGACGGTGACGCGCGGTCACTTGACGAACTTGAGATATAGGCCGGATTCTGACGACGCGCCGAACTCGTGGTAATTAGAACAAGTTTTGGCTGAGGTAGATGAAATGATAGGTGCAAAGATCAATGACGTATTTGGCTGCTGTCATTACTACGAATTCAACACTAAGCTAGCTAATCTATCATTACTGCTAATTCAGTGTGAATTGGTTTGATAAGCACGTAATTATATTACAATTTAGCGTCATTATAGCTTTGGAAAACTGCCACTTGAAATTTAATTTGATGATTACGTATTGGTTTGTTTTAACACTGTTAGGTACCATCTTTATGTTCCCTAATTCCTGGAGTGGAGCCAAGTCGATGCCCAGATTGTGTTTATCAGTAGGCTTTGTTGCCTGAATCGATATTCTAAATCGGTATCTTATTTGGTTTTCGACATCAAGAATTAACATCAACTTTAAATTCTCTATCTAGACGGTGTTTTTGTTTTATCTCTTTTTGTAGTAGGTAAACATCTTTTGATTATTTCTTTGGTTGCTCTCATTGGTAATTAAGAGAGCTGTGGTTTCGTGTAAACGGCCTCGATTTTTGGGTTAAAAATTGTGGATTCAAACCCATAGTGGTTCCTATATATTTCTTTATATAATTACCACTGCTCTCAAAATGGTGAAGAAACAGAGCATGTCCGCGAACAAAAGCTTTGAAGATATGTGACGTTTTTTTACGTTTGTTAGCACGTTGTACGTTTATTAGCACTGTGCCCACGTGGTGGTGGGCTACGGTCAACTCTTACATAGTAGCCCCGGGTTCCGGTGTCCGAACAGTAGGAACATTACACGGCTCTTCGTATTATTATGTTTACATAGCAACACGAGAAGTTTGCGTAATTACATTAGCAATAGCTGAGCAATTCGTGCACCAACCTTCACGCGTGGGGTGTTGGACGGAAGCACGTTGGTGACATTATATTGTGGCGTCGTTCATTGATACCGGACATCAAAAACTTGTTACGCTTATGTATGAATAAAATATTGTAATAGATAATTATGATAATTTTAGGTATGATAAATATTGTAATGGTATCTACTTTTTTTAAGCAGTAACCGAGTGTTTTGTTTAAGCCCACATTCTGCGAGTATTTAGTTCCATGTAATAAAGATCAAACTAATTTATATCATACTGCGTTGTGGACTGAACGTTCATCATCTTCCTGCCCTTATCCCATGTTACTTGGGGTCGGCGCAACATGTTTTTTTCTTCCATTCTCCCCTGTCAACCGTCACACAGTCATTTACACCTTTTTCATTCATATCATTCCTTACACAATCCATCCATCGTTTCTTTGGTCTTCCTCTCCCCCTCCATCCATCAACATTTATATTCATCACTCTTTTAGTCACATGCGATTCTTCCCTCCTCATCACATGCCCATACCAAGATAGTCGATTCCCTTTCAACTTTTCTGTAACTGGCGCAACTTTCAAACTTCCTCTAATATACTCATTCCTTATTTTATCTATTCTTGTCACACCACACATCCACCTCAACATTCTCATCTCCGCTACATGCAATCTTTTTTCATCCATCTTCTTCACAGCCCAGCATTCCGATCCATACAGTACGACAGGTCTAATCACGGACTTGTATATTTTCCCCTTTAACTTGAGGGGCATCCGTGGGTCGCAAGTTGTTCCAGTGACCTGTCGCCATTTCATCCATCCTGAGTTGATCCGATGCGTTACGTCACGGTCTACTTCACCATCCCCTTGGACAAGCGACCCGAGGTACCGGAAATCGGAACAGATCGGTATGGGCGTTCCGGCAAGAGTTATAGGCGTAGGACTGGAGAGACCGCCGAAATCACAAAATAAGTATTCTGTTTTGGACCTACTTAATTTCAGGCCAACATTCTCCAGTCTTTGCCACCACACCTCCAATCTGCTCTGGACCTCTTGGCCACTCTCGGCAACCAACACAATGTCGTCGGCAAACAGCATACACCAGGGAGCCTCTTCCTGGATGTCCGACGTAAGTGCGTCCATTATCACCAGGAAGAGGTACGGGCTTAGAGCCGACCCTTGGTGCAAGCCAACAGCCACATTGAAGCTGCCGGTAGTGCCCACTGTAGACCGGACTTGGGTACTACATCGACTGTACATCGCTCGAATCAACTGCACATACTTCCCAGGCATACCTTTCTCTTTCAGGGCCCACCACAAAACCTCACGAGGGACCCGGTCGTATGCCTTTTCGAGGTCGATGAACACCATGTGCAAGTTTTTGTGCATACTTCTGTATTTCTCGCACAGCTGGCGGATGGCAAAAATGGCGTCCGTCGTTCCCCGACCAGGCATAAAACCGAATTGATTTCGTGAAATTTCGCTCTCTTCTCTCAGTCGTCTTTCAATAACTTTCTCCCAAACTTTCATACTATGTGCCATTAGCTTTATTCCTCTATAGTTATTGCACTCCAGCACATCACCTTTGTTTTTAAAGATGGGCACCAGCGAACTTTTGCACCATTCGTCAGGTATGGCCTCTTCCAGCAGCAACTTATTGAAGAATAAAGCTAACCACGTCCATCCATCCACCCGTAATAACTTCCAAACCTCAACTGGTATACCGTCAGGTCCTAATGCTTTACCATTCTTCATTCCATTTACTGCTATTCTCACTTCATCCATACTAACCATTCTCACTAGACCCTCATTCACTGGTTTATTGTCTAGCACACCATTCCAGTCATTCTCTTCATTCATCAGTCTTTCGAAGTACCCCTTCCACCTATCCTTTATTTTCTCATCATCTGACAGAACCATTCCATCTTCATCTTTTATGCATTTTATCTGGCATACATCTCTCGACTTTCTTTCTCTAGCTCTCGCAAGCCGATATAGGTCTTTTTGGCCTGCTGGACTATCGAGTGCGTCATAAAGCTTATCCTGGGCTTTTGCTCTGGCTATGGTCACAGCTTTCTTCGCTTTTTTCTTAATAGCATCATACTCACTCTTCCTTTCAGCTTTCAGACTAACATTTGCAACTTCAACACTCTGCCATTCCTTAAATTTTCTCTTCTTTTCCTTCAACACTTTCTGGATTTCTGTCGACCACCACCATGTATCCCTATCTATCGTACCCCTTCCCTTCGTCTCTCCTAAAACATGCTTTGCTACGCTCCTAATACACACAGCTATCTCATTCCAACATTCATTTACACTTTGTTCGTTCATGTCTCCCATCTCTAACATTTTATCCACCACTCGTTCTTTAAATTCTTTCGCACAGTCATCCTTCTCTAACATATACCATTTTATTTTAGGGGGAGGTCGGTCTTTGGTTTTATGGACTTTTATTTCTGTGACTATTTCCAAAACTAGGAGTCTGTGCTGTGTAACCAAGTCTTCTCCCGGTAAGACTTTACAATCTTTGATGCACTTTAATTTATTTCGTCGGACTAGGAAGTAATCTATTTGTGTATTATGGTTACCACTTTTGTAAGTGATAAGGTGTTCATCATTTTTCTGGAACCAAGTATTAGCTACTGCCAAATCAAATGCAGTAGCGGATTGCAGTAGAGTCTCCCCCTCATTGTTTTGATTCCCGATTCCCCACCCCCCATGCACTCTTTCATAAGTCCCTTTCATTCTTCCCACATGTCCATTAAAATCTCCTCCAACTATCAACTCCTCATGTACCGGGATGTTCATCAGAACGGAGTCAAAATCCTCCCAAAACTTTTCTTTAACACTAACATCACAGCCAACTTGCGGTGCATACACACTAATTACATTCAGCATAACATTTTCTAAAATAACTTTTACAACTATCACTCGATCATTAATCCTTTTTACATCCATCACGCTTTCTTTCAGCTTACTATCTAACACTATTCCCACGCCATTCCTTTTCCCGTCACTTCCACAGTAGAAAAACTTGTATCCCTCACCAATTTCCCTCGCTTTTGTTCCCTTCCATTTCGTTTCTTGCAAACACGCAACATTTATTCGTCTTCTTTTGAGTACATCCGCTAATTCTCTGGCTCTTCCAGTCATGGTCCCAACATTCCAACTACCATACCTCAATCTCACTTCCGGAGCTCGCTTCTTACGTTGCACCCGCCCGGGGTGGTGCAACAACCCTTGTCCACTTCCCGCAGAAGCCGGGTGCTGCTCCTGCGCGTCGCCTGTGGGGTACGCCCTAGTCCTATCGCGCATTATTCCATTTTCACTATTCATGTTGCAAAAAGGATTTGGCTTAGTTTTACAGTCGGCCGCCTGCCTGACACTAACCCTCTTTGGGAATGCTGTTGCTGGTGATTTACCCGTCACCATTCGGGAACCCAAGGTGCTATATTGTATGCACTGGGTCAGCTCCCTTAGTCGCCTCCTACGACACCCACGGGATGAGATGGGGTGGCCATATTCTTAAGCCGGGACCACACGGCATTATTAACGTTGTGGACTGAACGTTAAAAGAAAAAAATATCTGAAGCACGTGCTTTAGATATTTTTTGACAAATGATAATTAATATGAATATAATGATTATGATAATTTTTTGACGATATCGTCAGTCATATGGGAGGGCAGCAGTGAGTGATTGATGGGCTGATATGATGATGATGACGTCTCGGGTTTCAAAGGATCCGTTGACTTTAAGGTGACTTTAGGGTAGCCCGCGAAATTCAAATTTTCTTACTTTTTTTTGCAATTTACAGGCCAGTGCTAGGTTGTATGTTGATTAAAATATTATTCGCGGTTGTAAGACTTATGTAGTTACAGATTTATATTCATCAAAATAATCAATACAACCCCCAAAGTTCATAAAGTTGTAAAAATGACTTTATCAAGGTCAAAATCATTCCTGCACCTTTATGAACTTGAAGGGTTGTACTGATGATTTTGATTTACATACGTCTTACAGTCGCGAACAATATTTTGATCAACATACAACTTAGCACTGGCCTGCAAATTGCAAAAAACGTGAGAAAATTTGAATTTCGCGGACTACCCTTGAGCATCAGCCTTAAACAGAACGGTTATAGCAGTTTCAGTTTCAGTTGTAGTTCACATACGGACTTTTAATAAAAAAAATGAGGAGGGAAAAACCTACGATTTTTCTTTTGGAGTTGGGTTTCTAGAAGAATTAGTTGTATCGATTGCATCAGCTGTATACTAAGGAAAAACCCATTTCTGTGGTTAATGCCTAACCTGGATTCAAAACTTGTATGACGCCTCTGACATGCCTTGTTCAACCTTATTAGAGACTTCTAGAAAAATATAGCTTACAATATTTACCTAATTATCCAGGTTCAGCTTCTTTGACCGAACAGTGGTACTTATAAACTAAAACTATAAATACAGTAAGTAAGGTTAAACAATGAACATTTTCGAACCTACCATGGTTAATGGTTTCTGCTTAACATGTCAATAAAATATAATCTAAGAAAAACACTGATTTTTATTAACCGACTTCAAAAAGGAGGAGGTTCTCAATTCGTTTGGTATTTGTTTTTTTTTTATGTATGTACACCGATTACGCTGAGATTTATGATCCGATTTACGTGATTCTTCTTTAGTTTGATGCGGAATGATTGCCATTTGGTTCCATACAAAATTAACATAGTTTGGCCCAGTAGTTTTATTTTATGAACATTTTTCCGACATTTTTACTTCAGTCGTGTTGTCTAATTTTATGTATGTTCACCGATTTCTCACCATTTGTGGAGCGATTCTCAATTTTTTTTTATTGAAAGAACCTACTCCTGAGGTAGTCTCATTTAAATTTAGTGAATATCTGATGCTGATCTTCGGAGATATACAATGGAAATCTTTAAAAAATAGACGGTAAATCGGTTGCGATTGCTGCAATCGCTTAGATGTTTATTGTTTATACAACACCATGACGTAACATCACGCCTGTATTCTCTGAGGGGTACGCAGATGTGTAAAATACATCCAAATTTCGACAGTTTAGGTATGTTAAGTTCCATTTATTGGGGACAAATCTACTACAGCTAAAAATTGAAAAATAAAAAAAATCTTTAAAAAATAAAATAAAACCGACTTCAAAAAACACTTGTGACCTTTGTTTGATTTATTTAGTTTTTTTTGTCACCGACTTCTGAAGCTGAAGTTATTTTTCACTTTTTGTGTTTTTTGAATTTGCAAAAATGTTTTTTATACAACAGAGAAAACGATCAGGTTTCTGCGCGGGGTGCGGTTGTCGTTTTCAGCAGGAGCTGCGTGTGTTTTCCCCGTAATTGATTCATCTATTGATACTCCACTGCAAACAATGCATTTAAATGGTAAATTATTTCGTTAAAATTAAGTGTGTTTAGGTTGATTGTGATATACCCGAAACCTTTTTGACAATTATTTATCAATACTTAATTCGAAAATACGATTTTTTTATTATTATAGTAGCATCTTATCTTTAAAAGATTCATTAGATAAATGCGAAAAATACAAACAATTCCCGAAAACGGAAAACAAAATACATCCGTGACAAAGAAAACGATAAGATGGGTACCCATGTGAGTTGACAAAGGACTAACGATGTGACAGTATGAGTGTTTGCAAATTGATAAATGTTTGTAATACTTACGGATAAAACTTGACAGTCTCTTTAAGTTGTTGTTTTTTTTTCTTGTTAGTTTTCTTACTCAAAAATAATCTGATTTCTTTCTTTGACTTACAACGCATGAATGTTAATTTTCACAAGAGTTCTTAAAAGTATAACGAAGGTTAGAGCTCACCTCAGATAGTTTTGTTTTTTAAAGGAAGGATTTAAAAGGAAGACATAATGAAGTTCTATTTAAATAGTTGTATAGAACTGCGTTACATTTGCCATTGGGAAATCCCATCCTCAGCTTATAATGATCTAAACTTTCTTTAGGTTCTAAAGAAACCGTGAAAAAAATATCTGAAAACCTTGTCCAAAGTTAGATACCAGTTGTGCCTTTGAACAGTGTTCGCAGATAGGTATTCAATCTGAGAGTTTCATTGAAGAATAGACTGACAATAATTCATGCTTGCATCTAAGATAAAGGAAGTCCTATAACAGATCAGAATACTAGACAGACCGCTAGTGACTCATTTAATTACAGTAGGTATCGCAATGATTGCTTAGAAGGTTGCTCTGTTTTTGATGTTCTTTTTCCTTCCTTGTTCAATGTGCTTTCTTACAGGTTTTTGCTTGGTTCAATAACAGTCTGATGATGAAGTGAAGAAGTCTATGTCAAGTAATACAAGAAATTTGTGTTTTAATAAGAAGTCTACAAGGTATGCCATAGGTAGGTTCTTGCCTGCCTTGTATACTTCTGTTTTTACATCACATATTCAGATTCGGTAACTATCCAGAACAATGAGGTAGGTATTTTTATTTCATTCAAGGTCACTATTGTGATGAATCCTCGAAATTTACTTCACGTCCGTTCCGATGTATGTAGGTACGACGTGACATTATTCGAAATGAATTAAAACAGACAGAGTACTTTAAAATATTCGTTTTATTATAATACATACAGGTATGTACAAACTAGTAACAATATTTACATGTCGTTCAATAATGAAACACGTCGTGGTCTATCGCTAGGGAGCCTTATAAGGCTTTCGAGTTTACCAGTACGAGACGGGAGCGGAGTAGGCGGCGTAAGTCAGAGGAGATCCGTAGTAGGCGGGTCCGTAGGAGCGAGAATATACCGCGGGGGCAGCTGCAACAGTGCGGGCAGCGTACACGGAGGGACCAACGACGGTGCGGGCACCTGTCGTGTAAGCACCGGTCGTGTAAGCACCGCTTGTGTAGGCGACAGGTAAGCCAGCAGTGTACGCTACGGGATAACCAGCGTTGTAGGCAACCGGCGTACCAGCGGTGTAGGCAACGGGCGCGCCAGCGGTATAGGCAACGGGAGTACCAGTAGAGTAAGCCAAACGAGCACCAGTGGTGTACGCGACAGGGGCAGATACGGTACGCGCGGCTACAACGGGAGCAGATGCGGCGTAGACCGCAGGACCGGCCACAGTACGGGCAGCGTAGTATGCAGGTGCAGCGGCATAAGTCCGCGCAGCTACAACCGCGGGAGCGGCGGCAACAACAGGAGCGGACACAACAGCGGCATCTTTCCTCACAACAGCGTTAAACCCGTTGACGTCATCGGCGGTGTAGTCGACGGTGCGCTTGGTGCCGTCGGCATCGAGCAGTGAGTACTGCCCGGACACGGCGCCGCCGACGCGGGTCTCGACCTGGCTCTTGTAGTCACCGGTGTTGGGATCGGCAACGTCGTAAGCGAAGTGGGTGTAGTCCGTGTCTACTGGCGCCACTGGCACCACTGAGCATTGAGCTGCGGCCACGAGGGCGAGTACTACGACGAACTGAAACAAAAAAAAAAGAATCTCTGTTAGAAACGGTACAAAAGAAATGAAGAAAATTGCTTTGCTCGTTTGTAAATATGGAATGTGAAAAAATTAGCACAGCATGTATTGAATTAATTAACAGAGGTTTAAGGGTATATACTATTATATACCCTTAAACCTCTTAATTCAAAACTGAATAAAAAATACATGCTGTTAATAAACAAAAGAAATTGCATTCAATCTATATTGAAGAGAGTGAGAGCGGTTCGATGAATGCAATTTCTTTGTTTATTAAATCTAATACCTTTAAACGAACAATGCTTGTATATTATAGTATGTATATAATCTGAATCTCGGAAACAACTACAACGATTTTCATGAAATTTAGTATGCAGCGGGTTTTGGGGGCAATAAATCGAAACCAACCAACAAAAAAAATCCGAGCAAAGCTCGGTCATCCAGATAAGTTATTAGATAAAGAAATAAAACTCAAATGGAAATACAACAACGAATCGGAGTAGCTTTGTCTAGACGCAGAACAGGTTAAACACTATTTTTTTGCATTGTTTTGTAAGAACGAAATTTAGGATTTTAAATTATTTTTTAAACTACAGCAAGTGGTGTCATTACATTTATACATTATTTAAAGAAACGCTTCACAATAAATCTTGTTAGTAAACTCTTTTCAGAATTATAAATAAAATAAATATTTGCTAAAATCCCTTCCTAATCACTATCACTGGATCAATATTATTTTAATTATCTTTACACTTGATTCCACTTCACTAGATATAAAAAATAATCACCTTAGCTGCCATTGCGATAGATAGAGGATTTCCACTCAGTGACTGGTACTCGCTCAGGTTGCTAGGAGCTTTTATATGAGCTTCGGACGCGAGGGCGTGCCGACCACTATGATTACTTGTTGATCTTTAAAAATTATGTGAAGTTATTTTTCTTAGGCCTACGTGGGTTCTGTAGCTTGGTTGGTTATTAGATTTATCTTTGTTCATCATTCCTCTATTAGTCATGTATGTTTCACTGCAGGGCGAACACTCCTACAGTTATCCTATTCCAACATTAAATTTCTTATTGGAATAATAATTTAGTACCATTTTTTGTTTTTCAAAGTTTCAATTAGGTATAATGGTATCAACCCTGGTATCTTAGAGCGACTGCCTATCTGACCTCCACAACCCAGTTAGTACTGGGTAACACGATACCCCTTGGTAAGACTTATGGTTACACTTTTTGGGCCACAATACTGACAAAACCTGTACAGTAAAGTGGAAATATATAACTTATTTTAGTAGGTAAACCTAGCTCGTTTATCTTTTCATATTTAATATTTTTTTCTTTATTAAAGCAATACCGCCATCATTTCATTAAATTCATCATCATTATTACAGCCGTTCTTTGCTGGACTCTGGGCTTCCCCGTCCATCACCGCAATACAACCACTATTCTTATTTAAAGTGACTACAGGAGCTAAATTAGCAACTCTATCTGTGGTGGTTCAAAGTTCGTTTGAAATACTGTTAGAATAAAGTTCTAATCAGCTTGCACTACAAAGTGGTTGTTACGTCAGTCACTGCGGGTCAAATAGTGCGAAATGAGTGGTTTTTTGAAATTTACCTAAAATCTATTGATTGGACTAAAAAAATAAAACACTATCATGCTAATAATTATGTTGTTTGTAGAATTATTTTCCAAAAAATCAGAATGATCGCATGTATTTTAGTATGGTTTTTACTCGTTAAAAGAAATATTTAGATATAAAGTTTGTGATTTTTTTTATTGAGTAAAAAAACTATCATACTAGCATATATCCTGATAAATATCACATATTTTTTTGGGTTTGTTTATTGCAGTGAATCATATGCTTTTTTGCATTATAAAACTCGCGTTTAGCTCCTGTAGTCCCCTTAATTTACGATATTTTATTTGGTTTCACCATACCCTTTTTTTCAACTGAACCCTAAATACATACGACAAGCGTAATAGCCTTTGTGATGCCGACGGATCCGGAAGGGCAAGGTCACTGATGAGAATCTATACAGACGTCGAAGAAATGGTCCGCACATCAGAGGTTGCATCTCAGTGCACGCATCATTGCGTATGTTAATTTGTTTTTGGTTCTTTTTTTTTGTTCGTTGTAGAGTTTGTTTTTTTAGCGTTCTGATTTTGACTTCCTGGATAGGTTTTGGTTTTATTTTGAGGATGAGGCAGATAGTTTTTGTAGTGAAAAAGGCTGAATATAGTTATCTGTTTATGGTTACAGTTGCCGAGGCAGAAAGGAAGTATAATGCTAATTTGTCATACATAGATCATGCATGTGTCACAGCTCTTTGTGAGTGCAATAATTTTCTCATATAATGGCAAGCAAATGTGTAATATTTCTTAAAAAGCAACACATCGACGTCTTAAATAATAAAATCATAAAAATTCATTACCTGATCAGCTATCTCTTTAAAATGTTAAGAAGGATCTGACAGTTATTATAAATGGCGTGGAAACAAGATCTTTATCATTATGCGTTTGCTCTACATTCGCACTTCAAGGCAGTCTCCGATAGTCTACAATAATTTGCTGCAACTTTAACTGTCTTGTTTGAAGCCTAGGTAGACAAACATTAATGACTTTTTTGTGTACATTTGTTTTATTTCATCATCTCTTTTTTTCGGGATGAATGTTTGTAAGTTTAGTGTTGCTGTTTTTGTATGTAATTTCTTGTGTTGTCAGAATTTTATAGTACCTACATTGTTACCCTAGGGGTGAAAGTAACTTATTTAGTCCCGAGACGGGGTTTGGTGCCCGAGCGCAGCGAGGGCGCTAATAGTTCGAGGGACTAAATAAGTCTTTAACCCGAGGTAAACACTGTGCTTTTCATTACGAATACAAGGAAATTAAAAATAAAAACATGAATCAACTCAAAAAAAAAAAAGATCGGATTGCCGCTTTCCCGCCTATTTAGCTTTTTTTATTCTGTGGCCGGCCAGCTATTCAGCCATTACCTATTTTTCATTTCTAGCATCGAAAAAATTGTAAATATTATGCCCAAATCTATGTTATTTTAAAGAAATAGTTGAAACTTAATTATAATAAAGTTATTAAAAAATATACATTCAATACTTTAACTTTATGTTATTTCAATTTTACATCGTGGCTGTATAGAAGTAGGAACATGGTTCAATTGAAAAATAAACAATTTTTTTTTTAATAATATGTTTGCTGTCAGTTGAAAACGATTCTCCCTAGGGCTGAAAAGTATTACTTTCAACCCACTCCTCAGGCAACTTCAGACCTACTTTCCGAGTATGAGTAATGAACAATTATTTTTATACTTTCGGACTCATATTTGATGAACTCATAATCATCTGCTTCGCCTTTTCACAACTATGTTGGGATCGGCTTCCAGTCTAACCGAATGCAGCTGAATACCAGTATTTTACATGGAGCGACTGCCTATTTGACTTCCACAACCCAGCTAAGTACTGAGTAATCCGATACCCGTTGGTAAGACTGGTTTTCTGACTTTTTGGGCCACTGTCCTGTAACGACTGACAAAGATCTACAAAAGACAGCCGGGACCCCAACAGCTTAACGTGTTTTCCGAGGCACGGAGGAAATTCGGTATGTAATGGGTGGTCACCCATCCACAAACCAACCTAGGCAAGCACGGCTTAACCTAAAGTATGACTCAAGCGGCTGTTATTATTTAGCCACGAGCTCCTCATATTTGATGAACTAACTAAATAGGACCAGCCTATATGACTAATTGTTGCAGTTGTTGGGACACAAGGATCTCTGTGATTGTGAAGAGAGTTAGTAACCGTTATCCAGCATGTGGGCCCAGTAAGGGCTGGTGGATGTCACATATTTGTTTAGCCCAGCTTCCACAGCAGAGCACAGCGGGGACGAGAAGAGACGTAAGCGGTGTGCGGCGTTTGCTAAACAGGGCGTGAGTAGCCGGTGCATAAAATTAAAATAAAAAAAATCAAAGCACTTTTTTCAAGTACCTATGCCAATTATCGGCACTTTTGAATTGTCGAAACAAAGATAAAAATTAAATGTATCTACAGTTCCAGTCACAAGACATATAAACTGTGAAAGTACTGTAGTTGCCCATTCCCTAGCGTAGATCTCTATGGAGAAGACGGGTAAGAAACTCCATGGACACTCTTTTAAAACAAATCACTGTTACAAAATCTTGGTTATATTATTCATGTTGAGATGGTATATTATTTGAGAACAATGTAGCAAGATGTGCACGTTAAAAGTGTCCATAGTAAAAACAAAAAAATACAATTCAAAAATAAAATAATTGAATTAAATAAGGCATGGCAACTAAGAGATGACCAGTCACAACTGACAGCGCCCGTTCATGAACATGACGCATGGATCAGCACCACTCAACTCAACCATTTTGAAGAGAACTAAATAATCCGGCACACGCGCCACCATCAGCGAGACATTTGAGTGAGCATGGCTTACTATTAACCGCTAGGGCACATTCAAGTCAACCTCGCTGCTCCAGTCTAGCCGGTACGCATCACTGCACTATCAGTGGACCCCCTAGCTCTCAAACATCTCCGCACGTCTCAGCTTTTATGAAGTCCGGGTCTTAGTGTTTTCAAAAATGTACACTCTTTCGCTTACATTTTTTTAATGACATTATTGTTAATAGTACTTTTTATTTTCATAGATCGAAAGGGGAACCGATGCTGGTATTTCCAATTTATAAATAACTGTGATTACGTTCTCCATTGAAATAGTACCAGTCCATATCCTGTATGTGTGTGTGTGACTAAAATTTAAACAAGTGCAGAATTTAATGAAGTTGAAATGTATTGTTTTATGTGACAGAAATTTTAAGTTTGCTTCTACTGTAGCAACTTTGAACTATTTGTCAAAGATACAAGGTTTATTGTTGAATGTTGATGACAATTTTGGCAAATATAGCATAAATGTTAGTGAGATATTATGTTGGCGTAATGGCAATTTGTTACTTATTTTTTTGCAAATTCAATACAGAACTGGTCAACCAGGAAATACTTATGGACGAAAATGTAACATTTGAAATGAGTTATATCGTACTAATGTAATTAAAATTTGGGTTGTTAACCCACTTGTATTCAGACTAATATAGTTTATTACTTAATGGGTTTTCAATACCATTGACTTGAAAATTAATTGTGTAGGTATTTACCTACTCGAATTAATTAATGTCATGTTAGATATTATGTTGTATTTGAGTATTGTCTCTGCATCACCCTAAGGTAGACTGGTAGAAAATGCCCAAGGCATTAAGTCCGCCTTTGTACAGTTTTTTACTTGTGCATAAAGTTTTAAATAAGAAATAAAAAAAATATCCTTTTTTTAATTAATTTCTTTGTGGGGCATTAATACATTTTAACGTTTTAATTTTAAGTGCTTTTTAGGGTTCCGTACCCAAAGAGTAAAAACGGAACCCTATTACTAAGACTTCGCTGTCTGTCCGTCTGTTCGTCTGTCCGTCTGTCCGTCTTTCCGTCTGTCTGTCACCAGGCTGTATCTCATGAACCGTGACAGCTAGACAGTTGAAATTTTCACAGATGATGTATTTTTGTTGCCGCTATAACAACAACTAGGTACTAAAAACAGAATAAAATTAATATTTAAGGGGGGCTCCCATACAACAAACGTGATTTTTTTGCCCTTTTTTTGATAATAATGGTACGGAACCCTTCGTGCGCGAGTCCTACTCGCACTTGGCCGGTTTTTTATTGTCTGGTAACATAGACATAAATCTTCTCATCAAGATTTTTTATAGTTATTGAATTTAACCAGTTTGTTTTACAGGGATTGATGTTTATAAGAAAACAAGGGCAGTTGGGACAGCCGTAAAAAAATGCAGCAGTAATATTTCAAACACTTTCGAATTTATTCAACTCACAACATTTTTTTTTAATTTTCTATGATAATACTTAACATATTCAATTTAGAATTTAAGATCAATCTTTGCCGTAGGAGATCAATGTTTCATCGTCGAAATACAACTTCAAAAAAAAAATTAAAACATAAAAAAAACACAATAAAACTGTTCCAGAAAACAAAGCCAAGTCATGTACATTTCAATTTTGGAAAAATAATGTATCTCATTTACCATCCTGAATTCCTGTTACTGTAACTAAAAGCATTGCCACCGTGAGCACCATAACCACTTGCTAAAGGATTTGCGCCATTACCAGCATAGCCTGGCGCCAAGGCAGAAGGCCAAACATTAGCACCATAAACTCCATTGGCACCAGTCTGGGGCCATGCGTTGGCGCCAACATTGGTGGGCCAACCACCCGCACCAATAGCACCAGCATTGCCGGGCCAAGCGTTAACACCAGTGCTGCTAGGCCATCCATTGGCACCATAGATTCCGTTGGCACCTGTACTGCTCGGCCATCCATTAGCTCCATAGACGCCGCTAGTGCCACTGGCGGGCCATCCGTTAGCACCGATTGCACCATTGACAGCGTTGGGCTGTGCCCAGCCATTGGCAGCTCCATAGACGCTGCCTGCACCACTGGCGGGCCATCCATTAGCACCAATTGCTCCATTGACAGCGTTGGGCTGTGCCCAGCCATTGGCAGCTCCATTGTAGGCTCCGTATCCACCATACGCACCACCAGCATACGCAGAGCTAGCTGGGTTCCATGCATTCTGACCTCCATAAGCCAGAGGATTGGCACCAGCATATCCTAGACCTCCATTGTATCCGACAGCAGATGGTGGGTGAACTCCAACAGCAGGATCCTTACGTACTACAGCATTAAAACCAGTTTGAGGATGAGAAGAATATTCAACGGTACGTTTGGTTCCATCAGCTTCAACCAAAGAGTATTTGCCAACAACGCTGTCTCCAACTCGCTTTTCATGCTGGTCTTTGATATCACCTGTGTTAGGGTCTGATACTCCGTAAGAGAAGCTGGATGATCCGCCTGAAGCACTGCACCGTGCGACAGATACCAGCAGCGCCACGTATCCCAACTGAGGAACATAAAAAAAAATATATTATACATAGCATTCAAAGTTACAGTTATGTTAAAGTTGAAAAAAGAAAATCAAAGAAAGGTCAATTAGATGGTAAGGTAAAAAAATAAATAAATGGTTTCTAATAGTGCAGGTACTATCCATTATAAATGTCAACTTGTTTGACTATAATTGAACTGTCAACTATTATTAATATCTCAGTTCCAAGTTAGAAACAGAAAATTATTACGAAGTCTTTTCGAATTTTCAACACTAGTCACAGCGGTGATTAAGATTGTGATAATATAATATTTATCGAAACAAATATTATTATTATTAAATTTTATTCTAGAAAATAAACTGAATTAAAATCATTCTATTTTAAAACCCATGAGAAACTTAAATTTAATTCAAAAAAAGAACAAAGCTTAAGCACGCGTAACTACACCATGCCTATAGTGACATTACTATTGACCAAATTCACACGAGGTCTATAAATATTCAAAAACTTTATCTAAATCAGTGAACCAAATCAAAATCTACCAAATGAATGAGAACAGTACCAACTAGCAGTTGAGAACATGATAATTTTATACTAATTAGACAATATTGGGCAACGACACAAGAATCAAATCACAAAATTTTCCCAAGTTTTTGAGATTATTTAAATTCACAACCAAATTGTTCTTTGTAGTTCTAGTTTACTCAATTACCTTTGTGAACATTTTTTTGTATTGTTTATACACATACTGATGACTGTAGATGTTCCATGCCTTTATATAGGTGCTTTTCATAATCTTTAGTATTATGTGCAATCAGTTTAGCCGGAAACATTTGGGAATTAGTGCTGACCTACGATATCATGTATATCTCCTCATTTTGATGTAATTTTAGCTAATGTATGTAGATGAACGGTATAATTATGGGTTTTATGTTTATCTTATGCTGATAAGACCAAGTTATGGAATGTTTTACTAATTATGAGGATAGGATGACCTTTTAAGCAGCCTTATAACAGGGTAAGCTGAAAATCAAGGTTGTTAGTACAACTAATCAGCATTGATCTGGGAATAGACCAAATGCTTCCACAGAGATTCTCCATAGAGATCTAACTAGGGAATGGGCAACTACAGTACTTTCACAGTTTTTATGTCTTGTGACTGGGACTGTAGCTACATTTAATTTTCATCATTGTTTCGACACTTCAAAAGTGCCTGTAACTGGCCTACTTGAAATAAATGCTTTGATTTTGATGTTGCCTGACGATTGATTGAAGATTTACAGTATATCGATATAATCATTATTCCTCTCAATTTATTTAGGACTAGCGGACGTCATGCGGTTTCACCCACGTAGTTCCCGTTCCCGTGGGAGTACGGGGATAAAATATAGCCTATGTTACTCCAAGTGAATGTAGCTTTCAAAAATTCTTTGACCATTAATTAGGTCAAAGAATTTTTGAAATCGGCGCAGCAGTTTTTGACTTACAAACATATACACAAAAATACAAATCTTTCCTCTTTATAATATTAGAAAAGATTGACACAGCATGTTTTCTTTTTCCATACTTCTCTATGAACAGTATTATCTCGTAGGGAATTCACGAAGGGAGCTGAACTAGATTGAAAACTGCGTGACAGTGAACTTGTGGCCCTTTTGTAAAGGTTGCGGACACCGGATTCTGACAGATATTCCAGTACATTGTGCGTAAAGCCTGGTGTCCGCAATCCGGTTCGGCGTCCAATCCACACCTTAAAACTTTTCGTTTTTGTGATGAAGGTAGTTGTGGAAAATTCATTAACCACATGCGTAAACTTCATATAACATCACACTTGTAACCCCGAAGAGTCACGCAGAGGTGTACCTATTAATGCCCCTACAATTCTCCAATTATGTTTTTGAGTCCCATGTACTAGAAGGTGATCCTATTGCTATTAACGGGGAACAAATTCTCTTTCACTCCGTGGCTGCCACTGAGAAATTACCGATGAAAGAAGCCAGTAATACTTTGCCCTACCCGGGGAGCAGCAGTGGCCCAGTGATGGCGGCCCCGACTTACGAACAGTAAGTCATGGGTTCGAACCCAGGCGGCTTTACTTTGTGTAATTTATTTCATCACCGCTGCTCTCAAAACGGTGAAGGAAAAAATAAACCTATCGTCAGGAAACCGGCATGTCCTAGAACCAAAAAAATCGAAGACATGTGACATGTACCAATCCGCACTGGGCCCACGTGATGGATTATAGCCCATTCCCTCTCATAGAGAGGAGGCCTGTGTCTCGGCAGTGGGAACATTAATAGGCTGATGATGATGATGATGATGCCCCGGGAATCAAACCAAGGAGCTCAGCAGTTGTGTTTGCAACCAACGATAAATATAGACTGTTAAAAAGACTGCTTGGTTATAAGCATTTTTCGTTGTTGACATCGAAAGAAAAAGTAAAATGGTTTATTTTTTTCAGGAAACTACAGTGGAACACAAACACACATAATGTAGAAGCCACAAATTTACACTCATTATGCTTGATATGTCTGTCCATCGTCGTTTAAGACCCTATAATTAAACTGATCGTAGTTTTTAAACTTACATGTAGAAAATTAAAAGATATCATCTTAGTTTACAAGCAAATCGACATCTTAACATGTATTTAACTCATCAACGAGGCCAATGTTACCATTCTAAGTGCAAAATTAATTTACATAATAGGTATTTCAGTTCCTAATTAACCTCTGAAAGAGAATCTTTCGAAATTTAAGAGCAGATGTGAGCGCAATGATTTCAAACTATGACCCCCAAAACTACAATGCGGAGCCTCCGTGTGAATATAAATATTTGGAACCGACGGGGTTAAATCATTCACAAGCCTAAGTCGAAGAAGAACACACAGCATCATGGCAGCTAAGGTAAACAATTATCTTAAAACAAAAACATTATTTAAATACCATTGTCAGACAGTGATCTTTAACGGGCCCGGTGTTGGTCCCTGTTGCACTCCTGGTTGTATTGACAATACATAAATATTTTTGTTCTAAAAGTATTCAAATATTTGTTCTTCTTTTTATAATTTCATGCTGCCAGGATTAATCATTACATTTTTTCTGTGCGTTTCCAGTTCATCGTCCTGTCCCTGCTGGTGGCATCAGCCTACGGCAGTGGTGGTTACTCAAGCTTCTCCTACGGCGTGTCGGACCCCAACACCGGTGACGTCAAGGACCAGCACGAGAAACGCGTCGGTGACAGCGTCG
Source organism: Xestia xanthographa (assembly GCA_905147715.2). Classification (NCBI taxonomy): domain Eukaryota; kingdom Metazoa; phylum Arthropoda; class Insecta; order Lepidoptera; family Noctuidae; genus Xestia; species Xestia xanthographa. The sequence continues at coordinate 5,451,826 of LR990655.1, forward strand.
TTGGCAAATACTCACTCCTGGAATCCGATGGAACCAAAAGGATTGTAGAGTACGCCGCTAACGCTGCCACTGGATTCAATGCTGTTGTACGCAAGGAGCCTGCTGTTGGTGTTCATCCCTCAGGACCTCATGCTGCTGGAGCTGCCCTTGCACATGGACCCGTTGCCCACCCAGGACCGTTGGCTCATGGACCCATTGCTCCCGGTTTAGGTCATCCCGCTCCTCTTGCTCCTTTGGCTGGAGCTGGTCCTCTCACCCACCCTGGTGCCCTAGCTCACCCTGGTGCCTTTGCCCACCCTGGCGCTCTTGGCCACCCCGGCGCTCTTGGCCACCCCGGTGCTCTCGGTCACCCAGGTGCTCTCGGTCCTCATGGTGCCCTTGCTCCTCATGGCGGTCTTGCTCCTCACGGTGGTCTTGCTCATCCCGGTGCTTACGGCCATGCTGGTGCTCTTGGTCATCCTGGAGCCCTTGCTCACCCCGGATCTCTTGCTCATCCCGGTGCTCTCGGTCATGCTGGTGCTCTAGGCTACCCTGGTGCTCTCGGCCACGCTGGTGCCCTCACCCACCCTGGTGCCCTTGCCCATCCTGGAGCAGTTGGTCATCCTGGTGCCATCCGTTACCCCGGTAACCAAGCATACCCCGGCTACCCTGGTGCCAACGGCTACGGCAACCCCTTGGCTGGTCATCTTGGTAACCGTGGAGCTCCTGCAGTCTCTCACTACTCTCACTCCATTGTTCATAATGCTGCTCGTCCCTATGGTGGACCTTATGCTGGAGCCGCTAACGGTGCCTACGGTGGGGCTTACGGTAGTGCCTACGGTGGATACGGCGCGCATGGACTTAACGGTGCCGGTGGATACGGTGCTCATGGACTCAACGGTGCCGGCGCATACGGTGCTCATGGACTCAACGGCGCCGGCGCATACGGTGCTCATGGACTCAACGGTGCCGGCGCATACGGTGCTCATGGACTCAACGGTGGCTACGGATCTCCCCTGGCCCATGGAGCTATCAACCATGGCGGTCTTGCACACAGCTACTCGAACTCTGTTGCTCACCCAGCCTCTCATGGTAATGGCGCGTATGGCGCCCAGGGAGCTGCCCTTGGAGCTGGTTTGGCTTGGTGAATAAATTTTAATGACTGCTACTGATCTGTGATTTAAACGACTAATAAATTATGAATCCTTAATTTCGTTTTTTTATTTATTTTTCTTCTCATGCTAATTATACTGTCATAGCATACAAATACGTTTGATTGATGTATTTCGATTTGAAATTTATTGACGGCCCCAAATTATACTTGTAACAGTTTCTGACAGCACATATTTCACACCGTTGAAATCGATTCTTTTATTCATCGAGTAGATGAAATTGAACTTGAAACAAAACAGACAGAACATTCAAAGTTTCTCAGGCACTGTGAATACTGTGACTTATTACAAAATACTAGACAAACTCTCTCAGGAGACAAGGTGTAACAATGATATAATTAAATTAACGATCCGTACGTGTTTCACAAAAAGCGTGGAATTCAATGATGTGTTTGCTACAAGGGAACTGACCTACTGTTCTTCTTAGATTGTGTCTGTGTTGTAAACAAAGAATTATGAGCATTTATACTGTACCTAGTAACTAGGTTATACACCTAAAATTATTGTTTCATTTGTAAAAGATGACATGTAAGATCATAATTCCATTAGTAAATCATTAAAACCTTCCTCTTTCTACCATGTTTCAACGTTAATGAAAATATTCTATTCTAGAAAAAAAGACATCATGTTTATATTAAAGAAAACGAGTTTAAGAATAATGTTTTGAATCTTTCGAAAACTCAAACAGTAATGCAAAGACCATAGCCAGAAGCCTAGATACTTAAGCTAATTTAATCAACGTTTACAGCTACAACTTCATTATTTGCCGATTTCTGCTAGGTGATCATAAACTCAAAGTCAATAAACATTTTAATTCAAAGTAATGAATTCAACCACTCATATTTTATCTCGTTTAGGAAATTGTATACATTCAGTGCTGTATAAAATTGTAAATTAAATTAAGTCATCTACTTAAGTGAGCGTAACTTTACTAGTGTTATCTTCATTAGGACCAACATTTGCGTAATATGCCTGTTTCCGTACACTGGCTACTTAAATTCGGTACATTTCCTAGAATTTGTTTACTAATAGTAAAATTATTTATCTAGCACAATGCACGGTCATTCAAGGTGAACTAGATTTTTGCACTTAGTTTCGGTATTTTACTTGCTCTGTTATTAGACCTACGGATACGGTTAGACCTTCTAGTTGTTAATTTGAGTTATTAACGCACAAAGGTTAAATCGCTTTTGGTGCTGAATTACTATTACTGGCAGTGTATTGAATTATTATAGCTATTGTGTGTAGGTAAATTATAAATGTATCGACATGCTCCTTTTTTCCGAAGAGTTAATATTTAAGCTATAGTTATTACATTTTTTTATAATAATGTAAAAGAGATTCTTACGTGTTCTTAGAATTAAATCTCTACTTAAATTAATATTATTACTTGAACTAGGTCAGAATAACAAAGCCTAGAAGGATGCAATTTTGTTCAAAAGTTACAGGAAGATTTCTTGAAAATCCATACCTTCAACATATAATTATCTTAGCAGTAAATGAAACAAAAAATTAAGGTACTTCGTACTATTTTATTTGATCACAGCATCTTTCATTGGGGTATTAGTATAAATAATTACTATCTTATCATTATTTAGTATCCGTAGAGACCGTGAGCACCATGAGCGCCGTGAGCGCCATGAGCGCCGTAAGCGCCGTAGGCGATGGCACCATGAGCCAGGGGAGCGGCGTGGGCACCGTAGACTCCGGCGCTGTACGCCAGGGGAGAAGCACCATACACGCCGGCGCTGTAGGCGAGGGGAGCAGAGTGAGCACCGTACGCGACGGCGCCGTGAGCGAGGGGAGCGCCGTAAGAGGCAACACTGTGAGAGTAGCCATGTGCCAAGGGAGCGGCGGCGTATCCATGGGCGAGGGGAGCGGCGTATCCGTGGGCAAGGGGCGCGGCATAGGCGACGGGCGCGGCGTGAGCGACGACAGGAGCGGCGTGAGCGTACAGAGCGGGATCTTTGCGGACGACGGCGTTGAATCCAGAGTGGGCGTCAGCGGCGTAGTCTACGGTGCGTTTTGTGCCGTCGGATTCGAGCAGGGAGTACTGGCCACGTACGGTATCTCCATGGCGAGTCTCGTGCTGGCTCTTGACGTCACCGGTGTGGGGGTCGGACACGCCGTACGAGAAGCTGCTGTAGTCACCGCCGTGGATTGCGCTGCCCTGAGCAGCCGCCACCAGAAGAGCAACAACGACAAACTGGAAATAGATAAGAAATGTTATAAGTTAAGGTTTCTGAAATAGTTTTCTAATTTGTCAGACCTACTTTTTTTTGTACAAGTGATAGTATGAGTATCACACAGCTACCTAAAAAAGTAGTCTATATACTTATTGTAAAAGAAAATCATCGCATCGATTCTTATAAGTTGCTCAAAACAAATAAACCCGAAATAAGATCTGTCAACTGCAGAACGACAAAAGGCCCAGTCTAACATGCTTTATGTAAGGGAGAAAAGAAAATTATTTTCTTTTGTCTATTGATAAGAGAGGAAACATTAATATATTGGCGATTTTCTTTTAGCCACTTATTACTTTTTTACAATGCATGTTTGAAGCTTGTTCTGCAGCTTATGTGTAATTTATTTGCCAACTACTTGAATATTCAGCTTTGCATTTTAGTTAAAATCACAATTATAAACTAAACACGTGGCCCTACTAAACTGGTCTAGTCACAATAAATAATTTAAATTGTATCTATCAACTACAGTCCAAGCTATCACAACTTTTTTCACACCGAACTATTTTTCACAACAAAAACTAAACAAGAAATATTTAAAACAAACCTTAGCTGCCATTTTTAGTTATTGTTTGTTACACAAGTAAACTGTGAATGATTAACCAGGGTTACCAATTCTCTTTATATACTATTCCTGCATGACGTTGACTGTATTATTAATAGGAAGTAAGAGACATGCAGCTACCTAAGGTCACGCATTTGAACGTTTTTTGAGTATACATTTCGTCGGCAGTGAGTTATGCGGAACTTGGTTTGTACTGACCAGTGGGTATTAGAGTTTCTTTTGCGTTATTTAGAACAGGATCCTGGTTTGGCTCATAGATGATTTTTTAAATTATTTGAATATTTTGCATAGAATGAAGTGTAGTTAAGGATTCGAAAGGAAGAAATAGCGAAGATAAGCGGCAGTATGATCCATGAAGTGCAACTGATTAAAATAAAGATGCAAAAAAACTTTTTAAGTTTTCACGGTTTATAACTTATCTTACTCACTTACGGGATATATTCCGTGATTTTAACTACTAATTTTAATAATTGAAGTGAATCCCGTAAGTGACAGTGTAAGTTTGTATAAATGTTAACAAGCATAATTGTACAGCATCTTTTTTTTTTTGTTTGCTTAGTATTTGATTCTGTCACGCTTGAAATGTAATTATTTTGTAAAATTCGAACACAATGTAAATTGTTTGATGAATAAACTTGTTTTTTTTTTCTTTTTTCCACAGCTTAGAAAAAAAATGATCTATCATCAAAAAACGCTACAAGTTTTGAGTAAACTTTTCATATTAGAACAAAGGAAGAGAAATAAAAAAAATATATATTATATCGATTTTATTAGATTTTTTTTTTCGAAAAAAAAAAAAAACTATCTATGCCATTTGCTTCTACTCCGTTCACCTATTATACCCATTTTTTTGGAAGGTGATAAAAAGTCATCCTGTATATTTAAACCTAAGTTTAAAAACTTTTATGCTTATCAGAATTCAAGATGATGAGTGGGATGCTCCTATCTGCTTCGCGGCCCACGCAGTATGTTTCTGTCTTTCTTGCATGTCCATGAGTTTCCATTTTTTTTCATTCATCAATCTATCTGCCTTGTCCGTCATCTCCCTATAAAATAATAATACATCATTTAATTCAGGTAACAAATCCCATATCATATATACCTTACAAAATCAAAATCAGCAAAGTACTATAATAATTCAAAATAAAAAAATGAGGAATTTAATTTATGCTTAATTATAGATTTGTAATTTGTCAATAACGTAAATAATACTGATATTTTGTAAAATAATAAAATAACAGAATAATTAATTTAATATAAAATAATCATTTAAAATAACAAAATCAATTAAGATTAAGCGATGTGTGTTTAATCAAAATTAATGTAATGTTTTTGAAATATATATATATATATATTTAAATTAGGTTAACAGTAACATCCCGTGAAAATTGGCAGAATTTCTATAACTTTGTACTTACTCTACTTTACATAGTACTTAAGTTGATTGCCTCGTTGGTCTATTGGTTGCGGTTGTTATTGCTGAGCATGAGGTCCTGGGTTTGATTCCCGGGTCGGGTAAATTAATATTCGGTTTTTCCATCAGGATTTTTTGCAGCCACGGAGTCTGGATTGGTGCCTGGTAGATGGTAATAGGATCACCCCTTATTACATACACAATACTGAGGTTTTCCATCAAGAATTACTCAGTAGCAGTCACGGAGTCTGGATTTGTGCCCGATTGATGTCAATAGGGCCGCCCCCTATTACATGGAACTTTAATAATTATAACTGGTAAAATGTGGGTGTCCTTTTAGGTACACCTACATTAACCCTAAACCTTCGGGGATTCCAGGGGAAATAAATATTATGTCTACTTTACAAATTCCTAAAAAAATAACGGAACATTTTTTTTAGGCTCCCCACTCACTACCGTTCACACGTTTTCGTAAAATTCACATGGTGACACATCGTGTTCGGACTTACCCATATGGGTAAGTCCAAACATTTGGAGAATATGCGCATATTCTCCAAAATACCAGATTTACAGTAATTTGAACTTTCACTAGTCATTAAGCTGCGTATTTTAATACAAAGACCTTCAAATTCGCTACATTCTTTGTATTGTTGATCTTTTTTATCATTTTATTTTATTTTTACAACGGATATAGTTAGGCCTTCTTCGCATGTTTGAGTAATTAAAGTAATTATAGAGGTCACAATGTAATTGGGGTTTCATGACTATTACTGACGGAGTGCGTGTAACACACAGGTCATTGATAAAATGTTTCATTATGAATTTTTAAGTGGTCCTTGCAGGGTTAAGTAAAGCAAAACAGATTATATATTAATATATCTGCGCCAGCGTCTCTGTTCGTCAGTGTTGCCTGTGAAAGTCATGGTGGTTACGTGGGGTGTAGATGTATTTATTATTTTATACGTATCTGACCGTGGCATCACTCTGGGCCCTATCCGAATATCAGCGTTGTGACGTTTTTTTAATGTTACAGCACCATGCTGAGATAGGGGCCTTTTGGCTTAGTACAGAACCAATTTCATTTCATTTTATTTTTCTTTGTTTAATTTTTATTAGTTGTACTGTTAATTTAACCATTTTAATTTGTGTGTTTTGTCCTGTGCATGCTAATAAATGCTTTTTCTTTCTTTTATCAGGAACCAGGGTAATTCTCCAAATAAAAGATTTAATTTCAGCACAACACTTTTACTTTTATGCAAATTATAACGCTTCAATTCGCAGTCGTTGGGGTAGCTGACTATTCACCTCGATGGTCACACTCAGACTGACTCCATATTAGTCGTCCACCATTTCATCGAAGCTACCCCCACTTTAGAGTACAAAACAATAAAGCTCAACTTAAGTCTAGTTTCATTATTAACGGAAGTATCGAACATTTCACTTTACTAAAAATACTTTTATTGTTCTTCCGATTTGCATTATGTAATATTTTGTTATTTAATATTTTACAATACTAATTTGATTGTACACTTTATTATTAATTCTAAATAACTAATTAGAAAAAGGATATAAAATTAATCAATAGACTGTTAATAGATTGATTATTAAACTTACAACTTAGCACAGTACAAATTCTAACAGTCGGCCTTCCTGACAACACGTTTGTCCTCAAACGACGTTGACAGGTCCATGCATGTACAGTCAATAGCCTATCAACCTAACACAAAACGTCAAATTTTCTCAATACTTATTAATTTCTTTAAGATGAATTTTGTGTTTATAATCTAATTAGATAAGATAATTAGTTTAATGACCTTTTCAATTTGGATAGGTTGATCCGCCTTTGACTGTGTTAACATAACAAAGTAAACAACAATAATTATTAAAATCGTTCAAAACTAAATAAAAATAAAATCATTGTAACAACAAAAATATAGTATAATGTAAATCAGTGATTTCTAATCAAAGAAGCTTTAAACATTTAATAATGTTTTTAAAATCTACTAACTATTGTAGAAAGGTAAGCTAAATAAATTGTAACATCTTTAAATATATAATGGTAATTCGAGGCATACCTGGGACTACATCAGGTAATGAAACCTCCTCTTGTATACTCTATTTACACTCAGGACACACCCGGAACTACGTCAGGTGTTCTCCTCTCATTTTTGACTTATGCATTAAATTAAATATCTGGAACGACATCAGACATTTTCTCTTTGTAACGCTCTTGACAATTACAACAATAATTACATTAATGAGAGCAATTCATTCAACAACAATTCATTTTTGAAAGTATTTTCATTTTCAATACCTTAATCGTTTTATCAATAGATACACATAACATCTCTTATTCCTACACTAAGTCTCTACTTCACTTTCAGAACTACATACTTGCGATAGAGTCACTATATGTGCTTATCCAAGGCTGGATCTGATCTATTGCCCACACATTGCAATACTTTCGTTTACCTAAATTCGAACCTGGGATTGAGGAAACTTCATACCTATCATTGTCAAGGATTTTTGTTATTTTGTAAGGACCAGAAAACACCGGTAGTAACTTTTTACTTTGACCTTCATTTGAATTGTTTTGCTTCTTGACCTTAACTAAGTCTCCAATGCTATAGATCTTTGGATCTTTTCTATGCCTATCAAATCTTTCTTTTTGTTTTATTTGATCATGTTCTATGTGTTTGCTAACCTCCATCCTTAGTTCCTCTATATCCGGTTTTTGTGTTCGCGTTTCATTAAATATCTCACTAAAGACATTTTCTCCGGCAAAATTTAGATTACGACCGAATAAAGCCTCAGACGGAGTTTTACCTGTGCCCTTGTTTAAGGTATTGTTCAAACCCCATTGGATTCTTCCTAGCTCTTGATCCCATTTTTTCTCACCTACTTTATCTACATATGAACTTAGAGCTCCTAGCACTGTGCGGTTATACCGCTCTACTTGCCCGTTGGCCCTAGGTGATGCTACTGCATTTAAAATGTGTTTAATTTTTGAGTCGCTACAAAACTTTTCAAACTCTTTAGAGGTAAAGCACGAGCCTCGGTCAGAAATTAGTCTGACCGGGTAACCAAAGGTACTAAATACATCACCTAGAGCACGAATACTGAGGGAAGACTTTAAGTTTCGCAAAGGTTTCAATATACAGAATTTTGTAAAACCATCAACAAACAAAAGGATGAACATATTACCCTTACTACTTCGAACAAATGGGCCTAGATGGTCAATATGACACGTATGGAAAGGAATATCAATTTTGGGAATAGGATGAAGGTATCCTTCCTTTTTGCCAGATGTATCTTTTCCATTAGCACAGTGTACGCAAGCTTTTACGTATTTAGAAACAAACTTTTTCATTCTTGGAAACCAAAAGTCCTTTTTTATTTTTGACAGAGTTTTATCCAATGAAAAATGACCAATTTCGTCATGGTTTTGCAGACATATTTGCCATCTAGCCCCCTTTGGTACAGCCCATTTTAATTCGTCTCCTACTTTCCGGTATATCCTACAGTCTTTAATGATGAAGTTTTGTTTTATATCTACTATTTCGTTGTATTCTGGATCCTCTAAAACTTTTCTAATATGTATCAATTTAGGATCGGTTTGCTGCAAACTTATAAGCCAATCCTCTTGAGTTAAATTAAGTACCATCGGCAAATCTGGTTCTAATAGTGATCGTTTCGACTCTATTGGGTTACGGCTGAGTGCATCTACGTGGGTCATACTATGATTGGGACGATAAATAACGTTACAATCGTATTCTTGTAATGTCAACCACCAACGTGCAATCCGCGGCAAAATATCTTTCTTCGAAAAGGTTGCTCGGAGTGCATTGCAATCCGTTACTATTGTAAATTCTAGACCTAGAAGGTATACACGAAATCTGTTTAACGAAGTGACAACTGCCAAAGTCTCAAGATCGTACGCGTGAAACTTCTGTTCGTCAAGTGTAGTTTTTCTACTGTAAAATGCAATGGGCTTTAAAGGTGCACTGTCATGTTCTTTTTGTAATAATATCCCTGCTAACCCAATCTTGCTAGCATCAGTATGTAGCTCAGTTTTAAAATGTGGATTATATAAAGCTAAAACTGGACGTTGTATCAGTTTACATTTTAATGTTTCGAATGCCTGCTGTTCATCTACCCGCCATCGCCAATCTACTGTTTTTCTTGTCAATTCAGTCAAAGGACGTGCTATAAGAGAAAAATCTTTTATAAATTTTCGAAAATAACTTGCCAGACCTATAAATTGTCGTACTTCATGCACGTTTTTAGGTTCGGGAAAGTTTTCTACGGCTTCAATTTTGGCTTTACCTGGTCTAATACCTTCATAACTAATTTCATATCCCAAATAATCTATAGCAGTCTGAAAGAAGTAACATTTCTGAACGTTAAGAGTTAATTTAGCATTATTCAACAACTTAAAAGTTTTTTCTAATTTATCTAAACCTTCCTGAACAGTTTTTGAAGTTATGATTAAATCGTCCATATAGGCCAGAGCTTGTTTAGCTTGTTGCTCACCTACATCATTTACTTTTGGAATTTTAGCAGACAAAGCTTTAGTTATAGTTCTTTGGAATATAGATAGCGCGTTGACCAAACCAAAGGGCATTCGTTTAAACTGGTACAAACCGTCGGGCATTACAAATGCAGTTAAATGTCGACAGTCAGGTTTTATTGGAATCTGGTAATACCCACTAGTTAAGTCGAGACTGGTAAAGTATTTACTACCACTTAACTGATCTATTTGATCGTCAATCCGTGGTAAAGGAAAATAATCCTTTACTGTTCGACTGTTGAGTGCCCGGTAATCTACACACAGTCTTTTTGTACCGTTTTTCTTCGCTACTAGCAAGATTGGACTCGCATAAGAAGACACAGATTCCTCAACAATATCATTTTCTATAAGTTCACTAACCATAGATTGCACACTTTGACGTTCTGGGTAACTTAACCTGTAGGGTTTATAAACGACGGGATTTGTATCTTTTAATTGAATTTCCATTTCTGTTAAACTAGTACAACCTAACTCTGAAAGATTTTGAGCAAACGTGGGCCTGTATTCTGTAATAAGCTTGTAAACTTTGTCTTGTTCCACTAACGACAGTTTAGGATTAATATTAACATCTGTTCGAGCAATTGGTTTGTAATGGCTTTGTAATTGAAAACAAGAAAGCTTTACATTGTCTTTTGATTCATTTAAACAATCGTTCACAATGTCTGCGCGGATTAAAAGTGAATTCTTTTTTAAGGTCAAATTATTAAGCGGGGTGATTACTAATATTGATGTTTTGCTATCCCTAACACTGTAAATACCTTCCTGAACCCAAAATTCACAACCAGTATAAAAGCGGTAGCTACCCGAAATATAAACAGTACCATTGATAATGTCATTGGTATAGCATCTAATGGCACTGGATTTGTCTACTACTGTATCTTCACTAACGAATAGCTTGACTACCAACTACGCTCATGTTCAATGTCAGGTAACTCGGAATTAACGTTACGATTTAATATCTCAAGGGTCTTATTAGTTTTAATTACTAGAATATGTGGCTGTTCTGTATAGTTTTGACCTACAAGAATCGGTATATGTAAATGTTCAGGTTGAACAATATAAGCATCAATATGACCTTCAACAGATCCTATACATAATGTAAAACTTGTAATACCTATCGGAATAAGTTTTGATTCCCCTACGCCTTTAATGACTGGAACATTGCCCTCTTTATATGTGAGCCCGTAGTCTTTTACTATATCGCTACTTACGAGAGAACAATCACTACCAAAATCAATAAAGCACGATACTTCCTTTTCATTCCCGTCTATAAAACATTTTTTATAGTATTTACTATTGTTAATAAGTTTGTTTGTAGTGTCAACAGCCATCACTCGTTTTTCAGTGTTTGTTTTATCTTTGGCCTTATTTTTAAAATAACAGTCCTCACTTTTATGTCCAACTTTTTGACACGTTTCGCACTTTAACAATGGTTGTTGACACCCAGACACTCTATGACCAAACTGTTTGCAGTTGTAACATATATTAGCTCTACATTGCTTAGAGTAATGCCCAGCCTTTTTGCATAATGTACAAGTTATATTACTATTAGATTGAGAAGTTAGCTTGGATTTGGAGTTTTTAATATATTCATTCTTTTCCCTACACATATCTTTAAGGAATCCTAATAAATGTTCAGGCTGGGCAAACCGAGCTGACGATGCACTTGCCCTAATAGTTTTATCATCCAAACCATGTATAATACAATCAACAGCTTTCTTATCCGATATGTCGCATGCGCTAAGAAGAACCATTTTGTCGTAATAATATTCATCTAGTGATTCACCAGGCTTATAACGTCTTTCCAACATGTCAGATAACAAAACCCCATAATTTGATTCTGACGGAAAAGCCTTTTTAAGGCATTGTTGCCACTCTAACCAGGTCCTATTAATTGAAGGCAGTCCTTCATACCATTTTTTAGCGTGTCCTACTAAACGCGGTAAAGCAAAGTGTGAGGTTTTCTGACCAGTCCAACCATATATTTGCGAGCACTCATTGACCTTTGAAATCCACGTCTCAATCCTATGGTTTTTTATAGTAGGATCGAATTCTGGAATCATATTTTTATCATAATGTAATTTTTGACTCTGCTCTAATTTAGCAAAGTTACTCATTAAACTCATAAAATCATTTAACCCGTATGCTCCCGGCCGTGCCTCCAGAGGCACAGTGCATTGTTATTTTAATTGTGTCTGTAATTGCGGGTATTGAAGTGGTATATTCATATTAGAAATTGCATTTGAGCTATTAAAATTAGGTTTGAATTGTTCGTTATTGGTTTGGCATGGTGAACGGTGGTTTTGTTGCGAAGAACCCGCTTGATAGTATGGCTCAAAACGGTGTACAGAGTTATTACGTTGACCACGAGATGTGTTGGACACTTCTCTGACACTTCTCTTGGCCGAAACCCGCGGTGGTGATCGGCTCATCGCCTTGGGGCGATCGTCATCGTACCTTGTGGATGCTGGACGAGGTGGTCGCAGAATAGGGCTGCGGCTCCTGGTGCTCGTTCGGCTGAGACGACCGCAGCTGCGTCGCGATCGGCTCCGCTTCTCTCGGCTTCTGCGTGCACTACACCGGTTGTGGCTGCGAGAACTGCGAGGGCTGACCTCTTCATCTTCTCTTGGCGGTGGAGTTCTAACAACCCGGCTGCGTCGTCGCATCGCTGTACCACTTTGTTCATTGGCTTCCATGTTAGGTCACCTTTTGTGTGGCGTAGACTCGATCCTTACTTCTGATATCAGGAACCAGGGTAATTCTCCAAATAAAAGATTTAATTTCAGCACAACACTTTTACTTTTATGCAAATTATAACGCTTCAATTCGCAGTCGTTGGGGTAGCTGACTATTCACCTCGATGGTCACACTCAGACTGACTCCATATTAGTCGTCCACCATTTCATCGAAGCTACCCCCACTTTAGAGTACAAAACAATAAAGCTCAACTTAAGTCTAGTTTCATTATTAACGGAAGTATCGAACATTTCACTTTACTAAAAATACTTTTATTGTTCTTCCGATTTGCATTATGTAATATTTTGTTATTTAATATTTTACAATACTAATTTGATTGTACACTTTATTATTAATTCTAAATAACTAATTAGAAAAAGGATATAAAATTAATCAATAGACTGTTAATAGATTGATTATTAAACTTACAACTTAGCACAGTACAAATTCTAACACTTTCAAAATTGTAAACATTTTTGCAAAAATCGACGACTTCCAAAAAAACACAAACAACAACAACAACAGCCCATAACGTCCACTGCTGGACATAAGCCTCTCCCATGATGGGAGGAATTTACCGTAATCTCCACGCTTGGCAGGCGGATTGGAGATCGCAGTGATGAGAGACTAACAGAAAACGCTGCTGCCCATTCTGTGTAATGGGTTGGTTCTATTCTACTAAAAAAACACTAAAAAGTGGAAAATCACTTTACTTTCAAAAAAATGTACTTTACTGAGTTCCAGTTAAATATTCATATGCGACCGACGACAATTCTCTGCACTGACCACACCACGTTCAAGCTATTCAATTCTAAGTACTTTCCCGGTGTAGATTGCCTGGTCTCTCTCCGGTTTTGTCGGACTGCCATCCCATTGTACCATTAGAGAGAAGGAGATGGACCGAATTTCACTTACGAACTGGGCAGTTAATTTGTTTGGGATTCTACACTAAGATGACAATGGATTCATATTAAAATATACGACATGTTGCTGTTACAGATTGTTCACTGTCTTTTTAGGGTTCCGTAGTCAACTAGGAACCCTTATAGTTTCGCCATGTCTGTCCGTCCGTCCGTCCTCGCTTAATCTCTGTGACCGTTAGCACTAGAAAGCTGAAATTTGGTACCAATATGTATATCAATCACGCCGACAAAGTGGTAAAATAAAAATTGGAAAAAATGTTTTATTAGGGTAGCCCCCCTATATGTAAAGTGGGAAGTGTTTTTTTTTTTAATTTCGACCCTAACGTGTGATATATTGTTGGAAAGGTATTTAAAAATGAATAGGGGTTTCCTAAAATCATTTTTTGATAATGTCAATAATTTAGAAAATATTAAAACAATCTGAAAAGTAGAACTTTATAAGGACTTTCTAGGAAAATCATTTTGAACTTGATGGAAACAACAGTTTTTGTACAAAAAAGACTAAAAGTTGTACAAAATAATTTCTGGACTAAGTTTGTAGTATATTCGTATATGCAAGCATTTTTACATAACCTTTAAACTCATAAGTGGGAACACTTATTGTGACGGACGGGAAACTACGGAACCTTACACTGAGCGTGGCCCGACACGCTCTTGGCCGGTTTTTTTTATTGACCAAAGACATATTATATTAAAAACCGGACAAACAGACATAAAATATCTATTATAGGGGTGAACACACGTGTATCTGGGGTTGTAGTTGGTCCAATATACCAACTACAACCCCAGATACAGTTTTTCCATCTGGAACTCCTCAGTAGCAGCCGTGGAGTCTGGATTCGTGCCCGGTTGATGGCAATAGGCTCGCCCCCTATTACATGAGACTTAAACATAACTGGTGAAATGTGGGTGTACTATTAGGTACATCTCTGCCTAACCCTACAGGAATTGCAGGCGTGATGTTATGTCTATGTTATGAACGCGTTCTGCACAATTGAACTGCATTTAATAAATGTCAGTGTAATGTCATCATTGGCATGGAATATAGACGCTGGTCACTTTTAAACGCAGTCTAAATACTGATCGCGTCCAGTTTCCTTTGTAGAATAAGTGTCTTAATTTTGTGAATCGCATTTGCAAGCATTTTCCTTATTTTAAATGGAATTGGAATGGAACTGGAATTTACCTCAATTGCTTTGCATGACTCATAATCTGGGTAAGAAAGTTGTTTTTATGAGCGGAATATTTTGTTACAGGTCATGCTAGGATTTGTGGCCGATTAATGGCATCAATGTAACGAGATCGAATCGCACGTACCGAATTAATGTAAGCAATATTAGATATTTCTACAGGATCGTATCTTCCTTTAGAAATATGTAATATTGCTTACATTAATTCAAACTCATTCACGCTTGACAGCCGTAATTATATCTTCACGCAAGTGTTCTTTTAGACTACATCCAAGATTCAATTAAAGAGAGGAGGAAGAGCAATCATTGGTTTCAAAGACAGCTTTCTTGTTACAGCTTTTACAAGAAAGCTATAAAGTTTCGATTGGCCTTAAAATATTTGGTTGTAAACTAATTTATTAGACTAATAAGTTAAACTCCTGCGAGAGTTGTTCTGTTAGGCTTTACTTATTTTATTTGTACCAAGGTTCACCGTAAAAATACTTTCAGTAGATAACGCATTAAAAATAAACAAGTAAATGTGTTCTTCGAACTATTTTATTTCATCACAGCATCGTTCATTGGCGTATCATAATAAATAATATTATTATCTAAACATTATTTAGTACAGGTGGTTGTTGTAGAGTCCGTGAGCGCCATGAGCGCCGTAAGCGATGGCACCATGAGCCAGGGGGGAGGAGTGAGCACCGTAGACTCCAGGGTTGTAGGCCAGGGGAGAAGCACCATACACGCCGGAGCTGTAGGCGAGGGGAGCGGCGTGCGCACCGTACGCGACGGCGCCGTGGGCTAGGGGAGCGGCGACCGCACCGTAAGTGGCAACACCGTGAGAGTGGCCGTGCGCCAGGGGAGCGGCGGCGTATCCGTGGGCGAGAGGAGCGGCGGCGTATCCGTGGGCGAGAGGAGCGGCGTATCCGTGAGCGAGGGGAGCGGCGTAGGCGACGGGTGCGGCGTGAGCGTACAGAGCGGGGTCTTTGCGGACAACGGCGTTGAATCCATTGTGGGCATCAGCGGCGTAATCGACGGTGCGCTTTGTGCCGTCGGAGTCAAGCAGGGAGTACTGGCCACGTACGGTGTCTCCATGGCGGGTCTCGTGCTGGCTCTTGACGTCGCCGGTGTGGGGGTCGGACACGCCGTACGAGAAGCTGCTGTAGTCACCACCGTGGATAGCACTGCCTTGAGCAGCCGCCACCAGAAGAGCAACAATCACAAACTGCAAAGTGAACAGAAGGATGGTTTTTAGAAACTATTTATGGCATTACTTTCATAAATATAGATTAGCAGAACTTTGTGTAATTTTCTTTTATTAGTTTAATTGTTTTTTTATGCAACAAATAAAATTTTGGAAAATCATCAGGAAAACGAAGATATTCAGGAGTAGTTTTCATTCACAAAAAAAGTATACATCCAATGCTGATGAAACTGTCTTCATGTTATTACTTTTTTTCACATCACAAAACTTTTTTCCACTTCATCCGTTTTCACAAACAAACAATTCATAATTAAAACAAACCTTAGATGCCATTTTGTTTAGTTATTGTATGTTTCACAAGCTAACTGCGAATGATAAATCAGGGTTACCAATTCTCTTTATATACTATTCTTACTTGACCGTTTCTTCGGTAATGATAGGAAGTAATGTACGGCCATGGAAGGCCACGGATCGAATCGAATCCTGGTATGCAGTGTGGGTAATTTTTAATTAAATGTTTTGTCTAACAATGCACTTCAATCGATGGCTATTGACTACATCTTATACAAATTGTCTTTATGCCAACCTCTCTCTATGTTTGCGATGGTAGTCGTCTGCATGTCATTGTTAATGTCAATATTACGTTTTATTCATGTCTGCCTAGGAATTTACTTTTATGAAAACCAAATTTGGATTTGGAAGTAAGAGTATTAAGGTAGTAAGTTCATATAGAGTTTTTTTACATAACTATTAGGATTTTCCCGTTTTCATTGGAGTGTTCTATTAAAATAAGTGTTTTCCTATTTCATAGGTTAAACAGATGGAAATATAAAAAAAGTGTCTCGTCAAATGTTAGTATTTTTTATCTATACTTCTATACTAATATTATAAAGAGGAAAGATTTGTATTTTTGTATGTAACGAATAAACTTAAATACTACTGGACCGATTTGAAAAATTATTTTAGTAATGGCTAGCTATATTATCCGCAAGTAACTTAGGCTATATTTTATCCCCGTACTCCCACTGACGGGAGCGGGAAGTCTGACAACCAATCTTACCAAGGGGTATCGTATTAGCACTAACTGGGTTGTGGAGGTCAGATAGTCAGCAGTCGCTCCATGTATTATACTGGTATTCAGCTGCATCCGGTTAGACTGGAAGCCGACCCCAACATAGTTGGGAAAAGGCTAGGCAGATGATGACTCCCACTGGAACGGGAACTACCCAGGTGAAACCGCGTGACGTCCGGTAGTAAATGATATTCCTAGGAAGCGTGTTAGCAAATAATTATAATATATTATTATACTTTGTATTACCGCCGAACTTATCAAGATTTTGTAAATGATATAAAAATACGTTCTAATTAACCATTGCGTTTGTTTCATGAAGTAATTATTACTGTGTACCTATATTTTCAAGATATCATCTGACTAATATTAATTACCTTAATGTCAGAAACTGTCAAAAATGCGTATCAGAATATTAAGGTCAGTGGAATCAACTTGGTAATTTTTTCATAACTATTATTGCAACATGATTTCAGTGGTGGGTATTGGGTATCGCTGCAAATACCTATACTATTATGATGTTATAGAAGTGCGTAGCTTTCTTGTCACTCGCTTTTACAAGAACATTATAAACGTTTGGGTTAGCCTGAAAAATATATAGAAGAAGTAATACTCAGGCATTGGAGTAAATTTTCAACTACGAGGAAACCTCTTTTGTCTTGCTTTGTTTTGTTTAATTATGTAAATTACGCAATAAAAAAGAACAAGTAAATTGATTACTCGACAATGACATGCAGTTAAAGATCTCCAAACCAATCATAATCATTTTCTTGTATTAGATAGAAAATTTCAAAAACTGTGGCATAAGGATAGCATAATCAGCCTATATGTTCCCACTGCTGGGACTCAGGCCTCCTCTCTATGAGAGGAACTGGGCTATAATCCACCACGTGGGCCCGGTGCAGGTTGGTAGATGTCATATGTCTTTGAATTCTTGGTTCTACGACATGCCGATTTCTTCGCGATGTTTTCCATCACCGTTTTGTGAGCAGTGGTGATGAAATAAATTACACAAAGTAATACGCTTGTCTGGGTTCGAACCAACGACTTACTGCTCACAAAACAGCCAGTCAGGGAGAGGGGGGAGGGGGGGGGGGTGTCAGGTCAGTTGGGGCCGCCACCACTGGGCGACAACGAAAGCGATACTGTGAAGAAGTGTGATCGTCGTAAACTCATAATTATTATAAGATAGCTCTTGAACTGATTAAAAACCAAGTTCCCATCAGTAGTACAACTAGGATGGAATTCGAACTCATCATTATCAACTCGCTTCGTTATCCTTAACCTTAAGAATGTTACTGCTTACAGTTCGTGACCTAAGAACAATGAACCCTTGAATGTACTTTCAATTTCATTCATTAAAAGTTCAGCTAACTGGTTTGGTGATGGTACTTTTTTGATGCCGTATATTTTCATCTCTACTTTTAGCTTATTTGCTTTGTTAGGTATGTCGTTACGAATTTTATTATTGATGCCCTTCTAATTTGTTCCTTTCAAAATAAGAAAGACTCTACATTGACATTTAATTACCATCGAAATTATTATTAATAGGTACTTGGTTG
Organism: Xestia xanthographa; assembly: GCA_905147715.2. Classification (NCBI taxonomy): domain Eukaryota; kingdom Metazoa; phylum Arthropoda; class Insecta; order Lepidoptera; family Noctuidae; genus Xestia; species Xestia xanthographa. Next base: position 5,470,438 of record LR990655.1, read on the forward strand.
AATGTGTTCGTGGAAAATTATCAACTGTTACAACCAGGATACAGTTCAGTTTAGTGACCTCATTTGCATGTCACTTATTTCCTATTAATACTACGTACAGTAACACTCAGGTAGGAATAGTATAAAAAGAGAATTGGTAACCCTGATTAAACATTCGCAACTCGCTCGTGAAACAATAATAACATATCAAAATGGCATCTAAGGTTTGTTTTATATTGATTTTGAAAAAAGTTTGCAAAAGCTTTTAGAATGGTTTAATTACTTTTTCATACAACTTTTTAAAAAGATAGGGAAAATATGGAGAGAGGCCTTGCTCAGCGGTGGCATTACACAAATTAACAATACTGGGGAAATACAAAGTTACATGATTTTAATTTATTATTTATTTAATTACAACGATCGGTCGTATTTAAACCAATTACTGTAACTAAATCTAGAACTAAAAGAATAAGAGATAACATCAAATTAAAATATAACAAAGTAAAGGTTCACACTTCATAATATTACCCCGGCTTCATTTATCAGTATTTTACAACATTATTGTTTCTAAAAACAACTTTCTTATTTCCAGTTCGTAATTGTTGCTCTTCTGGTGGCGGCTGCTCAAGGCAGCGCTATCCACGGCGGTGACTACAGCAGCTTCTCGTACGGCGTGTCCGACCCCCACACCGGCGACGTCAAGAGCCAGCACGAGACCCGCCATGGAGACACCGTGCGTGGCCAGTACTCGCTGCTCGAGTCCGACGGCACAAAGCGCACCGTTGACTACGCTGCTGATGCCCACTCTGGATTCAACGCCGTCGTCCGCAAAGACCCCGCTCTGTACTCTCATGCCGCTCCCGTCGTCGCTCACGCCGCGCCCGTCGCCTACGCCGCTCCCCTCGCTCACGGATACGCTGCCGCTCCCCTGGCGCACGGCTACTCTCACGGTGTTGCCGCTTACGGTGCGGTCGCCGCTCCCCTGGCTCACGGTGCCGTCGCATACGGTGCTCACGCCGCTCCCCTCGCCTACAGTGCTGGCGTGTATGGTGCTTCTCCCCTGTCCTACAGCGCCGGAGTCTACGGTGCTCATGCCTCTCCCTTGACCTACAGCGCCGGAGTCTACGGTGCTCATGCCTCTCCCCTGGCTCATGGTGCCATCGCCTTCGGCGCTTATGGCGCTCACGGTCTCTACAACGCCCACCTGTACTAAATAATATTTAGACATAATGTTATTTATTGTGATGTGCCAATGAACGATGCTGTGAATAAATGAAATAGTTCGAAGAACTCAAAACTTTGTTTCGTTTTTCCATTTTCTAAAATGTTATCTATAAACACTTTTAGCCAGTTTGGGTCCAAAAGGCCTATCAAAGAAATGCAGAAATTGCGCTATTTAAAACTGAGTACAGATAACATTCCCTTGCGAATGGTAGTTACAAATTCATAAGAATAGACTACCAGTTCTTCACCATTTACATCCAATTAACATCACTTTCAGCCATAGACTTAGTATATAAGTCTATGCTTTCAGCAAAGTGTCATGCAATATATCTGCATAGGGCAATGGTCAAAATTTTAACTCAAGAACTTACACCTACGAATCAAAGGCCATGTCTACAGGGTCTGGAACCTTCTTTAATTACTATACTTACCAACAAAGAATTTCAAGCAAGGTTTCTATATCAGGAAGAAAATATCAAATTAATAACAGAACACCAAAACAAAGAAATAAGTAGCAACTTAATAACGCAGTGACGTTCATAACTCAGCCTTGTAGTGCAAGCCGCCATTACGACACCACCACGTCAGAGCATGAACAGTCTACAAGCATTCGTGTTAATTGTACGATTTATAAACCGAGTCTTGTTACTAAACATTTTGTGAATAGATCTCATAATTATGGAAGATGTTATCATTGTTTAAGAAATATTTTAAACATCTTGTTGGTTCAAGATGATGGTGGTTAATTAATTTGGTAAGAGAATTAATTAGGAACGAGATCAGATGAGTTGGAAGATGGTATTAAAACAAGAATAGGCGTGACTGCTCACTGGGATGATACATGTAACAAGACGGTGGAAGAGTTATTATAGACTAAAGGAAAAGCTTTTGTAACACTTTAATATCCATTGTCACTTGCCTGAGCCCGAAAAATGATGTCGATATTATTTCAAAGATTAGTTTTGAAAACTTACGTACATAACTACTTCCTATCGACCATGTTTTATACTGTGCTCAGTCTAAGTAACTTGAACACGCTTCCACAGGCAAGTGTCACAGGTTACCCAGCATGCGGTAACTCTAGTTAGAGTGGACTCGCACGATAATGAAATTGATACACAGTATGCACATAACCGTAGTAGGTGCCTGAATTTATATATTGTTGTCATACATCACAAACTCTTGTTACAAAATAGGTACAAGGGTCTTCCCTTGTACGTCTTTTTTTAGAGAATTTCTGAATTGTTCTATGGCCCGTATTGTATTTTTCAGAGAGAGTGAGGCCAAAAAAAAATAGATGGATTGTGCGAGGAATGATATGAAAGGGGAAGGAGTAAATAATGCTGTGACGTCGAACAGGGGAGAATGGTGGATGAAACCGTGTTGCGCCGACCACAAGTAGAATGGAACAAGGGCTGGATGATGATTTTCTGTGTCATTTATGGTTTATCTATTGCTTTAGGCAAGAACTTCGACGATTCCACATGGAGTTTCAGCTACTCTTGTAGTGAATGAGAGCGTGAAGATAAATAATAGTTAATTAGTTGTAAATACTAAACATAATTCGAGGTTATTAGGTAGAAAATAATTAATTGCAGTCTTTTACAGCAATTATCAAAAATCCAAAGAAGTTCCACCTACTTCCTGTTTGTAAGGTAACTATTGTTTTAAGTATTTTTCAAAGTATTCGCAAAAATGTAGAGATCAGTGCTAAAACTGTTTTTTTATGTCAGTGTGTCCCTTTACGTGAATTTGCAGTTTAAAACGTAGACTTCGACATCTAGGTTAAATCTGAGGATTTGCATACGTATGTGTACCTATAGCAAAAATAAAAATCAAGTGTCACTAGAAATTCAGAAAATATATAAATTTTATTTACAGATCCAATATTTACAATTAAAAAGTCGGCAGTCTTGTTTTAGTAGTAACGAGCGTAGGGGAAGGGAGCACCATAGTTGATGGCTCCGAACTTGGCGTAGGCTAAGGGAGCACCGTAGTTGATGGCTCCGAACTTGGCGTAGGCGAAGGGAGCGGCAGCGTATGAGACGGGAGCTGCGATGGCAGGAGCAGCATATGAGATAGCGGGAGCGGCGTAAGAGATCGCAGCGATGAGGCCAGGGTCCTTGCGGACGACGGCGTTGAAACCCTCGGCGCCGGCGGCGTAGTCCACAGTGCGGCGGGTGCCGTCAGACTCCAGCAGAGAGTACTGACCATGCACGTTGTCGCCCACGCGGTTCTCGATCTGGTGCTTGAAGTCTCCGGTGTAGGGATCAGCGACGCCGTAGGAGAAGCTGGAGAGGTCGCTGGCGGCGGCGACGGCCATCATGGCGAAGAGTGCGACGAACTGGAATAAAAATAAATAGGGATATAAGAAAACATGTAGTTTTTGAAACCTTGGTCTTTCCGATGCCAAAAAATCCAGTTTGCGAAACAAGTTGGATTATGTCGCTATTATGATCTACTCAAATATTTTTCTACAGTGTTCAAAATACTTATTGATATAACTTAATTATTGCAGATTAAAGATGAACAAAAGATAAAGAAAAAAAGAATGTTTACCTTCACAAACATTTTGAGGGAGTGTTTTTTTGTTGTTGTGACTACGTCGAAGGATCTTGTGGATCTGATGTTCTTCACAGCACCTGCCCAGCTTTTTATATCAACCATCAAGTGTTCCAGTTTTATTTTAAATGTATTTATTATGAAGAAATTCAGGAAGTGTCTTAAAGTCAAGTTCGAATCAGGGCGATGCACCGAATGGAAAGGCCTCAGTTGTTCGAGCTTGTATTTAAATAAACTAGTTTAAAATTATCTTTATGTCTACGCCTTTTAAATTACTCGGATTACGAGTACATACGACTTTATTACAGTCTTTGTCAAAGTATCAAATTATCGTTGACACGAGCGGATCTAAATTGTATTGTACTCAAATCAAATCACGAGAATCAAGGACCAACAAAAACTCGGAAAGTGATATTGCAACTTTTTTATTTCACAAAAAAATACATACCTATTAAACATTATATTATATGATACATATTGATCTAACTGATACAGAGTATTAATTGTTATATCATTAGGATTCCGGTCGTAGACTTCGCTATTAAAGCTAATTTCCTTTAGAATACTGACCACAACGTAGCAAGGTTATTGGAATCCAGTTAACTATTACATAGATACATTATAACTTAGTCACTCATAGATATTCATAGAAAAATATAACATACAACTTAAAATATAAATGCAAAATATCGGAGTCCGTTTCACTTGCCATATCCTTCAACACGTCTCGGCTTAAGCCCAAGAGTTATGGGCACTGTGGGGGGCAGGACCGTGAGAAAAAGTTTGAGTGAAAGAAGATCTAGACGTGGCTACTGCAGTGGAAGCCGGAGAAGGTTGGGCACTTGGTGTCGGCCAAGCTTGGGCGGAAGGAGTTGGCCACGCTTGGGCACTGGGAGTGGGCCATGCTTGATAAGATGGGGCACTAGGAGTTGGCCAGGATTGGTAATTCTGGACTGCCAAGTTTGAGTGCCTTGTGACGTCACCAATGCTCGCAGCCTGGGCATGAGGGGTGGTCACTGGTCTGCCAGCATTATTCACAGTAGCTAAGAAGCCTGTATGGTCATCAGCTCTGTAGTCTACCGTTCTTCTGACACCATCAGGTTGTAGCAAGGAGTACTGTCCTAACACTGTGTCTCCTCTTCTACTCTCTTGCTGGCTCTTGATGTCTCCTGTGTGGGGATCATTGACGTCATAAGCAAAATTGTAGTTAGGGTTTGAACCGTATTGAAGTCCAAGAAGGATTGGAGCATGGGGCTGATGTAGGACCATGCAGGTGGCTGATAACACCAGGCCGGAGAGTACTGTGAACTGTAAAATAAAGATATTATTATAGCGGTAGAAAATAATCCGTCCGTTAGCCGTGTGGTATCCGGCAGAGTAGAATAGAACCAACCCATTACACTCACGGGTGTCGTATAAGGCGACTAATGTCTGAGGCAGAAAACCTTGCGCCTCCGTAGACCAGAGAATGGGCAGCAGCGTTTTCTGTTATTTATTCATCACTGCGATCTCCAATTCGCCTGCCGAGCGTGGAGATTACAGCAAGTTCCTCCCATCATGGGAGAGGCTTGCGTCCAGCAGCGGACGTTATGGGCTGTAGTAGAAAATAATCAATAGCAAGAAGAAACGAGGAGGTTCTTGATTCCTATAACATCACGCGTGTCATTCCCGTTGGGTTAGGCAGAGGTGTACCTAGTAGTACACCCACATTTCGCCAGTTATCTTTACGTCTCATGTAATAGGGGGTGAGCCTATTGCCATCAATAGGGCACAAATCCAGACTCCGTGGCTGCTACTAAAAAATTCCTGGTGGAAAAACGCAATATTTGCCCGACCCGGGAATTGAACCCAGGACCTCATGCACAGCAGTCGCAATTGCGACCACTAGACCAAAGAGGCAGTCTCCTATAGACAAATATGCAAAATAGAAGCTGCTAGGTTTCAACTGATAAAATTACTAATTAATGGCAAAAAAAGCCTTTTAATATTTAACTAGCTGATGCCTGCGGCTTCGCCCGCTTGACAAATTATATACTAAAATATTCCTCTTGAATCACTCTATCTATTAAAAAAACCCGCAGCAAAATCTGTTGCGTATTTTTAAAGATCTAAGCATACATATGACAAAGAGACGCGGCGGGGGGACTTTTTTTATAATATGTAGAAAGTTAAAGCCTACTTATTACCTGAGTGTAAGGGAATATGCATATTTTTGGAATGTTAAATTACTATAAAAATAATGACAACAAGCGAAAACAAGACATAAATCGGCCAAACAAAACAAAAGTTACAACCATTTAAACTTTTATTTCTATCTCTTTCTAGATAAACGGAAATTAGTATGGATTTTGTACGTCGATGCAGAGAATGACGTCATTCGCTGTATTGGATCTCTGTCTAATCAGCAGTTTCAAATGCTTATAACTTAGTATTTTTTATAGATATTAAAAAAAAAACACTTTGTTATTTCTGATGTTAATACGCTTTGTTTAGAGTGATAAAAAAAAATCATGCATTTATATCCTATTAGGCACAACATTTTTAAATTCATATTTATAATTCCATGAAGTCTTGGTCCGTAACTCTCTGATAAATCATTAGCGAAATTAATTATAGAAAATATATTACCTTATGGAACATATTTGGTTGTCTCTTCCACTGTTGGGTGAAGTGTGTGATTCTTCAGTAGTTGTCGAACAATTTATATACAAAGTAAAATGAAAATCAATACTATTTGTGCAATACATATCGAATTTCTAAGAGTATTAGACCGAGAATATAACTAGTCTTAGGTGACAAAACTACGACTTACTTTGTAAGAAAAAATGAAGCATAATCTTAGTTCAAGGTACGTTCATTCTAAAGATCGAATATCCTGTATCCCTTACATTCTACGAAGTCTGCTTGCTCTCCTAAACTCATTATGATTCTTAGTCTGTTGAACAATGGGGAATAACCAATGGATTAGTTTAGTGTTAACTTGTAAGTGTTTAGGAAAATTGTAAAGAAATTGTATTTATTTCTATTTACGTGGTTCCTTGACGGGATGTAATCCGACAACCGCATTACAAATAGATATCCTAAGAGTGGAATTCAACATCGCCAAACACTGCACCAAGCTTTCCTCAATCTGCCTGGGACTGTGCCCTCAGCTTTTTCGGACATATTATGCGTTCGTTTAGGCATTGTCTGGCAAGGCAGAGCACCGGTAAGAAAGTCAGACGCGGTCAAGAATAAGAATAAGAACAATTTATTTAAAAAGTAGGTATTACAAAAGTGTACATTTGGGTGCAGTAGTGTTACTACTTAAACAGTTGTATAATTAGTGCTTTTATGTAAACTATAACTAAAATATAAATAACATGCAGTTGCAAGTAACGATAATGTCGAATTCAAATGTTGGGTAGCGACCTGCCTGATCTAGGTTTATTTAAACCTGTGTTTCAGGCTGAGAAGGCTATTGGAAGCAGCCTGTACCGAACGGTTCCCACTGCAGGAGACCGCATGGCTTGGAGACGTGTCATATGTGGTCACAATCCTCAACAGTGAGGGAACGACGACAAAGAAGATATCCTAATGTGTAGCCAGTAGACGTATTTCTGTGTCACCAGATTAAGTCTAAATTAAAAAGTGCCTGAAACTTTGCAAAATACAGCTCATAGGTTCTTTAAGCACCATCTTAAAATGTTGCTTTACAACAATTTAATAATAACAACATAGTAGCATAAAGTAGCAGCCTAATAAAGGTCGAACAAATGGGCAGTTTGAACAAACTATCACAAATAGTATCAAAGCTAAAGTACAGGAGTTAGTCATCCGATATAAAAGTCAACAGATAATTGAAGAGAACGGATCTTACAATTATGTAGGTACCGACTGACAAGTTACCAGTCCACTACCTACTAATACTACCATAGTAAGATGTTTGCGTCATTGGATAATATCATTAATAATAACCTACTTATTATCATGGTCAGTTTTCCTTAGAAAGAGAGCTGAATTCAATGTGGTTTTTTCTAATGAAAATATTTCTTGCTTTGCCTTATTTGGCAAACTTCCAAGTTACCTACTTTTTTATTATTATGATAAAGAGAACCATGCTATTTGATGTCTAAACTTTCAAACAAAGCACCAGTAGGTACTTGATATTTCCGCAATAGAAAGTATATGGTTTTTTTCTTCATAATAGAATGGACCACGATCTCGCCTGATGGAAAGCGATTGATGAGTTCTATGGTGGTGGTGGTGGCCCTAGGGCCAGAAGGCCTTTTGGTCTTTGGTCTTTTAAACAATTCAAATTCAAATTCTTTATTTCAGACATGAGTCCATAGTGTTAGTAGCAACAAAATAACTTAATAACCAATGCAGAAGGCAGCTCTGAAACCAATACGCTAGCTATGAGCTCGTTCCAAGCATCGTCATTGGTTGAAATATGATAATATCATTTTATACTACTATATTTATACTACTATTTTTTGACAGTTTGAGTACTCTAAGCTACCTACCCAAATGTCCTTTCTTTGGTATTGTTCGTCGTTTCGTTGAGCTCCTTGAGTTATAAGTCGAACTACTCGTTAACTGACAAATGCTTGCACTGACTGGACAGGTCCACTCAAATCTGTATGGTTCTTTCTTCAAAAGACCATCTCAGACACTAATCTGCATAGTCCTCATGTGAATTGAGCAAAATTGTCTGGACTTTAAAAGAGACTATGACCTCTGAGTTTGTTTCGGCTGTTTCTTCTCAGAGAAGTCAGGTACGAAACTCCGGCCCCATCTAGTTTAAAAAAATGACGTGTAAAAGTGTTTGTAAAAACCTACTTGCAAAATAAACATCATTTATCATTTATATTTCAAAATATGTAGTCTGGCCCTTATTGGCTTGATAGCTTAGTCCCAAACTATGTCACATCGTCTACAATCAGTTATGACAGGACTCCATTATTCGTTTCTCACCCTGACATAAATAAGGAACTAATAAATATCGACGTCATCCATTACTTCATTTACATGACAATATTTATCATCAAACATGCTTTGTGTGACAGAAGTGCCAACCAAACACGCTGTCAAACATTTTAATAAGGGAAACGCCCACAATCCCAATATCGTATCGTTTTTATAACATGTCAGAAATTCACTTATTCAATGCGGAATTACGAGCAATAATGGCCGACCTTGATGCACGCCCGCGTTCTGGTTGTGGGCCATTACTATACCTTACGGTGTTGGCTATACTGAGAGCGGAGAGCGATTTCGCTTATGGATACTTCTGGATATTTTTCGGCAAAATAGGTTAGATGACACCATAAAACAATAATTCCAAGACACCAATCTCATAAAAAAATACTATATTTAGGGCCTAAAAACCCGATTTATTTTCAATTAATTGCCAAATTAGATTTTTAGGTGCTTTGAAATCAATAAATATTTGAGTCATTGAGTTGACCAAACAGTGACGTCATAGTGTGCTATTGCCATACAAAATCTATGAGAGAACCGCGTTTTGACATCTCATAAAAAGTATGTCAGTTGATTGGTATGTCTCTACCCTATTGTCATTTTATTCCGTGCATTCCTGGTTTGACCGAGTCTCTCAACCAGGTGATCTCTTTAATGGCATCTACCCATCTGGCTGTTGACCTGTCAACACTTCTTTTTCGTAATTTGGCCGGGTTTTGTATTTACTGCCGCAATTCCTGCTCAGGCATACATGCCCCGATTTCCCCATGCTAAATTCCGTTGAACTTTTTTTAGATAAGTTTGGAACCGGCCTTAAATTGTATTTATCGCCTTTTACCGTGAGAATTATTTGAAATACCTACTATGACAACGAATTTAACCCTATGTACCAAATTTTTACCTTGTGGTATCCCTTATAAGAATAGCCCGAATGATTTCGTCTAATCGCTCGCAACGGAGCAGAGGGTCAACAGTTTTCCATAAAAATATCATAAATTCCGTCACATATTGGATTTTATTTTAATGTTTTATTAATTTTCTTGTTCTTTGTTTTGATAGAGTAGAGTAGAGTAGAGACAAGAGAACATTTATTTTGGATCAGGGTACAATTTTGAATTTTATAGAACATCATAGAAGGACTAAAAAATATTGTTACCTTATATTTAATAACTATTATAAACCCCTTATAGTCATCATCATCATCATCAGCCTATTAATGTTCCCATTGCTGGGACACAGGCCTCCTCTCTATGAGAAGGAATGGAATCCACCACGCGTGCCCAGTGCTTTTTTTTATTCTAGGACATCCTGGTTTCCTCACGATGTTTTCCTTCACCGTTTTGAGAGCAGCGGTGATGAAATAAATTACACAAAGTAATGGGTGCGCCTGCCTGGGTTCGAACCCACGACTTACTGTTTGTAAGTCAGGGCCACCACCACTGGGCTGCTTTGAACCCTTTATAGTAGTTTATAAAAATAACATTCAGACGTATATAGTCAAAGTAAATCCGTAAACTAAATGATTGAATTTATATCTACGTTATACCTAAGCGTAATGAAAATAAAACCTTTGTTCGAATTTAAAACCTTCAATGAAAATGACATCTCAAACACTGCACAGTGCATTCTGTTTTTAAACAGTTGCTTCGGCTTCTTCTTTCATTTTGATAGTACGTCATACCAAATCACTTGGGCCCAAGGTGTGGTTCAAATTAGGTGGCCAGTCAATGGCTAAACGTAGGTACACTTTGGCCAGCAAATAAGCCAAGATCTGGCCATGAAGTGCATGAAAGGAGCCTCCTGGAGTGGCATTAATCTAAATCGGACTGCAATTCCGTATATCTGGTACACCCTGGACAGCTGCTAGTAATCAGCACCATAGAGTATACCTGATAAGTCTTTTCACTACGATGAAACAACCAAACAGATGCTTATCACCTAAGTACCAACAAAAAAACATGTTCCTAAAAGTAGCATTACGCACATCCAAAAACCTTCAGTACCACCAAACCAGTTTAATTAACCGAAACAAACACGCAATCTTAACGGTTAATTATATAAGCTCATCATATTGTAAAAAAACGTGCTCATCTCAGCCAATTAAAGTTTACGTAAGTGCGACCTCTTAGTGACCGGCCGTGGCATTGAACTCGGCACTGCACGCTGCGCTTGCCCCGAGCGCCGAAATCTGACAACCATCGTTGCATAATGGATGGTGCGAGTGAGGAGATTGTGGCGTTTTTAGTTTCTTGTTGGAACAACACAACTATTGTGAAAATTCACAGGAATCAATGTTTAGGGTAAACAGACATCCGGAGTTGCGGGACTGTTCGAAAGAGATACCGTGGCCCCTGGAACACAAAGGGTGATGAAGGAACATGGATGGGTTTTAGTCAGAAAAAGTCTGACACTCCCTCCTGCTCCGCCCAGAGCGGGGTAAACAGACATTAAAATGCAAAATGGTTCTAACTGTCAATGATAGTTCAGACGCGCCAGTACCTACATCAAGCCACCCGAAACTGTCAAAACTTCTCAATCAACCTTGAACCTTTAGCGACAAGCCTTTAGCTTGATGTGGTGGTGTCTATACCTATTTGTAACAAACTAGCTCGTGTTTTAGATGTGTCGATTATAGCCAGCTTCTTGTCATCATTGTTCAGAGATTTGTTTTAAGTATGAAAATGTGAACCCATAAATGTCAATATGATGAAGCGCTTCATAACGGCTTGCCAGCTGCAAAATGTTACCCCAAGTAATCACATAAACGTTATAATCTACTTATTGTTTGATTTTTCTGCTATCTGTACGGAAATAAACAATATGGCAGATTTTCCTTAATGAAAATAAAGTTGTGGGGAGTTTAGACATAGTACTTTTTTTCATGGCGAATTAACTTTGTGGTGATTGTACAATAACCCAAACAAATCACCTAGTTTCTTTGTTAAGCATATTGACTTTGTTTCCAATCATAACTCGCATGATCAGTTAATTATCAGTTGTTTTCAACCAGACCATTATTTTTAGGGTTCCGTACCCAAAGGGTGAAAACGGGACCCTAGATTACTAAGGCTCTACTGTCCGTCTGTCTGTGTGTATGTCACCAGACTGTATCTCATAAACCGTGATAGCTAGACAGTTGAAATTTTTACAAAATGTATATTTCTGTTGCCGCTATAACAACAAATAATAATAATAATAAAAAATAAAAAAATACGATGGTACGGAACTCTTCATGTGCTGATTCGACTCACACTTGTTTTATTTTAGAAAACGCTAGATTCTTAAGACTTGAGCTACAACATAACGGTGAGCGATTCTTTGGTAATTATTTTTTGTCTCACATGATGTAACTTGCTCTCACGTCCTGCTTATAATTATATTGTTAATCTAATACGATGTTAGCTAGTTAATTTTGTACTGTCATTATGTTGTCGGTACTTGTGTAAACAAAAATGCGTGTTTACAACTCATTGCAACTTGGGTTTTAGTACCTACACCTCTGTTGATTTATTGAACACACATCACACTACCACACACTACAGTACACACACTATTGTTATACCAGAAGGGATAGGCTGAGATGTACTACCGAGTATGACGTATCTAGTACAGAATTATAATCATCAAAATCATCAATACAACCCTCCAAGTTCATAAAGGTGTAGAAATTACTTATATTTTTTTATAATCTAACGTACGGACTAATTCGTTTTTAGGGTTCCGTACAATGATATATAAACTATAGATACGTTGTCCGCACTCTAAAATGACAACATGAAATGAAGCCAATTGGCCACATCGCGCTTAGTTACGCACCAACCTGTCGCGCGACGCTACGTTTGTTTATAATTTAATAAATCCTGTGACGTGACTGAAGATGTATATTTATCTCCCTCTCGCAACAGGCATCCCGCCGTTCAGTGTCATATTTTCTTTCTCTTTCTTCACGCTTATAAGTAGTTCTAGTATTTTCGCCGTTTTTAAGCGCCGCGATGTTGGTTCATGACGTGTCTTATAATACGTCATGGGTTCCGTACCCAAAGGGTAAAAACGGAACCCTATTACTAAGACTTCGCTGTCTGTCCGTCTGTCCGTCTGTCTGTCACCAGGCTGTATCTCATGAACCGTGACAGCTAGACAGTTGCAATTTTCACAGATGATGTATTGATGATGATATTGTGTCATTGCATTTACCTTACTTGTAGAAAAATTGTATGAGAAATAAAAACTTTTTAGGGTTCCGTACCCAAAGGGTAAAAACGGAACCCTATTACTAAGACTTCGCTGTCTGTCCGTCTGTCCGTCTGTCTGTCACCAGGCTGTATCTCATGAACCGTGACAGCTAGACAGTTGTAATTTTCACAGATGATGTATTTCTGTTGCCGCTATAACAAGAAATACTAAAAACAGAATAAAATTAATATTTAAGTGGGCCTCCCATACAACAAACGTGATTTTTTTATAATAATTGGTACGGAACCCTTCGTGCGCGAGTCCGACTCGCACTTGGCCGGTTTTTTTTAAATTAGATATTGTGTCATTGCATTTACCTTACTTGTAGAAAAATTGTATGAGAAATAAAAACTTTTTAGGGTTCCGTACCCAAAGGGTAAAAACGGAACCCTATTACTAATACTTCGCTGTCTGTCCGTCTGTCTGTCACCAGGCTGTATCTCATGAACCGTGACAGCTAGACAGTTGAAATTTTCACAGATGATGTATTTCTGTTGCCGCTATAACAACAAATACTAAAAACAGAATAAAATTAATATTTAAGGGGGGCTCCCATACAACAAACGTGATTTTTTTGCCATTTAGTCTAATGTATAGATAATGGTACGGAACCCTTCGTGCGCGAGTCCGACTCGCACTTGGCCGGTTTTTTTTTTTTACCTATAGCAAACAGTCAGTTAATTGCATTTACAGCAAAAAGTCAATTTGTTTTAATTGCAAAATCTTATGACGATAAAATGTCAATAAAAATTGTAAAAACTAGTAGCAACTAGGTAGTCACTCTTTAATCAAGATTCTAGTAATTACATAAATTTTATTGAAACCATTAAATTCCTGACAATAAAATCAATTTTCAAATGCTAATACAATTTGAATGTGTCTCTAAAACCAAAATAGAACATTAATTTTGCGCGACTATTAATTTTGCATATTAATGAACTCCCGGTTGATTGATCTGATGTAATTGAGGGACATTAAACTACGATAACTATTAATTAGGAAACATTTCAGATTGTGTCTTACGTAGTTGTATCTAATCGATTTGAATGACGCCACCACAAATAAATTGGAATAGAATATAGAGCATCCCTACCCAACCCATTCCAGCTGTTAAAAATCTCCTACCGCATTATAAGCTGCTTTGGTTAATCTGGGAGTCATTAAACAGACTCTGAACTCAGGTTGGCCGAAGCAAGACAAATTTGCTTAGGTGGAAATTTCTAGATGACTATACCCTTGGTGGACCAGGTGGCTTATAAATGGAACTGATAGTGCAGTTGCAAACATCCAAGATGATACAATCTGTTGTGTATGCGTGTACCGCGCCCCTCCCCGCGCGCGCTGCATGCGCGTCATCTGGCAATAAACAGTGCGTTGCCAACCAGCGATCGTTTCACTTGTATAGTTCGGTTCAAACTTAATGGCGGCTCAGAAGTTAGCTACAAGTGACGGTCTGCGCATTATACAGACAAAACGATGCGTCATCTGCGCCCTGTTGATACCTAAAAGTTGGCTGTGTGTAGATTTACATTAGATACTCCGAATCCCCATAAAATTGAAAGCATTATTCCTGTGCAGACCATCACCCGCAGCTAACTTCCGAGCCGCCATTAAGTTTGAACCGAACTATACGTGCATACCATCGACCCATCCTCATACTTAACAATCTCTATATGGTGTTGTTCCACAAACGATGGTGCACTTAATATCGTGTCCTAAGTGTCCTGTTGCTTTTTCATAACAGGAGCTGATGGACGCTAATGAAGTCGCAAAACTAGTGGCTTACTTCTGAGCTGTCATAATTTAGATTCCCATCGACTCGCTAAGAAGAAGAAGAATATAAATGAGGTGCTGTTTCACAAACGGTGGGGTATTTATTATCGTGTCCTGCGTGTCTCCTGAAACTGATCGACGCTACTGGAAGCCACATAATAAGTTTTTCATTATCAGGCAGGACTGATGATTATCACATACATAATAACTTATTCTCTTCCCCGCTAATAACAGCCGCTCAGGTCGATCGTTAGGTTAAGCCGTGGGCCGATGGGTGACCACCCATTACATACCGAGTTTCCTCGGTGCCTCGGAAAGTACGTTAAGCTGTTGGTCCCGGCTGTCATTTACATCTTTGACAGTCGTTAGGTAGTCAGAAGTCCAAAAAAGTCTGACAACCAGTCTTAGCAAGGGGTATCGTATTACCCGGTACTAACTGGGTTGTGGAGAGCAGATAGGCAGTCGCTCCATGTAAAATACTGGTATTCAGCTGCATCCGATAAAACTAGAAGCCGACCCCAACAAAGTTGGGAAAAGGCTAGGCGGATGATGTTCGCAGGTAGAGCAAGATGTCATAGTGGTACCACTGGCTTCAATTTCAAAAGGCTATTTATAATCCGCGACCAGGATATAGCCGCTTATATACTCACTTATTTAGCCTACTCGATTAAAAAACCAAAGTACGTTTAGACGACCTTCCATTTTTTGCAAGTCATTAAGCCGGCCGGCGTCTACAAGTATATAGTATAGGTAGCTATGTGTTTCACAGTAAATTAGTAAGTGTTTACGGAACTACGAATAAATTTGTACACCTACATTGAAACTGTGTGCTGTTAAATAGCACATGCTGCTTAATATATGAATATACCAACTGTGAAATTATTATAAAATTGGTTCCCTTACTTGAATTCAGGGGTTTTAATTTACAGGAACCCTCATCCTTTTTCTAAAATAGCCTAAGTTACTCCTTATAATATCAGCTATCTGCCAGTTTTGTCGGCCCAGCCGTTTTGGAGATTAACCGGAACAAACATACAGACGGTCAATTTTTTTTGTTGTTTTTACTTTCTGAATTTAGTGAAAAAGCTTTTATTTTGAAATTGTGTACATATCTACATTTCGCAATTCTAGTAATGTACATTTATTTCCATAATAAGTGCAAGCCTACTGTCGGATCCCAATTCAAGATTGTTGTTTTTGGAAAGTCCAGAAGTGAAAATTATGCATTTTTTGCATGAATGTATAAATAGTAGAAATACATTTTTCATAAGGAGTTCACGACATTTACCTACAAATAAAAAATATACCCAAAATAAAATATCTTTAAAGTTCTTGAGCATTTATCGTGTTCTGACAACAATATCTTTAAAGTGTACATTTAATTTTCATTGTAAAGCATAATATGTAGATAATTGCAATTATCTTATATGCTTGCTCAACACGTCCGCATGTTGGAAGCTGATACTACAGACTTTTGAAACATAAGGAAATAATGTCGCAGGTGAAACATGAGATTTTTGTTCGACATTTTGCGGAGCAGGAGGAAGTGTCAGACTTTTACTGATTAGAATCCATCCATGTTACTTCGTCGTCCTTTGGTTCCGGGGCCACGATATCTATTTTGAACAGGCCCGCAGCCCCAGCAGGCATCGGCCCTTGTGGACCCCTTCCTTTTACTGACTCTCTTTAAGGCGCGCGTGGAACACAAACGCGCCGTCGACACGGCCTGTTGTCATGAGACGGACGTACGGCGAGCTAGCTCATAGCTCTCCGTCCACAGGGCCGCGCCTACGGTGGCCAGGGGCCACCACGTGGCCACCGACACCCATGGCGTCCCCCGCGGTGGCCGGGACGTGAGGTTCTCTCCCTCTCACGTTCCGCCACATCCTTCGCTAGCATGACTGCTTCGCAGAAGGAGGTGACGGCATTTCGTCTCGCTCCGGACCATGGATTCAACCAAGGCCGGACGCGAGAGGTCGCCGCCACCGATCGCCGCTACGAGGACACGGTGGTGCTCCGCCCACGCAGGGCACACCTCCACCGCGTGCTCCACCGTGTCCTCGGTCGATCCTAGCAGTGGTAACACCCGAGCGTTTCCTCCCGCCCAATTCGGTGGCAAGAACCTCCCGAAACAACCGTGTCCGGTGAGGACCTGCGTCAGGCGGAAGGTAAGGATGCCATAGCGTCTTTGAGAGGCCACTCCTCAAAGAAGGGACTTATCGCCACTATTGTGGCGTGCCCTGCACGGGGTTGCGACAGTCGCTCTCTCCATGTCGCCATGAGATCCCGCCGGAAGTCTGTCCGCCGAGCGATAATTTGCCGCGGCAGCGGAGGTTCCCACCGGCGTAGCGCCTCCGCGCGCCATTCATGCAGGCGCGCGAGGACTATCGCCTCCAGATTCCATGGCAGCAGCAAGCAAGGAGGCAAGGAGGTTCGCCGCCTCGTTGGATTAAGTTGGGCCTTACAGCCCATTCCCTCATATAAAGAGGAGGCTTTTGTGCCAGTGGGAACATTACAGGCTGATGATACCTCGTTGGTTCTGGGTTCGATTCCTAGGTCGGGCAAAGTGTTATAGGGTTTTTCCATTAGGAATTTCGGAGTAGCAGCCATGGAGTCTGGTTTCGTGCCCTGTTGTTGGCAATAGGCTCGCCCCCTATTACATGGGAATTTAACATAACTGTTGAAATGTGGGTGTATTATTAGGTACACCTCTGTCTAACCCTTCGGAGATTACAAGCGTGATGTTATGATATGATTGTTATGATATGATTGTTATGCTATATCTAAAATGTAAAACAGCATCACAGTCACAACATCTCGAATCTAAAATTCATATAATACGAACTTCCGCCTTATCAAGCTCAGTCAACACCCAATAAAATGGGTTATTGTACATTCGTCACAAAGTTAATTCGTCACATTTTTGTAAACTCCATACATTGAAAGTATATTCGTCACATGCATAAAAACTATGTGTAAATTAGTCACAAGTCTTCTTATGTATATAATTTACTGGTAGCAAACAAAGTTATTGGATTTTTAGCGCTCGTAATGAAAATGATTTCTAAAATCTTTCTTTTTTCCTGCGCTCCTGCACATGCTATCACACGCTCGCTCGCTCGCTGTATCTATATTTTTCTAGCCGTACTGCAGTAGCGGAGTAAGGCGGAAAGGCAGCCAGTGCCATTCTTTTCGAGGAACCTCAGCCCTTCACAGAGGAAGTACAGCCCGTATGATCGAGAGCTGTTGGCAATATACGAGGCAATCAGGTCCTTCCGTTTCATTCCGCAAAATTCGAAAAATCTGTTTATTTCGGCTGTTTCTCATAGATATACGTTAGTAGTGGATTGTATTCGTTAGAAGCAAAACAGAAAAAAAAAAGTTTTGGAGTATACTGTTTGAAAACGATTTTTATGACGTAAATACTGTTTCAAGGCTTGTACTATTACTACTAGCGATAGACTTGACTGGGGGAGGTTCGAAGAGGTTAGTAGTGGAAGATTTTTTTATAGTATTTAAAAGAAAATATTCGAACCTCTTAAGTTGAGTCAAACTTATTTCGGAGCGATATTTACTGGATAAAGTCTGTTTGAAGATGGATACGATTACTACAAACGTTAGAATATTGACTGAGGTGGGTTTGTAGAGGTTGGTAGTGGAAAAAAATTCGATAGTTAAGTAGTAAAGATACAAGTCGATTAGAAGCTGAAGGCAAATCAACATATTGCAATAAATATATATTTAATTGTAAGTAAAACTATGATTTTGTTGTAGACGTAAATTAACATTAAAAACAACGTGATTATTACTGTGATTTAATTCTCTCTATTATTTTTCTTTTCTTTTTAACCGACTTCCAAAAGGAGGAGGTTCTAAACTCGATTGGTATTTTTTTTTTTTTTATGTATGTACACCGATTACGCTGAGATTTATGATCCGATTTTCGTGATTCTTTTTTAGTTTGATGCGGAATAGTTGCCATTTGGTCCCATATATACATATATACATAGTTTGGCCCAGTAGTTTTCATTTTATGAACATTGTTACTTCAGTCGTGTGGTTCATTCAATTTTAAGTATGCTCACCGATTTCTCCTCCATTTGTGGAGCGATTTTCAAAATTATTTTTTATTTGAAAGAGTATACTCCTGAGATGAAAGAATTTTCTGAAGATCTGATGCTGATCTTCGGAGATATACAATGGAACTCTTCAAAACTAGACCGTAAATCGGTCGTGATTTTTGCAATCGCTTGGATGTTTATTGTTTATACAACATCATGACTTAACGTCACGCTTGAATGCTCTGAGGGGTACGCAGATGTGTACAATACACGCAAATTTCGACAGTTTAGATATGTTAAGTTCCATTTATTGGGGATAAGCCTAATACCATGACATGTATTGTTAACAATGTAAAATAAATGCATAGCATATATTTGTATAGGATTTTACGACTAAAAATGGAAAAATAAAACTTTTTACAAAAAAAATAAAACCGACTTCAAAACACAAAACAAAAAAATGAAAAATAACTTTAGCTTCAGAAGTCGGTGACAAAAAAAAACTAAATGAATCAAACAAAGGTCACCGACTTCTGAAGCTAAAGTTATTTTTCATTTTTTTGTTTTGTGTTTTGAAGTCGGTTTTATTTTTTTTGTAAAAAGTTTTTTACCAGCAGTTTATTTTTTATTTTACAATTTTATTTTACAATTTTTATTTTACAATTTTATTTGAATTCAGCCGCCAGTCTCTTGGGGACATTACCAGTTGACAGTGTTGAGGAGTTTTTTGACGCCATTTTTTAAGTTTTTAGTTTAAGTTAGTTAGTTTAGTTTATTATATTTGTTAATTGTAAATAATGGGTAGGTACATACTTACTGAATACAAATAAATGTTTAAGTAACTTGTAAAATAAAATAAATGTTTTTTCTTGTAATGTTGTAAGCAAATCAACCACTTGCAATACATGTTTATTTAGGATTAGGCGTGTCACGCAGGTCACGCTGTCCTTGACAACGCAGCCTTAAAATAGAACAAAATCAGACAATAATAGCGTATATTTTAGCTGTAAGTAGAACTGTGATTTATATGTGAATTTCTGTGATTATTAAAAATAAATAAATAACGTTATAATCTACTTATTGTTTGATTTTTCTGCTATCTATACGGAAATAAACAATATGGCGGATTTTCCTTCATGAAAATAGAGTTATGGCGAGTTTACACATACTTTTTTTCGTGGCGAATTAACTTTGTGACGAATGTACAATAACCCAATAAAATCACGAAATTGACCTCAAAAAAAAAAACAAAACACGATCAGCCAAATGACAACACATAACAGAAAACATCTTCAACAGAATTAACATAAAGAATTCTCACGATGTAATGAATTCAGACGGATTAGCATAGAGATGAGTAATGCTGCTCATCGCGCGGTCGATGACACCGATCGGATGAGCTTATGAATGGAAGCACGTGGTATACGAGAGGTGACTTCGTTGGCGCCACGGTAGGGTTGTCACAAGATCTTGAACTAGTTTTTAATAGGATCTTGTGATCTTGATACTAGATCTTGAATAAATATGATTGTAGAGATTGGGATTCTATTTGAATTATAAGTAAAACTGTTGGTACTCTATTCAGGCATGTTCTATATTTTACCAGCGACACCATCACCACAGACAATCTTAAGTCTCGCAAACAACACTTTTGTAATGGATGGTCCACACTACTGACAAAATAAGAAAAAAAAGAAAAAAAAAATGAGAAAATTATTTTGGAAAATTTTTGGTAGCGTATCCGAATCATGGTGAAATGGTGGTGGATTGGTGACAGTAGGTACATAGATATAAGTGGACTGTAATATAAACTTTTAAAACTGCCATGGTCCCTAATATTATGTCATTTGTACATCTGGGCAGTGTCCCAAACGGGCACTGCCCAGCAAAGATCTTTCTCGGTTTCTTAGTTGTATTCGAGTCTTATTCGAGTGTTAAAAATTGTGCATTTGATTATTTCAACATCCTAACTTTATACAACAATATGGCCTTGCATTTAAATAATAACTGTAATTTGTCCGCGTTTAAATAGAATGCATAAATTGCTTTTCCGGGTTTTTATTAGACCACTAACATTAATGATAATATGCAAAATATAACCTATTCCAAGACTTTAAACAACTTTTTTCATGTGAGTCACATTAGGTACTGTCCGTTTCGATTGTTTGATTTGATAGCCCTAACTAAGCGTGTTTATTACTTGGGTATGAAAACGTTGTTCATGATTTTATCATTACACTATACACTATTAGTTAGGTACTACATGTAGTTCGGAATAATCGTCAATCACAATAAAATTGTTTTATTTATTTATTTAAACTTCATGTACAATAGTGGTACATAGGCGGAAATAATGCCACAAGGCATTCTCTACCAGTCAACCTTTCAATTGTCGTCGTGACCCGCGAAATTGTCAGAATTGTCTCCCTAGATGTAAAAAAAAAATGCGAAGTTGTCGGAATAGGAAATATGCATGTAATTTTTTCTTCACTTAAATCAATAAAATACAGTATTATCAACCCAAGAAAAGTATTAAAAGTTAAGTTCAACTACTGTTTGTCGCTCAAAAATTATATTAAACTCCTGCAATTTTCTATGACAGTTCAAACGTCCGCGTCCGTGAAGTCTAATGCACGGTGACAATGTCGGCTACGCATGAGTTCGCAGTTTAGGCTTAATGCTGATAGTGGGCGTATGATTTGGCATGGTACAGCCATCAGATTAAGAAGAGCGTTTTTCTTATATAAGAAGAAGATTTACAGAATCTTTGTTATAGTCTATCATATAGCTTTCCACTTCTTCAATTGTAGTAGGAATGTAATATATTGCAAACCAAAGATCATAATTATGTGTTTGAATATTAACTCAAGGATATGTGCGTAGTTATAATTATGCTTATCGTGATCATTTATAACCAGCCTATAATTATATTCGGTTCACTGATTATGCTTTTTTGCCAACTAAACACCTAATCAAAATGATCAGTAATAAAACCACTCATCTAAACCAATAAATACAAATAACGACATAGCAAGTTGTTTTATTTCAACACACTTCAAAAATAACTGCCCGCTATTTTCAACCTTAATCATGAAAGTAGTCTTCTAAAAATAACCATTTTACTTTCTGATGTCTGTTTTCGTCGAATAAGATTGAAATCGGTGCGCGTACGCAGCTGCCGACAGCAACGAAGGTCGTTACATCGTGTACAGAGTCTTTGTTTGTACAGACACGGAAAAGTAAGGAAAGAGAAGGTTTATAACACGTATTATAGTACACTTTGTGGTTAAGGCGATTACAAGAGCTAAATTAGCAACTCTATTTGTGGTGGTTCAAACTTCATTTGAAATGCTGAATAAAGTCCTAATCAGCTTGCACTACAAAGTGGTTGTTACGTCAGTCACTGCGCCCGAATAGTGCAAAATGAGTGGTTTTTTGCGATTTGCAAAAAATTGATTAATTGGACTAAAACAGTAAAACACTATAATGCTTATGTTGCTTGTAGAATTATTTGCCAAAAAAACAGAATGATCGCATGTATTTTAGTATGGTTTTTACTCTTTAAAAAATTTTTTTAGAGATAAGTTCGTGATTTTTTTTATCGAATAAAATTTGTTGTATCATGTTTTCAAAACACTATCGTACTAGCATATATCCTAAACAATATCATGATTTATGGTTTTGTTTATTGCAGTGAATCATATGCTTTTTTGCACTATAAAACTCGCGTTTAGCTCCTGTAGTCGCCTTAAATTTTTTATCTCCTCTAGTCCTAAGAGCTACTGGTCCATGAAAGAGCTATTCAAGGGCGATTTACCCATCTCCTTAAAACGTAAGCTTATGGACATGTGTATTCTCCCCATCCTAACATAAATGGTGCACAGACTTGGTCTTTGACTAACGTCCAGAAGTCCAAACTCAGGGTTTGCCAACGAGCGATGGAGCGCATTATATTGAATGTAAAACTATCTGACCGGATAAGGAACACCACACTGCGCTCCAGAACGCAAATTGCCGACGTAGCCTATAAAGCTGCGAGACTAAAATGGGACTGGGCAAGTCGGCAGGCCATATCTGTCGGATGCACAGCCGTGGGCCAGAATATCGAAGGACTGGAGCCCTGAGACGCAGACCGAGAAGATGGCGGGACGTCTTGGATGGCTTTCTGGTGAATTGGCGAGAAATAGCACAACATCGCGAGAAGTGGAAGGAATGGGGGAGGCCTTTGCTCAGGAGTGGGACAATAAGGGCCAACTAAAAAAAAAACTAGTTCTAGCCATGAGTATGAAAGAACAGGGTGTAAAGTTCTTCATCTATCTATATCTATACTAATAATAATAATATTATAAAGAGGTAACATTTGTTTGTAAGTTTGTATGTAGGGGGTAATCTCTGGAAGTAATAAACCGATTTCAAAAATTCTTTCACCATTAGAAAGCTACATTCACCTTGAGTAACTTAAGCTATATTTTACTCCGTACTCCCACGGGAACGGGAACTACGCGGGTGAAACCGCGGGACGGTTCCAAAAATCTCCAGTTTCCAATCCGAAACACTTGGCCAGGTTTTCTCAGACTTTACTTCAACTTATCATCATCATCGTCATCATCTGCCAAGCCTCTATTCCCAACATATTTTTGAGTTGGCATCACTTTGAACTGATCATGTTCCTTTATTTCAAAAACATTAATGACTTGTACTTCTATATTTTTTTTTATTTTGCAATTTAAATTCTCTGCTCAAACTAATAAAGGCTAGTAAATCGAGGTTATTTTTACTTAGTTTTTGTGCCAAATGATATAATTTGCGTGAGGAGAATGGTCACGGTGATTCAGAAGCCAGCAATGGTCGAGGGTCAAAGTCTTGGTATATCCTTGTAATTTTTAGTTTTATTATTTAATCATTTTTATTTTTGGATTAAATTGCTCTGTGGGTGGAAAACTTATCTGATGTGGTTTAGTAAACTAGCTACCTTAATCGGGTAGCTAAGTCTATGTAGGTACAGAATGGCTAATTTGGTTTGTAGACTGAAACTGTTCTGCTGTATTATTAATTTTCTGGAGTGGTATGGTGTACAGTTAGCTAGCTATAAGATTATGTCGTAATGACTTTCTCGCTTATTAACTTACCAAGTTTCTTAAAATAATGTATGTGCTTATCTATCTCTAGATAGATCTCTAGAAAGGTAAGCAATTTTCCGTCATCTATGCTCATCAAGATTGAATTGAACGTCATTGGAAAAATCTTTTGAAAGAAGCTCTAACTGCGTATCAAATTAAGTAGTTATCGATTGCGACTTCTTAAAGCCCGAAGAACACCTGTCTCCCGGCAGTGAACAACAGTGGCCTATTTGGAATGCTCTGAATCGATTGCATATCGTAGGCCGCTGCAAACATAACCTGGCAAAATGGGGTATAATTGGTTCTTCCAACACCGAGTGCGAACGCGGCGCTCTGGACCAAACAATGCCCCAGCTGCTGGAGAGCCCCAGGTGTCCGTCTTCCAGCACTCTTGACGACCTGTACAGCGGCTCTACTGCTGGAATACACGTGGCCACCTACTGGGCCCAAACCGTGTAATTGGAAGGAAAATCGATACGATAAGAAGAAGAAGAATCGATATTATATTAACTACATCTTTCTGAAAGAAGGTACTTATATAGGTACCAAATACATTATATTCCAAAAAAACATTACAATGACGAACTACGAAGCAAGGAGCCCGTGGCTAAATAATAACGGCCGCTCGGGTCGATCTTTAGGTTAAGCCGTGCTTGCCTAGGTTGGTCTGTGGATGGGTGACAACCCATTACATACCGGGTTTCCTCCGCGCCTCGGAAAGCACGTTAAGCCGTTGGTCCCGGCTGTCATTTGCACATCTTTGACAGTCGTTACAGGTAGTCAGTGTCCCAATAAGTCTGACAACCAGTCTTACCAAGGAGTATCATATTACCCAGTACTAACTGGGTTGTGGAGGTCAGATAGGCAGTCGCTCTATGTAAAATACAGGTATTCAGCTGCATCCGGTTAGACTGGAAGCCGACCCCAACATAGTTGGGAAAAGGCTAGGCAGATGATGTACTCAAACTCAAAGCATTTATTTCAATTAATTACGGTACTTTTGAATGTCAAAAATACAAAAAAAACAAAGCTACAGTCCCAGTCACAACACGAACTACGAAGCATTATCTTGTATGCTTCATATGATTTCTTTAACTGACACGCGCAAAGACAATTTGCCAAAAAAGGCACACAAATATGCCCAAGTCAAGATGACAATCGGCTGTCATACATTCGTCAACGCAAGCACGATTCAAATCTCTTTCTCAAGTAGCTCGTTGCTATGTACTTAAGCATTTAATAAAATATTCCTACAATAGACACTCAGTAAAAAAGGCACGTCAGATGATTGTCATCTCAACTCACCTTAATGATTGTGTGCACACGAATTTACCCTTTAATTTGAATAAAAAGCATTGTTCTTTGTCTAAAGCCCGATGGCCGATCTGGATCAATTATATCTGGCAATGGTACCCATTACTTATCAATTTAGAATGCATTAGTGCTGGTATTTATTTAAAATTGTTGTTATGTGCCATGGCCTTCAGCCAAGGACTAACCTATAATTGTAGATGGTTTAGAAAGACAAGAATTTTAATCATTATCAATTCTAAGGAAATGAAAAAATCCCGATTTATTGCCTAGGGCAAGTTGTAAGGTAGACATAAAATATACGTAATGAACTTTTTTATTATTTTTTTATGATGTAAAGAATAAAATAATAATTAAAAAATCAAGTGACATTTAACAAATTAATTGGTATTTTATTAGATTAGATCATGGCGATATTATTTTAATGATTAACTATTAGTGGTATAGTTATTACATTTACCGGCTTAAGGTACGGTTCTGCCGACCGACGCGGCAAAGTCACTCTAACCAGTTGAGCATATGTAGCGTCGTCATCTACCTGATAAAAAAACAAAAATTGTGTCACTGGTGGGATGGTGTGACTACGGATCAGGTTAAGACGCCTCCCCGAGCAAATGACCTTGAGCGCGCAGTTTTTTGGAGCCTACTCCTCTTTATCCAAAAGAAATACCAACTATATAGGTAATAAAAACCACTCATTTCGCACTATTCGGCCTGCAGTGACTGACGTAACTACCATTTTGTAGTGCAAACTGATTAGAACGTAATTGTAACAGTTTTTTAAACGAAGTTTTAACCACCACAAATATAGTTACTAATTTTGCTCGGGTAACCGCCTTAAATTATCCGTAGTCACACTAGTGTGACTACGGATCAGGTTTAATTATCCGTAGACACCAGTGTGACTACGGATAAATAAAATTAACCATAGTCACACTGGTGTGGCAATTTGGTGTGACTAAATGATAAATGATGTTTATTTTGCAAGTTGGCTTTTACAAACACTTTTACATGTCATTTTTTTAAACTAGATGGGGCCGGTGTTTCGTACCTGACTACTCTGAGAAGAAACAGCCGAAACAAACTCAGAGGTCATAGTCTCTTTTAAAGTCCAGACAAGCTTGCTCAATTCACATGAGGACTATGCAGATTAGTGTCTGAGATGGTCTTTTGAAGAAAGAACCATACAGATTTGAGTGGACCTGTCCAGTCAGTGCAAGCCTTTGTCAGTTAACGTGTAGCTCGACTTATAACTCAAGGAGCTCAACGAAACGACGAACAATACCAAAGAAAGGACATTTGGGTAGGTCGCTTAGAGTACTCAAACTGCCAGACAGTTGTGGGAAAAAATAAACAAAAAATATAAAATGTGACCCACATGGTCACACATTCACAATAATCATATAAAATTCATAACAAGTTCTATTCAAAAGAATGTAAATAAAAATCACAAAAATCAATCATAAAAGTCACAATGATGATAAAAAAAAAGTAGAATACTTAACAAAATAAGTATTCATGTCAAATCAGTAAATGTCAAATAAAAAATAAAAAAAGTAAAAATAATAAAATACATGTCAAAACATTAAATGTCAGAGTGTATAAAAAATAATAAAATACATGTCAAAACATTAAATGTCAGATTGTATAAAAAGGAAAAAAAAAAAAAAAAGGATAAGCAAGGAATAAATAATAAACAAGCGAAGTCCGAAGCTTCGACATTCACAGAGCAAATTTCATTGGAGCAGCTTAATCCCAAGCCTTTTTATCTTCGAGATAGTGATTAACATGATAGTAGGCTTTCAGGCACAGCTTCCGTTTTATAAACGATTTGAATTTATTTAGGCTTAGTGCTTGAATTTGGCTCGGAAGTATATTGTAAAAACGTACATACATGGCATCTGAACGTACCCCCTATTTTTTTAGCCTCGTTGCAGGAACAACAAATTAGTTTTTGTTCCTCGTATTTATGTTGTGGATATCACTGTATTTTTTAAACAAATTAATATTTATGTGTGCATACAAAAGGTTTTCATAAATAAACTGAGAAGGCACAGTAAGAACATTAATCTCTTTAAATTTTTGTCTGAGGGAGTATCTGGGACTTAATTTATAAATTGAACGAATTGCCCTTTTTTGCAAAACAAATATTGTCTGAATATCGGCGGCATTGCCCCACAAGAGAATACCAAAATGGATCGGACTATGGATCGGTCATGGCGTTTTCATAAGTTTATATAGCAACCAGTTGTGTAGTAAGTATTTAGTGTCGCTGCGGTCAGTAACAGAGAAGTTTCATGATGTTGTTAACATTTTATTTAATCATCATCAGCCTATTAATGTCGCCACTGCTGCGACACAGGCCTCCTCTCTATGTGAGGGAATAGGCTATAATCTACCACGCGGGCCCAGTGTGGATTGGTAAATGTCACATGGCTTCGATTGTTTTGGTTCTAGGGCATGCCGGTTTCCTCACGATGTTTTCCTTCACCGTTTTGAGAGCAGTGGTGATGAAATAAATTACTCAAAGTAATGCACCTGGCTGGGTTCGAATCCACGACTTAGTGTTCGTAAGTCGGGGCCGCCACCACTGGGCCACCGCTGCCATCACTTTTTATTTCATCATCATTTCAGCCGAAAGACGTCCACTGCTGGACATAACCCTCCCCCAAGTGTCGCCACATTGACCGGTCCCGTGCGACTCGCATCCAGCGGATTCCCGCAACCTTCACCAGGTCATCGGTCCACCTAGTGGGAGGCCTTCCAACGCAACGTCTTCCGGTTCGCGGTCGCCACTCCAGAACTTTTCGGCCCCATCGGCCATCCGTTCTGCGAGCAATGTGCCCTGCCCACTGCCACTTAAGTTTGGCAATTCTTCGGGCTACGTCGGTAACCTTTGTTCTCTTGCGGATGTCTTCATTTCTGATTCGATCGTGCAAGGAAACTCCGAGCATAGCCCTCTCCATTGCCCTTTGGGTGACTCGGCCTTGACTTGGACTTTGGCCTTCTGATGAGGCCCATTGTGAGCGACCACGTTTCGGTCCCGTATGTAATCACTGGCAACACACACTGGTCATAGACATTCGTCTTGAGACACTGCCGTAAGTTGGACGAGAAGCTACCGCGCAACTTCCCGAACGCTGCCCAGCCGAGTCGGATTCGACGATTGACTTCTTCATTTTATTTACTAAACTAGAAAAAACCGGCCAAGTGCGAGTCGGACACGAAGCACACGAAGGGTTCCGTACCATTGACTATATTTGTTGTTATAGCGGCAACAGAAATACATCATCTGTGAAAATTTCAACTGTCTAGCTGTCACGGTTCATGAGATACAGCCTGGTGACAGACAGACGGACAGACGGACAGACAGCGAAGTCTTAGTAATAGGGTTCCGTTTTTACCCTTTGTGTACGGAACCCTAAAAACGGTGAAAAATTGAAATCGGTATAAATTCCTAATGGAAAAGTAACATTTCGCCTGACCTGGAAATCGAACCCAGGACCTCGTGCTCAGAAGTCGTGCTTGCGACCACAAGACCAACGACCAACAACTACAGGGTGTAAAAGACCTCATCACGAAGCCATCAACCAAGCATTCTGTACATAAAACTAAGTAACTTTACGCAAAAATTATTGCTGGGAAACGCCTTTTTTTTTGGGGTGAAAAATCATGTTTTGTGGTAGAACTCAGTGTAACGCACTCAAAACATTGTGCTAATGGATGGATTGAATAGTACGGGGGTCGTGGAGATGTTAAAAGTAAAAATCTTACATTAAAAACTTGTATTAAAAAAAAACCTGTCAAAAAGTTGGAACTTTGACCCCCAATATCTCCGTAACTAGAAGGTTCCCAGGTATGGTGTAGAACAAAGAAATAATCGCAATGACAAGGAGAATAAGTGCCTTTCGTTTTCGTTAAGAGGTGTTTTACACCCTTTATTAAACTTTAATAAAAAAAACCGGCCAAGAGCGTGTCGGGCCACGCTCAGTGTAGGGTTCCGTAGTTTCCCGTCCGTCACAATAAGTGTTCCCACTTATGAGTTTAAAGGTGGGTATCCATTATGTAAAAATGCTTGCATATACGAATATACTACAAACTTAGTCCAGAAATTATTTTGTACAACTTTTTGTCTTTTTTGTACAAAAACTGTTGTTTCCATCAAGTTCAAAATGATTTTCCTAGAAAGTCCTTATAAAGTTCTACTTTTCAGATTTTCTAAACTTATGGTTCAAAAGTTAGAGGGGGGGGACACATTGTTTTTTACTTTTGGAGCGATTATTTCCGAAATTATTGACATTATCAATAAATGATTTTAGGAAACCCCTATTCATTTTTAAATACCTTTCCAACAATATATCACACGTTAGGGTTGAAATTAAAAAAAAAATCACTTCCCAATTCTTCCCTTTTTCCAATTTTTATTTTACCACTTTGTCGGCGTGATTGATATACTACTCTGTCAAGAAAGTACCGGGAAAAGATCAATAATACACAAAATGTCTGTTATTCATCCAAATTTATTTTATCACCTTCAAAGTATGCTCCTTTAGAAACGATACACTTACGCCAACGAATAATCCATTCATCAAAACATTTTTTAAACGCTGCTTCCGGAATTGAGTTCAGTTCTCGCCGCGAATTCTCCTTTATGTCTTCTATCGATTGAAAACGGGTGCCACGAAGTGGTAATTTGAGTTTAGGAAAAAGAAAAAAGTCAGCAGGAGCCATATCTGGTGAATATGGTGGTTGCTGGATGGTATTTGTTGAGTGTTTGGTCAAAAATTCGTTCACAATGATAGCCTTGTGCGAAGGCGCATTGACGTGGTGCAAAATCCAAGAATTTTCTTTCCACAAATCTGGCCTTTTTCGTCGAATTTGCTCTCTTAAACGCCGCATAACGCTCAACTAATATTCTTTATTTACCGTTAGACCTTCCGGTAAGAATTCAGAGTGCACAACACCGCGATAGTCAAAGAAAACAGTCAACATGACTTTGACTTTTGATCGACTTTGGCGTGGTTTTTTCGGTTTCGGTTCAGTTGGAAGGCGCCACTCCGAAGCTTGTTGACTAGTTTGCATGTCAAACTCGTAAACCCATGTCTCGTCACCAGTAACAATGCGTTTCATGAATGTTGGGTGCGAACTGACTCGTTCTAGCATGTCCTCAGCGACTTTCATGCGATTGAGTTTTTGGAGAAAATTCAGATCTTTTGGGACTAGCCGAGCAGCAACATGTTTCATACCCAAATGATTAGTTAAAATGGTACGGATCGACTTGTGAGATACAGAAAGTTCGGCGGCTATCTCTCTCAGAGTTGAATGGGGATTTTCAGTCACTATTTTCTTCACTTTTGCGATGTTAACTTCAGTTGCAGACGTTGACGGCCTACCAGAGCGAGGCAAATCTTCCATCACATCTCGACCACTTTTGAACGCTTTGAACCACTCATAAGCACGAGTTTTTGATGAAGTCGTTTCACCGTAAGCCTTCTGTAACATTTTCAGTGACTCCGAACACGAAATTCCATTGGCGATGCAAAATTTAAGACAAACTCTTTGTTCGATATTTTTGTCCATTATGAAATTCGCAATAGACACTATATATGATATTACTAAAACCAGCACTGTATTTAATATAAATAACAGATGCAACTCAAACTCCGCGCCAAAATGGAAAACAGTTGTGCCAATCTAACAACTACAAAAGAACAAAAATTTTAATTTGGAACCATAAACAAATCATCCATTCCCGATACTTTTTTGACTGAATGTACATATTGGTACCAAATTTCAGCTTTCTAGTGCTAACGGTCACAGAGATTAAGCGAGGACGGACAGACGGACGGACGTTCCTAGTTGACTACGGAACCCTAAAAACTGGAAATTTGGAGCTTTTATTTTATTTTAATTACTGTAATATATTTACTATAGTAGTATGAGATGTTTTGTATCTATTCCTTATACAAAAAACCAAGTAAGAAAAGACTGAATCCTGAGATTCAGCTGAAGTAATCAAAAATTAGAGCTACCTAATCATAATGTTTATTTATTCGCTCCAATTTAACAGCGCTTGAAGTAAAAGTCTTATGACGACACAATTAATTGAGTAATTAAGTTGACGTCAAGTAATTCAATGACAAATTAATTAAAGTAAGTATCAATAGCTCATACATAACTATCTGCTTGTAGTTATATTAATTATTTAACTAAATACATTACGCACTGTGCGTAGCTTACGTTTTTTACTTCCATAAATGGAGCGGTTTTTTTCTTGGTCACTACGTCATAATTATCTATATACCTTGGAATGTTCACCGATATACTTTTCAAACATGTTTATTTAAAAAATCTATTTACGTAACAAACTCATTAAAAAAATTAGAGCAGTCTTCGGGGACTGCCGATAGAAGTGAAAACAAAAAGTACACAGGCCCCGCCCCAGTCGTAGCACTAGTTATGCCCCGCGCATGCCTATGTGGTGCTACGCCGTAGCGGATGCTACGAGTGCTACGAACGGCTACGAAGCGTGACCGCACGTTACGTTACGTGACGATGAGTTCAATGTTTTTTCTTCACCCAAAAAGTGCTCAACGCGCCTAAAGAAGTTTTCACTTCAAAAAAATACCCTCATTTTCATCTGCCTAGCCTTTTCCCAACTATGTTGGGGTCGGCTTCCAGTCTAGCCGGACGCGGGTGAATATCATAATTTTACATGGACCGACTGCCTATCTGACTTCCACAACCCAGTTAGTACCTACTGGGTAATACGATACCCCTTGGTAAGACTGGTTGTTAGACTTTCAGGCCACTGACTACCTGTAACGACTGTCAAAGATCTACAAATGACAGCTGGGACCAACGGTTTAACGTGCTTTCCAAGGCACGGAGAAAACGCGCTAATGTAATGGTACGTTACCCATCCACGGACCAACATAGGCAAACGCGGCTTAACCTCCGCGGCTACCTGTAACAACCATCATTAAAACAACCTACATTACACATTTTAACAATTAAAATTTATGATCAATCGATGGCCGACTAAATGTCAAACTAACATTTACGAACAATTGTTTAAAAAAAGAACGATTAAATCACCGCACAGTGAAACCTGAAGGTCATCCAAGATTACGTTTCTGCTTTAGATTTTAATGAGTGGTCGTAAAAATATTAAATTTTTTGTGATATCTTTCGAGCACTTAATGGTTTGACCACATTTTATTAGATTAGGACTGTAAATATCAAAGTTGTTAAACGCATGCATATGGAATTGATAAATAAGAATTAACCATTTTCTTACATGTAGAGTAGGTACATGTCAAGTAAATATTAATCACGCTAAGATTTAATAAATATCCACAGAAGATACTTTTGTATTCTAGAGAGTCACTCAAATCTGTATGGTCCTTTCTTCAAAAGACCATCTCAGACACTAATCTGCATAGTCCTCATGTGAATTGAGCAAGATTGTCTGGACTTTAAAAGAGCCTATGACCTCTGAGTTTGTTCCGGCTGTTTCTTCTTAGAGTAGTCAGGTACGAAACACCGGCCCCATCTAGTTTAAAAAATGACGTGTAAAAGTGTTTGTAAAGACCTACTTGCAAAATAAACATCATTTATCATGTTTTTTTTACATGGACATGACGGATACAGAGAAATTCCTGATGGAAAAACCTAATACCACTTTGCCCGACCCGGGAATCGAACCCAGGACCTCTGCTCAGCAGTCGTCCTTGCGACCACTCAACCAACGAGGCAGTAATGTCATGTGGTAATATGTCTAGGTATTTATTGATAAAACGCCTAGTCATTCAATCCTTATTATTTTTTTATTCAACGTGTTTAATGTCATTACCTTTAATTTTAACTTCCGCTTTAGGTATTTGAAATAGTTGTGTAATGAACCATGACTACAAGACAGTCACCAATTTATTGGATCCACGTTGTAAAGTTAATAGTGCCGACAATCTCAGTACGTGCCATTAATTAGAGCGTTATGGATTTATTGGCGACGTTAATCTTTATGACATTTTTTTAGTTAGTGAGACAATTGGTGTCGATTCAGTTGTGCACAAACTAAACTTAATTTAGGCGATCTTTTACTAAAAGGCAGTGCGAGAAAAGGACGGCTTTAGTTATGAACTAAGTTAGAGATGTCAAACTAGTTTATGCCTTGCGCTTCACCTTGTTTTTAGTAGACATGTTTTTACGTGTACCCCTCATTTGTATGGAAATATTAGTTCCAACTATTATTAAATATTCAATGATATTGGCGTAATAAATGACCTTAACTTCAACACAGACCACAGACTGGTAAGGGGCACTATTGTATGTAAGGAACTAAAAATACAAAGAAGGAAATTCAATGAAACTAGTTGCATCCCAAAACACCAGCAAATACCAGAACAAAACTTAGACGAATTGAAACAAGCCCTAGAAGAAATTCCATATCAAACCAACATACAACATAAATACAATATTCTAGAAGAATCGCTATCAAAAATAAATAAATGTATAAAGAAAAAATTAAAAGATAAAATTGGTGTAGAAGCCAGAACAAAACTTAAAGAGAGACTGGAAATGATTAATAACAGGAAAGAAAATAGACAAAAACATAGACAAAAAGTAAACAAATAACAGAGATTAGCAAGGAAATTTCAACATTAAAAAAAAAACTTAGGAAGAAACAACGGCTTGATACAATAAGAGACCAAATTGTTAAAACGGGTGGTATTAAAAAAGCCCTTAAACAGCTAAAGGAACATTCAACATGGATACCGAAAGCAATAGCTAAAGATAAAAATCAGAAAGTCTACACCACAAATAAACGCCAACAGATTTTAAATATTGCAACAGACTTCTATAAAAATTTGTACACCGATGCAAATACGGACACGGACAGAACAACTGATAAACGTGATACCAACCAAGAACCAGTACCATATATAATGCAAAGTGAAGTAAGGAAAGCTATTGAAACACAGAAAGCAGGGAAAGCACCTGGCGATGATAAAATAACTGACGAACTACTCAAAAATACCATAAACCAGATAATAGAACCGTTTACGAACTTATGCAACGAAATCTTGGAACAGAGCAAATCCCGACTCAATGGACAACGTCCACTATAATACTTCTGCACAAAAAGGGAGATAGAAACAATATGAACAACTATAGACCCATTAGTCTAATGGCAAATATGTACAAAGTTTTCATAAAAATAATATTGGAAAGACTAAAGGACTAGACAGTAACCAGCCAAAAGAACAAGCGGGATTTCGCTCAGATTATTCGACAATCGATCACATTCACGTCGTCAAACAAATAATTCAAAAATGCAACGAATACGACCGCCCGTTCTATTTGGCGTTCGTGGACTATAACAAGGCGTTTGACTCTTTAAAGCATAGCTACATTTGGATGTCACTAAAGAACCAGGGAGTAGAAACAAATATATTAACATAATACGACAGATATATGCTTATAGCACAACAAAAGTACAGCTCGAAAGAATTGAAGATCATTTTAAAATCCAGAAAGGAGTCAGACAAGGAGACCCGTTGTCACCAAAAATGTTTAATGCTGTTTTGGAAAA
Organism: Xestia xanthographa; assembly: GCA_905147715.2. NCBI lineage: Eukaryota > Metazoa > Arthropoda > Insecta > Lepidoptera > Noctuidae > Xestia > Xestia xanthographa. Next base: position 5,505,258 of record LR990655.1, read on the forward strand.
CGTCTTTAGACAATTGAACTGGGATGAATTTGGCATTAATATAAACGGGGAAAACTTACACCACCTTAGATTGGCAGACGATCTCATTCTTTTTGCAGAGGACCCCACCACACTTCAAACCATGCTTCAACAACTAGCATCGGAAAGCAAAAAAGCAGGGCTAACAATGAATACGAGCAAGACCAAATTGATGTCAAATATGGCAAAAGTCAAAATAGAAGTGGAAGAAGAAGAGATTGAATATGTAGACGAGTATATATATCTCGGACAGATTATATCTGTAAAAGATTTGTCCACTAAAGAAGTTAACCGAAGAGTAAATAACACTTGGCAAAGATACTGGTCTCTTAAAGAAATAATGAAAAATAAAACTGTACCCATTTCAGAAAAAAAGAAGCTATACAACACCTGCATTCTTCCATGTCTTACGTACGGCTGCCAGACCTGGCCATTATCACGAAAAATTGAACATACGCTATGTGTATGTCAAAGAGGAATGAAGAGGAGCATGCTGAACCTAAGACTTCAAGACAAATGGAAAGCTACGAAAATAAGGAACATCACTAAAGTGGCAGACGTTAGAGTAAAAACCAGAACACTCAAATGGAAATGGACAGGTCATATGATGAGAGCTAAGATGGAAAAATGGACCAAAAAAGTCACAGAGTGGTACCCAAGAAATGGAAAAAGACGTAGAGGAAGACAGATGAAAATGTGGGAGGATGATGATGAATGATCTGCCAAAGGGCTGGCGAAGAACTGCTCTGGATAGAAATAATTGGAGGGAAATAGAGGAGGCCTATGTTGCAAGACAGCCTGACCTGGTAGCTGATTAGTTTTAAGTTAATGTCATCATCTAAGTCGTTATCTTCATTATTGAAGGTCGTGTCTAGTCTGTGTCTGAGGTATTCATCACTCGGTGCACTATGCTCTTCCACGTTTGTCTGTCCTCGGCGGTCTTAAAAGCTTCGGCTATTGATAGGCCAGTGAGCGACTTTACTCGGTCTGACCAACGGGTAGGTGAGCGCCCGCGTGGTCTTTTCCCGTCTACTTGGCCAACTACCATCAGCTTCTCGAGGCTGTCAGGGTTTCTACGAGCGACATGTCCAAAATACTTAAGAATTCGCTGGAAGCAGACAGTGGATAGTCTTGTGGATATTTGGAGCTCCTTAAGAATGGACAGGTTGGTCCGGCGTGCAGTCCATGGAATTCGCAGCATCCGCCTCCAAACCCACATTTCAAAAGCGTCAATTTTTGCCCTTTCCTTCTCCCTTATTGTCCAAGATTCGGCACCGTAAGAGAAAATTGAGAATACCAGCGCACGCACCAGCTTCATTTTGGTTTTGCGGGATATATTGCGATCTTTCCATATCCGAGTGAGTTTAGTCATCGCTGCCTTGGACATCTGGATTCTTCTGGCGATTTCTCTTTCGCTGCCTCCCTCGTTACTGAGAAGAGAGCCAAGGTATACGAACTGCTCAACGAAATCTAGGTCTTTTAGTTCATTGGAGCGAATCAGCGAGCCAGATCTATCCACCATCAACACCTTGGTCTTCGCCTTATTAATGGTAAGGCCAACTGCTTTACTCTCTTTCTCCACTCTAGAGAGGAGTTGAGATAGTTCCTGCTCAGACGATGCGAATAGAGTGGTGTCATCTGCGTATCTTAGGTTGCTGATTTTCCTGCCACCAATGGATATTCCACCCTCCCAACCATCTAAGGCTCGTCTCATTATATATTCACCGTATATGTTAAAGAGAATCGGCGACAAGATACATCCCTGTCTAACCCCTTTTTGCGGCTTAAAAGGTTTCGACAGAACATTGTTCACCTTCACAACTGTGCTCCCATCCTGATAGAGGTTTGCGATAAGAATGACGAGGTGGTCTGGTACTCCCATTTCTAATAGAATTTTCCACAGACATTCCCACCTAACACAATCAAACGCTTTTGAGTAGTCAACGAAACACATCAGCATTGGAATGTTGAACTCACGACATTTTTCAATAATCTGTCTGACATTCACAATCTGTTCCCTTGTTCCTCGCCCTTGAACAAATCCCGCTTGTTCTACTGGAATCTGCCACTGCAAGAATGCTTTAAGGCGTTCGTTAATGACGTACAGTAGAACCTTGCTAGCGTGGGATATGAGCGCCACCGTCCTGTAGTTGCCGCAAGATTTAGTTGACCCCTTCTTGTGTATTGGTATTAGAATGGATTCCTGCCAATCACTGATCCACTCGCCATTTCTCCATATCTGATTGCAAAGCTTTTGTAGAATGCATATACCGTCTTCTCCTATGAGTTTTAAGTTTTCGGCAAAAATATAGTCACTTCCGGCCGACTTGTTACGCTTAAGCTTCTTCAAAGCGAAATCAATTTCAGATTTTAAGATTTTAAGTTAATGTATTACTAGTTTATGTATTAAGAAGGTCAGAGTAAAATAAAGGCTATTTTTATTTTATTTTATTTATTTATTTATTAGTTCCAACTAAATTTGACAGCTCTAAATTACGTCCGTCTCTTTCTCATTTTATTAGAGAGAAAAAGATAGCAATAGCCTAAATTAAGTTTAGTTTGTCCACAACAGAATCGACACCAATGATACTTTGCGAATATAGGCTTTAAATTGAATTGGCTAAAAATCAAACTGTCATATATTTTTATCAGTGACAGACATAGATTATTTTATATTAGACTCTATGTATGGTTCTGTATGAAGGAATTGATACCAGGTAGGTAAATAGATTTTTTCTTGTCCATTTAAGTCATCAGTAAACCACATACCACAAGGCTCTATCCCAAAGAAGTTTGTTAAATAAATATATTCTAAGAAACATTATTAGAATCCCAAGTGGTTAGGCAGAAACTACAAAACACCACCTTCCAGTTGCAATACCTACACGTTCAAAATGTATGGAACTACCGATTTTTTTTTTAATCACAAAAAATTGGTTTTTCACTTCTCATGCTCTAAAAGTGCTTGTTTGTGCAGGATATAGGCAGCACAAAATCGAATTTTGTGCACAAGGGCATTAACGTATCTACTCATAAATGTATCTATATTTAAGGCAAAGACTTTTAGCAAGTCTCGGATAAAAATGGTTCGTTTTGTGCACTTGTTGTAAAATCTACTATTATGTGTGGGGTGGGGGGTCAGACTGGTGTACTGAAAACGTAGTCAGCGTCTGTGAGCCGGTGTACCTTCGGGTGTTTCGTCGTTTCGGACCACGAGTGGTTCGGACCGCGGTGTGAAACGCAGAAGAGCTCTTAAGAATGGGCTGTTTCGCACCGCGGTGGTCCTTGGAGCGCCACTCTGTATTTTAAAATAAATATAATTGTAGGTATGTTATCCATCATCCACTAATACAATTTGTTTCCTCTCCCATATTTGGCGGAGACAGACTACCATCATTACAGTAGCCCACGAGGAAAACCCGACGCCATGTTATGACGTCATTAGTAGGAGGTATGGTGCACACAACAGGTGCCCGAGGGCGTGACATTCTGTGTACACTCGGCCTTGCAATACTTCCGTGAAGGAAAGGGCACACGCGGATGAGATATTCCGACTATGGGTTTGTGTTATTTTGGAGGAGCCCATGGCTAAATTATAACAGCCGCTCAGGTTGATCTTTAGGTTAAGCCGTGCTTGCCTAGGTTGGTCTGTGGATGGGTGACCACCCATTACATACCGAGTTTCCTCCGTGCCTCGGAAAGCACGTTAAGCTGTTGGTCCCGGCTGTCATTTGCAGATCATTGACATTCGTTACAGGTAGTCAGTGACCCAAAAATACTGACAACCAGTCTTACCAAGGGATATCGTATTAGCCAGTACTAAATGGGTTGTGGAGGTCAGATAGGCAGTCGCTCCATGTAAAATACAGGTATTCAGATACATCCGGTTCGACTGGAAGCCGACCCCAACATAGTTGGGAAAAAGCTAAGCAGATGATGATGGTTTGTGTAATTATAATTCATTTTATATACAGCTACCGTATTCATCCAGGGGGCCTTAAACGGCTGCTTTATCGGAATCATAATATGAATCCAAATAAAACATTTAAAATTCTTAAAATAGACCTTATGTTCATAAAAGTAAAGACCATTTTTAGAATTTTAAATATTTTAACGTGATTCTTAGTATGATTCTGATATAGCAGCCATTTTAGGCCCCCAGATTACTAAACTGACTGCCTCGTTGGTCGAGTGGTAGCAAGTGCGACTGCTTAGCACGAGGTTCTGGGTGTGATTCCCGGGTCAGGTCAAGTGTTATTGGGTTTTTCCATCAGGAATTTCTCAAACGTCTCTAAAACAAGGTTAGGTTTCCGTCAATAGCTGAAGGTGATAACAATGATTTAAAAAATCTGTCTAGCGCTAAACACATCTTTTAACTAGACTTCGATTGCAAATTGCAGTAACTATTAGATATTCGATGAAGAATTTTTTATTAGATTTTTCTACTAATCAGAACTTATTTTTTACAGAATCGTGGAAAAGGTCAGTCATGAAATTCTAACAACGATGATGAAAGTCAACAAAGTATTGAATTGAAGCAAGCTACCTTTTGTTTTTTTTTGTCGGATGGGATATCATCAAATGAGTCCTTCCGCTCTGGGCGGAGCAGGAGGGAGTGTCACTTTTACTGACTAAAACCCATCCATGTTCCTTAATCCTTCATCACCTTCTGTGTTCCGGGGCCACTGTATCTCTTTTGAAAGCTACCTAAAGGCTAATTTTGATCCTACGTTTCTTATCTGCGACGACTTTCAACGTCATAAAAATACGAAATTCAATGAAAGCGGTTTTTTCGCGAGCCTCTTTTCTACATAAGTAAATTTACAGTCAATAACATTAAAATATTAGTTGTTAAAACATGACAATCAGTTGAAACAAACTGGTCGCTATCGCTGTTAGCTGAAAAGTTATTCTGATAAAACGGCGCCCTATTTACCATGGACACAACTATGATAGTTCCGTCTAATGAGAATAGATGGCGTTGAATCAAATAATAGAACAGGTCAATCACTATTTTGACAAAACTCACGAGATATACGACTGTTTCTGGTATTGTATGTTGAACCTACCTTGTATTCTGCTTAAATTGTCACAGTTCGCTTCAACCTTTAATAAAGATAATTGAAATGGCGGCTTAAATAAAAGATAACCGACGACGTGTATTTAAATCTCTTGTTGAAAATGATAATTATCATTTTAAGACTTGTTCCACGTACTTGCAAAACCAAACTCGTCTTTCCTTTTTGAATAAATTGATGTTTTCATTTGTTATTGGTAATTTATAATCATTAACAATTTGGACTATACCCTACCCTTTGACCCTGTGATGAACAGTAACCAACAAATTTTTTTTTCATTTTCATGCACCCGAGCGCCACGACCTTGCCAGTGGCGAACGACAGAACTACCAAATCAGACCTGCCTCTAAAATTTTCACAAAAAAAAACGGCTATGAAATTGTACTATTCTTTAATCCTAGTTTTGTCTTAATGTAGGTATTTAAATAAAGATCGTTGTGTAAAAACTATTATTGTTTACTTTATACCGACCATAGATGGCATTACTAAAACCTAAGTGAAGGTACTTATACAAAAACGCATAGGACCTGTGTGCATAAAAAAATGACATTTCAAATTACGAATCCTCCCTACATCCCAATAAACAAACGAGTTTAATCAAGTAGCGATGTTTCTAAATTTAAATCGGATGCTGAAGCGCCGACTATTTTCGTCCAACGTGGGAGCTTGTTCTATTTTCGCACCTGATATTTCGAACTCTTCGTATATTCTGCCCGCCTGGTACTTTCGGGAGTAAAACTGACTTTTGTGACGTAATGGACGAGCGCCCGTCACTGTCACACGGCTTGTCATGTTGAAGTGAACGTAACTGAAAATGCTGAAATGCTTGAACGCGTTTGATAGATTATGTTCGAGCGGTTTTTTTATTGAAAGTTTCGGATTTGAAAGGTGCGGAATAATGTTTGTGTCGATTTTTATAGGTTTATGTTCGCAAACAGTTTTTAAACTATGATGAAACGCTAATTTAGTTTGACTTAATTAGAAAAACAATAAACAAATCAATTACAAAATAATTATATTTTATTGAAATAAATAAATTAAACAAAAAAATCCATAAATGGATATCGAATTCAAGGATGAATTCTATAAAAATGCAATAAATCAGAATTAATTGCTACTTAAAGCTAAATGAATTCACCTTTCAGACCCATGGCAGCGATTTCAGCAACACCGAAGCAACGGATTTCCTTGAAATTTCAGGAATAAGGTTAACGATACCAGGATCATATAAATCACAAAGTTGTACGACAATGCGTCGCTGCGTGTTTACAGTATTTGGTAGCTGTGTGCGTGCGAGTATTGGGCACCTGTTGGTTCAGTCTGAATGTACTTGAAAAGTTGGTACATAAATAATTCTTGCGACGCTTTTCAGGTGTTGAACTTTTAAGGCTTGTAAGGCAGTTAAATAAGTAACAAGAAAACTCGTTGTTAGCATGTTCAATTTCAAGAATTAAGAAACAAACTTTTGTCTAGAATCGATGTAATTTATTTCCATAATACTAATACATTTTAAAATGTTTTTGAGCCAACGTAATAAAACAAAAAGTAATCTTTTAAAATTAAAATAACACGAGTTATCTGTTAGTTATCTGTGATATCAAAAAGGACATTAAAATAATGTGAGGGGTAGGTACCAAAAGAATGGTCGACACCGGATAGATAACTCAAAAGAAGGAAAAAACAGAAAAAAAACATTACTTCATGTTGACCCCCTTGCCCAAAGGGACGGCGCCATAATTATTATGACATAATTATCAATTATAATGTTGCGATGATTGCATAACGCTAGTGAAACTAATAATATTAAAATAATTACACTTAATTATTTTGAATTTTCTTTTGGGTTATCTTAGTTCTGATTTCATGTCGACGTCATGTTATGCAAAAAGATGAATAAAATAGTGTGTTATACTCTTATTGTGTCTGACAACGTTATTATGATTTTCTGAACGATGGTTTACTGTTTCTACCTATTAATGCATTCATAATTTCAGCCAAAGCGAATGTTCATAATTAGTCACGTCGTAATCCTATAAGCTAACGTTTTATGCCAATCCAATAAGTCAATTGATACTTAAACCAATTGCACTTTCTTTGCTTTAATCTCCACTCATAGACTTAACTTTCACCTGAAACTTACTAAACTGAATTACATTAGTATGCGTTCACACACACATAAATCACAGCTAACTTTACAGACTGCTTGGCGCTTCCAAAATTAGTCCTATAACCGTCTCTTTTCAACCCCTATTATTAGAGTATTGCTGTCTCGCTTGCTCTTGTAGCTTTTCTTGAGCTTTCCCTGACATTAGCCGGGCATGCGCAAAGCGCCTCGACGCACGTGGTAAGACATCTCTTTGTGTATTCTGCTCGCCTGGTATCGGGCGCGCCTAGGGCGGCCGCGTCGCGCCGCCGCCGCCCATTGTCGGGTTCGCCCTAGCCTTCCCGCCCGCCCAGAAGCACAGACGATCGCCTACGATACGGTCCGCTGCCGAGTTGTGGGGGAAAGTCGCGCGCACGTGCACAACTTACGCGCGTTTGGAAAATATTATTTATGCGAGAGAAAATATGTTCAACCAGTGTTTCTGAATCCTTTTTAAAGATTTCCTAAGGACCCCATTTTTCACCCTGTCCCTGATTTATTTAAATAGTTTTTTGTTTTTTCCTTCTGTAAAAGTTTGTCGTTATTTTTTGTAATTGATTGGTGTTGTTATAGACGCAGGTGTGTAGTGGTGTGTGTGTGTCTTCGAGGCTGCTGTCTGCAGCTGATGCTCTTCAGGTCCTGAGCCAGCTTCGGTTGCAGTTTCAAGTATGAGGAGATATTCAGCTTTACCAGGTTAGTGTAGAGATAAGCATTTCTACATTGAAACCCTCCAAGTACTGGGAAGAAGTTTTTGTAGTCAATTGAATTTTCAGAAATAAAAATATAAGTACTCTACTTCGAACTTTGAAACATAACAATGATGCAAGATTATAATATTTTATGAAATAACGTTTATTCAAAAAACTACAATGTCCATCTATTTGTATTATGTACGATAAGATTATCAATGTATTTATTGACTCAATTTATTTCATCAGAAAAAAAACCATAAGTAACAAAAAATCCGTTTGCACCAGCCCTTTTGAAATTCTATAACACGAAAGGCTGAATCAATCTATATTTATGACTTTATATGAAAGTGGTTAATAAAGATGTCACTCAACCACAACAACCCATTATGTGGTTGTCAAAAGGTTAACAAATAAAAATAAAGGGGTTCTCAACCAAGCCCCCTCGAGGCTTCAAAAGATGAATTTGGGGCGCTCCATTGACTACATGTTAGCTCCTTGCTTTTTATCGTGAAGTGTGATAAAAGGCTGGCATATATGCTTCTATGTCGGCCTACTTTATTATGTGGAGATTTTAAAGGGTATCGATAAAGTAAGAGTAAAAATATTTATACTGCCTTCTGTACTTCAAAAGGGAACTTCACACCACCAATTAATTGACACTCATTTTTTGAGCTGAAACAGCTTTCATGATTTAAAACTAAAGTTATAATGTCACTTACGGGATAACTTCGGTGATTATTCATTATTTTATTTTATGAGCTGTCGAACTGCAATTCTCCCATAGATTTTCTTTGGCAATAGCAATCTGTGACGCCACTAATTTGCCAAAACAAGGACTTACCTATTACTGATTTCAAAGCAAGTAGGTTATTCTAAGTTTACTGTTAATTGAATGTTAATCGGGTTTTGAGGCCAAAAGCAAAATATCTTGGAGTTATTGTTGTTAAATACCCAATTAGACACTGCTATTTCTACTAACATCTAAATAGTATGAAAATAAAAAAGATGTCAGGCGTATGTTAAATAGATAATGGCTCAGTTGACTGAAAAGCAAAAGACATGATATGTGGTGCGTACTCATGCCGAAAATATTGTGAGGAATGTTTTGGTGATGGATGTAGATGACTTTAAGAATAGGAAAATACACTATACAAGAAATGACCAGGATGAGACCAGGTATAGAACCATGACTAAGGTATATTGATACAACTTGACACATTTATTAATAAGTTAAAATTTGAGTTATTCTATTATTGAGGATGTTGGCTGAGAGGTTCGACTGTCACTACATTAACCATTGTTGTATGCTTAATGTAATAGCAAGAAAATGAAATAATCATAACACATTTAATGTTCATTATCTGTCCCTCTTTTCTATTTTACGATATTAAAATCTTGAATAAATGATAATTATTATATTATATATTTTTATATATGAGTTATTATGTTTACATTTATGATTATTTCTAATTTATTGACTATAATTTGTTGACTGCCAATTTATTTTTTTAAATGTTTTTCTATTAATAAATTAAAGTTATTTTTCTAATAATTTTTATTTAATGTACTGCTATTATATGATCTAACTGTTGATTGAAATAAAGGAATTGAATTGAATTATACTTATACGAGCAGATTATTCGAGCTTTTGTGATAGATAATGTTTAAAATCTTAACTTTTGGAGGAAAGCTTAAAGTTAATGCTATCACAATTCATGTTTATGAAATAAATATCAAATACATCCTGAATTGAAACTTCTTGGTCATTGTTTCCAAACACAAATGATTTAATCATTTTTTTTTCTCGTTCTTGCAAATCAAGACAAATAGATCATAGATAAGATATCTATCTATGTTCCATTATTGAAAACTTTTGTTCTCAGAACATATTTGCATGCACCCGTTGAGTTATTTGTAAAAATAAATACATAATACGATGGATTTTATTCGAAGTGGTTCCTTCCCTTAGGAGTTTTTAAAGATTAACCTACTTTGCGGAAAAGTTCTATTAAGATGCACCGGGGAATCTACTACTGGTGTTACTTATTTATTTTATTTTACAAAACGGGAACGTAAAGATTTTGTACCAGCAAGCTAATAGAGGATTAACATAGGTAGGTAAGTACGCCAGTGTGCGTCTTAACTGTTGCGCGTTATGGACAATTATATTCTGAATGAGGTTGTAATATAATAACTACTAAATATGAATATTCCGTCATAATGTTCCTATGTATTTGCACACCAGGGGCCCAATTCTGTAAAATTACCAACTTGTCAATAGTGTGTCGGTAGTGTGTAAGTGGTGTCTCACTAAGCTAATTATTGCCATTTGGTGTTCTACAAATTATCTATGGTCATTGAATTACCACTGTAGTGCCATTGAAACGCCATAGAAGACTATTGTAATAATTGGTATTCTGCTCCACTATAATGTGTCAATGTCATCATGATGGCCAAAGTTACGGTAGTCTGTAAATATTTTAAGTGTATTTGAAAGGTGTGTCTATCGTGTTTGAAAAGTGTTTTGGCCATCGAACCGCCATTGTGAAGCCATCGAGCAACGAAAACACTGAAAAATATTGTACCACCACACTATCGACACACTAATGAGACACCACTGAAACGCCATTGAAGTTTTTGCAGAATGCCAAATTTACAACAGTGGCAATAATGTGTGTAGTGTGTCGATAGAGTGTCAATGGCGTGTTGCTTAACACAAAGTTACAGAATTGGGCCCCTGAAGTTTTGTAACATTCTTTGAACCTGTGTTATGCAAATAAATGACTTGTATTAGTAAAAAGACGTACCAATTGGTATTTTTACTAGGGTCTTCAAAATGACGCATAGTTACCTTTATTTATTGGTGAACAAATGTTTATGCCAAGAATATAATTAAAAAGCTTATATTTCGAAAATCATAAGTAACACTAAGCTATGCACAACATAATTATGTACACAATAAACCATCACGTCATAATTTACATTTCAACGGCTAATTGAACACGGTCGTATTAGTAATTCGTTAATGTTTACTAAGGACATTCTATCCTTATCTAATCATTTACTGAATGTATTAAATATATCTACTCATTGTACGTTATATTTATAAAGACGTATATTTGATAGCTCCTCTGCTATTCCTCTTAATAATCCCCTTATTGTTGGCATTAATTTATCATGAAAAAGATACCTAAGAGATGATCCACGCTTTAACGAAGCATACGTAAATAAAAAAACCGGCCAAGTGCGAGTCGGACTCGCCCACGAAGGGTTCCGTACCAATTATTATAAAAAAATCACGTTTGTTGTATGGGAGCCCCCCTTAAATATTAATTTTATTATGTTTTTAGTATTTGTTGTTATAGCGGCAACAGAAATACATCATCTGTGAAAATTTCAACTGTCTAGCTGTCACGGTTCATGAGATACAGCCTGGTGACAGACAGACAGACGGACAGACGGACAGACGGACAGACGGACCGACGGACAGACGGACAGACAGCGAAGTCTTAGTAATAGGGTTCCGTTTTTACCCTTTGGGTACGGAACCCTAAAAACGGGTCAAGCGTGCCTATCGATAGACACCCAGACAGTTATTATAAACGTGGATATATTTTTTTCCACCCTTAGTTACATGTACCCGTATTTATTTTTTAACATAATTTCACATCATATTTTACGACGGACAGACGAATAAGACAAATTATAAGAGTTCTGTTTTTTGCCATTTGGCAACTGAACCCTAATATCAGTCTACTTTTTCAAAGACAGAAAAATGGAAATTTAAAGCAGGTTGGACTACGGACACTATCATTATGGACTACACTCATTACTTTCAGGGTTGCATAAAACATTAACAAGTGTTTTACCTGTTACATTGGTTTGTTAATTAAGTTATCGCTAATTTTTTTCGTTCAATGAATGTAAATAATTATATCCTGACTATGATAGTAATAATAATAATTTCTTTATTGGCATAAAAACAGGTTACAGAAATATGTGAGACCCTGGCTCCAGAGGTAGGTTAGAGTACCTGTAGTTCAGGAGCCAGTGACTTCTTCCATTAAAGTTACAATGGGGCAAGTTTTATGCAGCAAAAGGTGACAAAATTAAATTACTTAAAATTAAGTTCAATAGTTATCATTTTACATTTAGGTAATTACATAAGCTAAGCTAACTCAGAATAGAATTAGAATAAAAACAGGATTAAAAATGTAGACTAAAAATTGAATTAAAAACAAGAATTAAAAAAATAATGATTGTAGTAAAAAAAAAAGCTTGTAATAAATTTAGAATAAATTTCAATTTGCTAGGATGAAACAAAATAATATTAGAAATACGGGTGCAGATATGTCAATGTGCATGTGGGATTGGGTGTGAGTGGGAGTGTGTATGTGTATGTGTGTGTGTATTTGTGTGTGTGTATGTATGTGAATACCATTTATTTGTGTTTTTAAATACTTATGTTGATTGCAGTAAATTTTCAGTAGCGTTGTAGTCCTGTGTCAGTAGCCAAATTTTTACCTTCTTTTTGTTTCACGAGTCAAGAGATCGAGTCGAGAGATAATACCACATCATTATCATTTCAGCCAAAGGTTGTCCGCTGCTGGACATAGGTCTCCCCCAAGTGTCGCCACATTGACCAGTCCCGTGTGACTCGCATCTAACGTATCACGGCCTTCCAACGCAACGTCTTCCGGTTCGCGGTCGCCACTCCAGAACTTTTCGGCCCCATCGGCCAGCCGTTCTGCGAGCGATGTGCTGCCCACTACCACTTAAGTTTGGCAATTTTTCGGGCTACGTCGGTAACCTTGATAGTACCTACAGGGTTAAAAATAGTGTCAATCAACTAACAATTAACACGAATAAACCGCTTAAAAGTAGACAGATTGTCAGTCCATCCCCTGTCTATTAGAACCAGTTTTATGATTCACGTGGGAGTCACATGGACGTAAAACGTTTAATCCCGACCGACGCTATTACATCACTGGTTCACAACATAAAATAGTACTTATTTGGCTTTATTGATTTAAGGTACTATTTTAGGGCGTTCTTTTTCTTAGCTTGTGTTCCTACGAGTAACATAGCCTAGTTTCTAGAGTCAAGTTAAAGTAATTATGTGAGTATAAGTGATTACTTAAACATACATTTTATGCAATAAACAAGAATTTGAACGAAGTAAAAACCGTCAAAGAAAGCAAAGCAATGTTTTGGCAGTTCTAACTTCAAGTAATCACTAAAGTATAGAATAGAAATCTTATCTTAAGTTATAGTTTTTATTCAAGTAATCATTTTGAGTTGCCTTGGTGATATGTGCAATAGATGGAAACCTAAAATGGAGTATTTTTTTAACTTTATTAGAAGAAACCATTTACTCTTTAGAACGAATCCTGAAATCAAAAATGTAAAAAAGTAGCTGCTAGACATTGGTATAGCAGCTACTTTTTTTGGGAGCACCAACCCAATACCAATGTAGAGAGCAGCTATTTTTTTCGATACATTTGTTTGTAAGCGATTGACAACTGTCTAGGTCCTAATGTAAAATCCAGTCTTATGTCTGAATTAAGACACCGTCATCATCATCATTTCAGCCGAAAGACGTCCGCTGCTGGACATAGGCCTCCCTATTGTTATCTATTATCTGTAGGTATCAAAACTCCTAATAATTGTTTTTCAATTATTTATCGGTATTCAGTTTATTTAATTGAATTAAACTGAAAACCTCTTCATTTTTATTCAATTAAATCACTATTTCACTGAAATACGAAGATGAAATTATTTAAATCATGCATTTAAAAACCCACGCGTGGTAATTAATCTATCAAGTACTTTTAATTACAAGTACGATGGTTATGAAATCTGTTGAAAACAGCTTTTTATTTATTTATTTAAAACAGATTTTTCAAAATTGAGTTTATATAATCACTGAGTGCTTCATAATGAGTAGGATGATATTTAACTGATATTAAAGATTTATTGCGTACTCTATTTTTATCTAAAATGAGATTTATTTTTTGGACACGTAGGCGTAGTAGGTAATAATATTGCCTAGCATATATACTAGCATATGCCCGCGGCTTTGCCCGCGTGAATTTCGACAATAGTCCCACGGGATAATATGTGCTATCGGGGTAAAAAGTATCCTGTGTTAATCCAGGTTATAAGCTATCTGTATGTTAAATTTCCTTCAATTCCGTTCAGTAGTTTTTGCGTGAAAGAGTAATATCCATCCATCCATCAATCAATCCATCAATCCATCCATCAATCCATCCATCCATCCATCCATCCATCCTCACAAACTCTCGCATTTATAATATTAGTAGGAAGTAGGATATCCTCCGGTTGTTACGGTGGCTAATATTAACGGAGACTCATCATGAGATTTTAGATGCAGCAGAAACTAAGGCTTTACGCGTTTTTAGACGTACAGGTATATCACACCACCAGCATCCTGCCTCCAGGTTCATACACAAACATTATCATCTGACTAGCCTTTTCCCAACAATGTTGGGGTCGGCTTCCAGTCTAACCGGATGCAGCTGAATACCAGTACTTTACATGGAGCGACTGCCTATCTGACTTCCACAACCCAGAATACAATCAAATATTTACATGGCGTCTCAAAAAATATGCAATTGGATGCTACAAACTATGCAACTCACAATCTGATCTGAAATTTTTATAACTTCCGAAGCATGTATGTATATTTACGGATCGGACAGCGTTAATGTGTTTGCATTATCTAGCGCGTATCAATAGGATATTCATATAGTCATTCCCCACTTTTTCTTCTTTCCCGTTTTTTAGGGATCCGTACGTCCGAATGAAAAAATGGAACCCCGATAGGATCACTCGTATTATTATCTGTATGTCTGTCCATCTGTCCTGTTAGTTTCGAAATTTCGGGACTGAATAAGTTAAAATCTGTTACACAGGTGAACTTCTATGACTTGGGTCATAGCCAACAATGTTACGTAAAATGAATTTAGAAATGGCTTTGCAAACTGAACCATGTGACATATCAAAATAATTATGTTAGGACTTGTTGTGAGAGAGCAGCGGTGGCCCAGTGGTGGCGGCCCCGACTTACGAATAGTAAGTCGTGGGTTCGAACCCAGGCAGGCGCATTACTTTGTGTAATTTATTTCATCACCACTGCTCTCAAAACGGTGAAGGAAAACATCGTGAGGAAACCGGCATGTCCTAGAACCAAAAATTTGAAGACATGTCACATCTACCAATCCGCACTGGGCCCGCGTGGTGGATTATAGCCCATTCCCTCTCATAGATGAGGCCTGTGTCCCTGCAGTGGGAACGTTAATAGGCTGATGATGATGATGATGATTGTTGTGAGGGTCTCAAATATATAGTTTTACACTTTTAAAATAAATCTTTTTTAAGTTACATAAGAACATAGACGCCCTTATTTTTCTCCGAAACTACTGAGCCAAAGGCAATGAAGGGCAATCGAGAGGGCTATGCTCGGAGTTTCCTTGCGCGATCGAATCAGAAATGAAGACATCCGCAAGAGAACCAAGGTTACCGACGTAGCCCGAAGAATTGCCAAACTTAAGTGGCAGTGGGCAGGGCACATTGCTCGCAGAACGGATGGCCGATGGGGCCGAAAAGTTCTGGAGTGGCGACCGTGAACCGGAAGACGTTACGTTGGAAGGCTTCCCACTAGGCGGACCGAAGACCTGGTGAAGGTTGCGGGAATCCGCTGGATGCAAGTCGCACGGGACCGGTGAATGTGGCGACACTTGAGGGAGGCCTATGTCCAGCAGTGGACGTCTTTCGGCTGAAATGATGATGATGATGATGATGACTGAGCCAGGAAACATAATAATAATAATAGTACCAATAAAATGCATTCTATGGTCTTTATATTACTTGTTAAATCACTCAATATTGTTTGTACAAACTTACATTTGCAGTTGACATTCATGAAATCATGTTTTTCTCCTACAACAATACGTTTGTTCGTGGAATAAATTGATTTAATCGCTAAGGAAACAAATTTTTTTATACGCAGGTTCAGACAAATTAAACGTCAATCTTCAAGTCCTTTAAACTTGTATTTCAAGTAATTTTACCTCCGAATTTAGTTCGATCTCTTAAACAATGCAGCTGTGGAGTACTTTGCAAATACAAATAAAATGTGAAGCAGAAAGCGATGGGGTCGAGGGTGCTCCAAAAATTTAGGAATTTAGGCCGTTTATTGCAGTAACATTTCGTATGCTCTCATATCAAACCATAGTGTGCAAGAGAGAGACAAAAATAACAACATCAACAAATGGTTTCCTTGTAACTTTGGGAGCTGACTGTACTGTACAAAAAACAGTTGAAATTTATGGTTGACGAAATGGGATTCAATGTATAAACTATACCAAAAAGGGCGGCAGCACTTGAAGGAAAACTCCAATTACAATTTTGTTACATTACACACTTCATCATCATCTGCCTAGCCTTTTCCCAACTTTGTTGAGGTCGGCTTCCAGTCTAACCGGATGCAGCTGAATACCAGTATTTTACATGGAGCGACTGCCTATCTGACCTCCACAACCCAGTTAGTACCGGGTAATACGATACCCCTTGGTCAGACTGGTTGTCAGACTTTTTGGGCCTCTGACTACCTAACGACTGTCAAAGATCTACAAATGACAGCCGGGACCAACGGCTTAACGTGCTTTCCGAGGCACGGAGGAAACTCGGTATGTAATGGGCGGTCACCCATCCACAGACCAACCTAGGCAAGCACGGCTTAACCTAACGATCGACCCGAGCGGCTGTTATTATTTAGCCACGAGCTCCTCCATACATACGTTACATTACACACTTGCACAGCAATAACAAATCGGCAACCAGACTATCTTAATAATTGTCAATTGTCTTCGACGACGTTCAGCACCAGAATGCCCTACCTGCCCGCTCGGGCACCAGCTCCTGACCAAGAATCGCGCCGTTGGAGAGAAAATCCAGCGCCCTGATTGGCTCACGACTTCACGCCACGTCAGTCTCGTGATCCAATCAGAGAACCGCTTTATTCTCGCGCCAAACATTTTACAAATCAAATGATAGAAATATTGCCATTCTTACGGAATCAATGTTACCAGTTTACATAGTAAAATATAAAGCATTTAATATTTTACATTAAAAAATAAAATCTTTCTGAAAACATAGAAAATTGACTAGTAAAATCCGGAAACCTAACAAATGTATGAAGATTAAAATAGTTTCGAGTTAGCACACTTTTTCACTTGTTCCACGTCTCACTCACTTCGCACGTCTTTTGTTTAGTTGTCGAAATGGGAAAGTTACGAGATGGGCCGGAGCCGTTTCTTCAAGGGTTTTGACATATTTTGTGGTTTTTTTTTGCGAAAGGATTAGTAGGTGACTGCTTCACAACGTGGCTGCTGAGCATAAGGACCTGGGTTCGATTTCCTGGTTGGGCTTTTTGGGTTGGGGGTTAGGAATTTCTCAGTTGCTACCTCGGAGTCTGGATTTGTGCCCGGCTGATGGCAGTTAGGTTCACCCTTCTTTTACATGGAACTTAAACATAACTGGCGAGATAAACTAATAAGTGTGTTTGTTACGATTAACTCTAAAACGACTCGACCGATTTTAAAAATTATTTCTACAATGGATAGCTAGATTATTAGCAAGTAACATATGCTATATTTTATCCCCGTACTGCCAGAATGGGAACTACGTGGGTGAAACTGCGTGAAGCGTGTAGTATATAAAGTACATTGTAAAACTATGTAGATAAATTTCGCGATGTACACAATATTGAAGTATTCAAATAAGGAAACAACACTGTTGAGTTAAATCATGTTAAATATTATAAGACAAATTCGTGTTCGACTATGTTTCGCACAAAATTGAGTTGATCACAAACATCATCAATACAAATAAATATAATTTAAGTGTCTAATAATAATTTAAGAATAATTTAATTGGTAATTATGTGTTTGAGCCGTTTGGGGTTGAAACACTAGGGCCATGGGGTCCGAGTGCCCACCTAGTTTTTCGAGAAATCGCCAAACGGTTGGTCGACTGTTCACGTGACCAGAGGGCGGGCCTATTTTTTGGCCAAAGAATCAGCATTGCCATCCAACGTGGCAATGCTGCCAGCCTTCTGGGCACGTTTCCTGTTGACAGTGATGTGGACGAATTTTTCGACGCCCTGTAACCCTTTTTGATACTTGTAAATATTTTTATTTCTATTATAGAGTTAGTATGTAAATAATGTAAATATTACTGAAAATAAACAATATTATTTAAGTGTCTCATTTGTAATTTCAAAATAACAGATTTTTACTGAATGCGTAGGAAAGTATAATTATGGGTACAGTACTTAAAACAAAAACATTTATTTTTATATCTGTCTGTCTCTTTATTCCGGCTGATCTCCGAAGCAGCTGACCCGATTTTGATGGGGCTTTTCGGGCAGATAGCAACTTTTATTTTAGAAAAAGGATTAGGGTTCCGTGTTAAAAAATTAAAACCCTTGAAATTTTAAACAAAATCTGACACCAATAGAAAAGTAAGATTTTATTATAATTTTACGCAGACGAAGGTCGTGGGCAACAACTTGTCCACTATAAATTCATATCCGAATCCAGCTCTGAAATTCCGTTTACGGAAATGCAGACCCGGCCTTACGCTCCACAGTTCAAAACCACGACAAATACGAAAGATTAATAACTATTCATAACTATCAGATCCTCCACGAGACCCTATCAAGAAAGGGTTTCCAAACTAAACAAGACAAAGGGGATTCAGTTCAGTTAATCTGATCATAACTCTATTAATTGGGTATCATTTCGTTGGGATTCCCGTTATAAATTGGACTGGGTTAAGCCTTTCTCTTGCAGTGTCTGGGTAAGGGGTATTAGGCTGCGTTTCCAACAGAGATGTGCGAGGATTTGTTGCGAGGGATGTGTTTGTTAAGAACCAATAGAATCACTTCATTTGCCTAGCCTCGCTCAGCGCAATTCCAGTGGAAACGGCTCAGTAGAGCGAGGTTTTCGTATATACAAACCAAGGGAAAGATATGTCCGAGAGATGTGTTGCGAGGGATATTTTCTAGAGATGCAAAATAACAATAAACAAGCCTAGCTTGTGGCTAAATAATAACAGCCGCTCAAGTCGATCGTTAGGTTAAGCCGTGCTTGCCTAGATTGGTCTGTGCAGGGCCCACCCATTACATACCGAGTTTCCTCCGTGCCTGGGAAAGCACGTTAAGCCGTTGGTTCTGACTGTTATATATAGATCTTTGACAGTTGTTAAATAGTCAGAGGCCAAAAAAGTCTGATAACCGCAGTCTTACCAAGGGGTATCGTATCACCCGGTACTAACTGGGTTGTGGAGGTCAGATAGTCAGACGCTCCATGTAAAATACTGGTATTCAGCTGCATCTGGTAAAACTGAAAGGAACCCAACATAGTTAGGAAAAGGCTAGGCAGATGATGGTGAACGCGAGTGAAAAAATAGCAGTAACTAGACGGTATGGTTACCGCTCGCATCTGAAATGAGCCCGCTATACATCCGCGCACCGATCATCTGCACACCGTTTCACAGCGTCGCTACGCATTCTAGCACCGCTCAGCGGCCTAGCACATCTCTAGTTAAAACGCAGCCTTACTGTCAATGATTGGGAGTAAAAGACAAACATTGGGTATGTGAATATAATTATCATGTTAATACTTTGAAGGGTTGAGGCGGAGATGAATAATTTGTTGATAGTAATTCTGGGACGCGTCGTGTCTGTTGATCTAACGTCGAATCTATGTTTTTTCTATTCTGAGCTACAGGCTGTTTAAATATGGAATGAATTTTTATTTTAACATGTTTTATTTAACTTGTTATTTTTGTATGTATGTATGTTTGTTGTAGTAAAATCTTGCAACTCAATTTTAAAACAGGTATCCCCAACAGATTGAGCTGAATTTTTTCATACACGTTTAGTTTGGATGACAATGCATGGTTAGCTAAGTGATGTGATTCTAAATCCAATATGGCGGATTACCAAAGATGGCAGACTAGCAATTTTTAAGGCACCTCCATCATTATCATCATCATTTCAGCGGAAAGACATCCACTGCTGGACATAGGCCTCCCGCAAGTGTCGCCACATTGACCGGTCCCGTGCGACTCGCATCCAAAGGATTCCCGCAACCTTCACCAGGTCCACCTAGTGGGAGGTCTTCCAACGCAAGGTCTTCCGGTTCGCGGTCGCCACTCTAGAACTTTTCGGCCCCATCGGCCATCCGTTCTGCTAGCAATGTGCCCTGTCCACTGTCACTTAAGTTTGACAATTATTCGGGCTACGTCGGTGACCCTGGTTCTCCACCACCATGATATGGCTCAATTAAAAGAGTTTGCTGAGATGAGTAGACGCGAAAAAAAATGACCTCACACCTGTATTTAAAAACTGATGTTATTTATTTTTTGTTTTACTATTAGCTTGTTACGTTTATTGTTAATCAATTGGTCAATATGCCAATATACGTACGTATATTATATAGTTTGGGTACAAACTGACTTTATTGGTGATGTTTTTTCAAAAAGATCAGGTGGTACTAGGTAGGTACTACGCCTACTGTACATAAATGTACATTTTGTAATACTTTTTTAAATAAATTATTCTTATTCTTCTTACTTGCAATTAGTTGCAATCTGCGTGGGTGGATTATCCGGTTCATGAACTTGGACGAAACAAAAAGAGAGTATGTTAGGTTTGAAAATGGTGGTGTTTTATAGTTTCTGCCTACCCCCATAAGCAAAACGCGCGAGTTTAAGTATGTTTGTGTATGGTCAATTGTCACGAACATCTTTTTTACAATAAAAGATTCTTCATGATCGACGATATTGTCTATTGCACCAGTACCTACTGTGAACGATACAAGTTTTTAACCGACTTCAAAAAGGAGGAGGTTCTGCGTTTGGCTGTAAATTCTTTTTTTCCTTCTTCATCGATATTTGGTCAATTATGGACCGATTAACGTGATAATTCTTTTCATTTGGTAGAGGAAGCTTGCGCGGTTGTCCCATATTAACAGTATAATATATTAACTTTGGTTGTAAAGTTCGTGTATTTCGCTGAAGTGACTTATGTTCATTTGCCAATATGTACATCTGGATAGGGTCTGAGTCAATAATTTACTTATGTTTACACTCGGATGCAGGAGTATGTTTACGGCTAATTATAACACAGTTCAAAGCTTTAGGCACCCTAACCGGATATGACGTATGCAACATATTATCCATCACTAAAACAGTTTAGGGTATACCAATAAATCTGTAATATTCAAACTGCAAGCGATTTTGAACTCTATAAACTTCTACATAGAGATGGAAATAGCTAGAAGCTGTAACAAAACAGACGTCGTAAATTCGTTTCGATGGAAACACAGTTTGTATTAAATAGTCAATGTATCTAATATTTTATGACTGTTGTTCCACTAAACTATAGTACGAAATGAGTGTTGCAAGATTATATTGCAACAGCTACTGCCAAACGTGGGGTCAAGTACTTTTTCATTTTTCGTAGAAATGTTTCATATAAGGCTAAAAAATATTTCCACAATCATGAAGGAATGAAAGGAACCATAGGAATTTTTCATTGGAGCCTAAAGCCAGCAGTTGTGTCCGGTTGATGTAATAGGCTCGCCTTCTACTACTTACATGGGACTAGAACACAACGGGCGAAATCTGGGTGTACATTTATTTTCTGCCTATTGCTCAACTTTTTGAAGATTACTTTTATTACTGTGAGCAAACAGTTAAATTCGTTTAAGCTCTCCTTTTTTATTTAACAAAATCAAAATCATAATATTTTATTTCACAGAGGCCTAGATGGGCACTTATAAAACGTCAAAAAAGGTGCACGCTTCGCGTTGGTCGTTTCCATGGAGAAGAACCGGCAAGAAACTCCATGGTTACTCTTTTCGAATCATTAGGTAGGTATTACAATATTATTTTGTTACAGCATTAGTATTTAAGTATGGGGGGGACAGCGTAGGCCCGACAATAGGTCGTTGCTTACTATACAAAAACCATAAAACGGAAAAATATTTAACGAAAATTAACAAGCATCTAGGCATCTACAAAGCCTACATCATCATCATCATCAGCCTATTAATTGTTCCCACTGCTGGGACATAGGCCTCCCCTCTATGAGAGGGAATGGGCTATAATCCACCACGCGGGCCCAGTGCGGATTGGTAGATGTCACATGTATTTGAATTTTTGGTTCTAGGACATTCCGGTTTCCTCACGATGATTTCCTTCACCGTTTTGAGAGCAATGAAATAAATTACACAAAGTAATGCGCCTGCATGGGTTCGAACCCACGACTTACTGTTCGTAAGTCGGGGCTGCCACCACCTGGGCCACCGCGACTCCTACAATGCAGCCTACAATTTTCACTAATTCACAAATAATAGGTAAAATAGTACATTTTGATACAAGTGGAGAAAGTTTGTTATTGCATTCGAGGCGGAATTATAACACCCGAGCCGCAGGCGAGATTGTTTTTGAGCCGAGAACTGCAATAACAAATGTCCACGTGTTTCAAACGACGTTTTTCAATACACTTTTGAAGAAATAAAATAAAATATAACGAAAAATATTTTTGTCACGAACTAAGAAACTATGATTTTAATTTTCTTTTTTTTCGCGCTCTTCTTTCGCCAGGTTGAAGGAGAGGCAAATGTATGAAGCCTTTAAACAGCCTAATATAAAAAATTGATTTAGTTTATATTTTGAATTCAGAACATAAAATAAATGTTAATTTGTGTATAAAAATAACTATTAGTTTTTAATAATCATGCACCCTAATATCAGTCTACTTTTTCAAAGACAGAAAAATGGAAATTTAAAGCAGGTTGGACTACGGACACTATCATTATGGACTACACTCATTACTTTCAGGGTTGCATAAAACATTAACAAGTGTTTTACCTGTTACATTGGTTTGTTAATTAAGTTATCGCTAATTTTTTTCGTTCAATGAATGTAAATAATTATATCCTGACTATGATAGTAATAATAATAATTTCTTTATTGGCATAAAAACAGGTTACAGAAAAATGTGAGACCCTGGCTCCAGAGGTAGGTTAGAGTACCTGTATTTCAGGAGCCAGTGACTTCTTCCATTTAAGTTACAATGGGGCAAGTTTTATGCAGCAAAAGGTGACAAAATTAAATTACTTAAAATTAAGTTCAATAGTTATCATTTTACATTTAGGTAATTACATAAGCTAAGTTAACTCAGAATAGAATTAGAATAAAAACAGGATTAAAAATGTAGACTAAAAATTGAATTAAAAACAAGAATTAAAAAAATAATGATTGTAGTAAAAAAAAAAAGCTTGTAATAAATTTAGAATAAATTTCAATTCGGCTAGGATGAAACAAAATAATATTAGAAATAAGGGTGCAGATATGTCAATGTGCATGTGGGATTGGGTGTGAGTGGGAGTGTGTATGTGTATGTGTGTGTGTATTTGTGTGTGTGTATGTATGTGAATACCATTTATTTGTGTTTTTAAATACTTATGTTGATTGCAGTAAATTTTCAGTGGCGTTGTAGTCCTGTATCAGTAGCCAAATGTTTACCTTCTTTTTGTTTCACGAGTCGATCGAGTCGAGAGATAGTACCACATCATTATCATTTCAGCCAAAGGTTGTCCGCTGCTGGACATAGGCCTCCCCCAAGTGTCGCCACATTGACCAGTCCCGTGTGACTCGCATCTAACGTATCACCAGGCCATCGGTCCACCTGGAGGCCTTCCAAAGCAACGTCTTCCGGTTTGCGGTCGCCACTCCAGAACTTTTCGGCCCCATCGGCCAGCCGTTTTGCGAGCAATGTGCTGCCCACTGCCACTTAAGTTTGGCAATTCTACGGGCTACGTCAGTAACCTTGATAGTACCTACAGGGTTAAAAATAGTGTCAATCTACTAACAATAAACACGAATAAACCGCTTAAAAGTAGACAGATTGTCAGTCCATCCCCTGTCTATTAGAACGAGTTTTATGATTCACGTGGGAGTCACATGGACGTTAAACGTTTAATCCCGACCGACGCTATTACATCACTGGTTCACAACATAAAATAGTACTTATTTGGCTTTATTGATTTAAGGTACTGTTTTAGGGCGTCCTTTTTCTTAGCTTGTGTTCGTACGAGTAACATACTAAGCCTAGTTTCTAGAGTCAAGTTAAAGTTATTGCAATAAACAAGAATTTGAACGAAGTAAAAACCGTCAGAAAAAGCAAAGCAAAGTTTTGGCAGTTCTAACTTCAAGTAATCACTATAGTATAGAATAGAAATCTTATCTTAAGTTGTAGTTTTTATTCAAGTAATCATTTTGAGTTGCCTGTATGTGTATGTGCAATAGATGGAAACCTAAAATGGAGTATTTTTTTTAACTTTATTAGAAGAAACCATTTACTCTTTAGAACGAATCCTGAAATCAAAAATGTAAAAAAGTAGCTGCTAGACATTGGTATAGCAGCTACTTTTTTTGGGAGCACCAACTCAATTCCAATGTAGAGAGCAGCTATTTTTTTCGATACGTTTGTTTGTAAGCGATTGACAACTGTCTAGGTCCTAATGTAAAATCCAGTCTTATGTCTGAATTAAGACACCGTCATCATCATCATTTCAGCCGAAAGACGTCCACTGCTGGACATGGCCTCCCTATTGTTATCTATTATCCTTAGGTATCAAAACTCCCAATAATTGTTTTTCAATTATTTATCGGTATTCAGTTTATTTAATTGAATAAAACTGAAAACCATCACTGAAATACGAAGATGAAATTATTTAAATCATGCATTTAAACCCACGCGTGGTAATTAATCTATCAAGTACTTTTAATTACAAGTACGATGGTTATGAAATCTGTTGAAAACAGCTTTTTATTTATTTATTTTAAACAGAGTTTTCAAAATTGAGTTTATATAATCACTGAGTACTGACTTACTAGTGCTTCATAATGAGTAGGATGATATTTAAGTGATATTAAAGATTTATTGCGTACTCTATTTTTATCTAAAATGAGATTAATTTTTTGTACAAGTAGGCGTAGTAGGTAGTAATATTGCCTAGCAAATATACTAGCTGATGCCCGCGGCTTTGCCCGCGTGAATATCGACAATAGTCCCACGGGATAATATGTACTACCGGGGTAAAAAGTATCCTGTGTTAATCCAGGTTATAAGCTATCTGTATGTTAAATTTCCTTCAATTCCGTTCAGTAGTTTTTGCGTGAAAGAGTAATATCCATCCATCCATCCATCCATCCATCAATCCATCCATCCGTCCATCCATCCATCCATCCATCCATCCAGTCATCCTCACAAACTTTCGCATTTATAATATTAGTAGGAAGTAGGATATCCTCCGGATGTTACGGTGGCTAATATTGCCGGAGACTCATCATGAGATTTTAGATGCAGCATAAACTAAGGCTTTACGCGCTTTTAGACGTACAGGTATATCACACCACCAGCATCCTGCCTCCAGGTGCATACACAAACATCATCATCTGACTAGCCTTTTCCCAACTATGTTGGGGTTGGCTTCCAGTCTAACCAGGTGCAGCTGAATACCAGTACTTTACATGGAGCGACTGCCTATCTGACTTCCACAACCCAGAATACAATCAAATATTTACATGGGCTTTCAAAAAAATATGCAGTTGGATGCTAAAAACTATGCAACTCACAATCTGATCTGAATTTTTTATAGCTTCCGAAGCATGTGTTATTTACGGATTGGACAGCGTGAATGTGTTTGCATTCTCTAGCGCATAACAATAGGATATTCATAAATAGTCATTCCCCACTTTTTCTCCTTTCCCGTTTTTTAGGGATCCGTACGTCCGAATGAAAAAGTGGAACCCCGATAGCATCACTCGTATTATTATCGACAGATGGACATACATGTCTGTCCATCTGTCTTGTTAGCTCCGAATTTCGGGACTGAATAAGTTGAAATCTGTTGCACAGGTGAACTTCTATGACTTGGGTCATAGCCAACGGTGTTACGTAAAATGAATTAAGAAATGGCTTTGCAAACTGTACCATGTGACATATCAAAATAATTATGTTAGGGTTTGTTGTGAGGGTCTCATATATATATATAGTCTTAAAATAAATCGTTTTTGAGTTACTAAAGAAAATAGACACCTCTGCTTTTCTCCGAAACCATTGAGCCTATGAAAAATAAAAAAAAAAACAAAATAGTTCCAATTAAATGCAGGACAACCTTTATGAAGTCTATGGTATATAATATATATTACCATAGACTTAGTATATACTGCCGTAATTACTTGGTAAATCACTCAATGTCATCCGTACAAACTTACATTTTCAGTTGGCATTTATGGGAAATCATGTTTTTCTCCTACAACAATAAGTTTGTTCGAGGAATAAATTTATTTAATAGCTAAGGAGAAAAGTTCTTTTTACACGCATTCAGGTTTTGACAAATCAATCGTTAATCATAAAGTCCTTTAAACTTGTATTTCAAGTAATTTTGTCTTCAATATCCAGAATAACTTTATTCCTCGGAATTAGTTCGAACTCTTAAACAATGCAGCTGTGGAGAACTTTGCAAATACAAATAAAGTGTGGAGCAGAAAGCGCTGAGGTCAAGAGTGCTCCAAAAATTTTGGAATTTAGGCCGTTTATTGCAGTAACATTGGTTATGTTTCTTCAAAGGTTTTGACATATTATTTTGTATCTTGCGAAAGGGTTGGTAAGTGACTGCCTCGCAAACGCGACTGCTGAGCATGAGGACCTGGGTTCTATTCCCTGGTTGGGGGTTAGGAATTTCTCAGTAGCAGCCTTGGAGTTTGGATTTGTGCCCGCTTGATGGCAATAGGCTCGGTCCCCTAGTACATGAGACTAAAACATAACTGGCAAAATTTGGGTGTGCCTACTATTAGATACACTCCGGATTATAGGCGTGAAGTCATATTATGATTAGTAGGTAATCATCTCGTTTATAATGGCTCACGCAGAACTAGAAACTGATTGGACGATAAAAGAAGTATATAAGATCAAAGTAAAATACCCTGCAAAACTGAAACACTTCACGAAGCCGTTAACCAAGCATTCTATAGGTACATCAAACTAAGGCAAAAACTATTACTGGGAAACGACTTTTTTTTGGGGTGAAAAATCATGTTTTACTGTAAAACTCAATGTAACGCACTCAAAACATTGTGCTGATGGATGCAATGGATAGTAAACAGGTTATGGAGGTATTTAAACGAAAGTTATAATCTTTAAAACAAGTATTAAAAAAAAAACTTGTGAACGCTGGAACTTTCACTTTCAATAACTCCGTAACTAAGAGGTTCCCAGGTATGGTTCAGAACTAAAATAAAATCGCAATAACGGGGAGAACAAGTGCCTTTTGGGTTTGTTAAGGGTCTATTTACACCCTTTATGTTGAGTATTTATAAAAGGCTAATTATATTTCAGGCGAATAACAATTTATTATGCGACTAACTACTTGGTTACAAAAAATATAACTTGGTAGCGATTAAATATTTTTAGCACAATCATATTAAATTAGCTACAAAAGTCAAGGTTCTATAAAAACTAAATAATGGCTGCTACTACAAGTTAGCAAATATATTAAACAGGGCCAATAAAATAATAGGTGAGGTATTAAAAATAATGACTGGGCGGCTAACATTTCAAATTTTCATTTAAGTAATCATTTATGGGCGGCATGGGCACCGGGCCGTAGGCCGACGAAGGAGGCCGGCGGAGGCCCGGCACTTTGGGGACAGAAGTCAAAGAGTGTTGTTATTCAATATGCGAGCGAAGCGAGCGCGCGTCATGGACTCATATATATATACTGTACTCTTTGATGGAGTCGTAGCAGGTTCTAAATCTCAGTTAATTTTATAAACAACCTCATTGTTTAATTTATGAAAGCCTATTTTCTACTTTTTATCCGCCGTCAAGTTGTCGCCTAACAATAAATTCAATTGCCACACCAAAAAATCACTTCAAATTTAAATTTAAACAAAGCTTACAACTCCAAATAAAGCTGCTACTTTATACTTAAAATGCTACTTCACTGTATCTGCCAACGTATTATTTTTGCTACCCATTGTAATTATTTTTAAAACCCTTAATCAGATTAGTTTGTCGCCGCGTTAAATACATGCCTTTATAAAATAAATTGTGAAACTATGTAGATAAATTTTGCGAAGTAGACAATACAGAAGTACTAAGATAAGGAAGCAACATTGTTGAGTTGAATCACGTTGAATATTATACGAGAAATTCGTGTTCGACTATGTTTCGCACAAAATTGTGTTGATCATAAACATGATCTATCCCTACAAATAAATAAAATGGATGGGTCTGTTTGTGATTTCAAAATAACAGCTTTTTACTGAACGTAGGTACTATCGGGGTCTTTTCCACCTGACCAGTTTAATTTTTTTTCGCGGAGGCGCCGAGCCACGCCAGCGCCATCTTAAAGTTTGGGCCTATTAGGAGAGCGTCAACTTTGGCGCGCAAAATAAAAATATCTCTCGTTGGGCGTGCGTCGTCAGTGCGCTCGGCCGATTCGGTTTCTTTTCATTCATTATTTCTATACAAAGTCAACGGGGCGTGGCTAGAGAGCGTAATCTGTCAAATGTAGACTAAACCGTTTCTATGTTGCGAGTGCAAGCAAAAATGAGCATTTTGTCTGTCTGTCTGTCTGTTTGTTTGTTCCGGTTAAACTCCGAAACGGTTGGCCTGATTTTGACAAGACTTTTACTGGCAGATAGCTGATATTTTAAGGAGTTTTTTGAGTTTTTTTTTTTTTGAGTAACTTACGCTACACATTTTTGTTTAAGAAAAAGGATTAGGGTGGTAGGTCCTGGGCAACAACTTGTCCACTATAAATTCATATGCGAATCTAGCTCTGAAATTCCGTTTACGGAAATGCAGACCCGGCTTTACGCTCCACAGTTCAAAACCACGACAAATACGAAAGATTAATAACTATTCATAACTATCAGATCCACCACGAGACCCTATCAAGAAAGGGTTTCCAAACTAAACAAGACAAAGGGGATTCCGTTCAGTTAATCTGATCATAACTCTATTAATTGGGTATCATTTCGTTGGGATTCCCGTTATAAATTGGACTGGGTTAAGCCTTTCTCTTGCAATGTATAAGGCTGCGTTTTCACTAGAGATGTGCCGAGGTTGCGTTGCGAGGGATGCGTTTGTTAGGAACTAATAGAATCACTTCATTTGCCTAGCCTCGCTCGGCGCTATTCCAGTGGAAACGGCTCAGCGGAGCGAAGTTTTCGTATATACAAACCAGGGGAAAGATATGTGCGAGAGATGTGTTGCGAGGGATATTTTCTAGGAACAGACGCAAAATAACAATAAACAAATTTAGCTTGTGGCTAAATAATAACACCCGCTCGGGTCAATCGTTAGGTTAAACCGTGCTTGCGTGTGTTGGCCTGTGGATGGGTGACCACCCATTACATACCGAGTTTCCTCCGTGCCTGGGAAAGCACGTCAAGCCGTTAGTTCCGGCTGTCATTTGTCGATCTTTGACAGTAGTTAGGTAGTCAGAGGCCAAAAAAGTCTGACAACCGCAGACTTACCAAGGGGTATCGTATCACCCGGTAAACTTACTGGTTTGTGGAGGTCAGATATGGTAGTCGCTCAATGTAAAATACTGGTATTCAGCTGCATCCGGTAAATCTGGAAGCCGAACCCAATGTAGTTAGGAAAAGGCTAGGCAGATGATGGTGAACGCGAGTGAAAAAATAGCAGTAACTAGACGGTATGGTTACCGCTCGCATCTGAAATGAGCCCGCTACACATCCGCGCACCGATCATTTGCACACCGTTTCACAGCGTCGCTACGCATTCTAGCACCGCTCAGCGGCCTAGCACATCTCTAGTTGAAACGCAGCCTTACTGTCAATGATTGGGAGTAAAAGACAAACATTGGGTATGTGAATATAATTATCATGTTAATACTTTGAAGGGTTGAGGCGGAGATGAATAATTTGTTGATAGTAATTCTGGGACGCGTCGTGTCTGTTGATCTAACGTCGAATCTATGTTTTTTCTATTCTGAGCTACAGGCTGTTTAAATATGGAATGAATTTTTATTTTAACATGTTTTATTTAACTTGTTATTTTTGTATGTATGTATGTTTGTTGTAGTAAAATCTTGCAACTCAATTTTAAAACAGGTATCCCCAACAGATTGAGCTGATTTTTTTCATACACGTTTAGTTTGGATGACAATGCATGGTTAGCTAAGTGATGTGATTCTAAATCCAATATGGCGGATTACCAAAGATGGCAGACTAGCAATTTTTAAGGCACCTCCATCATTATCATCATCATTTCAGCGGAAAGACTACCACTGCTGGACATAGGCCTCCCGCAAGTGTCGCCACATTGACCGGTCCCGTGCGACTCGCATCCAAAGGATTCCCGCAACCTTCACCAGGTCCACCTAGTGGGAGGTCTTCCAACGCAAGGTCTTCCGGTTCGCGGTCGCCACTCTAGAACTTTTCGGCCCCATCGGCCATCCGTTCTGCTAGCAATGTGCCCTGTCCACTGTCACGTAAGTTTGACAATTCTTCGGGCTACGTCGGTGACCCTGGTTCTCCACCACCATGATATGGCTCAATTAAAAGAGTTTGCTGAGATGAGTAGACGCGAAAAAAAATGACCTCACACCTGTATTTAAAAACTGATGTTATTTATTTTTTGTTTTACTATTAGCTTGTTACGTTTATTGTTAATCAATTGGTCAATATGCCAATATACGTACGTATATTATATAGTTTGGGTACAAACTGACTTTATTGGTGATGTTTTTTCAAAAAGATCAGGTGGTACTAGGTAGGTACTACGCCTACTGTACATAAATGTACATTTTGTAATACTTTTTTAAATAAATTATTCTTATTCTTCTTACTTGCAATCTGCGTGGGTGGATTATCCGGTTCATGAACTTGGACGAAACAAAAAGAGAGTATGTTAGGTTTGAAAATGGTGGTGTTTTATAGTTTCTGCCTACCCCCATAAGCAAAACGCGCGAGTTTAAGTATGTTTGTGTATGGTCAATTGTCACGAACATCTTTTTTATAATAAAAGATTCTTCATGATCGACGATATTGTCTATTGCACCAGTACCTACTGTAAACGATACAAGTTTTTAACCGACTTCAAAAAGGAGGAGGTTCTGCGTTTGGCTGTAAATTCTTTTTTTCCTTCTTCATCGATATTTCGTCAATTATGGACCGATTAACGTGATAATTCTTTTCATTTGGTAGAGGAAGCTTGCGCGGTTGTCCCTTATTAACAGTATAATATATTAACTTTGGTTGTAAAGTTCGTGTATTTCGCTGAAGTGACTTATGTTCATTTGCCAATATGTACATCTGGATAGGGTCTGAGTCAATAATTTACTTTTGTTTACACTCAGATGCAGGAGTATGTTTACGGCTAATATTATAACACAGTTCAAAGCTTTAGGCATCCTAACCGGATATGACGTATGCAACATGTTATCCATCACTAAAACAGTTTAGGGTATACCAATAAATCTGTAATATTCAAACTGCAAGCGATTTTGAACTCTATAGTCTTCTAAATAGAGATGAAAGTAGCTAGAAGCTGTAACAAAACAGACGTCGTAAATTCGTTTCGATGGAAACACAGTTTGTAGTAAATAGTCAATGTATTTAATATTTTATTACTGTTATTCCACTAAACTATAGTACGAAATGAGTGTTGCAAGATTATATTGCAACAGCTGCTGCCAAACGTGGGTTCAAGTACTTTTTTTCATTTTTAGTAGAAATGTTTCATATAAGGCTAAAAAATACTTCCACCATCATGTAGGAATGAAAGGAACCATAGGAATTTTTCATTGGAGCCAGAAGCCAGGACTTAAGCCCGGTTGATGGTAATAGGTTCGCGTTCTACTACCTACATGAGACTTGAACACAACGGGCGAAATCTGGGTGTACATTTCTGCCTTTTGCCCGACTTTTTGAAGATTACTTGTATTACTGTGAGTAAACAGTTAAATCCATTTTTATATAACACTAGCTGACCCACGCAACTTCGTCTGCATCACATAAAAGAAATAAAAAAAATACCCCGTTTTTGCAACATTTTCCATTTATGCTCGACTCCTATTGGTCGAAGCGTGATGTTATATAGCCTATAGCCTTTCTCGATAAATGGACTACCCAACACTGAAAGAATCATTCAAATCAGTAGTTCCAGAGATTAGCGCGTTCAAACAAACAAACAAACACTGCAGCTTTATAATATTAGTATAGATTATAATGTTACCACATAAAGGGTGTAAAACACCTCTTAATGAAGCCGAAAGGCACTTGTTCTCCCCGTCATTGCGATCATTCTTTTGTTCTTCACCATACCTGGGATTTATTTATTTAACACTTCAAGCACATTACAGAGGCGGACTTATTGCCATAGGCATTCATTTTGGGATTCCTGGGAACCTTCTAGTTACGGAGATATTGGGGTCAAAGTCCCAACTTTTTAACAAGTTATTTTTTAAATACAAGTTTATAATGTACGATTTTTACTGTAAACACCTTCACGACCCCCGTACTATTCAATCCATCCATCAGCACGATGTTTGGAGTGCCTTACATTGAGGTCTACCTCAAAACATAATTTTTCACCCTAAAAAAAAGTCATTTCCCAGTAATAATTTTTGCGTAAAGTTACTTAGTTTGATGTACAGAATGCTTGGTTGACGGCTTCGTGATGAGGTCTTTTATACCCTGTATAACAGTCAGTATGGTTGGATTATGTTTTAACAGAAAGGCATACACATAAGCCACGGAAAGTTATGTCAAAGCTGTAGTAGTATTCCCTGTCAAAATATAAATACATACTAGAGAAGTTTACGCTCTACAGCTTGTGTCTAATTTTTGGTGTTTCCTCGTAAAGCTGGCAAATGGAACAGTAATTGAATCACCTCGATGTCTGTCTGGGAAACTGACGGGCTTGCATTTTCGTATAGAGCAGCGGTGGCCTGAAATTCTAGGAACCAGGAAACGTTAACAATAGTTACGTGAGTAGTTGACTGAAAATCCAGGAATATTTTACAAAACAAAGAAAGTTGTAATGGCAAGCATGTTGTGAAGATTTTTTGCGAAAATACCTATAGGATTGGTTAAAGTTTTATATTTAACTATTCCATTTTGATTATTTAAAAGAAAACTGTCCATATCGAATTGTGGGTAGTAATTAACAATATTCCCATAAATACATATAATAGTATATCATATTATTCATTATTTAATGTTGATAAATGGAGAGGTAGAGGAAGACCGAGTAAACGATGGATGGATTGTATGAGGAAAGATATTAAAGTTATAGGAGTAAATTATAGCGTGACGGTTGACGGTTGAGGAGAATGGAAATAAAAACAGGTTGCGCTAACTCCAAGTAACATGGGCAGGAAATAAATGTTTTAAAATAAACACAACAAGAGATCCAACATCAAAATGGCACTTGTAAGCTTATAACCCTTATTCAATAGGTACATGAAACCCAAAAGATTATTAATTAATAGCTTTTGATATAAACTGAAGTAATTTGATGTTGATTAAGACATATTGTACTGGCCTTACGTCAACTTGAGGTAAACTATTGTGTCGGAGTTAATTTACTCGTACCTGATGTCTCACGCGATGGTTGAACTCGAGTTTGAGCTTAATCAATTGTTAATTGTTACCACAATAGTATTATTATATTTTTAGCTTGGACTGTCCCTCGAGAAGTTCGTGGCTAAATAATAACAGCATGTTGATCCCCACGCATACCGAGTATAATCCGTGCCTTGGAAAGCACATTAAACAATTGGTACGGACTGTCAATTGTAGATCTTTGCCGGTCGTTACAGGTGCTCAGTGGCCCGAAAGTCTAGCTGACAACCAGTCTTACTAAGAGGTATCACATTACCCAGAACTAACTGGGTTGTGGAGGTCAGATGCGAAGTCGCTCCATATAAGATACTGGTATTCAGCTGCATCCGGTTAGACTGGAAACCGAACCCAACGTAGTTGGGAAAAGGCTAGTCAGATGATGATCGATGACGTTCGATGTACGATCCCTCTGCTAGACAATGGCCTCCTCCAATATCTTCCATTCATTCTCACCAGCCATCGCAGTAGAAAGAAAAGAAAGAAAGAAATAAAAAATATTAATTCGTCGCAAATTTTGACGTCCTATAAAAAATAAACATCCCAACACTAGTACCTAGGTACTGATTTGTAGGTGCCGTTTGTGGAATAAAATTTAAATAATAAATTATTCCATATTGATAGGTGCCCTAAATGGAATACCTCAGGTGCCGATAAAGCGGGTGCCCAATGTGGCATACGTCGCAAATACATGACGTGCATTAGGAAAAACAAACAATTGACGTACAACGCATTTAGACAAAACAAACATTAACAGCCTTTTTTTTTTTTTTTTTTTTTTTTTTTTTTTCGGATGGGAAATCATCAAATAACCCCTCCCGCTCTGGGCGGAGCAGGAGGGAGTGTCAGACTTTTACTGACTAAAACCCATCCATGTTCCTTCATCGCCCTTTCTGTTCCGGGGCCACGGTATCTCTTTCGAATAGTCCCGCAACCCCGGCAGGCATCGGTCCTTACGGACCCCTTCCTTTTTGCTGACTCTCTTTGAGGCGCGCGTGGAACACGAACGCGCCGTCGACACGGCCTGTCGTCATGTCATGAGACGGACGGACGGCGAGCTAGCCCATAGCTCACCGTCCACAGGCCCGCGCCTACGGTGGCCGGGGGCTACGTGGTGGTGGCCCCCGACGCCCGGGGCGTCTCCCGCGGCGGCCGGGACGTTGAGAGGTTCTCTCCCTCTCACGTTCCGCCACCTCCTTCTCCAGCATTACTGTTTCGCAGAAGGAGGTGACGGCGTCCCATTCCGTCTCGCTCCGGACCATGGCTTGCACCAGGGCCGGACGCGAGAGGTCGCCGCCGCCGATCGCCGCTTCGAGGACACGGCGGTGCTCCGCCCACGCGGGGCACACCTCCACCGTGTGTTCCACCGTGTCCTCCGGTCGATCCTCACAATGGAAGCACCCGGGCGTGTCCTCCCGCCCGATTCGGTGCAGGAACCTCCCGAACACTCCGTGTCCGGTGAGGACCTGCGTCAGGCGGAAGGTGAGGATGCCGTGGCGTCTCTCAAGCCACTCCTCAAAGAGGGGACTTATCGCCACTATTGTGGCGTGCCCTGCACGGGGTTGCGACAGTCGCTCTCTCCGTGTCGCCATGAGATCCCGCCGGAAGTCTGTCCGCTGAGCGACAATTTGTCGCTGCAGCGGAGTTTCCCCCCGGCTTAGCGCCTCCGCGCGCCATTCATGCAGGCGCGCGAGGACTATCGCCTCCAGATCCCATGGCGGCAATCCGGCAAGGAGGCTCGCCGCCTCGCGGGCAATCGTGCGGTAGCCCCGGGCCAGCCTTACGGCTACTACCTTTTGGGGCGCGTTCAGGTAGTGGGCGGCACGCCGCCTCAAAGAACGCGCCCACACCGGGGCCCCGTAAAGGGCCATGGACCGCACGACTCCCGCGTAGAGCCTCCGGCAGGAGGCGTTCGGCCCCCCCAGGTTGGGCAGGAGCCGCCTGAAGGCAGCCCCAGTCCGTTCCAGTTTGGGGGCCAAACGTCGGAAGTGCTCCACGAAGTTCCACCGGCTGTCGAGGACGAGTCCTAGGTACTTCAAAGTCGACTCGACACCGATGGATACCCCTCCTACCGTGAGTAAGGATCCTGGAGGTGGCGCATTCCGAGGCCCATGAAAGCACATGGCCTCGGACTTGTGCAATGCCACCTCGAGACCCAGTTGCCGGATCCTCTCAACGACTGTCGCAACCCCGCGTGTCATCACTTTGGCCGCCGCCTCGTGCGACCTCCCCTGGGCCAGCACCAGCGTGTCGTCAGCGTAGCAAACCACGCTGACACCGCCAGGGAGGTCGGCGCGCAGCACCCAGTCGTAACCGATGTTCCACAAGGACGGCCCCAGAACCGATCCCTGCGGAACACCGCACGACATCTCTCGCCGGTTCCATTCTCCGCTGCGACCGGGGTAGATAACGGCTCTATCCGTCAGGTAGTCCCCGACCACTCGACGAAGGTAGGTCGGCACCCGGTGATACCGGAGTGCCTCCCTAATGCAGCTCCAGGGCATGGAGTTGAAAGCGTTGGCGATGTCGAGAGACACCGCCAAGACAACCCCACCCCTGGACACCGCATCCCCCGTCGTGAGGGCTCTCACGCGCATGATGGCGTCCACCGTTGAGCGCCCCTTGCGGAAACCAAACTGGTGTTCCGCAAGGTCCGGCCCAGTCCCCGCAAGGTGCTCGGCGAGGCGGTTTGCAATGACTCTTTCAAAGAGCTTGCCCACCTCGTCGAGCAGCACCACGGGCCGGTATGCGGACGGAGAGTCCGCAGGGCGCCCCGGCTTCCGGATGAGGACCAGCTTCCCCGTCTTCCAACGAAGCGGGAACTGGCCTCTCTCCAAGCATGCGCTTAGGAGCCCCTCCAGTCGGGACCCAAGAGCCTCTGAGGCCAGGACCCAGGCTTTGCCAGGCAAGCCGTCGGGTCCCGGGGCGGTATTTTTGGCACTGAGCCTGCGTACCGCCACTCTCAGGTCTACCCCAGTCACTTCTGGAGCGTTGTCGTCGTCGTCCTGTTGGTCCGCTTCCAGCATCGCAGGTGGCGGAGCCATAGGCGGGGGTGGATGATCCCCTCGCGAAGGGAACAGAGTGCTCACCACGTCCTCCACGAGCTCAGGCCGGAGACTCTGCGTCAGTGGGGGGGCCCAGGGGCGGAGTTTATCCCGCACCAATTTGTAAGGGCGCCCCCACGGATCTCTGTCGAGAGTCCCCAGCAATTCCTCGCGGGCCAGGTCCCTGGCCCGCAGGACAGCCTCGCGGAGGGCGGTCTTCGCCGCTCTGTACCCCTCATAAAGCTCCGCCTCAATGGTTGCCGCATCGGGTGGGCGGATGCGGAGCCTGCGATGCCTGGCGTACAGGTGTCGCGCAGCCACGCACGCCTCGCGCAGAGACGTCAGCTCACGCGACCACCAGTACACTTGACGCCGGGCGCTTCTTGGCCGGACTCGGGGCATTGCCACGTCACATATATCGGACATGGCCTCCTGGAACCATCCTGCCTCATTGTTGACGTCGGCAGGCCTGTCCGGTGATGTCACCCAGGCCTGCACGATCGAGGCTTCCAGGAGAAGCTCCCGGTCCAGCTGTTTCAGCACCCAACGCGGACCACTCGGGGCCTGTTGGACTGGCGCGCTTGTGGTCTGGGTGGAGACGTCGAACCGGATGTACCGGTGGTCGGAATAGGTCTCCACCCCCTCCATAACACGCCAGTCAATGACACGCGGCGACAGAGCGGGGCTAGCGAACGAAATGTCCACTACCGACTCGCCCCGCATCCGCACACACGTGGGGACAGAACCCCGATTAAGGACGACCAGGCCCTTCTCCAGGGCCCAGTCTTCCACCATCCTTCCCCGCACGTCTGTACAACGAGAACCCCAAGCCAAGTTTTTGGCATTGAAGTCCCCGAGGACAAGCACGGGGAGGGAATGGTTTCCGACGACAACACTCAACTCTGCGAGAGAGTTGTGGAACTCGGCGAGAGTTCGGCTCGGGGAGAAGTAGACACCCACCACTACGATCTCCCCGAACCGGGCTGCTACGCACCCCCGACCCCTCCTGACATTTTCAAGGGTCGGAGTACCGGCGGCGGCCGACGACACTATGGTCACTGAGCCGCTAAGGTCCGCCACCCAGTCTTCCCTGGGCAGGACGAAATACGGCTCAGCGACCACAGCAATGTTGATCAACCACTGCGCCATGCTCTGGAGCAACAGATCCTGAGCGCAGGCGCAGTGGTTGATGTTCG
The DNA here is from genome assembly GCA_905147715.2 of Xestia xanthographa. Classification (NCBI taxonomy): domain Eukaryota; kingdom Metazoa; phylum Arthropoda; class Insecta; order Lepidoptera; family Noctuidae; genus Xestia; species Xestia xanthographa. Next base: position 5,543,193 of record LR990655.1, read on the forward strand.
CTTGGAGGAAGCGTAATGGGGCCGTTATTGGCACTCCATTACCGCTTCCTCCCTGGCCCCCTGCGACGAGGGCCCCTCTGCGGCGGTGATAGCGGCAGCGGCGGCAGCGGTGGCAGTTGCGGCTGCGGCGGTGGCGACGGTGGTGGTGGCGGTGGAGGGCCTTCCCTTACCTCTGGTGGCCTTGGTGGGCGGAGCACAGGCCTTGCTCCCTGCCCGGTGATCGGCCGGCTTGCCGGCCGCCGCACAGGCACCGCAGTGCGGCGTGGCGCAGCAAGCTGGACACATGACCGGGCTGACTGCAGCGGAAAACGAAGCCGCTGCGGTCAACCTCCGAGGCGCACTGTACTGACACGTGGTGTCCCACGTGGCAGCGATAGCACCTCAGAGGTCTGGGCTCCAGCAGCTTTACCTGCGCTGAAACCCAGCCCACCAGTAGCCTTCGGCCCTCCGTTATGGCTTTAGCCGCCGTCGCCGGGCAGCATACCGTAACTGTATGCATACCCGTGGAGTCCGGGCGAAGGGCGCCTGCCCTGACCTGATCGGCAGGGCACCCTCCGGACCTGGCGACGGCGGCCACCACCTCCTCCTCGGTAACCGAGTCGTCCAGACCCAGTATGCGCAGGTCTGCGCATCTGACGGGCCTGGACACTCGGGCCTCGTCCGCGTTTAGGGACGCTCTGAGCTTTTCAGCCAGAGCGTCGGCGGACGAGCCGCTGGTTTCGCCGGGGATCTCCAGCAATCGAGCCCCTGTCGCGGTGACTTTAAGCCGGAGGCCCCCGGTGATCCCAAGCTCACCGAGGTTCACCGCCTCTTTCGCCTTCGCCAGAAGGTCGCGGTAGGTCACGCCCCTCTTTTCCGCGTCCGGCTGTAGTGTGATCACTACAGCCGCGGTCTTCGGGGCGCGCAGCCTGGCCGCGATCTTTCGCGCCCTAAACTGGCGCTGCCGCTCCACATTTCGGGCCTTTTTGGCCGCCTTCCTCCCCTTCTTCTTCTCCCCGACCACCTGCCATCCGGCTTCAGCCGCAGGTGTCGGGGGCTGGGGGGGCGGTGGCGGCGGCGGCGGCTGGCGTGCCGCTGGCGCTGGCCCACTCGCTGCTGGCCCATTCGCCGCTGGCGCTGGCGCCGGCACAGTCTCCGCCTGTGCGGCCGCCTTGCCCTTCCTCCTCCTCCTGGGCGCCTTCTTAGTCGGCGCCGGTTTCGCCGGAGCCGACTTCCCAGGGGGGGGGTGCCGCAGCTCTGCCGGTGGACTGGCTCGACGACCCAGGCCCGGGTGTGGCAGCCGCAGCAGCCGCGTATGACGCCGAACATTAACAGCCTTACAAATAAAAATGTGTTATACAGCATCTATTCCATTCTTATACAAAGTATAGTTATACCAGTTATAACTTAAGAATGTGTTGAGAATATTTTTTTACAAATAAACCAGGTATATATTTGGTATCACAACTCTTCTGTACGCGTCCAAATTGTCTTGCCGCCTCTTTCTGGGCCGGTCTCAGCGGTCCCATCAATCTCTTGGCACCCATCATGTGAAGACTTACTCAGCGGTCATCGTGCATGCGGCTAAACTAAATCTGAGGCTAAAATTCGTAAAATAGCCACAGACCTAGTTAACATTCTGAATTGTCACTTTGTGACCATTTTAAGAATTATAACGTAATTTATATTTTTATCCTATTTATGATTTTGCTAGAGCGGCCATATTTAAGCCCCCCTGAGCTCGTTTCACCATTTCAGTTGATAGACGATACGTATAGGTCTATACGTGCAAAACAATAGTGTGAAGTGAAGTGTATACGTATATTCACAATAAATTATTTGTACAAACGCTTTTCCCAAATGAATCTTCAACAACCACTCAACAATTCATCCCTCAAAATAAGGCTAGATCCAGAAAAGCGTCCCACAACGGAAATTAAGGCATATCCAGTGGGTGGACACTCACGGGATATGAACTAAGATAAATTGAATCGATCAGTCACACATCAGTGCCGACGGGTCGCGGGTCATTACCGCTATTGTGTCTTGGCTTTAGTATCTACCTGGAGTGTGTATATAGGTCTTGAGTACCCATATACACGCTCCAGGTAGATAGTGTGGGATGGGACGGGAAAATATGGGTCATTTGGGCGAATTGGGCTGAAGTAAAAATGTTGCCTGTCTTATTTTGCTAGGGACTACCCTAGCAAAATAAGACACCCCTGATCTGATATCCAATAATAATTATCCCTAGAAACTACTAAGTTTCTAGGGATAGTTATTATTGGATATCAGATTACGCTAAGTAATTTATTGGATAGAGCTCGTGTTTGACGAATATGTTTATTCCGATATGTCACCTCGTTCGTGATCTACCATGCCCCTTAAAGGTTAGGTGTATGTGTATAGCATTATTGATGACTAGCTTATGTCCGCGGGTTCGCCCGCGCCGAGATCGGTACCTAATTATCCTACGGGAACATACTACCGAGATAAAAAGTATCATCATCATCATCATCATCAGCCTATTAATATTCCCACTGCTGGAACACAGGCCTCCTCCATATGAGAGGGAATGGGCTAATCCACAACGCGGGCCCAGTGCGGATTGGTAGATGTCACATGTCATCGAATTTTTTGGTTCTAAGATATGCCGGTTTCCTCGCGATGTTTTCCTTCACCGTTTTGAGAGCAGCGGTGATGAAATAAATTACACAAAGTAATGCGCTTGTCTGGGTTCGAACCCACGACTTACTGTTTGTAAGTCGGGGCCGCCACCACTGGGCCACCGCTGCTTCTAAAAAAAAGTTAAAAAGTTTCCTAAACGTTAATTCAGGTTATAGAGTATCTGTGTGCGAAATTTCACTCAAATCGTTTTAACCGTTTTTATGTGAAAGAGGAACAAACATACATTCTCACAAACTTTCGCATTATTTTGTAATAGTAGTAAGATTTGTTGTAAGTTAGTAATACTTTCAACTGAGTTAACTAATGTGAATCAGACAGAATTAGAATAGAATAGAATAATTTATTTACAAAAGTAGATATTACAAAAGTGTACCTACATTTAGGTGCAGTAGTGTTAGTTCTTAAAGAATTGTATAATTAGTGCATAAAACTAAACTATAACTACAGTATAATATAACAGTTGCAAGTAACAAACATGTCGAATTCAAATGTTAGGTAGCGACCTAAATAGCGAATTAAACTATTTTACAGAGCTGAAAGGAGGAAATAAAAAGAGGAAGAAAAGTTCGTACTTACCATTTACGTCAGACTAAATAGCTCTCAAATCGAAGTCGAGTCATAATAATTATTATTAGTTTTATCTCTATTTAATTTTTAATTTATGGTATTTGATAGAATATCTATTAGTTTATTTTATGTGTATATGTGTATTAGTATCAATATATGTATATACATTCTCGTTAACAAGAAGTTAGTTTTTTAGACATTATTTTGTACCCTATCACTATGTTTTCCAATTTAACCCAAAGGTTGACTGGTAGAGAATGCCTTGTGGCATTAAGTCCACAGTGCAGCAGGGGAGGGAGGTATCGGATCTTTTATCGAGTGACAGTATCAAAATATATCTCAAGTTCTTAAAATAAAAACAAGTACTTTATTTACAAAAACTTTATTGTGAAAGTCATTAACAAGTTGCAACTTACAAGTGACGTTATTATCCTGTGAATCAGTGCTGTGTACAATAAATAAAACACCAAAAACTCCATACCATTCTGGTACTGCTAAACTTCTACCTGATACGTATAAATAATAACAGTCCTTTTGCGCAGTGTCTGAAAATACTTAGTGACATAGCTTCAGTGTTTGCGTTTCTTGGCATAGTTGCTGTGTTACGTCTTATGGTGTCACAACTTGCCATAACACCATAGAAATTTCCGTAACGCACATTTTGAAAACAGCGCCATCTATCGATTTTAAGGCAAACTGCTTGTAGATCTATTGAAGACACAAGATCGAGTATTTTACGATGGTCAAGTGCGGAGCCTGCGGTAAATTTCTCGCGTCGGCAGATGCCGCTAAATGCAACAAATGTGTGTTGTGGTATCACCGTCAGTGCGCTGGGTTGAACCAAACAGGTCCCATAGCATCTCCCTGGCACTGCCCGGAGTGCAAGAAGAACCTAGTGCGGGACAACCGGTCCGAAACGCCAGTACGAGGGCAGACCAAGGAATCACTGGATGAGAGCTCGGTAAATCTCATGGATACGAGTCCAATTAACGTCACTGCTTCGGATGCGACGACTGAACTCTCCATAGACTTCACTTCCGAGCTGAGGAAGTTTAAGGAAGATTTTATCAACACAGTACGGAGTGAGTTTCAGTTATTGCGAAATGACTTGGCTGATTTGAGATCGTCTCTAAAGTCCACAAATGACCGTATGAGCAGTTTGGAGGAAAGAGTGGCCATTATGGAAAACCAAAAACCGGTTCACGCCCAGGTGTCGTCGGATGTGCATCATTTAATTGCCCAACTGCGGAGCGACATAAATGTTCGCGATCAGGAGCTACTAGCCACAGATATACAAATATCAAACTTGCCTGAGGCGAGTGGTGAAAACCCTGTCCATACGGCTATGTTGGTGGCGTCTAAAATGGGCGTAAATGTGGAGACTCGCGATATTGTGAGCGCCGAGCGACTAGGAGGGAGACGCATAAATGCAACGCAGCCAACGCCGGTGGAATCCCGCCCGCGCTTTCTCGTCGTACGCTTTGCGCGCCGCGATCTTCGCAACGAGTTGTTGGAGGCCGCACGAGTACGTCGTGGCATGACTTCTGCTGATCTCGGGATGCCCGGCCCGTCAGCGCGATTTTACGTCAACGAGCGTCTTACCAAGCAAAATCGGGAATTATTTCGGAAGGCGCGAGAGGCTGGGGCACGGCTCGGGTGGCAATTTGTGTGGTGTAAACGAGGCCGTATTCTTGCCCGTAACAAACCCGGAGACGCCACTTTTCAAATTAGCTGCGAGGCAGATATACAGCGCGTATTTGAACCCACACCTCTGTCGGTTACCGACGGCCACATGCTGTCCTAAATTTAACGATTTTTTTGGTAAACGTTTTTTTCTAGTTATTATTATTTTCATTAACATTTTAAATTCCGTTTTGTTTTCAATGTATTTTTGCTGCGTGTTTTTAGTTTATAGTTTTTTAGTTTATAAGGTACCCATGGCGTCAATACTGTGTGTCGCTAAATGGTTATGGCGCAACAATTATTGTGATCTATTGTTTTTGTTAATCGTCGCAGCTGTGTGTCATGCGGCGGCGCAACTCAGTGGGCTCATTAACCGGTTTCTACATAAACGTATTATATTCATTATTTACACCAACATACAAGCATCACAAGCACGAATTTCAAACATATTCAGATTTCTAAATATTATAATTACATTTATCTACTATTCAATATCCTATCCAAATAGATTTTTTCTTTTTAAGCCAATAATGTTAGTATTTTTTATCAGATATTTTCGAACAAATACGCAATACAGGTCAAATCAAATGATAATTTTAGTAGCCTTTTTTCAATATTGCCATGATGCCTAAAAGTGGTAGATATTTTAAGGTTGGCTTCCTCAACGCAGGGTCTCTGGGAACAGGCCATGACGATTTGATTTGTGCAATGGACAGGCATAATTTTGATGTTATGGCAATAAACGAGACTTGGCTTCGGGCGGGTGAGGAGGGGCGCGCGCCTATTGTCCCCGGCTACCGCCTACGTCACACTCCGCGGCCTACGGCTGTTCGAGCGGGGCGTGGTGGGGGTGTTGGTTTTTACCTGCGCCGGGGCCTGAGCGCGCGTATCTGTTCTGGCACGGTTGATCCCAAGTTCGATTCCGTCGAACAGATGTGGCTCACAATCTCGCTAAGCGGAAAAAAAATTGCCATTGGCACTGCGTATCGACCACCTTGGCTTGACATTGACCTCTTCTTGGATGCCATCACAAATACTTTTACCTCACTGGGACATTGTGATCATTACATTTTGCTCGGCGATTTTAATGTAAATATGCTCAACATTAGCGAGACTAAAACTAAAAAGGTGCAAGAATTTTTAAATTACACGAGTCTCTCTCAGCTAGTCACGATGCCGACTCACTTTACAGATACTAGTGAAACTCTGATCGACCTACTGTGCACAGACCTAAAGCCTAGATACACGACAGTGGAATCCTTTGGTTCGATTACCGGCCACTCCATTTTAATCAGTGAATTTCATATAAAGCGGGACAAGTTTATACCTTATGTAACTAGATTTAGGCCAATCAAAGACATATGTTTGGAAAGTTTCTATAGGGATTTAACACAATCAAACATTGAGCGTGTGTCTGAACAAGCCGATATTAATGAGATGGTCGATACTTTTAATCACTGCATAATAACTTTGTTTGATGTCCATGCACCTCTAAAAACCTGCACTATTAAGGAACTATCCTATCCTTGGATTACGGACACTATCAAAATTATGATGCAATTACGAGACAATGCACTAGGCAAGTATAGATGTACGCAATCAGAAATTAAAAAAAAATACTACAAACAATTAAAATCTTTAGTTGAAAGTTCATTGTATCATGAAAAAATTGCATATTTCAAACACAACATAAATAATAAAATTAATAATCCTAAATTACTGTGGAAGAACATTAAATCCACGTTTGCACCCTCTAAGCAAAGATTTGACCTTCCCTCACATTTTAGAAACGCGGACCTTATTAATAACACTTTTTTGACTGTCCCTGGAAACCCAGTAGCTAGCATTTCGCTTATTTCATTTTATGAGACCAAGAGATATAGTGAAGCTACTTTCACACTTGGTCCGGTAGATCAAAATGATGTCTCCCGCATCATATCTGACTTAAAGTCTAATGCTGAAGGTTACGACAATATAACCTTGAGCATGCTTACCCTGACTATGCCATACACCTTAGAATATATCACTGACATGATTAATTGCTCGATATGGACAGCTAAGTTTCCCTACCAATGGAAAATTGCAATAGTTAGACCTCTACCCAAGAATCCAAACCCTATTGAGGTTAAAGACTTGCGGCCTGTCAGTGTTCTGCCCTGTCTTTCAAAGGTAATGGAGAAGGTAGTATGCCGTCAATTAACTAAGTTTTTAGAAGAGAACGAGATACTACCTGACCTACAATCTGGATTCAGGAAACAGCGCAGTACTTCTACGGCGTTGCTGGACGTCACCGATAACATTTTGTCAGCCCAAGATAAGGGTATGTGCACACTTATGGTGCTACTTGATTTTTCCCGTGCATTTGATTGCATAAATGTACCACTGTTACTATCTAAGTTAAAATACTACGGTTTTGACAACAATGCAATCCAGTGGTTTCACAGTTACCTCAGTGACAGAAAACAACTCGTAGAATTACGGTTGCCGGACGGTACTACCCTGACTTCGGCCCTTACTTCTATAGAAAGAGGAGTTCCTCAGGGATCTATCCTAGGTCCGATTATTTTTATTCTGTATTGTGCAGACATAATAAAGTGTCTGCAGAAATGCAAATATCACATTTATGCTGACGATGTGCAAATATATTTATCCTTTAAGCCCGACGCTATTGACTCAGCTATTAAAGACCTAAATGATGACCTGGAAAGAATCGCCACTTGGTCGGATGAGAACTGTTTAGCTTTAAACCCATTAAAAACCAAGTATATGTTGTTTGGTACGAGGCAGCAGTTAAAGAAGCTACCTTTAAGCCTTAATTTGACTCTAATGGGCGAGCCTATTGACCGAGTTAATGAGGCGCGGAACCTAGGGTTGTGTATGGACAACAGCCTTAGGTTTGAGAAACACGTCGCTAACTCTGTGAGAAACTGTTTTTACCGCCTGAAACTGCTATACAAAATGAGGCCTTACCTGTCTGAAAAGCTTCGCGAACAGCTGATCGAAACCCTTGTACTATCTAAACTAAATTACGCTGATACGGTTTACGGCCCACGTTTGCTGGCTCGTACGGATAGGCTCATACAAAGAGTCCAAAATGCGTGTGCTCGATTCTGTTACTCGGTACCCCCTAGAAGTCATGTCACCCCTTATCTGAACAAAAACTGTATGCTCAAAATGAAGTCGAGGCGAAAATTACACCTAGCGTGTCTTCTTTTTGGTGTTATTAGGACTACGAAGCCAAAGTATTTGTACGATAAGTTAAGTTGGATGGCTAGTAGACGAGAGTGTGCACCTAGGCTATGTGCGCAGCAATTATCGACACAGTCTCATAGGACAGCAGCTTTTAGAGGTAGTTTCCGATACGCTGCATCTAAAGTGTGGAATAATATTCCCCCACCATTACGAATACTGGGCACTATACACACATTCCGATCACGATTGCGGCAGTATTTGTTAGCAGCACAGCAGAAATTGGATATGGTCACAATGAATGTTTCAATCATATAAACGCTATAAACGCACTGGCCATATCTTCTTTCACGTACTGAACCTGACACACACTGAGTGCCACAGCAACATAATAAGTATAGTGAATAGTTGAATACCACAGCTACTCTGCTCGTCCCGCGGCCAATCCGCCCTAATGTCAATACCACAGCCGATGCAGGGGATATTTCAAATGCCGCCACTCGCTGCTCGAATGATCTGCCATTATCCATAAGATCCCTAAAAACAAAAGAAAATTTTAAAATTTAATTTTTGTACTTAAAAGTAATTTTCCAAAAAAAAAAAAAAAAAACCTTTAAACAGCATATACGTATACATTAGGTATAAAGAAACACTTACATAAGGTTTATCATCTATAGGCAAAGCTTATCTATCCAAGCGGCTCGAGACGGTATCACGATTCCCAAGAAAACGCGTTACTCGTTATTATGCGTCGACCATGATACAAGTAGGTAGGAAACTACGTAGGTAACGCGGGAGCGGGCGGGACGGGTCGCCTCGTGAGGCGCCGAGCCACCACCGGCACCGCTCTGAATTTTTGACGCATAGTACGTCACCGCGTTATCAGGTGCACGGGAGAAATGTGGTGATGGTCGTTTCGTATCGTAGTTCAACGGCGCGCGCGCAGGCGAGGGCGCACGGTGGCGGGAGGGTGGGGTGGAAGCGAGACAGAAACACGCCAGCCATGTCCTAATTTGTACCTACTTATATAGGTTCATTTTGTTTTTGTTTAGCCTGCACTCATAGGTGCACGTATTTATTTTCTTTGCAGTTTATATTATATTTCATGCAGGTTTTATGTTAAAACTAAAATACGGGATGCCTACCTTTCGTTTTCTCTTGTTTTCTTTATAAATATTTAAGCCAAAAGAACTTATCTCTGTTTTTATTTATTGTTACCAGTGTTACTTTATAACAAAATACAATACTTAATATACCTACTTACATTCTTCTATAACCGAACTCACAAATACTCTTTTAGCTACCTAATTTACTCGTTATATATTTATTAGTAACCATTTATCTATACATTTTGTTTGAAACTGTTTTCCGTTACCTACTTACATACCCCTCAAGGTTCATTGGAAGACCAGCGTCAGACAGAATCACCATCACCTGTCTGGCACGAATGCTGAAATGGACCTTTTTGGCGCAGCCGTGAGGCACACAGCTGTTTTTCCTCCTTATTTTGTATATTTTTTATATGTGTGTGTGCTTTTATCTGACGTCAAATAAACTTTTTTCTTTCTTTCTTTTTCTTTCAGCACAGTGCGGCAGTGTGGTACCACTCTTGTACATGAAGTTTAATTTTTTATTTTTTTTTTCTCTTTTCTTATCTTGCAATCAGTCGTGTCTGGACTATAAGCAGATGGGGTGTAGATGAAATGATGTGTAGGGTGCTAGAGTTCTCCCAGCGGAGTCCACCCATCGTTTTTTATAGTCAACGTTCAGCGACTATTGTCGTCAAAGAGATCTCGTTGTTTCTTCAGTCGACGAATTGTTTTAGGGGTAGTAAGCTGTCCTGCAAGCTGATTTGGAAGTTTTTGTAGTCGTGACTTGTAGCTGGAGCCATAGTAGTCAATCACTTCTTTAACCATTGGCAAGTTAAGAATTTCATGGATCTCCTTTGTTTTGATGAACCATGGCGCATTTGATATTTGCCTCAGGATGTAGTTTTGCGCCCTTTGTATTATTGTTATATTGGTGCTACATGCTGTGCCCCATAGTTCAATACCATAGGTCCAGATTGGCTTTAGCACAACATTGTATATGAGAACCTTTTTGTCAATTGTCAGTTTTGAGTTCCTACACAGCAACCAGTAGAGACCCTTGTACTTGAGGTTGATCTGATCTCTTTTTGCTTGCACATGTTTCTTCCAAGTGAGTCTGCGATCTAAATGCATTCCCAGGTATTTTACCGAGTTTTGATGAGGCAGTTGTGTATTATTTAGAGTTACTGGGGGGCAGTCCTCTTTGCGGAGCGTGAAGGTTACGTGCACTGATTTGGACTCACTAGCTGCAATTCTCCATTTGGCCATCCATTTCTCTATTTTATGGAGTCCACTCTGTAGGATTTCAGATGCTTTAGCTGGACATGGGTCCGAGGCGAGTAAAGCTAAGTAAACGCTTGGCTTTTTGGTAGGTCGGATGTATACAGAGAGTACAAGACGGGCCCGAGTACAGACCCTTGAGGCACTCCTGCGCTCATTTCATAGAAGTCTGACGTGCAATAATTTTCTTTGACTTGGAATATTCTGTTGGTTAAGTACGATTTCAGCGTTCCAAAATACGTGTGTGGTAATAGGGATTTTATTTTGCATAACAACCCCTTGTGCCAAACCCTGTCGAAAGCTTGCTGGATGTCCAAGAAGGCTGATGAACAATATTCTTTACTCTCAAATGCCTTCCTTATTACTCTTGTCACCCTATGTACCTGTTCTGTAGTGGCATGTTCTTTACGAAAGCCAAATTGATGGTCAGGAATGATTGACTTTTCTTTCAGGACATTGTTGAGTCTTTGCAGAAAGATTTTTTCAAATAGCTTAGACATAACCGGCAGTAAGCTAATCGGTCTGTAAGAAGTAACTTCATGTGCAGGTTTACCTGGTTTATGTCTGGTTTGTGTAGCATTAGAATTTGGGAGACCTTCCACAGATCCGGGAAGTATCCTACCCGTAAAATAGCGTTAAACAATATTGTGAGATAAACTATTGCCTTACGCGGGAGCTCTTCCAGGACTTTCTTGTCAATGAGATCAAACCCCGGGGCCTTGTTGTTGTCCATGGATTTGATGTGTCTGGAGACTTCTCGCGGTGTTACCGTCTTCAGTGGTAGATCGAGTTGATAGTCCTGGTCGAGGATTAGGTCTATGTCTGATTCATCTACGTTCGGACAAGCAGCGTTTGGTTTAAAAACGTGGCTGAGGTGACTCGCAAATGCATTAGCCTTATCTTGTGCGGTCTTAGCCCAATTTCCACCACGTGTCCGGAGTGGAGGTTTTTGGAGCGATGGCCGATTATAATTTTTGCATGCCCTCCATAGTGAGTAGTTTGTGTCTTTTGTAGGTGTTAGACCTTCTAAGTATGTCTCCAGGGCGGCTTCGTTAGGTTCCGATATAAGGGATTTTAGTTTTTTGGCCGCTTTGTTCAGCTCTCTTTTGTCACTGGGATGTCTACTAGTGTGCCATGTTCGACGGAGTCTTCGTTTTTCTAGTATTTCTAATCTTATGGTATCCGAATACGCTTTACGTTGTTGTCGACGCTCGATGGCTACCGGGGTGCAGATCCAGCAACACTGCTGTATCAGGGTAGTTATTGTTATATGTATATGTATATTGTTATGTTTTGGTAGCATCATCAATGTCGGCCTCAGTTTTTAAAGCTATTTTGAGTTCAAGTTTCTCCTCAATTAATTCCCGAAAATTGTGCCAATCTGTTCGTTTGTTATAGAGATTCAGATTTCTCTCGATATTGAGGACAGTGGAGCCAATTGTCAGTATTACCGGTACGTGATTTGTGTCAGCGTCTAGGCATGTTTCTATTTGATGAGAGAGTCTGGATAAGCCCTTGGTGATGAAGAAGTCGATGACGTCTGGCAGTCTGTTTGGATCAGTAGGCCAATTTGTGGGCTCTGCCGTTGAGATTGTAGAAAGACAGTTACCATCTAGGCTTTTCTTCAGTTCTCTACCTCTGGTGTTGGTTAGTCTAGAGGCCCAATGGACATGCCTTGCATTCCAATCTCCGCCGGCTATGAAGCGTGGGCCTAAGGTATTAAAAAACTCGTTATATAGCTCCTCAGTTATTCTGTGTTTCGGAGGGCTGTATATGGCCCGGGGTTGCGGGACTATTCGAAAGAGATACCGTGGCCCCAGAACACAAAGGGCGATGAAGGAACATGGATGGGTTTAGTCAGTAAAACTCTGACACTCCCTCCTGCTCCGCCCAGAGCGGGAGGGGTTATTTGATGATTTCCCATCCGAAAAAAAAAAAAAAAAAAAAAAAAAAAAGTGCTGTATATGGCAGAGACGTTGAAGGCTCCGTTGCGGTCTTCTATAGCGATCGTTGTTGCTTGTATGTGTGCTTTTTTAAACTGTGGTAATTGGTGATGTTTGATGCTAGATCTAATAACAACTGCCGCCCCAGCGTGGGCAGTGCCGTCTGGATGGTTAGTGGTATATATATTGTAATTTTGTAATCTAATACTACTGTTATCTGTGAAATGAGTTTCAGACACTAGCAGAATGTCTATGTTGTGTGTATTTAATAGAATTTCGACCTCCTCCTTTTTTGGAGACAGGCCATCAAGGTTCCAGGTTGCTATCTTAAGGGAAGTCATCGTGACTCCCTAGACACTAGTGTTGTTATGAGATTTATTAAATAAATAAATTGACAAAGGAGCGTTGATTGTACAAAATCAGAATCCTTTTCGTAAAATTGTACTGAAAAAATATGATGACTCAGTTAGTTCCGATTTTGACAGAACAGATCTTTGAACGACTATACTTTTTAGGCGAAAATCATTTAGCGCGAAATTTAATCTGTATGAACATTATTTAATAGTCTTAGTTATTAAAAAAGATTTTCTTTCTCACTTATCTCATAATTAACTTAGGCTCCTGAAAAAGAAAGGCTTCTCTAATAAATAGCCACAGTGCTTTCACAGCACATAAATGTCACAATTCTTAGTAAATGAGAACCGCCGCAGTGGTTCTATCTTAGGAAACATAGTCCGTTACACTTTGTGGAACAATTCCGAAGACAATGGCGAGAGCTCATGAATTGTTTCTTGTCATAAATAATACCGCTAAGTTGTATAGGACCGCCATTTTCTTTCTTAAATCTTGATTATTTCTCTTTTAGGAGATTTATTATAAGTTTTGCGCAATACTCAAGATAGTTCTTCAAGTAATGCTTAACGTTTAATCAAAGAGTTATTTGTATCGGACTCTGTAGTATACTTACAAGTAGTACTTATTTCGTTTAAAAGGCAAAAATAGTTTACTGTGACCATCACATGAAAATAACTTTACTTTTGGAAATGGCTTGTTGGTTGCATAGACTTTTGTAGCCGATTTCCAAAAAGAGGAGGCTCAAATTATTTTTTCTTTATTGACGTAATAAGTTACATAAATTGTTTGAAGCATCTGACTCCCGAACTAGGTGTACCTGTATGTCAGGAATCACCGCCCTCTGCCATTTTATTAGGCTTAGATACTATAATGTCAACATAGGAATAGACAAACAAATGTGCTACAAAAACAATTTTAGAAAAAATAATAACAAATAAAAAATAAAAATAAAATACAGAAATGAAAAGTATTGACAAAAATATTGCAAGAAAATCAAAAATATAATTTTTTTTTAGTTATCAATTGGTCTGTTTTTTTTTTTTTGCCACCGACTTCCGAAAGTATATCATGTGTAATGAACACAATTACATTATAACTAGAAGTTATTAGGAGATCAACATAGACGAAGGGGAAAATAAATATGAGTTAGCTCATAAAATACCCAAGCAAAGCAAAGTTAATAAAAAACCACTACGAGAGCTTCCTCTACCAAATGAAAAAAGAATCACGTAAATTGATTCCTAATTGTACGGAAATATAGACGAGCATACACCAAAAAAAAATCAGCTGAACTTAGAACCTATTCCTTTTTTGAAGTTAGTTGAAATATGGGTCGGTGGTTTTGTCTGTTGTTACTTGTTTACGCTAGGTATACTTTGAGCTCCGCCCAGAGCGGGAGGGGGTCATTTGATGATTTCCCATCCGAAAAAAAAAGATACACCATGGCCTGACTTAGAGAATTGAGTACTGACGTTCCCGTGGAATAAGGTAACGTCTTCTACCGTGCAAGGCTGCGGGACAAAAATGCTAGGTAAAAAAAAAAAATACACAATATTCGATTTGTGCCTAAAATCACAGATAACGATAAAATCAGAATCTAAAATGATCTTGTGCATTCTACAAAGCAGCTTCGACAAGCTATTGCCATATGTCGCGATAAGTGCTCTAGAGTGCTTGAAGCGCCTGAAGATACTGCTTGAAACTATTCACTGCAGAGTGCCTAGTGGTCTATTGTGAGATTTATTGAGATCTTTTGAGGATGTCCTTATCTTCGGGGTTGTAGCTTGATATATGTTGCAACCCGAATCGAATCCCGGTTCGAATCCCGGTAATACCAAATGTTTGTGTGATGAGCATGGACATTTGTTTCTGAGTCATGGTTGCATAAATGTACAATAAGTGTTTACATACAAAAAGTATCTATGTAGTATATCGACTATCTGGTGTCCACGACACAAGCCTCGTTGCTTAGGGTGGCACTAGATGGCGCTGTGTATAGTGTCCAGCAATATTTATTTAATAACTATTAAAATAATAATGCTCATTATTTACTGAGTGATTGTATTAATAGCTGTTGATAACTTATACATATAGAATAATAAAAAACCTTCATAACGTTATTCAACTTTTTTTAACGATTATTTTAACGTTATTTTAATGCATTATAATACACATGTAAACGGGTATTTATCGCGAATTTTATCTTTAATGATCCCAAATCCACTGGACATTAATTCTTTGATGTACCAAATATGCTCACTTAAACAATTACCTATTATAACTTGAAGTATCAAAATAATTACTTACCTACCCAGGGAATTGTATTTAATTTCCAAGTGATCCGTAGTAAATAGGTCGTTAAGCGAATTTATATTAAAATTACTTTTTCCAATCAATTTCAGTTTCCACGGCAACGGGGTATGGAAAGAGAAAAGTCTGAAGCGAAATTGGAAATCAATCCATGTTTGGTTAAGAGACACTAACTATTTGTAATCGTTCACCGCGATTGAAAAGTGGGGTTACTACATTTTCACATTGATTTTATGTATTTTTTAGGGTTCCGTACCCAAAGGGTAAAAACGGAACCCTATTACTAAGACTTCGCTGTCTGTCCGTCTGTCCGTCTGTCTGTCACCAGGCTGTATCTCATGAACCGTGACAGCTAGACAGTTGAAATTTTCACAGATTATGTATTTCTGTTGCCGCTTTAACAACAAATACTAAAAACAGAATAAAATTAATATTTAAGGGGGGCTCCCATACAACAAACGTGATTTTTCTGGCCTTTTTTTGATAATAATGGTACGGAACCCTTCGTGCGCGAGTCCGACTCACACTTGGCCGGTTTTATTTACAGCGATAGGCAGTGAATAAATGAATCCAAAAAATCAGAGATGCGTGTCTTAGGTTCGAACTTGCGACCTATGACTTTGCGGTCGGACGTTCATACCAATAGGCTATCACTGCCTACCGCTGTAAAAAAAAAAAACATAAAATCAATGTGAAAAGGTAGTACCCCCACTTTTCAATCGCGGTGAACGATTAAAAATAGTTAGTGGCACTTAATCCAACATGGATTGATTTCCAATTTCGCTTCAGACTTTTCTCTTTCCACACTGCGTTGCCATGAAACTGAAATTGATTGGAAAAAGTAATTTTAATATAGGTAAATTCGCTTAACGACCTATTTACTACGGCTCACTCGGAAATTAAATAGAATTCCCTGGGTAGGTAAGTAATTATTTTTATACTACAAGGTATAATAGTTATTTAAGTGGGCATATTTAGTACATCAAAGAATTTAAGCCCAGTGGATTTGGGAATTAAAATAATCATTAAATAAAAGTTAAACAACGTTATGAAGGTTTTTTTTATTATTGTATGTAAGTTATCAACAGCTATTAATACAATCACTCATTAAATAATGTATAATTATCACTGCCGGCCGTGTGGTATCCGGCAGAGTAGAATAGAACCAACCCATTACACTTACGGGTGTCGTATAAGGCGACTAATGTCTGAGGCAGAACACCTTGCGCCTCCGTAGACCTGAGAATGGGCAGCAGCGTTTTCTGTTAGTCTTTCATCACTGCGATCTCCAATCCGCCTGCCAAGCGTGGAGATTACGGCAAATTCCTCCCATCATGGGAGAGGCTTATGTCCAGCAGTGGACGTTACGGGCTGTTGTTGTTGTTGTTGTAATTATCACTTGCTTCGGTGAAGGAAAACATCATGAGGAAACCAGCATGCTTGAGAGATATTTCTAAACGGCATCTAAAGCCAAGTCACAGCCCCATGGGCGGCATATAAACTGTGACACCAGGTTAAGCGCTAAGTGTTTATTGTTGATTCCTTTCTTCTATACACTCTGACATTGAATGATTTGACATGTATTTTATTATTTTTAGGGTTCCGTACCCAAAGGGTAAAAACGGGACCCTATTACTAAGACTTCGCTGTCTGTCCGTCTGTCTGTCACCAGGCTGTATCTCATGAACCGTGACAGCTAGACAGTTGAAATTTTCACAGATGATGTATTTCTGTTGCCGCTATAACAACAAATACTAAAAACAGAATAAAATTAATATTTAAGGGGGGCTCCCATACAAAAAAACGTGATTTTTTTGCCGTTTTGTCTAATGTATAGATAATGGTAACCCTTCGTGCGCGAGTCCGACTCGCACTTGGCCGGTTTTTTACTTTGTTTTTTTTTATTATTTTATGTGACATTTACTGATTTGACATGAATACTTATTTTATTAAGTATTTTACTTTTTATTTTTGTGATTCTTTTTCATTCATTTTTTAGGGTTCCGTACCCAAAGGGTAAAAACGGGACCCTATTACTAAGACTTCGCTGTCTGTCCGTCTGTCCGTCTGTCCGTCTGTCTGTCACCAGGCTGTATCTCATGAACCGTGACAGCTAGACAGTTGAAATTTTCACAGATGATGTATTTCTGTTGCCGCTATAACAACAAATACTAAAAACAGAATAAAATTAATATTTAAGGGGGGCTCCCATACAAAAAAACGTGATTTTTTTGCCGTTTTGTCTAATGTATAGATAATGGTAACCCTTCGTGCGCGAGTCCGACTCGCACTTGGCCGGTTTTTTTTTTTTGATTGATTTTGAAAAGAACTTGTTAATATTTTTATTTGATTATTGTGAATGTGGGGACCATGTGGGTCACATTTAAATTTTTTTTTGTTTGATTTTTTCCCACACCTGTCTGGCAGTTTGAGTACCATAAGCGACCTACCGAAATGTCCTTTCTTTGGTATTGTTCATAATTTCGTTGAGCTCCTTGAGTTATAAGTCGAGCTACACGATAACTGACAAATGCTTGCACTGACTGGACAGGTCCACTCAAATCTGTGTGGTTCTTTCTTCGAAAGACCATCTCAGACACTAATCTGCATAGTCCTCATGTGAATTGAGCAAGATTATGTCTGGACTTCAAAAGAGACTATGACCTCTGAGTTTGCTTCGGCTGTTTCTTCTCAGAGTAGTCAGATACGAAACACCGGCCCCATCTAGTTTAAAAAAAAATGAATGAGATACCGTGGCCCCGGAACACAAACGGCGAGGAAGGAACATGGATGGGTTTTAGTCAGTAAAAGTCTGACACTCCCTCCTGCTCTGCCCAGAGCGGGAGAAGTCATTTCATGATTTCCCATCCGAAAAAAAAAAAAAAAAAAACGATGCTTTTTGTTCGCGGGCAACAGCGAGTTTATTACAAATGTGATGTACATGATAAAGAGTATTATCTCTCTTTTTAGTCGACCACTCTTGACAGAGTGGTCGTGGTCATTAGGGGTCGCCCACAACAGCGGTCGCTGCCTTCGCGATCCTTTTCCACCGGTCTCTATTGGCCGCATGGCGAGCACATTCTGCCAGAGGGATCTTGGTGAAAGATTTAATGAACTCTGTTCATCGGGTTGGTGATCGACCATGTGGTCTCGTGCCTTCGACTCTACCCTGAATTACCAAACGCTCCATGGAATAATTGTTGCGGGTAACGTGTCCAAAGAAAAAGAGTATTATATAACCCAACTAAAAAGACGGAACTTTGTGACTTAGCCAAAAGAATCAATGTGATTAAAAAATATATAAATTAAACTAAACGTTATGGAATCCCAAGAACATTCTGTCACCGAATCGATTCAACTGCCAAAGGACGTCCTAGAATTAATTGGTTTCTTTACTGAATTCGAAATAGATGAGTTATCGAAATCAATTTAATTCGGAGTTCAATAAATTATGGATAAAGTTTTTTGGATGATCAGGTCAATTTGACCTGAGGAGCTGCCTTTTAGACATAGGGATAATTGAAAGACTTTAGTTATTCAGTAAGATTAATCAAAGGTATACATTTTAAGATTGGGGTAGATAAATGGTTAGAGGAGCTAGTGGCTAAATAATAACAGCCACTTAGGTCTTCTTTAGGTTAAGCCGTGCTTGCCTAGGTTGGTCCGTGGATGGGTGACCAGTGACCACACATAACATATCGAGTTTCCTCCGTGCTTCGGCAAGCGCGTTAGTCCCGGCTGTGATTTTTGTAGATCTTTGACAATCGTTACAGGTAATCAGCGTCCTGAAAGTCTGACAACCCGTCTTGCCAAGGGGTATCGTTTTACCCAGGAGTTGTAGAGGTCAGATACATGGGCGTAGCCACGGTGGGGCAGGGTGAGGCGCTTGCCCCACCCTGGCTCTGACCTATAAGGTATCTAACCAAACATAAAAAAATAAATTATCTAGGTACTAACTACAATACTTAATATCCGTAAGAAAGTTCACACTGAAAGTTCACACTCGACAGTTGATACAAAAAAATGCGATCAAATCAATAATACCTATGTGCAATTGATTACTTACTGTACCTGAAAGTACTATCTATAGATAGATATAAACCTCTAAATTGACTGATTAACAGATTGGCATACGCCCAGAGGTCAAACGGCTGAAGTTAGAGACACATTTTTTGATGGAAGATTTGGTAGGTGAGCAATAACAAAGTGTTTTGGATAATTCGAATTATACATACAGATACAGGGTGCTAATAGGGTGTAACCTTTTTGTATGAAAAAATTAACCAGGCTAATATCGCGGGTATAATTTGCTAGTTACATATTATTTTAGACTGCTGCCCCACCCTGAGCCCATGGGTGGCTACGCTCATGGTCAGACAGACAGTCGCTTCATGTACTGGTATGCTGATGTTCATGTGCTGATATGCAGCCACATCTGGTTAGACTGGAACCTGCATAGTTGGGAAAAGGCTAGGCAAACGATGATGGGGTAAATAAAACGGTTTACTGGTTAAATTTAGGTTCAAACTTGACTAAATATACCGGATGACTTTTTTATCACTTTCCAAAAAAAATGGATATTTTAGGTGAACGGAGTAGAAGCTTATGCCTAGTTTTTTTTTCTTTTTTCCACAGCTTAGAAAAATATTGATCAATCATCAAAAAACGCTACTAATTTTAAGTAAACTTTTCATATTAGACAAAGAAAGAGAAAATTTAAAAAAAAAATGAAAAATATCGAATTTGTTCATTCGTTTTTTTTTAAGTTCTTTTCGCAAAAAAAAAAACTAGGTATGCCATTTGCTTCTACTCCGTTCACGTATTATACCCAGTTTTTTTGGAAAGTGATAAAAAAATCATCATGTATTGTGTTTATACTTAAAAAATATGTATATTTTGTACATGCATGTAAAGTAATCTTTTGTTATGATTATTAATAATCCCTATCGCCGATGACATAGCTCAAATTGTGGTTTCAAAATTCGTAGCACGCCGATACGTTTCTAACGCTTTTACCATTAAAACGCATAGTTGTATGAAGGTTAATTAAAACCAAAATACAGTTTGACAGGCTGGTCTAATATTAAACATATCAAATCGAAAATACGTAGGAAGGTTCCTACATAATAGTTAACAAGCACACCGCATTTGCTTGAAACGGTAATGGAATATCGGAAGCTCAAAACTAATAAACAATAGCTTTTGTGGTACGGTACAACCATATTATGTTTTTTTTTTTTTTAAGTCCCATGTAAGAGGAGATGAGCCTATTGCCATCAACCGGGCATAATCCAGACTCCGTGGCTGATACTGAGAAAAACCTGACAGGAAAAACCAATAACACTTTGCCCGACCTGGGATTCGAACCTAGAACCCTCATGCTCAGCAGTGGCGCTTCCGGCCACTCGATTAACGAGGCAAAAAAAAAAAAGTTTTTGAGAATTAAACTTTGATCTTCAATGTGAATAGTAATGTTTGAAGCTTTCACGGTTCAAAACTATACTTAAAATGTCACGTACGGGATATCTTCCGTGATTATTGATTAGTTTTGAGCTGCCGATAATTGAGTTACCCCCGATCATGGCGCTTGCAACAGCGTCGAAATATCGGGAGTTCAAAAATAATCAATAATCAAGGAAGTTATAATATTCCGATTCATAACATATTATCGAGGAGGAGGAGCTCGTGGCTAAACAATAACAGCCGCTCGGGTCAGTCTTTAGGTTAAGCCGTGCTTGCCTAGGTTGGTCTATAGATGGGTTACCACCCATTACATACCGAGTGTCCTCCGTGCCTCGGAAAGCACGTTAAGCAGTTGGTCCCGGCTGTCAATTCAAGATCTTTGACAGTCGTTACAGGTAGTCAGTGGCCCAAAAAGTCTGACAACCAGTCTTACCAAGGGATATCGTATTACCCAGTACTAACTGGGTTGTGGGGGTCAGATAGGCAATCGCTCCATGTAAAATGCTGGTATTCAGCTGCATCCGGTTAGACTGGAACCCGACCCCAACATAGTTGGGAAAAGGCTAGGCAGATGATGAACATATTATCGACAATAAAAGAGAACCAACTGAATCAAAAGGGATCTAAACTAAAACAACAATTCTCTCTTCAGACAAGACAGAACCGTGTTAGTTTTCCTAGCGCGATCCGTGACAGATAATCTCGTGATCTCGAACAATCTCGTCGACGTCACCAACATCGATAGATCTTGTGATACACAAGAATAGATTTCTCTTGAAGTTACATTAGTGAACCTAAACAACATGTCTGTGTTACCAAACAGTGACTTGTATTCCGTCTGTTTTGTGATTACTTGTATAGTCTGTCTTCGTTTTCTTATCTTGAATAAACACAAACCAAAATGAGAATTACTCGTACTGGTTGTGAAAAAATATCAACCAATCTGCAAAATGATGGCCTACGTCTTCATCTGCCTAGCCTTTTCCTAACTATGTTGGGGTCGGCTTCAATCTCACTGAATGCAACTGAACACCAGTATTTTACATAAAGCGACTGCCTATTTCATAACCCAGTAAGTACTGGGTAATATGATACCCTTTTGGTAAGACTGGTTGTTAAACTTTCAGGCAACTGCCTGTAACGACTGTCAAAGATGACAGCCGAGACCAACGCCTGAACGGGCTTTCTGTGACTCGGAGTAGTTTCGATATGAAGTGGGCATATTGGGGTATAGATGCCATAAAACTAGTTAACAATGGACAACAGTTCATTAGCCAATAGGAGGACCTGTGTAGTCCTTTGAGAGTCACTACACGTCTCTCGTTTGTCTAGGGTAAGCGTTGATCGAACGTTAAGTGGTGTAGGCGCTGTGCAAACGCGTTTACGTAGCGCCTAAACGGCGTCAATGTGGCCTCAGGGCCCACGCTAAACATGCACCTCATTGTATCATTAAAAGGCCTAGTTTTTTTTTTATTAAATTTGTAAAAGAAAACCTTTTTCTTCTCGAATTGATGATACAGATTTTTCTCAAACATGCTTGGAAATTTGAGCATTATTTTGACAACCTTCTTCGAGATAAATCGAAATTGCTGTACTGGCCAGATACAATATCTGCGTGTTATTTAAAAATGGAACGATATTTTACTCTGAAGCATGGCAACCAAGGAGGTACTGATCAATGGTTTTATTTAAATTTCGAATTGGCTTGCAAATAGAAAGCGGTTTATTGAAAAAAAAAAAAAAAACAAATCAACTCTTCACTGCGAAAGTTTTAATTTTCTCGCATTATTTGAGAAAAGTACTATACAAGCCTTGGCCACAACTAGGCATTGATGGACTTACGTACTTTACACGTTCGTCCATTAATGCCTCTGTTGCTGGCCGCTGCAGTAATGTACTATTGCCCGACTAGTACTTAGCGACCTGAACAGCACTAACGGTTGCCTTATTCGAGTCTTGGAGGGTGCAGTTAGCTGTGCACGACGGGCAGGAGACAAGGGGTGGCATATCCTGCGTTGGGGATCAATAAATCGCACATTATAAATAAACAAAAATAAAAATAAGTAGCCAAAGCGCATAAACATAAGCCGCAAAAGAAATTGCTGTTAATTTAACACAAGTTTATACAATCTAATCATGTCTATCAATGTTGACTTTTCACATTAGATAATCACAGAGCAAATCTACACAGCAACAGTAAAATTACTAGCTTTGAAATTGTTATAAATTGATAAACGTGGCGCACACTCGATTTGCGATTGGTTATCCCTCAATAATTATGCAAAACATCGCGATGCGTCCTTTAATCATATAACTGCTGCATGTAACCTCAAATACATGAAATATTAATTGGATTATGAGTATTTGTGGTTTATGCGTAGGTATTCTGGTTTATGTCAGGCCGATTGTCAATTACAATGCTCATTAATAATGGGCAGGACAAATTTTGATTTTCTCTGGTAAATTTTCATGAGGTGTTAATTCTAGTAAAGCAACTGAATCTGGTAAGTTTGGAAGCCAACCCCAACATATTGGGAAAAGGCTAGGCCGATGACATGATGATGTTAATGATTCTAGTAAACCAAGACCTTAGAACTGGGGTCTCCCAGATTGTGTATGATACACGAGACGAAATTAAACTTTCATTTGATTTTAAATCTAGAGCGGGTATTCATTTCATCATCATCATCAGCCTATTAATGTTCCTACTGCTGGGACACAGACCTCCTCTCTATGACAGGGAATGGGCTATAATCCGACGACCCGATTGGCACAGCGGTAGTGAGGCTGCCTTACGTTCTTAGGGTCCCGGGTTCGAATCCCGGTCGTAGCAAATGTTTGTGTGATGAGCATGGACATTTGTTTCCGAGTCATGGATGTTTATATGTATAATAAGTATGTATTTACAAACAAAAAGTATCTATGTAGTATATCAACTATCTGGTGTCCACGACACAAGCCTCGTTGCTTAGTGTGGCACTAGATGGCGCTGTGTGTAATGTCCAGCAATATTTATATTTATATTATATTTATATTTATATAATCCACCACGCGGGCCCAGTGCGGATTGGTAGTAGTCTCATGTCTTCGAATTTTTTGGTTCTAGGACATGCCGGTTTCCTCACGATGTTTTCCTTCACGGTTTTGAGAGCAGTGGTGATGAAATAAATTACATAAAGTAATACGCCTGTCTGGGTTCGAACCCACGACTTATAAGTCGTGGGTTCAGAACAGTATACTGTTCGAAAGTCGGGACGCCACCACTGGGCCACCACTGCTCTGTTAATTTGTTTTTAGGTAATTCTTTATGCAACCGTTTACATGCAACAGCCAAGAATTTGAATGAAGTAAGATCCGGCAAAGGAAGCAAAGCTAAGAATTCAAACTTTTGGCAGGTCTAACTTCAAGCTATCATAAAATATTACTTTTACTCAAGTAATCACTTAAACTTGTTTATAGACACGAGTGTTAATGCTTTTAAAGCATTTAGGAAGTAAAGAGGTTTTAGTTGCCAATCCAATACAATGTTAACTTTTCGATTATCGTTTTAACAAATATGACAACCTCACTATGGAACGGCCCTTAGATATGCTTTGGGCACCGAATCAGTCCATTGTTCTTGCAGCATTGATGTCCCTGAAACTTAGTTATTTCTTCTTTCTTATTCTCCTAAGTTTATAACCCAACTGATTATATCTACAAGTTACAGGAAGTAAAGAGGTTTTTAGTTGCCAATCCAATACAATTTTAACTTTTCGATTATCGTTTTATCAAATACTAGCTGACCCACGCAACTTCGTCTGCGTCACATAAAAGAGAAACAGCTCACAAAAGGAATACATTTTTCCCCGTTTTTGCAATATTTTTCATTTGTGCTCCGCTCTTTTTGGTCGCAGCGTGATGTTATATAGCCTATAGCCTTCCTCGATAAATGGACTACCCAACACTCAAAGAATCATTCAAATCGGACCAGTAGTTCCAGAGATTAGCGCGTTCAAACGAACAAACAAACAAACACTGCAGCTTTATAATATTATATAGTATAGATGACAACCTCACTATAGAACGGCCCTTAGATATGCTTTGGGCACCGAATCAGTCCATTGTTCTTGCAGCATTGATGTCCTTGAAACTTAGTTATTTCTTCTTTCCTATTCTTCTAAGTTTATAACCCAACTGATTATATCTACAAGTTACAAATATGAGCCGCCAGGCAAACACGTACGAATCAAATATTTATGTCACGGGTTGCGAATCTCACATATCTGGGAACTACTGTTCGGAAAGATATCTATTTCTGCGTCATTTATCTTAAGTAGGCTTTGAGTTCAGTCGGGTATATAAAATGTAGAAACATTTTTTTCCTAAACTGGTTTTTGACGATACTGATTTTTTCGCGGAATGAGTTTGTTAACATTATTCTGTTTGTATTTCTCAGGCGTCTTGTCCTTTTGTTTAGTCATCATCATTAAGCGAATCGACGCCACTGTTAGACATAACTGCACGCTAAGCCCTCGGGCCATATCGGTCCTGTGTTCTACTGCTCGTTTCCAGCGGATTCCTGTGTCCTTCACCAGGGCACTGGTCTGCCTTGTGGCATTTTATTTACAAGCCTTGTCCACGCAACTTCATCACACACATTTCAATCTCATTATCCTTCTAACTTCATAAGTTATTTCTGGTCGGCCCAGCATGTCATCATCTACCATACTTCTCTATTAATTGCTATCTCAAAGTCACCTTCTTTTAGCCATTGTCATCTTTCACACAGTCCAACCATCGTTTCCCTGATCTTCCATATTCAATCAGCGCACTCTAAAATCTATTGATAACATTTTTATTTTTGTGTCCCACTGCTGGTCAAAGGCCTCCGTTTTCTCCTTCCAAAATTTATCCTGTGCAATATCTGGCCATGTTTGCCCCGCAAACGAGACAGATCATCACACCATCTTCGCCGCGGTCCACCTCGACAGCGATTTCCTCCGACAGGCGTACAGTGAGCGAAATCGTTACCCATCTCTCCAGGCGCATTCGTGCTACGTGGCTAGCCCACGTATATTGACAACATAATTGTTATTGTAACAATTTCTTAAATTTTAATAAATAGTTCTTTAATATACGTAATGCATTAAATTAAAACGTTTAACTCAATAATCCATATCATTTCGTATGCAATTGGACTCGTTAGATTTATTCGTGCAATCCATCTCCCGGGACAGATCGAATGGGCTTTACATATCGCCTCGGAGCGTGACATTTATTCATCAATCAATCAAATAAATGTAAGAGGCATTGAAAAATGAATGTTCTTAATTGTTTCCATTGCATGGAGTTTTATTGAAAACTTGTTTCAAAATTGCACATGATAGCTTATAAGTTGATCGATACTTTTTATCAAATAACGATCCGTTTTACGTAATCAGTAGTATGAAACTTTTCACAAGCCCTGCTTCGTAGGTCTAGTGGTCGAAGACGCTACTGTTAAGTATGAGGTCTTGGACTCGCTTCCCATGTCGGGCAATATGTTATTGGGTTTTTCCATTAAGGCCATCATCAGAAGCAGTTTGGAGTCTAGAATCGTGCCCGATTAATGAAAATAGGCTTGCCCCTATTACAAGGGACTGAATCATAACTGACTTAATGTGGGTGTGCTATAGGTACACCTCTGCTTAACTCTTCGGGGATTATAATAGGTGTGATGTTATCTTACGTTATGATATTAAATACCTTTCAACAATTGATTGATTAGAAGTCTCAACTAATATGAGTCCAATATCGTTTGATATTTTGTAGTAAACAAGGACTGTTAGGTCTGAATTCTTGTCGCGGTAACGGACAGTCGCGTACGGTCGGTCGCGTACATTCGGTCGCGTACGAGTATACATTGTGTTCTTTATAGCACCATACTGCGATGCTGACGTCAGTGGCGACCGACAGCCGTATGTTGTTCTCGCTGACGTCACGACCGACCGTAAGCGCGACAAGAATTCAGGCCTTAAACCTGAACTAACTACCAAAAATTGCAAATGATTCTTTAAAGTAATAATTTTTCGATTACAGCCCCAAAAGGTACCTATTTTGCGTTAGGTCTTATGTAAGTCAAAAAATACTGGTTTAGATCACCTAACGACCGAATTTCTTGAGCCCTTCCTTCAGTAATAGCAAGCAATTCGGAACTTTCCACTTTCCAGGATCGCGTTACTGAACTATTATTGAAAATTGACTTCCCCTAACTTTTCTGTTTGAACTAAATGAAACTTCAGGGTTTTATAATAAAGACGAATATTGTTCGCAATGAAAGTGAACTAATGGATGGTTTTGTTCAGTTAGTTTCTGTTATTATTTGTCTTTTAATATTAATTATTGTTTGTCTATGTCATTTGTAGTTTGAACTGTTTGTTTAGTCTGTCTGTTTTATTTTGTGGTTATTGTTTTGACAGATTGATATGCCTTTGTTCACGAGGTGACCTGGTGATGGTTGTTTACTTTTCATTGTCAACTTCTCATATTTCTGTTTTTTTCTATTTCTGTTGGAGTTTACCGGTGCCTGTTGTATAGACTTTTCTATTCACAGAACATCATTTTGGAAAACATGTTCGGCGTAAGATGTCTACGTAACACACATGACATTTGTGGAATTACAGAGATGGGATGGAATTTATCCTTGTTTATCTCGGTGGTCTTTTTTACGTTGATATCAATTTTAACCCGACAGTTGGTTATCAAAATATTCTCTATTAATTAAGTACTACATCTCAAATATCTTCAACCAAATTTCTACCGCTTTACCGGGTACTTACACAGTAATTAATTAATTATAACAAGCCGAACCACGAGGCGTCACTCACCTTGAGCTAGAAATTAACGACCAAACTTGTTTCATTAAACTAATATAATTTAAGTTCAAGTGTAAAACGGAGGTATTGTCCTTCCACATCGTCTTGAATATTCTTACATTTATGACAGCTTTTAGTTTGAAAAGTTGAAGTTTCTTGGGCATTGAAATTTAATACTATGTGGGAACGAAACTTTGATATCGTTTACGTTTTATCTCGTGAAGGCTCCCATACTTTTTTTGTTGCCTATGCAAAGGTTTAGTTCATCATCACCTGCCTAGCCTTTTCCCAACCATGTTGGGGTCGGCTTCCAGTCTAACCGGATGCAGCTGAATACCAGTATTGTCATGATTTTCAAATATGTATTAAATATTAAGATCTGCTGTGATCTATCTAAACTAATATTATGTAGGGTTTTAAAGATTTTAATAATTCGTTTTATATTTGAGTAATGACAACACTGCCTAACCGTCAATGTTGTAGCGGGAAGGGGTAGTTTATAAAACATGACACTCGGCCGAGAGAGCGCTGTTCATTGGGAGAAATAGTCGAAGCTATGTCTGATAACTGATAAGTGTTGTAATTATTGCATTGTATAAAACGTGAAGTAATGTAGAAATTTTATTAAATTATTTAATTTGGTATTGTGTAATACCAAATAATTTGAAAAGAGTAACCATGGAGTTTCTTGCCGGTTCTTCTCCATGGAAGCCACCTACCCGAACCGTGCACCTTTGTCGACGTTCGTAAGTGCCCATCCAGGCCTATATAGAATGAACTACTTAGATTTGAATATACTCAGTAGTTTTATTACAGTACTAGCTGACCCGCGCAACTTCGTCTGCTTCACATGAGAGAGCCCTCTCTGGGTTAGAGAGAGTATGTACCTTAAAAGATAGACATTATGCTATCGCGGATTTTTTATTTTAAGTTTTTAAGAGGAAAAATATTCCCTCATACATGATTGTTGCCTAACTTTAACCGTTTATGCAGCGCTCGCAACGGAAGCTCTCAAAAGAAATACATTTTCCCTGTTTTTGCAACATTTATCATTGATACTCCGCTCCTACATTAGTGTATATCGAACTTTTCTCTCTCGTGGACAAACAAAAAAAAGTACGCGTTGAATTATGAACTTCCTCCTTTTGTTTCGTCGGTTAAAAAACCAAACTGGAGACGCCCCGGGCGGCCACCGTAGGCGCGGGTTTGTGGAAGGTGGGCTATGGGCTTGCTCGCCGTCCGTCCGTCCCGTGACGATAGGCCGTGTCGACGGCACTTTCGTGTTCCACGTGCGCCTCAAAGAGAGTCAGCAAAAAGAAGGGGTCCGCAAGGACCGATGCCTGCCGGGGCTGCGGGACTGTTCGAAAGAGATACCGTGGCACCGGAATACAAAGGGTGATGAAGGAACATGGATGGGTTTTAGTCAGTAAAAGTCTGACACTCCCTCCTGCTCCGCCTAGAGTGGGAGAGTCATTTAATGATTTCACATCCGAAAAAAAAAGGCAACTGACACGTGTGAGGGGTCGGAAAATCTTATCACCGCGATTCAGAAAATGGAGTAAAATTAACTCCAACCATCTCAAGCCATCTATGCACGGAAATGCTATGTAAATTTTCAAACCAGCGTCATGTAGACTAACCTAGAGTACCATAAGCTATAATAACTTTTTTTAAAGCCTGTAAGTCGATTTAAGTTACCTATCTGGTGAGCACGTTTTTAGGCATTATTACCATTTTAGTAGTACAATAGATATCGCTGCATCTTACATTTTTGATGATTAGTTCTTCTTGAACACTTTAAATTCATATATCTTTTGATAGGATTAACCGATTACGATGAAACAAAAACTAAATAATACCTCAAGATACACTCAATTTTTATGTATAAAAGTTTTCTATATTGGTTTCGTATATTTTGCGTGATGCTTGATCATCGAAACAGACAAACAGATAAACAGACAAAAATTCCAAAAATGCTGGAAATGAGTTCTATTGGTTACCCTTTAAAACCCCGGCAATTTTTTTTCAAAATATTTTCGACTAGCTGACCCGCGCAACTTTGTCTGCGTCACATGAGAGAGAGGGTCAGAGAGAGTGTGAGACCTTAAAAGATAGACATTGTTATGCTATTGCGGATTTTATGTTGAACTTTTTAAGAGAAACAATTCCCTAAAACATGATTGTTGCGTAATTTTAACCGTTTATGCAGCGCTCGTAACGGAAGTTCTCAAAATAAACAAATTTTCCCCGTTTTTTGCAACATTTATCATTGATGCTTCGCTCCTATTAGTTACTAAATTTACATCATCACGCTACTGCGTGAGTTGTCGCTAAAGCTTGGTAGTAAAACTACCTCGTATATAATGGGTCATTTTAGGCCCCGACTTACAAACAGTAAGTCGTGGGTTCGAACCCAGGCAGGCTACATGGAGACATGGAGAGAGCGACTGTGTCAACCCCGTGCAGGGCACGCCACAGTAGTGGCGATAAGTCCCCTCTTTGAGGAGTGGCTTGAGACACGCCACGGCGGCGTCCTCACTTTCCGCTTGACGCAGGTCCTCGCCGGACACGGCTGTTTCGGGAGGTTCCTGCACCGAATCGGGCGGGAGGAAACGCCCGGGTGTTTCCACTGCGAGGATCGACCGGAGGACACGGTGGAGCACACGGTGGTGTGCCCCGCGTGGGCGGAGCACCGCCGTGTCCTCTAAGCGGCGATTGGCAGCGGCAACCTCTCGCGTCCGGCCCTGGTTCAAGCCATGGTCCGGAGCGAAACGGAATGGGGCGCCGTCACCTCCTTCTGCGAAGCAGTAATGCTAGAAAAGGAGGTGGCGGAACGGGAGAGGGAGAGAACCTCTCAGCGTCCCGGCCGCCACGGGAGACAACCCGGGCGTCGCAAGGGCCGATGACGGGTTGTGGGACTGTTCGAAAGAGATACCGTGGCCCCGGAACACAAAAGGCGATGAAGGAACATGGATGGGTTTTAGTCAGTAAAAGTCTGACACTCCCTCCTGCTCCGCCCAGAGCGGGAGAGTCATTTGATGATTTCCCATCCGAAAAAAAAAAAAAAAAAAAACTGTGTAATTTATTTTATCACCGCTGCTCTCAAAACGGTGAAGGAAAACATCAATCCGCACTGGGCCCGGGTGGTGGATTATAGCCCATTCCCTCTCACAGAGCCTGTGGCCTGTGGCCTGTGTCCCAGCAGTGGGAACATTAATAGGCTGATGATGATGATTATGATGATGATGATGATGATGACTATAAAGCTGTTCAGTCTATTTAAAAGTTATCTGGTGAGCACATTTTTAGTCATTAATCATTCTAGCACAATAGATGTCGGTGCATCGTACATTTGATGATTATTTCTTCTTGAACTTACCTGTAAAGACTGTCAAAGATCTACAAATGACAGCCGGAACTAACAGCTTAACGTGCTTTCCGAGGCATGGAGGAAACTCGGTATGTAACGGTGGTCACCTATCCACAGACCAACCTAGGCAAGCACGGCTTAACCTAAAGATCGACCCGAGCGGCTGTCATTATTTAGCCGCGAGCTCCTCCACACGTATGTATACCCGTGTTCCCAACACGTATGTAGTTACAGAATTATAATCATTAAAATCATCAATACAATCCTTTAAGTTCATGTAACCTGATTGAATGACTAATTCATGAAAAAGTGTGTGCAAATTGCAATAATTGTAAGAAAATTTGAATTTCACGGGCTACTGTGGAGCTTTCACCTTAAACAAACAAATTATTTATCCTGAATTGTGTTGAGTGGGAGCAGAAGGTATATAGATGAAAGATTAATGATTCCATTAACTCTGGATCAAGTAACTTTAAAGTTTTAAGCACATGAGCGGTACCCAAATTGAACAATTAGGCACTTTGCTTAACTTGAAAATGAACTTAATTTGTATCTACATGGGACAGTTTATACAGTGTACACTGTATAAACTGTCCCATGTAGATACAAATTCAGGATGTAAGTACGTAGTGAAAAAGTAAATACTTACTATTTTTGTGCTTCTTTAAGTCATCATCATCTACCTAGCCTTTTCCCAACTATGTTGGGGTCGGCTTCCAGTCTAACCGGATGCAGCTGAATACCAGTATTTTACATGGAGCGACTGCCTATCTGACCTCCACAACCCAGTTAGTACTGGGAAATACGATACCCCTTGGTAAGACTGGTTGTCAGACTTTATGGGCCACTGACTACCTGTAACGACTATCAAAGATCTACAAATGACAGCCGGGACCAACAGCTTAACGTGCTTTCCGAGGCACGGAGGAAACTCGGTATGTGTTATGGGTGGACTGTATTTATTTATTCCCTTCTTCGATAGCTCAGGTGGCTATGGGATTTACTTTCAATCAAAACTCTTCGATGGTTTAACACTGTTTAATTACTTCGTTTACTTTAGAGCGGGTACATTATTTCAACACAAACTGATTTACACGATAATCACAAGTACACAATAATCAGAAGAACATAATATACATAGGGCACGTGGGACTCACAATAAACACTTAAAACTAAACACTTGTAAATAGAACTGTAAAACTGTATAAAACTTGTTCGACTGACTTTAGTCGCCTATTCTTATATCAAAACATCATAATTATCGCAAGTAGTGGCAGGGCCTCGCTGTACTCAATACCCTTTGGTCAATCGTTTCCCTTACAATGGACTTTCCCAACGTTTCGCGGGTCGGTCAAGTTTCGACTTGTCGGAGGCTCCGCCCATAACACGCGAAATGATGCTTTGTTACCTTATATGGTAACGTTTTTGGTTTGTTATGAAACCATCAGTTTCGCTACCATATAAGGCAATTGTATGTTACGATATGTTGTTCTATTAAAGTCTACACTTTTTCCCGCCTTGTGCGGGCCTATTCTTTACTTTATTAAACCTTATCTTAGCTAGTTATCATTTAGTGATACAATGGAGCTCGGCGTCTGTTACATCTCTCCCCCCGGCGTAGCCTGCGCAGCCTCTTCTTCTTTGTGCAGCACGACGAGCTTGCTGATGGGACGCTTGAAGCCGGTTCTCGTTCGCACGTCGACCACCCTGATGCCGCCGTCAGGTCCCGGGTAGAGCTTCTCGATGACTCCCATTGGCCACACGTTCCGTGGCAGTGTGCTGTCGACGACGATGACGACGTCGCCGATCTCCGGCGGCCGTCGGTTGCTCTGCGGCTCGCCGCGGGGTACCAATGTGGGGAGGTACTCTCGCAGCCAGCGTCGCCAAAAGTGGTCGGCAAGGGCCTGGCTGGCCCGCCAAGCACGTCGGTCGGCCTCGTCACAAGGCCCGGTCGAGGGTAGGCCCGTGGAGGACCCCAACAGGAAGTGGTTGGGGGTGAGGGCCTCTGGATCGGTGGGACTCACGCTGACATGAGTCAAGGGGCGCGCGTTGATGGCGAACTCCGCTTCAGTGAACAGAGTTAGCAGCACCTCTTCTGCAGGTGCCCTTTCGCGCAGAGTCGCAGCGAGGGCAGTCTTCACGGAGCGCACCAGCCGCTCCCACGCACCTCCCTGGTTGGGTGCGCCAGGAGGGATGAACCGCCACTCCATCCTGTGCAGCAGTCCTTCTTCTTGCAGCGCCGGTGCCCATTCTGCATACGCCGCTCGCAGTTCGTGGTCGGCTCCCCTGATGTTGGTCCCGTTGTCTGAATACATGAGCCGCGAGAAGAATGGCGCGCGGCCATTCTTCTCAGCGCCATGATTGCCGAGTCTGTGGATAGTGATGCGACGAGCTCGAGGTGCACGGCACGTGAACAGTGCGCCCCACCGCTTCTCTCGGCGCCGGCCCACCTTCACCATCATGGGCCCGAAATAGTCCACGCCGCAGTTGGTGAACGGGCGGTGGAAGGGGTCCAGGCGGGCGCGCGGCAGGTCTCCCGTGGCCGGCGGTTCTGGCGTTGCTCGCAGCCTCCGGCAGTACGTGCAGGCCTTCTCGATGGCCCGCACCGTGGGCCGCAGGTGGATGATCCAGTAGCGCTGCCGCAGGTCGTTCGTTACTCGTTCTCTGTTGGCATGACCAGCGGCGCGCTGCTCGCGCATTACTATTAATTTACTGACCTGATGGCGACCATCTAAAATGATGGGTCGCTTGACCTCCACTGGCGCGTTTGAGGCGTCAATACGTCCTCACACGCGCAACAGGCCGTCTTCGAATATGGGGTCCAGTCTGTACAGGCGACTCGCCCGGGTGAGGGGGCGGGCAGACTGGATCTTCTGTAGTTCATCCGCGAAGCTATCCCGCTGCGCTTTTAGCAGGAGCTCCTTCTCGGCGCGCTCTATGTGCCGATGTTCTAGTTGAGTCGAGACGCGACGGCACGCGTCTATGAATGCCAGCACGCGTGCAGCAGTGCGCACCAGCGTCTCGTACTTAGAGAAGCGGGCAGGATCGGGCAGCCAGCTGTCTCGTTCAGGGCCCGGCGCGATGTGCAGGACCTCCTCTTCAGTTTCTTCTGTCGCCGGCTTCCCGGGCCAGTCCTCCTCCGGCAGATGCAGGAAGTCCGGCCCGCGGAACCAGCGGTCGGTCGCGCTGATCGGCGCGTCGGTGAGTCGGGTGGCGTCATCCGCCACGTTGTGCTTCGTAGGCACCCAGCGCCATTCTTCCTTACTGGTGAGCTCGGCGATTTCACCCAGTCGGTGCGCGACGAACGGTGTGTACCTCTTCATGTCGTGGTGGATCCAGTGGACCACCGTAGAGGAGTCTGTCCAGTAGGTCGTCCTGTCGGCCTCGATGCGGTGTTCCTTCTTGATGGTGTCGGCGAGTCGGGCTCCTATCACCGCTGCCTGCAGCTCCAGTCGTGGTATCGTCTGGGCTCGCCGCGGTGCCACCTTTGCTTTGGCCGCGACCAGCACGACGTCGATGCTTCCATCTTCGCTCACCGCTCTCCAGTAGGCCACCGTCGCGTATACTTGTTCGCTGGCGTCGCACAGCACATGTAGCTCTATGCGCTGTGTCTTCTTCTTGAGGTAGCACCTGGGCAGCCGCAGTCTGTTCACCTCCTGTAGTTGACCCAGCCAGGCCGCGAAGAGCTCGTTTTCCTCCTCCGGAATTGGCGTGTCCCATGTTGTTTGCAGACGCCACAGGCTCTGGAGTACTATCTTCGCTCGTATTGTGAAATGACTCAACAGACCCAGCGGGTCATAAATTGACATAACGGCGCTCAGTGCTTCTCTCTTGGTGGGCGCACGGATCCTCTCTCTCACCTCGGATGGCACTCGGTTCATGGACGTGTTGAACCCGAGTTCGTCTAGTTCTGCGTTCCAGTACAGCCCGAGTATCTTGCTCTCAGGCTGCTCCCCTCCTAGCTGCGTTGGGGTGGTGGCGTGGAGCGTCTGGGGCACGTCGCGCAGGACCGTCGCTTCGCTGGATCTCCAGCCTCGCAGTGTGAAGCCAGCGGCCGCGTGCACCTTCCTTGTCTCTTCTACTGCCTTCCACGCCTCTTCTGGATTGCTGTAACTAGCCACTAGATCGTCCATATAATGATTCTTTGTTATGGCCTCCAAGGCCCTTTTTTTTTTTTTTTTTTTTTTTTCGGATGGGAAATCATCAAATAACCCCTCCCGCTCTGGGCGGAGCAGGAGGGAGTGTCAGACTTTTACTGACTAAAACCCATCCATGTTCCTTCATCGCCCTTTGTGTTCCGGGGCCACGGTATCTCTTTCGAATAGTCCCGCAACCCCGGCAGGCATCGGTCCTTACGGACCCCTTCCTTTTTGCTGACTCTCTTTGAGGCGCGCGTGGAACACTAACGCGCCGTCGACACGGCCTGTCGTCATGTCATGAGACGGACGGACGGCGAGCTAGCCCATAGCTCACCGTCCACAGGCCCGCGCCTACGGTGGCCGGGGGCTACGTGGTGGTGGCCCCCGACGCCCGGGGCGTCTCCCGCGGCGGCCGGGACGTTGAGAGGTTCTCTCCCTCTCACGTTCCGCCACCTCCTTCTCTAGCATTACTGCTTCGCAGAAGGAGGTGACGGCGTCCCATTCCGTCTCGCTCCGGACCATGGCTTGCACCAGGGCTGGACGCGAGAGGTCGCCGCCGCCGATCGCCGCTTCGAGGACACGGCGGTGCTCCGCCCACGCGGGGCACACCTCCACCGTGTGTTCCACCGTGTCCTCCGGTCGATCCTCACAATGGAAGCACCCGGGCGTTTCCTCCCGCCCGATTTGGTGCAGGAACCTCCCGAACACTCCGTGTCCGGTGAGGACCTGCGTCAGGCGGAAGGTGAGGACGCCGTGGCGTCTCTCAAGCCACTCCTCAAAGAGGGGACTTATCGCCACTATTGTGGCGTGCCCTGCACGGGGGCCTCCAAGGCCCTGGGATACTCACTGCCGTGAAGCTCTGCGTTGTAGTTCCAGACGTAGTGAGCCATATACGGGGAACTTGCTGCTCCGAAGATCATGCTCTTCATCTTGTAGTGGCGCGGGGGCGATGTCCTTTCTTGTCCTCTCCACAGGAACTGCTGAGCTGGCTGGTCCTCCTGTCTTATCTTCACCCGCAGGGACATTTCTTGAATGTCTGCGGTGACTGCCACTTCCCGCTCTCTGAACCGGAAGACTATTCCCGGCAGGGACAGCAGCAGGTCTGGACCCTCCAGCAGCTCGTCGTTGAGACACTTCCCGTAGCTAGTCGCCGCCGCGTCAAAGACTAGCCTTTGTTTCCTCGGCTTGTTCGGATTCTGCACGGCGAAATGAGGGAGGTACCAGCAGACGTTGCTTTCTTTCTCTGTCCCGTCGCATGGCACTGCGTATCCCTTGTTCAACAGATTGTCTATCTGTGTAGTGTACTGCACGGCGAAGTCCGGTGATGCATCCATCTTCTCCTGGTTCTTTTTCAATCTTCTCAGCGCTGCTCCGTAGCTGGGTGGCATGACAACGTCGTCTGTTCGCCACGGCAGCCCCACCTCGTAGCCTTCATCGATTTTCTTTATTGTCTTCTGCACGATGTCCGCCGCCCTTTGGTCTGCCTCGTTCACTCGGGGCTTCCTGGCGACGCCCAAGGCCTCTATCTTGAAGTCGAAATGAGGAGATCGTGTAGTTGTTCGTCTCTTCTTCCGGACTCGATGACGTGCAGCACATCTTTTTCATCAGCGATGATGCTTCGTGGCGCTGTTCCGTGCACCACCCATCCCAACTTTGTTCGTGAGGCAGCTGGCTGATTGGGGCCGCCGACTCGGAGTTCCCTGGTCACTATACACTCCCAGTGGTCTGTGCCCACCAAGAGTCCGGGGCGGGCCTGCTCGTAGCAAACTTCTTCTTTCGGCAGGTCTCGCAGGTGTTCGTGATCCAGCAGGGTGTCTGGGATGGATTGTTGGTGGAGCCTCAAGTCCTTGATGGTTCTTGCTTGAAGCTCGTGCGACTGGCCGTCTTCCCGGATGCTTCTGACTTGCACCCGTACCGCTCTGCTGTCCCGCTCCTCTGAAGACATGTTCACGCCGCGTATGCGCAGCGGGCGTGAAGTTCCCTTTGCTCCGATGCTGGTCGCCAGGCCTTCATCAATGAGGGTGACGGTTGCTCCTTCATCGAACAACGCGTACGTCTTGACCTCCCCCCTTGATCCGGTGACTATGATGGGGCACATCTTCAGCAGCACCTTCTTCGATCCGGCGGCGGACTTGCTTGCCACCGACAGTACTGCTTCCTCCTTGCTGGGCTCTGCGGTAGATTTCGCGGTCGTCGCTTCTTCCTTGTTTGCCACCCTCTCTTGATGGAGGGAGGCGTGATGAGGTCGGCGGCACTGGTTCACGCCGCACGCCTTGGCCTTGCAGCTATACCGCCTGTGGTTCTTCTCGGCACATCGAAAGCACATGCCGTTGGCCTTCAGGTACTCCCACCGCTAGTTGACACTCATACCCTTGTACTTCGGACACCTTGGTAGCACGTGATCTTGTTTACAGTTGGGGCACTGACCTTTCTCCTCTTGATTTTCGACGGCTGTGTAGACGGGGCTGGCCTTCTTCTTCGCTGTTACTGGCTGCCTGGTTTCCTTCTTCTGGCTGGCGGGCGCGGCGCTGGTAGGTGGGGCGTATGTGTACCTTAGCGCCCTGTCCGCCTACCGCATCAGAAAACGAGACAGCATTACTATTTCCGGCTCCGTTGTGTCGTCGTTGTCGTAGGCAAAGTCGCACCATCTTGACCGTATGTGCGGGCTTAACTTTTCCAGTACCTCGCGTGTCAACAATGGGTTGTACAGGTATCCTCTTCGGTCGACCGACTTGATCATGCTTACTGTGTTCTGTATTTTGATGGCGAAATTATTCAGGTCCGCGGCTGATGCAGTGGGCTTCGTCATCTTCTTCAGTTCGTCGATAGCGCGATCGATTAGTACTTCCGGTCGGCCGAAACACTGTTCGAGTGTCTTCATGATGACCTCTGGATCTGTAGCGGTGTGTAGGAGGGCGGACACCGCCTCCCTTGCTTCCCCTTTAAGGCAGCTTCTTAACCGCTGTATGTTTTCTGCAGGCGATATGTTGTACATATTTGTAGTGTCGTTCACGGCCGCTTTGAATGGCAGCCACTCGTTGACGCCACCGGAGAACGCTGGTAAATCCGTATGCCGCAGTCGGGGTCTTGCCATCCTTTCTAAGGTCGCTGCCAAGTTGTCGATGCTGTTCCTGTGCCTCGTCGGTGTCGGCGACCTTCCCCGTGGCATGTCGAATTTAATACGTCTTGGGTCCTCCCGAGGGGCTCCCGTGCCCCTCTCCCCCCGTGCTCTGAGGGGGTTCGTATGAAGCCATTCGTCCACTCGACTGTGGTGGCTTTCCTCCTGGGAAACGAGGGGCTCGTCCCGCAGGCTCTCCTGTTCGTCCTGTATGACGGACATTTCGGCGGCTAGCCTCTTCTTGACTAAGTCTGCTTCTAAGTCAAGAGACTTCTTTTGTATGGCTGCTAGCTTTTCTGCAGCCTCTAACTCTGCTAGCCTTATGCGCGTTGTAAAACTATTCGTTGACCTTTGTGACCTCTGTGACCTCTCTGACCTGGCGGGTGACCTACTTCGTTGTTCATGGTCTTCACTCAGTAGAAGTCCCGATGATGGTCCCGCCGTGGCCGTGTCCAACGTCGTAAGAGGCGCGGTATTTAGTCGTAAGTTGATAGTACTTTGGTCACTTGTTATAACTGGTGATTCTGGTGGGTCTAGTGAAATCCTCCGTAGTCTCTCTCTTCGAACCCGTTCCGCTTCCTGGCGAAGAACTGCCTCCCTCTGCTCCTCTGCCCTCTTCTGTAGGGCCCGCCTCTGGTCCTCTGCCTCTGCAGCATCACCTTGGCTTCGGGTGATCACCATCTTTCAAACTGATGGCCAACTGCACTTGACTTTAAGCGGGGAGCACGGCGCACGACAGTTCGTAGCTCGGTTTGGACTTGTCCAGATTCGTTTACTACGACGTTACACTTTACGCGCACTTTGACACCGTTATTATTTTACGACTAGCCCTATTTACCGCGGCGACACTATATACTTCCGACGAAAGACGCGGCGCGCACTGTGTATAGCGCGCGCTTATTTACTACACGTATTTACTATTTACGCGACGGTCACTTATTACACGCGCACAGAGTCTCATTTACATTTGTTACTTTACTGTGAGTCCCACGGTTCTGCCGGTCCCTTTAACGCGCACTATGATCGCGATTTTCGACACAGAGAACACCACTTTGCTTATTACAACACTTTATTCACTCGCGATACACATAAGTTATTATTGTTCAGTACTTACAGGTTTATGTAACCGCTCACAACACTTATTTACGCGCTATGTATTTGTTATCGGCACTTTTTTCACTTATCCGGCTCGTATGGACCAGCTGTTATGGGTGGACTGTATTTATTTATTCCCTTCTTCGATAGCTCAGGTGACTATGGGATTTACTTTCAATCAAAACTCTTCGATGGTTTAACACTGTTTAATTACTTCGTTTACTTTAGAGCGGGTACATTATTTCAACACAAACTGATTTACACGATAATCACAAGTACACAATAATCACAAGAACATAATATACATAGGGCACGTGGGACTCACAATAAACACTTAAAACTAAACACTTGTAAATAGAACTGTAAAACTGTATAAAACTTGTTCGACAGACTTTAGTCGCCTATTCTTATATCAAAACATCATATCGCAAGTAGTGGCAGGGCCTCGCTGTACTCAATACCCTTTGGTCAATCGTTTCCCTTACAATGGACTTTCCCAACGTTTCGCGGGTCGGTCAAGTTTCGACTTGTCGGAGGCTCCGCCCATAACACGCGAAATGATGCTTTGTTACCTTATATGGTAACTGTGGTATTTCCCTCTATATTATCGGCTCTCAGACGCGCGCACGTCCGTTCACTTCCGCAGTTCAAAGGTAACTCACTGACTGTACGCGCCGAGAGACGACACAATGCTTCCCTCTCTTTCACTCACAGACACTACATCCCTTCCTTATTTTATTATTTTTGTTTGATGAGATAATTTTCACTTCATCCATCTAATCGTCACCCAAAGCCGGGATCTCATTCGTGGCCTACGGCCGACATTTAGGCCGTCCAATAAACCCCTGTTTGTTTTACTACGTTCCTTAAGAACGCCGAGTCCCACCTGACTCCATAGTCTCTACCAGACCCGATCTCCGCCAGAGCCACCCACGCACCGCGCTTCCTTAGACTGCTACAAGCAGACACCGACTTCTACCGGACTACGGCTATGAAATGGTTACTGGTACGGTCCTACCAACTAAACTAAGTTTCCCCACTATCTCCGACTTTAAATTTCTCTACTGCAAACGGTATTTGGCCCTCGGGCATTCTCCTTTACCTGTGATTCGCGTACTTGTGAGTACGCTTAGAGGTTAATGCTCTCAATGTGTAGCGATCCCCTTTAACACTTTTACAACTGTGAAAGGTTCTTTATATTTGGGGTCCAATTTAGTATTTTACAGTCGTGCCTTAGTGCTCTCTACCCTTTTTTTATATAGCGCCGACTTTCCGATTAACCGAGCTGAGAGAACTAACTTGTTTGAGATCTGCGTCAGTATCATCGTCGTAAGCTATAAGACTAAGAAGGCGCGCGACTACCGACTAGTAATTCGAGCAGGCTTACTTTTGCCACCCTATTGACCGTACAGTTGAGTGCCCTCTGCACATCTCCTAACGCACCCTGACACGACCTATCTTCGTTTGCTTCAACTGCGGTAAGCATATATTTTAACGTACTCATTGTGCGCTCAACTTGACCGTTAACTCGCGATGATCCCGTAGCTATTAAATGAAGCCTAATGCTTTACTCTCACAAATTCCCTAAACTCGTGACT
This sequence comes from Xestia xanthographa, assembly GCA_905147715.2. NCBI lineage: Eukaryota > Metazoa > Arthropoda > Insecta > Lepidoptera > Noctuidae > Xestia > Xestia xanthographa. Next base: position 5,583,894 of record LR990655.1, read on the forward strand.
TGTGAAACAACGACCTTGACCGGAAATAATCCGTACCGGTGCTCCAAACAATGATACGCTCCTTGTCACAACTTTTATACTATGGGCGGGGTGGCAATACGCATCGTATGATGTAAAAGGACAAACTGTAAACGTATCAATGAGTACGAACACATACTCCTTGTTAGCTCGTTTTCCACTGAGCTCACTTGTCGCATCGATGTGTACCGTGTGCCAAGGTACCGCAACCTTTGTAGTAGGGTGCAACTCTGCCTGTACCTTGCATGAATGACACTTTGCTTCTTTACATGTAACGCAATCTTGTTACGAGGAGACTTAAAAGAGTTATAGTCGCTTACCACAACAAACTTCCTTCCATGTAAATATAAACGAAAACATGTAACGCGATCTTGTTACTTTTTTTTTTTTTTTTTTTTTTTTTTTTTAGCCTTGAATGTCCCACTGCTGGGCAAAGGCCTCCCCCATATCCCTCCAGGTACTCTTCTCCTGCGCCACCTCGAACCAGCCCTCTTGATGCGCGTCCATATCATCTCGCCACCTCTTTCTAGGCCGGCCTCGGCGGCGCCGTCCATCGTCAGGCACCCATCGTGTTGAGATCTTTGCCCAGCGGTCGTCGTGCATGCGGCTCACGTGGCCCGCCCAATCCCATTTGAGCCTGGCAGCTTTTTTGCCTACGTCTATGATCCCTGTTTTTGAGCGCAGCGTAGTGTTCCGTATTTTATCAGTTCTCTTTACACCCAGAACGCTGCGCTCCATTGCTCTTTGGCAGACTCCAAGGCGGGACTTTTGTGATTCGGTAAGCGACCAGGTCTGAGCACCGTAGGTTAGGACGGGCAGGATACACATATCGATGAGTTTGCGCTTCAAGGAGATCGGCAGATCTCCTTTCATTAGCGTCTTCATGGACCAGTAGCTTTTCCAGGCATTGTCAATTCGGCGATCGATTTCCTTTTCCTGCCTGTTTTCGAAAGAAACTAACTGGCCCAAGTAAATGTACTCATCGACATAGAGTATTTCCTGCCCATCTACCTCGACCCTACGCTTAGTGCTATTAGTCATAGTTTTAGTTTTTGACCGATTCATCGCGAGTCCCACCTTGAGGCTAGCCGTGCTCAGGTCTTGGAGCATGCTCTGTAGTTCGAGAGCTGTAGGAGCGAAAAGGATAATGTCATCGGCAAATCTAAGGTTAGTCAGCCTCTTACTGCCGACTTCAACGCCCTTGGTCTTCCATGAGGCTGCCAGTGTCTGAAATACCTCCTCGAGTGTGCTCGTGAACAATTTGGGAGAGAGCGGGTCACCCTGTTTAACACCTTTTTGTATTACAAAAGAGGGTCCTGCAGAATTTAGTTTAATGTTCGCGGAGCTATTGTAGTATATGTTTTTGAGAAGATCGATATTGTTACTAGAAGACTTTAAAGAGTTGCAGTCGCTTACCACAACAAACTTACTTTCATGTAAATACAAACGAAGACATGTAACGCAATCTGGTTACGAGAAAACTTAAAAGAGTTGCAGTCACTTACCACAACAAACTTCCTTCCATGTAATTATAACGAAATTGTTTTACACCATTTACTACGCCCAACCTCTCAATCTCAAGCTCATATGAGTGACGCCTCGATTCGACCTGAATTGAAGGATGGCGAACTTATGCGGGCTAGCATATTATCCTCCAACATAAATAAATCACTTTCCACAATCACACCCGAACCTGTTCCCTGAAAACAATGGACACGATGTTCGCCTTCACCAAAATTCGAAGGGCCTTGATCAGCATTTGGGACAACACATGTCATCAGACTACCGTTGGTCCACCCAAAAGACATCGACACAAATCACAACTAAAACCAGCGTAACTTTTGCAACCTGTAACACCGTTAATGCATGGTTACGTTGAAACTTTAAAATTCAAATTTAAACATTCCGAAAGCTGGACGTCCCATTCCCTCTCTGACCTCAGAATCAAATCAAGTATCAAATCTTCTATCCAAACACATGGCCTCCATCTCGAGAACAAAACGCTGTAAACTAGTGTAATTAGCTCTATTAAGTCGCGAAATCTGAACCGAAATCAACTGTAACGGGTATCTATCCGGTTTTGTTTAACTCACGATAATTTATACACATACGTTTCCAACAGTCACATTTTTCAACAACAAAATGTGAATTGCTAGGTCTTGTTATTTTGGCATCTTAATAATTCATTCACTCGTTCGCGCATTACTTTTCTTTGTACCGGCGAGCGACGATAAGACCGTCTTCGTACCGTCTCGTTTGGATCTATTAAACGCAATTCTAGTATGTAAGTGATAACGCGGGTATTTGGAAAACCGAAGATAACAATTCAATATTCTGTTTTTATTTTTTATAAACTGACAAGTCATTGCTTAGGTTCTCATGAAATATCAATGTGTACAGTGTACATCATGCAAATTCTATATAACTTGCTGAGAACTTATTGTGGCACAGGAAGAATAGCATTGCTCTTTGTTACTGTAAACAATATCAATATCTTCTTTTCTAACGTTCCCATCTAGCTACGATAGATCCTGCTTCACCATCGTACTCAATTTTTCAAAAGTAAAACTTCAGCCATCATATTTTAATTTGTGGACATTGAAACAAATAAAGAATGTCTAATTTAGGTCACCAAATGGTCATCATCCTTTTATCAAACTGACACATTAATTATTTATTTCATGCAGTATTTATTCACACCATTGTCCAAATTAAACTAACAATGTTGTATGAATTGTCTTCAAAATTCAATAAACGGGCGTTATCTCTACACAAAACTTCATATTACGGGCATCACCAGTTTGTATTATATATGTACTATGCCACTATTGTTTGACTTTGTTTTAACTGTAAACCATAATTTTATTTTATTTTCAATATTCGTTACTTAACCATTCCATTAATGTTTGTATGTCTAACATAAGGTATATTATACAAGACTCACCCTTCTTATTCCAACATCTTATTTTATGCGCCTGCAATCTATGCAAATATTTTTTACTGCACTTCACTGTACTTCGTTTTACTTCACTTTACTTTATTCCACTTTACCTTACTTCACTTTATTTTACTTTTCTTCACTTCACTTTACTTTACTTCACTTCCCTTTACTTCATTTCGCTTTACTTCACTTTATTTCACTTTACTTCACTTTCCTTTACTTCGCTTTACTTCACTTCACTTTACTTCCCTTTACTTCACTTCGCTTTACTTTATTTCACTTTACTTCTCTTTACTTCAGCTTTCTTCCACTTATGTTTCTGGTAACATCATGTACTAACAGGTATTATCTGTTATCATTATGTGCATACAGGCATCACCTGTAGTAAATTAAATTACGAAGTCCTTACAGGCGTCACCTGTTTCCGGACTACCAGTCATCATCTGGTAACATCATGTACTAACAGGTATTATCTGTTAACGTCATGTGCATACAGGCGTCACCTGTAGTAAATTAAATTACGAAGTCCTTACAGGCGTTATCTGTTTTCGGACTACCAGGCATTATCTGGTAACATCATGTACTAACAGGTATTATCTGTTATCGTCATGTGCATACAGGCATCACCTGTAGTAAATTAAATTACGAAGTCCTTACAGGTGTTACCTGTTTTCGGACTACCAGGCATTATCTGGTAACATCATGTACTAACAGGTATTATCTGTTATCGTCATGTGCATACAGGCATCACCTGTAGTAAATTAAATTACGAAGTCCTTACAGGCGTTACCTGTTTTCGGACTACCAGGCATTATCTGGTAACATCATGTACTAACAGGTATTATCTGTCAACGTCATGTGCATACAGGCGTCACCTGTAGTAAATTAAATTACGAAGTCCTTACAGGCGTTACCTGTTTTCGGACTACCAGGCATTATCTGGTAACATCATGTACTAACAGGTATTATCTGTTAACGTCATGTGCATACAGGCATCGCCTGTAGTAAATTAAATTACGAAGTCCTTACAGGCGTTACCTGTTTTCGGACTACCAGGCATTATCTGGTAACATCATGTACTAACAGGTATTATCTGTCAACGTCATGTGCATACAGGCGTCACCTGTAGTAAATTAAATTACGAAGTCCTTACAGGCGTTACCTGTTTTCGGACTACCAGGCATTATCTGGTAACATCATGTACTAACAGGTATTATCTGTTATCGTCATGTGCATACAGGCATCACCTGTAGTAAATTAAATTACGAAGTCCTTACAGGCGTTACCTGTTTTCGGACTACCAGGCATTATCTGGTAACATCATGTACTAACAGGCATCATCTGTTATCATCATGTGCATACAGGCATCACCTGTAGTAAATTAAATTACAAAGTTCTAACAGGCGTTACCTGTTTCCAGACTACCAGGCATTATCTGGTAACATCATGTACTAACAGGCATCATCTGTTATTTAGTCCATACAGAAGGAGACCAGTAACTGGGCAATACTATACCCATTGGTAAGACTGGATGTCAAACCCCTTGGCTTCTGATTACATATAACGACTGTCAAAGATCCACAAATGACAGCCGGGACCAACGGCTTAACGTGCTTTCCGAGGCACGGAGGAAACTCGGTATGTAATGATGGTCACCCATCCACGGACCAACCTTGGCAAGCATCGCTTAACCTTGGTCGACCCGTGCGGCTGTTATTATTTAGCCACGAGCTCCTCCATCATCACTTGATACAATAATCTAATATTGATGGAAAGCGACGCAAACAAGCAGTTTGTCCTACTACTCATTTCCACACCGCTTTCTCCCGTCGCATTTTGGTTTTCTTTGCCAACTATTTGTACAACTAAAATTGATAAAAGTTTGTAAATTTCTTCATTACCAAATAATCATTGCAAGATTAAAGTCACAAAGTTGCAAAAACTAGACTATAGAGCAGTTACTTCTCATACCCTTGATAATCATTTTGTACGGACTCATCACCGTTCATTTTTCTGTTTACTCGGTAACCCTTTATAGGCCAACGATGCGCGTCATAATTTAGCATATTATAACAACCTGCTTAACGAATTAAAATATAGTAAACTTACAAGTGGGTAGCCATCAACAACTGGGAGAAATAATCACTTTTACTCTAGTACTGTAACTTACTCGTACTTTTACCAAACTTAACTACGTAGTGCATCTTAGTGGAACGTGTTTCTCTAAACTTATGAACTTTCACGAAAAATCGGTATACGGGGTAAATTACTACAACGCGTACACATTTAATTAAGTTTGTGACTGTGTCACCCGACACATCCACCCCCACACCATCATTTTATTTATTATTTATTTTGGTCAGTGGGTAGTCTCATATTTATTAATTTAAAAAAGGTGCACCAACAGTAGGTACAATACTATTACATTTATCGATAAGAGTACACATGTTACAGTTCTAATGTATGTTTCAATATGTGTACACAGCATTCTTAGTACATTAAAGAGATCAAATAAGTGACTTACAGTAATAAGGTGGTCATCAGCCTACCTTTCCTCACACACTTCAGTTGCACACATTGACTATTCACCTCACTTGCACATTTCACTGGACAGTTTACTTCACATCCATTACACTACACTTTAACATTTTTTTTTTTTTTTTTTTTGCAATAAATCATTTATATACGTTTTCGAATTAGCCATTGCATTGTATGTAAGCTACATTTCATTCGAGGTGAGAGTTATTCTTACAATTATGTTTATTATAACTACGTGTACCTTTGTGAATAGAGAAAATAAAGAAATTGTATTATTGTACTTCACGGGGCCTCACCTTAATTTGTACTGTGATTTTAATTATTTTAAGCAATCATAACTTCAATCTTAAAACACCGTACACCGTCTTTTTTTTCTTTTTTTTTTCGGGTTATTTAATAATAAAAGCACACAGTAGTCCTGTTAATCCTCGTCGCCAAAATGTGGTATTTCCCTCTATATTATCGGCTCTCAGACGCGCGCACGTCCGTTCACTTCCGCAGTTCAAAGGTAACTCACTGACTGTACGCGCCGAGAGACGACACAATGCTTCCCTCTCTTTCACTCACAGACACTACAGTAACGTTTTTGGTTTGTTATGAAACCATCAGTTTCGCTACCATATAAGGCAATTGTATGTTACGATATGTTGTTCTATTAAAGTCTACACTTTTTCCCGCCTTGTGCGGGCCTATTCTTTACTTTATTAAACCTTATCTTAGCTAGTTATCATTTAGTGATACAATGGAGCTCGGCGTCTGTTACAGTATGTAAGGGTGGTCACCCATATTACACAGACCAACCTAGGCAAGCACGGCTTAACCTAAAGATCGAACCCCGGCGCCCTGCTGGCGCGGCGCCCCGCACTGCGAAAACTAGTTCGAGGCTGACACACGAAAGAAAAAAGTACCTAGGAAGATATGGGGAGGCCTTTACCCAGCAGTGGGACATTAACGGCTAATACAAAAAATAAGGCACTTTTTCAATAAAAATATCTAAGACTAGCGGACGTCACGCGGTTTCACCCGCATAGTTCCCGTTCCCGCGTAAGCTATATTTACGCCCCCGTACGGGAGTACGGGGATAAAATATAGCTTATGTCACTCAGGGCGAATGTAGCTTTCGAATGGTGAAAGAATTTTTGAAATCGGTTCATTACTTCCGGAGATTACCCCCTACATACAAACTTACAAACATCCAAACTTACAAACATACAAACTTACAAACAAATGTTACCTTTTTATAATATTAGTATAGATAAAACAAAGAAACTAAATTTAATAGGTGGCTTAGCAGATCGGTCGGGGATGTCTGGATAAGCGAGGAAATAAAATCCAGCTGACTAAGAAACAGAATCCATGAGCTCTTTTTCCACTTCGGTTTATAGTTGAAAACTGCTTTTCTAGGTGCAAAAGCAGTCCTTATTCGAACTTTCGAAGTTGTAATTAAAATTATATTTCATTTTTATTTTCTCTAGAAACTTTTACAGGGATACAATCATTAATAATTCAAATCAAGAAAGCGTTCTTTTTTTTAAATCGTTATTTGAAAGCGCATTAAGGTATTTACATCGATATTTGAAAGCGCATTAAGGTTTTTAAATCGACATTTGAAAGCGCAAATATCAAACTATAAAAAACCCGGCCAAGTGAGAGTCGGGCTCGCGCATGAAGGGTTCCGTATTATCGTATTAAGGAAACCCCTTTTAATTTATTTTTTGTTGTCATAGTGGCAACAGAAATACACATTTGACGACCCGAATGGTAGTGAGGCTGCCTTACGTTCTTAGGGTCCAGGGTTCGAATTCCGGTAAGAGTAAATGTTTGTGTGATGACCATGGACATTTCCGAGTCATGGATGTTTATATGTATAATAAGTATGTATTTACAAACAAAAAGTATCTATGCAGTATATCAACTATCTAGTGTCCACGACACAAGCCTCGTTGCTTAGTGTGGCACTAGATGGTGCTGTGTGTAATATCCAGCGATATTTGTTATTTTTTTTTTTATTATTCATTTACATTCTGTGAAAAAAATAACTGTCTACCTATTACGGATCATGAGAGACAGTCCGCTGACAACAGACGGATGGACGAACGAACAGCGGAGGCTTAGTAAAAGTGTCATGTTACGTAATAGTACTATTCGATTACACAATGATATTTAAAGTGTAATAACGCACATAACCTAACATTATGTCCCTAATTTTCAGGTCTAGACCTAATGATTCATTTCTAATGGCCCAGAAAAGCACTAGACCTATCCCCACAGGCTATCAAAGCTCATTACTATCTCGTTTTACTAGGCCTTTATTCTAACGCCATTAATTTTTATAACGTCTAATGAACGTAAAGGATTCCGATAAAATTTGGCATAAAATACCACGTTATTTATTACAGAACTATAAAATTACTATTACGGTTCTGATTTACGGTTAATATAATCTCTTTTTTGTTGATCGTTTCTGAAAATGGTCTTCGTTTAATCTTGTGATTCATACAAAGTATAAACAACCTCATCACGAAGCCGTCAACCAAGCATTCTGTACATCAAATTAGGTAACATTACGCAAAAATTATTGCTGGGAAACGAGTTTTTTTTTGGGGTGAAAATTCATGTTTTGTGGTAGAACTCAATGTAATGCACTCAAAACATTGTGCTGATGGATGGATTGAATAGTACGGGGGTCGTGAAGGTGTTTCAAGTAAAAATCTTACATTAAAAGCTTGTATGTTGGAACTATAATCCCTAATATCTCCGTAACTAGAAGGTTCCCAGGTATGGTGTAGAAAGAAAAATGATCGCAATGACGGGGAGAACAAGTGCCTTTCGTCTTTGTTAGGGGTCTATTTACACCCTTTACATAAATGTATACCTAGACTTACATTTAGGTAAAGTTATTTTATTCGTTCATTATTAGTGCGATAGTCTGTCTACCTCGTAGCTCGTGGCTAAATAATAACAGCCGCTCGGGTCGATCGTTAGGTTAAGCCGTGCTTGCCTAGGTTGGTCTGTGGATGGGTGACCACCCATTACATACCGAGTTTCCTCCGTGCCTCGGAAAGCACGTTAAGCCGTTGGTCCCGGCTGTCATTTGTAGATCTTTGACAGTCGTTAGGTAGTCAGAGGCCCAAAAAGTCTGACAACCAGTCTTACCAAGGGGTATCTTGTACTCGGTAATAACTGGGTTGTGGAGGTCAGATAGGCAGTCGCTCCATGTAAAATACTGGTATTCAGCTGCATCCGGTAAAACTGGAAGCCGACCCCAATATAGTTGGGAAAAGGCTAGGCAGATGATGAGTCTGTCTACCTCGTTGTTCTGGTGGTCGAAAGCACGACTACCGAACATGAGTTCCTGGGTTCGATTCCCAGGTCGGGCAGTGTTATTCGGTTTATCTACCAGGAATTTCTCAGTTTTAGTCATTTGTACCAGGTTGATGGCATTAGGGTCGCCCCCTATTACATCGGACTTAAACATAACTGGCGATATGTTGGTGTACTATTAGGAACAACTCTGCTTAATCCTTTGGGGAATACAGGCGTGATTTATATGTCTGAATTACAAGCAAACAATATAATTCGACCTTTTTTCCAAACTTGGCAAAGCTTTAGAAATCCCCTTTGTATTTGTTACGGGTCGTAGATATCTGTTAGCGGTAGTACCCACTACCAACTTTTAAACAAGATGGCTACTTTCCAATAGTCTCCGATTTCCTGTCGACAAAAACGTATGTTTAAGGTCTATAGCGTAAACAAATCAAAAATTATCAATTGTTCCTTTCATTGACAACAGCCAAAGTCCTGTGAAAAAACAAACAACAACCCATAACGTCCACTGTTGGACATAAGCCTCTCCCATGCTGGGAGGAATTTGCCGTAATCTCCACGCTTGGCAGGCGGATTGGAGATCGCAGTAATGAAAGACTAACAGAAAACGCTGCTGCCCATTCTCTGGTCTACGGAGGCGCAAGGTGTTCTGCCTCAGACATTAGTCGCATTATACGACACCCTTGAGTGTAATGTGTTGGTTCTATTCTACTCTGCCGGATACCACACGGCTTAAAAAAACACAATCAAACAAATGTTTACAACAGTAAATATCAGGTGGCTATACAGGCGGGAAAACAAAGATCTAAAATAAATAAACATTATGGACTCTTCACGTGACCAGAGGGCGGCTCTATTTTTTGGCCAAAGAATCAGCATTGCCATCCAACGTGGCAATGCTGCTAGCCTTCTGGGCACTTTTCCTGTTGACAGCGATGTGGACGAATTTTTTGACGCCCTGTAATCCTTTTTGATACTTGTAAATATTTTTATTTCTATTGTAGAGTTAGTGTGTAAATAATGTAAATATTATTTAGATAAAACTAAAATCAAAATATAACAAAATATACAAAAACAACACAAAAAAACAACAAAAAAATACAAACCAAGTTTGACATAACGACGCAGTTTTTTCTAGACAGCGGCGCCACCAACCAACTCCGTAGCAGTGGTCATACTGCACTAACATTGCCACCTGTCAATGTCATTCGAACGTCAAAAAATCCTTTTACCGCCGTTTGAACAAGTCTTAGGTTTTTTTAATAATCTTTATTCTCATCCACTTATCATTCTTAATGCCTATAAAACCACAACTTTACAGCCGCGATTATAGCCGACATCTATCACACAACCCCGCTAAACTATTGGCATATATTCGTATATTTAATGCGGAACAGCGCCAAAGCACTGTAATAAAAATATCTAAGGCAGTGTGGGGCAATCAATTTCAGTGGTACTTACAATTTTAGTGGGGCAGTTACGGAGTTTGATGGTCGGGACAGATTGACGCACGTCGTATGCGCAGGACGACGTTACAATGAAAGAAATGCTTGAGATGCTATATTGTAATTGAAAATGCTTTAATATTAGATTTGTGTATTATTGTTATATAGGAGTAAAATTGAAGCAGGGAAAAAAACTTTATTTTTTTTATGTACACAACCACCCATTACATGCCGAAGTTCTTCCATGCCTCGGAAACCACGTTAAGCCTGGGTTGTGGAGGTCTGGATAGACAGTCGCTCCTAGCCACACCTAGACAGTGATAACCTGCAAATGGTGGCGGGGAATATCACTAGACACTGCTCACTGAATAAACACTTCCACATCCTAGGAATCACTGACAGTCCCCTGTGCAGAGCATGCATGGAGGCGGAGGAAACGGTGGCGCATGTGTTCCTTGAGTGCACCGGCGCCAGCGTTACCATAATTCGCAAGGAGACCCTGGGAACATCAAGATCCCTTGCAGATGCCCTGAGAAGACCGGGAAGTTTGATCTGCTTCTAGAGGGAGGTAGGCTGGTTGGAGTAACGGCCACCATGGCTCACGCACAATGGTCCACAATAGGGACTAAGTGCGGAAATCTAAACCCCATAATAGAATAGGCAGTCGCTCCATGTAAAATACTGGTAGGTATGCAGCTGCATCTGGTTAGACTGGATGCCAATCCCAAAATAGTTCGGGAAAAGGCTAGGCAGATGATAACTTTACTTTAAATTTCTTCCTAAAATCTTAGAATTGAATATCAGAAAACTGTCGAATTTCTCAGTAGCAACCCAGAGAGGTTGCTACTGAGAAATTCGACAGTTTTCTGATATTATTTATTTAGATAATACAATTATAATACACCTAGAGTCAGATATTTGAGTCCCTTTAAACATAACCTATAACATTAGAATTAGTTAACTAAACTAGCGATATGTGGGTGTACATTTCGTCGTATCCTACGAATAGGGGCGTAACTGCATAATAGCTACTTTTCAGGAGACACATTTTTGTGTTTAATTAAATTAAATGTGACAAAATATGTATTGGTGGTTTAATATAATGTGTATTGGTATTTTATGGTTTGGTTAGCATTATTTTCAATAAATTATCTTTATAGTTTATACGCATTTTGTCCCTTAAATCCTAGAAGACGTAGAAGAAAGACACAAACGTAATTAGGGCTTCGTCTCTACTATACATACGCAATTTAGTCATTCCATAGAAAACGGCCACAATCACCATGAGGGTCTTTTCTATGTACCCTATATTGGAAATGAATAAGTAATTAAAATGACTTAAAAGTTTTTTATTTAAAAATTAGTTTACGCTCGCCGCAACTAACAATCTCCGCGTTCCGCCGAATACTAGCCGAGCGGCGCTAAGACGAACGCGCCGCGTCCCCGCACCCCCACTACTCGCGTAGAACGAAGGCGCGACGGCGGTTGTGGCTTTTTTCTTCGTTGAAAACGTAGTGCTTAAAATTGTGGCTTTTTAGAAAACTTAATTATTTGATAACCTGTGCGGTTTTTAATTATTTTGTTAAACTGGTTATCTGTGGTATGACGAGCAGAATTGAATTATGCAATAAAAAAAGAAAGCCCTTATGTTCGTTAGGGCACTATTCGTAGGATACGACGATTTATTTATTATAAGTAAACTATATGGATGCGTAACTTGATACTAAATAATTAAATAACCATTAAAATAATTCTCCCCTTTGTCAAATGCTACGTAAGTTTTCACAAATGGTGGTTACACAAAAGGCATAAAATAATTTCTAGCTAATTTGGTTTTATCTCCCTTTACGCGAGATCAACGTTAATGTGCATAGCTTAATTTTATGATCATGTGATATCAAATTAATGGGCAGTGATTTAACAGCATTTAGAATTAATGACTCGCATTATGTTTGGTAAATAGGTGACCGCTGTAGGTTATGTACCCTTATTTGAAATGAAAATGAAATGATTTAAATTATATTTTATTTAGGATGGTTCTTGACTAAAAATACACTGGCCTGCAAAACTAAGTACCTACTACACTTTTAAAATTTGTTTTTTTATCTAAACTATAAAAGTTGGAGATTTAAAATAAAAATCATTTTATAGCACTTTTTATCGGCTTTATTAGTTTTTATGTATGCATTTTCGAATCCTTTTTGTTTCGAAAGTATATCTTGTGTACTTAAAAAGTTATTGCAATTTTAAAAGTGTGATAATTAGTTTTGGAGGTCAGTGTATATGATTCTGTTTAGACCGTCAGTTAGATTATCGAAAAATATTGGATACGTGTTTTTTTTGTTTCATCAAATTAATAAAAAATGACGAAGATAAAACGTGTCAATGATTGTGTATAGTGGGGGCTTGTGACGTCACGTTCCGGTAAAACAATGTACTGAAATGTGACGACGTCACACGAGTTTTGAGGCACTGTATCGTCTACATTTTTTTTTCACGTGAAAAAAATAAAAAAAATGTCCAATATTTTTTAGAAATCTATCTGACGGACTAATTAGGTTTTTTTTTGACATCTACCCTAATTAAATTGGGTCACAAAGTGGATGTTTTTGTAATAATCTAGAATTATAGACAATGTTATAGGTGGGTCTCCCTTGTTTGACCGAAAGGAATTTGACAAATTTTCACTTCCCAAAAAAATCTTTCGCATAATTTCATTTGCCAAATTATTACTTAGCAAACAATCTATTCACAAAAAATTGTAACGCAAACCTAATGTTTGGGAAATGAACGTTTAAACTATAACTTGTTTACCAACTAGTACTTTTAACATTTTTTATTTAGTCAAATATTTCAGTTGGAATAACAGTTTTTACGCAAAATCAAATAAGCCAAATATTTAGTATCGTCAGTTTTCAATTTTTAACCTAACCTAACCATTTTTTTTTAAATAAGTAATTATCCTAATCTAAATAGTTCAGTTCCGGGTAACATACTAAAAACAATCTCTTTTTTCTATTAAGTGCTACTGCAAGTCGTTTCAGGCACTCGCCGGCCACGATATATCTTTTTTTGATGACGGCTTTTGTATGTTTCATAAACTCACCATAAAAGTATTTGATGATATTTATTTTCAGTAATATTTACATACTAACTCTATAATAGAAATAAAAATATTTACAAGTATCAAAAAGGGTTACAGGGCGTCGAAAAATAAAAGTGTTTCAAAATTTTTTGGAGGTGCTGGGATTTGAACCCAGGACTTTCAGCATGCGAAGCAGACACTCTACCACTGAGTTACACCCCCAGATGCTGTGAGCGTGGAATTTATTTACCACTTTGTCGCACGCGTACCACATACGAAGAGAAAGGCACAAAATATAAGTATTCATGTTATTCAGTTCATTGTAAAAGCAATTCTGCTTGATTATTGATTTATATTCACATGAAAAAAAAAGCAGGCTTAGGTACAGTTAATAGGTATTAATGTAATTTTATTACTAGGAACGATGACAGAAAAGAAGAAAATGTGCTGGATTGACATTAACAAGTCGATCCTGTTGACAATCATTGTATAAGCAAAGGCCTGAATTATTGTCTCGCTGACGGTCGGTCGCGCACGGTCGGTCGCATACTAGTATCAAAATCAAAATCAAAATCAAAGCATTTATTTCAAGTAGGCCAGTTACAGGCACTTTTGAATTGTCGAAACAAATATGAAAATTAAATGTAGCTACAGTCCCAGACACAAGACATAAAAACTGTGAAAGTACTGTAGTTGCCCATTCCCTAGCGTAGATCTCTATGGAGAAGAATGGGCAAGAAACTCCATGGACACTCTTTTAAATCAGAATATTTTTACAAAATCTTGGTTACATCATTCATGTTGAGATGGTACATTATGTGAGAACAATGTAGCAAGATGTGCACGTTAAAGGTGTCCATAGTAAAAAAAAAACAAAAACAATTAAAAAATAAAATTATTAAATTCAAAAGCCGTGGCAACCAAGAGCTGACCAGTCCCAACTGACAGCGCTCGTTCACGAACATGACGCATGTATCAGCACCATTCAACTCAACCATTTTGAAGGGAACTAAATGATCCGACACACGCGTCACCATCAGCGAGACATTTGAGTGAGCATGACATATCTCCTAATCGCCACGGCACATTCAAGTCAAGGAAAAACGTAGGTTTCTAGCGACTGATAGCATTCTAGTACATAGCACTCACACAATATGCGATATGCGGCTATATAATAATAAAGAGATTGATTCTATACAATGCAAAGATAGTTGTACAATCTTCAGCAGCTCCAACAATACAATTTAATGCTATCAATTTATGCGCCCCTGTCCTTGTGGAGCAGGACCGGCATTGAGCCAAGCAGTTTTATCAGCGATATAGTCGTCCAATTTGTAATATGCTTGCTTACAAAGTGTGCGTTTAATACATGTTTTAAATTTTGTTTCATTCAGCTCAAGAATGCTTTGTGGAATTTTATTATAGCATCTCAAACAGTACCCCATGAAAGATGAGTCTACTTTAGCGAGTCTGAAGCCTGGCTGAACTAATTGGTCCCTATTTCTAGTACTGTAATTGTGTCTGTCACCTCTTTTACCAAAAATATGTAGATTTTTTCTTACGTACATTATGTTTTCGTAGATGTATTGACAATGTACAGTCATGATGTTTATTTCCTTAAACAGTTCCCTCAAAGAATCGCGCCTACGAAGATTGTATATGGCTCTGATGGCTCTTTTTTGCAGAATAAATATAGACTCAATGTCAGCAGCCCGTCCCCATAACAAAATGCCATAAGACATTATACTATGAAAGTAACTAAAATAGACCAATCTAGCAGTATCTACATCAGTAAATTGACGGATTTTTCTAATAGCATATGCTGCCGAACTTAGCCGCCCCGCCAGAGATGTTAAATGAGAACCCCATTGTAGCCTTGAATCAAGCGCCCAGGAAAACCGTTTTATCTACGAATTCAAGTTTCTCTTTATTCAGTACTATATCACAATCGCTACTTTTAACATTCGGTAAAGCAAATCTTATGCATTTCGTTTTTTTTTCATTTAGTACTAAATTATTTGCTGTGAACCAATTATGGACTTGAAGTAGGGCATTATTCACGTCATCTAAATTTTGGGCCCGTCTATTGATCTTAAAAATTAGGGAAGTGTCATCGGCAAATAACACCATATTTTGAGGTTGGTTTTTCAGTAAATAGGGTAGATCATTTATATATACTAAAAAGAGGAAAGGACCCAATATTGAGCCTTGCGGAACCCCCATTTTTACTTTTAAACCCTGTGAATTAACACCATTTATTTGAACATATTGTTGTCTATCACTCAAATAAGATTTTAACAAACTAAGTGCAAGTTTACCTAGTCCGTAATGCTCAAGTTTCAAAAGCAATGTGTCGTGATTTACACAATCAAATGCTTTGGAGAGATCACAAAATATTCCTACAGCGTCTTGGGACTCTTCCCACGCCGTAAATATGTGCTTTATTAAGGTTACACCGGCGTCGGTTGTACAACGTCCCTTGGTGAAACCATACTGTTGATCGTGTAAGATTCTATTGGTGTTAAAATGATTGACCATTTGATTAAGCATTATCTTTTCGAACACCTTACTAAAAACTGGCAACACGGATACAGGCCTATAATTATTTGTATCTTTACTATCACCGGATTTGAAAAGAGGTATGACTTTACTGTATTTCATTAAATCAGGGAAAACTCCTTGGTCTACGCACAAATTAAAAATTAAAGCTAAGTATGGAGCTATAGTCTCAAGTATGGATGTACAAACTTTGATAGACATTCCCCATAGATCTTCGGTCAGTTTGATTTTTATTTGCCGAAAAGCTTTAATAACTATCATCGGGTTTATGTGTTTAAATTTAAATTCAGCCTGGCATCCAGACACATTCGCCTTTAGTAAACCAATTGAGACTTCAGGAGAGGAATTTAGAGCCTCCGTAGTTTTTAACGGTATATCGGTAAAGAAATTTACAAATTCTTGAGCTACTTCCTGATTAGAGCTTTTAGGACCACATGCTGTATCTAATGTGTAGCTAGTATTACGTGTTTTCTTCCTGTTAGTCTCGCTATTTATGACTTTCCAAACTGTCTTTATTTTATTTTCTGCTGTTTTGATCTTGTTGCTAATGTGCAAGGCTTTGGCAACCTTGCATGTATCTCTAAAAATTTTTGAATACTTAGCAACATATTTGTTAAAAGTTTCAGTGTTCATATAAGGCTTAAGGCCATAAAGCTCAAATAGTTTTTCCCTACTTTTTCTGATACCTCTAGTTGCCCAATCACTAAATATAAATTTAGGGCAAATACTTTTTGACTTCTTTTCAAAAGTTTTGTTGAATTCAGTGTGAACTATTGAAAAGAAATTATCATAAAATTGATTTATATTAATATCGTCATGGCTCATAACACTTAATTTGTTCTGTAGAGAAATATTATACCTATTTAATTTGTTAGAAGTTATGGGTCTAAATTTAATCTGAATTTTTTGCAATGGTGTATTACACCTAAAAGTTACAGTTTGTCCGCTATGGTCAGACGGCAGACAATTAACTATGGCTTTATCTAAGTAATCACAATCACAGAAAACATTATCTATACAAGTAGCAGAAGATGGAGTGACTCTAGTAGGTTCTATAAAAGTGTTGGTCAAGTCAAATGACTTAAAAAGATTTAATAACCGACTGCTATTTGAATTTTCTTCTAAAATATTGATGTTAAAATCACCACAAATAATTATAGATTTATTACTGGCTGCAAGTTTTGCCAGGACATCTTCCATTATTGACTCAAATAAGGAAAAGTTTTGATAGTTTGGGGGTCTGTACACACACACAATAACATGCTTATCTAGCTCAACACAGGACAGTTCGACGCAATGTTCAGCCGAGAGACCTATTATGTCGTTACGTTGCTTATATCTTAAACTATTTTTTACAAAAATTAAGGAACCTCCACGAAGCATAGTTTTACGGTTATAGCAGCTACCCACCATATAGTTCTCATAATTAATAAGCATTTGGTAATCCTTAAGCCAATGTTCAGTAAAACAAATAATGTCAAACTTACTTTTTTCTAAAAACAATTCTATTTCTAATAATTTTGAAGAAATGCCTTGGATATTTTG
This sequence comes from Xestia xanthographa, assembly GCA_905147715.2. Taxonomy (NCBI): domain Eukaryota; kingdom Metazoa; phylum Arthropoda; class Insecta; order Lepidoptera; family Noctuidae; genus Xestia; species Xestia xanthographa. The sequence continues at coordinate 5,601,352 of LR990655.1, forward strand.
GTGGAATAATTTTAAAGTGTTCTGCTGAGGCCCTTTTTTACTAGCTAATTGAGTGCAAGAAGATACCTTGCTGTTGGTAGGTTTAACAATATTGTTAATGGCACCTTCTGTTGTCTGACTTTCTAGTTTAAATTAATATTAATATCTGGAGAGAGCCCCGAGACTCCCGTGCCATCGCCAGACAACAAGATCCTATCACTAATATACCCTAATTGAGAATTTTCCACGGTGACATATGGATCCTCCTCAGTATAATGTTTGTAAACATCAATAGCACTAATGCTATATTTATTTAAGGTCACCACCTGTTCATTAGTATTATTACTAATAGTCGCAGTATTTACAATATAACTAAACTTAGACATACTACTTATGTCTGTGTGAATATTATAAGCTAATAGCCGAGCTATTTTGTGTCTACAACTAATAGGTAGATACAGTATACATTGTGTTCTATATAGCACCATACTGCGACGCTGTCGTCAGCGGTGACCGAGCTGTATTTTGTTCACGCTGACGTCACGACCGACCGTACGCGACCGACCGTCAGCGCGACAAAAATTCAGGCCTTAGTAAAAATATAAGACAAACGCGCGAGCTTCCTGTACAAAATAATCACGTACATTGTCTCAGTAATCACGGAGTAATCGTTGCACATACATGAAAACTATTTAGTTAGAATACATAACCTCCTCCTTATTTAGAAGTCGGTTAAAAAAAATACCTACCTCTACTAAACTGTGACATATGTTTAGAGAAGATGCAAGAGTGTTGCCTGAACTAATAACCTTTTTTATTTTTAGTTTATTTAGTGACATAGATTGCCACTAAATTAACCAAAAACTCAACACGTATGTCAAAATCCAAATACTAAAGGACAAGTTTTTACGGTTTACAGGTATTAAATTCTAACTAGCAGCTCTAAGTTCCTCTTTGTACCCTAGGACCAAATTCCGTCATTGAAGATGTGATAGGAGAGTCTGAAAATTACTGGGATTAAAGGTTAACACCTAATCTGGAGGGTCGGACCCTAATAGTGTTGCGTAGATTATATGGCTATCTAGCTATAGATTGAAGAAATTGATGATTTTCTTTGACGTCAAATCATTTATCTCAGTAAAAGTCTAAAGCCGAAAAAATCCTTCACCGTGAGCCATTTAAGTCATTAATTATAAAAAGCTCGTCTCTTTTTTTATCGTGCCAGGTTCTACGTCTCGCTTAGCTTAGTATCAGGTGTGATGTTTATCTACGGGTAAATTGCTCAAGTAATTACTTTTGAACAAAGATGTAGGTGCTTTTAGGCATAGACATAGAGTAGATGTACTTAGTCGTGGGTATAGATGAATTTCAGCTAAGTGACTAAGGGCCTACATAATTTTTAGGTACTTTCTTGAGAAAAAGTGACACTTACACAAACACTATTTGGGTATGTGTCACTTTTTTGGATGCATTGACATTTATTGAGAGCACAGTGTAATAGTGTAGTGTGTGAATGAAGTGGGAAGGTACCGTACGGCCAATTTAATAGACCACATTTGACTTTAACAAAATACAACAACGTAACCTTTTAACGGCGGGCATAAAATATTACCTATTTATTTCTTCGAAGTTATAACTACACAATTGCTTAATTTTTTTAAATTACCATTACAAATTTATTATTATAATAATGACAAAATAAGGTAACTTTAAAATGTAGTTAGTACTAAACTGACAGACGTCAAATGTGGTCTATATGAGTTTTAAAAAAAAGTCTGGAATGGCTGAAATAGCGGCTATATAATGTTCAACTGAGTAAATAACGATGTAAATATTTAACATCGAACTAAATAATATTCTAAAACATTGACATGGGCATTTTATGGTTTTGGTATTTCATTGTATTTATTAATATACAGTAAGCGTCAATAAGTTCAGAGGCACGCTAAGGATTGTATTGCTGTGAACGCACGGTCGAGCGTCCGTGCGTCTGTATGTGTAAGTGGTCTCAATACAGTACGCACACCACAGCCACAAAGTTCGCCCAATCGCATATCGCGCGTCACACTCCACGAAACATAAGAATACGCAGCAAACCTTATTTGTGTAGCGACCTGTTCTTACCATTGGATAGCTAAAATTCACATCTATTTACCATGTGTTGATAGCTGTTGGGGTAATCAGTAGGATTCACGATCAAAGAGATCCGAGTTCGAATCCTGTTAACAACGTGGGGTTTTTGTTTCTTGGTAACATTAGTTATTGGTTCATTATTTATTTTTTATAAGAGTAAGTTATTTAACTTATTCTTATAAAAAAAAAACATAGTATTATTATTCAACTATTTATTTATTATTTTAGCTGCTCGGTGTTGGAAGGTGGAAATAAAAAAGTCGTGGTGAATGATAATAGAAATGTTTATTCGTTTTATTTATTTATAAAATTAACAAACTTTCATGATAATTGTAACGTCACATTCCTACCTAGATGTAAAAAAGTTCTCTTGTAACCGATCATAAGATTTTTTATTGTATCGGTATACCCACTTACTTTCAATTCATAATAACATACTTATGTAACAAGGAAAGGATATTCTAATCACACAAATATAACATATAGTTGATACCCACTTATTATAAGTATCGGTAATCAGCAGAGTTTATTGAAAACTAATATAAATAATTTAGACTTTATGAATATATTTTTTGTGACGTCACAATAAATGTAACTCGTATTGAGGTCATAGTTTAAGTGTTTATTTTCCCGAAGAAAAGAAGATTGAAACTTAACCTCAATTTAAGATCATTAATATAACTACGGATAAGTTAATATTCACTAAATATTTTGTTACACATTTAATTAAAACTAAAGCATCTAGGGATTAATTTTGTAGCATGACACTTCTAATATTTCTACATAATTAAGTAGAACTGTTGGCGCGTGGAGGAATAAAAGCCAGTTCTCCTGGCCCTGTTGCACTTTTCATCCCCACATGATCCCCACATATTAACCATAATTCGACATGAGTCTGTATTAGGGATTATGTTTTTGTCAAACCAGCAGAGTGTTATTCTTGCGCCATAACTGAAGCCTACCCTTGTGACTTGATTTAAAAAGTCAGTTTTTTGAGTCTTCTCATGGTAGTATTCCAGTAAAAATCTAAATAACCCCGTGCGAAACGTAATCGTTCTTCTATAACTCTTTCTGTCAAGAAGGGTTTCTTGGCTGGTCTTCGTGATACAAGCCTTCAGCGTGGAGGGCACTGCGAACAGTTTGCGATGAGGTGTCAAATAATTCCACAAAGTGTCTCGTAGGTGTGAAACCATTTGTTTCTTATTCGCCAACCATATATTATGTCGTCGCTGCGCATCGCTAATAAGCGACGGCTTTCCACTTCATTGTCGACTAGCAAGGCCTTTTGATCTGACTCACAGTATTCCTCTAAAACAAAAAACAAAAAAATGATGTTAGGCAGCTATAATAAAATACTGAAGTTATCATTCACTCTGCATTTATAAATCCAATAATTAACACTAATTATTTATCTTTTATGCCTCATGATGGATTTAAAATCAATTTATTAATCCATATGTCACCAAATAAATAAACAATAACAAAGTAGGTTTTAATTTTTAATAAAAACTTTGTTACAATAATTCATAAATATAATAAGTACTCACATTAGTCCGGTTTCTTCAGATATTTGCCACTTTTATGCAGCACGATAATATTAGTCGCCCTCGCCTCAATATCAATATTTGCCTGCATTTTGAGAAATACCAACAACAATACCGCTATCTATTAAACCACACGTCACTAACCAAATTTAACACAACCAAACGACAACGTTCATTTCGATCAAGTAAAATATTCATAAAACTCAAGTTTACTTCACAGAAATATAAATTCTTGACTTATATGTCTATGATCTATCTTCTTCTAACTTTACGAAATGTGTGAACAAAGCGAGAATATTTTTCTGTCCCATTACTTCAAATCGAGTAAAAACTTACAAAAAGTCTAAAAGTAACAACGTGAGATTTGAACTCACGGCTTACTGATTCACTCTTAGATGTGGACGCGCCTAACTACTAGGCCATCTTGACTTATATTTCAATGTTGAAATTTTGGACTACATTTACTTGAAGATGACAATGTCTTTTTCTTGAAAGTAGAAGGTCGTAAGTCAAACTAAACGTCAAGCTATTGCTTTGTGAGATTGCCTATCGACTTTTGGTCGACACTGTACATAGATTGTTTCAGAATATTGTTTTATTTATCTACATGTTTTTTTTCTTAAACTGCTTTGATATACTAGTAGAAACTTAGAAAAAAAATTACAATACTTATTTGAAATCTAAAATCCGTACCGCAACTGTAACTGGACTTACCTTTATCAAAGCCTGTGCTGATGGTCACGATTTAAAGACGAAAAAGATGCTACTTTCTGGTTCAATAGTTCAATATCAAAGTGGTTAAGCACTTAGATAGTGAATCGTTGAAGCAAAGAACAGCTGTTATTAATGATCGTATGTCCAGCAACTGATAAAGTGATGGCTAAAACTATTTATCAAGTCATTTTCTATTCTATCTTCGTTAGAAATGCGCGTGGCTTTATAAAAGGATAATTAATCTATTCAACAAAGTGCTAGCAGCATCGACTGTCAAGGGATCACCATATGCACATTTCATGTGCCATCATTCATCATTTCAGCCGAAAGACGTCCACTGCTGGACATAGGCCTCCCTAAAGTGTCGCCACATTGACCAGTTCCGTGCGACTCGCATCTAGCGAATTCCCGCAACCTTCACCAGGTAATCGGTCCACCTAGTGGGAGGCCTTCCAACGCAACGTCTTCCGGTTCGCGGTCGACACTCCAGAACTTTTCGGCCCATCGGCCATCCGTTCTGCTAGCAATGTGCCCTGCCCACTGCCACTTAAGGTTGGCAATTATTTGGGCTACGTCGGTGACTTTGGTTCTCTTGCGGATGTCTTATTTCTGATTCGATCGCGCAAGGAAACTCCGAGCATAGCCGTCTCCATTGCCCTTTGGGTGACTTTAAGCCTTCTGATGAGGCCCATTGTGAGCGACCACGTTTTGGTCCCGTATGTAATCACTGGCAACACGCACTGGTCTTAGATTTTCATCTTGCGTTTGTGCCAACATAGGCATTATTTCAAGTCACCGCCCATAGTAGCAGCCAAACTACCCACAAAAATATCATAATCCATGTCAGTGTCAATAGCAATGCAATGCCTTGTTGGTGTATTGGATTGGGCAAAGGGATATTGGGTTTTCCATCAGGAATTCCTCAGTAGCAGCCACGGAGTCTGGAATTGCGCCCGGTTGATGGCAATAGGCTCGCCCCCTATTACGTGGAACTTTAACTGGCGAAATGTTGGTGTACCTACTATTAGGTACTACTCTGCCTAGCCCTTCGGGGATTGCAGGCGTGATGTTATGTTATGTGTCAATTAATATCACTGAAAAACTCGATTACTTTCGAGATCCCAATAAGTCATGAGTTGATTTAAAAGCAAATGAGTCCACTTTTAAATTGCATACTTATGGTCCTTTTTTTTTTGGGAAATCATCAAATGACTCCTGGGCGGAGCAAGAAGGAGTGTCAGGCTTTTACTGACTAAAACCCATCCATGTTCTTTTGTCGCCCTTTGTGTTCCGGGGCCACGGTATCTCTTTTGAACAGTCCCTCAGCCTCGGAATTGTATGTATATATGGTCCTTCGAGTGAGATTCGTACGAGCGAACTTTACAGAATAGTTACACTACAGCTGGTACAAAAACTTTTCTTTTACAACTTTTACCGAATCATCTGACCTTAAGAACAACCCAATTCTTTATCACAATATCTAAATTATACCAGCACATGTACCACTCGGTATTTTCCAAGTATTATTATGTTATTTCGGTATTCGACATGTTTATAGCTTCGCCATTCGCCACGTGTTGGTAACAGTCGAAGGTGCGAGTTCTCGTGACAAAACTGTATTAAGAATGTTGCGTTAGGTATAGGTATGTTGGTCTAAGTTATAAGGAATCCTGGATAATTATTTGGTATAAATGAATTTGGTCAGAATTTCGATGTGAATGGATAGGCAATTATGTTAATCCAGGGCTGAAGTGGCGACCGCGAACCAGAAGACGTTGCGTTGGAAGGCCCCCCACTATCGGTGGACCGATGACTTGGTGAAGGATTCGGGATGCATCCGCTGGATGCGAGTCGCACGAGACCGGTCAATGTGGTGACACTTGAGAGAGGCCTATGTCCAGCAGTGGACGTCTTTCAGCTGAAATGATGATGAGGGCGGTAGGGAGCTCTATAGCCTCCGCCGCCATTCTGCCACAATGACCTGTCTCGAATTGGAAATTATGATAATCCAGCGTTAAAACTCTTTCTAAACATAATATCACGCCTTGTAGTCCCCGTGGGTTAGGCAAAGGTGTTACTAAAAGTACACCCTTAAAACCAGACTTTGTGGCGGCTAATGAGAAATTCCTGATGGAAATCCCCAATAACGCTTTGCTCGACCCGGAAAGAGAATCCAAAAGCTCATGCAGGCAGATGATGATGGAAGGATTTGGACGTGGTTTCTTAATCGAATAGCTAATTGGTGATAACCCCGCCGATGTACAACGTATTTAAAACCACGTTTTACATAAGTAATATATATTTTTGGGGCTGTTTTTATGCACTGAACCTGAAACTAATGTATTCTTGAATGAAGTCTTACGTAAAGATAGAAAAAAAAACAAAAATTAAAAATATTGAAGTAGGTTTTAACAAACACTTTTACACCTCATTTTATAAAAAAACTAGTTCGGGCCGGTGTTTCGTACCTGACTACTCTGAGAAGAAACAGCCGAAACAAACTCAGAGGTCATAGTCTCTTTTAAAGTCCAGACATTGCTCAATTCACATGAGGACTAATCAGATTAGTGACTGAGATGGTCTTTTGAAGAAAGAAATTCGGTTTCAATCCACTCTCAGCATTTATAACTGAATCCTTTACTGCAGCATGTTTCGGAGCACTAAAAATAATAAAAACACTACCGGATAAAGTAAATAAATAATTTATGATTACAGTACAATTTGACAATGTCACGCGAGCCATGTTTGCGCCGAAGCAAATTTATTTATCACACACAATCTCGATAAATGCGGAACGAATTTGAATATCCTGACGTTGAAATGAAATGCCATTTCCGATTACTTATCTACTTTTTTATTCATGGTACATCGAGTTTATCTGCTTGCTTATAGGATCTGTGTATTTTTGTGTAACTAGGTTAATTCACTTCTGGGTTCGAATCCCGGGTTAGGTAAAGTGTTGTTGGGTATTTCCATAAGGAATTTCTCAGTAGCAGCCACGGAGTCTAGATTTGTGCCCGATTGACGGCAATAGGCTTGCCCCCTATTACATGGGACTTAAACATAACTGGCATACACCTCTACCTAACCTTTCAGGGATTGCAAGCGTGATGATGTTATGTTTTATGTTAGATTCTACCGGATTCATGTTATGGCGACTACGGGAGCTAAATTAGCAACTCTATTTGTGGTGGTTCAAACTTCGTTTGAAATACTATTAGAATAAAGTTCTAATCAGCTTGCACTACAAAGTGGTTGTTACGTCAGTCACTGCGGGCCAAATAGTGCGAAATGAGTGGTTTTTTTGCGGTTTACAAAAAATCTTTTGATTGGACTAAAAAAATAAAATACTATCATGCTAATATGTTGCTTGTAGAATTATTTTCCAAAAAATCAGAGTGATCGCATGTATTTTAGTATGGTTTTTACTCGTTAAAAGAATTTTTTAGAGATAAGTTCGTGTTTTTTTTTTATCGAGTAAAATTAGTTGTATTATGTTTTCAAAACACTATCATACTAGCATATTATATTCTGAAGAATATCATATATTTGTCTGGTTTTGTTTATTGCAGTGAATCGTATGCTTTTTTTGCATTATAAAACTCGCGTTTTGCTCCTATAGTCCCCTTAAGGCTTTATGAAGCACAATTATCTATTTGGTGTTTTATAAGATTTTTTTTAGACCTTGCTAACGCTGTCCATGTGGCAGAGTTTTGGTTGAAGCTCATTTCAACTTGAAGGAAGGGTTAAACAGCATCGCGAAAAAAAAGAAATCCGTATACTGGTCACAAAATCCTTGTAGGCCACCCTTTTATGTACAAGGCCACATTTTCAATTTATACGGAATAAGAACAAATATTTTTTAAAGAAGAAAGAGCTATACTCAGTGAACCTATTGCATTAAACGATAAAATACTGCCGAGAGGTGTACTGCTTCTATTTGGTGCATTAACTTTAATGGTACAACGGCATTTTCCTCCCAGCAAGAAGGTAAATAAATCAGCTCGCTTCCTTAGTTCTGAAATCGCAATAGTGCATTAGTATTGGCAGGTAAGATTGATTACAGGTTATATTTTGTACTGGATTAAGGGAATAACATTGTTTTATGAAATTATTCAAATAGGTCCATTCACGTTAGAAAGTTCGACTTCTCGATTGGCGCTGTGAGATCTTTGTGATTCAACATTATTTCATCATCATTGTTATTCCAAAGGGCAATGAAGAGGGCTATGCTCGGAGTTTTCTTGCGTGATTGAATCAGAAATGAAGACATCCGCAAGAGAACCAAGGTCACCGACGTAGCCTGAAGAATTGTCAACCTTAAGTGGCAGTGGGCAGGGCACATTGCTCGCAGAACGGATGGCAGATGGGGCCGAAAAGTTCTGGAGTAGCGACCGCGAACCGGAAGACGATGCGTTGGAAGAACTCCCACTAGGTGGACCGATGACCTGGTGAAGGATGCGAGTCGCACGGGATCGTTCAATGTAGCGACACTTGGAGGAGGCCTATGCCCAGCAGTGGACGTCTTTCGGCTGAAATGATGATGATGATTGTTATTCATCATTATTTTGCCTAGCATTCCCATAGCTGTAATGAGGCTGGTTTCCAGTCTAACAGGATCCAACTGTATACTAGTGTTTTACATGGAGCGTCTACCTGTATGATCTTCAGAATTATTCAGGTACCTACTGGGTAACACAATTCATCTTAGTAAGACTCTCGGTCAGATTTTTGGGCCTCTGACTACCCGTAACGACTGTCAATGATGATTCAATTTCGTATCTTACGAGTATTTGAAACTGATTATCTTTTTTTAAAATCAACTAGGAAAAAAAGAAACAAAGAAAAAACATTTATTAGCACGCACAGGACAATACACATAAAATAAAATGGTGAAATTATCAGTATAAACTAATAAAAATTAAGCATAAAATAAAAATAAAACAAAACATAAAAATAAATAGAAACGAAATTAGTCCTGTACGAGGCCAAAAGGCCTCTATCTCAACATGGTGCTGTAACACTGTTTACCGCTGTTTCAGTCCTTCTTTAAAGATACATCCTAATCTGACTGCAGATAACAGCCTGTCTATCTTCATAAAATACCTAAACTATTGCCCATCATTTTATATTATCCATAAACCTTTTTACGTAAACTCAACACAAAAACATCTCCTTACGCTACTTTGTTCAAAGACTGCCAACTACTCACCGCCTGTCACTTACAACGCCTGTCTTAGAACTCAGTTTATTGCTTGTGCTGATGAACTATCGGCTAATTGCCACTAAACCCTACTTTATGTACGAGCAGATACCTACTAGTACCGTCGTGAAACTTTTACTGCTCCGATATGGGTCACCGGTTGTGTTATTGCGGTCAGACGAAATTAAAATGATGAATGGAATTATTCTTTGGGTTCATTAGTGACGAATGTGAGCATTCTCCTTTTTTTAGATTGAAGTGCTGAATTTGGTCGTTTATCCGGTGTTGTTGTAATTGGACCTTTTGCGTAAAATGACGAGCAGAGTATTTTTTTTTTGGAATTCCGAGACAAATGTCATTGAATCTTACACTGTGCTTCGTTATTTTTTAATTTTATAAAAATTAAAAATATTATCGTTGCAATCGTGAATTTTTTTTTCACAGAAACGAAGTTTTGATTGGCATGAATAATGTAAAAAATGTGTGGTATTCTTAGCTTAAGTTTTATAATCGAAAGAAAATAGAGTACCTCAGATACCTTGCTCTTGCAAGGTCAATCAAATCAGACACTACAGAAAACAATTTAGTTGGCAACAAACTTGATTTGTCAAGACAAAACTAACTTGGACTTGCTGAGGACTTGTTAAGAGAGATAACGAGGTGATAGTAAATAGTTCGTATAGTACTCAGAATATAATTTATGGTGAAATAACAGAAAAGTTATTTCCCATAAATATTCTCGTACCTTAAAGATAATTATATCTTCAAATCTACCTAGCCTTTTCTAAATTGAAACTCTATGATAATTGTGTCCAGTTTATCCTGATGTAGGTGAATAATAAATAAATAAATTATTTGCTACCACAAAGTTTAAATACATTGCACTGTTTACTGATTAAGGTTCTTAATTTAGCATTACAAAATAAGTACACCCTGTTCGGTGTACTTATTTTGTAATGCTAAATTCGGTTCCACCATGTCCCCTAAACTAGACTAGGCCTGTTTCTTAGGGGTATAACACGACGCCTTACGCCATCTATCGGATTTTGTGCTCAACACTACGCCACCCGAGTAGATCGCAACTTACACAAGATCAATCATCGATAAGACGATAACATCAACAGTACCTACAGACTACTAGCGACATCTAACATTCGTCGTGAGAAGTATCCGTGACGTCAACGAAGGTTACAACCACATACAAGCATGAGATTATGAAGACACACACTCTCATCTGTCAAACCGCCTATATAAACCCGCACCACCGAGGAACTATTCACTCGCTACTTAGACGGCACAGTGGTCGATAGCCCCGCAGTCACCACTGTTGTCATAAGCTTGACCTGAGCGGAGGCCCCGTCGCCCTCAGGAATAGCCTAGCTAGGAGGTGAAGGGATAGGATAGCCCCGCAGTCCATCCCTAGGTCCACTAATAGGTCTAACCTTTGTCTAACTTTGTTTGCTGAAGTCTGTAAAGTGTTGAAGTAAAGAGAATAAACTCCTATCTGTCATCCAACGTTGGTTTTATTCCATCGCCACCATTATATTGGCGCCCAACGTAAAAATCTTCTTCTACCCGCAACAATTTTATCGGAGTACCCACATATTTGACGGTGTACCCACATATTGGCGGATAAACAGGAGCCTACCCTCAAGAACACTAATATTATTTTGACAGTATTGACATGTCTGAGAAAAAACAAGAAATGGTGATGATGACTCAGGAACAATTCACTGCACTCATAACAAAAGTGACAGAAGCGAACGAAAGTGGAAATCGACATTTTAAAAGTTTTGCTGCGTGTACAAAGCGTTACGACGGTGAACGAAATTATAATAAAGTGGAAGAATTTGTTACCAGTATTTCAGTTTATAAAAAGATTGAGAAAATCAGTGACGAAGACGCCTTGGAAGGTTTAACTTTGTTATTGTCTGGCGCTGCCGCTACGTGGTGGAACGGTGTGAAAGGCGACATTAAAAAGTGGACACAAGCTCTCGACGCCATTAAGTCTGCGTTTGCGCCGAAAATGCAGCCTCACGAAATTTATTTGGAAGTATATTCGAAGAAGCAAACAACAGAAACCATTGACACGTTTGTTTGCGAAAAACGTGCCTTACTCGCTCAGCTACCTCCAAAAAGAAATAGGGAAGAGGAACACTTGGACTATGTTTACGGACTTCTTAACATAACCTACAAAAAGGAGATTGCACGCACGGATGTGAAGACATTTGCAGAACTTCTGGATCGTGGTCGTCATATTGAGAGTCTGCTCAAGGAAGCTGGTGAGGTAACGGCATTAAACCAACCGGAACGGAAGCCGCTGAAAAGATGTTCTTTTTGTGGCAAGAAGGGTCATCTATTTGACGTATGTCGCAAAAGGTTGGCAGAACAAAAAGAAACGGCAGTATCCGAAGCAGAAAAGAAGCCAGTTATCAAGTGCTATGGATGTGGAGCACCTGGTGTTTATAGAAGCAGTTGCAATACCTGTAAAACAAAGGAAACGCCACCAAAGCCCGTTGCATTTTGTACAGTACAAAACAACTTAAAAATACAAGCCAAAATACCAACAATAAAAGTAAATATAAAAGGGGAAGAAGGCTATGTATACATAGATACTGCTGCTCGTCGCAGTATTGCCAGTATGCAACTATATAAGACGTTATTACGAAAAGGAACACAGTTTGATCAGCAAGAAACCGACATCAAATTAGCAGATGGAACGGTGAGAAAGTCAAACTTGTTGACAACGACAACTGACATACGTATTGGAAAACGCACATTACCTATAACATTGTCAGTCATACCAGAAGCTGTTGATAACCGTACCTTGTTAGGTATAGAATTCCTAGAACAGGCAGGAATGATGATTAATGCACCACAACGCTGTTGGAATTTTATTGACGAACCGGAGACAATATACGACTTCATTCAACTGAATAATGACGCCATACCAATGAAGGCAGTGAAGCGGATGACATTTGAAGTAAAACAGGAGCCAGTGGAAATTAAAGCAGTGTCAGAGTTCATCCATTGGGCTAACGAGCTGAACATGTTGTCACCGTTGCCCATTACACCAGTATCCGATGTACAAGACAGCCCACCAGTGAACAAACGACCAAGATGGATGCACAAATCTTGTGTTGATCCACGTATTGTTTACTTACCAATAAACCCAACTTCTTTGTATTCTGTTGATCTTTATTTAAAACCCAATGAAGGAACCATACTTACAAACAATGAGCAAAAGATGTTCAATGACTTATTAATTGAGCACAGCGACATCTTTGAGAAAAACACGGAACCAACTTCGTTTACACAACATAGAATCGACACAGGCAATCATCCGCCTATTAGTGTTAAGCCCTATAGGTTATCACCAACAAGGCAAAAACAATTAAGAGAAAAGCTGGATGATATGATAAATGATGACGTTATCGAGGAATGCGATTCCCCATGGTCAGCACCTGTAATTCTAGTTCCAAAAGGAGAAACCGATGTTCGAGTATGCGTAGATTATCGAAGACTCAACGAGATAACTAAACCAGACAGATATCCGTTGCCTCGCATTGACGACTTATTACATCAGGCAAAAGCGATGCCATACATGTCAACAATTGATTTACAGTCAAGTTACTGGCAGATTATGGTACATCCAGATGATTACGATAAAACAAGCTTTGTATCACCATTTGGAACGTTCCGTTTCAAGCGAATGCCGTTCGGTCTTCGAAACGCGCCAGCTACGTTCCAAAGATTAATGGACAAATTCATACAAGGATTGCACGCGAACTGTGTATTAAGCTATTTAGATGATCTAATTATAAGATCTAGTACTTTCAGTCAACATATAAAAGACTTAAGAGAAGTATTTATTAAACTGAGAGAATACAAGCTTCGAGCCAACAGAAAGAAATGTAAATTTATGTGTTCAGAAATTAAATATCTGGGCCACCTTATAGTTTCTGACGGTATCAAAACAAACCCAGAGAAAATCTCTGCTATTGCAAACCGTCAGGCGCCTAAAAACCTAAAACAATTAATATCATTTTTACAAACCGCATCATGGTATCGGAGGTTTATTCATAATTTTGCAGACATTGCTAGACCACTCACTAACCTAACGAAGAAGAAAATAAGCTGGAAGTGGGAACGAGAGCAACAAGAAGCATTTATGAAATTAAAAAATGCCTTGACTACGTCACCAGTGTTAAAACAGGCAAGTGACGATTTACCCTTTGCTATCAAGACTGATGCCAGTCAGTATGCCATTGGCGCAGCTTTAGTGCAGGGGGAGGGGGACAATGAGCACCCTGTTGAATACGCAAGTAGACTCTTAACACAAGCAGAACGCAATTACAGTGTCACAGAAAAAGAAGCACTAGCCATAGTATGGGCAATTGCAAAATTTCGTGGCTATATAGAAGGAACAAAGTTCATAACTATTACAGATCACCAACCGTTGAAATGGTTAATGAACCTTAAAACACCTACTGGTCGCTTAGCACGATGGGCACTACAGCTGCAACCATACGAGTTCAAAATCCAATATACTCCAGGACGAACTAATGTAGTAGCTGATACATTGTCTCGACCACCGTGTGAGCAACATGATGGAATATGCATAATATGCAGCACAGAGTTAGATCTACCTAGATACAATGAAAAACAATTAAGAAATGAACAAATGAAAGATGACACCCTTCAAAGTATCATAAAAATATTAGAAGAAGGAAAAGAAATACCAAGTTATGTAGAATATATTAAGAAAGGGTACCTAGTCCATAAAGGTGTCCTATATCTTTACATGCCAGAACAAGAAAACGACAACGCAAAGTTAGTAGTTCCACGTCATGAAATACAAAACGTTCTGAACGCTTACCATGACTCACCTACTGCTGGTCATATGGGAGTAGAAAGAACAATACAACGTATAACAAATAATTTCTATTGGACGGGACTACGAAAAGATGTTATAAAATACGTAAAAACATGTGTTGAATGCCAAAAATATAAGCCCACAAATAAGAAGCCAGCAGGCTTATACCAGTCCACCCCAAACTCTAAACGATTTGAGGTATTGTCCATTGATCTTTTTGGACCATTACCAAAGGGACCAACGGGAGAAAAGTGGATTTTGATCATAGAAGATACTACTTCAAGATGGGTTGAACTATTCCCACTAAATGAAGCAACTAGTGAAAATTGTGCCAACATTTTACTCAATGAAATATTTCTTAGGTATGGGTTGCCAAGGAAAATTATCAGCGATAATGGAGTACAATTTATTTCAGCGATAATGCAAAAACTAGCATATTGCTTAGAAATTCAACAAATATTCACACCCGTATATCACCCTGAACCAAATGTGGTTGAAAGGAAAAATAGGGACATGAAGTCACAAATTGCAATTATGGTCAAAGACAAACATAAGAACTGGCCATTGACTTTACCTACAATAAGATTCGCAATGAATACAGCTAAGTGTCAAACTACAGGCTTCTCACCATCATACCTAACATTTGGGAGAGAATTGCGTACACCATATGAGTTGACACATGATCTAAGCTCGGTTGTAGAATCAGAAAACTTTGTCGCAGAAATCACCCCAAAGTTAAGACAACTAGCCCAAGACTTGGAGCTAGCAAAAGAAAATATAGAGTGTAACAAAGAAACGACACGCCAAAGAGCAAATAGCAAGCGAAGACCTGACCCAGACTACGAAGTTGGAGACTTAGTCTTGATAGAATCTCATCCCGTTAGCAACATCGATAAACAGTTTACTTCGAAATTTGCTCCTCGACGAGATGGACCGTATGTTATATTAAAGAAACATGGAACCTCTACTTATGAAATTGCTCACTCAGAAA
Organism: Xestia xanthographa; assembly: GCA_905147715.2. Lineage (NCBI taxonomy): Eukaryota > Metazoa > Arthropoda > Insecta > Lepidoptera > Noctuidae > Xestia > Xestia xanthographa. Next base: position 5,616,792 of record LR990655.1, read on the forward strand.
CTCCAGACAAGCCTATTGGAAAGTATCATACGTCAGCAATAACGAAGTTTGAAAAGAGAGATAACGAAATATCCAAACCAACTTATCCGATACGCCGAAGAGGAAGGCCGCGGAAACAAACTGGTGCTGGTACTCAGTCGGGACGACTATAGAGTACCAGAGGGGGAGAATATAACACGACGCCTTACGCCATCTATCGGATTTTGTGCTCAACACTACGCCACCCGAGTAGATCGCAACTTACACAAGATCAATCATCGATAAGACGATAACATCAACAGTACCTACAGACTACTAGCGACATCTAACATTCGTCGTGAGAAGTATCCGTGACGTCAACGAAGGTTACAACCACATACAAGCATGAGATTATGAAGACACACACTCTCATCTGTCAAACCGCCTATATAAACCCGCACCACCGAGGAACTATTCACTCGCTACTTAGACGGCACAGTGGTCGATAGCCCCGCAGTCACCACTGTTGTCATAAGCTTGACCTGAGCGGAGGCCCCGTCGCCCTCAGGAATAGCCTAGCTAGGAGGTGAAGGGATAGGATAGCCCCGCAGTCCATCCCTAGGTCCACTAATAGGTCTAACCTTTGTCTAACTTTGTTTGCTGAAGTCTGTAAAGTGTTGAAGTAAAGAGAATAAACTCCTATCTGTCATCCAACGTTGGTTTTATTCCATCGCCACCATTATAGGGGGCAATAAAAGTATTATATGTGAATCAGGCGTTCACCTATTATCTGACCTCCAAAACCCAATTTTTGGGTGATATAATAACCATAACTACCTACAATTAATAGTCTGACTAAAAATGATCTTCAGTAATTCAGCGATATGGTTTCAAGACTTTTTTTTTTGAATACGGCAATCAAAACTTGCGCTCCTTTGGGCTCTTTGAAAGCGTTTTCTATGTTCCCAACTTTGCAAACTATTTCTACAATGTTGACTGGTTGAAAAGCCAGAAAATAGTTAGTTTTTTGTAAATCTGGAGTTTGGTCGCTTGCATTTGACGCTTTGATAGAAATTTTTAGGTACGCTCGAAATTTAAATTTTCATTGTTTTTTATTTGTGTGCAGTGTGTCATGCATACTTCCCTCTGCTGAGACACAGGCCTCGTCTCTGTGAAAGAAAGTGAGCCATAATCCATCACGATAGCCCAATGAGGTTTTGTGAATGAGTACCATTATGATATTGATAAACTACATTTTTTCTTAGATTCTTATTTCCACTTAGGATCCCTATAATAACTTAATTATCATCGTCTTCCTCCCCCTTTCCAATTCTTCTTGGGGTCGGCGCAACACGTTTTCTTCTTCCATTCTCCCCTGTCTGACGTCATGGCGTCACGTACTCCTTTCTCTTTCATATCAGTCCTCACACAATCCGTCCTACTTTTATTGGGGTAGATGACACACCAATCAATTGAGATACTTTTTAAGAGCTGTCAAAACGCGGTTCTCGTAAATTTTGTATGGCATATTAAACTGTGACGTCACTGTTTATTCAACTCAATGACTCAACTATTTATTGATTTCAAAGCAACTAAAAATCAAATTTGGCAATTATTTGAAAAGAAATCGGGTTTAGAGGCCCAAAATTAAGTGTTTTTTTAGAGATAGGTGTCTTGGAATTATTGTTTTATGGTGTCATCTACCCTATTAGCCTTTCTCTCCCTCTCCATCTATTAACATTCATGTCCATCACTCTTTTATTTACATGCGTTTCATCCCTCCTCATTACATGTCCACACCAAGACAAACAACTTCCTATATATTTTCTGTAACAGGTGCCACTTTTCAATTCCAAGACACCTATATCTAAAAAAACACTTAAGTTTTTTTAGAGATAGGTGTCTTGGAATTATTGTTTTATAGTGTCATCTACCCTATTGGCCTTCCTCTCCCTCTCCATCTATCAACATTCATGTCCATTACTCTTTTATTTACATGCGTTTCATCCCTCCTCATTACATGTCCACACACAGAAAATATATAGGAAGTTGTTTGTCTTGGACAAACAAATTCCTATATATTTACTGTAACAGGCGCCACTTTTAAACGTCCTCTAACATACCCATTCCATAAACTTCCTTTCTATAGTAACTTTAACATTATCCCTAGAACAAACAACAACGTCGTGGACGTTAAAAGTAAAGACCAATATCGCTAACTTCACGTCTAAACTCCACATATTGTCAATCAAATTATAACTTGTACGAGAACAATAATTTGGAAACTAGACCGTTAGTCTGTACATGGGGAGATCCCTTGTGGCATCCCTCGGAGAAATCTGCCTTGATGTCAATATAACTTATATATTATTTATTGGTATTATGGGTGAATGCATCTCTTTTGTATTGAGTTGTGACGGCTACAGGTGGCGCTTTTGTTTTGATATTGTTTTAGGGATGTATGCGGTCGAACAAAGTAGATCGCATAAGGTACACTCATCAAAAAAAGTTTGCGATCACTTTAAAAAATCTAAATCTTTTTTGTTACGGTAGATTATAATATGATTTCTTCTTCTTTTTTAGATTAATTTCAAACAGGGTATTTCTATTTAAAAAAAAAAGAACAAAGAATTTTCTTGATAAAGTTCAATTTAATAAATTATATCAGCTTATGCCAGTGATTACAAACTTTTTTGATGTGTGTAGGTACCCTCCGTTCGACTCAGATGAAGGGGAGATCCATAGGATTATTCGACTCAAAAAAAGGTACCTACATTAGTGACTAAAAAGGTGATGATTAGTAGAGATGGCATGGCAGGAAAAGATATGCTGCATTGGCACTAAATTAATTGGGTTAAAAGGAGGTGAATGATTATGACGTACAGCCCCGTCTTTTCCGCCTGACCATTTTAATTTTTTTTCACTTAAAACATGCATTAGCCACGCCCCCTTAAAGTTTGGGCCTATTATGAAAGCCTCAACTTTGGCGCGCAAAATAACAATAACTCTCGTTTGGCGTGCGTCGTCAGTGCGCTCGGCGGATTCGGTGTCTTTTCATTCATTATTTCTATACAAAGTCAACGGGGCGGGGCTAGAAAGCGTTTCTATGTTACGAGTGCAAGCAAAAATAAGCTTAGTGGTGGTCAGGCGGGAGTGTCCTCGATAGTACATGACTGGCTATGTTGGTTTTACTATACAGTTCTGCTTAAGGCGACTACAGGAGCTAAATTAGCAACTCTATTTGTGGTGGTTCAAACTTCGTTTGAAATACTGTTAGAATAAATTTCTGATCAGCTTGCACTACAAAGTGCCTTAGTTACGTCAGTCACTGCGGGCCGAATAGTGCGAAATGAGTGGTTTTTTGCGATTTACAAAAAATCTATTGATTGGACTAAAAAATATAACACTATCATGCTAATATGTTGCTTGTAGAAATATTTGCCAAAAAATCAGAATGATCGCGTGTATTTTAGTGTGGTTTTTACTCCTTAAAAGACATTTTTAGAAATAAGTTCGTGATTTTTTTTATCAAGTAAAATTAGCTGTTTTATGTTATCAAAACACTATCATAGCATATATCCTGAAGAACATCATATATTTTTCTGGTTTTGTTTATTGCAGTGAATCATAATTATATGCTTTTTGGCATTATAAAACTCGCGTTTAGCTCCTGTAGTCCCCTTAAACCTACAACAATGCATACGTATCAATACACGTATGAAATAGTGTTGGAATTTGTGATAAAACAACTTACAGAAAGACCACATTTTACTTCTGTAGAACAAAGTCGTACGTATGATTTTCACAAGGGTAAGCTTGTCCGGTCTCTCCACTTATTTAATTAAGGACATCCACATGTTCACAAAACATTTTCATTAATTTCAACACTCCATTAAGGTCCGTGAAATAATAAACAACCTTAGCCCGCATTGGGCGTCACCAAAGTGGACGTAATTTGGACCCCAGAGTCCGATTGTTTAAAGAGGACCCACGTTTTTGTGTAAGCTGTGCCTTCAAAGAATCCTTCCGAGTCCTCAAACGTTATCCGTCCGGTTTCCTTTCTTATCTTTGGATATCTTTTGGACCCGGAATTCCGTTTGAGCTGTTTTTTTGCTTAAAAGCCTGGAGCGTTTGAAGTCTCCTTCTGTTTTTTTGTACGTTCCATGAAATTCTTATAAAGTGGTTATGCTTATGTATTGTATTTTTAGGCTGGGTAATTAAAATTATGCTTCGGTCTTTTTGTCATTTCTTTCTTCGCGAAGGACGTCAACACGAAACTGACGTATACTGAAAGGTTTTTCTTAAAAATATATTTCTGGTAAGTCAATTAAGATTAGAATTAGGTAAGACCCTTTACAGTACTTACCTAATACTTTTAAAAGCTCGAACATATCTCATGTTTTCTTCAAGTTTCTATTATTACTGAGCCTCTTTTATTCGGTACCAGGGCTACAGATTTTCGAGGAGTACATTTTTCGGAGTTAGATATAAAATTGGCACTGCACTCTCGAGCACTCAGTTTTCAAAGAATTCAGCTGTATGAGTGCAATCTTGATCAACCTAACTTTGTTATAGTATTTCAATTGGATGATGTAGAAGTTGATTAAAAAGAGGATAGTAGGTATTGATTAAATGCAATTTATTTATGTTTTAGTCTTAAATGTTTATTTTTTTAAACGTATGTTTTAGTTATAGCGTTTTATCGTAGTTATTGATAACACTAAGTAAAGCTGCTATGGCATTATCTCAAAATATAGTGGTTGCTTCGACTTCTGAAATAATCATTACATCTGATAAAGAAGCTCAAAGAGAAACATTATAACAAAGCATTAATGCCCAAACACAACTTAGTCCTACACAGAAAAGGTCAAAATATTCAGAAAACCGATAAATAGATAAGACAAACTCGTTATCTCCGATCGTTGCGAAGAAACAACTCGACAAAGATATTCTTACATTTCCGTCAGTTTCTTACTCGAACTTGCCACCCTTAAAACTTTAATAAAGACTCCGGAGTTGCGTTCGCGATGTTCCTGTACCCCATAAAGTGTTTTCAAAGTCCTTTTAAAGGGGATTTGTGATCCCTGTACAGTTCCTGTACAGTTTACGGTCTCTGCATCCTCTGGTTCAACTATTTAATTAGGCAGTTAACCTACAGTTTGCAGGTTACGGTTCAGGATATGGTTCTCATATGGGTAGTTCTTGGGAGATTGTGGAATACTCGTATTACCTTCTTGGATTAAACCTTAAGACTTTAAAGGATTAATTTTGGTGCCGAAAATTGAATCCTTATGAGAATTTCTCGAGAGAAATAGAAGAACATTATTTTCTTGATTAACAGATACAGTTCATCTCCCGGGACCTATTGTGTGGAGACTTTTGCCCAGCGTTTATCGTGCATGCGGCTTTCCCGCGGAGACCCACCCAATCACATTTTAGTCATTTTTAGGCGAGTCGATCTAGACACGTACCGCGATAGCTGGTTCGAGGAGGCACAGGAAAAGAGCGCCTTGAAGAAATTTTATACAGGAGATGAGTGGACCAACCAAATACTTATAGATATTACCATTTATTACGCAGATCGCCTAAAAGTATTGCGATGAAGGGAGAACAAGTGCCTTTGGGCTTCGATAAGGGTACTTGAACACCCATTATTAATATAGAAAATGTACAACCCTTGGTTGTAGCTTACTCGTTAAATATTCCAGCTGATTGAGAATACGATCGTATTCAGTGTATTAAGTATCGGCGAAGCGAGACAATAGTTCATCTTCCAAACTGACATTAATTACATCTTCTAAGATTACACCTCCACCATATTCGACTAGAAAGTTTAGTAACATAATAACTATTCCACAGATAATAGAGACATCTTAACTTACTTTGTATTATCATGTCCAAGGCGTTATCAAACTTATGTCAAAGGAACAAGTTCTATTTTGGAATATTGATATTTCTGATGAGGCCCTTGAGTTATTGTTGCTGTGGGTTGCTATAATGTTTTAATCGAATTTACGGAGTATTTGAGACACAAGCAAATTTTCAGATATTAATTATCCTTTGGTTTAGATTACTATTTATAACGGAATCAAAAACTTTGTCATTATTGTAGAATAAGTTTCTAACATAATCAGCCTATAATGTTCCCACTGCTGGGACATAGGCCTCGTCTCTGTAAAAGGAAGTAGGGCCTAATCAAACACGTGGGCCCAGTGTAAGTTGGTAGATGTTACACGTCTTCGATTTTTGGTTCTGGATGCTGGTTTCCACCTATCATTTTTCTTCACTATTTTAGAGAGCAATGCTGATGAATTAATACCAACATAACATCAGGCCTTTTTTTTCTTTATTTGGGACAAGCCCGCCACATTATTCTCAAACCATTGTAACTCCTGAAAGCCAGAATCAACAGTGGCGACCACCAGAAAAGCGCCGAGATAATGAAGCTCTACTAAATATCATTATTATTAATATCATTATTTTTTATATGAGTGCATCTTCCTGTTCGTTAAAGACCAAGATTTGTATAACCCTGCACGTCTACATTAAAATCATACCACCGTACATTTAAAACCCTTTTTGCATTTTAAATTAAGCGGAATATTTATTGAGAGCGGAAAAGAGTACTTTTTACAATGGAATTTAAAATGTTAATGAAATTCAGATAAAGTCGTTCTGTGGGTAGTTTTTAAATGAAGCAGTTGGATATAATGTATGCGTTTCGTGGTAAAAGGAACTGGAGTGTTATTTTGTAGACTTCAGAAATTGGTTATTCTCAATTCCTAGGTTTATTATTCACCCATTATACGGCACCCAACTGTCAAAGCAACGGCTTAAAAGCAGCCACAGTTTTAAAAACCACAGCGTCCTTATCAGAAGTAGTGTTGCCCAAATGCAAGACCAAGACGAGACCTTAGCCAGTCATGGTCTTGCGTCAGTACATGTTGAGCTTAAATTGACATAGGCATCGTGAACCACCAAATTAATAAAATTAACTTGACAATAATAAAAAAAATGACGCAATTTAGTACCTAAGCGTAATTACTGACTCTATGTAGAGGTACCTTTAATGATTTTCTGTACGTGTACTGGCTATCCTAAACTCTTCACAAACAGCTAGCGGTTAAAATAATTATCACATATACTTTTCATCTTCATCTGGACTTGATACTGGACTTCTAACTAATAAAATTTGTCGTCAGCTAGATTTTTAATTACCAGCACAAACATCTAAAACATGAATTAATTTTTTTATGCCTACATTAAAATGAATCAGACACATCATTTTTACATTTAAACCAAATACCTACTAGAACGCCCAAATCTCAGTTTGGGCTTAACTGCGAGACGCAAGAGTCTTGCAGCCTAAGTCTTGTTCTTGCTCAAGTCTTGCAGGGTTCAGTCTTGGTCTTGGTCTTGCTACAATAAGTCGGTCTTAGTCTTGGTCTTGCAAAAATGCAAAAATAAGACCAAGACCGATTTTGGGCAATACTAAATCAGAAGACCTGGCCGAAGCCCGATATAAGCTGTGAGAAACTAGCTTTCCCCGCCCACTCACTACTTACCATCTTCCTGCAGGGTCTTATCTTCAGTGGTCCACCTTGTTAAGAGCTTGAACCGTCTCCGTACTGTATTAGACATTTGACTTATCAGACATCAGAATCCAGTATTGCACTAGGGACACAGTATATATTTGTATTACCTTCATACAATGATATTTATTAGAATATCATATCTTAAAAGATTCCCTTCAGAGAATATTAGTACAGGAAATATAGTAGAAACTACTGGATACAAATCTTTTCCAATGCTAATGCTTACATAATACATAATAATGCAGATCCAGATGAGCATAGTCTCTTTAAAATGAAGAACTAAGAAAACTACTATTGGAAAGAAATGGCCCTCTCTACAACTGAAGGTACCTAGATACTTTATTGATCCTTTTAAAATAACTTGTTTCGGGCAGCTCGCCAACATCTTTAGGCTGCAATTCCGAATATTTCAAGGGAGAGTTCCGGTATATATTTCTAAAGGCTAGGTACATGGGTGCTTCTTTGTAGTGAAAGAAATGCTGAAAAACTTTGTAGTTTTTTTTATATATTACATTATTATAGGTACATAGGAATTTAATTGTTCATTTTGTAGGCAAATTTACCTTTTTAGGGTTCCGTACCCAAAGGGTAAAAACGGAACCCTATTACTAAGACTTCGATGTCTGTCCGTCTGTCCGTCTGTCCGTCGATCCGTCTGTCCGTCTGGCCGTCTGTCTGTCACCAGGCTGTATCTCATGAACCGTGACAGCTAGACAGTTGAAATTTTCACAGATGATGTATTTCTGTTGCCGCTATAATAACAAATACTAAAAACATAATAAAATTAATATTTAAGGGGGGCTCCCATACAACAAACGTGATTTTTTTATAATAATTGGTACGGAACCCTTCGTGCGCGAGTCCGACTCGCACTTGGCCGGTTTTTTGACATGATAACGTCTTATAAATCGATGAACACCGGCTGCACGCACGAAAAAGTGTCACGAATCATTCGATCAACGCCCAGCCAAAACCATTGGACCTAGAAAACTGAAAATTTGTACAGTGGTTCTCTTTAGAATGTAGTCAAGGAAAAAGGATTTTTTTTAATTCATCCCCTAAGGGAGTTAAATAGGTGATGAAAGTTTGTATGAAAGTCCGTCAGTTTTAAAGTTAGGATCTTAAAATTTTGTATTAAAGCTGACGATTAAAAATTAATTTATACGTGTCTCAGCGTTTTTGATCATTCCACCCCCAAAGGGTTAAAAAAGGGGATCAAGTTGTGTATGGAAAGTCCTTAATTTTCGAAGTAAAAATCACAAAATTAAATATCTAGGCGTATGGTTAGAAGCAAACGCAACGGTGTTGTTAGAATTTCAATCCTTAAGGGGGTGAAAAGGGGGATGAAATTTTGTTTTTTTAAGTTAAAATCACATCATGAAAAATGACGTTATCACGTAAAACTTTCGTCCGTAAACCGACTTTACAGACAATCATTTTTATTATTTTTGTGAGAAAATCCACATGGATCAAATCATCTGGGGCAAGTGAAGGGTTTTGTCGGAATCTAATCGACTAAAATCCCACTGTTCCCACTACTGCCATGGGGGCCCGGGAGAAACAAGTACATTCGATTACAGCAAACGGAATCTTTTGATGAGCTTTTGAGATACAAATGTTTCTTTTTAGTTTTTCCATAAATTGGTTGTATAATACTACTCTTTTCACGTCTACTGTACATTATGTAGACTAATTTTGAGAAATTGTAAAGTAGAAATCTAATAAGACCCACTTTTTTCATAATTAGTCAGTCAAGTTTTTGGTAAGCTCGTTCCCTCACTCACGGGCGTGAGTGAATATTTGAGAGGACTATTCCAAAACTTTACCCACACCACGCTTATAATATTAAACCCAAACTTACCTCAATAAAGCTAGTATACATTTTTTAATAACTTGTATCAAAACCGTACCTCGCAACAAGTATATTACTGCACAACGGCAGTCTGTCTTAAACTTTATTAAGTCCAAACTTAAAATGCCGAGATTAAAATGCCTACCTCTGTAGGCATTTTAATCTCGGCATTTTAAGTTTTATCTTGTTATGACGCAAACAGTCGGGGACTTAGTATACTTACTTTACTTCATTTTGGCGGCTTCCCTGAGAATTATAATTTGTTCAGAGTTAAAGCTAACGAGGATTGTTATTCATATAATTGCGGTTTGAAAGACTGAAAGAAGTTTTTTAATAATAGCATTGTCAATGTCTCATTGTCATTTTTTCTTTACGTATGTTAATACGTGCGCGTGTGCGTTAACCAACCAAATATAGTGATCCCAAGTAGTCAAATTCCTTCTCCAACACCGGGTGCGAGTGCGGCACTCCGGACCAAATAATGCCCCACCTGCTGGAGTGCCCCAGATGTCCATCTACCTGCATTCTTGATGACCTGTACAGTGCCTCTACCGCTGGAATAAACGTGGACACCTACTGGGCCCAAACCGTGTAATTGGAAGGAAAATCGATACGATTAGAAGAAGAAGAAGAAATAGTCAAAAAAAGAAAACTTGAAAGGGAAACGGCTGTCTCGATAAACGTATGTAGTGAGAAGGGACGAATCGCATTTAACTAAAAGAGTGATGAATACATACATGTTGATGGATGGAGAGGGTGAGGAAGACCAAAGAAGAAATGGATATAATTATATAAGATGGATATTGTGCGAGGAATGATTGAAGGAAAAAGTAGTAAATGATAGCGTGACGATTGCCAGGGAAGAATGGAAGAAAAAAACGTGTTGCGCCGACCTCAAGTAAAATGGTATAAAATTGCAGCAATAGATGCATGGGCTATATAATGCAATAGATGCATGGTATAAAATTGCAGCAATAGATGGATGGGCTGTATAAAGATGATGAAACTTTGTCAAACCAACTTCTTAACGAACAGATAGGAAGATCCCTGAATTTTTATTTAAAGTACGATAGGAATGGATCCAATCAATCAACTGGGTTCTGCGTAGTTTTAGTGTAAATAAGCATTACGTTCTACACAGTTGCTTCAATCATCTAATAGAATAAAGGAGACAGTGAACAAGAACAGCTAGCATTTTCATCAAACATGATTGTTATTGGCCTCTGACTAAAAGTTGTTCTCTGTCAACAGTGCTTTTACGATGTGCTTCATAACATAAATTACTGGAACTGCACTCGTTGTAGTTATGCAGCTCAGCTCAATGTAAACTTAGAAACTGCAATACTACTGCATCCTTTAAATACCTACGTACGTATACTATCAGCTTCGTAGATTACGTAACACACAAACAACAATAACATACAGGTTTATAGAACATCGCAACAACTACACGACGAGACACGACAGTTAACAGATCTCCCGAATTTCGAACACAAACTCATTTCGCTAAAACAACTCGATGCAACTCCAGCGTTACAACTCGATGTAAAATGTTGGTATCAAACTAGTTGGACAAACGAACTAATGGATACTACGACGGACGAACAATTTTGGAATAATAAATTGCTTGTCATGTCAGTGGTGTTTCTATAACTGTTGCATCGAAGTTTAAAGGGATAGGGTTGCTTTTCTCGTGATGATTAATTTGAGGGTCTGCAAGAGAGATGAATGAGATATGGGTCATTGTTTAGAATGGACTGGCCATTTGTCGTGACTTGGTAACAATGAACGTCGAGTGGTATTCAGCACTGTGAAGGCGCTTAAAAAAAGCGCTTTGCCTCCAATGTGTCTGTTGTCTGATCATTATAATCTGGATCTATTCAAATTTCGAGTGAATCAATCAGTGAAGTGTGGTTTCTTCTAGGTAAGCGTGCTCCACCCTAGGCCGCATCATCGCTTCACATCAGGGCAGGCAGGCTTGACATAGATAGCGACTAGTTCGCTAACTTTCGATCGCTGATTACTAACGAATAAATTCGGTTGCAATAATGATGCTTGCGTGTAAAGAAAGTCTCTAAATCCAAGATGCGTTTATCGCAAGCATCATTATTGCAACCGAATATAGTCGAAGTAATCAGCGATTGAAAGTTAGTGATTTTGTCGATACCTCTGTCGAGACTGTCGGGCCCAGGTCAGTTGCGGGCCAACGCAAGCCTAATAAGAATTAAAAAAAAAAACCAAGTGATCATTATGATTAACTTATAAACCTAATCTTTCAGACCCCTTCTGAAACTTTATGAATCATCAACTTCTTCATTTATGTAAGCAGCATATACTTTGGATGTTTGCTGCCCAGTATTTGAGCACTAACAATAACTACAACAAAACAATTCTTATTGCAAAGTTCTTGAAGTTGAATGTAGAGTGTCAATCAATATGAATGATTGACACCGGTTATTTGTATCTATGTACCTAAAATTGACAGAGATCGATAATAGTAGCTGTGACACAACTCATGCAAAATGTCCACTACATTTTGCATGAGTTGTGTTAACCCATAATAGTATTAATACCATTTGTATCGCACAGGTCATAGCTCTCACCTTTGGTACTAAAAATACTATCAGTAATGTTTTAAGACAGCCTGTGAATTAATATCTTTAAAAATAAATGATATTATTTGATGAAGCATTGTCCTCTTGCCTTTGCCAGCTACATTAAAATACACTTTATTTTAATTACGATGTGACTACTCACTATCCAAGGCAAGTTGAAAGAAACGACGACAACAATAATTATGTCACAGAAAAAACCCATTAAATAAAATAAAAACCTGACACAAAATACCGAATACCGACTCGTAAACTACATAGTACTTCACTTACACTTTAAAATTCAAGGACGTTATTACGAACGAAAGTGCGCCAACTGTCAATGCGCCAACTGTCAACAATAATGAGACGAATTTTATTCAATCTGTAATCAATTCAAGAACACCTTGTTTTGGACGTAAGCTTCCTGATTCTGCAGAACTGGATTACGTTTTGAAGATATAAAACGGTGGAGCAGCCGAGAAGCAGCATCAGTCTTGTGTCAGACGTAGTCACTAAAACAATCCAGCAAAATGTTTGTGAAGGTAAATTATCTTAGACTATTTGATTTTTGATTTTTGCACAAACTAAGAGCAAGGAGCATTTCAAATTACCAAACCATAATTAACCATAATCATAAGGCTCCTTTTAGCTTGTTATATTTATAGCTTTGAACAGAATGTTCAATTTATTATTCATGATTAGCAACGAGAATACTCAGTGAAATTCGTTCAATGCTTCGCATTTTCTATGAATGCGGAAACTTTTATCAAGAATTCGAATGTTGAACTGATCAACCAATATTTTTAATGTAGAATTTCCGTCTTCAAAAAGTTCATAATATATTATCACAAAATATTTGTGTTGCGCTCAAATGGAATCAAAACAAATTCAGGAATGACGATTTAAACCACATTATGAGAACTAAGCCAGACTTTAATTGAAATACCTATTCTTCCAGTTCGTCGCACTCTTCGCCTTGATGGCCGTCGCTGCCGCCAGCGATCTCTCTAGCTTCTCCTACGGCGTGGCTGATCCCTACACTGGAGACTTCAAGCACCAGATCGAGAACCGCGTGGGCGACAATGTGCAGGGTCAGTACTCTCTGCTGGAGTCTGACGGCACCCGCCGCACTGTGGACTACGCCGCCGGCGCCGAGGGTTTCAACGCCGTCGTCCGCAAGGACCCTGCCCTCATCGCTGCCGCTCCCGCCATCTCTTACGCCGCCCCCGCTATTTCCTACGCTGCCCCCGCCATCTCTTACGCCGCCCCCGCCTACCCATACGCTTCCCCCTATGGTTATGCTAAGTTCGGAGCCTTCGGTTACGGAGCTCTCCCCTATGCCCGCTACTACTAGATGCCTGAAATTGAACCGTTTGTAAATAAAAAGTTTATGGAATTTTGACCGAATTCGTGTTTTCTTTTTGGAAAAAATGGTATTAATTAAACCCTAATCACACATAGATGGAACATAGAATATACAATATTTTTTATCCTAAAAGTACTTTATCTACTTGTTTTGTTGACACACGTGGAACGTGGATCAATTTACAAATTAATTTACCATTCCTTCTGTTACAAAGAGGTCGTAAAAGGAATGCTAATCAAAGCCTCCGCGGGATTGCAACTGTTTGTTTATTTTTAGCTCCAATTTCCTTTTGGAATAGAACATTGTTTATTTGAATAATGTTTTTTGCGAATTAAAAGACATCGAGATTTCCTTAAAATGTGTAAGTTGAATATCAATGTATTGTACAACTGAACCTTGAAGATAATATTCTGTAATGATGCAACCGCATCAAGATTCATTGCTTTGTTTTGAAAAAAGAACGCATTTTCACAAATTCTAACCAGCTACTTTTATTTATTCTATGCTTAGGGTTGTATCATTTAATCAGGTTGCCGTTAAGTTTAAAATTATCACCAGCCAGCATTGTTCTACTCGTAGTGAGGTTATTTATAGTTCGACCTATTTTCTGCTCAGACTATTCACAGTGACATTTATAGTGAAGTCTTGAACATCTACTTTAAGTATCATTTGGTGCTTTGTTTACAAGATTGCTTTTGTCTCTGCCAACGCGTTACGAACGACCTTAGAGGGTGGGACTTTTGTTGTGTGCGAGTTGCAATGCGGTGACTTGGTGCATGCTCTTAGCAATTTCTTCAGCTGCTCGTCGCATTATTCTACTTTACTCACAATTATTGTTACTGTAATAACAGTTGTCTAGTAGTCGCAAGCACGACTGCTGAACATGAGATCCTCCTTACCCTGGACCTTATGTTTGAGTTTGTTCCATGAGGAAGTTTTCAGTAGCACCACGGAGTTGGATTTGTGCCTGGTTAATGGCAATAGGTTCGCCCCATATTACGTGGAACTTAAATATAACTGGCAAAATATTAGTGCACTATGAGTTCACCTCCGCCTAACCGGGTCAGTGCAGTATTTCTTCCATACCATTGACAGCTCTGTCAAGCATCCTTCTCGTTTAGAAAAGGATGCACGCTGGTGAAAGAGAGAGACAGGTATAAAACCAAGGACACTTATTTGGTAAGTTTTTAACCATAGATAACCAATTTAAGGTAAATTCATCGCATCAGACACCTCCTTACTTGCCATATCATTCTTTACACAGTCCATATATTGTTTCTTTGGTCTTCCTGCAGCCTTATTCATAACCATTCGACTCGATTCCGTACCGAATCGAACGTCTAAGATATCGAAGATGTCCTCCAAACGCAATTCACAAATCCGAAACCGAATAATTTTGACAGTTCAAATTCGATTTGAAGACTCGAATCTTTCCGACAGCTGTTTGCTATCGGGAGTCATATCGAACAAAAATAAAACGAAGAAATAAATCATATTTCCAGCTTATTTCAGTGAAATAAAAAGACTGTAAACTTTTTAAACAATGCCTAAAGTAAGTAAATGAAGTTTTATTATTGTATTGACAATATTTCATTGATATATCCGCATTTACATAAATTTACAGAAATGTGATATTCGTTCTAGATTTTAGTTAACATTATTTGATACTTTGGTAGATGGAGTGTGTGATTGTGCGAGCCAGAGACCGTCGGCGTGCAGGACAACAGAGGCAGGAGACGTTATCTCTTCATAAAGGATATGACGAATACTTTTGCCGA
This sequence comes from Xestia xanthographa, assembly GCA_905147715.2. Classification (NCBI taxonomy): domain Eukaryota; kingdom Metazoa; phylum Arthropoda; class Insecta; order Lepidoptera; family Noctuidae; genus Xestia; species Xestia xanthographa. Next base: position 5,631,935 of record LR990655.1, read on the forward strand.
CCCGCGGTTTCAGTTGGTTTATAGACTAACCCCCGACATGGCCCTTAGCCTCATTGAAGAAATAAGGCCCTATTTCCCTGACACGCAATCATCTGCCGTAATCCCCAAAGAAATTTAATTATTGTTTGACAATGAGCAAATAGCAAGAATTGTATAATACTGATATCAAAAATACTTGCAGTATTTTTTCCTTTTTTAATTAAACAAAGCTATATAAAGTTATCTATGAATTAAAAAAATAGTTTTATTTAAAAAAAAAAAACACTTTTCGCGCTTTACCAGTTTGACAGACGGCTGTTTACAAAGCAGGTTTATTCGAAATGAAATAAAGTTTATTTTGGTTACTAATAAAATCATTTTATATCGTTTGCTGTCTATTAAGTTACTAGCTGTATATTCCTTATTTAAACGGAACTAAATATTCAAATAAACCTATTTTATTTACTATTTTAAATTTTCTACCACGGTCATCTATTTACTACCATTTTGTAGCGTTCCCCATAAACACAATGGTCAATGGGATAGAAAAAAACTTATCCGTTCGGATCTGTGAATAGCGTTTTGACAGTTCTTCGGCTCGGAAATGAGATTGTCGAATACGGTTCCTTACCGACACGGAAACTTATCGAATTGTTTAGAATACCCCTGCTGTACTCTTATAACCACCCATCCACATTCATACTCAAAACTTTCCTCACGCCTTTTTCCTCATTCATCCATGTTACCCTACGTTTCATAATCTACACTATGTTGCTTTGAAAACAGAACTTACCTACCATAACGACACAACACTATACCATCATCAATTTCAATTAAACATCAAAGCCACTATATTGTTCTACAATTAGTCTTCTATTCATACAAGAAGTTATAATTAGCACAAATAATGTTAGACTGGTCGCGAGTAGCCTGTAGACCCGCCCACGGGTTTCAGACAAATTAGGACAGTTCCGAATTATTGTCTGAAACGATGACTATCGTTTTTGGTTACGTGGTGATAGTAAATTCAACGTTATGTCTTATACGCTTAGATTCATTTATCCCCCAAAGTAATTTCTGCCAGGGATGGGAATTTCAGATCTAGTAATAGGACGCCACTTAAGCATTTTTAGAGTTAGCTTGATCTACACGTTAATTATATATTATATCATGCTCGTTGCCACAATGGGGAGACACAGGCAAAGGTTATGATGGCGCCACCATAGCTGGTCTCAATCTGACCAATGAGGTTAAGCTATTTTGAAATATAAAATGACGTTACCACATTTTCAACATTGGTTGAAAATGTGGTAACGTGTGGTATCGTCATTGGACGATGTTGGGAACCAGCTATGCTAGCGCCATTAGTTCCACAGTGTGTCTCCCCATTGCCTTCACTTCGACTGTTCTTGCTACGCAGTGAATAATAATATCTACTTATATTGATCTCGAGTTCGGACCATTGTTTAGGTGTTTCTGATTTTTGCAGTATGAGATTGAATAATTCTGCTAGCGGAGTGGCCAGAATTTCTTGTGCTGTCTTCAATGCTTCGTTTGTGATATTATCCGATCCTGGGGATTTTTCTACTTTTAGCCTTCTTGTTGCCTCTATAACTTCCATTTCGTCTATTAGTTTTATGTTCTCTTCACTACTGTGCCTTGTGTTGATAATTTGGGTTGAGGGTTTTTGAGTTTTGTTATTGTATAGTTCTCTATAAAAATCGGTTGCGGTAGTGATAATATCTATATGCTTGTTCAGGTCTTTATCTACTTTCTTTACTCCCTCTATCCACGTGTTGTTCGTTCTGAGATCTTTGTGGGCCCTTTTTGTGCTTCCTGTCAGATTTAGATTTCTCTCTATGATATTTTGTCTGTATGTTGCGTAATCGTTTTTTATATATTTATTGACTAGTTTGTAGAGTGCGGCAAGTTCGTTTTTTAAAGCCCTAGTTTTATGTTTTGTTCTCTGCAGTTCTTTCCTTCTTTGCAATAAAGCTGCTGTTCGCTCAGACAGTATTTTATGGCGTTTTTGGGCGTCTTCTGTCAATCTGGCTTTTTTAAGCTACAGGTGATAGCGTTTGTGATGCTGTCGTAGTAGGTTTGTACTTTGGTGTTCTCCTGAAGGGTGGGTAGATCTGCTAGCAGTTTTGATAAGTTCGTCTTGTAATTCAATATCTCCTCTTCGCACTTTAGTTGGTTTGCTTGTTTATTTGCGAATTTCACTCTACTTTTCCTATAACCAGTTAGTTTTACTTTTGCTCTGATTAGCCTGTGATCTGACGGATAGTTTAGATTCATAGTACCAATGTCTTAGAATATTTTCGGATGATTAGATAATAATATATGTAGTCTATTTCGTTTTTGTAATCACCACTTGGAGATCTCCATGTCCATCTTTTACTTTGCTTCTTTTTGAAACATGTATTTATAATCATTAGTTTGTGTTGCAGCCAACATTATTCTAATTTACAAGAAAGGAGACCCAAAAATGTTGGTAACTACAGGCCGATAAGCTCACTACCGAGTCTATACAAGCTGTTCTCCGCAATCATTAATGCAAGAATCAGTCCTGAAATCGATGATAGGCAAGCAGTAGAACAGGCAGGCTTCAGGAAGGGGTTCTCTACGCTAGACCACATCCACACCCTTGAGTTGATTATACAAAAATACCAAGAACAACAGAGACCCCTATACCTAGCATTTATTGACTACCAAAAAGCTTTCGACACGGTAACACACACCAGCATTTGGGAAAGTCTGAAAGAACAAGGAATCCATGAAGTGTATATTGAGGTCATCAAGAGCATATACAAGAATAATATGGGGAGAATAAAGCTAGAATCTCTAGGTCCAAGCTTCCCCATAAAAAGGGGCGTAAGGCAAGGCGACCCACTGTCCCCGAAAATATTTACAGCTATCCTGGAGGTCATAATCAATAAGCTAAACTGGAGTAAAATGGGAATCTATGTGGATGGCGCCTTCCTAAGCCACCTAAGATTCGCAGACGACATACATAGTTTTACTATCGGAAACAAGCTCGCAGCTACAGAGTATGATTGAGTCCTTACAGATAGAAAGTACAAATGTAGGACTGGAAATTAATCTCACCAAGACCATGACAATGACAAATAGCAGAAAGGTACCAATAAGAGTCAATGGAGATTCACTAGAATATACGGAACACTACATATACTTGGGAAAAACAATCAGTTTTGACAGAAAGACCAATGAAATAGAAATAGACAGGAGAGTGCAACTAACGTGGAATAAATACTGGAGTCTCAAATAAATTTTTAAGAGCAACTTGCCTATAAGCCTGAAAACTAAGATTATGAACTCGAGCCTCATACCGTGTTTGACGTACGGGTGCTAGACGTGGAAATTCACTGCCAAAGCTAAGCACAAAATCACCACCTGCCAACGGGGAATGGAGCGAAGTATGCTCAAGGTAAGGAAAATAGATAAAATACGTCACACAAAAATAAGAGCTATAACGAAATCTAAAAATGCCTTGACCTATGCACAAAAGCTAAAATGGAAAGGGGCAGGCCACCTTGCGAGACTTTCAGACCAACGATGGACCCTAAGAGCGACCACATGGAAGGGCCCGCAAGGGAAAAGAAGCAGAGGAAGACCACTAACACGGTGGGAGGACGAGATTATAAGAACAGCCGGCTCAAATTGGAGCTAAATAGCTAAAGACAGAGACACATGGGCAGCTTTGGAGGAGGCCTTTACCCAAACTGGGGTCCTTGCAAATGAAGAAAACTAACTAAACTAACAACTACATTCAAAACAAGAAACTAACCCACTAACACATCCCACTAGAAATAAGTTAATATTGTAAAAATCAAGCAAGGAATAAACAGGCTTTTTTATTTTTATTTTTTATTATTGATCTCGACTTGGCACACGAGATTGTCGGCATGTGGAATGTCAACTCAGCTATCATTGTGCCGATATTTCGTAACGGCCAATGGCCTGATAGCCAAGAGCCTTGACGAGCAATGGTTGAAGCTCTCGCTAGGCGTTTGGATACGGCCCGCATTGTAAGGAGGTTCCTGTCTCTGGAATCCTTACCACCGGCAGCTGTGATACTGCTCCCGACACCGGTAGAAACCTATTTTTTAAATTATTGTAAATGGTTAAGAAATTGTAAAAATATTAAAAAAGTGTATAAAAATGAATAAATAAAATAATATCTACTTATTATTGTACTGAAATGATAAAATATGAATACCAGCCTATTTATATTCCACTATAAACCAAAGGCCTTCTCTTGTACGGAGATGGAATGGTTGATCTGAAAGTAAAGTATGTGAACATCAATCACAATGTTTCATAATTCAATAACTTCCGCCCTTTCCGTAAACCCTCTCACGTATTACAGCTTCGTCCATCACATCTGCTAAAATAGAACACAACACTTTAAAATCAATACCCACTGTTGTTTAGCTTCAAAAGTTCGCATCAAATTTTATCAGCTCTCGTCTCGCTCCACGGTTTTTATTCCTTGCAAATAAATCTCATGTGTCTCAACCTCGAGCCACGCGTACTAAAAACCTTATTATGGTTTCAATAAAGGCTCGTGTAATATGACTATAATATGTTTTGTGGAGTACTGACACATAATGTATGGATCTTGTTTAAACCTAACAGGTTCAAATTCAGAATAAGATGTGGGAATAAAATGGTGTGCGAGAGTTTACTAATTATAATGTAATATTTTTGTGTTGAAATTGTAATATTTCTAAATGCATTTTCATCAAAACTGAAGTAGTGGGAGAGTAGGTTTTCAGAAGCTTTGCCACAGGATATCTGTTAAAATTGCGGCAAGTCAGCATACGAGTATAAAGAGGCTCAAAAAAGTTGGTAGTGTAAACCCCTTTGGAAGGTTTCTTGCCAACAGTTTTGATTAAAAATGGATATCGCAAAACATACGCAACATCAGGCCTTGTTTTTTTTTTTTTTTTCGGGTCATCAAATGACTCCTCGAACGCGCCGTCGACACGGCCTGTCATCATGAGACGGACGGACGGCGAGCTAGCCCATAGCCCACCATCCACAGGCCCATAGCATCACGCCTGTCATCATCATGATCATATCAGACCAGAATCACCAACTGCTGGGAGATGTCCCCTTTGTTCTGCCATACTTCCCTGTTCTGTGCGTCCCATAACCAGGTGTTTTCTGCGACTTCGACGATATTGTCGACTAAACGAACTTTGGACGGCCTTCGTTTCTTTGGCCTAACCTATGGCCACCACTCCATCAAGGCCTTACTCCATTGGACATACCTGTAATGCTAATAAATATTAGGTAGAGGTCATTAAAATATATGTAGGTTCTATTCATCACAAAAAAAACCTCAGCTACATAAGAAATGGCCTCGAGAGCATTTCAAAATTAAATACGACTTCAACGCACTTCCCCAAGGGATAATCAGGTAATGTTCCATATCGAATTTTATTCAAAATGAAGTTCTTAAACCGTACTTTACAGATTCCGAGATATATTCGTGAAATTCTTCAAACTCATTCGTGAACGCAATATTGTTGAAGACAAGGCCTAACCGTGAGCGGAGCGATTTTATAAGCGGAATGCAAAAAGCTCCAGTTTGACTTAGAAATTGTTGTTATACTTTTACCAAGTAGCATAAGCATAATCAGCCTGTTATTTTCCCACTGCTGGGACACAGGCCTCCTCTCTATGAGAGGGAATGGGCTATAATCCACCACGCGGGTCCAGTGCGGGTTGGTAAATGTCACATATCTTCGAAATTTTGGTTCTAGGACATGCCGGTTACCTCAAGATGTTTTCCTTCACCGTTTTATCGGTCACTTACCAAGTAAACCCTGGAATAATTTCAGTGTAGTGTCCACAAAGCACTGTATTCATTTGTGGACGTCGTATTAAAATTGGTTTAGGTTAAATTGAAATACAGGATGAAATTGCCTTCTAAATGTAAATTATTTTTGGAAAATAATGATTATATCAATTTTTTCCTAACTCTTTATTCTCTCAGGTCTCGTATCTACACTGTACGTATATTATTTACTAGCTGTTGCCTGCGACTTCGTTCGCGTGGCTATTTAAATGTGTAGGGGTAAGAAAAAAAGTCACCTATCTACTATTCCAGACTATAATCTATATTCGTGCCAAATTTCATCGTGATTCGTTCAGCCGTTCTGGCGTGACTGATTAACAAATATCCATGTATCCAACTGTCGCACATAATATGTACGTATAGAGCAGTAAGATTTAAATCGCTCATCAGAACCTCAACTCGCTTACCGTATAGCCTCTCTTTACCCCCAAACTTGGTCCCTGAACGCGAAATGGTACAATCTCGCGTTCCCTCCGCGCTTTACGGCCAGTCAGGACAATATTGCCTCCTCTCAAAGATCTGATAAATAAAAAAACTTTCGCCGACGATGTTTTATAGGACACATTTTAAGTTGGATGCTGAATATAGGACAAGAATAGATGACCTTGGCTGGGGGAAAAAGTCTGGGTTCCAAGGTGAAGAATATTTCTTGGACTGTTTATTTTTTATGGAGTGAACACCTGTCTCTCGTATCTAAGTAGGTTCATAAACGTTTGTGAACTGTACTAGTGAAATTTAAGCCTTATGGGAGTTGAATTAATCGCTAATTTGGTCATTAATTTTGATATGAAAGGCCGTTAAAGTGTTAATGCATGCAGAAAAAGTAGAGATTGTACAGTTTTTTTAATGTCCCACTGTTGGGCACATAATAAGTAGTTATTTATGCAACTGTTGTATAATGAGGGGTATTAAAACACGAATGTGGGTTTATCACACGAGGCGAAGCCGAGTGTGATAATAGTATCACATGAGTGTTTTAATACCTAATTATGTACAGTTGCATACAAGACTTTATCTACATCCATGATATGAATCCTCCATAAAAGGTTCTGAAACCATAGGGTGTTGCAGTGTTCTAAGAAGTCTATGTAAATTCATGGAAAGTTTAATTGCTTGTATTTAATACAAACAAACCGTGTATAGGTAGTAATATAATTATTTACATTTTGGATTGTTCAATTATCAAAATTCACAAAGCTTGTATCACTCATTTTTGTAAACAACAAAGTACATAATGCAATACTAATAATATCCAAATGTCGAACAAAAATGGCGGGATACGACGTGAATTCGAATTAACCTATGTTTTTTTTTTAATTACGGCGCTGTGGTAGTGAATCGCACGTGCTAGACGTTCGATTCAGTACCACATTCGATGTTCTTTTTTTAAAACGAGTTGCATAATGAAATTCAGTACAACATTATAACACCCGTTTGGGTGTTATAATGGTTATCATGACACTGGCTGTTTTAATGTTGGCCATAAGCTAACTGTTTCAGATACCTTTATAGAGGATTTATAGCATGGGTGTAGATAAAATAAATTAGAAAGAGAAAACAGCTTTATCCTCCTGGATGCCAGCGTCATACCTATATTACATAAAGATTTAAACGTCATTTTATACCGTTTCTCAGCCCAAGCAATCAATATTTGTCGTGTGATTATAGTCAGAAATGACGCTATGGCATCCAGGAGGTTAAAAAAACCGGCCAAGTGCGAGTTGGACTCGCGCACGAAGGGTTCCGTACCATTATCTATACAACATTAGACAAAACGTTGGAAGGCCTCCCACTAGGTGGGCCGATGACCTGGTGAAGGTTGCGGGAATCCGCTGGATGGGAGTCGCACGGGACCGGTCAATGTGGCGACATTTGGGGGAGGCCTATGTCCAGCAGTGGACGTCTTTCGACTGAAATGATGATGATGATGATTAGACAAAACGGCAAAAAAATCACGTTTTTCGTATGGGAGCCCCCGTTTTTCTTTTTTTTTTTTTCGGTTGGGAAATCATCAAATGACTCCTCCCGCTCTGGGCGGAGCAGGAGCCCCCCTTAAATATTTATTTCATTTTAATTGAACTATTTCTATTTAATGATACTATTTTTAAAGTGAAAATACAACTACATAATCTCTGAATATTTCAATCGTCTACCTGTTGCCGTTATTATTATCGAGCAAAAAACGACAAAAAATCATGTTTGTTGTATGGGAGGCCTCCTTAAATATTTATTCTATTCTGTTTCTAGCTATCACGGTTAATGAGATACAGCCTGGTGACAGACAGACGGACAGACGGGCGGACAGTGGAGTCTTAGTAATAGGATCCCGTTTTTACCCTTTGAGTACGGAACCCTGTACTGTAATGTTCTCAAATATAAAATCCATTGATCTAAATACACCACCACTGTTTGCATAATCTTTCAAAAGCATCGAAGCATGAAAAACTTTTCGGGAACAAATTCCCTTTAAGTTTGTCGTCTTTATAAAACACGGTTTCTTGGGCATCGGGTATTGAAAGTTTTATCTATACATATAATAAAACAGTAACGAAAGAAAAACTGTACATTGAGAATTTTCGAGAAAAAATAAGTGGCTTTTGTTAGAAAAACGTAACTGATAACAAAAAGTGACTTTTTTGAATTTTTGTCTGTTTGTCTGTGTGTATAGTACGGCTTCACGCCAAAACTACTGGATAGATTGAATTGAAATTCAGCAAAAATGTTCTTTGTAAACAAAGGAAGGCTTTAGGCTACATATTATCACGCCGTATGTTATGGGAGGTAAGCAATATTGATTTTAAAAGGTTTCTGTTCGTAATTGAATGCACAAAATGACATGTTATAAGCGTAATAATATATTATGTGACGCAGACGAAGTTGCGCGGGTCAGCTAGCGTGAAATATGTTGTGGTTGTTCAAGATATCTATCACTCTAGAGTTGAAAGTATCAAGGAAGGTCATGCTTGTCACATGGTGGGTTGTTACTGAACCAATATGACCTTTTTAGATCGATAAAATGAGTGCCACCAAAAAGGGTGGAATCAGGATTTAAAACGTCATCTAATTGATATTTCAATTTAGTTTTCGTGGTCGTAATCTCCATTTTGAATTCTTTAGTCAAATAAAAAAAAATGTATTGTTCTAGAAATCCTTTTTTTTCTAAAAATGAAGATGACTAATATTTCTTAATAACTTACCTCATCTCAACTTCGATGAGAGAAACACGATAACAGCGTGTAAAACACTAGGGAATAGTACCGACTGCTAGTATTGTCAATTAATTTGTCTAAAAATAGCACTTAAATCATTGATAATAGAAGCCTATCTCGTGGTGTTAGGAGAAGGATATTGGAAAACTATTTTGTGTGTTTGGATAGATAGAGGAAACTATTTTGAGTGTTAATTTATACTCAAAATGTTAGACTAGAATTATTTATGTGTAAAGCCCATTTTGTTTTCGTTTTGAGGATAACATTCCAATTCTTAAAACAACAAATTGCAGGGTGTAATCCTGACCAGCGAATTTACTTTTGTCATAGATCTGAGAGACTGATTTAGATTTATAAATTGTAATATTTGAAAAAAAAATGTGCATATTTATTTCAAACTAGCGGACGTCACGCGGTTTCACCGGCGTAGTTCCCGTCCCCGTGGGAGTACGGGGATAAAATATAGCCTATATTATTCACTGATAATGTAGCTATCCATTGCTGTAAGAATTTTTCAAAATGGTTCAGTAGTTTTTAAGTTTATTCGTTATATACAAAAATACAAATCTTCCTTCTTTATAATATTAATAAAGATATAGGTATGACAAAAACAAGGCCCTGATCTTGTACCTTTGTGCTTTCATCCTTCAGCCTAGATTTTCTAGCGTATAGAAAACAATAACAGCCTCGTTGGTCTAGCAGTCGCAAGTGCCACTGCTGAACATAAGGTCCTGGGTTCGATTCCCGGGTCGGGCAAAGTGTTATTGAGTTTTTCCATCAGGAATTTCGCAGTAGCAGTCACGGAGTCTGAATTTGTACCCGTTTGCTGGCAATATGCTCGCCCCCTTTTTAATAGGACTTAAATATAACAGGTGAAATGTTGGTGTACTATTAAGTACACCTCTGCCTAACCCCCTTCGGGGATTACAGGCGTGATGTTATGTTATGTGTGTTACACAACAATTTTCAAGTCTCTACAAATTTTCACAAAAACTTTAACACAAATAAGGTAACCTTCCAACATAATACAAGCAAAGATTTTCCGTTCAGCCGAGCGCTCTTTCCTGAAATAGCCTCAAACTGAAATAGAAGTCCAATACCAGCCTCTGAGTGCCCCTCGATCAGGTAACGACACTTGTACTGACCTGCATCGACATATAGTTCAATTTATTTGTGATTCTATTGTTATTTCAACGGGGATACGATTGGGTCGTGTCTCGATACAATATCGAAGCAAAGTGTGAAATGTTTTCATCAAATAGAGCTTTGCAATATAAATAAACGTTTATTTGTGCTGAAAAAGAAGGTGTTATATTGATTTTGGTTTATTTGTAAGATTTTCTAAGCGTTTTGAATGCATGGTGACACACAAAGACGGATTTTTGATTGAGAGCAGCGGTGGCCCAGTGGTGGCGGCCCGGACTTACGAACGAAAAGTCGTGGGTTCAAACCCAGGCAGGTGCATTACTTTGTGTAATTATTTCATCACCACTGCTCTCAAAACAGTGAAGGAAAACATCGTGAGGAAACCGGTATGTCTTAGAACCAAAAAAAAAACGAAGACATGTGACATCTACCAATCTGCACTGGGCCCGCGTGCGTGGATTTTCGCCCATTCCTTCTCATTGAGAGGAGGCCTGTGTCCCAGCAGTGGGAATATTAATAGGCTGATGATGATGATAATGACACAAAGACAGCACAGTAGGTAAGAGTTAGCTATTTTTCTGCTGTGATCTTAAAATTGTATCTAATTTCTGTTTTTGTTTTTCCGTCACTTCCTCCTCAAGGTTCATTGGAAGACCAGCGTCAGACAGCATCACCTGTCTGGCATGAATGCTGAAATGGACCTTTTTGGCGCAGCCGTGAGGCACACAGCACATCCTAGATTTTCCTCCTTATTTTGTATCTTTTTAGGGTTCCGTAGTCAACTAGGAACCCTTATAGTTTCGCCATGTCTGTCCGTCCGTCCGTCTGTCCGTCCTCGCTTAATCTCTGTGACCGTTAGCACTAGAAAGCTGAAATTTGGTACCAATATGTATATCAATCACGCCGACAAAGTGGTAAAATAAAACTTGGAAAAAAATGTTTTATTAGGGTAGTCCCCATTTATGTAAAGTGGGAAGTGATTTTTTTTTTTAATTCAACCCTAACTTGTGACATATTGTTGGAAAGGTATTTAAAAATGAATAGGGGTTTCCTAAAATCATTTTTTGATAATGTCAATAATTTCGGAAATAATCGCTCCAAAAGTAAAAAACAATGTGTCCCCCCCCCCCCCTCTAACTTTTGAACCTTATGTTTAGAAAATATGAAAAAAATCTGAAAAGTAGAACTTTATAAGGACTTTCTAGGAAAATCATTTTGAACTTGATGGAAACAACAATTTTTGTACAAAAAAGACAAAAAGTTGTACAAAATAATTTCCTGGACTAAGTTTGTGGTATATTCGTATATGCAAGCATTTTTACATAATGGATACCCACCTTTAAACTCATAAGTGGGAACACTTATTGTGACGGATGGGAAACTATGGAACCCTACACTGAGCGTGGCCCGACACGCTCTTGGCCGGTTTTTATATTATTGTGTGTGTGCATTATACTGACGTCAAATAAATATTTATTCTTTCTTTCTTTAATTTCTTTTTTTTTTTAAATTTTCAGTGTGTCGTTAACTCGTTTATTGTCAGAAGTTATAATTCGCATTAATAATAATTGTAAAACATAAACTAACCCTGTTTTTTTTACTCTGTTACCTTTAAAGAAGAGCACAAGGATAGGCCCTGGTTTGGGACTTAGGATAATTTTTATCCCGTTAAGTACATTTCCTGTCTTCAGGCGGGCGAAGTCACAGGTGATAAAAACCAAGTCTCAGATGAAATTTGTCTGCCACCATAACCTTTAACTTAATTAATTAAACCACTGTTTTTTAATTAATGTTTGTCACATAACCAATTGCGATTGCCTGAGGCCATTTACCACGCCCATGTACGATTTATTTTTGTGCTATAGAATAACTAAATGAACACTACAAAATTTTAATCAATATGACATATAAATAGTTGTTGGTATTGAATATTGCGATTAACTTAAAGAAGGTTGGTAAAAGTCGTTTTACTCGAGGAAAAATTTTATGTTAAAAAGTTTTTTATTAATTTTTGCGCGTGGTACGGAACCATTCTGCAGAACTGGATTATCTTTTGGTGTTATAAAAAGGTGGTGTAGCTGAGGAGCAGCATCAGTCTTGTGTCAGACGTAGTCACTACAACAATCCTACAAAATGTTTGTGAAGGTAAATCAATTTTGTGTTATTTTTTGAAAAATCAATCGAACATTCTTGTATCAATAAATGTTTCAACTATCTTATGTAACCCTTGAAGGGTTTAAACCGAATTAAACTCAGAAAAGAAGAGTATGTTTAAAAATGTTAATTTGATTAATGGTGTTCCATGTGGAACCAAGAACAATCATTCAAGTGCCAATTTATACTGGACTATTTGACTGGACTGTGTTGTGTCATTGTTAAAATTTAAATTTCAAAACTCATGCTTAAAACAATATTTGATATATCACATTTCCCTTCCAGTTCGTCGCACTCTTCGCCGTGATGGCCGTCGCCGCCGCCAGCGACCTCTCCAGCTTTTCCTACGGCGTGGCTGATCCCTACACCGGAGACTTCAAGCACCAGATCGAGAACCGCGTGGGCGACAACGTGCAGGGTCAGTACTCTCTGCTGGAGTCTGACGGCACCCGCCGCACTGTGGACTACGCCGCCGGTGCCGGAGGTTTCAACGCCGTCGTCCGCAAGGACCCTGCCCTCATCGCTGCCACTCCCGCCATCTCTTACGCCGCCCCCGCTATCTCCTACGCTGCCCCCGCCATCTCTTACGCCGCCCCCGCCTTCCCCTACGGTTACGCCAAGTTTGGAGCTCTCGGATACGGAGCTCTCCCGTATGCCCGCTACTACTAGATACCTATAATTCACCCGTTTGTAAATAAAAAGTATATGGAGCTTTAACCTAAAATTGTTTTTATATTTTCTAAAACACTCATTTTTCTGGGTGAATAGGACCTACAAAAGATGAAGTGCTTTTTACTTTGGTCTTTTTCACTTTTTATTTGCTTTATTGCAAGGTAACGGTTTCTTATTGAATTTATTAGGGTTCCGTACCCAAAGGGTAAAAACGGAACCCTATTACTAAGACTTCGCTGTCTGTCCGTGTGTCCGTCTGTCCGTCTGTCTGACACCAGGCTGTATCTCATGAACCGTGACAGCTAGACAGTTGAAATTTTCACAGATGATGTATTTTTGTTGCCGCTGTAACAACAAATACTAAAAACAGAATAAAATTAATATTTAAGGGGGGCTCCCATACAACAAACGTGATTTTTTTGGCCTTTTTTTTTATAATAATGGTACGGAACCCTTCGTGCGCGAGTCCGACTCGCACTTGGCCGGTTTTTTTTCTATATCGTCTCGTTACCAAACTTTCTTAAGTTTTCTTTTCTTTACTGGACTTATAACTTTTGCAATTTTGTGATAAGCACAGCAGTGCTGCTAAAACGTTTACAAGAAAAGTTTTACAAGCCAAATAAAACAGACTACACTGTGCTACATGCAGGTTGAAAGCAAGCATCATGTGAAGAGAAAGATGTTTTACTAACAAGACTACGTACGCCTGCACTGCCGACATTTTCCTACATTTTGCATTGCTATTCCATTTTCCTGACGAGTGTGCGACTTGCTTGGAAATTGTGAAATATATAACAGTTGTTCTCGTTTTACTACGAGAGATGTAAAATTCATAAATGTTTCTGGGAGTTTGTGCTTGTCTGCATACTAAACTAACAGATAGCCCTGAAAGAGACTCAAAGGTTTCAGTAAGAAAACCGCTAAAGCCAACTTAATACTTTATGAAAAGAAAACCACTTCTACATTATAGTACAAGATTCGATTTACCGTTAAATATTATATCTCAGCAAACAACTTCGTCATAACCAAACATTTCGTGCAAGCAAAAACACTAAACAAAGAAAATAATTATGACAACAACCAAAATAAATGCAGCAAAAATCCCGTAAGACGCAATATTACGGCCCCGACCAAGAGTCAGAATTTAATACGAGATCCCCCTTATCTTCCATCCCAGGAGTACAGCTTGTAACAAATCTACTTGCTCCTATTTAAAATAAAAGGATAAGCAGACTTGTTCAAATACAATTTTAATTTAGGAAAGATAAAAAATACAGCTAGTTATAAAAAACTACCTAGCACGCACTCAGTTTTAAAGTTTATGCACTTAGATGGACAATAATGAGTTTACCACACTGTAAGAACGGGAACAAGCGTCAGGGTAGCAGGTCGATACCGGAGTAACCTTGAAGCTGTGCTCTGAAGCAGTAGAAACGGCGGCAGCGCAGATCTCAGAGTTCACTAGGACAGCTCAGCAGCAAGAAAGTGCAGAACTCAGGGCCAGACGTAGGACAGCCCTGCGAGACCAGTAGACGGACAGGCACGTAGTGGGAGTGGGGTACGTGGGAGTAGAAGTCCCAGGAGAAACTTTCGTTGGATCCCCTGGACAGTTTAAGAATCTCACCGCCAAAACCAAGCTGCTCTCTGATACTCCTCAAATCAGATTCCAGAGTAGACTTTTCCAGCCGTCCGTCAGCTCGTTTCTCCCAAAGTAGTCTTCCTTTTTCCAAATCTTAGTTTTCTTCGTGTGGCCATCATCTCAACTGACAAGTGTAGTCAGCCAGGACATATCCATGAGTGCGTAAAGAATTTTATAATATAATTTAATATTAAGTTATTTAGTAAACAATCGTAATAATCTACAAAATATAATGGCTAAACACATATTGATAAAAATAATTTAAATTTTACAAACCAAAAAGAGAAATCATAGAGCTAGACCATAGACTGAGCAGAAAGAGAATTAAAAAACTAACTGACAGTTTGACAATTTGACGCTTGACGTTAAATATCACAACATGAAAATTATAATAATATTTTATTTCAGCTATTTCCAAGTTAAAGAATCGTATTTAAATCGATTTGCTGAGTGTAGATATATAAACAAATAAAATGCATGATGAATAGTATTATGAATGGTGAATATGAAGCGTAAGTATAACATAATACTATATTTCCCCAACGACCCCGAGAAAATTTTTGGCCTAGAACAAAAATTTTGCTAAGGTTAAAGTATTACAGCATTCACAAAACTTACATAACTCATTCAAACACACCGACATCTTACGAAGTTAGGTCAGGTAGGATTCACATTCAATGATCACTACTCAACCTGATAAATCAATAACTTTAAGGCTTATTTTAGGAGTTGTAATCCGCTCGCGTCTAAAACCACTAATGAGATGAAAATAGAAAGATTTTAACAAAGGCTTATTTTTAACGGAGTTGTCATCCGCTCCTAATCAACTTTAATTGATATTTAGTTGACTTTTAGAGTCAATAGTTAACATGGGCTTATTTTTATGGAGTTGTCATCCGCTCCAATCAACTTTTAGAGTTGATAGTTAACAAGGGCTTATTTTTATGGAGTTGTCATCCGCTCCAACCAACTTTTAGAGTCGATAGTTAACAAGGGCTTATTTTTATGGAGTTGTCATCCGCTCCAATCAACTTTTAGAGTCGATAGTTAACATGGGCTTATTTTTATGGAGTTGTCATCCGCTCCAATCAACTTTTAGAGTCGATAAAAAGAAACAAGTTAGTCATATTAACTTGAAGAAAAGAGAAGAATAGGTATAAAGGAAAATTAAGAATAATCTTTTAATGGTTTAAGAAGCGATGAATGAATTAAAAAATAAATAGAGTTTTAGTACGCCGAAAATAACTCTATTATAGAAAAAGGAAAGAAGAAAGAGATGAGTCATAAGTATAATAAGAAAATAGCAAAAGTACGAGTATAGGGATAGCAAAACAGTGTAAAAGAACATAAACTTGGAGTATATAGGATTTGAGTTCTGAAATAGGATTCTAAAGTAGCCTACTTGTGGTGGATGAAGGGATTCAAGTACCTATGGAGTTTAAGAGAGAATAAGGGAAAGAGGGGTCAGGTCAGAACCACAACACCGCAGACAGTAAAATCCGAGTAGACGTCAGGGCAGCTCCCGTTATACAGTAGTCGGTAAGCTCCGAGTTAAACGTCAAGGGCAGCAGTAAGTAAGCTCCGAGTAAACGTAAGGGCAGCTTCCGCAATACAGTAGCCGGTAAGCTCCGAGTAAAACGTCAAGAGAGTGAGTGTTGGACACGGTGCAAAAGTGTTTAAAAATTTAAGAGTAAGACATTAAAGTCTAAAGAGGATCGATTTAATGATAATACAAGAAAAGAAAATTAAAAATCGTAAACCAAGAAAAACTTATTTGTTTTGGTGGTAAAATTCGGAACTAAAGCATAAAGTGTAGTACACATGATTGCCACCTTAAAGTTTGTTATACTTTAGTACCTATTTTTGCCACCGCGCAAAAAAGACTAGTACTCCATGCCCATAATACTCCATGGCCTGTTACCTAGCAACCAATGACAAATAACAAGTTGAAAAATATTTTGAGAGCCCACGATGCTAAACTTACTTCGGTATGATTTCCAGATGAAATATGAATAAATATATATAATAAGTGTGTAGGAGAATAGTGAAGTATTTGTAATAGGAGTTAGGTACGTAGATGTATAGGTTTGTAAAAACGTCCACAGGATATTCTCAAATAGTACGTCGTAGAGTAAGCCAAACCCCAATTTGTAAATGACCACGAATGGTTTTAAGAACACTCACAAGCGAAGACTGAGTACGATTACCAGTAGGTAAATGCAGTGTTGTGCAAATATGTGGGGTGCAGTGTAATGATGTATTGGTCGAGAGTTATGTGTAGGAGGAAACGTCGTAAAGTAAGCCAGTCTCCAAACTTGGTAGTACTCACAAGTGGGTTAACACTCCCAAGAGGCCGAAAGGGTGCCAATTATCTTTCAATAACGGTATGTGTGTAGGGGTGAAGAATACCTAGATGATGTTTAGTTGAAGAGTTGAGTGGAATAGAAGAGTCTTTAACAGGAGAGCTGAAGAAGAAAAATAAGTTAAGTTAATATTAAAAAGAGTAGGTAAGCCAAATAAGAAGTCCAAAAAGAAATACTAGTGCTAGTTTTTTTAGAATTTTGAAAATAAATGAGTGGGTTCGAGTTGATTTTACGGGGGGCGCCAATTTGTAACAAATCTACTTGCTCCTATTTAAAATAAAAGGATAAGCAGACTTGTTCAAATACAATTTTAATTTAGGAAAGATAAAAAATACAGCTAGTTATAAAAAACTACCTAGCACGCACTCAGTTTTAAAGTTTATGCACTTAGATGGACAATAATGAGTTTACCACACTGTAAGAACGGGAACAAGCGTCAGGGTAGCAGGTCGATACCGGAGTAACCTTGAAGCTGTGCTCTGAAGCAGTAGAAACGGCGGCAGCGCAGATCTCAGAGTTCACTAGGACAGCTCAGCAGCAAGAAAGTGCAGAACTCAGGGCCAGACGTAGGACAGCCCTGCGAGACCAGTAGACGGACAGGCACGTAGTGGGAGTGGGGTACGTGGGAGTAGAAGTCCCAGGAGAAACTTTCGTTGGATCCCCTGGACAGTTTAAGAATCTCACCGCCAAAACCAAGCTGCTCTCTGATACTCCTCAAATCAGATTCCAGAGTAGACTTTTCCAGCCGTCCGTCAGCTCGTTTCTCCCAAAGTAGTCTTCCTTTTTCCAAATCTTAGTTTTCTTCGTGTGGCCATCATCTCAACTGACAAGTGTAGTCAGCCAGGACATATCCATGAGTGCGTAAAGAATTTTATAATATAATTTAATATTAAGTTATTTAGTAAACAATCGTAATAATCTACAAAATATAATGGCTAAACACATATTGATAAAAATAATTTAAATTTTACAAACCAAAAAGAGAAATCATAGAGCTAGACCATAGACTGAGCAGAAAGAGAATTAAAAAACTAACTGACAGTTTGACAATTTGACGCTTGACGTTAAATATCACAACATGAAAATTATAATAATATTTTATTTCAGCTATTTCCAAGTTAAAGAATCGTATTTAAATCGATTTGCTGAGTGTAGATATATAAACAAATAAAATGCATGATGAATAGTATTATGAATGGTGAATATGAAGCGTAAGTATAACATAATACTATAAGCTGCACAAACAATCCGAAGTTCCAAGTGATCGTACCGCTGATAATACTGTTAATTTACCCAATGACATACTACACTGTGTACATGTTTGGATGAATTATGGAGGTAGTCAAGTTACTGTTGTAAAAATAAAGAAGATTTAAGATATTTTCGAGGAGATTTTGATGAATGAGTCTTAAGTCTTAACCACTCAATGATATTACACTTACAAGATAAGTGCATCAGTGTCGTTTACCGCCATTTTTTTGCTGGATATACCTACCCATAAAGTTAAATTCTACCTAAAGATCCTAAGATCTTTAGGCAGTCTTTGCGATATCAATATAACATCTTACTCGTAAGTAATCCTCGAAAACTCGACTGAGGTGTACTTATACGAGTAGCTAGCACTCATCAACACAACGCATACTCTTAGGCACGGTAACGACATCACCTCAAATCGGGTTCAGCTAGTAAAAATGAGGGGACGTGATGTCAATCTGATGCAGTGCTTAATTATGCTAGTTTCGTGCGATGTGAGTTTAAAACTTCAATACTCAATTCTTTATTGCTTCTATCTTACTAACAGACCGAAAACACGAAAAAACCCGAGGCTGGTCCGCGACATCAAAAACCAAATAAAATATTACGTTCAGCAGTATATTTTTGGGATTTTCTGGAAGATTTAATAAGAAAAGGAATGATCTACAAAAAATCTCATACGATGTGTGAATAAAGGCAATATTATATTTTTATTAGCACTTATCTTTATGACGAGATTCCGAGCGGTAGCGGCTATTTGCATAATTCCTCTAGCATTTTTATTAATATTGCTGGGACTCGAAAGTATTTCGTTCAATTTATTTTCATAACCGTTTTAATTATGGCGCAACCAGCGTTCCCTGCTAATGCTTTCTGATAAATTTTAATAAAGGGTCTATGATTTTGTCGTTTTAACTCTTCGAACCGGTCCGGACAAATTGCGGACGTGGCTCTGTAGGTACTTTGACTGATAATGAACTTGAGGATCTATCAGAATCCAGGGTCTTCCTGCAGCCATGATTTATTTCTTATTGTTGATATCCTGTCATTGGAAGTCACTGCCATGATGAAAGACTTCACGTAAAAATCATATCAATGGAAAGTTGGAAAACTGCAGAACTGTTAGGAATGTAAACAGCAAGTTTTTAAACAAAAGCTACTCGTTGTCACTTCATCAGAAAATTTATAATTTTCAAGACAGTTCATTGAGTTAGCTATTACGGTATGCAAATATTATTATTATAATTTATTTAAATTACTATAAAACCTAGTTTGTATAAAAACTAATAGATGGCGCGTCCCACCGTCCTCAGTTAACAAATTCATTAATATTTTATCTCACTTTGCTAGAATTTCTTCAATTTTCATCTCATTGTGGCGCCGGAGTAATAACAGAATAAATTTAAATTTTCCTTTCGCAATCAAGATATAATTGCTTTTTAATTCCTCAGTATCAACTGTTTTATGAGTAGGGTTCCACTGTATGAGGTCCAATTTTAATGTAAAATTATGCTTTTGGAAACTGCCTAGAATTAATTAAATAGGCGACGTGTAATTAACATGTAGGTAATTTGAAAGTTTAATGTTGATTCAGAATTGTAATTGCGCTATTTAAACAACGTTTTAAACATTAAATGGACAAAAAAAACTTAGTCCGTCATAAAGATTTCCAAAAAAATATTGGACACATTTTTTGTCTTTTTTCACGTAAACAAAAAATTAAGACGATACAGTGCGTCGAAAAATCGTGTGACGTTTGAGTACATTTTTTATTCAAATGTGACGTCACAAGCCCCCACTCATGATCTTTGACACGTTTTATCTTCGTCATTTTTTATTAATTTGATAAAACAAAAAACACGTATCCAATATTTTTCGATAATCTAACTGACGGACTAAACAGAATCATATTTTTTTAGTGAGTCATCATCTCTATTATGTTTAACACACGTAGATTAGTTCTTTAATAAAAATATTTTAGCAGCAAAAGCTGCTAAATTGACTACAAAAAAAAACAAATTGATTTATCACGCCGCCCGCACCAATCGTGCACGTCCGATCTTTATCGCTTCACCGATATAAATGACATCTAATTACCCCCACTCCTCGCCCCTTCGTCTATCGCACGCGACTACCCTCCAAAAATCCGTCCCAAATCGTTAACCTTTAAAAGAGGTTGATCAATAATTTAACAAGCGATGATTGATGAGTGTCGATCCTAACCCTAATCATGAAAATGCACGCCAGTTAGGTGGCAAAACTGTTAGTTTAGGATACAAGGATCAATCAATGTTTAATAAGTTTCTTCTCGTTATCTCAACTATTAGCATATTGATATTTTCAGGAGATTCGGTTGAGGTTATGATTGAGTTTAGCTGCTTAGTTGGTAATTGAATGGAGGGATTATCTGAGTCAAGGTCTTAAAGTTGGACAGGTAGGCAGAGGCACATCCACGTTTTGCTGAATTGCATTGAATAAAATAAAAGGTTATTTTTATTCTCGCGATCCCTGATTGCTCAAAGGTTTTCGCAGGTTTAACTATTGAACGTTGCAGTGGCAAATGAATTTCATTTATTGCATAAATATTAATTATATGCTCAGTATCTGGATTCGCGGATGGAATGACCACAAAACTGCTTGCAATATGGACGCTTAAACTTTCTCTGTGTAATATTTATAAATGAAAACAAATGACAATGATGAAATTAAATGATATTTATTTTTGCAAGTAGGTGTTTACAAACACTTTTACACGTAATCTTTAAAACTAGATGGGGCCGGTGTTTCGTATCTGACTACTCTGAGAAGAAACATTCGAAACAAACTCAGAGGTAATAGTCTCTTTTGAAGTCCAGACATAATCTTGCTCAATTCACATGAGGACTATGCAGATTAGTGTCTGAGATGGTCTTTTGAAGAAAGAACCACACATGGCAGATTTGAGTGGACCTGTCCAGTCAGTGTTCGTCAGTTATAAAAAATCAAAAAAGTTATAAATAAAGCGTCCCAACAGATGGATTCGTTAGTAGAGAAATACTAAAAGTAAAAGGTAACAATATCCAGCACATAAAATAGTTTATAGATATAATCATCTGCCTAGCCTTTTTCCCAGACTATGTATGTTGGGGTCGGCTTATAGTCTAACTGGATGCAGTTGAATATCAGTATTTTACACAGAGTGACTGGCTATCTGACCTTCATATCCCAGTAACTGGGTGATACGATATCTTTTCTTGTTCGATGACTTTCGGCTTCTGACTACTCGTAAGGACTATCAAAGATCTATCAATTAAAACCGGAACCAACGGCGTAACGTGCTTTCAGAAGCAAGAAGAAATCTCGGTATTTAATTATGCTAACCCATCGACGGACCGACGCGTGCGACTGTTATTACTGAGACGCAAGCCCTTACTATTATTATTATTAGGAATTATTATTGTGGAAAGAGTCGAGTGCGTCCCGCCATCTCCTTCTGGGCCTGCCGCGTTGCCGTTTGCTGCTGTTTGGGACCCATTGTGTGGTAATTTTAGCCCATAGCTCTTCCGGCATGCGACAGATGTGGCCAGTCCAGTTCCATTTGAGCTTGGCAGCCGTGTGACCTACATCGACAATTTGAGTTTTGGAACGCAGTGTCGAGTTCCTAATACGATTAGTAATCTTAACTCCAAGGATACTACGCTCCATTACTTGCTGACAGACCCGGAGCGACACATGCCCTTCAAAATAGTTTATAGATAATTAACATATGACAAAGCAATCAGCTGTCATTTCACGCTGAATTTCAGACGCATGCAATCTACATTACAATTTCTGCCCAATTCTAAACATCCATTCGTTCTACCAATGAACACGTGTCATTAAATACCCCGAATTTCAATTGTTTCACGGATATTGTCTGTCGAAAATTCCATTTTGTATCTGATCATCAATTACCAGGTGTTCCACTGTTCTGATTAATGATGCCACTTTGTGTACAGCAACGGAATAGGTAATTATTTTCAGACAACGGAATTTCAGTTTCGTAAATATTGTTTTCAATTAACCTTGTTAAATTGTTTAAGATCGTTTATTTATTGGAATAGATTAGTCTAAATTCGCCTGTAATTTTGGTTTTATTTAATTTTGAGTTTGCTTTTCTAAGAGATCTTTGACCTATTTAAACAGTTCACAGGCTACAAAATTAAGTGACATAAACGACATTTTTTATTATTATTGTATAATTATGTAGGTTGTAAGCAAGCAGGTGCATCGAACTTCTTGATAATAATATTAGTTTATTCCTAAAATTTAGGGAAAATTGAGTATGTCAGGCCTACGTACTTACTTTCTAACCGACTTTCAAAAGGAAGAGGTCAATTAGATGGCATCAATTATCTGATTTAGAAGTCAAAAGTCGGTGGCAAAAAAAACTGAATCAAACATACAAAAATCACGATTCCTGAAGCTAGCGTTATTTTTCACGTTTTGGTGTTTATTCACCTGGGTTTTATTATTTGCAAAATAGTTTTTTTTATTACCTACCTGTTACAAGACTTGTTACAATTCAAATGTTACAAAACCTTGAGTATGCTATGATGTTAGACAAAACTATTCCACGGAACACGACTCAAATGATATTGTAACATCCGGAAATCCATTTCCGGTCATATTAGTCGAGAGTTTCCGCGTAACGACATGTCAAACGTCGAATACTAGGAAGATATGATTGACACACGGAAAATATATTTTCCCGACGTAGAAATGATTTCTCACGTTTTCGGTTGATTTATTGTCGATTTTGTAGTCTTTACATAGTGCTTCTGACGTTTGTTTGATCAAATTTTTTATTCAATAAATTGAATAAAAAATTTGATCAAACAAACCTAAAGTGGGACCAGGCCCACGAATCGCGGATGTTAGGTATTAGTCGGTAGGAATCAGTATTATTATAAAATCTTACGTTATTCCTTCCATGGGGCTTTCCCCACACCTAAAAGGCCATATTCTTACAGCCTTATTCATAAAAAGTTAGAGCCTCCTTGAAGGCTCCTTGATGGCCCGATGCTAAAAAACATGATTCATAAACGTCTGCTAACGCTAATCAGTCCATCAAGGCTCTGCTAAAGTTAGAAGACTGTTGACCCTCCTATAACTCTCTGCTAAGTCACAAAGTGGCGGCCGCAAATTTGAACAGCTGACTTTGACAAGAGCAAAAAACCATACCGATGATAATTTTAGTGAAGGGAGGGTTACGCAGATTAAAAAAAAACCAGGAAAATTTATTTTATTGGAATTTGTATTTAAAAATCCTCCTAATTAGGTATCTAAGATGATACGTGTACTAACAATAAATATGAAAAAAAAATATTAGGATGATTAACATAGTTATGGCTTTTTGCACTTAGGTACAACATAAACATGCGGACCGGAAATGGCGGGAAAACAAACATCTCGCTTTTTTAAAAACTTGATCTTGGGGTTGTATCGTCAAATTTTTATCTTTTCTTATTGGTTTATCATTTCTGTTTTATTTCTTTTCTTTTTTCTCGTGTGTATTTGTAAAAAAATGTGTTTTCCCGCTAATTTGTTGTCATTGCTGTCAATTTGTTTTTAATTGTCGATGAGGCCATTTTTAGGGTTCCGTAGCCAAATGGCAAAAAACGGAACCCTTATGGATGTCTGTCTGTCCGTCCGTATGTCACAGCCACTTTTTTCTAAACTATTTGGTAAGTAGATGTATTCTGTGAATCGTATTAAGATTTTCACACAAATATAAAAAAAAAAACAATAAATTTTGGGGGTTTCCATACTTAAAACTGAAACTCAAAAATTGTTTTCATCAAACCCATACGTGTGGGGTATCTATGGATAGGTCTTCAAAAATGATATTGAGGTTTCTGATATATTTTTTTTCTAATCTGAATAGTTTGCGCGAGAGACACTTCCAAAGTGGTAAAATGTGTCCCCTGTAACTTCTAAAATAATAGAATGATAAAACTAAAAAAAATATAATATGATGGTTTTAACTTAATTAAAAAAATACACTATTATTAAAACATCGATCAAAGTTACAACGAACTACAAGAACTTTTATATTATGTTACTTGCTGCTACGGAACTTTTTTGTCTGTTGATTTGTCAAGATGGCCAACATAACGCGTCTAATCCGTCTATCAGCAGCTCATTAACTAGCAGACTGCTAGCAAGCGTTTATGAATCATACTTCTTGACAACCGTCTAACAAGCTTAATGAGTCTACTAGCTAACAGACCAATCAAACCTCAATTAAGGATTTTTTATGAATAAGGCTGCTTTATTGCACACAAAAAAAAAACAAATAAACATATAAGTTGCAATTATATAGCATAGGTACAAAAACATTACGAGATGTTGACATAATAAAATAATAAGAATAAAAATATCGCTGGACATTAACACGCAGCGCCATCTAGCACCACACTAAGCAACGAGGCTTGTGTCGTGGACACCAGATAGTTGATATACTACATAGATACTTTTTGTTTGTAAATACATACTTATTAACATACATACACCAGATAGTTGATATACTACATAGAAACTTTTTTGTTTGTAAATACATACTTATTATACATAAAAACATCCATGACTCGGAAACAAATGTCCATGCTCATCACACAAACATTATTGCTTCAACCGGGATTCGAACCCGGGACCCTAAGAACGTAAGGCAGCCTCACCACCGCTGCGCCATTCGGGTCGTCAATAAATACATGGAATTTAATTATTATATTCAAATCTGCTACAGAGCATATCATCATGCTTCTTAATATACCGCCAAAATGGTTGATCATCGAAAGTAAAATTAGAAAATGTTTAAACTTTTTAATTGCATTTCGACGACCCAAATGGCGCAACGGTAGTGAGGCTGACTTACGTTCTTAGGGTCCCGGGTTCGAATCCCGGTCGGAGCAAAATGTTTGTGTGATGAGCATGGACATTTGTTTCCGAGTCATGGATGTTTTTATGTATAATAAGTATGTATTTACAAACAAAAAAGTTTCTATGTAGTATATCAACTATCTGGTGTCCACGACACAAGCCTCGTTGCTTAGTGTGGCACTAGATGGCGCTGTGTGTAATGTCCAGCGATATTTATTTATTATTTATTTTCTACTTTCTTTTAATATTATCACATTCGCGAGACTTTACTGTTAGCAAAAGAGATTTTACAGAAAAGAAAATGTCTTCCACTTCGCTCTAGTGAGCTGCAAATATTTGTCCTAGTACTACACTAGATGGAAAATGCTAATTTCCAAGTGTTAGCTTTGCTCTCGGCACTCTTGGTAATAGCTTGAAAACTGTTCTATACATTTTTCAACTTTCATTTACATTTACATAACATAATAAACATAGGGATTATGGTTATTGGAGACTGTGTCATAATCACTAGTGCTGGTTTTTTTTTTTTTGTATTAGGATAATACCAGTTGTTTTTATTTTATGAGAGAGATAGAGAATGAGGATAGAAGGTATGTGAAACGTTTGGTAGATTTATGTTTGGAAGAATATTGTGTCAAGTTATCTAGGTTATGTACTGAAACATAATTTAATAAAAACCGCTAAGTTTAAAAAGACTTATATTATATGTCACAGTACCCAAGTCGTAATATTTTGTTATTCTTGTATTATTCTTGATTTTTTTTTTCTAATTGTTTATTTCCGTTGTTATTATAGTTCATATTTTATGTAATTCACCTTGTTTCTTTTGTATATTTTTTTGTGTAATGTATTTTGATTTGTTTAGGTTTATGAATTTATCAAATTTACTGTATGTACCTACCTAGATGATAAGTTAATGATGTGGTTTCCTATGATTGGAAGCACACACTTGTATTTGTCCCTGATCTATGTATACTTGCATGTAATTGTGTAATTTCTGTTGGACATCCAATAAATAAATAATAAAGAAGCTACTGCTTTCCATTACAGTGATATTTTTTACCTAGCAAAGCAATTAGTAAGCTATATTATGGCAAAAAGCCAAAAAATGCAAAATCGTAAAAGATTTTAGCAAATCTCTTTTTCCAAACAGTAATGATCGATGAGCCAGCAATCACTAACTGTTCTCTTAGCGTAATTTTATTAAGTGCCATTAGTTAAGCTTCATTCTAAGTTGAGTCATCTCATTTGTAAAGCAGATAGTAAATGAGGCAGCGATAAAAGCCAAGTTCATTTTTTTATTGTGGCCTTTGAATTGGCCAATGAAATGAAGTGAATTTTGACAGTAAAGGCTGTTCGGGTGTTTGCAAACTTAGGCAAAATAGTCTTTCATTAGCATCTTTAGAACAATGTTTTAATTTAAAAGAATTTCCATGGAATTTCTTGCTCAATCACCATGGAGATCTATGCTTAAATATGAGCAAAGACCCCGGTCCTTTGAGAGTTATAATGCCTTGCTGGGACCGTAGGTTCATCTTTACGTTTTTGGCAGATCAAAGTGGTTTATGTGACTTAAATGCTTTGAGTTAAAAATTTTGAATGAAGAAGGATATTAATGGTTTCTTTGTAACTATAACAGAAAGCCCTTTTTGTTGAGTTACATAGAAACCACTCATGAGGTTGCGGTGGCAATCACTTTTGAAATTGTAAATCGTCGTTGAAGTTTTATCACCACGTACCTACCAAGTCAATTTTTGGCAAATTGACATAATATTGATTTTTGATGCCGTTTGCTAGAAAATCGGAAGACGCGTTGTTTCAGCCAATCAGATAAACAAGCAAAGTCTCTATCTAATTTGAACACAAATTATAAAATGCTATTGTACCTAGATATAATTAAGCAGTTTTTTAATTCTCCTGTAAAGTCTCTATTTTTGACTTACGTAGTGTTCCTCATTGTGACCTCAACGATAAAATACATAGTTGGTTTGCACACTGGCAGAGCTGGCATAGTTACTCCATTGCCATTTTGACATTTCTGCAGGTAAAACAACGATGATAACAGAATACATCCATGGCCAGATACAGGTGGCGGATCGCGTCACGACAGAGACAGGAGACCGAGACAGGAAACTGAGGGTCGAGACTGAGACCGCAACCAAAGCTACAATTCATGACCGTTCAGGAAAAGACCGAGACCCTTGTCGCGGTCTCCCGTCTCAGTCTCCTGTCTCGGTCTCCTGTCTCGGTTGCAATGCAAACCTTTTAGTCTGCGAAACAAAACAAATGTTTCTTCAGCAATAGACAAATCAGGGAAAGGGAATCGAATGTCTTAGTGACGAGGAGGGATGAATCGCATGTGACTAAAAAAGTTTTGAATGTAAATGTTGATGGATGGAGAGGGAGAGGAAGACCAAGGAAACGATGGATAGATTGTGAGAGTAATGATCATCCGCCTAGCCATTTTTTTTTTTTTTTTTTTTTTTCGGGTGGGAAATCATCCAATAACCCCTCCTGCTCTGGGCGGAGCAGGAGGGAGTGTCAGACTTTTACTGACTAAAACCCATCCATGTTCCTTCATCGCCCTTTGTGTTCCGGGGCCACGGTATAACAACTTGGCAACATTTGCGGTAAATACCGCAAATGTTGCCAAGAACCTCATCATCCGCCTAGCCTTTTCCCAACTATGTTGGGGTCGGCTTCCAGTTTTACCGGATGCAGCTTAATACCAGTATTTTACATGGAGCGACTGCCTATCTGACCTCCACAACCCAGTTAGTACCGGGTAAAACAATACCCCTTGGTAAGACTGATTGTCAGACTTTTTGGGCCTCTAACTACCTACGACTGTCAAAGATCTACAAATGACAGCCGGGACCAACGGCTTAGCGTGCTTTCCGAGGCACGGAGGAAACTCGGTATGTAATGGGTGGTCACCCATCTACAGACCAACCTAGGCAAGCACGGCTTAACCTAACGATCGACCCGAGCGGCTGTCATTATTTTGTGAGTGAATGATGTGAGCGAAAAATGAGTAAATGATTGCGTGACGGTTACCAGGGGAGAATAGAAGAAAAAAACGTGTTGTGCCGACCACAAGTAACATGTGATAAGAGCAGGAAGATGATGATAAACAATGGTGTCGATTCTGTTGTCTATTGCTATCTTTTACTAAAAGGCAGTGCGAGAAAAGGACGTCTATAGCTATGAACTTAGAGATAATCAAACTAGTTTTTGCCTTGCGCTTCACCGTGTTTTTAGTCAACATGTTTTTACGTGCACCCTTCATTTGGAGGTTTCCGGCGACTGGGACCGCAATTAACTGGGACCGTGGTCCCAGTCGCCGGATCCGTAAAAAATAAATATTTTTCTTCCAGCGACTGGGACCACTCATAGATAACTTAAAAAAATCTATTATTCAAGCCAAAATTAGTACAGTCAATATGTACTAATTTTGGCTTGAATAATAGATTTTTTCGCTGGAAGAAAAATATTTATTTTTTACGGATCCGGCGACTGGGACCGCGGTCCCAGTTAATTGCGGTCCCAGTCGCCGGAAACCTCTCATTTGTATGAAAATATTAGTTCCAACTAAATTTGACAGCTCTAAATTACGTCCGTCTCTTTCTCGTTTTATTGGAGAAAAAAAGACAGCAATAGCCTAAATTAAGTTTGGTTTGTGCACAACAGAATAGACACCAATGTAAAAAAATGTTTTGTTTTGCTTCCCTTATAGCACCATAAAGAAAGAATTTAAAAAAAATCTTCTAATACTCGATCCTAAATAGGTCACAAAAGCTAGGCCTATCTTTAAAATGTCAAGGCTAAGTTTACACTTGCCCAAGTTTTGATAATTTTAACAACTCTACACAGGTTCGTGTTCATATACTTTGGTTGAATAGACATCGATGTTTCATCTATTGGAACATCGTTGCCTGATTGCTTATTCAACCGCCCTTGTAGATAGGTTCTTGCGTAATTTTATTAGAATTAAGGGTAAGTACCGTCTTAGTTGAGGCGTTTATTATGCCTCTAAGACGACCCTCTGACCTAATGACGTATCTACTCAAACGCTAGTTATTTTAAACCCGACTACTAGTGACTAGTGGTCTCAAGCACTGAGCATGAGATTCTGGGTTCAATTCCCAGGTCGAGCAAAGTGTTATTGACGACCCGAATGGCGCAGTGGTAGTGAGGTTGCCTTGCGTTCTTGGGGTGGGAGTGTTCGAATCCCGATAGAAGCAAATGTTTGTGTGATGAGCATGGATACTTGTTTCTGAGTCATGGATGTTCATACATTAAGTAGGATGTATTTACAAACGAAAAGTATCTATGTAGTATATCAACTATTTGGTGTCTACGACACAAGCCTCGTTGCTTATTGTGGATGATGAGATGGCGCTGTGTGTAATGTCCAGCGATATTTATTGGTTTTGATTTAGATTTATCAGATGCAACGATGGAGTCAGGATTTGAAACCGCTTGATGGAAATAGGCTCGCACCCTATTACATTGGGGCTTAAACATAAATGGCGAAATGTAAGTGTACTACTAACAATTATTGTACCTACATCTCTGTCTAAACCTTCGTGGATTCCTAGGCGTGATGTTATGTTATGCTATGTTATGTTATGTTATGTTATGTTCAAAAATCTAAGACGGTGTAGCTCCCGCTTAAGGGCGACCTTCACTCATCTGCATACTGAAAAAAAAAATTACAATCTTAATTCATAAACAAACATATATCTACACTAATATTATAAAGACGAAAGATTTGTGTTTTCGTGTGTGTATATGTTTGTAATGAATAAACTCAAAAACTACTGCGCAGATTTCAAAAATTCTTTGACCATTGGAAAGCTACATTCACCCTGAGTAACATAGGCTATATTTAATCCCTGTACTCCCACGGGAACGGTAACTACGCGGGTGAAACCGCGTGACGTCTGCTAGTTACGAATAGTTTGCCTGATGACTAAGATAGGCAAGCTTTTTTTGTGTGTAATTAAAAATGCTCAAGAAATTATGATTACAGTAACATTTTGCCCGATATTGGAATCAAACCTAAACATTTTATACCTAACTAGCTAATGCCCGCGGCTTTGCCCGCCCGCAAATTATATACTAAACCATCCTCTATAATCATTCTATTTATATACAAATGTTACCACTTTATAATATTAGTATAGATGTAGTGATTCTTTAACTTATCAAGCTTACTCAAATCATTAAAAAATATTCTGATACCATCTGATGAAAAAAGGGTGATAAGAAAAAATACCAAAACATTGAATTTTGTTAACTTTCAGTTTTAGAGGAAATGATAAAACTTTTCTCAGTGGAAGTATTTTTATCTCCCTTGGGACCTCCAAGTAAATGACGTCTGCGTGACTCGTTTTTGTTATGATATTATGTGAGGAGAATTCTGGAGAGTTTTTATGTTCTGTAACTTTGTAGGTTAGTTTTTGGGGACAGTCGGTTTAGAAAAGGTGTAGGTGAGAAAGTTACTTATGTAGGTGAGCTTTTACTTACAAAGTTTCAATATTTAGGTGATTCATACGATTGATTTGGCTATGCATTTAGATGAGTAGTATGACATTTGGAACGCAAAGATGGCCCACTCATGAGTGGGGGCTTGTGACGTCACATTTGAGTAAAAAATGTACTCAAATGTGACGTCACACGAGTTTTCTACGCACTGTATCGTCTTCATTTTTTGTTTAAGTAAAAAAAGAAAAAGCATGTGTCCAATATTTTTTGGAAATCTATATGACGGACTAATTATATATTTTTTGTCATCTAGGTACCCTATTCCTGACGGGAAAATCCAATATCACTTTACCCGACCTGAGAATCGAACCCAGGACCAAATGCTCAGCAGTCGTACTTGCGAAGCACTAGACTAACGAAGCAGGTGGTTTCTATTAAGTATTTCCAAAATGATAAATTTTAACAGAAACCACACGCTTGAAAGAAGTGAAAACACACATTTAAAATTTATAGCGCAGTAAATCATTCAAGAAATAAATGGCGCTTAAGCTAAACACTACGTAAATACATGCACAAGCGTGTAAATGCTTGAGAACGGTGCCATAAGCAGACATTTATCATGTTGACTATAAAGCTGCGTGCTTTCACATTTAATGCTAAGGTAAATAGGTATTCACAAGTTTCACTCACCTCAGTGAACTCAAGTGATATTATTAACACTGAATGCAGGATATTTACCATGTTCACTTTTTGTTTTGAGTTCCCGATATTGCTCCCGATCGTTCCCGATATATTATTATTAAAACGAACCAGAAAGAGGGTAGACCGATTTGTCTGCTCATAAACAGTTAAACTCCCACCTGCTATAACTTCAGTTGATACGTGATCATGGCGCAGCATAATAGGTGTCATGTCAAGCGAACAGATCGTGTTAGAAACACCACCCTGTAATCCGCTTATAGGTTAATAATAATAAAATTCTTTATTTCAATGCATTGACAACATTGTTACAAACATCTTCAGATATAACATACAGATTATGTCCCACAGTTTTTGGGGATGGATTAGCCGTGTGGTATCCGGCAAATAGCCGTGTGGTATCCGGCAGAGTAGAATAGAACCAACCTATTACACTCACGGGTGTCGTATAAGGCGACTAATGTCTGAGGCAGAACCACAGATCAACCTTGCGCCTCCGTAGACCAGAGAATGGGCAGCAGCGTTTTCTGTTAGTCTTTCATCACTGCGATCTCCAATCCGCCTGCCAAGCGTGGAGATTACGGCAAATTCCTCCCATCATGGGAGAGGCTTATGTCCAGCAGTGGACGTTATGGGCTGTTGTTGTTGTTGTTGGGTATGGGTTGGTGGAAATGACAAAAACATGGTTTCTGCCAAGCGCCTGTCCATAAACGTCTGCAACTTAACAACGTTTAGAGGAAGTTTTGCGATAGCGCCTACAGTTTTGGTTTCTCGCACTTTAATAATAAGAAAAACCGGCCAAGAGCGTGTCGGGCCACGCTCAGTGTAGGGTTCCGTAGTTTCCCGTCCGTCACAATAAGTGTTCCCACTTATGAGTTTAAAGGTGGGTATCCATTATGTAAAAATGCTTGCATATACGAATATACTACAAACAGTCCAGAAATTATTTTGTACAACTTTTTGTCTTTTTTGTACAAAAACTGTTGTTTCCATCAAGTTCAAAATAATTTTCCTAGAAAGTCCTTATAAAGTTCTACTTTTCAGATTTTTTTCATATTTTCTAAACTTATGGTTCAAAAGTTAGAGGTTAACTCGAGGTTAACTCGAGTAAAAAACAATGTGTCCTCCCCACACACTGTTTTTTACTTTTGGAGCGATTATTTCCGAAATTATTGACAGTATCAAAAAACGATTTTACGAAACCCCTATTCATTTTTAAATACCTTTCCAACAATATATCACACGTTAGGGTTGAAATTTAAAAAAAAATCACTTCCCACTTTACATATAGGGGGCCTACCCTAATAAAACATTTTTTTCCAATTTTTATTTTACCACTTTGTCGGCGTGATTGATATATATATTGGTACCAAATTTCAGCTTTCTAGAGCTAACGGTCACAGAGATTAAGCGAGGACGGACGGACAGACATGGCGAAACTATAAGGGTTCCTAGTTGACTACGGAACCCTAAAAACGGGTTATTTCAAACTTTTCAACTTTCTATGGGGTCATGCAATTTCGAAACAGCGCGTTTTTATAATCAAACACTTCCACGGAGTTTAATTTATTGAATTTGCTACTGAAATTCCTGCAAAATGATACTCGTACAAATATTTACAAATAAAATGGGTAAATCCACTTCATGCAAAATCACAAATAATCCCCCTTTGATGTGCCTAAAGGTTGGAAGAGTAAATAATGAGGTTTTTCCATGTTAAAATATCGGAGGGTAGTCTGTAGGGAGAAAATGGATAAAGTGGATGATCTCTCTGTTTGCTTAATAGATCAATTTTGATAACTCGTTTTGTGAAGTTTGGTTTGGTACATAACTTTAGTTGAAGGCTGTGGTTATGCATAGATAAGTGACCCT
Organism: Xestia xanthographa; assembly: GCA_905147715.2. NCBI lineage: Eukaryota > Metazoa > Arthropoda > Insecta > Lepidoptera > Noctuidae > Xestia > Xestia xanthographa. Next base: position 5,665,199 of record LR990655.1, read on the forward strand.
TTTTTGAGGTTCTGGAACCTTTTCTCTCTGTAATCTTAGGGTAACCATCAAGCTGAAAAAGTAGTCTTTCTAAAAAACCCCAAAAAGTAGAAAAAAAGGAAGTAGTAAAAGTAGTTTTTCTTCTATTCATGACAAAATATTGAGCCATCTAATGCATACCGAGCTTTCTCCATGCATCGGAAAACACGTTAAGCCGTTGGTGGTCCCGGCTGTCATTTGTAGATCTTACACAATTGTTACAGGTAGTCAATGGTCTGAAAGTCTGACAACCAGTCTTACTAAAGAGTATCGTATTACGTAAGTCAGATAGGCAGTCGCTACTTGTAAATACTGGATTCAGCTGCATCCGGTTAGGCTGGAAGCCGACCCCAACATAGTTGGGAAAAGGCTAGGCAGATGATGATTCTATTCATTACAAAGTTATGTTTCCCATACTAAGTATATATTGTTATACATCATTCTCACAAACCATGAAAATCCATGTGCCTTGAAGTAAAACCTCATTACCTAATTTCACCATTGTCAAGCATAGCCCTCATTACCAAGCTGTACAAATATTTAATAGACTGCCAGCGGACTTAAAAATCTTGTTTTACACTAGCTCTTTTAAGGCTAAGCTAAAAGCATTTCTGTTGGATAAAAATTTGTACTCAGTAGACGAACTTTAATTTATAATTCCAATTTTCTATAAAAAAAATGCTATTTATTGTTTTTGGTAATCATGTATTTTTTGTTTAATCTTGTATGTTTAATTTTTTAATTTTTGCTGCATGTTTTCTGCATGCCACTTTAGAATTTATATATTACTAGCTGTTGCCCGCGGCTTCGCCCGCGTGAAGATCGGTAACTGTCCCACTGGATAATAGTGTCCTCCATGTTAATCCAGGTTATAAACTATCTATGTGCCACATTTCATAATCATCTCAATTATTATTATCACAATCACCATCACTATCACAACCGCCATCATTATCACAATAACCATCACTATAACTATCACAATCACCATCACAATCCCCATCACCATCACAATCACAGTCACCATCATTATCACCAATTATCATCATTAACACAACCACCATAATTACCAAAATCATTATCACAATCACCATCACAATCACCATAACAATCACAATCACCATCACTATCACAATCACAATCACCATCACAATCCCCATCACTATCACAATCACTATTACAATCACCATACCCATCACAATCACCATCAAAATAACTATCACAATCACCATCATCGTTATCACAATAATTATCCTCGTAATCACAGTCATTATCACACTCACCATCACCATCACTATCACAATCACCATCACAATCACCATCACAATCACCATCACAATCACCATCACAATCACCATCACAATCACCATCACAATCACCATCACAATCACCATCACAATCACCATCACAATCGCCATCACAATCACCATCACAATCACAATCACCATCACCATCACTATCACAATCACAATCACCATCACAATTCCCATCACTATCGCTATCACAATCACAATCACCATCACCATCACCATCACAATCACCATCAAAATAACTATCACAATCACCATCATCGTTATCACAATAATTATTATCGCAATCACAGTCATTATCACACTCACCATCACTATCTCAATTACCATCACAATCACAATCACCATCACAATCACCATCAAAATAACTATCCAATCACCATCATCGTTATCACAATAATTATTATCGCAATCACAGTCATTATCACACTCACCATCACTATCTCAATTACCATCACAATCACAATCACTATCACAATCACCATCACCATCACAATCACAATCACAATCACCATCACAATCACCATCACAATCACCATCACAATCACCGTCACAATCACCATCGCAATCACAATCACCATCACAATTACCATCACTATCACCATCACAATTACCATCACAATCACCATCACAATCACCATCGCTATCACCATCACAATCACCACCACTCTCACAATAACTATCACAATCATCATCACCATCACAATCACCATCAAAATCAGTATCACAATCACCATCATCGTTCATCGTTATCACAATCATTATCATCGTAATCACAATCGCTATCATAATTATCACAATCACTATCATCGTTATCACAACCATTATCATCGTATTCACAATTATCATCATCATAATCTCCATCCTCGCCTTCACTATCACTATAATCTTAATCACAATCACCATGATCACAATCGCCATCACTATCTCAACCACAATCATTATCACAATCACCATCATTATCACAATCACCAACACTATCACAATCAAAATCACAATCATTATCACCATCAAAATCACTACCCTCGTTATCACAATCAATATCATAGTAATCATAATAATCTACATCATTATTACAATCACCATCACTGTCACAATCACAATCACAATCACCATCACCATCGCTATCACCATCACAATCACTGCCAATTTCACAATCACCATCACAATCACCATCACCATCACAATCACCATCAACATCACTATCACAATCAACATCATCGTTATCACAATCATTATCATCTTAATCACAATCATCATCATCTTAATCACAATCATCATCATCACAATCTCCGTCCTCGTTATCACAAACATCGCTATCACCATCACAATCATTATCATCTTAATCACAATCATCATCATCTTAATCACAATCATCATCATCACAATCTCCGTCCTCGTTATCACAAACATCGCTATCACCATCACAATCACCGACACTATCACAATCACCGTCATTGTCACAATCACCATTACAATCACAATCACTATCACAATCACCATCATCGTTATCACACTTATTATCATTGTAATCACAATCATTATCATCGTTATCACAATCATCATTATCACAATCATCATCATCGTAATCACAATCATTATCATCGTAATCAAAATTATCATCATCACAATCATCGTCATCATTATCACAATCATCATCATCGTAATCACAATCATTATCATCTGGATCTCAAAATAAATGCCATTTTTGTTATCAGCACCCCTGATAATCTCGGTATCGACACCCATATTGATTTTTAGACATTTCAACCCCATCGCACCCCAACAGGGAATGGTAGTATTTCAGGTCTGCCACATTAAATCTTAAAATCGTTGTTTTTGTAATACACCCGACCCAATTCACCATAAAAACAATACCTAAGTTGAATTTCAGGTTTTGTTACCCCATTTCTCCCTTTAGGGGTTGAATTCTGAAAAAAAAACTGAAACACAAACTTTAACTCATTTATCGATAGGAGTACTCCTGTTAAGTTTCGAATAAAGTAGTCTAACTAATCTTATTTCCCCACGTAATCTTTGGACTCCCATTCCAACCCCTAAGGGGGTGAATTTTGAAAAATCCTTTCTTAGTGCACCCCTAAACCTCATAAAGAATCTTTGTGCCAAATTTGGAATCTCTAGACTCAGCGGTTTGGGCTGTGCATTAATTTTTATACTTTGCCACCCCATTTCCCCCTCTTAGGGGTTGAATTCTGAAAAAACCTGAAACCCGTTTCTACTCATTTATCAATAGGAGCACTCCTGTGAAGTTTCGAATAAAATAGTCTAACTAATCTTGTTTCCCCATACAAACTTTGGAGCCCAGTTTAACCCCTTTAGGGGATGAATTTTGAAAAGTCCTTTCTTAGTGCACCTCTAGACCACATAAGGAACCTACTTGCCAAATTTGGAATCTGTAGATCCAGCGGTTTGGGCTGTGCGTTGATAGATGAGTCAGTCAGTCAGTCAGTCAGTCAGTCAGTCAATCAGTCAGTCAGTCAGTTTCTTCTTTTATATATTTAGATTATTGTTAATTATGATGTATGTAATGTATCAAACACAATTTAAATTGTTCCTGATAAATAAATAAACAAATAAATACCTGGTCGGGCAAAGTTTTATTGATTTCTCCATCAGGAATTCCTATAGGTTATTACGTTCGCCCACTATAACATGGGAATGGGACTTTAATATGAATAGCGATATGTGGGTGTATTATACACCTTTGTGCCTAAACCCATGGGGAAACTACCGTGATGGTATGTTATGTTTGTGAAAATTAAATAAATACGTATATTTAATCTGCACTAATATTATAACGAGGAAAGATGAGCATTTTTGTGTGTATGTATTTAATTAATAAACTCAAAAACTACTGCGCCGATTCCAAAATGTTTTTCACCAGCAGAAAGCTACATTCACCTTGAGTAACATAGGCTATATTTTATTTCCGTACTCCCACGGGAACGGGAATTACGCGGGTGAAACCGCGTGATGTCCGCTAGTTTAAGATAAGATTAAAGAATGATGACCTGTACAGTAAAAAAGAGCAAAATAACTCGATTTTCAGCCAAAAATTTACCAGAAATAAAACCATTATTAGGCGCTTTATTATAAGAGAAAAAACTTGATACTAAGTAGCACGCCTTGCCAGAATTTATGGCCATCCCTGGCAGTTCGCGCCCAGCTGTCGTGAGATAACACTTTTATGAATATCTGAACAGTAAGCCGAATAGTTTCAAGGTTACTGGCACTTTTATGTGGTTCTGTTGAATAATAAACTAGTACCACAGCTACCCAGACTTGGTGTTAATTTTAAACATCTCGCTTGTAATGGGGATTAGGTAGAAGGTTAAGCTAGTATTGTACTAAACGGTTAGCCATGTGGTATCCGGCAGAGTAGAATAGAACCAACCCATTACACTCACGGGTATCGTATAAGGCGACTAATGTCTGAGGCAGAACACCTTGCGCCTCCGTAGACCAGAGAATGGGCAGCAGCGTTTTCTGTTAGTCTTTCATAACTGCGATCTCCAATCCGCCTGCCAAGCGTGGAGATTACGGCAAATTCCTCCCTTCATGGGAGAGGCTTATGTCCAGCAGTGGACTTTATGGGCTGATGTAGTAGTACTAAACGTAAAAGACCCTCATTTCTCCAGTTATGAACGGTGATGGAAATATTTTGGGGTGGGGTGAATTCCCATCGGTCCCTTAGTCACCAAATATGCCTTCTCTTATAATATATTGCTCTCGTTGAAACATCCAATCTTACCAGAAAACAATTTAAAAACTTCCAAAATGTCCTTCATAACTAGTCCTACGTACAATTTCTCCAGCTGACGTTTATGGTAGGGTCCACTTTGGAAGCAAAAAGCCAAGTGCGCTTACGTGACTCGAAAACTTAAATTATAGTGGTATCGTAGTACATAGGACGACACATACCCTATAGTAACCAGTTTAGCCTGACCCCGTATTGTATAGGCTTTCCGTGCAATGTGAGGTCTTGTTCTACTGTAAATGGATAAGGTCTTGATATTAAGTCGTTGAGCGTACCTATGTTCTTGACACATCTAGACTATTGTTGATGACCCCAATTTAATTTTATGATAACATTACTTTGATGGATTTAAATTATAATTATGATTTAGACTCGGTTATCTTGATTTGAGGCGTCCTTTACGTGGACTGTAGAAGGAAATTAATGAGGGGTATAAGGATAGTAAAGTTATTATAATTAATTTGTGTTGGCTTTTATGTCTTACTACATAACATAACATTACATCACGCCTGTAATCCCCAAGGACCTAGGCAGAGGCACAGAACAGGTAAAAGAAGTTAGAAAGGAAATAGTTCCTGATTTGTATTAGAACGAACACACACACAAATAAACTACTCACACTTAGATCGCGAGGTTGCTATTGATTGTCACACTAACTCAAAACTATGCTTGAAGTGCACTCACACACGCCAATGTTATCGTGACCAATGAGCAATCGATTGACGTATGAGCGTTCACTTGTATGAGCGGCGCTCCTGCCTCGTCCACAAGGCCATTCTAACCTCTTTTATCTGTTCTGTGGGCAGAAGTGTACCTAATAGTAGGTACACCTACATTTCACCAGTTATGTTAAAGTCCCATGTAATAGGAAGCGAACCATTAACTGGGCGCAAGTTCAGACTCCATGGCTACACTACACTACACTACATCAGCCCATAACGTCCACTGCTGGACATAAGCCTCTCCCATGATGGGAGGAATTTGCCGTAATCTCCACGCTTGGCAGGCGGATTGGAGATCGCAGTGATGAAAGACCAACAGAAAACGCTGCTGCCCATTCTCTGGTCTACGGAGGCGCAAGGTGTTCTGCCTCAGACATTAGTCGCCTTATACGACACCCGTGAGTGTAATGGGCTGGTTCTATTCTACTCTGCCGGATACCACACGGCTTACGACTCCATGGCTACTACTGAGAAATTCTTGATGGAAAAACCCAATAACACTTTGCCCGACCTGGGAATCGAACCCAGGACCTCATGCTCAGCAGTCGCGCTTGCGAACACTACACCAACGAGGCAGAGATGTTTTTTCTACCTATTTTTTTTTTCATAAATGAAATAGGATAGATTTGTAGATTGTTGTTGTTGATTGTGGTTGTTGATTTGTGTGTTTGTGTTTGATAGATTTGTTTTAAAAGAGTCATTTGCAATCAATATTAAATCATTAAATGTATAATTTGGCTTCTACGTTTGTGCTATTTTCGCCAAACTATATAGGGTGACTGATAATTATTGACCGATACTTAAACACGTGATTGTACCTACTTATGATAACAAACAACTTTTACTACGGGGCCAAACCTATAATCGCGAAAAAAAATCTGCTGTTCAGTAATTTATGTTCGCCTAACTGGTCAAAATTTACTCAAACAGATTTTTTTCTGCGATTTCAGGTTTTTTTTCATAGTAAAAGTTGTTATCATGAGTACAATCACGTGTTTAGGTATCTGTCACTAATTACCAGTCACCATAGACAAGAAAAGAATTCATAGCTACTTGGCCATTTATTCATTTTTTCCACTTGCTAAGCTAAGCACTTAGTTTATTCTATCTTTAAATTAATTCAACAGGCGTTAAGCCTTCATTTAATTATTAATCCCTGTGGCTTACTAAACAATTAACAGCAATGTTTGGTCTCATAAATACCCAAATCGTCTAGTAAGGCAGTAAATGGTAGGAATTTTTGGATAAATCATAAAAAACAGAAGACTGTCATGCTTGTTTTCACTGATAATAATTTATTTATTACGCAAGGTCTAAGCTAGTGGTTAAGTGTTCCAGAGACAGGATCCTCCTCACAATGCGGGCCGTATAGAGGAGTACTGCATTCTGAATCAGGCCCCTGATCCACCGCCTAGCGAGGGCCTCGACCGATGTTCATCTAATTTATTTATTATTTTGAGCCTGATGTGTTCAACTGCATAGCAAAAGCCACTTTCATCCATTTTTCTCTTGTTCAACTGCATAGCAAAAGCCACTTCCATCCATTTTTCTCTATCTATGGCTATAATGACTGCCTAAATTTTATTGCATTGTTGGAATTTCAACTCTCTGGTGCTTAGTTCAGCGATAAAAATCTAACAGTTAGCATTTATTTGGGCATCCATTTCAGTAAAGCGTAGTGATTGTGAAAATCTTGACCCTCTTTAGCGCTCCTTTTCTTTAATTAACAACTCTCGATAGAAATGTCTTCACAATAAAATAAGACAATGAAATAAAAAAACCCGAATGAAATCTCACTCAGCAAGACAATAGAATTGTCTACCTACCTACTATATCGAAAGCTTTAGAGAATCCGAAATGAGGGGAATAGGGCAAAATGAAAATTTTTCTCCAGGTGTACCTATAGGGGCCGATATTAAAATTCATTCATTGCCGCTTTGAGCGGACCCGGCTGAATTTCAAAATGAGATCCACCCAACAGCTTACCCACGTAAAATCCGGTTACTTACACATATTTAAAATTGTAAAACAGAGGCGAAGGTTTCAAATATGTACATTTTTTACAGGTTATACACGGTTTTTTATTAAATAACTCTGTAGGTACTTTGTTATTAACCGACTTCTAAAAAGGAGGAAGCTCTCAACTCAGCTGTTTATCTTATAATGCCGTGATTTCTGGTCCGATTTTCGTGATTATTTTTTTATTTATTAGAAGACACAGCTTTAGGAGCTCTTGGCTAAATAATAACAGCCGTTCGGGTCGATCTTTAGGTTAAGCCGTGCTTGCCTAGGTTGGTTTGTGAATGGATGACCACCCATAATATACCGAGTTTCCTCCATGCCTCAGAAAGCACGTTAAACAGTTTCTACCGGATGTCATTCGTAGATCTTTGACAGTCGTAACAGGTAGTCAGTGGCCCGATAGTCTGACAACCAGTCTTACCGAGGGGTATCGAGACCCAGTACAAACTGAGTTGTGGAGCTCAGATAGGCAGTCGCTCCATGTAAAATACTGGTATTAAGCTGCATCCAGTAAGACTGGAAGCCGACCCCAACATAGTTGGGAAAAGGTTAGGCAGATGATGGAGAAGATAGCATGTGCGGTGATCCGAGAAAATGCGAACTAACATTTTCAAAGTAATCATTCTTTTAACATTGCAAAATCTTTAAGAGATATTTATAATGGTACAAGTAAGTCAAGCAGCGCTCACTTTTAGGCCTGGACCACCCCTCATTCATCTAAAAGATAATAAGCTACTAAAATATTACCCACTTGAGGATTAAAAGGAAAAAGAATTATCTTTTGGGACAGCTTTATATCTTTCGTCAGTCCCTTTTGAGTAATGGTCGAGTCCATAATTTATTTTGAAAGATTTTTTTACGTTTTTGTCGCTTATTTTGGGGTTGTCTCGCCAAAAACCAGCAGATTCTTCAAACTCTTTTGTTTATTCGAATCTTACCAATAGATATTTTCGTCATTCATTAATTCAATAGTATATCATGGCAATTGAATGTCGACAATCAGATGAGTATACTAAATCTTTTAAATTTTATAAAATAATATATAATAATATCTTATAAAAATATTATTAAATATTTTTGTAATTCAATTATTTCATTAAACAATTTCAATTTCAAATCTATCTTGGTTGTTATAGCGGCGATAGTAAGACACACTCAGTCTGACCTCTGCCTTGTGAAAACTTGCGTACCTTATGGAATACCATGAGTATTGTCAAATTGAATAGCGTAGAGAATGTGTGTGTTTTACGCCATTACCCCGCTTTATTAAGCAGCTTTGTGTTTATGTGTATTCACGGTCCCTCTTGATTCCGTTTCAAGACTGTAATTCTATACGTCCATTTACCAATTTAGAGCAATTGATCGTGAGTATCCTTTTCAGATGATCGCTCATAAGACCCACGTTGGTCTTTATATAGATCTATTAATAGGTTCAGTTTTCCGCACGATGAAGTAAATTTATTATTTTCATGAGTGCCTACTGAGAATTCCCACACCTTTTTCGCACTACGACGGCTGTGGCCTAAAACAAAAAAAAAATTGGTTCGTAAAATTGTATCCAATATCTCACTTCTTACCATAACTCACTATTTTTATTTATTTTGACATCAATACACGAACCACCGTCAGTACCAATACCGCCCTACACACGTATACAACAAAACGCATCAGACTCCCCGGTGCAGACACTCAGACGGGCTGCAGTAAAGTAAACATTTGCCTTCGTAGGCTTCGCACATCGACATTCTAAGATTAGATGTCACTCACATCGTAGGTGGAGGAGTTGGCGGAGGTAAGTCAGTGAGCGGTTAGCGGAGAATTCAAACTCAAACTCTTTTTTTCATTCATGTGTACATATACTGGTTTACATACAGGGTTACTTTTCAATGACCAGCCAAAATTTAAAATTAAGATCAAAATTTCAAACCATAAGTGCATTTTTAAACATTAGTGTCGAAAAATATAAAATAAAAGCACTCATTTGAAAAAGTCCTAAAAAAATTCTAAATCATAAACCTAGTGGGAATCAATGCACTTGTGTGCGTGCATCCACCGCCAAATTTATATGTTCGCTAACTGTTACATAACTAGGTTGTTGAACTAAATTGTGCTGTTGCAATAGCCACACGTTCGCTTTTTAGTTGTGGACAGGAATGAATTTGTATTTAAAAAAATGAGGTTTTTTTTTCATTATATCGAAAATATTATCGATTCTAAACCATCTCTGAAAATTTGACCGGTCATTGAAAACTAACCCTGTATATTAGAACAATAGATTTTGTAACACAGATTCGTTACTTAATTACGTTTATCATCATCATTGTGAATGGATACTAACTGGGTTGTGGAGGTCAGATAGGCAGTAGTTCCTTGTAAAAACCCCTCCTACTCGTATTCAGTTGCATCCGGTTAGACTAAAAACGGACCGCAACATAGTTGGGCAAAGGATAGGTAGATGATGATTATGAATTGACGTTTATGTAATAAAAACACTGAGACACTTCTTTAAAAAAATAATATGTAGGTTTGTGCCGTATATTAGTGCTGTTAATTACTGCTGGAGTCAACTCAGTTCAGTTTCTTTAATAAATATTCTGCTTCAATCACGCTCCTTTATTGCGGTCAAAATTACAGTTACTACGACGGATTTCCGAAAGAACTGGCCAGCACTAACAAAAGTCGAAATTGTGTGGAAAAAAAAGAAGATGGGAGACTTTTGCCCGGCAATGACAACGCTGACTACTTCTTTACGCTAGGTAACTACCTAACTAATTAGCTAGTCTTTTGCTAGTTCAGTCCCATCGACAGGAGTTAACCTTTAGAGGGCGAAGTGGTAGGAATTCTAACCGATCGGAAATATGCACGACCCATCAACTCCATCTTGGCCTGCCGCGACGAAGTCAGCACAACACTTTTGTTCTCTTTTTGAATACCTCACACATCGCTATCAACGAGACCTAGCCTTACACACGTTGCATGTTAGTAAATACGACTGAACAATCCGCTAAACATTGCTTTGCATCCTGAAAGTGATACCTCAGCTGACTTCTCACAATTCCTACAGTTTTAGATATTATTTCGAGTTGCCTTTCAACAGTCACTGGTCATGTTTCAGGACTGAAAGGGTTAATTGCTTGCACTGATTCATATCCAATTATAACTTGCCAAGAGCTAAATGAACAAACAGCGCGACAGGGTTTTTAATTAGAAATGAAATAACCACCAGTACTTTTCAAATAATTGCTTAGCTAAACGAAATTTTCTATCTTGCCTTTGTCTTAAAACAAAAAGCGTTGCCCAACCTCGGAATCTCTTGTATATTATTGGTGGAGCGCCTAAAATTCACGAAAGGGTTATATATAGGCGGAGGTGTACCTTATAGTAGGTACACCCACATTTCGCCAGTTATATTTTAGTCCCATGTAATAGGGGGCGAGCCTATTGCTATCAACCGCTCACTATGAATTTTTTGACAGTCATTCTTTTCACCACAGAATTTTTTGCCTTTCATTCTTTTTACCACAGAATTTTTTGCCTGTCATTCTTTTTACCACAGCTTTGAGTTGACATTTCCATAGCTTGAACCTTCAGATACCAAAACATTAACAATAATTTTCCCTACAAAACAGCACAAAGATCCCTCCTCGTCGCATCATTACGCTTATGCATTCAGGTCATAAAACCTATTAACTATCCCGTAACGAGCAGTCATTACGCTATACCCATTAAAAGTTTAACAGTTCATTAGTCTGCAAGACTGCAGAGTGTCACGGTGACGTGGATGGTACACCTGCAGTGTACTGAAACAGTTGGGTAATACACTTATGTCCGTAATGGGTTGAGAAGGTCATTAAAGGTGCAGACTGGAAGTAAATGCTCGTATGATACCGCTATTGCCAAACTTAACTACTGATAGCACTTTTAGTTAACCCGCGATCATGGCGCTTGCAACAGCGTCGAAATATCGGGAGCTCAAAATAATAAATAATCACGGAAGATATCCCGTAAGTGACATTTGTAGTATGATACCACTTTATTTCTAACTTTTAACATAGATACTTGCATAGTTATGTAGAGGAGCTCGTGGCTAAATAATAGCAGCTGTACTGGTCGATTTTCAAGGTTAAGTCGCGCTTGTAAGTCGGTCTATGGATGGGTGACCATCCACTAGATACAGCGTTTTCTCCGTACCTCGGAAAGAACGTTAAGAAGTTGGTCCCGGCTGTGATTTAATTTTTTAGATCTTTAACAGTTGTTACAGGTTCAGTGACCCGAAAGTCTGACAACCAGTCTTACCTCATATTACCGAGTACTAACTGGGTTGTGGAGGTAAAATAGGCAGTCGCTTCATGTAAAATACTCCATGTAAAACACGGGAAAGATTGGGAAAGACTGGAAGCCACTCCAATTAAGTTAGGAAAAAGCTAGGCACATAATGATGTGGGATGTATGAGACCAGAGGAGAATAATACTTGATTGTAATAAGAATTCCAGTAGGCCTATTACGTATCTTTCTGATATCCAGTGACTATCAAGTTTCGGTTGTACACCGAACTTTGATGACAACCGAGAATGTCTTAATATTGGTGTTACGTATCGCACTGAGTGGATATCACTTTACGGTGACTAACAGCCCGGGTAGGTACAGTGTAACATCTTTCACGAAAGCCATTTGAAACTCAGTTGTCATCAATTTGTTGTCCACTATGCTTACATAATCGAAATAATATAAGTATCGATACGAAAACGTCTGTCAAAATGAGTTACGGTGACTATCAGCCACGATGACACCCAATGACGTCATATTTGATCGCGACTAGTCATACATAATACGAAACTAACCTTTTGACAGTTAATTGATGGACACTAAGCCCAGTTAATATCATTTCGAGCTTTCAACAGAGATACGTAACAGCCCTACAGATCTCACAATGATCGTTAAAGGTCAAAAGAAAAAAAAACAACGATTACAATCTGTGGATGGATTGATAAAAGCCTTTTGATGTTCCTAATTATTTAATTGCCTTTTATTTAAGGTACTAAATTAATTTCTCTAGTACCGTAAGCATCATCCAAATAAGATACAAAAGAAATCTATTTTTAACTTACCTATGTATAATATTGGACAGGAAAAGCCTTAGTTAAATATACTGGATCTCTGTTATAGTAATATTATATTGATTACACACTCCCAGCTCCCATCACATAATGCTTTCAGGACGTTGTCAGGGCTTCCTATTTCTAGTCCTTCTTAAGAATCGGGAAGAAGCTTGTTAATATTAAAAAGGTATTTTGAATTTATTGAACTTGCAATACAGTGTCCATAATCATTAAATTGCAAATCTATTTAGTCCGTCAGTTAGAGTATTGGAAAATAGTAGACACGGTTTTTTTTGTTTTTGTAAATCAATGAATATTGACAAAGATAAAACACATCAAAACTCGAGAGTGGGGGTACGTGACGTCACAACGCACTAAAAATTATAGCACGGCGTGACGTATTGAGAATTTTAAAAGCGTCGTATCTTCGTCAATTTTGGTTTACGTAACGAAAGAAAAAATACGTGTCGAATATTTTTTGATAATCTAACTGACGGACTAATTAGATTTTTTAGGCCACAAGCCTATTATATAGATATTGTTACGTAACATAACATCACGCCTGTAATCTCCGAAGGGTTTGGCAGAGGTGTAACTAATAGGGGCGAGTCTATAGCCATTATCATAGACAGGCCTCGTGGCTGTTAGTGAGAAACTTCTGATGGAAAAACCCAATTACACTTTGCCCGACCCGGAATCGAACCCAGGACATGTTCAGCAGTAGAGCTTGCGACTACTCGACCAATAAGTATATGATTAGGTTCAGAAATAAAAGTAAACTTTGACTGAGGATGAATGTATTCACTTTGTACTTCAGTATTACAATACTTAAAAGACGTCTACACTCGTCAACTGCTATGAACAGACTGCCGGGCCGATCTCGGCAGTAGGATGTTATTGGGCATTCTACCCCACCTGATGCGACTTCACTCGCTTCGCTCGCTTGTCGCGGTGTGGTAGAATGCCCAATAACATTTTTGTGAATGATATGTTAAAAACACTGGTTCAGCGGCTATTCCACCCGTTGGAGTAGGTATGAATTCCTGCATTTTGCTGTAAAATACTGGTTTGGTGTCTATTCCACTAAAATCTCATTTGCTTCCGTTTGGGTTGATTCCTGCAAACCTAACGTTACCGTTATGTAACTAAACTAAACTCTTTTAACAGGAAAGGTGAATAGCTTATAAATAATTCTTCGCAGTGATTTAACGCTACATTCGATTCTAGCCATTGCAGTAAGAAGGTTGCATTTCGTATCACTAAACTAAATACATATAACTAAGTTAACTACAATGCATGACTCAGAGAAGTCTGTTATAAAAGATATTTGTAAACTTATCATGAGGAATTCGAGCGGCGAGGTTATATTTATACAAGATTTGCAAACTGATAAAAAAAATACAGATAACGGTTCATCAAAACATCAGGACAGGTATACAGCCCAATCAGAAGATTTGTTCTACCAACAGATGCTTGATTGGCTAAAATCAAACAATCGCTATCTTATATTGAAGGACAGCCATGGTGATGTTCGTACATTTGTTCGAGTCAGCGACAATGAGTTATAAAATGTCAATGTAAAAAATTACAAAATAACATTAGGTATATTTGAGAGTAAGTGGGGACAAAAGTCATAACGACGTATAAATGTCTATGTAATTGCTTAATTGACCCATTATTGATATTATAACCGTTTCAATGAGTCACCATGAAATTTGTCAAACAACCACAATCGTTACATGTAAACAAACTCTGCGTTCAGTCTCAGGAAACTGGTTTTCGTCATGGAGAATTATTACCTAAATCCATACGATGCATCATTTGCGGGCCGTCAAATTGTGGAAAAACCAATTTATTAGTTGGACTTCTTATACATGAGAATGGATTAAGATTTCAAAATGTTTATGTTTACTCGAAAACCTTGCAACAACCCAAATACGTTTTTTTAGAAAAAGTCTTGCAACGAGTACCAGGCATTTCGTTTCAGAAATATCATGAAAATGAGCAAGTACTGAGTGTTCAGACCGCAAAACCAAATTCTGTAATTGTATTTGATGATGTTGCTTGTGAAAATCAAAGTAATATGCGTGATTATTTTGCAATGGGGAGACACAAATTCATTGATTGTTTTTATCTAAATCAGACGTATAGTAAAATCCCTAAGCAATTAGTAAGAGACAACGCAAACCTAATCGTACTTTTTAAACAAGATGAAAGAAATATGAGACATGTTTATGAAGAGCATGTCAACACTGACATGACATGGATTGAGTTTCGTGAAATGTGTTCAAAAATATGGAATAAACCTTTCAATTATGTTGTAATTAATAAAGATTGTTCCAAAAACAAAGGATGTTATAGAAGTAAATTTGATACGTTTGTAGTCTTTGACTAAAATCACGAATACATATATAAGGATATTTCCTGCCTGACATTATTATTCACCTTACAACGCTAAATCAATTACGACCTATTTTACTAATATGGAAAAATCATTGAAACGACAAATTGTTGATGCAGCAGAAGCTGTGAAGATAAAAGTACGAAAAATGAGAGATGCTGAAATTAATAATAAACAAGCACTGGAATCTGTTTTCAAACCTGTAACAGAACCTCTCAACCTAATTGCTAATGCTAGTAAGCAAACTCCTCTCCTGCATGCTAGTGATGATTTTGCTGATGGTTCGTTTATCAACGAAACTGGTACCGCAGGAAGTAATAATAATAATGACGATGAAGATAAATATGAATCCGATATCAACAGTGACTCTTCTTATGAATCAGTCGTTGAAAGGAATCAAGACGGTGATACGTCATCCTGGTCAGTGTCTTCAGAAGCGTTGGTAGATATTCCGTTTGGGGTTAGAGCAGACAGCGGGAAACTGATGTTAGGTTCTGCTTGCATAACGATCAACGATCAATACATCACCGTAGTTGGACATAAATACCGAAACACTCCTGGCTTAAAACAGTTATTGCTTAAGAAAGATGTAGACCTAAGCTTGGTTACAGATAGTGATATGCAAAATTATAAGTCGATGCTACTTGATACAAATGCCCATCGTCGAGACTATGAGCCAAGTAAGCCAATAAAAAGTAACAAAGGACAAAAATATTTGCAAGTTATAAAACCACTTTTTAAACTGAAGAATGCAGTTCAGGGAAAAGGTCTACCGTTATTAAAAAAGTGGAGAAAAAACGTAGATTTCGTGTACTGGGATGATCCCAATGAATTAGTGGAAAGGTTAAAATTATTGATTGCATCTAGAGATGCTGGCAACACAGGATTAGATAATGAAATTATATCCATCATTGAAGAATTACGTGAAAGTAAAGTTATAAATAAATAATTATTTAATAATGTGTTTATTTTACTATCAACCTCTCGCAACAATACACCTTAAACATGAACGTAGACAAATTCGGACACTACATTCACAAAAGAATGCGTTTATCAGAGTTATTTGAGTTTAATGAGAATGCATTGTTAAAATCAGAAAACGGAGATTTTGATTTAAAAACATCAAGACTGAGAGGAATTAGAACCCCAGAAGAGGCAGACGATGCTGTGAACAAGGATTATGTAGATCAATTGAATGCTAACACGTTAAAAGAATTAAATAATCTGGTTGTAAACAAGGATTATGTAGATCGATTGAATGCAAATATGTTGAAAGACTTTAATACTCTGATTGGTAAATTGCGTTCTCAAGTAATAAAAGATGCAAAGGATACAGTTCAAACTACTTTAAAAGCAAGGATACCTGAGGTTTCAACTCATTTCCAAGATAAGTTCTACACTAAAGCAGAGGTAGATAAATTACTGCAAAAAACTTCGTAATGACAAAACAGCAAATTGTAAATGAAATACACAAAGCGGCAAGAAGAAATTTCCTGCGACGTTCTGTTATTCTGAAAGGAATCCATGACTTATGGCAAGCAGACTTGATGGACATGCAAAACCTTAAAAAGTACAACAAAGGTTACAATTTCATCTTAGTAGTGATTGACTGTTTCTCAAAGTATGCCTGGGCTGGACCGTTAAAATCGAAAAATAAATTTGAGGTTACTCGTGCATTCGAACATATACTGCTTAGTAGTCGCAGTAATCCTGTTAACTTACAAACTGACATGGGGACAGAATTTTATAACATCACTTTTCAAACGCTTAGGAAAAAGCACAACATTAACCATTACTCATCGTTTTCTACTAAAAAAGCATCAATTGTAGAGAGACTGATTAGAACTGTAAAAAATAAATTATATAAATATTTTAGTCTCAATGGAAGCTATAAGTGGTTAGGTCTACCATTGAAAGATATATTGGAGAGATATAACAACACAAAACATCGCACTATTCAATTTAAACCAGTTAATGTAAACAAAAGCAATGAACAAGTAATCAAAGAAAATATAAAAAAAATAAACAAACATGAATTAGTTCAGCGAAAGCCTAAATTCAAAGTTGGTGATTGTGTTCGTATAAGTAAATACAAACATAATTTTGAGAAAGGTTACACTCCTAATTGGTCGACTGAATTATTTATTGTAAAAAAGGTAAATAAAACTTTACCAGTGACTTATCACATAGAAGATCAACGGAAGCAAAACATATTAGGAGCTTTCTACGAACAAGAACTGCAAAGATCTAATTATCCTGATGTATATTTGATAGAAAAGGTTTTGAAAAAGAAAGGAAATAAATTGTATGTCAAATGGTTAGGTCTAAACAGTGCAGAAAACAGTTGGATTGAAAAGGCAGCAATAATGGACTAAAATATTATATAACCATTTTTCATTTAAAATCTGATCATTATAAATTGAATAATGCAAGGAGGTGGACTAGTTAACAGCGTAATTAATAATCTACCATTCGAAGTTCATTTGCCAGGATACAACTATTGCGGACCAGGAACCAAACTTCACAAACGCTTAGCGCGAGGTGACCGAGGTGTAAATAAGCTAGACGAAGCTTGCATGCAACACGATATTGCGTATACAAACCATACAGATTTATCAAATCGTCATAAAGCCGATCTAGAACTACTTAACATGGCTAAACAAAGACTTAAATCAAAAGATGCAGGGAAAGGTGAAAAACTAAGCTCTTGGCTAGTGAGCAAAGTTATGAAAGCGAAACTAAAGTCTGGATCCGGCATTAAATCATTTAAACACTTAGTTTCAAAAATAAAATCAAAAATTAAGAAACTCAAATGCAAAGATAGTAAGACTTTGATAAAAGCAGCTTACTTAGCCGCAAAAAAGTTATTTCCAAACATTCATCATCGAATTCGAGTACCCCGAGTAATACCCATACCAAAGACTGGAGGAGTTCTACCTTTAATTCCAATTTTCGCTGGTTTGTCGGCCTTAGGAAGTCTAGCTGGCGGAGCAGCGGGAATTGCAAAAACCGTTAATGATTACAAAGCAAGCAAACAAAATTTGCAAGAAACAGAACGACATAATAAAGCTATGGAGGCTTTAGTGTTGGGCAAGGGTTTATACATTAAGCCGTATAAAAGTGGTAAAGGATTGTTTATAACATCTTCAAAAAACTGAAAAATATGCTACCCAATCGCCCTCTAACTAATGTAGACATCCGAAAGTATTCAAGAGACATTCCATATTTTCGTGGGGTCTTCATGAAGGATCGACTACCTCGGAAGCCGAAACCCATTGAATGTGGTATCGTTAACTTAGACGATTCTAAGAACGAAGGAACGCATTGGGTAGCTTATGTTAAAGTATACAATCACTGTGAATACTTTGATAGCTATGGAAATTTAAAACCTCCAATGGAGTTGATGCAATATTTCAAAAATTGTAATGTTTTTTATAACTACACAAGATATCAAAAATTTAACACAGTCAATTGTGGACATTTATGTTTAAATTATTTGTGGACTTTTTGGAATAAAAATGTAATATAAAATATGAGCTTTTCTTTCATTTCAATCATTTGCAAGATGTCGCTCACTTTGTCGATTACTGGAGACTCGTCAGTGTTAACTACATACTTTCCTAATACGTTGCAACTAGATGGAGAGTATGAGTGTGCATTATTACACTTTTCAACATTTAATTCTATTCCAAACATTGATAAAAGTAATAATAAGTTCTATTATGGCTTAAACGAAGTTATTGAACTGCCAGAGGGTACTTATGAGTTGCAAGATATCAGCGATTATTTAAAATCCGAAATAAAAGATGCAGTGATCAAACTACGGTGCAATAATAATACTTTAAAAACTACAATATTCTGTACAAAAGACATTAATTTTACCAAAGAAGACTCTTTTAGAAGACTATTAGGATTTAAGAAACAAATCTTGAAAGCAAATAAATGGCATGTGTCACAGTCTCCAGTCAACATTCTACCTACGACCGTAGTCAGGATTGAATGTGATATTGTAAGCGGTTCATATCTAAACGGTGAACCAAGTCATATTATTCACGAATTTGCACTTAATGTGCCACCTGGATACAGGATCATAGAAATCCCGAAGAACGCAATATACTTTCCAATCAATCAAAACAATATAAGCTGCATATATATCAGGCTGCTAGATATAAATAAACGAATAATCAATTTACGTGGTGAAGAAGTGCAGGTATATCTGCATCTTAGAAGAAAAACATGATTGACTACAATAAAAATGTGTCTCAACAAGTAAAGAATATCAGTTCTACTCGAGCTACCTATCAAATAAGACCTCTCTCTAAGAAGAAAATAAAATTAACTAAAGACAATAAAGCATTCCTTAGAGCGATCGGATTGTTAAAATGAATATCTTGGACGTTTTAACCGCACCAACTTACGATAACACTATAGAAGGAATTGAATTTCATTCCTACAAGCCCTATGTAACGAGTTTCAACAGGAACGATGAAATCCGCATACCTATCAACCAACAGGACTTGTACATATTACCATCAGCTAGCACCCTATATTTGGAAGGAACTGTTATCGTTACCAAAAAAGATACGAAGGACAAAGCTACTAGTGTCAATTTTACGAACAATGCTTTACTCTACTTGTTCCAAGATATTAGGTATGAGCTAAATGGAGTGGAGATTGATAAAATAAAAAATGCAGGTATAACAACAACCATGAAATCATTAATTTCAATGAACGAAAGTGAATCAAAAATGTCTAATGCCTGGGGTTGGAATATTGATGGCATAAAAAATATTGATGGAGGAAGGTTTTCTGCTTCTATACCACTACGTAACGTCCTCGGTTTTGCTGAAGATTTTAAAAAAGTCGTGATAAATAGCAGACATGAACTGATATTGTTACGAAGTAACACTAATTTGAACGCTGTAAAACTTAATACAGGTGAAGTAGTGGATGATGTTCAGATCAACAAAATCATATGGCGCGTACCGCATGTTAAAGTATCAGACAAAGAAAAAATTGGTTTGTTAAAAGTCTTAGAAAAAGATCGTCCACTTCAAATGATATACAGAAATTGGGATCTGTACGAATATCCGGCTTTGCCTAAAACTACAAAACATACCTGGTCTATCAAAACTTCATCTCAAATAGAAAAACCAAGATACGTCATTATTGGTCTACAGACAAATAGAAAAAACAATGCAAGTTCTGACATGTCTCAATTCGATCACTGTCATGTTCGAGACGTAAGAGTGTATCTCAATTCAACCTATTTTCCATATGAAAACTTAAATGTGAGTTTTGCTAATAACAGAATCGGTTTATTATACGAGCAATACATCAGATTTCAACAGTCGTATTACGGACGTCGCTCGGAGCCCATTCTAAGCGAGAAACAATTTAGAGATTTAGCACCGCTGTTTGTAGTCGATTGCTCTAGACAAGCAGATAATCTAAAGACAGGTCCGGTTGTGGATGTGAGAGTAGAAATTGAGAGTGATTCAGAGATTCCAGATCAAACTTCAGCATACTGTCTCATTCTGAACGATTGCATTGTTGAATACAAACCATTAAGTAACATTGTTAAGAAGATATCATGAAGTACCTTATAGTTGAACTCCAAGGATTTAAAGATTCTACAAATAATTTTATTATAAAAGAATTGACCATTGCAAGTCAGGATCATACACAGACGTTCTTGGTAAAACCACCATATCCATTCCATTACCTAACACAAGAAGAAAGAAAACAAGTGAGGTGGATAGAAAGAAATCGAGGAATTTACTGGAGTGAGGGCTACATTGACTACAAAGAGTTTAAACGCGTTATTTTACCATATTTAGAAAATAAAAAAATTATCACAAAGGGTTTGGAAAAAATAAAGTGGATTAAAGAGTTATGTGCAAACTGTGAAGTGATCGATATAGGTGAGAAGGGATGTCCTAATTTTGCGACATTAAAAAAGAAGTTCTGTAAAAATAAAACTGATTTTAATTGTGTGAACCATAGAATGAATTGTGCATTAAATAATGCGGTGTGTATTAGAAAATGGTATGTTGATAATAATATGTCTGTGTTTAATATGTTTTAATTTTAATATGTTCAATTAATAAAAATCTAAATGTACCTACTTTTTGTTTTATTTAAATGTATTTAGGAGAACTAAACATCAAACTTTATATTAGCTCTAATTAGATGAATTGCGATAAGTAAGTATTCTATTAATTTCAAAATATTATAAACATATAACCTATAATGAGATTCATTTGAGCTAATTTAAAGTGTATGTTTATGTAATGTCAATAAAACATAATTTAAATTATAAACATATTATTTATTTAGTTTTCACGTTATTCACAAAATAGTTACTTACACCTATCCTTATTATATATTTAAATATGTGACAAAATCTTGATGACCTAAGTAGATACAGTTTAATACACTAGTAGATTAGCAAATAATTTTATAATAAATTCAGAATTTAATACAACAAGTTAAAGTGGACATATATACAAACATTAGAAACTACTTACTAATAACAATCATCACCACAAAGTTTCTTCGAAATTTTGTTTATTAATGACTGTGTCTCTTCCATAACATAGTCCACCGGTTCACTAACTACATATTGTGCACTTAACACTACCACCTCCTCATTGTCATTTGAATTTACCACGCTTTCTTGTCGTTCACTAATGTCCAACACTTGTATCTGGATCAGTCGTAAACCTTTTTTCTTTTCGTTGTTTATGACGTATGATTGACATAAAGGATGCTCCGATGCTTTGCGTTTTAAGCCCTCCCGTCTTGTTCTAGACTTTTTAATGGCTGCTTCAGGTCTGTGTTGCTCTGGAATATGCCAGCTTAAACTTGGAGTCGGGAAGCCTTGACCATATTGGGAGAACATGATGTCAGGAGAATCACACATTATTGATGACCTGAAAAAAAAAATGTATGATTAATAATAGTTACAACACTCTAAGAAATAACATTATAAAGTTAATCTTTAGATGATAATACTTACAATTCGTTCCGTTTTTATTGTTTCGTAATGTGACCGCTTGAGCTGGCTGCCTAACGATGTATGTATTTTAATCTTATTATTGTAGCAATTTGATGATGCTTTGGTAATCTGACTCCATAAGTAATGGGCTATGAATCAATTTCATATTCAAACAAGTCGAGACATGATTATGTACCAACTTGATGATGTTTTGGTAATCGGACTCCATAAGTAAGGTGCTGTGAATCAATTTCATCTTCAAACAAGTCGAGACATGATTGAATAACTAAGTTGATGATGTTTTGGTAATCTGACTCCATAAGTAATGAGCCGTGAATCAATTTCATCTTCAGACAAGTCGAGACATCAGTTTTTTAGCAAGTTGACGATGTTTTGGCCATCTGACTCCATAAGTAATGGGCTGTGAATCAATTTCATCTTCAAACAAATCGATAGATAATTTTACCAGTGCGTGGTATTAGACATAACACCTGAAATAAGATTAAAACAATCTTTCTTTGAATATCATGGTACATGTCCTGATTAGTGTTATATGTCATAGGTATCAGATAGCGCACTGCGCTTTGTTATCAAAAATGGAAATGAAACATATTTAAAATTAACCATAAAATATTATTTATTTCTTAGGTAGTAACTAAATACATTGATTATTTTAGTAGGTACTTAATCTGTATCAAACAGTAATTACTTACATAACATACAATTATCAAACAGTAACACAAAATACTATTTATTTCGTAAGTTCCTATTAACTAAAACACAATACTTGATTTAGTAAGTGTTTAATCTATATCAAACAATAGTTACGTACACAACATACAATTTATTTCATAAGTAGTAACTAAAATACAATTCTTGTTTTATATCAAACAGTGCATAAAATAGTTATTTAATGCATTACTTAAATATATTTGCATTACCCCATGCTAAAGTAGATACTTTATCACATAATAGTAACCGTTTATCATCATTGCTTGAAAGTGCTATTTTATTTACATCTTGAGTAAATATTTCATGTTTTATTGACTTAAATAACAAATTTTTTTTTCGAATAACTTCACAATTATACAAAACATTTTTACAATCTATCATATTTAAGTTTTTTGTAACACATGTTTTTGTACCTTTTGCTTTTTTTATTATTTTGTCTGCTGTCTTAATACAGTAAAGCTTTGAACGCAATCCTACAAATTCATTAATAATTTTGCCACCCATTTCATCCTTGAATAGTCCTGGAACCTTCTTGTTAATAATAGGCAAGTTAAATTCATTGTTAGAGTCATAGTTACTGGTATCAATATATTTCAGGAAATGAAGTCTTAAGTCCTTATAAACGTCGTTACTCTGAATATTATAAACTAGACTATCTGTGTCAGTATAACACAATTCAATTCGGTTACCATAAAAAGGTTTTACGATAGTATAGTGAAAATCGTACATGTGAGTCTTAGACAATTCTAATACTGTATACCCTATGTATATTGGTTTATTAAGCATAACGCGCAGAGGCTTCATTTGGATTGCAACTAGATCTTCCGAAAATATTGAGACACTATGAAAATACGGGCTGGATATCAATTTGTCAGCACAAGTGACCTTTTTTGTTTTATTGTTTGAATCACTCCACTTATTTACTAACTTAACATCTATGCGATGTTCATTATTTTCTAGAGTCTTTCCAAAAATACTGTTGTTTAATAATTTAAAAAAATCCTGTTCAAACGTGGATTCTGCCTGTTGACGTAGATGAGTATTAATATCGATATATTGCTTGAGATAGCAACTTTGCTTAAATGTAATAGCGCGGTGGATCTTTTTCAAAACCAAACCATGCTGTAAACATTTTTTTAAATGTACATAATGAATAACATAATGATATTTATCATACAAATTTGGAACCAGTTTTTTGTTCTTACTACCAGGTGGCAAGCATTTTTCTGGACAAAATGGAAAGTCATTATGCTCCATGTGCAAATTTTCAGGATATATTAAATCTACTTCAAGGATGTAACCGTTTTCTGCAGTATCACTGACATTTATCAAGTTCGATTGTAAAAAATCTATTTCCTGCTTACTCATAAATCTAAAATCGGAATAAGGTAGTGATTGACATATGCTATAGCCGTATAAATTGTTACAATCTAAATAAATAATAAAGGAATTTGGTTTAGTTGGATTGTAAGTATCTAAATATTTATGATTGGCTTTGACATGCCTTTTTGAACACATACAAACACCCCCTCTAATACCTTTTTGTATCATTCTAAAAATTTCATGATCACTAATCAATTCTAATTTTACTCCTGTTTTTAAAAGCATTGCATCGAAAGATAGACTTGGTGCTGTAATATAGAATGCAGGATCGAGATTGTAATGCCGCTTACAAGTTTTACGAAAATTTTCAAATATATCAGTTAACAACAGAACATCTGTTTTAAGATATAAATCTGTGTATATACCCATGTTTTCAATATTAAATTCTGACCAAACCGTTCGAGCGTGCTCATAGTCTTTGTCAGTAATAGATTCATTTGTCAAAGAGTTAAAAAAATATTTTTTAGGAGGCAAACAGGTGTCTTTATAACGATCCCAATGAGACATATAGTCATATGGATACACTCCTTTACGAGTTAATAATTCAAATTGTTTTTTATTAGGGAAATAAGATTTTAATTGATTAAAGTCTTGTTTTTTCATTGTACCAGCCAGCTTTTCTAAGCTGGTTCCTAAAAATTTGAAAGAATCTACAAATCGAACTTGTATGCTCTCTTCGGTTGAAATAGGGACAAACTTTGTGAATGAAATATAGTTTTCTTTTGTTTTAGGTATGACCTTGATAGATCCAGGAGCTTCACCTAATTCTTTTATGAAGAGGTGACAATCGTAGCCCGACAAATTATGAAAAAACACAGGCAAAAATTGTGGTACTTTGTACTGTAAGTTGCAATAATTGTGCGCTGCACCGCGGTATTTACCAGTCAAGTGACAATGATCACGAACCCTATCGCCAAATAAGAAGTGATCACAAATATGACAGGTCATAGCGTTCTCAAAGTCTCGAGCATTATCCTCTGTGTAAATCATAGGAACATTCGTTTTTAAAATTTGGGATATATTTTTAGCCTCTTTATAAATAGACTTAACAAAATTTGATACACAATCCGAACCGCGATAAGAAACGTAACGATTGTAGCTTTCGTCTAGCGCACACGTGATATGATAAGCGAAAGCTACAGGCACATGACGTTGTACTGTTACAGTGCTTGCCTTAGAGGGATCAGGGTCGCAAGATGCATAACGTTCTAGCATTGTTTCAAAATCCGCATATATAACAAATGGTACAATTTGTTTTTTATTATAATTTTCAAATTGTATGAAAGAACCTATTGGTGGTAATTCAGTTGCTATACCCCCACAACTATGCGAACTAAGATCGTCACAAGTATTAAAAAATATTAAACACGCATCACAAAAGTGTAATTTACCGTGGTGCTTAGTTATCTGAGTCCTAACAAGTCGCGGCAAGTCTTTAATGAGACAATAATGCGACAAATCGCTGCTTTCTAAATAAAGTAAATGAACCACTTTACCGTTCAAGGTTTTTGGTTTGTAAAGCGGTCCTATGACATTATTATTTTTTAAACCATAAATATAAATACAAATATCAGGGTTATTTACTTCAAACTGCGCAATATCTGAAAAACTTACAGGAAATGACATGTTCTTAATATTGAATACGTTATGGAAATTTGGATAAGACGATACCCTTTCTGGATGACTTTTAGCGGGGTATAAAGCAGCAACAACTGACCATAAAAAGCAATAGTTGTCGTTATTACGAATATTAACACATGCTTTTTTCGATTTTATTGCAGCAGGCAATTCGATAAAGCGTGAACCACCGCGCATAGGTTGATATTTGTTAACATTGACTTCTAAATGAGAACTGCTCAAGAACGTCCATCCACTGTCACGATCCTGAAATTCTTCTATCTTTTTTGCTAAAGAGTTTTTAACTTGTGATAATAATGAGTCTAATTCATAATTCTGATGCAGAGTAACGTTTTTTGTTGCAAAAGATTTCATTTCCTGAGAATCATTTTTAACTAATAAAAATAAAGCAAAATATTCGAAATTAACTTTTAGGCACGTGTTTTTTAAGAGATAGGTCAATTAATATTTTAATTTGATCTCCAATATTATTTAAAAATGAATGTAAATTACAATTCTCAGATGGAGCGACAATTCTATAGGAAGCTATACGATTACGAAATGCAGAATGTATTATTTCAACACCTTCGCAAAATTGCGAAATATTCTTATTTTTATGTTTAGTACTACGTAGGTGACCTGTCCAGTGGCTGCTCTCTACAGATGTGTTACAAACAGTACAAAAAGGCATTTCTGATTATTGTAACTAATACCAACAAGATACTTAATACGTTGTAATAATTTTGATTTACTGTTAGATGGACTGACTTCAATATTAATACTTATTATGATTCTGATACGAAATCGCTATGATACATATCAATAAATAGGTACAGCTTATAAAGAATACATGTAAAGATTTGGAGGAGACTTTGCTCAACAGTGGGACTGTATACAGACTAATATACAGTGATAGCATAAAAATAACATAGCTAACTTAATTAACTACTTTATATTTATGCTATCGCTGTAAAAGACGGCCTCCGAATCATTAAATAACTCACGAGTCCGCCTCATAAAAATCTGTAGACCATCCCACTGCGGAGTATTGCGGTCTAACTGAACTTTAAGGGTCACCTCAGCTCTCTTCCACCGATCCTCTTTAGCGATGTTCGCCACCTCAGCCTTATCGTATACTTTCACCTCCACGTAAAAGTCTCCAGTTACGTTCGCAGTCCGTCGCACTTTTCCGTTTGCGACCCGGCTAACTAGCGACGAACAGAAGTCCGCACTGGAGGCCGTCCGCGGAGAAATCTCGCTTTCCAACCCGAAGAGGCCTGAGCGGCTGGAGCTGGGTTTTTTACTGAAACAATTTAATTAATTTAATAACAATACTTCGTGAACTAACTGTAAACCTGCAAAATAAATGTCTAAAACGGGTCTGTATAATATATCTTAAGGTAATTAGGCAAGAAACCCTGTCGCCTAGCAATCTAGATGCGACTGTGAGTTTATTTGTTTGTTACTGTTTCAATGCACTCAAATATATCATGACTTTGAATAGGACATGAGATAGTTATATAACAATTACCTCGATTTTGTTGCTGGCTCGGAGACCTTGCGCTTCACTGCCTTTTTTTTCGCCTTGGATGTCTCCGCAATGGCTGGCGACTGGTAGATAGTGCTAGCTTCGGAGTCAGACCTGAAATTATATACATCATTTTATTAATAACATAGCCATCCAATAGACTGCGAGAGTTCTTTTGTGAAAGACAGAACCTCAATAGT
This sequence comes from Xestia xanthographa, assembly GCA_905147715.2. Classification (NCBI taxonomy): domain Eukaryota; kingdom Metazoa; phylum Arthropoda; class Insecta; order Lepidoptera; family Noctuidae; genus Xestia; species Xestia xanthographa. The sequence continues at coordinate 5,693,010 of LR990655.1, forward strand.
CATTTAGAACAGAATTTAAATGAATCGTTATATTTAATGGAGTACAACAGTTAAAGGTAGACTGGTAGAGAATGCCTAAGGCTTAAGTCCGCCTTTGTACGTTTATGTTGTATGTGGCATGAAGTTAAATAAATAAATACTAGCCGGCAGGCAAAAACCAGGTCCGTAGCTAGAAAATTCTGTAAACTTAGTAATAAGTACTTACTTACATTTTGTGCTTTTTGAAGACTATTGTAGAATTGTAGATAAAGTATGGTAAGTAGTATTTGCCACTAGAAAATACTGGAGCAAATGTAACGTATTGATCGAAATGGATTGGTTTTATACATAAAAAATACCATATCGGCAGTATTTGTCTCATTACAAAATTCAACCTTAATTACAGGTCTTCAAAGTTGCATGAATAATTTGTGTTAGTTACGTCAAATTAAAACGTAATGATACCCAATTTTTCTGTCTAATTACAATTTTACAGTGAGAAATGAAATATAAAACCAGCCTTTTTCGCTCGCCGACAAAGATGAACCCGACACCTGGCTGTCGCTTATGATAAATACATTAGGTATTATAATTAAGTTTGTATGTTTGTTTAATGTTATGGGGAAGCGAAATAAATTTATACACATAGACTACAGACGGAAAATCCAAAACAAAATAATTTCATAGCTAGATTGCCTCAATGTCGACTATTACATACACATATGTAGACTAGTAGTCTACATGGACAATTTGGCGTGCTTTTAAATGTAAACTAGTAGTCTACACGGGCAATCTAGCGGTTATATAATTTTCACATAACATCGCAAAATTACTTAAATTTAATATATAAAAAAGTCCTTTATAAACACATGTAAATAAAAATAACAGAGTACTCTGAAATCATTATTTTTATACAAAATAATTAATGGAAGCGAATCCACATCAAGCAGTTAGTTTGCAAGTACCTATGTTGTAGTAAAACTTAAAATTATTAGATAATATTATAAAACCATTAAATGTCTAAAATGAATGTATGAGTTTTAAATAACCACGTTCAAAAGTTTTAGGTAAAAAGCTACTGCTAAATTCATTTTTGATAGAAGATTCTTCCTTCTAATAATTTTAAATTGATATACCTATTATCTAATTAGAGATGTGCATACCTTAGCAAAGTCTGTCTACGTATTTTACAGTAAAACATAATCTATATTTTAATGAATTAAACATTGGTTATAGGATGTTTTGTATCATACAAATTTTAACAATGACTGCTACATGCACGAGGATCACAGCGGTTGCATTGTAATTGTAGAACCCATGGGAATCACTCACACATAGATAAATCAAACGCAGCAAATTTATATAATGCAACTTTGCAGTCTTGGTTATTGTTAAGAGTCATTTACACTTATCGTGTAAACGTTCAATATGATCGTTTCTGACGCCGTCGTCCGGCGATTTTTTTTTTTTTTTTTTTAGTTGAGATAAACTAGTGCTTGACTGCGATCCCACCTGATGGTAAGTAGCGATGCAATCTTTGATGGTGAGGCGCACTAGTTTATTAAGAGCCTATTCACTCTAGCCTTGAAGACACCCAAATTATAATCGAACGGGAAGACCGCAGCAAGCAGACTGTTCCAGTACGACTGTTACAGTCGACGTACGCGGTATAAACGATGAGGCGAAACGCTTAGTCCGGACCGTAGAGGTTTCAACAACGTAAGGGTCAATATTCGACACAATATGTGCGAATTATCCGTTTGACGGCGATTGTATCAGTGTAAAATCCTCTTAACATAACAGAAAGAGATGTGACGGTGCGATACGTATTTATAAACAGTACAGTTTTTGTTGGTGAGATGTAGAGTGGTTATGTCTGAATGAATTAAACTAAAATTCGGGCGTCCTTGGAATCCAATCTGGATCATAAAATACGGAGTGGCGTGTCAACTACACATGCCATTTCTAATTTTGTGAAGAGACGTGAGACAATCTGTCCTGAATCTTAGTTTAATTATTACGGTATCCTAAAATTTAGACGTCCTGGGAGTCCAATCCGGATCATAAAACACAGAGTAACGTGTCATCTACACACAGAACCTCTAATTTTATGGAGAGACGTGAGACAATCTGTCCTAAATTTTAGCATACTATATTCAGATAGTTTGCTTAGTAAAAAAATGTGAAGTAGTGGCTTAGTGACGTGCAGAATGGTTATTTCTGTCTGAACGAATTAAACTAAAATTCGGACGTCCTTGGAATCCAATCTGGGTCATAAAATACGGAGTGGCGTGTCAACTACACATGCCATTTCTAATTTTGTGAAGAGACGTGAGACAATCTGTCCTGAATCTTAGTTTAATGATTACGGTATTCTAAAATTTAGACGTCCTGGGAGTCCATTCCGGATCATAAAACACGGAGTAACGTGTCACCTACACACGGAACCTCTAATTTTATGGAGAGACGTGAGACAATCTGTCCTAAATTTTAGCATACTATATTCGGATAGTTTGCTTAGTAAAAATGTGAAGTGAAAATGTGAAGCTTAGTTATTTGCTTAGTATTATAGTGGCATAGTGGCATTGCGCAAGAATCTAGTAAGCAGTCGAGGTAAGCAATTATATTTAAAAGTGGAATAGGCCTTAGTGACGTGCAGGGTGGTGGTGACTATCAGAATGAATTAAACTGAAATTCGGACGTCCTTGGAATCCAATCTGGATCATAAAATACGGAGTGGCGTGTTAACTACACATGTTATTTCTAATTTTATGAAGAGACGTGAGACAACCTGTCCTGAATTTTAGTTTAAAGATTACGGTACTCTAAAATTTAGACGTCCTGGGAGTCCAATCCGGATCATAAAACACAGAGTAACGTGTCATCTACACACGGAACCTCTAATTTTATGGAGAGACGTGAGACAATCTGTCCTAAATTTTAGCATACTATATTCGGATAGTTTGCTTAGTAAAAATGTGAAGTGAAAATGTGAAGCTTAGTTATTTGCTTAGTATTATAGTGGCATAGTGGCATTGCGCAAGAATCTAGTAAGCAGTCGAGGTAAGCAATTATATTTAAAAGTGGAATAGGCCTTAGTGACGTGCAGGGTGGTGGTGACTATCAGAATGAATTAAACTGAAATTCGGACGTCCTTGGGATCCAATCTGGATCATAAAATACGGAGTGGCGTGTCAACTACACATGCCATTTCTAATTTTATGAAGAGACGTGAGACAACCTGTCCTGAATCTTAGTTTAAAGATTACGGTACTCTAAAATTTAGACGTCCTGGGAGTCCAATCCGGATCATAAAACACAGAGTAACGTGTCATCTACACACGGAACCTCTAATTTTATGGAGAGACGTGAGACAATCTGTCCTAAATTTTAGCATACTATTTTCGGATAGTTTGCTTAGTAAAAATGTGAAGTGAAAATGTGAAGCTTAGTTATTTGCTTAGTATTATAGTGGCATAGTGGCATTGCACAAGAATCTAGTAAGCAGTCGAGGTAAGCAATTATATTTAAAAGTGGAATAGGCGCTGAACCAGTGTTTTTAACATATCATTCACAAAAATGTTATTGGGCATTCTACCACACCGCGACAAGCGAGCGAAGCGAGTGAAGTCGCATCAGGTGGGGTAGAATGCCCAATAACATCCTACTCTCGGCATTCTTGCCCCTTCCCTCAAAACCAAATGTACGCAGTGGTTTTAAGAACTGTATTCATACCACTGCGTAAACCGTTAAATTACTGTACTCATAAAATTGAACAACCGTGTCCATGACTAGTAAAAGCGGTGGCACTAAGTACCGTATCCATAAAATTGCGTAAATCGTTAAATTACTGTACTCATAAAATTGAACAACCATAAGACTAGTAAAATTACAATATTTATTAATAAGTCTAACATAAGTCAGTCAATAGTTACACTTTTGATACTTGTATGAGTTTCGCAAAATAGGCCAGCACCAGAATAGTTGACCAATCGTTAGGCGATGTCCCGAAAGACTAAGGGGCAATCAGATCCCATGGTCCTAATAACAGAATGAAGTTTCTATGTCATAGCCAGTTAAAATCTAAAAAACAGTGTCAATAATAATTACAAAAACAATTTTAACTCATACAATAAACGCACCCCTTAACAAGACATGCATAAAACTTATAAATCATTTACATCGCAAACATTGAAGAAACAAAACTGTATGAAAGTACATCTTTTGTTTCACTCATATAGGTAGGGAATACGTAACAGTCGTCACGTTTTACATACACAGATGATAACAGTCGTCCTCCATCACTTATTCAGAATATTTTCAAAACCATTGTCTCACTAGGGACTTTCTGTATAAACATGATTTCAGGCGAACCATATGGTGGTAAAAGGACCTTTATAACGCTGTAAAAATAAGGGTATCTACCAAAGGTTTGAAACGCCTTTAAAATATTAAATTATGAAGCTCATTTTGTCCGCCATGTTGGTAACAGGTGTTATTTTTGGTGGCTATTTTTAGTTTAGTGTGTCATTAGGGTTTCACCCTTGCTAAGTGGCTGTTACTACGCATATTTGCCAAATACGTAAAATTAAAATTATGTAAAGTCGTGAATTTTCCAGGCATAAATATGTAGGTTTTAGAATACTCTTGAAAACCTAAAAATAAAGCTAATTCTAGCTCTACCATCTGACTTCTTTAATACACTGCAAATTTAAACATACTCTCTATTGCTCACAGAACTAAAAGTAATACGTTTTTTTCTTCCACACTCTCGAGGCTAATTAATAACAGCCGCTCGGGTCGATCTTTACGTTAAGCCGTGCTTGCCTAGGTCTGTGGATGGGTGACCACCCTTTACATACCGAGTATTCTCCGTGCGTCGAAAAACATATTGAGTACCCGTATTGTGTCCCCGTATTGAGTATTGAGTTAACAAGTTAAGCAGTTGATCCCGGCTGTCATTTGTGATCTTTGGCAGTCGTTACCTGGTAGTCAGTGGCCCAAAAAGTCTGACCACCAGTCTTACCAAGGGGTATCGTATTACCCAGTATTAACTGGGTTGTGGAGGTCAGATAGGCAGTCGCTCCATGTAAAATACTGGTATTCAGCTGTATCGGGTTAGACTGGAAGCCGACCCCAATAAAACTTGGGAAAAGGCTAGGCAGATGAGGTATATGATGACTCTCCTGTCAATCGTCACGGCATCATTTACTCCTTTCACTTTCATAATTACCATTCCTCACACAATTCATCCATCGTTTCTTTAGTCAGCCTCTCCCTCTCCATCTATCAACATATTTGGGGCTAGTCTTTATTTAAAAAGTTTTTTCACTCGAAAACTGGTCCATAACGCACTACGATTAGGTACAACATGCAATGTATTTCACACGTGTGCGTTTTTTTCCTTTTTCCCGCACGTGTGCGGGAATGAAAATTGCCACAGATAACTATACCTTTACTTAGTCCAAATTGGTTCAATGCCTATAGTCTGAGATGAATGTTTGTTTTTAATTTCGGCAAAGCACTACGCGTCTATACGCATAAATATTTTTTGAATTTTCGAATTGTGTTTAGAAATAGAATATCATACATAAACATGATTATTAAAAACGAATAGTTACTTTTATACACAAATTACCATTTATTTGTGTTCTGAATTCAAAAATATAAAATAAATCTATTTTATACATTAGGCTGTTTAACGGCTTCATACCTTTGCCTCTCCTTCAACCTGGCGAAAGCAAAGCGCGAAAAAAAAGAAAATTAAAATCATAGTTTCTTAGTTCGTGCCAAAAATATTTTTAAAAGTGTATTGAAAAACGTCGTTTGATACACGTGGACATTTGTTATTGCAGTTCTCGTTATAATTCCGCCTCGAATGCAATAACAAACTTTTTCCACTTGTATCAAAATGTACTATTATGTAACATGCCTTTTAAGTTAGTTGGTTAGTCAGTTAGGTCATGTGTTAACTTAACTCTTCTTATCACATATCCATACATACGATATAATAATAAATAAAATAAATATTGCTGGACATTACACACAGCGCCATCTAGTGCCACACTAAGCAACGCTTGTGTCGTGGACACCAGATAGTTGATATACTAAATAGATACTTTTTGTTTTGTAAATACATACTTAATAAACATACAAACATCCATGACTCGGAAACAAATGTCCGTGCTCATCACACAAACATTTGCTCCGACCGGGATTCGAACCTGGGACCCTAAGAACGTAAGGCAGCCTCACAAAAAACCCCACCTCCCCCATAAAAGCCAGCCTCATAAATTTCAGTATAGGGAAAATAAAATGAGTACCTACCTACCAGCTGCGTACATTTCCATATAGTGATAACGTCAATCGTTGAAGCTCGTCGTAGCCTCTTAAGCGATGCAATCTTTAAGGCCATTAGTGTAGTGCATGGATCTATATTGCCATGATGTGCGTATAACTTTGAATTGTAGTCGTTAGTTGTACTACATATATAGATGTTACTGTTAGCCTATATTATCCCACTGCTGGGCAAAGGCCTTCCAGTCTTCCAGTACTTTCGGTGGACGTAGAGGTCAGAAATCAAGAAAATATTTTCTCATATTATTCAAAATTTATAAAACGCCATCTGCTAACATTATTTCCTATTATTTTTTACTCTGTACTTTAACTATGAATACTTCTTGTTAACCCTAGTTTCCTTAACTATCGTAAAAATTACGACGGCAAGATCACGATTCCTACAAAAACATTATTGTGTTAGTGCGCCACGCACTGTTATCGTGTTCGGGGGTGATGTATTGAGTTATGGCAAGAGTGTCTTATTTTTTTTTCTCAATCGACTAATCGTACATACTCATCGTCATATTACAAATATGTAGGTATTAGAGAAATAAAACAGTGTACAAACTTATTTTAAGCACCACAGTTTATTCCATTTTGTCAAGTGGTATGAAATCCGTTTTGCATCCCGAAAATCAAATTACAAATTTATGTTCCGAAAATGTTTGATTAACAAAATCACCGCTGCGTACATAACTTGTTTATTCAATTAGCGAATATTTAGTTAATTTATTTACAAAACTTCCGCTTGCCAATTAGTTGGTACTTACTGTTAGTAAGTACTAGCGAACACTCAACAGTTTAATACTTCCGGTCGCCTGTCAAAGTCTCCTGGAATGTACTTGAATATTTCAGTAATTGGAAATGTTATGTTAAATTATTTATTTAAATAGATTTATTTTGTTTTGTGTAATTAAAGTTAGTTTTAGAGTACAAGTGTGGGCGAATATTTAAAGTTGTAGTCATATTTCGTATGGTCAAATAAAAATTAACTAGCAATTTTTGTCTTGTGTTAATTTGTCTCTGCTATAGCATAAAATCAAAATCAAAGCATTTATTTCAAGTAGGCCAGTTACAGGGACTTTTGAATTGTCGAAACAATGATGAAAATTAAATGTAGCTCAGTCCTAGTCACAAGACATAAAAATTGTGAAAGTACTGTAGTTGTCCATTCCCTACGTAGATCTCTATGGAGAAGAACGGGTAAGAAACTCCATGGACTCTCCGCCGAATCCCCCATGCTATGGATGATAGCCACTGATTATTGTACGTTAGGTACTAGGTCTCTTAAAAGTTTGAGTGAATCGGTATCTCCTAGACAAGCGTGCTCCACCCTAGGCCGCATCATCGCTTTAAATCAGGCGGGTTGCGGTCAAATGCAAGCCTATTTAGCACAAAAAAAAAACGTTTTTGCAGCAATCAAATCAAATTATTCTTCTTCTAGAAGAAGAATTTATATTTTAATGGAACAAAACTTATCAAATATTTATAAAAACTTGTAATACATGAGATGACACATGATACAAAAAAAAAACCGGCCAAGTGCGAGTCGGACTCGCACACGAAGGGTTCCGTACCCTTGACTATATTTAGTATTTGTTGTTATAGCGGCAACAGAAATACATCATCTGTGAAAATTTCAACTGTCTAGCTGTCACGGTTCATGAGATACAGCCTGGTGACAGACAGACGGACAGACGGACAGACGGACAGACGGACAGACGGACGGACAGACGGATAGACAGCGAAGTCTTAGTAATAGGGTTCCGTTTTTACCCTTTGGGTACGGAACCCTAAAAAAAGTACAAATTTATTTGCAGCACAATGTATGGTAAATATAGTCATCAAAAACGAATATGGAACAATCTACATGCCCACTTCTGTTTGCTTTTGCGCCAATTGCTTGTTGGCACAGCCACAACAAAAAAAAACACAAACCATTCACAATTTTAATAGAAATTCAAAACAATTTTTCAATTCAATTCATAGCCGCCGAAACTGGAGCTACTCTCACAAAACAAATCTACACAATTGAATTTTCATGACAAAAACAATTTGGTTAAAACCAGAGAAAACAAACAGCCGTACTTCGATTGGTGCCTCAAGATTGCGTCTTCCGTATTCTAAGGCTGTGTGATTAATGTTTGCCGAGATTTTTGTTTATTTATAAAGGTTCTTGTTGTATCTAAACATTATCTTGGACACTTAATTACAATTGGTAAAGGAAAATTCATACGCGTTGATTTTACGGGCTTACATCTGATTCTGATTTGTAAAAGTGTCCATGGAGTTTCTTGCCCGATCTTCTACCTAAAGATCTTTGGGTTTAAGCACCTTTTTTTTCGGATGGGAAATCATCAAATGACCCGCGACTTATGCTCTGGGCGGAGCGGAAGGGAGTGTCACTTTTACTGACTAAAACCCGAATTCGACAGTTAGGTATGTTAAATTGTCGCGATCGTGTTCCGCGCGCGCCTCAAAGAGATGTCAGCAAAAAGGAAGGGCAAGGTCCGATGCCTGTCGGGGCTGCCGGACTGTCCGAAAGAGATACCAGGGCTCTGGAAAACAGAGGGCTAAGAAGGACTTAGCCCTCTGTTTTCCAGGGCCCGTATCTCTTTCTAACGGCTCCGCAGCTAGGTATACGCACCTTACTTCAACTTTTTAACGGTTTCTTACCAGATTTTATCACATCGACTCTGCATGTTGTAATTAGTAGTATTTCACGTTAATTTTTATAAATAACATAAACAGCATAACATAACATCACGCCTGTAATCCCTGAAGAGTTAGGCAGAGGTGCATATAAGAGTACATCCACACATTTTGACAGTTATATTTTTAAGTCCCATGTAATATGTAATCTATATAAAAGGGGGGGAGCCTATTGCCATCAACCGAGCACAAATCTAGACTGGACTGCAAGTCGAGAGTTTTTATTTCATCACAGAAAATTACACTAAATAATACTTTCTTAGCGAAAAGTGAAATGAACTGTAGTTGGTTCTCTTAGTGTACTTCGAGCAGTTTGTAAACCATCTATCGTATTAGGTAAGCGAGCGAGCAGCGCCTACTGCCATTAGATCCGAGTAATTGCAATCCTGAGTTTTAAATGCTCTCATTTAAAGCTTTCATCTCGTTCTGGCATGCTGTTGCTCTCTCTTGCTTACATAACTTAATACTAGGCGATTGAAATAGAAAAGGATGAATTTATCTCTTAAGAGCAGAATACTTTTACCAATCTTAAAAAAAACATTGGTAAAGGATTAAATTCAAATATTTATTGCACTGATATAATCTTTCCTGCAGGCATTAATCATACTACGACACAGAAGTTTAACAGTATCAAATTAATTTAAATTAGTATGCATCAATAAAAAATATGATTACATATCATCACGTTTACTTTCCAGAACGGTGATGGCAGTGATTGCTTCTTAAACCAAAAGATTTTCCGAACCTTTTCTCAAGAACCAAAAATAATATTTACCTCAAGCATTATCATACAAAAACCTTAATTTCTGCTCGTAGGAGGCTCTAATTAGTGCTGGTCTCATTAAACTCGCATGGACCGTGTGGTAATTAACCGCGAGCTACTAAGCGGGGTAAAAATGTCTTTTGTGACTCGTCCGCAATGTGGCTTGGAATTCTGGAGCAGTTTAGGGCTGGTGCTCTTGAAAATACTTTCAGGATTTTTGGAATTTAATATTTTGATTTTTTTTTTGTACATGTACACACAAATGAATAAACGAGAAGAAGGAAACAGACAAATACGTACAATGGTCATGCTTATTTTTGCTTTGGAAATTGTCTAAATAAATTTGACTTGTTTTTAAATTATGGGATTGGAGATTACGGTTTCCACAGTTGAGGAATTTAATAATATGAGAAATAGGTATTACTTTTAAGGTAAGAGCTTCCCAATCTATAGCAGTTTTCAAACAAATAAGGAACTAGGTGCTTTGACACGTACCTACGTAAAATAGATCTTTGTTTGTTACAGGGCCATTTTGTTATCGATCATTCATACCTAAAAAAATTGGAAAAAATATCTGTGTAGTTTTTTTTGGAGGGACGAACAATTTATTAATTTATAAATTCAAATCTGTACGGAGTTCTCTCGAAAAATACTTAGGTTAAGGAATTTATTTTTACAGAAAGTTAATTTTGATTGATAGAGGCGAAATATTTTTTTGATAAGTTGTAAAATTCATTCATTAGAAAGAAACGAGATCTGTCACACGATTTTCAGCTCTAAAACTTACCGTAATTGTTTTGTTTAACTATAATAAAAAGATACTGTGATTGAAATATAACAGTCTATATGTACACACCAGTAATGAAAACTATAAGTAACAAAATACCTGTTACCAAAAAAGACCAGTTTTGCTTGTAAAATACTCGGCTACAAATAAAAGCAGTCGACAATACCGAACGTCCTTTTCGAGCCATCGATGACACGAGAACTGAACGAAATTTCGTAATGAAATTCCGAGTAGATTCATAAACCCGTTCTAGGGGACCCTCAGCTTTCATCTTGAGGGTTGAGAGATGCAAGAAATTTCATTCTCTTGTGAGAAAATAAAATGTCTTATTTCATTGTTTTTCTTTTTCGTTTTTGAGTCGTTATTTTTTTTGTTTTTTTCTGTTAGGCTGGGTTTGAATGAAAAGTAGTTTCTGGTCGAGATGCTTTTATATTTTGTTTGAAAAAATCTTTTTGTAATAGGAAATGGTAAATCTCAACGGATTCATTTTTTGAACTTTGGAATTTTTATGATCAAATTGTTTTTTATTTCTTAAGATTTCCTTGGCTATATGATTGTGTATTATACCCTAGCTCGAATAAATAAATTACTTTTTTGTAACCATGTAACGTTGTAGAGAAAGTCACTAAACTTGTGTCCGATGGATAGGCACCTAAGTTTAGTGTTTCCAAAAGTCCATTTTACATTAAAATGTATATATACTACATTGTTTACTACAGAAAACGCTCATGAACGTACTTCAGCTAGATGGTTAACTTGATTGAACAAAATGGCCCACTATGCTAATGAACCCCGTAGGCAATAGGATAGAAATTGTTGCCACTAAAAGCATCATTACAATATTGAAACAGTCTTCTGTAGAACTGTTTGAATATTGTAATGATGTACATTGTTTTTACTCTTCAATCTTAGGGAAGTGAAGTTGACTTATTATTTATGGCATGGAAGGAAAATATAACATTTAGATTTTTGTTGATGAAAATAGCTATTTTTCCCATTTGGTCCCCGCCAAATGGGAAAAATAACTTTTTCTAGTAGGGTTAGGCTAATCAAACGTTTAATATTAGACTGGATAGCATATGACCAACACTTATATGTCTTAACATATAAGTGAAGGACCAGAACAAGGGCAAGAGTATTAATTTGTTGATGAAAATAGTTATTGTTCCCATTTGGTCCCCACCAAATGGAAAAATTACTATTTTCTAGTAGGGTTAGGCTAGTCAAACGTTTATATTAGACTAAATAGCATATGCCCAGCACTTATATGTCGTAACATATAAGTGAAGGACCAGAACAAGGGCGCAAAAAAGTTATTGTTCCCATTTGGTCCCCGCCAAATGGGAAAAATAACTTTTTCTAGTAGGGGTAGGCTAATCAAACGTTTAATATTAGACTGGATAGCATATGACCAACACTTATATGTCTTAACATATAAGTGAAGGACCAGAACAAGGGCAAGAGTTTTATTTTTTTGATGAAAATAGTTATTGTTCCCCTTTGGTCCCCACAAAATGGAAAAATTACTATTTTCTAGTAGGTTTAGGCTAATCAAACGTTTATATTAGACTGGATAACATATGACCAACACTTTTATGTCCTAACATATAAGCGAAGCACCAGAACAAGGGCAAGAGTATTATTTTGTTGATGAAAATAGTTATTGTTCCCATTTGGTCCCCACTAAATGGAAAACTTACTATTTTCTAGTAGGGTTAGGCTAGTCAAACGTTTATATTAGACTGAATAGCATATGCCCAGCACTTATATGTCCTAACATAAGTGAAGGACCAGAACAAGGGCGTAATAAAGTTATTCTTCCCATTTGGTGGGGACTAAATGGGAGAAGTAACTTTTTCTAGTAGGGTTAGGCTAATCAAACGTTTATATTAGACTGGATAGCATATGACCAACACTTATATGTCTTAACATATAAGTGAAGGACCAAAACAAGGGCAAAAGTATTATTTTGTTGATGAAAATAGTTATTTTTCCCATTTGGTCCCCACCAAATGGAAAAATTACTATTTTCTAGTATATTATTCAGTCTAATATAAACGTTTGACTAACCTAACCCAGGTTAGTCAAACGTTTATATTAGACTGAATAATATATGCCCAACACTTATATGTCGTAGTGAAGGACCAGAACAAGGGCAAGCGTATTATTTTCCTGACATTCTTGCTATATTAGTATGGTTACCCATGACCATGGTGGCAGGATTGCAAAAAACGAACAAGAAAGAGGGTAGACCGATTTGTCTGCTCATAAACAATTAAATATCCACCCGCAATAACTTTACATTTTTCCGTGATCATGGCCGAAATATCAGGAACTCAAAACAAACAGTAAACATCCCGTTTTCAGTGTTAATAATGATTAAACCAATTAAAAATGATCTTGCCCTAACAAAAACCGAATCAGAAATAGTGTAGATAAAATTGGGAGACCAATGGTGAGATGCTTTCTTTTATATCTTACACTTTCAAATAAAAATTCCCAGCATATTTTAAAAAGTAAGTCTAAAGTCTCTATGTCGATTTTCCTCTCGCAATATTAATTTTAGCTTCTCATTTACGAGTTTAAAAGTGTCAACCGCAGGCGTGTCGAATTGCTCTGAAATATCATTGCACTTTAAATTAAAATACGGCCGAGGTGGAATAATTCGTAATTCATTAACTTATGTTTAGGACCATTGAATTTTTAATAAGTTTGCTTAATTAATTTTGGGACACACAACTTTTGAAGTTATTTGGAGCTATTTTGTTCGAGTGTTGGAGTGTATATTGGATTTATTTCATTTAAAGTTACGTGGGCGTTGAGATTCGAACTTTTCAAAGTTTTTTTTTTTCTTTTTTAACTTGAACGTGTAGGTACTTAGGAATGCTGCTATATTGCTTTTTCTCATCCATATATTAATCTGATGTAAAGTTCAAGGTTAGCCAACATGGGATTGAGCGCAGTAGCGTTATACTACCCGACCATATACGCAGCACCAGACTGCACTCCAAACACAAATTACTTACATTGCTCAAAAAGCCGCTAAACTGAAGTGGGACTGGGCTGGCCATATTTGACGTATGCCCGATGAGCTGTGGGCCAAAATAACCACGTTGTGGAAGCCCTGAAATAGCCAGAAGGCGACACGGTAGACCTCACAGGAGATGGTGTGACGAGCTGGATAGAACCAACGGCCAGTGGTCCACATTGGCCCTGGGTCGATTTGGAGGTCATTGGCCAGCAGTGAGATGACTCAGGCTAAGAGTAATAAATAAAGGATGACTTTTTTATCACTTTCCAACAAAAATAACGTAAATAATAATAAAAACGAACGTGTGAACGGAGTAAAAGCAAAAGGCATACTAAGTTCTTTTTTTATTTTTTGCGAAAAAAAAAATCTAAATTCAAATCATACGCATATTGCGTGTGATATGAAATTCGATATTTTTCTTTTTTTTTTTTTAATTTCTCTTTCTTTGTTCTAACATGCAAAGTTTACTAGAAACTAGCGGACTTCCCGCGGTTTCACCCGCGTAGTTCCCGTTCCCGTGGGAGTACGGGGATAAAATATAGCCTATGTTACTCAGGATGAATGTAGCTTACTAATGGTGAAAGAATTTTTGAAATCGGTTCATTACTTCCGGAGATTACCCCCTACATACAAACTAACAAACAAATGTTACTTCTTTATAATATAGAAGAAGAAGATAAGAAGAAGATAGAAGAAGAAGATTATATAGTATAGATTTGTAGCATTTTTTGATGATGGTTCATTTTTTTTCTAAGCTGTGGAAAAAAGAAAAAAATCTAGGTATGCCATAAGCTTCTACTCCGTTCACATAATATACCCATTTTTTTTGGAAAGTGATAAAAAACACATCCGGTATGTAAAAAGTTAAGTTAGACGTCAAGTCATATACAAAAACATGCTCCTACATAGGTCCGTTAGCGCCGGTTACTAGTCTGACTAGAGAGAGAGTTAGATAGGTAAGCAGCGCTAGTGGTAATGGGCAAATTTCTTGCAGTCTATTCAGTGTAATGGAATCTGGTAATGAAGAAACCAACAACCATTATGTTCCCAGACGTTTCCGAAAGGGAACAGAACAATGGCTTTTTAATTGTGCCCGTAATTACGGCTCGAAAGAGGCTAAACAACGATATTGACAGCACGGTTCGCACAATGTAAATGATAAATGATGTTTATTTTGCAAGTAGGTTTTTACAAACACTTTTACACGTCATTTTTTAAAACTAGATGGGGCCGCGGTGTTTCGTACCTGACTACTCTGAGAAGAAACAGCCGAAACAAACTCAGAGGTCGTAGTCTCTTTTAAAGTCCAGACATAATCTTGCTCAATTCACATGAGGACTATGCAGATTAGTGCCTGAGATGGTCTTTTGAAGAAAGAACCATACAGATTTGAGTGGACCTGTCCAGTCAGTGCAAGCATTTGTCAGTTAACGTGTAGCTCGACTTATAACTCAAAGAGCTCAACGAAAAGACGAACAATACCAAAGAAAGGACATTTGGGTAGGTCGCTTATAGTACTGAAACTGCTGGCAGTTTAGTTTAGTTTAGTTAACTGTCTGGACAATTGTGGGAAAAAAACAAACAAAAAAAAAAGTGACCCACATGGTCCCCTCATTCACAATAATCAAATAAAATTAATAACAAGTTCGTTCCAAATGAATGTAAGTAAAAAAAATCACAAAAATCATTAAATGTCGCAATGATAATAAAATAAAAAAGTAAAAAATAATAAAATACATGTCAAAACATTCAATGTCAGAGTATATAAAAGAAAGGAATCAATAATAAACAGAATGAATCAATAATGAACAGTGTCTGAGCTGTAGGCTGCTGCGCTGCGTGTCGCGGGTTCTATTCTTGCACGGAGGAAATATTTGTATGACCTACAGGTTGTTGCTCCGGGTCTGGCTGTTTGTGTTTTGATTAACACACGATACAGGAGAAAAAATCCTAAAGTGGGGCAACGATTTAAAAAATAAAATACCGATATCCTACTCTCTTAGAATACGTCAGAAACCTTGGGTGAATAGCTCATTCCGTGTGCATTATTTTACAATCACAGTAACTGTTGAATGCGCTCTAGTTCACTGACATAATGTAGGTAGCAATTGAATAAAATAATAACAATGAAAACCCACCTTCATGAGAATTACTGAGAATCGTGTTAATTAAACTCAATCCTTTAATGCCAATTAAATCCAGGCTTATCCACCCAGCTGATTACACATGAGTTATTGTTTCATGACGTCACATAGAATACTGCAGAGCATTATATTATAGGTAGGTACTGTTGCAATATGAACTTGTGCCAAAGGTGAGCTTGGTTCACATTGATGGACTTTACGACTTTTAAATTTTTGATAAATGGTCTTCGACCATTTATTCTTCCAAAAGATCAACTCGGCATATCGCTGTCTCCTCCCATCTGCGTTTTACCTGTCCTCTGCCTTCTGTATCCTGTAGATTGGATGAACACAGTCATATTTTAAAATCTTTTTCCATCTAGGTCCTAATTTATGGCAAACAGCAGCAGCATTTCGAACATTTTATGCTCTAGTTGCCACGAATTTAGAATAATATATAATATTAGATTCCTAGATGCTTGTTAACTTTTGTTATATTTATCTTGTTTTACGTTTTTTGTATCGTAAGCAACGAACTATTGTCGGGCCTACGCGGTCCGGACCACGTTTCGGTCCCGTATATAATCACTGGCAACACACACTGGTCATAGACTTTCGTCTTGAGACACTGCGGTAGGTTGGATGAGAAGATACCGCGCAATTTCCCGAACGCTGCCCAGCCGAGTCGGATTCGACGAATGACTTCCTCCTCGAAGTTAGATACCTACCTAACTGGACCGTTTGTCCCAGGTACACATTTGTCGTCTACAACTTCGAGTGTAGAGTCTCCGATCTTGATAGGAGTGGGTGTGACATGGGCATTCAACATGACCTTAGTTTTGTCCATGTTCATTTTTAGACCCACTCTTCCGGAAGCTCTACTGAGATCATCGAGCATTGTACTGAGGTCCTCCATGGTCTCAGCCATGACCACTATATTATCGGCAAACCGAAGGTGAGTGATGTACTCGCCATTGACGTTGATGCCTAGCCCTCTCCAGTCCAGAACCTTGAAGACATCCTCCAGTGCAGCGCCAGTGTCCCCCCATACTAAGTACTAATGCTGTAACATAATAAAATTGTAATACCAAATGATTTTAAAAGAGTAACCATGGAGTTTCTTGCCGGTTCTTCTCCGGCATTCTCGGGTAATGGCGTGATCGTCGCGCACGGTTCGCCGTGCGCCTTTTTCGACGTTTTATAAGTGCCCATCCAGGCCTATTTGAAATAAAATATTTTGATTTTGACTAATTCTTCAACTTGAATTCCGGGCTTTAGCGTTTATTTCACTTAATGTTAAGCGATGAAGCTAGACGTACGTTTAGTTTCAGATTTTATCTTCTTCTCCTACAAAATAGTACATTTTGTTGACAGTCCCAACAACAACACCTATTAAGAAAAAGTCTCCCCTGTATCTACAACTTTTCCTGTATGAATAGTGCCTTATAATATGGATTACGTCATCTTTCCGGTTTGAAAACGTTTAAGTAATTGCATTAGGTGAATGAGTCCGCGCCCGATGCAATCGCTTAATTGCCTATTACCTATTGTGTTTAATTGCTAGCTCATCAAGCCGTGATCGGGTAAGGTTGTAAGCTACTGTGTAGTACAATGGAGTTGTGCTGCGTTGACGTCAGTGGTGTAGCACTGCAAAACTAAATGGTGTTACGTAGGTTTCTTAGGTAGAAATTTGGCCGTATTGCAGTATGTATAATTGTATACTCAACAAAATTGGGCTGGATTGGGTCATCTATAGTTACCACCACCTAATTGTCACCACGAATCGAAAATTTACCTAACTAGTTAGTTAAAGATGAGCTGCGTTTTTTATGTGAAGTATACCAAAATTTTGTGAACGTCACAAAATCATCAACTAATCCGGGGTTTAACATACATTTGAAGAGTTATTCACTGGGTGTTTTGCTTTGACAAACAAATAAAGATTCTGATTCTTTGAGCAGCTTAATGAAACAAAGCTGTTGCATATAAAGTGAAGCCCTGTTATTGATTCATAATTAGAATATACATAATTTATTTCTTGAACGCTTCTGAATTTTAGCGATACCATCACCAGGCTCTTCTTTTAAATTCGTGTCTACCACAAAAACATCAAAGGTTTATAACACTGTCGTTTTCTCATAACAACATAGAACCGTTATTCACAGCTCCATTCAACTAAACCTCACAAAGCCAACTAAACTTTCTAATTTTATCTCCCCGAAATCGAACTAGAAGCTCAAAGCCTCCACCAGTGTTCAGTTGAGGGTCTGCCCAATTAGTCGAGTTGTTCCAGTCTTTGCTAATGATGCAGGCAGGCTGGAGTGTGCTTTTGTCATTCGCTGACGGCACGTATGTTTGTGGAAACTTACCCGACGGGCGCGGCCGGTTGCTTTTTGACCCATTGTGAAGGAAAAATGTTGAACTAATTTTAGGCTGTGGAGGCGGTTTCGTTTTAAATTTTTTGTGAAGTTTTCTGGTTAAGTGTTTTTATTATATATTTTTTTGTGTAAGTACCCACGCAGTTAAAAGGCCTTAGCAAAATAAAACTGAAAAACGTACCGACCTACGCATATATATATGTAGTTCTGTTGTGTGTCTTTTTAGATAAAAATTGAAAATATCATTTTGCGTACTTAGGTAACACGCTCTTTGGTGAAAATTATTATTGAAATTGGAATGAAAACATGAGAATTCACATCATCTGCCTGGCCTTTTCCCAACTTTGTTGGGAAGTCTTCCAGTCTCACCGGATGCAGCTGGATACCAGTGGTATCCAGCTGCATCCGGTGAGACTGGAAGACTAAAAGACTAAAATACTGATTTTACATGGAGCGACTGCCTATCTGACCTCCACAATCCAGTTAGTACTGGGTAATACGATACCACTTGGTAAGATGGTTGTCAGACTTTTTGAGCCTCTGACTACCTACCTATTGAAAACATGAGAATTATAGTTAAATATTAAAAAATAGTTTAGGAGACTTAAGGATTTCGTATTTTTAGAGTAGTACAATCAAATTGTAATGTTTCCGACCATGGTCAATAATATCACCGGTACTGGGTACTCCTATTCACTAGCTTTTCTTGTGTCTATTTTCAGCCGAGTCTTTTAGTCAATGTTTATTTTTTTAGGACACCCCTCTCGTTTATTTGCGAAAGAAAATGGCGTCGAAACGTTTCACAAATAAATCAAGAGTCTCCGTTGTGTTAAGTAATTTTCAAAGCTCAAAATGAGAAGAGATGTTGTGATTTGTGGTAGCTTTGTTGAAAGAGTTGATTTTTAGTCTGTTTGGGAATTTAATTATTTTGAAATCAAGTTTCGTAAGATTGTCTATCTATGTACTCTTAGAAACTTCTTATTTTATTACTTGGTTTTTTTTAAGATCTTGTTTTGGTCTCCTTCTTTCGTTTAAATTTCTTGGTGTTGGCCCAGTATGGTGGACACGTTAATCGCGGTGTCTATGGCGTTTTTAAGTCCTCTAAAGCGCAGGTGTGGGACTACTTCGTACTCCAACAAGTGTGACATCGTCTGGCCGGGAGACGGTTTGGTAAATTTGGAATTGTTATTTTACCTTTCCATTAGTCTTTGTTTTTGTACAAGCTAATTCTCAAAAAAAAAAGAATCTAACTCAAGTGTAACCACTAAACACTGACGAAGACAAAACTCACAAGCATACACAACACATTGAGGCATATTCTAATCCTGGCAAAAAAGCTGGGCGGTAACGTGTAGTCACCCAAAAAAATGTGAACCGTTGAGAGGTCCGTGACGAACCTAATTCGTGCAAAAAATAAGAGGGAAACAAAGCCTCCTCACTGTCCTCTCCTTAAGGAAATGTCCAATAAAGGGAAAGATAAACGTTTTTTCAGACAAGTTCGCTTGAACGAAGTTCACACGTAGGCCGATATTACAGATGTTCGAATCACTTGCTAAGAAAGATTTTGTTCACCGTTATTGACATATTTGTCTAGTTGGTTGTTGAGGAGCTCGTGGCTAAATAATAACATTAAGGGTCGATAGATAGGTTAAGTTGCTTTTGCATTGGTTGGTCCGTGGATGGGTGACCACCCGTTATATCGGTATATAACGGGTGGTCACCCATCCACGGACCAACCAACGGCTTAACGTGTATTCCGAGGATGAAGGAAACTCGGTAGTTTCCTACATCCTCGGGTCCCGGGTTCGAATCCCGGTCGGAGCAAATGTTTCTGTGATGAGCATGGACATTTGTTTCCGAGTCATGGATGTTTATATGTATAATAAGTATGTATTTACAAACAAAAAAGTATCTATGTAGTATATCAACTATCTGGTGTCCACGACACAAGCCACGTTGCTTAGTGTGCCACTAGATGGCGCTGTGTGTAATGTCCAGCAATATTTATTTATTATTTATTTAATTGGGTTATGTACGTCAAATAGGCAGTTGCTCTATGTAATATACTGATATTTAGCTGCATCCGGTGAGATTGAAAGGCAATCCCAACATTGTTGGGAAAAGGCTAGGCGAATAATAATGAGGTTTAGGTGGGTGTTTAGGAGGGAGGAGCTCGTGGCTAAATAATAACAGCCGCTCGGGTCGATCGTTAGGTTAAGCCGTGCTTGCCTAGGTTGGTCTGTGGATGGGTGACCGCCCATTACATACCGAGTTTTCTCCGTGCCTCGGAAAGCACGTTAAGCCGTTGGTCCCGGCTGTCATTTGTGGATCTTTGACAGTCGTTAGGTAATAGTCAGAGGCCCAAAAAGTCTGACAACCAGTCTTACCAAGGGGTATCGTGTTACCCGGTACTAACTGGGTTGTGGAGGTCAGATAGGCAGTCGCTCCATGCAAAATACTGGTATTCAGCTGCATCCGGTAAAACTGGAAGCCGACCCCAACACAGTTGGGAAAAGGCTAGGCAGATGATGATGATGAGGTGGGTGTTTAGGATTAGGTTAGGTAGTATGTACATAAGTTACAGTCAAAAGTTTTAGAACGCCTCAGTTGTAATTACCTAGTCCTAGAATTATTTGATGTTTTTCATAGGGTCACAAAAAAAAACCTAATAAGTTTCTAAGTAAATTTTAGTCATTGCTAAAGTAGTTTTTACCGCTCAAAAGTAGTTTTGACTGTGACTCATTCAAGGATTGTAGCAGGTAGCGATGGCGGTCTGTAGTTTCTCCATACTCCTTTAAAATAAAAAGAGTTTATATTTGTATGTTGCAAAGGTTGAAAATACAAAAACTAAGTACAAAGCGTAATTGCCTAGTTCAGCTTTATCTACCGCTTTTCCTATTTCTACCTACGTAACAGCACTTACGATCCCCGAGAAATTCAACGTATTTCAAAAGAAAATAAAAATCATTTACCCCAATAACATTTCTCATTTGGAGCCATTTTCTTTACTTCTCCCAAATTGGTCCTTACGGTAAGGACCATAATGTTTCCTTACACTTTCAACATAGAAAAAAAACATTACTAAAAGACCAATTTATTATTATGTTTCATTTTCCTTGAAAACCGTTGCGAGTGGTTCCTTGTGATCAAACTATAACTACCTGTTTGTGGTAGCTTGTTCGGATGCTGGTCGGCAAACTGAGCTAAACGTGAGCAATATAGTATCTACTTTAGTCATCATCATCATCATCATCAGCCTATTAATGTTCCCACTACTGGGACACAGGTCTCCTCTCTATGAGAGGGAATGGGCTATAATCCACCACGCGGGCCCAGTGCGGATTGGTAGATGTCACATGTCTTCGTTATTTTATTATTTACGTTATTTTACTGGTGACTGTCTGTAGTTTCTACATAACTCCTGAAATTGGCGTGTCCCTATATAAACTGATTGTTAAGGTTTTACAGAAATGTACATGTCTGCCAACAAGACAAAAAGTATCATTTTATCTCATTAATTGTATAAAACTCTCTTTTGTGACGAATATTAAACAAAAAGTGTATACCTACCGTGACTAAATGCTACGCTTCTCAAACATGATACCTTCTAAGTACTCCTTAATTGACTTGTCCCTGTTTTAGGCCTCACGTTACCTCAAAAACATTCAAAATAAATAGGTTACTCAAGGAACTTTAGTAAGCCGAATTTACCTTTACATTTACACACAAAAAGTTGAAAATTGTGGTTAAGTTAAAGCCATTAACTCCTATAAATCGCTCCTTAAATACGGGCAAAGCCACGAGTCAATACCATCTAAAGTTAAACACAAACAGTGAGTAGGTACCTAACCCTCAAATCGCCTCCAGCAAATAACTTAACCCGCTTGTTACCTTCCAGGGATGATCACATTAAAAAGAAAGAATTAATAACTGCGGGGAACATAAATAGCCTGAAGGGAAACATGTATCTATTTCGTGCTTGTGTTTTTGTTTCATTTTTTGGTCGGCGGTTCGTAGGTTCATAAAGACCTCGAGGACCAGATTTTGGGTTTATAACTTTAAATAGGTAATTGTGTTACATTTTCATAGTCATTATGATTATTTTAATTATTTGTATTACAGAATTGTGGAACACAGAGACTTCATTCTCAGCATGTCTTCTATTTCTCTATTAGTCATATTTTTAGTAGTCATACTCATTCTAGCCATAACATTCGCAATGCATACCCATCTTCCCTTTGGTCTTCTCTTTCTCATAATTATATCCATCCAAACGCATGCTTTCCTCAAAAAAAAAATCCTTATTCCTCAAACTCGAACTCAGAGCATATATTTCAATTAGAGCATTATGGCACTTTTGAATGTCTAAAATAGAAAAAAGTGAAACTAGAGTTACAGTCACAAGGCATAATAACAAATACCTTACTGTAATATCGTGATAAAGGGGCGAAATATCTATGTAGTAGTCTAAAAACTGATGCGGTGAGGTCAAGGAATATTCATTTTATATTGTTACGTATTGTCTGCACCATTATTCTTGGTGTACATCTTATTTGGCAACTGTTAGATGTAATATTGTGTCGACGAAACGTTTTAGACAAGTTGCATTATTGACGGGTAGCGTTTTAGACCAGTTGCGTTTTAAACGATATGTATTTTTAGACCAGTTGCGTTTTAGGCGAGAAGCGTTTTAGACCATCTGCCAGTTGCTTTTTAGACCAGTTTGTACTTAGACCAGTCTACTTTTTAGACCACTTGCTAATTAGACCAGCTGCTTTTTTAGACGAAATGATACTAACCCGATTTATTTGCCAAAGCAAACGAAATATTTTGTTTCCACATTAAATAAGAAGAAATATTTCTTAGCTAGTAGCCTTGCTTAGAAAATTGCGTATGGTGCGGCTGCGGCGCGGCAGCGTACCTACGTGGTTGTATAGCGGTTCATAAAAGGCACCTAGTATCCAAATTGCAACTGTATGGTGGCAATAGTCTCGGGTTAAATGGCTGTGAGATACGGATGGACAGACAGAGAGACAGGACCAACGGAACCTTAAATAGGCATTATTTTGCCCACTGGTCAGCCTACATGAAACCCTCTAAACTTTTATAACCGCACTACAAACAAAGGCCCTCTAAAACTGAATAGAGCATACATGAAAATGTAAATACCTCCACAAAGGTACCTGTATAATGAACTGTTAATGTATATTTTAATACCCTTTGTAATTTTACTACAAAAGGTGTAAATCTGGAGTAACAAGGATTTTGCGATCTTGTTAAAATTGTTGGTAGAGACGAAAAGAGGGTAGTTGTAAGAGGTCTTTCGAATAATTTGGGGTTTTATTCTTTTAATATTATTTTCTGCTATTGATTGCATCGTTCATCTAAAACATCCTGAGGAAACCTGCATGCTTGAGATATATTTCTCGACGGCATGTAAAGCCAAGTCGGATGCCCTTGAGCTGCATAAAAACTATCTGACACTAGGTTAGGCAGTTAGTGCCTAACCTAGTGTCCACACCACACCACCACACGATAAATAAGAAGAAAAAAATGGTTGTCTGTAAAGTCAGTTTACGGACGATAATTTTACGTGCTAACCTCATTTTTCATGATAATTTTCAATCGTCAGCCTAAACACAAAATTTTAAGATCCTAACTTTAACTGACGGACTTTCATACAAACGTTCATCCCCTATTTAACTCCCTTCGGGGTAGAATTTCGAAAACCCTTCCTTATTCCTTGTCTAACATTATAAATGGAACCACTGCAAAATTTCAGTTTTATAGGTCCAAGGGTTTGGGCTGGGCGTTGATCGACTAGCACGCGGAACGGTGTGGCACTTTTTCGTGCGTGCAGCCGATGTTCATCAATTTATAAGACGTTATCACGTCAAAAATGCATTAACAAGCATGACTGCTGAGCATTGGGGTTTGATCCGAAGATCGGGCAAAGTAAGAAAACTCTCAGTAGCAACTCTGAGTCAGAAAGTTGACGGTGTGATACTCCCGTGCCTCGACAAGCACTTAACATAGTTGATCCGGCGCCTGATATCTTCCCGGTCCGGACCGGGAACACTGAATATCGACAGGTGCTCTGTTCTTTAACTCTCATAATACGATAATTATGAGAGTAAAGAAACAGAGCACCTGTGTACTATACTAACTCCTGCGTACATTTTCTAGTATCCGTTGAGATTATCCGCCGTGACCGAAATTCAGTCAGGACATTATTTATTGTAGTGCTCGCAAGCGTGACGGCTGAGCAATGAGAATAGATACTTTGGATCGGTTAGACAAAGTGTTATAGGATTTTAGGACGTATTGGGAGATTACAAGTAGTAATCCGAAGTGTGTATTGGTGCCACGTTACTTTTATTTGGTTCGCCCACTTTTGTACAAGACTATACATTTGTGCCTAATTGCGTTCTCCTTCGAATGTGAGCTCAGCCTAACGATAGCTACCTTTTTATCATTACCGTGATCAGAAGTAGGAAGTGTTTGTCCTTCATTTGGTACCAAATTAATTTGAAATGGTTTCAGTAGAATAGCCACAATATTAGCCGTGTGGTATCCGGTAGAGTAGAAAAGAACCAACCCATTACACTCACGGGTGTCGTATAAGGCGACTAATGTCTGAGGCAGAACACCTTGCACCTCCGTAGACCAGAGAATGGGCAGCAGCGTTTTCTGTTAGTATTTCATCACTGCGATCTCCAATCCGCCTGCCAAGCGTGGAGATTACGGCAAATTCCTCCCATCATGGGAGAGGCTTATGTCCAGCAATGGACGTTATGGGCTGATGTAGTAGTAGTAGATGTAGTAGCCACAATATGTGTTTTGTTTTTTGGATACTTATGTGACGTTTGAATTTATTTACTTAAAATTACTGTGTATTAGCTCTAGCTAGAAATTACCCCAAAGATCTGCGGTTTTACAACAAAAGTGCAATACCTACACGGCCACAGCTATTTATTTTTTAATTACTACCGGTGATAAATGTCTATGTGGTTCAGAATGAGATCCTGAATACCTATCCCTATTGAGTTAGCTTATGTACACATAAACATTAGACATAATAATGTAATTTTGTATATTTTCATTTTGTGTGCACTACAGAATACGATTATTAATTTAAGTATAGAAACTCAATATTAACTAAAAACTTGTCCACCAATCTTGCAATATTAATGGTCGTTACCATTCAACGAAGAAAGCATGTATTAAAATATAGTTTTGTTCCAAATAATTATATTCGCTGTAGGAAACATAAATTGTTTAATATTCCATTTAGTCGCACTGTAGCTCGATCCACTTCGCCTGTACCACGTATGCTTACGAACCTCAATGCTCTCGTGGAGACCAACCCTGGATTGGACTTGTTTGCTGATGAATGGAAGATGATATTGTTGGAATGTTTGTGGTTCTGCGAGAAGACCGAGTAAAAGGATTAGGTATTTAATTTAGTGTTAATGGTTTTAAATAATGTACTAAATAAATAATAAATAAATAGTAACGACATTCATAATCACAGTCTACGGGTGCGTCTAGAAAAACTAAAAATATTATAAAGCTGCCTTAAAGCTCTCTCAAAGGTATGGCTCAACAGCGATGCAACAAAGAAACGTCTCTTGTTGCTCTATCGCGTCACTTCATATTTTAGCAAAGCTTTTTATGCTTTAAGTTACAAAATGTCCAATTAGTTGAACAATTTTGCAACTATATTAAACACTAGCGGAAGTCACGCGGTTTCACCCGCGTAGTTCCAGTTCCCGTGGGATTACGGGGATAAAATATAGCCTATGTTACTCAGGGTGAATGTAGCTTTCTAATGGTGAAAGAATTTTTGAAATCGCACCGTAGTTTTTGAGTTTATTCATTACAAACATACAAATCTTTCCTCTTTATAATATTAGTGTAGACAATATCAGCTAATAGTACGCCAGTTATGTTTAAGTCCCATGTAACAGGAGGCGAGCCTATTGCCATCAATCGGGCACAAATCTAGACTCCGCGGCTGCTACTGAGTAATGCCTCTGATGGAAAAACCCACTTTGCCCGACCCAGGGATCGAACCCAGGCCCTCATGCCCAGCAGTCGTGCTTACGACCACTAGACTACTATATTAACTTACACTAAATCAAATCCTCTCTTTTGTTACAGGTGCGTTTTAAATCTTCTACTCCATTTTGGTGCGAATATAAACCCCAAATCCCGGTTGACTCCCAAGAGAGACTTGCCAACATTCTCTTGAACCGTTGTTTGTGATTGTACAAGGTTTGTACCTACAAGTGATATGTGTGCTCAGGAGGATGAAATATCCTCACATGTATACTCTAGCTAATATACTGTGTATAGTCGAACAAGGAGATTAGTAACCAGGCAGCAACTTGCAACTATTTAAAAATAGATTGTGTGATGGTACTAAGAAGTCATGTTTTACTATTTTACATGGGCAAAAGTCCATCCAATATTTCTCCTTCTCTGGCCAATCCAAGCGCAGCGGTGGCCCAGTGGTGGCGGCCCCGACTTACGAACAGTAAGTCTTGGGTTCGAACCCAGGTGCATTACTTTGTGTAATTTATTTCATCACCACTGCTCTCAAAACGGTAAAGGAAAACGTGAGGAAACCGACATGTTCTAGAACCAAAAATTCGAAGATGTGTGACATCTACCAATCCGCACTGGGCCCGCGTGGTGGATTATAGCCCATTTCCTCATATATAGGCCTGTGTCCCAGCAGTGGAAACATTAACAGGCTGATGATGATGTTTTTTTTTTACATGTTTACCATGCTACATTTAAGTTTTTAAACTGACATGGTCACTATAATTATTAACACTGAAAACGCGATATTTACAATGTTTACTGATTGTTTTCAGTTACAGACATGCAGTTTGCAGAGAAATCGGTCAACCTATAAACAATAGAGCGCCGAAATATCGGAAACTCAAAGCAAACAGTACAAAATGGTAAAGATCCCGTTTTCAGTGTTAATAATACCAAAATATCTGTTCAACTGTACTCTACAATACACATCTGTCAAGTTGTAGTGCAGTGACGTCACAAAGTAAAGAGACTAGGCCAACTAAAGTGCTTCAGAGGAAACAAGGTATGCATAAGTAATTTTTAATCTGCTTACCTGCGAAAGTGCTGGTAGGCGTTTACAAAGTGAGTTTAAAGGGAAGTTCAGATGTAGCTGGGTTCTTAAAATCTAGGTCTTTAATAAAGGATCATTCATGGGCAATTTTGTAAGAAATAGTATTAAGACTAACAGAAATGAAATATATCTTATAATGGGGACCTCCCTTTCTGAAACACCAAGTCACTAGAGGAAAAAATAGAGCCATCACAAATATATTGTTTTTGTGTGTTTTACCAAAGATTTGACCTAATATTCAACAAGGGTTCCGTTACACACCCTTAACAATCCTTGTTCAATTATTATGTGCTTGGCTTTAGCAAAATGTTTTCAACAAGATCTGCTTTAATAACAATAATTGACAGTTGTAATCAAATCTTCGACAACATAAAGGAAATTTCGACATTTTCTATAGCTTTGGTACTCGTCGCAAAAATGTAAATTGGAGACCTTATTATGAGCTATGGTTTGGGATATTTCAATTTTGTTAAACTTATGCCCATTTTGGCCATGACCTTTTGTATGCTGTTGTGCTGGCCAAAGTAATTTCAATTCAAAATTTATTTGACCTGGCAATATTTGGCGGAAAATTAAAGTTCCATCGATTTTTTGGTAGTACTTTTTTCCCATTGTTTTTTTATTCGTTGCCAAAATTCTAAGGTTTTACTTTGCTGAATTAGTAAATCACGTGGTTAATTAATTTTAGAAGTTTTCACACATTTAATATTTGCAGATCTTTAAAATAATTTAATCAAAACCTGTATAATTATGACAACCAAATTAGAATATTCCGTTCCGTGAATTAGAGGAAGTTCAATTTCCTTAAATTGAACTATAACTTCAAGAGTTCCAAAGAGCAATTTAGTTAAAAAAGTTTCGTATTCAAACATTGTATAAAGTAAGCTTAAAAGTTTTTTAATTTAATAGCCATTTCGCCTATTATTAGATAAACTTTTTCAATGTCAGTCTTAAGAATTGAGGCCAGTATTATGGATGGGCCTATAAATAGCTGAATTTCTTGGATCTGTAGAATTAATTTATTATAGTTCAAGAAAGTTATATAATCGTAATAGATTGGACCAGCGGCTTCGCCTGCTAAAATATGTATCTTTATAACATAGTAATGTTACTATACCTAACGTTTCATCACCATCTCTTGAATAGCTTTTGCAAGAAAGAGTACCAAACATCCACCCATCTCACAAACTTTCGTATTTGAAACAGTAGTAAGTGAGAAGTGAGGAGATAAGATTATCATTACTTCTTGATGATCTATCATGGATTAGTGATCAATTCGATGAACGATGTTCATTCAGCACAACACAATCTTGCGAAAACGAATATAAAGGGTGTAAAACACCTCTTAACGAAGCCGAAAGGCACTTGTTCTCCTCGTCATTGTGATATTTTTTTTGTTCTACACCATACCTGGGAACCTAGCTACGGAGATATTGGCGGTCAAAGTTCAAACTTTTTGACAAGTAGGTACCTATTTTTTTAATACAAGTTTGTAATGTAAGATTTTTACTTTAAACACCTCCACGACCCCCGTACTATTCAATCCATCCATCAGCGCAATGTTTTGAGTGTGATTTTTCACCCCAAAAAAAAAAGTCGTTTCCCAGCAATAATTTTTGCGTAAAGTTACTTAGTTTGATGTACAGAATGCTTGGTTGACGACTTCGTGATGAGTTCTTTTACACCCTGTAAAATGTGATAATTTAAGCTGGAATTTACCCTCAGTTTGTCATGATGACCACTAACATCACACTACTGACCTCTACAGCTGCCATACGAGTATAATTTCCAGGACAAGAGCTAGATGCTCATGTATTGTTAACTCAGCGCTATTACCGCACGTCTGCGCGAACTATGTACCACCACATAACATGCCGCCGGACATGCGACACAGAGCTAGGTGCGGAAATCACCCTAGAAGTGATACCTATTAAAAGGTTATCGACAGTCCTTTTACAGCTTTTCCTCTAATATCAATCTTATGGGTACCAAAACGAAGATTATTGTGATTTTGACACTGAGTCAAAACAAAAAACAAAATGAAAATACTGTAATATAATCCGGCTGCTACGAAGAATTTTCAAGCTATTTAATTACCAAAAAGAAAACAAAAAAAGAATCGTGTTGTTCCTATTAAATTCATTTTACAGATCTTTTGACAGTGGCAAGATTTTGAGTCTTAATGATTATGTTTCTGGCTTTTATTTCTTTGAAACCCTTGGTGGCTTGTCAACATGATTTGTTAAAAACATCACCACTAAATTGACAGAGCTTTTTATGAGTATAAAACATGACAAAAAAACTCTTGTGCTACGACGCTATGAGAATATTATAACTTAATTATGATTTTCTTTTTTGTTGAATTTAAATACCAACTTAGAAATGATACTTATTTATGTTAGGTTCGTATGATTGTTGTCAACGATGATTTTACACCCGTATCTATAAACAAGTCAAAGTGTTTATTAAGTCATTGTATAGGTTACGATTTTTTCTTTTCTAATCTAATTTCTGTAGTTTTGAAGTTAGAACTGTCAAAAGCCAGAATGGCTGCGGTTCCACTGAGGCGGAGTGGAGCAGAACGGAGCGCGATTCACGAATCACATGGCAGGAGTGGAAAAGAGATGTGAATTTCAAGCTCCGCTCCGCTCTGCTCCGCTCCGCCTCAGTGGCATCGCAGCCCTTTCTTTGACGGTTCTTCTTTCGTTTGAATTCTTGTCCTTTGCATAAAAATGTTTTCAATAATTACTAAAACTCAAGTAATTACTTTAACTTCACTGTAGATATAATTAATTACATGTAACCATACGTACGGGTATCTAAGCATTTATAGTGGGACAAAATACTAGTTTATCTTACTCTGGGCGCTCTGGGTATGATCAAAATCAAAAGTCATTTATTAAAATTAGGCTGATGTCAGCTTTTTAAACTTCATTTTAAATTTCTTTGTTTTTAGACAGTCCTCCAAAACGCCCACATCCTGGTGTTTTAGCTGGAAAGAAGTAGTGGCACTACAGACTCCCCAGCAAGATCTAGCAGCCATATTTAGATCTACGTGTATGTCAGTGACATAACGGCCTAATGACTGAGCGCTCAACTGTCGTGTGATCTAAGTTATGGCGGACTTGTTAGCCGTAATACGTCCACTTCAATAGTTAAGCTGTGCTGTTTATTTAGTACTAGTACGTTTTTTCCTGACGTCTGTCAGTTAGAACATAAATTTAGCGCGAAATTATAACATTTATTGTTACTTGATTTAATATCGTTTTTAATAATATTATTTGTTAATGGCTTATGTTTAACGAACCACCAGATTTAGTCAAATGTAACGGCAAAAAAATCACTTTTGATTGCCAAAAATAGGAAATGACCACCAAAATTAATCCCCATTTTAGCGTGAAATGAGAACCAAAAAGAGTTAAAATTAGTTAATGATCACCAGAAATTGTACTGTTATGCTCTTGCATCCGAGTCGAGGGAGAGCCGGTCGCGGGGCTCCTACTTCTGAATGGTTTATAAAAAAATAACCACGAAGGGTATGGCGGTTCTAACCTAATCTATCCGTGTCGGGGTGCCCCAAGTTGGCCTAGGCAAAACTAGTTTGTCATCAACCACCTCATTAAAATTTGGTGTTCAATTTACAAAATTTGGTGATCAATTGATATTTTAGGTGATAGATGTTAGTGGTCACAAAGTTATTTTTGGTGGTCATTATATTTTCGTTATTGTTAATAGGGTAAAAAGGGTAATAATAGGTAAGTTATATAAGCTTTAAGTTATATAACATCACCAATAATGATAATACTCGCGACCTGTCAGGAACGCATTCTCTCAGTGGCCAAACTGTAAACTACAAAATAAAAATCCTATTTAATGACTTTTACTCAAGTAAACACTTTGACTTGTTTATAGATATGGGTGTAAAATCATCGTTGACAACAATCATACGAACCTAACATAAATAGGTAACATTTCTAAGTTGGTATTTAAATTCAACAAAAAAAAGAATAAAAATATAAGGCTAACCTTTTTTTTTGAAGTATGTTGGAGTAGCCTAAGCAGATGACGATGATAGTATCTGCATAATATGCATCAGCGTTTATATGTGTGGAGTTAGAAACTTAAGAAAAACAGTCGTAACGGGTCGACAGAAGCCCGAATTACCCGGTTACTGGGTTGTGGATGTCAGATAGGCAGTCGCTCCATGTAAAATATGGGTATTCATCTGCATCCGGTTAGACTGGAAGCCGACCCCAACAGTTGGGAAAAGGCTTGGCAGATAATGAGTTAGAATCATAAGAAACTTTTAAATTAAGAGGAAGCGCCTGGGTGGCCCTCGAAATTCAAATTTTCTAACGTTTTTTGCAACTAGCAGGTCAATATCAGGTTGTATGTTGATTTAAAATATAATTCATGGACGTAACAAATATGGCTTTACAGAGTTACAATCATGAATATCATCCATACGACCCCTTCCCAGCTGAGAGCAGCGGAGGCCCAATGTTGGCGGCCCCGATTTACGAACAGTAAGTCGTGGGTTCAAACCCAAGCAGGCGCATTACTTTGTGTAATTTATTTTATCACCGCTGCTCTCAAAACGGTGAAGGAAAACATCGTGAGGAAACCGGCATGTCCTAGAACCAAAAAATTCGAAGACATATGACATCTACCAATCCGCACTGGACCCGCGTGGTGGATTATAGCCCACTCCCTATCATAGAGAGGAGGCCTGTGTCCCAGCAGTGGGAACATTAATAGGCTGATGATGATGATGATGATGACCCCTTCCCATTAACTTAGAACTTAAAGGTTTAACTTAGACTTTAGAGGGTTGTATTGATGATTTTAATGATTATAAGTCCGTAAATACGTACATACGTATTCCATCTGCAAATCATATTTTGATCAAAATGCCGCCTGACACTGATCGATAAATTTCGTGGGCTACCCTAGCGCTCCCCAACTTAATAGTAGAATTTCTTATCCAAGTGTTGACTACGTAATCATGAACCATTTAGCCGACATTGTTACCGATTTTTCTACAAAATACATCGAAAAACGAGCTTGGGTATTGCATTTCACTTGACCCATTTTTTTCTTGTCTTCGTCAGGTCATCAATCTTTTGGCGCTTTTAAGAATGCGAGCTCTCTTCACATTAACAATTGAAGTCCAATCAGCTTCATCCCTCAGGGGAACTTGTCCTTTTCTGATGTCCAATTATTATTTATTTCTGTTACCGGAAATATATGAAATCTAGGAATTGTACACAATTCCTAGGAAATGGCGTATACAATTCCGAGCCTACTTAGTAAATGTGTAAAATAATGTTTCAAAGATTGTTTAATACACACATTTCTTGGGAAATATATGCATTTCCAAGGAATTGTATGTAATTCTGAAACGATACTAGGAAATGTATAAAAACGAATAAATAAAACACGTTTGAGAACTGAAATCAGAATTTTCATTAAAATGGTTTGCACTTTAGCTGTTTCGAAATTTGAATTTGGGTTGGTTTTTTCTTTGTTTGAGGTTAATTGATAGGTTTTCTGAATGGTTTAAAAAAATAACCACGAAGGGGTAAATTAGGTTAGGCTCTTCAGGAAATGTATAGATATCCTAGGAAAAATGCATATACATATTTTAAAATATATCATACATATCCTATCTATTTTAGGAATTGTATACATTTCCTTGGAATTGTATACAATGACGGATGTCTTACATTTCCAGTGACATTTCCAATGTTGTTACGTATGGTGTAGTTTATAAATGTAATTGTTATTTTTTTCAGCTAGAACATGAGTTTTAATAGAGCACTTTTGTTTCTGAATTTGTTGGATACTTACATTCTGTAATTAAAACGAGATTTTTTTCATACCACAGACAGAAAATATTCGCAGTTGCACTAATCGTATAAGTATATTATTTGTTGAGACAAATTAAATTATGGCCATTTTGTGCGTCTCGTTAATATTGCAAAAAAAAAAACCGTCAATAAGAATCTTTGTTGATATTATGGAATAGTCTTCTCATTCGCATAATGTAAAAAAAATATTTAAACTTACTTTCAATACAAAATGAAATTATGAAAAACCATTTGAACATGACGTCAGTTGAGGTGAATGCCCCACAATTTTCTACGTTGACATGAAAATTAAAGAAAGCAAACGGCAACTCGTTAATATTGCAAAAAAAAAAACCGTCAATAAGAATCTTTGTTGATATTATGGAATAGTCTTCTCATTCGCATAATGTAAAAAAAATATTTAAACTTACTTTCAATACAAAATGAAATTATGAAAAACCATTTGAACATGACGTCAGTTGAGGTGAATGCCCCACAATTTTCTACGTTGACATGAAAATTAAAGAAAGCAAACGGCAAATTGGTATCCTTCCCTAAGGGCATAAAATATTCAAATGTTCGTGTTCTTTCATCGTGAGTTAAACAAGCTATTACCGTTTATCTATTTATTAGTAGGGATATCTTACACCAGCTTAACCTAATCAATTAATTGGCCTTAACGTTCACATCCCACTCATCGCATCCCACAGCTGGGACACAGGCCTCTTCTCTGTGAGATGGAGGATAACATAACTATCCATGCAGACCCAGTGCCAATTGGTATAAATGGTGTTAATAGCACCTTAACGAAGCCGTGTGGTATCCGGCAGAGTAGAATAGAACCAACCCATTACACTCACGGGTGTCGTATAAGGCGACTAATATCTGAGGCAGAACACCTTGCGCCTCCGTAGACCAGAGAATGGGCAGCAGCGTTTTCTGTTAGTCTATCATTACTGCGATCTCCAATCCGCCTACCAAGCGTGGAGATTACGGCAAATTCCTCCTATCATGGGAGAGGCTTATGTCCAGCAGTGGACGTTATAAGCTGTTGTTGTTGTTGTAACGAAGCCGAAATGCACTTATGCTCCTCATCATTGCAATCATTTGTTTGTTCTGGAACATACCTGCGAACCTTCTAGTTACGGAGATATTGGGGGTCAAAGTTAGAACTATTTCTCAAGTTTATTTTTAAATACCTACTAGTTTGTAAGGTTCTAACGTTACGTTAAATACCTCCATGTATCGTTTACTAATCAATGCATTCATCATCACAATGTTTTGAGAGCGTAACATTTGTGTTTAATCGTAAAAAGTAATTTTTCACTGTATAAAAATAATAAATTTGCGTAAGGTTCCTTATTTTGATGTACAGAAAGCTTGAATGATGCCTTCGTGAAAGGTATACAAGGACTCTTGTCTACTGATTGTTGTCGTCGAGGTTTTTTCTTACTTTTGAAAGCGATGAAATAGATTACCCAAAGCAGCTTACTGAAAGTTATTTGTAAATGGAATGATCTCTCTAACTTTATTCTATTGTATCGTCTCCAAAATATCAAAGGCCTGTATCGAACTCTGGGTTTCGTAAAAGGTAACTAAAGGATTTGGAATGTCAAAGGAGATTGGTATCAATATAGTATTATTTCGCCGTATCTATCGACAAACCCGATTTAGGTATTTAGCTGAATGTTTTTATCGAATATAAATGTTTGTATATTTATAAGTAGATTCACTTAAATTATGTATAAATGACTAAATAAAATAAAATAAGGAAACTAACAGCACTTTACAAGGGTATTAAAAAACTCCCCCTCAACGCTGTCAGCTAGAAATGTGCCCAAGAGACTGGCGGCGTTGGCACGTTGTATGGCAACACTTATCTCAACTGAAATTCTTTATTACATTCATATGTACATTTAGTTGTTACCTACTCGTATATGTAAATAAGTTCCAACATGAATGCCTCTTAGCCTCTGGCCAAGGTAAAAGCCAGCTCTTGGATCACGGGAAGCGTCAACTAGACATTTATAAATTCCCCCAAAAGGCTGTAAACACTCGGGCCCCACGGCCCCAAAGTTTCAACCCCAGATGGCTCGAAAATATAGTAGACCTACTAGGTTTTCACAAAAAAATCACTATTGCAACAATTTTTAATGAATATTATTGCTCCGTCGCATTTCTATGTCCATTGTCCAACAGATACATAATTCGTTAGAACTCTAGTACTGACTAATCAATGCTCTATAGAAATGACCGCAGCAGACAGAATTCCTAATAGCTTCAGAGAGCATCAGTCACTGATTGTATTTCTGGATAATGAAAGCTTTGTGTTCTGTATTTAATTCCCAAGATTTGATTTATTTCCACGTCGATTTAGTTGTTTTTTTTTTTTGTAAGAAATTCTATGATAGACCAGGGGAAATAAAATGGCCGCTTAAGCAGAATCATAATGGGTTAATAATTATGAATTACATTACCTACTATTCGTAAAATGATCACAGTGACAATTTATAATTATTAATTGCGTATCATCATCTGCCTAGCCTTTTCCCAACTATGTTGGGGTCGGCTTCTAGTCTAACCGGATACAGCTGAATACCAGTATTTTACATGGAGCGACTGCCTATCTGACCTCCACAACCCGGTAAAACTGAGTTATACGATGCCCCTTGGTAAGACTGGTTGGCAAATTTTCTGGCCACTGACTATCTGTAACGACTACCAAGATCTACAAATGACAGCCGGGACCAACAGCTTGACAAATGCGACGCGATTCATAAATTATTAATTACATACATTGTAATATTGGACAAGGTAAATAAATAATAAATCACAGAAATATAATTAATTAATTGAATTAATTTAAGTTTTGTTTAATGTGACTGAATAAAAATATTTAATGAATAAGTGTAAAAATTAAAAATCATTGATTCTGTAATTATAATTGTATTTAATAATTTGGTATATAATGTATAACGTTTAAAATTTAAAAATCATCAATTAAATAATAATAATTGTATCTGAAAATATTTGCACGCCTTGAGAAATGTCAGACATGTCGTGAGCCACTCTTTTTTAAGATCTTGCATGCATGTATTATTTTAATTCTAAAAAAAAAAGCAAGTTTTGACTCAGGTTTTGTAGTATTTTTAACACATAACACACAATCACATGAACACACGCTCATACAACAGCACTCATACACTGACACGAAATCACTATACACCACACATAGAACACTCATTCATGAACACACGCTCATACAACAGCACTCATACACTGCCACACAAAAACACACTCGTTTACTCTTCTACTCTATCTTAATTATGGTGTACTATTAATATAAGTTTGCCTATCTGGTTTAAAAACTTTGATGTGTATAAGTATATGGCACTACTTTTGTTAGATCTCCTAATATGCATCTTAGTGGGGACCTGGGCAGGCAGTCTCGACATAGATAGCGACAAATTCGCTAACTTTCGATCGCTGATAACTAACGAATAAATTCGGTTGCAATAACGATGCTTATGTGTAAAGCAAGTCTCTACATCCAAGATGTGTTTCTAGCAATCATCGTCATTGCAACCGAATTTATTCGTTAGTAATTAGTAATCAAAAGTTAGCGAATTTGTCGCTATCTATGTCGAGACTGCCGGCCCAGCATTGCTATTAGCGTTAGCGCGTTTAGCGTTTCTGCAGCGCATCTGCCATGTTCATGGAGGCTCGAACGGACGGATTCGTAGCGATACTGCGCAAAAAAGTCGCTTCGTTATTGAGCAGCATGCGTGCTAGCGGCAATGGTATTCTGGCGGTCATTGCGGACAAATTTGACTGCCCTATTTTATGTCATCACATTATGGTACTGACAAAAATGAACAACACGAAATGATAGAATTATTAATTTATTATTTGAAAAATGATTAGAATTTTAATATATAATATATATTAGTTTAGGCGCCAGTCTCCCACAAATAAAATATTTTTTCCTGTATATACATAATATGTTACAACATAAGTACTATATAAATAAATAAATAAAATAAATAAATATATAAATATTGCTGGACATTACACACAGCGCTATCTATAGTGCCACACTAAGCAACGTATGTATGTTTTTTATTTGTGGAAGAGAAAAACAAATTATCTTGCATGCATGTATTATTTTAGTTCTGTATGTAAACACATGTTAGAGCTAATAAAATTTCTTATTCCTATTATCCTGCTAGCTTCTGCCAGCGGCTTCGCCCGCGTGAAGTTTGATAATTTTCCCATGGGATCTTACTGCCGGGATTAAAAGTATCCTATGTTTTAAACTAGGTTATAAACTGTGTGCAAAATGTCATCCAAATTCGTTCAGTAGTTTTTGCGTGAAAGAGTAGCAAACATCCATACTTCCATACATCCATACATCTATACATCTATACATCCATATATCTATACATCCATATATCTATACATCTATACATATAAACATCCATACATCTATACATCCATATATCTATACATCCATATATCTATACATCTATACATATAAACATCCATACATCTATACATCCATACTTACAAACTTTTGCATTTATAATATTAGTAGGATTATGAATCTAATCTGCTAAAGTGGTCATTTTAGACTCCCAGACCCCAGTAGCAGTGAGAAAAGAATACCGTATCCTGAAATTGTATAACCAATACGAACTTTGTGTTGACAAGACTAACAACTACTTAGATACACATTACATCACAAAAATACTCTAAACCTACCAAGCTCTAAGCTAAAAATGCATTCAACAAGTACTCTAGTCATGTCAATGAAAGTTTATAATAAATTGCCGGAAATAATAAAATTAAAAGGAACAAATATGTATTTCATTCATCAATAAATTACAACAATTTTTATCATATAAATGTTATTATACTAGAAATGAATATCTAAATGACAAATTTTAAATTACTTAATACACATAATATGTATTTTTATTTTAAGTATTGTTACTTTGTATTACCAACTTTTTACAAAAATTAAAGCTCTCTTTCTCTGTCCTACTTTGCTGTGCCCTTACAGGGTCCATATTTATGTACCTAACTTTAAGCCCTTTGTAAAACCTTTTATACAATATGGAATGCAAAATAAATGTAGGTATATGAATACGAATATGAATTCTTGTATCTCCGAAAAAACACAATATTTTGATCTACACATACTATCATTGATGTATACAGAATTGGTCCTCTATATCGCCCCCAACAAAGGCATAGGTGTTTCAATTAAATTGTGAACGTTAGCGCGCAATGTTGACGCTCACAGTTTGAATAACGACTCACGGGGGCCCTTTTAACGAACCTTGTCGGATTTTAAAAGCCCCGTTCAATAACTGAAGCATGTACTAAATGCCCCCGGGCAATTTAGCCCCAGTCTCCAATAACCACAAAGTTTACAGTTTTTCTAACATTTGTAGTTTCCAATGTATCTTTAAATTTTTTTGCTCCTGTTCAAGCGGTTATGTCATGAGAAATCCAATTTATTTTCGATTTACATGCAATGATAGGGATTTTTTAGGCCTGTTTTATTTCAGAGTGGAATACATGGAAAAAATCGGTGTAGGCTCCCTTCTACTGCCGACGATTAGCGAGAAGCGATGAACATTGTAGAAACGATAACATTATATTCTATCATTTTGAACGATGTAAACTTGTCTACGAATTTTCTATTCGTTTGTGTTGATTACGTGATTTAACGTTGAGATGATGGCATTCCCATTCATTTGAATAGTTTTCTACTAGCGTTAACGATTGTAGATTGTCAACTTGGCTAGGGGTGCTCATGCAGTGTGAACGACCAGCGATCAACTATTATACTAACACGAATGCAATACAAGTATCTGTTTATAATTTCAAAATAAATCTAAAGATACGGAATTTATAACATTTTTTTTTTATCCTGTCTGTATATTATTATTCCCGTTAATCTGCAAAGCGGCTGAGCCTGAGCCGATCTTGAGTTGATGTATAAATAATAAGTTTTTCCGGAAAATCTATTGAACTTTCTTGGATCCCAGAATGAAATTAACTAGAAAAGAACAGCTGATGAGAATAAGAAATCTTTCTCTTTTTTTCCATTTTACTAGAGAGAAAAGAGACGCTTCCTCTTTAGCTGTGGAACATACCTTTTCCATGAACTACGGAAACGGCTGTGAGACTTGTGGGGTTATCTGGCCTGTCGCCGCGGGCTCTAGTTGTCGAGATGTCATGTCTGCAAGCTTCCGGACTGGCCCATGCGCCTTTAGTTTGTACTCGGAATATTATCGGATGCTCGGAGCCGACACGTTGACTCGTTGAGCCGGCTTTAGTCCGACGATGTCGTGTCAGTGTATAAGCCCCTTTAGAACTCTGCTTGTTGCAATGTTTTTGTCATCATTATTTATCATATCGCCGGGTTAAAGGCAAAACCAACTATTTAGACCAAAAAAGTCAATTTAATTTCCGTGAGAGCATTTGGAAAGTTTGCTATTAAAATGAAGTCCTTAGTAGTAAAATTATATCAGTGGCAAATGTATGAGCGTGTTCTATAATTATCTTAGTTTCAAACAGTTACATACTGAACACAAAAACTTACTCCATTCGTACAAAAAATATTAAATAAATAAATAAACCCCCCCCTTTAGTTGGTTTTGCCTCTAGAGTGCAAATACGGCATATCTGAAAAAGTAATGGTCCTGTGTCTTAACAGACTTCGCATTTACGTGAGTTTAAGTATTGTTTTCATAATTTGCTATTACGGCGGATTCTAGAATCATTCATTTTGAAACAATTTTAAAAAAATACGAAAAATAGTTGGTTTTGCTTTTCTGTTTCATAATAGATGTCTTCGAATGTAGAATGCTAAATTGTACTAACATAATAAGTTACTGATTTGTATTGATTAAATCATTCAAATTGTGTTACTACTATTACTAGCTAGTATCAGCCAGTACGAGGAAACCCTCGGAAAATAAAACCGACAGGTCACAACAAGAAGCATTTTTTTAATTTTTTTTTTACTTTGTATGAACATAAAAGCTTCGTAATCGATACAAACAATAATTGGCCTTTAGAAATTAATTCTAAAATAATTAATCACTCTGCCATCCTAACTAAAATATCCGTGAGTACCCAGTGCAACGCACAATCGAGAAGCACTTTGTGCATTTCGGGAGTACCGTTCCACACCGCCTGAACTTAGACCACGTCTACATCGTTTGCCTGTGCACAACAAAAACAAAGCGCTGATGTGTGCTCTAGATTCGCAGCTGTCAAACTACTATGACAGTAGCAAAGACCTGTACTGTGGAGCTGTAGCAGCATGTCGTGTAGCTCACGATTAATTCCCCAACAGCGACAGAGCTACACGACCAAAATTAGCTGTTCCAGCTTGGCAGTGCAGAATTGAGCGGCGTATCAGTGAGGCTAGAGCACTCATCAGCAAGTTAATCTGCTTCAAGGAGGGCAATACTCGTCCTAGAGTGATGAGCTTTGTGAAGCCGGCGTTCTCGGGATATTACTTGGCTCACATCACAGAGCGTATCGATTTCCTGAAGCAGAATATCTGTGCATAGGCAAGCTGTATTCGTCACTACAAGCGGTGCGTAGAGCGATACACTCTAAAGCGATGAAAGGTGGGTATATAGGGCTTGGGAGCGACCGGACCAAGATGTAACTGACACGCGTCTACCGGTTGATAACGCCATGTGTTTATACTGGCGCAGCATCTAGTCGGTGCCTGTCAGTCACACTGAGGGCGATTGGACCCGGGGGATTGAACAAGCGTGTGATCCATTACCAGAAATGGGGGTGATCATCAGCCCCCAAGACGTAGCTCGTGCAGTCCGTCCGTTGCCTAACTGGAAATCTCCAGGGCCGGACCAACTGCACAACTTCTGGATCAAGTGGTTCCAAAGTTCGCACGCTCGCTTGGCGTCCCAGTTTCAAACAACGTTACGAGTCAGGGTCGCTGCACCAGTTCTTGATGACAGGAATTACCCTCCTGCACCATAAATCAGGTAATACTGCGGAGCCCAAGAATTGTAGACCAATCACTTGTCTACCAACGGTCTATACAGTTCCTACATCCATTTTGAGAGCTAAAATCAACCAACATATTGAGAGTAATTCTATCATGTCTGCCTCTCAGAATGGATGTAGGAACGGGTCCCACGGTACTAAGGAGCTGCTCCTCAGTGATACGGCCATTAGCTAACAAGTGCGCCGCTCCCGAAGGGGTCTACATGTTGGATAGATTACAAGATGGCCTGTGATTCTGTGCCCCGTACATGGCTCATGAGGGTGCTGGAGTTGTATAAAGTAGATGCAACTTTGCGTACGTTCTTGATGTCATGTGTGGGGTACTGGAGAACGGTCTTTCGCTATCCAGGATGTCGACAGATCCAGGGGAACAGCGAACCGATAAGGATCGAGTGCGGTATATTCCATCGTGAAATTCTGAGGCTTCTTAAATGCTAAGACCCAGCACAACAGTGAGGTCTCAGGAAATACTTCCTAGAAGCCGACGACGTGGAGATGCACCGAGATGTGGTCTCAGTGGACAAAAGCCTCACCCCGCTCTCCCTGGCTAACGTGAACTGGTGCAAGCCTAAAGCATTAGACACGAATGACCGCAAGAGGTGTGGCAGGGCAAATAGCTTCACGGGTGCTTTTACCGGGCCATACATGGGCCTGATGTAGACTTCTTAGCGTCCGGTATCCTGGCTTCGCTTGGTGATCTCTTCGGGAAACCGAAAGTTTTGTCTGTAGTAAGTACTTCAAGTTTTCGCCAGTTTTCTTTAGCCATGGACAGCTGGGTGAGTCCCTTGGTCCACTGCGACCACATCTCGGTACATATATACCCACCTCGGCTTTTCAATATATTCTCAGAGACTACACACCTCGCGGCTGTGGAGGGTCTTCGCGTTTAGTAAGCCTCGACCTCCGCACTTCCGCGGCATGTACAGTCTCATCACCGATGATTGTGGGTGATGCATCCGGTTTTTAGTCAGCAGCGACAGCGGCAGCGCAGGGAAATGCATAATTTAATCGGTTTTGTTTCTAGGCAATTTGCTAAACAGAAATCGAAAAACCAAATGCCAAAATCAACTATAATTATTAAGTTTGAATGTTCAAGAACAAAAAGGAGCTAATTCAAGATATTATTTTTTACTATTAGTGAATATGACCTTCCTTTGACATTTCTGTAGGACTAAAAACCACTAAAAACGTTTGGTATTTTTTGCATCTAGATTTCGAAATATTTAGACAAATTATTACGATTTATAGGTTTTTAATTCTCTAAAAATACACTATCTTTATTTATTTGTTTCTTATTTCAGTCTAATTTCAGTCTATTATCTATATAATCGGTTTTTACATTCGGTAACTCGGGAACGGTAAGTCCCGCGGTTTAGTTGGTTTTACCATTAGTTAGAGAATCGAATACCGATTCGAATGGTATATTAAAGTGAAAAACTGCAAAAAATCACGTTAGTTGGTTTTGCCTCTAACCCGGCGATATAGTGTTAAGTCTCTGATAAATCTTGTTTTGGTTAATATCACTGAGTGAGGAACTATTTAATTGTACTGGACGTTTTCTTTTGATTTGTCTCCAATCGTATACAAGCTGTAAACGGAGGGCCCGTTTACAGCTTCAGGAAGCCGTCAACCAAACATTTTGTACATCAAACTAAGTAACCCTACGCGAAAATTATTGCTGGGAAACTACTATTTTTTGGGTGAACAATCACGTTTACTCCCAAAAAAAAAGTCACCGTAAAACTCAATGTAACGCACTCAAAATTATGTGTTGATTTTATTAGGTATAGTTAATAAAAAAAATGTATTTTGCCCTTTGATTCAGGTTGACCTTTCAGTTCAAACTCAAATTCAAATTAATTTAATGCATTTGTGGTAAGCAGATGTACTATCGGGGTCTTTTCCGCCTGACCAGTTTAACATTTTTTCGCTTAAATCATGCGGAGGCGCCGACCCACACCCCCTTGGGCCTATTAGGAAAGCGTCAACTTTGGCGCGCAAAATAACAATATCTCTCGTTGGGCGTGCGTCATCAGTGCGCTCGGCCGATTCGGTATCTTTTCATTCATTATTTCTATACAAAGTCAAC
This sequence comes from Xestia xanthographa, assembly GCA_905147715.2. Taxonomy (NCBI): domain Eukaryota; kingdom Metazoa; phylum Arthropoda; class Insecta; order Lepidoptera; family Noctuidae; genus Xestia; species Xestia xanthographa. The sequence goes on from LR990655.1 coordinate 5,736,278, forward strand.
GGGGCGGGGCTAGAGAGCGTTTCTATGTTGCGAGTGCAAGTAAAAATGAGCTTAGTGGTGGTCAGGCGGGAGTGTCCTCGATAGTACATTCAAGATCTACCACCACACATAAACCCAGTACCGGACCTGATTGCTGTACCGTTGAGAGACACAAGAACAGCCTCTTAATACTTCCAAAGAAAGGGTTAAACCTTATTTAAATCACATTAAAGCACAGTTTAAGATCATTCAAAAAAATAAAAGAAGAACCAAAATAAAACTAACTGCAACATCTATCACACATCTTTTCAAAGCTCACTAAAACGAGCTCGCGTTCCCTTTAGCACCAATCGGAGAGCAATATCCGACATGATGCACACGAGCACCTCCGGAACCACCCGATGTATCCCGAAGGCTATAAGAAGATTGTCGAGTAATAATAATGGGGAATATTGGCGTTTATGAGATTACATGCCTACCCGTTTGAATGTGTGTTTATTTAAGGGTGCATGTCACACAAATGTGATAAGGGACCGTAGACTAAGTTTTAAAGACATATTATCTGAACTTAAAACAGGATGTAAAGTAAAAAAAACCAAACTAAAAAATGGAAAATAAATTTTAATAAATTTGAATTAAGAATAGTGTAAAAAAATCCACATATAAATGAATAATAGTGTTGATAAGAAAAAAAGTTTTATTTAAAAAAAAGCAAAATTAATTTATATTTGTAAGATTTTTTTACACTATTCTTAATTCAAATTTATTAAAATTTATTTTCCATTTTTTAGTTTGTTTTTCTATATAAAGCGTGTTTTTTTAGTTTTTTTTTAAAACTATTATTTATTAAGTCAGTAACTTATCTGGGAAGTGGGGAAATCGGGCGCCTGCTGCCTTCTTTAGATGAGGTAGCTGTTTCTCAGGTTCCCTCTCCAAAAGGTTTTTTTTATTTAAAGTTGATGACTTTATCGACTGTAGATCCTAGGCTACGCTAATTACTAAATGTTATTCCGCAAAATAAAAAAAATGAGTTTTCTGTCCTGAATATTTTGTTTTGATGTATATAAGAAGCTTTTTTGTAAATCACGGTTACCGTTATATCAAGAATACTAGCTGTTGCCCGCGCCTTCGCCCGCGTGAATTTTGGTAACTGTCCCACGGTATCATATTTATTCATATTAGAGAGATAAATAGTATTCTACATGTTAATCCAGGTAAAAAACTATCTATGAGCCAAATTTCATAATCATCACATTCACAATCACCATCTTTATCACAATCGTCATCACTATCATAATCACAATCACTGTCACAATCACCATCACTATCACTACCACAATCACTATCACTATCACCATCACTATCACAGTCATCATTATCACAATCATCATCATCGTTATCACAATCATCACAATAAATCAACAATAACCCTGTATAGAAGTCGAATCCGCCATCTTATCTAAATCATCTAAATCTTCTGGATCTTAAAATAAATGCCATATTCGTAATCAGCACCATATTGATTTTTAGAAATTTCAACCCCATCGCACCCCAACAGGGGATGAATGTATTTCAGTTACACATTAAATCTTAAAATCGTTGTTTTTGTAATACACCCGCCCGACCCGATACACCATACAAACAATAACCATGTTGATTTTCAGACTTTGTCACCCCATTTCCCCCCTTAAGTGGTTGAATTCTGAAAAAACCTGAATTGTCATAGGTCTTTGACGGGTGTGCAAAATTTGAATGAAATCTGGCCGTTTACGGTGGGTCTAAATCGCGCCCTAAGAAGTCAGTTTCAAACATACAAACACACAAACAAACAAACATACAAGTGAAGCTAATATAAAGCGTGTAAAAACAGAAATCAACTGTTCCATACTACATTTTGACCGTAATGATTTGAATGAATGAATGAATTTGTACAGGCGTCTGTACCCAATATATCTCCAGAGGCTTTTAATTTCATTCAGAAATACATAAACGCTCATAATAGAATTTCAACGAACTTACATGAACTACTATAAACCTCAAAGTAGTACTAACTACTTAAGAGAAACACTCTACGACCCAATTATTTGTAGCAATTTATTAGTAAGTACAGTGCGCAAAACAGATAAGCACTTGCCGGCTCCTACTTAAATCCGATTTCAAAAGAGTAAGAATAAGAATATTTTATCCATTGTTACAAACGAGTAATCAAAAAGTTTTATTTTAAAACATCATAATGTGTACATACAAATATTTTAGACACTACGTAGTCAAGTTTTTGGGAGCGTTTTTATATTAAATAAAAGAGTAGAGTTAAGTGTGAGCAGAAGTGCATGCTCCAATGTAATTTTCAACACTAAAGCTAGTCGCTACATGTGTGTCTTAACGCTACTTATCTGCTAAGTTGACAAAATGCATGGAAGGTTCCAGAGGGACCACCCTAAACTGCAACGGTGCATTTTACGCTCTCACGGTGATCACGCGTTGTGGTTCAGGATGCATAACTACGTGTTATAAAATTCTGATGTTGTTTATAACCAATAACTGTCAATATTCTTATCCATTTAGAAGCGATCTAAAAACTACACAAGTAAGAGAAACAAAGTTTATTTATGTTCAGTGATATTTTTGATATTGATGGGACCAACTGCGAATGGGACCAACTGTGAACGGGACGAACTGCAAATTGGACAAATAATGCACACAACATTCCACAGAGTAACTTATTACAGGTCTCCCAAAGTGATAATGCGCATAGAAATCTTCGTCACTGTTCGGCAACGGTCGTATTCCCCGAGCGTCGGAAGACGATATGTATATAGAGTGGTTAAGTGCATTTTCTTCATGCATAATTAAGTAGAATTATGTGTTTTGTGCTAAAAGAGATAAATATTGATTCATCAGTAACGAAATTGATTCGATAATTCGATGTAAGTAAATAGCGAGGAAAACGACACGATTGCGAATATGCTACAATCTTTGTTGAATTGATTTACTTCTTCATACTGAAGCTGGTGTAATGATGGAAGAAAAGAAGGTTTAAATAACACAAGGGTTATACTAGAAGAAGAAAAAATGGTTTTCAAACACAGGTTTACATTAAAATCTAATCATTAAAATCTCAGTTCAAAAGTATTTACAGCACTGATCATTCCAGAATAATATTACAATTACAAAAATATTAAAAAACGTGAAAATTGTTAGTATATTTACCAATTTTACAAAATAAGCTATTTCAATTTGAGTAAGATAATTAAAGTTGAAATTAAATTCAGCTTTGAAAACAAAACCAAGAAGGGTGTGTAATAGCAGCTCTATATAATTCCACACAGAGGCAACACGTGCAGTCACCACCAATATATAAAGACGACTGACGGACATTTGATTGACCGGCGACAGCCGCCAACCGCCCGAATTGTTTTCAATTGTTTCACATGATATGACATATGACATTGACTCCTGTTTCTTTCGAACAAGGTACAAAATGCAAGTGCATTGTTTAGGGCTCTCTCCGATTCAATGATTCGGGTGTTTCCGGGAATACGACAATTGGCGAAGATTTGCATGCGCATTATTAATTTGGGAGTACTGTACTTGTATACAGAGATATAACAGTAGACAGCCTAATCTGGCCGCATACTTATTTCTTCTGCCATCAGTACTACGAGCCTGCCAAGAGTTATTAAGACGAAGTTTATTGATATTGCTGGGCCCTATAACTATCGGGTAACATCTTAAACTGATTGAGTATCCTGCCACGGACTGATTTAACCACCGACACAACTGTTTGTTTATGTTAGTGCCTTAAAACTGATTAAATAATAAATAAATATCGCTGGACATTACACACAGCGCCATCTAGTGCCACACTAAACAACGAGGCTTGTGTCGTGGACACCATATCATTATTATTTTTTATTTTAGTTAATATGCTGCATATATACTTTCTTAATTCTTTTCTTTTTTTATTATTGGGTAATAATAATTATGTTAGTTATTATGATGATACTCGCTTATGCTCGCGGTTTCGTCCGCGTGGATTTCAGTAATCATCACATGGGATCGTACTACACACATCAAAAGTATCTAGGGATCAACATATATTTTTGCAATAACTTTTCTCCTGATTGATATTAATTAAAATTTTCTTTAAGGATTCATCAAATAAAGTGTTTTCGTTTGTCACAGTAACGATAAACCAAGTCACCTTTGCATTAATAAAGAAATTTGCCATTTTCCTAATAAAGGGATTTTTGACATTTGAACCACTAACATTAAAGTTCGAAAAAATGACTGAAAACACAGTTTTCTTTAAAATTTTATTGGGTAACTTAAACAATTAATAATCCGTGTTTCTACCGCGAACACTAACAACACAAGAACATCGGTTTGGCATACTCAAAATGAGTTCATCCAAATCACGCTGTGGAATGGCCGCCCATGTTCGTTGCAACAACAAAAAAAGGTCTTCTTGCGACTCTCGCCGCAGCTAACATCAATGTCCTGCCCTGGCCTGCTCAGTCGCCAGACTTGAACCCGATTGAGCATGCATGGGATATGCTACAGAGAAGAGCTCTGCCGAATATGGAGGGTATCCAGTCGCAAGAAGACCTTTTTTTGTTGTTGCAACGAACATGGGCGGCCATTCCACAGCGTGATTTGGATGAACTCATTTTGAGTATGCCAAACCGATGTTCTTGTGTTGTTAGTGTTCGCGGTAGAAACACGGATTATTAATTGTTTAAGTTACCCAATAAAATTTTAAAGAAAACTGTGTTTTCAGTCATTTTTTCGAACTTTAATGTTAGTGGTTCAAATGTCAAAAATCCCTTTATTAGGAAAATGGCAAATTTCTTTATTAATGCAAAGGTGACTTGGTTTATCGTTACTGTGACAAACGAAAACACTTTATTTGATGAATCCTTAAAGAAAATTTTAATTAATATCAATCAGGAGAAAAGTTATTGCAAAAATATATGTTGATCCCTAGATACTTTTGATGTGTGTATTAGAATAAAAAGTATCCTGTATGGTTAATCCATGTTAAAAATAAACCATCGATGTGTCCATCTAATTCCGTTTAGTAGATTTTGGGTGAAAAAGTAACAAAGATCCATACAACCAATCATCTTCACGAACTTTCACATTTACAACCCGGTGGCCAGCTCGAGCAAGTCAGTGCATGTCACTTTTACCTTAAGAAAAGACAATTGCCCCCCGTCAAACTAGGCAACGACGTTCTTCCCCACCAAGATTCAGCAAAATAATTAGGCATGCATCTTGACAGGAGACAAACATGGAAAACCCATATAAAAAAAAAACGTGACGAGCCAAATATAAGGCTGAGAACAAAGGCTGATACATAGAAAAAAATTACAACCCGGTTACATTATCTCTGGACCCGGCATCGACTTTTACTTTTATTTTTACTTTTTCGTCAGTACGGTTAACACTTTCGTTGCCGATACATGTGATATTTTTGTGCTATCAACTGCTTTATTTTTGAACATTTCATTGCTACGTTTGGACTTTTATTGTTATAAAACTCATCGACGCCAGGTCCAAAGATAATGATAAATGATGTTTATTTTGCAAGTAAGTTTTTACAAACACTTTTACACGTCATTTTTTTAAATTAGATGGGGCCGGTGTTTCGTACCTGACTACTTTGAGAAGAAACAGCCGAAACAAACTCAAAGGTCATAGCCTCTTTTGAAGTCCAGACATAATCTTGCTCAATTCACATGAGGACTATGCAGATTAGTGTCTGAGATGGTCTTTTGAAGAAAGAACCATACAGATTTGAGTGGGCCTGTCCAGTCAGTTCAAGCATTTGTCAGTTAACGTGTAGCTCGACTTATAACTCAAGGAGCTTAACAAAATGACGAACAATACCAAAGAAAGGACATTTGGGTAGGTAATGTAACCGAGTTGTATAATACGAGCAGTAGTAAGATATAGCTAAAGCTGTGGTGAAGTAGTGCATCCTTACCAATCCCATTCGTTCCGCTTGCTAAAAATCTCTCAGCTGGACATGAGTTGCCATGGCTGACCTGGTAGTCTTTTAATAGACTCCAGACCCAGGATGGCCGTTGCAAGGGAAACCTGCTCAGGTGGAGATTCATTATTGACTCTTCCCTAGAGTGTAAATGTGGTGCTGTTCCACAAACGATGGGGTACTCATTATCGTGTCCTGCGAGTCCTGTTGTTTGTTCACTGCAGGAACTGACGCTACCGAAAGTGTTAAACTAGTAGCTCAGTTCTTGCCGACTCAATTTAGATTGCCATCGACATGCTAAGAAGAAGTTATAGCTCTTACTTTATTCACAACATTGTAAGTAATTACAGAGAGGTTTAATGTGGGCGTTTTTGCTAAATAGGTTGGAAACTGCCGTACTGCAATTCGGAACATCATCATCTGCCTAACTTTTTCCCAACTATGTTATGGTTGGCTCCCAGTCAAACCAATGCAGCTGGATACCAGTATTTTACATGGAGTGACTGTCTATCTGACCTCCTACCCCACTAGTACACCCACTTTGTACTGGGTAATACGATATCTCTTGGTAAGACTGGTTGTCAACATTTCGGCCCACAAATGACAGCCAGGACCACAATTTAACGTGCTTTCCGAGGCTCGGAGGAAACTCGGTATGTTATGGGTGGTCACCCATCCACGGCCTAAGCGCAGCTTAACCTGAAGATCGACCCAAATGGCTGCTATTATTTAGCTCCAATTTGGGACGTAGATAGGTATAATGTACTGAGGCATTGATATTTGTCAAATTTTTGGCGGAGAATGAGAACTATCAAATATTTTGCCATTTTAAACCGACTTCCAAAAAGAGGAGGTTCTCAATTCGACTGTATTTTTTTTTGTTTTTTTGTGTTTGTTACCTCAGAACTTTCGACTGGGTGAACCGATTTTGATGATTCTTTTTTTGTTTGAAAGCTGGTGCCTCCCTTGTGGTCCCATTTAATTTTGTAAACATTTGATGCTGATCTTCGGAGATATACACTGGAACTCTTCAAAAATAGACGGCAAATCTGCCGTGAATGTTCCAATCGCTTGGATGTTTATTGTTTATACAACATCATGACGTATCATCACGCCTCTATGCTCTGAGGGGGTACACAGATGTGTACAATACACCCAGATTTCGACAGTTAGGTATGTTAAGTTGGCGCGATCGTGTTCCGCGCGCGCCTCAAATGACGTAACATCACGCCTGTATGCTCTGAGGGGGTACGCAGATGTGTACAATACACCCAGATTTCGACAGTTAGGTATGTTAAGTTAGCGCGTTCGTGTTCCGCGCGCGCCTCAAAGAGATGTCAGCAAAAGGGACTGTTCTAAAAAGATACTGCGGCCCTGGAACACAAAAGGCTAAGAAGGAACATGGATGGGTTTTAGTCAGTAAAAGTCTGACACTCCCTTCCGCTCCGCCCAGAGGTGGGGGGGGGGGTCATCATCATCATCAGCCTATTAATGTTCCCACTGCTGGGACATAGGTCTCCTCTCTATGAGAGGGAGGGGTAATTTGATGATTTCCCATTCGAAAAAAAAAACAATGTATGTTAAGTTCCATATATTGGGGATACGCCTATTACCATGACATGTATTGTTAACAATATCAAATAAATTCTTGGCAAATATTTGTTTGGGAACAACTAAAAATGGAAAAATAAAAAACTTTTTTGCAAAAAAATAAAACCAACTTCAAAAAACACAAATAAGTGAAAAATAACTTTAGCATCAGAAGTCGGTGACAAAAAAACTAAATCAATCAAACAAAGTTCACCGACTTCTGAAGCTAAAGTTATTTTTCACTCTTTTGTGTTTTTTTGAAGTCGGTTTTTTCTTAACTAAACAAATAACTCCTAATTCTTGTACCCAACCTCGTAAACGTGAAAGCTTCGTTATTCCTGGAACAGATCAGTTAACCAGAGTTTGATTTCCTATAGAGAGATTGATTAAGTTGATCCTGAAATGAGCTATAGGAATAGCAATCGTCTTTAATTGAGCATTTTCGTTGTAACTGATGGTAAATGTATGTAGCTTGGCAAGTAAGGAGCTAAGTAACATAATCTCAAGCGTCAAGTGTCAAGCTTGAGTTCTGGCTCCATAAATCCAGAAGGGTCTAGTTTATCAATCGCGTACGACCAAGGCTCTGATCTATGTCTTATTAGTACTAAATATACTTTCGCAAATTGCGTGGGAAAAATAGCAGCTGACTTTTTCTTTTCTTTTTTCGCGTAACCGAATCTAGCATCCTTTGTTTAGTCTATAAATAATCTTGGTAAGCTTACTTAAAGTTAGCTTTCTGTAATATGAGAGGGAAAGTAGTTCGGAGGTTAGATAAGTACTTACGATTCGCTGAAACGGTCTTATATTTTTCCGACTCAAGTAATGTTTATATTGACATATACAACCAATTTGTAATTCGACCTACCAAAACAGAAAAAGTAATCAATAAAGTTTGCCTCAGATGGACAGGCGTTACTCAAGTTTCGATATTGCGCAAAATCAATAACGAGAGTTTATTAGCAACTTGTAAACAAACCGTTATTAGCTTTGCAATAAAGGTGAAATTCGAAAACCGCCGCGGCAAAGCCTTCCAATCGAAAATGCAGACCGCAGCGACAGTGGTTTTTTGAAACCAGCCGGTAACTCTATGGAAACACTTGCGAATTTGTCGTCATTATTGTTTATGGAATACCATTATTGCGGTTGGTGGCTCTCACTAAAAGATCGTCAAGACGTATTTTTTTTTAATTGTACATACTTTTATTTAACTTTCAATGTTTGTATACAGTATGTTGGGTTAGGTGAAAATTCCTAGAACTCCTCAATGGTTAGTAGCACGGACACGAAACTTTGTACAGGTACGCGTTTAAAGTTGAAAAGTAAATTTTCTTCTATTCATTTTAATATAATCTTGATTGCTTTTAATTAAAAAACTACTATCGCGAAAATGAAGAAGAGCAATGCTACTGCTGACGAAGTTGTGATCTTGCATTCGGATTTAAAACCACAGTGGAAGTGTCGATTGCGGTTATTGGCAACTGCAACGTCGTTGCTGTTTGTGGTCTGTTGTTGCCACAGAGCAGATAAAAGAGGTTAGAATGGCCTTGTGGACGTGGCAGGCGCGCCGCATTAAACGCTCAAACGTCAATTGATTGCTCGTTGGTCATCGTAACATTGGCGTGTGTGAGTGCATGTCAAGCACAGTTTTGCGTTAGTGTGACAATCAATAGCAAGCTCGCGATTGAAGTGTGAGTAGTTTATTTGCGTGCGTAAGCGGCGACACGCGTTCTAATACAAATCAGGAACTATTTCCTTTCTAACCTCTTTTATCTGTTCTGTGGTTGCTGCCATACGAATTGCATCTTAAGGCTTCATTTTCATTGGCTCCTGCCTGAAACTACGCGAGCCAATCGCTTCTTAGAAAAGCAGGACTCAAAATGCAAACAATTTGTTCTAGTGGAAGCCTTCTCGTGTTATCTAATGTTAGAAAAAACTACAAAGCTGTTGTTTTTTATCTGTAACACTGCAAAGTTCATTAAGTGAGCGCGAAGTAGGGCGTAAAATCGATGAAAGCCTCAGGGCCCTTGCGGGCGGTAAATCAATTTGTGAATATATCTGATACATCAGATGAGTACGGGTCCTGCACTATAAACTCGGTTGCAGAATAGCCCCAAGTGTATGTTTCTATGCGTTGACAGTTTGACACGTGTTCTATGTGTGCGGAATTGCCCGCGGGGTTATAAGCGGAAAGTTTAAACCATACAACAACTGTATCATTGTAACTGTATTTGACAGCATGGGAACTCCTTTCTAGATATATGCTTATAATTACCATATCAATAAGTTTGAAATCAACAACCCGTCTTGAGAAAGAGTGCTGATCAATGCTCGTGCCTTGTTTGTTTTACTTACACTTCTATAAGAATAAGAATGACGTCGTTCCAATAGATAGTATTTCGGAAAATGTTCCTATTATGCTTAAAAAGATAGCGTTAATGAGGTAAGCGAGAGGCACAGTCTTGAGTTTATTAGCTCATTACACCTTATTAATAATAATATGTCTTTCCTTTATATTATTATTTTGGAACAAAAACGCTTCGTTTATTGGAGGTATTTTGTTTATACCTGCGTGTTTTAGATTGGAAACTTATTTAGTAGGGTAGATGACAAAAAAAATCTAATTAGTCCGTCAAATAGATTTCCAAAATTTATTGGACACATATTTTATCTTACGTAAACAAAAAATGAAGACGGTACAGTGCGTCGTACTCTTGTGTCGTCACATTTGAGTACATTTTTTACTCAAATGTGACGTCACACTCATGATTTTTGCCACGTTTTATCTTCGTTATGTTTTATTTATTTGAAAAAACAAAAACCCGTATCCAATATTTTTCTATAATCTAACTGACGGACTAAACAATACCGTTTTTTTTAGTCAGTCATGCATCCCTATTGTAAAGGATGTTTAACTTACAATATCTTGACGGTGATAATGTGGGATCATTCCCACTAGTAGTGTAGTAGAACTAGTAGGAATGATCCATGTAATTTGATGGGGAGTTGGAGAACGTACTAGCGAATTCACTGACGGTCGACCAGTTTTCAACCTTATTACTTAGGGCATAATGGTGTAAATGGCTGACCGTCAGTGAACTCGGTCGGTCTGAATTGTTCCTAAGAGATATCTCAATATTTTTTCAATAATTCGTTATTACTGACACAGAAACTTAAATCTTTTGCAGAACTGCTAAAGCTTTGTCTGCGTTGCATATAAAACTGTTCTTTCACAAACCAGCAGTACGATCGCAGTTTTACGGTTTCCCGAATTGGACAAACGTCAGCATAATCTAGCGGCTATGCTCTTAAAATGCCATCTGCTTGATACTTGATACGCCATTTTATATTAAAATATCTACAGGCAAATTATTATTTTATACCTACTAAAATTACCGTTTGCTTAGAGTTTTCCCAATCTGCCTGGGGTCATCTTCTAGTCTAACCGTATGCAGCTAAATACCAGGATCTGACATCCTCAAACAAGGAAGATACTGTGCCAAGAATGCCTTTTTTTATTTTTGGATGGGAAATCATCAAATGTCTCCTCCCGCTCTGAGCGGAGCAGGAGGGGAGTGTCAGACTTTTACTGTCTAAAATCCTTCCATGTTCCTTCATCGCCCTTTGTGTTCCGGGGCCACGGTATCTCTTTCGAACAGTCCTGCAGCCCCGGCAGGCATCGGTCCTTGCGGACCCCTTCCTTTTGCTGACTCTCTTTGAGGCGCGCGTGGAACACGAACGAGCCGTCGACACGGCCTGTCGTCATGAGACGGACGGATGGCGAGCTAGCCCATAGCTCTCCGTCCACAGGCCCGCGCCTATAGTGGCCGAGGGCCACCACGTGGCCTCCCACGCCCGGGGCGTCTCCCGCGGCGGCCCGGACGTGAGGTTCTTTCCTTCTCACGTTCAGCCACGTCCTTCATCTAACTATACGTTATACCTTCAAACCTAAAACCCATTTTTCAGTTCACCATCGAACCAGAACACGCACCTCAACCCATTACCCAATCGCACGATTGCGATTTTTTCGTACATTTTGCTATAAATCGATGCCTCTGTTCGACTATATCGCGCCGTAGTTTTATTATTCAGCTCAATGGATTGTGAAACTGATCGCAGATTCATTTTCCCTCTATATTTTTTCAGTTGAAAAATTGGCATGGTAGATGCTTACTAATTTCTGTCGGGCGCAGGTGCGTTCCAATTTTTGCAATCAAAGTTTTTTTTTAGCTTGGTGCTTTACGGTCTATTTTTTTTGTATTAGTAAAGTGACTAACCGTAGGTCGGGTTTTTAATTATTTTTGTGTCAGTTGCAAAAGACTAGGGTAATTATTTTGCAATGTTTTTTTTTTGTGTGGTAAATTAAATATACGAGCTTAATGTTTTACATAACATCTCGCTTGAAACTCCCTGAAGGGTTAGGCAGAGGTGTTCATACGTAATAGTACACCCCATTTCGCCAATTATGTTTAAGTCCCATGTAAAAGGGGGCAAGCTAATGCCAACAACAGGGCACAAATCCCGACTCCGTGGCTGCGACTGAGAAATTCCTAATGAAAAACCCAAGATGAATCTGAGATTGAATCCAAGACCCCATGCTCAGCTCAGTAGACCAACGAACCAGGCTTGCCGTATTAATATTTAAAAATGTATGAGATGAGGTTGTATTCTCCATTTATCCAACAGCCTCTATCCTCATGTCTCCAGTGTAACACATTTCACAATTCAGGCAACTCGTTCGGCGTAACTCGTAATATTTCGGCAACTCGTTCGGCGTAACTCGTAATATTTCGTACAATTCACGAATGTGCTTAGATAAATTAGCTTGTACATTGCGATGTGGAATGGTTCCCTGTATGAAGATAAACTGTCGTTTTGTTTTGTGGTTCGAATTATTACGGACAATATAGCTCCCGTAACCTAAATTTGAATTTTGGGAATGATAGTGCAAAGTTTTTTTGCTTCGGCTATATTTTTCTAAGCGTGTTGATAGCAATCTAAATTGAGTCAGCCGAGATTGAATTTTAAATCTAGTCTGGGCCTTGAATGCAAAAAAATGGAAGGGAAAACTCTCTTCCTTGTATCATAATATTATTTTTAAATAGAATCTAGAGTTCTAGGAACAGTCAAGTACGCATACTTTTCTGTGAAAACTCGAGAGAATGAATATGAATGAGATAGAAATATTAAAAAGAGTAAGATTAACATATCAGAATTTACACGAAATATACAAGCCCATAGTTTGTACAAAACTTGGCATGTATGTATAACCTTGCAGCTCCTAGCTTGATGCTTTTTACTCAAGGCACCCACAGGAAGACCAGTAGGTGCAGCACAAGACAGCCTCACAGCTTGACCAAACACAAAACGCTTGCAAGATGCCAAACACAAAATAAAAGTAGCTTGCCCAATTTGTGACGTTCATCAATCAGAGGGGAAATTCCCGTATTTCATGGACAATCTCATTCAAATCTGTAACAATCTGTCAAAAATACCTCTACTTTAACCACATTTTTGACGAGTTTTTGACATTGATTTATAGCTTGGGATGAGATTGCGACTGAATTTTAAAATAAGAGAAATTGTTTCTCAGATGTCTCTTTTAATGGCATAGCATAATCGGCCTATAACGCTCTCACTGCTGGGACACAGGCCTCTTTTCTATGAGAGGGAATGTGCTATAATTCACCACGCGGGCCCAGTGCGTGTTGGTAGATGTCACATTTCTTCGCAGTTTTGGTTCTAGTACATGCCGGTTTCCAGTAATGGTATATAGTAGCGAACAAACTACTGCAATGCCATGCTATGCATGTAAAATAAATTGTGAATTTGCGTGTTTATACAAGCAAATTACGTAAGATATCAGTTACTATCACCAACTCGACTTCATCATCATCATCCTATTAATGTTACCACTGCTGGGACACAGGCCTCCTCTCTATGAGAGGGAATGGGCTATAATCCACCACGCGGGCCCAGTGCGGATTGGTAGATGTCACATGTCTTCGAATTTTTGGTTATAGTACATGCCGGTTTCCTCACGATGTTTTCCTTCACCGTTTTGAGAGCAGCAGTGAGGAAATAAGTTACACAAAGTAATGCGTAACCCACGACTTACTGATCGTAAGTCGGGGCCGCCACCACCCCCAACTCGACCCCAACCCTAACTCGACTTAGCTCACAGAATTCGGCTGTCAAAATCAATATGGAATTAAAATGCATTGGAGAAGCTCCAAGTTACTGCCGTTAGCTTAGTTCTACTTACAAAGATTTATTATTCACCGCTTCCATAAGCATTCAACTTTTTTATTTCAACCTCGAGCGCTGCGTAAAGAGTTTTTAAGTGTTTGTATAAACATGATTTTATGATAATTTCACCGAGCTAGTTAATGGATGAAAAGTATTCTAAATCAAATTGAATGTGCCAAAAATATATTGTAAATGGGTTGTCTAAAAAATTTCAGTCCAGAATATGATTAATTAGCAATTTAAAAATTTATATTTTTTTAAAAACATTTCTCTGGTTTGGTTAATAGACAAATTCCATACCAATTGAAAATATGAAGCCTACAGAATATATGCAAACGTTAGGTTAGGTTAGTGTAAGGGTAAGGTACATTTAAATGATAGACAGATAGAATGATTGAATTTGTGTATTGAAAGCACACCCAAAACTGATAATTGATCGACTCGCGGCGAATGAGTCTTTTATTGTTAGCCCGAACGGTGCTATGCGACTACTGATCGTTGACTTAAAATTGTATATTTTATTCATTTGCTGTGCGTCGATGTCAGCATAAAATTGATACATATGCTATTGTACGGGTTTGCTTATCCTTCTTGGGTTTTTTTTAATCCCTAGAAAATGTTCGAAGTTTCCGATTTCATTATAAATACCTACTTGCTTCTTTCAAACTGAAAATATGAAATTAACTGTGTGTTTCATTATGTTTAGTCATTCGTACTAAGTAGAGCTCTTTTAGCTCATGATGCTCACACATAATATCACGCCTGTAATTCCCGAAGGGTTAGGCTGAGGTGTACCCAATTATAGCACACCCACATTTGGCCAGTTATGTTTAAAATCCCATGTAATTAAGGGCGAGCTTATTGCTATCAACCGGGCTCAAATCCAGAACCCATGTCTACTACTGAAAAAAATCCTGATGGAAAAACTCAATAACCCTTTGTCCAACCCGGGAATCAAACCAAGGACCTTACGGTCAGCAGTCATGCTTTCGACGACTCGACCAAAGAGGTAGTCCATGCTCATGATCATGCTCATGTTTAATTAAAGATAACTATGATGATAAACGACTCACGATGATATCATAAGCATATTAATCAGTCTATGATGTTCCCACTGCTGGGACACAGACAGGCCTCCTCACTATGATAAAGAATAAGCTGTAAATTCACCTTTAGGGGCCGAGTGGGACTTAGTCCCAGACTCAAGCACATCAAGCCACTACAATCCGACAAATTTCTTTAATAGATTTTCAACTTTATCGCTGAAGCACTAGGTTAAAAGTTGATTGGTTGTTGGTTCAGTATTCCCGCGATCATGATGCTTGCTACAGCGTCGATATATCGGGAGCTCATAGAAAAAGAAAATCACGGATATTATACCAAGTACTTTAAGTGATTGGGAATTTTTGACGGTTTCGGGTACCTTAATGTGCTGGCATCTGTACGTCACATGTCTACGTTTTGGTTCTACGACATGCTGTTATCCTAATGAAGTTTTTCCTTCACCGTTTTGAAAGACGATGATAATTTTCTTAAAATTAAACATTTAAAGCTAGACTTAAACGATTAATACGTCTTCATTATCACTTTATTCCACATTGAAACTCACAGTAACTTTAACAAGCACAAACTAGAACATAATAACACATATAACAGAACACACATAACTGTCTAATTTGATTAAAATAAACTCCGAATGTAACAGACTCTCGTCTCGACTGTTATGTTAAAACTTTGTGCGAATTTACAAAGTTTTGATAAATATTTTGTCATATCAAAAGTTGGGTACCTACTTTAGCAGGTGTGCGAGATAATTTTGAAACGGAAGGTTGAATGTTTGTAATAATTCAAAATTATGTGATGAAATAATAACCTATAAATAAGAAAACCTAATGAGGGTGTGAAATAATTGACTACGACTGGCTGATTTTTGTAAGTATTATTTTCACAAAAAACTAACAAGTTAAAACAACAGATCCTGTTGAGACTGTTTGAGCTATTTGGGGTTGAAAACACTATGGGGTCCGAGTGCCCACTTAGTATTTCGGGATTTGCCAAACGGTTGGTCGACTCTTCGCGTGACTAAGGGCCCAGCCTTTTTTGGCTGAAGAGTCAGCATTGTCATACAACGTGGCAATGCTGCCAGCCTTCTGGGCACCTTTCCTATTGACAAAGATGTGGACGAAGTTTTTGACGCAGTGTCAATGTCAATGTGCAATGGGAAAAGAATTACTTTTCCCATTTTCATATTTGTACATATTTTATTATTATTTTATAGTCTGGTAAATGAGTGCTCAAAAGGGGGGTGTGGTTGGTAAAGTCGAAAGCAGAAAATGTGACTTATGAACTTCGTTTGGACTAGTTAGAAGATAAACATATTAAAAGTCCTGACCCCTCCGAGGTGAGCCCGAGGGGGGGGGGGGGCAAAGAAGGTCCCGTTTTTTGGTTTTTTGCTTATATCTCGAAAACGATGCGTCGTATAAAATTTTGTTGTACTACATAATAAAACCTCATAAAATTCTCTACAACTTTGTTTGTCACACTTTTTATCTATCTCCAATATTTAAAAAAAAAAAAAAAAAAAAATAGTAAAAAAAAAAAATTGCCAAGTTGTAGAGAATTTTATCAGATTTCATTGTGTAGTACAACAAATATTCGTGCGACATACCGTTTTCGAGATATAAACCAAAAACAACGAACGGGACAGATTGTAGGACAAATTTTAAAAAATTGATCGTTTTTCGGAGCTCATACCAATTCAACGATAAGAGATAGATAAAAAATTTTAAAAGCAAAGTTGAAGAAAATTTTATGAGGTTTTATTATGTAGTACAACAAAATTTTATACGACGCATCGTTTTCGAGATATAAGCAAAAAACCAAAAAACGGGACCTTCTTTGCCCCCCCCCCCCCCTCGGGCTCACCTCGGAGGGGTCAGGACTTTTAATATGTTTATCTTATATCTAGTCCAAACAAAGTTCATAAGTCACATTTTCTGCTTTCAACTTTTCCAACCACAATCATTCATTTACCAGACTATTAGATGTATTTGTATTTTGTAATAAATAAAATATGTATATACTGAATTCATATCAACATTGTAAACAATATTCGATGTCATTTTTCTTTTTAAGAGCGCGACCAATGTAATAAAGAAAAAGACATAAAAATATTAATTTAGTTAACTGATCCCACGGGATTGAAATGAGCGGAATCAGTTGACTAAAGAACCACATAAAAACAGTAGACAAAAGAAACAAAACAGCAGGCCTAGCCAAGTTACAAACGCTTCGTATCGATTCTCTTTCTACAATCGTAAACGCCTCGGCGTAAGCGATTGTAGAAAGCGCTAAATTGGTAGCCAAGTTGACACGACTGAGTTGATCGGTCGTTCTCTAATGTCTGTAGAAAAAACCTACACTTTAGTCTATGGTGAGCGTTCCTACCAAAGAGTTTAGCTATCAACATTGTAGAAACGATAACATTCTATTCTATCATTTTGAACGATGTAAACTTGTCTACGAATTTTCTATTCGTTTGTGTTGATCACGTGATTGAACGTTGAGATGTTGTTATTCCCATTCATTTGAATAGTTTTCTACTAGCGTTAACGATTGTAGATTGTCAACTTGGCTAGGGGTGCAGATCTTTCAAAATATTAATCAAAGAGGCGTGAACCCATAACTGTCACTTTTAAAGTGCGTAAGCAAATCTTACTGAAAGGTGTCCGTTGGATCGAGTTTCACTCCAGTAATTCCTGACAATTACTCCTCTTCCTGTTGTGCTGATAACCTGAATGAGCCTCTACCTGTCGAGTTATTAATAGAATCCCGTTTAGTTAATTTTCTTGAGGAAATTGGGCCCGGAAGGCATCGTAGTGCATTGAAGCGAGAGAGGTTCTTCCTTGTTGGAAATTGTTTAGCGTAATGAGATCATAAATTGAAATGTATACTGTACAGGTAAATTTAACAATATTTACAAAGTAATCTGTTAAGTGATGATCCTACAGCATGTGTGTTCATTTAAGTGAACTGTAATTTGTTCTTTGAGAACTAAATGTCTTTAAACTGAAACATTATTTTTTTAAGCACACAACAGACCAACTACCCAAAGAAGTATTCCTACATCTTAAAAAAACTTGAACAATTTTGGACTAACCCGTTAAAATAATAGGCAGGTTTCCACAATCAATAAATTAAAAGTATTTAGTAAATGTAAATGTACTTTTTTTTTTTTTTTTTAGATGTGTTTTGTGATTGTATTTTTGTAACCCTACTAACATAGTTTATAAGTTCACATTGTTACTAACCATTATAGATCGTTGTAATCTGAATTGAATAAACTAAATTAAATTAAATAAATTGCAAATCTATTTAGTCCGTCAGTTAGAGTATTGGAAAATAATGGACAAGTATTTTTTGTTTAAGTAAATCAATGAATATTGACAAAGATAAAACGCATCAAAACTCGAGGGTATGGGCTCGTGACGTCACAACACACTAACAATATACCCCGGCGTTACATATTGAGAATTTTAAAAGCGTCGTAACTTCGTAAATTTTGGTTTAGGTACGTAACAAAAGAAAAAATACGTGTCAAATATTTTTTGATAATCTAACTGACGGACTAATTCAATTTTTTCAGGACACAAGCCTATTATTTTAATAAAACACAGTTTGAAAAAGGAAACAACTAATTAATGTTGATATTATTTTGTTGAATTGCCTTTTCGTGTCTCTTCTCAATTAGACAACAATCTTGCTTGATTTATTTGAATTGTCCTACTACGAAGGACAAACTGAGGGTCTGTGTCCGAATCATTACTTTTACAGCCAATTCAGAAGTTAGTAGAACTAAAGTTATTACCATACTACGTGACCCCCTTACATTTCAAGCAGTAAGTTGAACCACTCGTACTTTAGCTTTCCTGATTTGTTGAGGTCGTTATAATACTCAGCTTGCCCTTGCCCTGTGGCCACAACCTAGACTTAAGCGACCCGCATTTTGTGACAACGACTGCGGCACTTACTGTGTTGGCGTTCAAGTGAATCAAATGTTCTAGCTAACAACACGGTGGCCGCAATTTCACAGCGGGTGCAAGAGGTGAACGCAGTCTGACTAGAGTCACCGTCACAACTGAATAGTCGTGGCATAGCATTAAGTCGAGGCCACGTGTTCCTTGACGCACATTGGGTCGCAAGTCACATGACCCGAGGTTGTGAGCGGAGTCTTAGAAGAACACGTTACGTTCTTATATCAGGAAATTCTCACAAAGTTTTTTTACTTATTTTATTTTTAGCGGGCTGAGCAGAGAGCCTTGGGGTAAACTTCGTTTTAATTATTTCTTCGGAACGACCGTCCGTGTTTTTAAATCATTATTTTTCGATGCCTACAGGGGAATGAGCATACGTATCATGAAATGAGATGATAAAATGAGAAATCTTTCTGCAATGTAAGATGAAATCCCACGAAGCTTTGATAAACTTGCCCGTCACACTTTGAAAGTTTCTCACAGGCTGATCTAGATATGTAAAAGTTGACAAAGAAGCTAGGGATAGTCATCACTTGTACACTATTTGTAATAATTATAGCCTTTTATAAAATCTTTTCTTTATATCCATAATGTAACTATCACCACACATTCTCCAAAGAGGACGGCAAAGGCGTAGTCCACCTTTATTTTGCCTTATATAACAACTGTATTGCTGCTAGCTAGACATAAATTAAGACTAGTCTTTTTAAACAAAAACGTGTTAAAAAAAACCCGAATAATATAGTGCTCAGCCAGAAAATCGAATCGGGGATCCCGCATTTTACAGTTGTTCTTGCTACGAAAACGGCATTTTTTATTACAAAATGGACCCGCTCTTTACCTTGATCACGCCTTATGGAAAACGACGAGGACGAGGTCTATGATGGAACGAGAGCGTGCCCAGAAGAATAGCAATACCAACAAGATAGTCATACTGATATTATTGCATCACTATAAATAAATACTTAGATCATAAATAGGAACCTATGAAGGAATATTGTTAGTCATCTACCCTTCTTCACAGATATATTAAGATATGTCAAAATAATTTGCAATAATATGTGGAAGACTTACTTTAACAAAAGATCTGAAGAGAAGGGTAAATGGTACCGGACAATTCAATCTGAACCTTCAAGGATTCCTTGGTTCTCTGAAGTACAGATGAATTGTTAGTAACTGTTCGTGGCGTAAACATAAATAAAATTATCTGTGAAACTTTGTATCACTTTATTTCATATGATCAAAAATCAATAAAACTTATTTTACTGGTCTCCGTTGTTCGACCATTTTTTATATCCTTTTAGACAAGTACGAAACAATAGAATATAACGCCTTATTGCCAGTATAAAAAAATAAAACATTTCAATGTAGCCAGAATAAATAAAACCTATGTTCTGATACGAACAGTAACAATTATGCGTCTGCGTTCGGGCATCTTATGAAGGTTGTCGACACCCCAAATTGTCTGATTTGCAACATGAGGGAAGACACCTACCACGCTTTGGTGGAGTGTGCTCGGGTTGGAGAAGAACGGAGAGCTTTAGAATCAGAAGCAGGACTTAGTTTAAGGGATGTTGGAATATGTAATTCGATCTTGTCTAAACTTACGTCCAAATTAGCTATTAAGTTACATCACTTGATTGTTAAATTAATTAAGTTAAGATCCTAGTTATTATCTAGATTATAATATAATCTATAAATACATATTATGTATTTTGTAAAACTACGAGGCTGACATAATCGCTACGCGATTAAAGCTTTTTCTAAAAATAAAGCTTAAAAAAAAAACTAATATTCCTTCGTCCTTTACTATTTAAGATGAGGCCCAAACAATACCTGATAACGAAACAGATGAACAACACAAAAGGGAGGATTCGATAACTATTTGCAGCCTGACAAAGGAATTTATGTAATCTATGGACCTAGCTGTATCAGTGGGCTCTTTAGTTGTGACAAAAGCAATAAACTCAAGCAACGGAGCGTAAACTATCATTATGGAAGTTGTATTGGAAATTCTACTGCGATATATAATATACTATACGTATATATAAATAGAACTACGGTCAATGTAATCGGCTTAGTAAGGACGCTGTGTTAAGTATATTAATAAACTTTTCGATATAATTTATGTGTTGGGTTGATTATTAAAGTTTTTGGACGCCCTTTTTGATAAAATAGTTTAGTCATTTGTCAAATAAATATTCAGTGTCACGATTAATATTGCAACTATACTAATATTATAAAAGGGAAGATTTTTTGTTTGTTTGTTAGGACCGAATAAGCTCTGAAACTACTGGACCGATTTTAACCATATTTTCACCAATAGAAAGTTAAATTATCATCGAAGTAACAATTAAATTGATATCTTGTTAATTAGTCGAGCTATCACAATTTTTGCGGTCGAAGTCTCGGGTATTATTTTAGTGCAACACATTGTAGTTTTAGGAGCTCGTGGCTAAATAATAACAGCCGCTCGGTCGATCTTTAGGTTAAGCCGTGCTTGCCTAGGTTGGTCTGTGGATGGGTGACCACCCATTACATATCGAGTTTCCTCCGTGCCTCGGAAAGCACGTTAAGCCATTGGTGCCCGCTGTCATTTGTAGATCTTTGACAGTCGTTACAGGTAGTTAGTGGCCCTAAAAGTCTGACAACCAGTCTTACCAAAGGGTATCATATTAACCAGTACTAACTGGGTTGTGGAGGTCAGATAGGCAGTCGCTCCATGTAAAATACTGGTATTCAGCTGCATCCGGTTAGACTGGAAGCCGACCCCAATATAGTTAGGTACAGGCATAGTTTGGCTAGGCAGGTGAATACAGTGTAGTTTCAATGAATTAAGTAATCAAAACAGCGAAATTGTTGACAGCTAAGTATTAGTCAAATTGCCAAGTTTCAGTATACACAGCCTTAATGACGAAGTGGTATATTTTATAGTTACTCTACTGCCATACAACAATAGAAGTATGTAATAACATTTTTTACTACTGCGAACAGCTGCTTTGGACACACTGTATTTTGTGCACAAGCATTATCGACTTTACAAATACTAAGATAAAGACCAAAATCATTTGAGCATAATGTTATTTTAGGATGTTTATTTATTACCACATCAAATAAAATCTATTACGTTCCATGAGGTTCTTGTAGAGAAAAATATTAGGGTCCTAAAGAAATATACGATTTATAGTAGAAAACAACGATCGCAAGAACACCGTATTTATCGAAAATTTTATTTGCACCATTTATTTCAATGTTTTATTAAACATTATTATTTCAAATAAAATACAGCAAAATACGTTGCATAAACATTTCAAAATTTTAAATAAAAACGTTAAAAGAAAATTTTTGTAGCTAGAGCTTTAGCGTGAAGGCTGTTTCATGATTTATCCGGAAACCTTTTAAATATTAAGGGGAACGAATAAGCGAACATAGGCGTTATGAAGTTTTTTAAGAAGCTTAAAAACGCCTATGTAACTTAGACGTATGTATTGTAGGTACTCGTAAGATAAACATTGTGACTAAGCCCAACTATGTTGGGGACGGCTTCCAGACTAAACATATGCAACTGAATTCCAGTGTTTTACATGGAGCGACGGCCTATCTGACCACCACAAGCTAGTTAGTACTGGAAAATACAATACCCCTGGACGAGACTGGTTGTCAGACTTTCAAGCCACTGACTACCTGTAACGGAAAATGACTACGAACAGTGCAAAATTGAAACCAGTATATCTAAGTTGTTCCTTCATGGCACCATGGTAGACCATGGTAGACATGGTGGACCATAAGTCTTATAATACAACAACAGAAAATAGATACACGGTTTCTTATAACTCGGCTCCAAATCTACATGAAAGAAATATTTAAAAGTAACTACATAAAAAAATTATAGAGATTGAAAAGCCAAAATAAATACTAAAAGATATGGAAATAAAAAGAAAATAAGCTGTGTAAAACAATTTCAATAAACATGAGATTTAAATAACAAATTGCTTTCGTCCATCCACCAAAACAAATGAGATGGGGAGATTCATAGACTGCTTGTTTCGAGTTCCAACCAATATCCGGGATTTGTGTTGAGGCTGGCCCACATTTTGGAACAATCTTGTTATTAAAAACGTTTTAAATGTAGTCGCAATCTCACGTCTAAAACGCTATACATTTTTTTTGTGAGATAAGAATGTGTCCTCTCTGTTTTATATTTAGTAGATTTGTGTTGAGAAAAGGAATTATAGACAGTTACAATTAAATAAAATAGGTGATATAAATAATAATAAATTATTAATTCGTTCGGCCGGTTATCGACAATAGGCTCGCCCTAACTGGCAAAATGTGTATACTATAAAGTAAACCACTTTCTAACCCTTTGGGGATTGTAAGCGTTTGATTATTACTTTATTCAGCTGGCAACGTTTATTTTATTGAGTCCGTTCAAAAAACTACACTATCGATGCGTAGAATATTTGGAGCTGCGTTACTTACCCTCCTTGCATTGTTGTTCGAAAGTCAAACGTCTTCTTCTTAAGGCCATGTCTAACCCTAAAATTAGCAACTCTATTTGTGGTGGTTCAAACTTCGTTTGAAAAACTGTTAGAATAAAGTTCTAATCAACTTGCACTACAAAGTGGTTGTTACGTCAGTCACTGCGGGCCGAATAGTGCGAACTGAGTGGTTATTTGCGATTTATAAAAAATCTATTGATTGAACTTAAAGTTACACTTACAGTTAACTTACAGTTAGTTCAGTTAGTATGCAAAGTTTCATGATCTAACTTGAAGTACTTTTTGAATACCAGCGGTTTGTTGTTCGATTTGGAGGTAACTTTGGATTTTTTTTCTATCAAGAAAAGTTTATGAAATCGTGTTTTCGTCACACATAAGGCTTAGTATTAATCCTCAACTTTACCATATATTTATTTCAAAATTAATGCTTTAGTGTTTTAGGCGTAATGGAGGATCATGCTAAGCCATTTGAGATAGTTTAGGCCCTTCAAAGTCACGTCCCTTTGTTAAAAGGTTGGGCCACACTCTGATTGAAAATGACTTTTCCCCAACACTGGAAACATTATAGACTGATTACATGTTAAGTGGAATAAGGGCTATTTTTGCCCAAAATTTGAATAAATGCCTGAGTACAAGGGCACTGTTGTAATTTCAACGTTCAGCTCAGTAACTAGAGTTTAAATTCATTTTAGTGTCGTTTCGTTTTAGCAAGCATCTGTCTCTGCCATGTGAGGCAAGTCCTGTTTCATAATGTCTTTTTTGTACCTACATAACAGTCTAGCATCAAAGTAAAAATTTAGTTTAAAATACAAAACACACGCATGATTATGACACCAGACCTTACCCTTTCTTTGTAACAATTTTTATAAAGCCGCTTTGAAAGTGAAAAATACTAGCAGTTGTGGGCGACCTGGTCAGGAATAAAAACAAAAAACATATAACACGTGTCATGATTATTGAGTACCTAACGAGGATTATGAAAAAAAAACCTGAGCTACACTTCATAAGACATAGCTTGATCTCTGCGATATACGAGCTCATATGAACTCATACAACAAACTTCAAAGAAGTTAAGACATAATACGTGCTTACTGCACGTCTTTCTACACTTGCAGTCTGTGGGGTCATTATACTCAAAAATCATACAGCGCCCTTCGCGTCCAATACAACAACGCATTCAGGGTTCTGATGGGGTTGCCTCGATACTGCAGCGCATCAGGGATGTTTGCTGAAGCGCATGTAGACTGTTTCTATACGGTGATGCGGAAATGGTGCGCATCCCTGGTCCGTAGGGCGCGGGGCAGCACCAACAGCAACCTGTCTATGATTGCGAGTAGGCATGATTGTGCGTTTGTGAACCACTGCTGCAAGGTTTCAGCTGGGCCTGTCATCTTGCAGCAATGATGTCACAATCTGTTTTCTGTTTTGTTTTGTTTGTAAGTGTATTACAACATAGTTTGTAAGTATATTGTTACTTGTTGTGTCTTGTTGCTCGAAATAAATGCTTTATTATTATTATAATGTCGCAGAGATCAAGCTATATTTTATCAAGTATAGCATTATTTTTGTATGAAATTAAAACGCACTGAAATTAAATAATGCACCGTTTTATTATTATCATAATTCTTGGGTCTTCTCTCTTACATTATTGTTTTAACATCCAAGTAGAGCCCAATAACGACTTTAGCTATAGCTAAAACCTTGACACTTTGAAATAGGATCTTATAACCATCCAATTTGTAACATAATACGCCATTTTAACGATGCAAAAACGTATTTCGGGTAATAGCAGTCATTTCAGTGCTTTGACTTGTCGCTTAGTGTAAACACGATTAGTTATGGATATAGATCGTAATCGGTTTGGCCACGGGATACACGCTTCAATATCACGAGTATGTCACAGCAAATGTAGAGAAAAGAAATGAAATAAAAAAACCGGCCAAGAGCGTGTCGGGCCACGCTCAGTGTAGGGTTCCGTAGTTTCCCGTCCGTCACAATAAGTGTTCCCACTTATGAGCTTAAAGGTGGGTATCCATTGCTTGCATATACGAATATACTACAAACTTAGTCCAGAAATAATTTTGTACAACTTTTTGTCTTTTTTGTACAAAAACTGTTGTTTCCATCAAGTTCAAAATAATTTTCCTAGAAAGTCCTTATAAAGTTCTACTTTTCAGATTTTTTTTCATATTTTCTAAACTTATGGTTCAAAAGTTAGAGGGGGGACACACATTGTTTTTTACTTTTGGAGCGATTATTTCCGAAATTATTGAAATTATCAAAAAATGATTTCAGAAAACCCCTATTCATTTTTAAATACCTTTCCAACAATATATCACACGTTAGGGTTGAAATTAAAAAAAAAATCACTTCCCACTTTACATATAGGGGGGCTACCCTAATAAACATTTTTTTTCAATTTTTATTTTACCACTTTGTCGGCGTGATTAATATACATATTGGTACCAAATTTCAGCTTTCTAGTGCTAACGGTCACAGAGATTAAGCGAGGACGGACGGACAGACATGGCGAAACTATAAGGGTTCCTAGTTGACTACGGAACCCTAAAAAGAGTATGCCTCGAACACCGCAACACAGTTTATTTACCGTTAGCAATTATCATGTTGGATAACTGGAGGTTTGTGTAAAACAAGCTTATAGTAAAAAAATAAAAAAGCAGTTTTAAAACATTAGCGTGTCATTATTGTTAGTATTTTTCTCAGCAAACCCTTTAATAGAAACCCATATCAAGGAGCTGCATAAAAGTAACTATAGTCTGCGCCAGTTAAGGGGGTGGTATCTGCTAACGAGAGGTTTTCTCCATGTAACTCCTCTTTGATGAGTGAATATAAATGTCCAAAAAAAATATATGTTGCTTATTAGACTCTAAACTGTAATTGGTACAATTGAAATAATTCTAACTTTATTATTACTATATGAAAAAAATCTTCAAAGTGAAGCATATTTACTTTGAAATTTCGTAACTACTCCTAAACGGCATTAAGTTTTAGTATTTTTTTTTCACACAAATATTTGTCACGTTTTTCCCCACAAAGTGTAAAATTGGAATTTTGATCTGATGATTTATTAGGCTACAATTAAATAAAAACCACTCATTTCGCACTATTCGGCCCGCAGTGACGGACGTAACAAACGCTTTGTAGTGCAAGCTGATTAGAACTTTATTCTAACAGTATTTCAAACGAAGTTTGAACCACCGCAAACAGAGTTGCTAATTTAGCAGATACCCCAGCCTTAAGTAGGAAATAAAGGTCATTAACCCGCATACATTTATTCAAATACATAATTCCGAAAACAGAAATAACGACATGAACTTGTCCCGAAACTACCTTTATCGTGATCCTTGACTTTTTCTAGTAATGAAAAACTATTCATAATGTATTGTCGGGGCACCTACGCAGATAAATTAAGGAAAGAGCAATGGCCTTTAATTCCTACTTATCTGGCGCCGACTATAGTCGACCATCTTTGATTTAGAATGACATCACTTAGCTAGCCATCCGAACTGAACGCACAGTCGTGGTCTTTTCCGCCTGATCAGTTAATTTTTTTTCGCTTAAATCATGCGGAGCCACGCTCTCTTAGGTTTAGGCCTATTAGGAAAGCGTCAATTTGGCGCGCAAAATAACAATAACTCTCGTTTGGCGTGCGTCGTCAATGCGCTCAGCCGATCGGTATTGTCTTTCATTCATTATTTCTATAATACAAAGTCACCGGGGCGGGGCTAGAGAGCGTTTCTTGTAGCGAGTGCAAGGAAAAATTTGCTTAGTGGTGATCAGGTGGGAGTGCCCACGATAGTACATCCAAAAGGGAAATGCCCATTTTTGGCCACGTTTTATACCAATGTGTTAAGTACAAAAAATATACCCATTTTTTAACTAAAATATTGTTATTACTTATTTGCAATGAAAGCTCCGGAATTAAAAGCCGAATTAATCAAGAAACTCAATCGTTTATTGCCCCATCTAACACTTCCGGTCGTTGTAAATCCTAAAGAAAACAAAAAATAATAAAAATAAAGTCCAACCGAGTTCTATGTACAAAATAGTGTTTGTTTCTTCATCTGTGATGTCAACCCTAACATCTATAGTTGGTTTCTTTCATGGGCGTCACTTGGCCAAAACCTCTACATCAAATGGGCATTTCCCTTTCGGCTCAATCGGAAACGAGAAGGGAAAGGGACATACGAGTAATCATACGCGTGTGTCGCTTGACTTAAGTAACAGTCGCAATTCGCATAGCTTCAGTTCGTGTACGGGGTGTATCACTTTAGCTCACAAAATGTTTATTATCTCGTTTAGCGAGAATCTCCACTATCTTGCCAAGTTGGTCGCGACAAATCTTGGTTTTCGAATAATTTTCGCATTTTTCATTTAGAGGTGAAATTAAAGATTTTTATCTGGAAAATGCTGGTTATATACGAATGTGTTTGTCAAGTATTAAGAAAAACTTATCTTATTTAAAGATCCAATTAGGGCGATTATTGTTTTTTAGCAAAATCGCACGCCTTGCGTATTAAAAAGTGGCATGTCTTCTAAACCTTATGATACATAAAACACAGACAGACGACAATCGCTAAAAAAACATTTAATATTTATACACGGATATCCGAAAACCTTTTCGGTAGTTATATTAATTACTTGTGTGTCACTCTAACATATTGTTGACTCATTATAATACACATGTAAACGGGTATTTAACGCGAATCGACCGGGCCGGGCCAGGCGCGAGCGGTCAGCGGTCGAAACGTCGTCGGGCTTATATTAAAGGTAAAATTCGCGATAAATACCCGTACCGTTTACATGTGTATTATAAAGTTTTCTGATCGTAAAGGATATTGCTGACTGTTTCATCTTTTTTTCTGATAGAATTTCACTTTCTTTAGCCCTTCTGCACTATATCTTAAAAAAACAGAATGAATGCATCATTGAGGCGTTGAAATACCCACAAACTAAACAAAACACATTAATCTTCACACTGGGCACTGCCACCTTCCTCCTAATGATCTCATTTTGTCCTTCCTGATGCCAATCCTGGTCAAGAAACAAGCAACTGCACTTTTCAGAGACAAAACATACGATGATTTATCTCCCGCAGTTTACGACACAACTAAACCGTATCTAACGATGAGTTACGATCATCCTACAGCGAACTTAGACATGCGAATGGAAACGTGGAAGCCAAAAAATATTTTTATTTCCTAAACTTTTAAGAACTTGGCTTGTCGCACTACATTTTTATGAGTTTTCTTTTGTTGAAGAAAAACGTTGTCGTTTAAAGTTTAGTATTTATTAGCTTGGTTGTTGGTTTAAGCTTTCCTAGTTTAAGTTTTTTAGTTTTTGTTATTATTTTATTTGAGCTATGGGTTTTCATGGTTCTTGGTTACGATAGTCAGTTTATGGAAGCCACAATAAGAAATATTTATATTTGAATTTCAGAAACAAAAGATATTTTTATCTTAAATGCTGGGAAACTGGTTTTTACTTTCATCATCATCATCATCATCATAAATAAGCCCGGAATCACTCACTGCTGGGTAAAGGCCTCTCCTTTCTTCTGCCACACTTCCCGGTTCTTTGCGTCCCTGATCCAGGTATCGTCAATCCAACGAGCTTTAGGACACGCCAAGCGAAGCCAAGACTTTGTACTTTAGCTACCGTTACTGGTTCATCAAAACAAAGGAGATCCATGAAATTCTTAACTTGCCAATGGTTAAAGAAGTGATTGACTACTATCCAGCTCCAGCTCCAGCAACAAGTCACGACTACAAAAACATCCAAATCAGCTTGCAGGACAGCATACTATCCCTGAAACAATTCGTCGACTGAAGAAACGACGAGATCTCTTTGACGACAATAGTCGCTGAACGTTGACTATAAAAACCGGCCAAGTGCGAGTCGGACTCGCGCACGAAGGGTTCCGTACCAATTATTATAAAAAATCACGTTTGTTGTATGGGAGCCCCCCTTAAATATTAATTTTATTCTGTTTTTTGTTGTTATAGCGGCAACAGAAATACATCATCTGTGAAAATTTCAACTGTCTAGCTGTCACGTTTCATGAGATACAGCCTGGTGACAGACAGACGGACAGACGGACAGACAGCGAAGTCTTAGTAATAGGGTTCCGTTTTTACCCTTTGGGTACGGAACCCTAAAAACGAAGGGTGGGTTCCGCTTGGAGTACTCTAGCACCCTACACAACATTTCATCTACACCCCATCTGCTTATAGTCCACCCGACTGATTGCAAGATAAGAAACAAAAAAAAAGCAACCGTTATTAACTAACTGTTGGTTTCATCTATTATTCGTAATCTTTGACAGTCTTTTTACAAAACGTACGTTTAAGTACGAAAATCTGATAGCTAAGGAGCATCGCTTTATCCAATACCTAGCACGAATGTGGATTGTGGAGGTAAACAACTGGTTTTTCATTTAAATATTCATTTATACTGGCAGCCGACCCTAACATAAAATTATTTAAAAAAATACAGTTAACAATTCAAAAGCATACGAAGGTCTGAAAAGCAAATGTATGATTCCTATACAGGGTGTAAAAGACCTCATCACGAAGCCGTCAACCAAGCATTCTGTACATCAAACTAAGTAACTTTACGCAAAAAATATTGCTGGGAAACAACTTTTTTTTTGGGGTGAAAAATCATGTTTTGTGGTAGAACTCAAAGTAACGCACTCAAAACATTGTGCATTAATGGATTGAATAGTACGGGGGTCGTGGAGATGTTTAAAGTAAAAATCTTACATTAAAAAAAAAACTTGTCAAAAAGTTGGAACTTTGACCCCCAATGAAGGTTCCCAGGTATTTGTGTAGAACAAAAAAATTATCCCAATGACGAGGAGAACAAGTGCCTTTCGGCTTCGTTAAGAGGTATTTTACTCCCTTCAGATATCAAAAAATCCAATATCATATCCATCTTATCTTCACCTTCCATCATCCTTAAGGAAAACGTCAATAAAATTCACACGTGTGTTATGTCCCTTGAGCGACGATAAGGTAAGTTAACCGACGTACTAACTTGAACTGACAGTGTAAAGTAGGAATACGAGTTGTAACTCCGAACAGTAATGGTCTCAAGTTGAGAGTTGGATATTAATGTTAGGTGAGGATTTTCAGTGACAGTTTTACTTTTATAATAGGGATGATGACTGACTAAAAAAAAATATGATTCTGTTTAGTCCGTCGGTTAGATTATCGAAAAATAATGGATACGTGTGTGTGCTACGAGGAGCTCGTAGCTAAATAATAACAGCCGCTCGGGTTGATCGTTAGGTTAAGCCGTGCTTGCCTAGGTTGGTCTGTGGATGGGTGACCGCCCATTACATACCGAGTTTCCTCCGTGCCTCGGAAAGCACGTTAAGCCGTTGGTCCCGGCTGTCATTTGTAGATCTTTGACAGTCGTTAGGTAGTCAGAGGCCCAAAAAGTCTGACAACCAGTCTGACCAAGGGGTATCGTATTACCCGGTACTAACTGGGTTGTGGAGGTCAGATAGGCAGTCGCTCCATGTAAAATACTGGTATTCAGCTGCATCCGGTTAGACTGGAAGCCGACCCCAACAAAGTTGGGAAAAGGCTAGGCAGATGATGATGAATGGATACGTGTTTTTTTGTTTTATCAAAATTAATAAAAATTGACGAAAATAAAACGTGTCAAATATCATGAGTCGGGGCTTGTGACTTCACATTTGAGTAAAAAAATGTACTCAAATGTGACGTCACACAAGTTTTTGACGTTCTGTATCGACTTCATTTTTCGTCTACGTGAAAAAAGAAAATTTGTGTCCAATATTTTTTGGAAATATATACAGACTACAGACTAATTAGATTTTTTGCCAGCTTCCCTATTATTAAAACTTATTTTTGTCTACGGCTTGGCCCGTGGGTAGGTCAGAGATTAAACTACGGGAACGTATTACCAGAATAAAAATAATCCTATGGGGGGACGCTGTACCTAAGCTATGGTTTACCTATGTGCCAAATTTCATCCATTTTAAAAATCCTAGCAGTCCGCCCGCGACTTCGACCTCAAAAAATGTGATTGCTCGGCTTATATGCGTGATATTAATATAATTTATAGCCTTATAGCATTCGCGAATAATGAGGCTTGCTGCCAGTGAAAGAATTTTTAGGATTGGATCATTAGTTCCAGAGATTATTATTATTCCCCCGACATACAAACTTACAGACTTACCTACCTCTTTTTAAAATTAGTAAAAATATGGTTTGAATGACGTTTCCTTACTTAAGTTTACATAAATTTATGACAATGGTACTCTGGAACTAGGTACTCGAAGTTACCGCGAAGTATTAATATTGGTACATAAAGGTTGTAAAACACCTCTTAACGAAGCCGAAAGCCACTTGTTCTCCCCGTCATTGCGACCATTTTTTTGTTCTACACCATACCTGGGAACCTTCTAGTTACTGAGATATTGGGGGTCAAAGTTCCAATCCCTTGACAATTTTTTTTTGTTAAACAAGTTTTTAATGGAATATTTTTACTTTAAACACATACACGACCCCCGAACTATTCAATCCATCCATCAGCACAATGTTTTGAGTGCGTTACATTGAGTTCTACCACAAAACATGCTTTATTCACCCCAAAAAAAAGTCATTTCCCAGCAATAATTTTTGCGTAAAGTTACTTAGTTTGATGTACAGAATGCTTGGTTGATGGCTTCGTGATGAGGTCTTTTACACCCTATAAGTAGATCTATCGAACACATAGGATACGAGTTTCAAGTTTTAGGTACGAAGAGCACCTAGCAAACAAAGTTACATGAAGAGCTGGTATTGATCCAACCTAAAACGAATTTATATGAACATAGCTTTACAAATATAGCCAGTATCCATAAAATCCACCCACTCATTTTCACGGATTATGAATTTTCGGCCTCTGCACCTAATACCTCTAAAATTGATTTAAAATTTTCACCCATTCGGTACCAAGGGTGCAAATCCCTACAAATCCCGCCCCGATGACGGCGTAACGGTTCTATCGATTACCACAAAATTTATGATCGCTCGTTTATGCCTTGACGTTGAAAAATATCAAATTTAAGCCGACGGACACAAAAAAAAAACCGGCCAAATACGAACCGGACTCGTGCATTAAGGGTTCTGTACCATCGTAGTAGGGGAGCCTCCTTTAATTTCAATTTATTTTTATTGGTGTTATAGCGGCAACAGAAATACACATACCTAGGTACTGTGAAAATGTCAACTGTCTTCCTATCCTATATTCCTGGTGTCTGTGATACAATGATTTTAATCATTAGTACAGGCACCACCGATTCACTTTTGTTGGAAATGCTCATTTTTATTTTAAAATTGTTTTTGTAAAACTTTTAAATGTGTCTTTCTGATAATAATTTTTTTTTTATTATTATTTGTTTTTATACTTTTACGTATCTCGGCTTTATTACCGGATTTATAGAATAGTACGGGCCGAAGCCAAGTACTACCCCGGGAAAGTGGTGTTATGATGAGATGATGATATGGTTTAATTTTGCGATGATGAGAGTCTGTGCCTGGTGAACTGTGTTTGTGGTGGTGACTACAGATTCATTTTCATTTTGCAAAAAAAATCTAACGATCCTGCATGTATTCAGGATTGCGGCTTTTTGAAGACTTTGGTATTATTACGGATCATGAGATAAAACCCGCTCATAGACATACGGACGGACGGACGGACAGCGAAGACTTAAAAATAGGGTCCCGTTGGTTACCCTTCGGATACGGAACCCTAAAAACTCTGTGTGCCCTACTATGTAAATGTAATGTTTCTATTTTCATTTTTATTTGGTCCTTTTTTCCGAAGACCCTGTTCGCAAATGAGGGTTATGATATCTAAAAGACAGACGTATTTACGGTTAATTAGGCGGGTAGAAGTTACCGTATTCTGTGGGGATTCCTTGACTTTTATTTGTGGAATTCAAATTAAGTCTTAATTACAGGGCTGGAGGTTGAATTTAGGTGCTGGGGGATGTTGGTAGATTTCGGTAATATTTTTTTGGTTTCTGTTTAAATTAGTTTCACTTGGTTTTCGTTATGATTTTACAGAAAAATAGTCATTTTCAAAATTTTGATAACAAAATAGCTTTGTGCAAAACAAACCGCATCAAACTTGAAAAAAAAAAACAATCGGGGCAGTCTTTGGAGACTGCCGATAGAAGTAAAAACAAAAAGTACCAGGCCCCGCCCCAATCGTAGCACTGGTTGTGCCCCGCATGCCTATGTACGCTACGCCGTAGCGGATGCTACGAGTGCTACGAAGCGTGACCGCGCGTTATGTCAAGTGTTTCCTTCACCAAAAAGTGCTCAACGCGCCTAAAGAAGTTTACACTTCAAAAACTGACTATCTGACGACTGTCACGACATCATTTACTCCTTTCTTTTTCATATCATTCCTCATACAATCCATCCATTTTTTCTTTGTCCTTCCTCTTCCTCTCAATCCATCCATCTATTAAATAAGCATACGAAAATCAAAACGTTCCTGAAATGTTAAACCTTCATGAAAACTTAATGTAATATTTCCCTAACACGTCATTTTTCTTCGAAAATAAATATGTAGATCGTTCATCATATTCACATGTTTATAAATCTATATTATTTTGTCATCCAACAGTTTCAGAACGTTTTAGGAGGTAGGTAAACAAACAATCGACTCACACATCTGATGTGTCACTAGCGTTACTGTCGTTTGTATGTGTAACGACAAGATCCATCGTCGATGAACAAAATCTTTCTTCAAAAAATAGTTGTGAGTATTTACCCTAAAGACGCGTTCACACCAAATGGATTGTCGGCCATTGACTATGAGCGTCAGGACGTATCATTTTGTGGTCGAGATCCTGAGCAGTGAGGGTACGACAAAGAACAAGATGAGCGTCAGGAATGCTACGCATATAGGGTCCCATTTCAATAGATGGACAAAGGAGATTGGCGAGCTTGGACCCACGAAATTTAAAAATCAACGGAGCGCCGTTCAAGGTCTAGTTTATAGTAATTATAGTAAGAAGTTTATCAGAGTTCTATTTAAAAAAATTGAGTTACTAGGTGATGGGAATTTAAAGTTACGAATGATTTTAATTTAAAAATAAGTCATCGTGCAGTTTCCAAACACAACGTTTGACGTTTACCTTCTTACAACTGAGAAATGGAACGTCAGTGTCAAATTCATCTGTGGACATAGTCTGTGGATCATTCCATTGTTTGTTTGTGTCCAACGGCTACGTGGAACACGGATAAATGCTATCTTGTGCCATTCTACTACCAAGTAACAACCAATAATTCCGTACCTTAAGTTAGGTTATAATCTTTTACCTTTCATATCTTTTTCTCCCAACTTCTATAACCTGCTTTCCATTTGATTTTTTGTTAGTCTTAAGTCATTCTATAACTATTCATAAGTTTCCACAATGCACGCCACCCATATCAATGGGTCCCGAATTACATGCAATCTCGCCATTCTCCTTTTAACTCAGCATTTAGAACGTCTAACCAAAGATATCCAAGCAAAAAAACACTGATTAGTGATTTTATTTTGCGTATAATTACCTACTAATATCTTTTACTTAGCCTAACAACACTATCCTAAAAAGGTGATGTGTAGTCACACTATGGTTAAATACAAAATGATATTAACAGAACTGAATGAATGGGTACCTACTAGTACTAGTACAAGTACCTACCCATACTTAATGGATGTGTTTATTCTAGAGTGCCGGGAATTTATTATTTTAGGTAAAAGAAAAATCACTTCAATCAGTTTCTTTTTTTTTTAACTTTCACGATCAGAACACATTATAAAACATATTAAAACGGGTATTTATCGCGAATTTTACCTTTAATATAAGCCCGACGGCGACGTTTCGACCGGATTGCACCAGCCGTGATCGCGGGAAGACTGGAGTATTGGAGGTACCGCCACTGCAAAGCGAAGGCGTTTATTACTTATTAATCAGTGGTTTTTCTGCTTGGATATCTTTGGTTAGACGTACTGAACACTGTGATAAAATTTCTCCATCTATTTTAAAAGGACCTTATATATTCGAGTCAACATGATTGGGCACAGCCGGGCGGCAAAATCTATAATGTAGATATACGTTCAGGAAAAAACCGCTTGGCTTAGCTTGAATTGTGACGAGTCGTCCTTAAAATGATTTAGCGATGTTATAAGCTGAAAATAGTTTACCGTTCGGTGCGAGACGAATGAAAGTCGAATACATAATATCACGCATGTTATCCCCGAAGAGTTAGGCAGAGGTGTACTTAATAGTACATCCACATATCGCCAGTTATGTATAAGTCCCATGTAAGTCCCAAATCCAGACACCGCGGTTGCTACTGAGAAATTCCTGAAGGAAAAACTCAATAACACTTTGCCCGACATAGGAATCGAACCCATCCCGCTTAGCATGAACGCCGTAGACACGAAAGAGAATCGACAAATCTTTTGTTCATCTGTCATTTTGTCGATTCAATGACAGATGAACAAAATATTTGTCGTTGTGCTTGTAATAATTGCTTCGGTAATAATACTGCCGAATGTAATGTGCCGACTCAAGTTCAAAATAAAGATTTGGAGAAAGATTGAAGTCGGTGGCAAAAAAAATGTGAAAAATAACTTTAGCTTCAGAAATCGGTGAAAAAAACCTAAATCAATCAAACTACTTCTGAAGCTAAAGTTATTTTTCACTTTTTTGAAGTCGGTTTTATTTTTTGCAATAAAAGGTTATTTTTCACATTTTTGTGGTTCACATGTGCTTACCCCTTCACAGCGTACCGGAGTTCCGTTGCCTATCTCCAAAGTTCTTCATCAGATCTTCACCAAATTGAAATGGGACCACTCCGAGGAAGTACTCTTCCAAAAACTACCCAAATCGCTTCAAGTGTGCCTATAAAATTTGAAGAGTTCTCTCTATTTCTCCAAGATTCCATCATCAGAGCCTGACTTGATGATCATGGGACTACGGTCACAAGTCGGTCTTTTTTGTGTTTCTTGAAGTCGGTTATATTTTTTGCAAAAAAGTTTTGTTATTTATTCTCACAGTCGAGTCGTTTGGTGTGAACTCAGCCCTAGGATTACTTTTGTAATGATTGTGTCAAATACACGTAACTCCCTTGTGTCTTTTGTTCCTCTTGTGTCACTAAAAGAGAGTAGGTATTATGATTGTCCCTTTGGACCCCCGGGACCTTTTCTCATTACCGTTACAGTTAATTTCAGTATCTCGATGTTGTATTGTTATCTTAAGTGATTACAAAGGATTTATGTGATTTTGTGTCCTTTTTATTAAATTTAGGAACTGTTTTCCCCCAAAATGTTAGTAAAATCTTTGTTTTGGGACTCGTAGTGATCACTAAATCTAAAGAGGTTTTAGATAAAGTCGACCAAGAAAGTATAGCACAAAAGAGACGATTCCTTGTTGGTGGAACAAGGCTATGAATGGTGATGATGAGGTTTACGATTTTATTTAAAACACAACAAAAGATTGTGTGACTTGCGGGTAGACGTATTAAAACATAAAATTATTCATAAGCTAATAGATTGCCTTCATTTTTTATTAAACATCAGCAGACTTTCATAATGTATAAATCGTCTAGTTTATTTATCACAGCATGATATTATACAAAATAATATTTCTCTCGCAAGAATCACGACAAGTTATCTTTAGTTGTATCACTGAGACTTGCGACGTTGTGTTTTCAACAGATTTCACGCTCACTACCTCCAGCAGCCAACGCTACGTTGCATTTCTAACGTTTTCAACTTCGTTGTAAAATCGGTACACAAGCTTTTTTTCATCATTCAAATAACAACTTCAACTCCTTCAACTAAAGCACATTTTCCATTGGCAAATCATTCTCTGGTATCTTTTAAAGCTCCACGCTCGAGTTAAGTTTCTAGTAGTTCGTGGTTTTTATAAAATGAAGTGAAGAAAGTAACGTCCTTGATATATATTATGGAAGCGCTTAAAAATATATGTGATGGAAAATGTAAGGGGCTTTGGACATTCTTCTATTCATGCATCGTCCGCTGCAGCTCTCAACAAAATTAGATAGCTTTATGGGTAGAAGCATATAGAAATTTAAGGCGATTATAGTTATGCCAAGATTGAGCATGGTATTTATTTATATAACAGTTAATGTACAAACTAAATACAGAAAAGAAGAAAGGAATAGAAAAATAGGTACAAAGGTGATGTTTATTTCTAAAGAAATCTCTTCTAGCATACCTGCGAAACGAGAGTAGATAAAACACGTCAGGCAAGGAGGAAACTCGGTTTGTAATGGGTGGTCACACATCCACGGACAAACCTAGGCAAGCATGGCTTAACCTGAAGACCAACCCGATCTGCTGACATTAATTGTACTTAACAAACAAACATACTTAGATTAACATTAAACCTTCATAAGTAGTTGGGAAAATAGAACGTGTTTATATTGTTTTAAGGTTAGCAATCAAACGAACATTTTCTCCTCTAGCTAAGCACGTTTCAGATTTATTCCAAGGCAAAGACTGCTGTTTGATCTCCTACATATTTATGATCTGTATCCGATTAAAGACTGCAGCTGCAATTCTAGGAATGAGATGCAAGCTTATTGCTTATGAGGACAGAAATAATCCGATTTCCTGAGTTCGCTTTCCAAGTTGACTATCCGATTAGTTTTCTATGCTAGAGATGTTGTTGTGGCTTCCATATTTTGTTGTGGAAGTAGTATGTTTTTGCTGTTAAGGCTGATGCTCAAGGCTAGTCCGCGAAATTCAAATTTTCTCACGTTTTTTGCAATTTGCAGGCCAGTGCTAGGTTGTATGTTACACCTTTATGAACTTTGAGGGTTCATCATCATCATCATCATTTCAGCCGAAAGACGTCCACTGCTGGACATAGGCCTCCCCCAAGTGTCGCCACATTGAACGGTCACGTGCGACTCGCATCCAGCGGATTCCCGCAGCCTTCACCAGGTCATCGGTCCACCTAGTGGGAGGCCTTCCAACGCAACGTCTTCCGGTTCGCGGTCGCCACTCCAGAACTTTTCGGCCCCATCGGCCATCCGTTCTGCGTGCTTTGAGGGTTGTATTGATGATTTTGATGAATATAAATCTGTAACTACATACGTCTTACAACCGCGAATAATATTTTAATCAACATACAACCTAGCACTGGCCTGTAAATTGCAAAAAACGTAAGAAAATTTGAATTTCGCGGGCTACCCTGTAGCATTCACCTTAACTTTACGAATGGTATCACGCACAGAAAAGTCGACGATTATGATACTGTTATGTTCTCGTTTTTAGGACTGCTTCGATGGTCAAAAGCCCGCCTGCTGAGCATGAGGTCCTGGGTTCGATTCCCAGGCCAGGCAAAGTGTTATTGAGTTTTTCCGTCAGGATTTTCTCAGTAGCAGCCACGGAGTTTGGATTTGTGCCCAGTTGGAGACAATAGGCTCGCCCCATATTAAATGGGACTTTTGAACATAACTGGCGAAATGTGGGTAAACCTGTGCCTAACGCTTCGGGGATGTGATGTTATGTTATGTTCTTTTATCTACCCAGTTTGCCGGCCAGAGATAGCAAGAAAATAAGGAAGATCGGAAAAGTATTGGGTATGCCTTTGCCGAGCCGTGTCGTATAGAACCGGCTAATATAAAAAATAATTCAAAAATTTAAAAAACCCGACTGCGTAAAAAAAAACTAATTATTTTAAATAAAAAAAAAACTGAAAAGAATAAAACAAGTTCAGGAGACAGGACATATTGACTGCAACAGTCGGGACCCATATTGGATGTTATGATTTTAGTCTAGATTATTTAATGGGTCCCGACTGTTGCAGTCAATATGTCCTGTCTCCTGAACTTGTTTTATTCTTTTCAGTTTTTTTTTTTATTTAAAATAATTAGTTTTTTTTTACGCAGTCGGGTTTTTTAAATTTTTTAATTATTTTTTTATTTTACACTTTTTAGTTACTTGGATATTATAACCTTTTAAAATCCTCATGATGAGCCCTTTATTGGGGTGTGTAATATTATGGTATAATAACAAATAGTACATTATCACTTGAAATAACATTCATTATGTTACAATTTTCATATGCTATAAAAACAAATAACCAAATTTCATGACATATAATGTTATATTTCATTTAAACTTCTTTTGCTCTAATTACATTTAGTATAACATTCATTTCATATAATTTTCAATTTGTGTAATGCTCTTTTTATTATATAACATTTAGTTGCCATTTTCAAATTTACTCATTTTCAGCCTAAATTCTGTAATGAATAAGTAAATATCAGGAAACTTCATACTGTTATAACTTCATCTTTAACCCAAATGATTTACCAACAATAGAGGGGATCGGGGGGGGGAGCACGAAAATCTCAGGCGTCTATAATCGAATCAGTTTTTGCATAAGTATATGTCGCAGCCAATTCGGGGTGCCCTAACCTCAAAACACTTTATATTGGCCAAAAATTGTAGTCGACGGAACCCCGCTATGCGGGGCTTCTATTTCTGTCTTGCAGGGTTTAAAGGAACCTAACATCGGGGTGCCCCAAGTCCCGAACCACTTTCTATTCGCTTAAAAAGCGTAGTC
Organism: Xestia xanthographa; assembly: GCA_905147715.2. Lineage (NCBI taxonomy): Eukaryota > Metazoa > Arthropoda > Insecta > Lepidoptera > Noctuidae > Xestia > Xestia xanthographa. The sequence goes on from LR990655.1 coordinate 5,776,268, forward strand.
GACGGAGCCTATTTCTGTGTTTCAGGGTTTAAAGGAACCTAACTAACCTAACATCGGGGTGCCCTAAGTCCCGAACTTAAAGCTGTTTAGACGAGATTTAAGAGTTGATTGAACGCCTAATTAAACTAGTTGGCTGCGACACATACAAAACAAAGTTGACGTTTCAAAATTATATTAAATTTTTTATATTATACCAACTAAATATTAGGTCATGTGATCGTTAGAACTTTTGTTATTATATCAAATGGTACGCACTCCCTTTATTGTACCGTTCAGGCTACAGAGCGTGCCAAACATTTGAATTTGGCGCTAAAAATCCGCCATTTTGTTTTTTATTATTTTTCTATAACTAGAGTCACTCTCACAGTAAATACGAATCTAATGGCACCTCTCAAGCTAAAATCCATCTAGCCGTTCAGGCTGCAGAACGTGCCAAAAATTAGAATTTTATTTACTTTTATACTATTTGTCATTTCGAATTACATTCAAACATATAAGTTGCATGTATTTTTGTAATCGCCTTTAAAAACCCTTCATTTTGAAACCCCACTCGATGGTATTAGAAGAAAAAAAAAATTCGACCTCCACACTCTGGCTCCCCAAATCCGCAATTTTCTTTGTTTATTGATTTTAATGTAGCCAGTGACACTCACGCCATCAAGACGAATCTATCGACATATAAACTATCCAAATCCCTCCATCCGTTGAGGAGTTACGAGGGAACAAAGAAACGGACATACATACAAACATACATACAGGGCAAACACATAACCCTCCTTTTGGGCTTCGCCGCAGTCGGGTAAAAACACATAACCCTCCTTTTGGGCTTCGCCGCAGTCGGGTAAAAAAAAACCACAATATCTAATCTGTCTAGAAACTGTATAATGTTTTTACTTTTGTAGAATGAAAAGAAATGATTATGCTGCTGATGCTTAGACTATATTATATGCTAGATAACGTCAAAATTAATTTAGTTTTCACTTTTATCGGAAAAAAAAATAGTTAGACGACAATAACGACGGATAGCATTCATTGCCAGATTTAACTTCACCTTCATAATCATCATCATGATGGCCCCCTGCTGTTGTCCATTGTTACTTGAAGGCGCCGCACGAATTTAAACTTAAAAACCATTTTATTTTCAACCAAAAAAAAAAACTCTCCTGAATACCTGGTCTCGTTGGTACTAATGCTTGCAAAAGTCTCAATAAACTAATTGCTAATCTTCTCGGTGAAATAAAACTGGAGCCTCGTTTTCAGCTGCAGCTGCTCCAAATCCGGGAGTTTTCCTCTATTTTTGGTGCCCGCTCAATGAAAGCGCTGACTGAAATAGAAAGTTTCGTGATTTTTTTACCATTTCGGTGAAGTCGGAACTTTGAAATTAACGAAAATTGTAAGCCGTCTTTTGTGAAATTGGCCACAAGATTGTAAATAAAACTGCTTGTAAGTCTTACCGTTATTAGCCGTGGTTTTACTTTTCTCAATAAAATAAAAAAAAACCATCGAGAATTTTCTATCTTTATCGTGTGGTTAGTGGCTAACCTGGTAACCTAGTGTCAGAGTTTTTATGCCACCCATGAGCCTCTGACTTGGCTTTTATATGTCGTTGAGAAATATCCCTCAGGCATGCTGGTTTCCTCGCGATGTTTTACTTCACCAAAGCAAGTGATAATTATACAAAGCGCACATGAATACGAAAAGTCAGAGGTTCGTGTCTTGGATTCAAACTTGAGATTTATCACATCACTGCAGACTCACCGTACCCCTGGTGGTATGATGGGTTTTTTAAAGTTAAACGATACCACCAGGTAATAGTGTTGTAACACTAGTTAAAACCTGCACTTCTGACAACAACAATTTTATTTAATCATTTTATTAGAATCTGCAACGACTCATAGACGCGCGTGTTAGATAAATTAAATTATTATGTGTCTAGTATTAAATACATAAATACTTGAAATACCTATAAATGCAAATATTATCTGTTTTATATTGTATAATCAATTGTTAAAATGAATGAATTAAATAACAAACTTATTTGTGTACAAATCAAACACTGATTTGACTCAACGGTCACTTGTGAATCATACTTATTTGTTAACGGGTATAAAAGAGCGGAGCCTCATTGGAGCGGGCCAGGGGGGTGAAACTTCTATACATTGGCTTCAAACAAAATTTTCATAGACAGTGCTGCCATCTGTGTGGTCAGGTACGCTAGTTTGGCCATAGTTTTACATGTTTGCCAATAGATAGAGCTAGTTGATAACAGTACAATAAAAGTAATACTAAATATTAATAAATAAGTATTATTTATTATTATTATTTCAACATGTTTTACATTACAAATAAATTTAAAAATAATATAGTAAAATAAATAACATATATTCGTTTTCACTTCAAGTAGTTTATTGAATACACAGTAACAGTGGGTACTTTGAAAAGTTTTCAATGTTATGTTCGTTGTTTCGTGGTGTTTTGGTGATCTGTTTTGTGCTTTTTAGAACATAATACTGTGCTTGTTGTGCTAATATCTGCTATAAACGTTGGACCCTTGGACCCTGTGATAAGATACGTCATCGATTGACCCAACGCGTTGTATACTTGACCTCGATTTTAACTTTTTGATTTGAATTCGACGAAACTTGCAAGATGCCGAGAAAGACGGCCTATAAGTGCTTTTTGGATGTATTGTACTGTATGTTTATTATTTTAACACACATTGTAAAAAAAGGAAATAAATTCTTTAAAAAACTAAATATTTTTTCATTTCTATCTATCATTCATATATTGTTAAGGCTCTTATTGATGTCATTTCTAGCTTAAGATTTTGAAGAATGATTTTCCTTTTATTGACGAATGATTGTTATTTATTTTGTGAATTAAGTAAATTCTAATGTGTATGTTTCGAATTCTATATTTTCTTTAAGACAAGACTAGAATAATCATGATCATCATAGTCTATTTTATTATACACATAAGAATTAATTTATTCCACAGAAATAAATAATAATCATTCTTCAATAAAAGGATTTATTACTAGAAACAAAAACCAAAAGTGCCATCTAGTGAGCGATAGCGTAAGCGGAGGGGACATTGAGACAAGTAGCGCCATCTAACAGTTAGGGTACACAGTTTCTCAAACGAAAACCTCAGTTGCGCATCTATCTTATATTATAGTGTATTATCTATGGAGCGGGCTCAGTTGCTCTACGAATTTTAAGGCGTTAACATGTAAGGTATGACATTATTTTGATTATGGTTGGTAATACTATCCTGATTATATTGTTGATTTGTCGTGATAACGATGATGGTGATTGTGATAGCGACGATGTGGATTGTGATAGTGCGACGATGGTGATTGTGATAGCGACGATGGCGATTGTGTTAGTGACGATGGTGATTGTGTTAGTGATTGTGAATAACGACGATGGTGATTGTGTTAGGTTAGGTTTAGGTTAGGTTAGATTAATATTGTGATAAAATGATGATGATTGTGATAAAATGATAATGATTGTGATAAAATGATAATGATTGTGATAAAATGATAATGATTGTGATCAAATGATAATGATTGTGATAAAATGATAATGATTGTGATAAAATGATAATGATTGTGATAAAATGATAATGATTGTGATAAAATGATAATGATTGTGATATAATGATAATGATTGTGATAAAATGATAATGATTGTGATAAAATGATAATGATTGTGATCAAATGATAATGATTGTGATCAAATGATAATGACTGTGATAAAATGATAATGATTGTGATCAAATGATAATGACTGTGATCAAATGATAATGATTGTGATAAAATGATGATGATGTGATAAAATGATGATGATGTGATAAAATGATGATGATGTGATAAAATGATGATGATGTGATAAAATGATGATGATGTGATAAAATGATGATGTGATAAAACGACGATTGTGATAAAATGATGATGATGAGATAAAATGATGATGATGTGATAAAACGACGATTGTGATAAAACGACGATTGTGATAAAACGACGATTGTGATAAAATGATGATGATGTGATAAAATGATGATTGTGATAAAACGACGATTGTGATAAAACGACGATTGTGATAAAATGATGATGATGTGATAAAATGATGATTGTGATAAAACGACGATTGTGATAAAACGACGATTGTGATAAAATGATGATGATATGATAAAATGATGATTGTGATAAAACGACGATTGTAATAAAATGATGATAAAGGTGAATCACAATCATCTTCATTATTACAAGATAATGAAGATGATTGTGGTTATTATGATGTGATTATTATGTTATTATTATGTGTGTTGTTCATTAGTGTTTATTAGTTATGGTTGATATGTTGCTACATAACGTTGTGTAATATACACTACTAGGGTTAATTGTTGTATACTACAAGGTAAATATAATGTTATTATGAAGTGAATCTCATTGTTTATATTTTATACCTAATAAGTAACGAACATTAAATGTTTAAATACATCCAGTTACATATCTACATAGTTATATTTTCAAAATGCTAACACGCGCGTTTCGCTCGCATAATATTAAATAACACTCTTTGACTTCTGTCCCCGAAGTGCCGGGCCTCCGCCGGCCTCCTCAGCCTACGGCCGGGTGCCCATGCCGCCCATAAAGGATTAAAAATGATTAAATAAAATTGTTGTTTTCAGAATATTACCAGGTGGTATCGTTTAACTTTAAAAAACCCACCGTACCACCAGGGGTACGGCCAGGGGTACGATGGGTCTGCAACCAGACTTATGACTCGGCAGTCAAACAGTCACACCATTAGGCTATCACTGCTAACACCGCACCTATGGACAATAAAACAGGACATAGTCACATCATCCGTCACACATCCGTCTGCCAAATTCTAGAATGATTGGTCAATAATTGAAGGAAGAAAGAAAGATAGAAATAATATTTATCTGCCGCAGGCACATGACGTGCTAATCATAGGTACAAAGCATAAAAGACGTTTAACATATTATAACAGAACGGAACAGAACAAGAAAAAAAAAACCGGCCAAGAGCGTGTCGGGCCACGCTCAGTGTAGGGTTCCGTAGTTTTCCGTCCGTCACAATAAGTGTTCCCACTTATGAGTTTAAAGGTGGGTATCCATTATGTAAAAATCACTTCCCACTTTACATATAGGGGGGCTACCCTAATAAAACATTTTTTCCAATTTTTATTTTACCATTTTGTCGGCGTGATTGATATACATATTAGTACCAAATTTCAGCTTTCTATTGCAAACGGTCACAGAGATTAAGCGAGGACGGACAGACGGACGGACGGACAGACATGGCGCAACTATAAGGGTTCCTAGTTGACTACGGAACCCTAAAAAGAATGAAGTTGACAGCTAGCACATCGTGAGTGCGACAAACAGGTTAAACCACTCAAGATGATGCTGTGCCATTGGGAGCCCACAGCACAGCGCTGGTTTTCAGTGGTCACCCTTGAAAAAACGTACGGAAGCCAATACCGTGGTATCTAATTTATTATATGAGTTACTAAAATAAAACAGCCAGTACTTACTAACTAGAATCCAAAGCAAAACTGAATAAGTGTTTATCATTGTGTTTTATTATTATTATTGTTTTATTTTAATTGTTGTATTTGTGTCTTACTAACATAGCTTTAAGTCATCTTGATGTACTACTAACACTCTATGGACCGAAAAGTCTGAAATAAATGTTTTGAATTGAATTGAATTGAATTGAAAGCCCATTGTATCTTACTTCTGTACTAAGTAAGTAGGTCTGTAGCTAAGTATCCGACGTCCCAAAGACGCCGTGACCACGATTACATTGGATGTCTGCCATAATCCCAACACTTGGCTATCGTACTGGTAACAGAACCGTTATTGATGAGTTTTGTTGAATAAACATGTATGCAGTGGGAACAGATGAATTTTGCTAGCGATCCAAGGTTGGCGTATTTGTGTTATTTGTTGGCTTGGCGAAAAAGGTGGAAATATTTTTTAATAATATTGAACCTCGATCCATTCTAAAATCTTGTTTCATCTTAAACTTATAGTATCATCTCACATTTTCAGTCTATTTATATATTCAATGTTTGTGTCCCGTGACGTAATATGAGCGATCTGTCGCGTGAATAGGCGATTGTCGCGTTCATATGTCAGTCATTTGTTCGGAAAACCGGAAGGCACCGTCTGTTGCGTTCAGGTGCACAGAACAAAAAATAATCGAAGAGTTCCCTCGACGACTGTGTTGGTTAGGATTTGGCCATAGAGGTTTTTACGTGTGATGAATGGGCAACTGTCCCATAAACCTACATGGTGGTGTGACAATCGATATTGTTAGCGGAGCGAACATGGCCCGAGATCGCACAAGATAGGTGTAGATTTTGAAGGAGAAAGGGAAAGCCTTTGCTTAACACTTGACAGGCTAGCAGTAAAAACAACCTACAACCTGAGGCCCTACTCTCTCACGTCCGTCCGTCTATCCGTCTCTCTCGCGCACATTTGCAGATGAGTGCGAGTGAGAGAGACAGATTGAGACGGGCGGATGGACGGACGTTAGAGAGTAGGGCCCTTGCAACGTCCAAAGAAAGTTGCACAGTTATGGTTTGACGTTTTCCCCGTTTCTTGGTGGTCATACTGTCATGTCATACTAATATGACCAGTGAGAATAGATTGTGTTGGTGGTCATATCCTATGGAGTAAAAGCGGCAAGAAACACCATATTTACACTGACCACAGCAAGCATTATTATAATACATCCGATTTTCCTTAGGCCTCTCACCCCTGAGAAAAGCAGATAGGCATAAAATATGTTAATAGATACAACACAGATTCTCTAGAAGTCCGCATAGAAGAAAGAAAATATATTTTCTTTGGAGGATATTCAAATGAGATGAGGGTATCTTTAATGTGGATAATACGGATCCTATTGGCTATTGAAAAGACAACAGCTGGAACAAACGGCTCTTCTTGTTCGATACTTGTAAACAGATAGGTATTAGAAAAACTTTATACTGAGTATAATGTATCGGGAAAGTAATTGTATTGTCCTAGAGTATCCTGTATGATTTTTATTTGCTAGTGAAATGCTCCAGATTTAAGACCAAGTGAGATTCTATTTAGGTTATGGGCTCTGTCCATTACACCGTACAATTCCATGACTGTGCCATGAATTTATCAAGGACAAAAACCATGACAAGGAGTACTATGCTCACTAGAACGTATCAACAGCGTATCATTCTCGTTTATAACGGTCATACGCGGTTATACCCTATATTCTTTTTGTTATACACCGACCGTCAAAATGGATGTACAAAAGGCTGTTTAAGTTCCCTCGTAATCAGGCCCCTTATTCACAATCAATTTAGTTTTTGCTTTTTATAGATACAAACCTACTCAGGCCTCGATTGATATAATTTACCTATATACCACAAAGATTGGCTAAGCATTACTCCCACTGCTGTCACACACATAAGTTATAAACTACACTAATGCATAAATGTTAAAATACAAGTATAGGACACCAAGACAGGGACGAGAACATATTTAAGCCTATTAATAAAATCTTGACCTCAGATTCTGCCGAGTAAAACAACTTTCAAAAAAGGTACTGAGACTTTACACGAGTATAATATAATAATATTTGAAGAAAGTACCCAACAAATCAAGGCAATACAAAAAAAAAACTAATTCGATCAAATACATTCTCGTATTTCAGACCTCTTACAGTAAAGAAAATACAACATAGAAGCATTAGCTATTCTTCAATTTCCTTCCCATCTCAACGAATCCCATTCATTTTCGACTGAGTCGAAGGATCACATGACCGGACCTTTTAGCCAATTGGAACCGAGCTCCTTGGTGTTGGTAAAGGGCACTCCACATCCCTCATTATCTTAAATAATTAAGTGCTTTCCGAATTAATGAAAATGCCTTATTTATGTACCTTCATGTTGCGTTTGCACCGTTCAGGCAAGATGTGTGTTACGTACTTGATTTTTATTTTTAGGAGGTACTCGTAATAGGATTTGTTACACGTGTATTTAGGTGAATTTCTTTCAGTATTACGTACAAAGTTACTGTAAATCTTTTCTGACTTTTATTGGTTTTGTACAGTAATTCAGATAGGAGAGCAGAGGACCTCGTGGCTAAATAATAACAGCCGCTCGGGTCGATCTTTAGGTTAAGCCGTGCTTGCTTAGGTTGGTCTGTGGATGGGTGACCACCCTTACATACCGAGTTTCCTCCGTGCCTTGGAAAGCACGTTCAGCTGTTGGTTCCGACTGTCATTTTAAGATCTTTGACAGTCGTTACAGCCAATGCCAGTCAGTGGCCCTAAAAGTCTGACAACGGTCTTACCAAGGGTATCGTATTACCCAGTACTAACTGGGTTGTGGAGGTCAGATAGGCAGTCCCTTCATGTAAAATACTGGTATTCAGCTGCATCCGGTTAGACTGGATGCCGACCCCAATATAGTTGGGATAAGGCTAGGCAGATGACCAGTAATTCAGATAGTTGTAAGTGCAAGTTGAAGGTTTGGTCTTTCAATTAAGAGTAATTTAGTTTTACAGACTTGTTAGTCTAGTGGTCGCAATCCCGACTGCTGAGCATGAGGTCCCGGGTTATTTCTCGAGTCTCCTAAAATAGTCATTTAATGAGAGGTTCTACTTTTGAGGTATTAAAAAAACGTAGTTCCCAGAACTCTATAGATGGCGTTAAACTGACTATGATAGTTGGTGCCAAAGCCAAAACGCTTGGAAAAAAAACACTGCATCACGTCAAATACGCTCGTTGACTGACACTTTCGTTTGCTTAACCTTCCAAATATAACCTAGTTTTCTCGCGCTTGGTTAAAATCGTTTTTTTTTTAAGTTCTGTTCCTTGTATTATCATACTAAGTTCAGCGTCATCTATCCAGCGACTAGGGAAGAGCTAAAAATAAAATCCCTCATTAACACATTCTCTTCCGAGATAACCTGAATGAATATAACATAACCTATTATATCCACCTCACTGACCATTCCATCATCCTACATTACAGCAATCTGAACAGCTGTCAGCCTTTCGATATCAAGTTACTAACTCCCCCTGACTAAGTCTCGGTGTTCGCTGACACAAATAGACGAAGTTTGTCGAAGTTCAATTTTGACAAATTGAGATATGCTGCAGGCTGCCTTTAATTAACGTCAGTGTCATCTCTGATAATGGGTGATTGTAATTTTAGTTGAATATTTTAGTGTAAATGCAAATGCATGTGTAGTGGCAATGGAGAGGGCTATGCTCAGAGTTTCCTTGCGCGATCGAATCAGAAATGAAGACATCCGCAAGAGAACCAAGGTTACCGACGTAGCCCGAAGAATTGCCAAACTTAAGTGGCAGTGGGCAGGGCACATTGCTCGCTGAACGGATGGCCGATGGGGCCGAAAAGTTCTGGAGTGGCGACCGCGAACCGGAAGTCGTTGCGTTGGAAGGCCTCCCACTAGGTGGACCGATGACCTGGTGAAGGTTGCGGGAATCCGCTGGATGCGAGTCGCACGGGACCGTTCAATGTGGTGACACTTGGGGGAGGCCTATGTCCAGCAGTGGACGTCTTTCGGCTGAAATGATGATGATGAAGATGACTTTAGTGTCTATGAGGTCCTGGGTTCGATTTTCAGGCTGGGAAATGGTTATTTTGTTTTTCCATTAGGATTTTCTTAGTAGCAGCCACGGAGTCTGGATTCTTGACTGGTTGATGGCAATAAAATCACCCCTTATTAAATAACTGAAGAAATGTAGGTATTAGGTATACCCCGTTGCTTATCCCGTCGAGGATTGCAGGCGTGATGTGTGTGATGTGTGTGTGTGATGTGACGTGAGGTATTTCGTTGGTTACGGTCGTGATTTCTGCTCTATGAATTTTTATTTACACAAAAGAATCTTGAGTTACAACATTTGAGTTTCTAATAATGAAGTCTACCTTTCAAGATGGTAATGTCTTGCAAGAAAACATTAAAATATGTTTGTGATATTTTGTATTGTGTTGAAATGTTATTTTTGGAAATATCTGGCATTAATCCGTTCGCATGTGTTATACATAATCCCAGTTATACAGGAAAACCTATAATTGACCATAATAACTGCAACAAGCATTTGCTGTTGGTTACATAAATAAATAAATACATTTTAAAAAGGATACTTTATTTATCGAATATTACGTTCCGCGTTCGCGTTGCATAATATTCGGCATTCATGCAGTCAAAGTCGCGTACAAAACTAGTGCTTCATGGAGCCTAGTCTAGCCCATATTAAGAGACATCCATCCAAAAAAAAAGCATTGCTATACATTCTATGTCTAACAATCCATACATTTTTGCAATTTCCTTCGAGGCTCTGTGCCCCAGATATAAAGCTCATGAGAGTACTTACTCCTACTGTTTGCAGATTATATTTATATGTATGAAATTTTATATTTCGTATTTACATACAAAAGCTGGATTTGTTTCTACTCATCTAAGCTTGTCTTATGTCTTGAGATTTTCTCAAATGGGAGTAGTTTGTTATCTTTTGTGTCCACTGGTTACGTGATCTAAATAATCATTTCGTATTCCCGCGGCTACGTACGCTTTGGAGAAAATTATCACGCGATAACTTAAAAAGTATCGTCAGACATGAGCATAACCTTTTCTCCACTATGTTGGGGTCGGCTTTCAATCTAACCGAATGCAGCTGAATGCCAGTATTTTACATGAAGCGACTACCTATCTGACCTCCACAACCCAGTTAGTACTGGGTAATAAGATGCCCCAATTGTTGTCAGACTTTCAGGACACTGACTACTTAACGACTGTCAAAGGTCTACTATTGACAGCCGAGACCAACGGTTTAACGTCCTTTCCAGGGCACGGAGGAAACTTGGTATGAAACGGGTCACTCATCCACAGACCAACCTAGACAAACGCAGCTTAACCTGAAGATTGACCCGAGCGGCTGTTAGACAGTAAAGCGTACAAAAGCAATACAAACTGACAAAATAACATAAGCATTCGATAAATTAGTATGGAATTAAAGATTTTGTTTGCGAAATATAATCATGACTAATGAATGAATCATGATTTTGAGGATAGTAAGAATTTTACAAAAGATATTCATGATAAAAGTTTTTGTATAATTTGCGGAGCAGAGTCTGTGACATTTTATTAGGGAATTTAATTAAAGGTTTTAACTTAGTTTGTATTTTTTTGTAATCAACCGTTCAGGGGGAAAAACAATGTACTCGTATTTCTTCATTTTAGCACCGTCTATTAACGTATGATCTCATAAGATAAAGTTTAGAATTTCCTTCGAAGATTCGATTTCTGCAACCAAACTTTACGATCGATAGTAAAAATTCAAGATGAGTGTGGAATTATGACTACTGTAAACTTTTATACGCTCCCATAGATTTTCCGTAGAATTCCATTCCCCTACAAGAATAAAAACAAAAACCAGAGTAAACAGCGCTTTAAACCGATCCCCATCGCTATAAAACTTAACCTAACAATCAAGTAGGAGTAAAATCGACGCATTAATGTAAGCAGCAAAGAAAGCGCTGCAAAGCGTAACCCATATAAAAGCTTGCCTATCTAAGTGACGGATTTCCGGCAAAAAATACTAAAAGCTGAGACGCGTTACACGGCCGCTTAGGATAAAGATGCTGGCTTTTATTGGGACTCTTTACTAGATTTAGAAGTGGAAGAAGTTGGTACAATATTGGGTATTTGTTGAATGAATCGGGTTTAACAAAAGTAGTCTTGCAAAGGATGGCTCTACGCATGTACGCATTTGCCTGGATTTTATTGTTTTCGGAACTTCAATGACTTGTTACAGACATTGCCAATCATCTGACATGTAATTTAAAATGGCCATATTAAAAAAAACATTTTTTTTTTAAACCTCATCCTTCAGGAAGAGCACTAAATCTGATAGTTTTGAACAAAATATTACCAACGGGAGATACCTAAGTAAATGGAGACACAAATTCATACAATTCACGAGATCACTTTTTTAAACGGCCTTTCCGTTTCAGTTTGGTTGACGATGGCATATTTGACTAGTGTTGTCTCGCTCAGACATACAAAAAATCGTATCCATCGTTAATGTGAGTTCTCTATCTCAATATGAACACTTTTTCACACGACTTATGTACTAAGATCTAGTGATATAAATTTTTGAGCGACGAGGTTTTTGAAATCTATACCCTCATTGACGTAAATTCTGTATACCGTTAGAATTAAAAGTGGAAAGAACTACTATCTCTGTAACTGTACTCCAAGTAGCCCTCGGTCCTCGGTCAATTAAAACCGCAATCCCAATCCACTTTTTCTCAGATCATTTTACGTTTTAATTAAGGGCATCATTAGCCGTAACGGAGGCGCACAATTACCGCCGTCGCTCACAGCGGTACTGTGATGCAGCCAGTGTGATGCAAACCTTTTATTTTATCTAACTGAGAACTGGAATAAAGACTTCTATTTAAGATTTAATGATGCTTTTAGTCAAGTGCCTTAATTTTTTTAAATAGTAAAAATGAAGAAGCTACCTGAGAAGTCAGTTTCATAATGAAAATCAAGGTGAGCAATGAATGATGTTGCGGGACTGTTCGAAAGAGATACCATGGCCCCGGAACACAAAGGCTGATGAAGGAACATGGATGGGTTTTAGTCAGTAAAAGTCTGACACTTCCTCCTGCTCCGCCCAGAGCGGGAGGAGTTATTTGATGATTTCCCATCCGAAAAAAAAACAACAAAAAAAAAGGTGAGCAATGGTAATTACCCCCATTTACGAGTTCCTTGTAGTCGAGCCTACAACTACCCAGAGCCTATTGCTTCAAACGGTACAAATTTAGACTCCGTGGTTGCTATTATGTAATGACTAATGCAAAAACGCAATAACACTGCTCGACCTGGGATTGAACCCGGGACCTTTGGCTCAGCAGTCGCACTGGTAACTACTCACTCGAATTGAAAATCGAAATTTCAACCAAAATACCATAAGCTAAACTTATATTGTCACTTACGGGATATCTTCCGTGATTATTAATTGTTTTGAGCTCCCGATATTTCGACGCTGTTGCAAGCGCCTCGCGGGTTGACTGGAGAATGCGGGTGGATGGAAAATAATTTGTTAGGAGCAGACAAATCTGTCTACCCTCTTTCTTTCTCTTTTGCTACGCGCACTATTGGAACTCGACACTAAGTCACGACAAAACACACTCACAGTATCACCAGGTTTTGTGGAGTCCTTATTATGATGCCGGTTGCTACTTTTGAGCACACTCAAAACTGGATTCCACGCTCTAGACAATTTGAAGCCATCCTCTCGATTGAAACCGATTAGCCGATTAACCTCCCGATTTCGTTTTAAAACCGTGAAATAATAATAATAATAATAAATTAATTTAATTCACTTACAATTTGATTGTAAGTGAATAAAGGAATAATAATAATAAATATTGCTGGACATTACACACAGCACCATCTAGTGCCACACTAAGCAACGAGGCTTGTGTCGTGGACACCAGATAGTTGATATACTACATAGATACTTTTTGTTTGTAAATACATACTTATTATACATATAAACATCCATGACTCGGAAACAAATGTCCATGCTCATCACACAAACATTTGCTCCGACCGGGATTCGAACCCGGGACCCTATGAACGTAAGGCAGCCTCACTACCGCTGCGCCAATCGGGTCGTCAAAAAAAATCAAATCTTAAAACAGTATACCATACGCTATTTGCATTTCCAATTCAAATATCGTTGGAATGGACGTTACCCGCTCATTCACGCTAGAACTTCTGGTCTATTAAGGAGATGGTTATGTCGGGTCTATTGAGGATACTCGGACCAACCAAACAGACATGTGTTAACTGCTTGTTTTGGCGCAGAAGTAATTTGTTTGAATGCTATCGTAAAACTAAACTTTCCCTTTACGATGGTCTACGGAAACTGTGTGAAAACCACATTTTACCAATGAAGTACAAAATTATTTACCTACTTCTATAATAATTATTTTATTATAGGTATTAATATAATTATTTTTCTTCTTCTTCTCCGCCAGATAAGTAAGAATCAAAGGTCATTAACCCGCATACATTTATTCAAATACATAATCTATATACATGATATAATAAAACAGTAACGAAAGAAAAACTGTACATTGAGAATTTTCGAGAAAAAATAAGTGGCTTTTGTTAAAAAACGTAACTGATGACAAAAAGTGACTTTTTAGAATTTTTGTCTGTTTGTCTGTGTGTATGGTACGGCTTCACGCCAAAACTACCGGATAGATTGAATAGAAATTCAGCAAAAATGTTCTTTGTAAACCAAGGAAGGCTTTAGGCTACATTATTATCACGCCGTATGTTATGGGAGGTAAGCAATATTGATTTTAAAAGATTTTTGTTTGTAATTGAATGCACAAAATAATTGTATGCACAAAATTATATGTTATAAGCTATATTATGTGACGCAGACGAAGTTGCGCGGGTCAGCTAGTTCTTTATAATTCTAAACTCATCCCGAAACTACCTTTATGTATGTTAGTAAGAAAGGTATTTTTATCTGTGGGCCAAAGTTGCCTGAAAATAATGGTTTTATTATTATTATTTACTAGCGGACGTCCCGCGGTTTCACCCGCGTAGTTCCCGTTCCCGTGGGAGTACGGGGATAAAATATAGCCTATGTTACTCAAGGTAAATGTAGCTCTCTAATGGTGAAAGAATTTTTGAAATCGGTTCATTACTTCCGGAGATTACCCCCTACATACAAACTTACAAACCTCTTTATAATATTAGTATAGATTAGATAGTATAGATGATCCTTGACTTTTTCTAGTAATAAAAAACTATTCAAAATGTGTTCTCGGGGTACTCTGAGAAATTAAGGAAAGAGCAAAGACCTTTAATTGTTACTTATCTGGCGGAGACTAAAGACTAGTTTTAGCTGGATTTTGACTGCCTTGTTGGTCTATTAGTCGCAAGCGAGACTGCTTAGCATAAGGTCCTGGATTCAATTCCCAGGTTATCAAAAGTGTTATTGGGTTTTTCCATCAGGAATTTTTCAGTAGCAGCCACGGGCGTCTGAATTTGTGCCCGGTTGATGGCAATAGGCTCACCCCCTATTACATGGACCTTAAAAATATCTGGCAAAATGTGGTGTACAATTATTTACGCCTCTATCTAACACTTCGGGGATTATGGGTTATGTTGGGGATTATATTGGGGTTATGTTATGTTATGTAGCTCTTACAATAATGATACATTTTGAATCATATTTATCGCTCCTAACATTAGTAAACATTCCAAAAATAACATAACAGAAATTCTTGGAAATATTTCATTTCGTCACACGAACCGTGTTTGTTGTATAAACAAAACTCAATATAGTGTCGGGTGGTTTACGTTTACTAAAATTGTTCTAAACTTTTGATGAATTTTCTGACGTAGCTTACAACGTAGCAAAGTCAGTAAGTCAATTTGCTGAAGTCTTCAGAGCATCATGTGGTAAGGAAAGTTAAAACTATACTTTGTTTGAGCTGAGAGTTGTTACACTTATCTTGTTGGTAGTGCTCGCAATTTGTTAATTTTCATCACATTATGCAGCTTAATATTCTTAAATGAATTTCGTTCTAGTAGAGGAAGAACAAAGAAACGATGGTAGGATGATATGGCCAGAAAGAAGGTGTGTGATGGATGAGATGACGAGTCATCATCATCATCAGCCTATAATGTTCCCACTGCTGGGACACAGGCCTCCTCTCTATGAGAGGGAATGGGCTATAATCCACCACGCGGGCCAAGTGCGGATTGGTAGATGTCACATGTCTTCGAATGTTTGGTTCTAGGACATGCCGGTTTCCTCACGATGTTTTCCTTCACCGTTTTGAGAGCAGTGGTAATGAAATATAATTACACAAAGTAATGCGCCTGTCTGGGTTCGAACCCACGACGTACTTACTGTTCTTAAGCCGAGGACGCCACCACTGGGCCACCGCTGCTCTCTATACGTATAGATGACGAGTAATTGGCACCAAATCAAAGACAGTAAAGATTAAAAGGTGCAATTGGGTATAATAGGTAATTGGATCACATTACAATATTATTTTAGGAAATCTATACTATATTATTATGATATATTTATATATATATTAATATTATAAAGCTGAAGAGTTTGATTGTTTGTTTGTTTGAACGCGCTAATCTCAGGGACTACTGGTTGGAATTGTAAAATTATTTTAGTGTTGGATAGTCCATTTCTTGAGGAAGGCTATAGGCTTATAACATCACGCTACGACCAACAGATGCTGAGCAGCGAGGGTGAAACCGCGGGGAACAGCTATAAGCTATATTATGTGACGCAGACGAAGTTGCGCGGGTCAGCTAGTTAGAAAATAAAGATAATGTAAGCCGCCTCGTAGTCGCTAGCCAACCAGCCACACAACAAGACCCTAGCAACGGGGTTACCAGATCTGTCGCCAACATCTCTCGAGTTATTGAGAAGTATGGAAGAAAAAGACATGCTGCGTTGACCCCGAATTAATTAAAAAAACGGACAAAAGAATGAGGATGAATTTAATTCTGCACTGTTTTAATTGCAAATGCAAAGTTCACTAATGCAACTTTTTTTTACAAATACATAAACTCAAGCCTTTTTGCAAAGGAGGTTGACAAAAACTACATAACGCCACGTCGCCATGAACCGTACATACCCCCTTTTTTTCGGATGGGAAATCATCAAATGATGCCTCCCGCTCTGGGCGGAGCAAGAGGGAGTGTCAGACTTTTACTGACTAAAACCCATCCATGTTCCTTCATCGACCTTTGTGTTCCGGGGCCACGGTATCTCTTTCGTGTAAACAAATAAGTGTATAGGAACAAGTTCTTTTATTAATTATACCTAGACGGTCGGATGATCGGATGCCGAAAAAGTACAGCTTACTTTGTGTACAAAGTAAGCCGTACATTACATTGCAATTACAAGAAAATAATTTCCTCCACAAATTGCGTTTAAATAACGGATATCCCTGCTGTAATTTTCTGCTGTCAATACAAAGTTGCTGCGGTCGACGCTTCCAATCTGTAAATGGACCGCTTTTCACATTGTGCCTCCACCAATGGTGGATGGTTAATTGTGCGTCCAAACTCGCTCAATGTACAGTAAGCGTTCATAAGTGCAGAGGCACGCTGAGGATTGTATTGCTGTGAACGCACGGTCGAGGGACCGTGCGTCTGGATGTGTTAGTGGTCTCAATACAGTACGCACACCACAGCCACAGAATTCGCCCACTGTCGCAGGTCGCCGCGTCGCACTCCACTTAACAAAAAAATATATTTCCGTCTTTTTTGTTATAGGTACACGCAGCAAACACTCTTATTTGTGTGGCGATCTATTCTTACCATTGAATAGCTAAAATTAACACGTAATTAATAAGTGTTGATGACTGTTTGGGTAAAGCAGTGGCTTCACGATATTGAGGTCCGAGTTCGAATCCCGTTACCAATGTGTGGGTCTTTTGTTTCATTGTAACCATATTTATATTTTTATGCAAAAATTAGTTAGGTATTTTTTTGTTTTTTTAAGAAGTAAAATATTAATTAAAAACCCATCGTTTTATTATTTAACCATTTAAGTGATTGTGTATTATGTTTTCGGTGTTGGAAGGTGGAAATAAAAAAGTCGTTTTAAATGATATTATAACAAAAATGTTTATTCGTTTTATTTATAATTTTATATTTATAATTAATAACTTTAATGAGAATTGTAACGTCACAATCCTACCCAGTTATAAGAAGTTCTCTTGTAATCGTTCGATTTTTTATTGTATACCCACTTACTTTAAGTCATTCACAATAACATAACAAGGAAAGGATATAATACCATTTTATTTTAATTAAATAATTGCTTCACGTACTGCTATCAATGTTCCTAGCGATTATCTCTTTTTTTTTAAACTTTGTGTCTACTTGTGGACAGCGTTGTGGGTTACGTTATAACCAAATTTCTATTTTGTTTAACTAGTTGTAAGTCCTTATAATGTAACTGTTTGCTGTTTCTTTCAATAAAAAATTAAAAATATTCTAATCTCATAAATAAAATTGTTGATACCCATTTATTAATAGGTATCGGTATTTAGCAGAGTTTATTGAAAACTAATATAAGTATGATTTAGACTTTATGAACATATTTTTTTATGTGCCGTTACAATAAATGTAACTCGCATTGAGGTTATAGTTTAAGTGTTCATTTTCTTAAAGAGAAAAGAAGATTGAAACCAAACCTCAATTTAAGATAATTACATTTACGGATACGTAAACAACTAAACATTAACAACTAAATAATATTTTAATACACGTCTAATTCAAATTAAAACACTAGGACTAATATTTTGTATAACTCTCATTATTTTCGATGCACTCAAGTAGACGTTTGCGCCTGGACCCCACAATATTTTGACATATTCCGGTTCCTCTTAAATTTTCCCACACCTCCATGCAATGTGTTGTTAACAATTCAAATTATTCCGCAAAGTGTCTCGTAGGCGTGAAACCATTTGTTTCATACTCGCCTACCATATGGCGCCGCTGCGCTTCGCTAATAAGCGACGGCCTTCCTCTTCGCTGTCGACTATCAAGGCTACACTTCCTCCTAACTTTTTATCCAACGACTTACAATATTCTTCTAGAACAAAAAAAAAAGTAATGTTAGGCACCTGTAGAACAAAATACTAAAGTGATCATTCACTCTGTATTTATAAATCCAATAATAAACAGGAATTATTCATATTTTAGGCCTCATGATGGATTTAAAAAATAATTAATTAATCCTTGGGTCACCAAAGAAATTAACAATAATAATTAGGTTTGAATTTCTAATAACAGTTTAAGTTACAATAAAAAACAATTAATTAATCCATAAGTCACCAAATAAATTAACAATAATATTAGATTTTAATTTCTAACATAAGTTTAAGTTACAATTATTCATAAACAAAGTACTCACAAAGTCCGGTTTCTTCAGATATTTGTATTCTATTAAGACCACTTTTATACAGCGCGATAATAGTCGCCCTCGTCTCAATATTAATATTTGCCTGCATTTTGCAACAACAATACCGCTATCTATTAAACCACACGTCACTAACCAACAACTTCAACCAAACTAGGACGACCTGATTGGCGCAGCGGTTGTGAGGCTGCCTTACGTTCTTAGGGTCCCGGGTTCGAATCCCGGTCGGAGCAAATGTTTGTGTGATGAGCATGGACATTTGTTTCCGAGTCATGGATGTTTATATGCATAATAAGTATGTATTTACAAAACAAAAAGTATCTATGTAGTATATCAACTATCTGGTGTCCACGATACAAGCCTCGTTGCTTAGTGTGGCACTAGATGGCGCTGTGTGTAATGTCGAAAAAAAAAAACATTCATTCCGGTCAAGTTAAATATTCATAAATCTCATGTCTACCTCACATAAATCTAAACTCCTTACTTATTTTTCTATGATCTACCTTTCAACTTCACGGAATGTATGAACAAAGCGAACAAGATAAAGAATATAATATTTCTGTTCAATTACTTCCAATTGAGTAAAAACTTACAAAAAGTCTAAAAGTAACAATGTGAGATTTGATCACACGGCTTATCTGATTCGTTCATAGATCTGCACGCGCCTAACCGCTAGGCTATCTTAACTTATGTTTCAATGTTGAAATTTTGGACTACAATATTACTTGTAGACGATAATGTCTATTTTCTTGAAAGTAGAAGGTCGTAAGTCAAACTAAACGTCAAGCTATTGCTTTGTGAGATTGCCACTGGACTTTTGGTCGACACTGTATTTCTGTCATTTTGCTAATTTTAGGGAATTGACGATGAAGTGAAGTGAAGTCTTAATTAAAAGTATGTGTGGCCTTCTCTTTTTAAAGAGTTGAATAAAATTGTATTAAAAAACCCGTGAGATAAATTACGTCACTTCCACTTACCGTTCTAAGAACGGCTCAAGGATCTTCCTCTCATTCATTACACCTGGCTAGTATGCCTGTGTTTCCGAGCCATGAAAACATTAGTCCGATAATGCGTACGAAAGCAAAAGTTACTTCAATAAACGTTTTTCTCTGAGAAATCTCTACAGCTGGTCAAATTATGCAATCAATATTAACCATTTTGTTTGACGATTTGCCTGTAAGATAGATGCAACTTTTAAAAAACCGGCCAAGTGCGTGTTGGGCCACGCGTAGTATAGAGTTTCGTAGTAGCCCGTTAAATTCAAGCAACTACTTCATCATAGTCACTTTAAAGGATTTACTCTAAGGATTTTGTATTTGGTACAAACTTATCCAACAACCAAGTTTAACAACTATTACTGCTAAACTGATAAAGTTATCTTACTATCTTATCTGTTATAGTAACAGCTATAGTTTCCCTTTAAAGTTCATAAAATGCACTATCATCATGAATTTTCACAGATTTTACAAGCCAGCAGTTAAGCTTTTAGACGGGGGGACGCCCTACTGGAACAAACATTTTCACTTTCAAGTTTAATACTTACTAACAAAAAGTTTAGTACTAGCAACCTCTAAGTCATTTTAAAAGACCTATTCAACGATACCCCACACGATGGGGTAAACGATGAAAAAAACACATCCCAACTTCATATGTACCCCTACAGCTACCCGGGAAAAAATATTTTCCAAGATTTTATTTTACCACTTTGTAAGCGTAATTGATATTGATACCTCTACAAAATTACAGCTTTTACGTACTAACGATCTCTTAGCAAACCCTCGGGAAGACCGACAGTCAGACAGATGGACATGACGAAACTGTATGGGTTCCCTGTAGTTAAGTCATGTCAAAATGGGCCAAAAAACTCTTTGACTATTTATATAACGAAAATAAATCCATCACAATTTCAACCCCAAACTTTACAACTAAGTACTATAGGAAAAAAAACGAAAACAGGGCTCATTTATAAAAGAAATGCACTTTCAATCAGCCAGAATGAGCTTTTCTACAAATTGAATTTTTATTTGAGCATCTGAATCAACTTTGCAGAGCTTTTCAAAAGCTGTATGGAATTCAATAAGTCAATTCAAAGTTTTAACATAATTTTATTGAAATAGTAGCCAGCGGCTTTTTCCAGCGGCTTTGCTCGCTGAATTTGACAATCAATTTCGGTTGCACTCGGCTTGTAATAATATGGGGAGACACAGGCAAAGAAAATCTAAGATGGCGCCACCAGAGCTGGTTTCAATCTGAACAATGTGGTTAAGTTATTTTGAAATATAAGATTACATTACCACATTTTCAACCGAAACGAAAGTCTATGACCAGTGCGTGTTGCCAGTGATTACATACAGGACCGAAACGTGGTCGCTCACAATGGGCCTCATCAGAAGGCTTAAAGTCACCCAAAGGGCAATGGAGAGGGCTATGATCGGAGTTTACTTGCGCGATCGAATCAGAAATGAAGACATCCGCAAGAGACCCAAGGTTACCGACGTAGGCCGAAGAATTGCCAAACTTAAGTAGCAGTGGGCAGGGCACATTGCTCGCAGAACGGATGGCTGATAGGGCCGAAAAGTTCTGGAGTGGCGACCGCGAACCGGAAGACGTTGCGTTGGAAGGCCTCCTACTAGGTGGACCGATGATCTGGTGAAGCTTGCAGGAATCCGCTGGATGTGAGTCACATGGGACCGGTCAATGTCTTTCGGCTGAAATGATGATGATGATGATGATGATGATTTTCAACCAATGACGATGTTGGGAACCAGCTATACTAGCGCCATTAGTTCCGCAGTATGTCTCTCCATTCAATCACGATTCGTAAGGCACATGGCGCCATCTATTATCATAATATTAAGAACGTTATTGTGGTTTTCCTCGGGAACAGTACTTTTTTTGGGATAAAAGGTACCGTATGTCCGTGTCCGTACACCTGACAACGTACTCGTATATGCAAAATTTCAGGGTGATCGGTTTAGGCGTGAAAAGGTAAGAAACAAATAAACTTACTTTCGTGTTTAAAATATTAGTTAGGATATTCAATCTAATTGAACGCTTTTTAAGTAAAAATCTTAAACTTTCATAAAAAATAAAAGTAGAAATAGACCAATTCGAGAATGTGCAAAATACTGTCTTGTCACGTAGTAAGTTTCTACGACGTCTATAGTTTTTAGTGAAACATTACATTATGAAACTATTTCAAGAACTTTCCACAAAGGAACCTTTTATAAAAAGGCTCAAGCACAACTACGCAGGTGAAAATTAAACACAACTTTGCACAAACTAATTTAGAGACTATAAAACACTTTCAGGCGCAGTTTAAACACAGTAAAACTATTTTCAGCCCTTATAACCGCTCACAAAGAACAAACCTTTTTTGTAAAAATACTGAAACAACAAAAGCCTCTGTAAATATTTAAGGTTAATGTGCCCACACCATGAATGTTATAGCGTTTTCCACCAAGTTACACGGTAGCTTATTAGAGCGTGAAGAATTTAAAGCTTCAGCAAAATGAGATAAAGTACTATGGCCACGCGTGACAAAGGTGTTCATGCTGAAAACTTTACCCCAAACGATTTTCAACCTTAACTGAATTATCCAACAGCCGATTTTCACTTATATTGTAACCTCCGCTTTATTATTTTTTGTCGGACCACCTAATCGCTTCTGACCGCCAACGTTGTTAAAATCAACGTTAAAACGCGGAAAGTGAAAACATTTTTTCCTATTTATATTTTTTGCTGTAAATATTGTTTTTTTTTTTTCTTTTCTTTTTGGTTTTGTGAAAAAACTGTTGGCTTACGCTGGGAAATATGTTTAAAACAAACAGATTTTAAAATAGGGGTAACATTTGCGATGATATATGAATTCACAAGGCAGTGGTTGCTGTACGTATGTATATCGCAATGCCGACACTTTTTATTTATATCGTCATCTTAATAAATTTATTAGGTACTAGCGGACGTCCCGCGGTTTGACCCGCGTAGTTCCCGTTCCCGTGGGAGTACGAGGATAAAATATAGCCTATGTCACTCAGGGTGAATGTAGCTTTCGAATGGTGAACGATTTTTTTAAATCGGTTCATTACTTCCGGAGATTACCCCTACATACAAACTTACAAACAAATGTTACCTCTTTATAATATTAGTTTAAATAAATGTATGAGGAAATACGGGGTAAATATCCATTATATCCATTGATGTATCCAACTCTATTTGCCTTGTGTCTTGGGAATGGTCGAATATAATGAACTTAGGGTCAGGAGGCAACTCACACTAGTGACTAATATATTTAAGGTAATTAGAGGGAACATACACAATGCGAATAGATTGCGAAGAGTGGAGCTAGCCGTGCCATGTCGCAATGCATGTCGATCTTCGTCGTCAGCCGCAATTGCTGGTAGAACCACGCGCGCAAACTAATCTCTCGCAACGCAACGCCGACTCTCAGCCTCATTGCTGAGGACTTGGATATTTTCTGTTGAGCTTTGGGTGAATTTACAAGAACAGGTACCTATAGAATTGGCTGGTTGCATATTAAAAAATCAAAACTTTCTCGAGCAAATTTCAAAAGAACAATAAACGAAATAACAAAATTTAAATGACCAAATGATTTATTTAGAAAAAAAAATTGAATCCCAATGTATGTGACATCTAATGAACGACTGTTCAAAAGTTAGGTTAATTTCATCTTTAAACAAAATAGGTAGGTTAGGTTAGGTTAAAACTGTGACCTCCTACGCACGAGCCGAGAGAGCGAAGCGAGCGGTGCCGCGGCAGCGGCCGACGAGTGGCAGAAACGACTTGCATTACTATAAAAAAGAGATTGTTTTCAGTAGGTTAATTAATCGAACACGAGTGAAAACGAACGAAACGCTTCAAACAGTTTGTAACATGCATTCAATTAAAAAAAATATTATCTATGTTCTACCCGCATTAGTATGACGCCTATATAATTTTATTATCTAAGTTCTACCCGCATTAGTATAACGCCTATATTATTTGTATTAATTTATCTGGTAATCCATTTTGACCTTTAAACGATTTGGTCAATAGTGTAATCTATACATATAATAAATCTGTAGAAAAGTCATTTTTGTACATTGAAGAAATTGAAACAAAAAATAGCCAGCGTGTGAAAAGATAAGTAACAGAACCCATTTCCATCATTTTTGAAATTTTTGTCTGTTTGTCTGTTTGTCTGTTTGTTTGTGCGCACATCACGTAAAATCTACGAATTCAATGCTGACAATGTTTATACATAAAAATTGTGTGTAACTTGGGGTATGATTTAGTGTTTGTTTCATTAAAATCGGTTAATTCTATCAAAAGATATATGAACTTAAAGTTTTCAAGAAGAACTAATCATCAAATGTAAGATACATACATGCAGCGACATCTGTTGAACTAAAATGATACCAATGACTAAAAATGTGCTCACCACAGTCAAAACTTTTAAATCGACTGACCAGCTTTAAAAAAAAATTATAGCATAGGTAATATACTTTAGCAGTTTAACATTTTGGTCGATAGACGGCGTTGTTTATTTCACTCCATTTTCTGAATTGAATGACCCTCGCCCGTGTCAGTTGCCTATTTTTTGTTTTTTTTTTTCGGATGGGAAGTCATCAAATGACTCCTCCTGCTCTGGGCGGAGCAGGAGGAGTGTCAGACTTTTACTGACTAAAACCCAGCCATGTTCCTTCATCGCCCTTTTGTTCCGGGGCCACGGTATCTCTTTCGAACAGTCCCGCAACCCCGGCAGACATCGGTCCTTGCGGATCGGCCCTTCCTTTTTGCTGACTCTCTTTTAGGCGCGCGTGGAACACGAACGCGCCGTCGACACGGCCTGTCGTCATGAGACGGACGGACGGCGAGCTAGCTCATAGCCCACCGTCCACAGGCCCGCGCCTACGGTGGCCGGGGGCCACGTGGTTGCCCCGGAAGCCCGGGGCGTCTGCCGCGGCGGCCGGGACGTTGAGAGGTTCTCTCCCTCTCACGTTCCGCCACCTCCTCTAGCATTACTGCTTCGCAGAAGGAGGTGACGGCGTCCCATTCCGTCTCGCTCCGGACCATGGCTTGCACCAGGGCCGGACGCGAGATGTCGCCGCCGCAAACGTAAATTGCCTCAAGATTGGTTTTTTAACCGACGAAACAAAAAGAAGGCAGTTCTCAATTCGACGCGTATTTTTTTTATATATGACCACGGATAACTTTTACAGAGAAGTCCGTACATGGTCCTTTTGTTTGTAAAAAGCGTAGGTACATCTCAAAGTTGGTCCCATTTATAATTGAAAAATCGTGTTTGGGCTAATTTCTTGCACTTTTGTTGAGAACTTTCGACCTAGCTGGAGTATGACTGTCATCGAGTGTCTAAGGATGAATGAAGTGATGAAAGGAGGTGGCGGAACGTGAGAGGGAGAGAACCTCTAAACGTCCCGGCCGCCGGCCGCCGCGGGAGACGCCCCGGGCGTCCGGGGCCACCACGTGGCCCCCGGCCACCGTACGCGCGGGCCTGTGGACGGTGGGCTATGGGCTAGCTCGCCGTCCGTCTGTCTCATGACGACAGGCCGTGTCGACGGCACGTTCGTGTTCGACGCGCGCCTCAAAGAGAGTCAGCAATAGGAAGGGGTCCGCAAGGGCCGATGCCTGCCGGGGTTGCGGGACTGTTCTAAAGAGATACCGTGGCCCCGGAACACAAAGGGCGATGAAGGAACATTGATGGGTTTAGTCAGTAAAAGTATGACACTGCCTCCTGGTCCGCCCAGAGCGGGAGGAGTCATTTGATGATTTCCCATCCGAAAAAAAAAGACTGTCGAGGTAAGCCCTTTTTTGGAAAAACATAAGTAGATTATTTTAGCGATTAATGCAAATATATCGAAGAAATTAAATTGTTACCCACTTGGATCTACGTAGGTATATATCTACTAATATTATAAAGCTAAAGAGATTTTGGTTGGTTGAACGCGCTAATTACAGGAAAACTTTTAGTGTTGAATAGTTATCGAGGGTGGCTATAGGTTATCTAACATCACGCTATAATTAAAAGGAGCGGAGCATCAATGATAAATGTTGCAAAAACAAGGAAAATTTATTTCTTTCGAGAGCTTCCTTTGCGGGCGCTGCATAAACGGTTAAAGTTGCGCAACAATCATATATTATCGAATTGTTCGTTTTAAAGCGTTCTAAAAAAACCGCGATAGCATTATGTCTATCTTTCAAGGTTGACTCCACTCTATCTAACCCTCTCTCTCTCATGTGACGCAGACGAAGTTGCGCGGGTCAGCTAGTAAATAAATAAATATTCCTGCCGTGTTCCCGCAGTGCTTGGGTGCAAGCAGCTCGTTTTTCTTCCTTTTAAATTCATCACTCTTTTAGTCACATGCATTTTATCCTGATATCCTTATCACAATCAAAGCCAAACCTCTTTATTTTCTGTAGCTGGTGTCACTTTCTCTAATACATAACATCACATTTGTTTTCACTGAAGTATAATAGTGCCTCGACCGCATGGCACAGTTAGCGCAGTGGCTGAGCGATGGGTTGCCGCGCTGCGTGTTGCGAGTTCGATCCCCACACGAAACAAATACAGGATGTAAACAGACTCTTCACGATGCCTTTAACCAAGCATTCGTAACCGTACGCAAAAATAATTTCTGGGAATTGACTTTTTTTGGGGTGAAAATCACGTTTTACGGTAAAACTCAATGTAACGCAACTCAAAACATTGTTCTGGTGGATGGATTGAATATTGTTGGGGCCGTGGAGGTGTTCTTACATTAAAAACATGTATTTCAAAAACAACTTGTGAACTTTGACCCCCAATATCTTCCTAAGTAGTAGGTCCCCAGGTATGGTCTAAAACAAAAAAAAATATCGCAATGACGTGGAGAACAAGTGCTTTTCGGTTTCGTTAATATTCTTTTTACAACCTGTATATATGTGAAAAATAAAACTCAGTAAAACTATAATATGGCCGACTTGGAAATCGATCCCCCATCATCTGCATCCCGCAGTCCATGTTGAGCAGTAGCACTTTGTGAGCACTAGACTAACGATCCAGTCCTATAGAATTTCTCTAAATATTTACATTATTTATTTAGTAAGTAATGTGATTCAAATTTTAATTTTTATATTTATTATTTTTTTATTATTATTTTAGTATCTGACATATAATTTTGGTATTTTAGTTTTAATATAAATTATACAATTGATTATGTTTGTATCTGATTAAAATTATAATTTTATAATTGTTAATTTTTTTTCGAATATTCATAAATTAAGATCCTGAATAAATTGAAATAAATTATTTTGAATTTGAATTTGTAAGTATTCGATGTTTCTTTTAAAAACGTTAGTGATCGTGTCCAAGTAGTTAGACTAGTTAGCCAAGTCAAGTGAAAACTTGTGAAAAGATTATCTCCACTTACATGGCTTCCGTCTTCAGTCTTAAATGGCAAAATTAGGGATTAGTGCATTAGCTTACTAGGTAATTGACCAATTACAGAACAGAAACAAAGCAACATGTATTACATGAATGTGTAGTTTAATAGTTTTGTTGTAATGTTATCTTGGACATTACTTGCTTTATTTTTTTTTCCCATGTCAACAATGCCTAACCTAGTGTCTGAGTATAAGTGCTTATTGCTTATTTTAATTCCTTTTATTTGTATTTTTATCGTGCTTGCTATTTGGTGATCCACTACCATCTCTGTCTCTGTGTCTACTCGTGAGAACCAGTAATTGGCTTTGTGTCGCTTATACAATTATTATTTACTTATTTTAGCTGTTGATTCTCCTTTTAATAAATAAATAAATTACTGACATCGGAGGAGGAAAACATCGTGTGAAAATCAAGACTTTTAATGAATAACATTAATCACGCCTCTAATATCTAATAGGTTAGGCAGAGGTGTACGTAATAGTACACACACATTCGCCAGTTATGTTCAAGTCCCATGTAAAGTGGGCAAGCCTATTGCCATCAACAGGGCACAAATCCAGACACCGTGGCTGCTATACTGAGAAATTCCTCATAAAAACACCTAATAACACTTTGCCCGACCCGGGGCATCGAACCCAGGACCTTACGCTCAGCAGTCGCGCTTGACTAACGAGTAGATGATGATGAAATAGATAATACAAAGTGTTGCACTTGTGTGTCCCCTTTAAGGGGACTACAGAAGCTAACCGCGAGTTTTATAGGTAAAGCAAAAAAGTATCATTATGATTCACAATAAACAAAACCAGAAAATAGATGATATTCTTCAGGATATATGCTAGTATGATAGCGTTTTGAAAACATAACACAACAAATTTTACTCGATAAAAAAAAAAATCACGAACTTTTCTCTAAAAATGTATTTTAATGAGTAAAAACCGTACTAAAATACAATATGCGATCTTTCAGATTTTTTTGGCAAATAATTCTACAAGCAATATATATAGTGTTTTATTTGTTTAGTCCAATTAATAGTTTTTTTGTAAATCGCAAAAAAAAACACTCATTTCGCACTATTCGGCTGTAGTGACTGACGTAAAAACCACTTTGTAGTGCAAGCTGATTAGAACTTTATTCTAATAGTATTTTAAACGAATTTTGAACCACCACAGAGTTACTAATTTAGCTCCTGTAGTCGCCTTGAATAAAGTAATTTTATTTATTTTTGTTTTCAACTAAAAGTAGTTTTTCAATAAAAATTGAAATCATGAAGAGAAAACAAAACAGTCCAGTCTTTAAAATATGAAATACCTCATAAAGATTTTTAAATTACGTTTTCTCATAAACATGATGCGATCAAATTTTAATTAGTAGGTAACTTAATAATTTAGATTACGTCTTAATTAGCAAAGTTGTGTTATTAATTTTGAGATCTTATTAAAGATGGTGTCGGGAAAAACGGCCAAGTTTTTTTTCATTAGGCATGGAAATTTTTAAAAGATATGTACAGAACTCTGAAAATTACGTCTGCCTCTCATAATTTTACTGTCAGGCATTGCTAGTCTGAGACTTCCATAACAGTGAAGGAAAACATCGTGAAGAAACCACCATGACTTACAACCAAAAATTCAAGGACATGTGTGACATCTACTAGCACTGGGCTCGTGTTGTGGTTTATAGTCTATTCTCTCTCATAGAGAGGCCTGTATCCCAGCAGTGGAAACATTACAGGCTAATTAGACTATGCTTATGTAATTTTATCTAACATTACTCATTGACGATAAAAAGCCATTCCCATGTAATTTTAAAACGACACTAAACCTCTCTAAAAAATCTTTTTATAATTAAACAAACGAAACCTTACAAGGTACACTCCCATAATATCGTGTATCCTCAGTTATTATATTTAAAAAAAAAACACGAATACATTACTAATGTATATTTATGTAAAAACGTACGTGTCCAGTTTTATTTCAACTGAAAAACGTTGGAAACTACAATTTGTTTTGCGGTGTGTTGACCACCCGTTGTTCCAATTATCGAGATAAATTACTCTGGTTACAGAAACCATGTGTGAATTTATTTGGTTTTATTTTCGTATACAAAACTCTTTGATCCATTTATAGAGAGAATCGTTAACTGTTTTATCGATACTAGACATTTAACGAGAACTGGGTTGTGAGTCACAACTGTGGGTGCAGATTTAATTCTTGTTTGGTAAATAAAATTATCTGTTTTTTTCTTTCAATGGAGTGAAAGATTTCATTTAAGACTCGATACCGCAGCAATCATATAAATGTCATTAATCGTTAACTGTGATTGATCAGGACATGTTAGTGCATGTCAACAAAATAAAAAGGAATATATTTTTATGGAGTTTTTGAGTAGTACTTACTCAGCATAATATTTTTGACCGTCACCGTTCCAATTTAGACTTATGAAATAATGTTACCAACACGTCTATAATCTCCGAAGGCAGCACAGCACACCCACAATTCGACAGTTATGTTAAAATCCCATGTAATACGAGGCGAGCCTAAATGCCACCAGCCGGGCACAAATCCATACTCCGTGGCTGCTATTGAGAAATTCCTGATGGAAAAACCCAATAACACTTTGCCCGACCAGGGAATCGAACCCAGGACCTCTTGCTTAGGATTCGCGCTTAATAATAAATAATGTGAATAATTGATTCATCATTATCATCATCATCAGCCATCATCATCATCAGCCATCATTAATGTTCCCACTGCTGGGACACAGGCCTCCTCTCTATGAGAGGGAATGAGCTATAATCCACCACGCGGGCCCAGTGCGGGTTCGTACATGTCACATGTCTTCGAATTTTTTGGACATGCCGGTTTCCACACGATGTTTTCCTTCACCGTTTTGAGAGCAGTGGTGATGAAATAAATTACACAAAGTAATGCGCCTGTCTGGGTTCGAACCCACGACTTACTGTTCGTAAGTCGGGGCCACCACACTGGGCCACCGCTGCTTTTCGTATCAATTGATTAATTAATGTTAACTACCAGCAATACCAGTCTAAGACGAAACCACACATCCATCCGTAATTCTAAGACATGATGTCACACACAGAATTATTAAAAACATATAACTAAGACCTTCCTTAATTATGTTTCATGTTTCCTTCAGTATGTCATTAACATGTAGGAAAGGTAAAGAGAATATTCGGATGTATCACTAATGCTCCACATAATTTGATATTCCTCCGAGAATCTTATGTGTGCCTGATGTTAGGCGGTAACATAGACGGAGTCGAGGTAAATATTTGATATGGAGCATTCCTTTCGGTGAGAAAGGAGGGTTTTAGTGCGAGCGGAGCGGAAATATTTTACGTCTTCTTCTTTCTTTTGATTTCATAACCAGAGTTTCATAAGTTAAATTCATCATCAGCATGTTCCTGCCCTGGGGCTAAAAAGTTCTGGAGTGGCGACCGCGAACCGGAAGACGTATCGTTGGAAGACCTCCCACTACCTAGTGGTCCACCTGGACCGATGATCTGGGGAAGGTTGCGTGTATCCGTTGGATGTGAGTCACACGGGACCGGTCAATTATATTGATAGGTCGGGAATTTGATGTAATGATAACAGAAAAAGGTAAAGAATAAAAGTGTTGTTGGCAATTAAATGCAATACGATGACATGTCAGCGAGGCAAATCAGGAGAGATAACATGACAACCATGGCGTATCTGTGCAGGATACTGATACCATTCAGTGGCATAGATAGAGTGTTGCCCTAATATTTTAAAAAATTATTCGACAGAAAATTAATACTATTAAGCTTTCACGGTTTAAAACTAAACTTGTACTGTCACTGTGTTGAATCAACAATCACGGAAGATATCCCTTAGGTGACAGTATAAGTTTAGGAAATTAATAGTACCTCATTATCTTCCTAGCCTTTTCACAATTATGTTGAAGTCGGATTCCAGTCTCACCGGATGCAGCCGAATACCAGTATTTTACATGAAGCGACTGCCTATCTTACTTCCACAGCCCAGTTAGTACTGGCTAATACGATACCTCTAGATAAGACTGGCTGTCAGACTTTGTAATGCATATGTTTTACATGGTTTTTTTACTTACATTTTTGGATATTATTAACCTGAAAATTTAAGCATTCGTCCTTCCTAGGTAGCATCATGCTCATTTATTGGAGGCTTAGCATACCTTTTATCTGCAATTCATGTTATTTAAGTTTTTCTGTGGATTTTTTATCTCTTGAATCTTTGTTTACTTTTAAAATGTCAGTTAGTGACAAGCCTAGTTTTATTTTTAATTCATTGCTGGAGCTAGTTGTAGGTCGTATAGGTAAATCACATCAACCTCATTATCTTTTCTTTTTATTGTGTTTTAGATTATTACAAAGATAAAATATCAATGATCTGGAGTTGAAAGGAGCCTGGTGGTGGAATTGGCAGTCTACGTTGGGAGCTCAGAGCAGCCACAAGTCTGAAAAGCTTTATAAAAGTGTACTTAGAGGGCAGTTTCCCTCTCCCGAAGGTTTTAAGTCGGCGTCTCTCCATGCCGCACTTTCACCTAGAACACCTTGATTCCTGATGCTTGAGCTGCACGAGCCTGATATGAAGATTGATGTTCTTCGGCCCTGCTCCACGGTCTGAAGACGGATGTCCCTCGGCCCTCCTCTGCGGCCTGAGGATTGATGTTCCTCGGCCCTCCTCCATGGTCTGAAGACGGATGTTCCTTGGTCCTCCTTTACGGCCTGAAGACTGATGTCCCTCGGCCCTCCTCTACGGCTTGAGGATTGATGTTCTTCGGCCCTCCTCCACGGTCTGAAGATGGATGTCCCTCGGCCCTCCTCTACGGCCTAAAGACTGATGTCCCTCGGCCCTCTTCTACGGCATGAGGGGATGTTTCCTTAGCTATTTATTCCATCCTGCGCTCATCTTCAGTTCTATCCGCCGGCTTCACTGGCATTAGTGGTTAGGTAGCTCCAGCCATAGGTTAGGGTATTTAATAATAAATTCTTATAACTCGTCCGTTTGACTATTTATTTTAACAGTGCTCCTCTCCAGACTGAAAGTTAGGTAGGTGAGTGCTAAGTGTGACCTTACAGTTTTCTGGATCCTATCCAGGAAAATGTAATGTTACAACTTTCGGGCCACTGTAACGATTGTCAAAGATCTACACCTAAAGAGTACAAAAAAGCAGCATTCGAATACGTTTTTCAACATTTGTTTAAATAAAATATTGCCACAGCCAAAAAGATTTCTAGTTTTCACAAAAGCGAGAACGAGAATTCCATTTTAAATCACTGTAGTTTTCACTTCAAAGTCTGAAGCTGTGTCGCTATACGAGATAGTGGTCACCAAATCAAATTTCATGCTCCGAAAACTACACTGAATTTACTGTAGAAATACTGGATGGACACCAAATAGGTCAGTCCGTTTCATCGTGTTAGCAAAAATAATTAAACTTTAAAGTTAGCAGAAATAGTTCATTACCTGAATTTAAACGTAAAGGCAGAGTTTGTTCAGAACTGCTGAAGGCGCTTTTCAAATCAAATATAAAGCGTGGGAAATGTTTTAAAGTTATCTCGTTGAGTCAAGAAAAAATGTTTAATCTTAGACTAATGTGCACTGCAATAGTAATGAATAAGTTTTCAGAGTGGAGTGGAGCTTTTTCAGTTCAACTATTCAAATTTTTTGAAAATATTATTTTCATGGTATTTTTTCCTAAACTGCAAAACAACTTCTATTCAATGTCGGCCAGCAGAAATTATAAATATTATGGTGCAGGCTACCAAGAATTCAATACTCCACTTCAGGGGATGCCCAGAACCATGATCAGCTTCATGGATTTTTATCGGGACTTCTCCCGAACATGTTCCATGGAATTTATTTTCAAACACAAAGCTGTGGTAATCGATTGACATATTATGAGTATGAGCATGTAATGTGGAGGGACGAAGACAATGTCGCGAAGAGAGTTGTATGAATAATATTATGACGGAAGACTCATCAGATGATGACTAATAGAGAATGTATTTTATTTGTGAATGAGTGAACATTGTAGGCTTTGTAGATCCCCAGATACTTGTTAACTTTTGTTAAATATTTTTCTGTTTTACGTTTTTTGCATAGTAAGCAACGACCTACGGACGGGCGAGCCTACGCTGTCTGTCCCCCCATACTTAAATACGAATGCTGTAACAAAATAATATTATAATACCTACTTAATGATTTGAAAAGAGTGAACCATGGAGTTTCTTGCCGGTTCTTCTCCATGGAAACGACCAACGCAAACCGTGCACCTTTGTCGACGTTTTATAAGTGCCCATCTAGGCCTATATGAATTAAAATATTTTGATTTTGATTTGAAAGTATTAGAAGAAGAAGAAAAAAAGTCTCCAAATAAATTGGAATAAGTGCCAGATAATACAGAAATACGAATAGGTAGAGAAAGCATTTCTGCCTAGAACTGGAAAACTTACACATATTTCATATCTTCCTAGAGTAGTTACAGGTAATCATAAACTTTGGTTGATGCGGCTGCCAAAAGCAATCCAAAAGACTAAAGCTTTTATTATTCAAAATTGAATTTCCATTTTAAAACACCCCCAAATACCTTCACAAAGCGTCGTCTTACCAGCAAGCTCGCCACCCAAGTAAAGTCCTCCCAATCGAGACAATTCACCCGGAATGTCAAGAATTTCGCAATATAACCTTCGCAATAAATTTTCCATTAGCAGAGCCATCCCCGACCGACGATGGTACGCATGCTAATATACCACCAGATGTAAGAAATTGTTCCTACAGTTAATTTTAATAATAATGGCGTATTACAAGTATTATTGCGTGTAGGGGGTAATAAAGGGATGATGAAATGTTCGTATTCAGGGGAACATTAAGTATGGAATGGGAATTTTCCTTGAATTTTTTCAGAGGAGTTTTATTATGCAGGGTTGTGTTGAGTGATGTCAGTCTTTAAAGGGAGTAGTGTAAGAATTAGGGTTATATTTTTAGGTGGTACAGTCACGAGCACCAATATGTAAACACTTAACAACTTTTAAAAGTGTTTTTCTCCTACTGTTCTGATTAAAATTTCATGTTGTTACGAACAAAGTATTCTGGGACTCATATTTTTATGGAAAAGATCCTATCTCTAAGTTACAATCGTTATTTGTCGCGAAAATTGCGTTCAAATTAAGGAAAGTGTTTACATATTGATGCTCGTGACTGTACAAAGGTGTACCTAATTGTGGTACCTAGTAGTTCTAATACCTATGATAAAAGTAGCGAGGCTATTGCCATCAACGCGGGCACAAATTCAGACTCCGTGTCTGATACTGAGAATTTCCTTATGGAAAAACCCAATAACACTTTGCCCGACCTGGGAATCGAACCCAGAACCTCATGCTAAGTAGTACTAGTACTAGACCAAAGACGCAGTGCAGAAATTGAGTTCAGAATACAATTTGACTCGTGTGAAATGAAAAGGAAATTCATGCACACCATTGGTTGACTGGTAGTCTGTTTTCTGAGGCATTGTCTTGTAATTCTGGTACTTTTTACAGTCAATAGTTCGTAATGGGTCGTTTGGCCGCAAGCAATGATGCGGTATAGGAGTTCACTTGCCTAAATAAATTTTTTATTTACTTATTTATTTAGACCACACATACAGCTACTATCACAGGTTTAGGTACCTAATACAATAGCGCAGTTATATTTAAAGTTACAATAGTTTACCAAGACTAGAATTAATTATTTTGAGAACCAAGAGTAATTTTGCAAAATGCGGCCCGTGTGAATTCACTCAGTGATGTACAATGGAGTAGGCCAGTCAAAGCTGATTGTAGATGGCGCGTCCATAGCTTAGACCCAATCTGACCAATGATTTTCAACCAATGACGATGTTTGGTTCAAACGATGCTTACGCCATTAGTTCCATAGTTGCCATTCCCATTGAAGCAGCCAATCTGTTGTGAATTAATCAAAGAACAACATAGCTACTAGCAACATAGCTTACTATTACTTTGGTACACTTTGGTTCAACATAATAAACCCGAGGAATGACTGACCGTTGAATATTCAATTTGCAGTCCAAATTTTATGACTTCGGGCTCATGGCCCGTTGGGTTATAAGAATGTAGTGTGGACATATACCAAGGGAATTCGAAAAACTGTTAATCAAAGTTTCAAAGGACTTTTCACATTTCATTGTTTTTTTTTTTATGATAGCATAAAAGTATTTGATCAAACGGAGACAGTAAATATACAATGGTATGTAAAGCGGTTGAAGAAACTTACGGTGCGATGACCTACTGTCATCATCTGCCTAGCCTTTTCCCAACTATGTTGGGGTCGGCTTCCAGTTTTACCGGATGCAGCTGAATACCAGTATTTTACATGGAGCGACTGCCTATCTGACCTCCACAACCCAGCTAGTACCGGGTAATACGATACCCCTTGGTAAGACTGGTTGTCAGACTTTTTTTGGGCCTCTGACTACCCATCGACAGACCAACCTAGGCAAGCACAGCTTAACCTAACGACCAGGTACAATGACCTACTGTGGTTTTGGTTTAAATATTAATAGTCAGATCAATAAATTATGTTTACATGAATGACAATGTAAATAAGTCAAACTCACTGTCATAGTTTGGTTACATTTAAATCAAAGACATTTAAATATTTACGAGCGATAGACGGGACAAGTCGAAGAAAATCGTAATCCAATACTTGTTACTACTTGGTAACAAGTCGCTCTGTCGGGTGTCATACTGGATTTATCACGACGTATTCGGGTGTCATACTGAATTTATCACGACGTATTCGGGTGTCATACTGGATTTATCACGACGTATATCGTGTGTCAAAATCAAAAACCTTTGAAATCAAAATGTTTGTATTGTAAATCCAATGTCCACTCTATAAGTCTTTTAAATCTCATTGAATTAAATAAACTGATGACTATAAGACAAAATGGGAAAACAAAGCAAGTTTGGTGATTGAAAATCGTTCCTGCTATATAACGGATAGTTTGTATTCGATAATGTACAAATTAATCGACGAAATAATTTATTCATACTGCCCCAATCGGATTATTGGAACACGGCTCAATAAAACAACATTTATTGACCTCCAAAGCTTCCCTAAATCATCCAATAAACAGTGGTCTGTCTGCATCATTTGAGGAATCATATTTTCTGCTCACGTTTTGACTTCGAAAAATATGTAAGCAATAACGAAGGTCGGAGTCATAGACCACGGAATCGTCGCGTGGGTATTTGCAGAGAAGACATGTAAGTACAAAGTACATTCGTGGCACCAAAAGTGCGTTGAGCGCGCAACTTCAGTCACAATTCACCTTCAAACCTGTACTGCATATTTATTTGTTTATTTTAATACTTCAAGCACATAGACAATACAGAAGTGACGTAATGCCATAGGCATTTTCTACTAGTCAAACTTTTGGTGACCTTTGCGTGATATAAAAGTGCGACGCGACGTACGACAATTTAAAACCGAACCGAGTCCGACGCGTTGACGAGTGCTGTTAGGTATCTGATTTTTTTAATGTTTTCCACACTACGTTTTTCTCTTTTATCGTCGCATCGATGCATTAACGAATATTTAAACTCACACAAACAGCCACTCCCGGAATATGGTCTGTAGGCCATACAAATATTTGTTCCGAGGGAGAATCAAACCCGCGACACGCAGCGCTGCAGTCAATCGCTCAGCCACTGCGCCAGCCGTGCCGTCAAAGAAATTGATGTCATAGTACAAATAAACGATGACATTTTTAGTTTGCATGAAAAGTTTTGGTGTCGATTCTGTTGTGCACAAACTTAACTTAATTTAGGCTATTGCTATCTTTTTCTCTCTAATAAAACGAGAAAGAGACGGACGTAATTTAGAGCTGCCAAATTTAGTTGAAACTAATATTTTCATACAAACGAACGGTGTACGTAAAAACATGTCAACTAAAAACACGGTGAAGCGCAAAGGTTAAACTAGTTTGACATCTCTAACTTAGTTCATAGCTAAAGCCATCCTTTTCTCGCACTGCCTTTTAGTAAAAGATAGCAATAGCCTAAATTAAGTTTAGTTTGTGCACAACAGAATCGACACCATTGACTATGGACCCTGTAACAGTGGCCACCGAGGCATTTCCCTGCTCTATGGTCGTAGTAGTATTAGGAAAAACATTAGGACCAAGTCGTAATAGAGAAAATGAGACAGAAATGGGTTCTATTAATTTTATTATGATGCTGTTATTCGCAGCGTCTTTGAAGTAACGATGTTACCTCGTCGTCTCGTCTAGTCTAGCTTTCTTGCAAAAAGGATGAGGAAATACGAGCAGGTGTCCGCCTTTGAAAGTGATAATAATTGTTTGTTTAGTGGAGACTGCGTTTTAATTAAGACATTGGTGTTAAGATAGAATAATTTATACGACTTCTTTGCGTGTCGATACACTCAAATAGTACCCGACCAGTATGTTGCCACCTGCACAGTTTGATTCAAACTCTAATTTATCCTTATAAAACAATTTCATTGAGGTAGTTCAGCGAGAGCAGTGGTGGCCCAGTGGTGGAGGCTCCGACTTACGAACAGGGTTCCAACCCAGACAGTTGTGTAATTTATTTCATCGTCACTGCTCTCAACACGGTAAAAAAAAACATCGTGAGGAAACCGGCCTGTCCTACTCGTAGAACCAAAAAAATCGAAGACAAGTGACATCTACAAAACGCATCTTACATAAACAAGTTGGAAACTAAACTTGAATACTTCGAGCAAAGCACCAGGTCAACTTGCTTAGAGTTTCGCAATATTCCGGTCAATAAATTGGAAACTAAGGCTACTCTGCTAGATACGGTCATGAAAACCGGCAGCGTTATAGACCTGGAAATACAGCCGTCAGAAATAAAGGATGTTTTTCGTATAAAATCGAAAGACCAGGCCAACAAAACAATCATAGTAGATTTTACCACCGTTCTACGTAAAGAAGAATTTCTGACAAGGTTCAGGAAACATATCAGAGACAGCTTTAAGCTTACCACAGAGCACCTCAAAATCACTGGCCCCGCTAAACCAATATATATTTCCGAGAACCTATCAGCAAGGAACAAAAGGCTCTTTTTCTTGGCTCGTGACGCGGCCAAATCAAATGACTACAAATTCTGCTGGGTCAAACATGGCAAGATTTTCGTTCGCGAAAAAGTGGGCAGCAAGCATATTGAAGTCAAGAGTGAAGCGGACCTTGCTAATATTCTGAAAGCCACGTGACTAAATTTTGTCTTAGTTAATACTTCCATACACAAGCATAATTGTATA
Source organism: Xestia xanthographa (assembly GCA_905147715.2). Lineage (NCBI taxonomy): Eukaryota > Metazoa > Arthropoda > Insecta > Lepidoptera > Noctuidae > Xestia > Xestia xanthographa. The sequence continues at coordinate 5,815,080 of LR990655.1, forward strand.
GATCACTCATTTCTGTCCTTTTTGAATTTATGTGTTAGAATAGTTAATCTTATCTTTATTCTTGTAATCCGCACCATTTACACTATTACACTGTTTGACACACAAAACTACAATTATACACTTACTTTACAAACAAAATAAAACAATTTACACAAGCTATTTACCTCAATTTTTTCACCTCATATGCCTCATTTTCGACATCTACAAAAAACCGTTTATAACCCCAGGCTGTGGGATAGTACTGCCTGTATGTACACTCTGACGTTTGTCTTTTTCCTTTTTTTTATACGTTCCCCTGTTTGTACTTTTAATAAAATATGGATGATATAAACACCATTAACACCGAGATCGAGCAGGTTTCTGTCTCCAACTCATTCGTTTGCTCCCCCGAGCTCAGCCATAACTATGTTATTTCATCTTGTTCCCTAAAAATTCTACACGTTAATATTCGAAGCATAAACTGTAATTTCAATCACTTGTTAGTACTATTATCTAGATTAAAGTTCTCACTTGACGTGATAGTACTGTCCGAGTGCTGGCTGAGCAAGTGTCCAAATATTCCCCCTTTACCTGGATATGTCACTCACTCTTCCTCTTTTAGAAACCAGAACGAAGGTGTTGTTGCCTATACTAAAAACGAGTTAAAGTGTTCTATAGAAATCCCCTCCCTCAATGACGCAAATTGCCTGGTCCTAAAATTTTCCAATAACTTTGCAGTTATCGCTTTATATCGATCTCCCTCGTATAGAGACTTATCACCTTTCCTATGTAGCTTGGATGCTCTACTACGCCAGCTTGCAACATTCAAAACAGTCGCTCTTATTGGTGACATAAATATAAACATCGTGCCAAGCAGTCTCGACCCAAATGCTGATAAATATTTAAATACTGCGGCATCACACGCAATGCTTCCGGCGCATACCTTCCCCACCAGACTCGCAAATTGTCTCGACCATGTATTGCTGAGATCTTCTAACAGAGCCACCACCCTGGTACTAGACTGCGCTATAACAGATCATTTCCCTGTACTTCTTTTCTGCAACCCAAACATTACAATTAATACACCCAAAAAATCAATCTCAAAAATTGACATCCCTGAGGTTGTAAATGATATAAAAACTGTAGATTATTCTTCCATTCTTCAGTGTAATAACCCAAACTTAGCAGCTGAACTTTTCGTCTCTCTTCTGTCTACCTCCATAAAGTCACACACTCACTCTTCAGTAGTTCCTAGCAGACTCCGCATTACAAAACCCTGGATTACTCCTGGCCTATTGAGATGCATACGACATAGGGATAAATTATCTAGGACTTTTCTGAAAAATCCGGAAAATGACTCACACAAACTAGTCTTCCACCGCTATCGAAACCATTGCAATAATCTGCTCAAAAAACTAAGACAAGACTATGAAAGCTCCGAGTTCCAAAAGGCCAGGAATAACCCAAAAGAGACATGGCGACTTATTACGCAAGTAGTGAACCTGAATCAAGGTAACAAGGAACCTGCCTCGGAGTTGCTGAAATGCTGCGAAGATCCCACCCAATCAGTTAACGAGGTCAACCACTACTTCGCTAATGTCGGTAGTAATCTAGCCTCTAAAATCCGGCAACCCACTCCTCCCACAGTCAAGACAGATACTGACCCTGCAGTACTGAGCTCTGTCACGCCGTCCCCTTCGGGTTCTATGGTCCTGTATGACGTGGACTGGGATGAAGTAGAAAAAAATATTCTAAATCTAAAGGATAAATGTGCTGTTGGTTATGACGGTATCCCGTCGTCCGTTGTTAAGGCTACTAGGCACACTATCATCCCCATTTTAGTACACATATTTAATCTGTGCCTTTCCTCAGGTGTTTTTCCGGACGTTTTTAAGACCGCGATGGTTCATCCCATTTTCAAAGCTGGGGACAGGGACGGTGTCTCTAACTACAGACCTATATCTGTCCTTACGACTTTTTCCAAAATTTTTGAAAAAATTATTAACTCTAGACTTGTGAACTTCCTTACAAAAAATAATATTTTAGCTTCGAACCAGTTCGGCTTCAGAGCTGGGAAATCTACGGATGATGCAGTTTTGGAGCTCACAAACACAATAATTGGCCATATTAATAACAAACAAAAAACTGTTGGCATCTTCCTGGATTTATCCAAGGCTTTTGACACCGTTTCTCTGTCCCCTTACTACTTTCCAAGCAACTTACTTACTTTCTTTCTAACGATATCTTTCGCAGCTACCTGACTGACCGTCAGCAGGTAGTAAAAATTAAAACCTTTAATATCAAAGAGGAGACAATTACTTTCGGTGTGCCTCAGGGTAGTGTCCTTGGACCTACCCTCTTCCTCATTTATGTGAATGAACTCTGCCAACTGTCTCCTCCAAATTGTAAAATCATCACATACGCCGATGACACAGCGCTAATAATTCACGGCAAGGACTGGTCTGATACCTCAATAAAGCGGAGATGGCCCTCAGCAAAGTCATGTACTGGTTAAATACAAATCTCCTCACGCTAAACATCAGCAAAAGTAAGTTCATACCCTTTACCCCGGGCATTTTAAGCCAACCACCCCCTTCCCTTAAAATCAGAGCTCACGACTGCACATTTGCTGATTTCTCTACTTGCAACTGTACACCTATCGAACGAACTGACGATATTAAATATCTTGGAGTAATCATCGACCATCTCCTTAAATGGAAAACACAGATTGACACTACAGTGAAACGAGTGCGAAGATTGATTTACATATTTAAAAAACTTAGGGGAGTTGCTGACTTCAAATGCTTGATAACTGTCTACCTTGCCCTCGCTCAATCAGTCCTTGGGTATTGCGTGACCGCGTGGGGGGGAGCGCACAAAACTACCATGCTACGTCTAGAAAGGGCGCAGAGGGCCGTACTAAAGGTCCTATCAAAGAAACCAATCCGCTTTCCGACATTTGACCTCTATTCATTATGCAAGGTCCTCACAGTTAGGCAGCTCTTCGTACTGCAGACTGTACTTAGAAAACACAAACAGACCCACTACGACCCAACTTATAGTACTGCAAAACGCCTTGCTGACAGAGTTTGCAAATATTTACACTGTGGAACAGCAGTAGCGAGAAGACATTTCAGGTTTATTAGCCCCAGGCTCTATAACAACATAAATAAGACCCTACATATTTATCATTTACCCCGAAGTCTCTTGAGAAGGAAGTTGACTGAATGGTTGAAATCATTGTCATATGACGCAACTGAAAAGATTGTGGAAACTTAACTAGCAAAAACACTTACGCACACACACAAATTCACTCACACACTGATACACCCCACACTCCACATAACCGCACACAGACACTCGCACACTCCCCCTCATGCACACCCACTCACACTCACACACACACTCCCACCCCACCCCCCTTTTTTTACGAAAGATTATCCCAATGTTGCATTGTGCTTATAGTTTAAGTCTGGAACAAATTGTTTTCTTGTTTATATGGGCGTTGATAATTGCGACACAGTTATAAACTTTTGTAGCTATCATCGTTTCCACTGTAATTGTGCCAACTGTCTATGTTCCAAAATAAAAACTTTACTTTACTTTACTTTACCAATCCGCACTGGGCCCGCGTGGTGGATTATAGCCCATTCCCTCTCATAAAGAGGAGGCCTGTGTCCCAGCAGTGGGAACTTTAATAGGCTGATGATGAGTTCAGCTGGCTGGGATAGCTGTGGTTTCAGGCAAAGTGTCTAAAGTGTATTGTAAAAAAGCCAACGTAAAAAAAATTGATTGTCTTGCTCGCTGTCCAAATTTTTTTTTTTATTGACTTTTAGCACAGTATGTGCTTGTGTTATCCGTTAATAACACACGTTTAGATACAGCCATTTCCGCTAAAAAAATATTATAGTATGAATTCAAATAATAAAAATCTTTGTGCTTTTAAATATGGCGTAGAAATATTTTGATTATTAAAATAAATATTTACTCACGTTGCCCATCATTCTGAATACAGAGAATAATAAGCAGCAAATAGCATTTTTTCTGAAAAAAAATAAATAGAAAAAAATAATGCTAAAATGCTACGTAATATAGGTAGGTATTTGAAAAGTTCAGAAGAAAGAACACAAATGAATGTTTACGACCCAGTAAAAGTTAACTATTAGAAAAACTTACGGTTAAGGGCGATAGAAACTGTTTCCAATCGTTCACACTGAATTTATTACGGAACGGTTCACGATGTGGAGCGTAGAAAAGTTTACGACTTTGCTTTTAGTACTAATTTTAACATGGAACTGGTTTTCATTATTTCCGGAAAAAACGCGGTAGTGACTGGGTATCTGTGCGTTTATCCATTCTTTAGGTAAGCACTATAACAACAGCAGTTTATAATTCGCGGCAGTGCATGATTCGGATTCATGTGCGTATTGTATAATTATCACTTGCTTTGGTGAAGGACAACATTGTGAGGAAACCAGCATGCCTGAAAGATATTTCTCGACGGCATGTAACGCCACGTCAGAGGCCCATGGGTGGAAAACAAACTCTGACACTTCACTACACCGATTACTCTTTTAGCCACATGCGATTTGTCCCTCCTCATCACATGCCCATACCAAGACAGTCAAAGAAAAGAAAGAAAGAAAACATATTTATTTGGCTTAAGCCGCAAGTGTACACAACAAAATCAAAATAAGAATAAAAAAATAAAAAATAAACTTAAAACTACACAATAAAAAAAACTTAAAACTAAACAGAAAATAGAAACGAAATAATATTGTGTGTCTCACGGCTGCGCCAAATAGGCCCAGTTCAGCAAACTGCCGAGCAGCTAGTGCCCGACGCTGGTTTTCAACTCGATTCCCTTTCAACTTTTCTGTAACTGACGCAACTTTCACACTTTCTCTAATATACTCATTCCTTAGGTTATCCATTCTCGTTACATCATACTTCCACCTCTACATTCTCATCTCCACTGCGTGCAATATTTCTTTATCAGTCTTCTTTACAGCCCAGCATTTCGATTCATACAGTACAACAGGTCTAATCACGGACTTTTATATTTTACCTGCAATATTGTACTTACTTTTAAACAGTCGCTAACCTAAAATTCCTTATAGTTACGTCTCTCTTACACAATTACAACCCACGCTCCCAAAATAACACTCGAATAACAAGTTTTTCACCAAAAATAGCTACTAACAATCCTTTTACAGAAGATAAGAGATTCCAATTACCTCCCAAATTGCTTTCATTGCATCTATAAGTACGTTTTAAAGGCACCCTTCTACGTTTTAGAGGCCCCTTCTACGTTATAAAGGCCCCCAAGAATGTATGAATATTTTTGTGACCGGAAATTGCTCCCAGACAAACCCTTTTCAGGCTTTCACTCTATATTTCAAAGGCTTCAGAAATTCGTGAGACGAATTAAACTCTGTGGTAACGAAGAATTAGAGTATTGTCTATTCATTTGACGTGTCATTTTAATATTAAATTGGTTTGATGAATATTCACTGTTTGAAGATAGTGGTGTTTGTTTACATGACTTGACGGTGGAAGGCTTGGTTCAAAAGGGATGATTATTCCTTTTTGCTCCATCAAGCATCATTGTTTTGTCTCGTTGGAATATTATTATTAACCGAATTTGAACTGGTAGACTTTTTATCTCATCAGAACATCACAAAATAAGTTAAAAGAAGAAACAACAGAACCAACATAAGTACACAACAAAACGAGTCGATCTTTAGGTTAACCTGTGCTTGCTTTGGTTGGTCTGCAGATGAATGACCACCCATTACGTACCGAGTTTCTTTCGTGCCTCGGAAAGCACGTTAAGCCGTTAGTCCCGGCTGTCATTTGTAGATCTTTGACAGTCGTTACTGCCCCGAAAGTTTGACCAGTCTTCCCAAGGGGTATCGTATTACCCAGTAGCAGTAGCTCGTGGTTAAGCTGTTGATGTGAAATATATATAAACGTTAGTAAAACCAAAAAATGGCGTGGCGACGCATACCGTGGCGACGCGTCAGCAACTGTCAAGTTGTCAACCCGGCCCGAACAATCCTGAACATTACAGTCCTGTTGAAGCAGCATAAGATCTATATATTCGCCACGGTTTACAACAAGCCAGATGGTCTCGGGGCACAGCGCTGGATTACAATCTCGTGACTTTGAGTTCAATCCCAGCCTAATGATTTTCTTTTTGTGAATCGAGTAAATTTGTTTTATTTTCTTTTCTTTAATTTTTAATTAAGCCATATTTAGTTTCTGTTATATCTTGAGTATCTGATATTTTATGGATCTGATATTTTTTGGAGATGGAAGGGTTATTTTGAAAAGCTAATGAATGAAGAGAATGCATGAAGCGGTGTGCTTAAAGAGGTACAAGTAAATATAGGTTTGGTGAGGGAAATTAGTATGGATGCAGTGAGGAAGGCAGTTCAAAGTATGAAAAATGGAAAGGCCATGGGCCCTGATGAAATACCAGTAGAAGTATGGAAGTGTTTAAAAGAAGACGGATGTATGTGGCTGACTTTATTCTTCAATAAGTTGTTGTATGAAGGAGCGATCCAACAAGAATGGTGCAATAGTTCGCTAGTGCCCATCTTCAAAAATAAAGGTGATGTGCAGGACTGCAACAACTATCGGGGGATAAAGCTCATGTCACATAGTATGAAAGTATGGGAGAAAGTGATAGAGAAAAGAATAAGAGAAGAGAGTAAGCATCACCCAAAATCAGTTTGGGTTTATACCGGGTCGAGGAACAATGGACGCCACTTTTGCACTCCGCCAATTGTGCGAGAAGTACAGACGTGCACACAAAAACTTGCACATGGTGTTCATTGATCTGGAGAAAGCGTATGATAGGGTACCTCGTGATGTGTTGTGGTGGGCCTTGAAAGAGAAAGGTATACCTGGGAAGTATGTAGAGTTAATTCGTGCTATGTACAGTCAATCTTGTACCTACGTCCGGTCAGCTGCTGGCAACACCGATGAGTTCAGTGTGGCTGTAGGCTTGCATCAAGGGTCGGCTTTAAGTCTTACCGTCGGCTTACCTCTTCTTGTTGATCATGGACGCTTTAACGTCGGACATCCAGGAAGAGGCACCCTGGTGCATGCTGTTTGCCGACGACATTGTTCTTGTCGGTGAAGATGGACCTGAGATCCAGAGCAGATTGGAGAAATGGCAACAGAAACTGGAGAATGTTGGCTTGAAAATCAGCAGAAGTAAAACTGAATACATGTTCTGCGATTTCGGCGGTCTCTCCAGTTCTGGAGCCATAGCGTTAGATGGCGCGCCTCTTCCTGTCTGCTCCGACTTTCGGTATCTCGGTTCACTCGTGCAAAGCGATGGCGAAATAGATCGTAGTGTAAAGCACAGAATGAACACGGGATGGATGAAATGGCGGCAGGTCACGGGAACAATCTGCGACTCCCGCATTCCCCTTAAACTCAAGGGGAAGATTTATAAAACAATGGTTAGACCTGCTGTCTTGTATGGATCAGAATGTTGGGCCACAAAAGGGATGAATGAAAGGCAGTTGCATGTCGCGGAGATGAGAATGCTAAGGGGGATGTGTGGTGTTACGCGAATGGATAAAGTTAGAAATGAGTATATAAGAGGAAGTCTGAAAGTGGCGCCGGTGACTGAAAAGTTGTGTGGTAATCGGTTGTCGTGGTATGGGCATGTGATGCGGAGGGATGAGGAAAATGTCGTGAGGAAAGTTTTGAGTATGAATGTGGATGGGTATATGAGTAGAGGAAGACCAAAGAAAAGAAGTGTCTGATGAGATGACGAAAAATAGAGAAGTATGGAAGAAGAAGACACGCTGCGCCGACCACAAATAAATTAAGATAAGGGCAAGAGAATGATGATCTGATATTTTATGCATATTACTTGTACAAAATAATTTCGATGTTTCACACCTACCAGGCGTCCCGTGACGGCTCACATTTTTTATAAATAATGTACTTACAGGAACTGTTTATCCCTAAGCCCTCCACTTCATAAAATAAAATAAAAGATATATCAGTATTTTAGGGATTTGTTTAAAATAAAAGAAACGTCAATCCTAAGTTATTCCAAATTCTTGCGCAGCTGAGCCGTCAATGGGTTTTGGCGTTCAATCATATCTGTGCCAGGCTTACTCGGCTTACGGAGCTTTGGATCCGTTTTTTACATATCAGGGACGAAATAAAATTCTCCATGGGTAATCTAGGTGGTTCTGGTAATCTATCGTATGCAAGCGGATGATAGGATAGAATGGAGTAACGATTTTTCATAACTGTTTCTTGGTTTTGTATGTTTCTCCAAATTAATCTGACTGAGCTTAATCCGTTTATCGGTTTAGATTTTTATATTGTTTTTTTTTTTTTTAACTTAACTGGCAAAATATGAGTGCAAGTACATTCAGTATACATCTGCCTAATCCTTCGGGAATTACAGGCGTAATGTTATGTTATGTTACTCCTTCTTTTTTCGGATGGGAAATCATCAAATGACTCCTCCCGCTCTGGGCGGAGCAGGAGGGAGTGTCATACTTCTGACTAAAACCCATCCATGTTCCTTCATCGCCCTTTGTGTTCCGGGGCCACGGTATCTCTTTCGAACAGTCCCGCAACCCCGGATGTTATGTTACTCCTTCATTCTACAATAGAAATGATTTCATTTATCATTGTCGTCTACAATAGAAAATCTGTGAAATTCACTTTCATCTTTGTCGTGTGGTTAGTGCCTGGTTTTTATGCCTCTGACTTGGCTTAAATTCACTTTAGAATAATCCTTTGGATAGGAATACCTCCTACCTTGTGTATTTAAAGGCCTATACTACCTCAAAATTGTCTGTATGGTGTCGGACGTAAAGAATAGCACCATCCCATATCTTCCCGTGGGTGTCGTAAGAGGCGACTAAGGGACTTACCAGAGAATGGGCAGCAGCGTTCTCTGTGCTTTTGTAACAATCGTACTGCGATCGCCAACCCGCCTGCCAAGCGTGGTGATTATGGCAAAACCCCCCCTTTGGAGGAGGCCTATGTCCAACAGTGGACGTCTTTCGGCTGAAATGATGATGATGATGATGACTACCTCAAATGGCTTAGCATGATCCTCCGTTACGCCTAAAATACTGCAGCATTAATTTTGAAATACATATATGGTAAAGTTGAGGATTAATGCTAAGTACTATGTGTGACAAAAACACGATTCCATAAACTTTTCTCGATAGAAAAAAAACCATACCTCCAAATCGAACAATAAACAGCTGGTATTCAAAAAGTACTTCAAATTAGATCATGAAACTTTGTATACTAACTGAACTAACTAGAAAGCAGGTCTTATGTGTTTTATTTTTTTTGTCCAATCAATAGATTTTTTGTAAATCGCAAAAAACCACTCGTTTCGCAATATTCGGCCTGCAGTAAATGACGTAACAACCACTTTGTAGTCCAAGCTGATTAGAACTTTATTCTAACAGTATTTCAAACGAAGTTTGAACCACCACAAATAGAGTTGCTAATTTTAGGGTTAGAAGGGCCATAATGTTGGCCTTCCCTTACACATGTATATGAATTTTCACATAAAACAGTTACTTCAAAGTATATTTAGTCTGCCTCGGTCTGATTTTTAAAGGTTACACAAACTTACATAAAAACCTCATTAACCCTGTAATGAAACACCAGAATTAGTACACACTTTACGTACCTACAGAAAAAACCCATTAGCCTTAAAAAATAAAACACAGGCCGTTTCATAGATCCGTAAAAACTTCAGTTACGGCTTAAATTATAAATATTTTTATAAGGCAATTCAAGCAAAAAAGATAATAACTCCACGTGCCAGATGTTCGAGATGGTTCTAGGAATAAAACAGAAAACAAAAAGTAAGTATTGAGGACATTTGGAAAAATACTCTGTAACCGTATTTTATCAACTTGCCTTTTTTTTCGGATGGGAAAACATCAAATGGTCCCGCTCTGGGCGGAGCGGAAGGGAGTGTCAGACTTTTACTGACTAAAACCCATCCATGTTCCTTCTTTGCCCTTTGTGTTCCGGGGCCACGGTATTTCTTTCGAACAGTCCCGCAACCCCGGCAGGCATCGGCCCTTCCGACCCCTTCCTTAACGCTGACATCTCCATAAGGCGCGCGTGGAACTCGAACGCGCCGTCGACACGGCCTGTCGTCATAAGACGTCCCGGCGGCAAGCTAGCCCATTGCTCACCGTCCACAGGCCCATGCCTACGGAGGCGGGGGCCACAACGTGGCCCCCAACGCTCGGTGCGTCTCCCGCGGCGGCTGGGTCGTGAGGTTCTCTCCCTCTCCCGTTCCGCCACCTCCTTCGCTAGGTGACGGCTTCCCGTTTCCTCTCGCTCCGGACCATGGATTAACAACTTGCCTCCAGCTGTGCCTATTTGTCACCAGGTTTGAAGCACATCACTGTGTCTCCTATTCTATCTCGCACCGTATTTGTGATCGATAGTTACAGGGATTACAGCTAATTAAGCATCTGCGTTATCAATTTATTTATAGACAGTACATAGAAGGGTAAATGTATAACATCTGCAGGCAAGTCGAGTAAGTGAGTAAGTGGTAAGTCTGACAACTAGTCTTGCCAAGGCGTATCGTATTATCCAGTACTAACTGGGTTGTCGAGGTCAGATATGCAGTCGCTCCCTAAAGAATACTGGTATTGGAATATACGATACACTTGGAGGTATTAAACACTTTGGTTACTTAAATCAGGTTTTCTTGGTACATCGTAAAGTATATCACCCAGCGATTAATCTAGTCATTTAAAGGCCACAAATGTTTCAACAAATTCAAGACCAGTGATGTACTGGACAAATTGTAGCCCGCTAATGTCCAGAGATGTGAATATATTATTACCAGGAAAATGGATGCCAGCATTGACCTTTCTGCTAATGACATAATTCCTACAACGAGTGCCATGCCTGTTGATTATAAAAAACATAATAATGAGCACGTAATTGTTGTTTGATCTTTGTAAAATTCTAATTCCTGTTTCAATGAACGCTAAGCCACAACATCTAAATCAGTACTTAATTCATAGAGATAGATAATAAAATAAAAGAGTGTCCAATTGTCCATGGAGTTTCTTGCCCGTTCTTCTCCATAGTGATTTACGCATTGGAATGGGCAACTACAGTAATTTCTCAGTTTTTATGCCTTGTGACGGGGACTGTAGCTAAATTTCATTTTTGTCTTTGTTTCGACAGTTCAAAAATGCCTGTAACTGGCCTACTTGAAATAAATGCTTTGTTTTTTATTTTAAATTTAAAAAGTGCTTTTGGATTTACAATGCTTGCTTGAAAATCTAGCGGCTTGCTTTTAAAAATTCATTTATTGTTGTGTTAGTGTAAACGAATATTCGTCTACGGAACAATGTGGCGGGTCCTTTTTTAACCAATTTATTTAAAAGGAGGAGGTTATGTATTCCACTAGGACCTTTTGTTTTCTCCTGTTTGTACAACGATTACTCCGTGATTACTGGACCAAATCGTTTGGAAGAGGTAGGCCGCCCGGTGGTTCCATATTATATAACTTTTACAAAAAAAAAACCGTTTTCCACAAAAAAAACATTAAAAAATGTCTAATGTTTTTTACCAATGCACCTATTACTACGCTTAAAAGTGTAATTGATATAGTATCGACCATAGACAGAATCACGATTTAAACCTTACATACATAATATACTATCGGACGTTCCGCGTTTTCACCTGCGTAGTTTCCGTTCCCGTGGGAGTACGAGGATAAAATATAGCCTATGTTACTCAGGGTGAATGTAACTTTCTAATGGTGAAAAAAATTTTAAAATCGGTTCAATACTTCCGGAGATTACCCCCTACAAACAAACTTACAAACAAATGTTACCTCTCTAGAATATTAGTATAGATATAGATTAGACAGTTAATGAACCCCCAAGCTGCCAACAGGGAATATTATTAACATAACAAGACATTGTAATACAACGTCATAATTATGTAAACATTGTGAGGGTTATTTTCACTGGAGAGAAACCAGCAGGGGGTTAATTTTATAGTGTTATTATACTGGCAAGAACGTTTCTGTTTAAATTAACAACGATTTCATAATAATAACGTTTGAATTTGCTAAAAATATTATTTCAAGTTATTGTTGAAGGATTTTTTTATGTTTATAAAAAGAGTAAGGTTCATAGAAAATCAGATGATTACCAAATGCACATGATTCTAGATCCCACAACCGGACAATTTGGTTATTTAATCAGTTGTTCGAGAGCAGCGGTGGCCCAGTGGTGGCGGCCCCGACTTACGAACAGTAAGTCGTGGGTTCGGACCCAGACAGGCGCATTACTTTGTGTAATTTATTGCATCACCACTGTTCTCAAAATGGTGAAGGAAAACATCGTGATGAAACCGGCATGTCCTAGAACCAAAAAAATCGAAGACATGTGACATTTACCAACCCGCGCTGGGCCCGCGTGGTGGATTATCTAAATATATAAAAGAAGAAACTGACTGACTGACTGACTGACTGACTCATCTATCAACGCACAGCCCAAACCGCTGGGTCTACAGATTCCAAATTTGGCAAGTAGGTTCCTTATGTGGTCTAGGGGTGCACTAAGAAAGGATTTTTCAAAATTCACCCCCTAAGGGTGTTAAACAGGGCTCCAAAGTTGGTATGGGGAAACAAGATTAGTTAGACTATTTTATTCGAAACTTCACAGGAATGCTCCTATTAATAAATGAGTAGAAACGGGTTTCAGGTTTTTTCAGAATTCAACCCCTAAGAGGGGGAAATGGGGTGGCAAAGTATAAAAATTAATGCACAGCCCAAACCACTGAGTCTAGAGATTCCAAATTTGGCACATATGTTCTTTATGAGGTTTAGAAGTGCATTAAGAAAGGATTTTTCAAAATTAACCCCCTAAGGGGTTGAAACGAGGTTCCAAAGATTACATGGGGAAATAAGATTAGACTACTTTATTCGAAACTTAACAGGAGTACTCGACCTGTCGATAAATGAGTTAACATTTGTGTTTCAGGTTTTTTCAGAATTCAACCCCTAAAGGGGGAAATGGGGTAACAAAGCCTAAAATTCAACATAGGTATTGTTTGTATGGTGAATTGGGTTGGGTGTATTACAAAAACAACGATTTTAAGATTTAATGTGGCGGACCTGAATTACCATCATTCCCTGTTGGGGTGCGATGGGGTTGAAATGTCTAAAAATCAATATGGGTGTCAAAACCGGGATTATCAGGGGTGCTGATGTCGAAAATGGCATTTATTTTGAGATCCAGAAGATGGTGGATTCAACTTCTATACAGGGTTATTGTTGATGTATTGTGATGATTGTGATAACGATGATGATAATTGTGATAATGATGAGGATGATTGTGATTACGATGATAATGATTGTGATAACGAGGTTAATGATTGTGATAGTGATTGTGATTGTGATAGTGATGGTGATCATGATTATTGTGATTAAGATGATAATGATTGAGATTACGATGATAACGATTGTTAAAATTATGATAGTGATTGTGATCGTGATGGTGATTGTGATTGTGATGATGATTGTGATGGTGATTGTGATTGTGATGGTGATGGTGATGGTGATTGTGATTGTGATGGTGATGGTGATGGTGATTGTGATAGTGGCGGTGATTGTGATGGTGATAGCGATGGTTGTGATAACGAGGATGGAGATTGTGATAACGAGGATGGAGATTGTGATAACGAGGATGGAGATTGTGATGATGATTATGATTAAGATGATAATGATTGTGATTACGATGATAATGATTGTGATAGGTAACGATGATGGTGATTGTGATAATGATTTTGATGGTGATTGTGATGGTGATGGTGATGGAGACTGTGATTGTGATACCGATGATAATGATTGTGATTACGATGATAATGATTGTGATTATGAAGATGATGATTTTGATTACGATGATGATGGTTGTGATAACGAGGATGGAGATTGTGATAACGAGGATGGAGATTGTGATGATGATTATGATTAAGATGATAATGATTGTGATTACGATGATAATGATTGTGATAGGTAACGATGATGGTGATTGTGATAATGATTTTGATGGTGATTGTGATTGTGATGGTGATGGTGATTGTGACAGTGATGGTGATTGTGATAATGATGAGGATGATTGTGATTACGATGATAATGATTGTGATAACGAGGTTAATGATTGTGATAGTGATTGTGATTGTGATAGTGATGGTGATCATGATTATTGTGATTAAGATGATAATGATTGAGATTACGATGATAACGATTGTTAAAATTATGATAGTGATTGTGATCGTGATGGTGATTGTGATTGTGATGATGATTGTGATGGTGATTGTGATTGTGATGGTGATGGTGATGGTGATTGTGATAGTGGCGGTGATTGTGATGGTGATAGCGATAGTTGTGATAACGAGGATGGAGATTGTGATAACGAGGATGGAGATTGTGATAACGAGGATGGAGATTGTGATGATGATTATGATTAAGATGATAATGATTGTGATTACGATGATAATGATTGTGATAGGTAACGATGATGGTGATTGTGATAATGATTTTGATGGTGATTGTGATGGTGATGGTGATGGTGATGGAGACTGTGATTGTGATACCGATGATAATGATTGTGATTACGATGATAATGATTGTGATTACGAAGATGATGATTGTGATTACGATGATGATGGTTGTGATAACGAGGATGGAGATTGTGATAACGAGGATGGAGATTGTGATGGTGATTGTAATGGTGATGGTAAAGGTGATTGTGATGGTGATTGTGATTGTGTTTGTGATAGTGGTAGTGATAGTGATGTTGATTGTGATAGTGATAGTGATGGTGATTGTGATAATGATTGTGGTTGTGATAGTGATGGCGATTGTGATCATGATGTTTGTCATTATGAAAATGATTGAGATTACGATGATAATGATTGTGATGACGAGGATTGAGATTGTGATGATGATGATAGTGATTACGATGATAATTATTGTTAAAATGATGATAGTGATTGTGACAGTGATTGTGATAGTGATTGTGATAGTGACTGTGATAGTGATTGTGATGGTGATTGTGATGGTGATTGTGATTGTGATTGTGTTGGTGATTGTGATGGTGATTGTGATGGTGATTGTGATAGTGATGGTGATTGTGATGGTGATTGTGATTACGATGATAATGATTGTGATAACGATGATGGTGTTTGTGATAGTGATTTTGATGGTGATGGTGATTGTGATAGTGACGGTGATTGTGATGGTGATAGCAATGGTGATGGGGATTGTGATGGTGATTGTGATGATGATTGTGATAATGATTGTGATAATGATGGTGGATCTGATAGTGATGGTGATTGTGATAATGTTGGTGACTGTGAAAGTGATCGTGATTGTGATAATGATTGTGATAATGATGGTGATTTTGATAGTGATGGTGATTGTGATAATGATTGTGATAATGATGGTGGTCGTGATAGTGATGGTGGTTTTGATAGTGATTGTGATGATAATAATAAATTATGATGATAACCTGGATTAACATGTAGGACACTATTTATCCCTTTAGTATGATTCAGTGGGACAGTTACCGAACTGCACGCGGGCGATGCCGCGGGCAACAGCTAGTAAATAATATAACAATAAAATGTTTATTGTGTCTCAAATGCTTACATACTATACATGTGTTGAGACAGCCCCAGTAAGTAATTAGAAACACTTGTGTTGGGGTTGACTCGCTACTTCCCTTAATTAATACAATATTGAGACTATACTATTAGAAAAGATTACAAAATAAAATAAAACAAAAACAATACCCAGCTAAGATTATAGCCCATTCCCTCTCATTGAGAGGAGGTCGTGTCCCAGCAGTGGGAACATTTTAGGGTGATGATGAAACAGTTGTTCGAATACAAAAATACAATACCTGCACGTCAAAATACACGAAACAGAAGATTTGTTCAACAATCTACGAAAATAATCTGCTGGTCTAAACTCATGTGCTGAAGTCATGGTAACAATTCGCGCGTAAAAGTCCTGAAGTGAGTTCTGAAATAAACCAACGTTTATTTCAGACCAAATTATCTTACTGTGCATATCATAAGAATAACTTCACATAGTATGATTGAAATAAAATTCAACAGAGCGGCCATTTTATTTAAGCCTGCAACGTTCCTGTTTCAGCCAGTGGCATTGTAAGGCGTAACAGTCCGAAGCTCGATAAATATTCGAGCATACTGTCCTGTGACGTCACAATAGTATATTAGTTCAATAGAGTATCTACACCTGTCTACATGGAATCGAGGTAAGCCAATCAGGAAGAGCTTCATGTCCAAGCACAATGAAAAAGACGTTATTCGTCTCGTTTTGATTCGGACTACGCGAATCGACGTCATTAACTATTTCATTTATGTAATTGCATAGATTTATGAGACGAAGATAATATTGTTACTATCTGACCGATTCTAACCAATCCAGTATCGGTAAGGGAGCAGATTGGTACAAAAGAAGAGAGGCCCTCCTGCAGTGGGTGAATTCTGACTGTGAATGATCATGAAGTGTGGTCACCCTTATATCCCCGAAAAACCGGAAGTGCGAAGATACAATTTGACCTATTGCAAGCCGCAAACCACAGCTCACAATAAATAATAAAGAAGTTTATAATTACAGTGAAATTACATCCTTTAAACATGCATTATATTTCATGTATCGTAATTTTCACCACAACTGAGTGGTTGGAATATGAATTTTAAAACGTTAAAATGTTTGTTTTAATTAAAACTTTAATGTGGCAAAGTTAAAATACATGTGTGATTTTAATTTCTGTAATCATAATTATTATCTTATTCATGAAACACTAAAAATAGTGTTTTAAAAAACAGTTGCTACTAAAAGTAGCAACTGTTTTTTTTTTCAAAACTACGTATAATTGTTCGCTCTGACCACTTTTCTATCAGCAATCTACTGACTTAACAAGAACTAATCTTTTTCGTATATAATGTCTCTGCTCTATATCTGAGCAACTAATGAAGCTATAATTGCGTGCGAGCTCCTGTTGTGAAGGTGGGCGATTTAAAGGTAGTTGAGATAGATACCCACAGATTAATGGTATCTTCAGGTGAAAGACCACCACTGCTGGACATAGGCCTCCCCCAAGTGTCGCCACATTGACCGGTCCCGTGCGACACGCATCTAGCGGATCCCTGTAACCTTCACCAGGTCATCGGTCCACCGACGTATATGTTCAATTAGACCATTAAAAGACACTTTAAATGTCTAAATTTACAAGGAACCACGACTTCCATGTCGAGCTAAATTCTATTACGTCTTAATCTCAGTCCCAAAAAGCCAATTGAGCATACAACTTGAAGATGAAATACATAAGTAATAGGTTTGAGCTTGTACGAATTATGCAGACATTCACGACGTGGCTTAGGTAAGCTAACCTACCTAGGTAGGTAGTTAC
This sequence comes from Xestia xanthographa, assembly GCA_905147715.2. NCBI lineage: Eukaryota > Metazoa > Arthropoda > Insecta > Lepidoptera > Noctuidae > Xestia > Xestia xanthographa. The sequence goes on from LR990655.1 coordinate 5,832,563, forward strand.
TTGTTTGACAACGGAGATAGCCAGTGCTAGTATAATATTGTAATCGGATGTGGCTAACAGGAGCCTGCTTGAATTGGAATCGGTTGAATGTACTTGCTAGCTTACATAATGGCCCCTTAGTGTCTGTTTTAATACAAGGGAAGGAACTCAATGAGAGACACATTAAGAATATGGCGTTCCAAGAACACTAAGGGAGACCATGGCCCGACCGTGGTTAGTGAGTAGCGGATACAGGACAGTATACGAACTATTCACAACGGCCATCATTTTGACAGAAGTGTATTTGAATCACTAGGCAAAATAGCCATCAAAAGGTAACAACACGTATAGTGTTAGGTTTCCGGATTTTACTAGTCAATTTCCTATGTTTTCAGAAATAATTTTGTTTTAAATGTATTAATTTAAAGCTTTATTCATGTGAACACATTTTAAATGCTTTATATTTTACTATGTAAACTGGTAACATTAATTCCGTAAGAATGGCAATACTTCTATCATTTGATTTGTTAAATGTTTGGCGCGAGAATGAAGCGGTTCTCTGATTGGATCACGAGACTGACGTGGCGTGAAGTCGTGAGCCAATCAGGGCGCTGGATTTTCCCTCCAACGGCGCGATTCTTGGTCAGGAGCTGGTGCCCGAGCGGGCAGGTAGGGCATTCTGGTGCTGAACGTCGAAGACAATTGACAATTATTAAGATAGTATGTTGCCGATTTGTTATAGCTGTGCAAGTGTGTAATGTTACAAAATTGTTAATAAACCTATTTAAAGTCGTTGGAGTTTTCCTTCAAGTGCTGCCGCCCTTTTGATATAGTTTATAATAGAATGGTGTCGATTCTGTTGTGCACAAACTAAACTTAATTTACGCTATTGCTATCTTTTTCTCTCTAATAAAACTAAAAAGAGACGGACGTAATCTGGAGCTGTCAAATTAAATTGAACTAATATTTCCATACAAATTAAGGGTGCACGTAAAAACAGGTCGACTAAAAACACGGTGAAGTGCAAGGCATAAACTAGTTTGACATTTCTAACTTAGTTCATAGCTATAGCCGTACTTTTCTCGCACTGCCTTTAAGTAAAAGATAGCAATAGCCTAAATTAAGTTTAGTTTGTGAACAACAGAATCGACACCATTCTATTCATGTTGTTACCTTTTGATGGCTATTCTGTCTAGTGATTCAAATACACTTGACAAAGTTATGGCCGTTGTGAATAGTTCGTGATTGTTTTACAAACCCTGCCTTACTTATAACAAGATTCAAATTTCAATAATCAGTCACTTTGTATGAATTTTGGTTTTCCAAATCCACGTAATAAGATATCGATACAAAGCAGGCTTTACACAAGTAAATATTACACCAGAGCATACTCATGTAAGACCACGATCCCGTCAACCTAAACTTACCTCATTAATACACGTTGTAACCCAACCAGCACAGGCCATTGTAGGCCATTGTGGGTCCACAAATAATTCAGGCATGCCCATTGTGGCTATACAGCAGCCATTGAGAATCGGATGTGGTGTACCGCACGAGTCTCCCGTTCATCTTATATAAGGAACATCGCAATACGTCGACGACGTATTGCATAATGGCCTAGCTTTATTGGAGAACTTTTCAATAAAGTTGTAAGCTTTGTGAAGGGAATAGATAGAACGTCAAATACTCGAAAGTTTTGTCTATTCGACCTTTAGTTTCATTTCTAGATAAACCAAATGTGCCACTATTTACTGGCTATCAGTTACTTATCTTTTAAATATGATAAAAGTATTAGTTGGTTACCATAGGAAAGTAACACGTATTTGTTTAAAAAAAGAATTGTCCTTACTTAAATTAATGAGAACAATAAACAGTATTGTACCACCCATTTTTATGGTTCCATAGTCCTGACAAGGAAACCTTATAGTTTCGTCATGTCCGTCTGTCTGTCTGCTTGTTTGTCTGTCTGTCCGAGGTTTTGCTAAGAGACTGATGGTACTAGAAAGCTGTAATTTTGTAGCTGTATGTATATCAATTACGCCGACAAAGGGGTAAAATAAAATTTTGAAAAATATTTTTTTTTTAGGGTAGTTCCCCTACATGGTGAAGTGGGGATGATTTTTTTTTGTCATATTTGCCATTGTGTGGGCTTTCGTTGAATAGGTCTTTTAAAATGACTTAGGGGTTGCTAATACTCGTCTACTTTTCGAAGTGTAAATTTTTGATCCAGTAAGGCGTAGGGCTAGGGCTAAAAGCTAAACTGCTGGATTGAAAAATCTGGAAAAAAAAATCATAATGATAGTGCATTTCATCAACTTTAAAGGAAAACTATAGCGGATAAGATAACTTTATTCGTTTAGCAGTAACAGTCGTTGAACTTGGGTGTTCCTATACAGTGACTTAAGATGTATTGGTTGCTTGTTTAAAACGGATGAAGACTTGCATTGAAAAACAAAATCTAAAATATAACGGGCTATTACGAAACCCTACACTGCGTGTGGCCCGACACGCACTTGGCCGGTATTTTTGGTATTTTCCTGTCAACCTAAATGAAGCTGTCTCTACAGCCGACTTTTATTTGTACTGATTTGCGCTTCCATTATTTAATGAATAAACGCCGATCGTCTTTGAGAAAGTCGGCCATCAACAGTATACCGAGAACAAAGATAAAAAGAAGGCTTTGTACCGATACAAGTAGACAACATGAATCGAAGTTTTATTCCCAGTTGAGTTGCGAATGAAATGAATTGAAACAGATTCTAGGACGCTTTAACTTATAAGTATATTAATCTAACTAGTTTTCACAATTATAATTAATTAACTACCTAATTGCTCGCGGCTTCGCCCGCGTGGTTTTCTAAATTGTCCCACGGGCTCATACTATTAGGATAAAAATAATCCTTTGTGTTAATCAAGGTTATAAACTATCTGTGTGCTAAATGTCATCCAAATCCGTTCTGTAGTTTTTGCTTCAAAGAGTACACATACAACCATTCATCTTCACAAACTTTCGCATTTATAATGAAAGATTTTATTAAACTTATATTGTCACTTACGGGATATCGTAAGCTTAAAACAGTGTTTAAAGATTTTATTAAACTTATATGGTCACTTACGGGATATCGTAATCTTAAAACAGTGTTTAAAGATTTTATTAAACTTATTTAGTATTGTCACTTACGGGATATCGTAAGCTTAAAAGAGTGTTTAAAGATTTTATTAAACTTATATTGTCACTTACGGGATATCGTAAACTTAAAACAGTGTTCAAAGATTTTCTTTTAATTTTACTCAGCATCGGTACACCATTACCTTCTCCCATAAAATAATATCAATAAGCTGTCATTATATTAGTCCTAGACAGACTATTATAGCAGTGTGAATCTTTGCACAACAACACTTTATGACTTCGATAACATACCATAATTATCATCATTTGCCTAGCCTTTACCCAACTATGTTGCGGGCTCAGCTTCCAGTCTAACCGGATGTAGCTGAATACCTGTACTTTACATGGAGCGACTGCCTATCTGACCTCCACAACCCAGTTAGTACTGGGTAATACGATATCCCTTGGTAAGACTGGTTTTCAGACTTTTTGGGTCACTGACTAGGTAGTCAGTGACAGCCATTTGCAGATCTTTAAAGATCTGCAAATGACAGCCGAGACCAACGGATTAACGTGCTTTCCGAGGCACGGAGGAAAACTGGTATGTAATGGGTCCCATCCACAGACCAACCTAGGCAAGCAAGGCTTTACCTAAAAATCGACCCGAGCGGCTGTTATTATTTAGCCACGGGCTCCTCTCACATACCTTAGTTAACTGGCTTAAAATTAAACTTCATATAAAGATCTCTCGTATTTCACGGATGATAGCTGTTGATTTAGTACTTCAAATCAACTTCAAATCGACTAGGACTGCCTGGTTGGTCTAGTAGTCGCAATGCAAGTGGGCTGATGGTAATAGGTTTGCCCCCATTTACATGGGACTTAAACATAACAGGCGAAATGTGGGTGTACACCTCTGCTTAACCCTTTGGGGCTTACAGGCGTGATTTATGTTATGTTCGAATCAAGCTTCAAAAGCTGTTTGAATATTATAGTTTACAAGCACTAACTTTAACCTAATCGATATCCCGGCAGTCCGACAACTTGTCGAGATACAGTCCACGTCTCCTCCGAGATACTGGTAAGTGCTTTTAGATATACAATTATCGATTAGTCTGTCTTTCGGCTGAAGTTAGGCCTTCGACGTATTACACACATGTTCGTGTCAGACTAATTGACATAGACAGGTGGAGAAATATACTTACATTAGGATTGGCCAGAAGGTCTGGGCCGCATCAGGCCAAGCTAGGGTTGCCATACGTCGGGAATTTTTGCTCAGTGTCCGGAATACGGGGGAATAGGCTAGTTTCCACTATCTATAAATTTCAAATCTATTTAGTCCGTCAGTTAGAGTGTTAGAAAATAACGGACACGTATTTTTTGGTTTTGTAAATCAATGAATATTGGGTGGTGGGTAGTGGGGGCTCGTGACGTCACAACGCACTAAAAATTATAGCATAGCGTGACCTATTGAGAATTTTAAAAGCGTCGTATCTTCGACAATTTTGGTAAACGTAACAAAAGAAAAAATACGTGTCAAATATTTTTGATAATCTAACTGACGGACTAATTAGATTTTTCAGGACACAAGCCTATTCTACAATTCTATAATCTCTGGAGTTTTGCAATAATGAGACAATAACTAACAGTGGTACTAAAATGTATTTCTTTTAGTACAACGTAAGAGTAAGAGAGAATAGGTATATTTAATTTAGATTTATTTAGATCTTTAGATTAGTATTTTTTTTTTAACTAGATTAATATTATAAATTGTACAACTTCTTTATGCATGCGGAGTTTACCTTTAAGTGATTGTTGCATTGTTGCATTTACATTTTTGTATGTTACTTTTAGCATACAACCTGTGCAAACAATTGTTGGTGAACCAATAAAAATAAATAAAAATAAACAACAAAATGAACAAATTCAGTAAAATTGTTCTACACAATTTTAAGAAAAAGTCTGGAATTTTCTTCAGAAATCCGTAATTTTCAGTCTAAGAACCCTAGGCTGAGACGAACATGATTGTGTGTAACACTTCTTACTGATAATACCAACAACCGTTACCAGCATAACTACGAACATATACATATTACTAGTTGTTTGTTGTTAGCATATTAACATAACGTTTTTCATGAAAAAACAACAGCCTCTACTACCTATTTGTATAGTACCTGAAACAATAAAATAAATACATGAAACAATTTCCAAACCACATTACCAGATATTGCCTCAATACATTCCAAAATTCTACTGAAAAAAAAATCACTACCATCCTTTAAAATCCACAAAAATGCTCCCAAGGCCAACATCAAAGGGTAACCGGAAATTATTTCATACATACGTAATTTTAAGTTCAAAATATTTTTGTATCATGTGGTCTCCGAGTAATCTTTCTGTACAAGGGTGCGCTATAAAATCTGGTACCGTACAATCACGAACGCACAAAAAATATTTTTTAATAAGGAATTTATTCTATGAAGGGTGTAAAAACACCCATAAAGAAGCCGAAGGGCACTTGTTCTCCCTGCCATATACCATACCTGGGAACCTTCTAGTTACGGAGCTATAGGGGGTCAAAGTTCCAACTTTATCACATTTATTTTTTAAATACATGTTTTTAGTGTAAGAGGTTTACCTCGTCGACTCCCGTACTATTCAATCCATCCATTAGCACAATGTTTTGAGTGCGTTACATTGAGTTCTACCGTAATACGTGATTTTTAACCACAAAAGAAAAAGTTGTTTCCCAGCGATCATTTTTGCGTAAAGTTACTTAGTTTGATGTACAGTCAAAGGTCAAAATTCCACTTCCACCGCAATGCACATTATCGTTTGCGCTATACGGGCGGCGGCGCCTATACACACATACGCATATTTAAGAAGAAGGTCATAAGTACCACCAATATTGCTTTGCCATTGTGTTGCGAGATTGGCAGTCGACTTCTGACTGTTACTGTACATAATGCTTGGTTGACGGCGTCGTTAAGGATTAATTTACACCCTGTATTATTGGTTATAATTTTATTTTGTTAGGAAAATAGTATTTTTAGAACCTCATACTGCTTGCTATAGGGAGGAGCTCGTGGCTAAATAAAAACAGCCACTCCGGTCAATCTTCACGTAAGAGCCACACTTGCCTAGGTCCGTATATAGGTGACCGCCCATTACATACCGAGTTTCCTCCCTTCGTCGGAAAGCACGTTAAGCCGTTGGTCTCAGCTGTCATTTATAGATCTTTGACAGTCGTTACAGGTAGTCAGTGACCCGAAAGTCTGACAACTAGTCTTACTCGTGTCAGTTTATGGTATTACCCAGACTAACTGGGTTGTGGAGGTCAGACAGGCAGTCGTTCCGTGTAAAATACTGGTATTCAGATACATCCGGTTAGACTGGAAGCCGACCTCAACATATTTGGGAAAAGGCTAGGCAGATGATGAGGTACTGCTTAAAGAGTTCGATCTTGTTGGGAAGCTCGCAGGCCACATAACAATTGCACAAGAGAGAGGAAGACTACACTACCTACTATTCATCATCTAGAAATAGAAATAAATAAATAAATAAATAAATATTGCTGGACATTACACACAGCGCCATCTAGTGCCACACTAAGCAACGAGGCTTGTGTTGTTGCTTGTGAAAGAATGAAAGAAAATAAATAGAATATATTCTTAGCTCCACTCCGCCGATTATTAGAAACGTACAACTCACATTTTATAAATTTAGATATTTTCGCTCTTAATCAGAACAAGTTTAGAAAAATAGCTATTGAATTACTTTCTGGTCATCCTTAACGATGACTGCTTCTTCCTGATGCTATGTTGTGATCTGATTGGTGACTACGAACTTAATCTGGACGGGTAGCGCTGTCTAGAGTTGGTGTGTGTGACCATTCAGGTTTATAAGCTTTTTTATTTTTATTTTCTTACTGTCCCTTTCTGTATACGTCCGTTTCTTTATTTCTTTAAAAATGGATATTATTCCGTGGACAATAGTGTGGGTTATGCGTTTGTGTACTATTAGACCTAAGCTAACTATTATTAATGCAACGTGCTACTGTTTTTTGTCACAAATAAATAAAATGAAATAAAATCTACCTGCCCTCCTCCCATTCTATTTGAGGTAGGCGCAACACGTTTTCTTCTTCCGTTCTCCCCTGTTAGACGTCACGGCATCATTTGCTCCTTTCTCTTTTATATTAATCCTCTCACAATCCTCGTTGGTGATACTACTAGAAATCTAAAAGTGAAATGGAAAAAATCTAAAGTAATTTCGCGACAAAATCGCTTTCAAATACTAATACTGAAAGTATACCCGTACATAATGGCTTGTGACTGTACATACAGCCTTAAGCCTTACTTACGGCGAAACACATAAACGCTCCTGTGTGGTCCACCACACAGGCGCGTTTATGCGTTTCTGCGTTTTCACGTTTCTGCGTCAGAATACTTAATGTATTAAAAACTCATATCGCAATATCGCAGGACGCAGAAACGCGGAAACGCAGACACGCGCCTATACGAAGGAGGCTTTATGATACCGCACATACGACCTTCTTTTTTATTTTTATACAACCTTTTTGTGCTTGGGCTCTGTCAGATGCAGACTCTTTTGATCTTGCTATAAAGATGCACTTGTTTTGCGTCAGAGGGTCAAACGTGGAGAATTTATTGTAAAAAAAGTTTTTGTTTTAATTTTTTTTTTTTTATTGTTACACTTGATTGTGTCCGCGCCTTAGCTCGGGGTTGGAAATTAACCCACTGAAACATTTTAAATATAATTATGTACGTCTAAGACACTCGGCGATAATTTAGCCTATTGTTAGCGATTTTTTAATTTAAAAAAATCAGATTAGGAGTTCTGAAGATTACCCCCAACATCCAAACTTATCAACATACAATTTTACTAAGTTTACCTCCGAGTATTTAAGAATAGGGATTAAAATAGATAAACCTTAAATATATTAATTGTGGGTAGGTAATTAATAGTGGTAGTTAAATTCTATGCTAACTAAATATGAATTCTCATCGACACACTAAGAAGAAGATTAGTTTTATCTTAAAATACTCATTTATTTTTCATTTCCTTGCTATTTTAGTAGTAGTTCACAGAAATCTTCTTCAATTCCATTCAAGCTACAAGTCTAATTTAAGACAAAGTTGGCATTCAATTTCATTCAGACTTTGGTTCATTGAAATGGACGTCTGTCTATAGAATTCAGGTCGATTGACTTCTCGTGCCCAAGAATACGACTAAAGTTGCTAATTATATTATAAACTTACGGAATTCCACAAGATCTTGCTCTACATGGATCTCAGGATCTCTTCTCTAGGTAAGCGTGCTCCAACCTAGGCTGCGACATCGCTTTACTTCAGGCGAGCACTTGTAAAAAAAAATGAAAAAAGTAAACATTAATCATTCTAAAACTTTTTAATGAAACTGTAACCAAAGTCAAAATATTGTTTGATTGACTCATTTAATCCTTCAATTTGAATATTTCTAGTTTCTGTCCCCGACTTCTTTTGCGTTGAAGAAACATTATTCGCTCGACATAGTGTAATAAAACCAGTTTTATTTTAGAAATAAGATGATTATTTTGGAGATTACCTCTTAAATCCAAATTTACAACTTACTTTACCTCTTTATGACATTAGTAGAGATAATGGCGATGTATACGTAGATTTAAAGAATTTAACATTTCAATAATATATAATATAAAAAAAATCTTGCTAAGATAATATTGTTTTTGCTAGTATAACCAAAGTTATTTTAAGAAAGAAAAAAGCTGAAAAAAACTGGGATGGTTAAGTGGCCATAATTTTAAATGAAATGAAAAAGGTCTATAGTCTGTTAATAAACGTACCTTGTTAGTTTCGTTCCGGTATCCTTTTCGGCAGCATAAAGTGGGATGTTTTTTTTTTCTAACCTTATAAACTTGAATGAACATTTGGGTGATTCTTCGAGGTGCCTCAAAATGCGGTCACGCGGTCTTAATTCCTAACCTATTGAACATTCCGACTTAGGACCAAACACAGATTACTCGTTACTTATTATATGTATAATTTCAACATTAAACACCTAAAATGATGTATAATGTTTATAAAAATAAACATCTAATGTCAAAAACGGGAGCAAAATCGGGGTTCTTCGCGCGTCACACTCGGTTTATGTTAATAACTTTTGTATACAATTCATAAGCATATTATGTTATTCATCAAATTAATCGTGTTTAACTATGCATCTTAAATAGTAAAGCACATTAATTGTATCTCTTATATAACAATACTTAATAGACATTATGTCTCTGTCACACGATTTTGCTAGTTTCGCGAGCGCGCAACAAAATTGCACCTCTCTTCCAAAAGCGCCAATTTGTCGCTACACGTTTTAGCTGCACGGGTACTCTGTAGTATCCAGGCGTCAGTGGGGGAGACATGTACGTTCTTCGCTTCTAAACAATAAAAATACGAGGCAAGTTATTCTTTGAATATTTTCAGGTGGCCATGGTCAAGAAACTTTCATGCGTATGTTTTGAAGGACAATGGCTTATAATTTTCCAAAACATTTTAAATTAAGGAATAAGATAGATCGTCGAGATTATTTCCAAGTAATTTGTTTGTTAATTTACATATAACTTTAATCGTAATTCACAAAAATGTAAAATTTTCATAACTTTCGTAGCACAACTTTCGTGTTTATTTGGCCACGAAAGTCAGCTAGCGCACGACAAAAGCTATAAATCTCCACTAAATAATAACTTTAGATTTTTTGTGAGCCGTAGATGCATTTACTCGATTGTCGTGAAGCTCAAAAGAAAGTTGTTGTGTATTTGTATTGAGTTTTATTTTTTTTTCTTGTAACGACTCGTACAATGTTGTATAATAAAGTTACAGAAAGAAAAAGCATGTAATCAGGTTTCAGAAACAAACCTTTTATATAATGAATTATTAAATAGTAATTGTAACCCCCCTTCCTTAATAACCATTGATCTGACTGAAGATTCCTTACTAAAACAGAACTATACAGTTAGCAATAAGAAAATTAAAAAATATGCAAAACTGAATAGAATAATTAAAAAATGTTATCAATATAGGAAACATCACAAACTCTTTTCCAAACATATTCCACTGAGGAAAGAGCGTGTTGATTTAGTTAATAAGTTAAATAATTACCAAATTAAATTAGAGGACAGTATAAAAATTTATGAAATTGATACTCAGCATTTGCAGTCTGAAATACAGGTACTTCAGGACTCACTAAGTTCCCTTTCTAGTAGGTATAAGATTTCTCAGAACCAAATTAGGGAACATATTTCTGCAGCAAATGAGTTGGTATTGGGTCAATGTAGTTGCCAGACAGTTATCAACCATGATACTATCCAGCCTAAGGTAATGGAGGACCCATACCAGGTTGAGAATTTGTCTCAGGACAGCATATTGAACCAACAATCAACTAATTTAACACTAGATTATTCAAACGTGGTACAGCCTGAGTTGTTTGATAGTCTGCCTGAGACTGGTAATTTTGTTTCTCCTAGTAGTCAGGATTGTGTTCATTCAGTTATGTTCTCTGACAGTATAGGTAGGGGGCTAGGTAAATTAATTAGTAATAACCTGAGTTACTGTACCCAAAACAATTGTATGCCAGGGTCAACCTACAAACAGATTATGGCATCAGTAACAAAGACTGTTTGTGATCATAATACCACCATTAGTATATGTGTTGGTAATAGTTCAAAGATTAAAAAGGAAGACATTACTGACTGTGTTTCAGAGTTGTTGAAGTTAAAGTGTAGTAAAATAATATTGTGTTCTTTTCCATTTTTTGAAAGTTTATGCACCAGGAAAAACAATTATATTCACATGTTAAATAAACATTTATATTTTTTAGCAGGTCATTATAGTGACAAACTTGTATATCTTGATATCAACACTTTTGTTGATAAACTTAGATCGACTCGGGGTAAAGTGTATCTACCTATTAGTTGTAGACACAAAATAGCTCGGCTATTAGCTTATAATATTCACACAGACATAATTAGTATGTCTAAGTTTAGTTATATTATTAACACTGCGACTATTAGTAATAATACTAATATACAGGTGACTTTAAATGAAGATAGCATTAGTGCTATAGATGTTTACAAACATTCTGAGGATCCATGCGTCACCGTGGAAAATCCTCAATTAGGCTCTATTAGTGATAGGGTCTTGTTGTCTGAGGATGGCACGGGAGTCTCCTGCCTCACTCCAAATATTAATATTAATTTAAACTAGGAAGTGAGACAACAGAAGGTACCATTAACAATATTGTTAATCCTTCCAACAGCAAGGTATCTTCTTGCACTCAGTTAGTTAGTAAAAAAGGGCCTCAGCAGAACACTTTAAAATTATTCCACCAAAATATCCAAGGCATTTCTTCCAAATTATTAGAAATTGAATTGTTTTTAGAAAATAGTAAGTTTGACATTATTTGTTTTACTGAACATTGGCTAAAGGATTACCAAATGCTTATTAATTATGAAAACTATATGGTGGGTAGCTGCTTTAACCGTAAAACTATGCTTCGTGGAGGTTCCCTAATATTAATAAAAAATTGTTTTAAATATAAGCAACGTAATGACATAGTAGGTCTCTCGGTTGAACATTGCGTCGAACTGTCCTGTGTTGAGCTAAATAAGCATGTAATTGTATGTGTGTACAGACCCCCAAACTATCAAAACTTTTCCTTATTTGAATCAATAATGGAAGATGACCTGGCAAAACTTACAGCCAGTAATAAATCTACAATTATTTGTGGTGATTTCAATATCAATATTTTAGAAGAAAGTTCAAATAGCACTCGGTTATTAAATCTTTTTAAGTCATTTGACTTGACCAACACTTTTATAGAACCTACTAGAGTCACTCCATCTTCTGCTACTTGTATAGATAATGTTTTCTGCGATTGTGATTACTTAGATAAAGCTATATTAAATTGTCTGCCGTCTGACCATAGCGGACAAACTGTAACTTTAGGTGTAATACACCATTGCAAAAAGTCCAGATTAAATTTAGACCTATAACTTCTAGCAAATTAAATAGATATAATATTTCCCTACAGAACAAGTTAGATGTTATGAGCCATGACGATATTAATGTAAATCAATTGTATGATCGTTTCTTTTCAATAGTTCACACGGAATTCAACAAAACTTTTGAACAGAAGACAAAAAGTATTTGCCCCAAATTTATATTTAGTGATTGGGCAACTAGAGGTATCAGAAAAAGTAGGGAAAGACTATTTAAGCTATATGGCCTTAAGCCTTTTATAAACACTGAAACTTTTAACAAGTATGTTGCTAAGTATTCAAAAATCTTTAGAAATACATGCAAGGTTGCTAAAGCCCTGCACATTAGCAACAAGATCAAAACAGCAGAAAACAAAATAAAGACAGTTTGGAAAGTCATAAATAATGAAACTAACAGGAAGAAAATACGTAACACTAGATACACGTTAGATTCAGCATGTGGTCCTAAAAGCTCTAATCTGGAAGTAGCTCAAGAATTTGTAAATTTCTTTACCGATATACCATTAAAAACTACGGAGGCTCTTAATTCCTCACCTGAAGTCTCAATTGGATTATTAAAGGCGAATGTATCTGGCTGCACGGCTGAATTTAAATTTAAACACATAAACCCAATGATAGTTATTAAAGCTTTCCGGCAAATAAAAATCAAACTAACCGAAGATCTATGGGGAATGTCTATCAAAGTGTGTACATCCATACTTGAGACTATAGCCCCATACTTAGCTTTAATTTTTAGTTTGTGTGTAGACCAAGGAGTTTTCCCTGATCTAATGAAATACAGTAAAGTGATACCTCTTTTCAAATCCGGGGACAGTAAAGATACTAATAATTATAGACCTGTATCCGTGTTGCCAGTTTTTAGCAAGGTGTTTGAAAAAGCAATGCTTAATCAAATGCTCAATCATTTTAACACCAACAAAATTTTACACGATCAACAGTATGGTTTCACCAAGAGACGTTGTACGACTGACGCCGGTGTTACCTTATTAAAGCACATATTTACTGCGTGGGAAGAGTCTCAAGACGCCATAGGAATATTTTGTGACCTTTCTAAAGCATTTGATTGCGTAAATCACGACACATTACTTTTGAAACTTGAGCATTACGGACTAGGTCAACTTGCACTTAGTTTGGTGAAATCATATTTGAGTGATGGACAACAACTTGTTCAAATAAATGGTGTTAATTCAAAGGGTTTAAAAATAAAAATGGGGGTTCCGCAAGGCTCAATATTGGGTCCTTTCCTCTTTCTCGTGTATATAAATGATCTACCCTATTTATTGAAAAACCAACCTCAAAATATGGTGTTGTTTGCTGATGACACTTCCCTAATTTTTAAGATAAATAGACGGGCCCAAAATCTAGATGACCTGAATAATGCCCTACTTCAGGTCCATAATTGGTTCACAGCAAACAATTTGGTATTAAATGAAAAAAAAACTAAATGCATAAGATTTGCTTTACCCAATGTTAAGAGTAGTGATTGTGAAATAATATTGAATAAAGAGAAACTTGAATTCGTAGATAAAACGGTTTTCCTGTGAATTACGCTTGATTCAAGGCTACAATGGGGTTCACATTTAACATCCCTTGCGGGGCGGCTAAGTTCAGCAGCATACGCTATTAGAAAAATCCGTCAATTTACTGATGTAGATACCGCTAGACTGGTGTATTTTAGTTACTTTCATAGTATAATGTCTTATGGCATTTTGCTATGGGGACGGGCTGCAGATATTGAGTCTATATTTATTCTGCAAAAACGAGCCATCAGAGCCATATATAATCTTCGTAGGCGCGATTCTCTAAGGGAACTGTTTAAAGATATTGGCATCATGACGGTACATTGTCAGTATATCTACGAAAACATAATGTACGTCAGAAAAAATCTGCATCTTTTTGGTAAAAGAGGTGACAGACATAATTACAGTACTAGAAATAGGGACCAACTAGTTCAGCCAGGCTTCAGACTCGCTAAAGTAGACTCATCTTTCAGGGGGTACTGTTTGAGATGCTATAATAAAATTCCACAAAGTATCCTTGAACTGAATGAGACGAAATTTAAAACATGCATCAAACGCACACTATGTAAGCAAGCTTATTACAAGTTGGGCGATTATATCGCTGATAAAAATGCGTGGCTCAATACTGGTCCTGCTCCACATGGACAGGGGCGCATAAATTAGATAGCATTACATATAATTGTTGGAGCTGCTGAAGATTGTACAACTATCTTTGCATTGTATAGATTCAATCTCTAGTATTATATAATCGCATAGCCCATATTGTGTGAGTACTATGTAAAGCTATCATTCACTGGAATCCTACGTCTTTTCTTGACTTGAATGTACCCAGGCAGTTGAGAGTATGTCATGCTCACTCTAATGGCTCGCTGATGGTAGCGCGTGTGTCCGATCATTTGGTTCCCTACAAAATGGTTGAGTTAAATGGTGCTGATCCATGCGTCATGTTCGTGAACGGGCGCTGTCAGTTGTGACTGGTCATCTCTTAGTTGCCGTGGCTTATTTTAATGTTATTTTTTAATTGTATTTTTTGTTTTCACTTTTAACGTGCACATCTTGCTACATTGTTCTCACATAATATACCATCTCAACACGAATGATGTAACCAAGATTTTGTAACAATTTTATGATTTAAAAGAGTGTCCATGGAGTTTCTTGCCCGTTCTTCTCCATAGAGATCTACGCTAGGGAATGGGCAACTACAGTACTTTCACAGTTTTTATGTCTTGTGACTGGGACTGTAGCTACATTTAATTTTCATCTTTGTTTCGACAATTCAAAAGTGCCTGCAACTGGCCTACTTGAAATAAATGATTTGATTTTGATTTTGATTTTGATTTTGAATGTTTTTCTGTTTGTATGTTTTCTCGTAGCTAATTTAACAGTTGACCCCACCCAAAACTGGGCTGTTTTGCCAATTGTATCCTTGTTGCTTAAAAAGTTTCGTAACTTTCGTGGGCACCAAAATTTCAAAAAAGAATATCTCTGTGGCTTATGCACCGATTTACATAAAATAAAAATTGTATGTATTGTTTTTACAGCGTCTTAAATGTGTGTCCATTAATTTGAAGATTACTGTAAAAAAAAAATTCGCCACGAAAGATACGCGGAGAATATTTTTTAAAGAACTACCCATTTGTCCAATCTACCCACTTCAAAATTTCAAAGCGTTTCCAACTATTCTACAAAAACTGTCAAAATTAAAAAAAAAAACAAAAATCAAAAATCATTTATTTGCGTAAATAAGGTTCATAAAGATGGTAAAATATATGAAATTGTTCTCTTATTCTGCAAAAAAAAGAATAAAAAATTGTCACACGTTTTTGACTTTTTCATCTTTTTCGTTCACTTCATTGATCGCTGATAGAATGTGCTCTAAGTAAAAACCTTACTGTCTAGTTTCGTAAAATATACTCTTTTAAACCGACTTCGAATAAAAAAATATTAATTTAAAAAATTAAAAAACCCGACCATATTGGATGTAATGATTTTAGTCTAGATTATTTAATGAGTCCCGACTGTTGCAGTCAATATGTCCTGTTTCCTGAACTTGTTTTACTTCTTTCAGTTTTTATTTTAAATTATTAGTTATTTTTTACGCAGTCGGGTTTTTATGTTTTATTTTTTTATTTTACTCTTTTTAGTTACTTAGATATACCATTTTAAAATATTCATGATGAGCCCTTTATCAAAGCCGTTCAGGCTGCAGAGCATGCCAAATATTTTAGTTTGGCGCCAGAAATCCGCCACTTTTTTTTAATTTTGATATACCCAGTGTCACTCTCACAGTAAATACAAATCTAACGACACCTCTCAAGCTAAAATCCATCGAGCCGTTCAGGCCACAGAGCGTGCCAAACAATTATACACACATACTTACATACATACATACTCTCGAAAAACATAACCCTCCTTCTGGCGCAGTCGGGTAAAAAAGGAGGAGGTTATGTATTCCACCAGGATCTTTTTAGGGTTCCGTACCCAAAGGGTAAAAACGGAACCCTATTACTAAGACTTCGCTGTCTGTCCGTCTGTCCGTCTGTCTGTCACCAGGCTGTATCTCATGAACCGTGACAGCTAGACAGTTGAAATTTTCACAGATGATGTATTTCTGTTGCCGCTATAACAACAAATACACATATAAAAACAGAATAAAATTAATATTTAAGGGGGGCTCCCATACAACAATACAACGTGATTTTTTTGCCGTTTTGTCTAATGTATAGATAATTTTATTTATTTATTTAAACTTCATGTACAAGAGTGGTACTACTACTACAACTACTACAACAGCCCATAACGTCCACTGCTGGAC
The DNA here is from genome assembly GCA_905147715.2 of Xestia xanthographa. Taxonomy (NCBI): domain Eukaryota; kingdom Metazoa; phylum Arthropoda; class Insecta; order Lepidoptera; family Noctuidae; genus Xestia; species Xestia xanthographa. Next base: position 5,849,056 of record LR990655.1, read on the forward strand.
ATAAGCCTCTCCCATGATGGGAGGAATTTGCCGTAATCTCCACGCTTGGCAGATGGATTGGAGATCGCAGTGATGAAAGACTAACAGAAAACGCTGCTGCCCATTCTCTGGTCTACGGAGGCCCAAGATGTTCTGCCTCAGACATTAGTCGCCTTATACGACACCCGTGAGTGTAATGGGTTGGTTCTATTCTACTCTGCCGGATACCACACGGCTAGCCGGATACCACACGGCTAGCCGTGTGGTAGAGTGGTACATAGGCGGACTTAATGCCACAAGGCATTCTCTACCAGTCAACCTTTGGGTTAAATAGGAAAACATAGTGATAGGGTACAAAATAATGTCTAAAAAACTAACTTCTTGCTAACGAGAATGTATAATACTTATATTGATACTAATACACATATACACATAAAATAAACTAATAGATATTCTATCAAATACCAAAAATTAAAAATTAAATATCGATAAAACTAATAATAATTATTATGACTCGACTTCGATTTGAGAGCTATTTAGTCTGACTTAAATAGTAAGTACAAACTTTTCCTTTGAAAGTGAATTTGCTTTCAGCCTTTTTAATGCCAAAAGGTAGCGCGTTCCAGAGCTTTATAGTAGAGATAGCGTAAGAATTTGACATAAAGCCTGTACGGTGTGAAGGAATTTGGAGAAGTAGATTCTTTGAAGCACGAAGGTTACGACTATGAGAACTGCCCAACACTTTGAAATAAGTCTTTAGATAATCGGGAGCACGTGGATCGTTCTAAATCGTGAAGAGCAAGCAGAGAGATCTGAGGGACCTCCTGAGTCGGATAGGCAACCATTTAAGCTGAAAACGGAAGGTAGAAATGTGATCGTATTATATAATGGTACGGATCCCTTCGTGCGCGAGTCCGACTCGCACTTGGCCGGTTTTTTTCCATCTATGTACACCGATTTCTCTGTGATTACTGTTCCGATTGTCGTGTTTTATCTTATTTGGTAAAGGAAGCTTGTGAGGTGGTCCTGTGTAACGTTAATTAACTTTACTTGGGTAGTTAATGAGTTATCTTCTATTATAAGTGTTTTTTCTTCTTCGCCTCGGTTGATGACATGATGATAATTATTATCTTCTCGTTACACATTAAACATTTTAAATGGCAAGAATTTATGTAAGTAGATCAAAAGGAGTAAAATAATAAAAGTATTTTTGCAAAAGAAATTTATAGATGACTTTTTTTATTTCATTGACTTAACTTCCCACTCTAATAAAATAATTATATTATTTATTAGGGTTCCGTACCCAAAGGGTAAAAACGGAACCCTATTACTAAGACTTCGCTGTCTGTCCGTCTGTCCGTCTGTCCGTCTGTCCGTCTGTCCGTCTGTCCGTCTGTCCGTCTGTCTGTCACCAGGCTGTATCTCATGAACCGTGACAGCTAGACAGTTGAAATTTTCACAGATGATGTATTTCTGTTGCCGCTATAACAACAAATACTAAAAACAGAATAAAATTAATATTTAAGGGGGGCTCCCATACAACAAACGTGATTTTTTTGTCGTTTTGTCTAATGTATAGATAATGGTACGGAACCCTTCGTGCGCGAGTCCGACTCGCACTTGGCCGGTTTTATAATAAATTAGATTAAAAAATAATATTATTATTAAGAAATAAAACAAATTGAATATTTTATATTATTTTATTGCCTTGCCTTGACTTCCGAAAGTAAAGTTATTTTTCAATTTCTTGTGTGTTTTTGGAAGTCGGGTAGTTAGACAGCAAGAATCCAAATATAGTTTTCTGGATAGTAGGTATTTCAGGATACCTACGAGTATGTATATCTTACAAACAGTAAAACTTTATAAACATAATCATCAAGTAAATGCTTCAGCAAAATGAGACGAAGACATTCTTAACCAAAGTAGAAAGGTCATTTACCTTTGTTCTAATACTTATACACCTAAATCTCCAATACAATCTAGTCTCCGATTCGATCCTGCTTCCAATCGAATTCTTGGTCCCTATTTGAATTCTGAAATTGAGAATTCCATTCCAATCAAGATTCAATTCTATTTAAAACTAAATCGAATCTGCATGATAGAAATGAGCGTCCTTATTCTGAGAGAAAAACACATTTAATTTTGGGTACAACTTTTTGAACATGAAGGAAAGAAAGTCGAAATGGGGTAAACAACAATGTAAAGTATATAAAAGCTAATGCAATGGCAAATGCTACTTTATTCGTTTCAAATCTTTGCTCACCTACTTACAAAGAAGACGGTGCAATGCGAAGAATCCTAGGATTATCACGTCCGACACAGAAGCTTGAAATTTAATTGATTCAGAGCCAATGGATATTCAATACAAATTTGTAGAGCATTAGGATCAAATTCATTCAAAAGGGAAAATGCCTTTCTCTGGAACACAATTGCTTTGCCTGATATGGGAGCCTAGAGAATTTTATGATCCAAGGATTTTTCTAAATCCGAGGATTTGAAAGTTCGCGAAGGCTTAGCTGAAGTCTTTCAAGTTTTATTCCTAAATTGTTTCCACAGATATATTATCTTGTGTAAAAGGTTTATTTATTACGTCGTAATCGTGACTCGAAATTGGAAACACAATTTATGAGTATGTAACGTTGTAGAAACTCAGAATAGTTTCTACCGTTACTTTGTAAACATAACCTATTCAACATTTTAATTAAGTTAAATGTCAAAACAAACGCCACAGAGTATACATACTCATTGGGCCGTTCAGTTACTAAACGACTAAAATTAGCTGTTTTTACCAGTGCTGTGCGCGCGTTACGTGTATCTGATCGAATGAGTGAAGACTTGTCTATGCGTAAACACGCCAGTATAAATGTCACGGACTCGCGGTGACGAGTCCTTTTTTTGGAAATATTCTGCTCCCAGTGACTAGACGCGTTCTCTCATCGGAAATTAAATTTCTAGAAGTATTCGTGCTCTAGAATATTCGGGCTTAAAGCAGGCAGCTTTAATTTTTGTTATTAACCTAACTCTTTCTGTTTTGTGTCTGCGTAAACCCCATAATGGGTAAGTGTTGAACAGCAATTCACAGCAATTCACGTTTTCATATTTTGTGTATCACTAGCTACGTGGTCTCAAGAGGTGAGCCACTTTCTATCACCGTTTTTTGCTATGCACATTCAAATGCTTAAATCATGTAGCCTTCAGCCGAGTGTATTTGACATTGTTCATGACACTCAAAATGTGCAAATCATGTCGTGCTTACCACCACCATCATGTAAACTCCGTACTGATTGTGACTACCACACATCACCTTCATTGGCGCACGGGTATTTCTCGCTTTGCTTTTGCCTTGGTGTCACAATCAGCGGGGATGACTGCTAGCCATTCCGTGACACGCTGGACGTTATTTTCCAGGGTTCAAGATTACGGCTGACGTTCAAGATTACGGCTGACATTCCAGATTACGGCTGACGTTCAAGATTACGGCTGACGTTCAAGATTCCGGCTGACAGTCAGGATTTCGGCTGACAACCGTTTTACCGGCATCCAATTTGCCGCGGGCTCCGCAGCGGGTACCTTTTACCTGCGTGGCCGCGTCGAAATTCTACGGGTCGGCGCGAACATCTGCCGTCCGTCACCCTACCTGGCGTCTGCAGCGTGGCACACCGCTACGGTCATCGTCACGCCGGGCTGAGCCAGGAGAGTACCGTGCAAACCCCCGGGCGGGCTTGGAGAAATTTGTGACCATAGACCTACCCACACCCGATTATTTTGTTAATACATTTTTATGTTGACCTGGGTCCGTGGTTTTCTTCTATTTATCCCCACGGACACCCTTTCCGTCACAAGTATTAGAATGTTTTTTGATACTAAACTGGACTAAAAGTGTGTCAAACTTTCCAAAAGCCAGCCATATTGCGTTTATGCTGATCTTTTCTTCATTGAAAAGCAAAAATAAAATAATTAATAACTCATCTACATGAAACATTGGAACATTGACCAATCTGTTAAATCGCGAGTTCCACACTGAAAAAACTGGTCTCCTATCAAGTTGAAATTTTGCTTGATTGTGTAAAATACGATTAAATGAATCATTAATCATTTTGAAACAACAAACCACAATTGATTGGGAAAATCAAATTTATGTGACTGTACGCTTATAAAGTGAAATATATTTAAAACAATAAAATTTCTTATTTAATTTTGGTGACGTCATAAACCATTATTTAATCTAATAAGATAAAATGATTGGGGTATTTTAATCATTTGCATTTATTTCAGTTACAAAGCTACGTTATTGATGTAAATGTAGTTCATGATAAATCCTACTATTATTACTTATTAATCCTATTATTACTTGATTATCAACATTAATAAAATATCTTTATTACATTTATAACAGTCTTCATTATATTTAATGTTCGGAAAATAATATGAGAAATCAATAACTTTTTAAATTAATGTTTCCGTTTATAAAATGGAAACTTCGTCTTTATTTTTTCAATCATGCAGTCGTTGTTACAATGACGTATCTTGATTGATTTTATAATCTGTGTGTGTGGCGGTATATAATTATGTTCTGTGGTGGCGCGCGCGCGCACTTTTCGTTCGTGTCGAAACTTGTAAAAATGTTATTTTCCTAGTGCAATTATTGTCCCGTGTTAAATTTAAATTTCTGATTATTTGCCATTATAATATTAATATTAAAAGTGGTCCGGGTATCAAGTCGGGGCGGCAAGTGAATAGTGTGTGATGGAGGAAGCTGGTGACTTACTGGAGGCGTGGGGCCTCTCGGATTTAAAACCCATTTTCACCAGTAAGTATTTTGCATCTACTTTCCAAGTTTCCACATTACTTGTCAATGAGTACTGCTTATTTTCTCTTCAAACCAATCACAATTTCGTAAGAATACTATAATACTGGTAGGTAACGGCGCAATGCGAGATTTTTCTGAAAATTCTGGAATGAGTACCTACCTACTGTGGAGTGTAACCTCGTGGTTGACACTCCACTGGCTGGAATTATTTGATATTCTATACACATTCTAATCGACCCATTTTGTGGTAGCTTTAACCTATAGCGCCTCCGGCAGTTTCACTCCAAGAAGCGCAGTATCCTTGGAGTGAAACTAACTGAGCGTGTAAGGAACTCGATACTGCGTTCCAAAACTCAAATTGCCGATGTAGGTCACACGGCTGCCAAGCTCAAGTGGAACTGGGCTGGCCACATCTGTCGCATGCCGGAGGAGCTATGGGCTAAAGCTACCACAAACTAAAAGTATTAAAAGTGATTTTATTGCTAGTGTTAGCACAATCAATTCAATTGTACCTACCTACCTATATAAGGTTATAAGATGCGCAAATTCTTGTGTAGGACCTACTTTGCTTGCCACAGGCACTGCATCACTCGTTCAGTCTCTCTCTGTTTGGCAAGTTATGAAGTCGAACAATATAAAAAAAACATTGCAATGGAACCCGTCTACACTTCTGTGGTGTCCGAAGTAGGTAATTGGTACAACACACATTTTGTTTGTTACAGAAAATGCGATTAATTTGCACGCCCTAGCCGCCCTCTCGCTAGAAGATATTAAAGAATTAATCCCTCAATTGGGGCCCAGGGCTTTATTCCTAAGGTGCTGGAAAAATTGGCATTCAGAATACACTACAAGCACTACTCTGAATATATCAGCATCAGATCTGAACAGTATTTCCATAAGTGTAAGTTTACCTACCTACTTACTAAGTACCTTACTTTCATGATATAAAATAAAATAACATTTTGCCATTTTTTTTCCTGTGCTGTCCTGAAGCCATGCTACTTAGTGGCAGGATGAAAGACCTGAAAGATTGTGCTGCTGATAGTACAATACATTTTTTTAAATTACTTTTTAGGCACTAGTCTTAAAAATATCAACCAAGATAAGATGTGATAGCAGTGTCCAAGTGGTAACCTAACTTCACTCCGATGTACCATTGTCATCATTTAATGATTTTACATTATGTATGTTTATTACAGGATCTTAATTTTGAGACAGAATCAGGAACTCAAAATATTTCAATTCCCGAGTGCATTGCTACGGATTGCCCTTCAGTTGTATCCGCAGTGCCAGCTACATACACATCAAGAGATGCTTTTACATCGCACACTACATTTGAGGCAACAGCTACAGTGCCAAGTACATCTTCAGGGGTTATGCTAACAAGCACTTCACCAATAAAGATAAACATAATTGTACAAAATGTGAGTAATCTTATACTTTTATCAATACATGGTATAAGCCTTATTGTAAGGAGTCCCAAACTACAACTTCAAACCTCAACTGTCCGTGGTGGACAAGGCTTTAGCTATCTGCCAGCCGGCACTGAACCATATGTCATGATCGTCTGATCTGCAACGGATGCCATTGAGTCACAGAATATTGGGGGATGGACCTACTTAATATGGTGCTATGTAATTAGTGTACTTCCCTTTAGTATGAATTATAACTTAGAAATTTTACTGTTAATAATGCATTGATTTTAGGTAGGTAACTAAAATATTTTTTAGGGTTCCGGTGACACTCGGTCTGTCCGTTTGTATGCCCTACCTCAATATAACTCTCTCATTTCTGTACTTGTTCACAACATGACAATTTGGAAGAAGATAGATATTTTTAATGCAATATGAGATATTGGTAAAAAAAATTCGAACTTTCAATGAAACTAAGTTGTTTCAATGAAGTATTAAGTAAGCATTGACTATGGAACCCTATAATGAGCGTGTCCGATACGCTCGTAGTGGGATTTTAATATTTGCTCCTGTTGTGAACCCCACCCTGTTATAAGTACAGGATGTAATAAAATTAGTATTATTAGTAAACTTGTTCAGTTACTGGGCTGGTTCACCCCTTATAGTATTTCCAACTCATTTTTTACACCCTGTGTTACTTTCTATGTATACATATACATCCATCCCAATAATTTCTGATAGGATGCTGTTATTTATGAACTGCTAGTAGTATGCAATCCCAATTATGTTTTTTTTTTTAGAATTTACTCAAAAAACTAAGAGAAAATTTTGAAACAAAAGGACTATTGAAGTATGTGGGTTCTGCATTAGACAATGAATATGAAAGAAACCTTTTAGCTTCCACAATCTGTAAGGAAATTCTAAAAGAGCAAGAAAACTCACCGGTGACTAGTGCTATTTATAATTCTTGGTGCAAAGAAATAAAAGAAATTTTTCCATATGAAAGGATTACTACCTATTATATCCCACCTTGTGTCACTGCCCAGGGAATTACCCACCAAGCAAGAGGTAAACTCGTTAGTCAGCTATTGAATACTAGAAGAAAATATCAAAAACTTGGAGTATTGAATACCAAAGAAAAAAACAAGTATAATTCTGCTGATTCAAATTCTAAAGCACCACCACCACCAAACTCACCGAGACCCATAGCTAAAGATTTGCCAAAAAACAGTAACATTGAAGAAGATATTAAATGGCTAAAAAGCCTTTCAGGACCTTGGGATATAGTACAGTCCAAATGGGATGCAACATTACAAAAGCGCTCAGAAGATATAAGAGTTCCAAACTATTCTATTGAGCAGTACTTTCAAGAATATCCCTGCTTACAGAAGCCCGAAGGGTGTCAATTGGTAAAAATAAATTAGTTCCTTATTTTAAAATTACATTTATCTTTGTTTACATTCCCTATGTTGTGGCGCCTCCGTCAGTTAAAAAAATCCGGTAGATTTTTCATATTATTTTTTTTATTTTTTTGTGTATATTTTTCCCTTCTATTTGAAAAGTGTCGTTTTGTTCAATAAGCGATAAGCGGGAGCAAAGTAGCTCTTTTCTCCACTAGACTTTTTAGCGGGCAGTAATGAGATTTGAATTTGGAACATGAATCGTTCATTGAAATCGAACGCAAATTGTTGGTTGTAAGGTGCGGGGAGGCGCGTTAATTAGAAAAAAAAAACAAAATCGCGCGATTTACTTCCCTGTTCTTGTAATCGGTATGGACTTTAGTGTATTTTGCAAAAAAAAAAAAAAGTTTTTTTCTTCATGTGTGTTGTTTTCGTGATTTTTGGGGTCGCTGATAATGAAAATGAACTCAAACTAAAATCCAAGATAGTTCCGGTCACTATTCTAGAATCCTTCGCTTTGCTCTGGATTCAAAATAGCGCCTTCGCCGTAAAAATATTATTTTGCTCCCTTGTCATACAATCCACTATATTGTTTCAGCTCGTGGAGGATTTTGACCAGTCTTATCCTAATCACGCCAACAATTTGTACTTAAATTTTCCTTCTATAAAAATAAGATTGATTGAACTATTGAAGAAGAAGAACTCGAAAGACAGTTACTGTGATGATATCAAGAAGCTGGCAGATGGTAAGTGTCACCCTTATATAAGCTTAACACCCATAGGTAATAATTATAATTGCGAAAGTCTGTCGGTCTGATAAGCTTTCACGATTAAACGCTGCACCGATTTTGATGAAATTAACTGAGATAGCTGAAGAAAGACCCATTCATTCCTATGAGTATATCTAATTTTCAACAGGCGAAACCGCGGGGCGGAAAGCTAGTTATAGAGCCAACGTTTCTGGTTCACCCGCATGTAGTGGGTTCGATTCCCACCAGGGACACAAATCTAAAATTTAATTTTGTAAAAAAAGGGGAAAGAAAAAATAAGTACAGCCTCTAAAGTTTTTCTTAGCATTTACAACCCAGCGTCTTTTTTATTTATTTATTTATTTGAGTCCGTAGTCAACATAGAACCCTTAAAGTTAGACCATGTCCGTCTGTCTGTCTGTTCGTCCGCGGTCCAGCTCAAAAACTATTGGTACTAGAATGTTGTAATTTGGCATGAGTACACAAGTTAATTACGCCGACAAAGTGGTAGAATAAAATCGATACCTCCCCTACGTGTAAAGTGGGGATGATAATTTTTTTTTGCGTTCCCTATCGTGTGGGGTATCGTTGGATAGGTCTTTCAATAATACTGGGGGTCTCAGGAGACCGTTTTTTGTTTAGTAAACCGTTTGTGAGTTATTAAGCTTAGAGTCAAGTGAACTGAGTTATAGCACGGTCTGGTCTGGGGTCACTGTTTCTGACATTGGTTTTTACACAAACCTCTGACAGCAGGGATTGCAAGCTCACATGAGTGTGTGTGTGTGTGGGGGTGAGTGAGTGGGTGTATGTGTAATATATATTAATATAATACCTTTCTTTTTTCAGGTGACACTGAAGAAAATAAAAACCTTGCAGCTATACTATCCCTAACGGAACTTATAACGCCAAGTATTGTGGCGCTGCCTACTAGATCTGGAACAGAATCTTCTCCACCAGCAGCTAAAAAAAAAAAGGGAGGAAAAGAAAGCAAATGGAGACCATCAAAGTCAGAGAGTCGCGAAGCGTTTGTGAAACATATCCCAGATGAGAGTTATTTGATGCTTGTCCTAACTCAAAGACACAAAAAACTTAGCGACAAAGGGTTTACCCAGCAACCATACGTCGTAGTCGTGGGTGATTTACACGATATTAAATCATACTTTGTTGTGGTAAACCCCAAAATTTATTACAGCTGTCCAAATATCTTGAAAGCAGTAGATACCTGTTTTAAATTAATATGGGCACTAAACCTGGAGTATGCTCCACCTTGCTATGGGCCGTGGCTTTTTTTGCAAAAAGCATTATACAAACTTTCTAGCACATTTGATAAGGGCTCCACGTCTGTAGAATCTTTAATGACTGACTGTAACTTAGCTACATAAGCATACTTTGATTTTCATTTTGTTTTTATGTTATTTTGATGTTACTACCTCAAAAAAGGCTGCAACTTATGATAGTATATTTATGTTTAAGAATATCTCTTATTAATAAGCATATGGTCTTCATAAGATATAACTCATTTAGGTGAAAATCAGTCGTATTTAAATATGGTGCTCTGTTTCCTGTGTAGAAATAAATTTCAATCTTTTGGTGCTTTTAAAGCCCATCTTACTTTGGCACACAAAAGCTCGGAATATAAAACGTTGATTTGCGCTGAACAAAACTGTGACAGAAACTTTCAGTTATTGAGGTCTTTTAAGAGGCATTTGCAAACTCACGGCATTGAGTCTTTAGAAGATAGCTATTCTTCAGTTTTACGAGTTGAAAATACAGACGATGGTGATGTCACTTGCCAGACAGCTTCATCTTCTCAAAACAATCTTGATGTAGATGTTGCTCCTTTACTAGAGCTAGATAGTGAACATACTTCTTTTGAATCATCCATATCTGAATTTATAGCTCAGTTATATGGTAATCAAAATCTTCCTAGAAAAATAGTCGACACATTTATTGGTGGACTGAAAAATTGCTTATCACAGTCGTTAATTTCAGCAATTAGTAATCAATTGGAAGAATTATCACAGTCTCAAAAAATACCAGCTTCATGTGTTGAAGTCATAATGAATAGCATAAGACCAGTTTTAACCTTGCCTTGGGAAAAATTCGATACTGAACATAAAAGGCTAAAATATTTTGAAAAAACCTTTATAAAACCTCAACAAGTTGTAATTGGGCAGAGATTAGATACTGTCAAACAAGACGGTGTGACTAAGCTGGTACCGGTAGTTTGTGTACAAAGTTTCATTAGTATCAGACATGTATTAGAAATGTTTTTCTCTCTCGAAGGAATCCTTGTTGAAACTTTAAACTATATGACAATTTTGAAAAACAACTCTGAGCTGCTTAATGGTGCTCTTGAAAATTTTATACAAGGCTCTTATTGGAAAGAAGTCATGCAACGTAACCGAGGAAAAATTGTGATGCCTCTTTTTCTATATTATGATGACTACGAAACAGGAAATGTACTGGGAAGCCGATCAGGGCATCACAAATTAGGCGCTGTTTACTTAATGATACCTTGTTTGCCACCTTGTCGCATTTCGTCCCTGAATAATATTTTTCTGTTTCTGTTATTCCACTCGTCAGATAGAGTGCAATTTGGTAATCACGTCATATTTCGGTGTGTTATAGACGAACTTAATTTTCTCAGTAGGCAAGGTATTGAGCTGGATGTCTCTGGATTTACTGGAAAAATTTATTTTGAGCTCGGTTTGATATTAGGGGACAACTTGGGCATCCATTCGATTTGTGGATTTATGGAAAGCTTTTCCGCAAACTTTCCATGTCGAACGTGTAAAACTAGAAAGGACGTATTAAAATATCAGTGTGCAGAAAATTTTTCACTTTTGCGGAATTCAGTAAATTACAGTTTTGATCTTTTAACTAACAATCCTTCAGAAACCGGAATAAAAGAAAAATGTGTTTGGTCAGATCTTGATAACTTTAATCTTTTTGATCAAGTAGGAGTCGACTGGATGCACGATATTTTAGAAGGCGTAGCGAAATACGTTATGTGTGCAGTAATTAAAAATCTCACTCAAGATGAAAAAGTTTTTACTTTAGAAATGTTGAACCAAAGATTAGAGGCATTTTCTTACGGTCCCGATAATAGAAACAGACCATGTGCAATGTTGATTGAACATCTAAACCAGGGAAATATACGATTGTCTTCATCTGAAATGTTAACATTAATACGATATTTTTCTATACTTGTTGGAGAATTTGTACCTATGGAAAATGAATATTGGAAACTTTACATTAAACTTAGAATTATTGTTGAAATACTCTCATCTACGGCAATAGCAAAAGGCACCGAAGAGCTTTTACAATCAAATATTACCGAATTAAATTCCCTGTACCTTTTACTTACTAATGATACACTAAAGCCCAAATTTCATCATTTATTGCATTACCATACAGCTCTTCAGAAATTTGGTCCTTTAATTTTTGTGTGGTCCATGCGATTTGAAGCCAAGCACAGAATTTCTAAAATAGCAGCTAGAGCATCATTTAATAGGAGGAACCTTACGTTATCTATTGCTACTAAACATCAGTTAAAGTTAAACGAAATGTTTCTTAAAGGCAAAATGGATGATATTATTAACACGGGTCCTGAAACAGAATGTGACATTTTTGAATCGCAACATATTACTCAAACCTTCAATTTGCCAGCAGGACAAAAACTAACAAAAACTTCTTGGTCAAAAGTATCTACTACTCATTATTCTAGAGACACTATACTTGTTTATAGTATGAGCTCAGACGACGCTTTGGTTTCTTTTTTCAAATTAACTGATATTTTTGTTCTGGATTCTAAACATGATTTAATATTTAAAGGAATTTTGTTAGAAACATTGAATTTTGACGAACACTTCTACGCTTATGAGGTCATAGATTCTCCAAATTTGAGGTATGTAGCCAAACGTCACAGTCAATTAGAATCTCCTATTCCCTGCAACATGAGCAAAGTAAATATAAATAAAAGATTGGTTACTTTGCGTAGCCCAATCTGATTTTAGTGAATAAAATATATTTTTCTATCAAGAGTCGTTTTTAAGTTTCTGCGATGGCAGCCTCTTTATTAAAAATTAAAGATATAGAATATAAGATACTTTTATAAGCAATAACTGGCACAAGACTGTTAAATAAGGCAAAACTGGTATACAAGACTTACCTGTATCTAGTTTTATAAATGTTATAGATATTATTAAACATGTTTTAATTAAGCGCTTTATTTTAAAAAGGATAAAAAAATCTACTTTCGGGTTTTATCATGGAACTACCAAAACGTTGCGCGGTAGTAAAATATATATTTCTTACACCCTTTGTTGTACCCGTCACAATATGTTTCATGTTCAATGAAAGTTGATCCAGTTTATTATTTCTTTCATGGCATCCGTACTTACAAATAGAAAAAAAAACTTTTTTTTATGTAACGTAGGCAGGTATGCATGATGTTAAAAAGGGTATTTAAGAAAAAGGTGTATTTTACTATCAAGGTATGTCTAAGTGTTTATATGCAAAAGCAACCTGTTTTGGAGAGGCTCATTTAGAGGTGTAAGATATTTAGAATAAGATAAGACTGTGTACTTGGGCACTGTTCCATTAGGTACCTAAGGTCATATCCTGTTGTCATTGCTCGTAAGATGGTGCGATGGTTGTGAACAAAAGTTGTTTAGTTTAACGAGTAGAGTACGCGCTAAAGATATCGGGAACTAATAACGAAGCACCCTCTTAATTTAAGCCCGATTCTCTTACTGGGCATTTAAACAAAATAATCTGTTCATTATTTAAAATAACGTGTTAATTTGGAATAACGAATGTTAATTTTTTCAAATTTTTATTAATTTCCGGTGAATCTGGGAAAGAGTACAAACAGCATCAGTTCATGAAACTAAACATTTTTCACAAAAACTCAGGAAAAGACTAAACATTTCTACCTTCCAGAGAATCAGTCAGCATTTCCTATACAGGAACTAAATTAGAAGTCAAAATATTTTTGACGTTTCCTGATAAAATAAATTGTGAAAATTTGTTCAGTTTCATGGACTGGTCACTCTACGAAGTTTTTGGAAGGCCGTCCATAACACCCGTTTATTCTAATGTTATAACAATTTCGTTCATTTTATGTTGATTATTTAACTTACTGTTTTGATTAAAAATAAACGAGTCAAATTACTTGATTATTTTATTTCAGTACCTAACACTTATGAATATTTCAAATTATCTTTATTACGTTTAAGTTGTATGTTTGTTGCTATTGTTTGTTTTTTGCGTTTAAGTTGTATGTCTTCTGTTACTATTAAGTCGTTTATTTGTTGCTTTTGAGTTGTTTGTTAAGGCTCAATTTACACCGAAATCGAATCGAATTTTTGCAACGAAATTGTACATAGCATAATGAACCTTGTGTAACGTACGTAATTTGTACGTTAACCAATTGACTTAAAGTTCATTATGCTATGTAGAATTTCGTTGCAAAAATCGTCGCTTCGCTTCCATTCCGCGGCGATCTAAATTGAGCCTTAACAAACAAATCAATAGCGACAAGTATACAACTTAATCACAACCAACATACAACTTAAACGCAACTAACATGCAATTTAATAGCAACAAACATGCAATTTAATAGCAACAAACATACAACTTAATAGCAACAAACATACAACATAATAGCTACAAACAGACAACATAATAGCAACAAACATACAACTTAATAGCAACAAACAAACAACTTAATAGCAACATACATACAACTTAAGCACAACAAAGAAGTACTAAATTCAGATCAACACTTTTAATTACTTAACTTTAATAAGCTACATGATCTATACAAAGACGTACTTACATCAATCAATTAATTGTCATTATTAAATATATCATCTGACATGATCCTATCAAACAAATCACCTATCGTCATAAGTATATTTCATTTTAAAACTTACAATTTTAATGATTTAATCTATCAGATAAGATGTTGAAATCAATCAAGTGACTTAAACATTGGTCATGTGCTTTATTAGCTTAAACAAGATACCTAAACGCTTTGTTAAAGGGCAAGTTAATATCAGTCAAGTTAATTATTCAAATTAATCGAGAAAATTTATAAAGCGACTATTTATACTTAATTACGCTTTGCGATTGGCCAAAAAAGTGAACAAGTTCTTAATAAAATCTACAAAAATCATAGCGAAATCCATAAAGTAATCTTATTAGGGACAACTCAATATACTTTATTACTGTAATCGTACACCTTTGTGCGTTCCTATATAAATAAGTTACATGAATGACGGAGACACATTCTTGATACATAATATCATTTATTTTTCTCAGTGCACAATCATCAACCGATGGCAACGATAATCTCAATCAACCACTTAATTCCGGCTTTAATAAACGGAGATTAAACGTGGAACTGAACACTATTTGCTAATGAACTGGCAACACGCGCGGTGACAGCCCATGTCGCTGTAATCAAACATAATGAACGACGTTAATTGATTTAATTGAGCCATGGTGTGGTTGTGCCGTCAGGCCTGTATGTATTATTCACATGCAACTGTCAAAGTCATTTTGACAGCAATTTGGTAACGGGATGATTAGTATGGAGAGTGTATGTGAGAATCGTAGCAAGTGGCGTTCTATAGTTTTTGACAAAAAAGCAAGAGTTTAAATAATGTATGTAGCAAACAGAGATTAAAAAATATTGGAAATAATGAATAGATTTCTCTTGTTGACAAAGAAGATTGTATCTTGTATTCGCATGAGCTGTAATGTCTTTCGCCAAATCTGTTCAGTAGTTAAAATGTAATGGACAGACTAATGTAAGTCGTGGGTTCGAACCCAGACAGGCGCATTACTTTGTGTAATTTATTTCATCACCACTGCTCTGAAAACGGTGAAGGAAAACATCGTGAGGAAACCGGCATGTCCTAGAACCAAAAATTCGAAGACATGTGACATCTACCAATCCGCACTGGGCCCGCGTGGTGGTTTATAGCCCATTCTCTCTCATAGAGAGGAGGCCTGTGTCCCAGCAGTGGGAACATTAATAGGCTGATGATGATGATGATGATGGACAGACTCGGTTCTATTTTTGTTTCTTTTATTTTTGTTGCTTTTGCATTTATTTTTATTTTTATTTATTTATTTATTGGTTTACCAACAATTGTTTACACTAGATAAGGGCATAAAAACAAGCAAAAACATATTAACAATAGTGTACAATCACTTATAGGTAAACTCAGCATGCAAAACGAAAGTTGTACGTACAATATAGAAAAAGAAGAAGAAAACTACCTTAATGTATATAAACTACTAAATCAAACTACTACTTAATCTAAATCCTTACATGTTATTTAAATCCTGACACAGAGAACTACGAAAAAAAAAAAAAAAAAGTTAAGTTAATCCTTATCTAGGTTTTTCAAAGTTTTCGCTTTTAGACTGTTTAGTGAGTCAAAGTGCAAGTCGATAAGATCGCTACATTCATTAATTATCTTGCTTAACCTCGCGACAGGAGAATTAGCGCCTAAGACCGTTCGTCGGAGAGGTGGACGGAGTGGCGTTATTGGCTTACGAGGAATCCTTGAAGGCACACGAAATTTAAAAGAATTTAGTATCTGTGGGCAGTCAATTTTATTGGCCATTACTTTGCCCACAAACATTACGTCAACAAGGCGACGGCGCTTTTCCAGCGAAATCATTTTAAAGCATTTCAGCCGCTTGGTATATGAACGTATTTTTTTTGCTATTCCGCTGGTAAACGCCAGGTGCCACAGAAAGCGTTTTTGGATTCTCTCCAGACGCAACGAATGTGTAGCGTAGTGCGGACGCCAGATCACACTGCAATATTCCAACAGGCTTCGAATGAGACTATTGTAAAGCATAATTTTAGTTTTAGGACACCTAAACTGTTTGCAATGTCTTAAAACGAAACCAAGCATTCTAGAAGACTTTTTTATTATGCAATCTACGTGTGGGATAAAAGTTAATTTAGTATCAAAAGTAACACCGAGGTCTTTTGTTGTGTTTAGTTCTGCTATTTTGGTTTCATTTATGTGATAATCTTCTCTTAATAAATTATGCTTTCTTGTAAACTTGACATGATAGCATTTACTGGGATTTAACAGCATTGAGTTGCGTTCGCACCATTTCAAAATCAAAAATCAAAATCAAAGCATTTATTTCAAGTAGGCCAGTTACAGGCACTTTTGAATTGTCGAAACAAATATGAAAATTAAATGTAGCTACAGTCCCAGACACAAGACATAAAAACTGTGAAAGTACTGTAGTTGCCCATTCCCTAGCGTAGATCTCTATGGAGAAGAATGGGCAAGAAACTCCATGGACACTCTTTTAAATCAGAATATTTTTACAAAATCTTGGTTACATCATTCATGTTGAGATGGTACATTATGTGAGAACAATGTAGCAAGATGTGCACGTTAAAGGTGTCCATAGTAAAAAAAAAAAACAAAAACAATTAAAAAATAAAATTATTAAATTCAAAAGCCGTGGCAACCAAGAGCTGACCAGTCCCAACTGACAGCGCTCGTTCACGAACATGACGCATGTATCAGCACCGGAACTAAATGATCCGACACACGCGTCACCATCAGCGAGACATTTGAGTGAGCATGACATATCTCCTAATCGCCACGGCACATTCAAGTCAAGGAAAAACGTAGGTTTCTAGCGACTGATAGCATTCTAGTACATAGCACTCACACAATATGCGATATGCGGCTATATAATAATAAAGAGATTGATTCTATACAATGCAAAGATAGTTGTACAATCTTCAGCAGCTCCAACAATACAATTTAATGCTATCAATTTATGCGCCCCTGTCGTTGTGGAGCAGGACCGGCATTGAGCCAAGCAGTTTTATCAGCGATATAGTCGTCCAATTTGTAATATGCTTGCTTACAAAGTGTGCGTTTAATACATGTTTTAAATTTTGTTTCATTCAGCTCAAGAATGCTTTGTGGAATTTTATTATAGCATCTCAAACAGTACCCCATGAAAGATGAGTCTACTTTAGCGAGTCTGAAGCCTGGCTGAACTAATTGGTCCCTATTTCTAGTACTGTAATTGTGTCTGTCACCTCTTTTACCAAAAATATGTAGATTTTTTCTTACGTACATTATGTTTTCGTAGATGTATTGACAATGTACAGTCATGATGTTTATTTCCTTAAACAGTTCCCTCAAAGAATCGCGCCTACGAAGATTGTATATGGCTCTGATGGCTCTTTTTTGCAGAATAAATATAGACTCAATGTCAGCAGCCCGTCCCCATAACAAAATGCCATAAGACATTATACTATGAAAGTAACTAAAATAGACCAATCTAGCAGTATCTACATCAGTAAATTGACGGATTTTTCTAATAGCATATGCTGCCGAACTTAGCCGCCCCGCCAGAGATGTTAAATGAGAACCCCATTGTAGCCTTGAATCAAGCGTAATCCCCAGGAAAACCGTTTTATCTACGAATTCAAGTTTCTCTTTATTCAGTACTATATCACAATCGCTACTTTTAACATTCGGTAAAGCAAATCTTATGCATTTCGTTTTTTTTTCATTTAGTACTAAATTATTTGCTGTGAACCAATTATGGACTTGAAGTAGGGCATTATTCACGTCATCTAAATTTTGGGCCCGTCTATTGATCTTAAAAATTAGGGAAGTGTCATCGGCAAATAACACCATATTTTGAGGTTGGTTTTTCAGTAAATAGGGTAGATCATTTATATATACTAAAAAGAGGAAAGGACCCAATATTGAGCCTTGCGGAACCCCCATTTTTATTTTTAAACCCTGTGAATTAACACCATTTATTTGAACATATTGTTGTCTATCACTCAAATAAGATTTTAACAAACTAAGTGCAAGTTTACCTAGTCCGTAATGCTCAAGTTTCAAAAGCAATGTGTCGTGATTTACACAATCAAATGCTTTGGAGAGATCACAAAATATTCCTACAGCGTCTTGGGACTCTTCCCACGCCGTAAATATGTGCTTTATTAAGGTTACACCGGCGTCGGTTGTACAACGTCCCTTGGTGAAACCATACTGTTGATTGTGTAAGATTCTATTGGTGTTAAAATGTTTGACCATTTGATTAAGCATTATCTTTTCGAACACCTTACTAAAAACTGGCAACACGGATACAGGCCTATAATTATTTGTATCTTTACTATCACCGGATTTGAAAAGAGGTATGACTTTACTGTATTTCATTAAATCAGGGAAAACTCCTTGGTCTACGCACAAATTAAAAATTAAAGCTAAGTATGGAGCTATAGTCTCAAGTATGGATGTACAAACTTTGATAGACATTCCCCATAGATCTTCGGTCAGTTTGATTTTTATTTGCCGAAAAGCTTTAATAACTATCATCGGGTTTATGTGTTTAAATTTAAATTCAGCCTGGCATCCAGACACATTCGCCTTTAGTAAACCAATTGAGACTTCAGGAGAGGAATTTAGAGCCTCCGTAGTTTTTAACGGTATATCGGTAAAGAAATTTACAAATTCTTGAGCTACTTCCTGATTAGAGCTTTTAGGACCACATGCTGTATCTAATGTGAAGCTAGTATTACGTGTTTTCTTCCTGTTAGTCTCGCTATTTATGACTTTCCAAACTGTCTTTATTTTATTTTCTGCTGTTTTGATCTTGTTGCTAATGTGCAAGGCTTTGGCAACCTTGCATGTATCTCTAAAAATTTTTGAATACTTAGCAACATATTTGTTAAAAGTTTCAGTGTTCATATAAGGCTTAAGGCCATAAAGCTCAAATAGTGTTTCCCTACTTTTTCTGATACCTCTAGTTGCCCAATCACTAAATATAAATTTAGGGCAAATACTTTTTGACTTCTTTTCAAAAGTTTTGTTGAATTCAGTGTGAACTATTGAAAAGAAATTATCATAAAATTGATTTATATTAATATCGTCATGGCTCATAACACTTAATTTGTTCTGTAGAGAAATATTATACCTATTTAATTTGTTAGAAGTTATGGGTCTAAATTTAATCTGAATTTTTTGCAATGGTGTATTACACCTAAAAGTTACAGTTTGTCCGCTATGGTCAGACGGCAGACAATTAACTATGGCTTTATCTAAGTAATCACAATCACAGAAAACATTATCTATACAAGTAGCAGAAGATGGAGTGACTCTAGTAGGTTCTATAAAAGTGTTGGTCAAGTCAAATGACTTAAAAAGATTTAATAACCGACTGCTATTTGAATTTTCTTCTAAAATATTGATGTTAAAATCACCACAAATAATTATAGATTTATTACTGGCTGCACGTTTTGCCAGGACATCTTCCATTATTGACTCAAATAAGGAAAAGTTTTGATAGTTTGGGGGTCTGTACACACACACAATAACATGCTTATCTAGCTCAACACAGGACAGTTCGACGCAATGTTCAGCCGAGAGACCTATTATGTCGTTACGTTGCTTATATCTTAAACATTTTTTTACAAAAATTAAGGAACCTCCACGAAGCATAGTTTTACGGTTATAGCAGCTACCCACCATATAGTTCTCATAATTAATAAGCATTTGGTAATCCTTAAGCCAATGTTCAGTAAAACAAATAATGTCAAACTTACTTTTTTCTAAAAACAATTCTATTTCTAATAATTTTGAAGAAATGCCTTGGATATTTTGGTGGAATAATTTTAAAGTGTTCTGCTGAGGCCCTTTTTTACTAGCTAATTGAGTGCAAGAAGATACCTTGCTGTTGGTAGGTTTAACAATATTGTTAATGGCACCTTCTGTTGTCTGACTTTCTAGTTTAAATTAATATTAATATCTGGAGAGAGCCCCGAGACTCCCGTGCCATCGCCAGACAACAAGATCCTATCACTAATATACCCTACTTGAGAATTTTCCACGGTGACATATGGATCCTCCTCAGTATAATGTTTGTAAACATCAATAGCACTAATGCTATATTTATTTAAGGTCACCACCTGTTCATTAGTATTATTACTAATAGTCGCAGTATTTACAATATAACTAAACTTAGACATACTACTTATGTCTGTGTGAATATTATAAGCTAATAGCCGAGCTATTTTGTGTCTACAACTAATAGGTAGATACACTTTACCCCGGGTCGAACTAAGTTTATCAACAAAAGTGTTGATATCAAGAAATATAAGTTTGTCACTGTAGTGACCTGCTAAAAAATGTAAATGTCTATTTAAGAAGTGAATATAATTGTTTTTTCTGTTACATAAATTTTCAAAATATGGAAAAGCGCACAATATTATTTTATTACAATTTAATTTCAACAACTCTGAGACACAATCAGTGATGTCTTCCTTTTTAATCTTTGCACTATTACCAACACATATAGTAATGGTGGTACTAGGATCACAAACAGTCTTAGTTACAGATGCCATAATCTGTTTGTAGTTTGACCCTGGCATACAATTGTTTTGGGTACAATAACTCAGGTTATTACTAATTAATTTACCTAGCCCCCTACCTATACTGTCAGAGAACATAACTGAATGATTACAGTCACGACTAATAGGAGAAACAAAATTACCAATCTCAGGCAGACTATCATGCAACTCAGGCTGTACTACGTGTGAGTAATCTAATGTAATATTAGTTGTTTGTTGGTTTGATATGCTGTCCTGAGACAAATTCTCAACCTGGTATGGGTCCTCCATTACCTCAGGCTGGATAGTATCATGGTTGGTAACTGTCTGGCAACTACATTGACCCATTAAAAACTCATTTGCTGCATAAATATGTTCCCTAATTTGTTTCTGAGAAATCTTATACCTACTAGAAAGGGAACTTAGTGATTCCTGAAGTACCTGTATTTCAGACTGCAAATGCTGAGTATCAATTTCATAAATTTTTATACTGTCCTCTAATTTAATTTGGTAATTATTTAACTTATTAAGTAAATCAACACGCTCTTTCCTCAGTGGAATATATTTGGAAAAGCGTTTATGTTGTTTCCTAAATTGATTACATTTTTTAATTATTCTGTTTAATTTTGCATATTATTTTTTAATCTTCCTATTGCTAACTATAAAATTCTGTTTTAGTAAGGAATCTTCAGTTAGATCAATTGTTATTAAGGGGGGTTACAATTAGTTTTTAATAATTCATCATATAAGAGATTTGTTTCTATAACCTGAGTACATTCTTTTTCTTTCTGTAACTTAACTATACAATTATTGGCATGAATTAACTCATCTTCCAGATCCCTAATTTTAAACAAAGCCTCCTCATACAAGTTACTACAATTATGAAAACCATCCGTGACCACCTTCAGCTGATCCAGTTCATCAACAACGTCCAAGTATTGCTGATGTAGGTCTACTAGCTCCCGTTTTAAGCTGGAGTTTTTGCTATTAACTTTATTGACTTCCACCTCACTCTCTTCTCTTTCCTGCAACAGTAGTTGAACTTGGAGGTTGGATTCTTTGAGTTCTTGGAGGGCCGTTCTCAATTTTAGCTCCATATCTTGAGCAGTAGCCTTACGGGTCATCACAGGCATGGTTACAGGATTGGTTACTGAAAATTAGAAGTAAAGAAACGGTGTTAACTAGTAGAATGGACAAATAAAGTGAAGTTAGCGATGAAAGGGAAAGAAAAAAAGTTAAAGTAATGAAATGAAATGAGGTAGGCTGCTATAGCTTTAAAATATTATCCAATTCAATGTAAATAATTGAATAAATATTTAGTTTCATTGGTTCTATTGTCCTAATGATTTACTTTTTCCTATGTGGGTATGTTGCTAAAAAAAGAAAAAAAAAAATAATACTATTACATTATGCATACATTATTAATGCAAGACAATAAATTATCTTAAACGATATATTTAATCATTTCCATTGAAAAGATTGATTTGAATAAAATAAAAAAAATAAACAGAGATGAGATAAGGAATTACTCAGTTTTGATGTTATAAGACCGGTTGTCAACAAAGAGATTTAGAACCAGTACAGGGAACTAAATACGCGAAAAATTATACTAGAAATGGGCATGGATTTGTAATAGAGATAAAGAGAGGTTTGTGCGCTGTTATTAAATAAAAACTAAACAATACTTCCCCTGAATTATCCGTTTATGTCCGTAGTTAGAACGTCAGCTGTTTTTTTTAGGTTACCGGTACCGTTGTAGTGCCGAAAAACTTCATTAATTATCAGGATAACAATTATCCTGAGTATTTACGCATTTATGATACGTTTACACAAACAATTACACCATAATATAACTTATTTACTAATTAAATTTAAATTTAACAAGCCTTTTGAGATCACTCTGCAAAAGGTTGACATCATGTTGGGACTTAATAATTTTAACAAATTTCAAGTCGTCGGCATACATAAAAACCTTAGAATGTAAGAAACATTTTGGAATATCATTTATAAAGAAATTAAACAAAACTGGACCCAAATGAGAACCTTGTGGAACTCCGGAAGAGATATATTTGTTGTCAGACTGAAATCCGTTTATCACTACATAAAAAGATCTGTCCAGAAGATATGAGCTTAACCAAGAAAGCAATGATCCAGTTATACCATAAGCTTGCAACTTATGAACCAATATTTTATGTGAGACTTTGTCGAAAGCCTTACTAAAATCCGTATATATGACGTCGGCTTGGTGACCTGAATCAATTGCCTCTGATAATAGCTCGGTAAACATAAAAAGATTTGTGTTTGTTGATCTAGCTTCCACAAAGCCATGCTGCTCGTCGCATAAGTACAGTTTTAAGTGCTTTTGAATAAATGGACAGATCAGAGATTCGAAAATTTTTGCAAAACACGACAGAATTGATATCGGTCTGTAGTTAGAGACTAAATCGTCCTTGTCAGATTTATGTATAGGTACAACTTTTGCCACCTTCCATTTTGATGGAAAGACCCCGGAGGTTAAGGATTTATTGTAAATAAGTGACAACGGGGTTACTAACTCAGCCGCACACTCATAGATAAAGATTGGTGGAATCCCATCTGGTCCAGCCCCCTTGTTGCAATCCAGACTTTTTAGCTTCTTGTATACACTTTCACTGTTAACAATAATGTTTGATAAACATAAGCTATGAATTTCAATGTTATTTAAAAACTCTGTGTTGTTGCCGTTGTAATCGTCTTGAATAGGGCTATAGACAGAAGAAAAGTAAGATGCGAAAAATTCACAGATTGTCGTGGGGTCAGATGATGTACTAGTACCATTTGTCATTGCATTTATAATATTATTAAGGAAGTGTAAAAGTATGTTCAGCCAGTAGGTACCTATGAATCTCGTCATCTCTCATCTGCTATACGATTTTCACTGCATATTATCAGTTAATTGGTTATTCAAACTTAAAAACTTTAAAACGGATCAGAAGGTTTAAGTCTTGAATAGTGGAGCAGCGTGCCAAAAGTTTTGCAAGATGGTGGCAAAAAGGTCAGATAAATTCGACTTCAAGAAACTATTGTTGCTAATCCTTTTCAGTTTGTCGGAATACTAGCACCAGGCTAGGCACTAACCACGCGACAAAGATGATGAAAGTGAATTTCACAGATTTTCTATTGTAGAAGACGATGATCATCATCATTCATCATCATCATCATTTCAGCCAAAAGACGTCCACTGCTGGACATAGGCCTCCCCCAAGTGTCGTCACATTGAACGGTCCCGTGCGACTCGCATCCAGCGGATTCCCGCAACATTCACCAGGTCATCGGTCCACCTAGAGGCCTTCCAACGCAACGTCTTCCGGTTCGCGGTCGCCACTCCAGAACTTTTCGGCCCCATCGGCCATCCGTTCTGCGAGCAATGTGCCCTGCCCACTGCCACTTAAGTTTGGCAATTCTTCGGGCATAATGGCTGTGTGGAGAATGATAATAAAGAAAGAAAGAAGAAATAAATAAAGAAAGAAAAATATTTATTTATCACAGGGACATGACATGCATAAAAAAATGAAAACAGAAACAATAAACATAACAAACATTCATTGCACGTCGTGAGTGCGATAAATGAGTTACCACTCAGCATGATGCTGTTGCAGCATGCGCTGGTTTTCAGCGGTCAACCGTGAAAAGAAAAAAACGTACGGAAGACAACATAGAGTGGTACTTATTTAAATATTTGATTAAGTAATTAGAAAAAAACAAACAAACAGTATGTAGGGTGCTTCCCTAACATAAGTAATGTCAATGCAAATGTAAAATGTCAAATTTAAACTTAAATGCAGAAAATGTCAGTGAATGCTCAACGGGATGAATCTAAAATAAAAATGCAAGTTGTCCGACTCAAACCACGTCTAATTGAACACTAAAAATGTAATATACATAAAATGCATAGAACAATGCAATATGTCAGTGTCAATGCACTGCCAAATGTAGGTCGCGTTCAAAGTGCAAATACGCGAGCCTACTGGCTAACTTATTGTAATAAATATATTTTAAAACCCATGTACGTTCACCGTACATATTGCCACAACACAGAAAGAGAATAATTAAATAACAATCCCAAAATATGTAAAAAAAACTACAATAAGAATGTAAAAAACAATGTAAAAATGTAAAAATGCAGGACTCCAATGTAAATATGATTGATCTACGACTACTATGAAGAAATATAACTAAAGTCTATAAATAGAATGTCACCATAATAATAAATTAGCACACATCACTATGTTTTTCAGTGTCAAATTTCACTTCACTTGAGGTAGGGTTAGCACACGACACTTTATTCACTTTTGAGTCCCGTTTGTCGATCTTGCTGTTCCTGTCCTCGATGTCATGATCTTCTTCTCGTCTGCTTCTACTTCTCGCGTCTTGCGGACCCTCCCCCTGTCTTTGGGTTGCCATCTTTCGCCAAAAGTACACCGATGTTACAAACAGTGCAATGCTAATCGCAACAACCACATAAATTGCAATGTAGTGATGAACGTCGTGAGAGGATAAAGTGTCTAGCTTAGACTGTTTTTCTATAGAGCGTAGTTGCGTGTCAATCTTCTTGAACGTTTCTTCGTGCGTTTCAATATGCAACGTTGAGTTACGAATCGATGTATTGATTATGTTGTTGATTGGAGAGATCGTGGGCACGATCATCGCATATGGTACTTTGACTAAAATGTTACTTGTATGTTCCATATATGCGTGCAATGTGAATGAGTCGCCTTGCAAGTTGCATCCTTGTTTCAGCGTTATCAGACCCGAGTGACGTATCGTCTCCGATGTCATTTGAGTGCCGCACACTAATTGTACTTCGCACGCGTCACAACAATAATAGAACCAGGTGTTTTGTTTATGTAATTTGACCCATTTGTCGGCGCATACTTTTATTTCCGTATGGCAATAAACGCTGTGTTCTTCGTTGTCTCGAATCAGCTGTACATCGCAAATAGATTTGTGACGATCACCGTTGTTGTATATAGGGTGATTTAGTTTGCACAGTAGAGTTTGGTCATGTAATTTTTGGCATTCGTTAATGTCATATTGTTCTAGGGGTATAAATAAGTATTGGTTGGCATTAAATGCTATTAATGCAGAGTTGGGAATAACGTACATTACCCGATTTATGTCAATACGTTGAGGAATGCTGATAAGTCTGTTAAGTTCGTATAGGGCATCACTCAAGATCGGTACTTTTATTTCCATCAACAGGTAGTGTTGTGTTATGCGTGCATGTATTCTGAACAGCCTGTAGATGTCTCTTATGTCATTACGAACTTCAGGTAGTGTAGAATCGCGAGGTAGTAGTCGAGCTACTCTATCTAGTTCGCTTTGCATTTGGGTTGGTGATAATAGATGTACGTCCATATGTCCTTGGTACATATTTGTCAGTGTGTTGATGAGTGATTCTTGGATATCTTTTAAGTTTTGGGCCATTCTGTCTGCAGCTATGGCCGATGTAATGATGTAGAATGCATTGGAACTCTCAAGTTTATCTTTGAGCGTCTTGTTTTCTAGGGACGTGAGGTGATCGTTGATAAAAATGAACTGCTTCACCATTGTTGCTTCGTTACGCTGTACAATGTTGTTCTCGGTTTCCAGAACACTTGTCTGGTTTTTAAGCAGTTGGAATAGGTGATTTTCATTGTGTTGGATTGTGTCGATATCCTGTTCATATTTTTCTGCAAAATGTTGATCTAACACTCCAAATAACGAATTTGCAACATACCCTACTCCGTCGATCATTCCTCTTTTGAACCTGTGTTGAATTATCCGCTGGGACCTCAGTAATTCGTTGTAATAATTTAGTTCACTCGTGCTTTGTTCAAGTTGGTTAATCAGAACATGAAATTGCATCAACCACTCTTCGCAACGAGCTTGCTATATATGCGACACGAATGCTTGCAGAGTGTCCACGTTGCGCCAATAATTTGTCATATTGTAATAGAATACCAGTTTCCATTCATCTCTAATTTCTTGTAGATCTGCAATCTTGTCAAAGTAAATTGTTTGATTTTTTGTCAGTTGGGTAAGTTTCATATCTTGCTGGACAGTAGGTGTTATCAATGTCATAATTAGCATCAGCATATAACATACCAAGCTGTTCCAGGTAAACCTTTTAGCTCGGTTTCGCCTGTTTTTGGGTAGTTTGTTAGTGTCAGTGTTGTGTTGTTCCTCAGCCGCCACTAGTGGTACCAGTTTTGTAATAGGTCGTTTAGTTTCGCCTTTTGCAGTTTGTAATGTCACAAGTCTAGTGTGGCCGTCCTTTCCAGGGTGTAATTCCGCTACTCGACCCAGTGCCCATTTTCCTGCAGGTAACCTTTCATCTTTAATGCATACAATGTCATTTTTCTTTATGTCAGTGTTCGGTCGTTTCCACTTTAGTCTTGCTTGTAGTTGTTGGAGGTACTCTTGCGACCACTTCTTCCAGAAATCCTTGCTAAGTTGTTGTACAATTTGCCACCTCGTGTTTAAACGGTAAGTATTGTCTATGTCGGGTTCTGGAATTGTCATGAGTGATGTGCCGGTTAAGAAATGTCCTGGAGTTAAACAGTTAATCTCTTCGGCGTTCTCTGAAACGGTGCAGAGTGGTCGTGAGTTCAAGCAAGCTTCTATCTGACATAGCAGAGTGGTAAATTCTTCGTATGTCAGACGTTGGTCTCCAATGACCCGTTTGAGATGATATTTCATGCTCTTCACAGCTGCTTCCCACAGTCCGCCTGCGCTTGGCCAGACCGGGGCATTGAAGTGCCATTGAACTCCCATCTCTGATATTTTGCCCAAGAAGAAGTTGTCAATGTTTTCTACAACGCATTTGTATTGTTGCAATAGGATCCGATTTGCACCCACAAAATTCGTGCCGTTGTCGCTGTACATGTCCCGTGGTGTACCTCGACGTGCGCAGAAGCGCTTGAAAGCCGATAGGAATGCTGTACTGGATAGTTCTGATACCAGTTCTAGATGGATGGCTTTTGTTGCTAGACAAACAAATACTGCAACGTACGCCAGCAATGTTCTGACGCCTCGGCCTTTACTTGCCTTGATCTCAACGTGTCCAGTAAAATCGACACCTGTATGTGTAAAAGGGCGAGATACTGTCACTCTCGGCTCTGGTAGATCCGCCATAATCTGGTTTGTTTGTTTAGCATTAAATCGGCGACATGTTACGCAATTGTGTAAGACCTTTTTGACGGCGCGATGTCCTCCTACGATCCAAACTCTTTGTCGTAGATGTGTCAGGGTTAACTTAGGACCTCCGTGTAATGTTCTTCTGTGAGCTTGCCAAATTAATAACTCTGTCAGTTTGTTGTCATGTGGTAGTAGAATTGGATGTTTAGTGTCTTCGGGTAGGCTTGAGTTACGTAACCTTCCACCCACTCGCAGAATGTCATGTTTGTCAAGGAATGGATTTAAACTCAAAAGGTTACTTTTTGTGCTCAAACCTTTGTTTTCCTTCAATCTCATAATCTCGTCATTGAAAGCATGCAATTGACTATGTTTCATTATTAGGTTTTCAGCGCTTTTTAGTTCCGTAGATGTCAAATAAGTAGTAGTACGATGAGTGTCGGTGTTCGAACAGCTGTTAATGAAACGTTTCATCCAGGCAATGACCCTTGTAATACGAGTCAAATCGCTGTGTCTGTCTAATAACTCAATTA
Organism: Xestia xanthographa; assembly: GCA_905147715.2. NCBI lineage: Eukaryota > Metazoa > Arthropoda > Insecta > Lepidoptera > Noctuidae > Xestia > Xestia xanthographa. The sequence continues at coordinate 5,877,506 of LR990655.1, forward strand.
CTATTGAAGACGGTTCACATTTCACAACATACGTTTGCATTTGTTTTTGTTTTGATTCGCATGTTGTCGGTGTAATTGTAATTTTGTCAAAGGTATCTTCACTGTAATTTTTCATCCAGTAGGGACCTTGCCACCACAAAGGATGTTGCAATAGTTGGGAACAACTGATTCCGCGTGACGCGCAGTCTGCAGCATTTTCCTCGGACTTGACATAACTCCAGTGCTGTTTTGGGATTACGTCATGCACTTGCTGTACTCTGTTGCTGACGAACGACTTCCATTTTGTGACGTCCCCGTGCAGCCAGCCTAATACAATCATAGAGTCCGTCCAGGCGTATGTATTTTTGTGCACATTGTCCCATTTAAAGGCTGTCAGGACCTTTTTCATTAGCCGTGAAAGTAGTAGCGCTCCACATAATTCGAGTCGCGGTAGTGTCAATTTTTTGTTGATTGGCGATAACCTTGATTTTGCAGCGATAAGTCTAATCGTAGGCTCGTTTTTGTCATTTTTTGTCAGCAGGTATATAGCGCATGCGTAGGCCTTTTCGGACGCATCGCAGAACCCATGTACTTGGAATGGTTTAGTAATATCTCCCAGCCACCTTGGTATTTGGTATTCGGTTATGTTGTGTAAGTCGCTAGTGAACTGCTTCCATTCTTCTTGCACGCTGTCAGGTAAGGTTTCATCCCACTCGCATCCCGATAGCCAGACGCTTTGGAACAGCAGTTTTGCTTTTACTGTCAAAGGTGTCAGCCAGCCCAGTGGGTCGAAAATTTTCGAGATTTCCGATAGCAGCTTCCTTTTTGTCAATTGGTTTTTATTGTCAAATTGTATTTTGTTTGTAAACGAAAATGTGTCAGTTGTAGGATTCCACTGGACCCCCAGGGCTTTTGTCATTCCATCGTTTGTAAAATGCATTGTCGTTTGGTTAAGATCTGAAGAAAATAAGCTGTCAATCAAGGTCTGGTCGTTGCTTGACCACTTCCGTAGTTTAAGGCCAGCTCCACTCAGCATGTCGATGAGTTGCTTTTGAATTTCTTGTGCTCGTTCGATGGAGTTGCTGCCACTTAGGACGTCATCAACATACATTTCGTTAGCGATGACATCCGCTGCTAACGGATATTTCTGTGCATCATCCTCTGCAAGCTGTTTCAGCGTTCGAAGAGCTAGAAATGGTGCTGCCTTGGTGCCATACGTCACTGTGCATAACTGGAACTCCTTTAAAGGGCCTTGGTTGGATTCCCTCCACAGGATCTTTTGCAAGTGTTGGTCGTCTTCATGGACAAGGATCATGCGGTACATCTTCTCACAATCTGCAGTAAAGACGTACTTGTATAGCCGCCATCCTAATAATAATGTCAATAGGTCTTGATGAAGCTTAGGGCCACACTCCATCAAGTCATTCAGGCTGTAACCTGTGTCAGTTTTCTGGGAGGCATTAAAAACCACCCTCAATTTTGATGTCACTGAGTCCTGTTTTAGGACTCCATGATGAGGTAAGTAGCATGCCGTGTTGCAGTCAGGTTTGCTCTCCTTCATATGTCCCATTACCAGGTACTCTTGCATAAATTTGATGTAACTATCTGATAATTTGTCATCCCTGCCTAATCTCCTTTCTAATTGCATAAACTGTGCTACCGCTCGTGGCTTTGACTTGCCCAGCAGCTGATTAAAATTAGGCTTCATTGGCAAACGAACTGCATATCTGCCATCACCTAATCGCTTGGTTGTTGCAGTGTAGAACTCCTCACAATATCGTTCCTCTGACGTCATAGAATTGCATGCATCGCCATTGATGTCTTCAATTTCCCAGTATTTTGTCAAGTCGTTAACTTCATTAACTACGACGTTGCAATTAAATGTTTTGGTGACATTGCCTGACAATATCCACCCCAACCGTGTTTGTTGAGCCATGGGTTCATTAACCTCCCCTTTGACTAAGCCATTCATGAGTATTTCGGAAAATACGTGTGCATCCAGAAGTATGTCAATGGGCCTAGATAAGTTGTAATCTGGGTCGGCTAGTGTGATGTCTGTCACATGAGCCCAAGGTTTCTTTGCAAATGTAACGTTAGGCAGACGGTTTACTACCCGTGTCATGATTAACGCTTCCGTTGTAAACTGGAAGTCGTTATATAAGGACTTGCAGGATAGATGGACCTTTCCTTTACTCCTGTTGGATAAAGTACCGATGCCGCTTATGTTTGCATTCAGCTGTTGACGCTTTATGCCCAATCTTTGAGCTGCATTCTCCGTTATCAACGTAATTTGTGAGCCTTGATCAACTAGAGCCCTTAGTGTAATGTAGTCACCTCCAGCTGTGGCTACTTGCAGTAATGCTGTTGGTAATAATATTTCATCATCATTATTTGACGCGAAGTTGTTTTGCATATTTTTATTTGACCTAGATGAAGTCGATGACGACGGTTTAGGTGCTGTTTGTGTTGCTGAGGGCGTTTGCGCTGACTTCACAATATCGCTGTGCAGAAGTGTATTATGTTGTTCGTTGCAATCTCTGCATCTTTTCTGCGACGCACAGTAACCCTTAGTATGCACATACAGACAATTTTTGCATATATGATTGTTGTCTATAAATGCAATTTTTTCCGGACTCAGCATGTCAGCGAATTTAGAACATTGAAATAATGCATGATTCGTATTGCACAATGGACAAATAGTCTTGCTGAATTGTCCAGCGTTTGACGCATGGAAATTGCGAGAATAGTTTGCTGAACCTTTATTGGGTTGTGAATTTGATGACTTTGTATTTTTGCCGAACGGATGTTGCGTCTTAAAATGTGGTTTTGATGCAGGTTTATCACCGTTTTCTGGCTTTTTCCTGTGCAATGGTTCTAATGCCATAAACTTGTTTTCGACGAAATCCATAAAATGATTGTATGTTGGTATCTCGCGTGGATCCGACCTGGACTGCATGTATTCCGAATACGTTTCGGAGTCTAATTTTTCGCATAACACGTAAACTAGAATCGGATCCCATGAGCTTGTATCAATGCCCAAGTTGTGTATGGCGTTTATGGTTTCGTTGCTAGTGTCATATAACCGCTTGAGGTCGAATGCAGATTGTTTTTGTAAATTAGGTTGACGCATAAATGCCTGGAAATTTCTGGTAAATAACAGAAACTTATTATTATATCTATGGTTCAAAATTTCCCAACACGTGTCATAATTTTCGGGTGCAATGTGTAAATGCTGCACGAGCTTTTCTGCTTCACCGCGAAGTCTACCCTTTAGATGCTGCATTTTCTGAGTTTTACCAATCGCTGAATTATTATGAATCGCTTCTACGTAGAGATCCATAAAAGTAGGCCATAAAGTATAGTTGCCGTTAAAGATAGGTATGTCAATTTTAGGCAATGTTTGCTGTTGATGTATAGAAGCGTTTAATTTCGTGTTCAACGCCCGTTTCATATCTGTAAATGCATTTTCGTGACGACAAAATTCGTCATAATAGTCCTGTGAATTCCCCTCTAATATGCCATCAATTTGTAAATGTAATTTGTCAATCGCAGTCCACCGAAACTCTACAGTCTTAAGCATATCCTCAATTTCCCATTTCTCCTTAACCTCGTGTAGGCTTCGACTTACTAACCTAGTGAATGCACGGAAGTTAGCTTGTTGCAACTGCTGTAACTCGAGTAGCTTGTCCTCTGCTCCTACAGATGTCTCGAACATGGTTTTGTCAAACTCAACGTTTAACTTACTATGGCCGGCGTTACTGGGTCCAGCAAGAGTCTTCATCTCGAATGCTGCAATCTCCTGACGCGTTCCATGGTACCAGCTTTTAATGACCTCATAAATGTTACCAGTGAAATATTGATGATCTTTCTCCTCTACTGCACTCAGCTCCCGGTTCTTCTCTTCACATTCTGCCCATAGTATATCTAACCTCTCAAGCCTTTTACGAATGTAATCGGTGGTCTTCCTGCTCGCTGAATCCTTCTTAAAATTAGAATGGATTCTCTTCACTTCCTCGAGGATCTCAGCTTCACGCACGATTAAACCCTCCATTGTAAAGCCGTAAGATAAATAATGAACGATCTTACTTGAAATTCAGGAACTCTCCCTGTATGCAAATGCAATGCAATGTGACGCTCTGGAACCTGGACCGCTGCTACCTCCCCGAATGCTCCTGCACGGCAACACACGTGGCACGGTATGACACAACACGACACAGATCCCGCGCGGCGACTTTTTGACCGACGTATCGGACTGTATGGTACTTGCAATAGTTACGAAGGACCAAAAAACTATGTAGGGTGCTTCCCTAACATAAGTAATGTCAATGCAAATGTAAAATGTCAAATTTAAACTTAAATGCAGAAAATGTCAGTGAATGCTCAACGGGATGAATCTAAAATAAAAATGCAAGTTGTCCGACTCAAACCACGTCTAATTGAACACTAAAAATGTAATATACATAAAATGCATAGAACAATGCAATATGTCAGTGTCAATGCACTGCCAAATGTAGGTCGCGTTCAAAGTGCAAATACGCGAGCCTACTGGCTAACTTATTGTAATAAATATATTTTAAAACCCATGTACGTTCACCGTACACAGTACTTAAACGTAAAACAATCATAAGAAACAAAAACTTTTTTGCAAAAAATAAAACCGACTTCAAAAAACACGAAAAAGTGAAAAATAACTTTAGCTTCAGAAGTCGGTGACTTTTGTTAGATTGATTTTTTTTGTCACCGACTTCTGAAGCTAAAGTTATTTTTCACTTTTTCGTGTTTTTTGAAGTCGGTTTTATTTTTTGCAAAAAAGTTTTTTATTTATTCTTTTTTAGTTGACATGTTCCAATACATGTCATGGTAATAGGCGTGAGCAGCGGTGGCCCAGTGGTGGTGGCCCCGACTTACGAACAGTAACTGGTGGGTTCGAACCCTGGCAGGCGTATTACTTTGTGTAATTTATTTCATCACCACTTCTCTAAAAATGGTGAAGGAAAACATCGTGAGGAAACCGGCATGTCCTAGTACCAAAACATTCGAAGACATGTGACATCTACAAACCCGCACTGGGCACGCGTGATGGATTATAGCCTTTTCCCTCTTATAGAGAGGAGGCCTGTGTCCCAGCAGTGGGAACATTAATAGGCTGATGATGAATAGGCGTATCCCTAATATATGGAACGTGGAGCGGGAGGGAGTGTCAGACTTTTACTGACTAAAACCCATCCATGTTCCTTCTTAGCCCTTTGTATTCCAGAGTCGCAGTATCTCTTTAGAACCGTTGCTTTTGCTGACAGCTCTTTGAGGCGCGCGCGAAACACGAATGAACTGTCGAAATCTGGGTGTATTGTACACATCTGCGTACCCCCTCAGAGCATACAGGCGTGATGTTACGTCATTTGAGGCACACGGAGAACACGATCGCGCCAACTTAACATACCTAACTTTCGAAATCTGGGTGTATTGTACACATCTGAGTACCCCCTCAGAGCATACAGGCGTGATGTTACGTCATGATGTTGTATAAACAATAAACATCCAAGCGATTGCAACATTCACGGCACATTTGCCGTCTATTTTTGAAGAGTTCCATTGTATATCTCAGAAGATCAGCATCAGACGTTAACAAAATTTAAATGGGACCACGTGAAAAGCACTAGCTTTCAAATAAAAAAAGAATCATCAAAATCGGTTCACCCAGTCGAAAGTTCTGAGGTAACAAACACAAAAAAAAAAAATACAGTCGAATTGAGAACCTCCTCTTTTTGGAAGTTGGTTGAAAATAAACATTACTTACAAAACTATAAAGGTATCTAAGCAGGCTAAACAAAACAAACATAAAAAACTTTTTTGCAAAAAAATAAAACCGACTTAATAAATAACTTTTGCTTCAGAAGTCGGTGACCTTTGGTTGATTGATTTAGTTTTTTTGTCACCGACTTCTGAAGCTAGTTATTTTTCACTTTTATGTGTTTTTTTGAAGTCGGTTTTATTTTTTTGCAAAAAAAGTTTTTTATTTTTCCGTTTTTAGTTGTTCCCAAAAAATATTTGCCATGAATTTATTTGACATTAATAACAATACAAGTCATGGTAATAGGCGTATCCCCAATATATTATTATGCAACTTAACATACCATGTGTTTTTTTTTTCGGGTGGGAAATCATCAAATTACCCCCCCTCCCGCTCTGGGCGAAGCGGAAGGGAGTATCAGACTTCTACTGACTAAAAATCCATCCATGTTCCTTCTTAGCCCTTTGTGTTCCAGGGCCGCAGTATATCTTTAGAACAGTCCCTTTTGCTGACATCTCTTTGAGGCACGCGTGGAACACGAACGCGCTAACTTAACACACCTAACTGTCGAAATCTGGGTAAATTGTATACATCTACGTACCCCCTCAGAGCATATAGGCGTGATGTTACGTCATTTGAGGCGCGCGCGGAACACGATCGCGCCAACATAACATATCTGACTGTCGAAATCTGGGTGTATTGTACACATCTGTGTACCCCTTCAGAGCATACAGGCGTGATGTTACGTCATGATGCTGTATAAACAATAAACATCCAAGCGATTGCAACATTCACGCCAGATTTGCCGTCTATTTTTGAAGAGTTCCATTGTATATCTCCGAAGATCAGCATCAGATGTTTACAAAATTTAAATGGGACCACGTGAAAAGCACTAGCTTTCAAATAAAAAAAGAATCATCAAAATCGGTTCACCCAGTCGAAAGTTCTGAGGTAACAAACACAAAAAAAAAAACATATTGAGAACCTCCTCTTTTTGGAAGTCGGTTGAAAACCTGGCGTACGTTTTGTCTAATATGGCTGAAATGGAGGTTACTGCTAAAATGACGAGTAATAAAGAAGTAGGTATGGAAAAAAAAGATATAATGCGCTGATCCCAAATAAATTGTAAAAGTGTTAAAAGGAATAAAACACAAATTCACCTCTATTTGGCATGTCAATTTGTCTGAATCAAATGAAATTGTAACAACAAATACAAAAGTTTGCAATAGTTCAAACAAAATTAAATAGACAGTCAAATTTTAGATAACGTTTTAAAAACTGCAAACGTGAAATTCAAACAGAGTTTTGAGGGAATTTGCATTTAAATCACAATGGGCGCTCGATTTTACGGAACTAGTCATCGATTTTCAGAGAAAATTTTATCGCAACGGTGATTAAAGGTGACCGGACAGAAATCTCTTATGGATTTAAGTTTTTTTTTGTTTTATAGCGACTTGTGGTGTCTAACTTGTTAACTAATTGTTTTTTTCTTAGCATGAGTTTCTAGGTTAGATCTCTTTTCGTTGGGTATAGTGTTTTTTAGTTCTACCATTAGGAACTCTTAGCAAAAGAGTGGTTCCCTATTATGTGGCACTTAAAAACGACTGATAAAGTGCACCCATAATTATGGGTCCACTTTATCTTTAACTATATTTTTTGTTTTTCGTTTAGACCGCCCTACATAATTATGTAGGTCGGTCTAAACCTTCGTCGCGTACTTTCTTCTTTACCGTGTAGTTAGTGCATAACCTGGTATCAGAGTTTTTATGCCACCACAGGCGTCTGACTTGGCTTTACATGCCGTCGAGAAATATCTCTCAGGCATGCTGGTTTATTCATGGTGTTTTCCTTCACCGAAGCAAGTGACAATTTCGGACATAATTTGACCTTAGGAATCTCCTAAAACAGTAAATGATAAGTTTAAATGAAAGAACATCCAAATGATTACTGTAACAAACCCCCAGATAGACAAAGACAATAAAATACAAAGTATAAATAAAAAGCCACTCCATTTTTTTTTCTTCATATTGTCGTATTTCATTTGTTTTTGGTATTCGTTAACCTTCCCCTGCATTTCGTATGCTGATTTTGTAAATGGAATAAAATAAAACTTTTTTGCCAAAAATAAAACCGACTTAATAATATGGTTTTAGAGCCGGTAAATCGACGTCCGATGCTGTTCATGATCTCACTAACTTTATTGTCACTAACATGGACAAGGGTCGTAAAGTCTTGGGGATTTTTCTAGACCTAGCGAAGGCATTTGACACGGTTTCTGTTCCCATACTGATTCAGAAGATGGAATGCCTTGGAATTAGGGGAGTCCAATTGAAACTGTTTGAGGACTATCTGAGTGGGCGTACTCAGAGCGTGAAAATTAAAGAGTGTGTCAGTGACGAGTGCCAAGTTACCTACGGCGTGCCTCAAGGCAGCGTACTGGGTCCTACACTCTTTCTTATATACATAAACGACCTGGGTATGCTCACTCTCCCAGAGGGTAAAATAATAACTTTCGCAGACGATACAGCCCTGTTATTCAGCGCGACCACGTGGAGTGATGTCTACGGATTTGCTCAGTCGGGCTTCAATATGGTATCGGAGTGGTTACGAAATAACATCCTCACTCTAAATGCTGCAAAAACTAACTATATCACTTTCTCCATAAAACATAACGGGCCTACTTCGGCAACAACCCCGCATTCCATCGTAGCTCACACTTGTCCGACGCCATGCTGCGCCGCCTGTACTTGCACACAAATCGGTAAAGCCGATAGTGTGAAATATCTGGGCATTAACATAGACAGTGCACTAAATTTTCACAAGCACATTACCGTATTGAGTGGCAGGCTACGGAAGTTGATATATGTCTTCAAGACCCTCAGACGGGTGGCTGAGGATAAGGTGAAGAGATCAGTGTATTTTGCCCTCGTTCAATCTTTGTTGACTTACTGCATCACCTCCTGGGGTGGTGCCCCAAAATACACTATTCTTGAATTGGAAAGAGCGCAGAGAGCCATCCTGAAGGTCTCACTGTGCCTCCCTTTTAGATACCCTACCAACCTCCTATATAAAGAAGCAAAGGTCCTGACAGTGCGTCAACTGTTCATACAACAAACAATTATGAAACAGCATAGCCTTTTAACATATTCCCCCAATCTTTCACGTGGCAAACGCAGATTCGACCCCGTGGACAGTTATCACAACCGGCTTTCGACCAAGTTCTCTCAGCGCTTCTTCTGCTACCTCGGTCATTATCTCTATAATAAAATTAACAAGATTCTTCCTATTTACGACCTTAACAAGATTAAATGTAAAATGAAATTAACTAGCTGGATCCAGGAATTAAACTACCTTGAAACTGAAAAAATCCTAGCTGTCTCGGTATAGATCATTATTTAAATAAATTAGTTATTAAATTTACTAGGTACTTGTATATACTTTTCAGATCAATATTATTTATTTATATGTCCAGACAACAGAAACTTCTACATCCTCACTCACTACACAAAACCACACGCTACACTTTCCTTCATTCCCACACAATACTAACCATACTAACACTATATAGATTTAGAATCATTTTAATAATTGTTAACTGACTCGCGACCACTGTCTGATTTGGAATATTATGTAACCCAAAGGGTGGAGACCTGGTGTCCTGAAATACAGGCCCCAAGCCTAGTTTAGGCACCAGTCTCCCGCAATATACTTACTGTATCCAACTGTTCCCTAAAAATATGTACTCAATGTGTATTGTGGCGAGAAAATAAATAAATAATTATTATTATTAATTATTATTATTATTATAACTGTCGAAATCTGGGTGTACTGTACACATCTATGTACCCCTCAGAGCAAACAGGTGTAATGTTATGTCATGATGTTGTTTAAACAATGAACATCCAACCGATTGGAGCTATCACAACAGATTTGCCGTCTATTTTTGAAGAGTTCCATTGTATATCTCCGAAGATCAGCATCAGATCTTCACCAAATTAAAATGGGACCACCTCAGGAGTGTACTCTATCAAATAAAAAAAGAATTTTGAAAATCGGTCCACAAATGGGAGAGAAATCAGGTAACATACATAAAAAAATAAAAATAAAATACATACACACGAACACATAACCTCCGCCTTTTTTGAAGTCGGTTAAAAATAGCAATCACTTGTAATATTTATGCGGGTAAAAGTAAAAAAATAAAAGGATTATAGCAGTATTTTTCTTTATAGTGATACTCTGCTTTCATACAGTAGTTGAAATGTAACTGATTTATGTAGTTAAGGATGGGTAGCAGCATTTTTCTGTCTACTTTTGACAATATACAGAAATTCCTAATCAGTCAACTATTATCCCAATCGCTAGGGTAGGCTTCGCAAGCGTGGACTTCGGGAATTGCCCACAAGATCGTAATTCTGGGATTAAAAGCCTATGTGCTACCCAGACTATAATCTATCTCTGTGCAAAATTTCATCCAGATCGGTTTAGCGGTTCTGGTTTGATTGAGTAACAAACATTCATCCATCAAAACTTTCGCATTTATGATAGTAAGTAAGACTGTCTTTCAGCGTTTATGAACAGTCATGTAATACGTCGTTTACTAATAGGTGTGTATGAGACGCAAACAACAAGATCGAAAGCATTATAATTTATTGTGCACCAAAATTATAACACACAGCTTACACAATATTGCTAATCCACCAAGCAAAACAGCGGTTTTATCACCATAAAGCGTGAGTTAATACATTCGCATTGAGATTTGCGCAAAATGTGTTAATGCGGTATTTCTGCCAATACACAGTAAGCTGCTAATCTCTGTGTGCAACACGTCGATTTCCCCTCCCCCTCCTCCTTCCTAAAACCCCATAGCCTTGACCCATGTGTTTTATGGGGTAAAAGCTTCAGTTGACACAACTACTTGATGGGCAATCCCCTCTCACCTATTTCTATTAGTATTGACAGATTTGTCAACGTTAATCAGGTACGCTTTTCATCTGGCGAGCTGCCCTTTTTACAAGTGATATCGGAACGAACTGGATAGATTCTGTCAGAAATAAAATAAAGACCTTTTGGTTCAAACAGCCGAAACAAACTCAGAAGTCATAGTCTCTCTTAAAGTCCAGACATAATTTTGCTCAATTCACATGAGGACTATGCAGATTAGTGTCTCCGATGGTCTTTTGAAAAAAGAATCACACAGATTTGAGTGAACCTGTCCAGTTAGTGCAAGCATTTGTCAATGATCGTGTAGCTCGACTTTATTTAACAAAAGGTAGCTTTAGGTTTTATATCTACTATTTGAACATAAACACAAATGACGTATGTAAAATGACGTAAGTCATTGCCAAATAACATCTATCTATTAAGGCTGCTTTACGCCAGGGCAACACTGTGCGGCATTGCAGCATGCGACAGGCCGCATGCTACAATAATATAAAAAATAGCACGTTGTGCCAAGAATCGTGCGGCATGACAACACCTTGCGTCATGTGGCAGACTGGCGCAGCCAGTTGCAGCTTCTATCCAAAAAAAATGGATTCCATGCTACATTTTTGGTGCGTCATATAGTTTATACAGGGCATCCAATCTCGCAGCATTTTTGTGATCTCGGTATCTGCGGGATTGATATTTCTCAATCCCGCAGGATCTCGGTATTTGCGGGATCCCGCAAGTGTGTATGTGGTACATTAAATTGTATATTAGTAAATGTAGTCTAAGGATATAAAGATACAAATGAAATAAAAATCAACATAGCTTTTTTATTATACGAGTATTCAACCAAATTAAATGTTTAAATATTGACAAAAGTACGTTTATAATGTAAGACATCACTGAATTTAATAACTTTACCGCTACTACAATATAACTTACGACTTGTGTCTGATCTCAATTGTATAAATCAACATAGCTTTATTAGTTTTAATCATCAACTCAAGTTTTATTCAACAAATCAACATATTATCTTATATTACTTTAAATATAAAACTAACATGGAAGCCGGCTGCCGCTCGGGACCGCAGGTGGCGCGAGGCGCAGGCGGCGCGGCACGGCCACGGCGAGTCACTCGCGTCGCTTGTCAAGTTGTCAGTCAGTCGTCGCGCGGCAGCGCGCGTATGAGGGTGTTTCTTTGCTGCTTGTCAGTCCCGCAAATCCCGCGGGATCCCGCGCACGTGATCTCGCATTGCGCGGGACTGGAAAATGATGCGGGATCTCGGAATAACAAGATCTCGGAATACCGAGATTGGATGCCCAGGTTGTGTTTTACGATGCTTTAAAAATTATCTAGGCACGATGTTGCCTTGGCGTAAAATAGGCTGCCGCATACCGCAATTGCCGCATATGTTGGTTATTTGTAGCATACAACAAGATGACGCACGCCATAGTATGTAGCATGCTGCAATGCCGCACAGTATTGCCCAAGCAGCCTTTAGTGAAACAAATAACTGTGTGCACCCCAATCAAAATTCCTCACCAGGCATGTTGATCGCGTCTTCCATTCCTACACACAACAGCCCCATAATAAGTGGCATTTAATTAATTATGGTGTTAAGGGTGCCTTTTAATTAGTGCTATATAAATGTTAATAGTCACACATGTCATTATGGTAGGTAAGGAGGGTAACAATTAGTTAGGTAATTATGGTATGTTTAACTTACGCTTAAGATCAAGTTACTTGTATTTATGTACAGTCAGGGTTTATTGTAAACTAGCTTTTATTCGCGGCTTCGCTTCCGTTCTGTACGGAAATCAACCAACGGTAATGTTTTAAATGTAGCATAATTATGATACTCGAGGATAATTAAGTTTTCCGTTCGTGAAAGAATTTTCGGAATCGGATCAGTACGTAGTTCTGAAGATTACCCTCTACATGGAAACATACAATTATTTTACCCCTTTTTAATATTAGTATAGTTTTTTTACTGTCCCACTGCTGGGCAAAGGTCTATAGCTTTGTACTTCTCTCTGTAGATAAGCGGTGGATTTTTTAAATTTGTTTTTTTTTTCGCACTTCGTTAATAGCTACATTTATTTCGTACAGCTAACAAAGAATTGTGAAGATTTTAATCAGAAACGATTCTAACATGCAGATTTGAGTTTTAGATAATCACTGCAAATAATAAGAATTTCCCTGACAGGCCATACAAATTCTTTCCGTTTTATTGTTAGTCGTTTGATCCTTATGATGAGCGATTTCTAGTGCAAAGGCTCTGATAAGAACAAACTAGAACAAAAAAAACCGGCCAAGTGCGAGTCGGACTCGCACACGAAGGGTTCCGTACCATTGACTATATTTAGTATTTGTTGTTATAGCGGCAACAGAAATACATCATCTGTGAAAATTTCAACTGTCTAGCTGTCACGGTTCATGAGATACAGCCTGGTGACAGACAGACGGACAGACGGACAGACAGCGAAGTCAACTCAAACTCAAAGCATTTACTTCAATTAGACCATTACGGCACTTTTGAAAGTCAAAAATACAAAAAAGAAAATCAAAGCTACAGTCCCAGTCACAAGGCATAATAACTTGAGAAAGTACTGTAGTTGCCCATTCCCTAGCGTAGATCTCTATGGAGAAGAATGGGCAAGAAACTCCATGGACACTCTTTTAAAATCAAAATATTGTTACAAAATCTTGGTTACATCATTAATTTTGAGATTATACATAAATGTGAGAACGATGTAGAAAGACGTGCACACTAAGAGCATCCAGAGTGAAAGATTAGATTAAAAATGTATGAATAAAGTAATTAAAATGAACCTTGGCAGCTAAGAGATGACCAGTCCCAACTGACAGCGCCCGTTCACAGACATGACGCATGTACCGGCGCCATTCAACTCAACCATATTGAAGGGAACTAAATGACCCGACACACCCGCCACCATCAGCGAGACATTTAAGTGAGCATGACATTCTCTCAGTCACCAAGGCATATTCAAGTCAATGAAAGATAAATAAATGTAAATGGTGGCTGAACAGTACAAAGTACTCACACATGTGCTATGCAATTATATAATACTAAGAACTGGAATCTATACAATGCAAGTATATTTTTACAATCTTCTGCAGCTTCCACAATACATTAACATGGGAATCAATTCTTCATCTTCTTCTTTACGTGTCGATGGACTCAAATAATGCCCGTCCAGTACAAACAATTAGTTTGCCCCCCTCCCCCCCACCTATGGTTGTGGAGCAGGACCAGCATTTAGCCAAGCATTTTTATCATCAATGTAATCCCCCAACTTATAATATGCTTGCCTACATAGTGTGCGTTTTATACAAGATTTAAATTTCGTCTCATTCAGTTGAAGAATGTGGGGAGGTATTTTATTGTAACATTTCAAACAGTACCCCATGAAAGATGAATCCACTTTAGCAAGCCTGAAACCTGGCTGAACTAGTTGGTCCCTATTTCTAGTGTTATAGTGGTGTCTGTCCCCTCTCTTACTGAATAAATGCCGATTTTTTCTAACGTACATGATGTTTTCATAGATGTATTGACAAGGTACTGTCATGATATTAATTTCCTTAAACAGTTCTCTTAGAGAATCGCGTCTACGTAATTCATAAATGGCTCTGATGGCTCTTTTCTGCAGAATAAATATAGACTCGATGTCTGCAGCCCGTCCCCATAGTAAAATACCGTATGACATAATACTATGAAAATAACTAAAATAGACCAGCCTCGCGGTATCAACATCAGTAAATTGACGGATTTTTCTAACAGCATATGCTGCTGAGCTTAGCCGTCCTGCAAGAGATGTTAGATGAGGACCCCATTGTAACCTTGAGTCGAGCGTGATTCCCAAGAAAACCGTTTTATCGACAAATTCTAGTTTCTCTTGATTCAATATTATGTCACAATCACTACTTTTGACATTTGGTAGAGCAAATCTAATGCATTTAGTTTTTTTCCCATTTAGTACTAAATTATTAGCGGTAAACCAATCGTGGACCTGCAGTAGGGCGTTATTTACGTCATCAAGATTAGTGGCACGTCTGTTTATTTTAAATATTAAAGAAGTATCGTCAGCAAACAACACCATATGCGGATGGTTGTTAAATAGATGGGGTAGGTCATTAATATATACTAAAAAGAGGAAGGGACCCAATATCGAACCTTGTGGTACACCCATTTTTACTTTTAAACCCATTGAGTTTACTCCATTTATTTGTACCTGCTGCTGTCTATCATTCAAATACGATTTTATTAAACTGAGCGCAAGTTTACCTAAACCGTAATGCTGAAGTTTCAAGATCAGGGTTTCGTGATTTACGCAATCAAATGCCTTCGAAAGGTCACAAAAGATTCCTATGGCATCTTGTGCCTCTTCCCACGCAGTAAATATGTGTTTTAATAAAGTGACACCGGCGTCAGTTGTACAACGTCCTTTGGTGAAACCATACTGTTGCTCATGTAATATTTTATTAGTGTTAAAATGGTTAAGCATTTGATTGAGCATTATCTTTTCAAACACCTTGCTGAAAACCGGCAACACGGATACGGGCCTATAGTTATTGGTGTCTTTACTGTCCCCGGATTTAAAAAGCGGTATTACCTTACTGAATTTCATTAGATCCGGGAAGACCCCTTGATCCACGCACAAATTAAATATTGAGGCTAAATACGGCGCTACAGTCTCAATAATTGAGGTACAAGCTTTGATAGACATACCCCATAGATCTTCCGTTAATTTGATCTTGATTTGCTTAAAACCTTTTATGACTGTTATGGGGTTTATATGCTGAAATTTAAATTCATTCGGACAGGCTGAAACGTTCGCTTTCAATAAATCAATAGAGAGCAAGGGAGAGGAATTTAAGGTTTCTGTAGTTTTAAGTGGGATACTGGTAAAGAAATTTACAAATTCTTGAGCAACTTCATTGTTGGAGCTCACAAGGCCACGCGATGTCTCTAGTGTGAAGTCATTGCCTTGTTTTTTATTTCTATTTGTTTCACTGTTGATGATTTTCCAAACCGTTTTTATTTTGTTGTCGGCTGATTTAATCTTGTTGCTAATGAATAAGGATTTGGCTACCTTGCAAGTGTTTTTAAAAATTTTCGAGTAAGTAGCAACATATTTATTAAAAGCTTCAGTGTTGATGTAAGGCTTAAGGCCGTACAGCTCAAACAATCGTTCCCTACTTTTCCGAATACCCTGTGTTGCCCAGTCACTGAAAATAAACTTTGGGCCAATAGTTTTAGATTTCTTTTTTAAAGTATTATTAAATTCGGTGTGCACTACCGAAAAGAATTCTTCATAAAATACATTTGCATTGTTTCTAATATGACCCGGTATACCTAACTTGCTAATTAAATTATTATTAAATTTGTCTAGATTGCTGGGTGTTATTTGTCTAGTTTGTATCTGAATTCTTTGTAATTGTCTATTGTACGCGAAAGTAACCGTCTGACCACTATGATCTGAAGGCAGGTAATTTACGATGGATTTATTTATGTAATCGCAGCAACAAAAAACATTATCGATACATGTAGCAGTATTTGTCGTAATTCGAGTTGGTTCTGAAAACACATTTCACAAGTTAAATGATTTAAAGAGACTTAAGAATCTACTGCTATTCACATTATTCTCTATGATATTGACATTAAAGTCACCACAGATAATTATTGGTTTATTACCAGTTACAAGTTTTGCCAAAGCATCTTCCATTACTGACTCAAAGATAGAATAGTTCAGGTAATTAGGGGGTCTGTAAACGCACACTATTATATGCTTATCTAGCTCAACACAAGACAATTCAATGCTATGTTCAACCGATAGATCGACTATATCATTACGAGACTTAGATTTAATACAATTTTTTACTAGGATTAATGAACCCCCACGCATCTTAGATTTTCGGTTAAAGCAACTGCTCACATTGTAATTCTCATAATTTATTTGCATTACTTCATAATCTTTCATCCAATGTTCAGTAAAACAGATAATATCAAACTTAGTTTTTTCTAAAAATAGTTCTATTTCTAGTTCTTTGGAAGAAAGTCCCTGAATATTCTGGTGAAACAATTTTAAGGAATTCTGCTCAGCCCCTTTTTTACAGTTATTTGATTGAGAGCTAGAAGATACCTCGAAGTTGACGAGATTAACTAAATTGTCACTCGTACCTTCTATTGTCTTAGTGACTAGTTTAAATCTAAGCTAATACTATTTGTATAATTACAATTAGTATAATTACTAATTTCCGTAGACCTATTTACAAAAAACTGCGACATACCACATATGTCTGAGTTTATATTAAAAGCTAATAGCCGAGCTATTTGACGTCTAAAACTAATAGGCAAGTACGCATGGTTTCTGGTTGACTTCAATTTCTGAACGAAACTGTTAGTGTCGAAAAATGTCAACCTGTCACTATAGTGACTAACTAGAAAATGCAAATGATTATTTAAGGCATGGATATTATGGTTTTGCTTGCTAGACAATTTCGTAAAGTACGGGAACGAGCACAGAATTACTCTCTTACAATTTAGTTTTAATAGTTGAGTGACATTGTCCGTGATATCATCAAGTTTAACGTTAGAACTGTTACCTACAAGTACAGTTATAATGGTATTAGGATCAAATTCCTTCCGAGTTATTGATGTTATTATCTGGTTGTAAGAAGCCTGAGGAGTACAATAATTTAGAGAAGAATGACTCAGATTGTTACTAATTAACTTGCCTAACCCTTTTCCTATACTATCTGAGAACAAAATGGAGCAACAACTGTGTGTATTACAAGAAGGGGGAGAACTACTATCTATTTGACCTACCTGTGATGAACCTTGTACAATATCTGGTGAATTTTGAATGGAGATACAGTCCGGAACACTGCTCAGCCGGGTCGGGTTCTCCGTTACCTCGGGTAGGAGAGTGTCCGGGCTGGATTCACTTTGTGATGTACATTGAGTGTTGTTGAAGGTCATCGTGTCTACACAGTATGCATTACTATTACCGCTATCAACTAATTCGTTTGCAGCAAGGATATGTTCCTTAATTTGTTTTTGAGAATTTACATACATAGAATAACATGACTTTAGTTGACGCTCTAAAACTTGAATTTCAGACTGTAAGTTTTGAGTGTCTATTTCATAAAACTTCTTACTATCCTCTAATTTAATTTGATAATTATTCAACTTTTTTATGAGGAAAACACGTTCTTTTATTAGTTGAATATTTTTGGAACTGTGTTTTTGTTGTTTTTTAAATTTCTTGCATTTTTTTATAATTCTATTTAGTTTTGCATATTTCTTTATTTTATTTTGGCTTACTTTATAACTACTACAATTATATTTCAGAATAGAATCTTCAGTAAGATCTATTGTTGTTAAGAAATGTGGGTTGCAATTTGAATTCAATAATTGATTATATAGGTGATCTGTTTCCCTAACCTGAGTACATTCTCTTTCTTTCTGAAACTCAATAATTTGTTTGTTGGCATGAAGCAGTTCAACTTCTAAGTCCCTAACCTTACATAAAGCCATTTCATAATGGTTACTGCAGTCGTTGAAACCATCTGTGACCACCCGCAGATTGTCCCGTTCCTGAACAACATCCATGTATTGTTGGTGCAGGTCCACTAGCTCCCGTTTCAGGCTTGTGTTTTTGTGAACGACCTTCTCGATTTCAACCTCATGTTCCTCTCTATCCAATAACAGCTGTTGACATTTGCTGTTTGCTTCCTTAAGTTCATCAAGGGCCGTTCTCAACTTAGCCTGTAACTCCTGGGTAGTTGCCTTACGGGTCATCACAGGCATGGTTTCAGGGAATAGAACTGAAAGTAGAAGTACAAAGAATGGTGAGAACTAATTGAATGGACAAAATTAGGAAAGCTAGAAATGAAAGAAGAAAATGAGAATAGACTAGAATATGTGATTAATAAATTGGTAACTGTGGTAGGCTTATGAGTCTTACACAAAATACTTTAATAAGATTATTAAATTAAATTAAACTTTAAATTGATTTCATGTCTATAACTTTTTTATGAAGTGGGTAGGACTCTTGGTTTAAAATTATTGGACTTATTTGAATAATAATGCCAAAAATTATTAAAGAATAACCAACGTACTTTTTTGTTGTGTATTTAGTTAATTAAATATATAGATAGCAAGTACATTTACTTATTACAAACTACACAACTAGATAACTAACAAGTGCTAACTGACATAGAACCTAACTTCAACTACAAAAGAGTGCCAGATTAGTCAGAATAATGAACTTAGTGCTACAGAGCTTTTAATTGGTTAATATGAGCTACTTATTAGACATTAAAAGGAAACAATTATACTCCCCAGATAGATCCGCAGGTACATCAGCTGTTCGTGTAATAGGTTACCGGTCGAGTTAGGAAACCAATCACTACGTGTTACAGTGTATTTTTCCGTGAAAACAATAATCTTGGGTATTAATACACTTAATAGACATTTAATTATAATAATACAAGTTTTTTACACTAAAATATTAATTAAAACTAATTTAAAATTACGGAGCTAAATTTTGACATGTCACTCAACCAGTGTTGCCCTACCGATTTCTTAGTAATAGGGTTCCGTTTTTACCCTTTGGGTACGGAACCCTAAAAAATAACTTGCTTTGCATTCTACCTTCACTAATTTTCCTGTTTTAAGCTAAAAAGTGCTTTGTGCTCCACTGCAGTTTCAAGTATAGGTAGTCCTTTGACTTGTCACAGCAAAAATACAAATACAAAATGGAACAGAACGTTTTGAAATTCAAAGTAAAATTGACTTCCACTTCAGAACTCGCAATCCAGTTTACAATTCTTCAGATGCAAATACTTCCCTGTAATATTTGTTGATTATAATAAGTTTGTCATTGTCAAATGTTAAATTAAAGAACTACTGTCCTACATACAGCTTATTGTTAGAGCTCCTGCAGCCTGTGATAAAGGTTTATCCTAGTACAGGCTATACCCACATTTGTTAATATTCAAGTTAAGATTCATACACTCACTTGCAAGAAAGATTTTTATCTTTTTAATGCCACTTTAAACCCTAATGTTTCATTAAAGCATTGCAGGAAAGAAAATAAAATGCATTTTAAAGGTCCTTTAAATTTAAATTATGGAAATGCCAAACTTATCTAATGAAGTGTCAAACCACCCATTAACGGTATTTTGTATTGCACGAAGCGACTTTAGCGCATCAGAGCTCATTAAATTACATTTTAGAGGTTATAATTTCTAATGGGTCGACGACGGGCCATTAAACTGATTTTACGTAGTGTTTACTTTTATTTTCGCTGCTGAATATGTCATTGACCAGCCTATCGTCGCTGTCTGATCCAGAAGATGTTCCTCGCCGCCGCCAGATCCTAGACAAAATAAATTTATTCGAAAAACATGATAGAGAAGAGCTCTGGTTGTGCTACTGAATTTCAAAGTGTTAGGGATAAAATAGCAATGTCTTTGACGTCTTCGGAATTAAAAAAAAAAAGAAATATGTTGTCTATGAAGAAGCTTCCAAGATGAAGTACCATAATTCGTGTGTAATTAATATTGTATTATAAACCAGTGTTTAACTTTAAATAAAGTGATTAATAAATAAAAATACATCGTTCTTTTAGTATAATATCAATACCCAGAACAGGTTATGGGCCCAGACTCCCAGAGACGCCCTAAAAGAACGAATAAAAACCGGTGGCTTGGTCAAGTCAATACTAAGACAAAGGAAATATAAAATCAAGAAAAATGGACAAAGCAGATGCTCAGATTGAAAAACTGAAGGATGGGGAGACATTTCTGTTATGGAAATTCGAGTTTAACATCCACATAAAGGCAGCAAATCTGACTACAGCAATTTCGTCAGATGTCAAAGAAGAAGATATGAAATCTGATGCATTCATAACAAAAGATGCCCAGGTGCAACGAATTATAATAAACAGTATAGACAGAAAATTAAAAGGACACATTTTAAAATGTAAAAATGCACTAGAAATGTACAATAAGTTATGTGACATATTTGAAGGCTCAGAACAAAGAAACAAGGCATCACTATTACAAGAGTTCTTCACATATAAGTTACAAGAAGGTCGATCACTTACAGAATTAATAACTGACATAGAAAATCTACAGTTTAGACTAAATCAGTTGGGTGAAAAAAATTAATGAAGAAATGGTTATGTCAAAGATATTATCCTGTTTGCCGAGTAACCTAAACTATTTCATCACTGCTTGGGAGTCAATGGCAGATGATAAGAAAACCCTGACTAACTTGACAAACAGAATATTAAGTGAGGAAAACCGACTATTAAAAACCAGTGAAACAGAAAAACAGTTGGCATTTCAGGCTACAAAGAAAAATGCTTCAAGTGCAATAAAATGCTTTAAATGCAACAAAACAGGGCACATGAAGAAAGACTGTAAAGCTTGTAGTATTTGCAAAAAGAATAACCATGAAGAAAAAGACTGTAAGTTAAAGAATAAACAATGTTCATTTTGTAAGAAAACAAATCATAAAGAAGAAAATTGTTTTTTCAAAAATAAGAACAAGAAAGAAAAAGAAGAAACAGATAAGGAAAAAACAGAAAAAGTATTTTTTACAAAGTTTGAAAAACAGGGTACACAAAATAAAGAATTCATAGTAGACTCCGGGTGCACTGCACATATGACCAACAGCATAGACATATTGACAAATTATGAAAATAAGCAATCATCGGTCTTGACTGCCAATGAAGAAACAATAGAAGTAAAGGGAATTGGAAAAGTCAACGGTGAAAAATGTAGTTTAAATAATACCCTGTTCGTTCCGGACTTATCTCAGAACTTGTTGTCCGTGAATGCAGTCACTAATAATCAAGGAACTGTTGTGTTTACTAAAGATACTGTAAAAATATATAAGGAGTCAGAGTTACTATTGACAGGAAAAAAGGAAAATGGCTTATATAAAATTAATTTAGATGGGAAAAATACAGAAGAAAAGACAATGTTAATGAAAGAAACTGGCACTGCCTTAGAATGGCATCAAAGACTAGGACATCCAGGGAAGAAAATACTAGAAATATTACCAGATGTGGCAGATGGAATAAAAATACAAGGTTTAAAACAATTAGATACATGTGAAATTTGTATACAAGCAAAACAAACAAGACTTCCATTTAAAACAGTAAGAAACAGAGCCAGTAGACCATTACAATTAATACATACAGATGTTTGTGGGCCATTTGAAAATAGAACATATGATGGTTACAGTTATGTCTTAACAGTCATGGATGACTACACTCATTTTACAAAAATATACCTGCTGAAGCATAAAAATGAAGTGAAAGAAAATTTAAAACATTACATAGAAGAAACAGAAAGAGAGAGAACAGAAAAGGTGTCTACCATAAGATGTGACAATGGGGGTGAATACACAAGTAATGACTTTAGAAAATGGTGCACAGAAAAGGGAATAAAACTAGATTATACAGTACCATACACACCTCAACTAAATGGTAAGGCAGAAAGATTAAATCGGACATTATTAGATAAAACCAGAGCTTTATTATTTGATTCAGAATTAAATAAAGAAATGTGGGGTGAAGCCATATGCTGTGCTACTTATATTATAAATAGACTACCAAGTGAATCTTTGGAAAATAAAACACCTTATGAAATGTGGCATGGTAAAAGACCTAATATATCTAACATACACAAGTTTGGTTCAAAAGTATATGCTAAACAACTACATACAAATATAAAGAAACTAGACCCAAGAAGTAAAAAGTTAATAATGATTGGTTATACTAGTAATGGATATAGACTATGGAATGAAGAAGAAGGAAAAATTGAAATAGCAAGGGATATTGTCATACTTAATGATAATAAGAATAATGAGGGAAAAGAAGAAGAAACAAGAAGATTAGTGATAACAGAAATAATACCAGGTAATAATGAAGAAGAAATAAATCAAGAAGAAGAAAATGATGATATCTATTATGAGATTGAGGAGTTGGAACTACAAAGTAATGAAGAAGAAAAGGTCTGGGACCTTGACCCAGAAATAATAGAAGAAGTTAAAATTAATGAAAATGTAGAAAATAACACTGAAGAGATAGAAACTACAAATACTAGAAGACAACAGAGAAAACCGGCTTACCTGCAAGATTATGTATTACTTACCTATGATGAAGCCATGAAGTCTGCTGAGAAGAAGAATTGGGAGAAGGCTATAAATTCGGAGAAGGAATCATTGGAAAGTAACAATACATGGGAAATAGTTGATTTAAAAAAGGCAAAGGGATACAAGATACTGTCAAATAAATGGGTATTTTGCATAAAAGAAAATGGTACATACAAAGCAAGACTTGTAGCAAGAGGTTTTGAGCAACAAGGCATTGACTATCAAGAAATATACAGTCCAGTAGTAAGTCAATCAGCATTAAAATCATTGATAGCAATTGCAGCTTCAAAGGAATATGAAATGATTACTTTTGATGTAAAAACAGCATTTTTATACAGTGAACTAATAGAAGACGTTTTTATGAACATCCCAGATGGATATGAAAAACAGCACAATAAAGTTTGTCATTTAAAGAAAGCATTATATGGGCTAAAACAGGCACCAATGACCTGGAATAAAAAAATTACAGAAACTATGAGAAAACTTGGACTAAGAGCTACAAAATCAGATCAGTGTGTTTTTTCTAATGAAGACAAGACCATAATAATAGCTATATATGTTGACGATGGTTTGGCTATATCGAAAGACAAGGAGAAAATATTACAGATCCTATATCATTTAGAAAAAGAATTTATGATAAAGATTTATAAACAACCAGAAAATTATATTGGATTTGAAATCAGAAGATCAGAAAAAGGAATTTTATTACATCAACAGACCTATACAGAAAAATTACTGAGAAAATACAATATGTATGATTCAAAACCAGCAGATACACCGTGCAATATGGATAAGGTAACTGAACCTGAGACAGCTACATCAAACTTTCCATACAGAGAACTAGTGGGAGGATTATTGTATTTATCAACTAGATCAAGACCAGACATCAGCCAAGCTGTGAATGAAGCAAGTAAAAAGGTAGAAAATCCATCGAGACAAGACATATTAGCAGTAAAGAAGATATTGAAATATTTGAATGGGACAAGAGATAAAGGAATTATGTACAACACAGGACAAGACATAACAAGATTAGATGCATACTGTGACTCAGACTATGCAGGATGTACTGAAACCAGACGCAGCACAACTGGATTTATGATAATGCTATCAGGTGGACCCATATCATGGTGCTCTAAGAGACAGCCAATAGTGAGTCTATCTTCAACTGAAGCTGAATATATAGCAGCTGCAGATTGTGTTAAAGAGTGTTTATATTTAAAGACTTTTATAAGTGAGTTAATTGGAAAAAGTGTTAAAATAAGTTTAAATATTGATAACCAGAGTGCTATCCAGTTGATAAAAACAGGTTCATTTAGTAAAAGGTCAAAACACATAGATGTGAGGTTCTATTTCATTCATGAAAATTATAAGAAAGGTTACTTAGATATAAAGTATTGTCCTACTAATTTACAGATTGCTGATATGTTTACAAAACCATTATATAAAGATAAGTTTAAGTTTCATTGTGAAAAAATTGTAAAGTAAAATAAAGTAAAATTATTGAGGTCTGTTACAAAGAAGTAAAAATGTATAAGTTAATATTTTAAAATGTTGATGGTGTCTCTGAAGTAAAGGTGTATAAGTTTGTATTTTTAAAATTTTTCATGTTATCGAAATTTTTAAAAATAGGAGAAGGTGTTAGGGATAAAATAGCAATGTCTTTGACGTCTTCGGAATTAAAAAAAAAAGAAATATGTTGTCTATGAAGAAGCTTCCAAGATGAAGTACCATAATTCGTGTGTAATTAATATTGTATTATAAACCAGTGTTTAACTTTAAATAAAGTGATTAATAAATAAAAATACATCGTTCTTTTAGTATAATATCAATACCCAGAACACAAAGGAGGCAGCGCTGCAGCTTCGAGACCGCCTCAATCTGGAGCCACAGACCCTGAGGAGTAAGGCCATTTGTGGTCTTACCCAGCTTCTAATCTGTTTGCGGTTCTTCGCGACGGGGTCCTTCCAGATGGTACTAGCTGATCTGACGAACATAAACAGCTCTACAGTTTGCCGAAACTTACAAAAGGTGTCTCGCAAGCTGGCTGCATTAAGCTCCACCTATATCAATATGCCTGAACGGAACGAGCTTTGCATGAGCATTGGGGGCTCATTAGCTGAAATGTTCCGCTGCAGAAAAGGATATTTTTCCATTAAGTAATGTTTTATGAGATCAGCCAATAGTGTTTTTTCTTCTGGAGTGAAGTTTGCACCTCCTTCACGTTTTTTGTTTTGGTTTTCAGACATTTTCACTCACAAACAAAATAAAACCTAAATAATAACACGCGACTTTCACATCCAATGAATTTGAAAGAAAAATATTAGTCGTCAAATAAACCGTATTACGTGTCAAACGCGTTTTGTATCGGCCAATTAATACACAAATTGTGAATACTTTTAAAACAAAACGCAACCACTCGTTCAATCCATTCATTTTTAGGGTTCCGTAGTCAAATAGGAACCCTTATAGTTTCGCCATGTCTGTCCGTCCGTCTGTCCGTCCTCGCTTAATCTCTGTGACCGTTAGCACTAGAAAGCTGAAATTTGGTACCAATATGTAAATCAATCACGCCGACAAAGTGGTGAAATAAAAATTGGAAAAAATGTTTTATTAGGGTAGCCCCCCTATATGTAAAGTGGGAAGTGGTTTTTTTTTAATTTCAACCCTAACGTGTGATATATTGTTGGAAAGGTATTTAAAAATGAATAGGGGTTTCCTAAAATTATTTTTTGATAATGTCAATAATTTCGGAAATAATCGCTCCAAAAGTAAAAAACAATGTGTCCCCCCCCTCTAACTTTTGAACCATAAGTTTAGAAAATATGAAAAAAATCTGAAAAGTAGAACTTTATAAGGACTTTATAGGAAAATCATTTTGAACTTGATGGAAACAACAGTTTTTGTACAAAAAAGACAAAGTTGTACAAAATAATTTCTGGACTAAAGTTTGTAATATATTCGTTTATGCAAGCATTTTTACATAATGGATACCCACCTTTAAACTCATAAGTGGGAACACTTATTGTGACGGACGGGAAACTACGGAACCCTACACTGAGCGTGGCCCGACACGCTCTTGGCCGGTTTTTTTTTCCATTTATTGTTGGCAACAATGTTTAATGCTCTCATTAGTTAAAGGATCAAGTTTTTAGCCTAAAGTAGTTTCATGCAACAAACTAATGAAATCATTATTTTAATGATTTCATTAGCGACAAAGTGGCATTAACTAAAGAAGATTTAATGTGAAGCTTCTTGCAAGCGAGTGATTTTCTCACAGCTTTCACGGTTTAAAACTAAACTTTTAATGTCACTTACGGAATATCTTCCGTGATTCTTCATTGTTTTGAGCTCCCGATATTTCGACGCTGTTGCAAGTGCCATGATCGCGGGTTGACAATGAACAATCACGGAAGATATCCCGTAAGTGACAATATAAGTTTAAGATTCATATTATTTTTACCTATTGTGATTGTGAATAAAGATGAGAATGTTAAGATAGATGTGTGGATGAAAGAGAATCAACTGTCTCGGTATGAGCATGTGATGAAGAGGGACAAATCGCATGTGACTAAGAGAGTGATGAATACAAATGTTGATGGATGGAGAGGGAGAGGAATACCAAAGGTACACGTCGCGGCACGAAACTCTAGCGCTGACCGTTATTGCGCAGAAGTAAAAAATAAGAATGTATTGGGGCGTGTGTTGCACCGATTGGCTCTCCAGTCGTATAGCATGCGCAGCTATCTCCTCCACGTTTCGTTCAGAACTAGAGTTACGTGCCGCGACCTGTAACGATGGATGGTTTGTGTGGGAATATTATGAAAGAAAAAGGAGTAAATGATAGCGTGACGGTAGACAGAAGAAAATGCTGGGTTTGGACATGAAATACCTTTTGTCACGGTAGTATATTCCCTTCAACTAACTTCCTACCTATACGCAAGCGTACCCACAAAAGTCAGTTGCCCCATATTGCACAACTAAACCACACTTTCCATTAGCCCTACTTGCTAGTCCCGAAACGCATCCTGTAATACTAACACCAATAAATGTACTTATAAAATACTCCAGTTCTATTAAATGGAGTGCGGTGGGAACCCCGTGGAATACAGATGAGATGCGAATTAAAAAATTCAGCATTCCAAGGTAGATATCACGTAGGGCTACATAGAATTTCGTCGACTCAATGGTGGCTGACAAATGAACGAGTTTTACGGTTTCAATGGAATTATTTAACGCTTGAGATGGGAGTTATTAAATTATATATAAAAGTCTGGTCGTGTTTGGTGAATTGATAGTAGGTAATGTAATCAAAATTCAGGAGGTTTGTCGAGAACTTGTCATCTCTTTTCATTCTGTGTAACATGGTAAGGAAAGTGGGAAAGAAGCGTGTTGTAGTACAGTGAGCGATTCCCATTTCGTTATTATTATGTACTTGTGGAGTAGTACGCAACTTCGTCTGCGTCACATGATATAGCTTATAACATGTCATTTTGTGCATTCAATTACAAAACAAAAACCTTTTAAAATCAATATTGCTTACCGCCCATAACATACGGCGTGCTATTATGTAGCCTAAAGCCTTCCTTGGTTTACAAAGAACATTTTTGCTGAATTTCAATGCAATCTATCCAGTAGTTTTGGCGTGAAGCCGTACCATACACACAGACAAACAGAAAAAAATTCTAAAAAGTCACTTTTTGTCATCAGTTACGTTTTTCTAACGAAAGCCACTTATTTTTTCTTGAAAATTCTCAATGCACAGTTTTTCTTTCGTTACCTACTGTTTTATTACATGTATATGTTACGGCTAATAGCCGAAGTGCGGCTACACCTAGTTTTAGCCGGCTAGAACAAGGTGCAGCCGGCCATATGCGGTTAAACCTAGGTGTTAAAAAACAAAACTACAGTACTTTCTCAAGTTATTATGCCTTGTGACTGGGACTGTAGCTTTGATTTTCTTTTTTGTATTTTTGACTTTCAAAAGTGCCGTAATGGTCTAATTGAAATAAATGCTTTGAGTTTGAGTTTGAGTTTTGAGTTTGTGTATCCTCTTATCTTCCACCTCATTACTGAACTGAAAACCTAGTTCCAAGCGATGATAAATAGGATACACCAGTTTAACCACCGGTGTGTGGCTGCACCTAGTTCTAGCCGCTATGATGAAGGCTAAACCTAGTTCTAACCGAAGATAAGAGGATACACCTAGGTTTAACCGCATGTGGCCGGCTGCACCTAGTTTTAGCCGCACTTCGGGTATTAGCCGTAACATATACCTACCTAGATAAAGCATTATTGATAACTATATTATTTGAGTTAGTAATAAAGGGAACGTTGCACTAAACACATGTATATTATTTGACGCCTCCGGAACCCCCCACACCTCATACTAACATAACGTAACATCACGCCTGTAATCCCCAAAGGGTTAGGCAGAGGTGTACCTAATAGTACCTACACCCACATTTCACCAGTTATGTTTAATTCCCAGGTATGACAAGGGGACAAGCCCGTCACAATATTCCCAAACTAGTGTAATAGGGTATATGCATGTTTTTTTTTATCATGCTAATCAAAGCGTATTAGCATCAGAAATAGCAAAGTGAAATTATTTTTTAATATCTCTAAAAATACTAAGCTATAAGCATTTGAAACTGTTGATTAGACAGAGAGATCCGATACAGCGAATGACATCATTTGCTGCATCGACGTACAAAATCCATACTAAATTCCGTTTATCTAGAAAGATATAGAAACAAAAGTTTAAATGGTTATAACTTTTGTGTTGTTTAGCCGATATTCCGCTTTTTTTCATTATTTTATAGTACTTTAATATAACCAAAACAAAAAAAGAAAATAGTGAATAGTGGTATCGAAATAAAATAAAAAAGAAAATTTATGCAAATTCCCTATTCCTAAAAGTCTGAAACAACAGTGGCGACCACCAGAAAAGCGCCGAGACAATGAAGCTCGACGAAGTCTCAGTGAAACAATACGGGGCAAGCCTATAAGTCATGAACGGGGCACAAATCTAAACTCCGTGGGAGCTACTGAAAAACTCCTGTTAGAAAAATTAAATAACAATTTGCCCGACCCGGGAATCGAACCCAGGACCTTATGCTCAGTTTCGCGATTGCAACCATTAGACCAACGAGGCAATCAAGTATGATCAAAGTTCAATTTAATAATGCAATAGATTGAGATGTGTGTAGCCCGACGCAGAGTCACCATGAGATGTATGTAAAAACTTTCGGGTATTAAATAAGAAGGCTACTGCTTGGTTCCCTTAAGAAAAGTATAATGAATCTAAACTTACACATTAGTGCATACAAGTAATACATAGCGCTATGTAAACAATTAGATGACACGTTAATATAAAGGAGAATAATTCATCATCATCATCAGCCTATTAATGATCCCACTGCTGGGACACAGGCCTCCTCTCTATGAGAGGGAATGGTCACCACGCGGGCCCAGTGCGGATTGATAGATGTCACATGTCTTCGAATTTTGTGGTTCTAGGACATGCCGGTTTCCTCACGATGTTTTCCTTCACCGTTTTGAGAGCAGTGGTGATGAAATAAATTACACAAAGTAATGCGCCTGCCTGGGTTCGAACCAACGACTTACTGTTCGTAAGTCGCGGCCGCCACCACTGGGCCACCGCTGCTCTCAGGAGGAGAATACTTACTTATTAATATTAAGGAACATACACACTTCAAGTTGCCATTGCCATTTTGTAGGCATTATTTCAGACTCATCATCTGCCTAGCCTTTTTCCCAACTATGTTGGGGTCGGCTTCCAGTTTTACCGGATGCAGCTGAATACCAGAATTTTACTTGGAGCGACTGCCTATCTGACCTCCACAACCCAGTTATTACCGGGTAATATGATACCCCTTGGTAAGACTGGTTGTCAGACTTTTTGGGCCTCTGACTACCTAACGACTGTCAAAGATCTACAAATGACAGCTAGGACAAACGGCTTAACGTGCTTTCTGAGGCACGGAGGAAACTTGGTACGTAATGGGCGGTCACCCATCCACAGACCAACCTATGCGAGCACGGCTTAACCTAACGATCGACCCGAGCGGCTGTTATTATTTAGTCCTAATGAGGACATTAGGCATTATTTCAGACTACGGGCATGAGATTGAAATTATAGTTTCTTAGTTACCTATTTCCTTCATTTGAAATTCTAAATGACACGAAATACAGACGTTTTAGAGGACTGTTATACAATTTTGACGTTTATAAAGTCCCGATTATCAGCCTAATTTGAATAACTTTTAATTTGGACGTATATTCAATAAAAATCATAGTATCTCAAATAGGTTACCACTACCCAGCTAGCAAAAAATAATCTTACAAATATCCCAAGACCATATTTTTTTCAGTCTTAAATCAGACTTATAGACACTTATAAGTATGGATTTGGGCGCACTTTATAAGTGTATTCACCCTTGCAATTGCCTTGTAATGGTCTCGCGAAGTGTATTTCCAAACTTACAAGACTCTTGCTGATGCTTTTATAATGACAAATAAACTTACAAGTGACTTACAATGGCGCGCTGTAAGGGTAAATAACCTTAAAGTCCTCTTACAAATAAAATAAAATACTATTTGAAGTGTAATATCGCTTGTAGTCCTCTTTGTGATTTCCTATTATGAGTGTTATCACAAACCGCCCTGAGGTTGCGAAGTAATAAAAACATAAGTATTTTATATTTTATTACACATTTCTACAAAACGCTAATGTGTATATTTTCTAATTTTTTACTCATGTATTTTTCACACACCATATGCGATTATTAGGTTGCGAAGTACTATTTCTCGATTATTTTGAAATTTTAATCACAATATTTTCACGGGCCTTTTCAAAAATGTGTCTTTTACTATATATTTTTTTTTATTAATTGTAAAATAATATAAAAATGTCGCCATTACGACTAAACACGACTCAAAAGTGCTTTATTAGAGTAATATAATACCAGTACTCTTGTGTATGGTTTATATCGCACTCGAAAAAGTCAAATTAAACCTAAAACCACTGTTTACACGGCCATGTTGCTCATAATTTTAGGGTTCCTTAATAAGCAAAAAGCAAGCCATACGACGAAGTCGAAGGATTTAACAGAAACCTAATAATAATATGTACTAAATATTAAAATGGTCTATTTCCTGATTTTATAACAATTTCTGGAGTCAACACAACAAAGAAAATAAATAACCCTTAATAGGGAATTGTTTAAGACACTTGTAGGACTTTTGAAGTGCTACTACTCTTTAATATGTCTTAGGTGAGATAAATCACACTTTTAAAATACTAGTTTCAAAGAAGTCTAATGAAACACTTAGTATAGTCACTTCTAAGGTTGACTATACTTATAAAATGTATTTATAAGTATTAAGTAAGAATCAGACTTGTAAAAAGCGCTTATAATGCCACTACTCTTATGAATATTATATAACGTTTTCTTATATACGTCTATAAGAATATGTTACAAGTATGAAAGCTCTTAAAATTTAAATAGACTTATAAAAGAGCACTATTAGAGTTCCCGCCTTAATCAGAACACATATAAATCTTATATGAAACCATAGCTCTTATAAGCGTTTGTTTGTAAGGGTATCAAGAGTTTCTGACTTAATCAGAACACGTATAAACCTTCTATGAAACCATCGCTCTTAAAGCTTTTGTTTGTAAGGGTATTTTGCTAGTTGGGTAGGGGTTGCGCGAAGGGAATGAGCATAACCTATTACGCCTCAATGAAGTCATTGGCAAACGTTTACCGATGCAGTTCTTAGCGTGATTAATGTGGCCATTTTCCCCTCTCATTCATGTGGGTTTCCACTCCTATCAACATTTATATGGTTGGAAAAGTATGTGCCACAACCCTGTTTATGTGGAATAATAAATAAGTACCTGCTAAAACATCAGACAGGGAAAATATCACTACGTATACATAATTATTAAACAAAGTCCTCCACCGCGTCTGTCTGTGTATTTGTTCGCGATAAACTCAAAAACTACTGCAAATAGATAGAGTTGTTTTCGAGAAAGGTTTTAGTACATAATTTGTCAAGTTTTTGTAAACATTGGCTAAAATATAATGATATTTGTTGGAGGTGTCGGAAAAAAATAAGCCGTATGGGAGCTTTCAACGGAAACGCTGGCCTTTAAATATAACAAAATGATGTATGGTGGAATTGTGTATCTTATATAGGTCTACAGAAAAGTCCGCGATGGCATAATAATGTCTATCTCTTAAGGATAACCGACATCCACGCGGGCGAAGCCGCGGGCATCAGCTAGTTTATAATAAATATGAATTTAAAAAACATGACCATTTGATAATTTGGTCTCAAGTTATAAGATAAACTAAAATTCACTGGAACATAATCAGGGAAGAGAATCAACAAAAACAAAAAAAAGCGGTTTGCTCTCCAAGAAACTATACACACACACACACACACACACACACACACACACACACACACACACACACACACACATCACACACACACACAAACACACTCACAGATGGTACAAAGCACACACACACACAAGCACACATGGTACATGGTATAAAGTTCTGTGAATAGGAATAATTACAGTTATAGCACTTAGCAGGTTTTACTGCTTAAGCATTGGTTTAAGAACTTACCACATGCATTTCTTGCTATCTGAAAACCTACCTTTGGCCTTAAAGCATAAAGCTCCAACTTGGTTGAAGGTAGAAGACTGATTTAGCAAATCCGGTATTCGTGGCAACTGTAATTTAAGTATCTAATTATAAATTTCTTGTGAAACTTTGGTATAATTAGGTTTTTATGGGTCTACAAATAGTGATAGCCATCACACAGTTTTCTTTGAGCTTAAAAAAGGTGCATAGATTTTTACAAGAAATTTTGTTTAGAGAATTCTCGTTAATCAATTTGAAATTAATATCAAAACAATTCTGTGAAACTATAACTTATCAACTGATCTTGGCAACTCTCCCGGGATTTCCGAAAATTGAAAAACGAAAAATACATGAACTGGATTAAGAACAGTCCATCTCATTCTACAACCATTTATCATCCAAAAATAATACGTTATTCTTGTTATTTTGGCCTATGTAATTGCTGAAGAAAATCCCTTAAGCTCTGTGTTTAAAAACCTCTTACGTCACTAAAAAAATGCACCGTCATAGCTTTCTGTGTCCCTAGTAACAAATTCGAGCCTTAGGACGGCTGTCGGCACTTTAAATATTATCACGGTCCAAATTAATGTCTGAGAGTTTGAAACTAAGTTCTGCTTTTGGGTTCACATGCTGAGATTATAATTGATGTGTCCAAAAATATAACCATCGTCTACCTAGCTTTTTACCAACTATGTTGGAGTTGGCTACCAGTCGAACCGTATTCAGCTGAATACCAGTATTTACATGGAACGACTACCTAGCTGACCTTCACAACATAGTATAGATAGATAAACCTCGATAAAAATAGTTGTCAGACTTTCGGGTCACTGACTACCTGTAACGACTGTCAAAGATTTACTAATGACAGCCAGGATCAACGGCCTAACGTGCTTTCCGAGGCACGAAAGAAACTAGGTATGTAATGGCGGGTCACCCATCCACGGACCAACCCAGGCAAGTGCAGCTTAACCTGAAGATCTACCTCGAGCGGTTGTTATTATTTAGCCATGAGCTAAAATACGAGCGAATAAAAGCACGAGTATATACATTGTCAGTAAAATTCGTGTGAGTCTTTGGTAGGATAGGAGGTTAGAACTTCGTATTCTGAGGTCTGGACATTTTATGCCTGCCGGGGTTGCGGGACTGTTCGAAAGAGATACCGTGGCCCCAGAACACAAATGGCGATGAAGGAACATGGATGGGTTTTAGTCAGTAAAAGTCTGACACTCCCCTCCTGCTCCGCACAGAGCTGGAGGAACCATTTGATGATTTCCCATCCGAAAAAATTAAATAAAAAAGGTCTGGACATTTTGGTATTATTCAAATGCTTCTCACATCTACTTCTTTATTTTCAGCCAGTATACACGGTTTAATCAACACATGGGCACAATCAGGCCGGTAATAGATAAACTTATACACATTGTAACCATGTTTTGTAGCATGGGCCACAGCATATTTTTATTATATCCCGCATCAATACAGCCAAAATCAGTCACATCGCAAAGAATAACGTTATGACTAATTATTAAAGGTTTTTAATAAACAGACAAAACCAACAGAATTCCCATGATTATGAGTAACATCCTAAAATTGAACGAGAGAGAATTTTCTCCAATTGACTTTGCAACTAAGTTAGGAACTTGAGCCCCGTAATAAACGTTGTTTGATACTCTTTAGTGTCAAATTATAATGGGCAATTTTAAAGGAATTTGAGGGAATTCCAAGTTTGTTTTGATATTAATTCCATTTTGTAACCTACAGTATTATTATGTTAAATTAAAGAGAATTCATAGAGACAAAAGGATAATTTCGATGTTAGAACTTTTATTAGGTACGGCTTAGGTAGAAATAGGTGAAGAGTTCGTAACTAACATAATTTTCCTAAAATTTCTGACGCGGCCAAGTGCGAGTCGGATTCATGCATGAATCGTTCCATATAAAAAACACAAAAAAGTGAAAAATAACTTTAGCTTCAGAAGTCGGTGACAAAAAAAAAACTAAATATCTATACTATATAATTATATATATATTATTAATATTATAAAGCTGAAGAGTTTGTTTGTTTGTTTGTATGAACGCGCTAATCTCTGGAACTACTGGTCCGATTTGAATGATTCTTTCAGTGTTGGGTAGTCCATTTATCGAGGAAGGCTATATAACATCACGCTGCGACCAAAAGGAGCGCAGCATAAATGAAAAATATTGCAAAAACGGGGAAAAATGTATTCCTTTTGTGAAATTGTGAGCTGTTTCTCTTTTATGTGACGCAGACGAAGTTGCGTGGGTCAGCTAGTATCAAATAAAGGTCACCGACTTCTGAAGCTAAAGTTTTTTATCACTTTTTGTGTTTCGTGTTTTTTGAAGTCGGTTTTATTTGTTGCAATTTATTTTATTTTATTATTTATTTTAGAGCGGCAACAGAAATACACAATCTGTGAAAATTTCAACTGTCTACCTATTACAGATCATTATTATTGGGTACGTCCCGTTGTTCATTGAGATAAAGACCGCTCACAGACAGACAGGTCCGTCCTACGGACGGACAGCAAAGACTTAGTAATAGGGTCCCGTTGGTTACCCTTCGTTAGTAATAGGGTCCCGTTGGTTACCCTTCGTTTACGGAACCCTGAAAACATGACACATCGTCAAAAATGAGACAGTAAATCACGAACATATAAAGTGCTCTTCAGGCTAAAAATCCTAAGCACCGTGTACTAGATTAATGGCCACAGAGTAAGTAAAAGATTATGCAAGGAAACAGTCGGCAAAAAGCCCGCCATTTCTCCCCACGTTTAGGGAATGGCGCGATGAAAAGAAACATTACGTATGACAACCAACTCGTCTCGAGGTTTTTAGGCATGTTTATCTTATTTTGTGGTTTTTATGCTCTGTGTTATATGTTTGAGAGATTTTTACGTCTTTTGTTTCGAAATCTTTTCTTGGAACTGTTTTTTAACCGGCTTTAAAAAGGAGGAGGTTCTCAATTCGGTTGTATTTTTTATTTAAAGCCTGAATCGAAAGTTGGTTTAATGTTACTGGCGACATGAGCGTGTACTTTAATGCACACATGTATTAACAGCTTTAAGAAATCGAATTAAGTGATGTTTTTATTTTAATAGTTATTTCTTGAATATTAAATTATGGTAGATGAAATTATATTTTTTATTTAGAATTTATAAAAAAATATTTTTGGTTATTAGAAGATTAATTATTATAGCTGCGATAACAAAGAGTGCTCAAATTCCTTGTAGATCTTTTGACACTTGTGCCATCGTTTTAATACAATAAAGGCGTTATGATTCAGTATCAGTACAGTGTTACTTTTGAGAATAACAAACTTTTTAGATATTTTATTGGATTAATCTACTTAATAAGTAGTAAATACATTTTTTTCAGCCTGCTCTGTCATGACCTTCCAAATTCTTCCGGGCCATACGTCACTTACTCATGGTCGCACGTGCCTGGATCATATTATGCTCAAAACAAAATTAGACGCTAATTGTTTCATAATCGAGTCATCAATTACAGACCACGAAACTGTTGCCATTAGTTTAAACTTAAATTCCCGCCTGAATTACTACAATAAAACGGCCAACAAGATTGACTATGAGTCGCTCGATGAAACTATTCAAAATACAGGAAGTATTTTGAATAGTTTCATCGAGCGACTTCAGCCAATACTTGAGTGTAATGATGCTAACACTGCAACCGACTTGCTTGTGACGTACCTTTCGACTGCAATATTAGGTAACTCTAGTGTGGTAAAAATTCCCAGAAGACAGCAGGTCAGTAAGCCATGGATAACTAAAGGGTTGCTTCGTTGTATGAAGAACAGGGATAATCTATATAAAAAACTTAAGCGAGATCCTGAAAATGAGATTACCAAGCTAACCTACAAACGCTATAGAAATTACTGTAACACTATTATTAAAAAAGCTAAACGAAACTACGACAAAAAGGAGATCGAAAATGCTAAAGGTAATAAAAAGCAGCTATGGGATGCAATTAAAATGATAAGCGGCTCGAGTAAGCCAGCAGACTTTTCTTCCTGTCTTATTACACCCCAAAACAAAGATGAGGATATAAATAACGTCAATAGTTTCTTTGCTAACGTGGGCAGAAGGCTGGCGGAGCAAACTATCGCGATAACGCAAAACAGTCCAATGCCACATGACTCTTCTTCTATTACTGCCTTAAACTCATTTGTCATGCTCCCTCCTGATGAAGAAGAAGTATCTTCCATCATCATTGGATTAAAAGAGAATTGTGCCATAGGAATCGACCATATATCTGGCAAGATTATAAAGAGATACATAAACTTTATTACCCCTCCTATTACTCACATCTGCAAACTTGCTATAACGACAGGTGTTTTCCCTAGAGCTTTTAAGATGGCGGTTATCAAACCTGTACACAAGGGGGGGGAGAAAGACTGTGTCGATAACTACCGGCCTATCTCCATCTTACCTACTCTGTCCAAGATCCTGGAACGTCTTATAAACCGACGACTAACAAAATACCTAGAAACCAACAATCTTCTCTCGCCTGCCCAATTTGGTTTTCGTTGCAATAAATCAACTAATGATGCGGTACATGAACTTTTGCAATCCATCATTACCAAGCTAGACCAAAGGGATAAATGCATAACACTGTTCCTAGATCTTGCAAAAGCCTTCGACACAGTCTCTATCCCCCACCTACTCAAAAAGCTAGAAAGGCTTGGTGTACGAGGTATTCCCTTAAAATTAATGAAGGTCTACCTTACAGAAAGAAAACAAAGAGTCCGGGTTGACCGCAGGCTGAGCAACGAGGCTTGTGTCGAATACGGTGTGCCTCAAGGCAGCATACTCGGCCCT
Organism: Xestia xanthographa; assembly: GCA_905147715.2. Lineage (NCBI taxonomy): Eukaryota > Metazoa > Arthropoda > Insecta > Lepidoptera > Noctuidae > Xestia > Xestia xanthographa. The sequence continues at coordinate 5,914,941 of LR990655.1, forward strand.
ACGTTGTTTTTGGTGTACATCAATGACCTCTGCCAACTTCAACTCCATGGTGGTAAGATTGTTACTTTCGCGGATGATACCGCCCTATTTTTCAGTGGACAGAGCTGGGAGGATGTTTTTCATACTGCTCAGAAGGGTTTTAACCAAGTCTGCGAATGGCTACGATTAAACATATTGACTCTGAATGTTAATAAAACTAAATATGTCACGTTTGCCTACAGGTCAAATCAACTGCCTCCAACCTATCTGAGTATTGCCTGTCATGCTTGTGTTCCTGGCACCGCCTTATGCTCCTGTCCCACTCTTCAAAGAGTCAGTGATATCAAATACCTTGGTATCATTATTGACCAACTCCTGACCTTCAAACCGCATATAAAAGCCCTGGTTTCCCGTCTGCGTAAACTCATTTACATCTTTAAAACTCTTAGACCCGCAGCAGATCGACGGGTTATTAAGATGGTTTATGATGCCTTATGTCAATCCCTCATTGACTATTGTATTACTTCCTGGGGAGGTGCCGCCAAGACTCACATAATTGATGTCGAGAGAGCACAGCGCGCTATTCTCAAAGTTGGCGCCGGACTTCCTTACTTATTCCCTACTGTAGACCTTTTTAAAGAGTGGGATGTGCTTACTGTAAGGCAGTCTTTTATATTACGTACAGTGCTAAAAGAACACTCCCTATTGCAATTCAACCCGAATCTCCAAAAGGATAAGCGCCGCAGGGGCAGGGTATGCAAAACACAGGCTTGCAACTATTCTCATTCCCATAAATTCTTCAAATTTCTCGGACCCTACCTTTATAATAAGCTAAACAACATTCTTACTGTATATCCTCTAACAAAATATAAATGTAAAACTTCAGTAACTACATATTTGAAAACACTTGACTACGAAGAAACCGAAAAACTGTTGACCCCTCTCAGATAGACAATCTCTGCTAACTAACCATCCTCTCCGCTGTTTTTACAAACTATTGTACTCGAACCACAGGCTTACTTCAATCATGCTCGCACCAAATATACACCAAACCATTCTCGCACCTCAGTCACTCATGTCACCTCCTACGCATACATACCGAATCACATTTTGTTCATGCACAATTGCACACTCTGCAGCTACTCACACGCGTTCTAATATTTCCACAATAATTTTGTTTTTTTTTTTTTTATTTTGTTTTTTTTCACACTCTTTTATTTGTATTTTAAAGTTCCTGCACTCGTCTTACTATGAATAAATAATCCATTGCAATAAAAGTAGGTCATAGCAGACGAATTGCTGCGGGAGGGTCCTGGTGACTTGTAATACAGGTTTCTATAGAGACCTACTTCAAGCACCAGTCTCTCACAAAGTTAATTCCACGCTCGTGTTCCACTGTAACCTTAGCATTAAGTAACTTGTGTAGAGAAAATAAATTGATATTTTATTATTATATTATTATTTTGTTTACAATTTGCATTCTCCGACCAATCCGTTAAGACTGAGTTCGGATCGACACGTCGGTGTTTTTTGGACCTGCCTCGCTCAACCGGCCGTCCGACCGACCGCCGACCGACCGTGGCCGACCGTGGTTCGACCGTCTTCAGGCAACCGCTGCGTGACTATCTTCGCCCATCTGTCCGACTTTATCCTAGAAACGTGACCCGCCCAGTCCCATTTAAACCTGGCAGTGTTATCGCCAAAATACATATAGCCCAACTATTTCTTCATTTCTGTGAAAGAATTCTTAATAAAATCTGCCAATGTTCTGTTTATTTACGAGACAATACAAATAGTTCGTTTGAAATCCGTAGCGAGCTCAAGATAACTTCCTTCAATGTAGTTGATAGCTGTGTTATTGTTTCTCTATTGCATTTCACTACATCGACAAGGCGTATGCCTCGTTTAGTGTAAATGCACCACTTGCCTTGAAATATCTGTAGGTAGTCTATTTTTCCGTCTTCTATGTAGAGGCAAAACAAGTGACGCACACACTTCAGAATCAAAGATAAGCAATGTTCTGTCACGTGATCTTTATTTATGTAAAAAAAGATTACTTGCGTTTTTTAAATACGTTGGTTACTACATTATAATTTCATAAAATAAATGTTATTCGAAATCAGTAAGTATCTTAAAATACTCCTATAATTCACGATGTACGCAGCTGCCAAAAGTAGAATCTTCCGTTTTCATAAGAATTTCCTTGTGTAAACCAAAGAAGCACTTATCATAACCTTAAAATAAAATCCCAACACTTAAGGCTCGCAATTTATTAAACTCATAAAACCCTGAAGTCCTCTCAAGTCCTCCGTAGCCAATAAATCGATTTTTATTCGCCTTTTGTGCTAACCTAACCAATGTTATATAAGCGTAAGTGAATTGTTCCACTTACACGGCTCAGTGGTTCAATCAATCACCATGAAATTCACATGCATACCTACTTCCCTAATGTCTCAAATTCAACAAAAGAATTTTGATCAGAGCAGATTGAAAGGTTCCCGAAAAAAAGCAAGTTTTTCGTCACCATGTTGTTACTTGGCAGAAATAAACGTTAAAACTGTTAATTTTCTCACGTATTAACAGTTGGTGAGTGTTCAAACACAGTGGGGCGGCGGAATCCGCAAGCGGGTGTCGTTAACACACAGCTTTTTCGCATGTGAACACAGTTACAGCGGCGTGGGTGAGCGGTATCCGCAGCGAGACAAGCGGGCGGTGCCGGCGATTTGATCATGTCTTTTTCGACAGAAGAATTGATAATGCTACTACGCGTTTACGCTGAGACGCCCCGCGAAATGTGTTCACGAGTAGGAAATAGCGTTTATCGCCCTTCCCGCATCTGCAACTGTGTTTGGACACTTAGGGCTAAAGGCCTATCTCTCACACACTATACACAGAATTTTAAGTCTCTACCAAGTACCGTAGCAATCAAGTAATGGCCTACACCAAAGCCAGTACATAAGTAATGCAGTCAAGTAGTTAGTCGAGTAGAACAGTCCGACCAAACACTCCTCGATTTAGTTTCATCCATCACACTGCAGGCCTCAACATTATTTATTCAGTTTATCACAAATTTATTCAAGTTTTTTCCGAGTTGTTTCATATTCATGAATTGTTGTTATTGTCAAACAAAGATGGCAGAGTTCGTTTGTGAGATAACGACGCGAACATCAACGATCACCCTGAAAGGAATGTTAATTAATGAATATTTTGATTTGATTAAAAGCCGAGCTGTCTTTAATTAAACCGCCCTTATTGTCGGATTACAGCGTTCAACATTTTGGAGAAAAGGGCTGTTGGGAGTGCGTAATTGTTAGAAAAAACGATATCGAAATTTTGGGCTTGTTTGCGTACATCTTCTATTTTTAATCATTTATAATTATTTTTTATATTTAGGTCATCATCTGTCTATCCTTTTCCCGATGTTGAGGTCAGCTTCCAGTCTAACCGGATGCAGCTGAATACAAGTATTTTACATGGAACGACTGCCTATCTGACCTCCACAACCCAGTTAGTGCTGAGTAATACGATACCCCTTGGTAAGACTGTCTGGTTGTCGGACTTTTTAAGCCACTGACTACCCCTAACGACTGTCAAAGATCTACAAATGACAGCCGGGACCAACGTTTTTTTGTGATTACTGAGCTATGTGGCTTATTTTGAGCCAAAATAAAAAAAAAAAACCCTCAGCAGTTGGATAACCTGCGAACAATATTTTTAGAAAAATATATTAAAATCACTCAATACTTTTTCAATACTCTAGTAGAATATTGTCATCAAGCCATTTAATCCAAGTTTATCAGTTTAAATATTTAGTTTATATAATCTAAAATAGATTTTCCGTAGCGAACTTTTAAGATAGGCGATTAAGTATTTAGTCGGGTCATGCCCTCTGAGATCTAAATAGGCTGAAATGTTCCGCTAACCACAGTTACTTCAGATGAACCTCCTCCTTAGGGAGTACTAGCTTCCTCTAATCCTGAGATCTATCTTAGCGGGTAAATTAAGTCAGCATTATTTAGCACGCTTTGTGTTACGTATATACATTGTATTGTTAATCTATCCATTTGGTTCTGACGACTATTAATCTTCTACTCTTTGTTTGAAAGATTTAAGGGCTGGTTTTACAAAAGATTTTTTTATAAAAAAACTTATACTTGAAAATGCACAAGAAAAGATAAGTAAGTATACAAGTTGATCGAATTTCCCCTAGAGTTCACTTAATTCACCTGGGTTAATTCACCTAGGTACATTAACTATAGTATGCGTAGACTTTAATCACTACTTGTAGCTATATTTATAACTAGCGGACGTCACGCGGTTTCACCCGCATAGTTCCCGTCCCCGTGGGAGTACGGGGATAAAATATAGCTTATGTTACTCAGGGTGAATGTAGCTTTCTAATGGTGAAAGAATTTTTGAAATCGGCGCAGTAGACTTTCAGTTTATTCATTACAAACATACACACACACACACACACACACACACACACACACACAAATACAAATCTTTTCTCTTTATAATATTAGTGTAGATTAAAAGTTCATTCTATTAGAAGGCAATTGCAAAAATGGTTTTACTTTTAATAACAGATGAATTTCCGTTCGCGCACTAACGATCATCATCATCATTTCAGCCGAAAGACGTCCACTGCTGGACATAGGCCTTCCCCAAGTGTCGCCACATTGACCGGTCCCGTGCGACTCGCATCCAGCGGATTCCCGAAATTGCACTAACGATGCGACTGAAAAAATATGAATGATTTCACCCTTATTAAAAAAATCCTCCACGTACAAAAATAAAAAGATCAATGATTAGGTATACTGCTACATTGTTACTGAAATAATACGTACGTACATACTCTCAAACAAATAACGGCAAAAATTTCACAATATTGATTCTCTGTAAAATTACGTACCATTTGATCCAATCTGAACATCAGGCAGCTCATCAAATAATATTTTATGCCGAACAAAACTCAACCGAAACTTTCTTCAGTTAAAGATTAAAATCGAGTGGCACTGGCCCTTTTTCCCTGGAGCTATAATTTCATACGTACCTGAAGAACAAGCTTGTCATTGTTATAAACAGGTAAGTAGGTAGGTTACAAGGGAAATATTAGATTAGGGAGTTGTTCCGGATTTGACGAGACTTTTTGTAGTACTTGTCGAAAAGAAGAAAATAAGATTTTTGAGGAAATACCTACCTAATTGATACTTGAGCTCGCTTTGTTTTTTACATGATTTTAACGAGGAATTAACTTAAAATACCGAAACCTTAACTTTATGACTGTTTTTTTTAAGTTTACAAGGAGTGAGGTCATTGACCGTGATGGTGGTATGCCTGTCTATCTACCACAGAAACTGTTGTATCCAATCACCGGTGACCATTACCATGAATCAGCATCACCAGCCTGAGCCACTCAACCAATCTAATTTAACCATTGAACTCGATTCGCGGCAACTCTCATCCTACTGCTACGAACTAAAAAATAGAATAAATAATAAACAAAATATAACAAGAAAACTTAAATCTAAACACAAGATTAGTTTTTAATTACCTTTACAGGATGACTTTTTTATCATTTTCCAAAAAAAATGGGTAGGTATAATAGGTGAACGGGGTAGAAGCAAATGGCGATAATATGGCGATAATATGGCAATACTTAGTGTTTTTTTTTTGCAAAAATAAAACGATATTCAAATCATACGCGTATCGCTTATGATTTGAAATTCGATATTTTTAATTTTTTTTTTCAAAATTTCTCTTTCTTTGTTCTAATATGAAAAGTTTAGGTACTTGAAATTTGTAGCGTTTTTTGATGATGGATCAGTTTTTTTCTAAGCTGTGGAAAAAAGAAAAAAAAACTAGGTATGCCATAAGCTTCTACTCCGTTCACCTAATATACCCATTTTTTTTGGAAAGTGATAAAAAATCATCCGGTATTATTGATGATTAATTATTCTTAATGTTAAAATTACCATGCTTCGCAGCCTTGCGAGGACCACTGATTACAAGATCCCTGTGTGATCAATTGAACAACTTAAATGTCAACGTGATGAAAGCGGAAGAAAAGTTCCCCTAATGACCCTCCCCTCCCTAATTCTCCATTTACGCCATAAATCACGATCATCGCCATCAAACGTTCAATAATGATTTATAATTTGAGTTTAACGTAGGCTCACGGTAAAATCAATTTCCCCTGAAATTCATACATCATTCCGTAAGTTATTAGGTTATTAAGCTACTGATGCCGCAAAAATTCCGGAAATTCATACTCTTGTAATTAAATTGGGGAATTCGAAGCAATAGGTACCCACTTGGATGTGAAATTGGCTGTGAGTATATAGGCAAAGCGGTTCCTACAATGTTAAGTGTGAAACACATCGAGCTCGGAGATTATAATTCAATTAGCGGGTTTAGCAGCAGGTTTTTTTAAAGTTGTTTTATATCAATGAGCTTCAACTTGTTGCAAGAACTTTCCGACAGGAGTTTCAGTGGTAGCCTCTGAACTTGTTACCGCTGGGAAAGACCCCTCCTAACCATATTGATGCCAAAATGTGGCTTACCACCATACCATCTCACGATGTGTTTATAATTTTGGTGTCGTACCGGATGACTTTTTTATCACTTTAAAAAAAAGGGGTATATTAGGTGAACGGAGTATATTAGTATATTAGGTGAACGGAGAAAAAAAGGCTAGGTATGCTTATGTAAACTTTTCATATTAGAACAAAGAAAGAGAAATTTTGAATTTCAAATCATACGCAGTACGCGAATTTCAATTTTGTTTTTTAATTTTTGTTGTCGCAAAAAAAAAAACTATGTATGCCATTTTACTGCTACTCCCCTATACCCCATTTTTTTTGGATAGTAATAAAAAAAACATCCTGTATTACGCGGAAAATAGGGACCCGCTAACGATATTTGAGAGTAGTAGCACTACGTTTGGGGTCGACGCAGCATGTTTTCTTCTTTCACACTCGACATCTCATAAGTAACCTCATTTCTAGCCAGAGGGTAGGTATTACTCATCTCGATGATTCCAATGTCCCATGAGGCACGATAGGCAAAAAAAAATAGTTTTTCTTTAGCAAAAGCACAAAATTATTTTGATTAAATTATTCAACCTATTGTGTAAATACCTTTACATACGAGTACGCGTACGGTCCTCATCTAAAATAATTTGTCTGCAAGAAAATAATTACTGTCTACATTGTTCTGTCGGTTCGTTGAATTCCAAGTACCCAACAATATGTGTGGCGATAAATTTGTTACAGGCTTTAGACGTCACTGAAATGTGTATGATTTAAGGGCCTTTAATTTTATTAATTAACTTCGATTTGGCTTATATTTTAGGGGTTGTGGTGCAAGTGGGTAAGAGCAAATTCTGTGTGATGCATAAACGTCTTTCAAATTGTGTTTTATAATTATAAAATCTAAAGTTCGTCTAAAATTCCATGGCAATTATGAAGTCGTACCATTATCTCAATAATATGAAAATGCAGCTCGTATATAGCTAGCTCTCAATAAGAATCTCACTTTGAATCTGAATTACTATTGTATTGTACTACTATTTTATATTCTGAACTCTATTTTTTTTTCTTTTTTAAACTGTCCCACACTAGGAATTTCTTCTATATCTTGGGTGCGTCTACAAACATTTAAACTCACATATACAAACAGCCAGAACCGGAACAACTACCTGCAGGCCACACAAATATTTGTTCCATGCGGGAATAGAACCTACCACACGCAGCGCAGCAGTCAATCGCTCAGCCACTGCGCCAACCGTGCCGTCAGAACTATGAAAATTATTTATTTATTTTATTTATTTAACAATTTATGTACATACACACTAAATATAAAGAAAATTAGAAAGGAACAGAAAATAGTACAAAGGTGCAAATGCTTATTTCTAAAGAAATCTCTTCCAGCATAGGTATGCTGGAAGAGATTTCTTTAGAAATAAGCATTCACATCTCTTTTTTAGTATCTCCTTTCGCAGGTGCGAAAGGAGATACTAAAAAAGAGATGTAGACATCACAAACAATACACACAAATAATACATTACAAAAAAAAATTTCAAATGATTCCCAGTCAAGAAAAAATGTTAGAAGAGAAAAAATGCACTTTGTAGGTGGGTCAGGTAACGAGATAAATTAATGGACGATGTATAGTGCACAAAAGAAAGTTTATTGTCACAGTTCACGGTATTCAAGAAAATCACAGTAGACACAGGTAGAAAATTACGAAACGTGACCGTATGCGACAGCGATGCGAGCCGGACTGAGGCGTGCGCGGGGCAGCGGCGTGGGGCGGCGAGCGGTTTTGTACCTACCTACGCTCGCTGCTAAGAAAGCGCGGGCGCCTGGTTGCTATGCCCTCCTACAACTTTTCATTAATCCAGAGAGCTTCCATCACAACACAGCTGGTAATTTCAGTTTTTGAAGTAAATTATAAAAAAAATATTCGAAATACCAATTATCAGTCCTTTTGAGCACCTTTTCATTTTTGTTTTTAAAAGTCAAGTCTGAGCAATAAAACACAAAACATCGGACAACAACGACAATTTATTGTCTCAAGCACTTTTCTCAGAAATCTTTGACTACCCATTTAGAAAAGTCTTTTTAAATCTAAGTTAGAGAAGTGGTTGTACTTGGCATAATTAAATCAGAGTGAACAGCTAGTCGTGATTATTAAGTAAAAAGCTTAAGGCCCTGTACTACCTCAAATGGCTTAGCGTGATCATCCGTTACGCCTAAAATACAGCAGCATTCATTTTCAAATAAATATATGGTAAAGTTGAAGATAAATGCTAAGTCCTATGTTTTTCGAAAACTCGATTCCATAAAATTTTCTCTATAGGCAAAAATCCCAAAATAACCTCTAAACTAAACAATAAACCGTTGGCAATCATAAAATACTTCAAATTAGATCATGAAACTTTTTATACTAACTGAACTAATTATAAAGCAGGTCTTATGTTATTTCTTTTTTTAGTCCAATCAATAGATTTTTTGTAAATCACAAAAAGCTGTTCATTTCGCACTATTCGGTCGCAGTGCGGTCGCTGCGACCGAATAGTGCGAAATGAATAAAGTTCTAATCAGCTTGCACTACAAAGTGGTTGTTACGTCAGTACGTAACAACCACTTTGTAGTGCAAGCTGATTAGAACTTTATTCTAACAGTATTTCAAACGAAGTTTGAACCACCACAAATAGAGTTGCTAATTTGAGGTAAGCTGAGTGAGGTGACGTTTGCTTAAGTCTTGCCAGTTGCAGTATAATTCTATAATAGCAACTTACATGGTTGTTAGGTCAAAGTGTTGTTTGGTTTTTCCTTCAGACTTCCTCAGTGGCAGCCACAGATTCTGAATTTGCGCTCGGTTGGTGGTAATAGGCTCGCCCCCAATTACATGCGACTGATTATCAGACCACCACAACCCAGTTAGTACTGGGTAATACTATACTCCTCAAAAGAACGATACTCCTAAGACTTGTAGTCCGAATTTCGGATCACTGACTACCTAAAACGACTGTCAAAGCTCTTTAACCCGTATGCTCCCGGCCGTGCCTCCAGAGGCACGGTGCATTGTTATTTTAATTGTGTCTGTAATTGCGGGTATTGAAGTGTTAAATGATAGCCGGACCAACGGCTTAACGTACTTTCCGAGACACGAAGGCAACTCAGTATGTAATGGGTAGTCACACCCATGCACGGGCCAACCCAGACAAGCGCGGCTTAACCTGAAGATCCACCCGAGCGGCTGTTAATATTTAGTCCCGAACTCTGTTATGAGTCAAGTTGATGGTTCGAGACGAAAGTTACCTCTTAGTCATGAATCTTAAATCTAGACACATAATGACCAGTATCGCTCATGCACATTCTCGCCACATAATACACAAGAAACTTCCTCTAAGTAAATAGCCCATAACTCTCATTTGCGACATAAACGCATATAAAGGAACATGAACAAATTGTATGAGAACACACATGACGTGTGGCGTATCCTGTGTCAGCTTAATGATATCCTGACAAATGATACACGGCGCTTTTATAATATCATAACGTCGTCACTCACGGCTGTTTACAAAACGTGGTAGGTAGACCTTGTAGACCTGCATCGACTTTTGTCCCTTTATTAATTAGCTTGGCCGTAATTATGGCTGCGTTGAAAGAAGATACTTTAATAACGACAGGAAAAATACAAAGCCTCGATAATTATAGGATGGGAAGTGTCATATAACTATTGATTAATGAAATTGTTTACCAAAAAAACGTTATATTGTAAAAGAAAGAATGCAATTAATTTAATTAGAATGTTTCTGCCTATGGCATTAAGTTCGCCTCTGTACTTTGTGCTAGAAGCGTTAAATAAATTAATGAACAATATCAGAAATCGGATGAACACTTCAATTTCCTTCTAGCGCCAGCAAAAAAATATTGAAACGAATAACATAGAATTATAGGTTTCAAAATAATACGTTTATTCTTTGGCAAAAATTCTTTATCATTATATATGCAATCAGAAATCTATTTTTTTTGTTTGTTAGTAAATTGGTATACAATTACAATTTTCTTTGGTATGTTACACACACAGGGTGTAAAAGACCTCATCACGAAGCCGTCAACCAAGCATCCTGTACATCAAACTAAGTAACTTTACGCAAAAATTATTGATGGGAAACAACTTTTTTTTTGGGTGTAAAATTACGTTTTACTGTAAAACTCAATGTTACGCACTCAAAACATTGTGCTGACGACGCATTAAATAGCTAAGGGGGTATTTAAAGTTAAGGTATGACTTTAAAAACCACTAGGTATTTGAAAAAAAAACTTGTGGAAAAGTTGAAACTTTGACCTCCAATATCTCCGTCGTAGGTTCCCAGGTATGGTCTAGAACAAAAAAAACCGGCCAAGTGCGAGTCGGACTCGCACACGAAGGGTTCCGTACCATTGACTATATTTAGTATTTGTTGTTATAGCGGCAACAGAAATACATCATCTGTGAAAATAAGAAAAAGAGTAAAAACCTACTCGCAAAATAAACATCATTTATCATTATTATCCTTTTCTAAAGGCCTGTGCCGACTAATGCAACCCTAAATTACCACTTCTGCGAAAAAAAAAACTACAGTCAACATTTCGTTGCATCGAAATCACACACACACTGATAGTGGACAACCCCCATCCCGCAACCAAACCAACCTAACCTCAGGTGGCCCAGCTTTGGGATCCACTGAGTCACGTAACCGCAACCACGAAACCTGCAATCTATCCCCCGAACGACCCCTAAAGTCAGTGTCCGAAACTTTTTATACCGTATCTACTGAAATATAGATGCTATTAGATACGCCTTTGTTCCCTGAAGGGGAGAGGTGTGTAGGTAACAATTTCATCAATTATTTTGTTAGACTGCCTCGTTGGTCAAGTGGTCGCGACTGCTGAGCATGAGGTCCTGGGTTTGATTCCCGGGTCGGAAAATTAGTATTGAGTTTTTAAATCAGGAATTTCTCTGTAGCAGCCATGTTTATGAAGTTTAAATAAATATGAGTAAATAGACACAGTAAGCTTTTAATATCACCACGTGTTTTTACAGCACACTTGTTTTATACTAATATGTGAGTAAAAGAATGGAGAGAAGCCTTTGCTCAGCAGTGGGTCCCCAAGGGTTGTTAATGACCCAAACCACCAACCATACCAATGACCAACCACCAACCAACCCAACCAACCAAACCCAACCAACCAACCACCAAACAAACCAACCAACCAATTGGACTCAAATTAAGAGTCTTGGAATGTTTCTGCATTACTGATAACGGGAAGCATGAAAACACTTTGACAGACCAGAGGAGCTCTTGCGTACACTACATCATCTGTGAAAATTTCAACTGTCTAGCTGTCACGGTTCATGAGATACAGCTTGGTGACAGACAGACGGACAGACAGCGAAGTCTTAGTAATAGGGTTCCGTTTTTACCCTTTGGGTATGGAACCCTAAAAAGGATTTGCAATTTTGTTGATATTATATACGTTTTTAGACTCTTGTTATATTTCTTCACACGAATCAAAAGAAAACATTTTCATCAATAAATAGTCCGATTCTATTTGCAGATATTTTTGAAACTCCAAAGCTAAAATGGCTTTTCACATTTGCAAACTCCAATCACTAAAGTGCCTCTCGTTTTTACATATTGAGAAGAAGTATATTATTTTCTTCTTTCTTTTAAAAGTTATAAATATCTAACAAGCACGTGTACAACAAAAAATCTTACTATAAATAAAAATGCTCTTGAATGCCATGGATGTATTAAAATTCAAAATTTTTGGTTGTAAATGTAAATGTCTTTATTAAACTTACATCTTCATTTTTACAGGTAAGCCTCTTCCTGGTTAAATTCTGTCGGCAATTTTTCGCAGTGGGTAAGTACAATTTTGAATACTACAGGTCATTAATGACTGGGGATGAATAAATAAATTATGTCATTTAATTAAATGTAAGAGGCAACGCTAACAATCTATTAAATGTTTTTGACTATATTAGCATACAGCTGAAACCGGTTAGACTGGAAGCCGATTCCAACATATTTGGTAAAAGGCTAGGCTGATGAAAACGATATTGCAGCCAGAAGCATTTTTTTCTGTACTTACGGAACTTTTCACATCATTACTTACCTATACACAGTGAGCGGCCCGAAGCCAACAAAGTCCAAATCATCGAAAAGTATTTAGAAAAAATTAAAGACCCATCGAAACATTGTTATTATGTCAAGGAGAAATTTAAAACGCCTGTAGCCATTACTTGTTATTTTTGAAGTCTTTTGTACTGAAATAACTTGGACTTTTCCTCGTAAAACAAACTATTCGAAGGTTCCCTGAGGCTGTCCACAAAATTGAGTTTAATCCCCTTTTGGTTCCTTTGAGATTGAATTTCGAACATCTTTCTTTTTTTTTGTGAAGAGTTATTGGTCTGTCACATACCTTTACAATGTTTTTTTATTTGTTTTTAGCCGTAAAAGAAATTGCATTGAAGCAATACACTTTAAAGCGATTTTAGGTCATCATTATTTTGCCCAATTAATCTGGAGTCAGTGCAGGTTCTTTTTTTTCTATTTTTTCTATTACATGACATGTCATCTCGTCAGACACGCATCATGAGCCTTTAATTACTAAAATAACCGACTACCACACAACGTTTGTCATCGGCGCCACTTTCAGACTTCCTCATTGTAGGGTTTGTATCTATGCAATAGATATAATACATTGTCTCATGTACACGAGGGAGGGGATCGCTGTCAATCGGTTAGTCTAACTAAACTTAGTGATTATAATTATACTCTCTGAGTCTAATGACAAACACCGTGAGAGTAGGACGTGCGCTTGAGCCCTTGCCTGCGTGTAGTAGTGAGCCAGTGATACAGTGATATGTAGTGATGGTGAACACTACACTCATCCCTTTTAAGTAAAACATTACTTGGCAATTACCAAAATGTTGTCATTTTGCAACTCACCTCCATTCCTCCAATATCTAAAGGCGTTACTGAATCAATTTTTCCTTATTTTTTTTGACAAATAATACACAATACAGTTTGACTAAATCTTATTTTCTTTACTTTGAAAGACGAACATAAAAAATGACTGCCTCACTGTTACTCACACCGTTAAATTATTTTAGTTTATTAATTAATAGCCGTTACTCAATAAAAGTGAAAGTGGGCTAAATAATAATAATAATAGCCTTAAATTCTTAATCTGACCGTCAAAGTCCGTGAGCATATAAAAATATCAAGCTTGCTCTCATTTATAAGGTTGCTTCAGATCCATATGAATCCAACATTCCTGATGAAATAAATAAACATTCCATTGAGAACAGGAACACTGGAATGCAATTTATGTCCTGAAGCTGAGAATAAACAAAATATTGAATAAAGAATGTGTGAGATCTATTAGAAATGAATTGTTTTGATACGTTGAAGTTTAAGTTGTACCAGCTAACCACGGGTCGCACCGCACTCACGCACAGGCTCGCTCGTGATTGGTCCGTTTATATTTTAGCTAGTTGATAAGACAACTACCCCTATGGTGAAATTGTATATATAGGTTAGGCCATTTCGATAATAAATATTCCAAAATCTTATCGTGTTTTAATTCCTAATACCTTGGTAAAAAGTCTTGTGTGTTGTTTAAGGTGATACAGCTTAACCCGGAAACTATTTGATTGTCGCAGTGTAATCAAGCAACTGCGACAATAAAATAGTTTCAGGGTTAAAATAAATTGAATGCAGCTCTTAAAATCAAAGGAGCTTGGCGTAATATTTAAATCTCCTGTTATTCGATACTCAAAAACTAACTTCAAAAGAGAGTATTTTATAATTTACAATAAACTGACATTCAACTTTGCAATATAATTTATGCTAAGTTACAAAATAGAGCCAAGCGCTACAAGTATTCGAGGAAATAAATACTGTATGCAATGTATCTACAATTTTTATTTCGTATCCGGGTGTTGAAACCAATCCATTTGAGTAAATAAGCTAATTTGTTATGTATGTAGAGGAAAATGTTTTATTCATACGTTTATTTATTCTCCAGTGGAAGCTCCATATTATGTAGGGCGTTTTAAACTGCGGCTAGCAAAGGAAATTTAATTTTAATACAGTCAGACAAACAAAATCAGAACTTTATATTATTAAAATGCTGTACTTGAAACTCGTGTATGAATGAAATAGTTCTGCGACGATGAAATCCTACAAAATGTACGAAAGATCTGCTGTATTTTTTGCTTTCCTAGTACTTTTCGTCGTAGCGCTGAAGCCTGGCTTTTCGTAGACGGCACTACGGGGCTTTTCGGTGCTACGGGCTTCTCGTAGAGCTACGGTTTTCGTAGCGCCACCTAAATTGGCGGAATATAGAATAAGTATTCATCAGTAATTATTCTTGAAATCATTTCTGAGTGGTTATCCTCCTTAAAGTCAATGTAAAACGTTGAATTAATTAATAATAACATACATTACATTAAAGTTAATCGAGCAATATAAAGTTAATTCAGCAGATTAAATGATATACAAAATCACAGTGTCAGAAGAATTTCAAAGCTTTTTAATGTAATCCTATAGCTTTAGCTGATTTTCAAAATACTAAAATGGATTTGAACAAGAGCCTAACTTCACATGAAACATGCAATAATATAAAAAGTTTTGCGATTTCGAAAAACCCACCAAACGTTTCCAGGCCACGTCGCTCTTTACTATTAGCAGCGCCATCTATCCACAGAAACTTAAACAAGGTGGTCCCAAACACGCGATAAAGTCGTATGACATGTACGTTATGTAAAGTACAACAAAGATGGCGTTGTACTATACAACGACTATTTCGACGATTTTGAAACTTGATTTACTCCCCTATGAAAAATGTTTCTTCCGAAACTGCTTTTTCGATATCTAAACATAGTACGTTCATTGTTAGTTTGGTTTAGTTTTAGTATTTTTGAACACATAAATTGAGTGTTGAATAAATGAATTTCTAAGGTTGATATACAAAGTTTATGTTCCATCTTACAGCGACATCTAACGTAGGGTGGTAGCAACACCAAACTTTGCGCTGTTCCACCCTCAATCTTGCAAGTCAGTCACTATACCACGGGTAGCTCATTGCGATTTACTATGCTACCGCTAGAGAGGCGAAACTGTCGCTTAATACAATAAAATTGTACAGTCGTGGAAATATTTATGAAAACTTACTAAACAAATTTAATAAAAACCAATGGAATAACTGAAAGATTTACCAAAGAATTTACGGAGCTACGTCTCGTAGCACATGCTACGAGGCCGCGTAGCTCCGTAGGCCGTAGCTGGCAAAGTTTCAGTACTCTTGCAAAATATTTTTCGCACAAACGTGGTCCAAATGAGAACTTGTGCAGTGGGGACTACGAGAATTTCATACCTGAAAGTACAAAGGAAGCATGCTTTTTTAGAATGCAGGGTAACAAACCTTGATCTTCTAGCAATTTTCATTATTGTAGTTGTTGGTTGATCGTTATTAAAAATTGTGTGAATTTTAATCATGGTTTATTTTTCATGTTTGTTTATTAATTAACAATTTATGAAGACACTGAAATATCATTGTCATTACAATGATATCAAATAATAAAGAAAATCACCGATCAAAATCATTGTTCGTCAATTAAAATTAAATCAACGCTCAAACTTTGCTCAAGTGACACGATTACTTTTTACTTATACGTCACGTATGACGTAGCACGATGTCACGTTGCCCGTAGAAATGAGTCAACGATTTCAGCGCTCGGGCAAAACGCATTAGGACAATATGAAATGCAAGGGTTGAGAAAACGTTCCAAACCTGACCTCTTAGTACTCTTTTACTTTTCATTCAAAACTTTTTCCTCGATTTACATTGATTACAGTAATTAATATACTTTCACTATGGACAATTTTCAGGCAATATAAAAATGATTTAATAGGAATCATTTCTTGCCTTAGTAAGTTCGCATTGGAAAACTATCGTCTACGTTGGCAATAATATTTTTATGGTGAAGTTACAGTGTATTTCATAATTAAACCAAAGTTGCAAGTTAGATAAAATCGGAGATTTCTGTCGTTATTATGTTTTTCACAGTGATTTTTAATTTGGCAGGGAGATTTAATTTATTTTCGAATAACTTTAAACATAAAAAATAAAAAACAACATAATAATCTGAACTTAGATTTACTTGATTAGATAAATACGGTTGCACTCTAAATCATCCGGAATAATTAAATGCTTTAAACGATGACCAAACCGGAAATAAAATCCATTATTCAGAAGCCATAAGTGGTCAAACAGTCAGACACGAAAAACAAATTTGTTCTCTACTAGAATAGAAAGAATAGAATAGAACGTTTTATTTCAGATAAAGTTATTAATTAACAATTGTACTTAAGATCTAGTGTTGTAGGTTACAAACACAGATGAAAATATACAATTAAAGGTGAATGCCAAGTCGCCATAGTAATTTAGGCCCACTGTGCACACATATAAAGATTAATGATAATAATAGGGAACAATTCCAATAATTAATTAGTAAAATAAATGATTTACAAATAACTTTGCATTTTAAAGTTATTTAAGATTATTAGATTTGTAGGTACTGGTTATGTTAAATATCACATAATACATTATTTGAATTTATTAACAAGCATAATCAGGCCGTGGTCGCCAGGTATGGGAGAATCGTCGGAGTCAGTAGTATTCATGGGCAAAAGTAGTCAATTTAAACCGCAATAAATAAACACAAGTCGCCGCAATGGAGTTGCAAACAAGCAATGATTTTGACATTAACGTTTTCCGGTAGCTGACAAGTTAGACTTTGTGTTGCCATAAAAAGTGCAAAAAATCGATAGATCGATTAATTAAAGCTTTATTTTTAATTTATCATTAGCTTCTTCAAAACTAGAATTAATAATAATTACGAAAGGGGATTTCTGTAATTCATAATGTATACAATTAAGTTTGCTTGGCAGATAATGAACGGTGAAAAAAATATGACTGATTATTACCTGTCAACATTTTTTTGTAAAGGCAACATTTAGAAATTAAGTTTTGTTCAAGTTTCACTAATTTAGTCGTTTCAATATTTATTATTTTCGAAAAAATGTTGCTGACTTGCACAGACTAATGAAGACGTGGAACACATGGGAAAAATATGGACATATTTTTTTATGGAAACCAATTCCTTGTGCAAGTCTGGGCCTAAAATTGTCATTCCCCATTCAGCGTAGAGCCGCATCCACCTCCACAACATCGGGGAATCCCACCGATTTACGAACACACTGAGAATACTGTTGGTGCTGCCACGAACACGAGTCATCAAGGATATACATCTATTCCTAATATTGGCGGCAAAACCATCAATGTTATTATCTGCAAACATCCCTGACGCACTATCACGCCACCGCAGCCGCAGCAGTAATCTCAGTGCATTATTATGAATGCGTAGGTTACCTAGGCTACTGTATGTCCGCTGAGCGAAGTTTACCCACACGCTACACGTGTAGGAGTTTTGTAAAGCGTTACTTTAACTGGCTTTGTACAACGAGCAAACCTGCGGGCAAGCATGTTACAATGGACAGCCAGCGACCTACGTAAAAAATACCAATAACTAAAGTAGGTTAATAAGATTTCTCGGATCACAGTACTAACAAGGGCGGGCGTTTAAGGAGACTGTTTCATGTATTTTTTGACGTTCAAAAGACGAATTGGAATAACAAGCTTTCGATTTTGACAAATGATACGTTTTCGTCTTTTTTTGCGTCTACCAAAACATAGAGAACATTTAGATACCTATAGATGCATTCACTTCGAAATATTACTTTTCATCCCACAATTTTTATTAAAATGCTCGGATTTCCACCGTGACGACATCACTACGTCATCTCGTAGCATCAACCTCGTGACCTCGTAGCTACACACGAATGAAATGACGCTATACAAAATCGACAATACCCATCTCTTTCTTTCTTCATTCTCTGAAATCGTAGCGCCGTGACGAGAGGGTAAGACAAGACAACAATATGATCAACCCTCGTATTTCTGCTACCCTAGTACGTTTGACCGGGGCGCTGAGTCATTTTCGTGCGTTCGAGGGCATTTTCATTGCCAATCGATCCAATGCGTTTTAAAACAAGAGGGTGGGTGCGCGTAGCCAAGTTTTGGAGCTTTAATATTTGTTACAAAACTTTGTACTTTTGTTTAACTTTGTTTTGTGTTAAACACTGTCGGACTAGTAAAATTCAAAACGAGGTGTATTGCTGCGCACATTGTTTTAGGGATATCTATACTTTACAGTAAACCTACCAAGACAAGCTAATGAATAAAATTGCAATGGGAACATTGCCTATTACTCTTTTGTATCGAATTTCCGCTGGTCCGCGACTAAGAAAGAGCCTTCTGCGTAGTCTTTTGGAGTCTTTTGTGTAGGTAAATTTTAAATGTTTCGTTAGATAACTTGTCCCGTAAATACAGTGTGGTTATCTAGTCACCTACATACTTCAAGGAAGTAAGTCTGATTAGGTTTATTTGGAACTTTAGTAATAAATAAAAGTAGTGGACTGCATTAAAATAAGTGTAGTACCATTATTAATGTATGACTGAATTTAAGTAAGTAAAACGTGTGAAGTGAGTTTGAGCTGAGTGCGACTGGCAGGGCGCGCAACGGCAATCTCGCGCCCTCCACGCTTTTTTTGCGCGTATGTTAGGCGACGACAGAGTCCAAAAGAAAATCACATCCGATTCCTGAAAACAAATATTCAAATTCTTTTACAACACTAGACAGACAATTTCCATGCAATATGTAAAGCAACTGTTTTTCATGAACAGCCATGACTTTTACAGTAATAGTTCTTTAGAATGACTGTGAAAATGACCCCCATAACTTCTGCAAGTGACTAAAATGACACTCTGTATACTCACTCAGACGCCATATCAACTCAACTGAAAAGTTGTACATATATCTTCGGGAGCGTATTGTCATAGTAGTATGGCGAACTTTTCACACTTTTACGCTATTCATCCATCATTCTATTTCCCTTGGTCATGGTATCACGCGTCGGCAGCTGGACCGATTTCGCTAATTCTTTTTTGTTGTGTTTGTTATTGTCAGGAGTAGGTTCATATGAAAGAAAAAAGTATCAGTGGTCACTTTATAAGTGATTCATATGCCAACCTAAATACCGAAGTTTTACAGTTTGCCATTGCTGAAAAAGTTGTCACCTTACTTATTTAAAGATTATGAAGCCCTAGTACCTTTTCAGTAGAAATCGTCGAAGAGTTTTTCATCGGGCGATGTTTCAGTTTCAAAGTTATCTTTCAATTTATCTCGCCCTAGTACTTTTGAGCCAAACTGTTCAGTTCAAAGCCGGCCCATGCTCCATCGCACTTAAGAGGCCTGCGACCGATGCGTAGTTCATACAAACGTAATACCAAAATAATTTGTAAATCAAACATATTCTTAAGAGAGTGTGTCTTTATTCCGATTGGAATACAGAATATCTAGGTTCCCAAACATATATTTTGAATGGACACTGATTTAAACAAGAGTTATGAGTAAAATAAGTTTCCTATAGAAATTTTAAATTCCTCATATCTCGTCATTATATCGCTGTCCTTTCAAAATATATATTTGGGAACATAGATATTCTGTAATCCAATCGAAATAAATACACACTAATCTAAGAATATGTTTGATTTACAAATTATTTTGGTATTACGTTTGTATGAACTACGCATCGGTCGCCGGCCTCTTAAGTTTTGCAAATACAGCCCATTTGATACCCTCATAGTTTATGATACTCTAATTAACTTCGGCTCGATAATGCTTATTATCTTTATGTTTTGGACGTCAGTTGCAGACACCAGCCCGAAATACAATAAAATAGAAGGTACATACCTACTTCGTGACTACCATTTATTTCACGACACAATTATTTTGTAATAGTAAGTACATTTTGATACAAGTGGAGAAAGTTTGTTATTGCAATCGAGGCGGAATTATAACACCCGAGCCGTAGGCGAGGGTGTTTTTGAGCCGAGAATTGCTATAACAAATGTCCACGTGTATCAAACGACGTTTTTCAATACACTTTTGAAGAAATAAAATAAAATAACGAAAAATATTGTCACGAACTATTAAACTATGATTTTAAATTTTTTCTCGCGCTTTGGTTTCGCCAGGTTGAAGGAGAGGCAAAGGTATGAAGCCGTTACACAGCCTAATATAAAAAATTGATTTATTTTATATTTTTGAATTCAGAACACAAATAAATGTTAATTTGTGTATAAAAGTAACTATTAGTTTTAAATAGTCATGTTTATCTATGATATTCCATTTATAAACACAATTTGAATATTCAAAAAATATTTATGCCGTAAAGACGCGTAGTGCTTTGCAAAAATTAAAAAAAAAACATTTACCTCAGACTATAGGCATTAAACCAATTTGGACGAAGTTTAAGTATCTGTGGCAATTTCCATTCCCACACACGTGCGGGAATGAAAATTGCCACAGATAACTATACCTATTCTTTGTCCTAATTGGTTCAATGCCTATAGTCTGAGGTAAATGTTTTTTTTTTAATTTTTGCAAAGCACTACGCGTCTTTACGGCATAAATATTTTTTGAATATTCAAATTGTGTTTATAAATGGAATATCATAGATAAACATGATTATTTAAAACTAATAGTTACTTTTATACACAAATTAACATTTATTTGTGTTCTGAATTCAAAAATAACAAACTAAGGACTTTCTATAACGGAATAAAACATCTAAATGTAAAATTATAAATTATAACAATCTTATTTCAGAAAACTTTATTTTCTAAAAATTTGTATTCCGTTAAGGCTTCGACAACTTGTGTTGCCCTTGTAATTTTTCAGGCGAGAGTATGCGAAACCTTCACCTTATTGCTGCTTTCGCAACTTTTTCAATATTTCTTGCAGTTATTTTACCGTAAAGTTCGTAATCGCATGATTTCCGCAACCGATAATTATTAAACTTCAAGAAAAAAGATTGAAAGAACGCAACACTATCCATAAATAATATCATTATGACTGTGTTATATGAAACTAATACATCATATGAAAATAAAGTTGAAAGATAGAAACCATTCTACAACCAAAACATTTTTCGTGGTTGGTTTTGATTAAATTCAATTCGTAGCTAAACGCCCTTCGTAGTGACCGTCAAACCAGCGGAAGGCTTCAGCACTCCGGTCATGTGTACTAGGAGAATAAGTATTGAAGAGGTCTGTTAAAGTTATTCTGAAACCACACGGAATACACACCAATGTAACCTTTATTCACACAGGTAAATGCTCAGGAGATAGAGACAGTAAGCTGAAACAAATGATAGAGTGAGATAGCATAATAACATAAATTACGTATAAACGTACACAGATAACCCCATGGTAGGCAGAAAGGGTTGGTTGGGTAGTGAGGCAGCAGGAAGATTTGTAGCCAACCAATTAGTGATATGAATGAAAAGTTATAAAACAAAGTTTATTGTTTGCTTACTAAATAAAATGAATAAATTTATTATACTCCTACCAAATAAGAAAAATAAGTAACAACACCTTCAATGTTACAAAAAAAAAGTTTGAATTTAGATAAATCAAGTTTAAACAAGCTCCTTGTGGGGGCTCAACATCGCTGCCAATTTGGAGAAGCAGTCGACTGCCTCGGACACCATGGCCTTTCCTGCAGTAAGAGTGCAGGTCGGATTTCGCGGCACGTTAGCATTGATGATCTCATCCGTAGTGCACTTGCCACCAGCGCCGAGGCGCCAGCTGTCTTAGAACACAATGGCACGCGTCGATGAGAAGAAACCAGATGACCATAATGCCATGGAATTTGGGTAGGCCTTTGGACTGGTGTGGGATGCAACTTGCGCCATCCCATCTTCCTAGCACAGTTGGCTGCGCTGGGGCTGCTGCTGCAGGTGCTCAAAACCTCAAACGGCGCAAATAAAATAATTTAATTGGTAATTATATGTTTTAGCCGTTTGGGGTTGAAACACTAGGGCCATGGGGTCCGAGTGCCCACCTAGTATACCATTTTGGGAAATCGCCAAGCGGTTGTTCGACTTTTCACGTGACCAGAAGGCGGGCCTATTTTTTGGCCAAAGAATCAGCATTGCCATCAACGTGGCAATGCTGTCAGCCTTTTGGGCACTTTTCCTGTTGACAGCGATGTGGACGAATTTTTTGACGCCCTGTGACCCTTTTCAAAATACTTGTACATATTATTATTACTTTAAGAGTTACAGTGTGTAAATAATCTAAATAATATTTTAGTTTAAAAATGTCTTTAAAATAATTATACAAATGCAGTAAATTTCTGAAACTAGACTTTGCAACAAACACGCCAGACTGACAACGCGTTCTGAAAGTTTCTGTAGTACGGATGCTAGTACCAGTTTCGCGGGAAGGCTGTTTTCGGTACCTTCATAGTTTATGATGCTCTGGTAACTTTTCCAGCTGTCGGCAACAAGTCCTGAACAACAAGTGCTTTCTTTCCGTACGGCTTGTATCGTGCCCAACACACCACCGTTTGTTACTTGAGATGCGTTGTTGAGAAATAATATATAAAATTATGAATAATAATTTCTCCCAAACGGTCTTCTTTCAAGGGAGCGCTAAATCGTTTGTCTCGAAATCGCCTGCTCTAGCCACAGACCCATTACTTGATAGCAAGTTGCTATTTTTTATTTTATGAGGTTACTTTTCCAAGTCTTTCCATGAGTATTTGTCCCGCGCCACCTCGAACCAACCCTTGCGGTGTGCATCCACGTAGTCACGCCACCTCTCCCTGGAATGACGTCGGCGGCGCCCTCCATCTGTAGGCAACCATTGAGTGGAGACTTGCGAGTTCATGGAATGACTCTTTCCTTTGACCAAGAGTGGGAGACACCATTTACTTTTTTACTTTGAAGCAACTATAATTTAAACGAGTAAATACGACAATTTCTTCCTTATCAGCAGTTATAAAGCATTTGAATCTCATTTCCTTCAAGTAATAAATACATTTGTACATAATATACTTACTTCGCTACAACATATGTATGTGTTTAAACAAATGTATGTGTTAATGAATAAAATAAATAAATAAACATGTTTACAATCAAACAACTGCGTTTCCATGGCGACCTCGCTCCCTTACCTATCATTCACTCCTAGTACTAATGGCCAAAACAGTACCACTTTCCGCCACGCGGTACGGTACGCGGGAGTGGCTATGAATGAAACTAAAATATTCAGTGCAGCGCCATCTGTGTCAAAATGACTGAACTATGTATGTGACGTCACGAATTTATCTTTGCGGAGTATAATAGGGGGGTTGCACGGAGGATCTTTATTCAAAATTGCACCACCGACTCAACGACTGCAGAGTAAACAACTAAGTTAAATACTTTTTTACCATTGCCACTCGAAAAAGGGCATTTTATTCATCGATTACAGTGAATAAAACTCTCATTTACTCACTGAGTGAATAAAGACATTTTGAATTTGGAACAAACACGAATTACGTACAAAAAAAAACGCTGCTGCTGAAAGTACGTACTCGGAGGCTGAATGGAGCTATTCTATTCCAAATTAAAAAAAAAACCCGCCAATTTAGTTACGTTCTTTTTTATCTGTTATTGTGGTTGTTTTGTGTTATTGGAAAATCTATTAACTTAAGTAATTATAATAAAATGAGTTCTTCCGATATCGAAAATGAGAGACTGACTCCGGAATCATTTCGTTCTAAAGCAGCAGTTATAGTAGATGATTTTCAATACACTTCCTCGAAAACTGGTCCTTAACGCACTACGATTAGGTACAACATGCAATGTATTTCACACGCGTGCGATTTTTTCCACTTTCCCGCACGTGTGCAGGAATGAAAATTGCCACAGATAACTATACCTATACTTAGTCCAAATTGGTTCAATGCCTATAGTCTGAGGTGAATGTTTTTTTTTTAATTTTTGCAAAGCACTACGCGTCTTTACGGCATAAATATTTTTTGAATTTTCAAATTGTGTTTATAAATAGAATATCATAGATAAACATGATTATTTAAAACTAATAGTTAATTTTATACACAAATTAACATTTATTTGTGTTCTGAATTCAAAAATATAAAATAAATCTTTTTTTTATATTAGGCTGTCTAGCGACTTCATACCATTGCCTCTCTTTCAACCTGGCGAGACCAAAGCGCGAAAAAAAAAGAAAATTTAAATCATAGTTTCATAGTTCGTGACAAAAAAAATATTCGTTATTTTATTTTATTTCTTCAAAAGTGTATTGAAAAACGTCGTTTGATACACGTGGACATTTGTTATTGCAATTCTCGGCTCAAAAACACCCTCGCCTACGGCTCGGGAGTTATAATTCCGCCTCGATTGCAATAACAAACTTTCTCCACTTGTATCAAAATGTACTATTGTTGCCGCCAAAATCTCGGGAGTTGTACCTGAAAACATACAATTTGTTCTGCGACTGGAAAACCACGAATGGCGCCAATTCCTTCTCTGAGTGCATATTTCTTAACTATTTCAATGAATTAACCAAGACTAAGAAGCCGTCGACACTTTGGAGCATATATTCTATGCTAAAAGCCACAGTGAGAATCAAACACAACATTGATATTTCAAACTACTCAAAGTTAGTGACATACTTAAAACGGCTATCCGAGGGTAATAAGCCAAAGAAATCTAGAGTGCTTAGCTCCGAAAACATTGAACGTTTTCCAAATGATGCGCCTGACCACAGTTTTCTGGCCGTAAAAGTAAGTAGGTACCTACTTAATATATGTATATTTATTTACAAACCTACTGTGCTTCTAAGGTTTTCCTGTCAATACATATTTTTTAAATTATTGTTCACAGGTTGTGCTAATTTTCGGCGTGAATGGAGCCTGTCGCAGTAATGAATTATTACAGATAACTATAAACGACATCCAAAAACACTCGGATAATTTATTACTTATCGTTTTAACTGATACGAAAACTAAAATTGATAGAACGTTTGTAATACGCCAAGAATACGTAAAAATCGTCGAAAAATATCAAGCTTTACGGCCCACTAATACAAAAACCGACAGGTTTTTCTTACAATACCATGGCGGAAAATGTACTCGCCAACCTATTGGAATCAACAAAATAGGTGCGATACCAAAAGAGATTGCCAGTTTCTTAAATCTATCGAATCCCGAAAAGTACACAGGACATTGCTTCCGCAGAAGCTCTGCCACCCTTTTAGCAAATTCAGGTGCTGATCTTATAGAACTAAAACGCCACGGAGGGTGGAGATCCAGCACAGTAGCAGAAAGTTATATCGAGGATTCAATCGAAAACAAATGGAAAAGATGCAGCCGGATAGTTGAAAGTATAAATCTAAAACCGTCTGCTGTTGAGCCTTCTGCGCCACTATCTCCGGCGCGCCCTTCTACATCGAAAGGTTGTGAAACGACTACATTACAGCTGTCTCAGCAACAGCAACCACAAAATACGGCGACTTTGCCAAATACCCAAGTGTTGTCTAATACAACAGTTTCAAACCCAAACCAGCCTATAACACTAAATTTTAAAAATTGTTCTATTTTTACTATACATTTTTAATTTTAATTTAATATTTAATACTTTGTTGTTATAATACTGATTATATAAAAAAAAACTGATAAATATAAATACCATGCTCCTTTTTATTTTCTCACAGTCAATGGTAAAAAGTAGAGTACACAACACGTGAGTAAAAAAATTATCTCGGTAATTGTATCCCTCGCTCCGCTCAGGATTCTAATCTAGAATCCCTCGCTACGCTCGTGATTCTACTCTAGAATCATTCGCTGCTCTCGGGATCCAACTTCGTACCTCGAACTAAATTCCCTTTTTATTCACTTGTTGTTTAATCTACTAATTATCTACACCCATGCTATAAATCCTCTACAAAAGTATCTGAAACAGTTAGCTTATTGCCAACATTAAAACAGCCAGTGTCATAATAACCATTATAACACCCAAACGGGTGTTATAATGTTGTACTGAATTTAATTATGCAACTCGTTTTAAAAAAAGAACATTGTCATGCACGTGCGATTCATTATCACAGCGCCGTAATTAAAAAAAAACTTTTAGGTTAATTCGAATTCACGTCGTATCCCGCCATTTTTGTTCGATATTAGTATTGCATTATGTACTTTGTTGTTTACAAAAATGAGTAATAAAAGCTTTGTGCATTTTAATAATTGTACAATCCAAAATGTAAATAATTATATTATTACCTATAAATGGTTTGTTTGTATTAAATACTCAGCAATTAAACTTTCCATGAATTTACAGACTTCTTACAACACTACAACACCCTATGGTTTCAGAATCTTTTATGGAGGATTGAATTCCATGGATGTAGATAAAGTCTTGTATGCAACTGTACATAATTAGGTATTAAAACACTCATGTGATACTATTATCACATCACCCACATTCGTGTTTTAATACCCCTTATTATACAACAGTTGCATAAATAACTATTACGCGACTACGGCGAAGCCAAAAGGAAGGAGCCGTGGTCGCACCCACTGTATACTATACGTATGTACCATTGTGTTTAATGGAGGTGTTCCTGTCACCCATATTAAAAAATCTGATGCGTCGCAGCCTAAGCGACAAACCAGAAAAGGGGAAAAACAGAAAGGGGTTGGTCAACCTGCCGTGACTGCAGTCCGTAACTCCGTGCCAAGAACGAGCCAAGTTGATGAGGAGGGCTTCACTAAAGTATAAAGGAAGAAGAAGAAGCCCTGTTCTCGTAACTTGTGCAGTACCACACCGAGTGGACCCAACATGCTGCTGCGTCCTGCTGTGCCTACGACGCAGCTGTACATTTCACGCCTGCATCACTCCACTACAACTGAAGAAGTGGTGCAGTATTTGAAAGTGAAGACGTGAAGACGTGAACGAAAAGTGAAGTTATTTTGTGTATTTTATCTATGGACATTAGTTGCCTGATAATAAAATGATTATTAATATTATTATATCATCATAGTAGGTATAAATGGGTGCGACCACGGCTGTTCCTTGACCATGTTTGTACCTATGCATTTCTGGATTTCTATTTGAATGAATTTTTTTTTCGTCGTCTACCCCATCGTGTGGGGGGGTATCGTTGAATAGGTCTTTTAAAATGACTGAATGCCTGTTGATTGTTAATACTACTTTACGATTTAATGCTCCATTTACAAAATATTAAACTTTAAATTGCAGTTTTGTCCCCCGCCCCCCCCCCCCTCTCTAAACTGCTGAATTGAAAAGTCTGGAATAATTCATAATGATAGTGCATTTCATTTCTTTGAAGGAAAACTATAGCGGTTAAGATAACTTTATTAGATTAGCAATAATAGTCGTTTTTTCTATTAGTTAATAGAGTTTAACATTTCCATTCATATTTGTCATGAAACACACCGACAGCACACAGCTATGATTCGTGGCATTCTTGAAAACCTTCAAGTATGAGGGAGACAGTGTTACTCTAAAACTGCAGAGAGAGTGAGATAGCATTTGGTTTCTCGTGAGTTACCCCAACCTTTCAACAAGTGGAAATGATGGTAACTTCATGCCACTATTTCTCAAGCGATGGGTGAAGAATGCTGCCCTGAAACTGCCCTCTAAGCACACTTGTATGAAACTTTTCAGACTTGTGGCTGCTCTCAGCTCTCTAGTATTATTACTGTACTCTGTGCTCTCAGCTCCCAACGTAGACTGCCCATTCCACCACCAGGCTCCTGTCAACTCTAGATGATTGACATTTTATAATTTGGAAGAATTTTTAGAACACAATAAAAAGAAAAGATAATGAGGTCGATGTGATTTACCTATACGACCTACAACTAGATCCAGCATCAAATTAAAAATAAAACTAGGCCTGTCACTAACTGAAATTACAAAATGTAAACAAAGATTTAATAGAGATAAAAATCTACAGAAAAAACTAGAATAATAACATGAATTACAAGGTAAAAGGCCAAAGCCGTTGCTAAGCCTCGAAGAAATGACCATGAAGCTACCTAGGGAGGACGAATGCTTAAAATTTTCAGGTAAAAAATGTCCAAAAATGTAAGTAAAAAAAACATGTAAAAACGTACACATTACAAGTAAAGTAGGAGGCACATCTATTAACTGAGCACAAGCCACGATAACAACTGAATCTTAAACAACTACTGTAATAGAGAATCAGGAGCAGAGCCCGTTGCTCGCAGAATGTATGACCGATGGGGTAGAAAAGTTCTGGAGCGGCGACCGCGGGGATCCGCTGGATGTGAGTCGTACGGGACCACTCAATGTGACACACTTGGGGGAAGCCTATGTCCAGCATGTGGAGCTCTTTCGGCTAAAATGATGTTATAAAAATCTGATTAAAAGGAACATAAATTAAGAATAGAGACATCCACATACTTGTGCCGTTTATGAGCTACCTCCCAGGGAAACCACATGCGCAGAAAGAACTAAAGCCAAACTTCTTTATCTTCAACGTTATCCTTGATTTTCAACCGACTTCCAAAAAGAGGAGGTTCTCAATTCGACTGTATTTTTTTCTTTGTGTTTGTTACCTCAGAACTTTCGACTGGGTGAACCGATTTTGATGTTTTTTTTTTATTTGAAAGCTGGTGCTTCCCGTGTGGTCCCATTTAAATTGTGAACATCTGATGCTGATCTTCAGAGATATACAATGGAACTCTTCAAAAATAGACGGCATAAGTGCCGTGAATGTTGCAATCGCTTGGATATTTATTGTTTATACAACATCATGACGTAACATCACGCCTGTATGCTCTGAAGGGATACGCAGATGTGTACAATACACCCAGATCTCGACAGTTCGTTCGTGTTCCGCGCGCGCCTCAAAGAGATGTCAGCAAAAGGGACTGTTCTAAAGAGATACTGCGACCCTGGAACACAAAGGGCTAAGAAGGAACATGGATGGGTTTTAGTCAGTAAAAGTCCTCCTACTGGGCTCCGCCCAGAGCGGGAGGGGTAATTTGATGATTTCCCATTCGAAAAAAAAGGTAAGTATGTTATTATGTTCCATATATTGGGGATGCGCCTATTCATCATCAGCCTATTAATGTTCCCACTGCTGAGACACAGGCCTCCTCCCTATAAGAGAGAATGGGCTATAATCCAGCACGCGGGCCCATGGATTGGTAGATGTCACATAATGTCTTCGAATTTTTTGGTTCTAGGACATGCCGGTTTCCTCACGATGTTTTCCTTCACCGTTTTGAGAGCAGTGGTGATGAAATAAATTACACAAAGTAATACGCCTGCCTGGGTTCGAACCCACGACTTGCTGTTCGTAAGTCGGGGCCGCCACCACTGGGCCACCGCTGCTCACGCCTAATACCAGTCAAATAAATTCATAGCAAATATTTGTTTGGGAACAACTAAAAATGGTAAAATAAAAAACTTTTTTGCAAAAAATAAAACTTCAAACCGACTTCAAAACACAAAAAAGTGAAAAAGAACTCTAGCTTCAGAAGTCGGCGACAAAAAAAATATCAATCAAACAAAAGTTACCGACTTCTGAAGCTAAAGTTATTTTTCACTTTTTTGTGTTTTTTGAAGTCGGTTTTATTTTTTTGTAACATGCTTTTTTAATAATTATTTATCAATTAACTTGTCCTATCACTGGCATCTGCCTACACATAAAAATACAACACATCGCCCAAGCAAATAAGAAAAGTATGAGAAATTACAATTATTATAATGCTACTAAGGTCGTAGCAAACTGTAGTGACTACGCCGCTGCGTGGCTACGAGGCTACGACATTCGTAGCTGCCTTCTGCGACGAGAGCCGAAGCAATACTGAAAGGTTTCCATGCCGGCCGTTGTTCGACAACGTTACGTTGACTTCAGCGGTTGGCTAAAATATGTTAGGGAACCATGACCTAGTAAGCACTATGAAAGTGCAATGGAAACCGAAATGGAAACAAAACAACAGATGAATCCTACTCAAATAATAAATGTAAAAGATAGTGTTTGGATTAACACATAGAAATAATTTTATCCTATAGGGCAGCAGTTGGTAAAATTAAATTAAAAACTAAAACTCAACTAAGTCAAAACCGGTAGCTAAAAGTGAACAACCAAGACATGATTTTTTTTTATTATAAAAAAATATATTTTGCAATGACGTGTGATTCGGGCTATAAGAAAAAAAATTACATCATGTCTTTTTAGGCGACTACGGCAAAGCTGTTACGGAAGGGTTTTAGCAGTCTATGTATCTAAGTAAATTTGTATGGTTGCGTGTTTGTATTTACGCATGTTCCTCCGTAGCGCCTAAACTATTATAAAATAAAAAAGGAGGAGTCGATTTAAACTTGCAAACCGGGAATTTAATTAGAGCGTGAATTTTCAATAGTCGGGTGTTTAGTGGTAGTAAGTACCACACATTTGAGAAACTAATCAATATTTAAAAGATCAAAAAAAAAAATGCAAAACACCGTTTGAATAAAATCCAAATCCTAATTCTAGCTCCTCTGATTACTGATATATTTGTATAACTAAGTAACACTTTATATTTTAGCTTCAGAACTTGGTGACGAAAAAAATATCAATCAAACAAAAGTTACCAACTTCTGAAGCTAAAGTTATTTTTCACTTTTTTGTGTTTTTTGAAGTCGGTTTTATTTTTTTGTAACATGCTTTTATAATAATAAAAAAAAAAACTAAATTACGTAGTCGATGATTTTGATGCACACGACACGAGACGAGCACACGCATCACGAGAGAACTCCTCAACGGTTAATAGCACGGACACGAAACTTTGTGTACGCGTTCAATGTTGATAGGTAAACCTATTTTTTTTTTAAGTTACATGTTTGAATAAAACAATTTTTTTAAATTTTTAGGCGATTAGAACCATTCAATTATAACCAACGAAAATAAAGGAAGAGGTTCTCAATTCAACCAACATGCATGCATAACTTTTTACAGACAAGTCCGATTTGAATTATTATTTGTTATTGGAGAGCGTATATTTTTAAAAACGTAATGTTTTGCTAACTGAAAATCATAGCGTGAAATCGTTAACCTAAACTCTGTTCGCAAGTAATCGTTAGTACGATTCGGTGCCCGCATTCACGCATCACTTTTGTAGACTTCAGTATTCAGTCGAAAGTACTAGGAGACCATAAAATTAAAGGACCTCTCGCTACGAAGCTTTCAATATCGTAGGCGGCCGTAGCTATGGAGCCATGACGTCACGACGTATTTCGTAGCAAGGACCGTCAAAGAAAGTTTCGTAAAGTTTTTAGTTTGACCAAAATGTTGTTGAGCAAATGGCCTGTAATGGACTGAATGTTTGTGTGTAGATGATGGAATCACTGTAAAATATTAGTAATGGATATTTAATAACAAAAAGTAGTACAAAACTATGTACAAGGCAATAATATAAAGTGTTACTTAGTTATACAAATATATCAGTAATCAGAGGAGCTAGAATTAGGATTAGGATTTTATTTAAACGGTGTTTTGCAAATTTTTTTGATCTTTTAAATATTGATTAGTTTCTCAAATGTGTGGTACTTACTACCACTAAACACCCGACTACTGAAAAATCACGCTCTAATTAAATTCGCGGTTTGCAAGTTTAAATCGACTCCTCTTTTTTTATTTTATAATAGTTTAGGCGCTACAGCGACAGCAAGGAAGTAGGTATGGGACTCACCACAGCTCGTTGAAATGTCCAAAATTATCAGTCTTCGG
Source organism: Xestia xanthographa (assembly GCA_905147715.2). Taxonomy (NCBI): domain Eukaryota; kingdom Metazoa; phylum Arthropoda; class Insecta; order Lepidoptera; family Noctuidae; genus Xestia; species Xestia xanthographa. Next base: position 5,947,229 of record LR990655.1, read on the forward strand.
AGTCCTCCTGTCCACGAATTATAACACTTCACAGCAGAGTATCGTTCTTCGGTATTTTGGCACAGTAAATTGCATATCGAATAAATTATATTAATTGGGAGAAAAATGCGATGCGTGCGCGACGTAATCAAGCCGGCAACTGTCCTTCCTGGTGAGAAAGTGTGGGGAAGAGCAAAGGAATAGGTTTGCAAAGTAGTGCGAGGGAGAAGGAACATCGCTGTGCAATCATACCCAATTAATAAGTTTATTTTCTTTTTTCTAATGGTTTGGATTCTAGTAAATTGGCCCAAACACATAGACTGCTAAAATCATAACCCTTCCGTAACAGCTTTGCCGTAGTCGCCTAAAAAGACATGATGTAATTTTTTTTTTGCCCGAATCACACGTCATGGCAAAATATATTTTTCAATACACTTCCTCGAAAACTGGTCCATAACGCACTACGATTAGGTACAACATGCAATGTATTTCATACGCGTGCGATTTTTTCCACTTTCCCGCACGTGTGCGGTAATGAAAATTGCCACAGATAACTATACCTATACTAAGTCCAAATTGGTTCAATGCCTATATTATATGTCTGAGGTGATTTTTTTTTTTAATTTCGGCAAAGCCCTACGTGTCTTTACGGCATAATATTCAAATAATATTCAAATTGTGTTAGAAGGTGAATAGAATATCATAGTTACAAATGATTATTAAAAACTAATAGTTACTTTTATACACAAATTAACATTTATTTGTGTTCTGAATTCAAAAATATAAAATAATTCTATTTTTTATATTAGGCTGTTTAACGGCTACATACCTTTGCCTCTCCTTCAACCTGGCGAAAGCAAAGCGCGAAAAAAAAGAAAATTAAAATCATAGTTTCTTAGTTCGTGACAAAAATATTTTTCGTTATATTTTATTTTATTACTTCAAAAGTGTATTGAAAAACGTCGTTTGATACACGTGGACATTTGTTAATGCAGTTCTCGGCTCAAAATACCCTCGCCTGCACCTCGGGTGTTATAATTCCGCCTCGAATACAATAACAAACTTTCTCCAATTGTATCAAAATGTACTATTTTTATAATAAAAAAAAACATGTTTTAGTTGTTCACTTTTAGTTACCGTTTTCGACGTAGCTGAGTTTTAGTTTTTAATTTAATTTTACCAACTGCTGCCCTATAAAATATAATTATTTCTATATGTTAATCCAAACACTATCTTTTACATTTATTATTTGAGTAGGATTCATCTGTTGTTTTTTTTCCATTTCGGTTTCCATTGCACTTTCATAGTGCTTACTAGGTCATGGTTCCCTAACATAATATATTTTAGCCAAACGCTGAAGTCAACGTGATGTTGACGGACAACGGCCGCCCTTGAAACCTTTCAGTATCGCATCGGCTCTCGTCGCAGAAGGCAGCTACGAATGTCGTAGCCTCGTCGCCACGTAGCGGCGTAGTCACTACAGTTTGCTACGACCTTAGTAGCATCATAATAATTGTAATTTCTCATACTTTTCTTATTTGGGAGATGTGTTGTATTTTTATGTTTAGGCAGATGCCAGTGATAGGTCAAGTTAATTGATAAATTATTAGTTAAAAACATAAATGTATCGAAATCTTTACTAAACTTCTATCAAACGAACTTACCTGATGAAGTTTTATTCCAATTATGCGAGGGTCTCAACCGTAACAATAGTAATCTTATGCCATAAAATGCGGCCGTAACCTCAAGTGTGTTTATATGTAAGGACAAATAATTCTATCTCTGACCAATTTCCATTCCCACTTTGACCACTGCATGTTGCACCCCAGCCGGTGTTCATAGTGCCTTGATTTTTGGACATCAACTCGGTAACTTATTCGATATTTCATGCTTGAGGTATAAAACCTAACCATTCTAACACTGCGGCTGTAGTTTAACATTTAACAAACACTCGTCATACGAGCTACTTATACATAAAAAATCATCGAGGTAGTTTAATACTAAAATGCGTAAATATTTCAGAACGGGTTTGAGTAATTTTGTGAAAAGAAATGGTGTAGTGCAAAGGCCGAACGAAAGAACATTGAATTCGTATAACTGAGACTTCCATCTAAACCGTAATTTTTCCCGGTCATCATCATTTATGGAAATTAAAAAATAAGCATCCTTAATGTCTATGGTTGCCATAAAGTAGTTACGATTTAACAATTTTAGTGCAGTGCGATAGTCCTCCATCTTAAAATGTTCAATCTTAACAAATTTATTTAGTTCTTCTAAATTTAAAATAAACCTATGGGTTCCGTTCGACTTGGGCACTGTAAATATTGGTGAAATAAATTATTGTCCTTGGCAAGATGTACATGTTGATAGAAATCGCGAACGTATTACATTTGTCAATGATTTGACTTTGTGACTGCGAATTACATGCATTGTTAAGGGGCTCAGCAATTTGTATAGGTTCTTCACTGAAAGGAATTTTATATCCCTGAACCCATTGTAAAATAGTGTCATCTACAGTGAGCTCGCACTATTTATCATAAAAGTTTGATAAACGGCCAGCAATAAGTCTAATATCGCCTTCTCGCCTGATACCGCGCGCTGTGGGCGTGACGGCGTCCCTGGGTTGCTTCCAGACATGTCGGCCCCTCAACGGTCTGCGTGGTGCGCGGCTAGACCGCTGGTAATATACGTGGCGGCGCCCCCCTCGAGTTTAAAGTACCCCGAGATTGTGTAACGGTCGATGATACATCCATACATGATGAGACATAGACTATTGAGTTTTTAATTTAATTTCTGAACCAGTCTTAGTTATAGCTTTTGACAACTTACTATGCTCAGATAAGTCGGAACCGAATAGCTGTTCACCTATATTTGTGTATCTGACAGTATCTTTGATATTTTAATTTAAAGTACTTAAAGCCGCATATCGTCGTGATTGAGACTCTTTATAGTGACTATCGCATATGAGTGTACCGGGATCACTCAACGATTTTATTAGTCAATTCAAAACACGTCCTATTACGGAGAGACCACAACCAAGCTGATTTTGTTTATTTTTGGCTGAAAAAGTCTTTTTTAATGTCTAAATCCAAAAGAGCTGCCTTGATTTCTAAATTCAGTTTTGGAGCTCTCATAGTTGGACAGTGTACGGTGGTAAATAAAATGTCATTAACTCCACCTGTGTATCTTTTGGACAAACCGTTTGGCATAATTTATGGCTTTTACTAAAAGGCAGTGCGGGAAAAGGGCGGCTATAGCTATGAACTAAGTTGGAGATATCAAACTAGTTTATGCTTTGCGCTTCACCGTGTTTTAGTCGACATGTTTTTACGTGCACCCTTCATTTGTATGGAAATATTAGTTCCAATTAAATTTGACAGCTCTAAATTACGTCCGTATCTTTCTTGTTTTATTAGCGAGAAAAAGATAGCAATAGCCTAAATAAAGTTTAGTTTGTGCACAACAGAATGACACCATTGTGTAACTTGCTTAAAATATAGCGAAGTATAATTTCGACATGATTTTCATGGAGTACGTTGCCTCAACACTTATAGCGGAGTAGGTATCCATATCCTCAACACGATTTACGTGGAGCAAAGTAATCCTCAACACTAATAGTGGAGTAGGTACCTAAATCCTCAACACGATTTACGTGGAGCAAAGTTATCCTCAACACTCTTAGTGAAGAGGGTACCTAAATCCTCGACACGATTTACGTGGAGCAAAGTTATCCTCAACACTTATAGTGCAGTAGGTACCTAAATCCTCAACACGATTTACGTGGAGCAAAATTATCCTCAACACTCATAGTGGAGTAGGTACCTAAATACTCAACATGATTTACGTGGAGCACTCTACACTAATAGTGGAGTAGGTACCTAAATCCTCAACACGATTTACATGGAGCAAAGTTATCCTCAACACTCATAGTAGAGTAGGTACCTAAATCCTCAACACGATTTACGTGGAGCAAAATTATCCTCAACACTCATAGTGGAGTAGGTACCTAAATCCTCAAGATGATTTATGTGGAGCAAAGTTATCCTCAACACTCATAGTGGAGTATGGTGCATAGATCCTCAACACGATTCACGTGGAGCCAACTTATATTGCAGTAAGTACTTATATCCTCAACACGGTTTACGTGGAGTAAGTATTCTCAACACGACTTTCATGTTATAAAGTTTTCCACAACACTTATAGTGGAGTCTAATCTCGACTCGATTTTTCGTGTATTTTAGTATTGGACAATAAGTCCAACTCCAATATTATCACGGAATAAAAGATCAAAACGCGATAACAATCTCGTCGACACAAGTTTTATTTTGCATAGTTTATGTAGGTACATTTTACATTATTACGCTATGAAACATTTCGAATAGCCAACAAACACTCCTTAGAAATATTAATGATTTTGAAGACCGCCAGCGGAGTGAATGAGGGTAGGTCGTTAAAATTTTAATCGATATTTTTTCTTGTACTTAAACAATATAATTATGTTGTTATGTAAAATAATATTAAATTACCTGATATACTGTTCATATCCGTGGATATCATAATATCGGTTGTACGACCTATCAGTTTCCACCGACTCCGACGCGCGACGCTGACGTATACAAAGGCCGTCGTATTTAGACTCTAATTTTCTCACTTTTCGCAAAATACTATCATAATCACTTTCTTTTGACCTTGAACGCTTTCTTTTTCCCATTTTAAACACGCGCAGTGAAACTTCGTGTGAATCCGTTAACACAAAAACACGTAATGATTCAAGGGCGTACGGTGTTGCCAGTGGTGAAACAGGAAATTGTAATAAAAAATATGTCCTTTTATCCTATTTTTTAGTGTTTAGGATCTAAACGTGTGATGAAGATAGCACCATCTCATGTACTGCTGCAAGTAATATAAGTAATCGTCTTCGGTTGAGACCCGAAGTATAATCCAAACTGGAGATGAGCTTAATTTATTAAGTAAAAAGTTTCACTAAGTTTTTAAGAATATTTTAATGAATTAAGAAATACAAAAACGTACAAAAACTTCACAATACTTAACTGTGGTGGCTGTGGTGGTGTGGTTAACAAGAATGAAAACGAAATAAATTAATGCACAAGAACCTGGTCTAAAAAAATATTTTGTCAACTTTCTTGTAGTGAGGGAGAAAAGTTTGTTATTATTAGACCACGTGTTTTTTAAAAGGGGGATGAATGTAAACACCACGCCCCTAAGGCACCCCTTATGTTTTGTCTCAGCCTTTCAAATGTTCTCCCTCTCGACGGTCCGCCCACTAAGGAATTTTCCTCTTGCACTTAACCTAGCTTATCTCTTCGATGTCCTCTTAAACTTATGGGTCCCTAGTACAAAGTAGACATTTTCCGCTCTAATCGGGATTTTCAGAAATCTATTAGCCAGGCGCGAATTAGTTTTTCGCATTTTCCGCTTGTCCTTTCTCTAATCCCGATGCGGCGACGCCCCGCCAGCTTTTCAGTTAAATTCCATTGCAAAGGATTTTTCTACCATCTCTACAGCGCTATGCTGCCCTAGTACTTTCGACCGGAGCACTAGGTTTCCCCTTTGTGTCGTTGCTACGGCATGGTTGCCAGCGCCCCATACCCCGACCCGCTTTCTACGCGACTTTCCACGGATTTTCCTGTTTCCTTTTATTTATGCTGTCCTGGTATTTGTGATCGGATTGCGCTTTCCCTTTGCATGGTAGCACTTAAGGTTGCCGGCACCGTTAACTACCTATAAATAGAAACTTACTTAATAGTGGCTGAGCAGATATTTTTATTAATATAAGCTTTTATTTAACTTGCCTCGTTGGTTAGTTTGTTAGTATGTATTGGTCAAATCTTGCAAACTGAATTTCAAACTAGCTCTCCCTAATCGATTGAGCTGAAATAAAATGCACACACCCAATGCACACACCCTTATGGTTCTGGTGACATTACATTTTCAGTGCAGACATGACTTGATTCTGCAGCCAGGATTGCCTCCTCATGAAAGAACTCCTCAATGGTTAATAGTGCGGGCACGAAACTTTGTATGAGTTCAATGTTGATAAATAAACATATTTTCTTCTTTTCAGATTTTTTTAACGTTCAATTATTAATGAGGTCATTATTACCGATTCCAGCATATTATTTTGTTAATAGAATTACAAGAATCAGATTAATTAAATCATTTGTGTTGTATTGTATTTCTCCCCGTCCAAGTGCGTATTTTTGAATACCTATGCTAGTTGCCTTTTAATATTATTTGAAATACGACACGATCTAAGAAAAAAATCTAGGCAAAACTTTCAACAAAATAGTCTAGTAATAATTATCACATTAACAAAAATTAGAAGCTAGGGAAAACAACCCGATCAAAGAATTTCAATAAATTTCAAGAGGGATGTGTTCATATTCTTTCATAGGTTCTTCAGTGCGTAAGAATTTCGTCCATCTCCTTTATACTTGTGGTTCCCTAGTACCAAAGTATTGCGACCGCCCCTAACGCGACAAACAAGCACATCGTGAAGTGTTCTTGGGGTATAACATTATTTTATCGTCCGCCAGGTGGCGTTCTCCTCCAAGCAGCGCTGTTCGTCAAGAAGATTCCAAATTAAAATCGGGCGAATGTTGAACCAAACTTTTCTCAAACTCCCTAAAGACCTAAGCTACCCTGGTAATTGAATATTGGAGTCTCGCCCAAAGCACCGCGCCATTGCTTAACAGAGGCAGTGCTTAAGCGGTGATATTTCCATCAGCACGTTGCAGCTTCTGCTGTCCTAGTATTTAGTGCCGGAATACTGAATACTTTGGCAACGATGACGTAATCATCGACGTCATTGCTCAGGAACGCTTGGCTACGAACTGGCCGAAGCTACGGACACCGTTTGCCGCCGCGATACTACCCCCGCACTTCGCCGTTTTCGCGCATGGCTAGTGGTCGCCGTATTGTTGTTTCATTTACACGACTGACAACCCCATCACTTTGTCCTTTTCATTCCGTACCTTTACTTGTGTGAACTTTAAGCTCGAGTGCAGTTTTTATTTGAGTATCTACGGCTAGAGGAAATAATTTTCCATATCGCAAATGTTTATGTGTTGTCTTAAAACTTTTACTTTGACTTTTCAGAAGTCAAAACAAAAGTTTAAGACAAGACATGTATTTGGTCACACAGACCATTTTTTGAGCTTCTTCATTCAATAAACTTGTTTGAATAAAAAAACTTGTAATAATAATATATTTAAATACACACTGAAATAGTGCGTATTTTTTATATCATTTTACATTTTGTAAAATTCAAATTTTTAAAATTTTAAATTTATGAACCCATTCAATTTCAATACAATTCAATTTATTCACAAACAATTTACATTGTGTTTAAAATAATAAAAAAAAGAAAAAAAATATAAAAAGATTTCTTCACGCTTTTAATGAATTTTCATTCTAAAAATGCACTATTATCTGGCAATTATTGTCCGTATCATCTATTGGTCGGCCGCGATATACAATCATAACTTACTTAACAAGTCTTGGGTTTTACATTTGGTTAGTAAATAAACCCAAAGTAAAAAAAGTTGTTTCGAATGTATCCTAGTAAGAAAACTCTGACTCTCACTGAATATATGGTTAGAGAAGATTTTTTCACTTGAGAGTTTTTACTTAGTCTTTTCACTTTGTAGCCACTGAACATAGATTTGCAGCCCCACATTGGTCGATTGATTGAGGAGCTCGTGGCTCGTGGCTTTAGGTAAAGCCGTACTTGCCTAGGTTGGTCTGTGAATGAGTGACCACCCATTACATACCGAATTTCCTCCGTGCCTCGGAAAGCACGTTAAGCATTTGGTCCTGGGTGTCATTTTTAGATCTTTGATAGTCGTTACAGGTAGTCCGTGTCCATTTGGATCAGTCAGTGACCCAAAAAAAAAACTGACAACCAGTCTTACCAAAGGGTTATCGTATTACCCAATACTAACTGGGTTGTGGAGCTCAGACAGGCAGTCACTCCATGTAAATTACTGGTATTCAGTTGCATCCGGTTAGGCTGAAAACCGACCCCAACATATTATATAATTGGGAAAAGGCTAGGCAGATGATGATTGGTCGATTAACCGTTCCGTAATTTGAACTTGACGCATAATATGCGTTTTGGATTATGCCAATAAAGTTAATTTTAACTATAACAGGAGCTTGTTTATGTTGTGGGAGAGATGCGGATCGTTTTATTATTTTATTAAAATTCACTGAAATATTCTTCCGCATATACCCAGTCACCCCTACAGTTACTGTAGTTCTTCATTAATGTATGCCACCCTAGTAATTGGATGCTGAAACCTCCCCAACACGCCATTGAAGAAGCGAAAATCTTCCCTATCGCGTAAACTACGAGTACGCAACGAGCACGCTCCATGCTGGTCATGTTACCCTAGTACTTTCCTTTTAAATTCTGAAACATCCACGGGCGTTGCGTCACTAGCGACGTCACATAAAAAAAGAGAGCGAATGAAACACCATCTGGACAAAAAACAAGTTGTACTGTTGCCGTTCATTGATACAAAATAGCATGTGCATGAATATTTTTCGATTCTTTTTAGGTGTCACGTTGGCTGACGACCTCTAAAAAAAACTCATACACAGTGAAATTGACGAATTCATTAGAAAGGTACACAACATTAATCAGTGCAACAGAAATTCAAAATACAAACCACGGGCCGCGCTAGCCGGCCGTTCGCAATACGATCGTTATTTTATTCCATTGTTTTACTGTTTTATTCCTGTTTGTTTTATCATGTTTTGTATTTTCACGTGATTGTTTAAAAACGCTTTTACTGATAAACGTACATATATTCAAACTTATCACAATAGCTCAAATACGAAACCCCTGGATCAAATCCTGTACAAAACTTGTAATGTGTATGTTTTTTACATGGTTTTTTACTTTCATTTTTGGATATTATTAACCTGAAAATTTAAGCATTCGTCCTCCCTAGGTAGCTTCATGGTCATTTCTTGGAGGCTTAGCAACGGCTTTGGCCTTTTTACCTTGTAATTCAAGTTATTTAAGTTTTTATCTCTATTAAATCTTTGTTTACTTTTGTGATGTCAGTTAGTGGCAACCCTAGTTTTATTTTTAATTTATTGCTGGAGCTAGTTGTAGGTTGTATAGGTAAATCACATCGACCTCATTATATTTTCTTTTTAATTTGTTCAAATTTTAAAATGTCAATTATCACCGTCTGAAGACGGATGCCCTCGGCCCTCCTCTACGGCCTGAGGATTGATGGTTCCTCGGTCCTCCTCCACAGTCTGAAGACGGACGTTCTTCAGTTATTTATTCCATTCTGCGCTCATCTTCAGTACTTTCCGCTAGCTTCACTGGCATTAGTAATTAAGTAGCTCCAGCCTTTAGGTTAGGATCTTTGTTAATAAATTCTTATAACTCGTCCCCTTGACTATTTCTTTTAATAGTGCTCCCCTCCAGACTGAAAGTTAGGTAGGTGAGTGTTCAGAGTGACCTTACAGTTTTGTGGATCCTATCCAGGAAAATGTAACGTTACAAACTGCAGTCTGGTCCAAAATGCAAAGCCAACCCAAGTTTTTTTAGTACGGTAAGAAGAAATATTTTTTACTAACAAGAAAAATATTCTTATCAAATCTCATTATTTCTCATCATCTACTTGGGGTCAGTGCAACATGTTATTTTTATTTATTTCTCATCACCGTGCCGTGAAGTAAATAGTATGGCGCGACGGTAGTAACCGTACGACTGAAGAAGCACTTGTTGTTCGGGACTTGTTGCCGATCCTGAACATTTTGCTGAAAAATTTACTAGAGCATCATGAACTATGAAGGTAATGCAGCCTTCCCGTGAGGTTCTATAAAACCTGCCTAAGTCAGATTTTTTAGGTTGGTTTGCGATGGTTGGTTTAGCGAAAATTTTATATCAAATAGGATTCGAATAAAAACAATTTTTTTAGCCAACTAAGGCGAAGCCAAAAAAGAAGTTGATGTTCATCTCATCGTGCGGACCTGAACCAAAACGACTGAAACAGGCAAACCTTGAAAAAAATGTTTTGAGCTTTCACTTGATCTGACAATTCTGACGTTCTTTAAAGTATAAAGAAACATTTATTTTGGTCAATCTGAATGAAGACTTTAACTTTGGTATACGTTTGAGTTGTTCTCATATTTATCTCTTTTGTAAGTATTCATATAAAAAAGCAAAATAACAACAATAGAAACTCTTTTTAGTTAGTTTGAGCCAAGTTCGAGCCACTCTAATGAGCTTGAAATTGGATAGCGCCCCCGGTTGGGACAAAATACAAGTCAATTTTCTAAAATCAGCACACGAACAAATTGTACCAGTCATAACCCACTTAATAAACATATGCTTGAAAGCAGGGACTTTTCCCGGACGCTTTGAAAGTAGCCCTTATAACGCCTGTGTACAAGTCTGGTGATAAGTCTGACCCGTCGAACTATAGACCAATTTCGGTCCTACCGTCCATTTCAAAAATCCTTGAGAGACTAATTAACTCACGCCTAATTAAATTCCTATCTAAATATAAAATACTGTTGCCTTCTCAGTTTGGGTTTAGACATAGAAAGTCTACTGAGGATGCAGTTCTGTCACTAACTTCAGCTTGTAATGTGTATGTTTATTACATGGTTTTTTACTTACATTTTTGGATAAAAAAAAAAAAAAAAATTAATTATTAATAATTCTTTTTTTTTTTTGGGACAAGCCCGCCGCACTGTTCCCAAACCACTGTAACTCCTGAAAGCCAGAATCAACAGTGGCGACCACCAGAAAAGCGCCGAGACAATGAAGCTCGACGAAGTCCCAGAGAATGAATTTAACTGTCTTGGATCCCGCAACGAAATTAATCAGAAAAGTATAGCGGAGGAGTAGGAAAATCCGTAATTTCCACTTCCCTCCATATCAGCAGGAGACACAAAGAAACAAGGCCAATAGGCGCAAAGGGACGTTACAACTGGGATAGGCCCAGTTGCCTAGCACCACGGATAAAATATTAACATTAATGGGTCCTAAGTTGTGAGCAGTTATATTTGATTCCAATAATAGGTATGGCAAAAACGCTTGAACGCACGGAAATTTGTTCTAGTTTCTACAAGGTCTGTGTAGTAAATAACTCCGGATGTAACCTGTACACTATCCAACATAATATTGCGTTCATTCTGCCAAAGACTGCACTCCCATAAAATATGATGTGCTGATTGTTCATATTCGCAGTCAGATGTGGAACATTGACAAAAAGGCGAGTCAACAAGCTTGAAGGAAAATAATTTACTCTTAAAGTTACCATGACCGGTGAGAAATTGAGCAACACAGTGATCAACCTCCAGCCATGTCCTGGCCAGCCGTTCACGAACGGATGGAAAGAACTGGTGGAGGTGTCGGCCCTTGATGGAATTATCCCACCTACATTGCCATTCAGACAAAAGTTCCTCCCAGACGTCGGTCTGTGGTTTGAATAATCTAGAAATCTTATCACGGTCACGTAGGGTTAAAAAGTCTGCGTCCGTGGTCTCACGCGCGTTATAGTACATTGCAGCCCGTCGCTGCACTTCAAGATCGACTGGAAGAACACCTGCAAGTACCGGTAAGGCTTCAGTACTAACCGTCCTATACGCTTTGCATAAGAATATCAAAGCCAAACGCTGGCTTTGAAGCAATTTACGTCGTACCGCTCCTATGGTGGCCCTATCGGCCCAAACAGGTACCCCGTAGCACATACACCCCAAATATGTAGCCCCATAAATGGTCTTTAAAGTTAGAAATGACAGACCCCACGTGGATTTGGATATTCTCGTTAAGGCATAAAAGTTCTTTTTAGCTTTTTCACCGACAGTTTTTATATGATCTATGAATGAAAAATTCTTCTCTAAGACCAAACCAAGGTAGCACACGGACTGCTTTCTTTTCACGGGAACGTTATTAAATTTAATGCTAGGCCACGATTTAAGATTACCTTTTAAAATTAGTTGATAAATTTTTGCGGTGCAAAGGTCAGACGGTTTCGATCGCCCCACTAATTATTAATTTATTTAATTTTAAATTTTTACTAACCCACCCCTCTTAAATTATTTCTAGGCATTCTGCACATCTCAAAATTCGAAAATAACACTTCCCCAAGTGAGTATATTTGGTAAGCATTTTATTATTTTCATCTTTTCACTCATCTCAACTCTTACTCAACTCTTCTCCAACTAAACATCATCTAGGTATTCCTCACCTCACACACATTCCATTATCGAAAGATAATTGGCACCCTTTCGGCCTCTTGGTTGTGTTAACCCACTTGTGGGCATTGCCAAGGTTGGAGATTGGTTACTCTACAACGGTTATTGGACAATACCCCGTAATCGTTTATCTCATATTATACTGTCTTACTCTCTACCAAAACATCGCTATACTGCATCCCACAGACTTGCACGCCACTACGTTTACCCTCTGGTATTCGTACCATCCATTCGTGGACACTCCCAAGTGGGTCGTTGGGACACTTCACGACTGAAACAGGAGAATATCCTGTGGATGTTTATACAACCCTAAAATACTACGTTACACCCACTACAAATACTTTACTAATATATTCTGAACTATTAACACTTTAAAGATTACTTCATTTTATTTTGATCTGATAACACGGCTAGTGCAATCTATACATTTTTACACTGAAAAATTACTTGATCCTAGACTATAAATCTATCATACGCGAATCTGGCGTAAAATTGAATCTTTAGGCTATAATAAAACAACTAAATCTAGATTTGTTAAGAAATTCTAACGAATTAAATCTAGACTGAGCTATGATAATTTTGGGTGAAATACTTATTCAATAACACCAAAATCTTCCTCTCAGCAGCTATCTGTCACAATAGTTGACAGTGCTGCACTGCACTTGACAGCTATCTGTCACACTTGTAGCACGCGTACCCGCCTCCAAAAAACTGCATTAAAAACCGTCTAAAACTGTCTCCTCCACAGTTTATTCCTCTGTGTTCAATTCGTTACTAAATTCCTCAATAATAAAATCGAACATCGCAACACTATTCCATAGACAATTTGCCGAAAAAAAAAAAAGAAACTTTCATTTGACAGACGGTGAACACTCGAATGTACCTGCGCAGCAAATGTCGTGATAACTCTGGTATTTTTAATGGTAGCTGATACTATTATATATCAAAATTATCCTTGTGAACCGTGCTTTATTATTTTGTCAACGTAAATTCGTTTTGGAATCTCGAAGTTGCAATATTTCGCCCGTGAAAAAGTAGTTATTTCCGTTGTGAACGACGGCGGCGTAACTATTTTTTAGCTATACATTATGATTTGGAGTATATAATTAAAGTATTACATTTTGATTTCCAGATAAGTAGATTACTTATCTAATTAGCTTGACAACAGTATTTTTGAAATTGCTCTAGGACTTGTAGTTTTTGAGCTACAGGTGTTTTTATCGGATCGGGCAGAAAATGTTTTGAAAACTTGCAATAATTGCTTGAGGGATTTGCAATCCGCGCGTTGAGCTGCGGAGAGGTACATACTCGTTAAAAAATCCTTCATTTTTTGATAAAAAACGGACTAACATACATACAGATAATATACATAACCTCCTTTTTGAGTTTCGCCCTAGTCGGGTAAAATTGCATAAAATTATTTTGGGTTGACTTGTTATTTGTCACACGTTGCTAGGTAACAGGCCCATAGAGATCTAGTTCTTTTGCAGCAGCAAAAAGTTTATATCAAACTTTGCGGTGGCAAAAATAGGTACTAAAGTTTAGCAAACTTTTTATGCATTAGTTCCAAATTTTACCACCATACAGTTTTTATTGGTTTACGATATTTTTTAATCAAACCTCTTTGCACCCTCTGTGTCGTACTCTTAATATTATTTTTTAATCGAACCTCTTTGGACCCTCTGTGTCTTATACATTTTTAAACATTCTTGGGCCCTCTCAAGTACTCAAACCCTCTTAATGTTTTATTCGGAGCTTACCCGACTACTGTTTTACGGGAGCTGTCTTGACGTTTACTCAGTTTACTGAATACGGTGTTACGGTCCTGACCTGATCCCTCTTTCCCTTCTTCTCCTCTTAAACACGAGTCCACACTCTCAAGTGTGGGTCCTAAACACGAGTCCACACTCTTAAGGGCTAGTCCTCACTCTCAAATGCGGGTCCTAAACACGGGTCCACACTCTTAAGGGCTAGTCCTCACTCTCAAGTGCGGGTCCTAAACACGGGTCCACTTTCTTAAGGGCGAGTCCTAAACACTCTTAATCTTGAGTGCTCTAGAGTTCCTTCTTGAACGCTCTCTTGAACTTGAGTTCCCTCTCAAACGCTCTCTTGGACTTGAGGTCCTTCTCAAACGCTCTCTCGGACTTGAGTTCCCTCTCAAACGCTCCCTTGGACTTGAGTCCTAACTCAAACACTCTCGGCCTCCGTAGATTTTTTTAAAATTTCTTTTTATCACTTTCATAATATTTTATTTATTTATATTTTTTTTCGCTACCTTTTACTTTTGAATTTGCTATCGCCTTATTTTCTGTCTAGAGTTTTTATTTACGGTTTTTTATAATTTTATAACTTAAATGCCTCACCTCTTATTGCTTGTAAAAACCATTAGATTTTAAGTTTTGTAAATACTTCACAAGGTTTACCTTCCCTTAAAACTTTTGGCTTATCTAGATCCCTCTTTTTATTTTGTAGAGCGGTGCACAACTCTTTAAATAAGCCATTGTGTTGAGCGGTGCACAACTCATTAAATAAGCCGTTGTGTCGAGCGGTCGCATTAACTCGTAAAATAAGCCTTAGTGTACTTTTTTAAACTTAGATAATAATTTTTTATCCTTGACCCTCCTTGACCCTTGACTTAAAGCTTGAAGGCTTCTCTTAAGCACTTTATGCTCTTAAACCTTGGCTGCTTTTCTTAAGCAGAAAAACTTTGTAAATATTTTTTTTTTTAATTTTAACGGGTTTTAGAACAGGTGCGGATTACGACACCTAAATTAAATAAATAAGCCTTCGTAAACCTTAAAAATAATTCCTTGTGGAGTATGCGTCATTGAATGTGAACCATATCCCCTAAGTATGCTGGTGATGTATGATTAAGGAAGTGTGTAGGGTAGGTTGATGAAAGGTGTATGAAAGATCAAGGTCTTATTTACAACCTCGAAATTTTTCTAGTTAATAATTTTCTGGGGTTATGGGGAATTTTATTTAAATCTTTGTTTACTTTTGTGATGTCAGTTAGTGGCAACCCTAGTTTTATTTTTAATTTATTGCTGGAGCTAGTTGTAGGTTGTATAGGTAAATCACATCGACCTCATTCGATTTTCTTTTTAATAATTTTCTAATTTTAAAATGTAAATTATCTGGAGTTGACAGGAGCCTGGTGGTGGAATGGGCAGTCTACGTTTAGAGCTGAGAGCAGGAACACCTGAGAAGTTCCATAAAAGTATATTTAAAGGGCAGTTCCCCTTATTCTTCTGTTTTAAGTCGGCCTCTCTCCGTGCCGCACCCTCACCTAGAACACCTGGAAACCTTGATGCTTGAGCTGCACAAGCCTGATGATGAAGATTTGATGCTCCTCGGCCCTCCTCCACGGTCGGAAGACAGATGTCCTCGGCCCTCCTCCTACGGCCTGAGGATTGACGGTCCTCGGCCGTCCACCACCGTCTGAAGACGGATGCCCTCGGCCCTTCTCTACGGCCTGAGAGTTGATGGTTGCTCGGTCCTCCTCCACAGTCTGAAGACGGACGTTCTTCAGTTATTTATTCCATTCTGCGTTCATCTTCAGTATTTTCCGCCAGCTTCACTGGCATAAGTGATTTAAGTAGCTCCAGTTTTGAGGTTAGGATCTTTGTTAATAAATTCTTATAACTCGTCCCCTTGTCTATTTCTTTTAATAGTGCTCCCCTCCAGACTGAAAGTTAGGTAGGTGAGTGCTCAGAGTGACCTTACAGTTTTGTGGATCCTATCCAGGAAAATGTAACGTTACAGGCTATGATCGTATCGAATAAAGCTTTCTCGCCAAATTGATACTATAGACAACGAATGACTGAAAGTTTCAGTACGCGTGGCTTAAACTTACTAAAAAACTTTATAAGTTTTTTGCTTTTTAGAATGAATAAAACAGATAAACAAAAGGCGACAAAATGACAAAAAAGAGAGAGACAGAGGTCTGCAGTATATATATATATAATATATAATATTTATATAAATTATCCGTAAATTGCATGTTTCTGTGCCATAAAATGATCATAAGAGGCAAACCTATTTATCGAGCACAAGTTTATTATAGCATAACACGTATTTCTGACTGGAAATCTAACTTAACAACTAAAGTATTGTGATAGTGTGCAAGTACACAAAGAAGTCTTAATGAAAACAATACAATACAGGGTGTAAACAACCTCATCACGAAGCCGTCAACCAAGCATTCTGTACATAGAAACGACTTTTTTTTTTGGGGTGAAAAATCGTGTTTTGTGGTAGAACTCAATGTAACGCACTCAAAACATTGTGCTGATGGATGAATTGAATAGTACCGGGGTCGTGGAGGTGTTTATAGTAAAAATCTTACACACTTGTCAAAAAGTTGGAGCTTTAACCCCCAATATCACCGTAACTAGAAGGTTCCCAGATTTGGTGTAGCACAAAAAAAAATGATCGCAATGACGGGGAGAACAAGTGCCTTTCGGCTTCGTTAAGAGGTTTTTTACACCCTACATACATGTGTCGTGTCGTGAAAGATATCGGTTTTCCCCGAGAAGGTGGGAGAGAGGTCAAAGGTATACCAAAAATGTAATAAACTAAAACAAGACTGAAAAAACTGAAATCAAAAACACAATTTAATAAAAGTTGGACGCAGGCGTTTCACCAACAAAGTGAAACAGAATCATTGTAGAGATGAACGGGCGAGTCCATTTTCCACCCCAGACCGGCATGGCTTTCCGCCGCAACGAGAATCGAAGCATGTTCTAACTTATGCTGCCCTAGTATGTTTTACCGGAATCTTAAAGAATCCCGCAAATATGACGTAATTTTACTGACGTCACTTGGGAACCGGATAATATTTACTGGCTGGATCTAATTTTCAAAGTAATAAATTAAAAAAAAAGACTGTCATGAAAGTTTTCCCGAGGTAACATTTATATGAATGCATTAAAAAGATTATATAGGTAATAAAAAAAAAATTGGTTGCCTGTAAAGTCGGTATACGGGCGAAAGTTTTACGTGACAACGACTTTGAGTGGTAAAATAAACTTTTTATGTCTGTCTCTCTCGCTCTTAGGCGGGCTCTCACTCGCTCTCATTGTGAGCGCATAACGTGAGCGGGAGCGTAACGCAGTTTCTTGAAGTGTCACCCGGCAAACCAATTTATAAGACGTTGTCACGTCAAAATATTTCTGGTCAGTCAAAATATTATTTAGACTGACCAGCAAACCTCAGATTTTTTTTATACTTGGCACATTTCCCGGATTTTCACAGTAAAGCTTTTCCCAGCCCTTCCATTCTATGCTACCCTAGTGTTTCATACCGAAATGTTTCGGTTTCGGGCTCGTAGCCACTCTGCAATACGAGGCGCTTTTCTCGAAACACTACGATGTGGGCTCGTAGAACCTCTTCAGCGTCTGGCGACCTGGTACATTTGACGGGAGTATTGAGTTGTTCGCCCGTTACCGATGAAGCCACATGCCACGCTGAATACTCGTTTGATGAAATAAAGCGCAATAAAGTTATTCTACTGTAACGTTAGTTAGGTCTGTTCTGTTACTTATTTGTAAAAACATAACATAGGCAAGTTTAATAAAAATGTCATGATGAATTCTTTGAACGCTCATACAGCAGTTTCCTTTTTGCAATCAATAAAATTATTTTCACTTCTCATGCTCTGAAAGTGCTTGTTTGTGCAGGATATAGGCTGCACAAAATCGAATTTTGTGCACAAGGGCATTAATGTATCTACTCATAAATGTATCTATATTAAGGCAAATAAAATGAGCCATACAGCCAAACGCAATAAGAAGTTCATAGATAGAATTTGTTATTTTATAATATTTACTTTAATTTATTTGCCTTATGTGTTTTTTAAGACATAAAAGACATAAAAAATTAAATTCAAGTACCTACGGTAGGTTATTTAATTAATTTAAGAAAATTATTATAAAAAAATAATAATAGTAGGCTGTATAGGTCTGCAGCCCAAGTCTAATATCAATGTCGTAAGATTTCAAAAAAAGAAAGCAGCGGGAAACAGCTCTTGTTTTTGCGTGTTTATTAATTTCCTACTGTTTTATTTCCTCGCAATCGAAGTGAAAAGCAGAGTTTATAACTCGTCCACAAAACCATTTTTATCCTCGACATTACTATCAGCCCTCGCCTTCGGCTCGGGCTGCTAAAAATCTCGGATAAAAATTGTTCGTTTTGTGCACTTGTTGTAAAATCTACTATTTTCACTTCTCATGCTCTGAAAGTGCTTGTTTGTGCAGGAAATATATATAGGCTGCACAAAATCGAATTTTGTGCACAAGGGCATTAATGTATCTACTCATAAATGTATCTATATTAAGGCAAAGAAAATGAGCCATACAGCCAAACGCAATAAGAAGTTCATAGATAGAATTTGTTATTTTATAATATTTACTTTAATTTATTTGCCTTATGTGTTTTTTAAGACATAAAAGACATAAAAAATTAAATTCAGGTAGGTACGGTAGGTTATTTAATGAATTTAAGAAAATTATTATAAAAAATAATATTTAATAGTAGGCTGTATAGGTCTGCAGCCCAAGTCTAATATCAATGTCGTAAGATTTCAAAAAAAGAAAGCGGCGGGAAACAGCTCTTGTTTTTGCATGTTTATTAATTTCTTCAATTTATACTACTGTTTTATTTCCTCGCAATCGAAGTGAAAAGCAGAGTTGGAAAATAGAACAAAATTAAATATAAAATATAATCCTCGACATTACTATCAGCCCTCGCCTTCGGCTTGGGCTGCTAAAAATCTCGGATAAAAATGGTTCGTTTTGTGCACTTGTTGTAAAATCTACTATTCTAACACACTCCACTAACGGCTGCAAATCGTTTTGTAAATACATAGTAAGTCCGTTCTTTACTGCTTTAGTTTGTCTCAAAATATTTCATATCAACATAAAATCGACGGCGTCGATTTATTCAACACATTGGCGTAGGTTATGGTTCTTAAAAAGAGACAGGACTAAAGAATGCCGTACGGCTTCTCACACACCCAGCTAGTTATGGAATCACCCCATCCCTCTCAATTGAGGGTGCCTCTGGTGTGCTTTCAATTTGGTGGCGTGGGATGGAGTCTGTACTACTGAGTGAGTTTTCATATTGAAGAAACTTTTTACTGCTTTAATTTTATGAAATTCTGGTACATTTGAACGTACTTCTGGAGACTTGGGGTGACTATTGATTGTCACTACGGAACGCGTACACGACGACAATTCGAGTCACATGGTATTGTGTTTGTTGCATGTTATTAGTTGTAATGTTGGTTACTGATAATTTTAATAATTTAATTTTTGACATTACTGTGATTAGGTACTAAAAATAATTGCAAGCTAGTTGAATAATGAAATATAAGTTATATAACTAAGTTTATCTACACCCATGCTATAAATCCTCTATAAAGGTATCTGAAACAGTTAGCTTATGGCCAACATTAAAACAGCCAGTGTCATAATAACCATTATAACACCCAAACGGGTGTTATAATGTTGTACTGAATTTCATTATGCAACTCGTTTTAAAAAAAGAACATCGAATGTGGTAGTGAATCGAACGTCTAGCACGTGCGATTCAATACCACAGCGCCGTAATTAAAAAAAAAACTTATAGGTTAATTCGAATTCACGTCGTATCCCGCCATTTTTGTTCGACATTTGGATATTAGTATTACGTACTTTGTTGTTTACAAAAATGAGTGACACAAGCTTTGTGAATTTTGATAATTGAACAATCCAAAATGTAAATAATTATATTACTACCTATACACGGTTTGTTTGTATTAAATACAAGCAATTAAACTTTCCATGAATTTACATAGACTTCTTAGAACACTGCAACACCCTATGGTTTCAGAACCTTTTATGGAGGATTCATATCATGGATGTAGATAAAGTCTTGTATGCAACTGTACATAATTAGGTATTAAAACACTCATGTGATACTATTATCACACTCGGCTTCGCCTCGTGTGATAAACCCACATTCGTGTTTTAATACCCCTCATTATACAACAGTTGCATAAATAACTATAATAGAATTCCGAGTCCCTATTGTACCGATACCGCGTTGCTTACATCATTCAGCCCATTTTACCAATACGCGTTGCCTAGCCGCCACATTTTGCTGAAAAATTACTAGAGCAACATAAACTACGAAGGTAGGAAATACAGCCTTCCGTCGAAATGTATACTGTACTGAATTGGGTATATGATGCTCTAGTAACATCGCAACAAAATGCGACGGAATAAGCACGACCAAGTCGACTGCGATGATAAGAAATAATATTGCACGATGATGAGAACATAGTTACTAGCTAATTATTTCATAAAATGGCTCTGTCGCAAAATGAAGTGTAGTGAATCTCTTCAAACTATGGAAAATCTATATAAAACAAAGTGTAATTTGTAAGTTTTTACATGGTTTTTTTACTTAAAATATTTGGACATTATTAACCTGAAAATTTTAAGCATTTGTACTCCCTAGGTAGCTTCATGCACATTTCCTAGAGGCTTAGCATACCTTTTACCTGTAATTCATGTTATTTAAGTTTTTCTGTGGATTTTTTATCTCTCTTGAATCTTTGTTTACCTTTGTAATGTCAGTTAGCGACAGGCCTAGTTTTATTTTTAATTTATTGCTGGAGCTAGTTGTAGGTCGTATAGGTAAATGATAAATGATGTTTATTTTGCAAGTAGGTTTTTACAAACACTTTTACACGTCATTTTTTAAAACTATATGGGGCCGGTGTTTCGTACCTGACTACTCTGAGAAGAAACAGCTGAAACAAACTCAGAGGTCTCTTTTAAAGTCCAGACAATCTTGCTCAATTCACATGAGGACTATGCAGATTAGTGTCTGATATGGTCTTTTGAAGAAAGAACCATACAGTTTTGAGTGGACCTGTCCAGTCAGTGCAAGCATTTGTCAGTTAACGTGTAGCTCGACTTAAAACTCAAGGAGCTCAACGAAACGACGAACGATACCAAAGAAAGGACATTTGGGTAGGTCGCTTAGAGTACTCAAACTGTCAGACAGTTGTGGGAAAAAATAAACAAAAATATAAATGTGACCCACATGGTCCTCAAATTCACAATAATCATATAAAATTCATAACAAGTTCTATTCAAAAAGAATGTAAATAAAAATCACAAAAATCATTAAAAGGCACAATGATGATAAAAAAAAAGTAAAATACTTAACAAAATAAGTATTCATGTCAAATCAGTAAATGTCAAATAAAAAAATAATAAAGTAAAAAATAATAAAATATATTATTTATAATTAATAAAGTACGTTTAGCGTAATTCATTACGTGCGCAGAAACGTACTTTTGCTGTATGAGCAATATTGGCTCGTACATGCTCCCGAGGGAAAAAATATGTACGCACTCAGATTACCAAACTTGAGTTACAAGTTAAATAGTTTACATGTTATTAAGCAATCAAAACAATAAGCAAGAAATAATTCTTAATTAATTAATCATAGTCTAAATCTTGTTCCAATTGCTGGTAGCGGTGGCCGGTAGTTCTCCAAATGTCCACCTCGTACTTTGGCGTAGGCCGGAATCTCCTTTTGTTCTATGTCTTCTGTTCTTTCTTGAATCCTGTTCGCGTTGGCTGCAGTATCGCTCTTCTTACGAGTCTGAAGATATCTTCTTATTCGCCAAACTATTATAGCGGCGACGATTCCTCCCACCAGCAAAGAGCTCATAGCGTAGTTGCCGATATCGTGGACACTAAGGCCGTTAGGTAGGCTCTCTCTTCCCTTTTGTCCGGCTATCTGGTCATCTAATAATTTGTGGTCATTAGATAAGTTTAATTTCGGTAGCACAATTTTTGTCTTTTTGAATGTATTCCACATATCATTTGGTGAGTCAATAGTAGGTACCTCCAAGGTTATTCCAATGTTGGTACTACTACTAAAAACGTTATGTGAATAAATCGTATTGTCTTTGTGCTGAAGTATGCAGTCCTGACCTAGGGCAAGGAGCCCTGCTTTTGTTATAGTGGTGGTTGTAATTCGATTTTCGCAGACAATGCGAATCGTGCACTCATTGATGCAGTTATACAGCCATATGTTTGGTCGCTGTAATTTTATCCATTGGTCAGCGCATTGTTGTGATATCCAATCACATGTAATGTTATTTACATTTTGATTAAGTATTTTGGCTTCGCAGGATGCTGTGGCTCCATGCAGGTTGTTGATAGTTGTAGAGGCGTGGCAGATATGATTGTCCGCCGTCATTGTGGTACACTGCTGAAGATCAACCTCTTCCATCTGTATGTAGGTACTCTTTACGAAGTTGACTCCAATATATTGTGTTGCTGTCTGTATCACTTGACATTGTTCAGCCGTTTCCCATCTAGGAATAGCTATAATGCGATACAGTGTATATTCGTCATCGCTTAGTAACGGGATATGTAATTCGAAGAGTAAGTACTGTTCGGTGAGCCGGGCTTTAACATAAATAATGTTGTAAATATTTTTTATGTTCGACCCATTGCTGTGTTTGATAGGTAATGTTAATCTTTTCGGTATGATACCGGCAATGTAATTGAGTTGTTCAGATAGCTGCTCCGGTGTGAATAATTTCATATCGAGATGGCCTCTGTAGATATCTGTCAATGCACTTAAGAGCATTTCTTGGTTTCTTCTCAGTACTGAGATAAGTAAACTAGCTGTTAATGCGCCAGCGTTGACATCATTCATTGTTTTCATTCGTTGAAATCTGTTTTCTATCACAGCCGTATTATATTTCGTTTCGTTCATAAATTGCTGAATTACTTCGAGTTGCGTCTTTACAAAGTCTTCATTTTTCTTGATGACGTTGTTTTCTGCCTCGATAATCAGTGTCTGATTTCGAATCAGCTGTAGTAAGTATTGTTCGTTTGTTTTAATTTTTTCTATATCCTGAGCGTATTTTTCTGCGAAATCGCTGTCAAGGACACCAAACAGGGCTCGTGCAAGATTTCCTACGCCGTTGACGTAGCCACGTCGCCTCCGCTGTTGATGTTGAGATCGCAACAATATGTTATACTCGTTCAGCTGGTTCATTTCGAACTTGAGTTGTTGTGACGTAGAGTGGCATGGTTCGTTAGGCATCGTGTCGCATAGTTGGCCTAAATGGTTAACGAACTCCTCTACCTTTGTCGTACTTTGCCAGAATGTTGTCAGGTTATAGTATACCAGAAGTTTCCATTCATCGTGGATGAGTTGGATGTTTCCGACGGGGTCAAAGTACACTGGTTGGTTTTCAGTTAACCGAGTTATTTTAAAATGTTGCAGGGGTGCTGCTAGTCCACATGATAGCCTTGTAAATGCTACTAGTAACATCATAAGCAGGCTGTTTACCCCTTTTCGACTTTTATTAGTGCCTTTCTTTGGCGCGTCATGGTCCGTTTCTGGACTCACTTCTTGTGTTTCTTCGCTTCCGCGTACCTCGTTTATAGGTAGCGGGGCGAGTTTAGTTATGGGTCTTTTAAGTACCCCATTTTGTGTCTTAAGCGTGACTACTCGTACTAAGTTGTCGCTGCCTGGGTGCAGTTCTATTACTCGTCCCATAGCCCATCTGCTTGAGGGTAGATTATTTTCCTTGACGAGAACTAGCTGCCCCTTCTGTATGTTTTCTTTAGTTTGTTGCCATTTGTTTCGGTTTTGTAGAGAATGAAGGTATTCTTTCGACCAGCGACCCCAATAGTGTCGACGCATGAGTTCAATGAGTTTCCAGTTGTTTCTGATGTCTATCGTTTGGTTTTCTTCAGGTTCATTGAGTGCACTACCACTCAATGAACCTATAGTGTTGGACTTCCCGTTAGGAAGTGACCAGGAGTGAGATATTCCAGATCTTCAATATCTTCTGATAATGGACACAGTGGCCGGCTGTTCATGCACGCTTCGATTTGTGTGAGAAGCGTTGCAAATTGTTCGTAGGTAAGCTTTTGTTGTCCGATCACCCTTTTCAGGTGTGCTTTCATGGAACGTACTGCGGCTTCCCATAAGCCTCCTGCTGATGGCCAGGATGGAGCGTTGAAGTGCCATTCGATTTGAAGGTCGTTGATCTCCTTAAAGAACTCTGACGATTGCAGTGTTTTAAATAGTTGGAACTCTTCTTTTAAAACTCTTGCGGCTCCGACAAAGTTGGTTCCGTTATCCGAGTAAATATGTTTTGGGGTGCCTCTTCGGGCGCACATTCTTCTTAGTGCTGCGATGAATGTTTCCGTTGATAGGTCCGAAACAAGTTCGATATGCACTGCTTTTGTGCACATACATATGAATATGGCTATGTAGCCTTTGCAGGTTTTTATCCCGCGGCCTTTGTTTATCTTTACGTCCACATGGCCTGTAAAGTCGACGCCGGTATGCGAAAACGGCCTCGATGGAGTAATCCTTTCTTTAGGAAGGTTGCCCATCAATTGTTCACTTCGAGATGTTGAATATCGACGGCATCGGATGCATTGTCGTGGTATTTTCTTGACGGTTCGATTGCCGCTGATTATCCAGTAAGCGTTTCTAGTGTGAGCTAGCGTTAATCTTGCTCCACCGTGTAAAGTTCGTTGATGCGCCTTTTCAACGATAAGTTGGGTTAATCTTCCCTCTCCTGGTAATAGAATAGGGTGTTTCGTTTCCACTGGCATGTTTGAGTGGTTGAGGCGTCCTCCAACACGTAAAACTCCATTAGTGTCCAAAAATGGATTAAGCTTCAAAATGTTGCTTCTGTTGGCAAGTTTTTCACCTTTGTTTAAGGAATTTATCTCATTTTCGAAATAATCCCGTTGCACTGATTTAATAATTATAAATAGCGTGTTGTTTTGTTCGTGCAAGTTCAGTTCATGGCACTCAGTTGACCTTCTTTTGTTTCGTAATGCATCAGCAAAACGTATCACCAAAGTTAGTATTCTTGTAATACGATTTATGTTGCTATGTCGTTCAAGTAATGAATTTATTAATTCATTTTTTATCGACGTGGGTTCCGTACTATTAGTCGTATAACAGTTTGTTAGGAAGCCCTCGTTTGTGCTATAAGTTTCTTTAGAGTGAAGGGCTTGTGTTTCTTGCTCCTTAAGCCATTTAGGGCCTTCCCACCACAGGGAATAGTTGACCAGTTTGGATGGTGGGAGTCCTCTTGTGGCACAGTCGGCAGGGTTTTCGTTTGTTTTTACGTAACCCCAGTTGATTGCAGGCACGATGTTTATTATTTGTGTTGTTCTGTTAGTTACATACTTTTCGTATTTAGTTTGATTTCCCTGAAGCCATGCTAGAACGACCTTAGAGTCGGTCCAGCAGGTAATCTTTAGATCGTAATCTTCCAGGATTTTTGTTATCCTTTGTAGGAGTTTCGCTAGCAAAACTGCGGCGCATAATTCCAATCTCGGTATTGTAGTTTTCTTCTTAATTGGTGCCACCTTAGTTTTTGCTGCGAGTAGTGTTGTTTCGTAAGCACCACTGGATGACGTAGTTCGGCTGTAGATAACGCATGCGTAGGCTTTCTCGCTCGCGTCACAGAAGGCTTGCAATTCGATCGTACTATTGTTTTCATGTTTTATCCATCTTGGTAAACTTATGAATTTTATGTTCGGCAGGTCGGATTTTATTTGCCTCCATTCCTTTTCTATGGAATCCGGTACATTTTCATCCCAGCCAATGTTTTGGCAGCTATCATACCATAGTTTTTGGAAAAGCAGTTTTGCTTGTAGTGTTATTGGAGCCAACCAACCGAGTGGATCGTAGATCTTGCTTATTTCTGACAATAGCCTGCGTTTTGTATATGAAGTATTTTTGTTGTCGTTAGGTGCTTCACTAATAAAATGGAATGTGTCGCTTGCGTCATTCCATGCGAGCCCCAGTGTTTTGCTGAACTCTTGTTGTTTGAAGTTAAATTCGTTATTGCTACTTTTCTCTTTGTTTTGTAGGTCTTTTAGAATAGATGGTTCGTTTGTGGACCATTTCCGTAAAACAAAACCACCTTTCTTCAGTAGTTCGCTTAGCTCTTTTTGCAGTTGCTTTGTTGATTCTATGGTATGATGGCCCGTGATGGCGTCATCCATATAAAATTCGTTAAGTAGCGCCTTTTGGGCCAGAGGGAAAGCGTTGCCTTCATCTTTGGCCAGCTGTTGGAGAGTCCGCATCGCTATAAATGGTGCGACTTTGGTCCCGTATGTTAGGGTACACAGTTGCATAGCTCTCAGTGGTTCTCTCTTGGATTCTCTCCAAATAATTCTTTGAAGACATTGTTGATCTTGATGAATAAGGATTTGACGGTACATTTTCTCAATGTCCGCCGTTAGAACATATTTATAGCTCCGCCATTTTATGATCAGGGATAGTATGTCCTTTTGTAGGTTTGGCCCTTTTTCCATCAAATCGTTTAGGCTGTGCCCGGAGTCTGTTTTCATTGATGCGTTAAAAACAGCTCGTAGTTTCGTTGTTGATGAGCACTCCCTTACTACGCCGTGGTGTGGTAGGTAGGATTGTACTCGACTTTCCGATTCTGTCGCGGGTTTCATGTGACCCAAATCGATGTATTCTCGGATGAAGTCTTTGTATAGTTTAGCGAAGTGTTCTTGCTTCGCCATTTTCTTTTCTAAATGAAGAAATTGTGCTGTTGCTTGAGGTTTCGAGTTACCCAGGTTTTGTTGGTAGTTAGAGTGCATTGGCATTTTCACCACATAACGCCCGTTGCTTAATCGTTTAGTTGTTTCTGTGTAATATTTTTCACAGAATTCGTTTTCCGTAGTGTTTTCGGATTCCGAAGGGATGTCTTCTATTTCCCAAAATTTTGTTAGATTGTCTAGCTCTGTTAGCGTTACTAGACAGTTAAACTGCTTTGTAGCTCCGCACAATATCCAGCCCAACTTTGTCTGTTGTGCTACTGGCGAACCATTGTTATGCTTGATTATTCCTCCTAGGATCACGTCGGAGTAAACATTTGCTCCAAGCAGTAGATCGATGAGTCCAGAGATGTTGTAGTCTGGATCAGCTAACTCAATATTGTGAAGATGTGTCCAGTTCTCTGTGCTGATCGTTGAGTTTGGCAAGTTGTTGATGAGTTTACTCATCACTAACGCTTCTGTTAGGAATGTATAATCAGAGTGGATAGACTTGCATTCCAATTTTATCATCCCTTTACTTTTGCCCATTATAGTGCCAACTCCAGTGACCGCAGCGTTCATTTTATTTCGGGGTAAGTTCAACCGTTGCGCAGCATTTTCTGTGACCAAGCTTACTTGAGAGCCTTGATCCAGTAACGCCCGGAGGATGACGTAATCTCCTTCCTTGTTTTTGACCCGTAATTGAAGAGTCGTTAAGAGTATCTCTTGTTCACCGTTAATGTGATTAGATGTTCGCTCAGTCACCGTTGATGTGGTTGGCGTTGATTGTTGCCCTTTCAGATTATCATCATGGAGAAGGGAGTGATGTTTGTAGTTACACGTGCGGCATTTTTTCATTGAGTTGCATTTATTTCCGCCGTGACTAAACAAACAATTTTTGCACAAGTTAAGATTTCTTGTTGTTTTGTTTCGCTTTGCGACATCCATGTCCAAGAATGTAGGACACTGTATCAGCGTGTGTTCGTTTTTGCACAGTGGACATTTCCTCAGCGTTGCATGGAAGGTTTTTGTCCACTTTTCTGTGTCTTTAAAGTTCGTTGACTTTTTGTTGTTATAATTTTGATGTTGGTTATTTGATGAGCAGTTTTGTTTCCCGACATTCCTTTTGTTACGGGATGTTTCTAGAGTTATGAACTGCAATTCCAGGAACTCCATAAACTCCTCTAAGTCTGGGAGCTCTCTTGAATGTTTCATGGTTTTTATGTAGTCAGCGTACGTGATGTCATCGAGTTTGGAGGATAGTAAATAGACGATAAGTGGACCCCATACTGGAATGTTAACGCCTATGTTTTCTAGGCCATTTAAACACTCTTTAGTTGTGTCATACAGCTTTTTCATGTTAGTAGAGTTTGGTTTTTCGATGGACGCTTGATTGAGAAGTGTTTCTATGTAGGAAGTGAAAAGTAATCGCTTGTTGTCGTAGCGGTGCTCAATAATGTTTAGGCACGAGTCATAATTCTCAGCACTCACAGGAAGGTGCTTGATTAACTTTTCCGCTTCGCCTTTCAATTTAGACTTTAGGAACTTCATTTTCTGCGTTTTGTTCAGCGTTGGATTGTTATGAATCATCTCAAAGAATAAATCTCTAAAGGAGATCCAGTTGTTGAAAGTTCCGTTGAACTCCGGTAATTCCATACGCGGTGTTGTTTTTTCATAATGGGATGTCTCAAAGATTTTTCTATTTAGCTCGTCATTTAGGTTGTCGTAGACTTGCTCCCAATGGTCGAATTTTGCTTCATAGTCCTTGTCGATCCCTTGCAGTAAGTAGCTTAGTTCCCAATGAATCTTGTCGATGGATTCCCATTTAGATCGTAATATGTTGACTTGATCTTGGAGTTGCCACTTCTCTTTCATGTCATCCAGATTAATTTTGGAGACCGCTCGCTTAAAAGCGTTGAAGTTACACATTTGATTACGTAACAGAGTTGATAGGTGCTTGTCCGTTTCATCCCCGATTTGTTGGTGTACTCCAGTTGTATCAAATTCCGGTGTTCCGGGAGTTTCTAGTATTTTCGGTTTTGATATACCCGAAAATCCAGGTTCGCTTATCAACTTGTTGCGTAGTTGATTCATAGATTGCATTGTTTCGTCAAACATGCTTCTAGTTATAATAAATATGTCCTGCCTAAAGTAGTCATGGTCTCTTTGGGCAGATTCATACTTCTTCAATATTTCATGATTCGATCGAAACTCATCCCACAAGGATTGTAAAGCTTCGATGCGCTTGTTCAGGTAGTCTGTGGTTTTTCTACTCACAGCATCCTTTTTATAGTTAGTTTGTAGAGTTTTGATTCTCTCGTAGCTGTTTTGCTGTTTCGTTATAAGTTCCACGAATTCAGGGTAGTCTTCTGTCGACATTGTTTCTGCTTTGTGGCTGCGCGTGGTTGGCGTGTAGTTAGTGAGTACTCACGAAGTTTTCGGAGCTGAAGTAACCGCAGGATGTGATCCCCGCTGATTCTTGCTTAGTTGAAGCAGTAGATGTAATCTCCGCCGATTGTTTAGTTTTTGGAGCTGAAGTAACCGCAGGATGTGATCCCCGCTGATTCTTGCTTAGTTGAAGCAGTAGATGTAATCTCCGCCGATTGTTTAGTTGTAGTTGTAGCAGTAGACGTCTTCTCTGCTGGTTCGTTAGATACAGGCACTCAGTGTAGCTCACCCTCCTTTACGTTATGTGCAACGTCTCAATGCTACTGGTGAGACCCGCTTGTGGGAGGCCAGTAACACCGATTTGCTAACGTAACTGGGATATACCACGCTGAGCACTCTGCTGATGAGGAGACACGACGACTTACGAGATGATATGCCGCGTGATCCGGCTCGAAGGACCAAAAGATGTTGGGGTTTTCTCGTCGTTGACGGATACCCCGGTAGTTGTTGTAGGAAGATAGTTCACACCAAACCACTGTTGTGTTCAATAGTTTAATTACGTTTGTTACGTTTGTTTAGCTATCTGAGCCGCACTTGATGCAATGTTATTATTGATCGACCCGCTTGTGGCTGAGTTTTAGTGACGACTGAATTTGTTAGAATATAATTAATAAAGTACGTTTAGCGTAATTCATTACGTGCGCAGAAACGTACTTTTGCTGTATGAGCAATATTGGCTCGTACAAAAAGAAAAAATAAAAAAAGGAAAAGAAAGGAATAAATAATAAACAAGCGAAGTCCGAAGCTTCGACATTCACAGAGCAAATTTCATTGGAGCAGCTTAAACCCAAGCCTTTTTATCTTCGAGATAGTGATTAACATGATAGTAAGCTTTCAGGCACAGCTTCCGTTTTATAAAGGATTTGAATTTATTTAGGCTTAGTGCTTGAATTTGGCTCGGAGTTTATTGTAAAAACGTATACATTGGCATCTGAACGTACCCCCTATTTTTTTGAGCCTCGTTGCAGGAACAACAAATTTGTGTTTGTTCCTCGTATTTATGTGGTGGATATCACTGTATTTTTTAAACAAATTAATATTTTTGTGTGCGTACAAAAGGTTTTCATAAATAAACTGAGAAGGGACAGTAAGAACATTAATCTCTTTAAATTTTTCTCTGAGGGAGTATTTGGGACTTAATTTATAAATTGAACGAATTGCCCTTTTTTGCAAAACAAATATTATCTGAATATCGGCGGCATTGCCTCACAAGAGAATACCGTACGACATCACGCTATGGAAATAACTAAAGTAAACTAAACGGGCTGTCTCTAAATCAGTTAACTCACGAATCCTTCTAACGGCGTATGCTGCAGAGCTAAGTTTTTTGACAATTTGTCTATATGCGGGCCCCACTGAAGCTTGGCATCCAAAGTTATGCCTAGGAACACTGTGCTATCTTCCGTTTTCATCTCTTCATCCTTAATTAGTACAGTAGTTTCCACTTGTCTTACATGGGGTATCGTAAACTTAATACATTAAGTTTTTTTCTCATTTAGGAGTAGGTTATTAACATTAAACCAATTAACGACTTTTGCCAGGGCGCTATTAACATCATCCGTAACTAACTGCTGACGTTTGAGTTTAAATAAAAGAGAAGTGTTGTCTGCAAACAATACTATGTCATGATTATCCTTTATGAGGTGAGGCAAATCATTTATGTAAATAAGAAACAAAAATGGACCAAGAATTGAGCCCTGTGGTACTCCCATTCTTACTACGGATCCGGGAGATCTCTTCCCGTTAACATCAACTCTCTGAATCCTATTACTCAAATATGAAATAAGAAGATCCAGAGAGGCGTTACGGATTCCGTAGTGGTGTAGTTTCCTGATTAATGTTTAATGAAGAACACAATCGAAAGCTTTAGATAAATCGCAAAAAATGCCCAAAGCATCGCATTTGTCCTCCCAGGCATTATAAATGTGTCCTAAAAGTTCAACACCGGCATCAGTAGTTGAACGACCCCTTGTGAAACCGAACTGTTTTTTATGCAATAACTTATGTTTATTGAAAAAACTTTGCATTTGTGCCAAAATTAATTTTTCAAAAATTTTACTAAAGGTGGGTAGTACTGAAATGGGTCTATAATTAGTGGGGTCTGATGTACTACCCGATTTAAACAATGGTATTATTTTACTATATTTCATTAGATCAGGAAACTCACCACGCTCAATACAATCGTTAAATATTACAGCTAATGAAGGAGCTACAATGTTTATAATGGATTTAGCAACGTCTACAGAATGACCCCATAGATCGGCGGTCTTTTTAACATTTATGGTGTGAAAAGTTTTAATTATATCTTTACAGGTGACATATTGAAAATTAAATTCGGATTCACAGACTGAAACGTTTTCCCTTAGTAAAGACTCGGCAGCAGTAGGTGACGAGTTTAGCGATTTAGTAGTCGATACGGGAATATCCGCAAATAAATTTTCAAAGGCTGTGGCAACTTGAGTATCTGAATTTAAAATATTATCGCCAATAGCAAGGCTGTAGTCACTATTTCGGTTGCAAGACCTTCCCGTTTCGCTATTAATAATGTTCCATGTCATTTTAACCACATTACTACTATTTTTATTTTTGAACTCAAGTAACGTGACTTTGCTATAAAACAAACTTTTTTAAATAATTTTGAATAATTCTTAACATACAAATTAAATTCTACAGTTTTTACATAAGTCCGCTCTTCATACAGCTCATAAAGTCGTTTTCGACTCTTATGAATACCAATGGTGGCCCAGTCGTTGAAAGAAGCGTTACTATTTACAGATCTTGTCTTAGGGACAAATGTGTTTTCAATTTGTGTGCAATACATACTGAAAAAATCGTTATATTGTTGATTTGGATCATCACTATCTGACAAAAGTGGTAGTTTGAATAAAAGTTTGGTTTTAAAAGTTTCCAGGCGATTTTTACTTTTTGGATTAACGATGATATCCTTTTTAGTTACTTTCTTGCTTACATTTGGAATTGTGATCAATTGCCCACAATGATCTGAATCTATTAAGTTAATAATTGCTTTTTGGGTGGGTATAATATCAGTGTAAATATTATCTAGGCAAGTAGCACTAGTTGGGGTTATTCTGGTGGGCTCGAGAAATTTGTTTTCAAGATTGTATGACTGAAAGGGGCTTATAATTTTAGTACTTAACCCAGAATTTTCTAACAAATTAATATTGAAATCACCACAAATGATTATTGACTTCTTAGAACTACAGATTTTATGCAACACTTAATCCATTACCTTTTCAAAACAATCATACAACCCTGAAGGAGGTCTATACACACTTAATATAATAAACTGCTCCAATTCTATACAGGCTATTTCAACTGTTCGCTCAACAGATAGGCTGACAATATCCTTGCGGTCTTTAAATTTAAGATGATTATTTACTAAGATTAATGCTCCGCCATGTATAGCATTTACCCTGCTGAATGAGCTACCAACCTGATGATTACTGAAATTGAAAATTAATTGATGACATTTGAGCCAATGCTCCGTTATACAAAGAATATCTATATTGTTACAATTCAGGAAAAGTTCCACTTCTAATTCTTTGTTCAAAAATCCTTGAATATTTTGATGAACCAGGTTGATACTATTAAAACTTTCAAAACATTCGCCTGATTTACTATCTGGCTTCCTTATAATATTGCAAGAGGTCGCCTCCGTTGTCAAAATTTCTAATTTAAATGATTGACTGATTCATTAATTGTGCTCAAACTATTGGCAGAGTAATTTAACTGAGTATTGCATTGTTCAACAGAGGCGACTTGATTAGCCAAGTTCTTAGCTGTAATAGAAAAAAAGTATGATAGCGACACAGCTACTTGTCTTTTCCAATAGTTTGAAAGATAGCACCTGTCCACAAGATATCTATCTTTTGTCAAATAAAAATTGTCACCAATATAATTATTAATGTCAATTAAATGAAATACATTACTATTAAATGTCAAATTATGCAATGTTCTGTTAATATTATATCTAAAGTAATTTTCTTCCTGTGGCAAACTTTTACTATAAGGAAATGAGAACATTACAATTTTTCTTAAACTAAGGTCACTTAATGATCTATAATATTGGAGTAATTCTCCTTTATTCACAGTACCCCTATTACCAACAAATATTACTATTACTATACTACTACTATTTCAGCCGAAAGACGTCCACTGCTGGACATGGGCCTCCCCCGAAGAGGGGTTTTTGCCATAATCGCCACGCTTGGCAGGCGGGTTGGCGATCGCAGTACGGTTGTTACAAAAGCACAGAGAACGCTGCTGCCCATTCTCTGGTAAGTCCCTTAGTCGCCTCTTACGACACCCACGGAAAGATATGGGATGGTGCTATTCTTTACGTCCGACACCATACAGAACCAACAAATATTATTAGTACAGAATCCTGGGTGAAGTTGTAATTAATAATTTTCCTCATGATATCATATAAGGAACAACCAGGCATACAAAAGTTCATAATAGAATGTTCCGGGTACTTATTTGTCAACAAGTGGCCAAAATCCTTACCAATTTCATCAGAGAAAATAACAATTTCTTTATTGACAATCTGTTTAGCTAAACAATTAGTAATTTCTAATGGTAAACTAACACAGGACCGCGGTATGGTTGTATCACCTAGAGGCAATGAATGGGCCGGTGTGGGTTCAAGAGACTGTGGTTGTCAATGCTCACAGTTGTTAGTTTCTGTACTTACCAGCTCATTCATAGCCAATACATATTCCCTCATTTGGTTTTCAGAGGCTGTATATTTAAAATTGAGTGAAGTTAATTTCTGTTGTAGGTGGTCAATTTCACACTGCAAGTTCTCTGTGTCTATTTGGTACTTCCTATTACTTTTATCTAAGTTTAAAGAATAATTATCTAATTGTTTTATAAGATTCAACCTTTCTCTATTCAATTTTACATTTTTAATGAAAAACTTATGTTTTTTGACCATTTTCTTAGTTTTAATTATGTATTTGTTTATTTTAATATATTTTTTTAGTTTATTCTTACCCGTGATGACTCGCACTGATTTAATTGACTTTAATTCATCATCACCTGTCAGATCTATAGATCTATTGTGTAAGGTAAATCACATCGACCTCATTATCTTTTCTTTTTATTATGTTCTAGAATTTTTTTCCAAATTATAAAATTTCAATCATCTGGAGATGACAGGAGCCAGGTGGTGGATTTGGCAGTCTACGTCAAAGACTACAATATGGTCTACGTTGGGAGCTCATATCAGCTACAAGTCAGCAAAGTTTTATAAGAGTGAACTTAGAGCTTTAAGTCGGCCTCTCTCTTTGCCGCATTTTAAAAATGAAGTCGCTATAGCGAGGTGTGACATCGCACCGCGCGTCATCCACTACACCTTGATTCCTGATGCTTGGGCTGCACGAGCCTGAGACAAAGACTGATGTTCCTCGGCCCTGCGCTGCCTGATGACTGATGTACTTAGGCCCTGCGCTGCCTGATGACTGATGTACCTAGGCCCCCCTCCACGGCCTGGAGACTGATGTTCCTCGGCCCTCCTCTACGGCCTGAAGACTGATGTTCCTTGGCCCTCCTCTACGGTCTGAAGACTGATGTTCTTCGGCCCTCCTCTACGGCCTGAGTGGATGTTTCCTTAGCTCTTCATACCATCCTGTGTTCATCTTCAGTTCCATTCTTCCCTGGCTTCCCTGGCCTACTTAGTGGATAGGTAGCTCCAGCCATAAGTTAGGTTAATTTCTTTTAACAGTGCTCCCCTCCAGACTGAAAGTTAGGTAGGTGAGTGCTCAGTGTGACCTTACAGTTTTCTGGCTCCTACCAGGAAAATGTAACGTTACAAAAGTCGGGTTAGATATACCATTTATAACTTAAAAACGGCTGATCTCTGATTTGTTGAATTCGTCTACGTATACGCCCGAACAACAGAATAGCAGAAACTATTAGAATATCTGAAAAATTCACTACACGCTACTACTACTAAATATTGGTGGGTAGTATCTACGTTCAAATCATCGTCATCATCATCAGGCTATAATGTTCCCACTGCTGGGACACGGCCTCCTCTTAATGAAAGAGAATGGGCTATAATCTACCACGCGGGCCCAGTGCGGATTGGTAGATGTCACATGTCTTAGAATTTTTAGTTCTAGGACATGCCGGTTTCCTGACGATGTTATCCGTCACCGTTTTGAGAGCAGTGGCGATGATATAAATTACACAAAGTAATGCGCCTGTCTAGGTTCGAACCCACGACTTACTGTTCGGAAGTTAGGGCCACCACCACTGGGCCACCGCTGCTCAAATAAGTGCCTACAATCCATACGGACACAAACACCTAAACACATTAGAAAGTGGCATTACTTATAAAAGTTCTTGCAACGAGGACAACACGCGCAATGTAGCACATCTTCATAACTTTTGCTACCCTAGTTATTTTCCACCGGAACGCTGAGGCCATCCCAACTTTTCCGTCATTGTATGCGTCATAACATGACGTCACATAATATTGACCTTCGTGGGCGCACGCCGCGTCGCGGTCATTGCTACGAGATCGATTGCTACGGGCTATGGGGATGCGTAGCTATGCTACGATTTTTCATCGCTACGCGTCTTCATTGCATTACAGCGTGTAGAAAACAATACTTTGAAATGAATTGCCTTCGTTTTTTCTGGGTTTCATGGTGACAGGCGATTCTTGATGCTCTAAAACAAATAAATTAAACGCATTATTATCTACTCTAATAATTATAGTATAATAATGAATGCGCATGTCTTTTTTAACTTCGTTACACATGTCACGACTTTGTCAAGTTTGTCAGATCGTCGGTATGACTAATTACATGTAATTTGAGGTGAGAACCTGGTGATCCGTCGCACGAACAGGTATGGACGAAGTCAGCAGACGTCACGTCTGCAGGCGACAGCCGTTGATATTGTAAATTATAAATGCTGCAGAAGTGTCATCCGACTTTGATGTAAAAGTAGTTTCAGTAACAAAACCATTGGCCGAGTTTATCGAAGTTGGATCAGACTTGCGTAAATTATACAAGAAAAGAGAAAATGCCATTTATTTTATACACAACATTCTCGTTTAGTGCAATGGAATTCGTGAAACAAGCCATGGTGGCTGTTGTCTAAAATACAGCAAACCCCAGTATGCTTTCCACGTGGCAGTGAAGCTTTCACTTGATTTTCCACGACAAAAAATGATCTTTTAGACCATGCTTCCCTAGTAGAGTAAAACTAGAGTGCTGAAGTCTACGGCCGTTTCACGCCCCTGCGAGTGTTTAGCACGATTTCAAGGCATATTCCGTTTTTTACACGATTGCCAAGGAAGTGTTACGCTTTTCGCGCGTTTCTTGAATGTTTCTTTGTAAACTTTTATAACCTCGTATCTTCCAAATGGCTGGATGGATTTCGACGATTAAGGCATCTCAGACTTGTCAAAAAAGTCTAAAAAAAAAACAAAGTAAACGTTTTAGGAAAACGAACAGTTATGACTGAATATTTTTTTTATCTTATCAAAGTTATGGATAGTGCAAACGAGATACGAGAAAAGCACATGGTGGACGAGGTCACTGAACTGTTATCTCAACGATGTCGATATTGTTCTCTCTACAGCAGTGGTTCTTAGCCGGTGGTCCGCGGACCACTGGTGGTCCCTAGAAACTTCTCAAGTGGTCCGCGGAGCCATCCTAATAAATAAGATAGGTCACAACGCGACCCTTGCGCTTTCATAAATATCTGAACTGGAATGTGAATTTATCGTATAAAACAAACCGGTGGGCTTTAAATAATTTTATGCGTGTTTTCTACACTAATATTTCAAAGAGGAAAGACTTGTACTTTTTTGTTTGTAATGAATAAACTCAAAAGCGCCAATTTCAAAAAATCTTTCACAATTAGACAGCTACATTCACCTTTAGTAACATAGGCTATATTTTTATCCCCGTACTCCCACGGGAACGGGAACTACGCGGGTGAAACCGCGTGACGTCCGCTAGTATTAGATATAGATAAATAGAACAACCGTTATTTAGTTACCCATTGTACTATATCCAAACCAATAAACCTGGTGGTCCATTGCAAGACAGAAATTTTGTCAAATGGTCCCCCGTGACAAAAAGGTTAAGAACCACTGCTCTACAGTGTCAGGTTCTATCACTGTCTCTTTCTTTCATGAAGGCTTATCTGTGTTCATGTAATTCGTACGTACCTGTGGGAGTGTGAGCTATTGGTGTGCTTTCACGGAAGCTTTCACTGAAAACAATCTTTCTAAACATGCTCTCCTAGTACACATGACCGGAGCGCTGAAACCTGTTTGACGGTCGCTACGAAGGTCACGCGTAGCCAGGAAGCTACGGATTCAGTGTCATTTCCTTGTGGCTAAAAGGATGACCCACACTAGATTGTGTCGGGTCCGAGCCGACTGTTGGCCGAAGCACGGTCTACTAAATATTACATATTTTATATGGACACACTCACACTATACCGAGCGGCAACCGAGTGACGGCCGAACAACGGACAAACGATACAATTCGACCGACACTCGGCTCAGACCCGACACGGTCCAGCGTGAGTCAAGCTTTATTTGTAGCTGTAAAAAGTTATTATTAACTGTATTTATGTAATTTATTCATAATATTACATTAATACCTCCTACATGGAAATATATTAGAGCTAAATTCTTATCATGCTTGTGAACAAAAATACTACACTTGTTAAAAAAATCGGGGTATATTTTGGTATCATGAATTTCCATCAGGCTTATTATATTAACAATTTATATTATTTACTAATATTATACAGACCTAGTAAATGCGAAAGTAAGTTTGTTCGTTTGTTTGTTACCGATTCACGCATAAACAACTGAATCGATCATACTGAAATTTTGCATATATATTGTACGTTGTCGGGTGTAAAGAAACGGACATAGGGTGTACCTTTCATCCCAAAAAAAAGTACTGTCCCCGAGGCAAAAAAAAACGTTCTTATGATAATAGATGGCGCCACGTGTTTTTTGAATCATGATTGAATTATATTATTATTCGCCCGCATCACTGTCAACAGGTAAAATGATGAAAAATTATTTAAATAAATTAAGTACGCCAATTAATATTTTCTTAACAAACTAGGTGTATATTATTATACTGTCGCGTATGTCGCTGCTGCTGAAAATCGTCTGCTCTAGCCGCGACACGCTCGATATTTGATAGCAAGTTGGTGCGAAAAAAAACATGCGGTGCAGTCTTGGGGACTGCCGAGTGTCGATAGAAGTGAAAACTAAGTAACTTGGGTATTGTATCGTCGATCAATCCAAAATAAACTGTATCTTAAATTGTATATGGTTGATTTTGAATAACCGTTCTATGAAAGCGTTCGGTGACGATGACGCGAGTTTCAAGATTTTTGTTTACCCAAAAAGCGCTCAACGTGCCTAAAGAAGTGTTCACTTCAAAAAACTTAAAAAAAACAAAAAACTTAAAAAAAAACTACCATTTTCAAAGTCAAAGTACAATTTAAATCAGTGTCCTGCAAACATTTTGTATTCAAGGTACATCTTGGAAACCGGAAAATTTTCACGGTACACCATAAATGAAAAATCAATTTTTACATAATAATAATCAACATTTATTTTAAAGTTTTGCGGTTGTTTAACACGCTCAGCGCCAAGCCTTATATGCCAATACCACCCAAATTCGACCTTTCTGAAGAATATTTTTTTTACCTAAAACCATCTAATGTTATAGCGAATAATTTTTTTTCTACCCCCACCCCCTCCCTCTAGTGTGTATCTTTTACGATACACGGGCCTGTGACAATAGTTAAGAGCCTATACTACCTCAGATTAGCAACTCTATTTGTGGTGGTTCAAACTTCGTTTGTAATACTGTTAGAATAAAGTTCTAATCAGCTTGCACTATAAAGCGGTTGTTACGTCAGTCACTGCGACCGAATAGTGCGAAATGAGTGGTTTTTATTCTTTATAAAATCAAATTTTCGTCTTTTGGAAAAAATAAAAAACATAAGACCTGCTTTTTAGTTAGTTCAGTTAGTATGCAAAGTTTCATGATCTAATTTGAAGTACTTTTATAATACCAGCGGTTTATTGTTCGATTTGGAGGTAACTTTGAGATTTTTTTCTATCGAGAAAATTTTATGAAAATTGTTTTCGCTTAATTAATCCTCAACTTTACCATATATTTATTTCAAAATTAATGCTGCAGTATTTTAGGAGTAACGGAGGATCATGCTAAGCCATTTGAGTTAGTATAGGCCCTTAAAACCCAAATCTACAGAAAAAAAGTTGTTGGAGAAAAGACAGTTCGCGGGCGTTGTTCAGAATGCTACAAAAAATACGGAAGGAAAGGAATTGAAGTAAATAGCAAAGTAGTATGAGCGTCAGAAGTTAACACAAAATGTTCTATTTGTGATGTAATTATTTGCAAAACTTGTTTCAAAAATACTCGCTGACTATAAGATTACTTTCTCTTCATCAAACCTTTGTTACATTTTGATTTTTGTATAATAAAAGTTCTACATTCAAAATAATTGTACTGTTTTATTTCTTTCCCATACATTTTTCTTCATAATTTCCAAAATAATTACCAATCTCAACCCTAATACACCAGAAAAATCCACTAGGCCAGAGCAATACTTTCGTTGAATAAAATGTATTAATTAAAAACGTGCGCGTTAACGATACACGAGGCTAAAGACTGGAATGGTGTTCGTGTATCGAAAAAGATACACATGGCGCTTAGCGTGTTAAGTATGTATTTTTCTTCCGTCTGTGACCCTATTTTTGCGAGGCACACCAGTTTACGACACACGAGTGTGCCGCGGCACACACTTTGCGAAACACTGATTTAAATGACAGCGCTTTACTTTTTTTACAACCACTTGTTAATCAAACAAACAACCGCGATTCCATGGCGATAAACTGCGGACTCTTTGCTAACATGCGATCCTAGTGTGTAGTAGTGCACCATCCGCCGCGGAACCACGGGTGAGGGTGCGAAGCTAAAGTTTTAAGTACAGCGCCATCTGGGCCAAACTTAATGAATTATGTCACGTAACGAATGCCTCTGCGGAGTATTAATGGGAGCTATAGTCTCCACCAGTTAAGTAAGAATTAAAGGTCATTGCTCTTTCCTTAATTTCTCTGCGTAGCGTAATTTCTGTGCGACAGTACATAATGCATTAATTCGCCGGGAAATTCCTGTCATTAGCGTGTTCAAACAAAGAATCACATTAGGTTTATAATATTAATAAAATTTACTCTAAGTTTAAGCGTAATTTATCTATATTAGAAAATAACACTGAAAACTGAAACTCAACTACGACAAAACCGGTAAAAAAGATTTTATGTATTGTATTGTTTAAACACTTTCAGTTACCATTTTTGTCGCATTTGGGTTTTAGTTTTCAACCTTGTATATATTAAAATTAGTTCTAAATACGAGTGGTGAAGTGTTCCAAAGTATCCATGTTTTACTTCCATATTAAGGCTATTTTTAACCGACTTCAAAAAAGGCGGAGGTTATATGTTCGTGTGTATGTATTTTTTTTTTTTTATGTATGTTACCTGATTTCTCTCCCATTTGTGGACCGATTTTCAAAATTCTTTTTTCATTTGATAGAATACACTCCTGAGGTGGTCCCATTTTAATTTGGTGAAGATCTGATGCTGACCTTCGGAGATATACAATGGAACTCTTCAAAAAGAGACGGCAAATCTGTTGTGATAGCTCCAATCGGTTGGATGTTCATTGTTTATACAATATCATGACGGAACATCACGCCTGTATGCTCTGAGAGGGTACGCAGAAGTGTACAATTTACCTGATTTCTCTCCCTTTTGTGGACCGATTCTCAAAATTCTTTTTTTATTTGAAAAAGTATACTCCTGAGGTGGTCCCATTTTAACTTGGTGAAGATCTGATTCTGATCTTCGGAGATATACAATAGAACTCTTCAAAAAGGGACGGCAAATCTGTTGTGATAGCTCCAATCGGTTGGATGTTCATTGTTTATACAATATCATGACGTAACATCACGCCTGTATGCTCTGAGGGGGTACGCAGATGTGTACAACACACCCAGATTTCGACAGTTATGGCATGTTATGTTCCATTTATTGGGGATAAGCCTATTACCATGACATGTATTGTTAACCATGTACAATGAATGCATAGCAAATATTTGTAAGTATAGGATATTACAACTAAAAATGGAAAAATAAAATAAAACTTTTTTGCCAAAAATAAAACCGACTTCAAAAAAAAACAACAAACAAAAAAAACACAAAAAGAAAAGGACAAAAAAATACACTAAAAGAAAAACAAAAAAAAAAACACTAAAACAAAACCACAAAAAAGTGAAAAATAACTTTAGCTTCAGAAGCCGGTGAGAAAAACACCAAATCAATCAAAGGTCAAGCTTCAGAAGTCGGTGACAAAAACACTAAATCAATTAAACAAGGTCACCGACTTCTGAAGCTTGACCTTTGATTGATTTGGTGTTTTTCTCACCGGCTTCTGAAGCTAAAGTTATTTTTCACTTTTTTGTGGTTTTGTTTTAGTGTTTTTTTTTTTGTTTTTCTTTTAGTGTATTTTTTTGTCCTTTTCTTTTTGTGTTTTTTTTTTAACAAATGTTCTCTTTTTTTTCAGGTAAGCCATTCATCATCTCCTTCCCACAAGTCAGGGTAAAACCAATTTCACTTCTTCATCGAGGAGTGCGGAGCACCGCTTCTCATCCGCTATAAGAAGCAATGATGATTAATTACTTCCTTTTTGAAATTGGTTTAAAACAAAGCGAACGAACGAATATTATTAATACTAACAGAACTAGTTACTACTATGTTTTGCGTTCATATCCTTAAACGCAGCTAGTTATATAAGAGCATTGTGGTTGAAGTTAATGATTCCTCTTTGATAAAACAGATGCAAAAAACATTTGACTGTAGCTGCTCTGACAGAGAAGTCACCATAGTAAGTAATGTTCTTCTTGAAGAGGTATTTAACTAAACGCATTGAACGGGACAATGCAGCCTACTCTCCTTCAACAGATGCAGTTAAACTTAATACTATCTTATCACTAGAAAACACAATTTGCGAAGTACAAGCAACACCTGTTTCCTCAACATTGTTTTTATCTTATGTTCCGTTTATAGTTTCAGTCTAGCACTGGATCTCTCTCTTACTTTAATGTGTACATCTGTTGACCTTATTTAATACGTGTGTGCAATCAGTCTACTTTCACTAAAAACGACCTCTTCATGACATGCTCTCCTAGTACACATGACCGGAGCGCTGAAGCCTTTCGCCCGTTTGACGGTCACTTTGGTCACTACGAAGGACGCGTAGCCACGTGGCCACGTTGAATTGCTTTCTCACTTCCACAGTCCTTTCAGCATTTAACTGTCTCTCTCCCACGATATGTTTCACCTGTGTTGATAAACAATCATCAATGTGCTGTCGGTGTGCTTGCAGGTTTTCATGAAAGTTATTAATAGATATTTGTACTTCTTTGGAATGTGCTTTCCTAGTACACATGACCAGAGCGACGAATCCTGGCCCTCGTTTGGCGGTCGCTACGAATGTAACGTAGACCTGTAGCAACGGATTCGGTTTCAATACTTTGGAACTTGAATCGATGCTGAAAATGCAAAAAAATTAAACCAGTCAAGTTAAAGTTATTATTTGAGTTTAAGTTATTACTGCAAATATTTTAAACAAGAATTTAATCGAAGTAAGAACTAAGCACATTTCGCGTTATGTTTCATTCCCAGTAATAGGGAATGAGTCTATTGCTATCAACCGGGCTTCGTGGCTGCTAATAAAAAAATCCAATAACACTTTGCCCGACCTGAGAATCGAACCTAGGACTAAATAAATATTGTATTTTATGAGTTTTGCATGGTGTGACCGAGACAGAAGCAAAGCACGTGGTCATGGAGGTCATTGAACTGTTATCCCACTCCTTCAACTATTTCAGTCTATCGTTCCCTCTCCCTCTTACTTTACATTACCTGTGTTGAAGCATGGTTGAAGCCAGTTGAAGCAAATTAAGCTTTCACTGAAAACGACCTCTTGCTGACGTGCTCTCCTAGTACACATGACCGGAACGCTGAAACCTTTCTCACCTGTTTGACGGTCGCTACGAAAGACGCATAGCCCGTAGCAGCGGAACCAGTTTCATTACTTTGTAACTTATTTGGTACTGAACAAGAACTCATAAAATAAAATTCTGTATGTTTAAAAAAAAATAGTACAAGACTTTAAAAAGAAAATTATTTCGTTAGTTTTTCTTATCATTATCATTTCTCTTTGATTACTTAGCTATAAAACTGATAAAACTAAAACATTTTTATCGTGTTAATGTTTGGAACGCACTTTGATCGTGTTCAATACAACACAAACAAGAACATTGAGATGGTTCATAGGTGTTTTTTAATATTTTTTATTATATTTTTGTGAGCGAGATACATGAAACACAGGTGGTGGTGTAAGTCATCAAACT
This sequence comes from Xestia xanthographa, assembly GCA_905147715.2. Lineage (NCBI taxonomy): Eukaryota > Metazoa > Arthropoda > Insecta > Lepidoptera > Noctuidae > Xestia > Xestia xanthographa. The sequence continues at coordinate 5,991,034 of LR990655.1, forward strand.
GTTATCTCATTCCTTCAACAGTTTAAGTCTATCACTGTCTCCCTCTCATTTGAAAGTGTAGCTGTGTTAATACAATGTTTCTACGCGTGCAATCGGTGTGCGTCCGCTAAACTTTCACTGAAAATTACCTCTTGCACGCTGGCGTTTGAGTGGCTATCGTGCTCTCCTAGTAGGCATAACCGTAGCGCTGAAGCCTGTTTGGTCGCCACCGAATGATCGTAGTACTTAACTTATACCAATATTAATATTATGAAGAGATTTTTTTGTAAGTTTGTATGTAAACTCCGAAACGAATGATCCAATTTAAAAATTATTTTAGGTGCAGAAAGCTACATTTAATGTGGGTGCTATTAAAGACTATAAATTATATTTATATCATGCAAAATACCCGAGCTATCACAATTTTTGCGGGCGATTGAAGTGCGAGTTGAGTTATAATATTACTTCATAACTGGATTGCTTAGAAAAATTAAAACTTTCTGCCACGATCCTTAACTTCTGCCGAAAATAAGATTTATTAGCTATCAAGAAAAAGGCATGTTTTATTTAAATCTGAAAATAACGAAACTTAAAAATTACTCATGCAAAGTAGTGATTACAAACTTTCATCCCAATACATATTTATGGGGATGAAAGTTTGTAAACCTAGAAGTTCACACAATTTTTAGCGAGATGGGATATCTTAAGGCTTGTTTGCATACAAAAAAAATCGTTATACCGATAAAAACTACATTTGTGTATTATTTGATTCATTGAAATCAAAGTTGTGTTTGAAAAATTGTATGGCAAAGAAAGATGAACGTGACCTACCTCAACCACTTGATGTTTAGGTTCCATAGCTATGGAAACGATAATCTTTTAAGCCGTGCTCTCCTGGTACACATGACCGGAGCGCTGAAGCCTTCCGACCGCTTGACGGCCGCTACGAAGGGCGCGTAACCGCGTAGCAACGGATTCAGTTTAATTACTTTTACGGCCATTTTCAATAACTTACTGTTCAGTTTCGGTAGGTTGCTATCTCTGTCTGTCATTTTGCTTACAGAGGGTTAGAAACAAAACGCCACAGAAAATCTTTATTTGATTTTTCTATGAATCAAGTGACAGGTCACGCGGATAGGATATTTCAAACTAACTTTGCTTATAGCTACGAAACGTGGCATATTAACAGACAGTTATACGTAAGTACATTATAAAAAAATGAGCCTTTAATGATCTTCTCATTGTTAGTTACTTCAGATTATTTTTTTAAGTTTTATTTTGGTTACTTGAACAAATCATATTGAAGTTAGTTTTCCACAGATAAATATTTGCGTTTCAATTATAAGGTTAGGGTTAAAGAGAGAATTGTAAATTCGAGGTGCAATTAGGTACAGAACAGAAGAGACGCTGCAGAAATTTTATTGGGAGTTGGTTAGAGGGGAATGACGAAGATAAAGTACAGAAGATGAATCTAATGACAGAACAGTGATAATAATATGAATAAATAAGGATACAAAGAAGTATAAGAGTAATCTACAAGTCATACGTAATTTAGCCATGTTTTATTTTCTAGAGATGAGATTTTATTAGTCTGCAACGATTTTTCAGTTTCGCGGGAAGGCTATCTTCATAGCTCATGATGCTCTAGTAACTTTTGAAGCAACATGTTCCGTATTGGCAACAAGTCCTGAACAACAAGTGCCCACTGCCCACGGTGACGTAACTATTATCAATTAATGATAAAATATTCGACTTCAAAAGTAAATAATAATGAATGTCTTAAGTTTTGTTTTGGTACAACTTTATTACTGAAAAAAAGAAAAACCTTTGTGTCTGTCAAATGTAGACTAAACGATATTTTTGTATTCAAAAGTATTCTGAAGGTTGTCTAAAAAGTATAATACTGTCGTGTACCGGTGTTTCACAGTTATTTTTCTTTGATAGTCATTATGCGAGTGAAAAGATTGTAAGTACTTTTTCCACAGTAGATAAAAGATTGGAGATGATTTTGGTGAAAAGCACGTGGTGACTGAGGCCATTATACTGCTATCTGTCCCCGGTTCACCCTATCGAGTCTCTTTATCACTTAAAGTGCATGTGTGTACAGGCGCGGATACTGGATTTCCTTTAAGGGGGGGCATTTTTGGAAAATTCATTAATAAAAAAATTAAAAACTTTTGTTAATAAATGGGTGTTACTTTCCAGAAATCCATGATATAAGGGGGCAAGATACAAAGGACCGCCAGCTTTTGGGCCAGGGGGCGGGGGAGCGTACTTGCCTCGGATAGCTTAGAATGGTTTCGATATAGGAGTTACTTGGTCGAATTTTAGATAAATTCAAGAGAAAGTAGTCTGTAGAGCGAGCGAAACGAGCTAGAAAATTTTAACACTTTTCCTACCAACCTACTGGAGTTACCTGGGCCTCTTATATACAAAGTTAAGACTCATGAAAAACTGGGCTTTAAGAGCGAGCGTTGAAATTTTTACAACATTGCCTCAGATAATTATGGTATAATACCTACCATTCTATGGCATCAGGCAGGAAAAGCTATAACTTTTAAAAATACTGAGCCTCTAGGGGCAGCTGCCTCCTCCTGGCGACGCCCAAAACAAGATATACAACTAAAATATTTAGTTTCAATTCCGTCAAACTAGTTCAAGCTTGGCTAATGACGTATTTGGTCCAGTTCAGGTGGGGGCAATAGCCCCCATTCCCCCCCCCCCCCCTGTATCCGCGCCTGTGTGTGTATCTGTGTATACATGATTTTTATCTTCGTGCTTCCATGAAAAGCCTTCAATAGAATTGATATCTTCATAAAACCTGCTCCCCTGGTACAAATGACCGGTGCACGGAAACCTTTGGACGTTTGACGGTTCCTACGTGTATCACGTAGATATGAAATAGTTTATTTTTTTTTTAGTTACGTTATTTGTCTGAAACTTTTGTTTTGTTGCTATATTTTATAGTGAGGTAGGATTTTATTGCATTTGAAATATAAAGCATTTTTAAATTTCAAAATGCGTCTCCGCAATACCAAACTCCGTTAACCAAAATAATTAGAAGACAAATTTTTTGTCGGCATCGAAAACTTATTTATGTCACATAATAAATATCTTCAATTTATAAAACTTTGGACTTTTTCAGTACAACTTTCCAAGCATGGCGCGTTTTGTTGCCATTTTTCTAAAGCATCAAATAATATACTCAATACATTTAAGTAATAAAGGGTGTCAAAAACCTCTTAACGAAGCCTCAAGGCACTCCGTTCTCGGTCATTACGATCATTTTTACCCACGACGGAACGGAGACGGTGTATGCGTTTGGGGTGAGAGGATGTTTGTGTAATTGTTTGTGAAAATACATGTTGCCATTTTTCTCCAAAACTACTAGTCCGATTTTGATACAATTTTCAGTTATGGGTTCTAGTTTAGTTGGTGCATGTTCTTAGATAGGTGTTACGATGACAACTCACCAGGGGGCGCTGCAGCAAACATTTTTTGTGCAGATATAACTTGCCATTTTTCTCCAAAACTACTAGTCCGATTTTGATAAAGTTTTCAGTTATGGGTTCCAGTTTGATTGGTGCATGTTCTTAGATAAGTGTTACGGTGACAACTCACCAGGGGGCGCTGCAGCAAACATTTTTGGTGTAGATATAACTTGCCATTTTTCTCCAAAACTACTAGTCCGATTTTGATGCAAATTTCAGTTATGGGTTTGGGTTTGATTGGTGCATGTTCTTAGATAGGTGTTACAGTGACAATTCAACAGTTGTCTTCTCATGAGGGAACTCCTCAACGGTAAACAGCATGAATACGAAGATTTGTAGACGTCTTCATATTTGATAGATAAACATGATTTCTGTCATGACCTGATCCTACAGCCAGGATTGTCTTTTCACGAGGGAACTCCTTAACGGTAAATAGCAGGGATATGAAAAATTGAAAACGCGTTCATATTTTATAGATAAACATGATTTCTATCATGACCTGATTCTACAGCCAGGATTGTCATCTCGCGAGGGAACTCCTCAACGGTAAATAGCACGAATTCAATGATTACGACAAAACTATAAAACATTACCTATAAAATTATCAATTAAAAACTTTTTAAAAAATAAGCTTTTTTAAAAATGCACTGAAAAGAAAAAAATAAAACCTTTTAGTAAATGAAAACGAAAAGCTTTCATAAAAGCTTCTCCTGACTCGGGGCCGGCTTCCAGTCTAATCGGATGCACCTGAATACCAGTATTTTTCTCCAAAACTACTAGTCTGATTTTGATGTTCTCTAAAAAGTTTAAAATAAAAAGCAAAATTAAAAATTTTGAAAAAACCCACGACGGTTAAAAAAAAGTAATTGAAAAAGGATAAAATAATTTAAAAAAAAAACAACTTAATAAAAAACCCACGAATATCCGTCGGGGGCTGCCATCACTATTTTAAATTTCATCGTAAATAAGTATCATCATCAACTTCTAAAGGTTCCCACTGTAGGGGCACGGCGTACCCGTTAAGGGTAAGTATAGCGCTAAAAAATCTCCAATTATTCAAGTTACTATAAAACTGCAAAACGAGTTCATTTCATGGCAGCCCCCGACGGGTATTCGTGGGTTTTTTATTAAGTTGTTTTTTTTTTTAAATTATTTATCCTTTTTCAATTACTTTTTTATAACCATCGTGGGTTTTTTCAAAAATTTTAATTTTGCTTTTTTATGTTCAAAATTATACCTGGGAACCTTCTAGTTACGGAAATATTGGGGGTCAAAGTTCCAAGTTTTTTACAAGTTTTTTTTTTAATAAAAGTTTTTATTGCAAGATTTTTACTTCAAACACCTCCACGACCCCCATACTATTCAATCCATCAGCACTATGTTTTGAGTGCGTTACATTGAGTTCTACCACAAAATATAATTTTTCACCCCAAAAAAAAGTCGTTTCCCAGCAATAATTTTTGCGTAAAGTTACTTAGTTTGATGTACGGAATGCTTGGTTGACGAGTTCGCGATGAGGTTGGTTACACCCTGTTTAATGTAAATGCAGTTTTATTTGTCGAGGTCTTGGTTTCTTTGTCCACTTTAACTTAACCAATAGGAGATATTCGTAACAGTTTCTTCTCATTCATACATTTTCCACAACATATCATCGCCATCCTCTAGACCAACTATTCCAAAAAAATACATTAGCATTATTCTCTTTTATTCTACCTTTTATTAAACTTACTAATCATAAAATATGAGAGAGAGAGGAGCTCGTGGCTAAATAATAACAGCCGCCCGGGTCGATCTTTAGGTTAAGCCGTGCTTACCTAGGTTGGTCTGTGGATGGGTGACCACCTTTACATACCGAGTTTCCTCCGTGTCTCGGAAAGCACGTTAAGCTGTTGGTCCCGGCTGCCATTTGTCTATCTTTGACAGTCGTTACAGGTAGTCAGTGGCCCAAAAAGTCTGACAACCAGTCTTACCAAGGGGTATCGTATCGTATTACCCAGTACTAACTGGGTTGTCGAGGTCAGATAGGCAGTCGCTCCATGTAAAATACAGGTATTCAGCTGCATCCGGTTAGACTGGAAGCCGACCCCAACATAGCTGGGAAAAGGCTAGGGGGATGATGACTAATCATAAAATATCTTCTCTTCCTTTTGGACAAAAAACATAAAAATCACGGTCTATACGATGGTATTACCCCTACGAAGCTCGTGAAGTGTTTTATTCGTTTTCACCTGTTGAAGGATGGGGTAAAACACAAGGCATATAATCTGCTATCTCACTTTCTCCACAGTGTTAGCCTATTCCTGCCTTTTTCTCCGGTTATGGTTTGTCTGTGTTCCATAAATCCTGTACTTGTGTGCAGTCTGTGTTATTAAAGCTATTAATGGAAATGTTAACCTCTTCCTAACGTACTCTTCTAGTACATATGACCGGAGCGCTGAAGCCTTCCGCTCTTTTGAGGGTCACTACGAAGGTCTCGTAGCCACGTAGACAATGACTTGAGTTTGTGGTCTTTTAATCTTGTGTTAATTGAAACTGGCTTGAGATCAAAAATAATCAAAATCGAATATCAAATCAAATCACAATTTATTTGTTAACATAGGTTAAAAAAGAAGAAGAAAAGATCATAAAAAAAGTAAAAAAAGATAATTGAGAAAATAATTTAATAATCTGCGATTAATTTTTAAAAGTTAAATGCTTGTAACCATACTACCTATTATATGAGTTTGGTACTTAAATAACAACTTTTTAAACATTTATCATAAAAAAGGAAAATTCAGAAGTTATCATCATTCAGTCTAGACTGAGATCGCAATTTGCAACTAATCACCGTGAACTGTTTAGTTCAGTCCGTACGGTGCCTACAGTACCAGTTTCGCGTGAAGGCTGTATTCGTTAGCTTTTTATTTTATGATGCTCTAGTAACTTTTGCAGCAATTTGTTCCGTATGGGCAACAAGTCCTGAACAACAAGTGCTTTTCTTTCAATCGTCCGGTGACGGTAAATGACTACCGCCGTGCCAACACCATTTAATTTTATTTCACGACATACATGCTCATGATAAATAATGAGAATTGATAAGAATCTTGTCTATAAGCTTGTAAAAAAATTCTTCATTTATAACCAAAAAAAATCTAAATGAGCAGTCGCCACACACAAATTCAAAGTTGCAGAAAGTCAACGGTATCCGGGAAGCAATTTGATGCCATGCTACTGCAGCTGCTTATATTTATATAGAAATATCTAGATAATTATTACATATATATTATGATAATTATTAAAGTTGAAACGTCGTTACTATCTGAACCCCAATAAAGTTGTTGCTGTGTTAGAACATGACCTACCTCAACCACTTGATGCTCACCGTGACTTCGGAAACGAAATCCTTCTAAAACATGCTCGCCTGGTACGTATGATCGGAGCTCTGTATCCTACCCCTCGTTTGGCGCTCGCTACGAATGGTGCGTAGCCTCGTAGTGGGATTCAGGATTTCATTACTTTGAAACTTAATTGGTATTGAAAACTTAATAATTGAGCGTAGTACCTACTTTGCTTACTAAATAAAATCTTAGCTTTCATTTGTTTGATTTTGACAGGTAAGGGAAACCCTTGGAAGAAAATTAAATATTTGTAAGTATACACGGTATAAACGGACCCTTCATGAAGTCGTCAAAGTTAAACAAATTAAAGATAATCTTTTACAACTTTTTTTAGGCCTCTGCCTCGAATTTTGCGGGCAGCGGGGCGGCGGCGGCGGCGGGCGCCGCGGCAGCGGGGCGGGCAACGCATACCTGTTCTCCAAACCAGCGGGCAGATCGTGCGGCACTATAGCGGTGTAGTGTTGTGTTCGTGGTTGTGTTGTCGAGATATTTGTTTTTATTCGCGAACGAAATGTCTGAAAAACGGCGACAACATTATTTTTGATTCAAATTGATTCCTAACGCTCGATTATATGATTGTACAACACTATACTACAATGCAGACGCGCAACGCGGGCGGTCACCGCTTGACTGGAGTGCACCGCTCGTTGCACGCCCCCGCGCCGCTGCCACGCCGCTGTTTTCGAGAACCGGTCCATTTGATTTTACGCATAAGATCCTGCCGCTCCCGTGCCGCCGCCGCCGCCGCCCCGCTGCCCGCAAAATTCGAGGCAGAGGCCTTAACCGGGTACGGCGAAGCCAAAATGATTTGATTTGGTTAAGATTTTAGCAGTCTATACGTTTAAGTATGTCTATATTTACTTATGTTCCACCATAGTGCCTAAACTATTCATCCGGTTTTGATGAGTAAGGTGTCAATAGATTCGTTATTATGACCCGGGTAACAATGGCTACATTTTATTCAGTAGTCGGGTTTTAATTTAACACACAAATTCTTGTTTATTTACATTCTTGTAATTTTGTGTCTGGCCAGTCTTTTCGCAGTTACTATTCCTCCAACGGCAACAAAGAGAAACAAAATTACTGCAATGGTATAATAAATAGCTTTGAAAAAACTGTAGATTGAAAAAATAGAAACTGTTTCTTAATTCTTTTGTTAATAAATTCGTTTTTATTCTTATAATTTGTTAAGCCTGGTTACGTTTATCTCAGTAGGTTTACGTCACGCAACTGATATTTTCAGTTTAAACCTATTTTTGTTTCCTTCACGCTTGTTTATCTGTGTGTATTAAAATTACCTATGTGTGTTGTCCATGTGCTTTCAATACGGCTTTCAGTGACACCTCTTCGTAACGTTTTCTCCTAGTACACATGACCGGAGCGCTGAAGCCTTCCTGGCTCGTTTGACGGTCGTTGCGAAGGGCGCGTAAATCTTAACGGTTTACGCCACAATGTAAAAATCAAAATTATCGGTACCGATTAACGCTAGTTTTAATCATCGCTTGTTACAACCGTCGCCATTTGGCGTTTTAACAGTTACTAACCTAACCTAACCCTAACGGCTCTGTCGCAAAATGACCACTTCTCAAATGACTACAGGTAGCAAAATGTCCCTTTCTCAGAATGTCCCTTTCGCAAAATGTCCCTTTCGAAAAATATCTTTCTTCAAACAGGCAATAATTCCTTTCATCAGTAAAATAACTGGTCGAGAGCTAGTAGGTGGTTACGGTGGTGGAGGTTTCTACTTCCTGCAATATTGCGATATGAGTTCTTAGAACATTTGGCATTGGGACGCATAAACGCGAAAACGTAGAAACGCAAAAATGCGCCTGTGTGTTTCCGGAGCCTTTAATTGTCTCCCAGTTTTTTTAACCAATATACTGTGTTTATTAAATGTCTGGGACTGATGTACACAGGGTTGAAACGGCAAACGGGGCAGTAACGGGAGCTACCTTAACCGATGCAGCTACACGAAAATAGCCTTAAGAAACCATCCATATTTTTTCGTGAAATGATTTTAAAAATGTACAGTTAGCAAGAAAATTACCATTTTACACGAAACATTTTTGAAGCCAATCGATCCTGTTTCTAATACTGATCAAAAAGTTCTGTTGGACCAACCCAGGTTGGAATACTAAAAAATTCAGAAATTGCAAAAAACTTTTCCCATACATTTGTTTGAACGTTTAACCTTTAGCTCCTCTTACCGTTTACCGTTTCAACCCTGTTTACATAGTTTTTTTAATTATTATTATTGTACACATAATAAACACTACAATATTGATAAAAATACTTTAGCCGTACTAGTGACAAAATCAACTTTTTTTAAACCTTTATAACTTTTGTCCAAAACTGCTGAGCAATACGCACTTTTTTATTTTTATTATAGAAGAATTTTACAAAGTCTATATGACATTATTATATATATTATATATGCCTTTTATTCCCAAAAATGTACATTTTAAAATTCGTTACATAATCTCTTAAAAATATAACTAATAAATTCATTTGTAATAATTGAACGTGCATTTTAACAATAATTAAATAAACAAAAAATAATAATTTAAATAAATAGATTGATGTCATAGATTAAAATAACAATTAAAATAAATAAAATAAAATTAATTTGCTACATAATCAATTGTTAAATTACTATTATTGGGTGCCCATTTATGGGCGAAGGCCTCCTCCATCTTATGCCATTCTTCTCTACCTTGGGCTATTCTAGTCCAGGTGGGGCCTATATGACATACATAGATAATAAATCACTGTACAATTGTACATTCTGGGAAACAGTCTCATATAAATGTTACCCAAGTCCTTTATATTTTGTTTATTACGTAATCAAGTCATTTAATTTTTATGCTTTTATATGGGTTTAGTTTAATTCGTTGATTTTTTATTTGTATAAATTGCACCTACCCATTTTACTGATTAAACATTACTACAGTACCCCTCTGTGTTGTACACCCTCGACCAGTTCTTTTACTGATGAAAGGAATGACTTCCTGTTTGAAGAAGGATAATTTGCGAAAGGGACATTTTGTGAAATGGACATTCTGCGAAAGGGACATTTTGCGAAAGGGACATTCTGAGAAAGGGACATTTTGCTACCTGTAATCATTTTGAGAAGTGGTCATTTTGCGACAGAGCCAAACGCCCGTTTTCATCAACACTAAGTGTCATCTAACTAAATGCCTAATGCCCGGTTTTAGCAACACTAAGTGGCACCTAACTGAATGCCTATTCCACGTTTTAACGAAAACTAAGAGACGTAACTGAATACCTAATACCCGTTTTCACCAACACTGAGAGACACCTAACTGGATGTCTAATGCCCGTTTTCACCAACACTAAGACACACAAAAAACACACTCACTCAAAAACTAAACAAAAAAAATTTACATAAACCCACGCTGCCGCCCATTTGATTGCACCCTATTTATTCACAGCGGCGTTAATTGATATTGCAGAGGTGAACGTCCACGTAACTTCTGAAGTGCTAGTATTCAATGCCTAAGAACTTGTGGCATGGGCATCGCTCGGGATACCTTGCAAAGCACGTAGACAACGCTTGTAATGTAAGTTTGTGTAAGCTAAAAGTAAAGCAGGATTTATCTGGTTTGAGAACAAACATACAATAATAATTATTAATTTAATAAAAAAAACTTTAACTCAGTTTTATTTTAAAATAATAATTTTATTTTATAGGTATGTATTATGTACATTGCTCGCAGAACGTGTGGCCGATGGGGCCAAAAAGTTCTGGAGTGGCGACTGCGACCTGGAAGAGATTGCGTTGGAATGCCTCCAACTAGGTGGACCGATGAGCTGGTGAAGGTTGCAGGGATCCACTGGATGCGAGACTCACGGGACCGGTCAATGTGACGACGCTTGGTCTATGTCCAGCAATGGACGTCTTTTGGCTTAAGGCTCCAGTCTTGCAAAATTCACTCGCTGCGAATTATTTGCGCAACAAAGTATATTTTTTTTTAAACAAACGGATGAAATATTACGAAATATTATTATTGCACATAAGTAATCATAATATAAGTAATAGCTAGTTATTTTTTTTAAGTTCATTTAAGTGGATTATGTTAGGTAAATCAAGCGCTAGATACAGGTCTTTCGTGCCCAACATCATTTCGAGTTGTGTTTGCGCGCTTAGTTTATGGCAATAAAGAATTAATTTACAAATCTGTTCAGCGCATAATGACCTCAACATACTCGTCTTCAAAATGCGTTGATTAGTGTTTTCTAATTATCTTTCATTTTCTTAATTCAGAGGTCACAATTTCATCAAAATTCTCTGTTTTTATCTCTTAATAAACGGGTTGTTTCATAAAAACTATGCATTGTAAGTATGTAATAATTAAATTATTTTGATTCCAAGAGTTCAATAAAGCAAATACAAAAAAAAATTGCACCTAAATCACCTTACTCTAACAATAATAATAATCTCAAAAGACGCTGTATGGCTCATTTTCTTTGTCTTAATATAGATACATTTATGAGTAGATACATTAATGCCCTTGTGCACAAAATTCGATTTTGTGCAGCCTATATCCTGCACAAACAAGCACTTTCAGAGCATGAGAAGTGAAAATATTATTTTTTTTCAAACAACTCTTAAACTAAAACAATTAGTATTGTGCAATGTTTTGTGTAAAAATTCAAACCCGTTTAGTTTTGTACCACATTTTTGTTTCATGAAAATTGTTGAGGCCCTTTTTACACAATACTTAAATTGATAAATTTTTTGCAACGCGTACTGTAAATAACTAAGTGAAATAAAGTAATTAAAATGCAGTATTCGTTGGTAAATAACCTACCAATATCAATTCAACATTAAAATCGTTTTATTGTAAGTTGTGTTTACCCCGTTTTACCCGATACTAAAACTTTCAGTCGTAAATGGTGGTGCTTACGCTGCAAAAGTGGGAAGGCTGTATTGGCTACCTTCATAATTTATGATGCTCTAGTAATTTGGCAACAAAACGCGCCGGTCTCGGCAACTTGTACTTAAATCAGTCGTACAATGACCGCCGTAGGGCCAACATTTAGCGAACTGGAAATCTTGCAAATTGGACATTTTTCGGCCGCCGGACATTTTGCGAATTGGACATACTGCGCCTAAACGTTATCAAAACAATACGATGATGAGAAAGAGAAACCCGTCATATGAATTTCTCTCATGGTGTTTTTCATTATAAAAAAAAAAAAACTAAAAATTGGGTTCAGTATTCTAAGGTAATTTTTTTTATTTACTCATTTATAGCTTTGGCGTGTTTCATGTATAAAAAACTACTCGATCAAAAACGTTATTATTATTCTATAACTTACTTACGTTTAACTGTCAGTTAATTTGTTACATCTCGCAGCTATCGGTTTTTATATAAACAAAGTTAGCTTGAAATATCCTATCCGCATCACCTACCTGTCACTTGATTCATAGAAAAATCAAAGAAAGATTTTCTGTGACGTTTTGTTTCTAACCGACGGTTAGCAAAATGTCAAACAGACAGACATAGCAACCTACCGTAACCGAGCAGTAAGTTATTGAAATGGCCGTTAGATAATTATGGGCCTACAAACATTCAACTAGTGGTTGTACACCTATGACTTGCCCCTTCAAGGAAGGTATGAAGTTATGTTCGTGCCCAACTGTTGAAGGAGTTGGGTAGGTTATGCACGTGAAATTAAATACTATCTCACTCTCTCAATAGTTCTAACCTATTTCGGTCTCCCTCACACTTTCAGGTTATATGTGTTGGCCATAAATCGTATCTGTGTGCTGTTCTTTCATGTGATGTGCTTTCATGAAAGCGAAATTACTGGAAATGTTAACCTCCATCAAACGTTCTCTCCTAGTACACATGGCCAGAACGCTGAAGCCTTTCGCTCGTTTGACAGTCGCTACGTCGCTATGAAGGGCCGCGTAGCAACGTAGCAAAGAATTCAGTTTCAACGTCTTTTTAGCTGACTACATTGCCTTTTTGCACATCTTCCTGCGCTTTTGTTTAGGCACGTGAGCATAACAAATGCTTCCAATCACTCTGAGGTGTGAGATAAAGAGCTGTAGATCAAGTTCATGTTCAAGGTGAAACAGTTCAAGAAGATATCGAAGTAGATGATTTTGTTGATGCTAATGATGAGCAAGAGCAACTAATTGTAGCTGAGCCTCGATACAATCTTCGAAACAGGTCGACTATCGCACGACCTAAAAAGTATGAAGACTTCGTATGCTTCGTAGGAACAGAAATTTTTCCTGAGACATACAAACAAGCTGTTGAGAGGGATGATAGTGGCGAATGGCTTAAAGCCATGGCGAACGAGATCAAATCCCTAGGTGACAACAAGGTTTGGACACTATGCGATTTACCTCCAAACAGAAAGGCGCTACCATGTAAATGGGTTTTTCGCATCAAACGAAATTCAGACGTTACAATAGACAAATACAAGGCAAGACTGGTAGTCAAAGGATTCAAGCAACGTAAGGGGATAGAATATGATCAGACGTACAGCCCTGTTGCCCGTATGTCTACCATAAGAGCTCTGTTAAGTGTCAGCGCCATGGAGAAGTTACATCTGACACAGTTCGATGTATCCAAAGCTTTTCTGAATGGGAAGTTGAAAGAGGAGATATACATGCAGCAGCCTGATGGATACTCAGATAAATCTTCAAAAGTCTGCAAACTTCAAAGAAATCTGTATGGCCTCAAACAAGCACCTCGGTGTTGGAACTCATGTTTTGAAGAGATTTTGCTGGATAAAGGATTCGTACAGAACGAAGCTGAACCCTGTCTTTTCACGAAGGTAGTGGGAGACAAGAAAATATTGATTACCCTATATGTGGATGACGGACTAGTAGCCACGACAGATGAAGCTCTAGCGAACAAATTCCTCAAGGAATTAGGAAACACGCTGAAGATAACCACGAAACCAGCATCCTACTATTTGGGATTGGAAATTGATCGATCGGAAGACGGTTCTATTTTGATTTCTCAGAAGAAGCTTTCGCTAAGAAGATCCTGGAACGTTTCCAAATGTCAGATTGCAATCCAGTCTCAACGCCCATTGAAAGGACATCTGAAGAAGGGAAAGTTGACGATACCCCTGAAAAGAATACAGTAAAAAGGAAGGAAAATGATTTTAACAGCGATGCTATTTTTTCATCATGTTTGTTATTCTTTTAATTTATTTTGCCATTTAATATTCTTAATTTTAATTAGTACTCAAAACATTTGCACGCCATAGTATGTGGCAAACATGTCTGAACAATTTTTTATTTTATGCCATCCTACATGCACTTTTATTATTGTATGTGTACACATGTTTATGCAAATAAATATATCTTATCTTATCTTATCTTATCTCATCAGTCGATGTTTGTGCCTAAAGTACTGATTAAATTTTTTCAATAGGTTCGTTAACGTAAATTGGTCCGGGTGAATGAATTGGTTGGACGAAAACACTTATCTTATAACCTGGATAAACAATCCCAGTAAAACATATAGCGTAAAAAACTGTTGCAATAGTGGGTTACACTAAAATGAGGTTTTGTTCAGCACCAGGGTTCTTTTTAACTAAACTCTTTTTGTTACACCTCTGCATCCCGTCCACCTGTTCCGGAAATAGCTGAATAAAATTATGTTTGACGACACGTGATGAGAAATAATTAGAATACTGTATTCATACTTTCTTCACTTAACAAAATAATAGGTTAAGACAGTTAAGTATTGATTTCATTAAAACTTCTTCACAATACTTTTGTTATTAAAGTTTCACGTAATACATGCATAAACTCACGTCTTTTCCCATAAGGGTAGGTAGAAAAGTTGGTTTTAGTTAGTTTAAACCAAGCGTATTGTAACATTTGTAATTGAAACTTTCAGTCATATGCCTTAGTCTCAGTTTGGCGAGAAAGCTTTGTTCGATACCTTGACAGCTATGATGCCCTAGTAACTTTTCAACGTGGCGTACTCGCATTGTGCGTGGAAAAGACGTTTCCAACTAAATTAAATAGATCTATGGTTCTTATTAATTTAATGTGATTTTTTTAGCACCAGGCTTCTTTTTATTAAACTTTTTTTAGTCTCCCCGAGTAATGATGGGAAACAATGAGAATAGTGTGTGTGACAGTTTTTTCGACCAGTCATCATTTTAATTTATTGTTTTTAGTGCACGTAGCATAAAATAAATGCTTTGATTTTGACTTCTTTCGGTATTTTCACACAATACTTTAGTTGTTAAAGTTTCAGTTAGCGTGTAATCATATGAGCTTTTGTTCGGTAAATATTGGTATGGTTCTCATGATAATTTTATAACACAAAAACATGTAACTTGTGGATTGGGATTGTACACCTCTGTCCAATCCGCTCGGAAAATAACGGCATGAAGTTATCTTCATTTCCACTTGTTGCAGGATTCGGGGAAACTTACGATAAAGTGAATGCTATCTCAGTCTCTCTTCAGATTTAGCCTATCACTGTCTCTCTCACACTTGAAGGTTCCAATAAATACTAATAGTGTGAATGTGTGCTGTGGGTGAGCTTTAATAAAAGGTATGAATGGAAATGTGAACCTCTTCCTAACGTACTCTCCTAGTACACATGACCGGAGCGCCGAAGCCTTCCGCCCTGTTGCTATGACAACGGATTTAGTTAATTCATTTTGGCACAGATGGCGCTTCACTGAACTTTATAGTCCCGTAGCCTTGTCCGAGGCGCTTGGCGAAAAAGTGGTGGCACTAATATTAGGATCGCATGATAGCAAAAAGACCGAAGTCTATCGCTATGCAAACAGGGTTGTTTCGTAGTAAACAAGGTGTTGTTAGCATTTGTATGGGCGGGCACAACATCATCACAAAAGTCTTATGGAAGCCTCGTTTTGCAAATACTCGACGGGGGTAAAAGAGTTTGATGAAGGTAGATTTAGAGTACTTTATTTATTCATTTTATGGTTCAGCGTGTCCAAAATGACTCACTCAAACTTATTAGTTTGTGAGTAAAGAAATTATGAAATTGCTTTGATTAGAATATTCTTGCAGAACATACCTACGAATTCTCATTATTTGTCAACAACGTGTCGTGAAATAAATGCGTGTTAAGCACCATGTTTGTTTTTCACTGAAGTCTTTTTGGTACACCTCTTCTCATTCGGAAATAATAAATTCACGACACGACGCACGATGAGAAATAATGAGAATAGTGTGTGTGATACAGACCTACTTTCTTCGGGATCCTGCCGTTTTGCCGAAAAGATTTTGCCAAAATTTCATTACCCAAACAAATTTAAGCAACTTTTTTCATACCATTGCAATATTTCGAATGATTTTAGTACGCATATTTTTATTTGGTCAAATTTTTACTTGGTAAAATATTACCAAGTATACCTAATGTCATTATGGCATTTGGTCTTTAATCAAATGATTTATTACAGCAAACAATCTTCAGACAAAAATCGTTTGGTGAAATGATTTGTTAAGACAAAAAATATTAAAGCAAAAATAAGATTTTTTGTGCCGCGGCCGGCGAGTCCCAGACACGACTTGCATTAATAGAAAAAAAAAAAATTTTTTAGTCGGTTGCCCGGAACTCAACATAGATTACGTTAATTTCTTCTTTAAACAAAATGGGTAGGTTAGGTTAGGATAAAACTGTGACCTCCTAGACAAAAAATATTAAAGCAAAAATAAGATTTTATGTGCCGCGGCAGCGGCCGGCGAGTCCCAGAAACGACTTGCATTAATAGAAAAAAGAGATTGTTTTTAGTAGGTTACACGGAACTGAACTATTTAGATAAGAATAATTACTTAGTTAAAAAAAAATGGTTTGGTTAGGTTAAAATTGTGACCTCAGACCCAGACCCAGGGAACGACTACATGATATAGAAAAAAATATGGAAAAAAACGCTACTAACTAAAAAAAACAGAGTAGTTAATATTCTTAATATATCGTAACAATGTCAAGAAACTTCCGCTACAAAACACAGTGATAGTGTTTTGCTTGACTAACCCACATTGAGCGACATTTATGATTTACCTCCTACCCACTTAGCAGTTCACATTTTTGTCATTGAAGCATTTCACTGAATAGGAAAGGGTGAATTAAAACTGACGATACTAAATATTTGGCTTATTTGACTTTGCGTAAAAACTGTTATTCCAACTGTAATATTTGACTAAATAAAAAATGTTAAAAGTACTAGTTGGTAAACAAGTTATAGTTTAAACGTTCATTTCCCAAACATTAGGTTTGCGTTAAAAAATTTTGTGAATAGATTTTTTGCAAAGTAATAATTTGGCAAATGAAATTATGCGAAAATTTTTTTGGGAAGTGAAAATTTGTCAAATTCCTTTCGGTCAAACAAGGGAGACCCACTTTCTTCACTTAACAAAGTAAACATAATAAGGTAACATTGTTTTTAATTACAATTTTTTTTGGTACTTTTTAAAGTTTCAGTTCGCGTGTAATCGTGCTCGGTTAATATTGGCGATAATTTTATGGCACAAAAACATGCAACTTGTTTCCCGAAGTTGCATGTTTTTGTCCTATACTGCATACGTCCGTCTACCCCGCTCGGGGAAAATAGTGGCTTGAAGATAGATACATTTCCACTTGTTGAATTAAGGGTTGGGGAACGCACGTGAAACTAAATGCTATCTCACCCTCTTAGCAGATTTAGCGTATCACGGTCTCTCTCACCCTTGAAGGTTTACCTATGTAGTGATAAATCATATCTGTGTGCTGTCGGTGTACTTTCACGAAAGCTATTAATGGAAATGTTAACCTCTTCCTAACGTGCTATCCTAGTACACGTGACCGGAGCGCTGAAGCCTTTCACCCGTTTGACGGTCGCTATAAAGAGCGCGTTTGGCTTCGACTTGCAACTTCGTTCGCTTGGAAATTTTGATGTGTGAGAAAAAAAGGAAAAGTAGCGTATGTGCGTTTCTAGAAATCTAGACTATAATCTATCTCTGAGCCTTCCGTCTAGGTTCGCTCACAGGTTCTGGCGTGATTGAGTAATAAACAAACATCCATCCAACCTTTCGCATTTACAAATAGTAGTAAGATTTTCTCTCTATGCCAACTCCTATGTGCTTTCAAGTTTATTCATTTTTGCGCAGATGGCGCTTCACTGAACATTTGAGTGTCGTAGCCTCGCCCGTGGCGAGTGGGGAAAAGTGGTACTGTTTCTGCCACGAATACTAGGATCGCATGACAGCAAAGAGGCCGAATTTTATACGGAAACAGGGTTGTTTGGTAGTAAACATGTGGAAACATTTGTATGGGCGGGCACGAAATCATCGCAAAAGTCTATATTATTTATATTATTTGATTAAATTCAGAGTTACCTAATTACTTTACAACCAATTGTATATTAATTGAAAATACTCTATGACGGGTGGGTACATTACTATTAGTAGAAAAAAGATTCTGCGTACTTAGTCTATTTATTTTATTCAAGATAATTGGTTTATCAGGTCCAAAATGCCCGAAATCTAGCCTCATTCAATCTTTTGTAGTTTTAAGTAGGAAAGTACGGCGGTCACCGTCACTAAGCACTTGTTGTTCAGTACTTGTTGCCGATTCTGAACATGTTGATGCAAAAGTTATTAGAGCATCATAAACTATGACGATAGCGAATACAACCTGGTTCTACTGGCATCGTTCCTATGGATCGTTGCGCTGCCGCGCTGTTGCAAAGTTACTTCGTTCCTGAATTTCGTCACGTGTTTCATCATTAAAAAAATATCTTTTTTAGCTCAATTCCAGCTTTAACTTCGTGACACAAGTTAGGTGTGTATTTAATTATCTAACTTGGTGGTATTCATTTATTTAACCAGTTATTGTGAAAGAAATTAAAATAAAATTTTGTTCAATTAAAAAGGGAACCAAAACTTAAGAACTCTTTTTTTACTTTTAATGTCATTGTATTTTATCATTAATTTATAATTGATATTTTTTTAAGTTAGCCCAAATAATTTTTCTTCTTATTTATTACTTTTTCAATACCAAATAAGTTTCAAAGTAGGTAATGATATCCTGCATCCGTTGCTACGAGGCAAAGGAGACATTCGAGTGCCAAACGAGGGGCAGAATACAGAGCCCCGGTTTAATTGAATTATATTATATTGAATTATATTATATTGCATTGAATTATATTATATTGAATTGAATTATTAAAAATGAATGTAGGGTATCGGACTCGTGCGGTATTTTTCTATCGATGCGCCGCGTGCCACCCGCCGGACAAGGCAATCCAGAGGGCCTTATTCGCCTACAGAGTTGTGCAAAGGAGATTGACCACAATCAGAGTCGCTTTATAGTAAAAGAGTATGGCCATAAAAATAAACTCATAAATTATAAAATATGTTTTTAACTTATCTTAATTCACTTGAACGAAATCGTATGTGGGGTTACTATTTTGTATTTTATTAGCTAGAGTATTGGATTTTATTGCTTACTTTTAAAATGAATGGCGTATTTCGGTAAAATCAATGTTGCCAATTTATTAAAACCTGGAACATAATCCGTCAGACTCAGTTTTAACAATACATTAAACTATGACTTTATCCTCGTTATTTATATTTTTAATTAGCACAATTGAAATAACATATTTTCTTAATTCACATCCTATAGATAATATTACTTTGCTAATTAAAAATCTTTCTTTAGTTGACAAATCAGCTAAAGTCAGAGTGATTTATATTGACTGTTGGTAACACTATCACAATGTGATATGTGAACTGTCTCTGTCAATAATTTGTCAAACAAACAAAACAACAGCGAACTTTTGTTTTCACTTGTGCATCGATAGTTGTTGAGTTTGTTGTGCTAATAAATAATTTATCATTGCGTACTGTTCGTGTCTTATGTCAATTCAAGTCATACTGTTGTAATGGGCTGATGCTTTTAGTGGGAGGTTCGTTACAAAACTAACCTCTAAACTGAACAGAAAATCAAAGAACAACTAAAACCCCCACAAAATAAATGAATAATTTTTTTTTCCTTAGAAAGTACGACATCACCCCTCTTTTATATTCAATTTATGCTATCATACAAAAAGTTTTGATGCGCAACGGCGGTCAGTAGAAAAATGGGCATTCTCCTTTAGAAATTGAGTTGTCAATATAAAGCGTTTTTCCCATCAAACAGGAGCTTCAATTTTGAAAATTTGAAGAAACATATCGTTGTATATTGCAACAACTCGAATAACGAGGCAGACTAAATTTTAGCTAAACAAATTAATTTCGTTGATTTTTTACATATTTTTTCAAACAATTATGTTACAATAAGGATAAAACACCTTATTGTAACATAATTGTTTGAAAAAATATGGTTGTTTTGGTAATAGTTGTCTTTTTAGTCCATATTTTTCCATATTTCCTTTTTTTAGACCCATATTATATGTACATATTTTGGGATTTTTAGCACATATTTATCCGAGCCCTAATTATTATTAATATGCTGTTTGGTTATGGCTTGCTGACGAAAAAAGAAGTATTGAAGAAGTTATGCTGTGCCGACTACAAATAAATTGGGATTTAGAATAGAAAAGTTGACGTTTGTTAGTAACATCCTTTTGTTTTGTTGAATTTGGATTTCCTCTTGGGTGACGGATTCTCATTTTGTCACGATAAATGTTATTTACACTCCTGAAAAAAGCATTCTAAGAAATTTTACTTACCAGTATTTCTTCTCATCTTCGTGTCGTGAAATAAACGGTGTTGGCACGCGGTAGTCACAGTAGGACTTGCTCGTTAGCACTTGTTGCCAATCACTGTACGACTTGTACGTCATCAGTAGCACTTGTTGTTCAGAACTTGTTGCTAATCCGGAACATGTTGCTGCAAAAGTTACTAGAGCATCATGAGCTATGAAGATAGCATTCCTGAGAAACTGAAAAAGCCTTGCAGACTAATAACATCCCATCTCTAGATAATAAAACAACTAACGCGAATCTGTTGCTACGTATGACTCCTAATAAAAGATAATTTTGTTCATATTATTATCACTGTTCTGTCATTAGATTTTCGTACTTTTATCGCTCTTCCTCGTTCACCAGTCCGAATAAAAAAACCGCAGCGTCAGTTTGTTCTGTTCCTGATTGTATTTACCTACATTTCTTTCTTCACCCATAGTAGTAGGAACATAATATCTTTGTTTAAATAGTGTTTAGCACAATGGGTGATGCACGTGGTTGCCCGAGTTATCTGCCCAAAACTTTGACCTTAACACGTGACATCAGTCTGTGTATTTTATATTGACATTAGTAATTATTTTGTTATTAACCGGAAATAAATCCAAATTCTTCCAGCAATAAAGGTTACTGAGTTAAGCTTCGCCCTGTTGTTATTGTGGAGTAGCACGTGGTTGTCTACGTTTTCAATGTTATTGTGCACTCACTTCCTCATTTGTTTCACCCTATCACTGTCTTTCTCTACTGAAATTTTACCTGTGTGTTTATCGGTGTGTGGACCGTGTGCTTTCATGAAAGTTTTAACAGACCTCTTTAAAACGTGCTCTCCTGGTACACATGACCGGAGCGCTGAAGCTTTTGGTCCGTTTGGCGGTCACCACGAAGGGCGCGTAGCAACGAATTGAAATTATTGTGACGATAGTACAATATTGTGCTAAAACAGGATAGAGCTAGGGAAAATGCGCGTACTATTAAGGTTTTAAAAGATTTTTTAACATTTTAGTTTTGTATTTAGACTTTTACATTTTTTTGTTATAAAATCGAAGTAAAAAAAAAAGATTTTATTGATTCTCACCAATGATATTTAATCAAACAGATATGTTATGAGCGCGCAATCGTGAAGACTCGAAAACGTGTCATTTGGCCTGTTTTTCCTTTATTCTGCGTCACTGCGTGTATGTGAGCTGGCTCTCCCCCTCGGCACACTTTTTTCGGTGGTTTTGTAGGTGTATAACATATCTGTTTGTTAGAATATCATTGATTCTCACACAATTTTTCTACAACACAAAATTGAGGCAGCCCCTTTAAGTTAAAAGGATACTTGAAGTTGTATAATAACTTATTTATCTTTTTCGTTCTATTATTTTCGTTAGAAAATATAACCGTTGTTTAGTAAGCTTTAGCAACTCAAAATGAAACTTTCAGTAGTACAGCGCCTATTATATCAGTTCCGCGGGAAGGATGTATTTGTTACCTTCACAACCTTATGCGTCCCTAGTAACTTTGCACAAAACGTGGCGGACTCCGGCAGGTTGTGTGTCTGTCTCCACACAAGCTGCCGGAAAGAGCAAAGAGCAAAAACTGTTGTTTGTTGTGTGTTGAGCTGAGACTAAAACTGAACGTCTGAAGACAAGAGATTACCAAAAATTGCTAATGTTTTATGTTATTAATAAATATTGCTGGACATAACAAATACAAACACACAACATTAAAAATGTTTACTTACGAAAATTTTCTAACACTAATACGAGTACATTTATTCCTTTGCTCGCTGTATACCTATAACGCAGTGTGCCTAAGTCGCGTTATGCCTAAACATCATTTCAAATGAGCGTTTGGTCTATGTCTTACATTGCCCATTTTGCGATACGACTATGTCGCTATTTTACTATATCGTCACATTGGCTATTTCGCGATACGACTATGTCGCTTTTGGTCTATATCTCACATTGGCTATTTTGCGATTTGACTATGTCGCTTTTGGTCTATATCTCACATTGCCCATTTCGCAATACGACTATGTTGCTATTCATGGTCTAACTTTTAACCGACTACTTTACTTACAAATATTAGGAATTGTTACATTATGTTGGAATTGGTAGATGTTTTGAGTGCTCTGTCCTACACTGATGAAAGATTATTGTTTACAACCATTTATAACATTTGAAAACATGACATCGGCTCGCAGTTTGGATTTACTTTCCGAGGCATACACGAAAACGGAAGAAAATTAAACAAATTGACAGAAAATTCCGGTAGAACGCACGGTGCGGCGTACGTTAGAACGG
The DNA here is from genome assembly GCA_905147715.2 of Xestia xanthographa. Lineage (NCBI taxonomy): Eukaryota > Metazoa > Arthropoda > Insecta > Lepidoptera > Noctuidae > Xestia > Xestia xanthographa. The sequence continues at coordinate 6,013,873 of LR990655.1, forward strand.
GCTCCGCACTCTCCGCAGCCTGCAGCTGTCGCCTTTATAAATGTTTACAAATAAATGATAACAATTTTGTTTAGAAATGTTTACTAACAATACCTAACATGAAAACATTTTCTTAAAATTATAATCAATAATTTATAATTGTTAATTTTTATTTCAAATGTGTGCTATATGATGCTAAATGGATTGAAATAAATGATTTTGAAATGTTTTTAATATATAGAAATGTTGAATGTTTTCATTAAACCTCTTACGGTAATTCCACACAATTATTTTATTGTTTATGTTTTAACACCGCTCGGGAAAAGGCAGCGTGGAGTTATCTTCATTTCCGTTTGATTGGGGTATCGCACGTAAAACTAAGCGCTATCTCACCCTCTCAGCAGCTTTAGCCTACTGCTGTCTCCCTCACTCACCCTTGTAGGTCTCTCTATGTAGTGATAAATCATATCGGTGTGATGTCCGTGTTCTTTCATGAAAGCTATGAATGAAAATGTTAACCCCCTTCATAACGTACTCTCCTAGTACACATGACCGGAGCGCTGAAGCCATCCCGACCCGTCTGACAGTCGCTACGAAGGGCACGTAGTCACCTAGCAACCGGATTCAGTTTCATACGTAACGTCTTTTTCGGCAGCCAAAAGGGTTCTGATTTTAGCAGCCGTGCATTTAGTTTAAATTCTGAGTCGATTTTAATGAAAAAGGTGTCATGCGATTCGTTAGTAAGAGGTCACAGGCTATTTTTTAAGCGTAAAAAAAAACCAGCCGAGTGCGATCAATTCGCACTCGGCTGGTTTTTTCTCGCGTGGAAAGTTTTCCGTACAATGCCAAACTCTATATTGAGTTTACCACTTTATTTTCAATTCATGAATTATTATAGGTTTACCTGTAATCTACAAGCAATTAACTATTACTATGTTTTTTTTTCTTCAAAATTGTAGGCACAGTAGTTTCGGAGATCGGGAGGGAAATGGTCAATTTTCGTCTTCTTTCATGAATAAAATCAAAACTATTTATTTTACAATAATGACAAAAATATATTTGAGATCTTCACTATTTTGATAATTTGATTTCATTTGATAAATGACACAGTAAGATTTGCAAAACTTTTTTTTTAAATTTCCTAATTAAATTTTTTTCCCCGAAAATGACCCTTATTTTAAAAAAAATATTTATTTACTTTGCACATCTGTGTTTGGGTCATAGGATTATATCATCTTATCAAATTTCACCTGATTTGGTCCAGTAGATGCAGAGCAAATTGGCTGTGATGTGATGTGTTCGTCTGTCCGTCCGTCTGGTATGACATGCAGACGCACGAGTGATCCTATTATAAGAGTTCAGCTTTTAATATTTTTTTTGTACGGAACTCTGAAAAACTAATAAAAGTGCGGTCATCGAAACTTTTACAGTCCTATCGACTACGATGTCAAATGAAAGAGGAGAAAATTCTAGGATCATAAAATCAGCACAATATCAAAATAAATCCAAAGTGTTTGGAATAAGAAAGAGTAGCAGCCATGGAGGCTGGATCTCTGCCCGGTTGATGGTAGACTCGCCCCCTATTACCTGAGACTTCAACATAACTGGCAAAATGTAGGTGTACTATTAGGTACACCTCTGCCTAGCCTTTTATTACAGGCGTGAAGTTAAAAAAAAAAACACTTTAAATGACTTAGCAGCCGATGAATCTATGCAACAATTTTATAAACATTACAACCGATTACAACCCTCCTACACTCCGCAAAGATTCTTGACATCTCATAACTTCATTAATTTTACCATAGATGGTGCTGCACTGAATGTATGAGCGTCAAAACCGCGCCGTGGCGCGTGGCGGTGTCGGTTCTACGCTACGAATACTAGGGAAGCATGATAGCAAAGAGGCCGAAGTTTATCACCTTGGAAACGCAGTTGTTTACTTATTATACACAATCATGGGCTGTTTCACTTTGCAATATTCGAGAGCGATATTCTCGTGGAATAACGATTGCAAATGTGATGAAAGACCTATTTCATAATTGAATCGGTTTAAAAAAAAAACAACTTTAAACGACTTCGCAGCCGATGAATCTATGCAACAATTTTATGATAATTACATCCGATTACCACCACCCTCCGTGCAACCCTCCTACACTCCGCAAAGTTATTCTTGCCGTCTCATAACTTCATTAATTTTACCATTGATGGTGCTGCACTGAATGTGGTATGTAGCGTCGAAACCGCGCCGTGGCGCGTGGCGGTGTCGGTTCTACGCTACGAATACTAGGGTCGCATGGTAGCAAAGCGGCCGAAGTCTATCACCATGGAAACACAGTTGTTTAATTATTATACACAATGATGGGCCATGTTTCACTTTGCAAGATTCGAGAGTGATATTCTCGTGGAATAACGATTGCAAATGTGATGAAAAACCTATTTCATAATTGAATGGGTTCCAAAATAGTAAGTTCTAACGTGTATACATTCATGCTAACTTGCTCGCTACTGTACATAAATGTATATTATGGCACAGCATATTATGATCGCAAATTGAAATTATTTTATTACTTGATCAAATGAAGATTCAATTACTTTATTTGGTAAAAAATGTGTTAACATGTTTGAATTTTAATGGTTTTAAAATAAAAAGTGATGAGTGCCTTTTAAAACAACATTTTTCCATTAAATAACGAGTATGTAATGTGTCGAGCAGCAGCAAATACTCGACGGTGTATAAGCACCGTTTGTTGGTAATATAATAGACTAGCGGACGTCACGCGGTTTCACCCGCGTAGTTCCCGTTCCCGTGGGAGTACGGTGATAAAATATAGCCTATACGGATTCGGAAGAATCCCTCTAAGTAATGGTAAAAGAAATTTTGAAATCGGTCCAGTAGTTTTTGAGCCTATTCAATACAAACATACAAAAATACAAAAATACAAAGGTTTCCTCTTTATAATATTATAATAGATATATGAGTATGACGTGTTTATTTATTACTTTTCTCACACACGACACTAGTTTAGTGGGATGGCAATTCATGAAACAAATATCCCGCAGTAAAGCCTCACACAGTCTTTAGTAAAGAAATTACTATTCATACGCTTGACAAGATTTTTTAGAATGTACCAGAATTTTTTTTATCATGAATTCTCAGTATTTTTTGTGAAATTGGTGATGTCACGACGGCGACGGTAGTCACTGTCACGGACTGAAAGCACTTGTTGTTCAGGACTTGTTGCCGATCCTGAATGTACAGCTGCAAAACTTACTAGAGCATCATAAACTATAAGAAGTGAGCAAATACAGCCTTTCCGCGAAACTAAACTACAGGAAACGTACCACTGAAGCTTTCAGTACTCGTTGCCGCGCTGGCATTTGTTGATGCGAAGTCTTTAAGATGTTTACTTATTATTACAAGCTTTTATTGTAAAATTTACACTGTTTGTATGTACCTATGTATGAAAGTTGTCTGCTTCAAAATTTGCAAACCATTTTTCGACCACTTGTAAGTTGGTATCCGATTGAGCTGAAATTTCACAAATAGTTCTGGTGAAAATACATTTTATGACAGACATAACTTGATCCTTTAGCCAGAGAGTAGTATTTCCTCAACGGATAATATCACGGACACATTTGTATACACGTTCAATGTTTAATAAACCTTATTTAAAAATAAAAATATTTCTTTTACTTATTTGAATGAAAAGATATGAAACTTATCTAAAAAAGGAGCAGGTTCTCAATTCTACCACCACGCATAACTTTTTACAGAAAAGTCCAATTTAAATGATTCTTTTTTATTAGAGAGCGTGTATACATGTCTTTAAAAAAGGTAAAGTTTTTTCCAATTAAAAATAAAAAGCGTGAAATCGTTTCAGATCAGTCAATACCTCTATTTAATTCGCAATTAATCGTTAGTATGATTCGCCGCCCGCATTTGCGCATCACTTTTGTAGACTTCAGTATTCAGTCGAAAGTACTAAGAGACCATAAAATAAAAGGACCTCTTGATACGAAACTTTCGATGTCTTAAGCGGCTGTAGGTAAGTGCGATAATAGATAGCACAGACACGAAGCTATACGCGTTCAATGTTGATAGATAAACCTAATCGTCTTCTTTTCATTTGAACGTAAGCTTTTCTTTTTATGCTAATTTAGTGGTAATTTTTTGATAAAATAAAAAGAATAATAAATGCTAAAAGTTGTTTCAATATTTTTTAGTTACATCACTGATTGTTGTTGATTGGGGAGATAAGGCGCGCTTGGACGTGTAGTTGCGGTCACCAGCCCGTTATGCTGTACTTGGGGAGATGCACGTTGACTACGATATTGGTTGGCTATCTCATTCCTCCATTAATTTTAGGCTATCATTGTCTCCCTTTAACTTTGAGGCTTATCCGTGTTGTCATCAGTCTATACCTATTGCTATGAATAAAAAATCATTTCCGTTATTAACAATGCCCTTAACCTATCAATAACTATGGATTACGCTTATGTGGGGCGAAAACACGCCTTCCACTCCTCAGAAAAATAAAGGTGACTGAGTAAAGTTTCCATTTGTTGTTTGTTATGGAGACGCACGTGGTCGTCTACGTTATCACATTATCTATGTTATTGTACTATCTTACTCCCTCATAATTATGTTTCAGCCTATCACCGTCTCTCTCTCCTAAACCTACATCGGTGTGTAGTTCGTGTGCTTACAGAAAAGTTTGAACAGACCTCTTCTGAACATTCTTTCCTAGTACACATGACCGGAGCGTTGAAACTTTCCCCACTTGTGTGACGGTCGCTACGAAGGTTGCATAGCAACGGATCAAATTTCATAACTCACCAACGCTTGAATGAAACCAGTCGAAATACTTTTAAGCCTGTTTGGCATAAGAGAGGTCTATACCCCACCAGCAATGGGTAAATTGAGGCTGTGGAATGTGGACGATGATGATGAGCCTAAATAGTGTCTATAATGATTGCGTCTGCGTTTCTAGCTTAAAAAAAGTTAAACCTTCTGAATGTATGATCTGCTTTTTGGTGAGAAAATGGTAAATGAAGTTCACTTATCATCAAAATAAGCTTTTTCTATCGGATAGAAACAATAGTTTACAGTTAAAAAGACGTTTATAGAATACACGTCAAAAAGTAAAACAATATCCTTCTGTTATATTTTTTTTTTCACACACAAAACTTGGACAACAAATTCATCGCGTTGAAAATTCTTGAGAAAAATCCTTAGCGGTTGTTGTAAGAAATCACCACAGCGTTCGGTTAACTAAGTGAACCAGAAAGTGCGTACCCTCAACCGCTACCGGTTAACAAACATCCCCAATAACATTTATTAAATACCCCGTTAATTAATCAATTAATAATTGACTAAACGTGCTTTGTTCGTGGATAGGCTAGTTTACTTCCCACCTCTACAATATTCCTTAACTCCGTACCAAAAATCATAGCTATAATCCGTCAACAAGTGTCACAATAAAGTAACAAACTAACGTCAACAGAGCGCGCCATTTCTTGCGTCATCATTTTAGCGTTAGTGTCACATTTCAAGTAATTACGAGTTACGTATTTGTTATTGGAATATAGTGTTATACCTTAAAATGTTTGTAAGAAGCTGTACTATCATATTATGGTTCCGAATCGCAAAATTGCAGTATTTCGCCTGTGAAAATGCAGTAGATATATGTACCCATAGTGATTGTGTAGTGTGAAGAAATAAGTGATTTAGTGATTAAAACGTGTGTTAAATGGGAAAAATAGTGCTTAATTAGTGAGGTGATTAGATTGTTCAATATCTAAACCAAAAAACAAGTGTTTTGTGTTTTTTATGGGGACCATTCCACCGAACAGCGGCTGGCCATAGTTAGTCCCCAGATGTAAACAAACAGTGAGTATCTAGTTTCTAATTAGCTTTTTTTTATGTTTCTGATGAGGTATTAATAAGATTATGGTCTTGTTGGAAGGGAAATATAGTCTAGTTTATTTTAATATAAAAAAAGTTAATAGTTTTTCCACAATTTAATATTTTAATAGCGAAATGTCCGTTTTTATCGCTGTTTTTCAAGTTCTACATTATTTTTAGAGTATCAAATTATAATTATTTATCTTTATTTTTGGTTAACCCAGTTTTTTATTACTTTGCAAGTGAAGAAATGATTATTCATACAAAAGTTAGGAAGCAAATACAGCTAAGGAACCCCTCACGAGTTTATCTGTCTACGGTATCATATTATCTATGTTATTGCCTCAGATTAAAGAAATAGGCAGATAGAACATGCGCGACAAACAAGGTGGCTCCGGTTTTTATTTATGTGTGCGCGGCAGACAAGAGGCGCCGTGTAGGGACACGCGCGTCTGTGTGCGTTTACGGTTGCCAGATATTGAGAAATACTCCCATATTTTTGTTCAGTTAAATTGTTCCCAAATATTGTACTACTATTTTTTTAAATTGGAAACGCGATTTTGCTTTATGGTTATACCCAGATAGCAAAAGCGTGTTGTATTTGAACAGAACAATAATAAGAGCATAACAATTAAATATGCGTAATTATTAACTATTTAATTAATTTATATCAGACAACATAACACTTTATATCGCTTTTTGGTAATTTTTTGTTCAATAAACTATTTATGCAAATGTATTTAAATTAAAAAAGATAAACAATTTGTTATAACAATCAACATAATATATTTATTACAATAATAATTATTTTACACACATTAAACCTTAACAGCCTTTGTTCTGCACCAATTATTGTACTACTAATTTTTTAAATTGGAAACGTGATTTTACTTTACGGTTATGCCCATATAGCAGAAGCGCGTAGTATTTGAACAGAATAATAATAAGGGAATAAAAGTTAAATAAGTATGCGTAAATTACTTACTATTTAATTAATTTATATCAGACAAAATAACACTTTATAACGTTTTTTGGTAATTTGTTTAATAAACTATTTAAGCAAATGTATTTACCTAAACTTTTAACCTAACCTTTAAAATGTAGCATGTCACATGGCAAAGGCTAATTGTTGCAATTAAACACTAAAAGTAATAATAAAATACTTCATAAACCCCAATAAGTCTTGAAATATTAAAATTTTAAAGCGCACTACACCACGCGCGGAACGAAAAGTAAACGTACATCAAATAATAAAATAATCCAGCGGCGCGAGCGCGGCATATCCTTACAAGTACCAAATAGTTTAAAGGCATGCTCTCCGTCCCTCTTTCTCACGCAAAAATACGAATACAGCCCCGCGCGCGGGGGTGCCCTCCCGAGACCCGAAGTCTTTACGACCCGGACGGAACTAACTAGTGACCTCGTGTCATTACGACTGCGCAGGTGTATTGACGCATTTAATCGATTTGTCCCGTGACGTGATCGGCGCTCGCGCCATTCGTAGTGATAATTTGGATCGCAGTGTTAGTGGACTGTTACTGTGATGTAGTATGTGTAAGTCAGCTGTTGTGAGGTTTTAAATACTGCATACTAATATGCATTAATAATTTAATAATGTTTTTGAGTTGCGTAGTACAATTAGTATCGTTAGTAATGCCGGAGGTTAAAATATTCGTCATGAAATTAAAAGCACCCTTTAGATACAATATTTCCTTATACGCAATTACGTATGTATAAATTAATCGATATTTTTTATGCACAATAATGTGTATTGTGCATAAACAATATCGATTATTTTTTTTCCCCTAATTCAGGGTAATTTTCCCGTCATAAACTAGCAACACAGACGACTTACTGTTGAGGTTTTGTGTTTCAAGTGAGCCGAAAATATTTGATGGAAAATAAATACCAAAACAATAAAAATAACAAGAGTTACCTGTGGAAAGATATTCCATCTTGTTTTCTTAGTTTTTGTGAACAACTTTTGCAGTGTTTAAACACACAAGACGGCATGTTTTGACCTAAAATGACAAATCACTAGTGACGTGTGAGCGAGACGATGCGTAGCTTGGTACTGTCGCGAGTTTGTATTTGCTTTTGATTTTGTATTTGTTTTGGTGGAACCACTCGCGTGTTCTGAGCGTTCCATCTGCCTATTTCTTTAATCTGAGGTTATTGCTATCTTACACCCTCATTTTTGTCAGCCTATCACTGTCTCTGTCTCTTAACAGTTTATCTGTGTTAATGAACTTTACATTGGTGTGTAGTCGGTGTGCATTCAGGAAACCTTTAACAGACCCCTTCAATGCGTGCTCTCCTAGTACATATGACCGGAGCACTGCAGCCTTTTGCTAGTTTGACGGTTGCTACGCAGGGCGCGTAGCCACATGGCGTAGCCACGTTTTAACGGTTCGTTACCATTAGTTCTACGGTAGTACTAATAGGAATATTTTTTACACTATAGTCGCTTGAATCTCAGGACTCATTTTAACTTCGTCGTTATAATGGCTTAAAAAATTTAGTATATCTCAAAGGGTAGACAGCGTTTTCCATGAAAGCTACCAAGTTACACAAAACCTTAGCAAAATTAATACCTAAAACCTTCCTCATGAATTACTCTATCTATTTGTGAAAACTGCATGAAAATCCGTAGTGATAGTGAAGTAAAAAGTATAAATAAATGCATAGATAAAAAGAAACAACTAGAAAAGTTTAAGTTTTCTATTCCACATAAGGCCTAAATCACGGTGTTTGAATAGCCACAACTTACCGAATAAATTAAAAAATAGAACAGAATTGGTATGAAATTATCTGCCAAGTAAGTTAACGGGAACTTAATCACAGGTGTTGAAACAGGCCCTTGACCAGATTTAATGACGACACACGTGAAGTTCTACGTAATCTATCTTCTGTCTTACTTCCACAATAGTTTGAGCCTATATCGCTGTCTCTTTTTAACTTGAAGGTTCACTTGTGTTACTATAAAACATACTTGTGTGCGCAGGTTTCATGAAAGCTATTGAGAGAATGCGTTCCTGACAGGTCGCGAGTTTTAGTATTATTGGTGATGGTAGATAACTTATTGCTTATATAACTTACCTATTATAACCCTTTTTGCTATCTTCTTATTATTCTTTTAACAAATAATATTATTAAAAAACCGGCCAAGAGCGTGTCGGGCCACGCTCAGTGTAGGGTTCCGTAGTTTCCCGTCCGTCACAATAAGTGTTCCCACTTATGAGTTTAAAGGTGGGTATCCTCTATAATTATATAAACTCAGAAAATTACGATTTATTATATTTGATTGACGAAAAACAGATCCACCAGAAGAATGCGGATGATGATACTGCAGCGGAGTTCACTGATCAGCAGCAACTCCTCCATAAGAGCATGAAAGACATTGCTCCAACCAAAGTAAAGGACAATCATAATAGAATAATAATTTTCGGAGATCAGCAGGCCCGCGGACTCAATAAAACTATGACTAATACCAGGTTAGACAAATGGAATGACAGCTACAAAATTACATCTTTCATCAAGCCCAATGCAACAAGTGATCAGATTCTGAACGGTTGCAATGATGACTTCGTAAAAACATTGACCAGTGACGATATTATAGTTTTAGTGATAGGATCTAATGACAAAAACCCTTACTCTTTGATAACTGAGTTGTGTAACGTACTTTATAAACTACGAAACAATACTGTACTTATTACTAACGTACAATATAATCCTTACTTAAACGAAAATACAATCAACTACAACCTAGAATTAATAATACAAAATTATAAAAATTGTAAATACTTAAAAATACACAATTCAGAATACATAAATGGCGGCAACAACAGGTCTATGAAAAGTTACCACCAGTACTATCTATCACATTTAAGTATGAAGTTGAACACAAGAATTGACTACAAGAAATACCAGACTGAATTTCTAAATCGATTTAAAAATAACCACATTCTCCAGAACAGAACAAACACACATACGACGTCGCGAAAAACCACACAAACCAAAATTACTGCCTTCTTTGGGCAGATAAAAGAAGTCGGTAATGACACTAAAACTGAGTTTTTTCGTAAACAAAACTAATTATACTACAATCACGATAATTCACCAAAATATTGCTGGAGTACTGAACAAACAGGAATTAATAGAGATTGCCATTACAAATTTACAAAAAGAACTGGGTCTCGTAGATATTATATGTCTAACTGAAACCTTCCTAAAAAGTGGTTGTGAACAAAACCTTAGACTTAATAACTATAGACTGGTATCCTTCTTCTCTCGAACTCACCAACGAAGGGGAGGCTCGTGTATATTAGTAAAAAATAACCTACAATTTAAAGAAATAAAAGATCTACCATTGCCCATTCCCTTTCAATTCGAATACTGTGCCATCGAAATAATTAAATTTAACTTAATTATAGTGTGCATATATAGAACACCTACACGTGATGCCTCAATATTCTTGAATAATTTGGAACTTCTTACTAATAAACTATGTAGAAAAGGTAACAAAAAAATTATCTTATGTGGCGATTGGAATATTGATACACTGAAAACAAATAAAACATCTAATGACTTATACTCCACCACATAAAACTGCCTACGAGAAAGAACGCATGTTTGGACTTAATAGTAAGTAACATACACGACGCTAAATCTGCAATTCACTATCTAGCGCTGTCAGACCACGAATCAGCACAATCAATAACGGTTAGCGTAGAAACTGATCTTCAAGTTAAAGACTTTCATAGCTTTTGGTTTAAAAATGTAAGGGAGCTCAGTGACGAAAATACAATTAAGTTTAAAACTTGCATCTCAAGTCTCTCTTTTTCTGAAGTTTACGAAGCTCAAACAACAAATGATGCCTTCGATAGACTGCATGATTTAATTACCCTTTTTTACAATCTATGCTTTCCTATAGTTAAAATCAAAAATACTTGTAAACAAGTGAACAATAGAGGTCTAACCAAGGGCATAAAAAGATGCTGCATTAAAAAACGAACATTGTATTTAAAATATCATCTCTACAAACATAACAAAAAACAAAATAAAAAAACATATGACGACTACACTCAAATACTGAAAAAATGCATACACAAGGCTCAGCAGATAAATAGCTTAGACTACATTAATAGGGCCAAAAATGTAAGTAAAGCGGCATGGAACATGATTAAAACAAACACAAATACACACATCAAAAGTATCTAGGGATCAACATATATTTTTGCAATAACTTTTCTCCTGATTGATATTAATTAAAATTTTCTTTAAGGATTCATCAAATAAAGTGTTTTCGTTTGTCACAGTAACGATAAACCAAGTCACCTTTGCATTAATAAAGAAATTTGCCATTTTCCTAATAAAGGGATTTTTGACATTTGAACCACTAACATTAAAGTTCGAAAAAATGACTGAAAACACAGTTTTCTTTAAAATTTTATTGGGTAACTTAAACAATTAATAATCCGTGTTTCTACCGCGAACACTAACAACACAAGAACATCGGTTTGGCATACTCAAAATGAGTTCATCCAAATCACGCTGTGGAATGGCCGCCCATGTTCGTTGCAACAACAAAAAAAGGTCTTCTTGCGACTGGATACCCTCCATATTCGGCAGAGCTCTTCTCTGTAGCATATCCCATGCATGCTCAATCGGGTTCAAGTCTGGCGACTGAGCAGGCCAGGGCAGGACATTGATGTTAGCTGCGGCGAGAGTCTGTCTTACAACTCTTGCGGTGTGCGGTCGTGCATTATCATGCATTAACTGAAATAAGGGACCGATTTGCACTTGTAGAGGAACGATGACGTCTGATACAATCGTCTCAGCATAAATTTGAGCGTTGAGGTTGCCTCTGATCCAAATCAACTCAGTTCTTCCGCCGATCCAAATACCCGCCCATACCATGATGGTTCCACCACTATAAGGATGGACTTCCTGGCAGGATTTTAATCGCTGTTGGCGTCCAGGGGTTCTCCAGTGTCGTATACGTCTTGTATCCGGTCTCATACCAAAACGAGACTCATCAGAAAAGCACACGAAACGCCATTGTTCTTCTGCCCAATTTCTGTGTTCAAGAGCCCATTGATATCGAATCCTACGATTGTGCATTGCTATAGGTGGTACCCGTAGCGGTCTTCGGGAATGAAGGTTCACTTCATGCAAGCGGTTTCTGACTGTTTGGTCGCTAATTAAGTTCCCTGAAGAGTGATGAAGCCTCACGGCTAACATCATGGCGGTTATTGTTGGAGCTCTTCGAGTTAAGATTTGAATGTATCGGTCTTGTCTCCGTGTGGTGCAGCGATACCGTCCTCCATGGCGCTCAGCCACGGTACCAGTGCTTCGGTAACGTGTCCAAAGTCGACTGATAACACTCTGACTTGTATTCAGAGCTAAAGCTACAGTACGTTGCCGGGAACCAGCTTCTATCATTCCCACGGCTCTGAGCATTTCTTCCCTGCTTAAATGACGTCGCCGCTCCATAATAACGTTGGTTTTAATCAGTAGTAGGGAAACAGTAGCACTAATAATGTCTTCAATGCGTTGTATGTTTTTATAGGGAAAATATTGACAGCTTATTTTCATCTTTTACTCGAATTTGATTGAGAGTTCCTGATTCAAATTATGAAATGCACCAAAAAGGATCCATATAAATTTATAAAATCATAAATTTATTACAAAGCCACATCTCAATCTCAAGAAATCCGCATAAAAATGCTTGATCCCTAGACACTTTTGATGTGTGTAATATGACAAGTAACTCGGAAGTTGACGCAATTAATACCAATTAAATAGTAAAGTTTATAACAATCCAAAACAAATATGTGACTTATTTAATGACTACTATATAAATCAAACAAAGACGACCAATAATTCTCATACAAATAAGCAATATGACATGAAAATAGCTACTCCTCAAAATCCTAAAAGCATGTTCCTTACTCCAGTAGATGAATCAGACATTTATAAAATAATTCAGTCTCCGAAACACCAACTCGACTGGATATGACGACTTGAGCACTAAGGTGTTAAAAATATGTGCTATGAGTTTGGTGTCTCCCTTATAAACATTATAAACCTGTCTCTAACAGAAGGAGTATTCCCAACACGCCTGAAAAGGTCAATTGTCAAACCTCTTTATAAGAAAGGTGCAAAAACGGACATGAGCAATTATCGCCCATTAACCTTAATCCCAATTCTATCCAAAATATTTGAGAAAGTTATGTGCATTAAAATAGAGAACTTTTTAACAAATTGTGATATTCTTAAACAAGAACAATTCGGCTTTAGAAAAGGCAGTTCCACTACTTTAGCATGTTTTGCGCTAGTAAAATACATAACTGAAAGTCTGAATCAAAAATCTAAGATAAGCTGTGTGTTCCTAGACATGACAAAAGCTTTTGATTTTGTTTGCCATAAAACACTACTTAAAAAGCTTGAGCATTATGGAATCCGGGGTAAGGCCAACGACTGGATCAAAAGTTACCTTTCTGATAGAGTACAATGTGTGGAAATAACAAAAACTTGTCAAAGGGAAAAAAAAAACCTATAGGTCGGAATATAAACAAAATAATTATGGCACGCCACAGGGAGGTATAATGTCCCCAGTACTTTTTCTAGTTTACATCAACGACATTACAGAGGCGATAGGCAAGGATTGCATACTATTCGCTGATGACACTACAATAATGATTAAGAGTGACAATAACAAAAACTTAGAAAAGGAAACCGTTCAAGCTCTGGATAATGCAATCGTATGGCTAGAAAAAAATAACTTAAAAATAAATATGACTAAAACAAACATAATACAATTTCAAACATACAACGCAAACATAAATAAACTAGACATTCATTATAAAGATTCTCACCTGACCACTGTCGATAATTGTGTATTCTTAGGTATAACGGTCGATAAAAATTGCAATTGGAAAACACATATAGATAAGATTCTTGCAAAAATAGATCGTTTTATATATGTCCTGAAACGAATTAGACAAACAGTAAACTGTGACATTGCAATGCTGGCATACCATGGTTATGTATCATCTGTACTTAGATACGGCATTGTAATATGGGGTAACTCAGTAGATTTTGACAGAGTTTTTAAAGCTCAAAAAAAATGTATCCGGGCAATTTGTGGAGCTCACTTTTTAGATAGCTGTAAGCCACTATTTCAAAAACTGAAAATTCTACCTCTGCCATGTCTATATATTTTTGAAATATGTGTTTTTGTTAGGAGAAACTACAATTTATTTGAAACTAGCACTGTCAGACCAAATAGCCGAACACGGCAGAAAGATAGACTTCGGTTGCCACCAATAAAACTAAAATTATTTATGAAAAATGTATACTGCATGTCGATTATTATTTACAATCATTTACCAAATAGTTTTCAAGACCTACCGTTCACAATATTTAAAAAAAGACTTTTCCAACTCTTACTAACTAAAAGATATTATACCGTTAGGGACTACTTAGAGGACAAGTCAATAGAACCTGTAATCTGTAATTTGTAAGTTAGACTAATTGACATCGCCTATTGTGAATGTATTTGCACGTCATGTTATGACAGGATATGATGAAACCACAATTTACTGTATCACCTTAAAAATACCATATTCTAGCAAATAAATATTTTTGATTTGATTTGATTTGATTGATCCATTATGTAAAAATGCTTGCATATACGAATATACTACAAACTTAGTCCAGAAATTATTTTGTACAACTTTTTGTCTTTTTTGTACAAAAACTGTTGTTTCCATCAAGTTCAAAATGATTTTCCTAGAAAGTCCTTATAAAGTTCTACTTTTCAGATTTTTATCATATTTTCTAAACGTATGGTTCAAAAGTTAGAGGGGGGGGGGACTTTACTTACTTTTGGAGCGATTATTTCCGAAATTATTGACATTATCATAAAATAATTTTAGAAAACCCCTATTCATTTTTAAATACCTTTCCAACAATATATCACACGTTAGGGTTGAAACTAAAAAAAAAATCACTTCCCACTTTACATATAGGGGGGGCTACCCTAATAAAACATTTTTTTCCAATTTTTATTTTACCACTTTGTCGGCGTGATTGATATACATATTGGTACCAAATTTCAGCTTTCTAGTGCTAACGGTCACAGAGATTAAGCGAGGACGGACAGACGGACGGACGGACAGACATGGCGAAACTATAAGGGTTCCTAGTTGACTACGGAACCCTAAAAACGATATCATTAAATGAATTATCAATAAATGTTATAATTTCGCGATACATTTTTGTACCAACTGACAGACGTCAGGAACGCATTCTCTCAGCGGCCAAACAATGGAAAAGAAAACCTCTTTTTAACGTTCTCTCCTACTACGCATAACCGGAACGCTGCAGGATTTTGTCGCGTTTCAGGCCTTCCGAGTGCGCGTAGCCATGATGACATACATGAGTTTTATCGTTGAATAACGCTTTATGTACGACTGAGGGGCAGCAGTACTCTTCCGCTACGCTGTTTGTTTTACTTAATCACCTTTTATGTTTAGCGCTGTATGTTGTTTCTAATATCAGAGGCTCATGAGTGGCATAAAAATGCTAAAACCAGGTTAGGTACTAAGTACACGATGAAAAAGAAGAAGTATTTCAAAACATTTATTTAGAACTTTCACCTGCCTAAATAAATAAAAATCGTTAAAACTTTTATAAACACGCTAATAGCTTTCACGGCTTAAAACTCACCCAAGAAATCACGGAAGATATCCCGTTATTAACAGTTTAAGTTTAAACTATATTATTTAAAAATAAAATTAAAAAATATGCAAAATCACCGTATATATAAATAGAATCACTACGTCATCCAATCCTTATTTTAGCTCCGCTGATTACTGATATCTTTGTTTATGTAAGTAAGTTTTGCATTTTAAGTTCTAGTTCATAAAAAAAAACTTTACGAAACTTTCTCTGACGGTCCTTGCTACGAAACACGTGACGTCATGGCTCCATACCTACGGCCCCTATAAGTATAATGTACTCTGTGCCTACGGCATCGAAAGTTTCGTATCAAGAGGTCCTTTTATTTAATGGTCTCCTAGTACTTTCGCCTGCATACTGAAGTCTACAAAAGTGATGCGTGAATGCGGGCGGCGAATCGTACTAATTTAATATAACGATTACTGATTAATAGTTAACCTCTATTTTTATTTATTAGAGGTTAACTATTATACCACCGAAGCAGGCAGGGTATTCCACTTTTTGGCTGTATTAAAAAACATTAAAATCGAACTTCTTTATAAAAAGTTATGCGTGTTGGTGTAATTGTGGTTCTCCTTCTCCGTCGGTTAAAAAGGATAAGTTCTACTCGACTAAAAAACTAGCTTTAATTCAATTGTAATTTTTAAATTGATCTACCACATTAAACGCGTATTCAAAGTTTCGTGTTCGTGCTATTAGCCGTCGAGGAGTTGTCTCGTGAGGAGGCGATTGTCACCAGAATTAAAGGTGTGTACAAAAAGATGATTAGCAAAATGTCCCAAGTATTGTAACACTTTGAGTAATGTACCTGCAGGTAGAGGAGAAATTAGGTAGAACTTAATTCATCATCGCTTGAAAACCTTGCTTGGTACGGAATAGTTCAGAAAAATGTTTAGTATTGCTTACAGTGCGACACAAAAGAGTAGAAAATAAATGAGGGCGCTGCGATCGCTCAGGTGGCAACCCTGTTAGTACGACCTAGCTGATCTTGATACTTGAATAGTATTATTGGTCTAATAGCTATAAATAATGAGAAAATCATTATTTTAAATAAGTATGTTTATTAATTCATTGCTTTCAATAAGTTCCTCGTAGATAATAAATAGATTTGGCACGTAATAGTAATAAAACTACAATTTCACTCAAATATATATTATGAGGGACGACCCTTTCTCTGTATAGCTGGAGTTGAGAATTTTCCGCCGTTTTGCACAATTCTGCGCACTGTGCTTACAGAAACACCTAAAACAAACAAAGCATGTTATTAACATAAGCTTATAGATACAACTTTAAATTAGTGCTCTATCTTCATAAATAATAAAACTGCTGTCAGTCCGACGAAAAGAGTCCCGCGCAAATATGTTCATAACGTGAAAATATTTTAAAATTGTTTCTTTCCATTAGTCGGTTGCTTCAACAAATATAGTATAGCAAAAAATGTATTTGGTAATACGCAATTAATTACATTAAATGTTGTTGCCTTAATATCAATGTTGTTAAGTCGCGCTATAACCAAAACAGTATTTGTTTATCTTAGCATAACCTCAAAAATCGTAGACAACTAATTTGTAAATACTATTAAGATTGAAAACTTTGTTCCCTGAATGTATTAATCGTTTGTAATTAACGTTTACTGCAACTTTCAATAGTTACTTACAAGTAAAATCTGCTGTACGATGGCAAACATCTTCGAAGTAGGATAGTAGCTTCCCAGCTTGTGTAATTCGGTCAAACACCGTATGAAAACTTGATAAATTATTTCACGGGCACCTCCACGAATTACCTTATTCATGATATGTCGCCGTTTTCCTGTCCACACTCAGAAATAACACACAAAAACCAAAATTCTATTGAAAAACGAAACCGATTGAGAAGAATTGACAGCTCAATTACTCATTTTAGATGTTGCCAGAAAATGTAAAATTTTAGTTCCCAAATATTTAATTTCTACTCTTTTATGTCGCACTGTAACTCACATTTCTTTTAGGTTCATGCTTGCCTTGTATATTTTCACCCGAATGCGCAGGTCTCCGGCACTACCCACATTTGAGGTCAGTCTAGCCACGAAGGTCACGACCTACGAAGTAGAACGGCGTAGAATCTGTGCAGTCTATGACGTACGATGCTACGCGGCTACGTGTTTGGCGTAGCCGGATGCTACAAAGTAGCGATGCAGAAGTTGTGTATGAATTAAGGATTATTTTAGATCAAATACTAGATAGCAAAATAGATGTAGTAAGATAAAAAAAAAACAAACTCAGTATATAATTGCTTTAGATGACAGATAGGCAATTTCAGATAAAAACAATTTTTATTGAAATAAAAAAATCTCTAGCTAGGCTTCACAGTAAATTGAAAAGATCGTTATAGACCTCTCTTACTCTATGTTGCCCTAGTACTTTTCGGCCGAGAATTCGATTCTTGGGCTGCAAGCGCCGAACTGTCCAACGTGAATGACATCTTAAATTAAGTTATATAGTAAACAATCGTAATAATTTATAAAATACATTGGCTATATAAGCATATTGATAAAAATAATTTAAATTAAACAAACCAAAGAGAGAAATCATAGAGCCAGACCATAGACTGAGCAGAAAGAGAATCAAAAACTAACTGACAGTTTGACAATTTGACGCTTGACGTAAATATCACAACATGAAAATTATAAGTTAATATTTTATTTCAGCTATTTTTAATTAAATGAATCGTATTTAGATCGATTTGCTGAGTGTAGATATATAAACAAACAAAAAGGATGATAAATAGTATTATGAATGGTGAATATGAAGCGTAAGTACTGCATAATACTATATGTCTTGAATAAGAGTGGTAAATGGTTTATGGTTTACCTACTGTTTTGTCTCTGCATCACCCTAAGGTAGACTGGTAGAAAATGCCCAAGGCATTAAGTCCGCCTTTGTACTATAAGTGCATAAAGTTTTAATAAAAATAAAACTGGTGTAATTAGATTTATTCTAGACCTAGTTTCCACATAATGGAGGTCCGAAAGTATGCGGCAAGCATCAGACATAATTTTGATAGCCTGTACCTTGGTTTGCTTGTCTACCCCGCCAGTGACAAGTATGTTCATGGCTCGACTAACGGCTGTTATACAGTCACGGTTTCTCGTCGATTCGATGAGTGCTGCTAATATTTCCGGATTGAGCAGTGGAGCCCTCAAAAGCTTACAGTTTTCGGGAATGTTTTGCTCTTTCAGCAATGTTTCCTTTGCTTCCTTTGGGATACCTCGACGTAGAATTGGTAGCCATCGCTGTGCCAGCGTTTCGTGTATTTTCTCACTATAAGTAGGCGTATCGGGAGCTGAATCACCCAACGCAGAAAGAAATTCCACGTCAATTTCTTCTACGTGTTCTGCGTCTGTGGTGGCACTGGTGGCAGGCTCGGGTGGAACATCCACATTAGAATTTTCATGTTGAGGTGTTACCTCGACTGTCTTGTTTACCTCTTGGACTGTAACAACGTCAAAACGTGTGTTAAAACTTGAGGGTAGACAGAAATAAAAATGAAAAAATCATATTTGATATTTTTAACTGGTCATCGCATTGACTCACGGCCAACACCCAGACCTTAAAATGTAGGTATGCCTTCGTGGTGAGTCTCGGCCAGCAGGGCTCAGGAATTTCCTTCGCGTTGACTCGCGGCCAACACCCAGGATAATAATGTGACTTTGTGGACACAAAATAAGCATGTAAAGTAATCGTTTGGAAAAAGCACCTGATTTGTTCTCATCCGAAGACGAATCTGAATAAACAATACACCGTCTGCGTGCAATAGGTGCAGGTACTTGCCTATCCCGCAACTTTTGCAATTTCGATTCGAAATAACGAATTTTGTCCTTATGTTTTCGCTTCGGCATTATTATGCAGTAGAAATCACAGGTAAGAATCTAAGAATAGCAAAAACACTTTGAAAAAATATTTTTATAACAAAGACGTGTCACTTGTTGCCTCGCACGAAAAAAGAATGAAGCTTGTCGGACGCCATAGACTAGAGAAGGGGTATCGATTATTGATTTTTTTTTTTAAATGTGCGAAAGTTGCCTAGTAGGTTGAAAGTACTACATGGTCTACCTACCTATTTATATCTTCAAATGAAGCTAAATCATATAATAATGATCGAACTTCACACGTGAAGTTCATTTGATCATAATATTATGGTTGACTCAAATTCCTGTCTTTTGTTTAATTATTTACATGTTAATTTGGTATCCTAATGCGTTTTATCCAACGAATAAGTAAACGGAAAATAGGTTATAACAGAAAGCATAAAAACAAGTCTTACTTTTGCAACCGCACGCAAGTTAAACGTTGTAATTATTTAAGATCAAACCTTACTTTCCCACTTGTTTTACACGGTGTTCCTCCTAGTCCTGCTTTCCTGCTACATCTCGTAGCGTAGATTCCAAAATGCTACGAAATTCTCGTGACGCTACGTAAGTCGTAGCCGGGTAAAATCTTTGGTAGCAGGGCATCGCCACAAGTGCTACGTGACGTCCATGATGACGTTACCGGGGTGACAGGTTTCAGTTATTTCTAAGATTTAAATTGTATTTTTTGTGCTAATTCTATTTTTGAATAAATATATTATTATTATATAGTTTTCAGGTTTCAGTGGGAAAGTAGAATTCAATCTGAAACCTACTTTCCCAATTGTTTTACACAGTGTTCCTCCTATTCCTTCTTTCCTGCTCCATCTCGTAGCATAGATTCCAAAATGCTACGAAATTCTTGCGACGCTACGAAAGTCGTAGCTGGGTAAAATCTTTCGTAGCAGGGGATCGCCACAAGTGCTACGTGACGTCCACGATGACGTTACCGTGGTGACAGGTTTCAGTTTTCCTCCGATGCAAAGTACTAGGATAACATGAGGTTCTAAGGGGTGAATGTTTAGAAGGCACCATGTGCGTTTGGTACCTCTCTCGCTCTCTCCACCACATTCACTGTGACGCTACCCTTGTCGTTCATATTATCCGATAGCGCGACATACCTTTGCTTGTGTGTTTTCTTACTGTAGTGTGCTTGATAGCCACAGGTGGTTGTGCCCCATCTCTGGTTTTCTTGGATGTTCACTGACAAACACAGAAGGATTATTCCTGTAGATTAAATTAAAAAAGTTTTGAGAAACCTTTCTGCTTTAATGTGATAAGTTTTCTTTTTGTCGCAATAACTTTAAAAAACATCTATCTGACGAATACAATAAGCATTTGTATAGAAAATACGTCAAACCACCATACATTTTCTGAAAAAAAGTTATTAAAGCGGTCCTTAATAGTTCAAACTATATCTTTCAACAGCTACGGAACGCGTAGCAATGAGTACAATTCCGTAGCCGCGTTGATGATCCATTTCGTAGCTATTGTGGAGCTTTTTACAACTTATATCGTTTATGAGACCTTAGTATTTTATTCTGCATGGTCTGAAGCTTTCCCTGTGGTAACGTCATGTCCGACGTCACGTAGCGCACGGCTACGAAAATTGTAGCGTCGTCGTAGCAGCGAACTACGGAATACTATCACGGGGTTTTTTGTCTTGCCAGCCAATATTATTTCAGTCAAAACTGTTGTTGCTAATAAACCAATATTAATAAAACATGATTAACTGATTCGCTAATCGGTTTTATCGAAAATCCAACAAAAACATTTATTTAAGAAACCCTTACCAGTATACGCAGTTAACACACCTATGTGTTAATTCGGTATGTAAAGTATGTTTCAGGTATTTTTTATATTTTTATTTCGTAAAACATTTAATTTTAAGCTACTAATTTTAAGCTTTTTTTCCAAGTAACAGTTTTTTTAAATTATTTTTTAAAGTATTATTCGTGATGACGTCATTTCATAGACTGAATAGCTTTAAATCTTTGCCACGTTTTCAGTATATACAAAAAACACCAATAGATAACTTCAAACTTGACATTGACAACAGTTGACACTTGACAGATACGATTTTTAAACTAGCATTAAAACTGACGGTAAGACAGACTAACAACAGTTTTTTTTTTTAATTTATGTTGAAAAGCACGAAGAAAGTAGTCTGTTCAGGCTACGCTATGACGTCATTTAGAGGTCAAATGAAAGTCAAATGTTTACAAGTACTATTGTGAAAATAAACACAATCTTGTGATATAGAGAGCTTAAAATAGAAAAATAAGGCCTAAAATCTCCAGATGGTTTTGGAATCAGCGTAGGTTAATTTTTACTTTATATATCGAATTGAACGATGAAGGAAAACATCGTGAGGAAACCGGCATGTCCTAGAACCAAAAAAATCAAAGAATTGTGACATCTACCAATCCGCACTGGGCTCGCGTGGTGGATTATAGCCCATTCCCTCTCATAGAGAGGAGGCCTGTGTCCCAGCAGTGGGAACATTAATAGGCTGATAATGATGATGATATCGAATTGCGTAAAAATTATAAGACCTACTGTAAAAGGTGCAGCTTTTTACCTGTGCATTGTTTTAAGTAACGTCAGTAAAACCAAACTCTGGCTCTAAGTTTCAGGGCAACACATCCACTGTTTGTGCAAGCCTAGTAGTTTTTATCGGAACACTGAAACCTCCACGTCGACGTAACCGTCACGTACCGTCACCAAGCACCCGACTATTGAAAGCCTTTTCATGGACCTTTAGCACGTTATAGCTTATGACAGCCTAGTACTCATTGCTGCTATTCAGAAACAATCAGCAACTATTACGTCACTGTTGACGTCACGACGCCCCAGATTCTAGGAATCATGATTATTTTCATGTCATAACGATTATTTTTGTATTAGTTTAAAGTTAAGTTATAAATACGTCATAATAAAGTAAACTTAAAATCTTTACTTAGTATAGAACAGTACTTTTATAATCACAGTATTTTTTCAAAACATTCATAATTTTGTTATTCAATACAAAAGTTGCAATAAATTTAATAAATGTCGGAAGCTAAGCTCAACCGTTGTTATCAATGAAAATTCGTTCTAAAACGTTCAGACAACTTTAATATAACACATCTTCTACGGTTTGTGCTATCCTAGTACGTTTCCACCTTTCTTCTACAGCGAAAACGTCATTATGTTGTCAACGTCACGCAGTGCCACATGGTCGTCGAAAAACTTTTATTCGATTTTCTCGTCGCATTGTCGGTGAAACTTTGACTCTTTTGCTGACAAAACCCGCAAACCATTACAATATAAATATAATGTTTAATACCGAAGCTATGTGAATGAGAGGTTTTCCTTTTGAGGTTTTAAAAAAAAAACTTAGTTTCCAAGAACTCTATAGATGGCGTTGAACTTACTATGCCAAAGCCAAAACGCTTAAAAAAAAAACATTGTATCACGTCACATACTCTCGTTGACTGACACTTTCATTTGCATAACCTTCCGAATATAACCAACATTTATCGCGCTTTGTTAAAATCAATTTTTTTAGGTTCCGTTCCTTGCATTATCATACTTACTCCTAGCGCCATCTATCCAGCGACTAGGGAAGAGCTAAAAAGAAAATCCCTCATTCTATCGGATTTTCCATCGACAAACATGAAAAACTTTTTGTGGTCTGGCCAAACAAATTGGACAAGAAAAATAGTGGTAAGTTTGATACGCGCTTTGGACGTGGATTTGCGGACACCAGCCCGTTATACAATACAATACAGGTTTGCAATAATAGGGAATATGCATGAAATACAAAATTATTTTTATTTATTAAAAACACCTTGCATTAGCCCATAAAAACATTGTGGTACACATGTTTAAGTTGCTAATCCATCACTTATTTTGCAATTTACTGTTTTATGTAGCATGTTTTTGCTGAAACAGAACGCACTCTCAAAACGCGTCGTCCTCGATAACGCAATGTGGGAAAACAAACACCCTATAACCACTTGAACTATATTTTAATTTATTTAGTCTTTACAAAAATCTTAACGTCTTTACGTCTTCCGTCAAAATATACACTCTCCCATCGTACTCTTTCTCTCTCACGCGACCTCGCTCTCACTCACTCAATACTGTCATCCCCACATTCGGTCAGTGACGTCAAAGTCTATGTGTGAAAAAAAAACACTTTTTTTGAAAAGTGCCTAAAGTTTCACTAAGATTTTATTACAATATTGTTATTGAAATTTTTACTTGATTATAGCACATACAATTAAGTCAAATTATTCTATGAATGGCAAAAAATTTGATGTAATCAAGGCAGATTGTGGTAAAATTGAAATCACATCATGGCCGCGACTGGTACGGACGTTTCAACTGTCACAGAAAATTGTAAGAGTTTAATATTATTTTTAAGCGACAAGCAGTAGTTAAACTTAAATTTTAATACTTTTCTTGGGTTGATAGTACTGTATTTTATTGATTTAAGTGGAGAAAAAATTACGTGCATATTCCCTATTCGCTTAAAGCTGTAAATTTGTACGGATATTTAGGTACACTTTAATACATAAATGAAATACCAAAAAATTCTTCCTATCTATTTAAAAATTTTACATCTGCTAAAAACTTATTCAAGGTCAAAGTAAAAAAAGTACAAAAAAATATTTAACACTTAATGAACCAATATTAGGACATGAATTTTCATTGGTTGTAGGAGTTTCAGATTTTTTGTATGTGCAACTACATGATAAATTCTAGCAAATCGAAATAACTAAAATTATAATCATCTCAATAAATATTTCCAACCATATTTCAAATATTGAACAACGTGGAGCAAGCCGATTCTTCTCAGGCAATTATTACTAACAGTACCTTTTCTGGATGAAGTGTAGCCTTCCGACATCGAAAACGTCACTAGCTACGTCTCGCATATATATATAGCAAACTGTGCCTGTACGGCATTCAACTTTTTGCCTGAATTAAATCCATGCTAGGTACTACGAATTAAGCTATTGTTTTGATGAAAGTGTAAACTGTGTCAGTCTTATTACAAAAAGCGGTTTAACTAATAAACCTGGTTTAAACTTCTATAAACCACGGTTTACACAAAAATGGTATTACAAATCGTAGTTTTGCGATAAACCATGGACTAAACCATGGTCTAACGCTAAACCTCGGCGACCCCTAGTTTAACGATGGTCTAAATCACTAAATCGGATCTGCCAGTTCCTCTTTTAGGTTAATTATCATCTTTTGCATTGTGTTGTGTTGTTTTAGCTTAAAATCAATAAATTAGAGACGTATTTCAAGTTAATCTAAGTCTAAGTAATTTACGTTTACTTACTTTTCCTCGGCATTCCAATTCTCAGATCGTTTTTTTTTTGTTGGTTCATCACATTAAATTATTAAAGGCGGTAAACAAACGGGCAATATTTTATTGTTCTAATAAGACATACGTATAAATTAACTTTGTTCACCTTGCGATGGTTTTGTTTAATATTATGGTTTCATATAACGCGCACGTAACAATGTTACGTTTCGATACACGTACTTAGATGTACGTTTAGAAATTAATACGACAAAAGTAATGTGCTTAAACCTAAACAAAACTACAAAGGATGAAATAACTAAATAATGTTTGTATCCATGTAAAATAACCAGGTCTCAATATTTTAAACACTCCTAAACATCATCTAATCATTAGCGTATTATCAAAACGTTTTCTTTTCTGGGCAAACGGAACGTTGCAATAGAATGACATCATGTTGAACGAATGATATTTGTGTAGATTCGGGACCGTGGTAATAAAATTATTATATCTTGAATATTGGGTTTATTTTATAATACGCTTTATACCTAATAAAACTTTAAAAAATGCTTCTTAAATATATTCCGTCTTATATCAACTTCTACACTTTTTCCCGTCGTCCATTCTTCTGTCATTTCTCATTTGTTCTTTTTTCTTCCTTTTCATACTATGTTCCTCTCACTCACACCGCAACATTCCATTCCACACACTTTCGTTCCTTTTAAAATCTTATCCTACATTCGGCCGTCCTGCACTCATATCTGCCCTCAGATATGCATCGTATTGACACCTGACATAATTCTTTCATATACCACTCACAACACTTTACTGAACCCTAAAAAAAACTAACACTAACACTAACACAACATGTTCTTATTTTTAAATCACAAAACAAAATAATCATGTTCTGACAAAACAGCGCTTTACGTTAACATAGCATCGTGAGGGTACTAAGCAGTAATAATTATCGATACAGCTATCACATACATACACACTTAAGATCCGCAATCACTCATCCTTACCTGGCCATCTCTTGATGTTGTCCGCTGAGCTAGACGTTTTCTTTGGCCCCTCTGTGGTATCATGCAACTTCTCAACATCATACCTATCATTTCTTTTAATTTTAGTAATCCTATACGGTCCCAAAAACTTAGGTTTTATCTTAAGACCTGGACCGAACTGAGTTCTCTTGATGGCCACAAGATCATTCAGTTCATAAGTTGAACTAGTTTTTTTCTTTTCATTGTACGTCTTCCTATTCTCATCTTGTACTTTTTGGATCTGCTGCATGGCTTGCAGCCTTAAATTCTCTCTATTTTCATCAAAACAATTAATAATTTCTTGTTGTAGGAGATTAATCACATCAATATCTTCTTTACATCTCATTTTTGTTCCAGTAAGTAACTGAAATGGTGAAGTATTTATTGATCTTTGGTAAGTGCTGTTTATAGCACGCTGGACCCGACCTACTTGTCTATACCACTGTGATTTGTCTTCTATACATAGCTTGGTTAACATAGGAATTAAGATACGATGAACTCTCTCTACCTGTCCATTCCCTCGAGGCACTCCAGTGGTGATCTTAACATGCTGTATATCCTCGTCTTTACAATACTCCTCAAAATCTCCACTGGTAAAGGCTGTACCTCTGTCTGTTATGATTCTGGTTGGATTACCAAAAGTCTGCTGGTGAACTCGTAATTTATTCAACACTTCTGCACTTGATGTGGACTTGGTAGGAAAAAGCCATGTAAATTTTGTAAATGCATCTATCATGGTTAGGATATAGTTATACTGTTTCCTTGTTTCTGTAAACGGACCTATGTGATCCAGATGTAAAGTATGCAGCGGGATTCCTTCTTTATCTATTGGGTTCAGGTAGCCTTCTTGCTTTCCTTCTTTCCTGGTTGCTAATAAACAGGGTATGCAGCTTAGAACTACTTCTTCAATTCTTTTATCCAGGTTTCTGATATAGTAATCTTTTCCTACGGCTTCTTTCATTTTTCTTATTGAAAAGTGCCCATTTTGATGTACTTTTCTTATTATTTCTTTCTCCATGATTCTTGGAATTACTAACTTCTTATCATCACCTTTGAACAGAATGCCATTATCCATCCAGAAATCATGATAGTGGCCATCTTTCGATATCAGCAGTCTGATAGCGTTGAGCTCTTCGTCTGTCTCCTGACCTCGTCTTATCTCTTCTTGTAGGCTCACCGCCACTGCCACAAATGGGTTTCTACTGAGAGCATCGGTGTGTTGCATTCTACAGCCTGCTCGGTGTTCGATCTCATAATCATACTCATCTAAAAAGAACACCCATCTTGCTACTTTTGGTGTCAAATCTTTCTTCTTCAATGTTTGTTCGAAGGCTTTGCAATCCGTCACAATTTTGAAGTGAATTCCATATAGGTAATGTCTAAACTTCTTTACAGCCTCTACGACTGCAAGTGCTTCCAGCTCATAACTTGAGTATTTGCTTTCAGCTTCAGTTGTCTTATGACTCATGTAATGCACAGGATGCAATTCATCATCTGGGTGTAATTGCAGTAGTATTGCAGCCAGAGCATGACTGGATGCATCAGTGTGTAGCTCTGTTGGAAAATTGGAGTTGTATATCTTTAGTACAGGATCACTGGTCAGTTTCTGCTTTAATGTGATGAAAGCACATTGTTGCTCATCTTCAAATATAAATGGAACATCCTTTTTCAGCAGATCCGTCAATGGTCTAGCAATCTTTGCATAATCTCTGATGTACTTTCTGAAATAAGATGTTAAACCAATGAAACCCATGACTTGCTTAATATTTTTAGGTTCTGGATACTTTGCAACTGCTTCAACTTTCTGTGGGCTTGGTCTAACCTCACCATCTTTGATCAAATGACCCAAATATTCTATTTCACGAGAAATAAGTCTAACCTTCTTCCAATTTACCTCTAGTCCATGCTGTGCAGCTACATCTAACACTTGGGTTAGCCTCTCTAGAGCTTGACTCTCTGAATCAGCTGGAATTACTATGTCATCGATGAATATTACCATGATACCCCTCATTATCAACTCTCTGAAAATAATTGTAACAAATCTCATAAAATATTTAGGCGAGGTGGACAGACCAAACGGTGCACGTAGAAACTCAAACTGTCCGTGATGAGTTATAAAAGAAGTATAAGGCACCGATTCCTCACTTATTTTGAGGTGGAAAAATCCGTTCTTAAGATCCAAAACGCTAAATACCTTTGAGTCCTTCAACTTATCAATTAGGTCATCAATGATTGGTAACGGGAACTCATCTCGAACTATCTTCTTATTTACTAGGCGGTAATCAACACAAATTCGAGTTGACCCATCTTTCTTCTTAACCAGCACTAATGGGCTAGAATATTCTGAAAAACTAACCTGAACTATTCCTTTTTGGAGCCACTCGTCTACCTGTTCTTCCACTATCTTTTGTTCGGCGAGTGATATCCGCCGGGGTCGTTGAGCTATTGGTACTTCGTCTTTTAGCACTATCTTCATCTTAATTGGAGCTTCTTTGGTATAAATGGGCTTGTACTCTTCAACCAGCCGCATTACTTCTGTCTTAATATTGGTATCGGAGATGTGGCCTGTAACGTCAATATTAGTCACACAACAATTCACCCTTTGCAACCATTCATCATCTTGCGTCAACAACAATACAGCACCCTCACGAACTACCATCACCACATTTTTCAAGAACTCTTGCCCTAATATTAATCTGTAGGGCATTGACCCTTTGGGCACTACATGAAATGTTACCTTTGAAAAGCGCTGTCCATCAATAATAATATTAATACAAATCTTTCTAGTTGACTTCACTTTATAAAGTCCCAGTCCTGACAAGACCGTGTTATTTATTTCACAAGGTACATTTATTTCGTTATGCAAGTCCTCAGACATTAAATTCACATCGCTACCCATATCCACCAACGCACCCACTGTTTTTTCGCCCAATTTCACCAATTTAATCGCCTTATTCGGATTTGGTAAACGGTCACTCGGTTTGTTTTCAACCTGCATGACATCTGTCTTAAAATTTTCTTCATGGCCGCTCGGTGCGTTCTGACTGGCCGATGTCGCCCCGAACATAGCCGACTGTTTCGGTGCTCCCGAACTGCTTACCGACGGACGTGCTTGCTGATTGGACGATCCGACTGCTCTTTGTGGCTGCTTTACCGACACCGTTTTGCTTCCGCTGCTTCCTGCGCTCGGATTGGTACATTTGAGACTAATATGGCCAAACTCATTACAACGGAAACACTTCACTCCGTTACGACATGCGTTCGCTCGATGATCTTTTTCTCCACAATTGTAGCAAAACTGTCCGGCTCCTGATGCAGCAGAATCTCCACCTGTTGGCGTAGCAACTCGTTTTACAGGTCGATCAGCGATCTGTTTGGCAGTTTTTTTTTTGATAGACTCGTACACCGCCAACTTTTCTTTCAGCGCTGGATAGGTGACCGCACCATACAAAATCGCCTTATTGGTTTCTAGGTCTGTAATGCCATCTATAATGTATTGAATGGCGACGTAATCTGGGAACTTCGCTCGTTTTCCCATCTCTTTCATTATCAGCATATACTGATAATATGACTCCTCTTTACGCTTCTTGCGCGCCGCCATGAGCTCATGCATTTCCTTGCTATTCGCGGTATCAGGGAATTCATTAAGCACGGCCGCCTTTAAGTCGTCATAGGTTTTGTGAACCTTTTCAGTTTTCAGCCATAGCTCTGCTGTCCCCGTCAAGGACCTACGGACTATGATGAGTCGTTGCTGAGGAGACCACCCAAATATCTCCGCGTTATCGTCCAGATCTTGAGCCCATTTCGCAGAAGAGTAGGTATGGTCCTCGCCACTGAACTTGGTCATGTCAATCATGTTGAAAAATGCGTCGTTACCGTCTTTGTTTTCCGCCATTGATCGCGTCTGCATAGTTGTGCCGCAAGCGTACTTAGGTTTTGAATATAACGTCCCCGTCGTTCTTCTTTCGTCCAATGCGTCTTACGTCTTATTATTCGTCGTTTTATTCGTTTTTCTGGTGTATGCGCCGCGTTCGTCGTATTGCACGTGACCGCGATCCCGGACGAGCCCCCAAAATGTAGATTCGGGACCGTGGTAATAAAATTATTATATCTTGAATATTGGGTTTATTTTATAATACGCTTTATACCTAATAAAACTTTAAAAAATGCTTCTTAAATATATTCCGTCTTATATCAACTTCTACACTTTTTCCCGTCGTCCATTCTTCTGTCATTTCTCATTTGTTCTTTTTTCTTCCTTTTCATACTATGTTCCTCTCACTCACACCGCAACATTCCATTCCACACACTTTCGTTCCTTTTAAAATCCTATCCTACATTTGTATTAATCTGTGGTTGATATTTAGACAATGGTTCAAATGACGGTACTAAGAAGACCACGGTTTTTTTAAGTTTCGTAATACGAACAAATTTAGACCATGGTTTTGCAGATAAGCCTGGACTTGATAATCCAGGTTTAAACCAAGGTTTATTTAGTTTTTTGTAATAAGACTGTGTGTGTTTAAAAAAATAAACGATGGTTTATTAGTATTTTTCTTGTGATTAAAATACTGTGCAAATAAAGAATGTTTTATCTTTATACTCTTTAGGTATTGTGAATGTTACTGTCGACACTGAAGTGCACTGTACCAGCACCTAGCTGAACGCACTATGTCAGATTAGGTATAATATGTTTTGAACAAAATATTAATTAACACACAATACACAAATAAGAAACATCAATACAAATATTCGTGTTTGACGGATACGATTATAATTATTTACAGAAAATTATTCAAGCTTAAAACTTTAAAGCCACTTTTCTTTGTCTACCTTTTCCAGTTTATGCTCCCCCAGTACCTTTTCCAGACAAACTGAACCACCCGCATCTAACACGTCATTGACAACATCACACAGAGCCGTCAAAGTGACTTTCACCCGACTATCGCCAAGGAAAACCACTAACATTTTATGTTATCTTAGTACGTTCAACTGAGTTGTTGCAGCCTTCCCGCAAGTTTACGTCACCGATGACGTCATATCACAAGAATATAAAAACAGCGCCATCTATTTATTCTCTTTAGCCATGAGAAAGAGGAGGCAAAACTTAAACAGTTAGGTCATAATATCTTTAAATTAGTTTTCTTTCAAACATCCTGTTTTGATTTGATAAACTATGTATTGTAATGTGTATGTCTTTTACATGTTTTTTACTTACATTTTTGGATATTATTAACCTGAAAATTTAAGCATTTGTCCTCCCTAGGTAGCTTCATGGTCATTTCTTGGAGGCTTAGCAACGGCTTTGGCCTTTTTACCTTGTAATTCATGTTATTTAAGTTTTTATCTTTATTAAAATCTTTGACTTACTTTTGTGATGTCAGTTAGTGGCAACCCTAGTTTTATTTTTAATTTATTGCTGGAGCTATTTGTAGGTTGTATAGGTAAATCACATCGACCTCATTCGATTTTCTTTTTAATAATTTTCTAATTTTAAAATGTAAATTATGTGGAGTTGACAGGAGCCTGGTGGTGGAATGGGCAGTCTACGTTCAGAGCTGAGAGCAGGAACACCTCTGAGAAGCTCCATAAAGTATATTTAAAAGGGCAGTTCCCTTATTCTTCGGTTTTAAGTCGGCCTCTCTCCGTGCCGCACCCTCACCAAGAACATCTGGAAACCTTGATCCTTGAGCTACACAAGCCTGATGAAGATTTGATGCTCCTCGGCCCTCCTCCTACGGCCTGAGGATTGACGGTCCTCGGCCGTCCACCACCGTCTGAAGACGGAGGGCCGAGGGCCTTCTCTACGGCCTGAGAGTTGATGGTTCCTCAGTCCTCCTCCACAGTCTGAAGACGGACGTTCTTCAGTTATTTATTTCATTCTGCGTTTCATCTTCAGTACTTTCCGCCAGCTTCACTGGCATTAGTAATTAAGTAGCTCCAGCCTTTAGATTATCTTTGTTAATAAATTCTTATAACTCGTCCCCTTTATTTCTTTTAATAGTGCTCCGCTCCAGACTGAAAGTTAGGTAGGTGAGTGCTCAGAGTGACCTTACAGTTTTGTGGATCCTATCCAGGAAAATGTAACGTTACAGACTGGCGCCCAAATATTTACTAACCCACCCCTCTTAAATTATTTCTAGGCATTCTGCACATCTCAAAATTCGAAAATAACACTTCCCCAAGTGAGTATATTTGGTAAGCATTTTATTCATTTTCATCTTTTCACTCATCTCAACTCTTACTCAACTCTTTTACAACTAAACATTATCTAGGTATTCCTCACCTCACACACATTCCATTATCGAAAGATAATTGGCACCCTTTCGGCCTCTTGGTTGTGTTAACCCACTTGTGGGCATTGCCAAGGTTGGAGATTGGTTACTCTACGACTATTGGACAATATCCCGTAATCGTTCATCTCATATTATATTTACTCTCTACCAAAACATCGCTATACTACATCCCACAGACTTGCACACCACTACGTTTACCCTCTGGTATTCGTACCCAATGGTCGCTTGATGTGTTAATCCATTCGTGGACACTCCCAAGTGGGTCGTTGGGACACTTCACGACTGAAACAGGAGAATATCCTGTGGATGTTTATACAACCCTAAAATACTACGTTACACCCACTACAAATACTTTACTAATAATATTCTGAACTATTACTTCATTTAGTTTTGATCTGATAACACGGCTAGTGCAATCTATATATTTTTACACTGAAAAATTACTTGATCCTAGACTATAAATTTGTCATACGCGAATCTGGCGTAAAATTGAATCTGTAGGCTATAATAAAATAACTAAATCTAGATTTTTCTAAGAAATTCTAACGAATTAAATCTAGACTGAGTTATGATAATTTTGGGTGATAATCTTATTCAATAACACCAAAATCTTATAAACATACTCGTTAAAAAATCCCTCATTTTTCGATAAAAAACGTACTTACATACATACAGATAATATACATGTAGGATCAGGAGTGCCGAGAGGTATATCGTCAGGATTTGGAGTTCCCATTTTATTGGGATAAACAAGACTGTATTAGGCAATTACAGTGTTATATTTACAGTAAGTACACACAATACACAATATAAAATAGCACACAATATAAAAATGGCAATAATAACAATAAAAACAAAAGATAACAATAGGCGAACAGACCTTAGAAGGTCACAGTTCGTACAGTGGCCAAGCCACCCAATTACAGAGTGTATCTCGCTATAAGCAAGTTTACAACTACTGTAAATATACAGCAGCGCTGTACCAGGTAAACCGACAGTTTTGTCGGGAGCAAGGGAGCTCTGTAATGAGTCGAATCCGAAGACCGACTGACGAGCTTACTGAGTGCACGCTCTTTTATAGGACTATGCCCCCACTTTGCAATCCCTCCACAACTCTGTCCGTTGGCGCGCGGAAGTGCGTCACGTGTTTACTTGATACATAAAAATGTGCTAAATCTAGTCAGAATTACATTACAAAGTAATCAAATAATACAACAATAATTATCGTAAATAAAGAATAGTGAATTCACAAAGAATATCAATTAAAAAAATAAAACAACATGTCATCAATTTGTTTCGAACAAAACTACCGGTCACACTTATCGAAATAAGTTGCCAAAAATCAATTGGTGTGTACACCAAGTACTTAATAAATTATGATTCGATTTACTAGATAGTAATTGATACTAAAATCACTTGAATTATTAACAAAAAAATCGACTCTTAACAAAATTTGTTGAATACCCACAATTGTAATTGACAATCAACTCCGACATACATAACCTCCTTTTTGAGTTTCGCCCTAGTCGGGTAAAATTGCATAAAATTATTTTGGGTTGACTTGTTATTTGTCACGCGTTGCTAGGTAACAGGCCCATAGAGATCTCGTTCTTTTGCAGCAGCAAAAAGTTTTTAATCAAACTTTGCGGTGGCCAAAATAGGTACTAAAGTTTAGCAAACTTTTTATGCATTAGTTCCAAATTTTACCACCATACAGTTTTTATTGGTTTACGATATTTTTAATCAAACCTCTTTGCACCCTCTGTGTCATACTCTTAATATTATTTTTAATCAAACCTCTTTGGACCCTCTCGAGTCTTATAAATTTTTAAACATTCTTATGCCCTCTCAAGTACTCAGACCATCTTAATGTTTTATTCGGAGCTTACCCGACTACTGTATTACGGGAGCTGCCCTGACGTTTACTCAGTTTACTGAATACGGTGTTACGGTCCTGACCTGATCCCTCTTTCCCTCCTTCTCCTCTTAAACACGAGTCCACACTCTCAAAGTGTGCGTCCTAAACACGAGTCCAACTCTTAAGGACTAGTCCTCACTCTCAAGTGCGGGTCCTAAACACGGGTCCACACTCTTAAGGACGAGTCCTAAACACTCTTAATCTTGAGTGCTCTATAGCACTTGAGTTCCCTCTCAAACGCTCTCTTGGACTTGAGTTCCCTCTCAAACGCTCTCTTAGACTTGAGTCCCTCTCAAACGCTCTCTTGGACTTGAGTTCCCTCTCAAACGCTCTCTTGGACTTGAGTTCCCTCTCAAATGCTCTCTTGGACTTGAGTTCCCTCTCAAATGCTCTCTTGGATTTGAGTTCCCTCTCAAATGCTCTCTTGGATTTGAGTTCCCTCTCAAATGCTCTCTTGGACTCTCTTAAAATAAATACTTAAACTTCTTAAACTAAATACTTAAACTTCTTAAACTAAATTAATAATCTCGGTATTATCTTTTGAAACTAATCATGGATAAACCAATAAGATTCTCGTACTTAAACAAACTTGAACTGGAATATGAGGTGACTATTAGAGCTGAAAAACCAGCGGATACTTTAACGAACCTAAGGGATCAAATGACTAAACTTAGACATGTCTTATCGGAGGACATAAAATCCTCCCCTATACCTCTTCATCTTGATCTATCTCAGGCGGAGAACACTATCAACTATATCGACGGTAAAATCTCACATATTGAATCATCAGGGGATCGTAGTAGTGTAAAAAAGATTGAGTCGTTTATGAATCATCTCTATTATCGTTTAGAACGTATTATTGCTGTTCCACCGTTAATTGAGTTATGCTCGAGCGTAAGATCTCGGTTTTTCTTACTTCAAAAACGTTTCGAAGCTTTAGGTTTAGATCATATTCAAACTGAGGAGGATATGTTGGTAGAAATACATAATCCTCCTACTCAGAACCAATCCGACCCTCCTGCTCAGAATCAAGCTGATACCTTCTTCAGCCCAGGAATTTCTGAACCTTCTGAGGTTCTTGTTACGTCTCAACCGGTTCCATATCCCGCTACAGCTTGGGGTATGCAGCAGTCTTCCTCGATGGGTCAGAATTGTTATTTGCCATGCAATTTCGTGAAAGATTTTAAAAGGTTTTCTTATGGCGGTAAAACTTGTCCTAGGTCTTTTTTGCAGAAGTTAGAGGAATTTCAGATCTCTAGGAATATCTCAGAAGTAACTTTGGTTAAACATGCTTTTGAGATTTTTGTCGGAGATGCGCTACATTGGTTTAGGTTTCAGCATAGTCGAAATCCTTCGTTGACTTGGGGTCAGATTCATATTATGCTTATTAAGGATTTCGGAATACAGGATTATGACTACAAATTATTAGAGGCTATTAGGAATCGGACTCAAGGGGCGACGGAGACTATCATTGTCTATGTGTCTATTATGTTCGGCATGTTCAATCGTCTTACTAAAAAACTAACAGAAAGCGATCAATTAAAAATTTTACTACACAATATAAAACCATGTTATTCAGTTTTCGTTGCGCTAAAGGATATTAAATCAATTGATTCTTTAATCTCAACTTGTCAGAGCTACGAAAAGATTTCGGAAAGAGATCAGAACTTTCATGAACCCAGATTTTCAGATACCCCCTCTTGCGCTGCGGAGTTCGCTTACCGTCCGGATACTTTAAAAAAAAAATCTAATTTAGGTCATTCTAACGCGATACAAAATAAACAATCTCTTTCTTCTCCGAAATTTTTTTCCTCTCAAACCCGGGATAAGCCCAAAGTAGATTATTGTTGGCGTTGCCGAGTTACGGGTCATACTTTAAAAACGTGTACTCAACCTAAATACTTGATCTGTTTCAAGTGTGGTCTAAAAGGTGTGAAAATCCCAAATTGTCCTAAATGTACTCCGGTTTCTGAATCAAAAAACTAAATAGCGACTTGAATAGTTTTAAAACTGAAAAATTTAATCTTAGCGATTGGAATCAGTGGTTAAACACTGTCCGAAATTTTATGTTTTGTTACAAAACAATTTCTGCCATCTATGACAAAGAAAGGGACTGTAATAGACCGTTTATTAATGTATCTATTAATAATGTCAGTTTTTCGGGTCTCTTGGATAGTGGAAGCTGTTTTACTATTTTAGGAAATAACTCTCATAAAGATATTCAAAAACTAGGGTTTAAACTATTCAAGTCATCAGCTCAAGTTATGGTTGCTAATAAACAAAAATCATCATCTTCTGGTTATTTCAATTTACCGTTGAGATATAATAATCGGACTCGTGTTATTAAAGCTTATGTTTTTCCAGAGATATATCCGTCTTTGATTCTTGGCTGGGACTTCTGGAAAGAATTTGAGTTGTGTCCTAAGATATTTTCGCTTGAACTTAATCTTGATAGTAGAGATTTTACGAACTGTGCTATTGAGAATAGAATCATGTCATTCGATCACCTTTCCCATAATCAAATAAATATTGCTAAGGATATGATCGAACGTTTTAAAGACATTTCTTTTGAAAAGAAAGGTAAATTAGGTCTTACTAATCTAATTTGTCATCGGATTAATACCGGTAATGCTTTGCCTATTAAGCAACGTTGTTATCGCCTCTCTCCTGAAAAACAAAAGATTCTAATTAACGAAGTCGATAAAATGCTTGAATTAAAAGTCATTGAAAAATGCGAAAGTCCTTGGCTATCTCCGGTTCTTATTACGCCTAAGTCGAATGGTGAATGGCGTTTCTGTGTTGATAGTAGGAAATTAAATTCAATTACTCGTAAGGACGCTTATAGCCTTCCTTTTATTTCTGAAATACTTGATAACCTTAAAGGCTGTAAGTATTTGTCTAGCATAGATATTGCCAAAGCTTTTTGGGAAATTCCCTTACATCCTGAAGATAGGGATAAAACTGGATTCTATGTGCCTGGCAGGGGTTCATTTAGATTTTCGGTAATGCCTTTCGGCTTAACTAACAGTCCAGCGACTCAACAAAGACTCATGGATCACTTATTTACTCCTGAATTTGATAATAAAGTATTCTGTTACTTAGATGATATTATAATCATTAGTTCTACATTTGAGGAACATATCTCTCTGTTACTTAAAGTTCATCAAAAGCTTTCTTATGCTGGTCTTACTATTAACTTTGAGAAAAGTAAGTTTTTTCGTAAAGAACTCAAATACCTTGGTTATGTAGTTGACGAGCAAGGACTAAGAGCTGATCCTAGTAAAATAGAAGCTATTTTAGCTTATCCTATTCCTACGTCTAAAAAAGAAGTTAGGCAATTCCTGGGTACGTGTAGTTGGTTTCGCCGTTTTATTCCCAATTTTAGTTCTATTGCTTCCCCTCTTTGCAAATTAACCGCTGCTGGTAAGAATTCTCCAAAAAAATTTGTTTGGAATCAGGACGCAGATTTCAGTTTTGCCAAACTAAAAGAATGTTTGACTTCGACCCCGATTTTAGCTTGTCCGGATTTTGACCTTCCGTACTCTGTTCATTGCGATGCTTCTAATTACGGTATAGGAGCTATGCTGACTCAAAATCAAAACAATGTTGAAGTGGTCATTGCTTATATGAGCAAAACTCTTAGTAAACATGAGCAAAATTATTCTACTACTGAACGCGAAACATTGGCGGTTATCGCTGCACTTGAACATTGGCGTTGTTATCTTGATAATGGTAAACCATTTACAGTTTACACAGATCATGCTGCTCTGAAATGGTTCTTGAATTTGACTAATCCTTCTGGGAGATTAGCTCGTTGGTCTCTTCGACTATCATGTTTTGATTTTGTTCTGAAACATAAGAAAGGAAGGGATAATGTAGTTCCAGATTTACTTTCTCGTCCTAGGGGTTCTGATACGGTAATTTTTGACAGTGTTGCACCTGTGTCTAGGGACGATGCGTCTCATTTAGAAAATTTTAATAAACTTTTTACTAAATGTCGTGATAATCCTGATGATTATCCTAACTACAAAATCCGCGATAATAGGTTATATCGTTATTCTAACTCAAACGATGATCTTAATGAAGATTTTTCATGGAAGGAAATTCCTCCTCCCTCTGAGAGGCTGGACCTGATAAAATCTTGCCATGGTTTGGTAAATAATAATCCCCATATTGGCATCTTTAAAACTTACAAGAAACTTTCCTTAAGATACTATTGGTCTGGTATGTTTAGAGAAGTGGCAAAAGTGTGTTCTACTTGCGAAACATGTCTTGCCTATAAACATTCGAATCATTCTCCATATGGTCTTATGGGTAATCCAAAAATTTGCTCGAGGCCTTTCCAAAATATATCATTAGACCTTATGGGTCCTTTGCCTATGACGAGACAGCGTAATCAATATATTCTCGTGATTACGTGTTCATTTTCAAAATACTGTCTTATTTTTCCTATTAAACGTGCTACAGCTACTAATATTATACAATATCTTGAAAAATTTGTATTTTTAGTTCATGGAGTACCGCAAACCATTATTATGGATAATGGCTCACAATTTCAATCTAATGAATTTAATTTTTTTTTTAATAAGTATAAAATTCCCTTTATATTTTATTCGCCTAAATATTGCCCTCAAGTAAATCCAACAGAACGTTATAATAGAACAATTATCACGGCGTTATCACAGTTAGTCGGTGATGATCACCGTTCATGGGACATTCCGTTACAAAAAATTCAATTAGCGTTAAATAGCTCAGTAAATACTGCGACAGGGTTCTCCCCATCTTTTCTGGTCTTTGGCCGGGAAATCATAACATGTGGTTCACTTTATTCTAGTTGCCCGAACCTAGACGAAATAATCTTCCTTCCTCGGGATATTTATGCTGCTAATATAGGGTTATTATCTGTCATCTTCGATAAAGTACAGATTGCACTATACATGGCTCATAAAAAAAACGCCTCTCATTATAACACAAGGCACAGTTTTAAGGAATTTAATATCGGTGATACCGTCTGGCGTAAAAATTACGTTCTAAGTAATGCTGGAAACTATTTTAGTGCCAAGTTAGCTCCTAAATATATTAAGAGCACAGTTGTAGAAAAACTGTCACCACTTGTTTTCATTTTGGAGGATCAGAGCGGTGTTAGAGGAAAATGGCACGTCAAGGATTTTAAAGTGTAGATTTCTGAAAGTATTTAACCTTTTATTCCTTGTAAAAACATTAGATTTTAAGTTTTGTAAATACTCCACAAGGTTTACCTTCCTCTAAAACTTTTGGCTTATTTAAATCCCTCTTTTTATTTTGTAGAGCGGTGCACCACTCTTTAAATAAGCCATTGTGTTGAGCGGTGCACAACTCATTAAATAAGCCGTTGTGTCGAGCGGTCTCACAACTCGTAAAATAAGCCTTAGTGTACTTTTTTAACTTAGATAATAATTTTTATATCCTTGACCCTCCTTGACCCTTGACTT
The DNA here is from genome assembly GCA_905147715.2 of Xestia xanthographa. Lineage (NCBI taxonomy): Eukaryota > Metazoa > Arthropoda > Insecta > Lepidoptera > Noctuidae > Xestia > Xestia xanthographa. Next base: position 6,053,417 of record LR990655.1, read on the forward strand.
AAAGCTTAAAGGCTTCTCTTAAGCGCTTTATGCTCTTAAACCTTGGCTGCTTTTCTAAAGCAGAAAAACTTTGTAAATATATTCTTTTAATTTTAACGGGTTTTAGAACAGGTGCGGATTACGACACCTAAATTAAATAAATAAGCCTTCGTAAACCTTAAAAATAATTCCTTGTGGAGTATGCGTCATTGAATGTGAACCATATCCCCTAAGTATGCTGGTGATGTATGATTGAGGAAGTGTGTAGGGTAGGTTGATGAAAGGTGTATGAAAGAGCAAGGTCTTATTTACAACCTCGAAATTTTTTTCTAGTTAGTAATTTTCTGGGGTTATGGGGAATCTTAGTTTTAATTGTTTTTAAACTTACTTTATCACTGTAAATACTCATTTAGCTTAATTTTTTGTTGATTAATAATCTCTTAATGCTAAATAAGAAAATTTTTTCATTGTATTCAAAAATTTTCCGGGGTTTTCGGGGTAATGTAATGTGTATGTCTTTTACATGTTTTTTACTTACATTTTTGGATATTATTAACCTGAAAATTTAAGCATTTGTCCTCCCTAGGTAGCTTCATGGTCATTTCTTGGAGGCTTAGCAACGGCTTTGGCCTTTTTACCTTGTAATTCATGTTATTTAAGTTTTTATCTTTATTAAAATCTTTGTCTTACTTTTGTGATGTCAGTTAGTGGCAACCCTAGTTTTATTTTTAATTTATTGCTGGAGCTATTTGTAGGTTGTATAGGTAAATCACATCGACCTCATTCGATTTTCTTTTTAATAATTTTCTAATTTTAAAATGTAAATTATGTGGAGTTGACAGGAGCCTGGTGGTGGAATGGGCAGTCTACGTTCAGAGCTGAGAGCAGGAACACCTCTGAGAAGCTCCATAAAGTATATTTAAAAGGGCAGTTCCCTTATTCTTCGGTTTTAAGTCGGCCTCTCTCCGTGCCGCACCCTCACCAAGAACACCTGGAAACCTTGATCCTTGAGCTACACAAGCCTGATGAAGATTTGATGCTCCTCGGCCCTCCTCCTACGGCCTGAGGATTGACGGTCCTCGGCCGTCCACCACCGTCTGAAGACGGATGCCCTCGGCCCTCCTCCTATGGCCTGAGGATTGACGGTCCTCGGCCGTCCACCACCGTCTGAAGACAGATGCCCTAGGCCCTTCTCTACGGCCTGAGAGTTGATGGTTCCTCAGTCCTCCTCCACAGTCTGAAGACGGACGTTCTTCAGTTATTTATTTCATTCTGCGTTTCATCTTCAGTACTTTCCGCCAGCTTCACTGGCATTAGTAATTAAGTAGCTCCAGCCTTTAGATTATCTTTGTTAATAAATTCTTATAACTCGTCCCCTTTATTTCTTTTAATAGTGCTCCCCTCCAGACTGAAAGTTAGGTAGGTGAGTGCTCAGAGTGACCTTACAGTTTTGTGGATCCTATCCAGGAAAATGTAACGTTACAGTATATAGATTAAAAGAGCAAAAAAATATGCTAAAACAACATATAAATGCACAAACCTAACCGCAAACCGTTCGTTGACTAGTCGTTTCACTTTCAAAGTGAAAGCTCGAGAGCATAATTATTCACAGTTGTTGTAGCTTTTCTTGTAAAAAAAAATATATATATAAAGTTAAGAGAGATAATTATCTCTTAACTTCTCTTTTTTTGTTATATGTATGTATACCTATATGTATTTATTCCTTTAGTATGTATTTAATATTTACATAATTAATTAAAAACTAAGTATTATTTTTATTCTCATGTTTTAGTTATAAATTTATAAATATTTTTTAGTCTTTTTTTCTGTCATTGTGCGACTGTGTATTGTCTCTGCATCACCCTAAGGTAGATTGGTAAAAAATGCCCAAGCCCTTAAGTCCGCCTTTGTATAGTTTTTTACTTGTGCATAAAGTTTTAATAAATAAATAAATAAAATCACCCACCCAATCCTAATTCGCTGATTACTGATATCTTTGTTTAGTTATACCTTTTTCATTTCAAGTTCTAGTTCATACTAAAAACTTTACGAAACTTTCTCTAACGGTCCTTGCTACGAAACACGTGACGTCATGGCTACGGCCGCCTACGACATTAAAAGCTTCGTAGCGAGAGGTCCTTTTATTTTATGGTCTCCTAGTACTTTCAACTGAATATTGGACTCTAAGTCTGTAACGTTACATTTTCCTGGATAGGATCCACAAAACTGTAAGGTCACTCTGAGCACTCACCTACCTAACTTTCAGTCTGGAGGGGAGCACTATTAAAAGAAATAGTCAAGGGGACGAGTTATAAGAATTTATTAACAAAGATCCTAACCTAAAGGCTGGAGCTACTTAATCACTAATGCCAGTGAAGCTGGCGGAAAGTACTGAAGATGAGCGCAGAATGGAATAAATAACTGAAGAACGTCCGTCTTCAGACTGTGGAGGAGGACCGAGGAACCATCAATCCTCAGGCCCTAGAGGAGGGCCGAGGGCATCCGTCTTCAGACGGTGGAGGAGGGCCGAGGAACGTCAATCCTCAGACCGTAGGAGGAGGGCAGAGAAGCATCAAATCTTCATAATCAGGCTTGTGCAGCTCAAGCATCAAGGTTTCCAGGTGTTCAAGGTGAGGGTGCGGCACGGAGAGAGGCCGACTTAAAACAAAACATAAGGGTAACTGCCCTTTAAATATACTTTTATAGAGCTTCTCAGATGTGTTCCTGCTCTCAGCTCTGAACGTAGACTGCCCATTCCACCACCAGGCTCCTGTCAACTCCAGATAATTGACATTTTAAAATTTGAACAAATTAAAAAGAAAATATAATGAGGTCGATGTGATTTACCTATACAACCTACAACTAGCTCCAGCAATAAATTAAAAATAAAACTAGGGTTTCCACTAACTGACATCACAAAATTAAACAAAGATTTAATAAAGATAAAAACTTAAATAACATGAATTACAAGGTAAAAAGGCCAAAGCCGTTGCTAAGCCTCTAAGAAATGACCATGAAGCTACCTAGGGAGGACGAATGCTTAAATTTTCAGGTTAATAATATCCAAAAATTTAAGTAAAAAACCATGTAAAAGACATACACATTACAAGTGATGCGTGATATGGGCAGCGAATCGTGATAACACTTGCAAATAGTTTAGGTATTGACTGATGTGAAACGAATTCACGCTTTGATTTTTAGTTTAAACAAACTTTGTTATTAAAGATATACTTACGTCCTCCAATAAAAAAAAAGAATCATTAACATCGGACTTCTATGTAAAAAGTTGTGCGTGGTGACTGGTGGTGGAATTGAGAGAGGCTGCATTTTTTTCGTTGGTTTAAAATGAAAAAGTTCTAACTTAACATAATATCACGCCTGTAATTCCCGAAAGGTTAGCCAGAGGTGTACAAAATAGTACACCCACATTTCACCAGTTATGTTTAAGTCAAATGTAATAGGGAGCGATCCTGTTGCCATCAACCGGGCATATATACAGACTCCGTGGCTGCTACTGAAAATTTCCTGATAGAAAAACCCAATAACACTTTGCCCGACATGGAAATCGAACCCAGGACTTAGCTCAGCAGTTGTGCTAGCAACCACTAGACCAGCGAGGCAGAAAAAGTTCTTCTCGGCTAAAAAAACTAGCTTTTATTCAAATAAAAAAAAAAAAAAAATAGTTTGATCTTTCAACATTGAATGCGTATACAAAGTTTTGAGTCCGTCATAAATATAATAAAAGATATTAGCCGTTGGAAAGTTCACTCGTGATGGTGCGATCCAGGCTGTGTAATGTGTATGTCTTTTACATGTTTTTTACTTACATTTTTAGATATTATTAACCTGAAAATTTAAGCATTCGTCCTCCCTAGGTAGCTTCATGGTCATTTCTTGGAGGCTTAGCAACGGCTTTGGCCTTTTTACCTTGTAATTCATGTTATTTAAGTTTTTATCTTTATTAAATCTTTGTTTACTTTTGTGATGTCAGTTAGTGGCAACCCTAGTTTTATTTTTAATTTATTGCTGGAGCTAGTTGTAGGTTGTATAGGTAAATCACATCGACCTCATTCGATTTTCTTTTTAATAATTTTCTAATTTTAAAATGTAAATTATGTGGAGTTGACAGGAGCCTGGGGGTGGAATGGGCAGTCTACGTTCAGAGCTGAGAGCAGAAACACCTCGGAGAAGCTCCATAAAAGTATATTTAAAAGGGCAGTTCCCCTTATTCTTCTGTTTTAAGTCGGCCTCTCTCCGTGCCGCACCCTCACCAAGAACACCTGGAAACCTTGATGCTTGAGCTACACAAGCCTGATGAAGATTTGATGCTCCTCGGCCTTCCTCCACGGTCGGAAGACAGAAGTCCTCGGCCCTCCTCCTACGGCCTGAAGATTGACGGTCCTCGGCCGTCCACCACTGTCTGAAGACGGATGCCCTCGGCCCTTCTCTACGGCCTGAGAGTTGATGGTTCCTCGGTCCTCCTCCACAGTCTGAAGACGGTCGTTCTTCAGTTATTTATTCCATTCTGCGTTCATCTTCAGTATTTTCCGCCAGCTTCACTGGCATTAGTGATTTAAGTAGCTCCAGCTTTTAGGTTAGGATCTTTGTTAATAAATTCTTATAACTCGTTCCCTTGTCTATTTCTTTTAATGGTGCTCCCCTCCAGACTGAAAGTTAGGTAGGTGAGTGCTCAGAGTGACCTTACAGTTTTGTGGATTCTATACAGGAAAATGTAACGTTACAGCTGTAGGATCCATCCATGGATCTAAGTCTGTCATAAAAATGTATTGTCACCAGAACCAAAGGTGTGTGCAAAATATCCGCCGGTTGGTTTCAAATTCAGTTGTAAGATTTGACCAATACATACTTACAAACTAACAAGGCAAGTTAAATAAAAGCTTACAATAAATATAGTCACCCCTTAAAAAGGTATAATTTCTTTAAGTCATAAAAAACACAAAGAAGTCTATTTTCCATACATTTTAGTCTCTGTTTTACGATTAGCGCAATATTTCACGACATTTACGCACAAACTTTTACTGAGATTTTTTCAATGTTTAATTTTACATGGGTACGGAAGTTGGTACGGGAGGAAATACAGTATACGAGGTAACGTTAAACGTTTTGCTATTACTTCTGATTAGTTATGCGACCTTAGTGCCTTTGGAGCGCTGAACTCTTCGTTCGCAATCGTCGCTAGGTAACGACAAGGTAAGACGCGCTACGAGCTACGAGTTTCGTAGCGCCATCGGTAGGTAAATTTCATACTTGCTACGGGAATTTAATCCGCTACGCTCTCTACGATTCATGGTTCTTGCTACGAAGTGTTACGAGAAAACTATGTACGGCTCCACATACTAATTTTGACAGTCAACTAGAGACCTCGGTTGTGGGAAGCAGTTTAGAATTTATTTTGGATGCTAGATAAATTATTTCATACGTTTAATCATATATTTACTAACAAATTCTAAATAACCTCTCAATTACACCCATGAGAACAGTTAATCCCACACAGATTTATTTTTTCATTAATATTTAAGAGTCCTATTACATTTTTTAGGCAAATTTTTGATTTTTACTTCCTGGATCAAATTATTTCGGTCGGCGTACACGAGTCGATAATAATAGCGATATTTGGACGATTGTCAATTGATATTGACGAATATTAGAGACGAGACCGACATGAGACTGAGGAGCGAGCTGAATTGAGAATTATAGTAGGTACTTTAATTTTATTTATTGTATTTTTGTCTTATTATATTGACAAACGAAAACTAATTAAACTTATTCATTGTAGATCGAAGTTTTATATCATATTAATTTGTTTGATAAAATTGAGTTTATTTGGAATATAATGGACGCTGAATTAAGACATTTATGGCTTAAATTACTATTTCTTTACGATTTTTTCCGTGAAAACTCAAGGAATTTAAAGAAATTCTAAAACTCCAATAAACAAGTAAAACATTCAACTTATCTTTTAGTAATTTTAGCTTTTATAAGAATTGAATGTAACTATGTGAATTTGAGCGTTAAATTTCCATCGCCGACCGTATTTCTTGCAAACTGAGTTTGTAAAATATTTATAGTAAATTACACGAAAAGAAAAATGAAAATGTGTAACTCCAACTTACAAGAAAGAGAATGGCACTATCGTTATTCTTAAGCAAATTATTAAAATATCTTACTGCTGCTGAGAATTACTGCGTCAAAAATCATGAATTTACGTAAAAAATGTAATAGGACCCTTAAAGCTAAAACACCTATTTGGAAACAAACTAATATTCAAGGTTACCATTCTGTTTCCATGGCAATGAACTTGTGACTGTTAATGCTTCCCTAGTACGTTTGACCGGAGCTTTGAAGGCTTCCTTCCGCTGCTATTGAGGTTACGAGAAATGAACTTTGCAGCGCCATCTGCGATGAACTTGAAATGTGTTGGTACTATTTTTTTTCAACTGAAAAACAGTTTTCTACGTGTTGCTCAAAAAGCGTCTCTTTCTTCCGTCTTTGCGATCAAAAATATTTTTTTGGTTCTGACAGCAATAAAATATACGTTTATGATTATGAACGACGATCTGCATATTAGTGCAGTTTTTGAAACAGTGAAGTTTTAAGTATCATAATATGACCTATACAATAACCAATAAGGGACGTTATAAAGTAATTGGGCAATATTTAATTACAGAAACGAGTGCTACAAACTAACAATACATTATTTAATCACAAGTTTCACAGGGTGACTTAACGGTGTTTAGGAGGGTTGCACGGAGGGTTGTAGTTTCGAAATTTGCCGCTTATCATAGCAATTAATTTGAACATCTTATATTTCATGCCATCCTGGTCCCTTTGACCGGAGGAGTGTCGTGGCGCCCATACTTTAACTTGTAAGTGCCATCTAGGGAAAGTACGTTGGAAAGTTAGGTGAAAATGAAAATGTGAACATTTTTCAGCGGTTTTATTAAATTAGTATGCGTAAACATAGTACCACTACCTACGTGTTATGTAGTAGTGGTCAATTATTGTTAGCGTTGTTCATAATGGAAGTTATTCTAAGTACCGTACTAATATAACACGAAATTAAATAAGTAAGAAAAATCATTCCATATAAAGTCAATTGTAAAGAAACGTTTGCAATAAAATACTGTGCCCAAATATACTTTTTTTGGTACCTAATTGTTTACTGCCAAAGGCTTGTGTTTACAATGGCAATACAGTTCCGCCTCTTTGCTGTCATGGGATCTCAGTACCAAAGGTCGAAATGGTACCACTTTTCACTACGGATTACTGGAGAGGCTACGAAGCTCAAAACTTTAGTGCAGCTCCATCTGTGCCAAAAGGAATGAACTAAGCGTCGTCTCAACGAATAACTTCGGGCAGTGCATGTGTAGGAGGGTTGAACGGAGAGTTGGTAGTACCTAAAGTTGCCGCACAGGTGTCAGCGCCATATCAGCTTACGAGGGAAATAGTAGCAAGGAGGAGGAGAATAGTAGCATTAGTAGGTAAACTGAACAATTACAAATAATATTTAAAATTGGTTTCGACATTTTAATAAAGTTCGATAATAATCTACTGACTTTGCAGGATTAAACGCAGAGGGCCGTTACCCAACTATGCTAACCACCGTTGCCATAGCGATGAACTAGCTGCTTAAACTTCATGCCACCCTGGTACCTTTGACCGGAGTAGTGACGAGTTTTGCACAGGTCCAGGCCTCCATCTGATTTTAAGCCGGATACTTGTGGCTTATAAAAAGCCTGAGAATTAGTTTATTTATAAAATTAATTAGGACGGTACAACACCAATGACTGGTATTGCTTGCAAAGTTATAACAAATATATTACACATGATTTTCCTAAAGGAATGGCCAGCATATGCATGAGTCGGTGCGGTGGTCATATTCAGTACATACAATACACATCATACAATAATCAAATATACCAAAAATTCACAGATTTCGTGCCTCACACGACTATCGAGCACATTGGAAATGAATCTACGGAATTCGAAAAAAAAGTGACGCTGAGCAACGAGAAGGTTACAAAATAAAACTACAACGTTGAATGATAATTATTTTATTAAATTAACATAATATCCTCGATATCGGTGTCGAAGAACTCTGTGAAACATGAAGTCATATATGTCATGTGAAAAATGTCGTTCTGACTTTTTGACTTTTTTCAAAAAGGTTAGGCTAATGGGCGAACCATTAACCCGATCGTCTTTGTTTTAGGCTCAGACTAAATTGCTCAAAGGAGTTTTTTTCAAATTGATATCATTCATCGTTTCCAAAATATCGGGCGCCAAAATCAAAAATTTGGATTTATTTCATTATTTCGGCCATAACTTTTTTCGTTTTTGACTTTCTCGAATATTTCTTTTTTGTACCTTGTAACGTTACATTTTCCTGGATAGGATCCACAAAACTGTAAGGTCACTCTGAGCACTCACCTACCTAACTTTCAGTCTGGAGGGGAGCACTATTAAAAGAAATAGACAAGGGGACGAGTTCTATGAATTTATTACAAAGATCCTAACTTAAAAGCTGGAGCTACTTAAATCACTAATGCCAGTGAAGCTGGCGGAAAGTACTGAAGATGAGCGCAGAATGGAATAAATAACTGAAGAACGTCCGTCTTCAGACTGTGGAGGAGGACCGAGGAACCATCAACTCTCAGGCCGTAGAGAAGGGCCGAGGGCATCCGTCTTCAGACGGTGGTGGACGGCCGAGGACCGTCAATCCTCAGGCCGTAGGAGGAGGGCCGAGGACATCTGTCTTCCGACCGTGGAGGAGGGCCGAGGAACATCAAATCTTCATCAGGCTTGTGTAGCTCAAGCATCAAGGTTTCCAGGTGTTCTTGGTGAGGGTGCGGCACGGAGAGAGGCCGACTTAAAACAGAAGAATAAGGGGAACTGCCCTTTTAAATATACTTTTATGGAGCTTCTCAGAGGTGTTCCTGCTCTCAGCTCTGAACGTAGACTGCCCATTCCACCACCAGGCTCCTGTCAACTCCACATAATTTACATTTTAAAATTAGAAAATTATTAAAAAGAAAATCGAATGAGGTCGATGTGATTTACCTATACAACCTACAACTAGCTCCAGCAATAAATTAAAAATAAAACTAGGGTTGCCACTAACTGACATCACAAAAATAAACAAAGATTTAATAAAGATAAAAACTTAAATAACATAAATTACAAGGTAAAAAAGGCCAAAGCCGTTGCTAAGCCTCCAAGAAATGACCATGAAGCTACCTAGGGAGGACGAATGCTTAAATTTTCAGGTTAATAATATCCAAAAATGTAAGTAAAAAACATGTAAAAGACATACACATTACAACCTTACAGCTCTCGTATAATTTTGAAATATTTTGAATATCATATCTTCAAAACTCTCCGAGATATAAAGGGATCGCACTTTTTCGTGAAATCGGAGCCTACACTGGAGCGAACGAAAAGACATTTCTAATGTCAAAACACTTAATTGTGCCAGTACAACGCGGCAGTATATACAAATTCCCTTACATTTCCGAGCAAATCCTCACATATTTGTTAAACTGTTTATCTTGCTCAATACCTGACAGAACCTCTTTTACACAAATTCCGAGAATAAGGAAAAGGCTTTTCAGTTATTATATTTTATCATATTTACCTTCGCAGTACATTTTTATTATTTTGGTATTTGTGTTTATGCTACCTTCACTATATCTTTATACCATACCGTATGTTATAAAGGTATTGCAAGTGATTCTGCTAAGCTGGGTTCGATTTGCTGTCCAATTCAGGCAACGGAGTTAAAAGCCTGCCGTTTTTTTTTTGAGGAATAGGAGTCGTTTACCTTCTTACAGCAGTTAAGAAAGATCATGTTACCAATAAGTAAGCAGTACGCTGAAGTGGGAATGGGCCGGCCATATTAACCGTAGAACCGATGACCATTGGGGTAGATGTGTTCTTGAGTAGAGACAGCGAATCGACAAACTTAATGTGGGACGCCCTCAGGCTCGGTGGAGTGACGATCATCGCAGGGTGACTGGTAGCAACTGGATTAGAGTTGCTGAGAATCGAGTTGAGTGGCGTGCGATTAAGGAAGCCTATGTCCTGTAGTGGACTGCTGTAGGCTGATGATGATGTCGACAATAATCGAGAAATCGTTTTGTTTCAAAACTTAAGACAAAATTAAATAGACACTGAAAACATTGTTATCGAAGATGCACGATGATGACCTAAGCAGCAATCCATCGTACTGCAGTGTATTTTAAATTTGAATAACAAGGAACAAAATTGATTATTTATTATTCTCAAAGCATACAAAGGAAATTTTCTCCGAGGAAACTGATCTCATCGCATATCGGAGAAGTTTTCGTTTTTTTAGTATTTCTCATTTAAACTAATATTATAAATAATAATAATAATAATAATAAAACGTTTATTTCGGAAACTTGCTCCATATTTTGTTAGTGATACAACTTACTTAACTATGTTAGTACTTACTTATAATTAAAAACAAACAAAATAAAACCTACAATACAATACAATTTAATTCATGTATTTTCCTGCAGTATCAGACCCGTAGCTGTGCATACAGGTCCAATACTCCAGGAAAACGCCGTCCAGCCTATCCCCGATCACCTTCAGTATGCCGTTGGCGCTCCCACGAATCCTGCGTAACAATGATGCCGTTCTTTTCCTCATGATTGCTGAAAAACTATCTGTAGTAGATTCAGCAAACATGGCTGACGCGCTACAGAATCGCGGTAACCCCAACAGCACCCGGAAGGCGTTGTTGTACTGGACCCGAAGAGCGCTGTAGGCCCTCTGCGTATGCTTGACCCACAGGCTGCATGTGTAAAAAGACTGACAATAAGCTCTGAAAAGGGTGATCTTGCCCGGTCTCGTACATCTTGCAAACCTACGGGCCAACATATTGCATCGGACCGACAACGCTCTCCGTTCCCGTTCTATGTCCTGGTCATCATTTAGATTCTCGACTAGTTTGTGTCCAAGGTATTTAAAACAAGGCACTCTGTTTAGAGCAACACCATATAAGTACACTGGCGGCACTGCCCTGTGACCCTTTGCAGCAGCCCCAAACACCATGAATACACTCTTCTTCACGTTATACAGGAGGCCGTGAGTCAAGGCGTATCTCTCACAAACCTCAAGCAATCGTCTGAGCGCCTCAATCGAGGGACTCAGCAGCACCATGTCGTCCGCGTAAGATATACTATTTATGATTTTACCATCTACCGAACATCCAACCCCTGTGCTGCTGAGTTCCCCGATCAACTGATCGACATACAAGCTGAATAGCGCTGGGGAGGTCAGACCACCCTGCCTTACACCACATTCCAGACCATACGTCTCAGACAAAACACCCGACCATCTGACCTGGTTAATCTGGTGATTATACCAATACCTGAGAAGCTCAACTATCTCCTCTGGTAGTTCCCGTTCACGCAACTTTGTCCATAGGACGTTATAATTAACCAAGTCAAATGCCTTCGAAAGGTCTAAAAATACAGCATACACAGGTGTGTTCCTGCAGGTGTAGTAACTGACCGTGTGCTTGAGCGCCAAAATAGCTGTTTCTGTAGACAGCCCAGTTTTTAAAAGCCACCCTAGCGCACCCATGAGCGTCCCTAACGTGTCTATTCCACCTTATCACAGTACGTTTATTACTACTTTTTCTCACATAACCAGCACTGCCCTCAGCCGCCTCTCGCAGTGACGTCACAATATTTTTGTACAGATTATCAATTATTACAGTGTGCTCTTTATTTAAGCAGAAGTTATCACAGCAGTTGCTTAACTCTGCTGGGAAATCGACAAGACTAAGCTTTAGCATACATAGTTGGTAATAGCAATTTATTTGGTCAGTACATCTTTCCCCCCATCTCACTTTATCTACTACCTTGCCCTCAAGATTTGCTGAGGCATCCGTTCGCCTCACCATCCCCAGGTTGACCTGAATGCAGAGTGGAAAGTGGTCTGACCAGTAGGCGTTATGGTACACTTCCACCTTCTCCACTGATTTCCACGCTGCTTCAGAAACCAAGCAATGGTCAAGCCAACGTCTACTGCCACAGGCATCACTCACAAAGGTAAAAGTGTCCGAGTCTATACCTAGGTTCTTATAGTCAGCACAACACCAACTTTGCTCATCACAAAAAGATAACATTTCCTGGTTAAACAATTCCCCAGGGTGCGCATTAAAATCCCCTAATATATAGACAGACTCAACATTCTCACTCGCAACAATAGCAGCTATTTCACTAAGACATTCACAAAACTCGCTTAAATTATCTACAGAGTTAGTCGGCATGTAAACACTAAACAATAACAAGTCACGGCCGTCGCACGTCGTCGCTTTAATTGCCACAATACGATCGCTAGCACACGGTAAAATAGTTACACACGTAAACAACGTTTTCCTCCATAAAAGAGCCACACCTCCATATGGTCTTCCCCTTAATATCCCTAGCGACGTATCCACAGCGGATTTACCAACATAACTGAACTCTAAATCTAAGTGACCTAGAATTGATATTTCATGAGGCAACAACCAGGTCTCTTGCAGCGCAATAATATCTACATATTTACACAAGTTTTTTATACACTCGACCGACCTCTTTAAAGATTTACAGTTAAAACTTATCATCTTAGTAACTAAATTAACTTTAACATCTACTATCGCCTTATCCATTAGTTTAATTTATTTTTATCTGTTCAGTCACTCGATTTCACTTCACTATGCCGCGGTTCGGTCGTACTGTTATAATACACAAACCTACGGAACGACACTCCAGCCGGCCACAGGTCCTCATTCATAAAAACATTCAATTTTTGTTTTGGTATTGAAAACTTGTATGCAGCGTATCCCTTGTTCCTCTTCATATCTATCTTGCTCAAGGACACATCTACATCAGTTTTCGATTTTATGTATGACACTATATCGTCCATGCTTGTATCCCTGTTCACATTATAGATATAAAAAGGCACACTTACATCCGCTGCTCTAAACGTTGACTGAGGTCCTACCTCCGCCTTCCCCTTCATTCCAATAAAACGGTTTTGCAACCTTTTTCGCTGAACTTTAACCCATCCTTCATTAGGTGATTTATTTTTCCAGTCACCGTGTTGCAAACCTTCCCGCAGAACATCTGACATAAGTCTACAATCTTGTCTTGTCGGTGTCGATGACCTCTGCGTTGTTACACGCCCAGCTGTGTCCGTGCTCGAAACCACGGTGGGCCTCTTAGTCCCATCCACGCGTTCGGCGCTGCCCCGCTCCTCGCAACTGGTTTTTTCCACAGTGCGCGTATTGTCCTCCACCGATGCGACGATACCGCCCGTGATGCCGCTGTTTACAATTGTATCGTCAACGTCATACACCTGATTCAAACCACTCTCGCACCTGCTTTTCATTGTGGTTGATAATCCTTCTGTCGCATACTGCGTAATCAAGCCAACTGGACCACTGTCATATTCAAAATTATTATCTAATAGGCCTGCACCTCTTTTCCGATTTACATTCATACTTCTATAACTGGGCTCAATAGCCGCTTTCATGTCAGTGATAACATCCATTGTAACATATTTTTCCTTGATTACCGCCACATCTTCTTGCAGTTTTATGATATCCCTCAGTATTCTAGTGGCGTCCAAGTGATCAAAAGTCACGGGTGGGAGTTTATGAAGATGTCTTGCAACGAAAATCGGCAGCAGCTCCGGATCAATCTCCTTTATTAGTGTGATGATGTCCTCAATGTCACGCTGACTCTTTCCTTCTTTCCTCCGTTTTATTTTTTGACGAGACGTCTCCACCGACTCAAACAACAGCTTTTTTGCCAGTGTTATCTCTTCTTCAGAAAAAGCAGTGACACATAACCGTGTCATACTCTCTTCATCCATAATTCCCGCCTTATTTTGAACAAAGGCAAGCACCTCGTTTATCACAATATTGCAATTATTACATTTAATCGCGTTTGACATTGTCGCCTCGGCAAGGTCAATGACCGCTCGGTTAAAATCATTTAAAATCCTTTCACCGCGCACGCAACGCGCGCTCGCACACGTAGCTGCGAGCGGACTGATAAAGAGGTAACATTTGTTTGTATGTTTGTAAGTTTGTATGTAGGGGGTAATCTCCGGAAGAAATGAACCAATTTTAAAAATTGTTTCAATGGTAGAAAGCTACATTATTCGTGAGTGCTCTATGCTATATTTTATTCCCGTACTCCCACGGGAACGGGAACTACGCGGGTGAAACCGCGGGACGTCAGCTAGTACTAAATACAGTTAGTTAATTTATTGTACCAACCTATGTTAAAATGGTGTTTTGATCCATACAACTAAAGCGTATAACAAAATATACTTAATCAAGCCTCTATAGCAACAAGAGTAATAAAATGGGCTGGTTGTAAAAAAAAAACAATTTTTGAGGACATGCGACCAATCCGCCGTGATTCCCAAGGGCTCAGTAGAGCGGTTGTTGGCCTATGTTTTAATGAGTTGTGTTATATTTCAAGAGTTAGTTGTATTTTTAGATTTTGTAGTTATTCTACTTTACCCCGATTGATATTTAGATGAATTTAATATTGTGTAGTGTGTTTAGTAGCATATTATATATAGCTGTGATAGCTTACTGGTGTGTGACCGTTGGACTCATAGTCTCGTCGTCGTCGTCGTCGCCGTCGTCTCGTGGTCTCGTAGTTGGGTAGTCTTGGTTGGAGTCATAGGTCTCCAATTCGAACCCAAAACACGACACGCACCGTTAAATTTTCGCATTCATGTGCAATATCACTTGCTTCGGTGAAGGAAAACATCGTGAAGAAACCAGCATGCCTGAGAGATATTTCTTGACGGCATGTTAAGCCAAGTTAGACACCCATGGACATAAAACCAGGTTAGGCTAAAGAAGAAAGAAGCAAATTATAGTATCCCTTAGTGTTATTAAGAAAATGTCGCGGTATTTGCATTTTCACGAATCAATGTTCACTTGAATTTTACTTAATATTTTATTGACGATAATTATTATTCTAACGCAGATAAATTAAATTATTTTTTCGTAACGAAATAACCTTGACTCTATAAGATGCGTGGCTTTGAATGATTGAAGGCTCATTGTAAAAAAAAATCAAATACGGTCAATTTCACTGTTCATCTAGGGACGCGACCCCAAACTTGTCCGATGGAAAGTTTTCAAGTCCGTGACTAGCGAACACAAAATCATGGCCTTCTTAAGCACTTTAAAAAGGTTTTAATGTTTTGGACGAGCTTACGTTGAGCTCTGTTAACTCCAGTTTACAAAGAGGTTTAACGGTTTGAATGATCAATGAGGTATGTTAGTTAGTATAAGATAGGTGAAAATTATTCTATAGACATACATACATATAATAAATCTGTAGGAAAATCGTTTTTGTACATCGAAAATATTTTGAAAAAAAAAACTCCAGGGTGTTAAAGGATAACCAACAGAACCCATTTCCAGCATTTTTGGAATTTTTGTCCGTTTATCTGTTTGTCTGTTTCGATGATCAAGCATCACGTAAACTATACGAAACCAATATAGATAACTTTTATACCTACAAATTGTGCGTATCTTGAGGTATAATTTAGTCTTTGTTTCATCGTAATCAGTAAATTCTATCAAAAGATATATGAATTTAAAGTGTTCAAGAAAAACTAATCATCAATTAATGTGAGATGCAACGACATCTATTACACTAAAATGGTACTAATGACTAAAAATGTGCTCACCAGATAACTTTTAAATCGACTTACCGGCTTCAAAAAAAGTTATTATAGCTTATGGTACTCTAGAATAGTCTACATGACGCTGGTTTGAAGATTTCCGTGCATTATATTTTAGCAGATTAATATCTTGGTCGTTAGATGGTGTTGTTCATTTCACTCCATTTCCTGAATCGCGGTGTTCAGATTTTCCTTGAAAGAATGACCCCTCACACGTGTCAGTTGCCTTAACTCCTCAAGTTTGATTTTTTAACCGACGAAACAACAGGAGGAAGTTCTCAATTCGATCCGTATATTTTTTATGTACCTATGACCACGAGAGAAATCCGGTAAGCATGATCCTTTTTTTTTTTTAAAAGCGTCGGTAATAGTTATATCTCAAAGTTGGTCCCATTTAAAATTGAAAAATCGTGTTTGGGCTCATTTCCTGCACCTTTGAATGAGAACTTTAAACCTAGCTAGAGTATGACTGTCATCGAAGGTCTAACGGTGGAGACAGAAGGTAGTTGCAAGAGTTCCGCAACAGTTTACAGCAGCTTTACCGTGACCCTGCTTATTTCATGCACTTTTCGGAGGACTTTCGACTCAGCTGGAGTATGACCGTCATCGAGTGTCTAAGGATGAAGACGTAAAGCGGCCGAGGCAAATATTATATTATTATTATTATTATTTGGAAAATCATAATATGTAGATTATTTTAGCAATGAATGCAAATATATCGGAGAAATTAAATTGTTACAGACTTGAATCTATACTAATATAATGAAGCTCAAGAGTTTGTTTGTTTGGTTGGTTGAATGCGCTTATTTCAGAAACTACTGGTTCGAAATTAAAAAAAAAAACTTTTAGTGTTGGATAGTTCATTTATCGAGGAAGGCTATAAAGTTATCTAACATCACGCTACTACTCAACTAATAGGAGCGAAGCATCAATGATAAATGTTGCAAAAACGGGGAAAATTTATTTCTTTTGAGAGCTTCCGTTGCGAGCGATGTATAAACGGTTAAAGATACGCAACAATCATGTATGATGGAATGTTACCTCTTATAAAGTAAAAAAAAAATATCCGCGATAGCATAGTGTCTATCTTTTAAGGTTGAGTCATACTCTCTCTAACCCTCTCTCTCATGTGACGCAGACGAAGTTGCACGGGTCAGCTAGTTAGTATAGAATAAAAACATTGATACAAGTTAGGTTGTATAGTGTACTCCATCGGCTCCTGCGATGTGCAAGCAACATGACAGGCAGGATACGTGGGAATGATCCGATATCAAGACAGTGTCTCATTGTTTGTGGGACAACACCAAAAAGGTTATTATTTTTGTGAAATAGTTTTAGGAAAAGTATAAAAAATCCAAACTAACGTCACCATCTTGGTGACATTAGTTTGGACCACACGCTAAAATATCTTTGCACAGCATATTCAAAAAAATATTAAAACTAATACCATCATCATTCATCCGCCTAGCCTTTTCCCAACTATGTTGGGGTTGGCTTCCAGACTAACCGGATGCCGCTGAATACCAGTATTTTACATGGAGCGACTGCCTATCTGACCTCCACACAGTTAGTACTGGGTAATACGATACCCCTTGATAAGACTGGTTGTCAGACTTTATGGGCCACTGACTACCTGTAACGACTGTCAAAGATCTACAAATGACAGCCGGGATCAACAGCTTAACGTGCTTTCCGAGGCACGGAGGAATCTCGGTAGGTAAGGGTGGTCACCCATCCACAGACCAACCTAGGCAAGCGCGGCTTAACCTAAAGATCGACCCGAGCGGCTGTTATTATTTAGCCACAAGCTCCTACATTAACACTATTACAATATTTAAAAATTAGGAACAAAAACCAAAAAAGAAGTGCCTAATTGTATCTGTTCAGTTTTTTTTTGTTAGTCTATTAAGTGTCCCACTGCTGGACAAAGCCCCCCCCCTTTCTCCTTCCAAACCTCTCTATCCTGTGCAATATCTGGCCATGTTCGCCCCGCAAACAGTTCAGTTAATGAAATATTATTTTAATTAAAGTTTAAACTGTGTTGGCTCTCTAAAATCCGTAAATCCCCCGTCTGAATAACTGATCACATTTCCTTTAAACTTCAGCAGAAGGAATTATTACTAACTGAAGCCAATTGTTGTTGCTTCAAATTATAAATTCCTAAACAAAGCCATTAAAAGTTTGGGTTGAACCCAACTCTTTGTCTTAATGTTGTTACACATTTATAGAATATCGGAGAGGTGAAAAGCTTCCCTCTGGATTATGAATTAAAATATTTTTGATCAGGTTTAGTTAAAATTTTCTTTCAGTGTGAAATACGTTTCTTGCAAAACATTTGCAGTGTAATTTTAAATGATACGATAATGTTGCGATTTCGAGAAAGTTACAAATATTGATAAGGGTATGCTTAGATGGTTTTGGTCATGAGTAAAAGGCGACTAACGGTAGTCAAGTTTGACAAGGCAGAATGATGTTACTGCAACGCCGATTTTTCGCCTCCGTTGCAACTGGACAGATTCGCAACTGGACAGATTCTCAGCTGGACAGTTTCGCAGCTGGACAAATTAGCAACTGGGCGGAACTTGTACAGTCCATGACATATTAAAGTGGATGAGTTGGGAATGAAAAAAAAAAAGTTAAAACGACCCCGCCCCCGGACCCCGATTCGTTAAAGTTATATCAATATTAGTTTTCTCCCCGTAATGAGAAGTAACAAATTGAAGATTTTGTTTAATATTACCTACCTTAAAATAAAATTAATTCTCAATGTAACACATTGTAAAGCAGGTCGTGCCTTTGTGTTTAGAGACTTTCCTTGAATAAACTCGTCTTTAATTTAAACCTATGTGTTCAAGAAAAAAAGTTGTTTGTAGTCAAGAAAAAAATTGTTTATAAACAATTTTTTTAGTCAAGTGTTTTAGTCAAGAAAAAAATTGTTTATAAACAATTTTTTTCTTGACTACTCTGTCCAGTTGCTGATCTGTCCAGCTGCGAAACTGTCTAGCTGAGAATCTGTCCACTTGCTACGGAGGCGATTTTTCGAGTACTAGTTGGTTTTCAAATGAACTGATATTTTGCACACACTTTCGGTTCTGGTGACAATATATTTTTATGACAGACATGACTTGATCCTGCGGCGGATCACCTACTCACGAGGGTACTCCTCAACCGTGAATAACACAGACACGAAAATTGTATTCGCGATCAATGTTGATAGATAAAAATAAATAAAATAAAATAAATATTGCTGGACATTACACACAGCGCCATCTAGTGCCACACTAAGCAACGAGGCTTGTGTCGTGGACACCAGATAGTTGATATACTACATAGATACTTTTTGTTTGTAAATACATACTTATTATACATATAAACATCCATGACTCGGAAACAAATGTCCATGCTCATCACACAAACATTTGCTCCGACCGGGATTCGAACCCGGGACCCTATGAACGTAAGGCAGCCTCACCAGATAGATAAACCTAAATTACTTCTTTTCATTTGGTTTTTTTTTTTTCAAGTTGAATTTATGTATGTATTCCCAAAAAAATCCAAATATATCTAGACTTTTCGTAGGGTTAAATTGGATCGACGCGTGGCAAAGTGCAAATAGTTTGTAGTGAATGAAAGAGGCGACGAAGTTCGTACAAACGTTGTAGGTACTAAAGTGTCGCGACTAGGTCGTACTGTGAGCGAGAATTTCAAATATTATAAGGGTTTGGAAGAGTTAAACTAAATTAAAATCAATCATAGTTACTTAAGATTACATTAATTAACAAATGTATTTAATATTGTTATGTTTTGGCTTAATAAAGTTATAATCATAACATAACATCACGCCCGTAATCCGCAAAAACGTAGGCAGAGGTGTGTGTATAAGGTGCAATCAAGGAATCAAATACAAAAATACACTATGATATTGGTCTAAATAGAAAGTAAAAGTAAGATTTATTTTGGTTTTAAGTTCTAATTAAAATCCTGTCTTGTCTTTTCTACACACTGTCTACATTAATTCTATTCCAACTTTCCTCTCGCAGGTCTGCTGTACCTTTGTGCTCTTCTATCTTTTGTGTGTACAAAAAAATAATAATATAAAAAATATATAAAAAAAAAAACAGAAAAAATAAATAATAATAATTTTAAATATTTGGAGATACGTAACATTTGAAATAAGCACTACATTGGATCAAAATCGCCTCGCCATTGTTTCTAAGAAACTTAATGCAAGTGTACATTGAGTTTCATACACACAGCAATGTGTCGGATCGGGATTATTCGGGATCAGTTAGTATAAATTATCGCAACATATATTATGTCTACGTACATTGTAATTACTTTACTTACTTAAATCGCTGTAACTGGTCAACGCAAGTAACTCATATCTAATTAGATCTAGTACATGTGGAAGCTTGTAATTAGCAAATGTCACTACTTATGCATGATATCTAAGATTGTTATTAGTCTGTAAGCTTTCTTTAAAATTAAATAAATAAATAAATGATGTTAAAACAACGACCTGATCATGATTTAAAACACTAGCGGCATTACAACTAGAAAAAGAAAAGAAATAAAGAAAAAGAAAAGAAAAAGCAAACTATCAGGGCTTACAAGTGTGCTGAGCATTAGATTCGCTGTCAGTTAAACCTGAGCCACTCCCAACAAAATTGAATAACATCTGCTTCTGCCCAAACATGTGAAACTGACAAGATAAATATAAACTAGTTCAGACACTTTATCCCGGGATCGAATCCCGCGGGGTTTTCTTATTACCGCACACTGTTTTTCTTCACTGTAAGCCGGGGTTATCAGAGTAGTGATGGACTAATGGGATTTACAGGGCTCATGAATCAAATGTTTATTTATTTACTGGATATAAATAGCAGCTTTATCCATGATATCAGGCCATGAACAAGTTTATGACGAATTCATACGACGACGTATAAAAATTCTTACTGCGTTTTCATTAACCATTTAGATAGCTAACGATTTCAGTTTTCTCTATATATTTTTTTCTAATATCCGTACAAAAATGTCTGTGTGAGCGGAATGAATGTATCGGAATGATGTACTGAATACCGTTTTAACGTCGTCGGTGTCTTTTCCACCCCGTTTACTTTATACATGAAAAGATGATAAGAGTTATCGAGAATAGGGTATTACACCCATTTTTGAAAAGTGTCTCAATTAAATTCTATAGTGCTAATGTACCACTAAAAAAATCACAAAATTTTTATTCAATCGTTAAGTGCCCTAAAACTGCATTTAAATTTTGCATTTTCTAATTTCGCGCGTAATTTGAGGAAAACGCGGGACGCAGTGGACGCCATTTTGGTCTGTGGTCATGATGTCAGTTGGCTGTGTAAACAAATGCAGTGATACTTGAAGTTGACAGCTGACACTTCTATGTTTACATAGCCGTATGACGTAATAACATGGCGATTACTTTATTGGTGTTATGAAACAGATTAAAAAAGCTGAAACCTTTGAATTAAATTTTAAAATTTAGTTTGCTATTTTATAAACTAAAACTAACGTTTTCCGACTGCTTTTTGCCTAAGCTATCTCAATAATATATTTTTAGATTTTTTCTCTTAAAGAGTAAAATACCCTATTGAGTTGGACGATCACCATTAGCAAAGCAAGCATGAGAGGAACAGGGCTATAAACCTCCAAGTCCAGTAAGAGTTGATATATGTCCCATGTCTTCGATTTTTTCATTCTAGGATATGCTGGCTTCCTCACGATGTTTTCCTTGGCTCAGTCGCAAAAGGACTACTTCTCAAAATGACTACAGGTGGCAAAATGTCCCTTTCTCAGAATGTCCCTTTCACAAAATGTCCCTTTCGCAAAATGTCCCTTTCGCAGAATGTCCCTTTCTCAGAATGTCCCTTTCGCAAAATGTCCCTTTCGCAAAGGCTCTGTGGTGATGAAATAAAATACAAAGTAGTGCACTAGCCTCTCACCGGTGTAGATTCATTATGATTAGCTTGAATATTAATTAGAATAAAAACAAACATTTAATTACTCACAACTAACATAAAGTCTTTGCTATCTTTACAGGTAATTGCAGTATTCATTACTTCAAGTAGACGTCTTCAATGCAAGCCATACTAAGGTAAATTAAGAACGCTTTGAAACTACATATAGGTATATATAAAACTGCATTTTATGTACTCAGTGGTGTCAATTCTGTTGTGCACAAACTAAACTTAATTTAGGCTATTGCTATCTTTTACTAAAAGCCAGTGCGCGAAAAGTACGGCTATAGCTGTGAACTAAGTAAGAGTGTCAAACTAGTTTATGCATTGCGCTTCACCGTGTTTTTAGTCGACATGTTTTTACGTGCACCCTTCATTTGTATGGAAATATTAGTTCCAACTATATTTGACAGCTCTAAATTACGTTCGTCTCTTTCTCGTTTTATTAGACAGAAAAGATAGCAATAGCCTAAATTAAGTTTAGTTTGTGCACAACAGAAATGACACAATTATCATTCTCCCTTCTTCTTCTTTCTTCTTCTTTTTTTTCTTTCTTTCTTCTTCTTTATTCTTTTTCTGCCTTTATCTCAATTTATTTACAGTCGGCGCAACATGTCCTCTTCTTCAATATATGTACTTTTCTATTAGTCACAGCCACCGCGCTGTAAACACTAAACAACGCAAATCGGGAAATTCACATTGTGGCTCTTTTAAAAACGACTCAATGAGCGTTTTCGATCTTTGAGCTTAACATAAGTACAACAATTCTTATAAAACAAACAAATGAAAAACTCCGTCAACTGGAACACCAACTTCACTGTGTTTTAACTAAATTATTTGAACTTTCCAACGGCTGGGAAATGTAAACTGACTTCTGTACAGTGACTTGAACTTGTGTCACAGAGTTTAAGTTGGTACTAAGTTATACACGTTTTACGGTGACATCTGCACTTTGAGATTTTGATCTACAAAATAATGTGGTTCGTCTGAGACGAACAACAGGAGTACAATACCTACATGTGACATTTAAGTAAGAGAAGATGTCATCCCATGTGGTGAAGTGAATAAGCTCGTGGCTAAATAATACCAGCCGGTCGGGTCGATCTTTAGGTAAAGCCGCGCTTGCCTAGGTTGGACCATGGATGGGTGACCGATTTTTTTCTGTTGATAGGAGATGACGTTAAGCCGTTAGTACCGGTTGTCATTCAGTAGATCTTTGACAGTTGTTACAGGTAGTGGCTTGAAAGTTTGACAACCAGTCTTACCAAAGAATAACGTATTACCTAGTACCAACTGGGTTGTGGAGGTCAGATAGGCAGTCGCTCCATGTAAAATACTGGTGTTCGGCTGCATCCGGTAAGACTGACAACATAGCTGGGAAAAGGCTATGCAGATGGATGGTGAAGTGAATAAACAAGAGATTAGGGGGCGACTGTTGCTTTGCAGACAGTCAGATCTACTTCCATAACATAACTTTGGTCATGACCTTCTAACTTCATCAATCATCAGCGTTCCTTAAAAAAACTCACAGCCTTTAATAATCATAAAACCATTTCTTGTCCAAATATCTCACAAATATTTTCAAAACATGTTGTTTTATACGTGCCTCAGCGTTTTTGATAATTCCACCCCCAAAGGGTTAAAAAAGGGGATGAATTTGTGTATGGAAAGTCTTGTGACTTAATTTTTGTAGTGAAAATCACAAAATTTAATATCTAGGCGCATGGTTGGAAGCTAACGCAACGGTGTGTTTAGAATTTAAATCCTTAAGGGGGTGAAAAGGGGGATGAAATTTTGTTTTTTAAGTTAAAATCACTAATATCATGAAAATTTATAATTAGCCTTTTGGTTGATAATTATTTATTCACGTCGTGGCTTTTCAACTTTATCAGCCATCAGCCTCCCTTAAAATTTTTAAATCCTTATTCAAAACATGTAACTTTGTTTCTTTTATTTAAACAGCCTCGTCACACATCACGCCAAGATTGTTTTATAATGTCACACAAAAACAAATTTAAAGCGGCTCACAAACAGATACGGTAATTAAATTAAAAATGAAGAGCCTCCATATTGTATGAGGCAACTTTGCGAGTTTCCCGTGAAACTTTATGGTAATGAGCACCGACATAGAGGGATGGTATTACGTGACTCCAAAGTTGAGCTGCTTCAATGCTTCGCTGATAAAATATGAAAATAAAGCCTCTTTGGCACACGTTACTGGAAACTTGGACTAGCCTGTTTTGTGATTATAATTTTAATACTTGTGTTTTTGCAACGTTTTGAAGATTTTTTAAGACTGTAAACAAATTGAACCTGGTGGTGTGCTAAATAAAATATCGCTGGACATTACACACAACGCCATCTAGTACATCTAGCACTAAGCAACGAGGCTTGTGTCGTGGACACCAGATAGTTGATATACTACATATATACTTTTTGTTTGTAAATACATATGTACTTATTATACATATAAACATCCATGACTCGGAAACAAATGTCCATGTTCATCACACAAACATTTGCTCCTACCGGGATTCGAAGCCGGGACCCTAAGAACGTAAGGCAGCCTAACTACCGTTCGCAGGAAAGTCAGCATAATAATATATATTATACACCGCTGCACTTTGTAATCACTGCGATTCAGTAGTCGATAGTCGATATTTTTATAATTTGAGATTGAGAAGAAAACTTCGAATTTTTTGCTACATTTATATTTGCACGCATATCAATAAAGAGGTTGCATGTAGTCTTCGGAACGACTGATCCGATTTCGAAAGTTGTTTCACTAAATGGGAAGCTATGTATTATTCCCAAGTGTATGTTTTTCAACCATAACGGGAGTGAACCCGCGTGCAAAAGCTGTTTATTAATATCTTTCTTCTGCTGAGTCTCTTTCCTGTCTGTATAATCTTTCAAAATTCGCTAAATAATTTCCTCATCATGAATTCTAAATTCTTATATCACGCTATTACATAAGCGTGTCTGGATACCATCAAAAAGGATGGCATGAAATCACGGAAGGAACTTATTTACTCCATGTTTCAAGTTAAATATGCAATACTGGTACATACCAGTATCGTATCGTATTCACATCGTGTGAATATTATGACAGGTTTCAGGGTGCTTTTGATGTAATGTTATTTTATTTATAAGAGGAATTTATTTAACGTTGTAAAAAGGTAATGATAATGAATGAGCAATATTGTCAAAAAAATGCCTGACACAAACCGCACCGTCCGTGGAATCGGCTTGGCTATGTAGGGCTTGCACACAAAAACACCGCTGTGAGCCTACTGATACCTTCGTCATTCTCCTACTACTACTACTACTACAACAGCCCATAACGTCCACTGCTGGACATAAGCCTCTCCCATGATGGGAGGAATTGCCGTAATCTCCACGCTTGGCAGGCGGATTGGAGATCGCAGTAATGAAAGACTAACCAGAAAACGCTGCTGCCCATTCTCTGGTCTACGGAGGCGCAAGGTGTTCTGCCTCAGACATTAGTCGCCTTATACGACACCCGTGAGTGTAATGGGTTGGTTCTATTCTACTCTGCCGGATACCACACGGCGTCATTCTCCTAATTATAATTATTTTGTTACTCATCATCTGCCTATCCTATTCCCAACTATGTTAGGGTCGTTCCAGACTAAACGAATGCAGCTACCACCAGTGTTTTACATGGAGCGACTGCCTATCTGACCTCCACAACCCAGTTAGTACTGGGTAACACGATACCCGTTGGTAAGGCCACTGACTATACCTATAATAATAATAATAATAATAGCCTTTATTCAGATCAACTTAACCTAATAACATTATTCAAAAGCAAACTTATAACTTATTAAAACTTATTCTAATATTTGCTGCTTTTTTTTGGTCTGTTGCAATCTGTTTGCCTATCGGCAAAGGCCTCCTCCAACGTTTTCCATTCTGATCTTTCACATCACTCCTTCCACTTCTCTTAACTCTCTGTATGAATTTTTTGACTCCACCCGTTTTACTTATATATTTTTTCTATAATTTCCATTCTGTTTTGTTTTCTGTCCTTTCTAATGCTATCTTTAATTTGTTCACTAATTTCTGTTAAACGTTTTCTTCTGTCCTATGTATCTTTAGTGCTAATGAGGGATTTTCTTTTTAGCTCTTCCCTAGTCGCTGGATAGATGGCGCTAGGAGTAAGTATGATAATGCAAGGAACGGAACCTAAAAAAACTGATTTTAACAAAGCGCGAGAAATGTTGGTTATATTCGGAAGGTTAAGCAAATGAAAGTGTCAGTCAACGAGAGTATGTGACGTGACACAATGTTTTTTTTTTCAATCGTTTTGGCTTTGGCATAGTAAGTTCAACGCCATCTATAGAGTTCTTGGAAACTAAGTTTTTTTTTAAAACCTCAAAAGGAAAACCTCTCATTAAGTGGTTTCTCGCTTCTAGTAGTTTTGTAGTACCTTTCTGTTGTTAGCCATTTTTTCAGTTCAGTTTTGGTAATTTTGCAATACTTGTTTTTGGGTTTTTATATTTTCACCCATTCTTCTCACTTCACTGATGCCAACAATATCCCATTTGATGTGGGTTACAGCATGTTATGAGTTCTTTATGGTCTTTTCTTCACTTTCCAGGGTAAGAACTTGGAGTGCTGCGCTAAAGATTTTAGATTTTTGCTGTTATTGTTGTCACTTATTGTTGGAGGGTTGTGGTCTCATTCCCCCACGAGGACCAGTCGGCTTGGGGGAGGTTGGTGTATTCTTTTTCCTTGTGCCAGTTTCTTCAATTGGTTTTGGTTTCCGTTTGCCGATTATTAATTGTTATTGTTTTTCTGAAGTAGATATACATATTTGAAAGAGAGTTAGACCTACCCCGCATCATATCGAAAGCATTTCATTCTACTCTGCCGGATACCACACGGCGTCATTCTCCTAATTATAATTATTTTGTTACTCATCATCTGCCTATCCTATTCCCAACTATGTTAGGGTCGTTCCAGACTAAACAAATGCAGCTGAATACCAGTGTTTTACATGGAGCGACTGCCTATCTGACCTCCACAACCCAGTTAGTACTGGGTAACACGATACCCGTTGGTAAGGCCACTGACTATACCTATAATGACTTCAAAGATCTACAAATTACAGCCTGGACCATCGGCTTGACGTTTTTACTTTCTGAGGCACGGAGGAAACTCGGTATGTACTGGATGGTCACCCCTTCCATGGCACAACTTCGGCAAGCACGGCTTTACCTGAAAATCTACCCGAGCGGCTGTTATTATTTAGCCACGAGCTCCTCCTATTTAATTTCGTTACTCTCCTGTTTAATCTAAAACGTTTTATTTTGAGACTCCTCAAGCTGCTCATAGGATTTGCAGTATTTAGAAATTAAACTTATATTGTCACTTACAGGATATCTTCCGTGATTGGTAATTGTTTTGAGCTCCCGATATTCCAACCGACCACCACCACCGCCACCGCGATCATGGCGCTTGCAACAGCGTCGAAATATCGGGAGCTCAAAACAATTACCAATCACGGAAGATATCCCGTAAGTGACAATATAAGTTTAGTTTTAAACCGTGAAAGCTTAAAACAGTGTTTATTAAGGAATTGTGTGGCATGCTTGTCCCATAACCAGAAGGCCTCCTACTTTTAAAGAACAGAATATTCTAAATGATTATAAAATCAACCCTACTCAAATAAAGATAAGGTTGTCATAATCATAACAGTATTTCAGTTGTAACGGGAACATACAAGATTCTGATAGCGCCTTAGTAAACACACAGATGAGAACAACATGACATGTTGTGTATTATCAGGCTTAGGTACACTGCTATGTTAATATAAGCTGGTGTTCAGAGGTAAGACCTGGTGGATGAGGGAGTATCGAGTTAAGATTAATAATATTGAAACTGATACTGTTGGCCTATGTCATACCACTGTTGGACAAAGGCCTCTCCCCATGACTTCCAGTTGTTTCCATTTGACCACTGGTCGTTGGTTTGGTCCAGCTCGTCGCGCCATCTTCTACGAAATCTGCCGCGACGCCTTCTGGCTGTGTCCATTTTGGCTATGAAAGTGGCTATTTTATCCCACAGTTCATTGGACCACTTCAGTCGAAGGACCAGACTGGCCACGTCTGCCGCATGCTCACAAAGGCACAAATAGCTTAACGGCTTAGCATAACGTCAGTAATTTGTGTTTTGGAGGGCAATGTGATGTTGAGATTTTCAATTAAATAGATCATTTGTAGCGATCCCAGCTATTTCAGATTTTAATTTGAAAAACATTTTCAGAATTTATAATGCTGCTTCTGTTCGCGGTAAGTTTTTAGAGCCATTACAGTTCATTTATTTTTAAATTAAAATACTTAAAACACTTTAATTTCTAAAACCGTAAAGCTGTTGAAGAAACTCCAATGTCCAACTTCTTATTAACACCATGAAAAACGGTTCTATTTGTCTTCATCCTCAAGACTGACATAATTGAGTGTCACTCTAAAATGTAAATAGCACTCGATGCATCATACTGGCGGTACTTTATATACTTTAAGACAACACCATCTATCGGCGGGTTAAAGAGGTTATGTTAATGTAATCTAGCTTGCTTTGCGGCTTGGCAAGTGAGATTTTATATTTGAATATTCGACTTTAGGTGTTAAGTAAAAATATTTTATTTTATAAGAAAACATACCGTGTTCGGATATTAGGAAAGTCAATATTGTGTTTGATTCTAGTTTTCGTTAACTTTGATTTAAAACTAATAATTTAACATAACATAACGCCTGTAATCCCCCAAAGGTTAGGCAGAGGCGTAGTACGCCTCTGCCTAAGCACCAATAAGCTCGAGGACACTCCCGCCTGACCACCAATAAGCTGATTTTTGCTTGCACTCGCAACATAAAAACGCTCTCTAACCCCGCCCCGTTGACTTTGTGTAGAAAAAATGAATGAAAAGATACCGAATCGGCCGAGCGCACTGACGACGCACGCCAAACGCGAACGCCAAAGTTATTGTTATTTTGCGCGCCAAAGTTGACGCTTTCCTAATAGGCCCAAACTTTAAGGGGGCGTGGCTCGGCGCCTCCGTATGATTTAAGCGAAAAAAAATTAAAATGGTCAGGCGGAAAAGACCCCCATAGTACATATATATACCTATAGTACAACCAAATATCGCCCAGTTATGTTTAAGTCACGTGTAATACTGTGTAACAGGAGGCGAGCCGCCATCAACCGGGAACAAACTTCTGGATTTGTATCTCAGGATTCGTTTAATAATTTCTCAGTAGCTGTCACGGAATCTGCTCCGTGACTGCTGCTGAGAAATTCCTGGTGGAAAAACCCAATAACACTTTGTCCAACCTGGGAATCGAACCCTGCTCAGCAGTCGCGCAAACCACCAACGACCCTTTAGACCAACAAGAGGCAAAACCATCACCAGCAGCAAAAACAGAGCGAAGAGAGGTTGCCTGCTCCTCCAGAAATATAAACAAGAGACAGACAAATGCCATCCTCTTTACAATGCGGAGATGTCGCGAGGCAGGCTGAAGAGCCGGAACAGCTTCCTTAATAGGTCGAATATTCCACCAATCAACCATAGTAGGGTTGGTGAAGCCCACAAAAAGCTGTGGCTCCTTAAACATCTCCCCCGGCTTACTATGTTGAGCATGCAGAAAAGCTTCCAGCGGGTCATCAAATGCCATGGCCCACCTGGAAGACTCTAAACCGACTTAGAAACCAGGTGGGCCGCTGCAGATACAACTTGGTCTAGTGGGGATATTCCGATAAAGCTGAGTACGGCTGCAGAGCCTCATCTCAAACCATGACCCACCTCCTGACCTGCTCTTTATGCAACTCCACCTGCACTTTAAAGGACCAGTCTGAAGCCACTACCAACGCCGTCGACGTGGCTGAGTTCTGGTCGAAAGAAATTTAAATAAATAAAAATGGAAATCATCGACACGAAGAGGAAGAAGCAGCAAAAACAAAATTTTACTATCACAGCATCTAAAATACACGTGCAAGAAAACCAGATCGATGACCTAAGAAGGCTAAATAAAACAAGTCGGGTAAAGAAAACATTCAGCCTTGCAAACATTCCAATTTATTTTGTGGCAACTTTATTCTCAAACATTTCTTGAAATGTTTAAAGCACTTTTTTAAAGTGTTTTTCACTTTCAGTATTGTAAATAATACTCTGTCCTTTAGAAGCAGCCAAAACCTCTTGGCAAAGATACAAATGTGCAGTCAATGGAAAATATAGCTTTAAGGAATAAATTATAATATTTGTGTGGGTATGTATTTATTTATTTATTTATTTATAATAGGTATAGGGTAGACGACCAAAAAAATCTAATTAGTCCGTCAGATAGATTTCCAAAAAATATTGGACACGTATTTTTTCTTTTTTCACGTAAACAAAAAATGAAGACGATACAGTGCGTTGAAAACTCAAGTGACGTCACGTGAGTACATTTTTTACTCAAATGTTACGTCACAAGCCCCCCCACGTCTTTGACACGTTTTACCTTCGTCAATTTTTATTAATTTGATAGGTAAAACAAAAAACACGTAACTAATATTTTTCGATCATCTAACTGACGGACTAAACAGAATCATATTTTTTTAACCAGTCATCATCCCTGTTCGCTATTGCACTTGTCAAATGTGCATACACTATTATAGGTGAGCTGAGATTATGAGTACCTACAGCTCTGTCTTGCCCCTTGGTAAATATAAGTGTGATGTTAATTTGTAGATCTTTGTTAAATAATTAATTTGCTGAGTTTAGATTACAATGGATCTGGCCAATGGATCTTCTGAGAATGATCGACTTAATCGGTATGTTCCCAGACGTTCTCGAAAGGGAACAGAACATAGGTTCTTTGGTGTCTGTAAATTACGGGCAACTACAGGATAAATTAAACTTAGTTAAATCTAGCAATAACCATATGGTGTTACTCGACATTAAACACAGCACAGCAACACAAAAAAGTAAATTGGGAAACTTTTTGAAACTATAATGTAGCCCAACGAAAGTCAAACCAACAAAAAAATAAAACAAACATTCCCACCACAAAACTTTTAAACCAAGCAAATTCTGTAGATAACTACTCCAAAAAAAAAAAAAAGGTTGAAAACTTTAAAAAGCAGCATAAGTTACAATTTTATTATTCACTTGCTGACCCGCGCAACTTCGTCTGCGTCACATGAGAGAGAGAGGGTTAGAGAGAGTGGAGTCAACCTTGAAAGATAGACATAATGCTATCGCGGTTTTTTTTAGAACGCTTTAAAACGAACAATTCCCTATAAATTATTGTTGCGCAACTTTAACCGTTTATGCAGCGCCCGCAAAGGAAGCTCTCGAAAGAAATAAATTTTCCTTGTTTTTGCAACATTTATCATTGATGCTCCGCTCCTTTTAATTATAGCGTGATGTTAGATAACCTATAGCCATCCTCGATAACTATTCAACACTAAAAGTTTTCCTGTAATTAGCGCGTTCAACCAACCAAAATCTCTTTAGCTTTATAATATTAGTAGATATATACCTACGTAGATCCAAGTGGGTAACAGTTTAATTTCTTCGATATCATTCTCATTATCATTCATCTATTTAATCTTTCGCTAAAATAATCTACTTATGTTTTTCCAAAAAAGGGCTTACCTCGACAGCCTTTTTTTTTCGGATGGGAAATCATCAAATGACTCCTCCCGCTCTGGGCGGACCAGGAGGCAGTGTCATACTTTTACCGACTAAACCCATCCATGCTCCTTCATCGCCCTTTGTGTTCCGGGGCCACGGTATCTCTTTAGAACAGTCCCGCAACCCCGGCAGGCATCGGCCCTTGCGGACCCCTTCCTATTGCTGACTCTCTTTGAGGCACGCGTCGAACACGAATGTGCCGTCGACACGGCCTGTCGTCATGAGACAGACGGACGGCGAGCTAGCCCATAGCCCACCGTCCACAGGCCCGCGCGTGCGGTGGCCGGGGGCCACGTGGTGGCCTCGGACGCCCGGGGCGTCTCCCGCGGCGGCCGGGACGTTTAGAGGTTCTCTCCCTCTCACGTTCCGCCACCTCCTTCATCCTTAGACACTCGATGACAGTCATACTTCAGCTAGGTCGAAAGTTCTCATCAAAGGTGCAAGAAATTAGCCCAAACACGATTTTTCAATTATAAATGGTGTAGCTGATAGGTGGTTATCGGTGGTGAGAAATTAAGAAAAGACTGGTGGATCTGCGATTGAGCGTAGGCAGAATGTGAATGGCGCCTAGGCTTGACTATTGCGCGGGAATGGTGCTACAGCGTAACGCGAGTGCACGCTGTGAGCATACGAAGCACACTGCCTCTCCAAAAGAAAGGATATCAAAAGGTCGCGTAATGGCCGCTGGTGCCCAATGGCATGTATTCACCAATAAGAGCGCATTGTCTCGCGCATGCGCGAGTCGCATTCTGCCCAATTTTGTTCCCATTTTATTAGAAAATCAATCAATACAATTACAAACATGTTGCAATGACAATTAAAACATTTATTACAAATATCTCGTTATATTTACTTAATTTAGGTATCTTTTTATTAGGTATATATTCACTAACATGTCGTATTATAATAAATTAACATCAAACAGGAAGTAAAGCTAGTGGGGAAATAATACACAGGGGCAAATATAATCTAAGATGGAGCCACCATAGCTGGTCTCAATGCGACCAATGAGGTTAAGCTATTTTGAAATATAGTGACATTACCACATTTTCAACCAATGACGATGTTGGGAACCAGCTATGCTAGCGCCATTAGTTCCGTGTCTCCCCATTATGTGGTCAGACCAATCACATTAGCACAGATTATTTACAAATGTTGCCATCGACAACATCCTCCCCCTCAGTGTCGTGACTACGACACTCAAAACCTAGGAGTAAGGCTACTCGCGCTGCGGGACGTTTCATGATACCAGACTTGGTCTTAACGTCAACCGTTCTTACTCGGCCATCAGCTCCTGGGTATACCTGCTGTACGACTCCTCTTGGCCAGACGTTCCGCGGGGAGGCTGGGTCAACTATGACTACAAGATCACCTACCTTTAATTGTGCACCCTCGCGATTCCACTTCTTACGTGGCGCTAGAGTAGGCAACACTTCTTTTATCCATCTAGACCAAAACAAATCGGTTAAACGTTGCGCAATACGCCATTGTTTTCTGAGATGCAAATCACTGTCATCAAAGACACCTATCTGTGGCAAATTGGATGATGAGCCTAACAAAAAATGATTAGGAGTCAGAGACTCGGGGTCACGTGGGTCGACTGAAACATGAGTCAATGGTCGCCCGTTTATTATATTTTCTACCTCACATAAGAAGGTTGTCAAAGTCTCCTCTCTCGGAGCGCGCTCTTTTAGAACGACTCTAAGAGCCGTTTTTACGCTTCTAATAAGGCGTTCCCAAGCGCCACCCATATGCGGGCTGGCGGGTGGAATAAATTTCCACTCGACACCCTTGTTTAAAGCTTCCGTGATCAGCCCTTGTTGGTTATCAAGCAGCTCTTTATAAGCTCTTTTCATTTCGGTATCAGCACCACGTAAATTAGTTCCGTTATCGGAAAACATAGTATGGGGCCATCCCCTACGAGAGGCCATTCTGCGTAGTGCCATTATCATGGAATCAGTGGTAAGAGTTGGAACTACTTCAATATGAACCGCGCGCACCGTGAGACAAGTGAAAAGTACACCGTATCTGCGCACCCTCTGTCGGCCGACCGCTACTTCTATGGGTCCGAATAAATCGACTCCACACATAGTGAATGGTCTTTGATGGTGCGTAAGACGACACTCGGGTAGGTCACCGAGGCGCGGCGGCAAAGGCGAGGCTTTTTTAAATCGACAAAGTAAACATTGTTTTGCTATAGAACGAACTGTTGGTCTTAACTTAATAAGCCAATATTTTTGTCGTAATTCATTAATTAGCATTTCGTTGCTAGAATGTGCAGCGTTCCTATGATAATGCATCACGACAAGCCGTGCAATATGATCTTTACCGTCTAAAATTATGGGGTACTTAGTAAGCTCACTTACGTCCTTTACGTTACCAATACGACTTCCTACACGGCTACACGTAACAAATTATTTTTGTCCAAAATCGGGGTGAGTGACCTCAAGCGGCTTTCTTTATTTATTTCTTTATTTAATTTAATCGAATTTATTTCAGTTTGAAAGGAACATTCCTGTGAGTATCGAAGCAACAATAGTTCCGCTTTATTTTTGAGTTTCTCGTTAATTGCTTTAATTTCACTCTTCTTACATTTTTCAATAAACAATAGAACAGTTGCAGTGCTGCGTAATAGTCGCAGCCAACTAGAGAATCGACTTGGTTCGGGAATAGGTAAGTTACTTTTTATTTTATTTTCTTGAACAACGTGTACCTTTTCTAATAAATCATCACAAATTTTTTTTTATTTCAGGTTGTGGCGGCCAACAAGAACGCGGCTGGCGTAAGAACGACGGGCCCGAGAACCACTCCGAATCACCTGTCAATACGTAATCATTATTTTTTGTCGCCAGGTCTGCGACGTTTACGCCAGTGGGCACATATCGCCACTCGTCGGACTTACTCAACTCGTCTATTTCACCTAGCCTGTTCGCGATGAATGCTTTATACGTTCTACATTTATTCTTAACCCAGTGTAAGACTGTAGTCGAGTCTGTCCAGTAGAAAACTAAATTAGGTTGTAAACGATGTTCCTTTTTAACACTACTAGCTAACTTACATGCTAATACGGCTCCTTGTAACTCAAGTCTAGGCACAGAAACCGGTTTTAATGGAGTAACTTTACATTTACTCGCGATAAACGATACAGTTACTTGTCCGTTGCTGCTTTCGCGACGCCAATATGCAACAGCGGCGTACGCGCTCGGCGATGCATCACAAAATACATGAAGTTCTAAACTAGCTAAACTATCGCCCGTCCGATCACAGGAAAAATAACAACGCGGAATTCTAATTTTATTTATCTCCTTAGCTTGATTAATCCACTTACAGAATAAATCATTTAAATTATCGTTTAATTTTTCATCCCATTTGATATTAAGTTTCCATGTTTCGCGCATTAATATTTTTCCCTTGATAGTAAACGGTCCTAAATAGCCATGAATATCAAAAATGGACATGATGATACTCAGCATCTCACGCTTAGTGGGTGTTCGCTTCAAGAGTATTATTTCTTGCGGAATACGTTTAAAAGATAAATCTAAAGCTAACAGATCGGTGCGCGGAAACCACAATATGCCTAATGCCCGCTCTGCCTGTTTATCAAAATTGAACTTTATAACTATTTCATTAAGACTGTCTTTTGGAATGTCACTTAACACATTAGGTACATTACTGAGATAGTTACACATTTTAAATCCACCTTTATTATGGA
This sequence comes from Xestia xanthographa, assembly GCA_905147715.2. Classification (NCBI taxonomy): domain Eukaryota; kingdom Metazoa; phylum Arthropoda; class Insecta; order Lepidoptera; family Noctuidae; genus Xestia; species Xestia xanthographa. The sequence continues at coordinate 6,088,545 of LR990655.1, forward strand.
TAAATGAAATTTCTTTTATCATTTTCCTGGCCACATCCTCATCAGAAAAACTATCAATATAATCGTCCATGTACTGGTTGTTGGTTATAGCCTTCACAGCGTCAGGCATCTGTTGACTAAATCGAGAAGCATTTATATTTTGGTTAATAAATTGGGCAACAAACGGGGAACAATTTGCGCCGAAAATAAGTGATGTCATTACATACTTATTTACAACATCGCTGCCTTTCTCCTTCCATAAAAACCTAAGTGCATTTTGATCATTATTATGTATTTTAATACGTAAAAACATATCTTTTATGTCTCCTATTATTCCTATTGGGTTCTCCCTAAACCTAAACATTATACCATATAAAGATTGTAATAAGTCAGGCCCTTGGAGTAGAAAATCATTAAGTGACATATTGTCACTTTTGGCGGCAGCATCAAAGACCAATCGCAACTTTTTTTTGTTTGGATTGTCCACACCAAAATGCGGTAAATACCAAATCTGGTCCGACTCGGAATCGAACCTGCACTCTGCCTCAGTCAGTTTTCGTGCATAATTGTTTTTAAGTAAATGTTCAATACGTTCACGGTATCTAATTTCATATTCTGGATTAGAAGACATTTTTCTTTCTACCGAGTGTAATCTTTTTAATGCTACAGGATAAGAGTCCGGCATAACAAATTTATCGTGCTTCCATGGAAGCTTGACCGACCATTGACCGTTAACTAACTCAGCTGACGCGCCGCTTCTGGCTTCTTCCAGTGCAGCATCTGGTGATGAGCCCTACCACAGGCCTCGACGTTGCAGTTTTCAGCAGTACACTCCTTATCCGGGTGCCGAGCACCAAGACATTTGTAGCATAATTTGTTTGCTCTAACAAATCGCCATCTATCTTTTCTCATTGCTCGCTTGAATTGACTACAGTCTGGCAACACATGCTTGTTCCTTTTGCAAAACTTGCACTTGCCGGCAGTGTCGGGGTCATTGCCCTCAACAGATGTTAGCACGGAATGATGATCGTTATGCTTTTTCTGGTGTTGTTTGTTTTTGTTAAATTCATTCTGGTATTGTATGTGGCTAACTCCCGACTCTGCAACCTTTTGCGCTTCCCCGTATAGGAATCTTGACAGTAGTTCCAATTTAGGCGTTTCACTGTGTACTCGGTTTTCGTGTAGGTATTCAACCCATTTGTTAACGAGTCCTGTAGGCAATTTGGATACGACGATTGTTAACAACTCTGGACTTTTCAAGTAATCTATCTGTTTCAATGTAGTTACTGCGGTGACGTAATTTTTTATTTTGATGGCGAAATTCACAATTTCGGCGTGGTATGAGTGTGGTAGTGGTGATAACTTTTTCAGTTGTGATATAACTTGCCGCATGACGTTTTCTGGTCTGCCGAACCTCAGTTCGAGTGTGTCTATGATATCGTGGGGCGAGCTCGCTCCCATCAACAATGCAGCGGCTGCATCTTTTGCGTCGCCGCGCAAACACTTTCGTAGACGCCACACATTTTCAGTATCACTGTACTTACATACCCGTGACGATTCATAAAACGCTTCCCGAAATTGTATCCATTCCAACGGATCCCCAAAGTACAAAGGCAGATCCTTCGAGGTGGCCAGCCTGGACAACAGCACCTTATTGCCAGTGTTAGAATTAGATGAGACGACAGCCTCTTTAATCGCGTTGGTCAGCTCCTCAATGGCGCGATGAGTACTTGTAGCGGTAGTAGGCGGCATAGCCATCTCGTTGCCGGCAATGTTGCGGTGGCACTCACCGCCCCCGACAGTCGCTTTGTTGCAATCGTGCGACGTGTCAGGTTCAGCAACAGACTTTTCCAACCAATTCTCCACTTTGCTTTTGTAGGAAACTGATGAAGAATGATTTGAGCAGCGCGATTCCAACTCGGCTAAGTCCATGGCCAATTTCTTGTCAATCAATTCTATTTCGATCTTCGCTTTGACTTGAGCGGCTTCGTATTCTAGTTGCTTCCGCCGTATTGCTGACGACGGCGCGCGTGAGTTGCGAGAACTTTTGCACTCGCTGCCGCCATCTTGTTTCAAGCTCGAGTTAGCACGTGGGCGTGGTGCACCGATATCTGAATGCACTTTCCCGACTTCTTTCACAGCATCCATGCTGCCAAGCAGCAGATCCGATTTGAGTTCAAGTCGTTTTCCTTCTTCGTTAGTCAGTTGCTCCTTCATTTGTGCACGTGTTTTCACCACACGCGGCGTGTGGAACAACGACATCCCTGCTACACAGGTTTTGTTTCTCACTTCTGCAGTAGGTACCGATATACAATTCGGCTCGATGGACCAACTTTGTAGCTGATAGGTGGTTATCGGTGGTGAGAAATTAAGAAAAGACTGGTGGATCTGCGATTGAGCGTAGGCAGAATGTGAATGGCGCCTAGGCTTGACTATTGCGCGGGAATGGTGCTACAGCGTAACGCGAGTGCACGCTGTGAGCATACGAAGCACACTGCCTCTCCAAAAGAAAGGATATCAAAAGGTCGCGTAATGGCCGCTGGTGCCCAATGGCATGTATTCACCAATAAGAGCGCATTGTCTCGCGCATGCGCGAGTCGCATTCTGCCCAATTTTGTTCCCATTTTATTAGAAAATCAATCAATACAATTACAAACATGTTGCAATGACAATTAAAACATTTATTACAAATATCTCGTTATATTTACTTAATTTAGGTATCTTTTTATTAGGTATATATTCACTAACATGTCGTATTATAATAAATTAACATCAAACAGGAAGTAAAGCTAGTGGGGAAATAATACACAGGGGCAAATATAATCTAAGATGGAGCCACCATAGCTGGTCTCAATGCGACCAATGAGGTTAAGCTATTTTGAAATATAGTGACATTACCACATTTTCAACCAATGACGATGTTGGGAACCAGCTATGCTAGCGCCATTAGTTCCGTGTCTCCCCATTATGTGGTCAGACCAATCACATTAGCACAGATTATTTACAAATGTTGCCATCGACAACAAATGGGATCAACTGAATGTACCTACGCTTTTCACAAAAAAAAGGACCATGTACGGACTTCTCTGTAAAAGTTATCCGTGGTCATATATAAAAAAAATACGCGTCGAATTGAGAACTGCCTTCTTTTTGTTTCGTCGGTTAAAAAACCAATCTTGAGGCAATTTACACGTTTGCGGCGGCGATCTCTCGCGTCCGGCCCTGGTGCAAGCCATGGTCCGGAGCGAGACGGAATGGGACGCCGTCACCTCCTTCTGCGAAGCAGTAATGCTAGAGAAGGAGGTGGCGGAACGTTAGAGGGAGAGAACCTCTCAACGTCCCGGCCGCCGCGGCAGACGCCCCGGGCTTCCGGGGCAACCACGTGGTCCCCGGCCACCGTAGGCGCGGGCCTGTGGACGGTGGGCTATGGGCTAGCTCGCCGTCCGTCCGTCTCATGACGACAGGCCGTGTCGACGGCGCGTTCGTGTTCCACGCGCGCCTAAAAGAGAGTCAGCAAAAAGGAAGGGCCGATCCGCAAGGACCGATGTCTGCCGGGGTTGCGGGACTGTTCGAAAGAGATACCGTGGCCCCGGAACAAAAGGGCGATGAAGGAACATGGCTGGGTTTTAGTCAGTAAAAGTCTGACACTCCCTCCTGCTCCGCCCAGAGCAGGAGGAGTCATTTGATGATTACCCACCCGAAAAAAAAAAAACAAAAAATAGGCAACTGACACGGGCGAGGGTCATTCAATTCAGAAAATGGAGTGAAATAAACAACGCCGTCTATCGACCAAAATGTTAAACTGCTAAAGTATAAAATATTACCTATGCTATAATTTTTTTTTAAATCTGGTCAGTCGATTTAAAAGTTATGACTGTGGTGAGCACATTTTTAGTCATTGGTATTATTTTAGTTCAACAGATGTCGCTGCATGTATGTATCTTACATTTGATGATTAGTTCTTCTTGAAAACTTTAAGTTCATATATCTTTTGATAGAATTAACCGATTTCAATGAAACAAACACTAAATCATACCCCAAGTTACACACAATTTTTATGTATATACATTGTCAGCATTGAATTCGTAGATTTTACGTGATGTGCGCACAAACAAACAGACAAACAGACAAAAATTTCAAAAATGATGGAAATGGGTTCTGTTACTTATCTTTTCACACGCTGGCTATTTTTTGTTTCAATTTCTTCAATGTACAAAAATGACTTTTCTACAGATTTATTATATGTATAGATTTGATTTACTTAAATGTTATTAATGCCGATTTGAGCGAGCCTGTACAGCAATCTGGCCTCCCTCGACAAAGGGAAGGACAAAATGCCCATATCTGAGGGAATGATATTAATTTAAGTTTTTATAAAATTTCTAAAGGCTTCGTGCCGGACACACTCCCTAAATATGTGGCAAAAATCTCCTAATATATCGCATTCAAGTAATTTGTACTTAGAAACGGACACAATATAACTTTTTTTCTCGCAATTTCATGTCGGACATTTTTGATCCGACACTCTAGCAGAAATAAAAACTTTAGGGGAACGTTAAACAGAGAATGAGTTCCCTTTTAACGATGCAATAAAGGTTACATTACTTCAGCAGAATAAATAAAATGCGCACACGGCAAACGTTCTGCCAAAAATATTTTCAGTGACTTTTGTCCCTCCACAGACTCAAAGCATTTTATAGTCTGTGGTTCGTTTAGGAATTACGAATGAAATATGAGAGGTCAAATGTTTTATGTTAGAGTTTTATGTGGGTTAAAATATTAAAGGAACTTATGTCACATTGGTGATCACAGTTATTTTATTATGGGCCGGTTGAAGTACAGCACAATGTGATTTTCATTATTTCTAGTAAATTCATGTAATGAAAAAAACATTTTTTGTCAATAATTGTTGAAATGGAAACATTTATTTATGTATATAAGTACTAGATATAATATATAGGCCTGTACTAGATTAATTAGGCTAGTAATTTTTAGTGTCTAGACTGCTGAGTGCGCGGCGAAGTGTTATTGAGTTTTCCCATCAGGAATTTCTCAGTAGCAGCCGTGGAGTCTGACTGGTGAAATGTGGGTATACTCTTAGGTACACCTCTGTCCTCTGAGGATTACAGGCGTGATATTATGTCATGTAAATATTGCCATCTTAGTAAGTATTCATTCAAAACAACTTTAACTTAAAACTCCGTGCAGTAATAAAAAAAAACAATCGCGGCAGTCTTTGGGGACTGCTGATAGAAGTGAAAACAAAATATACACAGGTCCCGCTCCAGTCATAGCACTGCCCCGCGCACGTCTATGTGGTGCTACGCCGTAGCGGATCGCCTACGAGTGCTACGAAGCGTGACCGCACGTTACGTCAAGTGTCGATGACTTCAATGTTTTTCCTTCACCCAAAAAGTGCTTAACGCGCCTAAAGAAGTTTTCACTTCAAAAATTGCAACCAAAACTCACAAGTGCACAATCTCCCCTCATTTCAGTTGTATAGTCGTTGGTGTAAAAATCACGTCTTTGTCTACACTGATAATTCCTTAAGAAGGAAAACGATCCAGCTTTTAACCCCGCAATCCTGTTAACTCTGTGCGGTGTTGATGAAGTTTTTATTCGATTTAAACTTCCTGTTGCTTGAAGTATTGTTTTGTTTAGGTACTTTACTGAATCACAATTTTGTAAGTGTAAGATTAAAGTAGACAAGTAAAACTTCCTTGATGCTTAGCATATTTTTTTACGTTTAGCGCTTAAAGTAGTTAAGTAATTAACTGCGTTACAAGCGGGTTTAAGCCTTAGAAAAATAGCTGTAAATTGTGAACCTCGGTATTTTTAATAGAGAGGAAATTATTTACCAATCACATTATTTATTCGTTTTTTAACTAAGACAATAATGACATTATTAATTCGTTTTTGTCTCCACCAGTCTTAAAATGAAAAAAATAATCCAAAATCTAGAAGTTACTGGCCGCTGTAATACCTAACTCATGTTAAAATAAGTAACTAAAAAGGCATAAGATAAACGGGGAATGTCTTATATTACCGAAGGAATTATATAATGATTCATGAAAATATTTTTCCTTTTCAACGTTTAAAATTAATTTGAAAATATTCAGACCCGTAGAGACTAGCTCAGATGTTTCCATAAGATTTACGACCTGAACTTGTCATAAATTATAATGATAAAACACCGCTAATATTCAGCTGGCTGTTAGGTTTTAATAAGTTATTTTTAGTTGAATTTTTTGGTGTAAAGGACTAAAATAATAAATTTTTGATCAATCATTTACGTCGACGTATATTTTTTTACATACTCTTACACACTCTCGGCTAATCAAATGTTTTTTTGTGTACTTCGTAATTGGCGTAATGTTCGATTATTATTTTTTATGTCAATGTTCTGTCAGCTGTGCAGCTACCTTTTATAAAATAAATAAATACTGAAGAAAATAGTATTACTAAAAAAATTAAACTTAATTTAAATTACGCTCAACAACTATTAGTTGACTCATAAGTCCCAGAATTAAGTCCCAGATACTCCCTCAGAGAAAAATTTAAAGATACTAATATTCTTACTGTGCCCTCTCAGTTTATTTATACGCCCTTTGTACCTTTTGTACGCCCACAAAAATATTAATTTATTTAAAAAATACAGTGATATCCACAACACAAACACGAGGAACAAACACAAATTTGTTGTTCCTGCAACGAGGCTCAAAAAAATAGGAGGTACGTTCAGATGCCAATGTATACGCTTTTACAATAAACTTCCGAGCCAAATTCAAGCACTAAGCCTAAATAAATTCAAATCGTTTATAAAACGGAAGCTGTGCCTGAAAGCCTACTATCATGTTAATCACTATCTTGAAGATAAAAAAGCTTGGGATTAAGCTGCTCCAATGAAATTTGCTCTGTGAATGTCGAAATTTCGGACTTCGCTTGTTTATTATTGATTCCTTTCTTTTATACACTCTGACATTGAATTTTTTTTGACATGTATTTTATTATTTTACTTTTTTATTTTTTATTGTTTTATGTGACATTTACTGATTTGACATGAATACTTATTTTTTTAAGTATTTTACTTTTTTATTTTATTATCATTGCGACATTTAATGATTTTTGTGTTTTTTTTTTTTTACTTACATTCATTTGAAAATAATTTGTTATTAATTTTATTTGATTATTGTGAATGTGGGGACCATGTGGGTCACATTTTTATTTTTTGTTTGTTTTTTTTCCACAACTGTCTGGCAGTTTGAGTACTATAAGCGACCTTCCCAAATGTCCTTTCTTTGGTATTGTTCGTCGTTTCGTTGAGCTCCTTGAGTTATAAGTCGAGCTACACGTTAACTGACAAATGCTTGCACTGACTGGACAGGTCCACTCAAATCTGTATGGTTCTTTCTTCAAAAGACCATCTCAGACACTAATCTGCATAGTCCTCATGTGAATTGAGCAAGATTGTCTGGACTTTAAAAGAGACTATGACCTCTGAGTTTGTTTCGGCTGTTTCTTCTCAGAGTAGTCAGGTACGAAACACTGGCCCCATCTAGTTTTAAGAAATGACGTGTAAAAGTGTTTGTAAAAACCTACTTGCAAAATAAACATCATTTATCATTTATCATAGACCTCTCAGTTTATTGCATTCTATGAATTCGCCTTAAAATAAAAAAAAAACTAATATCAAGTTCATAAAATGAATGCCACTCTTCTAAAAAGTCTACTCGATTCGTTTTTTTTTTTATAATTAAAACAAAGACAAAGGAGTTTTCCAAGTGAATTGTTCACGAAAACTCATTAACACAATGGTGGACGCCAGAAATTGAGTGGTTGGCTAAAAAATTATGAATGAAAATCGTTTTATTCATTTGAAAAGAATAGCTAAAGGCTATTAAATCTAGGCTTAGCGTACGAAAATTAAAAAAAAAACAACTTGGTTGGCATTAAGTACTAATTATTATCTACTCAGGCGAGTATTATTTTAAGGCAAGCCGTATAATACAATAATTTAACAGAGATGTATTTTTATATCTGTGACTTAAACCCAGTTAACATGGTAAGCATAATGTGGAGATAAAGTCGGGTTTTCAGCAAAAATCTAATTTTTATCCCATTAGGTTAAGTTAATAAAGCCTAAGATCCTAGGGTATGCCGCCATTTTGGCCTCTATGGCTTTACATTAATTGGATAGAGCACCAAAATTATGATTAAATGTTTGTACTAACATCATAACTTCGTAAGTTGTCGGTATAATATGTTAACATGAAGAAAATAATAAATAAAGATCAACACCAAAACAAAGTAAACCCCCTTAATAAATTTAACTAAAACTTGGTTCAACAACCCGTTTATCCGCTAACATTTCATTTAGACAACCCTCAAATAGCTCAATCTTGCTTGCTGTAAAAAAGACGAACGAAATATTTACTCACAATATTTTGAAGTCCTGTTTATTTATTATGTGTGCCGCGTCTACGTTTTTGCATAAACTCCTTGCAGTGAAAATGACGTGTATTGGATTTCCATGCATAATGTACAAGATTGTATTGAAGGATGACAGATAAGCTCGTTTTATAGCTTCGAGCTTCTGCTGTTTCTTAGGGTTAAGAGGGGGTATTTTGAACTTTTAATAAAATTCACTCAACTCTACTTTCTCTTTAGATATAGCTGTATGTTTCGTAATTTACTTTATAACACATTTGCCCGTAAAGTGTATTGTATCTCATTACGTACTTGTGACGCACGGTTCATCAAGATGGTCCGTCTAAAACGAACGGTACTTTTTTAAATCTTAGCAAACAGTTTTTATGTCAGAAAAGTCGTCAACATTTTATGAATAAAATTAACTTTGGGAGATAAAATATAATAATAATAACTTGGCAACATTAAAAATACCAACTGGCAACGTAATAATCAATTTTACAAATTGTTCAAATTTTTATAACTGCTTTAACAAGTGATTAAATATTTATTCGTTTAAGAAAGTCCGAGTTGGATTTATTTCCTCGCAAATATATTATAAAACGTCGTATGACATACGTGCGCTTTGATAATTACAGCCTCTGCTTTCTTGTTACTGTAGCCCTCGCCTACGGCTCGGGCTAGCAATATCGCCTCGGCTGTAATTTTCAACTTACCGCACTTATATAATAATGTACTATTTGATATGTTTTATTGAAAATGTACTATCTGAGACTTGGACTTCACCTACGGAACGCCTATTCTTTTCCAATTAGATATTCCGACATGGACATCTTTAAACTCTATGAAAGTCAAACTCCAAACCATTAACTCAATCCTCCACAGCGTGACTTCAAACACTGCTGGTCCTTTTTTTGCTTCATATAAATGTTACTGAGGCAGCCCCATTCAAGTTTTAGCGGCAATGGCAGTATTATCGTCTTGCCGCAGACGGCAGTTTTCGGACACAGATTGGTCACAACTTAGCTCCATTTATCATCACGCTACCTTGCTAGGTGTTCCGTTTACCTCCATTTGAGTTCTTTAAAGTAATTTCCAACAAGAAATATCTCGAAAACACACAACACACATGACGCGCTATATAAAAGATTTTCCTTTATAAGTTCTTAAACCCTATCGTGCAGATCTCCGGAGACCTTGACCATAGCATAACGTATGTCCTCTCATAAAACAGGCTTACATCCTTATTGCCAAACCGATGTTACTGCCAAGTACACGGAAAAATAAAGCTGGATGGGTTACGTCCTTTGTGGTCGTAGATTTTTTATGTGATAGTCCTTGTTTAGTTCATATTTTTATGTTTTTTTTGTTTCTTTACTGTATGGGTAAGTAGAGGATTTTTCCTTCCTGCGAATTATTTTATGGAGTTTTGAGTCGTTCGGCTTATTGAAAAGCTTTTTTCTGTAAGGCAACTTTTAAGCCTGCTGTTAAGTCCAACTGCAGGCAAGGTTAAAAAAGTAAAAACTTTTGAAACGTGTTGATGTTGAACCAATCAATAACCTTACTTCAAAAAGTCATAAAAAAACAGCTGATCATCTGCCTAGCCTTTTCCCAAATATGTTGGGGTCCAGTCTAACCGGATGCAACGTAATACCCCCCTTGGTAAGACTGGTTGTCAGACTATAGGGCCACGGACAACCAGTAACGACTGTCAATGATCTACAAATGAAAGCCGGAAGCAACGGCTTAACATGCTTTCCAAGGCTGGTCACCCAACCTCGGAAAAATGTAGAAAAGCGCGGCTGAAGATCGACCCGACCGGCTGTTTTTGTTTAGCTACGAGCACCTCTGGTCTCCAAAAACAAACTATCTAACAAAATATCATACTCCTTCGTCTTTTTATAGATCTACGTAAAAAGAAGTCCAATAAAAGATCTAAGTCTTGTTAGAAAAGGATGTCATGCATAACATTTAAACTAGCACATATTTCAAACTATTTTACCTAGATTTATATATAAATGAATTATACTCTTGGCTACGTAGCCAAATATTTCCATGAAACCGGCTGACCATAGAAATTTTATGGAAAATACGTTTTTCTCTTTATGTCCATGCAAATTTTGTGGGTTTTATGGACTTCAATAGGTTAGGTATGCAGTTTGCTTTCAAATTACTTTGCTTGATTAAAATAAGGAATTGGATTATCTACTTGTTAAGCGGTTCACGTTTTTACCATCAACTGGAGGAGTGATGAAAGTCGGTCTGTATAATATGTGGTAGGTACCTACTTTTCTTTATATTCCATGGTGTAATTTGTGTATTATTCTGGAAATGTTTGCAAATATTTTGTGTATTGGAGTGTGTTAAATAATCTTTACTTTATACTGAAAATAGCGGATATCATGCGGTTTCACCCGCGTAGTTCCCGTTCCCGTGGGAGTACGGGGATAAAACATAGCTTATGTTACTCAGGATGAATGTAGCATTCTAATGATGAAAGCATGTTTGAAATCGGCGCAGCAGTTTTTGAGTTTATTCATTACAAACATACACACAAAAATACAAATCTTTTCTCTTTATAATATTACTGTAGATAAGTGCAGCTTTGGAAATTAAATAACGTCTTTGAAATAGCTTCACCTAAATCTTAATTATAAGATAAAACATATAATGGAGAATGCAAAACCTCTTCTTAGCTTAATATTTTTTGCTCGTCCTCTGTAAGCCATACGGTGCATCTTTGTTTGTTTTATTTTCCTTTCCTCTTATATTTTTAATGATCCTCTACGTTCAATGCTTTCTATAAAAGGATAAAGGAAAATAATGTCTATTGTCTCATTGTGTTTCAAGATCACAAAGACACGATAAAGTTCGATGAATAAAGTGCATTCTTGTTTTTAGAACAATTATGCTCGGAGTATGCATTCCGCATTGAATTGGCACTGAATACTTTTTTTACTAAGTAGTCGATTTACAATAGGAGTGTGAGCGTGAATATTCGTAGCTTAGAGATACTTTTACCAATTTTGTGTTCTTTTTACTATGCTTTATTTATTTTAATTTCCTGAAGTGACTTACAAATGTTACAGTCACATATCCCTGGATTTACAATTATTAGGGATTGCTGCTCCCTGTGTTATCATACTATCCGTTTCGATATACGCTCTATCTTTTAAGCTTAATCGTAAACTTGTAGCTTGTTGAGTATGAGGATCGTAGTTGTACAGTAATAGTATAATTAACATAACTTCACGCCTGTTATTCCCGAAGGGTTAGGCACAGGTGTAGGTACCTAATAGTACGCCCACATTTCGCCAGTTATATTTAAGTCCCATGTAATAGGGGGCGAGCCTATTGCCATCAACCGAGCACAAATCCAGACTCTGTGGCTGCTACTGAGAAATTCCTGATGGAAAAACACAATAACACTTTACCCGACCTGGGATCGAAGCACGGATCTCATGCTCAGCACACGCGCTTGCAATCACTAGACCAGCTTGGCAGGCATTTGGTACAATACTGTAAAATTTGGAAAGACGGACCAATTAAAAATGGTTTGAAAGGAGTTCGTCCCTCGTACACAAAATTAACGAATGAAAAATTATATCGAACTAATTGTTATGTCCGTCGGCAGCAGGGTGCGGGAAAAAAATACATAGAAAAGATTTAGATTACTCCAATTTAGAATAAAAAAGTTAGTGAACACAACATGCACAGGCCGGTTACGCCTCGTGTCTCCCATCGTGAGGGTGCGAAATCTCGGAAATCTATAGCAAAACCAATCTACCTGAGGCGGAAAGCTAAAAAATTTGAACTCGCTTCGCTTGCTCAGACTTAATAAACTTCTCAATTATAAATAGGTATAGAATTAGCCATAGTTATATAATAAGGACATAATAAAACCTATCTAACTCGAGGTAGGGGCTAAAAATTTCAAACTAGCTACGCTCTTTATTTTTTGGTTTGTTAATAGTCTTTTCCGAATAAACTATTCAAACTTACTTACCTTTCACGAATTACCAAGCGAGAATTTAACTTTTCCGAAGAGGAATACAAAAAAATTCGAGCTGCTTTCATGGAATTGAAAATGCACCCTCCTGGATATAATCCTGCCGGCGCCCATATGTCCGAGATTCACAAAAATAAAAACTTGAAAGAATTAACTGTAATAATGTACTTATACAGTACATACAGAGTACATACATAGACCGCGTAGATTAAGTCTTTCTTTTCTGAAGCGCGAACGTACAACTTAATCCAGTGCATTTATGAAAGCCGGCGATCTCAAAGCCCGGATTTAGCTCAAAAATAGAGTTGCTTACAGGAAAAGCGAAGTATGCTTGTAAATAAAATTGTTTCTTGAAAATTAAAAACTCTTGAACAGTATATAAATATAAAGTATAATTAGAATTTGTATGAGCTACTGGAATTCTAATTTACTACCAACTAATTGTAGCTAGGTACTAATGGGTTTAAACCGGCAGTAAAATAACATTTTAAGCTGCGGGGTATTCCTCATGGATCCCCTTCATCTTACGAAAATAGGGTGTTTTTGGGACATGCCCGCCACACTATTCCCAACCGCAATTCCTGATAGCCACAATCATCAGTGGCGTTCACCAAAAAAAGCGCCAACACAATGAAGCTCGAAGAAGTCCCAGAGAAACAATTTAACTGTCTTGGATCTCGCAACGAAAGGAATCAGAAAATAATAGCGGAGAAGGAGGAGAAACAAAATTTGGACTTCCCTCCATTTTAGCAGGAGGCAGAACAAAACAGGGATATGTCAGACTCCTATAGTAAAACCCCGTGATTTCTAACTACCACCACGAGTCGAGGGCCTGGGAGAAACTCCAAGATTACCGAGCACCCCTGCCTAGAACTATAATAGTTATTTTATGCAACTGTTGTATAATAAGGGGTAACACGAATGTGGGTTTATCACACGAGGAGAAGCCGAGTGTGATAATAGTATCACATTAGTGTTTTAATACCTAATTATGTACAGTTGCATACAAGACTTTATCTACATCCATGATATGAATCCTCCATAAAAGGTTCTGAAACCATAGAGTGTTTTAGTGTTGTAAGAAGTCTATGTAAATTTATGGAAAGTTTAATTGCTGAGTATTTAATATCGAACAAAAACGGCGGGATACGACGTGAATTCGATTTAACCTATAAGTTTTTTTGTATTACGGCGCTGTGGTAGTGAATCGCACGTGTATAACAATGTTCTTTTTTTAAATGAGTTGCATAATGAAATTTAGTACAACATTATAACACCCGTTCGGATGATATAATGGTTATTATGACACTGGCTGTTTTAATGTTGGCAAGAAGTTAACTGTTTCAGATACTTATAAAGAGAATTTATAGCATGGGTGTAGATAAAATATCTAATAGCACTGTGATATCCAACCTTCCCACACCTTTCCGAACAAGCCTTTCAACATTACCATAACAATATTCCAACAGACGAAGACAAGCCATTTAAAAAGACTAACAAACATCCACCATTTGTTCCATATGACACAAACGCAGTAATCCTATGTCCATCCACAGTCCAAGCAGCTCGGAATAAGCCCCTTTATCTTAGGGTTATCATACGTCCGGAATTATCCGGGCTTCTCCGGAATACGGGGGAGGGGGCGGTTTCTAAAACGGTATTTGCGGAAATTATAATTTTAAAACCGTTTAAATGATAATGTAAAAAAACAACAAGTAAACCAATGAATTAAATCGTCATCGGAATCAAAAATATCACTTGCCTAGGTGCATATCATATAATGTAAGAAGCTGTTATGATTTTTATTTTAATCACACCGAAATGTTCTGCAGCAAATCATTCCCGGTAAATATCTAAATAAACTTATAATACCTAATAATCATCATTTTAATTCAGATAAATTATTTTACATCCATATAAATTGTGAGTAAACATGATCTTTAAAACTATGTTAGTAGAACATGTAGGTTTGACATGAAATGCATAATACTTATACTGCAAAAAAAATGTCCGGAGTTTTCTTCAAATCCTCTAAGTTTTCTCCGGAAATCTTATTTATAGATTTGGGAAAAAATTACTTTATCTGAACAATGCACAGAGTATGGTCGCGAAAAATCTCCGACGTTCAGAAAATGTCGAGCAAGCTTCATGTTCATAGAAATTCTGATAACGTTGCGGTTCAGTATAGTGACATTTTTGCATGGTTATCTTGAAAATGGGTCGTAGTTCTCTTTATTAGGTAAGTTGAGGTTTTCGGGGAAAGTTGAGGTTTGCAGTAAATAATACTCGTGTCCTCCGGTAATTTCCTGCATGCGGCGGACGTGATCCATCGAGGTCAGCCCAGAAAGAGGTGCCGAGACGATCTGGATGCGTACCGCAAAGGCTGGTTTAAGGAATCACGAGAAAAGAGCACATAGAAGGAATTGGGGAAGGCCATTGACCAGCAGTGTGACAGTACGGGCTCTTGAAAAAAATACAATAACACTTGTGTGAATCGATTTTGAACAAGGTTTATTAAATGGAAAAGTATAAAAATAAGCTTCTGTATACCGCAGTCAATCCATATAATTTTTGGCTGACAAGAAAGAGAAAAATGTATCCATGACAAATTTTACGGCTAGGCGGCATCTCGAAAGTCTGCGGAGCTCACAATTTTGCGAATGTGGTGCGAAGCTCGAAGGTAAAAGGTGTGACTGGCGATAATTCATGTCCTGAGCTCGCGCTATTGATATATTGCCTTCGTAGCGTCACGTTCGCTGTGTTGTAGAAAAATAAAAATATAGATCAGAACTTCGCTAGATATTAAGCATATTGTAAGGATTTGTGTCAATAAAGTATTATTATTATTACTAGCTGTTGCCCGTGGCTTCATTCGCGTGGCAATTTTGATTGTGTTTGTAAGTACGAACAAAAACCTTTTAAAATCAATATTGCTTACCTCCCACAACATACGGCGTGATAATATGTAGCCTTCCTTGGTTTACAAAGAACATTTTTGCTGAATTTAAATTCAGCAAAAATGACTACTGACGAATACACACAGACAAACAGACAAAAATTCTAAAAAGTCACTTTTTGTCATCACGTTTTTCTAACAAAAGTCATCATTCATTCATTCATTCTTATTCTTTATTGCACACAAAATTAAAAAAGTATACACACAAATTAAAATATATAGCTTATGTACAACGGCGAGCTTAACCCAGAATTGGGTTTTCTTACAGCAAACCTTACTTTTGTTGTGAAATTTGCAGAAGAGGATAAACTTATGTGCACAAACAATACAGTTAAAAACTTAAATTAACTTATTTTATACACTAAACTAATACATGCAATATAATATACGCAATACATACAATATATATATATATATATATACACTGAAAAAAACAAAAAAACACTATTTACAAACTATAATCATGTAGACAGGAAATGTTCTTTTATCCTGTCTACATGATTATAGTTTATTGTTTAGTTGTTTGTTACTTTATCTTTCTTTTAAAAGTCACTTATTTTTTCTCGAAAATTCTCAATGTACAGTTTTTCTTTACTGTTTTATAATATGTATAGATTTAGTTATGTGCCATTTGTTTTGGCTGTGTTGCTTTGAGCGAGATACTTGAGTGTGACATCAGGATGTGTCATAAAAGTACAACTTAAGTTCTACCTAGAGTTATTATTTTAGTAGGGTCTCTAGTCAACAAGATCCACAGCATTACTTACGCTGTATCATTGAAAAGTAATGCGTAATATGATTTTTTTCTTTATGTATTTACTGGGCTAGAAGGCTGCAAAAGTAAGGCACATAATGCCTATTAAAATTGTCTAGACTAGCGTAAAATTAAAGGAGCTAGACCAATTTCAACCGCCAAAAAGGACGACTCAGTTCAAAGGCCAAAAAAAATATCAAAGTAAAGTTTATTTAACCCAAAAAAACCTAATATAAAAGCTAAACAATTTACCCAACAAACAATATTGTTAAACCAGTATTTTGTAACAAAAAGGCAAGCCGTATGTATTCCTTGAATACATCCATCTGAAACATAATAGTACAAAGAGTTTATTTATAAATCTTACAAAACCGTCATGTACAGACTTGGGGTCTCAGGTAGTGTAAGGAACATTTCATAGCCATCGATCGCACGTCAAATCCAAACACAATAGAGACTAAACTTGCTCACTCAATTTTGCTTAGACCGTGTACACAATAAAGACGGCCAAATATTTTGCACAGGTTTGTATACATTGTAAAAATATTGTGATAGTAGTAAGGGTGTTTTTAAGGGGCAGAAAACTTTAAATTGAAATTCTAATGTAAAAAAAAACGCCCGATATTTTTTTTCAAGGGACAAGCCCGCCACACTGTTCCCAACCACTGTAACTCCTGAAAGCCAGAATCAACAGTGGCGACCACCAGAAAAGCGCCGAGACAATGAAGCTCGACGAAGTCCCAGAGAATGAATTTAACTGTCTTGGATCCCGCAACGAAATTAATCAGAAAAGTATAGCGGAGGAGTAGGAAAATCTGTAATTTCCACTTCCCTCCATATCAGCAGGAGACACAAAGAAACAAGGCCAATAGGCGCAAAGGGACGTTCACAACTGGGATAGGCCCAGTTGCCTAGCACCACGGATAAAATATTAACATTAATGGGTCCTAAGTTGTGAGCAGTTATATTTGATTCCAATAATAGGTATGGCAAAAACGTTTGAACGCACGGAAATTTGTTCTAGTTTCTACAAGGTCTGTGTAGTAAATAACTCCGGATGTAACCTGTACACTATCCAACATAATATTGCGTTCATTCTGCCAAAGACTGCACTCCCATAAAATATGATGTGCTGATTGTTCATATTCGCAGTCAGATGTGGAACATTGACAAAGAGGCGAGTCAACAAGCTTGAAGGAAAATAATTTACTCTTAAAGTTACCATGACCGGTGAGAAATTGAGCAACACAGTGATCAACCTCCAGCCATGTCCTGGCCAGCCGTTCACGAACGGATGGAAAGAACTGGTGGAGGTGTCGGCCCTTGATGGAATTATCCCACCTACATTGCCATTCAGACAAAAGTTCCTCCCAGACGTCGGTCTGTGGTTTGAATAATCTAGAAATCTTATCACGGTCACGTAGGGTTAAAAAGTCTGCGTCCGTGGTCTCACGCGCGTTATAGTACATTGCAGCCCGTCGCTGCACTTCAAGATCGACTGGAAGTACACCTGCAAGTACCGGTAAGGCTTCAGTACTAACCGTCCTATACGCTTTGCATAAGAATATCAAAGCCAAACGCTGGCTTTGAAGCAATTTACGTCGTACCGCTCCTATGGTGGCCCTATCGGCCCAAACAGGTGCCCCGTAGCACATACACCCCAAATAGGTAGCCCCATAAATGGTCTTTAAAGTTAGAAATGACAGACCCCACGTAGATTTGGATATTCTAGTTAAGGCATAAAAGTTCTTTTTAGCTTTTTCACCGACAGTTTTTATATGATCTATGAATGAAAAATTCTTCTCTAAGACCAAACCAAGGTAGCACACGGACTGCTTTCTTTTCACGGGAACGTTATTAAATTTAATACTAGGTGTTTGATCGTATCATGTACTTTAGTTGCCTCAATACAGAGCTACGAAACAGTCGTGTCATTTTATTCAAAAATAGCAAAAATACCCCAAAACCTCACAATCAACCTTACGTCGTCAACATATGGTCGCAAATCGAGCCGCATAATCAGTACCTGGCACACCTGTGGGTCATTAGTGAATCGGTAGCCGAGCGAGCTGAGAACAAAAGGCCGCATTCCAGAGATAAGAAGACGACTTGTTTACGCAAAAGTGTGAAGTTTTTATATGAACTTAGATTTATTATATACAAGTGTGGTTGACTATTCATAACGCAAGTTTAGTGAGATTACAATACGTACATAATAGAACGTTATAATGGCTACTTTAACTTCGGAGCAACAAAAATATTTGAATACACTAGAAGACGTTGCAAATTTGATACAAAAAACACAAGTGAACTTAAAGAAGTGTTCTAAAGTGAGACTTACGGACGGTTACATAAGGGCTAGATTGAAGTGCATTGAAGAGTATTGGTGTTCATTTAAGCAAGCTCATGAGATGTTGACACAATGTACTCAGAGAGACAAGCGTGGAGAAATCCCGTACTTTCTCAATGAAGACTTTTTCGTCGTTGAAGACCTGTACCTTTGCTTACAAGCAGACATGACAGACATGTTGAGCAAAATGCAGCAAACATCAATGGAAACATCAAACTCATCGTCGTTTGGTGGTCAAGGGCAATGTTCGATCGTAAAACTGCCTCGGATTCAATTACCAACCTTTTCGGGCAAATACGAGGAGTGGCCTACATACCAGGACATGTTCATATCACTTGTGCACAATAATTCTTCAATCAGTGACGTTCAAAAACTACATTACCTAAAATCTAGTGTTACCGGTGAGGCAGAAATAATATTACGGCACATCCAAGTTACGGACAGTAATTACAATCAAGCATGGCAGTTGTTAAAAGACCGATACGGAAATAAACGTGTTATTGTGTTTTCTGTTTTGCAACGACCTTTTTATCAAAAGAAAATCACAACGCAAACAGCTAACAGTGTGAAGACTTTATTAGATACTACAACAGAGTGCATAAATAACCTAAAAAACTTGAAAATTAACACCGATTCCTGGGATCCATTAATAATATTTCTGGTGATTCAGAAGCTGGACCAGGAATCACATAAAGAGTGGGAAACTTATGCCTATAAGGACGGGTCAGAGGAGATACCACCTTGGGCAGATTTAAAAAGATTTTTAGAATCAAAATTTAGAACTCTGGAAATGATACAACCCGTAACAAACAAAGACCGTACAGTCAAGGAGCGATCATACCATGCCGTGAGTGCTGTTAAAGAAAAAAGCTGTGTACTTTGTAGTGAAAAGCATACCTTATGTCATTGCAAACAATTTATTAAAATGGACCTTACTCAACGTAACAACTATGTAAAAGAAAAACAGCTTTGTTTCAACTGCTTGCTTCCGGGTCACTCAGTTTATAAATGCAAGGTACCAGTTACTTGCCGCCTATGTAGAAGACGTCACCATTCCTTGCTCCACAAATCAGAGGCTTCGAAGGGTCCTACAGAGTCCACACCTAACCAACCTATACAACCATCGACGTCTCAACAAGAAGACAACAAGGAGGCTATTACAAGTCTTCATGTTGGTGTTGGAGTATCTGGAAGAGCATTATTAGCAACTGCACTAGTCAAGGTAAAAGGAGAAAATGGACATGCGACACTGTTAAGGGTTCTTGTAGATCAAGGCTCACAAGCGAGCTTCATAAGTGAAAAGGCAACTCAATTATTGAAGCTTCAAAGAAAATCAATTGAAGGCACTGTGACAGGTGTGGGTTCTATGAAGACACCTATTAAACACGTGGTTCAGCTAAACATATTATCGAGAGGGAAACCAGAATTCAACATGCACGTCGAAGCTTACGTCATGACCAAGCAACTGACCACGAGAATACCACATCATACAATGACTGTTCACAACTGGCAGCACCTGGAGGGTCTTGATCTTGCTGATCCAGAGTACAACATACCAGGCCCGATAGATATGTTGCTTGGTGTAAAGGAATATGCACGAATAGTCGAACACAAATTAGTTAAGGGTCCGCCAGGGTCTCCGTGTGCACAGAAAACAACCCTAGGATGGATATTGTTTGGAGAAATAGATACAACACAACAGGAACATTCATTTCTTGTCATACATCACCAAGTAGACGTTGAGAACATGTTAAAGGCTCTTTGGGAGATAGACACAACTACAAGGCGAAAAAATACAAAAGAGGAACAATTATGTGAAGATATTTATCACAAAACATATACAAGAAATGAACAAGGAAGATTTATAGTGAAACTACCGTTTAAAACAAATTGTATTCAATCAACCGAAGGAAATTCAAGAGATATAGCTAAAACAAGATTGATACATTTAGAAAGAAGGTTTAATAATCAGCCTAAGTTAAAGGAAGAATACAAAAAGGTTATAGAAGACTACAAAAACTTAGGTCATATAGAAGAAGTACCTGAAAAGGAAATATATACAAGAAAATCAGTATACTTACCCCATCATCCAGTCCTGCGTGAAGATAAAGAAACCACGAAAACCCGCATAGTTTTCGACGCATCCTGTAAGGGAACAAATGGTATATCATTAAATGATGAACTCTTACCTGGTCCAGTGCTCCAAGAAGACCTACGAAGCATAATCATGCGCTGGAGAATGCACGCCGTTTGTTTCACTGCCGACATACAAAAAATGTACAGAATGGTCATGTTATACAAAGAAGATGCTGATTTTCAGAGAATACTGTGGAGAAACAATAGCAATGAAGAAATTAAAGATTTTAGATTACTTACCGTGACCTTTGGGACTACTTCCGCTCCTTATCTAGCAGTGAAGACCTTGATCCAACTTGCACACGAAGAACGAGATAGATATCCAGTAGCTGCTGACATTACATTGTCAGATTTCTATGTCGATGACGTCATGTCGGGTTGTGACACTGTACAAGAAGCCATCGAAGCTAGCAATCAACTCAGAGCTATGTTAAGCAAGGGAGGTTTTGAGTTGAAAAAATGGTCATCAAACAACATCGAATTGATGAAGTCGATGGATCCAAGCAACATTTCTTCAAACATTCAACTTGATATAAACCTAGATGGTACTGTGAAGGCGTTAGGTATCACATGGAATCTTGGTACTGATCAATTTCTTTACAAAATCAGTCTCTCTTCACCCCCATCTACCATAACAAAGAGAAATGTTTTGTCCGATGTACAGAAACTCTACGATCCATTAGGATGGATATCGCCAAGCATTGTGCTCGCTAAGATGCTCATTCAAAAACTATGGTTAGTAGGCACACAATGGGATCAACCGTTATCAGATGAATTAACCGCAGATTGGTTGAAGATAAGAAACGATTTCAATAATGTCAACAAAATTTGTCTAAACCGATGGTTACACTCTTATAGCAGCAATATAAAAGCAATACAATTGCATGGTTTCAGCGATGCTTCAACTCGAGCCTATGCAGCAGTTGTATACTGCAGAGTAAAACAACAGGATGGTACTGTTTACACAAGTTTAATTGCATCAAGAACCAAAGTTGCTCCATTGAAAACAGTATCACTACCTCGGCTTGAGCTGTGTGGAGCTCTTTTGTTGTCAAGGCTTCTAAAACAAGTCACATTAGCCATGAAAATTCCATATAACCAAACCTACTGCTGGACAGACTCAACGATAGTACTGGCGTGGCTTCATGGTGAACCTCAAAAATGGAAGACCTTTGTTGCAAATCGTGTGGTGGAAATCAAAGACAATACAAACAACATACAGTGGCATCATGTTGTGTCACAAGAAAATCCTGCTGACATAGCATCCAGAGGAATGTTTCTATCAGACCTGAAAGAGGAGAAGATGTGGTGGAAGGGGCCAGAATGGCTATCAGAAAAAGAAGTTCATTTGAGAAGGTCAGAAAATACTGAGACAGATTTAGAGTTAAAAATTATCTGTTGTACTATTACAAGTAAAATTCAAGAAAAGGAAGAAAAACCAATTTGGGAAAGATTTTCAAATTTGACTAGAATGAAGAGAGTACTTGCTTATTGCAGAAGATTAAACAATAAAAACAAAGAGAAGTATTTAACTACGAATGAAATGAGCATAATTTTGCAAAGGTGCATAATATACTATCAGCAATTAATCTACGAAAGAGATATAGAATACATCAAGAAAAATGGTAGGGTGAGAAAATCAAGTTCACTAATTAGCTTGACACCATTTTTAGATATAAACAATTTGCTGAGAGTTGGAGGTCGTTTACAAAACGCTAATTTGCCAGCCACAACCAAACATCCAATAATAATACCAAGTAATCAACATATCACTACATTGTTGATTAACGAAGCACACAAACAAACTTTACATGGTGGTATACAAGTTATGATGACATACATAAGAAGTAATTATTGGATAATTCACTTAAAATCAGCTGTAAGAAAATGCATAAGAAGTTGCAATGTTTGCCTTGTGAACAAAGGCAAGATAAACCACCAGTTAATGGGTGAATTGCCAGCTGTTAGGGTGAGTCCACAGCGGGCATTTCTAAGCAGTGGAGTTGACTATGCAGGTCCAGTATTAATGAGAACATCAAAAGGGCGAGGTCATTATGCTACTAAAGGGTACATCTGTTTATTTGTGTGTATGGCTACACGTGCCATACACTTGGAAGCCGTAACAGACTTAACTTCTCAAGCATTCCTGGCTGCATTTCGGAGATTCGTCGCACGTCGAGGTCGATGTCTTCATCTGTTCAGCGATAACGGCACTAATTTCGTTGGCGCCGCAAGGGAGCTCAAAGACCTTTTCAAGGCAGGTGAAAACAGCATTTCCAAAGAAATTTCCGAACACTTAGCAACCGATGGAACTACGTGGCATTTTATCCCGCCTCGAATGCCGAATTGTGGAGGCCTCTGGGAAGCTGGAGTGCAAGCTGCAAAAAGACATCTAGCAAGAGTTAGCAAAGACACAAAACTTACTTATGAAGAGATGGCAACATTGCTAACACAAATAGAAGCTTGTCTCAACTCCCGCCCATTATGCCAGCTGGACAATACTGTTGAGACGATGTCACCACTCACACCTGGGCACTTTTTAATAGGTGAGCCCTTACTCAGTGTTCCTGATTATGAATATGAAAACTCAAAAATCAGTATATTAACTAGATGGCAGTTAGTACAGCGAATGACACAAGACTTCTGGCGAAGGTGGCATTCAGAATACTTAAACACTCTGCAACAACGGACCAAGTGGCAATCGGCTATCCAGTCACCTACCGTGGGAGACATTGTGGTCATCAAGGAGGAGGGTCTGCCTCCTACCAAATGGCTCCTGGGAAAAATTATAACGCTGCATCCTGGAAAAGACAATTTAGTGAGAGTGGTTACAGTGCAGTGTAAAGGACAAAGTGAATTAAAAAGACCTTTATCTAAGTTAATATTCCGACCTAAAGACACTTAAGTAATTGTTAGTTAACTGAAACAAGTTTTGTTTATATACTTGCTTATCTTTATGTATACTACTTACCTTATGAATTTAAGTCTGCATGATATTACATATCATTGTTCATTATTAAAGATGATATATTATGTACTTAGGTCTAAATAAAACTAAATGTATCTACATAAACTACTAAACTTAATTACTACTGAGATAATTATGTACCTACCTAATTACACATACTTACCATTCGATGATTGAACCTAGCATAGCCTAGCATTGCTAAACTGGATTATAATAACAATGATGTACTCACCTTCCCACCTGCATGCTATTACTTAAAACTATGTATACTTACAGCTAATAACTAATTCTATTGTGAAACAGATAGGTTCCTACTTACCTTAATGAGTCATACATAATACTTGGTAATGTACTATTAAAATGTGTAGTAAGCAGACATGTAGGCACTTATTTACTATGTGAAAACCTATTTTTTTTTTTTTTTTACATTACAGTCCACTTTAAGAATTTGTTAGATTTACTTTGAAAAATTGTTAAGTTTAGAAACAATAAGTTAGTTATTAAGCCCAATTAATTGTATTTGTAAAAGGACATAGGGTCCTTTTGGTGGGCGGTATGTTTGATCGTATCATGTACTTTAGTTGCCTCAATACAGAGCTACGAAACAGTCGTGTCATTTTATTCAAAAATAGCAAAAATACCCCAAAACCTCACAATCAACCTTACGTCGTCAACACTAGGCCACGATTTAAGATTACCTTTTAAAATTAGTTGATAAGTTTTTTGCGGTGCAAAGGTCAGACGGTTTCGATCGCCCCACTGAGATATTAATCGTAGGCAAGTGTCAGCTAAATTCTCGAGTCCAGCCCGAGTACTCGACTGAATGAGCAGCAGGCCGTCGTCCGCGTAACCGGTTAATGAACAGCCGGGTGGGAGAGGAATCGCGAGAAAATCATCGAAACCTAAATTCCACAGATACGGAGCGATTACCGAGCCCTGAGGACATCCCATGGTAAGGGACTTTCACATAGAATGATGTCCGAGTTTGAGTTTCGCGGAACCATTTAAAAAATATGAATAAACAAGATTATATATGTTTTTATAGCAGCCGCGATTCTTCATTTTAAGTAGTAGCATCGGCCACCATGCGTTATCAAAAGCCCCGGAAATATCTAAAAAGATTCCAACCACGTACTTGTGTTCCGAGTTATTAACAATTTTTCTAACAGAAAGTGCCGCGTCTACGGTAGATTTTCCCACGGTGAAACCGAATTGGTTGTTATGAAACTTTGGCCCGTCTGGCAGCAAACGTGGAACGATAAGGCGCTCCAGGAGTTTTCCCAAAGATGGCAGTAGGGTTAAGGGCCTGTACGACTTAGGGTCGTCTGGTGGCTTATCACCACTTTTTGGAATTATTCGTATAAAGCCACGTCGCCATACACGAGGAAAAACGCCGTCCGCAATACATCGGTTGAAAACAGATAAAATGGCGTCACCCGCTGTTTTACAAGCTTCTATTATCATCCGATTAGATATTTTATCTTCACCTGATGATTTGTTAAGAGGCAGTTTCCTGACAAGATTAATGAATTCGTCAATGGATGGAAGGTCTGACGTTGGTGATTCAGGTGGCACAGATGCCCACGCTCTGATCTGCTGATGGTAGTCATTGTCATTTACTGGCGAATCATCAGGTATCAGACTATTTAATAGAACTTCGGTTGTTTCCTCAATACCGGTCGTGTGTCTATTATTTACTTTAATGTTCTGGACAAACGCCAGGTCGACTGATCGATTAGCTTTGAACTCGTGATACAAAGGAGACCACGGACCTTCTTTATCTAGTTTTTCTACTATTTTTCGCAGTAAATTACCCTTAGACTTTTCCACTGATGCTCTGTAGCGGGACTTGGCAACTCTAAATGCATTTAAAGCAAAGTTAAGTGGGTCTCCGGTGACCTTTTGTTTTCTAAGGTTGTTTAAATGTCTGCGCGCTCGGCGATAGCTTTTACGCTGCTCAATTAAGTAGTCACACCACCAATCACATCTATGGATGTTGGTCATAGATGCGCGACCAATGGCGATGTCAGCACAGTAAGTGAAGGTGTCTGACATAATTTCAGCACTTTCTTCAGCTGACAGCCCATCACGAGTGAAGTCTTTGGCGTGACACGCAAAAAGCAAGCCAAAGAATTCCCAATTCGCGCCTTTACTTTTATATCTAAAATTACCAGTGATATGAGATGGACCTTGAGTAGACCTCGGAACAAATTCGTACACGATCAGGCGATGATCACTACAAGACGCATCTGGTAGGACACGCCACCTATCCAATCGTACGTCTGCACTAGAAAGTGTGACGTCAATACAAGATTCGCCCATTGGGCTGCAAAAAGTAGGTGGTGCATCAGGGGTATTATGAATTGATAGGTTCATTTCTGCTATAAAATCTTCAACAGCACAACGTCGGTCGAAATCCGTTGACCTAACCTTGCCATACCACAGAGACGATGACGCGTTAACATCAGCGCCAACGATAACTTTACTGCCCGCGAGTGACTGTAAGACGTGACGGAGGTTATGTATATGAGGTGCAACAGGGTCTGAGTATTGAAAGTAACAGCTCACAACGTAAACTTTAAAAGAAGCTGATGAGACTTCCGCAACGGCACAGTGGGGCGTCATGAGGTTACGCAAAGACGTTACTGTAAAGTTAGAAGAACGCGCCACGTAAATTCCGGCTCGTGCTTTGCTGTCCAGCTGAACTACTTTGTGACGTAAGTGAGCGTTCTGGTATTGTTCTTGAACAAGTACTATGTCTAAGTTATATTCGATAATTAATTTGTCTAATTCAGAGGTCGCCACCCTATCGTTGTGGAGATTTAATTGTCCTATAGTTAAACTATCCATTATTTTAGTAGTTGGTATTGAGGATTAACTGTTCGACCTTAAGTTTGTAAGTGGTACACTCTGGGGACCCGCAACGATGGTCAAACGGTTTTTTAAAACGTTTACACGCCACGCAAGTCGGTATGTAATTTAAATTATCCTTGTGCGGGCAGTTATTTATTTCATGTGCTTCCGAGCAGTTAGCACAGGTAGGTGATTTATTAACGCAGTGTTTCTTAACGTGACCGAACTGCTGGCAATGTAAACAACGAACTACTTCGACATCATCGATGAAACGGCAAGTCGCCCAATCAATAAATAATTTATCTTTGGTGGACACTAAATGTTTTCGAACTGTGGACTCGATTTCAACGCCTATCCACTTGCGACCGTTATCTAAGGAACGCCTACGAATAATTTTAGTTGACTTAATAAAATCATCCTCATTTATTGGCAGCTCGTCTTTAATGTTTTGACGGTATAACGCGTGCAGAAAAGCATTGTCTTCCATTGAGGATGGGACGTCCTTAACTAATATACGAGGCCTTCGGCCTTTCGGTTTTTCAAGTCTTAAGCCGGCGGACCTAATAGCATCGACCGATTGCAATTTTTTTATTTGGTTGTCATTAGCGACACGTAATACAACGCCAGATTTCGCGGTTTTCTTAACGCCTACAATTTGAAATCCGTCGTCACTAGGCTTAATCGCTTTCATAAGCGCTTGTTTAGTCGCGGACGATGACGAGTAATCGGCTAACCGGTCAGCTGTAGGGTACGCGACGACGCACGGAAGGGGAACGCGGGACTCCACGGCTGGCGCAATTTTAGGTAGACGAAGTTTCAAAGAATCCGCATACGAAGATTTGTTACAATCACTAGTATTGACATTATTAGTATTACGATTTAATATCATTATATCCAATTCGCGT
Source organism: Xestia xanthographa (assembly GCA_905147715.2). Classification (NCBI taxonomy): domain Eukaryota; kingdom Metazoa; phylum Arthropoda; class Insecta; order Lepidoptera; family Noctuidae; genus Xestia; species Xestia xanthographa. The sequence continues at coordinate 6,115,882 of LR990655.1, forward strand.
TTCGTATTGGCTAATTTAGTTTCATTGGAGGATGATTTTATGGCTAACAAAGAAACGATGGCCGTTACGCGCTGAGTCATGTCCATGATAGCGGATTTATTTGCGACATTAATGCGGGACCCTTGATCATTAACAAGGTCGTTAATTTTAGAAAGAAATGCAGACGCCTGTGAGACTAAATCGCAGTAATTGTCATTGCTCGCAGTACTGACGTTTAATATTGGCGAAGGTTTCTCAATTGAGTCGGATGTGTGAAGCCGTTTTGACCTTTCCTCGGGCGATATGTACGAAGGTGACATTTCGCGAAACAAACGTTTTGTTGAACTAGCGGAGGTCGTCGGCGACCCGGGTGTATGGAATGCATCTCTGCCACGGTCAGGCGGGTCATCATTAATGGATAACATATTATAAATTATGAAATTCAAACAAACTATTAGAACGTAAGAAAGGTAACAGAATTAACGGACGATAAAATTATTTCGAGGTACCCACACACCAAAAAAAAGTAAATGTACTCACCGAAAGTAAACGAAATTAACTAAAATACCAGTAAAACCGACGTAAAAACACTAAAAAACTTACGATACCAGCACTTAGCACAATAGTACACAACTAGGAACAACTCACGAGCCGGGAATCGATCACGGAACACGAAAATCGTAATTAAAATCGACAGCGAAATAGATCGCATCCAAACCGATCGAGTGCGCGGAGGGAAGTGCTCGCGAAACTCCCGATATTATAATGGGTATAAAAGTACCCATTTATCGAAGCCAAAAGGCACTTATTCCCGTCATTGTGAACATTTTTGAAGTGCTTTTCATCTCCCAGGTTCCCAGGTATAGCCTAGAATCTAGACTATACCTGGAAACCTTCTATTTTTTTTTATTTTTCTATTTTTTTTTATATTGGGGGGTCAAACTTTAAAATTTTTTACTGTTTTTTTTTAAATTGGCATGTTTTTAATGTTGTAACTTTAATTAAATAAAAATAAATAAATATTGCTGGACATTACACACAGCGCCATCTAGTGCCACACTAAGCAACGAGGCTTGTGTCGTGGACACCAGATAGTTGATATACTACATATATACTTTTTGTTTGTAAATACATACTTAATATACATATAAACATCCATGACTCGGAAACAAATGTCCATGCTCATCACACAAACATTTGCCCCGACCGGGATTCGAACCCGGGACCCTAAGAACGTAAGGCAGCCTCACTACCGCTGCGCCAAACGGGGGGTCTACCCTTTATAGCAGAACTTTTTATGTCATAATATTACTTTGCATAACAGTAGATGGCATAAATTTCATTTCGCAGAAAATCGTGTGGCAGACACTCATTTATCATACATTCAAAACTCATAATTTTGTAAGTCAGAATCATCTTTAGGCATAAATTTCATATGCATAAGAATTAAAAGTAGAACCATCTTATGGCAGAAAGTTCACAGTCAGAATCATCTTTAGGCATAAATTTCATATGCATAAGAATTAAAAGGCAGAACTATCATATTACAGAAAGTTTACAGTTAGAATCATCTTTTGGCATACATTTCATTATGCAAAATAATGGAAAGCCTCATCTGATCTATCACATAACAAAAAATTCATAGTTTTAATTAATAATTTTGTATTTCTTACCATAATAATAAAATTAATAGTACATTTTTTTTTTCGCCACAAACATACGATGATAATGTTAATTGCTGCATATTTCTGATCAGGCAAGCATACATCATGCATGCAGCAAGCATGCAGTATGCAAACATGCAAACGTGCAAACAAGCATGCAGTATGCAAACATGCAAACCAGCATACACCATGCGTGCAGCCAGCATGCAGCATGCAAGCAAGCATGCAGAATGCAAGCAAGCATGCAACATGCAGCAGGCATGGTTTCTGTCACGGCTCCGGCGCTGCAGGGTTCCGGCGGTCCCACGCGAGCTTATCGTCGCAGATGTGTTTTATGCTCACCACCGCAGCTTCGGCTTGCTGGCCGGCTTCGCCGGCCAGCCTCAGCTACGGCGGCGAGCGTCAAAACCACCTGCTCCTCAGCTCACGGGCCGCCTCACCCTTCCGCGCCTTCGCGGATTTAAATTACACTCTAGGGGTAGGGCAGACAAGACTACGTGGAGTCGGTTTTGGAGCGATTCGTTTCTGTCACTAACTTTTTTAGCGTAACATATTGTCTTTGTAGGACAATATTTTTATTCTAATTTAACGTTAAAATTGCTATTTTATAGAAATGGCAATAATTCCAAATGGAATTCTGCCATCTTCATAGTATGCCAAGTGAAATTGTACCAAATAATAGTCGCTCTAAATAATCATTATTCTAAACGAAATTATGCGGAATTTGAACATTGCCAAAGGTAATTATGCCAAATAATATTCTGCCATCTTATAAGTATGCCATTGTAAATTCGGACATACAAACATTCGGCCAAACAATAACTATGTTAAATATTTTTTATGCCTTAAAAATATTCGTTTAAAGAAGATTATGCCAAGTGTGTTATGCCAAATAAATTTCGGAGCATCAAGATTCTGCCAGATAGAAGGAACCCCCAAACGGGTCGTCAAATTAATTTAAATAACTCCACGACCCCGTACTATTCAATGCATTCACCAGCACAATTTCTTGAGTGCGTTACATTGAGTCCTACCAAAAACGACTCGAGACTCGAGCATTACACACGAGGGTTAACACCTTGCATATAACTTCAACCTACGTATTTATGTGCATGTTAGATGTACTGGTTTCACGCTCCATTGGGGTTCCTAATAGTGGTCGAAGTTTGGTTGATACCATAAGTGGTTACGTATGGTCCTAAACAGCTAACACTTCTCCACCTAGTAGGTATCATATAGTTTCTTATTGCATAGATCAGACGTTCTTTTATGACTAGTTTTTCGTTCTTTATACCCAAGTTTAAGTTTTTTACAAGTCAATCGCTTCTTCTTTACAAAGCACTATCTATATAGGTAGAAGCGATAGAAATTTCGCAGCAAATGAACTAGTCAGCTGCCTATTTTCATTATACCCATATTGCGGACCGAACGAGATAGGTTTTACGCTACAGCGGCCGTTGTTGGAATAGCTTTGTTGTGCTAAACGGGCTTCAGGTTAGAATTAAATGATTTAATCGGTATCGTGTAGTTCCACAATAGAGTTAGAGCTGGCCTATTGTAGGTTATTTTAGGTTTGTTTGTATTGTAGGCTGTGGACCTAGTATGTAACGCGCGGAGATAAGATTCAGATGATTTTGGAATTGGTTATAGGTACTCGTTTCGTACATTATGTTACTTGAAGACGTGTTTCAAATTTATAGGTGATACCTTATTGTGCTTGTTGCATTTTTTACCAAAATTCTATAGGATAGGTAATTTTCGTTACGAAATTCCTTGGAATTTATAATTATGTTTTTTTTATTTGTACAGTTTTGCGTTCCTAGATATGCGTGTACGACTGTACGTTTATAGATTCTCGTTCCTAGGTCCTGGACAAATAGGAACTATGCACCATGGTGTTGCTTACAAAGAATGGACCAACAGCTGGTTATGTGTTGTCTGTGGAAATATGAAATCTCGAACAGTTGAACATCTTGATTTTTAACTATGATCGTATCAAAAACTTATATGGAAAACAACAGTGTTATGATCGTATCAAAAAATTTAGACTTATGGTCTACTGAATGGAAAAATTCAAATTCAAATATTTTATTTCAGAATTACATCCTGTTAGTAGTAGTAGTATAACTTAGCCTAATATTAGCATTCAATTAAATTTACAATTAAACAACTAGAATGATAATGACCTGTTGAAAAAGGAACACTTTCATTTTTGTATTTGGGTTGTTTACCCTCACAAATACACAGTTTTCCAAGACACGCCCTCTTCGGGATTACATAAGCCTTATTTGTTACCCTTTTTTTTTATGGGAAATCATCAAATGACTTCTCCCGCTCTGGGCGGAGCAGGAGGGAGTGTCAGACTTTTACTGACTAAAACCCATCCATGTTCCTTCATCGCCCTTTGTGTTCCGGGGCCACGGTATCTCTTTCTAACAGTCCCGCAACCCCGGCAGGTTATTTGTGACCCTCGGAATTACTGCAGGCGCTACTCGAATTGTAAACCTACCTATACTACATTATTGGTCCTTTGTTAGGAAAAATTAATATCACTTTCTTAAATACGGAGAAGGTAACGTCTTTTTTATATTAAAAGGATTTACCATTTCTGATATTTCAATGTTAGAATTTTTTTGTTAATTCTTAAATAAAATTAAAGAAATTGCAAGTGGGTAACTGCCTTTTTTTTTGTTTTTTTTTTTTTCGGATGGGAAATCATCAAATAACCCCTCCCGCTCTGGGCGGAGCAGGAGGGAGTGTCAGACTTTTACTGACTAAAACCCATCCATGTTCCTTCATCGCCCTTTGTGTTCCGGGGCCACGGTATCTCTTTCGAATAGTCCCGCAACCCCGGCAGGCATCAGTCCTTTCGGACCCCTTCCTTTTTGCTGACTCTCTTTGAGGCGCGCGTGGAACACGAACGCGCCGTCGACACGGCCTGTCGTCATGAGACGGACGGACGGCAAGCTAGCCCATAGCTCACCGTCCACAGGCCCGCGAAGTGGGTAACCGCCTTAGCATTTATGTACAGTTTAGGCTTTCAAGATTTTCAGATAACCTATTTGTGTTGTCATTGGAATAAACATTGGAACATTTTAGGAAGCTGACTGAAGAAAACACACACATTTCATACAGGAGAATTTTAAATATCCACCTTTCAAATATTTAAATTAAAGTTTACCTCGTTGGTCCAGTGTTTGCAAACGCGACTACTGAGCTTGAGACCTGAGTTTGATTCCCAGGTCGGGCAAAGTGTTATTGGGTTATTCTATCATTTACAGTAGCAGCCAGGGAGTTTGGGCTGTGCTGGGTTGATGGCAATAGGCTTGCGTACTACATGGGACTTAAACAGAACTATGGTCTGCGCGAGATAAGTAGGAATTAAAGGTCATTGCTCTTTCCTTAATATCTCTGCGTAGGTACCTCGACAATACATTATGAATCGTTTTTTATTACTATAAAAGTCAAGGATCACGATAAAGGTCGTTTTGGGACAAGTTTGCGACATTATTTCTGTTTTCGGAATTATGTATTTGAATAAATGTATGCGGGTTAATGACCTTTATTTACTTATCTGGCGTAGACTATAGCTAAATGTGGATGTACTACTAGGTACACCTCTGCGTAACGCCTCAGGGTTTTCAGTCGTGATGTTATGTTTTTCTGTAAGAATAATCTGTAAGTTAAGCTACAACATCACCATGTGATGTGACGTGTATAAAACAAGATACTGCTCGTGATTCTCCTCAAACTTGACACGTAACCCAAGTTTGAAGGCTAAGTGCATTGGCACTCAGATTGTATAAGATTAAACCCCACCAGCAAAACAAAATCCAATATTCTTCAACATATCCTCAGAAGTTATGACGTCATAACAGATGAGTACTTCGAGATAATCTTTCATTTCACTCTAAAGTGTGGTTGTTCAACAATATATTCTGAAAATAAACATGAGTAGAATTTTCGGAGCCAATCACGAGGTCTACAGTTTTTTGAATCTTGAAGTTATGTGTTTGATGATTGTGCCTCGGAATGCACGTTAAGCCGTAGGTCTCGAATGTCATTTGCAGATCTTTGACAGTTGTTACAGGTAGTCAGTGGCCCAAAATACTGACAACCAGTCTTATAAAGGGGTATTGAATTATCCAATACTAACTGGGTTGTGGATGTCAGATAGGCAGTTGCTCCAAGTAAAATACTGGTAATTAGCTGCATCTGGTTAGACTGGAAGCCGACCCCAACACAGTTGGGAAAAGGCTAGGCAGAAGATAATGTGTTGGTGATTGAAAAGGTTTAAAATAGCGCGTTTGTATCATTTGTAGCATTTAGGTCATTTTAGGTGGTTAGATATTAAATTAACTGGTAAATTCTTTACTTCAATAATAATGATGATCTTATAGAAATGTTTGGGACATTGATATTTCGTTTTTCTGAATACAAAGGTTTTCAGCCTACCGAATAGTTAAAATATATGCTGAAAATTCTGGCACCTCATAATAATCTAACCTGCACGTTGCAAATCTTCACACACATTTAAACCCTCGACCCTCTTCAGCGTGTCATTATGCAATCTCGGAGCTCACCAGAAGATATGTGTTACCTTTTATAGGGTTATAAAGGTAAATTATTATAGGAAGGGTACAAGGAGTCACTTGGTATAATCGGTTAGGGATAGTCGTTCGAAAAAGTCGTGTTGTTTCATATCTGCTAATAGTAGTAGTAGCGTTATTTCCTACTTGACCGGTTAAGTAGGAAATAAAGGTCATTAACCCGCATACATTACATTATTTAAATACATAATTCCGAAAACAGAAATAATGACATAAACTTGTCCCGAAACTACTTTTATAGTGATCCTTGACTTTTTGTATCTAGTAATAAAAAACGATCCATAATGTATTGTCGGGTTACCTACACAGAGAAACTAAGGAAAGAGCAATGGCCTTTAATTCCTACTTATCTGGCGCAGACTATAATGGTGATGTTCTAATTGCATAGTTTGTTTTCTAGTTTTTAGTAGATATTTGTGAACTGCCTCATAGGTTACGTTCGAACGTGACTGCTTAACATGAGGTACTGGGTTCGATTTCCGGGTCGGGCAATTTTCCATTGAGAATTACTCTGTTGCAGCCACGGAGTCTGGAGTTCTGATCAGTTGATGGATATAGGCTCGCCCTCTATAAAATGGGCCTTAAACATAACTGGAAAAATGTGGGTGAACTTATTAGGTACACCTCTGCTTAACCCGGGGGATTACAGGCATGATGATTTCAAGTATGTTGTAAACTGCGCAGTAGCTGTAAAATACCACCTTTTTACTTATTACTGCCCAATCACATACATTTACTTCATAAACGGCTCATTAATCTATCAATCCATGTATTAACTATGAATCTGGCTTCTTCTTCCCTGCAATAACCTCAAAGTAATTTACCAATTCATAGGTAAAATTTAATTTAGAAATAAATACATCAATGAATTAAAGCTACTTATAAAATCATTTTAAAAAATGGCTATATTTATAAAAAAAATAATTTTATAAAAGTTAGCCATTTTTTCTTTTTTTTATTCTTTTTCTAGCTTTTCCTATCCCCACTCTTGGGCAAAGACCTGTCTCCATTGTCCCCATTTCACACGAGCCTGCGTTATCCTTCCAGTTTTGAAGGAAGCCACCAAATTAGCTGCCAGATATTCATATTAAAACTAATACGTAACTTTACTTCACTTCAAGATCCCATTAGTTCCAAAATTAACTTAATCGAGTTAGGATTTTAATGAATTTAGCAAACTTAGTTAGCTTGGTTCACAGCTGGCTAGGTTTAAAAGACAAACTAACTACTACTAAAAGTCGGTGACTTAAATGGAAAGTTTTCTTAAAATATTCTTTTCGCAAAGGAAATTTCTTGGGCAGAGTTTTGAAGCCAGCTGGCTTTGAATTTGTAAAACGCTAATTATAAAAAATTACAAAAACACGTCTTCAATTTTTCTACCCAATGAAATCAGAAGCATTATATGCATTTATTTTCTAACGTAGGGTTCCAAAACATTTTTAAATGTGGAAGGGAAGTACCTTCAAAATTCAAATTTTAAATCCGAAGTTTGTGATCCGTGTCATGAATGATGACAACCATAAGTAACTACCCAGCAAGATCAATCATTGATCATCACACTTGCTCGTTGTTTGTCGAAGATTTCAGGCTATCAATTCTAGATTTCCTCAATCCACTTAGCCTACCTATGATTGAAGAAATCTTGCTGGATATAGGTTTGTAGCGGCAAAACAAAAAGTACTTCAGCAACAGCGGTTCTTATACAATTTTCAAGAATCTATAACTCGAAAAAAATGTCGGTTGCCCATGGGCGTCAGGAATCTAAAATTTTTATGACGTCACTGTTTGGACCAGCCTGTATGTAGAGAATACCCGACAACAACTGTCCAGGATCCTCCCTTTTTTATGGAAAATTGAGGAACTATAAACCTTGTTCTTCATAGAGGAGCTCGTGGCTAAATAATAACAGCTACTCGGGTCGATCGTTAGGCAAAGCAGTGCTTGCCTAGGTTGGTCTGTGGAAGGGTGACCACCCATTACATACCGAGTTTCCTCCGTGTCTTAGAAAGCACGTAAAACCGTAGGTCCCGGCTGTCATTTGTAGATCTTTGACAGTCGTTAGGTAGTCAGAAGCCCAAAAAGTCTGACAACCAGTCTTACCAAGGGGTATCGTGTTACCCGGTACTAACTGGGTTGTGGAGGTCAGATAGGTAGTTGCTCCATGTAAAGTACTGGTATTCAGCTGCATCCCGTAAAACTGGAAGCCGACCCCAACATGGTTGGGAAAAGGCTAGGCAGATGATGAAACCATGTTCTTCATACCTACTCTTAAAGGCTTCTCTAAAAATGCGCTATAACACCCTGCATCCTCTCCTCCGCATCCAGCTTATCCCAGACACCTTTCCAGCCATCCAAGTTTCTTAACGTCCTCCATATCATAAATACAGCGCATGACATACTCGTACGGACGTACCTCAACGTCCCCCCCCGCAATAACATTCGAAAGCTATGAAATTTTATGCGCCCATCAAACTGAGGCTTTCAATAGAAAGTGCGCGGTAGACAACTGGTGGTCGCGTTTGATTGCATGAATACGATTATGTGTATGTATTATGGCCACTTTTATTAGACAGTAGAAAATTATTCGTGATACCTCTTCTATTAGGTTTTTAACCGTAACGTCATGTCAAGAGAGTAGAATAGAACCACCCCATTACAGTCACGGGTGTCGTATAAGGCGACTAATGTCTGAGGCAGAACACCTTGCGCCTCCGTAGACCAGAGAATGGGCAGCAGCGTTTTCTGTTAGTCTCTCATCACTGCGATCTCTAATCCGCCTGCCAAGCGTGGAGATTACGGCAAATTCCTCCCATCATGGGAGAGGTCTATGTCGAGCAGTGGACGTGTGGACGTTATGGGCTGTTGTTGTTGTTGTTGTCATGTTGATAAAATGAAATCCAGTGACGTTTTTAATGGAAGGTGGGAAAATACAGTTAATTTTCCTCACAAACTGTTGTGAGGAAAATATCTGTATTTACACTTAAAGTACTTACGGAACTTATCCGTGATTTTCTTTTTCTATGAGCTCCCGATATTTCGACGCTGTTGCAATCAGACACGGATATTATCGTACCGTAAGTACTTTAAGTAGGTATAGTAAAAAAACCGTGAAAGTCTAAAACAGTGCACTAACTGTATTTTTCCACACTTCCAACTGTTTACTCAAAATAACTGGTTATAATAGTTCGCAATTATAATTAAAATCAAAATATCGTTGCACGACAAACACTTTCTTTTAATGTTTGTGTGTTTGTGTACTTCATCACCACTTCAAGAGAACGGTGTAGAAAAACTTCGTGAGGAACGTTTCATATTCCTAGAATAGAAAAAATCGAAGTCATGTGATATCTATTAACACACACTGCGTCTGCTTGGTGGATTACAGTCCATTCGCTCTCACAGAGAGGTTTCCTGTGTCCCAGCAGTGGGATGTTATAGGACTCATCATAATTTGCCTAAGCTTTTTTCCAACATGTCGACTGGTCGGCTTCCAGTCTTATCTGATGCAGCTAAACACCTGTATTTAACACGGAGCGACTGCCTATCTGTCTTCCACAACCCAGTTAGTACTGGGTAATACGGTACCGCTTGGTAAGGGTGCTTACATAAAGAAGCAGGTTTCCGGTACGGGCGAGTCGGTACCGATCGGTGCAGGGTTAACTTGCATATAGTTTAAACCTGCTTCTCTATAAGCGAGCGCATAAGATAACATAGAAATTACTACCTGCACCGATCGGTACCGACCCGCCCGTAACGGAAACCTTCTTTATGTAAGCACCCTAAGACTGGTTTTCAGACCTTCGAGCCACTGACTACCAGGCCGTTATAAGACTATCCTTGAAATAAATAATTGTTCAATATTCCTGCCTTTTTTTAGGGTTCCGTACCCAGGGTAAAAACGGAACCCTATTATTAAGACTTCGCTGTCTGTCCGTCTGTCTGTCACCAGGCTGTATCTCATGAACCGTGACAGCTAGACAGTTGAAATTTTCACAGATGATGTATTTCTGTTGCCGCTATAACAACAAATACTAAACTCGCACTTGGCCGGTTTTTTTTAATTACGGTAAAGTAATCAAAATGTTCAAATTAATATTGCTTTATGTTCCGCAGATGAAAGGCTACCGCAAATCGATTCCAATATGGCGTCATATTTCACGAGTACCACAAAATTGGAGATGTGACCAGTGACATTTAGATCAGCGGACAATCCATGAGCGCTGTAATAACGTTTTTATGAGATTTTTATAGTCCACCAGTAATAAAACGTTACGTATCACGTTTTATATATAAAAATCTCGTGTTTTTTATTATACAAGGTGTAAGCTAACCATTCACAAAGCCGTCAACCAAGCGTTTTGTACTGAACTAACGGCATTTTCAATAACTTACTGACAGGTATCGGTAGGTTGGCATCTCTGTCTGTTTGAAATTTAGCTTACGGACCGATATAAATAAAAAAATAAAACGTCACAGAAAAGCTTTCTTTCATTTTTCTATGAATCAAGTGATAGGTAGGTGACGCGGATAGGATATTTCAAGCTAACTTTGTTTATGGAAACATCGATAGCTACAATAGTAAGCATATTAACTGACAGTTATACGTAAGTTATGGAAAACAGCCATTTTTTTTTTCGTTTGGGAAATCATCAAATGACTCCTTCCGCTCTGGGCGGAGCAGGTGGGAGTGTCAGACTTTTACTGACTAAAACCCATCCATGTTCCTTCACCGCCCTTTGTGTTCCGGGGCCACGGTATCTCTTTCGAACAGTCCTGCAACCCCGGCAGGCATCGGTCCTTGCGGACCCCTTCCTTTTGCTGACTCTCTTTGAGGCGCACGTGGAACACGAACGCGCCGTCGACACGGCCTGTCGTCATGAGACGGACGGACGGCGAGCTAGCCCATAGCCCACCGTCCACTCACTGCGCAAGTACGGGAAGAACAAGTACCTCTCGGCTTCGTTAAAGATCTCTTTACAACCGTCGGTTATAGGTACGTTTGACCACTCATCTTACTAATATTAAAAATGTGAATGTTTCTGAGGATGTAAGATTTTAAACTGACATGGTCATCATCATGTTACAGGAGCTTGTGGCTAAATAACAACAGCCACTCGGGTCGATCTTTAGGTTAAGCTTTGCTTACCTAGGTTGGTCTGTGGATTGGTGACCACCCTTACATACCGAGTTTCCTCCGTGCCTGGGAAAGCACGTTAAGCTGTTGGTCCCGGCTGTCATTTGTCCATCTTTGACAGTCGTTACAGGTAGTCAGTGGCCCGAAAAGTCTGACAACCAGTCTTACCAATTATATGGTATCGTATTACCCAGTACTAACTGGGTTGTGAAGGTCAGATAGGCAGTCAGCATCCGGCAGGCAGATATCCGGTTAGGCTGGAAGCCGACCCCAAAATAATTATGAAAAGGCTAGGCAGATGATGATGGTCATCGTCTTGTTAACTGTAAACATGGTAAATATCACGTTTTCAGTAATGGATGGATGTTTTTAATCTCTTCCCCGCAAAAACTACTGAACGAATTTGGATGATAAGTACACAAATAGTTTATACCTGGATTAACACATAGGATACTTCTTATCTCGGTAGTTTGATCCCACGGGACAATCGAACTCCATGCAGGCGAAGCCGCGGCCATAAGTTATAATAGGGATGATGACTGACTAAAAAAACATGATTCTGTTTAGTCCGTCAGTTAGATTATCGAAAAATATTGGACACGTGTTTTGGTATAACGTGTCGAAGATCATGAGTCGGGGATTGTGACGTCACTTTTGAGTAAAAAATGTAAGTAAATACTCTAATTTGACGTTACACGAGATTTCAACGCACTGTATCGTCTTCATTTTTTGGTTACGTGAAAAAAGAAAAAAAATGTGTCCAATATTTTTTGGAAATCTATCTGACGGACTAATATATTATATTTTGCTGAACGCTTCGACTGTCAGTACGTGAACCACTGTTGCATGGTTCACGTACTGACTAATGTTAAGATATTGTTTTGATTTAATATTGTTGATGTGATTCCAATTTGATTTAATTTTATAATAATTTTTAATTTGGGTTTTTAATTTGATCTCATTTTATATCATAATTTTAAGTTTTGTGTTTTTAATTTGATTTAATTTTATATAATAATTTTAATTTTTGTGTTTTTAATTTGTATTCTAATTTGTTTTAATTTTATATCATAATTTTAATATTTTTATTCTAAATTGTTTTAATTTTATTATCATTTAAGTTTCTGATCTTCATTTTAATTGTGATGTTGATTTTAATTGTTTTGTTGATTTTAATTGTACTCTATGATCCTAAGTTGATTAAAATAAATAAATAATAATAATAATAATATATTTTTCTTGTCATCTACCCTATTATAATAATTTTCATCTTATTTAGCTTTGTTCCAGGCATACCTAAGAATAGGCATCCTCTCTTTTGATTATTTGGTCTGTAGAAGTCTCATCGGGGTTGCGGGACTGTTCGAAAGAGATACCGTGGCCCCGGAACTGCACAAAGGGCGATAAAGGAACATGAATGGGTTTTAGTCAGTAAAAGCCTGACACTCCCCTCCTGCTCCGCCCAGAGCGGGAGGAGTCATTTGATGATTTCCCATCCGAAAAAAAAGACCATTGTAAGCCTCGTCTGGTTGTTGTTCTACCAACGCTCCTAAATGATTAAAATAAAATTATTTAAACATTATTATACGCTCAATTAACCAATTTCTACAAAAGAGCATTGGTGCATGGTTGAACGAAGATTGTTGCTTGATTACACCCGTCTCATCTTGGCCCTTGGGCAATCAACCCAGATACCAAGTTTTCTGGCTGGCTTTATTCTGAAGAATACTCTAGATATTCATAGATAGGAAAATTGCAAATAATTATGTCTTTGAAATCAAGATGAAGCTGATCAAGGTCAAGCTTGTTGATCGTTTAAAGTTTTCTTTAAAAATTAACTCTTTAGTGCAGGTTACTAAGCCTTGAGATTTAAGTTCGGGTGTATGGTATTTTGACGTAAAATAAACTAGGAATCCTGGAATACAGGACTGGATTTTTTAAAAGTACTTGTACCATTGGAACTTTTTTGGACACATTAATTCTAAATTTAAGACAACTTTAATAAAAAATCTATGTTGTATGTTGCTGGTGTCCACGACACAAGCCTCGTTGCTTAGTGTGGCACTAGATGGCGGCGTGTGTAATGTTCAGCGATTTTTTTTATTATTTCTTATAAAAAAATCATTCAAGCTCACTCATTATTTCATTGCCAATGAACCTGATACATTTTCAATTTGTAAAGAATGATAATGATGAAAAATCTATTTAATAAAGCCTGTTTTCTACCTAGGCTTAGATCTAGACAGCGAATCTAGATTTATGAGCTCTACGTTATTTCGTTTTGGCCACAATAGAGCATAATTTATCGATAATGAAAATTCTTTAGAATTTTTCTCTGACAATGCCTAAGTGAATAATGTCTATGAAAAATTATGCTGCAAGTTCATTTTATAACATGTATAAAACCACGTCGCATTTTAAAACTTTGAATTCAGTCTCCGCAGTAAAAACTAAAAGAAAACTAGTTACTTGATAGGTACACCTAGCACCAATATTATGTTAAAGCAAGGCTTAGCTACCTGCCGCTAGGTGCCTTACCCTGATAGCTAAATGATAAATGATAAATGATAAATGATGTTTATTTTGCAAGTAGGTTTTTACAAACACTTTTACACGTCATTTTTTAAAACTAGATGGGGCCGGTGTTTCGTACCTGACTACTCTGAGAAGAAACAGCCGAAACAAACTCAGAGGTCATAGTCTCTTTTAAAGTCCAGACAATCTTGCTCAATTCACATGAGGACTATGCAGATTAGTGTCTGAGATGGTCTTTTGAAGAAAGAACCATACAGATTTGAGTGGACCTGTCCAGTCAGTGCAAGCATTTGTCAGTTAACGTGTAGCTCGACTTATAACTCAAGGAGCTCAACGAAACGACGAACAATACCAAAGAAAGGACATTTGGGAAGGTCGCTTATAGTACTCAAACTGCCAGACAGTTGTGGGAAAAAAACAAACAAAAAATAAAAATGTGACCCACATGGTCCCCACATTCACAATAATCAAATAAAATTAATAACAAATTCTTTTCAAATGAATGTAAGTAAAAAAAAAAACACAAAAATCATTAAATGTCGCAATGATAAAAAAGTAAAATACTTATAAAAATAAGTGTTCATGTCAAATCAGTAAATGTCACATAAAACAATAAAAAATAAAAAAATAAAAGTAAAATAATAAAATACATGTCAAAAAAAAATTCAATGTCAGAGTGTATAAAAGAAAGGAATCAATAATAAACAAGCGAAGTCCGAAATTTCGACATTCACAGAGCAAATTTCATTGGAGCAGCTTAATCCCAAGCTTTTTTATCTTCAAGATAGTGATTAACATGATAGTAGGCTTTCAGGCACAGCTTCCGTTTTATAAACGATTTGAATTTATTTAGGCTTAGTGCTTGAATTTGGCTCGGAAGTTTATTGTAAAAGCGTATACATTGGCATCTGAACGTACCTCCTATTTTTTTGAGCCTCGTTGCAGGAACAACAAATTTGTGTTTGTTCCTCGTGTTTATGTTGTGGATATCACTGTATTTTTTAAATAAATTAATATTTTTGTGGGCGTACAAAAGGTTTTCATAAATAAACTGAGAGGGCACAGTAAGAATATTAGTCTCTTTAAATTTTTCTCTGAGGGAGTATCTGGGACTTAATTTATAAATTGAACGAATTGCCCTTTTTTGCAAAACAAATATTGTCTGAATATCGGCGGCATTGCCCCACAAGAGAATACCGTACGACATCACGCTATGGAAATAACTAAAGTAAACTAAACGGGCTGTCTCTAAGTCAGTTAAATCACGAATTCTTCTAACGGCGAATGCTGCAGAGCTAAGTTTCTTCGACAGTTTGTCTATATGCGGGCCCCACTGAAGCTTGGCATCCAAAGTTATGCCTAAGAAGACTGTGCTATCTTCCGCTTTTAGCTCTTCATCCTTAATTAGTACAGTAGTTTCCACTTGTCTTACATGGGGTATCGTAAACTTAATACACTTAGTTTTTTTCTCATTTAGGAGTAGATTATTAACATTAAACCAATTAACGACTTTCGCCAGGGCGCTATTAACATCATCCGCAACTAACTGCTGACGTTTGAGTTTAAATAAAAGAGAAGTGTCGTCTGCAAACAATACTATGTCATGATTATCCTTTATGAGGTAAGGCAAGTCATTTATATAAATAAGAAACAAAAATGGACCAAGAATTGAGCCCTGGGGTACCCCCATTCTTACTACGGATCCGGGCGATCTTTTCCCTTTAACATCAACTCTCTGAATCCTGTCACTCAAATATGAAATAAGAAGAGCCAGGGAGGCGTTACGGATTCCGTAGTGGTGTAGTTTCCTGATTAATGTTTCATGAAGAACACAATCGAAAGCTTTAGATAAATCGCAAAAAATGCCCAAAGCATCGCATTTGTCCTCCCAGGCATTATAAATGTGTCCTAAAAGTTCAACACGACATCAGTAGTTGAACGACCCCTTGTAAAACCAAACTGTTTTTTATGTAATAACTTATATTTATTGAAAAAACTTTGCATTTGTGCCAAAATTAATTTTTCAAAAATTTTACTAAACGTGGGTAGTACTGAAATGGGTCTATAATTAGTGGGGTCTGATGTACTACCCGATTTAAACAATGGTATTATTTTACTATATTTCATTAGATCAGGAAACTCACCACGGTCAATACAATCGTTAAATATTACAGCTAATGAAGGAGCTACAATGTTTATAATGGATTTAGCAACTTCCACAGAATGACCCCATAGATCGGCGGTCTTTTTAACATTTAAGGTGTGAAAAGTTTTAATTATATCTTTACAGGTGACATATTCAAAATTAAATTCGGAATCACAGACTGAAACGTTTTCCCTTAGTAAAGACTCGGCAGCAGCAGGTGACGAGTTTAGCGATTTAGTAGTCGATACGGGAATATCCGCAAAGAAATTTTCAAAGGCTGTGGCAACTTGAGTGTCTGAATTTAAAATTTTATCGCCAATAGCAAGGCTGTAGTCACTGTTTCGGTTGCAAGACTTTCCCGTTTCGCTATTAATAATATTCCATGTCATTCTAATTACATTACTACTATTTTTAATTTTTGAACTCAAGTAACGTGACTTTGCTATAAAACAAACTTTTTTAAATATTTTAGAATAATTTTTAACATACAACTTAAATTCTCCAGTGTTTATATAGGTCCGCTCTGCATACAGCTCATAAAGTCGTTTTCGACTCTTATGAATACCAATAGTGGCCCAGTCGTTGAAGGAAGCGTTACTATTAACCGAGATTGTCTTAGGAATAAATGTGGTATTAAATTGTGTGCAATACATACTGAAAAAATCGTTATAATGTTGATTGGGATCATCATTAGTTGACAGTAGTGGTAATTTAGACAAAAGTTTAGTTTTAAAGGTTTCCAGGCGAGTTTTAGTTTTTGGATTAACAATGATATCCTTTTTAGTGACTTTCTTGCTTACATTAGGAATTGTGATCAATTGCCCACAATGATCAGAATCTAATAAGTTAATAATTTCTTTGTGGGTAGGTATAACATCTGTGTAAATATTATCTAGGCAAGTGGCACTAGTTGGTGTTATTCTAGTGGGCTCCAGAAATTTGTTTTCAAGATTGTATGAATGAAACAGGCTTAAAATTTTAGTACTTAACCCAGAACTTTCTAACAAATTAATATTAAAATCACCGCTAATAATTATAGACTTCTTAGAATTACAGATTTTATGCAACACTTCATCCATTACCTTTTCAAAACAATCATACAATCCTGAAGGAGGTCTATACACACTTAATATGATAAACTGCTCCAACTCAATACAGGCTATTTCAACTGTTCGCTCAACAGATAGGCTTACAATATCCTTGCGGTCTTTAAACTTAAGCTGATTATTTACTAGGATTAATGCGCCGCCATGTATAGCATTTACCCTGCTGAATGAACTACCAACCTGGTGATTACTAAAATTGAAAATTAATTGGTGACATTTGAGCCAATGTTCCGTTATACAAAGAATATCTATGCAATTACAATTCATGAAAAGTTCTACTTCTAATTCGTTGTTCAAAAATCCTTGAATATTTTGATGTGCTACTTTAAGTACTCTTTATTAAAACTACAATCATCAATGTCCATACATTGCCAAGTACAGACCTCGTCCTTTCGTGCTACGCTTCCCTAATGCTGTGCGTGTCTTATCCAGGTCTTCCCCGCGATCTCTTGCAGTAATAAATACTTACAATGTATTATTATTATTAGCTATTTGTGTCCCACTGCAGGGCAAAGGCCTCCCTTCCCTCCTTCTACTTATCTCTATCTATTGCTGTTGTTCGCCAATCCTTGTGGAAAGAGTCGAGTTCGTCCCGCCATCACCTTCTGGGCCTGCCGCGTTGCCGTTTGCTGCTGTTTGGGACCCATACTTACAATACCTAAGTTTATTTATACGACTTCAGCACCACTGTACTGAAACACGAAAAGTTTCATAATGTGTCTCTTATTGCAAACTAAAATCCGATCGAAATAAAATGTTAGAATTTCAGCTATACATAATAAAATAGAGAAAATGTAGGAACAAGTCTGTCGCAGTCATTAACCGTTCGATCTGTGGACGGTGCAACGGAAGCGGGATATTGTGCGGTTTCGTTCCGGACCGAAATTCAGAGGGACCGAGATTAGATTTATATTATTCTCTTACAGAATAAATTGTAAATCTAACGTAAAAGACTCGGATTCTAAGCACCCTACTTTTTTGAAAGGACAGTTATAGATAAAATCGATGCTGCCCTGCTCAAAACCCTGAGACGACATTAGTTGAAAGGAGAAATGAAAGATGCATTATAAAACAAGGCAACACTTTAGAAGCTACCCGTATTTATTTATTTCTAAGCTTTTTTTATCCACAAATCAGTAATGTATCTGTAATCCGTGACACATAAAATAAAAAAGAATGTAATAAAGTCCAACAAAATACCCAAATCGTAAATGTCACTTCCCATTTCAAATAAGCAATTAGGGATGAGCTCACATCTTTCGTGTTCACAATCCAGGAGTCCATAAATTCGGCGTTCGGCTCATCGCGTTCATTCGGCTGTGAAGTAAGCTGTTCCGGTTCACGAGGTACGGATTGCGCAGTTTTCGTTTTGGTGGACTTTTTTTTTTTGTTTTAGAAATATGAAAAAATTTTGGCTGCCTCGTTGTTCTAGTGGTCGGAATAGCCACTGCCGAGCATTAGGTCCTGGGTTGTTATTGGGATTGTGCCCGGTTGATGGCCATAGGCTCGCCCCCTGATACACGGGACTTAAATATAACTGGCGAGATATGGGTGTGCTATTGTGTACGCCTTTGTCTAACCATTCGGGGATCAGTCAGCGCGCTTGCCGCTACTATACAACTCGACTCGCGCTTGAAATTGTGTTCGCGGTGACAGCAAGTTCGCGGCCAGCGCGCGGACGTCGCGCGGTCTGCGAGCTTGTAACTCGCGGGCGGCACGTGGCCGGCGCGCGGACTGCGAGCTTACACCTCGCCGCCGACGCGTAGTAAGCGCGCTGGCGGTTAGCCGTAGCCTAAATTCGAGGCAACGCCGGGCAACAGCAGGCTGTGCTGGTGCGGTGCCGGTGTAATGTGCCATGACGCCATGACCTTTATTCTTCGTTCGTCCTGAATATTTATGTTATGATAAAATGTTGGTCATCATTTGTTTCTGTTCGGCCTTTGAACCGTGCTTTCTAAGTTCGGTTGTCATTCGATTCTTGGTTTTTTATTGGCGCAGACATGATTTTTTTCAGTATGTAACAGTCATTCTCGCAGAGACAACAGAATACGTCATCTTCTATGAGTATGGTATTTCGGTTCAGCATTCATACCTAACACTTAACTTCACATCAATATCGACGATTGAAGTTTCCGGAAAAGTTGACCTAACTTTCACACAGTTTTGGAGGCACACCTGCTTAAGGTGATCCATCAACCATTCTCCCATGTATATCCAAAGTTAAAGAATAAGTTTTTAGCAGACAAAGGTATTCAATTAGCACATATACGGTACAGAATTTAGTTATTCCATTTCTATCCTAATAAATTGACTTTAAACCAATTCAGCTCACCGCACTACGTTTCAGAAAACAAGTAAGAACTTGGCTAAAATAATTATTTGCTCAGCCAGTTCATGAAAACATTCCGGAGCTGGTTTAAATCGAATCAATCGTGCCCCATTCAATTGGGCGAGGATAGAACTAAACTTGTCTGAAATAGTTCATTTGTTAAAAGTTATCTGACCGATGTACCTGGTATTCAGTTTTATAGCGAAGGCTTAGGATAGTTTGTGGGCTTTCAAAGTGGAGGATTAAAAGTAAACTAGAGTTTTAATCAAAGGTTAAGTACTAAATGGTACCCAAATTTTCGCTTTTCAGTGAAATTAACTGTTGAACAACTTTTTTAGACTTTAGTTAGAGGATAATTTTCGTAATAACTCTAACTTTTGATAGCTTTCGAGTCAAATATCAAAGCCTACTATATTTTGGCAACATAATTGGTTATTATAATACCTAGGATTATCATAAAACTAAATATTATGTCGGACTAGGTTTAGCCGTGTGGTATCCGGCAGAGTAAAATAGAACCAACCCATTACACTCACGGGTGTCGTATAAGGCGACTAATATCTGAGGCAGAACACCTTGCGCCTCCGTAGATCAGAGAATCGGCAGCAGCGTTTTCTGTTAGTCTTTCATCACTGCGATCTCCAATCCGCCTGCCAAGCGTGGAGATTACGGCAAATTCCTCCCATCATGGGAGAGGCTTATGTCCAGCAGTGGACGTTATGGGCTGTTGTAGTAGTAGTTGTAGTAGTAGGTTTTGCTCGCGGCTTCGCTGCCGTTCTGCACGAAAATTAACCCACGGGACCGTTTTAAAAGTAGCTTATGACACCCGGGGATAATGTAGCTTCTCGTTAGTGAATGATTTTTTGGAATCAGATCAGTAGTTCCGTAGATTACCTCCTACGTACAAAGTTACAATTTTTTTTTGTAGCTAAGATTGTCCCACTGCTGGACAAAGGCCTCCCCCATATCCTTCCAGGTACTCTTCTCCTCTCCTGGATCATCTCGCTACCTTAGTTTTTCATTCTTATTCCTCTTCTTTGTAGGTCGGCCTCGATGGCGCCGTCTATAGCATCTATCGTGTTAAGACCTTTGCCCAGCGGTCGTTATGCATAAATAAATTTTACCTCTTTCAAATATTATTAGTATTGATTTCACAGCCCCATAATGTGCTTAATGCGCAGACTCAACCTGAAAGAAATTGGCAATACTCACTGGGACTAATTACACGATAAAGAAAGAAAACTGTCCATTATACAATAGGCTTGTGTCTTGAAAAAATGTAATGAGGGATTTTCTTTTTAGCTCTTCCCTAGTCGCTGGATAGATGGCGCTGAACTTAGTATGATAATGCAAGAAACAAACTTAAAAAAAAAAACTGATTTTAACAAAGCGCGAGAAAACTAGGTTATATTCGGAAGGTTAAGCAAACGAAAGTGTCAGTCAACGAGCGTATTTGACGTGACGCAGTGTTTTTTTTTCCAAGCGTTTTGGTTTTGGCACCAACTATCATAGTCAGTTCAACGCCATCTATAGAGTTCTTGGAAACTAAGTTTTTTTTTAATACCTCAAAAGGAAACTTATATTGTCACTTACGGGATATCTTCCGTGATAATAAATTATCGGGAGCTCAAAACAATTTATTATCACCTCAAAAGGAAAACCTCTCATTAGTCCATCAGTTAGAATATCAAAAAATATTTGACACGTATATTTTTTCTTTTGTTACGTAAACCAAAATTGACGAAGATACGACGCTTTTAAAATTCTCAATACGTCATACGTCGTGTTATAATTTTTAGTGCGTTGTGACGTCACGAGCCCCCACTCCCGAGTTTTGATGCATTTTATCTTTGTCAATATTCATTGATTTACAAAAACAAAAAAATTCGTGTTCACTATTTTCCAATACTCTAACTGACGGACTAAATAGATTTGCAAGTTATTGATGGTGGAAACTAGCCTATTTTCAGAGAGTTAGAGAAGTTTTGGGATAGTACACAAATCCAGATCTCCAGTTTACAAAGCAAACTCGTTTCCCAATGTTTTCTTTGTCTGGACGATTTCCAACTACTTTTTCGCGCAGAATAAACATGGAACGATTTGATTCAGTACATACTTTCGGTTGTTAAAAGTTTCGTGAACATCCTCCTATTTAGTTCCTTATCCGCTGAAAACGAGAGGAAGTTTTTCTAAAGATACGTCGAAGCAGTTTTGTAAGAAGCAGGAAATCTTTGAAGAGATCTTGACAAAGAAGTTATTTCAGTGCAATAGTAACTAATTGGGTATACTAATTACTATTTCACGCTTGCATAGGAACGATATGAAAGAGAAAGGAGTGAATGATGCCTTGACGTTTAACAGGGAAGAATGTAAGAAGAAAACATGATGCGCCGACAAAGAAGATGAAAAAAAAGAAAAATAGCAATATTAAAAATTTCGAAAAAGCCCACGACGACGGTTAAAAAGTAATTGAAAAAGGATAAAATAATTAAAAAACCCAGCTTAATAAAAAACCCACTAATATCCGTCGGGGGCTGCCATCACTATTTTAATCATCTTGAGTGTAGGGATCTTGGGATCACGTCATGATAGAAATCATGTTTATCTATCAAATATGAACGCGTCTACAAAATTTTCGTATCCGTGCTATTTACCTAACGGTAAATAGCACGGATACGAAAATTTTGTTCCTTTTGTTCCTTCCTTTTGTTGTTTTGACTCCTTAACAGGAGTACCGAGAGGAGAGTCACCGTAACACTTATTTAAGAACATGCACCAATTAAACCTAACCCATAACTGAAAACTGCATCAAAAACGAACTAGTAGTAACTTGTATTTGCACAAACAAACGGTTCACCCTTGTTTGGTATAACAACGTTTTGTCGAAAATCGCTTCGCCTAATTTTAGTTACAATAAAGTCATTTCGTATAATTATTCATTTGACCGAATAATTAATTGGTAGATTTTTATTTAGCATAGTTATTTCTTTGAAATAATGTCATTTGACCGAATTTTCAAATGCACTAATTTTATTTAAACTAATGTTTCACTAGACTAATAATGATTTTGTCGAAAGATCATATCGAATATTCAGTTCATTAATAATTCGTTTCATTTCATTGTCTATAAACTAACATTGTTCCTTCACCTACTGAATTCATTAATAATTATTTATGGCATACAATTAACGAACCACCAGATTTAGCTAAATGTAACGGCAAAAAAATCACTTATGATTGCCAAAATTAGTAAATGATCACCAAAATTAATCCCCATTTTATCGTAAAATTCGAACCAAAAATATATTTATGACCACCAGAAACTGAACTGTTATGCTCTTGTATCCGAGTCGAGGGAGACCCGGTCGACGGAGCCCCGCTTCGCGGAGCTCCTACTCCTGATTGGTTTATAAAAAAATAACCACGAAGGGTATGGCGGGGTCTATTCGCTTGCTTCGCTCGCTCATTCGACCCCGCCATACCCTTCTAACCTGATCTATCCGTGTCGGGGTGCCCCAAGTCGGACTAGGCAAAACTAGTTTGTCATCAACCGCCTCATTAAAATTTGATCGCATTTAATTTCAGATTAGTCTAAGTTGCAAATATTTACTATGTTTTCTTTTCTGCATAACATTACACCAATTGAGTATTCGATAAAATATATGTTATACCACCTGAACATTACATCAAATGAACATTATACCTTTTGATCAATAGCGCAAATGTTGTTATCGCAAATAAATATTCGATGAAATAAAAATTATGTCAATCGATATTATACAAATTGATTATTTTCTTAAACGTTGTTCGAATTAGTAACATTACATCAAAAGTTGTTATACCAAACAAGGGTGAACCCAAACAAACATCCTCTCACCCCAAACGCATCTACCGTCTCCGTTCCTTCGTGGGTTAAAAGAAAGATGATGATGATAGGAGGAGCCGTCCTCCTATCATCATCATCATCATAGGTTCGTCCATCTTTCACCACTTATTGTATGTCCTGTTTAAACTGTATCATGGCAGGCCGTAAAGGAGACGGCGGGATAAACTAGATACTTTTCTCAAAGATTGGCCAATAACAGCAATAGATAAGGATACGTGTAAGGGGAAGGGACACAAATCTCTGATCTATACTTATTACAATTGAGGAAGGGTTTGTTGTTTTTTTTTTAACGCGCCGTACGCGAACTTATCCGCCGACCAATCGGATTTGAAAATTCTTTTCCCATTTTCTAGCCCAATTCTTGAAAAATCTCCTATTACACTACGACCCTCAGGAGCCGAGCAAAAAGAGAAAAGACGAGTAAAACCACGGAGCACAGCCAGTAAAAATAGTATGTTGTGTTTGTTTAAGACTTTCACGGTTTTTCACTACACTCAAAGTACTTACGGGATAATATCCGTGGTTTTCTTCATTGATGAGCTCCCGATATTTCGACGCTGTTGCAAGCATCATGATCGCGGGAATACTGAGAGGAAGTATTCCCGCGATCATGATGCTATATATATCGGGATATCGGGAGCTCATCAATAAAGAAAACCACGGGTATTATCCCGTAAGTACTTTGAGTGTATGTTGTGTTTGTACACAGTACTAATTAAATACCTCATTCATCATCATTTCAGCCGAAAGACGTCCACTGCTGGACATAGGCCTCCCCCAAGTGTCGCCACATTGACCGGCCCCGTGCGACTCGCATCCAGTGGATTCCTGCAACCTTCACCAGGTCATCGGTCCACCTAGTGGGAGGCCATCCAACGCAACGTCTTCCGGTTCGCGGTCGCCACTCCAGAACTTTTCGGCCCAATCGGCCATCCGTTCTGCGAGCAATGTGCCCTGCCCACTGCCACTTAAGTTTGGCAATTCTTCGGGCTACGTCGGTAACCTATGTTCTCTTGCGGATGTCTTCATTTCTGATTCGATCGCGCAAGGAAACTCCGAGCATAGCCCTCTCCATTGCCCTTTTGGTGACTTTAAGCTTTCTGATGAGCCCCATTGTGAGCGACCACGTTTCGGTCCCGTATGTAATCACTGGCAACACACACTGGTCATAGACTTTCGTCTTGAGACACTGCGGTAGGTTGGACGAGAAGATACCGCGCAATTTCCCGAACGCTGCCCAACCGAGTCGGATTCGACGATTGACCTCTTTCTCGAAGTTAGACCTACCTAACTGGACTGTTTGTCCCAGGTACACATAATCGTCTACAACTTCGAGAGTAGAGTCTCCGATCTTGATAGGAGTGGGTGTGACATGGGCATTCAACATGACCTTAGTCTTGTCCATGTTCATTTTTAGACCCACTCTTCTGGAAGCTCTACTGAGGTCATCGAGCATTGTACTGAGGTCCTCCATGGTCTCAGCCATTACCACTATATCATCGGCAAACCGAAGGTGAGTGATGTACTCGCCATTGACGTTGATGCCTAGCCCTCTCCAGTCCAGAACCTTGAAGATATCCTCCAGTGCAGCGGTGAACAGTTTCGGAGATATGACGTCTCCCTGTCTCACACCTCGCTGCAGGAGGATAGGTTCCAAGGCTTGGTCCTGAAGTCGGACTGACATGGTGGCGTTTTTGTACAAATACTTCAACACCTCGATGTACCGACAGTCGATTTGGCACCATTGGAGAGACGGCAGTACAGCCCAGGTCTCGATCGAATCGAAGGCTTTCTCGTAGTCCACAAACGCTAAACAGAGAGGCAGGTTATACTCTTCGGTCTTCTGTATAACTTGCCGCAGCGTATGTATGTGGTCCACGGTGCTAAAGCCTTTACGGAAACCGGCTTGTTCGATTAAATACCTAGCCATATTATATTATATACCTACCGTTTAATAGAATTACCAAATATTTACCGGACTCTGGGCTGCTAGGCAATTCTGAGCTTAATATCTTGCGGAGACATAACAAAGAACTACCCGAGCAGCTCGACCAGAAGATCAAACCTTGGACCACTTGGTCAACAGTCGCGTTTGCGACCTCTACACAAAACCAAGGGTCGTCTATGCTGTTAAAAAGAAAATAAACAACATACGTAAACAATAGTACCTATTTAGAAAGATATAGTATCATACCAAATGCATAGTGATATCATCATCTGCCTAGCCTTTTCCCAACTATGTTGGGGTCGGCTTCCAATCTAACCGGATGCAGCTGAATAGGTACCAGTATTTTACATGGAGCGATTGCCTATCTCACCTCCACATCCCGGTTAGTACCTACTGGGTAATATGATACCCCTTGGTAAAACTGGTTGACAGACTTTCGGGCAACCTACTACCTGTAACAACTGTCAAAGATCTACAAATTTAATGACAGCCGGGACTAACGGCTTAACGTACTTTCCGAGGCATGGAGGAAACTTGGTATGTAATGGGTGGACCCATCTACAGAGCAACCTAGGCAGGCGCGGCTTAACCTAAAGATTGATCCGAGTGGTTGTTATTACACAGGGTGATTGTGTCTGGCTGACTGCAAATTCGCATGTAGGGGAGGTAATTTACTAATCACTGAACCTTACTTTCCCTAAGGTTTTATAGTTTGGGAGATATGTCAATTTTTATACTTTAATGAGATTTTTATTTTATTATGGGTGGTCCCATCCACAGACCAACCTAGGCAGGCGCGGCTTAACCTAAAGATCGACCCGAGCGGCTGTTATTATTTACCCACAAGCTCAACCCAAATGCATAGTGGATCTCGCTCTAAATTCAGCAGCATCTAACCTGTAATAAGCCTTTGATTACGTACTGTAATGAGCATGATTGATTTGAATAGACACGTTCCAATACAGCTATCCTATCTGTCGGTAATCAGAAATCTATTTTGATTATAGAACAAATGTCATAATGTATATAGATTGAAGATACAGAATATGTTGCATCAAAATAGTTATAATCATAAATTAGAATAGAGATATGGTTTTATCGCTTTTGGTTCGAACCACTTGAAATGCGTTTCATCGATGCACAGTTTCTTCGTACTCCAAAACATATACGACTGACACGTGTGGCTTCTGGTACAAAAGTATCTAACGTCTGGCTCAAAATTCAAACTTGTCTAGCTGACATTTTTACTGGATGAAATCATCATTGGTGTTTTGTTATACATGCCTAGATCATTTATGGTTGAGAGTCAAAAGCAAAAGATTACAACCAGTCTTAGCAAGGGGTATCTTACTACCCAGAATGACAACATCCAATATTCTTCAACATATCCTCAGAATTTATGACGTCATTATAGATGAGTACTTCGAGATAATTTTTCATTTCACCTAATGTGTGGTTGTTCAATAATATAATATATTCTGAAAAAAAAAACATGAGTAGAATTGTTGGAGCCAATCACGAGGTCTACAGTTTTTTGAATCTTGACGTTATATGTTGATGGTTGTGCCTCAGAAAGCACGTTAAACCGTTGGTCCCAGATGTTATTTGTAGATCTTTGATCTATGTTTGCAGAAGTGCGCGTGGATTGCTTCCACGCCACTATGCGCAAGAGAGGTACGTCGCTAGTGCGGCGAGTGCGGGGGAGCGCTAACAGTATGCTGGCCACGCTCGCGGGATGCGTGACTGCTCCATCATCTCACACTGTTGCATGCGACATGTGGCAGGCTGATGCGACTGACAAACCTGCTTTTTGATAAGTGAATTGTTAATGTTAATTGATTGATTTATTTATTTTTATTGATTGTGTTTGACTTATTATAATGTAATGTAATTGAATCAAGTAAGTAAATGAAATTATTATTAATTGGATTGAATTTAATGTTGTGTATGTAATGTGACTGTGTGATTGTGTTATGTATTTCTATTATGAGTCAGTGATACTTGAATTAAATTGATTTTATTTTTTATTTTATTTGACAGTTGTTACAGGTAGTCAGTGGCCTGAAATACTGACAACCAGTCTTATCAAGGGGTATTGTATTATCCAATACTAATTGAGTTGCGCAGGTCAGATAGGCAGTCGCATGTAAAATGTAAAATACTGGTATTCGGTTGCATCCGGTAAGTCTGGAAGCCGACCCCAACATAGTTGCAAAAAGGCTAGGCAGATGATGACGATAAAATAATGTTCCAGAATTCTAGATAGAGGAGCTTTTAGCAACTACAACTGTTGGTCTAAGAAAGTTCTTGAATTTCGACCATTCAATTCTCCCAACTACCAAGTTAAGCAAAGTACCTACTAGAAGTAAAATTAATTTCCTCCAAGATCTCACTGATCATATCTAATTAAAGTTAATTCCTAAATCTGTGGAACTATAATTGCGGTGGATATAATTCATTAGCAGCAATTATAGATGACAATACGGTCGGCGACAAAGCCTTCAGATTACAACTGGAATCATGAGGAGAATGAGATCTGGGAATGTAAATGAATTAATTATATGCTTAGGACAGAAAGATAGAATCAATCAATTTTTCTATGTCTGAGTGATTGTAAAAAAATTAAGATTAAAAAAAAATACATCATCGGCTTTAGAAGTATGGTGTATCGCACATACCTACGCATAGCGAATTAATTTTATTTCAAGACTTTTTTATTAACTACGCAGTATTTCAATAACCAAAACCCATAATTTTGGAGTTCAAAGTTATGTGGCTTCCAAAATTCTATTTATGATCATCATCATCATCGGCCTATTAATGTTCCCACAGCTGGGACACAGGCCTCCTCTCTATGAGAGGGAATGGGCTATAATCCACCACGCGGGCCCAGTGCAGATTGGTAGATGTCACATGTCTTCGAATTTTTTGGTTCTAGGACATGCCGGTTTCCTCATGATGTTTTCCTTCACCGTTTTGAGAGCAGTGGTGATGAAATAAATACACAAAGTAATGCGCCTGTCCGGGTTCGAACCCACGTCTTACTGTTCGTAAGTCGGAGCCACCACCACTGGGCCACCGCTGGTCCAAAATTCTATTTATAGGAAATATATTTAGCGTGAAACGCTCAAAAACGCGTCTACTAATAGGAACATTAGTAGACGCGTTATTGAGCGAAGATGCTAACGATGTTCATAAAATATGTGAAGCAATCAGTAACCAAGACAAATGCACGACACACAATCCAGCGACTTTGAACAGCTAAATGTATACCGACAGGGGACAAAGACCTCTGATTACAATTTTCAATTAGCAAGACAAAATAATGGGGTTACTCGCCGTCTACTATCCAATTGCTTTCTACATTAAAATAACATTTATTAAAAGACTGAAATACTTGTGGGACTTACTGCCTCGAATTCGTCGACCAATTTTTTAAAGTTAAGTGTTTGAGGTTTTTAACCCAGCAAATTTTATTGTAGCTTTTTTTATTGTTTTGCTTGCAACGCCACCCTTTCTTCGTTTAACTATTTCGTTTTATTTTATTTCTTAACTAGCGGCCCGTCCCGGCTTCGCACGGGTGGACATTTATTTTCCTCTAATTGTCCCTACCCCTTATAATTGTGAATGTCAAATAATAGACAAATAATTTGCAATTAAGTAATATTGCAACTATAAATTAAGATGTAACTTACTGGTAGAAGAATAAACAGTAAACGGGCAAGAGAAACTAAAAAGCACTTGGAGAGAACTAAGAAAAAACTGAAGAGTTTTCAGTGATCTTCGAAGAAGTTTAATTGTGTTTTTTTTTATTTTGAATGACACCAATTAATGTGGAATACATTTTGAAGAAAGCTCCATCTACATCCATGACGTGACCAATGACTTTTTCTAGAATCGCAGTGAACAAGCGATGATTATAGGCGTAACTTAGATACTTAATTTATTTAGCTACTTTTACCCTAAGCTAATATCAGATGGTTTACTAGTTTAGTTTCATTGAACGTCCACATAACACCGACAAAAAAGATAAGACTAAAAAAAATATCTTAATATGCTCCTTCTATTTAATTTTTAGATCAATAGGTTGGCGAGTGAAATACGGCGAGTGCAAGTGAAATCTTAATTCATTTATTTTACATCTTTTGATTCATTTTGTGTTGAAACGTTTAACTTTGAATTTTGTTAGTAGTTGGCACAATGTTCGATTCCAGGTCGAACAAAGGCTGCTCTGTACAAATAACACTATAGTCGCTGAAGTGACGAAGTCCCAATGAACTCAAACTATCTGTTGAGTGGAGATAAGGGCTGCAGTTAATGCATCTAACGGGATGCACCGTCAGGCTCTCGGCGTCGCGCGTCGCCTCAGTTATGAGAATTGATTGATCGTTTAAATTGATAGCTGACATCGAACTAAGTAATGAGTGACACAAAATGACTGAGGGCTGTCTGTGGTTTACCTACATTTTTGCTGTACCTTGACTAAATACAATTTGACATCAACGCAGCATCTATTTAGGGTTCCGTGACCAAAGAGTAAAAACCCTATTACTAAGACTCCACTGTCCGACTGTCCGTCTGTCTGTCACCAGGCTGTATCTCATGAACCATGACAGCTAGACAGTTGAAATTTTCACAGATGATGTATTTCGGTTGCCGCTTTATCAACAAATAAATAATAAAAAACAGAATAAACTCAATTGAAATAATTGCTCAATACTAATAACGGCAACAGGTAGACGCTTGAAATATTCACAGAATATTTATTTGTATATTCACGTTAAAAATAAATACCTAGTTAATAAAAATAAATATTTAAGGGAGGCTCCCATACAACAAACGTGGTTTTTTGCCGTTTTGTATAATGTTGTATAGACAATGGTACGGAACCTTTCGTGCGCGAGTCCAACTCGCACTTGGCCGGTTTTTAGGGTTCCGTACCCAAAGGGTAAAAACGGAACCCTATTACTAAGACTTCGCTGTCTGTCCGTCTGTCTGTCCGTCTGTCCGTCTGTCCGCCTGTCCGTCTGTCCGTCTGTCTGTCACCAGGCTGTATCTCATGAACCGTGACAGCTAGACAGTTGAAATTTTCACAGATGATGTATTTCTGTTGCCGCTATAACAACAAATACTAAAAACAGAATAAAAATCATATTTAAGGGGGGCTCCCATACAACAAACGTGATGTTTTTATAATAATTGGTACGGAACCCTTCGTGCGCGAGTCCGACTCGCACTTGGCCGGTTTTTTTTATTTAGTTCATATTAGGTATATATGGATCGGAATGTTGGGCTGTGAAGAAGATGGATGAAAAAAGATTGCATGTAGCGGAGATGAGAATGTTGAGGTGGATGTGTGGTGTGACAAGAATGGATAAAATAAGGAATGAGTATATTAGAGGAAGTTTGAAAGTTGCGCCAGTTACAGAAAAGTTAAAAGGGAATCGACTGTCTTGGTATGGGCATGTGATGAGGAGGGAAGAATCGCATGTGACTAAAAGAGTGATGAATATAAATGTGGATGGATGGAGAGCGAGAGGAAGGCCAAGGAAAAGATGGATGGATTGTGTGAGGAATGATATGAGGGAAAAAGGTGTAAATGATTGCGTGACGGTTGACAGAGGAGAATGGAAGAAGAAAACGTGTTGCGCCGACCCCAAGTAACATGGGATAAGGGCAGGAAGATGATGAGGTATAATTATCACCGCTGCGATCAGGTACCTCCATGGTAACTTCTTGTAAAATATTGGTAATCAGCGGCATCTGGTATGGATAAAACCTGACCCCAACATAGTTGGTAAGAGGTTAGGCATATGACGTTCACAACGGATCTTCTCCTTCTTAGCGTGTCGATGGCAAATTTATTAAATATGTTTGGCCCAATATTCAGCTATGCGAACTCCGCTCGCTAATGCAGTCATAAGGTCGTCAAGTGTGCAGGTGTCAGGGCATGCGGCGCAAGATGGAAGATGGGCCATTGTCTGTGGAGACATACCGCATACATATTTGAGATCTGAGCCGTCCATAAACCCTCATCTGAGGAGATTGTCTTTGCTACGGGCGACCTGGATTCGAAGTCTATTCAGAGATTGCCAAGTCGGCCACGGCAAAGCATTTCCCAGTCGGAAGGCTTATTGGTTTTCAAAAAGTAGTGGTGTATAATCAGCCTGTAATGTAACTATTTCTTCTGGGACACAGGCATTATATCTATGAGAAGGAGTGTACTGTTATCCACCACGCAGGGCCTGTGCTGGTGGGAAACCAGTAAGAAGCGGCAATATTGCCCAACGCAAATATATTTTGTTGCCATCTATGGAAAAGCTCACGATGTTTACGAACTCATATTGGGTATCTACTTTTAAAGAGGTTTCTGAAGTTATCAAAATGTTTCAAGTTTAATTTGTTGTTTAGTAACTTTATGTCGGGGAAGTTATAGCTTTGAACTTGAGAAACAAGTTGGAGTGTATCAAAATCAAGCAATTAATACTTTAGATTGACTTTTGACACCTATAAAGTACTTAGAGGTAGAGAAGTTGTTGGGTACGTATAATGAAATGTTACCTTTTTTTTGCCATGTGGGGGCCACCAACACCCGGGGCGTCTCCCGCGGCAGCCGGGACGTGAGATTCTCTCCCTCTCACGTTCCGCCACCTCCTTCTCTAGCATTACTGCTTCGCAGAAGGAGGTGACGGCGTCCCATTCCGTCTCGCTCCGGACCATGATTTAAACCGGCCCGGACGCGAGAGGTCGCTGCCGCCAATCGCCGCTTCGAGGACACGGCCGTGCTCCGCCCAAGCGGGACACACCTCTACGTTGTGCTCCACCGTGTCCTCCAGTCGATTCTCGCAGTGGAAGCACCCGGACGTTTCCTCCCGCCCGATTCGGTGCAGGAACCTCCCGAACACACCGTGTCCGGTGAGGACCTGCGTCAGGCGGAAGGTGAGGACCTGCGTCAGGCGGAAGGTGAGGACGCCGTGGCGTCGCTCAAACCATTCCTCAAAGAGGGGACTTATCGCCACTATCGTGGCGTGCCCTGAGCCTTTTGGCCTTAGGTTTACTTTTTATATATAATTTTGTCTTAATGTCTATTCTACCTTTTTTTTTTTGTTATGTCCTGTGTGAGTTTAATAAATAGTTTTTCTTTTTTTATTTTCTTTCCTGCCATATGCATACTAAAAACTTTCCTCACGACGACGTTATTATAAAAATAGGCAATGGCTGAAGAACAAAATTAAATTTAAAAAGAAGTACCTACTGGTTACATTGAAAAACATACTATACCCAACCCACAAGAACTCTTTAGTGAAATTTGTTTGCATAACAAACTAACCCTTCCAAGAAAAAACCTTTAATTTATTGAAGGAACGAAATCTTTAATAGTTTCCGAACGTAATAAAGGGCTAATAATATTGCTTTCATTCAATTTTGTACTGATTCCTTTGTATCAAGAAACACAGACCACTTTCTCTAGAGAAAATCTAGAAGTTTTTGACGGAGAAAGATACCCTAAATAAATATTCTAGTAGAAAGAGCCCAAGACCTAACAAATTGCTCAAGAAAAATAAAATCGGAGTAATGTTTTAAATGGCTCATTTAATGGGATAGCCCATACTAAAGATATACTTTGTGTTTTAGATATCTTTAAGCATCATTAATGCGGCGATAAAAGGAGTGATAAAGTACCTACCCAATTTTGGTAACAATTTTACTAAAATAAATATTAATCTACTCGCTGGAGAACTGAGCGAGGACGTATCGCCGCGCCGTCGACGGCGACCGCGGCTAAGGCGGTTTAAAGATAAGTGGGGTTAGTTTTATTGTCATTCCAGTGTGGGAAAGGGACCGCGTTAAACGGATTGTCTAGCGCTATCTCTTTTCCACACTGGAATAAGATTAAAACAGTTCTGCTTTAAGACATCATGGTAGGCCAGCAGATCATGTTTTGCGGGGCCAACATTGCCATAGATCGCACAGGATAGAGAGGTTAGGACGGAGAAAGGGAGACCTTTGACTAGCAGTGGGACTAGGCTAGCAAAAAAACAACTAATACTGATGGTTTCAAATAATCTCCACAACAACCGTAATGACTACAGCATGGTACAAAGAATGTAGTAGAAATGTATAGTACAATAATTTTATAATGCCGTCTGAAACCCAATTAGAACGTGGCCAATTTATTTGACAAGTTAATCAACTAAATGTAACTAAAATTATTAGTTACGACACTCTTAATTATTTGGTTGTGTTTAAATTTATTTTGACCCTGAAAATACAGACAGAAACGTTTACTATATTTGATAAATATGTACCTATATAAAATGCCTCCTCCTTGAATTTATTTTCTACAACACCTATTTTTACCAGTTTAAAAAAATTATGAATAAAGATTTGACTTTGGTAGTCTCATCAATCATTTTATTATTTACTGAAAATTTTTGCTGTAGCTTCGATTTTTATCAATCTAAATTAGATATACCTTCACTTGATTTTCACCTTATAATATAACACAAGATTACGTCTATATTCCCCGAAGAATAAGACAAAGGTGTTATAGCCACATGAAAATGGATTGCGGGTGCGCCAGTTATGTTTACGTCCCGTGTAATAGGGGGTGAATCTATTTCCCGTACAATATCTCTTCATTAAGAAGCACCTTTTGGAACATATCACACCCTAAATCTGATAGTCTAGCACTTACATTTGTACAGCAAATCACTTTGCACAAAGCCTGCAGCACAATTTCCAATCTCATTCATGTCATTGTTCCTTTCACGCCGTTTCGAATAGGTAAGCTTTCAACGCTATTCATTTGTCTGCTCCACTTTATTTCACTGACCAGGTGGCGTTTGTGTTTTGTTTTTAAAAGATTTTTCTACATCTATACTAATACATATTATAAAGAGGAAAACTTTGTTTGTTTGTTTGTAATGAATAGGCTCAAAAACTACTGGACCGATTTAAAAAATTCTTTGACCATTCGAAAGCTACATTATCCACGAGTAACATAGGCTATATTTTATTCCCGTACTCCCACGGGAACGGGAACTACGCGGGTGAAACCGCGGGACGTCGGCTAGTAAAAGATATTTTTGCTGTGTCATTGTTTGAAGAATTTTAATGATAAGCAAGATTGTTATTCACATCAGATTGCTACGTACTCTTAGTATATATTTTTATAAATTAAAGTTTTTAATGTACTATGTATACACATAATATGATAGGTATACCTATCCTCTTTTACAAATATCGCAACCATCACCACTAACATCGCAACCATCTCGCTCCATTTGCTGTACATATTAAAAACCCGTTTCTGGGTTAAGCTTGCCGTTGTACACACTGAAAATTAGTTCGGTTTGCAGGGCACACTAACAAAGTTATTGGTGTGCGTAAAGTCAACGGCTGTCTGGCTTCGCCTATTTATTAGTGTTTGCGCTTCAAAATAACCCGTTGTCCACCCACACACTTGCAATTTCTTGTCACTTGATGTTGCATGGAATATGAAGCATAAATTTAGCCAACTTAACAATCTTCTCCGTGGCGCAATGGTCGAGCGTGCGGTAAATAGTATCTTACGCCGCCAGCGCCTGGCGCCGTAAGTTCGAATCCGACTGCCAACACATCGGTGTTTTTGTATGTTTTAATGAAACGTTTTACATTTGTTTGTTCAATTCATTGCTTAAATATTGGCAAGTCTTCTTTATATTTGAGTTAGAATTTATTTGAGGTCTACCCTCTAAAAATGACAAATCACGTGTAAGTTAGTAGTTTAAGTTCATCGTCATAATATTATTGACTATCGGGCTTACGTTACGTTTTTAGATATTATATTATACCCTGCGTGTTTTGAGCAGTGCTTTTATTTGTTAATCATTATGAATCACTTAACTACACTTTTAAGAGCTGAGATTATTATTTTGCGTGAGCAAAACGTTTCAATTAGTGAAATTGCGAGGCGTTTAAAGATATCGGTAAGTAACAAAATGTTATTAATGTTTAGAAGATTAATAATAATGTTTATATAATCCCCATGTTATTGATTGTTGTTTTTTGTAATAATATTTTATTATTGTTCACAGAGAAGGACTGTGCAATTGTGGGTCCATCGATATGCAGATTCGGGAAGCATTGATCCTTGCCGACCGGGACCGAAGGCTAATCCATAGCATACACAGATGGCAATGCGCGGCACCGTGATATAGTTGCAACGCATATCGCTGAGCCCTTCTTCACTACTCGTTTAACGGCGACTAAACATGACGTAGCATTACAAACTGTACGGAACCACTTGCGTGCAGCTGGTGTGAAATGTCGTAGGCCAGCCAAGAAAATATTACTGTCAGATATTCACAGACAAAACCGGGTACGCTTCGCAAGAGAATATTTGGATTTCGATAGGTGCAATAATCTTGTTATATTTAGCGATGAAAAATGTTTTAAGTCGGACAGAGACGGTCGCAAAATATTGTGGCGAAAAGATGGTGAACGCTATAATAAAAAAAATTATTCTTCCATGCAGGTCTAGTGGCTGCTTTACTTTGGGATTTTGGGGATGAATGTCATCAATGGGTCCTGGTGAATTAGTGCAGGTAGGGGGTCGCAATACCAGTGAAGGTTACTTGAACGTTTTACATAACCTGATGCTACCAAGTGTGCGCGTTGCATACCGATAGTAAAGGCGCACCAAATATCAAGGGGTAATTTGTTTTATGTGAGTGATGTTATTGTTAGTGAGATAACAATTTAGGATACCTGTATCTTAATATCTTTCTTACTAACATGTTTATTCATATCACTATAATTAAATTACTTTCTTGAATATGAAAAATAACGTTATTTCCTGCCCAACTTAGAATATTTGTCATGCACAAAACTTTATAATTTGTAATTATAATTATAATAAAAACCTAGGCAATAAATATTGTTGATTTCTTATTACAAATTGTTTAATTTTCGCTTCCATATTTTTTTCTTATTATCAGTTAAAATAGAAAAATAAAAATTCAACAAAATGACAACAAATGTTTTTAAAATGCAAAAAGTCAATGATGGTGGCGGGATTCGATCCTACGATATTTGATTTACCAGCCCATTGCTTATACACCTATGCCACAAGACCACTTAGCAACAACGTGAAATTTATGCTTAATATTCTTTGCCTACAAAATAGTCCTAACCGTTTTCAATCACGGCGGCCAATCTCAGCGAAGATTAGCCACACACACGCGTGTTTGCTGACTTCTTGTGAGACGTGAGGCGAAGTAATACACCAGTTGATTTTACGCACACCAGCATTATATTGGTGTGCTCTGCAAACCTAACTAATTTGCTGTGTGTACATAGGCTATATTATTGTAATATTATGTATGTATATCTTTCTATTTTTTTAAATAAGAATGTAGGTATGTTGAGTCTATGTTCCAAGTTAGTTCTAAAGCACCTGAGCTCTCCTGTCTACAACTGTTCCACAAGCTGGTGCCAAAAGTTTTTAATGTCTCGCGACTTGAATCTTAATATACTTACCAAACTACTTACTTTATGGTATTATGGAGTAAACCAACCTTATTGTTAAGTGAAGATTGACAAATTGTTTGTCTGTTCAGCAAAAGCATATAATCAGCAGCCTGCAATGATTCCACAGCTGGGATTCAGAACTGTACTCTAGGCCAGTATTCATCGTCCGAGCCAAGTGGGGGTTAATTTACTAGAGCCAGGCCTCGCCTCTCATGCATGAGGTAGTGGTTTAAAATCCAAGCAAATATGTACCAATGTGACTTTTTCAATTCATATGTACTTTCTAAGTTTATTACGGACATCACTGACATCGGTGAACAACAACAGCGTGAGAAAATCTGGACTTATAAATTAATATAAGTCTGAAATCGCCAACCCGTCTTGAGCAAGCGTGGTGATCAATGCTCGTGCCTTTTCTTTAAGAGAAGAGGTCTCACAGCTATGGGACAGTATAGTAGGTTGGTATTATTTTTTATTATTCCTTTATTTATTTATTATTATATGTCATGCCGGTTTCCTCGTGATATTTATATTCCCATTTTGAGAGCAGTGGTGATGAAATAAATTACATTTGAATCCACAAACTACAGCACGTTAACCGTCACCAGTGGATTACTACACTACTGCTCTCACCACTTTAAACTAATTAGGTTGAATGTTAATTAGAATAAAAGCAAACATTTAAATACTTTCAACTAACATAAAGTCTTTGCTATCTTTACAGGTAATTGCAGTATCCATTACTTCAAGTAGAAGTCTTTATTACAAGACATTAAAAGGTAAATTAAACATAATCTTTCAAGGTTTTCCATTGGCGCAGCAATCTTAGAAGCAGAGTTAAGAAGAATTATCGAAAAATAGAACGAACTTTAACAACAGGACTCACCTTTGAATTAATACCTACTGGGATTACTTATGAGCAGAAAATAAAGAATTAAATCATTAGACGTAGCCTCATCGTAATAATAAGGTCGATCGGGAAAAAAAAATACACAAATAAGCACGCACATTTTTACGGAACGATTTGGCATAACTTCAATAATACAGGTGGAATTTTGGGACGGAACAGCCGGGACGGTTTAAGGAATACATAATTTTTTGAGGAACTTCGATCTGCATTCAAACATTTTGGAATGTACTGGATGTACAGTCAGCAAAAAAAGGGAATTTTTTCAAAAAAACTTTTTAATGCCAATCGAATGTAAGTATGAGAGCGAGACTGCAGTCAAGTCAACGATACAAAAACGTCATAATTTTATGACGCGATAGAGCAAATCTGAAAATTTAAATCTTTGAAACAGCCCCATTGACTGATAGAAGCGAAAAGCAGGTAAGCTGCAACATTCCTTTAGAGATTTTTCACTAGAGCCTCGACTCATTATGCCGTCTAAGAACTTTTGTTTTGATTCTGAATGACGGTACCCTCGATTTTGTTTAAGCACATAGACGCAGTGTGGTCTGTGTGCTCGGTGCTCGCCCACTACCCCTTGTGTGTATGGCTCCTTACAAACACGTGTTTTTGTTTAGTTTGAAAAGAACTCTGAATTGCCTGCAGGGAGTCGAGTGTAAACTCTGCATCGTATATACCTTACGTACAAAACGATGAATGAGAAATTCTAATAACTGTTTTCACTTTATTTACCTGTAAATTAGCTGACAAACAACCTAACTACAACCGTAATATTATAGTCCGTATACTGAGTGGTTCAAATAGTGAAAATAATATTCTTCAAGCCATGTGGGGTATCCAAAAATACCCCCCATGTACAGTAAGCGTGCATAAGTGCTGAGGCATGCTAAGGATTGTATTGCTGTGAACGCACGGTCGAGCGACCGTGCGTCTGTATGTGTAAGTGGTCTCAATACAGTAGGTACGCACACCACAGCCACAGAATTCGCCCACTGTCGCAGGTCGTCGCGTCGCACTCCACATAACAAAAAAATATATTTCCGTCTCTTTTGTTATACACGCAGCACTCTTATTTGTGTGGCGACCTGTTCTTACCATTGAATAGCTAAAATTCACACGTAATTAATAAGTGATGATGACTGTTTGGGTAAAGCAGTGGCTTCACGATTAATGAGGTCCGAGTTCGAATCCCGTTACCAATATGTGGGTCTTATTTTTCATTGTAACCATATTTATATTTGTATTTTTAAGCAAAAATTTGTTAGGTTTTTTTTTTTTTTTAGTTGTAATATATTAATTAAAAACCCATCGTTTTAATATTTAACCATTTAAGTGATTGTGTATTATGTTTTCGGTGTTGGAAGGTGGAAATAAAAAAAGTCGTGTTAAATGATAACACAAATGTTTATTCGTTTTATTTATTTATAAAATTATAAAAATAAAACTTTAATGAGAATTGTAACGTCACAATCCTACCTAGTCATAAGAAGTTCTCTTGTAATCGTTCGATTTTTTATTGTATACCCACTTACTCTAAGTCAATTCACAATAACATAACAAGGAAAGGATATTCTAATCTCATAAATAAAATTGTTGATACCCATTTATTAATAGGTATCGGTATTTAGCAGAGTTTATTGAAAACTAATATAAGTATGATTTAGACTTTATGAACATATTTTTTTATGTGACGATACAATAAATGTAACTCGCATTGAGGTTATAGTTTAAGTGTTCATTTTCTTGAAGAAAAGAAGATTGAAACTAAACCTCAATTTAAGATCATTACATAATTACGGATAAGTAAACAACTAAACATTAACAACTAAATAATATTTTAATACACGTCTAATTCAAATTAAAACACTAGGACTAATATTTTGTATAACTCCCATTATTTTCGATGCAGTCAAGTAGACGTTTGCGCCTGGACCCCACAATATTTTGACATATTCCGGTTTCTCTTAAATTTTCCCACACCTCCATGCAATGTGTTGTTAACAATTCAAATAATTCCGCAAAGTGTCTCGTAGGCGTGAAACCATTTGTTTCATACTCGCCTACCATATGGCGCCGCTGCGCTTCGCTAATAAGCGACGGCCTTCCTCTTCGCTGTCGACTAGCAAGGCTACTCTTCCTCATATCTTTTTATACAACGATTTACAATATTCTTCTAGAACAAAAAAAAAAGTAATGTTAGGCACCTGTAGAACAAAATACTAAAGTGATCATTCACTCTGCATTTATAAATCCAATAATAAACAGGAATTATTCATATTTTAGGCCTCATGATGGATTTAAAAAACAATTAATTAATCCTTGGGTCACCAAAGAAATTAACTATAATATTAGGTTTGAATTTCTAATAAAATTTTAAGTTACAATAAAAAACAATTAATTAATCCTTATATCACCAAATAAATTAACAATAATATTAGATTTTAATTTCTAATAAAACTTTAAGTTACAATTATTCATAAAATTAAATAAAGTACTCAGAAAGTCCGGTTTCTTCAGATATTTGTGTTCTATTAAGATCACTTTTAAGCAGTGCGATAATAGTCGCCCTCGCCTCAATATTAATATTTGCCTGCATTTTGCAACAACAATATCGCTATCTATTAAACCACACGTCACTAACCAACAACTTCAACCAAACGAAAACATTCATTCCGGTCAAGTTAAATATTCATAAATCTCGTGTCTACCTCACATAAATCTAAACTCCTTACTTATTTTTCTATGATCTACCTTTCAACTTCACGGAATGTATGAACAAAGCGAACAAGATAAAGAATATAGGTTATATTTCTGTTCCATTACTTCCAATTGAGTAAAAACTTACAAAAAGTCTAAAAGTAACAATGTGAGATTTGAACATACGGCTTATCTGATTCATTCATAGATCTGCACGCGCCTAACCGCTAGGCTATCTTGACTTATGTTTCCATGTTGAAATTTTGAACTACAATTACTTGTAGACGACAATGTCTATTTTCTTGAAAGTAGAAGGTCGTAAGTCAAACTAAACGTCAAGCTATTGCTTTGTGAGATTGCCACTGGACTTTTGGTCGACACTGTACGGTCCGCGATTCTTGATACTTTTCGGATAGGTACCCCTGGGCATGACGAATCATTTCTTTTGTGACGTCACTATTTCGACCATCCTGTATAGGTATTCAAATCACAGCTGTCACTGTTTGACAGTTGTATGAAACGGCTTCAACACGGCAAATGGGGTATGACACACCAATCAATTGAGATAATTTTTAAGAGCTGTCAAAACGCGGTTCTCTCATAGATTTTCTATGGCAATAACCAACTGTGACGTCACTGTTTTTTCAACTCAATGACTCAACTTTATTGATTTCAAAGCAACTAA
Source organism: Xestia xanthographa (assembly GCA_905147715.2). Taxonomy (NCBI): domain Eukaryota; kingdom Metazoa; phylum Arthropoda; class Insecta; order Lepidoptera; family Noctuidae; genus Xestia; species Xestia xanthographa. The sequence continues at coordinate 6,157,025 of LR990655.1, forward strand.
AAATCGAATTTGGCAATTAATTGAAAATAAATCGGGTTTTCAGGCTCAAATTGAAGTGTTTTTTTTTATAGATTATATATAGGTGTCTTGGAATTATTGTTTTATAGTGTCATCTACCCTATTGTCGTAAAGTGCCCTAATTTTTTTTTACCATTCAATTCCCTTACGGTAAAAACTTACAATTTTTCTACTCGTACTCGAACACTTGTACTTACTTCTAAAACTTTGTTCTCAATTAATTCATAATTACCCTACGCAGATTAGCAGGTCTGTGAGACCCTCCAATTTAACTTGTTCCTTATCTACCCTCCGAAGATTTGCGGTTTTAGATAAGTGGGTGAAAGGCAGCTACTTTCCTTTTACGATAGCAAAAAGGATAGGGGAATGGGGATGAAGTGTTAATAACGGTATCATAGTGTAGCTACTAAATATTATGTGGCCAGTGCCACGTCGTGAAATAGATGACACAAATCTTAGGTTTCCAATTATTTGGAGTTATATTTTGAAGCCACCGAATGATGTTTGAAATGATTTGAAATTATTTGTTTATTGAAATAATTAAATTATTATATTCTATTATATTTTTTTAATGAGATTGACATGAGATTTTTTTTTATTTTTCAACACATTTGCTCAAAAACTGCATTTACGTCGCCTGTACGTATATACATTGTTCGTTGTTCAACAACGGAACGTGCGGTAAAATATGTACTCTCACCTATTTTACCGCATAGCCCCTTGTAAAGCACCGTGCGTATTCTTTACGGTTTTTTTAATTAGGACAAAATGAAAATCCAAGATGGCGCCGACGAAAATTTTCGGTATTTTCTTCATGGGTGTCATTTTTGTAGTTTTTGGGGTCGTTGATAACGAAAATGAAGTCAAAATGAAAATCCAAGATGGCGCCGACGAAAATTTTCGTTTTTTTTTCTTCATGGGTGTCGTTTTCGTGGTTTTTGGGGTCGCTGATAATGAAAATGAGGTCTAAACGAAAATCCAAGATGGCGCCGACGAAAATTTTCGGTTTTTCTTTATTGGTGTCGTTTTCGTGGTTTTTGGGTTCGCTGATAATTAAAATGAGGTCAAAAAGAAAATCCAAGATGGCGCCGATGAATATTTTCGTTTTCTTCTTCATGTGTGTCGTTTTCGTGGTTTTTGGGGTCGCTGTTTGTTTAATTACATATTGTACCTACTTATTTCTCGCAAATGTGTTGAAAAACATTGTATGACACACGTGCAGAAATTGGTATTTACAAACTCGTGACTATGGTAAGCCCTCGACTTCGTCTCAGGCTTACATTCGTCTACTCGTTTGTAAAAACCAACTTACCGCACTAGTATCATAAATAACTATTTTTGTTGTGTTGTGTAGTTGTAAGAAAACATGAATATACAAACTGTAAAAAAGAAAAATACTTATGCTTTCTTCCGTTCGTTATGAACCTATCAGTTGTAATTAAAGTGTTTTCTTTTTGCCTAAGAAATTATAATGATTATCCCCAAACCCATTATTTTTTGGGTTTGGGAGGTCATTTTATGCGCAGATGTGATAATATTATAAAACCAGCAAACAAAAAAAAAACCATCTAATAAAACCCACCAATATTATTCTTGCTAGCATTTTTCTAAGATTCTCTGATATTTTCCTACTGTTGGTACTTTATTATTCTTGCTGAGCATAAATATTTACCAGGGTAGCTTTATTTGTGTCAATACTTTATTGATTGATATTATTTTCTACCCTGAGAGAATGGAAGTGAGGAGATATTCTGGAGTAGAAGTGAAGTATTATAGAATACCCATTTAAGCCAAAGATTTCTACTTTTTGTAGTTTATAAATCCTCAAACAGTTAAGTCGCATCGTGACTCTTGACCTGAATAAAGGATTCACCCCTAGAAAATATCTAGCAGCGATACACTGTTTGCCAAAAGAAACACTGGCCGTTGCGACCTCTATTGCTAAATGTATCAGGCTATCCCGTTTCTTTTTCATATGGCCAATACACAAAACATTTTATTTTATATATTCTTTGACTAAACTCTTATCTCATAGTGAAACCAACCCGATTTTTAAAAACATTAGAGTGGTCTGGTAGAAAATGATTATGGCATTAAGTCCACCTTTGTACTCTGTGTTAAATAAATAAGGCTTCGTATGCACTGGCAGGTTGGCTGGCTTAGTGCCTAGATTCTATCGAGTTGCTTTGCGAGTAGCGAACTGACACTAACGTTATAGAATCTTTGCAATCGAGCATACTGCGCGCTTGGCTCCTTCACCAGCCGCCTAGCGTGTATCAAAGTAGCGCACAGTGGGGAAATCATTGAACGTTCGTTTCACTTCGCTACTCGCTAGAGCCTAGCTCTAGGTGCAAAGCAAGCCACTTGCCAGTGCGTTTGAAGCCTAAAGCGTTAGTTTTTCGCTGCGCGCTTGGCTCCTTCACCAGTCGCCTAGCGTGTATCAAAGTAGCGCACAGTGGGGCCGGATGCGAAAATCATTGAACGTTCGATTCACTTCTATCTCAAATCATCAGTCAATCTTTTTGACTTGTTTATAGATACGGATAAAAAGATCACCCTACTTGAGTAGAAGTTATTATTTAAGATACGATTTTTTATTCTGTAGTTTAGTAATTGCTTGAAGTTAGAACTGTCAAAAGTTAAAATTCTGAGCTTTGCCTTCTTTGACGGTTTTAACTTCGTTTAAATTCTTGTCAAATAAAAATGTTTGCATAAGTAATTACTTAAACTCAAGTAAATACTTTAGTTTGACTAACGATATAGCCTAAAAAGAAAAACAAAATAGGGCTAACATGTTTACTGCTTTTAAAATAGTTCCAAAAAAGTCTCAAAGCTATAACTTATTAATTTGATAGTCTCGATAAATCAATTAACTGACAGCCTAAAAACTTAGCAATGGCCCAAATTCTGTTTGTACACTGTGTCCTTATCGTGTTACAGATGAAAGACAAACTAGGGTATTGCGTCGATTAATGCAGACTATCTGTTTGGTGACACACAATCAATTATGTACTTTGACTGGTTTAGGATAGAGTTGATTTAAGATTGGTATGATGGCACGTCTTGGCTAAATAGTTGATGGATGTACCTATGCTGGAGATTGCGGGCAAGATGAAGGCCCATTTAAACAATAATTTTCGAGTAGTAATTTTTGCAATATTATAATATTCAGTGCTGTGAATCAAGTTTGGTGATCCAAACTGAATATTCATATTATATACATCATCATCATCATTTTCATATTATTTTTTTTTTTTTTTTTTTTTTTGTTTTTTATTTTTTTTTTTTTATTTATTCTTATTTTTATATACTCTCCCAGTTCTAACACTGACAGTAAATTCGACCTAGATAATACTGTTTCTAAAGTTTTTTGCATGGAAAAACTGACTAAAAGTCAAAAATTAATACCTACTACGTGTATCTTAGGTTTAACACTGATTTGATTTAGAAACGGTCAGGTGGTAATACCCACCCTAGTTGTAAAAGTTAATTGAGGAAAACGGTAGTGTTCGCAAGGATAAGCTTGTATAGTATAGTACCTACTTGTACTAAGCGTTCACACGAACGCCGGACGTGCGAAAAGTGGTAAGTCTAACATGACTTTTTTTTTTTGACGTCAGATACACTGTGTGTCATGTTCATTCCAAATCCGCGTACAGTGGATCTCCTTTACCTCCTTTACAAAAAAAAAACTGTCAACTGTTACTGTTTGTGTCATATAAATTTAAAAAACTGTTTATCCCAAAGGTTGACTGGTCAAGAATTTCTTGTGGAATTAAGTCTGCCTATAAACCACATGTATGAAGTATAAATAAATACAGTAAACAGATGTTTCAGAAAAAAAATTGAAACTATGATATTTATTGTTTTCTAATACAGTTGAAACACTATGACTCATTATTGAAAGTTACTTTTCATTAGAAATAACTACCTTTTAATTTGATTTTCTAGAAAAATGAAAAATACAATGTTGTGTTGGTCAAAGAAATGAATAATTATAACAAGAGGTTAAAAACTTCAATTACTAACTACTAATTACTGCAAATTATGTAAAACCATACGCTTTTAAAATGATTAAAAAACAGTAAAAGAATTTTTACTCTATGTCCTACTAAACAATGTTATTTGATGAAAAAAGATAGATTTTTCGACGTGGTAAAACCGTGATCTTCATTGCGGGTATGTAATATTACCCTCTGGTACACCCTTTCTATCAAGATAAATAAGAATTTCAAACATGACAATAAGTCTCTATCATATTCCGTTAGGGGTTGACATAAAAATATGAGGGTCAAACGTTGGGATTCTGAAACGATTCACAACCTCCTTTATCTTGTAAGAAAATATTGGCGTTTGAGTAAAGGTTACATAGTATCATGGCGACACAGCAACCTATACATTGCCAGTACAACCTGAGCTCGTTTTGTATGAGCTTTCTGTAGAATGATAGATCAGCTTAATTTTGTTTGCATAGCTTGATTCGTCGTCGTGCGTACCCAGACATCAAATATCAGACACCTTATTTGTTAGTATCCAATATATGTCTCAATTTCATTTTGAACTTTGTTTGCTTATTTGAGCTACAGTTCAGTGCAGAAAAACCACTAAAGCGACCGCTGTTTTTAAACAAAAAATTCGTTAGATTTTCACCTATCCAAACTTAAAGTCGGGCTCCACTCTATAAAACCAAAACTCGTTAAAAACACCGTTGACATTTTAAAACGACTGTTTATAAAACTCGTCTGCGTCAGAAACACCGACGGAAACAAAATAACTCCCCTAATTTTCATTAGCGGAAAAACCTCACGGATGAAAAAAGTCGGCATTAATTCACCGGGGGATCCGGGAAACGATTAAATTACCACAAAAGGCGAGGAGAGCCGAATTACTGCAATAAACCCATATTATGTTATGACTCCGCCACTCAAATCTTAGCCATTAGGCCTACGAGTACTTTATTAGGCATCTAATGCGCTTTACAGTGATTAAAGAGCAAAAAACACAGCGAAAGGGTAAACATGTTAGGCATACCTATCAACTGGGATCATCCTGTCCTAGTTAGTTAGTGGAAAAGGATTATTTCAGCACTCGTTACGGCGATAACAATCCGCTTAAAACCCAACTCCGTCGAGTTTAATATTCGCAATAGCGAAGGCCACGCGCAGCGGCAAAGCTGTTTCAATCGCCTAATGCACTAACAGTTTCCATTCAAAGTTTCACCCTTCCAACTACTACAATGTAGATAAGAAATAAGTAGCAATAATGAGCGTTTAGGGTTTGTACGGGCGCAATGCAGTTATAGAAGTAGTTGTAAGGGGGTCGGCGTGAGGCGAAATCGCCAGACGCGCCGATAACGCTTTACCGTAAGCACGGGCCGCGGAAACGTCAGCGATCGTCGAGTTACGTAAACGCGTCGCGATTTCGTGTGAGCGGTGTTTTTAAATGCAAGCAAGTGTACTATAGTGAACTAGTTGAAAGATTATTTTGTGTGCATTTATGTGGATTATGTGAAGGTTTGTGATTTTTTTTTCATCGTATAAAAAGTTTTTGGAATTTGTAAGTTTTTTTTTTTTTTCAATTAAAAGTTTGATGGAATTCTACAAGATGCTACATGGTACCTTTACTTTAATCGATAGTGGGAAATAATTAAATAAACTACGTGATTAACTAAGTTAAGAGACAAAAACTTATTCGACTTTCTGTATTCAAATAATTGCAGGAGCAAGCTTTTCAGTTACTGGATTACTGCACGCGTAATGCGATTAGTTATTTGCGGTGTATTATAGCACTCTATTTTTTTAATGTATTTTATGGATTTTACCCATTTATCGTACGGCCAACACCGAAGCTTTAGATAATAAGTTACAGGCACTTCAACATAAGTAATTGTTCATACATTTTGTGATATAATAACAACTTGCAGAATAGTTTACAAATATACTTTATTTTTAGGCAAAACTCAAAAATAACGAAGTCATTATTTCAACCGAGCTTTACAAAAACAATTCATGGATTACCATGTACCATAAATTCGTTACTTTACGGTGCGTAAACGTAAATAGAATCAAGGTTTCATCTAAAGCGACTACATAAAGAAAGTTTGTTTAAATATTATCATTCAATGTCATTCTTAAACAGAGTTATTTATAAGCTACTGTCCCTACATAACCTACTTTCAGGGAGCCCCTTCATATCAATCATAAATATGTTTTCAGCACTGAAAATTTACATAGGGGTGTAATTATGCCTATAGCCTTGTTTCAGAGTGTGAATAAACTGATCAAGCTAGTTACTCGACTGCCCTAAAAAAATAGCATAAAGCTATTTTAATTTAATGGGCGTTTATTTACCTTTAGATGACCATCATTGTATTTTTATCACAATATAAGAGTTAATATAATTTTCTCAAACATGCTTGGAAATTTGAGCATTATTTTGACAACCTTCTTCGAGATAAATCGAAATTGCTGTACTGGCCAGATACATACGACCAGCGAGCGGCCGGCAAAAGTTGCATGAAAATCCATATCTGTCGTGTTTAGCGGTCAAATAATAGTACATTGTTCACCGAGAGGAGAAAGTGACCGATTACCGTCGAGGGTGTCGTTTGAAGCCCAAGCCGTAGGCGAGGGCTTTAAAACACCCGAGATTGGGAATCGCACTTTCTCTCGAGTGATACATAGTGCTTTATACTATACCTACGAGGAAAATAAAAAACGAAATCTTTACTAATTGAAATTTATATTGAAATTGTTGCAGTTAGTGAAGCTTAATGTAACACTTTTTCCATTAATGTTCTTTTTTCAAATTGTTTATCCTGCCGCCGCAGGGTCGCACTGCCAGCCCGACACCATCTAACACACAGCTAGTGGCCAGTGTCATTTTGCGAACTTGGAGATAAAAACTCACTGTTAAAACTTTTTGGCTTTTGATATTTAGGTTACCGGCGCATAGTCTTACCCACAATTAAAAAAGAAAAACCACGTAAGAAATGGATTTTCATACACTTTTCTCTCCCGCTCAGATGCGTTTTCTCCCCGCATATTTGTTCGATATGCAATGACGTACTTTCTACCGTAAATTTGATAAAGTATCAAGGTACTTTCCAAGCAGGTGTAGTATAAATGGCATAGTAAACTCATTATCTCTCATTATTATTATTAATTTACTCTGAAACATGGCAACCAAGGAGGTAACTTTTCAAAAGTTTTATTTAAATTTCGAATTGGCTTGCAAATAGAAAGCGGTTTATAAAAAAAAAAAACAAATGAACTCTTCAACGCGAGAGTTTTAATTTCCTCGCATTATTTGAGATAATACTATACTTTTGAAGCTTACCACTATTATAATAAGCTTCAACAGAGCTTCATAATATGAGTACGTAATATTGAAAGGTATTGTCAAATGCAAGCTTATAAGAATCATATGATATGTAACTCTAGGGGGTTGGCGGACCCGGGGTTGCGGGACTATTCGAAAGAGATACCGTGGCCCCGGAACACAAAGGGCGATGAAGGAACATGGATGGGTTTTAGTCAGTAAAAGTTTGACACTCCCTCCTGCTCCGCCCAGAGTGGGAGGGGTTATTTGATGATTTCCCATCCCAAAAAAAAAAAAAAAGAAAAGAAAAAAAAAAAAAAAGGGGTTTGGCGGACAGGTTCTTCCTAGTTCGGCTACAGATGCCAAACTTTTTGTCTACAATTTGAGCTGTTGAAAGCATTTTATTTGTAATTTATAATAAGTACTTTTTGTGAGAGAAAAAAAAAAAAACTATGGCTATACAAGCCTTGGCCACAACTAGGCATTGATGATGATCAATGCCTCTATTGCTGGCTGCTGCAGTAATGTACTACATATTTCCGATCATCAATTTTATTCTTCTGTCCTTACACCGATTTATTTGTGGTCGGGCAGCACGTTTTCTACCATACATCTCTATTTCTCATCATCTCCTCATCAGACATCTCCTATCTTGCCATTCCCGATTTCAGAAACAATTAAATAACATTGTAAAGGCAACAAAAAATAAAAGGAAGTACATACCCTCTATTACGATGAAGTAATAATGAAACCGCCATTATTCCCCATACAAAACACTACATTTACATAAAAACCTACATAAACATAACGAAGCGTAATAACTTCTCTAAATATGGAAATAATCGTATTTGCGAGGCTGTGAGAATCTGCGGGATTGGTTCAAGGGAATTCTATTACCAGATCAAATTCCTCTGTTCAAATTTCTCTCGGCACTCGGGCAAATTCCATCAGTGTCGTATTACTTCTAATGCCCTAAATATTTTGGAGATGAATGCGTGTGGTCTGCAATGAGGTTGATTTTGAATGAGAGCAAAAACTTCAATGCATCTGGATTTGAGGCCTTATTAATTTTGGTTGATGTGTTATCGTTTTTGATCATGAACGAAGCTGCCTCGTTGGTCTAGTGGGCGCAAGCGCGACTGTTTAGCATGAGGTCCGGTTCCCCGTTCGAACAATTATTGAGTTGAGCGAGAGTGAGAGTGAGAAATTTTCTGAAGCAGCCTGGTTTGGACTTGGAAATTTAGATCTGAATTAGATAATTATGATAGATTGTGAATAGTGTGCAGAATTTAACACGCTTTTATTTAGCCTCAACAACAACAAGAACAACAGCCCATAACGTCCACTGCTGGACATAAGCCTCTCCCATGATGGGAGGAATATGCCGTAATCTCCACGCTTGGCAGGCGGATTGGAGATCGCAGTGATGAAAGACTAACAGAAAATGCTGCTGCTGGAGGCGTAAGGTGTTCTGCCTCAGACATTAGTCGCCTTATACGACACCCGTGAGTGTAATGGGTTGGTTCTATTCTACTCTGCCGGATACCACACGGCTAAGCTAGCTTTACCTGTTAGTAATTATTTAAAAAATCTTAGTAATTATATTTGACCCACTCACCGGTTTACGATTGAGCTGATTTTTTGCATATAATAATATGTTAATTTTGAATAACAAGAGTGTACTACGTGAGCTCGACATTGGATGTGCACAATGCATGGTTTACTGCTAAGAGACGTCATTCTAAATCCAATATGGCGCCCAAAGATAACGGTCTAGTAATTTTTAATACATTCCCATGAAATGGGTAACAAATGAAAGGGTTTGCTTCGAAGAATACTAAAAAACGTGATAATTTTTTGGACTCACTTTCCAATTTAAGTATTTAATTATGGTAGAGCTAAATGATTCACAAAATATTGTATTATGGTGTCAACATTACCCAACGGCCATTTTGCCATGTCGGTGAACTTAGCAGATCATTTCCCAGCAGAGCATAAAAAAACGTGAGTTCTATTTGCATGCAGCATAGTTCTAGAGTTCCTGATACTTTTCAGAAATAGTTCTGCCCTTTTTGCCCGTTCTGCCAAACACTAAATCTGGCCTTTCTTTCTGCAAACCTAAATGTTCAACCATGCTCTGCTGATATCTGAGTGTGAGTTCTAGGGTTACTTTTCATGTTATTTGATAGCGTTTATAATAGAGTATCAGAAACCGTGGAGTTCTAGGTACCTCGTGCTACTTGTAATTATTTATTGATTATTATATGCGAACACGAAATCTGTTCATGATTTCTGCAAATTTAAATCTTCAACCATAATCTGCTGATACCTCAGTGTGAGTTCTAGGTTTACTTGTTATGTTTTTTTATACAACTACTATTAAGGTATCCTAAACAGAGTTCTAGGTCCTTAATATAATTCAAAATTAATTATAGATTTTTTTTGCAAACACTAAATCTGGCCTTTCTTTCTGCAAACCTAAATGTTCAACCATGCTCTGCTGATATCTGAGTGTGAGTTCTAGGTTTACTTATTATGTTTTTTATACAACTACTATTAAGGTATCTGAAACCGAGGAGTTCTAGGTCCTCAATATAATTCAAAATTAATTATTGATTTTTTTTATGCAAACACTAAATCTGGCCTTTCTTTCTGCAAACCTAAATGTTCAACCATGCTCTGCTGATATCTGAGTGTGAGTTCTAGGGTTACTTTTCATGTTATTTGATAGCGTTTATAATAGAGTATCAGAAACCATGGAGTTCTAGGTCCTTCGTGCTACTTGTAATTATTTATTGATTATTATATGCGAACACGAAATCTGTTCATGATTTCTGCAAATCAAATATTCAACCATGCTCTGCTGATATCTGAGTGTGAGTTCTAGGTTCACTTATTATGTTTTTTTATACAACTACTATTAAGGTATCTGAAACCGAGGAGTTCTAGGTCCTCAATATAATTCAAAATTAATTATTGATTTTTTTATGCAAACACTAAATCTGGCCTTTCTTTCTGCAAACCTAAATGTTTTACCATGCTCTGCTGATATCTGAGTGTAAGTTCTAGGGTTACTTTTCATGTTATTTGATAGCGTTTATAATAGAGTATCAGATACCGTGGAGTTCTAGGTCCTTCGTGCTACTTGTAATTATTTATTGATTATTATACGCGAACACGAAATCTGTTCATGATTTCTGCAAATCAAATATTCAACCATGCTCTGCTGATATCTGAGTGTGAGTTCTAGGTTTACTTATTATGTTTTTTTATACAACTACTATTAAGGTATCTGAAACCGAGGAGTTCTAGGTCCTCAATATAATTCAAAATTAATTATTGATTTTTTTATGCAAACACTAAATCTGGCCTTTCTTTCTGCAAACCTAAATGTTCATGATATCTGAGTGTGAGTTCTAGGGGTACTTTTCATGTTATTTGATAGCGTTTATAATAGAGTATCAGAAACCGTGGAGTTCTAGGTCCCTCGTGCTACTTGTAATTATTTATTGATTATTATGTGCGAACACGAAATTTGTTCATGATTTCTGCAAATCAAATCTTCAACCATGCTCTGCTGATATCTGAGTGTGAGTTCTAGGTTTTTTTATTATGTTTTTTTATACAACTACTATTAAGGTATCTGAAACCGAGGAGTTCTAGGTCCTCAATATAATTCAAAATTAATTATTGTTTTTTTTATGCAAACACTAAATCTGACCTTTCTTTCTGCAAACCTAAATGTTCAACCATGCTCTGCTGATATCTGAGTGTGAGTTCTAGGGGTACTTTTCATGTTATTTGATAGCGTTTATAATAGAGTATCAGAAACCGTGGAGTTCTAGGTTCCTCGTGCTACTTGTAATTATTTATTGATTATTATGTGCAAACACGAAATCTGTTCATGATTTCTGCAAATCAAATCTTCAACCATGCTCTGCTGATATCTGAGTGTGAGTTCTAGGTGTACTTGTTATGTTTTTTTATACAACTACTATTAAGGTATCTGAAACTGAGGAGTTCTAGGTCCTTAATACTATTCAAAATTAATTATAGATTTTTTTATGCAAACACTAAATCTGGCCTTTCTTTCTGCAAACCTAAATGTTCAACCATGCTCTGCTGATATCTGAGTGTGAGTTCCGGGCTTACTTTTCAAATCGTTTGATAGCATTTATAATAATGTACCAGAAACCGTGGAGTTCTATGTCCATAGTGCTACTTGTAATTATTTATTGATTATTATATGCGAACACGAAATCTGTTTATGATTTCTGCAAATCAAATATTCAACCATGCTCTGCTGATATCTGAGTGTGAGTTCTAGGTTTACTTATAATGTTTTTTTATACAACTACTATTAAGGTATCTGAAACCGAGGAGTTCTAGGTCCTCAATATAATTCAAAATTAATTATAGATTTTTTTTATGCAAACACTAAATCTGGCCTTTCTTTCAGCAAACCTAAATGTTCAACCATGCTCTGCTGATATCTGAGTGTGAGTTCTAGGGTTACTTTTCATGTTATTTAATAGCGTTTATAATAGAGTATCAGAAACCGTGGAGTTCTAGTTTCTTAGTGCTACTCGTAATTAATTATTGATTTTCATATGCGAACACAAAATCTGTTCATGATTTTTGCTAATCTTAATTTTCAACCATGCTTTGCTGATACTTTAGTACAAATTCTAGGACTTTTTGCCATGGGTTTTAGTAGACCTGTTATTGATGTATTTAAAACTGAAGAATTGTCTGTCCGGAATACTATACTTAATTTATTTTGAACTTTATGATTCAAACATAGAATTCTATCATTATTTTCGCTAATCTAAGGCTTCAGCCATGCTCTGGTTACACTTTAGATCGAGTTTTTTTTTTCATATAAGATTTTATTTGTTACTTCGACGTCTAAACTACAGATAGTGCCTAGAAAAATTTATGAGAATCCACGTTTTATGTAATTATTGCCATTTGTATGTATAATATCGACTTTTTTCTGGTTTTAAGTTACTATGTTTCTTTTTATTTTTTTTAATTTTATAGTCACAGAACTATATCAAAAAATTATTAGGAACTATAGAACTCATCTTTGTGTGGCTAAAACACTTTCAAAATTTTAGTTTTGGAAAAAATGATCTGCTACCGGAAGTTAGCAGATCATATTTTCGTTTGACTTTTTTTCCTGAAAAAGGGCAGAACTATTTCTGAAAAGTATCAGGAACTCTAGAACTATGCTGCATGCAAATAGAACTCACGTTTTTTTATGCTCTGCTGGGAAATGATCTGCTAAGTTCACGCACACCATTTTGCCAAGGGTAGTGCGGTCGTGTCCATTCAATAGTAAAGTGAAGATAGGCTCTTGTAACTTAATTGAGTATGAAATTAATACTGTGGTGAATATTCGGCAGCCGAGGTAATCTGATCGAACATCACGCTTGTAATTAACGGGGCTACAGTGAGCTATTTTATGCTTCAAACGATGAATAGGTGTGACATGTTTTGCTTTGGCGTACAAGTTAAATACATTTTCGAATCTATGGAAAATTTGACTTTTCTGTACCTACTTAAGGCTTTTCACAAAAAAAAAATCCTACCTACAACCTGCCTACTTAGGGCTTTTCAACATTTTTTTAAAACGTTAACAGGGATTTTAAAAACTTAATTTGACGGAAAATTATGCCTCAGCTTTTCCAGATGAACCCGCCTATGAACCTCATTATTTCAGCAACAAATAACACACTACTGCACCCTTTATTCTCCCATACTTCTCGGTTTCAAATTCTCAGTCATTTACGAAGCTTATGTCAACCCTAACACCTGAATTCATCATCATCATCAGCCTATTAATTCCCACTGCTGGGACACAAGCCTCCTCTCTATGAGCGGGAATGGGCTATAATCCACCACGCGAGCCCAGTGCGGTTTGGTAGATGTCACATGTCTTCGAATTTTTGCTTCTAGGACATGCCGGTTTCCTCGCAAGGTTTTCCTTCACCGTTTTGAGAGCAGTGGTGATGAAATAAATTACACAAAGTAATGCGCCTGCCTGGGTTCGAACCCACGACTTACGATTCGTAAGTCGGGGCTGCCACCACTGGGCCACCGCTGCTCACACACACCTGAATTAGTTGTAAACAAATAAATCTCATGTCATCTAGCAGCAGATTCTTAACTATGCTGGGGTCAACATCCAGTCTAACCGGGTGCAACAGAATACCAGTATTTTACATGGAAAGACTGCCTTTCTGACCTCCACAAACATTTTACTGAGTAAAAAAAAAAGCTACTGAATAAAACTAGCCTCATAATCATGCTGAAAATTACCTGTAAAAGGATTTTAAATATCTTCTCAATTTCCGCCGAAATTCGCCTTCTCCGAACGATCTCTTTGACTTAAGGGCACAACAGGAGCTAAACGCGAGTTTTATAATACAAAAAAGCATATGATTCACTGCAATAAACAAAACCAGAAAAAAATATGATATTTTTTAGGATATAAGCTAGTATGATAGTGTTTTGAAAAGATAATACAATTAATTTACCTCGATAAAAAAAATACCTACCGAACAAATCTCTAAAAATTTATTTTAACGAGTAAAAACCATACATGCGTTCATTCTGATTTTTTGGAAAATAATTCTACAAGCAACATATTAGCGTAACATAGTGTTCTATTTTTTAGTCCAATCAATAGATTTTTTGTAAATCGCATATTACCACTCATTTCGCACTATTCGGCCCGCAGTGACTGACGTAACTACCACTTTGTAGTGCAAGCTGATTAGAACTTTGTTCTAACAGGATTTCAAACAGAGTTTGAACCACCATAAATAGAGTTGCTAATTTAGCTCCTGTAGTCGCCTTAAGAGAGAAGTTTGCTTACCATGTCTCGAGGACATCGATCACTATTTGTTGACAGGTACAATGAGCCAGTGATGGATTGATCAGCATCCTCTCATCCCGTTTCATGCAATCTTAAATTATTTATGACTTTATTTCATGACGTAGGTTCATCAATGTGGAAAGATTATAATAAGGATTTTAAGTCAAGTAGTTTGATGAAGACAGTTTTTAGTCTCTTTAAAAGCTACATTGATAACTTCTTGTTAAATTGACCATAATTTAAGATTTTGCTAGAAAATTAAACAACGAGAAACAGAGACAATCATCATCATCTGCCTAGCCTTTTCCCAACTTTGTTGGGGTCGGCTTCCAGTCTTACCAGATGCAGCTGAAAATTCGTATTTTACATGGAGCGACTGCCTATCAGACCTCCACAACCCAGTTAGTACTGGGTAATACGATACCCCTTGGTAAGACTGGTTGTCTGACTTTTGCCACTGACTACCTGTAAGGACTATCAAAGATCACAAATGACAGCCGGGACCAACTGGCAATGGGACAATGGAGACAATCACTGAAACCAATTAGAGATTAATTTAGACCCAGCACAACTAAGAACACAACAGATTACTTTTACATTTGTTTGTCTCAAACTAAACATCTTCCTCTTTAGCACTTACGAGATTACCTGCTATGAACACATTCACGTTCGCATAGAACGATACGAACAATCTGTCTACACCACGCTTTAAGGCCTTTCTAACCCTAAAATTAGCAACTCTATTTGTGGTGGTTCAAACTTGGTTTGAAATACTGTTAGAATAAAGTTCTAATCAGCTTGCACTACAAAGCGGTTGTTACGTCAGTCACCGCGGCCGAATAGTGCGTAATAAGTGTTTTTATGCGATTTAAAAAAATAAAACACTTATGACCTGCTTTATAGTTAGTTCAGTTAGTATGCAAAGTTTCATAATCTAATTTGAAGTACTTTTTGAATACCAGCAGTTTATTGTTCGATTTGGAGGTAACTTTGGATTTTTTTTCTATCGAGAAAAGTTTATGGAATCGTGTTTTCGTCACACATAATACTTAGCATTAATCCTCAACTTTACTATATATTTATTTCAAAATTAATGCTGCAATATTTTAGGCGTAACGGAGGATCATGCTAAGCCATTTGAGGGATATATAGCCCTTAAGCGCGTCAATTCAATGTATTCGTAGTTAGCCAGCCCGCTATATCATACCACAGCTTGTGGGGTATAAAGCTCGAGGCCACTACAAATGCAAGTTTCAGCCTTTCAAACTGATATTTCAATATATTCGCAAAACTCTCTTAAAAACTTTTTTCGTAATATTCGATCGTAAATTTTACTTGATGAATAGCTCTTGTACTGTTTTTTTATGTTTTCACAGATTGGAGCGAAAAGTTATATTTTGTGTTATAAATTGGTGTTTGATTTTTCATGACGTATTGCCGCTGAAAGGCTTTTTATAATGGTGAAACCACGGAATTTCTAAGTTATCATTAATTAAAGTATGACCCACAAAAGAATGGGTCGTTTAGGCTCTGGTTGAGATAAAATAGTCTGAAGGAATTTCATTTCATCAATTATTCAGTATTATTCTCTTCCCAGACGAAAATATAATTACATTTTTTGCAGACACCTCTTAAACTGAGATTTAACCAAAGCTTTTGAAATCTTTGTCTAGGAAAAGCGTTTGAATTTCGTAGCGCAAATTAACATAATATACTTTATCTTATCGTTGAGCCTGTATTCTCTGAAAGGGTAGACTGATAAGTTTATAGAGCATTCCCAATTCACCAATACTCATGTACCTAAATAGAAGGTGAGTATTCTACGTTCATGTAAAAAAAAAGATATCGATGATTGCCCGCCTCAGTTTTATATTGGATAAATCAGATGGTGTTCCCAGGGGTACCAAATTCGATTCACCCCTAAAAAGCCTACATGTTTCTTCCCCTGAACACTTTTCCTTTCATGTTGGTAGCATTGGTGAGAACCTGATTTATTTTCGTGTCAATCTATTGAAATGTCTGTAGATTTTGTTGGATTGTCTGTAAAACAGACTGTTCTGAAGCTGAAAATAAATTCGAAAATGAAACAATTATTAAATTCATGATTCCAAATTAACACACACAAAGAAGAAGAATTGCCCATAAAAGATCATGTATTCGGATCAATGTTGGATATCCAATAACATTCAAACAAAATCACATAATTTTATAACCTCCATAATGAAATCTTCACTTTTATGTTAGTTAGATAAATAACTGTTTATTAATTTAATTATGTTTGTTTCCAAATATTAAATCTATCATTTCAATCTTAACAGGCTCGTAAAGGGCTTAGTTGCTTATTAAATAGTTAATGAGCATTTCAGTTTTTGACAGTTATTTATTTTAGAGGTCATTTTTTGCTATAATGTTGTGAAATTAAGGTCTTAAAAATTCCCATTAGTTCTACAGTAAAATTGTGTAAAGGAACAGTAGAACTAATGGGACTTTGTGTTCCCACTAGTTCTACAATTTAGTACTACCTGAAATCGTAGGACTAGTGGGAAAAGTAAATCCCACTAGTTCTACTGTAGAACTGTGTAGTAGAACTAGTGGGAATGATCCTTATTTTGGTATTTCTGGGAGACTGAAAAGACTTGCTAAAAGTACAGACACAAGTGCTAAGAAAACTACTAAATTCAGTTCGTACACGGCCGGCGCCTGCGCCTACCAACGTCAGTACGATAATACCCCAAACATAAACACTAAGCTTTCTTTCATGCTACTAAATCTCCGATACGATCCCAAACGAAACTACATAAATTACCTTATAGACACCCATTAACCATTAACTAAATCGCAACAAACTAATTTATTCCCAAACTGATTCCGAAAACTGCACCATTCGGACAGAAACAGACACCTGAAAAAGATTCTCTAGTATTTGTAGAAAACAGACGTGAAAATAGTGATATAAATAACTATAAATCTCATCTAACTAAAGATCATAAACTTTACAAATCGAAATTCTCGAGTCAAATCCGTTCCGCTGAACCGAGATTTACGGCACTCCGGTTATTTTTAGATGCCGCAAACGGATCTAACACAACTGCTGAATATATTTTATTGATGTCTATCACATCCGTGTGTCTGAATGGTGTACCCGGCTGTCATAAATGTCATAGAGCGTATTGTAATGTAACCTTCTTACATGAACGTCACACGATTGATAAAAAGTAAGATTCTATTCGTTTGCAACTAAAATTACGAGGATGGGTAAATCGTAAAGCTTATTTATAACTGACTTGTTGGTCGAGCAAGTGTGACTCTCTATTATTTGTAGAAAACAGACGTGAAAATAGTAATATAAATAATTATAAATCTCATCTAAATAAAGATCATAAACTTTACAAATCGAAATTCTCGAGTCAAATCCGTTCCGCTGAACCGGGATTTACGGCACTCCGGTTATTTTTAGATGCCGCAAACGGATCTAACACAACTGATAAATATATTTTTATGTCTATCACATCATTCTGTGTTTTCTGAATGGTGGTTCCGACTGTCATAATTTGTCATAGAGCGTATTGTAATGTAACCTTCTTACATGAACGTCACACGATTGATAAAAAGTAAGACTATATTCGTTTACAACTAAAATAACTAGGGTGTGTAAATTGAAATGCTTGTATTCATAAAAAGTACGTAAAATGTAGTTGGACTGTAATTAAAAAAAAAAGTTGAATTAAAAGTAATTTCACTAACGTAAGACTTCCGATGTATGGCCAGGTGTGTAAATGTGACTAGGCGAAAGTAGTGTGTAAGGAGCGTTGCAGGGCGCGTTCTGTAGTTTCTACATCCCATGAAAAAGAAAAGCTGCTGGAGATTGATCCGAGCGGCTGTTATTATTTAGCCACGAGCTCTGTGTTGCGTATAGACAAAAAGCCGAACTGAGATTATAAAAAAGACATTTATTAATCCGTCTACACATACCTACCTTTTATATCTCTTGCGAGAATTACAGCTACATCTACCGTTGACAGGGCCGCTGAAAGTAATCCCGGATTATGTAGGACAAACCGACAAGAAACAGGACAGAAAACTACTGGCACAAAGGTCAAGTCGGAAAGCGACATTACGGATGCATGACTTGCCAGTAAAAAACTGGGTGATCTTTAACTCCAGAGATGTAGTGATTAATTTTGTATGAGTTCATGTGATAATTAGATATGACTACGCACTCTTATCAGTTAACAAGTTGTTATAAAACAAAGTTACATTTCTATCTGTTTGTCAGCTTAGTTCTGCAAACTGCACCATGGTTTTTGTTGTTATTATCATCATTTAGAAACCTACTTCTAAACACGCAATTAGTAAGTTAAAATGCTGCATACAATTAAGAAATTTTGCCAAATCTTGTCACCACGTACTGCTAAGGAAAGACCATCATAACTGGATTTCTGCTAAAATAATGAATGAAACACCAGAGAGGCCACGTTCATACAAAGTGAAAACAGATGATGGAAGCATCTATCACAGAAATGCTTGGAATCTTAAACATGCTCCTTCTAGAGAAATGTTGCCAGCAGATAGTCCAACAAAGGAATCGTCTCCACTACTGGAAGAACCACCAGGCCAAGAACAACAGCAAGTACCAAACCCTGAACCGGTACAGCCTGGGTCTCCAAGACCTTCTCCTCGAGCAGCGGACACTGCACCTGAAATAAAGACTACTCGCAGCGGTCGACAAGTAATCCTTCCAGAGCGCTATCGCTGAAAAAGGGGGATGTCATATATGTATCCGAATGGGTTTAATATTGCCCCTATCTGAACGCATCTTATACTGGCAACACTTGTTGACTTGTCTACGCTCCTTCCTTGTGTACTCAATATTGTACTTGTCGATTATTATAATAAATCTTGATATATAACATACCACAGAGACTTGTTTTACTAGTGATTAATAATTAATGAAGCCCTTACAAATTTGATCACAAGTTAATAGACTGCCTTGTTGGTCGAGTGGTAGCACACACGACTGCTGAGCATGAGGTCCTGGGTTCGATTCCCGGGTCGGACAAAGTGTTATTAGGTTTTTCTATTAGGCATTTCTCAGTAGCAGCCACGGAGTTTGGACATGTGCCCAGTTGACGGCAATAGTCTGCCTACCTATTACATAGGACTTGAAACATAAGAGGCAAAATGTGGGTTTATTATTAGGTACACCTCTGCCTAACTCTTTGGGGATTATAGGCGTGATGTTATGTTATTTAAATTAATAGTACAAATCCATGTCCTTCATCTGACAGTGCAGTAATAATCTGAAATTGATATTTCGAGAGAATTCACCCGATTTTCTCAACCTACCGAAGAAACTATAAACCGTCTTGTAGCTGACAACAAACTTGATCAGAGCTACAATAGATGCCAATCTGGAGTGAATTAATTGAAGCCTGATATTGATTATATCGCTAACTGCTAGGCAAAGCAATAACTTAACTAAGTGCTAGTCTACCAAAGTAATAAATATAGGTTTCGAAAGGGTTGTAACATTTGGTATTAACGTTCATCGAACAAACAATTAGTAAGTCGAAGAAAATAATTATTTTCTCAATTAATCAATCAAATACAGAAACAAATCTTGATAAACTTCTCCTGATGGATTACAAAAGTTAGTGATTTCATGAAGCACTAAATGGAATCTTTCGCCTAGATTAAGATTCGGAATTGATTACTGAAAGCCGCAAATATAATATAGCATGCTTAACTTGCACGAAGGCATGCAAGTAGCTCACATGCTATTGTGCCGAAACAATTTCTGGGTAGTGCTACATTCATGTTGGGATCAGCAAAATACGGCACAGCCGTGTGGCAGAATTGCATTGTGCCGAGCTGACCCAAACTTGATTGCAGCAATGGATGAATGAACGATAGATGAATATGTATATGTATTGGTCAGCTTTGTTCTTCAACAACTTAAACTACTGATTTAATTGTATCAACCCGAAAAAGTATGTGAATATCGCAGTGGAATGCTAGCTACTTGCATACCTTTTTGCAAGTACAGTATACAGAGTGGAAGTGTCCGTGAACGGGAGCTGTCAGTTGTGACTGGTCATCTCTTGGTTGCCATGGCTTATTTGAATGAATTATTTTTGAATTGTATTTTTTTTTTGTTTGTGTGTTTTTGCTGTGGACACTTTTACCGTGCACATCTTGCTACATTGTTCTCACATAATATACCATCTCAACGTGAATGATGTAACCAAGATTTTGTTACAATATTCTGATTTAAAAGAGTGTCCATGGAGTTTCTTGCCCGTTCTTCTCCATAGAGATCTACGCTAGGGAATGAGCAACTACAGTACTTTCACAGTTTTTATGTCTTGTGACTGGGACTGTAGCTACATTTAATTTTCATCTTTGTTTCGACAATTCAAAAGTGCCTGTAACTGGCTTACTTGAAATAAATGCTTTGATTTTGATTTTTGATTTTGAAGGTTACCACAATTTTAGTATAAGACACTTTTTAAATTACAGATGAAATTTTTTTAATTGGTGTTCAGAATAATGTGTACTAAGAGGTGATCATTTGTGCATTGGTGTCTAATCCACCCTGTATATTACATGTTTAACACTCTGTTTATGCAATATTTTACATGAAACCAAGCCACATTCTGAATAATACGACATATTTTCAACCGATGGTGCCAATTTTAGGAAACCTATGGATTTTGGCACACGTATTGCTAAACTTCGAGTTTCGCATGAATAGGTTTCCAACGACCCAAATCACATGATGCTTGAATAAACTTCGATGAGAGAGGAAGCCATTTTATGTAAAGACGAAGAACGGGATATTAAATAATCTTAAGGCGCTTACAACCTTAAATGTTAAGTAGGTATCAACATAATTTGGCGCCTGTAATCCCAAAAGAGTTAGGCAGAGGAGTCATGGCTCCCCCGTCCTTAATAAAATATTACAGTGGTGTCGATTCTGTTATGCACGAACTAAACTTAATTTATGCTATTGCTATCTTTTTCTCTCTAATAAAATGAGAAAGAGACGGACGTAATTTAGAGCTGTCAAATTTAGTTGGAACTAATATTTCCATACAAATGAAGGGAGCACGTAAAAACATGTCGACTAAAAACACGGTGAAGCGCAAGGCATAAACTAGTTTGACATCTCTAACTTAGTTCATAGCAAAAGGAGTCCTTTTCTCGCAGTGCCTTTTAGTAAAAGATAGCAATCGCCTAAATTAAGTTTAGTTGGTGCACAACAAAATCGACACCATTAAAAGTGCATTTTGCCCGTTATATTAATTCAAGCTTAAGTAATATGGGCATATAGCCAATTCCTGGACACAAAGTCAAATTTAAAGCTGCTAGTGAGAAATTATTTACTGCAAAATCCTGGCATGACCTAGAACCTCGTATTCAGTATTGTAAAAAGCACTAAAAGCTAACATAGGCTACTCTAAAGCATGTTTCAAATAGACTACATTCTCACAGTAGCTAGCAGTGACCGAGTAGGTTAATTAACTTTTTTATTTCGCCTCAACCGCTAAGATCTCTGATTACGACTCGCTCTAATTTCGCCATTAAAACTAGTTTATCATCATTGAATTTATTTTTAACCAACCGAACAGTAAATTCCTCGAATCCAGATAAAGCATAAACATTTCAAAAGTAGGAATTACAGATAGACAATCTAATATAGATCTGTCAGTCTTGGCACTACGTACACTCAAACAAACTTTTTGGTATACAGGCAAAAATATTGTTTCCACAACACTGTCAATATTCTTCTATTTTAAAACTTACACTGCCACTTAAGGGATATCTTCCTTGATTATGATTGTTATCCCGTTAACATGGCGCTTGCAACAGCATCCAAATATCGGGAGCTCAGAATAATTGAAAATCACGGAAGATATCCCGTAAATGACAGTGTAAGTTTAGTTATAATAATAATAGCGTTTGTTTCAGGCTACGCCTATAGTGTTAGTAACAATGGTCTTAAATACTAGTGTTAGTAGACATAAATACACACACAAACGTGTACTATTATGTGTGGTGTTTCATCCAATGTCGCAGCATTGGAGACCCCCATCTATCTGCGAATAAACTCAAGATACCGCGATATACGAACCGTGAAGCTTATAACAGCGTTCTTTTTTTCCTCTATGGTAAAATACAAGGCTTTTCAATATACTCAGCAAATCCTTTAGAAGTTGCAAGTCAGCTGCCAGTATACCAACCCTATTGTCCGACTGTACCTACCTACCGAGGCTTGCGGTTTGCCAGCACACTTCATGTATGATGCAAACGCTGTGTAATTCTGTAGTCCCTCTATTTTCCCAACTACTTGGGTAGCTACCAAGTCTCTGTAGGGGTCCCGAACTCCCGACTTAAATTAACTTTTCAGCAAAAACCGGATTGTTTGTGAAGGGACAGTTTTTGAATTGAATTTTAGGATGACGACAGTATGTGGTTTTTCATGAGCGTGTCTTATTTAGAGCAGACTACTAAATTCGGAATAACAGAAGTCCAATTTGTTGTTTCGAATTTAGTAGTTATTTATTGTTAGTATATTCGCCCATAATGATATGGGCGAATACTAAATTACCCACAGCTAAGCAAAGGTTCTATTCTTGCAGCCATGATCACTTAATTAAAAATGTTAAAAATCTAGTCGCAATTTTATCAAGGCGATATAAAAAAAATTACATTTAGTTGATGATAACCTCCACACTTTTAAATATGGCTTAAAATATGGAATTTGCCCTTCAGATCAAATTAGTAAACTCTATTTGATAATTATTGGTGACAATTCAGATAGATTCAAACGGATTCATTTGAAATTGAACCTAACAATAAATCTAACATGTAATTTGTCATGTCAGTAATTCGCATTAAAGCGATGGCGTAGACTCACTAATCATCTACCATTACATTAACAACCATGATTTGCAAAACTTTAACCATATAACCTAGTAAATGTATTTTCATTACTCATACTCTGAAAGTAGGTCTGAAGTTGCCTGAGGAGCGGGTTGAAAGTAATACTTTTCAGCCCTAGGGAGAATCGTTTTCAACTGACAGATGTCAAATTATAAAAAAAAATGGTTCATTTTTCTATTGAACCATGTTCCAACTTTCTATACAGCCACGATGTAAAATTGAAATAACATAAAGTTAAGTATTAATTAAAGAATATATATATTTTAAATATCTTTATTATAATTAAGTTTCAACTATTTCTTTAAAATAACATAGATTTGGGAAAAATATTTACCATTTTTCGATGATGAAAATGAAAAATAGGTATTGGCTGAATAGCTGGCCGGCCACAGAAAAAAAAAGCAAAATAGGTGGGAAAGCGGCAATAGGGTAGATACACCATAAAACAATAATTCCAAGACACCTTTCTCTAAAAAAACACTTTATTTTGGGCCTGAAAACCCGATTTATTTTCAATCAATTGCCAAATTCGATTTTTAGTTGCTTTGAAATCAATAAATAGTCGAGTCATTGAGTTGACGTCACAGTAGGCTATTGCCATACAAAGAAGTCTATTAGAGAACCGCGTTTTGATAGCTCAAAAAGTATCTCAATTGATTGGTGTGTCATCTACCCCATTCGAATTCCGATCTTCATTAGTTTTTTCGAGTTGTATGTTTTTTTTTTACTTTCCTTGTATTCGTAATGAAAAGCACAGTGTTTACCTCGGGTTAAAGACTTATTTAGTCCCTCGAACTATTAGCGCCCTCGCTTCGCTCGGGCACCAAACCCCGTCTCGGGACTAAATAAGTTACTTTCACCCCTAGGGTAACAATGTACTATTATGTAGGCACAATTATTCTGTTAAACTTGATAAGGAATTTTCAGTACATTATTTAAATTGAAACAGGCAAAATATTTGTTCAACGAGACTTATCTGTACTTTTCTCTTCAATCTTTATTTGTACTTTTCAATTTATGTTCCTCTATTGTTTGATTTGTCGAACGAAGTCAATTCTTCAAACTTAAACAAAAGTACCCAAAACTCTGCTTCGATTATATTTTCTTCAACAACAACGTAATTCTGAGGCATCAAGTTTCTATAAATACGCAAAATCTGAACGGAACTGTTCAGTAAAATTTGGCAATTTCAAGACCAACTGCTTTACGGCACGGTATTTTGTATTCCTGTCCTTATTTTAATTTAGTAGAGCAAAGTGCCCTGACAAGTAAAAAAAAACCGGCCAAGTGCGAGTCGGACTCGCGCACGAAGGGTTCCCATACCATAGGGCACGCCACAATAGTGGCTTTAAGTTCCCTCTTTAAGGAGTGGCTTGAGAGACGCCACGGCGTCCTCACCTTCCGCCTGACGCTGGTCCTCACCGGACACGGTTGTTTCGGGAGGTTCCTGCTCCGAATCGGGCGGGAGGTAACGCCCGGCTGTTTCCACTGCAATGATCGACCGGTTACCGGATACGGTGGAGCACATGGTGGAGGTGTGCCCCGCGTGGGCGGAGCACCGCCGTGTCCTCGAATCGGCGATTGGCGGCGGCGACCTCTCGCGTCCGGCCCTGGTGCAAGCCATGGTCCGGAGCGAGACGGAATGGGACGCCGTCACCTCCTTCTGCGAAGCAGTAATGCTAGAGAAGGAGGTGGCGGAACGTGAGAAAAAGAGATACCGTGGCCTCGGAATACAAAGGGCGATGACGCAACATGGATGGGTTTTCATGTCATTTGATGATTTCCCATCCGAAAAAAAAAAACGGTTGTCGTATTTATGTTGTATAGATAATAATGGTATGCCATTATTATCTATACAACATAAATACGACAAAATGGCAAAAAAGCACGTTTATGTATGGGAGGCCCCCTTAAATATTTATTTTATTCTGTTTTTAGTATTTGTTGTTATAGCGGCAACAGAAATACATCATCTGTGAAAATTTCAGCTGTCTAGCGCTCACATGAGATACATCTCATGAACCGTGAGCGCTAGACAGATGAAATTGCTTGAAAATGCTGTCTGTCACCGGGCTTTAGCCTGGACAGACGGACGGACAGCGGAGTCTTAGTAATAGGGTCCCGTTTTAACCCTTTGGGTACGGAACCCTAAAAAAACGTTTCTGTTTCTACTACGAGTGACAATAGAGTTGAAGTTTTTTGACAGATCATGTCATTCACACACATTTTTGGCTTTTCTATCGTCGCCATCGCTGGTGAAATGTCTTTATGTTTACAGTATGACCATTTTAAGTGTTCCATTCAAAGTGGGCTGCTTTTCACGAAAAAATGCATCGCTGTACTGACTGATTGACTTGTTAATTACCTTCTTATTCGTATTGTTAAATAACATTATTTAAATCAGCTGTAATTTTCCTGCATAAAATAAATTAAATATGTCAAACTTGGTACATTTATTGTAGTTCTTTATTTTAGTTCAGTTGGTTGAAGTGTACTACTGTTTAGGCCCAGGCCCCAGTCAAGTCTTCACTAGTTTTTTTATGATCTACTAGCTGACCCGCGCAACTTCGTCTGCGTCACATAATATAGCTTATACGAGTAACATCTCATTTTGTGCATTCAATTACAAACAAAAACCTTTTAAAATCAATATTGCTTACGTCCCATAACATACGGCGTGATAATATGTAGCCTAAAACCTTCCTTGGTTTACAAAGAACATTTTTGCTGAATTTCAAGTCAAACTATCCAGTAGTTTTGGCGTGAAGCCGTACCATACACACAGACAAACAGACAAAAATTCTAAAAAGTCACTTTTTGTCATCAGTTACGTTTTTCTAACAAAAGTCACTTATTTTTTCTTGAAAATTCTCAATGTACAGTTTTTCTTTCGTTACTGTTTTATTATATGTATAGATTAATTCCATCCATTCGTTCATTTTTCTCGTGCCACTTCATACTACTTACTGATATCGAACATTTAACATTTTAACAACAAATGGTGTAATCTGAATCAAAAGGCTGGCTCACCGTATCGTTTCAGATTTTAGTGTTTACATTCGATTTTATTTTATTCACTGTGACCTTTTTATCAATTTTATCGTAACGAAAATGCTAAAATGGGACGTCTAACGGCGTTTAAAACCTTCTCTAAACTATCTAAAAGCCTCGACATTTATGTAAAAGGTACCTGATAGACTCTCAATAGCTTTATGTAATGAGAATTTTATTGATATTCCTTTTAGTGACTATAAAATCCGTGGATAGTGTTATAGCTATCTGTGATTGAGAGTAAAATATCAAGGTCTATCGTAAAGGATTCTTTATACTTCAAGAAAAGGTATAAACCTATAATAGGAATGGTGACATGACTTTGATTAGTTTTTGTCACCGCTTTGAAAGCGATCTCGGTCAGTTTTTAGCTGACGAGAAATTATAGTTTTCAGACAGTTTTCGTTTCTCCATTTATATTGTTTGCGTAAAGTGCAGTTGGTACTAAAATATCATGATTTTATTAATATCAGAAGTGCATGTATTAACAGCTACTTTGGATTGCTTTCAATATTTTTTTACGACTTGTGAATGACGTCAAGTATTGGTCCTTTTCTGCTTATAGATCTTCCTATAAAGCACCGAATATTTGATGATGACGACATTATCTTGATCGTTTAATTCACTACGTTTGGTTTGATTTACAAACTATTATTTAATATAATTTTTTGAAGTCTTTTTAGGGTACTGTACCCGAAGGGTAACCAACGGGACCCTATTATTAACCCATCCATCTATCCATCCGTCCATCCGTCTATCTGTCAGCGGGCTGTATCTCATGATACGTAATAGGTAGACATTTGAAATTTTCACAGAATGTGTATTTCTGTGCCACCTGTGTCTGCTATACCAACAAAAAAAATTAAAAAGGGGGTCCCCTACTACTATGGTACGGAACCGTTCATGCGCCAGTCCGACTCGCACTTGGGCGGTTTTTTAGCCCCAAAACAAAAAATCAACAAGGTTTCTTTTTAAAAAAAAATTGTCCAGCCGCAATCAATTTAGTTCGTATCTGCTTCATTTACTTTTTTAATCAAAAACTCCAACTAAAAATCAACGCAATGAACGATACGTTCGAAATTCAATTAGCAGTTTGACGTAATTTAAAAAATAACGGTTGAAAACTGTACTAATAGAAGTGCGTGATTGGAATGAAGTACTTCAGTACAAAAGATTTAAAAACATACGAGTGCTATTTTTAAATCCACTCTGAATTATGCTCTGTTACACGTGCCATTTTGAAACGTATTGTACTAAATCATTTTGAACACTCTTTGTCTTTCTTAGGTTTTGTCCGGTTTTATTGTATTGTATTGGATTCTCCCTGGAAGGAAAAAAGCTCCTTCCAGGGACAATCTTAAGTATGACACAATCCTAAGTATGCCGCTCGGGTCGATCTTTAAGTAAATCCGTAATGCCACGCATTACATGACGTAACGTCATTAGGTACTATCGTGGTCTTTTCCGCCTGACTAGTTTAATTTTTTTTTTGCTTAAGTCATGCGGAGGCGCCGAGCCACGCCCCCTTAAAGTTTGGGCCTATTAGGAAAGCGTCAACTTTGGCGCGCAAAATAACAATAATTATAGTTTGGCGTGCGTCGTCAGTGCGCTCGGCTGATTCGGTATCTTTTCTTTCATTATTTCTATACAAACTCAACGGGGCGGGGCGAGAAAGCGTTTCTATGTTGCGAGTGCAAGCAAAAATTTGCTTAGTGGTGGTCAGGTGGAAGTGTCCTCGATAATACATACCGAGTTTTCTCCGTGCCTCGGAAAGCACGTTAAGCCGTTGGTCCTGGCTGTTATTTGTAGACCTTTGACAGTCGTTACAGGTAGTCAGTGGCCCGAAAGTCTGACAACCAGTCTTACCAAGGGGTATCGTATTACCCAGCACTTACTGGGTTGTAGAGGTCAGATAGGCAGTTGCTCTAAAGTACTGGTAAGCTGACCCCAACATGGCTGGTAAATGGCTAGACAGATGATGATGGTAAACCTTGAATTGAATAAACTACGTGGTAAGCAAATCTAGTAATCTCAACTTATACATTGTAGCACCATTTTAACGAGCAAATGTTAAAGTGCCATCTATATTTTAACTATAGAAGTAGATGTACTTCTATAGTTAAAATATAGATGTTACTCGATCGAATTTGATGGCTTAACAATAGGTATTATTTTTAACTTTTTAAATGGTTTTTGTTTATGAGGAAACCGGCATGTCCTAGAACCAAAAAATTCGAAGACTACCAATCCGCACTGGGCCCGCGTGGTGGATTACAGCCCATTCCCTCTCATAGAGAGGAGGCCTGTGTCCCAGTAGTGGGAACATTTATAGGCTGATGATGATGATGATGATGAAATGTTTGTCCACTTTTATTTTTTGCCCCGAGGTTTTTTTTTACACTAATTATTTCTGTATCTACGTCTACTAATTTTCAAGTTTTCTAGTACTTAATTTAATTTTTAAACTATTTTAATACAGTATGAAAGTTCAAACATGCAGATTACACAGAACGTTGGTAAACGACAGCTTTGGTACTATCGAGGACACTCCCGCCTGACCACCACTAAGCTTATTTTTGCTTGCACTCGCAACATAGAAGCGCTCTCTAGCCCCGCCCCGTTGACTTTGTATAGAAATAATGAATGAAAAGATACCGAATCGGCCGAGCGCACTGACGACGCACGCCAAACGAGAGTTATTGTTATTTTGCGCGCCAAAGTTGAGAAGGCTTTCCTAATAGGCCCAAACTTTAAGGGGGCGTGACTCGGCGCCTCCGCATGTTTTAAGCGATTTTTTTTTTTAAATGGTCAGGCGGAAAAGACCCCGACTGTACATCTTAGTATTTGGATGTACGGGGTATTGGTGTCTAATGTTAATCTGAAATCCACAGGTGGTTCGCAAAAATGTCCAAAAATAAAAGATACAACAGCTGTTTCTTTATTTTTGGCTTGTGAACACAAAAGTTAGATACCTCTTCACACTATTCGGCTAACCAAACCACGGAATCTTAATAAATATTTAATTTTTCGTTCATTGTAGACACACTACCCACTGAATTATTCATACGGTCTCAAATGATACAATTCTAGGACCTTTCGTTTCTCCGACGGTTTGTTAATTCAGTTCCAAATGAAGACACTGCTAATTGGAAACTGGGGGGATTAATAACGTCTTCAGAAGTGTCATTCTTTAAAGGCCCCGCGCTAAAAGGGACTTGCTTTTCATTTGTTTTTATTCTTTTCTTGAATCTTTGGCGCTTCCAAATTCAATTTGTGTGGAACCAATGATTGGGTATCTTTTAACGGCTTTCGAAACTAAGATTCTTTTCAAGTGTTTTAATTATTGGCTGTTCGTTTATTTTCTGTTTGATTAATGTTTGAATCTGTTTATTCACATTTTTCGTTTTGTTTATTGCCGTCCTATCAAATCAAACGAAATCAAATTAATTATTCGCATGATATTGGTAGATAGATGGTACATAAATGTTACATTACATAATATAACAATACGGATCCTCATATTAATCATTTCTGGTTTACGAAACATGAATAATTTTTTTATAACAACAATAATAATAATAATTTCTTTATTAGCATAAAAACAGGTTACAGAAAAATGTGAGACCCTGGCTATAGAGCTAAGTTAAAATACCTGTATTTCAGGAGCCAGTGACTTCTTCCATTTACGAGTATGTTACAATTGGGCAAGTTTTATGCAGCTTATGGTGACAAAATTAAATTACTTAAAATTAAGTTCAATAATTATCATTTTACATTTAGGTAATTACATGGCACTAAAAATATAATTAGAATAAAATCAGGATTAAAAATTTAGATTAATAATTGAATTAAAAACAATAATTTAAAAAATAATTATAGTAGGTAGTAAAAAAAAAAAAAAAAAATGCTTGTAATAAATTTAAAATAATTTGCAATTCAGCTAGGATGAAACAAAATAATATTAGAAATAAGGGTGCAGATATGTCAGTGTGCAAGTGGGCCTGGGTGTGAGTGGGAGTGTGTATGTGTGTGTGTGTGTGTGTATTTGTGTGTGTATGTGTGTGAATACCATTTAATTGTGTTCTTAAATATTTATGTTGATTGCAGTAATTTTTTGAAACAATTAAATGATATTGGTGACATAACTATACTTAATGTACTCTTTTTATTTGATAATAACTTAACTAGTTATTATTACACTAGAATAGGAACATAGTGAGGTGACATGAATAAAATCTACTAAAATCAACGAGTTCCATGAACACTGCCAAAACTCAAGTTGCCGACCCACCGTACTCAATCACAACTTCATTATTAAGCTTTATTAAGTACATAATATAAGCCGTCTCCAAGGGAATGTCTAAAGTCGTAACTAAGCCGGGAGTGTGTCACAAACCACGAACTAACTAACCCAACCGATTGTAAGGCTTTCGACACATCTGCGAACGACTGCCGAACGCTTTGGCCAACCACATGTTTGTATCGCTTACAAAGACCGGTTGCCGGACCGGACCGGACCGGACTACAAACGCACAGTGCGTTTGTAGTCAAACAAAGGGAGGGCAAAGTTTGACAACAAGAATTTGTGTGGTATATGACAGCAAAAATCACGCTCAAATGATAAAACTGGCGTTGTACAAGGTAAAATCGACTCTTCCTGTTGTTGAAATCGGTTAAAATGTAGTTTATGTTACCCGGTCCCCAGCCGTACCCGAATGGGCATGGTGCATTGTTATTTTAATTGTGTCTGTGATTACGGGTATCGAAGAGCTACTATCGAATCGATTTACCTTACTCATGAAAATCGGATGAATAATTTAGGCGCTACGGAGGATCATTCGTAAGTAAATACATACACTGCTAAAATTATAACCCTTCCTTTTGGCTTTGCCGTAGTCAGGTAAAACACCGCTCATTAGCAAAAATGTCGAGACATTTTACTCTATCTATGTATCTATTTTCGGTAGTCCATAACTTTTATTTGGTTTCTTAAAAAAAACCGTATGCTCAGAAGTCCGACCAATGTCTGAAAGTCCAAGAAATAGGTCTGAATCACCAGATAGGAGGTCCAAAAAGTCCGGAAAAATCCATTCGGATACATCTTATGCATGTGTACTTAGTTGTGTAGACACATCCTTAGGTTGTGTACGTTATTATACGGAAACGCGTGACTAAACTCGGGTGTAAACAACTTAAAGCTATTATAAGACTACTTAGAATTTCATGCACTACAAACAAATAAATATTAATACCGTGAAAATGTTAGTAGGATTTATGAGTAAGCACACCTATGTGGCGGTAAGTTTTCTTCTATTTGCTTTATATTTTCTTCAGCAATGTTATGCTGAAAACTTTTACATAATCGGGGGACATATTCTTTATAGAAAATACCCCGTAAATAAATAAAGATTTAAAAAATACTGTGACAAAATTTAAAATTCAAAATAAAAGCTCCAATTCATCAGCACTTTTTTTTAAAGAGCTTAAAAATAATCTCTAGAATTCCAATAATGTTTAATCTATGCCTAAGTGGAAAGTCGTGTAAAATTATGAATGAATAATCTCAGAAAGTTTGCATCTAGTAAGTAAACATAAATCATAGATGCCAAGAGCTTAAATAGATCTGAAATATAAATAGAACGTATGCGTTTACAAACAACTCAATAGAGTGACGTCAGAGATTTCGAGATTTTCTATGCTGTATCAATATTTTATGTATTTTATTGGACTGCATAGCATCATACTGATAGTTGAGTATTTGTTGTGTGTATTAGATATACATATACCAGAGTTAGTTTAATACGTAGTTTATGGTCAGTTCGCTATTCAGATTTTACAGCATTTTTGATCTTGTTGAGCTTTATTGTAAATCTACAAAAAAATATAACTAAAACCACACATTTCAAGTAATAGTTGATGCCCTTGTTTATGTTTTGTGTCGTAAATATCACTACAATACTGCATGAAGTATAAAAGCGATCTTAAATAAACATATTATTACCTACAAAATAATGTCACTTTACGTGTGACCACGTTGCAATGTCAAACAGCGAAACGATTTTTATTGCGGTTTCCGCTATCATTTAGCGTAATTTTTAATAAATACTGAAGAGGAATAAATAAATCTCTATATTTTGTTGAATCGTAAAAAACCGTCGTCAAAGGGGCGCGTCGCTACTAAATAAAAAAGCTACAAGACGAAGTCAATTCATAACTCATTTACCTATTGTTGCCGCCGACAAAATTGTCCGCCGTGTGGTCACACACTCGACCACAGACAACATTTTTTTTTTATACTCTATGATAAATTGTCTGTTTTGGACAGCTTTCAGACCGCCATTAAGTGTGCACGCATATATCTCAAGAACAAAATTTATTAAAAGTAAATCAACGTTATTATTGAAGAAGAACCTAAATTATCCAACACCTATTTAATGCCAAACCATTTGGTCGACATCCAAACCAATTCCAGGCTATTACAAAGTAGCCCATTACATATTTGAAGCACTAAGTAGTAAAGTAATAAACATAAAACAAGTTATGGCTGTCCAAGCAATTACTTCAGTAGAACCAGTATTTGAAATGTGAAAGAAATTACTACCTTCACCGTCCAGTCATCATTCGTCTTTGTAGTAAATGTCACGATAAACTGCTGGTTCTATTAAAACATTTTATTTACACAGTTAATAGGGTTAGTTTTGCGAAACTATAAAGAGAATTTAATAGGGTAAATATTTGCCTTAGGTATTGGTAAAGTTTTAGCAAATACGTAGTCTTACCCAGGGGAATCGTATTACCCGATACTAAGTATGTCAGATAGGCAGTCGCTCTATGTAAAATATATAAAATATGCACTAAGGTATTCAGCTGCATCTGGTTAGACAGCCGAACTCAACATAGTTGGGACAAGGTGATAATGAAGAGGGCTCTGATGATGAAATACGTTAATGTCTTCAGGAGTCGTTACCATACACACATCAAAATAAGTTTGTGATCCCTATGTTACTCAGGGTGATTATAGCTTTATAATGGTGAAAGAATTTTTGAAATCGGTGCAGTAGTTTTTGAGTTACAACATACACACAAAAATACAAATCTTTCCTCTTAATAATATTAGTGTAGAAGTGTAGATAACTATATTTTTAAATAAAGAATCTAAAAACAAGAAGAAATCATAATATAATCTACCGTAACAAATAAGATTTCGATTTTTCAAAGTAATCGCAATTTTTTTTCGATGTGTGTACATGCCTAATTATATTTGACTACTTCTTACTGCAAGATAATGGCATTAAATTTTAACAATTGAAATATTATTTGTCGACTTTCATTAGTCAAAAGAGAAAATTTGCGAACTAGCACCTTCTGAATTAAAATGCAGTAACTCCAGTTGCTGCCCTTTGTTCTCTCAGTCCGTAAACTTTCACAATCAAATTAGTACACCTGGATTTTGGTTCAAACAATTTTATTACTTTTTTGGTTCCATGTTTTCTCAGTTACAAGCTGGATGATAGGATATTTCCCAAGATCCTATATTCCTAAAACTAATCTCGTTTTCGGTTCTCGGTTCCGTACCCAAAGGGTAAAAACGGAACCCTATTACTAAGACTTCGCTGTCTGTCCGTCTGTCCGTCTGTCTGTCACCAGGCTGTATCTATCTCATGAACCGTGACAGCTAGACAGTTGAAATTTTCACAGATGATGTATTTCTGTTGCCGCTATAACAACAAATACTAAAAACAGAATAAAATTAATATTTAAGGGGGGCTCCCATACAACAAACGTGATTTTTTTGCCGTTTTGTCTAATGTATAGGTAATGGTACGGAACCCTTCGTGCGCGAGTCCGACTCGCACTTGGCCGGTTTTTATCTTTGGATTGCCCCCAAATATCTTGTGGTCGGGTATCAGTCTCACCAAATAGGGTTGCATATCAAGTAGATAGGTTAGGATCTACCTACAAGGAGTAACTACCAACCGCTTTACATAGCCTGAAATTGTAAGAATAATTTTATTTCATACTTATTCTGCCCTGAACCAGTGACACGGGGTCGCAGATACCACTGACTGGATGTCTTCTTCGAGGATTGGAAAGAAGTAGCGTAGAATCGTGACCCATAGAAGAAAAAAAAAAATAAAAAATAAAAAAACATTTTATTAGGATCAAACATTTGGTACATTTTATGCACCCACCAAACTGCGTTTGTCGGCGGGATTAGCGCTCGTCATAGTACATTTTTGGTTCAAATTGTAATAGCACATAATAATTTATAGTAGGTAGTATGGAGGGAGGCCTTTGCTAACAGTACGACAATATTATGGGCTAGCAACAATAAATGGTAACCCTGCGTAGAGGATCGCTGACCCACACATTGTGTATTTGTTAGGCATAGCAAACGCAGCTAAAGTTGGTGCCAGTTCAGATGAGAATAGCGGTCATTGCCCTTTCCCTAATATCTCTTCGTACGAAACAAATCAAATAAACCATGTATCGTTTTTCATTATAAAAAATGTTAAAGATCACGATAGATGACGATTTAAGACTCGAACAGGCTTATTTTTGGTTTTCGAAGTTAAGAAGTTGAATAATTAATATTAGGTGGGTCAATGATTTATATTCTCATCTTAACTGGCACCAACCATATTCCCAGTTGTCACTTACCTCGCAATACTGATGCGCGTCAGAATATAAACCAAATCGACAGGACATGCGAATACGTGATCATCACGGTCATATTATGTCTCTTATTTGTTCGAAAAATCTTCGTGGGAAGACTAGAAAATGCAGTTTCCTCGAAAAAAACGACTATCGCTTGTTCGCGCGACTTCACTTTGGTTAAGATACGACCATTAAAAGCAGGTAGGTGTTGTTTTATATAAAACTAGTGGACATCACGAAGTTTCACCCGCGTAGGTCCCGTTCTCGTGGGAATACGGGGATAAAATATAGCCTAAGTTACTTATGGTACTAAGCCGATTTTAAAGAATTTTTGAAATCGGCTTAGTAGTTTTGAGTTTATTCATTACAAACATACAAATATTTCCTCTTTATAATATTATTATAAGTGTAGATGAATGGTAGGTCAAAACGTTATCGTTATTCAGGTCTCTGTACACAGTAATTAATAATTCTGTACAAAACAGAACGTTTAACGGTAATTAATAGGCGTTGGAAGGTAATTAGTCAGCTCTGGTCAACATGCGAAAGCATTATAATTACGAAAATAAATACTTTTACTTAGAAAACAGTACATGCTATGTTATTATTTAATTAATTCAGAAAAAGTTTGAGGAGCTCGTGGCTAAATAATAACAGCCGTTTGGGTCTACCTTCAGGTATAGCCGCACTTGCCTAGGTTGGTCCGTGGATGGGTGACCACCATTACATACCGAGTTTCCTCTGAGAGCACGTTAAGTTGTTGGGGGGCTGTCATTTGTAAGTCTTTGACAGTCGTTACAGGTAGTCAGTGGTGTCAGAATTTAAGGTAAGCCAAGGGATATCGTATTACCCAGTCCTCGTGGGTTGTGGAGGCTAGATAGTTAGTCGTTCCATGTAAAATACTGGTATTCAGCTGCATCCGGTTAGACTGGAAGCCGACCCTAAATAGTTGGAAAAAGGCTAGGCAGATGATGAAATAAGAAAAAGTTTCTAATTATACACACATCAACACGGTCTAGGGATATTTTTAAAAAAGCGAATTACTATCAATGTGTTAATCTAAATATATAAAAGAAGAAACTGACTGACTGACTGACTCATCTATCAACGCACAGCCCAAACCGCTGGGTCTACAGATTCCAAATTTGGCAAGTAGGTTCCGTATGTGGTCTAGGGGTGCACTAAGAAAGGATTTTTCTAAATTCACCCCCTAAGGGGGTTAAACGGGGCTCCAAAGTTTGTATGGGGAAACAAGATTAGTTAGACCATTTTATTCGAAACTTCACAGGAGTGCTCCTATGGATAAATGAATAGAAACGGGTTTCAGGTTTTTCCAGAATTCAACCCCTAAGAGGGGGAAATGGGGTGGAAAAGTATAAAAATCAATGCACAGCCCAAACCGCTGAGTCTAGAAATTCCAAATTTGGCATATAGATTTTTTATGAGGTTTAGGGGTGCATTAAGAAAGGATTTTTCAAAATTCAGCCCCTAAGGGGTTGAAACGGGGGTCCAAAGATTACATGGGGAAATAGGATTAGTTAGACTACTTTATTCGAATATTAACGGGAGTACTCCTATCGATAAATGAGTTAACATTTGTGTTTTAGGTTTTTTTCAAAATTCAACCCCTAAAGGGGGAAATGGGGTAACAAAGCCTGAAATTCAACATAGGTATTGTTTTTATGGTGAATTGGGTCGGGTGTATTAAAAAAACAACGATTTTAAGATTTAATGTGGCAGACCTGAAATACTACCATTCCCTGTTGGGGTGCTATGGGGTTGAAATGTCTAAAAATGAATATGGGTGTCGATACCGAGATTATCAGGGGTGCTGATTACGAAAATGGCATTTATATAGATCCAGATGATAATGATTGTGATAATGATGACGATGATTGTGATGATTATGATTTTGATTACGATGATAATGATTGTGATTACGATGATGATGATTGTGATAGTGATTGTGATTGTAATGGTGATTGAGACAGTGATGGTGATTGTAATAGTGACGGTGATTGTGATGGTGATAGCGATGGTTGTGATAACGAAGATGGAGATTGTGATGATGATGATGATTGTGATTAAGATGATAATGATTGTGATTACGATGATTGAGATAGTGATTTTGATGGTGATTGTGATGGTGATGGTGATTGTGATGGTGATTGTGAAAGTGGCGGGGATTGTGAAGGTGATAGCGAAGGTGATGGTGATTGTGATTGTGACAGTAATGGTGATTGTGATAATGATGAAGATGATTGTGATTTTTATGATAATGATTGTGATTACGATTATAATGATTGTGATGACGAGGATGGAGATTGTGATGATGATGATTGTGGTTACAATGATAATGGTTGTGATTACGATGATAATGATTGTGATAACGATGATGGTGATTGTGATAGTGATTTTGATGGTGATTGTGATTGTGATAGGTAGTGTTGGTGTTTGTGATAATGATGGTGATTGTGATAATGATTGTGAGATTGTGTCCATGATGATTGTTATTAAGATGATAGTGATTGTGATTACGATGATAATGAATGTGATGACGAGGATGGAGATTGTGATGATGGTGATTGTGATTACGATGATAATGGTTGTGATTACGATGGTAATGATTGTGATAACGATGATGGTGATTGTGATAGTGATTTTGATGGTGATTGTGATGGTGATGGTGATTGTGATGGTGATTGTAATAGTTATTGTGATGGTGATTGAGATAGTGATGGTGATAGTGATAGTGATGGTGGTTGTGATAATAGTTGTGATTATGATGATAATGATTGTGATAACGATAATGGTGATTGTGATAGTTATTTTGATGGTATTGTGATTGTGATAGTGACGGTGATTGTGATAGAGATAGTGATGGAGATTGTGATGGTGATTGTAATAGTTATTGTGATGGTGATTGAGATAGTGATGGTGATAGTGATAGTGATGGTGGTTGTGATAATAGCTGTGATTATGATGATAATGATTGTGATAACGATAATGGTGATTGTGATAGTTATTTTGATGGTATTGTGATGGTGATGGTGTTAGTGATAGTCACGGTGATTGTGATAGAGATAGTGATACAGATTGTGTTGGTCATTGTGATAGTGATAGTGATGGTGATTGTGATTGTAATGGTGATTGCGATGGTGATTGTGATGGTCATTGTGATAATGATTGTGGTAATTTTGGTGGTTGTGATAGTGATAGTGATTGTGATGATAATAATTGTGATGATTATGAAATTTGGCACATAGATAGTTTATATCCTGGATCCAGTGGGACAGTTACCGAACTTCACGCGAGCGAAGCCGCGGGCAACAGTTAGTTATTTATATGACATGTATATATTTAAAAGATACGTTATTTAATATTCTACCATTTTTTAATAATGGTTAAGGTATAGATTAAAATTTCAGGATTTTATGGAAAAAAAATGAAGTATAGACGGAAACCGTATATGAATGAACTTTTAATTTGTGAGTAAAAACTGAAAAAAATAGAAAAATCATTTAATTTGTGTTTATAAACTTGAAGATAGTAGTCTGAGAAAGCGCCTATGATGTTCATAACACATCGGCAACGATTCGGCATGCTCAGAACAAGGTTGTCAATGTCTTGCTGCGGAATATTGTCCCATGTCCTTCTGAGGTGCGCAAAAAGTTGATCTTCTGTAGCCAGATTTTCAGGAACTTCCTTCAGAGCTCTTCTTTGCAGCATATCCCACGCATGCTCAATGGGATTTAGATCTGGCGATTGAGCAGGCCAGTCTAAGGCCCTAACATTATGTGTATGTAACCAAGCTGCTACCGTTCTCGCCGTGTGTGCCCGGGCATTGTCGTGCATGAGCAGGAAATCTTGCCCCATTTGTGTTCTGTGGGGCAAGATTACGGGCCCCAGCACCTGTTGGACGTATCGTTCTGCCGTCATATTGCCCCGCACCCAAACGAGATCCGTCCGTCCTCCAAGACGAATTCCTGCCCAAACCATAATTGTTCCTCCTTGGTATGGGTGAACTTCCTGAGGGTTCTGGAGACGGCTCCATCGTCCAGGAACTCGCCAAACACGCGTCCTTCGTGAAACTGGATGGAAGCCGAACCTGGATTCATCCGTGAACAGCACATTGGACCATTGGTCACGGCCCCAGTGCACGTGGTTCCGAACCCATTCTAATCGTCGTCCACGATTGCCTCTCCGTAAAGGTGGGACCCGGAGTGGTCTACGAGAGCGTAGATTGCTTTCATGCAGTCGCCTTCTTACAGTTTGGTCACTCACAAGCACTTGGTGTTCCACTCGCAGCCTTTGGACCAATTGAGTCGCCGTTGCATTTGGTTGTGCTCGCGCAGTAATTTGCAAAAATCGGTCTTGTCTGGGGGTAGTTATGCGACTTGGCCCCCGGTGCCTCTCCGCTACTTCACCTGTGGCACGATAGCGTGTCCACAATCTTGAAATTACATTTTGATGGGTCCCTATGGCCTCAGCAACATTACGCTGAACAGATCCAGCTTCCAGCATTCCCACAGCTCGTAACATCTCCGCCCTCGTCAAATGTCGGCGTTGCATGGCTACAATACCTCAATTTTAACTTTATCTTTCGTTTAAAAATGAAAAAAAAACTGTAACTAAACGTAATTCGTATTGTTTTCTAAATTTCGCACAAATGAAAATTCCCTCTCCTATACATCAAGACATTTTTATGCCACCGAAACAAGAATTTTCAAAAATTTGAATTTGGAATTAGTCTGAGATAAATTACAAACAAATCGGTGTATAAAAGATTCCAATGCGGCCAGTACTTTTCGAGTTATTTAATTGAGTATGAAATATCCCTAGACCGTGTTGATGTGTGTATTTCACTAGTGATCCATCCCTGCATCACACGGTTCTTACAACTTTCAAAACATCGAGATTTCTTGTACGTAACCTATCTTCAAGTTAATCTTGATCTAATAAATACCCTTTGGCTATGTTTACATACAAATGGCTCAGATTTACCGGGGTATCACAATAGATCCCAAGTGTCTCATACACTGGGATCTTTGAGACTGACACAAGGGTCAAGGGCAACATTGATCACTTACGAAATGACCTGCTTAGTATGCTGTCCCGAGTCGGGTCTACCTGCCCCTGCTAATCCTCCCCTTGATGAACAATGTACCTACATGGTTGTTTGGTTTTGCATTTAGGTAAAACAGTTCGTTAAAAGACGACGTGATTGGAGTCACGTTTCTTGGACACGTGTAGTACTTAATCAAAAACGTTTGTGTTTGATTTTTTAATTAAAGGTTCTACTGAATGTACATGTTTCAACATACCTTCTTGGTATAGGCAAAAAACGGTTTCAAATTTTAATATTTAGGTTTAAAATTATTACTTAAATCCCTCGTGACAAACTGTAATTTACCAAAACTTGATGGTGCTATAAATAAAACCAAATCTTTCATTAAAAAAATAAAATTCAAAGGTTTATTGTTCACTAGCTGACCCGCGCAATTTCGTCTGCGTCACATAATATAGCTTATAACATGTCATTTTGTGCATTCAATCATTTTGTGCATACAACAACAACAACAACAGCCCATACCGTCCACTGCTGGACATAAGCCTCTCCCATGATGGGAGGAATTTGCCGTAATCTCCACGCTTGGCAGGCGGATTGGAGATCGCAGTGATGAAAGACT
This sequence comes from Xestia xanthographa, assembly GCA_905147715.2. Lineage (NCBI taxonomy): Eukaryota > Metazoa > Arthropoda > Insecta > Lepidoptera > Noctuidae > Xestia > Xestia xanthographa. The sequence goes on from LR990655.1 coordinate 6,197,591, forward strand.
TAACAGAAAACGCTGCTGCCCATTCTCAGGTCTACGGAGGCGCAAGGTGTTCTGCCTCAGACATTAGTCGCCTTATACGACACCCGTGAGTGTAATGGGTTGGTTCTACTCTGCCGGATACCACACGGCTAACAACATACAATTACGAACAAAAACCTTTTAAAATCAATATTGCTTACCTCCCATAACATACGGCGTGATAATATGTAGCCTAAAGCCTTCCTTGGTTTACAAAGAACATTTTTGCTGAATTTCAAGTCAAACTATTCAGTAGTTTTGGCGTGAAGCAGTACCATTCACACAGACAAACAGACAAAAATTCTAAAAAGTCACTTTTTGTCATCAGTTACGTTTTTGTAACAAAAGCCACTTATTTTTTCTTGAAAATTCTCAACGTACAGTTTTTCTTTTGTTACTGTTTTATTATATGTATATATACTGAACAGGTGTATAACATTACCCAAGTTGAATGTCACTAGCCTCCACACTAGGATTCCCTGTATCATGGAGACTAGTCTAAATTAGCTGAACTTCTTTACCTTTTATTATTATCTTCAATAAAAAATAACCGAGATTTTCTTGAATCCTATTGTTAGGTCTAAATTCACTTATCTTCATCCAAACAAACAAGTCACACAGACGTTCACCAAAGAAACCTTAAAAAAACATTCAATGTTTTATTCATACGAATTTCAGAGCACTAATGAGAATAACATAATGGGTGATGCTACAAGCGGTTTTTAGGGTCCCATGGTGCCAACAATGGTTCCCGTTGTTGTTACTAAAGCTCCGCTGTCATGTCTGTCCGTCTCAGGGCTGTATCTTTATAAACGTAATAGGTAGACACTTGAAATGTTCACGGAATCATCGTCTGCTTAGCCTTTTCCCAAGTTTTATTGGGGTCGGCTTCTAGTCTAACCGGATGCAGCTGAATACCAGTATTTTACATGGAGCGACTGCCTATCTGACCTCCACAACTCAGGAGGACTGGGTAATACGATATCTCTTGGTAAAACTGGCTGACAGAATTTTGGGCCACTGACTACCTGTAACGACTGTCAAATACTTACAAATGACAGCTGAGACCAACTGCTTAACGTACTTTCCGAGGCATGGAGGAAACTCGGCATGTAATAGGTGGTCACCCATCCACAGACTAACCTAGGCAAGCTCGGCTTAACCTAAAGATCGTCCCGAGCAGCTATTATTATTTAGCCTCGAGCTTCCGTGAAATTTTCATGGAATATGACCGCTAAAACACTAAATAAAATAAAATAAATGTGTTTTTTGGGCGTTACGGAACCCTTTATTTGCGAATCCAACTCGCACTACGCCAGTTTTTTATTATTAATAAAAAAATATTAAATAAAAGTCGAGATTTCAGCGTTTCTCTTTGTTTTGTGGTTTCAGAGTGTTTTTATATTCCGTTGTATTGTTTAGGTAAACATATTTCATAATTGTAGATGTGGATAGGAATCAGAGCGTGTCGACTGCTGATTATGCTAAATTTGAAAGAAGAAAGAGAAAAAGCGCTTATGAATAACAAAGCAACGAACACAGGAAAAAACGTTTTAAAATATACGTAGCTTGGAAGTTACTTACTTCGATCTCTGTATTATCTATATTTTATTAATCATTGTAATGCTTTAATTCCTAAAGAACCACTTTCATTGATCTTTTTATACTTTCATCATCAGCCTATTAATGTTCCCACTGCTGGGACACAGGCCTCCTCTCAATGAGAGGGAATGGGCTATAATCTACCACGCGGTCGCAGTGCGGATTGGTAGATGTCACATGTCTTTGAATATTTCGTTCAAGGATATGTCGGTTTTGTTCACGATGTTTCCCTTCACCGTTTTGAGAGCAGTGGTGATAATATACTTATACTTTATGTTCCTGAAAAAATTGACAATCTATTCATCTATTCAAATAAATAAAATCTAAAGTTTCTGTTTGTAATATCAAAATAAAAGCTTTTTACTGAATGCATGTGAAAGATTTAAATATACTGTACTTTTAATTAAATCTTTAAATGCAACAAATAGTACAGGTTATGATGGTATTTCTACAAAGGTTGTAAAGTATGTTTCTGAAACCATTTGTACCCACTTAAGCTACCTAATGAATCTGTGCATCAGCTCAGGTGTGTATCCGGATGCCCTAAAAGTTTCAAGAGTGCGGCCATTATTCAAAAAAAACAATAAGGAACACATGGCTAACTATAGACCAATTGCCTTAATTCCTGTAATGTCAAAATTTTTTGAAAAATACATTTATAAAGAATTGTATTCATACTTTGAAAAGAAAAATATATTTAGTAAAGAGCAAAAGGGCTTTAGACAAAACATGTCAACCAGTATGGCCATTTATGACTTTTTACATACAGTTATGACGAATATGGATACGAGAATCCCGGTTAGTGCTATATACTGCGACATGACGCAAGCTTTTGACTACGTTGACCATGGCATCTTGCTACAGAAATTAGAAGCTTACGGCATAAGGGGAAACATACTGAATCTTATTCAGTCATACCTTATTAATAGAAAACAAACAAACACATACGGTGTTCCTCAAGGCGGCGTACTCAGATCTTTATTATTTATAATTTACATCAATGATCTGCCTAGTGCTATTGACCACCCCATGACTCTCTTTGCCGATGACAGCACTATGACTATAGCATGTAAAAATAAAGACATATATGAAAGTGACATAAATGAATCTTTGACAGCAATAATATCGTGGTTAAACAGGAACAGCCTTAAAATAAATCTAGATAAGACGACTATTATGCATTTTAGGCAACGGACCCAGGAGGAATGTGACCTTAACGCAATATACAAGGACACTGTACTTGATAAAGTCGACACAACAAAAATTTTAGGAATTATTATTGATTCTAAATTGAACTGGAAAGCACACATCGAATACCTAAGTAAACGGCTGAGCTCTTCAGCGTACGCCTTATATAAACTGGCCCCAGAGCTAAACACAGCAGACGCCTTAGTAACAGCGTAGCATCGTTATTGCGCTACGGTATTATATTTTGGGGCAACTCTACAGACAAAGCAATAGCGTTTAAGGCTCAAAAGAGATGCTTTCGTGCGATGTTCAATCTGAAATCGACAGACAGCTGTATGCCATTATTTAAAAAACACAAATTATTAACTCTGCCATGTATATATATTTTTGAAATTGCAGTATTTGTTAGGGTGAATCAATTTATGTTTCCACGTCTAGCAGACACCTTCCCCCGTAACAGACGTGACAATAATCAACTGTGTTCGCATACGTCAAAGACTGCATTAATGGCAAAAAGCGTTTTCTGTATGGCTCCTAAAATATATAATAAAATACCACAGTCTTATAATGCATTGCCGGTAAATATGTTTAAAAAAAAGATTCGAGATTTATTAACGGACAAGTGTTATTATAGTATAAACGATTTTTTAAGTGACACTACATGACATTGTTACTTTTCTTTATTTTTGTGACATTATATGATTATTTTATATTATAATGACTTATCAATTTTTATTGCATTTGTTTAAGACTGACTAGTATTTGGATTTTAGTAATTTAGTTTTTATTTTGTAATTTATTTTGTTTTGTAAATTTTATAAATTTGTACGCCACATTGGTGAAACATGGACGTACAAAATATCAATATTGTGTCATCCTGCGTGCTTAATTTGCATGTATACGCATGATTTAATAAATAAAATTATCTTTATCTTTACCAAAAACTCTTTTTTTTTCATTTTTATCAGTCTCTCTGTTTGGTCCGGGTTATATCCGAAACGGCTGGACCGATTTTGGAGGGACTTTTACTTTTACTGTTATACGGAGTTGGGTAATTAATTTTAGAAAATGGGTAAAAAAAAAAAACCCTTGAAATTGCAACAAAATCTGATTAAAATTTGTGCTCATTTCTGGACATGCGGCGCGTAAATGAGCCCTAAGGAAGTTAGGTTTTATTATATGTCATTTCACGTGAACGAATATCACGGGGACCAGCTATTTTTTAAATATAGTAAAATAAAAGCCAAATAAACAGCAAAGCTGTCTAAAGTACCTAATATTGAACTAAATACGTACAGAGTCTCAATATTTAACCCAAGCAGTTAAACATAAACCCGTGTAGTTTACTACCCATATCGTGCAAACCGTAGATTTAACTAACAGATTTCGCGGTTCAAACGCAGTGTTTGTAGACAGTTAATGGTTCTCTGTAATGGCTACTGACTTGGGGTAATTTAGGGCGCATTCATAATGTAGAAGTGCATGAAGTTTTCAGTATTGATGGGGAAATATACCTGCCTTTTAAATGTACTATTAAAGGTAATACGTATTTTCAAAGATTATGTTTGACACTACTACAATACTGGCAAAATGTGAGATTTTAAAACTAGACTGTTTTTTTTTAGGGTTCCGTACCCAAAGGGTAAAAACGGAACCCTATTACTAAGACTTCGCTGTCTGTCCGTCTGTCCGTCTGTCTGTCACCAGGCTGTATCTCATGAACCGTGACAGCTAGACAGTTGAAATTTTCACAGATGATGTATTCTGTTAATACTAAAAACAGAATAAAATTAATATTTAAGGGGGGCTCCCATACAAAAAACGTTATTTTTTTACGTTTTGTCTAATTTTGTATAGATAAGGTACGGAACCCTTCGTGCGCGAGTCCAACTCGCACTTGGCCGGTTTTTTCAGTCTAGTTTTTAAATCTCTTTGTTTTATATACTTTCTACATATCGCATACATATTTATACAAGGTGTGTCGCTTTGTAACCTAATCAAATTCAAGGAGGTATCCATTCTAATGATTCTCGACCCAAATCGATAGTATAATGGGTAGGTTATTTTTTCTTACTGTCGGAAATCGGTAAGTGTAAGCCACCCGTATATATTCAAACGCAACCCGCCTGTAACTAACCCTATAACCCCGCCTTCACACACACAAATAAACGCACACAGCGACATGTCGCGAGATGGGTGATTCTGTTTATTACTTTCGTGGTATTCTGAAATACTGTCAAATTTAAACAATTTAAAATAGCAGCTTTATTAATTATTGGCTATTGTAATTTATATCGATTTTCTTATGTCTTTTGTGACAAGCTCCTGAATTTTGACTAGGATGCAAAACTACACCGTGTATATACACTTGTGAATAACCTTCTACTTAGCCGAAATATGAAGCTATAAAGCTTTAAGGCGACTACAGGAGCTAAACGCGAGTTTTATAATGCAAAGAAGCATATGATTCACTGCAATAAACAAAACCAGAAAAACATATGATATTCTTCAGGATATATGCTAGTACGATAGTGTTTTGAAAACATAATACAACTAATTTTATTCGATAGAAAAAAAACCCGCACTCATCTCTAAAAATTTCTTTTAACGAGTAAAAACCATACTAGAATACATGCAATCATTCTGATTTTTTGGCAAATAATTCTACAAGCAACATACTAGCATTATAGTGTTTTACTTTTTTAGTCCAAAATAGATTTTTTGTAAATCGCAAAAAACCACTGATTTCGCACTATTCGGCCGCAGTGACTGTCGTAACAATCACTTTGTAGTGCAAGCTGATTAGAACTTTATTGTAACAGTATTTCAAACGAATTTTTAACCACCACAAATAGAGTTGCTAATTTAGCTCAAGTCTAGCCTTAAAACGATGAGACGCTGAAAAAAAATGGTATAGGAACCCGAATACCACAATCACATTTTCTTACATCTCAATTACCTTTTTACGAAAAGTTTTATTCTCAAATGAATACGGAAATTGCAAAAGCCTTTAGTGCTCGTAAAACCGTGCCCAAAAGGAAGAAAAGGTTCCAATTGTAGCCGGAGGAATATCGATAAAGTAACTCTGTGCCTCGCGGGCCGCCGCTTAAAAGAACTGATTTGGGAACACAAACGTACTTTCTTAAAGGTAGGTATGCTTTCTTCAAAAGGAAAATAAAAGATAATTAATGCACAAATAACTTCCCAATTATAAAAAAACGGTGTTCCTCAGTACATGTATACTGCATAAGAACGTAGGTTTTACGTGAAACCGGTGATTTTCATCAAAAGAAGTTTTCAATTCTTGCAAGGAAAGCACTAACTTATGAAATTTTTATCATCATAATCATCATCTGCCTTGCCTTTTCCCAACTATCTGACCTCCACAACCTAACTAAGCGAGCTTCCTCCGAGCCTCGGACACGTGCACGTTTAGCCATTGGTCACGGCTGTCATTTGTAGATCTTTGACAGTCGTTACAGGTAGTCAGTGACCAGAAAGTCTGACAACCAGTCTTACCAAGGGGTACTGTATTACCCAGTACTAACTGGGTTGTGGAGGTCAGATAGGCAGTCGCTCCATGTAAAATACAGATATTCAGCTGCATCCGGTTAGACTGGAAGCCGACCCCAACATAATTGGGAAAAGGCTAGGCAGATGATGAGTAAAAAAGTGTCTTGAAATAAAAGAGCTTTCGTAAAATAATAATATGTTTGGATATTTATCTTTGATCGTTAGTCTAGTGGTTGCTAGCGCAACTGATGAGCTTGAGGTCCTGGGTTCGATTCCCAGGTCGCGCTAAGTGTTATTCGGTTTTTCCATCAGGGATTTCTCAGTAGCAACCACAGCGCCTAGATTTGTGCTCGGTTGATGGTAATAGACTCGTCCCCTATTGCATGGGAGTTAAAACATAACTAGTGAAATGTAGGTTGTACTATAATAAACATTTTATTGTCAGGCGACTAAGGCCCATAGATAAAATACACAAAATAATAATACTAAACATTCAGATAATATGTTTTGAAATTAGCTTCTAATTCTTTAATGTTTGCATGCCAATTTTATGGCGAAATGTGTCATTGCACTACATATTATTTTTACCATCTTTTGTACCACATTTACTGCAAATAAATAATTTTGACTTTGACTTTGACTTTGACACCACCCACCACCACCACCTACTACTATTAAGTACACCTCTGCCTAATCCTGGAATTACTTCGTGATGTAACGTTATTTACCTTTGATTTTAACTGAACTACCAAGAATATTTAAAATATGGAGAGAATGTTAACAGAGTTAATAGAGAGACGCCACAAATTTTCCCAATCAATCTTGAACCTAATGCTTTAGCTATGAAGTTGAAAATCTATTAAAGAAATTTGACAGATTATAGTGCTGACGTCTGTACAATGACCATCTTAGTAATAACGAGCGCGATATGCCATTGATGTCGAACTTTATTACTAAGTAAAGCCTGAGCTAATTAACGTAATTAACCAATAACTTTTTGCCTGAAAGCAAAACCCGAACAATAGCTTTCAAAATGAACACAACAGCGTCATCTGAAGTTCATAAAGTAATACTCTCTTTATAATCAACTTCATAAAAGACTTAAAATGGACCTAAGAAAGGAGAAATCTCAAATAATAACGGCATACAATTAATGAACCACTAGATTAAGCAAAATGTAACGGAAAAAAATCACTTTTGATTGCCAAAATTAATAAATGATCAGCAAAATTTATCCCCATTTTATCGTTAAAGTACAACCAAAAATTTATTTTTTTAGTTAATGACCTCCAGAAGTTGAACTGTTACGCTCTTGCATCCGAGTCGAGGGAGCCCGGTCGACGGAGCCCCGTTGCGCTGGACTCCTACTTCTTAATGGTTTATAAAAAAATAAGGTGCCCCAAGGCGGCCTGGGCAAAACTAGTTTGTCATCAACCACCTCATTAAAATTTGGTGCTCAATTTACTATATTTGGTGATCAATTGATATTATAAGTGATAGATGTTAGTGGTCACAAAGTTATTTTTGGTGGTCATTATATTTTACCCCAATAAAAAAAGATTAAAAGTACAGAATTCGGAAGGAATTGGGAGGCCTTTGCCCAAGAGCGGGACAGTCCAGAAAAAAAAAGTATGGGTTCAAATTCCACCAAAAAAAAGGAAAATCCAGTTCCGAACCGCACACAGACACAAAATTAGGACGTGCGGTAGATCTGAATCGTACCATTCATATTCATTGAAGTAACCCTTACCCACATACCCAGCAGAAACTCCTTATAAGCCTTTATCTACTCGGTTCCTAGGGTAATAGGAAAAAGGCGGGTGACGCATACGAAATTAGAATATACGAAAAGCAAACCTAACCCTTGATTAAAAGGGCTAGCTTTGAAACACGATTAGTGTGCAGAAAATGGCGGCGATGACGTCACTTTACATGCGTAGTTCCGTATTACAATGCGATATAGACTATCAATTTGATGATTAAACTTTTACATAGCTTGGTAATTAAAGACCCCATTTGGGTGTAGATTATGCTCATTCATGTTTCGTTTTAATTATTAAACTTACGCCTACATGAACTTTATTTTGTGGTTTGTATTAATTTTAGTTAGGGGTCGTTACGTACCTACACCTACTCTCTATTTGTAAAATACTCCATGTTCATAAGTTAACGTTGATTTCGTATCAACTTTACAATATATTTATTTCAAAATTAATGCTGCAGTATTTTAGGCGTAACGGAGGATCATGCTAAACCATTTGAGGTAGTATAAGCCCTTAATGCAGATACTTACACCTGAGAGGCTTACCAGTCCCCGTAGTCACAATGCAGTTGTGTTGTTATGTTGTATTGTATCAGGCTAGATTTTACTAATTACTGATGCTGTTTTTGTTTGCTTATATGGTTGTAAGAAACCAGTCTTACCAAGGATACCATAACATCGTACTACCCAATACTGACTGGTTTGTGGAGGTCAGACAGGAAGTCGCTCCATGTAAAATACTGGTACGCATCTGCATCCGGTTAGACTGGTAGTTGGAAAGAGGCAATGCAAGGCAGATGATGTTATTAAAATGTTTTAAGAAAATAAGTATGGATGATGTCACAAGGTAGCTTTTCTTCGCGGCCACCGTAGGCGTGGGCCTGTGGACGGAGAGCTAGCTCGCCGTCCATCCGTCTCAAGACGACAGGCCATGTCGACGGCGCGTTCGTGTTCCACGCGCGCCTCAAAGAGTGTCAGCAAAAGGAAGGGATCCGCAAGGGCCGACGCCTGCCGGGGTTGCGGGACTGTTCGAAAGAGATACCGTGGCCCCGGAACACAAAGGGCAAAGAAGGAACATGGATGGGTTTTAGTCGGTAAAAGTCTGACACTCCCTCCTACTTCGCCCAGAGCGGGAGGAGTCATTTGATGATTTTCCATACGAAAAAAAAAAGGTAGCTTTTCTAGAAAACTGTTCCATTACCCTAATTAATGTTATAAAAGACCAATTTTCGTTGAATGTAGCGCTCATTCAAGTCATTCGTTTGAAAAGATTTTTAGTAATGCAAAAAATATATATAGCAAGTTTAATCTACTTTTTGGGTGCCATTATGGCTCTCCAGAAAAGCGGCTGGCGTTGGAAAGTTAGCCCACAAACTTTTACTAAATGGCTAATGTTCTCAAAAAGTCGTAAACTTTTAGCTTCACTTTAAAAATGAAAAAGGACTTATATCATCAAATACATTTGTGTCAAAAACACGCAAAGTATTTTTTTTACCTTATTTATATTTGCTAATTTTCTCTGACTCAATTCAGCAGCATTATGAACAAAACATGGGTATATCGACATCATCGGTAGATTATTGCTTGTACTGGCTTGGTTTATGCAATGCAACATCAAATCTGAAAAAAAACAACTAGGCGAGTTAGTTTTAACGTTTCGATATTATGAACCAATTTGTGCATCTTAACAGGACTTGAAAGACTAAACCTTGAAAATATTTTGGCAGAAATTTAAACAAGTTAAACCAAGTGCTGGCTTTTACCTTGGCCAGAGGCTAACCATTACACCAACGTGGCAACGTCGTCAGTTTCTTCTCTCACGGGTTACTTTAGTGAAATATGTAAGACTGCCTCGATCGGATACGATAGCTGAATCTGGAACAACAAATGGGATTCGACGTCGTAGAATCAACACTAAACAAGGAAAATAGAAAAACTGTCTCGGTGTGAATTGACCCCTTTTTTTTTTTTTTTTTTTTTGCGTTTGGAAAATTTTAATGAGAAAGTTACCATTATTTAAAACCTCCCCTTTCTCTTTATTTTATGTATTAGGGACATTAAACAGTTACATGCTAGATCATGGTCAGATGCTTTGATTTAAACTCAATAAAATACCACATCCCTCTCTGTCTATACTACTTACACCCCCATACATCTGCCCATGGACACAAAACCACGACATTAATAATAGTAAATCTATACTAATATTATAAAGAGGTAAAATTTGTTTGTACGTTTGTGTTTGTAAGTTTGTATGTAGGGGGTAATCTCCGGAAGTAATTAACCAATTTAAAAAATAGTTTCACTGGTAGAAAGCTACATTATTCGTGAGTGCTATAGGCTATATTTTATTCCCGTACGCCCACGGGAACGGAAACTACGCGGGTGAAACCGCGGGACATCAGCTAGTAAATAATAAAAATAAAAATAAACCTTTATTCGCTGACCAAAATACAGTACATTTTAAACTCTAGTTGAAAGAAATAAAAATAAAAAAAGACTTAATTCTCTTAGGTAAACTACATTGTCATCTTCAGCAACCAGTTTGTTGGTCAGGTTGTCCTTCGACATAGGCCTCCCCTAGTTTCTTCCACTCATCTCTGTCGCGAGCCAATCTTCTCCAACCTTTTGGTAAGTCATCTTCCCATCTCTTAATTTGGCGTCCTTTTTGCCTCTTTCCATCTCTAGGATACCATTCCATTACGTCTCAAACCACGACATTACTCAACCTTAAACGACCCAAATTTTACGCTCGTAATTCACCAAACAGTCCGCATAACACAAATGCTTGGCCTCGGTCCACGGTTTCAAAAATTTTCCTTTGTGGACACTGCCAAATTAGGCTCCGCTTCATAATCCCACTTCGTTGAGGTGTCGATCAATATGCAGCACTCAAATCTGTATAACAAAGCGTGTGTCCCAGGGTTTATTTGAGTGGTGTGTTGGTTGGTGAGTGGTTTGTCAAATTTAAATTTATAAAAAAAATATTACGCAGTTTGTAGGTGTCATGAATTAAACCAACAGCAATAATGTGTTTTTTTTTTAGTAGCCATGGTGTTTCACTGCCGGGGCAAGGGCGGGAAAGACGGAAAGACCACAGGCAAAAGCGGGAGCGCTTTGGTCTTTTTTTCTGCGAAAATGGAAGTCGAGAAATGACGTTGGGGGATTTGAAAATTTTTGTATAAAATATGAATTTTTCGAGTTTCCGTTAAAACATTCAGCAATGTGCATTTCTAATAACACGTCTTGCTCAATTTGTCACGTCAATAGCGCCTCATGACCTAACAATAACAATAACATAACCAAACAAAATATTATTCCAGGCCTTTTCTCAACAATCCTTTTAGTTCTTCAAACAAAGTTCCTGCTCCGTTACAAGCCTAATTAGTTATGCTAGCTACCAAAACATGAAAACCATCAGCATTTATTAAAACCTTATCTCTGTTAAACGTAAAGGGTAAAGGTTATTGGAACGTTTGTAAACAAAAACAATGTTGTCATCTAACTGTCAGTGTATGTGTCATTTGAGTTTGACGTTTGATAGATTTCTCTCTGGTAATGGCTGTCCAACTGGATAAATATATCCGTGCTCTAATAACATTAAACCAACTTTAATCATACTGTTATGTTATTGTATCGCCCCAAAACCATCAAAGGTCAGTCGTGTCCGACATTTTAGCGATCGAAGTGACGATCTTCTTTTGTCTTTAGTAAAGTTATAGAAATTCTATTGTCTGTATCAAAATTATTAATTGTTACGAACCTTTCGAATACTCCTGGGATCGTACCGGAGATTGGAAACGACCGATGTCGGAAGCAAGGTTCGACTGCTTAAGACAGGCGCCCCTTGAGATGACTCGAGTAAGATGAACAGGGAAACGAAGGTCTTTGGCTGTCGACGGCACTCTTTACCTGCCAGTGACAATCAGGACTTTGATTGTCTTTGGTAATATTGTTTCTTATAATTAAATAGGTAATTGTTTGTATTTTGTCTGTTAGCGTTCTGCATAAGTATCAAGTTTAGTTGGCAGACCTGTCAATAATTTAAAAGACTACCACAAGCCCGAATTATTATGAAATTTGAAACTGTTCCACGGGATCATACTACCAGAATAAAAAGTATGCTATGTGTTAATCCACGTTATGAACTATAAAGGGTGTAAAACACCTCTTAACGAAGCTGAAAGGAACTTGTTCTCCTCGTCATTGCGATCATTTTTTTTGTTCTACACCTTAACTGGGAACCTTCTAGTTACGGAGATATTTGAGGTCAAAGTTCAAACTTTTTGACAAGCTACAACAAACTTTTAAATACAAGTTTTTAATGTAAGATTTTTACTTCAAACACTTCCACGACGCCCGTACTATTCAATCCATCAATCAGCACAATATTTTGTGTGCGTTAAATTGAGTTCTACCACAAAACATGATTTTTCACCCCAAAAAAAAAGTAGTTTCCCAGCAATAATTTTTGCGTAAAGTTACTTAGTTTGATGTACAGAATGCTTGGTTGAAGGCTTCATGATGAGGTCTTTTACACCCTGTATGAGTTCCAAATTTCATCCAAATCCTTTCAGTAGTTTTTCCGTGAAAAAAAAAATCCATTCTCACAAATTTTCGCATTTATAATATTAGTAAGATAAGAAGATTCTTAGACGTTGCTAGTTGCAGCAACTTCTACGTCTGCAATTTTTCATATAAGAAATAAGATAAAAATGATTGTTGCCTGTTAATTAATAACTTATTCAAAATCTGTCAAACATAGAATCTGTCGATTGTAGAATCGGTCAAACATAGAATCTGTCGATTGTAAAATCTGTCAAACATAGAATCTGTCGATTGTAGAATCGGTCAAACATAGAATCTGTCGATTGTAAAATCTGTCAAACATAGAATCTGTCGATTGTAGAATCTGTCAAATATAGAATCTGTCAAATGTAGAATATGATGTTGTTGTGTAATGAAAGATAAGTCTAGTTGACAACTGTTTTAATCATAATTAAACATAGACAATCCACAACACCTTCCCCTTAAATAAGATAAAATAATAATAAAAAACGAACTTAAAATACATTAATTCCAGTTAAATAAAATACAATAATAAACCAACTTAAAATAAATCATTAGTTCTACATTATAAATAAGTAAGCATACAAATTGTTAAGTCTTACTCCGGGTATGAGGTGGCGAGTAAGATGACGATACATTTATTTTAGTGCTTGGCACATAGTCATCATCCTCATCATCCCCCGAAAAATACTCATCCCTATCAGACAACATATTATTATCTGTAGGATCCTTTACAGATCTTATCAAATGACGACGATTACGACGATAAATACCTTTTTTGTTTCTAACAATATAAGACCGTGGAGTCGGCGCTTTTCCTATAATTTTACCACGACTTCTTTTATTTGTGTTTCCTAACATTATAACTTCGTCGCCCACATTCAACTCAGGTAGCAGTTTGCAATGCTGATCATACAAACTTTTATTTTTTATTTGTTTTTCCAATATTTTTTTATGTTGTAAGTTCATAGTACCACAATTTGTTTGTTTTAATAAATCTGAATGGACTGGTAATCTACAATTTAAACGCCGGCCCATCATTAACTGTGCAGGAGAATTCAAATCTTCCCGCGGTGTATTCCTGTAACTTAGCAGATTTAAATAAAAATCGGTTTTACTGTCAATTGTTTTTTTCAATAAATTTTTAATGGTTTGAACTGCCCTTTCGCTCTTACCATTAGACTGCGCATAATACGGAGAAGAAGTGACATGCTGAAAACCCCATTCTAAAGCAAATTTTTCAAAATTACGACAAGAATATTGTGGTCCATTGTCGCTGATAACCGTATCCGGTATACCATACCGTGCAAAGTTTTCTTTCATAATACCTATTACTGAGTTTGACAAAGTGTCCCTCAAATACGCAATCTCAATAAAACCAGAATAATAATCAATTAATATTAAATAAGTTTGCTTTCCATACTCAAATATGTCTGTTCCAATTTTATTCCATGGCAATTCTGGTATAGCTACCGGAATCATAGGTTCCCTACACGGTTTGTGTGCTGTTTCTTGACATATTTTACATCTTCTCACATAATCCTCAATATCTCTTGTTATACCTGCCCAAAATAATACTTCACGAGCACGTCTCTTACAACGATCAATCCCTAAATGCCCTTCGTGAATAAGCTTTAACATGTCCCTTTGCATAGAATGTGGTATCAAAACCTGTTTGTCTTTAAATATAACACCATCTACACAGTACAGTTCATCTCTTATAGACCAATAGTATCTTAAATCGTTGTGTATGTTAAACTTATCAGGCCACCCTTGATTAATATATTTTAGCAACAGTTTTAAACACTCATCCTTACTAGTTTCCCGCTTGACGAGAGTAAACTTATTCTGCGACATGGGTATGTTATCGACTACCATTTTAATTTGACATAGTATAGCCCTGCTAATTTTATCGTCATACAAATCCGGAAGGGGTGCCCGCGACAATGTATCGGGTATGTACATATACTTCCCAGGCTTATAAGTTACCACCAACTCATAAGCTTGAACCTTCAACATCATACGCTGCAAGCGAGCTGGGACTGAGTCTAGTGATTTTCTAAAAATGCTTTCCAGTGGTTTATGGTCCGATTCGACGACCACACTACTTTTTCCATAAATGTACTGATGAAACTTTTCACAAGCGAATACTATTGCCAACATTTCCTTTTCTATTTGTGCGTATCTTTGTTGTGTGTCAGTGAGCGTGCGTGACGCATACTCTACTGGACGCCCCTCTTGCATGAGCACGGCACCCAGTGCCACACTGCTCGCATCCACTGACAACACAACCGGACCACTAACATTGTACAAAGACAGAACTGGTGCATTACATATCAATTCTTTAAGTTGATTGAATGCATTTTTATGACCAACTTCCCAACACCAAATCACATCTTTTTTTAGCAATCTTGTCAACGGAAAAATGTGCTCTGAGTAATTAGGTATAAATTTAGAAAGATAATTTACAGCCCCTAAAAACCTTTCTAAGCTTTTTCTATCCATCGGTTCCGGCATATTATATATCGCTCTTACTTTCTCAGAATGCACTTTCATCCCATCTTTGTTAAAAATATGACCCAAATAAGTTACTTCCTCAACACATATACAACATTTATCTTTGTTGAATTTTAAATTAATTTTCCGTGCCCTGTTTAACAACTCTTTCAAACGCAGATCATGTTCGTCTTTAGTCCTTCCCCAACAAATTATATCATCAATAAAAGAATCTACCCCCTCTAGACCTTCAAGTAATTGCTTGATTTTCGCATGAAACACTTCAGGTGCACAATTAAGACCAAATGGTAATCGCAGATATTGATATCGACCAAACGGTGTACTGAATGTACATAGGTCTGCACTTGCATTATCCAGTTTTATTGACCAAAACCCTGAAAATGCATCTAAAACTGAGAAATACTTAGCACCGTGAAGCTTAGTAGCCAACTCATTTATTGTTGGCAATTGAAAATGTGCACGCTGTATCGCCTTATTAAGCGGCCTCGGATCTAAACATATACGCAACTGTCCATTTTTCTTAGCAACAATTACCAATGAATTCACCCATGGAGTTGGATGACTAACTTTCCTAATGACACCTAACTCAATCATTCTATTTAACTCATCTTGCAACTTATCGCGAACTCCTAATGGTACCTTACGGGTTGCACAAATCACCGGCATCACAGTTTTATCTACAACAATATGATATTCACCTGGCAAACAGCCTAACCCATTAAACAATTCTTGATAATCTGCAAGATTTATGTTATGAATTCTTTTAACTAATCCTAATGTTAGACAAGATTGCAAGCCCAGCACACTCTGACAATCATTAACCACAATTGCAAATCTTAATTCATACGATACACCCTTATACCACCATTTTAATTTGCAAATACCTTTAATAGGAATAAAATCACCACTATAAGATTGCAACCTAACACTTTGCTTGCCACTAATTAGCTTACTGTCATAGCCTAACAATAAAAATCGCTTATACGATAAAACATTAATATCTGCTCCCGTATCTAATTTAAATTTTTCTGAACCGCACTCCCCTTGGAGTGATTCATACCAATCTTCCGACGAAGAGTTAATCTCCGAGACAGTATACAAAACTGATACAAAAAATGACTCACAATCATCATCATCTTCTTCATTGCTTTTTGGTTCAGTTAAACTTATATCGTACATTTTCTTATTCCCTTTTTTCAACTTGCACATTCTAGCAAAATGTCCATGATTATCACACAAATAACATTGCACAGAAATAGCCGGACATAAATTGGGTTCATTGCATTGGCCTCCGCACCTAAGACAATATCCAGTCTCGCTTGAATGATCAAATCTTCGCGCTATATTAGAACCAGCAGCAACACTGGCCACACCGCGCCTTTGTTGACGTCCACTGCCGCGCCAACCACCGCGCCTACCGCGGCCGCCTACACCGCGCAAACCAACTGCATCGACCTGCACCAATCCTGAAGTACCAGCACCACGAGTCTCCAATAAACGTCGATTATCTGATGACATTTGATCAACCTGGACAATTTTAATAGCTTTTTCCAACGTCAGATCCTCTGCTCTCAATAAACGATCTCTTGATCCAGTACTCTGTATCCCACAAACAATACGATCGCGAATCAACTCCTCTTCTAAATTTTTGAAGTTACAATATTTGCTTAATAATCGCAATGACGTAACATACTGATCAATTGATTCTCCGTCTTCCTGACCCCTTGTAAAAAAAAATTGTATCTTGCTAATGTTATATTCTGTTTGACTCCAAAATATTCATCAAATTTCTTAAGCAATAAATTGACATCATCCTTATCGCTCTCTTTGTCAAAAGAAAATGTCTCAAACACTTCAAACCCCTCAGATCCGATTAAATTTATCATTAAGCTGGCTTGAATATCAGTTTCCTCTTTTTGCACCCCCGATGCTTTTAAAAATAACATAAATTGCGACCTCCAACGCCGCCATGCGTCAGCCCGACTGACGGAGCTGCCCTCTAAACACAATTCAGTTGGTGGTCGCGCGTGTTCCATAGCGCTCTATAACCGTCCCTGACGATTTTAAAGTCTAAAACGTACCTTTATTACCGACTTAAACCATTTAAATCGAATAAATATCCCACCGCTGTCACCATGTTGTGTAATGAAAGATAAGTCTAGTTGACAACTGTTTTAATCATAATTAAACATAGACAATCCACAACAGATGTCATAAGTAGAATCAGTCAAATGTAGACTAAACGAAAAAGAGTTACAGATAACCATTTACCGAAATTCGAAGATTAAAATTGCTCTGTCTGTACAGCGACTGCTACTCGGACAATAGGGTATATGCATGATTTTTTGTAATCACTCTAAACAAAGCGTATTTACATCAGAAATAGCAAAGTGAAATTATTTTTTTAATATCTATAAAAAATGCGAAGGTATAAGCATTTAAAACTGCTGATTAGACAGAGATATCAGATACAGCGAATGACGTCATTCGCTGCATCGACGTACAAAATCCATACTAAATTCCGTTTATCTAGAAAGAGATAGAAACAAAAGTTTAAATGGCTATAACTTTTGTGTTGTTTGGCCGATTTATGTCTTGTTTTCGCTTTTTGTCATTATTTTTATAGTACTCTAACATTCCGTATCGAAATACAAAAAAGAAAATTTATGCATATTCCCTATTTGGAGCGTTCCTATTTCTGATTGGCTAGCACCGCATCGCTGACCAATCAGAACAGAACCTTTAAAGCTACCCGAACCATGGATTAAGTTGCATGATAGAATACCCACGGGATAAAACTACCTATTCCTGCTTGGGGAATATTTATTTAGGAAAGACAAATTAATGAATATTCATGCTGAACTAATATTTTAAATTTACCAATGACCAAGCCCTTTCTGTATGTACCTATTTCTTTGTGTGACGTCAGCGGTAATTTCGTTTAATTACAATTCATTTTTGCCTAAGTAAGTAATGACTTGTCATAAATGGTATTAGACATTTTGGCCGTGACCTCGTTAAGTGTTTTGTGATAATTACTGTTAGATAGACAGTAATACTGTTTTATCGTCAACATTCATAGTCATTGGCAAACAAGTTATACTAAACAAACCTTTCGTCACACAAATAACGTCTATGTGATACCCGTTTTTAGCAACCTATTCCCCACTGTTGTCCCACTGTTGGGCAAAGGCCTCCCCATGGCTTTCCAATTTTGTTGACATTTAACTTCTCCGACCAATCCGTTATGAATGAGTCCAGATGGCTCGCGTTTATAGGAACAATAAACTTTTAAAATTTGATAAAGTAGAATACATACAGACATTTATTATTTGCAAGAATCGAACCTAATCTAAGTTGCGAAAAATTAGCACTTGCTACTGTGAAAACCGCGTTGTCTTTAAATTCAGTTATACTAGTTGAAGGTAACTTTAAATAGTCTAAAAGCTCTCTCTAAACAACATTTTAAAGTTTAATTTAGTTTAAAACCCTATTATTTTCTTACCTTTTGGCTCCTCGCCACGTTTGTAATTCTAGCTTCGTTAATTCTGCGAAAAAGGTGTTCTGGATGGACCGTTCCCATGAAATGACCGTTCGCTAGCCTAAAATAATAGTATGTTTTAAACTGAATTAATTACACGATATTCAAACTGAATAAAACTAGGTATATTCAGATAGCACGAGCAAAAACTTGCACAAAGATTCACTAGCACTACTTACATTCTTGAGAAGATTATTATTTGATTTCCATCGTTATTTTTAACTTAGCTTATAAATATTAAAATATTATATTTAAAAATTAACTAAATACAACCTATAACGTCCACTGCTGGACATAAGCCTCTCCCATGATGGGAGGAATTTGCCGTAATCTCCACGCTTGGCGCCTGGCGGATTGGAGATCGCAGTGATGACAGACTAACAGAAAACGCTGCTGCCCATTCTCTGGTCTTCGGAGGCGCAAGGTGTTCTGCCTCAGACATTAATCGCCTTATACGACATCCGTGAGTGTAATGGGTTGGTCCTATTCTACTCGATGTAGTAAATAAAACACTCGTAACAGTGTCGTCATTTTATATCTCGTATTTTTCTCAGCAAACCCATTCATTTGATCCCAATATCATGGAAATGCATAAAAATTAACTAGTCCATCATCTTTGGGAGTACGCCATATTTGATTTAGAAAAATGTCACTTACCTAACCATGAATTGTCATTTAAACTAAACATGTATGTAAAATTTAAGCTTAATGGGAAACCAGGAAGTGGATCAAATTTAACTTCTAAGATTTTTTACATGGTTAGTTAGGTTATGCGATAGACCTCAACAATTAAAACAATTTCTAATCTGTAAATGTTATTATAATGTACATGAATATTTAAATGATAAATTCAATACATAAACAATAATATAAAAAAAAAACGCAATAATAATTTATTTATAATTAATTACCAATGAAAATATATGTATAATTTAAATAAATATTAATGTTTAAATCCAATATATGAGTGGTAAAAATTATATATATGTACACAATTAGTTATCAGCCTACCTACCTACACAAAACGAAAGAGTAGATTAATATTAAAATTGTTAACAAATATCTATAATAGCCCTCCTCCTAATTTTTATGTTGTTATGCCCGACAGGGCCCACAATGCTCCAAAACGAATGTATGTCTTTATGTACCTACCACCTAAGTTCACATTGTGGAATGCCATAAACGTATTGAGTATTGAGTACCTCGCAGATGGCAGGACGAGATGGACAAAACCAACGACCAGTGTCCACATTGGCTCTGGATCGCATCATTTGGAAGTTATGGGGAGAGGCCTTTGCCCAGCAGTGGGATGACACAGGCTAACAGTTAGTTGGTTAGTAAGGTTACAGGCGAAGCTAATAAAAGCGTGTTAAAAAGGTGACTGTAATGACAAAGTAGATTAAAGAGGAGCTCGTGGCTAAATAATAACAGCCGCTCGGGTCGATCTTTAGGTTAAGCCGTGCTTGCCTAGGTTGGTCTGTGGATGGGTGACCACCCATTACATACAAAGTTTACTCCGTGCCTCGGAAAGCTCGTTGGTCCCGGCTATCATTTGTAGACCAGAGTCTGACAACCAGTCTGACCATGGGGTACCGTATTACCCAGTACTAACTGGATTGTGGAGGTCAGATAGGCAGTCGCTTCATTCAGCTGCATCTGGTTAGACTGGAAGCCGACCCCAACAGAGTTGTGAAAAGGCTAGGCAGATGATGATAAATAACAAAGTAGATTAAATACCATTAAAGGCTAATTATGTTTGCTATAGATACTAAAATGTTCGTCAAAATACATAGTTGACTAACTTTTTATTGCCCCAGATGTTTGGTAATAACTAGATACTTCGTAACAAATAGCCCCATAACTGATTACAATGTGTGGAATTATGGCTGTTTGAACGTCGTTATGATTAAGTCTGACGCCATAAAATAGGAATGTTTTCTTTGTTGCTTTACCGTGCTCCATACACTAACGTTCGTTTGTGTGTGTAATTTTTGAAACATTATTTATAATTTAAACTTTTTTTTTTAAATAACTGTTGTCAATGTTGCTTTTGTGTCACTTGCACTGATTTCAAGGGACACAAATCACTCAATCAATCAGTCGGTCAAATCGGAAATACAAATTCGAAGGCGTGAGACGTCCACCAATCCGTTCTGGGCCTGCGTGGTGAATTATAATATCATTATCCTTCTTTTCGATAGTGCTGACTGTATCTTACTTTACATTTTTGAAGTGAAAACTTCTTTAGGCGCGTTGAATACTTTTTGGGTAAAGAAAAAACATTGAACTCATCGACATTTGGCATAACGTGCGGTCACGCTTCGTAGCACTTGTAGGCGATCCGCTACGGCACCACATAGGCATGCGCGGGGCAGAACCAGTGCTACGACTGGGGAGGAGCCTGTGTTCTTTTTGTTTTCACTTCTATCGGCAGTCCCCAAAGACTGCCCCGATTGTTTTTTTTTTTGTATGATCACATTTTCACTATAAAATATAACGTACGTTACACTACATATTGTTTGAGGCAAGTGGTGTGCGTAGATTGAAAATTTAAAAACCAACATACACATTTCCATATTAGCGTAACCATTAAAATTGACAACCCTAACTAAATGATCGATGTGACGAAAGCCATAACGACATAAAAGATAGAACAAAAGACTGATGTTGCTTTTTGTTTATCTTTTTTCATGAAAAAAAGGTCGCACCTGAATATTATTTACGTGTGAATTGAATCGTATGACATGTCATTTGTCGAAGTGTGAAGGATTATTTTGACGTTGACTGAGCATTTTCATATAAATTTGTGATTTTTTTTGATAATATCAGACTCTCTGTAGAGCAATATTTCAGGGAATATTTTCATTTGTGATAGAATAATGATGGAGTAATGATGAATGATGAGTATTTATGTAGGTACGGTAGTAGGTAAAAATATACTACGATATTATTATTACAGTAAACAATAGCAGTAGTCAATCCACTGCATTCGAGTAAAACAGCTATTGCAAGCCTGAAACAGTAAGTTAACTTATTACAATCTAATAATAAACTTTACTAGAAAACAACAGTAGGTATCTTTTTTTTCTAAAAAATAACAACAGCGAACACTTTCATCTTTTTTCGCTCCGGAAAAGACTCCGACTGTCATATTTACAAACGAAATGTATACTATCCCGACTTGTGTGACCCCTTAGATGTCCGAAAATGTCCTCCCATTTTATTCGAGCATTCCAATTTCCTGCGCCAGATATTTTTTTTTTATATATCAACTTTATTGAACACATTTTGTAGCTCGTTTATTGTACCAGTGATTTGTACGAGAATGTTCCTGAAAAGGCCACTATATGGAATTGAGTCAACAATTTGGTATTTTCTTTGATACTGTTTCTGAGGAAATTAAATAAAAGATAGGGTATCTATCACGGTAACGTGTTTTGTCGATAACTGTGTATTGTCAGAATCAGAATCATTTATTTTATTTGTTAAACAGAAAGGATCATATTAAGGATCTTATAAGTGACTAGCTGACCCGCGCAATTTCGTCTGCGTCACATAATATAGCTAAAAAACATGTCATTTTGTGCATTCAATCACGAAAAAATAACCTTTTAAAATCAATATTGCTTACCTCCCATAACATACGGTGTGATAATATGTAGCCTAAAGCCTTTCTTGGTTTACAAAGAACTTTTTTGCTGAATTTCAATTCAATCTATCCAGTCGTTTTGGCGTGAAGCCGTACCATATACACAGATATACAGACAAAAATTATAAAAAATCACTTTTTGTCATCAGTTACGTTTTTCTAACAAAAGCCTAAAATTCTCAATGTACAGATTTTATTTTGTTACTATTTTATTATATGTATAGATGTATAGATAAAAGTTCTTGCCACGTTTTGTCATTAAATTACTGTTAGTACAAATATAAAATGAGTAATTAAAATAAAATACAAATCAGAAATGTCAAATAACTTTTTAAATCTATTAAAATGCATACACTTAATTCTATCAGAGACGAGAAGACATTATTCTATTGTCTGACTACTTACTCTTGCACGATCAAAGACAGGATACGTGTTTTTTGGCTATTCTACCAGAAAATGATTAATTGATGGCATTAGGCTAGCCCTCTATTACATACAAAGACATAACTGGCGAAACCTTGGTGTACTATAGATACTGACTCCTGCTAGATTATTCGGGGACTACAGGCGTTATTACCTATATGTTATGTTTACTTACTGATTTATGTCAAAAACATAAAATTGAGCTAGCTTAATATCATTATAAGAACCGTTTAAGACTTCTATCGAGCGTTGAGTACATAAGAGTCATACCGTTGATATCAGATTCTCGAGCTCATAACGGCGAACATCGCCAATCAGTAGAAGTACCAAGCCATACTGACTACATACTCATAGCTATTAACACGAGTACCTTGAGCGTGTAGATGTTGTCTAGACTGGGGCTCTAAAAACAGATTTTAAGAAACGTTACGGTGATCTCCGAATTAAGAGTTCAATTTGGGCGAAGATGGTCCAGAGCTTTCATAGATTGGAGCCGCCATATTGATATTATGGCGTCGGTTTTATTTATATTTTCATAAGGCGTCTAACTCAACCATATTCAATACCTGATCAGGGCATTCAAAATAAATGGTGTCTTTATTGTGTATATCTTCAACATTATCATCATCATTTCATCCGAAAGACGTCCACTGCTGGACATAGGGCTTCTTTAAGAATCGCCACATTGACCGATCCCGTGCGTGTCGCATCCAACGGATCCCCGCAATCTTCACCAGGTCATCGGTCCACGTAGTGGGAGGCGTTCCAACGCAACGTCTTCCGGTTTGCGGTCGCCACTCCAGAACTTTTCGGTCCCATCGGCCATACGTTCTGCGAGCAATGTGCCCTGCCCACTGCCACTTAAGTTTGGCAATTCTGCGGGCTACGTCGGTAACCATGGTTTAATTCCGGATGCTTGCGAATGTATTAATTTCTGTCCGTTAGTACCTAAACAAGAATCAGATTCAGCATGCCTATTCGTTCTAAGACAACCACAGATTACGGGCTATTAATTACATGGAATAAAGTTTATTTTTATTTTATTTTAGAGTGCATGGAAAGTTTTTCCATGACGTACATTTTAAAACGTATTTTCTGAACACGGATTTCCACCGGCTGCTTTCATGGCTCCATTTTTAAGCCTATCTCCTTGCGCACAAGCGGAATGTACCCGCCTGTTGGTAATAGCTCTGTCGATTACTTGTCGTATATAAGCTCTGTTCACACGTGCGTCGAGTCGAGTGGCTACGGTACTTGCCTCACCGC
Organism: Xestia xanthographa; assembly: GCA_905147715.2. Lineage (NCBI taxonomy): Eukaryota > Metazoa > Arthropoda > Insecta > Lepidoptera > Noctuidae > Xestia > Xestia xanthographa. Next base: position 6,221,639 of record LR990655.1, read on the forward strand.
CGGCGATTAGCGAGTAGAGCTAGCAACAGAGGCAAAAAAAATCTATAGAGCAAACACACTTAGTTGAAATTAATTGCAGTAGCGTTTTATCTGAAAATAAACCTTGTTCCTATTAATTTTATGTCCATATTCGTACAATTGACTGTCACCAAGCGTATTATACGAATATGGACATTAACTTTGTGCATGTAAGGTTAATTTTTTAAACTCTTTACTTGGCTTGAGTTAAGAATAGTTAGTAGTTCTCGACTTCTTTGAGAGAGGGCGTAGCGGTGTCAACAGTGACCATCTACTTATCTATTTAACTGACACGGGACCGCTTTTGAAAGTTTCTTGAAGGAGAAAACAGACGATAGATCGCTTCCTCGTTGGCAGTGGAGCAGGTGTCTATCGCGGGAAATAGCTGAGACACGGAAGGAAATTACTTAGAGAAACACATTCCTGTTTCGAATACAACATCCATTGCTGCATTGGTTTTTGTAAAAAAATATTAACAAGTACAAACAATGCAGTGTATGCAAAATTGTAAGTTAAGTCTTTTAAAATAAGGTTAGAGTTTTGTTGCAGTGGTCGTGTTCAATTTGCTGCAAATGTCATTTTACATACTTTAGTTAATCGCGCGGTGCAATTTGCAAGAGATTAAAATTAGATTATCGTTTGCAGTTAACGCTTTGGAGCTAAAGGGCTTATGCAGATTTTATTTGCATTGCTAAGCGTTTGTTTTTAGCTGCATTAGGAGCCTGGCTCTCTTCAAATTACGTGAAGCTATTTCAATCTAAGCCACTACAATCAAGTAACAATTAACGAGTATTTTTATGGCGTAAGAGTATATTTCGAGGCCTTAATTAGAGCGTGTTTAAGCTTTAAGAGCTGGGAGTGTCCATTTAGTAGCAGTGATGACATTGATTACACTTAAAACTGAACGCAGTTTATTTGCTGAACAAGTTCAGTTTTATTGACGAATATAGTCTGTGCCAGATAAGTAAGAATTAAAGGTCATTGCTCTTTCCTTAATTTCTCTGCGTAGATACCCCGACAATACATTGTGAATCGTTTTTTATTACTAGAACAAGTCAAGGATCGCGATAAAGGTAGTTTCAGCACAAGTTTATGTGATTATTTCTGTTTTCGGAATTATGTATTTGAATAAATGTATGCGGGTTAATGACCTTTATTTCCTACTTATCTGGCGTAGACTATAGCTGTGACCGTGGCTTCGTTCACGCGGCCATGTATGCTTTTGGCATTTTATGGCAATATTAAGATATAGGAACGCGATTTAGCATAAAGAGACATGTAGTGTTAGTATTTCTAGGGTTCCGTACCCAAAGGGTAAAAACGGAACCCTATTACTAAGACTTCGCTGTCTGTCCGTCTGTCTGTCACCAGGCTGTATCTCATGAACCGTGACAGCTAGACAGTTGAAATTTTCACAGATGATGTATTTCTGTTGCCGCTATAACAACAAATACTAAAAACAGAATAAAATTAATATTTAAGGGGGCTCCCATACAACAGACGTGATTTTTTTATAATAATTGGTACGGAACCCTTCGTGCGCGAGTCCGACTCGCACTTGGCCGGTTTTTTCTTGCCTGTACTCCTAGCATAATAAGCTTTCTGGTGACAGTAAAAACAATATACACCAGTGGAAGTTTACAAGCTGATAATGATGACAAAAGGTCGGAATACAAAGCGTTTGGTTGCCAAGCAACACAGGTGCTAATGTCTATAGAAACAGATTACAAGATACGTTATCAACCCTTGTCAAAACATGTCACAACAGAAACTATCAATACTTGTTGTGTACGAATTATGATGCCGTGTTCACGTATAGTTGTATCGCTATCTAATCTTTTACTATAGTTTGTTGGTAGTTGTGTTCGTGCCTCGGATCGCGTAAAAGTTTTTCGAGGATGAAAAGTTTTGCAAGAAAGTTTTGGAAAGATGAAAAGTTGGTACGTACGGTTCTGTGTTTTACTTCTCTATCCTATGCTATTAAATGAGCAATATTTGTATAGTTATATTTGTAATCACATTCTCAAAAACGGCTCTAACGATTCGGGGACGAAAAATCAATCTAGCTAGTCTTCATATCTTGGAAAATTCGTTATCTCTATTTTCACCCGAGCAGCCCTGGGTGTGCAGGTACTTTATTTGAAGTGTACGTTACCCCAGCAGGAAAGTGTCTCCTAGAGTTATATGAGTGGAACGTTTAATTGGTGCCTTATCTGCTGTAAATGTAACCACATAAAAAATGTGTGCCCCCTGTCGTTTTGGAAAAAAAACGGAAAAAGCGATTCCTGCTGGGGTAACGTTTTTCCAGCAGGTAAATTCTAAGCGAATGATCGGAGAGAGAAACATTGTACATGGCCTTGTAGCTTATGTTAGTGCCACAATGTGCCTCCAAAAATAAAATGTGTGCCCCTTCAGGTTTTCAAGATATTGCATTTCCTGCTGGAGTAACGTTTTGCAGAATCGTATATCTCTAAAACCATCGCATGTGCCCCTGTAGAATAAACGTACACAAGTAGCCCTTAATGTGTTCCCCTTAGTGCTCCAATAAGATTTAAGAAAATATTCATAATTTACAAGTTATCGCGGTTTTATGAAAACTCGAAAAAACATCGCAGCGCCTAAACGAGACAAGGTATAAGCTCGCTGAAAACTGTATTTGGTCCGTCTTGATGCTAATGCTTGATGCTTTCAAAATATGTTACTTAGTGCTTACCCTTTTGCCAACGAACACTCAGTGGCTTTGGGTCTGCGTTGTTTATTAGGTAGTTTGTGAGGTCAATATGTAGACATTATTATAGTACACCCATAGAATAATAACATTGATACCCCACAAAGAAATAGTGGAAATCAGTATGAGCTCAATCATTGCAACTTTTTTCTTTACATTTCATCATCTGCCTAGGCTTTTTCCAACTTCATAATTATATTGGAGTCAGATTATGATTATATATCATAACAAGAATGGATGCATATGAGTATTATATATAGTAATAGTACGTTTTTTTGTTTTTTTTTTTAAATATTTACAAAGAGAATTTCAAACGGATATTTTGGCGCTTCTTTGAACTCACATAAACTATAGTCTGCGCCAGATAAGTAGGAAATAAAGGTCATTAACCCGCATACATTTATTCAAATACATAATTCCGAAAACAGAAATAATGACATATACTTGTCCCGAAACTACCTCTATCGTGATCCTTGACTTTTTCTAGTAATAAAAACGATTCACAATGTATTGTCGGAGTACCTCGCAGAGAAATTAAGGAAAGCGCAATGACCTTTAATTCCTACTTATCTGAGCAGACTATACAAGAGTTTTGAATTGTTAAGTAAAAGTTAACGTAGAATGAAACTGAAAACACACACACATTCTGAAAACTTTGAGAGTGGAATAACTTTCTTTACGGCTTGAAAAAAAACTTTTCTTCTCTAAAAGGTGGCAAACTATGTTTATCGTCTACCTACAGTTTTTATTCATACCGCCTTACGTTTATGACGTGAAAAACGCGCATACGTTTCGGTAAATAATACTGTTTATTTGTATATTTTATTGCCCGCGGCTACATGCTACGCAATCTATCACTACTTAATGCCGGGTTGACACGCAGTTTTATGCTCATTTTATTAAGTTTCAGGCATTTTTTTGTTTATATTCGTTTATACCTCGGAAACGGGTCTGACATGGCAATATCTGTGTCGGTAGTTTGCATTAGACAAAAACATGCACTCAACATTGTTTACAGTGATAGTAAAACTGCTAAGTAACATTACAAATTGATTTAAGCTGATTTAAGCCCAAACTGTCTTGAAAAAAAATAGCACAAAAAAAAATGTTTTGTTTCTAAGATATAAAACTGTTTTACATCCGTAACCTCACTAATCCAGGTCCAGTTAAAAATCAACATCGGGCTCTCATTTTGTTGAATTCGGGGCCTAAAATGGCTGCTTTATCAGAATCATAATATGAATCACTTTAAAAATTTAAAATTCTTAAAATGGTCTTTGTGATCATAACCATAAAGACCATTTTAAGACATACCACATCTATTTACCATATATTTCTTTTTTTAGATTTAAGGTTTCTTTCTTAGGTTTCTTATTTTTGTTTTATGTTGTGTGCACTTGTCGCATGTGCCAAATACTTGTATTTTCATTCCATCTATTCGAAAAGGACGACTTGGTTCGCCTTTAAGTGCACCCAAAGGTGGTGTTTTCTATAAGAAACTTTTAGCGGGCAGTAATGAGTTTTTAATCCTCTTTATAGATGTTCCAAATTCAAAAAGTGCGCCGCAAAGATAATTGCGGCGCACTTTTTGAATTTGGAACATCTTAGTGTTCAGCGCCGAAAGAAATCGAACGCAAATATTGTTTGAATAAAGACTGGCTGGTACGACGGCCCAGTCGCGCCGCCGGCTGCCGCGCTGACTGAATAAAAAAAAGAAATCAAATTAAAAACGCGCGAACTACAGACCGCGTTTTCGTCAATTTTCATGAATTGTTAGAAATTCATGGTTTTGTTTTGAAAAATGAGTTCTTCAAGTGACAGTGAATAAAAAACACAATAAAGTGAAAAATAACTTTAGATCTTCAGAAGTCGGTGACCTTTGTTTGATTCATTTAGTTTTTTTTTGTCACCGACTTCTGAAGCTAAAGTTATTTTTGACGTTTTTGTTTGTGAAGTAGGTTTTATTTTTTGCAAAAAAGTTTTTTTATTTTTCCATTTTTAGTTGTAATATCCTATCCAAATATTAGATATGCATTTATTTTACATGTTGAAATTAGACCACACGACTGAAGTAAAAATGTTCATAAAATGAAAACTACTGGGCCAAACTATGTTACATTTTTATAGGACCAAATGGCAACTATTCCGCATCAAACTAAAGAATAATCACGTCAATCGGCTCATAAATATCAGCGTAATCGGTGTAAATACATAAAAAGAACAGTCGAATTACCTCCTCCTTTTTGAAGTCGGTTAAAATTATGAGGCGCCTTTTATTTTCTCATAGTGGGTGATGAAAAGTAGAGTGTATCACTCGGGCGCAAAATATATTTTTGGCTCGGGCGACGTAATTTGAATCCCTCGCTACGTTCAGGATTCTATTAAAGAATCCCTCGCTACGCTCGGGATTCTACTCTAGAATCCCTCACTTCGCTCTGGATTCAAAAAAGCGCCCTCGCCGTAAAAATATTATTTTGCTCCCTTATGATACAATCTACTATTTCTTTCTTTATGTTCTTTTCTTAGAACCCAAAAACTTGAGCAAAATAACAAGTCGCTGGAAAACTCTTTTGAACTACAAGAGACAGACAATAATTCAAACGAATCATCCACGCAAACAAAAAAAATACAAGGCACTTATTCCAAAAATACGTTTTACTCGACCCTATTTTTATTTTATTTTGCCATTGTGCTCAAATCACGCAAGTCAACAATCCTTAAACCCTTTTTTTATTTCTAGACCAATTTGATTGGCCTTCATTACGCTCTCGATAAAAAAGGGCTGAACATTTTGAACCGTTTGGTATGACATATTGACATTTGTAAACAAAAGCTATTGTTTGAGTATTTTTTTTTTGCTGACGTTGACAGGTAGGCGTGGGGACGTGAGGTCACGGAAGGTCAGGTTTTACAAGGTTTTTAGACAGGTTATGGTTTTTCAATTCCTATAATTAGTTTTAAGGATAGCTTTATTGACCGACACATGTCGTGTCTTAATAATAACAGCCGCACGAGTCAATTTACCAAGTTAAGCAGCGCTTGCCAAGGTCGGTTTGTGGCTGGGTGTCCATCCATTACATACCGAGTTTCTTCCGTGCCTCGGAAAGCACGTTAAGCCGTTGATTTCAACTATATTTGCATTTGTAAAAATTTGACAGTCGTTACTGGTCGTCAGTAGAAATTCTGACAACCAGTCTTACCTAAGAGTATCGTATTAGCCAGTATTAACTTAGTTGTGGAGGTCAGATAGGCAGTCGCTCCATGAAAAATACTTAAATGAGACGATGATGTAGATGGTGATGAGTGTGATGATGATGAGATATAAATTATTGTCAGATTCACCTGTACCTATAAAAAGCAATTGTTTCAAGTAAGCCGGTTACATGCACTTTTGAATTGTCGAAACAAAGATGAAAATTAAATGTAGCTACAGTCCCAGCGACAAGACATAAAAACTGTGAAAGTACTGTAGTTGCCCATTCCCTAGCGTAGATTTCTATGGAGAAGAACGGGCAAGAAACTCCATGGACACTCTTTTAAATAAGAATATTTTTACAAAATCTTGGTTACATCATTCATGTTGAGATGGTATATTATGTGAGAACAATGTAGCAAAATGTGCACGTTAAAAGTGTCCATAGTAAAAACAAAAATACAATTAAAAAAATAAACATTCAAATAAGCCATGAGTTGACCAGTCACAACTGAGAGCGCCCGTTCACGAACATGACGCATATAATAATGTTGATTATCGAGTGTGAATAATGCGTTTACGTTTCTTGGGCTTCTAATTTAAATAGAGTGTGTAGGCAATGCGGGCCCAAACTTCGTAGTTTAAGTCCTTTCTTTGAAATGCGGCAATACTTCCTTTGACAATTCAAAAGTCCATGTGAATGGCGTAATTGAATTTGGCATAACTTCTAAAGTCACAATTTTGGAGTATTGTAAAACTAATAGAAGGCCCGAGTATTTTATTATTTTCTACCTAATTTCAAGCAGAATTTCAGCCTTTCCAACTTACATTTTTGTCACATCTAGATATCTGCCCATCACTATCTAAAATACATGTTACCGAAACGTTTGCTCAACAGAATCTGTTCCCACATTGCTTATATTATATCCCCGACACTTCCCACATACATACGTCACAACGATACGTATGTAAAGATACAAGACCGCTTTCAACTACATACATCACAATACACGAGACATACCCATGTACACAGAACAAGTACACAAACGTATACATACAACATCTTGAACTCACAACTCATCACACATGCTGGTTCTCATGACCTATCTTCGAGAGAAGTACAGTTATTTTTCTTTTTTTTAGGGTTCCGTACCCAAAGGGTAAAAACGGAACCCTATTACTAAGACTTCGCTGTCTGTCCGTCTGTCCATCTGTCCGTCTGTCCGTCTGTCTGTCACCAGGCTGTATCTCATGAACCGTGACAGCTAGACAGTTGAAATTTTCACAGATGATGTATTTCTGTTGCCGCTATAACAACAAATACTAAAAACAGAATAAAATTAATATTTAAGGGGGGCTCCCATACAACAAACGTGATTTTTTTGCCGTTTTGTCTAATGTATAGATAATGGTACGGAACCCTTCGTGCGCGAGTCCGACTCGCACTTGGCCGGTTTTTTTTTAAGTGAATGTCATCAAATAAGTATTTTTGGAAGTAGTAATGGAAGGAGGTAAGTGTTGTGTTTTTTTGGTATTTGTGAGCCTTACTTATACGGATATTTGTGTCACTTAACTTCAAACTTGGATAAATCCACTCTACCCTCTTAGGAGATATTTAAGAAAAAGTGATAATGGTGAAAAAGTGGCAACATTATTGAAGAAAAAGATCCTGTCTAACAAATTCAGTATTTAAACCATTCATTCTTTCAAAAAAATAATTTAATTAAGTTTGGATTTACCTTCATTTGATAGAATGGAATAAAATAGTTACAGTTATTTAGTAGTTTTATATTAGGCTGCTTGCGGGCTTTACTTGGCGACACAATTCTAATAGAATTATCCATGGAACTATTTAAATAACAGAAACAAACAATAAAAAAGCGGTGCTAGTGTCGCAAAGTTTACGTCGACTGACGACCATATTGAAAAAACGTAATAAGCTGCACCCCTAGCCAAGTTGACAATCTACAATCGTTAACGCTAGTAGAAAACTATTCAAATGAATGGGAATGACATCATCTCAACGTTAAATCACGTGATCAACACAAACGAATAGAAAATTCGTAGACAAGTTTACATCGTTCAAAATGATAGAATAGAATGTTATCGTTTCTACAATGTTGATCGCTAAACACTTTGGTTGGAACGCTCACCATAGACTAAAGTGTAGGTTTTTTCTACAGACATTAGAGAACGAGCGATCGACTCAGTCGTGTCAACTTGGCTACCAATTTAGCGCTTTCTACAATCGCTTACGCTGAGGCGTTTGCGATAGTAGAAAGAGAATCGATACGAAACGTTTGTAACTTGGCTAGGGGTGCTGATTGGCTCTCATGGACTTAACTACGTTTGAAAAAAACTGTCTTATGGATCTATCTGACTTAGATGAAATATCATGCAATTTTGACGGTTTATTTCTCAAGAACCATGCGGATTTATACAAAACTGATAAAAATATTAAAAAGCATTTTTTTTCCTTTTCTTTGGATACCAAAATCTTAAAAAATCTCAGAATTGGATTTATCCGAGTATGAAGTTAAGCGACACATTTTTAGGTGTATTTTTATATCTTACCTACCTACGTAAAAAAAAAAAGGATTAACAATTTACAATGATTGCCTCGTTGGTCTCGTGGTCGCTGAGCATGAGGTCCAGGGTTTGTTTCCCAGGTCGAGCAAAATGGCTTTTCCATCGGGAAATTTTTCATTAGCAGCCACGAAGTCTGAATTTCTGCCCGGTTGGTGGTAATAGGCTCACCCCATATTACGTGGGGCTTACCTAAACATAACTGGAGAAATGTGGATGTATTAATGGGTACACCTCTGCCTAACCCTTTGGGGTTTACTGGCGTGATAGTATGTTATAAATTGTCAATAAGCTTCAATAGAAAATCTTAAACATAAACTTTATCTTACCTACCCTTTACTTAAAGGGCGTATCCGCTCACGCAAAAATGATAGCTAATATATGTGAGATACTAGTTGGAAAAACTTGTTGACAAAATTCGTGGCAAAAAAACAATATAATCACATGAAAAGTGTCAGTAACAAAGGCAAAGAAACTATAGGTTCTATTTCAAACCAATTTTCCTCGCAATAAAGATTAAACAGCCATTACTGTACTATAGTTTTAACTACAGCCTACTAACTACCATAATTTGTTAGCAAAACAATTATTTTGTTAGCACTTAGGCTAGTGAGGTAATTACTTAACTGTGCCCTCTAACCGGGCATCGATGTAGCTAATTGTGCACACAATACTCGGGAGAATAGCAAGCAGGCTACCTACATTATAGAACGATATTTTTAGTAGAAAATGTGACGCTTTTCAAAGAAAACTTCACAAAAGGCCAAGCAGGTTTTAAAATATGGTTTTATATATTCAAGAACTTGAAACATAAGTTTCAGCGGTGATCACTATAGTCTGCGCTAGATAAGTAGGAATTAAAGGTCATTGCTCCTTCCTTAATTTCTCTGCGTAGGTACCCCGACAATACATTATGAATCGTTTTTTATTACTAGAAAAAGTCAAGGATAAAGGTCGTTTCAGGACAAGTTTATGTCATTATTTCTGTTTTCGGAATTATGTATTTGAATAAATGTATGCGGGTTAATGTCCTTTAATTCCTACTTATCTGGCGCAGACTATATTGTGTTTGAGTTCAAAGAAGCGCCAAAATATCCGTTTGAAATTCTCTTCGTAAATGTTAAAAAACCAAAAAAAAAGTACTATTATACTATATATAATACTCATATGCATCCATTCTCGTTAGACTGGAATCCGACTCCAATATAATTATGTAGTTGGAAAAAGCTTATGCAGATGATGAAATATAAAGAAAAAGGTTGCAATGATTGAGCTCATACTGATTTCCGCTATTTCATTGTGGCGTATCAATGTTATTATTCTAATAATAATTTCTACATATTGACCTCAAAAACGACTTAATAAACAACGCAAACCCAAAGCCACTAAGTCTTTGTTGGCAAAAAGGTAAGCACTATGTAACATTTTTTGAAAGAAGCAGGGAGTACTATTTTGTGTAGAAGTTCGTAATTTTTGCCGGTATCAAATCCTATCGCGCTCGGCTTGTATTACAATTAATAAAGTACCTGCACACCGAGTTACTTCTGTTTTCGGAATTATGTATTTGAATAAATGTATGCGGGTTAATGACCTTTAATTCCTACTTATCTGGCGCAGACTATAGCTAGCTCTTCGTGAAACTAATACTTACTGCGTTTTTAACACGCTTTTATTAAATTCACCAGAAACAAATCATGAAAAAAAAATTCAAGAACTGAAATTTCACTCTCTTCTCGGCCGAGCTGAAAATTTGAATCTAGTTTAGTTTGGATGACAATGCATGGCCAAATCCAATATGGTGGTATCTCAAAGATGGTGGACTAGTTATTTTTTATAGATTCCTATGATATCATGGGAATGAATATGGGTATACAATTAAATTAAAGGGTTTGATAAGAAATTTAATATTTATTTTGAATAGCCATCACTTCTGCTGGGCAAAGGCCTCCCCCAGAACTTTTGAATTTTTGTTTGTCTTTGGCCCAGCGCACACCGCTGGAGGCGCAGCGGAGCGCATTTGAAGACAACAATTTAATATAAACCTTAACAATCTTGATATATGGTCGCGCGCATTCTCTTGTAGTAGTAGTTTAAGAGCGCTCCGAGTACCGCGTGCGAATTTATTATTATATTGACAAGATCAAGGTAGTTAAGTTATGTTAAATTGTTGTCTTCAAATGCGCTCCGCTGCGCCTCCAGCGGTGTGCGCTGGGCCTTAGGCTATCTCCAGATCTCCAATCAGTTAGGAACGAGTCCATATCGCCACACAAGAGTTCGACGCCACGACGCCCGTCTTCAGGGACCCACTGTGTAACTATCTTCGCCCATCTGTCTTGGCTGGTTCTGACTGCGATATTTAAAAACATTTTAACCCGACGTATATCGAGCAATACTTAACTTTTGTTTCCTCAAATTAACCTTTGATATTTAAACGACTTACAAAATGAAGCGTTATTTTTTGTCCATAAGCACTAAATGTAATTTAAGGATCTGTGTTGCATAGGGCTCAATATTGTACGTATTTAGATCAATTAAACTTGAGTTAAACTATTAATCCTTGCTCTAAACCACACGATAACCTTAAAATAACGACATGCCCCATCGTTACGTTCTCCAAGCGTTATAACACATAAAGTAACTCTTCAACACCAAAATAACTAAATACAAGTAAAACTCCATAGCGTATGATCTGCATTATCAGAAGCTCCACAAAGGCTGGGAACAAAGGCTGACAGACCCATTGTCGCAAACCGATGGAACATTTTAATGATGCCACTACGGGCGGGTGAACTGTGCATGGATAATGTGCGGGTACATCTCAAATGCATGAGTTTAGTTAAGTTAAGTAAGCGATTGTAAAAAGCGCTAAATAGGTAGCCAAGTTGACACGACTAAGTCGATCACTCGTTCTCTAATATCTGTAGAAAAAGTTAATTTAGTCAATGGTGAGCGTTCCTACCAAGAGTTTAGCGATCAACATTGTAGAAACGATAACATTCTATTCTATCATTTTGAACGATGTAAACTTGTCTACGAATTTTCTATTCGTTTGTGTTGATCACGTGATTTAACGTTGAGATGATGTCATTCCCATTCATTTGAATAGTTTTCTACTAGCGTTAACGATTGTAGATTGTCAACTTGGCTAGGGGTGCAGGTCGGGCAAAGTGTTTTTAGGTTTTGCTATCAGGAATTTCTCAGTAGCAGCCACTGAGTCTGGTGCTTTAGTTGAGCCCGGTGGATGGCAATTATATGGCCCCCTATTACTCGGAACTTAAAACATAGGTAACCGGCGAAATTTAGGTGTACTGTTAAGTAGACATATCTCTCTCCGGTTTTCATTTGTAGATGGCAGTTGTGAGGTGTGAACCTGAAAGTCTGAAAACCAGTATTAGGTACCATAGTTACCCAGTAACTGTGTGGAAGAGGTCAGATAAGCGATAATAATTTCGGTACTGGTATGAATGTTACCTACCTGATAATTATGTAATATTCGCAAGCTCCTTTGGCCGCATTTGTTCAATATACCCTATAAAGATGACCTAGCGGTTGGGTTGTTAAAGGTAAGTAAGCAATTAAGTTTCTTAAAATACGTTATTTGTTAAGACAAGGTGGGTCAGAGCCCATTCGTCCCCTAAGATTCGTACCCTGTGCCCACTCGTCCCCTGGAACTTTTGAGGTGCCCATTCGTCCCCTGAAGAATATTTATTTTTATTCATTCTTCTAATATAAGTACATGTATATGTGTATACTGCAGCTTGGTAGTCCTGGTACAGTCGCGCAGAAAAGGGTAAAATAAAAAATATAGTAATTCGGTAGATATCATGTTTATTTCAAATAAGATTAAGTTTAATAAAATGCCTCTAGGCTCTAGGCATTAAGTCAGTCTTCAAAATAATTAATCAACTTTTGGTTTCTTGTACATTTGTAAATATTTAGCAAAATATATGATAACTATAATATCTTTATGCAGTAAAATAAAACTGTGTAACTATTTAAATAAAATCCCAGTAATAACTGAATTTTAGATTAATTTACATCCAGTGTACAAACAAATAACCAAATATCAATACCAATATAACAAAAATAACAAAAATAACAATTAATTGTTAGTACTTTGTACAGTCAATACAGTCAAAGAGATCTACAAAATAATGCAATATCACAATAACTTTGTATAAAAGTAATATAAAAAGTAAAATCAGTCTTTATCAACTATGTAAAACCAACATTTTTACTAACTACAAATACACATGCAAAATCACAATGTCCTAGAAACTAACAAAATACAACTCTTTTACAAAAATCAGCCTTGATTGACCATCATATAAATCAACATTAAATATAAAATATGCAAAAAAATAGTCACAACACATATATAGTCAGTCAGAACACATATCAACAGTAAATAATCACTTCTTATTTTTTTGTATATTTACCAACTACATACATGCAAAATCATAATAACTTAAATCTAAAAAATTATAACAGTACAAAAAAATACTAAAATCACAGTAATTATTGAAGACTAGATAAATCAACATATTTTTTTTTGTATATTAACCAACTACATGCAAAATCGTAATAAATTACATCTAATAAATTATAACTAGAAGTACCTACATAAAAATTGGCTATAATCACCGTATTTTTTGTATATTTACCAACTACATGCAAAATCATAATAAGTTAAATCTAACAAACTATAACTACAATAACAAAAAGTGACTAAAATCACAATAATCATTGAAGATTAAACAAATCAACATTATTTCAGTATAAAACTAATCTTATTACGAAAACAGAATTAATGTTAGAACGTTCATTATTTTTGTACATTAAAAGGGTGACAACGACACCACATTGAGCTAAAACGAAACACTTAGAATACAAGAACATAATAACATCCACTAATATAATAAAATTATAATTACGGAAAAAAAAATTGCTTTGCTATACATATTTAGGAGTAAATAATTTAGTTTTGACTTTTTAGTCAAAATATGACTGTAGTATTCCACCATAAAGTGAATTACCATCAATAATAATACTAATCATATTCCAGGATTCAAATGAGATAATTCGATTCTTGTTTATTTTGTTAGGCGAACTTCATTTAATAAAAGACCAAAGACACATTGAACAGTCTCGTATTCGCAGTCACTTTCAAGAACCAATATGTCACCGAGGCAGCCATAACATACAAACAAAACACCTTATCTATTTTGTAACCCGTTTTTTTAACAAGCTATTCGTGAGACGAGAGACAATATTACATAGTAAGCCTATCGTCAGGTTATATTATTATCATGACGGATTATCATTGATCATAGCTCTTTTTTCAATGATCTGTTATGATTTATTAAATTAATTCCGTTAATAAACTGTTCACAAGTGTACTATGTTAACCGTTTCTTATGTAAAATATAGCTAAGTTTATCTCAGGGGACCAATAGGCACCTGAATAGGTGCCGAATCTTTAACTTATATTGTATATATATTAGAGGGGACGAATGGGTACCTTAAAAATAATATTTTTTGTTAAAATATTAATTGGTCCCCTACCAGGAGACCAATGGGCACCTATATAGGGGCCGAATCCACAACTTTTATGCTGGGAGACGAATTTTAGGGGACGAATGGGCTCTGACCCGACAAGGTACCTATATTCCTCGAAAACTCCGAAGATTCTAAAGAGGAAGAGATTTCAGGATACTGATTAAAAAAATGAGCATGGGTCATTGTATTTCACGCTAGTTCTTGCCTGAATCTGTCTGACTTGGTAGAAGAAGTTACAACAGTAATAAAACCTTCAAACTAAAATTTCAAGCATTTATTTTAAATAAGTTGGCCTTTACCCAAACTGGGGTCCTTGCAAAAGTAAACTAACAAAACTAAAAACTACATTTTTATAACAATAAACTAACCCACTACCACATTCCACTAGAAATAAGTTAATATTCTAAAATCAAGCAAGGAATGAACAGGCTTTTTTTATTTATTTTTTTATTTTAAACTAGCGGACGTCACGCGGTTTCACCCGCGTAGTTCCCGTTCCCGTGGGAGTACGGGGATAAAATATAGCTATGTTACTCAGGATGAATGTGGCTTTCTAATGGTGAAAGAATTTTTGAAATCGGCGCGTAGTTTTTGGGTTTATTCATCATAAACACACACACACACAAAAATACAAATTTTTCCTCTTTATAATATTAGTATAGATAGAATAGATAAGCCACGTATTAAACAACGCATGGTTTACCTCCTTGGTGAACCTCGTGTTGTCAGTAAGTTAGTCAGAACGTTGAAGCTAGTCGCTCGTTCGAAACGTAGAATAGGCAAGAAACTCCATGAACTATCTTCTGAATCAAGGTAGGTATTTAAAAACCTGGGTACATTATGCTTCTTTAAAAGAGAACGCCGTAGTTCAGGTAACTTCTGATACTTTTTTACTATGTATATTAAAAACCACATACTATCCAAACAAAGAGAAATCTAAGAATCTGCCATCTTTATTTAATTAAATAAACTAACTGTATACATTCATCATCATCATCCTATTAATGTTCCCACTGCTGGGACACAGGCCTCCTCTCTATGAGAGGTAATGGGCTGTAATCCACCACGCAGGCCAGTGCGGCTTGGTAGATGTCACATGTCTTCGATTTTTTTGGTTCTAGGACATGCCGGTTTTCTCACGATGTTTTCCATCACCGTTGTTTACTGTATACATTTTTAAGATTATTATTAGAACTATTTTAATGAACTTAAATAAATAAACCAACAAAAAACTATAAAAGGGCATCAAAAAACTCCTCAACGCAACTAATAATGGTAATAATGTAAGAGAAATTAACTTTATTATTAGTCTATCTACTTTAGTATTAGACAAGTCTTTCCCGCAAATTACTTGTTTCATCTTCAATCCCAAGCCTCTTCCATCCTGTCATCCTCTCCAACAAGCTTAATAATGCTTGTTAGCTGAACGGTTCCCGGCTTTGAATGATCTCTTGAACGCCAGTGGACGAGCTCGTTATTGTCGCTTTATTGTGACGATGTATTGGTACTGAAGCCTTCTGTATTGGATTTTAATGACTATGTATAAAGTACAAGAGAAACTGGTGATTTATTTAGATCATAGTTTGTATCGGCCTTTGTTTGGCACATCAAAGGTAGACGATATTGTGCTGGCAATTTCAGACTGTATAGAAAACTTGAGTATAAACTGTTGTTAAAGCATAATCACCGTCCTCCTTGTACCTCTTTGTACTACTTTATAAGGTCACTGCAGTACATATTTGCCTTAGATTACATTTTCTCTATGAACCTTCAACCTCAGGATTCACACTATAAAATAAAATGCCATTTATTTCGGTTTTTAGGGTTCCGTAGCCAAATGGCAAAAAAAGGACCTCTTGAGGGGTATCTATGGATAGGTCTTCAAAAATGATATTGAAGTTTCTAATATATTTTATTTCTAAACTGAATAGTTTGCGCGAGAGACACTTCCAAAGTGATAAAATGTGCCCTGTAACTTCTAAAATAAGAGAATGATAAAACTAAAAAAAAAACTTTTTAACAAAAAAAAAACCGACTTCAACAAACACAACACAAAAAAGTGAAAAATAACTTTAGCTTCAGAAGTCGGTGACCTTTGTTTGATTCATTTAGTTTTTTTTTGTCACCGACTTTTGAAGCTAAAGTTATTTTTCACTTTTTTGTGTTTTGTGTTTGTTGAAGTCGGTTTTTTTTTTTGTTAAAAAGTTTTTTTATTTCTCCATTTTTAGTTGTAAGTAATATCCTCTACAAATTATTATAATTATTATATTTTACATTGTTAACAATACATGTCATGGTAATAGGCTTATCCCCAATAAATGGAACTTAACATATCTAAACTGTCGAAATTTGGGTGTATTGTACACATCTGCGTACCCCTCAGAGCATACAGGCGTGATGTTACGTCATGATGTTGTATAAACAATAAATATCCAAGCAATGGCAGCAATCACGACCGATTTACCGTCTAGTTTTGAAGAGTTCCATTGTACGTATATATCTCCGAAGATCAGCATCAGATCTTCACCAAATTTAAGTGCGACCATCTCAGAAGTATACTCTTTCAATTAAAAAAATAATTTTGAGAATCGCTCCACAAATGGAGGAGAAATCGGTGAACATACATGAAATTATACCACACGACTGAAGCAAAAATGTTCATAAAATGAAAACTACTGGGCCAAACTATGTTAAATTTTTATGGGACCAAATGGCAACTATTCCGCATCAAACAAAAAAAGAATCACGTAAATCGGATCATAGATCTCAGTGTAATCGGTGTACATACATAAAAAAAAATACCCATCGAATTGAGAACCTCCTCCTTTTTGGAAGTCGGTTAAAAAATACAGTCATGATGTACATTACCATGTAAACTTCCACCGAAAATTCCCGGTTTTAGTTTAAAAATTCGAATCCCTAACTAACAGTATGCCAAAATCCACTAATACGGTTTTACTGGTTGAAATCTACATAGGTACTGCATTGTGAACTGTAATGAAACGCGTTATACCGTCTGACTTCAACTGCGCAGTTCCGGTGATCTGAAGTCCAATAGTATTACTGAATACTTGTCCAATACCTTTTGTGTGCGACTGTGTAGAATGTTGAATGCCTTCCATTCGAACAGTACCTACAGTTGGAAAAATAATCTGATGACAAGGCAGAAAAGGTTTCAGCACTATATAGTGGTGTAATGTTTTTTTATCACCACAGACCATGTAATGTGAAAACAGATGGACGAGGCTTTCATCCAGAGATGAATGACCCCTTAATAGGTTAGTTTTTTTTGTACAAGCCAGTAAAGGTTTCGGCATTAGTGGTGTAATGTTTTTTTTTAAATCTTTTATTATATAAGCTCGCAATTTGCAATGAAACCCATGGCTATAACGAATAATTCTAAATTTGAAATCTAGCCTGCAACTAGCCTCAATCTTGGACCCAATCTAGCCTCACGCAAATAAAACAACGGTTGTTTCATGATGAGATGTCATATCTGTCCCGTTCGTGGCATCCCAACTTCCTGCACACAATTTTTAGGGTTCCGTACCCAAAGGGTAAAAACGGAACCCTATTACTAAGACTTCGCTGTCTGTCCGTCTGTCTGTCCGTCTGTCCGTCTGTCTGTCACCAGGCTGTATCTCATGAACCGTGACAGCTAGACAGTTGAAATTTTCACAGATGATGTATTTCTGTTGCCGCTATAACAACAAATACTAAATATAGTCAATGGTACGGAACCCTTCGTGTGCGAGTCCGACTCGCACTTGGCCGGTTTTTTTTTACACTTCTAATAGTGTTCGTTACTGACCGGCAAGACTGACTTGACTACTCGCTACACGCTCGCTGTGAGTTAGAACTAATTAAAGCCAGCTACGCACTTATCTATTTTCTCGTCAGTACTTTGAAAGTTAGTTCTTAGTGACGTTTGAAACCGACGTCGATGTTAGTGTCGGTCTTCATGAAGTAAGATTAATTGTCCGGTAGTCGGCTCTAGTGCGCAAGTAGTGTTGACTGAGCTGGGAACTTAGACTTCTTTTGTGTGGTGATGTCAGTGGCACCAGTTCGTAAAGTGAATGGTTCTGAATGAGCTGGTGCTGTTATGCCCCTCCGGATTTATTATGTGTTGGTCAATTTCACAGTAGGATTCTTTAAATAGTAACTCTAGCAGATGTTTTTAAGGAAATGTTTTTCGTTGTAGGTCATTTCAGTCGCCATATTGACCGGTCCTTAACCTTCACCAGTTCGTAAGTGTACCTAATGGGAGGCCTTCCAACGCAACGTCTTTCGGTTTGCGGACGCCAGTCCAAGATGTGATATACTAATAAACGTAGCGTGAGCTTCAAGGCTCCTTGTCGAGCAGTCCGCACTTATCCCGGGCAGCGAGTGCACGTATCCTTGAAGTAGTTCATCTACTTACTGATAATTTGGTGGTTTTATTCTAAACCATAACAATAGTGTTTCTGTGAACACCACATTGGAACTTTTCGGCTTCATCGGCCGTCTTTTCTGCGAGCAATGTGCCCTTCCCACTGCCACTTAAGTTACGTTGGTTTCGGTATTGGCACATTTTTATAGATTTTTATACAGGTCAAGTTACTGAGCGATCAGATAAATTAACTATCTACATAATTATGAAAATGAACTAAGTAGACACCTAATTTCTGACACACAAAACATCATTAATTAATTAAAATTGTTAAGAAAGAATCCCAAAACTTACAAAAAAGAATTTTCGTATCGCAAAAAGAATCTAAAAATTGGGCACTGTTTCGGGGAGTTTTAATATGCTTGAGAAAGTTGAAAGGAAATTACTTACCTTTAGTTACAAAACAAATATTTATTTTATGTAACTTTTATGAAGTTTGGAGTCAAGGTTTCGTATGAATATGATTAATATTCAAGTCTCGGCTAAAAACGGTACCTAAACTGTGTTCATAAGAAAATTGCTAGCTGCTCCGCCAAAATTATGATGTAAGTTCTATGATTGGTTATTCAAAATAAGAGAAACCGAATCTTACTTCTTACTACTGTCATAAATGCGAAAGTTTGTGAGAATGGATGAATAGAGATTTGTACGAAACGAACGATTTGTTGAAACACTACAGAACGTGTGCCAAATTTCATACAAACCGGATGAAATTTGGCACACAGTTAGTTTATAACTTGGAGAGTAGGTACTAACCGAAATAGGTTATTAAGAAACGTATTTCATATTATTATATTATATTATACAGTTATTGTAGTTCAAAGTATACAGCTCTGTGACAGACGGACGGACGGCTCCCGTTGGCTACATTTGGATATTATTATGAAACCCTCAAAAACGCTACTGTAAGTTGCTTGAAGCTAAACGGGGTGATACTATACCGGCACTAGAAAGCAACATAGAACAAAAAGTACTACAGCGCCATCTATGACACGAACGATGAACTAACGGAGAAACACGTGAGAATTCCTACATCGCGCAAGCAGAGTTATCCGCGACATAAGACTATATACAAGAACCCCCCAAGTAACAAATTTATGTTGTTTAATAGTTGAGTAGACGTTTTTCATTTACTGTTGGTTCTATAAGGTCTGTTGTATAAACGTAGTTGTAGACGTTTATGCAACGCGAAATAGGCCCAAATTATACAACATTATTGTTATTTAAAAGTTACATAAAAGTTAGTGGAGAACTATTTTAATGTTGCTTAAATGTTAAATAAAAGTTTCCGACCGACTTTTTGGTTAGATAATGGTTAGATCTCGACTGCTATGGAACCACTGGAGTCCCATAAAAGTTATATAGACATTAGAAGATGACTGAAATGTCGCACAAGTGTTTAACATCGACGTTTATAGTATACATTCAGTCCATCCATTCATTCTCATTCATTCCTAATATTTGCAGGAATAGTGCATCGTGTAATATTTTATTCAAAAATAGAATTTAAGAGGTAAGTTATAAATTATCATAACTAAATTTACAATTTACTTTACAAGGTTTATAATAATACGCGAAGAGGGTGCACCTAGTTCTTATGGGACCTTTAGTTTTATGATTAAATATAGGTGTGTTATTGTGAAATTTTTTGCGCCCCCCTTGAATTCGTTGAAATTTAACTATTGTTAATTATTATTTAAAATTTGTTTTAATACTAAATACCAGCCATCTTGTCAAAGTTACGAAGTGACTTCTATACAACAATTATAGAATGAAAAGGTCCATAATGCGGTTTCTTGCGACCAAGATAGCCGGCCATTATAAATGATTTTAGAGTTCCGTGAGATAATATATAAACATTATGAACAGAGAATGACGATCACAATATTACAAATGACATTAATTTTATTGAATGTACTTGATGTTAATGACTTAATTAAAATTATGTTACCTACTATGCTTGTGTTGCATTTACCTACTTTGCAAAATAAAATCATTATACACGGTGTAATATTTTATAAAAAAAACGCGTTATCTAATTAATTACGTATTATTGAGCGCAGTGTACTTTTTCTGTTCGACCATAATATACTAAATAGGTGCACCTTGTGATTATTTGTTTAATTTCTTGAGTTCCTTTATTAATACTGAATTCACGCCTGAGATACGGCACGCAATTTTTTAACACCACGCGCTGCAAGTGATGAGCGTGGAGACGACTGGCGCGCGATAATATGATACCAACATATCATTATACCTACATCTTTAATGAATAGTTAACAATATATCAAAAAAGTTCAAGAACATGGGTCGAAATAAAAACAAGTCATCAATGAAATGTGACTTTTTTATTTTAATAGGTACTTAGGTACTTCGGAACCCCCTTTCCATAAAATGACAGAAAATTAACATTTTTTATAATTTTTCAGGTGAAGTAAAAGTGGACATCCATAAATTACGGTAGTGTTTTTGGATGTCGATAAGTTTAGATTAGATCTGAGACTGACCTACGAAATGAAAAAACATAAGAAAATTTGACATTCGCGAGCATGGTCGGTGCTGCCACCTTTTTTTTTTTTTTTTTTTTTTTTTTTTTTTTTTTTTTTTTTTTTTTTTTTTTTTCGGATGGGAAATCATCAAATAACCCCTCCCGCTCTGGGCGGAGCAGGACGGAGTGTCAGACTTTTACTGACTAAAACCCATCCATGTTCCTTCATCGCCCTTTGTGTTCCGGGGCCACGGTATCTCTTTCGAACAGTCCCGCAACCCCGGCAGGCATCGGTCCTTACGGACCCCTTCCCTTTTGCTGACTCTCTTTGAGGCGCGCGTGGAACACGAACGCGCCGTTCGGTGCTGCCACCTTAAGCTATGTTTCAACTTTGCGCAGCAAACATTTATTTTTAGTGATTATGTAGGTAATAAGGAAAACTACAAAAAATATTGAAAGTTCCACTTTTTAATATAATTGTACTTCTGTGATTTTGCATGCCAAAACTTAGTAAATAAAAAGATATAAACAGTTTTTTCAGTATTTTTATTTTTCAGTTACCACTTAAGACAACGTATGCACTAAAGGTACAAAATACATGTGCTCGTTAAGTACACACCAATTTGCATTTAATATATTTTTGTATATCTTCCTGAAATTCGATATCTTTGTCAGCAGATAAGCTTGAAGTATCGGAAGATAGTCCTTCAGAGCGCTCTAAATACTCAAAATAATCATCAACGGAGTCACCTAAAATAATTAAATCAACTTGAGACATTGTGTGTAGTTATAATACTATAAGGAGATTATCTTAAAATTTAAACTTAGGTACTGTTTATTTCTGGTACAATATTCTTTTGTTGTATGTCAATGCCATCAGATGAACTTTTAATTTTTGATCTTGGCTCATAAGTTTCAACTGGAATATTTAAAAAATGACATTTATTAGAGAACTATAATAATAAAAAACAAGCAATAGAAATACTTCTAATAAAATAAAATTTATACGGAACCATTTTTGTTGTTGAGGCTTTGTTGAGGTACAGAATTAGCAGATGACGGGCCAGTTTTCAGTAATTCAAAAGTTTTTCTTACTTTCCGCTTGAAAGCCCCACTTTATTTAAGCTTTTTCCATTGATCTAGATCCATATTTTTGTAAATATTGTAACAACGTTTGTTTAGCTGAAAAAATGGAAGTTAGTTTTAAAAAGGCCCTTTTGGACCTTTATATAATTTTTAGGTCTGCTTAAAGTTCTGTAATGGTTACAAAATAACGCTTAAGTCGTATAATGGTTCGTAGTTCACCACTAAAATACTTCGTTATATACAGGTCTAAAAATAAACTTTTTGCGACGGTTTGATTACATAAAAGTCGTGTTAAGGTTACTTAGACCACTAACGCTGGTTAAACGAACCCTTTTATCTAACTGTTATGTAACATCGTATTATTTAGTTGGGTAAACGCGGTTTCCACAACCTACAATATACGACGTTGTATAAAGCAGCCGTAAAAACGTTTACCTAACCTATACACTTGTACCACTATACGACGTTGCATTAAATAGTTGTAAAAACGTTTACCTAACCTATACACTTGTACCACTATACGACGTTGCATTAAATAGTTGTAAAAACATTTACCTAACCTATACACTTGTACCACTATACGACGTTGCATTAAATAGTTGTAAAAACGTTTACCTAACCTATATACTTGTACCACTATACGACGTTGCATTATATAGTTGTAAAAACGTTTACCTAACCTATACTTTGTACCACTATACGACGTTGCATAATATAGTTGTAAAAACGTTTACCTAACCTATTATTTCGTACCATTATACGACGTTGTATAAAGTGGTCGTTAAAACGTTCACTCAACTATTTAATAGGACCTTTTAGTCACAGGATCTGAATCGTTGTAGGAATAACGGTTACACAACCTCGTAGTTGTCTAATAACGTCTATTCAACAGTTATATAACCGAAAGTCGCATAAGATATGTTTTATATAACCAATTTGTTAGTTGGGCCGACAACAACTGTCGGGCAGTAGCCCACCAGACATAACACCCGTCTGGTCGGAGGATCCTTCCTTTTCTATGGGGGATGAAGAGAAGATACCCCCAAAACACAAAAAAAATATTTTCCCTACTTATAACTACTTTCAATGTAGTTAGTACTTGTTCAATGTACTACATCCGCTTTAGAGAGAGAACTCGACTCGACACGTCATAACCTCACTATAGTTACAGTTTGTGCATTTCATACGAACCGAATCCGATTTGTTACCAAGTTTCTTCGGACCGTCCGATCCCGGAGCATTCTTCACGGATTGAAATTCAGAGCAGCATGCAAGCGTTTTGTACGAAGCTTTACATTGTCATGCTTGATTGTGTTACAAATGAGTTTGCTGGCTAGTTAACTTCGCAATTGCTTGGCAAACTTGGTAAGTCGAAACATATTTGCATTTTGCATTTGGTTTTTTTTTTTGCGTTTTTGCATATTTTATTTTTATTTGCATGTAGATGCAAGCAGTAAATTCATCATCATTATCATCAGCCTATTAATGTTCCCACTGCTGGGACACAGGCCTCCTATGAGGGGGAATGGGCTATAATCCACCACGTGGGCGCAGTGCGGATTGGTAGATGTCACATGTCTTCGAATTTTTGGTTCTAGGACATGCCGGTTTCCTCACGATGTTTTTCTTCGCCGTTTTGAGAGCAGTGGTGATGAAATAAATTACACAAAGTAATGCGCCTATCTGGGTTCGAACCCACAACTTACTGTTCGTAAATCGGGGCCGCCACCACTGGGCCACCGCTGCTCTCAGTAAATTATAATTAACTAAATAATTTACACATTTGTCATTATATACCCATATTATTGTGTGTTATTATTATGTTATTACCAGTTTAAACTATCTTATGTAAGCATTGAAAGGCGAATTACTAGCCTAATATAGTGTCTTTATTTTAGTGTGTTAATGTAGCTTAGTGTAAGTACATTTTGTCAGTGTTATTTGATCTATACTAATATTATAAAGAGGAAAACTTTGTTTGTTTGTTTGTTTGTAATGAATAGGCTCAAAAACTACTGGACCGATTTAAAAAATTCTTTCACCATTCGAAAGCTACATTATCCACGAGTAACATAGGCTATATTTTATTCCCATACTCCTACGGGAACGGGAACTACGCGGGTGAAACCGCGGGAAGTCCGCTAGTGGTAAATAAAGATATTTGAAAATGAAAATGAATGCTTGGCAAAGCTGTCTCTTTGGTCTATTAAGCATGTGCCACTGATGAGCGTTGGGTCCTGGGCTCATTTTCTGGTTTTTCCGTTAAGAATTTAGCATCTAAGAGATTTAAAAAATGTATAGAGCAAACATTGGGAATATTATCAGACAAACAGCCTATTGCAGCCTGTGATACAGAATTATCCTAGTAACAGGCATCATACATTAACCTACATTGTTAGTTTTTAGATTCATATTGTATTTTACCTTTGAGATTCTTTATTTTTACCCGACTGCGCCAGAAGGGAGGCTCGATGGATTTTAGCTTGAAAGGTGTCGTTAGATTTGTATTTAAGGTGAGAGTGACACAGGGTATATAAAATAAATAAATAAAAAAAAAACAAAATGGAGGATTTCTGGCGCCAAATTCAAATCGAACGCTCTGCAGCCTGAACGGCTTGATAAAGGGCTCATCATGAGAATTTTATAATGGTATATCTAAGTAACTAAAAAGTGTCAAATAAAAAAAAAATAATTTAAAAAATTAAAAAACCCGACTGCTTAAAAAATAACTAATAATTTTAAATAAAAACTGAAAAGAATAAAACAAGTTCAGGAGGACAGCAGACAGGACATATTGACTGCAAGTCGGGACCCATTAAATAATCTGAACTAAAATCATTACATCCAATATTGATCCCGACTGTTGCAGTCAATATGTCCTGTCTGCTGTCCTCCTGAACTGGTTTTATTCTTTTCAGTTTTTATTTTTTATTATCTTAAATCTTGCAATCATTCCTTCTGACTATGAGCAGATGCGTTGAGCGGCTATTATACCTTTGATATTCTGAATAAAGATTTATTATCTTTATCTACACCCATGCTATAAATCCTCTATAAAAGTATCTGAAACAGTTAGCTTATGGCCAACATTAAAACAGCCAGTGTCATAACAACCATTATAACATCCAAACGGGTGTTATAATGTTGTACTGAATTTCATTATGCAACGCGTTTTAAAAAAAGAACATTGTCTAGCACGTGCGATTCACTACCACAGCGACGTAATTTAAAAAAAACTTATAGGTTCATTCGAATTCACGTCGTATCCCGCCATCTTTGTTCGATATTTGGATATTTGGATATTAGTATTGCACTAAGTACTTTGTTGTTTACAAAAATGAGTGATACAAGCTTTGTGTATTTTAATAATTGTACAATCCAAAATGTTAATAATTATATTATTACCTATACATGGTTTGTTTGTATTAAATACTCAGCAATTAGACTTTCCATGAATTTACATAGACTTCTTACAACACTGCAACAACACCCTATGGTTTCAGAACCTTTTATGGAGGATTCATATCATGGATGTAGATAAAGTCTTGTATGCAACTGTACATAATTAGGTATTAAAACACTCATGTGATACTATTATCACACTCGGCTTCGCCTCGTGTGATAAACCCACATTCGTGTTTTAATACCCCTCATTATACAACAGTTGCATAAATAACTATTATACTACACTTGCTTAGTAAGTGTACCAATACTACCCCAATAAAAGGCTTGAAAGCTGTTCATTAAACCTTCTCAAAAATCTAGGCAGTTATGTTGTATGGAATTTCATGCATTACTAACGCGTTATGTTTTTGTTTTTTAAGTCTTGATGACGTCATCATCATCATCTTCCTGCCCTTATCCCATGTTACTTGGGGTCGGCGCAACACGTTTTTTTATCTTACCTTATCTTTTTCTTTTCTTTTCTCATCTTTTCTTTTCTTTTCTTTTCTTTTCTTTTATTTAATTTTAATTTAATTATTCTTTTCTTTTCTTTTCTTTTCTTTTCTTTTCTTTTCTTTTCTTTTCTTTTCTTTTCTTTTCTTTTCTTTTCTTTTCTTTTCTTTTCTTTTCTTTTCTTTTCTTTTCTTTTCTTTTCTTTTCTTTTCTTTTCTTTTCTTTTATTGCAAGTGTAGTATAAAGCAGTATATATCACTCGAGGGTAAGTACAGATTACTAAACTCGTGTGGTTCACGGCCCTCCGCTTCGCGTCGGGCCTCAAATGCACACTCGATTAGTAATCTGTGCCTTACTCCCCTTGGTGAATAAATAGCTATTATTTTATTATTAAAAAAATTCATCCCAGTCATTTTTGATTTTGACACACGTAGCTACCTGACATGCAGCCGTTTAACACTAGATAGACCGACTTGTTACAAAGCAGTAACAAGTATTCGTTCGTAATTACGATTTTCTTCGTTTTGTCTCGTCTACCGCTCGTAAAAATTTTAATGTCTTTGAGCAGCACGAAGCCTCAGTGCCTCAGCGTTAGGACATTGTTTTAACGCCGATAGGAACCGATTCTCCTTACGATACCTCCGATACCTTTACTCTCCCGGTTGTTTCAGATTACCGTTCTATCGGTTTACATAACATAAAATCATGCCTGTAATCCCCGAAGGGTTAGGCAGAGGTATATTTAATTGTAATTGTAGTGTATAAATAAATACCGTCACGCCTTAATAATAAAGAGCGGAGCCTTCTAATACAGGCATTGTTTGCCTAAATGGAGGCTCCAAACACATTAACATGTAATGTAATTTCTAATAACACAATAAACTATTTTGTATTTTTTGTATTAATGTGCGGCGGGCAGTGGTGGGGGTGCGGTCAGTGAGTTGCTTCGCTGACAGCACACTCTTTGTTTGTCCGCAGTGCGAGTAAGACGTGCGCGTTGAAACCAAACTGTGATGTTTTATTTTACTACGTGCCTAATAGTGACCTGTACAAGTGTACAGTAATGTAGTCGGGGTCTTTACCACCTGACCATTTTTCGCTTAAAACATGCGGAGGCGCCGAGCCACACCCCCTTATAGTTTGGGCCTATTATGAAAGCCTCAACTTTGGCGCGCAAAATAACAATAAGGCTGAGGCTACATTAGGCCGCGACGCGACCTGCGACACATGAGCGATTAAAACAAGTAAATGAATGCTCACGTATATGGCTACACCGTACATCAAATATTACTACCGATCTTTGATTTCTTTATGCGATAAGAACAACATTACTGAAATCACGGCATCGGCTACATCAACATATGAGCGAAATTGAAGCGAATTTATTAGAAAATTTCTCACTTGCACGACTAGTTCAATAGTGCTGCTAAATATGCGTGTGGCTACATTATGCGTATAGTAAACCGCGATGGATGATTTGATCGCATTCTAAGAAAACGACCGATTCAAATGAGTCATTGTTATGATAGCGGCTACATTACAACTGTACTTCAGAGCGTAAAAAACAAATGCTCGTCAGTTATATTAAATGGCTACATTATTTGAGCGAATTTAAATGAATGAGCGATTAATTTTGCGAGAAGTTCAAAGTTACTGTTTTAGTGGGTCTGCTGTCAAGTGGCTACATATTCACGCTACGGACATGACATGACTCGGCGCTCGCTCATGACAGTGCGACACGTTCAAACCAGTTTGTTTTGATCGCTCATCTAAAGAGGTTTGTCTATGAATCTACGATGGACGTTGAGTTGTTTGTATCCGAAATTCAAGCACGTCCTGCAATGGTGAAAATGATGAAATTCTCCATATTTACTGCGCTCTTTATTTATTTCGTGAATCCAACATAATATCTTTTTCAAAAATAGTTCGTACTTGAGGTAAGAGCTTTCAAGCAAAAATACAAGGTTTGGTTTTGACAAAGCCATTGAAAATAATACACGTTACGTTTACACAAAGCTACAGCAACCTTTCGACTGTGTGAATGCCGCGAACTAAACAACCTCCCCTCGCGTCCCGCGCGCGTCTCATGTGTCGCCTGTGCGTGCTCCCTCTATGTAGCCATCTTGACACGGAGTCGCCGCGAATGTTTTAAGATCATTAAAATGCGATGAACTAGCGAATTCTCAGCGAAATCGCTGTTTTTCTCTTTTTATAGTGTAGCCGCATGAATCGCTCTTGCTAATTCGTTGTTGAGCATGTGTACTGTAGCCATGTCATCGCCGAATATACGCCGGAATTTCGCTTGTAATGTAGCCATACCATGTTTTTCTCGTTTCGCTCTTCCAGTCGCATCGCAAATCGCTCCCTACTGTAGCCTCAGCCTAACTCTCGTTTCGCGTGCGTCGTCAGTGCGCTCGACCGATTCGGTATCTTTTCATTCATTATTTCTGTACAAAGTCAACGAGGCGGGGCTAGAGAGCGTTTCTATGTTGCGAGTGCAAGCAAAAATAAGCTTAGTGGTGGGAGTGTCCTCGATAGTACATACACACTACATAATAGTAATGTACACGAGTACGTGTGTGTACTTAATAGTGAGGTACATATACATTTCGCCAGTTATGTTTAAGTCTCATGTCTTAGGGGGTGAGGCTATTGCCATCAACCGGGCACAAATTCAGACTCCGTGGCTGCTACTGAGAAATTCCTGATGGAAAACCCCCACAACAATTTGACCGACCCGGGAATCGAGGACCTCATGCTTGCAACCACGAGGCCAACGGGGCAGTCAAAGTCAAAAAGTTTACCTGCACTATTATACGAGTATCTCTTTCGTGCACAACTAGTCTTCGTTGAGATCGGCTGCCGTGACCAAAACTCGGTCGGGAGGATATTAAGCTTATCGATGCTTCCAAAACCTATCCGGGAAACATGATACGTTTACCACGAACAAACCCGTGTGTAAACACAATCTAAAATTCCCAGAAAGACCCCTTTTATTAGCCTTTCTTGTTAAAACGTTTGCTTGCCAGAACGAATATTTTATTAAAATCGATTACTGACAAACACAGTTGTAGAAACTGTTACCAATTGTACAAGTTTCAGAATTGAATTCTGAGTAATTTCAGTTCTAGTTTTCGGAACTAATGTTTTAACAGTTGAACTAATGGAAGTTCGATGGAAGTAAATGGTTTTGTGTTGTTGACAGAAACAATATTGGTAAGCATTAGTGATCTACTTAATTTAATAGTTGCTTTTTGGTGTGTTCATTCGGTAATATTGGTTGCTTTTTAGGGTTCCGTACCTCAAAAGGAAAAAAGGAACCCTTATAAGATCACTTTCTCTCCGTCTGTCCCTCTGTCCTTCTGTCCATCCGTCTGTCACCTTCGATTTTCTCAGGAACGGGTGAACCTAGCAAGTTGAAATTTATACCAGATACTGAAGTCTATAGTCCCTATTAGGTGTATAAAACTCAAGGTCCTGAGTCAACACGATAAAAAGACATGGGCAAATATAGATTTTCACGAAAACTTGTAAGTGCCTACCACAATTTACCCTTATTTTCAACTTTTTCATTTTTAGGAATTTTCCCTTTACCTTGCTTTTACCCAAAATTACAGTACTAGGTCAATCGGAAGTACCCTATAGATTTTGTGTCGAAAACCTAAATGGTAGTTTCCGTTGACTTAGAATCACGAAATTTGTCGAGAAGCAATGTCTTACAGCACATGTAAAGGGAAAAATCTGAAAACCATAAATAGTAGTATAATAACAAAAAAAAGCGTTTTTACTATTACAAACTTATTATTGGCGGTTGGTGCCGCTGAAGTTTTGGTCTTTTCATTTCAAATTGAGTATCTGAAGCATAAAGAAAACGCAACTTCTCACGATAACGGAGCAGATTATCTCTTTACAGGGATTTTGTCAACCTTATTGAAAGTTTTTGGACTCGACATACCTGCAACATTTTTATTAAAAAGGTTGATTAAAGACTAAAAGGTAAAGATACAGCCAATAACATGTTGAGAATAATTTAGACAGGAACATGTTGATGTGACAACAGTGACAACATGTGACGACAGATAATCGTGTAGTTTTAAGTGTCGTGGCGTGTGTGTATTTAAATGGAGGTGCTCACATATAGGACGACGCAATAATTGTCGTCCACGACTTTTGCCAACTAAAAACCAACGATAAAAAATCGTCACGACACTATGTCGTGACAATTTTTTATTGTTGTTTTTTACCGGAACGCGGCCTATAGGTTTACTTCTATATTTTACTTTAAGATTAGCGAATGAAGATTGTTTTATTTTTTTATTACAAAACATAACACGCCTGTAATCATTGAAGGTTAGGTAGAGGTGGAGGGCTAATATAGGTGCACCACATATCGCTAGTTATGTTTAAGTCTCATGTAAAAGGAGGCGAGCCTATTACCATCAACCGGACATAAATCCAGATTCTGCTGCTACTGACATACATATATATAATGACATAACACTTTGCTTGACCTCCTAGGTCAAGCAAAGTGTTATCGAACCCAGGACCTCATGTTTAACAATTGTACGTGCAACCAATAGACCAACGAGGCAGTTTTAAATTAATTTGACTAAATCTAAAATTGTAGTAGTAGTACCTGAAAAATTCAAAGATTGAATTTTAGTCCTCGTACAGGTCGCGGCACGTAACTCTAGCGTTGATCGTTATTGCGCAGAAGTAAAAAATAAGAATGCCTTGAGGCGTGCGTCGCGCCGATTGGCACTCCAGTCGTAGAACATGCGCAGCTATCCCCTCCACGTTTCGTTCAGTGCTAGAGTTACGTGCCACGACCTGTAAAGAGGTTCCATTTGTAAAACATTTGGCCGAATTTACTGCAGTATTTTGGAAGTCAAATCAGAGAAATGTGCCAATTTCCATGTACCCATCTTCGCGTTCATTAGCAAAATGAATTTAACTTGCAAGAATATCAGACCAACTTCTTCGTAATGATACGGATCTTCGCATCCAATTTATAACCAAATTCAACCTTTACCGTTCAGCAGAAGTTAACGAAAATTGTGTGAAAATTAAAGGAAATTCAAACATGTTTATGTGTCTTCAAATTTATTTCATAAATGCTATTATTGTGTGCAATTCTGATGTAAGTTAAACATAATCTTTATTCGTTCCTATGAAATAGGGATAACAATGAAAAATATACGTAGTAATGCAGGTATTTTTTTTTAATAATCTATACGTAAAATTAAATATATCTTCATCTTCTTCTTCTTTCCTCTTTTTTCATGTCTTTTTTATTTTTCATTGTTATCCTTATTTCATACGAACGAATAAAGAACAAATAACTAAAATGTACACACAAAGAACTTTCCTATTATGTTAATTTAACCCCATTGACAACGACTATTTTATCAAAATGACATTAAATGAACTGAGAGGGTTGTATTTATGATTATAATTCTGTAAATACATGCATATTGCGGCCGCAAATCATATTTTGTTGAGCATACAGCCACACACTTGACACTGACCGGTAAATTGCATAAAAACGTAAGAAAGTTTGAATTTTGCGGGCCACCTTAATGTTGAAACACTTTGACAGAAAGTGATTGTTCCAACAACTGCGCCACTCTAATTCTATAGGGTGACTTCAGAACACAATGCAACCGCGTCCCGCATAGAAAAAAAAAACGCGAATTTGAATTTCGCGGGCTATCCTGGCGGTTTTACCTTCATGTTTAAACACTTTGACAGAAATTTATTGTTCCAATAACCACGCCTTTCTAATTCTATAGGGTGACTTCAGAACACAATGCAACGCGTCCCGCATAGAAATTCTATTGGAAGGCCTACAATAGGCATATCTAGATACTTACTGCTGTATAGTTATATTGACTGAAGACTGAACACGAATAGATAGCATATACTGGAGTTAGAGTTTATTATAAGGACAAGTTTGTATGTGAATCTATTGGGGTTTATCGCGAAGAGACCGGAAGACAAAAATCTCGCTATTGGTATGATACATTGATGGGGTTGGTTTATATCGCTTTAAGTTACTAAAAAGTCATATCATTAATTGAAATGACTGCCGAACATGAGGCGCTGGGTTCAATTCCCAGGTCGGGCAAAGTGTTATTTGGTTTTTCCATCCGGAATTTCTCAGTAGCAGCCACGGAGTCTGGATTTGTACCCGATTAATGGGCAGTAGACTCGCCCCCCGTTACATGGGACTTACAACAACTGGCGAAATGTGGATTTACATTCGGTACACCTCTGTCTAACCTTTTGAGGATTACAGGCGTGATGTTATGTTATATTCAGTGTACTTCTTACGTTACGTTTCTTACGTTTGAGTACTATAAGCGACCTACCCAAATGTCTTTTCTTTGGTATTGTTCGTCGAGCTCCTTGAGTTATAAGTCGAGCTACACGTTAACTGACAAATGCTTGCACTGACTGGACAGGTCCACTCAAATCTGTATGGTTCTTTATTCAAAAGACCATCTCAGGCACTAATCTGCATAGTCCTCATGTGAATTGAGCAAGATTATGTCTGGACTTTAAAAGAGACTATGACCTCTGAGTTTTTCGGCTGTTTCTTCTCAGAGTAGTCAGGTACGAAACACCGGCCCCATCTAGTTTTAAAAATGACGTGTAAAAGTGTTTGTAAAAACCTACTTGCAAAATGAACATCATTTATCACGTCTCTAGCTTTGATAGTTATATTGACTTACCCTTGAAACTGAACTATAGGGCTACAGATAGACAACACATTAAGCAGGCCACATTGAAAATCAATTGTCAACCCTATTGTTTCGGCTTTATAGTTCAAATTGAAGGATGATAAACAAGTTTGTGGATGTACTGGGTATGATCGTTAAGAGCCCGGAAGACGTAAGCCTCGTTATTGGTAAGATAAATTGATGCTGTTAGTATATTTTTGCTCTGAGGTCATTGGCACCTTATTTGAGACCGTAATACTTATATCCCAAGTCACACAGGAAGCATTTTAACAAACGAATAGTAAACTTATTTAGAACTTAAGGTCCGTATAAACTCTTATTTGAGTTCACCGAACATCTTGACGCTTTATATTGGTATTTCAAAACCATTATGATGCTTTACGATGTATAACGGTTGCATAACGGCATATGAAAAGGCTTTTGTAAAGCCTTTAGTTTGAGTGCAGCAAACCACAAGGCAGCTGTATAGCTTTCAGCTGTTTTTAGTGCGTTTGGATCTACAATAGCATTTTTAAGTAGTACGATAATGCCTATTGCCGCTTAATAGCATAAACTTGTACCATTATAATGCACCGTAAATCCGATATACAGCTTTGAGCTGTTTTTAGTGCCCTTTGTTGTGTAATAGCACTATTAAGCGGTAAGTAAAAGCCTAGTACCGCTGAACAGCATCAACGTGAATCAATGTAATGCTTGCATTTATAGAGTTCAACGGAGTTCTGTTGTACAGCTATCAGGTATTTAATCAAATACACGTGAGTTATTGTAATGCGTAAAGCTGTATATACATTCATTTCACTGTATTCGTAAAACCATTTGTCGGCCATATTGGGGAAAAGCAAAAGCCATTTTTAGGGTGGATTTTTTTATTTTCTTTTCTTCTTGATTTTGAACTACGGTCGTCCGGGGTCCAACCATGCCTATGTCATTCGAATCTGTGTCTGATTTTTCTCCATTATGGATAATTCAAGTCTACTGGTATACCGGTGAACCCATATAGAGCTACTTTATAGACAATGGTATTACAGTGGCACATCAAAAGTCTTTTCTCTGGCCTCTAGCTCAATAATTGTTCACGTGTGAGTATTGATACTACCGGTGGCATTAATTAGCCTTTTTAAGGGCTCACCTGGCTGCTATAGATCGACACCATTTTGTAAATATTTTATAACCAAAAAATATTATCATTTGGACCTATTTATAAAAGCAATAGACCTATATCATAATAATATAACTTTATTATTTAATACTGCTCAACCAATACTATTATGTTAATTATGCAAAATTCGTTCTATACTAGGAATACACAATTGTTTTGGGCATTTCACACATATTTTTATGTCACATTTTATATGAAAACCACAAAATAACGAAGGCGCGTGAAAATTTTCAATGAAACTTATATAGACATTTACAGTAAACTACATTGCGAATAATATTTACAGGCATAAAATAAGAAGAGAGTCAAAAACGTATCCAGGATTATAATTTTTGTTTTGATGCAAACAAATATGGTGTCATTCACTCAGTTTTGACCGTCTTCGTCCATAATATATATTGCTTGACATAGTTAATTGTATTATAACATTTGTACCGTAGTAGAGATGTTTTTGCAATGATGTAGGGATTATTTAAGTTCTAACTGTGAACACTTAGATAGCCTCAATCATTCTTTTAGAACAATCTAATGCTAGTTTAATGCTTTTGTAATGCAATTAACATCTTCGTTATCAATAATATTGCTAATATAATGTTTCTGTAATGCGATTGGCAACTTCATTGTCCGTAATAATGTTTCTGTAATGCGATTGGCAACTTCATTGACCGTAATAATGTTTCTATAATGCGATTCGCAACTTATTTGGTCACACTAATGCTAATTTAATGCGCCTGTAATGCAATTAAACAACTAATTGTGAACTTATTTATGATCTAAAGCCGTATAATTTGTGCCCAAATAAGCATTACAGTAGCCGTATAAACGTTTGTAATGCCATCATAGAACTAATTCAAAATGCGAAAACGATACAGAAATGCTGTAAGTCGGCAGATATACTGCTTTGATGTGTTACTTGGGATATTTCGTACACAAATAGTTTCATAATTTTAAGATAAGATCTTTGACAGTCTTCGTTTAGTAGTCAGTGGCCCTAAAATCTATATAGGACTGCCTATCTGACCTTCACAACCCGGTTAGTACTGGGTAATATGATACCCCTTGGTAAGACTGGTTGTTAGATTTTAGGGCCATGTAAAATACTGGTATTTAGCTGCACCCGGTTAGACTGGTAAAAGGCTAGGCAGATGATGTTGATGAATTAAAGTTTCATAATTATCGAAAACCACATTTTTTGTAATCTCTTATAAGGGGGATTTTACTAATGATACCAAAGGGGACTGTCCAAGAACTGTAAGTGTCAATTTCCCATAACAAAGATCACAGCTCTTGAACGCAGTTCAAGATGTATTGCGTTCAGTTTCATTACTGAAATTAGCCCTAAGAGTATCTACAGTTTTCTCTTGGGTCTATCAATTTCTTGGATCTTTAATCCCATGTGTATGACTCAATCTCATGAAACAAAATGTAATACAAAAATTCCACCAATAACCTCACGTATTCCTAACATTGCTTGCATACTAAATATTATGATGAATATTATTATGCTTCGAGAAAAGCGTGTCAGGCTTCCATTTTGACGTCATACACTAAATTGCTTCGAAAAATTAAGGACAAAATAATGGGTGAATAATGTGCATATATTATGAATATTCAAATTAATTTATTCAATTAATCACATTAATCAATCAAAATGTATTAAATAAAATAATAAATAATAGTAAAATCGCTTTATTGTTATTAAATATTTACGGTTTTCAAATTTTTCCCTTTACATGTGCTGTAAGACCTTGCTTTTTCCAAATTTCGTGATTCTAGGTCAACGGGAACTACCATATAGGTTTTCGACCCAACACCTATAGGGCACTTCCGGTTGACCTAACATTGTCAATTTTGGTTAAAAGCAAGGTCTTACAGCACAAGTAAAGGAAAAAGTCAGAAAAAGTTGAATATTAAGGTAAATTTTGGTACATACAAGTTTTCGCGAAAATCTAAATTTGCCCATATCTTTTTATCGTGTTGACTCAGGACTTTGATTTTTATACAACGAATAGGGACTATAGACTTCAGTATCTGGTGTAAATTTCAATTCGCTAGGTTCACCCGTTCCTGAGAAAATCGGTGGTGACAGACCGGCAAGAAAGTGATCTTTTAAGGATTCCTTTTTTTAACTTTTGAGCTACGGAACCTTAAAAACACTGTGATAAATGATAAATGATGTTTATTTTGCAAGTAGGTTTTTACAAACACTTTTACACGACGTCATTTTTTTAAAACTAGATGTAGCCGGTGCGGTGTTTCGTACCTGACTACTCTGAGAAGAAACAGCCGAAACAAACTCAGAGGTCATAGTCTCTTTTGAAGTCCAGACATAATCTTGTTCAATTCACATGAGGACTATGTAGATTAGTGTCTGAGATGGTCTTTTGAAGAAAGAGCCACACAGATTTGAGTGGACCTGTCCAGTCAGTGCAAGCATTTGTCAGTTATCGTGTAGCTCGACTTATAAATATAAAAAAGTGGTTATACAACGATTACACACGTGAACCTAAACTACCATTGAAGAAAACAGGCAATGATCTGTTTTGTGTTATAAAGATATCTAAGTACCATTATAATAACTTGATTAGTTAATGAACGTAACTTTCATAATCCAACTTACTAAATATACGTCCCTACGTATTAAGAATATACTGTAAGAAACTGCAATATGTTGCACACTTATAACTTACACTTACATAAGACAACGCGAGCACAGCTTGACTCGACGGCCTAAAGAGAATGACT
Organism: Xestia xanthographa; assembly: GCA_905147715.2. NCBI lineage: Eukaryota > Metazoa > Arthropoda > Insecta > Lepidoptera > Noctuidae > Xestia > Xestia xanthographa. Next base: position 6,258,270 of record LR990655.1, read on the forward strand.
AGACCTAAAAACTTGGCCCGTTAGCTTTAAACTAGACCGTTAAGAATAACAAAAAATATATTACCAAGTTAGGAGCCTGACAAAATCTAATTTGCAGATTCTTATAAAAGTAAACCATGTGTTTAAGAGGCAAAAAATGGTCATTACAGTAACAAGATTTTGATCCTTTTGATAAATGAGAATTTAAAATATAAATTAGGTAAATCCAGGCTAATATGATTTAGGTAAGAAAAAAAAGTTATACTAGATATTTTTAATATTGTAACTAAAGAAGTATTACTTTATAATAAGATCAAGCAATTGAAGTTTTTACAAACTTTGTGGGATTTTTAAGTACATTTTGGACAAGCGACAAATAGGTTTGATATAATTTAAGATAAAAAAGCAAATTTTGATTACCTTGGATGAGTGAAAGACTATCAGTGAAGGCTGGAAAAGTCAAAAATGAATATTAAAGGTGCAAACCATCTAGTAGTAGGTTCTTTAATCAATTGCGTCATTCTTTCCTTCTGCGTCATTTACTTAAAACCATCAATGCATCATTAACCGTTTGATTACACAAAACCTTCGAAAACAGATCAATTTTCCCCGAAAACCTTCCATCTACCCGCATTTTTCGTAACCTCCAAAGTGATGGTAAACATCTTGGCATATAGATAAGTATTTATTCTATATTCACCACAGTATGCGGGGTACCATAGAATAAAAAGTTACAGAAGATCCAAATGATTTAATGAGTGCAAAACGGCGCACGCACACATAGGCACGTACAATACGTACGGTGATCTCGGTCAAATATCGGCCGTGAGTCAGCTTGCACTCGCTGTACGTGAAGCGTGTGTAATTGTGTATGTGTGCGTGCGTTTTCAGTCGTTGTACTAACTTTGCATTCTGTATCTATTTATTAATTTGTTCATTGTCTATTCATTGAATCTCGAATATTTCATGACCCAGCTCCAACCCTCCATAGCCATCAGTGCAAACCTGTAATAATTGAATTTCAGGTTCACATGTGTTAAAAAAAAAACTGTGGAGAAACTGTTTCATAAAGAGACAGTTAAAGAATCTTGTCTAAATGTAAACAATTCTTTTGAAAAAGCTTAGTTGAAATCAAGTTTTAACGGATTCCAGTTATATTATAATAAAAACACGAAATATTTTTTTTCATAATGAAGAGTACTGAGTAGGTATAACAGACATTATAGCTACCAACAAAATTGTTCCAAATTTTTTAAGTTGTATATTATGTTATGAGTAATAAATAAGTCTGAAACTATCTATCTGGTGGCGAAAATTGTGTGTAATCGGAATCGAGTAATACTCAAAAGTTTAAGTAGAGGCGTACCTAATTATTTCTAAATCTTCTTGGATTTGAGGAAGTATCATATCTGCTTGTCTAGGCATTATTACGGCTGGAGCATAGCGCAAGAACCCAAATAAATGACTCAGCAAAAAAATCTACGCCAAAGCCACTTAAGCGGGAAATTGCATGAAAACTCATTTACGTAATAGTGCGTTCAAGGTATGACGTTTTATAAAAATACATGCAAAATTAGACCTTATGCGGTAATCGCTGCGGACTTAAGGCAGTGATAGTGAATCCGGCTCGAAAGACCATTAAAGATAGATTTTCTCAATAAGCTTTGTTTTGGGTGATATCTTCTCGTAGTAGTAAATTATGAATAGGCTCTTTATTTTGTAAACATTATTTATAGACTTATTAATATTGATGAAGTACAGTTGTTTGGATTCTGTTTTATCGGTAAACAAACAGAACTTGTTTGTGAGTTGTTTTTTTTGTGGTTCAGCTGGACTTGTTCACTGCCTATGTCTTTGTTTTTATTTTCATTTCCTTTGATTGTCTTTTCCTGGTATCTTATAATATGTTTGAAATAACAACTATTTGATGTCAATACATTTTTAACTTGACTTATCAGCCTCGGAGCCTAGATTTGTACCCGAAATGTGCTGAGTTTACTATTAGATGCATCTCTGTCTAATCTTTTGAGGATTACAAGCGAGGTTTTATGTTATGTTCGACTTTAGGATGTCGGTAATTTTCACCGCATCCATCAAAATCGAAAACTCTTAGCTGGCCCTGCTATCCACAGCGTTATTTGCTTAAATAAAAATATATACATATGTGACGTCCATTGAGCTATTACTACTACGAATAGAGAAGACAGCGCGAAAAAAATCTGTGCTCCGTTCAACTGCAGTCGGCCGGCTATAGTTCACTGAGTCACTTGATCGCCACAGAGCACCTATATACGGGGTTAGCCGCCCCCCGTGCGCCCCACACTGCGCACAGATTTTGTTCTCGCTGTCTTCTCTATACGTAGTAGTAATAGCTCAATGGTGACGTCATAGAATTCCCATAAGCCCATTAACGGTCAGAACTTGTCCTATTTACCCTCAATTTCATAATAATACGTTTAGAATATAGACGACATTAATCATTTTATTCATTTTGTCGGCGTATTGCCAAAAAACGAGGATGCTATGTTGTATGGAGCACTATACTTTGTGAAATGTCTGCTTCGTATGTCCAAAACATAGACCCTCTTTACTTATTGTATAACTTGGCAGCGTTGGGCATTTGAATAGATTCTGGAAGTTATTCGTAAACGATTCTAGAGATAGATATTCACTCGACTTTCGTGTCGTGTCGCATTAGGCGGAGTCATATTTTAATAGTGATAGTATTCAGGATGAGGAGCTCGTGGCTAAATAATATCAGCCGCTTAAGCAGATGATGAGTATTCAGGATAGTGTGAACGTTTCAATATGAATACCTATGCTATAGTGAGAGAGTGGCGGTGGCCCAGTGGTGGCGACCCCGACTTACGAACAGTAAGTCGTGGATTCGAACCCAGACAGGCGCATTACTTTGTGTAATTTATTTCATCACCACTGCTCTCAAAATGGTGAAGGAAAACATCGTGAGGAAACCGGCATGTCCTAAAACCAAAAATTCGAAGACATGTGACATCTATCAATCCGCACTGGGCCCGCGTGGTGGATTATATAGCCCGTTCCCTCTCATAGAGAGGAGGCCTGCCTGCTTGTCCCGGCAGTGGAGACATTAATAGGCTGATGATGATGATGCTATAGTGGACGAAATGGTCTCCTATTCCAAGTTCAGACACCTCAATATACATACTAAGATCAAATACAGCAAAATTGTTAATTTAAACTAATATTCACCCCTTGTATTAAGTTATAAATAACTGATTCGTTGGTTCGGTGGTCGCAAAGCGCTACTGATGAAGTCTAAGGTTTAACTCCCAGCTCGGGGAAAAGGTTATTAGGTTTTTTTCATCAGTGATTTCTTAGTAGACAGCTAAACCCTTTATTAAAGGACTTAACATTACTTGCGAAGGTGCACCAAAGACCCCCGTCTTAAGGCGACTACAGGAGCTAAACGCAAGTTTTATAATGCAAAAAAGCATAATTATCATTCACTGCAATAAACAAAACCAAAAAAATATATGATATTCTTCAAGATATAAATGATAGTACGATAGTGTTTTGAAAACATAATACAACTAATTTTATTCGATAGAAAAAGAATCACGAACTTGTCTCTAAAAAATTCTTTTAGCGAGTTAAAACCATACTAAAATACATGCGATCATTCTGATTTTTTGGCAAATAATTCTACAAGCAACATATTAACATCATAGTGTTTTACTTTTTTAGTCCAAATAATAGATTTTTTGTATATCGCGAAAAAACACTCATTTCACACTATTCGGCCCGCAGTGACTGACGTAACAACCACTCTGTAGTGCAAGCTGATTAGAACCTTATTCTAACAGTATTTCTGACAAAGTTTGAACTACCACAAATAGAGTTGCTATTTTAGCGCCTGTAATAGCCTTATGCTTCAGGATTATAGGCATGCTGTTATATTAATCATCATTCATAATTATTCTGCCCGTTAAACCAGTTTATTTGTGGTCGACGTAGCATGCCTTTTTCTTCCATACTTCTCTTTTACTGTCATCTTAGCAGTTACCTCCTTTCTAGACATATCATCCTTCACACAGCCCTTCCACCGTTTCTTCGGTCTTCCTCGGCTCTCATAGCCATTCATACTCAACATTTTCCTCACTACACTTTGAAGCTCATAGAAACAAAAGAAAATCAGCAAGGATCGGGAGCCAATTGAAACAAAAGAAAATCACGGATATTATCCCGTAAGTACTTTCCTCATTCGCATCACATGTCGTCCATACCACGATAACAGATTACCACACAACCTTTCAGTCAGTATTAGTCTTATTGACGTTGATAGACAATTAAGGCCTGATAGCTACCCATGAATCGGACACTGTCTAATCTCTACAGTATTCAAGGAAATTCAATACCCCACAGATGGTAATTTCCTAATTGATTCAGCTGTTTCTATATCCATGGAAACCGTGCTCCACAAATCAGAGAGGAGAGGACTAATTAAACTCGGTTTGTCTATACTTCTATTTGCTGTATGTAGGGGGATCCAAGGATTGCTTTGCCGTCGCCGACTTGGAAATCTCTGAATAGACTTCGAACCCAGGTCGGCCGTGGCAAAGACAATCTCCTCAGATGGGGGTTTACGGACGGCTCAGATCTCAAATGTGTATGCGGCATGTCTCCACAGACAATGGCCCATCTTCCATCTTGCGCCGCATGCCCTGACACCTGCACACTTGACGACCTTATGACTGCATTAGCGAGCGGAGTTCGCATAGCTGAATTTTGGGCCAAACATATTTAATAAATATTTGCCATCGACACGCTAAGAAAAAGAAGTAATTTTACTGATATAAAGATACACTATTCGTGGGTGCTCTACGCTATAAATTATATTTATATAATGCATACTCGCCGAGCTATCACAATATTTGCAGACGAAGTTGCGGGAAAATTGCTAGTAACAGATATAGGGCAGATACAAATAGACCATACACTACACAATTACACATGTTTTAACATTGGAGGAAGTTATAAACATACTGGAATGACTTCTGGAAATAAAGGATCGTTACTCTAAGAAATATATGGCGTCGCGAATTAGTTTATGGTTTTAAATGGTGTTAGTAGTTCGTCCACCTGTGAACTAATTTGTGTTGTGACTGTTTATGGAACTGTTGGGGATTAGGAGTCTGTTTATTACAAGTGCTTGAACCATTTTAGGGAATCTTAGAGAATTCTTTGATTAGGATGTTGTGAAGCGTTTAAATCTTTTATTCCAGCAGATATCAGAATTCCATGATACTAAACTAGAAAAATATAAATGAAAGTAAACTAAGGTCATCCATCTGAGGTCCAAAAAGAAAATCACATGCAGTATACGATATAATTTCAATATAAACAAGATGAGAAAAATACAAAATGATAAAAATAAAAATATAAATTGGTTCCTGAAATATCCTACAGAACTCGCGTCTTGTTACATTTAAAGTGTCTTTTCAAAGCATCCCAATTATACCTCTAAAACCTTATCAGTTCAATATCAAGAATTTGAACGGTAGTCTTCAAAAGGCTCATAGATACTTATTTAGATAAATTCAGAGTCGTCCGATAACATCGGCATCGAAAGAAAGTATATAAATTGTGGTGGAAATTGGAAACTGCCACGAAGATTTATTTGGTGTGAGCCCAATATCGGTTAGGGTCGGCCGCAATGGACTTCTATCCTATTGTCGTTTACAAGCGCCCCAGTTTTTTTTTCTCTATAAAAAGTAAATGGCCAGCGAAGGAATAGCCTGGGAAATGTATTGTGTATCCTTATCAATTTGGGGAGTAAATGCCTTGTTATGAAATACGAGGTGTTACCTTTTTATTTATTTACTAGCGGACGTCACGCGGTTTCACTCACGTAGTTCCCGTTCCCGTGGGAGTACGGGGATAAAATATAGCCTATGTTACTCAAGGTGAATGTAGCTTTCTAGTGGTGAAAGATTTTTTGAAATCGGTTCATTACTTCCGGAGATTACCCCCTACATACAAACTTACAAACTTTCAAACAAATGTTATTTATAATATTAGTATTAGATTATTCAAAGATAGTAAGTAGACTTATAAACTAAGCCCCACAAAATCGTTGCAATGGATTGACTGTGTGGGTCGGTTGAGTCTCTAGACCAAGGTTGCTTAACCCCAGGCCCGCAGGCTACAATATGGCCCGCCAACGCCTTTGAATTGGCCCGCTAGCAGTGGTCAACTGACGACAATCTTTTGAAAACAGATTTCAACCAGATCGAAAAAAAATTGTTTTTCCTATGAACCCATTCTCAGTAAGCCCACATCTAGCTAGGAATTACAAAAATCACATTTTTTTAATGAAAGTGTATTTTTGGCCACAATTATTATAGTCATCAGAAATTAGTTCAAAAAAGGTTCTTAAGTTTTATTTACTAGATGGCCCGCCGGTTGACACGGGAACAGAATGTTGGCCCACCTTCAAAATATGCTGAGAAGCCTTGCTCTAGACACTCATAATTATACATACAACTATAAATGTAACTAATAAGATAAATTAAAGTTTATCCCACCAAAAACATTCTGTAAAAAACTAGCCAAGCCTCGATGGAGCTGCTTGTTTATCTCTAAAAAGTAATGAAATCTAGACAAAGTCATGCGAAGTCTAAGGTTCCTTACTGCGATTTCTTTATTATTATAGTTAATGTTGTGTGATTTTATTAGATTTTCTTATTTATGTGCGTATGTATGCGTATTAAAAGCAGAACCCCGAGGCATTCACCCAGTAGTGCGACGCTATAGGCTAGATTAAATTAGATTAGAAGATGTGTCCCACTACGCTGGATTTTTGCAATGACATTCGATTTTTTTATGTACCAATAGTAGAAGGGGGCATTACCATATCTCTAATACAGCTGAGACCAGCTGAGAGTTTTTCATCAGATACTTCAGACCTTCGATTTTTGACATCAAATGAGGCGGCCCACCAAGTTGAATATTTTTTGTAAAGGCGGTATGTCGATCTCTAATAGTTTGGTTGGGCTCTTGTGTTTTCTAATTAGGGTCACCAGGTACTCCAGATCTTCGATTATCCTAGTTTTATAGTTTTCCCTTTATGTGGCCATTAAACCCTAACTCTGTACCAAATTTCAGCTCTAAGTTTATGGGAAGTACTAGTTCTATTTTTTTGATGATCATGAGTGAGTGAGTGTCATAAATGTGAAACTTTGCTTTCGCATATCTTCTAAATTTTGGATTTTAAGTATGAGATTATAGCTTACTGGATGACGAAAATTTCTGCGTTCTAGTCTTATCCAGAGGATCTTAAATAGGGGCTTGAAAATGCGGCGAAATGGTTCCAGTAAAGGATGGTACGGCAGTGTTTGCTTCGCGCTCGACTTGGCGGGGGCACTGCTGTGCCCCCCGATTTCCGACCCCATAGTTTTGTTAGTATTAAGTATTAGTAACAATGGTGACTGTAAGAAGACAGGTACAAGGAATTCATTCTGAAGGATTTATTTGTGTTTTTTATTCGTAACAACAATGACTAAATAGACTATTATGTCTAATATTCGTAAGCGCAACTGATAAGTATGAGGTTCCGTACCTCAAAAGGAAAAAAAAGGAACCTTTATAACATCACTTTCTTGTCCGTCTGTCACCACCGATTTTCTCAAGAATGGGTGGACCTAGCAAGTTGAAATTTATACCAGATACTGAGGTCTATAGTCCCTATTAGGTGTATAAAAATCAATGTCCTGAGTCAACACGATAGAAGATATGGGCAAAATTTAGATTTTCGCGAAAACTTGTAGGTAAGTACCAAATGTACCTTAATTTTCAACTTTTTTTATTTTTCGGAATTTCCCCTTTACTTGTGCTGTACGACCTTGCTTTTAACCGAAATTGTCAATTTTAGGTCAACCGGAAGTATCATAGAGGTTTTGGGTCGAAAACCTATAGGTATGGTAGTGTTTCCGTTGACCTTGACTCACGAAATTTGGCGAGCAATGTTTTACAGCACATGTAAAGGGAAAAGTCTGAAAACCGTAAATATGTAGTTTAATAGTAAAAATAAAAAGCGATTTTACTATTACAAACTTATTATTTGCGGTTGATACAACAGCCGTCTCATGGGATCAAACAGCAAAGCTAAGTTTGTCCTTTAAAAAGTTTGTACGGAACCCTCGGTGCGCGAGTCCGACTCGCTCTTGGCCGGTTTTTTTTTCATACAAAATAATTCGACAAATTCACGATTATTAATGTTTTTTTTTTTAGTTTATTATATCTCTTACACAAATACAAGTTATTTTTTTAAAGATTTTTACTCGCCAAACTTTACAGTTTGATGGCGAGAAGCGCTCGTTTATCATATATAACTCAAAATTATAAACTTAACCTAAACTCGAATATATAAAACTTACTGCTACATCTGTCTCGTGAATTTCTTTTTCAAAAAAATATTGCAAAATACCCTTACGTGAAAGACAACGTCGAATTTTCTTAGCGTTAAGTATGAGTGATTGTTTAAAAAAAATGAATTACTCGTATTTATCAATGATACTTGAGCTGAACTAAATTAATTATGTTTGATGATATCTTTGAAACTATGCATTTTTGGACTACATATTCTAGAACTTTTTGTATTATTTTTCAGAATAATAACCCGTGAGTTAAGGGATATCAAAAAAAAAACGTTGTTATACATGTATAAAGTTCAGTAATTCATACTGACTACTTACTAAAGTAGAACGGAAGGCCAACTTTAAATGAATGGCGGCGCAACTTCGAGCCTTATTGGTTTCAAAGTAAAGCATGCAGGGCCGAAGAACATACAAACTTTGCCTACTTTATGTTCAACTTATCCCTGTTTAATATCATAGACAGGTAGGATTTTTACACCGGCCTCGAACGAAAGCCTATTAGGGATATTATTGAATGAATCATGCCTCCCAAGGTTGTAGACATATCCCTCGGGATATAAACGCTTCAATCAATAATCCGACACCTGAATATTTTTCATATTTGCGTAAATGTTTAGCCTTTTTGGTCTTAATACCATAAAGCACAGCTTTGGAACGTGAATTTCTAGTTTATTTCAGGTAAAAGGTCATTTAGGCCTCACCAATCCAACTTTAAAAGCCGTGTGGTATCCGGCGAAGCCGTGTGGTATCCGGCAGAGTAGAATAGAACCAACTCATTACACTTACGGGTGTCGTATAAGGCGACTAATGTCTGCGGCAGAACACCTTGCGCCTCCGTAGACCTGAGAATGGGCAGCAGCGTCTTCTGTTAGTCTTTCATCACTGCGATCTCCAATCCGCCTGCCAAGCGTGGAGATTATGGTAAATTCCTCCCATCATGGGAGAGGTTTATGTCCAGCAGTGGACTTTATGGGCTGTTGTTGTTGTTTTGTATCCCACTTTATTAGGGGTTGGCGCAGCATTGTGAATTTCTTCAATACTTTTGTCGTAAACGTCGGGAATGGACTAACGATTCACTAAAAACTCTATTAAACAAATTGTAATATCATAGAACAAAAATTCAGTTTCATGGTTTCAAATACCACACGAGAGGTACCACCCTATTTAGATGTTATTAAGTTTTAGATTGTCATGCAAAAATATCATAGCACGAACGACATGATGAAATGAGTGCAATACGTACTATTCAGTGAATGACGTTTTACTATCAAGGGTAGTACATACTGGGCCTGTGGACGGTGGGCTATGGGCTAGCTCGCCGTCCGTCCGTCTCATGACGACAGGCCGTGTCGACGGCGCGTTCGTGTTCCACGCGCGCCTCAAAGAGAGTCAGCAAAAAGGAAGGGGTCCGTAAGGACCGATGCCTGCCGGGGTTGCGGGACTGTTCGGAAGAGATACCGTGGCCCCGGAACACAAAGGGTGATGAAGGAACATGGATGGGTTTTAGTCAGTAAAAGTCTGACACTCCCTCCTGCTCCGCCCAGAGCGGGAGGAGTTATTTGATGATTTCCCATCCGAAAAAAAAAGAAAAAAAAAGAAAGGGTAGTACATACTCCCACTACAGATCCTTCAAGTGACAAGTAAATTGTATTTGCTAAATGCTATCTCTCATCTCGCGTGTTGGAACGTGCGTCGTTCGCAGTAACGATTTAGTACATACAGGGTAAATAAAGGTTAGTCGAGGTGACTGTCATTTATCTATTTCTGCGTCTAAAGAGATTAATGATCGTCGCTTTGAATAAACTATTTCTAGTGCAAAAAATTTGTCTGAAAATGAATGTTGAGTTTTAAATATTACCAATAAGCAAACAAGGCTACCCTATTTGATATTTATTTGCCTTTTTTTTCGGGTGGTATATTTATTTGCCTGTGGTAGGTAATAGGAACTTTATATTCTATCCCAGAATATATTTAATGTTTTATAAGGCTTTCTATTATTGAAGCGTCATTAAACTGTTCTATTAATTGGTTTTGGTTAATTATTTGGTTACTCTGTAGACTCGATTTCGACCCGACTTCAAATGAATTTTAATAATAGATGATCCAGCAACGCTGCCTATGGTTTTTCGCACTCCGGGATATAATATTCCTGTAATCTTTCCAAAAATCTTAATTGACTGTGATGTTTGCTGGCTTTAAGCTAATCCAATAAAGTTCCACGTATTTTTTTAGAAAAACATTACACTTAGCATAACATAGCATAATCAGCTTATATCGTTCCCACTGCTGGGATACACCTCCTCTTTATGAGAGGGAATGGGCTACAATCCACCACGGGGTGTTTAGTAAACTGGTCCCACACAGGTGGATCCCACGGGATCAGACGACCAAATGAATTTTTGAATTGGTCAACTGATCCCATTGACCAATTTTATGATTTGTACAGTCAAGTAGAAAAGTTTCTCGCGGGCCCCGTGCGGATTGATACATGTCACATGTCTTCGAATTTTTGGTTCTAGGACATGTCGGTTTTCTAGAATATATTATAGTTACAAATCTAACAATGCCTCTGTAGTTTAGTATGATATAATATTAAGTAACTTGGACCTTGGTTTTTACTGTATACGGGTTCATTCTCTGTATAAACCGGGATCTAACAAAATATAATAATATACTACAATGTATAAAGTTCGTAACAATAGGAGAGCAATCTGTTACCCAAAATTTACGAACCATTGTTTGCTTCAACCTCAAATGGTCGTGTGGTGGCTTTTAGCGGTTGAAATAGTGTGATGTTATTTTAGTAATGATTAGCCTAATGCTTTCCTACATTTAAAGGGTTTCAGGCATCAAATAACTGGTATGTTTGTAGTCATCTGTATTCATTTTGATGCTAGTAATGTTTTCACATTCAATGATACGCCAGTCAGTGGCTACCACAATTGAGAAACTACCACTACTTTTTATTTGTATCAGACAAGTATGCTCCCGTATTTATGATGGCCGTGTGGTAGCCGGCAGAGTAGAATAGAACCAACCCATTACACTCACGGGTGTCGTATAAGGCGACTAATGTCTGAGGCAGAACACCTTGCGCCTCCGTAGACCAGAGAATGGGCAGCAGCGTTTTCTGTTAGTCTTTCATCACTGCGATCTCCAATCCGCCTGCCAAGCGTGGAGATTACGGCAAATTCCTCCCATCATGGGAGAGGCTTATGTCCAGCAGTGGATGTTATGGGCTGTTATAGTAGTAGTGTAGTGTAAGTATGCTCAAGTTACATGCGTGCTGCAATAGAGACTGCGGATAAAGCAAATAATCGAACTTGTTCAGAGCCTATCAAGAGTTACTGCTGCGTGATTTGCGGAGCGGCATTACTCACGTGACGGAAACAAGCAATGCGCTCTTGTCGTATAGCTTGAATCTTACACACCCATAGTATAAGCATAATCAGCTTATAATGTTCCTACTACTGGGACACAAGCCTCATCCTCTCGATTAGAGGGAATAGGCTATAATTGGGCCACCACGCGGCCCCAGTGCGGGTTGGTAAATGTCACATCTCTTTGATTTTATGGTTCTAGGATATGTCCTCTGTGTCTCAAAACGGTGAAGAAAATCATCGTAACCGGTATGCCGGTTACGATGATTTTCTTCACCGTTTTGAGAGCAGGATGAAATAAATTACACAAAGTAATGCGCGTGCCTAGGTTCGAACCCACGACTTACTGCTCGTAAGTCGGGGCCACCACCGCTGCTCTCAACACCACTACAGACCCAGGACTGTCACAAAACATAGCTCCCTAACAGCATCTTTTCAATCAGCCAACGATACACGTGCTCCGAATTTACTATAAAACAAACAAACATAATGATCTATCGAGACTACCTATCGTCGAGATTTCCACGATGATCAGCCGTTCCATCACATGATGTTTAGATTCAGTTGCCAAAGCAATTACTGAGTGAAAGAGGAGCTTTGAAGAAGATGTATTGAACACGTAATGACGACGTAGTCTATGTAGGCAGGTATCAATCACGACGTTTTCGAAGGATCGGTACTATAAATCTTAAAGCGTTTGCTGTTGTATGTGTATGTGTGCAGGAGGATGGGTATTTTGGAGGAAAATTTGGAAGGAAAAAAAATACTGAATGAAATTATGGGCGCGATGTAGGTGTTGTTAGTGAGTGATTGATTTATCTGTTGAATTTGCATCATCGTTTTTTTTTATAATATATTGCTTCTATCATGGCGTCCCATGCATCACGTGTGCTTCTATAAAAATGTATATATACCCTTTTTGGTTATGTTATAAGCTTTCACGGTTTAAACTAAACTTATATTGTCACTTACGGTAAGTAACAATAAGTAAGTGACAATATAAGTTTAAAATATTGGTTGCACTAAAGCTCAAATTAAAAAGGCCCAAAATTCTGACAACCAGTCTTACCAGGGGGTATCGTATTACCCAGTACGAACTGGGTTGTGGAGGTCAGATAGGCAGTCGCTCCATGTAAAATACTGGTATTCAGCTGCATCCGGTTAGACTGGACGCTGACCCCACGACATAGTTGGGAAAAGGGTAGGCAGATAGACTAAAGCTCAAATTAGAAAACGAACAATCTTTGAGCTATTTAAACCGTTGTCGACTCCGTGAGATTTCATTTACGACTCGTATTGTACAAACAATTTGAATGCGCGTGAATAATATGACGTATTGTACGTACAATATATAGCATTTTGACTGATCATACATCATTTTATTCCTGTGATTGCAACGGAAGCAAATCGAACCCCATTTCCTCTAAGGCACAGAGGTTTGTCGTTTGCTCCTTCTTCATAACAAACAACTATAAAATATAACATCACACCTGTAATCCGCGAAAGGTTTGCAGAGGTAACCTTATAAGCAGTACCAGTAATGTCTAAGTACTGTGTTTCTGAGGCCAAGCCCATTTCCATCAATCGGATCCAAATCCAGTCTCTGGGCTGCCGCTATAATTTCTGATGAAAAACCCAATAACACTTTGCCCGACCAGGGAATTGAACCCTTGACCTCATGTTCAACAGAAGCGTATATGACCACCAGCAACCAACTATTTACAGCTTACGTAAATATTTAACTTCTATACAAGTAAATAAGCCCTCGTTAAGGCGAAGTTAATTGATTCTGTAACTCAAGTAATACGGTTAACTCTGTTTTGTCTATCTTTGTCAATACCGAGGCGTTTATAAGCCCGTTTGATTAAATTTGGGATAAATCAAGTACAATATTGTATCTACGTAAGTTACGTTATTAGTTGTCAAAATCAGGACAACACACAAAGATTTATGTATTATACTTGCTTGCTATTATAGAGAGGCGCTCGTGGCTAAATAAAAACAGCCGCTCGGGTCGATCTTTAGGTTAAGCCGTGCTTGCCTAGGTTGGTCTGTGGATGGGTGACCACCCATTACACACCGAGTTTCCTCTGTGCCTCGGAAAGCACGTTAAACCGTTAGTCCCGGCTGTCATTTGTAGAAGTTTGACAGTCGTTAGGTAGTCTGAGGCCCAAAAAGTCTGACAACCAGTCTTACCAAGGGGTATTACCCGTAGGTAGGTACAAGAAATTCCCTCCTTCCTTTCTTAAAGAAAGTTCGTCAAAATGGTAACATAACACTCTATAAAACTGTCCCAGTGACGCACAGGTACTGACTGGGTTGTGGAGGTCACATAGGCAGTCGCTCCATGTAAAATACTGGTATTCAGCTGCATCCGGTTAGACTGGAAGCCGACCCCAACATAGTTGGGAAAAGGCTAGGCAGATGATGATGACTTGCTTGCTTATAGAAGCAAAATATTTTTGACAATATGGAGGAGACCTCACAGCTTGCTACTTCTCTCTGTGTCTCTCCTTTGCCCAGCAGTGGGACAATACAAGTTATTAAAAAAAATATACGCTTTATAATTATTTTTCATTTTATTTTACATTTTAGCTTTGTGGTGTAACCGTCGGACTGCCAAATCCGACGTAGGTCCTGAGTCGACGTGGGTCTCTGGGCATTTATCATACTTCTTTATCGCATAACTAGCTGACGTCCCGCGGTTTCACCCGCGTAGTTCCCGTTCCCGTGGGAGCACGGGAATAAAATAATGACTAACGAATAATGTAGCTTTCTACCAGTGAAACAATTTTTAAAATTGGTTCATTACTTCCGGAGATTACCCCCTACATACAAACTTACAAACATACAAACAAATGTTACCTCTTTATAATATTATTTCCTTTATTCATTTATAAACAAATTTGTTACATTTTTAAATATTAATTAAAAAATATATAAAAAACATTTGAAAATATAAAAAATTGTAGCCCACCGGTATCGGGAACAGGGTCCAAGCTACCGGCGGTCAGGGCTCCAGAGAGAGGAACCTCCTAACAATACGTGCCGTGTCCAGGAGTACCGCTTTCTGAATCAAGCCCTTGATCCAGCTGCCTAACGAGAGCCTCCTCAGGTATTAATAATATTAATATTATTATTATAGTATATAGTATAGATAAAGAAAAGCAGATAAAGAAGTATGACCTTTTCCAAGCACAAGCACGTCAGTTTTCAGTGAAAGCCCTTGTGCCAAGAGACTGTACGGTTTCTCAAGATACCGGAGGCTTTCAGTACTACCGTACTAGAGCAGTTTGTGGTTGAACGAATCTTAAATTCATTAGAAAGAAAGAAAGAAAAAATCTTTATTTATCGCAGGGACATGACATGCATACAAATTTTAAAAACATAACAAACATTCATAGTATTACAAAACGGAACATAAACAAAAAGTAATTTTAAAAATATAGTTGACAGCTTGCATTAATATCAAAGGCCTTTCCTTTGATAATAATGAATTTAAGATTCGTACCAAAATCTTTTGAAGATACATCTATGAATTACATAAAGTAGTACAAAGAAATAAATGTGAAAATATCGTATTGTTTTTTTTTTTAAATTTATTTTTTTAAACAAATCTGCTTAAACAATATTATTGGGGTACCTATGTGTTAATAATTCTACTTGCAATAAATGACATCTTCTCTTAGAGTGACGAAAAATTTTCCTCGCCTTGTGAAATTCTCAAAGAAAATCATTTCTTTTTCTTCCACTACACAACAAAGTTCAGTAGAAAACGTAATAAAAAATTCATGCATCTAGTAATAGGATTTCTATGAAGTCATATCGCAGTGGAATCCAGCTCAAACAACGAATAACCTTAGCCTTAGCCGGTTGGTATTTCTATTGTCAGACATTAAAATAGACGCAGAAATATCTATACTTCTATTTATACTAACAATATTGTAAAGAGGAAAGATTAAATTTTTTGTTTGTTTGTGTGTTTATTACGATTTAACTCTAAAACTACTCGACTGATTTAAAAAAATCTTTAACCATTAGAAAGCCAGGTCTTTAGTGAGTAATATAGGCTATATTTTATCCCCGTACTTCCACAGGAACGGGAACAACGCAGGTGAAACCGCGTGATGTCCGCTTGTTAGTTATAAATTATATTGAAATATGTCCATGACATCATATATTTTTCATGTTATTTAATTTTAACTTAACTGTATTTATTTGAATAAAACAATTTTATATACATTTACAAATAGAAATAACAAAGTAGGTAACTAATTTAACAATAAACTAAAAAATGGCGTCAAAAAATTCCTCAACGATGTCAACTGGTAGTGTCCCCAAGGGACTGGAAATATAAATACATATATACATTCATAAAGTCACGCCTTTTTAATTTTTTTTTTTTTGGTTGGGAAATCATCATCAGCCCTTGCGGACTCCTTCCTTTTGCTGACTCTCTTTGAGGCGCGCGTGGAACACGAACGCGCCGTCGACACGGCCTGTCGTCATGAGACGGACGGACGGCGAGCTAGCCCATAGCCCATCGTCCACAGGCCTCCCACGACTTTTTACCTTGGGCTGCCCACGCCTTTTTACCTTGGGAGTAGGTAGAAACTACAGAACGCTACCTGTTACGATCCTCACATACTTCTTTCGCCTCGTCCGTGGTCATATACCTGGTCAGACTCACACGCCGGGTGCGAGTACTACGCACCTGACCTTATTGAAGAACCTTACCAATAAGTTCAGTGTATGTCCCTCTAGGGCATCCCCCTCCCTCATGACTCATCATCTTCCTACCCTTATCATCATGTTACTTGGGGTCGGTGCAACATGCTTTTTTCTTCCATTCTCCTCTGTCAACCGTCAAGCTATTATTTAGTGCTTTTCCTTAAAAAAATAACAATTATCTTTTAAAACAAGATTTGGTGGAATTTTCAAATCGACTACTCTGATAAATCGAAAGAAATATATATCACGTTTTAGTAAAGTAAACTGCGAATTGGAATCTATTTAAAAACTGTTTGTTTAGTAAATTACGCCGTTTGGTAAAATAAATATTATTTATTGTTCTCGTTCGGTGTGCCTAGTAAAAACAAGGAATGCGAAAATAACTTTTGGTAATGACCGCCTTATTGCATATTGAACAAACGGTTATTATAAAATTATGATTTCGCTACCTACTTGTAAAAGATAGCAAAGAAGATTGACACATCTGAATACGCAGTCAATATAAAGCAAAGATCAGCTATTTTTTTGTTTATTTGATTAAAAATAAGAGAAAAAAGTAGAAACATTTAAAATTTGTGATGGAAATATTTTATTACAAACAACATTTTACTACACTTAAAGTATGCGCTTGACGTAGAGTTACGGACAACTCGATACACAAATAGATCTAATACTCCATCATATAGTCTAAACGAAATGACGCAGTGAAAACAACATGTCTATAGCCCCAGCAAGGGTTAACAAAACAAACAAAACAGCTAATGTCGGTAGAATCCGGACGCGGATCCAAATTGATACAGACCGATATCGAGCGATTACTATCGAACATTTTGATGAAAATACGAACGCTTCAGCACGGTCACGAACGTACACGATACGAAATTACTTTCGTGGGCAATGAACGGGAATAATTTGTTCTGTATTGTGTTGATTGATGGAGAATTATTTCTTTTGCGGATACAAAGATGAAGCGTAGGCGGGACACCCACTAGATGTATATTCTCGTCAATCTTACGAATCTGGGGAGTGATTTCTAAATTTCGGTAGTGGATAAACATTGATTTATATAAAAAAGAAGAATCGATTTAATAGTGGGATGTTACTAATATTAAGTCGGGGCCGCCACGACTGGGCCACCGCTGCTGTTACGAACAGTAAGTCGTGGGTTCGAACCCAGACAGGCGCATTACTTTGTGTAATTTGTTTCATCAGCACTGCTCTCAAAACGGTGAAGGAAAACATCGTGAGGAAACCGGCATCAGCATGTCCTAGAACCAAAAAATTCGAAGACATGTGACATCTACCAATCCGCCCGCGTGGTGGATTATAGCCCATTCCCTCTCATAGAGAGGAGGCCTGTGTCTCAGCAGTGGGAACATTAATAAGCTGATGATGATGATGATGACTAATATTAGCCGTCTTTTGACTTCAGGCGTTACTAGTCAGTAGCTATAGTCCCTACCGTAATAAACTAGGATCGGCTTGATCTGATGAGATAACGACTAATAGAGAAGTATGGAAGAAGGAGACATGCTGCGCCGACCACAATAAATTGGGATAAGGGCCGGATAATGATGATGACTTGCTCATGAGCATTTTTTCCATCCGTAGGTACTCAAATGATGATGACTTGCTCATTGCCATCCGTAGGTACTTAAAGGATGATGACTTGCATGAGCAAGTCATCATCCTTTAAGTACTCCTAAAAGATGCTCATGAGAGCATCTTTTCCATCCGTGGGTACTCAAATGATGATGACTTGCTCATGAGCATTTTTTCCATCCGTAGGTACTCAAATGATGATGACTTGCTCATTGCCATCCGTAGGTACTTAAAGGATGATGACTTGCTCATGAGCATTTTTTCCATCCGTGGGTACTTAAAGGATGATGACTTGCTCATGAGCATTTTTTCCATCCGTAGGTACTCAAATGATGATGACTTGCTCATTGCCATCCGTAGGTACTTAAAGGATGATGACTTGCTCATGAGCATTTTTTCCATCCGTGGGTACTCAAATGATGATGACTTGCTCATGAGCATTTTTTCCATCCGTAGGTACTCAAATGTTTTTTTTTCCACTTAATCTTTAAGATTTGCCAGAAACCAACGTTTTCCAATGATCGTTGTTTTGATTAGAAGTATCCGACTCAGATGCGTTTACAAAGGACACTTCATATCAAGAGATAAGTCCGTTAATGTATTGATTAACGTGTTGCAAGCGCTACGTCATGCCTTTCTTACTATTTTTATTTCTGCATTTTGTTCGAGTCAGCAGGACAGGACAGGAGGAGCTCGTGCCTCAATAATAACAGCCACTCGAATCAATCTTTAGGTTAAGCTACGATTGCCTAGATTGGTCTGTGGATGGGCGAACACCCATTACATACAGAGTTTCCTCCATCGCTCTGAAAGCACGTTAAGACGTTGGCCCGGCTGTCATTTGTAGATCTTTGATTGTCGCTACAGGTAGTCAGTTCACCGAAAGTCTGACAACCAGTCTTCACGACAAGGGATATTGTATTGCAGTACTAGCTGGGCTGTGGAGGTCAGATAGACAGTCGTTGCACGTAAAATACTGGTATTCAGCCGCATCCGATTAGACGCAAGCCGATCCCAACATAGTTGGGAAAAAGGCTAGGAAAATGATTTTATTAGAGTCACCAGTATATACAGATTCAGTAGTACCTACATTCAAGACAAGCGTAGACATAGCTAAGATATAAATATCTCACACAGTAGAGTACAAACCTTAGCATATGTTTAGTATCTTTGTTGAACGCAACGTGATTGATATTTACACGTTGGCGCCTAGCAGAGACTTGCTATTTGGTAAATACATGTTCAAATACTCAGATCACAGAAATCTTGAGCTATTTTATTATGTATACAACTACATATACCTTTATTTACCATAAGAGGTGTGCCCAGATAGTGTGTACCCAAAGTGATCTCAAATTTCGCCAATGGGATCAAAAATATGTTTTTGCTCCCATTGGCGAAATTTGAAATCACTTTGGGTAAAATATATTTTTGGTCCCAAGGAGGCCAGCTATATTACCACTAACCGAAATAGATTCAGAAACCGTGGTAGCTAATGAGAACTTTTTTTATGAAAAGCCCAATAACACTTTGCCTGACCTGGGAATCGAACCAAGGACCTGATGTTCAGCAGTAGCGCTTGTGACAACTAGACCAATGAGGCAGTACAGTACAACTATTTATTGAAGTAAATTCATACAGAGTTCTTTCATGTGAAGTTCGTTATTCCAACTAAATTTTCCTATAAGAAAAGTAGGGATTGTTATAGGACTCATTTAAAAAAAATGGTTTTCTTTATAAAATGGTTCCCAATAAAGAAAAGGCCGCACCACAAAATCCAATATTAAAGTTTTTGAACGAAATCAGTCCGAAATCAAATTATTATGAGGCCCTTCTCATGAGTTGTCGTAAATTCATTCAAATATCAAAAAGACCAATAAAATCCCTATTGTACTTATTGACAACAAACTGCGGTGACCAATTGAGCAGTATACAATAATTATTTTTCGGACCTTGTTTAACTATATTGGTGCCAGTTAAGATGCGAATAGCAGTCATTGCCTTGTCCCTTATTAGGGAAAGGGCAATGACTGCTATTATTATACAAAATAATAAGCCTGTTCAAGTCTGGAATCGTCATCTAACGTGATCTTCAACGTTTTTTGTAATGAAAAACGATACATGGTTTATGTCTTAGTCCGTACGAAGAGATATTTCTCTTCTCTTCTTTTTTTAAAACATTTTTGGTTTTCAAAGTCAGGATGTTTAATAAATGTAGTTAGGTCAATAACCGCTATTTTCATCTTAACTGGCACCAACTATACATGGCAGATATACATCATTTTACGCAGCTCCTAGAAACTAATGATTAGAGATAACGATCCGATAAATTGTGGGAATGAGTAGGCTAACTATCGCTTGTTGTTAGTCATTCCATTATGACGTCATAAACATACGCCCTGAAACGGTTTCTGGTAGCGTCATACATACTTGTAGGAAGGTTTCTATCTAGGTTTATAAGAATACTATCTTTTTCCGCGGCTTCGCCCGCGTCTGTAGTCGCAAGTCAGGAATTATCTCACAGCACAGAACAAAAATCATCCTTTAACCGAATCCAGGTCGTTAAACATATAA
Source organism: Xestia xanthographa (assembly GCA_905147715.2). Taxonomy (NCBI): domain Eukaryota; kingdom Metazoa; phylum Arthropoda; class Insecta; order Lepidoptera; family Noctuidae; genus Xestia; species Xestia xanthographa. Next base: position 6,278,950 of record LR990655.1, read on the forward strand.
TAAAAAAGGTCCTGGTATACCTATGGGCCAAAGGAGATTGGCAAACACCCATGGTAAGATAGCCCAGTTAGAGTACGGTCGGCGAACAAAAGTGCCAATTTAATCAAATCACTGCTGAAAAACACATCTAATGATCAATACATTACAATGAAAATTAATCATGGACATCAAATGTACTCCTAAAGATAAACGTCAAAGATCTTTTAAAGACGGCAACCTTTTTACAGAATCTGTACTTAATAGTAGGGGAGCCCACGAGGCTAAATGGGGATTTACTCGAGCGTCGTAGAGACCTATTGGGATGCAAAGCTTAGATGATAAAGAAAAAAATGTTATATGATATATACCTTTACATCGGTGGGGGAAGCGGCTATAGATTTTTAAATATGCAAAAAAAAACTGTTGCATGGACATCCTCGAGCGCATCAGATATTGATAGCATCAATGCCCTACGTATTTTTAATAATGTACGTATGTTAATCTGATCGTTTGCATGATGCGGGTGGTTGTATTTAAGGGTTGAAAATGAAAAAAAAAAAAAAAAAATCGAGCGCGTCAGATTTTCTAAGGGAGTGTTAAGTACACCAAAAAAAAGCTCTCATTCACTAATCTGACGATTTCGATGGGACGCAAACTCGCGGCCATTTTCATAATGTGCAAAAAAAATCGCCATTTTGAAATACTCAAGCGCGTCAGATTAAGATTATATATGGTTCATCTTTATGTTCTAAACGTACTGTCTCATAATCTGACGATTATCTAGAGGGATTCGCCTGATCTGACAAAAAAAAATTAGAAAAACGGTTCACTTTAAAGGCCATCCCTGCAACTTCCCGCTAATTCCATTCCTGGGCCCTTGAAATTGTACTTATGACATTTTTGATCTCAAAATATAATTTATGTGATATTTTGAGCTCGCTAAGTTCAAAGAAATAATATTTCTATACATTTGAGCTCTCCCAGCTCGAAAGTCTGATAGAAGTTTCATAGAACACTATTTTGGATGATGAACCTATGCCAAGTACCTCACATGGTACGCAAGGGGCCGACGACTTTATGTTAGGGATTTCCCCCCTCAGCGACAGTGATTAAATAATAATTAGTGTAAATGTAATAAAAGTATTAAGTGTAAATAATATTGTGTGTGTTTATAATAAAAATCTGCCGCTTTCAAAAGGTGAGGGACTGAAATTAAATTTTTAATTTATATAAAGTTATTTTTGTAGCTTTCTGTCTCCCAAGTGTTTTGATACTTATTTTTCTTCACGAGTAAAGTTCGCAAAGCCTATGTTCAGACTCGCCAAGATACGTCGGCCGTATTGTATGCCACGAACGAGTCTTTATGATCAGCTGTGATGGCGTCATGGCAACAGAAACCAGAGTGGGGACGGAGTGAGAGAGTAATAGATAGAGAAAGAGTGAGAGAGGAATAGAAATCCAGAGAAGGAAATGTAGGCATCACGCAGCTGCACGCATTTAACTTTATCGACGAATTTTTGTTATTTCGGCTTGCGGAAATCGTCAGATTATATATTTTTCATTATTCTTGAATTATTTCCTTCAAAATAAAAAAAATTTAGCTACGCTCGAGAATGTCGAGATGACGTTTTTTTTTTACAACTTAGTTGCCCTCCCCTTTTTTTACGTCACTCTCAAATTATCAGATTAGTGGAATATACACTTTTTAGGATGTAATTAACTCACCCTACCTTAATCTGACGCGCTCGAGAATTTCTGATGGTCAATTTTTTTTTACTAATCTGATCCTGTATCCTTCACGGGCGGCCTTATATTATATGGGCCTCATGTTTTGTGAAGTTACTTAACCGGGTACAAGGTATCCCCCTGTATATTAATCTGCCGCGCTTTAGTAAATCCCGAAATCCCCGCTTGGGCTCCCCTACTATAAGAAGAGCGTTTATTGTTAATTCAAATTATGTTAATTATTGTTTTTGATTTTAATTAGAACATTAATGAATGAGTTTGATCGCGAAATAACAACAACAAAAACGGATCATTTTTACGGAATCTGTGAAAATGTTCGTTTTTACAGAATATTTAAAAGTCAATCATTATTTCTAATTAAAACCTAAAACAATCACTAACATAATTTTAATTAACAACAAACTCTCTTCTTAAACAAATTAATAATGTACACATTTCAAACTTAACTAATAATTTCCAAAGATCTATTCTCTTCAACTCCATTTGAATCTAAATTTTCGTCAGCTAAACATTGCGCTGTTTATTTTATAACATAAACAGAAGTCGTGCCGTCTGTCTGTCCGTTATGAGTTCGCGTTACAGCAAACATTGCGAATTTCGAGTTTATTGAACTGTTTTACAAGGATGATTCTGTATTTGAATTATTTTAGATCTTTATTGTTCTTATTTACTTTATCAAAATCACAAAGAATCATAATATTATAGTGAAAAGTTATAATACCATCATCTGCCTAGCCTTTTCCCAACTATGTTGGGGCCGGCTTCCAGTCTAACCGGATGCAGATAAGTATCAGTATTTTACATTCAGCGACTGCCTATCTGACCTCCACAACCCAGTTTGTACTCCGTAATACGATACCCCTTGATAAGACTGATTGTCAGATTTTTGGGCCACTCACCTGTAACGACTGTCACAGATTTACTATTAAAAGCCGGGACCAACAGTTTAACGTGCTTTCCGAGCCACGGAGCAAATTTGGTATGTTATGGGTGGTCACCCATCCACGGATCAACCTAGGTAAGCGCAGCTTAACTTAAAGAAAAACAGAAAAAAAAGTTATCATAAGATGTGGTTTCGATAAGCTAACTTATAAAAGAAGAAAGGAAATGAATGTAATAACTTAAAAAAAAACATTTCCTGTAAAATACTTACTATCGTCGATAGTGACGAAGCATAAAAAAATAATGCTAGGATTCACAGTACGATATCTTTCGTCAACCTCTTCTAATAAGCTGACAAGTCAAAAATGTTTTACGCGAGCAATTTAAGACCATTTATTAAACGCTGAAACGCAAGTAGGTATCCTCTCATACGAAATCTTGAGTGCTATTAATTTCTACGAAAAACGGACTGCTTAAATGGGTAACCACTCTTCGAGCTAAAGCAATATACCTAGACTTCTACTCCTATACGCGTAGTATGACCACTTCTATCTCTGCCCTAGAATGAATAGACATTTATCTCTATCCATACAAAGTATAGAAATCTTTCTGCAATTTATCATTTCGTCTTCCGGATCTATATTGGACATAATTACACTGAAGGTCAGTCTGTATGGTTTCGGACGTAAAGAATAGCACCATCCCATATCTTCCCGTGGGTGTCGTAAGAGGCGACTAAGGGACTTACCAGAGAATGGGCAGCAGCGTTCCCTGTGCTTTTGTAACAACCGTACTGCGATCGCCAACCCGCTTGCCAAGCGTGGCGATTATGGCAAAACCTCCCCTTGGGGGAGGCTTATGTCCAGCTGTGGACGTCTTTGGGCTGAAGTGATGAGTGATGACACTGAAGGTCAGTGTAATTATGTCAGTGTAATTTGGTTCATAGTACTCATGACCAGTGTGGTGTAGATGAAGATGTATTCAGGGGCCCCAGTACGAGCGCATCACGGTGTAAACGTAGCGTAAATACTCGTACGTCGATTTTATAATTAAAAATACCTGTTTTACGCACCAACATACGAAGCAAAATGTGTATATTTTTCCAATTAAAATTAAAGTTAGGCATGGTTAACATACAAAATAACACACGCAAATAGAACAGTAAAGTTTGGTATTCAGCTTCCAAAACAAAAGACAAATGCAACCTCACGTCCGATACATTAGGGTTGCTACCCAATTTATCTTGTCCGTACATTGTAGAAGCACAAATAGGATGTGTAGTACCGAATGTATCATGTTTATACAGAGTGGTGTTCGACATTACCATATTAGTCTACGATACAACCCTGTCAGTGGTTTGGCACAGCTGTGTGAAGTTCTATCTAATTAAGCTCCAGTTCCAGTTCATTTTAAGTTTTTGAATGTTATACATCAACACCGTAAGTAAAAGGTAAACTTAGTGGCCAAAAAGAAGTAGGTATATAACAAGAAAGGCTCACGTTATGTACTAACCCACGGGAACGTTTTAAATGTAGCTTAAAACACTCGGAGATAATGTAGATTCCCGTTAGAAAAAATATATTAAATCGAATAAGTAGTTCCAAAGATTACCGCTAATGCCACCAACATGTTCCCTCATTATAATTTTAAGTATTAATTGATTATAATTAAATGTTTACGTCGTAAAATTTGATGCTTCGTATTGGATTGATTCTTGCGATATCAATGGTAAAAATATATCAAGTTTAATGTGGAGTTACTATTGTTTTCCTTTGATATACTAAATAGTTAGATGAATAATGCGAACACTGGTAATTATTCATCTTGGGTGCGAAAAGGGAGGCTTATAGCTAAACTCGTCACGAATTCCACTAGTCAGTTTTCAGTCGAAAACTACAAACAGCTTACTAAGTAAAAGTAATACAAGACCAGTTCAAACTTCTGAAATAACACGTTAGGAATATAAATTGAAACTATATTTGAAGCCTATGTTTTTTTAGGTCCCAAGTCGCGTTTACTTAGACTTGTCTGTTCAGACTGTCTGCTTATTAAGACTCAGCTAATTTTAGTTCAACTTCAGGGAAATCAAAGGTAGATTGACTGTCTTATGTTATTTTTCAACCCACATATTATCGCTTTACGTAGAAAACAAGTTCCTTTGAGGTCGTAAGAAGTAAGAAACCGTCAGAGTGCTCGCGAAATCTTCCGTCTCCACGAACTAAGATAAATAGTAGGATAAAAGTTGAGTAAACGTTACTAATGAAATAATAAATGGGTTTTCACGAAAGAAAAACGAAAGGCGACGGGAAATTGTGAGACTGAAGAAAGTTTTAAAAGAAATAACAAGATTTGACTGGAATAATTGTTTTTAAGTTTCCAAGTCTTTGTAAAGTCAGGCGTGCGAGTGTAGAAAAGTACCTAATGAGAGTTTTCACCTTGATCTGAATTAACCACCTCGTCTTTTGCATGTCATACGAGATTTCGAAAGGACCATGTAGGGACAAGCAGTCAGGCAACGGACAACAAAATTGTCGAAACCTAATTTCCCTAAGGACCTACGCAGATCAGAAGCTACATGCTATTGTGGTAGAACGAGAATATGGCCACGCAACGTCGAAGGAAATTGCTGGAACATTTTTTATCGCGTGCTCTCTCACTCTATCGTGTGGTTAGTGTCTAGTTTTTGTGCCACCCATGGGCCTCTGACTTGGCTTTATATGCCGTCGAGAAATATCTCTCAGGCATGCTGGTTTCGTGGGCCTGTGGACGGTGGGCTATGGGCTAGCTCGCCGTCCGTCCGTCTCATGACGACAGGCCGTGTCGACGGCGCGTTCGTGTTCCACGCGCGCCTCAAAGAGAGTCAGCAAAAAGGAAGGGGTCCGCAAGGATCGATGCCTGCCGGGGTTGCGGGACTGTTCGAAAGAGATACCGTGGCCCCGGATGAAGGAACATGGATGGGTTTTAGTCAGTAAAAGTCTGACACTCCCTCCTGCTCCGCCCAGAGCGGGAAAAAAAAGGCATGCTGGTTTCCTCACAATGTTTTGTTTCACCGAAGCAAGTGAAAATAATACTTGGCAATCCTATGGTCATATCACTAGGCTATCACTGTTTCAATCGTGTGCTTTATTTTAGAGATTTTCTTTTGAGGATTTGTGAATAGGAAGACTTATGACTACTTGTGATGACTTTTACTTTTCTTGAATAGGCTCTAAGTGATGATGTGTAGCCGTGTGGTATCCGGCAGAGTAGAATAGAACAAACCCATTGCACTGACGGGTGTTGTATAAGGCGACTAATGTCTGAGGCAGAACACCTTGCGCCTCCGTAGACCAGAGAATGGGCAGCAGCGTTTTCTGTTATTCATCACTGCGATCTCCAATCCGCCTGCCAAGCGTGGAGATTACGGCAAATTCCTCCCATCATGGGAGAGGCTTATGTCCAGCAGTGGACGTTATGGGCTGATGTAGTAGTAGTGTAGTGTAGTGCTGATGTGTATTCATCGCAGTATAGGTCATTGGCCACGTCACCGATCTTGCTGACTCGTTGGTCTGTTTATGACCGCCTATTCTTCGTGAAGTAATACTAAGTATTGATCGTAATACACTATGTATACACACAAGTATGTTATGGGTCGGTTTTGCTGTTAAATCTGAACGCGAATTAGTTCATCAAAACATAGGTCTAGAGCTGCAGCTGTCAGAGTCAATATTCAGAAACAATGATCAGAGCAACTGCTAAGCTGGTCCTGGGTTCATTTCCCAGGACGGGCAAAGTGTTATTGGGTTTTTCATCAGGAATTTCTCAGTAGCAGCCACGGACTTTGGATTTGTGCCCGGTTGATGGCAATGGGCTTCCCCTCAATTACATGGGACTTCAAAATATCTGGCAAAATGTGAGTGTCCTGTTAGATACACCTCTGCCTAACTTTTCGGGTATTACAGGCGTAATGTTATGTTATGTTTATGATCACTCTTAAAGCTTTTGACGGCGGTTTCAATAGTGAAATCAACCCTATATACCTACCTTATAACTTACTAAGATTACCTGAGAACCATATCACTGAACTTATAAATTCAAAACACCCAGTCTGCCAAGTACAGGCTAGTCGCAATTAAAGCGAGAAATTTATATTTTTATTAAGTTTATCTCAAGATGACGTCGGCAGGAATACATTAATTTATAATCTACCGTCACCGGGCGTCTGGGGTAGTGAAGTCCGCAGTTCCGGGTTCCGGGAATTATGGTCCTTTTTTTAATACCTAAGGCTATTTCTGTTTGCTGTGAGATAGGTTTTGACCAAGGAAACGGTATCCATCGTGACGGTTGACAGGGGAGAATGGAAGAAAAAACGTTTTGCATCGACCCCAAGTAAGGATAAGGATAAGGGATAAGATACATGTGATAAGGGCAGGAAGATGATGATGAGTGTATAAGTTGTGAATCAAGTAAAGATAAGGATAAGGGATAAGATACATGTGATAAGGGCAGGAAGATGATGATGAGTGTATAAGTTGTGAATCAAGTAAAGATAAGGATAAGGGATAAGATACATGTGATAAGGGCAGGAAGATGATGATGAGTGTATAAGTTGTGAATCAAGTAAAGATAAGGATAAGGGATAAGATACATGTGATAAGGGCAGGAAGATGATGATGAGTGTATAAGTTGTGAATCAAGTAAAGATAAGGATAAGGGATAAGATACATGTGATAAGGGCAGGAAGATGATGATGAGTGTATAAGTTGTGAATCAAGTAAAGATAAGGATAAGGGATAAGATACATGTGATAAGGGCAGGAAGATGATGATGAGTGTATAAGTTGTGAATCAGGTTGAAAGACTTGTTTTCATTTATTGTCGTCACCACCTTGTATACAATAGTACATTATTGCAAAGGCCGTGAAATAGGCAATTGCAGGTCGAGTATGAGTTTGCAGGCCGAGTCGTAGGCGAGGACTTCACTAATACGAGACAGGCAATTGCCATTTTCGCCGAGGCATATATAGAGTTTTTCTCAAAAGAATGCAGGGAAATAAAACATACATACTCTAATGTATTTTTCTTTTGAATTCGCTGGAAGCAGGTTTTCCATTGCCAATTTGGCTTCATCTTAAATCTGGTGGAGTACAATCAATCTCCATTTCACTCTCTGAACCGTTGGAACTCATTTTAATTATTAAATTTATATTTATTATGTATGTAAATAACAAACCAAGACGAATTTTCAGCTTTGCCGCCAATTTTATATTTATTATCTGTGCCGAAAGGTAGGCATTTATGGCAATACAGCCACGTGAACGCAATTTTTTGGTATGCCAAGATTGCTAAAAGACATCAAATCAAAGAGTATTTATTAACCCCAGCACGCCGCCGTTTCATACAACATTGCCGGAGCGTTGTAATGTTCCAAATTAAAAAAAACGCTCCTGCAATCGGTGAACGAAAAAAACACCTGCAATGGATTTGTTTTTTTTTTGTCCGTAAATTCGATACTTAGCGTATCCTCTTTTAGAAAATAATGTCAATATTTCCGTGCCTGTTTGAGAAAAAATAATAACTGCATGTATTCTTACACTTAATCTCAGCTACATTACAGTTTTGCTGCATTAAACGATATAAAGTATAACAAAAGACGCCAGCAAAATGCTCACTTGCACCGTAAATAAAAACCATAACACCAACACAAATTGATAATTTTAACGTCCTCCCTAGTCCCGGTAACCCAATCCCGCGGCCATATTGGACGGCCCCGGGGCTCCTGTAGCACCGGGATATAAATTTTACACGTAAGCCAGCTATAATGAAATGCCTGCCCTTTCCTGAGAGTGGGTTAAGTATACCAAGTTACGTAGACTTAATCGAGAAAGGCGAAGATACGGCGATTTTCTTAGTTAAGAAGTAGAATTTTCTCAAGTTACATTTTGAAGCAATTAGTTAATTAAGTGTTTGTAAATAGAGCTTATTTTGGTTTGGATCGTAATTGAAAGCAGGTTTCGAATTACAAGATGTATTGAGGCGTAACTTATTTATTGAAGCCGGAGAGTGGTAGCCTGAGTTGATAGAGCATTTAGCTTATATGTCGTCTGAGGTGTGCTACACATCCGGGGTTGCGGGACTGTTCGACAAAGATACCGTGGCCCCGGAACACAAAGGGCGATGAAGGAACATGGAAGGGTTTTAGTCAGTAAAAGTGTGACACTCCCTCCTGCTCCGCCCAGAGCGGGAGGAGTCATTTGAAGAATTCCCATTCGAAAAAAAAAAGGTGTGCTTATACACTTTTTAGGGTTCCGTACCCGAAGGGTAACCAACGGAACTATTTTACTAAGCCGCCGCTGACCGTCCGTCCATCTGTCTACCAGAGAGCTATATCTCATGATCCGTAATAGGTAGACAGATGTAATTTTCACTGAAGGTGTATCTCTGTTGCCGCTATAACAGCAAACAACAAAATAAATTTAAAATTACGGATCCCTTCATGCGCGAGTGCGACTCGCAAATGGCCGGTTTTTAGTATTCGACATTAATCAGCTAACAACAACAACAGCCCATAACGTCCACTGCTGGACACAAGCCTCTCCCATGATGGCAGGAATTTGCCGTAATCTCCACGCTTGGCAGGCGGATTGGAGATCGCAGTGATGAAAGACTAACAGAAAACGCTGTTGCCCATTCTCAGGTCTACGGAGGCGCAAGGTGTTTTGCCTCAGACATTAGTCGCCTTATACGACACCCGTGAGTGTAATGGGTTGGTTCTATTCTACTCTGCCGGATACCACACGGCTAATCAGCAAAGCTGTGTGACAAAATCGAATAAGTGTTGCTTAGGGTTAGATTTGTTGTTCACATATACTGCCTAATCAAATGTGCCTACTAGAAAAAGTGAGACATCATCTTCCTGTCCTCATTCCATTCTTCTTGAGGTCGTCGCAACACGTTTTCTTGTTCCATTCTCCCCTGTCTGACGTCACGGCATCATTTACTCCTTTCTCTTTCATAACACTCCTCACACAATCCATCCATCTTTTCTTTGGCCTTCCTCTCCCTTTCCATCCATCAAAATTCATATCCATCCCTCTTTTAGTCGCAGAAGTGAGTATCACGCCATTAACAACAGCATAATATTCATAGTTATTTTCGGGCATATGCAAACTATGGTAACTTCTGAGTCGTGAGTCGTCGTTTACATTCGAATAAGTCATGTTTCTCTTAGATCACTTTTGACCGTACCGTAGGTACTACCGCGTTCACTGTCGGTCGAGCATTTTTCGGTCGTATGGTCTAAGTAATAAGGTTGAATAGTGAGCGCGGTAGTACAGACAACAAAATGAATAAGTAACCATGGTCGTCTTCGCATGAAATTTAATTATATAAAAAAAAACTAACAATTTAATTTAACTTCAATCGAAAACATCCATTAGCTTCTAAGAAAAGTTCAATTATACAATATTTTGACCCGGGTTACTTATTTGGTTTGTTGACCGTACATGACTAAATCTGTACAAGACTTCAGTGAGTAGATTGATAATTACGTGGTTTCAATTTCAATGAAATTACTTTTTAACAGGAGTCCGTAAAGTATTTAATATTCCATACGTACAATATAGCTAGTTTAAAATACTAATAAAATTACGTATGCATTGGTACTTAAAGCTGAAACTAACATACAAAAGTGCTAATTATGACTTTAGCACTGGGTACAGTGGGCAATAAAAAGGCAGTTATTGTGGTTATGCAGAATATAAGTTATAAAACTGTTTTACTATTGAACCTTACTTACTATTTATTCGGGGAAATATGATATAGTTAATACCGAATATAGATTATATATTTTTAAAATGGTTGTGGGTTATTTGAAATAAAGTTATTTTCCATTGCAACAATCTGTTTAGTGTGGTTAGTGCCTAACCTGGTGTCAGAGTTTTTATGTCGCCCATGTGCCTCTGACTTAGCTTTGCATGCCGCCGAGAAACATCTCTCAGGTGTGATGCTGGTTTGGTTTCCTCACGATGTTTTTCCTTCACCGAAGCAAGTGATAATTATAAAATACGCACATGAATCCGACAAATCTGAGGTTCGTATCTTGTAATGTGTATGCCTTTTACATGTTTTTTACTTACATTTTTGGATATTATTAACCTGAAAATTTAAGCATTCGTCCTCCCTAGGTAGCTTCATGGTCATTTCTTGGAGGCTTAGCAACGGCTTTGGCCTTTTTACCTTGTAATTCAAGTTATTTAAGTTTTTATCTTTATTAAATCTTTGTTTACTTTTGTGATGTCAGTTAGTGGCAACCCTAGTTTTATTTTTAATTTATTGCTGGAGCTATTTGTAGGTTGTATAGGTAAATCACATCGACCTCATTCGATTTTCTTTTTAATAATTTTCTAATTTTAAAATGTAATTTATGTGGAGTTGACAGGAGCCTGGTGGTGGAATGGGCAGTCTACGTTCAGAGCTGAGAGCAGTAACACCTCTGAGAAGCTCCATATAAAAGTATTTGTAAAAGGGCAGTTACCCTTATTCTTCGGTTTTAAGTCGGCCTCTCTCCGTGCCGCACCCTCACGAAGAACACCTGGAAACCTTGATCCTTGAGCTACACAAGCCTGATGAAGATTTGATGCTCCTCGGCCCTCCTCCTACGGCCTGAGGATTGACGGTCCTCGGCCGTCCACCACCGTCTGAAGACGGATGCCCTCGGCCCTCCTCCTACGGCCTGAGGATTGACGGTCCTCGGTCGTCCACCACCGTCTGAAGACAGATGCCCTCGGCCCTTCTCTACGGCCTGAGAGTTGATGGTTCCTCGGTCCTCCTCCACAGTCTGAAGACGGACGTTCTTCAGTTATTTATTCCATTCTGCGTTTCATCTTCAGTACTTTCCGCCAGCTTCACTGGCATTAGTAATTAAGTAGCTCCAGCCTTTAGATTATCTTTGTTAATAAATTCTTATAACTCGTCCCCTTTATTTCTTTTAACAGTGCTCCCCTCCAGACTGAAAGTTAGGTAGGTGAGTGCTCAGTGACCTTACAGTTTTGTGGATCCTATCCAGGAAAATGTAACGTTACAATCTTGGGTTCGAACTCGAGACCTATGACTTGGCAGTCACACCACTAGACATTTGTGTCAGAAAGTGTAATGTAAAATGCGAGCGTAGCGAGAACGCGTCACATCCAATCAATGTCATAGCCTATATATCTCAAAAAGCCAAGCCAAGTAACCAAGCTATCACTGCTTCCATTGCAGTAATACAATGCCCAAGAATGTGTGAACCATAGCTTACATTAATTTGATTCATAGCGTCTTATAGAGTTTTTAAAAGTTTATGAATGTTAAAGTTTTAACTTGTAATTATTAGGCTCAAACTATTAACGACTTTTTAATTACAGAAGAAAATAATTTGACTAAAACCTTTTATTTTCATTGACATGAAAACGGTTTTTAAATTACCCTCCGTAGAAATTTTTAAAACCGTTTTAATAATTACATTTTAGCAATGAAGATGAAAATAATATCGTACTAAGGGCTTTTTGTAATGTAGGTATAGTATAGTTAAGTTAATCGTTTGAAAAGTCTAGACTCATTAAGAAAGGATTTTTCTTTAAATGTTGATAACGACAGGTCGAGAAATTTAGCAAGAATAACAACATATGTACGAGAAGAATAGATGATACCATAAAACAATAATTCCAAGACACTATAATCTCAAAAAAAAAAACTTAATTTTGGGCCTGAAAATCCGATGTATTTTCAATTAATAGCCAACATTTTTAGTTGCTTTGAAATCAATTAACAGTTTAGTCATTGAGTTGATCAAACAGTAACGTCACAACGTGCTATTGTCATACAAAATCTATGAGGAGAGAATCGCGTTTTGACAGCTCTTAAAAACTAGGTATGTCAATTGATTGGTGTGACAACTTAGTTTTAACACGTCAATTTATTCCTTTCACTTGTAACAATCAATGTAACCAAATCTTGGAAGCCAATTTTGCGCTACTTCTAAATATTTTATCGAAAAGAGACTTTGTATGTACATCATGCATCTTATCCTATACCTACCTTGGAGAGTGTTGCTTAACTTTTCTTAGACAGGTCACCCATTTGAGTGTAAGAAAATGGAAACACGATGGTTAGCTCAGTGGTTGTAGGATCGATTCATTCGAAATATTGTAAGACTTGCAAATTGAGCAATTGAGCCGTGTGGTATCCGGCAGAGTAGAATATAACCAACCCATTACACTCACTGGTGCCGTATAAGGCGACTAATGTCTGAGGCAGAACACTTTGCGCCTCCGTAGACCAGAGAATGGGCAGCAGCGTTTTCTGTTAGTCTTTCATCACTGCGATCTCCAATCCGCCTGCCAAGCGTGGAGAGTACGGAAAATTCCTCCCATCATGGGAGAGGCTTATGTCCAGCAGTGGACGTTGTGGTCTGTATTGTTGTTGTTGTTGCAAATTGACTCCGGGTTCTGGAAGCGAGATAACCGTTTCTAAATGCATCCATGCAGTAGTAAGAACTCCCAAAACCGCTCTCAGCACTCTAACCCTTAAATTAGCAACTCTATTTGTAGTGGTTCAAATTTCGTTTGAAATACTGTTAGAATAAAGTTCTAATCAGCTTGCACTACAAAGCGGTTGTTACGTCAGTCACTGCGGCCGAATAGTGCGAAATGAGTGGTTTTTTGCGATTTACAAAAAATCTATTGATTGGACTAAAAAAATAAAACACATAAGACCTGCTTTATAGTTAGTTCAGTTAGTATGCAAAGTTTCATAATCTAATTTGAAGTAATTTTTGAATAACAGCGGTTTATTGTTCGATTTGGAGGTAACTTTGGATTTTTTTTCTATAGAGAAAAGTTAATGGAATCGTGTTTTCGTCACACATAAGACTTAGCATTATTCCTCAACTTTACCATATATTCATTTCATTTAATGCTGCAGTATTTTAGGCGTAACGGAGGATCATGCTAAGCCATTTGAGGGATATATAGCCCTTAAAAGCGCTGTCATCTTCATCATCATTCAGAGCCAAACTTCACCCACTGCGGGTATAGGTCTCTCTTTGTCTGTGCCAAGCTCCACGCAGTCACTAAAATAAAATAAAATTATGCCAAAATGCTAAACCGCCAAATACTGCCAAATTGTTGCAGGGTTGACAGTAAGTACGTACAGGTTTTTTTTTTCATAAAACCCTTATGACTATGAAAACGACACGAGATTGCCGACAAAAATTCTAACCATAAAATCCATAAATTCCTCAGTCGAGAAAGATGACAAGCTTGAGGCGACAAGTTTTATCACACTGGGACCTGAAACTGTCATCGTTCAAAAAGATATTATACGTTTGAGGACGGAGGAGCTTTTTAATTTCCAGGAAGGAAAAATGGACGAAAACCATAGATAAAATCGCTGATACTTTGACGACGTACATTTAATTACTGTTGTAGGAGAAAAACTGAAACTACCGCAAACAGCAACAGAATTGGTAAACTTAAAAAAATAAACCTGTGCTTTCGATTTGGCAAAATTTTAGAACATTCTTCATACAACAAAAACTAGGGTGCACTATGCACTTCTATATATCTTCTAACATCTATACGTATACAAATAAATAAAATTGTACTTACTATATAGTACTTAAAACAAAAAACATTTTTTTTAAACTTTGTCCCTGTTTTTTCCGGCTAACCTCTGAAACGGCTGGACCGATTTTGACGGGACTTTACTGCCATATAGCTGATAATTATTACATGGAGTAACTTAGGCTACTTTTATTTTAGAAAAACAATTAGGGTTCCGTGCAAAATAAAACACCCTTGAACTTGTAAATAAAATCCGATTCAAACAGGGATGTAATATTTATATAATAATATCACGTGGACGAATATCGCAGGCAACAGCCAGTTTTCTAATAAAACCACAATTTACAATTTTCTTCACAAAGTTCTACTACATCAGCCCATAACGTCCACTGCTGGACATAAGCCTCTCCCACGATGGGAGGAATTTTTCGTAATCTCCAAGCTTGGCAGGCGGATTGGAGATCGCAGTGATAAAAGACTAACAGAAAACGCTGCTGCCCATTCTCTGGTCTACGGAGGCGCAAGGTGTTCTGCCTCAGACATTAGTCGCCTTATACGACACCCGTGAGTGTAATGGGTTGGTTCTATTCTACTCTGCCGGATACCACACGGCTATACACGGCACAAAGTTCAACGACCTGATAAAGAAAACCTCCGTACATTCAAGCTGTGTGTGACGTAATAAATCGTCGTATGTCTGAGGTAGGACCACTTCCACTACGGGCGGCCGTTTAAAATCACAAATAATAGTTAAGGGAAGCGCGCCGGTTTGTTTGTGTTTACATGTGCCACTGATACGAGAATGGGTTTGTGCACGCGAGGGTTAAGTCAAAGGGAAGTTGAGTGATTTTTGCTTTTCGTAGTATTGTTTGTAAAGGGTTTTAGAGCTAGGGCGCTTAGAATATCGGTTATAGAAAATTCTACACCATAATCTAAACTAATATTAGAGGAGCTCGTGGCTAAATAATAACAGCCGCTCGGGTTGATCGTTAGGTTAAGCCGTGCTTGCCTAGGTTGGTCTGTGGATGGGTGACCCATAACAGAGTTTCCTCCGTGCCTCGGAAAGCACGTTAAGCCGTTGGTCCAGGCTGTCATTTGTAGATCTTTGACAGTTGTTAGGTAGTCAGAGGCCCAAAAAGTCTGACAACCAGTCTTACCAAGGGGTATCGTATTACCCGGTACTCACTGGGTTGTGGAGGTCAGATAGGCAGTCGCTCCATGTAAATACTGGTATTCAGCTGCATCCGGTAAAACTGGAAGCCGACCCCAACATAGTTGGGAAAAGGCTAGGCAGATGAATTGGCAAAGGTTGACTGGTAGAAAATGCCTATGGCATTAAGTCCGCCTCTGTACTTTGTGCTTGAAGTGTTAAATAAATAAATAAATGAATCTAAACTAATATTATAAAGAGGAAAGATTTGATTTTTTTGTTTGTTTGTTACGATTTAACTCAAGAAATACTCAATTGATTTTAAAAAATCTTTCACCATTATAAAGCTACATCTTTACTGAGTAACAAAGGCTATAAATTATATTGATATCATTCAAATTAGCCGAGTTATCATAATTTTCGCTAACGAAGTCGCGTGCGAAGTGCTTGTGTAAAATAATAATGCTCTTAGTCATAAAAATAACGGATCGCAGAAAATATTGAGTTTTTTCCATCAGGAATTTTTCAAGAGCAGCAACGAAGTCTGGATTTGTGCCGGGTTGATGGCAATAGAGTCGTCGCCAATTACATGGGACTTGAACAAAACTGACGAAATATTGCTGGACATTACACACAGCGCCATCTAGTGCCACACTAAGCAACGAGGCTTGTGTCGTGGACACCAGATAGTTGATATACTGCATAGATACTTTTTGTTTGTAAATACATACTTTTTATTCATATAAACATCCATGACTCGGAAACAAATGTCCATGCTCAACACACAAACATTTGCTCCGACCGGGATTCGAACCCGGGACGCTAAGAACGTAAGGCAGCCTCACTACCGCTGCGCCAATCGGGTCGTTAAATGAAATGTGGGTGTACTATTAGGTACTCCTCTGCCAAACCCTTTGGGGATTACAGGCGTGATGTTATGATATTGATTTTTCACGAGTTTGCATGAAACCAGTTTATAAATTACTGATTCACAAAGCGAATCCTTCAACCTAACAATCAAGACATTAATCAACGCAAAATTGATTAGAGGTCACAAAAAACGCAACATTTCATTTTAAAATCTACCTTAAACTTCCCTCTCTCTTTCACGCGTTTCCTTGATAGCCGTATGATTAAGGTTTGCCGCCGTCAAAGACGACTTAGATTAAGATAATTCCTGTAACCGAGGGAACAGATCAAAGTGAAGTAGAACTGGGAATGTACCTTGATGTCACGTCGCTTACAGAGACGGATTTATATGATTAGTTGAGTGCGCGTTACAATGTCTGTGAAGTTCGTAAATGAGATGTGAATCAAGTACCTTATTATGAATACTTTAATGATATGTGACATGTGGCTTAAACATAAATCGTATTTATTTCTGTAAGTTGGTTATAAAATAAAAGCTTATAAAAAAAGAGGACCTCGTGGCTACATGATAATAACCGCACGGGTCGATTTTCGAGGTTAAGCCGCGCTTGCGAAGGTTGTTCTGTAGATTGGTAACCTACATATCAAGTTTCAAAGAGCTTTGATAGTCGTTACAGGTAATAAGTGACCAGCCAGTCTTACCAAGGGGTATCGTATTACACAATCCTAACCGGATTGTGGAGGTCAGATAAGCAGTCGCTCTATGTTAAATACTCGTGCTCAGCTGCGTCCGGTTAAACTGGTAGCAGACCCCAACATAGTTGGGAAAAGGCTGGACGGAAGATATGATGAGGCGTGAATAGAAAACAACAGACCAAAAAAACGTTCACGTAGATTTTTAAATCAATATGCTACGTTTTATTGCTCGCATTTAGCCGTGTGGTATCCGGCAGAGTAGAATAGAACCAACCCATTACACTCACGGGTGTCGTATAAGGCGACTAATGTCTGAGGCAGAACACCTTGTGCCTCCGTAGACCAGAGAATGGGCAGCAGCGTTTTCTGTTAGTCTTTCATCACTGCGATCTCCAATCCGCCTGCCAAGCGTGGAGATTACGGCAAATTCCTCCCATCATGGGAGAGGCTTATGTCCAGCAGTGGACGTTATGGGCTGTTGTAGTGTATTACCCGCAAATTTAGTAAGATAACACAATAGGCCACTCCACCCCTCTTACAAGTATGATCATCTTGTCTTATAATTAAGAAGTGCCTAATTCACCTTGAATGAATATTAAACTTAATATCCAGCCTCTTGTTTTCCAAGTAGATACTTATAATCTTGGATATTCTGTTCAATGTGCTAATAAAAGATAAAGTTTGCCTAATTTAATTAGTAAGATACCTTTATAATAGAATATTTGGTATTATTTATTGCGAACATTTTAGTTGAGACACCCAAATAAGGTAGATTTTCAATGAGAATTAACTAGATTATCGAAGTTTAGAGATATTTGAGCCATTAGCCACTTATTTCAAGTAATGGCTTCAACAGTTTCTTTTGGGTTTGATAAATAAATAAAGACAGTGTAATAAAATAGTTTTATCTACACTAATATTATAAAGAGGAAAGATTTGTATTTTTGTATTTTTGTGTGTGTGTGTGTGTATGTTTGTAATGAATAAACTCAAAAACAGCTGCGCCGATTACAAAAATACTTTCACCATTAGAAAGCTACATTCACCCTGAGTAACATAGGCTATATTTTATCCCCGTACTCCCACGGAAACGGGAACTACGCGGGTAAAACCGTGTGACGTCCGCTAGTTTTATATAATTACATGTTTTTTAATCAAAATTATTTTCGTAGGGATTAAAAAACAAATAGTATTTTCATGGCCCTGATTTATTTTTAGTATGATCACCATTTTAATGAAATTTCTTTATTAAATTGTAATAATTAGATACGAAAAAAGTTTTGATAAAAAATATAGTTTTATTTAGATGAATTTAAAAAAAATAATATAAATGTTAAAAAGCGTCAGTGGCCAGAAAGTCTGACAACCAATCTTACCAAAGGGGTATCGTATTACCCAGTACTACCTGGGTTGTGGAGATCATATAGGCAGTCGCTCCATGTAAAATAGTGGTATTTAGCTAAATCCGGTAAAACTGGAAGCCAACCTCAAGATAGTTGGGAAAAGGCTAGGCCGATTATGATGAACATCAATTTATTCTTATCAAATACATTATTTTGGCCTATGAACATCTAGTTTTATTTTATTGTAATTATTACGTATGTATTGACATTGTCTAACTTTACTATGTACTTAGCATCTCTAGTGTATTCTGTACTTTTGCATACCTTTTGGTTAAATATGGCTGTTGCTATTATATTTGTATGTCACCGTGTATGTACCCATATTTGCAAAATAAATATTTTAACTTATCTTTACAGACACTACCAAAAATTGCTGAATGTTTGAAAGAGAGAAAAGATGAAATAAAATACAGGCTCAACAGTTCAGCGCTCAATATAAAGAATTCTAACACGGCTCAAAAGCAAATTGTACGTAATTTCCACAGCTGAAATCACTTTCTAAAGATTCTGTGCAGTTTATTTTTGTTTCATTCACGTTAGCATGTAGGAGTTAGAACTGATATTTTTTCGAAAATCGGGTAATTATCGTGTTTGAAGCGAGATTTAGAGTTAATTATTCTATTTAATTAGGTAAATAAGAACGCCTACTTATCTTCACCTCTACTTTATTTATTTAGGTACAACATCTCATTTTGTTGCCTCGTGATCTTTGATTTCAGTGCCAGATTTAGATTTTATTAGTGATCACTGTTAAAACTTTATAAAAAGCAAAGTTTTATTGGTTTTTTTTTGGAGTCTGGATTTGTGCCCGGTTGATGGCAATAGGCTCGACCCCTATTACATGGGATTTAATCATGACTGGCGAAATGTAGGTGTACTAATGGGTACACTTCTGTCTAACCTTTTGAGGATTATAGGCGTGATGTTATCTAAATATATAAAAGAAGAAACTGACTGACTGACTGACTGATTGACTGACTGACTGACTGACTGACTGACTGACTGACTGACTGACTGACTCATCTATCAACGCACAGCCCAAACCGCTGGGTCTACAGATTCCAAATTTGGCAAGTAGGTTCCTTATGTGGTCTAGGGGTGCACTAAGAAAGGATTTTTCAAAATTCATCCCCTAAAGGGGTTAAACGGGGCTCCAAAGTTTGTATGGGGAAACAAGATTAGTTAGACTATTTTATTCGAAACTTCACAGGAGTGCTCCTATTGATAAATGAGTAGAAATGGGTTTCAGGTTTTTTCAGAATTCAACCCCTAAGAGGGGGAAATGGGGTGGCAAAGTATAAAAATCAATGCACAGCCCAAACCGCTGAGTCTAGAGATTCCAAATTTGGCAAGTAGGTTCCTTATGTGGTCTAGGGGTGCACTAAGAAAGGATTTTTCAAAATTCAACCCCTAAGGGGGTTAAATGGGAATCCAAAGTTTGTATGGGTAAAACAAGATTAGTTAGACTATTTTATTCGAAACTTCACAGGAGTGCTCCTATTGATAAATGAGTAGAAACGGGTTTCAGGGTTTTTCAGAATTCAACCCCTGAAAGGGGGAAATGGGGTGGCAAAGTATAAAAATCAATTCACAGCCCGAACCGCTGAGTCTAGAGATTCCAAATTTGGCACAAAGGTTCTTTATGAGGTTTAGGGGTGCATTAATAAGAAAGGATTTTTCAAAATTCACCCCCTTATGGGTTGGAACGGGAGTCCAAAGATTACGTGGGGAAACAAGATTAGTTAGACTACTTTATTCGAAACTTAACAGGAGTACTCCTATCGATAAATGAGTTAACGTTTGTGTTTCAGTTTTTTTTTCAGAATTCAACCCCTAAAGGGGGAAATGCGGTAACAAAGCCTGAAATTCAACATAGGTATTGTTTTTATGGTGAATTGGGTCGGGTGTATTACAAAAACAACTATTTTAAGATTTAATGTGGCAGACCTGAAATACTACCATTCCCTGTTGGGGTGCGATGGGGTTGAAATGTCTAAAAATCAATATGGGTGTCGAAACCGAGATTATCAGGGGTGTTGATGTCGAAAATGACATTTATTTTGAGATCCAGATGATAATGACTGTGATTACGATGATGATGATTGTGATAATGATGATTGTGATAACGATGATAATGATTGTGATTACAATGATAATAAGTGTGATAACGATGATGGTGATTGTGATAGTGATTGTGATTGTAATGGTGATTGTGACAGTGACGGTGATTGTGATAGTGTCGGTGATTGTGATGGTGATAGCGATGGTTGTGATAACGAGGACGGAGATTGTGATGATGATGATTGTGATTACGATGATAATGATTGTGATTACGATGATAATGATTGTGATAACGATGATGGTGATTGTGATAGTGATTTTGATGGTGATTGTGATGGTGATGGTGATTGTGATTGTGATTGTGAAAGTGGCAGTGATTGTGATGGTGATTGTGATTGTGATTGTGATTGTGATGGTGATTGTGATAGTGATGGTGAGTGTGATAATGACTGTGATTACGATGATAATTATTGTGATATTGATGATGGTGATTGTGATAGTTATTTTGATGGTGATGGTGATTGTGATGGTGATTGTAATAATGATGTAGATTATTGTGATAACGAGGGTAGTGATTGTGATGGTGATGATGATTGTGATGGTGATGGTGATTGTGATTTTGATTGTGATAACGAGGGTAGTGATTATGACGGCGTTTGTGATAATGATTGTGGTTGAGATAGTGATGGCGATTGTGATCATGATGATTGTGATTAAGATGATAGTGATTGTGATTACGATGACAATGATTGTGATAACGAGGGTAGTGATTGTGACGGTGATTGTGATAATGATTGTGGTTGAGATAGTGATGGCGATTGTGATCATGATGATTGTTATTAAGATGATAGTGATTGTGATTACGATGATAATGATTGTGATTACGATTATAATGATTGTGATGACGAGGATGGAGATTGTGATGATGATGATTGTGAAAACGATGATAATGGTTGTGATTACGATGATAGTGATTGTGATGATGATGACAATGATTGTGATAACGATGATGGTGATTGTGATACTGATTTTGATAGTGATTGTGATGGTGATGATAATTGTAATAGTTATTCTGAGAGTGGTGGTGATTGTGATGGTGATAGCGATGGTGATTGTGATGGTGATTGTGATGGTCATTGTGATGGTGATTGTGATGTTGATTGTGATGGTGATTATGATGGTGATTCTGATGGTGATTGTGATGGTGATTATGATGGTGATTGTGATGGTGATTGTGATGGTGATAATGATGGTGATTGTGATGGTGATTGTGATGGTGATTGTGATGATGATGGTGACTGTGTTTGTGATGGTGATTGTGATGGTGATTGTGATTGTGATGGTGATTGTGATGGTGATGGTGATTGTGATGGTGACTGTGATGGTGATTGTGATGGTGATTGTGATAGTGATGGTGAGTGTGATAATGACTGTGATTACGATGATAATTATTGTGATATTGATGATGGTGATTGTGATAGTTATTTTGATGGTGATGGTGATTGTGATAGTGATTGTGATAGCGACAGTGATGGGGATTGTGATGGTGATTGTGATTGTGATAGTGATGGTGTCTGTGATTGTTATGGTGATTGTGATGGTAATTGAGATAGTGATGGTGATGGTGAGTGTGATAATGACTGTGATTACGATGATAATTATTGTGATAACGATGATGGTGATTGTGATAGCGATAGTGATGGGGATTGTGATGGTGATTGTGATAGTGATGGTGATTGTGATAGTGATTGTGATAGCGATAGTGATGGGGATTGTGATGGTGATTGTGATAGTGATGGTGATTGTGATTGTTATGGTGATTGTGATGGTGATTGTGATAATGATTGTGGTAATTATGGTGGTTGTGTTAATGATGATAATTGGTGATAATGATGGGGACTGTGATAGTGATGGTGATGGAGATTGTGATGCTGATTGTGATTGTGATAGTGATAGTGATGGTGATTGTGATAATGATGGCGGTTCTGATAGTGATGGTGATTGTGATAATAATAATTGTGATGATTATGAAATGTGGCACATAGATAGTTTATAACCTGGATTAACATGGAGGACACTATTATCCCTTTAGTATGATCTAGTGGGACAGTTACCGAACTTCACGCGGGCGAAGCCGCGGGCAACAGCTAGTCTAAATATATAAAAGAAGAAACTGACTGACTGACTGACTGACTGACTGACTGACTCATCTATCAACGCACAGCCCAAACCGCTGGGTCTACAGATTCCAAATTTGGCAAGTAGGTTCCTTATGTGGTCTAGGGGTGCACTAAGAAAGGATTTTTCAAAATTCATCCCCTAAAGGGGTTAAACGGGGCTCCAAAGTTTGTATGGGAAAACAAGATTAGTTAGACTATTTTATTCGAAACTTCACAGGAGTGCTCCTATTGATAAATGAGTAGAAACGGGTTTCAGGTTTTTTCAGAATTCAACCCCTAAGAGGGGGAAATGGGGTGGCAAAGTATAAAAATCAATGCACAGCCCAAACCGCTGAGTCTAGAGATTCCAAATTTGGCAAGTAGGTTCCTTATGTGGTCTAGGGGTGCACTAAGAAAGGATTTTTCAAAATTCAACCCCTAAGGGGATTAAACGGGAATCTAAAGTTTGTATGGGTAAAATAAGATTAGTTAGACTATTTTATTCGAAACTTCACAGGAGTGCTCCTATTGATAAATGAGTAGAAACGGGTTTCAGGTTTTTTCAGAATTCAACCCCTAAGAGGGCGAAATGTGGTGGCAAAGTATAAAAATCAATGCACTGCCCAAACCGCTGAGTCTAGAGATTCCAAATTTGGCACAAAGGTTCTTTATGAGGTTTAAGGGTGCACTAAGAAAGGATTTTTCAAAATTTACTCCCTAAGGGGTTGAAACGGGGGTCCAAAGATTACATGGGGAAATAAGATTAGTTAGACTACTTTATTCGAAACTTAACAGGAGTACTCCTATCGATAAATGAGTTAACGTTTGTGTTTCAGTTTTTTTTTCAGAATTCTACCCCTAAAGGGGGAAATGGGGTAACAAAGCCTGAAATTCAACATAAATATAATTTTTACAAAAACAACGATTTTAAGATTTAATGTGCCAGACCTGAAATACTACCATTCCCTGTTGGGGTGCGATGGGGTTGAAATGTCTAAAAATCAATATGGGTGTCGATACCGAGATTATCAGGGGTGCTGATTACGAAAATGGCATTTATTTTGAGATCCAGATGATAATGATTGTGATTACGATGATGATGATTGTGATAATGATAACGATGATTGTGATGATGATGATTTTGATAACGATGATAATGATTGTGATTACGATGATGATGATGATTGTGATTATGATGATTGTGATAACGATGATAATGATTGTGATTACAACGATAATCAGTGTGATAACGATGATGGTGATTGTGATAGTGATTGTAATGGTGATTGTGACAGTGACGGTGATTGTGATAGTGTCGGTGATTGTGATGGTGATAGCGATGGTTGTGATAACGAGGACGGAGATTGTGATGATGATGATGATTGTGATTAAGATGATAATGATTGTGATTACGATGATAATGATTGTGATAACGATGATGGTGATTGTAATAGTGATTTTAATGGTGATTGTGATGGTGATGGTGATTGTGATGGTGATTGTGAAAGCGGCAGTGATTGTGATGGTGATAGCGATGGTGATTGTGATTGTAATTGTGACAGTGATGGTGATTGTTATAATGATGTAGATTATTGTGATTACTATGATAATGATTGTGATAACGAGGGTAGTGATTGTGATGGTGATTGTGATGGTGATTGTGATGGTGATGGTGATTGTGATTTTGATTGTGATAGTGTTGGTGATTGTGATAATGATGGTGATTGTGATAATGATTGTGGTTGAGATAGTGATGGCGATTGTGATCATGATGATTGTGATTAAGATGATAGTGATTGGGATTACGATGATAATCATTGTGATTACGATTATAATGATTGTGATGACGAGGATGGAGATTGTGATGATGATGATTGTGAATACGATGATGGTGATTGTGATGGTGATGATGATTTTGATAGTTATTCTGAGAGTGGTGGTGATTGTGATGGTGATGGTGATGGCGATGGTGATTGTGATGGTGATTGTGATGGTAATTGTGATGGTGATTGTGATGGTGATTGTGATGGTCATTGGGATGGTGATTGTGATGGTGATTGTGATGGTGAATGTGATGGTGATTGTGATGGTGATTGTGATGGTGAATGTGATGGTGATTGTGATGGTGATGGTGATTGTGATGGTGATGGTGATGGTGATGGTGATTGTGATTGTGATGGTGATTGTGATGGTGATTGTGATGGTGATTGTGATGGTGATTGTGATGGTGATTGTGAATTGTGATGGTGATTGTGATGGTGATTGATATGGTGATTGTGATGGTGATGGTGATGGTGATGGTGATTATGATAGTGATTGGGATTACGATGATAATCATTGTGATTACGATTATAATGATTGTGATGACGAGGATGGAGATTGTGATGATGATGATTGTGAATACGATGATGGTGATTGTGATGGTGATGATGATTTTGATAGTTATTCTGAGAGTGGTGGTGATTGTGATGGTGATGGTGATGGCGATGGTGATTGTGATGGTGATTGTGATGGTAATTGTGATGGTGATTGTGATGGTGATTGTGATGGTCATTGGGATGGTGATTGTGATGGTGATTGTGATGGTGAATGTGATGGTGATTGTGATGGTGATTGTGATGGTGAATGTGATGGTGATTGTGATGGTGATGGTGATTGTGATGGTGATGGTGATGGTGATGGTGATTGTGATTGTGATGGTGATTGTGATGGTGATTGTGATGGTGATTGTGATGGTGATTGTGATGGTGATTGTGAATTGTGATGGTGATTGTGATGGTGATTGATATGGTGATTGTGATGGTGATGGTGATGGTGATGGTGATTATGATGGTGATTGTGATGGTGATTGAGATAGTGATGGTGAGTGTGATAATGACTGTGATTCCGATGATAATTATTGTGATAATGATGATGGTGATTGTGATAGTTAATTTGATGGTGATTGTGATGATGATTGTGATAGTGATTGTGATAGTGATGGTGATTGTTATGGTGATTGTAATGGTGATTGTGATGGTGATTGTGATGGTCATTGGGATGGTGATTGTGATGGTGATTGTGATGGTGAATGTGATGGTGATTGTGATGGTGATTCTTCTTCTTCTTCTTCTTTCTTTTTTTTTTTTTTTTTTTTTTTTTTTGATTGTTATGGTGAATGTGATGGTGATTGTGATGGTGATGGTGATTGTGATGGTGATGGTGATGGTGATGGTGATGGTGATTGTGATTGTGATGGTGATTGTGATGGTGATTGTGATGGTGATTGTGATGGTGATTGTGATGGTGATTGTGATGGTGATTGTGATGGTGATTGTGATGGTGATTGTGATGGTGATTGTGATGGTGATTGATATGGTGATTGTGATGGTGATGGTGATGGTGATGGTGATGGTGATGGTGATGGTGATGGTGATTGTGATGGTGATTGTGATGGTGATTGAGATAGTGATGGTGAGTGTGATAATGACTGTGATTCCGATGATAATTATTGTGATAATGATGATGGTGATTGTGATAGTTAATTTGATGGTGATTGTGATGATGATTGTGATAGTGATTGTGATAGTGATGGTGATTGTTATGGTGATTGTAATGGTGATTGTGATGGTGATTGTGATGGCGATTGAGATAGTGATGGTGATGGTGAGTGTGATAATGACTGTGATTACGATGATAATTATTGTGATAACGATGATGGTGATTGTGATAGTTATTTTGATGGTGATTGTGATGGTGATGGTGATGGTGATTGTGATAGTGATTGTGATAGCGATACTGATGGGGATTGTGATGGTGATTGTGATTGCGATAGTGATGGTGATTGTGATTGTTATGGTGGTGTGATGGTGATTGTGATAATGATTGTGGTAATTATGGTGGTTGTGTTAATGATGATAATTGGTGATAATGATGGTGACTGTGATAGTGATGGTGATGGGGATTTTGATGGTGATTGTGATTGTGATAGTGATGGAGATTGTGATAATGATGGCGGTTGTGATAGTGATGGTAATTGTGATAATACTAATTGTGATGATTATGAAATGTGGCACATAGATAGTTTATAACCTGGATTAACATGGAGGACACTATTATCCCTTTAGTATGATCCAGTGGGACAGTTACCGAACTTCACGCGGGCGAAGCTAGCGAACAGCTAGTGTTACATAAGTATGTTAAAAAAAAAATAAGAACTTTAACGGAGGCGACTAATGCCAGCTGAAGTTTTGCTAAATGTAACTTAAGTCGGGAACAATAGAATATGTGGTAATAGGCACTAGCCTATTACCACATATTCTATTGTTCCCGACTTAAGTTGAAACTATTCCACCATCAATAAATTGCAAATCTATTTACTCCGTCAGTTAGAGAATTGGAAAATAAACACACACGTATTTTTGTTTTTGTAAATCAATGAATATTGACAAAGATAAAACGCATCAAAACTCGAGAGTGGGGGCTCTTAATGTCATAACGCACTAAAATTATAGCACCGCGTGACGTATTGAGAATTTTAAAAGTGTCGTATCTTCGTCAGTTTTGGTTTACGTTACAAAAGAAAAAATACGTGTCAAATATTTTTTGATAATCTATCTGACGGACATATTAGATTTTTTCAGGAACAAGCCTATTGCGAATAGCAACCACAAACCCAATGGTATTCGTTTGGTAATTTAATTTAAAAAATCAATGATAGAAAATTGATTAAGAGTTTGATCTGTTATTACTGTCCCACTGAAGGGCAAAGGCAGTAAACAAAATTAAAAAGCATTTTATCCTCAACAGGGTGTAAAACACCTCTTAACGAAGCCGAAAGGCACTTATTCTCCCCGTCATTGCGATATTTTTTTTATTCTACACCATACCTTCTAGTTACGGAGATATTGGGGGTCAAACTTCCAACTTTTTGACAAGTTTTTTTTTTAATACAAGTTTTTAATGTTAGTTTTTTACTCTAAACACCTCCACGACCCCCGTACTATTCAATCCATCCATCAGCACATTTTTTTTAGTTCGTTACATTGAGTTCTACCCCTGCAAAACATGATTTTTCACCCCAAAAAAGAAATCGTTTCCCAGCAATATTTTTGCGTAAAGTTACTTAGTTTGATGTACAGAATGCTTGGTTGTCGGCTTCGTGATGAGGTCTTTTACACCCTGTATGTAAGTTGTTGGTTGGAAAACATCGTGAGGAAACTAGCATGCTTGAGAGATATTTCCGGACGGCATGTAAAGCCAAGTCACTTGTCCATGGCTGGCATAAAAATGCTGACACCAGGTTAGGCACACGGTTACACGACAAAGAAAGAAGGCATTAGTACGCCCTCAAACTTTTTTTTTCCATTCTTTTTTTTTTTTCTTTTGTTTCTGATGGGAAATCATCAAATGACTCCTCCCGCTCTGGGCGGAGCAGGAGGGAGTGTCAGACTTTTACTGACTAAAACCCATCCATGTTCCTTCATCGCTCTTTGTGTTCCGGGGCCACGGTATCTCTTTCGAGTCAGTCACAGTCCCGCAACCCCGGCAGGATTCGGTCCAACCATACCACCAATCAGTAATGTTAAAGGTCTTTAATAAAAGACTCTATGTGAATTGTTTTAAAGCTCTTATATCAAAGTCTTCACCATAACATCTTAATTGCTTTACTCAATTTCCAAGAAGTTCCTCTCGACTGGTGGTTATTTTCATATTTCCAGTAGCTGTTAGCTACCTACAAAGTGATAGGTACTTACCCTAACTTAATTTGAGGCAGGTAAGATCAAAGTACGCTGTAGTTTGATAATAGTGTTACATTAATCGGTTCAGTGATTTCCGAGATTAGTCTAATCAAGACACAAAAAGGCATGGTTTTGTGGCTGTTAGCTACATTTTTTGGATATATAATAGAGTGTCCAAAATCAGGACCGAAGTTTTTTTTTTTTGTTTTTCTAATACCCGTCTTTATAGAAGTTTCACTTCAATAATAAATTCATGTAATTGTTGATCACAATATTATTTCAGCTTACTGTACTCTAACTTTTGTTTTCTTGTGGTCCCAAAATACTACTCAAAAATTTTTAAGGGGAATCCGGGACCGCGGTCCTGGTCCCGAAAGCCCCCCGACCCCGAATTGAGTTGATGCCAAAATGCACAGGATTGATTTTCTTTTATTATTTGAAGTTAAGCCCTGAATTATACAACTAACTGTAATCCTCGACTTCGTTTGCATAAAACCAGCCTACTTGGTCAACCCTGGGTGTTTAAAAATTTAAATTGATTTCAGTAAATAAAATTAATAATGAAGGTGAAACTATCACCTTCATTATTAATTTGTTTTGATTAAAATTAATTATAAGTTTTCAAACTGACAATGACATGGTCACTAACATTATCATTCACTCAGATGAGGGATCAGTGATAAGCGTTCTGATAAGTGCGCAGTCCTAATGAACTGAAACTAATTCAAATATGGCAAAGCAAAGTTCTTGATTCGAAAGGAATTTATTTTGTTAAAGGAAAAACGCTTTTCTTGATTCAGTCCAGTTCATTCATTAAGTTGGAATCACAAAAATGTGAGGAAGGGAACTTTTTCCGTAAAGAATCTTTTTCAGAATGTAAATAGAGATAATGAACCTTGCGGAACTAGGTTTTGTACTTGAACCTGAAAAGGGTCACTAAGGTCTTGGAACTGGTCACTATGGACCGCGTTTTCAAGGTCCGCCTGATGATGGCTGACCATCATTACATACAGTGCCTCGGAAAGCACGTTAAGCCGTTGGTCCCGGCTGTCATTTGTAGATCTTTAATAGTCGTTGCATATAGTCAATGGCCCGAAAGTCTGACGAGTCTTACCAAGGGGTATCATATTACCCAGTACTAAGGCTGCGGTCTGACCTTGCTGGCTATCCTGGCTTGAAATCCACATCTCTTCTCCACTCCTGCCATGTGATTGGTGAATCCGCTCCGCCTCTGTGGAACCGCAGCCTAACTGGGTCGTGGAGGTCAGATAGACAGTAGCTCCAAGTAAATTAGTCGTATTAAGCTGCATTCGGCTAGATTGGAAGCCGATCCCAACACAGTTGGGAAAAAGGTTGGGCTGATGATGAGACGTTCACTGTAGAATATTGCTCAAGTTGTCAATGGTTTCTGTAGCGATGTTAGCCCGTCGTAGCGTATGCACCATTGACCTGCACCATCAATGGTGCAGATGAGACTAATAAGTTTCGTTTGCACTATTAATGGTAAAAACAAAACCACGGATTGGGTATGGTCTTATCTGCACCATTGAGATGACACAATATACTATCAATGCGCAAAAAAATTGCATAATGGAGGTGTAATATTAAAAAAAAAGAATGTACACCATTACAGAGGTACGTACGTAGCATTTATGATTGGTTTCAAAGGCAAAGAAAATATATATAGACTAGTGAGTAAAACCGGTGGATGCAGCACGGGTCGCGGGGTTTTTTTATGTTTCACAAGCTTATCCAAAATTCCTTTTATAACCAGTCATGAAACTGAAGACACGAGTCTAAGGCTAAGACAATATAGGTGTCAGTCAACTTTAATAAGTAGGTACATAAGCATTCCATATTCCCAACCCTATTAAAATGCTTTTACCTTGAGGTAAACACCATACCATTATGTGTAATTTTCGTCAAAGAGAAATTATTATGTGTCAAATTAATCGCGCGTCTTTGATCAAAGGGTGGGATCTAATTGTGTATCAGTGGGGGTGTTGTACCGTATAAGAATGTTTATGATACTTATATCTCTATTACCTTTAAACGAGCAATTCTTGTATACGGTGTAAACAACCTCGTCACGTCTCAAAAATAATGCTGTTGATGTGACATTTACTGATCAATTGTTTATCTAATATTATTATTTTTAACATTTATTTATAAATACATCTTGACTTTCTCATTATTTTAATACATTATATTTTAATTTAATAACTCTAGTGACATTGTATTTTATTTTATTTTTTGTTTTTCTTTCTGCTAATGTTTTAATATTATTTGCCACGGTGAAATTACCAAAATTATGTTACTAATTAGAGTTGCAATGAATTGTATAATAAATAATAATGTTTGTGATATAGTCTAAGCTTGAGATTTGCATGCCTCAAGGCGTAATAAGGTTGAACTATTATCTATTTTTTTTTTTAACAACTTTATGTAATTACCCATATTAGCAAATACATGATTTTGAATTTGAATTTAAAACCGTCAACCAAACATTGAATCATTCCCCCTACGTCAAGTCCCTTTACGCCGTCAACTCGTGATTTTTCTTGGTTTTGATGCACTGTCTTTTGTTTCGCCTCGACATAGCTGTCACAGAGTACAGTCACATTAAAAACGAAATAATGGCTTTTTAATTAATAAAGTTATTTTGCACACCCGGTGCTGTATTTTAATTAATAAAGTTATTTTGCACATCCGGTGCTGTATTTTAATTAATAAAGTTATTTTGCACATCCGGTGCTGTATTTTAAATAATACATTGATAACCCACCAAAAAGTACTAGGCTAGCACAATCCTCTACGCAAAAATTATTGCTGGGAAGTGGCTCTTTTTTGGGATGAAAAATCACGTTTCACGGTAAAACTCAATGTACCGTACTCAAAACATTTTGCTGATGGACGCATTTAATAGTAAACGGGTTACTGAGGTATTTAAAGTAAAGTGATGACCTAAAATGTCCATCTTTGTGTAGTCTTTTTTAATCAGAGATGCAACTAAATTGGTAAGACCAGCAATGCCCAACCCAAGTTGGTTTTGAGCTCTTTCGAGGAAATTGTCCCGATGTTTAATATTATCACTTATTACAGCAGATATTTCTAAGTTTATCTTTGGAGCTAACCTGTAAAGCTACCTATTATTTATAAAAAAACTTGTGAAAAAGTTCGAACTTTGACCTCCAATATCTCCGTAACTAGTTGGTTCCCAAGCATAGTCCAGAACAAAAAATATCGCAATGACGGAGGGAACAAGTGCCTTTCGGCTTCGGTAAGTACCTCTTTCCACCCTTTTTAAATCAAAATTACTCTTTTTTGTAACATAACGACGGAATTTTACCGCTCTGCATACTGGTACCGGCAAGAAATAGCTCGTCAGGTTTTTTTTTGGCCGGGTACATATCCCTGTCAGTTTTAGCTGACACATGGCCAATTTAGCATTGCTGATTTGGTTTCACCACGTCGGCAATTCCTGGGAACATAGAATTAGTTTTTCTTGATTTCTCACACATTGCCAGTTTGCCACTCGTCATCTGCCTAGCCTTTTCCCAACTATGTTGGAGTTGGCTTTCAGTCTTACCGGGTGTAGCTGAACACCAGTATTTTGCATGGAGTGACTGAACCAAGAACTCAGTTAGTACTGGGTAATATGATACCCCTTGGTAAGACTGGTTGTCAAACTTTCGTGCCACTGACTATAGTTGCTGCCAGTTAAAATCGCAATAGCGGTTATTGCCCTTCCTTAAGAGGTCTGCGACCGATGCGTAGTTCATACAAACGTAATACCAAAATAATTTGTAAATCACACATATTCTTAAGGTAGTGTGTCTTTATTCCGATTGGAATACAGAATATCTAGGTTCCCAAATATATATTTTGAATGGACACTGATTTAAACAAGAGTTATGAGTAAAATAAGTTTTCTATAGAAATTTTAAATTCCTCATATCTCGTCATTATATCGCTGTCCTTTCAAAATATATATTTGGGAACATAGATATTCTGTAATCCAATCGAAATAAATACACACTACTCTAAGAATATGTTTGATTTACAAATTATTTTGGTATTACGTTTGTATGAACTACGCATCGGTCGCCGGCCTCTTAATATCTCTTCGAATCGTACGAATCAAAACAAATGATAATGATGTATAGTTTTTAATTCGAAAAATTGTTGAAGATCACGATAGATGACGATTCTAGACTTGAACAGGCTTATTTTTGGATTTCGAAGTTAAGAAGTTTAATAAATGTAGGTGGGTCAATGACCGCTGTTGCGATCTTAACTGGCAGCAACTATACCTATAACAACTGTCAAAAATGTACAATGGCAACCAGGACAAATGGCTTAACGTGCTTTCTAAGGCACGTAGGAAACTCGGTATGTAATGGATCACCCATCTAAAGACCTACCTTGGAAAGCGCTGCTGAACCTTGAATATCGAACCGTGTTGCTATTTTTACTTAACCACAAGCTCCTTTCTCTCACACATTGCCACTGTAATTAAAACAAAAAAAAAACGGCCAAGTGCGTGTCGGGCCACGCGCAGTGTTAGGGTTCCGAAGTAGCCCGTTATCACAATATAGAATGAACCCGTTGGTGCAGCGCCATCTAGCGGCAGCTTTGTGAAACTTATGATAATTTGTTATGTTTTTTTAGTTTAGATTGTTTTTCCATGCATTTTTTACCCGTTATAAACAAGCAACTACTTCATCTTGTTACTCACTTTATAGGATTTATTCTACGGATTTTGTATTTGGTACAAAATTATCCAATACCCAAGTTCAACTACTATTACTGCTAAACTAATAAAGTTACTTATCTTAACTGCTACAGTTTTCCTTTAAAGTTCATAAAATGCACATCATCATGATTTGTTCCAGATTTTTCAAGCCAGTAGTTTAGCTTTTAAAGGGGGGGACGCCCTACTGGAACAATATTTCGTAAATAGAGCATTAAATCGAAAAGTAGTATAAGCAACCCGTCATTTTAAAATACCTATTCAACGATACCTCACACGATAGGGTAGAAGACGAAAAAAAATGTATCCCCACTTCACATGTAGGGGAGCTACCCTAAAAAATATATTTTCCAAAATTTTATTTTACCACTTTGTCGGCGTTATTAATATACACACCTCTACAAAATTACAGCTTTCTAGTACAACCAGTCTCTTAGTAAAACCTCGGACAGACAGACAGAGAGACAGACATGACAAAACTATAAGGGTTCCTTATCAGAATTACGGAACCCCAAAAACGATTTACGTGTGACGTAGCACCTGGGTCTGTTTATCACATTTACAAAGGATCCCCAAACATTTCCAACAGCAGGTACACCAATGTCGTAAGAAGGGCATGTAAACTGAACAGACAAAAATAAACTCTATGTATCACTGCTATTGTAAACATATCACCTTTATATACACAGTCGGGCAGTAAAACTGTATCGGAATTATTTAACAGCCTGTGTTGTACAACTTTCTGGGATTTATTGCTAAACAATGTGTCTGGTTAAAAAAATGTAGCTACAATTCAGTGGATAAAATGTTGGATTGGCGCCGCGGTTGAGGTGAATTCGATTCTCACCATGTAGGTATACAGGGTGTAAAATACCTCATCACGAACAACCAAGCATTCTGTACATCAAACTAAGTAACTTTACGCAAAAATTATTGCGATATAGACTTTTTTTTTTTGGGGTGAAAAATGGTGTTTTGTGGTAGAACTCAATGTAACGCACTTAAAACATTGTGCTGATGGACGGATTGAATAGTACGAGGGTCGTGGAGATGTCTAAAGTAAAAAACTTACATTAAAAACTTGTATTTTTAAAAAAACTTGTCAAAAAGTTGGAACTTTGACTCTCAATATCTCCGTAAATAGGTTCCCAGGAATGGTATAGAACAAAAAAATGATCGCAATGACGAGGAGAACAAGTGCCATTCGCCTTCGTTAAGAGGTGTTTTACACCGTTTATTACACGGTTATGACACTGGACCAGTCTTTGTGGCGATACTTGGTGAGGCCACAACAATGGACATATTTTGGCTGGAATTCCTGAAGGAATTAAATAACCAATTGTCCGCCCACAGTCGCACCTAAACCAACTAAGCAGTCACTACTGATGACATCTTCAAAGCGAAAACTAGAGCTCAACGTCATGAAGCTAATCACCATCATATTCCTGCTATTGTCTCATTCTATTTGGTGTTGTCGCAACACGTTTTCTTCTTCCATTCTACCCTGTCAGACACGGCATCATTTACTCCTTTCCATTTCATATCTTTCCTCACACAATCCATCCACCTTGTCTTTGATCTCCCTCTCCCTCTCAATCCATCAACGTCATGAAACTATATCTTCTTCTTCTTCTTCGTGTCGATGATTCCCATTTGTATTTATTTAAAATTGTTTCGACCAGAACTCAGCCACGTTGACGGCGTTGGTGGTGGCTTCAGACAGGTCCCTTAAAGTGCAGGTGGAGTTGCACAAAGAGCAGGTCAGGAGGTGGGTCATGGTTTGAGATGAGGCTCCGCAGTCGCACTCAGCTTTATTGGAATATCCCCACCGGACCAAGTTGAACCAGCAGCGGCCCACCAGGCTTCTAAGTCGGTTTAGAGTCTTCCAGGTAGGCCATGGCAGTTGATGACCTGCTGGGAGCTTTTCTGCGGGCTCAACATAGTGAGCCGGGGGGATGTTTAAGGAGCCACAGCTTTTTACGGGCTTAGTATGGTAAATTGGTGGGATATTCGACCTAAGGAAGCTGTTCCGACTCTTCCGACTCTATGAATGAAACTATGTAGTAAAACGGAATATTCTAGAACTTCAGAGCAAAAATCCATAATTTTCTAAGTGGCTCAAATAATCAGAATACTACCACTCACTATGCATATTAAGCTCCCACTTAATATTAATAATTCCACAAAATCATACTTTGAACGTGCCTAAACTCTCAATTTATTTCTATTCAGGGCTTATCGGAAATAAACGTTTGAATGGATAGCCAATTTCTAAGTAAACCGCTTTTTCATAAAATTGGTTGCTTTTTGAATAGACTCCCTTTCTTTAATACTGTATTTTCTGTATTCATAAGGTTCTTTTAAATTATTTTCTGTTGAGAATAAATTATTTTATGTTGCTTTCTGTAACTAGGTTCTTGATTATTATCAGGAATAATCCTGATAATAATATATTAGTAAAAAAATTACAGCCATGTTACACTAACTAACATAATACAAAGTAATAATATTAGTGTAACATGGCTGTATTTTTTTTACTTTGGTATAATAATTAATATAATTGATATAGAATGTAATATTCTTTATTATGTTAAGCATACAAAAAACATTCATAAATGAAAACATTTCACATAGGGTTGCAGAACTGTCAACAAAACTTTAATTAAAATGAAAAGCAGAAAATTCGGTTTACCTATTAACATTGAACAAAGTTTCGTGTCCATTCTATTAACCGTTGAGGAGTTCCCTCGTGAGAAGGCGATCCTGGCTACAGGATCAAGTCATGTCTGTCATAAAAATGTATTGTCCCCAGAACCGAAGGTGTGTGTAAAATTTCAGCTCTATCGGTTGGGGGGAACTAATTTGAAATTCAGGTCTAAGACTTAACCAAAACATACTAACAAAAACAAGGCAAGTGAAATATAGGTAAGCTTAAATAAGAATGTTATTCGCATTTATCTAAGTATATTTTTGACCTTGCCAATTGCCAAAACTTGATTACAGGAAACTGTCACCATTACTGCGTTGGATAGCACTCTGTTAATTTCCCCAGAACGACTGCAAATACCTACTCCTCAAACCATAAAAAAAACAGTTGAAGACCCCCATAAAGAATCTTACGTATTTAACCTTCATTAAGCTTGGGCCAACACTTTCCCTGAAAAAGCAGTTTCAGCAAAAAAAGGTCGTAACATTAATTATGCTGTATATTCTTAAAGTGACGTAAGCAAGCTTGTATTTAGCATGAAGTGGGCAGTAAAGTTCTTGAAATGCAACCTCTAGTTTTCATTTCTGTGTGTACTAGAATTTTGTTAGTTGCTTAGTGTGCATTTTGTAATCGTATCTATATACAATTGGCTAAATAATAACAGCCGCACAGGTCGATCTTTCAAAGGTTAAGGCGCGCTTGCCAAGATCGATCTGTGGATGGGTGACCATCAAGACATAGCGAGTTTTCTCCGTGGCTCGGAAAGCACGTTAAGCCTCCTGGCTGCTAATTGTAGATCTGTGACAGTCGTTACAGGTAGTCAGTGACCCGAAAGTCTAACAACCAGTCTTATCAAGGGGTACCGATTTATCTAGGTTATGGAGATCAGATAGTCACTCCAAGTAAATACTGGTATTCAGGTGCATGTGGTAGGACTGGAAGATGACTCCAATAAGGTTGGAACAAGATTAGGCAGATTATGATGCGCTATGTACAATAATTTGTATGTTGCTACGACGGTTTAGTACGTAGAGGTCTAAATGTTTGCCGATATTTCGGGGAATCGTAGCATTGTCTAAATGGTCTACGAATTTTGGAAACCTTCCGGTTCGGTGGTTTATACGCCTTTTGTACCTGCAGGTGTGTTTATAGTTTGAAATGGTGGTTGTATACATTTGCGAAGTAGCGATCTCAACAGCAAAATATCATTTACGACTTGAATAAAGACTAAACACCTCCTACATAGTACTTGCAACCGACATACATGTAAGACCAGATATATGAACGTGGCCGAAGCAAAAGGAGTATCTAAGGGTCGTAGCAGGTGGCACCTTTTGTTTCTGTCTACCCGAATGGGAAAAGGAACTGAGTGTATGTTTGTAAAAACATAAAAGAGGGAGATCCCGTGTCCGCCAAACCTGTCATTTAATAAAAGCTAAACCCTTTTTCTGAGGAAGTACCGTACTATAGGCAGGTAACAAAGATGTGCTAAATAGCTGCTAGGTTACGTCAATTCAATTAAAATATTTATCTTACTTACTTACTTTAAAGGTTGCTGGGCGCTGGGTTTCTACCACACAAAGTGTCTGGCAGTGGAGGAGGTGAATCATCAAATTAGCCTTTAACACTTTAATACCCGCAATTACAGACACAATTAAAATAACAATGCACCGTGCCTCTGGAGGCACGGCCGGGAGCATACGGGTTAAGTAAAAAAACACGTTTTATAGTATGATGTAACTAGGCAGCTAGTTAGTACACCTAATTGTTACTTGATATCTGGCAAAGCCACCACTCCAACTTAAGAACAATTGGATATTATGAAAACCTGTAGTAAGGTACTTCCACATAAAAAGTTTCAGCTTTTATAAAAATCACGTAGGTCTGGCGTTAATGGGATCTTCGTCTAAGCACGGCTACTTACTTATATTACTATGCAAAATATTTTCCCTAATAACGATAATTACACAAACCATTAAACATGATAGATTAATATCATGACACTAACTAATTACTGCTGTAATACCGAAGCTCAATGCCAGAACATAATCAATCCATCAATAATCTCTCCCAATATATTGATTAATATAAAAATAATGTTCATTATATTTTCTTCACCAAACTGTAGTGCTTAGCAAACTTTCAAACATCCATTAGTTGATCAGAAATACGCAGAATCATCGCGTTACACTAAAGATGGGGATAAAAAGGCCAAATTATTACGAAAACGTTGGAAAAAAAAATCTTTTAGTAAAACAACTTTGACAATCTACTTTTGATTTGTAAACTCTTCTTGAGAACGAAAACTGTTTACTTAAATTAAAAATTAATAAAAGTACAGCATTCAAATTACAGATATAAAAACCAATTATCGGCTCAAAACTTTGCCACAAGCTTAGCGCCTTCAGTAGCGTCCATCAATAGGGTGACATGATGGGCGGTCTTAATGGTGATTCCAGATTTAATATACTGGCATGACCATTTAATAAAACCGATAACTGACAAATAATGCTTGTCATTGTCTTGGCTCTCATCAAAAGACCGTCTTAGACAATCTGCATAGTCCTCATGAGAGTTGAGCAAGATTATGTCTTTAACATAAGTCGAAACAAACTCTGTTTCGACTGTTTCTTTTCAGAGTAGTCACGTAGGAAACACCGGCCCTATGTAGTAAAAAAAAATACATGTGTTTGCAAAAACCTATTTGCAAAATAAACATCATTTAAACATTTCATAGATGTTTAAAAACACTTTACCTGTTAGAAGCAATGTCTGGAATCAGCAAAGTATTTATCTTACAACAAAAAACTACGTACTCCAAACTTTCATAACTAAGATCATCATTTGCATAGCCTTTTCCCTATTATGTTGAAGTCGGTTTCCAGTCCAACCGAATGCAGCTGGATTCCAGTAATTTACATGGAGTGACTGCCTGTCTGATCTCCACAACCCAGTTAGTACTGGCTATGATACCCATTAGTAAGACATAATTCTATCTATTAACTTCCATAGCATAGAAAAACCTAATTGACTTCCTTCTAAGTAATTAACCGCTTCATAGTTCTCGGGGTTGAAGGATTAATCTCCATCAGACCGGGACCTGCGTCAGACTGGATTAAAGGATGATGTCTGAACTCATTTCAGCAAAAACTATGCTGACAAGTTAGAAAAGCGTTACTAAACGTTGGTGTGTTTTAGGGATAAACTTTGGTGTAACAAATAAATGAAGCTCCTGAAGTATCTCTGAATAGACATTGTCAATGAATGATATAAATGTAGCTCATTTTTAGTAACACTGTCGTGATATCCGTGTATCTTAAGGTGAATGCTTCGACCAGCCAGAGAAACGATTTTTTCAAGGTCAAAGTCATTGCTAGACCTTTATGAACTTGGAGGGTTGTATTGATGGTTTTGATGATTATAATTCTGTAACTACATACGTCTTACAATCGCGTCCAATATTTTAATCAACATACAACCTTGCACTGGCTTGCAATTTGCCAAAAACGTAAGAAAATTTGAATTTCGCAGGCTACCCTGGAGCATCAGCCTTAAATAAAAGCACAGTAGGATTTTCAGGTGTCGATTCAACGCCGAGGGTTAAAACAAAATAACAATAATGTACAGACAGTCATTGAGGCGTCGTCGTTTAGTTCAATTCGATTATTTAAAACGACACAAAAATTACGTAAAGTAAAAAAAAATCTAAGTTTTCCTGCAATAATAAGGAGCCTCCTCAAGTAACAATAAACCTCGACAGGGTTGCTGATAGCCATAACTTTTTAACTTGATATCATAACAAGATATACAGGCTTCTGCCGACATAGCCGTAAAGTTTGTCCCAAGAGAAAAAAATCTACTTTTCTCTTTAGCTAAACTTTACTCCTGGTGAAACTGTAAATTGCTGGAAAAATGTTACTGACACTTATTGTAAATAAATGAAAGTATATATTTAAATTGTTATTCTTCTACCTTGCATTACCATGGCCACATGTAATTTAATAAAGAGAAAATGAAAGATACGAAAAGGAGAAAAAAAAAGTAAGCCGTATTCAATAGACCAGATTCTTAATATAAAACAAAATCCCTCGGTATTTTCACATTTGTGGCTACTTCGAGTGCCAAGTATATTTTTTTGCGAAATTGTACGCACTGCAGAGTTTATATAAAAGTCGAATAAGTTGCCAAAAAATATAACCAACCTATATTTTTGCAAATAAATGGATACCATGTAGCACCTATGAATTATTTACATTTGACGTAAAAAAAAAAAAAGAATATTTTGATTGTAAAGTTGCTGAAAGATTTTTGTTACTAAAGTTTCTGATACGAATTTTCAAAATTATTTAAAACTTCTACACTATCAGATTTACCTAACACATTTATCTTTCCTTCCAGTGACATAGTGTACTGTGACGAGTGATGTATAGTGAACAGTGATCAAAATGGACAAGAACAAGGCCGAAGCCAGCAAGGGCGGTCAGCTGTGCGGGCAAGTGCGTCGGTTCCGAGACAAAACGCCCGATTTGTCGACCGACTTATCGTTCGAGGAGTTGAGGAATAAGTTTGACACAAGTGCGCCACGCGCGGTGAGGAACGAAGTTGCTTCGAACCCCGCGACGCACGGCAGCGCCACTAGACAGGTGGTCAGTGGCAAAATCTTCAAGAAGTGCAAGAGTGCCACGTTTCAGATAGATGGCGCCACATATACTATTGGTAAGTGAGGTTCGAGTTAGTTCGGTTTTCCGCCGCCTTGTTTGAGGGTGGCGCTAGGTGGATGTTTACGGAGCTTTGTGGAACTTTGGATACGGTGCTGTTTTCAGATGTTTATATGGGAGTTGTTTGAATTCTTATTGCGCGGTATTAAGAATGTGCTATCTTTTGTTTTGTTTTATTCTATATCAAGCCTCTGCAAACCTTGATTGATACGAAAAAAATAAAAGTAATAAAGATACTTGAACACATGTCGTGAATGTTGTAAATGAATAAAAAGCTTGTTATCACTGCTAAAGTGGAAAGTTTTCAACACAACAATGTTTTTACTGCTTTAAAATAATACTTACTTCAAGTATATAATACTTTTATCAAATCGTAAAAGTTAAACAGATGTGATGAGTTGACGACATACAAATTTATAATAATTTTATAGATAATTTTAATTTAATGGGTAATTAAATCATCATCATCATAAATAAGGTTGCGTCATTACTTTATAACGATTATTATAAACGTGAATTAATATAGCGATCGTTATAAACAATACCGCAATAACACAATAAAGAAGGTGTGTTTTATGATATGTAATAAAATCAAACTTTAATTTATATTTTGTCGCAATTCTTATTTAATGATTGGCCATCTGGCAAACTTTATGAAAAGCATTTTTTTTTCTAAATTATCTTCCTGCCCGCTTAGCATGGACGCCGTAGACACGAAAGAGACTCGACAAATCTTTTGTTCATCTGTCATTTTGTCGATTCAATGACAAATGAACAAAAGATTTGTCGTTTCTCTTTCGTGTCTACGGCGTTCATGCTAAGCGGGCTGGAGTTTTTAGCAAAGTATTCAATTAAATTAAATATTGTGTTTTTTTGCGTTATGGGTTGATATTCAAAAAATAAAATAATTATTGTATGGACGAGTAGCGATACTCTTACCCATTTACATAAATGCGCACCTTGTTTTCTCTCTCGTGAAATGAAATAACGTGATATTGAAATGATATATTTTTTAAACTCTAAAATAAAGAATCTCAATCCCGTTGACTGGCTAATATTTTTTATTAGTTACACAAGGGGAGAAAAACCGATCGGTTCCGTAATATCAAAGCTTTAATAATGAATCGTCTTTTTTTATGAGTGACGTCTTCGGTGTGTTTTCAGATCAATGATATTCTAATAAACAGATATGTTATACACCTACAACACCACCGAAAAAAGTGTTCCGCGCAGCAGCGGCACATTCGTTCTGCATTTCAAATGATACAAAAGGGATAGCTCGATAAAACCAATTGGAAAAAAAAGACAGATAGTGTTGTTCTATGTCTGTAAATGCAAGCGTCCTTGTCGTACTCACGACAAAAATGCGTTTCCCATCTCTTTCTTTTTTTATCCTCCATTATCAGAATATTAGGAAAATAAATGAAAAATATTAATAAATTAAAGTATATTGCATAGTTACATGTGGTATGAGATCCCTTGTGTTTTATTTACTTTGGTATAATAATTGGTACACTTTCTGAACACGCACGATGGCATTTTTACAATTTTTATCTAAATTCGTAGCAGCGTATCACTCGTCGCCATGCGTGTTGCAGACTACAGGCAATACGGGCCAATTGGCCCGTTTTGAACTCTTCACGATTGCGCGCTCACAATAAATCTGTTTACTAGAATATCATTGATTCAGTTTGTAGGTTGGTCGGTAGTAGGTTCAGACTGTATCGGTTAAAATGCCAAAGTCCTCTTGTAGACACTCAGCCTTGTAATACGTTTTCACCCCATGTGTACAGAGCCTTAAGAGCCTATACAACCTCAGCTCAAATTCTAATTTCGCCCCCACTTCACCGCGCCCGGCGGGCGACGCGCGGCGTCGCGCCGCCTAACTCTATCTCGCTCGTACACTGTTACTCGCGGTCACGCGGGCACACCGCGAGGTCGATGCAATTTTGTTAGAATAAACTACTTACTTTATTTATCGGACAAGTTCTAAGTAATAAAATTATCAATAATAATATTAATTTGTCACTATTATCAAAATAAAATTTTATAACACTTTAATTTCAGTGTAGGTACCTTTTTTGTCCTGATAAAATCCTCCCACCCTGAGTGGAGCGGAACGGACTCTCAGACTCTTACTGACTAAAATCCACGTGTACCTTCAATAGCCCAATGTACTTACCTACCGACAGTTGCTTATCAAGCTAAATTTTCCAGTATAAACTGACCTCTCATTGTACGGTAAGCCTGTACAATGCAAGATCAACTTATACTGGTATTTTGCTATAAAATAATAGACGAGCCAACGTTACCGTGAGGGTTCCGCCCATTGATTTTGTAGTAAGTTTGAGTTTTATAGTTTTTTCCTTGTATGTATTTGTGACAGCCGTTTTTGTATGTAATTATAGTTCAAGTAGTAGGCCTAAATGCAAGTATCTAAATATAATTACTATACCTATAAGAAATATTTTAAACCGATTCTGAGCCACTGCATAAAGTCTACTGATACAAAAAACTAATAAAGTGCGAGTCACCATTGCATTCAGGGTTCTGTGGGTACATTGGCGTGGTAGTAAAACCCTTTGCCATTATACAAATTTCAAAATAAATCACCGAAATGTATAACTGCGTATAACTTCCGAAGGACTGCAACATATTGGATATTTTATTTTGTTGTGTTCGTGATTCTCAAGGCATGGTTTGTATGACTATGAATATTAGATAGGTAGGTAAGTATGTAGATAAGTAGGATAGTTTTTTATGTAGCCATACATGTATGTGAAAAATGTGATGCGTTTTCGTGTTATCTATCAGTAGGTATGTAGGTACGTAGGTATAATACTTAGGTAGGTATGTAGTTTATGTACGTAGGTAGAATAGTTAGGTAGGTAGGCAAAGATGTAGGATAGGTGGGAGGGTAAGTATGTAGGTAGGTAGGATAGGGTAGGTAGGTAGGAGGGTAAGTATGTAGGTAGGTAGGATAGGGTAGGTAGGTAGGATAGATATGGTTTTTACCATAAGTTATTACACATTGTCAAAATGACATAGCATTTAATTCGCTTAAATCTCTAATGGGCATATTTCGAACATGTCTGGGATCGCATAGCTCAGGCAACATGCATGTCTTCTAAAAATGTACTAATTTTAGTTCCATTTCTTGCCAATATTGGTCATCTCTCTCTATAATTTCAACTTTGACGTCTTCGTCGCATCCAGACCATACTCCGAAAATACATTTTACGTTTACTCGCCCTTCCGCAATAGCTGCATCTCGTTCCCTTGCTGCAGCTGCCTCCATTGTAATTATAGCAGTTTTTCGCCGGTCATCATATATTTCATTTTGGACTTTAGCATAGTGCTTTTGAGAAAATGATGGACACTCTATTGATGCACATAATTCGCTAAATTGGGAATAGCCAATTCCAAATCCAATTTTAAATCTAGGTCTGATTTCGGCTCAGAATCAAGATAAAA
The DNA here is from genome assembly GCA_905147715.2 of Xestia xanthographa. NCBI lineage: Eukaryota > Metazoa > Arthropoda > Insecta > Lepidoptera > Noctuidae > Xestia > Xestia xanthographa. The sequence goes on from LR990655.1 coordinate 6,322,849, forward strand.
TGTTAGATTACACATATTGCAGGTTAATTTATATTTGGAGAGTAGACCTTTTCTTTTTTCTGATATAATGTGAACATTGCTCAATGTACATCCGAATGCCTTATTATGATTGCATATTTCTTGAAGTCTTTTATAAAAATATTCTACATCAATCATTCTCCGTCCTTCTACACAAAAACAGCTTTTCTCTTCCACAGGATTATTAAAAGTCACTTCGTACCTGAAATTAGCACAATATTTTTTTTATAAATTCTTGCTAAACTGAATAACATACATGATACACATACAATCTTCTCACATATGAAATCTAGCAATTACCAATCAGTATCATCATCACATTCATCATCTGATGTGTCGTATTGCGGAAGATTATGTGAATATCTGAAAAAGAAAAGGTTTTTTTAGTATCAGAATTCATCATTATCATCATCATTTCAGCCGAAAGACGTCCACTGCTGGACATAGGCCTCCCCCCAGTATCACCACATATCCCGGTCCCGTGCGACTCTCATCGAGCGGATTCCCGCAACCTTCACCAGGTCATCGGTCCACCTAGTCGGAGGTCTTCCAACGCAACGTCTTCCGGTTCGCGGTCGCCACTCCAGAACTTTTTGACCCCATCGGCCATCCGTTCTGCGAGCAATGTGCCCTGCCCACTGCCACTTAAGTTTGGCAATTCTTCGGGCTACGTCGGTAACCTTGGTTCTCTTGCGGATGTCTTCATTTCTGATTCGATCGCGCAAGGAAACTCCGAGCATAGCCCTCTCCATTGCCCTTTGGGTAACTTTAAGCCTTCTGATGAGGCCCATTGTGAGCGACCACGTTTCGGTCCCGTATGTAATCACTGGCAACACACAGTAGTCATAGACTTTCCGTCTTGAGACACTGCGGTAAGTTGAACGAGAAGATACCGCGCAACTTCCCGAACGCTGCCCAGCCGACTCGGATTCGACGATTGACCTCTTTCTCGAAGTTAGACCTACCTAGCTGGACCGTTTGTCCCAGGTACACATAACCGTCTACAACTTCGAGTGTAGAGTCTCAGATCTTGATATGAGTGGGTGTGACATGGGCATTCAACATGACCTTGGTTTAGTCCATGTTCATTTTAAGACCCACTCTTCCAGAAGCTCTACTGAGGTCCTCCATGGTCTCAGCCATGACCACTATATCGTCGGCAAACCGAAGGTGAGTGATGTACTCGCCATTGATGTTGATGCCTAGCCCTCTCCAGTCCAGAACCTTGAAGACATCCTCCAATGCAGCGGTGAACAGTTTCGGAGACATGACGTCTCCCTGTCTCACACCTCGCTGCAGGAGGATAGGTTCCGAGGCTTGGTCCTGAAGTCGGACTGACATGGTGGCGTTTTTGTACAAACACTTCAACACCTCGATGTACCGATAGTCGATTTGGCACCGTTGGAGAGACTGCAGTACAGCCCAGGTCTAGATCGAATCGAAGGCTTTCTCGTAGTCAACAAACGCTAAACAGAGGGCACTCTTCGGTCTTCTGTATAACTTGTATGTGGTCCACGGTGCTAAAGCCTTTTCGGAAACCGGCTTGTTCGGGAGGCTGGAAATCGTCAAACCTGCGCGCGAGACGATTCAAGTATAAGAATTAAGAAATGATAATCCTAACTAATAATATAAATGTGCAAAGCGAGTTTGTTTGTTTGTAACGCTAAAGTAGCTGAACGGATTTGGATGAAATTTAGCACATGAAAAGACCATGTCCTGGAAACGGGTATACTTTTTATCCTGGATCACAAACGACGTCGCGGGCAAAAGCTAGTCACTAATAAAATCAAGAGTATTATTAATAAATAGCTTACGGATCCTATATTCTTTCGTCACTATGTAAATTCAGTGAACAACTTGTGTCCTCAAGTGGTACTTGTGATCTGCAAGAAAACGCAACATTCATTATAAAAGTACTTACACCTGAAAGCATAATTTAATCAACATGAATAAGTAATACGGAACCCTATAAAGTACAACAATATGAAAAGTTTGTGAACTCGCCAATTTCGTGGTAGGACGTGTAATAACGCACAAAACGGTAATGCCCTGTGGCAAAAGCACAGAAAAAAATATCTTGATGATCAAATACGTATGATACTTACAATTCAATATTTTATAATGTATGAAAATTTGTTTCGTCCGAATTTATTTCTACATCTTTTGGAGGTATTTGGGCCCTGTAACAATCACAAGTGTGAGATGGCTATCAAAATGCTGAGTCCACGTGGATTAAAAATCTTTCTCACGTTTAGTTGGGCAGTGAATCTATTGACGTAATAAAAACAACTGCGACTACGAACACATCACATCTGTAATGTGTAAATCACTAGTTAAGACAAAGGGCATACGGAAACGAGCCAACTTCTTAGAAATATTCTCTAAAAGAAACTTAAACTGTCAAATGATTAGAGATTTATTTGACATTTGGAGTTGGGTCCGATACTTGAAATAATATCTGAATTACTATCTCGTATTACTAAAGATTTTTGAAAGGATGTTTTGAGAGAAAAAACCTCTGCGGGGCACTTATTGCACGACATAAATATGTCAATTTAATTACTTAAAAGGAAGTTTCGAGAAGGCCCATAAGAAAGTTACACCCACACGCGAAGGGATCAACCAATAACGAGCTTGCAATGTTTTTTTCTCAAGGGTATTTTAAAAATTACAGAAACGCTGAAGGCGGAGCTTGAACGATCTTTTGGAGACGGGAGGCTGGATTGAATGGAACAGATCAGGGACACTTGGGAAGTGACTGGCAAAGACGGAGGTCGTCATGCCTTAATAGCAGTATAAAAGCAGTGTTGCATAATTTGTAATTCCTATCTTTTGTTTTGTAAAAATTGGTGTTAGATCTAAAATTATAAACTCAGTGCGTCTCTCAAGCCGCTACTACGTTCAACAATTCACGATAGTGAATTGTTCGTGAGTAAAATACTATCAAGTCACGTGAGTTTGCATTAATTAACGGGGACGACACTTACAATTTCTAATCTATATAAATTCTATAAGAAATTTGAATAAAAACCTCTAATCAGTATGAATCCTGATTCTCCTCCAAACTTCGAGAAATTAAAGTTATTACATCAAGGCATTCTTAAGTGGGGTGATTATCATAATTGTCCTGACAAAAGATGCATGGACACTAGAGATGAGACCGGAGAAATGAGGGTTGTGTGTGTCGTTACCCAGGCTATCCAAACATTTAAAGTCGTCACTATCATTAGAACAGACGTAATAAATTAGTCCCTAATGTAATTTTGATTGGACGACTAATAGATAATTTCAGCTAAATTTTATAATGAATTTCTTGCATTAATATGTGTGCCTTACTAGGATGATTTTTAAGGAGAGCGGTTTAAAACCGTCTTTGTGTAACTTGTACGTATAACCGAGAATATTATATACATATGCAAATTGTGTTTATTTTAAGTTAGTTGGCAAAATAACGGTTTTTTCTGTTTCGATATTTGGATTTTTCCGTTATTATTTCGAAGCCATAGGAACCCAAATATCGGCTTTAATTCCACTAACGTTGGATTTAGAGCTAATTCACACACACCAGTTTCGTGATGATGGTTTGGAAGGCAAAAATAAATGAGAACCCGTCTTAAATCGGTAAACTCACTCTCAGGATTCATCTCTGAGAAAGATGTAAAATACAGAAATGATCTCAAACGAGTGAAAGTAATGTAACTCTAGATATTGATGAGTATTCCTTATATCTTCATAAATTACATTGGATACCCAAATTGAGTAAATAATGACTGGGATAGATCATAGTTCTGAACCAATAAAATAATAGAACTTGATCTTTCTTTAATAAAATATATACTCCAAGTAAATAGTACAAGTGAATTGTGTTGAAGTGATACATCATACTTTATAATAACTGAAACCATGATGTCCCATTTGGATCTTTTAAAACGTCTGTTAACTAGACTTCTGACTATATTTGCCTATCCTACCCTGAATCTACACCGATTGCATTAAATAAATGATTTTGATTAACTAAACTATAAAACTGGTTTTCTTTATAGAGTAATTTCCCTTTTGTTGCCTTTTTCAGATACTTATATACTCTGAACACTTGTATAGGTACACTTTTGCAACCCGTCTATTAAAGACAGTAACTCAACACAGAATTTCGTCTTACATTCTTGATAAAATCAATATAGCACAACCAGACTAGTTCTACTATTAATTACGAGATCAAAGTAGAGAGAGAGGGAGATTTAAGAGAGGGAATAACTTATCCTTCAGATAAGCTATTCGGATATTAAAATTGCACTCTAAACCCGATTAAATTCCTCATTCACCACGACGAGCAACAGAGGCCATCTGTACTACAATACCCGACAAGAGCTCGAGACATCAATCTTTACCCAGTAGACAATAGAATCATATTAGGAGGCCCCGAGATACGATGGTAACAGATATAGTTCAATCGACTAGTTTCAAAGACCTCTATTATTACAGCTATCATCCTTTTATTATAACACAAGAATTAGTACATATATGGAAGGCTACAAGTGCAAATGGGAGCGTCAATCACACTCTCCTCTCAGACCTATCCCTAATTTGTTTTGGGTGGCCACCCAGTTAAATTCCGTAGTTTGAAAAGATATAAAAATATATATCAGATATCTGATCAGGAGGTAAAAAGATGCTTAGCACACCTATGATTATGATCGCTTCGCAGCGGGTTAGGTACATAAGGGAAGGTCTATAAACCTCCAATAACTGCCGTAAGGCAGGCCTTGAGCCAGGCCCTAGGAAATTCCCTCGACGCTCACTAATTTGGCTTGATCAGTGCAGATACCATAGTATCGCTACAAAGTAAAGTTCACCTGTGTTCAACTAACTGGAACACTCATTCTTAGTTGCACTAGGAAATAACGAGTCAACTTGTTGGTGATATTTGATAAAACCAAGATTTTATTTGGTTAAATTGAAGTAATCTAATATAATTATTGTTCTTTATTAATTAGTAGAGTTAATCTATCAAGGTCAAGAGACACGGTAGGTTAATTATGACCTAAGGTGAACCCAGTCAGAGAACCGGTGGATATACTTTGTCCGACCATGCTATGTACTAGGATAAACGTAAATGTAGACGACATAAAGACTAATGAGGCAATAATTACCTATCTGTTGACAATGGTATCTCTTAGCTGATTCTAAAACTACTCTTCGAACTTGACAATATATAGACGATCACATGCTTAACACTCCACATAGGGTTGTACCACCACATAAAAATGGTACCGTGACCATAGGATTGCAGCTACGTGTCAAAAAAAAAAAAATCGACACGACTGGTCCAGAACGAATTAAAAACATACTATATTATCACACAACGTAGGAAACAGAGTTCAGAGTATTGTTAGGATATTCGCTTTCAGAGATGCCGGAAGCAGAAAAGAAGATCCACCTCGCACAACTGCATTATTATGTATAATGTATGTAATTATGAATCTATGTGTAAATACACACGTGTAAATTTACAGGAACCGATCACCTAGACAAAGATTGCAGAGGCGGACTATAAATGATTACATATAGATATGAATCTACATATAAATTTCATTTATATAATTGTATGTAACCTAATCATAACCATGTTGTTTACAGGATAAAGAAGATACACAAATAACATCTTTGGGTTGTTATAAAATCAGCAAAACATCTAAAAAAAAAAAAAAAAAAAAAAAATAGCAATTCCAGTATCGTTCGGGTTATAAATTAAAACTAACATTGTAATACTTAGGGCTCGCGGGGGCCGGGGGCGTGGTGTCAATTACGGGATTTTAAACTCAAAAGGGTAGTTTCATTTGTTTAACGCGTAAAATGTCTGAGAAACGACGGGGCAGGAGTTTGAAAAAACAAACAATGGATGATAATATCCATGACGGTGAGAGTAGCGGGCCGAAGGGGCATTCTAACGGGACCATTGATAATGTCACTCTAGATATTATATTATTGCAGAAAATGGACGAGTTTAGGCAAAAACTCGAGACAATGAGTTCGCACGGTAGTAATGAGGGCGGAGTAGGTACATCTTCGCACGAGATCGTAGGGGAATCTAACGATTTAGGACCTAGGGCCAATATGCGGGAGACTGCTAATTTAATCGCGGAAGATAATAGTACGATGTCGTCTATCACTCGGAACATATTCGTGGTTCAACCTACGATTAGCAAACCCATCTTTGACGGGAAATTGAAAATTAACCCGATCACATTTATAAAAAGTCTGAAAAGGTATATCAAATCGATTAACGCTCACGATAGAGAGGTAGATATCGCTTTGGAGTGTGTCACGGGGCATGTACGGAAGGTTATGAGCTTTCGGGTCGCGAAGTGAAAGCACTAATCGGTTGGTGTTAATAGAGTTCAAATTAGGTAGCACTTTAGTGGAGGCACCAGTACTGATCATGCGTAGACTACCTAGGTCTTTGATATTAGGGGTCGACTGGCTTGAACGTGTGAAGGGGGTGGTAAATTGCGGAGAGGAACGAACGTTGACGATAGAGCACTTGGGAGTTAGATCGAACATAAAATTAGACTCGAATTGTGAGATTGAACGATTGGGGGGCGCAGCGAACGCCAGCATATTTAATTCAATGATAGGACGTGACATTCGGCAAACAAATAACTCAAACCAGAATGTCGAGACAAATGTCAATTCAAATATCGTGACCGATCGCGCACCAAATTGGAAGAAACAGTTAAGACAATACTACTTTGAGTGATGAACAAAAGGATCTATTGTTACCGATATTAGAAAAGGACAGCAAGGTTTTTACCAATAGATTAGGGCTAACAAATAAATACGAGCACGTCATAAAGTTGGTAGATGAGGAGCCGTTTGTTAGACGCAGCTACCCGGTACCATTTGGGCATAGAGAACATGTTAGGAAAAAGTTGGCCGAGCTAGAAAGTCTAGGGGTTATTCAACAAGAGGCGACGCCATATTGCAGTCCGTTAACATACACCAAAAAAAAAACGAGATAGAACAATAAATGGGTTACTACAATAAAAACAACGTAATTTTATGGTTCTAGAAATTGTGAGAGACGGCTCGACTAGAGTTACAACGGCTACAATAACTTAATATGTTTAATTAGATAATGGTTTAGTTATCGTGATTGAATTCTTCAACCACTGGCAGCGGGTTCAAGTCCCGCATGCATTATCAGTTGATATAATAATATGTACCTGTATTCCATTGTCATGGATTTTGGGTTCGATTCCCGCCTAGTGCAATAGTTGCTAAGTAATTAGATTCCTGTGTCACGGCTAGTGGGTTCAATTCCCATATGCTATAAGTGGAGGTACCTAGTTTTAAGTAGGTAACAGTTTGCAAGATTGTTGCTTGTGTTCTAGTTCAACAGTTAAATGATGGGTTCGACTCCCTGTTAACGCAAGTGTCGTGTCCTAATAGTACACAGACAGATTTAAATACAAGTTTACAATTGAAAGTTTTGTATTGATATGAGTATGAGTGGTAGTGAGTAGAGTAGTATGAGTATATTAATAGCGGTTAGATACTGAGAAGCATGAAGCTTACAAGAGGAGAGTTAATTAATTAAGCGTTACTTAAACCTTTTGTTATCATAGGAAGTTAACCTAAAACTTTTCAACTTTTAGCGTGTCATATAATTGGACAAATACTCGTGTGGATGTATTTCAAATTCCAGGATATGTCAATCATCGCTCGGCTGTCATTAGACTTTACAACGTACGTTGCGTTCGGGTCAAAGTTTCATCAAATTCAGCTGACATCGGCTGACTTCACCATCAACTGTAGAGTGGCGCCATTAACGAAGCTAAGCTTCACTTTTACAAGTAATAGACGCTATAGACGACCATAGCCACGTGGTATTGCACTGTTATCGCAACTATAACTGTATTAATGTTTTGAGCTATAGGTCTATATAAACCTTCTTATTCAGTTCCAATATTGGTACCTGATAGGTAATATTCTTGCATAATTATTTTAATATTCAAGTGAGGACATCACAAAGCTGTGTTGTGTAACGTGGTTACAACCTAATTGGCCAACAACTGGTTGGATAACCTAGTGTGTCTCATTTCAAAGTTAGGGTCAAGTTTCTTATTTGCTTAATGAAGTTACACGAAATGTATTGTGATTTAAATGTTATATTGGCACTTATTCAATATATCAATGTATAAATGATATTTATTTCAAATCATATAACATTGATTTTCTAATACAACTTTCCAACTCTAATTGGAATTTAGAACTGCTCTTTCCTCTTGAAATCGGAGGGGGGGTGTCTAATTGGAATAAAATCTAATATGTCTATGTGCGGACTATTTCAGCAACTCCTGGATACGACTACAATCAGCTGACTGAGCTGACTCCGCGCTAAGGTGCATTGGGAGAGGCCTCTGTTCAGCGGCAGCTGCATAAGGCTGAGTATAGAACGAGGGAGCACCGCAGGTAGCTTCGCTCGATAGCACAAATACTCTTATATGAGGCTCTGGTATGTAAAACTAAATTATTAGCATGCACAGGTCTTTTGAAATTACCCGAAACGTGGTAAATGACAAGAGTATTTTGAGGGACAATACGTTCAAATACAGGAATTATGTATGGATTAAAGATACTTCTGCGAAACTAAACCAAATTATAATAGCAGACGAAGTATCTTACAAGACCAATGTTCCAGTTGGAAACAAGTAATCTGATTAGGCGAACATAGCAGATGGGACCTTTGAATTTTATAGTTATGTCATGGAAAGGCACGGCTTATTCTATTGTGAAAGCAAAACGAAGTAAATCAAATCAACAATTAGAGACGATAGAACAGATTCGACAACAGGCGCGTTTGAATACAGTTAGAGCGGCCGACAATAAAGAAAGGTATTATAACAAGAATCATCGGTTGATTCGATTCGAGATAGGAGATCTTGTGAAGTTAAAGACTTTCGCGAAGTCAGATGCAGACAAGAAAATAACTCGGAAATTTATGAGGTTATTTGAGGGGCATATAAAATAGGCGCGATACCTTACAATAATGTTTATACCTTGGTAGACGTCCTTACCGGAAGGATCAGGGGGAATTACAATGCCATCCACCTGTTCCGTTACTATGCTAGCAAATGAAAAAATTTTTTTGCGCCGGATAATTCATTGAGACAAGCAACAATAGGTCCGCGAAACAACAATGAGAGATGAAGTTTTATGAGGGTAAAGTCAATGGGGACTGTGAGAGTAAGAATAGAAACGTGGGAATATATGTATAGGCGTGGGAGCAACTGAGGAGTTGTGAGAAATTGTAGTAAATACGGTTGAAATAGATTTTGAAACGACGAGTTGAGTAGGAAGCTAGTGAGGGCGACGTTTCAGAAATATATTTGGGGGCGTGTGAGATGGCTATCAAAATGCTGAGTCCACGTGGATTAAAAATCTTTCTCACGTTTAGTTGGGCAGTGAATCTATTGACGTAATAAAAACAACTGCGACTACGAACACATCACATCTGTAATGTGTAAATCACTAGTTAAGACAAAGGGCATACGGAAACGAGCCAACTTCTTAGAAATATTCTCTAAAAGAAACTTAAACTGTCAAATGATTAGAGATTTATTTGACATTTGGAGTTGGGTCCGATACTTGAAATAATATCTGAATTACTATCTCGTATTACTAAAGATTTTTGAAAGGATGTTTTGAGAGAAAAAACCTCTGCGGGGCACTTATTGCACGACATAAATATGTCAATTTAATTACTTAAAAGGAAGTTTCGAGAAGGCCCATAAGAAAGTTACACCCACACGCGAAGGGATCAACCAATAACGAGCTTGCAATGTTTTTTTCTCAAGGGTATTTTAAAAATTACAGAAACGCTGAAGGCGGAGCTTGAACGATCTTTTGGAGACGGGAGGCTGGATTGAATGGAACAGATCAGGGACACTTGGGAAGTGACTGGCAAAGACGGAGGTCGTCATGCCTTAATAGCAGTATAAAAGCAGTGTTGCATAATTTGTAATTCCTATCTTTTGTTTTGTAAAAATTGGTGTTAGATCTAAAATTATAAACTCAGTGCGTCTCTCAAGCCGCTACTACGTTCAACAATTCACGATAGTGAATTGTTCGTGAGTAAAATACTATCAAGTCACGTGAGTTTGCATTAATTAACGGGGACGACACTTACAATTTCTAATCTATATAAATTCTATAAGAAATTTGAATAAAAACCTCTAATCAGTATGAATCCTGATTCTCCTCCAAACTTCGAGAAATTAAAGTTATTACATCAAGGCATTCTTAAGTGGGGTGATTATCATAATTGTCCTGACAAAAGATGCATGGACACTAGAGATGAGACCGGAGAAATGAGGGTTGTGTGTGTCGTTACCCAGGCTATCCAAACATTTAAAGTCGTCACTATCATTAGAACAGACGTAATAAATTAGTCCCTAATGTAATTTTGATTGGACGACTAATAGATAATTTCAGCTAAATTTTATAATGAATTTCTTGCATTAATATGTGTGCCTTACTAGGATGATTTTTAAGGAGAGCGGTTTAAAACCGTCTTTGTGTAACTTGTACGTATAACCGAGAATATTATATACATATGCAAATTGTGTTTATTTTAAGTTAGTTGGCAAAATAACGGTTTTTTCTGTTTCGATATTTGGATTTTTCCGTTATTATTTCGAAGCCATAGGAACCCAAATATCGGCTTTAATTCCACTAACGTTGGATTTAGAGCTAATTCACACACACCAGTTTCGTGATGATGGTTTGGAAGGCAAAAATAAATGAGAACCCGTCTTAAATCGGTAAACTCACTCTCAGGATTCATCTCTGAGAAAGATGTAAAATACAGAAATGATCTCAAACGAGTGAAAGTAATGTAACTCTAGATATTGATGAGTATTCCTTATATCTTCATAAATTACATTGGATACCCAAATTGAGTAAATAATGACTGGGATAGATCATAGTTCTGAACCAATAAAATAATAGAACTTGATCTTTCTTTAATAAAATATATACTCCAAGTAAATAGTACAAGTGAATTGTGTTGAAGTGATACATCATACTTTATAATAACTGAAACCATGATGTCCCATTTGGATCTTTTAAAACGTCTGTTAACTAGACTTCTGACTATATTTGCCTATCCTACCCTGAATCTACACCGATTGCATTAAATAAATGATTTTGATTAACTAAACTATAAAACTGGTTTTCTTTATAGAGTAATTTCCCTTTTGTTGCCTTTTTCAGATACTTATATACTCTGAACACTTGTATAGGTACACTTTTGCAACCCGTCTATTAAAGACAGTAACTCAACACAGAATTTCGTCTTACATTCTTGATAAAATCAATATAGCACAACCAGACTAGTTCTACTATTAATTACGAGATCAAAGTAGAGAGAGAGGGAGATTTAAGAGAGGGAATAACTTATCCTTCAGATAAGCTATTCGGATATTAAAATTGCACTCTAAACCCGATTAAATTCCTCATTCACCACGACGAGCAACAGAGGCCATCTGTACTACAATACCCGACAAGAGCTCGAGACATCAATCTTTACCCAGTAGACAATAGAATCATATTAGGAGGCCCCGAGATACGATGGTAACAGATATAGTTCAATCGACTAGTTTCAAAGACCTCTATTATTACAGCTATCATCCTTTTATTATAACACAAGAATTAGTACATATATGGAAGGCTACAAGTGCAAATGGGAGCGTCAATCACACTCTCCTCTCAGACCTATCCCTAATTTGTTTTGGGTGGCCACCCAGTTAAATTCCGTAGTTTGAAAAGATATAAAAATATATATCAGATATCTGATCAGGAGGTAAAAAGATGCTTAGCACACCTATGATTATGATCGCTTCGCAGCGGGTTAGGTACATAAGGGAAGGTCTATAAACCTCCAATAACTGCCGTAAGGCAGGCCTTGAGCCAGGCCCTAGGAAATTCCCTCGACGCTCACTAATTTGGCTTGATCAGTGCAGATACCATAGTATCGCTACAAAGTAAAGTTCACCTGTGTTCAACTAACTGGAACACTCATTCTTAGTTGCACTAGGAAATAACGAGTCAACTTGTTGGTGATATTTGATAAAACCAAGATTTTATTTGGTTAAATTGAAGTAATCTAATATAATTATTGTTCTTTATTAATTAGTAGAGTTAATCTATCAAGGTCAAGAGACACGGTAGGTTAATTATGACCTAAGGTGAACCCAGTCAGAGAACCGGTGGATATACTTTGTCCGACCATGCTATGTACTAGGATAAACGTAAATGTAGACGACATAAAGACTAATGAGGCAATAATTACCTATCTGTTGACAATGGTATCTCTTAGCTGATTCTAAAACTACTCTTCGAACTTGACAATATATAGACGATCACATGCTTAACACTCCACATAGGGTTGTACCACCACAAGTGGCTGGTATAATAATACTGACCTATAGACTATACATACATTACATATTTTTGTTTATCATTTCGATATGGAACCCTAAAATTGTACAATAAAAAAAAGAAGACGAAATCGTCCATAAAATCATATTTGCGAATGTAACACCGAATAATTATATACCTACGTAATTATTATCATCTACCTACGTTTATTAGAGAAATACAGGTGCGGGTACGGGTACGCGTGGCTACATATGAAGCTGTAATTTCCAGTATAATCTGACCTCTCATTGTGCGAAATGCCTATACAATGTGAGATCAGCTTATTCTGGAAATATATTGTTTTTTTTATACCTTACTATATAGCTGTGTGTTCTAATAACAGATCAGTTACATGGATAAGTAGGTAGCAGATACTCACGAATTTTCTGGAATATTCTCCTTATCAAATCATCTTCAGTTGTGTGTAATCGACGTCGTCCTCTAAAAGAAAGATCATCATATTTATTATGTAGCTAAACTACTACAGTAAGTCCAGTACGTTCATATTTTTTATGTATTTTACAACATGCGTAGCTACAATCTGATAAGTCAGTAGGTAAGGTGAAGTTTGTGTTTGTTCCAATAAAGATTTATTATTATTAAAAAAAAAAAAAAGTATACCTACGCGCCGCGCACCGTGTGACCGGCACGTCCGAGTGTGTGTGAAGCAAGCAATAGCTTTGTTTCTTGCAGCTAGTGTAGGTACTTACCGTACATACTTATATTTTTTATAACTTTCTAAGCGCTTAGCGGCTGCAGTACGGGTCGCGGCCCAGGGTTTGATTACCGCACGGAACATGTATTAGTATGTTATAGCCTACAAATAGTTGTGAAGACTTGAGTTTGTAATTGCACCGTCTTTTTCATTTAGTTGTATGTGTCAAAACAAAAACAAACCTATTTTGGTAATTTAATTATTTATAAAAGTTGCCCTAAACTGAATTCTCCTGAAACGTGGACGGTGCGATTACAAACACAAGTCGTCACAACTATTTGCAGACCATCACATAATAACACATGTTCCGTGCAGGAATCGAACCCGCGACCCGTACTGCAGCCGCCAAGTTAGAAAGTTATAAAAAATATAATTTTATGTACGGTAAGTACACCTGGTCTACCCACACATGCAGAAACTGCTCCAAACGTGTGTACCTACTACATATTTACCTACATGTTTGTAATCACTAATACTGTAAATATATAGGTCGGTAGATACTTACTTCATTTCGATCATATGTTTGCCTATTTCCTATCCTAAATATTCCTATTTTTATATCGGTTATTTCCCATTACGCAAACAATATAAATTCATGCAATTAAATATTTTTATTTTACGCCGTTCTGTTGCGTAATGTGTCCTGAGCGCAAACTGACACAGCCCTCCCGTACGGTAGCCGGAGCAGGACTGAGCGCGGGTGGCGCGCGGCAGGGAACAAACTTTAATATGGCCGATATTATAGGTTATTTATTTTACGGCGAAAAAAAGGAAATTCAAAAAAAATAAATAATATAAGACCTGCTTTATAGTTATTTCAGTAAGTATAAAAAGTTTCATGATCTAATTTGAAGTATTCTATGATTGACACCGGTTTATTGTTCAGTTTAGAGGTAACTTTGGATTTTTTTTCTATCGAAAATTTTTTATGGAATCGTGTTTTCGACAAATGTAGGACTTAACATTAATCCTCAACTTTACCATATATTTATTTCAGAATTAATGCTGCAGTATTTTAGGCGTAACGTAGGATCCAGCTAAGCCATTTGAGGTAGTATAGGCTCTTAAAACTGCACATACTAAAAGCACGTACATAGTTATTAAGCATTCTGTTTTACTATTTCAATGAACCATGATTATCGCGTGCTTTGAGACGCATTCTACGGAACCACAACATCTGACATTTTGTAATTCAATGGAATTGATTTATTATGATTAGCTGATATTGATCATTAACCCATATTTGAGACACGCATGTTAGTGTATTTTACTAACGGTGATTTATTTTTATTATTTATTTATTAGGACGCATTGTGTTGGGACTATTATGTGGTTATAGATATAATCTGTTAATACGTTATTGTGAAGTAATGGTAGAGAAAACAGCTGCCTAATTTAACATCTGATAAAAGAGGTACCTACTTAAATATACGTAAGTAGAACTGCTAGTAAATTGTTATGCAAGAATATTTAGTTTTAACTAGCTTCCGAAATTTATTTTAAACAATCACTATCACTACATATTATAAAACAAAGTCGCCCGCCGCGTCTATCCCTATGTATGTTTAGATCTTTAAAACTACGCAACAGATTTAGATGTGGGTATTTTTAATAGATACAGTGGTTCAAGAAGAAGGTCTAAGTATATAATTTGCGAGCAGGCGAAGCCGCAGGCATCAGCTAGTATCATAATAAATTATATCCTGTGTGTAAAACTGATGTTTAAACTATATTACTGTAAAGATTCATCAAAAACTGTTTATTAGAATGTGCGTAAAAGAGTAACAAACACAGTTCCCAGTTCGACGAGTGCCAATTCATTCACAGCTTTAATTCATTTTTATAAATGCATTGATTGTTTAATTAAGTATTTGTAATAGCGACTATAGTTCTTGTTATGACAGTAAGCAATAGGCTTGTCAACTAAGAAAAATATAATAAGTCCGTCAGTTATATTATCAAAAAATATTTGACCCGTATTTTTTCTTTTGTTACGTACACCAGAATTGATGAAGATACGATGCTTTTAAAATTCTCAATACGTCACGCCGTGGTATAATTTTCAGTGCGTTCTGACGTCGAGGACGACTCTCGAGATTTGATGCGTTTTATCTTTGTCAATATTCATTGATTTACAAAAACAAAAAATACGTGTTCATTATTTTCCAATACTCTAACTGGCGGACTAAATAAATTTGCAATTTATTGACGGTGGAAACTAGCCTATTCACAAGAATATAGGAGATAATAACAAATATTGGAGTACACTACATCCTTCATTTTTGTTTCAACACTAGCGTTACTCACGGCTTCGCTCGCTATGGTTGGAATTGCCACGGAACGTTTAAAATATATCCTATGACACGCAGGGACAATGTAGCTCCTAATTCGTGAAAGAATTTTCATAATCGGATCAGTAGTTCCGAAGATCACTCCCTACATAAAAACTTTTCTAAAAATAAAATCCCAACGTTGATACTACGTGTCTTTTTTTTTTTTTTTCGAAATGGCATCTCGCAGTTCAACCTAGAGAGGTTGTCGTCTGCTTAACCGGACAATCTTGTGGGTACCTTAAGTGTAAGGCCTCCAGTCAGGGCATACTACGTGTCTACGACTTCTCTTTTAACTTCAAAACGTTATAAAACAAATTTAAAACAACAACAAAAAAATAAAGGGAGGTACAAAATAGCGGGGAATTTCCACAACCCCGAGTTTATCTTGTGCAACGATAAAACAAATTGTTGCCGTGCCGGGTCGAAATGCGTCGCGTCACGCGAACTAGGGCTTACTGTTGATCCAATTAACGCGAATGTGAACCTAGCCTTATGTTACACGCTGTTTTTCAAATTATGTCGAGTGTTTTGTTGATCATTTCGTGGTGATTTTATTATAATACGTGTAAATACGACGCTTCATAAAAATACTGAAACACTAATTGCGAAATTTATCGCATAGGTAGCTTCTACCTCACTAACAGCCTGTTTTGCTTGAGTTTTAGACAATTTCTATGTTTTTAATAAAAAAGATACGATTATTATCATACAACAGTCAGGAGTCTGGATTTGTGCCCGATTGATGGCAATAGGCTTGCCCCTAATACATCGGACTTAAACATAACTAGCGAAATGTGGATGTACTACCAACCTTACCTAACCCTTCGGGATTACAGGCGTGATGTTATAATATATAGGTTAGGTTGATAGTAGGTACTATCGAGGACACTCCTGCCTGACCACCACTAAGCTCATTTTTGCTTGCACTCGCAACATAAAAACGCTCTCTAGACCCGCCCCGTTGACTTTGTGTAGAAAAAATGAATGAAAAGATACCGAATCGGCCGAGCGCATTGACGACGCACGCCAAACGAGAGTTATTGTTATTTTGCGCGCCAAAGTTGACGCTTTCCTAATAGGCCCAAACTTTAAGGGGGCGTGGCTCGGTGTCTCCGCATGATTTAAGCGAAAAAGTTTTAAAATGGTCAGGCGGAAAAGACCCCGATAGTACATCCACATTTCTCCAGATGTTCATACCCACGTTGAATTTCATACTGAGAATAGCAAGAGTTTTTGCTTAAAATAAATCACCATTGTTGTTGTTACGTTTGCCAAATATTAATATAACATAACATGGTCCAATGACCAATTAATGCTAGATGATTTATATACATAGTAGCAATCATCTCAGTGGGGCAACTCAATGAGTCTATTTAAATCAGTAACTATTTTAAAGCGGCTGATCGATGGATCAGCCAAGAGTGTGGTTTTTTTTATCGATTTTGGTCTAGCGATTCTCCTTTTCAAATACGTCAAATTTTTTATAGAAAAACCCAACAACACTTTGCCCGACCTGGGAATCGAATCCAGAACTACGCGCTCAGCCGTCGCACTTCCGATCAGCATAGATTCGGAAAGTCGTATGTCTATCTCGCTCGATTTCTTAATATCAAAAAAATATAGACATACATCTTTCCGAACCGAAAATCGAATCGAAGCGTTGTGAATAAGGGGCCAGAAATCTCTTAAGGGGTCATTGTACTCATCATTATGAACAACTTTTACTATGGAACCAAAGCCTGATAGACGAAAATAAAAAAATAGCTGTTCCTTAGAATGCCAACGAGGCTATTTTAGATTTTCTGAAACAAAACTTCTCTTTACAACTATGTATAACAAGTACTCATCCTCTCGCTTCCACACGTCCCCGAAGTTACAATTCAAGGGCTGCAGGGCTCCAAGGTTAAGGTCCAAACAAAGGGACCCGCTCGACTGAAACTGCGACGTCACTTGTTATTTAGTTTCCACTTCGTCTTGTTACGAGATCAAGCTATGTAAAGAATTGTATGTTTTTTCTAACGAATTGGTACAGTTTTGGGTTGTGAGGGTAACTTTGTTTGATTAAAAGGTAGTAAAGTAAAACATCTTTTTTTTTGGTTTGGAATTTTCTAGACACTATTTTTTTATTTTTCGGATTGGAAATCTACAAATGACTCGTCCCGCTCTGGGCGGAGCAGGAGGGAGTGTCAGACTTTTACTGACTAAAACCCACCCATGTTCCTTCATTGCCCTTTGTGTTCCGGGGCCACGGTATCTCTTTCGAAAAGTCCCGCAAACCCGTTTTTTTTTTACCCTTTTTTACACCCTTAAAAAAATCATCATTGTTTTCATAATTTTTCGATACCTCATCCAGTAATATCATTATTCTCTTGCCCTTTCCCCAATTCATTTGGTCTTCATTCATCCATCATCATCATCTTCATTTTTGCATTTTTGCCGAAAGACGTCCACTGCTGGACATAGGCCTCCCCAAAGTGTCGCCACATTGACCGGTCCCGTGCGACTCGCATCCAGTGGATTCCCGCAACCTTCACCAGGTCATCGGAAAACCTAGTGGGAGGCCTTCCAACGCAAAGTCTTCGGTTCTGTGCCCTGTCCACTGCCACTTAAGTTTGGCAATTCTTCGGGCTACGTCGCTTCTTCCACACTTCTTTACTACTCGTTATCTCATCAGACATGTCATTTATTGCCATAAATCATCCTTTACACAGTTCATCCATCGTTCATTAATGGTCTTGCTCTATTCTTATAGCCATCTATATTCATACTCAATATTTTCCTCACTACATTTTCACTATATACATTTTTAAGTATAGAAACTTGAGGCTGTATCATCATTGTTTGATTGCTATTGTAAACTCATAACAATGACTATACATTTTATTATTAGCAAAAACCAAACCGCGTTTCTATGGATAAAGACGTTCGAAGACGGAAATCATTTATTAATGAATATCAAAAAAAATGTTTTTTGCGTGCCGGTCAAAATTAAATTTGTTAAGTGACAAGAATGACCTTTGAAGCGTGGTTCAGAAAAACCTACAAAAGAAGAAATATTTTTTTTATTATTCACTAGCTGATGCCCGCGGCTTTGCCCGCCCGCAAATTGTATACTAAAACCTTACTCTTGAATTACTGTATCTATTAAAAAAATCCGCATCAAAATCCGTTGCGTAGTTTTAAAGATCTAAGCATACATAGGGACAGACGCAGCGGGCGACTTTGTTTAAGTGATAGTGATGCAATGATATACTAATAAACAGATATGTTGTGAGCGCGCAATCGTTAAAACTCTAAAACGGGCCAATTGGGTCGTTTTGCCTTTATTCTGCGTCACTGCGTGTATGTGAGCTGGCGCTGCCCCGCGGAACACCTTTTTCGGTGGTTTTGTAGGTCAAAGACACATAGATATGTACACACATCAAAAAAAGTTTGTGATCACTTTGAAAAATCGAAATCTTTTTTGTTACGTTTTTATAAAAAAAAACTAGCGGACGTCACGCGGTTGAACCCGCGTAATTCCCGTTTCCGTGGTAGTACGGGGATAAAATATAGCCTATGTTACTCAGAGTGAATGTAGCTTTCTAATGGTGAAAGAATTTTTGAATCTACCCAGTAGTTTTTGAGCTTATTCATTACAAACATACACACAAAAATACAAATCTTTCCTCTTTATAATATTAGTGTAGAAGTGTAGATAAAAAATAGTTTTATTTTTTAATTTCAAACAGGGTATTTCTATTTAAAAAAAAAAACACAACAATTTTTTTTTCTTGAAATTCAGTTCAATTTAAGAAATTATATCAGCTTATGCTAGTGATCACAAACTTTTTTTGATGTGTGTGTATGTGTTTTTTTGTGTGTGTTAGTGATGTTTTTAATTCGCAAAGAGATTTCCATGTATTCAATTTGTTACGCATAGCGCTACCAGCGACCTAGACACCGATCCTAAACTATAACTAACAACGAGAATCCAAGATGACGGGCATTCCATATTCACACTTCGAGTAGGAACTAGGCTAGTTTAGGCTATAGCTAATGTAATTGTTTTACTTTAATATAATTTAAGTAGTCATCTTTGGTTTAATTTCAATCCCCCGATTGCAGCTAACGTAATTGGCGCAGTCGAAAGGGTATTCGCGGGCCGGTTCGCGAGCTTAGGGATCTCTAATATCGAAATCCGCGTACGCGAATCGCTTGGGTGGCTATCGAGCCCCGGCATCGAATATTCGAATCTACGGTCCAGCTGCAGTTTCGGGAGGAGAATCCAAACTCGATTCACGAGAGAGCCAGAGATGAAGAATTTGTAAGTACACTTGAATTGTTCCTGTGTTGCTTCCCTCTTAGTCCTAGAACCACTCAACTTCCAAAATTTCCCACCCGGAAAATTCCAGTTCCCAGGAGCCCGCATCTCGGCTCACTGAGGTGCTATAGGTAACGGTAGGGATTTGGATAGTGATAGTAAGAATAGCATAGGTAGTAGCGTAATTAGCGTAAAAATGGCCCACGACCCCGATACGATTTTCAAGGCCCTTCGTATGGTCCCGGAGTTCGACGGGAACCCAAACGTTTTGACTAGGTTTGTTAAAATATGCGATCAAATAGTAATTGAATATTTTAGTAATGCCCAAGGTGGTGAGTTAAGCAACTTATGCATATTAAATGGCATCTTAAATAAAATAAAAGGCACTGCCGCCTGTATCATCAATTCCAACGGCATACCTGAAAATTGGCTAGGTATCCGAACGGCCCTAGTCAATAATTTTTCAGATCAACGAGACGAGACCGCCTTGTATAGAGACCTTTCCTTAGCTACGCAGGGAAATAGGACACCTCAGGAATTCTATGAGGAATGCCAAACCTTGTTCAGTACGATGATGACGTATGTAACGTTACACGACCAAATTTCTACTACAGTGGAAGCGAAACGTACACTGTACAAGAAAGTTACTATGCAGGCTTTTGTAAGAGGATTAAAGGAACCATTAGGATCCCGCATTCGGTGCATGCGTCCCGATACTATTGAGAAGGCCCTCAAATATGTACAGGAAGAACTTAACGTTATGTATTTACAGGAATGTAGGGAGTTTTCATCAAATACCAACCTAGTTCCTCCACTTAGTAGTAATTTCGCAGAGCCGATTCCCAACTGGCCCAATCCTGTAGGAATCAGACCCGACCAACTACCACCACCACAACCATTCGGGTTCAACCCTAACTTTGTTAATCCCCAGGTCCAAAACCGCATGCCTAATCAAACACAGCATATATTCCACGCACCTTACAACGCTCAGAGTAACATGTTCCGTTTGCCACCTAGAAACGTCCCGGCACAAAATCAGAATCAAGGTCCTATACCCATGAGTGAGGTACAGAATTTTACATCCACCCCAAAGTTATCTGGCCATAATTGGCAGAATTCAGGTAATCTGCCACCAACCAATTACTTTAAAGCTCGGGAAATTAACATGAATGAGTGTGCGTCATACGGCGACTCATATTACCCGACGCAGCACTATTACGAGCCGACCTGGTTCAGTTACGATGACATTTGTCACGATTATAACCTGGTTGCTGCATTAGAGTGCAACTTTACTCCGACTTTAGGAAATGTAGGTGTTCAAGGCAATATTATATATTCAACTGAACCTCAGGCAGGTCCAAGTCAGGTAAATCAGGATTTCCAGGAGGCCCAGAAATCAAAAGAAACAAAGATAGAATTAAATCTCCCGAATCAATCTCCAGAATCAAACCCGAAAGTAAAAACCGGTATCCTAATAAATCCACCTAATGCCATGTATTCCACCATGCCAGTCATACAAAACAAGTTTAAGAGCTCATCTAAGAACTTAGTACTAGCTAAGACAGAATTAGAGAACGTTAAAGATAATCTACGTCAGCAAGAGCTAGTATTCAAAACCAGGTTAAAAAGAGTAAGGAATTCAACCCCCACACTATTTCCAATACAGTTTAATAAATTTAACAATCCAGTTTAATAAACTACGCAAAGTTGGTCAACTTATACTTACTACAAATGGAAATTTAGAAGACTTAAGATTAGAATTAGAATAGAAAATATGTTAGCTATTAGATAAATATTAAACTTAGAACTCAGAGAATACTATGATACTATCATTCCCGGATCGTATTCCAACGAAAAACAGATAGTTATAGCTTCCAGATCTCCTATAATCTCCAAAATTGTTCATGATCTGCACAAGTTATCCATAGCACCCAACAAAAGCCGTCAAGCCCTTATCCCTACCTACCCCTTTATAGCAACCAATGGGGACTCTTCCGTGTACATAGAAGCAGAATGCTCGAAGTTCAGCAACTGGTATCTCTGTGAGAAAGAAATAACCCATCAAATACGAACCAAAACTGACTGCATCCAAGAACTCATCGTGAACCAAGCCCTCAAGACCTCCGTACCAAGGAACTAACCATAATCAACGACAATGATGTAATACAGAGCCAGCCCCTGAAACTAATGGACATACCCTACGACGTGGAGGCACCGGGAGCTGCATTAACCCAAGTTCATCTCAGCTCAATCGACCTAGAAGGACTACACAACATCCAGAACCAAGTTATGACGAGCCAGCCGATACAGCTCAACCAACTACAATCGGACATCATATATCATACCACCATATACCCTTCTACGTTGCACTATTAGGTACAGGCGCACTCATTATAGCAATATTGGGCTATTGCAGCCAATGGTTTCGCAAACGCACCTAAGCACCCAGTACTGAGGGATGCACCCACGAGGAACCCGAAAGGAGGGAAGAGGACTACACACCCGGAGGACAAGTTCCAGAAACATTTTCTCTCAAAGTTCTAAAATAGTTCCTGATCTGCGGGTGGAGATGTTACGCATAGCGCTACCAGCGACCTAGACACCGATCCGCGACCTACACGCCGCTGCGTAAGGGAAACAGCCAAATGCCGACGCTGCATTTCGTGACGCGCGGACACCGAGCGATCGACCTTGCAATGCGGAAATCATCGACTCAGCGCCCGATACTTTCAAGGTGGAACCGTACGGATGCAAAGAGCAAAGACAAGCACTTCATTGCACGTACCTAAGATTAACTAACAACGAGAATCCAAGATGACGGGCATTCCATATTCACACTTCGAGTAGGAACTAGGCTAGTTTAGGCTATAGCTAATGTAATTGTTTTACTTTAATATAATTTAAGTAGTCATCTTTGGTTTAATTTCAATCCCCCGATTGCAGCTAACGTAATTAATTAGTCTATGGGTCTTTGTTGTGATTCCATTTTCAATTTGTGTGAAACAAAATAAAAAGTAAAAATAAACTTTATGCAGATGAAAAGTGTACTTTGTTTGGCCAACTTTTATTACATGTATTGTTTATTTTTATAACTTTTAACATTAATTTGAGAGTGCAGCTTTATAATTAAAAAATTTATTCCAACGTCCGTGCTCATCTTCCTGCTCTTATTCTAATTAATAGCATTTTGTTTAATCAAAAGGAAGCTCTATCAAAAGAGCTTTAGACGTTCTAAATCAGTTTTCCACGTGATCCTTTTATGATAAGTTGGTCAATAGTTTAATTAGGTAATTATTTGGTTCTTCATTAGGCCTAATTGAAATCTTAGTCTTTTCAAACTTTTGATGATACAAGTTCATTCAATATTAATTAATTGAACCTTCAATTAATTAATATTGAATGGACTTGTAACTAATTAATTTTACAACGTGTTCTGAAAATTATTTCTTTTCATTCGAGGTTTTGTAAGGTTTTAAGCATACAATAGGTGTTTGGTTCATCTATAAATTCCGCTCATTACTTATTAACAGTGATCGGAGTAGGTAGATTGAATTGGGGTCATTGATCCGAAACGTATATATTAATATGGACATTCCTCCAGAATTGGTTGATTATTAAGTGTAACATTTTACAAAAAGTTGTGGCCATAGAAGGCTGAAAATAAAAATGCTTCGATCGGAATTCGATTTTTTTTATTATTCAACAGATAAATAATAAATTAATTTAGTTTTGATACCTTCCTTTAAATTTTGAATTGAGTAGTAATAATATCACTACCAACATTATTAATATTTATTTGAATCTGGAAATACCGGAATTACTTTCCGAAAAAATGGCTTATTCATGTTATTCATTTTGTACGTGCGATTTTTCTTTTTTCTCTTCTATGTAACCTATTCTGGAAGGCGCTGGTGTCTGTGATACAATGATTTTAATCATTAGTACAGGCACCACTGATTCACTTTTGTTGGAAATGCTCATTTTTATTTTTAAATTATTTTTGTAAAACTTTTAAATGTGTCTTTCTGATAATAAAATTATTATTATTATCTTTCTGTGTGCATTTATGATATAAGTACCAAAAATCAATCTACCTGCTCCGATCACTGCTTACTAAGAATGGAAGATATTTATTTGACACACACAGGACAAAACAATAAAAAAAAATAAAAATAAAGAAAGAACCAAATAAAAATATAACATGCATTAAACTAAATTGGTTCTGTCCGAAGCCAAAAGTCTCCTATCTTAGCATGGTGCTGAAACGTAAAAAAAATATTAATTTGCTTTTTGAAACCGAGATATACCTACTTCATGATTGTGGACTACTTGGCGACCGACGTGGGTGTACTGTTTATAAGGTAATTTTGTGTAAACCCTTGGCATGTAAACAAGGTATATGTAGGTAAAACGTATATTTTATTATTATAAAGCAAAAAAATAAATACAGCCGAACATAGAATCTCCTCCTTTTTTGATGTGATGATGATTGAACACCACAGCCAGGAGCAAGCCAGACATGTCGGATACACCAGGGGGCACGATTTTGTAAAGAAAGACATGCTCTGGGATGGGAGAGGAAGCCCGACCAACCGCAGCCAGTCGGGAACTATCAGCTGACTATGCAGCCTAGAGCCAATATAGGAATAGTGGTAAAGACAGGTAAAATTTTGGTGTTTTGACCTTCGTTTGATTGGTCTCTTCTAACATTGGAGAATTGTGTTCATTTCTGGTGGTTGCGATTCCACTCGTTTTTGACACGTGTTATTTAAAAATATTATGTTCGTGTATGCTTCATCGTCAGTAGTACCTATTTGATTCACTGTCAGTTTCGCTAAGGTGATATACACACATCAACAGAATCTAGGGATATTTTATATTTCATCAAATATCTAAAAATCTATGAAGAATTTTCTGATATAGTAAATGGAAGAATGATAGGTTATTTTAAGGTCTATAGTAAAAAATAAAGAACATTTCGTGATTTTTTTGTTTTAAATAAAAATGTTTATTTTTTTAATCGCCGTAGTAAATTATGATGGTTTTGGGGCGATACAATAACAGAACAGTATGATTAAAGTTGATTTTAATGTAAAGAGAGCACGGATACACATATCTAGTTGGACAGCCATTACCAGAGAGAAAAAAAATCAAACGTCAAACTCAAATGACACATACACAGACAGATGACAACATTGTATTCGTTTACAAACGTTCCAATACTAGGCCTTAAACTAATACAATATTAACAAATACTAGGCCTCAAATAAATCTAATTGAATGAGAAAATGCACACACAAAAAAAAACCTAGTATGGTCAATGTACAAACTCAACATTTTAATATTTGAGACACAAACTTTAGATGTTTTTCAGCAGTTAGAGGTTTAGTTAAAACATCAGCCAACATTTCATCAGTACAAAGATATTCCAAAACAATCTGTTTCTTTGTTACCAAATCTTTTACAAAGTGATGCCTTATATCGATATGCTTTGACCTTGCATGAAATACAGAATTACTACAAAGTTTATGAGCTGACTGATTGTCATTTAACAACAAAAC
The DNA here is from genome assembly GCA_905147715.2 of Xestia xanthographa. Taxonomy (NCBI): domain Eukaryota; kingdom Metazoa; phylum Arthropoda; class Insecta; order Lepidoptera; family Noctuidae; genus Xestia; species Xestia xanthographa. The sequence goes on from LR990655.1 coordinate 6,348,259, forward strand.
TTTACTAACAATGCCAGTACATTCAGAAATAAATGTTTTCAGAAACATAGCTTCTTTACAAGAATCTGAAATCGCCATGTACTCAGCCTCCGTACTAGAGAGTGCCACTGTACGCTGCTTCCGGCTTTCCCATGAAACTATAGACTTTCCTATACAAAATATGTAACCAGTATAAGACCGACGATCCAGCTGATTGGCCGCCCAGTCTGCATCAGTGAAACCCACAATATCTATTTCACCTTTCTGAAAAACAAGACAATAATCTAAAGTTCCTTTCAAATACCTTAGAACCCTTTTTGCTGCTTTACAGTGATTTTCACCATAACAGTTGTTGAACTGGCTGAGATAACTGATACTGTGAGATATATCTGGCCTGGAACACACAGATAAATACATTAAGTAACCAATAAGGCTTCTATAATCAAAGTTACATTTTGAACTGTTTTCCTTCTGTAACTTTATCCCAACCTCCATTGGAGTTTTCATTGGTTTGCAATCAGACATATTGAATTTATCTAATATTTTCTTTATGTAAGTCGACTGATCCAAGGTAAAGTTTCCTTCAGCCGTTTTTTCTATTTTCATACCTAAAATATGATGAGCTGTACCTAAATCTTTCATATCAAATTCTTCCATTAGTCTCTTCTTTATAACATTTCTTTGTTGTGATGTTTTTAATGTAAATAACATTATGTCATCAACATACAGGGCAATAATCATGATTTCACAATCATGATTGTATACATATACACATGGTTCTGAAGATAACCTGTTAAATTTCAATTTTGTGGTTAAAACATCATTAATTTTCTTATACCACTGTTTCGCCGACTGTTTTAAGCCATAAATTGCTTTATTTAGCTTGTATACTTTCTTCTCACATCCTTTTACCACATAACCTACAGGTTGTTCCATGTAGACAGACTCTTCTAGGTCACCATTGAGAAATGCAGTCTTGACATCAAGATGCTCAACCATCATGTCATACTGAGCAGCCAAGGCCAGTAGTATTCGAATAGTTGAATACCTAACAACTGGAGAAAATGTTTCGTGGTAATCTACTCCATACTTCTGTGTATATCCCTTTGCCACCAAGCGAGCCTTATACTTGAGTAACTCTCCATTCATTCCTCTCTTTTTACTGAAGACCCACTTGCATTTCGCTGGCTTGTGCCCCACAGGTAAGTCAGTTAGAGTCCAGCATTTATTTTTTATGAAAGAGTTATACTCATCTGCGATAGCTTCACTCCAGTGTTTAGCCTCACTGCCACTCAATGCCTCCTCCAGCGTAGTCGGCAACTCCTCTAACATTATCTCTGTCAGCCCGGCATACTCTGCTTCAGGAGCGTCTTGATACTGGTCACTGTCCTCTGAGTCAACGCTCGTCCTCTCTGGAATGTAAGTTAGATCGGACGAAGAACTATCCGCACTCTTTGAATCCTCCTCCACATCCAAACTGAACATAGTCTGTCTGCGAGGATTTCTGGTGCCATCAGAAGGTATAATTACATCTATGGAGGTATTTACTTGTGGAGACTGTTTGCCCTGGTCAGTCTGAGTAGGCTCTGATACTACTTTTGGTGATAATTGTACTGTAGTTGGTTGTACAGTACTGTCTTCACTCAATAACCCAGATGTATCAAATACATTAACATCTGTATTTTTATTTTCATCATATGACACAGTTTTATTACATATAAACATATTTTCTACAAAATTGACATGCCTCGCCTTATGGATCTTCCTAGGATAAGATGGATCTATGAGCCTGTAGCCTTTACTTTCTTCACAGTAACCTACAAAGATAAATCTCCTACTTCTGGGATCCAGCTTTCTGGCATTTTCATCAACTGCATATGCTATGCATCCAAAAATACGTAAGTGTGCAACATTCACCTTTTTAGATGTCCACTTCTCTTCAGGTGTTGTACCCATGACTGCCTTAGTGGGGGAACGGTTCTTTAGATAAACCGCTGTGTTAGCCGCTTCAGCCCAATACTGCTTTCCCAGTCCAGCATCTTGCAGCATACAACGGGTTTTATCCATAATTGTCCGGTTAGCCCTCTCCGCTACACCATTCTGTTCACTGCAGTGTGGGACCGTAGTTTCATGCCTAATCCCACAGCTCCTTAAGTACTCCTGAAAATTCAAATTAATGTATTCACCACCATTATCACTTCTTAAAACTTTTATTTTCTTGTTTGTGAAATTTTCCACTAGTGATTTGAATATTTTAAATTTTTCAAACACTTCATCTTTTTTCTTGATGAAATAAATAAATGTTTTTCTACTGAAGTCATCAGTGAATGTTACAAAATAACGTGATCCACTGTATGATGGCACCTGCATAGGACCACACACATCAGTATGCACCAGCCCTAATATTTCAGTTGACCTACTGTGACTTTTCTTAGGAAATGGCAATCTAGTTTGCTTGCCTTCTATGCAAGCTACACAAGGACTAAACAAAGAATTATGAAAATGCATACCTGTGACCAATCGATTCTTCATAGCATTCATGCTCCTCGAGTTAAGGTGACCTAACCTCTTATGCCAAACCTCATGTGAAATAGAACCCCCGGCAGACACTAAAGCAGTCATGTCTTCACCGTGCAGTGGCAACTCCTCAGTTCTAACCTGTTCACAGACTAAGTTCATGGCACTCTCAGATCTTACCTTACAACTCACATCATGTACAATGTCTAGTTGATACACACCGCTGTAGCATGTACCTGTAGCTATGACCTCATTGCCATCCAAGATTTTGCATCCTTGTTTATTAAAAGTTACACTAAAACCTTTCCTATTCAACTCACTAACTGATAATAAATTTGCAGAAAGTTTAGGAATATAGTATACATTACTTATTGTCTTTAAACCCTTCTTTAACTGCACTTGCACACTTCCAAGTCCTTCAGTCCTGACTTTTTCACCATTTGCCACGTTAACTTCAAGTGATTTAGTACACTGAAAATTCTGCATCTTCTCCTTGTTGTTGGTCATGTGGTTGGTAGCCCCGCTATCCACATACCAGACATCACTCTGCAGCTTCACAGATAACGCAGTTAACAATGACTTTTCTTCCTTGGGTGTCCTCTTCGGTTTGCTGCTTTCAACTTTCTTTGGGCAATCTTTCTTAATGTGACCACTTTTCTTGCAGCGAAAACACTTCAGAGGTTTCTTTGCTGCCAACGCATTGAGCTCTGGATGATCATCTCGCTTACCATCACGTCGCTGCTGCTCTAGTAAGAGCTTAGACTTTACCAAATCGCTTGTCAACTTTGTATTTGCATTTTCCAAAGCCATGATAAGGGGGTCAAAGTCCGGGGTTAAGCCGCTCAACATGATTACAGCTAAAAACTCATCATCAAACGCATTCCCAATGTCTGTAAGCTGTTGCCCAAGCTCAGTTATTTTACTTAGGTAGCTCTGCATGCTCTCCGCCTCACTCAGCCGCACACCAAATAGCGTTCTTAGCAACCCTAGCCTCCTGCACAAACCTTTGTCTTCGTAAGCGCGTTGCAAGCTATTCCATGCTTCGTAAGCCGTCTTCGCGTTACGAATATGTGGCAACGCGGACGGACCGACTGACAAGCAAATTTTGGCCAACGCCTTTTGATTTTTCTTCGGGTCTTCGTTCCCTTTTTCGGTTTCTATGCAGTCATATAGGTCCTCGTGCATAAGGACGTTTTTTAACATGAACTTCCACTGGTTGTAATCTTCGATACCTCGCAGCTTCTCGATCTGCAGTCCCATCGAAGCCATGGTAATTGTTTCGAACGGTGTGGTCGCCATAGAAAAACCAACCCACGATGAATCTTATTTTTCGTGCGTAATTCGTTGAAATAATTACGTCGCAGTTTACGGCAAATAGACTGGGCCCATAACCTGATGGTTTTGGGGCGATACAATAACAGAACAGTATGATTAAAGTTGATTTTAATGTAAAGAGAGCACGGATACACATATCTAGTTGGACAGCCATTACCAGAGAGAAAAAAAATCAAACGTCAAACTCAAATGACACATACACAGACAGATGACAACATTGTATTCGTTTACAAACGTTCCAATAAATTAATATGGTAAAAAAATTCATTTCTTCTTACAAAGCTATTAATTTTAATGAAAATTGAAAAAATCGTATAAAATCTAATTATTAATAATCAGTGTTGCCACCTCTTACATTAATTACACATCGACATCGATTGTTCATGCTTAAAATTAGATTGTCAATGTCTTGCTGCGGTATGAGGCCCCATGGTCTTTGCAAGTGTTCGTAAAGTTGTTGTTCTGTCGTCAAATTTGGCGGGAAATCTCTCAAAGCTTTTCGTTGTAACATGTCCCAGGCATGCTCGATAGGATTTAAGTCGGGCGACTGTGCAGGCCAATCCAAAACTTGAATATCATGGTCTCGGAGAGCGGCCGACACCAGCCGCGCCGTATGGGAAGGAGCATTATCGTGCATGAGTAGAAATTCCTGGCCCATTTGGATTCTGTGTGGGACAATAACAGGCTCTACTACCTCCTCGTGGTATTTTTGTGCAGTCATGCTACCTTGGATCCAAATGAGCTGGGTTCGTCCGCCAAGACGAATTCCTGCCCACACCATGATTGTCCCGCCTTGGTATGAGTGGAACTCCTGAGGGTGAACTCTCCCTGGAGTTCTCCAAACGCGTGTTCTTCGTGAATCCGGATGAAACCCAAACCGGGACTCGTCGGTGAACAGCACCAAAGACCATTGTTCATCACTCCAAGGTAAATGCTCCCGAGCCCACGAAAGCCGCCGACCGCGATTGCCACGTCGCAATGCTGGAACACGTAGCGGTCTTCGAGCATGAAGACCAACTTCATGCAACCTCCTTCGCACGGTTTGGTCGCTTACCAGCAGCTGGTGGTCCTCCTGGAGCCTTTGTACTAGTTGCATCGCTGTGATATTGGGTTGTCTTCTAGCGGTCATTTGGAGAAATCGATCCTGTCTCTACGTAGTAACGCGATATCTACCCGTGTGCCGTTCAGCTACATCCCCAATACTGCGATAACGTGACCACAACCTTGATATCACGTTTCGGCTGGTGTGTAGGGCCTCAGCAACGACGCGTTGAATAGCACCATTTTCTAGCATGCCCACGGCTCGTAACATTTCATCTCGACTCAAATGACGTCGTGACATGACTCCTAAAGCTCACACGGCACGTTAAATTAAAAAAGAATAACAATCTAATCCCTTTTCATTAATTAATATTAATAAAACAATTTTAATTTTCCTTAACGTAACGAATTACTAATAATTTTGCCACCGTATTTTGTTTTTTCTTTTTTTTATATTTATTTTTTAAATTTTGAAAATAGAATAAATGAGGTTTCAATCTGTATACAAACTTTTTATGAAAACTAAAAAGATTTTAAACTAAAAATTCGTAAATAATTTAGGATTAAGGTATCCCTAGATTCTGTTGATTGTATATGCTGGGTGAATGATTTCGGTATAAAACACAAAGATGTTGTTTTATTCTGACGAATTAACTTTTAAATATACATTATAATATTGCAAATAAAAAGAACATAATGAGTATGCAAATGTGCAACCCACGTTTTCCACAGATACACTAAATAAAAGACAAAGACAATGTTGACACAGTAAAAGTCGGACAGTCTAGATAAGTGTACGAAATATAAATTACAGCTACTGCTAAGGAAAACTAAAGAAATGCCGTTATACATAATTATCCACATAGTTTCTTGATTGTGTCTAATTTTCCAAAGAATTAAGCAAATAGATTCAAGTTAGAAAAATACTTATTGAAATTGCCCGTTAGTTGAAGTAAAGAGACTGAACCATTAATTTAATTTTTTGGATGTAAACCTGTATGACTTAGGTACTTTGTTAGTTTGTAGAAAAAATGCAGAAAAAACAATTCACATGCACAAGATACAAGTAAACAGTAGTGACCTTCAAACATACTATTTATGAGCTAATCATTGTCAAGAAGTTCTTACTATACTATACTTATATAATTATAAAGAGGAAAGATTTGTATTTTTGTATGTAACGAATAAACTTAGTAACTACTGGACCAATTTAAAAAAAACTTTCAGCAATGGATAGCTACATTATCAGCGAGTAACATAGGCTATATTCTATCCTCGTACTCCCACGGGAACGGGAATTACGCGGGTGAAACCACGTGACGTCCGATAGTTAACAATAAAAAATTGTTACCTTAAAATAACATAACATCACGTCTGTGATCCTCAAAGAAATAAGCAGAGGTTTAACTAATATTATATCTACATTTAGCCAGTTGTATTGAAAATAGTAAAAAACAACTTAAAATATTATCCAATACAACTTTTTAAATCTAACTATATTTTATGGTTATATTCGTAAAAAAATGTTTTTTTTTTATTATGATAACAGAATCATTTTTAATACCAATTAATATGCGATAATGTATATCCCCATTGTGATGAAAAATTAATATTATGCGTACCTATTAATATGATAATTATTTCCATTACCATGTCGGATTGATATTCAACTGCTGAGTAATGGACAAATATCGGAAGAGTTAATTACGCACTGTTATAATATTTGAACACGAATAAAGGGTGTAAATAGAGGGCCTATTTAACGAAGCCGAAAGGCACTTGTTTTCCCCGTCTTTGCGATCATTATTTTCTTCTGGATTATAACTGGGAACCTATTGGGAGTTATGGAGGTCAAAGTTCCAACTTTTTCAAATACTTTTTTTTTGAGGTCACAACTTTACTTTAAAAACCTCCATAACTCGTTAACTATTAAATGCGGCACAAAGTTTTGAGTGCGTTACATTGATTTTTACCGTAAAACGTGATTTTTCACCCCAAAAAAAAGTCGTTTCCCAACAATAATTTTTGCGTAGAGTTACTTAGTGTGATGTACTTACAGAATGCTTGGTTGACGGCTTAGTGAAAGGTCCGTTTACACCCTGTATACAAGCCTTGAAAAACTTAAAACAAAAATCATCAAAATATTGAAAACTTGACAATTTAAAAGTTATGAAACTTTTAATTTTGTGAAAATCGATAAGCAAACTTTTCCACAGTAAAAAAAGAAACAATTACAAAAAATAAACTATCATCTCGAAGTCACAAAAGAGCAATTTTTTAAAACAAAACTGGGGCGATAAGATGAGAATAGTTTATCGATAACAACTCAACTTTATGTGCTCTTATATACGTTTCCAACGGCACGTCTAAAATTTTCAAGGGGATACTTTAGCATACTGAAGTTGAAAGCTGAAAACGTTTGAGATGTTTAAGAAAACAGATGCAAAGCTTAATGTCGCAGGGATTTAGAACTAAGTTTGAGTGCTAGCACTAATGAGAAGCTACCTGTAGCGGGTCATGTGGGCTGTGGAGGGAGCGACAGTCGCGCGCAGGCTTCCACGCGGTTCGGTAGCGCCGCCATGCCGCTCACCGCTCTCCGAACGCTCCGTCCGAACATGTCCGAACGTATTTAACCGACACTAAATTCAAATCTTAAAAAATAAATCCCAATTTCGGTATTTCCAAAGTGAGTTCAAAGTTCGGTTTGTTGTCGTGAATTTAGGAAGGAAACCACCTGTTGGCCGCGATTTGGCATAGTCCAGTGGACAGCGTCACAATCTGTTTACAAGAGGGGGGGCCACCCCCCGTGGGTCATGACGCAACGTTTTATGGGCGCCCTGCGTTGCGTTACTATGGCGGAAAAACAACACTCGTCGCTTGAAAATAGATTTCCGTGTTTCCACCTGCGGTGTACCAAACATTCATTACACAGTTTAGCTAAAGTCGAATAAATTACGATCTGTTTAAAATCCAGCATTCCCGCGTGCGTAGATATAAAAAAAATTGTAAGCAACAGATGACGTATTGTTTTAGTAGAGTACTGAGCGTTGTTATTTTTAAACGCTAATTTCGCGGCTACAGAGATTCTTTCATGCTCGCACAAAGAGCTGTTTGATCTGCTAGAATTAACAGTTGATTCGCTAGTTAGAAGCACTCATTTACTAAAAGCACCCACTGAGTTCAAGGTTTGATCAACATTCAGGTGATAATTATGACTTCAGAGCTAAAGAGCTCGATAATATAAACAACGGAAAATTAGATCAAATGCTTGAGAAATTAAAATACTCCAGATTCATTGAACCGGGAAATCTATTTATATTTTTTATCTGAACGCATTGATCGTAAACTTTATGATTGATAAATGCGTGGCTACTCAATGATTTAAATTTACCGCATGATTGTTATCTAATAGTTATAAATATGATGCGCTCATTAATCAGCGATAGTTAATCCTTTCTTATTCTTAACAAGGTTATATTGATCACGGGTTATCCTTATCTTTCATCCTTAGACCTCCATAAGTGATCATTAGTCCAATCTGGCATCAAGTTATTAAAATCCTGTCTAAAAACCGCCGTCAAAAATCAAGAACCGTTTGAGCAACAATTCACAATTTATTAGTTTTAGGTCAGCGAGCAAATGAAAATATCTAAAACATACTCTTAATTTACGCGAGTGTTGTACCATATCAAAACACAGTGTTGAACATAAACATATCAGAATTTTTGAATGATCGATTGTGAAGTGAACGAAGTGACGTGATTTTGTGACGTAGTGTTTGTGACAGTTAGTGTGGAGATAGCGTATGATGTGATGATGAGGCGAGGGAAAGTGCTGCTCGAGGGCAGCAGGCAGGGCTCTGTTGACGGCAAGGGTATACCTGTGGCTAATGATAAGGAGCTGGTGCATAAGTGCCATAGTGATCCTGGTGGTGGGCGCGCTCTTGGAGCCGCCCCGAGGACGCACAGGCATCGATCTGCGTCAGGCGCGACGAGGAAATGCGTGCTGACGCTTGATGGATACTCATATGTCATTGGTGAGTGAGTTCTTACCAGCTGCGAGCTGTCCTAACGGGTTCAATAGATTTGTATCTCGTGTCACGTTACCAATTAATTTAAGTCCGACAGTAGCGGCACTTTTAATGAGCGCTGATTCGTGTTTTAATTACAATCATGTGACTTCATTTATTTTGTGCCCGAGCTACTAGTCTTATTAAAACTGTTATTTTTTCAAATTCTATCTTCAGTTTATGGCGTTATCAAAAACAACAGTTTTTGAGTCTGCTCAAATCACGAACTTATTTATTGACTACCAGATGTTCAAGGTAAAAATACGTGTATATACAAATTAGCGTTTCAGTTTTGTAAATATAGTTTCAAAGAGAACTTGCAATGTTTTTGAGCACCGCTTCAAGCTACGTTCAATGTTCGTGTTAGATAATTATACGTACAAAGGGTTTCAAGAGAAATGTAAAGACAGGTTGTTAGCTCCATTCCGATACTATAGCGTTTAATCCTCTTTGAGGTTGTTTTATATATGGAATAGTTATCTATGGTAGGTAACTGATCTAAGTAAAGAACAAAGCAACACATTAACAAACTGAATAAATCAGATGAGATGAGATTCCTTGATGAGATAAGTGGGACGATGCTTTTAAATTCCGTAGTCTTTTAATCGGTCATAAATCATCCAGCATTTTCAGTGAATACTCAACATTATAGGCCCACGGCCGGCAGTCTCGACAGAGATAACGACAAAATCGCTAACTTTCAATCGCTTATTACTAACGAATAAATTCGGTTGCAATGATGATGCTTGCGAGAAACGCATCTTGGATGTAGAGACTTGCTGTACACGCAAGCATTATTTAATGCAACCGAATTTATTCGTTAGAAATCAGCGATAGAAAGTTAGCGAATTTGTCGCTATCTATGTCGAGACTGCCTGCGCAGGGCCAGCAGTCTCGACAGAGATAACGACAAAATCGCTAACTCTTGATTGTTAATGGGGAGACACGCTGGGGAACTAATGGCGCTAGAATAGCTGGTTCCCAACATCGTTATTGGTTGAAAATGTGGTAATGTCATTTTATTTTTCAAAATAGCTTAACCTCATTGTTCAGATTGAGACCAGCTATGGTGGCGCCATCTTAAATTATCTTTGCCTGTGTCTCCCCATTACTAACGAATAAATTCGTTTGCAATAATGATGCTTGCGAGAATGTCATTTTTGATGTAGAGACTTGCATTTCCCGCAAGAATCGTTATTGCAACCGAATTATTTCGTGAGTAATTGAAAGTTAGCGATTTTGTCGTTCTCTGTCAAGACTGACGGCCCAGCTGTCATTTGTAGACCTTTGACTATCGTTACAGGTAGTCAGTGACCCGAAAGTCTGAAAACCATACTCACCTACCAAGGGGTATCGTATAACCCAGTACTAACTGGGTTGTAGAGGTCAGATAGGCAGTCGCCTCATTTAAAATACGGATATTCAGCTGCATCCGGTTAGACGGGAAGCCGACCCCAACTTAGTTGTGAAAAGGCTACGCAGATGATGCCTCAACATTATATTAATCGAAAGAATAAACCGTTAATCGAACAATAATAAACAACCATTAACAGAATACCTTCCACACACGCCACCAGTCACGAAGTACACTTTTAAGCATTTTAGTGCTCGCAAACTGCGTTCTTTTCTCTATTGAAGATTTTCGTAGAGCACCCTACAATTGGGAAAGTTTTCCAGAAAAATAATGATCCCATCAACAGTATAATAACACACACACACACATATATTTTTTATTCTAAATTCTCTAGTGTATATGTAATTATATTTTTGTATTTTTTTTTACCTACTATGTTTTTAATTATTATCAGGCTTTGTATAATGTTTGCACATAAACATGGAAGACTACAGGTATTTCCATACTTAAAAGAAGGCCTCTACAATGTATCTGTTAAAACCTGTTGATTACGAAATAAACTTTATTATTATTAATAAGCTTTCCAACTGACTTTGATCCTAATTAAAGTTGCGGCCTGCCCTATTGTGCAACATTGCCTCCTCATCCAATAAAGTCTTGTAACTGTTTCATTAGCAGCTTGTCTTTACTCCACTCTTTATTAAACCTAAGAAGAATGAAAGTAGTGTCTTTCTAAATGTCAATTTTGCCTGCTCTTACAACTATATTACCTTTTTGTTGCCAAATTAAGGTTTTCTAGAGGCTCTACATATCTATTCGAGTACGTACTATAGTATTATTGTTCTATTTGATATGTATTTTATTAAACTTAGCTCCCATTTATAACAGACAGTAATTTTTGTTTCAATACGCTTTTTGTGATAGTTTTTGTATGACTAGCAAAACGGTGGCACGTTGTCGATCAAAAAAATGGAACCATCTTCTCATCTACATAAAATACTGATACATTTTTTATTGACATTCCAATTTTTTCATACAGTTACACGGTAAATGTATTTATTACATCCTATCTATGTAACCTACATTCTTACATTTGAGTACTAACCTCCTTCATATCACTCTCTAAAGTATATTATAGTCAAACAAATAGCAGCTGAAAAAAATAAATGAATTTAATTCCAAATTCAAAACACTTTTGTTACTGTGTCTATGTCTATTTTGCCTCGTTGGAGTCAAGAGTTGAGCATACGGTCCTGGGTTCAATACTCAGGAATTTCTCAGATTCCGGTAGATCATCATCATCATCATCATTTCAGCCGAAAGACGTCCACTGCTGGACATGGGCCTCCCCAAAGGGGGTTTTTTGCCATAATCTCCACGCTTGGCAGGCGGGTTGGCGATCGCAGTGCAGTTGTTACAACAGCACAGAGAACGCTGCTGCCATTCTCTGGTAAGTCCCTTAGTCGCCTCTTACGACACCCACGGGAAGAAATGGGAAACTGTTGATAGCAATAGGGAATATGCATGATGAAATACAAAACTCTTTTTATTTATGAAAAATGCCTTGTATTGGCGCATAAAAACATTGTGGTACACTTGTTTAAGTTTCTAAAACATCACTTATTTTACAATTTACTGTTTTATGTAGCATGTTTTTGGTGAAACGGAACGCAGTCTCAAAACGCATGGTCCTCAATAACGCCGGTATTGACGTCAAAGTTCATTGGGTCAAAAAAACACTTTTGTTTGAAAAGTGCTTAAAGTTTCACTAAAATTGTATTATAACATTGTTATTGCAATTTTAATTTGATTAAAGCACATACAGTTAGTAAAATTATTTTAATAAATTAAAGCCAAAAAATTCGATGTAAACAAGGCAGATTGTGGATAATGACATCATGGCCGCGACAGCTACGGACCTTTGAACTGTCGTAGAAAATTGCAGGAGTTTAAATTTTTTTTTGTGCGACAAGCAGTAGTTGAACTTAACTTTTAATACTTTTCTTGGGTTGATAGTACTGTATTTTATTGATTTAATTAAAGAAAAAATTACATGCATATTTCCCTATTGGTTCGCTCTCTTTTACAAGGTCCTTAAACATAACTGGTTAAAATCTTGTTTTGCTATTAGGTACTACTACTACTACAACAGCCCATAACGTCCACTGCTGGACATAAGCCTCTCCCATGATGGGAATAATTTGCTGTAATCTCCACGCTTGGCAGGCGGATTGGAGATCGCAGTGATGAAAGACTAACAGAAAACGCTGCTGCCCATTCTCTGGTCTACGGAGGCGCAAGGTGTTCTGCCTCAGACATTAGTCGCCTTATACGACACCCGTGAGTGTTATGGGTTGGTTCTATTCTACTCTGCCGGATACCACACGGCTAATTAGCTATTAGGTACACCTCTGCCTAATCCGTCGGGTATTACAGGGGTGATGTTAAGGTCTATCTAGGTACAATATAATTGGACTAACGACGTGTAGTCAAGGTTCGTCTAACCGTTTGTCGTGGCCCGTTTCTTTTTATGAGCAGCTTTAACATAAAAAAGGATTATCTCTGCTTTTTCTTAACCCTAGACAAATCTTCTAAAAGGAAAGCTTTGTGATTACGATCTGGAACTTTCTAAATAGGTACACCATTATTTTTTATTCCTTTTGTACATGTAGGTCGATTATTTGTTAAGGGCTAAATATTCCTCAAATGAAATGGCTTAGCATGATCCTCCGTTACGCCTAAAATATTGCAGCATTAATTTTGAAATAAATATATGGCAAAGTTGAGGATTAATGCTAGGTACTATGTGTGACGAAAATACGATTCCATAAACTTTTCTTGATAGAAAAAAAATCCAAAGTTGCCTCCAAATCGAACAATAAACCGCTGGTATTCAAAAAGCACTTCAAATTAGATCATGAAACTTTGCATACTAACTGAACTATAAAGCAGGTCTTATGTGTTTTATTGTTTTCGTCCAATCAATCGATTTATTGTAAATCGCAAAAAAACACTAATTTCGCACTATTCGGCCGCAGTGACTGACGTAACAACTGCTTTGTAGTGCAAGCTGATTAGAACTTTATTCTAACAGTATTTCAAACGAAGTTTGAACCACCACAAATATAGTTGGCCTTAAATGTTGCCTATGCGTCCTATTATTTATTTAGTTACTTATTTTATATAGATTAGTCGTTTTTAGGGTTCCGTACCCGCAGTTACCAACGGGCCCCTACTAAGACTGTTATCCGTTCTTCCGTCTGTCTGTCAGCGGGCTGTATCTCATGAACCGTAAAAGGAAGACAGTTGAAATTTCCACAGTATGTGTATTTCTGTTACCGCTTTAACATAAAATCCACAGTCCCTAGACGTTCCCGGCGCAAAGGAGCCCATGCCATTTGCAGCGTTTCCGCGTTGAATTGCCAGGGCTAGCCTCTGCACCAGGAAAGAACCAGAGCGTGGGTCACCACCCCCTATCTCTAAGTCGCCGGCCGATCTCGGCCACAAAATTGATAGCGTCGGACCCCCAGTAACCAGTGGTTTCCACAGCCAGTGGGACAAAATAATATTTCGGCTCCAAGGTTGCATATTTGGTTGCTTATTTCTTTAACAACAAATAATAAAAATAAATAAAATAATAAAGGGGCCTTCCCTACTAAGATGGTACCGAACCCTTCATGCGCGACTAGGACTCGTACTTGGCCGGTTTTTTTTAAATTTATATTTAGTTTTAATAACATTATGTAGCTCATATGGATAAAAATAATTGTAAGTTGTGTACCTAGAAATAAAAGTTCAGTGTTATTTCTGTATATAGCTGCTCTATTTATAAGACAGTATTATGGCTAACATCAAGACTTAATAATAGAAGAAAGCGTAGGAATGCCTTTCTTTTCTCCATTTTTTTCAGCCATCAGGCTTTATTCAGGGCTAAATGGAATGTAAGCAATTGCACAAACAATTTTATTGTCTTGAAGATTGCGTTGGATTATTTATTTACTTTGCGTGAACTATGCAAAAGGATATGAAATACTTTTGTAATTGTGTAAGCAGTAATCTTTATTTATTTCTATTAATAACGTCTCAAAATCTATTGGTTTATTATGCTTCGAATCGAATCCATGTTTTTTTCGGTTGTTTAGAATATTCTTTAAACAATTTTGATTATGTTTCAAGGCTGCCACTACGTTTCCAAGACATCAACAAGAGTTTTATTTAGGTGAAAATTCAGCAAAAAAATACGCTTTAAATTCTAAACAATATTTCTGATTCATATTGATTTCTGTAAATTGGTTTTAAAAAACACTTTGACACGCCACATCATGTTATTTTTTAAAACTAGATGGGACCGGTGTTTCGTAATTGACTACTCTGAGAATAAATAGTTGAAACAAACTCAGAGGTCACTGTTTCTTTTAAAGTCCAGACATTGGACGAGCCATATATAGTTCTTTTGAAGAAACAACCACACAGATTTAAGATATTATGCATAACGGCAAACAAAATCAAAGTATCAAAACTCATTTATTAATAATTCTCAAAGAAAAGCCAAGAAAAGTAAGCATGTTTAGATCATTTTGTAGCGAAGATTCGGAACGCGATGTAAGAGAGGATTAGAAGATGACAATGCCTTTAATCTCACGATATATCCCACTTATTAATGTAATCATCCTCCTAAGCTCTTTGAGACGGAAACAGCGAAGGTCTTTGATGAAAGAAAAAACAAGATTGATTTTGTTGATGTAAGTTTCGGCTTTTTACGACAAGAGTGATCTTTATGGTTGTCAGTACATTTCCAAACCACTGTAGTTGCTTTGATTTCTTTACGAGTTATAGTGACTTTAATTGGAGCGTAAGTTGTAAATAGTGCCCGGGGTTGCGGGACTGTTCGAAAGAGATACCGTGGCCCCGGAACACAAAGGGCGATGAAGGAACATGGATGGGTTTTAGTCAGTTAAAGTCTGACACTCCCTCTGGCTCCGCCGAGAGTGGGAGGAGTCATTTGATGACTTCCCATCCGAAAAAACAGTCTCAAAGGTTGATGAATTTTGGTGTCAGTTTGGATGGAAATTTGTCAGTTTTTGGAATTCACTGCCGGGTTCTCTGTTCCCTGTTCATTATAATCTGGATCTACAATTGAATCGGTTTCTTCTAGGCAAGCGTGCTCTATCCTAGACCGTCTCATCGCTTCACATAAGGCCAGTTGCGGCCAAACGCAAGAGAATTTAGTATTGAAAAAAAAAAAGTTTCACGTTTCGCAGAAGACCGGATGACATTTTATAATGGGTAGTCCAATGTGTATAGATAACTAGCATTCTGTTAGAAATCATCATCATCTGCCTAGCCTTTTCCCAAGTTTTTTTTTATTGGGGTCGGCTTCCAGTCTAACCGGATGCAGCTGAATACCAGTATTTTACATGGAGCGACTGCCTATCTGATCTCCAACAACCTAGTTAGTACTACGTAATACGATACCTCTTGGTAAGACTGGTTGTCAGATTTTTTTTTGTTTAGCATTCTGCTAGAAATAACCGTGATAATCGCTCTCTATGATCGCGTTTACTGAAAGGCACCTTTAAACGAACATTTTGGAGCTTCATTCTAACGTTTAACGCAAACATTTCAAAAGTCAATGATGCGAAAGTTGTAATGGAAAAACAATTATGTGTTCCCCCAAAATATGTGCAAGCTTAATATGTGTAACTCAGCCAACCGTCGCCCTCTCAAACCGTCAGTGATTATCAAAATCTGGCTTTCTACCTGCCGTCTGCGACTACGCGTTTACCTCTATGACGTCATGAAGATAAGTGATAACTAAGCGATAGCGCGTTATCGGATAACCGTGATGTATCACTAATCGAATGTGTTTGTAGTTTTGTTTTACCAGCTTGTTGCTGATAATAATATGAAGTCTATCTATGTAACGACGTATTATTGATGTGAACGGTGGAAAGTTTTCTTTTGAACGCAGCACGGAACACGTGGCGAATCGTCGTTTCTTTATTTTTATGGTTGACGAATGGAACCTTCACTCACTTAAGTTCTTTACATAGTCGCTCAGTTAAGCCGCATACCCGCCGCTGCGCACGTAGAGGCTACACACGTGTATTAGGCTTCGCTTTGCAAGAAATTGTATGTAATTGTGTCCACTGCAGACCAAGACACGCATTGCATGAATTGACGTCATTAGTACATGCGTAGCTTGCTCGAATAAGGCGCTCACATAGCTAAACACTGTCAACGCTATGCACGCTGTGCACACGCTATACACGAATATTTACCCACGACTACGCCACGGTGGGCCACGCACGCTACAGTTGTACGTAGTCGTGGGCGTGTAGTGTGCACGCCCCCGTACTGCATTGGAAACGTAGACCCACGTTTGTCAAATTGTCAGACAAATAAAACGCGACGCGGGCCCGTGCACAGCGTGCCCCGCGGTGAGTTTTCGCCTTCACTCTGGTAATACAATAAAAGTACTCTCTGAAAGAATGGCAGATAAACATGACATCATCAACGTTTATATCTGGGATGACAAATATTGACTCGCTTGGCATAAAAGATGATAAGAGTCTATCGCCTTCTAATGTATCAGTACACAAATGCGCTTAAATTAATACTGTTCCCTAACAAGCCGAAGTAATTGACAATATAACCATTACGATAGAATATGCAAACTCAATAGTAAATTAAACG
Organism: Xestia xanthographa; assembly: GCA_905147715.2. Lineage (NCBI taxonomy): Eukaryota > Metazoa > Arthropoda > Insecta > Lepidoptera > Noctuidae > Xestia > Xestia xanthographa. The sequence goes on from LR990655.1 coordinate 6,365,250, forward strand.
GATCCAAAGTTTGTTAATCGTGTGTCAAACACAATTAAGTTCAGGCGACGCAAACCGCTGGAGGGTATGGAATGAGCTCGCTTCTATTGATCTATTGCGATCGAGTAATTTCCAACGTAAACACGTTTTGCTTAGTTAAAAACGTTTGTAGGAATGTTAGTATGGTAGTTTGTTCTGTAATAAACATCACGCCTGGAATCCCCGTAGGGTTAGGCAGATAATACACACACATTTCTCAAGTCCCATGTAACTGTATTTTTGTATTTTTATATTTAAATTGGATTCTGTATTTAATTTTGGTTTTGTTTTTAATTTTGATTTCGTATTTAATTTTGAATTTGTATTTAATTTTGATTTTGTATTTAATGTTGTATTTAATTTTGAATTTGTATTTAATTTTAAATTTGTATTTAATTTTGATTTCGTATTTAATTTCTGATTTTGTTTTTAATTTCTGTATTTAATTTTGATTTTAACTCTGTTCTTATCTGGTTACATTTATTATTTATGGGGCATGCGGTGCTAACCTATAAGAAATTGTTATACTAACCTTTGATATAAGAATCTTTATTTAACATGCAACAACACACAACACACAACAACACATGTTACATGTTGTAACATGTAACAGTATTTAAACAATTGTAAGTTGGCCTGAAATAAATAAATAAACAGGGAGAGAGCCCATTGCCATTATCTGGGCACAATTCCAGACTCCGTGGCTGTTACTGAGAAATTCCCGATGGAAAAACCCAATAACACTTTGGCCAACCCAGGAATCGAACCCAGGACCCCATGCTCAGCAGTCGCCCTTGCGGCCACTAGAACAAAGAGAAGAGGAGAGTAGACAATTTGTTTCATAATATTTTCCCAAATGACGCCACAAGAGATAATACAGAGGTTACCGAAAGTGCTTTTAAATCCATATCGTGCGTGTACTGAGCCGTCTTTGACATCACCGTTTTACGCAAAAGTTGTTACGCACGCAGTAAATATTGCTCGCGGGGCTTCAATATCGTTACGTTTATGTTGTTTTTCCTGAATTCTGAATTACGTGAGATAGGTACTTCATGCTGATTCTAGTCATTATCTAAGCTTAATTATAACTTTGAAGAATTACTTTCTGTAGCTGTTTTTTATATACGCAACACATTTTGACGTGACAACGTCTTATAAATTGGTTTGCCGAGTGACACTTCAAGAAACTGCGTTACGCTCCGCTCACGTTATGCGCTCACAATGAGAGCGAGTGAGAGGCACGCGTCCCTTCCACTCGGGCATGGTTAGCCCGCCTAAGAGCGAGAGAGACAGACATAAAAAGTTTATTTTACCACTCAAAGTCGTTGTCACGTAAAACTTTCGCCCGTATACCGACTTTACAGGCAACCAATTTTTGTTGAACTATTCTGTACCGGTCAAACATTGTTAATACCGCTCATAATTCTGGGAAGAGAACTGTGACCTGAAATACAGGCTCAGCCTAGCTCAGGCACAGTTGCTCATCTTTTATACATTGTACTTAAGTCTTACTACATTTAATACATGTTGCATTTTCAAGTAGAAATATATATATTACTAGCTGCCCGTCCCGGCTTCAAACGGGTGGACATTTTATTTTTTTCTATTCTATCCTATCTATCTATCCTATCTATCTATCCTATCTTTCAAGTTGGATCAAACTGCACACGGTGTGCAAATTTGATTAAAATCGGTTTCGTAATTTATATACATTAAGATATTAAAACAAAGCCAGCCTATCCCACTGCTGGGCCAAGGCCTCTTCTCGTACAGAGAAGCGACCACCACGCTTGCTCAAGACGGGTTGGTGATTTCAGACTTATATTAATTATACCTATACTGTCACTTACGGGATTTCTTGCGTGATTTTTAAGTGACAGTACAAGTTTAGTTATAAACCGTGAAAGCTTAAAACAGTGTTTCTTATATTTATTTAAAAAATAATTATAAGTAATATTATGATATGTTATAAAGGGTGTAAAACACCTCTTAACGAAGCCGAAAGGCACTTGTTCTCCCCGTCATTGCGATATTTTTTTTGTAATACACCATACCTGGGAACCTTCTAGTTACGGAGATATTTGGTGTCAAAGTTTGGGGAAAAAAAGTTATGACAAGTTTTTTTTTTTTTAATGGAAGATTTTTACTTTAAACACCTCGACGACCCCAGTACTATCCAATCCATCAATCAGCACAATGTTTTGAGTGCGTTACATTGAGTTCTACCACAAAACATGATTTTTCACCCTAAAAAAAGTCGTTTTCCAGCAATATTTTTTTGCGTAAAGAAACTTAGTTTGATGTACAGAATGCTTGGTTGACGGCTTCGTGATGAGGTTATTTACACCCTGTATTATGTTATATTGTGATTATGTTATATAGTATCTAACTTATTACCATACTGTCAATGCTGTGATTTGTTATGATTAGTCGATGCACCGAATACAGTGTTATCTCTTTCGAATATCAAGTCCGGACCAAAAGCCATTTCAAATAGAGCGTTGACACTAATTGTATCTACAAATAACCTGTTGTCGATCGCAAGCTTGATGTTACGTATGTATGAACTATCAAAGGCGTAATTGCGTCGATTTGAATCAGGCCGCCATTTTGAGAAGTGGACCCGCCTTCTCTAGATGCCAGACAATGCAATGTTTTGACGTGAACGCAAGTCTTGCATCTACTGTCATGTTCTTGTTTAAAGGTTAGGGGCTTGAATTGGATCACGTTTTAAAAGGACTGTAATTTGCGAAAGAATTCCTATTGATATGGACATGTTATGAGGAGAGACGAATTGCGTGTGACTAAAGAGTGATGAATATAAATGTTGATGGATGGAGAGGGAGAGGAAGATCAAGGAAACGATGGATGGATTGTGTGAGGAATGATATGAAAGAAAAAGAAGTAAATGATAGCGTGCAGAGGAGAATTGAAGAAAAAAACGTGTTGTACCCCAAGTAACATGGTACGGTCGACCAAGCTATTTGGTTTAGATTTTAACATGCAAATTACATTGTAAAATGTTAACCAAATAGCTTGGTCGACCGTACATGGGCAGGAAGACAATGATGGGACGGTAAATTTGTTCAAGACCAAATAAAAAAATAAAAATAAATATCGCTGGACACTACACACAGTGCCATCTAGTGCCACACTATGCAACGAAGCGTGGACAACAGATAGTTGATATTTGAGACACAAACATTTGCTCCTACCGGGATTCGAACCCGGGACCCTAAGAACGTAAGGCAGCCTCACTACCGCTGCGCCATTTGGGTCGTCAAGTCATAAATGTTAAAGTATTTAGTTTCTTTATTTAAACAAAAATAAACCTAATACTTTAGTTAAAGCTTAATACAGGAAAGACTTTTTCTTTTAACCATGTTTACAAGCCGATAAAACATGCAAAAATGGCTATCAAAATAATATACGAACTAGATCAAACATCCTTATATTCAATTTATAGACTAACTAATATTAAGAGCACTTATTTTTAGCTCAGACAGACTAAATACCTGCTTCCACGTGGAAGATTCGACCCAACCTTCAGACTAAAGATTGAAGTACAACCTAATCCAAGTTTGACTAACGCATTTTTTGTTTAAATATTTAGAAACAACAACATCTGGTGGGGATTGATGATTATTTTTCCAAAAATCCCCACTAGCCTGAGATTATTTAACTGGTAGGGATTTCTGGATAAAAAAGTAACGATCCCCACTGGTAGGGATTTGTCGGTGGGGATTTCTGGAATAATCCTAATTTATCATCATTTGCATAGCATTTTCCTAACTATGTTGGGGTCGGCTCCCGGTGTAACCGGATGCAGCTGAATACCAGTATTTTACATGGAGCGACTGCCTATCTAACCTCCATAATCCAGTTCGTACTGGGTTATACGATACGGTAATACTGGTTGTCAGACTTTCGGGGCACTGACTATCTGTAACGACTATTAAAGATGAAATATATTACAGCCAGGACCAACTGCTTAACGTGCTTTCCGAGGCACGGAGAAAACTCGATCAAGTACAACCTAATTATGGAACCTAATGAAATTATGACCCATGTTTAGTCTCGTGTGAGTAAGCGAGATCGCATTATGACTAAGATTAAACCCAATTTGGTAGCTTAATTAATTCATTTTACATCTAATTTAGAACAACAGACAACTACTTGTAGTACATGTTTAGATTCGGTTTGTATCTTACCGTATGGTGCAATTATGCGATACGTCGTATACTATCCAATATTTACTCTAATTTTTCTTCATCTTCTGTACTGAAGCTATGTTCATACCTCGGTCCTACTGGTCCACAATTTTCATATTGCTGTCATATCCTGTGCTTTTTTTTTTAATTGGGACAAGCCCGCCACACTGTTCCCAAACCACTGTAACTCCTGAAAGCCATAATCAACAATGGCAACCACCAGAAAAGCGCCGAGACAATGAAGCTCGACGAAGTCCCAGAGAATGAATTTAACTGTCTTAGATCCCGCAACGAAATTAATCAGAAAAGTATAGCGGAGGAGTAGGAAAATCCGTAATTTCCACTTGCCTCCATATCAGTAGGAGACAGAAAGAAACAAGGCCAATAGGCGCAAAGGGACGTTTACCCTAGCCTAGACGTTTGACTAGCACCACGGATAAAATATTAACATTCATGAGTCCTAAGTTGTGAGCTGATCCTGTGCTTATCTCTGATCATAATATTATGCCTTCGTGATCTGACGAAGAGGTCTGATCGAATAAATGATGATGATCTGTTTGTCTCTACATCACCCAAAGGTTAACTGGTAGAAAATGCATATGATGTTAAGTCCACCTCTGTACTCTGGGCTTGAAGTGTTAAATAAATAAATAACTACTTTTATTGGCATGTATGCATGCACATATATGTCTTATCTTATCACCATAGAATAATAAATTCACAATAAATTTTGAATATTTAATACTCCCAGAGCTTTTAATAAAAAATTAAAATTCCAAAAATTGAAACAATAAAATTACTATAATTTATAAAGTAACTAGCTGACGTCCCGCGGTTTCACCCGCGTAGTTCCCGTTTCCGTGGGAGTACGGGGATAAAATATAGCCTATGTCACTCAGGGTGAATGTAGCTTTCGAATGGTGAAAGATTTTTTGAAATCGGTTCATTACTTCCGGAGATTACCCCCTACATACAAACTTACAAACAAATGTTACCTCTTTATAATATTAGTATAGATTAAAATCATCCTTTATTTCAGTATTCCGCTAAATGATCTCACTCAAACAAAAGGTTGCGATGAAACAATTATAGGAATATTCCATAAATCAAGTTCACAATACACAGATGAAGTCCAGCATAGCGCGTTAATTGCAGCATAGTCGTTTAAATTGGATAATTTACTGCATTCGCTCAATTAGTTTTTAAAGGTCATACAATACCTACACCGATCGTTGAAATATTTTTGTTGATGAAACTGTACATATTGAAAAAATGTTAATTGATCTTGAACTAATAGTCACAAATAAGACCGCATATTAAGCGGCACGTAAATGGTTTTTTTTTTATCAATTTGGCAATTTTCTGTAAAAAGAAGAATACGTATAAAATTACGATTTGAACACAGCAATATCCTCCATTTTCATTGATGATAAATATCTGTGATCAAAGGTAAATAACCACAGTAAATAAAAGCAAACATAATTTGACGTATTCACTGATGTAGGTACTTAATTTATATAAAAATCAGTTTCAATACCGATATGAAAAACCAGGTGAGCATATAACCCATTTAATTTCAGCACGTGAAAAGTTCAATTTTATTAGTATGAAATATCAATTAACTAATTTGACGACTGATTAACGTTTAAAATATAAACGGACATCAATATTTGATCAAATATTGATGTCCGTTTATATTTTAAATGTTAATCAGTCAGTTGTTATACGCGATCGCGTATAATGTGAAGTATTAATTACATTAAGCGATGTGGATTAAAACAGAAAGGGATATCAATGATTTTTCTATGGCAGATCTAGAAAAAGCGTAGACAAAAAGGATTCCTAATAAATTAACGTAGACAATAGTAATACTAATAGATTTTTACCAGAAAATACAATCAATTAAGATAATTAGGTTCCTCTCACTGGAGCCCTGGCCAACGGCAGCCTGGACCTTGTTACTGATGCCGATTGGCAACATTTTTTTGTTTGTTTTTACATTTGTCTATACCTTCATATCAGAGGACTCTGTTGCTTAATAATAACAGCCGCTCCAGTCGATCTTTAAGTTAAACCTTGCCTAAGTTGGTCTGTGGATGGGTGACCACCCATTACATACCGATTTGCCTCCGTGCCTTGGAAAGCACGTCAAACCGTTGGTCCTGGCTGTCATTTGCAGATCTTACTGGTACAGTCATTACTGGTAGTCACTGGCCCAAAAAGTCTGACAACCAGTCTTACCAAGGGATATCGTATTACCCAGTACTAGCTGAGTTGTGGAGGTCAAATAGGCAGACGCTCCATGTAAAATGCAGGTATTCAGCTGCATCCGGTTAGACTGGAAGCTGGTTAGTTGGGAAAAGGTTTGGCAGATGATTAGTCTATAAATAAATATAGGAATATTTAATAAAATGTAAAAGATGTGTTAAAACAATGAATGAAGAAATTATTATGATTTATGCTACTACTGCAACACAAGAAAAAGCTGGACTTTCCATTGAAGAAAAATACGTGTCATTATAGTAAGATAATCGTGATTTAAGTACCTACTAACAATGTTTCAATCATGAATCAAGAACAAACAATGTCTCTAGTCTTACTAACATCTGCCTAGATGCAATGCAAGGCAACACCGGTCAAGCCAGTTCCTAAGAATAAACCACAAAGCTTATACTTACTTGACGAATATCATGTGTCACATAACAATAGTAGAACGCTACTAAATGATGTCAAACATAATGCAACAACACATTGTATGTTAAGAAGTGATATTTTGTACTGATATGCTACTGAAGACTATACTTAGGCTTGGTGCATACCGGAGACAAGATTGTCTGTACTTCTGTAGATATACGTAGAGTAGCGATCTATGATTACAATGTTGCCGCACGATTTTGGCAATTTCTTCAATAGAACGGTCTATGGTGTGAGCATGAATCTTTGAATGCACCTACATCGACAGATTTCATGAGTTTATTTGAGTTTGTCTGCCGACCAGACGATGTCCCGCTTGCTGGAGTGTCCGAAGTGTCCTAACACCTGCACTTTAGAGGACCTTAAAGACGCCATAGTCGCCGCGATTAACGTGGCTGCATATATACTGGGCTCAAGAAGTTTACCATCGACACGAAAAAAGAAGAAGACCGTAGATGTGTATATGTCACCATAAAATTGTAAATACCGTTAGGTTATAATCTATCTCGCGAGATTGTAAACTCTCGAAAGATTGGATGAACACAGAACGCACCTCGCGCGCTGATTAGTTGAACGGCCTCGCACCGCCATATTTGTTTGTTAATTCGTTTGTTGTCGAATGTAAACGAACAGTGTTTTGGTGATCGTAAATTGATTTCGTGTTGAAAATATCTCACAGCATTAGAATTTTACATTGTGGTGGAAGTAAAATGAATCTGTATTAGAGTGAATTTCTCAGGCGAAAAATTTACGCGTCTAGGCTGAAATCGCAGTGCTGCTTTACAGATAATGCAACGATTTTTTTTCTCAGAATTAAAGTGACATGAATCTAAATGAAGCCATTTAAATTATATTTATAAGACAATTACTTTTTATGAAAAAAATCGGTAAATGATGAATTATCAATTTCTGTGTCTTGTCCACAATCACTTTCATACACAGCATTTACCTCTCAGGAAGATAATCTCCAACATATATAGGAAAAAGTATTTTGATTGCGTTAAGTAATGATTGACCTACAAGACGTTAATTAGTTTTGAATGTTTAGACTCATAGTTAATGAGTACATGTCAACGGTAGGTTTGTCCAAGCGAAATTACTCATTTCTATGGTCATTTTGTTTCACCGTCCTGAGCTTCCAACAATGAGTTTAAACGAACAATAAATCCCTGCTCGGCAAGAGACAGTCGTGCTCTTACGTGCAGTAAGAATGGTAGTGCACCATATCACCAGGTCTTTCCGCCAAAAATGTAAGTACGTGATTTCAGTTTACTCGGAACGAAATTTTGCAATTTCGGTGATTAGGTTTTAAAAGGATTTTTGCAAGAAATAAAGGTATCACTTTTATGCATGCTAAGTAGCCTTTGGTACACATTTAAAATTATAGAAAATAATAGTCATAGCCTTGATAGTTTATTGTAACAATAAAAAAATAGCCACGTTTCCAATTTCTATGGGGCAATTTCTGTGGTTTCCGTGGCATCTCGTGGCCCACGGAAATTACACGACTCCACAGAAATTGTACCAATCAATTATTGTATTAATGTTGATGAAGATTTTTGAAAACAATCAATACTTGTTATGCCGAAATTACTTTGACAGAACTAGGTCCTTAGCCCCCGACATTAAAATAAAATTGTATTACTATTTCTTGAAAAAGTCATTCAATTGGATTAACTGAACTTTGAGGGTTGCATCCTCCAGGAGCTCCTCCTGGAAGCCTCGATCGTGCAGGCCTAGGTGACATCACCGGCCAGACCTGCCGACGGTGACAATGAGGCAGGGTGGTTCCACTCATCTCCTCGCGGGCCAGATCCCTGGCCCACTGGATCACTGGCGCTGGAGATGCTGGGGACTCTCGACAGAGATCCGTGGGGGCGCCCTTACAAGATGGTGCGGGTTAAACTCCGCACCTGGGCCCCCCTACTGACGCAGAGTCTCCGGCCTGAGCTCGTGGAGAACATGGTGAGTACTCTGTTCTCTTTGCGAGGGAAACATCCCCCCCCGTCTATGGCTCCGCCGCCTGCGATGCTGGAAGCGGACCAACAGGACGACGACGAAAACGCTCCGGAAGTGACTGGGGTAGACCTGAGAGTGGCGGTACATAGGCTCAGTGTAAAAAATTCCGCCCCGGGACCTGACGGCTTGCCTGGCAAAGCCTGGGTCATGGCCTCGGAGGCTCACGGGCACCGACTAAAGGGGCTCCTAAGCGCATGCTTGGAGAGAGGCCAGTTCCCGCTTCGTTGGAAGACGGGAAAGCTGGTCCTCATTCGGAAGCCGGGGCGCCCTGCGGAATCTCCGTCCGCATACCGGCCCGTGGTGCTGCTCGGCGAGGTGGGAAAGCTCTTTTTGCGGGGTTGGGGCCGGATCTTGCGGAACACCAGTTTGGTTTCCGCAGTTTCCCGGGGTGGGGTTGTTTTGGTGGTGTCTCTCGACATCGCCAATGCCTTATGCCCTGGAGCTGCATTAGGGAGGCACTCCGGTATCACCGGGTGCCGACCTACCTTCGTCGTGTGGTCAAGTCGACTTTGGAAGTACCTAGGACTCGTCTTCGACAGCCAGTGGAACTTCGTGGAGCACTTCCGACGTTTGACCCCCAAACTGGAACGGACCGGCGCTACCTTCAGGCGGCTCCTGCCTAACCTGGAGGGGCAAACGCCTCCTGCTGGAGGCTCTACACGGGAGTCGTGCGGTCCATGCACATGCAGTCGTGGCCGGGGGCCACGTGGTGGGCCTGTGGACAGTGGGCTATCTCGCCGTCTGTCCGTCTTATGACGACAGACCGTGTCGATGGCGCGTTCGTGTTCCACGCGCGCCTCAAAGAGAGTCAACAATAGGAAAGGGTTCGCAAGGACCGATGCCTGCCGGGGTTGCGGGACTGTTCGAAAGAGATACCGTGGCCCCGGAACACAAAGGGCGATGAAGGAACATGAATGGGTTTTAGTCAGTAAAAGTCCGAAAGTCCCTTCTGCTTCGCCCAGAGCGGGAGAATTCATTTGATGATTTTCCATCCTCTTCATAGAAGTAAAAAACATAATCAGTTCCTTGATTGCTAATTTTGTAAGACTTATTTATCCCATAGTACACCACGTTGTATTTTTAGAAATGCTTATTAAAATTATCAAATCGTTTATTGGTGATACATGGGTTACATGCAGGAGTTCATTACATAATTACAACGATAATATATATATATTAACGACGATATTCGTATTAAATCAGTTTTTTCATTAAACCTTATCTTTCTTTACATATTATTAAAAAACAATGTATATAAATAATAATTCACAATTTCGGTGCAAACGCAGAATTTCTGTGTCACCAATACAATTTCGGTGGCAATAATAAAATTTCTGTGGCTCGCCAATTTCCGTGGCCCAAATAACTCTCTAAGTAATTTAATTATAATATCCTCTTTCAGAAAATGTATATATAATGTGGATATGTTGCGCTTTGTTATTAAAGTTTTTCAAAAAACCTGAAAATTTAAATGTCCATGGAAATTAGGTAAAAAATCGAGTTGTTGAAATTGACTCATTAACCAAAGAAAGAAACAGGACGGCCTACTGTAAGAACGATCAATCAGGGACAGGTTTACAATCTTTCGAGAGTTTACAATCTCGCGAGATCGATTATAATCTAACGGTATTTACAATTTTACAGTGACAAACTTACACAACAACTACTATCAATGATTTTCAATTGTTTTTGTTTTTTTATGGCTCGTCAAAAATCCTTGTACAGCTGTTTAACTGTATTGTGTGATGTCTTATAGCACATAGTCATTTATGGATGACATGTGTATGTGCATATTTAACCATATTCGCGGAGAAGAATAGAAGGCTTGTGCAAATGATTGACGCGTGATGCGTTTGCATACATTTTGTCATTGTTTCACTGATTTGGTTATTTGATGTGCGTATTTCTCCGTGAATATATTATTTTGGCGTTTTTTTTAGTAAATTTTGTTTTTTTTTAAACAAGACTTTTCCATTCCATTTTAATTAACAATGTTATTTTTTCGCGTTGTTTATTTTAAAATAAACATCGATCATTATTTTATGTAAAGTTTGATAGGAATTCCTTAAGAACTTACTGAACAAACAACTTCTAATTGATTAAACTTCTGCAAGCTACTCCTAAGATTACTTTTAAGACCTTCATCTGAAAAACAACCGGATTATCATTTTAACTGAATTTTCTAAGTAGAAAAGTATGTAAAGTAAAGTAGTAGTTAAGTAGTTGTAAAGTATGTATGTATATGTTTGTATCAGTACACGTATCATAACTAAGGATTTGAAAAAACTTTATAGTTAGTAGCAGAAAATGTACCAAATAAACCACATAAATAAATAAAAAACATAGGTAACGCGGTCAATAACCTTAGTACATCATTCCAGTTGTATTTAAAAAACATACAAGCAAAAAAATAAAGTAGGTAAGCGCCTGACAGCTCAGGTGTTCACGTCATTTACAACATGACAGCTCGCGCTACCTATTGACAAGTTAAAACAAAAAATCTTTTTACTGACATAAAACCTTTTTTGAATAAAACGTCGAACATACTCAGCGATCGTGCAGGTATTACGACCTCACCTTTATTTTATTCGAAATGACATATGATTGGAAGTAATAACAGCCGAAATACTTTTTATAATTAAATATTTGGATGCCTTCACCACCAACGCTTTTATCACGGTAATATTATGATACAGTACTTTAACTCGGCCGCATGATAGAAATAAATGCCTACAGCCGCGCGGTACGTAAACATGCGTTAGGGCTGCCCGTCTCCAGCATTTTAATTACATTTGCCTACTTTCTGTTTCTATTTAGTTTTGTGATTGTAAATATCCTTTTTATATAAATAAATGAAATACTTTGTATATTGAATAGGAAGTGTTCAATAAAAATGCGTGTTGTTTTTTGATTGGTAGATTTAATTAAAATACATGTTTTTGTTTGAAAAACAAATCGGGCTTATAAATTTGCGACCGAAAAATATTTGCGCCTCGACTGAGTCGTACGAAATGCTTTATTGTTAAATTTTGAAGTATAGGCACCGAAGTTTTAACACAAGCGTAAGTAGGTAGGTACTTACCGTATCATGATTCATTCAGAACCGCATATAACTACCTATTTCACTCGTCTCAATAACTTTCCGTTACTCTATTCGCTTTATTTATTAATCCAAACACCTTTTTTTTCGTGAGATAAAAGGAAATACTTATCCATTAAAAATACACACATTATGTACCTACCTACTAGTAAGTAAAATTATTTTATAGTCTTACCTTTCAGAGTTTCCAGGTAATTTAAAAAAACTTATGTCTGGATGCGTTATTGACGAATTCATACAATCAAAAACAGCACAATATTTCCTACTCGCCATATTAACTGATTTTTAGAGAAAAAATCGCGCGGTTATTGTTAAAAAAACAACACACCGTCCGTTCGACACTGCGGTACAGCCGTGACTGTCTGCGCCCCAAGCGCACCCCAAGATCGAGGCGCGTAGGTATAGCTCGCGTTTCGTCCGTTTCTATGAAGTTGGAGTACTGTATCATAATATTACTGTGCTTTTATGAAGGTATACATTTCTTAATGAGCTTAATTAAATTAATGAACGTAATCAAAGGAAAGTTGGTGAGTCTGGTTCCTTTTCTGATCTAGACTTGGTTTAAGATGAACAAGATTACAATAACTATGTGATATCATGTTTTCCTAGCACCGCTGTTTTGGGGTGGCTACTGCTGGTGCTGATAACCTCAAACGGTTTGGGGTTCAAACTTAAGAGTCATGGGGTCCAATTGACCCTCCTAGTATTTCGGGAAATCGCCAAGCGGTTGGTCGGCTCTTCACGTTACCAGAGAGGTAACATTTGTTTGTAAGTTTGTATATAGGGGGTAATCTCCGAAAGTAATGAACCGATTTCAAAAACTCTTTCACCATTAGAAAGCTACAATTACCCTGAGTAACATAGGCTATTTTATCCCCGTACTCCCACGGGAACGGGAACTACGCGGGTGAAACCGCGTGACGTCCGCTAGTCATCAATCAAAACACTCATAGTAAAAGTTTGAACATTATTTACCGATTACATTTGACATCAGCTTCGATTACGACCAAGAAAAAACTGCAAAAAATTCTTGTTCTGGATTTTCTTCGGGTTTTTCACTATATTCCCTTTATGAAACTAAATCATCATCCTCTTCATCGAAAACCAAATTTGTTTGTGACCAAATCCGTCCCCATTGGACAACAGCACACCGCAAACCGTTGTTATAGGCAGTACGTGACCTTTTGTTGACATTTTCTGCTTGATTTTAGGTCACCGTAGACCGCGCTAGATTGACAATTTGAAACGTTTGCAGTACCGTACCTCTGTTTGTTTTCAACATTCCAACTACGGACGACATTTCCAAAATTATGTTCAGTATCAAAGGATGAATTTGCTTAAAAAAGCTAGTTGGACTCGCTTTGAGAAATTAATTTCAAGCGAGTTCGTTTAAATTTGTGTTTGTGTTAGTCTGCTTGGCGTGGTAGTTAAAATGGTGAATGCCTGAAGCAGCTGTTTAACCAATATTCTTGTTAATTTTGTGCTTGGCATAATTTGAATTAACTTGTAGGGTATCTCATCTGAGACCTTTCTAAGTCCTACCAACCAAGCCAAACTCAAACACCTACACAGGGTTAGTTTTCAATGACCAGTCAAAATTTAAAATTAGATCTAGTTAACAAACCAGAAGTGCATTTTAAATATTATTGTCGAAAAATATAAAATAAAATAATAGAATTTATTTGAAAATGTCCTAAAAATGTCCTAAATTATAAACCTAGTGGGAATCAATGCACTTGTGTGCGTGCATGCACCGCCAAATTAATGTGTGTGCTAACTGCTACCTATCTAGGTTGTTGAACTGAATTGTGCTGTTGCAATATCCACACGTTCGCTTTTTAGTAGTGGACAGGAATTAAATTAAATTTAAAAAAATGTTGTTTTTTTTTTTCATTATGTCGAAAATATTATCGATTCTAAACCATCTCTGAAAATTTGACCGGAAAACTAGCCCTGTATATAGGTTTTGCTATTATTCTCTTCTTCGTCATCATCATCTTCCTACCGTTATCCCATGTTACTTGGGGCGGCGCAACACGTTTTTTTCCATTCTCCTCTGTCAACAGTCACGCTATTATCTCCTCTTTTTTCATTTTTTTTCCTTATATTCATCATATTTTTTTAGCTACATGCGATTCGTCCCTCCTCATCACATGTCCGTACCAAGACTTCTTAGTGATTATCAACAACAGCAGCCCATAACGTCCACTGCTGGACATAAGCCTCTCCCATGATGAGAGGAATTTGCCATAATCTCCACGCTTGGCAGGCGAATTGGAGATCGCGGTGATGAAAGACTAACAGAAAACGCTGCTGTCCATTCTCAGGTCTACGGAGTCGCAAGGTGATCTGCCTCAGACATTAGTCGCCTTATACGACACCCGTGAGTGTAATGGGTTGGTGCTATTCTACCGGATTACACCACGGCCGGATACCACACGGCTACCGTGATTATCATTCCACCTAAATTACCTAGTTCACTCATTAAATATTTTCACTATTGAAATTGTACTAAATTTTCGAAATTCTCGCTCATGTTACACCGATAACATCAATTTTATCGACAACAACAATACTAGAGCATACCTACATACGGACATTTGTTCGCGGTACACAGTTCACACCCTCTCTCGCGTTTGACATCGGCTGTCATAATATTGAACACAATCGACTCTTATAAATAGACCGCGCGCCGGCTCTGTGCAAAACAAAACGTTCGTATACGTCACTATAAAGGCTATTTTTGTATGAAATGTATTTTGATAAGCGATTTAATGAGAGGAGATTGTGCCAAAATAATTTCTGTACGATGCGTTATTGAGTTTTAGTGGGTGATGATTGAGAGAAAGGTTTAAGCTCGTTTCAGATTTATGACCTAACTGCTGGAGTAGCGTTTTAACACGACGTGAACTTTTGGTATCTTGATATTGGCATAAAATGTCTTAAGTATAAGGTCCAAAACAGACTGTTTGAAATATCCTTATCATACTACGCGATGCCATCAAATTATTTGTTCAAGACAGTGGTGGACTTGGGAAATAGGGCTCGCCCTCATTACATCATCATCTGCCTAGCCTTTCTCCAACATGTTGAGGTCGATTTCCAGTCTGACCAGATGGATGCTGCTGAATAACACTATTTTACGCTGCGTGACTGCCTATCTGACCTCCACAACCCAGTTAGTACTTGGTAATACTCCCACTGGTTGTCAGAATTTCGGGCAACTGACGACTACCTATAACGACTGTCAAATATCTACAAGTAACAGCCGGGACGAACGGCTTAACGTGCTTTCCGAGGCACGGAGAACACTCGGTATGTAATGGGTCACATCCCCAGACCACGCGGCTTAACCTGAATATTAATCTGAGCGGCTGCTTTATTATTATTTAGCCACAAGCTTCTCTCTTATTGCATACAATTATTAATTCCAACAGACAGTTACTAAGAAAAGATGATATAGACAGAGTTGATGAATTAATTCTGCTTAAACTCGCTCAAATGGTAAATTAAATGTCAGAAACGGAAAACATTTTGAACTCATTACAGTAAGTAATAGTGCTTTAATTACGAAACCTGATACACTTTTGATCGTCGATGCGTGAGTTTTAACGCCCATTGGAAACTGGTTTGTCTGCTACGTACCTCGTTATATGCTAGATAAATGTTTATGTATGAATGGATGTGTATTTTTAGTATTTGTTTTTGTGATCGGTTTTGTATGGGAGTTTGCAGTAAAATGACGTATATTTGGTTTTTAATTGGTAGGTTAGTAATCAAACAGAGTTTTCTGTTTTATGAAATATCTATTCACAATTTTCAAACAGTATTTTTAGTCAATTATTTTTTGCATAGATTGTAAAAATGTCTATTTCTACATCTACACTAATATTATAAAGAGGAAAGATTTTTATTTTTGTGTGTATGTTTGTAATGAATAAACTGCTGCGCCGATTTCAAAAATTCTTTCACCATTAAAAAGCTACATTCACCCTGAGTAACATAGGCTATATTTTATCCCCGTACTCCTACGGAAACTGGAACTACGCGGGTGAAACAGCGCGACGTCCGCTAGTTTGATTATATTTTTAACCGACTTCAAAAAAGGCGGAGGTTATGTTCGTGTGTATGTATTTTTTTTTTTTATGTATGTTACCTGATTTCTCTCCCATTTGTGGACCGATTTTCAAAATTCTTTTTTCATTTGATAGAATACACTCCTGAGGTGGTCCCATTTTAATTTGGTGAAGATCTGATGCTGACCTTCGGAGATATCCAATGGAACTCTTCAAAAAGAGACGGCAAATCTGTTGTGATAGCTCCAATCGGTTGGATGTTCATTGTTTATACAATATCATGACGGAACATCACGCCTGTATGCTCTGAGGGGGTACGCAGAAGTGTACAATTTACCTGATTTCTCTCCCATTTGTGGACCGATTCTCAAAATCCTTTTTTTACTTGAAAGAGTATATTCCTGAGGTGGTCCCATTTTAATTTGGTGAAGATCTGATGCTGATCTTCGGAGATATACAATGGAACTCTTCAAAAATAGACGGCAAATCTGTTGTGATAGCTCCAATCGGTTGGATGTTGTTCATTGGATGTTGTTCAGTGTTCATTGTTTAAACAACATCATGACGTAACATTACACCTGTTTGCTCTGAGGGGTACATAGATGTGTACAGTACACCCAGATTTCGGGTTATTCACCAACTGGACACGAGAGACTGAACACACGTGTGTTCAGTTGGTGAAACTCACAATTAGTATCACTTAATATTTCGTCATCTGGACACGCCAAAATTTTTACGCGTGTCCACATAGTGAAACTTAAATTAAATCACTTTATGTTTTCGCCAACTGGACACACGTCCGCATTTTATCTGAATTCATGAGAAAGTACAGTCATGCAGATTGATTTTCTGTATCACAATTGTGCCGGACGGGCGTGATCCGCTGAAGGCGTGGGTGTATAACGTGTACCTAGCGATCTGCCTATACCCTTTCTACACCGGGCGCACGCATACACTATACTTCGCTCTCAGACGGCGCTGACGTTACACCTATTTAACTGTAGCCAATCTACGCAATCTCAGGCGTAGAACCATGGAAGGGGGGTTTACTGGAAAATAATACACTGATACACTTTCATAACTATTCAGGAAGCGATTCGGAGCTTCAGGACTTTTCGCGCACAACATTTTCACTGTTTTTCTTCATAATACACACATCAACAGAATCTAGGGATATTTTATATTTCATCAAATATCTAAAAATCTATGAAGAATTTTCTGATATAGTAAATGGAAGAATGATAGGTTATTTTAAGGTCTATAGTAAAAAATAAAAAACGTTTCGTGATTTTTTTTGTTTTAAATAAAAATGTTTACTTTTTTAATCGCCGTAGCAAATTAATATGGTAAAAAATCTTCATTTCTTCCTAAAAAGCTATTAATTTTAATTAAAATTGAAAAAATCTTATAAAATCTAATTATTAATAATCAGTGTTGCCACCTCTTACATTAATTACACATCAACATCGATAGTTCATGCTTAAAATTAGATTGTCAATGTCTTGCTGCGGTATGAGGTCCCATGTTCTTTGCAAGTGTTCGTAAAGTTGTTGTTCTGTCGTCAAATTTGGCGGAAAATCTCTCAAAGCTTTTCGTTGTAACATGTCCCAGGCATGCTCGATAGGATTTAAGTCGGGCGACTGTGCAGGCCAATCAAAAACTTGAATATCATGGTCTCGGAGAAGGGCCGACACCAGCCGCGCCGTATGGGAAGGAGCATTATCGTGCATGAGTAGAAATTCCTGGCCCATTTGGATTCTGTGTGGAACAATAACAGGCTCTACTACCTCCTCGTGGTATTTTTGTGCAGTCATGCTACCTTGGATCCAAATGAGCTGGGTTCGTCCACCAAGACGAATTCCTGCCCACACCATGATTGTCCCGCCTTGGTATGAGTGGAACTCCTGAGGGTGACGTAGACGGCTAACTCTCCCTGGAGTTCTCCAAACGCGTGTTCTTCGTGAATCCGGATGAAACCCAAACCGGGACTCGTCGGTGAACAGCACCAAAGACCATTGTTCGTCACTACATGGTAAATGCTCCCGAGCCCACGAAAGTCGCCGACCGCGATTGCCACGTCGCAATGCTGGAACACGTAGCGGTCTTCGAGCATGAAGACCAACTTCATGCAACCTCCTTCGCACGGTTTGGTCGCTTACCAGCAGCTGGTGGTCCTCCTGGCCTTTGTACTAGTGGCATCGCTGTGATATTGGGTTGACTTCTAGCGGTAATTTGGAGAAATCGATCCTGTCTCTGCGTAGTAACGCGATATCTACCCGTGTGCCGTTCAGCTACATCCCCAATACTGCGATAACGTGACCACAACCTTGATATCACGTTTTGGCTTGTGTGTAGGGCCTCAGCAACGACGCGTTGAATATCACCATTTTCTAGCATGCCCACGGCTCGTAACATTTCATCTCGACTCAAATGACGACGTGACATGACTCCTAAAGCTCACACGGCACGTTAAATTAAAAAAGAATAACAATCTAATCCCTTTTCATTAATTAATATTAATAAAACAATTTTAATTTTCCTTAACGTAACGAATTACTAACAATTTTGCCGCCGTATTTTGTTTTTTCTTTTTTTTTTAAATATTTATTATTTAAATTTTGAAAATAGAATAAATGAGGTTTCAATCTGTATACAAACTTTTGATGAAAACTAAAAAGATTTTAAACTAAAAATTCGTAAATAATTTAGGATTAAGGTATCCCTAGATTCTGTTGATGTGTGTATATTTGCCGTACTGATGACTACAATTCTTAGAAATGTTGTGTTTACTAAGGTACTCTGGAACTTTACTGTAACGAGAACCCTGATTCGCTTCCTGATTTTGGAAAAATTTTATGAAAATTTTGATTATCGATACGTGCATCGTTTTTTTTTGTTGTTGGTTGAAGTATCTTCCAGGCTGAATTACACGAAAACTGTTGCTGTGACTGTACGTAAGTATATAATTGCCATATACTAGACGAGTACATGGCCTATCGAAAACTGTTACTTATTTTGTCGTGTCTGTATTTTTCAGCCTGTAACGATCCTGTAACGACTGTTATTCTGTTAGACAAAATTTTCCTATTACTGACGAATATAGCTGCGCTAGATTGTCATACTCTCATCAAAGTAGTTTTCCTGAAGGGCTAAGTTATTAAAAAAGACTATATCCAGGCCTAGGTCGCAACCTATATAGGCTACCTGGATCTTACTAAAATACTAAATTAAACTATAAACTCCACTTGCGAGTTTATATGAGTCTAGCGCTTATGTAAATTACTGTTTTTTACTATTCTAATCACTGAAGGCACTTATTATTTGTCACTATATTTCCCATACACTGACTCCTGTTTTACTATAACAAAAACACTATATGCTGATTAGGTGACGTTCGTCGCGAACAACAATCATGTTCGGCCAGATTCCACTGTTGGGAACAGGTGGAGTTTTGTATGTCAATGTAAAATATTCACCATTTCTGATATTATTATTTTTTATTCAAAAGTTGTCAAAATCACCCGTTCCCAACAGTGGAACGTGGCCGAACATGATTGTGATACAGAATATCAATCTGCGTGACTGTACTTTCTCATGAATTCAGATAAAATGCGAACGTGTGTGCAGTTGGCGAAAACATAAAAGTGATTTAGTTTAAGTTTCACTATGTGGACACGCGTAAATATTTTGGCGTGTCCAGATGACGAAATAATAAGTGATACTAATTGTGAGTTTCACCAACTGGACACACGCGTGTCCAGTCTTTCGTGTCCAGTTGGTGAATAACCCCAGATTTCGACAGTTATGGCATGTTATGTTCCATTTATTGGGGATAAGCCTATTACCATGACATGTATTGTTAACCATGTACAATGAATGCATAGCAAATATATGTAAGTATAGGATATTACAACTAAAAATGGAAAAATAAAATAAAACTTTTTTGCCAAAAATAAAACCGACTTCAAAAAAAACAACAAACAAAAAAAACACAAAAAGAAAAGGACAAAAAATACACTAAAAGAAAAACAAAAAAAAAAAACACTAAAACAAAACCACAAAAAAGTGAAAAATAACTTTAGCTTCAGAAGCCGGTGAGAAAAACACCAAATCAATTAAACAAGGTCACCGACTTCTGAAGCTTGACCTTTGATTGATTTGGTGTTTTTCTCACCGGCTTCTGAAGCTAAAGTTATTTTTCACTTTTTTGTGGTTTTGTTTTAGTGTTTTTTTTTTTGTTTTTCTTTTAGTGTATTTTTTTGTCCTTTTCTTTTTGTGTTTTTTTTGTTTGTTGTTTTTTTTGAAGTCGGTTTTATTTTTGGCAAAAAAGTTTTATTTTATGAGAACTATGAAATTAAAGTAGCATATACTCGTACATAAATATTGAATACAGGCCCCTTACATCATCACACAATTAACGATTTACGAGCTCTACCCGGCGTTAGTCAAAGTCAAACCACGGATCGGTGAACATCCTGAACACTTCGAGACCCCCCAGTGTTTTGACATGCACGTTAGCGGCGAGGTGATCCGCACCGGCCTATCTCGTATTTGTAATTTATTTTAGTACGGATTCGCGTGAAGTGTGAAATCTCCATAATAGATGCTTGTAACAAGTTTTGAAGATACTTCTGGTCTAACAGGATAAGTTTAGTGTCGTCAACTTTCAACAGATCTTAAGCAATTGCAACGCTTCTTAAGGCCCTTCTAGCCCTAAAATTAGCAACTCTATTAGTGGTGGTTCAAACTTCGTTTGAAATGCTGTTAGAATAAAGTTCTAATCAGCTTGCACTACAAAGCGGTTGTTACGTCAGTCACTCTGCGGCCGAATAGTGCGAAATGAGTGTTTTTTTTCGATTTACAAGAAATCTTTTGAATGGACTAAAAAAATAAAACACATAAGACCTGCTTTATAGTTAGTTCAGTTAGTATGCAAAGTTTCATGATCTAATTTGAAGTTCTTTTTGAATAACAGCGGTTTATTGTTCGATTGGGAGGTAACTTTGGATTTTTTTTTCTATCGAGAAAAGTTTATGGAATCGTGTTTTCGTCACACATAGGACTTAGCATTAATCCTCAACTTTACCATATATTTATTTCAAAATTAATACTGCAGTGTTTTAGGCGTAACGGAGGATCATGCCATTTTAGGGATATAGCCCTTAAGTCTAGATTTAGTACCTAATAGGCTCTCAGGATTACGGACATAGGTACTGTTAGGCACCAAATTAAAGTCTTTATAGATGAGGCGCAATTGGGTATAATTAATATTAAATCACAATATTTAGAAAAGAAAATATAGGTAAACCGCCCCGTTGCTAGCCAACTACCACACAACAAGACCTAGCAACGGGGTTGCCAGATCTGTCGCCAACATGTCTCCCCCCTGGTAAGAAGCTAAAGTCTTACCAAAGCAACTATGGTGACAGATCCAGTTTAACTAGTTTACGTGCAGGACGACGTAGGACCCCTGCACTAGTCCTTACATCCGCTACTCGCACTATCCCGTCTCTACCAGGGAACACTTGCACAATCCTACCGCGAGGCCAGATCCCTCTGGGGAAATTTGTATCACCGACAAGAACAACATCACCAATTTGCAAGTTGTGGTGTTCCAAAGATGGGCCCCGAGGCAGGAGATTGGGCAAGTATTCCCTTAGCCAACGTGACCAGAATTGGTCAGCAAGGCGATTGGCCTTCAGCCATCCTTGTCTACTGCTGAGGTCCGCGTCCGAGGATGCTGGCGATGGTAGTGTGGAGTGAATCCCCAACAAGAAATGGTTGGGAGTCAGGGCTGGCTCGTCTTCATGTGCTACCGGCACGTGCGTTAGCGGTCGAGAGTTGATAACTTGCTCTATCTCTGCCAAAAGTGTCAGCAATATTTCATCTCTAGGCGCCTTTTCGCGGAGTGTAACCGATAAGCCGACTTTCACACTTCTCACTAGGCGTTCCCAAGCTCCTCCCATAAATGGTGCTCCAGGAGGGATAAATTGCCATTCTATATTGTTGGATGCAGCAAACTCTTGTAATTGAGAGTGATCAAGCGCGTCCCAAGCTTCTTTCAGCAACCTGTTGGCTCCGACAAAGGCTGTCCCGTTATCGGATATTATTTTGGTGGGACATCCTCGACGTGCAATAAACCTTCGAAGTGCCATAATTGCACTGTCCGCAGTCAAACTTGCTACCACTTCTAAATGAATAGCTCTTATCACAAGACATGTAAAAAGCGCCACATATCGCTTTTCGCGAGACCTCTTCACGGCGACATCTATAGGTCCCAGGTAGTCGAGTCCAACGAAGGAGAATGGAGGATGGTGGTGTTGTAGTCTTTCTATAGGAAGGTCACCGGTAGGCGGAATATGGGCCTTCGCTTTTTTAAGGCGACAGATTCGGCAGCGTGCGGCTATGAAGCGTACGGATGGCCTTAGATGAAGGATAGCATATTTCTGCCGTAACTCATTCACCACCGTCTCACTGTTTCCATGCAGAGCCCATACGTGATATCTTGCGATTAACAGTTTTACTGTAGGATGTCGACCGTCCAATATTATTGGTTCCTTTATATCTGAAGTAACTCCGGTGACAGATCTGATTCGTCCTCTCGCCCTGAGCAAGCCGTCGTCACAAAACCTCGGTGTAAGCTTACACAGACGGCTCTTCCTGGAAATGTTCTTGCCTTGACGAAGGCATTCTATTTCTTCGCCGAAAGAATCTCGTTGGGATTGTCCGAGAAGATATATCTCAGCGTTTTTGACGTCGAGTGCGAGTAGCGGACGCAACCCTCCGCAGAAAGCATCAGCCGTCCGCGCATCTCTCCGTCTCAATAGACGGATGAATTGGTAGACGCGTGCAGCTACTCGAAGTAGCCGCCGCCAATCGGAAAACCGTTCTGCCGACAAGGAAATAAAATTAATATAGGCCGTCCTTTTTTTTGACCTTAGCTCTACTTCTGGAGGAATAATTTGGTCCACTTCCTGCGGCCAGGTGTCTGCCCTGTGTTTTAGAAATGTGGGACCATGCGACCATCTCTCTACAGAGACAGTGTTTAGACGAGTGGCGTCGTCAGCTACATTTAAATCTGTAGGTACCCAACGCCACTCGTTCACCTGTGTTAATTCTGATATTTCGCCAAGTCGATGGCTGACAAACGCTTTGTATTTGCGCGAGTCGCTTCTAATCCAAGCAAGGACGGTTTTTGAGTCACACCAAAAAAATCTACGAGACGGTTGGTTGCGGAGTTCGTTACATATCGTTTGGGCTAGTCTCACACCGAGTAAAGCTGCCTGTAGCTCTAAACGCGGTATGCTTACTGGTTTTAGAGGTGCTACCCTAGATTTACTGGCAATGAGAGCGAGGTGAATGGTACCATCCGGAAACAGAAATCGATGATACGCGACGCATGCGTATGCTACTTCACTGGCATCTGTAAAAATATGAAGCTCTTGTGTAACAAACGTAAAGCTAGGCTTATAAGCTCGAGGAACGCTAAAAGCATTCAGCGTCTTAACGTCATTGTACCATTCCACCCACTGCTCATATTCGCAATTCGGGAGTGGAACATCCCAAGAATTCACTAACTGCCAAGTTCTTTGGAATAAAATTTTACCCTTGGTAATAGTAGGCTGCAAAAGTCCCAAGGGATCATAAATGCGCATAAGATCTCTAAGAATCCGACGCTTTGTGAGTTTTGCAGGTAGAGGTATGTCGACGTCAATCTTAAAACTAAAAGTGTCATCTTGAGGATTCCAATGCATCCCCAAGACGCGCACATCAGGCTTTGACTGTGTTCCGCTCAAGTTGAGGTCGACATTACTCGTATCCTCTTTTCGAAGATGTGAAGGAATCAATTTAAGAGACTCGGGAGCATTCGACACCCAAGATCGCATCTCAAAGCCGCACTGAGAATGTACATGGAGGACATCGCCAGCAAGACGGATGGCGTCTTCCAAAGAATCACATGAGGCCAGGAAATCGTCCATGTAATGATCTCGGATTATAGATCTGGCGGCTTCAGGATATCGATCCTGGAAGTCCATAGCGTTCCTATTTTTAATATAGATCGCGATAAAGGGTGATGCCGATGCACCGAAAATCAAAGATGACATCCGAAACTCTTTCAAATGTCCGTCAGGGGAAAACCAAATGTAACGCTGAAAATCTCGGTCATCCTCTCTAATCCTGATCTGGGGAAACATTTCCCGAATGTCCCCATTCAGAGCAACTTGACCTTCACGAAATCTCATTAAAATTCCAAAAAGTGACTGGAGCCGATCAGGCCCGGGGAGAATGAGCGAGTTGAGGCTGACATCCGATGATTTAGCTGATGCATCATGAACTATTCTTAGCTTTCCCGGTTTGTTTGGGTTGATCACTCCAAAATGAGGTAAATACCAGCGACGCGAAGATGAACTCGGGTTATCATGCCCGTCAACGCATTCTTCGGCATAGCCTTTTTGAACTTGTGCCTCAATGTTAAGCTTATACAACCGTTCATATTCCTTATCCTTATCAAACCGCTTACATAAACTGCGAAACCTCGACAAGGCAAGATAATAACTATCTGGGATATGAGGTTCATCTTCACGCCAGGGCAGACCGACTTCAAATCTACCATTGTCTAAACGACGTGTAGTTTTGTCTAAAATGCTAATAGCCTTAGCATCCTCCGAATTTACCTTATCCTCGGGTCTGATGCCGATGGAATCTAACCGATAATAATCTCTGATAAGGCTATCTAGCTCAATATCTCGAGAATCGTTAGTGACAATATGATTAATAGAAACATCAGACAAAGAATTTGGAGTAAGATTACCAAATAAAACCCAACCTAAGGCAGTACGACAGGCAACAGGCTGCCGCGCGGTTCCTACTCTATTCTCTTTTGATAGCAGCAAATGCCAATCTGATGTACCTATTAGCAATTTGGGCGTTGCCATACTAAACACTAACTCGGCTGATATACCTTGGAGGTGCTGGAAGCTAGTGTCCCTAACTGTGACCTCTTGCGGTCTCAGTTTTAAATTAGGAATAGCGCGGGCTTTACGTATAAAATACTTCTCCTTCTCGTGTTTCCCGCGAATTTGGAAATCTACAAATCGAACAGGGATACTATCACTAATTCCTGTAATAGTTTCAATACGCATATTCTCGTCGGTCCCAGAAACACCTAGCTGATCCGCTAACTCCGAATCAAGGAGGGTTGCTGTGGATCCGTCGTCCAGCAGAGCAAAAGTTTCTACCTCGCCCTTTGGGCCAGAAAGAATAACTGGAATTACTTTTAAAAAGACAGATTGCTCATTATTGGACGCGCAAGAATACGAAGTATTTGTGATTATATCCTTATTAGATGAAAACTCATTGGAACTGATAAAACCTTTTCTATCACGATCCAACTGAGTTTCTTTTTTATGGTTGTCATTGATGACATGAGATGTCGAGGGTTCTGAATTGACAGATGACATGACATTATTTACATTTGGATGGAATAAAAATAATGGATTATTCGCTAAATGTAAAATTTTATTGTGAAATTCCTTGCAACCATCAACACCACATGGCTTTGCTTTGCAAAACTTATAGCTGTGCTTGCCTTTGCGTAAACACTTCACACAAAGTTTGTTATCGCTAACCCAAGATACGCGATCGGTAATTTTCAACGCTGCGAACTCTGGGCAGGATTTTACGTTGTGATTGCTCGCAGAACAGTAGAGGCATGACAAAGGCGGTTTGGCGTTTGATGAGGATACTAAGTTTACAGTTGGATGGGCAGATGAATCGGCGGATGAGAACGTATCGGTATGATGTGTCTGTGAAATGCGATTCGGTCGTGGGTTACTGCGCTGATGGACTCCCGCCGGTTGCGATGCCTGTTGCCGGGGTTTGTCACTATAAGATGGACAATTGAAGACTTCACAAAGGCCAAAGTTGGCTTGCTTGTCTGCCTCCACCTCAAGGAAACGAGCGAAGACTTCGATCTGCGGATGCCCTGAAACGCAGTGCTCCGCCACGTAGTCGCACCATTTGTTTTGAAGAAGCGGGTTCATCTTTGAAACAAGAATATGAATGAGTTCTGGTGATTGTATGTACGGTGATTCACCTAATAAATTAACTATACTTAAACAGTTTTTTACTTTACTGGCAAAAATAGCCAATGCGTTGGGTTCTCGCCCAACTTTAGGTAAACTTCTCACGGAAGCGAGTTCATTGAGAACAATTTGCTTAGGACGAGCAAAGCGTGACTCGAGCGACTGCATAATCAGCTCAGGTTTGGCGGAACATAATAGAAGAGAAAAAACTGAGTCTTTAGCCTCTCCACTCAAGGCTTTGCGTAGCCTGTCTATGTTCTCGCTAGCTGTATAATTATTCTTTGTGTCATCAAACGTCCGCTTGAACAAGAGCCAGTCAGTTATGTTGCCACTAAACTCGGTAAGCTTTATCTGACAACGGCTTTGATTTTGGTTCGGCTTTGGTAGTGAAGCAATTATAGCATTAGCTAGTTTTTCTATGTCACTTACCCGGGGTACGGTAACATTACCAGGACATGAGGGCTGAGGAGGTAGATCACTCGTAGGTCGCAGTTGACGTGGTGACATAGCGATTGCAACCTTGGCAATTGCCGCTGGCGAGCGCTGCATGACGTCGCGCACGAGCTCCGTACCTGGTGCTGCGTGTGCAATGTGTTGCGCCATACTATGCTCGCGCAGCAAACTCCCGTCAGGAGCTGCCACGTCGTCTGCCATTTCTGCGAAGTTAGTTTTCTGAATCCAGTCTGCAGTACGACTGCTCCTGGCGCTCAAGGCTTCCTCCACTTCGAGTGCCGCGATATTCGCCTCAAAGGTAGCTTCCGCAGCTTCACGTTCAGCAGCGGCTACGGCGGTCGCCTCCCGCTTTGCAATTTCTGCAAGCTGCATCTTGCGAGCTGCTTCCGCCTCTTTGAAGCGAGCAATTGTCGTGGCGCTTGAAGCCGAGGATACTGAGCGTGATTTTTCCCCGGCCACTTGCTCCTGCGGGTTGGCTTTACGAGTTTGTGCTCGTGTGATCATCTTTAAAAAAAAAAAATTACACCCGGAAGAAAATTTTAATTTTGAATTTTGTTAGACCGCTGGTTCAGGTCGGATCGAAGGACCAATGTTAGGCACCAAATTAAAGTCTTTATAGATGAGGCGCAATTGGGTATAATTAATATTAAATCACAATATTTAGAAAAGAAAATATAGGTAAACCGCCCCGTTGCTAGCCAACTACCACACAACAAGACCTAGCAACGGGGTTGCCAGATCTGTCGCCAACAGGTACTTCTGCCTGTTTTGTTTAAACCTAGAGATATTTTTTCTGCATACCTATATGATCTAGGTAAAGCTATTTTTTTTTAAATTAAATTTCGAATAAAACCAAAAAAAAACTCAATACGAAGTGATGTCTGTAAAGCTAGACAGAAAAATATTTCTGTCTAGCTTTACAGACATCACTTCGTATTGAGTCTCTCTGTAAATTTGTATTAATTTTCAGTCAGTCAAACCATTTTTTTATAGGAATTAATATAAACATCAAGACCTATCACAATGTTGTCCTATTTAACCCAAAAGTTTACTGCATTATGTTTACTGGCATTATTTATCAGTCGTCAATTGTTTAACAGATGGACTTAAGAGTCCTATTACATTTTTTTCGCAATTTTTTTATGTTTACTCCCTGGATCAATTTTTTTCGATCGGCGTACACGAGTCGATAATAATAGCGATCTCCGGATGATTGTCGATTGTTATTGACGAAAATTAGAGACGAGACTGACATGAGACTGAGGAGCGACCTGAATTGACACAGGATTATAGTACTTCAATTTTATTTGTTGTAATTTTGTCTTATTATATTGACAAACGAAAACTAATGAAACTTATTCATTGTAGATTGAAGTTTTATATCATATTAATTTATTTGATAAAATTTAGTTTATTTGGAATATAATGGACGCTGAATCGCGACATTTATGGCTTAAATTACGCTTTCTTTACGATTTTTTCCGTGAAAATTCAAGGAATTTAAAGAAATTCTAAAACTCCAATAAACAAGTAAAACATTCAGCTTATTTTTCAGTAATTTTAGCTTTTATAAGAATTGCATGTAACAATGTGAATTTGAGCGTCAAAGTTCCATCGCCGACGGTTTTTCTTGCAAACTGAGTTCGTAAAATATTTATAGTAAATTACACGAAAAGAAAAATGAAAATGTGTAACTCCAGCTTACAAGAAAGAGAATGGAACTATTATTATTCATTAGCAAATAATTAAAATATCTAACTGATGCTGAATATTACTGCGTCAAAAATCATGAATTTGCGTAAAAAGTGTAATAGGACTCTTAAGTCCATCTGTGTACCGCTACTGTACATGGAGTCTATTTAAATAAATAAAATACCAACGTTTTTAATAACCAAATCAAGTGATTAAAACCTCACACAATAATCCTAGCACAAAGTATGATGACATAGCCATGTGACATACATAACATGCAACTAAGCTGGCCGGATTAAACCACGGTTCAAAGAGGATTAATTTAAAAACTCACGCATATACCAGCTGCCGTATTCACAACGCTTCGATTCGATTTCGATTCGACAAGTCGTATGTCTATCTTATTTTTGGCATTACGAAAGCGAGCGAGATAGATATAAGACTTGTCGAATCGAAATTGAATCGAAGCGTTGTGTATGCGGCAGCTGTTCTGATATTTATTAATATGTTACGTTTTTATATGGAATTAAAACGGCTGTCTATTTTGTTTCGTTCATATTTATGCAGTTTTCTACAAGGTGTAAACGTGCCTTTCACGAAGGCAACCAAGCATTCTGTACGACAAATCTTAATTTGTCGTACAGCAAGCACCAAGCATTCTGTACGACAAATCTTAATTTGTGAAAACTGCATAAATATGAACGAAACAAAATAGACAGCAACAATTTTTGCGTAGTGTTACTTATAACACTACGCAAAAATTGTTGATGGGACACGACTTTGTTTTTGGTATGAGAAATTAAGATAAACACCACCACGACCCCCGTACTATTCAATCCATGCATCAGTTCAATGTTTTGAGTGCGTTAAATTGAGTCTTACCGTAATTTTTCACCCCAAAAAAAGTCGTTTCTCATCAATATTTTTTGCGTAAAATTACTTAGTTTGATTTACATAATGCTTGGTTGACGCCTTCGTGAAGGGTTCGTTTACACCCTATAGGTGTAAAATAGTTCCGTGATCAACTGACTGATAGCAGGAGACTGATAGCTTATACCTGTTGGTACAAATATTTTTCGGAAGATACACAAAGGATTGAAGGTGCCTAAGAAATTTTTATCATCATCAGGTCACACGCATGCCAAGCCAGTATTTAATAATAGGCTAGTTTCCACCATCAATAAATTGCAAATCTATTTAGTCCGTCAGTTATAGTATTGGAAAATAATGGACACGTATTTTTTGTTTTTTGTAAATCAATGAATATTGACAAAGATAAAACGCATCAAAACTCGAGAGTGGGGTCTCGTGACGTCACAATGCACTAAAAATTATAGCACAGCGTGACGTATTGAGAATTTTAAAAGCGTCGTATCTTCGTCAATTTTGGTTTACGCAACAAAAGATTTTTTTTTTTGATAATCTAACTGGCAGACTAATTAGAATTTTTCAGGACACAAGCCTATTGTATGTAGATGCAGTTATATTACGTTTACGAACGGTACCTTTGCATACCCGTATAATTTGAGAGCACTACGTGAGGTCGACAAATGGAAGTGCGATTAACGCCTATGATAAAACTGTACTGCGACTCAACATAGTTTGAATGCACGCAAGTGCGACAAACTGAAGCTCGAAATCACGCTAGTGCGACATATGCTTGTGCAGCAGTAGTTCGACACTAACCAAGTGCGAATAACGCATAGGTACGAGACACTGCTGTCTATTAATAACATAAAAAAATAAAAAATAGCCTTTATTCTACCACAATTTAACAGTTAAGTATTTAACAAAAGTCTCATCACAATTGAATGAAAATTATATTTAGTATAATATTTGAATTTAAGTTTTAAATTAATATCATTATTGAATAAAAATTATAAATTACCATTTTCATGCATACATTAATATTATTATTGATTAAAAATATATAAATTATCATTTTTGTGTATTATTATAGAATTATAATTATTACTGCTGTCTATACGGGGGGTAAAAGGGCCCCTTACAGCGTCCGACCTCACGTAGTGCACTCGTATAATTTTCAGGCATGTCACTTGCAAAAACACGCCCACTCGACGAATACTTTTACCTAACAACTTTCAGCGCAAAAAACCCAACTAGCCCTGACACTGACAACTCAGTTGTATGTGCGACCGTTTTTTGTTTTTTCCAGTGTTTTTCCTACAAAAAATAGGTAGGCACATGTATATAGAAACACACCCGTTTGGCCCTTATTAAACGGACGGCCCTTATTAGAGTAAAGGGTCATTTATAAAAACGGTTTTGCGTCAACCCGGGCCGGCGAGCTGTCGGTAAATGCATTAGTTGATTGGCGATTCCATCAGGTCATATTACTTTCTTACTTAGCCGTATTGCTTTTTAATTGTCCCGTTTTTTCCATGGCTTGCGAAAAGGAATTGGTTTTTTATACATTTTAGTTTAGTGTAGAACGATACGTTTACATGCGAGTGGTTTTAAGATTAGTTTCGTTTTTTTTTAAATGAATTGGTAGAATGTGTTTTTATTTCATTGGAAAATTACATAAGGGCGCTTTCAATTTAGACGTTGCGACGTCGAATTTCGACGCCCCGCACTGTTGCCGCACCGCGCGCTTTGTGTGAAAACAAACGAACGTCCGTACAATACGACAAACGCACCGCTTCAGCACCGCAGCGGTACGACACGACAAGTCTAAATTGAAAGCGCCCTTAGCATTATTTACAGATACAAATATCTTAGTCTATTACTTTTGTAAAACTGTTTCATTTATTTCTTTTTATAGGTTCTTTTGAAACAAAATAACATTCGTTGAAGAAAGTTATGTGAAAAAAAATAAACATTCATCTCACAGAACTCGTGGCATACTATCTTGCAATCATCCACAGATTGATGAATATGAGGATATTAGAGGTACAAAATAGAGAGGCCAGAATCTTCAACATCGTGACGCCCCAACTCATGATGAACAAATTTGGATAGTACAGATATTGTGCACTGCCTTTGTTGGTCTAGTGGTTGCAAGCGCGACTCCTGAACATGAGGTCGGGCAAGCCATTATTTTTCCGTCAGGAATTCTCATTAGCAGCCACGGAGTCTGAATTTGAGCCCGGTTGATGGCAATAGGCTCGCTCCCTTTTACATGGGACTTACTCGTAACTGGCTTAATGTGGATGTACTGGTAAATACACCTCTTCCTAACCTTTCTGAGATTACAGGCGTGATGTTATGACTTTATACACCTATTGTTTTGACCGAGAATATAAAACTTTTCGCCATATCTACTTGTTGCAAGCTTCCACACAATATATGTATGTGTGTGCAATTGTAGGCGCGGCCTCTCGGTCAATTGGACCATTACGCTGTAAAATTGCGTCCCTTATTAGACCCAACGTCATTGGTCCATATTACCCGACACTTAAAATAGTCGGGTTAACATTTAATGGCCGCCAAAGATTAACGGATATTGAGTTTCGAAATTGGAACACTCGATGTTACTGATTTCCACTTAGGGCATTAGAATCGAGGATGAGCATTAAAAGATTTGTGAATCCGTGACAAACTTTTTGACATTAATGCTCTAAGTGCTGAGCGTGTGATTCGGTGCTCGGGTCAGGCGAAGTGTTATTAAAGGTTTTGCCATCAGGAATTTCTTGGTAGCAGCTGAAGTCAAATTTGTGGTTGATTGATGGCAATAAGCTTAAAGAAAGAAACGATAGTGTGGTGTGAAGGACGATATGGATAGAAAGGAGGTGAATGCTGAGTTGACGAGTAATAGAAGAAGAAGACACTGCGCCGACCATAGATGTATTGGGATAAGGGCAGGTGGACAAACGGTCTAGTTAGGTAGGTCTAACTTGGAGAAAGAGGTCAATCGTCGAATCCGACTCGTCTGGGCAGCGTTCGGGAAGTTGCGCGGTATCTTCTCGTCCGACTTACCGCAGTGTCTCAAGACGAAAGTCTATAACCAGTGTGCGTTGCCAGTGATTACATACGGGACCGAAACGTGGTCGCTGACAATGGGCCTCATTAGAAGGCTTAAAGTCACCCAAAGGGCAATGGAGAGGGCTATGCTCGTAGTTTCCTTGCGCGATCGAATCAGAAATGAAGACATCCGCAAGAGAACCAAGGTTACCGACGTAGCCCGAAGAATTGCCAGACTTAAGTGGCAGTGGGCAGGGCATATTGCTCGCAGAACGGATGGCCGATGGGGCCTGAAAAGTTCGAAAAGTTCTGGAGTGGCGACCGCTAAACGGAAGACGTTGCGTTGCTTCCCACTAGGTGGACCGATGACCTGGTGAAGGTTGCGGGAATCCGTTGTTTGCGAGTCGCACGGGACCGGTTAATGTGGCGACACTTGGGGGAGGCCTATGTCCGGCAGTGGACGTCTTTCGGCTGAAATGATGATGATGATGATGAAGGGCAGGAGAATGATGATTGATCGCAATAAGCTCACTTGCTATTGAAGCTTAAACATAACAGGCGAAGTGTGGGTTTACTAAAGGTACACCTCAAAACTAATTGTTTTAGTAATAAAACCTAGCTTCATAGTTTGCAGTTTACCAGTTGTTAGGTATTCGTGATAACTCCTCTAACTAAGCTAAAGCTTGGAAAGGAAACTAAGCTAACAACTTAACTAAAGTTGATTGAACCCACTCCATTTTCCAGTTCGTTTTATAGTTCCGTTGAATATCCAACTGTTGTTAAAACTTCTTTAAATAAGTAATACTAGCTTTTGCTCGCGGCTTCGGTCCCGTTTTGTACGGAAATTAACTCATGGGAACTTTTTTAATGTAGTTTTCAGTTCATCATCATCAGCCTATTAATGTTCCCACTGCTGGGACACAGGCCTCCTCTCTATGAGAGGGAATGGGCTATAATCCACCACGCGGGCCCAGTGCGGATTGGTAGATGTCACATGTCTTCGATTTTTTTGGCTCTAGGACATGCCGGTTTCCTCACGCTGATTTCCTTCACCGTTTTAAGAGCAGTGGTGATGAAATAAATTACAAAAAGTAATGCGCCTGTCTAGGTTCAAACACACGACCAACTGTTCGTAAGTCGGGGCCGCCACCACTGGGCCACCGCCGCTTTCAATTAGTGAAAGAATTTCGGATCCGTAGTTCAGAAGATTACCCTACTACATACAAACTTACAAACAAATACTTCTATAAAATATTAGTATAGATTCTGATGACACGGTATTTTTTTGTTCTTAAAGTATTTCGTGTTTTGTCAACGACTTCCAAAAGATAAAACCTTTAAGGAACAATATGACGACGTTAAGTGTGCAATTTAAGATGGCTCTGCTTGTCAAGAAAAAAAAACATTGATATGTCAAACTTTGTACATTTATTTTAGTTCTGTGTTTTCCCACCTGCACTGATAAGTTGGTTGAAGTGTAGCCTTTGGTACTACATCATCATAATCATCATCGTCTGCTTAGCCTTTTTCCAACTGCGATGCGGTGGGCTTCCAGTCTAACCGAATGTAGCTGAATACCAGTATTTTACTCCAGTTTCTATAAGAAACCATCACCACAATCAATCCAGTATAAAATTAAGTACCATTACAAAACGATCCAATCTCATAACTAACGCATGTTATAAAACCAGTTGTCAGTAATTTAATGACATTGCATCAAAGATAAACGGATATTGAAGGCGTGAAAGTTAAATATTAAATGTTTCGCAATTAAACTACGTTCATTTTACGATGATCTATTTGGCATAATGTCAAATGCATATTGCAAACGTGTAGTGAGAGTCTAAATAACAGGTTTTTACTGTATACATTTGAAACTATTCGGTACATATAGCAAACTTTTTTAAATTTTTGTTCTGGCCAATCTCTGAAACGGCTTAACCGATTTTGACGAGAGTTTTACTGGCATATAGCTGATGTTATAGGGAGTAATTAAGGCTAGGCTACGCGTTTACGAAGGATGCGAGCAACAGCTATTCATTAATATAATTTAATAAAAAAATACGTTGTAGGTTAAGTATAAGGAATGTCGAAGATTGTGTTCTATGTGTACGCTCGTGTTTCACCACTGTCTCACGTGTTTTTAATCAAATGATGCTGTGGGTAATAGTGCTCGTTACGATTGTGCAAACTTAACTAAAAGTTTGTGACTTGAAGATTCTTAAGATAGGTAAGTAGGTACCCCCGAACCCGGGCCATAGCCAGTCGAAGAACGTCGTGTAGATTTAGTCAGTAAGAGTCTGACAGACCTCTGACTTAAAGAGTAATTAATATAAATGTTGATGGATGGAGAGTGAGAGGAAGAACAAAAAAATATGGATGGATTGTGTGAGGAATGATATGAAGGAAAAAGAAGTAGATGTCGGCGTGTCGTTTGACAGGGGATTGACGTGTTCCGCCGACCTTAAATAACATTGGATAAATGCAGGAAGATGAAAGAGCCTGATGAATAGACTTCTTCGTCTACCCCAGCACCCCTAGCCAAGTTAACAATCTACAATCGTTAACGCTAGTAGAAAACTATTCAAGTGAATGGGAATGACATCATCTCAACGTTAAATCACGTGATCAACACAAACGAATAGAAAATTCGTAGACAAGTTTACATCGTTCAAAATGATAGAATAGAATGTTATCGTTTCTACAATGTTGATCGCTAAACTCATTGGTAGGAACGCTCACCATAGACTAAAGTGTAGGTTTTTAGTATTTTTCTACAGACATTAGAGAACGAGCGATCGACTCAGTCGTGTCAACTTGGCTACCAATTTAGCGCTTTCTACAATCGCTTACGCCGAGGCATTTACGATTGTAGAAAGAGAATCGATACGAAACGTTTGTAACTTGGCTAGGGGTGCTGGGTCAAGGACATCTATGAAAATTTCCACATGCAAAAATATAATGTATAGTTAGTGGGGACAACTCCTGTTTAAACTTCTGCGATTTCGCGGCTCAAGCAAGGAGTTTCACTTCTCGCGGAACACACGGTGTTTCTTAAACGTTCTGTCATGCATATCATCATGATATGAACATGGCATAGTTAGTGAGCGGTACAAACAGTATTGATTGTATATGTTACGAGGCTATACGAATGTAGATTGTATCTCGTGGGCATTAGGAAGACAAATGGTGTTTTTGGAATTGAATCGCACCGGTATACAATGTGTAATGTGTGTGATTGTGATATAGAGTCGTTTGGTACTCGGAAATTAAATGTTTGGAGCAATTGATTTTAAATAAGGGGTTAACTTTTGTTTTGACCTGCCAATAAAACTTTACAATATCATCGTTAGCGAGACTTTTTAAAAGGAAATTGGTTGCATCGACAGTTACCTACCAATTGTCAAAGGTCTGTATTTAATCATTATTACATTGTTGCCAACGCGGAAATATCCTGGATGAGGCTGGCCTCATCCAGGATATTTCCGCGTTGGCAACAATGTAATAATGATTACATTGCCACGCTCCACGCTCTTTTGCCAGCAAAAGAGCGTGGAGCAAGGTACAAGCAAAGAGAGGCATAGGCATCTCTGGGTATACTCACCCAGCAGTGGGTGAAGTCGGGTTGTGAATGATGATGATGATGAATTGTCTTTGAGGTTAAGGCGATTACAGGTCAACGACAACAACTCTACTTGTGGTGGTTCAAACTTCGTTTGAAATACTGTAAGAATAAGGTCCTAATCAGCTTGCACTACAAAGTGGTTGTTACGTCAGTCACTGCGGGCCGAATGGTGCGAAATGAGTGGTTTTTTGCGATTTACAAAAAATCTTTTGATTGGACTAAAAAAATAAAACACTATGATGCTATTATGTTGCTTGTAGAATTATTTTCCTAAAAATCAGAATTATAGCATGTATTTTAGTATGATTTTTGCTAGATAAAAGAATTTTTTAGAGATAAGTTCGTGATTTTTTTCTATCAAATAAAGTTTGTTGTATTATATTACAATATCGTACTAGCATATATCCTGAAGAATATAATATATTTTTCTTGTTTTGTTTATTGCAGTGAATCATATGCTTTTTTGCATTATAAAACTCGCGTAAAGCTCACCTTAAAAGACATAATAAATCGTTCGGACAAGACAGCAATGCACTTGCTAATCAATTACAACTTAAGAAATAATTTAGCCATTACACGGCTAAAGACGTAAAATAACTTTTAGCATAAAAGCATGGAAATTGCCAAAAAATCCAATATAAATAAAACTATCACAAGGTTTCTAGATATCTAATGAGCCAGAAAACAGTTCGTCCTAATTAGAAACATCAATATCAACGAAATTCTATCGAAACACA
The DNA here is from genome assembly GCA_905147715.2 of Xestia xanthographa. Classification (NCBI taxonomy): domain Eukaryota; kingdom Metazoa; phylum Arthropoda; class Insecta; order Lepidoptera; family Noctuidae; genus Xestia; species Xestia xanthographa. Next base: position 6,401,884 of record LR990655.1, read on the forward strand.
ACAGATAAACAGAGCGACTTAGTAGCAAATACATATTATTTGAAAACCGGTTCACTTAATAGTGCAATAGCATGTATCTAACGGCTCAGTGTACGAATGTAATTTAAAATGACGTCTTACAAGATCAGGTAGACCGCAGATGGGTTTATGGGTTTACTAGGCAGCAGGCAAGACCTTTTTAAGTCTTCTTTTTTAGGGTTCCGTACCCAAAGGGTAAAAACGGAACCCTATTACTAAGACTTCACTGTCTGTCCGTCTGTCTGTCTGTCCGTCTGTCCGTCTGTCTGTCACCAGGCTGTATCTCATGAACCGTGACAGCTAGACAGTTGAAATTTTCACAGATGATGTATTTCTGTTGCCGCTATAACAACAAATACTAAATATAGTCAATGGTACGGAACCCTTCGTGTGCGAGTCCGACTCGCACTTGGCCGGTTTTTTAGGGTTCCGTACCCAAAGGGTAAAAACGGAACCCTATTACTAAGACTTCGCTGTCTGTCCGTCTGTCTGTCCGTCTGTCTGTCACCAGGCTGTATCTCATGAACCGTGACAGCTAGACAGTTGAAATTTTCACAGATGATGTATTTCTGTTGCCGCTATAACAACAAATACTAAAAACAGAATTAAATCAATATTTAAGGGGGGCTCCCATACAACAAACGTGATTTTTTTGCAGTTTTGTCTAATGTTTTTAAATAATGGTACGGAACCCTTAGTGCGCGAGTCCGACTCGCACTTGGCCGGTTTCTTAAACTTATATTGTCACTTACGGGATATCCAAACCACAAATAAAATCATAAGCCGTGTGGTATCCGGCAGAGTAGAATATAACCAACCCATTACACTCACGGGTGTCGTATAAGGCGACTAATGTCTGAGGCAGAACACCTTGCGCCTCCGTAGACCAGAGAATGGGCAGCAGCATTTTCTGTTAGTCTTTCATCACTGCGATCTCCAATCCGCCTGCCAAGCGTCGAGATTACGGCAAATTTCTCCCATCATGGGAGAGGCTTATGTCCAGCAGTGGACGTTATGGGCTGTTGCTACACTACTGTGTAGTAAATAAAATCACGGAAGATATCCCGTAAGTGACAATACAGGGTTAGTTTTCAATGACCAGCCAAAATTAAACATTAAGGTTGATCTGCGCAACATATTTTCCATACAAATTTCGGGGGGCTATTACTCCACTGTTTGTCATGGTACGACTAAAGTTAAACATGATATCGTTTTGTCTCATTATTAATTATGTCTGTACGGAAACAGAATAGTAAAATAAAAAGCCATTAAAAAGTTACGAGCTACCAAAGATTCATTTTTATTGCCAATTTTAACGTAACTTTGGGCGTAAATCTAAATATATAAAAGAAGAAACTGACTGACTGACTGATTGACTGACTGACTGACTCATCTATCAACGCACAGCCCAAACCGCTGGGTCTACAGATTCCAAATTTGGCAAGTAGGTTCCTTATGTGGTCTAGGGGTGCACTAAGAAAGGATTTTTCAAAATTCATCCCCTAAAGGGGTTAAACGGGGCTCCAAAGTTTGTATGGGAAAACAAGATTAGTTAGACTATTTTATTCGAAACTTCACAGGAGTGCTCCTATTGATAAATGAGTAGAAACGGGTTTCAGGTTTTTTCAGAATTCAACCCCTAAGAGGGGGAAATGGGGTGGCAAAGTATAAAAATCAATGCACAGCCCAAACCGCTGAGTCTAGAGATTCCAAATTTGGCAAGTAGGTTCCTTATGTGGTCTAGGGGTGCACTAAGAAAGGATTTTTCAAAATTCAACCCCTAAGGGGATTAAACGGGAATCTAAAGTTTGTATGGGTAAAACAAGATTAGTTAGACTATTTTATTCGAAACTTCACAGGAGTGCTCCTATTGATAAATGAGTAGAAACGGGTTTCAGGTTTTTTCAGAATTCAACCCCTAAGAGGGGGAAATGGGGTGGCAAAGTATAAAAATCAATGCACAGCCCAAACCGCTGAGTCTAGAGATTCCAAATTTGGCAAGTAGGTTCCTTATGTGGTCTAGGGATGCACTAAGAAAGGATTTTTCAAAATTCAACCCCTAAGGGGATTAAACGGGAATCTAAAGTTTGTATGGGTAAAACAAGATTAGTTAGACTATTTTATTCGAAACTTCACAGGAGTGCTCCTATTGATAAATGAGTAGAAACGGGTTTCAGGTTTTTTCAGAATTCAACCCCTAAGAGGGGGAAATGGGGTGGCAAAGTATAAAAATCAATGCACAGCCCAAACTGCTGAGTCTAGAGATTCCAAATTTGGCACAAAGGTTCTTTATGAGGTTTAGGGGTGCATTAAGAAAGGATTTTTCAAAATTCACCCCCTTAGGTGTTGGAACGGGAGTCCAAAGATTACGTGGGGAAATAAGATTAGTTAGACTACTTTATTCGAAACTTAACAGGAGTACTCCTATCGATAAATAAATTAACGTTTGTGTTTCAGTTTTTTTTTCAGAATTCAACCCCTAAAGGGGGAAATGGGGTAACAAAGCCTGAATATCAACATAGTTATTATTTTTATGGTGAATTGGGTCGGGTGTATTACAAAAACGATTTTAAGATTTAATGTGGCAGACCTGAAATACTACCATTCCCTGTTGGGGTGCGATGGGGTTGAAATGTCTAAAAATAAATATGGGTGTCGATACCGAGATTATCAGGGGTGCTGATTACGAAAATGGCATTTATTTTGTGATCCAGATGATAATGATTGTGATTACGATGATGATGATTGTGATAATGATGACGATGATTGTGATGATGGTGATTTTGATTACGATGATAATGATTGTGATTACGATGATGATGATTGTGATTATGATGATTGTGATAACGATGATAATGATTGTGATTACAATGATAATAAGTGTGATAACGATGATAGTGATTGTGATTGTAATGGTGATTGTGACAGTGACGGTGATTGTGATAGTGTCGGTGATTGTGATGGTGATAGCGATGGTTGTGATAACGAGGACGGAGATTGTGATGATGATGATTGTGATTAAGATGATAATGATTGTGATTACGATGATAATGATTGTGATAACGATGATGGTGATTGTGATAGTGATTTTGATGGTGATTGTGATGGTGATGGTGATTGTGATGGTGATTGTGATGGTGGTTGTGATGGTGATTGTGAAAGTGGCAGTGATTGTGATGGTGATAGCGATGGTGATTGTGATTGTGACAGTGATGGTGATTGTTATAATGATGTAGATTATTGTGATTACTATGATAATGATTGTGATAACGAGGGTAGTGATTGTGATGGTGATTGTGATGGTGATGGTGATTGTGATGGTGATGGTGATTGTGATTTTGATTGTGATTGTGTTGGTGATTGTGATAATGATGGTGATTGTGATAATGATTGTGGTTGAGATAGTGATGGTGATTGTGATCATGATAATTGTAATTAAGATGATAGTGATTGGGAATATTGGGATTACGATGATAATGATTGTGATTACGATTATAATGATTGTAATGACGAGGATGGAGATTGTGATGATGATGATGATTGTGAATACGATGATAATGGTTGTGATTACGATGTTAGTGATTATGATAATGATGATAGCGATTGTGATTACGATGATAATGATTGTGATAACGATGATGGTGATTGTGATACTGATTTTGATAATGATTGTGATGGTGATGATGAATGTGATAGTTATTCTGAGAGTGTTGGTGATTGTGATGGTGATAGCGATGGTGATTGTGATGGTGATTGTGATGGTGATTGTGATGGTAATTGTGATGGTGATTGTGATGGTGATTGCGATGGTGATTGTGATGGTGATTGTGAGGGTGATGGTGATTGTGATTGTTATGGTGGTTGTGATGGTGATTGTGATAATGATTGTGGTAATTATAGTGGTTGTGTTAATGATGATAATTGGTGATAATGATGGTGACTGTGATAGTGATGGTGATGAGGATTGTGACTGTGATTGTGATGGTGATTGTGATGGTGATTGTGATGGTGATTGTGATGGTGATTGTGATTGTGATTGTGATGGTGATGGTGATTGTGAATGTGATTGTGATGGTGATTGTGATGGTGATTGTGATGGTGATTGTGATGGTGATTGTGATGGTGATGGTGATTGTGATGGTGATTGTGATGGTGATTGTGATGGTGATTGTGATGGTGATTGTGATGGTGATTGTGATTGTGATGGTGATGGTGATTGTGATTGTTATGATGGTTGTGATGGTGATTGTGATAATGATTGTGGTAATTATGGTGGTTGTGTTAATGATGATAATATGTGATAATGATGATGACTGTGATAGTGATGGTGATGGGGATTGTGATGGTGGATAGTGATAGTGATGGAGATTGTGATAATGATGGTGGTTGTGATAGTGATGGTGATTGTGATAATAATAATTGTGATGATTATGAAATGTGGCACATAGATAGTTTATAACCTGGATTAACATGGAGGACACTATTATCCCTTTAGTATGATCCAGTGGGACAGTTACCGAACTTCACGCGGGCGAAGCCGCGGGCAACAGCTAGTTAGTAATAAAAGAAGTGTCAAATTTCCAAAACAAAGTCGGTACCGACACAGCACAATTATCGAAGAATTCAATAAATTTTACTTGTAATCGATTTATGCAGTGGTTTTTTCATAAAACCCGATTTTCCAAAGGCCTTTTCGTATTTTTTTACGCGCGCCTTTTATAATAATAATAATAATAATAATAATAAATTTATTTGTAAGAATATTGTTACATAGATGTTACACATAATTTAAAGTCCATAATATTCTGCTGTTTCCAGCGTACAAATATTTAAAAGAATTAAAATTAATAATAAACAATACAAGTCGAGAATAAGAAAAACGTTAACTATTATCACATACAATGTCAAGGGTTATCAATTAAAATATTAAGAATGATTAAATACAATGTCAGGGGTTATCAATTAAAATGTTAAGAATGATTAAATACAATGACAGGGGTTTCTAATTATAATGTCAAGAATTATTATTATTAAACACAATGGACAAAAAAAAAAAAAAAACAAATTCAATACTATGTCAACGAGATGAAATTTCATTCAATTATTAGGAGGTAATTCATCGTCTAATTTAAATTTTGAATCAAATTTTTCATTTAAAAATTCATTCGTTGAGTAGTAACACTTTTGCAATAGAAAGTTAAATAGTTTGTTTTTAAATGTCATAAGGTTAAGACTTTTAAAAACATTAGGTAATTTATTATAAATTTGAATTGCCATACAGTAAACATTATTCGAAAATAGTTTAATTCTTTGTTGGGGTGCACATATTTTTATTAGACTTATCGTGCATCTCACTGAACAATGTTTCCCCCGCTGCGGTGCGCGGTGCGGGAGGACGACGACGACGTTCACGCACACATTAACAATATGTCATACGCGCGTAGGGTGGTGGTACCAATTATCGACCGTGTCAACTTTTTTTGAACTTTGACTACTTGTAATTTTTAAGTGCTTTTGATTTCTTGCAAAAAAAAAAAATTCGTGGATTTGGGGTGCCATATTGTAGACTTCGAATTTTTTTTTCTTCTAATACCATCGAGTGGGGTATCAAAATGAAGAGTTTTAAAAGATGATTACAAAAATGTATTCAACGTTTGAATGTAATTCGAAATGACAGATACTTAGTATAAAAGAATAAATAAATTTCAAATGTTTCTCATCATGAAGATTTTAAAATGAAATGTATTTATGGTATGGGAGGTTATGTGTATGGAACTAGAGTCGTTTTTGCATGAAAAGTATTATGATTTTAGCTATTTTTATAGTTATGTTACTTTTTCTAGAAAAGGCCGATTTTAGGAGGAGGCTGATACTAGGAGACTCCACCCTATTCCAGTTATATTCGAAATTTCAAATCTGCTTCTAAAGCCTATGTCATTCGTGTGACGTTTGACGTATAACTGTTTGGACTCCGGATTTTTGATAAAAAAATTAATTTTTGATTTGAGTGGACGCTGTGCGAGTGATATTGTGTTGGTTCATTGAAGAACAGGTGTGAATAACTACAAATTAACAATGGGTAAGTCATATAATTTGTTGCACCTAATCTATTTAGTGTTCTTACACACGAGCGACACGCGGCATCGACATCAGAGGCACGTGTCGATGGTGACTTCAACCATTAGTGCTATTCTCTACACACAGCGCCGCAGGCTTACTTTACCCATGGTGGCCGGCGGCGCGGCTTTGTGTATAGGCATTAGGGCACCCTATGTAGGCAAGACAGACAGTGCAATGCGCTAGTGACTTTTATTTTGTATGTTTATGTTAATGGAGAGAGGCCTTTGCCCAGCAGTGGGATGACGCAGGCTAACAGTATCAGTATCAGTATGTAATGGAAATGGTTGCGCAAATAGTAGGTGCCTCATCATCAGCCTATTAATGTTCCCACTGCTGGGACACAGGCCTCCTCTCTATGAGAGGTAATGGGCTATAATCCACCACGCGGGCCAGTGCGGGTTAGTAGATGTCACATGTCTTCGAATTTTTGGTTGTAGGACATTCCGGTTTCCTCACGATGTTTTCCTTCACCGCTTTGAGAGCAGTGGTGTTGAAATAAATTATACAAAGTAATGCGCCTGTCTAGGTTCGAACCCATGACTTACTGTTCGTAAGTCGGGGCCGCCACCACTGGGCCACCGGTCGCTGCTCTTGGTGCCTATACATATATAAAACCAACCTCTGGCACTTCCGGCACGGTAAAAACTTATGAAATCTGTACCGGGGGTCTAAAATGGCCGCTTTAGCAGAATCGTTTTGTGAATCACGTTAAAAATTTAAAATTCTTAAAATGGACTTTATAGTTATTGACATAAAGTCCATTTTAAGAATTTAAATTTTTTAACGTGATTCATGCTAAGATTCTGCGTAGATTCTGCTATAGCGGCTATTTTAGACCCACTGTGCTGTGTGTATCGTTGACCCGAAAAAAACAGCTTTTGATTTTTATGTGCGGAGTTTCGCTAACTCATTTAATTTGACCCTGTGTAATCCATTTTTTTTTTTAGATCAACACGAGATTTCGGGCAAGATACCTGTGCAGCAGAAGCACATGAAGCAATGTCTGCACAATGTGAATAGATTAGTTCCGATATTCCTCATGTACTGACCACACCTAAGGGTGCGTACAGACTATATAACATATTATATAACTTGTGTTTTATAACACGTCCACATTATGAAATTGACATTGACATTTATAACATTCAGTGTCTACATTATCTGAAACATGTTATATAGCAATGTTATGTTATATAGTCTGTACGCACCCTTACACTCTATTTAACAAAAAAAAAACGTCTCATAAAATGGTGCATTTTATGCACTTGATGTACAATCTATTATTTCACTTCGCATGCTCTAAAAGTACGCCAATATAGCCCTACGAAGCGGGACTGTTGGAGGTTGATACCTTCATGGTATATAATCTGTCACATAGTGACTTTGTTTGTAGGCATGACAACAGTTCTCAACAGTTCTCAATAAAATGTCTGAAAACTGAAACGTGTTTTCTGTGAATAATAATTTATGCTATCGCTAGTCATCTTTAGTCCATCAGGGACTAAAGTAACCTTTTTAGTCTCTAGAGAGTAAAAGTTTTTTTTTTTTTTTTTTATTTCTTTCATGTGACATAGACAAACTCCAAAGGGTAAAAACAGTACCCTATGATTACTAAGACTCCGCTGCCTATCCGTTTGTCTGCCCATGTCTGTCTGTCCATCTGTCTGTCTGTCCATCTGTTGTCTATCCGTCTGTATGTCCGTCTGTTTGTTTGTCCGTCTGTCTGCCCATCTGTCTGTCTGTCCATCTGTTGTCTATCCGTCTGTATGTCCGTCTGTTTGTTTGTCCGTCTGTCTGTCTATCTGTCTGTCTGTCCATCTGTCTGTCTAGCCGTCTGTATGTCCGTCTGTCTGTCCAACTGTCTGTCCGTCAGACTAAATTGACTATGTTTACAATGTACTATTTTGTTAGTTTTTGCATACCTATTCTAATTGAGTTATACGTTTACAGGACCACGCAGTAAGAATTGATGACACGTCATGAATACAGGGTGCAAAAGACCTCCTCACGAAGCCGTCAGTCAACCAAGCATTCTGTACATCAAACGATTTTTTTTTTGGTGTGAAAAATCATGTTTTGTGTTACAACTCAATGTAACGCATTCAAAACATTGTGCTGATGTATGGATTGAATTTAATAGTACGGGGGTTGTGGAGGTGTAATCATACATTAAAAAATTGTATTTAAAAAAAAACTTGTCAGGTGTAGATGGATGCAAAGTAAGCATGCAGTTGCACGGGCTCATGTATACTAAGGTAATTAGTGATGGAGATAGCAGTGTAATAAACGCTCTAAGAGACGCAATGGTGTATGGTCCTAATGTTCACATATGTAAGAAAAATAGAATGCAGTACTGCGAAATTATTCAAATAAACTAAGACAAATAGGGAAAATATGTATGTGCTATAGAAAATTATTATAAGAGCTATAGCATTAAAAATGTTACCCTATTTACTAAGACTCCGCTGTCCATCTGTCTGTCTGTATGTCCGTCTGTCTGTCCATCGCTCTGCCCATCCATCTGTCTGTCCGTCTGACTAAATTGACTATTTTTCTCGCTCTCAAAGTGAAAAGTACAGTGTAACACTAAAATCTCATTATAAGAGCTATAGCTTTCAAAACGGAACCCTATTACTAAGAATCCGCTGTCCATCTGTCTGTCCGTCTGTCTGTATGTCAGTCTGTCTGTCCGTCCGTCTGTCTGTTCGTCTGTCTGTCAGTCTGTCTGTCCGCCTGTCTGTCCGTCCGTCTGTCCGTCTGACTAAATTGACTATTTTTCTTCCACTCAAAGTAAAAATTACAGTGTGACACACTAATATCCCATTATAACTCGTTCTAAAATCCCATTATAACTCGGTTCCTATTCACTACCTCGTGTATAATGGGTCATTTTAGCCCCTTGTATTACAATGTACACGTGCGTAAATTACGGTTACATTCGTCTACTCGTTTGTAAAAACCAACTTTCCACACTAGTACCATACAACAACAACAAAAGCCCATAACGTCCACTGCTGGACATAAGCCTCTCCCATTATGGGAGGAATTTGCCGTTATCTCCACGCTTGGCAGGCGGATTGGAGATCGCAGTGATGAAAGACTAACAGAAAACGCTGCTGCCCATTCTCTGGTCTACGGAGGCGCAAGGTGTTCTGCCTCAGACATTAGTCGCCTTATACGACACCCGTGAGTGTAATGGGTTGGTTCTATTCTACTCTGCCGGATACCACACGGCACGGCTAGTACCATAAATACCTTACTATTTTTCTGTTTATTAGGAATCACTTATTTTGAGCTATAGTGGCGGTAATTACAAACCGCAGACGTAAAAAGAAACAATGTCAGTAATTGTGTTATTAATTCCATAATAATAATAATTTAATTGGACAAGAGCCTCAACTAACATCTGAGGTGACCCTCGCTAGGCAGCTGGATCAAGCGCTTGATTCAGAAAGCAGTTCTGGACACGGCGCGTATTGTTAGTAAGTTCCTCTCTCAAGAGCCCTAACCACCAGCAGCTTGGACCCTGTTCCCGATGCTGGCGGGCTACCTATTTTATATGCTTTTAATTTTATTTATAGTTTTGTTACTAAAAAATTAAAAATGTAAATTTATTACATTTTAAATATTTATGTATAATAATAATTTTTTTACGGACTCGTTCCTGACTGATTGGCCGGAGGAGGCAAAACACCGGGAGAGTTGGAAAGGAATGTGAGAGGCCTTTGTCCAGCAGTGGGATAGAATAGGCTAACTAAAAAAATATATATTTTTAGTAACAAAAATATGTATACTTTTTGGGCATTCAATTATTCTTTATTCGATTTCTATACATTGTAGATTTCACTTCTCACGCTCTAAAAGTACGCCATTATAGCCCTACGAAGTGGGACTAAAGTGACCCTTTTAGTCTCTAGGGAGTGAAAGTAATTAGTTTTTTTTTAATTTCCTTCATGTGACATAGACAAACTCCAAAGGGTAAAAAGGGACCCTATTACTAAGACTCCGCTGTCCATCTGTCTGTCCGTCTGGCTGTCCATCTGTCTGTCTGGCCGTCTGACTAAATTGACTAATAATAATAATAATATATCATTTAATTCAGGTAACAAAAGACCCATATCACATATACCTTACAGACTAACATACATATATATCAACTTCAAAAACCTAATTAAACTATTGAACACGAAGAGACGGCGTCATGTTGCGCTGCGTGGTGTCGCGTAGCCTTCCGCGGAATCGCCGATACATGACACCCTTCGGCCAAAACTCTTCCTTGAGGAAGGTCTCAATATGATGAGTCGGAACTCGCACCACGAACGACTTAAAATTCGTGTTGTGGCGCGACTCCAACTTCTCGACCCTCAAGGTCCAGCTGGTCTTCGCTCGGACATACTCCACGATCTCCTCAACCTTCGTGGTGTGATGTAGCCGGGACACATAGAGCTGCGTTGTTGGTATCGCCGGACGCAGCATATTGGGTCCTGCCAGCGCGGTCCCGCACTGGTTCTGACTAGGAGGCTTCTTCCTCTTCTTCCTAATAATGAAAATAATGAAAATATGTATACTTTTTGGGCATTAAATTATTCTATAATAGTTTTCTATACATATTTAATGTAGTTTTCACTTCTCATGCTCTAAAAGTATGCCAATAGCTTTTTTAATTTCCTTCATGTGACATAGACAAACTGCAGAGGGTAAAAACGGCACCCTATTACTAAGGCTCCGCTGTCCATCTGTCTGTCCGTCTGTCGGTTCGTCTGTCTATCCACCTGTCTGTTCGTCTGTCAGTCCGTTCATCTGTCTGTCTGTCCGTCTGACTAAATTGACTATTATTTTTGTCATGGACTCTAAAATGTAAATACTAAGAAAAAAATCTTGATTTGTTATTTGTCTTGATGAAAACATGTGTTTACATTTAGTGATATTGAGCATAATTATAAACCTAAAAAAAAAGTGTAAGTATTTTTGTAAAACAATTTATGTAGGCAGAACTAATTACAATTATTAGGTATCCACTCTGACATAAGACCAACCCGCACTGGGCCCGCATTCCCTCTCACAGAGAGGAGCTCTGTGTCTCAGCAGTGGGAGCATTATAGGCTGGTTATGCTGCTGCAATCGGACATAAACTGCGATGAACTTTCAAGTAAGCATGCGTCGTCGCGGCGGCAGCGTCGTGAACTCTTGAGGCGATCGCTGCATGACCACCCGGGGAAAACTAAACATAATAAGCAATCTATATTAGGTTCTTAGAGAGCCATACAGGTATAAAACGATGACGCAGCGCCTACTACTTTAGTACGAGTTTGAAGATACTTACTTGATGATTTCTCGGCGATTCGAGCTGGCGTCGAATGGTGTCATGCTGTGCCACGGAGCCACTATCTTAGAAATCGATCAATTATATCTTAAAATGATGTACGTCAAACGTACATCAACGTATCAACGTATATCGTTATCGCTGTACGTGAAACAACAACAACAGCCCACAACGTCCACTGCTGGACATAAGCCTCTCCCATGATGAGAGGAATTTGCCGTAATCTCCACGCTTGGCAGGCAGATTGGAGATCGCAGTGATGTAAGACTAACAGAAAACGCTGCTGCCCATTCTCAGGTCTACGGAGGCACAAGGTGTTCTGCCTCAGACATTAGTCGCCTTATACGACACCCGTGAGTGTAATGGGTTGGTTCTATTCTACTCTGCCGGATACCCCACGGCTAACGTACGTGCGTGTGTACCTACATGCATTAGGTAATAATAAAATAGACCTTGATTGTGGCTCTGCTGGAGAGCATACTCTCTAGCAGAGCAGTATATACGCTCAAGAAAGACAAACGCTACTGTTTTTTCATATCAATTGTGTGCATCGTGTAACTTCGTTTTTGTTCGGAACGGTTCGAAACGCTGTGTGTGTATGTACGAACTAGACGTGCGTGAAGACTAGCGTCTAACTGCTCATCACTGATACTATCTCTGTCGGGCACGATGCCAGGTGAGACAGCGTGCTTTTTGGTCACGCCCACCAATGAGTTCGAGCCTGTGAGCTGTGTCACCTTAAGATCTAGATATCAAACCAAGAGTGCATTTTAAATATTATTGTCGAAAAATTTAAAATAAAATAATAGCATTCATTTGAAAATGTCCTAAAAATATCCTAAATTAAACCTAGTGGGAATCAATGCACTTGTGCGTGCATGCACCGCCAAATTTATGTGTGCCAACTGCGACCTATCTAAGTTGTTGAACTGAATTGTGCTGTTGCAATATCCACACGTTCGCTTTTAGTGGTGGAGAGAAATGAAATTTTATTTAAAATATTGCTTTTTTTTTCATTATAACAAAAATATTATCGATTCTAAACCTGTCTAAATCTCTGAAAATTTGGCCGGTCATTGAAAACTAACCCTGTATAAGTTTAGTTTTAAACCGTGAACCGTGTGTTCTTTTTTTTTCTTTTCCGTGTGGTTAGTGCATAAACTGGTATGAGAGTTTTCATGCTGCCCATGGGCCTCTGTCTTGGCTTTACATGCCGTCGATAAATATCTCTCAGGCATGCTGGTTTCCTCATTATGTTTTCCTTCACCGAAGCAAGTGACTTTGACAGTCCGACGATCACACCTTTGTAACTAAAATAACATCACGCCCATTAAAATATCATTCATCGCATATTCTATTAAAACATCATTGATCACGCCTATATTTCTTCGAAGGGTTAGACAATGCTGTACAAATTTACAAATTTTTCACAAGTTTTTTTTTTATTCATTTTTTTAATGTTATAACTTTACATTAAATATCTCCACGACCATACTATGCAGTCCATCCATCAGCACAATGTTTTGAGTGCGTCACATTGAGTCCTACCATAACACGTGATTTTTCACCCAAAAAAAAAGTCAATTCCCACCAATATTTTTTGCGTAAAGTTACTTAATTTTATGTACATAATGCTTGACGGCTTCGTGAAGATTCTGATTTGCACCCTGTATACAATGACTCCATGCCATGTCATGATGATGTGTGATGAATGTAAATCCAACTATCAATTTTATTAATTAATCATTACAAATATGATCGATTTTTCTCCATAAATAATGATGAAGGGAAATTAATTAAAAATATTGACACGAACGTCAATGCGAGTTAATCACAGCGGAGCGTATTTTCATGACATGTTTGCTGAGACCACAACAAACACCAAAGGTTTTGTATTGGGAATTCCACGAAATTTTAACAGGCAGGCATTTTCTGAATTAAATTCCTTTTGTGTGGCATACATAAATCTATACAAATAAATAAAATTGAAGTGCCTGTTTGTAATTCAAAATAACAGTTTTTTTTACTGAATGCATATGAAAATAATGCGATCTTATCGTAATATTCTGGGATTTAAAACTAAGGCAAGGTTCATGATCCTCACGTCCCGGCCACCGCAGGAGACGCCCCGGGCGTCGGGGGCCACCACGAGGCCCCGGGCGTCGGGGGCCACCACGAGGCCCCCGGCCACCGTAGGCACGGGCCTGTGGACGGTGGGCTATGGGCTATCTCGCTATCCGTCCGTCTCATGACGACAGGCCGTGTCGATGGCGCGTTCGTGTTCCACGCGCGCCTCACTCAAAGAGAGTCAGCAAAAGGAAGGGGTCCGCAAGGCTCGATGCCTGCCGGGGTTGCGGGACTGTTCGAAAGAGATACCGCGCTGCCCCGGAACGCAAAGGGCGATGGAGGAACATGGATGGGTTTTAGTCAGTAAAAGTCTGACTCCCTCCTGCTCCGCCCGGAGCGGGATGAGTCATTTGATGATTTCCCATTCGAAAAAAAAGAAAGATTCATGATAATTATGATTCTATACAGTAGATACTTTTGATTTTTAATTTTTGTTTCTCTGTCTTCACCGGGTCATCGGCCATGCATGCATTTTGCGTGCAATCTGCCTAACGCCACTTAAATTTGTCAATTTGGTCTATGAAGGTTACCTTGGTTCACCATTGTGCCGAGAAGCTCATAAGGACCATCAATAAAAAAGTCAATTTTGATTACGATAACACTATTAAAGTCGATTGTTAAAATTACCGAACCGTGCTGTTTTTCTTCCGCTGCCTGTTGTTACATCACTGAAACACAATTTAGTACTTAATTTCGAGATTTGCGGGGACTACGTGACGCGAATTCAAGTAATTACTTGACGGTTGTATTCTAAAGTGCTCTTTCGTTTCTGAGTTTTGCTTAATTTTGTTTCATTACGTTTAAACGTAATACTCATTTTTATTTTACTATAACCGTGTTTACAGGTAACATTTAAGTTTTTTATCCAAAAAGTGTTGAGTTAATTCATGCACTAGACTTTTCAGTAAGTATCTCTCGGAGCGTCGGAGTTAAAAGTTTTTATTTTATTTTTATGAAACCTTTTGTTTTTGAAAGCTGTTCTGAACGTTTACGAAATAAACTGAATATCATTTGAATGTAATTTTAAAAGGTAAAAAACCAGCTAAGTGCGAGTCGGACTCGGGCATAAAAGTTTCTATACCATCGTAGCAGGGGAGGCCCCTTTACTTAGTATTTTTTATTTTTGTCATTTATCGCTATAGCGGTAATACACATTCAGTGATAATATAAAGCGTGTAAGACACCTCTTGAGGAAACCGAAAGGCACTTGTTCTCCTCATCATTGCGATCATTTTTTTATTCTACAGCATACCTGGGAACCTTCTAGTTTCGGAGATATTAGGGGTCAAAGTTCTAACTTTTCGACAAGTTTTTTTTTAAATACAAGTTTTAAATGTAAGATTTTTACTTTATACACCTTCACGACCCCCGTACTATTCAAACCATCCATCAGAACAATGTTTTGAGTGCGTCACATTGAGTTTTACAACAAAACATGATTTTTCACCCCAAAAAAAATGTCGTTTCCTAGCAATATTTTTTGCGTAAAGTTACTTAGTTTGATGTACAGAATGCTTGGTTGACGGCTTTGTGATGATGTTGTTTACACCCTGTATATATTGAGAATATTGTATTCAATGCATCTAAATGAAAAAAATAACACAATTATTTATTGCCTACAAATAGCAAAAGGCTGTGCCTCTACGAGTGACAACTTTATTAGGCATAAAACATATAACAAATTAATCAATTAAAACATTAGTATTAATCTTTGATGTTTCGCGGCATGTGTCATTAGTGTTGGGTAAGTCGGTGCGCCCGCGCAGACGTTAGGTGTCGTATTCAATTAATAACGATCTACGGTTAGCCTTGGCGATAGAATATTTATTTTCAGTTCGAACGGTAGGTAATTAGATAGATTATTTGAGACGTTTGACATACTTGATGTTTTTACTATTATTGAGTTTGTCTCTGTTTTTCAATTAGTATTTTATAACTTTTTCTTCTATTGTTGTTTGCAAAATTACTTGTTTAAGCAAGAAATCATGCAAGGTTTTAAAGTTTTGTGGTGCTGTAATGATATGCTAGCTGGTATTGTTGTCAGCGAAGCCATGGGTTGAAATAAAAATTGGACATTTTTGCTATTACTCATAGACACCTGAATTAATTTCTAAAGATTGCACGTTTGCAATTGCAACTCCAAGCAATAAGCCAAGGGTTGAAAATCCAAAACCTTGCTAGTGCAGGGTTTTGGATTTTCAACCCATAAGGCAATTATTAATGTACTAGCTGACCCGCGCAACTTCGTCTGCGTCACATAATATAGCTTATAGCTGTTCCCGTGGTTTCACCCTCGCTGCTCAGCACCTGTTGGTCGTAGCGTGATGTTATATAGCCTATAGCCTTCCTCAAGAAATGGACTATCCAACACTAAAAGAATTTTCCAATTCCAACCAGTAGTCCCTGAGATTAGCGCGTTCAAACAAACAAACAAACAAACTCTTCAGCTTTATAATATTATATACAAGCTTCTGCCCGCGACTTCGTACGCGGATCCTGTTGCTTATGCCAGCGACAACTGGGTCGTCAAAATCGAAGATCTGAAACGTCTGATGTCGAATTTTAAGAGCCCGGGGACGGGAATACAACGGGATGCGCGAGACGATTCGAGACGTTCCAGATCTTTCATTTTTGTAAGTCAACAGGAAATGCCCATCAGACTAAACATTTTTATAAGTCAACAGGAAATGCCCATCAGACCAAACAACACTTGCTTAGACGTCATTCCTATGTGTTATGGTGTAGCTGGGCTCTTGGAGTTCCACAACAGGTGTTCCAGATCTTCGAGGTGTTCCAGATCTTCAAATTTATTCTCACAGCAGAAAATGCTCATCACGTAGAACAATTTTTGCTATGGTACCATTTTTGTATCTCTTATAGTTCAGCCGGTCTGTTGCGGTTCTGCATCAGGTGTTTGTTTCCAAGATAAAAGTCAACAGGAAATGCCCATCAGACCAAACAACATTTGCTAAGACGTCATTCCTATGTGTTATGGTGTAGCTGGGCTCTTTGAGTTCCACAACAGGTGTTCCAGATCTTCGATTTTTATAAGTCAACAGAGGTGCTCATCAGATTGAACAACTTTTGCTAAAACTTCATTCCTATATATATGTTATAGTGTAGCTGGGCTCTTGAAGTTCCACATCAGGTGTTCCAGATCTTCAACAGAAAATGCTCATCACGTGGAACAATTTTTGCTATGGTACCATTTTTGTATCTCTTATAGTTCAGCTGGTCTGTTGCGGTTCTGCATCAGGTGTTTGTTTCCAAGAGAAAAGTTAACAGGAAATGCCCATCAGACCAAACAACACTTGCTAAGACGTCATTCCTACGTGTTATGGTGTAGCTGGGCTCTTGGAGTTCCACATTAGGTGGTTCAGATCTTCGATTTTTATTAGTCAACAGAGACTGCTCATCAGATTCAACAACTTTTGCTAAAACGTCATTCCTATATATATGTTAGTGTAGCTGGGCTCTTGGAGTTCCACATCAGGTGTTCCAGATCTTCGATTTTTATAAGTCAACAGAGAGTGCTCATCAGATTGAACAACTTTTGCTAAGACGTCATTCCTATATGTGTTATGGTGTAGCTGGGCTCTCGGAGTTCCACAACAGGTCTTTCAGATCTTCGATTTTTATAAATCAACAAAGAGTGCTCATCAGATTGAACAACTTTTGCTAAAACGTCATTCCTATATATATGTTAGTGTAGCTGGGCTTTTGGAGTTCCACATCAGGTGTTCCAGATCTTCAAATTTATTCTCTCAGCAGAAAATGCCCATCACGTGGAACAATTTTTGCTATGGTACCATTTTTGTATCTCTTATAGTTCAGCTGGTCTGTTGTGGTTCTGCATCAGGTGTTCAAGTTTCCAAGATAAATTATAGCCTATATCTTGCCCAGACTTAATACCTATACAACAACAAAAAAATCATTCAAATCCGTCCAGTAGTTCCGAAGATTAGCGTGTACAAACAAACAGACCCACAGACAAACAGACAAACAGACAGATTTTTTTTTTTGGATTCGTGCTCTACTGCTGTTTCTTAACCCCCCTCAATTATTTCTTTTTTAATATATTCAATGTACAGACACAGTTTTTTTACTGTTTTATTATATGTATATATATATATAATATAATATATATATAGATATAGATAAGATTTCGTAAGTGGTTGCCCCAAAAATTACAGTAGGTAACTTACTCCATACATTACCTCTTTTCATTATGAATTTATTATGAAGGAAGTTGCTTCTAATCTTAATAAATTAACCACAATAATTAACTGCACAGCAAGATGAAGTACAAAACATTTATCAAGGAAATTCGTCGGAGGTTTTAGTTAATTTATATTCGCACGCCACATCATTTTTCACGTTCCGGTTTGTTCCCTAAAATATAGGGAACGGGGTGAAATGGAAAATAAGTAAACGCGGTAAGCTTTTAGTCTTCAGGAAGATAAGTAACTAATAAATGACATCAGAGGAGTTATGGAATCAGGCGTTACTTTGCGTAAGTCTATAAACAAGGTATACACGCATAAAAAGGTCATCATCATCATCTGCCTAGCCTTTTCCCAATTATGTTGGGGTCGGCTTCCAGTCTAACCGGATGCAGCTGAATATTTAACATGGAGCGACTGCCTATCTGACCTCCACAACCCAGTTAGTACTAATACGATACCCCTTGGTAAGACTGGTTGTCAGACTTTTTGGGCCTCTGACTACCTAACGACTGTCAAAGATCTACAAATGACAGCCGGGACCAACGGCTTAACGTGCTTTCCGGGGCACGGAGGAAACTCGGTACGTAATGAGTGAACACCCATCCACAGACCAACCTAGGCAAGCACGGCTTAACCTAACGATCGACCCGAGTGGCTGTTATTATTTAGCCACGAGCTACCATTTTTCCCGAGTGATGCTGCGTTAATTGTGAATTAAACCTTTCATGACTTATTGGTTTGAATCACAGTCTCACGCTGATAATTTAATGGAAAAACCAGCTTTTTAGCGTCACTTCCCACGCGAGTTAAAAATCAATGACTGAAGGATGTTATTTTAGTCAGCGTGGGTGGACTGGCCTAGTTTGCTACTGGTAGCTAAAAAAGGAGTAGTTATTTAAACGAGCGAAAATAAATTCTAATTAAAGGTGTCGAATATACTGAATGAGGGCTTACTGAAAGCTGCAAGACTGTTCGAAAGACATACCGTGGCCCCGGAACATAAAGGGCGATGAAGGAACATGGATGGGTTTTAGTCAGTAAACGTCTGACACTCCCTCCTGCTCCGCCCAGAGCGGGAGGAGTCATTTGATGATTTCCCATCCGAAAAAAAAAGGTCAATCCGGCTCGTATGAACAGACTATGGTCCCGGCTGTCATTTATAGATCTGTGACAGTCGTTACAAGTAATCAGTGGCTGGAAAGTCTGACAACCAGTCTTACCAAGGGGTATCGTATTACCCAGTACTAACTGGGTTGTTACGCACCTGATGACCTACTCAGTGCATCAGGGTTCACGTGGCTGGGTTTGAGGCTAAATCAAATATTTAGAACAGTGACTAAATATACAATTTTGAGTTACTAGTTGTTCAATACAATCTGTGTGATAATTAAAGGACTCTGAAAAAAAAACTAAAACAATATTATTAACCACTAGATTGTAGATAAGGCAAAGTGGTCATAGCCTAACCTGTCCGAATCGGCGTGCCACAAGTCTCGAGCTCGCTTTGCTCGCTCAAAATAAATAATTACTTAATTGCCATACTAGTCGCTCATTCAGTATACTCGTCGCCAATTAAATGTATATTCGAACGATTAATAATTTCCCAAAAACAATTATAAACATTACTAAAAGATGACTTATGAAAGAAAAAGTGAATGAGCCACCTCCAAAAGCTGTGTCATTGACTACGGTAGCATCCATAAAGTCAAAAACCTCATTTTTCTACGGCCAATTTGTTACACCTGTCGAGTCAGGATTTATCTAAACGTCTGTACGGAATACACTACTTTTATTAAGATTAAATCAGTATTATGAACTCAGAACAGAAAAAAACACTAGAATCAGCATAGCGCTTTATTCGTATCGGAACCAGCGTACCCCAAACTAACACATACACAGGTTAATTGTATTTCGTAACACTAAGAAAAGCGTGTTGTGATTGGTAATTTAATATTAAATGAAAGTAAGTAATATATTAGTCTTCGTTTATTTGAAAATAAACCATAATCGCATGCTAATAGAGTGGTTTATTATCTACTCTGTTTACGTATTAGCTCTTAGAGAATAGTTTCACGAGCAAGTTCTGCTACTCGCCGCTAGATGTCACTACACTAAATGCATTTAATAAA
Source organism: Xestia xanthographa (assembly GCA_905147715.2). Lineage (NCBI taxonomy): Eukaryota > Metazoa > Arthropoda > Insecta > Lepidoptera > Noctuidae > Xestia > Xestia xanthographa. Next base: position 6,421,827 of record LR990655.1, read on the forward strand.
CCTTTATTACTTTTGCAATAAGATTGATATTTCCGTAACGAGCTCATTACAATTTTTTTGCTATTCGTCCTTTCCTAGGGTTGTACCACTGTCGTTGCCTTTTTATCGACATTGCGTTTTATTTTCAAATATAATACAAGAGTCGATAAATATTTTTAAATTTCAAAATGAATGAAGTAGCTACTTACATAATTTTGAAATCAAGTGTTATAAATTTATAATAATGCTTATGATTTATAGAAAGAATAATTAAGAATGTATTGTTATGTTAATATTGTCATGTTAAACAACTGATTGATTTCGAAAATTATACTATTTGATAGAAAGGTAACAGATTAAACTACACGATTTGTTACTGCGGGTACCTAGTTACTATCTTTTATTGACATGGAACCCTGCGATTTCGCCGGCAGCTACACTCGTTTTAAGTATGTTTTGGCTCGACGAACTCCTTAACGAACTTTGATGAAATTTCAGACTAACACATAGGCCATTTATTAAACTAACACGGGCCTGGTCCCTATCTGACGGCGAACCACCCATCATCGCTCGCCGTCCGCAGGCCCGCGCCTACGGTCGGTGGCCGGAAATCGCCCTACGACTCCCGACTTGACTTGACCAACTCGAGACTTTGTGAATGACCTAAGGTGAGATAAATCTTTTCTCGTTTGAATATTACGAATAGATTCCCCATATCCATGTTTTAAACTTATTTCAAACCTGATATGGAAATATGTACTACCTGTTACTAATTTAAAAGAATCATAAAAAAAAAACGCACACAGGGTTAATTTTTCGCTGATACATCACAGAACATTGAAGTTTAAAATATCGATAACTCATTATCGATAACGTCAATCTCTAATTGAGTAGCGGACTGTGACATGTGCGTAGTTGGAATCTGCGAGAATAATATGTTTGAGTTGAAAGAAAGTAGACCCTATGTTGTAAACATTAAAGTCTATTTGTACTTGTCTTGTCTAATAAAATAATGTTTTTCAAATTTTAATCGAAATAAAGCAAATTAAGACTTACCGATGGTATGATATACCACCATTTGATACATTTTTAGTTCTGCTATCGTTTTTACATTCTAGAAAAGCACAATAAGGCATTTTAGTATTTTTTTTTAATTAAGTTAAGTTTTGTAGAAGTTATTGTCACTGTCACGCTTGTATCTAGACTGATGTGCGTGGCGTGTGCGTGGGGGAAACACTTTGCGGAACAGCGCAAAGCTCGGGGTACGCGCGCCCCGCCCACATACGACTTCTACTGTATTTTCTGTTCTGTGATTATGAACGTCAACCGTGTCAAATTATGATAATTTTTAAGGGCCTGTGACAAATGAGCATCAAGTCGAAGCGGCCATCTTGCTGCACCTTCTGCATTCTGTAGTGACGTAGATTTTGTATGTAAAAAAATAAGATGATTAGTTAAATTTGAAAAATAATTATTAAAATACGGTTAAAGATATTTATTTCTCAAAAGAATTACAAATTCACTTACAAAGAAAAACATAAATAGATTTACAATGTTATCTGCCAGTAAGCGTAGATAAAAACAACTATGCATCTTAAAACTATGTTACAATAATACTTCGACTTAGTAGGTATTCATCGTTTTAGCATAACAAGTACAAAATTAACAAATCAGAAGAAGGTAAGGTTACACACAAGAAACAAGAATAAATAATAATAATAAAAAATAAAGAACAGGTTAAAGCGAGTGTACTACGTGAGCTCGACAAATTGATGTGCGAATAACGCTTAGGCGACAAAACTGTACTGCGACTCACCATAGTTCGAATGCACGCTTGTGCGACACACTGAAGATCGACATCACGCTAGTACGACATGAAGACACATTTGTATTCATAAGCAATAAAATCAAAAAATCTAAATCAAAATCAATTTTATTTGTGTAACATAGGTAGGTAGATAGTGAATACAGTTCTTAAATTAAAGATTTAAGTTGCAAATATATGGTTGCATGCGAGAGGTAAACACAAATTATTTGGTAGGTATGTCAAAATTAATAGCAAAAAAGAACACAAAAGTTTTAGGCGATGAGCGTAGGGTGCAATTTAATAGTTGTTGCGTGTTTACTAAGGCCTACGACACAGTGCACAAAATACGCGGAATCCTAATAATAATACAGCTTACACCGTATAACATACTGTCTCACTGATTAAACTCACTGATTAAATCACTATGTGCCTAGCCTTTCCCCAACTTTGTTGGAGTTGGCTTCCAGTTTAACCAAATGCAGCCGAATACCAGAATATTACATGTAAAGTCTGCTTTTTGACTATTGGTGTCGATTCTGTTGTGCACAAATTAAACTAAATTTAGGCTATTGCTATCTTTTTCTCTCTAATAAAACGAGAAAGTGACGGACGTAATTTAGAGCTGTCAAATTTAGTTGGAACTAATATTTTCATACAAATGAAGGGTGCACGTAAAAACATGTCGACTAAAAACACGGTGAAGCGCAAGGCATAAACTAGTTTGACATCTCTAACTTATTTCATAGATATAGCCGTCCCTTTCTCGCACTGCCTTTTAGTAAAAGATAGCAATAGCCTAAATTAAGTTTAGTTTGTGCACAACAGAATCGACACCATTGTCTAAAAATTAAATGGCCTGTCATTATTACGCTATCGATCTAGCATAGCATGACAGCATTAATGTGACCGTTGTAGGTAGTAGCGGTCATTGGGAGGCCAATACATAATTATGCTGATAAGATAAGCACAACGAAATGATTGAGATTGTAGGTATAACTTGTTATGATTCCGATAATAGGCATGACGATACTATCAAAAAATTGCAAATCTATTTAGTCCGTCTATAAGGTACTTATTGGAAAATAATGGACACGTATTTTTGTTTTTGTTAATCAATGAATATTGACAAAGATGAAACGCATCAAAACTCGCGAGTGGCTCGTGACGTCAGAACGCACTAAAAATTACCACGGCGTGACGTACTGAGAATTTTAAAAGCGTCGTATTTTCGTCAATTTTGGTTTACGTAGCAAAAGAAAAAATACGTACCAAATATTTTTTGATAATCTAACTGACGGACTAATTAGATTTTTTCAGTCGACAAGCCTATTATTGTGCTATCTAAATAGGAAAGGATGATATCTACTTTCTGCATTATGCCTGTATTTACTTACACTACCTACACTAAATAATATTGATAAGACGATTCGTGATACAAAAGTTCTGTCTGTTTCGTAGCTATGTCCTTCACAAAACAATCTCAAATATTTGTGTAACACCAATTCATTTTCATAGACGATATTCTGAAACATTTCAGAATATTCAAAGTAAGAAAGTGTAAATAAATTGCTCTAGGAGACAATTAAATTTGAAATTCAAATCAGTCCTTTACGCGTAAGTAATTTTATTACAATATCCGTAGACAGAGAGCTAATAGAACAAGTGAAAATGGGACAGAATTTGACGTAAATAAATACCTTTAAGTATTCCTAAGTTTGCAAGGTTTACACCTTACCTCATAGGTAGTTGCTGAACGCTTAGTTGACACGCGTATTGAGAAAGCAACTACGGAAAAAAATAACTTTAACTAAAAAATAAAACAAGTTTCTATTAAAAAAGAAAAGAAGAAAATTAGAATTATCGATCAACATTGAGCGCGTATATACTAAGTTTTGTGTCTGTGCGGAGCTATCAATCATTAAGGAGTTCTCTCGTGTGGAAGCGGTCCTGGTTGCAGGATCAAAAAATGTAAATGGTTTGCAAATTCTTAAGCGGACAATTTACATGCATACGAACAGTGCAAAATATTAAAGCTTGTAAAAAAAAATGCTGTGAGCGTGCCCCCAGTCCATTTCTTGCGCGACCCACTGTATTGACGCAAAGGAGACAAGTGACACAAGCGACGTCTCTTGACGAATGGTCGAGAGTTTAGATATAACAAACACATAACCAGAGCAAAACCATGTTTTCATGATATTCTTGACATTTTGTCACAAAAGAATGTTGCTGTTTACACAAAAATAATTTGGTAGACTGGGGATAAAATGGTGCATGTCGCTTGTTAACTCTAAACTGACCTAAGTATACATTAAATGCAAACTTTTGACACTCTCTGTGCTTTGTGACGCCTCCACCACACACGTAGGCGTCACGGGACATCTACGAGCTTATTGTGGGTATTTTGATACATTTACTGTGTTAATTTGGTCTTATGTCGCGATGAGGTTTATATTTAGCAGATGACTTATTATTTATTTATTATTTGACGGTAATGTTGACAGTTGACTAGTTAATAACAGAATTGGCAAACTTAACCCTTATGTCCCCAGCCGTGCCCGATCGGGCACGGTGCATTGTTATTTTAATTGCGTCTGTAATTGCGGGTATCTCGACTAAATTGAAGTTAATGCAAGTGAATAACCTCTCATAACTGACGCGTTTATTATATAAATAAATAAATATCGCTGGAACAAAATACAACTCTGTAAAAAAAAAAATTCCTAGTAATGAACTTATATTCTTAACTTAAAATTTATGTATTTATGTTTATTATTTTCTAGCGTTTTGAGCTATTGTGATAGCTCGGCTAAAATGCATATTATAAATATAATAATAGCCTATAGCACCCACGAAATATTTAGCTTTCTACTCGTGAATTTTATTTCATTGTATAATTTTCATGGAGATTAAATACAAACTTACAAGTAAACTTTATAACATTAGTATAGATAAAGTTACACACGGTAAAGCACAAAGATTTACCAATATTTTCTGTACATTAGATAAGTTACAGTTTCCCATAACTTACAATAGAAAAAAACGCAAAAGAAAAACATCTCTCGTTATTTATAACTTCGATAACAACCGGCAAGTAACGTCTCACACCTCATTTCACATAATATGTAGCTACTTTCGGAGCAAATGATCCGCGCAAGACCGTTTTCTCACAAACTTCGGAAAGCGCCTTTGAATCGCATCTAACTACACTTTATAAGGTAAATAAAGTATCGGATGGGTAGAACATCGTTAGTGTGTTAGGTTACAGCTCTAGTATAAGCTAGGCGTGGAATACTAATGTGAAAACACATATCTACTTTTAAACTTTTTTTTGTTAAACACACAAATACACAACACATAAAGACTAACAATACTAACCTAATAAGCACCCATTGTTACCAACACTAAAATACTAACGAAACTATAGACTTAGTGCAAATAAGAAAATCCTCTAGCTGTGCTGCTTCCTATATTTAGTGGAATTAATTTAAGTTCAGTATTCAACTCTGAATTGTTAAAAAAAGAGGCACCAAAATGTTCCCATGAAAAAAAAAAACTTTTCATGGGAACATTTTGGTGCCTCTTTTTTTGTATGAACGTCATGTCCCTGCGATGAATAAAGATTTTTTCTTATTTATAGACAAATTAGTTAACAATTCAGAGTTGAATACTGAACTTAAATTAATTCCACTAAATATAGAATACTCCAGCTAGAAGATTTTCTTATTTGCACTCGTTATGAAGCCAACTAAAAATTAAGGCAGCTGGCCTAAGAGAACGTTGAGTAAGTAGCTTTGGATAAAGGCATAATCATCAAGCTTGGAGAAACTTAGATTAGTGCTTACAATAAATTATAAGTCAAAGTATTGAAGAGACAGTGAAAACTACCCGGAACTAAGAAACTAACGGCCTATAACTACAAACAACAATAAAACCCGACTCGAATTCGCAATTCAAACTTAAATCTGACAGTGGTTCGAAATTACTAAAGTTTCACGACAGCTGAGGATTATGGTAGAAAAAGTTGTAGCAGCTCTTACGTCACGATTGAAACGCGAATTTGCCAAACACAGGAACTGGTTAACCCATCTGAAGTGTATTTAAGAAATATGTTTTTTGATCCATAGATTAAAAAAAACTAAGTTTTCAGAGTACATCATCCTGCCCTTATCCGAATTTATTTGGGATCGGCGTAGCGTCATTTTTCCTTTCTCCTTTCTAGAATAACACTATAGTATAGTGAAATCTATCCTATTAATTTGTTGTCATTATATAACAAACAATTAGTAAAGTAGAAGTTAAGAAGCTCACCTAAAAAGACGGGTCATTACTGAGTCATACATTTACCAACACCTTAACCTGAAACATCTATCAGTAGATAGGTCACAAATATTTTGTTTTTATTTGTGTGGTTTTCTCGGTATGGATATGTGATGAGGAAAATGTTGAGTATGAGTAGAGGAAAACCAAGGGGGGAGCTCGTGCTACGCTGACGACACGCTGGTGCTGGCACAGGGGAGGTCGCACGAGGCGGCGGCCGAAGCGATGACACGCGGGGTTGCGATAGTCGTTGAGAGGATCCGGCAACTGGGTCTCGAGGTGGCACTGCACAAGTCCGAGGCCATGTGCTTTCATGAGCCTCGGAATGCGCCACCTCCGGGATCCTCACTGACGGTAGGAGGGGTATCCATCGGCGTTGAGTCGACGTTAAAGTACTTGGGACTTGTCCGTGACAGCCGGTGGAACTTCGTAGAACATTTCCGACGTTTGGCCCCCAAACTAGAACGGACTGGGGCTGCCTTCAGGCGGCTCTTGCCCAATCTGGGGGGGCCGAACGCCTCCTGCTGGAGGCTCTACGCGGGAGTCGTGCGGTCAATGGCCCTTTACGGGGCCCCGGTGTAGGCGCGTTCATTGAGGCTGCGAGCCGCCCACTATTTGAACGCGCCCCAAAAGGTAGTAGCCGTAAGGCTGGCCCGGGGGTACCGTACGATCTCCCGCGAGGCGGCGAGCCTCCTTGCCGGATTGCCGCCATGGGATCTAGAGGCGATAGTCCTCGCGCGCCTACATGAATGGCGCGCGGAGGCGCTACGCCGGGGGGAAACTCCGCTGCCGCGACAAATTGTCGCTCAGCGGACAGACTTCCGGCGGGATCTCATGGCGACATGGAGAGAGCGACTGTCGCAACCCCGTGCAGGGCACGCCACGATAGTGGCGATAAGTCCCCTCTTTGAGGAGTGGCTTGAGAGACGCCACGGCGTCCTCACCTTCCGCCTGACGCAGGTCCTCACCGGACACGGAGTGTTCGGGAGGTTCCTGCACCGAATCGGGCGGGAGGAAACGCCCGGGTGCTTCCATTGTGAGGATCGACCGGAGGACACAGTGGAACACACGGTGGAGGTGTGCCCCGCGTGGGCGGAGCACCGCCGTGTCCTCGAAGCGGCGATCGGCGGCGGCGACCTCTCGCGTCCGGCCCTGGTGCAAGCCATGGTCCGGAGCGAGACGGAATGGGACGCCGTCACCTCCTTCTGCGAAGCAGTAATGCTAGGGAAGGAGGTGGCGGAACGTGAGAGGGAGCGAACTTCTCAACGTCCCGGACGCCGCGGGAGACGCCCCGGGCGTCGGGGGCCACCACCACGTGGCCCCCGGCCACCGTAGGCGCGGGCCTGTGGACGGTGGGCTATGGGCTAGCTCGCCGTCCATCCGTCTCATGACGACAGGCCGTGTCGACGGCGCGTTCGTGTTCCACGCGCGCCTCAAAGAGAGTCAGCAAAAGGGAAGGGGTCCGTAAGGACCGATGCCTGTCGGGGTTGCGGGACTATTCGAAAGAGATACTGTGGCCCCGGAACACAAAGGGCGATGAAGGAACATGGATGGGTTTTAGTCAGTAAAAGTCTGACACTCCCTCCTGCTCCGCCCAGAGCGGGAGGAGTTATTTGATGATTTCCCATCTGAAAAAAAAAAAAAAAGGGGGGAGCTCGTGGCTAAATAATAACAGCCGCTCGGGTCGATCTTTAGGTTAAGCCGTGCTTGCCTAGGTTGGTCTGTGGATGGGTGACCACCCTTACATACCGAGTTTCTTCCGTGCCTCGGAAAGCACGTTAAGCCGTTGGTCCCGGCAGTCATTTGTGCATCTTTGACATTCGTTAGGTAGACAGTAGCCTAAAAAGTCTGACAACCAGTCTTACCAAGAGGTATCGTATTCCCTAGTACCTACTAACTAGGTTGTGGAGGTCAGATAGGCAGTCGCTCCATGTAAAATACTGGTATTCAGCTGAATCCGGTAAGACTGGAAACCGACCCCAATGTAGTTGGGAAAATACTAAGCAGATATGATGATGAGTATAGGAAGACCTAAGAAACGATGGAAGGACCATGTAAGGATGCGATGAATGGAGAAGTATGGAAGAAGAACACATGCTGCGATGACAACAAATAAATTGGTATACTACAACAGCCCATAACGTCCACTGCTGGACATAAGCCTCCCCCATGATGGGAGGAAGGCAGGCGGATAGGAGATCGCAGTGATGAAAGACTAACATAAAACGCTGCTGCCCATTAGTCGCCTTATACGACACCCGTCAGTGTGATGGGTTGGTTCTATTCTACTCTGCCGGATACCACACGGCCACATTGGTATAACGGCAGGAGAATGATGATGGTGATGAAGAGCATTGACACATTGACACCATGTTTCATGGGGTAAGTACAGAAAACCAGCCATTAGAAACCTCAATAGCTATAGCGACTACATCATTATGCGTGCAGTTATAGGTGGAACATCATCCTAATATTCCTATAAAACCAAGTCAACTATTCGATTTCCATTTACAGACACGGTGTCAGCTTTGGCAAGGAATTTGTATAGATGTTATCACACTGTGTCGATATGGGCTTCACGCGAAAAATCTCGCGTTAATTGACATGTATTGCCTTTTTCGAACGCAGGCTTATGACTGCTAGATTTTTTTTCTAGGCAACTTCGATTAGTGATTTATTAAGCCGTTAGATATTGTATGATACTAGGAGGTAGAATGTCATAAAATATTTGTGGACTATCAATCTTGATGACATAGCTCCGTGTTATGGAGCGCATTCTACTGCGTTAATAAAAGTAATCTTTAGTATCTTAAGATTATGAGACTAGATAAAGATACATTCTTGAATTCTTGCTTTTTAAAAGGCGATGCTTCGTCATAGTTGCACTTAGTAATGGAGGTGGCTTCTGGAATAAGTATTGGGTAACAGTAGTCAGATGAAATATGTTTCGTTACCATTGAATGGATTTGATAAGGTTTTTGTAGCTTCTTATCTGCATAACTTAGTAGCTGCATGGCAGCACTGGAGCCGGGTATTAAAGATTCAAGTAAAGCATTCCTGATCCACACGAAGCCTATGTTACGTTGGCTTCAAGAAAATACATCTCTTTTCAAAAGAGGATCATCATTTCGTCATGGCGTCGTGGCTTGGCCGTTTCGTTACTACAAGAACTATTGTATAACAGAAAAGTAATGAACAGTAGAGACATTTTCCACCTTACGCCCATGTGAATGTAGCGAAATGGCCAAGCTGCATATTTTGACTAAGGTGTATAGTTTGTGAAGTAAGACCTTGTAGAGTTGGGGCATGTAGAGTTAGAAGCTTGGCTCTACATGAGATCTGATAACTTTTTGACAGTGCGAATCATAATTATGGTCTTGTCTTGGCAACATTTTACATGAAAATGTTTTTGGTGGGATTATAAGCAGAAATAAGCAAGGCCAAACCCACGCATATTCTTCATTAGGTATATTTGAATCTGACATAATTTAGAGCTCATTGGTAATCCTTCAGGGGTGAACGTACTTGTGAATACTAGGTTACATCTTTTATACTCAGTCCAACTTTCAAATATATTTCTTTCTAACAAGGTTAGGTCCTACAACCAGAGAGGATGGAACTGCCGCCTTGGCAGGCTCTTTAGACGAAAGTTCCAATTTATCATTTGTGGCACTGCAAGTGCGTTTAGGCGGGTCCACACCTGCGCACGTGCACCAACAGCGTGGTGTAAGCCCATGTTAGGAACATAGTATGGACATCGTTGCACTTAGCAACTCGACTATTGTATGTGAGTACACGTACAATAGTCGTTTCCCAGCAATATTTTTTGCTTAAAATTGCTTAGTTTGATGTACAGAATGCTTGGTTGACGGCTTCGTGATGAGTCTGTTTACACCCTGTATATTACGAGTATACTTTATTTCTTGTCTCTGTATACCGTGACCTGTTTCGATTTTGTTTTATTTTTCTTGTCGCCACAGATATCGTGATCAGTGGGTAAAACTAAAACGAGAAAATCGGATCACGGTATCAGTGGAAATAACTCGCCGTGATCCGTGGCTAAGGGATCTGTTAACGTGATCGGTGGAAACAAACCCTTTAGTTCTACTGTTAAAGTTTGTCATACACGTGCTACTGATAAATATTTAATAGAAAAACCCCATAACACTTTGCCCGATCTGAGAATCGAATCCAGGTTCTCATGCTCAGCAATCACACTCGCGACGACTAGACCATCATCTCAAAACCTCTTATAGGCAAACACTTTCAAGTTCATCTTGATTCGTCTCTAACATAGCCTACAGATCTTACGTCAGAACATACCTTCATTTTGTCTGAGTTCATGCCAAGTTTGAACGCAATGTTCTTGAACTGTCAAGAACAAATACTTAAGTTCACGGAACTTTGACTGATATGAACTCAGGCTAACATATTATGAAGTAAAGTTTTTGATAGTTTCTCTGATGTGGAACGTTGTATAAGGACCGAGAAATTAACTTGTTCCACAGTTAATTTTGCTTTTACCCGATTGGGGCTAAGTTCATCACGAGGGTTGTGTTTATTCTGACGTTTATAAACTCAGTCGCTGACTACTGATTTGATGCGTAGAGGACTAATTAATTCAATTGGTCCTAGTTTAATACAAACCACCAAACTTGTACAGTGGCTTTCCTGAAATATGACTATTTTTATGAAAACTGGTGCAGTTTTCCATAGCCAATTATAGACATTATAATGCTGATGCCACGTAGGAAACTGCTGTTCAGCGATGACTGAATGAATCTCAATTCATTCAGTCATCGCTGAATCAGATTATGATGTTTGCCACGAAAACCCAAAGAGGAAGAGTCAAATTCGAACATGTTAAAACATCATACCTATAGATCAATTCGATTAAACTGCTCAATGAGAATAGTCTCATTGTAGTAATACCGTCGCAATAGTACCCATGCATTATATCTAATATTGAAGCTAAAGACAATACAACTCACGCACAATATACCTAAAGACCGAGTTTAAATCATCTGACGCAGAATTACTGAACATTGCAGCGCGGTAAAGATACAATATTGTTCGGCTGACCGCAGCCACCGCACCCGCTCACTGTACCATGCCTAACACGAATACTAAGGCTGTTTACGCACTTGAGTTTGTGATGGTGCATCTACACCGCAGTTACTCTTTATAGAGCAACGTTTCCAAGTGTTATTTATTGTTTAACATGTGGTGTGGATGTCCCATTATACAACTTGGCCGCTGAGAAACATCGAACTAAATGTTCTATGATTGACACTCAAACATCTGGCTAATAAAAGGTTCTCAACAATGTTGGGGTCGGCTTCCAGTCTAACCGGATGCATCAGAATACCAGTATTTTATATGGAATGACTGCCTATCTGAAGTCCACAACCCAGTTAGTACTGAGTAATACGATACCCCTTGGTAAGACTGGTTGTCACACTTTTCGGCCACTGACTACCTGTAACCACTGTCAAAGATCTATAAATGACAGCCGAGCAGGTATGTATGTACGCGCAAGATTTACCATAACTTTAAAGAACATCAGAACTCATGCGAAGGGAACAAGAAACGCGTGCATTTGTCGCGTCACGAGTCGCATCGTCGAACGGAGCCCTTACGAGCATGTATACAATGTCAAACCACGGAGCATGGCTGTTGCTCCAGACCGCATGGGGCGAAGCAAAACCGAGCTCCGGACTCCGGCCTCCGATCCGATGCGCTGCGATCGACAGCGTATCGAGTAAATTGTTTGTTTTATCGAGCCCCAGTTTTTGTTGCGTCGCTTTCACGGGCTTGGTGTTTCGCTGACAGTTGGCTTTTAGCTTTATTAGTTTCTGAACTTTCGAGGGTATAGTAACAAAAGAGTTTTTAAATAACTTTGAGGTGTCGATTTTGGTGTGGACTTTGAACTGGGACGTGGTAGGAGTGGATTATGTCCAGCTGTGGACTACTGATGCATTGACTGATGATGTATCTGCCTATTAATTCAGCCTTTAAGTATGATGCATACATTTTAATAAAAATGGCAAAAAAACTTCAACATTTTTGGGGTCCGACACGTATAAATAATTTAATTATGTTATAAAAGGCGTCGTTTTTATTGTCATTCGAGTTTGTTAAGAATAGGTCTGTTCACATTTGAAGGGTTCTTATCCCTTCATGAAAAAATAAGTAGGTATTTAACCCTAAAATAAAACAAGAACAGCTTAAGTAACAGTAACAAAGGTATTACACCGACTTAATTCACCTTGTAAATTAATTGGCAACGAACCCCAAGTTATCAAAAGGTCACCCACGATTAGGGTTACCATCCATCCAGATTTGTAGCCCTGTTGTGACCTTGTTATTTCATTTAACTTTTCAACATAAGGGTCTTATTTCTTTTAAGAAATATAAAAGTTCAATTCATACTGAAACAAGAAAGATTTAAAAATAAAATGTCCAGACCTCATTGCAAATGTCCAGCTTTATCTCAAGACTAGTCAAATTTCGAAATGGTAACCCTACTGGGTTAACTACCTCATACTTAATTAAATTATTAAACAAAGGAAAGGTTACCCTTAACGAACAGTCAAAGTGTGCCTTTATGTCTTGTTAATGACTTAGAACCTAGGTTATGTTATACAATTTGAAATTTAAGCTTTACTTTGAGTCAGGGAGAGAGAAACTTATGGGTGTCTTGGTTTATGCATCCTGAAGTTTTATAGGCCTATTGTTGGGTTGTACCTATACAAGATGGATACGGTCAACGGGGCATTAAGGGGAAATACCTTAAGGCGATTACAGGAGCTAAATTAGCAACTCTATTTGTGGTGGTTCAAACTTCGTTTGAAATACTGTTAGAATAAAGTTCTAATCAGCTTGCACTACAAAGTGGTTGTTACGTCAGGTCAATGCGGGCCGAATAGTGCGAAATGAGTGGTTTTTTGCGATTTACAAAAAATCTATTGGTTCGACTAAAAAAGTAAAACAAATAATTATATTATATTATTTGCTTGTAGAATTAATTGCCAAAAAATCAGAATGATCGCATGTATTTTAGTATGGATTTTACTCGATAAAAGAGATTTTTAAAGATAAGATAAATAATATTTTTTTATCGAATAAAGTTAGTTGTTTTCAAAACACTATTGTACTAGCATATTATATCCTGAAGAATATCATATATTTTTTTGGTTTTGTTTATTGCAGTGAATCATATGCTTTTTTGCATTATAAAACTCGCGTTTAGCTCCTGTAGTCACCTTAATCGTTGCAGCTACATGAAAATGGTCTTAGAAGACTATTCATAATTTTTCGTGAAATTTTAATCCCCATTCACAAATTTTCGAAAAAAATACAGAGAAAATGACAATGTTCGATTAACACCATTTTTTTTTTGTTTAAATCTTTCATACAAAATGTATGGGGAAAGTTTTTTGGATTGGTCTGATAAAACTTTTTGATCAGTATTAAAAACAGGAATGTTAGCACCAAAGAAATGTTTTGTGTATAATGGCCATTTTCTTGCAAACTGTATTTTTTTTCCAAAATCTGTAAATGGTAAATGATTGACTAAGAGTAAAGCTGTCTTACACAAATCTATCTGCTATAATCTACATCACACTTATCAGAATTGAACAGACTTAAAACTAATACTACTACTACTACTTCGAACTAATATTTCTTCTTATCGTCTGGTTGGCAATCTAAATTAATCCAACCCAGAATTCAGCTATTAATTTCAATACTAATCACATTCATATCTCTAAAGCAGTTAATATTAAAGCACCTCTATAATTTCAAATTAACTCATAACTTCAAGAGATAATTATGAACGACATATCTATTAGAGTCGAGTGTTACATACATAATCATGTCGTAATTACATATTTAACACTAATCCCTCACCCTACACAGCAGCTAATTCATAATTAATGTATAAATGCAAATTAATTACTCATTAGATGGCTGTGTATCGTTCCCTTCATCCGGAATAAGGGTAAAGACGTTTCGTGTTATTTCTAAAGATATGAAGTAATATCATAATCGGCGACTAACAAAACAAAAAACTTTTTGCAAAAAAAAATTGACTTCCAAAAATACACTAAAAAGCCTAAAATTACTTTTAGAAGTCGGTGAGTTTGTTTGTTTTACTGACTTTTTTGCCAACCAGTTCTGAGTGTATATTTCTACTGCTGCGTCCACAATTCGTCCGTACGTAAATAGGTGAAATAAAAATACCACTTCAGTACACAATAACAAACTTATAATACTGTTTTAAGCTTTCACGGTTTAAAACTAAACTTATTTTGTCACTTACGGGTATCTTGCGAGATTGCTAATTGTTTTGAGCTCCCGATATTTCAAAGCTGTTGCAAGCGCCAGCGTCAGTCAACCCGCGATCATGGCGCTTGCAACAGCGTCGAAATATCGGGAGCTCAAAACAATTAACAATCACGGAAGGTATCCCGTAAGTGACAATATAAGCTTAAACTTTTAATACTCATAAAATTGTTACAGCTGTATAACCCAATTCTGCAGCAACAACTTGCTTCTCCCAATCTTCAGGATATTTAAATAAGTAATAATGTCGCCCACAGTTGTCATTCAATAGTTTACAGAAGTTTATCAAGGAGATGATAGTTAAGCAACTTTGAGCACTAAAGCTTCGCTGCCGAGTACCTCCACGTTGTTTGCTTGAAGAACATCCCTGGAAAGATGAAATGGAAAACTGGGTTATTGACAAAAAAAAAATATAAAAAAAAAAAACAAAAAAAATATATCATCATCTGCCTAGCCTTTTCCCAACTTAGTTGGGGTCGGCTTCCAGTTTTACCGGATGCAGCTGAATACCAGTATTTTATATGGAGCGACTGCCTATCTGACCTCCACAACCCAGTTAGTACCGGGAAATACGATACCCCTTGGTAAGACTGGTTGTCAGACTTTTTTGGGCCTCTGACTACCTAACGACTGTCAAAGATCTACAAATGACAGCCGGGACCAACGGCTTAACGTGCTTTCCGAGGCACGGAGGAAACTCGGTATGTAATGGGTGGTCACCCATCCACAGACCAACCTAGGCAAGCACGGCTTAACCTAACGATCGACCCGAGCGGCTGTTATTATTTAGCCACGAGCTCCTCTTTTTTTAAACAAAAAAAATATATACAGGGTGTAAAAGACCTCATCACAGAGCCGTCAACCAAGCATTCTGTACAACAAACTAAGTAACTCTACGCAAAAATTATTGTTGGGAAACGACTTTTGTTTTTGTGGTGGAAAATCATTTTTTGTGGCAGAACTCAATGTAAAGCACCCAAAACATTGTGCGGATGGATCGATTGAATAGTATGGGGATCGTGGAGGTGTTTAAAGTAAAAATCTTACATTTAAAACTTGTATTAAAAAAAAAACTTGTCAAAAAGTTGGATCTTTGACCCCCAATATCTCCGTAACTAGAAGATTGCCAAGTATGGCGTAGAACAAAAAAAAAATGATCGCAATAACGGGGAGAACAAGTGCCTTTCGGCTTCGTTTCTTAACGAACGTTTCGTTTCTTTGTTTATTTAGAGGTTGTTAAACACCTCTTGGTGTTTAACAACCTCTAAATAAACAAAAACAAAAAAAAAAAAAAAAAAATTGTAAACAAACAAATAGCTAGCTTAAAACCGCGGAATGATGTACCCATGGCGATGCCAGTAATTATCCCGTGGGACCATAATTGTACCGAGTTAAAAAGTATCCCATATCTTTACCCAGGTAATGGTATATCTGTGGGTCAAATTTCAACGAAATTCGTTCAACCATTATTAGGGTGGGAAAAGGTAACAGACGCATTGTAAACCCCAAAGGGATAGGCAGAAGTGTACCTCACAAGTACACCCACATTTCGCCAGCTATGTTATGAGAGCTATGTGCTCACTGGTTATAACCAGTGAGAACTTGTTCGGGTCAATCACCAAACAATAATGAACATGTCTGCGTAATCGCGACACCGCGCTCTACGCCTTTAATATTTTATGTAAAACAGCCAGGACGTCTCGGACAGCATATCGGGCGCGACTCAATCTCATCTCCTTCACCTCATTAGTTTTAATAGTTATCCCATTTGTATTAAGTACTAAAATATAGTTATCTTGATTCTAAGACATGTGACATCTACCAATCCGCATTGGGCCCGCGTGGTGGATTATAGCCCACTCCCTCTCATCGAGAGGAGGCCTGTGTCCCAGCAGTGGGAACATTAATAGGCTGATGATGATGATGATGATGATGATTATCTTCAATCTTAGTTTATCTTTATCTCACCCCAATCCCAAACATTGGTCCTTCGAGCCGGATAAACAGAACTATTATCATTTTCTTGATTTTTTGTAAATTTTGGCTATTCTGGAACGATGTAACACAATCATGTGGAATGAACTTAAGCAGTTTTCAAACTGTGCTTTTATTTTAAACACAAAGCATTTCTCCACAATAAAGCAATAGGGTATATGCATGTTTTTTTTGTCACGCTACACAAAGCGTATTAACATCAGGAATAGCTAAAAGAAATTATTTTTTTAATATCTATTAAAAATACTAAGTTATAAGCATTTGAAACTACTGATTAGACAGAGAGATCCGATACAGTGAATGACGTCATTCGCTGCATCGACGTACAAAATCCACACTAAATTCAGTTTATCTAGAAAGAGATAGAAACAAAAGTTTAAATGGTTATAACTTTTGTGTTGTTTGGCTGATGTATTTCTTGTTTTCGCTTTTTATCCTTATTTTTAAAGTTGTTTATCATTCCGTATCGAAATAAAAAAAAAAAAATTTAAGCATATTTCCTATTACATGCACTTGTAATTTCTTGTAAATACTCAAGTATCCAACTCTAAAACAAAAGAATATCGAGATTGAGGTCAAGAGCAAAAAAAAACAAAAATAAGAATAAAGTAACTAGAATTGGGCAAAATAGCTTTATTCTTTTGTTTGAGAGCCAGAGCGTTCAATCGTAGATGTCTATGAAGGTCAGTAGACAGGAAACTCCATAGACACTCTTTGAAACTGTTACAAACTCGTTCATTTAAAAAAAAAAGGGTCAAATATTGTTTGTGCTGTATTCGTTGGAGGTACCACCGCAGTCACTGACTGTCGAATACTTTTCAACCCTATTCTCAGGGCATAAGGGCGAAAACAAAACAATAATGTAAGTTTGAACCTGGTTATCCATTTCAGAAACAAGTATATTGTCTCGGAAGTATTCGACTGCACAAACAAACGTTGCTCGAGAGTTATCAGAGTTTTTGAGGTAAATACGAATTGTGGATAAACTACATGAGACGGAAGTCACTAAAGAACTATTCAGCTATAAATGATCAGATAATTGTAGCGGAAACTATTGAAACTGAATTTCGGTCACGGCTACCCTCGGCAGTAACAACAGAGACTACAAAAGTAAAGAGAATATTTAATTTTACTAGTGTCAACATAGGTGCTCTACTTTATCTCTCACTGGGACTTTGAGACCGATAGAACAGTAATCCAACACGACAGTAGAGAGGTCAAGCGCAGAAACAACGGTTTCACGTGCTTTGTTGGCTGTCACATCACCAATTCATAAAATCTGAACTGCTACTGAAGAATTTCTGATTGAATAATCCAATAGACTTTTGTTCGACTACGGAATTGAACCCAGCATATCACGTCGCTCCTACGAGACTAAACGAACAGTTAGTTAGTTAGTAATCATTGTACTGAAACATTGATGGTTCTTACTTAGCAGATTTGGGTGACTGTATGCTGCTGAGGACAACTTCAACTTTTTTGCTGACGCCTTCAAAGTAGGTGAGGTCGATGGTGTATGGCTGGTCTCTGAAGTTGATGATGACGATGTAGGTTTTCTTGTTGTACCACCTGAAAGAATATAAGATGTCATTGTTAATTTGCTCCATTTATCTAAACATCTATCTTGAGGGCTCTCACAGTATTTATTTTTGTGCAAGCTCGAAATAAAATAAAATCTATCGGAACAGCGCATTCAAATATTTCGGTGTTTTTACTAATAGTTCCAAAGGTCGTCATATATTTATAAGCAAAATTCACAATGCAGTCATTGTTTTGTATGTTTGCTTAATTAACTGCCGTATAGATGTGGATATGGTGTTCCTTCGACAAATTGTTAGGTTTTTGCAAGAAATTGCATTTTTCTGAGGACAGATCAGTGAAATTTTTCTACGTTCCTAAACGAATCACATTATCTTTTATAATAGGAACTACTCAATTCAGTAATTTTATACACAAAACACAGTCTTTTCCCAAGAAAGAGTCATACATCAATGTCAGTTATTAAATTGCTGTTGTGGATTTCGTTGTTGACATTTGTTACTGATCATTGGATCAGTAACAAATGCTTGTTTGGGTACCTAATCATATACGAGGTAAGCGGTTCCAATGAGAACTTCGTCACAGATGTTTTATGTTGACTAGTTCAAAGACATAGATCTAGGTCAAAGGCTGTGTTTTCTAGTTTGATTTTTTCTGGATAATTGGTAAAAGTTTTACTGTTACTGAAAGTTTGGTTTTTTTAATTGAATGGTTGTTGTTAAAAAGACAATGTTTCGTTTGTAGCTTTAAAATATTCACATATAAAATAAATCATTTTTTCATTTTTGGGCACGAACGCTATTTAATTTTATTGCAGACAATAATTTCTCCAATAGTGATGTCACTTTTCCGGCAATACGGTTAAATAGTTTTACCAGTTAAATTTTCCAAAAAGTTGATTAATTTAAATGTATCGGTCGACCTATGAGAAGTAATGAACGTGGTCCTCAATTTCAATAAAAAATAAGATAATCACGGATTCATAAATATCGCGAGGACCTATTTATGTTAATATTGTGACCTGAATTCTGTAAAGCCAATATTTTCAAGCACGTTGTATTAATTTCCGCACTCCCAGTAGGGTCTTACTGGGAGTGCGGAAACATTAAAATTTGATCCGAGCTACAAATACTTAATATTTATTGTTGTTTATCTTATATCTCTAGAGGTAATGATAATGTCATGTTAATCTTGCGAAAATTGATAAATTGGATATTTTGTTCCTCTCAAGTGTTTATAATTTTGCCTATGCTGATTTTTCATAGCATTTGAAAAGATCGATAAAATATAGTGATTCAATGAATCAACATGATATTTTACAAAATCATCTATTTCATGATGACCTTGGATTTGATAAGTTGTGTATCTATTATTATTATTATATCTAGAGATGCTTTTCTCCACCACATTGATGCAATTTCGAGACCTGTTGACTAGTACTCACCTTCTGAAAGCGAAAACTCCTTCATTGTATGCCACAGACTCGTATCTGCCATATCTGAAGATCTTGTCAGTTCGCAGTTTTGCTAAGGCCTTGTACACGTTCAAGTGAGACTTCTCCGATAAGCTTTGGACATCTACATTCAGGTTCTCAAAACCATCAGCTACTGGGAGCCAGGTCTTGTCACCGTCTGAGAAACCTGAGGGAACAATTAATTGTTATTCTACATAGTTGATCATTGCTATTGAAGAAAAATCTTTAATTATTTCCGGTTTAACTACATATAAGAATCTGTCTGTTGCTTTAACCTGTCTGCTGTCTGTTGTTTGAAGATCAGCGTTTTCAAGAGAAGAGATAATTATGGTGTATTTGTACCTGCATTTTTATCAGCATTCCATTGGAATGGTGTACGTACAGGGTCTCGAGAAGAAATCCAGTAGTTGATAGGATCATCAGTGTTGCAGCCACTGGGATCCACAGTATCTTCCCAGCTTACATAACCGTCGACCATACCGATTTCTTCACCCTAAAATTAGTTCACGTTAAAATAATTAAAATTTTAAACGTTAGTATTGATAATGTCAATATTAAAATTAACATAGCTTGTGCTTACCATGTAAGTGACGCCAATACCGGGACTCAATAAAATAATCATATTGATACCATCAACTAATTCTGGGCTAAATCTTGAAGCAACACGACTGTTGTCATGATTTCCAGCCTGAAATATGATAATTTAAGTATGCACTACATTACGGATGAAACTAAAAAAAAAAATAGTTAAGTTAAAGTCTTACCACCCAGTTTGCAATTTGATCAATAGGTTTGAATGTGAGGAACTTATCAAGAGCGTACTTAATCTCAGCAGCACTTGAACCACCATTAACATCAGAAATCAGCACAAAATTGAAAGGCATCTGAGCTCCTTGGCGATCTCCATCACCGAAGTACTTCATTGTTAGTTGGGGAGAGGAGTAAGCCTCAGTCAACATGACTCTACTCAAACCATCCTTCTCTTTAAACTCTTCGAAGACTTCTCTCCATTGGTACACCATGTCTACAGTTTCATCGAGGTCTTTTGTGTAGATGTGTGAAAGATAGTCGTAATTCTCTGGGTCATCGGTATCACCAGACAAAGGTTCATCAGGATACTTTCCACCAAAATCTGCCTTGTCAATTTCGAACAAATTCGAGATAGCATCAACCCTGAAGCCTGCGACACCTTTGTCTAACCAGAACCGAATGACATTCTTCATTTCTTTGACCACATCGGGGTTACGGAAGTTAAGGTCTGGTTGAGCGATGAGGAATTGGTGGAGGTAGTATTTGCCGACCTCTTCTCTGTACTCCCAGGCACTCTTATGGAAAACACTGACCTAAGGAATGAAACAGATTATAGAAATTATTGCATTGAACGATTACTTAGCTCGTCAGAAATGAGTATTATTGCCAATATCGTCGTATGTGGCAAATTAATTACCATTGACGATATTAATATGAACAGGTTTATCCACCATATGAAATAACTAATTAATCATTGTATGTGCATTCTTAGTTAAACCATCAACAAGAATTATGTCCGTGTCAACAGGTTATGTATTATGATCTACTTCTATAATTTACTCTTAGTAAATTAATTATAAAAACCAACATCGTGTATGCTTACCCAATTATTAGGCGGATGCGTAAACCCATTTTCGTCCACTACTCCATCCTCCCAGATAAAGTAATCGTAATATTTCTCGTGACCTCGGAGCGCCTCCTCAAACCACACACTTTCATTACTCGTGTGGTTTGGTACGAAATCCAGAACTATTTTAATATCTAGAACGGTAAACTATTGTGTTAGTATTTCTTGTTTGTTTCTCTGTTTGTGAGATCATCCGCAAACACAGAGAGCAAAGTAAGTAAAGTAATCAAATTATTTTTGTGTGGCGGCTCTATAAATGTCTTTGAGCTCTTTAGTTTCGTATTGTTTTGACTGTTCATTTCTACTTTGATGTTTCTCAGAAACAGTTGTTATTTTATTTAAAAGTATGTTTGTGATGAATTAATATTTTCATGTATGATTCTATGAATTCGAAAATATTAGGGAGTAGGGTTCATTATAAAGCTACTTACGAACGGGTCCCGTACTTTATGACCACTCGCAGTTGCAACTCGCTAAGGTTGCTTGACTGTGGTTTATAGAATTTTGCTACTTCGACAAAAGATTTCTTTCTTTTATTATTATTTCATTCTTGCTCTCTTTTTTAAACTTATAAAAATAAAACTCACCTAATTCCTTAGCTTTCGCCATAAGGTTTTCAAAATCTTCCATGGTTCCGTATTCCTCATGAATAGTATAGAAATCAGCGATGTCATAGCCAAAGTCGTACATCGGTGACTTGAAAATGGGTGACAGCCAAGTTGCACCAACACCCAACTTTTTAAAGTACTCCAAACTTTCCGTGATTCCTGGAGAAAAAACGGTTATAATAAAAAAAAAAACTATGTACATTTTTGAAGCAACTTGCAAGTTATTTTTTAACTAAAGTTATAGTTTTTTTGTTGACTGCCTCATTGGTCTAGTGGTCTCAAGAGCGACTGCTGAGCACGAGGTCCTGGGTTCGATTCCCAGGTCGGGCCAAGTATTATTGGGTTTTTCCATCAGGAATTCCTCAGTAGCAGCCTCGGAGTCTGGATTTAATAAATCCAGCATGTAACATGGGGCAAGCCTATTGCCATCAATTGGACATAATCGCCAAATTGTAACAAATCTACTTGCTCCTTTTTTTTTTTTTTTTTTTTTTTAAAGGGACAAGCCCGCCACACTGTTCCCAACCACTGTAACTCCTGAAAGCCAGAATCAACAGTGGCGACCACCAGAAAAGCGCCGAGACAATGAAGCTCGACGAAGTCCCAGAGAATGAATTTAACTGTCTTGGATCCCGCAACGAAATTAATCAGAAAAGTATAGCGGAGGAGTAGGAAAATCTGTAATTTCCACTTCCATTTCTACTTGCTCCTATTAAGAATAAATGGATAAGCAGACTTGTTCAACTAAAATTTAATAGGGAAAGATAAAAATACAGCTAGGTATAAAAAACCTACCTACCACGCACTCTAGGATAGTTTTTATAGTTCACGGTTAGGAATCAGTTCAGCACTGTAGGAACGGGCGTAGGCGTCAGGATAGCAGGATAATACCAGGGCAACTTCGAAGAACAGCTTCAGGAAACGTCTGATTATGTCCAAATTGATGGCTTGATAGGCTTGCCCCATGTTACATGGGATTTAAACATAACTGGTGAAATCTGGATACACGTCTGCTTAGTCATTCGGGTATTAAAGGCGTGATGCTGTTATTTTTTATGAGGACAGATAACGAAACCGAATAATTTGTAATGTCTTACCGTTCAAGTCTCCAATGCCATCACCATTGCTGTCCTTGAACGACCGTGGGTAGATCTGGTAGAAGATGGTCGTCTCCCACCAATCAAGTTCCTTTTCATTATTAGAGTGACCACTAAGTGCTAGTGCGAACAGCACGGGTAGAACTAGGAAGCTCTTCATCGTGACCCTGCGGAAGTATAAAATGTTGAAATATTTACTAAATAAAAAGTGCTGCTATAAATGTTTTTATCATGATTAAACAAAGGGTTTGGGCGGTGACAAAAAATGGACTTAACTCTTACAAAACTTTAAATCAACAAAATATCGTTGATGAAGTTCTATCACCACGCAAGTAATTTTTTTGCGATTTGCAACACCGTGCAATGAATATCAAGATACCTACCATATATTCATCTCGTACTAAGTGTAATAATCAGTGATAGGAGTAGGTAGAGCTATTTTGGTTCAACGACCGCAAACGTTGATTTTGATAAAGGCATGCCCCGTAACATGATCTTGTCTGTAACGTAAGAATAAGTTTGTATCGGCTATTGATGCTAGTCCATACATGTCAAATTGTTACAGAAAATTTAACCAAGATAGTATTTGAAAAATAATGTTTTTAATGTATAATGTAATATAATGTAACCTGAAACATGTCCGTCTTATGTCTTACTCGTGGAAGGGATGGGGGGATATGTGTTCGATCATAATTCCATAAGACGTGAATAGCTTTTTACAAAGTCATTTCTTACCTATTTAATAATAGGTATATCTATTTCAAATCCCCAGATTCCGGGAATATCCATAATAAGACAACGTCTCGCAAGTACAAAAAATGGCTCTACCTACTTCAATATAAACAAATGTATTATGCTTAAAGTACTTACGGGATAATATCCGTGGTTTTCCATATTGATGAGCTCCCGATATTTCGACGCTGTTGCAAGCATCATGATCGCGGGAATACTGAAAAGGTATGCGGGTGAGGCGAAAATTATTATTATGAGCAGACAAATCTGTCTACCCTCTTTCTTAGCTTCTTCTTCCCTCTTTATTGTCTGCTCATAATAATAATTTTCGCCTCACCCGCATACCTCTTCAGTATTCCCGCGATCATGATGCTTGCAACAGCGTCGAAATATCGGGAGCTCATCAATATGGAAAACCACGGATATTATCCCGTAAGTACTTTAAGTGTAGTGAAAAACCGTGAAAGTCTTAAACAGTGCAAATGTATTATGAATTATATTACTCATGACCACACTTGTGCGATGATGAATAAAGATATCAGTAGAAAAGTTGGAAAAGGGACGCTCCAAAAAAGACCTTATGTCCTTCATAAAGGTCAAATGCTTAGTAGTTACAACCAGTGCTCTCGCAATAAAATTTATACGAAATTTATTACAAACGAAAAGACGAACGACTCTCATTAAACAGGAAATCCATAGAAAGCGAGGCCATTTTAAACTGGAAATGTATCCTCAGAAGGCGGTTCATGGACGGCTCAGATCTCAAATGTGTATGCGGTATGTCTCCACAGACAATGGCACATCGTTCATCTTGCGCCGCATGTCCTGACACCTGCACACTTAATGATCTTATGACTGCACCAGCGAGAGAAGTTCGCATAGCAGAATTTTGGACCAAACATATCTAATGAAAATTTGCCATCGACACCCTAAGAAGACGATAGCTTGATGTGTCGTTACACACACACACACTAATGTTACTACAACATGTTACAATAACATTTTAATGTTACTTACCCCATAATATCTGCTACTGGGTGAAGAGTAAGCCCAACACACGGCTTTATAGGTAAACCTATCTTATATTTGAGATAAATGATACAGAAGCCGATAAACAGAAAACACTTGGGCTTATCTAGATCTAGACTTTCATAATGCCACACAATTTTGCAAGTGTTATCGACTTGGTTCTTTTTGCTATCGATTCTTCGTATAGTCCTCTAACATAATCTAGGTTTAATTTCTAGCGAAAGGAAAAAAGTAAATCATGCTAAAAGTTTACATTGGCCTTTCAAACTGTTTGTTTAAACTTATACTAGGTTCTAAGTCACACTTTGACTGTTCGTAAGGGGTAACCTGGGGTGGAGAGCAGGCCTGTGTCCCAGCAGTGGGGGGAATATTAATAGGCTGATTATGATGATAATGATGAAGGTAACATTTCCTTTGTTTAATCATTTAATTAAGTGGAAGTTCGTTAACACCGTAGGGTTACCATTTCGAAATTTGAAGTCTCGTTCGAAATTTGAAAACCTTAGCTTATTTTTTTATTAATATCTATGAGTCATACTTAAAGGCTGAATAAATAAGTAGTTCCATCATCTGTCAATGCATCAGTAGTCCACAGCTGGACATGATCCACTCCAAACACGCCTTAGTTCAAAGTTTGCCCTCTTTCTTTCACCTATTTCCAGCTATCCCCGAAGACGATCTCAAAAAGTTATTTAAAACTTTTGTTACTACCCTCGAAAGTTCAGAAACTAATAAAGCTAAAAAAGCCTAACTGTCAGCGAAACACTAAGCTCGTGAAAGCGACGCAACAAAACCTGGGGCTCGATAAAACAAACACTGTACTCGATACGCTGTCGATCGCAGCGCATCGGAGGCCGGAGTCCGGAGTTCGGTTTTGCTTCACCCCATGCGGTGTGGAGCAACAGCCGTGCTCCGTGGTTTGACATTGTATACATGCTCGTAAGGCTCCGTTCGACGATGCGACTTGTGACGCGACAAACGAACGCGACTTTGACACACGAAGCCGAGAAGCACTTATTTTCCCCGTCGTCATTTTTTTTTTTCTGGACCATACCTGGGAACCTTCCTCTGGCACTGTTCCTTTTTAGGTTTTTGTGGCAAACATCTTAATCTGATTCAGCGATGACTGTCTCACATGGTATCGACTTTATAATGTCTATAAGGCTACCAAACACTGCACTAGTTTTTTAAAATTCCTTCGCATGTGTTCTGATGCTCTGTAAAGTTAAAGTCAATCCGGCTCGTATGCACAGACTATGGTCCCGGCTGTCATTTATAGATCTGTGACAGTCGTTACAAGTAATCAGTGGCCGGAAAGTCTGACAACCAGTCTTAACAAGGGGTATGGTACTACCCAGTACTAACTGGGTTGTTGCGCACCTGATGACCTACTCAGTGCATCAGGGTTTGCGTGGCTGAGTTTTGGGCTAAATAAATTTGAACGTTTTGCCATCGATACGTTTAGAAGAAGAACTGAGTTGTGGAGGTCAGATAGGCAGTCGCTTCATGTAAAATACTGGTATTCAGCTGCCTCCGGTTACACTGGAAGGTGACCCCAACATGTGTAGTTGAGAAAAGGCTTTAGGCAGATGATTGAGTGTAGTTTATCAAGCATTCTGTTTGATGTTTTTCAGCGGCCATGTTGTTTTGTATCGTCCAAATTCAAGTGCGTACACAGCCTTAGTATTCGTGTTAGGCATGGTACAGTGAGCGGGTGCGGTGGCTGCGGTCAGCCGAACAATATTGTATCTTTACCGAGCTGCAATGTTCAGTAAATTCTGCGACAGATGATTTGAGCTCAGTCTATACGTATATTGAGCAAGAGTTGTGTCTTTAGCTTAAATATTAGGTATAGTGGGTGAAGCACTTATTTAACGAAGCCAAAAAGCACTTATTTTCCCCGTCATTGCCATCTTTTTTTTTCTCTGGATCATACCTAGGAACCTTCCTCTGGCACTGTTTCTTTTGCCCGGGGTTTTCGTGGCAAACATCTTAATCTCATTCAGCGATGACTGTCTCACGTGGCATCGACATTATAATGTCTATATGGCAACCCAAAGTGCACTAGTTTTTAAATAGTCATAATTTATTTAACCCACTATAGAAGTTTGGTGGTTTACGTTAAACTAGGACCGGGCATAATCTATGTCAAACTAATCAGAAAACTAATATTTCTTCTGAGCGTGCCGATGGCAATCTAAATTCAATCAGAATTCAGCTACGAGTTTCAATACTAATTACATTCATATCTCTAAAGCAGTTAATTTTAAAGCACCTCTATGATTTCAAATTAACTCATAACTTCAAGAGATAATAAATTATGAACGACGTATCTATTAGAGTCGAGTGTAACATACATAATCGTGTCGTAATTACATATTTAACACTAATCCCTTGCCCTACACAGCTAATTCATAATCCACACTAATATTATAAACAGGAAAGATTTGTATTTTTGTATTTCTGTGTGTATGTTTGTAATGAATAAACTCAAAAACTACTGCGCCTATTTCAAAAGTTCTTTCACCATTAACCAGAAAGCTACATTCACCCTGAGTAACATAGACTGTATTTTATCCCCGTACTCCCACGGGAACGGGAACTACGCGGGTGAAACCGCGTGACGTCCGATAGTTAATGTATAAATGCAAATTAATTACTGATATTTTAAATACGTTTATCGGTACGCAGCTTGTCTTCTAGTTCCTTGTTTCTGTATTACTCTTCATCTGGACAGACACCAGCTCGTAGCAAAAATCACTAAATACGTTACCAACCGCAATTTTTTTTTTGACATTGACAGAAATGGAACGATGTTTTAAATACCTACGTTAAACGTATTTATTGATTAGTGGTGCAAGTGGGCTTCTCAGTTATCATTGAAACCGGTAAGGACAAATTGCAGACGCAATTCTTGACTAGACATCTCTATACGTGCAATACCATACTGAAAATTTTGCAGCATACGGACCACTCCGTATGCTGCAGTCTCTGCGTCAGTTTATTCTGAACCTCCCCACATATAAATGATGTACAATATACGTGGTAGCAGTTTGTGCATCAGTGTACCTGCCAGCCTGTATATTATATTTCTATTGCCGCATCCACAATTCGTCCGTACGTAAATAGGTGAAATAAAAATACCACTTCAGTACACAACAACAAACTTATAATACTCATAAAATTGTTACAGCTGTATTACCCAGTTCTGCAACAAAAACTTGCTTTGTCCAATCTTCAGAATATTTAATTAAGTAAATGTAGACCACAGTTGTTATTCAATAGTTTACAGAAGTTTATCAAGGAGATGATAGTTAAGCAACTTTGAGCACTAAAGCTTCGCTGCCGAGTACCTCCACGTTGTTTGCTTGAAGAACTTCCCTGGAAAGATGAAATGGAAAACTGGGTTATAGACATTAATAAACAAACAAATAGCTAGCTTGTGGCCGCGGCTGCGCCTGCAGGGATACCAGAAACGAGTTTAAAAAGTATCCCATTAACCTTACCCAGGTTATGGTCCACCTGTGGGTCAAATTTCAACCCGTTCAACCATTATTAATATGAGAAAAGGTAACAGCTAGAGTAACTTTCGGACTTTAATATTTAATTAGTAAGGATAGGTTATTGCATTTCATATTATTATAAAAGTTGGACTTGATCTAGAATTCTAGATGATAACATGGAAAGCGGCGGTGTTTAATAATTCTGACATTCAGTTGACTAGTGTAACTCCTAAGGAGTTAGAGAGGCAAGACAACGTGATAACTTGTCAACTGGCACAATGTGATATTTACCTACTTATGATTGTAAATTCAAATAATCCCACTTGTTTTCAAATAGAAAATTGTTTATTATCCAGGTAATAAATAAGCAGATTCAATCTTGTGTATACCTACCCCCGGCATGCACAAGAGCTGTTACATAAATGGATTACAATATTACCCAACTAGTTTACATAAATAGTGTTGCTGCTAGTGAGCCCCAAACTAAATAGTTATTTGTATCTTAGGGCTCTTTAACCCCATGTCTCTGGTAAACAAAAGCCAATTTTCTTAGATTTCAATTTTCAAATAAGGAATTTTAACTTTTCTTGAAACGAGTTTAAACGGAAACAATGAAAAAACTCAATTTACAAAACTTTTTCAATAACTTTCTTCAAATATTGCGGTCTTGTCGTCTGTGATATACTCGTACCTAGCCAGTGAGAACAATTTTCTATTTCTTGAGTTTTTGTTCTAATCAGCTAGAAATGATCAGATAAAATTGTAGCGGATACTATTGAAAATCATGACTTGGATTTGAATAGGACAAAATATTATATAAACAAAATATCCAAAAATAGCTCGCAGGATAAGAAAGTGGTTATGAAAGATGAAGACATAATACAGAGAACCACTAAATAAGTTTTGGCATATAACAAGATAACCATCGTTCACAGTTTTGCTCCAAATTTGAGGGTAATATTGAGTCTGTTGACCTTTAGCAAGCTGGCATTATGCCCAAACTTCCATAATATGAGAATTCTGAACTATCATCTTAGGTTTGGGGTAGGCTTTCATAATAACATTGTGCTACCTCCTTCTATTGTCTAATATCTATAGAATGGACTTTGTTGGTTAGTATTAATATCGTCCCTACCGAATTTCGATCACGGCTACCCTCGGCAGCAACAACAGAGACTACCTATTAAAGAGAATATTTAATTTTACTAGTGTAAACATTGGTGCTCTACTTTATCTCTCACTGGGACTTTGAGACCGATAGAACAGCAATCCAACACGACTGTAGAGAGGTCAGGCGCAGAAACAACGGTTTCACGTGCTTTGTTGGCTGTCACGTCACGAATTCATAAAATCTGACCTGCTACTGAAGAATTTCTGATTGAAAAATCCAATAGAATTTTGTTCAACCAGGGAATTGAACCCAGCATATCACGTCGCTACTACGAGACTAAACGAACAGTTGGTTAGTTAGTAATCATAGTACTGAAACATTAAAAGTTCTTACTTAGCAGATTTGGGTGACTGGATGCTGCTGAGGACAACTTCAACTTTTTTGCTGACGCCTTCAAAGTAGGTGAGGTCGATGGTGTATGGCTGGTCTCTGAAGTTGATAATGACGATGTAGGTTTTCTTGTTGTACCATCTGGAAGAATATAAGATGTTACTGTTAATCTGCCCTGTTTGTTTATAAATCGTGCTCGGGGGCTCCAATCCATTGCAATAGGGAACGTGCACAACGACGGTGCTGCCAACTGGCGTCGCCAATCCGAATCATGTGCTCTATTAATGCTTGACATAGACTTTTCTAACAAGTAAACAGAATTAATTTTATAGTGAAAATTAATTAACTAATCATAATGCATTGTTGCATTTCTGGATGTAGGTACCAATACATCCACAAAAATGAAAATAAATCAATTAGCGTAAAATTCTATTACTTTCCAAAGAATACTACTATCATACTATGTTTTGGTGAAAAACGCAAAAAATGGATAAACGCAGTAAAGAAAAATATTTGAAAATAACTTGTTTTTGTTACACTCTGCATTGAAAAGGCCCTCAAAATCAACCATCCATGCAAACATACCAGAACCATTTATACTTCACCATACACGTGTTCTACTAGAGCGCACTAAAGTTCACACCGAATATCCCTCAACAGTTAATCAAAGACTCCACATGTACTCAGAATATAAACATGATTGTACCCACAATAATGTTTTTAGTTGGCTGCACTCCTTTGGTTTTTTAAGTTTTGTATCTATATGCTACGGACTGCATTTTATTAATTGCTTCATCAAATGATTGTGAACTAATTGATTTATTAGAGCCTGGAGATACTGTACTCGCTGATAAAGGATTCCCTTCCATTATAACATGTGTTGAAATTATGAAAGCTAACTTAGTTATGTATGCCAGCCACCATGTCTTCATACACCACAATTTTCATCAGAAAGTAAACGAAAGATATAAAATTCATATTATTAACCATTTATACTACGCTGACGATCGTTATTGATAAACCGGAACTCACATTTTATACCTTTTAGCATATTCAAAAATAATATAATTGAAGAGACATTTTTGTCTAAGTAAATTGAAAGCACGATGAGAAGTGATAAGTTTCCTTTTCTGTCCGCATAGTGTCTCTTTTGTCGATTAGTGCTGCCACCTATAGTTCCTGCACGTTCCCTATAGTGCTTCATTCGAAATATTCCAGTGATTTTTACTAATGGTCTCAAAGGTGGCCAAATATATGATATATACGTATGAGCAAAATTTTCAACACAGTCGTTGGATTATAAATTACAAAATCAGCCGCCTAAAGATGTAAATAATTGGTGTTCCTTCGACAAATTCTTTGGCTTTGGCATGAAAATGCAAATTTTCTGAAGACAGGTCAGTGAAGTTTCTATACTTTTCTTAACGAATAATTTATTGTCTGTTATAATAGGAACCACTTAATTCAGTAATATAGTACACGGAACACAATCTTTCCCCAAGAAAAGCTCATACATCAATGTCAGTTTTTAAATTGCTGTTGTCGATTCTTGGACCAATTTAGTTGTTGACCAATGGTCAGTAACAATAATGCTTGTTTTGATATTCATATTAGGTATGAGGTAAGCGGTTCCAGTGAAAACTTTGTCACGCGATGTTTTATGTTGAGTTCAAGACATTTAGGCTGAATTTTCTAGTTGTATTATTTTCTGGCCAGGTGGCGAATTCGGCCATTTTAATTTTACTGAAAGCTTGGTTTTTAGGGTTCGATAGTCCTGACAAGGGACCCTTATAGTTTCGTCATGTCCGTCTGTCCGTCCGTCCGAGGTTTTGCCAAGAGACTGTTAGTACTAGAAAGATGTTATTTTGTAGAGGTGTGTATATAACGCCGACAAAATGGTAAAATAAAATTTTGGAAAATATTTTTTTTAGGGTAGCTCCCCAACATGTGAAGTGGGGATGAATTTTATTTTCGTCGTCTATCCTATCGTGTAGGTATCGTTGAATAGGTATTTTAAAATGACTGAGGGGTTTCTAGCACTATTTTTCGATTTAATGCTCCATTTACGAAATATTAAACATGAAAGTGCAAATATTTGTTCCAGTATGTTCCAGGCAGGCTTGAAAAATCTCTAAAAATTCTTGATGATAGAACATTTCATGTACTTTTAAGGAAAATTATAGCGGTTAAGATAACTTAATTAGTTTAGCAGTAATAGTCGTTGAACTCGGGTGTTGGATAATTTTGTACCAAAAACAAAATCCTTAGAATAAAATCCTCTAAAAAGACTAAGATGAAGTATATTTATGCTGTAGTTGCTAAACTGACAGATGTCAAATTTGACACGCACTTGGCCGGTATTTTTTAATTGAGCTTTAAAATATTGACATATCAAGTAAAATATTTTTTCGCTATTTAATTTTATTGCAGACAATAATTTCTCCAACAGTGATGTCACTTTTCCGGCAATACGGTTAATTGTCTTTTCAGTTACAGAATTGATGAAATTCTCCAAAAAGTTGATTAATTTATATGTTCCGGTCGATCCAGGAGGACGCATGAATGAAGCAATGAACGTGCATGAATTTCAATAAATTTAATCATTGATTCATAAATATCGCGTGGACCTATTGATGTTAATATTGTGACCTGAATTCTGCAATGCCAATATTTTCAAGGATGCTGTATCAATTTCCGCAGTTGGTCAAATAGATAGGTCTACAAACATTTGATCCGAGCTACAAATACTAATAATTTGTTGTTGTTTTTCTTCTATCTCTAGAGGTATTGATAATGTCATGTTAATCATGCAAAAATTGATAAATTGGATATTTTGTTCCTCTCAAGTGTTTATTATTTTGTCTATGCTGGTTTTTCATATCATTGAAAAGATCGATAGAACATAGTGACTCGATGAATCCACATGATATTTTACAAAATCGTCTATTTCATGATAGATTTTGTCTTGATAATTATATTTTCGGTTATTGTGTGTAGAATCTAGAGATGCTTTTCTCCACCACATTGATGCAACTTCGAGAACTGTAGACTAACACTCACCTTCTGAATGCAAAAACTCCTTCATTGTATGCCACGGACTCGTATCTGCCATATCTGAAGACCTTCTCAGTGCGCAGTTTTGCTAATGCCTTGTAAACGTTTAAGTGAGACTTCTCGGATAAGCTCTGGACATCTACATTCAGGTTCTCAAAACCATCAGCTACAGGAAGCCAGGTATCGTCACCATCTGAGAAACCTGAGGAAGTAATTAAAGGATATTCTACAGAGTTGATCATTGCTATAAAAAAAAAAAAAAAACATTTTTTTCTCTTTCAACTACGTATAAGAACCTGTCTGTTGTTCGAAGATCAGCGTTTTCAAGAAATATAGATTTGACGAGATCTGGTTTATTTATACCTGCATTCTTATCAGCGTTCCATTGGAACGGTGTACGTTCAGGGTCTCGAGAAGAAATCCAGTAGTTGATAGGATCATCAGTGTTGCAGCCACTGGGATCCACGGTATCTTCCCAGCTTACATAACCGTCGACCATACCGATTTCTTCACCCTAAAATTAGTTCAAGTTAGAATTTTTTAAATTTTAGTGTTGATTATTGATAATGTTAATATTCAAATTAATGTAGCTTGTGCTTACCATGTAAGTAACGCCAATACCGGGACTCAATAAAGTAATCATATTAATACCATCAACTAATTCTGGGCTAAATCTTGAAGCAACACGACTGTTGTCATGATTTCCAGCCTGAAATATAATAATTAAGGTATACACCACAAAACTAATAAAATAATTTAAACAAAACAAATGCAAAAAGGTTAAAGTCTTACCACCCAGTTTGCGTGTTGATCAATAGGTTTGAAGGTGAGGAACTTGTCAAGAGCGTACTTAATCTCAGCAGCGCTTGAACCACCATTAACATCAGAAATCAGCACAAAATTGAAAGGCATCTGAGCTCCTTGACGATCTCCATCACCGAAGTACTTCATCGTCATTTGAGGAGAGGAGTATGCCTCAGTCATCATGACTCTACTCAAACCATCCTTCTCTTTAAACTCTTCGAAGACTTCTCTCCATTGGTACACCATTTCTACAGTTTCATCGAGGTCTTTTGTGTAAATGTGTGCAAGATAGTCGTAATTCTCAGGGTCAATGGTATCACCAGACAAAGGTTCATCAGGATACTTTCCACCAAAATCTTCCTTGTCAACTTCGAACAAATGCGCGATAGCATCAACCCTGAAGCCTGCGACACCTTTGTCTAACCAGAACCGAATGATATTCTTCATTTCTTCGACCACATCAGGGTTACGGAAGTTAAGGTCAGGTTGACCGATGACAAATTGGTGGAGGTAGTATTTGCCAACCTCTTCTCTGTACTCCCAGGCACTCTTACGGAAAACACTGACCTGAGGAATTAAATAGATTATAGAAACGTTTGCATTGAACGATTTTTTAACTCGTTAGAAGTCAGTATTATTGCCAATATTGTCGTATGTGGCATAAAATTAATTACCATTGACGATATTAATATGAACAGGTTTATCCACTATAAATGATATTATAACTAATTAATCATTTTATGTGCATTATCAATTTAACCCTCAACAAGAATTATGTTTGGTCAACAGGTAGTTATTAATACCTACTTCTATAATTTACTTCATGTACATTTATTTTATAAACCAACGTCGTATATTGCTTACCCAATTATTAGGCGGGTGGCTAAGCCCATTTTCGTCCACTATTCCATCCTCCCAGATAAAGTAATCGTAATATTTCTCGTGACCTTGGAGCGCCTCCTCAAACCACACACTTTCATTACTCGTGTGGTTTGGTACGAAATCCAGAACTATTTTAATATCTGGAACGGTAAACGATAGTGTTTGTATTTCTTGTTTGTTTGTGTGTCTGTGAGATAGTCCACAAACACTGAGAGCAAAGTAAGTAAAGTAATCAAATTACTTTTGTTTGACGGCTCTTTAAATGTGTTTGAGCTTCGTTTTAATCCTCATGGGTAAATAGTCAGTATTGTTTTTACTGTTTGTTTCTACTTTGATGTTCTTCAGAAAGAGTTCGATATTCATCGAGCGCATTTTAATACCACTCAATACATTACTGCTGTTATTTATTTCACGAATATGTTTGTGATTAAGAGCCTATACTACCTCAGATTAGCAACTCTATTTGTGGTGGTTCAAACTTCGTTTGTAATAATGTTAGAATAACGTTCTAATCAGCTTGCACTACAAAGCGGTTGTTACGTCAGTCAGTCGGCCGAATAGTACGAAATGGTTGGTCTTTTGGAAAAAATAAAAATATAAGATCCGCTTTATATTTAGTTCAGTTAGTATGCAAAGTTTCATGATCTAATTTGAAGTACTTTTTGAGTACCAGCGGTTTCTTGTTCGATTTGGAGGTAACTTTGGGATTTTTTTCTATCTAGAAAATTTTATGAAATCGTGTTTTCGCCAAACATAAGACCTAACATTAATCCTCAACTTTACCATATATTTATTTCAAAATTAATGCTGCAGTATTTTAGGCGTAACGGAGGATCATGCTAAAAATAAACTTGAAAATAAACCTCACCTAATTCTTTAGCTTTCGCCATGAGGTTTTCAAAATCTTCCATGGTTCCGTATTCTTCTTGAATAGCATAGAAATCAGCGATGTCATAGCCAAAGTCGTACATTGGCGACTTGAAAATGGGTGACAGCCAAGTTGCACCAACACCCAACTCTTTCAAGTATTCCAGACTTTCTGTGATTCCTGGAGACAAAACGGTGATAATTCAAACAAATTCCTATGTAAATATTTGAAGCAACTAAAGTAATTTTTGCATAATACAGACGAAGAAACCGAACATAATTTTAATGTCTTACCGTTCAAGTCTCCAATGCCATCACCATTGCTGTCTTTGAACGATCTTGGGTAGATCTGGTAGAAGATGGTCGTTTCCCACCAATCGAGTTCCTTTTCATTAGAGTGAGCACTGAGTGCTAATGCGAGCAGCAACGGAAGAACTAGGAAGCTCTTCATCGTGACCCTGCGGAAGTAGAAAATGTTGAGATATTGACTAAATAAAAAGTGTAGGTACATAAGCTAAGTGGAGACATGAGAAATTGAAAATAAATGAAAATCTAATTGCACGATTACATAAAAGGGTTTTGACGGCGCGAACGACGAAAAACAAATGCACTTAACTCTCACAAAACTCGTGTTATAGCATCCTTTTGTAAACCCCTAACACACAGTAAAACAAGAGACAAAACATGGCACCATCAGGCCATGACTGAACCACAAATAAGCGAAGAGTTGGCATGCGACACCGCGCAATGAAAATCATCATTACCTACTACCTACTTATAGATATTCATCACAAACCAAGTCTAATAATAGACACAAATATGTTATAAATTGTTTAATGACCGCAATTGTTCTTCTTCTTCTTAGCGTGTCAATGAACTCAAATTACGTTAGACGAGTATGTAGCCACCTGCACAGCTCTAACATTTGCTTCGATTAAATCTTGATAGGTGCAAGTGGTTGTGAAGGATGGGCAGTACAGGGGGTGGAGCATATGCTGCAGAAAGGCTCCACACTGGCAATCTATTTAGGATGAATTGAGGATAACCCATTTGGCCAGATTATATCTACAGCGGCCAGCGGGTAACCTGGACTTGCTCCGAACGATGACTCAAACTCAAACCGCAATTTTTTGCTGTTTTCATGACAATACATTGTCATATTGAGATGATGAATGAAAAGGAAAGTTATGATGAAAATCATAACATAATCATCAGTAGAAAAGTTGGCAAAGGGACGCTCCAAAAAAACCTTATGTCCTTTATAAAGGTCTAATGCATAGTAGTTATTCAAAAACCAGTGCTCCTGTAAATTTATGACGAACTAAAATGATAGTTTTATTAAGGTTCTGTATTATCGGTCTATTCCCATAGACAGAAGCGAATCTATACTAATATTATAAAGCTGAAGAGTTTGTTTGTTTGGTTGAACGCGTTAATCTCAGGAACCAAATTAAATTTAAATAAATTAAATTATTTTTTTAATTCGTGGTCCGAATTTAAAAATCTTTAGTGTTTATTTATTTATTTATTTTATTGGTTCACCAACAATTCAATTTAATTTAATTCGCGACCCCCTGGGGGGTCGCGAAAAATAAAGCCTAGAAAGATAGATTTAATAAGAAAACGTTAACTAAAATACAAACATTTGTATGTTCATACAAATTAACAAAATAAAAACCTATTAACTAGTACTCATCCATCTTAGTGAGGTTTCGCTTGTTTGTCATTAACTAATTTCTCCCATTGTGGATCCGTTTTTGCTACATTGAGAATTAAATCGAATTCCAAATTAAAAAAAAGATATATCCGAATCCTAATTATGCAAATGCATATAAAAAATGCATGGATTTATTATTTGTAACATAATAAAATAAATGAAAAAAAAACGAAGGGTCGCCAATGGACATGGAGAGAGCGACTGTCGCAACCCCGTGCAGGGCACGCCACAATAGTGGCGATAAGTCCCCTCTTTGAGGAGTGGCTTGAGAGACGCCACGGCGTCCTCACCTTCCGCCTGACGCAGGTCCTCACCGGACACGGAGTGTTCGGGAGGTTCCTGCACCGAATCGGGCGGGAGGAAACGCCCGGGTGCTTCCATTGTGAGGATCGACCGGAGGACACGGTGGAACACACGGTGGAGGTGTGCCCCGCGTGGGCGGAGCACCGCCGTGTCCTCGAAGCGGCGATTGGCGGCGGCGACCTCTCGCGTCCGGCCCTGGTGCAAGCCATGGTCCGGAGCGAGACGGAATGGGACGCCGTCACCTCCTTCTGCGAAGCAGTAATGCTAGAGAAGGAGGTGGCGGAACGTGAGAGGGAGCGAACCTCTCAACGTCCCGGCCGCCGCGGGAGACGCCCCGGGCGTCGGGGGCCACCACCACGTGGCCCCCGGCCACCGTAGGCGCGGGCCTGTGGACGGTGAGCTATGGGCTAGCTCGCCGTCCGTCCGTCTCATGACGACAGGCCGTGTCGACGGCGCGTTCGTGTTCCACGCGCGCCTCAAAGAGAGTCAGCAAAAAGGAAGGGGTCCGTAAGGACCGATGCCTGCCGGGGTTGCGGGACTATTCGAAAGAGATACCGTGGCCCCGGAACACAAAGGGCGATGAAGGAACATGGATGGGTTTTAGTCAGTAAAAGTCTGACACTCCCTCCTGCTCCGCCCAGAGCGGGAGGGGTTATTTGATGATTTCCCATCCGATAAAAAAAAAAAAAAAAAAGGGGGGTCGCCAATGTGTTTTCATACTATGGGGGGTCGTGTTATGAAAAAGGTTGAAAAAGACAGCTGTAGGCTATATAACACCACGCTGTGACCAATAGAAGCGGAGCATCAATGAAAAATGTTGCAAAAACAAGGAAAATTCCATACGCAGGCGAAGTTGCGGGGTCAGCTAGTGTTTAAAAATGTACGCAGAACAACCTATCAAGCTATACAAAACCAGTTTAAGCGGGTCTCTTATTGTACAGGAAATCCATACAAAGACATTTTATCCTGGAAATGTATAGCTCGATTTGTTGCTATAATTGTCTATGTTGTAATGTTACTTACCCCATAATATCTGCTACTGGGTGAAGTGTACAGCCCACATCCGGTTTTATAGGTAAACATATCTTATATTTGAGATAAATGATACAGAGTCCCGATAAACAGAAAACACTTGGGTTTTATCTAGACTTTCATAATACCACATAGTTTTGCAAGTGTTACCATATCTTGTGATAATGGCAGCTATTTTCTTGTTACTCTGTTCTGGAAAATTCGATAAAGGTACTGTTAATTCACGTAAGAAATTGTAAATAGTACGAATAGATATTTTGCTGTTGTTTACATGGTGTGGTCTTGTATGATAGTTTACGGTTTAAAGAACAAACGCTCCCAGCATTTGTCAATATCCAACTGTTAATACGATTAAAAAACCAATACAGTATGACACTGCCAGATGATCCCAAAATAAAAGGAAAATTAGCAATCGACACGCTAATAGGAAGTAAAAGATCGAGAGGAGCGATAATATTTTTTTTATCTTAAGTTTCAGCTTTAAGTAAGTATAATTAAAAATTAAGATCGTCTACGATTTTCTTATAATTTTATACTACATCATCTCTCAAACGCTACTAAATATCATTATTTTATAATTCTCTACGGTATTATTAGTTCATTTTGATACAAGTGGAGAAAGTTTGTTATTGCATTCGAGGCGGAATTAATACTCAAGCCGCAGGTGAGGGTGAGGGTGTTTTTGAGCCGAGAACTGCAATAACAAATGTCCACGTGTACCAAACGGGAAAATGAAAAGAAACGCACACGTGTGAAATACATTGCATGTTAAACCTAATCGTAGTGCGATAATAACCCGTTTTCGAGTAAGTGTAATAAAAAAAGTATTTGGAATCAACGTACCTACGGAATAGAATGGCAATAATTCAAGTGTTTCTATCCCAGTAAAAGAAAATACCTTTTTTTCTCGAACAAAGAAGGAACAAGCATTGATTACTTCAGTAGCTCACACACCAACGCATTGATAATAATTAATTACTCACGAAGAAGGTCAAGGAGAGTTATTTAGAAGTACTTCCTTTGTTAATTTCGGGCGTATGTTACTTGCTTGAGTTTTTTAACATTCAGAAAGATTTTCTGTTCATTCATTCATGAGGAGGAGTATCTTAAGCGTTGCCAAATGCCAACGAATTTACTTACACGGTTTAGACTCGTGCAGACCAAAGAAAGATTGGCGTTAAGAAGAGGAACCCTATTGTTATAATCGATTAATAATTTATAGTAAGAGTGGTTGGGGGGCAACACTAGTGCCGCCGCCCGCCATGTTGAGATTTTCATTTTTGGATATAGTCATAAGGTGTGCGTGTTGCTTTTCTAAAATATAAAAAAAACTTCAGATTATAACGGGG
Organism: Xestia xanthographa; assembly: GCA_905147715.2. Classification (NCBI taxonomy): domain Eukaryota; kingdom Metazoa; phylum Arthropoda; class Insecta; order Lepidoptera; family Noctuidae; genus Xestia; species Xestia xanthographa. The sequence goes on from LR990655.1 coordinate 6,461,419, forward strand.
TGGTATTAATTAATTACCTACCTATCAAAACTATAACATCTATCCTCAGCTATAAGTGGGATAAGACTGTCAATGATGAAGATGATGATGACAAATAAACGGTTTTAAGGATATCGACGGGCAAGTTGCTACCCCGAAATCAACCTATTATTCAACGCTGGTGGGTCTAAAATCGTGTACTGAATTCATGATAACATTTTTCGCATCGATGTCTCTTACGCACATACATTACCACGTATTGAGTACATCATTCTGCACCCCTCCATAAAGACATTTTTCATCAGCAAATTACCACCCTGTATAGAGTAGATAGTTTATGCAAATGTATATTCAAATAAAACCAGTCTTTGATAAATAAACTTTATTCAACAAAATTTCAAGAATACAACAATTTCTTATTTTAATTTAGTGTAGTTTCAATACAAGTCCTTCGAAGCCAACGACTGGTACAGCCGAAGCGTTGTACACGTCACTGTAGAAGAAAATATAAAACTAAAAATCATGAAAAAAATTTAGTCCAATCAATTTACATCTTATACCATGTTGTAGCGTAGATACAACATGCATAGCATAAGCAAAATCAGCAAAAGATGGTAAAGATGGTTGAAAAAAAAAATGGCATACAATTAACGAACCACCATGTTTAGCAAAAAGTAACGATAAAAAAATCACTTTTGATTACCAAAATTAGTCAACGATCACCAAAATGAATCCCCATTTTATCGTGAAAATAAAACCAGAAATTATTATTTTTAGTTAATGAACACCAGAAATTGAACTGTTATGCTCTTGCATCCGAGTCGAGGGAGACACGGTCGGGGCTCCTACTTCTAAATGGTTTATAAACTATTTTGTCATCAACCACCTCATTAAAATTTGGTGCTCAATTTACTAAATTTGGTAATCAATTGATATTTTAGGTGATAGATGTTAGTGGTCACAAAGTTATTTTTGGTGGTCATTATTTTTTCCCCCAAAAAAAAAGTATGAATGGACTGCCTCGTTGGTCTAGTGGTCGAAAGCGCGACAGCTAAGCATGAGGTCCTGAGTTCGATTTCCGGGTTGGGCAAAGTGTTATTGGGTTTTCTATCAAGAATTTCTCAGTAGTAGCCACGGAACCTGGATTTGTGCCCGGGTGAGGGCAATAGACTCGCCCCCCGTAACTTGGGACTTAAACATAACTGGTGAAATGTGGGTGTACACCTCTACCTAACCCTTTAGAGAATACAGGCGTGATATTATAAATTTATAATTGTTCTAATATCTTAAACTAGAACCTTAGATTCTTACAGCCATTATTATCAGAACACTACCTAAAACTTATCTTCAGACTTCCATTACTAAAGCAGTAATTACATACTATACTTTGTTTTTACAACCTCATCTTCAACAGTTTCAACTATACTTAGATTTAAGAAAAAATTCATGGAAAGAAATATATATCATGTCTTACTTGATTGCTAAGTTTGACACGTTACATTTGTACAGACAGCACCCAGTTGGCTGTTCAAGTCTTACCAAGGTTTCGTATTACCTAGCACTGAGTTGTGTAGGTCAGATAGGCAGTCGCTCCATGTAAAATACTGATTTACAGCAGCATCCGGTTACTCTCAAAGCCGATCCCAATATAGGCTACGTAGATGATGGAAGTATAAAAATGTGTTTGCTTAGAACCTACCCCTCATTCTTAGGAGACTGAATGCTTCTCAGGATAACGCTGACGTCACCGACAACGTTCTCAAAGTACGTCAGATCGATGACATAGTCAACGTCACGCATGTTAACGACGACTAGGAAGGTCTCGCCGTGGTACCATCTGAAATTAAGAATCGTTAGTAAGAATGAATATATTATGATTGTCAAGAAAGAAGGTGTCTGATGAGATGACAAGAGTAGATAGAGATAGAGAAGTAGAATAGATAGAGAAGTATCGAAGAAGAAGACATGACACTCGACCTCAAATAAATTGCGATAAGAGCAGGAAAATTATAATGACGGTGGAGATGTCGTAGAGCTATGTATGATGTAGTTAAATAAAGTAGAAACAGTCTGTAAAGAAAATGTTACTCAGGCAATGAGAAGGATAATAACAAGCCTAATCAACTGAACCGACCATTATAAGAACAAAAATGAAGAGAATAAAGGAGCCCCAGTAGACAAAAGGAAAAAGGAGGAAAAGGGAACCTCAATAAAAAAGGGAAGGAGTAAGAAGAAGAAAACAGCATGAAATTATTTAAAACAAATAGTATCGGAATTGTTGTCAATATTATTACTTTTTTGCTATGACTAACACACAATCTGCTAGAACTGAAAACCATCTATGATTCAACAGTAATCGATGTTGAATCTCATAATTCCAATCATTTTCTACGGATAGATTTAGTCTTTTAACATTTCAAAGTAGTTCCATGAAACGAAAGAAAGAAAGAAAAAGCATTTATTAGCCCGCACAGGACAACACACAAATAAAAATGGTTAAATTAACAGTACTTACAAATAGTAAAAATAAAAAAATAAACAAAGAGAAAAAAAACATGAAATGAAATTGGATTGGATTGGTATATTTCGTTGAAACCCAACGTTTTCAACGAAATATACCGTTGATTAATTGGATTTGTTCAATATTGGATTATTAGTTTGAAACCCAATAGTTTGTAGACTTTGTTAATCCATCAAATGATTACCAAGAAAGTATCCAATTAAGTTGAATATTCCATAAAATTCGTACCTTCTGAACACGAACACATCTTTATTTATGGCCAAAGAGTCATAACGTCCATATCTGAAGACCTTCTCTTGGCGCAGATCAGCTAAAGCCTGGTAGACCTTCAAATGGGACCTCTCAGCAGCTACTTGGACTTCGACATTCAAGGTCTCGTAACCTTCAGCCACTGGCAGCCAAGTTTTGTCGGCGGTCGAGAAACCTATAAGACGAAACAAGGAATCAATACTCCCGTTCTAAAAACAAGTATTTACTAGACGCATCAGTTAAATAAGTTGCGTTGGAAGGCCTCCCACTAGGTGGACCGATGATCTGGTGAAGGTTGCGGGAATCCGCTGGATGCGAGTCGCACGGGACCGGTCAATGTGGCGACACTTGGGGGAAGCCTATGTCCAGCAGTGGACGTCTTTCGGCTGAAATGATGATGATGATGATGATCGGATAAATAATTGTACCGTATAATGTTACTGAATCATAACAAAACTGACTAGTTGTGTAGAACCTGAAATTACATTTTCTTTATTTAAGTATAGGCTGCATCGTCGATGGGTTTATTAGTAAAGATTCTCTTATTTATTTCTTTTTCGTGTGGTTAGTATCTAACCTGGTGTCAGAATTTTTATGCCGCCCATGTGCCTCTGACTTGGCTTTACATGCCGTCGAGAAATATCTCTCAGGCATGCTGGTTTCCTTATGATGTTCTTCTTCATCGAAGCAAGTGATAATTATACAATACGCACAATGAATCAAAAAAATCAAAGGTGCGTGTCTTGGGTTCAAATTCAAGACCTATGACTTTGCAATCCGATGGTCACACCACTACGCTATCACTGCTGTTAATTATATTATTCAACGAGTCACACAAAAAGTTGCCATGTTCATGGTTAACATCAACTATTTCTCAAACCACTAACAAATCTACTATTTATTCACCAATCGTATTTACATCTCGATCTCGGTTCGATATCATCAAAAGCTGTCCGTCGTTTCCTCCAACGATAACATTGATAGAACTCAGATCCAGTGCGGAATGACAAGTAAACTCAACATCTCTGTGCTTCCCAATTGAAGTGGAAACAAACGAAGATCGTGTTGATTGCACTTATTCAAACTTTCACGAATAGGTAGGTACTCTGGGCCCGTTCAGACAGCGCTGATCAGTACAAAATGGGAGGTATTCCATGAAGCACACCCAAACAAAGCACACCCAGACGAAGCACACCTAAAGTATTCCACTTAGCACACCCGTAGGTGGGCTTCAAATAAAAATTTAAAATAATTAATTTCTTATTCCACGAAGCACACCTACGAATATCACTCGCATAGTGTGGGGACTAAGAAATAAAAATGTCGATAGGAGAAAATATTTATTATTTAAAAGACTAACATAAATATCTAACATCTTTCAGTTTCATTATAATAATGTGATAAAATACTTGTAATTTTCATAGTGTTCATAGATAAGACGTATACATGATGCGCGAGAAAATACAAATTCATAATAATAGCATATCATATCCCACCGGGACTACGGGTAACGAGTGATTGCATAATTTGACTAGGCACGGGTTTATTGGTTTTTTATTTTTCTACCAACTACCAGGAGGCCAGAACCAGTATGGAGGTATTATATATTTTTAATAGGGATCTCATAATCAATCCATATACATTTCGATTATCATGCAATAGGCAATGTAGAAAATACTTCTTCATGATTCTGGGATCCTGGTAGTTTGTCTTCTTCTTCTTATGGTGTAACTGAATGGGAACAAACGTAAACAAGGATAGTAAAATCTCACAAACTAGTTAGTCTTTTAAATAATAAATATTTTCTCCTATCGACATTTTTATTTCTTAGCCCCGCACTATGCGAGTGATATTCATAGGTGTGCTTCGTGGAATAGCAAATTATTTTTTTTAAATTTTTATTTGAAGCCCACCTACGGGTGTGCTAAGTGGAATACTTTAGGTGTGCTTCGTCTGGGTGTGCTTCGTTTGGGTGTGCTTCATGGAATACCTCCAAAATGGTTCTTGAAGACCGTAAATGTTGAGATCACATGGCAGTTTCATGGGGAGGAAAAAAAGAAAAAATATTTATCTGTCGTAGGGACGCATAAAAATATAGAGCAAACAATAAAGCTCAAGCTTGGCTTGGCTTTCCTTAAGCTTGGTAATGTAGAGAATTTATTTAAACCATATAAACAGTAAGATGTTGTCGTGTCATCCCAACTTTTAAGGATAAAATATCATACAGAAAAGCGCCGTGTGAGCTGCCACTGACTGTGCCATGGTTGTTCAAAGTTACATTTTTCTTTTTAAAATATGATTTAGATTTCCACGGCTCAATCGACTGATAGAAAATACTATATCGTACACGTTTTGTAACACAGCTCATATTGAAGGGGTGACCCATACACTTTTGATCGTCATTGTGGAAACTGCTATTAAATACAGTTGTTTCACTGATGGTATCTTACCAGCATTTTTGTCAGCATTCCATTGGAATGGTGTTCTTTCTGGATCGCGAGATGACAACACGTAATTGATTGGATCGTTGGTGTTACATCCAGATGGATCAACTGTGTCTTCCCAGCTGACGAAGCCGTCTACTAAGCCAAGTTCTTCACCCTGGAGATTAAAGTCTTTTATTTTATGCTATTCGGGAAACTTAAAGCTAAATCAAATATAAACAATGTTCTTAAACAATACGGATTTGAAGGCCATTTACAAGTTTTCACAGATAAACACTCAAAACAAATACAAAAAAAAGGTAGGCACAAAATACTATAATATGAATTAGAAAAAGAAATAACGCGATTGATTATACGAACAAAAAATTTAAAATAAAAAAAAAACTACATTCAGACGCAAACAATTTTTCCGCAGAAAAGGCTTTTCATTAACAAATGCCTAAGAAGCCTGTTTATTCCTAAAAGGTACCTTATTGCAGGTAGTAAAGTAATTTTTTTTTCGGCAACCAAGAAAAACAAGTAAATCTCCTTAATGTACTTCAAAAAATAAAAGTTACTAAAAAGCCGTATTGACGTGTGGTCTAGTTTCATTTACGCACATTTAAATCGTATTTCAAGTAGCAGACAGGGATACATTGGAAATATACAGAAGTTGCTCTCTATAAATATCAAGCAATTCTTACCATATACGTAACTCCGACTCCAGGAAGCAACAATACAATCATATTGATTCCGTCGACCAAAGGCGGGCCGTATCTAGTTGCCATTCGGGGGTTGTCATGGTTACCGACCTGTGAAATATTCCTTTCTATTTACTCGTATTACTTCTTTCTATATTTAATACTGTTGAGTAAATCGTTATCGAACACTTACCACCCAGTTCGCGCCCTGATCAACAGGTTTGTAAGTTAAAAATTTGTCTACCGCGTATTTGATGTCAGCTGCTGATGATGAAGCATCAACGTCGGTGATTAAATCGAAGTTAAAGGGCATTTGAGCACCTAACTTATCACCTTCACCGAAATACCTTACTACATCTTGAATGGACGCATATACTTCAGTCATCATCACTCGGGTTAGTCCATCCTTTTCTTTAAACTCATCGAAGACATCTCTCCATTCGTAAACCATGTAATAAGTTTCTTCTTGGTCTTTGGTGTAAATATGGGCAAGATAGTCGTGAGATTCGGGGTCAACGTTTACGTTCCCGGAGAACGGTTCATCAGGGTATTGGCCTCCGAACAGTTCTTTGTCAACTTCGTATAAACAGTTGACGGCGTCGACTCTGAATCCTGCTACACCTTTACCTAACCAGAAACGGATGATGTTCTGAAAGAAATTTTTTTTTTTTTACAAATACTTTTTTAATAACCGTGGTTACCCAGGAGATTAATATGGGCATGACATACCTTCATTTCCTCAACGACTTCAGGATTGCGGTAGTTCAGATCGGGCTGACCAACGACAAACTGATGCAGATAATATTGACCAACTTCTTCACTGTATTCCCAGGCACTTCCACGGAAATGGCTCCTCTAAAAATATTGTAAAATTAATAAAACGGAAGATTATTATTAAGATACATTTAATATTATTACATCAAAGATATTAAACGTTATTCATTCTAAACATTTCACTAATATCCTTCCTCATTTTGATCTAATTCCGTGTTCAAAGGAAGAACTTTTCTAAGAAAATGGCACCCAATAAACTTTCTTCATTACAATCATTAAGATCACAGAGAGCAATCTTCGCGCGTCTCATTGTCCTAAAACTCTTACCCAATTATTTGGCGGCTGCCTATTACCGTCTTCGTCGATCACTCCATCTTCCCAGACGAAATAATTGTAATACTTCTCATTACCATTTAGTGCCTCTTGGAACCAGACGCTTTCGTTTGATGTGTGATTTGGCACCAAATCCAGCACTACTTTTATTCCTGTAGAAAACGGACGGTGAATATTTTTTTCGTTCTTTATTGTAGGCACTTGAGACTTGACTTGAAAAACTTTTTGAGAATGTTTTTAAGAATATTTTCAACGCCGGCTTTCTAAGAGTTGAATAGAGCCACTTGTAACTTCGTCACATTGCTATTCAGTCTCTTTTTTTCTTGAAATTTAAGTACTTATCTTTCCTATTATCTAACTTTTCTTTTTAAAGAACTCCATTTTTAATTATTAGAACTTTATTTTTAATTATAAGATACTTTTTTCTTTAATTCGCTCTTTTATTTTTGACTAGCTGACGTCCCGCGGTTTTTCCCGCGTAGTTCCCATTCACGAATAATGTAGCTTTCTACCAGAAAAACAATTTTTAAAATTGGTACATTACTTCCGGAGATTACCCCCTACATACAAACTTACAAACATACAAACTTACAAACAAATGTTACCTCTTTATAATATTAGTATAGAAGTATAGATAAGTTATATTTTACTTACCGTGTTCATTAGCAGTGTCAATCAAAGCTTCAAAATCTTCCATAGTTCCATACTCATCATGAACAGCATAAAAATCAGCAATGTCGTATCCAAAATCGTACATAGGCGATTGGAACATAGGAGACAACCATATAGCGCCTACACCAAGTCCTTTGATGTATTCCAACTTTGATGTTATACCTGCCAAAGACGTGATAATTCAAATTCTTGATAGTGTAATCGTCCCGAATATTTCCCCAGAGAACTATTCCACATAACTTGAAATTCAAGCTTTCATTTGTGAAATTTGCCTCAAAGTGAGCCGGATGATCAACTCGAGAAATGGAACAAACCTGTATTGCTTGTAAGTGTCGGCTTACGTAAATTCGGATCATTGAATGTAAGAGCAATCAATCAACTTGTCTAATCGTGAACAGACATTGAAACACAATATTACTAGGTCTAGTTTCAAAATTGGAATGTTAACATGACTGAATACGATGGTGTTCAGTCATGTTAACATTCCAATTTTGAAACTCAACATTTCAGAAATATGGTATGATGACCATATTTCTGAAAGAAAGAAAAGGTAGACTTTATGCATAAGCATAAGCATAATCAGCATATAATGTTCCTACTGCTGGGACACAGGCATCCTCTCTATGAAAGGGAATTGCCTAAAACCTACCACGCCGTCCCAGTTTGGGTTGGTAGATGTCACAAGTCTTCGAATTTTTGATTCTAAAACATGCCGGTTTCCTCACGATGTTTTGCTTCACCGTTTTGAGAGCTGAAGGTGGTGGTTAAACTTAATGATGCGCTTGATAAAAAAATAAAGAGCTCCTACCGTTCAAGTCTCCAATTCCATCTCCATTGCTATCAGCAAAGGACCGGGGATAAATCTGGTAGAAGATGGTTGTCTGCCACCAATCCAAATCATCCTCCTCATGTTTCAAAACATTTCCACTACAAAACACTAACAAAATCGGCAGCAAAATAACTGCCCTCATTTTTGTAGCTTATAAACCCTTTTAAGCAAACTCTGCTACTAAATATTAAGAATGACATATATTTATATAGAGGATTCTGTATCTATTATCGAAATAAGATACAAACTGAGTGGTCTGATAAGAATGGATCATGTGGATAGGTCTTGAGATCAAATAGATGTTGAGTAACGATTGTGTCAGAGAGTTTTTGTTATGTAACCTTTGATTTCTACAACGTTAGGTATAAAACTGCATCATTGCTTGGGGTAGGTTCTTCTTCTTTTTTTTTTTCTTTTTCGTGTGGGAAATCATCAAATGCCTCCTCCCGCTCTGAGCGGAGCAGGAGGTAGTGTCAGACTTTTACTGACTAAAACCCATCCATGTTCCTTCATCGCCCTTTGTGTTCCGGGGCCACGGTATCTCTTTCGAACAGTCTCGCAACCCGTGCCAACCCATTTATGCTGCCCATGGGCCTCTAACTTGGCTTTACATGTGTCGGGAATTTTATGATTTCCTCACGATGTTTTCCTTTATGGAAGCAAATGATTGCTTTGCACATGAATCCGAAATATCAGAGGTGTGTGTCAACCTCAAGACCTACTACTACTAATAGTTTTACTAATAATGTTCTCTACGACAATGAAACCGAGAAAACATCTCAGTTTTTATATTCCACCACCATCCATTTATAACCTTATACCAACCATCAACTGTAGCGCTGATTCTCCATAAATACATGGTGATTCTGAACCTCCTTTACATTATAGGTACTCGGCAATTTATTAATACTAGCTTATGCCCGCGGCTTCGCCCGCGTGTAGTTTGGACATTGCGCACGGGATTTCACTTCTAGGATGATAAGCAATCTTTGTGCCATAACCGCCGCCCCGGACCTGCTGACTTTGTGTCCGCGACCTTACATTTGAATAAATATTATATATATAGTATATATTAATCCCTTAGGGGTTGAATTTCGAAAAATCCTTCCTTATTCCTTGTCTACATAAAGGGAACCTCTGTGTAAAATTTCAGCTTTCTAGGTCCAAGGGTTTGGGCTGGGCGTTGATGAGTCACTCAGTCAGGACTTTCGTTTTTATTTATATCGATAGATCACATTTTTACCAAACAGCTAAAAATATATGCTTACTTAAACAGGTACTATCGGGGTCTTTTCCGCCTGACCATTTTAATTTTTTTTTCGCTTAAATCATGCGGAGGCGCCGAGCCACGCCCCCTTAAAGTTTGGGCCTATTAGGAAAGCGTCAACTTTGGCGCGCAAAGTAACAATAACTCTCGCTTGGCGTGCGTCGTCAGTGCGCTCGGCCGATTCGGTATCTTTTCATTCATTTTTTCTACACAAAGTCAACGGGGCGGGGCTAGAGACCGTTTTTATGTTGCGAGTGCAAGCAAAAATGAGCTTAGTGGTGGTCAGGCGGGAGTGTCCTCGATAGTACATATTTAGTAATCTGAAATCCGCTCATACTTTAAAATGAGATGAATTTTCAAGAGCAGACACGGATCCCCAGTGAGAACGATAAGTGGTAATCTCAATCTTCAGATAACATCACGCCAGACACACGCACTAGTAGGTCTCAGTTATCAAAAAGACATATGATAAGTAAGGCACGCTCTAGATTCTAAACAACATTAATCTCACAGTAAATCCAATGTCACTCACGCGTTTCGTGAAACAGGAATATTAGATAATATATATTAGGATATTTTGGGTGAAAACGCTCGTGTTGAAGTCTTGTATGATTAATCTTTATTTTTCGTATCAGCAGAATCAAGAACAAGTAATGGTGTAGAAAAAATCAGCCAATCATTCATAATGATATAGCAGTAAGAGTAGTACCTTATGTACCTGCTTTAGACTTAGACAGGTTACGCATCACGTATACATATAGGTCATATAAGGCTACTTTTAGTTATACAATTCACTGTCTCAATAAACCGGCCAAGTGCGTGACAATGGGGCAGATGAAAAATCATCCTCACTTCATATGTAGGGTAGCTACACTAAATACTTACTAATATTTTACAAAATTGTAATTTTACCACATTTTATCGACGTAATTGATATACAATACCCCTACAAAATTACAGCTTTCTAGTACTAACGGTCTCTTAGCAAAACCTCGGACAGGCAGACAGACAGACAGACGGACAGACGGACCTGACGAAACTATAAGGGTTCCTTCCCTTTTTCCTTTTGTCCTATGTATCCCCACACATTGGAGGACTTGAAGAATCCTACAGGCGTCTCGTTTGGCGTAGCCAACAGCAGCCGCCTACTTCGGCCAAAGAAGTCTAAGAAGTCTTACCATCGCCACAAAAGAAGAAAGAGCCTTTTCCCAACTATAATGGAGTCAGCTCCCCGTGAAAGGAAAGCGACAAGGTCAAACCAGCCATCTTAAAGAAAATTATTCCAATGAGCATTATTATACGACGTACAATGAACCGATTGCCAATCAAATATTATCAGAGTTGAGACGTTTGATTGCTATATACGTATATTTCAACATGAACGCCTTTACCATTTCAAATTCTGATATTTCGTTTGTTAGCCCTGAAAAATGAAGGTTGTACTCAAAGTTTTATACCTGTGAGAGAAAGATAGTTGAGAAACTTAGCTGAGAATTTATTCGTTGGAAAAAAGATGTTCCCTTGAGCTTCTAATATGGGTCAATGGTCACAAACTGGCTTATTGAATAAGTGTTGTTTGCAAAAAAAGTCTGAAGATTTTTTTAATTATTTCTTGCACGAATTTCGAAATGTTTTAGGACTTCTTTTATATTCAGACGCAATGGTGTATTTTTTACATAGATCAACAGGTGTTGATTGAGCTGTCACGGTAAAATTCCTTTAAACCATTGAAATCTGTGTAGACTGACAAGATAATATTCAGAACGTAAACAAAACTATTGAATTATATCACGATGAGATTAACGTGATACCACCTACAACGTTTCATAGACAAAATTTATTCAGGACCAAATTAGACGACAGAATGTTCTTAAATAAAAACAAGGTCTCTTGGTCCATGTCAAAACTTTATGTTATTTTAATTTAAATTCTATCCAAAATGAGAGGGCCAATAACTTCCTTTTTTAATATTATTCCTGTTTTTTTATATTATTGCATTTAATTTTTAGAATTATAGTATTGTCATAATTATGATGTATGTAAAGTTTACTCATAAATAAATAAATAAATACTTTGTTGTTTAGTCAGCCTCACCATTTTTACCACTTCTACCAACAATACCCATGAGTTTTTGGGTCATTTCAAACATCTGAACGTGTCTTCGCCTCTTCGCTCTAGATTTTGAAACGAATGTCCTAATTTAATCGTAAAATAATAATATTGGTCGTAGCACAAATAAAATTTATAAAATAAATGGATGGAACTTCAGGATTTTTATTCAAATACAAATGGAATGATGAATGGATGGATGGTGGATTGTGGATTTACAATAAATTAATCTATGTGTAATAAATTAAACTAGTGTTCACACACGGGTGCTTATTTAAACCTGCATTCGCAAAACGAGTGCTTCGTCTGCCGCCAAATCCAGGTAATTGGCTTGGATGCTGTCACTGCAAAAAATAAAAAATAAAACCATAATAATTGATTATGGATTTGAAAAAAAAAGGACGCGTCGGGCCCCGCAGAGGATCAAAACAGCGCGGTGCAACCCACCTGTATTATAGGACGCTTTATACAAAAAGTACGCAAGAGACACCAAACGGAGGTCAGCATCGACTGCCCGGAGGGACCGACGTTAAGTCTCAGGACGTTCAAGACATTTTTAAAAAATGTATTAGAAAGATACTGTTATCAAGTTCTTTTAGTAAATGCAAGTAGGTCAGGTAATTTAGTTTTTTGCTCATTCTACAAATTATGGAAAGTATCAAGAACTCGCTTACGCACAGAATACAGGGTTTTAATCTAGCTTGACCTACTAGGCTAAATTAATAACAACACGATCACAATATAATACTACCTACTATTTAAATGACGCATCTTCACGGGTTGACAAATTGTTGGAAACTAAATCTAGAAAACGATAAGTACGATTTTGGGTAGCAAGAAAATCAATCAAGAATATATATGTAGTCACAGTACAGTAGTAGATTGACGAACTCTATAAATGTATATAGGTATATCGTTGGGGTGTAGCCTTTTACTTTTTGCGTGTAGCTACACGATGTTTTGTCAAAGGCGGATAAAAGGCTCGGGGAAAGCTTGAACTAAATCCTACAAATATATTTTTATTTATTATTTTTTATTTTATGTTATGGAAGCTTTTTATGTTTTTTTTTCTGCGAAATTGTCCCTAATCAAATATAAATAACATGCTAGCTAATACCTTTTCAGTTTTCACTATAAAATCAATACATTGAATAAGGCCTCAATTCCTGTCGCGCTGAAGACGGTCGCGTGCGTCGGTCGCGCGTACGATTTTACATTGTTTTCTATATAGCACCATACTGCGACGCTGACGTAAGCGGCTCGTATTTGCTACTGTTTTTCTCGCTGACGTACGTGACCGACCATCAGCGTGACAGGAATTCAGGGCTAAACGTTGGTTTAGCGTAAGTTTTTCTTAAAACAATTCACATTTAAGAGACTTTAAAAAAATGTGTTTTTGATTCAAGGAGTTTGTAAACTGTGATTAAAACATTCCAGCCAATAAAAGCACAATTAAAAAAGTCCTGGAACAGTAATAGCTGTCAGATATATTCTATTTACACCGTTCGCATAATATGTTGTTAGAAAAATAAAAGTTAGTACAAACCTATAAGTCCTCGAAGAGAGCACGCTGCTCACTTCAACTTCTAAAGTCCCAAAAATCAGATCGAAAGCAGTCAGGTTGACAACGTGGTAGACCTTGCCGACGTTCATGACAATCACGTAGGCGTCATCGTTATACCATCTGAAATAACATAACATTGATTAAATAGGCTAGTTTCCACCATCAATAAATTGCAAATCTATTTAGTCCGTCAGTTAGAGTATTGGAAAACAAAAAATACGTGTCCATTACACGTATTTTTTGTTTTTGTAAATCAATGAATATTGACAAAGATAAAACGCATCAAAATTTGAGAGTCCGGCTCGTGACGTCACAACTCACTAAAAATTATAGCACGGCGTGATATATTGAGAATTTTAAGTGTCGTATCTTCGTCAACTTTGGTTTACGTAACAAAAGAAAAAATACGTGTCAAATATTTTTTGATAGGTAATCTAACTGGCGGACTAATTAGATTTTTTCAGGACACAAGCCTAGAGATCCTGGGCTCGTTTCCCAAGTCGGGCAGTGTTTCTGGGTTTTTTCATCAGAATCGAATTTTTCAGTACTCATTTCATTTCATTTCATTTATTCAATAACAATAATAATTGTGTCTGAATGCGTTACATAAATAGGTTCAACAAGCGGAAAAAAAACCGCAACTCCACTAATAATAAATAGAAAAATATACCATCACTAAACCAAATTAAATGAATAAAAATCACAAGTATAAACAATTTCAACATAAAAAAGTAAAAACCATAAAAATATTCAAAAATGTCGTTAAAAACACGGCCAGAGCCACGGTCAAGATTTTTGCCCGGTTGATAGCAATAGGCTCTAATTAAAAAGTTTGAAACAAACTTTATACACGCGAATGAATCGATATCCTAAAATGCGAATGTTTGTGAGGATCGATGGATTTTTTTTAGGGACAAGCCCGCCACACTATTCCCAAACCACTGTAACTCCTGAAAGCCAGAATCAACAGTGGCGACCACCAGAAAAGCGCCGAGACAATGAAGCTCGACGAAGTCCCAGAGAACGAATTTAACTGTCTTGGATCCCGCAACGAAATTAATCAGAAAAGTATAGTAGAGGAGTAGGAAAAGACCTTAATTTCCACTCCATATCAGCAGGAGACACAACGAAACAAGGCCAATAGGATGACAAAGGGACGTTTACAACTGAGATAGGCCCAGTTGTCTAGGACCACGGATAAATATTAATATTAGTGTGTCCTAAGTTGTGAGCTGTTATATTTGATTCCAATAATATGTATGGCAAAACAAAAAGGATGAATGGATGTTTGTTAAGCTTTCACGCAAAACTACAGATCAGATTTGGATGAAATTTGGCAGACAGGTAGTACATAACCTGCATTAACACATACGATACGATCCCGTGGACAAATACTGAACTCCAAACGGACGAAGCCACGAGCATAAGCTAGTACAAAATAAGTATCAAACCTCTTAAAAGCATAAACATCGTTGTTGAGAGCCAAGGATTCGTATCTGCCGAGTCTGAAAGCTGGTCTCATGCGAAGAGTTGTCAGGGCCCGGTAGACTTGGTAATGAGAACGGACTGCGGACCTCTGTGCCGCCACATTCAAGTGCTCGTAACCATCAGATACTGGCAACCAGGTGGACTCGCCATTGGAAAATCCTGGAAGAAAAATCACATGTCATCATGAGTCCAGAAATCATCAACACTTTACTTTCCCCCACTCTTTCGTTTCGTGTTGTTAGTGCCTAACCTGGTGTCAGAGTTCTTATGCCACCCATCAGCCTGCCTGCCAGCTTTTACATGCCGTTGAGAAATATCTCTGAAGTATACTGGTTTGGTTTCCTCACGATTTTGTCCTTCACCAATAATTATAGGTGATAATTATACAATACGCAAATTAATCTGAACAATCAGAGATGCGTGTCTTGGGTTAGAACTCGAGACCTGTGAGTTGGCAGTCAGACGATCACACTGCTAGGCTATCAATGTTAAGTATCGTCACACCGTCTAGGTGCAGAATGACTAATTCCACGGTTTCAAAAAGTCCATTTCCCAGCGACTGATACCGGGGATAGTCGTGACCTTTACAAGAGCCCACGAAAGTGCAGTTGCTTTAAAGGCGTTTCGTATTTCCCCAAAGACTTTTACTGGATTGACATACCATTTTCGGTACCTCTAGTCACCATATTTTCGACTGTCCTACTTATCTATGCCTAGGCTTTGAGGAGGTTGGACGTCTACTTCGAAAAAGTATCTCTAAGTACAGATCTACCCACGTTGCAAACGACATATTATTATAGTCCAAAGCTCTTTTATAATATTGTCACTTTCAAGTCTCTTTGGTATACTAAAGAGGTAGGTTTGCTCCCTAACTTTCTGAAAGAAGGGTTTTAAGAACATTAAATCAAAAGGGTTCAGCCATTAACATTCAAAATCAGATGACGTACACCATTATGCGAGGAAAAGTACGTTTTTCTTTCTAGATAAACCCTCCACAATCTTTTCATTGCTAAGAAGGTTATATCAACATAAACCTCTTTTACTTGCAAAGATTTGGGACATAAGATTG
Organism: Xestia xanthographa; assembly: GCA_905147715.2. Classification (NCBI taxonomy): domain Eukaryota; kingdom Metazoa; phylum Arthropoda; class Insecta; order Lepidoptera; family Noctuidae; genus Xestia; species Xestia xanthographa. The sequence continues at coordinate 6,477,397 of LR990655.1, forward strand.
AATTTTTATTACAAAGTAAAACTTGAGAAATTGTCTAGACAGTTTCAGTTAGTTAACAGAAAGAATGAAACATAAAGATCAACAAATGTCTGAACGTCGTAATGAACCCTCAGAGTGTTGATGGACATCAGTTACCTTTTACATATAAATTTAAAGGTACATTTCCCCTTACGTCGTCAGTTGACCTCGGTATTATTCATGTGGAAATGAAAGATATTCAAAAGGTTGGGTACCTGCGTGTTTGTGGTTGTTCCACTGGAACGGGGTCCTGACAGGGTCACGGGATACATCGATGAAGTTAACAGGGTCATCCGTGCTGCAGGCCCGAGGGTCCCTCGTCTCGGTCCAGGGCACGAATCCATTTACCATCCCTATCTCTTCGCCCTTCAATATTTATGTGTAATTTGCATTAGTATTAATAAATGATACAGTAATAGGGTGTATTTGAATTCTGCCTTTGGCTAACAGACTTTTTAAGTTAAAACAACACGTGTGTTGATCCTGTCTGATTAGGGACGCGTTGGGTCCAAAGATCAAAAGGGTCTACAATGTAACAGCTTGCTCTAATCTTTTACATGAATATGTAATTGCCAATTTACATAAACTCTTAGTTGATATTCAGGATGTGGTGTTTGTAAGAGTAATTAGCTAATCTTATAAATGAAAAATCGTAAATAGCTAGGAAATAACAAGTTGAAGAAGTAGTTGTTTACCATGTAAGTAATGGCGATACCGGGCAGTAGAAGCACCAACATGTTGAAGGCGTCTACCAGTTCAGCTCTGAATCGTGATGCTACTCTGGCCTTGTCATGATTGCCGGTCTAGAAGTAGAAAGAAAAATGTGATTATGATAATATGAATTTTTAGGTAACAATATAACAATTTTTTTTTTCTCTACATACTTGATATTCATTTCGTATTCATACAGGTACTCGTTCATCATATTTGAACACATCACATTTCTATATAGTATTTGAATATCAATCGGCGACCTTCCAATTATAGCAACACATTATCAGTTGACACACAACTCAATTCCCGAGGCGCTCAATTCGCAATGACATCGATCATAATAATTATCTTATTAAACTCCAAGAGCAGAATGGAAGGCCTTTTCAATATTAAAATTGACACGCCTACAATATTTACTAAACAAACGAAATCTGCACAGTCCCTAAGGCTAATATATATCAGTCAAATTGGCTATAATGAAACGGCTTATTTTGTTGACCTTGTTTCATTTTGTTGACATGAAGCAATTAATGTTGGTTGTTGTAACACTGTTCCCCATAGGGTAAATGTATCCGAAAATTAGACGACACCGTCGGAGGCCGGAGGCTGTTTGATAAAGTTCACAAAGCTGTTACAAATGTCAATTTGTAGTAACACCTTTACAACCAGATTCATTAGAGGTACTTATAACGTCATGTTGGTGTTTACTTTAATGAGCGTTATTGTTTTGATGAATTAGATGCTTTATTTCATGAAGTAGTTAGAAAACCTGTTAAGGATGCTAACATTTTAGTTATGTGTAAAGACCACGATGACATAGAAGACTTTATTTCTAAATCCCAGGCCGATAGTGAAATGGAAGAGTGTATTATAAAAACATGTAGTACTTACCACCCAGTTGGCTTGTTTCCTCAAGGGCTTGTACGTCAGCCACCTATCTATCGCGTACTTGATGTCCCTAGCGTCGGACTCTTTATCTAGGTCAGAGATGAGAGCGAAATTGAATGGGATATGAGCCCCAGCGTGACGGCCTGAGCCGTAATACTTTACTGCGTTTTTGATTGTCGTACTGGCTTCAGACATCAATATTCTGAAAATAGAATGCTTCTTCATATTGTAGTAGAAGCTTAAGTGATTTGGTCAATGAGATCTGAAGTGAGAATATGTTCATTATTAAATTCTTGAAAGCAATTTTATTGTTATAAGTTCCCACACGATCCTAAGCATCGTTTTTTTTTTTATCTAACGAAGCAACCACACTTTCTAAGTATTTGATTAAAATAAAGTTTAAGCATTTAGCATTATTCATTATTCATTAGCATTAAATAACACAGTGCCTGGACTGTGTCCTGTGAATTGAAATTAAAAAGATCTTCAGATTATCTCATCCTCATATTCAGTTCCAAAAATGTCTTCACTCATCTTTTTAAGTGTCACATTAATTTGGATGTCGTGAGGACAGATTTCTCAAGGGAAGAGAGTAATATATCCTTGCTATTTTTTACCTTGTATTACTTTTCATGTTTGCGTAAGATATTCCCAAAGCAGCTTTTTCAACATTTCTATTAGCTAGGTTAGTACCGTTGAATATTTTGGTGATGAAATCATCGTACCTCGTTAAATTATCCCTGATAGTGATAGCATCAAATACATCACGAAATTGTGATACCATGTCATACGTTTCTTCTTGGTCTTTTGTATAGATATGGTTGAGGTAACCATAGTCATCAGGACCGAGTCCTGGTGTACCAGTAATCGGTTCATTAGGGTATCTTCCTCCGAACATGTCTTTGTCAACTTCAAAAAGATGATTGACAGAATTAATTTTCATTCCAGCTATTCCCTTTTCAAGCCAGAATTTTATAATGTTCTGAAAGAGATATATAAAAAAAAATAACTTTAGCTTCAGAAGTCTGCTGACTTCTGTGTGTTTGATTCAGTTTCTTTGCCACCGACTTAAAGTTATTTTTCACTTTGTTGTGTTTTGGAGTCAGTTTTATTTTTTGCAAAAAGAGTTTTACAAATATTAGCTATACACTTATTTTAACATAACATAACATCAGGCCGTAATCCCCGAAGAGTTGGGCTGACTGAGGTGTATCCTATAGTACCTACACCCACATTTTGCGAGTTATGTTTAAGTCCCATGTAAAAGGGGGTGAGCGCTGGCGCAAATCCAGACTCCTCAGAGCATACAGGCGTGATGATATGTTATGATGTTGTGAAAACAACAAACATCCAAGCGATTGCAGCAATCACGACCGATTTGCTGTCTATAATTGAAGAGTTCCATTGTATTTCTCCGAAGATCAACATCAGATCTTCACCAAATTTAAACGGGACCACCGCGAAGTAATTTTCTTTCAAACCAAAAAAGAATCATCGAAATCGGTTCACAATGAGGGATTTTCTTTTTAGCTCTTCTCTAGTCGCTGGATAGATGGCGCTAGGACTAAGTATGATAATGCAAGGAACGGAACCTAAAAAAACTGATTTTAACAAAGCGCGAGAAATGTTGGTTATATTCGGAAGGTTAAGCAAATGAAAGTGTCAGTCAACGAGAGTATGTAACGTGATACAATGTTTTTGTTTCAAGCGTTTTGGCTTTGGCATAGTAAGTTCAACGCCATCTATCGAGTTCTTGGCAACTAAGTTTTTTTTTAAAACCTCAAAAGGAAAACCTCTCATTGGCGAAAAAAAGGCTGAACATACACACAAAAAAAATTCAGACGAATTGATAACCTCCTCTCTTGGAAGTCGGTTAAAAATCAGAAAGCTACTTTAACATTAAAAGTATTAAGTAGGCACTAAAGCCCGACCTAAAAGCGTTCAAAGAGGCGGGTTTAATGTCAAACGGCATGTGTGATCAGAAGCTATCACCACTGATCCAAATGACCATAGTACTCGACACTAATCCTTCAAATAGAAACCTGTATACTTACAAGTATATTTCCCCAACCTAACATTTTATTTCGTCCGTGTAAAAAGCTTTTTCAAATATTTAGGTAACATTACGGGGAGCCGAGAACCACGAAAACATATATCTTCATTACACGTTACCGAGTCACAAAATAATGTTATTTAGAAATCTGAATCTTTATTTATACAATGTCTGTAGTAACTATCTGTTTATATTGTTGCCTTGTGAATTTACAAAACAAGTGTAGACAGTAACCAAACTTTTCAAATGGTTCACGTGCGTAAATAGTGGAGTCGGATTTGTGAATCGAAGGTTATAATGATAGGAATTTTCCGTTCAATATTACAGTAGTAGTAGTTACATTGTATAATATAAATAATGTAGATTTGAATGACTTGTAAGATACAATGTTTGCTGCTTCTACATAACTGATTTGGTCAAGCTACGTTTTCTCAATTAGTTTTCTTTTTAACTTTTTTTGTTTTCGTTTTTTGAGAGATGATGAAAGATGATGAAATTATAATAATATATTACTTCTCTATTTGAATCGAATTTTGTTAACAATTTCAGGAGTTTTAATGCTTTTGGATGGAAACATAATTATTTTTCTCTAACTTCCTAAAACATAAAGCTCCATCCGGTCCATCCGTTTCGAAGATCAGGCGGAACAAACCCATAGACAGACGGACATACATTAAAAACAGTGTTTTTTTGTTATAGGTAAGTCTTTCTTTATCGTGTGGTTAGTGCCTAACCTGGTGTCAGAGTTTTTAGGCCGCCCATGGGTCTCTGACTTGACTTAACATGCCGTCGATTAATATCTCTCAGGCGTGCTGGTTTCCTCACTATGTTTATACTTTCATATGCATTCAGTAAAAACCTGTCATTTTTTTTATTACAGACAGACACTTAATTTCATTTGTGTAGATTCTTCATCTATTACCAAAAATGCACATCAGCTTTTAGACAAATGAGTTTCAGAAGGTGGTTCGAAATATAGGTGGAATATATCTTTCCTGTTAATCCATTAGGATTTAAAGCGTACCTTCATCTCATCAACAACGACAGGATTCCTATAGTTGAAGTCAGGCTGGCTTGAACTGAACTGGTGAAGGTAGTACTGGTCACGAATAGGCATGTAAGTCCAAGCACTCTTCCTAAACGAACTTATCTGGAAAAAAAAAACCAGTATAATATTAGAAGAAAAGAAGGTAAAATTACTCACATTTCGAAATGAAATCAACTAACAGACGAGATGGTCCTGAAATAATGATTAAGTTAAAGCTAAGGATTATCATTAATGACTATAATAATATTAAATCTTTAGATAATAAAGGTTGAGCTACATTTCCATTCAGCGTTGGAATCCAGCAAAATGTCAATTTCAGTGTAGATATCGAATCAATGTAAACACATTCCAATTCAGGATGTAGCCTGGATTAAAATACAGCATTATTATTATTATTACTAAATTGGCTTTACTAATTGACTAGCACTTCGCCCGCGACTTTGTCCGCAAAAATAGGGTAGATGAAAAAAAAAATCTAATAAGTCCGTCAGATAGATTTCCAAAAAACATTGGACACATATTTTTTCTTTTTTCACGTAAACAAAAAATGAAGATGATACAGCGCGTTGACAACTCGTGTGACGTCACATTTGAGTACATATTTTACTCACAAGCCCCCACTCATGATCTTTGTCACGTTTTATCTTCGTGAATTTTTATTAATTTGATAAAACAAAAAACACGTATCCAATATTTTTCGATAATCTTACTGACGGACTAAACACGATATTTTTTTTAGTCAGTCATAATCCCTATTGTAATAGCTCGGCTAATATGCATGATATAATAGTTATTTAAGATACTAGTGCGATAAGTTGGTTTTTACAAATGAGTAGACGAATGTAAGGCTTACCATAGTCACGAGTTTGTAAATACCAAATTCTGCACATGTGTCATACAATGGTTTTCAACACATTTGCATTTGCATTTGTGTTTTGCACATTTGCGAGAAAACAGTACAATATATAATGAAACAAACAACGACCCCAAAAACCACGACAACGACACCCATGAAGAAAAAATCAAAAATATTCGTCGGTGCCATCTTGGATTTTAATTTTGACCTCATTTTTATTATCAGTGACCCCAAAAACCACGAAAACGACACTCATGAAGAAAAAACCGAAAATTTTCGTCGGCGCCATCTTGAAATTTTCATTTTGACCTAGTTAAAAAAGAACCGTAAAGAATACACACGGTGCTATACAACGGGGTATGCGGTAAAATAGATACTTAGGTGAGAGTACCTATTTTACCGCACGTTCCGTTGTATGCTGCGTCATTTTTAACTTTCGAACAATGTATACAGGCTCCGTAAATGCATTTTTTGAGCAAATGTGTTGAAAATATAATTCATAGCTAATAGCGCCCACAAATAATATAACTTTCTGACCATAAATTGGATATGGATAATTAGTTCCGAAGATTGCCCTCTACATACCAATGTGGTATTTCCTTACCCAATTATTTGGCGGGCTTTTCTGACCACGTTCATTCATGTGTCCATTTTCCCAAATATACCAGTCGCTATAATACTCATCTTTGTTCGAAGATTTAATGAACCAATCGCTCTCGTTGCTGGAATGGTTTGGCACGAAGTCTAGAATAATCTTTATATCTGAAACGAATATTGATACAGCCCAAATTACTTGACAAGATTAATAAGTACGCGATACGGTAATTAAGAGAAGGTATATGACACTACAACTTGTTTAAACGTTAAATATGTTCCGTATATACATAAATTAATAATTGTTTTTAATTTGAAGGCTTGTTACAATCTTGTGATTCTTATAAAATGTGTCTATTTCGAGATCCAATTGTTTGAAATCACTTGTGTTATATTTATCATCGTTAAATATCAATTCTATTGTATTTTGTGTAAAGCATCGTCAGTATCTGAAAACCATTTCGATTGATCAAATCTTTGCGAACCCAATTCGTTTTTGTAACAAAAGACAAAAATCAACAGAATTGAAGAGCCCAGAACTACAATTGTTTGAACCACTTCCGAATCTCTGAAACCATCCAATCAGAAATAATTACAATTGAGGAAAAACAACACCAGAATAAATTGTTCAAATTACACAAACAGCAGACCCTTTCGAATACAAATTGTAAAGGAAAATCTTATGAAGAAAGTTCAAATAACCGATCCGCCGTGCTATCGAATTTCGTTGAAGAAAATTTCGATAATTTCGTTTGTGAGTTATGCATAGATTTACAATGATTTCAATGAATAATAATATTGAACTTACTTAGCTCTCCTGCTTTTTTAAGAAGTTGTTCAAAGTCTTCCATGGTTCCGTATTCAGGTTGGATAGAATAGTAGTCGGAAATATCGTAGCCGAAATCATGCATAGGAGATTTAAAAATCGGTGACAACCATGTAGCGTCCACTCCTAATTCTTTCAAATATTCAAGCCTTGATGTTATACCTGAAAATTAAAGAGTAAAGATTCGTTGTCATCTTTATTTTCAATATCTAGGGGGTCTAAAATGATAATATTAATATGAATCATGTCAAAATCCATAAAATGGTCACAGACGCAGTTAATATCATAAATTGTCACTTTGTTACCATTTTACGAGTTGAAACGTATTTCATGATAATTATGACCCTATGAAGGGTGTAAAAAGACTCTTAACGAAAGGCACTTGTTCTGACCATACCTAAGAACCTTCTAAATAGTTATGAAAATATTGGGATTCGAAGTTCCAACTTTTTCGCACAAGTTTTTTTTTTCAATACATATTTTTAATGTAAGTTCTTTACTTTAGACACCTCCACGACCTCCACACTATTCAATCCATCCACCAGCGCAATGTTTTGAGTGCGTTACATTGAATTTTACCGTAAAACGTGATTTTTCACCCCCAAAAAAAAGTCGTTTCCCAGCAATAATTTTTGCGTAAAGTTACTTAGTTTGATGTACAGAATGCTTGGTTGACGGATTCGTGATGAAGTTGTTTACACCCTGTATATTATGATTCTGGTATAGCGGTCATTTTAGGCCCCCAGATTCTATACCACTTTACGGCTAAAAGATTAGGTGCCAAAAGTACGCTCTTTTTTAGTTCAAAGAAGGGACAAAGGTCGGGGTCGCCAACAAAATTAAGACGTTTACATATAAATCTTTATTTCGTCCGAGCAAGGTAAAGGTAAAAGTGATAATTTATTCCCAAACCCTATTTCTGCTGCCCTTGGTATGCGTGCTCTAGAATTCTGGGTAGATAACGAACCAAGATTGAGTGTCGGGTAGATTAATGAACTCAGATGGAATAAAAACGATAAACAAAGACTGGTTGAAACAGTGTCCCGAAATAAGACGCAGTTTTGTTTGAACAGGTTTCGTGCTAGAGAAGTGAAAACGGTTTGAAATAAACATTTTTATTTTGAAGATTTGCTAAGGTTCTCTTTGATTTTTTTTACCACTAATAACTATTTGGAGCCTTGCTAATTGGTTGGAGTGTAGCCTTAGGGGCGCTACGGCACGAGGACTGAAAAATTTAGCCAAAAAAGTGTTATTTTAGTAAATCGTTTATTTTCTCGATTCTATCGCATAAAACACCTAAATATAAGGCTAAAAGTGTCTTGGTGTTTTTTGTCTCCGTCTAACCGTTTGTCGTTAAAACGAAGTCGAAAAGAGAGAAATTTTTCTAAGTCTTTAGCTAGCAATTAATCGAACTGTTAGGTGAAAAAAACTTGGTTTAGTAATAAAAATCATGGGGTTTTTTACAAGGAGAATCAACCATCTAACTTCTACAATATTTCTTAATAAACACATTTTAGTACGACAACGTCAGAAAAAGCTACTCACCATTAATATCTCCGATTCCATCCCCATTGCTGTCCATGAAGGATCTTGGATAGATCTGGTAGAAAACTGCGGTCTCCCACCAATCCTGCTTCACGTTAATATTTTCATATCTTCCCTGTGCCACTTGCACCAGTGCCCCGATAACTAGTAGCCGCCACATCACTGGAAATGATGAAGAGGTGAAGATGGTCGTTGAATGCAGAACGATAGGTAACTACGCATGACGACTAATCATGGCTATTGAAAACTAAATTAAGCTGATCTCTCAATGTCCAGGAAGCTTATTCAATGCGAAGTCAGGTTATTCTCGATATACATCAAGCTTGATGTGTCGCCGTGTGTACAAAGATATCGCAAAAAATTACATCGAAACAAATAAACGAAAACAGAGCAATTAGGAATAAATCTGAGTGGAAACACAGTTTTTCTAATTAAGACTAAAAGCATTACATCAAAATTAAATAAAAATATTTAACGTGGAATAAAACTAAGAAACCAGAACAAATAATAATATTTTAATGAGAGAGAAGAAGCACTAATCAAATGAAGAACGTAAAATTAAAGTAAAGTACTACACTACAACAAATTAACCTAAAATAATCCCTAGGCAATAAAACACATTGAAGTTTTGCAATAATTAAAATACTTTTTTTAAAGATAAATTGCTTGAAGCACTCACTCTCTGATAGAGACACTGACGGTAGGACAGCAAATGAAGTAGAATTTCCAAGTCGAGTTAGTAAAACTTTGTTTGATAAACAAGAAACAATGAACCACTTCCTATCATAATATTTAGTTTCGACCAATGTGAAATCCAAAACTAAATTGTAATAATATCGTGTGTAATAGTTTCTCAAGCTACAAAAGAAAACAGCAGACATGTGAGACTGTTTCAATGGCGCGAAAATGTACAAGTACATAAATCTAATATAGATTGCACAGTGATCACAGTGACTGCCTCTTAATTACATCTACAATCTGATTATTATCTGATCAATTACACATTTGATAAAATCAAAATTTGACGAAACCCCTTTTTTTCGCCAATTGATAAAAAAGGGGATTTACTATATTTTAAAAACGAAAAATCCCTATTACAAGCTGCACACAAAACCATGCATAATTTACGACAATCCAAAAAACAATTTACAAAAGATAATAGTGAATCTGAAACACTAGCATTTTGTGAACAGAATGCAGCAACGTTCGCGGATAACATAATTAATTACCTAATGGCCGACGGGCTGAAAACGCGCCTAGGTTGTGGTTAGACACAGAGTAACAAAGTGAAACTTAATAAGCATTGCAGAAAATTGAATGTGTATCGAAAAGCTTGTAGTGTTTTAACAGATTAGCCAAATTCATATGGCTTAATTTCTGTGCAATGCAAACAAGACTTTGAATTTCTTATTTTAGGGAACTTCTTATCAGTGTGATAATTGAAAGCTTTGCCAATAATTGGACTCACCTGGGGAGTATAATTTCCCCTTTTTATTTCTTCAAAAACTAATATTAAACGTTCCTTGTTTTGAAATTCACAATAACCATTGAAATTGGTCTTTCTAGAACTCAAAATATTAATTTGAATAATTTGAAGACTGATGTATCACTCCATTTTTACAGAGCTGTAATGAGCTAAAGAGTTAAGGAGCTGTACTTATATATACCTACGAGTATTCTCAGGGATGACAATAGTTATTTGATATTAGATTATTATTTTGGATCTCCAATTGAAAATCCATTGTTGTCACATCGAGTTTTTAAAACAAAGTCATTGTATTTGGTTATGATGTCGATGATGATGGAAGCCCTGACATCAGTGGTATAACAGTACCTTTTTAATTCAATACAGCGTCAGGAACTATGCCTGATGGTAGTCATTTAAAACTATGTGTTATTTTGTCACTATTTGGAATTGTATTCTTTTCTGTGTGCGATATTCTACTTCATTTCATTGAACTAATTGTAGCGTTATCTATTGTTATGTGTATTTTAAGGATTTTTGTAGTTACTGTGTTAACATTGACTTTTTCTTTTCCAGGTAAGCAGCCAAATCTGATTTGTTTTCGTAAGTAAAAATTTTGCTTTTGTTTGGTGACAAGCCAAACTATGCTGAAAAGTTAAATCCGTCAATTTTAAAAAAGGTTAGAGCCAGTAGTTTGATCTCTCCTCTCTTTTAAACTGGGTCAAATTTAATGCTTAATTCACAGTACTTTTGTTGAGTTAATCCAAATTTGCATTTTAGGGAAATTCTATGGGTGATTTATTCATAAAGGTCTTAAGTTTATGAACTTCAATTAACCAATAAGTTGTTTAAATATTCAATTTAAAAAATACGTTACTCTGCTTACTAGATCTACGAATTTGTAAAACTAAACAAAATTTCCTTGTTTTTGCAGAAAAATCTAATACAGATTTGTTAGTACCTAAATTCACTGGTGCCTATAAATCCTGTTGCCTCTAGAGTCCATTAATATTGTATGAGGTCTCCACTCTGATCTTCCTTTATAGATTAAGTTTTCGCGTAACCTACAGTTTTAATATTTCATAGGATCCTTTGAAATAATTTTCTTTTGACTAAAATTATGCTGTGTTTTTATGCAGCTACCTTTGCTTGTGTACGTATAAATTATCGGAATATTAAAGTATACAAACGCTATTTTCGAACGGATTTGTTTATTTATTGTCGTTTTTACCGACTTTCTTATGTTATGGTGTTACAGTATTTTTGTACTTATAAAAGTTTTCCAAATAAATCTGAGTTATTGCATTAGAAAAATTATCGTCACAAAGATGTTTTTTTTTAATATATTTGCTTTTGATTTAAAATGTTAAATAATGTCTAAATAAAAATAAATAATGAAGTAAATACAATTTTATTTAAAAAGATAATATTTAGGAATCATCATCTGCCTAGCCTTTTCCCAACTATATTGGGGTCGGCTTCCAGTTTTACCGGATGCAGCTGAATACCAGTATTTTACATGGAGCGACTGCCTATCTGACCTCCACAACCCAGTTAGTACTGGGTAATACGATACCCTTTGGTAAGATTGGTTGTCAGACATTTTGGGATCGACCCGAGCGGCTGTTGTTATTATTAGGAATGTAATAATTATTTTAATTCCACAACTTTAAATACATATTACTGGAATTTCAGCATGCTCTGATAACCAATTTGAATAAATAAACATTGGAAACAGTAACAAAAACCATTTTAAGCAAAGTTTTGAGAAAAAATTATCATATTACATTATTTCGAAATCTCGAGCGTAACATGTTATCTGCCAACCAATGGACGAGGCAGTTTATCGCATTTTTGTTACAATATTAAAGTTTAGGTCCTCAAATAGGTATTTTAATTTTAGAATTATAATCACGTCATGTGACTTTAAATTTATGAAATTTTAAAGAGTATGATTGATAACATTTTAAGACCGTCTGTTCTGTTTTTTTTTTTTAACTTCTTTTGATTGAAACGCTCCTTAATTAATATACAGGGTGGAAAGAGTAACGACGTAAAACGGTTACCACCAATGACGTATTATATATAGACACGTCATGAACCAACATCGCGGCGCTTAAAAACGGCGAAAATACTAGAACTACTTATAAGCGTGAAGAAAGAGAAAGAAAATATGACACCGAACGGCGGGATGCCTGTTGCGAGAGGGAGATAAATATACATCTTCAGTCACGTCACAGGATTTATTAAATTATAAACAAACGTAGCGTCGCGCGACAGGTTGGTGCGTAACTAAGCGCGATGTGGCCAATTGGCTTCATTTCATGTTGTCATTTTAGAGTGCGGACAACGTATCTATAGTTTATATATCATTGGTTACCACAAATATTTCATCGGTAAAAAAAAAACTGCTGTTCCATACATTTTTACCGTGTACAATTTATATGTCCGGCTTCAGAATGATGATGACTGAATAAGTTATAACCATACTTAAAATGTCACTTAGGGGATATCTTCCGTGATTATTGATTATTTTTGAATCACGGAAGATATCACGGAAGATATCCCGTAAGGAAAGCTTAAAACAGTATGTGATAACCATTTTAGCGCCAGTGCCTTATCCTTGTATTATTTAAGAATACGAAATATTTTGTAACTACCCACTGATGAGCTTCAGACTTTCGACTTTCAGAATACAATTTAACAGTTTCTTGATTCAACTTCCTAATATTGTTTAATTACAAAAACACCCCAAGATCCAATACCCCTGTACAGGAAAAACACTTGTTCATTTCACACGATGCTCATTTTCTTCCTGTTAACCCCTCATCTTGGTAGGGTTCCGTCCGACACACTTGTGAGCATGGAAGGGTTAACAAGTGGGAAATAATTACTTAGCACACGTGTCCTCGAGATGTATTTAGTTACAACACGAAGTAGGATAGTTCAGTTAGAAGTGGAATAGTTTTTTTTGTTTTTATTTTTTTTGTTAATATTAGATTTGGTCATGTTAGATTTTTAAGTTAACTACATCTTTCGAGCCTATAATGCATATATTCATTAAAACTAAGGGACCCAGTGAAATTCCAACAGTATTATTAGGCATTTATTAAAGTAAAAGCGATGATACGATTCTTTGGTCGGGTAAAGTGTTATAGGGTTTTTCACTCAGGAATACTCAATAGCAGCCACGGAGTCTAAATTTGTGCCCGGTTGATGGCAATAGGCTCGCCCCCTATTACATGAGACTTAAAACATCACTAGCGAAATGTGGTGTTCAGTTCAGTTCAGTTTTTTTTTATTTTTTTGTTAATAAAACATTGCAAGTAAAATTATAAACTAAGCCCCACAAAACCGTTGTAATGGTTTGACTGTGGGGTCGGTGAGTCTCTTGACACTCATACATAAACACTACACTAATAAGATGGAATGTATTTCAGACTACATATTTTTGTTAGTATTCAGTATTAGTAACAATGGTGCTAAGGTACTAAGTTAGTATTGTTAATATAACCTATATATATATATATATATATATACTAAACTAAAATATATATATATAAAACTAAAATATATATATATACTTACACTAGCACATATTTAGTTACAGTTAGATCTTCGATCGTGTAATTAATACATCAAAAATGTTGAATACAAAATCAGAGGCAACTAAATCTTTTACACAGCTACCAAGTCTCAGACTGAAATTATCTAGTCCGTCGGACCCAATTCACAGTTAATGAACTGCGTACAGATTAACTTGATTAAGTTACGTAAAGGGAGAACTCGTAAGGAAATAAGCGCCAATAGCGGGCCTGGTTTCCTTAAGGGGCTCCCCGAATTTTCGGCGTGCACACTAGCGCCACTTTAGTAAAAAAATCAGAACTCGTTAAATACACAATTAATATAAAATCTGATCGGCAAAATCAATGCTTTAGAGTTTTAGATTATTGACGTCTATTTAATTCATCAAAATATACTTCACTGTAGTTACAGTTAGAAAAATTGCTAAAAACGGCCGTTTTTTTTCCCATTTTGTATCTGTAACGACAGCGAGCTATGTTTCAATGAGTTAAGCAGACGTAAATAATTTAGAAGACCAAAAGATTGATTTTGTCGATCAGATTTTATATTAATTATGTATTTAACAAGTTCTGATTTTTTTTACTAAAGTGGCGCTAGTGTGCACGCCGAAAATTCGGGGAGCTCCTTAACCTAACACACTTTTAATCTCAATTCGGAGGATTTTGGAAGAAATCCCTAACAAATGCCATTGCCATAACACGTGTGTGACAAATGCAATCCGAAATTGCTACTAAGCCATCAACAAGCGTACTGCGTAATTGCTAATCCGCGTACCTTTTATGTACGATAAGAAGCATTTTCTTTGCAAGGACAATAATAGGCCGTTACAGATCTTACGTAATTTTTATTTTTTTATTTTATTTATTTATTTAGGTAACCAACAGCGAATACATAAATTTTTACAAAATAAGCTTGTTGTAGATAATATGGCCAATTATAGGTTTCCCTGTATAACTGGGATTATTATTACACATGCGAACGGATATTTCCTAAATATACAACGGATATTTTCTGATTTTGTCAAGATTATCATCATCATCTGCCCAACCTTTTCCCATCTATGTTGGGGTCGGCTTAGGCGTGGGACAAATACAAGAAGCGTCGGACGCAGGTGATGCGTGAGCGTGGCGCCACTTCTCTGAAATATCATACAAAATAGAAAAACAACAAACAAACATCATACAAAGAAAGAGGGTAGACAGATTTGTCTGCTCCTAACAATTTTTTCCAGCCACCCGCATTCTCCAGTTAACCTGCGATCATGGCGCTTGCAACAGCGTCGAAATATCGGGAGCTCAAAAATAAACAATAATCACGGAAGATATCCTAGTATAGTTATGAACCGTGAAAGCTTAAAACAGTGTTTCATACAAAATGTATAGAAGAGGTGAGGCGCGAGACATACTGAGACGGCGCAGCGCCTGCGTGTCGCAAGCACCACTTCCTCGCCCTCGGCGCACCTGCAGTTAGCAGTGGCATGCCGAAATTGTACCTAGGGGTGAACAAGACGGCGGAAATGCATGACGATATAGAATTTTAAACTCTAGAATTCCCCAAATGCATCCCTGTGTATGCCTTGCCTTTCCGACACCGTTAGCGCGGCTGTTCTTCGCTGCACCGGTGCCACGCCCGCGCCTCGCCTCCGGCCGACGCCTCTTGGATAGAGACGGACGGACGGACGGACGGACGTTAGAGAGTAGGGCCCTTGTCCCGCGCCTTACAGTCTAACCGCATGCAGCTGAATACCAGTATTTTACATGAAGCGACTGCCTATCTGACCTCCACAACCCAGTTAGTACTAGGTAATATGATACCCTGACTGGTATTTATAGTTTTGTCGAAATATCCACAACATACGTGAAGATGACAAAAGGAATTAATGGGCCGTCTTCAAACCCGTTTAAAATAATGATGTTTGTCCAAGTCACGTTGACATCATATTTGATGATTGTTTGCCTATTGTTATGAGTTTGTTGACAAAACAGAGTGTTATGGACGAATTATGAAGAGTTGTTTTGATTTGTGATTGAGGGCTAGTATATAATGCAAGATAGTCGTTGGTTTCTGGTGGTCTGGTCAAGTTGATCTCTGGTATACTTATCTGCAGTTGAATTTCATCTGAGCAGTATTGATCGGTTTACCAAAATAACAATAAAACATTTTGTTGAATTGAATAAGCTTTGACCATCCAACCATCCTCTACCCAAAATGTCATTATTTGGTATAATATATAGCATATTTTATTATATAATATATTATATTCTAGTTTAAGTTTACAAATATAACAATAGACCATTATGACCAAATGTCACGTTGGAAGTGTTGTTTTATGAAGTAATAAACATTCATATTTTATTATACCTTCGGATGTGAATTGCAATACTTCTGTAATCGACAGCGCTGCGTTTTCAGCTTCTTTTTCAGATAAACAACATTATTGTTGAATTTTAATGAAGCACTAAATAATAATAAATAAATCCTTTATGTCAATACAGTAACAAAATTGTGTCTCACAGATTCCCTGGCTCCCTGGCTTGGGAGACAATGTTCCTCCAATAAAAAAATCACTATGTATGTTATAGTCATTGAATATTTATTTTCTGTCTCTCAGTTTTGCCAAAAGTATTTTAAATTTTTTACCAGTTCGTTAATTTCATACAAACGTACTCGAAGACGCACGATAAATTCTCGCCGCCGAACGACGAATTTTCGGGAATCCTGCGAATAAAAATTTAATTTATCAGCCCCTTTTGTGCGGTACGAAAAATTCCGTTTCTGCCCCTTGGGGCAAATTTGCTAGCGATTTCACAAAGAAAGTTCTACCATCGATAATATTGGGATAAAATAATATATTGTCTAATGTCTTTTCGACCCTTTTGTATTTTTAGGCCTTCATCTTTGCAGGTCTTCGAACAAATTGGATTAGCCACGTAATGTGCTTTGTAACTCTGGAAAAAAACCCTTTTATGTTTTTTTAGAAAAGTTGCTATAATTCGGTTTGTTAAAGCGGGCTTTCTATTTTAAAAATGATTTGGGCGAGTACCTAACTTGTTTAAATGTTGTGAAAGGGAAGATATTTTAAAGTACCTATTTATTTATCCTACTAATATTATACCAGTAAGTCGTGGGTTCGAACCCATACAGGCACATTACTTTGTGTAATTTATTTCATCACTGCTGCTCTCAAAACAGTGAAGGAAAACATCGTGAGGAAACCGGCATGTCCTAGAACCAAAAATTCGAAGACGTGTGACATCTACCAATCCGCACTGGGCCCGCGTGGTGGATTTTAGCCCATTCGCTCTCATAGAGAGGCGGCCTGTGTCCCAGCAGTGGGAACATTAATAGGCTGATGATGATGATGACTAGTATTATAAATGCGAACGTTTGTTAGGATGGTTGAATAGATGTTTGTTACTCTTTCACGCAAAAAACTACTGACTGGTTTTGGATGAAATTTGGCACACAGATAGTTTATAACCTGGATTAATACAAAGGATAGGTACTTTTTATCCCGGTAGTACGATCCCGTGGGATAATTACCGAACTCCACGAGGACGAAGCAGCGGGCATAAGCTGATTACAAATAATAATGTTCCCCTTTAAAATAAAATGTTCACAAACACATCTTATACATATATTACTACTACTATAAATGTGAAAAATTGTAAGTAATATAGATGAACACTCTCTTAAAAACGGATTTTGATGAAACTTTACAGTAAGCAATTAATATTTTATACATCAGAACAACACATAACATAACATCACGTTAGTAATCTCCGAAGGTATAGGCAGAGGAGTATCTAATAGAACACCCACTACGTTCGCGCTCAACACGCGGCCATATCCACGGCGCGCACGCAAGGCATCTCGCTTGACGTCATCAGGAAGACTTTATCAGAATCTTTCATTGAAAATTATAACCTTCATCTGTTAGCGAAGTAGACACAATAGTTAAACAATGGCGTCAGACCGATTCGGTCGAACTTTACAGACGAAGGATAAATGAATTTAAACTGGCGATGCCGCAGGCGGAAGCTTGTTATAATCGTGATTTTTATCTTAAAAAATAGTCTTGACTGTTCATAAAAATCAACGTCGAAATACCCTAACTTACCCAACGTCTTATTGCCTTCACATACCGTATAGCGCCCCCACAACAGCCCGTCAGCGCTGAGGAGATGTTTACGGATTTTCGAGCCCTCATTAGGAAGACGTTTAGACGCTCTTGTGTTTCAACCCTCACGGTGAAGTAAGCAACAGAGATTTGCAGAATAACTTGAGATACAATGTCGAGAATGGTATGAAAACGACTTCTTTTTTCCAATTGTGTTCTTTATAGATATTAAGCATAAAAGTAAGGACAAAACAAAAAAAAACACTCTTTTTCTAAGCACAGTAAACGTTCTGTTTATTAATTTCAAGAAAAAAAACACAATTTCAAGAAAATTACTCGTAATGAATAAATCCCAAGGTAATTAATTGAAGGAACAGTTTAAAAATATTGTTATTTTTAGCCGCAACATTTCGTTTCTTTAAACTTTCTCACCAACATTTTGCAGACTCGATTTTCATAAGTTTTCCGTAAGCCTTCCAGTTAAAATGACGCAACAACTCTCTCGCAAGAAACAGCCAACGCAAGAACAACGAACAGAATTCTTAATTCGAAATTATGACAAAATGGCCGCGTAATCAGAACTGCTCGGCTGCTATTAACTGAAACAAGATACCGCGTGTCTAAGTGCACTCCTGACGTAGACGTTTGACGTCGACGTCAGCCTTACATAATGCTCTCGAAAGCGGGCGTTGAACGGGGCTGCCCAAATATAAATAGGGGAGATATACAGGCACACGGCAACACAGCAACTTCTGGATTTTTTTTCCTTTAGGGCGTAGAATTTCCAAGGCTTAGGTATAGTCGACACAGACGTTTGAGGCTTTGAGTTTGCACATTATTTTCTTGAGGGCTTGTAAGTATCTTCAGTTATTATCATGAGTGTGAAATTGAGGGTCCATAATTCGAAACAGCCAATCACTTTCTTTGTTTAATATATGGAAGTTGCGGACTTTAAATACCTATTTTTTTAACCTTTTGTGTGCCGGAAAGTAGATCTACACGAGACACAATGACTTTTTAATTGTTTCTATAATAACGGCATATGAGTGGTTAAATCATAAAACTTCAAGAGTAAACCTGTAATCGATCTGAAATAGTCAACAAGCATTATTATTTCCTTCTTTGTTTGAGAACAGCTCTTCCTGGCCGTTGGAAGCACTAACAGGAACATGGCTCCAGTAAATTCTAAGAAGTGTTTCCCTAGCCCATTGTACTTAAGAATTAAACATTTTTAAAAAATCTTCTTTTTTAAATTTCGCTGAAATATAATTTGTTACGTCAAAGTACGGAAGAGGAAGCCTCTTGAAAAGAATTGCAGTTTTAATGTGGTCGTTCCACGTACAACACGTCTTCTCAGAAATCGTCCCCACAAATTTTACTGAAAGTAATAAAGTTGCAAAACTATATCTCGCTTTAAAACATTTCATTACATCGTAATACTTACATTATTCCAAGAGCTAAGCTTAACATCATAACGTTCTAACATTTTCCCATTTATTTCTCCCGGTAGTTTTCTATTTTGTAGAATTTAATGTAAATCTAAACTTAAGTGGCAGTGGGCAGGGCACATTGCTCGCAGAACGGATGGCCGATGGGGCCGAGAAGTTCTGGAGTGGCGACCGCGAACCGCAAGACGTTGCGTTGGAAGGCCTCCCACTAGGTGGACCGATGGCCTGGTGAAGGTTGCAGGAATCCGCTGGTTGCGAGTCGCACGGGGCCGGTCAATGTGGCGACACTTGGGGGAGGCCTATGTCCAGCAGTGGACGTCTTTCGGCTGAAATGATGAATGTAAATCTAGTTTTTCCATGAAATCCTTTGTCCACCACTAGGAGGATAAAATACGACAAAGAGAATACGAACTATAGATATAATGCTAAACCAGTTAGACAGAAACCCACACGGTCCTAGACAGGAAAACTCGTTGATAACAATGGATGTTTGTCAATGAACGACCGGTTGGTGAAAGCAAAGTCTATCCTGAAAGGAGGCCGACAAAACTTTTCATTGTTCGAAGATCACCTTACGTCATCAAGAAACGGTTTGGTTTAAGTAGGTAAGACACTTACCTACAGTTTTCCGTTCAGAAATTTATAATTTATAGACTTCGGTAAAAATATTATTAATAAAAGTAAGCAAGTTATGCGAATATTTAGTTTTAATTACGCAAAAACTATATCTTGGCTTGGATACAGAATGCAGCAAGGCCCTTCTTCGTCAGAAATATGCACATGTTGAAGGCATTGTATTGCAAAATGTATCCCAACCTATATATTATAGTCACTGCATTTGTCAAGCTATACTCAACCTTCACGGGGTATCCTTCATCATCAGCTTACAGTAGGTAGAGGAGACCTATGTCTACTGCTAGACATAGGTCTCCTCAATCGCACGCCATTCAACTCGATTCTCGGTAACTCTCATCAAGTTGTACCAACCACCCTGCGAAGATCGTCACTCCACCGAACTTGAGGGCGTCCCGCCTTCCGGGGTTGCGGGACTATTCGAAAGAGATACCGTGGCCCCGAAACACAAAGGGCGATGAAGGAACATGGATGGGTTTTAGTCAGTAAAAGTCTGACACTCCCTCCTGCTCCGCCCAGAGCGGGAGGAGTTATTTGATGATTTCCCAGCCGAAAAAAAAGGGCGTCCCGCCTTACGTTTGTCAATTTGCGGTCTCCACTCAAGAACACGTCTACTCCAGTGGTCATCGGTTCTACGGCTATTAGGACCGGCCCATTCCCACTTATTTATTCTGTAAGCTATGTTGACAACTCTCGTTCTCTATCGGATCACGTCGTGTCCTTAGAAGACGTTGACTGCACATCGAAAAGATTTCAGTAAAGTAAAGGCTGATCCTTAACTTATTATGTTAAATTATTACAAATTCTTTCAGTGGTTTTTTTTAACTAATTTTCTTTTTGTTTATGAGATCTGAAAGTCTATTAAATCAAGTCGAGAATATCATATTCTGGAATGAATACAGGCTTTCGAGAAAGTTACTTTAATGAACCAAGGCTTCTCCCATTCTTAAAGAAAGTCACAAAATGTAGCATTATTCTGTTTAATTGCTATTACGAAAGCCATCAAACAACAATCCAAAGGGTATCAAGAATTTCAGAATTTGTCAAACTTCAATTATTGTAATTGGAAATTAGAAACTCCTGAGATCTTGTAGGCGTCGATCTATAATTCATGAAATTGTAATTAGATATTACTGATTCATATTACGTAATGCTCAGTTGGTGTAAACTGTTTATTTAATTATTTTCCTATTTAGTGTTAAATCAGTGCGTACAAAATCAAAATTAAATCTAGATTAGTAATAGTAATTAATGTAAAACTAACAACTTGTCTGCTTCGTTGGTTTAGTGGTCGCAAGAAGTCCTGGGTTTATTTCCCGGGTTTTTAATCAGGAATTTCTCAGTAGCAGCCATACGAAGCTTCGATCTGTGCCCGGTTGATGGCGATAGGCTCAACCCCAATTACGTGGGATTTTAACATAACTGGCGTAATGTGGATGTACGGTCGAAAAAAAAAAGGTTTTTATTTCTTAAACATATGACTTAACAATCACATGATAGGAAGTACCTTTTGAGCAAAAAATTACTTGTATTAGGTACTTCCGCTCTTCCGGTTTACGTTAACATAACATAAGTTAGAAATTTAACAATAAAATCAAATCCAAAATCAAACACAAAAAAGATACCAAAAAATTAAATTAAAAAGCAAATAAAAAATATAAAATGAACTAGCTATTTGGTTTACAGTTTAACCCACAAATTATATTGTAAGATGTAAACCAAATAGCTTATTCGACCGTACTATTAGGTATCTACACTTCTGCCTAACTCTTCTAGGATTACAGGCGTGATGTTATATTATGTTAATGCGTAGGTTTAAAAAAGTTACCGATAAAAATCTCTGCTTAGTATTTTTACCACTTCAAATGGGTTTCAGCTATTGAACACCACTTAAACTTGCTCAAACAGTTAAAATCCAACAAACTCCAACTGGCAGATTTATTTAACTCGTAACATAGTAACGGTGCATAAAACACGGCTGCAACGGAAGTTAAACGAAACTACTAATAATTTTCAAAATACCCTTACTTTGCTTTTCCTCGAATAATTCAGTATTCAGCCATTGCGAGTGGAAACATTGAATGAAGCGAGGGATTTATAAAATATTTTTCTTTAAAAAGGTGGATTCATTATAAAAATCGGGGGAGAAAAAGAACTTAATTGTATTTTTCCTGGAAATATGCCTAGACTCAACTTTGTAGGGGTAAAACCAATTACATAAGAAAGAAAATTAGTTGTTTTCAAATTAAACAATAACTATTATGTTACTATAGTAGAATAGCGGTCATTGCCCTTTCCTTCATATCTCTTCGTACAAACCAAAACAAATAAGCATGTATCGTTTTTCATTAGAAAAAATGTTGAAGATCACGATAGATGACTATTCAAGACTTCAACAGGGTAATTTTTGGTTTTCAAAGTTAAGAAGTTTCATAAATGTAGCCACCTACATTTATGAAACTTCTTAACTTTGGAAACCGAAACCGAGATGAGAAAAGCGGTCATTGACCCACGCCAATGACCGCTTTTCTCATCTTAACTGGCACCAACTATAGGTGAGTTATATTTACAGGATGGTCAGGACAGATGGGCCAGAATCGTCACACAGTGGGTGCCTGAACACGGTCTACGTCACCGAGGCAGGCCCAATAAACGATAGCGCGACGATTTGCACTCATTCTTAAGGGCCAGAATACATTGTGAAAATTAAATAGCTCTCGTTTTAATATTACTGCAGCATTCACTTTGTGATCAATCACATGTTTTTCAAATAAACATAATGGTGAAATTTACTTGCACGTTTATTTTAGCATGTTTACAAAAACTCCAACAACGGTAACGAATTAATGCTCTTACAGTCTTACCACTCAAACATTTCCAAAAAATACATATTTAAAATAACATTTTCCACACTTTAAGTAAAATTTCCTAAAGAAACCACGCGATTTCCTTACAATTGACTTAAATAACGTGTAATAATGCTGCAGAATAGCACACGAAGGAAACTAATGCAGTCAAACCGATATTTGCATGTCGAGAAACTCCCATAGGAGTCGCATTGCGGGAACCAGGCAACTGGCAGCAGTTGCGGTTTGCGGAATAGCGCTAGGACTTTTTAAATGGTGCTTACACTTCACTGAATAGGTAGGGGGTTAATCAAAATTTGAATTTAGAACACGTAGAGAAAAACAAAGAAAATAAATTGTTGTCTTTGTTTGTTTATTCCCGATAAAGTGGATAAAGTTAGCTTCTTTCTTTATTTTTCGATAGGTGTTTCAGTATTTTTAACTGTCACAAGTTCTTTCTTTAGTTCAGCGTGTTTCTATTCTAGCATTTTAAGTGCCCCAACGTATTTAGAAACAAAACTTCAAGCTCTTAATTCTCGCCTCGTGGCTAAATAAAAACAGCAACAGCTCAGATCGATCTTCAGGTTAAGCTGCGCTTGCCTAGGATGGTCAGGGATGGGTGCCCGCTATACATCTTTGACAGTTGTTACAGGTAGTCAGTGGCCTGGAAGTGTGACAACCAGTCTTATCAAGGGGTATCGTATTACCCAGTACTAACTGGGTTGTGGAGGTCAGATAGGCAGTCGCTTCATGTTAAATACTGGTATTCAGCTGCATCCGGTTAGACTGGAAGCCGACCTCAAAACAAGGGAAAAGGCTAATCAGATGATGATGACGTAAAGGTGGAAGCTCCACGGTAGCCCGCGAAATTCAAATTTTCTTAAGTTTTTTTTTTGCTGTTTAGTTAGGTTTTATGTTGATTAAAATATGAGTCGCGGCTGTAACACGTAAGTAGTTACAGAATTATAAACATTAAAATAATTAATACACCCCTCTAAGTTCATGTAACTGTATTGAATGACTATTTCATGAAAAAGTCATTCAATTTGAATTTAGCGGGTTACCGTGGAGCTTCTACCATTTAGCGATTACAGGTCGCGGCACGAAAGTCTAGCGGTGACCGTTATTGCGCAGAAGTAAAAAATAAGAATGTCTTGGGGCGTGTGTTGCGACGATTGGCTCTGCAGTCATATAACATGCGCAGATATCCCCTCCACGTTTCGTTCAGTGCTAGACTTACGTGCCGCGACCTGTAAATCTGCTGTGTATAAGTATATTGTTCCTATTTTAAAGACCAAAGTAGGTCGCGGAGGACGACCAGTGTCAAAAAACTACACTACTAAACTGATAATGATTAATGTTAGCCTCATCCCACTGCTGGGCTAAAGCCTCTCCCCATGACTTCTACTTGTTTCCATTCAGGGCTAATGTGGACCACTGAACTAAACTAGCACAAATTAATTTAGCACTGTGTAAAGCCGCCTTTATATTTCCAAACGGTTACTCTCAAGGGAGGTGCAATGCGCCAAAGTAAAACATTTAAAAGTTCAACGAGTGTAATTATAAGTTAAATGTTTCACGGATTCGTTTAATTTTAGTTGTTCGTTGAGCTGATTATTGTACTGTAGTTCTAATTGCACCTATTATAATATTTCCGTGCAGAATATTAACTGTTTGAAAATTAGTTTTTCTAGTTATGACTATTGTTTGTATTGTTTGAACTTTTTCTGAATTGTTAATGATACTACGTCTTATTGCTTTCCAACATGAACTGTTGTGGAAGGCATTTGTGAATAAAGAATATTTTAATGTCATATGCTTATTATTTAAGGTTTGAACTAACGTAGCGTGAGGGTATTTATTTTGTATCTTGCTCTAGTAAATGACGGTTCTGAGTGACAGAAAAGGATAAATAAGCGTGGACAAACGCGATTCCGTACAGCTAAAAGTGCAACCTAAAATCTTTCTCAATATTTTCTTTAACTTAGAAAAACCAAAAAATATATATGCTTCGAACTATTTCATTTATAAATCATAACACAAAGTATAATTAAACTTACACTGTCCCTTTCGGGATATCTTTCGTAATTATCAATTATCGTGAGCCCCCGGTATTTCGACGCTGTTGCAAGCGCCATGATCGCGGGATATTTAGAGAATGCGGGTGGATAGTAATTAAGTTGTTAGAAAGAAGAAAGAAAGAAAATACATTTATTTGGCACACGCCACAAGTGCACACAGTATAAAAAATAAACAAAAAATGAAAAACAAAAAGAATAACAAAATAAATGAGTAAAAACTTAAAACTAAACAAAAAATAAAAAACAATGTGACACCGTGTGCCTCACGGCTGCGCCAAATAGGCCCAGTTCAGCATAATGCCGGACAACTAGTGCCCGACGCTGGTTTTCAACTGGACCTAGATTAGTGAAAGTTACGGATGTGAAGCAGTTTTATATGTTGTGTGTGTTGTGTTGTGTTGTGCGTGTGTGTTGTTGTGTGTTTGTATATTGTGTCAATGGTGGTGGTGAATAGGTACATAAATATGTGAAATACATCTGTATTTAGAAATAAATAAAATAATTAAACAATAAATTATTAGAAAATAAAGAAATATACATATAAGAAAAAGAAAGATACATAAATGGAACGGAAGCATGATAAAAAGAACCTGTATTGCACGATGACCTGGATTATTTAATAAATTGTAAAGTGACGGTAAACGGTGTAAAAAACATTTAAATTTATTTGTCGCAGAAACTGACATGCTAAAGTTAAATTATTATTAAGTTAAAATTTAAAATTTAAAGTAGGAATAATAAGTTGGTAAGCAGGGACGTTCCTCATATTAGAGATTTATTTAGAGCGACCATATCCAGCTTACGTTGCGCTTCTATGAGAAACTGCCGCAAACGACTTCTGAAAGTGCCCATCGTATTGAGTAGTCTTATTGGTGGTGGCAGGTTATTCCATACTTTGGAAGCCGCATAACGAAAGTTAGGTGCAGACAAATCTGTCTACCCTCTGTGTAAGTTTAGTTATAACCCGTGAAAGCTTAAAACAGTAGTTTGAAAGTATACGTATAGGTAGTTTAATGGATTCTTTTTCGGACGTCTTAGTTTCAGAACAATCATGATTGGAAAGCAACAAAAGTCCCGTAAGCGGCCGGACTTGGGATACAGACCTCGCCTGAGGCTTTGTTCGAAAGTTTGGACATGAGGGAGGCATGATTGAAAGCTCGACACGTGTAAACGGGGATGGAATGAGAAGAAAACCACATAACTATAGTAGTACTAGAGTTAGTTCGTGCCTTCGCTTCCGTTATGTACGGAAATATACGCACGCACGTGGAAATTTAGCCTATGACACTCAGGGATATGTAGCGCAGGGATATGTAGCGTAGTGAATGAATTTTCGGAATCGGATCAGCTGTTCCAAAAAGTGTCACCTACATACAAACTACAAACAAATAGAGGAAAGATTTGTATGTTTGTATAGTATAATGTCGGATCCGGTCATGAGTACGGACGGGCGAATAGAACGAAAGCGCGCATGTTGTGACATCACGCGACCTACTTACCAGTATACCCCACCGTGGCGACTTTTACAGAGTCATGATGTTAACACCTCGCGGCGAGCCGGACATTCTGAATCTGATCGCTGCGGAGTTAAGACGTCTTGAAACTGTACCCGATTCATTGTGCCCAGTATTAATGTGTCATAGTGTAATGTCAAGTAATTTGTTAGACTCAGTGTATCTGTTTGAAAAGAGTAACCATGGAGTTTCTTGCCGGTTCTTCTCCATGGAAACAACCAACCCGAACCGTGCAATGTGAAATAAAATAGTGTATCGCATCCAGTGAGTTTTTATAGCACGAAACCCGTCTTCTGCCCACAAAATGCTCGACCCTAACGAAATAAATCCTGACAACCCGACATATATAACGAATAAATTTAAAATCCGCTGGACCGATTTAAAAAATTCTTTCAGCTATGGATAGCTACATTATAAGCGAATAACATAAGCTATATTTTATCCCCGTACACCCACGGGAACAGGAACTACGCGGGTGAAACCGCGTGACGTCCGCTAGTAATAAGTAATAAACTGAAAAGTATCAACTAACTGTGTTGTGGAGCACACAGCGAAATGTAAGTGTACTGTATGTACGTACACTCCAGCCTAACCCTTCGGAGGTTACAGGCGTGATATTATGCTTGTATAATGAATATCAATTAGTATCA
Source organism: Xestia xanthographa (assembly GCA_905147715.2). NCBI lineage: Eukaryota > Metazoa > Arthropoda > Insecta > Lepidoptera > Noctuidae > Xestia > Xestia xanthographa. Next base: position 6,504,281 of record LR990655.1, read on the forward strand.
TTATACAACCCAGTGTTTTCAATCCTACTATGGTGAAACCTCACACTCGCGTATTTTCCGTAATATCGAAGCCTGCTTCTTTCTCTAAAAACCCTTTACATTTTAGAAAATTGCCATCACCAATTTTATTTAACGTAGATAAAATTACAGCATAGAAACGCCAGCAAATATGTACTTTCTTGCATAAGAATTAAGTATGAAAGTCCTCTATCATTCAAAAAACAACGTAGTGTTTTATTTACTCCGCCGACTGCACGATATACTGATACCTTATAATCTCCCATTAATTAGCAGTATCTAGAGCACCGCAGCTATTCCAAAGAGTTCCGTATACCTATTTAATTTACATAAGACATACAGCAGATAATATGAAGCTCGGCTTTTAGCTCCCGAACAGGTTTTAGTCACAGTTAGGGCTGTCACGTTGCCATTTACTATTTTATTTCCTGACGTACAAGGTACACAAAATAGAAGCTGTAAAGATCTTAAATGCCATCTAAGGGGGTTATAGGTTCAATGGGTAAGAAAGAAATAAATAATAAGTATTTATTTCACTCGCACAGGACAAAACACTAATATAAAACTAAGTTAAAAGAAAACAACCAAAACGACAATATATATAATAGCGTGACGTCCGCTAGTTTTCAAATAAATATGGGGTTCACTTGCACTCAATATTAGACGCGCTTAGGCCACACACGTTGAAGAGATATTTAGGTTTATTTTGAGACGTACAAGTTCCTTTATCTTGGATCGCATAACCTGATAAGAGCTATTTCAATTATTGTTATTTGTGTAAGTTTATAAGATTGAGTAAAACATGGCGCTGAGCAGCAAGATATTATGATAGTTTATTGCCAGCGCTATTGCGTACTATGTGTTGGTAATGTAGGTAAAAGCTACAGTAGTACAGTAGCAGTAGGTAGGTCAGGCTTTTGGCTTCGTACAAGATCAATTTAGGTTAATGTATGTCTTCTTTCCTCTCATAGAGAGGAAGCCTGTGTCCCAGCAGTGGGAACATTAATAAGGCTGATGATGATGATGTCTTATTCTTTAACTAGCTGACCCCAACAACTTCGTCTGCGTCACATAATATTCCTTTTAACATGTCATTTTGTGCATTCAATTACGAACAGAAACCTTTTAAAATCAATATTGCTTACCTCCCATAACATACGGCGTGATAATATGTAGCCTAAAGCCTTCCTTGGCTTACAAAGAACATTTTTGCTGAATTTCAATTCAATCTATCCAGTAGTTTTGGCGTGAAGCCGTACCATACACACACAGACAAACACTTTTTGTCACACAAAAGTCACTTTTTGTCACTAGTTACGTTTTTCTAACAAAAGCCGCTTATTTTTTCTTGAAAATTCTCAATGTACAGTTTTTCTTTCGTTACCGTTTTATTATAATGTAAAGATATCTTTTTTGCAGTTTTTTTTCATTGTTTTGTCCTGTTCGAGTCAAACAAGTAGTTTTTCTTTTCAGGTAGGCATCCTTTTCAGCCCAAAAATCTTCAGTCAGAAAATCGTCAACGTTTTATGTAATCTGCACCCCTAGCCAAGTTACAAACGTTTCGTATCGATTCTCTTTCTACAATCGTAAATGCCTCGGCGTAAGCGATTGTAGAAAGCGCTAAATTGGTAGCCAAGTTGACACGACTGAGTCGATCGCTCGTTCTCTAATGTCTGCAGAAAAAACCTACACTTTAGTCTATGGTGAGCGTTCCTACCAAAGAGTTTAGCGATCAACATTGTAGAAACGATAACATTCTATTATATCATTTTGAACGATGTAAACTTGTCTACGAATTTTCTATTCGTTTGTGTTGATCACGTGATTTAACGTTGAGATGATGTCATTCCCATTCATTTGAATACGTTACACGTTACATTCGTTTTCTACTAGCGTTAACGATTGTAGATTGTCAACTTGGCTAGGAGTGCTGTGGCAGCCCTAGCTCCCACAATTAACTTAAGCTCTACATCTAAAACGCTACATAATACTCTCACCGCTACTTTAATAAGTTTTTGATCGAGCCATTATTATGTTTGAAATGCTAACAAGATTATAGAGCAGTTTGTATTCCCATAAATTGTTTATTTAACTTTCATTAATTTGGCATAAAGGTTTTTCGAAATTTATATTGAATAAAGTCTGAGAGTTATACTGGAGACAGAGCATTTCAACACTAGTGTTGATATAGCTACAAGAGCTTTAATATCAAAGAGGACGTGTCTCCCCCTTCCCCTTAATATATCCTTCAGCAACAAATATGAATGTTTCTAGTACATTCAACTTTTCTGAAACAAAGAGAAAGTTTCTCAACGGCTATGTAGTTATAAAAGAACAATTAAATTATCTCCAACTTATATGACAAACATAAAAGCTTAGAGAGTTAAAGGTGATTCACAGAAGAGCATTGTATCCCGAGATATAAAGGAGGTATTTTAAAATGTTTTTTTTTTTAATTCACAGCAGAAATGATTTAGATTAGTACCGATTGCAAAGCACAAATTACATACTTATTGAGGACGTACACTGTCAACTCTGAATCTATAAACATTTACAACAACTAAAAATATTGACAATTCTAGAACAATGAGGCATACATTAAGTCTCAGATGGAAAAACACAATTATCACTACATATTTGTAAACTTGATTGAATTGTAAGGATGTTTTGAAAATATGCCACATCTTAAGAAATATGCATTGAGAGCTGTTAATCACTTAACGAACGAAATTCACGCATCATTTTTTGTCACCTATCGCAGTCCTTGTTTTTGGGTGAAACTTACAACCAAATCTTTAATCTTTCAGAGGAAGCTTTAGGCAAAAACAGCATTCAAGAACCAGGATCAAGATTTGGACTAAGTAAAAGTGTTTTATTTGCAACAAAGGTGTAAAAAGGGAGTAAATATAAAGTTCAGAGATCTCTATGGGCAAACGGCAACGGCAGTATAAAAATATAAAAACACAACAGAATTACATTTTGTTTAACAGCTACAGACTATCATAAATTCTTATTCAAACACTTTTTTAAGCTTTCACGGTTTATAACTAAACTTAAAATGTCACTTACGGTAACTTTGTTTACATTTCTTATTCCTAGGTATTCATTTTAATTTTTCATAAATTGTTTCTTAAAAATAATTAAGGAGCTCGTGGCTAAATAATAACAGCCGCTCGGGTCGATCGTTAGGTTAAGCCGTGCTAGCCTAGGTTGGTCTGTGGATGGGTGACCACCCTTACATACCGAGTTTCCTCCGTGCCTCGGAAAACACGTTAAGCCTTTGGTCCCGGCAGTCATCTGTAGATCTTTAGCAGTCGTTACAGGTGTCAGTGGCCCAAAAAAGTCTGAAAACCAGTCTTACTAATGGGTATCGTATTGCATGGAGGTCAGACAGGCAGTCGCTCCATGTAAAATACTGGTATTCAGCTGCATCCGGTTAGACTGGAAGCCGACCCCAACATAGTTGGGAAAAGGCTAGGCAGATGATGATGATGTTTCTTAAAAATAATTCAGAACAGTTTTTTTTACTCATACCGGGCGTTGAAATATACAGTACCGTAAATCCAAATCGTCATTATTGCTCCTTCTTTTTTGTCACCATTACTCAGTTTCACCCAACTCACTGGTGGTGATATCATATAAATCGTCGGTCGAATCACGAAAGGGTCTGAGTTTTACCAAATTTTTCAGGAGAGCGATTTTTAATAAAATGTACAACTATTAACCGTCGTAATATTTTACCTAATTCTTATATCAGGTTTATAGAATACTCGTTTTGATTAATGGTTAATACAGTTTATATATTTCATTTACTTTTTTGTGTAAAATAGTTGGCTGTGGATTTATTCGTTTTTTTTTTTTAAAAGTTTCACTTACGCCCATTTGTGATGTTCAATTAATATCATTTATTTAATTTACGCCCGGTATCTTGGATTTAAATTAAATAAAAAACAGGTAAGTATACTGAAGTTTAATCTTATTTTGTAATATAATAATCTGAAAAATACTTGTACTTGAAGTAATATAAAAAAGGGTCGAAAAACCAATCAAAATAAATAGTAATTTTTATACTCATTCATTAAAGTTAAATTATTTTGTACTCAAATAATCTTCAATCGTGGGGTAAGTTTTCGTAGTAAAAAACATGTTCTCGATTCCTTATTATCGGTGTATCTCCGCTGCACATTTTCATAAGGTCATTGTACTTCTCTTTGGATTTTTTTTTTAAAGAGCGGTTTAACTGTTCGACGTTTGTCCTCAACCAATGTACATTACTTCGTTTCAGTGATATAGATTTGTATTGTGTTTCCATGTGACTAGTTTTAAAGAACAGTGTAGTAGGTTGGTTTCTCAATACTCTAAACTCCATGACATCTGTCCACTTGAATGACTCACCAGTTTGGTCATCTCCCTTTTTCAACTGTAGCAACTTAAGTTTTGATGCTAGGTCTTTGAAATTTCTGAAATCATCATAATTCAGAAGTCTAACCTCATAAGGCTTTTTGCGGGCCAATCGTATGATGGGTTCTAGTTGACTGGGTACTTGAATGTTTCCAACCTGATTCATTGCAAATGCTATCGCGCTATGGGCAGAATCGCCCTCTCTTTGTCAATGAGAAGAACAGAAGTAACGTAAACTGATTTCTTCAATCGATTGACAGTTATTACTCAAATATAAAAGCATTGTCGCCATTGTGGAGTTCTTATTCTGGGCTACACAGCCGTCGCTGAACATAAACACTTCTTTCACTCCCTTCCTATCACAATTTGTTAAGAAACAATGAACACTCGTAGACATTTCATTTGCACCTCTCTTACTGATCGTCTCATTCCATAAGTTGCATACACAGTCTTTGGTGTTTAGATCATAAATCGTAAAGTTATAATTTGCCAAACGTCTTTTATAAAAAATGGCACTTTCTTTACATTGCGGCAAATAAATTACTTTTTGCAAATCAAACGAAACACAACAAATGTTCGTATTTTGTGTAGCTCGAATCATGCACTCTTTTTTGATTCGTCGTATTTCTTCTTTCTCCTTTATGTGTCTACCATATTTCTCTTGAAGCTTCTCTTTAACTTCACTGGTGCCTTCCCAGTATCAATTACACAAACTACATTGGTCCTTTTTTGGACTGTGAAAGGATAAATTCATGCTTTGGAATACGTTTCTATAAAGTGTAAGTAATTATTTATCCGCGGTTTTATTCACTTTAAACAAAGAAATTAATTATTTTACGTCATAAAACCAAACTTTGCTGCTAAAAAATTGCACAGTGAATTAATGACAATGAACAAGTTTTGACAGGTCCTAGTTTCATTTGCGCCAAATTACGTTACGCCTCTTCGTGAAAAAATATAATTATACATGTACAGGCGTATCTGATGCTACGCCTATTCGTGATGTTTTAAATTAAAGGAATAGTAGATAGGGCCCTACGCGACTACTCATAAGTCATTAAATACTGCGATTTTGGTTACGCCTTTTCGTGACATGATAAAACTTGACATCTAGAATTCAATGGTGTAAATAACTCAAAATCCGAAATTTTGTTGGTTTCGCCCTTTCGTGATTCGACCGACGATTAATGACAAAAACAATTCGACCCTTCTTGAAACATGACATCGGACAAATCCAATAGATTAACTTAACACCTTTCAAAAACTTCAGCAGGGAAAATATTTAAGTCTTTTGCGCCAATTGATAACTGGTCTCACTGTCGAATACGAAAACCTTTGTCGTCACTGTGCTAGTAGAGTGAAAAGTCACCTAATCGTGATTTGTTACTTTAAGGGTATTTTTGAAGTGAAAACTTCTTTAGGCGCGTTGAGCACTTTTTGGGTGAAGGAAAAACATTGAACTCATCGTCACGTCACGTAACGTGCGGTCACGCTTCGTACCCGTTCGTAGCACTCGTAGCATCCGCTATGGCGTAGCACCACATAGGCATGCGCGGGGCATCCAGTGCTATGACGGGGGCGGGGCCTGTGTACTTTTTGTTTTCATTTCTATCGGCAGTTCCCAAAGACTGCTCCGATTTTTATTTATACATGTCCCACTGCTGGGCAAAGGCCTTCCCCATAGGACGACGTCCGTCTCTTTGCACCCACTGCGTGACGATTCTGGCACATCGGTCTTGATGAATTCAAGGTAAAGTAAATTATAAAAAATATATATACCGATACATAACGGCCTCCTTTTTGGAAGTTAGTTTGCCTCTTTGAGTCCAATAGTTTATTTTCGCCAACGCGTACCTAAAAAAAATAGGTAATTTAGTATTTCCTAGGTTGATAATTATTTCCTACATTTTTAGAAAATAAATCAAAGATTTAATCGTGACCATGACATGGGATTTAAAAACATAACTGGCGAAATGTGGGTTTGATAATAGGTACACCTCTAACCCTTCAGGGATTAGAGGGGTGATGGTATGTTATGTTAAAACAAAGATGACGTAAAATTGTTGACATAAATAAAAATAATTATGTCATATTTTATGGCGATTATAAAATAACTCGATTTTATCCCTTTCGGGACTTGTCGCTTTACAGGGATGATATTTAACCCTTATTTTGCGTCGTTTCCAGCTTTCCCGGTTAAACCGTGCCGCCGCCGCCCGTCGTCAGTTTGAATAAAACATGGCATCGGTACTTGGCCGCAAAATTGTCATTGATGGAATATGGAGTGGGTGTGCCCATGATAGATGTAAAATTGATGTGATTTATGAACGCTCCTGTATTATGTTGTAAACAACCACGTTATTTTGTTGTTATATAGGTTAGGAAGTGTATTATTATGTGCAGTTTTTAACTATACACAATTTTAATGTCGTGATTAGGTATTTGGGCTGAAGCGCCTACTGTAAATGAAGCAGCAAAAGTTATTCATTCGCTTTCCTTTAACGCTTTTTCGAAGATGGAAATCTTTTATTTAAAAATCCGTGTCACAGAAAAAACAAAAAACATAATTTCATCAATCATTATTCACCTTCTTACGTAAATTTATAATGGATATTGAAGATTAAGTCAGCCAAAACAATTATATTTTCCGAAAACGTAACAAAATAAATTAAAATTCATAGAAGATCATCAATTCTAATTTCAATTTAAGCGGATTTCTAGCCTGAAACTTTCCACAGCCCTCAGGAAAATTCCAATAATTATTTTCTATTTTCAGTTCTACAATTCAATTGGAGCGCCCAATCCAGTTTTCATTATTACTTAACCTCTAGGCACACTTTAAATTAAATAAACATTCCTTCTTAACTTCTATAAGTTCTGAGACTGTAATGATAACTAAATTTTCAGCACAAACTATTGTTCACATCATCAACATCATAAAAATGTTTTAAAAACAAGTATACTTCAGGCATTCTAGTGACTACACTAGAATGCCTGAAGTATACTTGTTTTTAAAACATTTTTTTTTCTTTTTTTGCTCAGAATAGTTACAGCACTGATGGCAATATTTGTGTCACTTGTTTAGTTTTTTTTTTTATACAATATTTTCTTACTTTTGTGTAAGTTCCTTTTTTACCTATTATTTGTGAATGTGTGAACACTGGTGTCGATTCTGTTGTACACAAACTAAACTTAATTTAGGCTATTGCTATCTTTTACTAAAAGGCAGTGCGAGAAAGCGACGGCTATAGATATCAACTAAGTTAGAGATGTCAAACTTGTTTATGTCTTGCGCTTCACCGTGTTTTTAGTCGACAAGTTTTTACGTGCACCCTTCATTTGTATATAAATATTAGTTCCAACTAAATTTGACAGCTCTAAATTACGTCCGTTTCTTTCTCTTTTTTTTATAGAGAATAAGATAGCAATAGCCTAAATTAAGTTTAGTTTGTACACAACAGAAATGGACAACATTGTAAGCTTTGTAGATTCCCAGATGCTTTTTAAGTTTTGTGATATTAATCTTGTTTTACATTTTTTGGTTAGGAAGCAACGACGACTTAAGTACTAATAGATGTAGGTAGATTACACCATAAAACAATAATTCCAAGACACCAATCTCAAAAAAAAAAACACTTTATTTTGGGCCTGAAAACCCGATTTATTTTCAATTAATCGCCAAATTCGATTTTCAGTTGCTCAGAAATCAATAAATAGCTGAGTCATTTAATTGAATAAACAGTTACGTCACAGTTTGCTCATGCCATACAAAATCTATGAGAACACGCCGTTTTTACAGCTCCTAAAAAGTATCTCAATTGATTGGTGTGTCAACTACCCCATTGCTGTAACACATTAATATTTTAATACCAAATGATTTGAAAAGAGTAACCATGGAGTTTCATGCCGGTTCTTCTCCATGGAAACGACCAACCCAAACCGTGCGCCTTTTCGACGTTTTCTAAGTGTCCATGTAGGCCTATGTGAAATAAAATATTTTGATTTTGTAGCTGAGACAAAATAGTAGTAGAACAGAAGATCCATAGTCTGGTCATTCCGTGGTCCATACGAACTTATGAATCATCATCTGCCTAGCCTTTTCCCAACTATGTTGGGGTCGGCTTCCAGTTTTACCGGATGCAGCTGGATACCAGTATTTTACATGGAGCGACTGGCTATCTGACCTCCACAACCCAGTTAGTACCGGGTAATACGACACCTCTTGGTAAAACTGGTTGTCAGACTTTCTTGGGCCACTGACTACCTAACGACTGTCAAAGATCTACAAATGACAGCTGGGACCAACGGCTTAACGTGCTTTCCGAGGCACGGAGGAAACTCGGTGGTCACCCATCCACAGACCAACCTAGGCAAGCACGGCTTAACCTAACGATCGAATTGAGCGGCTGTTATTATTTAGCCACGAGCTCCTCTCCATACGAACTTATGAATACCTCCACTGAATTTATGAATCTGACGCAGGACATGGTTGATAGTTCCTGGTGGAACGTCTTCCAAAAAGGACCCATTTCATCTTCTGTATATTTCCTTCTGTTTAAATACCTTTTGTATAAATTGCAAAGCTGGTCGCAACATCTGGCGACTTGTTCTGACGTGTAATGAGAGTCGTAACTAGTTCTTTATTAAAACCGAGATGGACTAAGCGCTCTGAACCTATTTAGAGCCAAGACCAATGATATTATAAAGAAGATACGCCATGTTCATACTGAATGGCGTTCAGATATCGTTGCGAGTAATTTAAAACTACGACAGCGATAGATAATACGGAACGTATAAGATAGAAAGAGATAGCTAGCTATCAAAGTGCAACAATTGTGTCACTTTGTCCTCAACAATTTGTGCGTGCTAGTGCGATATCTACCTCTTTTTACTATATAATATCATTGGCCAAGACTGCTTGAGGTGAATGTTCTGAAAAAATGTAGTGGCCTTTTTTGTTAGGATTCTTTATTTAAAACTATCTCTGCTCGTGGCTTCGCCCGCGTGTTTGTTGGAAAAGTAAAACTATGTCAATCTTGGTCTTTCGGTGTGCTTTTTGTCAAAATCCGTTCAGCCCTTAAGGTGTGACAAGGTACCGTGGCCCCGCAACACAAAGGGCGATGAAGGAACATGGATGGGTTTTTAGTCAGTAAAAGTCTGACACTCTCTCCTGCTCCGCCCAGAGCGGGAGGAGTCATTTGATGATTTCCCATCCGAAAAAAGAAGGTGTGACAAGGTAACACACAGACAAAGTTACGTTCGGGCGTATACAGGGTTAGTTTTTAAAGTCAAATTTAAAATTAAGATCTGGACATCAAACCAAAAGTGCATTTTAAATATTATTGTCGAAAAGTATAAAATAAAATAATAGCATTCATTTGAAAATGTCCTAAAAATTTCCTAAATCCTAAACCTAATGGGAATCAATGCACTTGTGTGCGTGCATGCATCGCCAAATTGATGTGTGTGCTCACTGCTACCTATCTAGGTTCATCATCTGCCTAGCCTTTTCCCAACTTAGTTGGGGTCGGCTTCCAGTTTTACCGGATGCAGCTGAATACCAGTATTTTATATGGAGCGACTGCCTATCTGACTTCCACAACCCAGTTAGTACCGGGTAATACGATACCCCTTGGTAAGACTGGTTGTCAGACTTTTTGGGCCTCTGACTACCTAACGACTGTCAAAGATCTACAAATGACAGCCGGGATCAACGGCTTAACGTGCTTTCCGAGGCACGGAGGAAACTCGGTATGTAATGGGTGGTCATCCATCCACAGACCAACCTAGGCAAGCACGGCTTAAGTTAACGATCGACCCGAGCGGCTGTTATTATTTAGCCACGAGCTCCTCACTTACCTTCCTTTCCAGGTTGTTGAACTGAATTGTGTTGTTGCAATATACTCACGTCCTTTTTTTAGTGGTGGACAGAAACGAATAATCATTTAAAAAATGTTGTTTTTTTTTCATTATATCGAAAATATTGTCGATTCTAAACCAAACACTGTTTTAAGCTTTTACGGTTCATAACTATACTACAAATGTCACTTACGTCCGTGATTATTTTTTTATTTTTGAGCTCCCGATATTTCGACGCTGTTGCAAGCGCCATGATCGCGGGTTAACTGGAGAATGCGGGTGGCTGGAAAATAATCACGGAAGATATCCCGTAAGTGACATTTGTAGTATGATTCTAAACCATCTCTGAAAATTTGGCCGGTTATTGAAAACTAACCCTGTATAATCAACGAGTCAGTCAACAATTTCTGACTGTTTTATCTTAAAAGACTGCGTAACAGTTGCGCCTGCGTCCACTTGACCAACTGAGTGGTCGCAAGCGCATGAGGTCCTGGGTTCGGTTCCCGGGTCAGCCAAAGTGCTATTGAGTTCTTCCATCAGAAATTTCTCAGCAGCAGCCACAGAGTCCGGATTCGTGCCCGGTTGATGGCAATAGGCTCGCTTTCTTTTACGTCGGACTTAAACATGTGAAATGTGCCTAGCCTACAGGGATTACAAGCGTGATGTTACGTTATGTTATATTAAAAGATAATATGTACCTACCTCAAAAGAGAGCAGCGGTGGCCGAGTGGTGGCAGCCCCGACTTACGACTAGTAAGTCATGAGGTCGAACCCAGGCAGGCGCATTACCTTGTGTAATTTATTTCATCACCACTGCTCTCAAAACGGTGAAGGAAAAACATCGTGAGGAAACCGGCATGTCCTAGAACCAAAAATTCGAAGATATGTGACATCTACCAATCCGCACTGGGACCGCGTGGTGGATTATAGCCCATTCCCTCTCATAGAGAGGAGGCCTGTGTCCCAGCAGTGGGAACATTAATAGGCTGATGATGATGATGACCGATGACAAAAGTCGCTTAGATAGCATCGTTCGTTTCGAAAGAATATAATTTTCTGTCGAAACGAACAAAAAAATTAGAAAGTAAAGAAAAAATAAGCTTCAAATAGGAAATGTTGCTAGCGTATATTTTGTTTTAAATTAACTCTGGATTTCAGCTGTCATCAACAATGTTACCGCAGTTAAGGGTGAAGCAGGGTTTGACTTGCGGAACGTACATTTTGGAATATGCGGCTGAGGTTCAACCGACACGAAATACATATCTACACTGATATTATAAAGAGGAAAGATTTGTATTTTTGTGTGTATGTTTGTAATGAATAAACTCAAAAACTACTGCGCCAATTTCAAAATTTTTTTCACCGTTAGAAAGCTATATTCACCCTGAGTAACATAGGCCCGGAAGTAATGAACCAATTTTAAAAATTATTTCACTGGAAGAAAGCTACATTATTTGTGAGTGCTATATGCTATATTTTATCCCCGTACTCCCACGGGAACGGGAACTACGCCTGTGAAACCGCGCGACGATCGTTAGTGATTTATAAAATATAGCTGACGTCCCGCGGTATCACCCGCGTAGTTCCCGTTCCCGTGGGAGTACGGGAATAAAATATAGCCTATAGCACTCACAAATAATGTAGCTTTCTTCCAGTGAAACAATTTTTAAAATGGGTTCATTACTTCCGGAGATTACCCCCTACATACAAACTTACAAACTTACAAACAAATGTTACCTCTTTATAATATTAGTATAGATAGACTAGCAACCCGCCCCAGCTTCACGCGGGTGAAATTTACTAACAACAGCCTATCAACCTATCGGGTCCAAAACTTTCCTATCTTTCAAGCTGGAACCAACTTGTTTTAAATCGGTTGTGTGGTTTCGAAGATTTACGTATAAGAACATAGTGACACGTGATTTTATACAATATGTATATCACAAGATACCGTTTTATCTGCTCATGATGTTGATGACTGCGGTACTTAAATTATTTGCAAAAAAATATTTCACGGTTTTTATCCAAACTCACACTGTCACTTGTAAGTTTAAAAAAAACTTCTTTCATTTATGTTCAGGTAAATGCTTAGTCAATCTACTCGTTTTAGCTGAGTATTTTCTTATTTTCGTATAGCGCAAGTCACCCAACTTTTTTTCTGGTTTTTGTTCTCATCAGATAGGTAATTAAGTTCTATTTCAGCTAGGAGAGAAATGAGGGCAATCTTTGCTGTAATTAGTATTTGATTCTGATAAAACAGAATCTATTGAAAATAAAGTTGGTAATGACGCGAAAATAACTACATTTACCTAATACAATAAAGTTTTTGAGAAATTAACATCGATAAGGCAACCCATTTTCATCAAACCTGTATATGAACTTCATGTATGCATGTATAGAATTTGATCAGAATAAATCGTTTGTTTGTCAAGAAATATAAAGCATTGTTCAAAACAACAGAGGAAATAAGTTCTCGAAGTTGCCGTGATCAATACAGACTTGTACTAGATGAGCTCCCTAGGTTAACAAAATGTAATAAAAGTTGTATGCCAAATGTATTAAAAATGTTTTGTTGCAGGTTATTCAAAATTAAATTGTATAAATTTTCTGAACTAAAATAATTTCTATAACATTGAGGATTTTATTTAAATATAAATTATAATGTTTATAAATTCTAATTATTTTGTTTATTCGTTGAAGTTTGCATGCTTTAATTTTTAAGCAAAAAAATCATGTTTTATCTCTTATGCTTTAAGGGCGCGCTCACATATTTTGGGCGTTTGACCAAAAATACGTACTTTTCCAAGTCTTCGATATTTGTTATATAAAGATAATGGCATAATATTTAAATGAAGTATCATAAATCTGGCTTTGTTTTAGATCGTAGATTGATTAGAATTTTGTTATAATAGTTAATATTACGAGAAATAGCAATTTTCCGACAGCCAATTTCAAGCAAACGTTAAACATTAGGTTTTCTCCTGCCATTTGTATCGAAAAAATCTAAAAAAAATATATATGTACTGGTCATATAGTCCTCAAGGTTGTAGATTGATTAGAATATTGAAATAAAAATTCTATCGACGCAAAAAAAAAAACGATATTCAAAAGCAATATTGATCTAAAATGTATGCATTTTCAGCGTCCATTATATTCCAAATAAACTCAATTTTATCAAATAAATTAATATGATATAAAACTTCGATCTACAACGAATACGTTTTATTAGTTTTCGTTTGTCAATATAATAAGACAAAATTACAATAAATAAAATTGGAGAACTATAATTCTGCGTCAATTCAGCTCGCACCTCAGTCTCATGTCAGTCTTGTCTCTAATTTTCGTCAATAACAATCGAAAATCGGCCGGAGATCAATATTATTATCGAGTCGTGTAGGCCGGTCGAAAAAATTTGATCCAGGAAGTAAAAATCAAAAATTTGCGAAAAAAATGTAACAGCCCTCTTAATAACACCTATGTACACCATGTTTTTCGCGATAAATTATTTTATCATATCTACAAACATAAAATAAAACTTTTTTGCCAAAAATAAAACCGACTTAAAAAAAAACAACAATAAAAAAAAACACAAAAAGAAAAGGACAAAAAAATACACTAAAAGAAAAACAAAAAAAAAACACTAAAACAAAACCACAAAAAAGTGAAAAATAACTTTAGCTTCAGAAGCCGGTGAGAAAAACACCAAATCAATCAAAGGTCAAGCTTCAGAAGTCGGTGACCTTGTTTAATTGATTTAGTGTTTTTGTCACCGACTTCTGAAACTTGACCTTTGATTGATTTGGTGTTTTTCTCACCGGCTTCTGAAGCTAAAGTTATTTTTCACTTTTTTGTGGTTTTGTTTTAGTGTTTTTTTTTGTTTTTCTTTTAGTGTATTTTTTTGTCCTTTTCTTTTTGTGTTTTTTTTTATTGTTGTTTTTTTTTAAGTCGGTTTTATTTTTGGCAAAAAAGTTTTATTTTATTTTTCCATTTTTAGTTGTAATATCCTATACTTACAAATATTTGCTATGCATTCATTGTACATGGTTAACAATACATGTCATGGTAATAGGCTTATCCCCAATAAATGGAACATAACATGCCATAACTGTCGAAATCTGGGTGTACTGTACACATCTATGTACCCCTCAGAGCAAACAGGTGTAATGTTACGTCATTTAAACAATGAACATCCAACCGATTGGAGCTATCACAACAGATTTGCCGTCTATTTTTGAAGAGTTCCATTGTATATCTCCGAAGATCAGCATCAGATCTTCACCAAATTAAAATGGGACCACTTCAGGAGTATACTCTTTCAAGTAAAAAAAGAATTTTGAAAATCGGTCCACAAATGGGAGAGAAATCAGGTAAATTGTACACATCTGCGTACCCCCTCAGAGCATACAGGCGTGATGTTACGTCATGATATTGTATAAACAATGAACATCCAACCGATTGGAGCTATCACAACAGATTTGCCGTCTCTTTTTGAAGAGTTCCATTGTATATCTCCGAAGGTCAGCATCAGATCTTCACCAAATTAAAATGGGACCACCTCAGGAGTGTACTCTATCAAATGAAAAAAGAATTTTGAAAATCGGTCCACAAATGGGAGAGAAATCAGGTAACATACATAAAAAAAAAAAAAAAAAATACATACACACGAACATATAACCTCCGCCTTTTTTGAAGTCGGTTAAAAAGAAGTATTACTTATGTATTTCTCCCGATGGATCTTCATAAATTGGAGGACGGCGGTTCAAAATCTTCCGTTATCTTAAGATTTCCATGAAAACGATATAGAATTTTAAACAAGTAGCTATTTTATACGATACTCTGTCTCTGGGGATATCCCTCGTTCTAAACCTGAGCGCTCTACAAATCTAAATCGATAGTAAATGTTGTGTGGTTCAGACCTATGCTTATTTTGGAAGCAATTTTATTTTAAAACATCGTGGATTGCTGGACCGTCGTTTTTAAGTTATGATTATGAATTATGATTCTTGTGCTAAGTGTTTTGAAGCCATAATTTGAATCACCAGATTATTACTGTAATAATAGTGTACTGTAATAAGCAAACCAATGATATTCTAATAAACAGATATACACCTACAAAACCACCGAAAAAAGTGTGCCGCGGGGCAGAGCCAGCTCACATACACGCAGTGACGCAGAATAAAGGAAGAATAGGCTAATGGGGTAAATGACACACCAATCAATTGAGATACTTTTTAAGAGCTGTCAAAACGCGGTTCTCTCATAGATTTTGTATGGCAATAGCCAACTGTGACGTCACTGTTTATTCAACTCAATGACTCCACTATTTATTGATTTCAAAGCAACTAAAAATCGAATTTGGCAATTAATTGAAAACTAATCGGGTTTTCAGGCCCAAAATAAAGTGTTTTTTTTAGAGATAGGTGTCTGGGAATTATTGTTTTATAGTGTGATCTACCCTATTGGCACGTTTTCGAGTCTTGACGATTGCGCGCTCACAACATATCTGTTCAATAGAATATCATTGAAGCAAATACAATCAGAAAGCAGTAAATACAGCCTTCAGACTTGTATGGTATAGTTTGATCAAGATCATAACATCACGCTTGTAAACCACAAAGGGTTAGGAAGAGGTGTACCTAATAGACAGATAGAATAGTTCTGCCTAGAGCGCCAAGGACTTCTCTATACAAAAAGAACTCTTTTAATATGTGTGGACTAATATACAGGGTGGAATTTTGTAATGCCACCTGGAGGGAAAGTACTCTTAATACTGCAGATAGAAAATTTTACTCAAAGGAAACATTCCTTTATTTTTAATAAGAAATTAATCTGCATTCAAAGATTTTTAAAATTCGCTTGCCGCAGTTGGAAATCGAACCGGCAAAGTTCCAAAAAAATAACATCCTGTACTTTTATGGCACCAATCGATAGGGTCTATCATAAGGATCAAATCTCTCTAACAAACATGATAAATTAAATGAAAGGAAAACCATGAAATCTAAAGTTATAAATTCAATGGGATCAATTCAATACGATAAAGCACTTTTATTCAAATGATGGACCTTTACAATTGAAGAAAGAAGATTGAAATTTGCACGTGTTTGTTTGTGCAAATTGCAATCTTCCTATCTAAATAGTTCTTCGTCATTTTAGTCAATAAATTACGTCAAAAGATAATTGTTTATTAGATTCTAACATAGTTTATTAGATTCTAACATAAATAGTTGGTTGGACCTTTAAGTAAAAGTGCCATTATCTTATCCCATTGAAATTACAAGTTAAGATTTCATGGTTTTCCTTTCATTTATTTTATCATATTTGTTAGAGGGATTTGATCCTTATGATTGACCCTATCGATTGGTGCCATAAAAGTACAGGATGTTATTTTTTTGGAATTTAGCCGGTTCGATTCCCGAGTGTGGCACGTGAATTTTCAAAATCTTTGAATGCAGATTAATTTCTTTTTAAAAATAAAGGAATGTTTCCTTTGAGTAAAATTTGCTATCTGCAGTATTAAGAGTACTTTCCCTCCAGGTGGCATTACAAAATTCCACCCTGTATAATAAAATACCAAAGGACCTGAAAGAGCTAACTAATTTTTTTTTTTATGTTTAAATTATGGCTATTGGAAAAACGATTTTATTCTGTTAATGAATTTATAAATAATGTTTAATGACTAATCTATTCTTATTAAGATTACTATAATGAATGTTGTGTTGTAAAATTTTGCATGTCATCTATATCTGACTATGTATTAGGAACTTCAACTGACTTTAAGACCATAATGTACTATACTTATTGCAAATAAAATGATTATGATTATGATTATGATAGTACACCCACATTTTGCCAGTTATGTTTAAGTCCCATGTAATAGCCGGCGAGCCTATTGCCATCAATCAGTCACAAATTCAGACTCTGTGGCTGCTACTGAGAAGCTCCTGATGGAAAAACCCAATAACACTTTGCTCGACCCGGGAATCGAACCCAGGACCTCGTGGTCAGCAGTCGCGTTTGCGACCGTTAGACTAACGAGGCAGTCTTGATATTGTTATTTTTGTAATAAAAAACCGGCCAAGAGCAAGTCGGACTCCGCATCGAGGGTTCCGTAAAAACTTTTTAAAGGACAAACTTAACTTTGCCGTTCGATCCCTAGAAACGGCTATTGCACCAACCGCAAATACTAGTAAAATCGTTTATTTTTTTATTAAACTACATATTTACGGTTTTCAGATAATTTTCCTTACATGTGCTGTAAGACATTGCTTCTCGCCAAATTTCGTGATTCTAGGTCAACGGGAACTACCATATAGGTTTTCGACACAAAACCTATAGGGTACTTCTGGTTGTCCTAGAATCGTCAATTTTATTTAAAAGCAAGATCTTACAGCAAAAGTAAAGGAAAAGTTCCGAAAAATAAAAAAAAAGTTGAAAATTAAGATAAATTTTGGTACTTACAAGTTTTCGCAAAAATCTAAATTTGCCCATATCTTTTTATCGTGTTGACTCAGGACCTTGATTTGTATACACCTAATAGGGACTATAGACCTCAGTATCTGGTTTAAATTTCAACTTGCTAGATGCACCCGTTCCTGAGAAAATCGGTGGTGACAGACGGACAGACGGACAAGAAAGTGATCTTATAAGGGTTCTTTTTTTTACCTTTTGAGGTACGGAACCCTAAATAACCAAATTCGAAGACAAGTGACATCTAATTACACTGTTCCGGCTTCACCACAAGACACGTTTTCATATAACCAGGTGCCAAATACTTCAAAAACATTTCATAACGAAACTCACACAGACCAGAAAACCTGTGAAATATTGTGTTCACGAGAAACCTTATACATCCAATTAATTAGAGTTAATTGATTGCTTTTATCATAGTAATAACCATTTATTGTGTGGTGTCGGATACCTTTTAATGATCTCATATCAATACTTTTATTAATGATCGTTAATATTGCTGTTTACTGAGAAAATATTGTTCCGTATTGGTATTTATTTGAGTTTTCTTTAATTAATGTTTTCTTGGTCTACTGCCAAGTAAGTTTAGTGGGCGTAATCGTGATTGCTGATCAAGGAAGGGGTCCTGGGTTGGGCCTGTAGACGGATAGCTATAGGATAGCTCGCCGTCCGTCCGCCTCATGACGACAGGCCGTGTCGACGGCGCGTGTTCGTGTTCTACGCGCGCCTCAAAGAGAGTCAGCAAAAAGGAAGGGGTCCACAAGGACCGATGCCTGCCGGGGTTGCGGGACTGTTCGAAAGAGATACCGTGGCCCCGGAACACAAAGGGCGATGAAGGAACATGGATGGGTTTTAGTCAGTAAAAGTCTGACACTCCCTCCTGCTCCGCCCAGAGCGGGAGGAGTCATTTGATGATTTTCCATTTGATTGTTCAATTCCCGGGTCTGGCAAATTGTTATTCAAGTTTCCATCAGGATTTCTCAGTAGCAGCCACGGAGTCTGGATTTGTGCCCCGTTGATGGTAATTCCGACGTAGCCCTAAGAAATGCCAAACTTAAGTGGCAGTGGGCAGGGCACATTGCTCGCAGAACGGATGGCCGATGGGGCCGAAAAGTTCTGGAGTGGCGACCGCGAACCGGAAGACGTTGCGGTGGAAGGCCTCCCACTAGGTGGACCGATGACCTGGTGAAGGTTGCAGGAATCCGCTGGATGCGAGTCGCACGGGACCAGTCAATGTGGCGACACTTGCGGCTGAAATTTTGATGATGATGATGGCAATATAGTCGCTCCCTATTATTAGTACTTTAGCACTTTAACATAACTGGTGAAATGTGGGTAGGCAGAGTTGAGGCAATGTAGGCAGAGTTGTACCTAATAGTACTATTAGGTACAACTCTGCCTAACCCTTCAAGGATAACATAAAGCCTGTTATCCTTGTTATGATATGTTTACTGGTTTTTTTTTATGTGGAACTTCAATTCGCCTTTAGTGTCTTACTGCAGGGGGACGCATCCCTTGCTCTTTTCACTAATAACTGTCTCATTACCTACTTCATGCCCTTTATACTTAGGTACTAGCAGTTAACAAAAGATTTTAGTTTATTTGGAAACAAAAAGAAAAAAAAAATCTTAAACTAGAAACTTAAAAAAATAAAACGGAAAACTCTTTTGTCAACCCTTTAAAAAGTACCAACAGATACTATTTTAATGGGTTATTCCCAAAGTACTCCATTTCCTTTTAACTACAAAAATAAGAATCTCATACACAATTCCCAAGTTACTCAAAGGAATTATTATTATTTAGAAATACTTGTCAATTCGTTCCTATTCTGCTCCTTATGTATCTGACATTATTCTCTAAGTACTCATGTGTATCGCGCTCCAAAAGAACTTCAAAAATATATAAGTATCTTATCTGGTTAATTTACAACCCTGACACGTCCCAATGTTATTGCAAATCTTGTAAATAACGAAACGGAGGCCTACTCATGTAAACACAAATCTTCAACTTGTGTGTACTCAGCTCAAAATAGCTTCAGCCCAGTCCTTTTAGTACGTGACTCTGGCTGTTAAGGGCTCCTACAAACAGCCGACTGATTTGCAACACAACAGTCGTGTAGTCGGAGTTTCCTTGCGCGATCGAATCAGAAATGAAGACATCCGCAAGAGAACCAGGGTCCGACGTAGCCCGAAGAATTGCCAAACTTAAGTGGCAGTGGGCAGGGCACATTGCTCGCAGAACGGATGGCCGGTGGGGCCGAAGTTCTAGAGTGGCGACCGCGAACCGGAAGACGTTGCGTTGGAAGGCCTCCCACTAGGTGAACCGATGACCTGGTGAAGGTTGCGGGAATCCGCTGGATGCGAGTCGTACGGGACCGGTCAATGTGGCGACACTTGGGGGAGGCCTATTTCCAGCAGTGGACGTCTTTCGGCTGAAATGATGATGATGATGAGTAGTGTAAACGGACCCATCGCGAGGTCGTCAACCAAGCATTTTTTAGCAACACTGAGCAAAAATTACTAGGAAAAATTACTAGGAAAAATCAGTTTTCGATAGCACTCGGAGGCATTGGTTTGTCCAAGGGTCATTGAGGTATTAAACTTCATGTTATTTTATAACATTTAAGGTTTATAGAAAAAAAAATAACTTGTGAAAAAGTTAGAACTTTGACCTTCGAAATTTCCATAACTAGAAGGAGATCAGGTATTGTCCAGTGCAAAAAAAGTATCGCAATGACGGGAACAACACGAGTCTTTTGGCTTCGTTAAGGCTTCATTACCCTTAATGTATTTTCCTCAATGTTCAAAACTTTATCCCTTATCTCATTCTGTTCATGGCCACTAATGATTAAAACAGCCGAACGTCTGTTAGGAGTGTTTTTGTTTTTTTTCGGATGGGAAATCATCAAATGACTCCTCCCTTTCTGGGCGGAGCAGGAGGGAGTGTCAGACTTTTACTGACTAAAACCCGTCCATGTTCCTTCATCGGCCTTTGCGTTCCGGGGCCACGGTATCTCTTTCGAACAGTCCCGCAACCCCGGCAGGAGCTTCGTTAAGGCTTGGTTCCCCTTCATGTATTTTCCCCAATCTCCAAAACTTTATCCCTTATCTCATTCTGTTCATGGCCACTAATGATTAAAACAGCCGAACGTCTGTTAGGAGTGTGCACCTCACTCACTAAAATTCATTTAGAAAAGAGGACTACTAAGAGAAAGTACCTACCCAGGCGACTGAGACCTCTGTCGCAGTTTTTCTAGTTGTCCGTACTTACAAATCGGCTGACTGTGGGAGCCCTTAGGGAAAAAAGGTTTTAGGTGACTTACTTCAGATTTAGACCCTTTTTGGTTTAATGCCCTGGCTGTATTATGTTGAAGACATGTAAAGAGGTTTTAGGCTTTTTCACTGTTCTGGCGAAACTTTTTGACTACTCGATTAGCTAATTGAGATTCTGCAAAGAAAAAAAAGGATCTGACGCAGAATGTCCCATTCGCAAAAGTCCCATTGACGCAGAATGTCCCATTCGCACAAAGTCCCATTCGCACATTGTCCCATTCGCACAATGTCCCATTCGCAAAAAGTCCCATTCGCATAATGTCCCATTCGGGAGCATCCGTAATTTTCATAACTACAACTTTTACTTCTAAAAACATAACATAACGCCTGTAATCCCCGAAGAGTTAGGCAGAGGTGTTCTAATAGTACACCCACATTTCGCCAGTTTCATATTATGTGCCGAGTGCAATTAGACAAAAATACTCAAATGGTGGAACGAAGTTTATAGTGGTCGGATTTTCATGGGACTTTTTTTATTGAGTTCCTAGAAGAGTGAAGCAGAAAGTTAAAAAAAAAACATTTCGCCGCTCGCGACTTTTTTTTTTTGAATTTTCTTTGGAATTTTTTTTTTCGTTTATGACCAACTTAAAATCCAATGAATTCATAATATTGTAGCGTAATAGTGTGACCTGTGTGCATCCATTAAATCCTAATTTAGTCTGTTTCTTTGTTCATTGTAGTCGATGTAATGCAATATTTCAAGTATTTTTTGAAAATGTCCTGTTTTCTGCAATTATTTTTAAAATTTTGAATTTTAAGACCAAGATTTCTTTTGAAATTGGTAACTGATACTTTTTCACAGATAATTGGATGTAAAAATATTCAAGAAAACCATTTTTACGAGTGAAGTGACTAAAAATGTATTCACAATTATTAGGAAATCGTCTATATAAAAGTAAAGAAGGCCATTTTTCTCAAAATATTTCTATGACAGTCAACGCAAATATTATCCTGAAAATATCCTTATTATATCTGCTATCCATAGATAACAAAAACTGAAAAAAATATTGGTGGTACTCGATAATGGTTGATTAGTGCTGACAAAGGTTGAATGGGGCCACTGGTAAATTTACAAAAATTATCGTAATTATAACGTAACCATTTCTCACGATTTCTATCTAAGATAAGTTGCAAGCTTGGGTCTCTACGCGCAATTTCATATCAATACCGATACCGATTCCACATCCACTTCTTAGCGATAGAGGTCCTTTTGTCATGATTTACTTTTTCAGCAGTAACCAATACTTAACCAGTAACCTTAAATATTTTTATAATTATTCTACCTCGTTAGATAGCTAATAAAATGAGGATTAAGACAATAATTTGCACATTGAGTTTCATAGCAGTATTTGAAAAAAAAAATGCTTTCATTAACATAGACGGTTTTCTAACATTTCCGAATGAATTTTAAGTCACTACATTCATGACTTTCATGATGAAAGTGGTGTTCATTAATACTTTCTGGTCCATTTATCTGTGAAAAAGCATCAGTTACCAATTTTAAAAAAAAATCTTAGTCTTAAAATTCGATATTTTAGACATAATTGCACAAAATAGGAAATTTTCAAAAATACTTGAAACATACATTAAATCGACAACAATGAACAAAGAAACAGACCAAATTAGCCTTTAATGGATGCACGTAGGTCACACACTATTACGTTACAATATGAATTCGTCTAATTTGAAGTTATTCATAAACGAAAAAAATATTTCAATGAAAATTCAAAAAAAAAAAAAAGTTGCGAGCGTCGAATTTTTTTTTAACTTTCTTTTCCACCCCTCTAGGAACTCAATCAAAAAAGTCCCATGAAAATGCGACCACTATAAACTTTGTTCCACCTTATTGTCTAATTGCACTCGACTAATAAGGGAGCGAGCCTATTGCCAGCAACCGGGCACAAATCCAGACTCCGTAGCTGCTACTGAGAATTTCCTGATGGAAAACCCCAATAACGTACTTCGCCCGACCTGGGAATCTTAAACCAGGACCTCATGTTTAACAGACACTTTAAAAAGTATGAGTCACGTAAATAAGATTCGAGGTGAACTTTACAGGTTGCGGGACTGTTCGAAAGAGATACCGTGGCCCCGGAACACAAAGGGCGATGAAGGAACATGGAAGAGTTTTAGTCAGTAAAAGTCTAACACTCCCTCCTGCTCTGCCCAGAGGTAGGAGTCATTGGATGATTTTCCATCCGACAAAAAAAAAAGATGAACTTTACAGAATAATCCTGCACAAAACTACAGGCGAGCTCATTCATGATGTCAGAACGAGGAAACTGACGGCCGCATTTCGTAAAACAAAATTAATTCCATTCAAACAGTTTCCAAGAAATAAGTCTTCAAAGTTGCAACTCTGAACGAGTGATTCAGGGATGTGAAACTACTTACAAGTTAGTAGTTTCACATCCGTCTCGACTCATCTGTCATCGACTCGTTCAATCAGGCTCAATGTACTATACTATATTAACTACTAATAGTTAATATAGTAATTATTGAATTACTTCGGTTTAATTGAGCGTCGTTTCTGTCATTCATATCTGTAGGACACTAATTAGGGTTCCGTACCTCAAAAGGTTAAAAAGGAACCCTTATAAGATCACTTTTTTGTCCGTCTGTCCGTCCGTCGGTCTGTCACCAGCGATTTTCTCAGCAACGGGTAAATCTAGCAAGTTGAAATTTATACCAGATACTGAGGTTTATAGTCCCTATTAGGTGTATACAAATCAAGGTCCTGAGTCAACACGATAAAAAGATTTAGATTTTTCGCGACAACTTGTAAGTACCAATATTTACCTTCATTTTCATTTTATTTTCCGGACTTTTCCCTTTACTTGTGAAGACCTTGCTTTTAACTAAAATTGACAATTCTAGGTCAACCGGAAGTTCCCTATAGGTTTTGGGTCAAAAACCTATTATATGGTAGTTCCCGTTGACCTAGAATCACGAAATTTGGTAAAAAGCAATGTCTTACAGCACACGTAAAGGGAAAAATCTAAAAACCGTAAATATGTTGTTTAATAACAAAAAAAAGCGATTTTACAATCTCAAACTTATTATTGGCGGTTGGTGCAATAGCCGTTTCATGGGATCGAACAGCAAAGTTAAGTATGTCCTTTAAAAAGTTTGTACGGAACCCTCGGTGTGCGAGTCCGACTCGCTCTTGGCTGGTTTTTTTAGTAAAACTCGAAATTTCTTATTATCTCGGGTACCTGTAAACGTTATGTAGGGGAGAGGTGTGTCAATTGTAACAGGGAGGCAATTGTAACATAAGTTGTTTCACGACACCTATTGACGAGTAGCGGTAGCTCTTGGTGGCAATCGAAGCTTTATTTGATGCTGTTTTACCGACCGAACTTACAGCTAAAACAGTTCGCGCATGTGCTCTCAATACATGACAGTTTGACAAAGAGCAAGTTGAGTAAAATTTTTGTTCAGCACAGTTTCGGTTATTAAAATTAAATTAAACAGTTGTACAATATTGCAGTGGTGATTTTCGGATAAGTCAATATCTAATCTATATGTGCAGGTATGTGGGTTGTTCAAATTTACCATAGATTTTTGTTAAATAAGTTTTCTTTGCAGAATGGCGGCAGTGGTGCAAAAGTAACAAAACAAGGAGAGATTGATAGATTGTATAGATTGATTGGATAGATTGTATAGTCTGTTTTGAGCATTATAAAACGAGTAGAGAAGATTGGTTGCAATGCAGAGACTGTCATAAATGGGCACACTCCAGCTGTGCAAACAATGATCCATATTTTGTGTGTTTAAACTGTTTGTCGGAATGACTGTTATTGATTTTATTATTTTTTATAAGTATTTTAAGTTTTGTTAGGTGTTTAGATTATACTACTGACAAGATTTTATTAGATTTATGTTATTATAGTTGACGATTTCTGTATGTTACAATTGTCTCTCATTGCTGTTACAATTGACTCTCTCGGTGCAGCAATTGTAACACTATTCGCTGATCTCATTAAGTGCCATTTCTTAGAATTTTATCGTATTTTTTGTTATTTTCTGTATTTCAATTTAAAATTAGATAACTCAACTATATTGTGACCAAAAATGATTGCGCTGTGATTTTTAATTAAAATAATATGAAGGATTGATTTTATTTTGTTACTATTGACACACCTCTCCCCTACCCATTATTTTTATGACTGCCTTGTTGGTCAAGTGGTTGCAAGCGCGACTACTGAGCATGAAGTCCTGGGTTCGATTCCCAGGTCGAGCAAAGTGTTTTTGGGTTTTCCTTTCAGGGATATCTCAGTAACAGCCACGGAGGCTGGATCTGAGTCCGGTTGATGGCAATAGGCTCACCCCTTATTACATATGACGTAGATATAACTGGCGAAATGTAGGTGTGCTATTAGGGACAACTCTGCCATACCCTACAGGGATTATAGGCGTGATGGTATGATGACATGAAGAAAACGTTCGGTATCATTTCAACAAGTAACTTAAAAACTATTAGGGAAACCTAATTAATCATTTTTATTTTGATGCTTGAATTTTCCATTTGGCTGCAAAACATTACATTGATTGATTTACCGAGGGTGTTCACCCAAGAAAATGTATTCCATTTTAAAATCTTCGCCCCAAGAACATCAAAATAAATTCTGCATAAAATTTAACCATAATATTTGCTTTTTATTTTCCATCAGATTGCAAGGAACACTTCTTAATGCCAGAGCTCTATGCTAATAAAACGAGGGTAGTATTCAAATGTTAGCATCGCCGCACACCCCTGGCGAGATTCCAAAAGTTTCAACTAAATGTAACAGATTTCTTTGATGTTAAACTAAATTAAGGTCTTTAAAATATAGTTTTGCTTGGCACTGATGATATTTACCCTGGGTTTTAAGATAAATAGAAGATATTAATTATGTTTATGTAGCGTAGACAACACGGTACACGATGATTTACTTGTGTTTGTTGTTCTCGCTTACGATGATAGGTGTCACAAATACCTTACCTCGTGTGTAGAAAATGTATTGACTCCTTAACTACTGAACCGATTTTAATAAAAAAAATTGCAAAATAATCTTACTAGAGGACATTGCAACGAATGGCGAGCCCAACTAGTTTAATATAAAAAATACACACATAAAAAAGCATTTATTCCAAGAAGAACAATATACAGAGTGTAAAAGACCTCATCACGAAGCCGTCAACCAAGCATTCTGTACATCAAACTAAGTAACTTTACGCAAAAATGGGAAATGACTTTTTTTTTGGGGTGAAAAATCATGTTTTGTGGTAGAAGTCAATGTAACGCACTCAAAACATTGTGCTGATGGATGGATTGATTAGTAAGGGGCTCGTAGAGGTGTTTAACGTAAAAATATTACATTAAAAACTTGTATTTCAAACAAAAAACTTGTCAAAAAGTTGGAACTTTTGCCCCCAATATCTCCATAACTAGAAGGTTCCCAGGTATGGTGTAAAACAAAAAAAAATATCGCAATGACGAGGAGAACAAGTGCCTTCCGGCTTCGTGAAAAGGTGTTTTACACCCTTTATCTTCTCAACAAACATCGTAACATAGCTAAAACCACTGAATCTAAAATAGCATTTTCAGCAAAAATCATCCCCTAGAGGTGTAAGATATAAGTAGTATAATTTGTATAGAAGTTCGTCAATTCGGCAGAGAACTCGGCTTGTATGTAAATACATTTCTCCAATCACTGGCTACGCGACAGCGGCAAGCGTATGTGTTGGATTGCCGGCCAATATCGCACACGTAACCACATTACGTCCAATTAATTAAAACCGTAAGCTAATTACTTACAACTTTCCGATAATTTTACGTCGATTTAATTAAGAATTTGGAAATTGCTGTTTATTTGACTAGCCTATATTTTTTCAATTATGCAGCTTCGATCCTGACCTTCAGATGATAGACAGTCTTAACTGGTACTCACGACTGCTACAGTACTTACCTGTAGGTACTACAGACCCTTTTTATTGACCAATTTAAAGGAATATACCTACAATGCAATGTTTTTACCAGAAAGAATATAGGTATATTATTGTAGGAATATTCTTTCTGGCAAGTGTAGTCACGGGCGAATCCTAAATGACTGAGCACTAGGCTCGTCTGGTCTTGTCATAGCTATAATGATTGATAAACAAACGTACCGCCATCTTTATTCTTCGTTGGCCTACTGAGTTTCGTCCTATATTCATGAAGTGAAGAAGCATTAAAGTCAAATCGGTTAAACTAGGCAAAACAATTGAATGTGAACTTGTACTAAAATCACGCAATTGTAAACGATATGTATCACTACCCGTACTAACTGTCGTTAAACATTATATCTCACGCGTATTATGATACAGGACCTGTGTTTTTAACTACATAAATTATCATATCTGTCAGCATTTGATCGTCAGAGAGAGACAAAGAAAATTAGGGTTTTTTGAGATTAAATAAAACAGTAGGTTAATGAAAACTTGTTTTTTATTTCAGTTTCAAATAAAATCATTCAATTGTCGGCTGTAAAAAAATGATACGACAAGTTAAAAATGTGATTCTACTGATATCTACCAAATTAAAATCTTACATTCGCTGTCAGGCAACGCCCCCGGCGTTGCCTGACAGCGAATGTAAGGATAAGCTAAGGATAAGCTCATTAAGTCAAAAGCACATCTCTTTGTATATAACGAATGTGGGACTAAGGAAGAAAATTAGATGAAAGTTTGTATGGAACTTCATAAGTTTTTCCGATGAGAGTTCTTACGTTTAAGGATACATTTACATTTGACATCGTGGTGAAACGATTAGCCAATCAACTGCAGCCGTTTGCCTAATTATATCCTGCAAATGGAGGTTCATGGACGGCTCACACCTCAAGTGCGTATGCGGCGTCTCCCCATAGACAATGGCCCATCTTCCATCTTGCACCTGCACACCTGATGACCTACTCACTCCATCAGTGAGCGAGGTTCGAGTGGCTGAGTTTTGGGCTAAACATATTAGAAACTTTTTGCTATCGATACGCTAAGAAGAAGAAGGATATTAGGATACATAATAATAAAGAGCTATAATGATTGGGTATAAGGCATAATTAATAGCCGGCTCTTTAGTAAACTGATCCCGCTCATTTAGATCCCGCGGGATCAGTTAACTGAATTATTATTTTTATGTCATTTTCTTTAGTAGATTGCTCTCGCTCTTAAAATAAAATAAAAAATGCAAACGAATGAATTACGTCTGCGTAGGTACTTTTCGCGAGTCACAGGAAGAAGTTTTACCTGGCGACAAACGGGGAAAAAAGTTCCCGTTTGTTGTCAGGCATATAAATAATACACTTATGTTACCCAAGAAGTACCAGGCTGGCATAGGCTCGAGGTGGTATGCATTTCAAATCACAAAATTGGTCAACGGGATCAGTTGACCAATTCAAAAATTCATTAGGTCGACTGATCCCGCGGGACCCGCCTGTGTAAGACCAGAGTTTAAAGATGTAATATATTCTTTCTACCTTGTTCGCATTAAAACCTCTAAGAAACGTCAGATCTCAAGATCCCACAATCTGCATAATAAAGTTAATAAAATTCAACTTACCATTTAGAATTTTAATCTGTTTAAGCAAGTCTTCGTAATATTTGAGTTCGTCTTTTTCTGTAACATTCAAAATTAGAGGTATTAAAACAAAAACTAATTTGAATCAAACTTACAAAATATTCTTTCAAAGGTTTACCTTCTTTACTGATCATTTGTACTAAAAAACAAAAATATTCATAAATATAGTAGGGATGTCGATACACACACTTACAAAGGTTCCTTGAAATGGGCTCCTTTCATGGAATGCACCGAATTACCAATCGACACGAGACCTTATTAGCAACAATTTTGACCCCGATAACATTTGGTGCTCAAACTGTTTTTTTTTGGAGAAATTGAACTTGAAAAGTTTTTTTTTTTAAATTTCTGCGTCTAATCTCCGGTCCCGTCGGTATGAAGCCGTGTGGTATCCGGCAGAGTAGAATAGAACCCATTCTTTACACTCACGGGTGTCGTATAAGGCGACTAATGTCTGAGGCAGAACACCTTGCGCCTCCGTAGACCAGAGAATGGGCAGCAGCGTTTTCTGTTAGTCTTTGATCACTGCGATCTCCAATCCGCCTGCCAAGCGTGGAGATTACGGTAAATACCTCCCATCATGGGAGAGGCTTATGTCCAGCAGTGGACGATATGGGCTGTTGTAGTAATCCTTTTTGCAAATTAACTCGAATATTACCCATTTCAAGGAATGCACTGAATTACCAGGTCCATTAAATATTACTGCAGACAGAAAGTAGTACCATATTTATGCTCGTGACTGTACATAAACAGTACTTACGCATAGCTTTCTTGTATTGCTTCTGATCCTTTTTTGCTGAAAAGTATAGAAATTAAAAATATAGGCGAATCCAATTAGAATAGAATATACTATAAAAAGTAAAATATTCAATTAATCTTCTCAAACCTTCTTCTGTATCAGTAAGACCAGTGGTCAGTGACATCTTCTTATGAATCAGTTATTTGAAGTGTAAAGCAAAAAAAAAACTTCACTAACCTCCCTATTTTTAACCGACTTCAAAAAGGAGGAGGTTCTCAATTGGATTGTTTTTTTTAATGTATGTACACCTATTACGCTGAGATTTATGATCCGATTTACGTGATTCTTCTTTAATTTGATGCGAAATAGTTGCCTTTTGGTCCCATAAAAATTTAACATAGTTTGGCCCAGTAGTTTTCATTTTATGAACATTTTTACTTCAGTCGTGTGGTATAATTTCGTGTATGTTCACCGATTTCTCCTCTATTTGTGGAGCGACGCTCAAAAAATTTTTTTTTATTAGAAAGAGTATACTCCTGAAATGGTCGCATTTAAATTTGGTGAAGATCTGATGCTGATCTTCGGAGATATATAATGGAAATCTTCAAAAGTAGACTGTAAATCGGTCGTGATTGCTGCAATCGCTTGGATGTTTATTGTTTATACAACATCATGACGTAACATCACGCCTGTATGCTCTGAGGGGTACGCAGATGTGTACAATACACCCAAATTTCGACAGTTTAGGTATGTTAAGTTCCACTTATTGGGGATAAGCCATGACATGTATTGTTACCAATGTAAAATAAATGCATAGCAAATATTTGTATGGGATATCACAACTAAACAAAATTGCAAAAAAAATTAAACAGACTTCAAAAAACACAAAACAAAATAGAGAAGTTAGTTTTATATTTTTTGCAAAAAAGTTTTTTTTTTTTTTAAGTAATAGTATAGCGACTCACCCATGGTATTAAAATACTTTTTGATTTCTGTAAAAGGAGTGCAATTGTATTAGAATCCAGAAACACATAAAAATATATCATAGTTAATACTGGGATCACCAGCGTCTCAACTCGATTAGTTTGGGATATTTTCTAGAAACGGCAACGCCTCGGATACGGACCAGCTAGTACAATGTTCCTCAACCTGTAGTCCACGAACCCCTGGGGGCCGCACTGTATATGTAGGGGGATCCGAGGCAATGAAACATTTACTGCTTTTCTTAACCACATCCTGTATGAAAAAGCATTATCTGGTCTTGTAAAAACAAATACGTAAAGAGATTACAAGTGGAATCCGATTTGAGTTTACAACTTTGTAGTAACATTAACCCGAATTAAAATAAGAAAAACAAAACACGTTTTTTATTTAAAAAAAAAGTTTTATTTTTTTGTAGTACTAAAACAAATGGTTCGAAATTTATTTTGATATTTTTTATTTAGGGGTCCTTGATAATTCACTTGATTTCCTAGGAGTCCGTGGCTAATAAAGGTTGGGAAACGCATTTGTACCAACTCAGTTACAAATGAGGTAAGGTGATGCCAATCTGCTGCTCTGTTAAAGACTATAATAGCTACCATTTCATTTATTAATTTTAATAAAATAAATGATAATAATGTTTTTTTTTTTTTTGTAATTAACATCGCGTTTCGTTATCACACAGATTGAATTACCAAAATACAGGTATTACACATGTTTTATGAATACTACGAAGTTACCTTTACTGTTCAGTGATGTATCTTCTGATGATGATGATGCCGCTTCTAATGAACTTCCATCGTCCAAACCACCCAACGCACTCAAACTTGACACTGAAATATCATCATCATCATCATTTCAGACGAAAGACGTCCACTGCTGGACATAGGCCTCCCCCAAGAAGGGGCGTTTTTGCCATAATCGCCACGCTTGACAGGCGGGTTGGCGATCGCAGTGCGGTTGTTACAAAAGCACAGAGAACGCTGCTGCCCAATCTCTGTTAAGTCCCTTAGTCGCCTCTTACGACACCCACGGGAAGATATGGGATGGTGCTATTCTTTACGTCTGACACCACGCAGACTGAAATAAATTATGTACTAGCTGACCCGCGCAACTTCGTCTGCGTCATATGAGAGAGAGTGTGAGTCAACCTTAAAAGATAGACATGCTGTCGCGGATTTTTTTTAGAACGTTTTAAGAGGAACAATACCCTCATACATGATTGTTGCGTAACTTTAACTGTTTATGCAGCGCTCGCAACGGAATTTCTCAAAAGAAATAAATTTTCCCTGTTTTTGCAACAAATCTTTGGATGCTCCGCTCATTTTAGTTGTAGCGAGATGTTAGATAACCTATAGCCGTCTTCGTTAAATGACAATATATATATAGTATTAATAATATTATTATTATTATATTGTATTTTAATTATCGGAGCTATCTTGGATTTTCATTTTGACTTCATTTTCATTATCAGCGACCCCAAAAACTACGAAAACGACGCCCATAAAGAAAAACTGAAATTTTTCCTCGCCGCTGTCTTGGATTTTCATTTTGACCTCATTTTCATTGTCAGCGACTCCAAAAACCACTAAAGCAACACCCGTGAAGAAAACACCGAAAATTTTCGTCATCGCCATCTTGAATTTTCATTTTGACCTCATTTTCATTATCACCAACCAAAAACCACGAAAACGACACCCATGAAGATAAATATAATTATAATATTTATTATTATTATTAACCACGAAGGGTATGGCGGGGTCTATTCGCTCGCTTCGCTCAATCACTCGACCCCGCCATACCCTTCCTGTGTAGTACCGACCCCAACATAGTTGGGAAATATGTCCTACTACACACACTCACACACATATCACAGCATACGGCATTTTCTTACGTGACGATTTCCACTAAATTGCACTCCTAGTAAGCCGCGATTAAGAACTACGTCGCGTTCCAAAAAATATACATGTCGAATTGAGAACTTACTTCTTTTTATTTCGTCGGTTAAAAAACCGATCTTGAGGTAACTGACACGGGCGTGGGTCATTCGATTCAGAAAATGCAGTGAAATGAATAACGCCGCCGTCTATCGACCACTGCTAAAATATAATGCACGACGATTGCACGGAAATCATGCTATGTACATTTTCAAAGCAGCATCATGTAGAGTAAACTAATCTAGAGTACCGCAGCACGGGCTATAATAACTTTTTTAGCCGATCAGTCGATTTAAAGTTATCTGAGACTGGACAGAGATACCTAACGACAAAATCACTAACTTTTGGTTGCTAATTACTAACGAATAAATTCGGTTGCAATAGCAATTATTTCGTTCCGGCCCTTTTAGTCATTAGTACCATCATAGTACAATAGATGTCGCTGCATCTTACACTTGATGGTAGTTCTTCTTGAACACTCTAAATTCATATATCTTTTGATAGAATTAACCGATATGAAACAAAAACTAAATAATACCTCAAGATACGCACAATCCCTAGGTATAAAAGTTATCTACATTGATTTCGTAAATTTTACGTGATGCTTGATCATCGAAACAGACAAACAGATAAACAGACAAAAATTCCAAAAATGCTGGAAATGAGTTCTGTTGGTTATCCTTTCACATTTTTTTTTTAATATTTTCAATGTACAAAAAATATTTTTCTACAGATTTATTATATGTATAGATTAAAAGACGAGTTTTAAGAACAAAAATGTAAAAGCAGTTTTTAGGTATCGGGCGTGAATAGAAAGGCAGAGGTGAATCGAGCCAAATTTTGAAATAGATTTTAACGTTGAATTAATATGATGCCATTTAACAAGGTCTTTAGATAATTACAATTAAATAAAATAGAGTTCTTAGTACCAAATCATATTAATTCAACGTTAAAATTCCTTTGAAAGTTATTCACGATTCACCCCTGTCTCTATTCACTCTGTTTCACCCGGTACCTAAACAGAGGAAATTTGGGATGTTTGCTTTAAAATACATTGGACAAAATGTATGAGGTCTATAATAAAATGAAACAAGATTTAAACGAAACTAAACAGAGCCCTTCTGGTGATCAAGCAAACATGAAGAAGTACATTATCTCTCAAAGTCAGTAGACTCGACTTCAAACCGAACTGGGGACACTGGTCCGTAGTCTGGTTCGAAGTCCACTCTGCAGTGCTCGTGGCCTACCATGGAGTCTTAAAACAGGATCGTTTTAATCTTGTTCCAGTGTGGGTAAGACGGAGCTATAGGTGACGTCTAGCGCCATCTCTTTCCCACACTGGAATAAAATTAAAACAATCCTGCTTTAAGACATCATGGTCTCTATTTTCCTGTACTAAGACAACCTATGCTTATTTTTATAGCTAACCTCTCCCGTGGTGTCATAGCAAATGAAATAATACAATATTTTTAAATAGAAATCGCTCTGTTTTTGCTGAAATAATTGAACAAATACTGTGTTATTATTATAGTAGGTACTTACACAGTGTTTCAAAGCGATCTTTACTACCACAACTCGCATAATACGTTAGTGAAACGAGCTGTAAAATGAAGGTTAATAAATTATTCATCCAGCACTAATACATGATACTTAGATAATTATGTATGATTATCATAACACTTTAAGTTTAAATATAATGATGGGATAGGTAGCGTAAGGCCCATAGGGTGTATATACATAACCAATAAGTCTTTTTTAATATTTAATATTATTTTTTTAATAATAGTATTTTTTCACAGATTGGACTAAACTAATTATCATCATTGAAGTTTAACACCACGTCAGTAAATTTTTGGCGGTTTAGAATGCCGTTTGTCGGAGATTCGGAAAACGCGTTGTTTCAATCAATCAGAAAGAAACAATAGCTCTAATTTGAAGTGAACACAAATTATAAATTGATATTGTACGATTACCTAGGTACGTATAATTACGCTTTTTTTTTTCACTCTCCTTTATAGCTAATATTTTTGACTTACGTGGTGTTAGGACTTCAACGACACTATTCTATTGTTAAATGTAGGTACGGATTTTTTTTGCTGCAGATCTTCGCACATTGCTTTTGGAGATAGCTCTGACAGCATGTCCCAGAAAAGTGAGATCATATTTAAGGGTGCAGTACAGACCATCTAGCTGAACAATCTTCATGGAACCTACTTCGTTATTGCGAAAAAAAAAACACAACATGTCCCATATATATGGGTCGAGTAAGTATTGAAATTTTGTATGGGATAGCCAAAGAGATGTAAGACTTATAGAGCACATTGGAAATAAAGTCATACAAAAATGTTGATCTCAACCAATTTCGATTTTGAGGCACGAATGCTACCTGACCAAAAACATCCAAATATTTACGAGTGATAGACGGTACAAGACAAAGAAAATGATAATGCAATACTTGTTACTACTTAGTAACAAGTCGCTCTGTCTACTGTCATACGTCCGCTTATCAGGTAACATTTGTGGGTCAAAATCGTAAATGTTCAGGATCAAAAGTTTTGTACGAAAATATTCCCAATCCTCTTTGAATCTTTTAAATCTCTTTGTACCTGAGAAACGGGCGTGTGACACCAAACAGATCGATTTGTTACTAAGTAGTAACAAGTATTAGATTATGATTTTCTTTTTCTTCGTCTTGTACCGAACGTATTTGAATGTTTTTGGGGACAGCTGAATATTTTTTCGCAATTACGATGATGGTCCCATGAAAAACAAAAAATGTTGGAGTTTGAAAGCATATAATACCACATCCTTAAAATGACCTCAAGATTCAGATACGTGGTATTTCTATTTTCCTCTTTTAGCTTAAAAGTAAAAACAAAACCAAACTCACCGCTATAAGTAAATAAAAGTGAAAATACATTACAACCGTTATCGAAGGTTTACTTGTAGACGAATGGTGACCTGACGATATTACACGCGTTCAATTAATTAGTGTAGGTAATATCGTCTTTTATTAAGAACCGTGGAACTGCTTTCCGATACGTTAACGTAGTTTTAATTAAATTAGAACTTAATTGAATACCTATTGCGTAGTTCTAGTACTCTGATGTTAGAATAGTTTTGCTGAGGGTTTTTTTATATATCAATAATAAAAAAAATAATGAAAATTATTTACAGCTTCTAAGATGACTATAAATTACACATTACACAACAATCCAAGCACAGAAAAAGTCATCACCCGCCTACCCTTTTCCCAACTATGTTGGGGTCGGCTTCCAGTCTAACTGGATGCAGCTGAATACAAGTATTTTAAATGAAGCGACTGCCTATCTGACCTATACAATCCAGTTAGTACTAAGTTCAACGAGACCCCTTGGTAGGTAAGTCTGGTTGTCAGTCTTTCGGGTCACTGACTACCTGTAACGACTGTCAAAGATCTACAAATAACAGCCGACGTTAACCGCAACGAGCGTCGGCGGCCACGTGGTGGCCGATAGGCTAGCTGGCCGTCCGTCCGTCTTATGGCGACAGATCGTGTCGACGGCGCGTTCGTGTGCCACGCGAGCCTCAAAGAGATGTCAGCAAAAGGAAGGGGTCCAACAAGGGCCGATGCCTGCCGGGGCTGCTAGACTGTTCGAAGAGATACCGTGGCGCCGGAACACAAAGGGCGATGTAGAAACATGGATGGGTTTTAGTCAGTAAAAGTCTGACACTCCCTCCTGCTCCGCCCAGAGCAGGAGGAGTTATTTGATGATTACCCATCCGAAACAAAAAAAGGGAGCTTGTGGCTATAACATAATACCAGCTGCTCGGATCAATCTTCAGGTTAAGCCGGCTTGGCTAGGTTGGTCCGTCGATGGGTGATGACCACCCAATACATACCGAGTGTCATTAACGTGTAAGCACGTAAAGCCGTTGGTCCCGGCTGTCATTTGCAGATCTTTGACAGTCGTTAGGTAGTCGGAGGCCCAAAAAGTCCGACAACCAGTCTTACCAAGACGTATCGTATTACCCGGTACTAACTGGGTTGTGGAGGTCAGATAGGCAGTCGCTCCATGTAAAATACTGTTATTCAGCTGCATCCGGTTAGACTGGAAGCCGACCCCAACATAGTTGGGAAAAGGCTAGGCAGATGATGAAGTGATAACTCTAATAACTGCTAGAAGTCATCAAAACTTCGTGTTTCGTACTATCTGACCATAGAGTCAACCATAGACCATAGAGTCTAGACCTGTCGTGTCAGCTACTACCCAATGAAAATCGTTGTGGGAACCATAGATAATAAATACAGATAACTATGAAATACAGATACATATGATGCGCCATAACTTCTTTCATTTAAAGAAATAGGCGACGAGACGTTGGTAGCTTCGCTTCACGGCCTGGCTCATCGGCGTAATGTTGCCTGCCTGTCGGTCTTCTACAGACTGTATTTCAGAGTGTGTGCGCAGGAGCTCCACGACCTGGCCCCTTATTCACAACGCTTCGATTCGATTTTCGATTCGGTAAGTCGTATGTCTATCTTTTTTTGACATTACGAAATCGAGCGAGATAGACATACGACTTTCCGAATCGAAAATCGAATCGAAGCGTTGTGAATAGCTATGCTGATCCCACCATCACCCATTTACTACCGGACTAGCAGACGTACTGCGGCGTACCATCCGCACTTGGTGGATATCCCGACGAGTCGTACACAGCGCTTCTCTTCCATTTTTATTATACGCACTGCCAAAGTGTGGAACTCTCTGCCTGTATCTGTATTCCCACCTACATTTAACCCGCCTGCCTACAAAGCAAGAGTGAACAGACATCTTTTAGGCACGCTCGTTCCATCATAGACCTCATCCATCGCTTTCCATCAGGCGTTATCGAGGTCAAGAGCAGGCCGATTTTATATTAAAGAATAAAACACTTAGTTTCTGAGAAACGTACTGTATTCATGATTATGAACACATTGTAGTATTTTTAATTCTAACTAGCTTTTGCCCACGAACTTCGTCCGCATGAAGTTATTTTAAACTAATTACTATTTGAATCGGATTTTGTTAACAATTTCGAGATTTTTTCATTAAAAGTAGCTTAGCATAACCTAAGATTAGCTATCTGCCAGTAAAAAGTCCCGTCAAAATCGGTCTAGTGGTTTTGGAGATTATCCGGAACAAACAGACAGACAAGTATGACAATTTTTTTTTTGTCACAATTGCAGTAATTTTTACTTTCTTTTGCATTCAGTAAAAGCTGTTACTTAGTAATTACAAACAAAAACTTCAATTTAATTTATTTGTACAGATTAGGTTTTATTTTCTTTTTGTGAAAATTGTGAACGTGTGATGTAGCTACTCACAAGAAAAGCTAAATTTATAATTATTTAACCGATGATAAGATTTAGTAATCCTTATCCATGCATCCTGTTTGATGCATTATCTGAAAGTAGATGAATTTAACTAAATGGGGATGATGACTGACTAAAAAAATATGATTCTGTTTAGTCCGGCAGTTAGATTATCGAAAAATATTGGATACGTGTTTTTTTTTTATCAAATTAATAAAAATTGACGAAGATAAAACGTGTCAAAGATCGAAGCACTGTATCGTCTTTATTTTTTGTTTATGTTGAAAAAGAAAAAAATATGTGTCTAATATTTTTTGGAAATCTATCTGACGGACTAATTAGATTTTTTTTGTAATCTACCCTATTCTCTTAAAAAAGATAATTGCGTCCACATAACTAGATTAGCACTATCATTATTTTACTGTAGCTCATCTTCAAAACAAGTTGGTACTAACATTAAAGTTTTTATCTCACTTCTACAGTTTATTGCAGTGCAAAGAAACCTGCACATGAAGATGAGTGGTCCAAGTAATTGCAGGTCATCATTCACCTTGTAACTGTGAGCGCTCGACAAACTTGGCGCAAGAAACTGTCGCATCTGTGGTCCGACGAGATGAAAAATTGAGAGTAAATCTAATTTGTTATCTCTAGATGCTACGTAAGATTTCTCAATAACATCTTAAATAATAATAAAATAGTTTATTGTCACAAAGAAACGTACATTTTGTGTGTTTCGTTAGCTTTAAATTTGAATCTAGGAACAAAAATGGTGGCTTGATATAGAAGAAACTTACCGACGCGACGTCTTTTCACCGCTTTGCGCTGTCCCGGGACCAGGAATCCATTTACAGAGGTTCACAGCACTTAGCACAAGAAGATTAGACAGTTTCCACAGTTCATAATTAATAATTTTCAGAGTTTTCTTAATATTTTACGGAGCCACGCACGCGTTTTTTCAAGATGTCTCTCAAGGCAGCGCTATCGCTCACTTGTTCAGAGCGCGGTAGTTTCCCGCGCGTCTGATTGGTCGAGCGCGTTGAGGCGGGAAAGATGGTTCGTTTCAAATCAAGCCAGTAAGAAATAAACCCAACACATTAGTATACACTGTTTAACAAGATGCTAACTATGCTGCAGAAGTCTGTATACAGATATTGTGTGCCCTGCCTCTCAAACTAGGATAACCTGTATCTTAAGAGACAGTGTCTAGCTGTGAGATTACTTAAAAATATGGATTATACTACTGCGGACTGTGCCAACTTATTGTAACAATCAGATTTATTTTAAACATTATATTTTAAGAAATAGGAAAGGAAAATAGTACAACTATGTATGTGAATGTGTACCGAGAGAACCAAGGTTACCGAAGTAGCCCGGAGAATTGCCAAACTTAAGTGGCAGTGGGCAGGGCACATTGCTCGCAGAACGGATGGCCGATGGGGCCGAAAAGTTCTGGAGTGGCGACCGCGAACCGGAAGACGTTGCGTTGGAAGGCCTCTCACTATGGGGACCGATGACCTGGTGAAGGTTGCGGGAATCCGCTGGATGCGAGTCGCACGGGATCGGTCAATGTGGCGACACTTAGAGGAGGCCAATGTCGTACGTCTTTCGGCAGAAATGATGATGATTTTGATGATCTGAATGTGTGTGGGGATGTTTTTATGATGTATGTATATGTGGTGAGTTTTTGTGTGATTCAGTTTGTGTATAGTTAGGGTTGCCATACGTCCCGTATATACGGGACTGTCACCGTATTTGATCATCCCGTCCCGTATTACTGCTTGTCCCGTATTTGTCCCGTATTTCGACAAAATACGAAACAGGTCCTCGGTAGAGACCTGTGGTAGAGACCATTGAATCCATATTGATTTGTCATTACAATTTTAAAATGACATGCGCCCAGTTCTATGATTATATAAAAAAAGAAAAAGAATTTATTGCAAAAGTAAAATCAACTTCAAAATATGACTGGGCAAAAAAATAAATACCTGAGTAATATTATGTTAATTAAAAAAATTGTTTATTTAAGACTGAATAAAAAGTATGATTCAATAATTTTTGTTTAATTTATTTTACAGTTTTGATAAGTTTGAGATCAGAGGGAATCTGTTAGAAAATACATTAGTTTGTTTCTTCTCGCTATGTAGGAAGGTACACATGCGTGCTATGATAAGTAGGTATGGTGTAGTTGAAAAACCCCGTGTCGGTGTTGAATGTGTTATGTACGATTACTTATGAGTTTTGGGTATCGGAAGAAAAAACGTCCCGTATTGGTTCCCAGAAGTTATGGCAACGCTATGTATAGTCCTGTTGAAGTAGCCATTCCGTCACCTTAGGTTTTAAATCTCCCACCTAGACATGAGTTGCCATGGCTGACCTGGAAGTCTTTAAGTCGGTTAGCCGCAGCTAGGAAAACCTGCTCAGGTAGAGATTCATTAGTGACTCTTCCCTGGAGTGTAAATGTAATAATAATAATAATACATTTTTATTTCATAAAAAGGAGATTGTAGTATATGAGCATACACAGAGTTATACATAATATGTTTGTACCGTGTCAATCACAATCAGGTGGGTGAAGTTCTGCTTTCCTAGCTAGGTTATAGAATAACCTGTATTAAGGATTAGCAGTCCCTGTCCCTTACAAAAGTTACAATAAACTAGTACAATTTTTATTTTTATTTTTTATACTACAATATTTTTTTATAATAAATTGAATACGTGCAAGTGTGTGTGAGTGTGTGATTGTATGTGTGTAAGTGGTAAGTGCGTGTACGTGTGTGTGTGTGTATGTGTGTGTGTGTGATGGAGTGGAAGAGAGTGTGTGTTCGTTTTGATTGAGGTCAAGTGAGGTAAAATTTGATCTGTCACTGTCACTGACACCTATTGAGATAATTTTCTGTTTCATCATAGCTTTTATTTTGAAGAAATGAACGTAGAATTTTTTTACACTTAAAGTTGGATA
The DNA here is from genome assembly GCA_905147715.2 of Xestia xanthographa. NCBI lineage: Eukaryota > Metazoa > Arthropoda > Insecta > Lepidoptera > Noctuidae > Xestia > Xestia xanthographa. Next base: position 6,544,903 of record LR990655.1, read on the forward strand.
GTCCGTAGATCAAGCAGATTTTGTTAAATTTATTGTACAGAGTCGGGCCTAAGCAGTTGCAAAATCTACGTGCAAATGATGTGCGCATTTGTGGAAGAGTGCAGATTAAGTCTTTCCTACGCTTAGTTACTATTTTATAAGGGGTTTTACGGTGCTGTAGGAGAACTGTTTGAAGGATGAAATGTTGTCGAACGTTAAGAACATTACAACTACTATACAATAGATCAGTAGGGAACATGAAGGGTCTTGAGGTAGCTACTTTCAGTACCGCTCTGTGTGCAATCTTGAGTGGTTTTAGTATTGTTTTCGCAGCACCACCCCAGCATGTGATACAGTATGTAACAATAGATAAACACAGGGAAAAATAAACTACACGTATAACATTTGGGTTTGCGATACTTCGGAGGGTTTTAAATATATAAATTAACTTGCGGACTCTACTGGTGAGTTGGTTAATTTGAGTTTTAAAATTAAGGTTTTTGTCTATATATACTCCTAAATATTTGATATTGTCGACTACATTTAGGGACGGGCAGAGGCAAGAGTCATTTCCTTGTAGACACCTGTATTTGTGGGCTTCAATAGATACAGGAAATCTTGGGTGAGTGGCGGGACTTATTGAATAGGTGATAAAGTTAGTTTTGGAGGTGTTGAGTGTTAGAGAGTGAGAATAGAGCCAATTTAGGGTTTTGTTAAAACCAGACTGTGCTATTTGCTCAAGTTCCGACCAGGTGTCAGCAACAAAGGTTATAGCAGTGTCATCTGCAAAAGTTACTATCTTTGCATTTGTAATGTTCAGGTTGCATAAGTCGTTTATAAAAACTAGAAAAAGTGTCGGACCCAATATGCTTCCTTGGGGCACTCCGTAATAGATGGGAAGCTCTTCGCTTTTATGTTTATCTATACTAACCATTTGAGCGCGATCCGAGAGATAGTTTCGGAAAAGATCCAATTGCAAGCCCCTGACACCAATCCTCTCCAGTTTTAATAAGAGCAAAGAAATTGGAACGGTGTCAAAGGCTTTCGCAAGATCTATAAACATAGTTAATACCCTTTTGTTTTTGTCTAAGTTATGCACTATATTGTTAAGAAAATCTTGCACTGCATCTGTTGTGGATTTACCTTTGCGAAAGCCAAATTGCTGCGAAGATATAAGATGATTATGTTCAAGGTAATTAACCAGTCTTTTATTTATGAGGCGTTCGAGGACCTTTGATATGGCAGTCAGAACAGCTATTGGGCGATAATTACTGGGCACCTTCCCGTCCCCTCCCTTAAAGACTGGGTGAATTATTGCCTTTTTAAGGGAAGTAGAAAAGATACCAGTATCGAAGCATATATTAAAAATATGGCTTAGGATAGGTGCCAGGATATTTGCGTATTTTTTTAAAAAGTAAGGCGTGATGCCATCCCAGCCAGTAGCAGCATTAGACCGTAACGTATTAACGACAGTAATCAGCCAGTGCGGAGCCAGTGCTTGATTCCCGTTATCTTTTATAATGTTATTGGCAAGCTTTTTGCCGATATTAACAAAATATGAATTAACGCTATTACATGATTGTTTAGATGAGAGTGACAATGAAAGTAATTGTGTAGCTGTGGTTTTAGTTTTTGAAGTACTGGTTACACGTTTGATGGTATCCCATAAGGTTTTTGGGTTATTACCTGCCTTAGCTAACTCTTGAGTATCATACAGTCTTTTTGCTTTCTTTAGAATACTAACACAATGATTTCTGAATCTCTTATAAGTAATTTTAATTATCTCATTCTCTGGAGTTTTTTTTACTTTTTTATGAAGCGCGTCTCTATTCCTAATGCACCGCAATAAGCCAGGTGTTATCCAGGGCTTTAAAATCCTTTTTTTAGGGGGAACTTTTTTGATAATCGTATTATCCGAAATGGCAGAACTAATAAGTTTTATGAGTTTATCAGTAACAGTATTAGCGTCTCTTTCGTCGTAAAGAGGCTTAAGATCTAATTGCCTTATACTTTCATCAAGCCCCTCATAGTCTATCTTTGTAACTGTAGAGCAAGCTGCTTTTTTCAAGTCTTGGTTTTGGATGCATAATAAGGTGGAGAAATGATCGGTGATTGTGGAACTATAGACGAATGTACGAGTGGGACACTTTGTTCTTAGTATCGTGTGGTCTAGACAGTTATCACCTCTGGTTGGAAGAACATGGGCAGGTAGATAACCATGAAAAGCAAGACAGTCCAAGTATTCGTGAGAACGCATGTCAGACGTGTTTGATTTTATATCTAAATTTAAATCACCAGTTATTATTACAGATTTGAATGCGTGAAGCGAAGAGAGGACATTATTGAGGGCAGCTATAAAACTTCGTATGCAGTCAGTAGATGGTGAGCGATATATGCACACTATCGCTACCTCAGAACCAATTTGTATATGAGACCAGAGGCTGATTGGTAAAAGTCTGGTTCTTCACAGGTAGCTAACAAGTTTGACTTGAGATATACCACAACACCATCACTTTGGTTTTTATGTTTGGTGGTCTTAAATATATTATAGTTTTGCATGATTGGAATATTATTATAGTTACTAGCACAAGGTAGCCAGCATTCGGTCAGTACGACCAAATCGCAGTCAAAAGAAATGCGGTGTAAGAGCGTTTGAAGACTTAAAAAGTTACGAGTTATAGATCGAATATTTTGTGACAAAATTTGTATATACTTATGCGGATGCAAAAGTATCGAATGAGTATCTTCAGGTGTACATGTATGGGTTATTGACACAGAGAGCTGGTCAATATTGTCAATTAATTGGTGGTGCTGTTCCACAAACGATGGTGCACTTATTATCGTGTCCTGCGTGTCCTGTTGTTTGTTCATTACAGGAACTGATGGACGCTACCGAAACCGCCAAACTAGTAGCTCAGTTCTGGGCCGACTCAATTTAGATTGCCATCGACACGCTAAGAAGAAGAATTAAAGCTTTGACGCCTGTAATCTTCGATAGGTTAGGCAGAAGTGTATCTCACCACATTTCCCCAGTTGTTTAAGTGCCATGCTAGCGAGTCTATTGCCATCATACGGGTACAAATCCAAACTCCGTGGCTTTTACTGAAAAAATCCTGATGAAAAAACCGGATAACACTTTGCCTGGCCCGGTAATCGAACCCATATCCTCATGCCCCACCAGTCGCTAGACCAACAAGACAGAAACATCGAGGCAACAAATTTTATAAAAAAAATATTTAGGAGGAAAAAATAAACGGTCAAATTAAGAACCACCTTCATAAAGTCCCTAAAATTACTTGTGTACGTTTCTATGAAAATAAAGCGTTCTTTATTCATCCAACGTTAATTAAACTTCTATTCATAAAATGACTCACAAAAGAGCTTTCTCATTATTTTCTATCACGGCTCTTTATGAAGTGGACTGTCTTATCGGTCTTTTTATTATCTCGTATATCGTATGTTTGAGAATATCTGTGTTAATGAAGCATGCATTAGTATTACATAGAATTAGAAACTATACTTATGGTACCTTTTAAAATCTAGGTGGAGTATGGACCCCTCACCATTATAGGGATGAGGGTATTATAGTCTGCGCCAGATAACTAGGAAATAAAGGTCATTAACCCGCATACATTTATTCAAATACATAATTCCGAAAACAGAAATAATGACATTAACTTGTCCCGAAACGACCTTTATCGTGATCCTTGACTTTTTCTAGTAATAAAAAACGATTCATAATGTATTGTCGGGGTACCTACGCAGAGAAATTAAGGAAAGAGCAATGACCTTTAATTCCTGCTTATCTGGCGCAGACTATACGTAGAATAAATTGCAATTTCTAACACAAGTCACAAAAGGTTTTTTCTAGGCAAGCGTGCTCCAGCCTAGGCCGCTTCATCGCTTCACATAAAATGAGTTGCGGCCAATCGCAAGCCTATTTACCCTAAAAAAAAAACCTCGTTTTGAAGAAGGGATAAAAATTCGTATAGGACCTCTCAGTCTGGATTAGTGCTGGGTTACTGCAAATAGGCTTGCGTTGTTGATATAATCAGAGTCAGTAGGCCTGAAGTGAAGTCACAATGTTCCCACTGTTGAGAAACAAGCTTACTCTCTGTGGGCCGAAACCCAATACGGGAACAGTGCGGGTTGGTAGATGACAAATATCTTCGAATATTCGCCCTCCTTTTACTCGTCAAGCACTTCTCTGGCTTTCCTTAAATCTTACACATAACATAAGTTACATAAACACAACTTGAACAACAACAACGCATACATTGTACAAATTCACACGTGTTTATTCAGCTTATTATTTATTCAGCTCATTCAATACCCGAACTTTATTCGCGTGACGCGTCAAATGTGAGAGAAATGCTGTCTGAATATTTCACCGTTGTTTTGTAACGTTGAGTCCCGATTTTGCTTGCTCGAAGACAAAATTTGGGTAAACATTCGCGGAGGGGATGAAGCTATGAAAGTGTAAAGGTAGTTAGGTAGAACGTTGCGAGTTGTTAGCAATAGTTTATGCTGATGTTTCATGAAGTTTGTGTATTGCAACTAGTGTATATAGCCCTCGTATTTATTATCGTAGCCCTTCGTGTCCAATTCTATAATGCGTTTAGGAAACTGATGGGGTTGCCATGGCGTTTGCAGTACGTTAGGGATGTTTGTGGCGGCGCGTGTAGATTAATTTACACAATAATAGGTACCGTTTAGTCTACATTTGACAGATTCTACTTTTGACAGCATATTCTGTATTTGACAGATTCTACAATCGACAGGTTCTATGTTTGACAGATTCTACAATCGACAGATTCTCAAGCGTGCAGCATCGATGGTGGATCGTGTTATGACCAGCACTAACAGGGTTCTAATAAAAATGATTGCTGACAGAGTGGACTGTTTTTAAGTGATTCACTGCTGTCTGTTGTTATATGCTGTTCACTAACACTTTGTTTTTAGGGTTCCGTAGTCAACTAGGAACCCTTATAGTTTCGCCATGTCTGTCCGTCCGTCCGTCCTCGCTTAATCTCTGTGACCGTTAGCACTAGAAAGCTGAAATTTGGTACCAATATGTATATCAATCACGCCGACAAAGTGGTAAAATAAAAATTGGAAAAAAATGTTTTATTAGGGTAGCCCCCCTATATGTAAAGTGGAAAGTGATTTTTTTTTTTAATTTCATCCCTAACTTGTGATATATTGTTGGAAAGGTATTTAAAAATGAATAGGGGTTTTCTAAAATCATTTTTTGATAATGTCAATAATTTCGGAAATAATCGCTCCAAAAGTAAAAAACAATATCTCCCCCCCCCTCTAACTTTTGAACCATAAGTTTAGAAAATATGAAAAAAATCTGAAAAGTAGAACTTTATAAGGACTTTCTAGGAAAAACATTTTGAACTTGATGAAAACAACAGTTTTTGTACAAAAAAGACAAAAAGTTGTACTATATCCCGCTCTATATCCTTTACAGTGCCGATATAATAAACTCATTCCATCATTGCAGATATCACATGTATGCAGATGATATTCAATTATATATATCATTCAAGCCAACAGATACAACAGAGGCAGTACGAAAAATAAATAGGGATCTGGAGAGAGTGGTAGAATGGTCAGAAAGCAACTCACTGGTTTTAAACCCGTTAAAGTCGAAATTTATGATTTTGGGGAGTACGAAAATGATCAGCGCAATACTGTCGGCTAAACCACAAGTCATTATCAGGGGCGATAAAATCGACAGAGTAGAAACTGCTTGCAATCTTGGTCTTACTATGGATCCTCAACTACGTTTTGAGAAGCATATTAGTAACTCAATGAGGAATTGTTTTTATAGATTAAAGCTACTGTATTCCATTAGAGACTATCTGAGTGTTGAACTACGCAAGCAACTAGTAGACAGTCTTATTTTGTCTAGACTTAATTACTGTGACACTGTGTACGGACCATGCCTGTTAGAAAGAACCAGTAAACTAATTCAACGAATACAAAATGCATGTACACGGTTTTGTGTTAATATCCCTCGTAGAAGTCATGTCACTCCTTTTAATAACGAAAATAATATTTTGAAAATGGCCGCTAGGAGAAGGTTGCATCTGGCTAGTCTACTTTTTGGAGTGGTCACTACACAGAAACCACACTACCTTTTTGATAAGCTAAGTTGGAGACAGAGTAAATACGAGCCGCGTTATTCCACCCAACCGCTTTGTAATCCGCAACATAGAACCGCAGCATTCAGGGGTTGCTTCAAATTCGCCGCCACACACTGTTGGAATGACCTTCCACCGCCAGTAAGAGTCCTGAAATCAAAAAGGTGTTTTTTAAATATTTTAAAGAAAAGGTTCATGAAAATGCAGCAATCTGATGATGGGTAGGTCTTATTGCACCTGTGCATTTGGAGCTTACCTCAGGGTCACGGCCTAAGGGCAATTGGGGAAGGCCTCCAATAAAGTAGGGCGTGCTCACGGTTGATGCATTGCGCCTTTCAATAGATTGATCCAAGGCAACTGCGTTTACTTCGTTTCAACAAGCGACGCCATACCATAAGCCAAAATGCATATGGCCGCCACGCCACTGTTCATTCCTGGAATTGTGTATTGTCCATTGTTGAAAATTTCTTTCCATGATGTGATAGGTGCCTGGAGATTCAATAGATATTTAATTTCAGATTTTAATAATTAGTTAATGTTAGTTTTTGAGCATCTTTCAATCTAAGTTTTGTGTTGGTTTTTGTTTGTTGGCATTACAAGCATGTATTTTTATTTTGTTTACACAAAATATTCTGTACACTTGCAAATATTATGATATTCGTGTTACAACTCACAATAATTATGTTTATATATTTATTTTCCAACTACACATACATTTAGTATTAGTACTAACCATCAATAATAATAGTTTATTTAATGACTGAGACACCATAGCACACACCATGGCGGCGTCAATATGTCACTCCTTTGGTCTTTGCTGAAAATCAGCGCTGAGGACTTACGGTCCGTCCGAAGCCACAGCATTTAGCTGAGCATCGACCATTTTTGCACGGATGGGACGCGCAGTTTCATTTATGTTTCACATAGATAACTTGCCTACATATTGTAATGATATAAATTTCGTTTTAAGTATACTCATGTGAATGTTTTTGTTTTGGGATCTCCTTATGTCATCGTTGTGTCAAAATGTCACGTAGAAAATGCTCGTCTATGGTGTCATCAAACCACAGAGTCAGTAAGCAACGAACCAAGGACGTGCACGACGGGCACTTTCTAGGGTTCTCTATGGTGTGACCACAGGGGATCTCAAGGGGAAATATTAGTTTTTAAGTTTTATATTATTTTATGTTTTTTATCTTATAAGTTTCTTTTGTATTTTGTAGGGTTGTGTTTTATTTTTTTTATTATTGCGCGTTTGTACTCTGTGCAAAATAAACGATTTTTCTTTCTTTCTATCTTTACTAAATAATTTCTGGACTAAGTTTGTAGTATATTCGTATCATATATTCATTGCATCGCGGCCGTTCGCAGTATACAGACGTGCTCGTTAGCAGTATTTATTTAACGTAATAATAGTGACCTTATTTAGTATTTTGCGAAGTTTGTAGTTTATTAAATAATGGAAACATAAAAACAGTGAACTGGATTGGTTGAAAAATGGATAACAGCCCCGGTAATTCAAGTAGTCGAGTGCAACCCATTGCCTCGCCAGTGAAAAGCCATCAGTCTAACTTTACCATCGATTTTATATCCACGCCCGACATCCAAAAATGGATGTCATCTGTTCAGCTGAAATTAAATGAGGTTTGCTCGATTGCAACAGATGGCAAACTCAACTCGGAGCAGAAATTGAAGGTTACCAACCTATGTCGTAAAGTAGAATCTGAGACCACTCAAATGGCAGTGCTGTATCAGGCTCTGAAGCAAAAATCCCGTCAAGCCCTCAACATAATCGATGACCTGAAAGAAAAACGCAGCCTCACAGAACAAATTTCGGAGCTCAAACAGACGATTAAGGACTCTGGTGCTGTGGGAACCGCTTCATTTTCTGATATGGTGAAGAAGGGATCCAGTGATTTCGTTCGTCCAAACAATTTAAGTTCCGTAGCAGTTTATCCCAACGATAAATTGAAGTCGAGTGACGAGACAAAACACCTCGTGCAAAACATCATACGCCCTGACGAAATGAAGCTCCATGTACGTGGTGTGCGGAAAACAAAAAATGGAGGTGTCATTATCAGCACCGAGACCAAACAGGATGCTGATAAACTCAAGCACGCAGTCCAGATGTCTACATCAGGACTCACCGCCGACGAGCCCATCAAGCGCAAACCACGGATCACGGTTGTAGGAGTGCCGACTTCTTTGGCTGATGCTGACGTCTTACAGGTTCATGTACGAGCAGAACATCGCCGCTAAGTTTCCAGCAATGTCAATTGAGACCTTTTTGGCCGAAGTTAAATTTAGCCATAAATCTGGGAAGAAAGATGCATCGACCTGCAACTTTGTTATCGAAGTTCCAGCCAAGATACGTAGAGCTTTAATATCTCAAGCAAGATTTTTTATAAATTGGACCTCCTGCCCTGTTAGAGACTTCACTTGGTTACCAGATGCTACAAATGCCAACAATTCGGTCATGCAGCTAAATCATGCAGAGAAGTGAACTCCACGTGTGGTCACTGCGGAGAAGCAGGACACTCGATGTCTGAGTGCGCGAAGAAAGCGGACACCCCTAAATGTGCGACGTGCTCGCGTTTTAAAAAGCCCAACAACCACAAAACGGGAGATGTTGAGTGCCCAGCTAAGAAATTAGCAGAATATAGGTACATAAACTCCATCGACTACTAGGGCGCGTAGAGCGTCATACTATTGGTCAGACTTCCGCATTTGACGCATATTGCTGAAACAACATGGCAATAACAGACTACTGCGCTGACATACTTACCATCGATTTTATTTATTGTAAGCACATTAATGTGTTTTGCAACCTATAATAAATTCTGCTGACGCAAATTTTCGTGTAACAAATGTGTTTAGTTCTAAGTTAGAGTAAGTTAATCAAAATAATTTTGTCAAGTAATGTTAAATTTTAAATAAATATAAATAACTTCTGTCCTACATGTAGCATATTGTTAGAGCTCCTGCAGCCTGTGATACAGGATTATCCTAGTACAGGCATCATACATTATTATACCTACATTGTTAGTTTTTAGATTCATATTGTATTTTACCTTTTGATATTCTGAATAAAGATTTATTATTATTATTTATTTATTTATTTATATGCAAGCATTTTTACATAATGGATACCCACCTTTAAACTCATAAGTGGGAACACTTATTGTGACGGACGGGAAACTACGGAACCCTACACTGAGCGTGGCCCGACACGCTCTTGGCCGGTTTTTTAAGAACTCAGTTACTAACCCTATTTGAGCCTCCGCCTGAAATTTAGTATTTGAATTTAGCATGGTCCTAAATCACAGCTACGCTATTTTTATCTACGCAGGTAATCGTGCGTCTACGCGAGTAAACGTGGCGCTACGTAGCCTACTCCGATCACGTAGCAAATATTATCGTGCGTAGTCGCTCGGCTACGTGCGTACCTGATCTACATAAATCCATCAGTGTTTTTTCATACGGCAACGAATCCATTGAAAACTGAGACATGGTTTTGTGAACCAACAAAAACATCCGAAATTACTCAAAGAATAAAAATATATTTAAGAAAATGCAACAATTTCGTACTACCTTTGTATTTGTAATGTATCTCAGTTTTATTCCACTTGTAATGTATCTCAGTTTTATTCGACGAAGTAATGCAATTAGTCTTTATTTCTGTCACTTGCCTGGCCTTTTACTATTAAAGCTCCATCCCTGGAACTCATATAAGCTGATGTCAGAGTCGCAAGGTTCCGGGAAATTTTAAAAATACTTTAAAATCATTTCACATTTTCGGAACAAACATACGTTCTGAAAATGTTGTTGGACATTTTGTGGGTTTGCCAAGAGCTGAAATTCATTCGATCTATATTTTTAAACAAAAATATCAATTTATTTACAATAGGAACAATCTATAATCACTAACTTGAGCATGACACACTACACATCTGTTTGTAGATTTATTACAATAAAAAAAATAAAAAATTACCCAAAAATATTTTTGCAATAGACTACTTTGTAAAATAGAGAATAACATTCAATTTGGGATCAGAATTCAAGAAACCTACAGTGCATACTGTTTAATACTTTTACAGCTATGGACGTGTCAGGTTGTAAACAACCTCATCACGAAGCCGTCAACCAAGCATTCTGTACATCAAACTAAGTTTACGCAAAAAATATTGATGGGAAACGACTTTTTTTTGGGTGCAAAATCATGTTTTGTGGTAGAACTCAATGTAACGCACTTGAAACATTGTGCTGATGGATGGATTGACTAGTACGGGGGTCGTGGAGGTCGTGGTCGTGAAGAATAAAAACTTGTAGTGTAACTTGTCAAAAAATTGGAACTTTGACCCCCAATATCTCCGTAACTAGAAGGTTCCCAGGTATGGTGTAGAACAAAAAAATTATCGCAATGACGGGGAGAACAAGTGCCTTTCGGCTTCGTCAAGAGGTTTTTTACACCCTTTATTAAGCATGTTTCTGTGCGGGTGTGACTGCGCTTTGAGCGACAGTGAACCTAACTACAATATTAAATTGAGTGCACCAAAATATAAATTGAGACGAAATATTGGAGCTACATGTTATTCTTTTAAGTTTGGTTTGGCAGCTATACGATTTCGTGAATAATATTTGATTCAAGTTTTATTTTGCAAAATCCGGAGGAGAATGAAAGTTATACTTTGTTTTTTAATTCATGGCTCTATAATTTTAGCTGGTATTATATTTAAGTTAGGGGGTTATGGTTTATTGCGTTTATTATCAATTATGTCGGATCAAATGTTTGTGTGATGAGCATGGACATTTGTTTCCGAGTCATGGATGTTTATATGTATATTATGTATGTATTTACAAACAAAAAAAAAAAAAGTATCTATGTAGTATATCAACTATCTGGTGTCCACGACACAAGCCTCGTAGCTTAGTGTGGCACTAGATGGCGCTGTGTGTAATGTCCAGCAATATTATTTATTTATTTATTATTATTTTTTGGAAGAAATTAATTTAAAATTAAATTAAACAAGTGCCTCGTTGGTTGGGTCGCAAGCGCGATTGCTGAATATGACGTCCTGAGTTCGATATCCAGGTCGGGCAATAAAATGTTATTGGATTTTTCCATCAGGATTTTCTCAGTAACAGCCACGGAGTCTGGATTTGTACCCGATTGATGGCAATAGGCTCGCCCCTTTTAACTTGGGACTAGAACATAACTGGCAAAATGCGGGTGATTTTTGGGTACAATTTTGCCTAACCCGTAGGCGTAATGTTTAAATATTAAAATGAATTTGAAAATAAATAACTATAACTTTAAATTCCTATGTATTAACACAATTAGGTAATCCATTCCTTCATCATAATCATCATCATCAGCCTTTTAATGTTCCCACTGCTGGGACACGGCCTCCTCTCTATGAGAGGGAATGGGATATAATCCACCACGCGGACATAGTGTAGATTGGTGACGACCCGATTGGCGCAGCGGTAGTAAGGCTGCCTTACGTTCTTAGGGTCCCGGGTTCGAATCCCGGTAGGAGCAAATGTTTGTGTGATGAGCATGGACATTTGTTTCCTAGTCATGGAAGTTTATAATAAGTATGTATTTACAAAAAGTATCTATGTAGTATATCAACTATCTGGTGTCCACGACACAAGCCTCGTTGCTTAGTGTGGCACTAGATGGCGCTGTGTGTAATGTCCAGCGATATTTATTTATTTATTTTATTGGTAGATGTCACATGTCTTCGAATTTTTGCTTCTAGGACATGCTGGTTTCCTCACGATGTTTTCCAACACCGTTTTTGTTTTTCGTATCCATTCCTTCAGTAGACTTCAAATGAAGTGCTTGAAGAGCAGTTAAACTTGCCTTCAATTTCCTGCGACTGTTTGTCAACAATCTCGAGAGAATTTCCCACTGACCCGACGCTGTGGTGAAGCTGTGGAGTAATATATATTACATTATTATGATTTTTTATTATCCTTTATATTACATATTTTTAACATTTTTACATATTTCTATATAAACACTATAAAAAAAAAACATTTAAAATATAAAAAATATTCGATGTTTTTATTATAAGAATAATAAAAAAAAAGACTTTTTATTATTATAATTTATATATTTTTTACATGACGTCATGTATTTTGTATCTTTTTTTATACTATTGTGTGTGTGTTTTAGAGGAGCTCGTGGCTAAATAATAACAGCCGCTCGGGTCGATCGTTAGGTTAAGCCGTGCTTGCCTAGGTTGGTCTGTGGATGGGTGACCGCCCATTACATACCGAGTTTCCTCCGTGCCTCGGAAAGCACGTTAAGCCGTTGGTCCCGGCTGTCATTTGTAGATCTTTGACAGTCGTTATGTAGTCAGTGGCCCAAAAAGTCTGACAACCAGTCTTACCAAGGTGTATCGTATTACCCGGTACTAACTGGGTTGTGGAGGTCAGATAGGCAGTCGCTCCATGTAAAATACTGGTATTCAGCTGCATCCAGTTAGACTGGAAGCCAACCCCAACATAGTTGGGAAAAGGCTAGGCAGATGATGTGTGTGTGTTTTAGTAACTGACGTCAAATAAATTCTTTCTATCTTTCTTTTCTTCTTAATCGTGTAAACCGATTTAAGGTCAAGTGTGTCTGAGTACTGACCTGAACTCAATTCAGGTAAGTACACGATAACAACGTGAATAATGATATCTATCAGCAGTATTGGGATACCAGTAAGTGTCTTGTTAAAATTCGATCCCAGATAAGGTCTCGATAGCTATGATGTTTGTATCTACCTATGTTCATATAATAGGTATTTTTAGACGACTGCCCCTTAAAAAGAATAAATAAATAATAATATAATAAATAAATATCGCTGGACTTTAACACACAGCGCTATCTAGTGCCACACTAAGCAACGAGGCTTGTGTCGTGGACACCAGATAGTTGATATACTACATAGATACTTTTTGTTTGTAAATACATACTATATAAACATTCATGACTCGGAAACAAATGTCCATGTTCATCACACAAACATTTGCTCCAACCGGGAGCCTCACTACCGCTGCACCAATCGGGTCGTCAAATGAAGAATCTCATGTTTTCACCTTAAGTGTGGAAAGATTTGAGAATAAATGTGGGACACCTCTAAGAGTAGAAGAAGATCAAAGAATAAGAGGAGCGGTTCCGCACTACGTCCGATCCGAATCCGATCCGAACCCGTGAAAATACGGTCCGGAGTAGTCGTAGAACTATTTCTATGGTAGTTTACGCACTAGATCCGGCTTCCGTCATCCGATTTTGTATTGTATAGTATTTTCACGGGAACGCGTATGTTACTCAGGGTGAATGTAGCTTTCTAATAGTGAAAGAATTTTTGAAATCGGCGCAGTAGTATTTGAGTTTATTCATTACAAACATACACACAAATCTTTCCTCTTTATAATACTAGTGTAGATAAAATAAAAAATGTCTTAACAGCTACGAACGTAAACAGAGATTTCAAAGAAAATTTGCATAAACTGGCGCCTCCAACACTTGAAGACTCTCATGCACTCGCTTCCGTGACAACAGACTTATCGATTGAGGTCCTTGCCCTCTGACGATGTCTCAGCTAAAGCGTTTATATATGCGTAATGTCGTGCGTCACATTATTTCGTATCAGAAAAAGTACTTTGGGTTATTTGCATTTTGATGGGTATCTGGATCATAATACTGCTATCAATATTAGACTAGTCACTTTTTGTTGGCATTTGATACACGCCCGCGTAAATCATGTAAGAAACATTGTAATAATAATGAATATGGCCATCATTACTTCATAAGCTATGATGGCCGAATCCGCCATAGGGCCGATCTGGATAATACACGGATGAAGATATCATATTAATAACACAATAGGTAAAATGGAATCCAAACTAGTTACAGCCTGATCGAACAAAAGCCATAAGATTTTTTTATTAGGCTGTTCTATCCCATTACTGGGCTAAGGGGGTGTTTAGTCTGAACGGACCAAATCGAATGGACCGCGGTCCGTTCAGACGTAGACAAAAAATGTTTACGTCGTCCGAACGGACCGGTGTCAAAAAAAACAAATGAATAAACTTCATCAAGTACATTCAGGTGCCAAAGTTAAAAAAATAAATAAAATGTTAATTAATTGCCCGACTACGGCCAACAGAAGGGTTATGATTTTAACAGTCTTTTTATTATAATTTATTTATTATTTCAGATTTGTATTATCTTTAGAAAAACAATCAATTATGGGCAGTGTCGTACACGTCACGAAAAGTACTAGGCAAGCATGAAAGAAAGAAAGAAAAAGCATTTATTAGCCCGCACAGGACAAAACACAAATAAAAATGGTTAAATTAACAGTACTTACAACTAATAAAAAAAAAAAAAAAAAAAACAAAGAGAAAAAAAAAAAACATAAAATGAAATTGGTCCTGTACGAGGCCAAAAGGCCCCCTATCTCAGCATGATGCTGTAACATTTACACAGCGCAAATCAGAATGCCCCATTCCTTTCCAACTCTCCCGGTGTTTTGCCTTCTCTGGCCAGTCAATCAGGCACAATGTCCGAACTGAATCCAAATCGACACGCCAGCGTTTCTTGGGCCTGCCTCGGCGACGACGACATTCTTAAGGCACCCATTGCGTGACGAGTCTGGCCCATCTGTTCTGACCCATCCTGGAAATGTGACCCGCCCATGCAGTCCCATTTTTTAGCTGATATTTTTTTAATCTTATAGATACTCAATAACAACAATTAATATTAACATCAACTTCAATAGAAAGATCGTTCCTAACGAAAAGCTACGAGAAAAATGCAAAGGAAAAATACCTTGATACATTTTTTATTTTGCGTCCATTCGTGTTGGGTAACTCCGCTTGAGTGTTCCCACTTCAGTCCGTTTAGTTACAGCGGCAATATTTTCAGAGAAATTATTTTTCACCATACTGCGTGGAAATTCATATTGAATTTCTGATAAATCTTTTAGAAATCGTTTGAATTATTAACGCTCAAGTAGATAATTATATTGTAGTTAGAGTTAAGTGAAGTTCTGAAGGCCTTTATTGAATCTGTTGTGGAATATTATGTATATTATTTAACTATAGTCTCCGCCAGATTAAGAATTAAAGGTCATTAACCCGCATACCTACATTTATTCAAATACATAATTCCGAAAACAGAAATAATGACATAAACTTGTCCCGAAATGACCTTTATCCTTGACTTTTTCAAATAATAAAAAAAAAACCAACTGCGTAAAAAATAACTAATAATGTCAAATAAAAACTGAAAAGAATAAAACATGTTCAGGAGACAGGACATATTGACTGCAACAGTCGGGACCCATATTGGATGGAATGATTTTAGTCTAGATTATTTAATGGGTCCCGTAAATCCATCTCAATCAATAATCCAATTAGATTTTTTGATTGAGATGGATTTTCTTCTCTGTTAGGTTTTATTCGGTAAATTATTTTTATACAGAAGTCTAGTTCTAGTTTTTTTCTTAATTTTTTCGTTTTTCACGACGGGGAACCCTGACATAGCCAGGAAGCGCTGCGGTAGACCTCGCAGGAGATGGTGGGACGAGCTGTGGTCCACATTGACCCTGGATACATATCGTTGAATCCGCCATACGTATACCGATTGCTTGATTGATTTTATAAAACTTTTCTTGGTATTAAGGCCCTTCTAACCCTAAAATTAGCAACTCTATTTGTGGTGGTTCAAACTTCGTTTGAAATACTGTTAGAATAATGTTCTAATCAGCTTGCACTACAAAGCGGTTGTTACGTCAGTTACTGCGGCCAAATAGTGCGAAATGAGTGGTTTTTTGCGATTTACAAAAAATCTATTGATTGGACTAAAAAAATAAAACACATAAGACCTGCTTTATGGTTAGTTTAGTTAGTATGCAAAGCTTCATGAGCTGATTTGAAGTACTTTTTGAATACCAGCGGTTTATTGTTCGATTTGGAGGTAACTTTGGATTTTTTTTCTATCGAGAAAAGTTAATGGAATCGTGTTTTCGTCACTCATAGTACTTAGCACTAATCCTCAACTTTACCATATCCTTATTTCAAAATTAATGCTGCAGTTTTTTAGCCGTAACGGAGGATCATGCTAAGGCATTTGAGAGTTCAAAGAGTCAAGTTGCATCATTTTTCCACCCGGTCACGTGAAGCTCAGTACCGACGTCTACATTTTGATAGTTTCTCAAGTTATTATGCCTTGTGACTGGGACTGTAGCTTTGATTTTCTTTTTTGTATTTTTGACATTCAAAAGTGCTGTAATGGCCTAATTGAAATAAAAAACGCTTTGAGTTTGAGTTTGATGAATCCATAGCCTATGTGGACCACAGTTCGTCCCGCTGGGCAAAGGTGTCTCCTTTGCCCAGTAGTGGGATGACACAGGCTAATAGTAACAGTTTTATGGTTCGTTGCTATCATGAACAACCAATCAAAGGAAAATGCGATTTTATTCTTCACAAATTAAATATCAAAGTCCCATTTCCCTTTCAAAACAAGATCTCTCCCAACATCAAAAAAACTATTTACTTTTCAAAAACAAAACAGATATAATCTAAACATTTCATTTCCCACTGCAGCATTGATACGTGGTTCAATATTAAAGTTTAAATTGCCTCATTCAAACTTGCAGCCAATTTATGTTTTGAAATTATTTCAGTTATTACGTCAGTAATTGTCTTTTTTAAACTTTCACGATCAAAACACATTATAAAACACATATAAACGGGTATTTTCGCGAATTTTTACCTTTAATATTTGCCCGACGTTTCGACCGGAAATACCCGTTTATATGTGTTTTATAATTACGTCAGTAATAATTGATCTGCCTCGCCTGTGGGATTGTGTTCTGTCTCTCATGATTATGTTATCTGAAAATCAAGCGTTTGTTCAATGTTATTTAGTGAATGAGAAAAACAGTTGCTCTAAATTCAAAGTGAGCTTAAGCGTATATGAAATACCCAAAAGATTTAAATTACTGGACATTATCTTCCAGAAAAAATACTGTGTTCTGTAGCTAAAACGAAACCTGATATCGTAATTAATATCCTGACCTAATATCAATGGAAATTGTTTTGACTGCTTCGTAGGTCCTGCGATCGATTCCCAAGTTGGACAGATTGTTAGTAAATTTTTCCATCAAGTATTTCTCAATAGTGAGAGCAGCGGGGTGTTTAGTATCGATGGCCCAGTGGTGGCGGCCTCGACTTACGAACAGTAAGTCACGGGTTAAAACCCAGACAGGCGCATTACTTTGTGTAATTTATTTCATCACCACTGCTTTCAAAACGGCGAAGGAAAACATCGTGTGGAAACCGGGATGTCCGAGAATCAAAACATCGAATACATATGTGACATCTACCAATCCGCACTGGGCCCGCGTGGTGGATTATAGCCCATTCCCTCTCATAGAGAGGAGGCCTGTGTCCCAGCAGTGGGAACATGATGATGATAATGATTTATCAATAGTAGCCTGGTTTTGGCTTGTCTCTGTTACAAGGGACTTAAAGATAACTGTTGAAATATAATTTTACTATTAGTTAGACACCTGCCTAACCGTTCAGGGATTATAGGCCTGATTTTATTATTTCTATTTCTAATAATATCATCACAAGCACCTACCCACATAATAAACTATCATTTTTATCGAGCAAACATCGAGATTCTGACGTACCATCCCTTTAATTCAGCACGCCGACCCTTATTAACCCGCAGAGTCCCTAAAGAGCTCTTTATGTGGAAGACGTGCCCAAACTCCGGCGTCGAACTACTACAAAAGGTACACTTCAACCAACTTATCTGTGCAGACGGGAAATCAAAGAACTAAAGTGAAGAACTAAAGTGTACTCATTGTTGAGAACCTTATAATCTATACTAATATTATAAAGAGGTAACATTTGTTTGTAAGTTTGTTTGTAGGGGGTAATCTCCGGAAGTAATGAACCGATTTTAAGAATTGTTTCACTGGTAGAAAGCTACATTATTCATGAGTGCTATAGACTATATTTTGTTTCCGTACTCCCACGGGAACGGGAACTACGCGGGTGAAACCGCGGGACGTCAGCTAGTAAATAAATAAAATAAATGTACCAAGTTTGACACATCGATGCATTTTTTTTTTGACAAGAGCCCACAAACCTCGTTTTATTTGTATATACGCATCATGATCTGCCTAGCCTTTTCCTAACTATTTTGGGGTCGGCTTCCAGTCTAACCGGATGCAGCTGAGTACCTGTATTTTACATGGAGCGACTGACTATCTGACCTCCACAACCCAGTTAGTACTAGGTAATATCGATACCCCTTGGTAAGACTGGTTGTCAGACTTTTTTAAGCCACTATCTGTAACGTAAGATGGACAAATGACAGCCGGTATCAACAGCTTAACGTGCTTTCCGAGGCTCGGAGGAAACTCGGTACATGTAATTGGTGGTCACCCATCCACAGACCGACCTAGGCAAGCACGACTTAACCTAAAAATCGACCCGAGCGGCTGCTATTATTTAGCCACGGGCTCCTCGAATTTTATTTGTATAAATACTCGTTTTATGTCAATAAATATTATATTTAACAACAGGATTTTACTGATCCATGATTTTAATAAACTTTCGCACGTTAATATCTTAAAAGATCCAGAAATCAAAAGAAATTGAGTTTATACTTAATTTTTCGTTTTCAAAGGAAAGTTTTTTCGTCACCACAATGTTTTAAAGAAATTGTTCGAAATCTTTAAAGACTTCGCCTTTTCGGCTACGAGACAAGAATAATAAAACGATGAGGTCTTTTCTTTGTAAAATATGTGGGAATCGTAAGGATTGGCGAATAACGTTATGTTAACTGTTATTGAGATATATCTACTGGGAACCATAAATGGACTACGCGATGGTAACGACTTGATATTTTTTCGTGGGACTTACGAGCTCGTGTGAACCTAGGAAACATATTATTTTCCTTTGTATTTTCTCTTTTAGATATACAATGGTGCCGATTCCCTTGTTTACAAACTAAACCAAATTTAAGTTCAGTGCATCTTTTTCTTTCTATTTCATTAAAAAATGAATACCAGTATTTTAAATGGAGCGACTGCCTATCTTAGTAGGGGAGCCCAAGCGGGGATTTCGGGATTTACTAAAGCGCGGCAGATTAATATACAGGGGGATACCTTGTACCCGGTTATGTACCTCCACAAAACATGAGGCCCATATATAAGGCCGCCCGTGAAGGATACAGGATCAGATTAGTAAAAAAAAATTGACCATCAGAAATTCTCGAGCGCGTCAGATTAAGGTAGGGTGAGTTAATTACATCCTAAAAAGTGTATATTCCACTAATCTGACAATTTGAGAGTGACGTAAAAAAAGGGGAGGGCAACTAAGTTGTAAAAAAAAAACGTCATCTCGACATTCTCGAGCGTAGCTAATTTTTTTTTTATTTTGAAGGAAATAATTCAAGAATAATGAAAAATATATAATCTGACGATTTCCGCAAGCCGAAATAACAAAAATTCGTCGATAAAGTTAAATGCGTGCAGCTGCGTGATGCCTACATTTCCTTCTCCGGAGTTCTATTCCTCTCTCACTCTTTCTCTATCTATTACTCTCTCACTCCGTCCCCACTCTGGTTTCTGTTGCCATGAGGCCATCACAGCTGATCATAAAGACTCGTTCGTGGCATACAATACGGCCGACGTATCTTGGCGAGTCTGAACATAGGCTTTGCGAACTTTAGCGCATGTACACTCGTGAAGAAAAATAAGTATCAAAACACTTGGGAGACAGAAAGCTACAAAAATAACTTTATATAAATTAAAAATTTAATTTCAGTCCCTCACCTTTTGAAAGCGGCAGATTTTTATTATAAACACACACAATATTATTTACACTTAATACTTTTATTACATTTACACTAATTATTATTTAATCACTGTCGCTTCCTTTCCTTTTAAAATTCCAAAAATAGTGTTCTATGAAACTTCTATCAGACTTTCGAGCTGGGAGAGCTCAAATGTATAGAAATATTATTCCTTTGAACTTAGCGAGCTCAAAATATCACATAAATTATATTTTGAGCTCAAAAATGTCATAAGTACAATTTCAAGCGCCCAGGAATGGAATTAGCGGGAAGTTGCAGGGATGGCCTTTAAAGTGAACCGTTTTTCTAATTTTTTTTTTGTCAGATCAGGCGAGTCCCTCTAGATAATCGTCAGATTATGAGACAGTACGTTTAGAACATAAAGATGAACCATATATATCTTAATCTGACGCGCTTGAGTATTTCAAAATGGCGATTTTTTTTTGCACATTATGAAAATGGCCGCGAGTTTGCGTCCCATCGAAATCGTCAGATTAGTGAATGAGAGCTTTTTTTTGGTGTACTTAACACTCCCTTAGAAAATCTGACGCGCTCGATTAAATTTTTTTTTTTTCATTTTCAACCCTTAAGTACAACCACCCGCATCATGCAAACGATCAGATTAACATACGTACATTATTAAAAATACGTAGGGCATTGATGCTATCAATATCTGATGCGCTCGAGGATGTCCATGCAACAGTTTTTTTTTACATATTTAAAAATCTATTCGCCGCTTCCCCCACCGATGTAAAGGTATATATCATATAACATTTTTTTCTTCTTATCATCTAAGCTTTGCATCCCAATAGGTCTCTACGACGCTCGAGTAAATCCCCATTTAGCCTCGTGGGCTCCCCTACTATCTGATACCCTCTGGTATCGAAATCTTTGACAATCGTTACAGGTTGTCAGTGCCACTGACTGACACTGACGACTGATGACAGCCGGGACCAATAGCTTAACGTGCTTTCCGAGGCACGGAGGAGATTCGGTATGTAAGGGTCGTCACCCATCCACAGACTAACCTAAGCAAGCACGGCTTAATCTGAAGATCGACCCGAGCGGCTGTAATTATTTTGCCACGAGCTCCTCGTCAGAAAAATGTCAAGTACAGCATTAAATTGACATGCATGAAAGACTCCAACACAAAAATTACACACTGACCTTACTTGAAGTGTCATATTATCTTGTCATGGCTGCTTATTACCAGGTCTAGGCACGATGATTTTACATTGAGTGGATAATGATTGTTTATAGCTAGTAATAGGCAGTTAGCCTTTGTTCTGACTAGCTAATGTTATCCTGCAAAATTGAGGTTAATGATAATTAGGAGATAAAACGCAATTCAACATTGGTAATGGTGAAATGGTAAGGATTTTAAATGTACGAGTATTATTGCTAGAGACATGTTAGAGAACTTAAAATTAGTACGAATTGTTTCTTGCATAATTAAGCCCAGAAGATGGGATAATTGATAAATAAATGATATTTAATTATTTTGATTTTTACCAACACACTATTTTTCACACTAATTATATAGTGAAGACTTAACCTTTTTTAGACTTTGACTTTTTTACTTTGGTAAAACAGTTTGGTCGAAAAATTTATTTATAACCAAATAGAGAAAGAAAGCATCAGGTAATATCGATTTAAAATGATGTACAAAATTCAAAATTCCTGGAAAAAGTACGTGTTTTTGTACCCCACAAATCCTTTACAATTCAAAGCAAGTACCAGGATATCAGAACACGTGTATACGTGTCCTCAGTTATCCTTATCATAGACAAATGCTAAGCCGAAACCAAATCCATTTGATACCACAAAGACTTGATAATACATACAGTACCTGTTTCCTTTGAACGGTATCTAAGCATTCAGTTCTGGACTGATAATAGTGCCCTTTGTTAGTTAATCCATCGCTTTTGTTGGAGACACAGACGTTTTAAATAAGATACTAGATAAGTCCATAAAAGGACCACTGTATTGTATTTATTTAATTATGCTCTTAGCACAGAACTCGAGGCTAGTTTTAACAAATGAGATTGAACAAGTTTTAAGTAATGGTATTCGCCCCCTTGGTCTCGTGGTTGCAAACGCGACTGCTGAGCCGGCGTCCTGGGTTCGATTCCCGGGTCGGGAAAAAGTTTATTGGATTTTTTCAATAAGGATCTTGGTAATAGTCCAGAGTTTGGTAGTTGGAAATATGACCCCGTGCCTTCGAAAGCACGTTAAGCCGTTAGTCCTGAGTAAGATCCTCCGGTAGTGTGGAATTGTCATCCCATCGGAAAATGGGAGTCAGGGAAGAGAGAATGCACCTGTGCCTGCGCACACACTTGTGCACTATAATTATATCTCCTGCGCCGATGGATTATCTCCGCTGAGATTGGCCGACATTGACCGAGATTGGCAAAAAACAATTCTTTAATATGAAGTGATGATAGATTCTACTTTATTCAATATTCAGCTTAGCATTTTCCCAACTATGTTGAGGTCGGCTTCCAGTTTAACCGGATGCAGCTGAATATTTCATTGATCAGGCTATAATGTTTCCACTGCTGGGACACAGGCCTCCTCTCTATGAGAGGGAATGGGCTGTAATCCACAACGCGGGCCCAGTGCGGATTGGTAGATGTCACATGTCTTCGAATCTTTGGTTCTGGGACATACCGGTTTCCTCACGATGTTTTCTTTCACCGTTTTATGAGCTGAGTGATGAAATAAATTAGACAAAGTAATGCGCCTGGCTGGGTTCGAACCCATGACTTACTGCTCGTAAGTCGGAACCGCCACCACTGGGCCACCGCTGCTCTCTGCAGCTGAATACCAGTATATTACTTTATTCTTTTTTACAGAATATTATTACGATATACTGAACTTTTTATTCCAATTCCAACCAATTCGGACCAATTTCATTTCATGTTTTTTTTTTTTTTCTCTTTGTTTACTTTTTAATTTTTATTAGTTGTAAGTACTGTTGATTTAACCATTTTTATTTGTGTTTTGTCCTGTGCGGGCTAATAAATGCTTTTTCTTTCTTTCTTTCTTTTTAAATCCGTTACGATCGTCATATAGACGTCTAGTCGCTTCAATATCAGGATTTGTTTGAAGCACGTTTTTATTTTATGATATCGTTGAAAAAATCGTTGTTACATTATTTAGCATTTTTTTAGTTCATATATGAGCTTAGCTTGGGGGTTTTAGGAAAATTATAGAAGTATGAGAGGGAATTCAAGTATTTTAAATAAAAGAGAGTGCGAAGTAAACATATTGAGAAACAAGCTTGACTTTAAAAAAAATAGATCATAAATGAAGGAATGTGTTTTTAAACTAAGCTCTACTAGCAAATTTTAAAATGAAATTTACAAAAACCGGCCAAGTGCGAGTTGAACTTGCGAGGAGATGGTTCCGTATAATGCCAAAGTCTTATATTGAGTTTAACACTTTATTTTCAATTGATAGAATTATTATAGGTTTTCCTGTAATCTACAAGACATGAAATAAATTTGTTATTTTTTCAAAATTTTAGGTTCAGTAGTTTCGGAGATCAAGGGAAGCAATTGTCAATTTTCGTCTTTTTTCATAAATAAAATCAAAACTTTTTATTTTACAGTAATAACAAAATTATATTTGAGATCCTCGTAACGAGACCTTTCATTTGATATACAGGTTGTAAACGACCTCATCACGAAGTCGTCAACCAAGTATTTTGTACATCAAACTAAGTAGCTTTACGCAAAAATATTTGGGGTGAAAAATCATGTTTTGTGGTAGAAATCAATGTAACGCACTCAAAACATTGTGCTGATGGATGGATTTGAATAGTACGGGGGTCGTGGAGGTTTTGTACGGGACCTTAACAAACAAGCACAATTTAGAACTAGGAAATAAAGGTCATTAACCCTCAAACATTTATTCAAATACATAATTCCGAAAACAGAAATAATGACATAAACATGTCCCGAAACTACCTATAACGTGATCTTTGACTTTTTCTAGTAATAAAAACGATTCATAATGTATTGTCGGGGTACCTACGCAGAGAAATGAAGGAAAGAGCAATGACCTTTAATCCCTACTTATCTAGAAAGAAAGAAAGAAAGAAAAATCGTTTATTTTGCACAGAGTACAAACGCGCAATAATAAAAAAAATAAAACACAACCCTACAAAATACAAAAGAAACTTATAAGCTAAAAAACATAAAATAATATAAAACTTAAAATCTAATATTTCCCCTTGAGATCCCCTGTGGTCACACCATAGAGAACCCTAGAAAGTGCCCGTCGTGCACGTCCTTGGTTCGTTGCTTACTGACTCTGTGGTTTGATGACACCATAGACGAGCATTTTCTACGTGACATTTTGACACAACGATGACATAAGGAGATCCCAAAACAAAAACATTTACATGAGTATACTTAAAACGAAATTTATATCATTACAATATGTAGGCAAGTTATCTATGTGAAACATAAATGAAACTGCGCGTCCCATCCGTGCAAAAATGGTCGATGCTCAGCTAAATGCTGTGGCTTCTGACGGACCGTAAGTCCTCAGCGCTGATTTTCAGCAAAGACCAAAGGAGTGACATATTGACGCCGCCATGGTGTGTGCTATGGTGTCTCAGTCATTAAATAAACTATTATTATTGATGGTAAGTACTAATACTAAATGTATGTGTAGTTGGAAAATAAATATATAAACATAATTATTGTGAGTTGTAAGTGATAACACGAATATCATAATATTTGCAAGTGTACAGAATATTTTGTGTAAACAAAATAAAAATACATGCTTGTAATGCCAACAAACAAAAACCAACACAAAACTTAGATGGAAAGATGCTCAAAAACTAACATTAACTAATTATTAAAATCTGAAATTAAATATCTATTGAATCTCCAGGCACCGATCACATCATGGAAAGAAATTTTCAACAATGGACAATACACAATTCCAGGAATGAACAGTGGCGTGGCGGCCATATGCATTTTGGCTTATGGTATGGCGTCGCTTGTTGAAACGAAGTAAACGCAGTTGCCTTGGATCAATCTATTGAAAGGCGCAATGCATCAACCGTGAGCACGCCCTTCTTTATTGGAGGCCTTCCCCAATTGCCCTTAGGCCGTGACCCTGAGGTAAGCTCCAAATGCACTGGTGCAATAAGACCTACCCATCATCAGATTGCTGCATTTTCATGAACCTTTTCTTTAAAATATTTAAAAAACACCTTTTTGATTTCAGGACTCTTACTGGCGGTGGAAGGTCATTCCAACAGTGTGTGGCGGCGAATTTGAAGCAACCCCTGAATGCTGCGGTTCTATGTTGCGGATTACAAAGCGGTTGGGTGGAATAACGCGGCTCGTATTTACTCTGTCTCCAACTTAGCTTATCAAAAAGGTAGTGTGGTTTCTGTGTAGTGACCACTCCAAAAAGTAGACTAGCCAGATGCAACCTTCTCCTAGCGGCCATTTTCAAAATATTATTTTCGTTATTAAAAGGAGTGACATGACTTCTACGAGGGATATTAACACAAAACCGTGTACATGCATTTTGTATTCGTTGAATTAGTTTACTGGTTCTTTCTAACAGGCATGGTCCGTACACAGTGTCACAGTAATTAAGTCTAGACAAAATAAGACTGTCTACTAGTTGCTTGCGTAGTTCAACACTCAGATAGTCTCTAATGGAATACAGTAGCTAATCTATAAAAACAATTCCTCATTGAGTTACTAATATGCTTCTCAAAACGTAGTTGAGGATCCATAGTAAGACCAAGATTGCAAGCAGTTTCTACTCTGTCGATTTTATCGCCCCTGATAATGACTTGTGGTTTAGCCGACAGTATTGCGCTGATCATTTTCGTACTCCCCAAAATCATAAATTTCGACTTTAACGGGTTTAAAACCAGTGAGTTGCTTTCTGACCATTCTACCACTCTCTCCAGATCCCTATTTATTTTTCGTACTGCCTCTGTTGTATCTGTTGGCTTGAATGATATATATAATTGAATATCATCTGCATACATGTGATATCTGCAATGATGGAATGAGTTTATTATATCGGCACTGTAAAGGATATAGAGCGGGGGGCCCAAAATTGAACCTTGAGGCACACCACGCGGCACCTGACGAGGTGGGGATGATATTTTTGATCCATCCTCCCTCTGGACCTCAACGAGCTGAGTTCTATTTTGCAGGTAGCTAGCAAACCACTCTATTGTTTCCCCTGTGAATCCATATCTAGCGCAGACTATAACAGCCCGGCCACGGATAGTTCGCGCAGTGCAAACATCGAAGCGTCTAGCGACTGACTAACCAAATTGTGACCAGGCTGTAAGTGGCGATACTGAAAATAATTGGGCCATAATATTTTACCAACAATCACCTCAAAACAAACGGGAGTGCATTGTCAACAATTGGCGGGCTGCCACTTGACAATGGACCATTATCCACTTAATTAAAACACAATCAGGTTATAACCAGCCAGTGATTTTCGAAGCCTGTTTGTTAACAAAAAACATTCAATGTATTGTTCGTAGCTGAATGGAAGTGATTGGCCGTTTCTGATACATTGTTAATTTATTTTATGTGGATATTTAATATCCTACTACAACAAAGTCAAGACAAACAGGCTATTTATGTATGTATGAATGATATAAATTCATCTGTTCTGTGTTGTAATTTTCACTTGCTTCGGTGAAGGAAAACATCGTCAGGAAACCAGCATGCCTGAGAGATATTTCTTGACGGCATGTAAAGATAAGTCAGTCTAACACCAGGTTAGACCCTAACAACACGATAAAGAAGGTCTGTTCCCTCATAACTCCAAAGTACCTATCGTATTTTCAGTCGTTCATAATGTGTACCTAAAGGTAAGCGTCCACATGTCCGCATCGGACGCATCATATCAAATGGATCGTAGTATTATTAAACTGATTAGAGAGATCCGTACGGTGCGGATCAGTGACTTTCTTTTAAAAGAATACTACGATCTGTTTGATGCGATGCGTCCGATGTATAGGTGGCGGACAGGTGGACGCTTACCTTTAGGCGTATTTTTGTACACAATATCGAAACAAACAGCTTTAGAATGTTCATTGGATACCGACAATTTTGAGGAGTCAGTAGATTCTACGTAGTCACTATCAACTCGGCTTATCATAGACCACTGCTGGGCATAATAGGCTTGCAAACTGCGTCACAATCAACAACTGCCACCAGCAATCATCATCTACCTAGCCTATTCCCAATTATGTTGGGGTTGACTTCCAGTCTAACCGGATGCAGCTGAATACCAGTATTTTACATGGAGCGACTGCCTATCTGATCTCCACAACCCAGTTAGTACTGGGTAATACGATACCCCTCGGTAAGTCAGAATGTCAGACTTTCAGGCCACTGACTACTTAACGACTGTCAAAGATCTGCAATTGATAGCCGGGACCAACGGCTAAAAGGAAACTCAGTATGTAACGGGTGGCCACCCATCGACGGGCAAGCCTAGGTAGGCACAGCTTAACCTGAAGATCGACCCGAGCGGCTGTTATTATTTAGCCAAGAGTTCCTTACAACAGTAAAATACATACAATAAAATAAAATCCAATAAAAACTCTGCAATCTTCCAGCATCAGTGACAATATTATTTCATTAAAAATACTGGGCGCAATCAACCGTGGCAGTCGTTTGATGTTCGATACGGGGCGTGTCGAGCCGTACGGAACCCTGTGCGGGTGACACCTCCGAACGGTGCTGACGGCAATTAATTACGTCAGATGTCTAGTCAACTAGCGACGGTATAATAATTTATGAAAATGTTTTATGTTGTAGTTTCTGAAATACAGGGTGAATGGGTCTGGGCCCGCGCCATAGCAAATTCGTATATAGAGGTCTATTTGCTAATTATAGGACCCTACTTCAGACTTTTTAGTCAAGATTTTTTAGTATTTTTTTTAAAGCCTTCTATCTTAATTTTTAACACTAGTTTGTAGGAATTTCCGAGGTATTTTAATCACCAATGTTTATGACTACCAACAAATAATTATCTACTAAAATTATCCAAAAAAAAAGTTCGGAAAAATCTCAATAAAGTAAAAAAATATATATATCTCTCAAACTATAAAACTTTGGCTAGGGATTTGGGAGGTGATTCACTAATTATTGAACTCTCCTTGCGTTCAATAATTAGTAAATGACTTCCTCTATTTGCGAATTTGCTATGGCGGGTCCAGACCCATCAACCTGTATAATCGTATTTGGTTTGAAAACTAAGAACAAAAATACTTTTTTAAGTCTTTTAAAGAGTACCTCTTCGTCGTCAAAAGCTACATTATGCTCATTTTTAAATCAAAAACCCGTGCACACGATGACCACATTCGTTTACCGCCACTTTTTGTGCGGACCAATTTATAGAAGTAATAGGCAAGTTTTTTATATTTTTTTTTTATTATTTATATATATCTCAGGCTGTGATGATGCAGATGTTGGACCACCTTTTCCCGAACAATAGGAATGAAACTTAGGAATGAAACAAAAACAAGGACCAAGTAAGAGAAAGTTTTTAAGTGTTTAAAGCGGTCGGGCGCTGCAAGCAGAAATAGTTCTCACGAAGATCAGAGGCAAGTTCGGATGACTGTACACCGCGTCGTAAGAAGATGAAAACATCACGTTTAAAGAGTACGAGTGTCCTAGAGTAAAAAATATGTCACCTTTTGTGGCCACGAAAACACACGACCGGGATAAAAACTGTCCTATACCCTAATCTAGGTCATGATCTACCTTTGTTACCAATTTAATGGTAATCCATTTAGCCGAAACATAACTAACAGACAGGGTTACGTGTGCATTCATAATCTATATCTATACATATTATATTTGTATGTAGGGGGTAATCTCCGGAAGTAATGAACCAATTTTAAAAATTGCTTCGCTGGTAGAAAGCTACATTATTCGTGAGTGCTATAGGCTATATTTTATTCCCGTACTCCCACGGGAACGGGAACTCCGCGGGTGAAAACGCGGGACGTCAGCTAGTCTATACTAATATTATAAAGAGGTAACATTTGTTTGTAACTTTATATGTTTGTAAGTTTGTATGTAAGGGGTAATCTCCGGAAGTAATGAACCGATTTTAAAAATTGTTTCATTGGTAGAAAGCTGCATTATTCGTGAGTGCTATAGGCTATATTTTATTCCCGTACTCCCACGGGAACGGGAACTACGCGGGTGAAACCGCGGGACGTTAGCTGGTATTAGTATAAATAAAATTGATCCCTCTCTTACCTCAGCAAACCATGATAAAATACAAAACAAAAAAGAAAAAAACAATAAGAATAGGGAACGAATAGTGTAAGTACGTAGTTAACGCCCATCAAAGGTAATAATTTAGCCATCGGCAATACAGATAAACGTTATGAATATGATAAACTGTGTTCCGATTTATTGCTACATTTCCTACCCTATAGAAAATATAAATCTTTTCTATCATTTCTTACTTCAGGACCTATTCCGTAACGTTTCCGTCTTCACGATCAGTACATCGATAAATAATTTACGGTTTGATACAAGATGTAGGATTTAGTAGAATTATGATAACACACTTGAGATAAGTGATTGCGGTCTTAGAGTAATTGGACTCGGAGTGATAATTTCAGAACTCTCAAGTTGAAGCAATAACACAATGAATGTGTGCGTGCATAAGCAGCACGTGTATTTTCGTTCGTCGACACTTTCTTTGCCGACGCTTAAACAAACTGGCAGTCAACTAATAACTAATTACTAGTGTAAACGTCGTTATAACAAATGTATTATCCTTTATGTATTCCCAGGGTTCTTGTTGTAAATTAAACTCACGAAGACTCAAATCAAATAAAAATATTTTTATTTTACATAGCATGCCCAGGCGGGGGAACCTAGAAAAGTCGACAATTCAAATTCAAATTGAAATTCAAATTCATTTATTTCAATCCATTTAGGATCATAATTGCACACACTTGAACCAAAAAAATACAATTATAAAATAACAATCTCAGCATTTATTCAAAAAATTATCAATTAAATAATATAAATTAAAATAATACAAATGCAATGGAGCACGGTTCGGGTTGGTCGTTTCCATGGAATAGAACCAGCAAGAAACTCCATGGTTACTCTTTTCAAATCACTTGGTATTACACTACTAGACATAAAGTTTATTCATAGACACATTACTACAGAATTAACAAAATAATATTTTTTTTTATTTAATTCACAAAACTGATGTACAATCACAAAAGCAATAAAAAAGTTACAACATCATATTTCTGATTGACATCTACTGGATGTGAATCTAGCATGCATATTATATGTAAGACAATTAGGTAAAACTCACAAATTGTGAACCTTTCCAACAATTACGAAAAAGTTTTTGAGAGAACAATTAGACAAAGAAATATAAAGAAAAAAAAAACAGTGACATTATACAATTAAGACTCTAAGATTAGTCCTAACCGAGGCTACAGAACCAGCAAAGACATCTATTTCACTACGAATGGAGTTCGCTAGAGAGAGCATACGGTAAATGGGCGAAAAATTACCTATATTAGTTCGACTATGGGGCAGGATGAAAGTCCTTCGGTTAATTAAGCGGCTACTACTACGTGGGATACTAAATGACACTCTTTCTAAAAGCTCAGGAATAATAATAATAATTGAAAACACAACTTATATTATCTATCTGACAGCTAGTCGACAACCTCACGGGCTAACGTTCCAATTGCTAATGACCGCCGGCGCTTTACCTCTGACTATCTGTCAAATCAGCAACCCGTTTCCTCAAATTATTTGTAAAAATGTGGGTATCACTAACACTAGGTGGCTCGGAGATTTACTGATGTCCGATTTCTAGTACATCCGGTAGTTATTTATGGTTATTATTGGTGGCAATAGGGTAGATGACACCCCCATCAATTGAGATACTTTTTAAGAGCTGTCAAAACGCGGTTCTCTCATAGATTTTGTATAGCAATAGCAAACTGTGACGTCACTGTTTAGTCAACTAAATTACTCAACTATTTTTGATTTCAAAGCAACTAAAAATCGAATTTGGCAATTAATTGAAATAAATCAGGCTTTCAGGCCCAAAATAAAGTGATTTTTTTTAAGAGATTGGTGTCTTGGAATGTTTGTTTCATGGTGTCATCTGGGTCCTATTACACTCGCATTATTATAAACGTTTTGATATTTTTTCGGGTCGTGGGGCTTTTGGGACCGATTCCATTCCATTAACAGTCTTAAATGTCACCAAAAGATCAGTTTATTATTACACTATCAAACCCATCGTAAAAGCAAAAGCATGTATCGGTATCCTTTTTAGAGCGGCCTACACGAGGACTGCAAACAGCTCAGGAAATCCATCAATCCATTAACTGCAATATTGACAGCCATTAATTCGCATGACAGTTTGTCGAAGCCTTTACTTAGTTCCTCCATTTTGTCAGATGACATAATTGAACTGCCTCGTCGGTCTAGTAGTCGTAAACACGACTGCTGAGCATGAAATCCTGGGTTCGGTTCTCGGGTCGGGGGAAGTGTTATTTAGTTTCTCTGTCATGAATTTCTCAGAAGCAGCTACGGTGTCTAGAATTTTGCCCGGTTTATGTCAATAAGCTCACCCTATTACCTACATGGGACTTAAACATAACTGTCGAAATGTGGGTGTTCTATAAGGTGGTGTACCTTATAGAACACCCAACAACATCTGCCTAACCCTTCGGGGATTACAGGCGTGATGTTATGTTATGTGTGATAAATTGAAATGGTTCACTGTTTTAGACTTTCACCGTTTTTCACTACACTTAAAGTACTTACAGGATAATATCCGTGATTTTCCTTTTCTATGAGCTCCCGATATATTTCGACGCTGTTGCAAGCTGTTGTTGTATTCCCGCGACCATGATGCTTGCAACAGCGTCGAAATATCGGGAGCTCATAGAAAAAGAAAATCACGGATATTATCCCGTAAGTACTTTAAGTGTAATCGAAATGGTTGCGCAGGTGTCCATGTGAAAATTTAAGGTAAACAAAGTTTCTGCGTCCTGTGTTTATTTAAACTTGGTGATTGTTATCCTGTTAGTGAGTTATTTTGTATGGATGGGGAGTCAATAGGTACCGTGTGAAGTTTCTTTAAATAATCAGACATTTTTGTCACTGTATGCGAATTAAATGTCTGACAGCTGTTAGCGTTATTATTGTTTTGTAATGCCCGTGCGGCGTACTTGTCTGTGTGATATAATGGGTGTAAAAATACTCTTCATCATCATAATTTCAGACAAAAGACGTCCACTGCCGGACATAGGCCTCCCCCAAGGATAGTACATAGGCCTCCCCCCCATTTTTACCGGGACAGGGACCGGTAAAAATATCCTTAACGATGTCGAAAGGCAGTTCCTGTCATTGCAATCATTTTTCTGTTCTAGACCATACCTGGGAACCTTCTAGTTACGGAGATATGGGAGGTCAAAGTTCAAATTTTTCCATTTTTTCAAAATACTGCTTGTTTCGATTATAACGGAAGTCTTTAAATAGACTCGAATCCGGACCCAAGTCGAAGCAGCAAAGAAAACCTGCTCAGGTGGAGATTCGTTAATGACTCTGCCCTGGAGTGTAAATGTAGTGCTGTTCCACAAACGATGGGACACTAATTATCGTGTCCTGCGTGTCTTGTTGTTTGTTCACTACAGGAACTGATGGACGCTACCGAAAGCGCCAAACTAGTAGCTCAGTTCTACTACAACAGCCCATAACGTCCACTGCTGGACATAAGCCTCTCCCATGATGGAAGGAATTGCCGTAATCTCCACGCTTGGCAGGCGGATTGGAGATCGCAGTGATGAAAGACTAACAGAAAACGCTGCTGCCCATTCTCAGGTCTACGGAGGCGCAAGGTGTTCTGCCTCAGACATTAGTCGCCTTATACGACACCCGTGAGCGTAATGGGTTGGTTCTTTTCTACTCTGCCGGATACCACACGGCTAAGCACGTAGCTCAGTTCTGGGCCGACGAAATTTAGATTACCATCGACATGCTAAGAAGAAGCAGTAAAAAAATTGAGTAAAGTTACTTAGTTTGATGTACAGAATGCTCGGTTGACGGCTGCGTGCAGGCTCCGTTTACATGATGCATGTATAAGATATTAGGGTTTTTATAATTCATTTATTATTCATTTATTCCACAAGTAACAAGGACTCATTAATTATACACAGAAATTAAATACATAGCACAAATGATACACTAATAGAACACACAGAATACATTAAACAATAAAATAGGTACAACATAAAACAATAACCACACAAAACATATTTATACTGACAGCCGACGACTGTAGGTGACGTGCAAGTCACTGCAGCGTCTGATGTATGGACAGTCGAGCCTGTCGGCTATCATCACCAGCACGCTGTTGGAGCTGCCGCGAACTCTGCGTACCAGGGACGCGCATCGCTTACGCATCGTTGCATAAAAGCAGTCGACGCTAGCGACGGCGAACATGCCCGAGGCACTGCAATATCGTGGCAGCCCCACCAGCGCTTTTAAATATAAGTGAGCAATAAAGCAGTTTTTTTTTTTGGAAATGTTTTAGTCGTATCTTAGATCTTTCGCCTATCATAGGCAACTAGTTTAATTTTAATTATAGATAGAGTTATTTCCGGCTTCATGTGACGTAAAACAGATACAAGCCAGCAATAAAAATGACAACCGCTAATCGTTAAATGAGACTCGTTAATTTTTAACGGTTTAATGGATATTTTATACGATGCTAGCTGCAACACGAACAAGTACTTTTAGTCATTAACTAATTGCACTATTTGCTCTAGTGATACAACTTTTATTTCTGAAAGTTCCGTGATAAAGAAATATTTACGTAATATCTACAGTGTGTAAACAATCTAATCACGAAGCCGTCAACCAAGCATTCTGTACATCAAAATTTACGCACAAAATATTGCTGAGAAACGACTTTTCTTTTTGGGGTGAAAAATTATGTTTCGTGGTATAACTCAATGTAACGCACTCAAAACGTTGTGCTGATGGATGGATTGAATAGTACTGGGGTCGTGGAGGTGTTTAAAGCAAAAATCTTACAGTTAAAACATTAAAAAAACTTGTCAAAAAGTTGGAACTTTGACCCCCTATATCTCCGTAACTAGAAGGTTCCCAGGTATGGTGTAGAACAAAAATAATGATCGCAATGACGGGGAGAACAAGTGCCTTTTGGCTTCGTTAAGAGGTATTTTACACTCTTTATATTCGAAGAATATAGCGTACCGTATTTAATTGAATTCAGTCGAGTTTTGATTTGATTTGATTGATTAATTAATCAATAATCTACACTAATATTATAAAAAGGAAAGATTTGTATTTATGTGTGTGTTTGTAATGAATAAACTCAAAAACTACTACGCCGATTTCAAAAATTCTTTCACTTTTAGAAAGCTACATTCACCCTGAGTAACATAGGCTATATTTTATCCCTCTACTCCCACGGAAACGGGAACTACGCGGGTGAAACCGCGTGACGTCCGCTAGTCTATACATATAATAAATCTGTAGAAAAGTCATTTTTGTACATTGAAGAAATTGAAACAAAAAATAGCCAGCGTGTGAAAAGATAAGTAACAGAACCCATTTCCATCAGTTTTGAAATTTTTGTCTGTTTGTCTGTTTGTTTGTGCGCACATCACGTAAAATCTACGAATTCAATGCTGACAATGTTTATACATAAAAATTGTGTGTAACTTGGGGTATGATTTAGTGTTTGTTTCATTGAAATCGGTTAATTCTATCAAAAGATATATGAACTTAAAGTTTTCAAGAAGAACTAATCATCAAATGTAAGATACATACATGCAGCGACATCTGTTGAACTAAAATGATACCAATGACTAAAAATGTGCTCACCACAGTCATAACTTTTAAATCGACTGACCAGCTTTAAAAAAAATTATAGCATAGGTAATATACTTTAGCAGTTTAACATTTTGGTCGATAGACGGCGTTGTTTATTTCACTCCATTTTCTGAATTGAATGACCCTCGCCCGTGTCAGTTGCCTATTTTTTGTTTTTTTTTTCGGATGGGAAATCATCAAATGACTCCTCCTGCTTTGGGCGGAGCAGGAGGGAGTGTCAGACTTTTACTGACTAAAACCCAGCCATGTTCCTTCATCGCCCTTTTGTTCCGGGGCCACGGTATCTCTTTCGAACAGTCCCGCAACCCGCAGACATCGGTCCTTGCGGATCGGCCCTTCCTTTTTGCTGACTCTCTTTTAGGCGCGCGTGGAACTCGAACGCGCCGTCGACACGGCCTGTCGTCATGAGACGGACGGACGGCGAGCTAGCCCATAGCCCACCGTCCACAGGCCCGCGCCTACGGTGGCCGGGGGCCACGTGGTTGCCCCGGAAGCCCGGGGCGTCTGCCGCGGCGGCCGGGACGTTGAGAGGTTCTCTCCCTCTCACGTTCCGCCACCTCCTTCTCTAGCATTACTGCTTCGCAGAAGGAGGTGACGGCGTCCCATTCCGTCTCGCTCCGGACCATGGCTTGCACCAGGGCCGGACGCGAGAGGTCGCCGCCGCAAACGTGTAAGTTGCCTCAAGATTGGTTTTTTAACCGACGAAACAAAAAGAAGGCAGTTCTCAATTCGACGCGTATTTTTTTTATATATGACCACGGATAACTTTTACAGAGAAGTCCGTACATGGTCCTTTTGTTTGTAAAAAGCGTAGGTACATCTCAAAGTTGGTCCCATTTATAATTGAAAAATCGTGTTTGGGCTAATTTCTTGCACCTTTGATGAGAACTTTCGACCTAGCTGGAGTATGACTGTCATCGAGTGTCTAAGGATGAAGGAGGTGGCGGAACGTGAGAGGGAGAGAACCTCTAAACGTCCCGGCCGCCGCGGGAGACGCCCCGGGCGTCCACCGTACGCGCGGGCCTGTGGACGGTGGGCTATGGGCTAGCTCGCCG
This sequence comes from Xestia xanthographa, assembly GCA_905147715.2. Classification (NCBI taxonomy): domain Eukaryota; kingdom Metazoa; phylum Arthropoda; class Insecta; order Lepidoptera; family Noctuidae; genus Xestia; species Xestia xanthographa. The sequence goes on from LR990655.1 coordinate 6,580,916, forward strand.
TCCGTCTGTCTCACAACAATCATGTATTAGGGAATTGTTCGTTTTAAAGCGTTCTAAAAAAAACCGCGATAGCATTATGTCTATCTTTCAAGGTTGACTCCACTCTCTCTAACCCTCTCTCTCTCATGTGACGCAGACGAAGTTGCGCGGGTCAGCTAGTACAAAATAAAATTATGAATAACGAATGTTGTTGCAGTTTGCTAGTGCACATTTGCACTAAAATATAGTAAGTATTTTTTTTTTTAATTAATAAAGTAATTTATAAGTTATTGCAATTATTTGCAATTCAAATCAATGATTGAGTACATTATTTGCGACGTTGCTAACTTTCAGAATGCAGTTAGGTCCTTCGAATCAGCCTTTTCCCGTAATTTTATGGTAGTTTCAATAAAAATTAATTAATTGGCCCCTCAGTCAAGAGCATCTTCAAATCGTCAAGAGATTGACGTACATATTATTTTATACAAAAAACCTAAAATTGAAATTGCATCAAACGAAAAAAAATACTGCCAAATGCTAACCCATAAACACTGCCATAGTAATATCTTTCTCATAAGTTATCTCGTCTGAATTTCAGTGTTTCTGGCACTTGACTTCAAGACTGAAGTCTACTTGTAATATTATAATTGTGTTTTGGTTCCTTTGAAGGACGAGAAGTCCATCCAACTCATACCGACTTCACTGTCACTTTGTGTTGTATCCGTTCAAAGTTTCAGTTTGTGTTACTCTGTTTCATGCATGAAATTACAAAGAACTCCATAGGGTTCATGTTGTCCTAGTCCCAACGTAGTTGTCAGTTAAAAGTCAACATGTATGTATTCTAGCAGAAGTAGCTAAACGCGTTTTGTTTTTTTTGAAACAATAATATTTTTAAAACTTGACAACACCTTCTTCGGCGTTAGTGTGTCGATAGTCACTTGTTTGTTAATGACGTCACTACCCGAGAAGCAACCGGAGTGTCTCTGCTCTGCGCGCGTCCTGTATTGCCGTAAGAGTTTCCCCATTTTAGTACATTTTATTATTTTTTATCGGGGTACATTTTTACTTGTTATTTTAAAAGGATTACATAGATGGAATCTAATCTCGATACCTAATACGCTCACGGATCGTAACGGTTTTTTTAACACACTGTATATCCTTGTTCTTTATAATGATTATAACAACGGTAAAACAAATCCAAAAACAAACAAATTACTTCGTAAATTACAACGGTCAAATCCTCAGGGGATAATAAAAGTTGGTCTATCCTCATTGTTGCTAAAAGCGATATCCACCGAATTTAACTTTCGCGTAATTTTTCCGTTTATTATGTTTATTTTCGGCTCTAAGTAATTGTTTTCTAAGTTTTTTGCCTCGTATTTTACGTAGATTATGTTTAGACTACTTAAGAACAAAATAGCTTTTAATATTTATGTACCTACTAGCGATCCGCCTCTATTGGGTTCAAAATCCTATATTTCATTGGTATCGGTCGGGTGGTTTCGGAGCACGGACAACTTGATTTTTTTCTACTTTTTCATTTGACCCAAAGGTTTACTGGTATATAGAGAATGCCTTGTGGCACTAAAGATCTTGGCAAGATCATGGCACACTATACCGGCACCGCACTGACACCGCTCCAACCATAGATATAAAGAAGGAGATATTCCCGCAAGACGAAAATGTATCGGAACCCTGTGTCTTCACTTTGCCCCTACCACGCGGCAACTAGTACACACGCAGTTCATTAAAAGTAATATATACGCAGTCGCGCACACACCCGCATTTCTTAAAACTGAACGTACTAACACAAGCAATTATAAACCTTATGACATCAAACACAGCGTGTATTTACCATGCACCGTACAACTTACCCACACAAAAACATCACTCGCTATCGTTGTGTTTTGCAAAAGCATAAGTATGCTAGTGATTGACTAAATCAGAAAGTTATCGAATCTTTCTTTGTACATTTTTTTGGGGTCCTGAAAATAATTAAATAATAATAATGTCAGGAATATAATATTATAATAAAAATAAACAATATGTTGCTAAAAAATATATTATGAAGTAAATTAAAACAATAAAATATCCGGTTACGTTGGTTTAGGCTGTCATGGCATATTGAAACAGTAGTTGTAGCACGAGGATAAGGCATAATATACGATAATTCAAAGCCAAAAACACTCAACCGATTAAACCTGAAATTTAATTAACTTACTGTAAGAAAGTTGGTTACTCATTTCTCTACTATGCTGTAAAATAATCAAAATACATAAAAAACATTATTTGACATCGATCTTCCAACCGGGTTCAAACGGAAAAATAAAACTAATGTAGTAATATTTAATTCATCAATCGACATTGTCGATAGCCTACATTAGTGGATCTGCACAAGCACATCATTAACTCGTCGCGAGAAGGAGCGGCCGCACTACGTGATTCATCCGCTTAGTGAAATATCGTTTTGTGATTTTTACATTGCTTGTTCAGTCACTTAGCGACAAACTTAGGTAGTGGTTAAGGAGTAATGTATTTATTGCAAAAATAGTACACTCCGCTGTGATATTTGAAAACAAACATAACATAGTAAAAGCAACAAATATTTTACGATTTGTTGTTTTTCTTGATTTTAAAGACAAATATAGTAAAATACTTGTACTTATATATGATAAGTAATTCCGTGATCAACAAAGTTTAGGTTTATGCTTCGGTTTTTACAAAAAACCCCTGAACAACACGGAATTGCTATAATTTGTCACGATCGCGGTCGAAAGTACACTAGTTCGCGGAGACGGCCATTTGCCTATGACATGGCCGACTGGACATGTCGCGCGGACACCGACACGCCCCCTTACCACTTCTCCTCTTTTTTAGATTTCTGTGGCTCCAACGCAGCAATTATCTTGCCATTCAAATTAGATCACTAAATCGTGTGTCGTATTTTATATTATTATTTTCTTTATTCCTTTTAACATCTTATTAGATTATATTTTTTAATATTTCTTAAAAAAAAACATTATAAAAACATTTAAAAATATTATTATTATTTTATAATGTCAATATGAAAAATCACACAGCGAGCAGTCAGCGTGCTTACCGCTACCATACAACTCGACTCGCAGCCCGCACGCTGCAAGTGAGCGGACCGCATGCTTACAGCGCGCAGGCAGCGTGCTTACAGGGCGCCGACTCTGAGTCGCCAGCGAAACAATGTCGATCAAAAATGCCTTATAACAATTGTGTTCGTGATGACAGCACACTTGCAACTCGCGAACGCCACATAGCGCGCTGGCGGCTATATAGCCGTAACCTAAATTCAAGGTGACGCCGACGCTGTGCTGCAGTTGTGCAGTTCATCATCATCATTTCAGCCGAAAGACGTCCACTGCTGGATATGGGCCTCCCCCAAAGGGGGTTTTTGCCATAATCGCCACGCTTGGCAGGCGGGTTGGCGATCGCAGTACGGTTGTTACAAAAGCACAGAGAACGCTGCTGCGCTTCTCTGGTAAGTCCCTTAGTCGCCTCTTACGACACCCACGGGAAGATATGGAATGGTGCTATTCTTTACGTCCGACACGATACAGAGTAATTCTCTCATCTCTCTCTGCAGGTTGTGCAGTTGCGGTGCTGGTATACTGTGCCGTGGCCTTAAGTCCGCCTAAGTACCACTTCTGTACATAAAGTTTAAATAAATATCTCCAGAACTTTCTAGTTCTGGTGAAATGACTGCAATGACGGCGAGGACAAGTGACTTTCGGCTTCGTTAAAAGTATTTTTACACACATGATACAGCGATACGTGTCAAAATACACACTTCTAGTCTAGGTTCTCTTTCAGGAGTCTAGAGATATATTATAATTTATATTCAAAGTTCATAAATAACAAATAAGTACTTGTATTGAGATACATCGCTATGATGAGCATATTTATTAGCGATTCTGTTTAGTATCCCTCCAGGGATATTCGTCGGTGACGGTGTATTTTCTTGTATGCGAGAGAATTAGGTTTATCTACGTTAATTTGTATTTATATTATGTGGAAATAACCGCAGTTTCTGCAGTCTATCTTAGATGAAAATGGCTTGGTCTTTATACATTATATCCTCTAATATAAAATAATAATTATAATAATACTAGCCTATTACTGTCCCACTGCTGGGCAAAGCCCTCTTCTCATACAGTGAAGGCACGAGCATTGATCACCACGCTTGCTCCAGACGGGTTGGAGATTTCAGACTTATATTAATTTATAAGTCCAGGTTTCCTCGCTATGTTTTTCTTCACCGATGTCTGTGATGTCCAAGATATACTTAGAAAGTACATATGAATTGAAAAAGTCACATTGGTACTTGCCCGGATTGGAACCCACAACGTCATGCATATATCACCTAATAGGGGAATATGCACGTATTTTTTTTCACTTTATTTTTCTTCACTTTATTAATAAATAAAATACAGTTCTATCAATTCAAGAAAAGTATTAAAAGTTAAGTTCACCTACTGCTTGTCGCACAAAAATAATATTAAACTCCTGCAATTTTCTACGACAGTTAAACGTCCGCGCGTCCGTAGCGGTCGCGGCCATCATGTGACGTCATTTACCACAATCTACTTTGAAAAATTGCAATAACAATATTATAATAAAATCTAGTAAAACTTTAAGCACTTTTCAAATAAAAGTGTTTTTTTGACATATATACTTTGACGTCACTACCGGCGTTATCGAGGACGACGCGTTTTGAGAGTGCGTTCCGTTTCACCAAAAACATGCTACATAAAACAGTAAATTGTAAAATAAGTGATGTATTAGCAACTTAAACAATTGTACGACAATGTTTTTATGGGCCAATACAGGTATTTTTAATAAATAAAAAGAGTTTTGTATTTCATGAATATTCCCTATTATCATTATCAGAAGAAGTATGTGAGGATCGTAGAAGGTGGCGTTCTGTAGTTTCTGCCTACCTCCGTTAGAAAAAGGCGTGAGTTTATGTATGCCATGAATGTATTTGCTATTCTCGTTTAATTTTGACCAATTAACGTGAAACGTTATTATCCTTTCGTTTTATCCCGCACAATGTATATTGTTATGCCGTAAATACGAATTTACCGTCACTTGTCACGACTCTTAGTAACTGTTTACCAGCCACATTCTCTACATAATATCATATACATTATTGATTGATCAACTATAAGGACGCATATAGCATAATCGGCCTACGTCCCCCTATCGAGGATCGGGCCCTAATTAACCATGCGGGCCCAGTGCGGGTTGGTAGATGTAACATGTTTTGGGATTTTTGATTCTAGGACACGCCAGTTTTAAGGAACGTTGTGAATGACCAGAACTAAGCTTAATTCGTGGCTTTATGGACAGAAAAATGGAGACACTTCCATGGCACTTTGCGTCGTTCATCATGCAAAGTCTAACCTCTTAAGCAAAACCATTTTAATCACCAAATATCCTAAACACCAACCCCATATCGTTACCACAGCAAAACAATACCAAGATGTACACCCTACCACACATATAGATACACCATTCGTACCCACATCACGTACAACAAGCGTCGTACGTGAGGCGCCCTCTGTACATATTAGATTTGCGTCCATTATGTGGACGTACTATGTCACGGTTTATATGATATTTGTAGATTTAAATCATGCAGTCCGCTTTTGGTCCTTTTAATTTTCGGTGCCGGAATACAGGACAGGACTGTATTTGGGTTGAAGGTTGGAGACCACTTTTGTGTTATGTGGTAATTAAAATGGGATGTTGCTGTTGCTAGCCGTGTGGTATCCGGCAGAGTAGAATAGAACCAACCCATTACACTTACGGGTGTCGTATAAGGCGACTAATGTCTGAGGCACAATACCTTGCGCCTCCGTAGACCAGAGAATGGGCAGCAGCGTTTTCTGTTAGTCTTTCCTCACTGCGATCTCCAATCCGCCTGCTAAGCGTGGAGATTACGGCAAATTCCTCCCTTCGTGGGAGAGGCTTATGTCCAGCAGTGGACGTTATGGGCTGTTGTTGTTGCTGTTGCTGTTAGATCCTTGGTATTTGGACGGTATTTGTTCATATTGTGTTAACTTTTGCGAAAGAGTTCAGGGTTTGCTACAATTCAGGAGGAAATTAATTAATAACCACGCGGATTGTTAGTGCATCATTTACCCATAGAGAGTGATATTTTAACTGTCACATATTGTCATAAACTTAGTTACATGTGTTAACTTTATAATATTCAAAAGAGATGTCTTATCATAGCCAAGGTCTGCTAGAATACAGACATGTTGACTTATAACTGACAACTACGTTGGGACTAGGACAACATGAACTGCGTGAAGTTCTTAGTTATTCCATGCAAGAAACAGAGTAACACAAACTGAAACTTTGAACGAATACAATACAAAGTAAGAGTGAAGTCGGTATAAGTTGGATGGACTTCTCGTCCTTCAAAGGAACCAAAACATAATTATAATGTTACAAGTGAAACTATAGTCTTTAAGGGCCTATACTACGTCAAATGGCTTAGCATGCTAAGGCTAAGGCTAAAATTAATGCTGCAGTAACGGAACAGGCGTAACGGAATCCTCCGTTACGCCTAAACAATTGCAGCATTAATTTTGATATAAATATATGGTAAAGTTGAGGATTAATGTTAGGCCTTATGTTTGGCGAAAACACGATTTCATAAAATTTTCTCGATAGAAAAAAAAACCAAAGTTACCTCCAAATCGAACAATAAACCGCTGGTATTCAAAGAGTACTTCAAATTAGATCATGAAACTTTGCATATTAACTGAAATAACTATAAAGCAGGTCTTATGTTTTTTATTTTTTCTAAAAGACGAAAATTTGATTTTATAAAGAATAAAAACAACTCATTTTGCACTATTCGGCCTGCAGTGACTGACGTAACAACCACTTTGTAGTGCAAGCTGATTAGAACGTTATTCTTACAGAATTTCAAACGAAGTTTGAACCACCACAAATAGAGTTGCTAATTTGAGGTAGTATAGGCTCTTAAGACAATCTACAGTCAACAATCTTCAAGTGCGAGAAACTTACGGAAAAAGACGTGTTAATTCGGAGGACCAAACTGTATTCTGAAAGTTAGCAACGTTAATAATGATGTACTCAATCATTGATCTTAATTGCAAATAATTGCAATAACTTAAATGACTTTCTTAATTTAAAAAAGGTATTTTCCAGTTATAATTTTTGCGTAAAGTTACTTAGTTTGATGTACAGAATGCGTGGCTTCGTAAAGGGTTCGTCAACATCCTGTATAGGTGACACACCAGTCACTTTTAATTTAAACTTTAAATGAATTTCCACGGCGCCTTTTGTTCTATCGCAGTAATTAAAAGTTGTCTAGAGCTGATGGCGTTATCTCAGCAATCTGACGTCACTCACCCCTTTGCACTTTGTATGCAAGATAAATGAAGAGCGCTGGAAAGCGATTCAGCGCTGTAGGGTGTAGACATGTATTCTTCGTACGACTTGGCGTTTTCTTTAAGGCGGTTTATGGAATTCTAAGTAGTTTTATATCTTGACAGTTACTTTATGTAATAAAGTTATATATAAGAATTTTTTGGCGCTAGTAAAGTGACTGATAATCGATGTTGTTAGGAAACATTTGTGCGTTAGTTTCGTGAAATTGTAGTGTCACTTCACACTCACACACTCTCCTTGCTTAAAAGGCGATCTCCAAATCATGTGTGTTATAACTATACGTAATTAAAATAAACGGTTTATGTTTTATTTACTATAACAAAAATGGGTCCCAAACAGCAGCAAACGGCAACGCGGCAGGCCCAGAAGGAGATGGCGGGACGAACTCGACTCTTTCCACAAGTATTGGCGAACAACAGCACTGGATAGGTATAAGTGGAAAAAGGGAATGGAGGCCTTTGACAGACAGAGACACAAATATAATAATAATATAATAAGCTCGCGTCAGTCCTGATTTTCACTACGCGCCAAAATAAATACCATGCACAAACATGAAATATGTACGAGTACTACGCTTCTTCCTCCCTCCCTCCTTTGCTCTACATAGGATGTTTTTTTTCGACCCATGTTCTTTGGGTTTAGTTGTCCAGTTTGATGTCCCTAAGAGGATGAGATGTGACCTAATTCTTTAATTGACAGCTGTTTGTGACTCCAAGATCTGACCGTCACGCCCGATCCCGTCTTTTCTAAATGTTTTAAAAAGTCGCGACGGCGCGGCGGCGGCGGCACCCCGTTTGCGCCCTATTCGCGCCCCGCTCTCGTCTTACGTCTTTTATGTGTGTCCTGCGCCGATTAGCTTTATTCGCTTCTCTAAATCCTACCTCTACCTCTCCTCTCCTCTACCTCTCCTATATGTCTGCCACGATTTCCTCACCTAGCTCACATCAGGTATCTGTCCTGACATTCACAAGTTGCGGCAAAGCAGCAAGTTTTAATAATGACCAGTCAATTAACCAGCTCATCTTCAATTTACAAACCTTCACCTATGTATACTTGATCTCACCAACCTTGTCATATCGTATGTATTTACATAATATCCCCATTCAAATAACATAGTTGCTTAGGAGTGCTATTAGCAGGTAACATTGCATCTTTAATTATTATTAATACTAATGAAGCATGGTGCAAATCAGAGACAAATAATTGTTTTTTTGCTTATGAAAACAAATAAATAGCCTCGCAAGTGCGAGGCAGACTCGCACATGTAGAGTTCCGTGCCACCGAAAAGTTTTATGAAAAACAAGTTTCTTGTTTAGAAACCACCTTTAATTTTTAAATTGATTTTGTTTTTATCATTTGCTGTTATAGCGACCATATTCACAGTGTAAGCGTCTACCTATAATGGTTCAAAAGTCCACTCCCTGTGACAAATGGTTGGCCAGACAACAGGCCATAAATAATAGCAATCTTTAACCCTAAAACAATCAACTTGAGCGATCCATTGTTCGAAACCCACTTAACGTTTATTATTTTAATGATGATTGACAAACAATAAGCGAAACAAACACTTACATGTTTACAAAATATTGATCTCTGTTCGCTGATTGATTGGATCATTAATCAACAAACAATGATGATTATCCTGCATGTATACTGTAGCATTTTGTGATCATCATTTGTTTAATTACTATCACGAGCGGGATACTTATATGTTTATGGCCGTCGCTAACCGTGTCATTGAATGGCTAATATTTCAGGTGTATACTAACGTCATTGGGGCAGCAGTGGCTCATTGGTAACTGCCCCGATTAAAACGTCGTCGGTCGTGGGTTTGAACCTAGGCAAGCGCATTACTTGGTGTAATTTATTTTAAAATCACTGCTCTCTAAACGGTGAAGTAACCTGTGCCAGACCCAGAAATTCAAAGACATGTGACATCTACCAACCCGAACTGGGCCCGCGTAGTGGATTACAGCTCTATCTCTCATAGAGAGGGAGCCTGAGTCCCAGCAGTGGGAATAGACTGATTATGCAGCGACGTTGAATATGCTCATGGTTTAAACATATCTGACACTTCATTAAACAAAAACGCCGAAAAAGCTGATAGACAAAGGGACAGGTTAGTGGGATGGGTGAGATTGTCAGATGGAAAAATCGGAGACTAGTAGATTCACAATCTAATGGGCTCTGATCACCACACTTATCTGTGTGAGAAAGGGCCTGTCACCTACTGGGCGAGACGACAAAAAAAACGAATTAGTCCGTCAGATAGATTTCCAAAAAATATTGGACACATATTTTTTCTTTTGTTACGTAAACCAAAATTGACGAAGATATGACGCTTTTAAAATTCTCAATACGTCACGCCTTGGTATATTTTTTGGCTAGTTCTGACGTCACGAGCCCCCAGTCCCGAGTTTTGATGCGTTTTATCTTTGTCAATATTCATTGATTTACAAAAACAAAAAATATGTGTCCATTATTTACCAATACTCTAACTGACGGACTTAATAGATTTGCATTTTTTTGATACTGTCGTCATGCCTATTACAAGCAATATTGTGTTATATGGCTCTATCTACGAAATTAAACCCAGTACTAACTGGGTTATGGAGGTCAGATAGGCAGTCGCTCCATGTAAAATACAGGTTTTCAGCTGCATCTGGTTAGACTGGAAGCCGACCCCAACATAGTTGGGAAAAGGCTAAGCAGATGATGATGATGACTCTATCTACAAAATTCTCACTTTACTAGAGCCTGGATATTTATGTCCTGTTGATTGCAATAGGCCCACCCCTTTTGATGGTGGGACACTTCAGCCTAACACTTTCAAAATTACATGTGTAATGGTCTTCGCCTGGGGTCGCTTCATCGATCGAATCACCAGCCATGGTCCACTTAAAGTGGGTTTACCAGGTTGGCCCCGGACGTCTTTCAACATCTATCTATACCTCCAACACTTAGATACGTATATGAAAGATGTTCAAACAGCTCAATATCGTCCTCTCTCTGGGTATAGTGAAACGTCCTGCCCGCTTAGCATGGACGCCGTAGACACGAAAGAGAATCGACAAATCTTTTGTTCATCTGTCATTTTGTCGATTCAATGACAGATGAACAAAAGATTTGTCGATTCTCTTTCGTGTCTACGGTGGTCATGCTAAGCGGGCAGGGTGCTTTTCGGTCTCCTGCTTGGCAGGGGCTGTTAAGTGGCTGGTCGGGGGCTAACAAGCCCGCAGTGGCGCACACGGGGGCTAGCTTCACCACGAGTGAACCCCCCGAGTGCGGCATCGCGCTTGGAAGACGAAGACCCCCAGGGGAGACATCCGCTGAAGAACTGAATGAACAGCGTTACCAAAAATCTGTTCTCTAAATCCGATGTAATGTTCTATCTATGAAAGTCAGCCAACTGCGCTCCATGACCCGTAAACAACGTTCCATCATCATCATCATCATCATCATCAGCCTATTAATGTTCCCACTGCTGGGACACAGGCCTCCTCTCTTAGAGAGGGAATGGGCTATAATCCACCACGCGGGCCCAGTGCGGATTGGTAGATGTCACATGTCTTCGAATTTTGTGGTTCTAGGACATGCCGGTTTCCTCACGATGTTTTCCTTCACCGTTTTGAGAGCAGTGGTGATGAAATAAATTACACAAAGTAATGCGCCTGCCTGGGTTCGAACCCACGACTTACTGTTTGTAAGCACTGTTCGTAACAACGTTCCATTTATAATAAAATATTCCATTTGTTTTCAATTACTTTCTACCGAATCATTCAAGCCCAGATACCGTCCTAATGGGAATTTCACTCATGCATAACGATTATTGAGAAAAATATTCGCTTTTAATAATCTTGTATGTTGTATGGAAGATGGCGTCTTGGGTTTCGAGGTCAACGACGAGGGCCTCTTGGGGTTAAATTCCTTGCTAAAGGTTTTATCCGATTTGATGGGTTTCCTCCCTTTAATTTTGTTAGCCTTTGGGACTAACCGTTTAAGGTTGGTTAAGTTTTCAGTCTGGAAAAATACTTTCTTATAAGAACCTTCACTTGCAATAAATACATCTACATTTATCCCAAAAACTACTATGACAGTAAAAAAAAATAATGAATAAATACAAACGCTCACCTACAATGATATCGAAACACTTCTGAAACCTTGACACACACACATAGGTACACACACTCACGCTCACTCTCTCTTACACTCACATATACTCACCCACAAACTTACACCCACTCATACACACATTTGATTTCATGTATGTTATTCCTTATTTATGTAGTTTTAGTATAATAACAATACGCTCTGCTGTTTTGTATAAAACGACCTGCTATGGAAGAGCGGACACTCTTAACACAGGCACTACTTGCCTAAAAGGAGGATCCAATCACGAAATGTTGTTAAAACCTAAACTTGTTCTACCAATAAACTATTTTATTTATTTTATAAACTTAATTGACGGATTCTGCAGAATACACCACTTCCAACCTGGCAGAGGGCAATATTTTTTCTCTTGGCGACACATGAGCTCGCCAACTCGAGGAAAAAAATAATACCACTGTCATAATTTTCTGTAAAGACATCGGCAGAAAATACAGGGTGTAAACAGACCCTTCACGAAGCCGTCATTCAATCATTCTGTACATGGTTCAGTGTGCAGGTTCTTTTATCATGCTTCCGTCCCATTTATGTATCTTTATTTTTTCTTATACGTATATTTCTTTATTTTTCTAATATTTTTTTGTTTGTTTGTTATTTTATTTATTTCTAAATACAGATGTATTTCAAATATTTAAGTAGGTACTTATTCACCACCACCATTGACACAACAACACACACGCACAACACAACACACACATATAAAACTGCTTCACATCCGTAACTTCACTAATCTAGGTCCAGTTGAAAACCAGCGTCGGGCACTAGTCGTCCGGCATTATGCTGAACTGGGCCTATTTGGCGCAGCCGTGAGGCACACGGTGTGACATTGTTTTTTATTTTTCAATACACTTCCTCGAAAACTGGTCCTTAACGCACTACGATTAGGTACAACATGCATGGTATTTCACACGCGTGCGATTTTTTCCACTTTCCCGCACGTGTGCAGGAATGAAAATTGCCACAGATAACTATACCTATACTTGGTTCAAATTGGTTCAATGCCTTTAGTCTGAGGTGTATGTTTTTTTTTAATTTCGGCAAAGCACTACGCGTCTTTACGGCATAAATATTTTTTGAATATTAAAATTGTGTTTATAAATAGAACATCATAGATAAACATGATTATTAAAAACTAATAGTTATTTTTATACACAAATTAACATTTATTTGTGTTCTGAATTCAAAATATAAAATAAATCTATTTTTTTATATTAGGCTGTTTAACGGCTTGATACCTTTGCCTCTCCTTCAACCTGGCGAAAGTAGAGCGCGAAAAAAAGAAAATTAAAATCATAGTTTCTTAGTTCGTGACAAAAATATTTTACGTCATATTTTATTTTATTTCTTCAAAAGTGTATTGAAAAACGTCGTTTGATACACGTGGACATTTGTTATTGCAGTTCTCGGCTCAAAAACACCCTCGCCTACGGCTCGGGAGTTATAATTCCGCCTCGAATACAATAACAAACTTTCTCCACTTGTATCAAAATGTACTATTTTGTTTAGTTTTAAGTTTTTAATCATTTATTTTGTCATTCTTTTTGTTTTTCATTTTTGTTTATTTTTTATACTGTGTGCACTTGTGGCGTGTGCCAAATAAATGAATTTTCTTTCTTTACATCAAACTCGCAAAAACTTTCGCTGGGAAACGACTTTTTTTGGGGTGAAAAATCACTTTTTAAGGTAAAACCCAATGTAACGATCTCAAAACATTGTGAACATTGTGTTTAAAGTAAAAATATAACTTCTTAAAAAAAAAAATCGCAATAACGGGGAGAACAAGTAACTTTCGGTTTCCTTAAGGTCTCTTTACACCCTTTATGAACTTCCTCTCAAAGTGTATCCCCATTTGACTCTTTTACAGCGTTAATCTTCGACATCTTTCCTAAGAGTTCAATTTCCGTGCTTAAGTAACCCTTGTGAAAAATATAAAGCTTTCAGGATGTTTCTCCGTCGGTAACCGTATTTAAGACTATATAGCACTTCGCTTGCGACTTCGTCCGCAAAAATTGTTATAACTCGGCTAATATGCATGATGTAAATATAATTTATACCTCGACTAAGGCCGAGGACATCGTGGAGTACGTATGCCAAAGGACCAAGTACAGGCCGAGAGTGCAGTTGCTTGAATCGCGCCGCAACGTCAACTTCAAGGCGTTTGTGGTGCGAGTACCTACTTGCTACCTGCACCTCGTCATGGCAGAGGACTTTTGGCCGCAAGGTGTAATGTTCCGCCGCTTCCGCGGACAAGTGCCACACGATCGCACAAAGACTGTGCTCGAGTGAAGTGTGTTTTACTAACTTAGTTTTAAGTTTATATACTAACACACTTTGTACTAGGAGTGTACTCTATCAAATGAAAAAAGAATTTTGAAAATCGGTCCACAAATGGGAGAGAAATCAGGAAACATACATAAAAAATAAAAAAAAATACATACACACGAACATATAACCTCCGCCTTTTTTGAAGTCGGTTAATAAAGGATTATTATTATTATTATTATAATGTAGCTTTCTGACAGTGAAATATTTTTTAGAATTGGATAATTACTTGCGGAGATTATCCCCTACATACAAAAATGTTACAACTACACTGATACAATAAAACTTACTTTTAAATGATGTTGATAATAATTCAAGGTACATACATACTTTAGGAGAAGTTTTGTGTAAGGAAACGTATTGATTTATATCAGTAACTTTTCGAACTCGTTTTGCATAGCGTTTGCAAGTCCTCTGGAAGTTTATTAAGAAAAAAAGGTACTAAATATTCTGCAACCTTTATCCCGTAATATTGTATAGTTTTAGTTTCGTTTTTTATCAAATACAATTCAAAACAAAATCGTCGTAAATACAATCGCCAAACGAATGCAGTATGGCCTTGAACCACACTGCATTTATACAAAGTTTGTGAAAAGCATCTACAAGAATAAAGCCACAACTTTTCTATAAAATTTCTCATCCGTACCATCTGCTAAAGTAAGCACCTACAAACGAAGGTAAGAGTCCCGTAATGAGTTTAGACGAAGCAATTAAACCTGGCAAAGTGGGTCGACGGGTCCAATTTGTACTACTAAGTTATAGCCAACTGAATTAGATTAGAAACATGGGGTCTACCAACGATGTTGGGTGTAAAATTGTAAATACAGTTTTATATGTTTGTTTGTTTGGCTTTTGCTTAAAATACCAGCTAAATTCCGGTTAAGCCGCGCTTGCCTGTTGGTCTGTATATGGGTGACCACCGATTATATACCGAGTTTCCTATGTGCCTCGGAAAGCACGTTAAGCCGTTGGTCCCGAGTGCCAATTGGAGATCTTTGACAGTCGTTACAGGTAGTGGCCCAAAAGTCTGACACCCTGTCTTTGATGAACGTATACAATAATAATATGTTAAAAAACCCTGTCCGATCTACAAGGGGTATATAGGTATACCAATGACATTAACAAATAAAATAAGATAATTAAAATATTCATGAAAATAAACATATTTATGAATTTTAAAATGCATTTTCCCTAAAATCTAACAAATTTTTAAAACGTGACAACACCAACTGCGGCATTAGTAGGTTCGATCGTCAATTGTTTGTTTATGACGTCACTACCCGAGAAACGAAAACGGTGTGTTGCCACCCACGCCCCAGTGTTACCATGTAATTTTCCTAATTTTATTACATTTAATAAAAAAAATTGCTAGAGTATTTTTAATTACTTGTTTTCTAAAAAGGATTACAATATAATCTTATCTCATCGTACTAATAATAATCCCTCACGGAAATTGCCTTATTTTATTATACTTATGTTCAGTCTCGATTTTGATTTGCAGCATAACCAACTCATTGATTTTTTTCTGCATTGGTTTTGGTAAACTCGAAATTGTGATAAATTCATACCCTATGATTATATAAGGTCTATCTATTCATACACGAAATCTCTTAAGGGGTCACTGGTCTGGGTATTGTACTCATCATTATGAACAACTTTTACATTTTGACGAGTTATGCGAACTTATTGTAGGCACCGATAATTTAGGGAACAGCTGTTTTTTTTTTTCGCGATTCAGGGTTTGGTTCCAGAGTAAAAGTTGTTCATAATGATGAGTACAATGACCCCTTAAGAAATTGCGCGTATGAATAGATAGACCCTATATTATTTAAAAATAACTTGCGAAATATGGATGCAGTAAAAGCAGACTCTGCCTAACCCTTCGGGCAATACAGGTGTGATATTATACAGGATGTAAAAGACCTCATCACGAAGCCATCAACCAAGCATTCTGTACTTCAAACTAAGTAACTTTACTCAAAAATTATTGCTGGGAAATGACTTTTTTTTTTTGGGGTGAAAAATCATGTTTTGTGGTAGAACTCAATGTAACGCACTCAAAACATTGTGCTGATGGATGGATTGAATAGTACAGGGGTCGTGGAGGTGTTTAAAGTAAAGAAGAAAAAAAAGGTTTAAAAATCTTACATTAAAAACTTGTATTTAAAAAAAAACTTGTCAAAAAGTTGGAACTTTGACCCCCAATATCTCCGTAACTAGAAGGTTTCCAGGTATGGTGTGTAGCAAAAAAATTATCGCTATGACGTTACGGGGAAAACAAGTGCCTTTCGGCTTTGTTAAGAGGTGTTTTACACCCTTTATAACGTTTAATACAGTCATGTCTGCTTCAATTCCTTTCCCTTAATATTCAATGCACATGCTTTCAATACCTTGATCAGATACGTCATTTATAATGGAACTATAGTCTGTGCCAGATAAGTAGGAATTAAAGGTCATTGCTCTTTACTTAATTTCTCTGCGTAGGTACCCCGATAATACATTATGAATCGTTTTTTATTACTAGAAAAAGTCAAGGATCACGATAAAGGTTGTTTCGGGGCAAATTTATGTCATTATTTCTGTTTTCGGAATTATGTATTTAAATAAATGTATGCGGGTTAATGACCTTTATTTCGTACTTATCTGGCGCAGACTATAGTTACTAGTTTTCTGTAGGCAGGAGTCTCCCGTGAAGCCCGACCATCGCCTATTATGTTGAGGCCTCCTTTCAGTCAACCACATGCGGTAGAATTCAATATTCTATACACAGCTACTGCCGCTTAACCAGGGGCCTAAGTCTGCTGAATGATCGACAATTCTGACACTATTGTAATAGCAGACTTGAGGCCCTGACCAAAATCCTATTTATGTATTTAGAAATACCGCTGTAGTCGGTGACTAACTGACCTGTAAAACAAAAAAGTGTATTTTTAACTGATTTGATTAGACTTTAAGAAAATAATTGTTTGATAGAATAGAAGAGATTTTTTTACGAACGTTCAGCCTTAATATTCCCTCCATACCATTCGTTTTAGGGTGTTTTACGCCCAGTTTCGTTTAAGGTGAATGCTCCAACCAGCCCGCGAAATTCAAATTTTCTTTCGTTTTTTGCAATTTGCAGGCCAGTGCTAGGTTGTATGTTGATTAAAATATAGTTCGCGATTGTAAGACGTATATAGTTATAGAATTATAATTGTCAAAAGCATCAATACAACCCTCCAAGTTCATAAAAATGACATTGACCTTGAAAAAATCGTTCCTCGACTTTTATAAACTTGGAGGTACTGTTGATGATTTTGATGATTATAATTCTGTAACTATATACGTCTTACAATCGCGAACAATATTTTAATCAACATACAACTTAGCACTGGCCTGCAAATTGCAAAAAAACGTAAGAAAATTTGAATTTCGCGGGCTGCCCTGGAGTATCAGCCTTAAACAGGTACAACATGAAGTTTATTATTATTTCATGTCACTGGGTTGTGGAGGTCAGATAGGTAATCGCTTCATGCAAAATACTGGTATTCAGGTGAGATTGAAAGCCGACCCCAACATAATAGGGATGATGAGTGACTAAAAAAATATATGATTCTGTTAAGTACGTCAGTTAGATTATCGAAAAATATTGGATACGTGTTTTTTGTTTTATCGCAAATTAATAAAAATTGACGAAGATAAAACGTGTCAAAGATCATGAGTGGGGGCTTGTGGGGATTTGAGTACATTTTTTCCTCAAATGTTACGTCGAACGAGTTTTCGACGCACTGCATCGTCTTAACTTTTTGTTTACGTGAAAAAATAAAAATTCTGTGTCCTATATTTTTTTGGGAATCGATCTGACGAACTTATTAGATATTTTTTGCATCTACCCTATTATCTAGCCTCGGTTAGGACTAAACTTAGAGTCTTAATTGTATAATATATCACTGTATTTTTTTTTTATTTCATTGTTTAATTTTTCTCTCAAAAGTTTTTTCGTAATTGTTGGAAAAGTTCACTATTTCTGAGTTTTACCTTATTGTCTTACATACGTATAATATGCATGCTAGATTCACATCCAGTAGATGTCAATCAGAAATATAGTGTTGTAACTTTTTTATTGCTTTTGTGATTGTACATCAGTTTTGTGAATTAAATAATATATATATATATCACCCTATTGGGCAAAGGCTAAATAGGCAGATGATTATGGACAAGAACATTCACGCTCTTTATAATCCAACTATCATCCCTTCCGACAATATCCTTTCAACACAACATAAAAAGATCCAAACCGTCGCCATTTTCATAAACATAGCGATTACAACCACAATGTCAGCTTAGCAGGGTACAGTCGTGTAGAAAACGAATAGCCTGTAACGCTGTAATATTGCAGACACTCCCTATAATATCGTTGCATCACTTACGAGAGGGCGCGCCGCGTACTGTCGTGTAGAAAAGTGTGGTGAAACTTGTGGGGATTGTTATTAAAATGTCGACTAGAATAGAAATAACCATTTCGATTTGAAACAATGTTATTTTGTGGTACGCTGACTGTATTTTTGACAAAATAAATTGTCGCCAATTAAGCTACATAAAGGCCGAATTTTATCAAAATACGGATGATCGAAAGGCATTTTTATATCGACTAAAAACTTTGCGTGGGCGGTATCCACGGCGCACGTGTTGTATTTTGTTAAATGTCAATTTAATTTACAAGTAACTTTTAGGACTTCGAAGTTTAATTCGTTTCCTGTAAAATTAATTGAGAATGCCTTAGCTTTGGATCGTTCTGATGTTTTATGTAAGCCTTTCAATTTCATATTGACATTGTTACCGAGTGGAATTATACTGTAATAAAATATACGGGAATAAAATATAGCCTATGTTACTCAAGGTGAATGCAGCTTTCTAATGGTGAATGAATTTTTGGAATCGGCGCAGTAGTTTTTGAGTTTATTCATTACAAACGTACACACAAAAATACAAATCTTTCCTCTTTATAATATTAGTGTAGATTCAATTTCATATTGACATTGTTACCGAGTGGAATTACACAATATACTGACTTTGATTTATTTAACCAAAAAGTGTTTTTTATTAAGGACTAGCGGGCGTCACGCGGTTTCACCCGCGTAGTTCCCGTTCCCGTGGGAGTACGGGAATAAAATATAGCCTATGTTACTCAAGGTGAATGCAGCTTTCTAATGGTGAAAGAATTTTTGAAATCGGTGCAGTAAATTTTGAGTTTATTCATTACAAACATACACACACACAAAAATACAAATATTTCCTCTTTTTAATATTTGTGTAGATAGGATTCTTTTGTTATTAACGTATATCACTTAAGAATCCCAGTAAGATGATAAACAAGTAAATAGTTACAGTTTAGTTTATAAAACAGTTTTGTTGACATCAGTCTCAAGCGCTGTTAGCTAAGGCAACAACGCGTCAGCTCCATTTAATTGATTAAACGTTCTGTAATCGACTGTACATTTGACAACAACATGGGGGCTCTATTACATCTTGACACATTCGTTAAAACATTTACTTTTCATAGAAAAAAGAAACCAATAGAAACCAATAGATATTAAGAACTAACCTATGTTAACTACTTATATTCTTGCAAATAAATGTATCATTCATGTATCATTCATTCATTCATAGTACTTGTAAATAACTATACAACTAAATACCAGTATTTTACATGAAGCGACTGCCTATCAAAGAGAGGAGGCCTGTGTCCCAACAGTGGGAACATTAATAGGCTGATGATGATGATGATGATGACTGCCTATCTGACCTCCACAACCCAGTTATTGCCGGGTAATAATCGATACCCTTGGTAAGACTGGTTGTTAGACTTTTGGGCCCTGACTACCTGTATCGAATGACAAAGATCTACAATTGACAGCCGGAACCAACGGCTTAAACTGCTTTACGAGGCATGGAGGCAACTCGGTATGTAATGGATGGTCACCCATCTACAGACCAACCTAGGCAAGCGTGGCTTAACCTGAAGATATATTACGACGACCCGAATGGCGCAGTGGTAGTGAGACTGCCTTACGTTCTTAGGGTCCCGGGTTCGAATCCCGGTTGGAGTTTGTGTGACGAGCATGGACATTTGTTTCCAAGTCATGGATGTTTATATGTATAATAAGTATGTATTTACAAACAAAAAGTATCTATGTAGTATATCAACTATCTGGTGTCCACGACACAAGCCCCGTTGCTTAGTGTGGCGCTAGATGGCGCTGTGTATTAATGTTCAGCGATATTTATTTATTTATATTATTTAGCCACGAGCTCCTCTTACTCTGACTTATTAAATATGTACTTAAAAATATATAAAGTGTATATTATCAGTATTTTCGAGGTTCGAACTGTTACTCTCATGATAGGAAATCAATTATTAGACACAATTAAATGCATTGGTTACAATATCAATTGATTCGATTGAAACACAATGGAACAACATTGTATTACCGTCTCATCCCCTTTACCGAGATTCTTATATGTATACACCTAATGTATCAACTTGCATTATAGAAATGGTACAAACGGATATTATCTTATATTGTTCCAACAGTACGTAGGAAGCATCCAATGCATTGTGGTTTAGTCGCAATAAACGTAAACAAGCACTGCCGTCGTTTCAAGCGATTTCCAACTTTAATGAGGAGCATTAAAGTTTATTTTCATTAGACGGAACTAGCTGAGAATAGCCTACCGCAGCGCTTCCGTGGGTGTACTAGATGGAATAGAAATTATGCCAAATGAATAAACAGTAATATCTGTTTAATGAAAACTGCTACGAAATTATTAACAAAAAGTTGGTATTAGCCGTGTGGTATCCGGCAGAGTAGAGTGGAACCAACCCATTACACTCACGGGTGTCGGATAAGGCGACTAATGTCTGAGGCAGAACACCTTGCACCTCCGTAGACCAGAGAATAGGCAGCAGCGTTTTCTGTTAGTCTTTCATTACTGCGATCTGCAACCCGCTGCCAAACGTGGAGATTACGGCAAATTCCTCCCATCATGGGAGAGGTTTATGTCCAGCAGTGGACGTTATGGGCTGTTGTTGTTGGTACTAGTCAGTAAATCTGTCAAAAACCTCAATTCTGGGTATAGCTCGCCCCGTAACGTAAAACTCGTTAAAGTGTCAAAAATACTCGTTTCACATTTTTTTTTTACAAATCTATGGATGGACTGATTGCGTTTGTAGCAAACAATACGAAAATGCTATTAAAAACAGCGCGCACGAGCTAGGGCCTCAAGCAGCATTGCAATTTGACGTTTGCAGACTAACACGATGACGTCACGTATTAAAGGCTTTACTAATTGATGGGATAGCTAGTAGCATCTAATACGTTAATGGGCTTAGACTACAAAGGTGCACTTCAGTATTATTAACACTTCGATTGATAGATAATTAGTATCGACAACAAAGTAGGATTGTAGGTTCTGATGCACTAAGACGTTATAATAATAATAATAAATCATTTTATTTCGGACAACTAAGAGATCCATAAATTGTTAGTCACAGGTTTGCACTTAAACACTATTGTTAGTAACTTAACTAAACACGAGTTAATAAGATGACCACCCATAGTAAATAGCCATGATAATAACTAGGACAACAGAATTCTAGGGTATTAGTCTTCTCACAAATTGCCTTATTTATTATGGTGGAGGAAGTATCAGCCGCCACCGCCTTCAGGATGCTATTGTGACTGCCCCTTATTCTGCTCAGGAGCGACGCTGTTTTTTTGCGGATGATGGCATGAAACCCATCGGTATGAGTTACGAATAAAGGATAATTATAGTGGTGACGAACAACTTGGACGATTTCTGACGTTTGAAAGAACTAATTTGTGTTAAAACTCCGACACTTTTTTTACAAGAGTTAGTTTTAAAATCCTGTCATTAAAAATCTAAACAAATAACAAAAGCAAAGTGCACTACAAAAAAGCCAAAGAGGAATTTTAATTTAGGAAAAGCTACTGAGTTTACAACGTCATCTGGTTTCAAACAGTAACATTATTCCCGTTTAATCAACCGAGGTTGGATTCAGGGATATTATTTTTTATTACCAAACTCTACAAAAACCCGAGGGTAGTTTTAAAACTACGCCACTGCAGCGTTTCAGTTTTACGCAGCACCTTTTTTGTTCTTTTTTCAGCCGAACATAAAATGCCGTATGGAATTGGTTGATACGTGCATAAAATCACGTTTTTGATCTCTGGCGGATTCGAGGAACTTCGATGCAATTATTCAGAGACCTGATGGATAGGTTTTCATAGGGCTAGCGAATTTTGTTTCGCTATTTTTCTTATTTGTTTTTGCATTTTTCTCCATAAAGAACAATGACCAAAATGAAGGAGCTCGTGGCTTAATAATAACAGCCACTTGGGTCGATCGTTAGGTTAAGCCGTGCTTGCCTAGGTTGGTCTGTGGATGGGTGACCACCCTTACATACCGAGTTTCCTCCGTGCTTCGGAAATCACGTTAAGCTGATGTTCTCGGCTGTCATTTGTCCATCTTTGACAGTCATTACAGGTAGTCAGTGGCCCAAAACGTCTGACAACCAGTCTTACCAAAGTGGTATCGTGTTACCCAGTATGAACTGGGTTGTGGAGGTCAGATAGGCAGTCACTCCATGTAAAATACTGGTATTCAGCTGCATCCGGTTAGACTGGAAGCCGACCTTAACATAGCTGGGAAAAGGCTAGGGGTATGATCTCTATAAAGGACAATGACCGAATTGGTGGTGGTGATGGTTTTGGCTCTTGTAACACAAGTCTATCACCTAGTACAGGAGTCAGGGAATTCACGCAATTTTGTAACCACTTTCTTGTGTATTAAAAATTATTGAAGATATTGGTGGAGGCACCAATTTTGAGCATAGTTTTTTTAACTCAAGCATGGTACGACTACAAGCGTTTGGTAATAAAGATACGATTGCATTTTTTGTTTACTTCCGGAACTGTACAAAACGGACGGTCGACCAACCTATTTATGTAATTTGCATGTTAAAATGTAAACCAAATAGCTTGGTCGACCGTACATGAAGACGAAGACATACAATTCTCCATTCATGACATTCATTTGTCACAACCCAGTTGGTACTCTAGGTATTACGATACCCCTTGGTATAACTGGCACCTACTGCTTGTAACGACTGTCAAAGATCTACAATAGACAACCAGGACCAACGGCTTATCATGCTTTCCGATGCACGGAGGAAACTCGGTATGTAATGGGTGGTCACCCATCCACGGACCAACCCAGGCAAGTGCAGCTTAACCTAAAGATCGACCCAAACGGTTGAAATTATTTAGCCATGAGCTCCTCCATTAGAACCAATGATTATAATCCAATTCCTGCGTAGTTGTCTCAATAACCTTCTCCCATACAATATTGTCGCACAAACATCATAAACAAGTATATCTATAGGCTTTCCGTTAACAGCTTAGGAGCCATTACCGGCTAATCACCTTTGATGTGAAATGTGTCATTGATTATACTGATAGTGGACATTAATTACTGAGGAAATGGATCTTGTGTGATGTTATACTGAATTGATGGACTGGAGTCGCGTGTTTAGTGAGTATGTTGTCAGTTTACGTTACGAGGAGCTCGTGGCTAAATAATAACAGCCGGTCGGGTCAATCGTTAAGTTAAGCCGTGCTTGCCTAGGTTGGTCTGTGGATGGGTGACCACCCATTACTTACATAGCGAGTTTCCTCCGTGAATCGGAAAGCACGTTAAGCCGTTGGTCCCGGCTGTCATTTATACATCTTTGACAGTCGTAAGGTAGTCCAAGAGGCCCAAAAAGTCTGACAACCAGTTCAGTGCAGTGGAGGTCAGATAGGCAGTCGCTTCATGTAAAATACTGGTATTCAGCTGCATCCGGTAAAACTGGAAGCCGACCCCAACATAGTTGGGAAAAGGCTAGGCAGACGATGATGTTGTCAGTTTCGATTCTGTTTGTGTTCTGTTTCACGAGCCTACTAGCAAAATTGGGTTTTGAACTTTATTTACTTATTAATAAATACATAACATAACATAACATCACGCCTGTAATCCCCAAAGAGTTAGGCAGAGGTGTACCTAGTAGTATACCCATATTTCACCAGTCATTGTTTAAGCCCCATGTAATTATAGGGCTCCGTAACTGCTCCTGAAAAAATCCTAGTAGAAAAACCCAATAACACTTTGCCCAACCTGGGAATTGAACCCAGGACCTTGACAGCCTTTGTCACATATACGTGTCAAGACGACACTAAACGACGCCAAATATGTGACAAAATGGTAAGTGAAATTATGGCTTCTCGTGGAAGACACGCGTGTGCGTTAATGTCTCCGAATTTTGATGTATTTACTATCCTAGTGAACTAAGAGAGCTCTGACACTCATAACACAAGTTCAATCTTAGCTTGGGTGTCGTGTTAAGTACAATTCTCAACTTAAATAATATATTGCTGAAGCATGTGTAGTGACATTAGAATTGTAAACTGGAAATAAAGATTTTTATTATTATTATTTATTATTAATGCTCTAGTAAATGGTTTCTACTATTGAGTTTATTTGATCTCTGTCAGTTTATCCACTCCGCGTATTACTCGGCTAACTTCGCTTTGCTACGCAATGCGCTACGACGTACCTCTCACTGTGCTACGCTCGCGTAGTATCTTCACTTTCGGAAAACGCTTCGAGGAAATTCGTTGTGTCAGTGATTCAAGTGAGTGAGTGAGTGATTTAAGGGTAAAAATTATGTTTATTTAACTGAAGTAGTTTATTTTATTTTATTTCGCTCAATAAAGTCATTACTATACGTAACTGTTTTGATCAATTAATGTAAGATGTATTAGTCCATTCGTTCATCAAAATACCCTATACAAATCATTGATTTATTTACTGAACTGTAAAACTAAATAAAATTGCTCCTATGTAAGTTAAAACTATTACTATTTTGCGTGTATAACCCAAAAAAAATGCTGACTCTGGAAAATATTCAGAACGACACACCTTCATTACATAATGAACTTAAATGTAAAACAACCGCAATAAAAGTTACCTTTTATCACGAAAACTCAATTACAGCGACATTCATGTTAATTTAACCGGACATGTTACAGAGTAAAACAAACATGTTAATTTTAATATAACGAGTACAAAACCACAAAGGTCTCAATGATTAATAATAATAATAATAAGAAATACTTAAAAATGTAATGAAATAAGAATCTAAATGAATAAACGACATAATAATAATAACTTTATTTCCCAAATACACAGATAGTTGTACTTACAGTTTACAATTTTGAATTAGTTGTAGAGAACACTTACATTAAACATTTGGATGCTTCAAAAATCTGTACACAATAGATTAAACTCTGTCTCTTAAACTAGGGTATCCTGTATATTAAGAGACAGAAACTTTATAAAAAAAAAAAAAAAAAATGTTGACATTGAATAATAATATACTAACACAGTTATAAGTATGATTTACTAACAATGTATGGAATATTTTTTGCTTAATGAAACTCCGTTCATCCATGAAATATGAAATCGGATTGCAAATACAATAACTTTTAACAGATAATGTAGAGAAATATCTATGGTTTGTCCTTGTATAACATTTACCTAAGGGTAATCCCCAAAAGGGTAGACGATGAGTCTGTTATAAACCACATTTCATCGTTGAACGAGCTTTTAAGATGGATATAATAATAACATAGCATCACGCCTGTGATCCCCTAAAGGTTAGACAGAGGTGTACCTAATAGAAAACCTACATTAGGCTAGTTATGTTTAAATCCCATGTAATAGGGGCGAGCCTATTGCCATCAACCGGGCACAAATCCAATCTCCGTGGCTGCTACTGTGAAATTCCTGATGGAAAAATACAATAACACTTTGCCCTACCTAGGAATCGAACCCAATACCTCATGCTCAGTAGTCACGGTTGCGACCATTAGACCAACGAGGTAGTTATAACATAATTATAAGTAGCTAACGGACGTCACGCGGTTTCACCCGCGTAGTTCCCGTGGGAGTACGGGGAAAAAATGAGGAAAAACTATAGCCAGATGTTACTCAGGGTGAATGTAGCTTTCTAATGGTGAAAGAATTTTTGAAATCGGCGTAGTAGTTTTTGATTTTATTCATTACAAATATAAACACACACACAAAAATACAAATCTTTCCTCTTTATAATATTAGTGTAGATAATAATACTTAACATAAAATTGCAAAAAACACTATCCCACATTAGACCTTCTGATCAGGAGGGAATATTTTGGTATTAAGCACTCTCACCTAAACTGTTCACAAGCGCACTGCAGGAGCAACAAACTGCCCGCTTCGTGGTAGTCACGAGGCATAAATGTTAGCGGCCATCAGCTAACGCAGTGTTCCGCAAACTTTCTGTGTTCAAGGTACATCTAGGAAATCCGAACATTTTGGAGGTACACCATAGTTGAAAAATAATTTTACATAATTTTAATCAACATTTGTTATTAAAGTTTTACGGCTGTTTAAGTAGGTGTTTTTGTTCAGTTTGTCTATTTATTAACTTATGAGATAACTTTATTTTTCCGAGGCACACCAACTAATGACCACGGTACACCAAAGTGCCGCGGAACACACTTTGCGGAACACTGAGCTAACGTACCTCCGCTTTGCTGACGATATTGTATTGTTCATGACAGGCTAAGGAAAAAACTAATATTTCAGTTAGATGCTCGCAAATGGCATTAAAGTACCACGACTCAAGATAATTAATAGCAGGCAGCAAACCCTAAAAAAAAACAAGCTTATCTTTTCTGCGTCGGCGCGACCTTAAAAGTCCTATAACATTTTTTTCGCAATTTTTTGATTTTTACTCCCTGGATCAAATTTTTTCGATCGGCGTAGACGAGTCGATAATAATAGCGATCTCCGGATGATTGTCGATTGTTATTGACGAAAATTAGAGACGAGACTGACATGAGACTGAGGAGCGACCTGAATTGACGCAGAATTATAGTCCTTCAATTTTATTTATTGTAATTTTGTCTTATTATATTGACAAACGAAAACTAATGAAACGTATTCATTGTAGATCGAAGTTTTATTTCATATTAATTTATTTGATAAAATTTAGTTTATTTGGAATATAACGGACGCTGAATCAAGACATTTATGGCTTAAATTACGCTTTCTCTACGATTTTATCCGTGAAAACTCAAGGAATTTAAAGAAATTCTAAAACTCCAATAAACAAGTAAAACATTCAACTTATTTTTCAGTAATTTTAGCTTTTATAAGAACTTAATCTAACAATGTGAATTTAAGCGTCAAAGTTCCATCGCTGACGGTTTTTCTTGCAAACAGAGTTCGTAAAATATTTATAGTAAATTACACGAAAAGAAAAATGAAAATGTGTAACTCCAACTTACAAAAAAGAGAATAGCACTATCGTTATTCTTAAGCAAATAATTAAAATATCTTACTGCTGCTGAGAATTACTGCGTCAAAAATCATGAATTTGCGTAAAAAATGTAATAGGACTCTTAAGCAATCAGCGATTGTAAATAGGTTCAAAATCCCTTGATATTTCGTGTAACATAAATCTTTATAAAACCACTGATTTTTTTTTAAACCAGACATAATACGTGACAAATATTTTGAACAGAAACGAAAAAAAAGTATTTCATTTTCAATTTGTATTCCGTACAAACTCATACGTGAACAGAAAATGTGAGAACGAGGTAAAAATATTGTGTTACCTTTCAGTTTATATTTTCAGGACGATAAATTATTTATTTATTTTTACGAAAAAAAGTGACGGCTACTATTTCTAATTTAAACGTCAGTTAGTACACGTATTAACGCTTAAACGAACGCTTAACTATTAGTTATACTAGTAATTTTTCGGTGTGTGATTGTAAATTAGAGGGTATAGATATACTATCTAGGTGTATTAATAACGTTTTGCCTGTGGTACCACCAGTGTTACCACCAGAGGTACCACGGGTAAAAATAACCGTAGTACTACCAAGCGATCCAGTGGGAAGTATTTTTTTTAGCCCTGGTACCACTGGGATTGGTACATAAG
This sequence comes from Xestia xanthographa, assembly GCA_905147715.2. Lineage (NCBI taxonomy): Eukaryota > Metazoa > Arthropoda > Insecta > Lepidoptera > Noctuidae > Xestia > Xestia xanthographa. The sequence goes on from LR990655.1 coordinate 6,608,934, forward strand.
ATCAACAATCATAATCTAAACATTGAAAATCTCAAAACCATAATCTCAACGATTCAAAATCTCAACACTTTAAAATATCAAGCATTTAATAAATTAACAAGTCATGATCTCAACCCATCTAATAATATAATATTATTATTTATTATGTGTATATTTGACATAAAAATTTCATATAAAACTCGATGTTTTGACATGCCGCCAGCAGAATGCTCCCATGAGAAAGGCGATATTGATAGCTGTTAGAACTGCTATTTATTTAAAACTATTGACTTAGTTTTAAATAAATAGAAGTTCTAACAGCTATCAATATCGCCAACAAGTAATAAAAAGCATCTGCTGAAGAAGTGAGAGCGAGATGTCTAACCGAGTGTCGTCCTCGACGTTGATCGACGTTTAAGAAGTGAGGAAATTGCCTTAGCGAGCTACGTAAGTGATAAGTGGGCACGATGGAATCAATCTAGACAGGACGGAAGATCTAGGGTTGTTGAAGTACTTTTTTCGAACAAGGACAATGACAGACGACTTTGTGATTTTTATTTTCAGTTTTTGATTGGCCCATGAACTGAGGAGCTCGTGGCTAAATAATAACAGCCGCTCGGGTCGATCGTTAGGTTAAGCCGTGCTTGCCTAGGTTGGTTTGTGGATGGGTGACCGCCCATTACATACCGAGTTTCCTCCGTGCCTCGGAAAGCACGTTAAGCCGTTGGTCCCGGCTGTCATTTGTAGATCTTTGACAGTCGTTAGGTAGTCAAAGGCCCAAAAAGTCTGACAACCAGTCTTACCAAGGGGTATCGTATTACCCGGTACTAACTGAGTTGTGGAGGTCAGATAGGCAGTCGCTCCATGTAAAATACTGGTATTCTATTTTCAGCTGCATCCGGTAAAACTGGAAGCCGAACCCAACAAAGTTAGGAAAAGGCTAGGCAGATGATGATTGGCCCATGAACTTCTAACAAAACGAGGAATATTACATTGATTGATATAACATAACAACACGCCTGTAATCTCCGAAGGGTTATGCAGAGGTGGACCTAATAGTACATTTCACCAGTTATCTTTTTAGTCTTATGTAACTTATTCAGAGACGTGACTTATGTGACTTATTTAGAGTCGGAGTTGATGGCAATCACCTAGCCCCTTAGGGCTAGGTGATTGCCATCAACTCCGACTCTGATTCCGTGGCAGCTACTGAGATATCCCTGGCGGAAAAACCTGATGACACTTGGCCCGACGTGAGAATCGAACCCAGGACCTCGTACAAAGTAGTCGCGCATGCGATCACTAGACTAACGAGGCAGTTTAGTAGAAGTCGACCAAGCTATTTGGTTTCAATTTTACAATGTAATTTGCATTTATTATACCTAAGTATTTGCAAAAAAATAATAATTTGCAATAGTTTGTGCGAACTTTGGGACCAAAATTCGAAATTGCCACTTAATCTTCAAAATATATCCTCGCCCAGTTTTAAGCCTTAGATCTGATAGAGTTTAACATAGATTGGTGTATGTAACTATGTAATAAACTTTACTGACCCTAACTGGAGATTTGGGTAAACAACACTTAGGGATTGGTGTAACCAACACTTCACAAATTTTGGATATTATTTCTAACAAAACTGTTTAGTTTATTTAAGACCAATAAAATTTTGCAACCCAAACGAATACATTTATATCCGCCCATCGTAGAATTCCCCAGATGATATCTTTCATATTTTAATTAATCGAAAGATTCTCAATTTAAATGAAGATTATTTAGTAACGAGTTTGCACACTTTTTCACTTGTTTCGCACGTCTTTTGTTTAGTTGTCGAAATGGGAAAGTTACGAGATGGGCCTACGAGATGGGCCGGAGCCAATAAAAACACTTTATTCAAATTTCAGTTGCCTTGTTATTTTTGGGTCATACATAGAAATTCAAACCTCAATCATAACCTTTCGAAACATTAAACAGTAATCCAACCATCTTAATAGCCCCGGTCTTACACAATACTCCTAATAAACACTCTCAGCTCACTGAAATCGCACTCAATTCCCATTAGGAAACATTTCCGAGAAACGACTAATCTCTTCGTCTTCAGACACGTCGATAAACTCTATGAGGGTATTAATTATTCAATGTTTGTATTTAGAGCCCGATATTGCAGCAGACGATTCGAGCCAAACACCCCGTTGCCATGACAACGACTAATCCACTTATTTAGATGATGCTTGCTCGTGTTTGGTATTTGGTGCTCGAGTTCTGCAATTCCGAAATGCTGTGTTGAGATATTATGATGATACATGGGGTTTGGTTAAGCTTCTTAAATTATATTCCATTTTGCGATGACATAAAGTGTCCCAAAGTTCATCCTGTTAAATAGTATTTGGATTATTTCAGATATTTTGAACATTTCTATTCTACGACTAAGGAAGCCATATTGAGAAAATGCTATAGTAACAGCCGTGTGGTATCCGGCAGAGTAGAATAGAACCAACCCAAAACACTCACGGGTTTCGTATAAGGCGACTAATGTCTGAGGCAGAACACCTTGTGCCTCCGTAGACCAGAGAATGGGCAGCAGCGTTTTCTGTTAGTCTTTCATCACTGCGATCTCCAATCCGCCTGCCAAGCGTGGAGATTACGGCAAATTCCTCCCATCATGAGAGAGGCTTATGTCCAGCAGTGGACGTATTATGGGCTGTTGTAGTAGTTGTAGTATAGTAACTGTCTAAAATTGTTTTCTTTTACCGTGGTCATGATCCATACTTCCATGTATAAGGGTATAAAGAATAGAACAGGGTTTAAAGGTTCCCCATGGAAGAGGGAGGATGCTCCGAGCAGACTGATGTTGTATCTAGTGGGCTATTATCGTACGACAGTTTTTGTCAAGACTTTTCTATCTATATGGTTGAGTCGCGTAGCGCGATACACAATGTTGATGTTAGTTCTTCATTTGTGTAATACATGGCGCTGTAGTAGTTTTGTAATATATGTTTCTGTAGCACTTTTTGTCGTGCAGCTACAAATAAAAAAAAAAAAACCTCTCTCAATGAGGGCACTGAGAGGAATTTTCGTAATTTGTAACGCCAGGCCACCTGCTCTGTGTTTCAGAGGTTGATTATAGAAAAAACACCTAAAAAACTAAATATTTACCGTTAAAAAAAAAAAACAAGCTTTAGAGTGACGCCATTTTTTTTTTTTTTAATTTTGCTCAGCAAACCGTTTCCTTAACCTATATCATGGGAATGTCTTCATTTTTCTGCCATATTTGATTTAGGACGGCGTCACTTAGCACCATGCACTGTCTCTAAACGAAACATGTATGCAAAAATTCAGCTCAATTGAAACCCAAGAAGTGGGTCAAATTTAACTTTCAAGATTTTTTACATAGTTACAGGTAAAGTGAAGCTAATAAAAGCGTGTTAAAAAAGTTGATGTTTTCATAACGAGATAACTTCACTCTCATTAGTATTTTATATCTTGGAAACTTTAGTCTGTGTATTTACTCAAACAACTTATTTCGTCTCGTTTACTTTTTGAATGGAGGCAAACATTTCTCATGTAAGAAACTTTTACCTTTTTTTGGGGGAATGTGCTAATAGTGCCTAAATTATGTAGGTGGATGAAGATTTAGAGGATTTACCTTCGGATAAAGAGAACATTTAGAACAAATGGGAGCGCTAATGAGATAAAATGGCGTATACATAGTTTTAGGTTAGAGGTAAAAATTCTTTTGTTGAACCCTTTTTGTAATAGCGTTTATGTATTAAAATAGATCTTGTCGCGATTATCTTGACGAAAATTTGTAATTTTAAGTGTTTTTTGAACCTTTTATCTTATGTTCTAACTATTTAAACGTTCTTTAATAACTATTTAATAATTCCAATACAATTGAACTCTTGGAATACAGTTTTTTATAGGATACAATTTTTTTCTAGGAAATCACTTCAAACAAAAATAAAAACTAGATAACTTATCCATACTAGTACTCGTCACTAAATAAATTAGACTTTTGTTTAAAAAAAACAAGCTTTTATCACAAAATTAGGGTTGTCTATCAAGATTGAATGCGTATATAAAGTTTTGTCTCTGTGCTGTGTGTGAGGAGTTCTTTTATGAGGAGGTATTCCTGGCTGGACGATCAAGTCATATCCGCCCCAAAAATGTTTAGTCACCGGAACCGAAGGTGTTGCAAAATTTTAGCTTCATCAGTTAATTGGTAACAACAACAACAGCCCATAACGTCCACTGCTGGACATAAGCCTCTCCCATGATGGGAGGAATTTACCGTAATCTCCACGCTTGGCAGGCGGATTGGAGATCGCAGTGATGAAAGACTAACAGAAAACGCTGCTGCCTATTCTCTGGTCTACGGAGGCGCAAGGTGTTCTGCCTCAGACATTAGTCGCCTTATACGACACCCGTGAGTGTGTAATGGGTTGGTTCTATTCTACTCTGCCGGATACCACACGGCTTACTTACGGTTAATTGGTAACTGCTCTGAAATTCAGTTGCTCGATTTGGCCAATACATACTAACAAACTGACTAACAAGGCAAGTTAAATTAAGGGCATTACATTGCCCAATGACCTTGGGCATGCTGCCCCGTACTAACTTACGACGAAACGACGAGAGAGAGAGGGACGAATGCGGGAGTGACGTAGTGCTTTTCGCGAAATTCCGGATTTTTATTAAATATTTTAAAATATTAAAAGAAATAAGAGAAAAAAATCAATACACATTGTTAAATACGTCATTACGTATTTTTTGGTATAAAATTTATGCCGAGTTATTGAGCCGTTATCAGAGAAAATTTTCAATTTAGGTTGAAAAAGGACATATTTGTTACGATTTTTTGATAAAATTTGAGTAAGTTTATTAAAATTTTAAACAACACAATGTTTTTGTGATGACCTTTAGTTTAAAATATATTTTTTATATTGAAAACGCACAAAAGGATTCATCTACAAACTTCTTTAAACCCACGGTATTTTCAGGATTTGAGCGAGGTAATCCCCTTAAAGCTAATAAAAAGGAGAATATTTGCGACCCTCCAACATCGCAACAAACTACAAAGCAAGTACACAACACAGCGTCTAAAAGTATCTCTCCCATCAGTGTTCTATATTATTACATCGCTGAAGAGACCGGTATCGATAACAAGGCGTCGAGATAAATTTACGAGGGGTCCAGAGCCCGCTCCTTTTATAACCTGATGCGGCCGCGATCTAGGCTATCGTGATCTCTGATAACCGCCTTTATGGTGGGTACTTCCTTGTTTGTATGAAGGGTAAGGTGGTTTTTATCGTGGCAGATTTTTTGTAATGCGAACGTAGTGAATGTCGTCATGGTGAGTTGAATACGCAAGCAGTGTTGTAAGTAGGTAATAGATAGCTAGATGTTATAACCAATTCTTTAAAAAAATTAAATGATCTGATTTAAATGTTTGGAACGCAATTGCTGAGCATGGGTTCGATTCCCAGATCAGGCAATGTGTTATTGGGTTTGGTGCTATTAGGAATTTCTCAGTTGCTGACAATGAGACCAGCGGTGGCCCAGTGGTGGCAGCCCCGACTTACGAACAGTAAGTCGTGGATTCGAACCCAGGCAGGCGCATTACTTTGTGTAATTTATTTCATCACCGCTGCTCTCAAAACGGTGAAGGAAAACATCGTGAGGAAACCGGCATGTCCTAGAACCAAAAAAATCGAAGACAAGTGACATCTACCAACCCGCACTGAGCCCGCGTGGTGGATTATAGGCCATTCCCTCTCATAGAGAGGAGGCCTGTGTCCCAGCAGTGGGAACATTAATAGGCTGATGATGATGATGACAATAGGCTCGCCCTCTTATTACATAAACTGGTCAAATTTGGATGTAAATATTACGTACACCTCTGTTTAACTCTTCGAAGATTTACAAGCGTGATGTTAAGTTATATAATATTAAATATTTCGTTACTATAATGAGTCAATCATCTGTCAGTGTCCGTCCTCTCGAAATAACTTTAAAACAGTTAAGTGTTAGTAACAAAACTGGCATTAAGATTCAAATGTAAAAATTCCATGTACATCATCACGAAGAAGAGATTTTAAAAAAAATCTAACGAAAACTATTTTCGAACAAAAATAATTCCTCAAAATTCCACATGATGTTTGATCAGCTTTCTTTATTAAATTCTAAAGAAAATAAACCTTTCATTACAAAACATCTAAAACCTGGTCAGAAAATGAAATCTTCACAATGTCGTATGATGAGAAATAACACTGATGGTTTGAAGTGTAAGCCCTTTGAAGGCATCTCGGGTTTGCCACTAACGTAAATCTTATTGGTATAACGCGGCCTCCTACTCGTAAAGCTTAGTTCAAAACTCAAGGGAATGGCTCGCAAACCGAGAACCAAGGAATATTATGGGCTAAGGGAAAAGCGACGAGCGATTTTCTATTTTTTTTTTTATGGCAAATGATGTCGATGCCCATGTCGACAATTCTGCCAATGTCAGAAGTGAATGAGAAAGCAAGTGACGAGCGATTTTGTTGGAGCTAATTCAAGTTACTGAGAGGAGTGGTGTTTTTAAATGAAAACACAGTTACTACTGAATAATCAAAGTGTATATTGGTCACCGACCACGATATAAATCAATGTTTTTCTCTTCGAACAACTTTTGATTTAAACAGATTAACAAATTAATTTAATTTCTAGCCTCTTCCCAACTGCATAGGGTCGGCTTTCAGTCTCACCGGTTGCAGCTGAATACGAGTATTTTATACTGCCTATCTGACCTCCACAACCCAGTTAGTACTGGGTAATACGATACCCGTTCATAAGACTGGTTGTCAGATTAACAATTTAATACGCCGTGCGCCGCCTAAAATTAAACGTATTTTTTTAATAATTATTAGTCTTGAATTTAGTTCTAAATCACTAGAGCGAAATATATACGTTTCTCGCGCGTATGCCTACGCGATGGACGCGTTAATTTATTCGGAAAACCCTGAAAGCGAGCAATCTGTCGCCAAACGATGAGTACTTTCTTCGATTCATGCACGCCTAGTACTTTTCGTAAGGTTAGTTACTAACTAGGCCTATAACTAGCATCTAGACAATGTTGTGATGATTAAATATTTTATAGGCAATAATTTTTCCACACTAACACTTTTACTACTGATTATACTTTTTTCATACGTGGAACGAGTTGCAGAACGAAAATATTACTCATTTTGATTTTCATCAACTCGTCCCAAATGGGCCGTAGGCATGTGGGACCAGTTGATGAACGACTCAATATGAAAAATATGTTTGGTTGACTGTACTTTCCCAAGACATAACTTTGTTTTGTTTTCTTGTGGTCCCAAAATACCACTAAAAATATTTAGGGGGAATCCGGGACCGTGGTCCTGGTCCCGAAAGCCCCCCGACCCATGCACATGACGATCACGATTCGAAAACAGAACATTCGAAGGGCTTGCAAAACATATCAGACCTAGGTCTTTCTGCGTTCAACGATGCTCTATATTAAGATATAGCCAGCCGCTGGCTCCCGTTACTTCGACACACGCAAGCCTTTTATTGGCATTTTTATAGTGGCAGAGCAATCGCGTCTCAGCCACGTAAACTAGGATTTGGTTTTCTATCTGGACTTGTATAAACTGTGTTCTGTGGGATTTACTTGTGTTAAAAGTACTAGCGAACTATGAATAGGGATTTGTTACCATGTTCAAATATATTTCTCCTATTTTGTAAAGGTAAACTTATGTTTTAACTTTTTTTCATTGAATCTGGCTTGAAGGCTTGCAACGAGGCATTCATGAGGAAAACATAATTATTAAATCAAAGTGGAAAGTTGATTACTTTTCCTCGTTCTTCACGTTGTAGTCAGCAAAAGAGTGGTAACTCTTTTGCTGACTACAACGTGAACATTCAAACACAATTCGCACGCTTTCTTAACACGTGATCTGACACGATTTTGTCACGCTTCCAGCTTTCCAGTCTTCCAGCAACGTTGGTCGTTGAGTTAATAAAAGTTAATTAAAAATCTTGATTTTTAGTTTATGAAATGGAAAGTTACAGGTTCTTATTAACATACCTAACTTAGGGATTTCCTTATCACAATTTAAGTGTATTTAAGTTGTTAGGCACCAAATTAAAGTCTCTAAAGATAGGCGCAATTGGGTATAATTAATATTTAATCACAATATTTAAAAAAGAAAATATCGATAAGCCGCCCCGTTGCTAGCCAACTACCACACACAAGACCTAGCAACGGGGTTGCCAGATCTGTCACCAATATCTCTCCCAATGTTAGGCACCAAATTAAAGTCTCTAAAGATAGGCGCAATTGGGTATAATTAATATTTAATCACAATATTTAAAGAAGAAAATATCGATAAGCCGCCCCGTTGCTAGCCAACTACCACACACAAGACCTAGCAACAGGGTTGCCAGATCTGTCGCCAATATCTCTCCCAATGTTAGGCACCAAATTAAAGTCTCTAAAGATAGGCGCAATTGGGTATAATTAATATTTAATCACAATATTTAAAGAAGAAAATATCAATAAGCCGCCCCGTTGCTAGCCAACTACCACACACAAGACCTAGCAACGGGGTTGCCAGATCTGTCGCCAATATCTCTCCCAATGATAGGCACCAAATTAAAGTCTCTAAAGATAGGCGCAATTGGGTATAATTAATATTTAATCACAATATTTAAAGAAGAAAATATCGATAAGCCGCCCCGTTGCTAGCCAACTACCACACACAAGACCTAGCAACAGGGTTGCCAGATCTGTCGCCAATATCTCTCCCAATGTTAGGCACCAAATTAAAGTCTCTAAAGATAGGCGCAATTGGGTATAATTAATATTTAATCACAATATTTAAAGAAGAAAATATCAATAAGCCGCCCCGTTGCTAGCCAACTACCACACACAAGACCTAGCAACGGGGTTGCAGGATCTGTCGCCAATATTTAGTTTATTTAGTTATGGAGACATTTAGATGTATGAATAGAATATACGAGTACTTTGTTGTGCACAAAAATTGTTAAAACCAGAACGACTGGGCCAGTTTCAAAGAATACCAGAGTTTCATAAAACATCGGTACCCCACATTATATATAGATATAATGTGGGGGGGGGGGGGGTGTAATAAGTTTATGATTCTTTTCACAAACTTTAATGTTATTGCTAACGTCCCAACATGACATTAATCCATAGGGATTAATGTCATGTTGGGACGTTAGATGTCGGCAAACTAGCGCAGGAGTTTGTTGGTGTCTGGTGGCCTTACAAAGACGAAGCTGGCTAGCCGATTGATTGATTTTTATTTTTGTTATAAAATTTTGTTATATAAATGTTTTGTTATTTATTTTGTAGTTCGATTTGTTGATAATATTTTAATTTATTAGGAAGTTTTTGTGATTTGTTGTAATTGAATTGTAATTGTATTGTGCTTTTATTTTATTAATTATGTCACTTTTTATTTTTATTTGTTATATGGATGATTATGATCTGAAATAAACGTTTAATAAATATAAATATTCGCAGCATTTCTGTCTTTACTTCTTCCTAAGAAAAAGTGAAATATATTTTTGGCCACACACTTTGAAATACCTAATTCTTGGAGTCTAATCGTGCCATTCCTTGTTACCCTAAATTGCTATGCAATAAGTGTTGGTTTCCTACAACCCCGGAATTCTTGGCCGTAATATTCATTTTATCATAGACATTTTTACTCCTGACAAAACCTTCAATATTACTATTAATAATTTCTGAAAGTCAACATCACGTATAAAACTTTGTACCAATAAATAACATTAAAGTTTGTGAAAATAATCATAAACTTATTCTGACTTTGGTGCGAGAAATACGTTAGCACTTGTAATTATAGGTTTAAGGAATGTATTTATGTTGTAATAGGCTTTTTGAAGGAAAAGGTTGTAGGAATATTATTGGAGTTGTGTATAAGTCAGACGAGGTTGTTTATGAGAGTTACAAGAAAATAATGAGTTTTGTGTTTTGGGGGTGTGAAGAACAGGATGTAAAGCTCTTCATCCCCCATAGAAAAGGGAAGATCCTCCGACCAGACGGGTATTATGTCTGGCCACTGCCCGACATACATATAATTATATAGTCTCAAGTCGCGGATAAAGATGCTTGCGCGATGTAGGATTTTGACGTGTTTCGGGGTTAGTTCATCATCTGTGTCATAGATGGCGCTGTAGTACTTTTTGTTCCATGTAGCGAAGTACTTTTTTGTAATGCCGCTACAGTGTCGTACTAGTTTTTAACCGAATTCAAAAAAGGAGGAGGTTATATTATGTTCGTGTGTATGTATGTATTTTTTTTATATGTATGTATCTGATTTCTCCCCCATTTGTGGACCGATTTTCAAAATTCTTTTTTATTTGAAAGAATATACTCCTGAGGTGGTCCCATTTAAATTGGTGAAGATCTGATCCTGATCTTCGGAGATATACAATGGAACTCTTCAAAACTAGACGGTAAATCGGTCGTGATTACTGCAATCGCTTGGATGTTTATTGTTTATACAACATCATAACGTAACATCACGCCTGTATGTTCTGAGCGGTACGCAGATGTGTACAATACACCCAAATTTCGACAGTTAAGTTTAATTTATTGGGGATAAGCCTATTACCATGACATGTATTGTTAACAATGTAAAATAAATGCATGGCAAATATTTGTATAGGATATTACAACTAAAAATGGAAAAATAAAAAAACAAAAAAAAAAACCGACTTCAAAAAACACAACACAAAAAAGTGAAAAATAACTTTAGCTACAGAAGTCGGTGACAAAAAAAAACTAAATGAATCAAACAAAGTTCACCGACTTCTGAAGCTCAAGTTATTTTTTACTTTTTTGTGTTTTTTGAAGTCGGTTTTATTTTTTTTGCAAAAACATTTTTTTATTAAGTTAGTACATTCAGAGATAAAGTGTGGAACTCTCTGCCTGCATCTGTGTTCCCACCCACATTTAACCCGCCTGCCTTCAAAGCAAGAGTGTACAGGCATCTTCTGGGCACGCTCGTTCCATCATAGACCTCATCCATCGCTTTCCATAAGGCATGACCGAAGACAAGAGCAGGCCACTATGTAATTAAAAAAAAAAATTAAAAAAATATTTTTGTTTCCGAGACATTATTTTTATGACCGAGACACGCACTAGCTAGTTTCGACAATTTCATAAAAAAAATTAAGGAAATATAGTATTTAGTTGTTATTTATAGGCAGCAGTGGAATTAAACTTAGTCGAAATTGAAGCCTTCATTCAACAGTTTCGAGTTAGAAACCAATTGTTAACAGAATCGTTAGCTTTCACGTTCTTGTTAGCAATTTAATTTTGCTACTCATTTCTTCTTAAGTTTTTAAGGAAATAACTAGCATTAAAACACAGAACCCGTACAAATAATAAAAAAGGAAAACTGGTTACAAATGAACAATCGAAATAACATTCAATAGGTACACGAATTTCAAAACACCTGTTCGTTTGAGGAAAAACATGAATAAAATCCGGCAAATTAGCAAATATTTGCCGTCACAGGGGATTGGCACGTGACATAGGATAAGTCACGTTAAGCCTTTCACGGAAGGTCCTTTCAGAAATCGGCGCTGTTTTTTGATTTTTATGAATTGCCAGCTATTCATCCTGGCATCATCATCATCATCATTTCAGCCGAAAGACGTCCACTGCTGGACATAGGCCTCCCCCAAGTGTCGCCACATTGACCGGTCCCGTGCGACTCGCATCCAGCAGATTCCCGCAACCCTCACCAGGTCGTCGGTCCACCTAGTGGGAGGCCTTCCAACGCAACGTCTTCCGGTTCGCAGTCGCCACTCCAGAACTTTTTGGCCTGGCATCGCACGGGTGCAATTTATGAAGAAAATGAGAAGTCATCACCATCATCTGCCTAGCCTTTTCCCAACTGTGTTGAGGTCGGCTTTTTGTCTATCCGGATGCAGCTGAATACCAGTATTTTACATGGAGCGACTGCCTATTTTACCTCTACAGCCCAGTTAATTTATGGGTAATTTATACCCCTTGGGAAGGCTGGCTGTCAGACTTTCGGGCCATAGACTACCTGTAAGGACTGTCAAAAATCGGGCCTGTGGACGGTGAGCTATGGGCTAGCATGTCGTCCGTCCGTCTTATGACGACAGACCGTGACGTCGGCGCGTTCGTGTTCCACGCGCGCATCAAAGAGATGTCAGCAGAAAGGAAGTCCCGATGCCTGCCGGGGCTGCGGGACTGATCGAAAGAGATACCGTGGTCCCATAACATAAAGAGGAAAGAAGGAACATAAATGGGTTTTAGTCAGTAAAAGTCTGACACTCCATCTCGCTCCGCCCAGAGCGGGAGGAGTGAATTGATGATTTCCCACCCGAAAAAAAAAGGACTGTCAAAAATCAAGAAAGGACAGCGTGCTATCCGAGGCATGGAGGAAACCCGGTATGTTATGGGTGACCATCAGGTCACCCATCCACAAACCGACCTAGGCAAGCACGGCAATCTCCAATTCGACAACGTATCAAAAAGATACGTGTACAATGTTGTAATGAAAAATAATCTTGAAAGAGGACATAGCAATATTGTTGATTGTTACTTTTCGCAGTAAAACAAATAGAATTTGAAATAAGCTGCTACTTTTCCATTGTAAGCCGATTGTAAGTAGAAAGTACTGCAACGACGTCTCAGTTCTTTGAGATTTAATAGTTTACGGCATTATAGAATATTATAGGATGTTATATTATTTCCTTTCGTATGGTTAGTGCCTAACCTGGTGTGAGAGTTTTTATGCCGCCCATGGGCATCTGACCTGCACCCCTAGCCAAGTTACAAACGTTTCGTATCGGTTCTCTTTCTACAATCGTAAACGCCTCGGCGTAAGCGATTGTAGAAAGCGCTAAATTGGTAGCCAAGTTGACACGACTGAGTCGAACGCTCGCTCTCTAATGTCTGTAGAAAAAACTTACACTTTAGTCTATGGTGAGCGTTCCTACCAAAGAGTTTAGCGATCAACATTATAGAAACGATACCATTCTATTCTATCATTTTGAACGATGTAAACTTGTCTACGAATTTTTTATTCGTTTGTGTTGATCACGTGATTTAACGTTGAGATGATGTCATTCCCATTCATTTGATAGTTTTCTACTATCGTTAACGATTGTAGATTGTCAACTTGGCTAGGAGTGCTGGCTTTACATGCCCGTCGAGAAATATCTCTCTGGCATGCTGATTTCCTAACGATGTTTTCCTTCACCGAAGCAAGTGATAATTATGCAATACGCACATAAATCCGTAAAATCAGAGGTGGGTGTCTTGGGTTTGAACTTGAGACCTATGACTTGGCAGTCCGACGGTCACACCACTAGGCTATCACTGCTTATCATCATCATCAGCCTATAATGTTCCCACTGCTGGGACACGGCCTCCTCTCAATGAGAGGGAATGGGCTATAATCCACCACGCGGGCCCAGTGCGGATTGGTAGATGTCACATGTCTTCGAATTTTTGGTTCTAAGACATGCCGGTTTCCTCACGATGTTTTCCTTCACCGTACTGCTTATAATCAATTCATTTCAATTTATTCACAAACAATTTACATTGTGTTTGAAATAACAAAGTAATAACAATAAAAATTTAAAAAGAAACACATTCATCATACAAGTAACATAATTAAAAATTACCAACATCATTATTATTTCACATCAATCCAAAAACAATTATCATAATAAAAAATAAATAAAAGTTAAAAAATACAATAAAATTATTCAATGTCAACTAACTTTATCAATAAAGAAAAATAGTTTAATATCAGCTTATGTATAAATAATACTCACTCATATCACTATATCAGCTATAATAATAATCATTTTATTATCAGGCAACTAAGGCCCATAGATAAAATACACAAAATAACATTTAACAACAATAAACTAATACATAATTATTTAAAACCATTATACACGTATCGTTGTCGGCGTCGTGTTTCGTTATATCACCACTGCTTATTCTTGATGTTATATTGTGTCATGATATTTCTGGATTACCTGATTGGTTTTGGACTCCATTATGTCCGCCCGTATACGTCCAATTCTATAAAGACGGTACAATATCTTGCTTGTTATGTTTTTTATTTGTGTAAGTACTCATGTTTTGTTCTTTTTTGTTGCAGGTAAACATCTGATATGTTTTAGCTGCAATTCGTGAGTAACAAAGGGTTTGTGGGATGAAACTGGTCCAAATATATAAACGAATGACATAAACGTAGGTACATTTTATTTCCAAACTGGATTCTAAATAGGCCTTTGTTCAACAGTTAGGCACCCATAGATAAGTAATAATAAATAATAACTTCTACCATTTAACATCTCATAAAAGGAATTTTAATTATTTTGTAAATTATATATTAATATAATATATATTAATATAATATATATATCAATATAATATATACCTATATTAATTATATGAAAGCTCGTCAGCATTAATTAATTACACTTAACATGAATGACAAACAGGAATTTTGTTGTTGAATATTTGTGAAATTACAAAGCGGTTGCCCCATTGTTTAATTCCACCTACCTTTGTTAAAATTCATTATTATCGTTGAACATTTCATTTTAATTCACGCAGTGCTAGTTTACTCAGTGAAGTTACGAGAATATTCCAATTTCCACGAAAATTATTTTGCCGATATCCATCTATGAAGTTTCCACGAAATTGTGAACCATAATATGTCTAAAGCACACTGTGTGTCGAAAATTCAACCATAGATATAATAAAGAAGAATCATGGGCTCCTTTGCGCCAGGAACGTCTAGAGACTGTGGATTTCTAACGACTTAAGGTTTTTTGTAAACCTACACGTACGTAAATATACAATAATAAATACTATAAATAAATAAGAATTCAGCCATATTATAATGTGAAAAAGTAAATAAGTTGTGCTTCCCATTTTAAAAAACAACGCTATTAAAGAGTCGTGATATATTTGCAAGGACATGTTATAAATGAGTGCTCATACGACACCAGATTGCCAACAGCAGCAGTTCAACAAAGTAATATACTATACTGTTACTGAAAATTATGATAATAAAATATGTGTCTGGTTGAACTGCGAGCACACTTTTTATTTGGAGAAAGGAAAGAATACAATAGTAGGCCATGCGTTTTTGACTTGATTTACCTTAATTTTACATATTTTCTTATGTATCTGCAGGACTGTTTTACCACTGAAACTGAAAATGATGAGCACGACCTGAACCAAGTTCAAGAACAAAAATATTAGACAACATACATAATGTGACTATCGGTTCATTATCATGTTGTGTTGTTCTTGAAACGTGCTGAAATAAAATGTTAAGTAGTTTAAAAAAAAAAACTATTTGATATTCTTAGTACAAAACGAAAAGTCAAAATAAAATATATAGAGATATTAATACCACAAGCTAAAAACAATAAACACAATCTTAATATAACAATAAAACTAAATCAAACGCTGATAATGATAATATAGAAAGATGAACAAATGAAAACAATGGAAAATAAAAGCGGGAACATATGATAGTTCTATTATATTCTTTAGAAGTTGCAACGTTAAAATAATACGACTTCGTAAGTTTTCACAAGAACAAAGCTGTCGTCAAACAAATATTGAAAACCACCGGTAGTGAGGAGGAAATTGAAATGGCTGATCGTGGTTTTCTGCAACTGGTAAACTGTCGATGGCAGACGGGAAATGTTATTGTGTACAATATAATTCTTCTTCGTGTCGCTGGCACGACATTATTTTCATCTTACATCTTACTTTTTTTTACATCTTCCCACTTGAGTCCGGAGGACCCCGGGAATTTGAGTTCAATATAATGATAAATTATTATTTTAAGGCGAAAAGTAAGAGAGAACATTACCGCTGTTGGATTTGCAATTTAAAACTTTAAAAATATTTATTTGAATTCAGTAGGTATGTACATTATTTACAATTTACAAATACACACATCAAAAGTATCTAGGGATCAACATATATTTTTGCAATAACTTTTCTCCTGATTGATATTAATTAAAATTTTCTTTAAGGATTCATCAAATAAAGTGTTTTCGTTTGTCACAGTAACGATAAACCAAGTCACCTTTGCATTAATAAAGAAATTTGCCATTTTCCTAATAAAGGGATTTTTGACATTTGAACCACTAACATTAAAGTTCGAAAAAATGACTGAAAACACAGTTTTCTTTAAAATTTTATTGGGTAACTTAAACAATTAATAATCCGTGTTTCTACCGCGAACACTAACAACACAAGAACATCGGTTTGGCATACTCAAAATGAGTTCATCCAAATCACGCTGTGGAATGGCCGCCCATGTTCGTTGCAACAACAAAAAAAGGTCTTCTTGCGACTGGATACCCTCCATATTCGGCAGAGCTCTTCTCTGTAGCATATCCCATGCATGCTCAATCGGGTTCAAGTCTGGCGACTGAGCAGGCCAGGGCAGGACATTGATGTTAGCTGCGGCGAGAGTCTGTCTTACAACTCTTGCGGTGTGCGGTCGTGCATTATCATGCATTAACTGAAATAAGGGACCGATTTGCACTTGTAGAGGAACGATGACGTCTGATACAATCGTCTCAGCATAAATTTGAGCGTTGAGGTTGCCTCTGATCCAAATCAACTCAGTTCTTCCGCCGATCCAAATACCCGCCCATACCATGATGGTTCCACCACTATAAGAAAACCAATACCCAATCGTGTTACGAAATAAATTACTTTATGAAAGTATGAAAGAAAGAAAATGATGTTCAAGAACCGCCTTTCATATCTGCTTTTAAATCATTACAAAACATTCGAAACAAACCAAATACTACCAACTACAAGTTTGTGATTATTGCTTTATGGATCATGCCTATTACAAAACCTTTCGATAGTGTAGTTAGATCTGGATCTGATGTATCATTTTTTGCTCATTACCTGGACTGAAATGCAACAAATATTTTATAAAAAAATGTCTAAGGTAATTTTCATACTGTTTTGAGTATACTACTACTACTACTGAGCTACAGGGTCAATATTCAAAAATATGTATCATCTAATGATTCTACTTATTCATACGATTCCAAGCACTCATTTTAATATGTTGTACTACTCAAACTAAAATCTTCCGTTCCTGTAACGCAATTGATATCTGGCAGTCAAAAGCTTCAAACAATACATCAGTGGTTGCAGAGTATGTAGGAACAATGCAAAAATCCAAAGAAGTCATTTTTGACGACTCTGCTCTTGCAGTACAACGAAAGAATATATTGATAATTGCGTGAAAATTTTGGATTTATCCGAGTAAACTCGCAATCAGACGGACTATTTAATTCGTTTGGATACATCGCATATCGTGAAAATATTGTATGCTCTTGATTGCTTTAGATTTGTAGATAAGCGCGTAAAGCGCTTTTAAATTCAACACCTTTTACAGTTTAAATCGTGTACTCATTACCTAAAAGCAAAAGAAATCATTAATTAATTAGTAATCGTGGCGATACATAGGTATCATCGACGTTTGGAGGATGGTACGATTAGTAAATGTGAAAAAGTGAAAGAAAAACTTAAACAAGAAAAGATTGTTACAATAGCATCCTATTTGAGAGTTTTGAAAAGGATTTTACTGATTTATTACCGAATAGTACAAGTATTTTATTTGATGAATATTTTGGAGATAGCTTATTAATATATTGTTAACTATAATCATATTGTTGCTTCTGAAAATGTTCATAGTGAGCTACATGATGAAATATGAAAATATGTATTATTGGCTTTACCGATGATTTCAAAAAGATAATACCAAAGTTACCTATTTGGTCAAATGTAATGCTACCGTTTTTACATAAATTTATAGACGAAGCTAGTAGTAGTAACGTCGAAAGCTACTTCAAGATCATAAGGAAATTGCATAGGTATCCATAACATAAAATAGCAGTTATCGAATTTTTACCTCCTTTATTAAGTGATGACTCTGGAGTGGGACATTATAGAGTACATTGTCGACGTACAACTAAAACAAGATGTTTGAAATGTTGGATGTAGCCATATCATCATTTCCAAAAGGAAATTGGATTTTTTGGAATTTTTCCAAAAGGAGTTAAAGTACGAATAAATTCCGATCCAATTGCTTTTGTAGCGCGGCCAGAAAAAAACAAACAAAAATTCGCTACCTTCCAAACCCATCTTTGATTTCGAATTTGATCCCATGGTCATTTAGAGCGCCCTCGGTAACCAGGAAAATGGTACCCATGACGAAAATTCGCTACTTTTCGCAGCCGCCATCTTTGATTTTGAGCGTACACTAGCTTCGAGTATAATTGTAAACAATATCGAACCAGCAAAGCCTGAAAGCTATAAGCCGCTTACACGGTCTGTTTTGATACAGGAAACAGCTTCATGTAACTTTGATATTATATTCATGGTAAGGATGTTTTTTTTAATTACAAAATGGGCCTGCTCTAGACCTCGATCACGCCTGATGGAAAGCGATGGATGAGGTCTATGGTGTTTCATTGTAGTAATCGGGAAAGATAAACTGAGGTCAATTTCTTAAAACTTGAATTCAGTCGTAACGTATCTATCTTATTGTTGCTTTCTTTGATCAGAAATTTTGCAAAACATTTTTTTATTTATTTATTTAAATATCTAAAAAATTTAATCTATATACAGTTTGGTTTTAGCCACACATCGAAAACCTCTCAGGGCTTATCTGTGTGCTGGCGAGCCGTTCTTTTAAATTTTACAAAATGTTACAACTACAATGATAGGTACAATAAAACTGACAGTTAAAAAAAAAAAATCAGTTACATACTACAGTTTAGACTGCGTAGATACGTCAAACACATTTGTCCAATGTCCTTTTAGTTGGACTAAAAGGACATTGGACACAACAGCCAAGTGTATGATATTAACAGAGACATGTAGATACTTAAACTTACTTGAACGTCTTCGCAACATCTTGCAAACATGAAACATACTCAAGATTTGAATATTAAGTAGGTACATAAAACATAATGTCTTATGTAACTTCAGTCGGTTCCCACCTTCAATTATGCAGAAAGCTCACATCAAACAATTCGGTGTGAATGAAAATGTACACTGAAGTAACTTAGTTATCTGAGTAAGAGTAAAGTAGGGCGACGCAGTACGAAATATTACTGCTGCATAACTTAGTGTGACTGATTACTCGTTTTCAAAATCAATAAGTACCACCTAAATATTATTGCACTGTTGGGATTTCAATTCTCGTCGCTGAACCGATGGTTGATAATCCAATAATAGCGTGTTTTTATTTAGGCATTAATTTTGACATCGCTTTGTGTGAAACCAAAAGATTAAAATGAATTTGTAAACTGTGTATGTCGTTTTGTAAGATTAAAGTTTTCAATTGGTACTTCTAAATATCAATCACCAATGCAAATATTTTCTGATAATATGACATCTAAATAATGTTACTGAAAATCGAGTTCTAATTGAAAAAAGTTACAGTTACGAGCAGTGAAACAGTTACCAAAATTCAAAAGCGATTTTCTTGTACTGTATCGATTAACGTTATTCGTGTATGGGCTCATGTAGAAATCGTTATTGCACGAGAAATTGACTAAAAGAGAATTTTGCAAAATGTACACATTTTTATTGCCGACTAGCTAATTAGCTCTATTTGAAATTTCACACCGATGAAACAGTAAAATAACGTAGATGTTGAAAAACACTAATCTAAGTAACGTTCCATAAAGCTTAATGTCTGATAGCGTAGCAGAACTAAAATATTTGCGATTAAAAGAGAAGTTTATTTCTTTCGTATTTTACACTTTCTTTTTCAGAAAGGCTTAAAAATCACGCCAACTTACGTGTTTGCGAGGCGAATGATCATTGACTAATGGAATCATTAACACGCCACCTCTCAATTACCAAATGATACATCGAAATTAGTAATCTGGCTGTAACTGACAGCACAATTATTAGTATAACCACAACCTATCAACTTATTACTGTTTCTATGCTTCACTACCTACGATTAAGTGCCCGTTTATTTACTAGGCAGGTAATTTGATACAAATGCTGTTCCATTTCTGAATTTATTCAGTGAGTAGTGGCTATTCGGATAGCGGGAAACAGGCCCTTAATACTACAATCGTCTCACAGTATTATAAACGGGGAACACAATTTTTTTCACAATCAGAAGCATTTTAAAAGAATCGTTGATTTGTATGTTTGAAAAATTCGTCGTCTTGACTGGGTAAATGTTGCAATGAATGTAATCGCTGAGCTGAAGTGGGTCTGGGATATCCACGTCTGCCGCATCATGCCCAATAAGCTGTAGGCCAAAATAGCCAGAAGGTGTTGCGGCAGACCTCGTAAAAGATGGCGGGACGAGCTGGACAAAACCAACGACCAGTGAGCTTAGCCATGGGTCAAGAAAACTGGAAGTCACGGGGAGAGGCTTTTGCCCAGCAGTAGAATGAAAATGGCTAACAATACCAGTACAAGTCGCGGCACGAAACTCTAGCGCTGACCGTTATTGCGCAGAAGTAAAAAATAAGAATGTCTTGGGGCGTGCATTGCACCGATTGGCTCTCAGTCGTACAACATGCGCAGCTATCTCCACGTTTCGTTCAGCGCTAGAGTTACGTGCGTGTAATTTTGACAAAGATAAAACGCATCAAAACTGGCGGAGTGGGGGCTCGTGACGTCAGAACGCACTAAAAAATATACCACGGCGTGACGTATTGAGAAATTTAAAAGCGTCGTGTCTTCATCAATTTTGGTTTAAGTAAGAAAATAAAAAATACGGGTCAAATATTTTTTGATAATCTAACTGACGGACTAATTCGATTTTTTCATTACACAAGCCTATTATCACAATGTAAGGCATTGTGATTGCAAGTTTGTTAAGCAAGTACTCCACAGAACATACATACATATCAGGCGAACTGTTACTTCAACAGCTAAAAGAGAGAGCAACAGAAACCAACAATGTTGCACCTATAGGAACCCACTTACTCCATCATAGTCCACCCACCGGACTGTCACCTACAAGAAGGGAATACCTAATCAGCCTGTGAAAGCAGATTGTACTTTTGCACTCCATTATCATTTTCTTAACAAACCTGTAGTTTTCATGTATACTAGAAATTGTTATCCCTTTCATCCAAAGGTGACTCAAGAACAAGTGGTACCTAAGAATAATTTATTTTACAATTTGTAATAGTTACCTATTTATTCAAATTTTGAGTCGCCTTATGGTGAAACCCCTAATGCTTCGTAGATAAGGCACATATTTCAACTAAATGTATCATCTTCTTCTTTCCTAAGCTGTTGGTTGATGTTGCAGTGGCGAGTCCACCGGGAGGCGCGGGCGCACCTCGGGAGGAAGCGCCGCCGAGACCCCCGCCGCCTCCCGCGCCCCGCAACGGCACCCCTCCCAGTAAGCACGGTCTTACAACTGTGGTGGTTGTGGCGATAGGGACATCGCATTCCATATAACCCATTTATAATATGTACATAACAACACATACCGTTAAAATTGATACACCATCATGTAAACCGAAATGTATCTAGTATCAAAACACAAACAAACTAATATTTTTTGACGATTTCTTTTAAACTGATGCCTGTTTACTATGCCTTAACTTGCACTAACTTACTTAAAAAGTATATTCTCACGCTTCCTATAAAAGTAACCAAGTACGCGCAAACTTTCATAAACTGAAATATACGATATCTTTTTAATATAAGTTACATCGTATAAAACTGCTGCAAAGTGAGTATCTAGGATAAAAACTAACAGGGTTAAAATTAACAGATTCACGGAAGTTAGTAAACTGTTCAGAAATTTTATTTTGCCGCGCACATCTCTGAATATTTTATTTAGAAGTTTGAGGCAAAGGAACTCGAGTATTCAACCGAAACCCACCAATGCAATTTCAATAACAGATGCATTCGACAAGAATTTGGAAAAAAAGAAGATTATATACCAAAAAATGCATGATAAGATGTAGTTATTTTTTCTTTGGCATAACAAACTCAACATAGGGTAAAGGAGATATCCATCCACATAGTTAGTACTATCTCAGAATCATTAATAAATCATCTATCGCCACAGCCGCCAAGTCTCGTGCACGTTTCGTCTGTCGTCGTTATTTTCCGACTCCCGCGCACTTCACGCTTGCTACAAGATTTATTTACAGTTCCTCTACACAATGGCCGATGCTGGCACATTTTGAAATTATATTAAAACGTTTTTTTCTACGTCAAAATTAAGCTATGTTTATTATTGCGTCAAAATGTGGGTGATTTAGGCCATTTTGTATAAAGCCTTTCTAGTTTATACTTTTTAGTTTAGTTCTTGATGGGACTAGGACTCATAGATTTTTACCTAAATTCTTGTGACAGCTATCGATATTTTTTTTTGCTTTCAACATTTGTAGTTTTCAAAACCAACCCCTAAAACCTTTGACACGCATTAGTTCCCAGAAATTATTATTATTGCAACCAATAATGCTTGCAAACCTTTAGTGTTTATTGTACTGTTTGACGTCATGACATGTACTAATCCTGTTCTCTTTAAAGTTTCTTCAATTAAACGCAACTTATTACACAAACCACATTCGCAACACTTGTAAAATCAAAAAGAGCGCAATCTTGTTTAGATTGCGCTCTTTTTGATTTTACAAGTGTCATACGCATCTTTATTAATATTATAACACAGTAAATTAAACCAATATGCCAACAAAATAACATTCCAACACTAAAACATCTACTAGTATCAATGATATTATAAAGAAGATACGCCATGTTCATACTGAATGGCGTTCAGATATCGTTGCGAGTAATTTAAAACTACGACAGCGATAGATAATACGGAACGTATAAGATAGAAAGAGATAGCTAGCTATCAAAGTGCAACAATTGTATCACTTTGTCCTCAACAATTTGTGCGTGCTAGTGCGATATCTACCTCTTTTTACTATAGTAATATCATTGAGTAACATTAAACATTTTCAAACAATGTATTTCAATGGTACACGTTCGCTACATTTCAGGCTACTCACAATTAACAGGGAAATAGCACTGGCAGCCCAGATGTGAACTGACTGTTCTACATTTCAACACATTGTTTATTCAAAAGCCGTAGTGTTTACAGCAGCAATAATTAAAAGAAAACAATAAAACATCTCATCAGAACAAACATGTTTTGTGTGGCTGTGATCTACGTTTCTAGAACAGCTTTTTGAATTTAAAGTACTTGTTCAAACTTTTGTTATTTTGACACTGAAACACAAATCCAATGTTTTTTTCTTCTAATCTATGCTTTCATGGTTTGTATTTTTTTTTCACTATTTCGATTCCTTCAATTATTGCTTTTCTTACTTTTTCCTCTAGCGTTCAAAATTCTTTTCTTACTATTCTTTTTAATATTACTATTTTTATATTACTTAATTGTTTTCTTTTTCAATCTTATGATTGCTTTTTTATTTTACCTGCGAGTTTCTTTGTCTGTGGTCTGTGTATATCGTTTTAAACTGTCTCCTCATTTAAATTTAAATTCTCTTTGTCGTGTTGCATGACTTTGAGTGAGTGAATGGTTTCTTAATTAATTATACTTTTACTCTGTGTGTCTTGTGTGACTTATTTATTTATTTAGAAAGGAATGACAGAAATCTGTATGTAGAGGCTGTTAATCGTACCCAAAACCTATTGTTTTCATTCCTAACAGAACTTGCATGCTGTTTTCTCTAGGTAAGTGAAAGTTAGTCGCATGCAGCATGGTATTAAAAAAAGACCATTAAACAGCACAATCCCAATATTTCTCTTTCCCTCGTATACCTGAACGTATGTAGGTACAAGTAGCTCATGCGCCCGTGGAAAGATTAGGCTGTCAGCAAGATTAAGAGTTTAGTTTGTGTTTAAGGTACGATGAACGTACCCCATTAAGGGTAGGTAGTCTCGTAAAAACTCTTTCACCTTCTTTTAGGTAGGAGCATTCTAAATAATGGCATTCTCAGGATATACTTTGAATAATTTATGGACTAATTCATCATCATCATCATCAGCCTATTAATGTTCCCACTGCTGGGACACAGGCCTCCTCTCTATATGAGAGGGAGTGGGCTGCAATCCACCACGCAGGCCCAGTGCGGGTTGGTAGATGTCACATGTCTTCGAATATTTTGGTTCTAGGACATGCCGGTTTCCTCACGATGTTTTCCTTCACCGTTTTGAGAGCAGCGGTGATGAAATAAATTACACAAAATAATGCGCCAGCCTGGGTTCGAACCCACGACTTACTGTTCGTAAGTCGGGGCCGCCACCACTGCGCCACCGCTGCTCATGGACTAATTAAAGAGTTTACACGTGTTAACAATATTTTGGTATTAACGTGTTTTATTGTCAGAAAAAAACAATACACATTTAGTGACAGTGTCATTTTGACAATTTAACAATATTCATTGCTTCATTGCTTTATTATGTTGTCGAACGGACAAATTTTTCAAGCATACTACGCAATGGAATATATAATAAATTGCTTTAAAATCCTTCTAATTGTTATTGTATGTCTTACGGAATTGGGTCGCAAATCAATATTGGCAGGTAAAAATACTGATGACATCAAAAAACAGACGGACGCAGATAAATCCATGTTTTTTTTTTAACAACTCCGGTCCGTATACGGATCGTTTCCACATAAACGAGGTTGTTAAAAGCTTAGCACTCAAAACAAACCGGGTTTAACGACCAGTTTACTACCCAAACATGAAAGGTAAGCTTTCCCTCAAAATAGGGGGTGTTTGAAGAGTAATTTATTGGATATACGAGCTTTAAGGCTGTACCACACAGGCGCGTTATCATCGGTCCATAATACCGGATGCGTTATTGCTATATCTGTTTTTAGTACATTATGTATTAGGACGGCTACGAAGTTACACGCTGCGATAATAACGACGCAATAGAAGTAGGAGCTGCGATAATAACGACGCAATAGAAGTGGGACGCTTGCGTTTCTCCGTCCTGCGATATTCAATACAAAAATGGCGAATCTGCCCAACATTAGGTCAAAAAACCTGATCGGACGATAAAAACGCAGTTGTGTGCAAGGAATTTGTCGTAATATATACATACATTATATAATACATTATCGCAATAACGCATCCGGCAATGATATTCTAATAAACAGATGTGTTATACACCTACAAATCAACCGAAAAAAGTGTTCCGCGCGGCAGCGGCAGTTCACATACACGCAGTGACGCAGAATATAGGCAAAACGAACCAATTGGGCCGTTTTCGAGTCTTCACAATTGCGCGCTCACAAGATATATGTTTACTAGAATATCATTATCATTAGCATCTGGTAAAAAGATGCGCTGCAAATATCATATTTTTTTGACAAGACTTCCTAAAAAGGAAAAAACGTTTTCTACCCCTAGATGAATTAATAAAAGGAATCTTCGTTCAGTTCTTCCTTTTTCTGTAACGCGATAGCACAAAAGTTTCGGAAGTTATTTCCGTTATTCTGAACAAGATTGCTTCTTCACTCAAGTGTGGCGACTGATGTGTCGTTAACCCCATTTGGAGGGTAGTTGGATACTTTCTTTGGTAAAGATAAAGCTATTGTAGAGATATTGAGATAAAATTTGTTCTTCTTTGAAGTTAAGATCAGATGTAACTTGGTAAGTGATGGCTATACTAATTACGTCACAAAAATTAGACATGCTTATTAATAACTTCGATTTTTGAGAGAGTAAAATTCTGTTTATTCCTTGGTAATAACTTACATAGCTCTCTATTAGTGAAAGAGCTTTTATACTCGGATCAGTTCTAGACAATGGTGTCGATTCTGCTGTGCACAAACTAAACTTAATTTAGGCTATTGCTATCTTTTACTAAAAGGCAGTGCGAGAAAAGGACGGCTATAGCTATGAACTAAGAGAAAGAGGCGAACGTAATTTAGAGCTGTCAAATTTAGTTGGAACTAATATTTCCATACACATGAAGGGTGTAAAAACACGGTGAAGCGCGAGGCATAAACTAGTTTGACATCTCTAACTAAGTAAGAAGTAGAAGAAGAAGAAGAAGAGGAGAGGAGAGGAGAGGTAGAAGTAGTAGTAGGTAGTAGTTAAGTTTAGTTTGTGCACAACAGAATCGACACCATTACCTTACAAACAAACTTATTCTAACAATTTCAACTAAGATTGAAAACCACCACTACCAAATAATATTATTTGTGGCACCACCAACCAATTTGAAAATATACTTAATACGTTTACTGTATAATAAAAATAATTCAATTTAAAAATATAAATGAAAAGAACAAAGAGATACTTATTATATATTATCTCGATTTTACAATTTCTTTTAGGTTAATAAATCTTCAACAATACATACTAACTTCTAGTTAAGTACACCAACACATCAAGTAAAATATTTGGTGCGGTGAAACAATTCTCATATCAGACGAATTCCCTTCGTATTACTTGGACAAATAACTTATTTGTAACAAAGATTGGCTATTTTCTTTGTGACGGACTGCGAAAACTGTTCTATATAGTTTGCGATGGAGTTATGATAGACATTGTTTTTATTCGTGGGTGCTTTATCGTAGGTTGGTTTATTAATGGAACAAACGTGTGTAAGGATTTACTTAAAGCTGCCAACGTTGATGTTCAACGTAATATAATATTTGCTACCTACTTACGTACAAATATTACCTAAGTCTGTAAATATACACTGGCCTGCAAAACTAAGTTATACTGCACTGTTAAATGTTTTTTTTTTTCTAAACTATAAGTTAGAGATTTAGAATAAAAAACGTTTCATAGCATTTTATCAGTTTTATTAGTTTTTTATGTATAAAATTAAACTCTTTTTCGAGTCCTTTTGTTTCGAAAGTATATATCTTGTGTACTATTAAAAGTGTGATACTTATTTTTGCAGGCCAGAGTAAAATACAAACTCTTTTGCCTTTTTGAATGATTTCCTTTATTGGGCTCGGTTTGTTGTCTTACCGTATGCAGCTGACTGTCAAGGTCTACAAATGGCAGCCGGGACCAACGGCTTTAACGTGTTTTCCGAGGCACGGAAAAAACTCGGTATGTAACGATGATTACCCATCCACATACCGGCCTTGGCAAGCGCGGCTTAAACTTAAAGATCGACCCGTGCGACTGTTATTATTAAGCTACGAGCTTCTAAACTAAAACTAAGTATGTATAGACTGTCAATGTCAATCTGTAACCCTGGTCGTGCAGTTGACTGTACTTATTGAAAAGCAATTGAAGATCAAGTATAGACGGTCTTTATATCCACGAATGTCGACAAATATCTGCCAAAAGAAGTTTCATAAAATAGATTGGTCTGCAGTTGATGTATTCGTGAAAAAATAGTTTTCTATTGCACGATTCGACTGTCGCCATGAGCAATGCCGTCAATGTGAAATTAAGAGCTATTTTTCAATACACTTCCTCGAAAACTGGTCCATAACGCACTACGATTAGGTACAACATGCAATGTATTTCACACGCGTGCGATTTTTTCCACTTTCCCGCACGTGTGCGGGAATGAAAATTGCCACAGGTAACTATACTTAAACTTAGTCCAAATTGGTTGAATGCCTATGTCTGAGGTGAATGTTTTTTTTTTAAATTTCGGCAAAGCACTACGCGTCTTTACGGCATAAATATTTTTTGAATATTCAAATTGTGTTTATAAATAGAATATCATAGATAAGCATGATTATTAAAAACTAATAGTTACTTTTATACACAAATTAACATTTATTTGTGTTCTGAATTCAAAAATATAAAATAAATTAATTTTATATATTAGGCTGTTTAACGGCTTCATACCTTTGCCTCTCCTTCAACCTGGCGAAACCAAAGCGCGAAAAAAAAAGAAAATTAAAATCATAGTTTTATAGTTCGTGACAAAAATATTTTTCGTTATTTTATTTTATTTCTTCAAAAGTGTATTGAAAAACGTCGTTTGATACACGTGGACATTTGTTATTGCAATTCTCGGCTCAAAAACACCCTCGCCTACGGCTCGGGAGTTAATTCCGCCTCGAATACAATAACAAACTTTCTCCACTTGTATAAAAATGTACTATTTCGTGAAGTTCTCCAAATATGCGATGTCTGGCATCTCTAAATAACATCACGCCTGGAATTCCCCAAGGGTTGGACAGAGGAGTACCTAATAGTACACCTACATTTCGCCAGTTATGTTTAAGTCCCATGTAATAGGGAGCGAGCCTATTGCCATCAACTGGGCACAAATCCACTCCGTTGCTGCTACTTAGAAATTCCTGATGCAAAAACCCATAACACTTTGCTGGCTGGACCTGGGAATCTAACCCAGGGCCGGCAGTCTCGACAGAGTTAACGACAAAATCGCTAACTTTAGATTGCTAAATACTAACGAATTAATTTGGTTGCAATGATGATGCTTGCGAGAAACGTATCTTGGATGTAGAGACTAGCTTTACACGCAAGCATCATTATTGCAACTGAATTTATTCGTCAGTTATCAGCGATCGAAAGTTAGCGAATTTGTCGCTATCTATGTCGAGACTGCCTGCCCAGGACCTCATTCTTAACAGTCGCGCTTGTAAAAATAGACCAACGAGGCATAGTATCTGTGTGCCTACTAATATTTTAGCATTTCAAAACCAATGAATCAAACATTGTCATTGTACTCATCATTATGAACAACTTTTACTATGGGACCAACCCATGAATCGCGAAAAAAAAATCAGCTGTTACCTACATTTTGACTGCGAACATAATTGTTTTGAACATCTGATTTATTTTTCGCGATTCATGTTTGGTCCCATACCTAGTAAAAGTTGTTTATAATGATGAGTACAATGACGGTCGAAGTTTATCGATATCGTCCGGAAACACGTCTTATATAGGTATTCTATAGAATACCGAATTATAAAGATTGCCGATAACATAATATATTATTGATCAAATTCCTTAATAAATCATATTCCATCGCTGTTTTTATTATTTCAGTTTTGTCCTGCCGGAGGCCAGATACAGACTCATGTTTCCCTTATTATTTTTTATTAGAATATCTCACCCCTCCAGCGAAGTATTTCCATAAAACCCATTTTCTCCCGACGTCTCCAAATCATGGAAAACATTACAAAGTAGAAGCATTTCTCAGAAAATAATATTCAGTGTGCAATCAAATTACAATTTCAATTTGTCTACCGCCCGGCAATGCAATTCTGGGTTCCTTCTCGTTGCCATGGTTACGAGGGCGTCAACAGACAGAACGTTAGATACGATCTTGGGTGAAATTTATACTGAATGGGTTTCGAGCCAAAGAAATAGAATGTGACCAAAGACACTCAAATATTACGAGCGAATAATAAGTCTTTAAATCTCTTTGAACGTGATAGTTTTGCGGGACATAGCAACGCTTTTATAAAATGTCCCGCTTATTCATAAATCTAGACAAATACACTGAATTTAACAAAAACGTCTATAAGCAAAGTTATATTTTTTTATTTATTTAGATAACATGGCAGACTTAATAGACTGAAAGCCAATTACAGGTCTCCACTTATAAGCGCTTTGAAACTGAATTATTTTTGTAATCCAGTTCGTAATGTTTATCACAAAAGGTACAGGGACCATTTCGAATGGAGAGGTGGGAGAGACGCAATTGTAATTTTGAGAAATAAGGACCTGAAATATACGGTAAAAACTTCAAGTGTGACTAACTCTATTATAATACTGGAATAAGTAAGCTGAGTATTTATAGGCCTATTTCTCGATCATATAACTTTTAGCACAAACAATTTTAATACCTAGTCAAGCTCCATTTAGGTATCGATTTCAAAACACAAAATACAGCTTCAATATAAGTATAAATTTTCCATTAAACAATAATTCGTTTTAGTTCTGAGTGAACGATCTCTTTTTCGAAGAATGGAGTTGAGTTGTTCCTGGCCACTAAAGTGTAGACAACGCTCTAAACGTGCCACCAACGCCACTTTACAAGTCTCAGGAGACTCTAAACTTTCATGGCACCAGCAAACCCAATTAACCCGTGCAGAAAATAGTAGGAATTTAAAAGAAAATCAGTTTTTCTCTTCTTTTGTAATAGGGTTATAAAATTACTCTTTCTTAGTAGTCTCTAATGGGAGTAAAAACATCTTTTCATTGTCATTTTCTTTTCTCAGGTCAGCACGGAAGTCTTATAGAAAATCGTGAGTATATCATTACGAAAATAGAGAACGTTTTTAACAAATTAACACGGAAATCTATTTCTATTAACACACTAATAAAGAGCGCTTCAGAAAAACCAGCATAAATCTGCATGTATTCAAATATAGGAATTCCGAATTATGTTGGAATAAAAAAATGCATGTGTACTGGCAGCTAACAAACGCACGTTCTGAATACGAAAATCGCACGTGCCGTTGTGTTAACCCTGTAAAATAAACTGACCAAATCCGCGGAATCAATGATCGGGATTCAAGTTTCGAATACCGGATTTAAAATGGCGGATTTTTCAGTTTTAAGGGATCATTTTACGTTGGTACAGTTTAATATTGACAGTTTTGGACTGTGATAATATTTTACAAATAAACTGTATTTACTGTATTTATCTGAAAATTAATAAACAAACGTTATAAGTTAAAATAACGTCAGAAGTTCTAGTTACTGTTGAAATTAGATTATTTACGAAAACTTAATTAAAATTAGTGTGAACCAATGTGTGAAGTTAATTTCTAAGCTGCTGCTATGGTTTGAGTTTTTCATAATATTAACACAATGTTTGGGTATTTTACAAACTAATACGAAATTGGTATAAGGTTCAAAATTCGTTGAGATCTGACTGATTTTTTAATCGTTCTATTAGGTATATTTAGACGAGGTGAAAAGGGAATAATCGAATTTATCAAACATACACTTTTCCTGTAAAAATTTTTTTTTAATTTGGAATGTGTGAATGTGCATGTAAATAGCTCTACTGATTGAATGTATAAAATAGTTGTATATCATAGATATTTTTATCATAGAATGGTATTCTGCATGTGACTGATATGTGAATGATTTTAGAGTAGAAACTCTTATTTGTTATAAAATAAAATAAAATAAATATTCTTATGTCTCTTATTGAATGCAATATACATGTTATGATGGTTTGTATAAAAAAAAACAATGTTTTGGTCAATTTGTTGTAAAAAAAAACTGAATTGTAAATCAAAAGCCGCATGCCCTTGTGACAGCAGAACTATGATTATAAAAGAAACTTTCATGTAATGCTAGTACACACATAGCGATTTGCTAAAGATTTCAAAATCACCCGTCCACCCAGCACATTCAATGACTTCACTAACGACAACACGGCTTTGTTTTAGGAAGGACTTGCAATTTTGAAATCACCAGCGAACGCGTGTGTACCATTGCAATTTCTCTTGTTCGCAATTTTTTTTTTTATTTGAAATTTAAAAAAATAAATAAATTCAAAACATTGTGTTTTTATCGCATGTAGACGTTCCATTCTATTTGCTACCTCATTTTAACGCAACCTCCTTTGTCCTCAGAACAAGGCGCACTCACAATAGTGCGCCGCTCCTCAAGCCGCAGTAAGGCCGAGAGTTGTCCAACACCCACTGATGAACAACTCGACTCCCTCGATTTGGACACCGAACACTTGCCCGCCGTCGATACGCCCGACGCGTGCGACAAGGCCGCCCTTAGGTAAGGATTAGATAATTATTTAAATAGTCTAGATAAGTACGAAGTGGGCCCTTTGAACACTTGAAGTCGTGATGTCTGTTTTGTATTGAATAGGTCCTAATTTTTAAAAGTAATTATAAATGAGTTCTCGCCATTAAAACGAAAGACCGTAGCACGCGGCAAAGTCACTCTATTTGCTATCAATTGTATTATCAACCGCGTGTAAACTATTGTTCAATAGATGGCATATTCATTATTGCATTGAACGTTCAAGAAATTTGCGATGTGCAAGTTATGCTGCATTTAAGACAAAACTTTCTTGTATTTGATACTAAACACACGGCGTATTTTAATCGCGCAGACGACGCGCGTATACGCGCTTCAATCGAGATTTGAACGCAACCTTGTAACCTACCTACTATACTAACCTAACCTAACAGACGCGCTGTAGTCGCTCGTTGCTTCCGAGTTTTGGCCAGAAACTCTTGGTCAGTTGTACAATGGCGTCGGTTGAGACAACACTGCTTACGCTGGCTTTGACCCTTTGTACGCGCTTCAAACGAGTTTCGAACGCGCGTTTGTATCGCGTTTTACGCGCGTTTGAATTTATAAAAACCCAAAAATCTATGGCGCAGAAAACGTGCGTTCCTAAAACGCGCATCATCTGCGCGTTTAAAATACGTCGTGTGCTAGGGCTCTAACTGCCTTCTCGATTTTCTCCACATTGCCATGGTCCCATATTTTATGTATCAAACAACTCTCATATAAGCCTTACGAAAAACTTAACTTGATATTTTTATAAGTCTTTATTGTCCGAACAAACCCTATTTTATACTAAAGGTACTCTAATCAGTCATGAGAGAAACACAAACGAACGAGACGAAATATTTCATGTAATA
Organism: Xestia xanthographa; assembly: GCA_905147715.2. Taxonomy (NCBI): domain Eukaryota; kingdom Metazoa; phylum Arthropoda; class Insecta; order Lepidoptera; family Noctuidae; genus Xestia; species Xestia xanthographa. The sequence continues at coordinate 6,641,579 of LR990655.1, forward strand.
AATTGGTAGTACCTATACTATAATACGAAAGTCGACGCACAAGTCACCCGGATACACACTTGTGTTAGCTTAGGACTACAGCAAACTTGGTAAGCCTTTTATACTTTGAATAACCACGATGTCTTTAATATACGGGCTCTAAGATCTTTGTCAAATAACTTTAAGCACATAGGAACGAGCACAAGGATGTATAAGGAAAGAAAATTTCATTCAATGTAACATTCGTCCAACTAAACTTAAAATGTCACTTACGGTATATCTTCTGTGATTATTGTTTAATTTGAGCTCCCGATATTTCGACGCCGTTGCAAGCGCTGTTGGAAGATATGCCTGATATATATAACTGTGATAGCTTATAACAGTATTCGTCTAACTAGCTCATAGTGGAATGTGATCACTTCTGCACTTATTTTCTTATCAGCAGCTTATAATGACCAGAGGTAGTTGGTACCTTTAAAACCTTTTTTCATTTTTCTATTATCGGACAAGAAGAGATACAGCGAAGCTACACATGGTCATATGCAGATTGAATAGAAGTTCCACGAACCCAAACAAAGCACTATGCTTCCTATTGTGCGAACCGCCAGTCTATGGCATTCACTGCCTGTTTCTGTATTTCCCGATCATTATAATCTAGATTCTTCGGGTCGGGAGGCTTCTGGGACCAGGACCGTGGTCTCGGATATTTTTGAGTGGTATCAAAGTTTGAGTGAACCGGTTTTTTGCTAGGCAAGCGTGAAAATGTATGAACTCGCCTAATCACTAATCAAAGTGTAAACGGGGCCTTATGTGTTAACTTTTAAACAAATCGTGCGAGACGTGCGAAGTATTTTCTTTAAAAAAAACTGTTTTAAGTATTTTCTTTCTGTTATTATTTTTTTATAGTTTTTTAAAAACTTTTAAACAGTATGGGCCGTTCTTTCACGGCAGACGTCATAAACCATATTACTGATTGTGGTATATTGGAAACTCCTTTGGACAGCTGTCTCTGTGCTAACTCGCTAGAGACCATATAATAAAATGTCATGTAAACTGTCTGTCACAATTAATAAATGATTTTAAGAAATAACAAGATTTGTTATTGGCGACGAGAAAAAGCCAATTAAACATTCTGTAATTAGATATATGAAATGGACAAACTAAGAAAATATCGTGGCACCCTACGCGGGATGCTCACGCGACTCGACACGATGTCTGACGAAGACATTACTGCTCGCTTCCTGGGCCTGAAGGAGACGATCTTGGCTTTACCCGTAAAGCCAAGCCGTGTTCTCGATTTTCTCTTGTACCTCCCGAGGTACAAGAGAAAATCGAGAACAAGACCGTCGACGACAAGGACGATGACGCTTATGATCAAGAACAAGAATACAGGTACGAGTTCGAAGAACTTCATACAACGATAACAACCAAACTTTTAACAAAACAGACACAGAATGGAGGTCAGCAACAGGGCCAGCAACAGCAACAACACATAAAACAAAGTGAATCCAGGCATGGTAATACACCGAAGATACAATTTCAACCCCTACAACAATCAGAAACTTTCAACAATTTCAAAAAAAGACTAGAAGTTTATTTTCGATTAAACGACATATCGGAAGCACACATGAAATCAAATATTTTACTGTCAACAATATCACCAGAGCTCCACGAGAAACTTTGCGATTTAACATCACCGGAAGAACCAATGAATATGTCATTTGCTGATATTACGGAAATACTTGACGACTACTTAGACTCAAAACCTAGCAAATGGGCGCTACAACATAAATTCATAACAAGAACGCAAAAGCTGATGAAACTGTAGCGCAGTATGCCGCAGAGTTGAAGAAACTTACCACTAACTGTGAATTCAATTGCCAACACTGTCAGAAAAATCACCATCAGAAAGCTTTTTATCTCTACAATTTATAAGGGGATTGAAAGATAGCGATGCACGTACAAAAATCTTACAAGATCGAAAAATATATACATTCAAATCACTGACACAGATTGCGGTATCTATTGAAATGGGTAACGCAAAAAACGCATCAATGATAACTAATGAACAACCAGGTACCAGTAGTGACCACATCAACAAAATCACCCCCTAAAAAAGACCTGAAGGACTACGACATATTACACCTAAAGATCTAAAAGGGAAATGCTTCCGCTGTGGTGCTGCGAATCACGAATCTAACAAATGTGGTGCTATAAACGTTACATGCCATAAATGCAATAAAGTCGGTCACCTAGCCCGTGTTTGCCTTCAGCGCCACTCTGATGCGAGTCTTAACAAGAATAAACCGAATACCAACGTATTAGAAGACTCAATGACAAGTGACCATGATAACTGGAATAATATTAATATCATATCTGGAGAATCATCTGAAAAATATATGATAACGCTACATATTGAACACGTTAAGATAAAGATGGAATTTGACACTGGAGCAACACTAACTTCAATGTCATTACGAGACTATCAAAAACTAAACATTGGAAAAAGAATTTTTAAGACAAGCTTAAAGCTCAGAACTTATACTGGAGAAGTAATCAAACCAACAGGCGTGGCATACGTTCAATGCAGATGCCAAGGAAAAGAATTTCACGGAAAACTATACGTTATCAACAACAACGTTGACCCAATTTTTGGCCGCAGCTGGATGAAAGAACTCGAGACACTTAACTTAGCAGACATAAAAGCCGTACAACCTACTGAAAACATAGAATTAGACCAGCTTCTGGAGCTCTACAAGACATCAGTCAAAAACGACCTCGGCGAAATACCCAATTACAGAGGACACCTAAACCTGAAAGAGAACACTAAGCCAATTTTTATTAGATCACGTAGAATACCTTACGCATTAAAAAACAAAGTGGATGAAGAAATAGAGCGACTATGTACACAAGGTGTCATCACGAAAGTTGACCACTCTGAGTGGGGTACTCCAGTAGTACCAGTTGTCAATACAAATGGGAATATCCGATTATGCGCTGATTATAAGGTTACCCTAAACAAAATTATACAAGATGAACAATATCCAATACCTATGATTGAAGATATTTTCACAGAGATGAATGGAGGTAAACTATTTTGTACACTCGACATAACTCAGGCGTACCTAAACATGGTAATGGATAAAGAGAGCGCAATGCTGCAAACACTCAGTACACACAAAGGAACTCACAGAGTAAACAGGCTCATGTTCGGAGTTAAGGTCGCTCCGAGCCTATAGCAGAAATACATGGATAAACTGTTACAAGGCCTAGAAGGCGTTAAATGTTTCTTCGACGATATAATTATACAAGGAGCTGACCAAGATCAACTACTACTGAGGCTCAAACTCGTACTCGATAAACTAAAAGGACACAAAAGCAGGGACAAGATAAATGCAATAATTAAAACAGAACACCCAACCAATACAGCAGAATTAAGAACATTTCTTGGGATGACAAATTTTTACAACAAATTCATACCAAACCTAGCATCGATCACGAACCCATTATACAACTTACTAAAGAAAGAATCAAGCTTCCTATGGTCTGCAGAATGTGAACAAGCTTTTATACAAATTAAGAAAGAAATTGTAAGTGAAAGAGTACTGATACACTTTGACTCTAAGAAGCCGTTAGTGCTTTCAACAGACGCATCGCCACTGGGACTCGGGGCAGTACTGTCACATAGACTTCCAGATGGATCAGAGAGACCTATAGCATTCGCTTCGAGAACGCTGTCTGGTAGCGAGAAAAATTATAGTCAAATCGACAAGGAAGCTACAGCGATACACTGGGGATTGAAAAAGTTTTTTTACTATTGTTATGGTCGAAAATTCATCCTCATTACAGACCATAAACCACTGACAGTAATTTTCCACCCACATCAAACGCTACCAGCAATGAGTACGATGAGGCTGTTTCACTACGCTCACTTCTTATCTGGATTTGACTACAACATTGAATACAGAACTTCGGCGAACAACTCAAATGCAGATTATTTATCCAGGTTTCTTTTTTGTAGAAAACACCAAGACCAACAGAATTGACCAGAATTACAGTTTTCAATTTCAGAAAATCCATACCATTGATATTAATCCAGATGTCATAGCTACAGAAATAAGAAATGACGCCGACTGTACATCTTTGCTACACGCATTAGAAACTGGCCAATCACTAAAAACCGGCCAAGTGCGAGTCGGACTCGCGCACGAAGGGTTCCGTACCATTATCTATACATTAGACAAAACGTCAAAAAAATCACGTTTGTTGTATGGGAGCCCCCCTTAAATATTAATTTTATTTTGTTTTTAGTATTTGTTGTTATAGCGGCAACAGAAATACATCATCTGTGAAAATTTCATTTGTCTAGCTGTCACGGTTCATGAGATACAGCCTGGTGACAGACAGACGGACAGACGGACAGACAGCGAAGTCTTAGTAATAGGGTTCCGTTTTTACCCTTTGGGTACGGAACCCTAAAAACACTCGGTTACAAGGACAATGAATTTACTTTGCATGATGGTTGTTTATTGAGAGGATCACGAGTCTTAATTCCAAAAGCACTACGCGAACAAGTGCTAGACGAACTCCACCTCGGTCACCCAGGCATTGTAAAGATGAAGCTACTGGCTCGCAGTTTCGTATACTGGAAAGAAATTGACAACGAGATTGAGACCAAAGTCAAATCATGTAGAACCTGTAGATTACAACAAAATGAACCAGAGAAAGCACCACTGCACCATTGGGAACAGCCAAATGGCCCCTGGCAAAGACTTCATATTGATTTCGCTGGACCTGTGCACGGACACCAACTTTTAATTATTGTAGATGCATTCTCAAAATGGACTGAAATTATACCAACCAAGTCAACTACAAGCTCTTGGTGCATACAAAAATTGAAAGAACTATTTTGCATCTTTGGGACACCTCACGTCTTGGTTTCAGACAATGGTCGACAGTTCGTTTCGGAAGAGTTCGAAAAATACTTAAAATATTGTATGATCATTCATAAGACCTCCGCTCCATACCACCCTGCAACCAATGGGCAAGCTGAGCGCTTTGTGCAGACAGTCAAGAGAATCTTAAGAAGCGTAGAGGGAGAAGGAGGTAACCTAGTAGAGAAGTTAGTGACAGTGAAAACTCGTCTCCGACGGACGCCAAATGCTAATGGTCAAACTCCGTACCAGCTTATGTTTGGCAGAGAAATACGCACGGCACTACATGCTATGTTTTTAAGAAAAGAAAAGGAGACAGCACCAACGCTTCAGGAGCTCAATGTCAGAGAGTTCAACTCAGGCGATCGGGTACAGGCTCGTGACTACACGAGTGCCACGCAGCGGTGGCAGTTTGAAAGCATCATAAAACGTTTGGGCCGACTACACTACGAAGAGATGTGGTATATTGGAAACTCCTTTGGACAGCTGTCTCTGTGCTAACTCGCTAGAGACCATATAATAAAATGTCATGTAAACCGTCTGTCACAATTAATAAATGATTTTACGAAATAACAAGATTTGTTACTGATGATCCTCGAAAGTTACTTTTAAAGTAGAAGTTGAATTAAAAAAATTAAATTAAATAAAAATGCATAGTCAATTTTACATTTATTTATTTAACTACCTAGCTATCAAGCAGGATCATTTGCGGCTGTTTGCCCTACACACTACACTACATGTACCTAATTGTTCATGTAGGTGTCTTTGTGTAGTGTGATATGCCAAAACAGCCGCGGACGATCTGACCTAAAAAACCTGACTTGCCCGCGGCCTAGGCCAGGAGCTAGGTACGCCCATGGCGATGACTATTACGAGTATTATAATAGAGGGGTATGGAAAAAGAAGCGATGTTGCGCCGACCGCAAATAAATGCGATTGGAATTAAAAAGCCGTATTTCGTTTTAAATGTGACTGTGGGTCAGGGGGCTTTCGGGACCAGGACCGCGGTCCCGGATTCCCCTTAAAAATTTTTGAGTGGTATTTTGGGACCACAAGAAAACAAAAGTTAGAGTACAGTAAGCTGAAATAATATTCTCTGTGACAGCTATGTCGGGGCGAAACAAAAGACAGTGCATCAAAACCAAGAAAAATCACAAGTTGACATAAAGGGATTCGACGCAGGGGAAATGATTCATTGTTTATGATCGACATGATTAAAGCTTTCCCAAGGCAAAGCCATACACGTGGCAAAAACGTTTTTCATTACGGTTTAATGTGCACAGATAACAATTATAATAGTTTAAAAAACTAAAAAAACACGCTTCTTGTATTCTTCTCAGCAAACCCTTTCATTTGATATACCTATCATGCGAATGCATAAAAAATAACTAGTCCGCCATAGACACCGTTTTTTACACAGTAACAGGTGAACCTAATAAAAGCGTGTTAAAATAATATCCTATAATAAAAAGATCAGAGGTCAGACTTAAACATAAAATCTCCTTTTAATCTTAAAACTACTACTTCAGAGATGGGTAGACACTCAGTATAATTTATAGTTTAATCCCGACAGAGTTAATGAAAGACATTTGAAACCAGCTTTGTTCTTCTTGTGAGATTACTTTTATTTGTCACTACGTCGTAGTATTTCTACTTTCTAGGTTTAGACGCAAAGGATTTGTTAGATTACCAAATAGAAAATATTTATTTTAGCTCGTAATAGTGGTTTGAAGAAATCCAAAATAAAGTCGTGCAGAGTATGATCTGTATTGTGATGATTACCGATTACTTTCTCTGGGATCTTTCATTGCTACACACTGCCTAGATATATACGTAATTGTACGAGAATAAAAAAAATGTGTATAAAATTATAAGAGTCTAAACCAGCTCTTGGTTATTTTTATATCAAAAAAGGGCGAGCGTCAAAGCTTTGCTCGCCGCTTTGATTACCACGCTTACTAACTGTATGTCCAACTCAACAACTGGTTATGGAGGTATCTATACTATAATAATATTATAAAGAGGTAACATTTGCTTGAAAGTTTGTATGTTTGTAAGTTTGTATGTAGGGGGTAATCTCCGGAAGTAAAGAACCGATTTCAAAAATTCTTTCACCATTCAAAAGCTACATTCACCCTGAGTGACATAGGCTATATTTTATCTCCGTACTCCCACGGGAACGGGAACTACGCGGGTGAAACCGCGTGACGTCCGCTAGTTTGAAGTAAAGTTATAATATTTAAAACAGTATTAAAAAAAACAGTGTTAAAACGTTGTAACTTTGAACTTCAATATCTCCTACCCTCTACTATTTAGATAGTTGGTAGTCCAGATATGGGTCGGACAAACGAGACGACGACGACGATTCGACGATTCTGAGTGCATCTTGCATTAAAAGGGTGTCTTTACACCTTATACAGAGTTAGTTTTCAATGACCGCCCAAATTTTCAGAAATGGTTTAGAATCGATAATATATTCGATATGATGAAAAAAATCATCATCATCTGCCTAGCTTTTTCCCAACTATGTAGGTGTCGGCTTCCAGTCTAACCGGATGCAGCTGAATACCAGTATTTTACATGGAGCGACTGCCTATCTGACCTCCACGACCCAGTTAGTACCGGGAAATACGATACCCCTTGGTAAGACTGGTTGTCAGACTTTTTGGGCCTCTGACTACCTAACGACTGTCAAAGATCTACAAATGACAGCCAGGACCAACAGCTTAACGTACTTTCCGAGGCACGGAGGAAACTCGGTATGTAATGGGTCACCCATCCACAGACCAACCTAGACAACCACGGCTTAACCTAACGATCGACCCGAGCGGCTGTTATTATTTAGCCACGAGATCCTCGATCCTCCACGAGATATGATGAAAAAAATAACAACTATTTTTTAAATAAAATTTAATTCCTGTCCACCACTAAAAAGCAAAAGTTTGGATATTACAACAGCACAATTCAGTTCAACAGCCTAGATAGGTAGCAGTTAGCACACACATACATTTGGCGGTGCATGCACGCACACAAGTGCATTGATTCCCAGTAGGTTTATGATTTAGGAAATGATAAGGACACTTTCAAATGACTGCTATTATTTTATTTTATATTTTTCTACAATAATATTTAAAATGCACTTTTGGTTTGATATCTAGACCTTAATTTTAATTTTTGGCTGGTCTTTGAAAACTATTCCTGTATTTCTTCACTAAACCAATAAATAGGACACAAAAATCGTCTACGTTTATTAAAAACCGGCCAAGTGCGAGTCGGACTCGCGCACGAAGGGTTCCGTACTATTATTTAAAAACATTAGACAAAACTGCAAAAAAAATCACGTTTGTTGTATGGGAGCCCCCCTTAAATATTGATTTAATTCTGTTTTCAGTATTTGTTGTTATAGCGGCAACAGAAATACATCATCTGTGAAAATTTCAACTGTCTAGCTGTCACGGTTCATGAGATACAGCCTGGTGACAGACAGACGGACAGACGGACAGACAGCGAAGTCTTAGTAATAGGGTTCCGTTTTTACCCTTTGGGTACGGAACCCTAAAAACTCACTAGAATCGTCTAGTATCTCGTCTCTCTCGTCGTAGTATCTCTTAATATTCGGATCTTTAAACCGGCAAAATAAAGTTTGCGGTACACTCGGATATTTCCGTTCAATTGTCATGGCAATAAGGTCAATTATTCCGGATGATTTCGTCCGGTATCGCGGGGGGATCGGAACGTGAATCGGATTGGTTTTAAACAGCTTATGAAGCACACTGAATGAATATTGTGAATACTTCGTTACAGCTCATTTTGTTTCACGAGGAAGAGTGTTCTAGCTGATGCTGTTTTGTTTAATTTCTGTTTTCACTAGTTTTTGTGGGACGAACGAAGAATAAATCGTTTTTGGTTTTTTCATGATTATGTAACTATTGGACCATAGAGGCAGTATTCCTATTCCTGTTATGTGTGGGTTAATACAGAGAATATTTGTTTAGATTCATGAAGAAGTTTTTGTATTTTTATTTAATAAATCTCTTACACAAATAAGTTTTTTTTTTACAGTTTTTTACTCGCCAAACTTTACAGTTTGATGGCGAGAAGCGCTCGTTTATCATACATAAATCAAAATTATAAACTTAACCTAAAATCGAATATATAAATTTACTGCTACATCTGTCTCGTGAATTTATTTTTCTACAACGACAGACCGACACCAACATACAACACAATTAATTCCAAACCGGAGTGACCACTGCTGGCCACTCCGGTCTAGAACCTACCGTCTACCAGTCCAACGACGTGTCCGCGTTCTCCAGAAATAAAATCTTTAGTTTTGCCTTTAACACACCTTTGCTTAGGTTAGAGTTATTCCTTAATAATTCCATTTTATTAAATACTTTTGGCACCAAATATTTAGACGCTCTTTTACCGTAATAGTTTGTACTAGTCTTTTCTCTCTCACACTCCTTGTGTTAAACTTATTTTTATCATTTACTTTGAATGTATCACTATAATAGTGTTCTAACCCTATCAAATACTTAACTTTCATATCTACTGGCAAGATTTTGCCAGATAGTGCCATAATAGTGTTCTAACCCTATCAAATACTTAACTTTCATATCTACTGGCAAGATTTTGCCAGACAGTGCCAACGCTAGTTATTTCATGAAACCATTAGTGTATTTCATGAAACCATTAGTGTATTTCATGAAACCATTATTGTATTTCATGAAACCATTAGTGTATTTCATGAAACCATTAGTGTATTTCATGAAACCATTAGTGTATTTACCATTACCACGTCGGACTGTCAAGTCATAGGTCTCTAGTTTGAACCCAAAACACGCACATCTGATTTTTTCAATTCATGTGCGTATTATATAATTATCACTAGCATAGTTCTATGGCATGTAAAGGCAAGTCAGAGGTTCATGGGCGGCACAAAAACTCTGACACTATAGGTAAGGTACTAACCGCACGATAAACATAGTTAATGCAAACATATGCAAATTAAGTTTTGCCCGTTTATAAGCAGACTTGACCCCACACTTCAAAACCTGAAATAATTTTACAACATGACAACCAAGTACAAAATTCCTTGCAGAACAATTCCGATTTTTTGCAAAGCAGCATTACTGGACCTTTGGAAGGACTTGACCTACACGGTCGTGACATCTTGAAAGCATTTATTTATTTATTTATTTTAGGTTAACCAACAATTGTTTACACTTGGCTTTTACATTGCGATTAACAAAAATACATTTTTATGTGCAACAATCACTTAAAGGTTAACACCGCTTGCACAGTAAAACGGCTTACAAAATGATTAGATTAACGGATATAAAAACAGTTAACAGATATAAATTAAACGGATATACAAAATGATTAGATTTTATAATTAATTAATATTTAGATTATTTATGTTCTAAGATAGGGTTAGCTTAAATTACATTCCTATTCTCCAAATACATATCATTAATACGATAGTGCGATCTATAATTCTCGAGAGAAAAAAAATAAAATTAATAATAAGCATGCATTGATTAAGACCATCATTTTTGATTAAGATTGATATTAAAATATACATTGCTTGAGATAATGATCATAAATCAGATAAAACAAAAAAAAAGGATAGTAAAAATGAGTAAATAAATTATATTAAATTAAATATTAATTAAATTAGATTATAATTATTAATTGGTACAATAAATTAACGAAATATAAAAGTTTAATTTTATTCCTATGAAGGTTCAGGTTGTTGCGAGTGGATTATTTACAATTGCTTTAATTATTTTATTAATACTGTCCAGGTTTATGTCTACTAAATCACTGGAACTATTGAGATTTTTACATAATCTAGATATAGGTGAGTTTGCGCCAAGTACAGACCTTCGTAGTGGTGGGCATAATGGTGTGATGACATTTCTCGGATATCTAGATGGGGCGCGGAATCTAATACAACTTAATAATTTAGGACAATCAATTACATTTCTTAGTATTTTGTACAAAAATATAGCGTCGGTGACGTCTCTCCGTGTGGATAAGGAGTGCATTCTGAAATGTTGCAAGCGGGTTTTGTAGGAGGGTAGCTGCTTAGATTTCCCTTCATGAAAAGCTAAGTGCCACACGAAACGCTTTTGTACGCGTTCCAACCGCAGCATGTGAGTGGCGTAGTGAGGTCTCCATACGACGCTGCAATATTCCAGAATGCTTCGCACGAGACTGTTGTACAACATTATTTTGGTACTGCTTCTACAAAAGCCTCTAGTATTACGAAGCAGGAAGCCTAACATTTTAGATGACTTTTTAATAATGTATTCAGAATGAGGTATAAAGCTGACTTTTCTATCAAAGAGCACTCCTAGGTCCTTGATAGTTTCCAGTTCTTGTACTTTAACTTGGTTTATGGAATATTCTGTATGTATATAATTATTTTTCCTCGTAAATTTTACGTGATAGCATTTATCAGAATTCAATTGCATTCTGTTATTTTTACACCACTCAATAACTCTGTTAAGGTCGTTCTGTAGGAGCTCGTTGTCTATTGGGGATTCAATCATTCGTGCAAACTTCAAATCATCGGCATATAAAAAAGGTTCTGAATAAAGGAAACATTGAGGAAGGTCGTTAATAAATATATTAAATAATATAGGAGCCAAATGTGAACCTTGAGGAGCGCCAGAGGTTATTATGTGTTCAGAAGATTTAAATCCATTCACTACGACGTAGAAATCACGTTCGGTTAGATATGATTTAAACCATTCTAGCAAGGACCCTGAGACACCGTAAGCCGCAAGCTTGTAGATAAGTATATCATGTGACATTTTGTCAAACGCCTTACTGAGGTCCGTATATATTACGTCAAATTGTTTGTTTTTATCTACTGCCTCAATCAGTGACTCCGTGAAAGTTGCTAAGTTCGTTGTTGTAGATCTCGCAGCTACAAAACCATGCTGATGTTCACTAAGGTATTTTTTAAAATAGTGCTGGATGTATGGACAAACAATAGACTCAAAAATCTTTGCAAAAGTAGAAAGTATAGAAATAGGCCTGTAGTTGGAAATTACATCTTTGCTATCCGACTTGTACACTGGGACTACTTTCGCTTTTTTCCATTCTGACGGGAATGTTCCTGAGGCTAGCGAAGTATTAAAAATTATCAATAAAGGAGAAACCAGAGCTGTTGCACAGGAAGAGATGAATATCGGTGGGATGCCATCAGGTCCTGGTCCCTTGGATATATCAGTTGTTTTTAGTTTCTTAAGCAAGCATTCGCGATCGATTACCAGGGTACTCAAACATTGACTGTAACTATGTAGAGCCTGTAGAAACTTTGTCTTGCAATTTATTTCTTTATTATTGTCAGTTGTGTATACGGATGAGAAGTAATTCGCAAAAAGATTGCAGATTCCAGAGGCATTGGATGTTACAGTCTGTCCGTCAGTCATAGTCCGTGGGTAAGCACTAGATCCGCCACGTTTAGCTTTAATATAACTCCAGAAAAGTTTAGGATTATCTTTGATACCTTGTTCTAAGTTCTGAAGATACTCATTATACAAGTTCATGGCTAATTTTTCACATCGTTTGGAAATTAAACTTAGTTCAATTTTATCCATAGGATTTTTATATTTTTTGAAGCGTATCCTTAACTTATTTTTTTCTTTTAAGGATTTAATTAGTGCTTTGTTAAACCATGGCGGATAGTGACCGTTTTGTTGTTTTTTCTCTGGCACAAATTTTTTAATGGCTTCATTTATGTGTTTGTAAAGTATTGTTAGCATGTCATTTACATTTGCACTATTTTTAAAAAGTTCAATCCAGTCTTGCTCATTTAGATAATTATTAATTTCTTTGTAGTTTGCTTTAAAAAAGTTTGGTTTACAATTGGAGTTGTTATACGGCAGATTACGATTCTTTACTAATGACAGACTTATCTCAAGGGGGGGATGAAGTTTGTCTATAACCGTTAGGGAAGAGTTGGATACGCTTACTGAACAAGAGGGCACTGAGGAAAGTACTAGGTCCAGTGTACGCCCAGAATAATTTTTTACATGATTACACTGTACAAGCTGACTTAAATTTATGAAATCCATCAGAATTTGGCTGGTTTTAGGCAAAGAATCGTTTACAGTTTTTAAATCCCAAATTATTTTACTTAAGTTAAAATCTCCGACAATACAAATAGGAATGTTAGTTGAATCAATAACTCGGTTGCAATGCTCGACAAAATGCTCAAGAGCTGCTGGACTGACAGGTGGAGGAAGATAAATGGCACATAGGGCCATTTTATGAGATGGTGATATATCAATAGTTATCCAGATATCCTCACACCTACTTTGCCATTGTTCAATACGTGATGAGTTAATCTGTTTATTAACGGCAATCAATACTCCACCACCGTCCTTGGCAGCCTGAAATCCAGTTGTTTCCCTATCTCTCCTGTACACTTCATATCGGTCATCAAATAACTCACTGCTCAGTACGCCGCTGTTTAACCAGGTTTCCGTTAATATTATTATATCATAATTCTGACAACACAAATTGCAGTAAAATTTTTTAGTTTTCGTTCGCAAACCTCTACAATTTTGGTAATAAATTAACATATCCTTGAATTTTATACGAGTTATGACCTGTTACATGCGTGAATTATAATAAGGAAACAAGATCCTAGCTAAACTATTTTACTTAGGCTACTTTTGCTTCTGATTTGAATGCAATCAGCGCCGTCGATTTTCCTCACAAATATTCTGCCGTTTCTGATCCACACGTACTTGTAGCCCATCCCCTTGGCTTTGATCCTAGCAGCTGCGTGAAGGGCTCTGTTAGTTGGTGACAGATGTTCCGTAACATACACAGGAGATTTTGGTCCTGCGTAACCAAGGTGGGTACAATTTAGCTTTTCTTGTGGGTTTGCTTGATTATATTTTATAGTTGCAGCCAGTAGTTCATCTCGTAGTCTTGGTGATGCCAACTGAACTATTATTGAACGAGGACGAGCGCTGGATGGATTGGTCTTAGCAATGCGGGTGCAGTGGGAGATGTCTTTATCAGTTATGTCGCACTTTACCACATGCGCGATTTGTGTTATTATATTATATACGTTTTCATTCTTATTTTCGGGTACACATTGCACTTCTAAATTATTTGATCGGGACTGTTGCTCCATGTTGACAAGTCTCTCGTTCAAATCTTCAACTGTGGTCCTGAGTTCTATATTTTCTAACTCTAATTTTTTAACACTCTCTTTTGAATACTCTTGCTCCTTCTTTATGTCTTCAAATTTTGCATTCATAAAGGAAATTGAATCCCGGATTCCTTGCATTTCCTTCTTTAACGGTTCTAGTTCGTGGTTGATCGTGCTGATAATAGTTTCATTAATCTTTACTAACATCCCGCTGAATTCCTCTTTTATTATTCCTTTAATCACAGACCGAATGTCATCTTTATCCTTCGATGGAGAGGGAGGCGAGGGGGAGCCAACGGCTTGTCTTTTGGGGCCCCTATTCGTGGGGACGTTGCGAATAGGAGTCGAGTCGTTTCTGCACACTTTCGGGGCATTACTCATACATGTCGGACATTTCCAAGTACCCATATTATTCGGAGGTTCTTTAACGGAAATACAGATGTAGTGGTAAGATTTTCCACAAGATGAACACTTTAAATGTTTATCCTCTAAGTCCGTTCCATTATCATTAGCGCAGCAACCCCATTTTACAGCTTCGCCAGCCATTATAATCAATTAAAATTAAATAATAAAAAAATAAACCTTTTTTTTATTTCTATTGCTGTCGTCCTCTCAGAGGCAATGCAATGAAGGCATAAAACGTTGCACGATCTGTGTTGTTTACTCTTTGGTCCGAGCCGTCGCATACGTCACCGCGCGTAGGTGCACGCGGTATTGTGGCTTCTGCGCGCTACCGAACCGTGAGAGTTCTGTGCACTGCGCGTAAAGTGTCCTGTCATTCACTCACTATAAGACCAGCTGTCATTTAAAAAAACGTTTATCTATTAACACTTTTGTTCGATTATGCACTTTAATTCGTTTATTTCTTTACGTAATTCACTTCACTGATGTTCTATCGTCACTAGGATGTAATTTATTTCAAATAATAATCGAATTGAGTAGAATTGAAGATATTTAAACACAGAGCATAAAAAAACACACGTTGACCGTTCTGATGTCGGGGCAAAGTGCAAAAAAAGTAAAAAAAGTAAAAGTAAAGCATTTTTGTAACAAGTCACGTGGGTTGATGTGGTTTAGCCGCCTAGTACTTAATGAGCATTAAAAAAATGTCTGATGTTATAAAAATAATCTCACATAGTCTTTGTTGGCTCAGTGTATGTCGAAATAATAATAATAATAATAGTCTTTATTAGGAGATACAAATTCGACACATATTAAAGTACACAACAGTCACTAGGGTATTGAAAAATTAGCAAATAGAAGTTGTGTGCGAGAGATGAGTACAGTACAGTAAATACAAAATTTGAGCCCTGACTCCTAAACTAGGAAGATCCTGTATCTTAGGAGGCAGTGTCTTCGCATAAATAGTGGACGAGCAAATTATGAGCGTACTAGCATAATCTCGTAGTCACATACAATTTATAGACTAAAAGGTAATCAAGAAAGAAATCATCATAATCATACGTGTGCCTTACAAACAGCTTACATCTCGAAAACGTGACGCTTCAAAAAATCTACATTTTGAACGGGTTAGTATCATTTCGTCTAAAAAAGCAGCTGGTCCTAAGCTGATATCGCTAGTCTTCTTTTATTTCATCCGTGCCTCGGGACGCACGTTAAGCCGTCCCGGCCGTCATTTGTAGATCTTTGACAGTCGTTACGAGTACTTAGTCAGAAGCCGAAAGTTTGACGGCTCAGGCGCAAAACGTAGGTTTCGCAAAATGTCGCTTTCGCAGAATGACTCCTTCTCAAAAGGCCGCTTTCTCACAATGCCTCTTTTGCAGAATATCTCTTTCGCAAAATGTCGCGTTAGTAACTTAAAAAAAAAATATCCAGTTAAAAAGGTTTTTTTCCAATTTCTTATTAAATGTTTAAAAGTTTTACACCATGTTAAAAAAAGAAGGTATATAATCTCTTTCTATTACATGCCAACCTTATACTATAGATCTGACAGGTGATGACGAACTAAAGTCAATTAAATCAGTGCGAGAAATGACTAGTAAGAATAAACTAAAAAAAAAAAATATTAAAATAAACAAATACATTGTTAAAACTAAGAAAATGGTAAAAAAGCAAAAGTTTTTCCATTAAAAATGTAAAATTAAATAGGGAAAGGTTGAACCTTCTAAAACAATTAGATATGTATTCATTAAATTTAGATAAAAGTAATAGGAAGTACCAAATTGACACAGAGAACTTGTATTGTGAAATTGACCACCTACAACAGAAATTAACTTTACTCAATACTAAATATACAGCCAGCAACCTGGTATTTTTATAATATACTTTGCTGTGCCTGTGTGCCTGTGGTATTTGAATTGATTCAGTATCATTATGTGTTAGCAAATCTATGTTGAAATACTTTTTCGGAATATATGATTTGTTTCCTTTTTTAGGGTTCCGTACCCAAAGGGTAAAAACAGAACCCTATTACTAAGACTTCGCTGTCTGTCCGTCTGTCTGTCACCAGGCTGTATCTCATGAACCGTGACAGCTAGACAGTTGAAATTTTCACAGATGATGTATTTCTGTTGCCGCTATAACAACAAATACTAAATATAATCAATGGTACGGAACCCTTCGTGTGCGAGTCCGACTCGCACTTGGCCGGTTTTTTATAACTGAAGACGTTTAAGATTTGTTTCCTTTTTTTGTAATTCAAGATGTATAATGATTTGTTTCCTTTTTTTGTAATTGTAGACGTATATGATTTGTTTCCTTTTTATTATACATACATGACTTTAACAAAATATGTTATTTTATTATTTTAACCATATAAAAGATGGACAAATCCTGCCCCAAGTGTACAAAGATAAAAGTATTTCAAATAATTATAATTAAAAAAAATATTATTTGGAAAATGCTTAACGTACTATACCAAAAAACTCAAAAAAAAAAAAAAAAAAAGAATCATGGTAAAAAGTATTTTTATTTTTTATTTCATTCGAAAAGTCGAATTTACCCCTCAACGTTGCCATAAAATATTAACAAAGAACAGAACCAACCAAGAATAAGAAATTAAAAAAAAAACAACCTTACTAACGCCACATTTTGAGAAAGAGATATTCTGCGAAAGAGGCATTGTGAGAATGCGACCTTTTGAGAAGGAGTCATTCTGCGAAAGCATTATGAGAAAGAGACATTTTACTACCAGTAGACATTTTGCAAAAGCGACGTTTTGCGCCTGAGCCAGTTTGACATCCAGTCTTACCAAGAGGTATCGTATTACCCTGTTACTGGGTGGTCAGATAGGCAGTCGATTCATGTAAAGTACTGGCACTCAGATACATCCGGTTAGACTGGAAGACAATCACAACATAGATTGGGAAAAGGCTAGGCAGATTATGATATCGCTTGTCTAAATCTGCTACTTAAATAGTTATTGCATGAGCAAAACAAATCATGTTTCTATTTTGCCTATTTACCTACTACTACTACTATTTCAGCAGAAAGACGTCCACTGCTGGACATGGGCCTCCCCCGAAGGGGGGTTTTTGCCATAATAGCCAGGCTTGGCAGGCGGGTTGGCGATCGCAGTACGGTTGTTACAAAAGCACAAAGAACGCTGCTGCCCATTCTCTGGTAAGTCCCTTAGTCGCCTCTTACGACACACACGGGAAGATATGGGATGGTGCTATTCTTTACGTCCGACACCATACATAACCTATTTACCTAAATATTCAGTACTCTGCCTTCAAACCGACCAATATTGGGCCAATACATACGTAGGTGTGCCAGAGAATCCTCTGAGCTGCAAACAATAGCAGCTATTGGTCATCACAGATCAAACGACTGGACGTAACGTGATTGTGAACGGCTCAATGGTACCGATACAATAGATATCACTAGTCTATAATTCTATCTAGAGTATAGGTTCTTACCTATACTCGAAATAATTCCTAATAGTGCTTCAATTACTTCTTAGTAATTGAAGCACTATTAGGAATTATTTCGATGGTATTAGATTCTGAAAGGTATCTTAGTAAAACGTCGTTAGGAAACTTTGTGGATAGCTATAACAACTCATCACCTGCCTAGCTTTTTCCCAACTATGTTGGGGTCAGCTTCCAGTCTAACCGGATGCAGCTGAATACTAGTATTTTACATGGAGCGACTGCCTATCTCACCTCCACAACCCAGTCAGTACTGGGTAATACGATACCCCTTGGTAAGACTAGTTGTCAGCCTGTTTGGGTCACTGACTACCTGTAACGACGTCAAAGATCTACAAATGACAGCCGGGACTAACAGCTTAACGTGCTTTCCGAGGCACGGAGGAAACTCGGTATGAAAGGTTGGTCACCCACCCACAGACCAACCTAGGCAAGCGTGGCTTAACCTAAAGATCGACCCGAGCGGCTGTTATTATTTAGCCACGAGCTCTTCCTCCTCCTCTTCCTCTGACTATAACAACTAAAACTGGAAAACCAATGAAACGTTACATGAACTTTGTGAAGGATGATATAGCAAGTAAGCAGGTGTCTGTTGAGACGACGAGTAATAGTATGGAAGAAGAAGACATTTCAAGACATTCTGCGCCGACATTAAATAAATTGGAATATAGGCAGGAGAATGATAATAATAATAATAATAATGACAATGAATGACAGATGTCATAAAAGAAAAAACGGAAAATGATTGATACAGAAAATGTTTAGATCACAGAGTACACTAAAAGATGATTAACGACGACCAGATATTATGATAACGAGAGCAGCAGCACGACGCGCACGCCTACCAACTCCGGACTCGTCGCTCAGCTCCGCCTCGCCGCCGCCGGACCCCGGATCACCAGTGTCACCGGTTGCGGCAGTTGCGTCGAGCTCGAGCGACGAATATTTCTCTCCGCCGACGTCGCCACCATCTGTACGTCGTGCGGGGAGAGGCCAGCCACCGAAGGGCTTGGGACTTAGGGGCCAACAGGCCCCGAGCCGGGTCCCCGCTACCGGTGGTTGTGTGCAGCGCATGAAATGGACTCGATCAATGAACGAGAACGTCATGCGCGCATACTACGGGTCTACAGAGGGGGGAGCTAACCTCACTGCGTACCGTGTTAGGATGCTGTCTCTGTTCCAGGATCTTGAACCAACCGTCAACGTCTCGGCCCAACGACTGTCAACAACCTTATCATCCTAACTCCGACACAAACCGCGGTGCAAGTGTCAGATATTAACGTAACCCTACCGCGGTCGATCCCTGCTGTTGTAGAGGAGGATGATAGGGTTGCCACGGTAAGTAGCCAGTGCAACGACCGATTGAGGAACGCTCTGGAGGATGCGCTTCGTGAATATCGGTCCACTCCTACCGAACTTAGGCCCCGATTACCACGGTTACCCATGCATAAGAAAAATAGGGCGTTGGTGTGTGCCTTGGACTCGCAACTCAAGCATATATTCGAGAGTAGCGAGAACCTCGTTGATACACACTCGATCCTGTTCTGTGGGGCTGTTGCGGCATGTCGTTTAGCTAATGTCAAGTTTCCAAATTGTGACGTAGCTACTCGACCAAAACCAGCCGTACCAGCCTGGCAGCGCAGGATCGAGCGCCGTATCGACGGGGCCAGGGTACTCATCGGCAAACTATACTGCTTCAGGGAGGGCAATACACGACCACGGGTGATGCGCTTTGTGAGGTGGGCATTCTCGGGGACTGAAATCAGTCCTCAAGAATATATGTCCCGTGCCACAGAGCGCATCGACTTCCTGAAGCAGAAAGTTTATGCATGGGCGAACCGTATTCGGAGGTATAAGCAGCGGGTTGATCGGTATTCACAGAATCGCATGTTCCAGAGCGATGAGAGGTGGGTATATAGAGCTTGGGAGCGACCCGAGCAAAATATGACAGACGTGTGCCGCCTGGATGATGCCACCACGAGTTCTTTCTGGCGCAGCATCTGGTCGGTACCCGTTTGTCATACTGAGGCTGACTGGATGCGTGATGTCGAGCGAGTGTGTGAACCTATCCCAGAAATGGAGCCAATTTTTATAACACCTTTGGATGTAGCTAGAGCAGTTCGTCCGTTACCAAATTGGAAATCCCCGGGACCGGACGGACTGCACAACTTCTGGCTCAAATGGTTTAGTAGTTCGCACACTTGCCTGGCATCGCAATTCCAGTCATCCTTAGAGTCCGGGTTACCCACCTGCTCCATAAGTCAGGTAGTCCCGCGGAACCCAAAAATTATAGACCGATCACGTGTTTGTCGACGATCTACAAGCTTCTTACATCCATTCTGAGAATGAAAATTAATACACACATTGACAAAAACTCCATCATGTCAGCCTCTCAGAATGGATGTAGGAATGGGTCCCGCGGTACTAAGGAGCTACTCCTCATCGACATGGCCATTAGCCAACAGGTTCGTCGATCTCGCAAAGATCTGTCGACATGTTGGATAGATTATAAGAAGGCCTATGACTCGGTGCCACATACGTGGTTCATGAGGGTGCTGGAGTTGTACAAAGTAGATACAACTCTACGCACCTTTCTTGAGTCATGTATGGGGCAATGGAAGACGGTCCTTCGATATCCAGGATGTCGACAGATCCAGGGGAGCGATGAGCCTGTATGGATTAAGCGGGGAATATTTCAGGGCGACAGTCTGAGTCCACTTTGGTTCTGTTTAGCCCTGAATCCTCTAAGCACATTGCTGGAGAATTCAGGCCTAGGCTGCCGGTTGAGGAAGGATGGTCAGGTTATATCTCACCTGCTTTACATGGATGATCTGAAACTCTTTGCCCCCAACAAATTGCGATTGATGGAGCTACTGAAAGTAACTGAAACTTTTAGTAGCGCCATCAGGATGGAATTTGGTGTGGACAAATGTGCAGTCATGTATGTAAAGCGAGGGGAGATTATGGAGTCCGAGGGACTTCAACTCTCGGACTCCATACACCTGAAATCTCTTTCCTCATCCGAAACCTATAAGTATTTGGGTATATCGGAAGCGTTAGGCATTAATGTAACTGACATGAAGCAATCATTGAGGGAGCGCTTCTTCGGTCGCCTGAGAAAGGTATTAAATAGCCTTCTTTCAGGTGGGAACAAGGTGCGCGCCTTCAATGGTTGGGTCATGCCGGTTTTAATGTACTCTTTCGGCATACTCAAATGGACTCAGACCGAACTCGACGCCCTGGATAGAAGAGTTAGTACACTGCTGACCGAAAGCCGGATGCATCACCCACGATCATCGGTTATGAGACTGTACATCCCGCGGAAGTGCGGAGGTCGAGGCTTTTTAAACGCGAAGACCCTCCACAACCGCGAGGTGTGCAGTCTCAGAGAATATTTTTTAAAAGCCGAGGTGGGTATGCACCGAGATGTGGTCGCAGTGGACAAGGGACTCACCCCGCTGTCCATGGCTAAAGAGAACTGGCACAGACCTGAGGTACTTACCACCGATGACCGCAAGGAAGTATGGCAAGGCAAAGAGCTTCACGGGCGCTTCTACCGGGCTCTTCATGGGCCCGATGTAGATTTTCTAGCGTCCGTGTCCTGACTCCTGGTTACGTTTCGGCGACCTCTTTGGGGAAACTGAAGGTTTTGTTTGTGCGATTATGGACGAAGTTATGTTGACGAACAACTACCGGAAATATATTATGAAGGACGGGACGGTTGACGTGTGTCGGGCATGCCACCTTCCGGGTGAGTCCATCAGACATATTATTTCTGGTTGTTCTCGTCTGGCTAACGGCGAGTACTTGCACAGGCATAACCAAGTAGCCAGGATTATACACCAGCAACTTGCCTTGAAATATAAACTTGTGGAATCTGAGGTACCGTACTACAAGTATGTGCCCGACCCAGTTCTCCAAAATGACCATGTCACGCTGTACTGGGATCGGTCCATCATTACTGACAGGACTATTGTCGCCAATAAGCCTGACATAGTGATGATGGACCGATCAGCGCGCCGCGTAATGATAATCGATGTTACCATTCCGCATGACGAGAACCTCGTGAAAGCTGAGAAAGAGAAACAAATAAAATATCTCGACTTGGCACACGAGGTTCGCGGCATGTGGAATATGAACTCGGTTATCATTGTGCCGATTGTCGTGACGGCCAATGGCCTTATAGCCAAGAGCTTCGATGACCATCTATCGAAGCTCTCTTTAGGCGGTTGGATCAAGGGCCTGATTCAGAAGGCAGTACTCCTCGATACGGCTCGCATTGCGAGGAGGTTCCTGTCTCTGCAGCCCTAACCACCGGTGGCTTGGACCCTGCTCCCGACACCGGCGGACTACTATTTTTTTATATTTTTAAGTGTTTTTTTTTGTATCGTTTTATTTTGAGAAATACTTAAAAATGTAAATAGATAAGGATGTAAATAAATAAACGGAATAATAATAAATCATTTATTGGACTCAGTAAAAATATAGCCTAATACAATGTCATCCATTAGGGGGTGGACAAAGAAGGCTACAAAAAAAAAAAAAATGGACGCCTGACTTCCAAACTAGGTAAAGAACCTGTATCTTGGAAATCAGTACACTTCCATGGACACAATTTCGTTATTAAAACTATAAAATTAATTGATGACAATTCCAACACTAGACTACAAAATTTAGATATAAAAACATTATACAATAATTATATGAACGCAACGTCTTGCGGTAATAATGATGATGATATTACATTCTGAAAGGTCTCGTTAGTTGTAGATAGCTTAGGTTGTTAAAATTAACGAGGTCATGTTCCCTTCAATATAATAACAATGTATTCTTACTTAACTTACTACTTAAATGTTTTGAGAATGTAGTAGACTATAACGTATGATATGTCGATGTATTCAGTATGTCGCTGCATCCAAAATGGATGATTAAAAAAAAAACCGTACTGCGTAAAAATAACTAATAATTCTAGACAAAAACTGAAAAGAATAAAACAAGTTCAAGAGACAGGACATATTGACTGCAACAGTCGGGACTCATATTGGATGTAATGATTTTAGTCTAGAACGTTTTAAGAGGAACAATTCCCTCATACATGATTGTTGCGCAACTTTAACCGTTTATGCAGCGCTCGCAACGGAAGCTCTCAAAAGATATACATTTTCCCTGTTTTTACAACATTTATTGATTTATCATTGATGTTCCGCTGCTTTTAGTTGTAGCGTAATGTTAGATAACCTATAGCCTTCCTCGATAAATGGACTACCCAACACTAAAAGATTGTTTTAAAATTCGAACCAGTAGTTCCTATAATTAGCGCGTCCAACCAACCAAACAAAAAAACAAACAAACTCTTGAGCTTTATAATATTATTAAAGATTCAAGTGGATAGCAATTCAATTTCTCCGATATATTTACATTAATCGCTAAAATAATCTACTTATGTTTTTCCAAATAAGGGCTTCCTTCGATAGCATTACCTACGTCTTCATCCTTAGACACTCGATGACAGTCATACTCTAGCTAGTCGAAAGTTCTCATCAATGATGCAGAAAATCAGCCCAAACACGATTTTTCAATTATAAATGGGACCTGACCATCTTTGAGATATATCCACGCTTTTCACAAAAAAAGGACCACATGTATCCGTGTATCGGACTTCTCTGTAAAAAGTTATGCGGGGTCATACATAAAAAAATATACACTTCCTCCTTTTTGTTCTGTCGGTTAAAAAACCAAAGTTGGGAATCTTAACATCGCGATTCAGAAAATGGAGTGAAATTAACAACGCCATCTATCGACAAAGATGTTAAACTGCTAAAATAGAATGCACGGAAATCACGTTGTGTAAATTTTCAAAGCAGCATCATGTTGACTAATCTAGAGTACCTTAGGATATAACTTTTTTTTTAAGCCGGTCAGTCGATTTAAAAGTTATCCAGTTAGCACATTTTTAGTCATTTGTACCATATTCCGCTAATAGATGTCGCTGTATGTTACATTTGATGATTAGTTCATCTTGAACACTTTGAATTCATATATCTTTTGATAGAATTAACCGGATACGATGAAACAAAAACTAAATAATACCTCAAGATACGCACATTTTTTATGTATAAAAGTTATCTACATTGGTTTCGTAAATTCTACGTGATGCTTGATCATCGAAACAGACAAACAGATAAACAGACAAAAATTCAAAAAATGCTGGAAATGAGTTCTATTGGTTGTCCTTTCACACCCTGGCATTTTTTTTTCGAAGTATTTTCGATGTACAAAAACGATTTTTCTACAGATTTATTATATGTATAGATATAGATTATTTAATGGGTCCCGACTGTTGCAGTCAATATGTCCTGTCTCCTGAACTTGTTTTATTATTTTCAGTTTTATTTAAAGACTAGCTGACCCGCGCAACTTCGTCTGCATCACATGAGAGAGAGAGGGTTAGAGAGAGTGTGAGTCAACCTTAAAAGATAGACATAATGCTATCGCGGTTTTTTTTAGGACTTTTTAAAACGAACATTCCTTAGTACATGATTGTTGCGTAACTTTAACCGTTTATACAGCGCCCGCAAACGAAGCTCTCAAAAGAAATAAATTTTCCTTGTTTTTGCAACATTTATCATTGATGCTCCGCTCCTTTAAATTATAGCGTGATGTTAGATAACCTATAGCCGTCCTCGATAACTATTTAACACTAAAAGTTTTTTTTAATTCGAACCAGTAGTTTCTGTAATTAGCGCGTTCAACCAACTAAACAAACTCTTTAGCTTTATAATATTAGTAGATATAGATCCAAGTGGGTAACAATTTAATTTCTTCGATATAATTGCATTAATCGCTAAAATAATCTACTTATGTTTTTCCAAAAAAGGGCTTGCCTCGACAGCCTATTACGTCTTCATCCTTAGACACTCGATGACAGTCATACTCCAGCTAGGTCGAAAGTTCTCATCAAAGGTGCAAGAAATTAGCCCAAACACGATTTTTCAATTATAAATGGGACCAACTTTGAGATGTACCTACGCTTTTCACAAAAAAAGGACCATGTACGGACTTCTCTGTAAAAGTTATCCGTGTTCATATATAAAAAAAATACGCGTCGAATTGAGAACTTGTTTCTTTTTGTTTCATCGGTTAAAAAACCAATCTTAAGGCAACTGACACGGGCGAGGGTCATTCGATTCAGAAAATGGAGTGAAATGAAGAACGCCATCTATCGACTAAAATGTTAAGCTGCTAAAGTATAATTATGCTATATATTTTTTTATCTAATAAAAACAGCGTGGTTCGTGAGTTGAACAGAACTAACTTTATTAACACACATGGTACATAGAGAATTAAAAGAGTACAGACAAAGACAACATTACAGGTTACTTATAAAGTACCAATAGATGGCGTTACTAATAACATGGTTGATTATTTGTATATAAATAACACCCCCACTATATCAAATAATCACAATAAGTCTGGTTTAAAAAAAATATCTGAATTTATATCAACGATATTCCCAATAAATCCATAAAGGTATAATGCTTTTTGGAACACAAACCTTTTGTCAGCAAATCAGCCGGCATATTGGCTGTCGGTAAATACCTTAATATTACTATATTATTAGAAATACACTCTCTAGTAAAATGGTATTTAACATCAATATGTTTGGATTTCTTATGAAACACTGGATTTGTCGACAGTCTCTGTGCACTCTGATTGTCACCTCTCAGGCCCGAAGGATCCATATTCGGTACAAATAACGAACATGCCTTGAGCCCCGCTGTACCGAATACGGAACAAATCTAAAGGGTTAAAAAAACATTTTTCAAAAATAACTTCCAACTCTAAACCGTTTGCAATTTTTTTCACTCTATGTCCAACTAGTAGTCGATTTAAACGATACCAAACTTTAGTAACATTCTAAACGGGGCATCACTATAAAAAAAAAGAAGCGCGTCAGTCGTAAAAACGTCAGTTTATGTAAACATTGGGTGCCGCTCGAGTGATTTATTGTGTTTTTGTTTAGTTAAGTGGTTGAAAACTTTGTGAAGTGAATGTTTATCACCATACTATTGTGTAATGCTACTTTGTAGCAAGATATTTACGTAGAACAATGAACCAAAATTATTTTGTGAGCCAACAAAATTTTCGTCAACGGATTTTTTTATCAACGTGGAGTTAACAATTGAAAATGTGAATTTGACTGTTCTAAAATGAAATATGGTCTTGGAAACAGCAAAAACAAGGTAAGTAATAATCATAATTCACTATTTAATATAAGAATAAGCATACATATTCATATTTATATAGATTTCAAGTGTTTTCAAATCGAGGTCAATGACAATAAAATGACAGTTCGCCGTAAAAGATTTTTTTGTTACAATCTAGTTGAAATCTGATTAGAATGTATCAGTAAGACTCTTATATGAATTATGTATTAGGTTACTTGTGTATTTGTTACATTGGTTCTAAAGTTTCGTGTAAATTGGATCAGTATTTTTACCAAAAATAAATAAAATACGGAGCGCGGCAAATTCTCATATGTCATCTATCTCATATCCTTTGTTTATAATACTGAAGTGGTTTACAAGTGTTGTTTATGTAATAAAACACAAGTATGTTTCAAAACGATTCTGAGAATGTTTACGGCTTAAGATAAGACCGACTATAAGGCGAGCGATAAGAGTTTCAAGAGCCGAGGTCGGGTGACTCATGCGATGACGTAATGCGGCTGTGACGGCGGAGCGGGAGGGGAGTTAATCGTTTTTTTGCGCGGCGTCTGAGAGGAACAAACTCAAGGTGTACATTTTATTTGTGCCGGTCAGTCGATTTAAAAGTTATGTGGTTGGTGAGCACATTTTTAGTCATTGGTACCATTTTAGTTCAACAGATGTCGCTGTATGTATGTATCTTACATTAATTTGATGATTAGTTCTTCTTGAAAACTTTAAGTTCATATATCTTTTGAAAGAATTAACCGATTTCAATTAAACAAAAACCGGCCAAGTGCGAGTCGGACTCGCGCACGAAGGGTTCCGTACCAATTATTATAAAAAAATCACGTTTGTTGTATGGGAGCCCCCCTTAAATATTAATTTTATTCTGTTTTTAGTATTTGTTGTTATAGCGGCAACAGAAATACATCATCTGTGAAAATTTCAACTGTCTAGCTGTCACGGTTCATGAGATACAGCCTGGTGACAGACAGACGGACAGACGGACAGACAGCGAAGTCTTAGTAATAGGGTTCCGTTTTTACCCTTTGGGTACGGAACCCTAAAAACTAAATAATACCCCAAGTTACACACAATTTTTATGTATAAAAGTTATGTACATTGGTTTTGTAAATTTTACGTGATGCTTGATCATCGAAACAGACAAACAGATAAACAGACAAAAATGCTGGAAATGAGTTCTGTTGGTTATCCTTTCACACCCTGGCGATTTTTGTCGAAATATTTTCGATGTACAAAAATGATTTTTCTACAGATTAATTTTATTTTATTTAAAGATATTAGCATTTTTTACGCAGTCGGGTTACTTATTTTTTATTTTACACTTTTTAGTTACTTAGATATACCGTTTTAAAATCCTCATGATGACCCCTTTATCGAGCCGTTCAGGCTGCAGAGTTGAGAAAATTTGAAGTTGGCGCCAAAAATCCGCCATTTTGTTTTTTTTTATTCTGATATACCCAGTGTCACTCTCACAGTAAATTATACGAATCTAACAACACCTCTCAAGCTAAAATCCATCGGGCTGTTCAGGCCACAGAGCGTGCCAAACAATTATTCATACATACATTCATTATAATTAAAAATAATAGTATTAAGGATATGATGAAATCCATAGATGTCTATTTAACAACGATATTCTAACAAATAGATATGTTATACACCTACAAAACCACCGAAAAAAGTGTGCCGCGGGGGAGAGCCAGCTCACATACACGCAGTGACGCAGAATAAAGGAAAAACAGGCCAATTGGCCTGTTTTCGAGTCTTCACGATTGCGCGCACACAACATATCTGTGTAATAGAATATCATTGCTAATAAAAAAAAAATTGCAAAGCGTGGGAAACAAAAACTATTAAAATTCACACTTTATACTTTAGTGAACAGGGACACGTCGCTTCCGAGTTTCCGATTAATACTCTCCTCTACTTAAGAAGCTCCTCAAGCTTTACTCGCTATCTCCGTTTTATGGATAAGCCAGTCTAGATGGTTTCTTAGGGATAATTTACAGGCGTAACTTCAGTCGATTAAATGTAGTTAGTTCTAGACATTGGTATTCATAGAATTCCTAACTTACTAATTGCTACGAACCTGGTGTCTACTGTTTCAGGTGGTGTTATGACTTACTAACTACCAATTTATCTAAATACGAGATGATAATGATTTCAAAATGTATGGTATATGTGAAAATGAAATAAATAACAAGTAATTATTTAAAATCATATTGAATCTTTCAAACGTTTGATACCGCAATACAAATGAGAGCTTGCATGCCCCAAATAAAAGATATTTAATTTTTTCAACACACCAAAATATGAAATAAAAACAGCTACGTACGTATACAACGACAAGAGAAAAAAATGTTGAAGCTAAATAAACAGATTTCGTTCCAATAATAATAAAGTTAAACAGTCCAATAAAACGTGAAGAGCAATAAATTTGTTACAGAAGAAGACAATGGAATCGTTACCACTCAGAGCTGAGGATCGATCGCATGTTCCAACTCTGAATGAAATATGAGACTCGGGAAGCCTTTTAAAACATTACTTAAAACGCTTGAAGAATTTCCGTTTGTTAAGATTTTTTTTTTATATTTTCTCTTTTAAATAGCTTTAGAAAATCTAAGTTTTCTAGACTTTGAAGAAAATCTTGCTCGACTATTATCTGGTTTCTTTGAAACACAAAAGATAACAAAGCAAAACAACGACTGATTTTAATTTATGTTTGTTTTTCAAAATAGTGTTCATACCAAAAAAAACGTATTTTGATCTACTCTTAGATAATAGTTAAATCCAAATAACTCATATTCTGAGCTTGATTCCACTCACGTTATACGATAAACACGTTTAAAGATGCAAAACTCTAACCATGCTTGAGGCAAACTCGAGCCACGCATAATAATTTTAAACTTTCCTGTCACACAAGCTCCTTTATATTCCGAGTCGTTTTCATTTACATTTTCTGTTTGTACTTGTTCGATAATGATCTCCTCAAAACTCAGTCACACTCATATTCTGAGTCATAGCGACCCCAAATTGGAGTTTTAATAAGTGAAGGTCACTGTCCCTAAAATAGTTTTAGGAGTATTAAGTAGGTATCGAATATGCATATGCTACACCATAATAATATTAAAAGTTAATTATCACAACGACATTTACGTGATGCTAATAACCCGTTAAATTATTACGACAGTGAACAGCTTCGAAATAGAAGAAAACCGTACCACATACAAGGTGTAAATGGACCCGTCTCTAACCCGTCACCCAAGAATTCTGCAGATCAAACTTAATAATTCTACGCAAAAAAATCTACGTAAACGGTTCTTTTAAACCTTTTATATTATTAACTTTCATATTTGGAAGAGCAGGCATTAGCAATAATCATGGATCACCAATTCTAACAACGATCCAACTACTTATAGCTTTGATATTTTACACGACCGAAAATTTTCAAGTGAGTTAACCAACAAACCACCTAGAATTAGACGCCAGTTTTTTAAAATGTAGCAAACAATTTCGAACAACTGGGGAAGGTAATATAGTACATAGAATTCCCAAGTAAGAGCTGCTGAGACTCCTGAACAACACCAAGTTCGAAATGAACATTCACGAGAACAAAGGACGCAAGTAAGAGCCACTGAGACTCCCGAACAACACCAAGTTCGAAATGAACATGCACGAGAACACATAGCAAATGAATTGAGTTCAGCAAGATCTATGCCAAAAAACATACCGAATTGTAAGAAATCTTGTCATTTATTGTAGGTCTATAAGCTCACTGTTATCATAAAGGCACCCTTAATAAATATACGAAATAAACGGCTTTACTAAATAAAAATGCTAGAACACTAGAGTTATTACAGATACTTAATTATACCTATCACTGAGAGTAATGACACTGAATGTGAAAGAAAAATAATTAGGGCTGCTCTTATTGCTAAACATTTTACTACCCACCGTTCACTGTTCATCCGTGGTGAGTTTTTGAGCTCTGGACTAAGTTGATAAAATTTAACCAGTAATTTCGCCGTGGAACTGAAACTACAAAGCTTCCGAATAATAATGCGACTAATTACAGGGTGTAATCCACCTCATCACGAACCCGTCAACCAACCATTCAGTATATCAAACTAAGTAACTTTACGCAAAAATTATTGCTGGGAACGACTTTTTTTTTGGTTTAAAAATCATGTTTTGTGGTAGAACTCGATGTAACGCACTCAAAACATTGTGCTGATGGATGGATTGAATAGTACGGGGGTCGTGGAGGTGTTTAAAGTAAAAATCTTACAATAAAAACTTGTATTAAAAAAAAAACTTTTCAAAAAGTTGGAACTTTGATCTCTCTCAGTAACTAGAAGGTTCCCAGGTATGGTGTAGAACAAAAAACCGGCCAAGTGCGAGTCGGACTCGCGCACGAAGGGTTCCGTACCAATTATTATAAAAAAACCGGCCAAGTGCGAGTCGGACTCGCGCACGAAGGGTTCTGTACCAATTATTATAAAAAAATCACGTTTGTTGTATGGGAGCCCCCCTTAAATATTAATTTTATTCTGTTTTTAGTATTTGTTGTTATAGCGGCAATAGAAATACATCATCTGTGAAAATTTCAACTGTCTAGCTGTCACGGTTCATGAGATACAGCCTGGTGACAGACAGACGGACAGACGGACAGACGGACAGACGGACAGACAGCCAAGTCTTAGTAATAGGGTTCCGTTTTTACCCTTTGGGTACGGAACCCTAAAAATCACGTTTGTTGTATGGGAGCCCCTCTTAAATATTAATTTTATTCTGTTTTTAGTATTTGTTGTTATAGCGGCAACAGAAATACATCATCTGTGAAAATTTCAACTGTCTAGCTGTCACGGTTCATGAGATACAGCCTGGTGACAGACAGACGGACAGACGGACAGACGGACAGACGGACAGACGGACAGACGGACAGACAGCGAAGTCTTAGTAATAGGGTTCCGTTTTTACCCTTTGGGTACGGAACCCTAAAAAATGATCGCAATGATGGGGAGAACAAGTGCCTTTCGGCCTCGTTAAGATGTATTTTATACCCTTTATAATAAAAGATACCGAATTATCGATTATCGACACTTCTCCAATGCGATATAAACTGTAAAATCTTTTAAGAATCCTAGGGTGTATGCTATTGATGTCTTCATCAATCACTAGCCCCGAGCGGCCGACTCTAGACAAGGGTATCCAGCACTCTTGAGACAAATTGTCCCATCCAACTATAAATACTTTTATTTATAAACCCGTTTCATTTTATTATATTTTAGTTCTCTGATCGATTTTTGGACCTTCATTTGAAGAACAATAAAGGCCGATAACGGGTGATAAAAGATATCGTAAAATGACCCCTAAGAGATACTCTATAGTAATATTAGGATATAAAATCATAAATAAAGGAATCACGAGGAAAACGGCTTATACGTATTACAGCCACAAATGGATCTTAAATTACTAAACATAATTTTACAGCAGTAAAACTAGCCCAATATTTACAGTATTGTAGAGTTGAATAGGTGCACACCTTACGTTGAATTATTAAAAGGTAGTGTAATTTCCTTTCATTTTTTTTATACCAAATAGGCTTGCAACTCGCCTAATGTGAAGCAATGATGCGGCCTAGGGTGTAGCACGCTTGCCAAGAAGAAACCAATTCACTCGAAGTTTGAATAGATCCAGATTATAATGATCAAGGAACAGAGAAGCCGGTAGTGAATTCCACAGCCTGGCGGTTCGCACAAGAAATGTGGAAGCAAGGCGCTTTGTTCGGTCCGTGGAACTTCAACCATATAACGATGACGCTTCGCCGTATCTCTGCTCGTCTGATAATAGAATGGGGATCCATTCTTTGTCTATGACAACTATGGACTTACCAATATTTGTTCAGAATTACCCTTTACCAACACCATCATATGTAGGACATTCAAATTAAACGTAAAACGGTTTTATCCGTCTTTTTTATAATCCCCCGGGGTGCCAACACGAGTTCACTCAATTCTTTTGAATTTCGAATGCCGTTCCCGCGTTTTATTTTTCCTCTTTCGCTTTTGCGAATAGGTGCATCGTGTCGCTTGTCACAGACCCGACGCAGTTCAGTGGTTTTCTGAATAAGAGTGGTGTTAAGGGCTTCTGAGTCGAGTGATTGCTTGTTTGTTTTTTTTTGTACTACTTCTATCGATATGTCGAGATCGAAGAGCTTATTTATTGTTAACTTGCTTATGCCCGCGGCTGAGCAAGCTATCAAAATTAAAAGTCTTTCCAGATGAGTTCCCTAATCAGTTTAGATATTTGCTCGAACAAAGAATTCGAGCTTTAGGGTGTTAGACATCAAGTCAACTTTATCAGTGTAATCAAATCACTTCACGTGTCAACAGCATCCATCTGGAATTCGTCGTAAAGATAATCACAAACTAAATGCATACAAAATAGTTGCGATATGCATAAGCGTCGTAATTTTGTTCAAACAAATGGTTTATGCGACAACTGTTTAGGGGCAAATCACTCTGTTTATGCATGCCACCAATCTACCAGACGCCGTTTGTGAAAAGAAACATATTTCCTGAAAACCAGTTGCAGACACCCGCGGTGCTCCTGAGTACAACCATGTCAACTCAAAACAAATACTAATACTATCTATAGAGTTTAGAAGAGCAAAATACCTTTGTTCTGCAGCTGTGGCGAGATGTTTATTAATGGAAAGCCAGCCCTCACCTATAGTTCTCGTTAGATTTGAAAACGTAAAACAGTTTGAACATGCTTCTGGAATAACCTCAAATACCCTTTGATGATATCTTAGACCGCAAGAAGACATTGGAAGCCTTGAATCGGCAGGTCAGAATATAAAATTGGGCTTAAACCACGCGCTATTGAAACCTGAGCTTGCTTGAATGACCTAATGAGATACGGATGTGGTTTACCCAAATACAATTATATTCTTTGTGCAGGCCCATAGGTATAGGTCATCGTGATAACATCATTCAATCTGATGCTGATGGTATTGAACCAGAATAGCATCCTTTGTTTGGGTTCAGTTAAGCATGCTTGAACAACGCAATCCGGTATCTACACTATAATAATAATAATCTACACTAATATTATAAAGAAGGAAAGATTTGTATTTTTGAGTGTGTGTATATTTGTAATGAATTAACTCAAAAACTACTGCGCCGATTTCAAAAATTCTTTCACCATTAGAAAGCTACATTCACCGTGAGTAATATATAGGCTATATTTTATCCCCGTACTCCCACGGGAACGGGAACTACGCGGGTGAAACCGCGTGATGTCCGCTAGTACAAAATAAAATTATGAATAACGAATGTTGTTGCAGTTTGCTAGTGCACATTTGCACTAAAATATAGTAAGTGTTTTTTTTTTAAATTAACAAAGTCATTTATAAGTTATTGCAATTATTTGCAATTCATATCAATGATTGAGTACATTATTTGCGACGTTGCTAACTTTCAGAATGCAGTTAGGTCCTTCGAATCAGTCTTTTCCCGTAATTTTATGGTAGTTTCAATAACAATTAAGTTGATTAAAAACAAAATAACAGCGCTCTTTGTATAGATATAACAGGGCGGAATTCATGAGTAGTAAAATAAATTGAGTCATCACTCCAAACGTGAATAATTTGCTTTATGACAGGCAAGAGGGTCAGTGGTCGCAAGCGTGAATGCTCAGCATGAGGTCCTGGGTTCAGCTCCCGGGTCGGGCAAGTTTTATTGGGTTTTTCTATCAAGAATTTCTCAGTAGGAGCCACTAAGTCTGGATTAGTGCCCGGTTGATGGCAATAGGCTCGCCCCCAATTACATGGAACTTAAAACATAACTGGCGAACCGTGGATGTACTATTAGATACACCTCTGCCTCTACCTCTCGAGAATTACAGGCGTGATATGATATGAATTTCATCGAAGGTACATATCATCTTAAATCTCACTTAAAATATTTTTCAACACATTTGCTCAAAAACTGCATTTACGGAGCCTGTATACATTGTTCAAAAGTTAAGAATTACGCAACATACAACGGAACGTGCGGTAAAATATGTACTCTCACCTAAGTACCTATTTTACCGCATATCCCCTTGTAAAGCACCGTGGTTATTCTTTACGGTTTTTTTTTAATTAGGTCAAAATGAAAATCCAAGATGGCACCGACGACATTTTTTGGTTTTTTCTTCATGGGTGTCGTTTTCGTGGTTTTCGGGGTCACTGATTACGAAAATGACGTCAAAATGAAAATCCTAGATGGCGCCGACGAAAATTTTCGGTTTTTCCTTCATGGGTGTCGCTTTCGTGGTTTTTAGGGTCGCTGATTACGAAAATGAGGTCAAAATGAAAATCCAAGATGGTGCCGACGAAAGTTTTTTCTTCATGGGTGTCGTTTTCGTGGTTTTTGGGGTCGCTGATAACGAAAATAAGGTGAAAATGAAAATCCAAGATGGCGCCGACAAAAATTTTCGGTTGTTCTTCAGTGTTGTCGTTTCAAGACCAACTTACCGCACTAGTACCTATCATAAATAACTAGTTCATGCATGGTTCCAATAAAGCTTTAGAAATAAAAGCAAAACATAAAGCACTCAACTTTTCTCATCACAGGGAAATAAGAATTATCTACGAGAAATGAGTAACCTATTGAGTTTCAAACGACCTAATAACTTGCGAGAAACGATACTTAAACAAATATTTTCTTTTTCTTTGTTTCTATCTGGCCTTGTGGGTTTTTTATTACTTGCAACTAGAGCAGTATCTTTTTTTATTATCTGTCGAAATGCTATTGTAAGTTTTAAAGTGGATATTGGTGTCGATTCTGTTGTGCACAAACTAAACTTAATTTAGGCTATTTCTATCTTTTACTAAAAGGCAGTGCGAGAAAAGGACGGCTATAGGTATAAACTAAGTTAGAGATGTCAAACTAGTTTTTGCCTTGCGCTTCACCTTGTTTTTAGTCGATATGTTTTTACATGCACTCTTCATTTGTATGGAAATATTAGTTCCAATTAAATTTGACAGCTCTAAATGACGTCCGTCTCTTTCTCGTTTTATTAGAGAGAAAAAGATAGCAATAGCCTAAATTAAGTTTAGTTTGTGCACAACAAAATCGACATCATCAATTATGGTTTTAGTTGCTAAAGATATGCAAAATGAATAGTTATTTGCCCCACGATTGTCATCCACCTGAATTAGGCATCAGTCCAATGATGATGAGAGGAGCCCAACCAAGGCTCAAAGAAATAATCAATCAAAGCAGGAACAGTGGATTATTATGATCTTTAAAACATAATTATGTTCGAGTATCTATTGGATTATTGGAAAGCCAATAAAAGAAATCAAAGAAGACCACATAGATTTCAAAAAGTTTTTCGTAATATTTACTACAAGAAATACCTATATACTATATTATATACTAATACTACGTATACTACGTACATACAAATAATACGTAAGCTTTCTTTGCTGATTCTACAAAAAAGTAAGTTTGGCCCATACAAAATAAATATGGGCCGTAGAAGGAATGTTAAATAGGACGAAGCGGGAATAAAATAACAAAAAATATGTTTTGGGACGAAGGAAGCATATTGTTTGGGACGAACCAGGATTTTGTTAAGTGGGCCGAAACTCAGTGGTATGAACGAAGAATAAATCGAAGAAACTTATATTAAATACCTATTTATAAATGATGGAACTCTCGATTCAAGTTTTTTCTATTATTTCCAAGCCTTCGTTATTGCAAATATGATGATCATTGAAATTTAATCGTGCTTAAGTAGCGTAATAGCTTGATGAAATGATGGTGATCGCTTTATAGGGTGGCTTCTGAGAGCTTTGGTGTGCTGTTCTTTCGTGTAATAGCTTAGAGTTACGCCTATAATATCGTGCATGTTTTCTCAAATAAATAAATCAATCGTTAATATCGTCTTTCCCATCTCTTCTTGAGTGGGAATCGAATAAAAGAGCAATATTAGATATCGGAAATCTCAGATAAGTACGTGTAAGACATTAGGAAAGGAATCCAATTTATGTAGGGTAGTGTGAACCAATATTAGAGAACCTTTCGACGCCCACAGACGATTGGCTGCGCTTAGTGCCTTTAAAGGTTGGAAGTGGGTTAATAACATAACGTAACATCACGCCTGTAATCCCCGAGGGGTTAGGCAGAGGTGTACCTAATAAGTATTTACACCCATGTTTCGCCAGGTGTACCTAATAAGTATTTACACCCATGTTTTGCCAGGTGTACCTAATAAGTATTTACACCCATGTTTCGCCAGGTGTACCTAATAAGTACCTACACCCACATTTCGCCAGGTGTACCTAATAAGTATTTACACCCATGTTTTGCCAGGTGTACCTAATAAGTATTTACACCCATGTTTCGCCAGGTGTACCTAATAAGTACCTACACCCACATTTCGCCAGTCATGTTTAAGTACCATGTAATATGAGCGTAGCTTATAACCATCAAACAGGAACAAAACCAGACTCCGTAACTGCTATTGAGAAATTCCTGATGGAAAAACCCAATAACACTTTGCACGACCCGAGAATCGAACCCAAGACGCTTGCTCAGCAGATTCTCTTGCGACGTTACCGCACGTAACTTACTACAAAATACAATAATCTCAACCGTCGTGCGTGTATGAGTAAATTAATCTATACTAATATTATAAAGAGGTAACATTTGTTTGTAAGTTTGTATGTAGGGGGTAATCTCCGGAAGTAATGACCCAATTTTAAAAATAGTTTCACTGGTAGAAAGCTACATTATTCGTGATTGTGTCGTGATTAATCGTGAGTGAGTGCTATAGGCTATATTTTATTCCCCTACTCCCACGGGAACGGGAACTACGCGGGTGAAACCGCGGGACGTCAGCTAGTGTATGAATATAGACGAGACGAAAAAAGTATAATAGTAAAAAATAATAATAATAAATTTATTTTTATTTTTTTCCCACAAAGTACAGTTACAATATAGAGGTGTTACAAATATTGGAGGTACAAAGTTTTGTGGGAGTCAGGAGTTCAAACTAGGATACTCTGTGCTATGGACTCTTGGCCCCCTCGACGAGATTGACATTATGACAAATTTAAAGCGACATGTTATTGTAGGACTATTGTAAAAAAGAATTACAAGAAAAAGTACTAATGAATTAATAATGAAATAAAATAAATAAAAATAAAAATGCGTGTGTGTGTTTGTGTGTGAAGTGTGGGTGTGACGTTTCCACACTTCACACACAAACACATGGTGTCGTATGTGATGTGAGGATTGTAGACCACATTCATAATGTCTGCCTACCCCCACAATAAAAGGCGTGAATTTATGTATGTATGAATATTGAAAATAGAAAATTTCGATCATTCTCAGAAGATCCATTGGCCAGATCCATGATGGATCTAGTGAGAATTGTTTTTCTCATTGGATCCTGATTTCAAGAAATATCCGCTTTTATGCACAATATTGGTGTCCGGATTTGGTGCAACATGCGCAAGCTAGCCGTCGAAGGTCATTGTTATAGAAGGAGATTCCGTGACTGCAAGAAAACTACGTCATTTTGTAAAAGCTGAAACTTTTTCTGTGGAAGTACCTTACTCTAGTTAGTAACAATAGGATATTATAAAAGTCAGTCGTGGTAGCTTTGGCAGGTAACAAAGGTGTGCTAAATAGCTGCTAAGTTACGTCATAAATAAAGCGTGATTTTTTGGTTTAACATCCTTATGTTAAATCAAAAAAGCAGGCAGGCAGTGTAGGAGGTGAATCATCATACATCACTAGCAAGGGCTTAGCAAGACACTTTATGTGGTGGTGAAACTTCGCCTTTAAAAAACTTTTTGGTTTGGATGAAAAGTGTTGACAGCATCGCCGCTAGCATTGGCCCGGCATTGGCCGATGTGGCATTCCTTTATTCCACGTGTTGAACTATGATTTTGTTTTTGACTGCGTGAAATACAAACGAAATTGATAATATGACGTTTTAGTTATAAATTTATAAATATTTTATTGTCTTTTTAGGGTTCCGTAGTCAACTAGGAACCCTTATAGTTTCGCCATGTCTGTCCGTCCGTCCGTCCTCGCTTAATCTCTGTGACCGTTAGCACTAGAAAACTGGTACCAATATGTATATCAATCACGCTGAAATTTGGTACCAATATGTATATCAATCACGCCGACAAAGTGGTAAAATAAAAATTGGAAAAAAATGTTTTATTAGGGTAGCCCCCCTATATGTAAAGTGGGAAGAGATTTTTTTATTACTTTCAACCCTAACGTGTGATATATTGTTGGAAAGGTATTTAAAAATGAATAGGGGTTTCTTAAAATCATTTTTTGATAATGTCAATAATTTCGGAAATAATCGCTCCAAAAGTAAAAAACAATGTGTGTCCCCCCTCTTACTTTTGAACCATAAGTTTAGAAAATATGAAAAAAATCTGAAAAGTAGAACTTTATAAGGACTTTCTAGGAAAATCATTTTGAACTTGATGGCAACAACAGTTTTTGTACAAAAAAGACAAAAAGTTGTACAAAATAATTTCTGGACTAAGTTTGTAGTATATTCGTATATGCAAGCATTTTTACATAATGGATACCCACCTTTAAACTCGAACACTTATTGTGACGGACGGGAAACTAAAGAACCCTACACTGAGCGTGGCCCGACACGCTCTTGTTTGCTGTTATTGCACCTACTGTGTATTATCTCTGCATCACCTTATGGGTCTAGACTGGTAGAAAATGTCCAAGGCATTAAGTTCGCCTTAGTACAGTTTTTATTACTTGTGCATAAAGTTTTAATAAATAAATAAATAATCTAAGTTGGTAATACGTAGTTTAAACTACCACTTGTCAGATCATTGGTTAAAATAAGTTTATTTCACTTCAAAAATTCACGCTTCTTATTTTGTATAAAATAATTTCCGTCACCTGTTATCCATATTTCCATAGTCGACGCAAAGTTTCAGACAGCATTTTATAACTACAGGTTGATACAAAAAAAATGCAGCAGAAAAAATATAATGAAACGTATAACTAAGAAAATAAAACACAATTCCCTTTCGGGACTGCCAGCTAATAAATTCCAACACGACGCAGACATAATTAACCCTTACTACTCCAACACATAAAATGTACCTCACAATGAATTTCCTGTAATTAATTTTATCCTCTCTTTGTTCACAGATTACGCTATCTCCTAAGACAATTGAATAGGGGTGAAATATCTGCAGAGACTTTACAAAAGAATCTACAATATGCTGCGAAAGTTCTTGAAGCAGTCTACATCGACGAAACCAAGTATGTATCTTGCTTTTAGGGTTTTTTCGTAGGAACTGGTTGTGAGTTTAAAGTTGAGGAAGACTATGCTTCGGTTTCCTTAGTTTTTAATAGATTTATGGTCGAGGAAACTTGCAATTGAATGATTATCGGTGGCTTGTTATGCTGTAAATTTGTAGCAGGCATTACGTTTAAAAATAATAAGTAAGTAACTTATGCAAGCCATTTAGAACTTCATGAAATACGAGTAACACATACTAGCTCCAACCAATCTCTATACTGGTGACTTTTTTATCACTTTCCAAAAAAATGGTTATACATATTAGGTGAACGGAGTAGAAGCTTATGGCATACCTATTTTTTTTTTTCTTTTTTTTCACAGCTTAGAAAAAAATTGATCTATCATCAAAAAACGCTACAAATTTCAAGTAAACTTTTTATATTAGAACAAAGAAAGAGAAATTTTGAAAAAAAAAAATGAAAAGTATCGAATTTCTTTTTTTTCGCAAAAAAAACTAAGTAAGCCATTTGCTTCTACTCCGATCACCTATTATACCCATTTCTTTTTTGGAAAGTGATACAAATGTCATCCTGTATAAAACCAATTCCACTATCGCTACCGGCTCATTAAAATTGTTTACTTAACCAACTTTAACAAACTCAACTAGTTAAGATGAATGGACCGTAACTTTTTAATTACCTTCAATGTCCAGCTTGACATTCTCCCGGTTGCTAGGTGTCTCCGAAGCGCAGTTTAACTCAACAATAAATTGTTTAATTGGAAAAAAAATCTCATAACTTCTATGTTTCAGATTTGTGTAGCAGTTCCTATATTTTACGCCGTGATCGTAAATTTTATTCATGACACACAATACATTGAAATCATTTTTCGTGGGAGCTTGGAAATACCGTTTCTGTCACCCCTAGTATTTCTATTTTGTAGTGTCGGAGCGTTTTCGTTTTTTTTTTTATAAATTAGCGTACTACGTCTGGTTTCTTGTTGAATTTATTTATTAGGTGTGCTATATGTATTTGTATATGATTAGATAAAAGCACCTACTTACGTAGATTCAAATAGTATACCTAAAATAACAATGCTCCTTGCTTTATTTAATTTTGTATATTATTCTATAACATTTTAGGGCCACAAGGGAAAATGCCCTCGTCTATAACTACGTAATGACAGTCGTAAGATAAATAAATCAATATTTAAATATAACTAAACAGTTTTTTGTAATTACCACGTCTGATCATAAACACAATTGGCATCTTAATAATTTTCAATAAATAATATTTTAAATAGTGTTTATGTCATCAAAACGTTTTATAAAATGTATCTTTGGATACTTTCGGATATTGGAATGAATGTTTCTTGCAATATCTAAAGTGGTCTGAGCCAATATTGCAAGCGCTTATCGAGAGTCCACTCCAGCGACAAATGGGCTATTTATCGAGAAAATAGCTTACTATCACTTCTGTACCCAGATATCTCTAAGATATTGCTTCATTTTTAGGACAAATGAGTTTTCAGAAACTGCATCGAAGCAAATAAATTTTGAAGAATTCACAAACCACTGGTCAATTTTTAATTTTTGTCTATGTTTTTGTAACAATCATAAATCAGTTTTAATTTAAAAAATTGGTTTATAAAATAAATCCCGTCACATCATGTTATGTTTTCAAAACTTGATGGGACCGGTGTTTCGTATCTGAGTACTTGTACTCTGAGAAAAAGCAGACGAAACAAACTCAGAAGTCAAATTCAATACTATTCGTTTACTGACGATGGAGCTAGAACTGCCAAAATTTTCGTTACTTCTCTGTATCCGTA
Source organism: Xestia xanthographa (assembly GCA_905147715.2). Lineage (NCBI taxonomy): Eukaryota > Metazoa > Arthropoda > Insecta > Lepidoptera > Noctuidae > Xestia > Xestia xanthographa. Next base: position 6,682,932 of record LR990655.1, read on the forward strand.
TCTAGTTGGTAATTAATTGGGATACGTAATTTCTCAAAAGACTAGGTACTGAATCTTTTTATAAACCTTTCGGATTATCTCGCTTTTAACAAAAACTTAATAAAAAATACATTAAAAAAACCAGTGAAGGGTACTTAACATACCTCTTAATGAACCCGTAAAGGGAGGATCTAATTAGTGTCCCCAGTCACAAGCACGTCAGGTTAATTAGGGAGACAAAGCGGTTTGTTACAGTGCCCTTGAAAATTTTACGAATAAGACCTAATTGGACTTACAAAGCTTTTAAATTAACTTTTTACAAAGTTTTTACTGCGCAATTATGACTGTTACTTACTCGTAAATTGTTGTTTGTAGATATAGAGCTTCGTTACGTGAAAATATGCTACAATATACGTATAGGCATTTTCAAATGAATGGTGCAATCAATCAATCTGCCTAGCCTTTTCCTAACTACGCTTTAGGCTTTCAATCTAACGGCATGAAGCTGAATACCAGTATTTTATATGGAGCGTCTGCCCGTTCGAGCTCCACAAGTAATTTAGGGGTCGTCCTTTAATCACGTGAGGTTCAATAAAAGGGGAACAAAAAATCACGCATCAAATAAAACCTCAGCCGTGTAAAATGTTTTTTACCTCGTTTTGCCTGCTCTGTCTTACTCCTGAGCAAAGGCCACCCTCAACACTTTCCATTTCACGCCAGGCATCCTCGTTCTGACGGAACCTGTTCCCACCATCTCCTTCGTAGCCTGCCGCGACCCCGCCTCACAGTCAGGGATAAAATAATCTTTTATTGAAACATTGTAAGAGAATATGATCTTTCATTAACAAAAAACATGCGGGGCAGTCATTGAGGACTGCCGATAAAAGTGAAAACTAAGTAACTTGTGAATCCATACATTTTAAAACATCTCCCCTTCCCCCTCCAAACCCCTACCTTCCCCTCCCCGCTCCCCAAACCCCCTCCCCATCCCCCACAGGCCCCGCCCCAGTCGTAGCACTGCTACGAGTTGTGACCCGCGTACGCCTAAGTGGTGCTACGCCGTAGCAGATTGGCTACGAGTGCTATGAAGCGTGACGTGAGATGACGATCGTTCAATGTTTTTCCTTCATCCAAAAAATGCTCACCGCGCCTAAAGAAGTTTTCACTTCAAAAATACACGTGATGCTAGAAGGTAGGACGGGTAACCTAAAACCTCACGACGCGCGACGTATCATCAAGGGGGAGGAGGGGTTAAAAAAGTGGCCTAAGAAACCTCACGTGATTAAAAGATGGCCCCTTACTGAGGAACACGATACCATTGTTAAGACTGATCTGCAGGCCTATTACGTATCTCTGTTGACAGCTCGAATTGATAGTAATTGGGCTCAGTGTCCATCAATTAACTGTCAAAAGGTTAGTTTTGTATTATGTATGACCAGTCGCAATCAAATATGACGTCATCGGTGCCCATCGTGGCTGATAGTCACCGTAACTCATTTCGACAGACGCTTTCGTATCGATTCTCTAATATTTCGATTATGTAAGCATCAAATTAATGACAACTGAGTTTGAAGTGGCTTTCGTGAAAGACGTTACACCGTACCCGGGCTGTTAGTCACCGTAAAGTGATATCTATTCTGTGTAATACGTAATACCAATATTTTGACATTTTCGGTTGTTATCATAGTTCGGTGTACAACCGAAGTTTGATAGTCACTGGAGATCAAAAAGATACATAATAGCCCTACTGATGCTCAGGTTAATGGTTAGTTCCACATATAACCCGCGCCATGATTAGCACCGAAGTAAAGCTCGCCACTCGCCACATAAAATCAAATATAACTTTACTTAACATAAAATATTCTCTGATATTATACGAAAATCAAATTTTCATTGCCAGAGGCATTTCCACATGTATGTTATTCAAGACAAAGATTGCTTTTAAGCGTCTAAGCATATTTGCTCATTAGTAGAGAATTTTCGAGACGTATTTAAACGCGTAATTGTCAAAGGTTTATTTACATAGAAGATTATAATTCTGTAATACCTACATAATAAATGAAGCTACGCAGTTTCTGTATTGACATTTAAGACAATTCTAAACTTATTACAGTTTCAGACATTCTAGACTTACCTTTAGGTACACAGTGGATTATTTTGAATTCTCATCTATTATTTATACTTGGCATCGAAAATCTACAAACATAATTCAACATGAAAGTTGTTCGTTCAAAGAGCCAGTTTGAAATAAAGGAGAATGGCGAGGTTGGACCCACGCAATTTAAAAATCAATGGAGCACCGTTCACCGTCTAGTTTATATTAATTCTAGTAAAGAGTTTATCAGGGGTCTATATAAAAAATATTGAGTTACTGGGTGACGGGAATTAAAAATTACGAATGATTTTAATTTATACAAAAATAAGTCATCGTGCAGTTTCCGAACGCATCGTTTGACATTTACCTTCTTACATTTGAGAAATGGAACGTCAGTGTCAAATTCATATGTGGACATAGACGGATAAACGCTATTTTATGCCATTCTACTACTAAATAACAACCAATAAGTCCGTGCCTTAAGTTAGGTTATAATTTTCTACCTTTCATATCTTTTTTCTCCCAACTTCTATAAGCTACTTTCCATTTGCTTTTTTGTTAGTCTTAAGTCGTTCTTTAACTATTCATAAGTTTCCACAATGTACGCTACCTACACATATCACTGGGTCCCGAATCACATGCAATCTCAAAAAGAAAGGAGAATGGTCTTCTTTCTTTTATATGTCTATCGGCCATTTCAGCCCGGAACAACCCACTGATGGGTATAGCCCTCCCATTTCTTCTGCAACTCTTCTCTGTTCTGTGCGTCCCTTATCCATCCGTTTCCCGAGGGTTGGGTTTAGGCATTCAGTTAGGTGCCACTTAGTGTTGGTGATAACGGGTACAGGCATTAAGTTAAGTGTCGCCCAGATGTCCTGCCCAACTTCACTTAAGGCGTATTGCTCTGCCTCGACGGCTAGACTTTCGTCCGACGACGACTGATTTCGTTCGACCAATCATTTTGTGTGCAAATAATTAAAATGTATTATTTTAATTACAAACACATTATTATTTTATTCCAGTCACATACAACAACGAGGACATTCATCAGTTAAACATTTTTAAGCCTGTGTACACCTACTATGCATACAAAACAGTTTCCTTTTTCGAAAAAATAAATTCGCGCAATGCCGACATAATTATGCCGCGGTACTAAAACTATCAGAACAAAAAAATACAATTAAAACCAGTCAGCATCTGTTACATTCATGCGAGAGTCGACTCTACCAAATGAAATGTGCGACTCTACGCGGCTTTATGTAGAGGCAATATAGAGCAGCGCGATCAAAGGGGTTATGAAGTTATGTTCGGTATCGAAGTTATGAAGAATATCTAAAGTTGGCATATGTGTAGTCTTGCATTTGGGATTTGTTTTGTCCGTAAAAAGAACCTTGGCCTATTAAAATGGCCTATAAACATTATTGAGGTATACACATACAGTATTTAATTTTGTTGTGTTTGTCGGGATTGTCAGGAATTTATTTCGCTAGGCTCGAGCTTATGTGGGCAGAAGGCGGGTTTCGTGCTATGAAAACACACTGGATGCGATACACTATTTTATTTCACATTGCACGGTTCGGGTCGGTAGTTTCCATGGAGAAGAACCGGCAAGAAACTCCATGGTTACTCTTTTCAAACAGATACACTGAGTCTAACAAATATATACTTAACATTACACTTTGACACATTAACACTGGGCACAATTAATCGGGTACAGTTTCAAGACTTCTTAACTCCGCTGCGATCAGACATCGAATGTCCGCCTCGCCGCGTGTTGTTAACATCAGGACTCTGTAGAAGCCGCCATGGTGGGGTAGACTGGTAAAAAGGTCGCGTGATGTCACCACTGGCGCGCTTTCGATACATTCGCCCGTCCGTACTCATGACCTGATCCGACATGTTCAATACTTACCCGTTTTCATCAAAAAAACGGCCAAGTACAATAAAGTTTTATTTTCGACGTAGGTGGAATAGCTCCGCCTCTTCGTGCAATGTGCACAATGTACTCAGGTCGGTGAAAAATAAATTCACACGCAACCGCTCAATAAAAAACAACAAAAAATGTATTTTAGTGCGAACCGCCTGTCTGTGAAATTCGCTACCGGCTTCTCTGTTTCCCGATCATTATAATATAGTACCTATAGTTGGTGCCAGTTATCCCTTTCAGACCTGGCGTAAACATTTGTACACATTAAATAAATAAAAAAATATTTAGATATTTTTTCGCATCAAGTGCAATGCAAATTCACACGCGATCTATCGCGTGTGAATTATTACCATTTTTTTTGTTTTTCCATTTATTATTATTATTATTATTGTGTGTTATTTGCCACTAGAGGCGCTTGTGTAGACTGAGGTCCTCCAAAATGTCAGATGTCATACAGTGTTCGCGCGTTGTGTGCTTTTTTATCACGTATTTATACTAATACTTACGATTGTGTTCTAGATTGACCCCATTCCTGATTAATTATGACTTGAAGTTTTTACGTCAACATAAGATAATAATATTGTTAGTTCTCGGAGGTAGAATGAATTTTAAATGTTTCATGCTTGCTAATTTTAGGAAGAATATTGTAAATATAATATACCTAGCTTACACTGTGTTGTTATACGTATTAAAATAAACTTTTTTACGAAGTTATTGGTGCTTTAGAGTATTAAACAGAATTACTGACAGGACCTTACTCGACAGTGCGCCATCTGGTGAGCTCAAAAACGATATACCCCATTGAGACCGGTTGTATCCATAAGTTCACATTATATTCTCTAAAATACGATACTACTAACGCCATCTCTTAGCATATTTTGGTAATTTTTGACAAGTTTCGACCAGCTGGTGACCAAAGTTGGAGCTGTGTAGGTAAGCTGATTGTTTTGTTCCTAAATAAAAAATAGGAAATTGCGTAATATATCCACTGCAAACTTACGAATTGACGTGTTGTATTACTAAAGTCAAACGTAACCTTTATTTGCAGTATTTTATTCTATTTTTGTACCAAATAACTAAATTTTTATATTTGTTTGTACACATCCGGCGGCATATACGATGTTTTTACGGTTTGTCCAATTCTTCTAACGGTATTTAAAAAATCAATTACAAATGTTATTTAAAGGTATTATTTTGATTTACTTGATGCAAAAAATTGGGGTAAAACATTAGTTTATATTTCCAGGTAAAAAAAATACCGATATGTTTTCACCAGACGCTTTGAGAACACTGAATGAAGGAGATCTTTCTGATTTGGAGTTGTCATCTGATGATGAAGAACAGTTTGGATTTACGTCTGAAAGGGAGTCGCGGTGTGTTCGAGTTGGTGCAGATGTCATAAACCACAACCAAAGAGAGGTATTCCCACCTGACTCAGACGATGATGAAGGACCTAGCTCATCCTGGATCGGAATGAATGATCAGGATCCAGAATTTCCTGACATCTGCAACGAAGTAGTTCCCGAAGTACCACAGAAGTAGACACCTCGAATGAAAACATTCTACAGAATGTTACGCCTAAGCAGAACATTAGATGGAGACATAGAGAACTAGTAAATACGATTGCATCAGATTGGTTTCCACCAATATCAGTTGACCCTAGAGTAGAATCCCCAGTTGATTATTATTACAGGTATGTGCCAAAACAGTTATTTGTAACTATGGCTGAAATGACCAACTTATAGGTACGCAACATTTTCAAATAGGCTGAGGTTCAAACCTACTACTGCGGACGAATTGGAAATTTTATTTGGATTACACTTGGCCACTGGTATATTTAGTTACCCATGCTTTAAAATGTTCTGGGAAACAACCATCAGTATTCCCTTGTTTTCAGAAAATATGGCCCGGGATCGATTTTTTGAACTACGTAATAATTTACACCTTGTTGATAATACAACAGTTCCAGCTGGTTGCAATGATGCATTTTATAAAGTACGACCAATATTTGATGCTGTTAGGAATCGATGTTTGGAATTGCCACTTGAAAAAGAGCTATGCGTGGATGAGCAAATAGTTCCTTTTACTGGGAAACATGTTGCCAAGCAGTACATAAAGGGTAAACCTTGTCCATGGGGCCTCAAGATATTTTTTTTTTGTGTGGTAAACATGGCCAAGCCTATGATTTTATACTTTATCAAAGCTCTAGTCCAGAACTTGATAAAAAAATTACAAAAAAAAATGGATATGGTGCAGCTGTTGTCCTTCATCTCACAAAGAGAATTGGAGACAGCAAGGGCCACGAGCTGTACTTTGACAATTATTTTGCGTCGTATCATATATTACAAATTTTGAAATAGAAAGGTATTATGGCTGCATGCACAGCTCGTGTAAACAGATTTGCAAACCCATAATTGATAACAGATAAGGAAATAAACAAAAAGCCTCGAGAGTTTTCTCAAGAAGTGGGTAGTTATGATGAAGACGTGACTGTGGTCAATTGGTTAGACAATAAAGTTACACATCTTGCTTCCAATTTTGTTGGTATTGGAGAAAAAGATTTCGTTAGAAGGTGGTGTAAAAAGGAGAAAAGTCGAACGCCCCGAAGTGGTCAAAAAGTATAATCATGCAATGGGTGGAGTTGATTTATTAGATCAACTGATGAGCTACTACAGAACATTTATAAAATCAAAAAAATGGACCCTTCGTATGATATTTCATGCATCAGATTTGGCAGTGGTTCAGGCATACCGCGAGTACCAAATTGATAGTGATTTAGTAGGCGTACCAAAAAATAAGCAACTCACTTTACTTCACTTTCGTCGTCGGCTAGCTGAAAGTCTGGTGTTGCGCAATAAAATAAACATTGGGAAAAGAGGACAGCCAAGTGGTAGTAGCCCAACTCCGCAGATCATACCTAGAAGACCAGGAGAGATTCGTCCTGAAGCTGAAATAGCTCGAGACGGTGTTGGGCATTTTCCTGCACACGATGCTGACGAGGGACTTGGGACGCGGTGCAAGAGGGTGGGATGCAAGGGAAGAACCCGAATCAAATGCAAAATTCACTTGTGTCTCACCAAAGACAAGAATTTATTGTTTCCTAGCATTTCATACGTAAACTAAAAAAAAAACTATTTGATTGTAGAAGACTGATTTCTGTGTCAACTCCAAAGAAGTACATAATCTATTTTTTTTGTTAATTTTTTAATGATAATATTTTGTGTAATTATTTTTACAAATATAATTAAAATTTTCTAATTAAAAATGCAAAACTAAACATTTTATTATTTCCAAGTAAATCTGAATAAATATACTACTTTTATCATTACATAGGACGGATGTGCACATTTGTGCACACAAAGAAAAACAGATTTTTCTTGAAAAGTCGACTGGCGGGAATTTTTTCTTTATTTTTTCCTTATTTCTTCTAACCTACTCTAGATACAGGGTTTTTTTTAGATTGATTTGAGAAAAAATAATAATTCAGGTCTGAAAGGGGATGAGAATAGCGGCCATTGACCCACCTACATTTATTAAACTTCTTAACTTTGAAAACCAAAAATAAGCCAGTTCAAGTCTTGAATCGTCATCTATCGTGGTCCTTAACATTTTTTCTAATGAAAAACGATATATAGTTTATTTGTTTTGGTTCGTACGAAGAGATATTAGGAAAAGGGCAATGACCGCTATTCTCATAGTTCGAGTGTCTCGGTTACTTCAAGGCAAGCGTGGTCCACCCTGGGTCGCGTCATCGCTTCACATCAAGCGAGTAGCGACAGAAGGCCAGCCTAATTAATATAAAAAATAAATACAAAACAAAGAATAAAAAAATAACTATATCTTTGATTTACGTTTGCAAATGCAAAAAAACATAAAGCGTAAGCTAAAAGAATATTACATCAAGTCGATTATAACTTAACTTTTCATTGCGCGTTGATCAAATCTCAGGCCATGGCATGCTAAGACCCCAGAGGTCTAATTGTGTGCTTTGTTTAAGGGTTTTTGAATATGTAATTTATAAAAAAAAAAAAATGACGTCGGTTTTACAATTTATACAAGATTTATGAAACATGAAGTAATCCAACGCACGAAGATAAACATTTTGCTTTGGTAGATTACATGAGTGGATACATCAATACAAACTTGAAAAACCCTGCATAAACTGCAAGAAAGAATGTTTACTGAGATAACTCAAGTAAATTGCATCAATTTATATTATGTGAGACTGAAAGCTAGCCCAATCTAGATTGAAAAGACTAAGCGGGTGATAACACATAAAGTATTTTATTATGTGAGACTGAAAGCCAGACCAATCTTGATTGAAAAGACTAAGCGTATAACACATACAGTAGTAGTTGATATAATATAATAAGCGATAACACATAAAGTTGTTATGTGAAAGCACACAAGAGAAGAAGAAGAAGAAGAGCACATTATTTATCTATACAGCAGTGCAAGTACGTAGGAATCGATTCGATAAATCTGACAGTTATTCTCGACAAAATGACTTTTTATCTTTGTTATAAACTCATTTTGTCGAGAATGACTGTCAGATTTATCGAATCGATTCCTACAGTGCAAGTACGTAGGAATCGATTCGATAAATCTGACAGTTATTCTCGACAAAATGACTTTTTATCTTTGTTATAAACTCATTTTGTCGAGAATGACTGTCAGATTTATCGAATCGATTCCTACAGTGCAAGTACGTAGGAATCGATTCGATAAATCTGACAGTTATTCTCGACAAAATGACTTTTTATCTTGGTTATAAACTCATTTTGTCGAGAATGACTGTCAGCTTTGTCGAATCGATTCCTACGTACTTGCACGGCAGCTTTTAGACTGCAAGTTTTCTGAAGAATAAATAAATTAAAAAGGTAATATATAACCTTAATCTGAACTTCCCAAAAAAAATTCCTAGCAACACAATTCCAAATTAATAAACATGAAGTTACAGAACCTTGCGTACTCCTCGGAAACACAACTGTAGCAGGGAGTGCTAATAAATCAATAGCTATGAAATATTCCTGCCATGAACCGGTTTGGGAGCTAACCCCTTTGTATAAATTACCAGCGCCTTTAATAAATAAGCTAGACTGCCTCCGTTTCTCTTAATTTTAGTACAATATTCTGACTGAAACGTCGAAAATCGTAAGGATGGCTTTTACACGTTATATCTTACTTAGTTTAGAAGCAACACCATTATGAATACACTTAGAAGATAATTATTCAGGTTTCAGTTCACTGCTTTTCATCATTACTTTTGAGTGAAACAGTATAATATTATTCATCTCGACATAAAAGTAATAGTCAACAAACAAGGTTTCAAATATCATTTTCCAATGAAACGTTGGAGGCGTATATAATTTTCTAATGAAACGTTGGTGGCATTGATGCTACATCCCTATTATGGAATTAAATATGAAAATAACAATTGAGAGGCGTTCGTTGCCTCAAAGTTTCAGACAACACCACAAAGCCATAGCTAGCTGTTCACACGTGGTCACATAGCGAAGAAGCAAACAGGCCATATTAATAAACACGAAGCCAAAAATCTAATGATCTTACCGAGTGAATGAACGATGTAATTCTAAAACCCAAGAAACGGTGACAATAATAAAGTAAAAAAAATGTATTACAAATCGGAAACCCTGCATTGAATTCACTTAGGTGCTAAAACTAATCTGAAATCGTTAGTGATAAAATTATTATAAAATCCATAGCTATTTCAAAATCCATGCATCCAACATTGGTTTTGTATAGCATGCACCTACAGCACAGGCATTCCTTTCAAACTTTGACGTTTATTCGCAACCTGACGTCGAGTTAACGTCAAGAGGAGAGTTGCGTCAACAAGAAAGCTAACGTCAACACAAGATGTGGCGCCAATTCCTGGCATGGCTGAAATAAAATACACTATGTACGCAGAAGGTATTTTTGGCACTGAAATATTTGAGCGAGTGTTTGTGAAGGCTTAAATGAACAACTTTGGATGCTAAACTCCTGGAGAAGAATGCCCTAAAATTTCACGAATCTATACATGTATCAATGTTAATAATAGTCCCCTTCTAAAAATAATACGCAACCTATCACGTTATTTACCATCCACGAAGTACCAGGCAAACATAAAAAAGAAGAATCATATTTCAACGGACACACGACTTTCAGCTCAGTCGCGCAGACAGGATGACGTCATGCGATGCGACCGACGCGACGGTTGACAGCAGGCGGCGACGCGTGACGTCGACGGTGTCCGATTGAAAATTGTGGTTTCCGATCCATGCTTTCTATCAGGATTTGTAGTGGTTGAGTGGCGGTTCTTGTTATTTTTATGATGGACACATAAAACATCGATATTTTCGGTACTGAAATGAGTGGGAAATCGTTTGATTTGAGGTTTTAATTAAAACTGAAAGAAAGACGTGTACAGAGTGTGATCATAATCAGATTAGTTAGCTATTGATTTTTGGGTTGCACAGCAAGATACATAATAAAGAAATCAAACACTACCAAGCCGTAGGATAGGATTTCCCATGATCTGCCAAGCTTTTTCCCAACTTTGTTAGTGTTGGCTTCCACTCTAACCGGATGCAGCTGAATACCAGTATTTTACATGGAGCGACTGCCTATCTGACCTCCACAACACAGTGAATGCGATACCCCTTGGTAAGACTGGTTGTCAGATTTCGGGCCATTGACAACTTAACGACTGTCAAAGATCTACAATTCACAGGAGGGACCAACGGCTTAACATGCTTTCCAAGACACTCGATATGTAATGTGTGATCAACTGATCACCCATGACACCCATCCACAAACCAACCAAGGCTTAACCTGAAAATCGACACGAGTGGCTGTAATTATTTTGCCACGAGCACCACAACCCAACCTACTTATAAAAGAAAGAAAAATCGAATAACTATATAAGCAGCTTGTCATAACACAAATAACGTCCTGAAGGAAAATTGATTGCTTCAGTAACACTCCGTACATAACTAGCTAACAGAACATTTACAAGCAGTAATAAAAACCTGAGAGAACGGACCGGTATAAAAACGTTACCGGTCGTAAAACGGCACGTAACTGTATAAATATATAAAGATCCATTCGGGCTTACATAAAGGGTAGTTATAGAGGGTAGTTACAATAGGGGGAAACGTAATGATATTTTCACAACGTTACGACTCAGGTAAATGGAACAAAGTATCTAGATATTGCTGGTAACCGTTTTATTTTTAAAACGGTAGTTAAAGTTTAACGGTGGAGACATCTTATTTTAATTTTCAATATTTTCTAGACTGAGTGGTCGTAAAGTTTCTATAAAAGAATGTAAGGGATACATACTGGGTGTAAAAGACCAGAAGCCGTCAACCAAGCATTCTGTACATCAAACTAAGTAACTTTACGCAAAAATTATTGCTGTGAAACGACTTTTTTTTGGTGAAAAATCATGTTTTGTGGTAGAACTCAATGTAACGCACTCAAAACATTGTGCTGATGGATGGGTTGAATAGTACGGTGGTCGTGGAGGTGTTTGAAAATCTCACAATAAAACTTGTATTTTTTTTTAAACTTGTCAATTGTTGCAACTTTTTGACAAGTGTGCAGTTGTTGGCCCCAATATCTCCGTATCTAGAAGGTTCCCAGGTATGGTGTAGAACAAAAAAATAATCGCAATGACGGGGAGAACAAGTGCCTTTTGGCTTCGTTAAGAGCCTATACTACCTCAAATTAGCAACTCTATATTTGGTGGTTCAAACTTAGTTTGAAATCCTGTTAGAATAACGTTCTAATCAGCTTACACTACAAAGTGGTTGTTACGTCAGTCACTGCAGGCCGAATAGTGCGAAATGAGTGGTTTTTATTCTTTATAAAATCAAATTTTCGTCTTTTGGAAATAATAAAAAACATAAGACCTGCTTTTTAGTTAGTTCAGTTAGTATGCAAAGTTTCATGATCTAATTTGAAGTACTTTTTGAATAACAGCGGTTTATTGTTCGATTAGGAGGTAACTTTGGATTTTTTTTCTATCGAGAAAATTTTATGGAATCGTGTTTTCGCCAAACATAGGACCTAACATTAATCCTCAACTTTACCATATATATATTTCAAAATTAATGCTGCAGTATTTTAGGCGTAACGGAGGATCATGCTAAGCCATTTGAGGTAGTATAGGCTCTTAAGAGGTGTTTTACACCCTTTATAGATAATAACATTATCAATGACTGATACCTACTTTTCAATGTGACACTGCCCACTACCCAGGGGCTTACTTTTTCAAAGGCTATCGAGCCTATTGGGCGGGCACATTACCATTAATATGAGGAGAAGTTTTTTAATGTCCTTTTACGTTTTATTTTTTTTTACTTGTTTTTCTTTTTGAAGTTGTACTTTTATTATGTAAGGTACAATTCAAAATGTCGTCATTTTTATAGTCATAGAGATAAGAAAACTTTGCCACTGACCTGCGGTTATGGTAGCTTTTGGAACTATACCTGAATAAACTGTAGACAGTAACCATAACTATTTCGCAATAATGATCACGATATCGTTGTAAAACAATAAAACGAATGATTAAATTTTAAACAGGCAAATAATCTTAATTTTAAATTACACTAGCGTTAAAATACCTTATAATATGAAGCTTAAACACAAAACGACGAAATTAAGCTTTATTGAAGTATGAAAATTAAGTTGTTATTTTAAATCATTTGAAGCCCGAGTGCTTAAAATATGTGTTGTTCGAGGTGTTACTGATTCAGTTTTAATATTAAAATGTTTCATACGCCATGGAAGCGTGTGCCTGAATTTAACGTATTTAAATATTAAAAAAAACTTGATTCCAGATGTGAAAAAATTAAACTTTGCAATCTCACGAGTTTTGATTCTACAAGTATCGAAACTACAAATCTATAGTACCTATGCCACTCTATCACAAACAAAAATAAATATATATAGAAGTTTAATTTTAATGATGGCAAAGTTGGTTGGTGTAAAAACATATTAAAAAGATGTGGCCGAAGTAGTCAGTGAAACTACTACTTTGTGACCACAACAAAAATAGAATGATACAGATGATGCAATAAAGAAAGAAAAAACACTGAAAAATACACATTACAAACAGTAAATAATAACTTTGACAGTTTTGGAACTGTCGACCGCAGTAGTCGGCTGCTAACGATAATGAAGACAGATTGTTAACTGTTGTTACTACCGAACAATTCAACTTTGAAAGAAAAGACAAAGGAAGACGCGAAAGATAAAGCTCCAACGAACCTCTAAAGCCTAGAACCACAAAATTCGAACATACAACAAGACCTAGCAAATGTTGGCCCACTTCTCAACGAGATTCCTAAAAATCTCTACCCTTGTTAAAACTGACACGTTCTATTATTCTTGAACCCGCGTGTACAAAACAAAAGGATTTCATTTGGTGCTTGTAGTACCCTGTTTTGTAAGAAAAATTCCGTATCTACTAGGCATATCTACTATTTTTTTATTCGACTTCATTTTACGGCAAATATTCTTGATGTAGTCCTAACAAGAGTTATCAAATATCTTCGCCTGTTTTCAGCATATTTCGTCTCAAATAAGGCTTCGTCCTTTCTTCTGATCAATTTAAATACATGTAATAATAAAAAATACAAAAAAAATAATAGATAAAGAGTAACAGTAGTAGTTAGATAAGTAGTTTAGTTGTAGTAGTAGTTTGTAATAGAAAAATTCATTCTGAAACAACAACAAAAAACATATTTTCTTCCCGAAACGGCTTTTAGTTTTTCTTCGTTTTACATAATACATTTTCTCGTTCCGTCCGTTATTGAATCTCCAGGAGATTTATGTCAATTGTTTAACTATTATGTCTACTAATTAGTCGTTTAAAGGTATATGATAACTGATTCTGTAGATGCAACTGTAACCTGCCTTATCTGTATTATCTTACGCGTTTCACAAACCGGAATCCTGATTGGTTACGTGAAAAAGTGTTTTAAGCTATAATTATTGGCCATATTTTTTTTCTTCTGTACCTACTTCACAGTTCGCTAGCCTACGCGGAGACTATTCCCTTGACACATCGCACGTATGACTAGCAAGCACAAAACATCTGTTACGGGCTTACTTAACATATATGGGCTAATGCCTGAAATAAACTGTAATAATAAAAAATATGCAACATTATTTTGAGTATGTAAATAATCATCAGCCTATTAATGTTCCCACTGCTGGGACACAGGCCTCCTCTTAATGAGAGGGAAAGGGCTATAATCCACCACGCGGGCCCAAGGCGGATAGGTAGATGTCAAATATCTTCCAATTTTTGGTTCTAGGACATGCCGGTTTCCTCACGATGATTTTCTTCACCGTTGTAGTATGTATATGCGAAACCTGAATATAGTTTGTTCAGAAAAAGCAACTGAATCGATTCCAATAATTTTTACACCATGTTATATGTTGTCCTAAAAATATTTTATATAATATATAATTATAATATAATATAATATAATTTTATATAATTATATCCTTCTTATATTATTTCTTCTTTCTTGGACACCAAGTGACTCTAAGTACCTTTCCGCTATCATACGCGCACAACTGACAGGTCATAGCGGTACTAGGCGCGGGCGCACAGCGCGGGCAGGGCGGGGGCGCTCGCCGCGTGGTGACCACATAACAGAACAAGCTTATAACTTTGTGATTTTTCATGATACAGTTTTGAAATTTTGTAGATAAGATTCTTTACATAAAAAACTAGACACGTGTTTCGGGTTTCGCACATAATAAGACTGATGTTGCAGAGGAAAATATACAGGACGAAACACAAACTTTACAAATTAATTATGTAAAGGTAAAACACATTACCTTTACCTACGATGTCATTTAAGGCCAAATTCAAAGATAGATATTTAGTCTTGATATACTTAATCTGATTCTTCTACCATCAATATAACAAAATCCATGTCTCGTTGGTCGTGAGATCGCAAGCGCGACTGCTGAGAATGAGGTCCTGAGGGTTCGATTCCCGGGTCGGGCAAAGTATTATTGGGTTTTTCCATCAGGAATCTCTCAGTAGCAACCACGGAGTCTGGATTTGTGCCCGGTTGATGACAATAGGCTCGCCCCCATAATACGTACGTAGTGATGTTATGTTATGCCCTTCCTAGCTATCTCGTTATTTTTGTTTAGACTGAGCAACACAACTACAAAAAAAATCAAAAGATTTTTATTACTAGTCTCGTACAGAACATTGGAAATTCTTATATAACAATAACGGCAAATTGGAAATTTGAAATCAATTTAGTTCTCCGATCTATACGATCAAATTGCTCAATTTTGGCCCGCTTTTGCAATAATTTAGCTGGATAACAACTGGATATCATAAATACAGCTAACGTTACTGATATGATGAGCTTCTAATTATACGTTGTTAATAATTGCAGTGTCAGTTCATTTAATTTCCTAACACTGAAATGACGTACTAGTAATTGGAGCATGGATAGTGTATAAAATCATCTGAAATGCACTTAATTGTACTAATTTACTACTTCAATATTTAAAAACTATCATCTAAGTAATAGATTCCAAAACTTTATTTTTTACATTTCTGGAAGACTAATAACCTTAAAGTAATTTATTATAAACTAATTTTCTAATTACAAACCGCCATAGATAAATACAAAATATCGACAATATTTTCCATAAAATAGCAACAATACTCTAGAAAATGCTCTAAAAAGAAGCGACGTAAGATAAACATGACAATTGCGATCCTGTCGATACAACAACACTTTATCTGAAAACGAACAATAACCAAACAACAGCTGCTGACATAAATAAATGGCGGAATAATTTTCCATTCGATGCTACATAAAACAAAAAATAACACTCTATAGCGAGTGCTGTACAGTTTGCGATGCGATGCTTCGACAGTCTCCAGCAATTTTCATTTACCTAGCTTTGTTTGACGACGTCAGCAAAGCAAGTTTTTCAATTGTGATTTACTGTCCTCTGAATACATTTTAGGTTTTATTGGTATTTCAAACAGTCGATGCAACTTGGTGAAAGAATCTAACAGTGGACTCCAAAATCTACGTAAGGCATGAGCTTTATCAGATGTTTGGGATTTCCAGGGTAACTTCTATATATAATTCTATCTATAAGGTAACTTAAATAGGAGGAGCTCGTGGCTAAATAATAACAGCCGCTCGGGTCGATCGTTAGGTTAAGCCGTGCTCGCCTAGGTTGGTCTGTGGATGGGTGACCACCCATTACATACCGAGTTTTCTCCGTGCCTCGGAAAGCACGTTAAGCCGTTGGTCCCGGCTGTCATTTGTAGATCTTTGACAGTCGTTAGGTAGTCAGAGGCCCAAAAAGTCTGACAACCAGTCTTACCAAGAGGTATCGTATTACCCAGTACTAACAGTAGTGGGTTGTGGAGGTCAGATAGGCAGTCGCTCCATGTAAAATACTGGTATTCAGCTGCATCCGGTAAAACTGGTAGCCGACCCCAACATAGTTGGGAAAAGGCTAGGTAGATGATGATGATGAAGGTAACTTATATAAAAAACAACGATATACACAATTTTAGAACGCATACGCTGTTTTTTGATCTCATTTTAAGACTAACAGATTGTACGAAATAAAATACGTGGGAACTTTATACTTATGGGAGTTTATTGTAAAAATAAAAATACAGTCGAAAATCACACCGTTTCACGTAGCAATCAGACAAGAAGAAAAATGTATTGCCACAACACAACGGAAAATGACACAAAAAAAGTGTTGCAAGCTTATTAACTAAAATTATTACTATTTTCGTTAACACTAAAAATAATAACTCCATATGTTTAGACTGTTCTAAACAAAGGCTTAAAGTACACAATTTACCTGAACAAAGCCAGCATGAAAATCAAATTATAAAATCTAAACTGGCGTTCCCTAGACACGCCGTGTAACGTAGTCATATTGAATTTGTGCATGAGCGCAACGAAGCATCCCAGCTAATAAACTGACATTGTACACGATGCTTATACTGGTAGAGTTTCAAGCTTTCAAATGTTTTACGCTAAAATAATTATTCAATCATATTCAGAGATGGTGCCATGCCGTATAAGAAGCATCAGCAACTTCAATGAAATTCTAACGTTGAATACAATAAAGACGTGTGGATCACCGAGTTACTCACAGTAGGCGTTATTTCGCGGCGTACTCTATACGCCAAACAATTTATTGCTTTCTGAAAACAAAGGTTTATTTCAAAGGTTTAATAAAATCGTTTGTATCAATCATTTTAAAATGGACGGTTACCGTACAGCCTTTAAAATATTTGACAAAGTCTTTCATCAGTTAACATCTTACAGGTTGAAATAGATTAGAAGAAAATAAAAGATTTTTGAATACTCTTATAATAACATGGAAAAGACTCCATTGATTTTAAATAAGATAATAGTTACCACACAAGACCTGCCACTAAAACCACAATGGACTGAGAACACTAGAAAAGTAATTAAGCTTCACACCTCTACCGAACAAGTCTTTGGAAACTATTCAGCCACACTTCAAACTAACACGAGCACAGTTTCCTGATTGCATTATCTTGAGCGAAGAGCAGTCGCAGTCACAACTGATGGAAACCATTGCTTGTTGTACCTATACTATATTGGGAGTTGGTAAATATGTGGCGGGTAATCTTCGGAACCACGGCACCCATTTGAAAAATTCTTTCACCATTTGAAAGGTACATTATTTCAAATGGATATAGGCTACTTTTCATCGGGGTAACACGAGGGCGAAGCCGCACACAGAAATTAGCATCAAACATTATTCTTTTTCGTTTTTTGTCCCTTCCCGATCAATCTTCCAACTTATCAATTTGCAAGAAGTTATTATTATTTTTAAATTACAAGAAAATTTTCAGCTACGAGAATAAACTTAAAATTCATAGTGCAAAAATTTCTCTCAGAATATGTGATTACTTTCACAGACTAACAATTTTGCACCACTAAATGATATACGAGTATGGAAGCACAGTGAGACAATTTGCATTTGAATGTAATATTTTGCATAGATGTCCGGGGCTTTAAATTCAAATTGACTTTTTATAGGATTTCATAGAGAAAAATTACTTCTATGAAGTAATTTCACTTTTAAGGGAAAATACACCACGAAATGTTAAGAAGAAACAAACTTAATTAAGTTTCGTCCAGTTTATAAAGTAAGAATCATATCAAACTTTAAAGGTTTCAACAACGTTCATGCTTGAAGCGAAACCATACAAATCGTTGATTCAAATGAAATTAACTTGAAACCAAAGAGAAGTTGTTATTGACTTCGTAATTTATTTCCTACGTTTTTCACTCCAAACGAAAACGCTCCGATGCATATAACGCTTTATTTATTTGAAGAAAAAGCTTTTAAAATTTTATTTGTGAATTCATTAATCATGTTCGCAACGATTGTCTCCAAAGCTAACAATTCTAGGGTGTTTATAACATTGAGTGTGAGCGGATGTGTCGTCGCGCCGCCAGTGATTATGTCTAACGCAGGGATAGGAGAGTGGCCGAGCAGCCGCGCGCGCAGCAGTCGACGCTCCACATGCGCCGCCTGCGCACCCCGTGCTGGGCGAGATGCTCAGTAGAGAAACCAAACGAAGCAAAGTTAATACCGTTACAACAACGCCGACATTGGCCAAGTAGTCACGCCTCCCTTCTGTCCAATCTGTGCGACTAGGTCTTTCTGTTCTGTTTAAGCTTCAGTTTACAATTATACTCTCTCAGTTACCTGTCCTCCTGTTAGTTTAGTGTTTCCTGTATCATTTGCTGGTTTTATCAGTTTGGATTTGTATCGAGACTGGTAGTTTCAATTTTTAGGTTCTGTAGGTTACTTATTTCTTTCTAAACGATTTTCGGTGAACAAGTTATGTGTTACGTTCCTTGTCTCTGATACATAGCTGCAGTACTTTTACTTCACAAAAGTAAAGCGTAGCTTGTTCCCACGTAGAATAGCATTTTATCTGCGTCTAGATTACGTTTAGATTAGCTATGGAACTTAGACCCGTGTGCCGTTTGGACCCTGTGTGACTCGTCTTTGTGATCGTCCCAGTCTTCGCTCCGTCTGTGTTTGTCCTTTCCTTAGGCATGTACACCTTTCATTCTTATGTCTGGGTGACCCCTGAGTAGCGTTATTCCATCAAGCTTATCCTTTGTTTTATGAAATGTTTTATTTTCTTTACCATTCCTGTGATTTCACCCTCTACTGTTGGTGAAATCTTGTATTTAGTACACGTGTTATTTTATTTATAGCTGCTATCACTGCTTCTAAAATATTTTATATGTGACATTCCTTTCTAGGTATTTTTCGACTAGCTTGTTTCATATTTTGACTATTTAATATCGTATTTTATGATTTCTAAATGTGTGTATTGTAAATTGCAGGTGTCTTGTTTTATAAAACCGTATGCTGGTTGTGTTCGTGATTTTAAATTAGCGATACGTTCCATTTAATCGCTACACCTTTACCGATTTGACGTTTTCACTTAAAGTTTTTAGAATATGGTTTCCATTCGCGAACTTAAAATGATGAACACTCAGTTTTCCCAAAAACAAAAGTCGTTCGCGATTCTCCTTCTCCTTGTGTGATCCCTGACTCTGTCCCAATGACGTCGTGTTTTATTTTAGACCGGCAGTGGCGCGCCAGCAGTCAGCCCCAACCCTGGTGTTTAGGTGTGTCGATGTTATCACTTATTATGCCACTCACAACGCTTGAATCAAACCAGAATTCTTCATCAAAATTTAAAATTTCTCCATCAAACTATTCGAACATTTCCGTCGACTATATTCCGGTTTCATTCAAGTAGTAATGACAATACGACCCCGAATTAACCTTGAGCATCCCCAGAGATTCGCTTGTTTTGTCGTGTGGCTGTTTGTGTACTGTATTGCTTTCCATTGTCTCTGAGCTTGTGACTAAAATGTATATGATATAACCCGATGTGAGCCAAAAACAGCTTTGAATATGTTAATAAAATTAAAACGCTGAATATAATGCGAAATTTTGTCCTCACCGATACGTTACAAGTCTTTTAAGTGCCGGCCGTTCTTTTCATCACAGATGAGAAAAACGAAAGCATCGACGCTAATATGATAAAAGACTTTCGTTTGGGCGTTTTTTTTTTGTGATCTGCTCTTACTTGCGACCGGAGAGCTTTAATACGAGCTATGGCACTTTATCCTCTATTTTAAGACACATTTTCAGTAAAAAAAAGTAGGGTTAAAACTAATTTACAATCCAAAAATTTAAAACGAATAAGTAAAATACTCAAGGGTTAATAACTTAAATCTTAGACCTCTGGCAATATTCTGATTAAAACCCAATGGAAAGCAATGTAACAGCATTACGAATTCTTGAGCACGCTGCATGTAACATAGGTATCCGATATCCTATAGCTAGTATACCCAAAATAGCATGCTCTGAAATTTGCCAACTGTCTACTTCATCACACTTGGTTTGATTGGCAAACAAAGTTTCTACACATCGATATCCTACACCCAATACTTGGAAAAAATACTGTTCTCAATTTCAGGACCTTGTATTTTTATTTCAACTTTATTTTTGTCCGCAACAAACGAGATTTCACGAAAGTTCTAGATACAAATCTGACATATTGTTCTACAAAGCCCCACGCAAAAGACTGCTTGATAAAATGTTTTGTATTCAGCAAAATATGCCTAATTTCTGAATCTTGTGGGTGGGATTTTGTATACACCGTATTTCATCATGCAAATTTTGTATTGTTTCAAGATAATGCAATCAAAATCACTTTTTTTACTTTCATAATTTTACATAAGTAGTTAAAATCGTGCAATTAATTATATTTTCACATTCATACCAGATAGTTTTACGAATAGCTGTAGCTGTTAGTGAGTTAACTAAGATTATATAACTTCGATAGACTAACAATGTACAGCATTACATAGTTAATTTTAATTAGATTTACAAAGTTTGCTTAGATATAGTTGTACGATATGAAAAGTTAAAAATCTTGAAGCAAGTATTATTAAGAACGTTGTAAGTTTGTTAACAAGATAATACAATTAGGATGAGAAGGTAATTTGTTTTAATTATCCGAAGTTTTTTTTTGTTTTCAACGAAAATATTTTTCAAGTTGTACTACTTGAACTGAACATTATGGATCCAAGCGATATTATTGGATCGAAACAAGAGAATGGCGTCTTTATAGCGGACCAAGTTGAGACCTATAACAGCGACATATTTGAATTGCAGCGTTGATTGTCATAAAATGGTGTCCTAACAACAGCTTCGCAGCTTTCAATGGTAAATGGAGCTAATGAGGACATGACAAAAATGGAGCTAATTGAATTGTTGAACGTGAAGCTTGAGCTGCAAAATATACCATGTTTGCAAAATATTTTCCAGAAACTTATTTTACTTTGTGCTGTGTACAGGAGGCTGGCTGACGAAGATGACGAGCTGTCAGAGGTCCAGCCGGATGCCGTCCCTCCTGAGGTCCGGGAGTGGCTGGCTTCCACCTTCACGCGGCAGCTGGCGACGGCGAAGCGGAAGTCGGATGAGAAGCCCAAGTTCCGGTCGGTTGCGCACGCGATCAGAGCTGGCATCTTCGTGGACAGGATCTACAGGCGGGTCACCAGCACTGCTCTTATGCAGTTCCCTCAAGATGTCATTAGAGTGCTTAAGGTGAGTCATTCATTTTAATATCACATAATAGTAGGCGACGATGCGAAGGATGAGTTTGAGTCGTATCGAAAGAAATAGCGGAAAACAGAATTGTGTAGTAAAAGAGAGTTGGAAGCCTGGGACCATACAAGCTGGTCGTTATGCGAAGAGTACAAAACAGGCCAATGTTGACATGCTTGAGGGATACATTATGTCTAGCAGTTGTCGGTTGAAAATAGTGAAATTAGAGATGTTAGCGCATAGCAAGGCTTTTTTGACAAGCCGTTGGGCAAAAAGCAAATTTCAAAATATTAATGTCGGTTCGTTCATTCGTATGAAAACAGACTACAGACTCCTAAACTACAGAACCGACTTTGATGAAATTTGGCACAGTTGTTCTACATATGCCAGGGATGGATTCAGAATAAAAATCGGAAAAAAAGGCATTGCAACGCACAACTAGTTAGGTACCAAATAAAAATTGCATAGGTATTTTTTTTCAATCCCACGCTTTTAAAATCTAATAAGGTTTGACACAATGGAAATCAATCTGTACTACGAAAGAATATCGATTTTAGGCCTGATCAGATACATAGTCGAAGCAAACAGATTGAAATTCTATCACTAGTCCAAATAAAACGATATTACCTTTCAAAAGGAAAACTCAAACAAAATTCCTTTACAAATATTGAGTCACGTACTTCAGTTACCATTTATTCAATATCTCCAAACTAAATTGATAACCTCACGTTGAATTTGTCTATTGAAGTTACAGTTTGAATTCGAAGTGAACAATTAGAACGTTGATACCACAGCAGTGTTTCTGAACAAACCAATTACTTCTGGAGGCTTCTCGTAATGAGAATGTTGGTTTTGTTAAAGTGATAGGAGTGTCGACAGATTTTGTGGCTTTAGCTGATGGTGTCTATTTTTAAAGGTATTTCAAAGTATTACTACTTTAAAATACTTTTTTTTTTTAATAGTAGTCATCTGCCTAGCCTTTTCCTTCTTCTGGTCAGCTTCCAGTTTAACGGTATTCAGTAATTTATATGGATTGACTGCCTTTCTGACCTCCAGAACCCAGTTAGTACAGTTTGATGGGTAATACGATACCACTTGGTAAGACTGGTTATCGGACTTTCGGCCCACTGATTACCTGTAACGACTGTCAAACATCTACAAATTGCAGCCGGCACCAACATGCTTTCCAAGCAGTGATAGGAATAGGTAGTGCTTATTAGCCTAAACTTCGAAGAACAGAGACAAGAATCGGAGACTTCCTTAGACTATATTTTTTTTCGGGACATCACGTAAGTACACATCAAAAATTAATGTTATTTGGAATAAGTAATTGGTCTATGTTTACCTAAAATTTGCGACTAGACATAACATAACAAAGTCGTTACAACCATCAAAATTTCTGAAAGTTTTCTTTTTAAGAACATTTTGGAAACGACTTCTTCATCATAAAACTATGATACGCTCTCTTAGGTACGCACTCTTAGAATTTACAAAAAAAAACTCGCCGTGGTCGCATAATAAAATATAGTCTAAGGAAGTCTCCGATTCTTTTCTCTGTTCTTCTTCGAAGTTTAGGCTAATAAGCACTACCTATTCCTATCACTGTTTCCAAGGCAAGGAGGAAACTTGGTATGTAATGGGCGGTCACCCATCCACGGACCAACCTAGGCAACCGCAGCTTAACCTGAAGATCGACCCTAGCGGCTGTTAGTCACGAGCTATACTTCTAAATTATCAATGCAGCCCAGTTAGTTAATTAAGCCAAGGGGTTGACTCGCGTGTAAATACTAAATTCCCATAATTAAAATTTAGTTCAATTTGGGCTGATTTTTCTAACATCGGATTAAAACTGTAGGTAAGTGTAAACACAGATTTAAAATTATCAAAAATTATTGGGCGTTAAAAAACCAGTCCATGAAAAAATTATATAATAATAGTAGTATTATTTAATTAACAGACAGATATGATCCAATGATATTACAAGAAAAACTTATAATTCTAGATGTTAGTAAACAATGTAACTTATAAACTAATGTTAGCACCGAGTAGAAATGCCTTAAGGGCTATATATCCCTCAAATGGCTTAGCATGTTCCTCCGTTACGCCTAAAATACTGCAGCATTAATTTTGAAATAAATATATGGTAAAGTCGAGGATTAATGCTAAATCCTATGTGTGACGAAAACACGATTCCATAAACTTTTCAGGATAGAAAAAAAATCCAAATTTACCTCCAAATCGAACAATAAACCGCTGGTATTCAAAAAGTACTTCAAATTAGATCATGAAACTTTGCATACTAACTGAACTAACTATAAAGCAGGTTTTATGTGTTTTATTTTTTTAGTCCAATCAATAGATTTTTTGTAAATCGCAAAAAAAAACACTAATTTCGCACTATTCGGCCACAGTGACTGACGTAACAACCGCTTTGTAGTACAAGCTGATTAGAACTTTATTCTAAAAGTATTTCAAACGAAGTTTGAACCACCACAAATAGAGTTGCTAATTTAGCTCCTGTAGTCGCCTTAAAGCACGTTATTCCACATTTCAGAAAAGGCGGAACTGAAAATTTACTCATATGACTTGATTTTGAAGGTTCCTAAACTTTGTACAGTAATGGAGCTTTGCTTTCAACATTCTGTGAGTGACACGTTCAAAGAGCGGTCTTTTAACAGCGTGACCTAATTTTTGCTTTAACTCCGCTTATAAAAACCACGGCAGGATGTTGGAACTTTTCAGAAGAGTGTTATGGTTTTTTCCTCATTACGTTTGTTATAACTACACTACAACAGCCCATAACGTCCACTGCTGGACATAAGCCTCTCCTATGATGGGAGGAATTTTCCGTAATCTCCACGCTTGGCAAGCGGATTAGAGATCGCAGTGATAAAAAACTAACAGAAAACGCTGCTGCCCTTTCTCTGGTCTACGGAGGTGCAAGTCGTTCTGCCTCAGACATTAGTCGCCTTATACGACCCCAGTCAGTGTATTTCTTTATCAGTGTAGTTCTATTCTACTCTGCGGGATACCACACGGCTGTTTGACGTTTGTCACGTTTGTTATAAGGATAATAAAGATTACGTAAAACGGTATGCGTGGAAAAGATAAGGTGTACAGATAGAGAAGAAGGCCGATTTCCACTTGTTGGTGTTTTATAGTAAACTAGCTGTACGTGTGAGAAAAAAAAATACAAATTCAGACGAATTGATAATCTCCTCTTTTTGGAAGTCGGTTATAAAAGATAGCCTATGTTCTTCCCCAGGATATAAAGGGTGTAAAAGACCTCATCACAAAGCCGTCAACCAAGCATTATGTACATCAAACTAAGTAACTTTACGCAAAAATTATTGCTGGGAAACGACTTGAATTTTTAGGGTGAAAAATCATGTTTTATGGTAGAACTCAATGTAACGCACTCAAAACATTGTGCTGATGGATGGATTGAATAGTACGGGGGTCGTGGAGGTGTTT
The DNA here is from genome assembly GCA_905147715.2 of Xestia xanthographa. Lineage (NCBI taxonomy): Eukaryota > Metazoa > Arthropoda > Insecta > Lepidoptera > Noctuidae > Xestia > Xestia xanthographa. The sequence goes on from LR990655.1 coordinate 6,708,122, forward strand.
AAAATCTTACATTAAAAACTTATATTTAAAAAAAAAACTTGTCAAAAAGTTGGAACTTTGACCCCCAATATCTCCGTAACTAGAGGGTTCCCAGGTATGGTGTAGAACAAAAAAATGATCGCAATGACGAGTAGAACAAGTGCCTTTCGGCTTCGTTGAGAGGTGTTTTACACCCTTTCATAAATTATTTTCTTACAGTCCAATCAGCTGTTTAGTCATAAAAAGGAAACAAACAAACAGTTACGTTCGAAGAATGGATTAAGTTTGGAGTTCGGAATGTCGAAGTTCAAAATATCGTTGTACGTTTAAAGATAAAGTACAGAATTTCGAAGTATGCAACAAACATTACCTAATGTTTATAGTTCTGAGAATAGTTCGTAATTAAGTGCATAGTAATAACAAACTGTCAAAGTGGTGAACATCGAGATTCATTCCCAGACTTTCTCAATAAAGTAAGACACAATAATATAATTGAAAACTAAACAAAAAATAAATAACGTATTCAAAAAACTAAACTACATTTGCCTTTGTAGTTTAGTTCACAACAAACAATTATTTATTATTTAGCAGCGCTCTCTGAAGACGACATTTTAATTAAACAATTATCTATATCAATGGCTGACAAATCCTCTCAAAGCTCACTTACAATTAATATTTAGAATCGTATCTTACTATAGCTTATGGCCACGACTTCACCCGCGTGGAGTTCGGTGCACGAGATCATACTAACGTGATAAAAGGTCTCGTAATGTACCGTATGCTTGCACTGACTGGGCAGGTCCACTCAAATTTGTATAGTTATTTCTTCAGATGGTCTTTTCAGGCACTAATCTGCATAGTACTCATGTGAATTGAGCAAGATTATGTCTGGAGTTTAAAAGAGACTATGACCTCTGAGTTTGTTTCGGCTGTTTCTTCTCAGAGTAGTCAGGTACGAAACACAGGCCCCATCTAGTTTTAAAAAATGACGTGTAAAAGTGTTTGTAAAAATCTACTTGCAAAATAAACATCATTTATCCTATGTGTTAATCCAGGTAATAAACTATTTGTGTGCCAGCCGTCATCTAGATCCGTTCAGTAATTCAAGTGTGAAAAAGTAACAAACATCCTAACAAACTTTCGCATTATTAATACTAGTGGACTAGTAGATAACACTTTGCCGTTAATATCGCACATAACGTCTTAACAAAAGCTCAGATTGGTTTAGCGTCATCTCTGTCACACATACAGATGTTATACGTATGACCTGTTTTTTTTGTACATCCCATAACTCTAGGGTTATATTCTGTAGGTAAAAATAATACTTAAACTCCTAGAACAGGTGGTCCAAAAATGCATAGTTTCGGAGATATCATCAATCATAATTAAATAAGGGTCAAAATTGTGACCAGTATGACGAATCTTTACTTTTGTGAGGTTGCCAAACTTCGCAGTAAAATAAAATATGTATCTAAGTTTCATTGATAAATACGAGTAATTCATTTTAATTCAAACCAATCATTCATATTTAAAGCTAAGAAAATGCGACGTTGTCATATTTCACGTAAGGCTGTTTTACGTTAATATTCGTGACTTTGTCGAATTAGTTTGTATGAAAAATGAAAAAAAAAAGGATGATTGAAACATAATTCATATGCCAGTTGATTCTTTGATATGGTCTCAATCATACCCTAGAGTTATGGGATATCAAAAAAAACAGGTTGTATATGTCATGTGTGATCATCTCTTTTCAAAGCCCGATGTGTGACATTCACGCCTGGGTACTGTACGGTGTACTATGAAAGCTGGAGGCTAACCTAGTAACCCAATAACCTTTAGTAATCGAGTCGGCAGTATCTCGCCTGAATTCTGCGTATTTCTATTTATAATACTAGGATAGGAAATTGTGCAGTAACTAAATTATCAAGCTTGTCGATGCCAATTACGAGTAAGTGGTAATAGGTCAAACGTTAAGGTGTGGACTAGTCAAATGTCGGGAGTTTAAAATCTCTACTTAACTGTCCACTCAACGTTGGGTAAACAGGAACAGATAAATACAACTCAGAGATTGCTTGTAATTTTTTTGCATCTATCTTCTGCAATGGAAGACAGCTCAATATCGGCATGAATTATATGGGAACATTTCATTCTGTAATAATAGTGCATTACTGCACCGGCCAGCAATAGAGGCATTACTGAACGAACGTGTAGATGTGGGCCGAAGCGAAGCCGAGGCACACATTCGTAAGTCCATCAATTTTAAAGAAATACAACTAGAATGTTAAAGTGTCCCTATTTATATAAGCGCTTTTTTTTTATTTATCATATTATTATCTATTTTTTTTTTCAATAAACCGCTTTCCGATTTCCGCAAGACAATTCGAAATTTAAATAAAACCTTTGATAAGTTAGTTACCTCCTTGGTTGTCATGTTTCAGAGTAAAAGATCCATTTTTAAATAATACGACAGATATGAGTTTACTATGTAATTTATTTGGCCGCTAAACACGACATATATGGATTTTCATGCAACTTTTGCCGGCCGCTGATTGCATGTATCTGGCCAGTACAGCAATTTCGATTTATCTCGAAGAAGGTTGTCAAAATAATGCTCAAATTTCCAAGCATGTTTGAGAAAACATATTTTATATATTTATTATATTTATACATTTGGTGAATACCCATGACATACCGAGTTTCGTCCGTGCTTCGGAAAGCACGTGAAGCTGTTGGTGCTAACGGACTTTAAGTGTTGCCGTTCGTGGAGGACATTTTAGTGCACCCCAACTAAACTTGAGACGTGAGCTCCTTTCATCAAAAACTGTATTTCGCTTGACCTATATTACCGTTATTTTGCTTTTAAAATATTTGACTTTTTAAATATTAAAGCTTAAAATAGTTCTTTAAAATTATCAACGGTTCACAAAGTCCTGAAATACAACTAGAATATTAAAGTGTCTTTTATATAAGCGCTCGGCTTAAAGTTAAATTTTGTTCGCGTCACCAAGCCATTGTGACACTTTGTGGTAGAACTGGTGGAAATCTATTTTGGAAACCCAAAGTGCTGTTATGAAATAATTTAGTTTGAATAATCGGATAAAGAAATACTGTTGAGATACAAATAGAAGAGGATTTTTGGATCGATTAAGGGAAACACAGAACCAGAACAAGACTTAAGTATTTTCTTTTCTTTTTTTTAAGTCCAAAAAAACAGGCAGTTTTTCAAACTAGAAAATATGCTTTTTCCCTGTTTTCACAAAGAATATTTGACAGAGTGGGCTTAAAATGTGCATTTGCTCGTTTGTTCACCAAGACAAAATTTCTGTACTGATAATCGAATACCTCTAAGTCACTTAGACTTAATCGAGTGTAATTATTTTAAGACTAAGGATTGTATCATTACCTTTAGTAGATTCATATTGCAGACTAGCTGACCCGCGCAACTTCGTCTGCGTCACTTAATAAGAGAGAGAGAGAGAGGGTTAGGATAGAGATTCTGAGACCACCTTAAAAGATAGACATCATTATGTTATCGCGGACTGTTTTGTAACTTTTTAAGAAGAACAATTCCGTCATTTATGATTATTGCGTAAACGGTTAAAGATTCCCAAAATGAATCTCCAGTTTTTTTGCAATATTTTTCTTTGATGCTCCGCTCCTATTGGTTGTGGCGTGATGTTTTATAACGTATAACCTTCCTCAATAAATGGGCTATCCAACACTAATAGATACTTTTAAGTCGAACCAGTAGGCATAGCCAAGTTACAAACGTTTCATATCGATTCTCTTTCTACAATCGTAAACCCCTCGGTTTCAGCGATTGTAGATAGCGCTAAAATGGTAGCCAAGTTGACACGACTGAGTCGATCGCTCGTTCTCTAATGTCTGTAGAAAAACCTACACTTAAGTCTATGGTGAGCGTTCCTACCAAAGAGTATTGCGATCAACATTATAGAAACGATATCTATTCTATCATTTTGAACGATGTAAACTTGTCTACGAATTCAGTAGTTCCTGAAATTAGCGCGTTCAACCATCCAAACAAACTCTTCAGCTTTATAATATTAGTATAGACTCAAGTAGGTAACAATTTAATTTCTCAGAAATATTTGCGTTAATCGCTAAAATATTCTAAGTACTTATATTTTTCCAAATAAGGGCTTCCCTCGACAACCTTACGTTTTCATCCTTAGACACTCGATGACGTCTAAGGATGAAAACGTAAGGTATCACAATCAGTTCTCATCAAGGAACACAAAATGAGCCGAAACACGATAAAACTCCATTAAACTATTGCGGATCTCTCGCAACTGCCTTCCCTCTCCAACGTCAGATCTTCTTTGATAGTCATACTCCACCCAGGTCTAAAGTTCTCATCAAGGTTCATCAAAATGAGCACCAACACGATATAGATGCTGTAAACTCTGAGAACCTCTTGCAACTGCCTTCCGTCTCCATCGTTAGAATATCGATGACAGTCATACTCCAGCCAGAGTTAAAGTTCTCATCAAGAGCATGAAATGAGCCTAAGAACGATCTTCTTCTTGTTTATCGTGTGGTTAGTGCCTAACCTGGTGTCAGAGTTTTTATGCCGTCTAATGGCCTCTGACTTGGAGCCGCTACGCCGGGGGGAAACTCCGCTGCCGCGGAAAATTGTCGCTCAGCGGACAGACTTTCGGCGGGATCTCATGGCGACATGGAGAGAGCGACTGTCGCAACCCCGTGCAAGGCACGCCACAATAGTGGCGATAAGTCCCCTCTTTGAGGAGTGGCTTGAGCGACGCCACGGCGTCCTCACCTTCCTCCTGACGCAGGTCCTCACCTTCCTCCTGACGCAGGTCCGCACCGGACACGGTTGTTTCGGGAGGTTCCTGCACCGAATCAGGCGGGAGGAAACGCCCGGATGTTTCCATTGCGAGGATCGACCGGAGGACACGGTGGAGCACACGGTAGAGGTTTGCCCCGAGTGGGCGGAGCACCGCCGTGTCCTCGAAGCGGCGATTGGCGGCGGCGACCTCTCGCGTCCGGCCCTGGTTCAAGCCATGGTCCGGAGCGAGACGGAATGGGACGCCGTCACCTCCTTCTGCGAAGCAGTAATGTTAGAGAAGGAGGTGGCGGAACGTGAGAAGGAGAGAACCTCACAGCGTCCCGGCCGCCGCGGAATTCGCCCCGGACATCCCGTCGCCCGGCCACCGTAGGCGCGGGCCCGTGGACGTCGGGCTATGGCTTAGCTCGCCGTCCGTCCGTTTCATGACGACAGGCCGTGTCGACGGCGCGTTCGCGTTCCACGCGCGCCTCAAAGAGAGTCGGCAAAAAGGAAGGGGTCCGCAAGGACCGAGGCCTGCCGGGGTTGCGGGACTGTTCGAAAGAGATACCGTGGCCCCAGAACACAAAGGGCGATGAAGGAACATGGATGGGTTTTAGTCAGTAAAAGTCTGACACTCTCTCCTGCTCCGCCCAGAGCGGGAGGAGTCATTTGATGATTTCCCATCCAAAAAAAAAAATTTAAACTGTCTAGCTGTCACGGTTCATGAGATACAGCCTGGTGACAGACAGACGGACAGACGGACAGACGGACAGACGGACAGACAGCGAAGTATTAGTAATAGGGTTCCGTTTTTACCCTTTGGGTACGGAACCCTAAAAAGGGCCTCTGACTTGGTTTTACTTGCCGTCGACAAATATCTCTCAGGCATGCTGGTTTCCTCACGATGGTTTTCTTCACCGAAGCAAGTGATAATTATACAAAACGCACATGAATCCGAAAAATCAGAAGTGCATGACTTGGGTTCGAACACGATTTTTTTCAATTTTATATGGGACCAACTTTGAGATATACGCTTTTCACTAAAAAAGAATCATGCAAATCGGACCTCTCTGGAAAAAGTTATGCGTCATCATCATCATCATCCACAGCCTGAATTCACCCACTGCTGGGTATAGGCCTCTTCTGTTTGTGCTAAGTTCCACGCTCTTTCCGTTCCTAGGACGCCACCCGGTCACAGCTTTACTCCACCTACGACCACCGCGCCTTGCTAGGTGTCCTGCCCAACTCCATTACACAGCTGACACGGGCGAATGACAGTATTTATCATTCCTTCATAATAATCTTAACACTGCGATTCAGAAAATGGAGTCAATTGAAACTGCTAAAATATATGCTTGGAAAGCGATCGACTTGCTTTCCATGCATACAAAAGCTCCACGTCTACAGATTTACTAAATGATAGATTTATATTAATAAATATAGATAAATTTTGATTGAAATAAATTATTCCCTAACCGTCGTTTATATGGTTAAAAAAAAACTAAAAGTATGTATAAACTATGTAGTAATGATTTCGAAACCTTAAAGCTTTAAAAAAAATCAAAATACTTAGTTATAAAAAGCGAAAAATGGATGGGGATCGAACATGCGAGCCTAAGTTATTATCTTACAGCATTAAACAAATCAAAATTAATACAAAAAGTGAGTCTTGACTGAGGCTCGAACTTGCGAAACACTGTTCACAGGGCGGTCGCTGTCGCCGGCGGGCTATTTGTTCTATTGACAAAAGGCTCAAAATAGCTGTTCTATTGCAACGTATGTTATGGCAGTTGTCAGTTGTCAAACAGTTAAATAATATTGATGAAATGCAATATTGCTCACCCCGTAAGTTATTAGCGTAATAATATATAGCCTATGTCCTTCCCCAGGTTGAAATATATCTCCTTGTCAAATTTTATTACGATCCGATCAGCCGTTTAGTCGTGAAAAGGTAGCAAACAAACAAACAGAGTTACTTTCGCATTTATAATATTAGTATGGATATAAGTAAGTTTAATACCCCGCTCCTTTATAAAAATAGCGTGATTATTATGTTCCTTGAGTAAAATTTTTATTAATATTTGTTATTTTGTGCATTCAATTATTTTGTCCATTCAATTACGAACAAAAACCTTTTAAAATCAATATTGCTTACCTCCCATAACATAAGGCGTGATAATATGTAGCCTAAAGCCTTCCTTGGTTTACAAAGAACATTTTTGCCGAATTTCAATTCAATCTATGCAGTAGTTTTGGCGTGAAGCCGTACCATACACACAGACAAACAGACAAACAGACAAAAATTCTAAAAAGTAACTTTTCGTCATCAGTTACGTTTTTCTAACAAAAGCCACTTATATTTTCTCGAAAATTCTCAATGTACAGTTTTTCTTTCGTTACTGTTTTATTATATGTATAGATGAGACATTAAGTTTTAACAAAATGAATTAATTAACTTCGTAAATAGACTTAAGAAGGTCGGCAACCAATCAAGTATGGGGTCACAAAACCTGGTGAGGTATTAAATATTCACTATCGAGTAACTAAGAGTTGAAAAAATTAACTCTTACTAAGAGCAAGATTAATTTGTACACGAGAACATTTATCTTAATTCAGTGAATTACACGCGGAGGCGCGCAGTCTGTTGTAGTGGAATAAAGAATTTTGTCTTTTGTAAAGCTTTGAAAACGAATTTTTTAATTGAAAAGATGATGTTACCATATCGGCAAATACTATCTAAGTATAATGTCAAGTGTAGGTAAGTGAGGAGCTCGTGGCTAAATAATAACAGCCGCTCGGGTCGACCTTTAGGTTAAGCCGTGCTTGCCTAGGTTGGTCTGTGGATGGGTGACCACCCTTACATACCGAGTTTCCTCCGCGCCTCGGAAAGCACGTTAAGCTGTTGGTCCCAGCTGTCATTTGGAGATCTTTGACAGTCGTTACAGGTAGTCAGTGGCCATAAAATCTGACAACCAGTCTTACCAAGGGGTATCGTATTACCCAGTACTATCTAAGTTGTGGAGGTCAGATAGGAGGTCGTTTCATGTAAAATACGGGTATTCAGCTGCATCCGGTTAGACTGGAAGCTGACCCCAACGTAGATGGGAAAAAGGCTAGGCAGATGATGAATGTCAAGTGTAGGTAAGTATCAAAAAGGCTTCATAAAAGTTTAAGGTCCAACTGATGGTCAAAATGGGCATAAGTCCTACAGAATTTAAATATATCACAAATAGGGGCTCGTGGTAATAATAACAGCCGAGTCGATCTTCAGGTTAAGCCGCGCTTGCCTAGCTTGGTACGTGGATGGGTGACCACCCATTACATACCGAGTTTCTTCCCTTTAAACAATTTTCAAATTGACATTACATGCGCCATCGGAGGAGGTTTATCAATTACAATCTTGATTTCTGGGTTTATTATTCTGTATTTTGTGAAAATGCGTTGCGGCGAGTTGGTGAAATCGCGCAAAAATAAAGTTGCAGCAAGATGGATTTCTGTATACTTTGAATTAAAATGCTATAATACGTATACATCTTATTGGAATTGCGTTCGAAGAACATCTTCGAGTTGTGGTGCTGCTGCAATTACAAAAAAGGTCCGGGATTATCATCACATTAGTGAATTAAACAAAATTTCTCAACTCCACGAACCAGACCAAGATTCTGCAATGACGAATGTCGTAAAGGCTTCATTAAAAAGAAGAGCTTGCCAAATTTTTGATCAACCTGGGCAAATTATCAAAAAAAAAAAACCAACAAGAAATGCCTACTACACCGGCTCCAGGGCATAAAGCCCTTAAAAAAGCTATGCGTTTGATCATTCGCCGGGGAAGAAAACGAAATGAATCTAGCCTACCAAAAACTTACATGACTTCATTGTTCCCGATCAGTATACTAAAATTGAAGGTGAGAGCCATTCTTGATAGGACATTTCATAGACGAAAATGACGTCATTCTTGATTCTTCATTCTCAATTAAACAATTCGTCATAGCAAGCTTTCAGAGTTAGGTACATTGCGATGATGAACATTCTCAATTAAGTAATTCGTCATAGCGTACCTTCTGACTCAGTCGTACTTTCAAATTTAATGTATATGGTACATCGGTATCTTAAACTCCAATGGGCCCTATCAGAATACCAGCGCTGTGACTTTTTTTTTAAATGTCACAGCACCTTGCTGAGATAGGAGCCTTTTGGCCTTGCACAGGAACATTTTGATTGTTTTTTATTTTTATTTTTGTCTTGTTTACTTTTTATAATTTTGTCATTTCTACTGTATCTTTTTGATTCTGTTTATCCTGTGTGAGTTCAATAAATACTTTTCTTTTTTTCTTTCAATGTTTATAAGGACAGTGATGCAAATGATGTACAATAAGAATAATAAACAGCACACGTAGGATAAAAAAACACGCCGGATACCCGCAGACTCCTATGCTTATAAAAAGCTACAAGCTATAGCTTAGAAAAATATCTCGGGAATTTCAAGAATTTTACAACACATTTGCTAGCTCAACGTCTCCAACGTTGAGCTAGAATTTCTAATTTTGAAACGAACATTATTTTACTCTCTTTCTGCAACGAAGAATTCTCTAACACTGTATTAAAAACAAATGCTGCTGCAAATGAACTTTGCATAATATAATTTGAATTGGACCGTGTTAAGCAGACAAGATCGAACCAGCAATTTGTCGAAAATCGAGTTATATATTAAGAATCTACACATCGAACTTTATAGACGCAGGAAAGATCCAAGCAGTCTTATCACTTACACCAAACAAACCTCTATGACACTACATGTACCAAAACACATTTAGCATTTTATAAAATAAAATAAAAAAAATACATGACTCTTGGATCTCCAAAAAATGAAATGTATTATTTTTTATGACTTTTGGATCACCAAAAAATGTTTTTTTTTTTTAACACTTTGATACCCGCAATTACAGACACAATTAAAATAACAATGCACCGTGCCCGATCGGGCACGGCTGGGGACATAAGGGTAGCCCAAACAGTTTGGATCCTTTCCGCAAAATATTTTTTTTCTCAATCACTTCTAATGTGAAGTACCAAGCGCCTCGGATCTTTTAAGCAAAATAGTTTTGTAGAATCTTGCTAATTACACAGGGACCAAGAGGTTTGATAGTTTATTGTATAATATGAAATTTCAGATTTAGTTTTAACAGACATCTTTACGGTAAGACCGATATTATTTTTTATGTTTTAACTTTTTTTATAGACAATATTATTATTTAAATTATTTTAGTTGAAATAACTTATAAATGTTTTTTTTATTACTTTTTACGTAAAAATAAAATAGTTTCTGAACGTAATAAACTTATATACGTCTGATAATCCTAATTTAGAAACTATAACATTTGACAAAGAAAAAACACTGCCACTTCCGCGTATCCCAACAAACATAGTTTTTTACAAACGCCAGATATGGTTGTATAATTTGAGTACAGGTTCTGATGGTCAAGGCCACTGCAACGTCCGGGTGGAAGGCGAACCAGGCAAAGGCACACAGGAAATCGGATCTTGTCTCATCAAACACCTGTCAGAGAGACTTAAAGAAGGAGTAACGCACCTTATTCTGTGGAGCGATTCCTGTGGTGGCCAAAACCGTAACATCAAGGCTACTCTAATGCTGAAAGCTTTCTTAGAAGACCACCCAACGTTGCAGCAAATAAGCATGAAGTTTCTAGAATCGGGACATAGCGTTTTGCCGAACGATACAGATTTTGGTAAAGTGGAAAATGCGTTGAAGTACCAACAAAGAGTGTATTCGCCTGAAGACTACATAAATGTCATGAGAACCTGCAAAAAGTACAAGCCGCTTCTAGTTCACCGCATGGAACCAACAGATTTTCTTAGTTCACGTCCTCTGGAGAATATTATAACTAACAGAAAAAAACACTTTCTCGAGAAAGTGTCCTGGCTGAAGACAAAATAAATTTTGCTAAAAAGGAGGCGATGTTTTCTTTGTTTATGCGGTACAGTAAGATGATTCTTTTGTAGAAGTAGATTTGAAAAAGAAACAGCGGTAGACCACGCTTCATATAAAAAAAAAATGTTATGCAAATGCTTCGTTGGCCTCATGGTAAGATGATACCGCAAGCAAAATTGAACGACATCAAAGCTTAATTCATTTGATCCCGAACGATGCTCAGCCGTTCTATAAAAATATGACTGGTGACAGCAGTCTCGAAGATGACGAAGTCGGATTTTCGGGGGACCTAATTTTGAGCTAGAGGAAGTAGATCTAGAGGAAATACTGTTTTACGTCCGTCACATCACCATCTCAGGTCCAGTTAAAAACCAGCGTCGGGCACTAGTTGCTCGGCAGTTTGCTGACTGGTTTCTTCGGTTTATTCTGTTCGTGTATGTTACTCTTCTTAGTAATTTCTGATTTCCTGACACTTTTAGAAGGAAATGAATACAGTCTTGAGTACGATTTGGAGGTGTTTTCTGTGTTGGTCTTCGAGTTCCATATCGGACAGTAGTTTTTGGAACTGGCGTAGTTTCGCATGCGGCGAAGTAGCTGCCAGTTCCAAAAACTACTGTCCGATATGGAACTTAAAACAACTTACAGATCTTTTATAACTTTGGCATTCAAATCGTCTTTTAAAGTGAGTTCTGATCTCAGACTATTCATGATTTCACTAAAAGTATATCAGGTATAGGCAACTGCAGGAAAGAAGGCACATCTAAACCAGAATCATTTGTTTCAGACGCTGGATGAATGGTCTTTCGACGTCTTTGCCCTGCACGAGGCATCAGGCGGAGCGCCCGTCAAGTACCTTGGTTACGAGCTCCTGAACAGATACGGCATGATACATAAGTTCAAGGTACGTTACTTACCATCAGTATCTGCTTGTAGGTATTTTAAAACTCTTGGAAGCAAAAAAATCAACCTTGCTACCTGGATACAGATCCATAGCATGGATTTTTGTTTTTAGGCAGTGAAACTTGTATTCACTATGCAAACACAGAAACAGGACTATTGTACTCTGTTTAAATGAGTCGTGTTCAAAATGTCTGCGAAAACCAAATCAATATGAGTATTTTGTTTTAAAAAACAGGAACCGCTTTCAGTATTCTAAAAAAAGAACAGTACGCAAGAACAACAAAATTATGGATGAACTCTAAATTGCCAGGAAACATTAACTTTCATAAAAAAACACACACGCAATTTTTGCAAAATTTTACAGCTTTACCACAAAAACACAGATAAAATTTAATGGATTTACATGAAAATAAAACATGATTTCACACGGCAAACGCGCAAATTCTACAATAATTCAAGCATTCTGGATCAAATTATAAGCGAAATTAATCCAAGTGCTATTCAGTGTGACTAAATTCTACTATACCGCATTTAAACCAAATGACTCTGATAGCGCGCTATGTTTTACCATCTGAGAGACCAGTTCAGAAAATTATTAAGTTCTTAGTTATAGAAGGCTACACTGGTGAACAACTCGCCCAACGTTTACTAGATTTCTTAAGTAAGAACGGCATTGATATCAAAGATTGTCGTGGACCAAGCTTTGATGATGCCAGCAACATGAGCGAAAAATACGGCGGTCAAAAAGCACGAATTAAAGAAATAAATAAGTATGTAGAATGCATTCCTTGTCTTTCACATTCGTTCTTTTGCTAAGTGAGCAAAAAATACAGCGGCCTGCAAGCACGTATTAAATAAATAAATAAGTATGCAGAATGCATTCCCTATCTTGCACATTCATTCTATTGCTAAGTGAGCAAAACATACAGCGGCCTGCAAGCACGAATTAAATAAATAAATAAGTATGTAGAACGCATTCCCTGTCTTACATATTCATTCTTTTGCGAAGTGCGTTGTATAGAAGCATTTATTTATTCCAATTATATTGAATCTATGCGCGAAATTATAGCACAAAACTTGGAAATGAAAACTTCCCTAGAATTTGTCACTAAACAATACGATGACATAATAATAAAAGTAGAGGAAATTGATAGAGAACGAAAAATCGATCATGCCTATATTAATCAACTGGAAAGTAAAGTCGAGAATTTAGAGCGTATTTTATGTCTTACAAAGATTGAAATCAGAAATATACCAAAGAAAGAAGGTGAAAATAAAGAGGATCTGCATAGAGTAGTTTCCGAAACAGCTAAAGTTCTAGATATGCCTGTCGAACGACAGGATATAAAGGATATTTTTCGAATTAATAAAAAAGGTGGAGGATCATCTATTATAGTCGACTTTGTCTCGGTAACTACAAAGGAAAATATACTGCATAAAGTCCGTAATTTCAATCGCAATAACGCCCAAGCTAAGTTAAACACATCCCATATTAATATACCAGGTGAATTAAAACCAATATATCTATCAGAGAGCTTGACTATGAAGGCACAACGATTATTTTACCTGGCGAGGAAATTTGCGACCGAAAATGGATTTAAGTTCTGCTGGACCTCACTGGGAAAAGTCTTTCTCCGACAAAAAGAAGGAGATCAATACATACACGTAAAAGACGAATCTGATCTAAAATCCAAATTACCACTATGACTGTATAGAGAACTCTCACGTCTTGCTCATTTACTGCTTGTTGTTATATTTTTTTTTTTTTCTATCTGCAAATGCTCTCTTTTTGTAAAACACATAAACAAAAATTCATCGAACACACTCAAACAAAACCACTTAACACAATACAAACAAACAACATAATTACTTACACACATAATATAAATTGTTCTCGTGTGAGTATGCCTGACATCATTTATCCAGCACTAACTCTCACCACGTCTATCATAATAATTTGCTCCCCAGTATGCAACAAAAATTATATACGTTTATTCAATGGCTAACATGGACAATAACATTTCAACACAGATAGATAACTTCACTGTGGCATCTTCTTATCACTGTGATACGGACGCTTGTAACGAAATCATGAAAAGCTGTAACTCTTCTTTAAAAATTATAACTCAAAACATCCGAAGTATCTATAAAAATTTAGATGGTTTTCAGGCTCAATTGGCTAGGCTATCGTATGAAATTGACATCATAATCTTGACAGCAACAACAACAACAGCCCAAAACGTCCACTGCTGGACATAAGCCTCTCCCATGATGGGAGGAATTTGCCGTAATCTCCACGCTTGGCAGGCGGATTGGAGATCGCAGTGATGAAAGACTAACAGAAAACGCTGCTGCCCATTCTCTGGTCTACGGAGGCGCAAGGTGTTCTGCCTCAGACATTAGTCGCCTTATACGACACCCGTGAGTGTAATGGGTTGGTTCTATTCTACTCTGCCGAATACCACACGGCTTAATCTTGACAGAGTGCTGGTTAAATGCTGACAAACCGATACCGACTATGGAAAATTACGTGACATATTCTAGCAAAAAATATCTAAATCAAAACGACGGTATTGTAATATTTGTTAAAAGCAATATCAAATGTACGGTTGAAGAACCAGACTCATTAGGGGCTAACTTTCTTCTGTTGAAAATCGATTCCGATACTTGTATTCTAGCTTCCTATAGATCACCATCAATATATTGTATCGATGGATTCCTTAACTCCCTGGAAAACATATTAAGTAAATTAAAAGCGAATAACATAATGCTGGTAGGAGATATTAATATAGACATAAAACCTAATAATACAGATAGAAATAGTTCGCCATATCTAAATCTAACTGCAAAAATGGGCCTCTTACCGGGACATACCTTTCCTGCTAGACTGCATAACTGCCTCGATCACATAATGATTAGAACCACTACTTGTGCAACAGTTATAGTTATGGACTCCACAGTCAGTGACCACGCCTCTGTAATGGTATGTTTAGGTAGAGTTTCCTCTATAAACAAGAACCATAAAAAAAAAAATTACAAAAGTTAACTATGAGAGCGCTATTGAACAATTAAAAACTACAGATTTTACTTTTATTTCACAAAGTTGTGATGCAAACGATGCCGCTACAAGGTTTGTCGAATGTCTTAGGTCCACGGTATCCCAACACTCAACAGTAGCGAAAGTTCCTAACCGTAAAGTAGTCCTTAAGCCTTGGATGACACCTGGCCTCTTACGGTGTGTTCGACACAGGGATAACCTCCACCGAAAATTCCTGGCAGACCCAAAAAACGGGATTGTTGAGTTATCTTACAAAAGGTATCGAAATCACTGTAATTTGCTACTCCGGAAACTTAGAAACGCCTACGAAAGCTCCGCTTTAAAATCTGCAAAAGACAACAAAGAAACATGGAATATTATAAAATCTATTACTAATCAAACTGGAAAACAAAAATCAGCTGACAATCTTCTACCAGCTACTGAAACTGCGGACAAGCCTTATGCCATTGAGCAAATAAACCATTATTTCTCGAATATTGGTAAGCTATTGGCAGACAATATCATAAAAAACCGAAATTCCTCACTACCCCCTTACACCATCGAAACACCCCCTGCGCGAGATTCTATGGTCCTACTTCCTCCGGACGAGGCTGAAGTAGAGGCAGTCATTAACAACCTAAAAAATGATTGTGCCACAGGATGGGACTCTATTCCAGCTAAACTCCTAAAACTGGGTAAAGAAGTGCTAGTTCCACCTATTACAAAACTTATTGAAGCCTGCTTTGAACAAGGTGTTTTTCCTCGGATCTTTAAGAAATCCCTAATTACACCAGTTCACAAGGGAGGAAATCAAGACGATGTACAGAATTATAGACCTATCTCAGTTTTATCAGCACTATCAAAAATATTGGAAAAATTGTTGAACCGTAGACTCATGAAATACCTAGAGCACTGCAAAATAATTTCGGATGCACAATTTGGATTTAGGCCCGGGAAAAGCACCGCAGATGCAGTTAATCAACTCGTTGATTACGTGACTGGAAAACTCGACGCAAAGCAGAAATGTCTTGGTGTTTTTCTGGACCTAGCCAAGGCGTTCGACACCGTCTGTATTCCAACCCTTGTGACCAAGTTAGAGCATGCTGGAATCCGGGGAAAGGCTCTGGGAATATTTACAGACTTTCTCAACGACCGGACACAAAAAGTAAAGATTGGTGAGGTCATTAGCAACGAAGCCAGGGTTGATTACGGTGTGCCTCAAGGTAGCTGCCTATCCCCCAGTCTTTTCCTGGTCTATGTGAATGACCTATGCCAGCAATCTCTTGATTATGGCAAAATCTTTAGCTATGCCGATGACACGGTATTAGTATTCCACGGTGAGTGTTGGGATGCAGCACGGGAAGCTGCTGAGACAGGCTTACGTAAAATAATCCATTGGCTGGAAGCTAACTTACTAACCCTTAACATTTCGAAAACCTCATTTTTACAATTTACTTTCGCCAAAACCAAACCTACAGTAATAAGTCTCAAAGCACACTCCTGTGACGTCGCAAACAGTAGTTCTCCATGAACATGTCTTCCAATCACACAACAAAAAATAATGAAGTACCTAGGAGTGATTCTAGACGACGGACTTAGCTGGCGACCCCACATTGAACAGACCTCCTCCCGCGTTAGGAAACTTATATGGGCGTTTAAAAAACTACGACAAGTAGCCGAGTTTAAGCTTCTCCGTACGGTTTATCTGGCACTGGCACAGTCAATCGTAGGTTACTGCATTACTGCTTGGGGAGGTGCTTGTAAAACCTACATGATACGCCTCGAGAGAGCCCAACGCTCACTGTTAAAAGTCATGACCTTCAAGCCGTACCGGTTCCCTACAAGAACTCTGTATGAATGTTGTCAAGTAGTTACAGTGAGACAACTATACCTGCTCAAACTTATTTTGAAACAGCATGAAAAGACACCGAAAAATCACGCAACTAGACATAAGAGAACTATCGGTAATGCATGTAGTACAGTCAATTGCAAGACAGCATCCGCTCGACGGCAACGTCTTTATTTATCTACTTATTTATATAATAAAATAAACATCATCCTCAACTTCAACCCACTAACAAAAAATAAAACAAAGATAAAACTAAATACTTGGCTTCAAACACTGGATTACCAACAGACGGAAAACTTAATTAAAGAACAATACTCGCGATGACTAATAAACCCAAGTCCAGCCACCAATCACGATCACTCACACCACACATCAAACACACACACACACACACACACACACACACACCACACAAAAGCACGCATGCATTATTTGTAATGGTTATGTTTTATTTTTTTTATTTCTGATGCTAAATGATGTGAACATAAGTACCAAAAACGGGTGAAGACACTGACTCCCGTAACACAGGTCTCACCTAGCACAGGAGTCAGGGTTTCAAATGGAAATGTATAACTTTTTTCTTTGTGTCAATAAAAATATTTTATTATTATTATTATTGAAAATATTTACAATTTTTTCCGCTTCTACGAAAGCTCTTACTTCGAAAATTCCGATTTTGAAAAGATCACAATCCACACATATTTGCCGGATGCTAATGCCAAAGTATTTTCATGAGGTTTTAAGTTTCAAGCTAGTTTTAGATGAAATTTAATTTTTTTTTTAACTTTTTAATATAGATCAAAAAGCAGTATCGCTACCATGCTTACGGACTAGCTTCTAAGATGAACAAGTTGGAAACGGGAATAGTGACAATTATGTGAAATAGGATTCTAGGACGCGTGCAAGGGACTAGTGCGTCGTTGCAATCGTCGACCGCAACGGTCGACGGTAATACGGGATAAACCCTTTACGAATCATCATAATATTATGGAAATTTCCAAACAATGCGATCTACATTTTCAGATATTAAAGCAAAAGCCAAAGATTTCATAGCCTGTCATGAACATCAGCAACAGACTTCGAGACGACGCAATCTAAACACAAAATACAACCATTTTAGCGGTTCTTGACGAGTTTTTTTTTAAAGAAACACTGACGTGGTACTTCCTGGCCACGCCACAAAAGCAATTAGTATCGAAGTAATACAAAAAAATGTTCATATGTCCATTATTGTACATGATTAAAAAAAAGTAGTAAGTAAAGTAAGTATTTAATCTGTAGAATGAAGCGTGGTAAACGGTTGCCTGTGAGTAAGAAGAACAGAAATCTGCCAGACGTCGATACAGACGCACGACACTAGTCTGGAATTAGATGATAAAAATAATGAAGAAATTGAATATTTTAATATAAGTGATGAGTGTTGGCAAGACAGTCGACCAAAACTGACAATACACAAACCAACAAACCTAGTATTCACAAGTATTCTAGAAAACTGTTGCCAAAGTTCAAATGGACAAATATCTTCAGTGAACTATGACTATTTCAGCGGTTCTAATACACTTGACGAGTTTTTTGAAAAAGAAACACCTGGTAAACATTTAGAAATTGGAAAGTTTGTTAACATTATTGAGAATATGAGAAGCTCGAACATATATTTTTTCGGTCCAAAATGATACCTAAAAACCCGCCTTTCAACCAATGTGCCCTGCCAACGATGACCGAATGCATATGGTCATTTTGTTGTATAACGTTTTTATTTGTCGGCTTCAAATAATAACGGTCTTCCGCAAGCCTTCCGGCTTCAGTCAGTATAAGGATAACATTATGGAAATTCAGGTTTGTGTTCTATTTGAGATTTTAGTTGCCTGTATTGGCAACTACAGACTTTCTCAAGTTATTATGCCTTGTGACTGTGACTGTAGCTTGGCTTTTTTTCGACATTCAAAAGTGCCTATAGTGGTCTAATCTAATTGAAATAAATGCTTTGAGTTTAAGTATTACTTCGTTGCGGTTCTTTAGGTACTTTGTTGAGTAAAGAACTAAAATGAATGATGAATGCAATTTGATTATTAAAGTTAAAAATGTGAAGACAAAAAAAGCAATAAGGTTAATAATCTTCCCTTTAAAATAAATTGTCACCTAATATAAAACGATACTGAATTCTGAGCTTGATGAACTCAAGCAAAAGCATTTGGAGAATCAATTGGGCCAAATCTACTCTGTGAAATGTCGATAAGTTAAATTAACCTTCATTTTGGAAGACATTAATCCAATTTGTCGGTTTGTTACTCCCCGGGAAGTTTACCTTCCTTTCTTTCATTTATCTTTTGATTAATTTCAAGGAAGAAGCTCAAAAGATCTCTAAGTGAATTCTGTTAATGTGTTTAATTCAATTACGTATATTTTTAGGCTATTCAAGGATTTTTGAAATTAAAAAAATACATTATTTTTTTTCAAAATTTCTCTTTTTGTTCTAATACAAAAAGTTTACTTGAAATTTGTAGCGTTTTTCGATGATAGATTTCTAAGCTGTGGAAAAAAGAAAAACAAAACTAGGTAGGTATGCCATAAGCTTGTATCACCTAATATACCCATTTTTTTTTGGAAAGTGATAAAACAGTCATCCGGTATGACAGTAAATCATTATTAAATACATGTAACCGTAATTTCCTAATAATATTACTTTTCTAAAATTATCTTATCCAAAAAGTTTTATCTCGTTACATTATTTTAATATTAAAATTGTGATTTCGGGAAAAAATCACCAAGGGAAGTCTTGATGGAAGTTTTAATAGACTCCAACGTTAACTTAAAAAGTTTCAGAATACGCGTTGGAGGTAATTTTGACGAGCGGTATACATACTCTTTTGTGGTACGGAAAATTTAATAAAATAATAACGTGGGAAGGCATTCTAGTAACAGCTTATAAACTGTTATTGCTGTATATAATGTCTCCTAAGAACCCCCAAAGATTTTTATTACAGCATCATTGTTGTCAACTGCTTTTGTTATTCAAATATCTTTAATTTTAAGGCAACGAGAATGCCGTGATTATAAGATTTAAATAAATTGAGGATTTCCTCAAGGGAGTTTATTAGGTCCAACATTGTTTTCATTTATTTTGTCTCTGCAAACAATTTAATAAGTTCTGCGAACTAAGTGCGATAGCGATTTGTAATGTCAAGTATCTCAAATCAAGCATTTCAATTTCAACAAGATCAGGCCACGGCAAGTGCATAATGTCGTAGAAAACTTCGGTACTTACTTTATTTACTACGCGGCAGTTCTGCATGATGAATTGAAATAGGGTTACCGAGTGTCTCAGTTAGAAGGTAGCGTTGTAAGCTGGGAACTTACCTACATACAAATGGGACTTTTATTTCAATAGGCAGATCTTATGCCTGTTTAAGCTAGGTGGTTTCAGAATTTTCAATTTGAAAATGACTAAATTGTTACAAATATATTTTGATAGTTGTATATCAATAACCTACGTACCTATATCGGAGTTTGTTTTAATTAAGCTTAAGTGTATAGAACTGCAATACCAACCTACCAACTTAATTATAGTTAGGGCAAACCATTTATTATTAAGAAAAAACTAAGCCTACAATCACTTTTTTGTGAATGCTGGTTAATCTGTAATTGGCGACTGTGTAAGTTTAAGACTGTAAACACTGTTACATACTTAAGAGTGCGGCGCCATCCGCTCGCAACTGCAATTCGAAGCGAAGGCAAAAACACGTTGAAATATTGTTGTCTCTGTTTCACACTCCCCGGTCCGTTGCGTAGCCGCGCGTGAGCGTGTGTGAATAGAGTGTACCTATGCGTGTGTGAGTGTACCTATAGTGTTTGGTGTTTACCTTTTTAGTAGTTATCATGTTCATTATTTGCTTTATTTTTGTTAGTTACTTTGTGCAATCGTTAGTATATGTGCAGAATAGTAATGCGTTTTTAGGAAATCTGTCTACAATGTTTTTATCTCAAATGTTAGATTAACTCAAAATCTAGGCTTTGTTGAAAAAAAATCTGGGTTACTTACTACTCTTTCTATACCACTAATGTTGGTAACGAATAAGTATACGGTTCGCCTGAAAATCTGAAATAAAAGTACGTACCTACTGCGGGTCTAAAATGGCCGCTTTAGCAGAATCCACGCAGAATCTTAGTATGAATCACGTCAAAAATTTAAAATTCTTAAAATGGACTTTATATTTATGAGGTTAAAGTCCATTTTAAGAATTTTAAATTTTTAACGTGATTCATATTACGATTCTGATAAAGCGGCCATTTTAGACCCCCTGGTGGCTTAGTGGTGGCGGCCCCGACTTACGAACAGTAAGGCGCGGGACAAATACAAGAGGCGTCGGGCGCGGACATGGCGCGGGCGGCTTCCTATTCTATTCAAATATCATACAAAATGCATGGAAATAAAGTGCAATTTAGGCTACACGGTATATCATTGCGCTGACGAGGATGTGACGATATACCGTGTGTTGTATTTGTCCCGCGCCCATAGACTTAGTACTTATAATACTGCCCGCGCCTAAGTCGTAGGTTCGAACCCAGGCAGGCGCATTACTTTGTGTAATTCATCAACTCTGCTCTCAAAACCGTGAAGGAAAACATCGTGAGGAAAGGAAACCGGCATAAGTATCCTAGAACATAAAAGTAGGTAGGCAGTAGGTAGGCAGTAGGCAGGCAGTAGGCAGGCAGTAGGCAGGCAGTAGGCTGGCAGTAGGCAGGCAGTAGGCAGGCAGTAGGCAGGCAGTAGGCAAGCAGTAGGCAGGCAGTAGGCAGGCAGTAGGCAGGCAGTAGGCAGGCAGTAGGCAGGCACTAGGCAGGCAGTAGGCAGGCAGTAGGCAGGCACTAGGCAGGCAGTAGGTAGGTAGGTAGTAGGTGCTCATCAAGACGAATCAAACGAGCCCAAACTCGAAGCGGTTGCGTCGTTTTATTACGGAGATCCTTTGGCCCCCCTTTCAGTTTCATCATCAAACCCTGATTACCATTTAGGACCAATTTACTTCAAGATCAATTAAACGAGCCCAAACTCGACGGGGTTATGTCGTTTTATTACGGACTTCCAATGGCCACCTTCCAGCTCCATTATCAGACCCTGGATACCACCTAGCACCAAAGTACTCGCCAAGACAAATCATACGAGCCCAACCTCGATGGGGTTATGTCGTTACATTATAGAATTCCTATGGCCACCTATAGCATTGTCACGCGATATACCTACAATACATATGCGTGCAAAATTTCAGCTCAATCGGTAATCGGGAAGTGGATCAAATTTTACTTGCAAGACCTGATTACTTACAGATTATGAGATTACAGACAAACATCGGGACACGTGAAACTATATCAAAGCTTGTAAAATAAAACATAATATTTATTTAGTCGGTAGGTACCTAGATACCCTTATGTTATGATTATGAATGAAACCTATTACTTAGTCGGACATTTGAATCCCAAACACATCTAATTCAGTATGTACTAACCCAGTGTAATGTAATTTCGATTATGAACGAGAAAAAATATGTGTAGGTAGGCAGGCATTTTCTTGGTCTGAGTTTAAAAAAACCGGCCAAGTGCGAGTCGGACTCGCGCACGAGGGTTCCGTACCATTATTATCAAAAAAGGGCAAAATAATCACGTTTGTTGTATGGGAGCCCCCCTTAAATATTAATTTTATTCTGTTTTTAGTATTTGTTGTTATAGCGGCAACAGAAATACATCATCTGTGAAAATTTCAACTGTCTAGCTGTCACGGTTCATGAGATACAGCCTGGTGACAGACAGACGGACAGACAGCGAAGTCTTAGTAATAGGGTTCCGTTTTTACCCTTTGGGTACGGAACCCTAAAAATGATGAAAACAAAAAGGTAGGTAGATACTTACTGTGAGATACATCCCATCCCAACGTTTGGAGTCCATGTTGCTAACCTTTATATAATTATGTTTATGTAGGTACCTGTTTTGTAACCTAAATTTAACCAAATCGTAAGCAAATATCGCAGTCCGTAAACAAAACAAAAGTCGTAATAAAGTAGGTAGGTAGGTTACTCGATTCCAAATCACAAGGAAAATCTAAATCCAAATTCGTAGCATAGGTCAAGAAGTGTCAAAAATATTACGATACAATTGGCAAACAAATACGTACGCACAACGCAATCAAGTAATCGTCTAACATTGACGAATGAATTGCCCCGGCCGGGTGGCGAGGTGCGCACGCACACATTTACATTTTTCACTATACTCAACACATCCAAATGTTCTGTCCCGCGCCACGCGCCCCGCCCCAGCTCAATGCTTGATGCGATAGCACGACTTCCGATGAACATTTGTGATTAATTTGAGTGTGTGCCGTAATACCAAAAATGATGAATGAAAACTCAATGCTTTTCCATTTTTTTTTTAATATTATTTAACTTAACAATATAAGACATGTTTCGATTTGAACAATATTACAAATACTACCGTTTTTAATATAGAACAGATGAGATGAAAACATCGTATTTAAACTGTAAAAATGTGAGATATTCAATTTGTTTGCATTTCGCTTTTGGTAAGTATTTTGAAAAAAAATAAATGTAGAAACCTAGGTAATTACCATCTTGTTCCGAATAACAGCATATTAAGGTGGAAATATGCTCAAACTGAAAATGATTTTGGTATTACGTTTGTATGGACAAATTCATGCTCCCCGGCCCCTTAAGATATCTTGTACTCAGAAGCTGATGAACCTTTAAGTATTAATAAATAAATAAATAAGCACCAACAAACAGCCTATCCTGTCGCAGGTCTGCTGGCAGTTTTTTTTTAAACATTAGTTCCCTGGTCGATCTTTTTATACCCATGTTTCCATTGTCATTTATATGTAAATACTAGCTGACCCGCGCAACTTCGTCTGCGTCACATAACATAGCTTATAACATGTCATTTTGTGCATTCAATTACGAACAAAAACCTTTTAAAATCAATATTGCTTACCTCCCATAACATACGGCGCGCAGCGTGACAATATGTAGCCTAATGCGGTCCTTGGTTTACAAAGAACTTTTTTGTAGAATTTCAGTTCAATCTATCCAGTAGTTTTGGCGTGAAGCCGTACCATACACACAGACAAACAGACAAAAATTCTAAAAGTCACTTTTTGTCATCTGTTACGTTTTTCTAACAAAAGCCACTTATTTATTCTTGAAAATTCTCAATGTACAGTTTTTCTTTCGTTACTGTTTTCTTATATGTATAGATTATTTAACAATAGTTGATAGAGCAAGTCGAAGCTTTCCCTAACCGAGCCTTTACTAAGGTACTAAGTTTACAACTCGTCTGACGTTAATATTTCAGGAAAAAACTATAATATCAGTTATTTCATACATGATAAACTGGTTTTTATTCACCAGGTACCGCCAACGACGCTGGAGAATTTCCTCAACAGGATAGAGGAAGGCTACTGCAAGTTCCACAACCCTTACCACAATAACCTCCACGCGGCTGACGTCGCACAAACCGTTCATTACATGCTGTGTCAGACTGGACTGATGGTAAGAAATACTTTAAAGTAGATAAGTAAGGAAGGATGTCATGGGGAGAGGCCTTTGCCTAGCAGTGGGATAACGTAGGCTAACAGTAAGTAAAGAAGGTCGAAATTGTTTAAAATATTCAATCTATAGTGTGCAACTGCTAATAATATTGTACCACTCAGAAATCTAGTTAGATTTATTAATAGGGTTGTACGAGTAGCACAACCCTGTTTAATAGACTGACCCCCTATTACATGGAACTTTAACATGACTGACAGAGGACATATGCAGGGCGGATATTACCCATCACCTCCAACTGTTCCTGGCAATGCTAAACAGATGCTTCTCTCTGTTCCACTTCCCAACCATCTGGAAAGAAGCAGTAGTCGTGATCATCAGAAAACCAGGTAAGGAGGACTATGCGCACCCCAAATCATACAGGCCGATTGGACTATTGCCTATTCTGGGTAAAATATTGGAGAAAATGCTGGTACGTCGCATATATCGCCACAGGCTAGCAGGAGCCAGTACGGTATCCTGGTGGCCAGCGATGAAATGCTGATTGACAGAAACAAGTGCCCGGTAAACATAAGACGTCTGGTAGATAGCTACGTACTGGACAGGAAGGTAATGATTCGATATGCAGGAGCTGAGTACGCACAAAAAGCACAAGCAAGCAGATATACACCGCAGTACCGGAGCCGGTCATTTTGTACGCACACAAACGAAGTAGGAATGAGAAAGCAACTCAACACCGTTCAGCGAAGATTTGTGCAGAAAAAGGAGGCTTATAGGACAACGTCGCTGAACTAGGCCTTGTTACTCTCCGGTCTGCTTCCACTAGATCTCAGGACTCGGGAAGCAGCCTCTTATTATGAAGAGAAAACAGGATACTCTCGAAATATGACAGGAGACCAAGGGATCGAAATACCAGTCCCTTACACGGAAATACCACACCCAGCGAGTCAATTTGGTATAGGTTCAAGTGCAGTTAAACGGTGCAGAAATGGACCAGCAAGGAGATTAAGCTAGATAATTTCTGCACCGTTTATCAGGCCGAAGTAAACTATTAGCTCAAAGCCTCGGAGCTGGCACAGAAGCACACCTCAGCCGTTGTCAAAGTCTATTGTGACTCTAGATCAGCCCTGGAAACCGTCAGCCGAGGCGTCGTCTCCCTCCATCTCTTAGCATTTGCAACGCAAAAGAACATCCAGGCACTGAAAAATTGCGGTAAAACCCTTAAGTTGTTCTGGATCAAGGCACATGCAGGGATGGAAGGGAACGAGTTGGCAGACGTGTAGTCGAAAGAGGCAGCGATAAGCAGCGAAACAAGGCCACACTACGACCTGTGTCGGGCTTCATGCGACAAGCGACAAATCTGAATGGAGTCGCTTGACGAATGAAACACATGATACGGATCGAGCGAAACGGCCGCAACCACGAAAATTCGTCTCCCTGAAGCAATTGCAGCTTGCCATAAAGTCAGAAAAATTGAGCTCAACAACCTCATCTCTCAGTACATGTGCTTACAGCATATTAGGTTCTGCAAGTACTTGAATCTTGCTTCAAATGCACGGAGAGCATGTTCTTGTGACTTTTCAAAAAACGAGAGCATGCAACACCTGATCACGCGGAGTGCCCAATATTGCGAATATTGGGCACTCCGTCATTAACAAACATAACCTCCAATCGGAAATGTAATCACCCTTAAAATAAAGAATTTTATACTACACCTGCTTGGAAAGTACCTTGATACTTTATCAAATTTACGGTAGAAAGTACGTCATTGCATATCGAACAAATATGCGGGGAGAAAACACATCTGAGCGAGAGAGAAAAGTGTATGAAAATCCATTTCTTACGTGGTTTTTCTTTTTTAATTTTGGGTAAGACTATGCGCCGGTAACCTAAATATCAAAAGCCAAAAAGTTTTTACAGTGAGTTTTTATCTCCAAGTTCGCAAAATGACACTGGCCACTAGCTGTGTGTTGGATGGTGTCGGGCTGGCAGTGCGACCCTGCGGCGGCAGGATAAACAATTTGAAAAAAGAACATGTGAAAATTGCAGACGCCATTGGCGCCATTTCCAATTTGTGTGTTGTTTGAGGATTCAGTTTTCGTAGAATTTATTTTCCTCGTAGGTGTAGTATAAAGCACTATGTATCACTCGAGAGAAAGTGCGATTCCCGATCTCGGGTGTTTTAAAGCCCTCGCCTACGGCTCGGGCTTCAAACGACACCCTCGACGGTAATCGGTCACTTTCTACTCTCGGTGAACAATGTACTAAAAAATATCAGTTGACTATAAAAATCAGTCATGATGATTTAAAAGTTAATAAATGGATCTGCAAAAAATTGTGAATAAAGTTTTGTATGAAATGTAATTTGCAAACCATTCAAAAATATCCCTGATTAACCATGTCAGAGAGACACTGGCCGGGCAGGAGTGGTTTTTAACCCGTTCAAGTCCGGCACTAAATCGACTGTCTCACAGCCTGCAAGCTAGTCGAGATGTCCGTGGGGATTTATTTCCCACACCTGCCAAAAAAAAAACGTGCCTGACAAAATGAGGATGCACTAAAGATACACTTAGGTACACCTTTCGGGGATTTCAGGCTTGATATTTGAACAAAAAGGAGCTCATATAAACAAAAGAAAATAACGGATATTATCCCGTGAAAGCCTAAAACAGTGCATTGATATTAGAATTCACAAAAACAATATTGTATGTTTTATGTTACAACTCATTAGAAATTTCCTGTAATGTTAGCAGCGTTTGTGTTAAATAAAAAAACTAATGTGTAGTATGTTGTGTAGCAAAATAATAACAAAGGATATTTATGGAAATTATAGTTCCATAAATGTCGACAAAACTGATATAAGGTCATGACTGTTAAGTACAAGATTTTTATCGGTTTTATTTTGACATCAGTGATTTATGTGAATACTTTTGATGCCAATGATGACAAAGATTGATTATACAGAAATCGAAATAAAATTACACACAAGTTACACACTTTGGACAAACAATTTAAGTCCTACAGAAGACAAGCTTACTAACGAGCACACTTAGTTTAAACAGCCAAACTTTAACTTGAAGTTAAGAAGCTCAATTAACAAGACAATACTAAAGTCCAGGAGAAACCAAAGTAATTTGACTAGTTTAATCAGAATGGAATTAATGCGCCATCGCAACTTTAACCGATGCTGTTTACTTTGGCGCATAAGACGTAACTTGTGAAAAAGTTCAGAAAATTATCTCATAAACTTTGCTGTAGAACACTTCCGGTTACGACGTAATTTTGACCCAATTTCAACTTATTTATCAGAATTTAATATTCTCAACTACTTCTGATTATATTATGATATAATAATTTAGAAACAGGTATGTTTTTTTGGCTGGTGGGTGCACAAAAGTAAACACATTTCCCAAATATTTTATTTTAATTTTAGTAGTAAGTATTTTCAGTATTTAAATTAAAATTCCTACCTAGTATTTCATAATAACATACCATTAAGGCGACTACATGAGCTAAACGCGAGTTTTATAATGCAAAAAAGAATATGATTCAATGCATTAAACAAAACCAGAAAATATATATGATATTCTTCAGGATATATGCAATTACGATAATGTTTTGAAAGCATAATACAACTAATTTTATTTGATTGAAAAAATCACGAACCTAGCTCTAAAATTTTCTTTTAACAAGTAAAAACCATACTAAAATACATGCGATCATTCTGATTTTTTGGCAAATAATTCTACAAGCAACATATTAGCATCATAGTGTTTTACTTTTTTAGTCCAATCAATATTTTTTTTGTAAATCGGAAAACATCACTCATTTCGCACTATTCGGCCCGCAGTGACTGACGTAAACAACCACTTCGTAGTGCAAGCTGATTAGAACCTTATTCTAACAGCATTTCAAAAGAAGTTTGAACCACCACAAATAGAGTTGCTAATTTAGCTGTAATCGCCTTAAGCACATATTGTGTGGGCAGTAATATACACATGCCCTAAACAGTGTTATTTGCATTTACTTGCTAGCTCGAGATATAATATTCAAATCATCAATATCTTAAGTCGACGCAGTAAAATTTTCGCCAGAACTCATAACAACACCAAAGATCAACAATTCAACTTATCTCTTTACAGAACTGGCTATCAGACCTAGAGATCTTCGCGACGTTGATAGCAGCTGTGGTCCATGACTACGAACACACGGGAACCACCAACAACTTCCATGTCATGTCAGGATCCGACACCGCCTTGCTGTACAATGACAGGGCTGTCCTCGAGAACCATCATATAAGTGCTGCTTTCAGGTAAGAATTCTTAGATGATGAAACCTTTTAGATGTTTTATAGTCTGTTTCTTCACAGAATATTCGGTTCCCTATCTATTTGCATACAATTTTAAGACCTAATATAACTTGGCATACTTTTGTTACTACTAATTATATTTTTGCATAACATTTTTACGCATAACAGCTTACGCATATTTTTTTTAAGCATAATTTAACTAATCATAATAATTATTAAGCATAACATTGTTAGGCATAAATTGATTTACGCATAATGATACTAAAACATATTTTTTATAGGCATAACAAAGAAGCATAATCCTAAAATGTTAGACATACCCTGATTGGATATACCAATTTATTTTGACGATTGTAATAAAACCATCTCTCCGAAGCAGGTAACACATAACATATTTGTTTTGAACATAGTTGATTGTGAACATATGTGAGTTTTTTCCCTGTAAGAAGCATGCAAACAAGCATACACCATGCATGCAGCAAACATGCAGCTTGCAAACATTTAAACAAGCATACACCATGCATGCAGCAAGCATAAAGCAAGCATGCGAGCAGCAAGCATGCAGCAATCATGCAGCAAGCATGCAGCAAGCATGCATTCAGCAATCATGCAGCATGCAAGCAAGCATGCAGCAAGCAAGCATGCAGTATGCAACATGCAGCAGGCAAGGTTTCTGTCACGGCTCCGGCGCTGCGGGGCACCGGCGGTCCCACGCGAGCTTATCGTCGCAGATGTGTTTAACACTCACCACCTGCTCCTCAACTCGCAGGCCGCCTTGCCCCTCCGCGCCTACGCGATTTTAAATTACACTCTAGGGGTAGGGCAGACAAGACTACGTGGAGTCGGTTTTGCAGCGATTCGTTTTTGTCACTAACTTTTGTAGTACAACTTAATGAATTTTTAATTCAAAATAAATACGTAAAAATAACTCAAATTTTATTCTGATATTTAAATTATTTGTATGCCTAAATACTATTATGCTAATAGTCATTATGCCTAGTAACATTATGCAAAATTCAATTTATGCCAAAACAAATTAGCCTTCAAGATGATTATGCCAACATAAACAGTATGCCAAAAAAAAATTTGGCAAAGTATTATTATGGCAAAACAAATTATGCCAAAACAGTTATGCCAAAGTATATTAGGAAAAAGAAGATTATGCAAAAAAAAGGGATCCCGAATATTCTGATAGGAATCAGCGACCTCATCTAGTTTTTAAATATTTACTTTTTTGTTGTGATTGACGTGTTTTGGCATTAAAATTGGTTTTCACAAATACTAGAATAAACGCTCTCTATCATTTAATGTAGCTAATATAGCTGTATATACCTATAAAAGGTGTAAAACACCTTTTAATGAAGCCGAAAAGCACTTGTTCTCCTTGTCATTGCAATATTTTTTTTTGTTCTACACCATACCTTCTAGTTACGGAGATATTGGGAGTCAAAGTTCCAACTTTTTCACAAGTTTTTTTTAGATACAAGTTTTTAATGTAAGATTTTTACTTTAAACACCTCTACGACCCTCGTACTATTCAATCGATGGATTGAATGAACCGCGCTCAAAACATTGTGCTGATGGATGCATCAGCACAATGTTTTGAGCGCGGTTCATTGAGTTCTACCACAAAACATGATTTCTCACCACAAAAATAAGTCGTTTCCCAGCAATAATTTTTGCGTAAAGTTACTTAGTTTGATGAACAGTATGCTTGGTTGACGGCTTCGTGATGAGCTTCCTTAATTCTTATTCATCAAATCAAATACAGATAGACATAACATCAAAAAAGAGACAGATAAATCTATCCGAACTATACCCAAGCAAGGCTTGCTCTGTATATTAAAACAGAAAACCCTTTCGCTCAGTATGCTTTGGATCCCACCGACGATTTACATTTTAATCAAATACAAGCGCGTTCGTCTCTTGGATATCTTTCTAGACATTTATTTCAAAGGAATTATACTCGTAATAGTTTTTTTTGAGGAGTTTGTTTGCACTTGTGCAGTTATCGATTTGTTGACCAGTTTTTTTAAAAGGTTTATTTGAAACCTTCGAAACTACTATTACATACTCGGAGTTACATACATTTATTAACTTGTTCATGGAAGGTTGGATATGAAATGAAATTGAATACGAAACTATTCTGGAACTAAGGTCCGGGACGGTCGGGGGGGTCTGGGTCGTGGGGGTGGGTCCTGGTTCTAGGTTAAACTCTTATAATTTTGCAAGTGTTGTACACTCCTATAATTGACAAGTTCACTGTAATCTGAAAATTCTACTGTGTTTCTTGTATGTGTATTAGTGAATAAGCTGTTGGAGAGCCATAAATAAATAAATAAACTTCACGTGTGTCGCCCATGTGCTATGCAGACAAAAATTTCCAAAAAAAAAATTGTTGTCTGAGAAGTCGGTTTACGGGCGATAGTTTTACGTGAACACGTCATTTTCGTCAATTCACATGATATTAGTGATTTTAACATAAAAATAACTGCATCCCCCTTTTCACCCCCTTAAGGATTGAAATTCTAACAACAACGTTGCGTTAGCTTTCAACCATACGCCTAGATATTAAATTTTGTGATTTTTACTTCGAAAATTAAGGACTTTCCATACACAACTTCATCCCCTTTTTAAACCCTTTGGGGGTGGAATTATCAAAAATGCAGAGACACATACATTAATTTTCGATCGTCAGCCTAAACACAAAATTTTAAGATCCTAACTTTAAAACTGACAAACTTTCATACAAATTATCATCCCTTAACTCCCTTAGGGGTTGAATTTCGAAAAATCCTTCCTTATTCCTTGTCTACATTGTAAAGGGAACCACTGTGCAAATTTTCAGTTTTCTAGGTCCAAGGGTTTGGGCTGGGCGTTGATCGCAGGATTCGTGACACTTTTTCGTGCGTGCAACCGATGTTCATCGATTTAGAAGACGTTATCCCGTCAAAAAAATATTTTCTATTTTTTTTTTATAATGATACATACTGAGGAGCTGCTGCTGCTGTAGCTGGATCAAGGGTTTGATTCAGAAAACGGTACTCCTGGACACAGCTCGTATTGTAACAATAATAATGACACATACTAAGGAGGTTCTCGTTTGGCAGCTGTATCGAACGCTTGATTAAGAAGCGGTATGCCTGGACACGGCTCGTATTATTATGAGGTTCCTTTCTCTGGACCCCTGACTGCTGGTAGCTTGGACCCTGTTCCGGATACCGGCGGGCTACATTTCTTTAAATATTTGAATATGTAAAAAGTAAGTAAGAAAAATGAATACACGAAATAATTTTAATCAATAAATTAATACATACATCATGTCGAATAATTTAAACCGGTTTACAAAAAACCTTAAGTCATCAGAAATCCACAGTCCCTAGACGTTCCCGGCGCTAAGGAGCCCATGACACTTGCAGCGTTTCCGCGTTGAATTGCCAGGGCTAGCCTCTGCACCAGGAAAGAACCAGAGCGTGGGTCACAGCCCCTATCTCTAAGTCGCCGGCCGATCTCGGCCACAAATTTGATAGCGTCGGACACCCAGCACCCAGTGGTTTCCACAGCCAGTGGGACAAAATAATACGTTGGCTCTAAGGTTGCATATTTGGGCCGCTTTTTTCACTAAATAATGACACAGGTATATTTTTCCCACGATGTAATGATTACCTATAAAATATTAAATAATTTTCTTGCGTGATTTATAATGCATTCAAAAGCTTATTATATCCGAAGAAACCTTTACATAATGATGACAAACGAACAATCAGATAAGCTATTCACTGCTTTATAATGACGTCGATTTTCAATACGATACAAGTACTGAACAATTTCTAAATAAAGAATATGAAAAGCTGAGGTAAGTAGGTAATGATGGAAATTCTGAGTGAGCTGATAAAAGAATCTCGCTTTTTTAGGCTGTGAAAGCGTTATAATACCTACGATATAATTTCCCCCGAGACATGAATGTAGCTATTTTTCACTCGCAGTGTACCCAAAATGAGTAGGTATATCCGAAACGTGATGCGTAAGAGTACCTAATGCTATAAAATTAAAATATTATGACACGTTTAATAAAAACCATTAAATATTTAGTTCTTTTTTTACGCGGATTGCTATAAATTTTGAGTGTTTATTAACACTTTTGTGCCTATCGGCGATAAATAAAGCATAGGGAATCACGTACTCAGATAAAACATAGATTTTAGGACTGATATTAAAAATACGTCTCTTATAACAAGTAATATTCTACGTGCTGACACACGAAGTTTACGTGTTTATTTAAGAATAAAAAGTGAAGTCACAGTAATTATGAAGGCCCAAAATCCACAAAGTATTTACGAAGAAAAGAAAGACAGAAAAATATTTGAGGAAAACAACGGGACAAAACAAAAAAAAATAAACAGCTTGCACGTGTTCAAAGACTGAAGGCATCCAAAAACAAAACAAACAAACCAAAAATGAAACAAAACCGATTCTTTTAGAAAATACATAGTTCAACGTTATTAGTCCTGTAAAATACTTATTTTACCAGAAGCAACAATTTCCATGATAATTAACTTATCGCAAAGGAAGGAATTTATAATCAACTAGCTGTTGCCCGCGGCTTCGCCCGCGTGAAGTTCGTTAACTGTCCCACTGGATCATACTAAAGGGATAATAGTGTCCTACATGTTAATCCAGGTTATAAACTATCTATGTGCCAAATTTCATAATCATCACAATTATTATCATCACAATCATCATCACTATCACAACCACCATCATTATCACAATCACCGTCACTATCACAGTCACCATCATTATCACCAATCACCATCACCATCACTATCACAACCACCATAATTACCACAATCATTATCACAATCACAATCACAATCACCATCACAATCCGCATCACTATCGCTATCACAATCACCGTCACTATCACAATCACCATCACCATCACAATAACCATCAAAATAACTATCACAATCACCATAATCGTTATCACAATCATTATCATCGTAATCACAGTCATTATCACAATCACCATCACTATCAAAATCAGCATCACTATCACCATCACAATCACCATCACAATCACAATCACCATCACCATCACAATTACCATCAAAACAACTATCACAATCACCATCATCGTTATCACAATAATTATCATCGTAATCACAGTCATTATCACAATCACCATCACGATCACAATCACAATCACCATCACAATCACCATCACGATCACAATAACAATAACACCCACCATCACATTCACAATCGCTATCCTCGTTATCACAATCATTATCATCGTAATCACAATCATCTTCGTCATTATCACAATCACCATCTCTGTCACAATCACAATCACCATCACCATCACTATCACCATCACAATCACCGTCACTATCACAATCACCATCAAAATCACTATCACAATCACCATCATCGTTTTCACAATAATTATCGTCGTAATTACAATCATTATCATCGTAATAACAATCATTATCATCTCAATCACAATCATCATGATCACAATCGCCGTCACTATCACAAAATCAAGTTAAAACAATCACAATCACCATCACAATCATTCTCGCAATCACTATCCTCGTTATCACAATCATTATCATCGTAATCACAATCATCTTCATCATTATCACCGTTGCTGTCACAATCACAATCACCATCGCTATCACTACCACAATCACCGTCACTATCACAATGACCATCACTAACACAATCACAATCACCATCACCATCACAATCACTCTCACAATCACTATCCTCGTTATCACAATCATTATCAGCGTAATCACAATCATCTTCATCATTATCACCGTCACTGTCATAATCACAATCACCATCACCATCGCTATCACCATCACAATCACCATCAAAATCACTATCACAATCACCATCATCGTTACTACAATCATTATCATCGTAATCACAATCATTATCATCTTAATCACAATCATCATTATCACAATCTTCATCGTAATCACAATCATCATCATCATCATAATCATCAGCATCATTATCACAATCATCGTCATCGTTATCACAATAATCACAATAAATCAACAATAACCCAGTATAGAAGTCGAATCCGCCATCTTCTGGATCTCAAAATAAATGCCATTTTCGTAATCAGCGCCCCTGATAATCTCGGTATCGACACCCATATTGATTTTTAGACATTTCAACCCCATCGCACCCCAACTGGGAATGATTGTATTTCAGGTCCGCCACACTAAATCTTAAAATCGTTGTTTTTGTATTACACCCGACCCAGTTTACCATAAAAACAATACCTATGTTGAATTTCAGGCTTTGTTACCCCATTTCCCCCTTTAGGGGTTGAATTCTGAAAAAACCTGAAACACAAATGTTAACTCATTTATTGATTGGAGTACTCCTGTTAAGTTTCGAATAAAGTAGTCTAACTAATCTTATTTCCCCATGTAATCTTTGGACTCCCGTTCCAACCCCTAAGGGGGTTAATTTTGAAAAATCCTTTCTTAATGCACCCCTAAACCTCATAAAGAACCTTTGTGCCAAATTTGGAATCTCTAGACTCAGCGGTTTGGGCTGTGCATTGATTTTTATACTTTGCCACCCCATTTCCCCCTCTTAGGGGTTGAATTCTGAAAAAACCTGGAACCCGTTTCTACTCATTTATCAATAGGAGCACTCCTGTGAAGTTTCGAATAAAATAGTCTAACTAATCTTGTTTTACACATACAAACTTTGGAGCCCGGTTTAACCCCCTTAAGGGTTGAATTTTGAAAAATCCTTTCTTAGTGCAACCCTAGACCACATAAGGAACCTACTTGCCAAATTTGGAATCTCTAGACTCAGCGGTTTGGGCTTTGCATTGATTTTTATACTTTGCCACCCCATTTCCCCCTCTTAGGGGTTGAATTCTGAAAAACCCTGAAACCCGTTTCTACTCATTTATCAATAAGAGCACTCCTGTGAAGTTTCGAATAAAATAGTCTAACGAATCTTGTTTCCCCATACAAACATTGGAGCCCCGTTTAACCCCCTTAGGGGGTGAATTTTGAAAAATCCTTTCTTAGTGCACCCCTAGACCACCTAAGGAACCTACTTGCCAAATTTGGAACCTGTAGACCCAGCGGTTTGGGCTGTGCGTTGATAGATGAGTCAGTCAGTTTCTTCTTTTATATATTTAGATAGATGGTCAATCAGGTTGAATGTTTAATATTTGATGTAGACATGCCGCTGTCGACAGCGAATGCCCAGCGATCCGCCATAAATGCCTGTCCAGTGCACTACACACGTTCCGTTGTAATATAAACGTGAGGATTGGCTTCTATTAACCATACATATAGGTGCGATTTTTCTTTGCTAGTTGGGAAAGTACAGTACTGTTGGGAGTGGAAGATGTATTTAAGGGCCTAGTAAATGAAAATTTCAGGAAATTGATTCACAGCTCAAAGGATAACCAAGGACGTTTTTTCCAAACATTTGCTTGCTTAGGTAAAATAAGTTAAATGTAGCCTTGTTGATGCCAATAAAATTTATGAAACAAAACAAAACATCACGCCTCCAATCCTAGAAGGGTAAGGCAGAGGTGTACCTAATAGTACACTCAAATTTCGCCAGTTATGTTTAAGTCCCATTTAATAGGGGGCGAGCCTATTGCCATCAATCGGGCACGAATCCCGACTCCGTGGCTGCTATCGAGAAATTCCGATGGAAAATCTCAATCACCTTTTTTTTCGGATGGGAAATCATCAAATGACTCCTCCCGCTCTAGGCGGAGCCGAACGGAGTGTCTGACTTTTACTGACTAAAACCCATCCATGTTCCTTCGTCGGCCTTTGTGTTCCGGGGCCACGGTATCTCTTTCGAACAGTCCCGCAACCCAATCTCAATAACCTCGTGCTCAGTCTTTCACACCTTTTACGTTCCACATGCCAGTGGGGCGATCCACTCAAGGAACCTTCACTTTGCTTACAGAGTACTTATCGGAGGCTATTTTCATAGAAATAGGATACTTTATCTTCCGACGACGTCGAGTGATTGATGAACGATGACGTCAGCTCGACTTTATGCAATTTTTTTACTCTGTGTCTACGAGGACACGTAAACAGCGGAGGAAATGGATTTTACTTATTTCGAACAGATAATGATTGTTATTCCTTCTTTTGGAAGACAGTAATTTAAAATCCCGGTTCTCAGGAGACCTCAGGCCACCATGCAGTCGGATTATACGTCAACTTCAATGGGAAAAGCATTACAAAAACAGTTATAAATTAGGTTACACCTAGGTTACGCTTTAGGTCCTTATTCCAAACGATATGGCAAACAATAGGGGGTGCGCCAAAGTTCACCTAAATTTTCAACTCCGATAATTGGAACTCCGAAAATGTTCTTCCTAACATTTTTCATCCTAACAAATGGTAATTTTTTTATAAACCATTCTGAAGTAGGAGCCCCGCGAAGCGGGGCTCCGTCGACCGGGTCTCCCTCGACTCGGGGCTCCGTCGACCGGGTCTCCCTCGACTCGGATGCAAGAGCATAACAGTTCAATTTCTGGTGGTCAAAAATAAATTTTTGGTTCTAATTTTACGATAAAATGGGGATTAATTTTGGTGATCATTTACTGATTTTGGCAACCAAAAGTGATTTTTTAGCCGTTACTTTTTGATAAATCTGGTGGTTCGTTAATTGTATGCCAAATAATAGTACGGTACAAGTAGTTAAATACATGTTTTCATATATATTTA
Organism: Xestia xanthographa; assembly: GCA_905147715.2. NCBI lineage: Eukaryota > Metazoa > Arthropoda > Insecta > Lepidoptera > Noctuidae > Xestia > Xestia xanthographa. The sequence continues at coordinate 6,745,244 of LR990655.1, forward strand.
TAGCGGTGTGTACCTGCAAAGATATCCATAGGTTAGGTTAGAACTGTGACCAACTACTACCTCGAACTGCTACCTCGAAATTGGTCGCGAAACTTTTATATGTAGTTATTTTTTTCATAGTGCCCCATGACGACACTCTCATTTAAGACAAAAATCAGTGAAACGACCTTTAATCATTCTAAACAGTTGATTTTTTAGACATAATTATCTCAGGTATAGTTTTAGTAATAATTACGTTATGTAAAGCATACCCCCAAATAATAATCATACCCTCAAATTAAAACTATAAATATCATCTTCTACCCGGTAAATGTTTCTTTCTGAGTATGAGTGAAAATATTATGGTAATTATGTTTAGGGATAAAAGCGTTATGATAAAAAACAGTAGGAGTTTAAATATATTCACATTAATGATATTATTAATTACAATTTTCGGAAACATGAGTGTTATGAACATCGCCGGTAGCACTACAAATAGTATGAATGAAAACTTTAGGATGAAAAATTTTAGGAAGAGTGATCATTCGGATTACAAATCATTAGGAAGAACAATTTCGGGTAAAGAACTTTAGGTGAGCCAATATGGACCCAACAATAGGACTAAGATCAAATAGACATCATCATCAACTAAGACCAAGACATATTCAAACTATACTGTAATAAACATCTTTGTAAATATTACCACTACAATAATCAGAGCATTTAAGACCCAAAACCGAAAGAGAAGGCCTACTGAGAAGGACACTACTGTGGTAGATTTAACCGCTTGAGAAATTAAGTGAAAATCCAATACCGTCGATCATAACCGAACCATCAATCTGAAACGGGAAAAGAAAGATCCCAATAATATCTTCGTAAAATAACTGGCAAAGAAATCCTGAGAAAATAAAAAGAGCTGATACCTATTGCGTCTGAAAAGACAAAATAAACTATGTAAATATGTACACATACTGCGTAAATAAAATATAAGTAATAAAATTATTCGGGCTAATTTTATGTCCGCTATAAAAGAAATATAGAATGCGCAATACTTGAACCAATCCGGAAGATAAATTGAAGTAACCGCTTAGCCGAATTCATATAGGTGGAGGTCAATATTTCTCTTAATCAGCCAGCTTTAGAGTAGACATACTCGTGCGTATACAGTAATGACTAATAACATGTACACTTTGAATCCCGATTAATCTCAGCGTATTGGCCCGTTGCTTTCAAGCGTGTTGCAATTAAGCATGATATTGATTTCTGATCGTTTAATATGCCTACCTTTTGGTAAGTGGGACAATAACATTAAGATTGAGTCTTCATTTAGATTGAAGAGTTATTAATCTTCCTTTTGATTTGACTGGATCCTAGATTTATATTTTTTACCTGTAACATTCGACGGTATTGCAATATTAATACGGTTACCTATTGGCCTCAGACGAAGGAAAAGTTGAGCGACAAAATAGAAGTAGAACGGTAAAAAAAATATCAGTTTGTACACAAAGATTTACGTATCAATGTGGAGGCTTGCAGTGCAGTAGGTACATGCAAGAAAATATATGTGTATATATATTTATAAAGGCAGCGATTAAGCTATTTTCAATTTTCGAAATACTTAAGTCGCAAATCCCATTGATGAGGTACAAACATATCAGTCTGGTCGTTATGTCAGCAGCAACGAAGCTGTGTGGCGGCTGTTAGGGTTATCGTTACACGAAAGGCATCCCACGGTTACACACCTCAATGTGCACCTAGAGAATATGGCGAACGAGTCTATTTCACAGAAAATAATTTCCGCGAGCGAGCATCCACTCCGCTAAGAACCACACTCACTGTGTCTCACAAAAGAGCCGTCGAAGTGAAAAGACTGTATTATATATTAATAAAACTCGGTATATTAAATTAAATACTTTGTTTTAATTATAATCAAGCACACGTAACTATCACAAAGAATTGCTAACACAGAGAGAATCATAGCGTATAGAACGTACAGTGTCACAGATAAAAAATGCAGATATTAAACTAAAGACTACCGCTGACCACTGACCACGTAATTACCTCCAACCATACCGTTCCAGTTCTCACACTCTCCCACACATAACCGTATGCATACACTCTGATTAAGAAACTTAAACCTATTACAATTATAACTTATATTTATCATTCACCTATAATTAAATCAACACAGTAATGTACTTAACTTAATTATTTTATAAATATATATGGTGGTTCTAATTTTATAAGTAGATGTTGAAAGCCAGTTAAATAATATATTGTTTGCTTATCTTAACTTTCACTTAATGTTTCCGCACACTGTAGCATTTGGTTCACATGGCGTTTCCATTTACAACCTTCAACATCTATTACATAGGTAACATCAGGTATTGATTCCTCTACTACTAAACCCAGAACCCATGGCTTGCTATCTTTCCTGTAATCCCGCACCATTACTTTTTGTCCAACTTTAAATTTTAAATTTCTATTTCCCTGCTCTCTCCCCTCCACTTTTTCCTGCACAGTCTCTACCAAGGGTGGCGGTCTCAACAAACTAAATCTATTTCTGATTTCTCTACCCAACATTAATCTAGCCGGGGACACTCCGGTGGTACGTTGTGGAGTACTTCTATAATCAGATAAGAACAAATTAATTGCTGAATAAAGATCTTGTCCACTTTCTTTTATCTTTATTACAGCGGATTTAAACGTTTCTACAAATCTCTCAGCTGCACCGTTTGTAGCAGGGTGGTAAGGTGGGGAAAATGTATGCTTAACTTGAATTTGTTTACAGAATTCTTGAAACTCAGTGCTTGTGTAAGACCTTCCATTATCTGTGACTAAATGTATAGGATAGCCATAGCGAGAAAATAAACCTTTTAATATTTCTATAGTGCGTTTACTAGTAATGTTTCCCATTTCAAATATTTCTGGCCATTTAGAATAGCTATCTACCACTACCATGAACATTTTATTATAAAAGGGGCCTAAGAAATCTGCATGTATTCTATACCATGTTGAAGGTGGTACAGGCCATGGCTTCTGAATTTTACAAGGGCTTTTACTATTTTGTAAACAAAATATACAATTTTTGGTAATACCATCAATTGTAGAATCTAAATTAGGCCACCAAAAATATGACCTAGCTATTTCTTTCATTCGGATAATGCCAAAATGACTTTTATGTAATTCAGCTATTACTGCTTCACGAATGGCCCGAGGAATTAATATACGATATCCCCAAAATATGCATCCTCTATCTAGTGATAATTCATCTTTTCTATGGTAAAATGGAAGAATATCTTTATCAATTACTTTTTTCTCGGGCCAGCCGTCAGTCAGATATCTTATAACCTTGGAGAAAATAGTATCCCTTTTTGAAATATCTTGAATTATTTTCCAATTTAATGTTTCCATTTCTGATTCATTTACATAGCAAACCCCATTATCATCAGAACATACTAAATAAGTATTAACTTCACCATTTTCTGATTTTCCTACAGTGACAGTTCTTGACAAAAAGTCTGCAGGGTTAAGTGTTGATTTGATATGGCGTACTTTATAGTTAAAAGCTGATAGAAAGATGGCGTAGTGTTGTAGTCTTTTGGCAGCCATTTTAGGGATACTTTTTGTAGGTCCAAATATTCGAACTAAGGCTGCATTATCAGTCTCCAATTCAAATGGTTGTCCATAGAGGTAATTATAAAACTTTGTTACACCAAACACAATCGCCATTGCTTCTTTATCTATAGTACAATATTTTTGTTCTACTGAATTTAATTTTTTGCTTGCATATGAAATAGGTTTAACTGTACCATCCCTATCTCTGTTTGATAATACAACTCCAAGCCCAGTTTCTGAAGCATCACATGTTAAAATTATAGGTAATTGGGGATTGTAATGTCTTAAAATATTTGTTGAAGCTAATTTGTTTTTTATAGCCTTAAAAGATTCCTCACACTCTGATGTCCAATTAAACCTGTCTTTTTTTTGTACATTCATATAAAGGTGATATAATGGTTGCCATATCCTTCAAAAATCTAGAGTAATAATTAATTTTTCCCAAAAATGATTTTAGTAATGTTAAATTGGTTGGTGTCTCTGCAGTTAATAGAGGTTCTATGTTGGCTTTAATAACACTAATTCCCTTTTTGTCTATGTGATAACCAAAAACATCTAAATATGTAGTAAAGAGTTTACATTTCTTTAATTTTAATTTTAATTCACTTTCCTTTAATCTTTGTAAAACCTGACATACTGTTTCATAGGCATCTTGCAGGGTGTTTCCTTTAATATAAATATTGTCAATGAATACAATAGTATTGGGAATGTTTGCTAATTTTTTGGACATCAACCTTTGGAATGAACCTGGCCCTGTACTTACACCAAAAGGTAGAAAATTATATTTGAAAGTGCCTAACTCAGTAACTATAGTAGTGCAATCCTTACTTTCCACACTGAGTGGTGCTTGTAAATAAGCTTCTTTTAAATCCAGTTCACAGTAGTATTCTCCCCCTTTTAAAACATCCATAATATCTTCAATATGGGGAAGATGAAAATGATCAAAAACCAAGTGAGGATTAATAGTTAATTTATAGTCTCCGCAAAGTCTAACAGATCCATCAGGTTTTAAAATTGGGACAATTGGTGTACCCCATTCATTTTGTTCTACTGGAGTAATTCTGCCATTTTCAATTAATCTAATAATTTCATTATTTACCTTTTCTCTGAGGGCAAATGGTATTCGCCGGACTGGTAAGCACTTGGGTTTAGCATTCTGTTGTAGCTTTAATGAAATCACATCACCTTTAAAATTTCCCCATCCCGGGCTGAATACTTCTGCGAACTGGGTTTTCAGATGTTGCTGTGCATCTGAAACAGTTTGTATCATATTAATACCGATATTCTGACTATTTTGAATATTTGGAGGCCATAATTTAAACTCATGTAACCAGTCACGGCCTATGACTCTAGGTACATTGTCAGGTACTATGAAAATGTTTAATTTTTTATTAATTTCTTTAAATTTAATTGGTACATCAGTTATAATACCTAATGGGCGGGAAATACTTTGGTCAAAATTCTTAAAAAGTATGTTGCTTTTCTTTTGTTATTATAGTAGACTTCTGTCATTTCGTTGTTATTATTAGTCTGTAATAATGCAGCTTCTACTGTGCGTGCCAGTGAAATACATTTTTCTAGTGACAGCTCAGTCTCACTTTTCATCAATTCAAATTTGATCACCTTAGACGATACTCCTTCCATAAATTTCTCTTTAATTTGGTCTTCCTTATCCTTAAACTTGCAGGCCATAGCCAATTTCCTCAATGCCAAAACATAATCCTCTATGTTTTCATTATGAAGCTGGTTTCTTTTCCGGAAAGCTGCCCTCTCCAAAGCTGTGGATAATGATTTGGCATACTTATCTCCAAGTTTGCTGCTAAGTTCCTCATACGATAATTTACTTGGTTTGATTGGTGAGCATAGGTAGCTTAAAGTTTCGAATACTGATGGTGATATTTTGGTTAATAAAAGTGGCACCTTCTTTTCATCGCTGATATCATTAACCATTATGAAACATTCAAGTTGTTCTTTAAAAACTTCCCATTTTTCTCCATCGAAGACTTTCAGGTCGCCGCACATGGACATCTTTGTTTTTTGTTTCTCTGGTTTCTTTTCTACTAAATTCTCCTTACTTTTATAATGTTCGCTCAGTGTTTTTCGCAAGTTTTCTACACTGTCACTGGTATACGAGATATTTTCTTCTTGCAATAATTGTATTATTTCACTTTTTGAACATCTGTAAATGAAAGTTCTCTTTCCTTCCTTTACTAATTGTAGTTTAGCTTTTAGACCTTTTTCATCCAAACTTTCAGTTGGTTCTGAAGATGACATCAGATTTTATTGCTATTTGCATTGCAATTACGAAAAGATGGCGTCACGCACGCCGGCCGGCACTTTTATTTTAAAAGTGCTTCTTCTGATAGTACTGTTAATTTTTGACTATATTTCTCAATAATGGTTCTTCTCGTCGCCAATATTATATATTAATAAAACTCGGTATATTAAATTAAATACTTTGTTTTAATTATAATCAAGCACACGTAACTATCACAAAGAATTGCTAACACAGAGAGAATCATAGCGTATAGAACGTACAGTGTCACAGATAAAAAATGCAGATATTAAACTAAAGACTACCGCTGACCACTGACCACGTAATTACCTCCAACCATACCGTTCCAGTTCTCACAGACTGAATCGGTCATTAAAAGATCTCGAGAACAATGAAAGTATTATGGGAAGGATTGTGGTTCTGTTACCATGTGATTTTAGACAGACTATGACAGTGAAAACCAGGGGCACACCGGCAGATGAAACAAATGCAAGACTAAAGTGATTCTGAACTTACTTACTTTTTCTTTCTTTCGAATTGTTGCTTTGACGGCAGTTCTACCATCGCTACCGGAAGAATTTATTTTAGATGGCTGGAAATAAATTTTCCGAATGTGACCAGTACATGTTTCGATTTCAAAATTTATAAATTATTTAAATCGTTTTTGGTTTAAAAATAATTGTATTAAAACATTAAGTGTATTTGGACAAAACCACTGCATAAATCGCCGAGGGATTTAATGCCAAATTAAACCGTGCATTTAACAAAAATACAGTGATGTTATTAAGACTGTTAAATTTTTTAGAAAACACTATTTCGGTTGCTGGTGCTGATAAAATTCCATATAAAAAAGAAAAATATTAATTTAAAACGACAAATATATCCTCAATATACAAATGCAATTAGTTAATAAGGAAATCACTATAGAGAGTGCATTAGTAAAGCTAATTAAGTAGTTAATTAAACGAATTAAGCGTTTGATATAGTTTTAAGTTCTTTTTCTTTTTGAGTTTTGAGAACATTTACGCTAAGAGCAAATTTATCTATACCAGTATAATAAAGAGGAATAGTTTGTATTTTTGTATCTTAGTAAGGAATAAACTCAAAAACGAATGGACCAGGCTATAAGGAGGGGGGGGGGGGGGGGGAAATTATTTTACTTTGTTGTTTTGCCCCGAAGAACTTTTATCTCATCAATTTACCCATGGTTCACTCGTTAGGTGAACCAGGGGTACAGAAATTAACCGTGGACCACCTAGGTGAATCAGGGGTACAGAAAGTTAACCGTGGAACACCTAGGTGAACCACTTTGGTGTTCCATGGGTCAGAAAGGAATTTTAGCACCTATAAATGAAACTGAATGAAACACATTAACGAAAAAAATATGTCGCATGTGGAAGGTGACGTTGTGAATTATATCTCAGTGGAAAATGTCATGAATATCGAACAGGTAAAATCGTACCCTATTGAGTTTCTTAACTCTTTAAAGTTATCAGGAGTGTGAGTTCATATAAGCTGAGGCTGAAAGTTGGTGTTCCGGTGCTGCTAAGGCGTAATCTTGATATGCCAAGATTATGCAATGGCACACGGCTACAAATTAAACACCTCGGGTGGAATATATATGAAAAGCGATCATTAGATATGTCTGGAATAGCAAAAGGGAAAGCGTTTTGATACCCGGAATACCTACCAATCATTCCAACATAATAGAAAGATGTTTCTAAAAAGATTTCCATACCCACATTTTGGCATGCAACAGCAACTGAAACATGGCCTCATGTTGTGTTTAACATAACATGACATTTAGACGTTAGAAACTATCGTAGAGAATACGAAAGCTACTTCACACTAGGTACACTACAGACATTGCCACAAATTGCTTCAAGGATGACCTTGTAGAGTTCAAAGGACAGTAGCTAGGCCTTGTCATAGAAAACGTCCCAAAAATGTCGTGAAAATAGAGGTAAACTTTGTACGTATACCTACAAGGCTAAAGCCCTTTAAGGATAACAGGCTTATCCGTTTTATATTACCACTGGCACTAACTGGGAGCCTATGCTAGATTATTAATTAGGTAAGTTTTAATTATGCAAATGCACTCCTCAGGGACACTGTTAATAAATTATAGTGTGTGCTTACTGTTGTTATGTTGTATTTACTTAGTTTATGTTCCCAAACGATACAATTTGCGCAAGTAGGTAAATAAATACGGCATCCCAATGAAAATTCTTTACATCTTAGCAGATCAAAGTTATCTGACCTTATAAGATCACTTTCTTGTCCGTCTGTCACGTCACCACCGATTTTCTCAGGAACGAGTGGACCTAGCAAGTTGAAATTTATACCAGACTAGCTGACTTTTTTTTTTCGGACTTACCCTTTACTTGTGCTGTAAGACCTTGGTTTTAACCAAAATTGAAAATTCTAGGTCAACCGGAAGTACCTTATAGGTTTTGGGTCGATAACCTATATATGGTAGTTCCCGTTGACCTAGAATCACGAAATTTGGCAAGATCAAAAAGGGAAAAATCTGAAAACCGTAAATATGTAGTTTATTATCAAAAAGAAAGCGATTTTACTATTACAAACTTATTATTTGCGGTTGGTGCAATAGGCGTTTCTAGGGATCGAACAGCAAAGTTAAGTTTAAAAAGTTTGAACAGAATCCTCGGTGCGCGAGTCCGACTGACTCTAGGCCGGTTTTTTTTATTTATTTGTACTCGTGTTGGTACTGTTGGTAGCCGGCCTATTTTCTACCGGGAATGAATTGATTTTATCTACTCTCTGCACTATGTCAGCAGCTTAACATTAGGGTCTAATCTCCCGAGATTCACGGAAGGGTTAATCCGTATAGACTGTTTACGATCCGATCACAGCGGCCATCCATCAATCCGGCCGGTATGACGTCACTGCTGACCTTACGCTAAATTACAAAAGGGCCAGCTATTATAATGTTTTATCTACGTAGGTACAGTAACAGTCAGAAGTCGACTGCCAATCTCGCAACACAATGGCAAAGCAATATTGGTGGTACTTATGACCTTCTTCTATAAGAACGTTTGACAACACTTACACATTAGCAACTTGTTGCCCGCTTAAGATTGTTATTACAAATTTCAATGAGTTGTGTAAGTGATACGGTGGCCAAATTGGTTGTTAGCGTTGGAACATCACTCACACGGATAAATATGCGTATGTGTGTATAGGCGCCGCCGCCCGTATAGCGCAAACGATAATGTGCATTGCGGTGGAAGTGGAATTTTGACCTTTGACTGTACCTACTTACTACCTATACAAAAATGGTTCAGTGACTTTTTTTTTCTCTTTATTTAAAGGGGCTTGTTCAATTTAAAGATGTCGCCCTGTAATATAAATTACGAAATCTAACACATATTTCAAAAAACAATCACACCGTAGATTTACTTAGGCTATTCTATTTTTAATGCCCATTCGAGTGAGCCTGTACAGCAGTCTGGCCTCCCTCGACAAAGGGAAGGACAAAATGCTGTTACACCAGCCCACATCTGAGGTAATCAAATTAATTTTAAATTTTATAAAATTTCTAAGGGCTTCGTTCCGGTCACACTCCATCATTAACTGAGTCACGGACAACGCATAGGCTATCATCATCTGCCTAGCCTTTAACTAGCCATGTTGGGGGCGGCTTCCAGTCTAACCGGAAGCGGCTGAATCAGAATCAGAATCTGACCACCACAAACCAATTAGTACTAGGTTTGCGATACCCCTGATAAAAACACCGAAGAGATTTACTGAAAGAATGAAGTCGGTTAAAAAATGATCGTCGTCGTCATAACATTGGTTATTAGCCTGCGATAATGCCAGGTGGCCGGCGATGAAATGCCGGCTGGCAGAAACAAAGTGCCCGGTCAACCTGCGTCGTAATTAGATAGTTATCTGAGGGACAGGACGGTAAGGATTCGGTTCCACTGAGGTGGAGCAGAGCGGAGAAAAGCGCGATTCACCAATCACATGGCAGGAGTGGAGAAGAGATGTGGATTTCAAGCCACGTGATTGGTGAATCGCGCTCTGCTCCGCCTCAGTGAAACCGCAGCCGTAAGGTTCGGTACTTAAAAGCAAAGTTCGCACAAGAAACATTCAGAAACATGAAGGAGCTCGTGGCTAAATAACTACAGGCGCTCGGGTCGATCTTTAGGTTAAGCCGTGCTTGTCTAGGTTGGTCTGTGGATTGGTGACCACCCTTACATACCGGGTTTCCTCCGTGCCTCGGAAAGCACGTTAAGATGTTGGTCCAGGCTGTCATTTGTAGATCTTTGACAGTCGTTACAGGTAGTACAAAAAGTCTGACAACCAGTCTTACCAAGGGTTATCGTATTACCCAGTACCTACCTACTAACTGGGTTGTGGAGAGGCAGTCGCTCCATGTAAAATACTGGTAATCAGCTGCATCCGGTTATACTGGAAGCCGACCCCAACATAGTTGGGTAAAGGCTAGGCTGATGATGATGCACAAGAAACATTCGAAGGTTGCAACTTTTATGGTCAATATGGGCTCGAAACGAATAAAACTAATCAAATAATCAGTGTAGGTAAATAATTAAACGATGATAAATACTTAAGGTGACACAGCTCACAGGCTCGAACTCATTGGTGGGCGTGACCAAAAAGCACGCTGTCTCATCTGGCATCGTGCCCGACAGAGATAGTATCAGTGATGAGCAGTTAGACGCTAGTCTTCACGCACGTCTAGTTCGTACATACACACACAGCGTTCCGAACCGTTCCGAACAAAAACGAAGTTACACGATGCACACAATTGATATGAAAAAACAGTAGCGTTTGTCTTTCTTGAGCGTATATACTGCTCTACTAGAGAGTATGCTCTCCAGCAGAGCCACAATCAAGGTCTATTTTATTATTACCTAATGCACGTAGGTACACACGCACGTACGTTAGCCGTGGGGTATCCGGCAGAGTAGAATAGAACCAACCCATTACACTCACGGGTGTCGTATAAGGCGACTAATGTCTGAGGCAGAACACCTTGTGCCTCCGTAGACCAGAGAATGGGCAGCAGCGTTTTCTGTTAGTCTTACATCACTGCGACACCAATCCGCCTGCCAAGCGTGGAGATTACGGCAAATTCCTCTCATCATGGGAGAGGCTTATGTCCAGCAGTGAACGTTGTGGGCTGTTGTTGTTGTTTCACGTACAGCGATAACGATATACGTTGATACGTTGATGTACGTTTGACGTACATCATTTTAAGATATAATTGATCGATTTCTAAGATAGTGGCTCCGTGGCACAGCATGACACCATTCGACGCCAGCTCGAATCGCCGAGAAATCATCAAGTAAGTATCTACAAACTCGTACTAAAGTAGTAGGCGCTGCGTCATCGTTTTATACCTGTATGGCTCTCTAAGAACCTAATATAGATTGCTTATTATGTTTAGTTTTCCCCGGGTGGTCATGCAGCGATCGCCTCAAGAGTTCACGACGCTGCCGCCGCGACGACGCATGCTTACTTGAAAGTTCATCGCAGTTTATGTCCGATTGCAGCAGCATAACCAGCCTATAATGCTCCCACTGCTGGGACACAGAGCTCCTCTCTGTGAGAGGGAATGCGGGCCCAGTGCGGGTTGGTCTTATGTCAGAGTGGATACCTAATAATTGTAATTAGTTCTGCCTACATAAATTGTTTTACAAAAATACTTACACTTTTTTTTTAGGTTTATAATTATGCTCAATATCACTAAATGTAAACACATGTTTTCATCAAGACAAATAACAAATCAAGATTTTTTTCTTAGTATTTACATTTTAGAGTCCATGACAAAAATAATAGTCAATTTAGTCAGACGGACAGACAGACAGATGGACGGACTGACAGACGAACAGACAGGTGGATAGACAGACGAACCGACAGACGGACAGACAGATGGACAGCGGAGCCTTAGTAATAGGGTGCCGTTTTTACCCTCTGCAGTTTGTCTATGTCACATGAAGGAAATTAAAAAAGCTATTGGCATACTTTTAGAGCATGAGAAGTGAAAACTACATTAAATATGTATAGAAAACTATTATAGAATAATTTAATGCCCAAAAAGTATACATATTTTCATTAGTCAATTTAGTCAGACGGCCAGACAGACAGATGGACAGCCAGACGGACAGACAGACAGACAGATAGACAGACAGACGGACAGATATACAGACGGACAGACAGATGGACAGCGGAGTCTTAGTAATAGGGTCCCTTTTTACCCTTTGGAGTTTGTCTATGTCACATGAAGGAAATTAAAAAAAAACTAATTACTTTCACTCCCTAGAGACTAAAAGGGTCACTTTAGTCCCACTTCGTAGGGCTATAATGGCGTACTTTTAGAGCGTGAGAAGTGAAATCTACAATGTATAGAAATCGAATAAAGAATAATTGAATGCCCAAAAAGTATACATATTTTTGTTACTAAAAATATATATTTTTTTAGTTAGCCTATTCTATCCCACTGCTGGACAAAGGCCTCTCACATTTCTTTCCAACTCTCCCGGTGTTTTGCCTCCTCCGGCCAATCAGTCAGGAACGAGTCCGTAAAAAAATTATTATTATACATAAATATTTAAAATGTAATAAATTTACATTTTTAATTTTTTAGTAACAAAACTATAAATAAAATTAAAAGCATATAAAATAGGTAGCCCGCCAGCATCGGGAACAGGGTCCAAGCTGCTGGTGGTTAGGGCTCTTGAGAGAGGAACTTACTAACAATACGCGACGTGTCCAGAACTGCTTTCTGAATCAAGCGCTTGATCCAGCTGCCTAGCGAGGGTCACCTCAGATGTTAGTTGAGGCTCTTGTCCAATTAAATTATTATTATTATGGAATTAATAACACAATTACTGACATTGTTTCTTTTTACGTCTGCGGTTTGTAATTACCGCCAATAGCTCAAAATAAGTGATTCCTAATAAACAGAAAAATAGTAAGGTATTTATGGTACTAGCCGTGCCGTGTGGTATCCGGCAGAGTAGAATAGAACCAACCCATTACACTCACGGGTGTCGTATAAGGCGACTAATGTCTGAGGCAGAACACCTTGCGCCTCCGTAGACCAGAGAATGGGCAGCAGCGTTTTCTGTTAGTCTTTCATCACTGCGATCTCCAATCCGCCTGCCAAGCGTGGAGATAACGGCAAATTCCTCCCATAATGGGAGAGGCTTATGTCCAGCAGTGGACGTTATGGGCTTTTGTTGTTGTTGTATGGTACTAGTGTGGAAAGTTGGTTTTTACAAACGAGTAGACGAATGTAACCGTAATTTACGCACGTGTACATTGTAATACAAGGGGCTAAAATGACCCATTATACACGAGGTAGTGAATAGGAACCGAGTTATAATGGGATTTTAGAACGAGTGAGAGAGAGAATGGGATATTAGTGTGTCACACTGTAATTTTTACTTTGAGTGGAAGAAAAATAGTCAATTTAGTCAGACGGACAGACGGACGGACAGACAGGCGGACAGACAGACTGACAGACAGACGAACAGACAGACGGACGGACAGACAGACTGACATACAGACAGACGGACAGACAGATGGACAGCGGATTCTTAGTAATAATAGGGTTCCGTTTTGAAAGCTATAGCTCTTATAATGGGATTTTAGTGTTACACTGTACTTTTCACTTTGAGAGCGAGAAAAATAGTCAATTTAGTCAGACGGACAGACAGATGGATGGGCAGAGCGATGGACAGACAGACGGACATACAGACAGACAGATGGACAGCGGAGTCTTAGTAAATAGGGTAACGTTTTTAATGCTATAGCTCTTGTAATAATTTTCTATAGCACATACATATTTTCCCTATTTGTCTTAGTTTATTTGAATAATTTCGCAGTACTGCATTCTATTTTTCTTACATATGTGAACATTAGGACCATACACCATTGCGTCTCTTAGAGCGTTTATTACACTGCTATCTCCATCACTAATTACCTTAGTATACATGAGCCCGTGCAACTGCATGCTTACTTTGCATCCATCTACACCTGACAAGTTTTTTTTTTAAATACAATTTTTTAATGTATGATTACACCTCCACAACCCCCGTACTATTAAATTCAATCCATACATCAGCACAATGTTTTGAATGCGTTACATTGAGTTGTAACACTTGTAACACAAAACATGATTTTTCACACCAAAAAAAAAATCGTTTGATGTACAGAATGCTTGGTTGACTGACGGCTTCGTGAGGAGGTCTTTTGCACCCTGTATTCATGACGTGTCATCAATTCTTACTGCGTGGTCCTGTAAACGTATAACTCAATTAGAATATGCAAAAACTAACAAAATAGTACATTGTAAACATAGTCAATTTAGTCTGACGGACAGACAGTTGGACAGACAGACGGACATACAGACGGCTAGACAGACAGATGGACAGACAGACAGATAGACAGACAGATGAGCAGACAGATGGACAAACAAACAGACGGACATACAGACGGATAGACAACAGATGGACAGACAGACAGACGGACAGACACAGGGATAGACAGATAGTTGGCCTGACAGACAGACAGTTGGACAGACAGACGGACATACAGACGGCTAGACAGACAGATGGACAGACAGACAGATAGACAGACGGACATACAGACGGATAGACAACAGATGGACAGACAGACAGATGGACAGACAGACATGGGCAGACAGACAGAATGGTGGATAGAAAGAAAGATGGATAGACAGACAGACGGATAGACAGACGCACAGACAGACGGATAGACAGACATGGACAGACAGACGGATAGGCAGCGGAGTCTTAGTAATCATAGGGTACTGTTTTTACCCTTTGGAGTTTGTCTATGTCACATGAAAGAAATTAAAAAAAAAAAAAAAAACTTTTACTCTCTAGAGACTAAAAAGGTTACTTTAGTCCCTGATGGACTAAAGATGACTAGCGATAGCATAAATTATTATTCACAGAAAACACGTTTCAGTTTTCAGACATTTTATTGAGAACTGTTGAGAACTGTTGTCATGCCTACAAACAAAGTCACTATGTGACAGATTATATACCATGAAGGTATCAACCTCCAACAGTCCCGCTTCGTAGGGCTATATTGGCGTACTTTTAGAGCATGCGAAGTGAAATAATAGATTGTACATCAAGTGCATAAAATGCACCATTTTATGAGACGTTTTTTTTTTTTGTTAAATAGAGTGTAAGGGTGCGTACAAACTATATAACATAACATTGCTATATAACATGTTTCAGATAATGTAGACACTGAATGTTATAAATGTCAATGTCAATTTCATAATGTGGACGTGTTATAAAACACAAGTTATATAATATGTTATATAGTCTGTACGCATCCTTAGGTGTGGTCAGTACATGAGGAATATCGGAACTAATCTATTCACATTGTGCAGACATTGCTTCATGTGCTTCTGCTGCACAGGTATCTTGCCCGAAATCTCGTGTTGATCTAAAAAAAAAAATGGATTACACAGGGTCAAATTAAATGAGTTAGCGAAACTCCGCACATAAAAATCAAAAGCTGTTTTTTTCGGGTCAACGATACACACAGCACAGTGGGTCTAAAATAGCCGCTATAGCAGAATCTACGCAGAATCTTAGCATGAATCACGTTAAAAAATTTAAATTCTTAAAATGGACTTTATGTCAATAACTATAAAGTCCATTTTAAGAATTTTAAATTTTTAACGTGATTCACAAAACGATTCTGCTAAAGCGGCCATTTTAGACCCCCGGTACAGATTTCATAAGTTTTTACCGTGCCGGAAGTGCCAGAGGTTGGTTTTATATATGTATAGGCACCAAGAGCAGCGACCGGTGGCCCAGTGGTGGCGGCCCCGACTTACGAACAGTAAGTCATGGGTTCGAACCTAGACAGGCGCATTACTTTGTATAATTTATTTCAACACCACTGCTCTCAAAGCGGTGAAGGAAAACATCGTGAGGAAACCGGAATGTCCTACAACCAAAAATTCGAAGACATGTGACATCTACTAACCCGCACTGGCCCGCGTGGTGGATTATAGCCCATTACCTCTCATAGAGAGGAGGCCTGTGTCCCAGCAGTGGGAACATTAATAGGCTGATGATGAGGCACCTACTATTTGCGCAACCATTTCCATTTACATACTGATACTGATACTGTTAGCCTGCGTCATCCCACTGCTGGGCAAAAGCCTCTCTCCATTTACATAAACATACAAAATAAAAGTCACTAGCGCATTGCACTGTCTGTCTTGCCTACATAGGGTGCCCTAATGCCTATACACAAAGCCGCGCCGCCGGCCACCATGGGTAAAGTAAGCCTGCGGCGCTGTGTGTAGAGAATAGCACTAATGGTTGAAGTCACCATTGACACGTGCCTCTGATGTCGATGCCGCGTGTCGCTCGTGTGTAAGAACACTAAAAAGATTAGGTGCAACAAATTATATGACTTACCCATTGTTAATTTGTAGTTATTCACACCTGTTCTTCAATGAACCAACACAATATCACTCGCACAGCGTCCACTCAAATCAAAAATTATTTTTTTTATCAAAAATCCGGAGTCCAAACAGTTATACGTCAAACGTCACAAGAATGACATAGGCTTTAGAAGCAGATTCGAAATTTCGAATATAACTGGAATAGGGTGGAGTCTCCTAGTATCAGCCTCCTCCTAAAATCGGCCTTTTCTAGAAAAAGTAACATAACTATAAAAATAGCTAAAATCATAATACTTTTCATGCAAAAACGACTCTAGTTCCATACACATAACCTCCCATACCATAAATACATTTCATTTTAAAATCTTCATGATGAGAAACATTTGAAATTTATTTATTCTTTTATACTATCTGTCATTTCGAATTACATTCAAACGTTGAATACATTTTTGTAATCATCTTTTAAAACCCTTCATTTTGATACCCCACTCGATGGTATTAGAAGAAAAAAAAATTCGAAGTCTACAATATGGCACCCCAAACCCACGATTTTTTTTTTTTTGCAAGAAATCAAAAGCACTTAAAAATTACAAGTAGTCAAAGTTCAAAAAAAGTTGACTCGGTCGATAATTGGTACCACCACCCTACGCGCGTATGACATATTGTTAATGTGTGCGTGAACGTCGTCGTCGTCCTCCCGCACCGCGCACCGCAGCGGGGGAAACATTGTTCAGTGAGATGCACGGTAAGTCTAGTAAAAGGCGCGCGTAAAAAAATACGAAAAGGCCTTTGGAAAATCGGGTTTTATGAAAAAACCACTGCATAAATCAATTACAAGTAAAATTTATTGAATTCTTCGATAATTGTGCTGTGTCGGTACCGACTTTGTTTTGGAAATTTGACACTTCTTTTATTACTAATTTACGCCCAAAGTTACGTTAAAATTGGCAATAAAAATGAATCTTTGGTAGCTCGTAACTTTTTAATGGCTTTTTATTTTACTATTCTGTTTCCGTACAGACACAATTAATAATGAGACAAAACGATATCATGTTTAACTTTAGTTGTACCATGACAAACAGTGGAGTAATAGCCCCCCGAAATTTGTATGGAAAATATGTTGCGCAGATCAACCTTAAAGCAAAAAAAAAACAGAAATGAACGAACATGACGTTTTTACGACGATGAGAGACAATAAAAAAACGCCGATCTATTGTGATAGCAAAACGAACACAATCCATATTTGAATATTGTTTACAAAAAGTTTTTAATGAAATGCGTGTCTCACAGAGAGGATTTTGCCAACCAAATGGGTCAAACGGGGTGGGTTTGTATATAGACATAGATACGGGCGAGAGCTAGTAATATATATTCCTAGTATATTTACCACGGTTCCAGTTCAAGCCATTGGTTACGTGAGTCGGGTACTAGCTACGATGGTGTTTTTCACAATGATTGGCAGTAATTGACAGTAACGCGCTATGAATTTTGAATCAGTTGAAGAAATGTCCCGACTATATTTCACCGTCAGTCTAACTAACTGACGAGTTAATCTATGAGGGTATGGGTATGTGTTATTTATCTGTCGGATATTTCTTTGTCGGCGTTGTGTGGAGTCCCGTTGTGTAACGGTAAATTTTCAATTCATATTGTTGATCAGTCACGAGCACCAATATGTAAACACTTAACAACTTTTAAAAGTGTTTTTCTCCTACTGTTCTGATTAAAATAGCATGTTGTTACGAACATAGTAGGTATTCTGGGACTCATATTTTTATGGAAATGATGCTATCTCCAAGTTACAATCGTTATTTCTCGCGAAAATTGCGTTCAAATTAAGGAAAGTGTATACATATTGGTGCTCGTGACTGTACCATAACCAATTTTATCTCAAACCAATTATATGCCTATATTATAAAGTTGAATTTATATTTTACCAATGCTTAGGTTTTACGATCATTACAAATGATTAAGGATCAATAAAATAATGACAAAATAAAACGTTTTTGCAAAAAATAAAACCGACTTCAAAAACACAAAACAGTGAAAAATAACTTTAGTTTGAAAAGTCACCGACAATAAACATCCAAGCGATTTCAGCAATCACGGCAGATTGCCGTCTATTTTTTGAAGTGTTCCATTACGTATCTCCGAAGATCAGCATCAGATGTTCACAAAATTTAAATGGGACCACACGGGCAGCACCAGCTCTCAAATAAAAAAGAATCATCAAAATCTGTTCACCCAGTCGAAACTTATGAGGTAACAAACACACGAAAAAATAAAAAATACAGTCGAATTGAGAACCTCCTCTTTTTGGAAGTCGGTTGAAAACAGCTGTTGTCTTATCTTATTATTATTAATAGGCATATCTGAAAAGCAATGTAGGGTCTGACCTAATCAGCCAACAATATTCTCCGTATTTGAATCGAGCCTCATCTCTGTAGAAGCAAAAGATCCGTTATCCACCATTCAGGCCCAGTGCTGTTTAGCAAAGTTGGATCGCCAAATTGTCGCCCTTTCACTATTTCGTTTTACTATTTCATAAACAGTTCAAATCCCGTTTTTAACTATTTGTGGAAAAAAGAAATAAGACATTTAGGTGATGTTATTTACTGATTTGCTTTGCAAATTCTATAGCCTGATGAAAATATTTTAATATTCAGAGAAGTCATTTTATTTTTCGCTCCATTTAGTGGTAGATACGTGATCATCCATAACAATCGGCCATCAATAACAATTGAAAACATAATACAATCTAAGACCAAGTAGTAGACATTTACTTGAATAAATATAATAGGTAGGTGAAAATATGCAGACAAAGGACTCCTACCTAGACCTAGGTACCTCTACTACAATATTTAACAAACAAATAACTTTTGTTTCAAAAAAAAATTATAAGGAGCGATATCATAATTATTTATTTTACTTACTTTATCATTATTATTGGCTTTAAAATAGCTTTTAAACGACGATTGTAATCCATCGTAAGTTACAATTTTATCTCCAATATGATCGGCAAATCAATTTGAAACCAGTCGTAACTTTCATGTTCCATAACGTTTATAACCTATAACGACTAGTTGTTCCGTCTGTACTACACACAACTGGCAATTTCATGTAATTAGGACACCGGTGACTATAAATTTACATTTTTATGGCGCAATTATAACATTGACATAGTTTGAAACGATAGAATTCGCTGTCCTCTAAGTAAATTTGTTTCGAGGGAGGTCGTTTAATCCACTGAATGTCCATCGTTTCTGTGGTCTTCCTCTACTCTGATGCCCATCCACATTCATACTCAGAACTTTCTTCAAGCCCTTATAGTTTAATTTTGGTATGATGGGTCAGCTAAATAGTCTGCTCGTGGATAAAGTCCATGCCAATAACGTTTGTATTATTACAATCTCTACTTAACTAAAACAATCCTACGCAAGATTTGCTAGACACGCTTTTATTTACCTAGATGCCTAAAATTTGGTTTCAAAATAACCAACGACATAATCAAATGAACAAGGTTGCGACATTTTGGAACTAGCTTTCGAAAACAGATCATAAAATTTCCGAAACTGTAAGACAACTAATATAACCTTTTGTCTCCAAATTCCAGGCTGATGCGCGACGAAGAATGCAACCTTCTTCAGAATCTGTCCAGAGAAGAGTTCCGGGAGTTTCGGACTCTGGTCATCGACATGGTGCTGGCCACAGACATGTCATTCCACTTCCAGCAGCTGAAGAACATGAGGTCACTGCTAACACTCGCAGAGCCTACTGTGGATAAGTCGAAGGCAGCTTCTCTCATTCTACACTGCTGTGATATTTCTCATCCTGCCAAGGTAAGCTCATTTTTTTTTTGTAGAACGAGATAAGCCGTCCCTATACCAAGGAGCAAATATAGGACTTTGGCAAAACCATTTGCGCCACCCACTCTTTTATACGCGTCCTAAAAGATTCGAGTTTTCAGAAAGATTGTAGCAGAGGGCGATTTATTAATAATTGTGAGCAGCCTTTAAAACTACTACCTAGAATCATCAAGTAAAAAATAGACAATTGCTCCTACTGTAGACTGTTAATTTTAAAATAAAATAAAAAATACTTCCATAATAATAATAATAATGACTACGCGATTGAGACGAGAACTAACTCTTTTATCAACTGTTTCAGAGGTGGGACCTGCACCACAGGTGGACAATGAGCCTCTTGGAAGAGTTCTTCCTCCAGGGCGACAAGGAACGGGACCTGGGAATCCCGTTCAGTCCACTGTGCGACAGAAACAACACCCTGGTAGCAGAGTCCCAGATCGGTTTTATCGAGTTCATTGTGGAACCCAGCATGGGCGTGTGTGCCGATATGCTCGAATGCATATTGGGACCTCTACATTCCAGTGGCAAGAACTCTACCAGTTCAGCTGAGCCTATCAATGAAGAGAGCACAGGTACGAAGGACAGTAAGTATAACCAATCCTACACTTGAAGATACGATATTTTAGGATTCTTTTACAACACAAGCCTAATAAACCATTCTTTGTTTTTAATCGTCTATTGAACCGGGTCCTAGTATAAGCGATCGTTGCGAGAATACACAAACATCCCGTTTGTTTAAAAAACCCGAACGCGCCCACTGTGTGCGGTTGAGTTCACCGAACAAAATTAAATTGACGTCGTGTATTCGTGCGTAGACCACTTAAATTAAGAAACGGGATACCACAAATAATTTTTAAGAAACAACAATATCTAACAAAATAAAGTTTCTTTAAATGTCTACTTTCTATTACAGGAAATGAAAACAGCAACAAGTTCAAGATCAGGAAGCCGTGGGTCGCGTGCCTCAGCGACAACAAGAAGATATGGAAAGAGCAAGCAGCTAAAGGTAGCTATTTTTTTTTATTGTTTTATATTTTTATCTGAAATCATTAACTCCTAAAAATCCTCATAATTCCAGTCATATTTATTAGTTAGTTTTATTGGATGCAATACCAACAAATCTCAGAAAAATAAGACAAAGTTTTTTTTATTTTATTTTTTAGCCTTGAATGCTGGGCAAAACTTTTATTTTATTATTTTGTTTTTACTTTATAAAGAGACAACAACAACTTGGTGCAGAATCGGACTCGATCAGACAGCCTAGCCACTAGTATCAACCTTAAAAATACCAATCGAATTGAGAACCTCCTCCTTTTGGAAGTCGGTTAAAAATATAACGACTAACCAAATTCAACAATATTTTCCAGATGCTGAGGCTCGAGCTAAGCAGGAGGAGGAGAACAACAGCGTTCCACCGACAACAGAGGAATAATATTTAGCCTCATTTGTAAATAGCGTTAGATCGAGGTGTTGCAACATGTTCGATACATTAATGAAGAAAAACTAAAGCATACCATATGATATAAATACGTGTGCAAGCTATATTATACGTTGCTAATTTATTAAAATAAAATTGTTGTGTGTGACGCACAAATATACGACTTGGAAGCACAATGCGAAAAGCCTGGATGTATAAAGATTCTCTATGTGGAAGACAACATAGTGAGCTAATTCGAACAGGCGAAATACCGCTCAGCGGTAACGCCAGTAGTGTAAATGATTCATTATTATTCGCTGCTAAGATTTTAGCCTAGCCTAAATATTAAGTCTAAAGCTTTGAAGATATCTCGTTCCCAAGATTCCATTGCGAGGACAAAGAACCGTATTTAATAAGAGTAGGGTAGGTCCCAGAACTGTTCCCTGAAGAACCCTTGTAGAAATTTACTCGCAGTAGAGTCTTGGCTGTATATTTGAGGATGTATCGATAGATTACACTATTTTCTACTCATAATTGAAATAATTAATGTGTAAAACTGTACTGAACTCATTTCAAATATAGTCGTTAAGAGCTAAATGTATCTGTAAGTAACTATCAAATGCTGGTGACGGAGCAAACAACATTAATTTATATATTCATAAACACATGTGCACTTCTCTTCAATCAAACACTTAACTATAACATAAATGTAGCTTAATATTAGTGTTAAATTTAACCCATAATATGATGAATACGCTTATTAATTTTAATGTTTCCGATTAAATTGGAGTCTTGATATTCTTGACCAAATGTTATTTAATATGAAATTATTTTCTAAATGATAACGCCATTTCAAATTCTAGTTAATAGGTAGATAGTACATTAGTAAATCGTCATGATACAAATTAAGATTTTCGTCTTTGTTATAAACAACATAGCTAAGGATAAAGTAGAAAATCTCAAATATTTATTGAATTTCAAAGCTCGTGCTCAAATCAGATGGAGTCAAACAGCTTTCTGTAAACATCAACTACCTATTAGATCTATTAGACTGAGAGGCAAGGCGTCACAGCCCGAGGACGAACAGGAAACATTAACTAGGCTTAGACTTGAACATAGCAAGCTTTTGTGGAGGACCCAAAGTAAATGTACCGTCCTTCAACTAGAGTATCTATTGACGAACGGAATTAAACATTGAATTTATTATGACAAAGATATTAAAGGATTTTAGGCCAAGTGTTTACTCACAGATGCCAAATTTCATATTAAATCTGAACTGAATCTGCTAAACATATAAATTTTTGTAACCATACAAAATGAATTTAAATTCAGAAACATTTCGAACGTATATATATCAGAGGCCTAGTTTTCCTGGTAGGTTCGTGGGACCATTCTCATTGAATATCAAATCAAAATAATCCATAATCATGATAAATTAGGTCCCTATTTGATTTCGGGGATGGTAAGGATAGATTTATAATCCAACTGGTGACGCTTATTGTAGACAAATCTAACAATAGATTTTTTTATATATATTTATCATCTATTTTAATTAGTAGAAATTTATTGAATTCTGTATATTGTGCATTTAGTGTACCTATTAATAGTTCATAGGTACTAAATATTAAGGATATTCAATATAGGTACACACCTACTTAATTTGAAAATGTAGTCTAGTAATGCCATTCAGATTGGGGATATAGCTTTATAAAATTGTAGAGATTAGCATACTGAGCCTTATGTACATGAATATTAATTGTTGTTTCTGTATCATAGCTTGAGCAGTACCTACATAGGCACCCTTGATAATGTTATCTCTTTGTCTTATAAAAACCACTTTTGTACAAGATAATGCTTTTAAATGTGACATTACAACATTCCGAATGTGTTTAGTATTCAATTGTCAATGTAATTAAGCTATTTAAAGACCTGTACACTGCTACGTTTTAAGATAGAAAAAATATGAATAAAATAGTACAGCTACTACCCACAAAACGTCAAATAAGGGTCCTGCTTAGATAAAGTATCACAGATAATATTGCTCATCATTAAAATAATACATACAGTTATTCATACTAATCTAAAATGTATAAAAAGATGTTATTTATAAAAATCAAAGTAAAAATCCTAAAGTTTTCTATTATATTATATATCCCACATGATCAAGAACATATGAAATTAAAATGCAATTGCTAAAGATAATTTTCTATATAATATATTGTATTGTAAGTATGCGAATGTATATTAAAATGTTTTATCTTAAAACTCACAATAATTTGATGTAAACAACACAAAGATCTTTGTATGAAAATGCATTTTCTCTCTAATAAAATGAAATCTCAATATCAAATGGTTTTTTATCAACTTGACAGTCTTTTTCTACATGTGTAAATAGATTATAACACCTTTTAGTTGTGTAAATTATATGTAAAATAAAAATAAAGATTTTCGTAGACAAAATGTTTACTTTAATACCCTTAGATAATTAATTTATAACTATTACATGAGGCATGAAAGTCATAATGCATGTTCTTATATATCTAAGAAATAGAAAAATTATATAAAATGGTCTATTCAATGAAGATTTTTGCTTAATCTTAATACATGCCTATGTATAGTAGAGTTGTAAGGGAGCCCCACTTAAATATTTATTTTATTCTGTTTTTAGTATATGTTATTATAGAGGCAACAGAAATATATCATCTGTGAAAATTTTAACTGTCTAGCTATCACAGTTCATGAGATACAGCCTGGTGACAGACAGACGGACAGTGGAGTCTTAGTAATAGGGTCCCGTTTTTACCCTTTGGGAACAGCACCCTAAAAATAAGGCTATTCTTGTGTACATTTAAAAGCTGACACAATTTTAGAACTTTTTTCATTCAAGAAGTATGTTATCTCATTTATCATTGACTAAACAAATCAAAAATAAAATGTTCCATCAAATACACATTTTAAATTGTGTAAATCTTTGAATAAACAGACATACCACAATCAGCTTTGTTGATTGTAGATTACTTTTGACAAACAAGATTCCTAGTAAATTCAGTA
Source organism: Xestia xanthographa (assembly GCA_905147715.2). Classification (NCBI taxonomy): domain Eukaryota; kingdom Metazoa; phylum Arthropoda; class Insecta; order Lepidoptera; family Noctuidae; genus Xestia; species Xestia xanthographa. The sequence goes on from LR990655.1 coordinate 6,769,906, forward strand.
TGTACAAAAGCATGAATGAAAATCCCTTTTTACCCGACTGTGTTGGAGAGAAAGGTTTTTGCTAATTAAGCTTCCAATACATGACATGTGTGAGATGTTTGACATAATCTATGTGTATGATATAAATGATGAACACACTGACTCGCTGGTGAGTATCTCAGTTTCTTAAAAATACATGAAAAAAGAATACAAATGACATTTTATTAACTATCTTGCTATTTTAAATGCTATCTCTTAGCTATATACGAACATATTAAAGTAATTATTTATAGTACAGCAGAATTACTATGCAAATCATATTTGCAATTTAACTATGATCTACAGCAGTATACATGGACAGTTTGACACTTACAAAATGCAACAGGCTTTCTTAAAAGTATCAAGTAATTTAAGATAAAGTATATTTATGATTCCTACCAAATATATTGATTTGTATTGACAAACCTCGGACATCAGTTTTCAACCTACTGCAAATGATAGTACCCTCAATAACATCTCCTTTCTTCACCTCCTTGCAATCTCTGAAATGGAAAATTGTTTGCTTCCAATGTGTTGGTGTTGCATGAGGTCCGGTAGAAAACTTTACTGCATTTGGCAGATCAAAAAAGGTATCAAAATAACCAACAATTGATGTCAAAGCACCATCTTTTACGATAGGAAGTTTAAATTCAGATGTGAAGTCCATGACATCTATTTGACATGTGTTTATATCTATGTTCTTAACCACACAAGGTTCTGAAATAATATTTTTAGATTCAACAACGTTTATACTTGCTTCCCGTACGACTTCAGATTTCATACAATTCATTTTGTATCCATAGACATCTGACCAATACTCTATAAGTTGTTTGTTCGTTTCTACATCACCGTTAGCAACCAGACTCATATTACATCTATTAGGTAACAGGAGTCCACCAGGTTTGAGGCAGTGATCTCTGGCATAAATTACACTATCTAACATGCCTTCATACAGCAAAAAATATCCCATCCATTCAGAGACAATTATGTCTACTTTATCATCTAACTTGGTATCTTCAAGTCTTCCTTTGACTAATTTAATAACATCCTGTAAGTTATTCTCTCTAACAATATCCATAGCCTGGTATATAATTTCTGACTGATCTAATGCATACACCTGTTTTGCTCCAGCCGTTGCACAAAACATTGATAAGATACCAGTACCACAACCAAGATCTAATACAGTTTTATCTTTCAATGTTTCCTTGTTTTTCAAAATTGCATCTCTGTAAGATTCTGTGCGAACTTTGTCTGAAAGCATATCATAATGGATGCTGAAATGAGCGTAAGTACTAAAATAGCCATCATCCAACTCTAGAGGAACACTCGCCACACAATTAACTTCCGTTGATGGGTTATCATTACTTCCACTTAATTGACCACCTTCTACCAACGTTTTCATTGCATCCTGCATCGTTTTTACGTCTTCCTTGGTATTCTTCAGGAGTGCAGCACTTTCACTTAACTGCTGTGTTAAAAATTGTATTGTCCTTTGAAGTTCACTGAAGTGTGCCTCTGACAATGTTACCAAGCCATTCTCCACATTTGCATGGTAAGTTTTTGGTGAACTTGGCTTGTCGGTGAGAGCTTCAAAGTCGTACATGAGCCACTCATCCTGCACCACAGGCTGAAAATACTTATCGTCATCCCACAGTGCCTTGTTGATGTTAGTTATAACCTCTGATGTGGGTTTGTGTGTTCTGATGTAATTTATTAACTTAATGTATGAATAGCAGTCCATATTGAACTTCGATTGAAGTTCGTTCAAATCAAACTTATGGACGGACTTGCAATGCGCGATCCCTTCTTCAATATTCGATAAAATGTTAGGACAAAATAAGCATGTTACCGTTGTATCGTTGGTTTCCATTTCTAGCCATTCGTCGTCCTCGAAATTATCCTCGTCACTACTGAGGTCTGGCACGTCTGACATTATTGCGTTTATTTCAATAATAGACGTAAAATTGTTCTTTTTCGGGAGTTATTTCACAAATTCTTTGATTCGCAAAATGGGAACATGTGAGACAGACAGCTTGAACTCATTGAACTGTCAGTGTCATGTCATTCGGATTCAGAATTTCAGAATCAGACAGACAGCAGACCACTGTGTTGCCAACTTTATTTTTTAGATGATCGTACCATGGACTAGAAAAGATCGTATTTTGCCAACATTTTATGGAAAAAAATAGTACGTAATGAAATTACAAAAAAAACAACGTAAATAATTTTAAAACGGAATGTAATTATATTTTTGAATCAATATTTATCATCTATGGAACTTGAATCAACATTTAGCATTAAGATTACATTTATAGTCCACGACATATTTTCAGAAGTTTTGATATGGCAATAATTTAGGACTGTCAAAATTGACATATTTACGAAAAAAACGCGGGAACCTTGAAACGTACAAGGCGCCAAAATTCAATTATTTTAAAATTAATTTGTTATTTATTGTTGAAGTGTCTCAAAATTAGTTTTAATTGTAAAATAATAATTGTATAAGTTATAAATAGTGTAAATAAACAATGGGGGGAAGTGGTAAAAAGAGGAAAAAAGCGGAGCCCCCTGATGGTCTAGCTGTACGGGACATCACGGAGACTTCTTCCGACTCCGATGATTCAGCAGACAACAGCAGGAAGTACCAACCATTCAAAGTCCCCGGATACTCTAGGAAGTATCCCGAAAATAGTAAAAAAACGGAATACATAGTATTTTTATCTCATCAGACTGAGCGCCAATTTTCTGACAAAGACAGACTGGCTATTTCGCATGCTATACGCAAATATTGCGTCACTGGCATATTACATTTAAAATCAATAAATAAGTACAAAATAGGTATAACATTTGATCTATCCAACAATGCAAATGTATTTCTACAAAATAAAAGACTTCTAGATGAAATGGGCTTAAACGCTACAATACCTGCTGTCGACACTGAAGCGACTGGGGTTCTTACTTCAGTCCCTACGGATTTGTCTAATAAAAGAATATTTGCTTTGATTGGAAGCTCCAGAAATATCATACAGGTGAGGCGATTCATGCGCCGCGTACAAGGTGAAGGTGGCGCGGTCAAGTATGACCCCACTCAAACTGTTGCGGTTACTTTCGCCTCTACTGAGTTACCGCAATATGTATACCTTGACTCCTGGAGACATGAGGTAAGCTGTTACGTTCCTCCTGTCAAACAGTGTTTACATTGTATGAAGTTTGGACATATTGCAAAATACTGTAAGAATGAAGTTGTATGCTCCATATGTACGGACAAGCATAGTTTTAAAATTTGTGAAGAAGATCCTAAAAACGCCAAATGTGCCAATTGTGGTGGTAACCATGTTTCCATCTCAAACACCTGTCCACTGAAAAAAATGAAAATAGAAGAAAATAAAGTCAAGTCCAGAGCCGCTAAGTATTCCGATTTATTTAATGAACATTCTTTTCCAAAATTAACACAGAAGAACATTGAAACACAGATTATTAATTTGACTAAATCAGATTTTTTTATGAATACCTTAACAAATGCTATAACTAAAATTATATTAAATCAAAAAGATAATCCCATTAATTCAAACTCCATAAAAGAAATTCTGCAACAAACTTTCTGTACCAGTACTTCCACATATATTAATGGATCTTAATATAATGCAGTGGAACGCACAAAGTATTTTAAGTAACAAACTTTTATTAACTCATTTTCTTTATGAGCATAACATACATGTTGCAATTATATCAGAGACCTGGTTAACACCCATCAAAAATTTTAACATTAGAGGATACAAAATAGAAAGACATGACATTGGAAATAAACACAATGGTGTAGCTATTTTAATTCGCAATAATATAAATTACAGAAAAATAATTACATATTCTGATAATTCTCTACAAAATATTTGTGTAAGAATTACAGTAAATAATACAGAAATAAGTATTGTAAGTTTCTACTGTCCAACAAATTGCACTCCATCTTTTGACAAACATAAATTTGAATCTTTAATAAAATCTGTGCCTGAACCAATGATATTTGCAGGCGATTTCAATGCCCATCACACATCATGGGGATGTAATTCTACAAATCCAAGAGGTAGGGATATTCTAGAAATTGTTGATGATAATAATTTGGTGTTAATGAATAGTGGTGAAGTGACAACAGTTGGTTCTTTAACGTGGCGTCCAAATGCCTTAGATTTGTCTATAGTTTCCCCATCATTGGCTCTTTCTTGTGATTGGTCCGTTCATAGTGATCCTCTTGGCAGCTACCACCTTCCTGTAATTATGAAAGTTTTTATCAATAGTAGTAATATAGAAAACACTAGTAATAACACAAATTTGCCCACTTATCCTAACTTTAAAATGGTAGATTGGAAGATGTATGAACAAAATGTAGATTTACAACTATCTACTTTTCAGGATCAACATGTTGCTCCATTGGAAAGTTATACAGAGTTTTGTCAAATTTTGCATTCTGCAATTAATAAGTCCCTTCCTTATCGTAATAAGCCCACTTCTTCCTCAGCTGATTATTCTGTTCATAACTCTAATAGGAATTTGGTAAAAGCCCCTCCTCTTCCTTGGTGGAATAAAAAATGTTCAGAAGCAGTTCAAAAGTCTAAGTCAGCTTATATAAATTTTAAAAACAATCCGTCAGATGAAACATTTATAGAGTTTAAAAGATTACAAGCCCTCAAAAAACTTACTTTGAAAACAGAAAGATCAAATAGTTGGGTTGAACTTTGCAACTCCTTTAATCGATGTACACCTCTGTCCAGAATCTGGAAATATATGCGGAAATTTAATAAAACATATTCTTGCAACAATAATGATGTCAATTGGATTCAGGATTTTTTGGAAAAATATACCCCAGATTATGTAAATAATAAGTCAAATTTCCCCACTGCCAGTGAGTCAAAATCTGATAATATTAATAATAATAATAATATATATATGTTTAATAATAATATATATGTTTATTCAACTCAATACAAGTGCATACATTACATAAAAACTATCTTATATGAGCTTATATAAACAGAAATTCGACAAGACATCTGTGTCTGAACTAGATAAATGAATATCTGTATCTCAGACAACAGCGCTCTTCCTTTAAAATATACATTTATTTATAAGCTAGAGGTTCAAATTGGCTTTAATTATATATTATATTACAAAAGGTTTTATTCCTATAGGAGCAAATAAAATAAAAAATAAAAGTAAAAATAAAAAACATAAAAATATCGGAGTGTTGTGGTGACCTCCTTTTGTGTATGATGTAGATGAGTGAGTGTGTGTAGGAGGGTGTGTATGTAAAATTTAATGTTGTACCTTTAAGAGGTTTTCGGTTTCGTCATATGTCAATTTACGAATGTACTCAAACACTTCATTCTTACACCTTCTGATATTTAAAGCTTGTATATCGACAATTTCATCAATACAGCTATAAAGATACGGACCTAAAAAGCAGAAATATCTATCAACGAACGGGTGTTTAAACATGGATCTGTCGGTGCTGGCTATAGGTTTTCGTCGTCTGGATGGTATATCTCGTCTTTTAAAGTTCACTTTCGTATGTTGCTTCAAGATAGTGTGCAGTATGTACAATTGACGGACAGAGAGGACCTCAGAAGTTTGGTACAGTTGATAAGTTGGGAACAAATACGGACGGAAAGAGCTTACCTTGAGAACAATTCTTTGTGCCACTTCAAGTGGTTTTAGTATGGTTTTTGGTGCACCACCCCATACAGATATACAGTATGACAAAATTGATTGACCGAGTGCCAGATATACTTGCTTTATTAGTTTGGAGTCTGCAACATGTCTCAGATTTTTGAAGACGTATATCAGTTTTCTTAGTCGAGCAGTAACTAGTTCTATATGCGGTCTAAAAGAGAGATTATTATCTATTGTTATTCCTAAATATTTTGTACACTTGGTCTTGACTAACTTTGGACATTCGCATATTACATTATTGCAGCAGTTGTGTGCAAATAGAGAGAGTAATGTAGGAGGTGCACTCGAATTGCGCATTGAGAACGTTATGTACTGCGTTTTGTCAGCATTAAGTGTCAGCATGTTATTCGTTAACCAGTGGCACACGATGTCAAAGCCACGTTGAGCATCCTCATATACCTGTTCCCACGTGTCAGCCGAGAATAGAAGAACAGTGTCATCTGCATAAGAAATTATTTTTCCACCTACAGAAGTAAGACCACAGAGTTCATTTAGGTACACAAGAAAAAGACTGGGACCTAAAATACTGCCCTGTGGCACACCAAAAGTGAGAGGTAAGTCACTGCTAACGTGTTTATCAATTTTAACACATTGACAGCGCCCTGAGAGGTAATCTTCAAACAATTTTAGTTGTTTACCTCTTATGCCTAAACCTTCTAATTTACTGAGAAGCAGAGGCACAGAGACCGTGTCAAAGGCCTTTGCTAGGTCCAAGAATATGCCAACAGTTTTTTTACCGGAATCAAGATTCCTAACCACGTAATCCACAAGCTCGTGGACAGCATCACAAGTTGATTTACCTGCTCTGAAACCAAATTGATTGTTAGAAAGAAGGTTGTTCGTTTCAATGTATTTGACGAATCTATTGTTGATGATACGTTCCAAGAGCTTGGAGACCGCCGGGAGAATAGAGATGGGCCTATAGTTGGTGACACGGTCTTTATCGCCGGATTTATGGATCGGGTGTACAACCGACCTCTTTAAAACAGTGGGAAATGTTCCTTCATCTAGGCACATGTTAAAAATATGTGTCAGAGCAGGGATAAGCAAATTTCTGTTTTCTTTAAGGACGGTATTAGGTATAGAATCCCACCCAGTGCAACAGACGTTTTTGAGACCCAAAATCAGGCGCTCTATCTCTGACTCGTCTGTATCGAGCATTACAAAAGAGTTTAATGGACTAGTGGATTGTGGACTAGAAGGAAAGGAGTGATGGGGATTTTGGCAACTGATGGTCTTGCTGGCTAAAGTTTTTCCTACCGTGACAAAGTACTCGTTCACATCCTCAATCGATTGTGAAGGACAAGGAGTGTTTATTAGCTCGAAAGCGTGATTTTGTGCTTTAGTTGTGTTTGTGATGTTTTTTATTGCATCCCATACTTTTTTATTATTTTTACCCGCCTGTTCTAGCAGTTTTTTATTATAAGCTATAGTGCAACACAAAAGAGTAGAAATTAAATGAGGGCGCTGCGATCGCTCAGGTGGCAACCCAGTTAGTACGACCTAGCTGATCTTGATACTTGAATAGTATTATTGGTCTAATAGCTATAAATAATGAGAAAATAATTATTTTAAATAAGTATGTTTATTAATTCATTGCTTTCAATAAGTTCCTCATAGATAATACATAGATTTGGTACGTTATAGTAATAAAACTACAAGTTCACTCAAATATAATTATATTATGAGGGGCGACCCTTTCTGTGTATAGCTGGAGTCGAGAATTTCCCGCCGTTTTGCACAATTCTGCGCACTGTGCTTACAGAAACACCTAAAACAAACAAAGCATGTTATTAACATAAGCTTATAGATACAACTTTAAATTAGTGCTCTATCTTCATAAATAATATAACTGCTGTCAGTCCGACGAAAAAAGTCCCGCGCAAATATGTTCATAACGTGAAAATATTTTAAAATTGTTTCTTTCCATTAGTCGGTTGCTTCAACAAATATGGTATAGCAAAAAACGTATTTGGTAATACGCAATTAATTACATTAAATGTTGTTGCCTTACTATCAATGTTGTTAAGTCGCGCTATAACTACAAGGGTATTTGTTTATCTTAGCATAACCTCAAAAATGGTAGACAACTAATTTGTAAATACTATTTTAGATCGAAAATTTTGCTCCCTGAATGTAATAATCGTTTGCAATTAACGTTTACTGCAACTTTCAATAGTTACTTACCAGTAAAATCTGCTGTACGATGGCAAACATCTTCGAAGTAGGATAGCAGCTTCCCAGCTTGTAATTCGGTTAAACACCGCATGAAAACTTAAACATTATTTCACGGGCACCTCCACGAATTACCTTATTCATGATATGTCGCCGTTTTCCTGTCCACACTCAGAAATAACACACAAAAACCAAAATTCTAATGAAAAAAGAAACCGATCGAGAAGAATTGACAGCTCAAGTACTAATTTTAGATGTAGCCAGAAAATGAAAAATTTTAGTTCCCAGATATTTAATTTCTACTCTTTTATGTTGAGCTATATTTTAACTTTTTTCAACAGATTATTGCAGAAATTTCTATATCTGGTATACGTTAATTTAACATCTTTATTTTCTGGCGATTGTTTGACTTTTTTGTGAAGCGTGTCCCTATGTCTCATACATCGCACTAGTCCAGGTGTAATCCACGGCTTTATGGCTTTATTTCTTCTTGATAACTTTATGATGACAGAGTTACAAATAATAGCACGTTGGATGGAATTGATGAAGTATGTCATGGCAAAATTAGCGTCATTTGAGAGATAAATTGGTTCCCAGTTAATACTGGCTAATTCATTTTTTAGTCCCTCTGAATTTATCTTATTAACACTGACATGTGCAAACGTTCTTTTTTGTTTATAATTAAGACATAGTAGGACTGCTTCGTGATCTGTTATCGCGGATTGCAGGACTAACGTAAGAGCTGGATTTTTTGTTTTTAATACCACGTGATCAAGACATGCCGTGCCGTTTCTTGTAGGCAGTGTATGTGCAGGTAAAAGGCCATGATATGAACATAAATTAAGGTACTCCATTTGAGCTCCAGAAACTTGATCGGGGCAGATGTTTATGTTAATATCTCCAATAATGGTAACATTTTTGAAAGAAGATAACTCAGTTAAGATATTATCGAGTGAGCGGAGGAAATTATCTAGTTTCTTGTGTGATGGAGATCTGTAAATAGCCAAAATAGCCATTTCAGTACCAATCTTTATGATGAGATAATTACAATCTAAGCAAGGCGGTTCGTCTACAACAACACTCAGAGAAGCTTTAACATACACCGAAACTCCGTCATTTTGATTACACAATTTTTTCGATGTATATGAGCAATAACCGTCTAAACTTGGCACCGTAGGGCAGCACGATAACCAGCACTCAGTCAAGACAACTATATCACACTCAACACCAAGCCTGCCCAACATTATAACGAAGCTATCAAAATTGCGCGTAATACTGCGTATATTTTGATTTATGACAGTGAGACATTCAGCGGGATGCGTTATTAGATACTTGCAATCCTCAACATTACAAGAGCGGGATTCCGAAACAATAATATTATCTATTTCCATAGCTAAATCAACCATTTGTGAAAGCAAGTAATAGCATATGATCAATTATAAGGGAACCGGTATTAGGGTCACTTATAAAAAGTGCGATAAAGATGCAGCAAATAACACTATAAGTGGCATAGTTAAAAACGTAAGTACCAATAATGCAGTAATATAGCCTAGACACTAGTTTCTGACGAAAAGGAATATCAGATGGTAAAGCATGTATATTAAGTTTGTTTAGTTTTTGTAAAAATAGAAACCTCAGTAATATTTTTGAGTAGTGTAGATATTGTAAATAGCTTACAAAATTCAGACTATAGAAAGTAATAATTTCAATTAAAATAGCATGCAACATAAAAAGACAAAATGAATGTGACATAAGATAAATACCATTACAAGAAGTTATAGTAAAATGACATGTCTCTAGCAACAGTCATGCTGTGTTGGCCTTTAATTTGGCGAGATCGGCCTCGTCTTCAATGCGGATGTGTGCCATTCCTTCCTTTTCCCTTAGGTAAATTTTGCCATAAGATGTCCAGCAATACTTGTAGTCATTCGAACTAGCAAAATCTCTTGCAAGGAAGAACAGTCGCCTTCCCTTAGGGGTAAGACATTCCGAGATGTAAATTGGTTTATTGGATTCACTGTTAACTTGGCCAAATAATTTAGTATTCAGTTTATCTGTTTTCTCCTGTTGTGTGAGTTTTTTGAGATTACTGATTAATCTTTCCTTAGTCAGTACTGAGGTAAATTCGACGACTATGGGTTTGGTGACGCCTGGTTTAGCGAACGGACGGTAAACATCTCTTATATCTGCCGTTTGTAATTGTAAGTTAAGTGTGGTACCAATTTTTTTAACGGTATCACAAAGTTGTTCTTTGGTCTCATTTTGAAATTTGGGAATATTTCTGATCTCTATCTTGGTTGTGCACGACTGTTTTTCGAGATTTTCTAATTTATTTTCCAATAAATTTATGTAGGATATATGTTCCTTTCGTTCTTGTTTAAAACTTTCTAATTCCTTTTGTAGTTCATCATATTTGGCAGATAAAGTCGACATTGATAAGCTTATCGTATCGTTTTGCGTTTTAATTTCTGTTAATGACGATTCTAAAATGTCTAGTCGGGTTCTTTGTTCAGAAGCAAATTTTGAGAACATATCACGGACTTCTTCCATGAAGGAACTTAATTCATTATCACATTTTCTCTTCAAACGCCTAGTATTAATGTTGGTCCGGTTTTCGGTGGGTTGAAGATCACGGACACTACCATCGACGCTTTCAGAATCCGTGTCAGTTACAACTAGTTGTTTCGGTGGCGAGCGCTGCGGCATTGTGATTTTTAAATGTTATTGAAGAGTATTAGGCAAGCAGTGGCGCACAGGTGGTGTTAACAATTAGAGACGAGAGCCGTACTTACGTTGCTGTGTAGTAAGTACCAGGAGCAAGTTTACGTACCGCCCCTAGCGCTGTGGTGAGCTTGCGCGCGCGCAGTTGATTAGTTGGACCTCGTCACGCCCCTTTCGCTGGAAGACAGGCAGCAGTGGGCGGTGATAGCGCTGGGGCGGAGCTGTCACTGGCCAGGCGTTGAGTCACAGCCGATGAGTAACGGAGCGATCGATGTTGAATAAGCTCCTAGCTTTTATGCACTCCTATTTTTACGAAGTTATTTAATTGCGTTAAAATTACAAAAATATGAATAAGAAATAATAAATACTGCCTAGTTAAAAGCGTCTGAACACCTCAGAGGTCCGGGGGGAAGAGGATATCTTCTTAGTAAAACCTTTTTCGATACAAGAACTGAAGTCTGCTGTTAATTCTAGAAAAGATAGTGCTTTTGGACTAGATTGTATTCCATACATTATGATAAAAAAGCTTAGTGATAAGTGTATGCACACTTTTCTCAAAATATTGAATAATTTGTGGTTGAACAATGATATACCTCATTCATGGAAGTCTGATTGTTTGGTACCCATTTTGAAGCCAGATAAGCCTCGGTCTAATCCAGATTCCTATCGTCCTATTGCTCTAACATCCTGTGTTGGTAAAATTTTTGAACAATTAATAAAACAAAGGTTGGAATTTTACATAGAACAAAACAATATTCTACCTGCTAATCAATTTGGTTTTCGTAGGGGAACATCAGCTCGTGAAAGTATTTGTCAGTTACAGCTTGATATCCGAAATAGTTTAAATAACAAGGATTGCTTAATGTCAGTATTCTTTGATGTTGCTGGAGCCTTTAACAGTGTAAATATTGATGTCCTTTGTTCTGAATTACTTCTTATTGGAATTCCAAACAAAATAGTCCACTGGGTCCATGAATTCTTAACTGAAAGGAAAGTCTATGTTAGATATAATGATAAATTACATGGGCCAAGATTTGCTTCGGTAGGAGTTTGCCAAGGAGGAATTTTGTCTCCATTAATATTCATTTTGTACATACGTCGTTTAAATTTGATTCTAGGTTCCAAAGTCAAAAATCTTCAATTTGCTGATGATTTAGTTGTGTATTTGTCGGGGAAAAATTTCAAAAATATGACACTGTGCCTTAATAAAGCATTGGAAGGATTGTCCACATACTTTTCTTATTTAAATCTAGATATAAATGCACTTAAATCTAAACTAGTAGTATTTGGTAGAACTGGCAATTTTAGTCCTTCCGTTTATTACAATCAAGTTTCTATACCAATTTTTCATGAAGCTAAGTTTTTAGGTGTCACCTTCACTCAAAATTTGGCTTGGAAAAAATATGTTGAATTGATAAGTTCTAGAGCTAACAGAGTTTTTAATGTTTTGAAGACATTGTGTAGAACCTCCTGGGGAGCTGACCCAAAAATATTGTTGTTATTATATAAATCTTTGATCCGTAGTCATTTTGAATATGGTTTTCTCTGTTTTGCTGGTGATAGAAGGTTAGTAGATATTCTTGATAAAATACAAAATAAAAGTTTGAGACTCATTACCGGAGCATTTAAAAGTACTCCAATCAATGCAATGCAAGTTGAATGTAAACTTCCTCCTTTAAGTATAAGATTTTGTTACTTGAAGGAAAGGTTCCTATTAAAACTTTATAGTAAAAATAATAATCACTTGTTTTCCAATTTGAAACAATCATGTACACCGTCCATCTGTAGCTTATCATATATACTTCAGGGCTTTTCTCAGTATGTAAATTTTCTTGAAACTCTGCAAATTCATAAGTCATCTATTCTTCCATGTTATCAGGGAGATTTTGACAGCAAATTTCCTGCAATTGACATCATTATTGATCACAATTTATCCACTAAAGAAGATGTATAAGGTAAATTTCATGAATTTACTGATCATAGATTTATGTATACTGATGGGTCTAAAACTGAGTCAGCAGTGTCATTTGCTATTTTTGATGAGCTAATGAATTCTGGTACTGGTTATAAAATAAACTCAAACACAAGTATATTCACAGCTGAGGCTGTGGCTATACTTGCTGCCCTAAAGCACATTAGGCATACAAATGATGGATGTTGTCAATGGGTAATAGTAAGTGACAGCATGAGTGTTCTTGAAAATCTCAAAAATAATAGGTTGAATGCTAACACAAACTATTTTATATCATTGATAAAAGAATCTTGGTTACAATTGTCTTTTCATAACATTAAGGTTTTGTTCATGTGGGTCCCTTCGCATGTTGGTGTGATGGGCAACGAAAGGGTTGATTTTCTAGCTAGAGCAATAACAAATTCTGCTGATGTCCCAGATTCAAGTAGTTTCCTCAACATTTCTGTTCCTTGTACAGACATAGCTCCTCTATTGAAAAAAAGGTCCATTGATATATGGAAAAGGCACTGGAATCATACAGTTCAAATTGAAAATAAAGGTATGTGGTATGCAGTATACAATATTCCCATAGGAACCATGCCTTGGTTCTGTAAAACCAATACTTACATGAACAGGAAGTTTTACTCCACCATACTCAGGCTTCGTTTTGGTCACTGTCGACTGAATTATCATTTGTCTCGTCTCAAAATTGTTCACAGTCCGCTTTGTGATCATTGTAATTCTCAAGCAGAGCAATCTCTTGCTCACATTTTCTTTGAGTGCTCATCTTTTGGCATCCAGCGCCTTGTGCTGATGGATGAGCTTATTGAAATTTATGGTAGCCCTGATTTGGTACCGCGCTCCATTCAGGCTCTTCTTGTAAATAGCTCGACGTATTTATCTTTGTTTAATTTTATTAATAATACAGTTGGACAAATTTAACTCATGGTGTCCAAAGTTAATTAGCTGTCATGTCTATAAAATATGTTTAATAAATTTATTTTCATTGACATAAATATAATTTGTATATAAATAATTGTAAATAATACTATTTGGAATAATTTGTAGGAATTAGAGTAGGTATACTGTTTACGTACCACAGAACAGAAAAAACAGTAGAAGTCGTATGTGGGCGGGGCGCGCGTACCCCGAGCTTTGCGCTGTTCCGCAAAGTGTTTCCCCCACGCACACGCCACGCACATCAGTCTAGATACAAGCGTCACAGTGATAATAACTTCTACAAAGCTTAACTTAACTTAAAAAAAAAATACTAAAATGCCCTATTGTGCTGTCCTAGAATGTAAAAACGATAGCAGAAACAAAAATGTATCAAATGGTGGTATATCATACCATCGGTAAGTCTTAATTTGCTTTATTTCGATTAAAATTTGAAAAAGATTATTTTATTAGACAAGACAAGTACAAATAGACTTTATTGTTTACACTATAGGGTCTACTTTCTTTTAACTCAAACATATTATTCCAACTACGCACATGTCACAGTCCGCTACTCAATTAGAGATTGACGTTATCGATAATGAGTTATCGATATTTTAAACTTCAATGTTCTATGATCATAGAAAGATGATAGATGTCAATAGAAAGTAGGTACTAGGTACCCGTAGTAACAAATCGTGTAGTTTAATCTGTTACCTTTCTATCAAATAGTATAATTTTCGAAATCAATCAGTTGTATAACATGACAATATTAACATAACAATACATTCTTAATTATTCTTTCTATAGGTAAATCATAAGCATTATTATAAATGTATAACACTTGATTTCAAACATATGTAAGTACTTCATTCATTTTGAAATTTAAAAATATTTATCGACACTTGTATTATATTTGAAAATAAAGCGCAATGTCGATAAAAAGGCAACGACAGTGGTACAACCCTAGAAAAGGACGAATAGCACAAACATAGTAATGAGCTCGTTACGGAAATATCAATCTTATTACAAAACCAATAAAGGTTTAGTAGATGCATTTAGTCTAGTGACATCTAGCGGCGAGTAGCAGAACTTGCTCGTGAAACTATTCCCTAAGAGCTAATACGTAAACAGAGTAGACAATAAACCACTCTATTAGCATATGAATATGGTTTATTTTCAAATAAACGAAGACATTACCAATCACACCACGCTTTTCTTAGTGTTACGAAATACAATTAACCTGTTTATGTGTTAGTTTGGGGTACGCTGGTTCCGATACCGAATTCTACTGTTTTTTCTGTTTTGTGTTACGTACGAATATGATAATAGTGAATAGTCGCTTCCCGTCAGTTGGGGGGGTTAAAAAAAAAAAAAAAATATTAGAGGACTTGACATTTGGCTCTTTACCTAAAATGAAAAATATTGGACTTGACCCAAGATTTTGTGTAATAACAAATCTTAAACATGGATTTTATTGAAATAAACTGAAGACTCTATACGGATTAACTTTTCATGGAAAATAAGAAACTGATGAATTTACCTGGATTTGATTACTATGGATAAATATAAAACTAATGAATTTTATTGGATTTCCTTATATTCTGGATTTACATACTGATGAATTTTACTGGATTTAACCTACTCAAGAAAAATGCTAACTAATGACTAGGCAGCATGGTCTCAGACCTTAGCCTGTTCCGTCAGGAACAAATGGAAAAAAAAAAAAAAAAAATTGACATATTTACGTTTCATAATTGAGTCATCTTGTGTTTACGTGTTTCATATTTTTATTGGTTTTGTTTAAAATAATGCCGAAAACAATCAAAAGTTCGACGAGGAAGCTTCTATTTACTATGATTGACAAATTTAAAGACATAAAAAGTGATATAAATCAGAAATTGCAGAGAAAAGACTACGACTGGTTTCAATCATTTTAGTTTTAGGTTAGTTTATTGAATTTCTAATGAAATACCTTGATACTTTTCGACTATTTATAACAAATCGCAATATTTTTTACGGTCTATCTACTTTTCAGGAAGTATTAAAAACGAGGAGACAAAACTTAAAATTGTGGAAGCAGTAAAGGAATTGAAAACTCAAAAAAAATGAAATGTCGACTTGTGACCCTCATTATTTTGAAAAGATATCTTCAATGACAGGTATTACTTTAGAAATTATAGATTTTTAACAGTTACTTCGAAGGGTTTAAACATTTATGATAATGTATGGATGGCTAAATTAAATAATAAACTCTACTATCTTTGTATTTTATTATGGTTTTTGACAGTATATAAAATTTAATGTTACATAATTTATTGTATTTGTTTCCTTCAGATGTAAGTGTGAAGACCATATGAAGAATTTAAATTGAAGGGTCTAACAATCAAGGACAGTGGAATACTCCGGGGAAAAATCGTCCACATTCAGCAACAGTTTGATATTTCAGCTATAAGAAACATAATAAACGAATTTCATTAAGGACACTACCTCACAGGTGGCGTGGAAACGTGTACATAAAATTATGAACTATTTGAAAATAATAAAAAGGCAGAATTAAAAGTACCTACTCTTTTATTTAATATATGGTTAAAGAAATTTATTTCTCAATAAGAAATTACAGTATTTCACTTACTTGAGAACATTTTGGAACTTAAATATAATAACTTTACACTAACTTTGACATAAAAACTAAATAGGTAGTTTTTCTTTGTAACAATTTTCAAATCTATAAAACAAAATGAAATTTCGTACGCAACTAACATTTACAAAACACAAAGTTTACATATTATTATTTTTTTTCATCCACCCGCAAAAGAAATAGTTACTGTGGTCGCAAATAATCATAACAGCTATGGAATGCGAGCTCGGTGCCACAATAACGGCAACGCAGCAGTAGGGCAAGTTTGTTTAAAGTAATGTTTGATCATTTAGAATGTGATTTTTTAATTTAGTTTTGAAAATATTAAACGAGCTCGCATTTTTTACCTCTTTAGGTAGCTTGTTATATTGTTGCACTCCCGAAAAAATAATTGTTCTCTCACCATTGACTGTCCGCACTCGTGGCAGTAAAATGTGATCCTTCCTACGACTGCTACGATTATGTACTTGATGTATTTTAGTGAAGTGTATTTGTGTGTGAATGGACTTGTTTAGAATTTTTCTTATAAGTATGCTGGTACAGTATGTGTGGAGTTGTTTGATATTCATGAGTTTTGTTTCCCTGTAAATTTTAAATGTAGGTGTAAGGTAATCATAGTGGAATAGCAGTTTAATGATTTTATTTTGAGCAATCTGTAAGTCCTTTAGATTAGTTTTTGACGCATTGCCCCAGATTTCAATGAGATACATCAGATGTGGCTTCACTAGAGAGTTGTAAATGGTCTGGCGCACTCGAAGAGGAAGACAATGGACAACATTGCGCAATGAGCCCAAAAGTGAAGAAAGCTTGGATCTAATGTGTTCAATTTGTATTTTCCAGTTTAACTGACTATCTACTCTTAATCCAAGGTATTTTTCGTGTTGTTTTTGCTGTATTATTTCATTATCAATGGTCAAGGGGGGGTGAGCTGGTATTTTTTTATTTTTGGCTTTAAAGATAACATAGCTAGTCTTAGCAGCATTTATTGTGAGTAAGTTTTGTTGGAACCAAATAGACAACGTGTTTAAATCTTGTTGCGCTTTGTTGATCATGTCATCAATCGAAGTACCATAGTAAAAGAGACAGGTATCGTCAGCATAAAGAGACACATGTCCGTGTAAAGAAATTTCGTGTACGGAATTGATGTAGATGAGAAAGAATAGTGGTCCAAGAACGGATCCTTGAGGCACACCGAATGAGCCGGTGCTATGTGGTTTACTTTGGTATTCCCCGACTTTTACTATTTGAAACCTGTTCTTTAGGTATGATTCAAACATTTTGAGTGCAACCCCAGAAACACCTATGTTGCTGAGCTTTTGCAGTAATATTGAGTGACTAACGGTGTCGAAAGCTTTTTTTAGGTCGATAAAAAGACCTAGTGCTATCTTTTTTTGGTCAATATTGGTTTGTGTTGCTGTGATTAGGTCTGCTGTAGCTGATAAAGTGTTGGACAGAGAGCGAAACCCATACTGTCTCTTGTAAAGGAAGTTAATAGAGGTGAGGTATTTGTCTAAACGTGAATAAATAACCTTTTCAAAGATTTTCGACACGACAGGAAGGACAGAGATAGGCCGGTAATTGTTTGGGTCTGTTTTTGTGCCAGATTTATGGATAGGGGTAACTTTAGCAATTTTTAGTGCATCCGGGAACGTTCCCTCAGCAAGGTGTTCATTAATGCAAGTTGTCAGTTTGTGTGTTATCAGGGTTCTTAAACATTTAATAATTTTTGTGGTTATCCCGTCAATCCCTACGCTACAGTTTGGATCAAGACTAGCGATTATTTTTGAGATTTCGTCCGGTTGACAAGGTGTAAAATTAGTTAACTCATTTGTACAATCTCTTGTCTGTGTTGTGGTGTCTATGTTGTGTTTTTGCTGTGTCGTTAGAATAGCGGTAGCGAGTGTTGAACCGATCGTTGAAAAGAAGATGTTAAAAGTTTCACAGATTTCACTACCATCGGTTACAGGCCCATCTTTGGTTAAGAGATTTGGAGGAGTACATTGTGCTTTGACCTTATTGCTGGACAGTGTGTTAATAAGTTTCCACATCTTTTTTGGGTTTCCTGAGTATTTCTTGAATGTGGCGTAGTAATATTTCTTTTTAGTATTTTGTATTCTGTCTGTAGTTTTGTTTCTTTCTATTATAAATTGTTTGTGTAAATCTTTGTTTTCTGGATCTTGCTTTAATTTGTGCCAAACTACATTTCTTTCATGGATCTTTGTTAATATATCTCTAGATATCCAGTCCTGTTGAGGTGGATTTAGGAATTTAGTTTTAGTAACTTTGCTTTCAAGTATTGCACATTTTATATGATTTTTGAAGTTGTCGTAGTGGTTGTCACTTGGCTGATAGTTTGTACTTTTTATATATTCGAAGAGCTTTTCGTAGTCCACCCCATCATACTTGACCCGCTTTCTAGTTGGCGATTTGCACTTTTTCATTGCTAGGTAAATCTGCTTATGATCGGACATGGGCGAGTCCACAATTGCCATGTGGAAGCTCTTATGTTTCAAGTTTGTGCACACATGATCGAGAATAGTCTTTGTTGAAGTAGTTTCACGTGTGCAGTGGGCTTCGCTGATTTTGTTGATGATTTCGTAGCCAGATTCTTGTATGGCACTTCTATACCGTTTGCTGTTGATATTTTTCGTTAATAGGTCGATGTTAAAATCACCAAAGACAATAGCTCGCTTCTTGCTGATCAATTGTGATGAGTACACTTCAAGAAACTCCTTTATGTTGATATTTCCTGGGTTGTAAACTAAACCTATATTCAGTGCATATTTGTCTAGACTTACCCACAGGTAGTTTACACCTCCAGTGTAGGTTTCTGCGTTCATGCTATGATTTATATTATTATGCACATAAATGGAAACCCCACCACCTCTAGAGTCTGTTCTGAGATTGTAGTAATGTGTATAGTTGGGTAGTTGAAATGATTCCGCATCCTCTTTAGATCTCAGCCATGTCTCGGTGAGCAAGATAACATGGGTTGTGTTTCCGATCGATTTTAACGAACATTTCAGTTCGTCAAATTTTCCTCGCTTGCGTATACTCCGCACATTTGCGTAAAATAAATTTAAGGTAGATTTTGATGTAGAAAGATCCTGGTAGGTGTGACATAGTTGGTGAGTAATGCTTTCGTGGGTTGGGTTTTGGAAAGTAGGTGAGATTAAGGGTTGATGTTTTTTGAAGGCATTTCTACGATCTTTGGAGAGCCGTTAACATACTTGATAATAAGATCCTTTTCTCCGTTTTCTTTACGTCGAGCCAACTCTTGGCTCAGTTCTTTCATTATATTCTTCTGAGTAGGGGTCTGATCTGAGTAAAGTTTGATATTGTTTGGTACCTTATTTTTATTCTGCAGTATTTCCTTTGCTTCCTGAGAGCTCTTAAAGCATACCTTTAACGGACGATTTTTTCCTAGGGCGTATTTACCAAGTCGAATAGCTTTGACCACTTTAGAATTTTCCAAAACTACATTTTGCAGGATAGTCTGTACAGCGTTTACATCTGCGATTTGACGAGCAGAGCTATCCGATAGAGTTTGCTCTGACAGGCCTACAATTATTACATTTTTACTTCTGTTATTCCTTTCCTGGAGTTCAGAAATAATTTTTTCACCAGCAAAAATATCAGATGTGCTTGGTTTGGGTGTGGTAGATTTAATATTTTCAATTTCAGCTTCAAGCGTAGATATTTTCGATTCCGTGTTGTCATAGTTTTGTTGAAGTACTGAGATTTTTTCTTTCATGCTTTTGTGCTCTGCCAACAATGTATTAGTTGAGCTCTTAATATCATTTATTTGTTTTTTCATTGTAGATATATCATCTCGCATCGGTTGCAAGTTTGTTTGAAGTATTGAGATCAGCTCCGCCCGAAAGTCATTGAGTGCAGTTAGCACGTCGCAGCATTCTCTTTCTCTCCTTTTTCGGCAGCTAACATTGCTTCTCGCATCATCATCACAAATTTTTGATAAGTCCGGTTGTGAGTACGAACAAGATTGGCCTACCGTTATGTTTCTGGATTGTGGCGGGTGGTGATCACTCATAGTTAAGTTTTGTAGTATACCTGCGGGTTATGCGTAGGCGCGTTCGCGCGAGGGAGATGAAAAATGCAGATGTCTCTTTTACTCGAGGTGCGCGCGGGGGGTGCTCGCGCCGCCGGTGCGCCGAAGTGTAGAAGCAATTAGTCGTTACCGTTTCACTCAATGTATTCTAATTTCGGTTTTTAACACTTTCACTTTAAGGGTTTTTATTGCGTACAATTAAATTGATTTCTCGGGAGCAAATTAGTAACACGTCTACTCTGTCTGACTGCCAAAGCTAGAACTATCTAATATTCACTGTTACTATCTAACTAATATTCTTCATTACACTCGAAAATTACAGCTCATAAAACATAAAATAAAAAAGACTTTATTTGCTGAATAATAAATAGTATCAACGACGTTTAAGCAGTGTATAGCCAGGGTTAACAGCTCTTGATTTTTTAAAATTCCCGCCTTTTTATTTGGACAACTTCCGTTGGCCAGACTTCTAACTGAATTTTTATATCTTTAGTTAGGAGTTTAAGTTACCTACAGTGCGACACAAAAGAGTAGACAATAAATGAGGGCGCTGCGATCGCTCAGGTGGCAACCCAGTTAGTACGACCTAGCTGATCTTGACATACTATTCAAGTATGAATAGTATTATTGGTCTAATAGCTATAAATAATGAGAAAATAATTATTTGAAATAAGTATATTTATTAATTTATTGCTTTCAATAAGTTCCTCGTAGATAATAAATAGATTTGGTACGTAATAGTAATAAAACTACAAGTTCACTCAAATATATATTAAGAGGGACGACCCTTTCTGTGTATAGCTGGAGTCGAGAATTTCCCGCCGTTTTGCACAATT
This sequence comes from Xestia xanthographa, assembly GCA_905147715.2. Lineage (NCBI taxonomy): Eukaryota > Metazoa > Arthropoda > Insecta > Lepidoptera > Noctuidae > Xestia > Xestia xanthographa. The sequence goes on from LR990655.1 coordinate 6,790,977, forward strand.
CTGCGCACTGTTCTTACAGAAACACCTAATACAAACAAACATGTTATTAACATAAACTTATAGATACAACTTTAAATTAGTGCTCTATCTTTATAAATAATATAACTGCTGTCAGTCCGACGAAAAAAGTCCCGCGCAAATATGTTCATAACGTGAAAATATTTTCAAATTGTTTCTTTCCATTAGTCGGTTGCTTCAACAAATATGGTAGGTATAGCAAAAAACGTATTTGGTAATACGCAATTAATTACATTAAATGTTGTTGCCTTACTATCAATGTTGTTATGTCGCGCTATAACCACAACGGTATTTGTTTATCTTAGCATAACCTCAAAAATCGTAGAAAACTAATTTGTAAATACTATTAAGATCGAAAATTTTGTTCCCTGAATGTATTAATCGTTTGTAATTAACGTTTACTGCAACTTTCAATAGTTACTTACAAGAAAAATCTGCTGTACGATGGCAAACATCTTCGAAGTAGGATAGTAGCTTCCCAGCTTGTGTAATTCGGTCAAACACCGTATGAAAACTTGATAAATTATTTCACGGGCACCTCCACGAATTACCTTATTCATGATATGTCGCTGTTTTCCTGTCCACACTCAGAAATAACACAAAAACCAAAATTCTATTGAAAAACGAAACCGATTGAGAAGAATTGACAGCTCAAGTACTCATTTTAGATGTTGCCAGAAAATGAAAAGTTTTAGTTCCTAAATATTTAATTTCTACTCTTTTATGTCGCACTGTATGTATGTGTATTCTAAAACTCCATTGAGGTAGTAAAACTCAGATGAAACCGTGACTAGTGTCATTTCCATAGATACAGATTTAAAATCTCGAATTTGTAGAGGTACGGATAAAAGTTGTCCTCTACCTTGATTAAGTAAGCTCTGATGCTAACAATTCTCAATTTCAGTTGATTGAAACCAATGATAATCAATTAAACAGATATGTTAGGAGCGCGCAATCGTGAAGACTCGAAAACGCGCCATTGAGGGATCTTCTTTTTCTTTGACTTTTCTTTTATCTATTTTTTTTTTTAAGTCGGTTTTATTTTTTTCAAAAACTTTTTTTATTTTTCCATTTTTTAGTTGTAATGTATCCTCTAATACAGTTATTTGCTGTGCAAACTTCAATTTGAAGTAAGCCCAACAAAAGGTAACTGCTGTAAATCGTTGAGGAATTCCGTCGACTGTCTATGGTCTCCATCATCAGACCTGTAATAGCACCTACAACCCATAAGGGTGCAAAGTTCTCATCAATAGAAATGAAGTAAGTCCAAACACAAGGTAGCTACTGTAAAACATTGAGGAGTTCCCTAAATTGACTGTCCTTCGTCTTCATCATCAGACCCCAAATGACAGTTATAACCCATCTAGGTGTAAAGTTCTCAACAATACAAATTAATCAAGCCCAAACACCAGGTAATTGCTTTAAATCGTTGAGGAGTTCCCTCGACCGTCTTTCGGCTCCATCATTAGATCGACTCTAGAACTGCATTAAATAGTAGTGTTTTAAAATACTTAGTGAAACAAAACTATAAGGGTTCCTAGTTGACTACGGAACCCTAAAAAGAACAAACGCACTAGTCACGAGTACGATTTTCGAAGGGTTCTCTATTGTATTACCTAACTTTTTTATTCATAATTTAAAGTGCCATAACTTTTTTTGTCCTAATTATCATTTGTCCGAATGATAACTTACCCGAACTTAATATCACATAATATCACATGCCATAAAATTGAGATCCCTAAATACAATATGCTCTAAACCCGTTTGTCATAAATATTACATTCAATAATATACAAAACACTTAAAATCGTTTTCAATAATAGTTAGAAATCCTAAATTTAAAAAAAAATGTTTAGATATTAATAATATTTTTAATACAAACCGGTATGTTCCCAGACGTTCCCAAAAGGGAACAGAACATTGTAATTTTAATTGTGTCTGTAATTACGGGTACCTACAGTAAAGTATTACTTAGCTTTTGCTTTGCTATGAACTTCTCTCAACACAACACATTTTTATACAATATTGCTCTTATGAAATTTGTAAGAATTAAAAAGTAGAACCATCATATCGCAGAAAGTTCATAGTTAGAATCTTCTTTTGTTTTGGCATACATTTCATATAAGTAGTCACTAAAAGGCAGAAAATCAATCAATCAAACCGACAATCATTATAAAACAGTTGAGTGTGAACATAATTATTATATTTTTCCCTGTAATAAGTACGCAAACAAACATGCAGCAAGCAGGCAGCAAGCATGCAGCAAGCATTCAGCAAGCATGCATCAAGCATGCAACAAGCTTGCAGCAACCATGCAAGCACGCATACAGTATGCAAGCAACCATGCAAGCGAGCAAGCAGCATGCAGCAAGCATGCAACAAGCTTGCAGCAACCATGCAAACACGCATACAGTATGCAAGCAAGCATGCAGCATGCAAGCGAGCAAGCAACATGCAGCAGGCATGGTTTCTGTCACGGCTCCGGCGCTGCGGAGCTCCGGCGGTCCCACGCGAGCTTATCGTCGCAGATGTGTTAAACGCTCACCACCGCAGCTTCGGCTTGCTGGCCGGCTTCGCCGGCCAGCCTCAGCAGCGGCGGCGAGTGTTACAACCACCTGCTCCTCAACTCGCGGGCCGCCTCGCCCCTCCGCGCCTACGCGATTTTAAATTACACTCTAGGGGTAGGGCAGACAAGACTGCGTGGGGTCGGATTTACAGCGATTCGTTTCTGTCACTAAAACCTAATTTTTAGCAAATGTTTTAGGACCAAAAATTTTATTACACTTATATGGACATTAGGAATAATACACATTATATAATATAATACTTAGGATAATTGACTTTATGGCATATACAATTAGAAGATTCAATTATTATAGTATTCGATATTATGACAGAACAGTTTTAGAAATAAAGATAATTATGTAAAACAAAATTTCGGGATTTTGAACATTATGGTAACTGAAGTTTATAGCAAACGTTTTATGGATAATGATTTTCGGACAAAAATTTTTAGGAGATATAAGAGAGTACCTTTTCGAAGGTTCCCCTCGATTTCTCTGGGATGCCATCATCAGATCCTGGTTTCCTTACCATGGTTGGTACCACCCTTGGGATATCTACTTTTCAACAAAAAACCGGCCAAGAGCGTGTCGGGCCACGCTCAGTGTAGGGTTCCGTAGTTTCCCGTCCGTCACAATAAGTGTTCCCACTTATGAGTTTAAAGGTGGGTATCCATTATGTAAAAATGCTTGCATATACGAATATACTACAAACTTAGTCCAGAAATTATTTTGTACAACTTTTTGTCTATTTTGTACAAAAACTGTTGTTTCCATCAAGTTCAAAATAATCTTCCTAGAAAGTCCTTATAAAGTTCTACTTTTCAGTTTTTTTCATATTTTCTAAACTTATTGTTCAAAAGTTAGAGTTGGGGGGACACATTGTTTTTTACTTTTGGAGCGATTATTTCCGAAATTATTGGCATTATTAAAAAATGATTTTAGAAAACCCCATTCATTTTTAAATACCTTTCCAACAATATATCACACGTTAGGGATGAAATTAAATAAAAAAATCACTTCCCACTTTACATATAGGGGGGCTACCCTAATAAAACATTTTTTTCCAATTTTTATTTTACCACTTTGTCGGCGTGATTGATATACATATTGGTACCAAATTTCAGCTTTCTAGTGCTAACGGTCACAGAGATTAAGCGGGGACGGACGGACAGACATGGCGAAACTATAAGGGTTCCTAGTTGACTAGTTGACTACGGAACCCTAAAAAAGGATTATCTTAATCGGTTCATAAACGACGAAGTTATCCGCGAACACTCATAAAAAAAACCGGCCAAGAGCGTGTCGGGCCACGCTCAGTGTAGGGTTCCGTAGTTTCCCGTCTGTCACAATAAGTGTTCCCACTTATGAGTTTAAAGGTGGGTATCCATTATGTAAAAATGCTTGCATATACGAATATACTACAAACTTGGTCCAGAAATTATTTTGTACAACTTTTTGTCTTTTTTGTACAAAAACTGTTGTTTCCATCAAGTTCAAAATGATTTTCCTAGAAAGTCCTTATAAAGTTCTACTTTTCAGATTTTTTTCATATTTTCTAAACTTATGGTTCAAAAGTTAGAGGGGGGGGACACATTGTTTTTTACTTTTGGAGCGATTATTTCCGAAATTATTGACATTATCAAAAAATGATTTTAGGAAACCCCATTCATTTTTAAATACCTTTCCAACAATATATCACACGTTAGGGTTGAAATTTAAAAAAAAAACACTTCCCACTTTACATATAGGGGGGCTACCCTAATAAAACATTTTTTTTCCAATTTTTATTTTACCACTTTGTCGGCGTGAGTGATATACATATTGGTACCAAATTTCAGCTTTCTAGTGCTAACGGTCACAGAGATTAAGCGAGGACGGACAGACGGACGGACAGACATGGCGAAACTATAAGGGTTCCTAGTTGACTACGGAACCCTAAAAATGTATATATACAGTCGAATTGAGAAACCTCCTTTTTTAGAAGTCGGTTAAAAATGGATATAATATATATATATAATATACTCTTAATACCGGAGATAGCAAATTTTACTCAAAGGAAACATTCCTTCATTTTTAAAAAGAAATTAATCTACATTCAAAGATTTTGAAAATTCGCGTGCCACACTCGGGACGATTCCCGAGTGTGTGTGTGTGTGTGTGTGTGTGTGTGTGGGTGTTATTTTTTGGAATTTAGACGGTTCGATAACCGTCTAAATTCCAAAAAAATAACACCCTGTACTTTTATGGCACCAATCGATAGGGTAAATCATAAGGATCAAATCCCTCTAACAAATACGATAAATTAAATAAAAGGGAAACTATGAAATCTTAACTTATAAATTCAATGGGATAAGATAAAGCACTTTTAGTCAAAGGTCCATCCAATTACGAACATAGTAAACAATTCTCTTTTGACGACATTTATTAATTAAAATGACGAAGAACTATTTACATAGGAATATTGTAATTTGCACAAACAAACACATGCAAATTGCAATCTTCTTCTGCGATCTTATTCTCTTCAATTGTAAAGGTCCATCATTTTATTAAAGTGCTTTATCGTACCTATTGAATTTATCCCATTGAATTTATAACTTAAGATTTCATGGTTTTCCTTTCATTTGATTTATCATATTTGTTAGAGGGATTTGATCCTTATGATTGACCCTATCGATTGGTGCCATAAAAGTACAGGGTGTTATTTTTTTGGAATTTAGACGGTTCGATTCCCGAGTGTGGCACGCGAATTTTCAAAATCTTTGAATGCAGATTAATTTCTTTTTAAAAATGAATGAATGTTTCCTTTGAGTAAAATTTGCTATCTCCGGTATTAAGAGTACTTTCCCTCCAGGTGGCATTACAAAATTCCAACCTGTATATATTTAGGGCAAAGATATTCTAATAAACAGATATGTAAAACCACCGAAAAAAGTGTTCCACAGGGCAGAGCCAGCTCACATACACGCAGTGACGCAGAATAAATAAAGGCAAAACGACCAAAATGGCCCGTTTTTGAGTCTTCACGATTGCGTGCTCACAACATATCTGTAGAATATCATTGGATTATGGTCTGTTTCTTTCTTTCATATAGGGAACGTGCACAACGACGGTGCTGCCAACTGGCGTCGCCAATCCGAATCTTGTGGTCTATTAATGTTTGACATTGACTTTTCTAACAAGTAAACAGAATTAATTTTATAGTGAAAATTAATTAACTAATCATAATGCATTGTTGCATTTCTCGATGTAAGTACCAATATATCCACAAAAATGAAAATAAATCAATTAGCGTAAAATTCTATTACTTTCCAAAGAATACTACTATCATACCATGTTTTGGTGAAAAACGCAAAAAATGGATAAACGCAGTAAAGAAAAATATTTGAAAACAACTTGTTTTTGTTACACTCTGCATTGAAAAGGCCCTCAAAATCAACCGTCCATGCAAACATACCAGAACCATTCAAACTTCACCATACACGTGTTCTACTAGACCGCACTAAAGTTCACACCGAATATCCCTCAACAGTTAATCAAAGACTCCACATGTAGGTACTCAGATTAAAAACATGGTTATACCCACAATAATGTTTTTAGTTGGCTGCATTCCTTTGGTTTTTTAAGTTTTGTATCTAAATGCTACGGACTGCATTTTATTGATTGCTTCATCCTGGAGCCTGCCTGGAGATACTGTTCTCGCTGATAAAGGATTCCCTTCCATTATAACATGTGTTGATAATAAGAAAGCTATCTTAGTTATGCCAGCTACCATGTCTTCATACACCACAATTTTCATCAGATAGTAAACGAAAGATATAAAATTCATATTATTAAACATTTATATTACGCTGACGTACGTTACTGATAGACCGGAACTCATATTTTATACCTTTTAGCATAGGTATTCAAAAATAATATAATTGAAGAGACAATTTTGTCTAAATTGAAAGCACGATGAGAAGTGATAAGTTTCCTTTTCTGTCCGCATAGTGTCTCTTTTGTCGATTAGTGCTGCCACCTATAGTTCCTGCACGTTCCCTCTATAGTGTGTCACTTGTCCAGCGTAACGCGTAAATTTTTACATTGGCAACCCATAAATAGGTATGTCATGCGCGCGCTAGGCGGCGCGAAAATTTGTTTATCATCTGTTGTCATGGCATTAATTAGAAAATATTTTCACAACAAAGGAAACACAATCTAAATCACATCATGAAATTAAAGATATCAACTTTTAAAGAACCTAAACATGCTGGTGTTGTTGTTTGTGTGAATTGGAATAATACTGAAGACGTATTTTCTTGTGGGTAAGGATTGTCCGAAATACTTTAGGGATGTGACTGATTATAGAATAGAATGAATGAAATCTAACGTGGACCTCGTTTTCGCAATGAGTTCTGTTTTTGGTACATAACGTTTTTAAAATTTTTTCTTGTCTTTTTGGACCACAAATAAAACAGCTTTCTTTTTTTAGCTAATAGACTCTAGATTAATAGACTTATATACATAAACTCATGCCTTTTTCCCATGGGGGTAGGCAGAAACCACGGAACACCACTTGCAACGATCGTAACATACTCCTTTGGCTTTGCCCACGTTTACTCTGGAGTCTGGTAACACGAGAGCCAGTTTGATTGTGTTGTTTAAAATTTATTTCAGAGACGATCACAAACTTTTGAAATGGAACCTAGTTAACAGCGAATGTATAGTAGTCACAACATTCCCTGATGATTTCTATCCGAATGACATGCACTTGTTTCCAAAAATCAATGTTGGTGGGAACAAACATCAACACGATGTGATTTTGATTTCGACGGCAGATGGCAAGTGAGTGTGACGTTTATTTATAAATTGGTACAACTTGTTTGCCAGGAGCAAACAAGTTATGAAAAAAAGGTCTTTATTATACAAAAATCCTGCTGTAATCCCTGAAGCGTTAAGCATCTTTGTAGGTAACCCGTGTAGTACACTCTCAATAAATCGCCTCTTATATTTACGTCCCATGTGATAGGAGGCAGTCTATTGTCATCAATTCGCTTTCAGGGTTCGTTTGCTAGTTGAATGGAATTATAAAATACCTACCATCTGCACTTATTTGTATTTTTTCAGATTTCACATTGTAAATCACAATGGTCGTATAGAGAAATCAGTTAACGCTCATCAAGGAGCTTGCCTCATAGCGCAGTGGAGTCCTGATGGAGCTGGACTTCTTACTGGTAATAAACCTTCTAGGAAACTATAAAACAACATAAATTCGTCCATGCAATGGATTCTTCAAGTATTTTGGTGGTTTTCAGCGGGTGAAGATGGTTTCGTCAAGGTGTGGTCTCGAAACGGTCTCTTGCGATCGACGATTGTTCAATCCGATGTGCCCTGTTTTAGCGCCGTATGGAGTCCAGATAGCAGTGCTATCTTACACACGAAGGGGAATTCACTCGTCATAAAACAACTGAACTCGAGTAATAAGATTACAAAAGTGGGTACCTGATATTGTATTTTGGTAAAACTAGTGTTGACAACAACAACTTTCGGGAAATTCCAACCACGGTAACCTGGTTGAAATTTCCCGAAAGTTGTTGTTTATGAACTTTGGAAAATCCTGTAGTTCATAAAACGTAATCAGACGTGGCACATTTTTCATATTGTCGAAAACTCCCAGGTTTTTATTTATGACTTAGTTTGGACTTATTTATCTTATTAGTCTACATACTATTTATTTAACCAACAATGATTGTCCGTCTCAGTAAAAATGTTCTCTTTCAGTGGAAAGCACACGAAAGCCTTATTTTATGTATCGCATGGAATGCCAATAACAATTTAATCCTTTCTGGTTCTGAAGATGGATATTCTAAGGTAAAAACAATTTTTTCGCCAATCTTTATAATAATATCTATAAGTACTTTCGATCAAAGCTATAGTGTTTTCCTCAGATTTGGGATACGTTTGGCCAGCAAATATCGGTGAGCGTGAAACATGACCAGCCTATCACAAGTGTTAGCTGGTCCCCTGCTGGCGATATGTTCGTCGTGGGCAGCTACAACCTCATACGTCTGTGCAACTCTAATGGGGTAAGAATGACTATAAAACACCTAGCACCCTAAGCACCCATTGATCATCAAGGGTTCCTTGGACAAAAGGATCGACTGCATTTACTATAAGTTCCTCAGCTTTTCAAACCGCACAATATTCAAAACTCTATTATTTTTTAGTTTTGATAAATTTATTATGAACTGATTTCAGTGGTCTCATTGCCTTGACCGTCCGTCAACTGGCAGTATTTACAACGTAGCCTGGTCTTCTGATGGTACGCAGTTAGCAGCCGCGTGTGCAAACGGACACGTTTTGTTCGCTCATATTATTGATAGGTAAATAACTTGATATTTCAGACGACTTGATTTTAAAATGTTTTTTTCTCCATAAGTAAGGTTCAATATCGTCTTTCAGAGAATATACATGGAAAAACTATGCCTGCAACCAAGTAGGTCGAAAAGTGATCGCTATAAGAGACATTATAAGCGATCAAAGTGACCAATTGGACTACCCTGACAGAGTCATACAAATAGCACTGGGCTTCAATCACATGGTTATAGCAACTGTGAAGCAGTGTTTTATACACAAACTAACGTCGTGGAATACACCAGTTACGTTCGATCTCAAAGAAGGAACGATAAGCATGATATTGCTTGCCGAAAGGTAAACTGTGGAAATTTTCAAAACTTCTAAATGTTTGATAACTGCACTGCTTCTTGAATCTTGTACTCCCTTGGCGTTTCCTCAATACCCTAGATCGCTTCAACACACTATGGTTATGTGGTCTTCTGAAGTGTGGACCGCTTAAATAACACACATGACATTCACGTTTTTCAGATGCATTTGCATAGTAGAACGAGCTGGCCTCTCAGTATACAGCTATATGGGCCGTCTCCTAGCCAGTCCTCGTTGGGGTGCCCGACCAGAATCTTTAGGGCGTGCAGCTGTCTCGCTAGGACCTGATGCACTGGCTGCTATCGACCAGGGTGATAGAAAATGTAAGCTATTAAATGTAAACAAAAGCTAGCACACACCGATAATTCGTTGATATATTTATTTATTTGTTATTATCTTCAGTGATCCACGTATTTGATCTACCCACTGGCCTCATAGTTCGAAGCTCAGCAGATAATACAGTAACAAAACTGACGCACAAGATGACAGTATCCAGCATCGCGCTTAGTCAAACAGGGCCCATTAATGAAAGACAACTAGCTTTGTTGGATTATAACAGGGATCTGTATGTTGTCACTGTTAAGGATAGCAAGCCCAGATTTGTTAAATTAGGTGAGTCAATGATTCCCTATTTTGGCAATAGCTGGGAATATTATTATTTTCAACTATTTGCCTGTATAAACATTGACACAGCTCAATTGTATCTTATTATTTGATCTATAAATAAAAGCATAGGTACAAATATATCGACTCAGTGCCTCTTTATTCGTTTGTTACATAATATTAATAAAACAGATAAGTACAAGGAAAGGTCAACATCTCATGTTTAATATTTGTTGTATATGTTGTCGCACAACGGAAGAGTTTTGGGGAATTACATTTTTAGAATCTGTTATTGCAAAAACCGGACTAAGATGTTGTTTGGTATTTCACAGGCTCAACAAAAAATCCCAAGTAATAACAGAGTTTATTAATTATCGAGCTGTTTATTAAGCAAGGTGGAAGCGATATCGATGCACAAACGATTACCACATATTATTCAGTACATACATATCAATAAAAACCATATAGAAATTCTTCATCGGTTATTAAAAAAAACAGCCATTTCCTACAAAACGTTTGACCTACACGGACAATATGCTGATAGCTAATTTTATGACAGTCTCTAATCACATTTATTTGATTCTGAAATAAAATCCTTGATATTTTATTGTTTTGCTAGGTTCGCAAATTCTAAGCATATGCTGGAGCTGCGAGACTGAGCTTCTAGTAGGCTTGCGTGCTAGCTCTGTAGTAGCGTGGTGTTGTCCACGTGCAGCTATGCAACCAGACTGGCTTGCACTCACTACTGTCAGCAAGGATGTCGTGTAAGTATCCACTTGTTATGTTTGTTACACGATCAATCAATATACAGTTATGAGGAACCAAGAGCTCAGAAGTTAAAATTGTTTTTAGGGACCTAGGAAGGAACCCAACAGTTCTTAGTATTGAAGATGGCGTAGCGCATATATGCCGCGGTAATGGCTCAATATTACACCTATCTATTGCCACTTTCCCTGAAAAATTACTCAAACATGTAGTTGCGAACATGTGGCAGCCAGCCCTTCAGGTAAGTACCTACTCTTCGAAGTATTCTTTAAGTAAGTGGAATTATGTTAGAAATTGTAGCAACTACTTAAAATATTTTTAGCTCTGTCGCACCGTAGAAGACGAGACACTGTGGGCGTGCTTAGCGGTTCTTGCTTGGCAGCATCATCAACTACCCGTGGCTGAAGAAGCGTTCGCTTTGATACGCCAATATCACCAAGTCTGCTACATTCAACATCTCAGAGTATGTATCAATGACAGAAATATGAAGCTATATTTTATAATAAAGTTTTTGAATTTAAAAATTATGAAGCATTTTTGTCCAACAACGGGATATTTTACAAGTTACTGCTGCGTGGTCAGAACTTTACTTACAATGATGTTTTTTTTCCAGAGTAATATACCGGAAAAGCTGACAACCAATTAGTAGATAATAATTTTACTCGTAATAATACCTATGTGTCTAATTTAAAACTTATATGGAATTTTGTTCAATTAAAGTTGTAAGCAGTAGGTAGGTACAGGTTGTACCTACATCGGTGAGCTAATAAAAGCCAATGTTAGCACTTATTTTAAAAATAGCACTTATATTTTTAACAATATTTCTCATGTCTTCGCCCTATTTACTAAGTACCTACATAAGTAGGTATGACGGACGATAATTATTATGACAAAATGTTATTCGTTTAGAGCGATTAGGTACCTATCAACACATAAATTAGCTATACCTACTTAATTATCTTTATTTGATTAACTACTATGTCAATATTAACAGTATTTATTATTACCTTGTTCCCATAATAAATAATTATGGTATTACTTAAAAAGAAATCTGATCTTTGGACTTGTTTAATTATTTTAATAAATGTTATTGCATATTCGAGTTGGTTCCCATTGCATTGTTGAGCGGTATGTTGGTACATTAGTATTTTTTTCGAATTGTTATTATTTGTTGAAATAACTACCTATCCATTAGTTTATTTTCTAATAAACGTAAAAACTGCGAGAATTATTTTATTTTAACAGTTATTTAAATCCTATAGATACATAACTGCAATTCGATGAACTTCGTGAAATTCAAATTAGGTAAGTACCTATTGCTTAATTTAATTAAGACAATAAAATTAAAATGTACTTTTGAACGTGAAAATATAAAGAAAAAGAAAACCGGACAAGGTACACTTTAACTAGTTTCTCATCTCCTCACCTCCATAACATTACTCCATATTTATTAACCAAAAATAACATTAATTTTCTCAACACTAGTAATTTCATTCAATTTCGATGTTCGTTCCGTTCAATTCCGTTGTTCGTTCGTTCAAAAATCGTTTCACTCATTCAATGTTTCTGTCAACGTGAGTCGTGGTGAACGTGTTCCATGTACGCGCTCTGACGTAAATTACTTCGATACGAAACTATTTCTCATGAATAAATTCACCAATCAAAATTGTTATTATCACTAAAAGATAGTCAAATTCGCTGAAACCATTCATTGTATATTGACTTTCAAAGATAATAATGCGTACAGCGACGTGCCCTACATTAAAAACTTAGGTTACCTACCGAAAGAAAGTTTAAAAAGTTTTGTTTTGTTATGTGAAAATGTGGACGATGGGTGTTTTGAAGGTGGAATTAGTGTTGTTACTGAACTTGTTTTTAGTTAGTGGGGACGTGTATAATAATGATGTGAGTGAACATTCTTTGGAGTTGACCCAGTCTTTGAACCTAGCCCGACAGGAGTTGATTCAGGAGACTTGCAGACGTTTCCCTCCGAAATACGGGTTGGATGAGCTCCCCCAGAGCCAGCTGGAACATATCCTGATAGATGAGGAACATAAACTTCTGTATTGCTATGTGCCAAAGGTGAGTCTTTCAAGGTAAACTGGATTTTCGTACAAATGTTATTATTGTAGGTAACATTAATAACATTTGTACGAAAATCCAGTCAGCTTACAAGTCAGCTACACAAATCGTTTTTGGAAGATGTCCATGACATAAATCTTGTATTATTTACAGCTTAACATTGATTTTGTAAGCTTCCTGACATTTATTACTTCGTAAGAATAGCTTAGTTAGTACTCTATGAACTTTAAAAAAAATATTATGTACCTAAGTATGTACTTTGGCAATAGGTGATTGAATATGAGTTACGTTTGTTATGTGCTCTGAATATATGGTTGTCATTTTCATAAAAAAAAAAACTTTATAAGATAATAAATAATAATCATAGGACTTCTAAAATAATAATTAACGTAAATTCCACTTATAATGTAATACCTGTTTGGTGAGTCACTTAATCTACTTCAAGTAGACAATAAAAATAAAAACAGTAAAATTAATGATTGTGTATTAATTAAATTCCAAAAAGACTCGTTCATAGTCAAACCAAGCCCATAATGTTCCTATTTTAAATTTCGAAAAACACAAAGAGCTTCTGTGCACAGTTTCTGTTTGTAAAAATAAACATTTTTTTTAATCTAGGTGGCCTGTACAAACTGGAAAAGGATTCTCATGATACTGGCTGGCAAATGGAACAACACAGATGTGTTGTCTATAACAGCCAGTATTGCCCACACCCCTGGAATGTTCCGGAACATGAGCACAGTGAGCCGGCCTGAGAGAGATTACATGCTAGAGAACTATCACAAGATGATCATAGTCAGGAATCCATTTGAAAGGTTGCTGTCAGCTTTTAGGAATAAATTGGAGGGTGATGCTCCAAGTGCTAAGTATTTTCAGGTGAGTTCAAAATATTATTACTAAATGAAGATTGTATATTAGGTATTTATTTGGTAAGTAACATAGCAGGTATAAAATTGATATAGGTCATGTAACAACAGACAAAATAGTTCATATTACAGGCAGGTATTTGTTTACTAAAATCACGCTTGCTCCATAAATAAATCTAATTGATGCTTCTCTAAAAATAATGACAGCTTTTTTGTTGATGTGGGAAATAGAAAAGATGAACAAAAAAAACTCTGCATTGTTTGAGTAATTATGCTAAGTACAATATATTATTATCATTTTGTAATGCATGATGCACAAAATTGACGCCGACACTTTCTTTCTACCACCTATTAAACTAACAGTAACTACACTTTCACCTCCTCACGAGTCATGCACACTGATATTACAGAATAAGAGTATAAATAATATTAAAACAAACTCATATCAATTTATTATCACTTGAAATGCAATTCAGAGATATCACATTACTTAAATATGACAAAATAATGTGTCTACTGGACAATATATTTTGATAAATTAAGGAAGTCTATTGTTTATTATATAAGCATTGGAATTTAGAATTGGTAACTTGATATTTTTGCCTGCTGGTTATTCTTGCCTGTATGGTTCAGTTCATTAACTCTAGTAGCAAAACTTTGGATAAAAATAAATTAATAATCCTCAAAAAATAAATAATAAATTTTTATACATATAAATATATTATAATTAATTAATTCCTAATTTTATTAATATTTAATCAAGCCTTATGTAAGTAGGTTCCAAAACTTTCGAAGCTAATAAACTCTAACCTTACTAGTGACAGAGCTTACAAAAATCGCTAAAATGAAACTAGTTGGCAATTTCTCAGTTGAGTCGTTATCAGGTCATTCTTCGAAAATGCAATATAATAAAAACTTAAAACTATTAAAAATAATTATCGTAGGTATTAGGAAATCTAGGAACAAACTCGAACCACCAGACCTTCATTGTTTCAATTTATCTTACAGTCAAGAACAGTTTCCATTGATCAGAATCATAACAACCAATCAATGATGACCAATTTACTATCTTACGACCTTAGTAACTACTTTACGGTCACGCCATGAGAGCCTAGATCAGTGGGACATGATCACAGCCAAATATTATTTATTATGTATTAGATACTATCTTATTCGCCCGCGTGAAGTTCAGTTTTTGAAGTGAAAACTTCTTTAGGCGCGTTGAGCACTTTTTGGGTGAAGGAAAAACATTGAACTCATCGTCACGTAACGTAACGTGCGGTCACGCTTTGTAGCCGTTCCGTTCGTAGCACTCGTAGCTTCCGCTACGGCGTAGAACCACATAGGCATGCGCGGGGCATTACCAGTGCTACGACTGGGGCGGGGCCTGTGTACTTTTTGTTTTCACTTCTATCGGCAGTCCCCAAAGACTGCTCCGATTTTTTTGTTCCACGGTATCGTACTACCGGGATAAAAAGTAACCGCTGCTGTGTTAATACAGGTTATAAACTGTCTGCGTGCCAAATTTTATCGAAATCCGGTTATGTAGTAGTTTTTGTGTCAAAGAGTATCAAACATCCAGACATTTATAATATTAGTAGGATGTCAGCACTACTGATCCTTTCCAGATGCTGTTTCAAACTTTAAATTTAAACACACAATTTTCATATAATAATCCGCCAATTCAGGGGACCGGCACTGTCTCTCCCTAACACAGGCTAAATTTTAGCCTATCTAGGAGAACGGTACTTCAGCCGTCTTTATTGCATAGCTATTGATCCTAAAAATTGTATAAATCCAACATTTGTAAACTTTGCAATCCCATTTTGAAATAAACTTATTATTATTGTTATCTTCTTTGCCTAAAACAAATAATTAAACTACCGCCAATTAAAACTTGTTCTGAGACATCAGACGTAAATTCTTTTTTTATTATTACAAAACGTGTTAATTTTGCTTTTAGTTTTTGCATAGTCTGTGTTATGTAAAGAATTACGAAGTAAAATTGTGATAGGTAGGCTCCTTAAAAAAAAACTTGAATCAACACTTAGACTCTTCGCGGCATGGGCTCCTTTAATTTTAGGCGATTCCCATTTCTTAATTAAACCCAAAGTATTTCATCTTTGCGAATAGAATAATATAAGAACTGAAATTATTTAGAAAATATGCCGCCTAAAACTCCTTAGACTAACGTTTTAACTTGATAAGCTTTGATAAGCTTGAACTCCAATAAATCGCGTGTACACCCGAATTCTGATGACACCAATACAGTACGAGCTGGTTGTCAGTTTGGCAAACCGCGGATTTCTGTAGACAGCTTTACATCCCAAAAACATCGCCTTGCCTAACATGTAACCCAAACCACAAACCTTACGCACCACCGCGGCATCGCTAGATTAAAGAAATGGTCTTTAAAAGTCTCAACTCTCAAGTCGACTACAGCTACATACAACCAGCCTTTTTATTCTAAGAACTATACATACTTAAAAAGGCGGAAAACGGATGAGCTCGTGGCTAAATAATAACAGCCGCTCGGGTCGATCGTTAGGTTAAGCCGTACTTGCCTAGGTTGGTCTGTGGATGGGTGACCACCCATTACATACCGAGTATGCTCCGTGCCTCGGAAAGCACGTTAAGCCGTTGGCCCCGGCTGTCATTTGTAGATCTTTGACAGTCGTTAGGTAGTCAGAGGCCCAAAAAGTCTGACAACCAGTCTTACCAAGGGGTATCGTATTACCCGGTACTAACTGGGTTGTGGAGGTCAGATAGGCAGTCGCTCCATGTAAAATACTGGTATTCAGCTGCATCCGGTTAGACTGGACGCCGACCCCAAAAAAGTTGGGAAAAGGCTAGGCAGACGACTATACATACTTAAAAAGGCCAGACGTCAGAGAAAAATACGTACGAAGTAATATTCAATTCATTAAACGCTGAACAAATAACAAAATATTCAACTGATAGAAACGTCCGCTTAAAAACTCCTTGTTGCAGCTGGAAAGTTTATTTTTAAATTAAAATGAAATGATAAGTATTGTTTGCTACTCTTCACTTTCACATAAACACATTAGTTTACTGTTGTTGGACGCAATGCAGACCTAGATAACTGTGCTATAAATGTCTGTTTTAACACCTGTAAAACTTATATGAGATCTGTTTCGAAATATCTAACGAGGATTTGAGTGTTGAAGTACAAAACGCAGCATATTCTAAATACTAGGTCAATGGAATAATTGGCAAAAATTGCTGGAAAGAAGGATCATGCACGTGTTTTGTCCCTTGGTTTACTAGTTTCTTTCCCTCTGCCATTTAATAGTTGGCCCATTCTAAGCCCTTAGCTTGACACCTGCAGAAAAGTTACTTAGTAGGGAAGAATATGTTATTGCCTTCAGAGTAATACCTACATACGTACCATGACAATTTTTCCACCACACTGCGGTCAGCTAAAACCTCGCGAATATGCATTGTTGCGGTCCCTGAGGAGACTCAAGTCAGCACCGGCCTGCATGGTAATAATTTGAATTCTATAGTTCTGTTCAAACTTTATGGCGGCTCAGAAGTTAGCTGCGAATGACGGTCTGCGCAGATATATTGGTTGAAACTTTTTTTATAGCGACTCGGGACATCCTACGTAAAGCTGCCCTGAACACAATTTTAGGCATCAGTGTGGTGTGGAGGACTCATCGTCTTGACAGTATAATGCAGAATGTCACTCGCAGCTAACTTCCGAGCCGCCATAGTTTGAATAGAACTAAACTTGCAACGCCCAACAAATGGACATTGTTTAGAAATGTCGAGTGTTACGATTAAATTATCTTCTCAAATATTCCACCCGGCCTTGCAGTTGTTTTTGTACAAATTGATAATAATTCGGTCGTCATTAAAGCTCGTTGACTTTTGACATTGGTCATTGATAATGCTCTATAAAACATCCATGAACTTAGTTGGCGGAATCAAATTTGTAATGTCTATATCTAGACGGCGTTTTGCATTAATAAAGCTACGAAACAAAACGTCGCGATGTTTAGTATTTTATTATTGTGAAATATTTTAATTTACATTTAAATATAATCATATCGTTTTTTGAATCAGGAAATCATTTCGCAAACGCATACACGCATTTTACGCGTATTTTTGAGCAGGTCACTCTAAAGGTAGCGCGGGACTCTTTACCCATCGTAAAAACAAGATACAAATTCTAATGTTCAATGCCGTGAAGGAAAATCCCCTTTGATGCCTTGTGAGTTGTAGTCGATATCTAAACATTGGAATTTTTTATCTTGTTACTACTACTACGTACAAATTTGCGTTCGGTAAAGATAAAATGCCTTGCCGTGCCCTTGGTGTGCCTTAATACAGCTGTTATTTAAGAAACGCATATTTATAAGCACAATGATGTCCCCTGAAGAAAATATAACTCCATATTTAAAACTCTTTTCCTTTATATTGTAATGTAACCCCTACTAAACACTTCTTACCTTCGCAGGACCGCGTAGGAAGACGCATAATCAAGGCCTACCGCGAGAACCCGTCGAACGAATCCCTGGAGTTTGGCCATGACGTCACTTTCAAGGAGTTCGCGCTCTTCCTCACCAACCGCTCCGAGGAGATGGCTGATGTCGTGAACAACGAGCATTGGCAGCCTATCACCAATCTGTGCCATCCCTGCCTCTTCAAGTATACTTTAGTTGGTAAGTTGGATTTTTTAATTCCAAATACGTCATACTCAAGCATAATCAGGTTATAGTGTTTTCACTGCTGGGACACAGGCCTCCTCTCTGTGGGAGGGAGTGACCTGTAAGCTGCAAGGGTTGCGCCTGATATCAGCGATTCTGTGCTGATAGATGAGACTAGATCTTCATCCACCATGTGGGCTCAGTGAGGGTTGTTGTATGTCACATCATGTCTTCAAATTTGTGAATGTGTGAAAATGTTCTAGGGCATACCGGTTTCGTCTCGAATGTTACTTAAGGTTATGGAGAAAAATTTTGCCTCTAAAATTCTGCACACATTCTAAACTCTATTACAACGATAAGAGCCATGTTGAGGGGCTAAATAATAACAGCCGATCTTCAATCGATCTTTAGGTTAAGCCGTGCTTGCCTAGGTTGGTCTGTGGATGGGTGACCACCCATTACATACCAAGTTTCCTTTTGTTTCTTTATATACAAAACGTGTATCAAAGAAATTTTTGCATCATCAATAAAATGTAGGGCAAAAATGTACCGACTTTAGAGCGTGTCATTGTCTCTAGATTTTGTGAAATAAAAATCAATAAGACAATCCTGACGAAGTTCAGGATATTGGCAACAAAAGAGTTTCATAGTCAATGGCAAAAAGAAGGCGAATGTCAAAATTGAGGAGCATGTGACTATAAATAATAACAACCGCTCGGATCGATCTTTAGGTTAAGCTGCGCTTGCCTAGGTTAGTCGTTGTATGAGTAACCGATTACATATCCGAGTTTCCTCCATGTCTCGGAAAGCACGTTAATTAAGCAGTTGGTCCCGACTGTCATTTGTAAATCTTTGACAGTCGTTACAGGTAGTCAGTGTCCCAAAAAGTCTGACAACCAGTCTTACCAAGGGGTATCGTACTACCCAGTACTAACTGGGTTGTGGAGGTCAGATAGGCAGTCGCTCCATGTAAAATACTGGTATTCAGCTACATTCGGTTAGACTGGAAGCCGACCCCAACATAGGGAAAAGGCTAGGCAGATGATTAAGAGCCGTGTTGAACGGGCAACATCGATTTGTGCCCAAATAAGTGTACCAAAATGGTTATTGAATAGGATGGGTACTAATTACCCTATCCTATTCAAATTTAGCATTAGTACCGCGTAATAATGTGCTCATAACACCGTACCGCCTACACTTATTAGTTCACCTAGCATAGCGATTATGCCATTAACCTTTTAGGGTTCACGCCATTGCATTGTATTGTATAGCTTGTCTATTATTAGAGCTTACAGAGGCCAATGTCCTATAACGATGTGCAATAAACACCATTACTGAGTTCAAAGGCTAAGAGATGATAGATTGTAGTTTTTTCAAGTGCAAAATAAAGATCACGAAGCCGTCAACCAAGCATTCTGTACATCAAACTAATTAACTTTATGCAAAAATTATTGCTCGGAAACGACTTTTTTTTTTTGGGGTGAAAAATCATTTTTTGTGGTAGAACTCAATGTAACGCATTCAAAACATTGTGCTGATGGATGGATTGAATAGTATATGTGGTTGGATGGGTCGCGGAGGTGTTTAAAGTAAAAATCTTACATTAAAAACTTGTATTCAAAAAAATACTTGTCAAAAAATTGGAAATTCTCCCCAATATCTCCGTAACTAGAAGGTTCCCAGGTACGGTGTAGAACAAAAAAAAAATCGCAATGACGAGGAGAACAAGTGCCTTTCGGCTTCGTTAAGAGGTGTTTTACACCCTTTATGATTGACTTAAATTATCGGTGTTGGATAAAGAAGTTGTCAGTTACCTATAATTCAAGCGTAGCTTAAGGCTGATGCTCCAGGGTAGCCCGCGAAATTCATTTTTTCTTACGTTTTATTTGCAGGCCAGTACTAGGTTGTATATTGATTATAATATTATTCGCGCCTGTAAGACGTATGTAGTTACAGAATTATATTCATCAAAATCATCAATACAACCCTCCAAGTTCATAAAGGTGCAAGAATAACTTTGACCTTGAAAAAGTAATTTGTCCACCAATACAATAATATTTTAATCAACATACAACCTAGCAGTGGCCTGCAAATTGAAAAAAACGTAAGAAAATTTGAATTTCGCGTGCTACCCTGGAGCATTCACCTTATGGCTACCACGGCTTACAATTTATGGTTTCGTTTACTTATGGTATACTGTTTGTTGTAGTACCTGGCCTAGTACCATCAAATCGTTTCGTCTTGGTACAGTGGCCATAAAAAAAATGAGGTCTGCGCAGCATAGTCTTCTTCTTCCATACTTCTCTATCACTCGTCATCTCAGAAGTCACCTCCTTTCAATCCATATCATCCTTCACACAGTCCATCCATCGTTTCTTTGGTCTTCCTCTACTCTAATAACCACATAGTGGCTTATTATTGCCAACTGGCATAGCTCGCGGTTCGCAGATGCGCATGTGGATTGTTTTTACGCTACAATGCTTAAAAGGTGCGCCTCCCTGGTGCGTAGGGTGTGGGGCAGCACCAACAGTATCTTAAGCATGATTGCCAGTCGCCTGGACTGTGTTTATGTGGTTCGCTGCTGTGCAATTACTCATGGTTTGTCGCAGCAGTAATTCACCATTATTTGTTGTATTGTATTGTGTGTTTGATGCTTTAGTGTTTACTAACATAGTCGTAACTTTTACCAACACCTTTTGAGTCATAGATACTTGAATAAATATACATTCAATTCAATTCATAGCTGGCAGTAGTTTCTATAATTACCTATCATTAACACTGAAAACAGGATCTTACAAATAGTAAACATGGTGTTTTCAGTGTTAATGATAATTTATATTAGATGACCATGTCAGTTTAAAAACATGTGTCTATACTTAATTATTTAAACTGTCTATGCAATTTGAAGCCTCAGAAAAACAAAGTGTAGATTTTTTTTAACCTATGGTGTTGTTACCAGTCTTTCTTACTTGAGTTATTTTTCCGTCCTGTGGTCCGTGCAAAATTATGTAGTAGGCACGTCGGCAAATAATGGGTGGACAATTTTGTTTTTTTGCTTTACGCTGTCACTCAACTTGAAATCCGAGCTTATACCTACGTACCAACTAAACAATCTTTATTACGCTCTAATCATAGTACCTACCTGGTATCGTCTAACATGGTAATGTACCCGACTTCTGTATCAGTAGCCATTTAAACAAGTTCATGTTTCCAAATACCTGTCTATCTCCCTTGGGCCTTGGATAATAAGGCAAGACGTGTCACTTCAAACTAAAGGCAGTGTTACGTTACGTCATGTAATTCGATAGTACCTACTCGTATCTTTCTGTGAATCACTGTCAACCGGTATTAGGCCATACCACCCAGATTGACATAGATAACCTTTATTTTTTTTGTTATGCTGTTCAAATAATAATTAGCCGTGTGGTATCCGGCAGAGTAAAATTGAACCAACCCATTACACTCACGGGTGTCGTATAAGGCGACTAATATCTGCGGCAGAACACCTTGCGCCACCAGAGAATGGGCAGCAGCGTTTTCCGTTAGTCTTTCGTCACTGCGATCTCCAATCCGCCTGCCAAGCGTGGAGATAACGGCAAATTCTTCCCATCATGGGAGAGGCTTATGTCCAGCAGTGGACGTTATGGGCTGTTGTTGTTGTTGCTCTTCAAATAAAACTTTAAACGGCCATTAATGTCATTTTTGTTGCTATTAACAATTAAAATAGTAACTCGAACCCAAAACCAACAAACCAACCAGTACCTACCTACATAGGTATGTGTTAAAATAAATTAATGATTTATTGATTGAAAACACCGTTGTTTTGTAAATAAAATAAAAAAAGGGATTTCCTCAATCAAGCAAAAATGAAAATCTTGGCAACAAATGAAACAGTGACATAGTTCGATGTACGAACTTGGTTTCGCGCAGACACCAAAAATCGTGCATGGGTATGTAATTCGAGTACCTACCTACCTATGTCACATATAAAATTGCAGTAACATTAAATTAGTTGCAATAGAGGCGCAGCACGTGAACATTGGCCTTAATTTACTATTTGTCACATGCGTCACGGTCCTTTTATAGTTATTAATTTGTATCTTTGGTGATGGCAGAATGGTCTTGCTGGCAAAATATATGGCGGTTTTTCTCATTAACATTTTAAAAAGTAAAATTTGATCTATACTTTGCACAGGTTAGACGCAGGAAATAAAGGTAGACAAGAGAAAATTGTTATTTCAGAATCGGGGAAATCGAAATCGTCGCCTGCATTTATGCAGAAGCTTTTAAGCTCTAAGCTTTTAAAGCTCCTGAATAACATCAACCAAGTAGTTAGACAGTTTCCGATAACAATCGGGAAATGAGACTAGGACTAGGTTTGGCAATAAGTGAGACTCTGGTGCAAAATAAATTGCATGAAACTGGGATCAGTACTTTGTTTTCCAATGATCTTATAGTTTTGCTTTATCGAAATACATACAATAAGTCTCCTGGGACTACTCCACACAAAGGTATCCCATTGGCACAAACTAACAATGCTTGGTTACGTATGGCAATGCTTGGTATGAAATAAATTTATGCTATGTAATCGGGGTCTACACCTGCTCATCGAGATTCTGCATCACTTATCGAATATTTTATTCGATTCGGTAAGCGAAAACGTTTGAATGGAAATATAAGTTGATTAAACAGAATCAACTGATCTACCTATTATGCTTATCTCCTTAATTAATTATTTATTTGAGACTCCAGGAAATATAGATTTTTAAGATTTCACGTTATCTGTCTGTTGTTTAAAAATAAAGTATACCTTCAGACGCTCTATGGTATTTCTGTCTATATCTATATAAATGTTTACGTTTTCCGTTTGGCTTGCATTGATATTTTGTATTTTTGGTAAAGTCTTTAGGAAATGACTATCAAAGTATTAACCTCCGATCCCCCAAAAATATGGGGTTGGAGCGACTTCTTTTCCTCGTCTATGTATATAAATCTCTTTTATCAGCATACACCTCTTTTCTAATAGTGTCGTATTTTTCACCATCCATCGTTGTCTATTGTTGCAGTGAGTGTTATCACTCATAATAATATCCTCCAAACATGACTCATATTCCTTTGCATTTAGATCAATAATAATATGTCGATTCTATGACAAATATAAAACGATCGTCTCAAATCATACGATCGTGTCAATATTCAGTAAGTTGTATAGATGCAGTAAAGAAATATCATATAAGTACTCGACTATCTGTATGGATTTGTACGTCTGCACGTTGTCAGATAGTGAGATACGGCTAATCTTATTATATATTTATCTAAGTATATTCAAAGCTATTGCTTAGCTGCTGATTACACATAGGATCTGAATAAACTGCTTGATTTATTTCTGTTTTAAGTAAGTAATTGTAAATGTAATAACATTAATGAAAAAAAATAATCTGTGCCTAATGTTTCTCATTCTTAAAATGTTTAATGTTGATGCAGTAAAATTTCGAAATCATTTTTTTATTTATTGTTAGGTAAATTACTACCAGGAGTCATATGCTGATAATTACTTCTATTATCAGCTATAATTATTCCATATTGATAAACTAATCTTAATGCGGTTGTAATACAAGTAGACAAATACATAATTAGTACTGATTTAGCTATCGGTGGACCTGTGGAACTGAGGTCATACAGTTAGGGGTTTTATGATTTCCTGTATCATGTAGCCTTTTATATTTTCCGCCACTAAAAGCTATGTTATTATAACAAGTTTGCACATTCGGTAAGATAGTGCGACTGCGTTAAACATTGAGAATTAAAACCCTAGCGAAATCTAGTGGTCTGTTGTAGTAAATTGAATTCACAGTAGCAATAGCATAATATATCGACTGTGCCCTACCCAATAGTCGATTAACCTATTGACAAAATACTCATTATGCATAGCGACTAACTAAATTAGAATCAATTGAAATTGAAAACGTACGACTTTTGAATTAATCAATGAACACGCCATAAATTGACACAATTTATTTACAGTTATCGCCGTTCGAAGTGAATGAGGTAATAGTAAATATTATCAGTTGACTTACTTCGCTTGTCGGTGGAATAGTAATTACTGTAGATTGGCAAATAAATCTCAATCAAGGAGTTGTGGGAACAAGTCCTACGTAGCTTTGTAGCAGCTACATCGCGTGCTTGAGAGATATTAAAGCGCTTTTGCAGTACGTCAACTCAGCGGGTAGTCTTTGCTATATGATGCTTGTGAAAATTCCGATGTGAGTCATTGGCTGGCTTTGAAACTAATCAGTGATTTGAAAGGGCTGCGCTGAATGGAAGAACCTAACTTGAGGGCTATATTTCCCTCAAATGGCTTAGCACGATCCTCCGTTACGCCTAAAATACTGCAGCATTAATTTTGAAATAAATATATAGTAAAGTTGAGGATTAATGCTAAGTCCTATGTGTGACGAAAACACGATTCCATAAAGTTTTCTCGATAGAAAAAAAATCCAAAGTTACTTCCAAATTGAACAATAAACCGCTGGTATTCAAAAATTACTTCAAATTAGATCATGAAACTTTGCATACTAACTGAACTTAGTCCAATCAATACATTTGTAAATCGCAAAAAAACACTCATTTCGCACTATTCGGCCGCAGTGACTGACGTAACAACCGCTTTGTAGTGCAAGCTGATCAGAACTTTATTCTAACAGTATTTCAAACGAAGTTTGAACCACCACAAATAGAGTTGCTAATTTTAGGGTTAGAAGGGCCTAAGGCCCTTCATGCTTACATGCACGGCTGGCCGACGGCTTCTCTGTTTCCTGGTATTTATAATCTGGATATATTCAAAGATCGGTTCCTTCTAGGCAAGCGTGTTCCACCCTAGGCCTATGCTCAATAGAAAGTGGTACACATTTTTTTGGAATATTTTTGATCTGATCCGAAAACGCTCAAATTCATCTTCGATTCAATTTTAAACCTTGACTGAGCATAATTACTTATGTTTGTGGTTATACGCAAGAAACACAATCTTGTAGACCGGTAGAGCATGCTGATTGACGTGCGTGCGAAGCGGATGTCGGCGACCCCATGGGAGTGGCTAGAGGCTCCACATGGGCCGACTGCTTAAGACTTTGTTGTATTTAGTTTTTGATTTGTGGAGGTTAGATAAGCAGTCGCTCCATGTAAAATACTAGAGTGATTCAGCTGCATCTGGTTAGACTGGAAACCGACCTCAATGTAGTTGGTAAAAGCCTAGGCTGCAGATGATGTTGAAGTTTGCGAGATTCTTGTAGAGTTCTCTTCAGTGTTACAGACAAAATGTTTTCTTCTTCTTCGTTCATTGGTCAGTATTTTCAGATTTTGTAATCCCAAAACTTCGTCATTACCACGCTGTCGTTAGAGGACGCCACTGGCACGAACCCTTTCCGAATAATTCTACGTTACACTTTTCGTGCCTTTATTTTGAAAATGACGTAATATGTCTTCCATTTTGGGGGGAGACAAAGTTGGGTCAAGGCCCCACAATATCTGAGAAGGTTATCATTGAAATTATTTAAATATCTCCCGAAAGTTTGTACATTTGTTTATCGGACGAACTGTGTAAATAAAGTATAATCGAAACTGTTGTCGCAAATTTGCAATTTATTTAACCCAGATAATATAATAGTCACTTGTTCCAAAATAAATACTGACTGCATCATTATTTGGCCTGTAAAATGTCGAAAATAGCAATTGATCAATCCACGGAACCGGGGTTTACAGCTGACCCATGCATGTTATTTCAATTTATTTAATGATAAGTAATTATTGTATCCAATGAGTTGCGTCATTAGTCTATAACCAGCTTTATAGACCAGTGATTTAAGCAATAGATTAATAATTTATAGATTCAAGAAACTAATAACAAGTCATTTATATCGCCTCTATTAGTATTGATAAAAAAACTTTGTATATTTCGCACAGGTGTCTGAAAATGTGTCAAAGTTAGTTAGGTTACTTCTGTTTCCTAGTAAGTATTAGAAACCAGATTCTTATAGTTGTCTAAACCAACTTTATAGACCAGTGATTTAAGCAATGGATTAATAATTATAGATTCAAGAAACTGATAAAAGGTTATTTATATCGCTTCTATTAGTATTGAAAAAAAAACTTTGTATATCTCGCACAGGTGTCTGATAATATATGTGTCAAAGCTAGTTAGGTTACTTCTGTTTCCTAGTATTAGAAACCAGATTCTTATAGTTGTCTAAACCAACTTTATAGACCAGTGATTTAAGCAATGAATTAATAATTATAGATTCAAGAAACTGATAAAAAGTTATTTATATCGCTTCTATTAGTATTGATAAAAAAAACTTTGTATATCTCGCACAGGTGTCTGATAATATATGTGTCATTTAAGCTAGTTAGGTTACTTCTGTTTCCTAGTATTAGAAACCAGATTCTTATAGTAATTCTTATAGTAGTCTATAACCAACTTTATAGACCAGTGATTTAAGCAATAGATTAATAATTATAGATTCAAGAAACTGATAAAAAGTTATTTATATCGCTTCTATTAGTATTGATAAAAAAAACTTTGTATATCTCGCACAGGTGTCTGTAATATATGTGTCAAAGCTAGTTAGGTTACTTCTGTTTCCTAGTATTAGAAACCAGATTCTTATATGTCAAGTATTTTACTAGTTTATCCGACCGGTATTGGCGCTCAATGGGGCTGTGGTCAATGTATACAAACATTACCTTACTCTGCCTATGTTCTGTCAAATAAAATAAAAATAAAAGCATTTATTTCAAGTAAGCCAGTTACAGGCAATTTTGAACTGTCGAAACAAAGACAACAATCAAATGTAGCCACAGTCCCAGTCACAAGTAGGGTTAACATCTGACCGGATAAATCCGGTCTAGACCGGATTTTTAATGCCAAACCGGACTTCGCCCGGATTTTGTGTCAGACCGGATTTTTCGACTCATGCCGGATGAAAGAAAGAAACAGACTATCAGTGGAGTCCATTAGAGCCATCGTAGGTACTTACGAAGTATAACTGGAAAGATTATAGTTGTGAGCAATTCTTCAATAAAATTTTTGCGGTCAAAACCAAAATATAATTAACACTTTTACGTTTAACTTCTGATTACTGAACATGATTTATTGTTTTTTTTTCTAACTTTGAATAAAAATTTCAGTTTTTTGTTTGATCGTAGGTAAACTTCCGGCTAGACCGGAATTTTTTGTCGAAAATCAGGATTTTTCATACTTCAAGACCGTATTTCCGATTTTAGGCCCTGGTAACCCTAGTCACAAGGCATACAAACTGTGAAAGTACTGCAGTTGCCCATTCCTAAGCATAGATCTCTATGGAGATGAACTGGCAAGTAATATGTAGGCAAGTAGGTGTTTGCCATTTACGTCAGTTGGGTTTTCCTGTAGCCTTCACGATGGATGTTTCGTCAAAAATTCTACTTATCATTGACACATATTTGATTATTTGTATTTATGGGTAAAGTGTTGAATCATAGGTAGATATTGATAGATTAGGTTTAATGTTATCTTTTCTTTACAATCGCCACCTGTTGGGCAACTGGCGAAACAGTATGCATAATGTTTTATCAGATACGGCTTCCTAGGTAATTGTAAGTTGTGTCTACGGTTGTAAAAACATAATACCTAATACTTACCATCTGCCGCAAATACTATTAACCGGTTTTATGCATAATTTGAAATTACAGAATCGTTGAGCTCTCGTGACAAAGAATAATGTGACAATAATAAATTGATACACCGACTCCAACCAAAATATCCAACATTTTTATCATTTACTAGCGGACGTCACGCGGTTTCACCCGCGTTGTTCCCGTTCCCGTAGGATTACGGGGATAAATTACAGCCTATGTTACTCAGTAAAGACGTGGCTTTCTAATGGTGAAAGAATTTTTGAATTCTGCGCAGTAGTTTTTGAGTTTATTCATTACAAGAATACACACATACACACACACACACACAAATACAAATCTTTCCTCTTTATAATATTAGTGTAGATTTAGAAGCGTTGTCCATTATTATGATGCTCGTTAGTTTGGTAGTCGCAAGTGCGATGAGGACCTCATGTTCGGGTAGTGTTAAATTGGGTTTTTCCATCAGGAATTTCTCAGTAGCAGTCACAGAGTCTGGATTTGTGACCGATTTATGGCAATAGACTCACCCCATATTACAAATAAATATGGGTGTACCCACTATTAGGTACACCTCAGCCTAACCCTTGGGGAATGAGAGGTTTTCCTTTTGAGGTTTTAAAAAAAAACTTAGTTTCCAAGAACTCTATAGATGGCGTTGAACTTACTATGCCAAAGCCAAAACGCTTGAAAAAAAAAACATTGTGTCACGTCACATACTCTCGTTGACTGACACTTTCATTTGCTTAACCTTCCGAATATAACCAACATTTCTCGCGCTTTGTTAAAATCAGTTTTTTTAGGTTCCGTTCCTTGCATTTGTTGGAAATAATTACAACAATGATGTTGGTTAATTTGGTATGTGCCTAATACACATCATGGAGTTCGTATTATGCCCCAATATAAACAACTGGTAGTACAGATTCTAGACAGATGTCACTGTTAAAAGAAAAAGTAGTCCACGGAATAACCAACATGGTAGCAGAACGTTGAAAAAATTATATTAAATTATTAAATTCGAGCGTTTGAAATTCGCTACTCTAAATTACTATTTTCCAAGTGTGCGCGTGTGATTTCGTGAAATTTATTTCAAAATTTATTCGCATGAAAACAAAAGATGGCAACTGCCACTCAAAATGTTTGTATTGAAAAATTATCCGGGATCCAAGATTATCCATCCTGGAAATTTATGATGCGGATGGTGCTCATCCACGACGATCTTTGGGATTGTGTGGGGACAACAGAAAATAAAAACGAAGACACGAAGAAACAGGAAAAGGCGCTCGCGAAAATCGCCTTGAACGTGAAGTCTTGTGTATTTCCACAAATTAGAAATGCAAAGACGGCTCGCGAAGCGTGGAACAACCTGCAGAAGGCATACGAGGACCGAGGCCTGTCACGACGGCTCGGATTGCTTCGCACATTGTTCGCCACCAAATTAAGCGAATGTGCGAGTATGGAGGCATACGTAAATAAGGTAATGGATACATCGCAACAACTGAGCGACATCGGAGCGGCTTTGGAAGATGACTTCGTGGCCGTGATTTTACTCAGCGGTTTGACAAGCGATTACGACCCGTTGATTATGGCTCTAGAAAATTCGAACACGTCACTGTCAAGCGAAAATGTCAAAGCGAAATTACTTCTAGAAAATGCAAGACGCAATGAGAAAAGCGAAGATGCTACGGCTTTAGCAGCTCGGAAAGCACCGAAATCAATCAAGTGCTTCAGATGCAAAAAGAGTGGGCATATCAAGAAGGATTGTCCTGACAACTCTGACGGCAAGAAGAGTGGCCGGAAAAGCCAGGCGCATCTCACAGCGTTGGCCGCAGGAGTCAAGCGAGATGTTTGGTACGTCGACAGCGGTGCGGCGCAGCATTTTTGCAATGATCGCAGTGTTTTATCAGATTTTACGACTGAAAAGCCAAAGAAGGTCTTAATTGCCAATGGTGAATCATTGCCGACAGCTGGAAAAGGAACTGCGCAAGCTGTGTTAAAGGACAATAGTGTGAGATCGATAAGTAATGTGTACTTAGTCCCTAAATTGTCTGCTAATTTGTTATCCGTTAGTGCGATGGATAGGAAAGGTTATGAAATTGTGTTTCGTTCTGGCGTGTGTACAGTCTCTGACAATGGGGAGGTCTTGGCTACAGCTACCCTGAGAGATGGTATTTATGAACTTGATGCCATTGAAACTGTTTCTGTTTCGTGTAGCAAGCCATCCTCGCAGGCCATGTGTTCGTCTTTGTCTGTAGGTACAGGTAACAGCGAAGCGGTGCCGGCACGTCAACTGAAGGTGGAGAGTCGTCCTGTTGCCGTGATCGTGAAGCAAGCGCCGCAGTCCCCTGCTACTGGAAGCCAGTCAACGCAACAAATTTGGCACCATCGTCTAGCGCATCTGAACACCCGAAGCATGGAGTTACTGCGAAAAGGTATGGTCAAAGGTATTTCTTATGACAACAATGATTTTCAGTCGTGTGTTTCCTGCATCTTAGGTAAACAGACTAAGTTGCTATTTCCAAAGAAATCTGAGACTAGGGCCAAGGAAATCCTTGGAATAGTTCACAGTGACGTCATGGGACCACTACCGTGCCCGTCCCTAGGTGGGAAAAGATATTTTTTGTTGTTCATTGACGACCTGTCGCGAAAAACATTCGTTTATTTTCTTAGGAGAAAGGATGAGGTTTTTGAGATGTTTAAAGAATTTAAAGCTCTCGTAGAAAACCAAACCAATAAGAAAATAAAAGTTCTTCGTAGTGACAATGGTGGTGAATATGTCAATTCTAATTTTCAGAAGTTCCTGAAGAAGCATGGGATTCGACATCAGACCACGGTTCCAAGGTCATCAGCTCAGAACGGAGTCGCAGAACGCGCGATCAGAATCGTTACGGAGAAAGCCAGGTGCATGCTCCAGGAAGCAGGCTTGAAAAAGGAATTCTGGGCAGAAGCAGTTAACACCGCTGTCTACCTGAAGAATCGCTCTCCAACTAAGGCTGTGATGGGCAGTACACCGGAAGAAAAATGGACAGGTAAAAAGGAGAATCTAAGTTACCTACGCATTTTTGGTTGTCAAGCTTATGCCCTACAGCACAAACGGGACAAATTGGATCCCAAAAGTAAGAAATTTATTTTTGTCGGATACTGTGACGAGTCAAAGGGTTACAGATTGATAGATCCGGCGAGTCCGAAGAATGTCATAAAAGCAAGAAATGTCACTTTTCTAGAACATGTTTTTTGGAATGACACTTCATCGGATGAGGATGACAGTTCACGTTACACTCAGATTGGTTTGTTTCCGAACAATGTAACTGTCACCGATAATGTTCCAGTGCAATCCGCTTTACCCGATTTACCCCAAGAGCCCGCAGAAATATCTAACGAAAACTGTCAAGATAACAGCGCCATTACGATAGATGATTCTGAGAGCAGTAGTGAGACCCCAGATGACCCTGCGGATGATACGTATGTCCCAGGAGATTCCACACTGGAAGACTACGAGAACTCTTTGGACGAATCTAGTGAGTTTGAGTCAGCTAGTGTAGCACGCACTGTACACAGTGACACAGGGGACCCTCAGACAGTACGCAAGGCACTGAATGGCCCAGAAGCAAGTAAGTGGAAAGCCGCAATGGCGGAAGAGTATAAATCCTTCATCGATAATAAGTGTTGGACTCTGATATTAACAGCATTATCATTTACTCCTAGCGCCATCTATCCAGCGACTGGGGAAGAGCTAAAAAGAAAATCCCTCATTACAGGCGTGATTTTAAGTTATTCAAAAGAAGAAATTGAAGATAAAAGTCACGGAGTCTTTGATAATAAAGTATAACAGACATTGTGTTGTCTAGTGAGGTAGGTTTGAATATTTATACTGCCCACGTACGCCCTCGTGACCTTTCGGACTGCAGAATGGGAAACGCAGACCATCATCAGCAGAATCATTTATAGGATAATAATATGAATAGGCATGACGACAGTATCATACAATTGCAAATCTATTTAGTCCGTCAGATAGAGTATTGGAAAATAATGGACACGTATTTTTTGTTTTTGTAAAATTAATGAATATTGACAAAGATAAAACGCTTCAAAACTCGGGAGTGGGAGCTCGTGACGTCAGAACTCAGAACGCACTAAAAACTATACCAGGCGTGAGTCGTGACGTATTGAGAATTTTAAAAGCGTCGTATTTTCGTCAGTTTTGGTTTAGGTACGTTACAAAAAAAAAATCGGAGCAGTCTTTGGGGACTGCCGATCGAAGTGAAAACATAAAGTACACAGGCCCCGCCCCAGTCGTAGCACTGGTAATGCCCCGCGCATGCCTATGTGGTGCTACGCCGTAGCGGATACTACGAGTGCTACGAACGGCTACGAAGCGTGACCGCACGTTACGTTACGTGACGATGAATTCAATGTTTTTCCTTCACCCAAAAAGTGCTCAACGCGCCTAAAGAAGTTTTCACTTCAAAAATACGGGTCAAATATTTTTTTAGTAATCTAACTTACGGACTAATTAGATTTTTTCAGTCAACAAGCCTATTATCCTATAATGATTGGCTTAAGCGACCATTTTAGGGCCCCGAAATGTGTGTAGTGTAGAACTAGTCTATAATGTTCCGCGCGGTAGGATACTGCTTCTATTTATAGGAAATAACATCAACACAATGAGTAAACATAAGATTGCACCACCGTACTAACAGTTCTGCTAATTCTTAGTGTAAACAGGATATCGGTATAAATCATGATATTACCAGATTTAAGCATTTAGCAATTGTTTGAAATGATTCAAGTGTTTACTACTTAACTCAAAATGTAGTGTTTGATCTTTTTTATTGGTTTGAAGATTTTTAACTGTTTTTTAAGGTTACAAACATTTTTTAAAGTGTTTGTTGATCAAGTAAAGTTTCTGGTAAGCTGCTTTGTAGTACTATTAGAATTCTAATAATTGGTAGAAGTAGAGATGAAAACTTTGGATGTTTCATTTGATACGTTTCACGATGGCCATACTACTTTTTTTACGTTTTTCCCAAGACTTGTTCGAAAGGAAAATTACCATTAGTAGTATTTATCACATCTACACTATCTACGCTAATTAATATATTATAATTAATCTATACTAATATTATATAGAGGTAACATTTGTTTGTAAGTTTGTATGTAGGGGTAATCTCCGGAAGTAGTATTTTATCTCCGTACTCCCACGGGAACGGGAACTACGCGGGTGAAACCGTGTGACGTCCGCTACTATATTATAAAGAGGAAAGATTTGTGTTTTTGTGTGAGTGTATGTTTGTAATGAATAAACTCAAAAACTTCTGCGCCGATTTCAGAAATTCTTTCACCATTAGAAAGCTACATTCACCCTAAGTAACATAGGCTATATTTTATCCCCGTACTCCCACGGGAACGGGAACTACGCGGGTGAAACAGCGTGACGTCCGTTAGTTCGAAATAAATGTATTGCTGTCGTTAGTAATTTTGGGAAGCGGCGGTCTTTACCATACATAGTAGATATTAGTAAAAATAATAGACTTAGTAGACCTACTTAATGGATAAGCGGGGTGAAGAAAAGTCAGGATAATTGACATTAATATTCTTAGTTAAACGCTGGCGTGACGACTTAGAGGTGTTTTTGCGAGATTAGCCGTAGAAAACCTTACGGAGAGAGCAGTGGAAGGCTATGGGGGCCGGGGGAGGCATTTGCCCAACAGTGGAACAATATAGGCTAAAGAAAAAAAACTTAGTAAGTATACGGTCAAATTTTCTATGAAAAATATGACTTGACCTAAAGGGTCTAAAAAACCTCTTAACGAAGCCAAAAGACACTTGTTCTCCCCGTCATTGCAATATTTTTTTTGTTCTACACCATACCTGGGAACCTTCTAGTTACGGAGATATTGGGGGTCAAAGTTACAACTTTTTGACGAGTCTTTTTTTTATTTAAATACAAGTTTATTGTAAGATTTTTACTTTATATACCTCCACGACCCTCACACTATTCAATCCATCTATCAGCACTATGTTTTGAGTGCGTTACTTTGAGTTCTACCACAAACATGATTTTTCACCCCAAAAAAAAGTGGTTTCCCAGCAATATTTTCGGGGGAAAATATAATGACCACCAAAAATAACTTTGTGACCACTAACATCTGTCACCTAAAATATCAATTGATCACCAAATTTAGTAAATTGAACACCAAATTTTAATGAGGTGGTTGATGACAAACTATTTTTTCTAGGCCGACTTGCGGCACCCCGACACGGATAGATTAGGTTAGAAGTAAGTGTTGAATGAATTGAAACTATCACTTTACGAAAAAACCGGGCCGTTCCTATTGTCAAAGGCCTCCAATAAGCGTAAATAAGAATGGGACTTTGGATCCTAACATGGATGTAACAGCGTAATATAAAAATAGGTAAATAAATATTTACCTACTTATTACAAAGTGTCGCAACTGACACTGACGTATGTTTGACAGTTGAGCTTGAAACGTCCATCACAATTAGCGAAAGTTAATTCTTATTGTGATTCCAAACTTTGTCTTTGTAGTACTAGTATAATTATGTATTAAGTACCTTTATCCTAAACTCGATGTAAGTACCTAGTAGAAACTACAAGGTGTAACATACTAAACCACTTTTGATCTGTGACTTTTAGAAATTCATAACTTTTTTTAGTTTTATGCCGCAGACATGTCTATCAGCAGATTGCGTCAATTCCCACAGAAAGTCCATTTTTCTTTTGCGAGTTTTAACAACTCTTAGAACCAAAGTTGTACAGTTTCATGATCCGAAACACCACACGAGAGGGCTTGCGTGAATTAAGTATGTATAAACCTCACCACCACCTTGTATACCCACACCACCACCATCACCACCTTGTATAAAGGGTGTAAAACACCTCTTAACGAAGCCGAAAGGCACTTGTTCTCCTCGTCATTGCAATATTTTTTTTGTTCTACACCATACCTGGGAACCTTCTAGTTACGGAGATATTGGGGGTCAAAGTTACAACTTTTTGACGAGTCTTTTTTTTATTTAAATACAAGTTTATTGTAAGATTTTTACTTTATATACCTCCACGACCCTCACACTATTCAATCCATCTATCAGCACTATGTTTTGAGTGCGTTACTTTGAGTTCTACCACAAACATGATTTTTCACCCCAAAAAAAAGTGGTTTCCCAGCAATATTTTCGGGGGAAAATATAATGACCACCAAAAATAACTTTGTGACCACTAACATCTATCACCTAAAATATCAATTGATCACCAAATTTAGTAAATTGAACACCAAATTTTAATGAGGTGGTTGATGACAAACTATTTTTTCTAGGCCGACTTGCGGCACCCCGACACGGATAGATTAGGTTAGAAGTAAGTGTCATAAATAAGTTTTTGGTTCCAATTTTAGGATAAAATGGGGATTAATTTTGGTGATCATTTACTAATTTTGGCAATCAAAAGTGATTTTTTTGCTGTTACATTTTTCTAAATCTGGTGGTTCGTTAATTGTATGCCAATATTTTTTGCGTAAAGTTACTTAGTTTGATGTACAGAATGCTTGGTTGACGGCTTCGTGATGTGTGAGTTTGGTACCCATCATAGGTACCTGAAAAAAACCCTACATAAACTGTTGGTGCCATACTCCCATACTTTTCATCCCAAATATGTTATAAGCAGAGCTGTGGTCAAAGCTAGTGTTAAATTGGATAATTCAGTCTCCAAAAGTCACGGCCATTAGTTTTTGTATCCGATGTGTTGCGTTCGGTTACACCAGCAACCAGTTTCAAATTAATATTTATGATTATAACCTTGTGATCGTCGGCTTTTCTATTAAGTTGTCTGACAGGACGGTACCACGCTATTGCGAAAGCAGGAAGTAGGTAGATGATGATTATGATGATGACTCTTTTCTGCTTGTGATGAACAAGAAAGCCTATTTTCCGCCTCCTGTAGGATCTTCTGTTCTCTAACAAAATCTTAGTGTAAACTTCTACATAAGTTAGTTTTTTTTGCAATTAATTAAAAAGGAAGGAAAAAACTCAATTCAATTGGAACAACATAATATTCTTATTATTAAGTAATTTGCAACGTCACAAAATGAACTTGAAATAATTTTGAAAGGATTTCCTGACGTCTTCCTCTATTGTTTTTGTTTCAAGGTATTCGTAACTAACCGGAATGAATGCTAAACGAAATGTAGAATGTAGATTAACCATGATTATTAATACCTACACTACGATAATAACTGCATGAATTTTGTGAGATGTAGGACTCGGAGACGCACTTTTTAAACGGAGACTAGAGAAAAATGTGTCCAAAATTGCGTGTTGCTTTGAAGTTCTTGACAAAAAAAGTGTTTCGTCTAAAAGCGCACTCTTTTTGCACTTTGTATATCTCGCACCGGTGTCTGATAATACATGGTGTAAACGGAAGTTTCAGGAAACCGTCGATCAAGCATTCTGTAGATCAAACTAAGTCACCATTTCAGCCGAAAGACGACCACTGCTGGACATGGGCCTCCTCCAAAGGAAGGTTTTTGCCATAATCGCCACGCTTGGCAGGCGGGTTGGCGATCGCAGTACAGGTCGCGGCACGTAACTCTAGCGGTGACCGTTATTGCGCAGAAGTAAAAAATAAGAATGCTTGTTGCGTGCGATGCGCCAATTGGCTCTCCAGTCGTAGAACATGCGCAACAACCCCCTCCACGTTTAGTTCAGCGCTAGACTTACGTGCCGCGCGACCTATACGGTTGTTACAAAAGCACAGAGAACGCTGCTGCCCATTCTCTGGTAAGTCCCTTAGTCGCCTCTTACGACACCCACGGGAAGATATGGGATGGTGCTATTCTTTACGTCCGACACCATACAGAACAGATCAAACTAAGTAACTCGACAAAAAATTATTGCTGGGAAAATACCTACTTTTTTTGTGGTGAAAAATCACGTTTTTTGGTAGGACTCAATGTAACAAAATTAAAAACTTGCTTTAAAAAAAACTGTTGTTTGACCTCCGATATCTCCGTAACTAGGTTTCCTGGTATTTTCATGAACATAAAACACGATCTCATTTACGGGGGAACAAGTGCCTTTCGCTTCAAGTTTGCTCATCATCATCCAAATCGTGACCCACCGCAGGGTAGGTGCCTCTCTTCGCTTCGCTCAGTCCTACCACGTTCTTGTGCCGTTTATTACCGTGCATTTGCTGGTTACAAATATCTCTGTAACTAGAAGGTTTCCTGGTATTTTCCAGAACATAAAAAAACGATCGCAATAACGGGGGCACAAGTGCCTTTCGTTTCAAGTTTGCTCATCATCATCCAAAGCCTGAGTTTACCAACCGCAGGGTAAGTATATTCCTCTCTTCGCTTCGCTCAGTCCTACCACGTTCTTGTGCCGTTTATTACCGTGCATTTGCTGGCTACAAATATCTCTGTACTTAACTAGGTTTCCTGGTATTTTCCAGAACATAAAAAACGATCGCAATAACGGGAGCACAAGTGCCTTTCACTTCAAGTTTGCTCATCATCATCCAAAGCCTGAGTTTACCCACCGCAGGGTAGGTATATGCCTCTCTTCGCTTCGCTCAGTCCTACCACGTTCTTGTGCCGTTTATTACCGTGCATTTGCTGGCGGCAAATATCTCTGTAAGTAACTAGAAGGTTTCCTGGTATTTTCCAGAACATAAAAAAAGATCGTAATAACGGGGGCACAAGTGCCTTTCGCTTCAAGTTTGCTCATCATCATCCAAAGCCTGAGTTTACCCACCGCAGGGTACCTATATGCCTCTCTTCGCTTCGCTTAGTCCTACCACGTTCTTGTGCCGTTTATTACCGTGCATTTGCCGTCACGTTTGTAAACTTACAATAACTTTGGTATAAGCTAGTATATCTATTCTGTGGTAGGTACTTATAAGTTAATTGTACACATGCGAGCGAATTGTTTATGTTCCGTTATAATCACGTTGCGTCGAGAATAGTCACGGTTGGATGTAAATGTGAGAATATTTGTGATTGTGATGTGTTTTGGATAGATAAATTCTTTTTGGCTGACAACATCGTCCGATACTTACCTACTTCGTAGATTTTTTGGTAGGTACTTTATAAATGTTATTCTTGTACTAATTACAAACCTTAGATCTAGTCACCTCGAATCATTATTATTTTGGAATAAAATAATAATAGGTAAGTACCTATTATCAATTAGGTGTAAGTACCTACTTAGTTATTTGTTTTTCACAAATAATGTCATCTAAGTACTTAATTATTTGAATTAAGTATTTGTGAAAACCAAATAACTACTTACACCGAATTGATAATGTCACGGTTTTTTAACAACAACAATATTCTTTATCATAGGTCAAAGGTCGTAACTGTTCCTAAGTGACTCATTAATGTATACTGTAATGTAACATTACAATATAACAATAGTTAGTTTGATGAATTGAAACTATCACTTTACGAAAAAACCGGGCCGTTCCTATTGTCAAAGGCCTCCAATAAGCGTAAATAAGAATGGGACTTTGGATCCTAACATGGATGTAACAGCGTAATATAAAAATAGGTAAATAAATATTTACCTACTTATTACAAAGTGTCGCAACTGACACTGACGTATGTTTGACAGTTGAGCTTGAAACGTCCATCACAATTAGCGAAAGTTAATTCTTATTGTGATTCCAAACTTTGTCTTTGTAGTACTAGTATAATTATGTATTAAGTACCTTTATCCTAAACTCGATGTAAGTACCTAGTAGAAACTACAAGGTGTAACATACTAAACCACTTTTGATCTGTGACTTTTAGAAATTCATAACTTTTTTTAGTTTTATGCCGCAGACATGTCTATCAGCAGATTGCGTCAATTCCCACAGAAAGTCCATTTTTCTTTTGCGAGTTTTAACAACTCTTAGAACCAAAGTTGTACAGTTTCATGATCCGAAACACCACACGAGAGGGCTTGCGTGAATTAAGTATGTATAAACCTCACCACCACCTTGTATACCCACACCACCACCATCACCACCTTGTATAAAGGGTGTAAAACACCTCTTAACGAAGCCGAAAGGCACTTGTTCTCCTCGTCATTGCGATCATTTTTTCGTTCTACACCATACCTGGGAACCTTCTAGTTACAGAGATATTCGGGGTCAAAGTTCCAACTTTTTGACAAGTTTTTTTTTTAAATAAGTACTCACAAGTTTTTATTCTAAGATTTTAACTTTAAAGTTTAAACACCACCACGACCCCCGTACTATTCAATTCATCCATCAGCACAATGTTTTGAGTGCGTTACATTGAGTTCTACCACAAAAAATAATTTACCCCCAAAAAAAAACGTTTCCCAGCAATAATTTTTGCGTAAAGTTACTTATTTTGATGTACAGAAACACAGAATGTTTGGTTGTCGGCTTCGTGATGAGGTTGTTTAGACCATGTATGTTTTATTCTAATCAATTCAGAATAGTTTTGCAGATGGGTATTAGAAACAGGTTCCTATTCACGAGTCCGTAGATTGTATGGTGATGCGGTCAAAACCCGGCTCCGTTGTCGTTTCTTAAGGGCCTATACTTCCTCAAATGGCTTAGCATGATCCTCCGTTACGCTTAAAATACTGCAGCATTAATTTTGAAATAAATATATGGTAAAGTTGAGGATTAATGTTAGGTCTTATGTTTGGCGAAAACACGATTTCATAAAATTTTCTCGATAGAAAAAAATCCCAAATTTACCTCTAAATCGAACAATAAACCGCTGGTATTCAAAAAGTACTTTAAATTAGATCATGAAACTTTGCATACTAACTGAACTAACTATAAAGCAGGTCTTATGTTTTTTATTTTTTCCAAAAGACGATAATTTGATTTTATAAAGAATAAAAACCACTCATTTCGCACTATTCGGCCGCAGTGACTGACGTAACAACCGCTTTGTAGTGCAAGCTGATTAGAACGTTATTCTAACAGTATTACAAACGAAGTTTGAACCACCACAAATAGAGTTGCTAATCTGAGGTAGTATAGGCTCTTAAGCGTTTGTTAGCAGATACTGTTGCTAAACCGCAATACTTAATATAAAGCCTCTAACAGTAAATTTTAAACTGTAATCAGTACTGTTCATGCTTCTCTTAAAGTTATCTTCACATAGTACCTACGCACAGGTTTGGACCACAAATAAAGCTCCACTAGTTACCACTAACTTTAAAGAATAGCTTATTTTCGCGACGCCTATTGTAATTTGGAGACTGCTCTATAATTAGGAACAAAAAATTATATTGAAGTTTGCCTAAACCTGTAATTTGCAGCAATAAATAACTCTACACCTTATTTAGTTCAAAATTACGTTTGTATCTTATTTTGCATACTGGATAGCATTCATTTTGAGCACTGGCAATAGTTACTAGATTATTTTTAGACAATTATTTATATTAAGTGGAATTTATTTTTATAAATTCGATTCCTATGTAGATCAAGAATCTAATGAATATATTTAATCGTTCTGCCTCCCGTTACAAGATATTTTAATTAAACGGAATCTACAATTATTACGAGAATTTCAATGCATTTTTCCTAAATAATGGCGTCCAATTACCAAATACTTTTTATAAATAGTTTACATTTGCTTGCATATTTTGCGTTTAAGATTCGTACACAGTTAAAGCTAACAAGGTGGTAGTTTTGATATTCGTTCTCGAATCATAAATATCCTCACAATGCAAAACTTTGGCTCGAAATCTCACGATAGCGCACCAAAATGGCATCACAATGACGATTTTGTCATTGTGACTAAACTCACGCGTGTGTAATAAACGAGAAATTAAAGGTTACAGAAATAACAAAAATACTAACGAAGACTGACATGCTATTACTTAAACTTCTTTAATTTAGTAGCTAAAAGCATTTAGCACTACAGTTTGGCCGCTGAGAGAATGCGTTTCTGACATCTGTCAGTTGGTACAAAAATTTAGCGCGAAATCATAACATTTATTGATAATTGATTTAATGATATCGTTTTTAATAATATTATTTGTGGAAAGGGCAAAAAGGGTAATAATAGGTAAGTTATATAAGCAATAAGTTGTTTATCATCACCAATAATACTAAAACTCGCGATCTGTCAGGAACGCATTCTCTCAGCAGCCGAACTGTAGCAATACATTTCAAATTCATTCATTAGGATGAAGTTGCGAATAGCCTGATTGAAATTCGCAAATTGCTTTTCAGAATAAAACTCGATTTCGCTCTCCACTCTGCCAGGAATAAAGTAAAGATTAGAAAGAACAGGTTTCCCACTTGTGGATACTTGATATCACGCGATTGAATATATTAAAAATGAATTGGGGACAGCGAATTACGAACCTCGGATCAACTGTCAAGGTTGGCACGACTGGTTCGTTCACATCAGTCTTTTGTACGAGTTCAAGTTCTATTACTTAACAATAGACTTGATTCTTATTTTAGAGAGGCTTGCCGTTGCTTTGTGGCTATCAAAAATCATTTTTAGTTCTTCAAATAATTGGGTTTGACGTAGAATGTGCACAAAGCAAAATGTGCACTTGACACAAAATGTGCATTCTAAAATAGCACTTCTCAAAATGAGCACTTATCAAAATGAGCACTTCTCAAAATGAGCACTACAAGAATAAAAACCATTTGCCTACTACATTTTTAGGGTTGCGTACCCAAAGGGTCAAAACGGAACCCTATTACTAAGTCTTCGCTGTCTGTCCGTCTGTCCGCCTGTCTGTCACCAGGCTGTATCTCATGAACCGTGACAGCTAGACAGTTGAAATTTTCACAGATGATG
Organism: Xestia xanthographa; assembly: GCA_905147715.2. NCBI lineage: Eukaryota > Metazoa > Arthropoda > Insecta > Lepidoptera > Noctuidae > Xestia > Xestia xanthographa. The sequence goes on from LR990655.1 coordinate 6,832,727, forward strand.
TATTTCTGTTGCCGCTATAACAACAAATACTAAATATAGTCAATGGTACGGAACCCTTCGTGTGCGAGTCCGACTCGCACTTGGCCGGTTTTTTTTTATTATTTTGTCTCGTTATTAGCATGATCATGCCAAATTCTACATCAATTAAATGGGATCAAGCTAAAATCGTGCAAAATAATAAGAAAAAATGTAGTAAGCAAACGGTTTTTATTTTTGTAGTGCTCGTTTTGATAAGTGGTCATTTTTATAAGTGCTCATTTTGAGAAGTGCTATTTTGAGAATTGCACATTTTGCGAAATGCATATTTTGCGTCAAGTGCACATTTTGCTTTGTGCACATTCTGCGTCAGACCCAAACAAATAATTTAATGGCTAGTTTTTTAAGACGCTATTGTTTGAAGTTTGTTGATCTAGCAAGCAATTAAGAACGCCAACATAAGTAGAAGAAATAACAGCCTGTATGTTCATCATTTGCCCTTGCATTTTTCTTGCATCATTTCCACTTGCAACATTTTTATGGGCAAATGATGCAGTCGCCAGTTTCTTGTGCCAGCCTAATTTGGAAATAAGACATTTGCAAGATAATCTTGCAAATGTCTTATTTCCAAATCCAACATACTCTTTAACCTTGGAACATCGGAGTGGTATGAGATTTCCAAACTGTTGTTCGTCAACCATTTATGAGTTTTAGGCATATATTTTACATAGTTTATCACTCCATTCAAATGTTAAACGTAAACATTGTAAGCAAACTGAAATGCCCATTATATATCTAAATAATTTATTTACACACTGAACGCAATTTTAAAAACATAATCACATTACACATTACACAACAAACATTAACATTTAACATTTTAATAGGGAGCTTCGCTTCGACCATGAACCGTAACCACGCCACGCCACAAATATTTTTTCAATCTCTAAGGAATAGCAAACTTGGGAGTATGCTTTTCAATGAAAACAAAAAATTGGGCCAGTCTTTGGGGACTGCCGATGGAAGTGAAAACAAAAATTACACAGGCCCCTCCCCAGTCGTAGCACTGGTTATGCCCCGCGCATGCCTATGTGGTGCTACGCCGTAGCGGATCGCCTACGAGTGCTACGAAGCGTGACCGCACGTTACGTCAAGTGACGAGATGAGTTTAATGTTTTTCCTTCACCCAAAAAGTGTTCAACGCACCTTAAGAAATTTTCACTTCAAAAAGAAAATTAGGTACCTACTTACCAAGTAGTGCGACTTGTTTCATAAAAACCTACGCATACAGTCATGCATAATGCTATTTTATTATACGAAATTTGAATACGAGTATTCGAAGCTCTGATTTTTCGGATTCATGTGCCTATTGTATTAGGTCTACCCAATGACGTATTATATATAGACACGTCATGAACCAACATCGCGGCGCTTAAAAACGGCGAAAATACTAGAACTACTTATAAGCGTGAAGAAAGAGAAAGAAAATATGACACCGAACGGCAGGATGCCTGTTGCGAGAGGGAGATAAATATACATCTTCAGTCACGTCACAGGATTTATTAAATTATAAACAAACGTAGCGTCGCGCGACAGGTTGGTGCGTAACTAAGCGCGATGTGGCCAATTGGCTTCATTTCATGTTGTCATTTTAGAGTGCGGACAACGTATCTATAGTTTATATATTATATCATTGGGTCTACCTATGAAATTGGACATTCTGAAACCAGCATTTAAAATTTAATTATCTCTGGATTGGCGCGCAATTCAAAATTCAAATAAGTTTTATTCCAAAGCTGTGTTATTCTTATTTCAAATACAGTCATTTGTTTTTAGATAGTGTTTTGTTTTTGTAAAATTGGGGTAGTTTTGGCGCCATGGATAAACTGGAAATTAGTTCGAAAATGTTGAGTTGAGAGAGCTTCGGTTGAGGAAACCAAACCAACATGCTTTAGATATATTTTTCGACGACATGTAAAGCTAATCCATAGGCCCATGGGCGGCATATAAAGTGACACCAGGTGCCTACACGACCGGGGTTGCGGGACTATTCGAAAGAGATACCGTGGCCCCGGAACACAAAGGGCGATGAAGGAACATGGATGGGTTTTAGTCAGTAAAAGTCTGACACTCCCTCCTGCTCCGCCCAGAGCGGGAGGGGTTATTTGATGATTTCCCACCCGAAAAAAAAAAAAAAAAAAAAAAAAAAAAAAAAAAAAAAAAGGTGCCTACACGAAAATATCTAATTAAGCAACTAAGTAAACCTTTCTAGTGTCAAGTTAAGCGTCATAGTTGCCTGTTAATCTTGATGCTCAAGATTTGGACACAACTCATTACATTAGTTCTTCTGAGAATTACTAATATCTAGGCTACATTGCCTAAATTTAGACCTTTACGTTCAGACCTTGCCGATCCTTGTGCAGATTATTAGTCACTTCTATCTCTATGGAAAAAGTTAGGCTTGTATCCAAATAGACACAAAGTACAGAATTACTTTCCTTTATTGTTATGAGCTGTTATTTAACTTGCCTTTAGTCAATGACGTATTATATATAGACACGTCATGAACCAACATCGCGGCGCTTAAAAACGGCGAAAATACTAGAACTACTTATAAGCGTGAAGAAAGAGAAAGAAAATATGACACCGAACGGCGGGATGCCTGTTGCGAGAGGGAGATAAATATACATCTTCAGTCACGTCACAGGATTTATTAAATTATAAACAAACGTAGCGTCGCGCGACAGGTTGGTGCGTAACTAAGCGCGATGTGGCCAATTGGCTTCATTTCATGTTGTCATTTTAGAGTGCGGACAACGTATCTATAGTTTATCTATCATTGCCTTTAGTTCGTTCGTTGGTTAGTTAAGTAGTATGTATTGGTCAAATCTTGCAACTGAATTTCAAACCCGTTACCGTTCACAACCCCCAACCGATTGAGAAGAAACTTTGCACACACCTTTGGTTCTGGTGACCGCCTCCTCACGAGAGAACTGCTCAAAGCTTAACAGCACGGGCACGAAACTTTGTATACGCGTTCAATATTGATAGATAAACCTTAATTACGGTTTTAAATTTATTTTAACCTTCGGCCCGTCGCGCATCTTTTAATAACGCGGTAAGTCGCATGGGGTCCCTCAAAGCCGCAAGAATAAAACGCCTATAAAACCCCTTAAAACTTGTATCTTTCCAACTATTCTAGCAGTTTCTTATTTATTTATATAATGACAATAAAATTACAAAAAAATATCAAAAATATTCATTTATTTACTGTTTAAACTTCCAATCTAAAATTAGGAACATACATTTCTCTCTTTGAGATCACATCACAGAAAAAATATTTTTATTCTAACTAAATCAATGAACTTTAATTTATATTATACCTATATGAGATCACATAGGAACAATCAACATTGTAACATAAAATTTGGCTCGCACCAACAAAAAAAAAACACAACTTTTATCAAACTAAATCAGACTAATTTTCCGTTTGAACACAGTCAGTACATACTAGTTTTACATATTAGTCTTCCTCCATTTGGAAATAATTTTATAGTTGCCATTTCTCTCCCTCTTTTTGACAATATAAAAGTTCTGTGACGATATATTTATCAAGGGCTCTTCATCATCATCACTATACGAACTTTCCAACTCCATGTGCTGTTCATCAAGCGATTCTAAAACCTGATCCGGTTCCTCCAAAAGTACCTCATGTTGATCTGTAGGCACCAAATCTTCACATTCTTGCTCCGAATCCGTGTTATGCTCACTTCTTTCATCTAGACATGTAGCGACTTCATCTTCTTCCTCCTCGCCACCGCAAACATCTTCAGATTCATCTTCTAACCAACTCAATATACGTTGTTGTTGTTCTTCACACATTTTAGAAGTCAATTATAATTTAATTATAATCTAAAACAATAAAAAAATAAATAAAACACATGTTACAAAAGAAATCAAAGAACAATCAAACAATACAATTTTACTTACGGGGTTCGTCGCGTGGGGTCTTTTACGGCCCTCGCGCCCAAAACACGTCTGTATCTCACTGCGCTGGCGCGCGAACTGAAGTAAGCAGCGATGCGCGCTAACTATAATCTAATTTCGGAGGGTACCTGAAGTACTAAAACTCCTGGATGGTTTTAGATGTGTTAATTTTACATTTTTCTAACACCTAGGCTTTCAAAGACCCCATGCGACGGGCCGAAGGTTAAAGGTTAAAAAAAAAACTTTTAAAATAGTGTAATCTCTATAGTTTTTGGTATTCTCACCATTTTTAGGGTTCCGTACCCAAAGGGTAAAAACGGAACCCTATTACTAAGACTTCGCTGTCTGTCCGTCTGTCTGTCCGTCTGTCCGTCTGTCTGTCACCAGGCTGTATCTCATGAACCGTGACAGCTAGACAGTTGAAATTTTCACAGATGATGTATTTCTGTTGCCGCTATAACAACAAATACTAAAAACAGAATAAAATTAATATTTTAGGGGGGCTCCCATACAACAAACGTGATTTTTTTATAATAATTGGTACGGAACCCTTCGTGCGCGAGTCCGACTCGCACTTGGCCGGTTTTTCGTTTCTCTTGTACCAATAATGTCTTAGGTTTATTATAACTGTTCCTATCTTGAGTCGTGCGTGCATCTGCGTATAAATCAAGACAGTGCGCTTCCAACACAAGAATTCCCAGTTCTCATAATTCCTTTTTAAATTCGTAATCAACACTAAATAAATATCAAACATCAGGTCTTTAATCTTGTACAGCTGATCAAATCCCCATCCAAAGTTAGCAGTTATCAAACATAAGGTTTTTATTCGCCGACTGTTTTTTTGCGTATTTATTGAAACCTGCTTATTCGCTTGCGTCATAGCTTCTAATACATCAAATGAATTTTAACGAAACCTCCTTTTGGGTTCCGTGGTTCAATGCTCCTGAATGCATTAAATTATGCTGTCTGTCAAAAACTAGCAAGTCATTTATGTCCGTAAGGATTGAGGAGCCATTTTTTGTAGCTTAATGAAATTAATATACTTATTTAGTAGTAAGTTTAAAAATATTGTAGGATCGATCCTTGATTTTGTAGTATAATACTTCAAAAGTTATATAATCATAAAGGTGGCACCTCAATCTAAATGTTTGGATTGAGGAGCCACGTCAGAACTTCGAACACCATGGATTAATATTTACCATAATTTAGTATGATATTGTAGCATTTGAGAGTAGTTAGTAGACAAAATTTGAACACGGTTGTATTAAAAGTAAAAAAGTTACCATACATTATGTATGTGGCTCCTCAGACCGTAATACGACTGATCATTTTTCAAAGAAGCAGTTGTTCAATTAATGCGCAATTTCTTTGTTATTTAGTAGTAAGTATATTAGATTTGTAGGACAAGATTCGTTAATTAAAAATGAGTGAATTGGGAGCTATAGCACATTTTAACTGGCTCCTCAATCCTGACGTTACTACACACGAGAGATCACAACGTTACTCTGTAGCTACCTGAGATCACAACGGAATCTAAAACCAGATACACTAACATTTAGTAGTAAATGTCTTCTAAATACATTTGTACAGAACAATATTGTATATATTCGGTACCTATAAAACAAATTACTTTTCGTTATTCCTTAAGAATTCGCTGTTAAAGGTGACCATGGTATATGAATGAAACCAGGATAACTAGTTTTTGAAATTTTATTTAGTAACAAATCGACAATGTCTAAATATGTACAGAGATTCTTCATAATATGTATTCGTATTTAGTAGTCTATTTCGACATAAGTCAAAGAATGAATTCTCGTTTGAGCACTTGGTGGATAGTATGCTTACGCCGGGAGCAACAAACACTGCGTTACCGTGCTTTGGGTGACTGCTCAGTCTTGCATTTTCCACCTTCGAAACAGAGAGGCCAGGCGCAAACTTAATATAGTTTGGGACGGGGTGCCTATCGAGCACAGTAACTTCCCAAAATATCTTGGAGTTACTCTGGACAGATCATTGACCTTCAGCAAAAACTGCAACACCATCAAGCAGAAGGTGCATACTCGCAACAATCTCTTACGGTGACTAGTCTCTTGTAAGTGGGGTGATTCGCCTCATGTCTTGCGGACTACTGCGCTGGCGCTATCTTTTTCAGCTGATGAATTTGCGTGCCCCGTGTGGAGCCGTTCAGCCCATGCAAAGTTAGTGGATACAGCTCTGAATGAAACGTGCCGGATTATCACTGGCTGCCTTAAACCGACCCCGGTACAGATGCTGTACCCACTGGCAGGAATAGCGCCACCACAAGTTCGCAGGATAGTGGCAAGCTCTAGCGAAAGAGCCAAAATGGCTTCAGATACTCGTCACCCTTTACATCTGAATACCCTCGTGTCACAAAGGCTGAAAAGCCGAAACAGCTTTCTGAAGTGTGTCACCCCTCTCAGTGGCGAGCGCTCCACGGAAAGACTAAAGCTGTGGCGCAGTAATGCATCCTTACCAATCCCATTCATTCCACCCGCTGAAAATCTCCCACCTGGACATGAGTTGCCATGGCTGACCTGGAAGTCTTTAAATAGACTCCAGACCCAGGTTGGCCGCAGCAAGGAAAACCTGGTTAGGTGGAGATTCATCAATGACTCTTGCCTGGAGTGTAAATGTGGTGCTGTTCCACAAACTATGGGGCACTTATTATCGTGTCCTGCGTGTCCTGTTGTTTGCTCACTACAGGAACTGATGGACGCAACCGAAAACGCCAAACTAGTGGCTCAGTTCTGGGCCGACTCAATTTAGATTGCCATCGACACGCTAAGAAGAAGAAAGAATGAATTAATATCGGTTGGTCGGTGCTTTTACGAATTTTACAGTGAGAATCATAGTCGTCGTAACAAAACATCTCATCCTTCGTTGAGTAGTGACATTTATAATGGCCCATGCCAGCGTCGCTAATTGCAGGGATAAATTATATAACGCCTATTAACGTAAGTATATGATCTACTTGAAATCATTATAGATTCTGGTACCTCGTTTACTCAAAACTTCGTACAAACATTAGTTCAAATGAAACTGTGCTTGATAGAGTATATTTATTCACTGTTTGTTTGTATACAAATTGCATCTTCTAGATGCAATTTGTATACAAACAAACATCTAGAAGATGCAATTTGTATACAAACAAACAGTGAATAAATATACTCTATCAAGCACAGTTTCATTTGAACTAATCGTATCGCAGAAGAAGAAAATGTGTTCCGAAAAATGTGTTCCGAAAAATGGATTCCGAAAAAAATAAATTATATTCAGGTTTAGAGGCAAAAATGCAATCTGCCGAGATATCAGGATAAATTGGTATGAATGATTAGTACACTTTTTTACTGAAAATTGCACTAAAACAATAGTTCAAAGCAATATGTTAAAAAATGAAGGACACATTACAAGCAAACTCACAGTGGCTTTCTCTTGTATCAAAATAAAGCACGCCGATAACCAACCAGTACTGTCAGTCCTTTTACACCTGCAGCCTGTTGGTTAACTATACACAGCGGACATACAGCGATCTGCGCGTTCAATACTATAACGCGTTCCGGGTGCTGATGGGGCCGCTGCGCCACTGCAGCGTATCCGCGAAGTTCGCGGCGGCTGACACAGACGGCTTTACGTCCATCATGCGCAAACGGTGCGCATCTATCATGCACCGCACGCGCGACAATCCCAACACCATCCTGCGCGCTTTGGCGGACCGGTGGGTCACTACGATACTGGCGCGGCGATGGCGCGCTGGATACGGCTGCACGCAGTCGTTTAGTGATTTGCTGCCATCATCGGGAAGTCCACCCGGACCTGCCACTTTTTCTGTGTTTTTATTATAGGTAATTATGTTTCAAGTCCATTATTTATTTTTTAACGTGGCAATGCTGCCAGCCTTCTGGGCACTTTTCCTGTTGACAGCGATGTGGACGAATTTTTCGACGCCCTGTTTGCCCTTTTTGATACTTGTAAATATTTTTATTTCTATTATAGAGTTAGTATGTAAATAATGTAAATATTACTGGAAAAAAAAATATTACTATAAATATTTTTTTATAACACTAGTTTGTAAGCTCGCAATTTTACTAACAAATATGGATATAGTCTAGAGATGAAACTGAAATATAAGATTTTTATTTATTTATTTATTTAGACATTGACGATTTGTCTATACTATCTATACTAATATAATATAATATTATAAAGAGGAAAACTTTGTTTGTTTGTTTGTTTGTTTGTTTGTAATGAATAGGCTCAAAAACTACTGGACCGATTTCAAAAATTCTTTCACTATTAGAAAGCTACATTCACCCTGAATAACATAGGCTATATTTTATCCCCATACTCCCACGGGAACGGGAACTACGCGGGTGAAACCGCGGGACGTCCGCTAGTCTATACTTCTATACTTTTCTATACTAATATTATAAAGAGGAAAACTTTGTTTGTTTGTTTGTTTGTTTGTTTGTTTGTAATGAATAGGCTCAAAAACTACTGGACCGATTTCAAAAATTCTTTCACTATTAAAAAGCTACATTCACCCTGAGTAACATAGGCTATATTTTATCCCCATACTCCCACGGGAACGGGAACTACGCGGGTGAAACCGCGGGACATCCGCTAGTTACTATATAAAATTTCAAAAACTAGTTATCCTGGTTTCATTCATATACCATGGTCACCCTTAACAGCAAATTCTTAAGGCATAGCGAAAAGTAATTTGTTTTACAGGTACCGAATATATACAATGTTGTTCTGTACAAATGTATTTAGAAGACATTTACTACTAAATGTTAGTGTATCTGGTTTTAGATTCCGTTGTGATCTCAGGTAGCTACAGAGTAACGTTGTGATCTCTCGTGTATAGTAACGTCAGGACTGAGGAGCCAGTTAAAATGTGCTATAGCTCCCAATTCACTCATTTTTAATTAACAAATCTTGTCCTACAAATCTAATATACTTACTACTAAATAACAAAGAAATTGCGCATTAATTGAACAACTGCTTCTTTGAAAAATTATGAGTCGTATTACGGTCTGAGGAGCCACATACATAATGTATGGTAACTTTTTTACTTTTAATACAACCGTGTTCAAATTTTGTCTACTAACTACTCTCAAATGCTACAATATCATACTAAATTATGGTAAATATTAATCCATGGTGTTCGAAGTTCTGACGTGGCTCCTCAATCCAAACATTTAGATTGAGGTGCCACCTTTATGATTATATAACTTTTGAAGTATTATACTACAAAATCAAGGATCGATCCTACAATATTTTTAAACTTACTACTAAATAAGTATATTAATTTCATTAAGCTACAAAAAATGGCTCCTCAATCCTTACGGACATAGTCATTTCATATAAACAGTATGCGCTTTTAGCAAGCTGCCAAAATCATTACAGAAGTGATCTATGGAAATTTTACAAACTACTTATTAAAAAAGCATGCTTACAAAATTAAGGACTACGTTGAAAGTGTTGAAACTATAGCCGCCTTATTGTAAAACTTCCAATAAGTCCCAGGTTTAAACCAGGACTAAAAGGACCAGGTTTGTTACGGTAGTAACGTTAGTTCTTTCATTCGTATTACAAAAGTTTGGCTTTAGTTCCTTCTGACGTCCTGGTATATCAAAAACGGTACAGATAATAATGTGGATGTTTCTAACTATTCTCAATCTTATTTTTCATTCCTTTTTCAGATCAGATTTTACACAAAAAATACACAAAATATATTTAGACAATAATAAAGGAATTTAAATCCTAATTTCCAGTTTAGTTTTAGATGTACTTTTATGCCTCGGATCTCAAAAGATACAGACGAATCTTATAGCCATACCATCGTTTTGGGTTGCTTCTATTTCCATTCGCCGATTCTCGGAACAAATATCTTCTACTTTAAAAAGAAACGTGTAAAAGAAACTTGCAAAAAGTAGAACTGATAACCTCAATATTATATTGAAGAACGGAAACCCCATTTATATAAAACTATTTCTTCGGTTGTACTGCCTCGTTGATCGTGTGGTCGCAAGCGCGACTTCGTAGCATGAAGTCCTGGGTTCGTTTGCCGGGTCGGGCGAAGAGTTATTGGGTTTTTCCACCAGGCATTTTTCAGTAGCAGGCCTGAAGTCTGGATAAAATCAATATTTAAGCTATGAACACTTTATCCTCCATAGTTCCATTGATCTCTAATGGCTTTAAATAATCTGCACGCCCGCTTTTTTTTTTGCTTTTCATACTCGTATCAAATAAACACAGAGGTTTTTTGCGCAGGTACCTACCTTTTACAAGAAGTTATATTATTATTTAATAATTTATGGATATGTAGTATAGAAACCTGTATGTTTTGACGTATAAAAGGGACTATTAAGAGGGGAGCAGGAGGGGGTGCTGGCGATTTCTCTATACAAATTTTGACGAAATCGACGTTTGGTATTCCCCTTGTTTCTCCTCGAAAACGTAAACGTAAGGTATAGAGAAACCGCAGCTAGTAAATTGGCAAGCCATAGAAATGCAATATCCATAATGGGTAACTAAACTTTCAATTAATATAAAGTGAGTACGACACGGTAGGATAAAAGACCTGAAGAATTCAAATTACATGTAGAAGAATCCAAAGAATCTATTATTGAACTTGCAATGATGCCTTCGCAAGATCCTCCTCAAAATCATTTCGTCGTGGAAGTATTTTCTCATGAAATTCGCTTTAGAGCTCAAACAACAGCATCTGACGGTACGACGAAGTAAATACAGGTTAACGTTGCCTTGACCTTTGTATAATTACGACAACCACGCCATCGACGTCACTTTACTAGTAATTTATGTTGACTATTCTACGTCATCTCACCTCATCTAACGTAAGAATATGCTGTTCATGTTGTTTTCGTACTATTTCTCGCGTTTATTTTATATTTACTGTGAGATTTAAGCTCTTTTGGCTTCATAGGTGTCGTATGAATGGAACGAGCAGAAACCCAATTGCGACCTTCGGATAGGCAACAAGATGCACCTAGTGTTATTATTTCTAGAAACACCATCCGCGAGTGGTATGGATGGTACCTATTATAATCCTTTAAGTACTTATATATATTTTTTATAAATATTTCTTTAAAATAATATAAAAAATGCCGTCCGCCGGTGTCGGGAGCAGAGCAGGGTCCAAGCTACCGGTGGTTAGGGTAACAGAGACAGGAACCTCCTCACAATACGCATATCGAGGAGTATTGACTTTTGAATCGGGCCCTTGATCCAACCGCCTAAGGAGAGCCTCGAAAGATGTTATTTTATTAGTCCAAAGTTCCATGAATAATTAAATAGCCTTCGTCTGTGGAAGGTTCTTCAGGAGCTAAATAGAGACATAGCAAGGGAATCAAAAAACTTTGGCCACAGCCCCTTTGATGGCATAGCAATCAATTCTAATCGCATCTGGGAGAAGCATTAGCTGACAGCAAAAACTATAACTTGCGTCATTAATGTCTTCGACACACTTCAAGGCTCCTTAGAAACAATTTTTTCAACATCATTACCGAAACATATACAGTTGGCTCGGGATCTCCATTATAATTCCTGTGTTTAGTAACTAGGCTGAATATTTTTGACAACAGTATCGTGTTTCACAATTCTAGGAACACTTTTAGGCAGTCGCAGCTGTTTGAATGTCTTAAGTATTTCAGGAAGCCAATGCCAGACAGAAAAGAATGGTGCATTGTAATTTGGGTTAGACAGAAAAAGATAGCAACATAACGGCAAAACAAAGTCAGCGGCTTCAAAAGTTATGGTTATTTAGATTATGGTAGGGTTTTTCAAGTTGCTACAATTTTAATTAGAGCGAGCAAGCTGAGTGTTTTAATGAGCGAAAGAAGTGAAACGCGGTTTTATTTTTAGATTTATCACATAGATTAACGGTCTAGATAAAATTGCTTCCAAAAATAGAGTTTTGTGTATCTAACTGTAAGTAGTTAAAATAGCGTAAACATAGGCGAATTTAATACAATTATACATCTGTTTTTCAGTGTTTGAGTCTAGCACTCAAATACAAGAAAAAATTTGATTTTTATTTTGAGCGTTCCCTGGAGAAATAATCAAACTTTCTAGAGCATATTTTTTTTTAATTTTGGGGCCATAATCTAAACCACAATCACACATCAAAAATCTCAGAGTTTGATTATTTTAAAGTTAAAAATAAAATCTCATATTTTGATTATTTCTCCAGCCCGCGTAGCATGACCATCGTAGACACGAAAGAGAATCGACAAATCTTGTGTTCATCTGTCATTTTGTCGATTCGACAGATGAACAAAAGATTTGTCGATTCTCTTTCGTGTCTTCGGTGGTCATGCTAAGCGGGCAGGAAGCCCTCAAAATAAAAATCTTATATTAGAGTGTTAGACTCTTAAAACACTAAAATACAAGAAACATTGTGATAGCCGCTGTAAGATAATGGTTTAATTTTATTTACGTAATAAACTTTTACGTGTATGAGAATTGAGGGCCCATTTTGAACGTAAATATACAAAGTAGGACAGCATTTTGCGATAAAATCTTGTTTTCACTAATTTTGTTTGGGGTTAGCTTAGACTTTAGCATAAAGACTTTTTCTGTGGTGTTCACAGTTTATCAGGTACAGGCGGGCCCTCAATCCTCTATGTGAGAACTGAGGGCCCAACTTTGCAGTCCATAACTCGCATATTTGTCTTTCACAAAATCTGATTCCAAATTTCACAATTCTTTGGGAATGTTCACTAAACCCTTAGCACATTTTCAATTTTTTTTAACAAAGTGGCCCTCAGTCCACACGCACATAGTTTTTAATGTAAGATTTTTACACGACCCCCGTACTATTCAATCCATCTATCAGCACAATGTTTTGAGTGCGTTACATTGACTTCTCTACATGATTTTTCACCCAAAAAAAGTCATTTCCCAGCAATATTTTTTGCGTAAAGATACTTAGTTTGATGTACAGAATGCTTGGTTGACGGCTTCGTGATGAGGTCTTTTACACCCTGTGGTGGAGGGGACCGACGCTAAAACTAAGTACCAAGTATTTAGTACATCATTCTGAAAAAAAAAACGCTGTTCCATACATGACATCCATAATGATATAATATGTTCAGGGTCGTCAGTCACCATTAACTTGTTTAAGGCGTTGGAGCTAGGTACTACAAAATACTGGTACTGTTTTGCAATTTTAAAATAACCCAAATCGATCAGACCGCCCATGTTTATTCCTGTCTCAAACTCGCCTGTTTCAATGCCTAGCTTTGTTTTCCTTAGAAACGGAATTCTGAGTAGGTAGGTATGTGTATATTATAATAACGGGGAATTCTTGACGTTACGTCCGGCCATACTCGTGGCCGTGCCTTTATCTAGCCTGCATATCAATGTTGGGTATTTTTAGATTTTTTGGACTTACTTGCGAACAAAGGATGTGGTTTTGTTCTGGAGTTGGTCGTTGTCGAAACTGAATGATAGCTGTTACCCGTGACCTATTTTACTGGCAGATAGCTGATGTTATAAGGAGGAACTTAGAAAAAGGATTAAGGTCTCCGGTGGGCTATGGGCTAGCTCGCCGTCCGTCCGTCTCATGACGAAAGGCCGTGTCGACGGCGCGTTCGTGTTCCACGCGCGCCTCAAAGAGAGTCTCAAAAGGTTCGCAAGGGCCAATGCCTGCCGGGGTTGCGGGACTGTTCGAAAGAGATACCGTGGCCCCGGAACACAATGGGCGATGAAGGAACATGGATGGGTTTTAGTCAGTAAAAGTCTGACACTCCCTCTTGCTCCGCCCAGAGCGGGAGGAATCATTTCAGAAAGGTTCCCTGCAAAAGAAATACTTAATCTCAATTTTTCTTGTATTTGAATGTTTTAAGAGTCTAACACTCAAATACAAGAAAAAATAATGATTTTTATGTTGAGCGCTCCCTAGAGAAATAATCAAATTTATTGGGCCAATTTTTTTTTTTAATTTGTGGCCATATCTAAACCATAGGTAATCGCAAATCTAAACTGAGATTTTTGATGTGTGATTATGGTTAAGATATGGCCACAAAAAAAAATCTTCAGGAAGTTTGATTATTTCCCGGAGCGCTCAAAATAAAAATATTTTTTTTTGTTGTATTTGAGTGCTAGTCTCTTAAAACACTCAAAAACAAAAAAAAAATAGTAATAGCCCTTTAAAGTATTTCTTTAGCAGGGAACCTTTATCCTTATTCTAAGTTCCCCCTTATAACATAAGCTATCTGCCAGTAAAATTCAAACTCCCGTCAAACTAGGTCAAGTCGTTACGCAGATTAGCTGGAACAAACAGACAGACAAAAAAAAAAATATCTTTTTTCTTTGCATAAACGCTTATATTTTGAACTAATAAACAGACACTTCAATGAGATTTATTTGTATTGGAAAGATAGGAAATTACCTTATTTATTTACGACTGTGTGCTTACTGTTACCTATCCAGATTCATTACCATTACCGGTGGGTAAACTGGGCCCGGCAGTCTCGACAGTGATAACGACAAAGACGCTAACTTTCGATCGCTAAAATGACAATGAAAAAATTCGATTGCAATAACGATGCTTGGTCTCTACATCCAAGATGCCATTCTCGCAAGCATCGTTATTGCAACCAAATTTTTTCTTTGTTATTTTAGCGATCGAAAGTTAACGATAATTTTGATATCTATGTCCAGACCCCGGACCCTGAATAGCGGCAATCAGGATGACGATTTTGTGGTGCATACAGTTAAGAGAAATCCGCCCCAACAACCGCATCCAACTACACCAGCTACAAAAAACCTTGAAACCGATGTCATTAAGCTCATCACAGCAAATAGGCTTTATCTTTAGACTGTGACTAAGTTTATATTTGACATAATAATATAGTCGTGTTGTTAGTCACGGATTATTACCAAACACTCATTAGCAGGACCTTGTACTATGTTACGTTTAGCAGATGAAGTAGTAGTGATGTTGGAATCTGTTTTGGTGATTACACATTCAAGTCAGATCTAAAGTAAAATTAAACCTCCATCAACATCCTTCTGCGAAATAACTTTTCTGAAAATAGAAATAAATCGAGAACTGGGCTGCCTCGTTGCCTCGCAAGCGCGACTGCTGAGCATGAGATCCTGGGTTCGATTCCTGAGAATCGTTAGTCGGGCAAAGTTTTTTGCCCGACTAACGATTGTTGGGTTTTTTTCCTAAAGAATTTCTCAGTAGCAGCTTCGAAGTCTGGATTTGTGCCTGGTTGATGGCAATAGGTTCGCCCCCTATTACATTTGACTTAAACCTAACTGGCGAAACCTGGGTGTACCTACTATGAGTTAATACTCGAGGTATACCTAATGGTACACCTCTGTCTAATCTTTTGGGGATTACAAGCGCAATGATATGTTATTCTAGGTTCTCTATTGTATTACCTAACTTTTTTACACATAATTTAAAGTGCCATAACTTTTTTTGTCCTAATCATCATTTGTCCGAATGATAACTTACCCGAACTTAATATCACATAATATCACATGCCATAAAATTGAAATCCCTAAATACAATATGCTCTAAACCCGTTTGTCATAAATATTACAATCAATAATATACAAAACACTTAAAATCGTTTTCAATAATAGTTATAAATCCTAATAATCCGATCTTAATAATATTTTTAAAACAAACCGGTATGATCCCAGACGTTTCCAAAAGGGAACAGAACACTGTTATTTTAATTGTGTCTGTAATTACGGGTACCTACAGTGAAGTAATTATTACAGCAAGCATGCAGCAAGCATTCAGCAAGCATGGAGCAAGCATGCAGCAAGCATGCAGCAAGCATGCAACAAGCTTGCAGCAACCATGCAAGCACGCATACAGTATGCAAGCAACCATGCAAGCGAGCAAGCAGCATGCAGCAAGCATGCAACAAGCTTGCAGCAGCCATGCAAGCACGCATACAGTATGCAAGCAAGCATGCAGCATGCAAGCGAGCAAGCAACATGCAGCAGGCATGGTTTCTGTCACGGCTCCGGCGCTGCGGAGCTCCGGCGGTCCCACGCGAGCTTATCGTCGCAGATGTGTTTAACGCTCACCACCGCAGCTTCGGCTTGCTGGCCGGCTTCGCCGGCCAGCCTCAGCAGCGGCGGCGAGTGTTACAACCACCTGCTCCTCAACTCGCGGGCCGCCTCGCCCCTCCGCGCCTACGCGATTTTAAATTACACTCTCGGGGTAGGGCAGACAAGACTACGTGGGGTCGGATTTACAGCGATTCGTTTCTGTCACTAAAACCTAATTTTTAGCAAATGTTTTAGGACCAAAAAATTTATTACACTTATATGGACATTAGGAATAATACACATTATATAATATAATACTTAGGATATTTGACTTTATGGCATATACAATTAGAAGATTCAATTATTATAGTATTTGATATTATGACAGAACAGTTTTAGAAATAAAGATAATTATGTAAAACAAAATTTCGGGATTTTGAACATTATGGTAACTGAAGTTTATAGCAAACGTTTTATGGATAATGATTTTCGGACAAAAATTTTTAGGAGATATAAGGGAGTACCGTTATTCTATGCATGTAGAAATAAATTTCTTCATATGGAGAAAAATAGTACATTTTGATACAAGTGGAGAAAGTTTGTTATTGCATTCGAGGCGGAATTATAACACCCAAGCTGTAGGCGAGGGTGTTTTTGAGCCGAGAATTGCAATAACAAATGTCCACGTGTATCAAACGACGTTTTTCAATACACTTTTGAAGAAATAAAATAAAATAACGAACAATATTTTTGTCACGAAAGAAACTATGATTTTAAATTTCTTTTTTTTTTTTCGCGCTTTGGTTTCGCCAGGTTGAAGGAGCCTCTCCCAATTTTCCAAAGTACCTGGCTATACAGGGTGTAAACAACCTCATCACAAAGCCGTCAACCAAGCATTCTGTACATCAAACTAAGTAACTTTACGCAAAAATTATTGCTGGGAAACGAAATTTTTTTAGGCGTGAAAAATTATGTTTTGTGGTAGAACTCATTGTTACGCACTTAAAATATTGTGCTGCCATCAGCATTGGATTGATTTTGGAGTACGGGGGTCGTAGAGGTGTTTAAAGTAAAAATCTTAAGGTGGAAGCTTCGACGCGCTTTCCCATACATTCTTTTTGATATAAATTCTCGATACTTATATGCTTTTTGTAGAAGTAATGAAACAACTTGATGTTATTACGAATTAGTGTTGGCGCAAACCCCTTCAAACATAAAGAAATAACAAGGATTGTAGGATTTCCACGGCCGAAAAAAAACGAAAAATATTTGCAAGTGTGCGTGCTTGGAGTCACGCCATCTATCGGATTTTCAAAGAACAATCGAACCTCTTGCTTAACAAAACTCGAAATAATTATCTGCTGATTACTAGATGGCGTGGCGTTGTCATTGTGAGGTCACAGTTTTACAATCCATTTTGACTCGCGAATAATTCACATTTCGTTCGTCTAACAAGTAGGTAGGTAGGTACTGCTGCAGCGGTTTTGTTTGGGTGAATCAGATTTATCATTTTATTATGAATGATTTGAAGTTAGAAAAAATCTTATTATGTCATGTTGTTCACCCAAACCAAAGTTTAAAAGTACCTATTATGGATGAAATGTGTAGGTAATTCGGAGTTGTTTCTAATTTTATTGTGATAGCTAAAACTTATTAGTTATTAACAAGTAGGTATTCAGACATACCTATAAACTTTAGTTTTGTACGTGGACTTTTCGCGGTTTATGTAATACTAATAATGTACTTACATTGTATAAGTAACATTACATTCATTCATCACACCATTTATATTCATGAAGGTAGGTACCTACTACCTGCTTACTTACTAAAACTTACGCGACGCAGTCAAGGGGGTCTAAAATGGCCGCTTTAGCAGAATCGTTTCGTGAATCACGCTAAAAATTTAAAATTCTTAAAATGGACTTTATGACTATTGACATAAAGTCCATTTTAAGAATTTAATTTTTTTAACGTGATTTGTGCTAAGATTCTGCGTAGATTCTGCTATAGCGGCCATTTTAGACCCGAAGGTCATGATGGGAGAAAAATAGGTGCCCTAACTATACCTACACAGTAATGAATAAAACCCAAACCTTACAGTCCGTTCAATCGATTTTGACTTCTATTGCGTTACCTTACCAATAGGTAGCTGCTGCAGTAAACAGTTGGTATTGTAACCACGTTTTTGCTTTCAATGCCATTCTTATGCCTACGGAATAGAAGTCAAAATCGGTTGACCGGACTGTAAACCGACCTGTTTGCGAAACCTGTTTGCAGAAAACCTGCAAAAAAAAAATGTGTGCTGGCCACATACTAGAAGTGAAACTTCAACGGACAAGTGGAAAAACGAATCGAGTTCATTTGTTTTTTTTTTTATTTCAATAAACCGCTTTCTATTTGCAAGCCAATTCGAAATTTAATAAATACCTTTGATATGTTACCTCCTTGATTGCCCTTGCCATGTTTCAGAGTAAAAGATCATTCCATTTTTAACCGACTTCAAAAAAGGCGGAGGTTATATGTTCGTGTGTATGTATTTTTTTTTTTAATGTATGTTACCTGATTTCTCTCCCATTTGTGGACCGATTTTCAAAATTCTTTTTTCATTTGATAGAGTACACTCCTGAGGTGGTCCCATTTTAATTTGGTGAAGATCTGATGCTGACCTTCGGAGATATACAATGGAACTCTTCAAAAAGAGACGGCAAATCTGTTGTGATAGCTCCAATCGGTTGGATGTTCATTGCTTATACAATATCATGACGGAACATCACGCCTGTATGCTTTGAGGGGTTACGCAGAAGTGTACAATTTACCTGATTTCTCTCCCATTTGTGGACCGATTTTCAAAATTCTTTCTCATTTGATAGAGTACACTCCTGAAGTGGTCCCATTTTAATTTGGTGAAGATCTGATGCTGACCTTCGGACATATACAATGGAACTCTTCAAAAAGAGACGGCAAATCTGTTGTGATAGCTCCAATCGGTTGGATGTTTATTGTTTATACAATATCATGACGGAACATCACGCCTGTATGCTCTGAGTGGGTACGCAGAAGTGTACAATTTACCTGATTTCTCTCCCATTTGTGGACCGATTTTCAAAATTCTTTTTTTACTTGAAAGAGTATACTCCTGAGGTGGTCCCATTTTAATTTGGTGAAGATCTGATGCTGATCTTCGGAGATATACAATGGAACTCTTCAAAAATAGACGGCAAATCTTTTATGATAGCTCCAATCGCTTGGATTTTTATTGTTTATACAATATCATGACATAACATCACGCCTGTATGCTCTGAGGTGGTACGCAGATGTGTACAATTTACCTGATTTCTCTCCCATTTGTGGACCGATTTTCAAAATTCTTTTTTTACTTGAAAGAGTATACTCCTGAGGTGTTCCCATTTTAATTTGGTGAAGATCTGATGCTGATCTTCGGAGATATACAATGGAACTCTTCAAAAATAGACGGCAAATCTGTTGTGATAGCTCTAATCGGTTGGATGTTCATTGTTTAAACAACATCATGACGTAACATTACACCTGTTTGCTCTGAGGGGTACATAGATGTGTACAGTACACCCAGATTTCGACAGTTATGGCATGTTATGTTCCATTTATTGGCGATAAGCCTATTACCATGACATGTATTGTTAACTATGTACAATGAATGCATAGCAAATATTTGTAAGTAAGTATAGGATATTACAACTAAAAATGGAAAAATAAAATAAAACTTTTTTGCCAAAAATAAAACCGACTTCAAAAAAAAACAACAAACAAAAAAAACACAAAAAGAAAAGGACAAAAAAAAAACACTAAAACAAAACCACAAAAAAGTGAAAAATAACTTTAGCTTCAGAAGCCGGTGAGAAAAACACCAAATCAATCAAAGGTCAAGTTTCAGAAGTCGGTGACAAAAACACTAAATCAATTAAACAAGGTCACCGACTAAAGTTATTTTTCACTTTTTTGTGGTTTTGTTTTAGTGTTTTTTTTTTGTTTTTCTTTTAGTGTATTTTTTTGTCCTTTTCTTTTTGTTTTTTTTTTGTTGTTTTTTTTTAAGTCGGTTTTATTTTTTAAATAACACGACAGATATGAGTTTACTATATAATTTATTTGGCCGCTCAACACAGATGTGTATTTTCAACCGACTTCCAAAAAGAGGAGGTTCTCAATTCGACTATATTTTTTTTTTGTGTTTGTTCGATTGTGTTTCGACTGGGTGAACCGATTTTGATAATTCCTTTTTTATTTTGAAAGCTGGTGGTCCCATTTTAATTTGGTGAACATCTGATGCTGTTCTATGGAGATATACAATGGAACTCTTCAAAAATAGACAGCAAATCTGCCGTGATTGTTGGAATCGCTTGGATGTTTATTGTTTATACAACATCATGACGTAACATCACGCCTGTATGCTCTGAGGGGGTATGCAGATGTGTACAATACATCCAGATTTCGACAGTTAGGTATGTAAAGTTGGAGCGTTCGTGATCCATGCGCGCCTCAAAGAGATGGAAAATATTTGTTTGGGAACAACTAAAAATGAAAAATTAAAAACTTTTATGAAAAAATAAAACCGACTTAAAAAAATTCAAAAAAGCGAAAAATAACTTTAGCTTCAGAAGTCGGTGACAAAAAAAACTAAATCAATCAAACAAAGGTCACCGACTTCCGAAGCTAGTTATTTTTCGCTTTTTTGTGTTTTTTGAAGTGGGTTTTATTTTTTACTTTTGCCGGCCGCTGGTCGCATGTGTTGGGCCAGTACAGCAATTTCGAATCTCGAAGAAGATTGTCAAAATAATGCTCAAATTTCCATGCATGTTTGAGGAAAAATCTTATTACCTAGTCATGTTGTTCACCCAAACCAAAGGGTATACAAAACGGGGCACTATGAAAAAAAGACTTAGAAAAATTTCACCCAAAAACAACGCCTAATCAAGCCTTCGGGATCCGGTGGGATGTGGGAGTACTAGGGTGGGGAAACACCGGGGGACGACCTTAAGGTCAATGACCTTGACCCCAAGGTCAAGGTCAAATTAAAAAAGACGCAGGCACGGGGTACGCTTTGAGGTCAGTGACATTGACGCCAAGGTCAGTGACCTTGACCCCAAGGTCAAATTAACAAAGACGCAGACACGGGGTACGCTCGTGGTCAGTGACCTTGACCCCAAGGTCAAATTAACAAAGACGCAGACACGGGGTACCGTCGTGGTCAGTGACCTTGACCTCAAGGTCAGATTCATAAAAACACCCTTTTTAACCTAACCTGTCCAAGTCGGAGAGCCCCAAGTCTCGAGCTCACTTCGCTCGCTCTTGGACTAAGTTGCTTAAAGGGCAAAGTCGGAGCCCCGCTTCGCGGGGCTTAATGGTCATAAAAAAAATAACCACGAAGGGGATGGCGGGGTCTGTTTGCTCGCTTTGCTCGCTCCCTGGACCCCGCCATCTCCTTCTAACCTAACCTGTCCAAGTCGGAGTGCCCCAAGTCTCGAGCTCGCTTCGCTCCTCTTGGACTAAGTTGCTTAAAGGGCAAAGTCGGAGCCCCGCTTCGCGGGGCTTAATGGTCATAAAAATAATAATAATATATATATAAATGTCCAAGTCGGATCCCGGGAAAAAGTTGTTTCTTTTGATGTTCTCCATACGATGAAACCATAAAAAGAAAGTATTATTAAGAGCGGGCCTAAAGCAAAATCTTCAATCTTTGATTAGATTTTTAGAGTAGTAAATCAAGTTCAAATTGGAAAAAAAGTATATGTCAGAAAACTTCATTATGAATATGAAGGTTGGCTTTGACGAAAAACATAATAGAATAAATTTTTCTCGATAGAAAACCATCACAAAGTTACCTCTAATTTTCAACATTTTTGGTTTGTATTCTATTTTGGTGCATGTTACTGAACCATAAACTTGATAAATATTATCACTCATGTAAAACCTAGAGCTGACAATAGCAGTTTTTCAAAATATTTTCTATTTTAAGAGATAACAGACTCAAAGCATTTGGCGCTTACTACATTTTTATTCCGCGCAATACGCAGTCTTCCGTCTCGCGTGGCGCGAGCTTGAGACATCAGTTTGTTTCACCGATCACTCGCCGATCAGTTGCCCTCGCTCTGTTGAGACGGGTAGTCTATGTCACTTTGCTCCGCGCCAATTCGCCATTATTATTATCATTGAATCAATTAATTTTTTTGTGTAACATGGGTAACAAGAAAAATACAATTGAAAAGCGATAACTAAAACAGTTGAAGACTCAAATGATGGCTGATTGCCGAAGTCGAAGGTACTATGTATTTTTTACGTGCATACGCTCATACCACGGTAATATTATAATACAGTAGTGTAACTCGGCCGCATGATAGAAATAAATGCCTACCGCCGCGCGGTTTGTAAACATGCGTTAGGGCTGCCCGTCTCCAGCATTTTAATTACATTTGCCTACTTTCTGTTTCTATTTAGTTTTGTGATTGTAAATATCCTTTTTATATACATAAATGAAATACTTTGTATATTGAATAGGAAGTGTTCAATAAAAATGCGTGTTGTTTTTTGATTGGTAGTTTTTTTTTTTTTTTTCTAGTATTATTCATACACACAGATAATAAACAAATATTATTAATAATAAAATACCACGTCTTTATTTGAATTATGCAAACTAATAAAACACACATGCACCGAAGTTTTAACACAAGCGTAAGTAGGTAGGTACCTACCGTATCATGATTCATTCAGAACCGCATATAACTACCTATTTCACTCGTCTCAATAACTTTCCGTCACTCTATTCGCTTTATTTATTAATCCAAACACCTTTTTTTTCGTGAGATAAAAGGAAATACTACAAAGACACACATTATGTACCTACCTACTGTAAGTAAAATTATTTTATAACACATTTGCTCGTAAAGGGTCTCTTATTTCACCGATTTCAATATCGTAATGTATCTCATTACGTACTTGTGCAGTAATGTAATGTACTACGCACGGTTTATCAAGATGCTCCGTCAAAAAGGAACGATACTTTTTTAAATCTTAGCAAAGAGTTTTTAAGTCAGAAAAGTGGTCAACATTTTATGAATAAAAATAACTTTGAGAGATAAAATATAATAAATAATCATTTAATTCTTTAGTTAATTAATTTTGACAATAAATTGAAACCATTTATCTGTAACAAAAGCACAAAAATATTAATTTACTTTATTAGTAATACTGGCTGTTTTTGTCTGCCTTATAAAAAGCGCTGATGCGCGCGCATCGCTAATTTGTGAACAAGTAAAAATTATTTTATCTGCTGATTTATTCGTATAAGAAAGTCCGAGTTTGATTTATTTCCTCGCAAATATGTTATAAAACGTCGTATGACATACGTGCGCTTTGATAATTACAGCCTCTGCTAGCAATATCGCCTCGGCCGTAATTTTCAACTTACCGCACATAAATCATAATGTACTATTATAGTCTTACCTTTCAGAGTTTCCAGGTAATTTAAAAAAAACTTATGTCTGGATGCGTTATTGACGAATTCATACAACCAAAAACAGCACAATATTTCTTACTTGTCATATTAACTGATTTTTAGAGAAAAAATCGCGCGGTTATTGTTAAAAAAAGCACACCGTTCGTTCGACACTGCGGTACAGCCGTGACTGTCTGCGCCCCGAGCGCACCCCGAGATCGAGGCGCGTAGGTATAGCTCGCGTTTCGTCCGTTTGTTGGAGTTGGAGTACTGTATTATTATATTACCGTGCTCATACCATACTAAACGCAAAATAATCGGATGATTGATTTATGTGCATTGTTTTTGTCCGAAATTATTTTAAATATATACAACCCGTCCGAATTAACCGGTAGGTAGTAGGTTGGTAGGTAGAAGGTCGGTAGTAGGTAGGTTGTAGGTAGTAGCTAGGTAGTAGGTAGGTAGTAGGTAGGTAGTAGGTAGGTAGTAGGTAGGTAGTAGGTAGGTAGTAGGTAGGTAGTAGGTAGGTAGTAGGTAGGTAGTAGGTAGGTAGTAGGTAGGTAGTAGGTAGGTAGTAGGTAGGTAGTAGGTAGGTAGTAGGTAGGTAGTAGGTAGGTAGTAGGTAGGTAGTAGGTAGGTAGTAGGTAGGTAGTAGGTAGGTAGTAGGTAGGTAGTAGGTAGGTAGTAGGTAGGTAGTAGGTAGGTAGTAGGTAGGTAGTAGGTAGGTAGTAGGTAGGTAGTAGGTAGGTAGTAGGTAGGTAGTAGGTAGGTAGTAGGTAGGTAGTAGGTAGGTAGTAGGTAGGTAGTAGGTAGGTAGTAGGTAGGTAGTAGGTAGGTAGTAGGTAGGTAGTAGGTAGGTAGTAGGTAGGTAGTAGGTAGGTAGTAGGTAGGTAGTAGGTAGGTAGTAGGTAGGTAGTAGGTAGGTAGTAGGTAGGTAGTAGGTAGGTAGTAGGTAGGTAGTAGGTAGGTAGTAGGTAGGTAGTAGGTAGGTAGTAGGTAGGTAGTAGGTAGGTAGTAGGTAGGTAGTAGGTAGGTAGTAGGTAGGTAGTAGGTAGGTAGTAGGTAGGTAGTAGGTAGGTAGTAGGTAGGTAGTAGGTAGGTAGTAGGTAGGTAGTAGGTAGGTAGTAGGTAGGTAGTAGGTAGGTAGTAGGTAGGTAGTAGGTAGGTAGTAGGTAGGTAGTAGGTAGGTAGTAGGTAGGTAGTAGGTAGGTAGTAGGTAGGTAGTAGGTAGGTAGTAGGTAGGTAGTAGGTAGGTAGTAGGTAGGTAGTAGGTAGGTAGTAGGTAGGTAGTAGGTAGGTAGTAGGTAGGTAGTAGGTAGGTAGTAGGTAGGTAGTAGGTAGGTAGTAGGTAGGTAGTAGGTAGGTAGTAGGTAGGTAGTAGGTAGGTAGTAGGTAGGTAGTAGGTAGGTAGTAGGTAGGTAGTAGGTAGGTAGTAGGTAGGTAGTAGGTAGGTAGTAGGTAGGTAGTAGGTAGGTAGTAGGTAGGTAGTAGGTAGGTAGTAGGTAGGTAGTAGGTAGGTAGTAGGTAGGTAGTAGGTAGGTAGTAGGTAGGTAGTAGGTAGGTAGTAGGTAGGTAGTAGGTAGGTAGTAGGTAGGTAGTAGGTAGGTAGTAGGTAGGTAGTAGGTAGTAGTAGGTAGGTAGTAGGTAGGTAGTAGGTAGGTAGTAGGTAGGTAGTAGGTAGGTAGTAGGTAGGTAGTAGGTAGGTAGTAGGTAGGTAGTAGGTAGGTAGTAGGTAGGTAGTAGGTAGGTAGTAGGTAGGTAGTAGGTAGGTAGGTAGGTAGTAAGGTAGGTAGTAGGTAGGTAGTAGGTAGGTAGTAGGTAGGTAGTAGGTACGGTAGTAGGTAGGTAGTAGGTAGGTAGTAGGTAGGTAGTAGGTAGGTAGTAGGTAGGTAGTAGGTAGGTAGGTAGAGCTACGTACGTAAGGTACGGTAGCTAGGTAGGTAGTACGGTACGGTAGTACGGTAGGTAGTAGGTAGGTACGTAGGTACGTAGCTACGGTAGGTAGCTAGCGTACGGTAGCTACGGTAGCGTAGCTAGCGGTACGGTCGTACGGTACGGTACGTAGCTGTAGGCTTAGTACGGTACGGTACGTAGCTTACGGTAGTACGGTACGGTACGTAGCTTACGGTAGCTACGGTAGGCTAGCTACGGTACGGTAGCTACGGTAGCGTAGCTACGTACGGTACGTACGGTAGGTACGACGGTACGTAGCTAGCTTACGGTAGGTAGGTACGGTAGTACGTAGGCTAGTCTTAGAGTACGGTACGTAGCGTAGGTAGCTACGGTACGGTACGTACGGTAGGTACGTAGCTTACGGTAGCTAGGTAGGTAGTAGGTACGGAGCTAGCTAGGTAGCGTAGCTAGCGTAGGTAGTACGGTACTGTAGTAGGTCGGTACGTAGGTAGGCTAGTAGTAGACGTAGTAGGTAGCTACGTAGGTAGCTAGCGTAGGCTTAGTACGGTACGGTAGTAGCGTACGGTAGCTAGGTAGGCTGTAGCGTACGGTACGTAGGTAGAGTAGGTAGTAGTAGGTAGCTAGGTACGGTAGCTAGCTAGCGTAGCTACGGTAGCGTAGCTACGGTAGAGGTACGGTACGTACGGTACGGTACTTGCGAAACAACCCCCTTGCGCGCCTGGCCAATTTTGCGCGACCTTCATGGCCCCGGCCACTGAGGTTCACTCTGTAACCATTCATGTCTGTTATTTATACTTGAAGTTGGTTTTTTGTTTTTCTGTCGTGGGAGACCATTTTCATGGTTTCGGAGTCGCTGATAAAGTAAATGCGGTCAAATGAAAATCCAAGCTGGCGGCGAGCAAAATTCTAGGTTTTTCAAACATGGGTGTCGTTTTCATGGTTGCTTATTACGAAAAATGTGGTCAAAATGAAAATCCAAGATGGCGCTGATGAAATTTTTTGGTTTTTCCATCATGGGTGACGTTTTCATGGTTTACGTGGTCATTGATAACGAAAATGAGGTCAAAATGAAAATCCAAGATGGCGCCGAGGAAAATTTTAGATTTTCCGTCATGGGTGTCGTTTTCATGGTTGGAAGCAAGCATGGAAATCAGAATTTATCCTGGCGTTAGGTCCGCTCTTAAGTTTGAAAATTTCATCAAAATTTTTTTAAGTGCTTTTTCCTCAAAATTTTTAAGTCCTAGACGCCTTTATAATGAGAGTTAAATTTTGCGAGCTCGAGACTTGGGGCACTCCGACTTGGACAGGTTAGGTTAAAAGGGGTGTTTTTATGAATCTGACCTTGAGGTCAAGGTCACTGACCTCAAGCGTACCCCGTGCCTGCGTCTAATTTGACCTTGACCTTGGGGTCAAGGTCACTGACCTTGGCGTCAAGGTTACTGACCTCGACCGTACCCTGTCTGCGTCTTTGTTAATTTGACCTTGACCTTCAAATCAAATCAAATCAAATCATTTATTTGTCAGAACATGGTCGGTATGTATATTATAATGGTCTTGAATTTATTTATATTGTGTCATCACATTCTACCACATGGGCGTACAAATGTTGTAAGTTAAATTAGTGATCAAATATAGGAATATTGATATTTAAAATTCAAAAAGGAATGCCAGTTAGTAACGAAAAAACAAAAAAAAAAATTAATAATTGAATTAAATTGACCTTGGGGTCAAGGTCACTGACCTTGGCGTCAAGGTCACTGATCTCGAGCGTACCCCGTGTCTGCGTCTTTTTTAATTTGACCTTGACCTTGGGGTCAAGGTCACTGACCTTAAGGTCGTCCCCCGGTGTTTCCCCACCCTAGTACTCCCACCAGATCCCGAAGGCTTGATTAGGCGTTGTTTTTGGGTGAAATTTTTCTAAGTCTTTTTCATTGCTTTTTCCTCAAAAATTTTTAAGTCCCAGACGCCTTCACAATGAGAGTTAAATTTTGCCTCCTAGCTCAGCAGTCATTGACCTCACAAAAAAAATCCCGGGTAAAAGTTGTTTCTTTTGATGTCCTCCATACGATAAAACCATAAAAAGTAAGTATTATTATGTTTGAAAAATTCATCAAAAGTGTTTTTTCCTCAGTGCCCCGTTATGTACACCGGGAGTTTTTGAAAGAATTGTAGATTTTGGCAGAATCTTAGAAAACCTATGCCAAAAATTAGCAGAATTAGATATTGACAAATTACCTGTGCTTCACTTGGGTATAATTAGACTAAAATATCTGTGGACCTCGATGCGCGCTCCACCTGCTCCACAAAAATATTATTACATGTTCTGGACAGTCATCGGTAAGTGATTTTACCTATGTATGCTGCAAACACTTATTTTATTGTGATTTAAAAACATTATTAGACTAGCAGAATCTGGGCAAGCAGCTGGCATAATGTTCTAATTAAATCTGGTCACACTGCAGTCTGTGGTCACAATCAGTCAAACTGACAACTACCAACCTTACTCTATGCTGACAACTCTGACGTTTGACTTGGACTTGTCGACACGAACCAAACGCTCCACTGCGCTACAACTCAATACTTACAAAATTTGCTTTTGCATGTGTAACCAGGTCATCGACCCCTACCTTATGTACCTGTCAGCTGGGCCGGGTCAACTATGTACTAATAGGTGTTCCAAGGCTTTGTATATGTATAAAGTGAAGATAAGAACTAAATAAGCTTTCAAGCCAGTAGGAGTTTTTATTTGAAATCCCCAACAGTTTGTAAATATGTGAGCACCATGTACCTATCTATCACAGTCACAATTAATTTATGTCATTGCTTTATTTTTTATTCTTTTTACCTATTGTGGTACACTAATTTCATTATAAATGTGAGCACCATGTGGCCATCTAGTATATTTTATGTACTTTTGTGACATGAACGAGCATGGCAGTTGAGAATTTGACATGCTGTTTCGCTGATGTTGGATCATAGTTTCCTTCAAAATGTTTGAGCAGAGTGGTGCTGATCCACGTGTCATGCTCGTGACTGGCCGCCGTTATTCGAGACTGGTCATGTCTTAGCTGCCAGGTCAGACTGTTAATCTTTGTAGGTATTGAATTGTTATACATTGTTCTCACACGTAGAAGCAAAAAGAATAATGTTAAAAAAAGAGTGTCCATGTGTAACTAGAAACTGAGTCCTTGACAATTCAATAGTGCCTGTAAATGGTATTTAAATAAATGCTTCGAGTTTGTATCAATTGTATTTTTTGCCTTCAACAATTTATTGTATAATGTAGTTGAAGGGTGGGCAGTGATGTTTAGGTTGTATGTTCAAACCCTGACAGGCTCTTTATTTTGGGTAAATGAATACTAATACTACTTGAATAAAAAGCATTACTTACAATAGTTAATTATATAATCTAATGTAAAACAACAAAACCACATTCATATTTTGTTAGAACAGAACTTCATTGCGGCATTGAAAACAGGTGCAGTACTTTTTTCAAATGGCACATACTACACAACACATTTATCACAACTAATTTAGAAGTTAGATAACACAATTAATTTCGAATTTGTTATGTACAGAATGAGGAATCACTTTGACGTTTGGTGGTGGAACAAAATTAAATCATGCTATAGTCATCAGACATTTAAAACAGTTCTTTACGTAAACTTTATGCTCCAGAGTAACTCAACTTTTGGACATACTTAGCCGATTGCGTTGTCACCGTAAGATTCCCTTGTTGAAAGAACTGCTAGGCTAACCTAGGTACGGTATGAAAACTTTGATGTTTACTTCTAGAAGTTTAGTCCGTACAACCATGTCAACACTAACTTTCGGTAGATTCGAGTACAGAAAATACAATAGATTTTCGCACTATATTCAGAATGCACAGAGTACTTTATATATATAGGTTTCAGAATGTTTATCTTCACAACAAACAGCTATAACCTCAATTAAACGAGAGTGATCGATGTCACTAGCTAGATGCTGATTGGTTGATTAAAACACGTTCCGTTTCAAGTTTGGTACTTTTGATTGGTAATTATGGTTAAAAATTCACATTAACTAAAATAAGAACGTTGCAGTGGCCCTTCTTGTATGTTTTTTTTTTACATTTTAGTCACAAAATATTGATAAATATGATATCTGCATCTTTCCTTATTAAACGTTTTTGATGAGAACGCCATCAAGCGGTTCAGAAAGTATACTATTTACGTGTGCTTGTGTGTGTCCATGGTGTGTACAGATTTAAAGTGGAGACGGCTGGTGGATTTGACACCAAATCTCCGTTTGAGAAGAGTTAACAAGTAAACTGTTTATGTGGAAAAATCAAGACAAAAGGCTAGTTCGCGCAAATAGAATATTGCCTATCTTAGTTATTTAAGTTAGGTGTAAACATAAATAATACCCAAATGCGAGACTACAACGCCATCTATTGAAAAAACGGCGGCGGGATGAGGAACGGAACCGCCTTAAGTAGATACAATAAAAACATGTATTTAAAAATAAACTTGTTAAAAACTTGGAACTTTGACCCCCAATATCCCCGTAACTAGAAGGTTCCCTGGTATGGTATAGAATAGAAAAATGATCGCAATGACGGGGAGAACAAGTGCCTTTCGGCTTCGTTAAGAGCTTTTTTACACCCTTTATAATAGATTGTAACAGCTACTTCAACATCCAAAAGCATATAATTTACTTATATTCGAATACAATTATTAGTCTTAAATTATATTTGTTATAGCTAGCCCTAATTGTCCCACTGCTGGGCAAAGGCCATCCATTCCCCCCAACGGTAACTATTCATTGCAACATCTTTCCAATTCTAATACAAACCTTTATATATTTCCAGGTAAATACGAGACCCTGCTAGACGACTCCATGCTAGCCTTGCACACGATCAACGCATCCCACATCCAGTTCCCACGCCTGGACCATACCTCAGGAACTGCCGAGAAGCTTCACAGGTACTTCTCCCAACTGGACCTACCGCTCATCAGGCGGCTGTACAAATTGTACAAACACGACTACAGGATATTCAACTACGATCTAGACAACATTGTGGGTTTCGATCTAGGGTAGAACTAGATTTTAAGTGTTTGCAGATTGTGCCTAAGCTTTTAAAGCTAAATGCCGACACGGGGTGACAGCGTAGGATTGACTTGTGACAATCAGTGCTTGGTCTTATTGTCAAGGCAGACTTAGCTTTCGTTCGGTGTTATTAAGAGTTAGTTTATAAGAGACCTGACGTCAGTCTTCGGCATCTTTCGGCAGGTCCGGTCAGACTTACTTTACTTTCAAGTTTGACTTTCAACCTTATATCATTATTGTCTCTGAATTCAAGAATTTGATAATATAATACCGAAAAGAGTTTTGTGAGAATTTCGTAGGTACTTAAGTTTTTTTATTTGTTTCGTTCCTGCTTATTTCTTCGAAAATGGAGACTTTAATTATAATTCTGTAGTAAATAGAGTAGTGTAGAGGAGCTCATGGTCCCGGCTATCATTTGAAGATCTTTGACAGTAGTTACAGTTAGTGGTGGTGGCTTGAAAGTCTCACAACCAGTCTTACGAAGGGGTATCATATTACCCATTACTATTTGGGTTGAGGAGATCAGATAAGCCGTCGCTCCATGTAAAATCTCTCTGCATCCGGTTAGACTGGAAGCCGACTCCAACATATTTGGGAAAAGGCCAGGCAGATGATGAGTAAGTAAATAAGTAATTAACCTAGTGTTAAAATTAGAGAAAGTACATTATTTCTTAGCATAAAGTTTTGTAGTCAAAAGTAACGAGTCGTGGAAAAGTTTACTTTGTTTTTTTCCAGTTAGGCTCAGTTAAATGTATGTCACTCAGTTATTAGATTGTCCGGATAATCCGTCACGCTCTTGCCCCGGTCGATAAAATACGCCCGAGAAAAAAGTAAATTAAGATATTTAAGTAGAGAATATTCTATTCTTCTATTCTATTTGTTTAGTTGAAATGTAGGTGTACTATTAGGTATGCCTCTGTCTAACCCTTGGGGGTTACAGGCGTGATGTTATATTACAATTGGGGTACTATATGGTATGACTAAGGACGCGTTCCCACTTTGTCGTGACGACAGTAATCGTGTAGTTTTAAGTGGCATGGCGTTAAATGGAGGTGTTCACATATAGGACGACGCGATTACTGTCGTGTACGGCCTTTGCCAACTAAAAACCAACGATAAATTAATCGTCACGACATAGTGGGAACGCGGAACTATT
Organism: Xestia xanthographa; assembly: GCA_905147715.2. Taxonomy (NCBI): domain Eukaryota; kingdom Metazoa; phylum Arthropoda; class Insecta; order Lepidoptera; family Noctuidae; genus Xestia; species Xestia xanthographa. The sequence goes on from LR990655.1 coordinate 6,864,379, forward strand.
GATGTTCTACAAGAGATCTGATTCTAGGCAATTGACCTAGATATTAACGGTTAAAAACCCTTAAAACATACGTTGTCATCTTTAACATTTTACGATATATAATATTTTAAATAAGTAACTCACGTACATCGTCAGTCGGTAGATTCCGAAAGCCTGATAAGGCTATCTACAATACTTATTTATAGCAATAAATACAATTCAATGACTTCAGAGTAACTGGCTGTTTCGATTTTAATGCTTCTGGGTGTGAATTTTGATGGAGTTGTGATTACTCGGAAATTTTATTGTCGGCTTTGTTAGAAGTCAATGTTAATATGGCCTGGTTAATACGCAGAATGCACGTTACATTATTATAAATACTTTCAAATAATATAGGTAGCCAGTGGCCGAAAGTCTGACAACCAGTATTACCCAGTACTAACTGGGTGTTGGAGGTCAGATAGGCAGTCGCTCCATGTAAATTACTGGTAAGTATTAAGCTGCATCTGGTTAGACTGGAAGCCGACCCCAACATAGTTGGGAAAAGGCTAGGCAGATAATGAATAATTAGCCAGGCACACATATTTGTTATCACTTAAATGTTTGTAAATTTTCTACCGGATTTTTCTGCAAATTACCTTAGGTAGGTACTTTAGTTTCTATAATATTTGCATACTTTTGAACCTAATTAAAAAGTACAAGCAAAGTATCAATATTTTAACGAATTATTGGTTGGAGGTAGCGAATCAAGCATAATTTAAAATCTAGTCCCTACTTTAGGACTACAATCTAGGTCCTCACTAATTAGCCCTTACTGCAAAAGACTAACGCATTGTAAGTCAGAACACATATTAGTTCTGGTAATTAAAACACCTTTTTTGTCACGGACTTTTTAGTGAGCATAAGCGTAACACTTTTTAATAAGAAAGTTATAATTAGTTGTGTTTATTACTTGCACGCTTCTTGGTATTCTGTTTTTGGAACAACAAACAATTGCACGAAACATTATTTGTTATTCCAATGTAAGCTATACAGGGTGTAAACAACCTCATCACGAAGCCGTCAACCAAGTATTAAACTAAGTAACTTTACGCAAAAAATATTGCTGGGAAACGACTTTTTACTTGGGGTGAAATATCATGGTTTGTGGTAAAACTAGCTATCTAATAGATTGCTACAGCTATTTTATCATCCCAAAGCATATCTTTTACTCATACTCAAATACAATAATACAGGGTGTAAACAGACTTCACGAAGCCGTTAACCAAGCATTCAGTACATCAAACTTAGTAACCCTACGCAAAAAATATTGCTGGGAAATGGCTTTTTTTGGGGTGATCGCGTTTTAAGGTAAAACTCAATGTAACGCTCTCAAAACATTGTGCTGATGGATGGATTGAATAGTACGGGGGTCGTGGAGGTGTTTCGAGTAAAAATCTTACATTAAAAACTTGTCTAAAAGTTGGAACTTTGACCCCCAATATCTCCGTAACTAGAAGGTTCCCAGGTATGGTGTAGATTCTACACCGATCATTTTTTTGGTTCTACAGTGTCACTGTAGAACCAAAAAAATGATCGCAGTGACGGGGAGAACAAGTGCCTTTCGGCTTCGTTAAGAGGTATATTACACCCTCTATATTTCATTCACTCAGGCCAAATGTCAAAAAATTGTACGTTCTTGTACTGTATGGTTTCAGTGACATTTGGGGCAACCACAACCTAATAAATATTTGAATTCAGAGTTTCGACTATAATTGTCCTGCAAATTAAATGCAGAATTTGTGAATTGTTGTATTTACTGATTTTAGAATAAGATAAAATTAATTATCTATTGTGTATAGTTTGTGTTGTAATATGTATTTAAATATACCTAAAAATCTAATATTCTATAAATTTTTGTCATTGTGTTATTCGAAGTATCTAATACTGAAATCATAAAGTTGCATTTCGATATACTTAACTTAGTTTTATTTTTGCATGTTGGTCAGTAGACATTTTAATGTTTCAATAGACAACATTGTGTTGTACAAAGGTAACCCTATGGCCCAGAGCACACCGCTGGAAGCGCAGCGCAGCGCATTTGAAGACTACAATTTAATATAAACCTTAACTACCTTGATATACGGTCGCGCGCATGCTCTTGTAGTAGCTTGACATCGCTCCGAGTAGCGCGTGCGAATTTATTCTTATATTGACCGTATATCAAAGTAGTTAAGGTTTATATTAAATTGTTGTCTTCAAATGCGCTGCGCTGCGCCTCCAGCGGTGTATGCTGGGCCTATGAACGCCATAATTTTATAGTACAAAACATAAAACATAATTCTATTTTTCACATAAACAATATATTTTTATGTGAAAAATAGAACACCCGAGAAAACATAATATAAAAAAAATCCTTTTAATTAGGTATGTTCTTGATAACGTATCATGGTTTAAATTAATAATTTGGGCGTTCATTAGGTCGAAGGGAGATATATTAACCAAATTGTAGTTCATTAACATTCCAGAATGATATTCCAAAGCTCCCTGTGATAAGCTCTGATGCAGTAGGATTAATTAAATGTTTGATAACAATTATTTTAATGACGTAGCGATAAGGATATTAATCATGTTTGTCACCTTGCTTTCGAATTTTTAATAATCAATTGTTTATAGTTGCTAATGAGAACAGCTATCAATATTTTTATCGATTTCTGTTTGTAATTTTATTTAAATATTATTTTCAATCAAAGTATTATATTGTATACTTTATGTTTAAGTTGATCTTTCCATCAAATTTTTAATTTGATACATATTATATTATTTACATATTGTATTTAGTGTGTCAGATATTTTGTATAAAATAACGATTTATTTATTTAGGTGAACTAGGTTTATCAACCCTTTCTTACTTCAGAATAGTTTTGTCACTTAATGTCTATAAAATATGCATAATTTTATTTAAAGCTGCAGTCACAGGTTTACTTAAATTTTTCGACTATAAAAATATTACATCGATTGAGCCGAATAAAATGAAACTAACGATTTATGTATTCACTTGTTTTTTTTACTACTCTTTCGTAATTCTTCAGTTTCGATGAAGTGACCCTTATGTCATAAGTAATAAGGTTGAAACAAGGACGACCATCAGTGAACTAGGTAGTACCTAAGATCTATTTTTATGTACTCTGCAATAAGTTTCTGATACAGATGATGTAACATTGTAACACATAGGTATCTGTCTCTTTATCGTAAGAGGTCGCTACAACATAGTTTTTATTACAAACAATGCAAGGCCCAGAACTAACATTTATTTCTTATCAGAGGCGTTTGTTCTGTTTTTTACTATCACTTTTATCGGGTCAAAGTTAGTTGCATTTTAGTGATAACAGAAAGATAATAAGAGTTGGTGCGATAAAGAAAATATTGCTAAATAATTATATGTATACTTAAAGTAAAATATAGTACCTATTACGTGGTAATTTTTTCTTGTGATTCAATAAATAATAGCGGTAGAGAAGTGCACATATCAGTTGTTTTTTCTTTTTGCATTACCTGTGTTTTATACTATGTATTATAAAAGAGAAAATAATATAAAATAAATATAAAAAATAGTATAAAGTCGCTCCCGCTGTCTGTACACTTAGATCTTTTTAATAATGCAGTTTTCAGCAATGGATAGTGATTCAAGAGGAAGGGTTATATGTATATACTACACTAGCTGATGCCCGCGGCTCCGCCCGCCCGCAAATTATATACTAAAACCTTCCTCTTGAATCACTCTATCTGTTAAAAAAACCCGCATCAAAATCCGTTGCGTAGTTTTAAAGATGTAAGCATACATAGGGACAGACAAGGCGCAACTTTGTTTTATAATATGTAGTGATAGTGATTGCACCCGTGCGAAGCCGGGGTGGGTCACTAGTTTAATTATAATAATAAATGTAATTATGTACCTGAGCTCGGACGAAATCTGCTCATTTTTAAAACAAAATCCCGTGCACACAATCTCCACTGTTTACCACCCTTAACGAATCATCGACACGAAGAAGAAGAATTATTGGTCTTATTTTTTTTGTTTTTATAAAGTTTTTTTTTTTTTTGTATTTCATTAACAAAAACAAGGGGTCAGATGCTGCGATGCTATTGGTTGATTAGCGGCCGAATGCTGCAAGCAAAAAGAGTCGTAGTGGTGGTGAGATTTCGTCCGAGCTCATAATACCTATGTTTATTCATTATTCCCTAAACTTCCGTCGTTTTGATACTCTATAACGGTGCTAATAAAATGCCATGCTAACCTTTACTGTATTGTAATAAAGTCAAAAATGGCAGAAATTATATATTTATGTACATTATTTGAATCAATATGTGTATAATAATTAAGTGGGTCTTTAAAAAAGAGTGTAAAGTGTTAATTTTAATATTATAAATTTCAAATAAAATAAGGTCATCATTTAAAGTGGTGACAATTTTATTTTAAAGATTATGTTTCAAGTTGGAATGCAATACCCTATAGAATTTATTTGGAATATATAAATTTTTGCGTTTGAAGTCTACCTACTTTGTTTCATTTCTAAGATATTTAAACAGAATCATTTTCATGAAAAACAAAATGGATTCGATGCTGTTTTAAAAAAAAACAAATACATAAGTATTATTAATTTAATTAAAACTAAAATATTTTTTCGAATAGTTTTAATATTTACACTCATGATGAATTTGCTAAACAGACAGACGAACTAATGGTAAATGGTGTCAAACATTATTGAATGATAGCTATGGCAAGATTTTGTGAAGTACGTGTCCTGCTAACAACACTGGAATGTATAAAAATTGTAAAATACCTATTTTCTGAAGGGTTAATTAATGTAAAACTCTCTTTAGAAACTACAACAACCAATGACATCACTTGATATCAGTTGGACACAATAGTGTCGATTCTGTTGTGCACAAACTAAACTTGATTTAGGCTATTGCTATCTTTTTCTCTATAGTAAAACGAGAAAGAGTCGGGTGTAATTTAGAGCTGTCAAATTTAGTTGGAACTAATATTTCCATACAAATGAAGGGTGCACGTAAAAACATGTCGACTAAAAACACGGTGAAGCGCAAGGCATAAACTAGTTTGACATTTCTAACTTAGTTCGTAGATATAGCCGTCCTTTTCTCGCACTGCCTTTTAGTAAAAGATAGCAATAGCCCAAATTAACTTTAGTTTGTGCACAACAGAATCGGCACCAATGTAAAACCACAATATCATTTCAAAGGGGACCGCGTTTTGATTGCGCGGTTTCGTCACTGCGGTTTGCTTTATGTATTGATTAGCATTTCAGTAGCCCAATGGTTATTTAACCGCCGTCACACATACGTGACAAGCAAGCGCGTGCCCTGTACGTCAAACGACACAAATATGTGACAAAATGGAAGGCGAAATTGTGGCTTGGCGTGGAGGACCCGCGCGTGGATTTATTATGCTCTGGCGGTCAAAAGGTTGAACAACGTGTATTTTTTGTTCTTTCTTTATACAATAAGAGATCATGAATTTTCTTCTAATACTATGTGTCGATTGGTTTGAGATAGTTTTGTCCAATGATATCAGTAGGCACTGTACACGCTTTCCACGGCTCTGAATGCACTGTGAATGGACCGGATCCTGGCAGTTCCACTGAAAAGATGTAAGGAATTAAGTAGTACATGCTTTTACAGATGTTATATGTAGAGACAAATTAATTGAACGAGTTAATACTATGTGTTGTGATTTTTAGTCGATGCCTCTACCTTCTCCTCTGTACTCTACAACTGGATATCTTTGATACCCAATTGGCGCAGTGGTAGTGAGGCTGCCTTACGTTCTTAGGGTCCTGGGTTCGAATCCCGGTAGGAGCAAATGTTTGTGTGATGAGCATGGACATTTGTTTCCTAGTCATGGATGTTTATATTTATAATATATAAAAGAAGAAACTGACTGACTGACTGACTCATCTATCAATGCACAGCCCAAACCGCTGGGTCTACAGATTCCAAATTTGGCAAGTAGGTTCCTTATGTAGTCTAATGCAGTAAGAAAGGATTTATCAAAATTCACCCCCTAAGGGGGTTTAACGGGGCTCCAAAGTTTGTATGGGGAAACAAGATTAATTAGACTATTTTATTCGAAACTTTACAGGAGTGCTCCTATTGATAAATGAGTAGAAACGGGTTTCAGGTTGTTTCAGAATTCAACCCCTAAGAGGGGGAAATGGGGTGACAAAGTCTAAAAATCAATGCACAGCCCAAACCGCTGAGTCTAGAGATTCCAAATTTGGCACATTAGTTTCTTATGTGGTCTAAGGGAGCACTAAGAAAGGATTTTTCAAAATTCACCCCCTAAGGGGGTTAAACGGGGCTCCAAAGTTTGTATGGGGAAACAAGATTAGTTAGACTATTTTACTCGAAACTTCACAGGAGTGCTCCTATTGATAAATGAGTAGAAACGGGCGTCAGGTTTTTTCAGAATTCAACCCCTAAGAGGGGAAAATGGGGTGGCAAAGTATAACTAAATAAAATAAATAAAATTCATTTAATTCAGGCATGACACCCATACGGATGATACATTTTTCACAATCAAAATCAATGCACAGCCCAAAGCGCTGAGTCTAGATCTAGAGATTCCAAATTTGGCACATAAGTTCTTTATGAGATTTAGGGGTGCATTAAGAAAAGATTTTCAAAATTCACCCCATAAGGGGTTGAAACGGGGGTCCAAAGATTACATGGGGAAATAAGATAAGTTAGTTAGTTAGTTTAGAGTACTCCTATCGATAAATGAGTTAACATTAATTTGTTTCAGGTTTTTTTGTTTGATTGTTAAAATGATGATAGTGATTGTGATCGTGATTGTGATGGTGATTGTGGTGGTGATTGTGATACTGATTGTGATAATGATGGTGGTTGTGATAGTGATGGTGATTATGTTAATGATTGTGATAATGATGGTGGTTGTGATAGTGATGGTGGTTGTGATAGTGATGGTGATTGTGATGATAATAATAAATTGTGATGATTATGAAATTTGGCACATACATAGTTTATAACCTGGATTTGTTTTTTTATCCCTTTAATATGATTCAGTGGGACAGTTACCGAACTGCACGCGGGTGAAGCCGCGGGCAACAGCTAGTTTATAATAAGTATGTATTTGCAAATAAAAAGTATCTATGTAGTTTAACAACTATCTGGTGTCCACGATACAAGCCTCGTTGCTTAGTGTGGCTAGATGGCGCTGTGTGTAATGTCCAGCGATATTTAATAGAGCACCAAGCCTTCTACATTCAAACCCTATCTATTCTTCTCCTCTCAATGCTAACTTTTACACTCAAACCTATTCCTCACTAAACAATCACACTCAAGGTTTTCCACACTCTTCCCTCGTCTCCTCTGAGGATTCGTATCTACAAATCACTGTTGCATAGTTGTCTTACACCATTCTTCTTCTTTTCTTCATTCTTTCTTGTTTGTTTTCTTATGAGCTCAATGCGTAGGAAATCTACGCAAATATTATCAAGAGGAAAGATTTGTATTTTTGTAAGCATCTTTGTAATGAATAAACTCAAAAACTGCTGCGCCGATTTAAAAAATTCTTTCACCATTAGAAACCTACATTCACCCTGAGTAACATAGGCTATATTTTATTCCCGTACGCCCACGGGAACGGAAACTACGCGGTTGAAACCGCGTGACGTCCGCTAGTATTACATAAAAGTATGTAAAGTTGACCTCTGAGTATCAATCTTATATGAGTTATACCTCACCTGTAAGACCAGGTGCTAATGTGATGTTGTATTTGCCATCATTCAGTACCAATTCCCAGTCGTCGTGCAAGGAGGTAACACTAAGAGTTGTGCTGTTTGCTGACATTTCAAACCTTAGGTTTGCTCCAAGGTACTTGATTCCTGAAAGAAATAAGGAAAAAATATTCTAAAAATGTGGTTTATTTGATATCCGGAAAGTAGAAATTACTTAATAAAAGTTGGTGTTATGAATACTTCTATCCTTAATGGTGATCGTTAATGACTCCGCGCCAGAACTTAGTAACGTGGCTTAGCGCTAAGCACGGTAAACCTGCTAGTCTGCGCCATAGTAGGGAATAAAGGTAATTGCTCTTTCCTTAATTTCTCTGCGTAGGTACCCCGACAATACATTATGAATCGTTTTTTATAACTAGAAAAAGTCAAGGATAACGATAAAGGTAGTTTCGGAACACGTTTATGTCATTATTTCTGTTTTTGGAATTATGTATTTGAATAAATGTATGCGGGTTAATGACCTTTATTCCCTACTTAAATGGCGCAGACTATAGCAATATTCTACCATTGCTCAAACTCAATGCAATTAAATTGTTGACAGACACGTCTAAATTGTTTAAACATAAGCCGTTTATACATAAAAAAAGTGATTTATCCAGAAATCTTAGGCAAATATTTGAACTCGTACGTACTAAATAATAAGCTATCTTTTATCTACCTCTGATCTTAAATTTAGTAGCATTCGGCGGGAGACGAGGTCTTTTGATTTCCAATCGGTCCAGGTGGATGCTGATGCCAGCGTAGCCGAAGATGAGCGTCTGAAGGAACCCTCCCATACCGGTGAAGAAATTCACAGCACCAGAGTCTGGACGGCGGAGTTCACTCCACACCTGTAAAAAGCAGTTGCATCTTATTTAACGAAGTCGTTTCATGCAGGTTAGATTCTCCTATAATAATGAGGTAGTATTTTTAAAAACACAATCAAATATATATATATTTAATAGCTTTTTTAAAAACAAACCGCAATCGGATTTTGTGTCACCTGATTTTCAGCAGTACGCTCTACGCTAAGTATTCTTCGTGTAGATAAATAATTAAATTTTGTAACCCAATACAAATTGACTATAGGTGAAAATTCAGTGAAGCATAGCCATTTTAGCCTGGTTAGAAAAACGATAAAATAGTTCACAATATGTACCTTGAAGGGCTCTCTAACAAATCCTTCGTAGCTCATGTTGAACATGGAGTCAGCCTTGGCGCCTTCATCCAGCTGCAGATGGCCAATGGTATGCATGCTCCACGTCATGGCTGGCCCATTCTCTCGAGTCATTGATTCGTAATACGTCAGGTCGTTGATTCGTGTGGAACTGGAAAAGAATTCCGATTTGAATTCAAAACATAAGGACTACAAAATGAGTCTTTGTTTGCATACGTTGTTGTTACGATAAACAGACGGGGGAAAACGCCAAAAAAATGCATAGGATTGGTTATCTCCTATTACTATTTAAGTGTTATCTATTATTATTATTTTTGTCGAAGTTCTGAATTTAAATAAACTTTTTTTTAATCTGCTTCTCGCCTTCGAAAATACTTATGGCAAAAAAAACTCTAGTTCGAGGCTCATAGTAGCTCTTTTGTCCTCTTTTCAGAAAAATTGCTTCCCAACTAATTACAATTTTGTCCGTTGAGAGATGTCATATTTCATACTATTGCACTTCCGTTACGGGAAGCTAGCTCCCTCACCAAGATATAATGAAGTTCAATTTGATATTCAGCTACTCGTAACCTATCAATAGTTAGAAAAACTGGAAACTCACGCATTCATAGCATACTGCAGCGGGAAACCTAGAAGCACAGCATCAGCCTGCTTAATTTTGTTTCCTCTTTCGTAGCCAGAGAACTGGGGATGGTAGTCCAACTCCTGGTCGTACGGTAGAGCCAGACTCCATGCAATGTCGGCATAATGGTTGGGGTCTTTAGCCATGTAGTAGGATTTGCAGAGACAGGAAACATACCTGGAATTGATTAAAACATGGGTTTGAAAGTAGTTTATTTTATGACACTCTCGAATTTGCTCTGCAGCATTGCACTGTCGTAATTAATACATCCTAGTTTATTCACGAGGGTTACTTGTGGGTCCGATTAACCCATCTGCGTTCCTTTGACAGAGCGTATCAGTGACAGAAACATATAGGTACTGTGTTATGTCGAAGCAAGCACCTCAAAGACGATGAGAAAATTGGAAGGTGTAAGTGCTAGAGTAAAAGTAACAGATCTCACGCTCTACACAGCTACGACCACGACTGATGACCGGCCGCTATCATGAACGAAACTGGTCGTGCGACCAAACTTTCCTTCTGGTCGAAGCTTCTGCGGCCAAAAGTCATGGTCCGGCCCTGTAGTGCTAGAAGTCTCTTACTAAAACTTCTAACTCTTCAACTCACTGTGCCAAATAAAGCGAGTATCCAGCGACGACGTTGGTAAATACTGAGTTGTTGACATTTTTGTGATCTTCATCGGGGCCCATTACATCTGAAAACGAAATAAACGTTGGTTTTCATTACTGACTGTAAAGTTTATTGCAATGACTTTTCAACTAAAATTATTGCTTATGAGTAGCTATGTCATTTCATCATCTTTTTTAGAAGTACAGCATTGACCTGAATTGGTGCTATTGCAGTTTTTTATGATATCATTGTTACCTTTTTTGAGGTCCTATGTTTAAACATTAATTATACTTTGTCTGTGTGAAGATTATTGTAGTTCTTACTTGAAATATCATACAAGCCGGTGTTGTAATTGATCACAGCACGTGATGCCCAGAAGTCTGCGATGTTCGTCACAATGTCGCAGCCGCCATGCTGGAAATATTATTATTGCTTAAATTTAGATCGTCTATTTTCCTGATACATCACCATCATTACATTTTTCAAATTCAGCTTCAGCCAATTTACTGATAGGAGATCGATCTTCTATTTTTGTACGCCACATATCCACCATCTTTTGTTTTTTTTTAGCGGTGTGCAAACATTATTATGAGCGAGCTAAAACTAAAAAGTCCTGTTTCTTCGGTAAATAGTTATTTGATATGAATTGTTAACCACGCCCGCGACTTCGTTCGCGTCGATAAAACATCCTATGACCAATTGGTTGTAACTCCATTAATGAAAGAATTTTGGAATCGGACGAGTACCCAATCATCATCATCTGCCTAGCCTTTTCCCAACTATGTTGGGGTTGGCTTCCAGTTTTACCGGATGCAGCTGAATACCAGTATTTTACATGGAGCGACTGCCTATCTGACCTCCACAACCCAGTTAATACCGGGTAATACGATACCCCTTGGTAAGACTGGTTGTCAGACTTTTTGGGCCTCTGACTACCTAACGACTGTCAAAGATCTACAAATGACAGCCGGGACCAACGGCTTAACGTGCTTTCCGAGGCACGGAGGAAACTCGGTATGCAATGGGTGGTCACCCATCCACAGACCAACCTAGGCAAGCACAGCTTAACCTAACGATCGACCCGAGCGGCTGTTATTATTTAGCCACGAGCTCCTCGACGAGTACCCAATGTTCCCTAATATTATTAGAACAGATTAATTATAATTACCTTCAGCCACTCCTCATCCCTGGTAGTAGCGAGGTACTGCCGAATGGCAAACGAGATATCACCGCTGATGTGTTGCTCGAAGGTCGCCACATCGGGGCAGCACGGCTGCGTCACCTCTACTCCTGTGTACGCACTCTCCCATGGATACCTAACAAATCACAAAATGTGAGGTTTTTATTTTTAACTTGATATTGATTTTGTTTGTCTTCTCTTACTATCATGGTCATATATGGTTATTGCAGCTAGAACTCCTAAATAATCTGCTCTTCGAAGGTTTTTGAAATCACAGATGCAAAGTGATCGCTAGTTATGACTAAATACCTCTACCCCTAGTTAGTCTTTAGGAAGAGCTTTGTCTTTAAAATCTTCTTATTGGTTAACCTACCTATATCCCTTATTGCCTGTAATCTTGGCCAATTCAGCAGCCACGTACGCTGTGTCCAGCCTGTACTGCAGGAGTTTGTTAGCATATTTGGAATAAAGCAGCAGGATCGAAGGGAACATCCAGGTTTCCGTGTCCCAGAAGTTGTGTCCTGAAAATATAGTACGGGTCAGTTAATAATGGGTATCATACACAAAATTGTTAATGTGGGATGATAGAGAAGTAACTAATTGTTGACTTCATCTTTGAGCTTAAATAAACGCCTCGATGTAGTCCTTTAGATACACTATAATTAGTTATCATGTGCTTAGTCTTTTCCCAACTATGTTGGGGTCGCCTTCCAGTCTAACTGGATGCAGCTAAATATCAGTATTTTACATGGAGCGACTGCCTAACTGACCTCCACAACCCTGTCAGTATTGGGTAATACGATAACCCTTGGTAAGACTGGTTGTCAGAATTGTTGGGCCACTGACTTAGACCTGTTACGACTGTCAAAGATCTACAAATGACAGCCGGGACCAACAGCTTAACGTGCTTTCCGAGGCACGGAAGAAACTAGGTATGTAAGGGTGGTCACCCATTCATAGACTAAACTAGGCAAGCACGGCTTAACCTAAAGATCGACCCGAGCGGCTATTTTTTTTTTCAATTAGTAATAAACAAAAAGGTCATAACTACGTACCTTCATAATCCTCAAAGGTTCCACCTCTCGCAAGACCAGTGGGACTGAGCCCGTAGTACCGGTCCGGAGGATGGAACGACTCCTCCGAGGGAAGAGAGCTCAAGAAGTAGTACCATATGGCGCTTACTATCTTAGCCTGAAAAAAAGTATTTGAAACTATAAGGCGGATAAAATATACAGGTAGTTTACTGAAAGTATAGAGCAGAAAATTGCTATTCTAGATGACTTCTGATAAACTGGCGGTCTGAACTTGTAAGTTCTACAAAGATTTGTACTTACGTAAAACTATTAATCCTTACATTATTGTACTTCTACTTGATAACTCACCAGCTCCAAGTTCCCTTCGATCTCCATGCCACCCTGGTGGTGCAGCTGGTGCCATCCCTCTAGGTGTTTGTCGTACAACTCCTCGCCGTCCTCCTGCAATACTATGAAAGCGTGTTACTTTACCATACGTGGACACTTAACATAAATCATCATCAGTCATAATTATGTACCCATAGTTGAGACACAGACCATCTCTCTGGAAGATGGAGTTTACGAAAAAGCTTGAGGTGCATCAATAGAATAACTTCTGTGTTTGGTAATCGAAAATAACGCCTAAACTATTATATTGCACTAGACTTATAATAGTTCAACAGTGAGTAACATTACCATTCATTAAACTGTCCTCAATTACAGCTGCAATTTCGTAGGTGTCTTCCCAGACGACAAGGTAATATTATCAGAATAATTTAGAACTGCCTCCACAGACTTCCCAATTAACGCTTGTTACGAATGACAATCATTCTAGAATGTTGATGAATTCTACACGGCCTATAAAGAGCTAAGTGACATCACAAAATGAATTAAGTCACAAAAATAACCTTTGACTAACTCCTCCCTCGCGATTGTCATATTTTTATCAACTGTCATTGCGAAGGTGAAGACCCTGGAACCATGCGGAGGGACCACCAGATGGTCTGGAACCGACGTCCAGTAAGCACACACGTCCACTGGTAAGGGCTGGTAAGTCAGGTCTTCAGACTCCTTCGTTTTTCCGCAGGCACTCCAAACAGTTCTACCACCAATGACTTCTGGTTTAGGTTCCTGGAAAGCAATATCCTTGCTTTCTTCTCCCGGTTGGAGTTTGATTGCTATCCAGATTTCGTGGTTGACGAAGTTGGGGTCTGAAATAATTATCAAATGATTATGTTGACCGACTTGGTATGCGCCTGATCAAATAGAAGCGGCATTCATGGTCGGGCAACAAGCTTGTATTTGTGGACGTATAGGAATTTGTGTCCAAATAATTATCAAAGTACCTATCTTTGTAAAATTCATGATACCTATAATTATTTGGATTGGATTAGGAAGTCTGAAAGTGGCGCCGGTGACTGCAATTTTGTGTGGTAACCGGTTATCATGTTAAGGACAAGAAGTGACGCGGAGGAATGAGAAAAATGTTGAGAAGGAATGGCTACCTATAAGAGTAGAGGAAGGGAAGAGAGAATTATAGAAGAAGAGTAATGCCGCGCCGACCACAAATGAATTGGGATAAGGGCAGAAGAATATTGATGATTCATGAAATATGCGTGAGCAAAAATGTTTTGCAAATGGAAAGCGACATGATTACCCACCGTAATGAGTCTTAGAATCTACTTGAATCTGATTCACAATAGCCCTCGTGTAGAATCTATGCGCGTAAATCCTTTGCGTCACGACCGACCTTTCTCTATCTACCCTCACTTTGAACACCCCCTCCTTGGTATCCAGGCTGTATACCGGGCTATACGGGTGGTGGGTCAGGGTCGAGTTGAGCCTGATGTTGGCCCAAGCAGGGATCCTAGCGCGATGGCTGTAGCCAGCCCTACCGTTGTACAGGCCATTCATGTAGACGGTGTCGCTGAAGATGTTGGTGGCTATGTGGCCATTTCCGATTGAGGGCATGAATTTGTCATTTGATGGGAGGCTGAAATAAACAAAAATGACGTAATTTATGTTCCTACTCTTTATTTTCGTCTTTGAGAAGAAATAAAAATGTCATCTCAATCGGTTATGGATATTTTTAAACTAATTTTGGGAAGGTGTAAAGTTAGGAAACAGGTTTTTCTTTCGAATTAACTCGGATCTGAGCTAATCATTAATTTAATTGATAGTCATGGCGTCTGAGTGCCCACCTATATAGTATTTCGGGATATCGCCAAGTGGGTTTTTTGGCCAAAGAATCAGCTTTGCCATCCAAAGTGGCAATGCTGCCAGCATTCTGGGCGCTTTTCCTGTTTACTAATTTTATCACGGCATAATTCTTTTCCCACTTTGATACTAGTGAATAGTTTTATTATTATTTCTACTTACTACTACTACTATTATATCTACTTGTAGTTTGTAAAATAATGTACCTACGCACTGAATTCAAATAAATGATTAAATTGTGAAAAATCTACAAGCGCCTTATCATTTAGTTAGAGTAAACATTTTCGAGGTATTTCTTTAGGCGCTATAAATACAATCGCTGAATAGACATTTACAACATTGCTGACAGTTTAATCACAGGCTTTGCCTACCTATTTTAGTGAACGTATTAATAAAAGTATTTTATTTACTGACGTAATTGATTTCTGATACATACTTATGCTTAAACGGATATATCCTAGAACCCAAACGTAATTAATATAATCTTAGCATCATCATGATGGAGTTCTACTTCATCATGATGATGCTAAGATTATATTAATTTAGTCTTCGATCAATAATAGTATTTAGTTATAAAAAAATATGTAACAGGCTCTATCATCATAGATAAACAAGTCTATCTACCTACTGACCCCGGGAAAAACTATAAACTAAATTGCCTTAACGGAACTGACTACAATGAAATTGGAGACATTAAAAGTGTATTTCCACTGACCCCACTGGTGGGGTCAACGGGAAAAATCAAAACTGTCGTTTTGTTGGCCCCACTACCATGATATCAAGATTCTTGAGAAAAATTAAGGAATGAAATACAGTGATGTCAGTGGAAATTAAAAGACATTTCGATCCATACAGTACGACAGCTCTGATCACGGTCTTGTATATTGTTCCTGGCGACAAACGGGAAGATGTTCCCGTTTGTTGTCGGTGAGGCATACAATATGACATACTTATATTATGTTCCCCAAAAAGTACCAGGCTGGCATGAGCTCAAGGTGGTATGCATTTTAATAATTTTGGGTATAGGTACGGTCTTAAATAGTAATCATACATTTTATAGTTATAGAATATGATGACTCACTGATGTGTCGAGAAAATATGACTCGCCGGACTGATGTCCTCAGTTTCCTCTAAACCGATGTCTTCGGCAGCATGACTGCCGCCTTTGGTGACCAAGACGATCGCCACCACTGCTGCTACCGTCAGTAACCCCAACATCGCCGCCACCTGCTTGTTACGCACCAAAAAGTTCCACATCCACACAAATGTTTATAAACCTCTTTGATAAAATCTGGCAAAGCAGAGTAGCTTAACACTTTAGTAAAAAAAAAAAATCCAAACGTCAAATAGAAAATGAATAAAATTGTCGAATCGAACAATGCAAATAACTGTCAGTTTTTGATAGAAGATTATGAAATGCTTCTGACTATGCGCAGATGTCAGTCTGCGCGGGAGACTCCCGTGCTCTCCGGTCAACGTCAACGTGTAGATTACGCGACCTACTAGTGACCTCACCCGACACACATTATAGATCTATTAACAAAGATAATTAGGGTCATCTCTTTGTTTCAAATCGCTGTACGATTTTGTATAGCACCTTTATATTCATCGTGCAAAATTGAAATTATTTTCGCTCAATTGTTTGCCCGTTGACCACATCGTAAATCAGACTTTAACAAATAGGCTAATAAATATGCGTATCTTTTCATATCTCTTTAATTCCATGCTGATTTAATCTCTTGAGTTTTGATACCATAATGACATCAAAATATCAAGCTTCTTCTATACCTAATACTAGTCTTTGTTTCTGGCAGCCCTAAACATAGACTGCTCACTTTTCTCTAATTCAATTGTCGCTTCCTTATTACTGTAGGTACTAGATGCTCTGCTTAGCATAAGTCATCTTAAGATTGGATTAATTGTACCAATGCCGAAGGAATAATGAAAAGTAGGTCCTGTGGACTTAAGCTATTAAGTATTTTTATTACATTAATTAAGACAACAAGTGCAGATGTTGCAAGAAGTGTCGATGTGTACATTTGGTGCAAGCCTGGTGTGTTGTCGCATAATATGATAAAGCTTAATATAGTATATTGTGCACAGGTGTGATGTGAATAAACATTTTTATGATCTAGGATTCCGTCAGTTCTCCCACGAGGCAAACATTAAATTAATATGCTCACAGACATCACGCATCCTACTGATCCAAACATTAAATTAATGCTCTGAGGGATCTTTTTCATATGACCTCAACGATCTAAGTAAAATAACCGGGGAAGCGTTATTTTTAATTACATTATCATGTCATTCATAGAGCTATGTTTGATCGTCTGATTGCCGCTTGCGCGCGCGCACCAGACCGTGTACCCTCTAGTTACGCTCTGCTACTTCCGATGAACTGGTGAACACTTTTGGGTACGATTCACTTGTTACTACTGCACTGTGCCGGGTGTCATAGATCAATTGACTTCGAGGGCCGTTCACAGTGGTTGCACAATTTTTGTAATGGATTTGTAATTTGACAGGTGATCGATTTATCGAAAGGTGTTATAGTAATTGGGGTTAGTTGTTAACAAGGGTATCATTTTGCTTGTAAGAACAGATTGAGGTTATTAAGAAAAAATGAGTTTCTTCCTGCTTTATAACAGGGACAGAGTCGAAAAGAGACACACAGAAGAAGGTACATCAGAATTCTCTTGTCTATTAATATCAACACATGAATCTGACTATAATGAGCTGCCGCAAAGAGTTAATCTGAACTGTAGGTACTGCTCAGCGGTGATCAGCGCATTTAAGGACCAAAAAGAATTGAGAAAGATTACCTTAAATACTCCTAGTCTTTCACAAACTGTGTCCTAGTTTATTTGCGTTAAACGTCCAGACCTGTGTCTATCTTCACAGATACTAGTTCAATGAGACGCTCGACGATCAGTGGACTGCAATTATCGGAATTCACTGCGATACTAGGCTACATAGTGACAATCACACTGTTCAAAGCATGATTATTTTAATTACCAGCTGCATCTGGGGCCCTACTCTCTAACGTCCGTCCGTCCATCCGTCTTTTAGACTTTTGCAGGACGAACGACACTAGGAACAGTCTTTCAGCTATCTTGAACAGACTTGGCAACAACCTAATGATTAGGTACTGGTCGATTCTAAGAACACGATATATTTATTTATAAATACTCGTACGTTGTCATGACAGTCGGTAACAAAACAACAATGGTTTCTGCTCAAATTCCACGTAAATAATGACTAAGCAGACTGAGTACCGACATGATAACTTGTGTCACGATGAGATTGATGTTTAGCTCATTCCGACATCTACAAGAACACGTCCAGGGAATAAAACTGTAACCAGATAACGATAAAGAATACAAGAAATTGTTTCGTAGGTATACTACAACTAAAAGTCCCGACTACTGAAAAATCAATTTGGTGTTTACTAGGTAAAATCGACTCGTCCTATTGTTGAAGTCGGTTAAAATGTAGCCTATGTAACCCAAGCCATAATAAAGAATCGATTGACACCTTATTCATCAAAATCGGATTAATAGTTTAGGCGCTACGGAGGAACATACTAACTGGGTTGTGGAGGTCAGATAGGCAGTCGCTCCATGTAAAATACTGGTATTTAGCTGCATCTAGTTAAACTAGAAGCCAACCCTAACATAGTTGGGAAAAGACTAAGCAGCTGATGATACATAGACTGTTAAACTTATACCCCTTCCTTTTGGTTTGGCCGTAGTCTTGTAAATATCTGGTAAATATCTGTTCCTAGTGTCTTTCGTCCTGCAAAAGTCTGATTTCTTCAAGATACTTACCTAAGTATCTTGAAGAAATCGGACTTTTGCGGTACCTCAAAGCCCACTGTCACGGTCTCTTCAATGAATTCATTATCTTTAAATGAAAGAAGATGGCCGACTCTAGCAGTTCATTGTTTTCTATCAAATATAATCTGTGTCTCAATATTCGAAGTCTGCAAATCTAGTTCACTGAATTCTGTCGATTGGTAATGGATTCCATGTCTTACCATTTAGATGATACCAAGGAACTCATTTCACCTTTCTCATAACCCTAAAAGTTCCAGGTGTCCACCACAAAAATCACATAAAACTTTCCGTTCAACCTGCTTGAATTAATAACCTGAGTCGTGAGATATGATTGGCCCAAGATCCAGTGTCATTACCGCGGCGCAGGCGGCGGAGCGTAGCGCCCTCCGCTCCGCTCCGGTTGTCAGGCCATCCACCTCGCAGCCAAGACACCATTCAGTGATTCTTGCGAGATACCATGCTATGTAGCAGGTAGCTTTATGGAGGTCTGGTAACTCATAACTTTATTTATTTGAAATATTAAACCTAACCTCATCCGAAGCATACAAAACTTAAACTCGCGCTTCGTTCGCGTTCATACGTCTGGTCACAGTTCATACACGCACTCTGACTGCGAGTACTACTGTTTTTTTTTAAAAACACACAAGTTTTTCTCCCTGTAGAGCACTCCAGATTTGGAGTCAGTGAAGTTGTCTGTGTGAGTGCTTTTGCCTGCTTTAAGCCACGTGGTTACTATGCAGGTAGACATTGAAACTACAACATACTGAAGTATATTAGGCTTTCCTCAGAAGACAGTCTGTAGCCACTCCACACCTTAATTCCATGGTATGCAGGGCTAGTTATTACTTTAAGGCGAGCGCAGTAAAGAAAATAGGTTACTAATGTGTTTTAGTTATCGAATACGAATGGAAAATATTTTTAATTTAAAATCGGTGATAGTGTCATGGTAGTCTGGTTATGGATAAAGTCTGTTTCTCATTATTTTAGAGATCTTATAATTTGAACCAATGAGTTATTCCACTTATTAGATGAAAGCTTTGCCTCAGTTGTTTGAAAGCCACGTGGTTTCAATAGCATATCGTGTCTTTAAAGGGATTTTAATCAAGACATATTATAGTAGGTAGTATTCGTTTGTCTAAAATGTAAATTGGAGTCACTCTATATAAAATGTCCTGTCCTGTAGAGACCTTCTACTTCTTGCACAAACGGGCCTTTTAAATGCTCAGTTTTACCGCTGCCCTGCATTAATATCTAGTATATAACATCGAGACAATTCACTATTAGGTTTAGAGTTCCAAATTAAAATGTAATTTTGGACTTAGATTTTTAGATTTTACTCCTACCTACCGTACTGTAATTGTATAACTAACGATTATCGTCAGCATAATATTCCCCATCGCTGCAATATTAATACTAGGTAGGTAAATGACCGCTTTAATTGCAATAATGTATAATTGACGAGCTTCATAAATATAAGTTAAAACTATCTTGCGACTTTTTGTTTACCATTTATGTACCTACTTAATTATCAGATTGCTGGGATTTCATGTAATAAATCTTTAAAATTAATCTGATGTCGTTAGTATATATTTTGTAATAATAAAGTATTATTTAACAGGATGTACAACTACATCAAGTCTAATGTAAAAGACTTGGACAGAATGTGTTCTTGACAGCGAAGAATGGCGTTATTCGGAAAAACAATTTCCGACTGGCGACTGGAGTGGGTTATGAATTCTAAGACGTGCCTCGTCTATGCTATTGTGGCAGAGAAGTCATAAATTCCACACTTTCTTTTCTACACGAGATATTCTGGCCAAAGAGAGATTCGAGACAGACGAAGAAGTTTTATTTGACGAGAAAAGCATCTTTCGTCAATAACATGGAGAAGGAGAGAGGCCTAAGACTTTCCGGCCCTGGTGCAAGCCACGGTCCGGAGCGAGACGGAATGGGACGCCGTCACCTCCTTCTGCGAAGCAGTAATGCTAGAGAAGGAGGTGGCGGAACGTGAGAGGGAGAGAACCTCTCAACGTCCCGGCCGCCGCGGGAGACGCCCCGGGCGTCGGGGGCCACCACCACGTGGCCCCCGGCCACCGTAGGCGCGGGCCTGTGGACGGTGGGCTATGGGCTAGCTCGCCGTCCGTCCGTCTCATGACGACAGGCCGTGTCGACGGCGCGTTCGTGTTCCACGCGCGCCTCAAAGAGAGTCAGCAAAAGGGAAGGGGTCCGTAGGGACCGATGCCTGCCGGGGTTGCGGGACTGTTCGAAAGAGATACCGTGGCCCCGGAACACAAAGGGCGATGAAGGAACATGGATGGGTTTTAGTCAGTAAAAGTCTGACACTCCCTCCTGCTCCGCCCAGAGCGGGAGGGGTTATTTGATGATTTCCCATCCGAAAAAAAAAAAAAAAGGCCTAAGACTTTACAAAGGTTTTTAAATTCTTTTTTTTTTTTAGGACAAGGCCCGCTACTCTATTCCAAAACCATTGCAACTCCTGAAAGCCAAAATCAACACTGGCGACCACCAGAAAAGCGCCGAGACATTGAAGCTCGACGAAGCCCCAGAGACAGTCTTGGATGGGCAAAGAAATTAATCAGAAAATAATAGCAGAGGAGCAGGAAAAACATAATTTCCACTTCCCTCCATATCAGCAGGAGACAGAACAAAACAAGCGCAATATGCACAAAGGGACGTTTACAACTGCGATAAAAGCACCACGTATAAACCATAGATGAGTCCTAAGTTGTGAGTTATTATAATGAATTGTGATATTATCGTTTTTCCTATGTTAAAACACAAGCCAGAAGGTTCTCAATCAAATGCACTTTTAATGATACCATCAGTTACTTAAATCATTTCCTGTTGTTTTATCGTTTTGATTTATTTATTTCTTATTAGCAATCAAATAATATCAAGGATCGTAATCAGGCTTTTATGGGGGTTTGATCAAGGTATAAACTTCATTTCTTTGTCCATTAATGATCGATGCTTGCTTTCGGTAGCCAATATGATTTAAGATTCGTTTATGTTTATTATATTACTTCTTATCTGCCCTTGCTTGTACTGGCTCTTTTAATACAGAAGCAAAATCTTGTCTGTGTTAGTAACCTATAACAGAGAGTTTCTCAAATAATCAATTTAACCATCTTTGGGGGTCTAGCAACGAGCTATGGAGCGAAGTATACTCGGTGTCAAACTTACAGACCGCATTAGAAACTCCATACTTCACTCCAAAACCCAAATAGCTGATGTTGGCCTTGCCATACAGCTGCTAGGATGAAATGGAACTGAGCTGGTCACGTCTGCCGCATTTCGGAGGAGCAATGGGCAGAACTAACCACTCAAGGGATACCACATTTGGTACTACCATATTTGCTATTGCAAGAAACGACAACGCGGCAGGCCCAGAAGGAGATGGCAGGATGAGCGGGACTTTTTCTTTAAGGATTGGCGTACAATCGCATTAGATCGCGAAAAGTGGACCTACTGGTACTACGTAGGTAGGTCCTAGCAGTAGGAAGGACGGAAGGACGGCTCTGCTGTGGGACAACATAGGCGAATAATAATAATAAAATCATCTTCAGTATCTCTTTAACAGAACAAGACCGGTTGAGTTTTGATAAAAATCTCTAATGCATTTACACAACGCAGAACATAGACCGTTGGATATAAAATCATGAAATTTTACTCAACTGTTCCTTGTATGTCAAACGAAAGTGAGCTCTTGTCTCTAAATGGGATAAATAGAGGGATGTTAAAATGCATGGCAGTTCGTCATAATTCCCGATGGAAAATCATTGTGAAACGGCTTGTACCAATTACGTAGTATAAAATTGCGTACAATGTCATATAAGTAAAATATGGTCACGCTAGTTGTCACAGCCTACGCCATACAATTTACCATACAGTATAGTTATTCCATAATTCAACCAAAATAATCACTCAAACAATACTCAAGTTTAAACAAACACATAATTTCACACAACTTTCTAAGAAATCAGCGACGAACAACAAAATAACGTCAGAATCAAAACAGCAATTTGGTATCTATTTAATGTTAGCTTCTTTGTTGGGTCTCGGGTGGGTGCACGTCACGCTCTGTAGACCGTCCCGGCTCATGGAAACAGGTGCAATACTCCTTCTTTATAATTGACTATTACGTTTATATCATGCTTACGTGCCCTTTAAGCTCTCGTTTGTGATGGCTTCAATTGTTTTATGACACTTTTATGAGGCAGTCAAGTGGGAAGTACTTGTAGCTAGTGCATTCTGCCTGCTATTTTTGTTCAGCCATGAATCAGCTTGAGACTTTCGTGTTGCGTATTTTCTGATATAGGTATACTGGAGTTTTTGGATTAGTTTACTAGGAAGATTGATTTAGTGAAGTTAATAACCGATTTTTTTTCTATGATATACCTAAACAACAGCCGCTCGGCTCGATCTTTACGTTAAGGCGCGCTTGCCTAGGTTGGTCCGTGGATAGGTGACCACCCAGTACCTACATACTGAGTTTTTGAAAAGCATGTTAAGCCGTTGGTCCCGGCCGACATTTGTAGATCTTTGACAGTCGCGAAGCGGGGGCGTCAACCACAGGTGCCTCGACCACTAGTGGCCTAAGCCAAGGTACGGGTCCTTGGCAGTAGTCAATGGCCCGAAAGTGTGATAACCAGTCTTAGTCCCAGAGTCCCTAACTGGGTGGTGGAGCTCGGATAGGCAGTCGCTCCATGGAAAATACTGGTATTAAGCTGCATCCGTTTAGACTGGAAGCCGACCCCAACAGATGCTGATACCTGTTTTTGCTCTAGAGCGTTCTAAAATAATGATTTAACATTCATCTGTGTTTTATTTAAAAAAAACTTCATTAATGCGACTTTGAGTTCATGAATACCATTACGGATAATTATGCAAAGTTTGATTTGCTATAAGTGAAAAAGTACCTACCTAGTCAGATTCTGATCCATAAAGGATGTAATGTATCAGCAGTAGATAGGTACAAGAAATTCCCTCCTTCCTTTCTTAAAGGAAGTTCGTCAAAATGGTAACAAAACACTCCATAAAATTGTCCCAGTGACGCACAGACGATTGAACTAAATGGTCGCCAGTGGGTGGCCCACTGACTAATGGCTTATAGTGGTTAGTGACTGCCCACTGTGCTGATGATGTTGGCACTGTCATACCCTCGTTATAAAGCGAGTAGGTGGTCATTTACCTAATGACTGCTTTGGATATTCACGCTTTATTTTTATCTGGAATGAGTGCAGATTTTTAAACGTAGAGGTTTTGATGCTAATCACAAATCAATAGAGGAGAGTGTTTTGGCCGCTTTGCTACTCACTAAACGTAACATAACATCACACCTGTAATCCCCGAAGGGTTAGGCAGAGTTATACCTACCTATCGGTACACCTACTTTTCCCCAGTTAATTTTATAGTCCGAAAAATCCGGACTCCGTGGCTGCTACTGGGAAATTCCTGATAACAAAAACCCAGGACTTCACGCTGAAGAGACCACTATGAGGCAGTGAAATCAAGTGTAAATAAACAATTAAAATAATCATGGTCGAAGACAGGATAGCAGTGGATGCTTTTGCGGCTTTAATGTTAGCTTCATCATCATCGTTTCAGCCGAAAGACGTCCATTGCTGGACATAGGCCTCCCCCATGTGTCGCCACATTGACCGGTCCCGTGCGACTCGCATCCAGCGGATTCCCGCAACCTTCACCAGGTTATCGCTCCACCTAGCAGGAGGCCTTCTAACGCAACGTCTTCCGGTTCGCGGTCGCCACTCCAGAACTTTTTGGCCATTTAATGTTAGCTTTACATACGGAAATCTAAGGCAAAAGAAATTAATACAGGGAAGAAAATAAATTGAAGATTTAAAAAGTTGTTTATTCTTAGTGGTGCTAGGAAAAGTAATACCTACTTTTAATGTTACTATAAGATTATCACTCATAGCTCTAGTCTAGATAAATATGAAATGAAATGATGTAGGCCTGTAGGATCATTACTTCGTTTACCACAATGACTAGGTCGTACGATTAAGATATTCAGTCTGTATGCAATGATGGGCTTTTTAAATTACTGGATACACAAATTAATCACAATTTTTCCGCATGATATCCATTAAAGTAATGACATAATACGGTTGCTTCTTCAAAAGGTTAGGCAGTGGTGTCTAAAGTTGTGGTACCTACACCTACATTTTAAATCAGCGAGCCTCGTTAACCATCAACTGCGACCAACAGAGAAAGTCATGAAGGATTTAACACTAACACTTTATTTTAAATTACTGGTAATTTTCCTCTCATTGAGAGGAGGCCTGTGTCCCAGCAGTGGGAACATTATAGGCTGATGATGATGATGACTGGTAATTGTACCTAAATCCATGCTCTGCAGAAACAGTTCAACGAAGTAGTCGATCGATTACAGGCAAGACATTTTACTTGATTAAAATCTGTTCTATAGTGCCTAAGCCGTGTGATATATATATAGAACCTACCCATTACACTCACGGGTGTCGTATAAGGCGACTAATGTCTGAGGCAGAACACTTTGCGCCTTCGTAGACCAGAGAATGGGCAGCAGCGTTTTCTGTTAGCCTTTCATCACTGCGATCTCCAATCCGCCTGCCAAGCGTGGAGATTACGGCAAATTCCTCCCATCATGGGTGAGGCTTATGTCAAGCAGTGGACGTTATGGGCTGTTGTAGTAGTACCTAAGCATAACAAATAAAACAGGTGTTTTGAGCACAAGGTTTCTTTTCCTGATTAATCCAGCCAAGCTAAAGTGGGAGTGGGCTGGCCATGTCGCACGGATGCACCCGGAGAAGGGGCAAAGATCGTCACTCACTGGATACCTGAGGGAAGACATCGCCGACGAGGTCGACTGCGGCGAAGGTGACGATCTGATCATGTTCGTGGGGCAAACGTGGCCAGAAAGTGCACAGAACAGAGAGGTTTGGAGGGAGAAAGGGATGGCCTTTGCCCAGTAGTAGGACACAGTGAAGGCTATAAAAAAAAAACATGCGGGGCAGTCTTTGGGGACTGCCGATAGAAGTCAAAACTAAGTACAATTTGTGAATTGTATCGTCGATCAATCTAAAATAAACTTTATGTTAATTATTTAAGGTTGTTTTGACTAACCGTTCTATGAAAGCGTTCGGTCACGATGACGCGAATTCCATGATTTTTGTTAACCCAAAAAGTGCTCAACGCGCCTAAAAAGTCTTCACTTCAAAAACCAGCGAAGAATTTAATCACTAGCTAAACAATATCCTAAACAAAGTCTACGTACTTACGGGACCCACTTGCAACAAGAAACGTCATATCATAAACAATGATTAAACTACTTAATGAAACCAACTACATCGGAATAGGCTGGCAACACTGGTCTACCCAACATTTCCCCTATTACTATGAGAATGTTGCCTAGAAGAAAATCAATAATTACCGGTGCTAACCACAATTGCGTGTGTACTCGTTCAGTGCAGGGTGCGCTTAAAATAGGCCGCATGTTACACCGTAGCGTAAAGAAACGAACGGAACTTGGTTTGAAAAAATGTACCTATCGATTTTTTTTTTAGATTTAGACAAAGGACGATACGACGTGGTACTGTTAGATTATAATTTAACTTCTTCATTACGCCATTCTTATTCTATGATTTCCAAATGATTAGTTAAGAGTTACAGCCCTGTTTCCTGTTCCTGTTTATTTTTACAAACTGACGTCCGTCGGCTCGGCGCCGGTATAGGCTTGTATCAATATGTAATTCAATTTTATGAAGTTTTGCCTTTGGACTACGGAAACGGAGTAGTCTAAAATGTACCTACATACTTACCTACAATTTTAAGACTACTACGACAACGACTTTATATTTTGTCTTTTTATGTTTGTTACAGTTCCCGATTTAAGAGATCGATGATTTCAAAGTACAAGTGGATCTTTTTTAGACTGAAAATTCTAATTTATAACAATTAATGTGTGTCGATAAGTCGAAATGGGAAGAATGCAAAAGCAGGTTTACATGATTTTCAATTCGTCTTATCGCTGTAGAAGATCGAGGAATAGTCCATATTGGTTCCTGATTCAAAGAACTGGAAGTCATGGGACGAGGCCTTTGCCCAGCAGTCTGATGATACAGGCTAACAATACCGTACTTATATCAATTAAACATTGTGTAATAATTACACAATTTTCAATTCATCATCATTCTCCTACTACATACACAACACACCCACACACACACACACTATACTTTCCTACATACTGCTTGATTTAGCATAAAATTGTAAGATTATACCCGAACCTGAAATAAATGAATTGTTTTTTATTTATTGTACTAGCTGAAGCCCGCGGCTTTGCCCGCTTGACAAATTATATGCTGAAACCTTCCTCTTGAATCACACTATCTATTAAAAAATCCGCATGAAAATATTAAAAAACCGCATCAAAATCCGTTGCGTAGTTTTAAAGATTTAAGCATACATAGGGACCTGTCCCTATGTATGCTTAAATCTTTAAAACTACGCAACGGATTTTGATGCGGTTTAAAACAACACAACACAACACAACACAACATATATAAAACAAAGTCCCCCGCCGCGTCAGGTCGCGGCGGGGGACTTTGTTTTATATATGTAGTGTATTAAATATTATGCAAAGTATTCCATTAGTCGCCTCTTAGCACACCCACAGCTGGTATACTAAATATGCCCAAAAAACTTCTCAATTAACCCTAGACGTTACGCTTCGGTGTGAGCATCACCCATGTTAATATATCGTAGCACGTGCGGTCTGGCTGCTCGTTAAGGCCACGTAATGAGCCGGCCATATTTACGAGGGCACCTAATACCACGCGTCTTATCCTAAGTACATTACCTACGCGGCTATTGAGTCGATACATTTTGTTGAATATCGATTATTTAGTTTTCGAATCTATAATGTGATAGGAGGTTGGGAATCTTCGTTTTTAGGGTTTCGTACCCAAAGGGTAAAAACGAAACCCTAATAGGGTTCCGTTTTTTTTCTAAGACTTCGCTGTCTGGCCGTCTGTCTGTCCGTCTGTCCGTCTGTCTGTCACCAGGCTGTATCTCATGAACCGAGACAGTTGAAATTTTCACAGATGATGTATTTCTGTTGCCGCTATAACAACAAATACTCCCTCCCATACAACAAACGTGATTTTTTTGCCGTTTTGTCTAATGTATAGATAATGGTACGGAACCCTTCGTGCGCGAGTCCGACTCGCACTTGGCCGGTTTTTTATTCGTGAAATTGGGCGAATGTCAGATTTGCATGTATCTTGTTATTCTTGCCGTGGAAATTATCAACATCAAAATAGAGATTAATCACTGAACGAGAACAGGAAAGTAACACAACATAACGCCTTTAATCCCCGATGGGTAACGCAGATGTGTGCCTAGTAGCATACCTCTGCGTTATCATTTCGTAAGTTATGTTAATGTCCCATGTAATAGGGGGTCCCATTGCCATCAATCGGGGCCAAATCCAGACTTCGTGACTGCTACAGAGAATATTCGTGTTGGAAAAACCGAATAACACTTTGCCCGACCTGGAGATCGAACGCAGGACCTTATGCCCAGTAGCCGTTCTTGAAACCACTAGACCAACTGGAAGGCTGTGAGAGTAAGTGGACGTCTTCCTGTCTATTTGGCTCATTATATCGCCATTTCTTCGGCGTCATTGGTAGGCAGTAATAGTAATACAAATCAATCTCTAGAAATGGTCTAACCAGACTTCCATTTCCAACTCAATTGCTCTACGATCTTCGTTCAGTTTTTACCGTTCATCGATTACTCAGCTCAATCGATGTTGATTTGAATCGATATTAATTTAGACGAGTAGTGGAAGCAATGATAGTGTCGCGGCAACTTGTTTAATGGTCGCATTTATCTTAACTAGAGCTGAAGAATGTTGGCGCACCTGCGTGAGATAGTTCCAGTCTAATGTACTTGTGGTTAAATGCCATTTCTTTGGTGTAGAATGTACGTTGTAGAGACGGATCTTGTAAACAGGGCTGGATAAAGGTAGAAAATTACTTGTGTTTGTTGGTTAGAATTTATGATCAGCTCGGACGAAATCTTACCATGTTTTAAACAAAATCCCGTGAACACGATGTCCACATCTGTTTATCACTCGTATTGTATTGTATTTTTTTCTTTAGACCCTTTTTTTCATTAACAAAGACAAGGGATCTGATGCTGCGATGCTATTGGTTGATGAGCGTACCTACCCTGGAAGTGAAGGGTTCCTAGATATGTAGGTAATTGATTAATTACATTGACATTTGTCATCCGTAGTTCCGTAATAGTTTTGACAATTTAATAAAATAACGTTACCATTTAAGATTAGGTACGAGACGAGGTGACGAATTTTTAATACATCATTTGTGTTATGCATCAATATTGTTGTTTGTGCTGTTTCGTTCGGTAATGTTGAGACAAAGTTTATTGTAGTGCAAAGAATATCGCACGTGTGACCCTCAATTCAAAGTCCACCTCTTAGTTTCTTTAAGTACAAAACGTGTTTCAAATAATTTTTGCATCATCAATAAAATGTAGGGCAAAAATGTGCCGACTTTAGAGCGTGCTGCGTGTCATTGTCTCTAGATTTTGTGAAATAAAATTCATCAAGACGATCCTGACGAAGTTCAGGCAATAAGACAGTTTCATAGTCAATGGTAAAAAGAAGGCGAATGTCAAAATTGAGGAACATGTGGCTATAAATAATAACAGCCGCTCGGATCGATTTTTAGGTTAAGCTGCGCTTGCCTAGGTTAGTTGTTGAATGGATAACCACCGATTACATACCGAGTTTCCTCCGTGCCTCGGAAAGCACGTTAAGCCGTTGGCCCTGGCTGTCATTTGTAGATCTTTTACAGTCGTTACAGATAGCGAGTGGCAGTCTTACAGCCAGTCTCACCAAGGGGTATCGTATTACCCAGTACTAACTGGGTTGTGTGCAGGTCAGATAGGCAGTCGCTCCAGGTATTTGTTCTATTCGGCCGCATCAGGTTAGACTGGAAGTCGACCCCAACATAGTTGGAGAAAGGCTAGGCAGGTAAGTCAATGTCAAAACATTAGGTAGGCAGTAGGCACCTATTGTTAAAGCTTTGTAATATTTGTACTTAAATGGCGACACACCACCACCACCACCTCACCACCCGTCTGGTCGGAGGATCCGCCTTTTTCTAAGGAAGATTAAATAAACATTCAAATTAATTAATTAATTTAAATTCATCAAGACAATCTTACGAAGTTCAAACTATCAGCAACAAAACAGTTTCATAGTCAATGGCAAAAAGAAGGAGAATGTCAAAATGGAGGAGCATGTGGCTATAAATAATAACAGCCACTCGGATCGATCTTTAGGTTAAGCTGCGCTTGCCTAGGTTAGTCGTTGTATGGATAACCACCGATTACATACCGAGTTTCCTCCGTGCCTCGGAAAGCACGTTAAGCCGCTGGCCCTGGCTGTCATTTGTAGATCTTTGACAGTCGTTACAAGTAGTCAGTGGCCCGAAAGTCTTAAAAGTTACAGCCAGTCTCACCAAGGGGTATCGTATTACCCAGTACTAACTGGATTGTGTGCAGGTCAGATAGGAAGTCGCTCCATGTAAATTCTGACATTCGGCTGCATCCGATTAGACTGGAAGCCGACCCCAACATAGTTGGGGAAAGGCTAGGCAGGTGAGTCAATATCAAAAAATTTGGTAGACAGTAGGCACCTATTGATAAAGCATTGCAACTTTTGTACTTAAGTGGAGACACATACTCTTCTGTAGAAAACTACTTATTTACAGAGGTACTACACCCCACTTTTCAATATCAGGTACATTTTCAATAAGTAAGTTGGCATTATGACTCATGCAGCTTGAACGGTAATAGGCATCGGTTTCATTTGGCATTTGAAACCATGAGAGAAAACGTCAATTTAAATCCCCTGAGATTGACTTTGATTTTATATTATTAAGCCTCAATCGTGTTGGACGAAGTTATGGGCAAAATAAAGTGTTTTTAATCAAAATATTCCGATGATAAGTATTTCAAAGTTATTATGTGGTACGATTGTCTCTTTTACAGAAAATAATTGGCCTTTTGATAAATCAACGTTTTCTTGGCGCGACTGTATCGGAGTACAGTCGCGTTTTTTTATCAAATTCAATAAGGCAATTATTTTGTATTTGTGAAAATGTCCCTTGTTCGCATTACCACAGATTCGCTGTACGACACATTATCTTTAAAAAACAGATTCACTTTTCGGCAGAAGTAGAGTGAACTCGATTATCTATGTCTATTCAGTTCACTGTGTCGTAGAGAACACAATTATTTCGAAAAGCGCACCTTTGTTCTACAGGGGTATGAAGAACAGGGTATAAAGCTCTTCATCTTCCTAAGAAAAAGGCGGATCCTACGACCAGACGGGTGTTGTGGTGAGCTACTGCCCGACAGGTTGTTGTCAGGTTTTTATATAAGGTTTAAACAACAACAACAATGTCACTTTATTTCAGGCTACAATGGCCCATAAATATAAAGGGTGTAAAACACCTCTTAACGAAGCTGAAAGGCACCTGTTCTCCTCGTCATTGCGATCATTTTTTTGTTCTACACAATACCTGGGAACCTTCTAGTTACGGAGATATTGGGGGTCAAAGTTCCAACTTTTTGACAAGTTTTTTTTAAATACTTACAAGTTTTTAATGTAAGATTTTTACTTTAAACACCTCCACGACCCCCGTACTATTCAATCCATCTATCAGCACAATGTTTTGAGTCCGCTACATTGAGTTCTAACACAAAACATGATTTTTCACACCAAAAAAAAAGTCGTTTCCCAGCAATAATTTTTGCGCAAAGTTACTTAGTTTGATGTACAGAATGCTTCGGCTTCGTGATGAGGTCTTTTACACCCTGTATACCTTATAAACTAACATAGATAAAAAGTAAATACAAGACTTGTGTTAGTAAATAAGACTTAAAACTATGTTAGTAGCACTTCACTTAGTCACACTTCACTTGTGTTGGCTGTCCAGTGGAACTTGTCCGCGGAAGCGACGGAACACCACGTCCTGCGGCTAAAAGTCTTCCTCCATCACCATGGGCAGATAACAATTCGGTATTCGCACCACGAACGCCTTGAAGTTTACGTTGCGGCGCGACTCCAGTAACTGCACCCTCGGTGTGTACCTCGTCTTTTGGCGCACGTACTCCACGATGTCCTCCGCTTTAGTGGTGTAATGCAAGCAGGAAATGTACACTGGTGTATTCAGCTTGGCAGCATGCAGGCTCCCTTTAGGGTCCGCAGGAGCCTTGCCGCAAAGGTTTAGACCTCAACCCCGACCTGTTTTGTCTGTCTGACTGTCGCGGGGAACTTTAATATTGCCATTTAGGAATTTGATATTATAGTTCTTCATTTGGTTTATTCCCATCTCGGCACCTTCCCATCTCGGCACCCATGAATTTATTTATCTTGTCTACGAAAAATTCCCATTTCGGCACCCTCTCATGAATCATTTTAAGGTACACAAAAAGAAACGGAAACACAGTATCAGTATAGTAAGTAAATCAACTTTATTATTTATTAAATCATTTTTGTTTTTTTTTAAATTACCATTTTCACAGATAAGCCCTTGAATCACTTTTTAGAGGCTCCGTTATCTCTGCCTTGGCAGTAACATAACAAATTTTAAAATATATGAAAAATTCACGGTTCGTAGGAATAATTGTTTTAAAATCTTTCCAGCAATTATGTAAAAACATATTACAAAAATCAACAGTTATTATGTACAATTAACGTTTAATCAGTATAACCGTGACGTAGGCAAAAGGGCGTCCATACTTTGAGGACTTTCATACTGGTACTAAATGATACGAGTAGGCTTAATTACGCGTTCACTGTACAGTCATAGCAATTAGCTGATCCCCCTTTGCAATCCTTTAAATTTTATTTACTTCGCTCAAATAAATAAAATATAAAATAATTGCAAAGGGGGTCAGCTAATTGCTATAAAACTTATTTTATAGGTACTTTTTTTAGATTTTTTAGTTTTGAGTCAATTTGATTTACTTACTATACTGATACAGTGTATCCATTTTTTGATGACTGTACTTAGCAACGACTAATGACGGAGTGCCGAGATGGGAATTTTTCGTAAAGATGATAAATTAATTCATGGGTGCCGAGATGGGAAGGTGCCGAGATGGGACTAAACCCTTCATTTGTGGCATAAACGACGTGGTTATAATTTTCGTACTATGTTGCTGTAGTGCTTTTTGTACAGCCGCTACAGTTAAATTGTAAAAAATACATAAATAAATGGACAAAATTTATTCATAATTTATTTACCGCTAAAATGAAGCTTGAGCGTTTCGTATGGAAGGGCAGAGGGCTGAGACACACTGAAATACTATCGAGCGAAGTTTAAAGCAGGGCAATGTAAAAAAAAAAACGAAACTCTTTAAAGGCGACTGCTGCTGGGCTGCTAATTGTAGCTAATACATACATTTTTATTGTTTTTTTTTTCTTTGTTTGGGGAAACGTTTTGAAAAAAATATAGATTGGTAAACACAACCCTCTTCCACGTAAAAGGCTAAAAACAATTTACGAAAAAGAACAATTACTATCGCTATTATCACGCCCACTACCCATAACATTATCTATTAAAGAGGCCATGTTCCGTTCCAGCTAGGAGGACGGAAGACCACCGCGATAATAGCCTCTACCCCATGAAAACTTATTAGTAGTTAATTACAATATGTACTCTGTTAATGTTATCTGATCTTAAGGGATTAAGAGTAGCTATAACGATGAGAGGATTAATGAATTGTGAGATTGTAGTTAGTACTACGAGCAGTGTTGATCTGATGCATAATTGATTTGAGAATTCATTATAATTATGATAACACAGGCGTTATTAGCAAGTCTATTCTATGAGAACTCATCATCTGCTCAGCCTTTTCCCTAAACTTATTGTGGTCGACTTCCAGTCTAACCGGATGCAGCAGAATACCAGTATTTTACATAGAACGACTGCCTATCTGACCTCCACAATCCAGTTAGTACTGCCATGAGTAATAGGATACATCCTGATAAGACTGGTTGGTTGGTCAGACTTTCGGGCCACGGACTACTTGTAACGACTGTGTGTGAAGATCTACAAATGACAGCTGGGACCAACGGCTTAACGTTTTTTTTCCGAGGCACGGAGGAAACTCAGTATGTTATGGATGGTCACAAACTCAAAGCATTTATTTCAATTAGACCATTACGGCACTTTTGAATGTCAAAAATACAAAAAAAAAAACAAAGCTACAGTCCCAGTCACAAGACATAATAACTTGAGAAAGTACTGTAGTTGGGCATTCCCTAGCGTAGATCTCTATGGAGAAGAACGGAAACTCTATGGGCACTCTTTTAAATCAAAATATTGTTACAAAATCTTGATTACATCATTCATGTTGAGATTTTACATATATGTGAGAACGATGTAGAAAGACGTGCATATTAAGAGCGTCCAGAGTAAGATTAAATCAACAATTTAAAATTAAATTAGGTAATTAAAAGGGAGCAGCGGTGGCCCAGTGGTGGCGGCCCCGACTTACGAACAGTAAGTCGTGGGTTCGAACCCAGACAGGCGCATTACTTTGTGTAATTTATTTCATCACCGCTGCTCTCAAAACGGTGAAGGAAAACATCGTGAGGAAACCGGCATGTCCTAGAACCAAAAAATTCGAAGACATGTGACATCTACCAATCCGCACTGGGCCCGCGTGGTGGATTATAGCCCATTCCCTCTCATCGAGAGGAGGCCTGTGTCCCAGCAGTGGGAACATGAATAGGCTGATGATGATGATGATGAATTAAAATGAACCGTGGCAGCTAAGAGATGACCAGTCCTAACTGACAGCGCCCGTACACGAACATGACGCACACACATCCACGGACCCACCTAAGCAAGCGCGGCTTAACCTGAAGATTTATTTATTTATTTTATTCATTAACACATACATACATTTGTTTTAACAGGTAAAACCCAAGCTAACAAAAGTAGTCACAAATTGCTAATCATTCAGTCCCAAGTAACGGATATGCACCCCTAGCCAAGTTGACAATCTACCATCGTTAACGTTAGTAGAAAACTATTCAAATGAATGGGAATGACATCCATATATTGTAGTCTTTGATGACATCATCTCAACGTTAAATCACGTGATCAACACAAACGAATAGATAATTCGTATACAAGTTTACATTGTTCAAAATGATAGAATAGAATGTTATCGTTTCTACAATGTTGAACGCTAAACTCTGGTAGGAACGCTCACTATAGACTAAAGTGTGGGTTTTTTCTACAGACATTAGAGAACGAGCGATCGTCTCAGTCGTGTCAACTTGGCTACCAATTTAGCGCTTTCTGCAATCGCTTACCCACCGAGGCGTTTACGATTGTAGAAATAGAATCGATACGAAACGTTTGTAACTTGGCTAGGCCTGCTGGGTAGAAACACAAATTACACAGTGGACAACATACTAAGTGTCACCCTCTGGAATTCCGCCAAAGAGCAAGAAAATATGTCTAAACGCCGAGAGACCATTATTAAGTATTCTTACTGCACGAATCACTGTTGCAAACTTTAATAGGTTTGTACGGGCTGCCGGAACTTTAAAAAGCTCCTCCCTCGGTCCCAACCGTAGCCGTAGCCGTTGTCAGGAACGAACAAGATCGACCCGAGAGGCTATTACATATTTAGCCACGAGATATTAAAAAACAAAAACCTAGCGGGTCGTCTACTGCTTTTTTGTTTATTCCTTTGGAGTTTCGCACCAAATATGCAGCAGCCAAAATAAGTCATCATTTCAGCCGAAAGACGTCCACTGGTATAGGCCTCCCCCAAAGGAAGGGGTTTTGCCATAATCGCCACGCTTGGCAGGCGGGTTGGCGATCGCAATACGGTTGTTACAAAAGCACAGAGAACGCTGCTACCCATTCTCTGGTAAGTCCCTTAGTTGCTTTTTACGACACCCACAGGAAGATATGGGATGGTACTATTCTTTAATCTGTGCCAAAATAAGTAAATCTGTACATTGACGCATTGATAAATAAAACGTGTTAAATTCCCCGCCATGAGGTGTGAATGTTTTATTTATAATTGGCGGCTTAATAAAGCAAATGTTTCGGAATCCATGGCCTTTTGAGCAAATATTTGTGAAGCTTTGGCGAGTGAAAGCCGCGATTAATTAGTTGATCAGTGGTTCTTATTATGAATTAATGTTTTTTCCGTTATGAATCAGTTTAAGTATTTTGTTTTGACTTTCAGTAAAATTACATATTTTTTATTATATTTAAGCAATATATTTTATGCTAAAATGTACGTATGGTCGAAGAAGCTATTTGGTTTACAGTTTAACCAACAAATTACATTGTAAAATGTAAACCTAGCTTGTTCAAATGGCTTGGCTTTTTGCTAAAATCTAATCTTTTTATTTATTAATAAAAGCTAGTTACTCTAATTAGCTTAAATTATTTGCTCTGGAAAGGATAATAGATAGTCTTTCCACATTCATTATTATTATTTGCTTTTAATAATGACAAAATTAAATTTTGCTATAGGTACCTACATCCTATTAACTTAATAATAAAATGTATCAACAATAAGGTTTAAAGTAACGTTTTAGCTAAGAAAACTAATGGGTTACTAACTTAATTTACGAAACAATCCTACTGATACAAAACTTAACTGTTTCGTTGCTTGGTTACAGTTCCACAATGCGTATCGCTGCGCTCGCGGCGGTGTGAAAAGTTGGTTCAGATCGACGCGGGCGCAACTGTGCACTTATCACTTATCTGCAAATCCATACATAATGCTGGCTCTGTCGGACTCAGATACCGCAACAACGCTGCGCTATTAATAAATTGAACAAAAAAAATGTTAATGCTCACATTCACACTCGTCTGATAAAACTGTCGATGAGAGGAAATAGCTAAATGTATGCGATTCATTCGTTGTTCGTTCTTCTTCTATGCTATAATAATAATAAATTTATTTCCCAAAAAACTTGGTAATATTTTACAGAAAAATTGTTTGGCAGTATTAATTTCTAATAAGTGGATGTAACCACTGCAACCTAACTAGGCAATGCCTGTATTTCGGTTTTCAGCGCCTTTTCCTTCGATTTTCAACAATAAAATGCCAACAATGAAATATGGTTGGTTGTACTACTAATTTAAATTTTGACTGACTTATAACTAACTTAAATGCTACATTATTTTAATTTTCTATTTTTCATTTTCAGTAATATTTACATTATTTACATACTAACTCTATAATAGAAATAAAAATATTTACAAGTATCAAAAAGGGTTACAGGGCGTCGAAAAATTCGTCCACATCGCTGTCAACAGGAAACGTGCCCAGAAGGCTGGCAGCATTGCCACGTTGGATGGCAATGCTGATTCTTTGGCCAAAAAATAGGCCCGCCCTCTGGTCACGTGAACAGTCGATTAACCGTTTGGCGATTTCTCGAAAAACTAGGTGAGCACTCGGACCCCATGGCCCTAGTGTTTCAACCCCAAACGGCTCAAACACATAATTACCAATTAAATTATTGTATTTGCGCCGTTTGAGGTTTTCAGCACCTGCAGCAGCCGCCCCAGCGCAGCACACTGTGCTAGGAAGATGGGATGGCGCAAGGGTGTCGACGCAAGTTGCGTCCCACACCAAAGGCCTACCCAACTTCCATGGCATTATGGTCATACCATCTGGTCTCTTGCCATCGACGCGTGCCAAGCCAGTGGGTTCTAATACAGCTGGCACCCCGGCGGTGGCAAGAGCACGACGGATGAGATCATTAATGCTAGCGTGCCGCGCTATCCGACCTGCACTCTTACTGCAAGAAAGGCCATGGTGTCCGAGGCAGTCGACTGCTTCACCACATTGACAGCGATGTGGAGCCCCACAAGGAGCGCCCAAACGCAAACATGTAGCGAGCCGGAAGGTTGTGTCACCTAACATAGTGCCTATATTAGGTGACGGTAGTGCCTGAAGCCAGAGGCCCGACTCCCATTCACCCACAGCCAGCAGGCGGGCACGCTCAGCAGTATTGGTAGACGTATTAATAAGTTTATTCCGTACCAACCTGCAGAGCGGCTCATCCCACTGTCTCTGGGAAAACGGGTTCTCGGGCCGATCCGTGTCCGGGCAAGCCACTTTCCAGGCGTCCTCTGCGTCGGTCAAGCACGGCACTTCCGAGCTAACCAGGGAAAGAGTTAAAATTTTCCTGGTTAGCTTTTCAGTGCTGTGGACAGAAGACAGGAACACTAGAAGCTGTAAGCTGTAAGTGTAAGCTAACACTAGAAATTTTGCGGACGCCAAGGCCACCAAAACGAATTGGCAGGGTGGCTTGCAGCCACGCTCGGTCGTCCAGGGCCACATTAAGAATGGATGTTAATGTGTTGCGAATAATTTGGTCAATTTTGTCCAAAAGTTGTGGTTTCTTCCAAAGAGGAGAACAACGGAGAAAATACATAAAATTTGGACCAAAACAGCAATATCTTATAATGGTGAATGCCGAATGCAAATTAATTTTGGAAAGTCTATCCGAAATATCATTGAAATGTTTAATTTTGTCGTCGATGAAAGATGAAAAACTTTCTTCAAAAATAGGGGAACCTAGGAGATGCAGGGAACTTTTTTCTAAAATTTTGATTTTTGGGGCTATTGCATTAAATTTATCTATAGTCGATTGTCTGTCGGTAATGTCAGAAAGGTAAATTTCGCACTTTGAGGTATTAAGGTCCAAGCCAATAGATTTAAATTGATTTTTGAGGAGTTGTAGGTCAGCCAAAACCGTGTCAACATCACCTCCTAGCGTTCCATCATCTAAATACCACACATTAAATTTTGAATTTAGTTGTTGAATTATGGGATGAATAGCCAAACTGAAAATGACAGGCCCGAGAGGGTCACCTTGTTGGCAACCAACTGCAGATTCCAAAACATTGTCCTTGTAAAGTAATTTAGAAGGGTGCCTATAACATTGCCACAAAAAACCATAAATTTCGGGTAGTACTTTTTTGACTTCAGCCAACAAAGTGTCCCTATTCACGGAGTTAATGCTACATTGTTTAAAATTTACATTACCCACGATATAATAAGCAAATGGTCTGTACGTGAGTGAGAAGTGTTTACGAGTGTGTGTGCTATGCTGAGTGTAGGCCTCGTCCAAATCTCTCCACTTTTGGCAGTTTTGTGTCATGCATACCATCCAGTTTCATCTAGGCAAGCGTGCTCTATCCTAAACCGCGTCATCGCATCACATCAGGCGGGTTGATCGTCTGTCCACCTAGTTGGTTGTCTTCCCATATTCCTCCGTCCCGTCGGTAGTTTCCACTCCAGCACTTTCCTTCCAGTCTACGGCTTATAATGGGGTAAATGACACTCCAAACTTTTTAAGAGCTGTCAAAACGCGGTTCTCTCATAGATTTTGTATGGCAATAGCCAACTGTGACGTCACTGTTTATTCAAATCAATGACTCAACTATTTATTCATTTCAAAGCAACTAAAAATCGAATTATCGGCAATTAATTGAAAATAAATCGGGTTTTCAGGCCCAAAATAAAGTGTTTTTTAGAGATAGGTGTCTTGGAATCATTGTTTTATGATGGCCTACCCACTTCCACTTTCTTTTTGTTATCCATTCTGCAAGTAGTATGGAACATACCCCGGCCCTGCCCATGCCCATTTTGCATATTACTCGCAAAATGGGTAGCCGATGTGGCTGAACGTTTTTATAGTGGAGACCAGTAGACGCAGGAGAGCTGGAATCCTATGTCCAGCTGTGAACATCTTTCGGTTGTAGTGTCGATCATTATTTACTCTTCTACTTATTTTCCTTTATGTATAGATACATAGTTCTTCGAGGAGCTCGTGGCTAAATAATAACAACCGCTCGGGTCGATCTTTAGGTTAAGCCGTGCTTTTTTTTTTTTTTTAAGGGACAAGCCCGCCACACTGTTCCCAACCACTGTAACTCCTGAAAGCCAGAATCAACAGTGGCGACCACCAGAAAAGCGCCGAGACAATGAATCTCGACGAAGTCCCAGAGAATGAATTTAACTGTCTTGGATCCCGCAACGAAATTAATCAGAAAAGTATAGCGGAGGAGTAGGAAAATCTGTAATTTCCACTTCCCTCCATATCAGCAGGAGACACAAAGAAACAAGGCCAATAGGCGCAAAGGGACGTTCACAACTGGGATAGGCCCAGTTGCCTAGCACCACGGATAAAATATTAACATTAATGGGTCCTAAGTTGTGAGCAGTTATATTTGATTCCAATAATAGGTATGGCAAAAACGCTTGAACGCACGGAAATTTGTTCTAGTTTCTACAAGGTCTGTGTAGTAAATAACTCCGGATGTAACCTGTACACTATCCAACATAATATTGCGTTCATTCTGCCAAAGACTGCACTCCCATACAATATGATGTGCTGATTGTTCATATTCGCAGTCAGATGTGGAACATTGACAAAGAGGCGAGTCAACAAGCTTGAAGGAAAATAATTTACTCTTAAAGTTACCATGACCGGTGAGAAATTGAGCAACACAGTGATCAACCTCCAGCCATGTCCTTGCCTACGTTGCTAAGCCGTGCTTGCCTAGGTTGGTCTGTGGATGGGTGACCACCCATTACTATAGCGAGATTCCTCCGTGCCTCGGAAAGCACGTTAAGCAGTTGGTCCCGGCTGTCATTTGTGATCTTTGACAGTCGTTACAGGTAATTCATCTCATGATCTCATTCAAATTCACGTCATGTTCAGTCATCGTAGTAGCCCAAAAAGCCTGACAACCAGTCTTACCAAGGGGCATCGTATTACCCAGTACTAACTGGGTTGTGGAGGTCAGATAGGCAGTCGCTCCATTTAAAATACTGGTATTCAGCTGCATCCGGTTAGACTGGAAGCCGACCCCAATAAAACTTGGGAAAAGTCTAGGCAGATGATAATGACGACATAGTTCTTCTAAGCTTGTATTGATAAATTATATTGGTATTTACTATAGATCTATGCACTTACTGTTCTGTGGATCTAGTTATAAATGTATTGGAATGCCTAATATAACTGAGCCATTCTATTTAACCTGTCAGATAAATTAGACTT
Source organism: Xestia xanthographa (assembly GCA_905147715.2). Taxonomy (NCBI): domain Eukaryota; kingdom Metazoa; phylum Arthropoda; class Insecta; order Lepidoptera; family Noctuidae; genus Xestia; species Xestia xanthographa. The sequence continues at coordinate 6,904,994 of LR990655.1, forward strand.
ACAGCTAAGATATAACATGTAGTACCTGCACCTAAATATTACATAACGCTCTAGGCTCTACGTGTCGAGCTAGTCGAGTCGCGACAGGCGCCCAACTGTCTTGTACTAAACATACAAATGATTTAATATGTTTACTGAAGCAATGTATGACTTTCGTAAAATGTTCCTCTAGTGTTCGAATTTATTGATTCTAATACCGAGATAAAAATACATACATAATGTATATTAAATAACTTAATACGGGACTCTAGGAAGTTTTTGTTATCTTCGGAAAAAATAAATAGACTGTCAAGACATTGATCATGTATGTATAAAAATCCAAACTCTGCGACTCAAGAAGTGCGCACAATTACGAATCGTGAGCACATTTCACTTCTTGTGACAGTCATTGTTATTCGGGAATTGTATTAGAAAAGGGCTTAGGTTTAACCAATCACCAGATATAATGAAATATAACGCCCAAAAAATCGTAAGTACCTACCAGAATTTAATCCCCATTTTAATATGAAATTATCACCAAAAAACGTAAAGTCTGCTAACCTAAAAAAGGCAAGTATCTTCAGAATAATCGCTGAGCTACCCAAAAAGGCCACGCATGTACCAAATATGTACTCGCATTTTATTTAAAAATTTCATCCAAATATGTTACACAATTTTATCCTAATAAAGTAAATTAATATACAAAAATCATTGTTTACCCAAAAAATATAAATGAAGTTCTAAATTCCCTTCTCCTGCCAAACAATACTAAAGCCAACCCAAATTTAGAAGGGACGGGGGACACTTTATATTTGCCTAAAAAGCGAAATCGACGGAGCCCCGCTACGCGGGGCTCCTATTTCTGTCTGCAGGGTTTAAAGGAACCTAACTAACCTAACGTCGGGGTGCCCCAAGTCCTAGTAGTATCCTATACCACTTACGCACACACGTGTCTCCTTCTCGTGGTCGTTCATTATACACATTGCCTGTGCTTCAACTGGCATTCTATACAATGCCTAGGTATTTTATACATTTCCTAGGTAAAGTGTAAAATAGTTTAAACATTGAACATCATTTCATACATTGCCTAAACGACCCCGGCATTCTATACATTTCCTAGGTATTGTATAGAATGCCTGCATTGTACACATTGCCTATAACACATAAATTTTATGGCAAACGTAGTGATATATTTGGGTAGTAATGACACAAAACTTTGCTAGTTAAAATTTGGTGCACGCGTGGCCTTTTTGGGTTATGAAAAGTTTTAGTAGTGCAGGCATGACTTAAATAGCCCGAAAAATTTTGGTACAGGTTTCATTTATTTGTATATATATTTTTTTTTTTGGATGAGGCTGTTTAGGGTAACGATTGTTTTTTTGGTGGTCATTCAATTTCATCCCTTAGAAAAGTGACATAACGTGCGTTGCCCGCATTTAAAAAACAATTATGTGTAGTCGGTGTTAGTTCGACTTTGTGTTTAGTCACTTTTGACACTTTTTAGACACTTTTTGATGTAATATTTGCAAGGATGCAGATCTAGCCTTTTATTTATATATCAATATATCAATGCTCACAGAAGTTGACGCATACCTATATTATCAGTAACCTACAAGAAGACCCATAAGACCCATGGAAGTTAAAACGATTAAAACAATCTAGAACTGGATTTAAGTCTATGTAAAGATCCTACGTCGAAAGATTTTCTAAACCCATTCGATTAAACTTTCAATACACGAACAAGAACAAGCAATCTATAGTTTTATAGCATTACTATGATGTAGTGCTAAATAAGGGGCATTGCGCTAGATATAAATCTGTCGCAACACGGCGCCCGGCGGTCTTGTTGCGTCTGCGCACACCTTGTTACATCACGTGGTACATATCAAGAAAATTCCCCTTGTTTACGCACAAGACTGGAATTGTAAACTAGCGATTTATACGATGGAGTAAACACTGAATATTCTAGTCGATTTTAGGCAGCTGTTGTAGGTAAACAATATTTGTAGGAATAGGAAACATCGGTATAGCCACAGCTATGTTTAATTTTTTATCTCTCGATCTGCGAGTGCAAATTAACGAATAAGTATCTAAACATATTTATTTGTTTAGATATAATAAAATTAAAGTGAAAATAACAGCTTTACACCTGAATGCATATGAGAGCAAATATTCGGTTCTTATAATATTTTTTTGTCTGTCTGTCCGTCTCTCTTTCGTCCGTTTCTCTGTTCCGGCTAAGCTCCGAAACGGCTGGACTGATTTTGGTGAGACTTTTACTAGAAGATAGCTGATGTTATAAGAAGTACATAAAGCTACTTTTATTTTAGAAAAAGGATTTGGGTAAACAGCTAGTACCTAAACAATAAACAATCTACTTTGTTTGCTCTTTTGATGATTAGAATTATTTCCCAATCGCGTGCCCAAGTTTGAAGTTGGATTTAATCCAGCTTTAACTGTCTCTTGCTATTTAATTGTCTGTTAATCACAATATACCAAACATTAAAAAAACAAGCCGTTGTTGCCCGTCTTGTCTCTTTCAAAAGCTATCATATCGGTATTTCTTTATAGCACCCAAAGAACACAATTTAAAAAAACTAGTTAAACTGATAATTGAACCATCTAGCGGTAAACTTTATAGTTATATAAATTACGTAGATACAATAACGACAGATTCGTTTGATCAACGTTTCTAACAGTATTATCAACCGTACAAAGATATAAGAAAACCACTTTATTATCACAACAAACACAAGTTTCTAGGCAATAATCTAATAATTCTAATAAACACCGCGGCTTGTTCTCGAGCTCGTAAGTCCCGCAGACAAGATCGGCGTGTGTTCTCGAAAGCGGGATCGGCCGCGGGACACAAATCATGGCAGTCCCGCCCCATTCTTACACAACCGAGTCAGGAAACAGGCCCGTTGTGGACTCAAAAAATTGTTTAGTATCGTACTAGCTTTGCTTGAGCTTTTGTTGTTGAAAAAGTGGAGCAGGTATGTACGGGAGAGAGGTGGGTAACCTAATCAATTTATCACTTGTTGTTGGTCTACGAGTTGGGTACTCTTTGGTTGCGGCGTTGTCGGTTGCTGTCGCGCCGGTGTCGTACCATGGCAGCGCTTTAGTTTTATGAATGGTAGAGCGAATCCGGCAGTTAATATATTTAAAATGAACCAAGTCTTTTGCAGTTTTATGCATTATTGACGTGGAATCTTTACCGACCATTACACTCACGGGTGTCGCATAAGGCGACTAATGTCTGAGGCAGAACACTTTGCGCCTCTGTAGACCAGAGAATGGGCAGCAGCGTTTTCTGTTAGTCTTTCATCACTGCGATCTCCAATCCGCCTGCCAAGCGTGGACATTACGGCAAATTCCTCACATCATCATGGCTTTTGTCCAGCAGTGGACGTTATGGGCTGTTGTTGTTGTTGTTGTTTACCGACCAATCTTATCTGTCTGGAATATTAATTAAATTTTAAGCAATGGGTCTAATACCCGCTGAACTTAAGCTGAAAATTACCTATTTTTAATACCTAAAAACTTTAAATCAGGTACCTAAGCGACGTGTGACAGTGAGGGCCAGATTACAACCTCAATGGTGTTTTCCTGCAAAAGCAGAGCACTGGTTAGACCTCAAGTATTAAAGATGATTTGCTTCTTGCAGATTATTTTCGTCTTCTGGTCTTGTACAACCTTATAGCTGAAACTAACACACATACCTACACACACCGGGACGGTATCTGGGGTCCCGGTGTATAGAGTGAACTTGCCAAAATCTCCTTTCGAGAAGCATCTGCAAACAGCACCTTTACGAGGTCATTAAGAGTCCACATCACTGGGTCGTTGATGTCTGCTGATCAAGGAGAAGACGTGGTACTCGGTTAGTACTCAGATGGATGATTCGGCCAATGATATCACGCTACCTTGTCTAGCCCTTGGTTTTCACGTGCCCAAGCCATAACATAACATCACGCCTGGGATCCCCGAAGGGTTAGGCAGAGGCCATTTATTTCGCCAGTTCTGTTTAAGTCCCATCTAATGGGAGCGAGCCTACAGCGAGCAACCGGACGCAAATCCAGACTCCATGACTGCTACTCAAAAATTAAAATTCAAAATCCTGACTGACTGACTGATTATATATCAACGCACAGCCACAGACATGTTTGGAGGGTGAATTCTTTGTGAAGAGACGGTATCCACTACCTAGAAAGTTCTAAAGTTTAGAGTATGAATATGGATGGGTATAAGAGTAGAGGACGACCAAAGAAACGGTGGATGGACCGTGAATAGGATGATGTGGCAAGAAAAGAGGTGTCTGATGATATGACGAGTAAAAGAGAAGAATGGATGAAGAAGACATGATGCACCAACCCCAAATATATTGGTTTAAGGGCAGGAGAATGATATAAGTAAATGATATAAATAAATCTACACGAGGAGCTCGTGGCTAAATAATAACAGCCGCTCGGGTCGATCGTTAGGTTAAGCCGTGCTTGCCTAGGTTGGTTGTGGATGGGTGACCACCCATTACATACCGAGTTTCCTCCGTGCCTCGGAAAGCACGTTAAGCAGTTGGTCCCGGCTGCCATTTGTGATCTTTGACAGTATCGTTACAGGTAGTCAGTGGCCCAAAAAGTCTGACAACCAGTCTTACCAAGGGGTATCGTATTACCTAGTACTAAATTGGTTGTGGAGGTCAGATAGGCAGTCGCTCCATGTAAAATACTGGTATTCAGCTGCAGCAAACTTGGGAAAAGGCTAGGCAGATGATGATATAAATAAATCTATAATACATCAATAAATGCATCCTCAGTTACGGAGATTCTCAGTCTATCGCATTATTTCATAATCATATTCAAACTAACAATCCTCGTTTCTTCACAGCCATATTCAGCATCTTCCTACATCGTAGCTTCTATCCCAATATGGACGACGATGGTTCCTCACAACAATTTATATGAAGCAACAGCTTGAAAGTGAGTGGCGTCAATAATTTACTCGTTGAAACTCAGAGGGATTTACGAGAACAACACACTATTATTATTGTGAACTAATTTCGGAGAGTTATTGTGCTTTGAATTGTAATTGAAAGAAGCCCACGCTTTGATGTAGGACTTGGGATGTAGGTACGTGTCTGTTATGAAATGTGAAGACATGAACAAAATAGTTTTATATCTATACTTCTATTCTTATATTAGAAAGAGGTAAAATTTAATGTAAGTTTGTACCTATCTAAGGGTTATTAATCTGCGGAACTAATGATCCAATTCTAAACATTTTTTCTCTGATAGATACCAAATTATTTTTATATCCCGTATATTAGCTTTGCTACGTCTACGATACAATAGCCAAACATAAAACAACACAATCGAGCATCTCCGTTACACCCGTAAAACATAGCTAGCTACTGAACTACTTACTAAATGAAAGTCTACCTAAATACCGCAAAACAGTGTCTTATTCCAAACATTCGTGACTAAAACCGCCTTTAAAACAGTTCCATTCAGTTCAAAGATCAAGCTGTAGAATAAAAATTCTAAACTGTTCCGATATTCTGCATGAAATATTCAAATCCAGGCAATTATTCGGCTGTTTAGACTAGAGAGATATCGTTTTGAAGCGTGTGAGTGTTATCTGAGCGTTTTCTGGTTGGAAACAATAGCCTCTATTCTCCTAAGCCGAGGCCTCGGCTTCGAAGCAAGGCGAGGCAATCAAAGCTTGCAATAGAGCGCTAGGAACCGGAACGCGACAGTTATTCCGCTCTTCTCCAACTAACGGTCCCACCATTTGCAGTACTTTTTCTTTGTGCTCGACTACTAACAGTGCAACTACGAAGATACTCGATTTAATATCGTTTTGCATCAGTATCAGTCAGTTTTGGTAAAAGCATGCGACATTGTGAAAAGTGATGAATCTTTTTTTATCATTATTTTATTATTCATATATACTTTTTAAGTTTATCTTCACAGACATCGGTGAAGGAAAACATCGTGAGGTAACCTGGACTTTATAATTAATAAAGTCTGAAATCGCCAACCCGTCTTGAACAAGCGTAGTGATCGTGCCTTCTCTGTCAAGAAGAGGCCTTTGCCCAGCAGTGGGATAGCATAGGCTGGTTTTATTATTCTATTTTATTATTTAACTTTTCTTGTTAGTGTATTATAGTACTATCACTTCACCCACGACTTCTTTCGCAAAAATTGTGATAGCACGGATAATATGCATGATATACATATATCTAAATATAATTTATAGCACATACTATTTCTTCGTACTTTTCTGTCAGTGAAATAATTTAAAAAATTGGATCATTAGTCCCGGAGGTTACCCCCTACATACAAACTTACAAACAAATTTTACCTCTTTTTACTAATATTAGTTTAGAAGTATGGGAGGATCATCTTCTCAAGAGAGAACTTCTCAAGGGTTAAAAGAATGGACACGAAACTTTGTATAAGTACTCGTTCAATTTGTATAAATAAACATAATTTCTATTGTTACCTGATCTTTCAGCCAAGATTGTCTCCTTACGAGGGAACTCTTCAACGGTTAATAGACCGGACATGGGACTTTGTATAGGTACGCGTTCGACTTCTAATTAAAGAACTGGATTGTTCAAAACTAATCATCACCTTGCAACAAGGAGGCGTTACATATCAAGTCAAGTCAAGTCTTCAAGTCATTCGTGGTACGAGTTCCAACCCACCATCTACAGACCTGCTTGAAAGAGGAATTTTGGCCGAAGGGTGTCGTATATCGACGTTTCCGAGGGCGGTTACGCGACACCACGCAGCGGAACACGACTCCGACAACGTTGCGTGTATAGTTTTAGTCTATTATTGTTGTAGTCTAGTATGTATTAGTATATTATTGTTGTTAAATATTATTTTGTGTATTTTTTCTATGGGTCTTAGCTACCTGATAGTAAAATGATTATTATTATTATATTTCCAACTAAGAAAACTAAAAAGGATTCGATAGACTTTTTAAAGAAATCGTTTTATTTTTTTACTGTGAGCCTAGCGCAAGTTTTTAACACTGAAAACTACTCGATCTCGTCAATTTGTAAGGAAAAAATATGTTTCCCAACTTTATTTATTTATTTATGTAAACACAAAATAGTTTACAGGACAATATATTTAAATAGAAGAGTACAAAGGTACTGCTTATCTTATCTTTGTCACCAAAGGCGCTAGTTTATTTTCAGTACAAATCGTTTTCATTTACTCGATCGAATAACTACAAAATCTCGCAACAAGTCCTCTGATTTGGAGCGACCGATGGTAGCGCTGTGTTGGAGTACGTTCACCACGCTTCGTCGTCGGTTAGCAGTTTCGTTATTTTTGGATTATTTTCTACTAAATCGTGTTTAGACACTTTCTGATGATATCGTTGTTATTTTTCGTTGTTTTTTAAACGAAATGTTTTTTTATATGGAAGATTGAATTAAGTGGTATCGTTTCCTATTTCATTGCAATTATGTATTAGTATCTTATGATGTAGAGATTGGCACAATAAAATAGAGGCCTATACACAACAGTGGGTGAATTAAGGATGCGGATGGTGATAATGACGATTTTATGAACATACAGCGTGTATATGTATGTGCGTGTGTGTGTATGTATGTGGCGTGTGTGTGTATTTAAAGTGAGAAGGGCAGGCGAATATGAAATTGCAATGCTTGTAAAAGGCTGCTAAGTCATAAGTAGGTACTAACATATTTTAACACCATATTGTACACTTGGTTCGCAATAAATGATTTGACTTAAACAACCTCATCACGTAGCCGTCAACCAAGCATTCTGCACATCAAATTAAGTAACTTTACGCAAAAAATATTGCTGGGAAACGACTTTTTTTTTTTGGGGTGAAAAATCATGTTTTGTGATAGAACTCAATGTAACGCATTCAAAACATTGTGCTGATGGATGAATTAAATAATACGGGGGTCGTGGAGGTGTTTAAAGTAAAAGTTTAAAATCTTTCATTTAAAACTAGTTTTTTTTTTTTTTACTTATGAAAAAGTTGGAACTTTGACCCCCAATATCTCCGTAACGAGAAGGTTCCCAGGTAGAACAAAAAAATGATCGCAATGACGGGGAGAACAGGTGCCTTTCGGCTTCGTTAAAAGGTTTTTTACACCCTTTATTAGCAATCAGATTGACTGATCGACTGCCTCGTTGGTCCAGTGGTCGCAATCGCGACTGCTGAACATGAAGGTCCTGGGTTCGATTACCGGGTCGGTCAAATTGTGTTTTGGTTTTTCCGTCAGGAATTTGTCAGTAGCAGCCACGGAGTCTGGATTTGAGCCCGCTTGATGGCAATATGTGCGAAACCAGAAGGGTATTCAAATCCAGGCTTAAGTGGTGCCAAGATCATCAGGACCAATTAAGAATGGATACCCTTGCTGTGAAGCACTCGAACGGCGACTTCCGGGGTTTTTGGAAGGGTACAAAAAAGTTAAACTTAGGTTCTGGCCTACCGGTGAGCGTCGACGGGGTTAGTGAATCGGGAGATATAGCTAGTCTATTTAAGTCCTACTTTTCTGTAAAGCCACAGTTGGGAACGCGGATCGCGGAGGCCAATGCTGAAGAGCTACGGGAGTAATGGAGACCAGGATTTTGGCCAATGAGGTGGGGAAAATCATAAAATGTATGACCAGGGGAAAATCTCCTGGCCATGATGGCCTAAGTATTGAACACCTACAGTATGCCGGCCCGCATGTGTCTAGGGTTTTAGCTATGTTCTACTCGCTATGCCTGAGCCATTCATACCTGCCGTACGACTTCATGAGAACTGTAGTAGTGCCTGTGGTGAAGAACAGAACTGGTGATCTAGCCGATAAAACTAACTACAGGCCTATCTCTCTTGCTACTGTTATAGCAAAAGTGTTTGACAGTTTGCTTGATACACGGTTAAATAAACTCGTGTCACTGCATGACAATCAGTTTGGCTTTAGACCTAAGTTATCTACAGATAGTGCAATACTGTGTCTCAAGCATACTGTCAGATACTACACGGCTAGAAAAACACCAGTGTACACGTGCTTCCTCGACCTGTCCAAAGCCTTTGACCTGGTTTCGTATGATTTGTTGTGGCAAAAACTTGAGGGCATAAACATGCCGCATGAACTTGTTAACATCTTCAAGTATTGGTACGAACACCAGGTTAACAATGTTAGATGGCCGGGGGCATTATCGGAGCCATACAGGCTTGAGTGTGGGGTGAGACAAGGTGGGTTGACTTCACCCACACTTTTCAATCTCTACATGGATGCACTCGTCGTCGCGCTCAGTAGTCGGCATGTAGGCTGCCATGTTGATGATGTTTGTGTAAACAATCTGAGTTATGCAGATGACATGGTGCTGCTGAGCGCGTCGGTTTGTGGATTACGCAAGCTGCTGAATATCTGTGAGGACTATGCGGGCAGCCATGGTCTTAGTTATAATGTCGCGAAAAGCCAATTCATGGTATTTCAGGGAGGCGCCAAATGCCCAGAGCAAGTACCACCTATTCGTTTGAATGGTGTACCGTTGGAACAGGTGGATCAATTTAAATACTTGGGGCACTGGGTAACAGCCGATCTGAAAGACCATGTCGATATTGAGAGGGAGCGGAGGGCACTGTCTAAGAGAGCAAATATGATAGCCCGTAGGTTTGCACGTTGTTCAGATCAGGTTAAAATCACGCTTTTCAAAGCTTTCTGCACCTCTTTATACACATGCAGCCTATGGGCATCTTACTCACAAGCTGCTTACAGTGCCCTTCGTGTCCAATACAACAACGCGTTCAGGGCAGTGTTGAGGCTACCTCGTTTCTGCAGCGCCTCGGGCATGTTTGCGGAAGCGCGCACCGACTGTTTCCACGCCACCATGCGCAAGCGGTGCGCGTCCTTGGTGCGCAGGGTGCGGGCTAGCTCCAACACGGTCCTGGCGATGATTGCTCAGCGACTGGATTGCCCCTACGTTGGGCATTGTTGTAGCAGGCATATTGCTGGTGTTTGATTTGTCGTTTTATACAGCTCTCATGTCATTTTATTTTATTTTTTGCTTCTGACATCAACTTAAATTCGTTATTTTAATTCATTGTTTTATTTAATTTGTATTTAATTTAATATTGTATTGTGCCATTGACATTAATTGATTTGACCTGACATTTATTTGTTCCTAATGTTTTAATTATTTTTGTCATTGAATTCACTTTATTATTATTATTATTTTTTATTGCTTATTATTCAATCAGCAGCCTAAAATGGACAAAAATGTTGTTTATGTGTTGGTTTCTAATATGGGTCAATGACCTGAAATAAATGTTTTTTTTTTTTTTTTTTTTTTTAATAGGCGCGCCCCCTATTACATCGGACTTAAACATAATTGGCGAAATGTCGGTGTACTACTAGACACTCCTCTGCTCGTGTCTGCTAATTGTATTGATTGATTGAAAATTATGTCAGTCTTATCTGTACTTAATGTTACTTTTCTGGGATATACACAATAATATTACTACCTATAGGATGAAATCACTCCACAAATCAGCTTATGAACAATCGTCTGATAGATAGATCCCGGTTCCAATTCGTTTACGACTCCACTGGAATTCACGCAATGCATTCTAGGTAATCAACAACAACAACAGCCCATAACGTCCACTGCTAGACATAAGCCTCTCCCATAATGGGAGGAATTTGCCGTAATCTCCACGCTTGGCAGGCAGATTGGAGATCGCAGTGATGAAAGACTAACAGAAAACGCTGCTGCCCATTCTCTGGTCTAAGGAGGCGCAAGGCGTTCTGCCTCAGACATTAGGTAATAAATGCACACTACTGTCGTATTTACAAAAAAGAAGTATCCTGCCATCAATATCTCAGATTTATTCCAGACTATAAGGAGAACCCGCGTGCCCTAAGTAAAGCATAGTATTAAGTTATTAGAAGGGTGTTTACTTTAAGTATGGTACTTATAGGTTAGGCCTGGGGCCACTCGGTACCCCGTGTTATAAATCTAAGCTATATCATAAAATCTCCAATAACCACCGACTACCGCGCGACCGTTAGCTGCTGCCTAGATCTAGGATAATACTAAAAATAATTGCGGATTCTAAAATACGATGTTTTTAGTTTTGAGCCACTTGGTACTTAGCTGGGTAAATCTAGATCAATGTCTTGTAAATAAAATACGTAGTATTCGCTTCGTTTTGGATCCAGCGATTCGCTCCCAGACCGTAACATTACTTCTTTGAGCCTTCCAATAATCCAAATCACTTATACAAGAATCCAAGATACTTCTAAAAATTTAATAGCCCGTAAAACTGTTATTGGAGTAACAATCAAACATAATTAATTAATTGATAAGAGTAAGCCGTCAGAGAAAACAAGCTGTGCGGAACCAGCCACGATGTTAAAAGCAAGATTTTTATGCGTCAGTTGTTTGATAAACCTTGCATGCTTCATAATCGTTAAGTGTAAGATGGAACCTTTCATAGTCGGCGGGAATTTTGCTCATATATCTCGATTTCCTCACTCTGTTTTCATGAGTATCTCATGTGTTGATGAGGAGGACTTACCTCAGTCTTGGGTCTGTGGAGGTTCGATTGTGAATCAGGCGATAACACTTACTGCAGCCCACTGCTTGTCCGGGTGTGGACCCAAAAGCAACATCAGTGTGGCTGTGGGGAACTCTCACAAGGATCAAGGAGAGCACTCCGTAGTCCACAGTTTCATAATACATGATGACTATGATGCGGAACAGACGACCTGTGATATCGCACTAGTGAGGGTCAACCCTACGATAACATTCAACAGTAATGTGCAGAAAGTGGTACTGATGAAGAATCCGCCGTATTTTGAGAGGGCGCAAATAGCTGGCTGGGGACTTATTCATGTGAGTCCTTTCTTTAAGAATTACACTATTAAGGAATAAGGATGATGACTGATTAATAAAAATATGATTCTGTTTAGTCCGTCAGTTACATTATCAAAAAATATTGGATACGTGTTTTTTGTTTTTTCAAATTAATAAAAATTGACGAAAATAAAACGTGTCGAAAATCATGAGTGGGGGCTTGTGACGTCACATTTGAGTTAAAAAATTACTCAAATGTAACGTCACACGAGTTTTCGACACACTGTATCGTCTTCAATTTTTTGTTTACATGAAACATGAAAAAACTATTATGTCCAATATTTTTTGGAAATCTATCTGACGGACTAATTAGTTTTTTTTTTGTTATCTACCCTATTATGCCAGATTTGTGTGAGGCGTCATTTTCATTACATGTTTGAACTGACCAAGATACACAGCAGTAGGCATCTCAGATGTGTTTCTGTCCCAGAGACACAAGTCCAACCATAAGCAGCATATAACGTTGGGGACGTTGGTAACGTCGAACGATTCAAACTGCTGGAACTCAAGCCTCGTCTCTTTAAGAGGACTGAGGAAACTTGTGGATCATAATCCCAGTGCGGGTTCGTGTACACTGTGTGTCTTTTATTACACTGACCCTCTATTACTATCATATTACATACACGAAACGACAACCATGAAGCACTCCCACCAAACTGTAAACAATTCAAAACATCAATGATTCACACGTCGGTCGACACCGTTCCAATTTAAAAATCATAAAAAAACAGGACATCATTATTATCATTTGCCTAGCTTTTCCCAAAGTATGTTGGGGTCGGCTTCCAGTTTTACTGGATGCAGCTGAATACATTTTAGTTTTACATGCCTCGATACCTTGTCTTGTCGGACGCGATCCCTCACCTCCCCCTCCCTCCCTCCTCCTCTCCCTCTCTCCTCTTCCTCCTCCCTCTCTCTCTCTCCTTGTCGCTGTCGCCTCATCCTTTCCGATCCGATCCGATCCGATGCGTTGCGAGCAGTTTGGTGCAAATCATCCTTTAGGGTTTCTTTTTATTTTTGAGGTACGGAACCTTAAAAACATTACAAATTTTTTAAACGTTTTTTTTAAATGACAAGCTTTTATTGAAATGAAAAGAAGAACATTAGGTTTATCCATCAACATTGACCGCGTATACAAAGTTTCGTGTCCGTGCTATTAACTATTAACCATTGAGGAGTTCTCTCGTAAAGAGGCGATACTGGCTGCAAGATCTTGATCATGTTTGTCATAAAAATGTAATGTCACTAGAACCAAAGGTGTGTGCAAAAATTTCAGCTCAAACGGATAGCAACAGTCTGTCGCAAAATGGTTTGCAAATGAAGCGGATGACTTTTACATACATAATTATGTACTATCGAGGACACTCCCGCCTGACCACCACTAAGTTAATTTTTGCTTGCACTCGCAACATAGAAACGCTCTCTAGCCCCGCCCCGTTGACTTTGTATAGAAATAATGAATGAAAAGATACCGAATCGGCCGAGCGCACTGACGACGCACTCCAAACGAGAGTTATTGTTATTTTGCGCGCCAAAGTTGACGCTTTCCTAATAGGCCCAAACTTTAAGGGGGCGTGGCTCGGTGCCTCTGCATGATTTAAATGAAAAATTTTTAAACTGGTCAGGCGGAAAAGACCAGGATAGTACGTGTAAGTTAATTAATACCTTAAAATAATAGGTACCCAACGCTTTTACAGGAAAAAAAAGAGTTAACGACAGATCTACTGAAGTTCGTGGATCAATACGTGTGGTCTCGCGACAACTGCGAGAAATACTTACAGTTGTGTAAGACGCTACCCAAAGGCACCTTCTGCGCGAGCAGCCGAAACCGAAATGATTATTCTGCGCGGTAAGTTTTAAGAACCACTACTTACTGGATTGTACGACTAGCTGGCTCGATGGTAAGTACTTTAGGAACGAAGTACGAAGGGTGACCAACGGGACCCTTACACGTTACAAGATTCGACGCACCGTCGCGGCGCGCAACGGGCACTACTGCTCCTAACACACCGCACCATGCGCTCCCGCATCTTCGTAAACAACATCGCACATTGCCAAATGTTTGTGTTTGGGCGTGTGATAACGCGGGCCACTGCACGCGCTGCCTCTCGTTAACGGAAAACCGCGGAATGCACCGCGTTTCCGTAAATGAGCGGCTCCGTAGATAGATAGTTGAAATTTTCACAGAATGTGTATTTCTGTTACCGTTATAACAACAATTAAAATAAAAAAAAACATGCGGGGCAGTCTTTGGGGACTGCTGATAGAAGTGAAAACTATGTAACTTGTGAATTGTATCGTCGAGCTGTGTGTGAGTGCAATATTTTTTTTAGATTTGTGTGTTCATCCCACCTCCCCCCTCAGCCGTCCCTCTCCCCCCTCCCCCCCTTAGGCCTCGCCCCAGTCGTAGTACTGCTACGGGTTTTGGTGCTACGCCGTAGCGGATCGGCTACGAGTGCCACGAAAAGCGTACGTGACGGTCACGCGAGTTCCATGATTTTTGTTCACCCAAAAAGTGCTCAACGCACCTAAAGAAGTTTTCACTTTAATAAAAAATAAAGGGGGCTTCCCTAATACGATGATACGGAACCCTTCATGTACACGAGTCCGACTCGTACTAGGCTGGTTTTTATATGCGAGATATCACTGAAATGTCATATCTCGCATATAAAAAATCAATCAACACACAGACACTTTTATTATTATTACCGTCTTGCAACGTTGCTTGGCGGCACAAACAGTTTTACCGACCCCCACAACTTTACAGCGGAATGCCGCACTGCCCTGACTTCATGAGAATTCATGTACCACGGAAGCTGGGTTATAGATATTTATTCTGACTAGAATATATACAGGGTGTAAACAACCTCATCACAAAGCCGTCAACCAAGCATTCTGTACATCAAACAAAGTAACTTTACGCAAAAATTATTGGTGGGAATAGACTTTTTTTTTTGGGTGAAAAATCATGTTTTGTGGTAGAACTCAATGTAACACACTCAAAACATTGTGCTGGATAGATTAAATAGTACGGGGGTCGTGGAGGTGTTTAAAGTAAAAATCTTAAAATAAACACTAGTATTTAAAAAAAAAAAACTTGTCAAAAAGTTGGAACTTTGACCCCCAATATCTCCGTAACTAGAAGGTTCCCAGGTATGGTGTAGAACAAAAAAATGATCGCAATGACGGGGACAACGAGTGCCTTTCGGCTTCGTTAAGAGGTGATTTACACCCTTTATGTAACGGATATAGATGGGTATGTAAAATTAGTCTAAACTCTAAACACAACGGTACAGCTTATCATTTCAAAATAATTAAAACTGAAGTATTTTTTCATTAGGGTTAGGTACATACGTAGGTTAGAACTGTGATCAACCATGTGCGACATAAGTTTTTAAACTGTCATTTTTATTTGCAAGCAGAACCGCTGATTCATCTAGTACCTAGTGTACCTACCTATCAATGATCGAAGAAAAGGACAAAACTGAATTAGTATGAAGCTTGGTACTTTATTCAAATTGAACGCAACCACAGATTTTACTGTATTAATCGGAAGAGGATAAAATATAATTTAACTTAACTAAATCCTAATCACGTAAATATCCTGCAAAATAAAGATATTATTTTTTTAAGTTTTTTATTTTTAGTTCACAATGCAACTCAGGTAGATTTTGGTAACACCGTGTTTTACGTTCCTATCCTATCGCAGCGCTAACTAAGAATTGTGAGGCTGGTCGTACTGAAACGCATTTTTGGTAATCAAAGTAATAAGAATGGTTACGAGAATATAATGAAAAATAAAAATGAAAAACAAGGTGTACCTACTTACCGACATGTTTGTGCTTTGAGCAAATATACTTAAGAATGCATTCAGCGTAATTCGGAACACGCTGCGTTGAATGACATTTGACAAAAGCTAGATGTCAATGTCACGATAGATAAGTCCGTCAGACAGTTGAGACAGTTAGTGATTTGACTGCGTGTGTTCTGTTCAGTGTATTATTCGGTGCAAAAATAGAGTGCATCATGTATATTAGAGAGATAAAAATACCACCTGTGCATATTTGTAATAATAAATTAGAATTGGGCCCAAACTCAGCACAGCGCCATCTATTGACATTATTAAAACTTCTCTACATCTAACCTAAATAGTAGATCTTTGGACATTATTTTCTCGAAAATGCAGGCAATTTCCAGCTTGAAACTTGAGATTAGGCAGTCTATTGTGCAGTATTATCGGTGTTAATTTTCTTTACAGTGGTTAGATTATCTCAGAATAAAGTACCAAAAATGACCATGTCCTTTCATTGGTACATAAAACAATACGACCTTATGCATCGGCTAATTAAGTGATAAGGTTTCGCTACCCACACGCAGTTGACTTTCTTGAAAAAATCAGACAGACGTTTCAGTAAAGTAATGCTCGGGATAAGATATATTCTAGTTTTCATGAGTTGGACAACCTTCATAGAATGCCTGATGGAACCGTTAATAGTTGGTGGACAAACAGCGCGCATTGAAGATTTTCCTCATTCCGCGTTTATATATATTAAATGTATCGAAGGTGACAAAACTGATACTGGGTATTATATCTGTGGCGGGTCTATTATAAATGAAAGAATAGTACTGACGGCTGCGCATTGCTTCGAGGATTGTTCTCGTAGTAGCAACGTCAACGTCTCCGTGGGGCACAGACATAGGAATAAAGGTGTTGCATCTACTCTGCTCAAATACTTCATGCATAAAAGATACAATGCTGAAATACCATCCAATGATATAGCATTAGTGAGGCTCAAAACAGTATTAAAATTTGACAAGAACGTGAAAAGGATAGCTGTAATGGAACAGCCACCTTACTTTGAAAAAGCGCAGGTAGCAGGTTGGGGACAGATTAATGTGAGTACTTTTTAACGTGTTTAGTACTACATTAACAAATAAAGCCTACTAAAGCTGATAAGATATCACAACAGGGCTTGGAAGATTTTTCCTCACTTTCGCCATTTTTTAAAAGTCGCGGCCACGTAGGTACCGAACCTATATTAATCAGTAGCTGGTATCAATACAAACAACTTTTGTTTGAGACGAAATGTTCTAAAGTGTTTCGTTTTGTTCGATCAGCCGATTAGAAAAGGGTTCGGAGTAATTTATAAACGTGTATTTGTCGACAGTAATTAGTACCTATATAATATGCCCTTAAAGTATCGGTAAACCAAACACAGGATTCAGGAAGTTTGTTGAAATGAGCCGTCTAGTAGAACGCTAGGCTGCTAATTGAAAAGCATATGCGTCCTTTAAAAATCAGGTAGTTATTACGATCATCTGCCTAGCCTTTTCCAAACTTTGTTGGGGTTGGCTTCCAGTTTTACCGGATGCAGCTGAATACCAGTATTTTACATGGAGCGACTGCCTATCTGACCTCCACAACCCAGTTAGTACCAGGTAGACTGGTTGTCGGACTAGTTGGGCCTCTGACTACCTAACGACTGTCAAAGATCTACAAATGACAGCCGGGACCAGTGGCTTAACGTGCTTTCCGAGGCATGGAGGAAACTCGGTATGTTATGGGTGGACACCCATCTACAGACCAACCTAGGCAAGCACGGCTTAACCTAAAGGTCGACCCGAGCGGCTGTTATTATTTAGCCACGAGCTCCTCCTGGTAGTTATTACGATTTACGATAATTATTTAAGATTCCTAAAATACAATCATATTTCATGCTTACAGGAACAAAATCATGTATATGGACATTACCTTAAATACCTAGAGCAATGGGTGCAATTAAAATGCAGAGGAAAGTCTTCAATGCCCAAAGGTACTATTTGCGCCCGCGGTGAAGATTCAAATTCTTATGCAAGTGGGTAAGACGAGTGAAAAGTAACAATATTGTCTAGCTATTAAGTCTAGCAACGGCTGAGCTTGTCCGTCTAAGGCGTTAAGCTAAAAGTAGAGTTATTGTAGGGTTTCCGAGCGGAGCGAAGGAGCTTTGATTTCTAGCTAGAATCCTGAGAGCAGCGAGGGCTTGACGTTTGCCCAAGACGAAGACACTTTTATCGCCGCGGAGTGTACGCTACTTTTCACACCTACTACGAAGAAACAAAAACCAATTCCGTTTTCGAAACATGGCGTCGCACACCAATATTCTACTGCGGGGGTGCGCCAGTGTTCGTAGATAGATACAAATACACCGAATTAGTAATTTTTAATAACTATTTGCCGATAAGCAAGCGTTAAGCCGATTGTAGGGTGTCATGCGTGAACGGGATCAGGCAAAACATATCCACAAACTTCGTTAACATGTGATACTTTTAGTGGATGATAACACCATTTTTTTTTTGGTCGGGGGCTAAAACAGTTTTGTTTTATTAATCAAAATAATTATGATGTGTTCGGGACGTACCTGCGCTTTTTTGTTGCCATGTAAGTTTCCTCATTTTAGTACACTTCATTTAATTTATCTAATAAAAAGGATTACATAATAAAATTATTAAGTAAAAAAACCTTTTATAAAATAAGTTTTTTATAAAAATGCACAGAATAGAAAAAAATACACCTTTTAGTAAATGAAAACAAAAACCTTTCATAAAAGCTTGTCGCGTGAATGGTAAAAGCAAAAGAAAAACTGTACGCGACAAGCTTTTATGAAAGCTAATACTTATTATTATAATAATAATATTTTTATTTTTTTATTTTTGTTGTAATCATTCAACTCGTATAAAAATTTTCGTGTCCGCGCCATTAACCGTTGAGGAATTTCCTTGTAAGGAGACGATTCTGGCTGCAGGACCTATCCTGTTATACCACCTGTAATACCCTAGTATTGATAGATATCATGTTTATCCATCAAATAAGAACGCGTCTACAAAGTTTCGTATTCATGCTATTTACCGTTAAAGAGTTCCCTCGTGAGAAGACAATCCTGCAGGATGAGGTCTCAATACCTAATAATACATTCACGGATCGGACGGGGTTTTATAGGGTGGGCTCTAAGCCCCCTACCTCTTCGTGGTGATAATGGACGCACTTACGTCGGACATCCAGGAGGAGGCTCCCTGGTGTATGCTGTTTGCCGACGACATTGTGTTAGTTGCCGATAGTGGCCTAGAGGTCTAGAGCAGATTGGAGGTGTGGTAGCAAAGATTGGAGAACGTTGGCCTGAAATTAAGTAGGTCCAAAACAGAATACTTTTTCTGTGATTTCGGCGGTCTCTCCAGTCCTACGCCCATAAGCCCATAACTCTTGCCGGAACGCCCATACCGATCTGTTCCGATTTCCGGAACCTCGGGTCGCTTGTCCAAGGGGATGGTGAAGTAGACCGTGACGTAACGCACCGGATCAACTCAGGATGGATGAAATGGCGACAGGTCACTGGAACAACTTACGATCCACTGATGCCCCTCAAGTTAAAGGGGAAAATATACAAGTCCGTGATTAGACCTGTCGTACTGTATGGATCGCAATGTTGGGCTGTGATGAAGATGGATGAAAAAAGATTGCATGTAGCGGAGATGAGAATGTTGAGGTGGATGTGTGGTGTGACAAGAATGGATAAAATAAGGAATGAGTATATTAGAGGAAGTTTGAAAGTTGGGCCAGTTACAGAAAAGTTGAAAGGGAATCGACTGTCTTGGTATGGGCATGTGATGAGGAGGGAAGAATCGCATGTGACTAAAAGAGTGATAACTATAAATATTGATGGATGGAGAGCGAGAGGAAGACCAAGGAAATGATGGATGGATTGTGTGAGGAATGATATGAGCGAAAAAGGTGTAAGTGATTGCGTGACAGTTGATAGAGAGTTGAATGGAGGAAGAAAACGTGTTGCGCCGACCCCAAGTAACATGGGATAAGGGCTGGCAGGAAGATGAAGATGATGGAACGGACAGGGTTTTTTTAAATTAATATTGTATACAGATAAAATAAATATAAAGAGGCCAAAATATGGTCCAAAATAAGGTTTCCCCTTATAATAATTACCATATCTTATAATAATTACTCTATCGGTAGATGCTGGTGAGCAGGTTGATGCTGCTTATTTTGATTTTTAAAAAGCTTTCGACACCGTCGACAATGACGTTCTATTAACGAAGCTCGCAGAAGTCGGCTGCACACCACATCTATTGCACTTCTTCGCCAGTTATATGCAGGATAGACAGCAGTACGTAGATTATAATGGGTCTGAATCCGACCCATATTACACCTGGTCCGGTGTGAGCCAAGGCAGCAATTTAGGGCCTCTCGAATTCATCATAATGATAAACGATTTGCCGAAAGTCGTCAAGAACGGCTCTTGTTTATTATTTGCGGATGACTTTAAGTTGCTGCTCGAGGTTGATAATAAATCTGATTGCGAACGATTGCAGGAAGATATAGATAGGGTAGTCGAGTGGAGTCAGGACAACAAGCTTTCTTCAACGTGCAAAAGTGCTCGGTGATGAGTTTTACGCGCGCGCGTGCCCCCCTAGTACACGAGTACGTAGTGGGTGCCGTGCCTATGCAACGTGTCTCTGAGGTGCGGGATTTGGGGGTCACTGTCACTCCGGAACTGTCGTTTCGCGATCATATTACGAAGATCTGCAAAAGAGCGTTCAGAAACCTTGGATTTGTTCTGAGGCAGACAAGGCACTTCACTAACATCGCGTCAGTAAGAGTCCTATATGACGCACTGGTAAGGAGTCATTTAGAACATAGTGCTGTCATATGGGCTCCGCATGAGGCCAAGTACGTGGTAATGCCGGAACGCGTACAGAACAAATTCACACGCCACTTATACAGGAAGCTTTATGGGGTATATCCGTTTTACCCGTTGATGTACCCCACTCTGTTTGTGCTCGGTATGGTTAGGTACAACCAACTGAGAGTGCGACGGGAATTCACGCTTGTTTCGTATTTAGTTAGGTTACTTCGTGGCATTGAGCATAATCCAGGAGTGCTGCAGCGCCTGAGTTTATGTGTACCGGATCGCTATGTGTGGAGACGGCGTCGCCCGCCGCTGCTGGCCGTGCCGGTTGCCAGGACCAACCTCCTCGCTAAAACACAATTGACCCGCACAATTCGGGTTATTAACGATCTTCACGTGAAGATCGATGTATTTACATGCTATATGAGTGAATTCGCAAAAATACTGTTGTTTATTTTATGTTATAGTGTAGATTAGAGTAGGCTAAACGTTGTTGTTTTATATTTAAATATTGTGTTTTTATAGTTGAAACTTAGTACTTACAAAAGCTATGTAAAGTAGTACTAGTTTATTTTTTACTTTGTTCATAGTTTTTATATATTTTTAGTTTTATACCTAGGTTAGTTTTGAGAGCAAGCTATCGCATTAAGGACATACCTGTAATGATAGTTGTAAGGGAGATTTTAATAAATAAATAAATCTATACGTTAGATGTGATGATTAAGTGAATACAATTATTGAGAAGACAATGAATGAACTTGTTAAGAAATTCTTGGGAATGACTAGAAAACATACACAAACAGTGCAGTCGATAGTTGCAAGCTCAGGACCAAAGTTATTTTAGTGCATGATAGGAGAAAATGTTTAACAGCCGCTCGGGTCGATCCTTAGGTTAAGCCGTGCTTGCCTAGGTTGGTCTGTGGATGGGTGACCACCCGTTACATTACCGAGTTTCCTCCGTACCACGGAGAGCACGTTAAGCAGTTGGTCCGGGCTGTCATTTGTAGATCTTTGACAGTCGTTACAGGTAGTCAGTGGCCTAAAAAGTCTGACTACCAATCTTACAAAGGGGTAACGTATTACCCAGTACTAAATGGGTTGTGGAGGTCAGATAGGCAGTCGCTCCATGTAAAATACTGGTATTCAGCTGCATCCGGTTAAACTGGAAGCTGACCCCAATATAGTTGGGAAAAGGCTAGGCAGATGGTGACGATGATGATGATGATGATAGGAGAAAATGTTTGAATCTAGTATAGAGATACCGCAGTAAGGATTCGATTTTTGGCTAATCTGAGCTACCGCTTATTCCAACAGAATTTATCGTTATGTATAGGCTCGTGTTTTACGAGAGGAAATAATGATCGAACATAAGCAGAATTAGTTGGCTAGTGTCTAAATTTCTCAAGTAGTACGAACTTCCTTTAAGGATGACCTGACGTTTCCCGAAGTTCACAGCAACCACTGCTAGACCATTCTCCAATGGATCCAATCAAGGTTGGCAATGACACACAGAGCGTATAGTTGCAGGGCATCAGCGCACAGATAATCAGGGCACTTGAAAATAGTAGAAAAGGGGTTTATGAATAAAAATAACGGAGGAGAGAGTGTACCGCGTTGTGGAACACCAGCACCCCTAGCCAAGTTCCAAACGTTTCGTACCGATTCTCTTTCTACAATCGTAAACGCCTCAGCGTAAGCGATTGTAGAAAGCGATAAATTGGTAGCCAAGTTGACACGACTGAGTCGATCGCTCGTTCTCTAATGTCTGTAGAAAAAACCTACCCTTTAGTCGATGGTGAGCGTTCCTACCAAAGAGTTTAGCGATCAACATTGTAGAAACGATAACATTCTATTCTATCGTTTTGAACGATGTAAACTTGTCTACGAATATTCTATTCGTTTGTGTTGACCACGTGATTTAACGTTGAGATGATGTCATTCCCATTCATTTGAATAGTTTTCTACTAGCGTTAACGATTGTAGATTGTCAACTTGGCTAGGGGTGCAGTTTTCCTAGCTCATCTGTGACAACACAACTGAGCGGTTTCCATGACATACAAATATAACTAAAAATCAAATAAATAATAGCTAATGGTGTCGATTCTGTTGTGCACAAACTAAACTTAATTTAGGATATTGCTATCTTTTACTAAAAGACAGTGCGAGAAAAGGACGGCTGTAGCTATGAACTAAGTTAGAGATGTTAAACTAGTTTATGCCTTGCACTTCATCGTGTTTTTAGTCGACAAGTTTTTACGTGCACAATTCATTTGTATGGAAATATTAGTTCCAACTAAATATTTTATTTATTTATTTATTCATTCAGTATTAAACACACAAGTTACATTTTTGTTGGTGCCAACATAAACTCATTAGAGTTTTACCGTGCACCAAGATCATCGACTACATAATATAGAATTATATCCACTTAAGTAGGTACTTAGTTAAAAAATAAAGAAACAATCACAAACGTTACATCGGGTATTTGGCGAAATAATATCTAATACATACCAACGAGCAAACCTCGGTGACCAATCCGACCGTCCGTTCATAACAAACAGAAGTAGTGGAGGAAGTTTTAAATGATACAGGTTGCTCGTTTAGTGTGCAAGTGCAAGTTTATTATTTAATCATTTACTTTTGCTTTTTAGTTAAATATTATTAATCTGCATCCTATCTATCTTCAGTATTAATATTTTGTAAAAAATGGATTTTATGTTTTTCTGCGTTAATGTATCCCGCAATGCTATAGGTATTTGATTAATAAGGTAAGGTATTATATACTTTAGTGATCTCTTGCCGTGCAAATTCGTATACTTTGGAAGTAACAGCTTAGCATTGAGAACGCTACGAGTCGTAGTCTCATTCACATTCATAGTCTTGGTTTTCTTTAGATTTTCATTAAAAAACTCTTCTTTTAATAATACATATTTAGTTTTTTCATGTATAGGTAATATCTTACAGAATTCAAACAATTTACGGTAGTCGTTTATGTATTTCTTCTTAATGTTATGCGCGACAATTGCTTTTAATATACGTAGTTGAAGTGCGTAAATTTGGTCAAGGTGAGTCTTATATGTGACAGCTCTAAATTACGTCCGTCTCTTTTTCGTTTTATTAGAGAGACAAAAGATAGCAATAGACTAAATTAAGTTTAGTTTGTGCACAACAGAATCGACACCAATATATGTATAAAAAAATAATCCGCTGGTACATCTAGTATTCATATTGTGCTTAAAGAAAATTTTATTAGTTCATTAAATAATAACGACTCAATAACGGCTAATTGAGTGATAATAATACTACTTAATCTCTTAATCATGCACAGTCAACTTTGTTATACCATTGGCAGCACGCGTCATAGGAAAATGATTCTAGAAATCAAAGATATTCTAGTTTTCATGAGTTTGACAGTCTTCATCGAATGCCAGAGAGAACCGTTCATCGTTGGTGGAAAAAAAGCTGATATTAAAAGTTCTCCTCACTCCGTGTTTCTGGGGAAGATATGTGTTGCAAAAGACCAAACTATGGGTCAAATTTGGCGCTGCGGAGCGTCCATTGTAAATGAATTGATAATACTAACGGCGGCACATTGCATTGAGGGATGTTCTCACAAAGCCTCCCTACACGCCTATGTGGGGCACGTTGAAGTAAGGAAAGGTTTCAAATCTACCATTAAACATTTTCGTTTTCATCCACATTATACAGTTTTTTATGAAGGCTACGATATAGCACTAGCAAGGCTTACAACGCCTATACAATTTGGCAACAATGTAAAAAGGTTAGCTTTCATGAGGAAGCCACCTTACTATGAAGAAGCTCAGGTAGCTGGTTGGGGACTGATTGATGTGAGTACAATTTCCCTATATTATTTAAAGAGGACTGCCTCGTTGGACAAGTAGACACAAGCGCGACTGGTGAGCAAGAGGTCATGGGTTCAATTCCCAGGTCGGGTAAAGTGTAATTTGGTCTTTCCATCAGGAATTTCTCAGTAGCAGACACGGAGTCTGGATTTGTGCCCGGTTTATGTCAATAAGTTCGCACCCTATTACATGGGAGTTAAAACATAACTGGCGAGATGTGGGTGTACTAGTGGTTAGACCTCTGCCTATCCCTTCGGGGATTACAGGTCAGGTATTATTTTGACAAATATAATAAGCCTACTAAATATGATGAGACATTAATGCTTTTCGCCTCTTCAAAGGCTGTCAAAGCCACAAGAGACCTCTGAAGGCTACACTGCGGCCAAAGTACTTTTGAAGCAAATTGGTAAAAAACAAACTGTCATTACGTATTGAACTGTTAAATGAGAAAAGGAATCTTTTCCAGTGATGACGTCATCCGTCAGCCAAACGTTCGCGCGTCGTTTCTACATTTGAGATGTATAGTTTCACCTCGGAATAAGAGATAATAAGCCATAAACTCGTCTAACCTTCAGTTTGGTGTTCTAAAAGTTGTCACAAAAGTCACATAAAATCTCATGTCCACGTCGTAAGTAATTCAACAGTTATTTTTTTACAAAATAATAAATAAATAATAAGAAATAATAATAATAATAAAATAATAATAATAGTTAATAAAATAATAGTTTGTAAAAAAATAACTGCGTTTGTATTTGTATGCTTCATCTCTACAAAAATTCCTAAGTATCCTATTAAAAATGGAAATTATAATACATTGGTATCATATGGTGATTGTGGCTTACCAGGGGTGAAATGACTAGTACTTAAGAGTCCTATTACATTTCATCATCCTATTTCATTTCATGCAAATTTTTGATTTTTACTTCCTGGATCAAATTATTTCGTTCGGCGTACACGAGTCGATAATAATAGCGATATTCGGACAATTGTCGATTGATACTGACGAATATTAGAGACGAGACTGACATGAGACTGAGGAGCGAGCTGAATTGAGAATTATAGTAGGTACTTTAATTTTATTTATTATATTTTTGTCTTATTATATTGACAAACGAAAACTAATGAAACTTATTCATTGTAGATTGAAGTTTTATATCATATTAATTTGTTTAATAAAATTGAGTTTATTTGGAATATAATGGACGCTGAATTAAGACATTTATGGCTTAAATTACTATTTCCTTACGATTTTTTCCGTGAAAACTCAAGGAATTTAAAGAAATTCTACAACTCCAATAAACAAGTAAAACATTCAACTTATCTTTTAGTAATTTTAGCTTTTATAAGAATTGAATGTAACTATGTGAATTTGAGCGTCAAAGTTCCATCGTCGACGGTTTTTCTTGCAAACTGAGTTCGTAAAGTATTTATAGTAAATTACACGAAAAGAAAAATTAAAATGTGTAACTCCAACTTACAAGAAAGAGAATGGCACTATCGTTATTCTTAAGCAAATAATTAAAATATCTTACTGCTGCTGAGAATTACTGCGTCAAAAATCATGAATTTGCGTAAAAAATGTAATAGGACTCTTAAGGCTGACAAATAATATGAAAAATAGCAAAAGATTGCGAAAGCTTAGCTTGAAAACAATACACTGATTATTTTTTATTATCTTCTAATCTCCTGGTTGCTGAAAACTAAACTAATCATCATAAAATCACGCCTAAATCCCCGTTAGGCAGTGGTTTACCGAAAAGTATAAGTACCCACATTTTGCCAGATAGATATGTTTAAGTCCTATGTAATAAGCGGCTTTCAGACTACGCTATAATATAATAGCATATAGTATATAGTTCATAGCACAACAATATCGCGCACCATACATTGGTATGGACACGTTCACACTGTACTGTACTATATATTATTGGCTTACTATACGCTATAAAATTGTGCGATGCGCTGAATTCATGCTGTGCTATATCACGCGCCGCGCTCTTCCTCATCCCTCACCCCCGGAACTCTTCAAAGATCGCGGTCAACTGAGCTTGCTATATACTATAAATGCTTGCGATAATATCGCATAATGTGAACGCCAAGCTATATAGTATAGCATTAGGTCCTTCTTTGCTATACTATATAGCACAATAGTATAGCGTAGTCTGAAAGCCGCTATAGGGTGCGAGCCTTTTGCCATCAAGCGGGTGCAAATCTAGACTCCGTGGTTGCACCTGAGAAATTCCTGATGGAAAAACCCAATAACACTTTGTCCGACCAGGAAATCGAACCCAGGATAGTACCCTCATATTTAGCAGTCGCGCTTACGACATCTTGAAAAACGAGGCAGTTTGTCCATTTTGAATAAATGTTCATTCAGGGAATTGGTTGAACTGCGCCGTCTTACAAGGCTAGGCTGTAAATTGAAAGGCATTTGCATCCTTAAACATTCAAAATAATGTTATAATTTGTAGGATTCCTAATATACATCATTATTCATACTTACAGGAGAACAGGCAAAAGGTAGGAAAATACCTAACGTTCATAAATCAATGGGTGCGGAAGTATTCTCATTGCTCACGAATTCTGGACACAAGTTTTCCCAGAGGCACTATCTGCGTTGGCAGTGAAAATTCTCATAATTATATTAGTAGGTAAGACGAGCCAAAAGTAACATTTAATATTTGTTATCAAGCTATTAATCCTACTAACGGCTAAGCTTTTATGTCTTAAACGTTAGCCTTAAGGCGACTACAGGAGCTAAGTTAGCAACTCTATTTGTGGTGGTTCAAACTTAGTTTGAAATACTGTTAAAATAAAGTTCTAACCAGCTTGCACTACAAAGTGGTTGTTACGTCAGAGACTGCGGGCCGAAAATGAGTGTTTTTTTTTGCGATTTACAAAAAATCTATTGATTGGACTAAAAAATAAAACACTATCATGCTAATATGTTGCTTGTAGAATTATTTTCCCAAAAATCAGAATGATCGCATGTATTTTAGTATGGTTTTTACTTGTTAAAATAATTTTTTAGTGGTAAGTTCGTGATTTTTCATAGAGTAAAATTAGTTGTATTATGTTTTCAAAACACTATCATAGTAGCTAGTGTGGTAGGGTGAACAAAGTTATTTTTTTTGTAAAGAGGTCCACAGTGTGATTTAACATGGAGAACAATTCGACGTATTCCTCTTGCTGCAGTGACCTTCGTCTGCGTATGTACCACTTGAACATTTAACATTAAGTCGGCTTGAGGTCCGTTCGGTGGTCTACTTGAGGACTACCCACAGACATCCATGGCGGCATTCCTAAAGAATGTAATTTTGTGCTGTACCTAACATATAATATGTGAATTTAGACGAGTCCCGAACTTCATCATTTGCTGATTAATTGTGACTTCTTCTTTTTTTTTGTTACTTTCTTTGTTGCGGTCTTTCGACGAGGTTAAATTCGATTAAATTTATTCCGGGTGTAAGACGGATGGCGTCAAGCTTGTCTCGAATTCCTTATTCCTCATTAAATCATTTTGTACAGCAAAAACTAGCATATGGCTCGCTCCATTACATGAAGTTTAAATAAATGATTATAGGTCCATGACGCAGGCTAACAATATCAGTATGGGGGTAATCTGTCCTAAGAGTTAGACGGAAAATGATAGCCGCGACCAACAGTTCAACGTGCTTTTCGAGGCACGGAGAAAACTTGGTATTTAATGGGTAGTCACCCATCCACGGACTAACCTAGGCAAGCGCAGCTTTATCTGGAGATCGACCCGAGCGGCTGTTATTATTTAGCCACGAGCTCCTCATCATTCCATTGTACCTAACTGACGAGAACTATATAATAATGTTTAATTTATTCAAAGTCCTGCAGTGACGTTCAGTGCTTGTGGTTTTTTTTAAATCGTTTACCAGCGTGATATCGATTTACCAAAAGCCAGTACACGGAGATGCAGGCCACCTGGCTTGAACGCGCATTTGTTACAATGAAAAGTACATGTCAGTGAAGTGCATCGGATAAGGCGGTGGAAACTTGGAAACTTAAATAAGGAAGGGACGGAGTGTCTTTTTCGGATGGGAAATCATCAAATAACTCCTCCCGCTCTGGGCGGAGCAGGAGGGAGTGTCAGACTTTTACTGACTAAAACCTAAAAGATTGTTTTTTTGTAACTGTAAATATGATTCAAATCGTTCAATCTTTTTTTAACAAACAATAAACTTTAAACAGGATAATAAAAACGATTAACTGGAACAAAGGAGAGAAGCATGATAGGCATCTAGAAACAAGACAGGAAACGACATACCTTTATAAGCGCCAAGACAAGAGTTATGGATGTACTTACGAAGATAGACAAACTGAAATGGAGATGGACAGGCCACATGTTAAGGAGTACTCAGGAAAAGTGGAGTAAAATTGTAACAGACTGGTATCCCAGAGATGGAAAAAGGAAACGGGGAGATAACTTAAGAGATGGGAAGATGAGTTGAAGCTTACAGCGGGCCCCTACTGGAGAAGGGTTGCCAGAGACAGCTCAATGGAAAATGTTAGAGGAGGCCTTTGCCAAAAGGCACACTAAACTTAGAGATATCCTCTAAATGAGGAAAACAAACAATTCAAAAGAGACGAAGTTAAGGATAGCGGGCTTATTGATTGATTGATTGAACAGTAAACAGGACTTATCAGGGGTAGGGGACTAGGGGGTGATGCCGTGTGGGGGAAATGTTCTCTCAGACGCGTATGTCTGAAATAAATAAGGTCGCAATTGGCGGAAGTCGTTTAATGGCAAAGGTTTTCCTAGAAAAGCTCTATCTAATGAAGTATATCTTATTGCTATTGGTTATCCAGAATACGTTAACTTCGGTGATCAAATAGTCAGCTATTTAGGTCATTAACTCTTGAACGGACTTCGAATTACCGTAAGTTATGTTAGTAGCAAAGTGTTATCATTGAAAAACTCTCCCCAATTGTATAATATATTATTGCTATTGGTCTTCCAGAAAATCCTAACTTTGGTGCCCAAATAGTTACTTATTTACGTCGATAACTCCGAACCGACAACAAATTGACGAAAGTCGTGTTACTGGCAAAGGTTCTCCTTAAAAAACTCGATGCAATGGATTATAGGTTATTACTATTGCTTACCCTGAAAACTCTTAATTTGTTGCCAAGAAAACCTTAACTTCGTTGTCTAACTAGTTACTAGTTAGTTAATTGCCAAAAGTCGTGTGAGTATTAAAGGTTCTCCTTGAAAAGCTCATTTCAAATGTAATGGTGGTGGTGGTGTATGTGGTGAAGGTGACTTTGGGGAAGATGCCTATACTTCGAGGCTACTTTCAAATCACCTTAGCGGATCTATACAGCATATTAAAATGCAGAACTACATCATGCTTTGCGATTTTAATGTTAATTTCCACTGGGCTAATCGGCCTCAACAACGATTTGATTAATTAACTAAACAATAAAGACTCAATAACGGCTAATTAAGTGATACTACTTTTAATATCACTTAATTAACCATTTCGAATCGTGCACAGCACACACAGTCGACTTTTTCACACCATTAGCAGAACGCGTCATACTAAAATGAAGCTAGAATTAAAACATATTCTAGTTTTCATGAGTTGGATAGTATTCATCGAATGCCAGAGAGAACCGTTCATCGTTGGTGGAAAAAAACCTGATATTCAAAGTTTTCCTCATTCCGTGTTTCTGGGGATTAAATGTGTTGAAAAAGACCAAAGTATTGGAAAAACTTGGCGCTGCGGAGCATCCATTGTGAATGAATTAATAATACTGACTGCAGCACATTGCGTTGCGGGATGTTTTTACAAAACCGTCCTGACCGCCTATATGGGGCACGTTAACGTAAAGAAAGGTTTCAAATCTACCATTCGAAATTTCCGTATGCATCCACGATTTGAGGTATTTAAAGGCTACGATATAGCACTAGCAAGGCTTACAACGCCTATAAAATTTGGCAACAATGTAAAAAGGTTAGCTTTCATGAGGAAGCCACCTTATTATGAAGAAGCTCAGGTAGCTGGTTGGGGACTGATTGACGTGAGTACCATTTGCCCATAATTATTAAACAGGACTGTGCCTCATTGGACAGGTGGACGCAAGCGCGACTGTTGAGCATGAGGTCGGGGGTTCAATTCCCAGGTCGGGTAAAGTGTATTTGGGTCTTTCCATCAGGAATTTCTCAGTAGCAGACACGGAGTCTGGATTTGTGTCCGGTTTATGTCAATAAGTTCGCCCCCTATTACATGGGACTTAAAACATAACTAGCGAAATGTGGGTGTACTAGTGGTTAGACCTCTGCCTCCCTTCGGGGATTACAAATCAAGTATTATTTTGGAAAATATAATAAGCCCACTAAATATGATGAGACATTAATGCTTTTCGCCTCTTCAAAGGCTGTCAAAGCCACAAGAGACCTCTGAAGGCTACACTTCGGCCAAAGTACTTTTGAAGCAAATTGGTAAAAATCAAACTATCATTAGTGTCACACACATAAAAAACCGTTAAATGAGCAAAGGAATATTTTCCAGTGATGACGTCATCCGTCGGCCAAACGTCGTGTTTACATTTGAGATGTATAGTTTCACCTCGGAACAAGAGAAAATAAGCCGTAAACTCGTCTAACCTTCATTTTGGTGTTCTAAAGTTGTCACAAAAGTCACATAAAATGTCATGTCTACGTCGTAAGTAATTCAGCAGTTACTTTATTACAAACTGTTGGTAAAACGTAAGTTTTACCAACAGTTTGTAAAAAAATAACTGCGTTTGTATTTGTATGCTTCATCTCTACAAAAATTCCTAAGTATCCTATTAAAAATGGAAATTATAATACATTGGTATCATATGGTGACTGGCTTACCAGGGGTGAAATGACTAGTACTTAAGGCTGACACATAATAGGAAAAATAGCAAAAGATGGCGGAAGCTTAGCTTCAAAACAATACACTAGTTATTTTTTATTATCTTCTAATCTCCTGGTTACTTAAGACTAAAATAATCATCATAAAATCACGCCTAAATCCCCGAGAGTTAGACAGCGGTTTACCTAAAAGTATAAGTACCCAGATATGTTTAAGTCCTATGAAATACGGTGCGAGCCTTTTGCCATCAAGCGGGCGCAAATCCAGACTCCGTGGCTGCACCTGAGAAATTCCTGATGGAAAAACCCAATAACACTTTGTCCGACCAGGAAATCGAACCCAGGATAGTACCCTCATATTTAGCAGTCGCGCTTGCGATATCTTGAAAAACGAGGCAGTTTGTCCATTTTTAATAAATGATCGAATGTTCATTCAGTGAATTGGTTGAACTGCGCCGTCTATTCAAAAGGCTAGGCTGTAAATTGAAAGGCATTTGCATCCTTAAACATTCAAAATAATGTTATATTTTTTTAGGAGTCCTAATATACATCATTATTCATACTTACAGGAGGACAGGCAAAAGGTAGGAAAATACCTAAAGTTCATAAATCAATGGGTGCGGAAGTATTCTCATTGCTCACGAATTCTGGATACAAGTTTTCCCAGAGGGACTATCTGCGTTGGCAGTGAAAATCCTCATAATTATATTAGTAGGTAAGATGAGCCAAAAGTAATATTTAATATTTATTATCTATCGATAAATCCTACTAACGGCTAAGCTTTTATGTCTTAAACGTTAGCCTTAAGGCGACTACAGGAGCTAAGTTAGCAACTCTATTTGTGGTGGTTCAAACTTAGTTTGAAATACTGTTAAAATAAAGTTCTAACCAGCTTGCACTACAAAGTGGTTGTTACGTCAGAGACTGCGGGCCGAAAATGAGTGTTTTGCGATTTACAAAAAATCTATTGATTGGACTAAAAAATAAAACACTATCATGCTAATATGTTGTTTGTAGAATTATTTTCCCAAAAATCAGAATGATCGCATGTATTTTAGTATGGTTTTTACTTGTTAAAATAAATTTTTAGTGGTAAGTTCGTGATTTTTCATCGAGTAAAATTAGTTGTATTATATTTTCAAAACACTATCATAGTAGCTAGTATGATAGTGTGAGCAAAGTTATTTTTTTTGTAAAGAGGTCCACAGTGTGTTTGAACATGGAGAACAATTCGAACGTATTCCTCTTGCTGCAATGACCTTCGTCTGCGTATGTACCACTTGAACATTTAACATTAAGTCGGCTTGAGGTCCGTTCGGTGGTCTACTTGAGGACTACCCACAGACATCCATGGCGGCATTCCTAAAGAATGTAATTTTGTGCTGTACCTAACATATAATATGTGAATTTAGACGAGTCCCGAACTTCATCATTTGCTGATTAATTGTGACTTCTGCTTTTTTTTTGCTACTTTCTTTGTTGCGGTTTTTCGACGAGGTTGAATTTGATTAAATTTATTCCGGGTGTAAGACGGATGGCGTCAGGCTTGTCTGGATTTCATTATTCCTCATTAAATGATTTTGTTCAGCAAAAACTAGAATATGGCTCGCTCCATTACATGAAGTTTAAATTAATGAATAAAGGTCCATCACACAGGCTAACAATATCAGTATGAGGGAAATCTGACCTAACAGTTAGACGAAAAATGATAGCCGCGACCAACAGCTTAACGTGCTTTCCAAGGCACGGCGGAAACTTGGTATTTAATGGGTAGTCACCCATCCACGGACTAACCTAGGCAAACGCAGCTTTATCTGGAGATCGACCCGAGCAGCTGTTATTATTTAGCCACGAGCTCCTCATTATGCTATTGTAATTGACGAGAACTATATAATAATGTTTAATTCATTCAAAGCAGCAGCTGCAGTGATTTTTAGTGCTTGTGGTTTTTTTTTAATCATTTACCAGCGTGATATCGATTTACCAATAGCCAGCACACGGAGATGGCCACCTGGCTTGAACGCACATTTGTTACAATGAAAAGTACATGTCAGTGAAGTGCATTGGATAAGGTGGTAGAAGCTTGGAAACTTAAACGAGGAAGGGACGGAGAGAGTGTAAATACGTAGTTCAGTTGTGTAAGTACCTAAAAGTATGTTATTTTGTAACTGTTAATATTATGATTCTAATCTTTCAAACTTTATTTAACAAACAATAAACTTTAAACAGGATAATAAAAACGATTAACTGGAACAAAGGAGAGAAGCATGATAGGCATCTAGAAACAAGACAGGAAACGACATACCTTTATAAGCGCCAAGACAAGAATTATGGATGTACTTACGAAGATAGACCAACTGAAATGGAGATGGACAGGCCACATGTTAAGGAGTACTCAGGAAAAGTGGAGTAAAATTGTGACAGACTGGTATCCCAGAGATGGAAAAAGGAAACGGGGAAGACAACTTAAGAGATGGGAAGATGAGTTGAAGCTTACAGCGGGCCCCTACTGGAGAAGGGTTGCCAGAGACAGAGCACAATGGAAAATGTTAGAGGAGGCCTTTGCCAAAAGGCACACTGAACTTGACGAATTTCAGGATAGAGGGCTTATTGATTGATTGATTGAACTGTAAACAGGACTTATCAGCGGTAGGGGACTAGGGGGTGATGCCGTGTAGGGGAAATATTCTCTCAGACGTGTATGTCTGAAATATACAAGGTCTCAATTGGCGGAAGTCGTTTAATGGCAAAGGTTTTCCTAGAAAAGCTCTATCTAATGAAGTATATCTTATTGCTATTGGTTATCCAGAATATGTTAACTTCGGTGATCAAATAGTCAGCTATTTAGGTCATTAACACTTGAACGGACTTCGAATTAGCGTTAGTTATTTTAGTAGCAAAGTGTTATCATTAACTCTCCCCAATTGTATAATATGTTATTGCTATTGGTCTTCCAGAAAATCCTGACTTTGGTGCCCAAATAGTTACTTATTTACGTCGATAACTCCGAACCGACAACAAATTGACGAAAGTCGTATTACTGGCAAAGGTTCTCCTTGAAAAACTCTATGCAATGGATTATAGGTTATTACTATTGCTTACCCTGAAAACTTTTAATTGGTTGCCAAGAAAACCTTAACTTCGTTGTCCAACTAGTTACTAGTTAGTTAATTGCCAAAAGTCGTGTGAGTATTAAAGGTTCTCCTTGAAAAGCTCTTTTCAAATGTAATGGTGGCTATTGGACTTTGGGGAAGATGCCTATACTTCGAGGCATTACTTTTTACTTTCAAATCACCTTAGCGAATCTATCAGCATATTAAAATGCAGAACTACATCATGCTTTGCGATTTTAATGTTAATTTCCACTGGGCTAATCGGCCTCAACAACAATTTGATTAATTAACTAAACAATAAAGACTCAATAACGGCTAATTAAGTGATATTACTACTTATACTATCACTTAATTAACCATTTCGAATCGTGCACAGCACACACAGTCGACTTTTTAACACCATTAGCAGAACGCGTCATACTAAAATGAAGCTAGAATTAAAACATATTCTAGTTTTCATGAGTTGGATAGTATTCATCGAATGCCAGAGAGAACCGTTCATCGTTGGTGGAAAAAAACCTGATATTCAAAGTTTTCCTCATTCCGTGTTTCTGGGGATTAAATGTGTTGAAAAAGACCAAAGTATTGGAAAAACTTGGCGCTGCGGAGCATCTATTGTAAATGAATTAATAATACTGACTGCAGCACATTGCGTTGCGGGATGTTTTTACAAAACCGTCCTGACCGCCTATATGGGGCACGTTAACGTAAAGAAAGGTTTCAAATCTACCATTCGAAATTTCCGTATGCATCCACGATTTGAGGTATTTAAAGGCTATAGCGATATAGCACTAGCAAGGATAACAACGCCTATAAAATTTGGCAACAATGTAAAAAGGTTAGCTTTCATGAGGAAGCCACCTTATTATGAAGAAGCTCAGGTAGCTGGTTGGGGACTGATTGACGTGAGTACAATTTGCCCATAATTATTAAACAGGACTGTGCCTCGTTGGACAGGTGGACGCAAGCGACTGGTGAGCATGAGGTCAGGGGTTCAATTCCCAGGTCGGGTAAAGTGTAATTGGGTCTTTCCATCAGGAATTTCTCAGTAGCAGACACGGAGTCTGGATTTGTGCCCGATTTATGTCAATAAGTTCGCCCCCTATTACATGGGACATAAAACATAACTAGCGAAATGTGGGTGTACTAGTGGTTAGACCTCTGCCTATCCCTTCGGGGATTACAGGTCAGGTATTATTTTGGCAAATATAATAAGCCTACTAAATATTATGAGACATTAATGCTTTTCGCCTCTTCAAAGGCTGTCAAAGTCACAAGAGACCTCTGAAGGCTACTGCGGCCAAAGTTCTTTTGAAGCAAATTGGTAAAAAACAAAGTATTGAACTGTTAAATGAGAAAAGGAATCTTTTCCAGTAATGACGTCATCCGTCGGCCAAACGTCGTGTTTACATTTGAGATGTATAGTTTTACCTCGGAACAAGAGAAAATAAGCCGTAAACTCGTCTAACCTTCATTTTGGTGTTCTAAAAGTTGTCACAAAAGTCATATAAAATCTCATGTCTACATCGTAAGTAATTCAGCAGTTATTTTATTACAAACTGTTGGTAAAACGTAAGTTTTACCAACAGTTTGTAAAAAAATAACTGCGTTTGTATTTGTATGCTTCATCTCTACAAAAAATCCTAAGTATCCTATTAAAAATGGAAATTATAATACATTGGTATCATATGGTGACTGGCTTACCAGGGGTGAAATGACTAGTACTTAAGGCTGACAAATAATAGGAAAAATAGCAAAAGATGGCGGAAGCTTAGCTTCAAAACAATACACTAGTTATTTTTTATTATCTTCTAATCTCCTGGTTACTTAAGACTAAAATAATCATCATAAAATCACGCCTAAATCCCCGAGAGTTAGTCAGTGGTTTACCTAAAAGTATAAGTACCCAGATATGTTTAAGTCCTATGAAATACGGTGCGAGCCTTTTGCCATCAAGCGGGTGCAAATCCAGACTCCGTGGCTGCACCTGAGAAATTCCTGATGGAAAAACCCAATAACACTTTGTCCGACCAAGAAATCGAACCCAGGATAGGACCCTCATATTTAGTAGTCGCGCTTGCAATATCTTGAAAAACGAGGCAGTTTGTCCATTTTTAATAAATGATCGAATGTTCATTCAGTGAATTAGTTGAACTGCGCCGTCTATTCAAAAGGCTAGGCTGTAAATTGAAAGGCATTTGCATCCTTAAACATTCAAAATAATGTTATATTTTTTTAGGAGTCCTAATATACATCATTATTCATACTTACAGGAGGACAGGCAAAAGGTAGGAAAATACCTAAAGTTCATAAATCAATGGGTGCGGAAGTATTCTCATTGCTCACGAATTCTGGATACAAGATTTCCCAGAGGCACTATCTGCGTTGGCAGTGAAAATCCTCATAATTATATTAGTAGGTAAGACGAGCCAAAAGTAATATTTAATATTTATTATCTATCGATAAATTCTACTAACGGCTGAGCTTTTATGTCTTAAGCGTTAGCCTTAAGGCGACTACAGGAGCTAAATTAGCATCTCTATTTGTGGTGGTTCAAACTTAGTTTGATATACTGTAAGAATAACTTTAATCAGCTTGCACTACAAAGTGGTTGTTACGTCAGTCACTGCGGGCCGAATAGTGCAAAATGAGTGGTTTTTTTGCGATTTACAAAAAATCTATTGATTGGACTAAAAAAATAAAACACTATCATGCTAATATGTTGCTTGTAGAATTATTTTCCAAAAAATCAGAATGATCGCATGTATTTAAGTATGGTTTTTACTCGTTAAAAGAATTTTTCAGTGGTAAGTTCGTGATTTTTTTCTTGAGTGAAATTAGTTGTATTATGTTTTCAAAACACTATCATACTAGCTAGTAGCTAGTAAGGTAGTGTAAGCAAAGTTATTTTTTTTTGTAAAGAGGTCCATAGTGTGATTGAACATAGAGAACAATTCGAACATATTTCTCTTGCTGCAATGACCTTCGTCTGCGTATGACCACTTGAACATTTAACATTAAGTCGGCTTGAGGTTCATTCGGTGGTCTACTTGAGGACTACCCACAGACATCCATGGCGGCATTCCTAAAGAATGTAATTTTGTGCTGTAACATGTAACGTGTGAATTTAGACGAGTCCCGAATTTCATCATTTGCTGTTAATTGCGACTTCTAGATTTGTTTTTGCTACTTTCTTTGTTGCGGTCTTTCGACGAGGTTGAATTTGATTGAATTTATTCCGGGTGTAAGACGGATAGCTTTAAGCTTGTCTAGAATTCCTTATTCCTCATTAAATGATTTTGTACAGCAAAAACTAGAATACGGCTCGCTCCATTACATGAAGTTTAAATAAATGATTATAGGTCTATGACGCAGGCTAACAATATCAGTATGGGGGAAATCTGTCCTAAGAGTTAGATGGAAAATGATTGCCGTGACCAACAGCTCAACGTGCTTTCCGAGGCACGGAGGAAACTTGGTATTTAATGGGTAGTCACCCATTCACGGACTAACCTAGGCAAGCGCAGCCTTATCTGGAGGTCGACCCAAGCGGCTGTTATTATTTAGCCACGAGCTCCTCATCATTCCATTGTACCTAACTGACGAGAACTATGTAATAATGTTTAATTTATTCAAAGTCCTACAGTGACGGTTAGTGCTTGTGGTTTTTTTTAAATCGTTTACCAATAGCCAGTACACGGAGATGGTCTGCAGGCCACCTGGCTTGAACACGCATTTGTTACAATGATAAGTACATGTCATTGAAGTGCATTGGATAAGGCGGTAGAAACTTGGAAACTTAAATAATGAAGGGACGGAGTGAGTGTAAATACCTGGTTCAGTTGTGTAAGTAGGTACCTAAAAGTATGTTTTTTTGTAACCGTAAATATTATAATTCTAATCTTTCAAACTTTTTTTAACAAACGATTAACTGTAAACAGGACTTGTCAGGGGTAGGGGACTAGGGGGTGATGCCGTGTGGGGGAAATATTCTCTCAGACGCGTATGTTTGAAATAAATAAGGTCGCAATTGGCGCAAGTCGTTTAATGGCAAGGGTTTTCCTTGAAAAGCTCTATCTAATGATGTATATTTTATTGCTGTTGATCATGCAGAAAATTGTAACTTTGGTGGTCAAATAGTCAGCTATTTAGGTCATTTACTCTGAACAGAACGCGATTTAGCGTAAGTTATGTTAGTAGCAAAGTGTTGTCATTGATAAGCTCTCTCCAATGGTCCAATATATAATTTCTATTGGTCTCCCAGAAAATCCCAACTTTGGTGCTCAAATAGTTACTTATTTAGGTCAATAACTCCGAACCGACAACGAATCGAATTGGCGAAAGTCGTGTTACTGGCAAAGGTTCTCCTTGAAAAACTCTATGCAATGGATTATAGCTTATTACTATTGCTTACCCTGAAAACTCTTAATTGGTTGCCAAGAAAACCTTAACTTCGTTGTCCAACTAAGTTACCTATTTAGCTCAATAACTCCGAACGGACTGCGAATTGCCAAAAGTCGTGTTAGTATTAAAGGTTCTCCTTGAAAAGAAATGTAATATATGGTGGCTATTGGACTTTGGGGAAGATGCCTACATTTCGAGCATTACTTTTTACTTTCACATTACCCTAACGGATCTATTTACAACATATCAAAAATGCAGAACTACATCATGCTTTGCGATTTTAATGTTAATTTTCACCGGGCTTATCGGCCTTAACAACAATTTGATTATTTAATTAAACAATAAATTAATCTATAAATTAATTAGTAAGCGTATAAAACACGACTATTCAAGATACAGAGAGAATACTATTGAAAAACATCTACTGCAAACGGGTAGCACCAAAAAAGCATTCAAGGAATTACGAACAAATAAGATATGGATAGACTCACTGAAGAACGATGGAAAAAGATTGAATAATCGAACAGACATTATAAATATAGCAACAGACTTCTATAAAACCCTCTTTAGCGCCCAGAATCGCGAGAGCACCAACCTTAACTACAAAACTACCACGGACGAGAACACAAAGGGTTGCAGAGAACCATTAGAAGTAATAGAGGTTATTGATGCAATAAAAAGATTGAAAGATGACAAAAGCCCAGGTTCAGACGGTATTACTAATGAAGCCATAAAAACAGCTCATACCCTACTTGCCAGACCACTAACCCAATTGTTCAACCATATATTAGAATCAAACAAGATACCGACGCAATGGTCAGAATCAAAAATAATACTAATTTACAAAAAAGGAGACCCGTGCGACATTGCAACCTACAGGCCAATAAGCATACTGCCCTGCTTGTACAAGTTATTTTCTTCTATTTTAGACCAAAGAATAAGTTTTACACTGGAGGCAGAACAGGCGGGATTTAGAAAGCTTTTCCACGATAGACCATATTCACACTCTGGAACTTTGATTGACAAATACTCAGAAAAACAAAGACCTTTATACATTGGATACATAGACTATAAAAAAGCCTTCGATACAATACCCATGAGAGTATATGGAATACATTAAAAGAGCAGGGAGTAAAAAATGAGTACATAGAGGTAATCAAAAGTATATATACGAATAACACAGGAAGAGTAAAGCTAGAAAAAACCGGCCCTAGTTTTCCCATCAAAAGGGGAGTCCGGCAAGGTGATCCAATTTCTCCTACAATATTCATCGCTATAATGGAGTCAACAATAAGGAAGCTTAATTGGAATAGTTTGCGCCTGAACATCGATGGAAAACACCTGAGCCATCTCCGTTTTGCCGACGACTTGATACTCCTTTCGGAATCGAGCACAGAACTCCAACTAATGATTCAATCACTGAATATGGCTAGTAAAGAAGTAGGTTTAGAGATGAACCTGGCGAAAACAATGCTAATGACAAATAGCACGAAAAAAACTATAACAGTCGATAATGAAAAACTAAATTATACGGATAAATACGTCTATTTAGGAAAACAAATTAGCTTGGATAGAAAAAGTAATGAGCTGGAAATTGAGAGGCGAATACAACTCACCTGGAACAAATATTGGAGTCTCAAGGAGATCTTTAAAAGCAATATGTCAACAAAAATTAAAAGTAGAGTCATGAATTCCTGTCTGCTGTCATGCCTTACATATGCGTGTCAAACCTGGAGATATACTTCCAAAACCAAAAATAAAATTATCACATGCCAACGCGGACTAGAGTGCAGTATGCTAAAAATTAAAAAAAAATCAAAAAATACGACACACAAAAATCAGAAGCATATCAAAAGTCACGGATGCTCTAAAAGATGCAAAAAAGCTCAAATGGAAATGGGCGGGACACGTAGCGAGAATAAGAGACGACAGATGGACCAAAAGAGTCACATCGTGGAATGGCCCAATAGGGAAACGCCAAAAAGGTAGACCGCAAACAAGATGGGAACACGATATAAGAGAAACGGCCGGCCCACATTGGATGCAGAAAGCTAAAGACAGAACCAAATGGAATTCTTTGGAGGAGGCCTTCACCTAAAAAGGGGTTCTTGCAATTGGCAACATTAAAATAAAATAATACTTTTAAGCACCTACTTTTTTAACAAAATATAATGTATGTTTTTAATAGAAAATAGTTCATTTTAAGTGAAATGCAAGAAATAAAAGGCTTTTTTATTTTAATTTTATTAATTAAACAATAACGACTAAATAACGGCTATCACTTAATTAACCATTATAAATCGTGGACAGCACACACAGTTGACTTTTTTAAACCATATTGGCAGAACGCGTCATACTAAAATGAAGCTTGAATTAAAACATTTTCTAGTTTTCATGAGTCAGATAGTATTCATCGAATGCCAGAGAAAACCGTTCATCGTTGGTGGGAAAAAAACTGAGATTCATAGATCTCCTCATTCCGTGTTTCTGGGGATTGTATGTGTTGAAAAAGACCAAAGTATGGGTCAAGCTTCGCGTTGCGGAGCGTCTATTGTGAATGAATTGATTAATACTGACTGTGGCGCATTACGTTGAGGTTTGTCCTTACAAAACCAACCTGACCGCCTTTATGGGGCACGTTGAAGTAAGAAAAGGTTTCAAATCTACTATTCAAACTTTGCGTACGCATCCATTAAATAAGGTTTTCGAAGGCTACGATATAGCACTAGCAAGGCTTACAACGCCTATACAATTTGGCAACAATGTAAAAAGGTTAGCTTTCATGACGAAGCCACCTAATTCTGAAAAAGCTCAGGTAGCTGTTTGGGGACTGATTGACGTAAGTACAATTTGCCCATAATTATTAAACAGGACTGTGCCTCAGTGGTCAAGTGGACGCAAGTGCGTTTGGTGAGCATGAGGCCCTGGGTTGGTTTCCCAGGTCGGGGAAAGTGTAATTGGGTCTTTCCATCAGGAATTTCTCAGTAGCAGACACGGAGTCTGGATTTGTGCCCGGTTTATGTCAATAAGTTCGCCCCCTATTACATGGGACTTAAAAACATAACTGGGGAAAGGTGGGGTTATTAGACCTGTAATCCCCTTCTGGGATTACAGGTCGAGTTTTGGCTAATAATAAGCCTACTTAATATGATGAGTCATTAATGCTTTTCGCCTCTTCAAAGGATGTCAAAGCCCCAAGAGACCTCTGAAGGCTACACTGCGGCAAAAGCAAAAATTTCCATGGACACTCATAAATCTACATTCGGGCTACATCAATTTTTTTTTTTTATCTATGGAGATACAATACAAGGAGATTATTAAAAAAAAAAAAACGTTTTGCGCGACAGTCACTTGCGCGAAAGAACTTTTGCACAACTGGACATTTTCGCGAATCCAGTCCTAGTTGTTGCGAGCATATCATGCTCACTCAAATTTCGTGTTGTTCTTGAACAAACGCCGATTACCATTTCCGGTTTATCATGTCAGGGTTTAATTTTCGTGGTTTTCGGGGTCGCTGATAAAGAAAATGAAAATTCAAACTAACACCGATGGCTGTTTTTTTTGTCATGGTATCGTTTCCATAATTTTTGAGGTTGCTGATAATGGTTTTTCATCTTGACTATATTTTGGTTATCAGCGATCGTGAAAACCAGATATTTTAAAATTTTCATCAGTTTGATCTTGAAAACTCATTTTGAAATAATAATGATAATAACACCCACTACAATAAAAAATAAAAAATAAACGATTATAACTATTTTTTTCCAGTCCGTATGGGATTTACCATGAACAGTAATAACTCAGCCATTAAGTCGCGCAATTTTCGCAAAATTCTTTCGCGCAAATGTCTTTACGCGCAGGTGTTTTCCACGTAAGCGTTCTAATAGCAACTAAGAGATGACCAGACCCTATTTATGGCGCCCATTAATGCATGCAACACGATGCATTTATCAGCTTCATCCAGCTCAACCATATTGACGGAAACCGAATGATCCAACACATGCGCTATGCGGTTCATTTAAAAAACAACTCTTCATCAGATTACCACTGCATTCTTCATCACATTATTTGGGCAGAGGTACCTTAAAAGACACCCACGTTTCGCCAGATAATATATTTATGTCCCATGTAATTGGAGGCAATCAGCTATCGAATAAAATAAATGTGTGCCAGAACAGCATCGAACGAAGTGTAATAGGGGTAAGAAGATGTGACTGAGTGACATTGGAAACAATAAAAACCAAGACAAAATTCAAAAATGCGTCACACACATCGTTAGTAGAAAGATAAAATGGCGTTGGGCAGGACATATGTTACGGGATACCAAAGATGGACCAAAATAATAACCGAGTGGTACCCTAGGACCGACAAAAGAAATAAAGACAAATGGCGGGCCCTAAGTGAACCCGAATAGCTACAGATCGAGTTGCATGGAAGTCCTTGGAGGAGGCCTTTGTCGAAAGACAAGCTGCTACAGATAATTAAACCGATTACCGATATACTATAAATACCACAATTAGGTGTAACAAGTATTAACGTAAATAGTGATTAGTGTAACATGCAAGAGTAAGATTGTAAAGAGTATCAGTAATAAAGGCTTCTTTATTTTATTTATTTTATAATAGGAGGTGAGCCTCTTGCCATCAAACGGGCCCAGATCCAGGCTCGTGGCAGCTACTGAGAAATTCCTGTAATGCTTTGCCTGACCCGGGAATCGAACCCAGGACTTCACGCTCAGAAGTCGCGTTTGAGACCACTAGATTGAACAGTCGGAACTAGACGAAGCAGTTTTCCCATTTTGAATAAATGACTGATTGTTTATTCAGGGAATTGGTTGAACTGCGCTCTCTAGTCTGTTAATTGTTAATTGAAAGGCATTTGCATCCTTAAACATTCAAAATAATGTTATGTTTTTTAAAATTCCTAAAATACATCATTATTCATACTTACAGGACGACAGCCAAAAGTTAGGACAATACCTAAAGTTCATAGATCAATGGGTGCGGACGAAGTCTTATTGCTCACAAATTCTGCAAGCAAAACTTCCCAGAGGCACTATCTGCTTTAGCAATGAAAATCCTAACAAATATCCTATTAGGTAAGACGAGCGAGAGAAGTATATAATATTATCTAGCTATTAATCCTATATAGTAACG
This sequence comes from Xestia xanthographa, assembly GCA_905147715.2. Classification (NCBI taxonomy): domain Eukaryota; kingdom Metazoa; phylum Arthropoda; class Insecta; order Lepidoptera; family Noctuidae; genus Xestia; species Xestia xanthographa. The sequence continues at coordinate 6,948,964 of LR990655.1, forward strand.
GCTTGTGTCTTAAGCGTTAGCCTTAAGCAAAGTTCTTTTTTTGTAAAGAGGTGCACCGCGTTTGAACATGGGGGACAATATGATATGCGTGTATTTTTTTCTTCACTTAAATCAATAAAGTACAGTAAGTAATACTCAACCCAAGAAAATAATTAAAAGTTAAGTTCAGCTTGTCGCTGAAAAAAAATAAAAATCTTCTACAATTTTCTACAACATTTCAAACGTCCTTGACTGTCGCGGCTATTCCTGTCAAAGCGGTTGACGTCATTTCCCTCTATCTGCGTTGTTTACATCTTATTATGGTCCAACCAGCCCGCGAAATTCAAATTTTCTAACGATTTTTGCAATTTGCATGCCAGTGCAAGGTTTTATGTTGATTAAAATATTCTTGTCCACTTATTTCTTTTCTTTCATAGATTTTCTCACCAGCCCATGAAGGTTGTATTTGGATTATATAAACTAAAAATCATTTTATGTCGATATAGCTAATCCAAAATTGTATTTTATACTTAATTACTTACTTATTATCTACTGATACGGTATTCTATATTTTAATTATAAAATTATTAAACACATGCACTCGCAGATTTTATCGGGGAGGTTTTAATTCGTCTTGGCGGATTACACCTGGCTGGTCAGATGACTGGCAGGTCAGATTATTAAGGGCACAACAACTTAAATTCTGTAAAGAATTGGATACAGAGGAGAATTTTTTAGAATGCTCAGATTTCCATGTAAAAGAGGTTCATTGATGAAATCTACGTCTAGGTTCTGATGAAGAACCATCTCCACTACAAAAGCTAACACCGGAGTTCTGATAGAGCACCATCTTCTCTACTGATTAAAGTTCACCAAACTAAAAGTGAACAGTTACAGAGAAACTGACGCTCTGACGTGCCCCTACATTTCTCGGAGTCCCCTTTCAACACTAAGGGGCTTGCGCTATAGCCTATACTTCGGGAGCTGCCCTGACGTCTTACTGGGAGCTTGCTTGACTGCTGTGCGGCGGTGCTGACCTGACATGACGCCTGTTCTACGGGAGCTGCCCTGACGTCTTACTGGGAGCTTGCCTGTCTGCTGTGCTACGGTGCTAGCCTGACCTGACGCCTGTTCTACGGCAGCTGCCCTGACGCCTTACTGGGTGCTTGCTTGACTGCTGTGCTGCGGTGCTGATCTGACCTGACGCCTGTTCTACGGGAGCTGCCCTGACGCCTTACTGGGAGCTTGCCTGTCTGCTGTGCTACGGTGCTGGCCTGACCTGTCGAGGAGCTCGGAGTACCTTTCTCTCGTTTCCAAGTACTGTAACTTAAACCTCCTCTCTCTTCTCTCAAGAGAGGTGTGTGTTAGGCTTTTAAAACAAAACTGTATTTTTTATCTTATTAAATTTAATTGTTCAAGTCTTCTTTTGATTTTATTAGGAGTAAGTAGACATGTTACACGGCTGAACGTGCATTCCGAGGCACGGAGGAACTTGGTATTTAATGGGTAGGTATCCACGAACTAACCTAGGCAAGCTCAGCTTTATCTGGAGATCGACCCGGGTGGCTGTTATTGCCACCCGCGCGCGCGCTGTTTGTTATTTAGCCATGAGCTCCTCAACAATTCCGGATCATGGAAAATATCGGGACCGTGGAAGTGGGTCTTTTATAAAATGATTTTTCATTCTTAGTCCTGCAGTGACGTTCGGTGCTTTTTTTTTTTAATCGTTTACCCGCGTGATATCGATATACAAATAGCCAGTACACGGAGATGATTTGAACACTGGCTTGAACGCGCATTTGTTACAGTGTTATGTAAGTACATGCCAGTGAAGTGCATTAGATTATGCGGTGAAAACTTTGAAACGCGTCTGTGTCCCTCCACGGCTTCCACCCCGATTATAAACAAATAATCCACTGCTACCTCTAGCTTCATACTTAACCCAGTAGAAATCCACGCTTTCTACTGGGCTAATTTGTAACCGTGCGCCTTTCTGTCTATGTAGGCCTATGTGAAATAAAATATTTTGACTTTGATTTTGCTTAAAAAGGCTAAAATCGTTTTGCTTTCAAGATAAATATCAGCAAATCGCTCGTCATATGAGACAAGTCATGAATAAAAAGTCGTAGTACTTTAATAATTCTCTTTCATGTAAGCATGGAACGAAGTCTGTGAGACTAATAATTCACTCACAATCTTGAAAAAACGAAATTAAGGTATTCATGGATTTTTGATGAATTGAGACAAAAGACATTAATATTAAAATCGCAAACCGTGATTTAGTTCTGAATTCTTGATAATTATGTTGTATAGGACAGTAAGGGTGATGTGAATCTGAATTTTTTTCACTTTTTGCCCGAAAACTATGCATTTATAACGCATTGTCTTCAATGTTTGTACAAAGTTAACTTTTAAAACAATTAATTTAAGCCCAACCGCAGCCCAATTAACTTTAAAAGAATCAAGCTATGACCCTTTAAATTTGGTTAATTTTTCTTCAATTTTCTTTATACAAATTCTGCATGTTTATTTGTTATAAATGCACAGTATTTGAGTTTTCGAGCAAAACGTGAAAAACGTCTCAAAATTTTGCAGTTTATCGCGTTTCGCGCAGCGAGCATCATACTTTGCCATTTTAATGTTAATTCCCACTGGGCTAATTGGCCATAACAACAATTTGATTAATTAATTAAACAATAACGACTCAATAACGGCTAATTAAGTGGTACTACTTATACTATCACTTAATTAAACCATTTCGAATCGTGCACAGCACACACAGTCGACTTTTTAACACCATTAGCAGAACGCGTCATACTAAAATGAAGCTAGAATTAAAACATATTCTAGTTTTCATGAGTTGGATAGTATTCATCGAATGCCAGAGAGAACCGTTCATCGTTGGTGGAAAAAAACCTGATATTCAAAGTTTTCCTCATTCCGTGTTTCTGGGGATTGAATGTGTTGAAAAAGACCAAAGTATTGGAGAAACTTGGAGCTGCGGAGCGTCCATTGTGAATGAATTAATAATACTGACTGCAGCACATTGCGTTGAGGGATGTTTTTACAAAACCGTCCTGACCACCTATATGGGGCACGTTAAAGTAATGAAAGGTTTCAAATCTACCATTCGAAATTTCCTTATGCATCCACGATTTGAGGGATTTGAAGGCTACGATATAGCACTAGCAAGGCTTACAACACCTATAAAATTTGGCAACAATGTAAAAAGGGTAGCTTTCATGAGGAAGCCACCTTATTCTGAAAAAGCTCAGGTAGCTGGTTGGGGATTGATTGACGTGAGTACAATTTGCCTATAATTATTAAACAGGACTGTGCCTCATTGGTCAAGTGGATGCAAGCGCGACTGGTGAGCATGATGTCCTGGGTTCGTTTCCCAGGTCGGGTAATGTGTAATTGGGTCTTCCCATCTAGAATTTCTCAGAGCAGCCACGGAGTCTGGAATTTGCCCGACCCGGGAATCAAACCCAGGACCTCATGCTCAGCAGTCGCATTTGAGATCACTAGATTGAACAGTCGGAACTAGACGAAGCAGTTTTCCCATTGTGAATAAATGACTGATTGTTCATTCAGGGAATTGGTTGAACTACGCTGTTTAGTCAAACGGCTACCGTTGTTAATTGAAAGGCATTTGCATCCTTAAACATTCAAAATAATGTTATGTTTTTTTAAGATTCCTTAAATACATGATCATTCATACTTACAGGAGGACAACCAAAAGGAAGGCAAATACCTAAAGGTCATTAGTCAACGGGTGCGGAAGAAGTCTTATTGCAACCAAATTCTGAATGAAACACTTCCCAGAGGCACTATCTGCGTTACCAATAAAAATTCTAATAAATATGCTAGTAGGTAAGACGAGCGAGAAGTAATAATATATTATCTAGCTATTAATCCTAACGAATGGCTGAGCTTTTATGTCTTAAACGTTAGCCTTAACCAGAGTTCTGTAATTCAACTCAACTCAAAGCATTAATTTCCATTGAACAATTACGGCACTTTTGAATATAAAAAAAAAAACAACAAAAAAAGCTAAGCTACAGTCACAAGGCATAATAACTTGAGAAAGTACTGTAGTTGCCCATTCCCTAGCGTAAATTTCTATGGAGAAGAATGGGCAAGAAACTCCATGGACACTCTTTTAAATCAAAATAGTGTTACAAAATCTTGGTTACATCATTCATGTTGAGATTATAAGTGAGATCGATGTAGAAAGACGTGCACATTAAGGGCCTAGCATGCCTCAAATGGCTTAGCATGATTCTCCATTACGCCTAAAATGCTCCAGCATTAATTTTGAAATAGATATATGGTAAATATGAGGCTTAATGCTAGGTACTATGTGTGACGAAAACACGATTCCATAAACTTTACTCGATAGAAAAAAAAAAAAAACAAAATTACCTTCAAATCGAACAATAAACCGCTGATATTCAAAAAGTACTTCAAATTAGATCATGAAACTTTGCATACTAACTGAACTAACTATAAAGGAGGTCTTGTGTGTTTTATTTTTTTAGTTCAATCAATAGATTTTTTATGAATCGCAAAAAACCACTCATTTCGCACTATTCGGCCGCAGTGACTGACGTAAGTACAACCGCTTTGTAGTGACTGATTAGAACACAACACAACAACGTAACAGTATTTACCACCACAAATAGAGTTGCTAATTTTTGATTAAAATATGCTTAGAGTCTAATTGTATTGTAAGTAAAACTATGTTTATTTTCAGTAATATTTACATATATTAACTCTATAATAGAAATAAAAATATTTACAAGTATCAAAAAGGGTTACAGGGCGTCGAAAAAATCGTCCACATCGCTGTCAACAGGAAACGTGCCCAGAAGGCTGGCAGCATTGCCATTGTAAGTAGGTCCACAGTGTGATTAAACATGGAATACAATTCGAACGTACCTATTCCTCTTGCTGCAATGACCTTCGTCTGCGTATGTACCACTTGAACACTTAACATTGAGTCGGCTTGAGGTCCGTTCGGTGGTCTACTTGAGGACTACCCACAGACATCCATGGCGGCATTCTTAAAGGACGTAATTTTGTGCTGGGACATGTAATGTGTGAATTTAGATGAGTCTCGAACTGCATCATTTGCTGAGGCATCTCTCTCGCACGCGTCTGCAGACGTGTGTGAGAGAGACGGATAGATACGAATGTACGGACAAAACGTTAGAGAGTAGGGCCCCTGAATCATTGTGTCTTCTCATAATGGTCAGTAACTTGCGGTCTTTCGACGAGGTTGAGTTCAATTAAATTTATTCCGGGTGTCAGAGCGGGCTTGTCTCGAATTTCTTATTTTGTCGGTAAGTAAATGTTTTTGTACAGCGAATACTAGAATATGGCTCGCTCTACTATTGTACATTAAGTTTAAATAAATGAATAAAAAATCCTTGACACAGGCTAACAATATCAGTATGGGGGAAACCTGACCTAAGTCTGCGGGTACGAAACTTGCGACGGCCGGAGCGACGGCGGGGCGGCGCGACAGCGACGTAATCAAATGCTTTAAAAACATTAAGCGCTGTGTACGAAACAGGCGACGGCGGAGCGGCGCGATAGAGCGATGCACGGGCGGCGGTAGAGCGGTGGCGGCGCGGAGCGACGAGATCAAACTAGTTTGATTTCGCCGCTCGCGAGGGTACATAGTGTTGCATTTTTATCACAGTAATAATATGGAAATTGACAATGAAGAGTTTACATCTTTTATTTTATCAAAACCGGCTATATGGGACAGTAAAAACGATTTATTATTGATTTATTGGACGAACACCATCTCTAGGTAATAAAAATTCTCTCATTAGGAGACTGGGCTCCAATAGTTCTCTTCGACGTGAATTCATGTTTATCACAACACTACGTGAGCGCGACTGCGCGGAAGTTTGTTTCGTACACACGCAAGACACCGCTATCTCATCGCCCCGCGCCGCACCGCCCCGCCCCGCCATCGCTCCGCCCGTCGCAAGTTTCGTACCCGCAGACTAAGAGTTAGATGGAAACTTTTTAAAAAATCTTGAGATTGCTTTTCATGACAAAAATTTACCCATTTTGAATTAATTTCATAAAAATGAGTGAAGTATACCAATTTATTTTTAACTAACTGATGCCCGCGGCTTCGCCTGCCCGCAAATAATATACTAAAACCTTCCTAAAATCACTCTGTCTATAAAAAAAAATCCCGCATCAATATCCGTCTCGTAGTTTTAAAGATCACAGCGTACATAGGGACAAACAGAGACGCGGCGGGGGACTTTGTTTTATAATAATATATGTAGTGATGCAGTTCTCCCTTGTAAGGATGATCTTGTTGTAATTATTTATTTATTTATTAAAACTTTATGCACTTATAGTACAAAGGCGGAATTATCTGCCTTGCCTTTTCAAAACTACGTTGTGGTCGGCTTCTAGTCTAACCGGGTACAGTGGAATACAAATATTTTACTCTAGTATGTTTTACATACGACTGCCTACCTGACAGGACTACCTGTTAAGACCGGTTGACAGACTTTCGGGCCACTGAGTATCTGTAACGACTGTCAAAGATCTGCAAATGACAGCCGCGACCAAAAGCTTAACGTGCTTTCCGGATGAAACTTGGCATGTAATGGGTGGTCACCCATCCACGGACTAACCTAGGCAAGCGCGGCTTAACCTGGAGATCGAACCGAGCGGCTGTTATTATTTAGATATGATCTTGTCATCATTCCGAAAAAGAAATACGGGACACCGGAAGTGCGTCTTTTTTAAATGTTTTTTTTTTTTATTCAAAGTCCTGCAGTGACGTTCGGTGCTCGTGATTTGATTTTAATTGTCAAATAAGGATGGGACGAAGAAGTGAAAATACCTAGTTCAGTTATGTAAGTACATAAAAGTATGTTTAATTTTAACTGTAAAAATGATTCAATCCTTTTTAACTTGAATATTTTTTTAACAAACGTCATTTAATATTCTAATTGGGATGTCTGAGCTTTTGCAAAAAACTCGCTTTCACTTGTACCCAGAGTCACCATCTTCTTCTTCATCTTCTTCTTCTTCTTCCTCCTAGACCTTATCCCATTTACTTGGGGTCGGCCTTCCTTGTCCGCATCTTCCATTTATCACGATTTTGTGCTGCGTCTTTATCTAAATTAGCTTCTTTCAGATCTTTTTCGATCGTCGTCAACCAGGTGGCAGGTGGTCTTCCACAAGTGCGTCTCATTGATGGCAAGTCCAGGGCAAGCTTCACCATATGGTCCGCTTGGCGTCTTTGAATGTGACCGTACCACCGTAAGCGTCTCTCTTTGACCTTATACGGTGGTACGGTCATCATGACGTGTAATAACTATTTTACAAACGGAACCATACATCTAGCACCTGTTCACATTGTGCTTATCGAAAATTTTAATAATTCATTAAACAATTACGATCCAATGAAATGGCTAATTAAGTGATAAGGTCGTGCAGGCACAGTTAACTGTGTTGAAGGTAGAACGCGTGGTCGTAAAAATGATGCTAGAATTAAGACTTATTCTAGTTTTCATGAGTTGGACAGCCCTCATCGAATGCCAGATGGAACCATTCATAATTGATGGACTAAAAGCAAGTATCACACAATTTCCTCATTCTGTCCACGTATATATCGATTGTTACGAAGAAGACGACGAGAGTCAGAGCTGGTCTTGTGGCGGGTCCATTGTGAATGAACTAATTATTCTGACGGCTGCACATTGCGTTTATGGCTGTTCTAACAGAAGCGTCTTTACCGTTTCTGTAGGGCACGCACATTATACTAAAGGTGGACAGGCTACTGTTCTTGCTAACTATTTACACCCTCGCTATAATGGCTCTGGAACATTCTGCGATATAGCACTAGAAAGGCTTAAAACGCCTCTGAAATTTGGCGAGGACGTAAAAAGGATTGCCTTGATGCAGCATCCACCTTATCATGAAAGAGCGCAACAAGCTGGTTGGGGATTGATTGATGTGAGTTCTTTTTGTCTTTAAAAAAAATCATTTCATCGTTTTATATTTATAACACACATGATCATTGTTTACTAACATATTTCGCCTCATCTTTTTTGTACCGTGCGTGGAACGTTAAGCCTTATGAAGTCAAGACCGTGACATGCGCACTGTGACCAAAACTACTTGTCACATTTTTTTCTGGTTCTGGTCAGCAATAATTGTCGGCACGGTTGGAGCAGGGGCTGAAGCGATTGGCTGCTGCGCTGCGTGTCGCGGGCTCGATCCCGATTGAACATATATTTGTATGACCTACAGGCACAGCAACAGGTAGTTGTTCCGTGCCCAAGACACTGAGAAATTCCTAGTGTGGAGTAACGTTAATTTTTAAAAAATATACAGGGTGTGAACATACCTTTTACGAAGCCGTCAACCAAGCATTCTGTACATCAAACTTTCGTTTCCTAGCTGTAATTTTTGCTTAAAAACGGGGCTATTTGGGTTTTAGGGGGCTAATGATAAATGATATTTATTTTGCACTTTTACACGTAATTTTTTTAAACTAGATGGGGCCGGTGTTTCGTACCTGACTACTCTGAGAAGAAACAGCCGAAACAAACTCAGAGGTCATAGTCTCTTTTAAAGTCCAGACACAGAATTTTGCTCAATTCACATGAGGATTAGGCAGATTAGTGTCTTAGATGGTCTTTTGAAGAAAGAACCATACAGATTTGAGTGGACCTGTCCAGTCAGTGCAAGCATTTGTCAGTTAATGTGTAGCTCGACTTATAACTCAAGGAGCTCAACTGGCTCAACGCTATTTGGTCCCATATAAACTAAAATGTTATTCGGTATTTCCACCATGATTTTTTCAGCAGTAGCCAATCAAAGTGTTTACAGTGTCTACAGTGTAGACATTGTAAAATAACTTCTACCATACACCAACCGACAGTCATCGATATTTTTGTTCGAAATTCTAGGTCATCCCAAATAGCCCCCAAAACCCAAATAGCCCCGTTTTACGGTACTTTTTTTTTGCGGTGAAAATCACTTTTTACGATAAAACTCAATGTAACGCACTCAAAACATTATGCTAAAGGATGGATTGAATATTTAGTACGGGGGTCGTGGAGATGTTTAAAGTAAAAATATTACATTAAAAACATGTATCCATAAAAAAACTTGTTAAAAAGTTATAACTTTGATCCCCAATATCACCTAGAAAAATAAACTAGAAAAATAAATAAATATCGCAATGACGGGGAGAACAATTGCGTTTCGGCTTCGTTAAATGTCTTTTTACACCCTTCATAAAACAAAATAGGAAGATCGATTACAAAAATATCTCATAACATATTTCTATACATATTTCATACTTCCAGGATGAACTACAAATACTGGCAAGTCATCTAAAGTATGTAAATCAATACGTGTGGAGCACTGCGTTTTGCAAAAAAGTGGTCTCTCATTTACCCAGTGGCGTAATCTGTGCTAGCAGTGGCGATGAGAACTCTTATTCCAGCCGGTAAGACAAGTGTCCAGTTTTGGGAACAGATTATTAATGTCCTTTATTAATTCTCTTTTCTTGAAAATAAAGATGTTTCAGCAAAGTACACACGGTGACATACAAGCTATACATATAATAAAACAGTAACGAGAGAAAAACTGTACATTTATAAATTTTCAAGAAAAAATAAGTGGCTTTTGTTAGAAAAACGTAACTGATGACAAAAAGTGACTTTTTAGAATTTTTGTCTGTTTGTATGGTACGGTTTCATGTCAAAACTACTGGATAGATTGAATTGAAATTCAGCTAAAATGTTCTTTGTAAACTAAGGAAGGCTTTAAGCTACATATTATCACGCCGTATGTTATGGGAGGTAAGCAATATTGATTTTAAAAGGTTTTTGTTCGTAATTGAATGCACAAAATGACATGTTATTAGCGATATTATGTGACGCAGACGAAGTTGCGCGGGTCAGCTAGTATTTAATATTACCTGACCTCGGTTTGTATGAGCTTCCTGTACAATGAGAGTCAGCTTAAGTTGGTTTTGCATAACTTGATTGGTCGTCGTGCTTACTAACAACTAACGTTAACAAAAGTAAGTTACATCTTATAGCGTCATGTAATTTTGCGTTCAAACATCCTTGATTCCCAGATATTATACTATAGGTACTACTTTACTTTGACGTTTTTTTTAGCGTCATCTCTGATTTTTTCGGCTTCGTGTGCGTAAAGGAGAATAGAAGGTTGGACCCACGTAATTTAAAAATCAACGGAGCGCCCGTTCATGGTTTAGTTTACATTAATTATAGTAAAGAGCATAACAGAGTTCCATATTAAATTAAAAAATATTGAGTTACTAGATGATGGGAATTAAAAGTTACGAATGATTTTATTTTATACTAGCTGACCCACGCAACTTCGTCTGCGTCACATAAAAGAGAAACAGCTCACAAAAGGAATACATTTTTCCCCGTTTTTGCAATATGTTTCATTTATGCTCCGCTCTTTTTGGTCGCAGATGTTATACAGCTTATAGCCTTCCTCGATAAATGGACTACCCAACACTGAAAGAATCATTCAAATCGGACCAGTAGTTCCAGAGATTAGCGCGTTCAAACAAACAAACAAACAAACACAGCTTTATAATATTAGTATAGATAAAAATAAGTCATCGTGCAGTTTCCGAACGCAACGTTTGACATTTACATTTTACAACTGAGAAAAGTGTAAATAATAACCAATAAAATCCGTGCCTTAAGATAGGTTATAATCTTCTACCTTTCATATCTTTTTTCTCCCAACTTCTATAACCTACTTTCCATTTGCTTTTTTCTTAGTCTTAAGTCGTTCTTTAACTATTCAACAGTTTCCACAATGTACGCTACCCATATCACTGGGTCCCGAATTACATGCAATCTCGCCATTCTTCTTTTCACTTGTTTCGGTGAAAAAAAACATCGTAAGGAAACCAGCATGCCTGAGAGATATTTTTTGACGGCATGTAAAACCAAGTCGGAAGACCATGGGCGGCGTACAAACTCTGACACCGTTTGGTACTAACCACACCAAAAATAAAGAGTTTAATATTATTTCTATGGGGTGTGTATGTATTATTTCTGTCGAATATTATAATTTCAGTAGTTATCTTAAAAACTTTTAAAATATTATATAACAATGCGGTTATGAAAACCTGGAGAACTCGGAGAACTCGGACTCCTCATGCAACTTGATTATTGACTTGATTAGAAATCTGTATGATGTTGCACCTTAATTGTTGACTTGATTAGAAATCTTTGTAGTGTTGCACCTTGATTATTGACCTGATTAGAAATCTTTATAATGTTTTTAACCGACGAAAAAAAGGCTTGGTCCTGCGTTTTTTCGTCGTTCTTAAGCTGAAGAGTATTTCTTGAAATATTTTCTTCAATGCAATATATGAAGACCTCATTAATTCAGCATGTGATTCGACATAGTAATAAAATTTGATAACCTTCCTTGTGAAGGCATTGAATTTTTTAATTGCCTTTGCAGGCAGGCAGGCAGGTGTAGGCATTGATATGCTTACACGAGTATCGATAAGTACCGTATTTTTTTTCTGCTGAAACAAAACAGAGGCAAATCTTGAAAATTATTTAAGAAACATTCTTTTGCTTTGTAGTCGATCTTCATAAACTTTTTACTTTTGTCGTTATTTTTGGTCGTTTATTTTTTATTTTTTACTGAAGTTTTGGATGGAATAACCCAAATTATGCAATCGTGGATAAATAATAACAGCTGCACAGTTCGATCTTCAAGGAAAGCAACGCAATTTTTCTTGGTAAGCAGCGTTTACCAAGGTCGGGCTGTGGATGGGTGACCATCGACTACATACCGAGTTTCCTCCGTGCCGGCTGACAATTGTAGATCTTTGAAATTCATAACAGGCAGTCAGGGCAGTCAGTGGCCCGAAAGTCTTCTACCCAGTTGTAACTGGGTTGTGGAGGTCAGATAGGCCGCTCCAAGTAAAATATTGGTATTCAGCTGCACCCGGTAAGACTGGAAGCCGACCTACCCTATCCCTGTAATACGCTCCCAAGGGATGCTAGCCAGTCTTTAGACTGGTGAAGCTGCTGTCAAGAGCAAGATGGGTTTATACTAATTAGATTTTGGTAAAAAAGTAGAGCTAAGGCTTGGCGCAAATGGGCCATCAACCACAGCCACCGGTAGCTGTCGCGCACCACCGCGAGTCACCGACACCGATGGATGCTGTTGCATTTTGACATATTGTTGTTATTCTAGTTGGCATGATGTTATTAATATTCCGCTTGACATTATTGATATTTTTAATTTATTACTTTGACCATGTTGACATGTTTTTATTGTAATGTAATTCCAAATGACATGCCACTTAATTTTAAATTTGTAATTTCATTGACAACCAATTATTGTATAAATTGTCTAAACAAAGACGAGCGCAGATGGCAGGTGGTGTAAAGTAGGTAAGCTAATTTTTATGGGTGACTTTATCCAAATATAGATCTAGAGTTTTTTGATAGGGAAAGGAAGCATAAAAGGTCATTACCTTTTATGCTTCCTTTCACTATCAAAAAACGAATGGTATTTAACTAAAGTAAAACAAAAAAGGTTGATTTAAACAAAGTTTACAGATTTTTTACTAAGCATCGAAAGTCTCTCATTTCGTCGATCAATACGTTTACGGAACACTACTACATGGCGTGAGTGAGTCACACCAACACATCAAAATATTACCAATAAACTCGTGCAATTAATAATAGTTTTTGTTTCATCGAAATCGGGACAGAATTTCTAAAGTTACAGCGTTGTAAAGTTTTACCGCTTTTTTTAATTTGCGTTCCTTCACGCGCTACTGCGATGACGTCACGCTGCGATATCCGATTACGGGTGATGCGGAGTGCTTACGTTCATAAAATTTTGATTTGTAAAGTAGTTTGCACTTATTATTTCGACTCGCAACTCGCAGCGTGACGTCACACGTTAGTCGGATTTTGCCACGGAAGCCGTACTTTAACGTTTTCTCTGTCTTTTTTCGAGTTACTTATTTTTTTGACATGCTTATAACAAAAAACATTGATGTGACTCCAGTGCTACGATTGACACGAGCAGTAACAATAACAAGACTTACCCTAGTCAGTAAGAAGTTTGTGAAAAGTGATTTGTGAAAATTTAATAAATTGAAGGGTTAAAATAAAAGTAAGTTTTAAGCTAACCTACACCTAGTCATACTTCAGCATGCTCTTAAGAACATACAAGAAGGTAAGTAGGTATACAGTACGTAAGATAATCTAAGTCGCTCTTGTGTTCCATCAGGAGCTGTATTATACTGATTAATATCAATTAATATTGAGTTTCGATAAACTATGTGCCTTCGCATTACATGGGCCCCCAAGCACAACATCATCTTGAGTAGGTAACCTGCTTGTAGTCACGACGTGCACATGACAACTTTTTTGTTCAGTCCTGTTGTATTATACTATATAAAGCTCGATTACCACTCACTCACTGACTCACTGACATAATTGTTCTCCCAGATGGTGGATGGGGAGGTGGGTATATTTTGACAGATTCGTAAACAAGTGACTCTCGCGAGTATGGGAAAAGTGCCAAACCTCCCCTTTTCGCCCCCCTTCTCACCCCCCCCTATCGTATCTCGGAAACCAAGGGATTTGGAACGTTTTTTTTTTCAGATTCGTATAGAGGAGGCTCGGGAAAGTAAAAACCAGTTTTCAAAATTGCCCCCCTTGCCCCCCTTTTCACCCCCTTTAGGCGAATCTCGAAATTTGAAAGACTTGGAACATTTTTTTTTTTCAGATTCGTAAGAAGGGGGCCTAGAGTTAGTCAAAATAATTTTTCAAAACACCCCACTCTCCCCCCTTCACCCCTCCCCCCATCGTATCTCGGAAACTAGGACACGTAGCGGCTTTTTGATTTTTACTATACTTATTATTGAGGGACGTTGAAATTTGTATACAGAGGGTATCCTCCTCTCCCCAACCTCCCCTAAAAATAAAAGGGCTATAACTCCGTAACGGTCAGAGATAGCCATTATGTGTTTGAACAAATATTATAGTAGGCGTCGAAACCTGTCCGGTGGTGGTAAGTCCTGAGTGGAGCGAACCTGCGAGACCGAGTGGAGAGAAGGGGGGAGGTGGCGAGCGAAGCGAGCCGACGACCTCCGTAGCGTAACGAAGGTCGAGTGGGTGAAGCGTAACTCAGGGGCGACGACAAGCAACTTTAGGGTTATGTTTTTTTTAATGGGTTTTTAGAATGTTTTAGGGGTTCTTAAGGGTTTTCATACTGATTTAGGGGTAGTTGTAACGGATTTTCCAATTATTTTAAGGATTCCTATGGATTCTCAAAATTTTATGATGGTGAGGAATACTTCTCAAGAACACGACAACACGCGAGCTGCGCGCAGCTCGCGCACCCACGCAAAAACTAGTTTGAATATATTTGTTATTCTTTGTACGTTTATTGATTTTTATAAACCTATTAGTTTTCTCTGCGACAAATAAATAGTTTGTATTTCTTTCTAAATAAATAAATAAGTTTGAAAATTCATGCAGTGTTTTTACTGCCCGAGTACTTCATTTAAAATGGCGATCGTAAATGTTTTCTTAATTAAAAATCTTGAATTATCCGTAAATAGCGTTACAGCACCCAAATTTAATGGCCTTGGTGGCCTGGTAGATGTTAGTTTTCTTCGTCAAAGGCAATCGTTAGCTACCTACCGTTCGTTACAAATGAAGTATTTTATTATAATGTTGAATTTAATACGCCTGACGAAGTGTATTGTGGAACATTTAGTAGCAGGAGGTCAAATTGGCTATATTAGTCACTTCCCACATGCTGGGTACTTGAGTGTTGCGTGCAATAAAAAAAATAGTAGTAGTTGGAGCTGCGGTTCATCTATCGTGAACCAGAAGATAATATTGACGGCGGCGCATTGTGTGAAGAGTTGCATGCAAGGAGGTGCGGTGTCTGTATTTGTCGGCCACAGAATAAAACATGCAGGGACCATGTCAAGTGTCGAGAGTATATGCCTGCACAAAGACTTTGCTGTTGAGACATTACGCAATGATATAGCTCTATTGAAACTCAAAACGGATATAGAATTCAATAATCTCGTTAAACGATTGGTTTTTGTGGCAAACCCACCACGCAATGAAAAAGCATTTGTAGCGGGCTGGGGGTGGATTAAAGTGAGTTATTTTTAAGTGATAATGTTTTATGAATTTTTTAGGTCTCGCGGAATTAACTAAAACATTTTTTTCAGGAGGACCACCCAATAGAAACTACAAATAGACTTCATTATGTAGATCAATACGCATTGGACCCTCGACTATGTATACGTACGATTAAGCAAATGTTACCCCCAGGAGTGTATTGCGCAAAGAGTAGGAGAGAAACAAAATACGCTGCTGGGTAAGAAATGGAGTGGTTTTAACAAATATCTTATCGTAACTCATTGGAGTAGAGTTATATACCTACGCAAATGCTCGTAAAAACAGCATTTTATGTGGAACTCTCTGCCTGCGTCTGTGTTCCCAACCACATTTAACCCGCCTGCCTTCAAAGCAAGAGTGAACAGGCATCTTCTGGGCACGCTCGTTCTATCATAGACCTCATCCATCGCTTTCCATATTATAATAAAAAAATATATTTACATACGATTCGTCAAAACATTTTATTTCAACTTAGCTGTCTGTCATAGAATCAACGGAGGAGCAAGGGGTTCGTGGCTAAAAAATAACAGCTGTAGATACTAAACGTGCATAAAAAAACGACTTCTCTTTAAACATATTTTGGATTATTTTATTTTCTACTTAATCTTGTTTCACACTTAATCAGTCGTCTTTGCAGTTTAATTGTTTGACCTTTTAATTAACTGTTTGCGAAGTGTTAAAATCATAAACTAAAACATTGTCGAAATAACTGAGTGTTAAAGTAAATTCAACACATATAATAAAATAAACATTTTATCAGTTTAAATCGATTCCGAAATAGTTGCTCGTTTTAGTAATATTTAACAATTAAAGACTTGCAACACTATTAATATTATTTATGGCTAGCAACTTTTCTAGATTTTTGGCTCATCTGTTTGGTTTTTTTCTCAGACGGACCGGCAATTCTATTTTTTCTGTAAAAATACTGCAAATTGCAATAAATTCAGTATTCCATTTTTCCAAGCATGTTTTATTTATACACAGAGAATAAAAAAAAATAAACAAACTCATTTAAAGAAACCATTCGCGATCTATCTGGACGCCAACACCATCTATCGGGCACGATAAGAAATTGGTTCAGAAGACGCGCCAAAAAGGTAAGTTACTACTTTATTATACCGACAAAAAAACTTGAATCAAGGGATAAAGTTCACTTTCAGGTTATTTAATATTTCTTTCTATTTTTGTCCGTGAAAAAAAAAACGTTAAAATGCAAAGCATTAAACGTACACCGCGGATTAAAATACAGCAGACCAACAAAAAGTCTACCTCCGACGTAACGGTTCCTCTACTGTAAACTAGTTATTGTTATGTTTTAACCTATATATATCCAGACGGGGTCGATAACGACAAATCTACTTGACCAATTATAATTCACACTAAATTATATTGTGTGAATTATATTTATATATATATTATTGTCTACTAGTCTCTTAGTTTGATGTTCAAAAGATATATTTTGAAGCACAACACAGCAAAATTACTACACCAGAATCCATTTTACTGTGCTGTGCTTCAAAATAGATCTTTTGACTATCGACATAAATGACACCGTATCAAAAAATCAATTAGAAATCTGTGTGCCTTCAAGCAGTTTTGGGTCGTCACCGACCGTCTGGGCATGGGCAAGTATGGGTTAGGTAACTCAATTATGAATAACGGCGGTAATTAAATCCGTTCTATTAATTACAAAAAGCGATTCGTTCAGAAAAGAGTTAATGACTTGATTTAATGACCTTATTAAGCGATAATTTACCTTTAGAGTAAATCTGTCCAACCTAGCCAATCGGGAACGTGTTGCTAAATGTATTATTTAATAATACTGTGTTTGATACGCCTTGTTCAATGTAAAATGGAGCCTTCAATAGCGGGTGGTCAAGACGCGCCGATTAGGCAGTTCCCTCATTCCGCGTTCTTGCGTGCTAGGTGCCACAAAAAACATCAACCTGGATGGATTTGCGGTTCATCTATAATTAACCAGAGGATACTCCTGACTGCGGCGCATTGTGTGGACAGTTGCTGGAACCAAAACACCATGACCATCTCTGTGGGCCACAATCACAAACAAAAAGGGGCCGTGTCTAGTGTCCAAAGCTTCCATATGCACGAGGAGTATGTTGAAGGTCATGTAGCTTGTGACATAGCAGTAATAAAGGTCAAAACTAATTTGAAATTCAGTTTGAATGTTAGACGAGTGGCTATAATGACAAAGGCACCACACATTCAGCCCGCGCAGGTGGCAGGATGGGGGTTTATCAATGTGAGTAACTTTCTGAAGATATAACTTTTTAAATATGTCAAGGAAAAGTGTGCGCTTCGCTAATCTTTGTCTATCTTCGAGAAAACGGACGCTCGATAGTTCTTTGAACCATGGAACTACTTGCCTATTTTGTACTTTTGAGAGGCTAAAGAGAATCTGCGACCAGCAGAATAACCTTGGAAAGAAACCTTTATACGAACACACAATGATAGTGTCACAAGTTAGAAAGCTATTACTCTTTATTGAAGTGAAAGCGATTGATTCAAACACTTTCCAGGAATCGCCGAAAAAACCAACGAGTATTCTTCAGTACATGGATCAATATATATGGACGCGAGCTCAATGTAAAAAACAATATAAAATGCCTGCAGGCGTGTTTTGCGCGAGCAGCAAAAGATACACTTCTTTCGTAAGTGGGTAAGGTCTAAACTGCAATCGCTATTATTAATAAAATAGGGTTAAATTTCAACAATTCAATCCACTTATACTTCAACTCTCTGAACGTTAAAAATGTATTCAAATAATATTTTCAAAATATCTTCAAAATATTTTTAAAATATCTTCAAAAAGTCTTCTAAATATCTAAAAATATCTTCAAATAGGAACAGCCCGATGTTTTAAATGCTAATTATTATTTATCAATTGATAAATAAGGTTAAAAGTGCCTTGATACTATGTCCCTGCTCTCTAGTTGTCATTTACCTCAGTCTATGATCTCTCACACAATACATCTATCTGTGTTTGGTCTTACCCTCATTTTTATACATAAAGGCACTCAGATTTAGAGTTATTTCAATTAAACTCTTATTAGACTTTTTCAGCGTAAGTGAAGAAATATTGGTAGAGAGTTCGGGTCCAGGTTTCAGAAACCTAATCCTGGCAGAAGACTAAGATCTCGAGGATCACAGCCTGTGACCACACCTGGAGATGTATTCCCTGCTATGACGGTTTTCAGAGCTGAAGCTTCTTCTGGGTACTACTTTCTGACAGACTACAGACTATAGGCTATGACAATTCAAAAGTGTTTGTAATTTGTTTAATTGTATTACACATAAAAAAAAAATTGTGATCACTAGCCTAAGCTGATATAATTTTCTAAATTGAACTTTATCAAGAAAAAATCTTTGTTGTGTGTTTTCTTTAAATATAAATACCCTGTTTGAAATTAAAAAATAAAACTATTTTTTATCTACACTTCTACACTAATATTATAAAGAATAAAGATTTGTATTTTTGTGTGTATGTTTGTAATGAATAAACTTAAAAACTACTGCGTCGATTTCAAAAATTCTTTCACCATTAGAAAGCTACATTCACTCTGAGTAACATAGGCTATATTTTATCCCCGTACTACCACGGAAACGGGAACCACGCGGGTTCAACCGCGTGACGTCCGCTAGTTTTTTTATGAAAACGTAACTAAAAAGATTTCGAATTTTCAAAGTGATCACAAACTTTTTTTGATGTGTGTATGTAAATGCTGTCAGGTAGAGCTGTGCTTTGTTGCTATAAGCAGTACGATCTACAATTTACTTCTTAATTTCTGTAAATATTGTTATTAAATAAAAATTACCCCAGTTGAATATCCAATACATTACGCCTCAATAAGACAAATAATAAATAAAATAAATATCGCTGGACATTATACACTGCGCCATCTAGTGCCATACTAAGCAACAAGGTTTGTGGCGTGGACACCAGATAGTTGATATTCTACATAGATACTTTTTTTTTTGTAAATACAAACTTATTATACATTTAAACATCCATGACTCGGAAACAAATGACCATGCTCATCACACAAACCTTTGCTCCTACCGGTATTCGAACCCGGGACCCTAAGAACGTAAGGCAGCCTCACTACCGCTGCGCCAATCGGGTCGTCAAATAGTGTGGCTTAGCACGTAGAAATGATGATGAGGACTCATTTTTAAGTCTCATGGAAAATCTTTAAATATTTAAATTTTTTTGAAATTTCGTCTCAACGTTTGAGCCGAAATTCTAATAATTTATTCAGATTACTAAAATTAAAATATACCCAATTTAATAAAATAATATTACCTACCTACTGTTTTCGACTCAGTCGCAGTTGGATTCCCGCCTCATTCGGAAGCGGTTAAATTTTGAGCAACGACAAGTACAACAACCAGTACTTAATGTATTTTCTGTCTTTTTCCTAGGGGTGACTCCGGCAGCGCACTGGTGGTTCGAGGCTACATCCAGATTGGCATCGTCTCCTACAAGATGCCGTTGATAAGCAAGAGTCTGGTGATCTACACCGACACCGGTTACTTCTACAAGTGGATCGTAAAGAACGCGGAAAGTCTTTATTGTATAAAGAACTAAGTTTCAAGATTATCAAAATGGACTATGAAAATGCATAAAGCTATTTTTGCGTGATAAAATGTGGCACCATTTTTTGACGACATGGCGTAGATTTTTAGCAGTTATTACAAATAAAATTAACCACAAATTAAATGGGCAGCTACTCAAGGACTTTACTAAAGTTTTCAGTAAATTGAACTTGATACATGTTTTTCTCTCTGTGTTGAACCGTAGAGATAGGTCAGTAAAGCTATACACAAAGACTGACGTCTTTTTTTCGATTTGTTTTGACCCTCATCTCTACAGAGAAACACATCCACAACACTCATTCTGTGGACAAAAACAAACAAGATCAAGTGCCACTTTTTATCACGTATAGCATCAGTAAACCAAAAAAAAAACGCAATCAATATTAATTTTGAGTTAATTTTTTCCTACTTTGAGGCTTCAGAACACCGACAAAATATTGGTATTAAAATTAAATTTTATCTTGGATTTCCATTTGTAAACTTATTATATCTAGTCAACAAATTAGTATTTTAATCAAACCCTAAATATAAGAAAACATTTAAGCTTCTTTCAACAAGATTAATCTTAACCATTTGTATTATCTTCACGCTTCACGCACGTGGGCATAAACAAAGGAACAGCTGTATGTCAGCCGTAATGTCATGGTTGGCATTCGAAATGTTCACTTGGCTAAAGTGTCTCATTGGCAAAACTATTATACGTAGCACAGCTGGTCTTGTTTTTACTATTTGTTGCCATCCATAGTCACTATACAGGGTGGAATTTTGTAATGCCACCTGGAGGGAATGTACTCTAAAAACAGGAGTTAGCAAATTTTACTCAAAGGAAACATTCCTTTATTTTTTAAACGAAATTAATCTGCATTCAAAGATTTTGGAAATTCGCGTCCCACACTCGGGAATCGAACCGGCTAAATTCCAAAAAAATAACATCCTGTACTTTTATGGTACCAATCGATAGGGTCAGTCATAAGGATCAAATCCCTCTAACAAACATGATAAATTAAATGAAAGGAAAACCATGAAATCTTAACTTGTAAATTCAATGGGATAAGATAAAGCACTTTTACTTATGGTCCATCCAATTACTTATGTTAGATTCTAATAAACAATTATCTTTTGACGTAATTTATTGACTAAAATGACGAAGAACTATTTAGATAGGAAGATTGCAATTTGCACAAACAAACACGTGCAAATTTCAATCTTCTTTCTTCAATTGTAAAGGTCCATCCTTTGAATAAAAGTGCTTTATCTTATTGAATTGATCCCATTGAATTTATAACTTTAGATTTCATGGTTTTCCTTTCATTTAATTTATCATGTTTGTTAGAGAGATTTGATCCTTGTGATAGACCCTATCGATTGGTACCATAAAAGTACAGGATATTATTTTTTTGGAATTTAGCTGGTTCGATTCCCAACTGTGGCAAGCGAATTTTAAAAATCTTTGAATGCAGATTAATTTCTTATTAAAAATAAAGGAATGTTTCCTTTGAGTAAAATTTTCTATCTGCAGTATTAAGAGTACTTTCCCTCCAGGTGGCATTACAAAATTCCACCCTGTATATACACAATATACTATATTCTTACCAAAAACACATGTTTTGACACATGATATACCCATATATATTACGTTGAAACAGTTACACACTATTTCTAAGCTGAGCAACAGTTTGAGCTCCTCGTATTTGAGTTCGAACGTATTATTGAAAAAAGCAAGTGTGTATCTCTCCCTCGAATTTAACAGCTTTAAGTATTACGTAATTTAAAAATCATACTAGGATTTCTTACGGAGGTTCATCCACATATTACTTACTTCCTAGAAGTTTAGGCAAACAAACTCTGCATCCGATCTCTGGTCCTGACTGAAACATCGACGCCTACCGCAAACCCACTAGTCAAATAAAACTACTCGAATAAAAAACGTATTGAAACCTCTCCCTCCTTCTTTAACTCTTGCTAATAGCAGCACAGTTTTCTCTTAACAGACTAGATTCTGAAGTTGACATGAATAGCAAAAAATTACCGATGTATTCCTAAAGTAATCCACAAACATACATTGTTAATACATACAGTAGTTCAACATGAGTGTCTTACCAGGGTAACATTTTTCAGAGGGTCTAAATAACACGATATATTCTACCAGCGATAATAATGATAGAAAAGTCATTTATATACATATTTTTTACATTTTTTATTTCAAAATTAATATTCCTAAATAAAAATAGTAGCCCACCAGTGCTGGGAACAGGGTCCAAACTACCGGTGGATGAAGATTGAATGAGAAGCAGCTCCTGATTGAAAAGTCAAAACTTTTAGGATTGATAAAAGCTGAAAAAAGTATGAGTTTCTTAGTACAATAGTGGATTAATCGGCAGAAACGCGTGTAGTCGCAAAATGAGACTGGGTCGCGTCAAAACTAAGTGAATAATATTTTTTTGACAGATGGAACCCGAATTCCCTTAAAAGTTTTTATCAGTCCTGTTAAAAGTATGAAACACCCTGAAAGTGCCCTCAGGCCCCGTCAACGTCTGGGCAATGAACTAGTGCAAGTAGATACTGTGGTCCGTGGCAATACAGTAGTACAGCCTGCAGTCATAATATCGAGTGTTCGAGCAGGAAGACCGCCGGGAAATGCTAATTGTGCAGATAAGAGCCCGCGGGTGTCTGCGGAAGTGACGTCACGCACAGGTGTCTACCTCCGTGCTACTGATAGTGTGTTGCTTTGCATTTGTTTAAAGTAGGTTTACAATCTCGGTGTGTGGAGGATTTTTACAGGTGGTAAATAGGCTTGTGTCCTGAAAAATATAATTAGTCCGTCAGACACGTATTTTTTCTTTTATTACGTAGACTAAAATTGACGAAGATACGACGCTTTTAAAATTCTCAATACGTCACACCGTGCTATAATTTTTAGAGCGTTGTGACGTGACGTCACGAGCCCCCACTCCCGAGTTTTGATGCGTTCTAAATTTGTCAATAATCATTTATTTACAAAAACAAAAAAAACGTGTCCGTTATTTTCCAATACCTACTCTAACTGACGGACTAAATAGATTTGCCATGTTATTGATGGTGGAAACTAGCCTATATTAGCTAGAACCACAAGAATATCTCCAAAGCAGTCTACGATTTTTAGAGTTCCCAAATAGATACATTAATATCTTGTCTACTCAACCTACGACCATATTTAATTCTGTGCTAAAATAAGCCTCATTCACTCATAACATCACCGTACTGACTTGTTAAAAGAAACGGTATCATTAGTATGAGCATGAAATTTCTATGTATAGATATCTAATAGCCCATATATACTTCCTATCACTAGTAAGTCGTTTCGTATTTAAGACCATTCGCCATCGAATGGACCACCCACTCCATTGGTAGTCCCAGCCTACCTAGGTATATAGGTAATGTTTAAGATTGTCAAACTGGCTGGCATCCTGACTAACGGTTTTGCGGTTCAGTAATAGTTTTAAACAATACAACTTAAAAATCAGTTGCGTTACAAGCAAATCGTACCTAATTTAAAAATATTATCCCCAATGTGGTGTTGACCGAAACACTTGTTAGGGTTTAGAATAAAACCAGCAAATTATCAGTAAGTAGATGAACCACTTCAAGGGTACGTGCACCCGCTGCCCGGGATAAGTGTGGACTGGTCGACACGGAACCGTAAAGCTCACGCCACGTTTATTAGTACATCACAGGTGGATATATTATTGACGCGTTTCTTTTGGTGAAATTGGCAGCATTAATTAATGTAAACAAAAAAAATGGTATTGTCAATGATGAATTTATTAATCATTTAAAGTTAGACGATGGTAATTTGGTAGATATCCACTGCTTACTCTTTCATTTACAACAAAAGTGGGCTCTACGAACACTTACACACGAAAGTAGATACAACAACAAAGAAGAAAGATCCTCTACACCCCAAAATAACCTTTGTAGACCCTATAACAACGTGACTAATTTATTAGACAGAGAAAAAAAAAATCAAGAGATGAAAGTACACTTTCAGGTTAAGTAATTATTTTTTTCGTGGAAATTAAATCCTAATTCCTACTAATATTGATGTTTGTTACTCTTTCACGCAAAAACTAGTGAATGGATTTGGATGCAATTTTGCACACAGATAGGTTATAACCGGAATTAACACACAGGATACTTTTTATTCCGGTATTATTTCGCTGGCAGAAGCTTCTGCCAGCGAAGTACAGCTGTACTTTATAATGCAAACCAAACGTACACCGCGGACCAAAACACAGTTCACCGACATAAAGTCCACCTCGGACTATTCCTCTACTGTGCTGGATTTGTGTGTTTTTAACCCATATAATACGCCCAGAGGGTCGGTTACGACCCAAAACTACTTTAGTACTTATAATGCACACTGACATCGTAGTCTCACATTTTGATATTCAAAAGATATGTTTTGAAGCACAGCGCATTACATTTTTTAATCAAGATACCAAAAAAGTATACAATTTTGTAAATGAAAAGTTTTCCACTTGCGCTATTCCTGGTCAATTAAAATTGTTCTAACGCAGAAATGTTTCAGTGCTGTGCTTCAAAATAGATTCTTTGACTATCAAAATATGACACAATATTAAGAATTGATAAATTAATTTATATAGTCAGTGTCATCATCTGCCTAGCCTTTTCCCAACTATGTTGGGGTCGGCTTCCAGTCTAACCGGATGCAGCTGAGTACCAGTATTTTACATGGAGCGACTGCCTATCTGACCTCCACAACCCAGTTAGTACTGGGAAATACGATAACCCTTGGTAAGACTGGTTGTCAGACTTTATGGGCCACTGACTACCTGTAACGACTATCAAAGATCTACAAATGACAGCCGGGACCAACAGCTTAACGTGCTTTCCGAGGCACGGAGGAAACTCGGTATGTAAGGGTGCACCCATCCACAGACCAACCTAGGCAAGCACGGCTTAACCTAAAGATCGACCCGAGCGGCTGTTATTATTTAGCCACGAGCTCCTCTATATAGTCAGTGTACATTTCAGATATTCAAGTAGTTTAGGGTCGTTACCGATCCCCTGAGCAAGTATGGGTTAATATGGCTTAGGTAACTCAATTATAAATGACGGCGGTCATTAAATCCGTTTTATTAATTGGGAAAAATTATTTGTCTAAAACGAGAGCTAATGCTAATTAAAAAACCGGCCAAGTGCGAGTCGGACTCGCACACGAAGGGTTCCGTACCATTGACTATATTTAGTATTTGTTGTTATAGCGGCAACAGAAATACATCATCTGTGAAAATTTCAAGGTAGCGGCATCTACGTTGCCACCATGTAATTAATCGGTTTTCTTGCAACATTTAAAATTTTTGCCGATTTTTTTTATCTGTATAGAACACTGATAAATATATTTCAATGTCAAACTTGATTTTACATTGTCAAACGTCATAACTGTCATTTGAAGTTGACGCGAGTTTGAAAGTTGACGATTTTTCAAAGTATTTTTCAAATCTAGTTCAATCTCTATATTGTGTCTCTGTTTCGGTAAGTTTTATTTATTATTTCAAGGTATTGGGGTATTAGCTATAACATAAAGCCATATTTTTCATGTTTGGGTTGACTGCTTGCAGAAAAATGAAATTTGTTTAGGTGGCAATATCATTGCCTCTGCCTTATGGTGTATGGTGCATGGCTTGGTGGTCAGGTTGTTGTTTTTTCTTTTGTAGGTAATAATGCCGCGATATCTGAAAGATGACGGTATCGAGGAAGAATTGCAACGTTTATTTGGTCTTCCTGACGATCCCGAGGTTTCCGAAGATGAATGTGAACCTGAGCCAGAGACTTTTACCGACTTAGATCTCAGTAATATACTGACTGCTTCTGACATAGATACTTTCTTTTCTTGTTCCGGAGTTGAGGAGGTGCCGCATCTTGTAGAGTCAGCTTCATCAAATAGTTTACTTACTGAAGAGCCATCAACAAGCTCTGCTGAAGTTCAACCATCAACATCTGATCTTCATTTGGATAGGAACCGCTGTCGTATCAGCGAATCTTCTTCTCCAGTTCCTCCCCTTTGTCGTCCCAGTGTCGTAGCTCCATCACCAATACTTTCAGTACCAAGTACAGCACTAATGTCTGACACAGATGAGTCAGATACTGAAGAAGACGCATGGAAAAAGGTTCTTTACCCACAGAATCCCGATATAGAATACTTTGATAGCATACACTTAGAAAGCAAACAATTTATGCCAAGTAGTCTACAGTCAACAGTCTACAGACAACTACAGTCAACAGCAATAGATCAGACCTACCACTTATAATAAAAACGGCGAAAACCAAGAATTTACCAAGAAACAAAAAAATATCTTTGGCAAGAGGCGAATTTAGATGGCGCACTAAAAATAATGTAGCATTTCTAATGTGGCAAGACACAAAACTTGTAACACTTCTGACCACTGCCTTTCATCCAAAAATAAATAAAACATTCTGTGATCGAACTCAGAAAGATGGTTCTAAAAAGGCTATTCAATGTCCACTAACCATACTACAGTATACAGAGCGCATGGGTGGAGTAGACAGATTCGATCAGAAGCGGAGCACTTACGAAGTTGGCAGGAGGAGCAAGAGGTGGTGGCTCCGAATTTTCTATTTTTGTGTTGACTTGGCCATCACAAATTCATGTTTCTCTACTCTAGAAACAAGAGGGTACATAATCCACTTTCACAACTGCATTTTAGGTTGTGTCTGGCCCGTGGTCTGATCAACAATTATTCGTCTAGGAAGAGAAGCCTGGAGAGCCAGCCCCAATACCTCGTGAAACGGCCAAAACTCTCCACCATCGACAAAAAATGGTGGGCGTGGCGGATGAGATACGCTTGGCAAACGTGGGTAGTCATCGACATGAGCAATTGGGCTCATGGCGACGTTGTCGTTTGTGTAGCAAAAAAACACGGAATAAGAGATCGAAAATACAATGCTCTACATGTAAAGTGCCACTTTGTGTGATTCCTTGTTTTGATATATTTCATAGGCAGCAGAACTAAAAATATACCAAAACGGGGAACTACCAGATGTATCTGCATTTACTTTGCTATCTTTTTTTATTTGTAATAAAGAGTATAATTGAAAATTACGTTTTATTGACAGGCTGTGGCAACTTTGTTGCCACCACATTTTCCAAAAACTTCCCAAAGCTTTTCCAAAAAAATCAAATCAAATCAAATCAAATCGTTTATTTGTGATACATGGGTTACATGCAGGTGTTCATTACATAATTTTATACAAATAATGTCCATTCCATGATCCGCCACTTGGGCATACAAATGATTAAAATAACATAATGAAAATATGAGTCCAACATTCTAATTCCATTTAAGATTAAACATAGATTATTACTATTAGGCATGCATGAACAGACACAAGACTATCAACCACAATAATTAATTATCGTCAAGCGGACATAAAATATTTAAAAAGTTCTAGTCGATAAAAAATCATCTACAGAGTAATAACACTTCTCCATAAGAAATTGAAACAATTTATTTTTAAAGATATTAATATTGCTACATTCTTTTATGTCATTTGGAATTTTATTGTAGATCTTCGTGGCCATAGCAAAGACACTTTTCCCAAAGAGGGTAGTTCTATATTGCCTGGTAAGGTTGTTATACAAATGACTTCTATTTCGCGAAACATTATTTTCAACCTAAAAGTATTATTTTTCACTTTTTGTTTGTTATACATTGCTATCATCTCTAGTTTCCTCGGCCTTATAAAGGGAAAGATCGACCCGAGCGGCTGTTATTATTTAGCCACGAGCTCCTCTATATAGTCAGTGTACATTTCAGATATTCAAGTAGTTTAGGGTCGTTACCGATCCCCTGAGCAAGTATGGGTTAATATGGCTTAGGTAACTCAATTATAAATGACGGCGGTCATTAAATCCGTTTTATTAATTGGGAAAAATTATTTGTCTAAAACGAGAGCTAATGCTAATTAAAAAACCGGCCAAGTGCGAGTCGGACTCGCACACGAAGGGTTCCGTACCATTGACTATATTTAGTATTTGTTGTTATAGCGGCAACAGAAATACATCATCTGTGAAAATTTCAACTGTCTAGCTGTCACGGTTCATGAGATACAGCCTGGTGACAGACAGACGGACAGACGGACAGACAGACAGACGGACAGACGGACAGACAGCGAAGTCTTAGTAATAGGGTTCCGTTTTTACCCTTTGGGTACGGAACCCTAAAAACCAATCGAAACGTGTGTTAGCATGAAGCTGTTTTAAAAATAAAATGTATTATTTAATAATATTGAGTTCGACATGTCTTGTCGAATGTAAAATAGAGCCTTCAATAGCGGGTGGTCAAGATGCGCCGATTAGGCAATTCCCTCATTCCGCGTTCTTGCGTGCTAGGTGCCACAAAAAAGATAATCCTGGATGGACCTGTGGCTTATCTATAATCAACCAGAGGATACTACTGACGGCGGCGCATTGTGGGGACTGTTGCAGGAAGCAAAAGAACATGTCTGTCTCTGTGGGCCACAATCACAAACAAAAAGGAGCCGTGTCTAGTGTCCACAGCTTCATCATGCACGAAAGGTACATTTCCGGTAAAGCATTTGGTGACATAGCACTAATAAGACTCAAAACCGACTTAAAATTCAGTTTTTAAACGAGTGGCTTTCATAGGAAAGCCACTTCGTTTTGAAAAGACACGGGTAGCAGGGTGGGGGGCTGTTAATGTGAGTAATTTCATAAAGGTTTATCTTTTAAATAATTATCTCAAGAAAAAGTATACGCTTTGCGAATCTTTGCCTAACTTCAGAAATACGGACGCTCAATACCAACAACAATGGAAATACTTACCCTATTTTGTACTTTCTGGCTAATGATAATTTACGACCGGAATAGATAACCTGGGAAAGAAACCTTCAAACAAACGCACAATGATAGTCAGGGGCGTAGCTATAGCTGTATCAATGATACAGGCACGGTAATATTATAATACAGTAGTGTATCTCGGCCGCATGATAGAAATAAATGCCTACAGCCGCGCGGTACGTAAACATGCGTAAGGGCTGCCCATCTCTAGCATTTTAATTACATTTGCCTACTTTCTGTTACTATTTAGTTTTGTGATTGTAAATATCCTTTTTATATAAATAAATTAAATACTTTGTAAATTGAATAGGAAGTGTTCAATAAAAATGCGTGTTGTTTTTTATTGGTAGATTTAATTAAAAAAACATGTTTTTGTTCGAAAAACAAATCGGGCTTATAAATTTGCGACCGAAAAATATTTGCGCCTCGACTGAGTCGTACGAAATGCTTTATTGTTAAATTTTAAAGTAAGGGCACCGAAGTTTTAACACAAGCGTAAGTAGGTAGGTACCTACCGTATCATGATTCATTCAGAACCGCATATAACTACCTATTTCACTCGTCTCAATAACTTTCCGTTACTCTATTCGCTTTATTTATTAATCCAAACACCTTTTTTTTCGTGAGATAAAAGGAAATACTTATCCATTAAAAAGACACACATTATGTACCTACCTACTAGTAAGTAAAATTATTTTATAGTCTTACCTTTCAGTTTCCAGGTAATTTAAAAAAACTTATGTCTGGATGCGTTATTGACGAATTCATACAACCAAAAACAGCACAATATTTCCTACTCGTCATATTAACTGATTTTTAGAGAAAAAATCGCGCGGTTATTGTTAAAAAAACAACACACCGTCCGTTCGACACTGCGGTACAGCCGTGACTGTCTGCGCCCCAAGTGCACCCTTAGATCGAGGCGCGTAGGTATAGCTCGCGTTTCGTCCGTTTCTATGAAGTCGGAATACTGTATCATAATACTACTGTGATACAGGTCCCCCAAATAACAAGGGCCTCGGATGAGGAAAAAAATTACAAAATCTTCTTAGAACCTCAAATATTCTTCTCGATAAAATGAAAATATAACTTATGACGGTCCTAAGTGTTCCGAATTTCAAGCTCGCTTCGCTCGCTCTTTCATGAACGCTTCACCAATCGCGACCCAGGAAACACCAATTTTCCAGCTCGCTTTTCTATGAAAACTTACACCCTTTCATGATGCTGTAATTTTCCAGCTCTTCATTGAAGTCCCTAACCTATGCTAGTCATGATCGGAGCTGCACATTTTTTTGTCTCGCTTTGCTCGCTCACACATTCTTTTAGTAAAATGAATGACAGCTACAGCGACGCAAGTCAGGATGCTATTTTCTTAGTTTTGCAAAATTCATTAATATTTGTTAAATACTACTGATTTTCTCCTCATTTTGGGCTTCACCGTACTCGGGTTCAAAGGGCCCCCAAAAAACTTTGATACAGGGCCCTTCTAAGACCTACGCCCTGAACGCCGAAGCTACACAACTGATGATAGTGTCATAAGTTAGAAAGCTACTACTTTTTATTCACTGAAGTGAAAGCGATTGATTCAAATACTGTTTCCAGGACCGGACGCGAAAAATATTACCGAATACTTTTCAGTACATCGAACAATACGTATGGAAGCGAACAATACGTATGGAAGCGAACTAAATGTAGAAAAAAATATAACATGCCATAAATATATGGCATGTTATATTTTTTTATAGGCGCTTCTCACATTAGTGGGTAAGGAAGGACTTAACTGCAAATCTATACATATAATAAATCTGTAGAAAAGTAATTTTTGTACATTGAAGAAATTGAAACAAAAAATAGCCAGCGTGTGAAAAGATAAGTAACTGAACCCATTTCCATCATTTTTGAAATTTTTGTCTGTTTGTCTGTTTGTCTGATTGTCTGTTTGTTTGTGCGCACATCACGTAAAATCTACGAATTCAATGCTGACAATGTTTATACATAAAAATTGTGTGTAACTTGGGGTATGATTTAGTGTTTGTTTCATTGAAATCGGTTAATTCTATCAAAAGATATATGAACTTAAAGTTTTCAAGAAGAACTAATCATCAAATGTAAGATACATACATGCAGCGACATCTGTTGAACTAAAATGATACCAATGACTAAAAATGGGCTCACCACAGTCATAACTTTTAAATCGACTGACCAGCTTTAAAAAAAAATTATAGCATAGGTAATGTACTTTAGCAGTTTAACATTTTGGTCGATAGACGGCGTTGTTTATTTCACTCCATTTTCTGAATTGAATGACCCTCGCCCTTGTCAGTTGCCTATTTTTTGTTTTTTTTTTTTCGGATGGGATATCATCAAATGACTCCTCCTGCTCTGGGCGGAGCAGGAGGGAGTGTCAGACTTTTACTGACTAAAACCCAGCCATGTTCCTTCATCGCCC
This sequence comes from Xestia xanthographa, assembly GCA_905147715.2. NCBI lineage: Eukaryota > Metazoa > Arthropoda > Insecta > Lepidoptera > Noctuidae > Xestia > Xestia xanthographa. The sequence continues at coordinate 6,980,120 of LR990655.1, forward strand.
TTTTGTTCCGGGGCCACGGTATCTCTTTCGAACAGTCCCGCAACCCCGGCAGACATCGGTCCTTGCGGATCGGGCTTCCTTTTTGCTGACTCTCTTTTAGGCGCGAGTGGAACACGAACGCGCCGTCGACACGGCCTGTCGTCATGAGACGGACGGACGGCGAGCTAGCCCATAGCCCACCGTCCACAGGCCCGCGCCTACGGTGGCCGGGGGCTACGTGGTTGCCCCGGAAGCCCGAGGCGTCTGCCGCGGCGGCCGGGACGTTGAGAGGTTCTCTCCCTCTCACGTTCCGCCACCTCCTTCTCTAGCATTACTGCTTCGCAGAAGGAGGTGACGGCGTCCTATTCCGTCTCGCTCCGGACCATGGCTTGCACCAGGGCCGGACGCGAGAGGTCGCCGCCGCAAACGTGTAAATTGCCTCAAGATTGGTTTTTTAACCGACGAAACAAAAAGAAGGCAGTTCTCAATTCGACGCGTATTTTTTTTATATATGACCACGGATAACTTTTACAGAGAAGTCCGTACATGGTCCTTTTGTTTGTAAAAAGCGTAGGTACATCTCAAAGTTGGTCCCATTTATAATTGAAAAATCGTGTTTGGGCTAATTTCTTGCACCTTTGATAAGAACTTTTGACCTAGCTGGAGTATGACTGTCATCGAGTGTCTAAGGATGAAGGAGGTGGCGGAACGTGAGAGGGAGAGAACCTCTAAACGTCCCGGCCGCCGCGGGAGACGCCCCGGGCGTCCGGGGCCACCACGTGGCCCCCGGCCACCGTACGCGCGGGCCTGTGGACGGTGGGCTATGGGCTAGCTCGCCGTCCGTCTGTCTCATGACGACAGGCCGTGTTGACGGCACGTTCGCGTTCGACGCGCGCCTCAAAGAGAATCAGCAATAGGAAGGGGTCCGCAAGGGCCGATGCCTGCCGGGGTTGCGGGACTGTTCTAAAAAGATACCGTGGCCCCGGAACACAAAGGGCGATGAAGGAACATAGATGGGTTTAGTCAGTAAAAGTATGACACTGCCTCCTGGTCCGCCCAGAGCGGGAGGAGTCATTTGATGATTTCCCATCCGAAAAAAAAAAGGCTGTCGAGGTAAGCCCTTTTTTGGAAAAACTTAGGTAGATTATTTTAGCGATTAATGCAAATATATCGAAGAAATTAAATTGTTACCCACTTGGATCTACGTAGGTATATATCTACTAATATTATAAAGCTAAAGAGATTTTGGTTGGTTGAACGCGCTAATTACAGGAAAACTTTTAGTGTTGAATAGTTATCGAGGATGGCTATAGGTTATCTAACATCACGCTATAATTAAAAGGAGCGGAGCATCAATGATAAATGTTGCAAAAACAAGGAAAATTTATTTCTTTCGAGAGCTTCCTTTGCGGGCGCTGCATAAACGGTTAAAGTTGCGCAACAATCATGTATTAGGGAATTGTTCGTTTTAAAGCGTTCTAAAAAAAAACGCGATAGCATTATGTCTATCTTTCAAGATTGACTCCACTCTCTCTAACCCTGTCTCTCTCATGTGACGCAGACGAAGTTGCGCGGGTCAGCTAGTACTATATATAAAAAATAAAATGTTCAATTTAAACAATTCAGCACGCTTGTACTTAACGCTAGAAATAATAATTTAAAACATCGTTCTGTCTATGTCATCTTTAAAAAAAAGAACAACACGATGTTTGAACACGTCTTAAACGCTATATTTTATTTATCAATTGATCTACCCATCTTCTTAAAACACATGCTAATGGACATGTGTATTCTCCCCTTACTGACATAATGGTGCCAGACTTGGTCTTTGACTAACACCTCCAAACTCAAGGTTTGCCAACGAGCAATGGAGTGCAGCATACTTATCGTTAAACTTATCGATCAAAGAAATAAATAAAATAAAATCCATTTATTTCAGGTTCTCCCATATGACAATTACACGAAACACGAGATAGATACAAATCACATTTTAATATAATAATAATAAAAATAAAAATAATAAATACAATGTCAACAAATCAGAATTACAATGTCAAAGAAATCAAATCAAAGTCAATGTCACATACAAAAGAATGAGTCGGAAATTAAATTAATTTATATAAAATACAAATATAATTATGAGTATAGCAAATTTTGGATAAAAGCACAGCAATAATGTCAAATCCGTCGCAAACATGCCCTGGCTATAGGCTTACTGCAGCACTTCCTAATATAAGGGCAGTCCAAACGTCCAGCGATCATCACCAGGACAGCATTGGAGCTGGCCCGCACCCTGTGCACCAAGGACGCGCACCGCTTGCGCATTGTGGTGTGAAAACAGTCAGTGCCCGAGGCACTGCAGGAGCGGGGCAGCCCAAATAAGGAGCACCAACACCACACTGCGCTCCAGAACTCAAGTTGCTGATGAAACCCAAAAACACTTGAGTTTGCAGTCGTTTTAATTAGGCTGTCAGGTAGAGCTGATAATGCGCTCTGCTGCTGGATGCGGTACGATCTGCAATTACCGTCTCTTAACTTTTATATTTATTTTTATATAAAATGAAAAATGACCCCAATCTAATATCGAATCTAATGACGACCCGATTGGCGCAGCGGTAGTGAGGCTGCCTAACGTTCTTAGGGTTCCGGGTTCAAATCCCGGTAGGAGCAAATGTTTGTGTGATGAGCATGGACATTTGTTTCCTAGTCGTGGATGTTTAAATGTATAATAAGTGTATGTATTTACAAACAAAAAGTATTTATGTAGTATATCAACTATCTGGTGTCCACGACACAAGCCTCGTTGCTTAGTGTGTCACTAGATGGCGCTGTGTATAATGTCCAGCGATATTCATTTATTTATTTATCCAATGAGACAATAAGCGCAGCTTTATTCTAATTTTCTTTGCCTGGCGGATCTTCTTCATATTTCCAAATTTTGAAATTTCTGCTCAACCTGCGTATTTTGGCTCAACCGTTGAGCCAAAGTCCTAACAATTTATTCAGTTTATCAACATTATTCCCAATATAACAAAAACATTACTGTTTTAGATTCCACCACAGTCGCAATATAGCTGGTTAGTATCTAAGTATGTGGAAGCATTTTGTATCTTTTTTTCGCAGGGGTGACTCCGGCAGCGCACTAGTGGTTAAAGTCTACATCCAGATCGGCGTCGTCTCCTACTCTATGGCGAAGTTCAGCAGGATTAAGGCAATGTACACAGACACTCGTTACTTGGATGCTAAGGAACGCGAATTGGTCATTAAACAATAAAGAACTTAAGTTTCGTCGTCATCCATGTGGGGTCTTGAAATGTATAAAAAAAATTGTCATTTTCACGTTGGGTTTTAATATTCGTGTAATAAAATGTAGCTCTAATTTTGGCCGTGAGGTAGATTATTATTTATCTTCGTAGCACGGTGAGCTATGCTAGGGCGGCTGGTGCCGGTGCTGAACACCTTAAAGGAGCCGTTTGGGGTTGAAAAGTTAGGGCCATGCGGGTTGAGAGTGATCATGAGCCTCTGACTCAGGGACTTTACTCAAGTTTTTAACAAATTGATCAGTTCCCACTGTCGGATCACAGGCCTCCACTCTGTGAGACGGAGCGGTGACGCCACGTGACCTTGAATTGGCGGATGTCACGTCATTTATTCGAATTTTGGTTCTTGGACGACTAATTCTTTATTTGTAGTACATAATATGATTGTATTCCTTACAAGCAAATTAAGGCATGTTCATGAATCCACTGCGAGGATCGACCGAAGGACACGTTGGAGCACACGGTGAAGGGGTTCCCCGCGTGGGCGGAGCACCGCCGTGTCCTCGAAGCGACGATTGGCGGCGGCGACCTGCCCTGGTTCAAGCCATGGTCCGGAGCGAGACGGAATAGGACGCAGTCACCTCCTTCTGCAAAGCAGTAATGCTAGAGAAGGAGGTGGCGGAACGTGAGAGGGAGAGAACCTCACGTCCCGCCCGCCACAGGAGAAGCCCCGGGCGTCGGGGGCCACCACGTGGTCCCCGGCCACCGTAGGCGCGGGCCTGTGGATGGGTAGGCTATGGGCTAGCTCGCCGTCCGTCCGTCTCATGACGACAGGCCGTGTCGACGGCGCAGGAGTGTTCCACGCGCGCCTCAAAGAGATGTGTAGACCGCGGGTGCCTGCGGAAGTGACGTCACGCACAGGTGTCTCCTGCAAAGCAACACGCACTAATTACACTATCACCGTGCTGTTGATAGTGTAGGTAATTAGTGCGTGTTGCTTTGCAGGAGGTTCGAGTTATCTACTTATTTGTTTTAGGCAAGTTTACAATGTTGGCGTGTGGATGATGTTTTACAGCTAAACTCTAGCTAGAACTACATGTATTGTGAATAATTCTTCACAGCGGACTGCGGTTTTTATGTTTCCCACTTGGATAGGTTAAATATAAATATTAGTCTGTAAGGTATTTATCTCTTATTAGTATTCTTATTATAGGTCCATCAATGTCTTGTCTACGCAACCTACGACCATACTTACTTCTGCGCTAAAATAAGCCAAATGCCAGCATATATCAGCATTAAGTATATATAAACAAACCGCCGCCGTACCCACTTGCATAAAGAAACGGTGATCATTAATATGAACATGATATTGTAGCGACACTACGGTAGCAGTCTAGTACGCAAAATACTACAGCGTCATCTATGTGACAAATGAAGAATTAATATAAATAAATCGCGCGGTAAGGTTAGACATAAGAGTATATGTATAGAAAAACCCGACAACAACAGTCAGGCTACATGCCCGACAGTTGTTGTCTTCCTATCACTAATAGGTCGTTTCGTATTTAAGACCACTCGCCATCGAATGGACCACCCAGTCCTCAGATAGCCCCAGCCTGCCTCCGTAACAACTGGACAGATTCGCAACTGGACAGTTTCTCAGGTGGACAGATTAGCAACTGAACAGAACTTGTACAGTCCATGACAATATTAAAGTCGATGAGTTGGAAATATAGACGGAAAATGTGGTCAATATAAGAAAGTGGACGACCTGATCCAGCGGGCTGGGTCCGGACCCGTGCTTCACCTAGATTCTCCATGACCTGAGTCAAGGGGACTACAGGAGCAAAACGCGAGTTTTATAACGCAAAAAAGCATATTGCTTGCATGATTTACTGCAATAAACAAAACCAGAAAAATATATTAAAATCTTCAGGATATATGCTAGTACGATAGTGTTTTGAAAACATAATACAAAAAATTTTACTCGATAAAAAAAAATCACGAACTTATCTCTAAAAAATTCTTTTAACGAGTAAAAACCATACTAAAATACATGCGATCATTCTGATTTTTGGCAAATAATTCTACAAGCAACATATTAGCATCATAGTGTTCATTTTTTTTTGTCCAATCAGCAGATTTTTTGTAAATCGCAAATCGCACTCATTTCGCACTATTCGGCCCGCAGTGACTGATGTAACAACCGCTTTGTAGTGCAAGCTGATTAGAACTTTGTTCTAACAGGATTTCAAACGAAGTTTGAACCACCACAAATAGGGTTGCTAATTTAGCTCCTGTTTTCAGCCGCCACTTCGGCACTTCTACCTCTAAAATTAGCAACTCTATTTGTGGTGGTTCAAACTTCGTTTGAAATACTGTTAGAATAAAGTTCTAATCAGCTTGCACTACAAAGCGGTTGTTACGTCAGTCACTGCGGCCGAATATTTTTCGATTTGATTTTTTTATTATATTTGTCGATTTACAAAAAATCTATTGATTGGACTAAAAAAATAGAACACATAAGACCTGCTTTATTGTTAGTTCAGTTAGTATGCAAAGTTTCATGATCTAATTTGAAGTACTTTTTGAATTCTAGCGGTTTATTGTTTGATTTGGAGGTAACTTTGGATTTTTTTTCTATCGAGAAAAGTTTATGAAATCGTGTTTTCGTCACACATATTTATATCAAAATTAATGCTGCAGTGTTTTAGGCGTAACGGAGGATCATGCTAAGCCATTTGAGGGAGTATAGGCCTTTAAAGCACGGGGACTTAGGGCCACCCTAAGTCCCCAACCTAAGTTCCCGTGCTTCACCCAGGTGGAGAACCTAGGTGAATCACGGGTCCCCGCCTACAGTCGTTAAAATGATCTCAATGTTAGTTTTCTCCTTGTAATAAGAAGGCCCCTACCTAGGTATATAATGTTTAAGATTGTCAGACTGGCATTCTGACTAACGGTTTTGCGGTTCAGTAGTAACCCGGTTATAAATCAACAGTTTTATACAATACAACTTAATAATCAGTTGCATTACAAGCAAATCGTACTTAATTGGAAAATTTAGGTGACTATAAGACGCGTTACTTTTGGTGTAATTGGCATTATTAATTATAGCAACAAAAAAAAGATGGTATCGTATCATCCATGACTCCAAAACTTACTTACAAAGTAAGGTGGGTCTAAAACTTGGATCTTGAAATGTACAGTCTTTCATCCTATTCACTCTTTCATCCTATTCACTCTTTCATCCCATTCACTCTTTCATCCTATTCACTCTTTCATCCTATTCACTCTTTCATCCTATTCTAACTTAATATTATAAATGCGAATGTAAGTTTGTTTGTTTGTATTTTACCTTTTTACGCCTGAACCACTAAACCGATTATCCTGAAATTTTGCATATACCTTGACAGGTGCACAGAAACGGATATAGGGTATCTTTCATCCCGAATAAAAGTACTGTTTCCGAGGAAAACAACAATAACTTTTTATGAATAGATGGCGGCATGTGCCTTTCGAATCATGATTGAATTTTATAGAAGCTTTCAAATTCCAAACTAACGCGAGCGGAGCCGCAGGCAAAAGCTAGTTGACAACAAAACTGGACTCTATGAGCACTTGCACACGAAAAGTAGATACAACAACAGAGATAAATGATCATCTACACGCAGAAATAACTTTTGCAGACTCTTTATCATCCATATAGTACAGTCGAATAGAAAAAGTGAAAGAAGCATCGAACGTGTTTCCGGTACCATTACCTTTAGTCCTCAGGTACATCCGATCACAAACCACACTTCATTGTGTTCTATATTTGTAACTCCCGCGAGAGGACCAATTGTGGACCTCAGGGATTACTCGATAGAAAGGAAACTGTGCTTATTTTGGAGAGAAAATTGCACTGCTCGATTGATATGGTAGGTAATGTTCTTGTACCTTACAGGGTGAAGCCCCAGGCGGATGGATACCACCTTCGCGTATCATAAGCGTATTGGGAACTAGGAATGCGATGGTAGACGAGATTGTAATAGGTTATTAGCACGCCCTGTACATCTGTATACGTTTGTGGTGTTAGTAGTGAATTAAAACTGAATTGTATAGGATACTACAATCATTCACACGGTTATTGAGTGTAGGTGCTAAGGGTAACAAGGGTAGACTGTACCATCTATAATAGCATTCCTAAACCCTAGATGTTAGAACGATAATTTAAAATCTTAACAATTGCTAAGATTCACAAAAGGTTTACCGTTAATATTGTTAGTGTCATGAATCTAGAAATTACAGTAATCCAATAATAATAGCGACAGTAACAAAACCAAAGAAAATCACTTACTAATGAGCTTGTAGTGGTTTCTTCATACCAAAACTGGAGAAAACATGAAGACAAAATTCATTAAATTAAACAATAAGCATAGAAAACAAACAGTCGAACACGATCTTTGACTGAACCAAAGTCAGCTATCTGTTAATAAACAACACCGTCGAAGTTGTACGTCGAAGACAATAAATAACGTCTTATCAAACGTCCCAAGTGCAGGCCTACTTGTTAACACGTGTCTCGACGATCGATAAAACGCTGATCGATAGGGGCGTTCGCGAAAGTCGATAGTCAGGCCCACCTCTAGTAGGTACAACACTCCTACCGCTTACGACTTTCTACGTGTCGGCCGATACGTCAATTGTCCTTACTGTTGTCGGTGATTGTACTTAATAAGGGTTAACTAATAGCTTGTGTTTTGTTTTATCTTTGTTAGAAATAAAGGCAAGGCTGTGTGGGTTTTAGAAATACGTAAATAAGGAAATAATGTAGGCGATTCTTCAAGCTGTCTAAAGGACTTTAGAAGGATTTACGCTCAGATAGATAGATAGAAAGAATAGGAGGAGCTCGTGGCTAAATAATAACAGCCGCTCGGGTCGATCTTTAGGTTAAGCCGTGCTAGCCTAGGTTGATCTGTGGATGGGTGACCACCCTTACATACCGAGTTTTCTCCGTGCCTCAGAAAGCACGTTAAGCTGTTGGTCCCGGCTGTCATTTGTAGATTTTTGACAGTCGTTGTTACACTTACAGGTAGTCAGTGGCCCAAAAAGTCTGACAACCAGTTTTATCAAGGGGTATCGTATTACCCGGTACTAACTGGGTTGTGGAGGTCGGATAGGCAGTCGCTACATGTAAAATACTGGTGTTCAGCTGCATCCGGTTAGACTGGAAGCGGACCCCAACATAGTTGGGAAAAGGCTAGGCAGATGATGAAAGATAGATAGAAAGTATATTCTTTATTGTGTATACAATAACGACTATTCTCGAAAATTTCCGCGGTCTTGACGATAATAATATCGTCAAACCATGGTGTACATCATGGTTTGACGATATCGTCAAGATCGCGGGAAACGGATGGATAAGGGGCGCACAGAACAGAGAAGAATGGCAAAAGAAGGGGAGGCCTATACCCAACAGTCGGTGATTCCAGGCTGACATGATGTTAATGATGATGTACACCATAAAAATTACATTTACATAAAAAAGACATTTCCCATAGAATATAATCATTTATTTCAATAAACAAACGTTCAGAAAATTCAACGTAAAATAACACATCTTAAACTACATTTCGATTGCTCAGCAAGTGAACCTTATAGCAATGGTTGTATGCCCTCAGCATGCCACTGGAGCTGGTCCGAACCCTATTGACCATGGAACACACCATACGCCATAGACATATAGTGTGACACACTAAAAGCTTAGTACATACTTCACTTCAAACCTTTTCTATTTTGAATGCTCATAATGATGGATGTAACTGTGTGTCCATTATGTCAGCTTCTAAGGGACTTACGAGAGAGTGGGCAGCAGCGTTCTCTGTGCTTTTGTAACAACTGTAGTGCGATCGCTAGCCCGCCTGCCAGGCGTGGCTATCATGGCAAAACCACCCATTTCAGGGAGACACATAGGTCTCCCCGAAAGGGGGGGTTTTGACGTCCACTACTGGACATTTTCAGTAGTGGACGTCTTTCGGCTGAAATGATGATAATGTCAGGATCGGCTTAGGGTCTTCCCTATTTGTTACGGTTCTTCACATATTCGTCAGTGGTTGGGAGATGGATTGGATTTCGTCCAAAAGAGCCCCAAGGGAATTTGGAATGATATGCATATTTTAATCTTAATTTCTGAGTAGGCACCTATAGTTCTATATTGTCATGATCTGGAGTCCAATCAATGAAAGATGAACTTTAAGGGAGCTTGTCAAATGCAATCTCCATTTATTACAAACATCCTGTTAAACTACACCTCAAAATTGACTTCTAACTCTTCAAACATAAGAATAAAATTACACAAACAACCTCAAACTTCCTCGCACTCGTGGGAAACCTCGCCAAAGTCACAGACTTGTAAGTTGCATAAACAACCACCCTGAGCAATTGGTTGCCTCATCGCAATCGTAGGCCGTCGCCTAACCTCTGCTTATCTCTCTCCTTATAAAGTACATGGGTATGTTAGTGTCACGTGGACTTGGAACACGATTTATGTGCACCATACAACGTCAGGATGTTGTTTCGTACTAAACAGGTTATATACAGTCAAAGCACTAAAATGTATACACGTGCCAACTATTAAAACTGATTTTCACTTACTGTATTGATTAGTTTTTTTTTTCTTTTTATGGGTACAAGAAAAGATATTTAGGAACCCCTATGCTACTGAAACAGGTGTCGTCAATTATTTTTCTACGAGAAAATCGCTATTGAGTTTTGTTAAGTGTAAAACTATGTCACCGTAAAATTGTAAATACCGTTAGCATTGATTTAAATAGTAAAGATACGGTCGTCCGAACGTTCGCCAAACGCGGTCGCCATACAGAAACACTAACGCCATCTATTAGAACTACTATGAACTACGATGTCAATCGGCGTGGTCTGCCCCTAGACGTAACCTTGTAAGAGCGGGTATTTTTAACCGACTTGAAGAAGAAGAAGAAGTGTGCGGAACAAACACGTAAATAGCTATTTGACTTAAAATATGGTTCACCACGTTCCTGTCTTATGACACGACTCCAAGCTTCATTTCGCACCGCATCAGTAGGAAATCTGCAAATTAAATACGAATTTTCACTGTACTTATAGATTTTTACCAGTAAGTACATAAAAACACATTTTAATTTGCTTGTAATAAACAATAAAAATTATTTTATACATATAAAATTAATTTTATGATATGAATTATTAAATCTTTTCATTTCATCGGCTAAAACGCGCGCCGCTGCAAAGTTATGTCTAACTTTTACGCGGCTTCGCGTCGTCTTTGCCAAACGTTGAGACAAATACGAAAGAAAATTGTTTTAAATAATGTTAGAAGTTGATATAATATTTTTTTTTTAACTTACCGGTGATAAGAAATGTTATCATTTATTTTATTGTGCTTTTTGTCGTAGTTCACGCATCCCTTCACGACACCACTTGGCATTTTTGCTTGTAAAATTTACGACCGCTCCCGAAGACAGCCGAACGCGTTCTAGTTTAGTTCGCTATAGGGAAGACCATTTTGGGACCACGTTCGAGGCGTCATTGTAACATGCGGTCCACCCAGTCCTTACGCAGTAATATAATATGTCAATGACCGTTAGATATAATCTATCTCGCGAGATTGTAAACTCTCGAAAGATCGTAAACACGAAACCCACCTCGCGCGCTGATTGGTTGTACGTCATGTGCCCCGCGCCGCCATATTATTTGTTTGTTAATTCATTTGTTGTCGAATGTAAACGAACAGTGTTTTGGTGATTGTAAATTGATTTCGTGTTGAAAATAACTCACAGCTTTAGAATTAGTTATATGAAATTGTGGTGGAAGTAAAATGAATCTGTGATTAGCCAAATAAACAAACAGAACGGCCTACTGTAAGACCGAGCAATCAGGGACAGGTTCACCACCTTTCGAGAGTTAAAAATCTCGCGAGATAGATTATAAACTATATAACTGTGTTTATAATGTTACGGTTACACATTTACATATTAGTTACTTTTTAAAAGTGATCGTCTCCATCTGTGAAAATTTTTAAGTTTATTTGAAAAGTGTTATCTCAAAATTGCAACCGTTATTTCACGAGGAATTACTTTAGACTTTTTATAAACACAAATCATTGCTCGTGACTGCACAATCAGTACCTAAGGGAGTTTGGTGTGCATGTATAGGAGCAATCTATTCTTCGAAAAAACTCTTTTGGCAGAGTGACTGTAGTCCGTGATCATCACGTATGTGTTAGTGGGTACTAAAACTGAACATTGGGTAAGAAAGAGCTATATTTGCTTATCAGCTTTCCTGACTGTACGTGCATACATGCACCTTCTTAGGCCCAAGTGTGAAAATGTGACCAATAGAATTACCCGTATGTCCCCAGCCGTTCCCGGAGGGGAACGGTGCATTGTTATTTTAATTGTGTCTGTAATTGCGGGTATCTAAGTAAATATTAAGTGCTTTGGTGAATAATTTCTTAAAATTGTTTTATCAGTTGCTAACCTTTTCAAGTGAGCCTGCGAGTAAATTTGTAACAAACAATGCCATACTACATAACTTTGTAAATTCAACAATGTTCACTGCACACATTACGCTGTACGATTTTTTACAAATATTTAAAGCAATGTATGTCATTTCCTCCAAAATTAAATCTGAGTCAGGAGATTTGCTAAGCACGTTTTTTTTTTTTTTAAAGTAACTTCTCCACGATTACAAAACATAATCTACTGAAGTTCCCGTTGAATACCACGCAAAATTCATAAATATTTTAGAAACATAAATACAGCAAGAAGAAAATATTATTGGCGCATTCGAAATTCAGTACCGCTTTCAAACATTTTAGAGAAAGATAAATATCAAAATGATCTTTAATCGAAAACAGACGACTCTAACATATCGATTAACTCTCTGATTGAGAATTAAACTGTAGCTACCAGCAATTTTTGTTCACAAAAGAAATCGGGTGCACACAATAGACAAAAAAAAATAAAGACAGAATGTTCTAGTTAACCGTAGTTAACAAAAGCGAAATGTTACAGCTCACAAAAATCAACCGTATCATTGAATCGTGCTGATCTTAAGAAAGATCTTTTTGCGTATCGATTTCTCTGACACACAAAAAGTAATCGAGTCAGCCAAAAAATCGAATGACTTTTTTGAGTGTCGCGTCGTTAAGCTTTGGTAAATGTAAAAAAAGTATAAAGTGAAATCGTTACGGTACACAGTGAGTCAAAATGTTACTTTTTATTTTTTTTGTTAATTATTTTTAAAAAGCCTAGAATTTGATATCTGGGCCACGGTTAGAGCCCAGCAGGGTCCGTGGCTTAGGCCCCCAGTGGTTGAGGCACCCGTGGCCGACGCCCCCGATTCGATTCATTTGTTTTTTGTGCTTTTTCTCTTAGTACAGTAAATGAGAAAAGTGTTACACCATAATAATAAAGTATTTTTCATCGGCGTACAAAAATAAAAGTTTTCGACTTCGAGGAGCCTGTGGGTGTAGGACCAAAAAAAAAGTTTTTGACCTCGAGAAGCCTGTGCTAACTTGGTGGGAATAAAAAGCTTTGAAATTATCGCAGTAACTATCCCAGTACTAACTGGGTTGTGGAGGTCAGATAGGCAGTCGGTCCTTCTAAAATTCTAGTATTCAGCTGCATCCGGTTAGACTGGAAGCCGACCCCAACATAGGAAAAGGCTAGGCAGATGATGATGATTTTTGCGCCTGACAGTACATTTGACCAAAAATTGCTTTGAATTTAATTTATCGAATCATGGGCGTCGGCCACGGGTGCCTGGACCACTGGGGGCCTAAGCCACGGACCCGCCCAGCAGGCCTATTACGTATCTTTTTGATATCCAGTGACTAACAAGCTTCGGTTGTACACCGAACTATGGTGACAACCGTGAATGTCAAAATATTGGTATTACGTATTACACAGAGTGGATGTCACTTTACGGTGACTAACAGCCCGGGTACGGCGTAACGTCTTTCACGAAAGCCACTTCAAACTCAGTTGTCATCAATTTGATGTCCACTATGCTTACATAATCGCAATATTAGAAGAATCGATACGAAAGCGTCTGTCGAAATGAGTTACGGTGACTATCAGCCACGTTGACAACAATTGACGTCATATTTGATCGCGAAAGGTCATACATAATACAAAACTAACCTTTTGACAGTTAATTGATGGACACTGAGCCCAGTTGCTATCATTTCGAGCTGTCAACAGAGATACGTAATAGCCCTGCTGGTCAAAAAACGTGTGATCAATGCAATAAATATTGCTGAAATGACAAGAGTTAAAAAGTGTAAAATAAAAAGTAATCAATTTTAAAGAAAAGTTCCTACAGCTTACCATGAAACATGCAAAGATAATCAAGACAAATCATTTAACCACAAAGAATCTAGCAACTAAACAAAAACGCGCTCTAGTTTTACAGCAAAAACAGCACAATAGCTATACTTAAGTATAGCGAAAAAGTGGCTTCATAACGCTTTCTACATTCAGACGTGAGCTACGCTATATAGCTCTGTGGGTAAGATAAATTGAAGAAATCTGAACAAACCGCAATGATTATGCTTCGGATGTAGGTAATGGCAAAGATGAAGATCAGCATTTTATTGATAGTAGCGATGTTTAAATATCAACTGTGGATATTAAACATATTAAATTATTAGTTTCAACAAATTTATTTTTTTATTATTATTTTCTTGTTCATAGGCCAGTCTTATTACGGAGCCAAAAATGGGAACCGCAAACATAATAGGGTATATGCATGATTTTTTTATCACTCTAAACAAAGCGTATTAACATCAGAAATAGCAATGTGAAAATATTTTTTTAATATCCATAAAAAATACTAAGTTATAAGCATTTGAAACTGCTGATTAGACAGAGAGATCCGATACAGCGAATGACGTCATTCGCTGCATTGATGTACAAAATCCATACTAAATTCTGTTTAATCTAGAAAGAGATAGAAACAAAAGTTTAAATGGTTGTAACTTTTGTGTTGTTTGGCCGATTTATGTCATAATACTTGTTATAATACTTAACATTCCTTATCGAAATAAACAAATGAAAGTTTTTGCATATTCCCTATTATTATACATAGATAAATACACACCTTATAACAATATCAGTACAAAAAACAATATCTTTACCGACAAAAACAAAATCCAGTGAAAATATACTCCTATAATTTATACTAAAAATAGAATGCAACAAGAAGTTATCGATATCGGCACTTTACATTTATGATGTGTCTCTAAATCAACTTGAAATTGAACAATAAACACCAAGTTAATACAGAATTTAATAACTAGACGAAGCTGATTATTATCTCAAAATTATGATACGTTTAACAAAACTTACGATTTTCCGTCGGCGAAGGATATCAAACTGTCAAATATGTAATATTTTAAGCTTTTATAACAGTGTAACAGCTACATGCGTTCTTAATAAAATATACAATGTTAACACTGGTTTCAACACAAGAGCTAAGAATTTTGCAAGAGATATCAGTAATTTTGTAAAAAAATCATCAAGGAGGTGGGTAAGAATATATTAGTAGGTAAAGCGGTTACAGTATAAACACAGTGAACAAAATGTTATGAGAAATTATAACAATCAAGTAAAAATTCGACTAAATAGAAGGCATTAGGCATTTCAAATTTAGAAGATAAAGGTAGTGTATTAGTTCAGGAAGTAAAGAAAAAATAACAGAAACACAATATAAACTATTAAAAAAACTAGCAGCACTTTTGAGTTATGAAAGTAGGATAATCAAAGCTCAACACGTAATCTCAAAAAGAAATGGTCATAAAAAGCACCGCTTGCAAAGTCAATGAAAATAGTACGAAATCTTCCGAAATCCTCCAAAAGTTCTTCTTCTATTTTCTTTCTCCATGTTATGGGTATAGATACAGTAGTATCGCCCAGCACCAGTGATGCCACTAAGAGACCACGGGACTATTACAGTGTAACCCGTGAATTCTTCCAGTGCCATTGCCTGTGCATGGTGCGAGTTCTTCGCTTCAATAATTCTGCTTTCTTTTGTCGTATCTTCTTGGTTTCTCGTTTCTTTCTTCTTCATAGAGCTATACGGATTACGTGTCAATTTATTGACACTGAAAATATAATATATCAGGTCCGGTTGCTGCCTTCTACGTACATAAAATACAGTATTACTTTACGATCATAAGTTACAATGTTTCTTACACTTTCAAAATTACAAATGTTTTACCGTAAGCAAACCGGGTTTGCAGATTAAGATAGTAAACTAAATAACTCGTAATCTTAAATCAAAACATCTTCAAAAAACCTCTTAGTTTATATCTCATCATTAATCTCGAAAGCTCCTTCATTTGTTTTGATTACACCTTTCAATTCAGACGTTTGCAAATAAAAACTGTGTTCAGTTTTAAAATCTAATTCAACGTAACATGTGTTAGGACTGTTAGTAACATTATCAGTGTAGCTTTTTATCTTAGCAATCTTGTATTGAAGATCACATATCTGTATAAAAACAGCAAATCATTTAGTTTAACAACTTCAGTGTCTTGTCTGATCCCAATTTGGCATCCAATGTACGTGGCTGATGCTGCGATAAAGCCTGCAGCAAATACCACCTCTTTAGATCCTGTTATTTATTCGATTTTGAATCGCTTAGAATTGCTTAGAATAAAGGTGATAATGTGATCACCTTCATTCATGTATCTTCTTACCTTATGCATTATCAACATCATTCAGCCAAAAAACCTCTGCTGCAGTTAGACTTAGGCTTCTCTAAAGTGTTCTACCAGCCCTGTACTGGCTTTTGGCTTTTTTCTGTGGTGTCATTGGCTTATTCTTGAGCCGTAAACCAATAACTACTGAAAATTTTTCTTTTAAATAAGCTGGAAGTTTTTCAAACCAATCCCATAATACTGCAGCCAATCAGAGCTGGCTACTAGTTGGTAGTTATAGTCAATTCTCAATAAAATCGCGTTAACAATTTTATTTACGACCATCGAGTGCATTGTGCGCGGTAGCATTCACTTCTTTTGTGTTAAGGACTCGGACATACACTGGCTTGAAATTTAAATTTTCATGGTTCCTTACTAGGAATGAATTTATAGAGATATTAGATAGACTTGGTAGAGCTGATGAAATGACAAAAAAGGCAATGAAATTAGGAATTATAATTAATACCGATAATAAAAGCTGATAGAGATATCTTAGAGAAAAAGACACAATGTCCATTAATATAATGGATAAAGAGATATACACTAGAGATGATGGAATTAAACCAAACAATTCTATGAAAAACAAAAACAAAACAGCAGTTCTTTTCTTTCTTTTTTTAATTTTCAGGTACAATTTAATCAGACATAAAATTCTGACAAAAATGAAGTTAACAAACCAATTTCTCCATATTTGCATAACATCCCAAGCACATCCAATAACAGTAAAAACACATTGCTCATTTGTACCGCGTCCGTCCTACGTGTACAAGCCCTAAGAGATGTTTATCCGGCGCGCGCGCAGGTTGCAATTAAAATTAATGAATGGTACAAGTGTCGCTACAGGTTACATACAGTAAGCTGGTACACATCTGTACTTGTGTGATTCAGTATAGCAATTAGAAGGAAGTGAATGATGGATTCATTGATTAGAAATGTTGGGGTTAAGTTTTATATAAATACTTTTGATTAAATTTTGATAGACTTCCAACTTCCAACATGTAAATAAGTTGTGGAAACCTTTAATTTATTTCTTACCAGTATTATTTGAATTTAGGTTGTACCTTACTTAGACAGTACAAATTGATCTTAAATAATTTAAAAAAAAATGTACAAGTATCAAAATGGGAAAAGAATTACCGACAAGGCATCATACAATTCGTCCTCATTGCTGCCCTCTGGTCACGTAGAGTCGACCAACTGCTTGGTGATATCCCGAAATACAAAAATACAAAAATCTTTGAATAGCTAAAAATTAGGAAAGATCAAGGAAAGAGGAGGCAGTCAAAAGTTCAGTCCAAAATAGGTTCTAGTATATCGTGATGATGAGTGGTCTTGTAAAGGAGCCCGTAAAGAACCAGATTCCAATAACATAAAGAAAAAATATGACATATTATTATCTATTGAATAACACAGGTTATAAATCGCGCACCACTTAAGAGACTGACTAAACCGTTTAATACTACATAAAAGCGATATACATTAAATAAACGATGCACATAAAAATAACGCCAGGTGTTTTCTTAGAAATCGATGCAAAAGACGGTAGATGAAATCGTCGATACTTAAAATACCCGCACGCGATCAGAAAGTTTTATATCTACTGAGTCATGTTGGATCTAAATTGAATCAAGATCTAATACTCGGATGACCATTACTCATCCAGATTTATGTTGTTAGTTCTTCTGGGCACAAATACCGATATTGATTAGCAGATATTAACTTCTAATAACGACGCATTCCATCTTAGTAATTTACTAATCAACACCATTTATGTTAATGATAATATTGTAGGTAATAATATATAATATTGCCTCGTTGGTTGAGTGGTCGCAAGCGTGACTGCTGAGCATGAGGTCCTGGATTCGATTCCCGGGTCGAGTAAAGTGTTATTGGGTTTTTCCATCAGGAATTTCTCAGTAGCAGTCACGGAGTCTGGTATTGTGGACGGTTGATGGCAATAGGTTCGCCCCTATTACATGGGACTTAACGTACACCTCTGCCCTTTCGGGATATACAGGCGTGATGTTATGCTAGAAATGACATTAAAGTAAAATCAATGGGAGCGATTAACTAGACATTAAATCAATGGGAGCGATTAACTAGACATAAGAATGTCAAAACACTTAGCAGTAAGTAAGAAAATGAATTTATGGATTTCAAGTTATCTATTGAAATGCTGTCCTTATCAGTGTTGAACAATCAAATCTTTAGTTTCAAATCTATTTGCTGTGAGTTATTGGATTAATTAATGGAAAGATAACAAACAACAATGCAATGCACCAGATTAGGTTACCTTGTCAGTATTTTGTTCGACTACAGAATATTAGCCACGTCAGTCCACTTTGCTGGAGAAAGTTATCAATGAAATCTGTACGGAATTAAATAAATCAGTGCGCTCTGTGCTAGGGTATCTGACGATGCATCTCTGTGGCCTGTAATTGGGCTTCTCTCCTCACTATATTTATTTAATAACTAGCAGACGTCCCGCGGTTTCACCCGCGTAGTTCCCGTTCCCGTGGGAGTACGGGGATAAAATATAGCCTATGTTACTCGTGGATAATGTAGCTTTCGAATGGCGAAAGAATTTTTAAAATCGGTCCAGTAGTTTTTGAGCCTATTCATTACAAACAAACAAACAAACAAAGTTTTCCTCTTTATAATATTATTATATATTATATTATATATATAGATACGCCTCTATTTCCGCTGACAACATCGGATGAGATCTATCTAACGAAGAAATGCAAATAAACCATGTTACTCCCGCGAGCCTGCCGACACAAATTAAAACTTAATAAGTTAAGAAATGGCGGCAGAACACGGAACAGAGTTTATTAAACAAATAGGGAACGCGCTGAATACAATTTCAATCTAGATTCCAAAGAAAACAGTGATTAGATTAAATTTTCAATTACTAAAGATGGCCAGTAACGACATTTGTTGATTTTATGGTGGATAACCTCTAAGCAAACATACCTTAGCTAAAGCTCGCTTAAGTAAATTGATTATCTTACGATATTAGCAAAGCTCGCCTATAAGTGAGATTAAGTATTTCCTTAATATTAATTAGCTATAACTATCATTAATTTATTCTAAGCTCAAATCGACTAACAACAATTATATATCGCTCCAATTAAAACAAACGATATCGATTAAAGCAATTTAAATCGATTCCATGGGAATCGTGGCTGCATTTCCCAGCGGATTAGCTCCTCGCTCCACAGAGTACACTCGATATACTGTGCGAGTAACAGTCATGCTGAGATTTAATGCTCT
Organism: Xestia xanthographa; assembly: GCA_905147715.2. Classification (NCBI taxonomy): domain Eukaryota; kingdom Metazoa; phylum Arthropoda; class Insecta; order Lepidoptera; family Noctuidae; genus Xestia; species Xestia xanthographa. The sequence continues at coordinate 6,999,374 of LR990655.1, forward strand.
GCTTACGAGGATAGACTCACGAACCAACACCCCAAGTCCCTAGTACACACCAACACGTTTACGTTACAGTACAACCGAGAGTAACACGAAATGCGAACGCAAACGGCTCAAGCGAGATGCAAAATTGTTAGGCGACTAACAAGCGCTGGGAAAAGAAAATTGGCAGGGAATTGAATAGCAATAACTAAGTGCGAATTTGCATTGTCCGTAGCGGGTTGTCTCCGATCGTTATAAATAGATCTATGGCAATAAATAAACGTTTTATCTTATCGTTAAGCGGAGGGCGATAAATCTCGGTGTATCAGATAGAGCGGCTTATTTATCTATGTATATCATATCATTCATTGCGTGAATCATTCATAATACTTCCACGTACTGAGGATAAAAGTACGTCACTTAGGGGACCTCTAAGTTGGAAGCAACTCTTCAGAAAAGAATACTATGACAGTTTAACACCTGTGTCCTATAATACAGGACCACATGGCAATCCTATACTACAATAAACAGAGTTCAAATATAGAATCGTATTCAATGCTAATTAAAAATTGCTAAATTGCTAATTGTTAATTGCTTAATTGCTTTAATGGTGATGAATTTGAGGATTATCTTCGTAAGATAATCCTCAAATTCATCACCATTAAAGCAAGTACTATAAATCAACTCAACAGTAATTTCAACAACCATTCTCAAATAGATGCACACAAGCACGACAATCATCAACGACACCAACATAAATTGTACGGTGTCTCCTAATACCGGCAAATGTAACCCAACAATAGATTTATCTCATTACGGATTTAACCGCTCGCGACAGCGGTTGTCACGACGCTAAAATATTTGCATTGTAAACCACCCCGTTTCCTGATATGTCTGTTAAATTATTCGCAGTGTTTGGTAATAAACTTGAGGCGAAATTGTGCGCACGCGCTGCGGGAGGGAGCCACGCACACATGCATGTGGGACGTTAGAGAAAGATGCAGAAGGTCTATATTGCACTTCACAAGAGTAAAATGCACTCTTCTGCACTGCACGCAGTCAAACTGTAAAAATCTAAAATATTCCGAAAGTCTATAAAAGTCAAGGAATCGTGAGGAAACCAGCATGCCTAGAGGTAGATAGAGATAGAGCATGCAAGATATTTCTCGACGGTATGAACAGCCAAGACGTCAGAGGCATCAAAACTCTGACACCAGGGTCAGGCTCTAACTACACAATAAAGAAGTGGAAAAAGTGTTATGGGTTTTTTAATCATTCACTTGTGAATAGTTGTGAAATATAAAACAAACAAAAACACACACACAAACAAACAAAAACAATCAAACATGTTAAACATGTTAGCACAACTCTAGGAACTTATAACACCTTGCATGCATTTTTTTTTTATTAGAATTGTATGTACACTCATATTTGAGCAAATAAAGTTATCTGAATCTGAATCTATATCCTTTTCATTTAAATACCAAAAGCTCAGTTAGGTCAGGTCAGTAATTCTAATTCTTATTCCTATGTGATGTGATATTTCCATAATTATAAACATTTTATTTCATTGATTTCTGTATTGTACACTCACTCTTATCGGTTAGGTGCGTTTCGAATTAGAAATGTATGAAATAGGTATGATGAAATTCATAATACAAATCTACAAGTAAATTATCGTAAAACGGTAAAGTTTGCAAACCGTTAGGATGTGCTCATCTCCGGGATTATAGACAGTCTTGACTGTGAGGTATCCTAAGCATCCAGTTTTTAAAAGTAATAATTTATGAAATTAAATATTTTAACTGTTATTGTAGACGAGGAGCATGCATCTCTTTTTTTAATATTGAAAAAAAAAATAGGCTTTATTAGTCCCTTTCTTACAAACAAATCTTACCAACCTTACCTTAGACCAATTAAGAACAATAACCTCTTTCCTACTTGGTCTTATGTTTATTTCCTCTTGTTCGTGACCTCTCGTTTGTGTACAGTTTCCTCCACAATTATGCAGTTTCGCCCTGTCCTCGAAGATGCGGTCTTTGATACCGTTGCTTCGTTAATTTCGTTCTGTTTTCAAACATTTCGCTTGCTTACGTCAATCGCTCAGTGCATGCATAAGTGAGAATGTATTTGGAAACACACCTTAAAAGATTGTTTTGAGAAATCCTCATTTAAAGTAACAGGTAATTTATAGCTAAATTTAAAAAGGACCACGTGATAACCTGATATCTCTTGATCACGGTTTAGATCTACTGATCGCGTTCAGTTAATAAGAGTGCTTTATTGTGTACTACGACCAATATCAGTGTAAACCTGCCATGTATCCTTTATTTCAAATAACTGTCCTAGTGGCACAGCACTGTTCTCAAAAATAAGAAACAATGTTCCCACAGGCCGTGTGTTGCTGCCGTCATCCCGTCAGAAGGCGCAACAGGATGGGTGGGCGTCCCAAACGCTACCGTGTGTCGTTGGAACTAATTAATTCGAACGGACCCCGCAGGCGTCCAGCTCCCGGCCTACGCTGCGTCTGCGCAACCGTTTGTGACAAAAAAAGAACCTGTTGTGGCTAGATTACGTAAAGATTTTGATTAGGAATGTCGTGCGCGTTAGAATCATATTTTTCTATGATCATATTACTGAGTATTTTTTAAATCCTACAACTAAAGTTGTTGGATTTAAAAAATATGTCAAAGAAAGCTAAACAGAAGCCACCAGAAAAGTACATTTCAAAATGTATTTAAAAACAAGAAATAATTGTTCTTGGTCACTTGTTCCGCATTCCGCTACTTTTATGTTTCCTTCACAAAACTCACCAGCAAGAAAATCAAACTTAACATAAACTACAGTAGAAGTATAAATTATGAACAACACAAATCATCGTTAAACGCTAATGAGACCAACAGTCGGTGCTCTGCCCTTAAGGGGATACCAGGGCTACAGAGCGCCCAGGAGCAAATCGTTAAACACCAGGAACTAAGGAGCTGGTCATTCATAATTCAGCTTTATGTTAGGACTTGTCCCGCGGCTAATAGTTATGAGCATTGATTGAAAAATATTACTCGAAACAACCATTTATTTATATTGGAGATGGAGACTGTTGAGTTTCTAGCAACTAAAATAATACATGATTACGACAAAGGTTTTTTTTTGCGAAGATTACTTTTTTATGGCTGTTTTTAGGTCTAACCTGTTCTATAAAACACACCTACACAAGTTTATATTTAGTTCAACATCCAATTCCACATTCAATTAAACCACAAGCTGAAAGTACCAGGCTTCCATAAATCATTTGGAGCAAAAATAAGACAGCTTTAATTAAAGCAGGCGAGTCATAAACTGTCCATATCGCGTTGAAATTAATCAAGCTTTTCCATTAAATCGACTTCTTCGTTCTGTATGATTGAGTGTTATTGAATCAACAGCCTATCAAAAGAACCTTAGTATCCATGATCATGATAAAACTAAGAATAAAGCCAAACAGTGTAGGGAGGAAGACCCTGATTACAAGACGCATCAATTTAGGAAGGGAGGGAAGGAATCAATGTAAATGTGATGACTGATGGGGCCGATGGGGGAACCAGATGAAATTCTTAAAAGTGTTTCAGAAACAGAAAATTTCATCCAATACTGATCATAAAACTAAAAACAAATACTAATTTTGCCTATAGAAACATACAGTTAAGTAAATGTTTAACAAAATCGTGCCAAGTATAGTTTAAGGAATTTCAGTAGTATAAGTAAAACAGCTTTAGTACCAGGAGACTACGGGCATTAAGGAGATTATAATGTATTCAATTTGCCGTACATGGTGTGGTTTCGGAGTGAGCTTTCTTAACACATGGCTTCATGGCCGTGTGTGGTTAGGCTTAGGTTACATTAATGGAATTAGGGCTAAGAGAATTTTGTAGAGCTTGGTTTGGTAATTTGGTAGAATATAAGATTATCACAAAGTTAAATATTTATCGTAATTCTTTAGAAACCATCGCAGTGGAATTGGACCACACAATCATCGGTTCATTTGATCCTACAAAACAAACAGCTATGTAGATGCAACCATTTCGACTTGAAACAAAGTCGAACCATGTGCTAAAAAAATGAGATGATATAATAAATAAAAATAGTAAGTAATAAGTTTCTTCTGAGTTCCCGCTGATTTTTTTTCCGCGATTCAGGGTTATTATTATTATTATTAAAGTTGTTCATAATGATGAGTACAATGACCGGTCGAACTTTATCGATATCGTACGGAAACACGTCGTATAAGAATATCGCTTCCCAAAGTCTCATTCAACACTCTCCAGTATAAAGTTAGGCTTATATTGGATGATACTAACTCAATGTCGGGGGACGACTAATTAATTCTCCTAGCTCAACATCATAGTGTATTCCTTCCCTAATGAAACCAAACATAAACTGGGCCTTAAGGTCTATTTAGACTCGTTCGTGACTCCCCAGCAATTCCATGTCTATGGCATGCCGTGGGAGTCGCCTCGCCATCGACAATATTCCGTGCTATTTCGAATATCGAACTAAATTCAAACGATTTCGGTAAAGCGAATGTGAATATTAACGTAGAATGGTTTTGAAAGGACTGGCTGGAAAGGTCTCGGCTCTTCTGCCTATGATCATGGTAAATACGGTTGTTTAATGGCATTAATTGCTGAATGTATATTTTGCATTTTCACATTGGGACCTGTGCTATAAATAACGTTTGACACGGTTGGCGCATCAGTGGCTGAGCGATTGGCTGCTGCGCTGCATGTTGCGGGTTTGATTCCCGCACGGAACAAATATTTGTTTGTGTATGTGAGTTTGATTTTTTGTAAACGCACCCACGATATAGGAGAAATTCCTAATATGGGGCAAAGTTTAAAAAAAAGCTCAATTTGCAGTTGAAGATTGGTAAAGGTAACGCTGCCAACTCCGTGTTTTGTTTTTTTTCTGACAAAAAACAAATGAATCACATAAAACTGTTTAAAAACAGAACCACGTTCTATTTCGAACACATGGGCGTATTGCTTTTGTTTTATTTGAAGCCAATCAGTATCTTTTAGCTTATGTAGCGGCTTGCAAATGACCATCAGAATTTTCGGATGAGTATGTATGGCCGCTTTAATTTAATAAGTAACATAACATCATAACATCACGCCTGTAATCCGGAAGGGTTAGGCAGAGGTGTACCTAATAATCACCCATGTTTCTCCAGTTATGTTTAAGTCCCATGTAATAGGGGGCGAGCCTATTGCCGTCAACCGAGCACAAATCCACACTCCGTGGCTACTACTGAGTGATACCTGACGGAAAAACGAATAACACTATACAAAGAAAGAAAGAAAAGTATTTATTGACTCACACAGGATAAACAGAAACAAAAAGATACAATAGTTATTACAAAATTATATAAAAAAGTAAACAAGAGAAAAAACAATCAAAATGATCCTGTGCAAGGCCAAAAGGCTCTTATCTCAGCAAAGTGCTGTGACCTGCTGTGACATTTAAAAAAAAAAAGTCACAGCGCTGGTATTCTGATAGGGCCTAGAGTGAAGCCACGGTCATAAACGAATATAAATGTATAGTACAAAATAATAATAATAAACAAATATAAATATTTAATGTGTAATAAGTATAGGTAGTATACCCGACCTGGGAATCGAACCCAGGACCTAATGCCCAGCAGTCGCACTTACGACTACTAAACCAACGACTCAACGTTTAATAAGACAAGTATCAACCAATATTAATTAAAATCTTGGTCTTGAATGATAATCAAGCGATAACTGTCAAAGTTTATTGTAAAAGGAAGCTCTCTCACATTTTACGTTAAGTTAAAACTGAAGAGATAAATGAAATTATCGCTTCAACATAATCTTCGGTTATAGTTAAGTTAAGCAAACGATAAATCGTTTCTTTTATGGGGCCTTTAGATATACGACATCAATAAAAGTTTTTAAGTCTCACCGATCGATAGTGTAATAAATTACTTTTCTGTTAACACTACGCACTGTATTTTGTTAAGTGTTCAGTAAATAATGTTTACTTAAATTAACAAGTATACAGGGTGGTTACAGGGTGGTGGGGTGGCAGGGTGCAGGGTGGTTAGGAACACCGATTTCGGAAAACCAATTCCGTCCCTCAAAACACGGATTAATATTTTTGATTGTTGTGTTCTTAACACCAGAATTATTGTTGGGAGACTTGCTGGATCCTATGTGTTTGAAAACACTCCATTTTATCCATTCATAATAGTATGTCCGCCTCCACCACATAGGTACAGTATAAATATGACATAGGGGCTTATTAAAACTCACTTTTATACTATTTAAACCTATCCTATTATAACCTTATCTACATATAACGCGATGAAATAAGTCTATTTACAACAACTATCAACCCCAAAAGTCAATAGCTCCAATATTAATTCACAAAAACAGTAAATATTTAGTAAACCACTCGTCCCGGACCAATCGCATCTGTTTTGTCGCGTCGCGTCGCATCTACGGAACTCTGTCCGGCGCGCGCGCAGGTCGGCGGGACGGGACGAGTTCCACAGGTTGTTTGAAACTGGTTTGAATATTCATAGAGTACGAGTGCCAACGGCCGCCACACTATGCCGATGACATAATGAATCCGAATCGATTTATTGGATCCATTCGATATTGACTTTGTTGTGAACTTGTGATTTAAAGTGGTAGGAATGTTTTAATGTTGCTATTCGATTATTTTTATCGATTTTTAAGAGTTAAGTGGTCGTTTTGTGGTGTTTTAATTTGTTCGACAAATAAATTTTTATTTTATCGTATTTTTTAATTCATTGGGTTCTATAAAATAACGTTTTAGCATACCGAAGTATGTTAATTTAAAGAATGTAATTGGTAGAATTTTTACGGTTTTCTTTTGCCAAAACAAAAACGAGAATCGTATGAAACCGAACATACAGGCACACCCACAAGGTATGACAATGTCCACACAATAGTTGCCAGGAAGAATTAAAACGTGATGATTTATTATACATACCTACCTGCAAACGAATACATCAAGCCAATAAAAACATCAGAAAAAAAAACGAAATATTAATAAGTTATTGACACATAAACACATTGATGTTTTATAAACGGTTGCACACGGAAGCAAGAAAGTTAATCAAGTGTATATTATTATCTCAATAAATTGTGCGATCATCTTGCTTGACAAACTGGCTCCGTCGCCTACTTACACTATAATGAGTGTCACTTAAAACATTACGATCACTGTCAATACACATTTGACAGCAACTAATGGAGGTGTTATCGACAGCTCGAATTAACTATATAATTTAAAGTTAAGTTAAAAAATAAGCAAAATCAAACAAGGCACTTAACAAGATCGCTGTTTTTTTTTACGTCATTACATCAAATTAATTAAAAAAGAATTAATTGCCGCATCGGGTGTGTTCGTTTTTCGTCGCTCCATCGTAAGCGACCGGTTTCGCAAAAATACATGAGCGACGATGCGCGAGCGCATGACTCACTGGCACACACGGGCCGGTACTACGAGCGAGCGAATTTCGGACAGATAAATTATTCACTTTATCAAGATCAAGGACTGCAGTCAACTTCGTCAACACGTGAACGTTTTAATTACAAGCAATTTGTGGAACGTGGCGTCATTTTTAATAAAAATTACCTTCATGTGGAATAGTTATTTTTTTACCGTCTGAAGAACGGTTCATGGTCAGTTAAATACGGACGAAAATGTTCGACTTCGAAGTAAATAAAAATTCTTTATTTAAATCTTAATTAGGTGAATTGATTAACTTCAACAGCAACTATAACCTAATGAAAATAGGAAATCTAGTCAAAACATTAACTTGTAAGTAACAACTAAAGACAAAGGAATTAGTCATCAACGTCTAATGCTGCTTCATTGTATATGACTGACTATACGACGATTTTCATTGACAGCCTAGCAGCAAGCAGGTTTAGGCATAGGCGGAAATAATAAATAAGCTATATCCGTAGCCAGGTATCTACTAGAAAACTGCCTCATTAGGGACAAAGTATAATTACTACATTACAAAGCCCGTGGTCAGGTCTACAATAATAAAATGCTAACATGGCTCTATTGTGCGCGCTCCGGTTACAGTATCTAACTGAGCGGGAACTGTGAAAAATGTGTAAAAGATACGAATTATGCGATACAACTGACTTTTGATTTGATTCGAGTGCTTGTATTGATATTCTGACATTTTCATGTACAATTTCAATAATAAATCTTACAAAAATACAATACAAAAATATTTATTACTTCTCAAACATTGTGTCATACATAAATTGAGGCAGCCCCAGTAAGTTACAATAGTACTTGTGTCGGGGCACAAATACTATTGTAACTTGGGGCAAATCTTGGACGTTTCTTTCTGTTGATAAATCTCGTTGGGACCTGCCTGTACACCTGGTACACCTGTAGGTACCCTATATGTCTATGAAATCGAGCAATGAGCAAGCGCGGTGATTACTGATCATTCCGTCCTTGTCAATGAGATTTTAATTATATATAACATCATTGGTCCTTGTATGAGAAAAAAACATTAGCAGTTATTATTAGTGGGACAATCTTATCTTATATCATTACGAACTATACCGGATGACTTTTTTATCACTTTCCAAAAAAAATGGGTATATTAGGTGAACGGAGTAGAAGCTTACGGCACCTAGATTTTTTTTTCCACGGCTTAAAAAAAAAAGATCTATCATCAAAAAACGCTACAAATTTCAAATAAACTTTTCATATTAGAACAAAGAAAGACATTTTGAAAAAAAAATGAATAATATCAAATTCCGAATTCGAATTTCGTTGATTTTTTTTTTTTCTCGAACACTCCGTTCACCAATTTTTTTGGAAAGTGATAAAAAAGTCATCCGGTATACAGGTGGAAGCATCGACGCACAACCTTTTACCACATCAGGAAACAGCTGCTTTTTTTTAATTACCTATCCGTGAAAATGTTCAATGTAGGAAGGAGGGTTCAAAATGAATCAGCGTCGGTTTCCCTTCCACCCTATATTCATTTCATAGAGTTGTTTCTCTGGTCAGTAAGATTGAAGCAAGACTGACGAGCCCGATGGCCAGTAGACAAGTGACAATCTGTCTAAAACGTTTCGTATTTCAGCAACTCCTATTGACAGGATTGACATATTATGCTTTTCGGTAGCTTAGGTCAAAACAAAACTTTTGACGTGACAACGTCTTATAAATTGGTTTGCCGGGTGACACTTCAAGAAACTGGGTAACGCTCCGCTCACGTTATGCGCTCACAATGAGAGCGAGTGAGAGGCACGCGTCCCGCCTAAGAGCGAGAGAGACAGACATAAAAAGTTTATTTTACCACTCAAAGTCGTTGTCACGTAAAACTTTCGCCCGTATACCGACTTTACAGGCAACCAATTTTTTTTTTTTACTTTTTCATCATCGTTATCGCTAATTGTGTGTAACTTTGTCTAGGCCCAGAATGTGCTGGGTGTAGGTACATTTAAAATGATCATCATCATCATCCTAACCTTTTCCCAACCATGTTGGAGTCGGCTTCCAGTCTAACCAGATACAGCTGAATACCAGTATCTTTCATGGAGCGACTGCCTATCTGACCTCCACAACCCAGTTAGTACTGGGTAACACGATACTCTTGGTAAGACTGGTTGTCACACTTTTTGGGTCACTGACTACCTGTAATGACTGTCAAAGATCTACAAATGGCAGCCGGGACCAACAGCTTAACGTGCTTTCCGAGGCACGGAGGAACCTCTGTATGTAAGGATGGTTACCCATCCACAGACCTAGGCAAGCACTGCTTAACCTAAAGATTGACCCGAGCGGCTGTTATTATTTAGCCACTAGCTCCTGCATTACACATTAAAATCATGAAGGCCATTTAAATACACGAGTTAATGCGACAATACAGACCAGAATAATATTTATATACAAATGATATTGTTGTGAGGTAGCGTCCTCGGGTTATTACTCAGTGGGTTGACGTGAAGCGACAGGTTAAACGAGTTCGTTTCCCTCCCGGACGCGAAACGAGTCGGATTGGGGTTCTTTGACGTTTAGTGGATATAGAAGCCTTTTGGGTTAGAATTAGGAGTTAAAATTTATTCGTATGCTATTATTATTTTTGAGAGATGTAATCACATCAACATGTTGTGTTGTTTTGAATTTAAATGGTCATAAACTCGTAAAAGCATTGCGTTTTAAAATACGTTTTTTTCCTGCCATCGAGGTTTATTTTTATGTTTAAATTACAATAAATAACGATTTATTTATCAAGCTATGTACAGAAATGAGCTACCAGCCTACTAATTATAATATAATACTAAAAATCACACTTAATTAGGTGGTAGCTCCTCGTGTGTCAGTTAATTTGACGACATTTCAAAATATTTATACATAGTAATACAACCGGTAAGAAATATAGAGTTTTTACGATACACATATTAACATAATCCTACTTTATTGATATCGGAACAAATAAATAGTCGAGTTACACGGAGGAAGCATTTCGTCGTCTATCTACAGTTTATTTACAAGTTTATAAAATATTGCTGTCGTGGGAATTATTGCTTGTATATATATATTATTTATGATTATTGACAATTTAAACAGATGCCAATGCCTTTTGATAGGTGAAAGTTTTCACTGTTACTTTGGTAGTCTTCTTTATTTGTATCTGTTTATGTTTTACTAGTCATAAAAACAATCATTTACAACATAAAAAGTCTACACCTTCTATTGATTGGACTGTCAGAACGAACGTCGTGAATTGTTAGTATATTTTGCTAAAAACAGGCCACCTTATACGGGTGTATCATACAATAATGATAATGAACTCAGAAAAAACACTAGCTACTTACATAGTTAGTAACAGACATAGATACCTAATGTCTAATAAACCGGTTTAACTTCATAATCAGAACAATATTTTTAACATAATTTATTTGCTTTATCCTCTCGAAAGTTCACTTAAAATCCTAACTTAACATCAATAACTGTTGGTATCCTCAACATTTTTTTTTTAGTCTTGCAACACTGTACGTATGTTGTCAATATAAACCTCTTTGATTTACTCTACATGTGTTTCACCACCACAGCTAAATAATTAAACAAGTTTTTACAATAAATAAGTTTAAAACTTTATCGTCTCATCAGACACAAACTTCCTGATTCAGTCAAATAAGACGTACATAAAATTAGGATCTATTAACTCAAAACTAATGACATACAACAATCTTATTATCGAAATTCAAATTCCCTTCTTCTACACTCAATCAACGGAACCCTTTTCCACAAAATGGCGCTTCCACCGACCAGTTCAGGTCGCCCTCGTAACTTTGCCGATCGGTTTTCATAAATCGTCCATGTAAATGGCTATATGTAATTAGTAATAAATGTAATTGAATAGATAACAGCCTGCTCTTGAGTTATAAGACACTCGTTTTAGATATTGTGCCGCATTAATAAAACATTTTCATTTAATGCTTTCTTTTAGATTTTATTTACAGGGTTTTAATGTTGGTTTTTTTCTGTAGGCCATGTTTTTGAGAGCTCACAAACATGATGAATTCGATTTCGTGCAACCTTTACTTTGTCAGTAAAACGTACTTATTGGTTTGACAAGCTTTATTGCGAACTTAGCAAGTGTGCGAAAACTAACAATCGACCACAGTTCGAATAAAGACGTATTTTTTATAACCTTAATGCATATTCACTGTAATTTTCATCCGAGAACTTACTTATTATATATACGTATATCTCTTTAATATCTTTAACAATTGGTAAAGATATTATATGAACAGAGTGTGTCTATGGTTTTGTGGGAAGTTCCACAAATCCATAGACACACTCTGTTCATATATTTGACATACCAACTACTTGTTGACCCGGAAACCATAGAGTTAATCGTGGAAATGGTTTTCTCTTCCTCTGCAACCTGAGGTAAGGACGTGGCCACTTGCACCTGATTACCATACCGGTACCATCGCAGTTAACGGGCCATCAATCATCGGTTTATGAATGTATTAACAATATGTTGAAGTTAGTTTTAATGTCAAATGGTTAAGAAGGTATCCAGGAACTTTAAATAAATAGTTTTGAGAGTGACTGGCCGCAACACACAGCCTAAATAAACAACTGAAGGCTAAGAACGATTTCTTTTTTTCATAAAAACACACTAACGGCCGTTTTCCATAACTTACTTACGTATAACTGTTGGTCAGTATGCCTACGTCCGTAGCTATAGATGTTTCTATAAACAAAGTTAGCTTGAAATATCCTATACGCGTCACCTACCTGCCACTTCATTCATAGAAAAATCAAGCTTTTCTGTGACGTTTTGTTTCTAACCGTCCGTAAGCTAAGTGTCAAATAGACAGAGATAACACAAAATTACGACCGAAACTTTTAGCTATATCTAACCTAGACTACAAGATGTAAAGGGACTCTTTATGGAGACGTCACGTGGTTTCATCCGCGTAGTTCCTGTTCCCGTGGGAGTACGGGGATAAAATATAGCCTATGTTACTCAGGGTGAATGTAGATTTCTAATAGTGAAAGATTTTTTTAAATCAGTGCAGTAGTTTTTTATGTTTATTCATTACAAACATACACACAAATAAAAACAAATCTTTCCTCTTTATAATATTAGTGTAGATTGGTGGGAATATACTTTTTGGGGTAAAAAAATCACGTTTTACTGTAAGTCTCAATGTAACGCACTCAAAACATTGTGCTAATGTTTATTTGCAAGCGAAGTCATGAACTTAAGCTTCTAGTGTTAAATTATATAACTTTAGTAATCCATCAATCAAGTTAGCTAAACAATTAGTTGGTGATATCTTCAGTTGATACCAACATAATCAGTTTGTTACTTTGATGAAATCAACTGGACACAATGAATCATTGGCTGCATGTCATAATTAATGACACCTGACAAGTGTAGGTATTTGTTGATGATGACATTATAATGAATTGATTCGTGTTTTGACGCTCCTGTCATATTTATGACGAACTTCATTAAGACAAAAATCATAATGGGTTTTGCCTAATAAAATGGAGTTAGCTTTATTTTCCAGTAGAGTCTACCCGTATTTGACCCACGTGACCCATAGAGGAGATCTGTGTGATGTCCCCGGCAGTGGAAACGTTATAAGCTGATTAGATGGCAATAGGCTCGCTCCCTATTATATCAGATTTAAACATAACCGGCGAACTGTGAATTTACTGTAAGTTCCACCTCAGCTGGACTACAAGGCATAAATGTTATGGTGTTTCCTTTAAATCACGCAGCTTTTAATTAACGTTTTCAATGAAAAATAAATATAAACCAAGTGTTCTCTTAATTTTCCGGCCTTCCCACAATGACTTGAAGAAATATGGCGTCTGACATAAGTCACTAGCGTAGCCTACGTCACTAAGCGACACGAGGTCAAAGGTGCACGCAGCGTCGATATTTTTCTGACGCAACCACATAATTGTCCGTAGACAGTTTGACAGTCCAACCGTGCGGTATGTGGGCGTGTGTCGCTGCCTACGACATGTTGAAAAACCCACCCAGTTATTCTTAGATTTGTTTTCCTTAACAGCTTTTCGTACTATTCGCTTTCTATGCATGCGTTCGATTTTCGAATTTGCTTTTAATTTCTCAACTGATCAAGTTTCGATTTTGGCCATACAATATTGATGCCTTGACAATTAAAAAAGGAATTCCCAGTGAATTTTGAAAAAAGAACTCTTGCTAAAACCAGGCCTGTGTCACTCCGCGTAATCAATCATATTGTTTATCAGATTGAGTACATATTTCTTTGAAAACCATTGCGAAGTAACGCTTCTGTAACGCTAGTTACTAGTCTGTGCTAAAACATTGAGCGCGTTCTTGTCACTTACAAAGATACCACGCCTGCCACATAAACCGCAATAAAACAATAAAACTAACGCACTTCACGCGTAATGTGGGGCACTAATGAACTGAAACATTAGCGTTTTGGGGAACACATTGGCCGAATGCACGTAATGGTAATGGCCGCTCGGACAGCGAGGCGTGAGAATAACCGCTAACACACACATTACTGATTATCTACAGAGCATTTAATGTGCCTCGTTCACATTTTATTTTTATCCACAATTAATTTAAAATAAACTTTTAGTGATATCGGTTGCTTTCATCTTTTAAAAATAGCATCAGTCACTCATAAAAGTGATGTGCAAAAATAACGGATATATCGAAGCAGTAACGTTAGATTTTAATGAGTTTTACATAAGTTACAATATTCGACAAACAATCGAATAAATAAACAGGAAACTTCCTTTACCTACTTTCTCGTATAATAGAAAATTGATAGTTACCTATACAATTTCAAAGATTTACGACGTACCGGAAGCTACTAGCTTTGGTGTTTGTTCGTGGTTTTTTAGTTATTAAAGAACAATACTAAATATAAGAAGTAATTAAATAAATAATCAATTGGCAGTAAAATATTAATAACCAACATTTTATTACTTTCCCATTTTATTACTTTTATTGATTCCTCTATAAGTGATTAACAGCCATATCCGACTCCCGAGATTTAAGTACATGTACAGTACGTGTTCAGCCAAACCAAACCGTAATGTGCCATACCCATTAACCTACATAAAATGCAATATTCACTATAAGCAAGGCGTGCCTGAACGAAAGCCAGCTCCGGAAGCCATGAACTTGGAGACAAGCCGACAAGCCAACCGGTACTGATACCGGTATACCGGTGCGACAGGACGACTCGTTTCCCAACGGAACAACCAATTTCGAACGCCCGACAGTCCGGTACCAACTATCGATATCTAGATTTACCCGGTGAGTCACATCACTATCACAAAAAATAAAATATGGTACACACAGGCTGAAAAAAGGGACTAAAAAAGGAAAAATATGCTTTAGCAAACTGGCCATGCAGAATACGACCAGTTTTGAATTTAGAACGAGCATTGAAATCTGTCAATCACACCATTCTCTTTTGTGTAACCTATGGTCCCCAAGTATAGTGCCATTCTCAAAATGTTACCCTTTTCAGCGCTAAATCAAATTATAACTGCCTTGTTAGTCTTGAGAACGAAGTTTATTAAATAAACTGAAAGCTTTGTAAGCAAATACCATAAGAAGCTGGTCTATAACCTGATTTATTATCATGTTGTTTCAACTAAGATGTTAGTATTGTTAGTAGAGAGCATTGAGCTATTACTACTACGTATAGAGAAGACAGCGCGAACAAAATCTGTGCTCCGTTCAAACTCAGCCAGCTGGCTACAACCCACTCAGTCGCTTGCTCGCTCTTGAGCGCTTTAAGTCTTGTTTGTTATTTAAGCAATAAAACGTGAAAATTCAACAAATATGGTTACGTGTGTGTTAGGATATTGCACTAATAATTCAAGCAACACGGCAAAGTGCAAAGGAATAACTTTCTATCGGTAAGTAACTAGATAATCATTTTTAAAATGTAATTCGAGCAAAATATTTAGCGGACGCCATTTTGCGTCATTTGTCATAGACTAAAAATTTTAGAAGTGACATTGGCTGTGTAACAAGTCGTGTAGAATCTTACACATTTAGAAAAGAATAGACTGTGGTTATTAATTGAAGGAAGGTAAATTCATGAAAGAAGAAAATCAATTAGCTACGTACCTAATTGTTTTTTTTAGATTGTTTGGTTTTAATTGATTAATTGTTTGTACAAGTAAAGGCCTGAAATAAAATTATTATTTATTTAGGAATACAATACAATTTGTTTAAGAATGAGACTAATAATGACTGACATAACCCTGACTGAACCAGTTAGTATAGGTAGGTATATATGCCAGAATATATTATTTGTTCTGCAGAGTAAAGTCAGTTTATACCTAAAATAAATATTATAACAAAAATTGTAAGTCAAACAATGTGCACGTAAGGGGTACCCAATGAAATAGGCAGAATATAAACAAAGTGTCGCCTCTTAACGGTGACATCGCATCTATGACTCATTAGCCGACCCCCGCGCGCCCCGCACTACCGCGCTTGTTACACAAATTTTGTTCGCGCTGTCTTCTCTATACGTAGTAGTAATAGCTCAATGGTAGAGAGCTGGATAAGGCGGAAGAAATGTTAAACTTAAGTTAGTGGCAGATACGGCTAAGTAAAGTTGTTGATACAACCAAATATAACAATTTATGTATTCAATAAGTTACTGTTTATTTGTAAGTGCATTGACATCGAATTACTTTCAAGCCTATTATTGAAGTGTTAGTATAAGTTAGTGATAATATTATACGTCATATTAGTAGCATTAAAACTGTTATTTGGTATTAGTGTTTAGATTGTTAGTCACAGGGTTTTACGTCTACAAACACTTATCTTCTAAACATGGCCTTAAGATAGGTACGTGCGGATTCCAAAACATAGATTTCCATAACGTGCCAAAAGGCACTAGCTGTGGGCTTTTCCATATTAAGGATATTGTACTTTAGAACATACTACATTCTTCTCTCACCATTACAAATATTCACACGGCTGTATGATTATCATCGAAATTACAAAATTTTGAGCGTAGGCGAGTAATTGGTGTGCCCACGGCTTTTTATTTGATTGACCTGACCTTTATTGCAAACGGTAAAAATTGAATACGTCTTGTTTGGAAGTACGCGCTTATGGCAACATTGGAATAACTGTCATTATGATTTGAAATTGGAATTGACGGATGGTAATGATGTCCCATGAAATTTGTTTGATGGCTTTCTAACGGTGCTTACAGAAATTATTACTTTTTAATAAGTTTGCCATAATTCAATGCTTGGGCCATATGACTTGTAATTAATGAAATATTCATGTAATTTTATGGAATTAAAGGTAATAAACTAAATAAACGAAAAAATAACATGACCATCCTTGATTTTTTTAATACGTCTAGCAGCATTAATCATTTATTATTCGCCAGTGAGAAATTGAGAATAAATGAAATAACATAAAGTTCGTATTGTTTATTAGATTAGAAACTACATTACGTTTGAGTCATGTCAAACGTAATGTAGTTTGTTATCTGAAATGTTTTGTTGATATTGATATCAATATCTTGCTAGAGTTACAGAAAACACAGCAAAATAAAAATTACGGAAGACATCGCCTTCTTGTGAAATAATACCTTAGTTACTTGATTACAACTACACAATAGTTTCCAGGAACTCGGTAACATTAGTGTAGGTAATGCTCATTCCCACGTGTTCACATTAAAGGCCTGAACAGACAAGGAACCTTTGTCCACGGAGGAAAAGATTACCGATACTTAGCTGGCTAACTCGGTGTACTCTCGAGTACACCCAGAATTTTGTACCGGTATTTGTTTTTATAAGAGACATCTCTCTTATGAAACAGTAATCTGCAAAACGCATTCATATTGATACAAATCAACAGACACTGCTAAAGTTAAACCGTTTATGTCAATAATTGGACAATTTAAAATATTATCAGTGGTGCCGATTCCCTTGTTTACAAACTAAACCAAATTTAAGTTTAGTGCATCTTTTTCTCTCTATTTCATTAAGAAAAGGACAGAAGATAAATTTTAGTTATGTTCTGTCAAATTAATCAGCGCCATACAAGTTTTAGACGCGATTAAAAAGTTGACTAGATACTAAAATTACATCAATTTACGTCAGGTGCTGACTAATTTGACAGGATTAAACTAATATTTATCTTCTGTCCTTTTCATAATGAAATAGGAAGAAAAAGATGCATTCAACTTAAATTTAGTTTAGTTTGTGAACAAGGGAATCGGCACCAATATCAAACTTTACAAGAAAATATAAATAGTGTTGATTCTAGTTGCCCATTCATCAAGGTACATTTATATCGAAAAGACCGAGCAAGATACACACAACAAGCAAAGCAAGATACGAAGTTACTCTTTTAAAATGTTTCCCTCGTCTGGACAGGCCTTTAGGAGCGCAGGCGCATAAAAATGCGCGGGTCGTGAACTCGACTGACGACACTCTTGCAGGCGGTACTACAGTTATATTTAAGTAGTTTTAGTGTTAAAATGCATTACTCAAGTACTTACCCATTTATGTTCTAGGAAGAATGTGAAATAATCTTTCGAAGAACGGAGAAGTCATTTTTATTCCCATCTTCGGTTTGTAGTTTCCAAAGATGAACTTACTAAAATGTTGGTAACAATGACGGATGATGCAAATTCTGGAACAAAAGAAATCAGTTGGTTAAAACCTTTTTTTTACATAGTTTATCTTGAACTTTGACACAAATATTTGTTTATTTTATGAGCATTACTTGTGCGAACGAGACTACATACCTATTTTAAACAACTTTATAACTAAACTAATAATTCTCTTTTTTTTGTTGAAATGGCATACAATGTATTGTTGATGATTATGAGTATAGCACAGGTGCAAAACCGTCTATGTTAATAGTTTCTTACTAAATGTTATGTTTAAAGAAATAATTCTATATCTTCTGGCATTCATATAATTATGATGTATCCTGGCAGCAGATTCATCTGTCTTGCAATTTAGAATTTTAAATCATTATGAGCTAAGTGAGCTTTCAAATAGGTAAATTCTATTGAATTTCCCCTACAATGTACTCGTATTATACCTACGCGCGAATGATTAATGTTCTAATTTGAATTCGCAATATTCATCAAGTCACAACCACTATTCAGTGTCAAACGAATGTCCAATTGCTGTCATCATATTTGCATAGCACGGCCTGACTTGACACTTCAACAAGTTTCATCGATAAATCGATATCACAACAACGTTTTGTATTCCCATCTCTAACAACTTTCGATTCTGCATCGATCATTTAGAATCGGCATTTGAGCGAACCTCACGTGCACAATTCGAAATTTTCCGATTACGAAACGATTGGATTCGATTAGACTTTCGCTGCACGAAATTAGTTGAAAATTTTCTCTGATATCTATCAACTTTTGCGTTGCAATGATTGCTGGTAGACGGAAAAAGAAAGTCAACATCATAAACGTAATATCTCTTTTATAGTTAGTACATGAATAAATGCAGCGGATAATGCAGGGCCACACTTTTTTATTTTGTATAGAAATGATTATTACACTTTTACGTGCTTTTACGAAAACAAATTAATCCTTATTCTTACTAATATTACATTTATTTATTTAAATTTACAATAGTGGTACATAGGCGGACTTAATGCCACAAGGCATTCTCTACGTCAACCTTTGGGTCAAATAGGAAAACATAGTGATAGGGTACAAAATAATGTCTAAAAAAACTAACTTCTTGTTAACGAGTATTTACATACGAAGGTAAGTTTGTTTACCCTTTCGCGCCTAAACCACTTTACCGATCATCCTTAAATCTTGCATATAGGTACGTTGACAGGTGTACAGAAACGGGCACAGCCTTTCATCCCGAAAAAAGTACTGTTCACGAAGAAAATAACAATAACGTTCTTATGATAATAGATGGCGCCACGTGTCTTTCGAATCATGATTGAATTATATTATTACATGCAGAGTACAACCTGAATCGATTGTTAAATTCTAAATTAACGCGAGAGAACCCGCGGGCAAAAGCAAGAAAGTTATGAATAAAATACTTATTAATATAACTTCAGTCATTAATAATTATTCTGTGTCTATATATAATTTTAATGTGCGTGTAATATTCTTAATAGTTATTATTGTATATATCGTTAACATGGTGCTAAACGAAGCTTTCACAAATTTAACACGTGCTTTCAAAAGAAGCCTACAAAACAATGAAATGCAAAGCTCAATGTAATCACCATCGGATTAAGTTCTCAATTTAAATATCCAACGCCTGTTCCACACATCGGCTCATTACTCCAAGATTGGTGCTATCACAACACCTGTCACGGCAGCGTGACTGGTCGTAGTCACGCATCATGCTGCCTACCTCTAATGCAAATCAAGGTCGTGAACCCATTCGATGTATGGAACCGCCATGTTTGATACCCGGATTAGTAAGTGATGGATAAGAAACGGCTATAGAACGTTTTAAAGTTGATGTATTAGGTGCTAGGATTAATTTGTCAACGTTCTCTTTATGTTCTTTTTTTTAATTATGGAATCGAATGTTTTCTTGATATAATCTGACGTTTGAATTAATGTTGTGACATGTTTCTTCAAATGTCACAATCAATAATTTATTAGTAGGCGTTGGTTTTTAATAAAAACAAGGGGCTATTGAAACCTAATGAAGCAAGATTAATATAAGTGGCATTAGTTATTAATTCTGCTGATATGACTAGGAAGAAGAAACGACCACGCAACAGGACGCGCAACGAAACTGACAAACATCGACACGACTATCTCGTCCTTACAATCTAAGACCAACACTCCTCTTAAATAGCTTACGGTACATCCATACGCCAATTATTTTATTAATTAAATATCTGCCGAAGTCCCGAAGGCGATAACACATTGATTCAAGCTTAATGTCACAAATTGTAAGCACTATCTTGATTGGTATTTTCTTGATAACGAACTTCGAAGAAATTTATGCAATTTTACTGCAATCAATCACTTGACGATTGATATTGGACGTGGGCATTTTTTCGGCAAATTATGGCTGTCAATCTTGAGTAAATCTTGGATAATAAATTAATACATATTTGATAAGTAAAGTTTTTTAAGTAAAAGCTTGTTTTAAGGCGTCCAGCCTTAAAACAAGCTTTTACTTAAAAAAGTAGAGCGGGAGATTGCGGGATGGCGTTCACAGGCGCGTTTTTGCGTTTCAGCGTTTCCGCGTTTCTGCGTCCTGCGATATGGCGATATGAGTTTTTATTAAATTAAGTAGGTTTAGGACACAGAAACGCGGAAATGCAGAAACGCAGAATCGCACCTGTGAACGCCATCATGGCGGTTGCAACAGCGTCGAAATATCGGGAGCTCACAATAATTCAAAACCACGAAAGTTACCTATCGCGTAAGTGAAAGTGTAAGTTTTGGGTAGAAGCTTTTGTATCCAAGAAAGGAACATAGGAGTATCTAATTTTTGTCAGAGTATGCTAGGCATTCTTGTCTGCCTTATTTACTAAGAATTCCAGTCACTCAAGTTCATTGATCTATCTTTTATGAAAGAAAACCCAACGCCCATACATGACAAACAAACAAAAAACATAATCCCTCGTATGTAGGTGTGAATAAAGAACCTACATACACGAAACCTCAATTATATTGTATGATATGCAGCACAGATTATAACGATTAGCAATATAATGTTGAGAAAATGCGAAACAATACAATTATTTCAGTAATAAACACAGTTTCGCATCTTGTTTTAAAATGATTTATTCGAGAAGTCAGCCCTCCTGCTGGAGTACTGCAAAATTATGGCTGATGGCTTAATCGAAGTAGACAGTTATGTGTTTACTACATATTAAAACGGTTTAATTGCCTCCATAGGTAGAACAGACGAGCAAACCCTCAAGTAAAAAAAATATGTTGATTAGGCAGACTTCAGTAAAAAAAAAACATTGCAGCACCCTTGCTGAATGAATCCAACCTACATTAAAATCATCTCAGCAATCAAAATTTAAAAAAGAGTGAAACGTCATTGTGACATCTGTCATCTCATTCGAAACAAAACACACACGGCGCAACAAAAAGTATAATCCGTTCATTTGTAGTTCCGCGCGTATTCTGACAATCAATCAGTTGGCTGGAAAGTCTTGAAACCACTTGGAGGTAATCTTCCCGAAGCGTGTGAATGCGGTCACGATGTTGCTCGGAGGCGGTCTATATTTTATGGTCGGTGTGGCAACTCTATGGGAAACGTACCAAAACGATGAATGATTAGAACGTTCGCCGTTTCCAATTCGATATTTGAATGTAACCGCTTTAGATATGCCCTAAGGACTTGTCCGGTAAATTGCGGTGATGCAAAATTGGTAACCACCGACAAAACAAGGCGACAGTTATAATTTGACGTAAAGGGAACGAGTCATCAGAAAAAATAAATTAAAGAAATAAATATTCCCAACTGTTTGGTAATCACCAAGGCATGTTTTAATATGTAATTAGGAAAATGTAAAACGACAAAGGCAGAATAATAAATTCATAATCACAGGCTTGCAGAATTACCAACTTTACAGCCAGAGTCCAAGATTTAACCAGTAAACTTTTTATTCGCAGTCTCGTTATTTATTATTTATCTCAATAACATCAATTAAGCCTGTTATTATTGTTACGGAATCAAGCATCCTGAGATCAACATAACAGGCAGGATGTTACGACCACATCCGTACTGGCGACCAAAATTAAGTATACAATTACAATACATTTATAGCATTCATTTAAATTGGAAATGTGAAATTATTAACGCTTAACTTATTCGGATGAGGCGTTAAATAGCTTTTGAATCATAAAGGTTGACAGCGGCTGTGTGGCTGTCAATTTATAGTGAATTAATCAGTCCTTTTATAATGTTTTCACAAAAGTTGATAAATGGTTTGGTCGTCTGTCAAATGAGCGCAGCTCTACACTACTAATGGTTTATAGGGCAGGAGCATGGTTCACGGCTTCGCGGGGTCAGGCCTAGGGATGTGCGTGCCAAGTCTCGCCCATGAGGCCAAGCCGAAGATGTACGATCACTGCCGACGCGGATATACGACGCGAGGCGAGAAAATACTACGGCTAGCACGCAAGGACTGCACAGGGCCGGATTTGAATTGGTAAGAGGTGCATTACTTACATCAATCTTCGATACGGTTTTTAAGTGATATATTGATAGAAGGTACAGGTTTAGAACGGGAAGGTTTACTGTTTACTGAATCTCATTTTATAAAGAGGGACTTAACTTATGATCTGCCGCCGACATAGCTTGCTTGAGCTTGACAGTGGCTAGACCTACTAGGTTTATTCTACGTTGTTTTAAGACTTCCTTCTCTATTTGAACTGATTAATAATGACAGACATCTAGTTATTATACTTATTTTATCTGTTGGAATCTAGCACTGACCATATATTCCTAACTTTCAAAACGATTTTGTATTATCTTCGGAGTTACAATATTCATTCGTGGTACTAAATATTAACAAACGCCTCTTCGATACCGCAGCGTTATCTTTCTAACTTGCATATCGATTTTCAGTGTACACAGTTTAATATGGGCCTGTCCTTTCTCCCGTCGGGGGACATTAAGTACGGCAGCAATGTCATCATTTAGCGTGCATCCGGCATGCACCTCGCACGTCCAAGTGCGGCCCTGGCAGTCACGTCCATAGACGAACGAGCGCGCGAACGCGATTGAGAGAGCATTTTGACTCCTAAATGAGTTCGTTCACACGACTTAGGTTCATGGTCGACTGTCTGTTTAGGATTCTCATGTAGGATGTGCTGCTGTATAAGTGTGACTTATAATGGTCATTAGTATTTTATATTTATGATTGTAATTAGTGTTCCTATTGTTTTGCCGATGTGGCTTTGGGAACAGGCTATGGATTGCTTGCTACTCCCATAATTATAATTGCAGCGACTATGTGAATAAAAGAGCTGCACGTTTACCGATGTTACGTCTAATGTTATCTTTATTTAGATTTCATAAAGATACATAAACATAGGGAAATCAAAATTTTGTTGACTTGATACGTCATCATCAATCAGGAGAAGATACTCAAATAGCCGACTTTGTCAAATTGATCGAGAGTCTGCAAAATCTGATAAATATCAACACTCTAATGATCAATATAGGTGCCAATCAGTATGGGAACAGAATTACCAGCGTCGAAGATAAGAAGGCAAATATTTTATTAGCAGTAACGGTACACTAAAGATTTTAAAGAAAGATTGAGAGTTTGTAACATAATTTTATCCCAAGATGAGAGTACCTACTTTATGAGCCACACCACTCTAAGCTTTCTTTTAATTCCCAGATTAGTTTGAAGGCATTGTTAGCAGAAGAATGACGAACTTGTAATTTAATTAGTTGAATATTACTTTAGATGACGGAGCAGTAAATCCGTCATTCTTCAGCTCGCCCCACGCTATCATCAACAAATTCCATCAGAAGTTTATTCTCTATGATGATCCCGTTCTAAACTATAATTACAAATGATAATTAATTTTGGAGTGACTAACTGTGTGAACCTTTCAGTTTATAAATATTAATAAGTTTTGTTTTGGACACCAAATGCTAGAGTTCATTGACCACTCTATGACTTATAATGCTATTGTCTTTGATGATGAGAATATTTGTAAGAATAGCACATTTCTATATCTAATATTCTAATTCATTGATTGAACGAATCTAGCTTTAAGTTTATTGTCAATAACGAATATGACTCATCATCTGCCTAGCCTTTTCCCAACTATGTTGGAGTCGGCTTCCAGTCTAATCGGATGCAGCTGAATACCAGTATGTTACATGAAGTGACTGCCTATCTGAACTCTACAACCCAGTTAGTACTGGGTAACACGATACCCCTTTCTAAGACTGGTTGTCAGACTTTTTGGGCCACTGACTACCTGTAGCGGCTGTCAAAGATCTACAAATGACAGCCGGGACCAACAGCTTAACGTGTTTTCCGAGGCACGGAGGAAACTCGGTATGTAGGTAATTGGGACCAACCATTACATACTGAGTTCCGGTACCGGTCACCCATCCACGGCCCAACCTAGGCAAGCACGGCTTATCCTAAAGATCGACCCGAGCGGCTGTTATTATTTAACCACGAGCTCCTCTTAAAACGAATATGACTATTGAAATATTAAATGTCTCATTTTTTGTCTGTCCCAAGACTCAATATAAAAAAGTGATTCGAAAGCAGTTGATAATTATGTATGATTAAAAAAATTAAAAACCCGACTGTATATATATATATACAGGACATATTGACTGCAACAGTCGGGACCCAAGACGAAAATCATTACTTCCAATACGGGTCCCGACTGTTTTTTTCTTTCCAGTTTTTATTTATAGCTATAGTTATTTTTGACGCAGTCGGGTTTTTAATTTTTAAAATTACCTATTTTATTATTTTACACTTACTAGTTACCTACTTATATATACCATTTTAAGATCCTCATGATGAGCCCTTTAATTGTTTGATACCCATCTTGCAGTACCCATTGTTTTTTTTTCACTAACCTATGTTACCCGGGGTAACACAAGAATTCTAACGATACCACGTACATCGCAATCGGTTTAGGCATTTAGAAGTTATGGTGGAATAAAGAAACTCATAAACATATATACATGAACCATGAAAACATAACACTCCTTTTTTTGGGCAGTCGTGTAAAAAAAACTTGCAAAACAGAAAAGAAAATGGTTAATTGTAATATATGTAACAACAATTTTTAAAATACTATAACCAGAACTTTGAAATTATAACCAGTTGTACAACACCGAACATACCAATTACATAAAATTCTTTTTTGTTCAACAATTTCGAGATGTTACAACCAGCCAATTACGCGTTCCGTGTCACCTACAAATGCAAATCGTTGTGGAAACCAGTAGCGGCCGCAGGACCGATATCGATTTACATAATAATATGCCATTACCGAATATCATCACGCGTACCGATTGATCGTCTTTAAACAATCGATGCAGCGATGGGAATATGAATTCGGAATATTTGGTACACGATACGATATATATGCGTATCGTCACAGTATATGCACAGTTCTACAGTCCCAAACTTTAAAGCTAAATGACATTGAGTTTACTATTCAGAAATACAATATTTACAACCCTAGTTTCTCAATATGCCTTTTTTTCGGATGGGAAATCATCAAATGACTCCTCCCGCTCTGGGCGGAGCAGGAGGGAGTGTCAGACTTTTACTGACTAAAACCCATCCATGTTCCTTCATCGCCCTTTGTGTTCCGGGGCCACGGTATCTCTTTCGAACAGTCCCGCAACAACTGAATATGCCTTGAAGATAGTAATAATAAAATAAAACATTTACTTAAATTCTTACTATCTTCAATAGTTTGAAATCGATTTCTATGCTCGCCGTCTGTTTTTCAGGTTTCAGGTTCTTGATTAACCTTTTGTTTAGATTTAAATTCGTTAACATATAAATCATTGCTTGTGTCTATCGAATCAGTTTTCTTAACGCCGTTTACTTCTAAAACAACAATGTAGTCCTTCATTTTATTGACATAAAAGTTCTTATATGATATCATATCCCACGGTTTCTCGATCATACCAGGGTATAGCTCTCCCCATTGTATATGTTTCCCACAACGTCTTATGAAACGTGAAACCAATACTCGTTGGAACTTATTAGTTTTACCAGCGATTTTCAAATAATTAAAGAATTAAGGTTTGATATTTAACTGTATACTCTTTTGACACATGAATTAGTTCAAATTGTTTCTCACACAATACTCAAAAGCTTTGTTGACGGTTGTGAAGTACAGTTACTAGAGAATAAGTAAAATCAGATGAAAAATTTCATCTCAATGAACTAATTAGTGTCCACAATAGTCCACGTCTACTTCGTGACACCGATACTAATCGTATCCAATAAATAAAAGATGATGCAAAAAAGTATTCTAGAGCCAAAATTCAGGCAGTCGAATTTCGCAGAATGTATTGTATACTAACAGAGGAAGTCAATATGTTCTATAAATAAAGGTATTAGTCATACCTCAGACTATTATTTCCTCGTTTATCAAGATCGAATCTCGGTTGTCCACTATGTTGGTATTGTAATCGATCCAATTTAAAATAACAGCGTTAAACAATCTTTGGTCAGTCAAGAAATCTAAGATTGCTTGTTTCCACTACGTGTGAATATGATCTTTAGTCGCAAGGATGAATATTTTATGGGTTAAATAACCATAAAAGTAATGAAGAATTCCGTGTCTAATTCAACAATCAAAATTCCAATTCAAACAACGGCTGCTAAAAAGATCCGACAGATGAGAGTGCTAACTATTCTGTAAAGTGTAGACAAGCCGCAACAAAATCATAAAATTTATATGCCACAGAAACTACAACCTTATTTCTTCTTGAATATAAGAATGATATTTAAAGATTTTGAAGCAAAACATACATTTGTTTTAAGAGGAGTACAAATCGTGGACGGCAAACAGAATTGGAAAGCAAATACGGCTTTGTGGTCGATTCACTGTACAAACATTTCCATCCACGAACGGGCAGAATGCTCGGTATTTAGCCCAAATATCCTAGCGGTGCATAATTGCATAACAATAAAACTATTGTATCTGAGTTTATGTGGGAGATTCTCTCAGCATTCCTAAAATTACCATCTCCATTCCCACATTAACGAATTCTTGTTTCAATAACTTGAAATCATTTTGGAATAATTCTGGAGTGCATTCTTGCTTTTATGGAATTGCTTTTTTTTTAACTTTGATGACGTAAAGTCTCTTCTGTTGGTTTGAAATTATTGTCATTAACACTAATTTACTTTTGGTTGACTCATTCGCATAGACTTCCATAAAATGTTTAGTGTCCATAGTGTATTTCCTTTTTATAATATAATTTTTATTTTCTTACCTCCCATGAATCAGCACCCAATATAATTAACAATTTAATAGTTAATAAAATCCCAATCGATGACAATGAAGATATTAATTAATTTCACACTTATTAAATTAACGACACTAGAGTGCTAATATTAATGTCTTTTAATCTGAAGTAGAGGCACTTACTGGAGATAAAAGTACCAATTATAGTTAAAACTCTTAATTTTCTCAAACGAATCAATTGTATGGACAGAAGAGATACTGGTAATAAACCTGCCAATTAAACTATTACTTTGTAGAATGGAATTTCTAACGTCATTAATATTGTTAGTTGTCCACGCGATTCTTAAAGGTGGTCGAAGCACAGTCTTATTGGCAATCTAGTCACGTCCACCGGCGATTTACGAAGCTAGTAACTGAGCAAATGAGAAGTATTTTTATTTATGATTTTCCTTCCTTACAATATCAAATATATCATTGTTAATTTTATTTACTTTGTGAAGTTTTCCTTGATGATCTAAATTGTGTTGAAGGTTGTTTAGAGTTGATTCATCTACGTGAACGGGTATATTAGATGGGTCCTTTTCTATTTAGATAAATGGCTTTCTTTCTTATGCAGTTTCTTTTAGTTTCACGATATCTTCCGGTCTTTTATTTTGCATATAGTCTTATGTTAGGATGACGCGTATTGTTATTACTTTTCACTTTGCATCATCATCATCATCATCATCATCATCATCATCATCATCATCATCATTCTCTTGCCCTTATCCCAATTAATTTGGGGTCGGCGCAGTATGTCTGCTGCCGCCCTCTTGTGGGCGCTGCAGGCCTAAAGGGGGGCAGTAAGAGACCCAGAAAAAAATAGAGGCGTTGTGTAGAAGCGTAATTTCATCTAGGAGGACTCGCTGAGCTCTCGAACCTCGACTACAACTTGTGAACATCAACTAATATTAATTCGAGATCGCGATCGAGAGAAGAATCGATTGTTAATTTAATTTAAAGTTATAGTGGGTTTGGTTTTGGGTTTAAGTATGTGAAAAAATGGGGGCGCTAAAAATAATTTATTCTCGAAGTGGGCAGTAGACAAAATCAGTTTGGGAACTGCTTAACACAGTCCATCTATCGTTTCTTTGGTCTTCCTCTACTCTTATACCCATCCAAATTCATACTCAAAACTTTCCTCACGACATTTTTTATTTTGCACTCACCACAAAATAAATAAACTATTTATGTTGATGACCATGTGCGATGTTCATGTACAAGTGTTTCATAGTGGAAAAATCTTTTTATCCTTTTAGATCACATC
Organism: Xestia xanthographa; assembly: GCA_905147715.2. Lineage (NCBI taxonomy): Eukaryota > Metazoa > Arthropoda > Insecta > Lepidoptera > Noctuidae > Xestia > Xestia xanthographa. The sequence goes on from LR990655.1 coordinate 7,028,156, forward strand.
TCATAACAAGATACCAGTTACGTCAGAGTGACCGTCAGCTCTGACGTCACAATCTCACACGTTCAATATTGACAATAAACATCACAAACCGTTTGCGTAGTGTTCACTTGATTTTGTAAAGCAAATGTTTAGAATGCGTTGAACGCATATCAATGACTGGAAAATAAATATATCTCATTCAACTTTATCGTATTATTAATATACTTTCTAAACAAACAGCTATGTTAACTGTCGGTCCCTATTACGAACTATGTTAGCCTACGGCCAGTAGTAAACTTTATACTTATGCAGTTGTAAAGTATTAGTAGATACTTTACAAGTGCAGCTTTCTCTCTTAAATGCATATAGAACTAAGATATATAGGAGAACTAGACACGAGAAAGGTGCCTAACGACGTGTATGAACTAAGTACGAACAAATATTATGCAATGACTTCTTCCTAGGTTGTTGTAGTACATGCCTGCGACCTTTATGGTAAAGGGCGGTAGGAACAGTTGGCGGACGGGTGCGCGCGCACCTGCGCAGGCACATGTCGCCCCCCACCCGGCGCACACGTGCCTACAATGAACGTGTCTTTTTATCTTTTTTATTTTAAAACGGGTCTGCGTATCCTGTAGGTTAGATGCTGCAGCTGATGTTTTGCCACCTTTATATTAATCCTTCGGGACTCTACTCTACTCTACGCGAGACACAATGGCTTTTTAACCCGTATGCTCCCGGCCGTGCCTCCAGAGGCACGGTGCATTGTTATTTTAATTGTGTCTGTAATTGCGGGTATTGAAGTGTTAATGAGGGATTTTCTTTTTAGCTCTTCCCTAGTCGCTGGATAGATGGCGCTAGGAGTTAGTGTGATAATGCAAGGAACGGAACCTAAAAAAACTGATTTTAACAAAGCGCGAGAAAACTAGGTTATATTCGGAAGGTTTAGCAAATGAAAGTGTCAGTCAACGAGAGTTTTCGCTTTGGCAACAACTATCATAGTAAGTTTAACGCCATCTATAGAGTTCTTGGAAACTAAGTTTTTTTTTAAAACCTCAAAAAGAAAACCTCTCTTTTAATTGTGTCTATAATTACGGCATTTACGAGTGGATTAATAACCTCTTTGGATCTTTTTAACCGAAAGATGTCTCCACGTGTGAATGTTACTCCATAGAACGGCTTGCTGATGTCATAAAAGGGTCTTTCAAGGTTGACCATTGAATATTTACCATTATAGTGCGCAGTCGGCATTGAGCTAAGTGTAATTTTTTTTGTATATTTTTATTATTGTGACCGGTTCTTTTTGTACTTCTTATTACAATACACACAAAACACATTGAATAGGGATGATGACTGACTAAAAAAAATATGATTCATTAAGTTTAGTCCGTCAGTTAGATTATCGAAAAATATTGGATAAGTACGTGTTTTTTGTGTTATCAAATTAATAAAAAAATACGAAGATAAAACGTGTCAAAGATCATGAGTCGGGGCTTGTGACGCCATATTTAAGTAAAAAATGTACTCAAACGTGACGTAACACGACTATTCGACGCACAGTACTGTCTTCATTTTTTGTTTACGTGAAAAAAGAAAAAAAATGTGTCAATATTTTTTGGAAATCTATCTGACGGACTAATTAGATTTTTTATCATCTACCCTATTCGCGCCCCTTCTGCAACTGTTCATTCCGAATCAATCAATCGGTTTTACAACAAAAAAAAAACAATTCAAGGTCTTAAAACTTTCTACGTTACATTGATAAAGTCAATTAACGTTGAGCCGATAACTAGAAAACACGAGAACTCGTTGAGCTAGCTGTTAGCTATACCACAGTGACACACATAACAAGCTACCATGTCACACATTGGGGAAAAAGTGGGAAAACAGGACAAAAACGCGCACAGACTAGTAGCTGTCACTATTAGCTGAATATCAATGTTTTACTACCAGTGTTACAAGACTGATTAATGGAAGCACCCTGTTTACGCAATGGGTGTGACCAGTTACGATCCAATTATTTAGAGAACAAGTGGTAAAAGCCATCAATAGGCTAGTTACCACCATCAATAAATTGCAAATCTATTTAGTCCGTCAGAGTATTGGAAAATAATGGTCACGTATTTTTTGTATTTTTAAACCAATGAATCTTGACAAAGATAAAACGCATCAAAACTCAACAGTGGGGGCTCGTGACGTCACAACGCACTAAAAACTATAGCACGGCGTGACGTATTGAGAATTTTAAAAGCATCATATTTTCGTCAATGTTGGTTTACGTGACAAAAGAAAAAATACGTGTCAAATATTTTTTGATAATCTAACTGACGGACTAATTAGATTTTTTCAGGACACAAGCCTATTATTTTGGACATGTGAATAACTGTAAGAGTGGAGGAAGACCAAAGAAACGATGGACGGACGGCATGAAAAATGATATGGCTAGAAAGGAGGTGACTGCTGACATGGCGACTAATAGAGTATGGAAAAAGTAGGTATGCTGCGCCGACCTCATATATATTGGGATAAGAGCAGCTAACTATCGCGTTAATTGAAATCATCATCATCTGCCTAGCCTTTTCCCAACTATGTTCGGGTCGGCTTTCAGTCTAACCGGATGCAGCTGATTACCAGTATTTTACATGGAGCGACTGCCTATCTGACCTCCACAACCCAGTTAGTACTGGGTAATACGATACCCCTTGGTGATACCACTTGGTGCCACGGACTATTGACTACCTGCAACGACTGTCAAAGATCTAAAAATGACAGCCCGTACCAACTGCTTAACCTGCTTTCCGAGGCACGGAGGAAACTCGGTATGTAAGGGTGGTCACCCATCCACAGACCAACCTAGGCAAGCACGGCTTAACCTAAAGATCGACCCGAGCGGCTGTTATTATTTAGCTACGAAGCTCCTCCTCTATCGTGTTAATTGAAATATAAATGTTAAAGTACGATGTAATTGTGTTTTAATCAAATGTTTTTAGTTTTCAAAAGTAAATAATTATGATAAAAAATGACGATATAATTTTATGTTAAAGTTCGTTTAAAGTTTACATAAGCTCAATAAGCTTTCGTTGCAGAAAGTTTTCGCACTTTAATACAAATTTAATTTAATAATCTGCACGTAAGAGATAAGTACGGTAAGGTGCGAAATTAACGAGTTTATCGATGCAATGTGTCGAAATCGATACTTCTTTAACATTTTAAGGCGATATTGCCACACCAAAGCAGTGCTGGCACAGCAGGTCACTGGTCAAAACCAATAATTGTTAACAAATGGTACATTTTGAATATTATAAGTGTCTGTAATCACAAGAACTGTTACTGTCAAAGTGAATTCGTATAACTCTCTACGAGAGCTTTAATAACATTTACAAAATAACTTTTACTCAACGGTTTGAATATTTTTGTATGGAGCCTGGCCTGCTTAACATCCGCCATTTTACTTTATTTTCAAAAAGCAGCCATGCCTAAAACAATAGCTGTCATTTAAAAACTAATATAATAGCGGAAAATTTGAACCCCTTTTTTTAACTAATAGGGCAATACAGTAAATCAATTCTGTTACGATTTATATCTATAGGGTCTCCTTTCTAAAATAATACTGATAAAAGGCACTTTATAGATGAGCCATCGACCTCACGCGCGCCAATCCGAGAACGGGATTCAAATATCGAATGTCGAAGGCGGGTTCGAGCGCGGCCGATGATATTAATTTACTTTTAAGCTTTCCTTATTAACTTAAGGTTTGGTGTTGTATAACCTCCTTGGTATGTATTATATTTTAAAATTAATACCAAATATTGAAATATGACTCGTTCAATATGCTATGTGTGCTAAGATTTTGGCCATGGAGATTTTGTCAGTGTCCAAAATTATGCAAGAATGGAAGCTAGTCAAATAAAATTAAGAATACGAAAAAAATAGTGTACAAATTAAAAAAAAATCACGAAACATTAAATTTATATTTTTTATTGTTATTTTTTGAAAAAAATAGTCCGAATTCCTGCTTACTAATTTCAAAAGAATAGGCTCGATCTCAATGCTTATTTTGCTTTTAATTTATACAATCGCCTTTACGATTTTTTTTTTGTTTAACCTAATAAAATATGCCTACTAGCATTTCGCGATTAGTTATTGCTAAGCAAACTAAAAATAAAATAATTGGTTACAAGTAATTATTGATGCAAAATTGTGAATATTCATGTGTATTACGTACATTGTTGGCACTGTTTAATTATCATACCACATGGTAAATAAAGTAGGTAAGAACACTAAATGTCTAATAAGACAATAGAAACAAGAGTAATTAAAAATAATACGTAAGTACTTAAATGTACTTGAAGCATACAAACAATGTTTTAACACTACGTTATATTTTCATTGCATTTAACATAAACAGCTAAAAATTGTTACTGCAAATGGCCTGTAAATCTGCCCACCTCGTCAGAAAATGCTTAAATATGAATTTATAGACTTCGTTTAAAGTCTATTTACTTCTAAATAAAATGAAACCATATATTTTATAGACTTTACGTTTATAATTACGATTCATTCACGACGCTAAATATTAAAGTAACATTTGAGCCACGTGTATGTATGACAGTTAAGAGAGTAATTAAATTACCTCGATTCATGAAATATTCTAAACTCTTCCAAAATTACTTACATAAACCGAAATAAACAGCACACCTGGGACCTTGGACTTCGATTAGACTACCATAGCCCGCACTCAGTTCACAGAAACTCAATAGAAACAAGTTCTCAATCCATTGCGGCACAAGTTAACACTAAGCACTAGAACACACGACTGACCTCTTCTATGTACAGCGCAGAAGGGAACGGAATCGTTTCGGAATGTAACTTGAAAGTGTCGTGGTAGGGGCAGTCATCGTTGCGTGACGACTAGGTACGTTCAGAAACACGTCACGGCAATTACCATGTCCCCCGATTATCATTCTTGGCGAAGCATTATTCGTCTATCGAGCATTTTTGGTTAAAAACTTGAATCGGTGTGTTGGACATGACATGGATTTAACTGGCTGTCAGAATTATTTTTGAAACCTTTATTTTCAGGCGGTTTTATTATAACTCGGTGATTTATTCAACCATACTTTTACAGATGCAGACATAACAAGAAAAATAAGATAGTACTTACCTACTTAATTACTAGAAGCATCTGGTTTAATAAAAATTGAGTATATTTTCTGCATTATTTAGGTAGGTATATTTTTCAGTTATCCGTGCGGTTACTTTTGATGACATGTTAAAAAATAGAGCTGTCATCAATGATATATAAACTAGCTGTCATCGACAATTCAAATGGGTACATTTGAAAATCTAAATGGCCAGCAATTCTGTGTTCTCATTTCAAATTGTAGGTATGACAACTATTTTTATTGTTGCTGGCCAGAGCGATGACAAAAAGTTAAATGATGTTAAAGTTTGGATGACGTGTTTCTATTTCGAATGCACTACAGTCTACATTAAGCAACACAAGACTTGAAAAACTTGTTAGAAACTTACCAAATAATTTGGGATTTGCATTCACGTCGCCATGATGTTGGAAATCCCATAATTCTGAAACAAAGTAAACAAATTATTCGTTACAGCGTAAAAAGACCGCCAAACATGATTTTTTCTCCAAATTTATAGATTTTACTCGCGAAAAATACTGTTAAATTATTATTGCTGTTCAGTTTCCTCAAAATTCCTAGTACTAATTTTCCTACGTAAATTAATCGCTATACATTATATAAGTTTCAACACCACGCGTCTTTATGTAAATATTTAAGAAAAACGTTCATTGTTTTATAAATCCACTCAAATAGTTATGTAAATTTACAGCAATAGAAAAATCTTCCAACTTTGTAAGAGATCGAAGATTTTTTATTGATTGTAGTAGCCAGCAATCATAGAAAATGCAAATTTGAGATTTTTATCGTAAATAACTTAAAAATTATGGCGTTGGACAAAGTTTAGCTTACAGTTACTATACTGTCGTAATGTTTCTATTAATAGAATTAATTAAGCAATGGATACAGAAATGGTGTTTTATGTTGTATCTCTACGCCTGAATAACACGTGGACGTAGGATTTTGCAGAATTATTACTAACTTAGAGCGTTTTTATACGTTCGGCTCAATTATAGAATTGTCAATCTTAGTACACAAGACGACACATCAAGTCCAATACATGTCCAGTATAACATGGCTTCGCTTTGTATAGATTTCATGTACAATGAGAGATCCGCATAAACTGTTTTAAGTAGCTTGATTGGTCGTTGTGCGTACCTTGTTGCTTTATCATAATTTCAGCCGAAAGACGTCCACTGCTGGACATAGCCTCCCCAAGTGTCGACACATTGACCGGTCCCGTGCGACTCGCATCAAGCGAATTCCCGCAACCTTCACCTAGTCATCGGTCCACCTAGTGGGAGGCCTTCCTAGTTACAAACAATCTCTCAACTTGTTAAATAACAAGCCTATGATAGTCCATAAAACACAAAATATTCGCTTCCATTCGCACTTTAAAATTCACAACCAACATAATCTTCTACCGAAGAACAATGCACTATCATATTAAACAATGTTTTCTAAAATTTCCACAATACAAAGGCCCAACACCACTAGTAAAACGTCATTAATTCAAAATAGTTATTTATCGGTCCATTATAGGCGCGCGCGCATGCTGACGGTAGGCTCACTATTGTGATGCGCTCGCCACCTCATTCCTATTGTGCTTCACTGATATCTGCCAGCTTTATTATCTCTTGGTATTGCCGAAAGTCTGACAACCAGTCTTACCATGGGATATCGCATTCCCAGTAGGGTTGTGGAGGTAAGATAGGCACGCCACTCTATATCAAATGGGAGCCGATCCTGACATAGGTGGGAACAATCTTGGCACATGATGGTGATGTCTTGGTATTCCATTATGGGGCTTTTCTGTAATTTTATTCTAATAATAACACATTTTGTTTGTTTTTTGCTGAATGTAGAGATGCCATTGGTGTTGCAAAATCTATTATTTAGTTACGTAAGTTCTTCTAAGATATTGTTGCACTTTATTTATACCCGAGTAAGGCAAAGCTGAAAAGAAGGTTTATGATTCCTGCAAGCTTGCGTAGCGTTATCGGTGAGCGGCGTAGCGTAAACGCTACGCTCGCTACGAAAACGCTACGCCACGTAGCTACGGCAATTTTTATGCTCCAAAAAAAGAAAATCTTTCTTTTTAAACTAAATAGACTTGCGTTTGATGTGCGATGACGCGGCCTAGGGTGGAGCGAGCTTTCCTATTATAGCAGATAGTAGATACCGAATCACTCGAAATTTAAAGAGATCTAGATTATATTGATCGGGAAACAGAGAACAAAATGGCTGCCATTTACAAAGTCTTCATTATTCAAATGATTAGATTAGTCATATTAGGAACAAATTCTATGAATTAGTAAATAAAGTAGCACTAGGCAATAAATATAACAAAATAGCCATATTAAAGCTTAATACATATTTCCCCTAACAGATCAGCAGTTCATTACGATCGCTTCCATTCAATAAATCTATACCTGCGCCGGCGCCGACGCGGTGGAGCTTTCAAAGCTTTGTCCCGAGGCATACGCTACGATCCTTATAACTGATAAAGCACTGTATTATAACCTAACTGTTTTCTAACTACGAATTTGGATCATAAATCCTATAGGTACTTGATCCAATACAGTATATGTATTTTGAATTACGGATATAATTTTCTTCTGAAGATTTACGATGTGGTTGAGGAAAATGTGCTAAGGTAACTTATTGATTCTATTTATGTTTTACCGATCTTTTTCTCACTTTTTCATGTTCAACAAGCGCATGTAGATAGTAGAATAGATTTTATCGTATTATCAAACTAAAACATGAATTTTCACTCTTATTAAATATGTGATTTTATTCCCTGTAATTATTTTGCTTTAAAAAAAAGGTAATTTAATCCCATATCGTTTATTTCCATTAGATTAAAAGGTTCTCAAAACAAACACAAAATTCCTGTAACTGCATTTCCGAGTCCCGAGGAACAAAATAAAAAAAAAACACTGGCAACCGGGAAACGCCAGAGAGTTTCGCGCCATTTCTTTTTTTTATTTAAAAAGGCGCGAGTTCTCGTGTGACCTTTCCTCGGCTTCCGAACACGACCAGGTTTTTGCACAAAAATGAATGGCGGCGGAGGATAGAAATCTTTCTCACGCCTGGTACCATGGGAAATGACTTGAAGTGACGCGCACTCTGTATCTTTTAAACTGCACTGACTTTAATGTACTCGTGCATTTTGACTGCGATAAGTATATTTTTGTTTAACGCTTCTATCTTTATTTTGACTTTTAAAATGTTCATTACCTAATGTTTGCCACCAAGAAGTTTCGAGCTGACCAAAATTAGCAAGGTCAAAGCAGACAAATTATTCGGGCATTGCCATTTGCGAATTCATAATGCAATCGATATCTAATTGCATAAGAGTCATTAATACCTCAACAACGGTCAGTTTAGCGTTAGATAAATCGATTCTAAACTACACTGATCCTCGTTTGTACTTAAAATATCATAAACGTGGTGAAAAAACTAAGCTACAAAGTTGAAATTATTTGCTAATCTTGCCGTTTGTAGGTATGTTTTTTCTTGAAAATCGTCTAAAACCGCAGCAAGGCTAGATGCGGTAGTGGGGCTAGGATAATTAGGGGAAGTGGTGGGGCCGGGTCATTGACCGGAAGCCTCCGTTGATCCGCCGGCAGATGGCGTCACCGACAGAGTAGTTTCGTTTTTTACCGAGCCTCACTTTGTCTCCCACGTTCAGTTCTCAGGTAGGTATAATTATGATGAATTTGAATTTTATTGACGTTTCAGACTATTTGTGTTTAACTATGACTGACGTTTTTGATAATAATTCAGAGCTTATTAGTTTAGTCATTCATATTTGTGATTGATGGAATCAGCTTTAGCGAAAGATATAGTAATGATATGATTGTTGCTTATTTCTGTATCGCAGAAATAAATATAAAAAAAACACTCTTTGGATAATCTTCAAAAATAACTATAGAACCTTATTGTTTATGTAATTATCACTTGCTTCGATGAAGGGAAATATCGTGAGGAAACCAGCATGCCTGGAAAATATTTCTAGACGGCATGTAAAGCCAACACAGAGGCCCACGGGCGGCATAAAAACTCTGACACCAGGTTACGGCTCGTACACATAAACACGATACAACGTCGCATCGTGTTATGACGCGGCATCGATTCACGATGCGATGTTGTATCGTGGGAATCTATATCAAAACAAGTAGCAAAACATCTGCAGTGTTCGCAGAAAATAGGCGTATATCCCTGTTCTAAAGCACAGTAAAAAGATAAGCAAAGATTAGTAGGTTGACTTCAAACGTAGATTCCCACGATACGACGTCGCATCGTGAAACGATGCCGCGTTGTAGCACGATGCGACTTCGTAGCGCGTTTATGTGTACGAGCCGTCACTAACCATACAATAAAAAAAAAAACATTTTTTTATTCACCGTCACCAAATTGATAAACTAACTTATCCTAACATCACCGCATCAACATGACGCATCACACCAATCAGAACGCGTAACCGTACTCTTCATTCGGTAACAGTCGATTGTTTCGTACATTACACACCAAAATTCACACGACTCATTCAAAAACAATTACAAATCTATTGTACACCACTCGATAACACTAACGTCATCTAATATACAAAAGTTGATTGGCAACAGTAGTAGCTAGCACCGGCCGTATCGTAGTACAGTACCACAATAAAAACATCACTTTTCAATACGTCTATAATTCTCTTTGATTATACGGCGCTTATTAAGGCAATTATTGAAGATATCGATAACGTCTATTGTGAGGTTTAGATTAGCATAGGTTACGTCAGATGGACGTGGGAAAGATGGCCAGTTAATGGGTGGTAGCTACAATTTTATCACAATCATCTTCCCGCCCTTGTCATATTCTATTTGGTGTCGGCGCAACACGTTTTCTTCTTCCATTCTGCCCTATCCGACGTCACATTTACACCTTTCTTTTCCATATCATTCCACACCCAATCCATCCATCTTTTCTTTCTCTTCATCTTTACTTTGTTGAAAATAGTCTTTGTAAACGCAATAAAAATAACTGCCTTTGTAAACACTTTTATAGCTGTCAAAATGTCTTGTGAATGTGATTGAAACTGTCACTCTCTCCAACAATTACGACTTTGGTGAATGCACTGTGCTCAGATTGTTTTTTCTTTTATGAAATCTACGCTAATCGTTATAAATTAGTTTCCTTTATAACCATAATCCATCATACTTCGCCCTCTACATCCAGTCATCTATAGTCTCCGACAGAAAAGTAATTATTAAATAAAGGTTCCTTAATTTCTCTGCGTAGGTTGACATTACATTACGAATCGTTTTTAATTACTAGAAAAATTCAAGGATCACGATAAAGGTCGTTTCGGGACAAGTTTGTGTCATTATTTCTGTTTTCGGAATTATATATTTTAATAAATGTATGCGGGTTAATGACCTATAATTCTTAATTATCTGGCGGAGACTATAGTTAAAGAATTTACGAGAAGCCGAAAGGTTGTAGTCGAACGATATCTGATTAATCTGGAGAGCATTACGAATGTTATTCTTAGTTAACTTAGTAGAAAGTAAAGACGTCAGCACCATGTTACCCGAAATTGACGAATTTTCCCAAACAACCTTGATCCTAATGCTTTAGCGATAGAGTTAAAAATCTATATAGTAAATAATCTATATATAGCAGAAGGAAAACTAGCACGCTCAAGTAGCACAGACGCAAACAGCCGTCATTCCGCGTAGTTCAAGATCAGTCCCCAAATAATGACACTACTCAGATCCAGTCTGTCCCCTTGCTGTCCTGTCCCAGCGACGCCCTCAGCCGAGGCCCATACCCCGCAGGGGGTGCCCTTAGCGTGTAGTCGCTTAATTTGTCAGTTTTTGCCCTGGCTGGAGGCCTTACACTCAAGGCCCCCACAGGATAGTCCAGTTAAGCAGACGACATCCTCTCTAGGTTGAACTGCGAGATGCCATTCATAAAAATAGGAGGACCTCAAACGTTGCACTCTTCCATTTCTTTCGCCTAGTCCACGCTGGTTTTTTTTTTACAAAAAACTGGTGAGAACCTCACATTGCTCTGATTTTAACGCCTGAAGGTCTTTCGAGATGACTTTTTATCGTACAAAAAGCCGATTTTGTTGTCCTTAATGACATAAAATGTGACCACCGCGGGCTGTTCGCGTAATTTACATTTAATTGTACGGAAATATTTTGTGACCAGTTAAAGCGAATCTAGCTTTGTTAGCCAAATTGCAGTGATTAATGTTTAGTGTTTGTGTACATGCAAACGGTGATATGTTTTGAGTTTACGGGGACATCGTCAATACTGCTCATTTTATTTCAACTTTATTGTAATCACGCTAAGTATAATTTCGTTCGTAATTTTTATATACACTCCAACTCCAACCCCCCGATAAGACTGCATTACACACTGAGTTTCCTCCGTGCCTCGGAAAGCACGTTAAACAGTTGGTATCTTCTTTCATTTTTAGGTCTTTGGCAGTCGTTACAGGTAGTCAGTGGCACGAAAGACTGACAACCAGTATTTCCAATATAACTCAGTACTAACTGCGTTGTGGAGGTTAGATAAACAATCTGCATCTGGATAGACTGGAGGCAGACCCCAACCTCCTGTCGGGGTTGCGGGACTGTTTGAAAGAGATACCGTGGCCCCGGAACACAAAGGGCGATGAAGGAACATGGATGGGTTTTAGTCAATAAAAGTCTGACACTCCCTCCTTCTCCGCCCAGAGAGGGAGGAGTCATTTGATGATTTCCCTTCCGAAAAAAAAAAAGGCAGACCCCAACCTAGCCCAAATCCCGCCTCAAATTCTATTATTGTTTCTACTAATTGAGTTCCAAAAAATATTTTAGTATTCTCTGGTAGTTATTTTTTTTTTAACTCATTAGTTTAAGTTGTGTTTCCTATCACTCAGGCACTCAGACTAAACGGATTAATTTCATTTCTATCTCTACTGTTTTATTAGCACTAAACATTTCAGCAATATTAATGTCTGTGACCAGTGAAGGGCTAAAACTGTTGTGACAGCAACATAAATTACATAAACGTCAAATAAATTATAAAGTTTATTTGACATACTTATAATATTTGTGACGCTTTCCATCAAAATGACACTAAGTATTATTTTGATTCATTTGACGTAAACAACTTTTAATGCAGTTAACTAGGTTGAAAATAATTGTGTGGTAATCAATGATATTAGAATATCATTGGTGGAACTTTATTTTAGGGCTAGATAAATTGTTTTTTTTTCTTTTAGAAAACAATGAAAGAGCTTAGCCAACACCAACATATTACTTACAAACCTTGAACCCTAGCCCTACGGAAGTGCGGTAGACGAATACTTACCCCTGTGTTTACCCATTGACCTTCGGGTATCGTAACCTATCCTGTATTGCGAAGTACGAAAGATGCAAACGCTTGCCGGAAAATATTTTAACAAGGTAAATATAAATCTGTTCTAGAATTCTTTTAAAATCAAATGATTGACAACACCCATAAGACCAGTCTTTTATTGACACACTGGCCATTTACACAGCCAATAAATCCTCCTTCCAAACTTAAAAGCAACAAACGAAAATCTTTTTTTCTCTTCTAAATTCAAAAACTACACACGGCCAGTCTGGCCCTGTCATTGGCGTAACGGTACACCCAATGGATACTATGACTGCGCATGATTCCTTTATAATTGAGAATCACTCTGTGCCTGTACAATTTAGTTTTGGTCGTCACGAGTTGTCTACTTATGTATATATGAGTACAATTTTGGGTACTTATTTTATTTAGATGCTTGTTATGAAACAGTGGTGTCGATTCGGTTGTGCACAAACTAAACTTAATTTAGGCTATTGCTATCTTTTACTAAAAGGCAGTGCGAGAAAAGGACGGCTATAGCTACGAACTAAGTTAGAAATGTCAAACTAGTTTATGCCTTGCGCTTCACCGTGTTTTTAGTCGAAATGTTTTTACGTGCGCCCTTCATTTGTATGAAAATATTAGTTCCAACTAAATTTGACAGCTCTAAATTACGTCCGTCTTTTTTTCGTTTTATTAAAGAGAAAAAGATACCAATAGCCTAAATTAAGTTTAGTTTGTGCACAATAGAATCGACACCAATAACTACAGTGCTAGTTCGGTCCAAATACTTGTAAAGTTATAAATGTTAAGTAGGATACGACTACAATGGAGTCGATTCTGTTGTGCACAAACAAAACTTAATTTAGGCTATTGCTATCTTTTACTAAAAGGTAGTACGAAAAAAGGACGGCTATAGCTATGAACTAAGTTAGAGATGTCAAACTAGTTTGTACCTTGCGCTTCACCGTGTTTTTAGTCGACATGTTTTTACGTGCACCCTTCATTTGTATGGAAATATTAGTTCCAAGTAAATTTGACAGCTTTAAATTACGTCCGTCTCTTTCTCGTTTCATTAGAGAGACAAAGATAGCAACAGCCTAAATTAAGTTTAGTTTGTGCACAGCAGAATCGAAACCACTGTCAGTTTTAAAGCTAAAATCAATGATTTGGAAAAGAAAAACAAGATTACGATACATAACAATAGTCAGGGACAAAAATCCTAAACAATATTTTTCAATGCAAAAACAGATTATATTATGTCAACTCAATCAATAAACAAACAATCACCACTATTGTTCATAAAACGTAACTGGTTTTAAATGACAGATGTTTTTTAGGAATGTACGTATAATTTACTATATTTTTTATAGTTTAAACTGGCCCTAATTAATACCCATATTTACATATCGTAAAATACTGACTGTTTAAATATGCATTTATAAATTATTTATTTCGATGTGACCAAAACTACTAGTCCCTTTAGTTTGGCAGCTATCATATTTATCAAATTAGATAATGTTATGGACTAAACTAGTTTTTTGGCCATCGTTTGGAAAGATACTGGTGTCGATTCTGTTGTACACAAACTAAACCTAATTTAGGCTATTGCTATATTTTACTAAAAGGCAGTGCGAGAAAAGGACGGCTATAGCTATGAACTAAGTTAGAGATGTCAAACTAGTTAATACCTTGCGATTCACCGTGTTTTAGTCGACATGTTTTTACGTGCACCCTTCATTTGTATGGACATATTACTTCCAATTAAATTTGACAGCTCTAAATTACGTCCGTCTGTTTCTCGCTTTATAAGAGAGAAAAAGATAGCAGTAACCTAAATTATGTTTAGTTTGTGCACATAGAATCGACACCACTGTTAACAATCTCGGGAAAAACAGCAACAATATCAACATCTCGCAATAAACCCAATACGTTAAAGGCAGTTTACAAATACGCAGTAAACTTGTAATGTGCTAAACTTGCATGTTAACTAAACCTTTACTATAATTAACAGCCCCAGGTACGCCAAAAGCTATAAAAGTCTTGTTAATCTACTGCATCTATTTTAGACAAGTCTATTTAACATGCAGACTTTAATAGAAGGACGTTACGCACGTATTAATCAGGAATACGGACCCCGAGTAAATATTGATACACACATCAAAGCAATCTAGGGATATTTTATTCATTCATATAATGGTGTCAATTATTCTGTTGTGCACAAACTAAACTTAATTTAGGCTATTGCTATCTTTTTCTCACTAATAAAACGAAAAAGAGAAGGACGTAAATTTGGAGCTGTCAAATATAGTTGGAACTAATATTTCCATACAAATGAAGGGTGCACGTCAAAACATGTCGACTAAAAACACGGTGAAGCGCAAGGCATAAACTGTTTGACATCTCTAACTTAGTTCATAGCTAAAGCCGTCCTTTTCTCGCACTGCCTTTTAGTAAAAGATAGCAATAGCCTAAATTAAGTTTAGTTTGTGCACAACAGAATCGATACAATTGATTATTATTTATTTATTATTCTTACTTACCTATTTAAATAATAGCACTGTTATCATTATCATCTTCCTGCTCTTGTCCCATGTTACTTGGGGTCTTTTTTACACGACTGCCCAAAAAAAGGAGTGTTATGTTTTCAGGGTTCATGTATGTATGTTCTCGTATATAATGTACGTATGTATGTTTGTGAGTATTTCGATGTACTATCGAGGACACTCCCGCCTGACCACCACTAAGCTTATTTTTGCTTGCACTCGCAACATAGAAGCGATCTCTAGCCCCGCCCGCGCCCTGTTGACTTTGTATAGAAATAATGAATGAAAAGATACCGAATCGGACGAGCGCACTGACGACGCACGCCAAACGAGAGTTATTGTTATTTTGCGCGCCAAAGTTGAGGCTTTCCTAATAGGCCCAAACTTTAAGGGGGTGTGGCTCGGCGCCTTCGAAAAATTTTTAAAATGGTCAGGCGGAAAGGACCCCGATAGTACGTAGTATCGTTAGAATCCTTGTTACAAAAAGAAAAAACAAATACTATGATACTGCAATATAATATGGATATAAAATTAAAGGGCTCATCATGAGGATTTTAAAATGGTACCTATATTTAACATGACCATTTTTTTCTTATCTATACCAGGTGCGCGCGGTTGACTAGGTAGGTTTGTGAACTTTATATGTAGTAATAAATGTACACCAAACTAAATAAAATGCGAAATTCTCCATCTTAATATAATCGTAACTAAAATTGTAAAATATTTTTAAAAAACCCGACTGCGTAAAAAAAACTAATAACTTTAAATAAAAACTGAAAAGAAAAAAAAACAAGTTCAATAATAAATTCTAATACGGAACATATTGACTGCAACAGTCGGGACCCATTAAATAATCTAGAATCTAGATTACAGTAATAATTACATCCAATATGGGTCCCGACTGTTAGATTACAGTCAGTATGTTCCGAGAATTTATTATTGAACTTGTTTTTTTTTCTTTTCAGTTTTTATTTAAAGTTATTACTTATTTTTTTCTTCCCTTCATTCATTCATCTTCTTTTTCTTTTCTTTTTTTTTTCTTCATTTTTTCATTTCATGTTTTTTTTTTATTTTTCTCTTTGTTTATTTTTTTATTTTTACTATTTGTACTTAAGTACTGATAATTTAACCATTTTTATTTGTGTTTTGTCCTGTGCGGGCTAATAAATGCTTTTTCTTTCTTTCCCTTTTTCTTGCAACCGCCACGTAGTCATCTACTCCTCTTTTCATATCATTCCTCATACAATCCATCCATCGTTTCCTTAGTCTTCCTCTCCCTCTCCATCCATCAACATTTATATTCATTCGTTGGCGTTCTTATTTTAAATTAATACTCTTGGACGCTTGTGATGACCTTTTGACATTTAAAAGAAATAATCGCCAAACAATTTGCTTGAAATAGCAATAGGGTAAGTACTCCCACTTTAGGGCTAAAGAAGAAGCGAAAACCACAGACAATAACCCGGCTATTAAATGCCTAAAGGCTACCTTTCTCCATACCTCACCCATAGACAAAGAGATCTAGAGCCTGTTCTACAAGAGACCACACGTACAATATTTATTACCTATTACCATATTATACACTCCAGGACAAATTAATTGATATTTAAGACATGCACCATAATTTCAGTTAATTAATGACTTCGTTAACGTTGTAATTTAACGGTGTGGGAGGTAACAAACCATTATCTATGTTCTTGAGACATAAACATAGCCTATATTAGAATGACATTGAGGATCGGTAAACCTATTAATGGGACACATTTTACTGGCTGAAACTATAATGCAGTTGTTCGACTGCCCACTATATGGAAAGTGACTAGAATATCATATACATAACCTTATATATATGGACACTTGTACTTTCAAAGCTAGGTTTATCCATGTGTTCTCGACCTTAGGTTTGAAAGTCTCATGTGCCTAAAGGGTGTAAAACACCTCTTAACAAAGCCGAAAGGTCCTCGTCATTGCGATATTTTTTTTGTTCTACACCATACCAGGGAACCTTCTAGTTACGGAGATATTGGGAGTCAAAATTCCAACTTTTTTACAAGTTTTTTTTTTTTAATACAAGTTTTTAGTGTACGATTTTTACTTTAAAGACCTCCACGACCTCCGTACTATATTCAATCCATCCATCAGCACAATGTTTTGAGTGCTTTAAATTGAGCTCTACCACAAAACATGATGTTTCACCCCAAAAAAAAGTCTTTTCCCAGCAATAATTTTTGCGTAAAGTTACTTAGTTTGATGTATAGAATGCTTGGTTAACGGCTTCGTGATGAGGTCTTTTACACCCTGTATATATTTGCAATCCTAGATCCTTAATCGGAATAACTACACTGCTTATTATCGACAGAAAATGTTGTAGTTTTTAAAGAAAAACTACCGTGTTTAAAGAAAAACTACCAATTTAAAGAAAAACTACAATTCTTAAAGAAAAATTACCATTTTTAAAGAAAAACTACAGTTCTTAAAGAAAAACTACCATTTTTAAAGAAAAACTACCATTTTCCGCTCTACTTATCCTGTTGACAACAAAACAGTCCTAAAACTATGCGAAACGTAAGTAATCCAAATTATTCTTAGCTGGTTTGAATACTTGACTTTTTATTATTTTGTCCTTCAATCGTACAAAAAGAAACATTTTCATGTAAAAAAACCGATTAACTTCCAACCATGTTTAATGTAAGCTAAAAAGAACCTGTTTAGATTCAACTGAAGTATTGTATAACGTCGTGAGAGCTGGCGTGTTTCCGTCCGGCCAGCGTAGTAACCCAACCGAGTTGAAAAAAACACTTTTGTTTAGACGTAGCTTAATAGACAACTAACTTCGTCATTCGGTCGGGTAATACGCTGAATCACAATGTAGAAGACTGAATTCAAACTCATTATACTGTTGAAGTAGGTACCTGCCGGTAGGTTTATTGCTAAGGTAGCGCTAAATGTCTTTGATAGTATTATGTCTGCATGTTTGTCAACTAGTATGACGCATGTCGTGGTGTCTTTTATCATAGATGTCAGTGGTCAGGCCTACGTCAGGTTCACTTACTTTTATGGTTAATTCAGAAATTATGTAATAAATTTTATGATAGCTAATATCATAATTAACATGTTTTACAATATAATTTGCTACAACTACAATTGTAGGTCTGTTTAGAATTTGATTAGTGCCACTGTGTACCAATAACATAACGTACCTACTTAGTAGTATTTCGAATTAAGAATGTGATGTTGTGCATTCGCTTACTGATGTTCGATTACTATACTTGCATGCTTTTACTTAGACTAATTCCAGAGGCTTAAACGCAGCACAATGGATATCTACTGTCTTTATCATTGAAAAATCATCTTTATGAGCTTGCCAATAAATATACATTTGATTTGACGGCTTCATTAAAGGATATGGTACATAGTCATACTCTTTAGGGCCTTCTCCGTAATCACGATAATATCAATAAAGTCTTGTTCAGATAGTAATAGTAGTAAAATTTATATCAACATGAAAGTCTAAGTAAAGTTGTAAAAGTTATAAAGTGTACAATAAATGTTAACCTAAGTTTAGACTATGAATTTTACTAGCTTGTTTGAGCTTATGTGTAACTTGAGTGTTTACTTGCCCGACAGCTAGAAGTATAGATGCTTAAGGCCCTTCTAACCCTAAAATTAGCAACTCTATTTGTGGTGGTTCAAACTTCGTTTGAAATACTGTTAGAATACAGTTCTAATCAACTTGCACTACAAAGCGGTTGTAACGTCAGTCACTGCGGCCGAATAGTGCAAAATGAGTGGTTTTTTTACGATTTACAAAAAATCTATTGATTGGACTAAAAAAATAAAACATATAAGACCTGCTTTATAGTTACTTCAGTTAGTATGCAAAGTTTCATGATCTAATTTGAAGTACTTTTTGAATACCAGCGGATTATTGTTACATTTGGAGGTAACTTTGGAATTGTTTTCTATCGAGAAAAAATTATGGAATCGTGTTTTCGTCACACATAGGACTTAGCATTAATCCTCAACTTTACCATATATTTAGTTCAAAATTTATACTGCATTATTTTAGGCGTAACGGAGGATCATGCTAAGCCATTTGAGGGAGTATAGGCCCTTAATACTGTCTTGAAGAATGAGCAGTTATTGATGGTGATAGTGATTGTATTTTTACACGACTGCCCAAAATAAAAGTGATAGATTTTGTTTAAAAATGAATACCCCCATCAAAACTGGCCATACTTATTTAATTCTACTAGGTTTTGTGTAATCAAGCCATTGCTTTATCAATTCTGATATTGTTTATTATGGAGATCTGCAAATCCAGAGGCATTGCATGTACGTATACATACTTTGTCATTTCAGTAGAAGCATTTAAATAGGATGTGATAATGAATTCATTTAAACCTATGTTTGCATGAACGCCTCTTACATACTCGTACTAGCATTAACAAATACTTAGTATTTGCAAATGGTGTCTTCTTAACGTAACTCAAATGACTTGGGGTCTTAAACCTACCCAAATAATGGATTATTCCAGAAATCCCCACCGACAAATCTCTACCAGTGGGGATCGTTACTTTTGTTTTCAGAAATCCCCACACTAGGTATATTATTTGCCACAATATTTTTAACCAGAAACTTGTTGAAACAAGTTACAAATGTACATGTAATTACAATTAGCTGGTGCACCATACATCTTGCGCCCGCGCAGTTACCCGCCCCGTTAAAACGGTTTTACGGCAACGATAACCGTTCCGGTGCGGTATACCCGGCTTACGGGAATAAAAACGGGGAAATGATACTTTGAAATAATTTAAATTATCTGAAAAATTATATTATATGGAAATCATTTCTGTTAACTCTACAAGACTACCTTCTCAACTTTTTACTACAAAGAGTAGGTAAATAATATGTTGTGCTTATTGAATTTTACAAAAGACGAAATAATAACTGGTTTTTAAGTACAAAATAAATCATAAAGTAACACAAAGTAGCTGAAAGTTTCGTAAAACATGTTAATTTTATTTCTAGCATTAGTACATAGAGGCACGTCCAAATTTTATTCGATAGACCACAAATATAACTAAATCGATACTTGAATTACTCACATCACTGTCACATTTGCAATAAACTCACTGAAAATGCACAGACAGACATCATAGAATGACCGCCAGCACTAAAAGTCGGTTAGCAATCGACAATCGCCAATCGCCTACTTGGTTTAGTCGAGTCCTATCGATAAACGCGAATAACGACCGCGTACGATCATAAATCACTATCTTGGTCCCGATCGGTCGGTTAAACTTTTAATACGATGTCATCGGTGAATGTCAAACGGAACGATACATCTGTATTAGTAGGTACTATAGGGAACGTGCAGGAACTATAGGTGGCAGCACTAATCGACAAAAGAGACACTATGCGGACAGAAAAGGAAACTTAACACTTCTCATCGTGCTTTCAATTTACTTAGACAAAATTGTCTCTTCAATTATATTATTTTTGAATATGCTAAAAGGTATAAAATATGAGTTACGGTTTATCAATAACGATCGTCAGCGTAATATAAATGTTTAATAATATGAATTTTATATCTTTCGTTTACTTTCTGATGAAAATTGTGGTGATGAAGACATGGTGGCTGGCATAACTAAGATAGCTTTCATAATTTCAGGCTCTAATAAATCAATTAGTTCACAATCATTTGATGAAGCAATCAATAAAATGCAGTCCGTAGCATTTAGATACAAAACTTAAAAAACCAAAGGAGTGCAGCCAACTAAAAACATTATTGTGGGTATAATCATGTTTATATTCTGAGTACATGTGGAGTCTTTGATTAACCTTTTGAGGGCCTTTTCAATGCAGAGTGGAACAAAAACAAGTTGTTTTCAAATATTTTTCTTTAGCGTTTATCCATTTTTAGCGTTTTTCACCAAAAACATGGTATGATAGTAGTATTCTTTGGAAAGTAATAGAATTTTACGCTAATTGATTTATTTTCATTTTTGTGGATGTATTGGTATCCAGAAATGCAACAATGCATTATGATTAGTTAATTAATTTTCACTATAAAATTAATTCTGTTTACTTGTTAGAAAAGTCTATGTCAAGCATTAATAGAGCACAAGATTCGGATTGGCGACGCCAGTTGGCAGCACCGTCGTTGTGCACGTTCCCTATACTTGGTTTGAATCTAACGACGTGACGAGATTGTTTCATCAATGTAGTAGAATATCGTATTGAATCGGAAATTTTGTGTTTTTGTGAATGAATGAAGCTGTTAGTAAACGTGTGAGGACTAAGGAAAATTGAAAAATTTAAAGTAAAGGAGAATGGCGAGATTCCATGTAATTCGGGACCCAGTGATATGGGTAGCGTACATTGTGGAAACTTATGAATAGTTAAAGAACGACTTAAGACAAACAAAAAAGCAAATGGAAAGTAGGTTATAGAAATTGGGAGAAAAAAGATATGAAAGGTAGAAGATTATAACCTAACTTAAGGCACGGACTTATTGGTTATTATTTAGTAGTGGAATGGCATAAAATAGCTTTTATCCGTATTCCACGTAGCCGTTGTACACAAACAAACAATAGAATGATCCACAGACTATGTCCACAAATTAATTTGACACTTTTCACAGTTGTAAAAGGTAAATGTCAAACGTTGCGTTCGGAAACTTCACGATGATTTATTTTATATAAATTAAAATCTTTCGTAACTTTCAATTCCATCATCTAGTAACTCAATATTTTTATATAGAACTCTGATAAACTCTTTACTATAATTAATATAAACTAGACCGTGAACGGCGCTGATTTTTAAATTACGTGGGTCCAACCTCGCTATTCTCCAGGTGGTTAAGTTAAGCTGAAGTGGGACTGGGCTGGCCATGTCTGCCGACTGCCCGAAGAGCTGTGGCCCAGAAAACTACTTTGTGGAGCCCTGATAGCCAGAAAGCAGTAGACCTCGCAAGAAATGGCGGGACGAGCTGGACAGAACCAACGACCAGTGGTCCACATTGACCCTGGATCAAAAGATTGGGAGGTAATGGGGGGTCGGGGGAGGTTTTTGTCTAGCAGTAATTACTCTAAACCACTTATTATTACTCTACCCAGTGCCATCACACACTTAAAATAACAATAGGTGGTTTCGGATGGGAAATCATCAAATGACTCCTCCCGCTCTGGGCGGAACAGGAGGGAGTGTCAGACTTTTACTGACTAAAACCCATCCATGTTCCTTCATCGCCCTTTGTGTTCCGGGGCCGCGGTATCTCTTTCGAACAGTCCCGCAACCCCGGCAGGCATCGGCCCTTGCGGACCCCTTCCTATTGCTGACTCTCTTTGAGGCGCGCGTGGAACACGAACGCGCCCGAGTTTAAATCCTGAGACAAGATTAAAACGAGATTGTCAAAGTCTTCTTTTGACACGTTGAGAAGATTTCATAGAATCTGCTGACACAACAAATACAAATTTACTTTAATCTAAGAGCCAATTCTATCCACATTTGAATCGCTTAGCTCTGCTTAATTCGGCCTTGTATACCCAACTCCTGCAGCTTAATAAATATTTTAAGAAATCAGTCCTATAGATATGACCTCAATTCCTTATTCATTTATTCTGACCGAACGGAACCTGAACCTTACCATGAGCAAATCCTGTTATCTACGTACCTACAATAGTCGCATAATACTATTATTTGATCGATACACAATTATTGTCAATATTTATAGCAAAGAATGCACTCGACACGCCTCAATGGACAATAGCACTACAGTTCCTGTATCCACAGTCATGGGAATGAGGTCAAGTTGGCTAATAGCTAATTTTATAATACGTGAGTTTGCTTAAATTAGGAAGAAAGTCAAGAAAATATGTGCATGATCAAATTAATGTCAGGTAACATTAACCGTACCCAGAATAATGACAGTCTTGGTTTCTAAATTATAGAAAGTTCAATATTTTTAACAGTCACATTTCAATATTATCATACGCAAATCCTCTCGATCCTCGTATCAAATATCAACTAATTTCGAACAGTTGTTTTCGAGTAATAAAACTCACAAAATCCTTACTTTGGCATTTATAACATAAGTAAGGTTAGCCACAAGCACCTAAATGCAAACCTGGCAGTAAGGAAATTAGTTATAACTGCCTGACTTGCTATAGAACATAAGTATAAAGCGTGTATAATCTTTCGCTTGAGAACTCCTTCGCAACCTGTTTCTCTCATTGGAACCTACTTCCGCAGCTCGACTGCGACTAAGACATTCCTCATATTTTCCCATATTATAGAAATATTATATTTTCTATAGTTACCTTCTCCAAATGTGGTATTTTAGTGTTTGGCGAACGCAAATACTAACGGAATGAAAAAGAAAACAATACTTTGAAGGGAATCCTAAAAGCAAATAATAATAAAGAAACTGTCAAAGAATGGGTTATTTCTTTGACAGTTTCTTTAAAAGGAAAAAAAGAAAAAAGAACTATAAAATTCTAAGAACCATTCATAGATATTAAACCTAAAATTGAACCCAAGTCGACTGCACATAATAGTGTAACGGTTTCAAATTAAATTTCACCACCTGCAGTGACTGCAGGCGATTCCGACGAAAACCACATTGCCACCTACTACAGCTGAGACCGTAATTACTAAGCCAGTTCTACCCCATTAGGTGTACAGTTCCAACAGTAGTTGGATCTACCCACGGTCAAGTCTCCAGAGAGAAGCAAATACGGTAGCCGATAGCTAGACCTTCCTACGCTTGCCGTGATATTTATGACAAACGAGGTTTCAAGTGTTTTGAGATTCGTCAAAGCAAATGAAACGAGTGACTTTGCTGATAACGAGATACGGAAACGGATAACAGTAAAGAGTATTTAATACAATATACTGCATTTGTTCCCAAAAAAACGCTACTTGAGCTGTTAAAAGGGAACATACAGATACTTCCTGAAAGACAGTCAACCTGATTTTCAATATCTATGTTAAGATGTAAAGTCGCATTTAAATATAAACCATCACTGTCTACATTTACACCGTCAATTTCCACATGTAAATCATTAAAGTCCACATGTAAAACATTAACGTCTTCGTGTAAAACTTTAACGTTTACAAGTACGGTTTCAAGAGCAGCTACCCTGTATTTACTAGGCAGTAAACACAATCAGATAGCCGCGTCATTAGCAGCTAGTGCCGGTGAGCCGGTGTCGAGTGAGTTCGGCCTACGCGCTTCCACGGGTCACTAACTCGCCTCTACACCTGTCGCTAACTGTTGTATCTGGAGTTACATCTCTGTGGGAATTTGTTTGAACTAACTTGACGTAATAGAGATAAATGTTGGTTTAGTGCCTGCGGTTATTCGCTGAAATAGTGTTTCGTCTGTCATGGTAATGAGAAATTATAGCTTCGATGTCTAATATTTTTGTCTGTTTTCATTATGTTTATTTGGGTTCGGATTTTTCTCTATTAATCAATAAACTGTGACAGCTGCCGTCAGACGTATCTCCAAATCGTTTCCAACAGATGAATTTTTAATGTCGACAACAATACTATCAGTTACTTTAACAACACACATGTAGATTTTACTCAAGTACTCGTACGAGTATATTGCAGAATCAACCTCTGTATTGTAACAACTTACTTACGCCCTATAAACTGCAAACCACTTAACTCCACAACAACAAACAGGAGCCCATAAATACAACCTGCCTTTAATAAGGCCACCTACAGACTTGGAAACAATTGCACCACATACCGCACCCGCCACTGTTGCCGGCGACACATACAAACGAACCGATACTGAAACAACTTAACATAGGGCCACGTAGCAAATTTTACGACTCTATTAGGCTATGTTCGCGTGTCGCGGGCCTTTCTTTCGCTTCGTGGAAAGAGTAAAACTACTCATTTAGACGTTACGTATTTCATATAGACTCTATATAAAATACGTAACGTCTAAATGAACAGTTCGCATTCTCTATATATAGAGAATGCGAGATTATATTGTGTGTTTTTCAATTTACTATTAAAAATGGCGGAAGGATTAGTCTGTTTTGGGAATTTGTGGAGATTATTTGACAATATTATCAACGCAATTTCTTGATCATGATAGTGTATGTAGGCTTCTTCATTTATTTATCTTATCAAAGTAATAGGATTAGTTTCATTGAGATTTTTGTTTGATATACGTTTTTCTACTTCTGCTACCTGTACTTAGTCGCCTTTATGTCTGTACTGTTTCACTTCATCACATTGAGATACTTACTTAAGTGTCATTATAATTCGATATGCTAAGCTAGTGTGTGCTGTGTGCCAAGTAAGGATTTTTGGATGGTGGTAGACTCATTTGTTTTTATATTAGTAGGTACTTATACGAGATGAGATGAGAGTCAACACCTATGGTGCTGATGGGACATTGAATAGGCCTTCACGCGAGGGTAAGCGCCTGACTACTTTGTACCTTTACTAAGACTAGGCTAAGAACATTGTTACTAACCACTTTAGATTTGTGTTGTTACTAACACTAGGTTAAGAACACTATTACTAACAAATTTATGGACCAAGTCTGAAATAAATTTATTATTATACATACAAGGCAAGTTTCTGATCAAGACCGTCTGCATAGTCCATTGAAGATGGCCCTTAGTTACAAGGATTTTAGGTTCATTCGTGGAATACTAGCTAATCGAAATCATTGAAACGATAATTCCAATTTCTTAGAAGAAACAATGCTATCATTTAGTTCTTGGCTACCGTCGCACCTTGAAATTGTACTTGGAATTGTACTGGATTGCCCAATTCCCGAAAGACTGTCTATCGATCAAGATAATAAACGTTATCTTCCAAAATGCACGTTTTCACGTCAAACAGTTTTTTGGTTTACATTTTTATGCAGCGATTAAAAAGATATCTGTTAGTAAATCTATAGAGAAACCTTGATACATTAGAAACTAAACGGATAGGATATAAAACGATTTATCCTTCCAACGCGGCAAACGGCCGCGATAAGATAACATTCATATTAATTACGTTAATCAAACAACCAATAGCAATAAATACATAGTTTCGTTAGATTTATAGCATCCGTTTGAACAATATCTTAGGTATAATCTATCATTAGACCTGCTGAAGAATGTGTTATTAATTCATTTGTCTAGTTAGACGAACAAAACGTAGTTTATATTTGCACATTTTGTCTATAACCCCGGTTTAAAAAATAAAAAGTATTTATGATTCCAATTTTGACACTTCTTTTTTTTCTGGTGGCGCGAAAACGTATTGGATTTATTGACTCATTTCGATAACGGCGGGAAGTGTCATAATTTGAAGTTTCACTTACTACAAGTGTCATTCGTTTAATAATGAAAAATAATTGTAACAGTCTTGATTGAGTTATTTTTTAAAAACAGACCAAAATAACGTTCTTCATGCAATAACTGAAGAGCGTATTATAAAGAAAATTAACACTGAAATGGAGAATTTTTAATTAATTTAATTGCTAACGGTTACGTTGCTAACTACAGTACAGACGTTCCACTTTGTTACGTTGCAAATAAAATAAGGCGGCAAAGCGGCTATTTCATTGTTAGCGTGATTAGAAAGTGCAACACGGCCAAACTAAGATCGGTAATATCAAAATTCATTAATTATTTTTATATTGAACATTAATTTTACTTTAAACATGTTTTCTTCAAATCAGGCGTGATCGAGGCCAAGAGCAGGCCCGAGATGATGATTTTTTTATTGATCAAATAGTGATATAAACCACGTATACTCCACTATAAAAATTATATTTGGTAAGACAGAACAGAAAATCATAAATCGTGTGATATAATCGGTGATAATTCAGCTGAATAAGAAACTGTTTAACATCTTCACACCATACCAAATAAAATGTTACAAGACAAGTGTTTTTTTACGTTTCCGATAGGGGTATATTTTTAATTATGGACCAAATACCCAGAGATCAGCAACAGGGCAACAGGTATATACTGCTGTAAGTGCAAATGGTTTCTGCATTTAAAAAAATAAAACGTGACAGTAATGCCCATTTCACAAAGTACTTTCATAACCGATAGCCACAATTGGCGTCATTAAGATTATGAGATATAGTACTGACCGAATTTCAAACACATATGCCCAGTCTAACAATAGTCGCCGGGCCGCTGAATGGGCCTCTATCAAATATATAATTGTTACCCGCGAAAGTGGCATACGCAATATCCGCCAAGGAAATATCGACTATCGCTCATACAATCATCGGCAGACAAAAGGGCCGAAACAGTTAGACTATGTGTTGCAACAGACCGAACAACGAGCATGTCATTATGGAGCAACTATCTACATCTGAACTTCCACGCCTCCTCAAGATGCTCGGATTAAGTTGCCTCAGACGCATTCGGATGATTTTTCAGAGGTCTCCGTCAACTGGCCGAGCACGAATCTCAAGCATTTGTGGTGGCCGAGTAGTTTCTCCCAATTACATCGTCTCTAGCCGGCGATTGGCCGCTCCACGAGGAATCCGGCCTGTCGTGACTGTGATAAAAAAAACTGACGCAAATTGCCGATACGCCTCGTGCACACAATTTCATGCTCCGGCTTCTCAACGAACAGTCTAGATTCGTCATATTTCCAGCAACAATGTGAGCACATGAAACTCGATTCTGGCGCGAATCTGCTTCAGATTGAATTAATTAATAGTTCCAAATCTGAAGCTAATGACTATTTAATGCGTGTCGGTAAAAAAGAGTCGATAGATCACTTTACGAATGGATTTTTATTCAATTGTATTGTTCTAATTGGTGTTTTTTGTCGACATTTATCATTGATGCGGCTGAAGGCATTATGGCACTGACAGTGATCTTGGGAGGTACATTAGTCTCGTCGAAAGGTTGTGAGAACGGAACGCCACGCTTGCGAGCAGCGAGGACAGCCACGTCTCTTATTAGTTCATTTCCCGTCTCATTACTATCTGAGCAGAATACGACAACATTAAACTCAAAGTAGGCAACTTTGAGTTTAATGTCGTATTCTGCTGATTATTATTTATGCCTATCTTCATTGCATTTCTCCGTAATCAAATAATTCTTGTCATTAAACTTCTCAAGTTTTCTAGCTACTTTGCTGTCGGTACTTTATAAATAGGCATACAAGTTCAGTGGAGGCTCTCGATCACGGCCACAACAGTGAGATCAACAAGTCATCGCGCTTCGTCACGGCATGGTCCGATTTGTCGCAAACTACTAAACGTTTTTGTGTTCAACTGGGTTGTCATAGCTTTTAAAATAAACTATCAAACTTGTGTTGATCATGATGTACACAAGTGTTAATGGTTTTTGACATTTATGATGATACACATTGGAGATGTATCAGGTAGATATACCGGGTTATTCCTAAAGTACTTCAAAAAGCGTTCCAGGAGTTGAGAAATATAACGGCATTTGTTTACATTAATTTGACTACATTTCGATCAAGTTTTTGTTATAAATAAGCAAGTCGTAATCGAAGTTGGTATGTTGGTTGGTTGGTTTATCCTTACTGAATCTCACCACCGAATCTAATATTTTCAAGGTTTGATCCTCACGGTTCCAACTCCTCAAGCAGACTAATCACTTTACTTCAAGTACTTAATTTTTGATCTGATTTCGGCGTTGTTTTCTTCCAATTAGATGTGGCAACACAGCTTGATGGTTATCTCCGACAATTCGTTCCGGGCGGGAGACGCAGCGCGTGACGCCGCCGATTAGAAATCTCTGCTCGGATGCCAACGCAACGTGCTGACGATTGGCTAGCTCTATTAAACTGTTCATGTTCCTATTGGCTAGATTTTTTGTGATTTTATTTCCTTTTTGAATACAGATTTTTCGTTATGGTAGCTTAGGCATTGACTTGGCTTGAGAATTGTTTTCTCAATTTTATTTTTTGATCAGATTCGATTTTGAACAAACTTGAATGTTTCAGTAATAGCAAAGTGAAATTCGATAACAGTACATTTTTTAATGGTAATAAACTAACTTTTGAAGACACAGACAATAAATATAATTCAACATTATCATAGACACATTCAAATTGTGGGCGATATTTATCATTCATAATTAAGTAATACCTCATTATTGCTGTTTGGTATGCAGAACGTATATTATTAAGGTGGAACGAAGCTATTGACCTTGGCAATGAAAATTCATAGGGTCAAAGTTTCTTCATCTGCAAGGCCGTATGATTTTGGAATAGCAAGTAACGGAGCGTAAAGTTGGATTTGCGTGGGGGAAAAATAATTTAGTAATTAGTAAAGATTTTATTTAACGTAATTATTATAATATTATTAGTAATCTTGATTTTGGTGAAGACTATTTCTCCACAAACAGTTATTGCAATGATCAACTGTTTTTAAATGTCTTTTGCTATTAACGTGGCCACTTACTGAGACAGGCCCAACTGTTCTTAAAAGCTACGACTCGAAAACAAGAAGAATTGTAATTCCATCTTTCGCGCAATGCTAGACTTTTTAAATTCTTCAAAAACATGATTAACATAAAAATAATCATCCTAAATTCTTTGCCATGCGGTTAATTTTATTTTAGAATAGACTATTTTTTGTAATAATGTAAGCAGTCGAAGCACTAGACCAAAACGACAGGAAGAGTAACTTGTTTGTTTCACATGGTACCTAATGGATCCGTTGCAATTTCTGCCGCCAATTAATATCATTGTTAGTATTATTTGAAATGCGAGAAATGGAGGTGTTAGTAGAGAAATTCGTAGTTAAAGTAGAAATATGGCATTAGGAGTTAATTTTTCGTTCTTAGAGACTGAAAAGACTGTTTATGACGGTAAAGAAGAAAACTTTAAAGATGATAAAAATATATGTTTAGACATAATATATATATTATGTATACAACAAGCAGAGCATAATATACTACTCATCGAATTTAAACTGTGACGATTCAGAACAAGAATTTGAATTGATATTGCTGATACTGCAAACATTAATATTAACCATAAGATAAAAACAATCCTTGTAAAATACTAAGCTTTCACCTTTTTCATCGAATAACGGGATAATGTTTGAACTTTTGAGTAAAGAAACCTCACAAGTCGTTTCCCTAATCGAATTTGAGCCTTCGCTTAATTTCCACAAAGCTTTATTAAAATCTACATATCGATAAGAGCCTATAACACCGCCCACTCTGCCGTTGCCATGGTTACCTCCCATTCACTTCGGGTTATTTTAGAGATTCGTTCCTGTACACGAAATAATCGATTTGCTACGATTCAAAACCGAATTTTAACACCTGTATCGATTCTCATAAATATTTTTCTAAATGGTCTCCAACACTGCAAGACTATCTATATTTTTAAAACTTTTATGAGTTCCGACAAGAATAAATTTCATTGTGTAAGCATTGTTCAGTTCGTAGATAGTTCTGTATAAATAAATATTTTACTTAATTATATATCTTACCGGTTTTGTTGCGACACTTGACAAATAGGTTTTTGCTCGCACATTTAAGTATCCAAGTTTTTGTTACTTTTTGCTACATAGTTGGTAATGACAATGACGAAACAGTTCAGAACTTTAAATAAATAGACACAAAGATAAGTTATTCAGCAGACCCGCATGGCAACTGGGTACGGTCGGCCGAAAACTTTAGTTTTAAAGATTCCAGACCTTTACACATGTAAGAAAAGGCGTTCAGTGCAACATTATGAAACAACAGTGCACGAAATACAAAAGAACAATGACCCAGATCCGCCAAAGATAACCATCGAAGTGACGCATGTGTGGAATCGATAACAGTAGTGTACACGCACGCACTCGCGGACGTTATCGAACCAATATTTACTCAGGTAACAGAAACACGCGAAACGCCGCGACCGTGTGAACGCGCCCGACTTCTACACTCCACTAATTGTGTTAAAGAGAGCCCCTAGACGTCGTTGTAAGGGCGAGCCTTTTCAACAAAACGTCACGACATCGTTGTCGAATAAAAAGATCATACCTACCTATTCATCGACCAACAGCTGCACCGAAACGGAACGACAGATGCGCCTGAGCAGCCGACGCTGTTATTATAGAAACTACAAAAAGCGGCGGCCAATTCCAAAGTACGTGTGGATTTTTCACGGAGATAGTATGGAAAACTTACCGTGGCTCATGAGGCAGTGCTGCGGTGCTGCGGTGGTGCGGTGGCAGTGCCGGCGCACTCACTAACAGCACACGTGCACGAATGCCGCGGGCGCGCACCTGTCACGGAATGACTGGCCATTTCCATATTAGATAGTATTTATGAACGGGCAAGGCGCTCGCGCAGCCCGACGCGTCGAGGTGGACTGACTGCCGCCGCGCGCGCTACCTGCGCCCACCTGTCCCCCCCGCCCCACCACCAGGAACCGGATGGTACTCCAAAACAAAACGGCCAACAAAGGACGTGCCGCGAATGTTCGCGCCACTGGTCCGCTCCATATATCGACGAGGGTCGGCGAGCCCCCGGTCGCCAGCCCTTGTGTGTGACTATTTACTCGCAACACCTGACTCACGTGCCGAAAACCCTGCCCCCGTCGATCAAAACGATGATTTACGGGGGACCGAGGCTGCGATCAACTCACATTCGACCGTTGTTTTCCTTATTGAAGTGACTTAATTTAAGGATGTCGTTAAAAATGCTAATGTATTAAACGGTGAAGTGAAACACAAAGAAATTGACGACACACGAGGCAACGGCGACGCTCAGGCACCTGCTGAATTTGCACAATCGGAAAGAATGATTGCTCAACTAATTGTCGAAGTACTTGTAAACACAAACAATGCTTTAACACCGAGTGGACATCCGAGGTCGGTTTCGTCGTCCATTTTGTTCATAACAGTGATTTCGTTACGTTAAATTTATTTACAAATCGGTTCCTGTGTTATTTGTAAACGGCCGCCGCGCCGCCGCCGGTGGACGCCGCCCGTTATTCATTCTTATCGGTTGTATCTATAGCTGATATGATAACGGACTATCCATTGGTGCTATAATCAAATCTTTTCGTGATTTTGTACGCATTAACGTTCAACAACGTCATTCATCAATGGCTGTTCCAATTGTTTGAAATAATATTCTGTTCGGTTTCTTTAACCGTGAAACTGCTTCAAGCAGTTACTGTAAATAAAATTTCCATTAATCCCTTGTGATCCAAATGCTAGTATGCAGCCATTAAATTCTCATCATCTTTGGTTTTTTGCGTTGACACTGCGTGTGTGTAGGTATGTGACCTCAACGATTTTGTCCCATAATTACGACAGACGTCCTACTTACCGCTAATCGACTTGAACTTTTTTATATTTTTATTTAAACTCGAGATCTTAACAAAGTAGGCTATACTTTTCTTTACTTAAATAAGAGCCGAAGAGAATTGTCATTTTTGTAATCATCTTTATTCGCTTTCCGACAGTAGGTATGCGTTTGGAGAAAATAATTCTTGGGAAAGAATACATTGTCATTGAAATCCCAATAAGATGCACAATGACTGCCGTCAAACAAAAATGAACAGCTGTAACACCAAACTCGCTGCAAATATAGCAAAGAACATGACTATAAGAATGTTTCCATAAACGCCATCGGCTCTGTATTTGCCAGACAGTTTCAATTATGATAGACATAACAGAAGTATGATAGGTTTATTCACAATCACAGCTGATATGTTTTAAAAGGTTATCTCACAATATGCTAACAGTTTGCTGTCTTAGCACAAACTCAGTGCAAGCTAACTTTAAGTATTTCGAAGAGTGAAGAGGATAGTAGAATATAAACTTTGAAGGCAATGAATCAACGCTGCGCGTGGTTTCACACCTCGTAAAGTCCCACTATTTACTGCACATTTCACGCCACAGAGAGCCAGCAAAACATACAAACAACACGAAGAATAAACAAAGTGTTCATAAGTAAAAATATCCTGTCACAGCTGGAGGTTATCAGCCAAAACATAGTTCGTAGGCACAGGTAGAACTTACATCAAATTCACTTAGCCGTGTTCAGGGAAGCGATAAACGCCACATGAGGTGCGCAGGCGACGATAGCGCTACACGTCACGGCACCTGCTGATAACGGCGACTGATTGCTGATTTTTACGCACTTTTATTTAAGTACCAAGGCTTATGGAAATACTGTAGGCTTAAAAGATTTTATTTACTAATTCATATCCTAAGATATTTAATGAAGCAATTCTGACGCTGTTTGTAGTAAAATACTGGCTCATTGGGGTATAAGTTCTTCAACAGTTGATCTGATATTTTATCTGTATTTCTTCTTTGCCTACATTTCCTTATCGGTCAATGTAATTTGTATTAGATACAGTGATAGTTCTATCACACGAAATTGCTGAGTCACCTTCAAGTTTAGCTTAGTTCTTTTCATTCTTAGTACCTACATCTCCAACTGTATCCAGTCCAACTCATTTAGAACCAATTTCCTCCTGCTCACATATCCGCATATCCGAATCGGCTAGTTTTTCACTGGGTACTACAATACCGCTGGCCATCGTCGCGATATCAATGAACCGAGCACAGGATGTTGCCCGTCCGGAGTTGAACAAAAACTACGCGCAGCCTCCGGGACGAGGGATACCGAGATGAGGGGAAATAAATCTTGCGTAGAAGCTCACATTACTAACGTATAGGTACATATTCATTAATGAGAGTACAATTGTTTTCTGATTAAGTTTTTTGGTCGTCCTTGGAAGTTATACTTTCAATCAGTATCATCATTTATATTAGTTAGGTGTCGTTCAAAACTAAACTAGTTTTCTATACTCCTTTCCAAGACCTTCGCAAGCATTAATTTCCTAATAGGCATTTTACTTTCCACTCATTCTATCAGCCGACGTGTATTTTTCATTAACACTTACTCACACATTGATCAAAAATATGCAAGAGGTTGATACCGATTTTATGATTCTGAATGTCAGTTTTATAGCAATCTGCAAAGTTACTCTGAAGTCAGAAAAACATTTAGTTAAGCTAGTAAACTCAAACATGGATAGTTAACTTTAGAACCAGCCCATCTAATTAAATGCGCTGTTCTCATTGGTTACAAAGCCTTTTATGGAGTTTTAGATTTATCAATAAATAATGTTTGAGATCATATAAAAGCACATTTACTGCTCTAGTTGTGACAAATAACATTAGATCACACGCGGAACTGTGTCGGTCAACACATATCGATCACAATCTACTGTGCAAGCTTTGATTGACTAGTCATTCACCCCGGATGGGGTTGAGGTTTTTGAAGAACAGTATGCGACATAGCAACAACAGCTTGTGTATGTCGACAGTCGTTAGAATGTCTATGATTGGACGAAGATTTGACT
Organism: Xestia xanthographa; assembly: GCA_905147715.2. Classification (NCBI taxonomy): domain Eukaryota; kingdom Metazoa; phylum Arthropoda; class Insecta; order Lepidoptera; family Noctuidae; genus Xestia; species Xestia xanthographa. The sequence continues at coordinate 7,062,543 of LR990655.1, forward strand.
TTTCTGTAATTTCAAGTAGGTACCTGAAATTACTTGTTACCATCTATACCGTTGCTTTCTGTCAGTTCTGTCCCTTCAGTTGCCTCCACTATAAGTGAAAGTCGGGTAACATCAACTATAGTATCCGCCAGATAATTAAGAATTAAAGGTCTCTTTCCTTAATTTCTCTGCGTAGGTACCCCGACAATACATTATGAATCGTTTTTATTACGAGAAAAAGTCAAGGATCACAATAAAGGTCGTTTCGGGACAAGTTTATGTCATTATTTCATGTATGCGGGTTAATGACCTTTAATTCTTACTTATCTGGCGGAGACTATACCTATACCTATTCTTTGCTAACTGTGGTGGGATCAGTTTCCAGTCTAACGAAGATGCAGTGTTCGTGGAGCGGTGTGAACCATCAACTCAGTCTGTTTTAAGCTTTCACGGTTTAAAACTAAACTTATATTGTCACTTACGGGATATCTTCCGTGATTATTAATTGTTTTGAGCTCCCGATAGAACCCCAATCCCAATTAATAATCACAGAAGATATCCCGTAAGTGTTATATAAGTTTAACTCTGTATATTTCTTCTAGTCCTTTGCAAGGAAGAGCGACTCAGCACTTCAGCAGCAAACACGATATTCTCCATAAATTCTTTCAATTCGGAAATGCACAGCATTTTTCAATATTTTACGTGTAAACAGACATACAGTGGCACTTGTTCATTCGCACTAAAATGATAACAAAATGATTCACTGACGCCGCCTATGTGTCACTGAAGATAAAATGATGGAAAATATTCGGAATATTTTGCATTTGTTTTTTTCCGACGTGATCTGACCAATTAATCTAGTGGCTCGATGGATGTTTTATTGAGCCCTATTTACATTGGTCAAGTGTTTACTACAACTACTACACTACTACAACAGCCCATAACGTCCACTGCTGGACATAAGCCTCTCCCATGATGAGAGGATTTACCGTAATCTCCACGCTTGGCAGGCGGATTGGAGATCGCAGTGATGAAAGACTAACAGAAAACGCTGCTGCCCATTCTCTGGTCTACGGAGGCGCAAGGTGTTCTGCCTCAGACATTAGTCGCCTTATACGACACCCGTGAGTGTAATGGGTTGGTTCTATTCTACTCTGCCGGATACCACACGGCTAAGTGTTTAGCTAAGTAGATAAGCACAGTAGGTAACGACAGTGGTGTAAACCGATCGGACAGTAGCGTGTCTAACAGTCATTTCTCTGTTTTAGCCACTCGCTCGACACTGTACTTGTAGTCACTACTCGCCACTGTCCTATGTACGAGTAAATTGGGCCTTAAGTAGAGTAAGTGTAAACCTACTTAATAGTTTTTTTTTTATGAAATTGAACGGTAATACACAACAAAACATTTTTTGTGTATTACTAAAAGTATGCAGTATGTTTGCGATAAGTATGCGACACCCGTTACCCAAACACATAAAAATAGAACTGACAATGTAAGTCAAAACGGCTGTTTTAGATTTCCTAATTCCTTGCCTTTTTAACCCTGAATGGCGCTCTATCATCGTCTAATAAAGTAAAAAAAATATCACAGGCAAGAATAGGTCACACTCTTTATCAGAATCATGTTTAGCAGGCATAACGCGAACTGCTTCATAGAGGCTGTTAGCGTGGAAGGTTGGCGTGTCCATAATTTATACAGCTCAGGAATAAGTCATGTAGTTTATGGCTCACAATTATTTATTTTTAGGGTTTCGTACCCAAAGGGTAAAAACGGAACCCTATTACTAAGACTCTCTCGTCTGTCCGTCTGTCCGTCTGTCTGTCACCAGGCTGTAACTCATGAACCGTGACAGCTAGACAGTTGAAATTTTCACAGATGATGTATTTCTGTTGCCGCTATAACAACAAATACTAAAAACAGAATAAAATTAATATTTAAGGGGGGCTCCCATACAACAAACGTGATTTTTTTGCCGTTTTGTCTAATTTATAGATAATGGTACGGAACCCTTCGTGCGCGAGTGCAACTCGCACTTGGCCGGTTTTTTTTAGTCTGAAAACAATAAGTCTATTCCTGAAGTAGGCAATATTGGTTTAGAAGTTAAGGAATTCCAGAAATCAAAGGTCAAATTGTCGGGGTTTTAATTTTTTTTATGGTGCAGCATGGTTATTTTGGCTCTTGAATCAAATTATGACAAGGAAGGACGCTGTTGACTTAAAAACTTGACTAGACTGGCTTCGGTGAAGGAAAACATCGTGATGAAACTGTTGGTTTCAAAAAATGGCCTGAAAAAACATTGTTTTAAGCTTTCACGGTTCATAACTATGTTTAAAATGTCATTTACAGGATATCTTTCGTGATTATTGATTCCATTCCTTGCCCGTGGTACAGTTGGCTAGTACAGTTGACCGGACAGCGGGTCAGTTAACCCGCGATAATGGCGCTTGCAACAACGTCGAAATATCGGGAGCTCAAAAATAATCAATAATCACGGAAGATATCCCGTAAGTGACATTTTAAGTATGCCTGAGAAATATTTGTCAACGGCATGTAAAGCCAAGTCGGAGGCCCATGGGTGCCATAAAAACTCTGATATCAGGCTAAGCCCTAACCAAAAGATAAAGAAGAAGAAGACTGAAAGAAAAAACAAAATGATAGTTTTAGTTTCGACTATAGATACGTGCCAAGCACCATGCAGCATTATAACAATATCTAATGTACTACATACAATCATACAAATGTTTCCACATTGTACAAACATAGACAAATGTAAAGTGATAATGACGACAGTGTCGTCGGCAAGTCGAGACTCTTCCGTGGGAACTACTTCCACGGCCCACAATCAAATGTCACTCGTCGAGAAATCGTACGGTGCGTCATATCACTTAGAAAATGGTGTGCGAAACTGTCAGATGATTGTACGAGTATTGTATGGTAGTTTAACTTGGACTTTATTGTAACTGTGTAAGACCGCTTGTAATTTGAATATTGTTATTTTATTAGATCATGGAACTGTTCTGATTGTCTTATTCTTGGTCACAGGCCCTGAAAGTGGATCTAGGTATCCGGGATTATGTTTTCAGGACTGTTTGTAGCAGCTTGGTGCGGCGTTTGAAGATAACGTCGTTACGGAGTTTTAGTTGAAGGAACTCTATTAAGGTAACTTGCGATGACCAACACTTGGCAAGCCATTATATTTTGAGGCGTTGCTGAATCTAGGATCACAATTTTCATATGACTCTTCTGATAACACATAACATCAGGCTTGTAAACCCGGAAGGGTTAGGTAGAGTGTATGTACACCCACATTTCGCCAGTATGCTTAAGTCCCATATGTAATAGGGGGCGAGCCTTTTGCCATCAGCCGTATTTATTCATTACTAGCGGACGTCACGCGGTTTCACCCGCGTAGTTCCCGTTCCCGTGGGAGTACGGTGATAAAATATAGCCTATACGGATTCGGAAGAATCCCTCTAAGTAATGGTAAAAGAAAATATGTTGAAATCGGTCCAGTAGTTTTTGAGCCTATTCAATACAAACATACAAAAATACAAAGGTTTCCTCTTTATAATATTATTATAGTATAGAAGTATAGATATAGATTAATTCGAAACGTAAAAACCCTAATTTATATTATGTGGGAATTAACTGACCTGTATTGCACATCTCTGGAGCCTACCCGTTATAGGAATACCATTTTATATTATGTATTACGATGTTTTGAAATGCCTATCACTATTTACATACCTAATGCTTAGCACCTGCTAGTATTTTTATCAATTTAGTATTTCTAAATGCAGTTGCTAAAAAGATGTCAAACAAGTACTAGATCCAGAAACATAGGAACTTCATCATCTGCCTAGCCTTTTCCCAACTATGTTGGGGTCGGCTTCCAGTTTTACCGGATGCAGCTGAATACCAGTATTTTACATGGAGCGACTGCCTATCTGACCAGTTAGTACCGGGTAATACGATACCCCTTGGTTGACAGACTTTTTGGACTTCTGACTACCTAACGACTGTCAAAGATCTACAAATGACAGCCGGGACCAACAGCTTAACGTGCTTTCCAAAGCACGGAGGAAACTTAGTAATGGGTGGTCACCCATCCACATACCAACCTAGGCAAGCACGGTTTAACCTAACGATCGACCCGAGCGGCTGTTATTATTTAGCCACGAACTCCTCAGACACATAGGAACTTATGGAAAAATATTACATCGCCATTTTTATTCCAATTTGATTGTTGATCAGCTGTTCTATATTAAGGGGCTGACAACACCTAATTTGTTGAAATTGATGTTATTTAAGCAGTTTTTTTAAGAAAAACTATTTGTTCTAGCACATAAAAAAAAAAATATGTTAATGTTACGTCGTACCCATACCTACAATACAAGTAGCTTCTAATAGTAGGTACCTACAACTAAGTAGGTAGGTAGTAGTAGGTATGTATCGAATGATGTAGGTACAAATTCGCAAACTACCTATAAAATACATCAGGAAGTTGTCATTGTAATTTCGACCGTACGCCCAGGGCATAAAGTACCTATTTCTTTCCTTTGTACAAAAGTTGTGGAAGTTTCTCGAAGGACGATGACCTAGTATGAATTGCCTAGAAGATTCTGGGAACTTATGGATCTTTCTCAAACGTTCGGTCGTCGTATAAATAGTCGACGTGTTTGTGGGAGCGGGCAGTATAATTTTGACTACAGTACAGGACGAATCAAAGTGAACTTGTGAGTGCGATATCTAAGCGAATAGTGATCAGTAGTGTACTTGTGATTGAGTTTGAAGTGTTTTGTGATTATTAAAGTTATTCAGTTGTTTCATCGGTAGTAATTAATTTATCCCATACCCAGCTCGTAACAATTTGGTGTCAGAAGTGAGGGATAAATTATGCCAGTTCTACCTAAGGACAACACGGAAGGTATCCGTACCAGGAGTCAGCGACAGCAGGACATGGACCAAAGGCGGTTTGGAGATTCTCCGACACAGACACCGGATGGTGTCCAGCCTACGTCAGTGCCAGTCGCTGGTCTATCCGGAGTTTCTCCAGCATCAGTAGCACCAGACTTGTCAGCTTTAATGGCGCTGCTGCAGGAGCAGACTCGCCGTCAAAATGAGCAGGCTCGCCAGTTACAAGAGCAGTTGCAACGAGATAAGGAGGAGCATGCTCGCCGTCAAGAAGAGCAGGCTCGCCGTCAAGAGGAGCAGGCTCGCCGTCAAGAGGATCAGGCTCGCCAGTTACAAGAGCAGTTGCAACGAGATAAGGAGGAGCAGGCTCGCCGTCAAGAGGAGCAGGCTCGCCGTCAAGAGGAGCAGGCTCGCCGGCTGGAAGAGCAGTTGCAACGAGATAAGGAGGAGCAGGCTTGCCGTCAAGAGGAGCAGGCTCGCCGATTGGAAGAGCAGTTGCAACGAGATAAGGAGGAGCAGGCTCGTCGTCAAGAAGAACAGATGATCCTCGTAAAGGATCTTTATTCAACTTTCGGCAAAGAGCTGAAGGTAATGAAGGATCAGGTTCACCAGCACGAGAATCGCATCTCAGAGGCCGAAGTGCAGATCGCTGGGATGAAGAAGGCTTTGGGAGAACTAAAGACTGGAGATGTGACTGTGGCTTCAGTAGTTCCTGCACCTTCAGCGCGGGGCTTTAAGGTGCCTCCATTCGATGGTACATCTTCGTGGTCGGCGTATAAAATTCAATTTGAGGCCGTTATGAAGGCGAATGGATGGACAAAATCTCAAGCCATGACCGCGCTCACTTTGGGCCTCCGAGACCAGGCCCTCAACATTCTTGAAGCGCTTGGCAAGGATGTGACCTATGAACAGCTGCTGGAGGCGTTAGAGTCCAGATACGGCGACGCGCACCTGGAGCACGTATTTCGTGCTAAGTTGAAGGATCGTGTCCAGCGTAGTGCCGAGAACCTACAGCAGTGGGCCCTGGAAGTTGAAAAGCTGGTTCGGAAAGCATACCAGTCTGCCCCTGCACTGATCGATGGGATTCTGGTACAAGCGTTCGTTGATGGAATACGTGACTTAGAAGTTAGAGCCGCTGTGAGACTTGGGCATCATGAAACATTGAAGGACGCCTTAGCCCATGCTTTAGAAGTGGAGGCAGTGAGGAAAGACCACCGAACGCACCGCGTTAGGGAGGTTGTAGCATCACCTGTACGCGAGCGCCCGCAAGGGTACAGTCCTAGGTGCTACACTTGTGGAGAAAGGGGTCACCTTCGGTCAAGCTGTCCAAAGCGCAACACCCCGCGAGAAGATCAGCAAGGAAGGGTGGCTGAAGTGACTGCCCAGCCACAGCAGGGAAACGAGTAAATGCCAGGACTGGGGGGCGGGTGCTGGCTGGTATTGAAAGAGCCCCGAGAATCTTGATCTCGCAAGCACATGACGGGAACAGCCTGACCATCAGAGGCGAAGTCAACGGAACACCATGCAAACTGACGTTGGATACTGGAGCTTCTTACACGGTCGTTAACTCTCACCTAGCAAGTCGGTTTCTTGGGGACTACTTTGATAACCACGACCGTATACGATTACTAACAGCTACCGGTCAGCACATAACCGTCCGAGGCAAGAAGGAGGTGGAGTTAAAATTGGGTGACAGATTTTACAAGCACAATGTCATCGTGGCCGACATAGTGGACGATTGCATCTTGGGCTTGGATTTTATGCGGAAATATCGTTGTGAGATCGACGTTGATCAAGGAGTATTGAAATGTGGTTCAGAGGAAGTCTTCATGGAAGGTGCACCATCAGGGAAAGTGTACTGCTTGAAGGAGATTGTTCTTCCTCGCAGATCGGAAACGATTGTGCCAATTAGTTTACCATGGAATTCTGGACAAAAAGATCGAAGTGTTCTGATAGAAAGGGTGAACAATGACTTTCCATGGAAGATGGCACGTACTCTGGTCAAGGCCAAAAACGTCTCGGCAGTACGCATACTGAATCCAAGTGACAAGGAGCAAGTGATTAAGAAGGGCACCTTAATCGGCACTTGCGAGGAAGTAGCTTGGATGCGTCAATTGCAAAATCTGCCTACCGGAAATAAAATTCGTAGTACAAAGTTTGACGTGTCAACACTTTTGGAAAACTGCGATTTATATAAAGAAGAAATGGACAAGGCTAAGAAGATGTTACTTCAGTATGCCGACATTTTCTCTTCAAATGATGCTGACATAGGGAGAACTGGACTAGTTCAGCATAAGATTAATACGGGTAACGAGTTACCAATCCGTCAGCGACCAAGAAGACTGCCAGTTGCACGTGAAAAAGAGGTGGAAACCATGATGGAGGGAATGATGAAGGACGGTGTTATAGAGCCTTCATCGAGTCCATGGTGTTCTCCTGTGGTCCTGGTAAAGAAAAAGGACGGCAGTATGCGCTTCTGTGTGGACTATCGACGACTGAACGATGTCACGAAAAAGGACAGCTATCCGCTGCCTAGGATCGATGACACACTGGATACGCTGACTGGTATGAAGTGGTTTACCACACTTGACCTGAAAAGTGGCTACTGGCAAGTAGAAATAGACCCCAAGGATAAGGAAAAAACTGCATTCTCAACAGGGGAGGGGGTTGTGGCAGTTTAAAGTTATGCCATTCGGATTGTGCAATGCTCCTGCGACGTTTGAAAGGCTGATGGAGCAAGTACTCGCCGGATTGATTGGAGACGCATGTCTTGTCTATCTAGACGACATAATCATCGTGGGCCGTACATTTGAAGATCACCTTAAAAACCTCAACCAAGTGCTGTCGAAAATCCAAACAGCAAATCTCAAGTTAAGTCCGAAAAAGTGCTCGTTTTTCAGACAACAAGTGAACTTTTTAGGGCACATAGTTTCGGGGGAGGGTGTTCGAACAGACCCAGAAAAAGTAGTCACCGTCAAGGATTGGCCAGTTCCGAAAGACAAAACACAGGTCAGAGCATTTCTGGGTTTGTGCTCCTACTATCGAAGGTTTGTCAAGAATTTTGCCGACATTGCAAAACCTCTGCACAAACTCACTGAGGAAAAGCGGCAATTCTGTTGGGACGAGAACTGCGACGTTGCATTTCAGGAATTAAAGAAACGTCTGTGCAATACGCCTATCTTGGGATATCCTGACACAGAAAATGACTTCATAGTTGACACAGATGCAAGTAATACTGGAATTGGGGGCGTGCTGTCTCAACGGAAAGGAAACCAAGAGGTTGTGATAGCTTACTTCAGCAAGTCTTTATCCAAACCAGAAAGAAATTACTGCGTTACAAGACGGGAACTACTCGCCGTAGTAAAGACATTGCAGCACTTCAGTAAATATTTGTTGGGACGTAAATTCCAATTAAGAACTGACCATGCTGCATTGAAGTGGCTATTACAGTTCAAGAATCCAGAAGGGCAAGTGGCGAGATGGATTGAGCTATTGCAAGAGTTTGACTTCGTAACTGAACATCGCAGTGGAAGAACTCACGGTAACGCAGACGCCCTGTCGAGAAGACCTTGTCCTGAAGACTGTAAGCACTGTGCCCGGCAAGAGACTAAGGAAGTAGTGCCCGTGAGGATGCTTAGAATGGATCTCAGCGATGAATGGAAAGAAACCCTACAGCAGGCTCAGCAAAATGACTCGGACATCAAACCGATCTTCGAGTGGATCAAAGCTGGTGCTCCTAAACCCAAATGGAGTGATGTGGCTGCGATGAGTTCCATCACGAAGAGTTATTGGGCGCAGTGGAACAGCTTGGTGATCCATGATGGAGTCTTGTGCCGTAAATGGGAAAACGCTCGAGGGGACAGCTGTCATCTACAAATGGTTGTCGCTAAAGCTAAGGTACCGGATGTTTTACGGCTGTACCATGATGGATGTTCGGGAGGACATATGGGGGTAAAAAGGACTTTACTAAAAATTCGAGAACGCTTTTACTGGATCCACTGTCGAGATGATGTGGAGGACTGGTGTCGCAAATGTACCCGTTGTGCGGCCGTGAAAGGACCCCAAACACGCAGCAGAGGAGCATTAAAAGTGTACAACGTTGGAGCCCCTTGGGAACGGATAGCACTAGACGTTGCGGGACCATTTCCAGAAAGTGAGAGCGGAAACAAGTACTTCTTGGTGGTCATGGATTACTTCACAAAGTGGCCAGAAGTCTTCGCCATTCCTAATCAAGAAGCTACAACTGTCGCAGATAAATTGGTTCAGGAAGTCTTCTGTCGTTTTGGAGTACCCTTAGAAATACACAGCGATCAAGGAAGGAATTTCGAATCGCAAGTATTTCAGGAGACTTGTCGATTAATGGGTACCCACAAAACCAGAACCACCTCTTACCACCCACAATCTGATGGAATGGTGGAACGATTCAACCAAACGTTGGAAAGATATCTGGCAAAAGTCGTGGAAAGCAGACAAAGGGATTGGGACAAGCACATACAGCCGTTTCTTCTGTCCTACCGCAGCGCAGTCCACGAAAGTACGACTGTGACGCCCGCCTTCGCGAACTTTGGAAGGGAATTACGGTTGCCTGCAGATTATTCACTGGAACTCCCCCTGATGCTCCACGCAGTGTAACAGATTACGCAAATGACTTGCGTAACAAGTTGAATGATGTTTATGAGCATATTAGACAATCCGGCCAACAGATGTCTGAGAAGATGAAGACCCGTTATGACCGGAAGGCAAATAGTAGGGGTTTCGACGAGAGTTCACTGGTGTGGTTGCATAACCCAGTACGGAGCAAAGGGAAGTCTCCGAAATTACAAGCAAACTGGGATGGACCATACCGAGTCGTGACTAGGATCAACGATGTCACCTACCGAATACAGAAGGGTCCACGAGGTGCGCCTAAGATTGTCCATGTAGACCGATTGGCGCGATACTACGGGGCTAATGATGCTCGGGACGAGCATGTCTAAGGAGGGGGCAGTGTTACGTCGTACCCATACCTACAATACAAGTAGCTTCTAATAGTAGGTACCTACAACTAAGTAGGTAGGTAGTAGTAGGTATGTATCGAATGATGTAGGTACAAATTCGCAAACTACCTATAAAATACATCAGGAAGTTGTCATTGTAATTTCGACCGTACGCCCAGGGCATAAAGTACCTATTTCTTTCCTTTGTACAAAAGTTGTGGAAGTTTCTCGAAGGACGATGACCTAGTATGAATTGCCTAGAAGATTCTGGGAACTTATGGATCTTTCTCAAACGTTCGGTCGTCGTATAAATAGTCGACGTGTTTGTGGGAGCGGGCAGTATAATTTTGACTACAGTACAGGACGAATCAAAGTGAACTTGTGAGTGCGATATCTAAGCGAATAGTGATCAGTAGTGTACTTGTGATTGAGTTTGAAGTGTTTTGTGATTATTAAAGTTATTCAGTTGTTTCATCGGTAGTAATTAATTTATCCCATACCCAGCTCGTAACATTAATATTCATCATATTTCAAAGACCTTGGACGGACTCGATACATAATTGGACAAAATCGGCTCGATAGAAAATAATTGCAAAGAAGTGTCTTAAAATAATCATTAACGGTTCTATGTCTTTATTTTTTGACGTATGGGTCTGCAATTAAAAACTTGAAGTCCACATATTCATACCTAAACCGCAAACGAGTCAAATTTCACAAATAATCCACACTTTTTTATATACCAATATTTATTCATTATTTTCTTCTAAAATCTGGCCGCCCAGTATTAGTGACGTCTCGTTTACTCCCATACAAATAGACAGTGTGCGCGATTTTGGTGTTGACAGCGCCTTAATTAAGGTTACACCCGATGTAATAGGTTTTAGATATCAACACACATACACCGTCTGCTGAAGGTTGGTTATTTTGAAGTTAATCGATAGTTTCGTAGATAAATTATAATGTATTCCGTACCTCTGAACAAAATTTCTTGGGCTTTGACACAAGGGTTCGAAAAAAAAACATAAATCGTTCATTTAGATTGGTTTATTTCTGTAGGTACCATGAGCTCTACATAAAGGAGTTGTCTGATGAGATGACGTATAATAGAGATTACTATTAGATTTATCATCATCATCAGCCTATTAGTCGCTCCATGTAAAATACTGGTATTCAGCTGCATCCGGTTAGAATGGAAGCCGACCCTAACATAGTTGGGAAAAGGCTAGGCAGATGATGATGATGATGATGATCAGCCTATTAATGTTCCCACTGCTGGGACACAGGCCTCCTATGAGAGGGAATGGGCTATAATCCACCACGCGGGCCCAGTGCGGGTTGGTAGATGTCACATGTCTTCGAATTTTCTAGGGAATGGGCTATAATCCACCACGCGGGCCCAGTGCGGGTTGGTAGATGTCACATGTCTTCGAATTTTCTGGTTCTAGGACATGCCGGTTTCCTCACGATGTTTTCCTTCACCGTTTTGAGAGCAGTGGTGATGAAATAAATTACACAAAGTAATACGCCTGCCTGGGTTCGAACCCACAACTTACTGTTCGTAAGTCGGGGCCGCCACCAATGGGCCACCGCTGCTCACTGTAACATTACTATGAGATTACTACAGACACCTTCTTTATACAAAGAACAACAAACGACCAACCAAACCATACGGTTTGGTTGGTCGTTTGTATGACAATCAAAATATTCATCCCCAAATTTTATGTTCTAAATAAAAAAAAGTCAAAGTTAACCATAGCACCATAGTATCAATCTTAAAACCGCAAATTCCCACTACCAGCAATATTCCTAATTTATGGCTAACGAACTCTGCAACACAAAGTAGGCACACCTTGCGCGCAATAACCTGGAGGTGGGGCACCGAGCGAGTGTTCCAGCGATCGAGTCCCGGAATCACACATCTGCCTCCCGGGCTGCGCCTGCGACTGAATGCCAGCGTTCAATATTATTACGATAAAACAAGGTAGCAGATGTATTTACATATGTATTTAGAACAGGATTTTTATGTGGGTTTATTAAAACGACTAAGAAATAATAGGCGATGAACGGCGTTTTACCTATCTGCTTTACCGTCTGGATACTTCCAGCATAGCTATTCACAAACCTTCGATTCGATTTTCGATTCGGAAAGTCGTATGTCTATCTCGCTCAATTTCGTAATGTCAAAAAAAGATAGACATACGACTTACCGAATCGAAAATCGAATCGAAGCGTTGCGTTGTGAATAAGGGTCCAGATGTCTCTAGTAACTAAAATACCAAAGTGTTATTTACTTGTACGGATACGAAAAATAAACTGTATGAAATATAATGTTCTTGACGGAAAGCCCAAAGTTAAAATCTTGTACGAAAAACCATTTGGACCGGTGTGTTGCAAGTTTTCCACAAAGCATAGAAAGTATAATATTAACTAGATGATGCTCCCGTCTTCGCCGGCATTCAGTTGGCTTATTGTCGCACAGGATTGTACAACAGGGAGAGAAATTATCCTATGTGTTAATCCAGGTTATAAGTTATCCGCATGTCATCCAAATCAATTCTGAAGGTTTTGCGTAAAATAGTAACATACGTCAACAAGCTTTCGCATTTAGTACTAAGATGACAGCTACTAACAAATTCAAAAGCAATAATTTCGTTGTCATTTCAACCTGTATAACAATACCATCACACCTTGAAATCCGTGCAACAGAGTAGGTAATGAAAAGCTTTCACCATTGCAATCCACAACCTTAGTTCAAAAGCTTACAGATGAACTTGAAACCTATGTAAACTGATTCATTTATTTTCGTTCAAAACTTACCTACTCAAATTACATTATTCGTGGGCCTCAGAAATCAACGAACAGTTCACACAATCGTGATATATTGACAGAGTTAACAAAGAAGATTCTATAAATTACTCTTAAATCTGTTATGCGTTCGTTTAAATAGGACATACGGCTTTGTGATATCAATAATCCGGATCCCTATTGGTACAAAGGGTAGTGGAATTGCAGAAGATTCATTCCACGCAAAATAATTTCCCACAAGCGCCACTTGAAGTGGACTGGTGAATGAAAAGTTGTGTGGTAATCGGTTTTCGTTGTATGGATACTTGATGCGGAGGAATGAAAAAACTGTTTTAGACTTTCACGGTTTTTCACTACACTTAAAGTACTTACGGGATAATATCCGTGATTTTCTTTTGATTTTATGAGCTCCCGATATTTCGACGCTGTTGCAAGCATCATTATCGCAGGAATACAGGGTAGACAGATTTGTCTGCTCATAATATTCGTCCCACCCGCATACCTCCTTCAGTATTCCCGCGATCATGATACTTGCAACAGAGCGTCGAAATATCGGGACCTTATAAAATCAAAAGAAAATCACGGATATTATCCCGTAAGTACTTTAGCCGTGTGGTATCCGGCAGAGTAGAATAGAACCAACCCATTACACTCACGGGTGTCGTAGGTATAAGGCGACTAATGTCTGAGGCAGAACACCTTGTGCCAGACCAGACCAGAGAATGGGCAGCAGCGTTTTCTGTTAGTCTTTTATCACTGCGATCTCCAATCCGCCTGCCAAGCGTGGAGATTACGGCAAATTCCTCCCATTATGGGAGAGGCTTATGTCCAGCAGTGGACGTTATGGACTGTTGTAGTATAGTAGTGTTGTAGTAAGTACTTTAAGTGTAGAGAAAAATGTAGTTAGTGATGAAAATGTTGAATATGAATGTAGATATCAGAGTAGAGAAGATCAAAAAAGGACTGTGTTAAGGATGATATAGCTAGAAAGGACTTGACTGGTGAGATAGCGAGTAATAGAGAAGTATGGAAGAAGAAGACATACTGGACCGACTTCCAATAAATCAGGATAAAGACAGGAGAACAGGACAGGAGACAGGACAGGAGATGATAATGATGATGATGAACGAGCACTTCAGGTTATAATATACGTAGATTGTGCCATCGACGGCATCACTCAGAGCGATGACCAACCTCAGTTCTAAACGATATTAAATGTCAAATTTCAAGGATACTGATATTCTAGTACTCCAACATCTGGCTGAACCGATGATCCTGATAAAATAATGATGATAATGATAATGATGAACGAGTACTTCAGGTTATAATAGATTGTACCATCGACGGCATCACTCAGGGCGATGACCAACCTCAGTTCTAAACGATATTAAATGTCAAATTTCAAGGATACTGATATTCTAGTACTCCAACATCTAGCTGAACCGATGATCCTGATAAAATAATGATGATAATGATAATGATGAACGAGTACTTCAGGTTATAATAGATTGTACCATCGACGGCATCACTCAGGGCGATGACCAACCTCAGTTCTAAACGATGTTAAATGTCAAATTTCAAGGATACTGATATTCTATACTCCAACATCTGGTTGAACAGATGATCCTGATAAAAATAGAAGCAAGTCGTATGAAAAATAACATTGAAAGTCAGACAATCTATTTTCTGCTACTACCATTTGCCTTGTTAGTACATCAATTCAAAGGATGACTTGCTAAGATAGTTTTCAGTTGCAACAGGGTCAGTAATGCCCATGCTAGTTTCTTGTCTCCCTACATAAAGTTTACTCTTAATTTAAGTAGGTGCAGATCTTCTGACAATTTTCATCTTTAGTGTTGTAATGCTTAACTATATCAATAATCCGTGTGGCTATTGGCGACGGCGCTACGAGTGGGACGCGCGGGCGGCGAGCTGCGTGGGCACATCTGCGCGCACAGCTGTCCTGCGCACGCGCCGGGGCAACGTGAAGCCTCCGCGCAAAACGGTTTAAAAAGGACAATAAGGTTTTTTTTTATTCGATGTAAATAGGACAATAAAAACAGCTGGTTTGCTCAAACACATTTACTTCTAAGGGATGGAATTCAAAGAAGGAATGCTTTAAAAGACGTTTATTCAAAATCCTCTGCTATAGAAAACCGTTTTTTTTAAAGACAGTCGACAATAAACTTAATGCTATCTGACTAATATATCAATTCGCACAAGACCGTAATTCTAAGAAATCAAAAGAGAATCGCTAGATACAATCAACTCTCTAATTGTCAGAAAATTATTTTATTATTATAATTATTGGTTCAAACCTAACATTAGGCCCGAGGACAGCTATCGAAATTGTAAACCCGAGTTACAGAACCATATTTCTCGCATCCGCTGGACGCACTAATAGCCCTATTATAATTATAACTTATTTTGCCTTATTAGTTGTAATTATGGCTGTGGTGGCTTTTACAACTTGAAAGCAGTCGGTACAACTTAGATTATGACGCTATTTCATAGCCTTTTTCCTTACTATGAAGGGCAGACTTCCAATCTCACAGCTGCTTTTCTATGCGAATTAGGTGATTAAATGCTAGCTGTCTTCCTGAATACATCCAACCTAAATTTAAGCTTGAGATATAGAAAAACGGAGAGGATGAAACCGGGACAATTATCCTAAAAGAAAACTCCGAAAAGATGTGACAACCATCTAACGATACCGGGCCCGCGTGGTTGATTAAACGGACCACAACCGTTCACAGAGAAGTCTTCAGACTCAGCACAGAAAAAATAAAATTTTACAAAAACGTACAGGTGGTTCAGGTCAAGTAATTGTAAACACCGTTATATTAATTAGACCGTTGGTGAACAAATTCGTCTACCCATCTGCTTTTTCAGGTATTTCTAAGAAAACTAACTTCTAAATATAGTACTAACCTACAATAATAATCTGGCTTATTAGGGCTTTATAAGACAGGTTATCATTCAAACACTCAGACCGAAATCTATAAAGATTACTTGACACGTACTCGTTGCAATGTTGCAATGCTTTATTCCTGTCACTGTAACACACCTGTCAAACTTTAACTCAAGTTATTACTTTAACTCAAATATGTAGTTACTTTAACTTGACTATAAAAGGGATTTAACGAACCCTTAACGAAGCTGAATGGCAATCGTTCTCCTCTTCATTGTGATCGTTTTTTTTTGCTCTGGCCCAGTGGCGAAGGATTCCATACAACTCGATTCCTACCGAATGAGGGAATTTCTTTTTAGCTCTTCCCTAGTCGCTGGATAGATGGCGCTAGGAGTAACTATGATAATGCAAGGACCGGAACCTAAAAAAACTGATTTTAACAAAGCGCGAGAAATGTAGGTTATATTCGGAAGGTTAAGCAAATGAAAGTGTCAGTCAACGAGAGTATGTGACGTGACACAATTTTTTTTTTCAAGCGTTTTGGCTTTAGCACCAACTATCATAGTAAGTTCAACGCCATCTATAGAGTTCTTGGAAACTAAGTTTTTTTTTTAAACCTCAAAAGGAAAACCTCTCATTCCCTCTGAAAAATCGCACAGCCAGTATTCCATAGACAAATAATATAATCACATTAAATATATGTACTCCGGCTTACCTCTTGCATAAATTGACCCTTCGCTACTGCTCTGAACCATACGTGAGATCCTTCTAGTTACGAACATATTGAAAGTTCCAACTCTTTCACAAGTTTAAAAAAAAATAGCCGTTTTAAGGTTTTAACTTTATTTTAAATACCTTAATGACCCGTTTACTATTCAATGCCTCCATCAGCACAATGTTTTGAGTGGTAATGCTCTCAAAACATTGAGTTTTACTGTAAAATATGATTTTTCATCCCAGTTTCTCAGCAATAATTTTGTCTAAGGTTACTTAGTTGGATGTACAGAATGCTTGGTTGACGGCCTACGAGAGGGGTCTGCTTACACCCTAAGAGTGTTAGTCACGACTAGCAATTAAACTACCAATTGCATCAAACGCCTCAATCCACAATTCACACATTCCTCATGTTAAACCGTGAAGACTTCCATATTACACCGCTACCATATAAACCCAATTATGGTCTTTAATAGCCTAATCAGGGATATTAATGTCTAGCCAGTAATTAAGTATATAATGACTTGGAGTCAATAGCACTGAACTATGTACTACAAAGGCACCTTCAGGTTTTATGGGAGGGCAAAACCAAATGGAAGTCGAAAGCGGTTATTTTTACTCTTTTACTAGGTAGTAAAAGAGTAAAAATAACCGCTTTCGTCTTCTTATATATTTTGGATTGTAAAAAAACACTTGTAGCGCCTAAGTAGGTAATTTTCTTTTCAATACACTTCCTCGAAAACTGGTCCTTATCGCACTACGATTAGGTACAACATGCAATGTATTTCACACGCGTGCGATTTTTTCCACTTTCCCGCACGTGTGCGGGAATGAAAATTGCCACAGATAACTATACCTATACTAAGTCCAAATTGGTTCAATGCCTATAGTCTAAGCTGAATGTTTTTTTTTTTAATTTCGGTAAAGCACTACGCGTCTTTACGGCATAAATATTTTTTGAATATTCAAATTGTGTTTATAAATAGAATATTATAGATTAAACATGATTATTAAAAACTAATAGTTACTTTTATACACAAATTAACATTTATTTGTGTTCTTAATTCAAAAATATAAAATAAATCTATTTTTTATATTAGGCTGTTTAACGGCTTCATACCTTTGCCTCTCCTTCAACCTGGCGAAACCAAAGCGCGAAAAAAAAAGAAAATGAAAATCATAGTTCGTGACAAAAATAGTTTTCGTTATTTTATTTTATTTCTTCAAAAGTGTATTGAAAAACGTCGTTTGATACACGTGGACATTTGTTATTGCGGTTCTCGGCTAAAAAACATTATAATTCCGCCTCGAATGCAATAACAAACTTTCTCCACTTGTATCAAAATGTACTATTTCAATACACTTCCTCGAAAAGTGGTCCATAACGCACTAAGTACGATTAGGTACGACATGCAATGTATTTCATATGTGTGCGTTTTTTTCCATTTTCCCGTTTTTTGGAATGAAAATTACCACAGATACACACTTTGTAACTTAGTCCAAATTGGTTCAATGCCTCTCCAATGCCTGCATAGCTATTCACAACCCTTCGATTCAATTTTCGATTCGGAAAGTCGTATGTCTATCTCGCTCGATTTCGTAATGTCAAAAAAAGATAGACATACGACTTTCCGAATCGAAAATCGAATCGAAGCGTTGTGAATAAGGGGCCCGCATAGCTATTCACAACCCTTCGATTCGATTTTCGATTCGGAAAGTCGTATGTCTATCTCGCTCGATTTCATAATGTCAAAAAAAGATAGACATACGACTTTCCGAATCGAAAATCGAATCGAAGCGTTGTGAATAAGGGGCCTGCATGGCTATTCACAACCCTTCGATTCGATTTTCGATTCGGAAAGTCGTATGTCTATCTCGCTCATTTTCTTAATGTCAAAAAAAGATAGACATACGACTTACCGAATCGAAAATCAAATCGAAGCGTTGTGAATAAGGGGCCTGGTCTGAGATAAATGTTTTTTTTTTTTCGGCACAGCACTACGCGTTTTTACGGCATAATTATTTTTAGAATATTAAAATTGTGTTTATAAATATAATATCATAGATAAACATGATGATTAAAAACTAATAGTTATTTTTATACACAAATTAACCTTTATTTGTGTTCTGAATTCAAAAATATAAAATAAATCTATTTTTTATATTAGGCTGTTTAACGGCTTCACACCTTTGCCTCTCCTTCAATCTGGCGAAAGTAGAGCGCGAAAAAAAACGAAAATAGAAATCATAGTTTCTTAGTCCGTGACGAAAATAATTTTCGTTATATTTTATTTTTATTTCTTCAAAAGTGTATTGAAAAACGTCGTTTGATACACGTGGACATTTGTTATTGCGGTTCTCGGCTAAAAAACATTATAATTCCGCCTCGAATGCAATAACAAACTTTCTCCACTTGTATCAAAATGTACTATTTCAATACACTTCCTCGAAATCTGGTCCTTAACGCACTAAGATTAGGTACAACATGCAATGTATTTCACACGCGTGCGATTTTTTCCACTTTCCCGCACGTGTGTGGGAATGAAAATTGCCACAGATCTACCGACAGATACCTATACTTAGTCCAAATTGGTTCAATGCCTATAGTCTGAGGTGAATGTTTTTTTTTTTTAATTTTTGCAAAGCACTACGCGTCTTTACGGCATAACTATTTTTTGAATATTCAAATTGTGTTTATAAATAGAATATCATAGATAAACATGATTATTTAAAACTAATAGTTACTTTTATACACAAATTAACATTTATTTGTGTTCTGAATTCAAAAACATAAAATAAATATATTTTTTATATTAGGCTGTTTAACGGCTTCATACCATTGCCTCTCTTTCAACCTGGCGAGACCAAAGCGCGAAAAAAAAAAATTTAAATCATAGTTTCATAGTTCGTGACAAAAATATTATTCGTTATTTTATTTTATTTCTTCAAAAGTGTATTGAAAAACGTCGTTGGATACACGTGGACATTTGTTATTGCAATTCTCGGCTCAAAAACACCCTCGCCTACGGCTCGGCTGTTATAATTCCGCCTCGATTGCAATAACAAACTTTCTCCACTTGTATCAAAATGTACTATTCCGGTGGTTCTTGTCTTGCTGACGGAGAGTACTTGCACAGACACAATCTAGGAGCTTGGATGAAGAGTTTCGTCGGAAAGTTTTCTGATTTTGTGATGGTTTAGTTCCCTTGGTAGAAACTACTATTTCAATGCTCATTTCACACATTGATATAAAGTTGAATATATGGGTGACGATGAAAATACAGGCACATAAGTATTTTCAGCAACCACTTTGGGCCACTTTCCACTTTTCCACTTTCATCTATCTATGGGTCTTTCCTGAAATAAATGGTTTATTAATAAATATATGGTTTACTAATAAATAAATGGTGTATTAATAAATAAATGATTTATTAACAAATAAATAGTTTATTAATAAATAAATTATTTATTAATAAATAAATAGTTTATTAATAAATAAATAGTTTATAATTAAATAAATGGTTTATTAATAAATAAATGGTTTATTATTCTATTGTGCCAACCCATTTTGTAGTGTATTTTGAAATTATAGTTACAACAGGTATTTCCGCTTACTTGATTAATATAGCAGTGACAGCCACAGAGCACAATAATTGTGCACAGAGTCTGGATTTGTGACCGGTTGATGGCAATAGGGTCGCCCCCTATTGCATGGGACTTAAACATAACTGGCGAAATGTAGGTGTAGGTATACTACTGCCTAACCCTTCGGGGTTTATAGGCGTGATGTTATGTAATGTTGATTAATATAATGATGGGTGATAGGACGTCACAGATAACACTACCTGCCAGGTGGTAGGTTTAACCTAAGTCAGTCAAATTGAGATTAGCCGTGTGGTATCCGGCAGAGTAGAATAGAACCAACCCATTACACTCACGGGTGTCGTATAAGGCGACTAATGTCTGAGGCAGAAGGCACCTTGCGCTTCCTTAGACCAGAGAATGGGCAGCAGCGTTTTCTGTTAGTCTTTCATCACTGCGATCTCCAATCCGCCTGCCAAGCGTGGAGATTACGGCAAATTCCTCCCATCATGGGAGAGGCTTATGTCCAGCAGTGGACGTTATGGGCTGTTGTAGTAGTAGTAGTAGGCAAAATGAGATATTTATGTCTGAATGCAAAAAATGGAGGAGCTCGTGGCTAAATAATAACAGCCACTCGGGTCGATCTTTAGGTTAAGCCGTGCTTGCCTAGGTTGGTCTGTGGATGGGTGACCACCCTTACATACCGAGTTTCCTCCGTGCCTCGGAAAGCACGTTAAGCTGTTGGTCCCGGCTGTCATTTGTCCATCTTTAACAGTCGTTACAGGTAGTGAGTGGCCCAAAAAGGCTGACAACCAGTCTTACCAAGTGGTATCGTATTACCCAGTATGAACTGGGTTGTAGAGGTCAGATAGGCAGTCGCTCCATGTAAAATACTGGTATTCAGCTGCATCCGGTTAGACTGGAAGCCGACCCCAAAATAGTTGGGAAAAGGCTAGGCAGATGATGATGATGTCTGAATGCAAACCAAGTGGCGTTCAAAAGCCAGCACTCTATAATTTTTTTATAGTAATCATAGCTCCGGTGAACGATCTAAGCTTCACGGCGCATGCACATGTTTAATTACATAAATAAAATGGCCGTACCTCTATGGTCAGTGATCTATGGCAGCCATTGTCCAATCCGTAACTAGGAATTAGCATTTTTTGCCGTCACATAGATGGTATTTTAATAAACGAAGCTTCTAGAGTTTTGTTACTTGATGTGTTGATAAGTATCTTAATTGTTCTTTTATTTTATGATGTTCTATTAAACTCTTGTAACTACCTATCTTCTAGCAATACACATCTACAAAAAATGATTGAAATAACTTAAAACCTCATAAAAAATGTTCTTAATAATAATAATAATAATTTATTTATTTCGAGCAACAAGACTCATAGTGTTAGTAACAATATACTTACAAACTATAATGATGCGTACAATGAATGACCCCAAGAGGTTTTCAGTAACACCTTGTACAAAATGTATAAGATGAGAATAGCGGTCTACATTTATTAAACTTCTTAACTTTGAAAACCAAAAATAAGTCTGTTCAAGTCTGGAATCGTCATCTATCGTGATCTTTAACATTTTTGTAATGAAAAACGATACATGGTTTATTTGTTTTGGTTCGTACGAAAAGGGCAATGACCGCTATTCTCATTTTAACTGGCACCTCAACTATAGTAAATATTCAATGTACCTAATTCGCATCTTAGCAATCATTGGTATTTACACACTGACAGTAAAGGCGAGTAGGGATGATGACTGTCTAAAATAAATATGATTATGTTTAGTCCGTCAGTTAGATTATCGAAAAATATTGGATACGTGTTTTTTGTTTCATAAAATTAATAAAAATTGACGAAGATAAAACGTGTCAAAGAAAGATCATGAATGGGGGCTTGTGACGTCCCATTTGAGTAAAAATGTGAGGTCACACGAGTTTTCGACGCACTGTATGTCTTCATTTTTTGTTTGCGTGAAAAAAGAAAAAATGTGTACAATATTTTTTGGAAATCTATCTGACGGACTAATTAGATTTGTTCGCAGTCGACTAGCCTATTAGATGTTTGCTGAAATTTCACTCAAAGTAACAATACCATACAAAACGACAACTTAATCGTTTAATAAGTACAATGCCAGATTATTACTGCAGCAAACAAGGCACCCATATCTTCCCGTGGGTGTCGTAAGAGGCGACTAAGGGACTTACCAGAGAATGGGCAGCAGCGTTCTCTGTGCTTTTGTAACAACCGTACTGCGATCGCCAACCTGCGTTATGGCAAAAACCCCCGTTGAGGGAGGCCTATGTCCAGTAGTGGACGTCTTTCGGCTGAAATGATGATGATGAGTGATGACACAAGGCGCTTTTCGGAACAAACATCGAAAATCTCGCTTCTCACTACAAATTCTTCATAAGCCCGACATTTTCCTCCACCGTAACTTATATTAAGGCGACTACAGGAGCTAAATTAGCAACTTTATTTGTGGTGATTCAAACTTCGTTTGAAATACTGTTAGAATAAAGTTCTAATCAGCTTGCACTACAAAGTGGTTGTTACGTCAGTCAATGCGGGCCAAATAGTGCAAAACGAGTGGTGTTTTGCGATTTAAAAAAATCTTTTGATTGGACTAAAAAAATAAAACACTATGATGCTAATATGTTGTTTGTAGAATTATTTGCCAAAAGATCAAAATTATCGCATGTATTTTAGTATGGTTTTTACTCGTTATAAGAAATTGTTAGAGTTAATTCGTGATTTTTTTATCCAGTAAAATTAGTTGCTGAAGTTACCAAAATTTGAATTAAGGGACATAATTATATTGTATTTTATTGTTTACCTTGATTTTGTTTTTATTATGATGTAGAATTACATGTAGCATTAAGGGCGAGGCATCGTTCTAAAACCGGGCACGCGCGCATCGGGACTGAGCGGGGGACTGGGCGTCTGAGCGGGGCGAGGATTGCTAGCTTATAACTTAAAGGACGTAAACGACAAAATGGTTTTTGTTATTTAATTCAGTTGGGAACGATAATTTCAGAAATTCCTTCTATAATTTTAAAGAGTATGTATAGGCTCATCTACGGAGAAAGTTAAGAGGCTTAAATTGGTCCCGTTTGCCCATTAAATGTGAATCTCTTTTTAAAAAGAGGTATGTTTGATATTTTTTTCTCTGTTACAAAAGTTACTTAATCATGTATTGAAAACTAACAAAATAAGGGTTTTATCATGAATTATCAGGTCACCAACTTATATTTTCATTTGTTTTGTAATTACTGACAAAAATTGAGATCATTGACTACATGATTTCCAATGCGTCCTCTTAAGTGGTTTAAAAATGCTACTCTGCTAAAACAAATGTTATAATTTTTAAATGGTAAATAAATGAAAAAAAAAAACGTTGTACCTATTATGTTTTCAAAACACTATCGTACTAGCATATATGATTTTTTGCATTATAAAACTCGCGTTTAGCTCCTGTAATCCCCTTAACACTGCTTTAAGCTTTAGTAGTTATGCTTTGATAGTTTCACTAACGATAACGGTGCTGGCACAGAACATTAACTAGGGTATTTACGGGAATTTTACCTTAATGAGCATTTTTGTTTACGAAGACTTACTCGCAGCGCAGCTTGTATGTGCTCTGTTTCCTCTTGTCGTATAGCTGAACATTAAATTCGATTTTTATTATGTTTTTGTTTTCTACTTTCAAGACGTGGTTTACTGTATTTTGAGAGATTCTCGGTGAAACAGAGAATGTTCTAAAAAGTAACTAAAAAAAATTAAGCGTACGGTTTCTGATAAGAAAGTCAAAAATATATGGTACAGACGCCGCCGGCACATCAAGCTGGAGAAGCTGTCAAATTTTCAACCTTGAACCAATGCTTTAGAGATTACGTTGGAAATCTGTTAAAGAATTTTGTCAGATTGTAGTAGTCTGTACCTACATAATAACCATGAAAATCTTTTCCTAGGGACCATCAATTAAATCAAAAACACCTAAAAGTGCGTCACTCGTTAAACCAAACATCCTGTTGTTAGCCATCACAACACTTGACTTTATTTTTTAATTTTGACGCCTCAATGCGTTTGGTTCCAGAAAGCGCGGGTAAGACTTGAAGAATCGGGCACGACGCCAGATCGAGAGTCAGGTCAGTTGACAGCTCAATTACTGACCTTATATAGGTCTCTTTTATTGCTATTTTTGAAAATAGCTCTATATTACACATAAAGTACTTACGGTATAATATCCGTAATATCGGGAGCTCATAGAAAAAGAATATCACTAATATATCCCGTAAGTACTTTAAGTGTAGTGAAAAACCAAGAAAGTCTAAAACAGCTCTATATTGTCTGACTTTCCCGCATTGGGTCTTCATAGTGGCGTACTGCCTCATTGGTCGAGGGGTCGGAAGCGCGACTGTTGATCATGAAGACCTGGGTTCGATTCCTGGGTCACGCAAAATGTTTTTGGGTTATTCCATCTGGAATATCCTCAGTAGCAGCCACGGAGTCTGGTTTTGTGCCCAGTTGATGGCCCCTATTACATGGGACTTAAACATAACAGACAAAACGTGGGTGTGCTATAATAGGCTTGTGTCCTGAAAAAATCTAATTGGTCCGTCAGTTAGATTATCAAATAGTAGATTATGCACCGAGGGGCTAAAGTTGTGTCTTATGTCACGGGCGTCATATTGAATCTCGAGTGCAATGAAGGATACGGGATTTAACTCCCGAGCGCAGCGAGGGAGTTAAGAGTTTAACTCACGAGCGAAGCGAGGGAGTTAATACAAGAATCCTGAATGCAGCGAGGGATTCAAGCTAGCCCAAGGCAAAGACACCTTTAGCCCAGAGGAGGATACTCTACTTTTTACACCTACTGTGAGAAAATAATAGCCATAGTACGAAAAACAAAGTATTTATTAAATAAACAAACAGTAAGAATAATTAACTAATGTTACAGCCAATTACTATTACGGTATTACGGCGCGGTATGGTATTTGTTATTATTAATGCCAGTTTTAATGTTATTCCATTCCTTTTAAAAAATGGTTCGTAGTTATCTAATTATTCTTACAATATTATGTCTTCGAAAACATGGCAACGATATAAAGAAGCAGTCGTTATGATTTGTAGGAAATCGAGAATATATTATCATCCACGCGTAGTAAGGGTATCGAGAATAGCTTTCCTCTTTCTGGCACCAAAGGGTGTTTGTTAGTACCTACTATACTGCCAATTTAGCTGAGCATGTGAGATTCCAAATTCAAATCACATTATTGACCAGCGGGTCATAATGAAATCCAGTACAACATTATTGACCGGCTGTGCCCCCGGCCAATAATGACTCACTTTAGGTTAAGGTTGCTTGACATATAATTTGATATTTTCGAGCAGGTGGTGTGAAAAAATATTTGACACGTATTTTTTCTTTTGTTACGTAAACCAAAATTGACGAAGATACGACGCTTTTAAAATTCTCAATACGTCACGCCGCGCACCGTGCTATAATTTTTAGTGCATTGTGACGTCACGAGCCCCCACTCCCGAGTTTTGATGCATTTATCTTTGTCAATATTCATTGATTTACAAAAACAAAAAATACGTGTCCATTATTTTCCAATACTCTAACTGACGGACTAAATAGATTTGCAATTTATTGATGGTGGAAACTAGCCTATTGGGTACACATCTGAATAACTCTTCGGGGATTACAAGCATGTTATGTGGTGGGC
This sequence comes from Xestia xanthographa, assembly GCA_905147715.2. Lineage (NCBI taxonomy): Eukaryota > Metazoa > Arthropoda > Insecta > Lepidoptera > Noctuidae > Xestia > Xestia xanthographa. The sequence goes on from LR990655.1 coordinate 7,088,167, forward strand.
TTTTTCCCGCTCTCAGAGTGGCCTGTGGCCCAACAGTAAGAAAATTACCCCTTTTTTTTCGGATGGGAAATCATCAAATGACTCCTTCCACTCTGGGCGGAGCAGGAGGGAGTGTCAGACTTTTAATGACTAAAACCCGGGTCCATATTGGCTCACCTAAAGTTCTTTACCTTGATGAAAAATGTTAGGAAGAACATTTTCGGATTTCCAATTATCGGAGTTGAAAATTTAGGTGAACTTTGGCGCACCCCTAAAACCCATCCATGTTCCTTCATCGCCCTTTGTGTTCCTGGGCCACGGTATCTCTTTCGAACAGTCCCGCAACCCCAGCAAAAGAAACTTACCCGTCAGTCAATGTCCACGGCCAATAAACTGACTCATCAACTGGCCTTATTGCTCGACCCCATAAAGCACAGGAAGCGTGTTCCGGACCATCACATCGTCGCACCGGCCAGCAGGATTGCGTCATAGGGTCCTACGTCACGTTAACGCTCCGCCTAAAGCTGGCCCTGAGGCCCTACTCCCTAACGCTTCGTCCGTATATTCGGATCTGTCTCCCTCACTCGCACTCATCTGCAGACGTGAAGAAAGAAAGAAAGAAAGAAAAAAAGTTTATTTGACGTCAGATAAAAGCACACACAAATATAAAAAAAAGATACAAACAAAGGAGGAAAAACAGCTGTGCCTCACGGCTGCGCCAAAAAGGTCCATTTCAGCATTCGTGCCAGACAGGTGATGGTGGTGGTGGTGGTGGTGGTGGTGGTGGTGACGTGCGCGACCAGTTGCGCTGCAGCGTTAGAGAATAAGGCCTCACTCCCTAACGCTTCGTCCGTATATTCGAATCTGTCCGTCTCTCTCACTCGCACTCATCTGCAGACATGCGCGAGCAGTTGTGCTGCAGCGTTAGAGAGTAGGGCCCCCTCTCTAACGCTTCGTCCGTATATTCGTATCTAAATCTCTCACTCGCACTCATCTGCAGTTGTGCACGAGCAGTTGCGCTGCAGCGTTAGAGAGTACGGCCCCCTCTCTAACGCTTCGTCCGTATATTCGGATCTGTCTCTCTCACTCGCACTCATCTGCACACGTGTTCGAGCAGTTGCGCTGCAGCGTTAGAGAGTAGGGCCCCACTCCCTAACGCTTCGTCCGTATATTCGGATCTGTCTCTCTCACTCGCACTCATCTGCAGTTGTGGTCGAGCAATTGTGCTGCAGCGTTAGAGAGTAGGGCCCCCTCCCTAACGCTTCGTCCGTATATTCGGATCTGTCACTTACCGTGCGCAAACACCGGCAATTTTTATTTCGTTTTTTTTTTCTTTGATCATCATATCGAAAAGCAGTTTTATTTAGTCGAGACCAGCATTACAACTAGAACTTGACACTCAACCAAAGCGGTTCTAGATATCAATCATAAGCCCGAGAAACCTAAGTAAAGATTTCTTTACACTCAGGAAACGCACAGATTGCCTTCCAACGGACTGAACATCCTGACTGTTCTAATTATAGTTTTTCTATTGCAACTTTAAGATAATTTCCTTTCATTTGAAATTACTTAATGTTCTAAGCTTTGTTCAGAGATAATGGGTATATTATAAGTAATTTCCATGCCATAACTGTGTTTAAAGAATAATTAGCTTGGGGTTAGCCGTTCACCTAAATTATTGTACTAAGCTTTAATAATATTATTACTTCTTTCGACAGCTTATAATTAATGTATCCGTTAATCCTGTAAATATTATAACACAAAAGTTCACTTTCCCAAAGTTCGAGTATCACATGGATCAATACCAGCTGGCCTACCATGACGTCTTTAAGCAGGATCGTTTTATTCTTGTTCGACTGTGGGTAAGAGACGGAGCTATAGAGGACGTATAGCGCCATCTCTTTCCCTCACTGGAATAAAATTAAAACGATCCTGCTTTAAGACGTCATCGTAGGCCACCAGATCATCTGTGAACAACATCACTATCGAATCAATTGTATCATGATATGTATGATCATAAGTAAAATAGGTTAGTTTCCACCATCATTACATTGCAAATACATCTATTTAGTCCGTCAGTTAGAGTATTGGAAAATAATGGACACGTATTTTTTGTTTTTGTAAATCATAATGAATATTGACAAAGATAAAACGCATCAAAACTCGGCAGTGGGGGCTCGTGACGTCACAACGCACTAAAATTTATAGCATGGCGTGACGTATTGAGAATTTTAAAAGCGTCGTATCTTCGTCAATTTTGGTTTACGTAACAAAAGAAAAAATACGTGTCAAATATTTTTTGATAATCTAACTGACGGACTAATTAGATTTTTCAGGACACAAGCCTAATGCAGGACTATCAAATTTTTGGTCGAAAAAGAAATGGCCAAAGTAAATTCTCATTTCAAGACCAATAGATTTAAACATCACTTTTAATGACATAATTTCAAATAGTTTAAACCTCCCTCAACTCTTATTTGATACCACCTTCTTCTTCAGCCTATGGCCATCCATTGCTGGTCTCTTCATAATCTCTCCATTTTTGGCGGTTTTGTTTGTGTATGACCCAACTGACATGAACATAACACTATCCAATTTTCGCACTATCCAATGTTCGCGTGGAATTTTTAATGTGTAAGTGTGAGATATTGAAAACCTGTCCCTGTGCCAAATTTCATTCAGATACGTTCAGCCGTTCTGGCGTGATTTAGTAACAAACATACTTCCGAACTTTCGCATTTATATTATTAGCAAAGAGTATAGATGAAGTTGTAATCTCTATATCCAAATACCTCTCCTTTAGTTGTCCAAGTATGAACAATTTTGTATAAAACCGAATTTTTTTCATCTACTTTTTACTCCTTAGTCATTGCCCATAATACCTAATTACAGCGAATTCTTTATAGTTTTTATGGCTGCCGTAAACCACCAAGAGAGCGCCACACACCGAGTGTACATCATGCGCTATAGTTGGGTGATCCCCTAATTAACGGTACCAGTCATTAATATTATTCGGCTCTAATTAAAGGAAGTAAGGAGCGGTAAATTAATTCATTCTGAGAGGCCCTTGATGAGTGATTTTTTAGTGAGATAGAATTACTTAGAATGTTTTTAATTTAACCAAAGTCAATTATTATAGAAACTACACAATTAACTTTGGCGATTTTTTTGGTGAACCTAAGATAAGAGTCTTTAAAAAGCATATTTTTTCTTAATCTGTCACAATTCTCAGTTAACTCATGAACTTCAGTCTTTAAAAGGTAGTCAACTAACCACACTCTCACACAAACCAAACACACACAGTCTCAGATGTACTGCAAGTTATATTTAGTTAAATGGTTCTTTAATAAGATTAAATTCATAATTCTTTCTTCTTAAATTCTTTAATTGTTATTAAGTAAATCAAATGAAATGTTAGATATAAATTTAATTAATATAATATTTGATTCGATATGTAAGTGATATTGGATAAATCTAGTTAAATACCATAATCTGCAATATTAGTTTTAAGTTATCTTGCTGCGCCCTAACAGGGTCATGTACTCACTAGTTTAAGCTTAACGTGTAAAATTGGTTGTGTACATTGTGCATTAAATTAAATAAGTAAATAAATTAAGGCAGACAGGATTCATCCAAGACACCATAAACCCACCAAATACAATAGAATATTAGAGAACCACTTCAGACAACCGTGAAACGTTGTTAAGAGTTCAATAACAACATGGTTGTATAAGTAAACCCGTAGACAAACTAACGCCCACTATAATTTGAACCCGTTCCCCACACTAACTCAGGTTCGCGTGGGATGAGCTGACTCTAAATTTCCAATTTAGCGTGGAAAATTAACGTGTGGTTTATTGTGGAACCCTAACTTTCCCTCAAGCGTCGAAACCTGAGACTTAAGATTTTATGTCTAATGCTTAAGTACCTGTCTACTGCTTAAAGTGAAAGCGTCAGGGTTAGCCCGCGAAATTCAAATTTTCTTACATTTTTTTTATTTTACAGACCAGTGCTAGGTTGTATGTTGATTAAAACATAGTTCTCGACTGTAAGACGTATGTAGTTACAGAATTATAAAACACTAGCTGACCCACGCAACTTCGTCTGCGTCACATAAGAGAGAAAAAGCTAACAAAAGGAATACATTTTCCCCGTTTTTGCAACATCTTTCATTTATGCTCCGCTCCTTTTGGTCGTAGCGTGATGTTATATAGCCTATAACCTTCCTCAATAAATGGGCTATCCAACACAAAAATAATGTTTCAATTCCAACCAGTAGTTCCTGAGATTAGCGCGTTCAAACAAACAAACAAACAAACTCTTCAGCTTTATAATATTAGTATAAAACATTAAAATCATCAATACAACCGTCCAAGTTTATAAAGGTAGAGGAATAGTAGTAGGTAGTGGGGTAATTCTGTAACGCGAACAATATTTTAATCAACACACAACGTAGCACTGGCCTGTAAATAACAAAAAAATTAAGAAAATTTGAATTTCAAGGGCTAATCTGGAGCATCCACCTTAAGTACAGTCACGAGCGCCAATATGTCAACATTTAACAACTTTCAAAAGTGTTTTTCTCCTACTGTTCTGATTAAAATTTAATGTTGTTACGAATATCGTATTCTGGAACTCATATTTTTATGAAAAAGATCCTATCTCCAAGTTACAATCGTAATCTCTTGCGAAAATTGCTTTGAAATTTAGGAAAGTCTATACATATTGGTGGTCGTGACTGTACCTATTTATGTCGAATGTTTTCAGTACATGTGGCTGAAATCATAACAGCCGCTCGGGTCAATCTTTAGGTTGGTCTGTGGATGAGTGACCACCCATTACATACCGAGTTTCCTCCGGTCCTCGGAAAGCATGTTAAGCAGTTGGTCCCGGCTGTCATTCGTAGATCTTTGACAGTCGTTACAGGTAGTCAATAGCCCAAAAAGTCTGACAACCTGTCTTACCAAGAGGTATCGTATTACCCAGTCCTAACTGGGTTGTGGAGGTCAGATAGGCAGCCGCTCCATGTAAAATACTGGTATTCAGTTGCATCTGGTAAGACGGAAGCCAACCCCAACATGTTGGGAAAAGGCTAGGCAGATGATGATGCTTAAGTACCTAGGTATTTGGAAACTCTGCCCAATAAACCTAGACAACCAATTGGTAAAGCATAAAGTAAGAGAGTTAGAAAGGAAGACACCTTAATTCGGTATTTAGTAGTGAATTATCCTGCGAAAGTAGAAGTAGAAGGAAAACAATGAAAAACATCGGTTCTAGGTGAAATGGCATAACTTATAAAGGGTGTGAAACACCTCTTAACGAAGCCCAAAGGAACTTGTTCTCCTTGTCATTGCGATAATTTTTTTGTTCTGCACCATACCTGTGAAACTTCTAGTTACGGAGATATTATGGGTCAAAGTTCCAACTTTTAAACAGTTTTTTTTTACACAAGTTTTTAATGTAGGATTTTTACTTTAAACACCTCTACGACCCTGTACCATTCAATCCACCCATCAGCACAATGTTTTGAGTGCATTACATTGAGTTCTACCACAAAACATGATATTACACCCCAAAAAAAAAAAGTCGTTTCCCAGCAATAATTATTGTTGCGTAAAGTTACTTAGTTTAATGTACGGCGGATGCTTGGTTGACGGCTTCGTGATGAGGTCTTTTACTCCCTGTATACCAAGCCAGTGCCAAGAGAGTTTCTGCGAAAACCCAAATACAGTTTTTTTTTACATAATTAGGTACTTTAGTTACTTCAAGAGCAATGCCAAAACCTTTTCTTTTACCTTCTGCTAACATTTTTAAACATCTACCATTTACTAAAACTCGATTGCCAAAACGTTTTCACGTCAAAATCTGTAATCCTCAAAACAAAAAAAAAACAGTTTAAAAATTGTGTGCAAGCACTGCCAATCACAATGAGAGCACATTCGTGACACATCGCAGTTCGTGAAACAATCGGGCGCAATGTGCCGAATCGGCGCGAATCGGGCGGTTTCTAACAAGTGCGCCCGCGCCGTGTGAATGAACCCGCAGTGATGCAACGTCGACAATTAGGTAGGTTTGGTAACCATCCTTTATATTGTTATTGGTAAATGAATTCGTATTGTTGAAGGATTGGGTTCATGAAACTGCTTCCACAGCTGAATAAGTTAGGTTGGATTGACAAATTGATTAGGCACTTCTAAAAGAAGGTATTAAGGGCCTATACCCTCTCAAATGGCTTAGCATGATCCTTCGTTAGGCCTAAAATACTGCAGCATTAATTTTGAAATAAATATACGGTAAAGTTGAGGATCAATGTTAGGTTTTATGTTTGGCAAAAACACGATTTCATAAAATTTTCTCGATAGAAAAAATTCCCAAGGTTACCTCCAAATCGAACAATAAACCGCTGATATTTAAAACGTACTTCAAATTAGATCATGAAACTTTGCATACTAACTGAACTAACTATAAAGCTGGTCTTATGTTTTTTATTTTTTCCAAAAGACGAAAATTTTATTTTATAAAGAATAAAAACCACTCATTTCGCACTATTTGGCCGCAGTGACTGACGTAACAACCGTTTTGTAGTGCAAGCTGATTAGAACGTTATTCTAACAGTATTACAAACGAAGTTTGAACCACCACAAATAGAGTTGCTAATCTGAGGTATAATTTTGATTGACTACCTCGTTGGTCTAGCGGTCGCCAGCGTGACTGTTGAGCATGAGGTCCTATGTTCGATTCCCAGATCGGGCAAAGTGTTATAGGGTTTCTCAATAGCAGCCACGGCGTCTGGATTTGTGCCTGTTTGATGGCAATAGGCTCGCCCCATATTACATGGGACTTAAAAATAACTAGCGAAATATGGGTGTACAATTAGGTACCTACACCTCTGCCTACCCCTTCGGGGATTGCAAGCGTCATATTATGTCATGTTTTTGACCGGCTCAAGTCTATATAATTATATAGTCATAGTCATAGTATATAGTCCGCGTCGGTAAGTGTGGTAACTCCCTAACTGCCTATAAAGAGCAGATTCGTGTCGAAACAGGTTGCTAATTTCTAACACTATTATGAAGAAAGTTTCTGTCTAACTTTCTTCATAATAGTGTTAGAAATTAGATTTATACAGAATGACTTTTTTATCATTTTCCAAAAAAAAAATAGTATAATAGGTGAACGGAGTAGAAGCAAATGGCATACTTAGTTTTTTTTTTTTTTGAAAAAAATATCAAAGAAATTCGAAATAAAAAATAAAAATAATATTTTTTTTTATAGTAATACTTTTCATTTTCAAAATTTCTCTTTCTTTGTTCTAATATGAAAAGTATACTTGAAATTTGTAGCGTGTTTTGATGATGGATTAATTTTTTTCTAAGCTGTGGAAAAAAGATAAAAAAAAAAATAGGTATGCCATAAGCTTCTACTCCGTTCACCTTATATACTCATTTTTTTTGGAAAGTAATAAAAAAGTAATTCCGTATAAAGACTGCGACATGCGAAGATAAAAATTATCTATAGCCCTTATTGCTTTTAAAGAAACAATTTCCAAAAAATCTAGCTTCCACTAACAAAACATCTCGAACAGTTCCCATCCTCATTACGTAATAAACATGAAATTTAAAACGAGAATCTCACATTTCTAAGTAAATTGTCGACATTGCGAACGGGGGCTCTTGACCCGACGACCCGGCTACCTCGTCGTCGCAGTCATAAAGAACTCACGGGTCCTGAGCCAAAACAAACAGAATTGGATATAAAATAAGTGAATCGCTTTCCTTATAAAACATAATATAAGTACCTACTTAGTTACATCGTCTCGCTGTGGAGTTTGTATCGCCATACCATCTTCATCATTGAATTAGGTGAACGGTTGTCAAATTGGAACTATGCACAAATTCATTCATTTTTAAACTTGAAAATGGCCTCTGAAGAAGCAAAGTCGCACGTACCCGGAAGCTTGACCAGTACGGACAAAATCTTAAACGACTTTGATTCTTGCGATAAATTGATTTTGAGCGGGCGTTCCCTATTCCTGGTGAAGAGTGCAGGGATCCGCTGGAATCGCATGAAACCGGTCAGGTGACACTTGGGGGAGGCCTATGTCTAGCAGTGGAAGTCTTTCGGTTGAAGTGATGATGATGATTCCTTATTTTGTAGCTGTCTCTTAACAAACATAACCTGACAAAAGGGGGCATTATTAGTTCTTGAGAGCAGCGGTGGCCCAGTGGTGGCGGCCCCGACTTACGAACAGTAAGTCGTGGGTTCGAACCCAGACAGGCACATTACATTACTCTGTACTTTGTACTCTCGACGACCTGTATAGCGCCTCTACCGCTGCAATAAACGTGGCCACCTACAGGGCCCAAACCGTATAATTGGAAGGAACATCGATACGATAAGAAGAAGAAGAAGCTGTCTCTTGAAACAATGTTGAGAAAAAAAAGCAAGATTATTTTAGATATTAGAACAGGACGTAACACTGAAAGAGCTTCCTCTATTCTTCCTTACCTGGAAACTTTTCTTGCCGAAAAAATAACTTTTCCCGAAAACCGGGTGATTCCGGAAGGATTAAACGTACTCTTTGCTCGTCCTCTAGACTTATCTTCTATCATTCCAATTGAACAACTAGATTGTGATAACATCGCAGGAGGTTACTCACTTAGGTACTGGAGTTTCAATTACAGGTAAAACACTTTTCAACGTTTAAAACGCTCCTAAAATGGTGAAAGAAACCATCTTGAGGAGGCCAGAAAACCATGCATGTCCTAGAAGAGCCTAAAATTCTAAGACTTGTAGCATCCACCATCCAGGAATGCGTGGTGGACTCTCAAAGAGAGAAGCAAGAATGTGAGAGCGTTAAAGACTAATTAAGATACCTAACCATTTAACAGCTTGGCTGATATTAAACCTTACAACTTGCTGAGAGAAAAGTAATCAAACATAATACTAATGTCAATTAATTCGATAGCTATAAAGAACAGCAAATTAGTAATTTCTCATGACGTCTCCGGAATGCGGTTATTAGGATTCCAAAAATATCTTAGGTCTCGTAATTCTATCCAATTACTGTGATTACTTTATCTAGCAGATTGCGTTATCTTATCTGTTATTGAAAACCACTGAACAAAATAGAGCATTAATGCTACAAAGGATACTCTATATCCTTCTCGATAACAAAGAGCAGGAAACATAAAGTGCAATTAATGTTATCGATAACTACCAAATACATACATCACAAATTACTCAAGAGTGACCCGAATTGTGTACTTTCTTCAATTAGTACCAAATAAAAAGTTCACAAGTGCCACTAAAGTAACCAGAACAAAAACTGCTTGGCGTCACGAGTTCCAAAACTGATTAAAATTTCAATCCGTGCCGAAACTCTTTAAGCTCCAAAATGTAGCGTAAACGATAAAATCGTGCGGTCGATGCACTTACCGTGGACTGAAAACTTTGATGTTGGATCAGTAACCGTCACTCCGTACTGTGAATGTTCTAGTTATTATGAGCCGCGTTTTTAATAAAACTCATGTTTAATTAAAATATTACATTCATAATACGAAGCGAAGACGTACAGTTTTACTAAGACCAGATTAGGGTAACCCTTTTCTACGGACAAATATCGTTATGGATATCCTCCGCATGAAAAGAAGGATTACGATGAACTCCTATACAAAGTGAAATCACCGACGCGACGCTAAAATGGTTACCACTTATCGTCATGCTGAAACTCAACCGTTTTTTTTAATCAGCTTTTTTCCTACAAAGGTGCAATACCTACACGGTCAAAGTGTATAGAATAGCTGTTTTTTAGGGTTCCGTAGTCAACTAGGAACCCTTATAGTTTCGCCATGTCTGTCCGTCCGTCCTCGCTTAATCTCTGTGACCGTTAGCACTAGAAAGCTGAAATTTGGTACCAATATGTATATCAATCACGCCGACAAAGTAGTAAAATAAAAATTGGAAAAAAATGTTTTATTAGGGTAGCCCTCCTATATGTAAAGTGCGAAGTGTTTTTTTTTTTAATTTGAACCCTAACGTGTGATATATTGTTGGAAAGGTATTTAAAAATGAATAGGGGTTTCCTAAAATCATTTTTTGATAATGTCAATAATTTCGGAAATAATCGCTCCAAAAGTAAAAAACAATGTGTCCCCCTGTTCAAAAGTTAGAGTGACAGACAGACGGACAGACGGACAGACGGACAGACAGACCGACGGACAGACGGACAGACGGACAGACAGCGAAGTCTTAGTAATAGGGTTCCGTTTTTACCCTTTGGGTACGGAACCCTAAAAATGAATAGGGGTTTCCTAAAATAATTTTTGAAAATTTCAATAATTTCGGAAATAATCGCTCCAAAAGTAAAAAACAATGTGTGTCCCCCCCTCTAACTTTTGAACCATAAGTTTAGAAAATATGAAAATCTGAAAAGCAGAACTTTATAAGGACTTTCTAAGAAAATCATTTTGAACTTGATGGAAACAACAGTTTTTGTACAAAAAAGACAAAAAGTTGTACAAAATAATTTCTAGACTAAGTTTGTAGTATATTCGTATATGCAAGCATTTTCACATAATGGATACCCACCTTTAAACTCATAAGTGGGAACACTTATTGTGACGGACGGGAAACTACGGAACCCTACACTGAGCGTGGCCCGACACGCTCTTGGCCGGTTTTTTTTAATTACCTACCCCCTTCTACAATTAATCAGGAGTTCAGAATATACCTGCACATGTTACTCTACTACTTTTTAATGAAAAATATATCCAATGATATTCTACTATACCTTTTTTTTTCTGGCTCTCCCCCGCGGCACACTTTTTTCTGTGGTTTTGTAGGTGTTTAGCATATCTGTTTATTAGAATATCATTGAATATATCTTACTAAATTATTCATTTCTGTAACCAATTTATACAGGGTGTAAACAGACTCATCACGAAGCCGTCAACCAAGCATTCTGTACATCATATTTAAACCACTTTTTTTTGGGGTGAAAAATCTCGTTTTACGCTAAAACTCAATGTACCGCACTCAAAACATTGTGCTGGTGATAGATGAATTGAATAGTGTGGGGGTCGTGGAGGTGTTTAAAGTAAAAATGGTCGCAAAGACGAGGAGAACAAGTGTCTTTCGGCTTTTTACACCCTTTAGAATCTCGAATGACATGTCAAACTCGAAGCGTTTATTTCAAATAGACCCGCGACAGGCACTTTTTCATTATGTCAAAAATAAGCTACCTACAGTCCATGGATACTCCATGGATACTCTTTTCAAACTAAGTTAGATATGATATCGCATAGTCCTGGGTACAATTTTGTGGCTTCAATATGTGCGCGATATAATGTGTGATGTCAGCCTTGGTAGCCCCACAGTAAGAAAAAAAACAATGATCATTCGCTGATTGTGTACTAGTACTTGCATTGTTGTATTGCAGATTGCAAGTTAACTAATCAAACATTCAAATAATAGTCTATTAAAGCATTTACTATTGAATCCATTGTCACGGGAGCTATAGCTTCTTATCATACTCTTCAAATCTCGGTCTATAATTTGATTCCCACAGAAAAAAACACTCGATTACTGTTCGGTTCCACCTTGAAAACAATTCGAGGAATTGAAAATGATGTTGCTAAGCTAATTCTATTGCTTCTTTGACAAAGGAAATTTCAGGCAAATCATCAACACACGTTTCAGGACAGTTTTCTGATACCTAGCCACTTTCTGGTTTTCCACACGCTGAAAGGGACACCTATACAAATAAATAAAATTAGAGTGTCTGTTTGTAATTTTAAAATAACTGTTTTTTACTGGATGTATATCATCATCTACCTAGCCTTTTCCCAATTCCAATTCCCTATGTTGGGGTCGGCTTCTAGTTTTACCGGATGCAGCTGAATACCAGTATTTTACATGGAGCGACTGCCTATCTGACCTCCACAACCCGGTTAGTACCGGGTAATACGATACCCCTTGGTAAGACTGGTTGTCAGACTTTTTGGGCCTCTGACTACCTAACGATTGTCAAAGATCTACAAATGACAGCCGGGACCAACGGCTAAACGTGCTTTCCGAGGCACGGAGAAAACTCGGTATGTAATTGGTGGTCACCCATCCACAGACCGCACTAGGCAAGCAAGGCATAACCTAACGATTGACCCGAGCGGCTGTTATTATTTAGTCACGAGCTTCTCCCTTTTACTGGGTGCATATATGAAAGTATAAATACGGAACTTATAAAAAAAAATTTTCCGTCTGTTTGCTTCCAGCTAATCTTCAAATCGACTTGACCGATTTTAACATGACTGTTTTACTCGCAGATTGCTGATGTTATTAGGAGTAACTGAAGCTACTTTTATTTTAGAGAAAGGGTTAGATGTCAAAAAATTAAAACCCTTGATATCGGTGTCGATTCTGTTGTGCACAAACTAATCTTAATTTAGGCCATTGCTATCTTTTACTAAAAGGCAGTGCGAGAAAAGGACGGATATAGCTATGAATTAAGTTAGAGATGTCAAACTAGTTTATGCCTTGCGCTGGTTTATTCCCATCTCGGCACCCATGAATTTATTTATCTTGTCTACGAAAAATTCCCATTTCGGCACCCTCTCATGAATCATTTTAAGGTACACAAAAAGAAACGGAAACACAGTATCAGTATAGTAAGTAAATCAACTTTATTATTTATTAAATCATTTTTGTTTCTTTTTAAATTACCATTTTCATAGACAAGCTCTTGAATCGCTTTTTAGAGGCTCCATTATTTTTGCATTGGCAGTAACACAACAAATTTTAAAATACATATATGAAAAATTCGCGGTTCGTAGGAATAATTGTTTTAAAATCTTTCCAGCAATTATGTAAAAACATATTACAAAAATCAACAGTTATTATGTACAATTAACGTTTAATCAGTATAACCGGGACGTAGGCAAAAGGGCGTCCATACTTTGAGGACTTTCATACTGGTACTAAATGATACGAGTAGGCTTGATTACGCGTTCACTGTACAGTCCTAGCAATTAGCTGATCCCCCTCTTCAATTCTTTTATATTTTATTTACTTCGCTCAAATAAATAAAATATAAAATAATTGCAAAAGGGGTCAGTCAGCTAATTGCTATAACTCGCTGTACATTCATTTTGCTTTTGTACATAGTATTGATGACCTGCGTGTAGAAGTACCTTTTGGCCACGTTAGGACTTCACATAATTTAGCACTGATCTCCCATTACTTGGTCCTGCACTCATTATTATTTCGTAACTCACTTAAACTTAAAACGTGACGATCCGTTTATCTCAAAAAAACTAGAAATACTGATAAAATGACTGAAGAGTAAACACATGCATAACGAATGTAATTGACATTAAACTGGCTTGGCACCGGCCGCATTGCTAATTGTCTCTTTCTCGCTCTTTCTTTTGTTAGTTTGCGCTATTGTCTTATTATACTATCTGGACTGAGCACTTCTAATTTAGTATTACACAAAAATGAACCATAACGAGCAGTCGTTAGGTTTACTTTGGTTTGACTGTCTTAACCGAGGCGAAAAAGATAGCCAGAAAATATGACACTTACTTGCTTACTTATTACTTGAGTATTTTTTTTAAGTCCCATGAAAATATATTTTACTTTGTCCACTAAACACTAAAAATTTAAAATTAATCTTATTTTATAGGTACTTTTTTTTACATTTTTTAGTTTTAGATTTGATTTACTCACTATACTGATACAGTGTATCCATTTTTTGATGACTGTACTTAGCAACGACTAATGACGGAGTGCCGAGATGGGAATTTTTCGTAAAGATGATAAATTAATTCATGGGCGCCGAGATGGGAAGGTGCCGATGGGACTAAACCCTTGCGCTTTACTGTGTTTTTAGTCGACATGTTTTGACGTGCACCCTTTATTTGTATGGAAATATTAGTTCCTACTAAATTTTATAGCTCTAAATTACGTCCGTCTCTTTCTCATTTTACTAGAAATAAAAAGATAGCAATAGCCTAAATTAAGTTTAGTTTGCGCGCAACAGAATCGACACCAATGTCTTTTACACCGTATACGAGTATGCTCATGACTCAGAATTAACTCTTTGATACCCGCAATTATAGACACAATTAAAATAAAAACAAAACAAACAACATTAAAATAACAACGCACCATTCCCCTTCGGGAACGTCTGGGGACATACGGGAATTGATTTATAAAAATCGAAACATGTTTCGTAATGCTGTCTCAGTTGTACTGGCATGAATATGTTACTGCAAAAACAATAAACTACAATGGTGTCGATTCTGTTGTGCACAAACTAATCTTAATTTAGGCCACTGCTATCTTTTACTAAAAGGCAGTGCGAGAAAAGGACGGCTATAGCTATGAACTAAGTTAGAAATGTCAAACTAGTTTATACCTTGCGCTTCACCGTGTTTTTAGTCGCTATGTTTTGACGTGCACCCTTTATTTGTATGGAAATATTAGTTCCTACTAAATTTGACAGCTCTAAATTACGTCCGTCTCTCTCTCGTTTTATTAGAGATAAAAAGATAGCAATAGCCTAAATTAAGTTTAGTTTGTGCACAACAGAATCGACACCAATGTCTTTTACACCGTATACGAGTATGTTCATGACTCAGAATTAAAAAATGATTTATAAAAATCGAAACAAATTTCGTAATGATGTCTCAGTTGTATTGGCATGAATATGTTACAGAAACAAAAATCGACAATATCGCACTTTTCTGTTTCAATCGATCGCACTTACGTTACGAAAAAACTTTCATATTGACAACTAGCGGACGTCACGCGGTTTCACCCGCGTAGTTCCCGTGGGAGAACGGGGATAAAATAGAATAGCCTATGTTACTCAGGGTGAATGTAGCTTTCTAATGGTGAAAGAATTTTTGAAATCGGTTCATTTCTTCCAGAGATTACCCCCTACATACAAACTTACAAACATATGTTACCTCTTTATAATATTAGTATAGATATAACATAACAACACGGACCTTATTTTCAAAGGGTTAGATAGAGGTTTAGTAACTCTTTAGTACACCCACATTTCGCCCGCTTCGCCATTTTCGCTATTAACCAAGAATTAGAAAACCCAAAATTTGTATTAATACCAACTAGTGATACCCACTGAGCGTACATGTCTTAAGTTTAATCTCTTTAACTGAAGAGTCGAAAGTCGCAAAAAAGAAATAACAGCATCTCCCTAAAAAAAAAAACAAATTAAAAAAAAATAACAAACCTGCTTAAAATTTTATGAAACGGCATAATTTCGGGCTATTAAAAATATCATAACACCCTGTATACATTACGTCAAAGGGCCGTTTAGCCGCCATGACACCTTGATCCCAACCGGCCGAACAGATGTAATATCGCACGATAATTATACTCTTTCCGAGTAATGAGCTATGTGTCGCACGTCATTATGCCAACGAAGGTGTTTTAGCGCAAAAGTCACACACTCACACTATTTGGCGGTAGGGATGTACGGAACAAAAAATCTTGAGAAGATGCTGTAATGCTTCGAATAAATAAATCATCTAGTCAGGGCCAAACATATTGAACACTAGCTGACCCACGCAACTTCGTCTGCGTCACATAAGAGAGAAAAAGCTTTCTAAAGGAACAAATTTTCCCCTTTTTTACAACATTTTTCACTTATGCTCCGCTCCTATTAGTCGTAGCGTGATGTTATATAGCCTATAGCCTTCCTCGATAAATGGACTACCCAACAATGAAAGAATCATTCAAATCGGACTAGTAGTTCCAGAGATTAGCGCGTTCAAACAAACAAACAAACACTGCAGCTTTATAATATTATAAAAAAAAATATAATATAATATATAGTATATATAGTATAGATTATATGCACCCACCAAACTGCGAAACAGTTTGTCGGCGGGATAAGCGCTCGTATTTAATACTTTTGGTTCAAACAGCAATAGCACAGAATAATTTTAATAATACTTAGTATAATAGGTAATAGTTAAAAAATGTGTTCATTGGAGTGATTCTTCATCTTCTTCTTCGTCGTCACACTCTTGGCAGAGTGGTCGTGGTCTTCACATCAGGGGTGGTGGCAAGCTTCACAATCCGTAGCCATTCCTCCCGTACTGAGGCTTTTCTTGTGCATTCGTGAAGTGGACCATTGAGTGCAGTTTTGACTTGGTCGGTCCAACGCATTGGATGAACTACACGCTCTTGTGCCTTCAACCTTTCCCTCCACTACAACTCATTGGAGTGCTTGCCGGTGTCGAAAATCCTTTTCTGTTGATATGAACGCCCGTCTATTTGCAACATTAGTAAAATATGGCGACACCACTTTTTTGACCCAAGTTTATGTAAAATCAGCAGCCAAGAGTAAACAATTTATTATAAACCTGGAAGATACTTAGTTAGTAGTTTTCTGAGCGATAAAAAATATAAAAAAGCAAAGTCAATCAAGACTCAATCGCGTTTCCAATACAAAAACAAGAACATCAAGGTTTCCAAATTCCTGCCAGCCCTAGGTATATTCCAAAGTGTCAGCCATCGAAATAAAACTAAACTGGTCTCAGTTCGGGATTAATTGCCAGAAAGCCGACAGTGGGCCGTTCCCACGGCTGCACCGCTCCGCTGAGGAACGGGAGACATTTACTTAGATCTCGCCGGAACCATGTTAGAGAATTGTTAGCTTAGTTCCAAAGTATGTTAGGGAAATTCTTTGTTGATTTCGTTTTAGAATTTTGGCTACCTGCTATTTGATTGAGACCAAAAGCATAGAACATTTTTTTAAATTAAATTCTGTGACTTTAATCCGTTTTTTAAGGCTTGGCGAAAAAATAAATATGGATATAATCTAAAAAAAATAGTATGCCATAGATTTTATCGTAGATTGTCGTGATATTGAGAATTATCGATACCAAACCTACACACATCAAAAAAAATGTTTGTGATCACTAGCATGCTGATATAATTTTTAAATTGAACTTCATCATGAAAAACTCTTGGTGTGTGTTTTTTTTAAATAGATATACCCTGTTTTAACAAGAAGAAGAAATCATAATATAAACTACCTTAACAAAAAAGATTTCGATTTTGTAAAGAGATCGCAAACTTTTTTTGATGTGTGTATGTGCCTAAAATTTACCTAGTAATTTTACTATCCTCACTACTTAATACAAACTCGAATCATACATTTTTTTTAAATCCGCTCCTGAAAACGGAACTGCACACACTGCATACCAAAATCATACAACACTTGAAACACTAAAACAAAACGCGATCAACATGAACACTTACACCGGAAAAACGCAGCTCCAGATTCCTCCACAGAATAGTTCATTAGTTTCTTTATCACGTCGACTCTGCTCCAGATGGGAATACCAGTGATCCGTTCCGCTCAGCGGCCGTGCCTTCCAAAAAACACCTTCACAGGAATGTCACTTACGCAACTCCGGACATCTGTAGGGCTGGCGAAGGTGAAAAAATGGAAAAAGTGTCCCAGGTCCGTAAGGGTGAGCTGACATCTAATAAAACGTCAATTCACCTTTTCTAGCAACATCGTGTGCATTAAAATGCATTTCTGAAGCATTATCAAACACACCGCCTAGCTGAGTGATGGTTCCTGTCATTTATAATAAAACACCTCATGGTTTTAAGGACTGTTTTCTAAGGTAACTGCACTACTTTTAGACAAATGTTACTACTCTGTGAAAGACTTTTTAAATGACATGAATTAATCCAGATTATGATTGTTTTTAATTGCAAATTTGACCATGTACCTGACTATAATATTATTAATTGACTTGACTTTAATTTCGGTTTTGTTTTTTTGACATTGTTTTGATTTTATTAACATTTTAATTTATGTAATAATTTGCATGCCGTAAGGTAGACTGTAGCCGATCTCATTAACTTATGTACAACATCCTATACCTGTACCTACATTCTAAGCAAATAAAGATCTGATTCTGATTCTAGCTAAACGCCAAAATGATGACAATAAAATTGATAGCGGCAGCAAACTTCATCATTCAAAGTTACAGGACTTGGAGGACTAACAAAAAAACTTGGTACTGACTTTTCTTTTTTTTTTCACGATACAAAAATCCGCATTGGATCGACATACGCTACGGCCCGTATCAATACAGTTGAAAATCGTTGTTAAAATACAGCACTTTGAATGCGATTACCATCTTAGCTCTCAGTTGAATTACTATTGTATCCTCCTTTAGACAACCCTGTGGTACCTTAGCCAATTGCTGATGGAATGCGAAGTCTAATCCACGCCATCAACTGCTGCTCACGCTATTAAACAATGTAATACCGGCAGAAGCCTCTCCCATAGCTCTACACTTGTTAAACACTAAATTACTCACTTCCTCTTATTAATACTGTATTGTAATACATATAATTATGAAGAGTGTAAAAAATATTGTATTACGATCGTCCAATGACATATAAACACTGCATAGATTATGTTTGGACTCACACCTTCCAAAGTAGCGAAATGATGACAGGTGATTGATCCCGGAAAACAAAAGAAAAAAGATGAATTTCATTCTCTCTACTACCTACCTACTGCATACAACGGGTCCGTGGCTTAGGCCCCCAGTGGTCGAGGCACCCGTGGCCGACGTCCCCGACTCGATTCATATGTTTCTTAACTTGCCAGCTGCTTTATATATTATGTACAATATGACCACTTCAAGTGCGCATTTCGTTCATGTTCCACGCGCGCCTCAAAGAGAGTCAGCAAAAAGGAAGGAGAACCCCTTCCTTTTTGCTGACTCTCTTTGAGGCGCAAGGACCGATGCCTGCCGGGGTTGCGGGACTGTTCGAAAGAGATACCGTGGCCCCGGAACACAAAGAGCGATGAAGGAACATGGATGGGTTTTAGTCAGTAAAAGTCTGACACTCCCTCCTGCTCCGCCTAGAGCGGGAGGAGTCATTTGATGATTTCCCATACGAAAAAAATAAAATAAAAAAGGTATCGCTGCTTGTCAAACGTCAAACTGGGCACACTTATGTTAGTTCTGTGTTTCCTGCGTGCACAGATAAGTTGGCAGAAGTGTATAGAAATCATTCTGAAGTATTACCTACTTATTAGAGATAACCTTTTTCTGTGACTCAAAATGTGGCTTTGTTACGGAGTAGCATGTTTCGGAACTAAAGCAGATTGATCCCTGACCAGAAGTAGGAAGTAGGACTACGCTACCAGCGAACGTGAATATCGAATTATTTTGTTACAAAAACTACAAAACGTGGCTGGTTTTCATGAAAATTTGCTTTTGTAAAGTTCAAGTTAAGTAACATTTACGTGAAGTCTCATGTCTTCCAGTTATAAGCTATCAAGTCTGTGTTTTTCATAATATAGACCGTACCGAATAACACTTTCTCAAGCCGAATCTATTACCTACAGGACACGGATCTACTCGAAGTTCTCACAAACTTTCAAACGTGTGGCGGCAAATTACGCGCAGAGTCTCACGGCTGCGCGTGAGTCGATCTCCAGCCCAATCGCAGCCAACGATATCAAAACGATATTGAAACGTTTCTTATTAGGCGACAGAGGATGTTCACACGCGTTTTCTATCAATTTATTTTTATGGTTATTTAATTTGAAACTGAAGAACATAAAATTGAATTATTTTTTGCAATCGAGAGAGATAGATCAATGGACAGTCTACTTGATGTTTTAACAGTGTGCCTGGAATCACATTTGGATATTATTTTCGATAATGATAATGTGGTAATTCAAATTGAACCTTACCTTCACACGTCGAAACTTAGTTTCAAATAAAACTGTTTAAACTTAAAGTAGGTCCTGTACTGACAGCTAGCGTGCATACGTTTAATCTTAAAATCCATCTCCAAACTTCAATCTTCACGTAACTCATTATAATTAATAAAAAACAAGCACCCTAACAGCGCAATTCGGAAAAATGTACCTACTCTACAACATTTTTTCCCGAAACATGTAAAAACAAAATGGCGGTCGCTGCGCCTGCGCTTACAGTTACGAGACGATGACGGATTCCGTTAAAACCGCCAAACGATCTACATTCAAAAAGAGTAGGTATTCGATCAATTTTATATGAATGATTGTGTAATGTTTACAACTACCGCTAATCTGAATTAAAATTAATGCGATTTAATAAGTTAAAGAGGGTTACCTTGGTGGAAGTGGTGGTTTTGTTATTTATGGTCAACTGTTGAATCAATGGTGCCGATTCCCTTGTTTACAAACTAAACCAAATTTAAGTTCAGTGCAACTTTTTCTTTCTATTTCATTAAGAAAAGGACAGAAGATAAATTTTAGTTATGTTCTGTCAAATTAATCAGCGCCATACAAGTTTTAGACGCGATTAAAAAGTTGACTACTAAAATTACATCAAATTACGTCAGGTGCTGACTAATTTGACAGGATTAAACTAATATTTATCTTCTGTCCTTTTCATAATGAAATAGAAAGAAAAAGATGCATTACGAACAAGGGAATCATCATTGCCTTTCTCTGAGAACCTCAATGGTATTAAGTGGTAAGTATTCGCTTCAATGACCGCGTGGAAGTAGCCATATAATTAGATTTTATTAACTGAACAATATCATGGAGGTAATGGTCGTTGTAAGCCAAAACTAGCCCGTAACGTTCGTATACCGTAGCTACGAAAATGTCCGTCGCGTAGCGTTCTTTTCGTAGTCTAATAGAAGGGTTCATTGAAACCCTAAAGATCAACATTATTTTATAGGTATAGAAAGCATTTTTTAACACGGGTAAGTAGGGATATACACTGGGTGGGTTGCAAAACTAAGTATCACACTTTTAAAATTGCAATAACTTTTTAAGTACACAAGATATACTTTCGAAACAAAAAGGACTCGAAAAAGAGATTAATTTTGTACATAAAAACTAATAAAGCTGATAAAAATTGGCATAAAACGTTTTTTTATTTTAAATCTCTAACTTCTTTAGTTTAGAAAAATCGAAATTTTAAAAGTGTAGTAGGTACTTAGTTTTGCAGGCCAGTGTATATAAAACTAATTCCTAATTTGAAGAAGACGTAATATAATACTAATAACTATCTGACGTGCTAAGTAGAAAGAATAGTGACTGATAGTTCATAAAAAAACATCCAATTTGTTACGCTCTTAACACGTTGTACACGACGAGAGGCATACAGATACTTTTTTCCCGAAGCACAATCTAAAAAACACATTACGCACTTACAATGTGATTACACCTATTGACCCTATAATATCCCACAAAAATATTGACTTAATCGAAACTTTCGTGTTACCACAAAATGATGACAGCAAAAAAAGTTAGGAGCTAGGTATTCAGAAAGTTCATTGAACTACAGATGGCTTGGCCGACTCGACTCCTCAACGAATCGATTGAGAATCGAATAGTCGGACACAGATCGATTCGACGCGAATCGAGATGATACGATGTTAATTTAGAAATATTTAGAATAGCTTTTTGTGATTTGATACCTATTAAATTTTACTGGATTTAGACACGTTTTGGTTTGACATTAAAATAGGATTAGGATTAGGCGATGGCTACAATTAATAAACTGTAGCCATCGCCTAATCCTATCCTATCCTATCCTAAATGGAAACAAAATTGAAACCGGTTACTTCGCAAAGAGTTTTTAATTCGTTTACCAAAAAATTGAATGATGAAAATGATCGCCATCGTTAAATTATAAGATAGAAAAAATATTTATTATCTGACGAGAAAACTTGTAGCATGTAAACCTTACACTTCTAAACTAACTATTATTAAACTACATCTTACATATAAGTAATTCAATGTCAGTTCTAAGCTTTATTTTCAGTCATCGCTTCAGCCGCACAACTCAATTAACTCAACCGCTTTAAAGCCTTTTGAAGGCAGCGCAAAACCAGACAAAAATGCGGAACATAACACCCACCATAGTAACAAGCCAGTGAAGGCACTTTATTAGTGTGGCCCACAACAATGTGGCTATGATCGATCCATATCGAGCGTGATGACAGATTGACCGCTTCCCGCGTAATGTGGCGCGCGGAATGCGCCCGCGCACAGATCTAGCGGCGGTCGCCATCGCCATTACATATGGTATGTGGCGGGAAATGCGATCGGTAATGTGTTGAAAGCTTAAAATGTGATGATGGATGATAGATGCGTGATATTGGTAGGAACGTCGAAATGTCATGTTGCGAGATTGCCGGGAATTATAAAGATGTGTGCATGATAGTTGGAATGTTTCAATTGGTGGCTGTTCAACAATAATGAGCATGTCTTACAAGACGACGTGTTTCTTTTTCTGATACATAAACTAGTGCATTAACTAATGCGTCGTCGGAGTATCTAAATGCAACGCAGAATAAATTAAGTTCGCTATTCTGTTTTGAGGAAGTTAAAATATCTTTTGGTTTTATACCAAAAGATATTTTATAAAAAACCTCTTAACAAAGCCGAAAGGCACTTGTTCTCCCCGTTATTGCGATCATTTTTTTGTTTTACACCATACCTGGGAACCTTCTAGTTACGAAAATATTGGGGGTCAAAGTTCGAATTTTTTGACAAGTTTTTTTTTTTTTTAAATACTAGTTTTCAAATGTTAGATTTTTAGCACCTCCACGACCCCCGTATTATTCAATCCATCCACCAGCACAATGTTTTAAGTGCGTTACATTGAGTTACCACAAAACTTGATTTTTCGCCCCAAAAAAAAAGTCGTTTCCCAGCAATAATTTTTGCGTAAAGTTACTTAGTTTGATGTAGAGAATGCTTGGTTGATGATTATTTCAAAATTTAGAAGCCCTATCAGAAACGTGCTTTAAATTAGAACGACTCTAACAACAGGGTCTAAAAATTTCTAAAATTCGTTTTACTACATTTACGCTAGGCCTATAGCGGCAAGTGCTTGATCTAATCTTTTACTCTGGACGCTCTTAGTGTGCACGTCTTTCTACATCGTTCTCACATATATGTATAATCTCAAAATTAATGATGTAACCAAGATTTTGTAACAATATTTTGATTTTAAAAGAGTGTCCATGGAGTTTCTTGCCCGTTCTTCTCCATAGAGATCTACGCTAGGGAATGGGTAACTACAGTACTTTCTCAAGTTATTATGCCTTGTGACTGGGACTGTAGCTTTGATTTTCTTTTTTGTATTTTTGACATTCAAAAGTGCCGTAATGGTCTAATTGAAATAAATGCTTTGAGTTTGAGTTTGCTTCGTGATGAGGTTGTTTACACCCTATACCTATGTACTAAATACTTTAAAATTTGCTGAATCGGATATTTCTTATGTGCCATATTTTGGGAGGTCGGAAGGGTTGGAGAGACTGATACTGATACTGTTAGCCTAAGCCTAAGCACTGTTGGGCAAAGGCTTCTCACCGTGGTTTCTAATTTGTTCGAACCAGGGCTAATATAGACCTCTGTTCGTTGGTTTTGTCCAGCTCGTCCTGTCATGTTCTACGAGGTCTGCCGCGACGCCTTTTGGCTATGGCAGGGCTCCAGAAAGCTTCAACTTCGGCTTGCTGGTCGGCTTCGCCGGCCAGCCTCAGCTGCGGCGGCGAGCGTTAAAACCACCTGCTCCTTAACTCGCAGGCCGCCTCGCCCCTCCCCGCCTCCGCGGGCTTAGATTACACTCTAGGGGTAGGGCAGACAAGACTACGTGGAGTCGGTTTTGCAGCGATTCGTTTCTGTCACTAACTTTTGTAGCACAACGTCATGAATTTTAATTCAAAATAAATACGTAAAAATAACTCAAATTTGATTCCGGTATATATTATTTGTATGCCTAAATACTTACTATTATGCTAATAGTCATTATGCCTAGTAACATTATGCAAAATTCAATTTATGCCAAAACAAATTAGCCTTCAAGATGATTATGCCAACATAAACAGTAGGTATGCCAAAAAAAAAATTGGCAAAGTATTATTATGGCAAAACAAATTATGTCAAAACAGTTATGCCAAAGTATATTAGGAAAAAGAAGATTATGCAAAAAAAAGGGATCCCATCCAGGTAACATCTTCCACCCATACCTATGTTGATTCGCTGAAGAATCTGTAAAAGGTACATTACTTTATTTAAAACATGCGCGATGACGTTCTCCGCTAATGTAACAGTGTACGTTATAGAGCGTAAATCTTCATTAACAGTAATTTCTCTGCAACGGTCGCTGAGTGATGCTATCTTGACTTAAGTGTAACAAGTCCAATACACTCTTGACTACCGTGTTATTACTTATATTTTTAAATTAGCGTGTTACAAGTGCTTCTTCATATAAGCTTGAAGAGAACCGGAGATAGTTTACTGGTGCCCATTTTCACGAGATAACAAAATAAATGCCAACATTTTATTGCACTATTTGTCTAACCCGAGTTTAAGTTATTTTTGCATTTGTTTTGATTTTTTCCTAAAACATTTTATGGAATAAAATAAATAAAATATTTTGTCACAAGTATGCTACCATGAGTACAATCACAGAGAACGAGGAACACTAGTAATACAGTCTGTACTAGTACGGGGAGCAGAGGGAATCAGTCTTGTGTTAACAACCAAAATAAGTATACCGACACATAACAAACAAACATTTACCTCTAAGTACTGCTTTTTTTTTGTCTCAGCGTTGGAAAACCCCAAAATTTTGTATTCTGACATGCATCATTCTGACAGGCTTCATATTAGTGAATATAGACATAGCGTCGTTGAAGTTCTAACACCACGTAAGTTAAAAATTGTAACTCTACAGGAGAGTGAAAAACTGTGTGATTATACCTCGGTTGGTACAACACCATTTTATAATTCGTGTTTACTTCACATTCGATAAAGATGTTGCTTGTTTCTGTGATTGGCTGAAATAATGCGTCTTCCGATCAAAACTGCCAAAAATTGACTTACTTATTATAACTATAAGTGGTGTTAGAACTTCAACAATCATAGGAAAACTAATAAATAAGTTTCTTACTGAAGAGTCCGCGTGCGACTCCAGAAAAGACAGTCTTGGTAGCTTAGCTGTTTCACAGATAATATTATAATGCTGTTTTATGTTAGTACTTACTGAGCGTTACGATTTGACTTTAGAACGTTCAACGGCTGAGGTTTGAAATAAGTCTGCTAGATAATAGGCTCTTGCCCGTATCCAACTCTTTTCGTAGGAACATTAGTTTTCCTTGGCGTTGCTTTCCGTTGCTCGTTGTCCTTTTCCATAAAATGGACGGTACAATGTGTGTTCCGGCCATGCTCATCACAGTGTTTCTCAAACTGAAAGCGCATAATTCTTAAAATAATAGAACAAAAATAACCAGTGGAATATTGAATTACGAATTTTATATATTTTTTAAAAAGGCAGGACGAATCTTTAAGGTAGGAAAGCCATAAAAGACATCTGAAAAATAGTGTGCTGTCCTAGTGTGAACCGGCCCTAATTTACATTTATGAAGATCAAGTGAGGGTAGTTGAATAAACACGTTCGCTTTGCTGTGGCGGTACCTCCAATACTTCAGTTTTCCGGCGACCACGGCTGGTGCAATCCGGTCGAAACGTCGGGCTTATAAATGTGTTCTGATTGTGAAAGTTTAAAAAGGCCATCTGAAAAAGATGCGGAAGGCAGAGTTGGCTATTGATGGAACTCGGGAGAGCCCTGTATTCAGTACTATATTGCTATAACCTGACTTAATTAATTGAGAACAAACCTTTATACTTGCAAAACAAAGCAGAACTGACTGTTTATTTACAGGAGCGTCCGAAACGGGGTTTCGTTATTATCAGAACGGTGTGCTTCAATGGGAGGAGCTCAATGGCTAAATAATAACAGCCGCTCGGGTCGATCTTTGGGTTGAGCTGTGCTTACCTAGGTTGGTCTGTAGATGGGTGACCACCCATTACCTACATACCGAGTTTCCTCCGTGCCTCGGGAAGCACGTTAAGCTGTTGGTCCCGGCAGTCTTTTGTGATCTTTGACAGGTAAGTCAGTGGCCCAAAAAGTCTGACAACCAGTCTTACCAAGGGATATCGTATTACCCAGTACTAACTGGGTTGTGGAGGTCAGATAGGCAGTCACTCCATGTAAAATACTGGTATTCAGCTGCATCCAGTTAGTCTGGAAGCCGACCCCAATAAAACTTGGGAAAAGGCTAGGGAGATGATGGTGTGCTTCAATGTTTCTAATCAGAGCGTCAAAAACGTGGTGGTGCTGTGATCAGCAGTGGCTACATCCTCATAGAGCTAAATCGGTCTGCATATTACACTTGGGTGTAATGGAATCATAAAAAAACACGTTTGCTTATTAATAACCCTCCAAAAAATGCATTTTCATTCCTAATCTAATGAGAACACTTTCAGAACCTCATGTTACAATAATGAACGCGTGCGCATACGAAGCCGAACGGAGCCGAAGGTTCCCGAGCGTGACGGGCGCCCATCCACTCATCTAGCGAGATAATACGTTGATTATATCTAAATTACGAAAACGCACCTACATCGACCGACTTTGTTTCGACTATCGAATAGTGAAAAAAAAGGGAGGGCAACTCTACACCGCCCTAGAAAAGTGGCAAGACAAGCTGGACGTGGACGCGAACCACGATTTCTGGTTCGAGGTGGCGCAAATCAAGAGATCTTGGGAAGATTTCGGAAGGCCTTTGCCCAAAAGTAGGACAACATGGAAAAAAAACTGCGTTAGGTGCTAATATACGTCCTGCCGGGGTTGCGGGACTGTTAAAAAGAGATACCGTGGCCCCGGAACACAAAGGGCGTTGAAGGAACATGGTTTTAGTCAGTAAAAGTCTGTCACTTCCTCCTGCTCCGCCCAGAGCGGGAGGAGTCATTTAATGATTGAAAAAAAAAGATGCTAATATACGAAGCAATGCAGAAATGTGAGAATAGGAACAGTTCTCGTGGTTCAAGATTGTATAATTAATACGACACACTAGTTACTTCTTTTACATCTTCTTTCATTTTAGTATAATTACAATTCAATTTAATTAAAATTATAATTAATAATTAATTAAATAATATTAGTTATTTTAATTTAATTCCTAATTTATTTAATTAAAATTTTAATATTTTCTTAACCTATACGGACGCCTCGTTCAAACAAGAAGTTAATAACCCATCCAAACGTAATAAGCGAACCTATGGCACGGCATTCTATGAAAGAAAAGAATAATAATAAACTTAAATACCTTCGAGAAAATTTTATTACACAGCCTAGACGACAAAATAAACTAAAATAGTCTGTTATGTTTATTTCTAGAAGGCATTCCTAACTACTAGTTGTAACGTTCATGCAAATAATCCAGTTTTAAATGGTCTACAAAATTATTAAGACTCCCCATTTATTCTAGGAAAACTCTTCACTGCATGAAATAGTCTAAACTGGTTGTTTTAAGTAATAAGTAGAGTCGTTAGAAGTAAACTCGCGTGTGTATTTTCCCCAGAATTTTAACTAGGTACTCACGACGACCAGTCAAGCTTCAAAAACAAAATTAAGCTGATCTATCATTTTACGGGAAGCTCATACAAAGCTAGGTTAGGTTATACTGGATGTGTATAGCTTGATGTGTCGCCGAGTGTACTTGATGTCATCAACCACTCACCTGTAGTTTTTGTTTAAAATATTTGTACTGAGAAGGTCGCCTGTTAGGTTGTTACCTTAGAATAGTCTATTTAATAAAAAGAAAATAAAAGTAATCTAGTGGAATAAAAAAAAATTCTTCGAGTTTTTTGTTTCTAGACATAACATGCTGAATTTCCACGATGGTGCCTTAGTAAAAATAAATAAAAATAGACTTTATTTACTCTTTCCTTCTCAACACAAATAAGTAGTAACATTAAGCTACTATAATACTACCATTGTAAAACTTTTGTAACCATATTTATCTGAAAATAAATCTTTGACTTCAAACATTAAAAAGTTTTATTACTTAAACTCCGACTAACTGCGTTTTTTTTTTCATGTTTAATTATATACGATGTTATTATAACACAGTCTAGACACAAAACGACTAATTAATTACCTACCTAGTTTCTAAATGCTAATCCAAATATACATTTACATGCCCCCAACATTCATTGTTTTAACCCTCGGGTCCACACTATTATGATTAGGGCTAGATACTAGACAAAACTTAATTTACCGACTCCAATGGGCTTATTCGTCAACTGGCTGGTTGTAAAACTCGCGAGTGCGCGCGAGTTGGCACCTTCCGATTTGTCGTCAACTCGCTCGCACGTTATAAAATACAGTCAAATAATAAATATTTTATGATTTTTGTTTTAAAGTCAAGTCGTATAAAATATCTCATACATTTAAAGTGGGTACATATTATACAGGGTTAGTTTTCAATGACCAGTAAAAATTTAAAATCAAGATCTAGATATAGACAAAGCAAAGGTGCATTTTAAATATTATTGACGAAAAATATAAAATAAATAATGAGATCAAAGAAAGAGATAAGAAATTAAAATCGGAAGAAGTGACAAACTCGCGCGTCCTCGCGAGTTTCTCACTCGCCAGTTGACGAATAAGCCTCTCAACGAGCCTTCTATGAAAGGTATTCTGTGGGTCCAAATATGTTTCTTCTTTTCTTCATTCGGCCAATTTGCCAATTCACAGGGTATCCTAATGTAGATAAGGATATCAGTGGCGAAAGTTGCATACAACTCGATTCCTACCGGCTTCCCTTTGAAAAAATAGCACAGTCAGTATTCTATTGACAAATAATGAAACCAGATTGAAGATCCGTCCGTCCGTCTTACCTCTTACAAAATTGACCCTTCGCTACTGAAGGATATACTTCCATCACCTATCCGAATTTATTTGTGGTCGGCGCAATATGTCTTCTGCTTCCATACTATAACTCGACATCTCAGCAGTCACCTCCTTTCTAGCCAATATCATACTTCACACAGTCTATGCATCGTTTCTTTGGTCGTCCTTTGCTCTTATAGTCATCCACATTCAGATTCAAAACTTTCGTCACGACATTTTCCTCATCCCTCCGCATCACATGCCCATACCACGACAACCGATTACCACACAACTTTTCAGTCACCGGCGCTACTTTCAGACTTTCTCTTATGTGGTTTTTAGGGTTCCGTAGCCAAAGGGTAAAAACGGAACCCTATTACTAATACTTCGCTGTCTGTCCGTCTGTCTGTCTGTCACCAGGCTGTATCTCATGAACCGTGACAGCTAGACAGTTGAAATTTTCACAGATGATGTATTTCTGCTGCCGCTATAACAACAAATACTAAAAACAGAAATAAATCAATATTTAAGGGGGGCTCCCATACAACAAACGTGATTTTTTTGCAGTTTTGTCTAATGTTTTTAAATAACGGTACGGAACCGTTCGTGCGCGAGTCCGACTCGCACTTGGCCGGTTTTTTTTTATTGAATTTGGATGAGGATACGGATACACACTAGTGTTGCCCAAGTGCAAGACCAAGACGATATCTTAGCCACTCTTGGTCTTGGTCTTGCGTCAATACACCTGGTCTTGGTCTTGGTATTGCGCTCTCAGTCTTGGTCTTGCAGCAGTCTCGCAAGTCTTGCGAGACTCTACTACTTAGACTAGACTACTTTCAATTACCTATTAGCCTATTGCTATATAATAAACACGTTAGTTTAGATCTTAGAACAACGTAACAGAGTAGGTACATGTTGAACTTACATTGATATAGGCATAGTGAACCGCCAAATTAATAAAATTAACTTGACAATAATTAAACAAAATGACGCAATTTAGTACCTAAGCATAAATACTAACTCTATATAGGTACCTTTTATGATTTTCTGTACGTGTACTGGCTATTCTAAACTCTTGACAAACAGCTAGTGGTTAAAATAATTATCACATATACTTTTCATCTTCATCTGGACTTGATACTTCTAACTAATAAACTATGACTTTCAATTACCAGCACAAACATCTAAAACATTAATTAAATTTTTGATACCTACTATAAAATGTATCAGACATATCATTTTTTGGATATCTATTGTGGCTTGTGACGAACTAAAATTGTTTGTAGGAATTTTTAAGCACCTATTATTTATCTATCGCACTTTAAAAATAATCAGCTGATTTATGAAATAAAATAACTGATATTGATGTGTAACTGCGAGACGCAAGAGTCTTGCAGGCTTAGTCTTGTTCTTGCTCAAGTCTTGCAGGGTTCAGTCTTGGTCTTGGTCTTGCTACAATCAGTCGGTCTTGGTCTTGGTCTTGCCAAAAAGCAAGAACAAGACCAAGACTGCAAGACCAAGACCGATTTTGGACAACACTAATACACACACCCTAGTAGCCGCATCTTAATATAACAATTGATAAATTTTCCAGCAAAAGGTATGGCGGATTTTTCTTCATGAAAATAAAGTTGTGGCGAGTTTACACATACTTTTTTTCGCGGCGAATTAACTTTGTGGCGAATGTACAATAACCCGGTGACACATCTCTAAATCTTATGTAGGTACTGCGTTTCAAACCAAAAACAATCGCAATGTCAAAAAATATACCAACTTTTACTGAATAAACGGGCTGTAAAATATTTCAATCTGGCAACCCTGGTTATGATCAGCGATACAGTGCTTCACGCCCCGCGGATTGCTTAAATGCTACTCGGGTACTAATGGGCTTGGCTTACACGCTGCTATTCGGCCATAATTTATGAGCTGTACGTACACCAGGGAATTTGTACGGAGCAGGATGTATTTTTGAATAATTAATGGAATTAAATTCGTTAGTACGTTTCTGGTTGGTTTCGGGACCGTTTTAGAGAGAATTAATTATTATGAATTGATTATCATAATTTGAGCTCGTAAATAAATAATAACAGTAGCTAAGGTCGATTTTCAGGTTAAGCCGCAATTGCCTGGGTTGATCCTTGGATGGGACCAGCCATTACTTACCGAGTTTCCTCCGTGCCTCGGAAAGCACGCTAAGCCGTTGGTCTCGGCTGTCATTTGTAAATCTTTGGCAGTCGTTACAGATAGTCAATGACTTGAAAATCTGACAACCAGTCTTACCAAGGGGTATCGTATTACCCAGTGCTAACTGGGTTGTGGAGGTCCGATAGGCAGTTGCTCCATGTAAAATACTGGTATTCAGCTGCATCCGGTTTGACTGGTGCAGTTGATGATTATCATTATTTTGTAACGATCTCTTACTGTATCGATTATAACAGATTAGGGTAAGTAATTGTATGATTGCCGACGAGCAAGCGAGTAGCTATCGACGATTTTCGTTTAAGAAACTTATAGAAAATCCTCGGTGCAATGCAAGTAAAAGATGGATATAAATCGTTGATCTCTGACTGTTCCACAAGTCCCACATGTCATATGATTGTCCTAAATTACCCTAGGCTGATAAAATTTTCGTTTTTCCTAATTCATGCTAAGATTAGTATTAAGGTCAGCTGTTCACACCGCCCGGCGGCGGGGCAACAATGTTAATCATAATATAACACATGTGTATTTGTATATTTTGTATGAGTATCACTATATCTACGTAGGTACGTACATATTATAAAACAAAGTGCGCCGCCGCGTCAGTCTGTCCCTATTTATGCTTAGATCTTTAAAACTTCGCAACGGATTTTGATGCGGGTTTTTTTAATAGATAGAGTGATTCAAGAGGAAGGTTTTAGTTTATAATTTGCGGGCAGGCGAAACCGCGGGCATTAGCTAGTTATGTATATTTTGTAGTTGCTACCTGTACTGGCTCTATTCACTCTTCTCACTAATCAGTCGGTTGGACGGGTGCCTTCATAAATATCCTAGCTATTTATTCTACAGACAGACAAACCGGCCATATTTTAAAGTTCCCTTGGGAGGTCTGAAACCCTAAAAACAGCAAAACCTTATCAGTAGATTGAGTGCATCAAATTGTAAATGAAATGTTTGAAAGCCTAAAAGACCGAGCATAATGGCCAGGTAATAGAAAACCTACTTTTCCATTACATTTCAATACAACATTTTCCTTATTATCATCATCAAATCCTTCTTTCTTCTATTAAGTAAATCGACCCATGATTCACATTTACTGAGAAATAACAAAACAACGATTAGAGGTTATGAGATCAATCGATTCGAGCAGTTCGATTTGGGACGAATAGTTAGTTTAGATGAAAAACAATTAGATGCCGAGCTACCACTATAATTTGTAGAATATAGGCGACAGAACAACAAAAAGTAGGGTTCTAACTATAAATGTATTGAATTTACATAATTATTGACATTACAATCATGGACTCTAATCCCCCATTCTTAGAGTGAGTATACAGCGAATCAGTTCAGCTGATTGTGCCGATGATTGTCGCTTAAACGAAGAGAGTAGTTAAGTCTGAGGCCAGCAAGGAGGCCAGTCACTGAACTGGCAAAAGAACAGGCTAGCCAACCACAGAAAACAAAAGCGCTGCGACGCCAGCAGCGTCTAGAGAAGGCAGTACCTACTAATAAAATTCGTGGCACTGTAATTACGTTTAAACGCGCTAATTCTGTCACGGACCGCTTTCAAATCCGCTAGTCTCGAGTTTATGGGAAGTGCTGCATTGTCACTTCTAGCAGTGCAGCGTATTCCGTAGCCGGAGCACATGGAATCACTACAGTCACTGCAGCCATTCCAATACAATATTATGAGCCTTCTGGTGCGTAGCAGAATCTTAATCGATCAACTCAGCATATAGTAGCCCGCAGCTAGTTATAGGCCTCTCTCAAGCCACGCCACAATACCCTCTCAACCCTCCTTTTGCATCCAGTCTGCCCCAGCCACCTTTTTTAAGTCATTAGGACCATCCAGCAGGTAGAAATTCTACTTTTGCCCAATTACTTGGTAGAGAATTGGACAGTGAGCATATAGTAGCCCACAGCTAGTTATAGGCCTCTCTCAAGCCACGCCACAATACCCTCTCAACCCTCCTTTTGCATCGAGTCTGCCCCAGCCACCTTTTTTAAGTCATTAGGCCCATCCAGCAGGGAGAAATTCTACTTTTGTCCAATTACTTGGTAGAGAATTGGACAGTGTGAAAAGGGCCTGACGCCGCATCGCTACGCTACTGTGATTTTTCGGCAATTGTCTCTGACGTTTCACACCGCTGGCTACCCACAATCAGTTGACACCTGCGTGGAAAATCGGTCCCCGAACTCCGACTGCAATTAGTTTTGTATAGTCGATTGCTAACCGAAATGTCATCACCAGAAACTTTGGCGTATTTCATAACAATCTCTTTTCTAACCAATTTAGTTAATAGTTCAGTCTGAATGAAGAGCTCGTGGCTAAATAATAACAGCCACTCGAGTCGATCTTTAGGTTAAATCGTGCTTGCCTAGGTTGGTCCGTGGATGGGTGACCACCAACTACATACCGAGTTTCCTCCGTGCCTTGGAAAGCACGAAGCTGTTGGTCCCGCTGTCATTTGTAGATCTTTGACATTCGTTACACAGGTAGTCAGTGGCCCAAAAAGTCTGACAACCAGTCTTACCAAGGGGTATCGCATTACCCAGTACTAACTGGGTTGTGCATGGCCCTGTTTTATGAAACTGACAATCCGACAATTATATGTTATGACGTCATGACAATTGTGTGTTTTATAAAGCAGATTTGACAAGTTTTTCACGACAAATTGTCACCTGTCACCTGTCGCTAATAAAGTTTCATAAAACAGAGATATGTCGGATTTTCGCGACAATTCAACATATTTGTGAATTTTCCACCAATTACAACAATGCTGTAAAACAACAAAATTACAATTGTCGCTTTTTGACATAATATTATTATGTCGACTTGTCGGATTGTCAGCTTCATAAAACAGGGCCCAGGTAAGATAGGCAGTCGCTTCATGTAAAATACTGGTATTCAGCTACATCCGGTTAGACCGGAAGCCGACCCGAACGTAGTTGGGAAAAGGCTAGGCAGAGATGAGAAGATGAACAAAGCTGCTTATTATTTATTTAAAAGCCATGAACTGTTCTGGCAATAGCTTGTGCACAGAAAAAATGAACAAATAATAACGGTACTTTCGGTGCAGTGGCCTAGCGATTGACGGCTGCGCTGCGTGTCGCGGGTTCGATCCCCGTACGGAACAAATATCTGTAGGGCCTACAAATCATTGTTCCGGGTCTGGCTGTTTGTGTGTTTGAGATTAATAATAATAATAATATTAAAATACCAATTTATTTTCTCCACACAAGTTACTTAATGCTAAGGTTACAGTGGAACACGAGCGTGGAATTAACTTTGTGAGAGACTGGTGCTTGAAGTAGGTATTATAAAACCTGTATTACAAGTCACCAGGACCCTCCCGCAGCAATTCGTCTGCTATGACCTACTTTTATTGCAATAGATTATTCATAGTAAGAAAAGTGCAGGAACTTTAAAATACAAATAAAACAGTATGATTAGATGTTTGTAAACGCACCCACGATACAGGAGAAATTCCAAGAGAGGGGCAACTTTAAAAAAAAAACTAGTTTACCGTGATAACCACTAATTTGGGAGTAGGTAGATAACCTACTCCCAAATTAGTGGTTATCACGGTAAACTAACGTTTCACCATAAAATGTATGGGAAAAGCGTGACGATACCTACATAATCTAAAACAACATGTTTTATTACGTTTTCTTTTACAACGGTCTCTGTAAACTACTTTCACAAACTCAACAAATTGATCTTGATAAAACTGTAGTTTACAATGGAGGCTTACTATGTTAATTACAAAGACTCTGTTAATTACTAACAATGTATAATTTAACTGGGCAGTAAAAGATTGATGAGGTGATCAGCAGTAGAGTACTAGAGTGGTCAATAAAGCCAACAGAACACGGAAGCTGAAGTATGAATTGGAAGTCCATTA
Organism: Xestia xanthographa; assembly: GCA_905147715.2. NCBI lineage: Eukaryota > Metazoa > Arthropoda > Insecta > Lepidoptera > Noctuidae > Xestia > Xestia xanthographa. Next base: position 7,123,013 of record LR990655.1, read on the forward strand.
CAGGATGACCATTGAGGAAGACGTTTTCTTGAGCAGACATCAGTACACCTAGAGGTAGAACGCTTTTGGACGAGGAGAAGCAAACGCAGGATGGTAGTAGCTCCGGGGTTGCGGAGTCCCGCAACCCCGGAGCTACTACCATCCTGCGTTTCGAAAGAGATACCGTGGCCCCGGAACACAAAGGGCGATGAAGGAACATGGATGGGTTTTAGTCAGTAAAAGTCTGACACTCCCTACTGCTCCGGCCAGAGCGGGAGGAGTCATTTGATGATTTCCCATCCGAAAAAAAAAGGGTGGTAGACTGGTAGTAGCTGGGTGAGAGTAGGTAACCGAAGATTTAGTTATATAGAGCGTGCGATTGAAGAGGCATAATAACCGATGTTTGCGTGTAAAGCAAGTCTCTTAAACCAAGATGCGTTTCTCGCAAGCATCATTATTGCAAACGAATTTATTCGTTAGTAACCAGCGATTGAAAGTTAGCGATTTTGTCGTTATCTCTGTCGAGACTGCCGGCCGGCTCAGTGGTGTATTGCTTTAACATAACATGACGCCTGTAACCCCCGACAGGTTAGGCAGAGATGTACCTAATATTACACCCACATTTCCCCAGTTATGTTTACGTTCCATGTCCATGGGGGCAAGCATATTGCTATCAACAAATTGTATTGCTTTATTGGGACTACAGGTGCTAAACGTGAGTTTTATAATGCAAAAAAGCATATGATTCACTGCAATAAACAAATTCAGAAAAATATATGATATTCTTTAGGATATATATGATAGTATTGAATACAACTAATTTTACTCAAATAAATCACGAAGCTGTCTCTAAAAATTTCTTTTAACGAGTAAAAAACCATACTAAAATACATGCGATCATTCTGATTTTTTGGCAAATAGTTCTACAAGTAGTCCAATCAATAGATTTTTTGTAAATCGCAGAAAACCACTCATTTCGCATCATTCGGCTCGCAGTGACTGACGTAACAACCACTTTGTAGTGAAAGCTGATTAGAACTTTATTCTAACAGTATTTTAAACGAAGTATGAACCACCACAAATTGAGTTGCTAATTTAGCTCCTGAACCTTAACAATATCAGAAAAGTTAAATACTACTCGCTCTACGTCAGAAACAGTCTAAGTTCTGACAAGCTTCTGTATGAATGAATAAAAGGAAATTCTAAACAAAAGGTTGCTGGTGATTTGGTAAAGGTGAATACTTCAGGGTAGCCCGCGAAATTGAAATTTTCTTACGTTTTTTGCAATTTGCAGGCCAGTGCTAGGTTGTATGTTGGTTAAAATATTATTCGCGGTTGTAAGACGTACGTAGTTACAGAAATATATTCATCAAAATCATCAATACAACCCTCAAAGTTCATAAAGGTGGAAAAATTACTTTTCCAAGGTCAAAAAATCATTCTTGCACCTTTATGAACTTGGAGGGTTGTATTGATGATTTTGATGATTATAATTCTGTAACTACGTACGTCTTACAACCGAGAATAATATTTTAATCAACATACAACCTAGCACTGGCCTGCAAATTGCAAAAAACGTAAGAAAATTTGAATTTCGCGGGCTACCCTGGAGCATCAGCCTTAAAAGAGGGTGGTGGGCGGTACAGTGTGGGTGATAAAGGAACCGTACCATCCGCCACGCTCTTTGATTATCAGTAAACAATTAAAGGAAAAGAAATCGTCACCATCGGTGCATGTCAAAGCATAGCTTTCGACTCCACTCACCCGCGGCCAATACTAGCTACGAGTGCCACGACTATATGTCTGTGACCAAATATCAATGAACCAAAGACACCAATCACATCATCTGCCCACAAAATTGAACACTTTGAATCAGAATTGACCTAGTAGTAATGGGTATTCAATTCCAATTTATTTTTGGAATTGCTTATTCAAAACTGAATTGGAAGGCCTTTTTGATTGTTTTGTATATTTTGACTTTCTTTATTCGATATTTGGGTTATCCTCCTTCGTAAGCAACTGTGAAGGTAGTAATTAGGATTAATATTACGTTTGGATTTAGATTGGAGCACGTGTTTGAATTTATCTTAAACTAGTACTTCGCCCGCGAGTTGGTGCGCAAAAATTGTGAATGCTCGGTTAATATGCATGGTATATTAATATTATTTATAGCTTATAGCACCCACGAAAAATGTAGCTTCATAACAGTGAATTTTTTTTTTAAATTGGATCTATAGTTCCTTAGATTAACCCCCTCAATACAAACAAATTTTACTCTTTATAATATATTACTAGCGAACGCCACGCGGTTTCACCCGCGTAGTTCCCGTTCCCGTGGGAGTACGGGGATAAAATATAGCCTATGTTATCTGAGTGAATTTCCCGGGACCGAAAATTGCGTGGCATCAATGAAATCGGTACTAAAAAACATAGTTATAATTTTCTCACATTTTTTTCCGGTTAGGTGAAATAGTAATCTATGTGTAGCACTAAATATTTTATTTCATTGGATTAATGGATACTCCAAAAAAATTAATTAAACCTCGAAATCTTTCATTGCCGTGTTTGTCCACACTTCACCTTGTTGTGTATTATTCCTCATTGATAAAAATCTATTGGTTATTTATATTAAAACCTAGTTTTATTTGATACATGAATAGTTAAAGTATTGTTACGGAATACGTTTATTCAAATATTTAAACAATACAACGAATTGTTAATAAAAAATAATTTGTCCCAGAACTACCGTTCATCGCCGTGTCCTAATCATGTTCAAGGATATTGTTTTACCTACGACTTGCGTCCCCCCTCCCGGTATGCTAAACGTTGCATATTAGTGCTGCCAAAGTGCTCAACGTGGAAGGACGTAGTACATACGTGCCTGCGTTTTCGCGCCATAAATATAAGTATTCAATTTTTATGTTACTGGACATTTTTTCTTTCATCGCCGTGGATAGGTATAACTATATATTTGAATACGTTTGTCTTCATGAGTAAGCATTTAATAGAACACCATTTCTCATATGTTAATTTGTGAAGTGTTTATTTCTTCGAATAGTTACTAGATTTTTTGTTATTTATATTTTTTGCCTTGATTTTCATCGCCGTGCTTTCATTGCCGTGGTTTTCGTGGCCGAAATTTGCTATGGCAATGAAAAAAAAGACACGGCAATGAAAAAAATTTCATTGCCATGCCTTGTAAAACAATTTAGTTTCATTGCCGTGGCCAGGTATTTCATTTCCGTGACTTGTGTTTTCATCGCCATGGTATGATTAGGAGAAAAATTTAGTACTTGTTATTTTGAAAATGCATCTTGCTTGCTACAGATCACAATATACGTTTTCTGAAGAAGCTATTTTGTTTTGTCAAGTGCAAAAATATATCTGATCATGCCTGTCTCCGAGAGGGAAAGGCAAACCCAGACAGATTGTGTAGGGAGTAAGATTTGGATAGATATTACAAAAGGAAGAATGGGAGTATGTATAAGAAAAGAAAGACTGTAGTATTAAAGTCTCTAAGTAGTGTTGCGAGTGTAATTCAACAGTCTTTGTTTATTTATTGTACTCTCATTCTTTTTTTGTAATATCTCCTTACCCAAATTTTACTCCCATACAATCAAGACCTCTTATAAACAGTCATTTTTATTCTATCTATCTGTCTATCTCATTAAATAAAATATTCTTTTAATTTCCGTGGATTGATTCTTTCATTGCCATGGCACAGTTCTTTCATTGCCGTGGACGCTTGTTTCATTACCGTGCACGCATGTTTCATCGCCGTGGCACGAAATTTTCAATCCTGATAATATCGTTAGTTTTTGAAGTTATCTGCTAGAAATTAAGCAAGAATATATACATTATCAAAAACTTTCTTAAAAGCGTTTTTTTTTTTTTTTTAAACTTAAGATGAAAAAAAACACGGAAATGAAGATTTTATAGGACCTGTTGAAATTCACCCATCTACACAGTAAAGACGTGTCATTTTATTGTTGAAAGAATTTTCAAAATAGTTTTTCAGTAGATTCGTTACAAACATACACACACACACAAATACAAATCTTTCCTCTTTATAATATTAGTGTAGATGTATGTATGTATAGAAAATTTACCTACACCGTACCATGCATGCCTACTTCAGGACATACAAATGTACGTTCTCAGTAAAGTTTCATAAATAAACACGAAAGAATTTCAGGAAGCCATCCTTAAAATTCTCCAAAATAAAAACATTTCAAAGTAAAGAATGTGCCAGAACGTAGCACGCATCAACCGTCTCGTTTACATGCTTCATAATTTTAATTTTCCAAAGATAATCTCGTTGAACTACCTCGGACGAGGCTCTGGGTAGCGGCCCGTTACGCTCCACGGATCGGCCGAAGACCTCAGACGACAGTTTTTTCGACAAATCTGAGGAAAAAGTCAAAACGAATAAAAGCCACCGCTGACGAAATCACGAAAACTCGTGTCGGCAAAATGGCTTCTGAAACATGTCTTATTTGCGTTTTGAAATGGTTGGTTTTACAGGATTATAAGCTGTAGACATTGGTGATAAGAGTGAAGGTTGTATGTTAGTGAGGGTAGCTGATGCTTGTTCGTGCGTACTCCGAAATAAATTGCCTCCATCAAGCGACTGCTAAACGCATAGAAATTTGTCCGTAATCCCAATGGTTAGTAACACGTCTTTCTACAAAGGGCTTTGATGTTAGTGGCGCAATTTGGACAATAATTGCACCGTAATGCGCTCCCGTTTCGACCACGTTTTGACTCTTATTCTTTTGAGTAACTTTAAATAGTTTTCTTAGCCAGAATTTTTTTTAGCTAACTTTAAAGAAGCTATTGAATTACAAACGCAAATTGGCGTATGCGATATCATACTTATCTACATTTATTTTTTCACCGCTATCATTATCTTACAACAATGCCTAAACGTTTCACAATTCATTCGATTTGTATACCATTATTTCAACTGCTATTTTAATTTAAAGCTAGTCCATGTTATATCTATCTTAAATTGGAAAAGGCGATTTAAATTCTACGACATTTTTTCTGAGATTGAAGAAGTAGTTACACAATTATCCGAGTCTTTCGCGAAGCCTGAGCTTTGATTGGACTTGCAAAGCCATTGATCCGCCTAAATTATACGCAAACGAGACAAAAATGTCTTGTTTTTCACTAACTATGAACAACGACTTTTTTCTAGTTTTTAACAAGACAAAATACCAACAGAAGCTATTCTTTATAAAAATTTCGTTCGTGGAGTGTCTGTGCGGTTGATGACCGCGCTCGTCATGGGCGAGCGACCAGCAACTCCTGCGCAAGCCACGCTCTTGCCATCACACGCCGACTTTATGATACCTACATTATTATTCATTTTAGTGGATTAAGGATACGTTAAAACCGGATTGTAATTAAAACATGAATGTGTAGCTGTATGAAGAATGTTTCCTTGCGAGTGTTCAAATTACCTACTTGAAGCAACACGGTAGCAGTTGATGTTACTTAAGGAATTTTAGAAATATGAAATGAGGCCATTATTTTTTTTCTGTTATGTGTCATCACTAGTTGCAACGTTGTCGTTCGCTTTACTGTAAAATGATGTAGGTATCACTGCTGATAATAGGTAGATACTAATAAAATAGTTGCTGCCGACGCGACGCCACGCAACGCTATGGCAATTGTTTCCTACATGAAATTATCTCTAACTGTGTCCACCCCAAATCTTCATAAATACCGGGACGAATGCTACCACCATCGAGCATGTTCTTTATTTATGGGCAGGCCCGGACTGGCCATACGGGCAAATCGGGCAAATTTCTGACGGGCCGGTGTGGCCGATTTGCGGTCGACATACTTTTGTTATTCCTATGTTAAAAAAAAATAGCGATATATCTATTAAAATAACATCCTGTACCGTCGAGGACCTAATTCAATTTACTCTTGGACCCTATGTCTTGGACTCTTTATGTAGTAATGGGGGTACCATAGAGTCCTAGAGGCTCAGGATATTTTAAAGTTTTTAATTTTCTTGCACAAAAGTTCCTTTTTTCTGCCTATGGATTGGCACTCCTATTGGATTTTCCGATGATCGATTGGTATAGACAGAGGCTGAATCAAATTAGGAGCCCTTTTGGAGGCAAGATGTAAAAAAAATTGAGCTCGCTACGCTCGCTTTGCAACCTACTTTCTCTCGGAACTTTACATTGTCTATTATAACATTTATAACTCGACCAAGTAACTCTATTAAGTCGAAACAATTCTAACCTTTCCGAGGGAAGGTGTCAAAAAAATTTCGAGCTCGTTCCGCTCGCTCTTGTAGGTTACTTCCTCTGGAATCTTGGACTTATCTGTAAGTCGTCCAAATAACTCTTGTATAATAAGTAGATCGAAACAATTCTAATCAGTCCAAGGTTGAGTGTTAAAAATTCCGAGCTCGCTTCGCTCGCTCTTGGCGCCTTATTTCTTTTTAACCAACTTCCAAAAAGAGGAGGTTCTCAATTGGACTGTATTATTATTTTTTGTTTGTTACCTCAGAACTTTCGACTGGGTGAACCGATTTTCATGTTTTTTTTTTATTTGAAAGCTGTTGCTTCCCGTGTGGTCCCATTTAAATTTTGTGAATATCAGATGCTGATCTTCGGATATAGAATGGAACTCTTCAAAAATAGACGGCAAATCTGCCGTGATTGCTGCAATCGCTTGGATGTTTATTGTCTATAGAACATCATGACGTAAAATCACGCCTGTATGCTCTGAGGGAGTACGCAGATGTGTACAATACACACAGATTTCGACAGTTAAGTTTGTTAAGTATGTTAAGTTGGCGCATTCGTGTTCCGCGCGCACCTTAAAGAGATGCACTGAAAAAAATGTTTCGTTCTATGTAACCAAAACTTTGTCTACCAGTTACATAAAATTAGTGACAGCCGAACCAGTGTAACATATAGCAAAAGCCAGTTGAGTTACTGGAGTTGTGTCGCTTCCAACTAATCTTTTTTTAGTTTTGTATTGCTAATTGCTCTTGATGTTTGTTTTCAAACCGTTTGTCTACGGCTTAACTCATTACAAGTTACCATTTGCCAAACTTTCCAGTCAATATAGCACCTCATTTATGTTTTAGTAAGATATCTGTTTGTCGATATCTAATCGTTTTTGCGGTTAGATTACTTAAACGGTTTTGTAAATTATTACCAAATAACATTATTAACACAACTTAACTTTCTCATTGTCTAATCAAACATTTTTACGGTGTCTAGTCAAACTTCCCAGTAAGTTTAGCTGATTAGGTTTGCTGCCTTTCCAAATGCTATTACTGATAGTAACAAAATTAATTTGTTATTATCAACGTAGTAGTTTGCTTATATAGTGCCTAATAGTTTTGATAATATGGATGAATAGTTATGCTATTGAGATTACTGTTTTGATATATATTAATGAATAGTTTTGCTATATTGAGAAAACTGCTTTGATACATATTAATGAATAGTTTTGCTATATTGAGAAAACTGCTTTGATACATATTAATGAATAGTTTTGCTTTAATGAGAAAACTGTTTTGTTATATATTAATGAATATTTTTGCTATAATGAGAAAACTGTTTTGATATATATTAATGAATATTTTTGCTGTATTGAGAAAACTTTTTTGTTATATATTAATGAATAGTTTTGCTATATGGAGAAAACTGTTATGAACCTCCACGGTAGCCCGGGAAATTCAAATTTTCTTACGTTTTTTGCAATTTGCAAGTCAGAATTAGGTTATATGTTGAAGTATGATTCGCGCCCGTAAGAAGTATGTATTTTCAGAATTATAATATTAAATGGTTATAATTTTGTTAATACATAATTCTTACGGGCGCAAATCATACTCTAATCAACATATAACCTAATTCTGACTTGCAAATTGCAAAAAACGTAAGAAAATTTAAATTTCGCGGGGTACCGTGGAGGTTCCACCTTAAACAGGTGTCCCGGGTCGAGTGGTCCAAACGAAAATTTGCAATAGGTCATAATATTATCTATTCCAAAAATAAGTGTTATTCTAAATAGTGATAATTTCTATATGTACAGACGGGTGACGCTGTCTAAGTAACATTTTACCTACCTTATTAATTGAATTCAAAAATCACCTATCATACAATCCTAAAAATAGTGATAACTTCTATACTATTAAGTATCGCCCAATCATATGAAGAGGTAATATGACATCTTCGAAATTTTTCTTTGGATTACTCGCTCTAGGCTAACCTGTCCATTTAAAAGGGTGTCCCCTTTTAAATGGACAGGTTAGCCTATATTGAGATAACTTTTCTGAGGATTGTACGGAAAACGAATTTTCTGCGACTCCTGCGGCTCTGAGTACTGCACGTCCACCTTTACAAATTGACTACTAATTTTAAACTGCATTAAACATTAACAAAACAAAAAGCTGAACATTACAATTTAAGAAAAACAGTTTTTATATATTACGAGGAAAGATATTTTACTGTTTTTGTACATTAAATAGGTAAGGAATTTGGTAGTGACATTATAATTATATTGAAAATACACATTATTTTTAATAAAACTTTTATTAATCGTAATTAGTAGGTTTACATTCGCATTATTATATAACAACTAGTACTAAAACACAAATTTTTGGTTTTAAAAGTGACAAATGAAACCTTGTAAAGCTTCGTGCTTCGAAGGACGCCACCGTCTTTTAGAATTCGTTGTATTTTTCTTGACTATAGATGTTGTCATCAAAAATGGGAGTGCCATGAAACCGATCAGGTCAAGGACTTCGTCTTCATCTGTAATAAAATACAATGTTATCAAGACATTGGCAGGCTTGGTCATTGAAGCAGGCATGTAGGTATAACTTCCCTTCTCTCGCCGCGAGCACTTCCCCTCTCCAACAGTACATGACTGTACAGTCACCAACAAAAGTAAATGAACACTTTAAAACTTTCAAAACTCCTATATGTACCTTAAACATCAAAAGGTAGCTATCTGCTGAAGCCACAAAATATACTGAACAAAGAAGACTGCAGCTGGCCACAATATGTCATTTATTTGTGATTGTCAGTCTCAATGGGTATACAAACATACATTAGTAATTCATATGTTGATTCTAAGTCAAACCCTTGCTAGAACTATGCAATGTATTATTGCAATGTCATTAGGTGCCATTAGGTTATATTGATCAACAGCAACAAAAGATAAAATGATGATGACAAAACTTACTATTTATATCCGTAATAATATCCTTTAACCCAGAATCTGCATTATAAGACCGTTTTTTAGCTTCTTCGATAATTTTTGGTCTGACTATTGGCCAGTTCTGGTATAATTTATCATCAGTTTCTTGGTAAAGATTTTTGAAGTCTTTCAAAAGCTGCAAAAAAATAAAAGTAACATTTATTGTATTTACTAATAAATACATTATTGTTAAGACAAGAAATAAATATTTTTTTACATACTAAAAATACACCACCGGGCTGGTTGAGTGGTTTAAACTTCCGAAGGTAATCTTCAACTGTTATTTCACTAGAATTTAAGTCAGACAACCTTTTTTTGGCTGTGATTTCCCAGTACAATTCAACAGTCACCCACGGGTCACAACAATTTTTCAACCACAAAAGTTGCTCATCAACATCCTCTGTACATTCATTTAATTGATTAATGGCTTCTTGAACACTGCAGCTGAAGTTGGGGCAAGGCGATCCTGCTCCACTGGTAGATGCAGGGCCACGTTTTGAGGATTCAGCAATTACTCCAGACTTAATAAATTCTCTCCTGCGTTGCCTGTAGCAGTCAAGTAACTTTCCTTTGGCTGATGTTTTCTGCCCTGGATTGAAGCTCATGAACGGTATGAAATATACAGATGAGTTTTCTTTTTTAAATAATCTTGGTACGTCATATGCCAATTGGTATAGCCTACTGCTTTTAATTTTTCTATTAGGGTCATCTTTCAACTCATTATCAATAACTATATTGCATAATTTTCGTCTTGAGGCATTGTTGAGCAGTCCATTTTCTTGGAATCTCAATAGCAGTGATTTTTCCTCATTACATGCACTCAAGATATTGTATAATTCCTGAAATAACATAGAATATAATATTATTGTACATTTTCCATATGTATTATATTAGGTACTAAAAATTATCAATGCAATTTAATACTTTCACCACTGTCAGTGGTTTGAAAGAATAAGTGACTACATTATTAGGTAGTCAACATCTGTCTAGCCAGACCAATGTTGATATTACTTCATAGTCGGGACTTAGTATGTTTTTTTTTTATAGCAACAATAATAATAGAATACATAAAGTTCATAATAATCTAAATAGGTTTATAAAGTTGTTGTTGGACTGACTGACTGAGTAGTGACTGACAATCAACACCCAGCCTTAACCAGCAATTGAAATGTTTTCGGCTGACATTCATGATGATGATTAACGATGTATTGTGAAGTAAGAAAGGAACTACCTAAAATCATCCACTAAAATAAAGGGAACATGAAGTTTCATGGTAAACAATGAACTTGAACAAAGCTAAGGTGGTTCCACTAGTACAATATTGTAAGAAAATTATAAAAAATGTGGAATGGATTACTTACACACAATGTATTTGGACTTGTCTCTTCAGGATTATCCACTTCCAGTGCAATGGGTTCCGAATCAATCAAATTTATTGCAGTGGATTCATGGTTCGGCTCAAAAATGAAATTAAGCACACTATCTGTAAGAACCGGCTGCTGGTCCTTAGAAATCTAAAATATATACAAAACATTAGTCATCCCCAAAAAGGAAATGGCATGTACTAGAACCGCACAAAACCCGCATGCTGGGTTATGGCTCACTCCCTCTCACAGAGAGCTAGGAGGCCTGTGTCCCAGCAGTGGGAACATTATAGGCTGATTATGATGATGATGGTCCTCAAAAGGACAAGTTAATAGCTACAGATATAGGTAATATAGCTACAGGCAAGCGGTCACAAAATTGTCATAGTAAGGGTCACTTTTAAATTTTTATCTAACTACTTATACCTACTTACTTTATTCTAATTCTTTATTGTACACAAATAAACAGTGTAGGGATAATGCTTGAAGGTACAAAGGCGCGCTTAACCCAGAATTGGATTTTCGAACAGCAAACCTTAGTGATACAGGGACTTGACAATGAGGACAGAGATTAAGATACTAATGACATAATATACATAAACATCCTAGGTATATAAACTAAACAAATGTGTATGGCACACAAAACATAAACTACTGCACTACTACTACATAAATAGGTACTTACTAACTATAACAGGTACCTACACTATCTACACATATCTACCTACATAATTCTATGGAGAATTTTAACTAAGTAGATAGGTACTTACCTACATCTAAAGTATGGAATCCCAAAATGTACATGAATCAAACCATTTTTTGTTTGTTTTGACCTATGTACAACTTTTCTGGAGTTTAAAAACATGCTGATAACTTACTGATACTTGATTACTAGCTTCTGATAATGTTCTTAACATTTTGATTTGAGTAGTTAGTTTGGCCCTATGGCCAATGATAGGTATTAGATCTTTTATGTCGTTTTCTGACAGCATTTGAAGTGTCTCTAAATCTATGGCTTGTTCTGCAAATTTTAGTAGAAGCATATATGAATAATAACGTAGGTACACAGCACACAACTTTATGTAGATCTTTGAAAATACAATCATTCGGAAAGAAGTAGGTAAGTAGGTATATATTTTCGAAAGCGAACGATTATGTACTAGGAATTTGGTGAACACACTAGGAACAGAACACACCACCGCCACATCGCGTGAATCTAAAAAAAGTGGTAGGTAAGTACCTAAACTACCAAGCTCAGACCAAATAAAAAAGTTTTATTTGGTCTGAGCTAGTAGGAACCTACCAACTACTAGGTTGATTGAAGTACCTAGATAGCTATGTAGTAATGAACTTGCATAATTACTAAACTACAGTTATGAGTTCTAACTAATAATGACATGGGTCAGTAACGTACTTACCCTGAAACTTGTCTATGTACATTTCAAGACCCCACTGCCATAAATAGTCATCCACAGGCCGATTATGATAATCTTCGTCCATCATGATTGGTCTTCGAAGGTCTTTCAATAGTTTCACGAACATCAAAGCCAGCACCCGCAACGTAGAGATAGATTTACAGAGTAATATGTCTAATTTGAAACCTTTTATATGTACAATTTTAAAATTAATAATTATTTCTCTTCCTTTTCTTTGTTATATTATAATTATTCTATTGACGTGACGCGCGTGTGCAACTCGTACGTACATACATAAATAAAGAGCTCACGTCACTCCAGTTCAGATACTACTTATTTTCACCGCGAAAAATACAGGTTTTGACAGGTTTTCGGTGGCTGTAACTAAAGCGTTCCTTTACACGTTACAATATGTTTGTGACAGATAGTTGTTTATTTAATTTACTCATAGCCAAAGTTTTGCAAAGCGCAGCACATTCACTGTGCGTGTTTTATCCACAAAGCCAATGTTAAAATAGCTGTTTTTTTAAAGTAATATATGAACAAAATTGTTAGGTAGATTGCTTTTGCTACATAAAGTCAATTTTATTAGGCATAGAATGTCAAAGAGTTTTGTTACATTACTTACAAAGGTTTGGATACAGGATACTGTTTATTTAAAGAAGTTCGGTAAATAACATCAAAAATATTGATTACCTCTAACCGAACTGAACTTAACAAAATCAGTTTACGGCCTGTTAAATAAACCAGTTTTATTATTTTAAATTAACTTTATTTTTGAACAAACAAATTTCGGTTATTGCCAAAATAGCCAAAATAGGTTCAGTTATTTCTTTTTTTCAGTGTGCCAGCAAAAGGAAGGGGTCCGCAAGGTCCGATGCCTGCCGGGGGGGCTGCGGGACTGTTTGAAAGAGATACTGCGACCCTGGACACACAAAGGGCTAAGAAGGAACATGGATGGGTTTTAGTCAGTAAAAGTCTGATACTCCCTTCCGCTCCGCCCAGAGCGGGACCGGTAATTTGATGTTTTCCCATCCGAAAAAAAAAAGGATGTTAAGTTCCATAATATTGGGGATACGCCTATTACCATGACATGTATTATTAATAATGTGAAATAAATTCATGGCAAATATTTGTTTAGGAACAACTAAAAATCGAAAAATAAAAAACTTTTTAGCAAAAAAATTTGAAGTCGGTTTTATTTTTTGCAAAAAAGTTTTTTATTGTTTTCAAAATTGTCTCCCTAAGTCGATGAGTTAACATCTATTTCTGAATAAAACGACTAAAGAAAACTAAGAAAAGCTAACTTGTCTGGAGTGGAGACCTCAATATATTTTTTAGTTCCTAGACTTTTCAAATAACTCTTCAAAATTAGTAACTTCTACTCCTGTTTAACCAAGTAGGTATTTTAGATACTTAGAAGAACTTCAGCTGCATCTGTAACTAGGAAACTTAACCCTTACAAATTCGTTTATACTCGCACCTTTCTGCCCCCTCCCCCGCGCCTCGAAGCGGGCAGTTACTTACACTTACTCTTGAGAGTGGAGGGCCGACCGAATTCCCGGGCCGATTTTGGGTCCCAGTCCAGGCCTGTTTATGGGATCAAAGTATGATGGAAAAACTCCAAAAGAGCAGCTTAGAATGTACGTCCTGTGTCCCAATGATTCATGCTTCCACATTACACTTTTTGCTTTTCTAAATTAAGATCGCTTAATTAAGATCGCTTAAGCGCTACTTAGCTGTCGCTAGATAGGTTGCCAGCGCATCCTTTATTTATTATACCATCAAGCCTTTTCCTTCCAAGTTCAACATATAAGACACAGCTGAACATACCTCCATACATCAGTGACATTAACATAACTGTCACTTTATTTTAACACGAGGTTCGATGTTCCAAGAATACATCTTTAATCAACTAGAACGTTCAATATTGGCAATAAGTGGGATGTAGAAAAAGTTATGCCATTTGAGTTGTCAGTAAATGCCAACAACCTGAAGGGGCGCTGGTGTTGCTTCAAGCGTCACGGCCAGGCGTGCGCATGGGCATATTATGCACCCTCGCGTAACAGTAATTAGTGGTAACCTTTATGACGCTGCTGGTTCACTCAAAACTGGTTTATTCCTTCTTTGGTTATGGTCAAGAGTCACTTAAGTAGTAGTGTATTATATTATGGTGTAATTGAGTTAAAGAAAGACTGTTTACATAAATATTATTTATTACAACATCCTTTTTTTTCGGATGGGAAATCATCAAATGACTCCTCCCGCTCTGGGCGGAGTTGGAGGGAGTGTCAGACTTTTACTGACTAAAACCCATCCATGTTCCTTCAACGCTCTTTGTGTTCCGGGGCCACGGTATCTCTTTCGAACAGTCCCGCAACCCCGGCAGGTCTTTACGGACCCCTTCCTTCTGACTCTCTTTGAGGCGCGCGTGGAACACGAACGCGCCGTCGACACGGCTATTACAACATCCTCAGACCAGATGAAAAGGTAAAGACGTAACTCTGCGAAGAGCAAAGTGAGGCCCGTCAAATTACGTCTCCCATCCGACCCCGTCTCTCGTCAAATGTCCGTTGATGTAAAATCTATTTGCGAAGAACCCTGGTTGGTCACACTTATACCCTCATGAATCATAGCTCTATTGGATTAGGGTAGCCATTCATATACCAGTGGCCAAATTTTAATGTATAGTGGCGGTACTTTCTTACAAGCTACAATTTGGCTTATCCTTTTAACCGATAACTACTCTTCATGATGTTACAATTTCTGAATAGTTTGCTTGCCTTATGGACTTGCCGTATTTTTGACCCCTAGGCACGCCACTGCTTAGGTAGGTATAACTTTCAAACACAACCAACAGACGGCTACCTCTACCGACAGGCAGACGGCTAATATTCATATAAAAATCTTAAATTATATCTGTAGGTCTATTACGTATTTCTGTTGACAGCTCGAAATGATAGTAACTGGGCTGTGTCCATCAAATAACTTTCAAAAGGTTAGTTTCGTATTATGTATGACCAGTCGCGATCAAATATGACGGAAATATCCCGCAAAGTGATGTGTGATGCACAAGTTCTTGAAGTCAACAAACCATCAACTAAGGTATTATTATAATTATATTTGCTTCGTGGCCATGTCATTATACATTTAAATTGCAAAGTTTTCCTATTGTATTTTCCATAATTTAAATAACTTCCCATAGTAATACTGTATAAAGATAAATACTATCCATGTTTGAGCCTTTCATTTTCTATTTTATGGTATGTACTATCGAGGACACTCCCGCCTGACCACCACTAAGCTTATTTTTGCTTGCACTCGCAACATAGAAACGCTCTCTAGCCCCGCCCTGTTGACTTTGTATAGAAATAATGAATGAAAAGATACCGAATCGGCCGAGCGCACTGACGACGCACGCCAAACGAGGGATATTGTTATTTTGCGCGCCAAAGTTGAGGCTTTCCTAATAGGCCGAAACTTTAAGGGCGTGGCTCGGCGCCTCCGCATGTTTTAAGCGAAAAAGTTTTAAAATGGTCAGGCGGAAAAGTCCTCCATAGTACATGGAGGACTTTTCCGCCTGACCATTTTAAAACTTTTACACAATTACTATTGCACAATTATTATTGTGTTAAATGAATGGAGCTATAGCTGAGTCAATTTCAACAACTCGATTTTTTACCTAATTTCCATGGACATTTTCATTTTCAGGTTTTTTGAAAAACTTGAATGATAAAGCGCAACATATCCACATTATATATACATTTTCTGAAAGGGGATATTATAATTAAATTACTTAGAGAGTTATTTGGGCCACCGAAATTGGCGAGCCACAGAAATTTTATTATTGCCACCGAAATTGTATTGGTGACACAGAAATTCTGCGTTTGCACCGAAATTGTGAATTATTATATATATACATTGTTTTTTAATAATATGTAAAGAAAGATGAAGGTTTGAGAGGTTTAATGAAAAAACTGATATACTTAATACGAATATCGTCGTTAATATATATATATATATATTTTCGTCGTAATTATGTAATGAACACCTCTATGAAACCCATGTATCACAAATAAACGACTTGATCATTTTAATAAGCATTTCTAAAAATACAACGTGGTGTACTATTGCTTAAATCAGTCTTACAAAATAAGCAATCAAGGAACTGATTATGTTTTTTACTTCTATGAAGAGGATGGGAAATTATCAAATGACTCCTCCCGCTCTGGGCGAAACAGGACTGGGACTTTCAGACTTTTACTGACTTAAACCTATTCATGTTCCTTCATCGCCCTTTGTGTTCCGGGGCCACGGCATCAGTCCTTGTGGACCCCTTCCTATTGCTGACTCTCTTTGAGGCGCGCGTGGAACACGAACGCGCCGTTTACATGGTCTGTCGTCAGGAGACGGACGGACGGCGAGCTAGCCCATAGCCCACCATCCACAGGCCCACCACGTGGCCCCCGGCCACGACTGCATGTGCATGGACCGCACGACTCCCGCGTAGAGCCTCCGGCAGGAGGCGTTTGCCCCCCCCCCCCCCCCAGGTTGGGCAGGAGCCACCTGAAGGCAGCCCCGGTCCGTTCCAGTTTGGGGGCCAAACGTCGGAAGTGCTCCACGAAGTTCCACCGGCTGTCGAGGACGAGTCCTGAGAGGTCCTGAGACGTCCTGAGACGAGTCCGAGTCCTACTTCAAAGTCGACTCGACCACACGACGAAGGTAGGTCGGCACCCGGTGATACCGGAGTGCCTCCCTAATGCAGCTCCAGGGCATGGTGTTGAAGGCATTGGCGATGTCGAGAGACACCGCCAAGACAACCCCACCCCGGGAAACCGCATCCCCCGTCGTGAGGGCTCTCACGCGCATGATGGTGTCCACCGTAAAGCGCCCCTTACGGAAACCAAACTGGTGTTCCGCAAGATCCGGCCCCGTCCCCGCAAGGTGCTTGGCGAGGCAGTTTGCAATTACCCTTTCAATGAGCTTGCCCACCTCGCCGAGCAGCACCACGGGTCGGTATGCGGACGGAGATTCCGCAGGGCGCCCCGGCTTCCGAATGAGGACCAGCTTTCCCGTCTTCCAACGAAGCGGGAACTGGCCTCTCTCCAAGCATGCGCTAAGCATCCCCTCTAGTCGGGCTCTAGCCAGAGAGCCTCCGAGGCCAGGACCCTGGCTTTGCCAGGCAAGCCGTCGGGTCCCGGGGCGGTATTTTTGACACTGAGCCACTCTCAGGTCTACCCCAGTCACTTTCGGAGCGTTTTCGTCGTCGTCCTGTTGGTCCGCTTCCAGCATCGCAGGCGGCGGAGCCATAGGCGGGGAGGATGTTCCCCTCGCGAAGGGAACAGAGTACTCACCACGTCCTCCACGAGCTCAGGCCGGAGATTCTGCGTCAGTAGGGGGGCCCAGGTGCGGAGTTTATCCCGCACCATCTTGTAAGGGCGCCCCCACGGATCTCTGTCGAGAATCCCCAGCATCTCCTCGCGGGCCAGATCCCTGGCCCACGAGGCCCAGATGCTGGGGACTCGATATCTGCGCACGTCGCAGATGTCGGACATGGCCTCCTGGAACCACCCTGCCTCATTGTCAACGTCGGCAGGCCTGTCCGGTGATGTCACCCAGGCCTGCACGATCGAGACTTCTAGGAGGAGCTCCTGGACGATACAACCCTCAAAGTTCAGTTAATCCAATTGAATGAATTTTTCAAGAAATAGTAATACAATTTTATTGTAACGTCAGGGGCTAAGGACCTAGTTCTGTCAAAGTAATTTCGGCATAACACGTATTGATTCTTTTCAAAAATCTTCATTAACATTGATACAATAATTGATTGGTATAATTTCTGTGGAGTCGTGTAATTTCCGTGGGCACCCAGATGCCACGGAAATCACAGAAATTGCCCCACAGAAATTGGAAACGTGGCTATTTTTATTTTTTTACATGAATCTATCAAGGCTACGACTATTATTTTCTATAATCTTAAATGTGTACCAAAGGCTACTTAGCATGCATAAAAGTGTTACCTTTATTTCTTGCAAAAATCCTTTTAAAACCTGATCGCCGAAATTGCAAAATTTTGTTCCGAGTAAACTGACATCACGTACTTACATTTTTGGCGGAAAGACCTGGCGATATGGTGCACTACCATTCTTACTACATGTAAGAGCATGACTGTCTCTTGCCGAGCAGGGATTTATTGTTCGTTTAAACTCATTGGTGGAAGCTCAGGACGGTGAAACAAAATGACCACAGAAATTAGTTATTTCGCTTGGACAAAACTACCGTTGACATGTACTCATTAACTATGAGTCTAAACATTCAAAACTAATTAACTTCTTGTAGGTCAATCATTACTTAACCCAATCAAAATACTTTTTCCTATATATATTGGAGATTATCTTCCTGAGAGGTAAATGCTGTGTATGAAAGTGATTGTGGACAAGACACAGAAATTGATAATTCGTCATTTACCGATTTTTTTCATAAAAAGTAAAAGTCTTATAAATATAATTTAAGTGGCTTCATTTAGATTCATGTCACTTTAATTCTGAGAAAAAAAATTGTTGAATTATCTGTAAAGCAGCACTGCGTTTTCAGCCTAGACGCGTAATTTTTTCGCCTGAGAAATTCACTCAGCTATAGCCTGTTATACAATAACCTCAAATTCAACGCACGTGGTAGTTTTGACAAGATTCGGTTACAAAAATATATTATCTATGGGTTAGAAGCATGCACGCAATGACATGGACAACTATTCCCTTGGTTTAACCAATGTTTATTTATTAGTTTCCAGCCGCTTATGACCCACTGGTAGCCCTAGTGGTTGTCCTAGCCTAGGACACAGTCCTCTCTGTGAGAATGGGCCGAAATCCAGCACGCGGGCCCAGTGCGTATTATAGATGGATGACAGATGACTTCGTTTTAGGTTTCCTCACGATGCCGGTTGAGAATTTGCAGTCAGCCGGACATTCACAAAACAATTGAAATGAAGGTGTTATTTAAACCTTAATTAGGTTGTAAAGGGTGTAAAACACCTCTTAACGAAGCCGAAAGGCACTTGTTCTCCTCGTCATTGCGATATTTTTTTTTGTTCTACACCATTCCTGGGAACCTTCTAGTTACGGAGATATTGGGAGTCAAATTTCCAACTTTTTGACAAGTTTTTTTTAAGCACAATGTTTTGAGTGCGTTACATTGAGTTCTACAACAAAAGATGATTTTTCACCCCAAAAAAAAGTCGTTTCCCAGCAAGAAATTTTGCGTAAAGTTAGGTACTTAGTTTGTACAGAATGCTTGGTTGACGACTTCGTGATGAGGTCTTTTACACCCTGTATATCTACAAATAAAATAATATTATCTCTTAATTTGAAAGGATGCTCGTAAAACACCATTTACCACCCAAAATACCCATCAAAACCGAAACCCAATCCTTCATTAACAAAAAGAAAATAAAACAAGGATCTTCGTAATTAAAATTAATAACAATAGGCTACAAGGACCGACCCGTCGTCGCAGGATCGTCGACCGGACACGCGCGAGCGAGTGCGCGCGCGCAGCATGCGGGGTGCATGACACCGCGCAGGTGGACCGCCCCGCACCTGCCTGGGAAGGACTAGACGCTCTGCTGACCTTTATGACGAGTAAAGGGCTTACGTAAGGGTAAATAGTTGGGGTCGTCAGCTGTAATGTCAAGACCGTTGGGAAGCATGGATGCTTAAAGTACTAGGGCCGTTGTCACTGTTGGAAGGTTTTCCTTGTAGGCTTCTTACTCTCTCATTATATATTTTTCTATGTTCTTATTCAAAATGTCGTTAGTAGCAGCTTAGTAGTTAATTTTTTAAATATTTTCAATCCCTTCGACCATGTAGGTAAGTCTTGTCAGCATCCAACTTCATAGTTTAGTTAGGCCATCACCGAAACTTAACCTAAACTTAGGGTTAGATAAACCTAGCTATTTACAGAAATCAGCGTCACATCATCACTTGACCGCATAGATGACCTTTTCCTATAGATTATTATTTAAGTAATTGAATTTATGATGATGAAAATAATAATCTACCTTTTATCTATTATTTTCAGAAATACCTACATCCACCACTGCTTGTCTCTGCATCACCCAAAGGTTGACTGGTAGAAAATGCCTATAGCATTAGGTCCGCCTCTGTATGTTGTGCTTGAAGTGTTAAATAAATCAATGACAGTTGAACCATCTATACGTGACAATGATATATAAACTATAGATACGTTGTCCGCACTCTAAAATGACAACATGAAATGAAGCCAATTGGCCACATCGCGCTTAGTTACGCACCAACCTTTCGCGCGACGCTACGTTTGTTTATAATTTAATAAATCCTGTGACGTGACTGAAGATGTATATTTATCTCCCTCTCGCAACAGGCATCCCGCCGTTCGGTGTCATATTTTCTTTCTCTTTCTTCACGCTTATAAGTAGTTCTAGTATTTTCGCCGTTTTTAAGCGCCGCGATGTTGGTTCATGACGTGTCTATACAGGGTGGAATTTTGTAATGCCACCTGGAGGGAAAGTACTCTTAATACTGCAGATAGAAAATTTTACTCAAAGGAAACATTCCTTTATTTTTTTTAAGAAAATAATCTGCATTCAAAGATTTTGAAAATTCGCGTACCACACTCGGGAATCGAACCGGCTAAATTCCAAAAAAATACCATCCTGTACTTTTATGGCACCAATCGATAGGGTCAATCATAAGGATCAAATCTCTCTAACAAATATTATAAATTAAATGAAAGGAAAACCATGAAATCTAAAGTTATAAATTCATTGGGATAAATTCAATACGATAAAGCACTTTTATTCATTCAAAAGAGGGATATTTACAAATGAAGAAAAAAGATTGCAATTTACAAGTATTTGTTTGAGAAAATTGCAATCTTCCTATCTAAATAATTCTTCGTCATTTTAATCAATAAATGTCGTCAAAAGATAATTGTTTATTAGGTTCTAACATAAGTAATTGGAGGATGGACCTTTGAGTAATAGTAGATTGTATCATAAGGGAGCAAAATGATATTTTTACGGCGAGGGCGCTTTTTTGAATCCAGAGCGAAGTGAGGGATTCTAGAGTAGAATCCCGAGCGTAGCGAGGGATTCTTTAGTAGAATCCTGAACGTAGCGAGGGATTCAAAGTACGTCGCCCGAGCCAAAAATATATTTTGCGCCCGAGTGATACACTCTACTTTTCATCACCCACTATGAGAAAATAAAAGGCGCCTTATAATTTTAACCGTCTTCAAAAAGGAGGAAGTTCTCAATTCGACTGGTTTTATTAAAATGTATTTACACCGATTACGCTAATATTTATGAGCCGATTGACGTGATTATTCTTTAGTTTGATGCGGAATAGTTGCAATTTAGTCCTATAAAAATTTAACATAGTTTGGTCCAGTAGTTTTCATTTTATGAACATTTTTACTTCAGTCGTGTGGTCTAATTTCAACATGTAAAATAAATGCATACCTAATATTTGGATAGGATATTACAACGAAAAATGGAAAAATAAAAAAACTTTTTTGCAAAAAATAAAACCGACTTCACAAAACACAAAAACGTTAAAAAATAACTTTAGCTTGAGAAGTCGGTGACAAAAAAAAAACTAAAGGTCACCGACTTCTGAAGATCTAAAGTTATTTTTCACTTTATTGTGTTTTTATTCACTGTCACTTGAAGAACTCATTTTTCAAAACAAAACCATGAATTTCTAACAATTCATGAAAATTGACGAAAACGCGGTCTGTAGTTCGCGCGTTTTTAATTTGATTTTTTTTTTATTCGGCCGGCGCGGCGGCGCCGGCGGCGCGACTATGGGCCGTCGTACCAGCCAGTCTTTATTCAAACAATATTTGCGTTCGATTTCTTTCGGCGCTGAACACTAAGATGTTCCAAATTCAAAAAGTGCGCCGCAAAGATAATGAGAGGTTTTCCTTTTGAGGTTTTAAAAAAAAACTTAGTTTCCAAGAACTCCATAGATGGCGTTGAACTTACTATGCCAAAGCCAAAACGCTTGAAAAAAAAAACATTGTGTCACGTCACATACTCTCGTTGACTGACACTTTCATTTGCTTAACCTTCCGAATATAACTAACATTTCTCGCGCTTTGTTAAAATCAGTTTTTTTAGGTTCCGTTCCTTGCATTATCATACTTACTCCTAGCGCCATCTATCCAGCGACTAGGGTAGAGCTAAAAAGAAAATCCCTCATTGCGGCGCACTTATAAAGAGGAATAAAAACTCATTACTGCCCGCTAAAAGTTTATTATAGAAAACACCACCTTTGGGTGCACTTAAAGGCGAACCAAGTCGTCCTTTTCGAATAGATGGGATGAAATAGTACATTGTTACCCTAGGGGTGAAAGTAACTTATTTAGTCCCGAGACGGGGTTTGGTGCCCGAGCGCAAGCGAGGGCGCTAATAGTTCGAGGGACTAAATAAGTCTTTAACCCGAGGTAAACACTGTGCTTTTCATTACGAATACAAGGAAAGTAAAAAAAAACATACAACTCGAAAAAACAAATGAAGATCGGAATTCGGATTGCCGCTTTCCCGCCTATTTTGCTTTTTTTTCTGTGGCCGGCCAGCTATTCAGCCATTACCTATTTTTCATTTTGATCATCGAAAAATGGTAAATATTTGTCCCAAATCTATGTTATTTTAAAGAAATAGTTGAAACTTAATTATAATAAAGTTATTAAAAAAAAATATATTCTTTAATTAATACTTAACTTTGTGTTATTTCAATTTTACATCGTGGCTGTATAGAAAGTTGGAACATGGTTCAATGGAAAAGTGAACCATTTTTTTTTTATAATTTGACAGCTGTCAGTTGAAAACGATTCTCCCTAGGGCTGAAAAGTGTTACTTTCAACCCGCTCCTCAGGCAACTTCAGACCTACTTTCAGAGTATGAGTAATGAAAAAGTGCTTTATGTTGTCCCATTGAATTTATAAGTTAATATTTTATGGTTTTCTTTTCATTTAATTTATCATGTTTGTTAGAGGGATTTGATCTTTATGATTGACCCTATCGATTGGTGCCATAAAAATACAGGGTGTTATTTTTTTGGAATTTAGGCGGTTCGATTCCCGAGTGTGGCACGAGAATTTTCAAAATCTTTGAATGCAGTTTGATTTCTATTCAAAAATAAAGGAATGTTTCCTTTGAGTAAAATTTTCTATCTGCAGTATTAAGAGTACTTTCCCTCCAGGTGGCATTACAAAATTCCACCCTGTATATAATACGTCATTGATACGTGATACATCTATTTGGAGCACCTCAGTTATGTCCCCGTCTTTATCTGAACCGCACTGCACTGTTTCAATATCTATAAGCATAGTGTATGCCGATTAGAATCCCAACTTTAGTACAAGTAGAGCTCGACAGTGCACTGCTTAGCATAATGTTCCGAGTAGGGGTCAGACTTACGCTGTTATGCTAAGTAGTAGTTCAATGGTAAATATTAAATAGGTGTTAGTATTCTCGATTTTTTGTTTGGTTGGATTTTTTCCTCGGAAATGCGCAATTGGAGATTTATAAATATTCAGGAAGTTTAGGACCTACTGAAAACGTTTGATGATTTTAATAAACCAAAGTTCCAGAAGCTAGTGAATCAATCATGAGGTTCTTCTGAGGTGCCTAGGTTGATAACACAAAGTCATCTGCCTAGCCTTTTCCCAAACTACGTTGGGGTCGGCTTCCAGTCTAACCGGATGCAGCTGAATACCAGTATTTAAAATGAAGCGACTGCCTATCTGACCTCCACGACCCAGTTAGTACTGGGTAATACGATACCCCTTGGTAAGACTGGTTGTCAGACTTTTTGGGCCGCTGACTACCTGTAACGACTGTCAAAGATCTACAAATGACAGCCGGGACCAACAGCTTAACGTGCTTTCCGAAGCACGGAGGAAACTCGGTATGTAAGGGTGATCACCCATCCACAGACCAACCTAGGCAAGCACGGCTTAACCTAAAGATTGACCGGAGCGGCTGTTATTATTTAGCCACGAGCTCCTCTTGATAACACAAAGTGTGGTCCTAAAAATAAAAGGCAAATGGTGCAAATCAAGAAACTGCATTGAAGTGACTTCAAGGGGTTGAAGACCTCTGGTGAAATATATCTTTGAGACGAACTACTGAATATTTCTGTTATTCTACGAAGTTTTCGTATAGACACGGCGTGCTAACCGGGAGTGCTCGAGTCGCCCATTACCGCGAATGACATCATAATAAAATTACCAAGTTGAACGATCCCTGAGTGAAGTGCGCCTTAGGAAGTAATCTCACTGCCAACTGGTGGTCGGAGTAACGGATTCTTTGCTTATAGTAAATCACCGTATTTGGAAAACCAACAAATTTGCTATATGTTGTTTTACTACTGCAATTAACTACTTAGAAAGTTGGTAGCAAACCAACCCAACCAAGGAAAAATGTTTGACTCTTGATTGTAGGTATATCAACAAGCTACCTGATTAAGTATTTCATCAATCCACTGCGAACTTGGTTCCAAACACGTAAAGGCGATTAAAGACTACACGAATTAGCATCCAATTACAAATAATTCAATATTTTGCAAGTACTAGCGAAGCAGCTAACAAGCGACCGGCAACCAGCATGTCCGGCGACCATGAAACGATGGCAGCTATGCATAATATCCGATGAAATTGTGCATAACTAGTCAATGACTTATGACGAACTGGGCATAATAACATTTTACCACAACGCATCGTGAGGCAGCCTCGGTAATTAGTCAGCTAGATATAATTAAAATTTATCGCGTCTTTCATTAGAAGCTTGGCCAGTCGGCGTGGCGAGGCAGCGGACCGCGTAGCTTTGTCTTGCTTTCTTGCACCACGGCTTTTACATTCACTATCAACGGTAAATCTTGGCACCATACTGTTCAATTTATCAAAGAAGCATCTTTCCACGCGACTGTAATGAAAAGTTAGAAGGAGCGAAATTACAAAGTTGCAAGGAGAGAATCTAGAATCAATAGTTTTCCTACCTAAGGAGTAAAATTTCCGACATAACTTTGGACCCTAATGACGTCAATATCTTCTCACTGCGACAAATGGATTGTTTAACGGTGAGAATTGCATTGAATTGCAATAAATTCAAGCTCCAACAACGCCTTCAACATTGTAAGAACACAGCTCAGCAGTCAGCAACGAGTAACCGGATATATACCGACGGATATGCTGCTGTCTAAACAAAACTGTCCAAGTCCAACGAAAAGAGAAAAATGGAGCATTAAGTTTTGTGGGCAGCGGTCGGCATCACGATTTCACGGAGTGGAGGTAATGGTGGCTATTAGACGCGTAGCGACACGGAAAATGGCGGCCGACGACCCGACCGACGCGATTTATCGTAGCCAAGACGCTTTAATTTGAACAGGTTAGTTTTTCAACGGATGTTCGGGGCAAGCGATTGACGGTAACCGCGATGTTTTGTGACATCCTGCGCCGGCGCCGCCGCAGCGCATCAAACTGTCTAATGCTCACCATTGCAGGGTTCGCAGGACTCTTTAGTACATTTCTTTTTTATCGTTTTTTATAAGAAAGGTAAGGACCTATTCAGTAAGCTCAGACTGGGGTTTTATAAAACTAATTAAACCAGAGAAGGAAGTCTGTCGAGTCCAAATTGCCGGCACGTCACCGTCAAAGATAGCTACCTAAAAGGATCTATCTATCTATACACACTAGAGCCGTCGGAGCCGCATGTGCCGGTGGCTTTAATACATTGCAAGTCAAAAAACTTAGCCATGCGACTTTTTCTACAATACAGTTGAGGTGACTACCTCGTTAGTCTACTAGTCGCAATCACGACTACTGAGCATGAGGTCCTGGGTTCGATTCCCGGGTCGGACAAATTGTAAATGGGTTTTTCCATCAGGAATTTCTCAATAGCAGCCACGGATTTAGGATTTATGCCCGGATGATTGCAATATGCTCGCCCCCTTACCGCCGCCTCGCGCCCTAGATAACTGCACTACTTTTAGACAAATGTTACTACTCTGTGAAAGACTTTTTAAATGACTTGAATTTATCCAGATTATGATTGTTTTTAATTGCAGATTTGACTACGTACCTGACTATAATATTATTAATTGACTTGACTTTTATTTCTGTTTTGTTTTGTTGACATTGTTTTGATTTTATTTAATTTTATTAATTTATGATTATTAATTTACTTGACTTAAATTTCTGTTTTGTTTTGTGGACATTGTTTTGATTTTATTTAATTTTATTAATTTATGTAATAATTTGCATGCCGTAAGGTAGACTGTAGCCGATCTCAATAATTTATGTACAACATCCTATAACTGCACCTACATTCCAAGCAAATAAAGATCTGATTCTGATTCTGATTCCCTTATTACATGGGACCTCTCCTAACCCATCGGGGGTGATTAGACATGCTGTTTGTTATGTAGTTTGAGTGTCGCCGGGCAACTGAGCACGCAAGTCGCAGACATACCGCGGCTTTGGTGTGTAAGGACCCATATCACTTTTTAGCCGTCTGACCATCCAGCGTATTTTTCGAGGAAGTTAGCCCATTGCATAAATATATAGTATAGGATCCCTTAAAGAACGACCTTCACCGAGCTAGTTAATGGATGAAAAGTATTTTATATCAAATTAAATATGTCAAAAAATATATTGCAGATGGGTTGACCATAATATTTCAGATTAATCATATTCTGGACTAAAATATTTTAGTCAACCCATTTGCAATATGTTTATTGACATATTTAATTTGATATGAAATACTTTTCATTCATTAACCAGCTCGGTGAAGGTCGTTCTGTAAGGGATCTTAGACTAATAGCTCTAATTAAAGCATTTGTTGTGATTTATGTTTAAGTTATCAAATTTTAGGTTCATTTCTTACACACTTAAACGTTCGAATTTGTTAGGACCTGCGCAGACAAGAGACTTTAGTCCGTAAATCTCATCGTCAACAATATAAACAAACAAACATTTTGGAGTGGTTACCGGACAAGTCTGCGTCTGAGCAAGCCTTAATGTTACCGTATATTCGAAATCGACGTTTGAATTCCACACTTTTCAGCTCTCCACCAAAAAAACCCTCAAATAATGTAAAAAATATTTTATTTAACCAGTTCAACAATAAAATTATTTACACCTTACAAATTACAGAGAAGGGACAATAATTTACTCCATATTTACAGAAAGTGACAAGCAGTGACATTGGACCCAGCATCTGCCTCGATATAAAATCACCTGTGGTTTTGTACAATCACTTTTCATCCTTATTACTTATGTCATAAGGGTCAAATGTGGTTGCACCACCATCGTCCGAAGTTGTGCGTTCCTACAAACCTTCCTTTAAATTAAAATTTATCTGGATTTATGAATTTTATAGACCGCACATGCAATTTTGATCATGTTCTCATTGATTGAACAGAAACCATTTATAACAATCTTTTACGTAGCAAAAAACATTTTTAGAAACAATCTTTTAAATAGGTATAGGTGTGACGTCATTTCTTTTTCGTAATTTTAGCAAACCCTTTTAAATTAATACCCACATCATGGGGGTGCATCAATGATATTATACAGTAAAAAGAGGTAGATATCGCACTAGCACGCACAAATTGTTGAGGACAAAGTGACACAATTTCTCTTTCTATCTTATACGTTCCGTATTATCTATCGCTGTCGTAGTTTTAAATTACTCGCAACGATATCTGAACGCCATTCAGTATGAACATGGCGTATCTTCTTTATAATATCATTGGGGTGCATAAAAAAGTCCTCCATATTTGGGAGTCCGCCATATTGGATTTAGAATGACGCCACTTAGCTAACCATGCATCCAAACTTAACGTGTATGCAAAAAATTAACTCAATCGGTTGATGATAACTGTTTTAAAATTCAGTTTTAAGATTTGAAAAGAAACATTGCAAATTAAATAAAAGCTTGTTACTAAAAATGTTTTTTCCGGAGCGGACGGAGACACCTCGCCGGTTATGTCGTGTTTGGTGGCTCTTTCTTTCATAAATAATAACATAACATTCACTAACCGACAGAAAGACAGAGCTTTTAACACGAGAATCCGTATTACAAGACTTTTCTTTAAATCCTCCTGATATTTTCTCTACAATAGGGTACATGCATGTTTTTTTTTATCACTCTAAACAAAACATAATAAAATCAGAAATAGCAAAGTGAAATTAACTTTTCAATATCTATAAAAAATGCTAAGTAATAAGCATTTGAAACTGCTGATTAGACAGAGAGATCCGATAAAGCGAATGACGTCATACTCTGCATCGACGCGACGTACAAAATCCATACTAAATTCCGTTTATCTAGAAAGAGATACAAACAAAAGTCTCAATTGTTATAACTTTAGTGTTGTTTGGCCGATCTGTCTTGTTTTCGATTTTTGACATTATTTTTATAGTACTTTAACATTCCGTATCGAAATAATAATAAAAAAATCATGCATATTCCCTATTGACAATCAACGTGAGTGAACTCGTGGGCACAGCTTACCAAATATGACAAAGAACGAAACATCTCATAAGCGCTCTTGTAACTGGTAAACGCTAAGAAAAAAACTAAGACAACGACTTGTCTACGTATTGAAATATTTGAGTATGGTAGCAGTGTACTTACTATGTATAGTTAGTCCCAGTTAAGATGAGAATAGCGGCCATTGATCCACCTACATTTATTAAACTTCTTAACTTTGAAAACCAAAATTAAGCCTGTTCATGTCTGGAATCGTCATCTATCGTGATCTTCAACATATAGTGTAATGAAAAACGATACATGGTTTGTTTGTTTTGGTTCGTACGAAGAGATATTAGGGAAATGGCAATGACCGCTATTCTTAACTGGCACCAACTATAAAATAGTTACAAATGACATATAGGCATACATACACTGGTTTATTACCCCATGTCTTAATCAAAGCGATTGATCGCACGAGAGGCTATTTGAATAAATTTAATGATGTCAAATCTCCAGTGCTTTTAATGGCTGTTGATACTAACCAATCACAATAGTTTAAATGAGATTTAGAATATACATTCAGAAACTAGATCGGCCTTTCAAAACTCGTGTAAGAAAATCTACTTTCAGATTCCTTTTAATCTATTCTTTTGAAGACTTGAACGGTTAATCGACTATTTTATTTAAATAGCAAATCCCTGGCAGAAAAACTAATAAATCTTTAAAATGATGATATTCTATTGATCGTTTGTGATAGAAGTAACGGACTACGCGCATACTCATTTGACGTCTGCGATTAACTTAAGATATGTGAATCTACAGGGTGTAAAAGACCTCATCACGAAGCCGTCAACCAAGCATTCTGTACATCAAACTAAGTAACTTTACGCAAAAAATATTGCTGGGAAACGACTTTTTTTTTGGGATGAAAAATCATGTTTTGTGATAGAACTCAATGTAACGCACTCAAAACGTTGTGCTGATGGATGGATTGAATAGTACGGGGTTCGTGGAGGTATTTAAAGTAAAAATCTTACATTAAAAAATTGTATTGAAAAAAAAACTTGTCAAAAAGTTGGAACTTTGACTCTCAATATCTCGCTAACTAGAAGGTTCCCAGGTATGGTGTAGAACAAAAAAGTGATCGCAATGACGAGGAGAACAAGTGCCTTTCGGCTTCGTTAAGAGGTGTTTTACACCCTTCATTTATGTGCTATATTTTTGACAGTAAGAAGCAAAATATAATGAAACAATGCCGACTTCGATAAATTAATATGATCCCCTCTGGAATGACTTTTAAAAAGCATATTATGGCATTAATCCTTTTAGTCGAGTATATAAAAAAATATATCTTATACCTAGCAGAACATATCGACGCTTATTCTATATTTTTAGTTCGCTCTCTTACATAATATTTACAATTTACAAGTAAGTACATTGCGTTCAACGAAACAGCACAATTAACAATAATTTTATTACACCAACTGTACAAATTTTGATCACAGACCAATTGCTAATTGCGTAATTTTATCTCGAAATATGACACATTTTATTTTTCAGATACATGCCTACTTATTCTCTCAACAATTTATCAAGGCAACACCAACTTATACAAAATTCAAAAAAAATATGTAATTGTTGTTTTTGAAATAAAATGAGCCTAAAATGTTGCTGTTCCATCTTTTGATACTAAAAAAATCTAAACACTTCTACAGGATAACTTTTTAATCATATTCCAAAAAAATGGGTATAATAAGTGAACGAAGTAGAAGCTTATGGCATACCTACATGTTTTTAATTTTATGCAAAAAAAAAAAAAAAAGAAATTTGCGTATGATTTGAAATTCGATAGTTTTTCAATGTTTTTTTTCAAAATTCCTCTTTCTTTGTTCTAATATGAAAAGTTTACTTAAAATTTGTAGCATTTTTTGATGATGGATCATTTTTTTTTAAACTGTGGTAAACAGGAAAAAAAAATAGGTATTCCATAAGCTTCTACTCCGTTCATCTAATATACCCATTATTTTTGAAAATTGATAAAAAAGTCATCCGGTATAGTTGCTGCCCGTTAAGATGACAATAGCGGTCATTGGCCCACCTACATTTATTAAAGTTCTTAACTTAGAAAACCAAAAATAAGCCTGTTCAGTATAGAATCGTCATCTATCGTGATCTTCATTTCTTTTTCCAATGAAAAACGATACGTATGGTTCATTTGTTTTGGTTTGTACGATATTAGGGAAAGGGCAATGACCGCTATTGTCATCTTAACTGGCACCAACTATACAGTTTCATAAATAACTATGGTTAATCTTATAAGTACCAATGTCTGTGTAAGTGCTCTTAATCTATACGACTGCTTCTAAAACTGACCAAAGAAATATCTAATGTATTGCACTACTAAGTTCATTGAGGGACACTTTTCAACCTTATTACTTAGGGCATAAGGGTGTTGGTGTGTAGCAGACCCTCAGTCAACTCTGTAGTACAAATGGGTAGAAAACATTCGATTCGATTAATTATTACCGAACGATTTCATCAAATTAACTTACGTACTTTCACGATCTACACATAAATATTTACTTTACAAATTAAACCAGAAACACAGTAAAAACTTATTTGATGGAAGTGTTCACGCTTTAAAAGCAGGTTTCTTTTTCAGAATTGCATATAACTGAATAGTTTGACGTTCACTTAAAGCGCTAGTTAATTATTCTGCTGTCATAAGATGAAAGGGCGCATCTGAGAAAACGTTATGCAGAAAAAAGCCGGCCAAGTGCGAGTCGGACTCGCGCAAGAAGGGTTCCGTACCGTAGCGGCAACAGAAATACATCATCTGTGTAAATTTCAACTGTCTAGCTATCACGGTTCATGAGATACAGCCTGGTGACAGACAGACGGACAGACGGACGTCAAGTCTTAATAATAGGGTCCCGTTTTTACCGTTTGGGTACGGAACCGTAAAAATGAGCCTTTCTAGATTTACCTTATTTTGTTTAGTAAGACTTATTTGAAATCTCCGAAGAGGTATGCAGAGGTTTACATATTTAATAGTACACCCACATTTCGCCAGTTATGTTTAAGTCCCATGTAAAAGGGGGCGACCCTATTGCCATCAACCGGGCACAAATCCAGACCCCGTGGCTGCTACTAATAAATTTCTGATGAAACCACCCAATAACACTTTGCCCGACCTGGGAATCGAACCTAGGATTTCATGCTCAACAGTTGATTTTCGCAGTTGTGCCCTTTATGATTATGGCGGCAGTAATTACTAATCCTAATGGAGATGGCAACTGTGAATGGCGCTAGAATAGTTTGTTCCAAGCATCGTCATTGGTAGAAAATCTGGTAATTACAGGGTGTAAAATACCTCATCACGAAACCGTCAACCAAGCATTCTGTGCATCAAACTAAGTAACTTTACGCAAAAATTATTGCTGGGAAACGACTTTTTTTTAGGTGAAAAATCTTGTTTTGTGGTAGAACTCAATGTAACGCACTCAAAACATTGTGCTGATGGATGGATTGAATAGTACGCGGGTCGTGGAAGTGTTTAGAGTAAAAACCTTACATTAAAAAATTGTATTTAAAAAAAAACTTGTTTAATAGTTGGAACTTTGACCCCCAATATTTCCGTAACTAGAAGGTTCCCAGGTTCCCAGGTATGGTGTAGAACAAAAAAAATATCGCAATGACGAGAACAAGTGCCTTTCGGCTTCGTTAAGAGGTGTTTTACACCCTTTATTTCAAAATGGCTTGACCTCATTGGTCAGATTGGGAACAAACTATGCTAGCGCCATCTGCTTTCAGCTTTCACCGGCCAACACCATTCGGAACACATTTTAACATTTTCTTGAAATAAGTTTTTAGTGTGCATTTTAATTCACACGGTATTTCTCACAGGCGGTTCCAAAGAATAATGCTCAATAAATAATATCCTCCAACAAAACAATTACAAAAACATAACACGGAACATTTAAATAATGTTTATATTCCTATTCTTTTTAAATATACACATAATCTCGTTTGCAATTATACTAGGACTTCATATTTTAGTTTCAAAATTAATTTACAACCATATTTTTAATAGCATATGACCTTTTAAGTAATAAGTTGTGTTAAAAAGCGTCTACATTTGTCTTTTATAGCAGTATTCAAGTACCAAAATGAATCACGGATAAAACATCGACAGGACAATGGTGAATAAGTCTTTAATTTCCTTTTTTTTTTCTCGCACTAGGATAGGATCCCAAATAATTATTATTAGTGGTAACACCGTCATAATATCGATGTTTCTATTCCAAATAGACCCAACCCTAAAGCATGGTTTTTATTTAAAGGGCAAACGCCAAGGTAGACCGCGAAATTCATATTTTCTTGCGTTTTTTTTGCAATTTGCTCACTATTTCATATAATTAAATGGACGTATAGGGGTGTATTGATGATTTTAATGATTAAAATTCTGTAAACCCATATTTAACGGTCGCGAATCATATTTTAATCAACATACAACATGATGAATAGGGTAGATGACAAAAAAATCGAATTAGTCCGTTAGATAGATTTCCAAAAAATATTGGAAACGTATTTTTTCTTTTTTCACGTAAACAAAAAATAAAGACGATATAGTGCGTCGAGAACTCGCGTGACTTAACATTTGAGTACATTTTTTACTTAAATGTGACGTCACAACCCCCCAACTCATGATCTTTGACACGTTTTATTTTCGTAAATACAATAGTATATAATATATAGTAGTAGTATATAAAGTAGTTGTATATAATTAAGTTGATAAAACAAAAAACACGTATTCAATATTTTTCGATAATCTAACTGACGAACTAAACAGAATCATATTTTTTTAGTCAGTCATCATACCTATTGCAAAAAACGAAAGAGATTTTGAATTTCGCGGGCTACCTTAGTGCATTCTTTTTAACAAAACCTTTGCTTCGCTAATCATACAAAAAATACACTACCGATACACAGCACTTTCATAGGTTGCGGCACAAAAGGCTGAATCTACAAACACGCGCACTGGAAAACCGCCATTCATTCTAACTTAATAAGGCGTAGTTTCCCTTAAAGTCTGTGTCACTCAAGTCAATAAGGATTGGGGACGTATATGATAGTACAGCGACGGTTCTATTCGTCGCTGCTCGAGTCCTAGCTGTCGATATGGTCGGGCTCCATCTTAGGACTGGGCCGGAGGACCATTTTGTCCTCGCCGTCTCCATCATTGTGCACTGTCTCTATGGTAAGCATCATTTTTTCATCACAACTGTCGTCGCCGGAGTCTGAGTACATTGATTGCGTTGATGTTGCTACTTCCTGAAAAATAAAATTAGTTTTTGTTAGGAATACCAAGTAGGTCTAATGGTTGCATGTTGTCAAATTCATAACATTTAAATTACAGCTATCGTCGTTGAAGTTAATTTTTGGTGGTTTTGACATCGTGATTTTCGTAACCCTTTGCTAAAGAATCAGAAGACGTGTTTTTTCAGCTAACCACAGAAACAACGTCAATGGTGTCGATTCTGTTGTGCACAAACTAAACTTAATTTAGGCTATTGCTATCTTTTTTTCTCTAATAAAACGAGAAAGAGACGGACGTAATTTAGAGCTGTCAAATTAATTTGGAACTAATATTTCCATGCAAATAAAGGGTGCACGTAAAAACATGTCGACTAAACACACGGTGAAGCGCAAGGTATAAACTAGTTTGACATCTCTAACTTAGTTTATAGCTATAGCCGTCCTTTGCTCGCACTACCTTTTAGTAATAGATAGCAATAGCCTAAATTAAGTTTAGTTTGTGCACAACAGAATCGACACCACTATCTAATTTTAAGAAAACAGAAATATTGAATAGCATTGTACCATTACTTAGGTATAATAGGCTAGTTTCCACCATCAATAAATGGCAAATATATTTAGTCCGTCAGTTAGAGCATTGGAAAATAATGAACACGTATATTTTGTTTTTGTAAATCAATGAATATTGACAAAGATAAAAGGCATCAAAACTCGAGAGTGGGGGCTCGTGACGTCAGAACGCACTAAAAATTATAGCACGGCGTGACGTATCTGATAATTTTAAAAGCGTCGTATCTTTCTCAATTTTGATTTACGTAACAAAATAAAAAATACGTGTCAAATATTTTTTGATAATCTAACTGACGGGACTAATTAGATTTTTTCAGGACACAAGCATATTATGCAGTGTTTTCACTCTCCTGTAAAGTTGCGTTGTTTGACTTAAGTGGTGTTAGAACTTCAACAACGATATCAATGTTTGTTTATTTGTTTGTTTATAGTCTCCAAAAAACATATTCTCCACAAAGTGTTTATTTATTTTATTTTACAGTTTTAGGAAAACTTACAGCAAAAAATTTACACATGATTAAGAGTAACAAAATCAGGGCCAATTAAAAGTTTTCACAGATAGAAAAGAGCATGCAGGGAAGAAGTGGCACAAAAATCTTAATTGTGGTCAATAACGTGGCTCATATAAGTGGTCACCTCCGCTTATTAAGCTTTGCTAAACAAGAACAATATTGCGTCGTTGGTAGACCCAATTCATATCCCCTTTCTTCAAAGGCTTTAAGATTGTCAAAAAACATCGGACTTACCGTAATTCTATTCTTGGTGTGTATGCGCACGTGTTTAGCGAGGTGGTCTGATCTCATGAACCGTTTCCGACATTCGGGGCACTCGAACCTCTTTTCACCCGTATGTGTTCGTCTGTGACGTTGTAGCTCGTCCGATCGGGTGAACCTGAGGGCAATAATATAACTTTTAGATAGTTGGCACATTAATAGGTCCAGGTACTTCAAATTAAATAATAGTTATTTATGCAACTGTTGTATAATAAGGGGTATTAAAACACGAATGTGGGTTTATCACACGAGGCGAAGCCGAGTGTGATGATAATATCACATGAGTGTTTTAATACCTAATTATGTACAAATAAAAAATCCATTCAAATAAAATATCTCCTGTGTCGATGGCCAGTCTGTTTTGAGGTTGGCCGTCGTGACAAACGATCAGGTGGCCTACCATGACATACTCTTTAAAGCAGTATTGTTTAAATCTTATTGCATTGTGGGAAAGAGATGGTGCTAGACGTCCTCTATAGCACCGTCTCCTTCCCACACTAGAGTGACATTAAATTCGAGTCTTCACGATTCGCGCTCACAACATATGTTTACTAGAATATCATTGGGGTAAGTCCACAGAAATGTAAAAAACAGGAAGAAGTGGCAAGGGGGCGTGTCGGTGTCCGCGCGACATGCCCAATTGGCCATGTCATAGGCAAATGGCCATCTCCGCGAACTAGTGTACTTTCGACCGCGATCGTGACAACTTATAGCAATTCCGTGTTGTTCAGGGGTTTTGTGTAAAAACCGAAGCATGAACCTAAACTTTGTTGATCACGGAATTACTTATCATATGTAAGTACAAGTATTTTACTATATTTGTCTTTAAAATCATGAAAAACAACAAATCGTAAAATATTTCTTGCTTTTACTATGTTATGTTTGTTTTCAAATATCACAGCGACTGTACTATTTTTGCAATAAATACATTACTCCTTAACCACTACCTAAGTTTGTCGCTAAGTGACTGAACAAGAATGTAAAAATCACAAATCGATATTTCATTAAGCGGATGAATCACGTAGTACGGCCGCTGCTTCTTGCGACGAGTTAGTTATGTGCTTGTGCAGATCCACTAACGTAGGCTATCGACAATGTCGATTGATGAATTAAATATTGCTATTTTAGTTTTATTATTCAATTTGTCAACCGTTCTAACCCGGTTGGAAGATCGATGTCAAATAATGTTGTTTTATGTATTTTGATTGTTTTACAGCATAGTAGAGAAATGCGTAACCAACTTTCGTAAAGTTAATTAAAATATAAATATAAAAATCAGGTTAAATCGGTGGAGTGTTTTTTTGGCTTTGAATTATCGTATTCTATGCCTTATCCTCGTGCTACTAACTACTGTTTCAATAGGCCATGACAGCCTAAACCAATGTAACCGGATATTTTATTGTTTTAATTTACTTAATAATATTTTTTAGCTACATATTGTTTATTTTTATTATAATATTATATTCTGGACATTATTTTTTATTTAATTGTTTTCAACACCCCAAAAAAATATTGTATAATGTATAATAATAAATGAAAGATTCGATTTATTCAATCACTAGCGTACCTATGCTTTTGCACAGCACAACGATAGCGACTGATGTTCTTGTGTGGGTAAGTTGTACGGTGCATGGTAAATACACGCTGTGCTTGATGTCACAAGGTTTATAATTGATTGTGTAGTACGTTCAGTTTTAAGAAATGCGGGTGTGTGCGCGACTCCGTATCTATTACTTTTACTGAACTGCATGTGTAGTAGTTGCCGTGTGGTAGGGGCAAAGTTGGAGACACAGGATTCCGATACATTTTCGTCTAGCGGGCATATCTTCTTCTTTATTATATCTATGGGCAAGTCATTTCCTTTTTTTGTGACCAGCAGTGAGAGAATGAGATAGTGATATTTCCCGACTGTGGCGAAAAGGGTGGTTATTATTTAATTTATTTTTAAATGTAAGAAATTCACTCAAATTCGCGTCAGAATGCGCGTAGTCCATTTTGGTATGGCTTCCTAAAGCCATTTACAGCAACCAAATTGCTTCCAAAGCGAAATCTATAGCCTACCTACCTACCTTTGACCAGTCAGTTTATATTGAAGACGAAACCAGCCTCAGTCAGATTTGACTGTTACCAACCATTTACAAAGCATAACTACGGGCAATATATTCACAGCTACAAGCAACTACAACAAAAAGTAACTAGACGGACTAATTAATTTCTAAATCATCAACAACTTGAGATTTGATAGCAGAATTATTGTTACTCAAAAACTAGGAGTGTAC
Source organism: Xestia xanthographa (assembly GCA_905147715.2). Lineage (NCBI taxonomy): Eukaryota > Metazoa > Arthropoda > Insecta > Lepidoptera > Noctuidae > Xestia > Xestia xanthographa. Next base: position 7,160,468 of record LR990655.1, read on the forward strand.
AATGGTGTCGATTCTGTTGTGCACAAACTAAACTTAATTTAGGTTATTGCTATCTTTTACTAAAAGGCAGTGCGAGAAAAGGACGGCTATAGCTATAAACTAAGATAGATATATCAAACTAGTTTATGCTATGCGCTTCACCATATTTTTAGTCGACCTGTTTATACGTGCACCCTTCATTTGTATGGAAATATTAGTTCCAACTAAATTTGACAGCTCTAAATTACGTCCGTCTCTTTCTCGTTTTATTAGAGAGAAAAAGATAGCAATAGCCTAAATTAAGTTTAGTTTGTGCACAACAGAATCGACACCAATATCTGTCATTTATGAGTGCAATAAAGAATTAGGTAAAAAAAGAAGAAGTTAGAAAGAGTAAGAAAAGATAATTCGAATTACCTCTTGCCACAGAACAACCAATTGCATAGGAAAGGTCTTTCGCCCGAGTGCCACCTGAGATGCGCTCGGAGATGCGAAGTCTTCCCGTACACCTTGTTGCAGCCCGCTATATGACATACGTGCTGTTTCTTGCGATCCACCAGGCGACTGCAATTAAACGTTCTTGTTAGTGTCACGCGATCGACGAATTAAATAAATACTAGCTGTTGCTCGCGATTTCGTTCGCGTGGAAATTTTGATGTGTATGTGTGAGACAAAAAAATAGCCTACGACCTATTCTCAGACCTACTAAATCATCATCTGCCTAGCCTTTTCCCAACTACCTTGGGGTCGGCTTCCAGTCTTACGGGATGCAGCTGAATACCAGTATTTTACATGGAGCGACTGTCTCAGACCTACTAAATATATACAAAAAATTTCATCAAAATCGATCTAACCGTTTTGGAGGAGTTCGATAACAAACACTGTGACACGAGATTTTTAAACATTAGAAAATATATATTTATGGACACGTCTGTGTTGTACGACGGTCGCCCGTCGGATGGTCTATGACTCTATGCGGATAGTTGGTACGACTGAATGCTCTTCACCGCCTTGGTTATGTGAAGAGCAGTGCACGAAGAGCACTACGTCATTTGGCAAAGTGCCACGAATAGCACTACGCATCTGGCAATGTGCCAGCCGAGGATTCGGTACAATTTGACGTTGTTGAGCATAACGTCATTTTTGGCAAGACGCCTATTGACTTAGAGGATTTTTGGAATATGGAATAAAAGATAATGTTTACAAACAGAATGTATTAAAGTAAGATATATAGTTTTGATTTGCGTACAGTCAAAGGTCAAAATTCCACTTCCACCGCAATGCACATTATCGTTTGCGCTATACGGGCGGCGGCGCCTATACACACATACGCATATTTATCCGTGTGAGTGATGTTCCAACGCTAACAACCAATTTGGCCACCGTATCACTTACACAACTCATTGAAATTTGTAATAACAATCTTAAGCGGGCAACAAGTTGCTAATGTGTAAGTGTTGTCAAACGTTCTTATAGAAGAAGGTCATAAGTACCACCAATATTGCTTTGCCATTGTGTTGCGAGATTGGCAGTCGACTTCTGACTGTTACTGTACATAGTTTTCTTTTATATCACCTAGTCTTTTATATCTCAGTTCTAGTTCTTCTTTTATTAAATTATAGAGCCATATAATTTATTTTATTGTGTATTTCTGTAGAAGTCCTTTGGCATACTGATATCTTAATTCTTGTATGTAGTCATCCATATGATGGCAGCAATGATGTTTGTGGATAGTATTGAAGTGTTTGTTGATGAAAGACTTCATAGAGTGTAGTAGAATGACTTTGTTGAAAGAGTCCGACTCATTCGTTGACCTGCCGGGCGTAGCCCAGGCGTCAACGTCAGATGCAGAAGTCATATTTTGCTTAAGAGCCTGTATTTACTGTTTTGGTGATATTGGGCGATCTAGATCTCGGTATCTATAAGACCTAAGAGTTCGCTATTTGGACACCATTAAACTTGGACTTATAATCATTAAATCTGTTGAAGCGAAAACACGATTGGATAAAAAAATCACGATAGAAAAAAAAGACAAAAAAACTCGTTTTGCACTTATTTTGTGTTGGATCTCTGAAACCCTACGGAAGTTAATGATGATTTTTAGCCTAATAGATAGGTAACAATATTATCTAACATCGTGTTGACTTAATTTTTTATTTAGACGAAAATTTGATTTTATAAAGAATAAAAACCACTCATTTCGCACTATTCGGCCGCAGTGACTGACGTAACAACCGCTTTGTAGTGCAAGCTGATTAGAACGTTATTTTAACAGTATTACAGACGAAGTTTGAACCACCACAAATAGAGTTGCTAATCTAAGGTAGTATAGGCTCTTAAGCGGGGAATATTTGCTGGCTCAGACAGGCGAGCGAAGCGAGCTACTGCTGAGTGCAGCAAGGATCACCGCAACCGACTTGCGGACAGAAGATATCGTCGAGCCTTTTCGTTTTTTGTAGACCACATTTATTTATTTTATATATGCGCACGTATTCAGCTGCATCCGGTAAAACTGGAAGCCGACCCCAAGACAGTTGGGAAAAGGCTAGGCAGATGAGATATATGCGCACGTCCGGGTTGTACGACGTTCATGCGTCGAATGCGGCTGTGCGGATAGTCTGACTCACTGCTCGCTCTTCACCACCTTGGTTATGCGAAGAGCAACGACTTAGGGGGCCTGGTCACAAAGATGACAATAGGCAGAAGTGGTCACTGGGATGACTACTGTTGAAGCCACAGGGATGGTTACGGGGCCTGGTCACAAAAATGACAATGGGCAGAAGTGGTCACTGGGATGACTACTGTTGAAGCCACAGAGATGGTTATGGGGCCTGGTCACAAAGATGCCAATGGGCAGAAGTGGTCACTGGGATGACTACTGGTGAAGCCACAGGGATGGTTACGGGGCCTGGTCACAAAGATGACAATGGGCAGAAGTGGTCACTGGGATGACTACTTTTGAAGCCACAGGGATGGTTACGGGGCCTGGCCACAAAGATGATAATGGGCAGAGTTTGTGACTGCGATGACTACTGTTGAAGCCACAGGGATGGTTACGGGGCCTGGTCACAGAGATGACAATGGGCAGAAGTGGTCACTGGGATGACTACTTTTGAAGCCACAGGGATGGTTACGGGGCCTGGCCACAAAGATGATAATGGGCAGAAGTGGTCACTGGGATGACTACTGTTGTAGCCACAGGGATGGTTACGGGGCCTGGTCACAAAGATGACAATGGGCAGAAGTGGTCACTGGGATGACTACTGTTGTAGCCATATGGACGTTTACAAGATCACAGGGATGACTATCGAAAGCCACAAAGATGGCTGTAAGACCAACCGACATTGCTGATTCAGATTTAGGGACATTACTACTAAGATAGCTAAATTGTCTGTTTTATTTTAAGTTTTATTAGTTCCGGACTTGCTCTTTGCTTGGCTGACTATTCTGAGTTCTAGATTTTGTAGCTGGACAGACTATGTCAACAAACGACGTGATTTTGACGTAAACGTCTCATGATAATGAGACGGTCTAGCTAGACTGATAATTTTGGAACAAGAGAAGTTTGAGACTTTCTCTTGGTGAAGTCAAAATGACCGAACGGTACCCTGTGATGGGAATATCTGGTATTGCAGGTTTACACACGAGGACGTGTGTCATGCAGGATGGCCAAAAAAATCAGCTGTTCCATACATTTTGACAAGTTATGCGAACAATTTTAGGGAAAAACAGATTTTTTTTTCGCGATTCAGGGTTTAGTCCCATAGTAAAAGTTGTTTAGAATGATGAGTACAATGACTGGTGCAAGTTTATCGATATCGTCCGGAAACATGGTTTATATATACATATTAGCGACATTCGCTTTCGGGCATTAATAACAAGAAGTTTCAATGTATATGGCCTTGTAATTATGTAAGTAGATAGCTAAAATGATTATTTCAGAATTCAGAAGCCTTATCAGAAACACGCGAAGTAAACGTAACGTAAATTCGAACAGCTCTAACGACAGGAGCCCTACTCTCTAACGTCCGTCCGTCCATCCGTCTCTATCCGTCTTTTTCACTCGCACGAATCTGCAGACGTGCGCGAGAGGGACGGATAGAGACGGACGGATGGACGGACGTTAGAGAGTAGGGCCTCTGGGCCTCAAAATTCTTGTTCGTTTTACTACATTCACGCTAGGCCCACAGCGGCAGACAGCAGAGAATCAAGATAGTACCCTATTTGAAATGTATTGCCCGTGGCTTACTCTGACAGCTGGTTGGCAGCACCAGTTCTGCAACGCAGAACTGCAACTGCAGTTCTACATCGTTGACGCTAGACCAAGCATAAAATCAAGAATTTTCATGTGCCGAATTGCGGCTTCGTCAGTGTTGTTGTCGTTTGCGCCTATTATAATTTTAATATATATTACAGTACATTTGTACCATTTCTTGAAGACATTCACAAGAGAGCCGAGGTTACCGACGTAGCCTGAAGAATTGCCAAACTTAAGTGGCAGTGGGCAGGGCACATTTCTCGCAATAAAGAAAGAAAGAAAGAAAAAGCATTTATTAGCCCGCACAGGACAAAACACAAAAAATAAAAATGGTTAAATTAACAGTACTTACAAATAGTAAAAATAAAAAATAAACAAAGAGAAAAATAAAAATAAAACATTAAATGAAATTGGTCATGTACGAGGCCAAAAGGCATCATATCTCAGCATGATGCTGTAACATTTAAAAAAAAAAAAAACGTCACAGCGCTGGTATTCTGATAGGGCCCAAGTGTAAACGAAAAAATAATACAAATATGGGTAGAATAAATACAATACGGATCAATACGGATGGCCGATGGGGCCGAAAAGTTGTGGAGTGGCGACCGCGAACCGGAAGACGTTGCGTTGGAAGGCCTCCCACTAGGTGGACCGATGCCCTGGTGAAGGTTGCGGGAATCCGCTGGATGCGAGTCGCACGGGACTGGTCGATGTGGAGACACTTGGGGGAGGCCTATGTCCAGCAGTGGACGTCTTTCGGCTGAAATGATGATGATGTTGATTGTAATAAGAGTACTGACTTCTCGCCCTGGTCGCAGTTGGGGCAGGTGCAGGCGACGCGCTTCATGAGCCGCTTGCCCTGGCCCGGGCTGGAGGGCCGCAGCTTGGCGGCCTCGCACTCGGCAGGCTGCGGCGTGCTGGCCGCGCTGCCGTTGCCGCTCGAAGTACTCACGCTGACGACTTGCCACTTGCCTGGTTCGTTAGGGTCTTGCTGGATTTGTTGGCCTGGAATAAACATTTTGGATATAAGAAAAACGGTCCGCAGCGATATGCACATTTCTGCGACGGAGCTCAGACGCAGATTACAATAACATTTCTTCAAGGATCGCGCCTCGCAGTCTGTTTTGGACAGACCCGCGCCTCTCATAGTCACCCGCCTAAAGATATATATACCCACTAAGTTCAAATATCTGAGTCACTGGGTTTCGGAAGACCTAAAGACAGCCAGCACATTACCCGCATTAAGGAAAGGGCATTTGTTGCAAAATGTTGGGGGGCTTATTTGCAAAATGTTCGCCTGAAGTTAAGGCTAGTCGTTACCTTAGTCTGTGTTTTTTTATCCCTAAATATGGTTTCACACCAATTATCTATCTGTGTCCGCTTTGCGGGCAGTGAAAGTGTTCAACCACTTATCAAAACAAGGATACTTAATTTATAAACTTTCTCACTTTTTTTCGTTTTGTCAGCAGTCAACATTTTGTATTAACATTCTAATCTCTCAATTTATGTAATGAGGCTGTTTCTGGTGCGACTGCTCTTATTGATAAGTATTTAAATAACATTTAAGACCCTGGATTGGACTTGTTTGCTGAGGAATGGAAGATGATAATGTTTGTGGTTCTCGATCGAGTAAATGGTACTAAATAAATAAAATTAAAAACAAAACATAGGAAAGCATTATACTACTTGATGTAGTGAAAGAAAACAAGGCGTGGTTAAGGTGTGACTGACACTGGCAGAGCCACCATCAGGGATTTTAATTTTGATAACACAAAAATTTAGTCGCTAATTAGTCGAAATTAGTCGCCAAGTTACAGATTCAGTCGGTGTGTAATTAAAAAGATATTAAAGAATTCAATAAAATCTGTGTGTTTTGTGTTCTTGTGCTTTCACTATTACTATTATAACTCTATACGTGAGGACTTGTAATTGGCTTTCTGGTGACTATGGTTTCCTTTTTTTCTGTTTTTATTAGCTGTAAGTCCTCCGTGTTTTAAATAAATAAATAAGCATAACAGTTCATTTATCCATTATGCGTTTACAGGCGACATAATAATAATCGACGGACGTACGCCCTGAAGGGATAGGCATAGTTGTACAATTGTACATACAGGATTACTGGTAACTCGACGTATTCCTGCCAGGACGTCATAGTAGTGTTAAATGAAAAAAAAAATAAGCCACCAAATGTTCTACCCAAGTTCAGTAGCTTTTGAGTTAGTTGGATTTCTGCTCTTTTATGAAAAATCCCAGATTCAAATGATTTATCATTTGAAGCAAATTTTAAAATGATTTACGGCGCGACTGTACTGAAATTTAAGTAATAGGGTATATGCATGATTTTTTTTATCACTCTAAACAAAGCGTATTAACATCAGAAATAGCAAAGTTTTTTTTTTTTTATATCTACAAAAAAATACTAAGTTATAAGCATTTGAAACTGCTGATTAGACAGAAAGATCCGATACAGCGAATGACGTCATTCGCTGCATCGACGTACAAAATCCATACTAAATTCCGTTTATCTAGAAAGGGATAGAAACAAAAGTTTAAATGGTTATGACTTTTGTGTTGTTTGGCCGATTTATGTCTTGTTTTCGCTTTTTGTCATTATTTTTATAGTACTTTAACATTCCGTATCGAAATAAAAAAAAGAAAATTTATGCATATTCCCTATTATCATAGTTGATGGTGTAGCAGATCTTTGTTATTAATTAAAAGTTCTAAAATGCCTAAAATTTTAGCAAAAATTGGCTTCAAATGATTCAATTTCGGATTTTTCATAAAATCTAACTTAATAAACCTTCGGTAGAAATTTGGTGGCTTAATTTGTTGCATTTTATCCCTTCAATGACTTCCTACAAGGAATACGTCGAGTTATCAGTAACCCTGTAAGTATAATACACACATATTTCACCAGCTGTTTGCTCAAAAACAATACCAAAGTGTTGTTGTTTGATTCATTTGAACTTTGTAACAAAACATTCTTAGTTTGTAAACATGTATTTAATGGTATTCTTGAGTTTAATCTAAAAATAAAGTTCAAAAAATTGATAATAAAAATTCTAAAGTAAGTAAGTATATAAAAATGCTCAAAATTCTAAAGTATATAAGAGTAGTGACCACACAACACACTCCTGTATTTGTAATATGTCATATTATTAATTCCTATTAACAACTATTTCCATTATTTATTGTTTATACAGATTTCCTTGTTCCTTAATAGAAAAATTCATAACTATTGTCCATGGGACAAAAATAAAACTTCATGCATCCTAATTGTTTGACCAACACTTGACACACAACTTTTTATCACACGTTTATAAAATATATCAGGTACCTACTTACAAAATTATGGACATTATTTTTAAAAGAAACCTAACTGCTAAAGTTCTACAGCTGGTAACCTAATTGACACAAAGTCTAAAAAACTCACCTATAAGCGGCTGTGCACTTTGAGGTTGTGCCTGCTGCAGCTGAGCTAGTTGCACTCCTGGTAACCCAAGAGCAGGCACTAACTGGACTGCTCCACCCAATCCGCCAACACCCAACGTTGGCACCTGCAAACACAATAGAATACAGCTCCACAGCCAACAAACCAACATCACACCCACCAATTAAAGATCGAACGAGTTTCAAGCCGCCGACACACAAAGAGGTTATGTTTTCATCATAGAATATTCATGAATGCCAACATAACCTTAAACTCTGTTCACAGCGTAAAATAATACAAGATACGTCATCTATTCAGATATTCCTTCACCGGAGTTAGTCTTGTTAATAAATGATGGAAATGACATTGTTGAAACTGTCAATTTAAGTCTTGTATTGGATCCGCCCCGATACATGAATACACATAGATTTTCGGAGTTTGCAATCATAATAATCATTGAAATCACTAAGTAAATAAATAAGCCTTAAAACGCATACAAACCTGTATATTAAATATTTAACCTCACAAAAAACAATCAAGAGTTTAACCCACAAATGTCGCGCAGGCTCACTCACGACCGACGACGGCAATAAACTCGTTCGGAATCTAAACTCATGACGAACAACAATAACGGTTACGCTCGGGAATATTCGTGCGAGAGCGCCGAAGATTGCCGAACGCAATACCTGTACGAAGTTCGTGGGGCGTACATTGCCCGATGCCGGTATGACGGTGACTTGCTGGCCGGTGCTTGTTATGATGGCCTGGGAAGGTTGTTGCTGTTGTAAGTTCCCCTGATCAGCTGAGACCGCCTTTATCCGTATCCAAGCAGCGTAATAGATATAAATATTGGGGTTTTTAGATATGGGTCGACTAGTTACTTACAGTAAATACATGGGTTAGTTAGTGTGATTTGTATTTTCAGCTTCAAAAAAATTTGTAGTTGATATAGAGTTGTTCCAGACCTGACAGACAATTTTTAAAAACCATTTCTTACCCAACAATTTAATATGAAAGATTGTGAATCTGGCCCTCTTTTATAAGTTTCAACTAGTGACACTGGTAATATATTCAAAATCCCCACTAAAAACACAATGTGCAGCAATGAATTGTAATAGAACTGTGCAATGTGAACCAAAACTAGGAGACAAAAACGCGGGAAAATATTCATTGATAAAAACTGTGCCCTCTTCTCTTTTCAGGTACCGGTGTCGCCCATCTCTTTCACACGGGGCAAGCAGGATCAACAAAAAGAACTGCGATGTGAAAGAATTCGACACCCTTTTTTATGCACTTTCGAATTTGGGTTCATTCAATTTTTTTTACTCAGTTGTAATTATTTGAGTTCACAAATCAGCGAATTATCGCTTGTAATACTATAAGTACAGAGTTGTCAATTTTAGTAAAAATAGTAAGAAGTTTGAGATATCTGTCAGTGTCAGGTGGACGATGAGTATTATCCTATAATACTCATCGTCCATCGTATAGGTGAAGAAACTGAATAACTCCTGAATATACCACATTTTAATAGTAACTAGAATAATTAGTAAGTATCTAAATCTACCGAAGAATAAAATGTATGTATAAAAAATAATTAGAATTGAATAAACGAACTCAAAATCTATAAATAAGAATAAAAAGCCAACTAGAACTAAACACGCAAAACAAAATTACCACCTTAACCCCAAAAGAACAATGGCCACAATTGGGTAGTTGACACAATCAATCAATTGATTTTTATACATTTTAAGAGATGTTATACTATACACGATTCACCCATAGATTTTTTTAGAAATAACAATATACCTGTGATTTCACTAATTTGGCAACGCTATTATTTATAGATTTCAAAGCAACTAAAAATTCGTGAGACTTATGCTGCCTCACATGGACTTTTTTTTTTTCAGGCTTCGCACGGTTTGTGCATTTAGCCAACTGGAATTTATAAATATTATATATATATATATATATATAAATATTATATTAATATAAAACGGAATTTGGGATATAGGATCAGTAGGATTCTACCTAATTATATTAATAATGAATGATGAGATACAATAAATTGACGAAAAAAAAAATATAATTACAATTTATAATTATTATTGGTAATGAATGAAGGTATACATTTATATACAGGTAAACTATTTGTACAAAACAAAGAAAGAACTGAAGTAGGAAAAGGAATACGGAGAGACAACAGATCACTGAGAAAGGAAGAACGGTCATATAAAGGACAGAAGAAAAGGATGTGGTTCAAGTCGCCCATGGACCCTGACGGGGTAGCGGGACTGTTCGAAAGAGATACCGTGGCCCCGGAACACAAAGGACGATGAACGAACATGGATGGGTTTTAGTCAGTAAAAGTCTGACACTATCCTGCTCCGCCCAGAGCGGGAGGAGTCATTTGATGATTTCCCATCCGAAAATAAATAAATATGGTCGCCCATGGAATTATTTATAATGTCACCAAGAGTGAATATATGCTCTATAAGGCCACTGGTAGATGTCCAGACTCTGTGCCAGACGTTATAAAGCTGAATGGGCTCCATTTATATAGAGTGTCCAATTTCAAGTATCTTGGACATTAAGGTGACACATCACACGGGCTCGAACTCATTGGTGGGCGTGGCCAAAAAGCACGCTGTCTCACCTGGCATCGTGACCGACAGAGATAGTATCAGTGATGAGCAGTTAGACGCTAGTCTTCACGCGCGTCTAGTTCGTACGCACACAGTCAGCGTTCCGAACAAAAACGAAGTTATATAATACTTTCGTCTGACCTTTTATTTAAATGCGCTAAAAGGAATAAAATAAACTTTTTCTTTAAAATTTTTACTATCAACTTATAACGTCATCGTCACTACATTATTCGCGAGATTAGTGGCAACAATAATATTGTATAACTATATTGTTTGTTATTGTTCGCCAGGTCTGCTAATCCCTCGAGAGAAATAAATGGCTGTGAAGCCAGCAGAGTCTGGACGTTGGTCGGCAGACGACTACTTTATATTGTCATCGTGGTACTGTGGATTTCCTTGGCCTGATAAAGTTTAGGATTTCCTTTTCAGGGCGTATCACGTCGGAGTCACCAATTTAGTGGTTGTTGTACACTAACTAAATTAAATTAAAAATGTTCATAATTCTATATAAATTTTGTCAACACAAGACAGAGAAGTGACAGATCAGAAGAAAAGTAAAAATTGTATCGTGAAGGTTTTATGAAGGTTTTATGTATGTAAAGTTTCTAAATAAGTAGGTCGCTACACCATATTATAGGGTGTGCGTTTCGATGGCGCGACCACGGCGTTTTTTTTTAAATAACTATGCCATGATTTTGTAAAAATATGTATGTACGTGGTTCAAATTTCCCAAAACCTTAAATTTGTCAAAGTTATGGTTAAAAAGTTATAAGGGTTTGAACGTGGCCACGCCATCGAAACGCGGAGAACCGCGCGGCCACGGAAATCTTAAACACTAAGCGTTGCAGAGATCTGAAATTTAGGTAAATAACAGATTGAATTTGTAAAAAAAATATAAAAAATCCTAGGTTTATATTTCAGGAGCATACGTACCGTACGTATCGCTTATCACCATCAAAATGTTCTGAATGTGAAATTAAAAATTGAAATTAATTAATTTAATTAATTAATGAATTTAATTTTAAATTATTTTTTTTACAAAATCTTGCCATAGCTTAAAAAAAATAATGCCGTGGTCGCGCCATCGAAACGCACACATTATAGGAGTGCAATAAAAACGCACAGGCCCTTCAACTTCAGCGAAAAACAAATGACACGTCACTGACGTCATGCATGAAATGAAAAGGACAGAAATATAGGTCTTGTTCTTCTATCAAACGAAGGACATGTCAATATCGCGTGTCCCCCTCCCGCACCGCACCGGGGGAAACATTATTCAGTGCGATGCACGAAAATTCATAGTAAAAGGCGCGCGCAAAAAAATATGAAAAGGCTTTTGGGAAATCGAATTTTATGAAAAAACCACTGCATAAATCATTATCAAATAAAATGTATTGAATTCTTCGATAATTGTGCTGTGTCGGTACCGACTTTGTTTTGGAAATTTGACACTTCTTTTATTACTAATTTACGCCCAAAGTTACGTTATAATTGGCAATAAAAATGAATCTTTGGTAGCTCGTAACTTTTCAATGGCTTTTTATTTTACTATTCTGTTTCCGCACAGACACAAGTAATAATGAGACAAACTTTAGATGTACCATGTCAAACAGTGGAGTAATAGCCCCCCGAAATTTGTATGGAAAATATGTTGCGCAGTTCAACCTTAAAATTTCATCACCGACCTTAAGGATGATATAGATATTGAGAGGGAGCGTAGGGCACTAGCGGTCAGAGGTAACATGCTGGCGCGTTGATATTCTCGGTGCTCTGACGACACAAATATGTGACAAATGGCTGAAAATGGTAGGTGAAATTGTGGCTTGGCTTGGCGGCCAGGCGCGTGCATAAAATAGGTTAAAGAAGTTCTGTCTTGGAATGATTTGTCTATGTTGTCAAGTACCCAATCGATAAGAAGTCTTAGTCCAGCAGTGGACTGCGCCAGACTAAGCTGCAGGCCTAAAATGGCCGCTTTAACAGAACCATATTTTTGAATCACGTTAAAAATTTAAAATTCATAAAAAAAAAACTTGAAATTTTTAACGTGATTCAAATTATGATTCTGTTAAAGCGGCCATTTTAGACCCCCTTGTGGATTTATTGATGGTCCACAGTTTTGAAGTAATAGTTCAAATCTGTTATTACCTAGACTTATAGAACTATATCTCACCTGCAGCGTGATTGTGGTAGGAGACTGACCAGCACCTCCGCCCTGCGCTCCGCCGCCCTGCTACCGAACCAATACCCAGCTTATATTTACAGCACTTAAATTATTAAATACCTATGTGGGTATGACTTTGCAATGTAGGATGAGAGTTTACATCTTTTTAGAGCTGACTGTACGACCGGCGACCAATCAAGGTATACGAAATCACTTTATGTCGCCAAGTTAACAAGTTTTGTAGAATGGTCTAGAATAGATAGGTATATAATTTACCTGCACATTAGCCAGTGACGCGATCTGTATCTGTTGAATTTGTCCCGAAGGTGTAAGTACACTCGCCATTTGAGGTTGTGCTTGCATCTGTAGAAAAAAAAGGTGAGTATGAAGGCCACAACAACAACAACAACAGCCCATAACGTCCACTGCTGGACATAAGCCTCTCCCATGATGGGAGGAATTTGCCGTAATCTCCACGCTTGGCAGGCGGATTGGAGATCGCAGCGATGAAAGACTAACAGAAAACGCTGCTGCCCATTCTCTGGTCTACGGAGGCGCAAGGTGTTCTGCCTCAGACATTATAGTCGCCTTATACGACACTCGTGAGTGTAATGGGTTGGTTCTATTCTACTCTGCTGGATACCACACGGCGTGAAGGCCACAGTTCAGTATAATTAATTAAATAAATTCCAAAGTAAGAAGATGAGTAGGAAAATTTCAGTTTATTTCAGTAAAGGGTCCCAACACAATAAATTTCACACGACAATATTCTACAGGCTTTACACGTGTTTAGGCCGACCACAAATTTTACATCGGTAATTAAAAAATAACAGCAGTTCCATACATTTTGTCGGTATTGCGTTTTTGTGGAAAACAGTAGTTTTTTTTTTAAATTACCAATGTAAAATTACAATCGGTTCGACTTATTTCATGTAACGATCATCAGTAGATCTTCTATAGATTCGAATTACCCCATACTGTAGAAAAAATCTCTATAATAGTTCACATTTCAATTTTCGCGTACCTGCTGCAACTGCGGTATGATCTGCAGATGTTGGGGAGCATGTACGGGCAGATGTACCGTCTGGTACACCGTGTGCCCATTGGCCACGCTGACGGGCACCTGGACGGGCACCATGCCCATCCCGCCGACCCCGCCGCGGACTGCAATGCCGCCACCGCCACCTATGTAGATAGTTGAGGTTATGGGATTGTTGAGGAACAAGTCTAAATGAGAGACAAATGCGATATAACGCAAAAACTCCGTAAAACATTTATTTCAATTAGGCCATTAAAAGGCAATTAAAAGTAGTCAGTGGCCCGAAAGTCTAACATAGTCTCCATGTAAAATACTGGTATTCAGCAGCACCCGTTTAGACTAAAAGCTGACTCCAACATAGTTGGGAAAAGGCTAGGCAGTCAAACTTTAAAACAAAGGAAATAGAATTGATTCTACACCCCTTCGCAAGGGTAATTTCTTTCCGAGATGAATGAGCAAGAAACTCCATCGCTACTCTTTTAAAGCTTGATACGGGTAGTGCAAAAGGTATGTCTCTGTTGACAGGAGGCTCAATCAAAAAATCTCAATCAAAAAAATTGGTACATTTGTTAGGAGATGGCCCAGAAGCGGCTACATTCCTGAATGAAAAAAAAAAAACATGAGGGACACTGTCCTTTGATTAGGAGTTAAAAACTACAACAGTTGAAAGGTCAAAGTTCTTCTGCATTTCATTACAAAATCAAGAGAAGTGAATAGGAACAGACACTGTTATTTAGGAATTGCCTAGTATTGTTTTCGGTTTTGTCAGTCACCTAGGACTTACATAAAATACAAATGTACACAAGGACCAATACATAAGCTCACTCACACATTGAAGATGATTATAACTGCTTTGTAAAAAAAAGAGTCTATACTTGAGACTTGAGAGGATCAATAAACGATTAGTTTTGTCTACCGACAATGCAGTAGATACGGCACAATTTGTAATATATTTGAGCTGACGACTATTAGAAACTGATTATTATCCATAATTAGCTTATAACCCCGGCTTATAGTCCCAGTTCGATCATCATTGCTTCAAATTTGAATAAGCCCAAATTCCTGTGTTATCATAATTCACCACCAGAACCACGTTTTAACAACGCGGTTTAAATTCCATTGAATATCAGTGCTAGCTAAAACAAATAGAATGTGCCCATTTTCATAACAAAGCTTTCTAGTGTGTGCGAACAATACGTTATGTGCCGTAGTTCTAGAATACCCGTAGAAACCCCTAGCTAGGATCCTGAATGCTGGTGCCTACATTTTTTCGAGTACTACGACCAAAAAAATGTATGGACCAACTGGTATTTTTTTCGCGATATCCTGTTCGGTCCCATAGACCTTTAAACGACTAATTAGTAGACACAATTGTTAAACAATAATGACATAAATCTCCTGAAGATTTAGTAACGGACGAGAGGATATTTAAAGTCGTTATTTTCATGAATACTACACACACTTAAAGTATTGCTCACGTTTAACAATCGGTAATAGAAAGATGCAGGTTAACAAAGACATTGTATGTAAACCCCAATGCAAGACGAGGGGATCCGCAATGAATAAAAATCGCAAAAATCGATAAATCGCGACCACTGCATCTCCCTTTAAATTGTTAAATATCACCCTACAAAACATTATGCCAAGTTCATGGCCGTTTATAACTTAATATCACTGTTTTTTTTTTAATCTACATTTGCCGCTAGTCTAAAGACAATGCAATATGACGGAGGAAATGTCAATGTCGACAGGGACATTTAAATGCACCTTTCGACTTTTGAAATTTCCGCCGGCGATTTACTATATTATTATAATATTGTTAATAACTATATTATTTGTGATCTAATGACAGCGATAGTGCATGAGAAATTATACACAAAAAGCAAATGAAATGTACTTGCAAGAGTAAAATGTAAGCTTGGGAGTCGAAATATAAGGATAAATGTATGGAGAGAATTTTATAGTCACAGTAGAAGACTGCATTTTTTTTTTTTTTTTTCAATTATTCAAGAGGAGACTTACCTCGCTCCTTTATTGTTTATGTTATGGATAAAGGTTGCGAGGGTACAACTCGAAAAAGGTCTAATTTAAAAAACCTTTTTCTGTCAAGAAACAGCGAACTCAATCGAGTTGATAACATATTTTCAAAAGTCGAATAGCCCTGCTGTTCAGGCTTATTCCAGAGGTCTGAAGGTACATTTTCGAACGCAACTTTTACCCGTAACATACACAAAGAAATCAAGATCCAAAATTTAGTTTAAAATAGTCTCCACACGTGACCGAGACACCAACCTTGTCCGTTGGGGCTCCCCGGCTCCTTCGCGTCTTTCCCGTTGGCTTGCTTGTCGACAGAAGTGACGCCCGCTGAACTACACGGAATGGATATCGCTTGACTGGTCGGGATGGTTATCGTCTGATTCCCGTGAAGTCCCGGCAACGATATATTCGTGCCGGGTATTGTGATCATCGGTTGGTTCCCGGTCAAAGCGCTTATAGGAATGGTAAGGTTAGTGCCCGGGATTGTGACGGTCGCCTGCTGCTCTGTTAGCGGTGGGGGGAAGGAGGCGGAAAAACACAGATTAGTATGACAGTAGTACGTTAGAAGCCAAGAACATGCGATGTGGTGACTTGTTGTGATGTCTGCACAACGTCAGTACCCGACATTGTTTGTCAATGTTTTATATGAGTCTGATAATCTAAACATCGTCCGATACTAAAATGAATAAATAATAGGACAGCCAAAATCATAGTAATTCAACTTTGAAATTAAAAATCTATTTTTTTTTTCTAATTTAACATCAACTAATAATTTTATAGACACACATGCGTTTACTACTTTTTTTTTCATTTTTTTTTTTTTCTATTTTGCACAAGTCTACAGAAGTGACTACCTACCTCATGGAAAACTTTGTAAAGAGTTTTTAGTCAGAATTTTGGTCAAGAGAGAAATGTATGAATATTTTAGTTTGAAAGCAAAGCCTTTGAATGGAAAGTTAATCCCAAAGCAATCCCGAAGCTGACTGAAGGTTTTAGTGAGACCAAAGCTTATGAAAAACCTATTGTACAGTACCCGGCCTTAAATATGGCATATTGGTGTCGATTCTGTTGTGCACAAACTAAACTTAATTTAGACTATTGCTATCTTTTTCTCTCTAATAAAACGAGAAAGAGATGGACGTAATTTAGAGCTGTCAAATTTAGTAGGAACTAATATTTCCATACAAATGAAGGGCGCACGTAAAAACATGTCGACTAAAAACACGTTGAAGCACAAGGCATAAACTAGTTTGACATCTCTAACTTAGTTCATAGCTATAGCCGTCCTTTTCTCGCACTGCCTTTTAGTAAAAGATAGCAATAGCCTAAATTAAGTTTAGTTTGAGCACAACAGAATCGACACCATTGAGTCTTGGAAAAAGTTCAGATGGTTGAATATGGCCCGAAGTAGCATATTAACACACAAGTACTGTACTTTTACCTACATTCCTACCTAAACAAGCGATTGTCGTATTCTTTTTATGCTTAGTTTTTGGCAGGAGATGAATATTTATCAGTAAAGTGGAATTAGATGAATTAAACAGGGTGTAAATGAACCCTTTACGAAGCCACCAACCAAGATTTTGTGTGTTGGCTGTATTTATCAAGAGTTTTCAAAATTGCTAAAAATCTCAAAAATACCATAAAATAATAATCAAATGTATTTTACTATAAAGTTTTGATATACAACCTGGCTGGCACAAACTATTGGTCTAAAATATTCATCTTCTACAGAACTAAGCTCAGAAAAAGAGTTAAATTAATATTTATCTTATTTTCTATAAAAACATACCAGTTGGTAAATGCATGACGTTCTGTAGGAAGCCGGCGGGCAGGACGGGTGTCCTCACAAGTTGGCCGTTAACAAGACTCACTTGACCCATGCCTGAGAAATTCTGAAACAAAAACAAAGGTTAAAGTTTCTCCCTGTCGACGGCGCGTTCGTGTTCCACGCGCGCCTCAAAGAGAGTCAGCAATAGGAAAGGGGCCGTAAGGACCGATGCCTGCCGGGGTTGCGGGACTGTTCGAAAGAGATACCGTGGCCCCGGAACAGAAAGCGATGAAGGAACATAGATGGGTTTTAGTCAGTAAAAGTCTGACACTCCCTCCAGCTCCGCCCAGAGCGGGAGGAGTCATTTGATGATTTCCCATCCGAAAAAAAAAAGGTTAAAGTATCTATGTAGTATATATCAACTATCTGGTGTCCACGACACAAGCCTCGTTGCTTAGTGTGGCACTAGATGGCGCTGTGTGTAATGTCCTGCGATATTTATTTATTTATTTTTATTTATTTAGGAGTTAAGAGGTTACTTGATGGTGTACTGTAACACTGTACGGCGGGCCAAAGTTTTTCACCTTTGACAGTATCGTTATTGCACCGCAAACAAAGGTCACTGTGGTACAATGTTTGTATAAACCCCTACGCCGATCAACGGATCCTCAAGGTTACGTGTTGCTCGTACCTAGACGTAACATTGACTTACGGGAACGAAAAATCCAAAGAAATCGAATCGAAAGATCTATTTAAAACTCAATATAAAACTAACAAAAAGGATCGGAAAGGATCGGCAAGAATCTGCGAGCGCGCGGAAGCAGTGCGACTTGCGTTTGTTCGTGTCGCCGCAGCCGGACTTGTTAGTTCCGTCGTCAGCCGCCGCCTTGTCGGGGCGCCAGGGTCGTTGCGTCTATGGGTCGCAGTCCATTCACAGTTATTATGCCTGTGGCTGGATTGTAGGTAGTTTATTGAAGTGAAACATCTATAGGCGCGGGTAACACCAAAAAATGCCGTGGCGACGCGTCGCCAACTGTCAAATTGTCAACCGGGCCCGAAAAATCCCGAACATTACCGACCTTTTGAAGCAGCATAAGATCTACATATTCGCCACGGCTTACAACAAGCCAGCTGGTCTCGGGGCACAGCGCTAGGTTACAATCTCGTGACTTCGAGTTCGATCCCAGCCTAGGAGTTTCCTTTTTTTATACCTATCGAGTTTTATTTTGTCTTTGTTTTTTTGTATTTACTTTTTTTTTAAGCATATTACTTGTACAAAATAATTTTGATGTTTCACATCTGCCAGGCGTCCAGTGACGGCTCACTTTTTTTTACTATACATAAGTGCCTGTCACGGGCCTATTTGAAACAAAATATGCTTTGAGTTTGACAACCGTTTCCTGCCTACAATAAACCCGCAAGCTTAAAAGTTAAATAATAAAAAAATCGGCCAAGTGCGAGTCGGACTCGCGCACGAAGGGTTCCGTACCATTATCTATACATTAGACAAAACGGCAAAAAAATCATGTTTGTTGTATGGGAGCCCCCCTTAAATATTAATTTTATTCTGTTTTTAGTATTTGTTGTTATAGCGGCAACAGAAATACATCATCTGTGAAAATTTCAACTGTCTTGCTGTCACGGTTCATGAGATACAGCCTGGTGACAGACAGACGGACAGACGGATAGACGGACAGACGGACAGACAGCGAAGTCTTAGTAATAGGGTTCCGTTTTTACCCTTTGGGTACGGAACCCTAAAAATGAACTTTGTATAAAAACAAGACTTTTTTGTAATAAACAGGGTGTAAACCAACTCATCACGAAGCCGTCAACCAAGCATTCTGTACATCAAACTAAGTAACTTTACGCAAAAATTATTGCTGGGAAACGACTTTTTTTTTTGGGGTGAAAAATCTTGTTTTGTGGTAGAACTCAATGTAACGCACTCAAAACATTGTGCTGATGGATGGATTGAATAGTACGGGG
Source organism: Xestia xanthographa (assembly GCA_905147715.2). NCBI lineage: Eukaryota > Metazoa > Arthropoda > Insecta > Lepidoptera > Noctuidae > Xestia > Xestia xanthographa. The sequence goes on from LR990655.1 coordinate 7,179,777, forward strand.
GTCGTGGAGGTGTTTAAATTAAAAATCTTCTTACATTAAAAACTTGTATTTAAAAAAAAACTTGTCAAAAAGTTGGAACTTTGACCCCCTTTGATATCTTCTTAGCTAGAAGGTTCCCAGCTATGGTGTAGAAAAAAAAATGATCGCAATGACGGGGAGAATAAGTACCTTTCGGCTTCGTTAACAGGTGATTTTACACCCTTTATTATTAACAAATACAGTGATCCTGCATCGTTGACAAGAAAAAAACAATTTCTACTTTGTATGAGGTTGTTGTAATGCGTTATTTTTTAATGAAATCATCATAATTACCTGTGCGTGTTGCGCGGGTATGAACAGAGCATCTTGTCCATCCACGGTGACGGCCTGCATGGGGGCCACGCCGCCCACGCCGCCCACTAGGCATCCGCCGTACACGCCTTGTTGTTGCTGTCACAAAGTATTTAGGTCAGGGCCACATTATGAATCCGATGGGAAAAAGGGATAATAGTCATTTCTGCTGGTCATCTTAAATTATTGTTGTTATTTAATGTAATTCTGAAGCAAAGGTGAAAGCGTCAGGGTAGCCCGCGAAATTCAAATTTTCTTTGTTTTTTTTCAAGGTCAAAGTCATTCCCAGACCTTTATGAACTTGGAGGGTTGTATTGATGATTATAATTCTGTAGATACATAAATCTTACAGTCGCGAACAATATTTTAATCAACATACAACCTAGCACTGGCCAGCAAATTGAAAAAAACGTAAGAAAATTTTAATTTCGCGGGCTACCCTGGAGCATCCATAAGTAATTAATAATGTGTAAATAAAAAATAAAAAGGATCATCAGTAATAATCATGACTGTTTTCATTCATAAAAGTAAATTACGCTTTTAGGAGGAAGTTTCTATCGCAATAATATGACAAAAAATAAACTGATGATATTCTGCGATTCGGAGTTCGAAATAAATACTGATGAGTATCAATAGGGTTCTGTATTATGAATGGTCAAACTAACGAGAAATACATACCTGTAACAACTGTGGGTGTATTTGTAACAGTTGCTGTGGCGAGTTCTGATACGTTGCACCTTCTCCAGACACGACGCCGCCTCCTAGCAACGACTGAAGCTGTTGCATGGATATCACCTGAAAAGAAAACATCAGCATTTTATTATATTTAGATGGTTTAACAACGTAGGTATGATCGTGGTAAAGAGAACAGAATTACAGAACAGAAAGCAGAATTGTTCCAGTGTATGAAAAGAGACGAAGCTATAGAGCTCTGGAATAAGATTAAAACAGTACTGCTTTAAGACGTCATGGTAACCCCCCTAGAATTTACCTCTACATACAAAAGTTGATTTGATATTAAATGTGAATAAAAAAAACATAACTAGCGAAATATGTGTGTACTAAATTCATGTTAAAATACAAAAAAAAAATATGTTGTAGATTGGGTTCACAATAGACAGGGTGTAACATAATAAACGCAAGACTTCCCGTGTTCTCTCGGACAATGAAACTGAAAAAAAATTGTTCTACGAGTTCTTGAAATACGAAAAAAAATGTGACTTTCTATAGGAACTGACGCGATCAGCGTATTATGTTACACCGTGTACGTTTATTATGTTACACCATGTACGTTTATTATATTACACCGTGTACGTTTATTATGTTACACCGTGTACGTTTATTATGTTACACCGTGTACGTTTATTATATTACACCGTGTACGTTTATTATGTTACACCGTGTACGTTTATTATATTACACCGTGTACGTTTATTATGTTACACCGTGTACGTTTATTATGTTACACCGTGTACGTTTATTATGTTACACCGTGTACGATTATTATATTACACCGTGTACGTTTATTATGTTACACCGTGTACGTTTATTATATAACACCGTGTACGTTTATTATGTTACACCGTGTACGATTATTATATTACACCGTGTACGTTTATTATGTTACACCGTGTACGATTATTATATTACACCGTGTACGTTTATTATGTTACACCATGTACGTTTATTATGTTAAACCTTGTATTAAGAGTTGTAAAGTTTTATTTTAATCACCTGTGGTTGTTGTACTTGAATTCCATTTGGAACCGAGTTTGCTGCATTCACTATTGCCGCTGATAACTCATTGCCCTGAAAACAAACAAAATTGCCTTATTTTAGTCACAGATTTTTGCAAAATATTGTAGCAATACAGAGTCCATACATATCAAAAGTCTAACAAAAATTACATAGGTATATCAGGGGGTCTAAAATGGCCGCTTTACTAGAATCTTAATATGAATCACGTTAAAAAAAATATTCTATTTTTTAACGTGATTCATACTAAGATTCTGCGTGGATTCTGCTAAAGCGGCCATTATAGGCCCGCTGGAGCAAGAAAAAATATTCTTTCTGGTCCATAACGTAAGGCATTAAATCCGCCTCTGACGATAAATTATACCTTTTCTGTCAGTAGTAGTTACAAACGTATTCTATGTTATTTTGATGTGAAACATCTTTAGGCACGGGTACAATAAAAAAATAGCGTGGCAACGCATGCGTTGGCGTCACGTTGCCAATTGTCAAGTTGTTAACCCGGCCCGAACAATCCCGAACATTACCGACCTGTTGAAGCAGCTTAAGGATCTACATATTCGCCTCGGTTTATAACAAGCCAGCTGGTCTCGGGGCACAGTGCTGGGTTACAATCTCGTGATTTCGAGCTCGATACCAGCATAAGGATTTTCTTTTTGTGAATCAAGTCATTTTGTTTTTATTTTATTTTATGTTTGTATTCTATTTTTTTTTTTTAAGCATATTACTTGTACAAAATAGTTTCGATGTTTCACATCTGCCAGGTGTCCCGTGACGACTCACATTTTAGTTAATGTTCTGTTTCTGTAACGCTGCATAAAATTAAGGTAACAAATGAAACTTACCGATAACCCCTGTGCTCTCAACTGCTGAACCACAGCAGAACTAATAACCCTAAGTTGTGGCTGTTGCTGCTGCTGTTGCATATACTGTTGCTGTATCGCTGCTATCGTCGCAGCATCACCTTGAACTTGTTGTTGTATCAGTTGCGCTTGCTGTTGCGCTTGTTGCTGCGCTTGTTGCTGAGCTTGCTGCTGAGCTTGTTGCTGTTGTTGCGCTTGTTGCTGCTGTGCCTGTTGTTGTTGGGCTTGTTGCTGTTGTTGGGGACCTGGGAATTGAATTGATACGGATTTTAGGGGTGGACACATTGAGATAAGATATTTAAGTGGGGAATCAAATACCAGAATTAGAAAAAAATTAAACAACTCTTTTTATTAATTTTAATGGGTTGTTACAGTCTCCCAACAGCATTCAGCTACTTGCATACAGCAAACATCCTATTAGCTCTTTCTATCTCATATACTCTTGCTCTCTCAATACTGTCATCCCCACCTTTATTTTGTTTGGGGTAGACAATAGTAGGTACACTAATATTACATTTGTCAACATATTGGAAAAAATTCGACTTATAAAAACCAGGATAAAGTAACAATAGGTACTGCAGAGAGCATTAACGTTAATAATAAATTCATTGATTACATTGAGCACTTGGTTCATTTGATTGATGATCCCTTCCATATTGAAAGTCTACCCAATTCAGTTACTTGTCTATCAATGGAATTCAACATGCTGCACCAATACAGAGAGATCAGTAGCTGATATATTGACTGGTCTACTACAATAATAAAGTCTATGGTCCTGTATCATCATGTGCCTAACCTTTTCCCAATGATGTTGGTGTCAGCTTCCAGTCTTACCAGATTCAGCTTAATAAAAAGTAGAGAGAGAAAGTAAAAAGAAAGAAAAATAAAAAATAAAAGAGAGAAAGTAGAGAGTAAAGTAGTATTAAGTATTTTACATGATGCAACTGTCTATCTGACCTCCACAATCGATCTATTGTCCTGTATGACGTTTTGGAAAAATGGAAAATGTGGTCTCATTCACCAACACTACTAGGACAGGTCTCATCCAGTCTCCTTTGGCTAAAGCTGAAGTTACTTTTGTGGACCAACATGTGTCAGTGAACAATAATGGATACAAAAAAGATATAGCAGAATCTGAAAGTTAAGTATAGAAATTTATTTAACATTGGTGTCGATTCTGTTGTGCACTAATTAAACTTAATTTAGGCTATTGCTATCTTTTTCTCTTTAATAAAACGAGAAAGGGACGGGCGTAATTTAGAGCTGTCAAATTTAGTTGGGAGCTAATATTTACATACAAATGAAGGGCGCACGTAAAAACATGTCGACTAAAAACATGCTGAAGCCCAAGGCATAAAGTAGTTTGACATCTTTAACTTAGTTCATAGCTATACTCGTAGTAGTCCTTTTCTCGCACTGCCTTTTAATAAAAGATAGCAATAGCCTAAATTAAGTTTAGTTTGTGCACAACGGACTCGACACCATTATTATGTTGCTCTACCAAAAGTAACTATAGTACACTCTTTGAAGGCAGACAATCAGTCAGTAAGTTGACCGAGTGAGAGGTATTAAATACTAACTGAAGTGCTGTTGTTGCTCCTTGTTTTCTTGCTGCTGCTCGGGACCCATGGTGGCGGCGCCGAGGCGGCTGCAGGTCGCCGCCAACAGCGCTAACGGCGACTGCGTCCCGCTGCCTTCCTGTAATCACAATATGTTTCTAATACTTCTGATTTATCTATTTACTGAGGCCAAATTGCTTAAGTCTGCAAGATGTCCCTACGCCTGACGTTTAAAGGATACAAAAAAAGCCCACTGAGGCCACTATAAAGCAGCCATGTACTGGGCCCTAGTGATTTAATAACAAAATAAGACTTAAGACATTTTTGATTGGGCTTTAGCATGCCTTATGCCGAGTATATGATTTAATCTTTTACTCTGGACGCTCTTAATGTGCACATCTTTCTACATCGTTCTCACATATATGTATAATCTCAACATGAATGATATAACCAAGATTTTGTAACAATATTTTGATATAAAAGAGTGTCCATGGACTTTCTTGGCCGTTCTTCTCCATAGAGATCTACACTAGGTCGCTAGGGAATGGGCAACTACAGTACTTTTTCAAGTTATTATGTCTTGTGACTGGGACTGTAGCTTTGTTTTGTTTTTTTTTTTTTGTATTTTTGACACTCAAAGTTTGAGTTTATACATTGGTGTAAAGTAACATGAAATGTAATTTGAATGGGCCATCTTATGAAGAAGACTTATGAAAAGCAATATAAAATGTAACCCAAAAACCATGTGAATTTGTTTCAAAGTGTGTTACATTTCCTGTTATGTTTCACCAATGTCTACCTAATGAAGTATACTGGTATATTGCTGCCAACATTATGCAATTCTTTTCACTTATTTGATTCAACACATAGTTTGTTTTTGGGTAAGTATTTATTATTATTGAAAATAAATCCAACCCAATATTTGTATATCCTGAATGCAAATGACTTATATGCAAATCTTTTCTAATTTAAATTTAAAAACATTATAGATTACTGCACTCAAGCTGAGAATTGTTAACAATATGGTATGAAGTATGATTTACATATGACATTGCCGTGTCACAAGAGGTTTAATTAGCATAAAAACATTTATCTACTGGTAAACAGAAACACGTGCAACCAGCTTCAACAATTAAATTCAATGCCTTTAAAAACTGACTAATTTTCTGAGTAGTAAAAAATACCATACAGAAGAGGAGATTTATTTACTTGTAACTCAGTTGAAAATTTTAGTTTTTGTAATATAAATGTTGAGGAGAATTGATACAACAATGCAATGGTTTTCGTTAATTGCTGTTTCAGGAAAATTATGTTTGTATAATTTTAAATGATAAGATTGACTTTTGGTTAACTTTTAAAATGATTATTTGATTTTTTTACTGAGTTTGTAAATTAAGTTAGCTAATGCTGACTCCTTACTGTCTGGTTTATTTTTGTTATTAATTTACTGGATATGAAATAGTTTATGTATATCCAGTTTGACTTCAATCAAAGCTTTTATACAGAGCTTTGATCAGATGATCATCCTCTTAGGGTTGGGGTGGGTATCTTTTGTCTATAAACATATATGTTTATTATGATATAAGTACAATTAATAAATAATTAGATCAGAGAGTTCTGCTGGTATGGGAAAGTAGAGGATTTATTATCGACATTTTACCTTGTATCTCTGCCATTATAATTTTATCCTCACAATCAGTTTTGGTGTTTTTAGCACTGGGAAAATCAGACAAACCATGCAAGTAAAAAAAAAGTGAGAAGTTTCACTTTTTGAGTGTAGTTATAAACTCTTGATACTGGCTTTAATTATAACAGTTTACGTGTATTAATATCGAAGGTCGGCCGCGTTGCGCACAAAGCAACTGGGGACGGAATAAAAAGGGGGAAAATGTCTGTGACGTCGTCGCCTCGGGCCCTTTTAGCACGCTCAAAGGGAGAACGCCGAGCTAACTGCGAACCCTTTTTGATTACAATACGAAATCTACGCAGTTATCTAGTTACACTTACTTACGAAATACATACTTACGTACAATACGATAACTATGCTCACCTCATATAAATGCGATGTTAGCATTCCATAAAATTATTGAATTTAAGAAAAAAAGTAAAGTAAATCAGTTTGTTTTTCTTTCATTTTGTATTTCTGTCAAAAAATCTGTCGTAAGTAATCTGTCAAAATTCTCTAAAAAAGAATGATTTATTTGGTAAACAAACAAAAAAAGTTAATCGCATAGACAAAATGTTCATATTCATTCATTCACTATTTTGATAGGTAGTTCAGATTTTGAACGTTTTTTGCACGGACTGGATTTTCTTCCATTATGGTTTTCATGCGAGGAAAAGTTAGTTTCACGAATGTGTCGTGTAAAGTTTGACGCTGCAACAGATCGCAAAGTTTATACATCGTAATAGTTGTGAGTCGACACGCCTTTTCCTAACAAGTGCCGGGAGTCGTCGCAGGCAAGGCCGCCGCCGCCCTTTGATCCACCCACCTCAAATCGCGTGACTGATTTTTATGCAGCTGCTAAGTTAGCTATCACAGCAACGTATGGAACACGTTAATTGAAGGTAAGTACGCAAGTTTCCTTTTACTTTACGACTTTAATTTGCATGAAACAACTTTTAATTCATGTAATTTAAAATGGCTACCTGTAGATTTTCGATATTTTGAATGTATTAGTGGCTTTTTGTGATGATTGCTTTATAGAATTATATTGTAGTACTAGATAGTTTTTTGACAGTTGCATTAGAAATGGGTGGGAATTATTGTATGAACCGGAGGAGGACGCTGATGCTATTTCGGCAAGGGAGTTGCTAGCAACACGGTCACAACCTCCTGCGTGTGGCCTGGCGGGCCCCACACGGCCGGGGCCGCACTCGCCCCGCCCTCCCCCTGCACCGACCGACACGAGACCGCTGCCCGCTGGCGTCCGATCTGTTACACAATAACACTGCATCCTTTCACTTTGCACTCTTTACCTTGCTAGTTTTGTCCTCGTTTATGTATTCCACCTTCACTTTTGTGGGCTCAGACGACATCATCTACTTTACACTTGCAAACAATTATTTCCCTTTGTTCACACACAGAAAGCACCATCCTCACGACCGGCCGCCAAACTGCGGCGAGCGAACTGGCAAGCCGTGCCGAACTCGCTCGGCTATTGTCGGAGATCCGCCTCCTATCGCGTTCGGATTTAGATCGTTTATTCACGTTTTTATCAATATTATTAGACTCTCAAGGGTTTCGAAGTTGCTTTAGGGGTCATATAATTAATGAAGTGATCGTTTTCCTGTCTCAATCAACAGATGGGTGTATAAAACTTAATAAAAGTTTATTTTTCAACTTATCTGAGGTTATCTCCGTCTCACTCTAACCGAGACAGGTCTTGATTATTGGTAGGCAGCAGCTGCGCCTCTCTCCTCCTCCCCGTCGCGGGTGCGGCGCCGCCGCCCGATAATAATAATTGAAAGTAGGAAGGACGTAATAATGGGTGTATAACCTCGCGCCCGCGGCCTCCTTGGGCGGGCAAAAAATGCACACATGTCGTGCCGGTCGGCGCGCCAGCCTCATCGTCTAACAAGACGTGGCCTGTAAACAAACGATAAGCATACGCCGTTGCACTTACGATTCTTTGTTCACTTGACTCCCTACCGTATACTAGATTACAACACACTCGTGTCTGAGAAACTGTTATCAGTGTCGGATCGAGTTCACCCATTGTATGGTTATTGGAGGAATTTAATATCTTGCGATATAATGTGAAAGAACACTTGGCAACCAGTAGATTTACTCATGATTAAAATCTGCTATATTTTCAGCTTTGATTGACAAGATAGATTTGTATTATTTTTAACAACGCAAAAAAAAACGAATACTTGTCTCTCGAGACTTATTTTCCTATTTAGCCTTGATTTTTGTTAGCAACAATTTTTTTTTAGAGTCCACGTAAGTAGTCACGTATACAGCTACGTCTGATAAGAAGAAAAAAAAGGCTAGAAAATTCAATTCTGTTTTAGCTGAGCTTTCATCTTGTATATTTATATTCATAATATAAAATTTTTGTATCTTTATAACACCCACCAAATTCCCAACACCATCAATAAATTACCATTAGCAAAGTGCCATTAGAAGATGACTAATTGCATTTCCGAATTTCTACGCCTGCAGATATAGCGACCCCATTATTTATAGGTTTAGACTGGTTTGGAGTGAGAGTGAAAGTCGGACCACGTTTTGTCAAGCGTCAGTCGCGTCGCTTTGCTCGAGTCCATTATGCACGAATGAGCAGACGCCCCGAGAGAGCGTGTGTCCCCGGCTTAATTATTTCGTATAACTAACGGACCATTTCGGACTTAAAACTATATCACTTAAAGCTTAAACTTCTATACAAATAGATGTCGAACATGCATACGCAAGTACGCAGTTTTCTATTAGGCTGTTGTTGCATTTCGCACCTTTGATAAACGCAATAAGGTGTAAATTCGTTTGGCGTTTCCGTTCATATAAGCCGTTCTCAAATGTACTAAAATCTATTATGGGTGTACCTCGTCGGCGTGGCGCGGCATGCGGTAGCGGAGTGACGTGATGCTGTTTGCGTATAACGATTTTAATTAGTCGATGAATTGTGTTGATGAAATCATCGGCGTTCATTGTTTTCGGTTCATTGTTCGGGTCGGGCTCATACGCTACAAAACAGATAATTAGTTATGCGAGTATTTGGGAGTCTCTGAGTCAATGTAAGACGTTTTTGGGTACCTAATTAACATGATCGAAAACAATAAGTAAAACCAAAAGAAACATAAATGGGCATCCGTACTTCCAAAGAAAAACCCAGCAAGTCCCTGTATATATGGTTCACTTTCTGACTTAACCAAGGAATCACAACCAGCAATACAGTAAATGCTCATAAAGGTATGCCTGGGCCACATTTTGTCACATTGCAAAAAGCAGATTAAAAACAAGTTCAAGCACGAGTAACTTTATCCGTAAGATAGCAATCAAGATAAATCGCTTCCTCTCAGGTTCCGAGTCGTACGGTTCATATTGAAGCCACTTGCAAGATAAGTATGCTGTGCCTAAAGGAGTTATCAAACTTGATTCAGTTTTGCTTGGGAAATAGAACTAAACGAAGTTCAGAAGAAAATCTCTACAATGGGGAAGTCAAAGCTAATTGTAGATGGCGTGTCTATTGCTAGGTCCCAATCTGACCGATGAGGTCAAATTATTTTTAAATTTGTAATGTCCTTTTCAACCAATGACGTTGTTTAGAACTAATTCTAGCCCCATTAATTTCACAGTTACCTTACTCTTTGCGTAGGTAGAGTCATTATATGGAGATCAAGGCATTGAGACAGAAACTCAAACGATCTTCTCACAGACATCCGACTCATCAACTTTGTTAAATCAATCTATTTTCTTTTAAGAAACTTCTAATAAGTACTTCCCATGTAAGTATTTCCTTATGACCTTCAACTCCTGAACCTTCCGAGTCATACATAATTTTAATCATAACTCCTCTTAGCTTTAAAATATTCAACACAAGCGTATTCATTATCGAGAGTGCTATCAAAGGAAGAAAGGCACCTATTTATTTCGAAGTTGATTCGTTAGATTTCGTTACTGGTCCATCCGTTAGGGGAAGCTAGTGCCCTTTCAATCCCCCATGGCAACGCCTATGCCCCGCAGTCTTTCTTTTGTCAGTCAGCACTGCCATTATTATTTAATTTGAAGGCTAATTCTGACCACTCCAATAAAGTTCTAACTAGCTATTATTTGAACTAAAGCTACTGTTTTTATACTCTCTCGAGTATGGCCAATAACAAAGTACAGATCGGCAGTATAATCAATGTTTCAAAACATTTCATTGTTAACATGCCCAAAGAATGCTAAGTTTATATTTCATTAAAGTTATCTGTTCAATTCAAAGGGTTAGTATCGTGCGTCAACTACCTCGATGAGTTGCTCACGAGTAGTTACGGTTACGAGTAACCTATGTGAACCATTGTCTCTCTGGGTCTTTAACGATCATAAGCTGGTAGCTAAAATAACAGATCATTACCAGATGGCCTCATTTTGTCGTTTTTACACGATACAAGCATTCAGGATGATTATATATTTTGCTCCTCCCCCCTCCTTCCAAATCCTGACTACGCCCATGTCTATGGGCAAATGCATACTATATACATAATATGGAAGTGGAGATTTTATAACAGATGCACAAACATGGAAATACAGACAACAGGAGTTTTTAATATGACGAATTTTGGAGGCTAAACTCTTAGCAGAATTATCAGGAACAAAATATTACGCATACCTTTCCATAGTAGGAAATCAAAAAGTTTACTGGCTGAGCCAACTGATATGGCTGCAGGTGATTTATTCAATGGCTATGATTAAGTCACAAAGCACGTATAAGCACCCAAAAAGCAGTTTGAAGGAGTACACAAGACACCCTACATCTTAGTCTGCAACTACTGCTGCAGAGAATTTGATCTCTTCAGGATCAGTTACCGCGTTAGCTGTTCCCTTGTTAGCCAATATTACGGATTTCTTTCTGCTGAAAATGTAATTTATCAAAAAAAAAAATATTATGTTTCTAGCTAAGTGCACCAAAATAATCTTAATCTCCTTCCTCATATCAGCTCATAAAAATTAACAGGTAAAAGTGATTCTAGCAATGCCCGTTAGCTACGTTCAGTAAATAGAACGGCCTTTTAAACTTAGGTAGGTACTAAATTGCTAAAACCACCAAGTTTATGAAGGGAATTGGTGCAACAGTTTGTTGCTAACAGTCCTGATTCACCTGTTACCAGTAACACCTCATTTTCTCGGGATTCTTTAGACTGCTTTTATATCGCCCACGCCACACAGTAAGCAGGCAATTGTTCTCCTACTCTGTTTCCGAAACCACATACTACGAGTTATTGTGTCTAGCTAGCCTCAGGGATAGTGTTGTCATGTTGAACATTATGAATCATCATCGCATTGTCAATACATCTATCATTCATTTCGCTCAACTGTCTCTATAATACCTACTTATTCGCTAAACAGTAGGTAATAAATCGTTGTAACGACTATTCAACACGCTTCTAAACTTCATCATTATTTATTAGCGTAGCTTCCGTTATTTTGTGGTTGATTGCGGAAACTAATAAATATACATAACAGGTTTATCATCTAGCACTTTATTTGCTCATTCCACAGTGTTGGCATTTGAACCTGTTGTCAATTTATTTCAACCTATTGTTACGTTGATAGTTTATGTAACGCCTCCCAAAATATTACCCGTTGAATTTTGAGTCAAAGATTTTTTGAGTCATAGAAAACTTCATCTAAATAGATAGGTACAGACTATAAAACTCGCTTTACTGAGATCGAACAAGGATCGAAGTACACGACATCCGCTATTGCGTAAGACTCAACTACAGTTAGTCAGTTACCTGTCTCTCAGATCACCGGTTTTATAAACGCAAGGGCTTCAGATTTCTAGGTGGCTCCTTCAACTCCAGTCAAGGAACAGTAGGGTTTGTGGGCATACGGAAGCGGAAGTGACGGTGGGCGTACCGGACCGCCCGCGCCACCCGCCCCGCGACCAGACACGCCCTAGATCTCCCGAAGTATACTGCATCTCAGTAATTAGCACATCAACATGACACGTATTTGAGTGATTTCCTCAAAGTAAGTGGGTAATGTTAGGAGAGTAAGCGCAAAATCGCGCGTGGGCGACTCTCCCCTCCCACTCACCGCTGGTTCAATGCTCGGGCCCATTAATCACGGTGCGTGTGTTTTTGAACGTCGTCGATGAGTACTTATTTGCTTTGAATTGTAGAAAATTGCGATGTTCCCAATTTATGTTTATTTGTGAATGACGTGTTGAGAGCTAGGTAGATATGAATGTAATTATAATGCAGTAAATGTTTATTTCGTAATGGTAAGAATACTTTTTTCCTTACTAACATATTAGATGTATGTGTTTAGCTTAAAAATATACTTTTTTTTTTAAACTGAGCATTTTTGTCATTATATAAACAATCGTGTCCACTCGCTACTCGTTTGCAAAAAAAATATATACAGACTAGCACCCCTCCCTGCTTTACACAGCGCCACCTATTGGGTTCAAAACTATCCTATACTTATTTCAAGATGAAACAAATCATGCACATTCACAAAATTTCATGGAAATCGATTCGTTGGTTTCAGAAATCAGCGTCAACGTCAACAAGATAAGTTTACTGAAACTTTTCTACTTAACTCGCAAAACAAACTTCTTTTTGCACAATGCAAATCTATTTTAACAATTTGAAATACGATCTACTTACTTATCATAAAACTAATTGTTACATGTTGAGTCTTATCCTACTTATTTCGATTACCAAGAAATTCACTAAACCAACAAAGCTTAAGTTTCAAAAGTAAAACAAAGTGTTCCGAAAATTTCAGTAAGATATAAAGTTTTTCCCAATTCAAATAATTTGGCATTACCTACACGAAAATCGCTATACAAAAATATTCGAAACTCAATCCGAATCCCAACAAAAAAAACATACTTACCCAATTAAAAAATACTTCGACCCTTCTCGAGTTAATCTTAGCTCATCGAAGGCAAAAAAACCCCCTTGTAATGTTTCCCTTGGTTCCCGAGTTAAAAATTCATAAGAACGCGGAAGAGACGCGCCCACCCACCGCCCGCCCGCGATTTCAGCCGCGGGGGCGTAACCGCCGCCCTACGCCGCGCCCGAGGCCGTGAAACTTTTTCCCTCCAATTTCCAACAACTCTCTCCCAACAAGTTTACTTTGTCCCAAATGTATGATATTCCAAAAATCAACACGAGTAGCTACAACAAATTCTCTAAACGCGACTAAACAACAATCTTTTCCTATAAAATGCAAAGAAATAAATATTACTCGGCGGCGTTCTATAAAAAGTACGCGCGTATTGATTTTCGGATCGATATAGTACCGCGTGACGTCGTTAGATATTCATGTCAATGAAAAACAAGTTCACGATGATTGTGTTGATTGAAAGTGAACGATTTATTGACTTTGTAGTAATACGTTCATTCATTCAATTCTTCTAGACAGTTGTCTATGATACGGGTTTGTTTTCTCAACTTCACGCTTTTGAACGGAAAGAGGGTCAGTAAGATACCTTTTTGGTATTGTTACTGATTTTTGGCGTAAGTACATTATTTTAGAAACCAATTTTTGTATTTTAGACATTTTCTTCCGTAATCCTAGAAGGCTAGAAGGGTTGCCAGCAACCGACTGTTCCGTTGTGATACAATGTACAAAAGCCGGGTTTGCTACTAAGTGCAAAATAGGAAATCCAATAAATTGAGATACACGAGAAAAAATAACTTACTTTTGTCCAACCCGAGAATCGAATAGAAGTAGCCATCATAACATCACTGAAGCCTGAAGCGATTTGTACGCAAGAGTTCATTGAAGCAACTGTACTAACCATTTGACATTTACACCTTTTACCGCCGTATGTCGTAGCAGTAAGAGCGATTATCGCAAAGCAAATGTAATTTTAAGATATACTAGCTAGCAATGATATTCTAACAAACAGATATGTTATACACCTACAAAACCACCGAAAAAAGTGTGCCGCGGGGGAGAGCCAGCTCACATACACGCAGTGACGCAGAATAAAGGAAAAACAGGCCAGTTGACACGTTTTCGAGTCTTCACGATTGCGCGCTCATAACATATCTGTTTAATTAAATATCATTGCTAGCTAGATTATCCGCTAGCGATAAATCTACCGCCTAGTTATTCAGTACGGTGTACTCAAGTATTATTTATTTGTTTCTTTACTGATATGTAGGTGTTGTGAACATATTTTTGGGTTTTAGTACTAATATTATAAAGAGTTCAAATTTGAATGGTAATTAATCTTCGGACCTAATAATCCAATTTTTTTTTTTTTATATATTTCACTGCAGTCTGATGAAGTTCACAGGAGTAGCACTGAAGTGCGTTGAGAATGTTTAGATGTGTGTTAATTGCTTTTTAGGGTTCCGTACCCAAAGGGTAAAAACGGAACCCTATTACTAAGACTTCGCTGTCTGTCCGTCTGTCTGTCCGTCTGTCTGTCACCAGGCTGTATCTCATGAACCGTGACAGCTAGACAGTTGAAATTTTCACAGATGATGTATTTCTGTTGCCGCTATAACAAAAAATACTAAATATAGTCAATGGTACGGAACCCTTCGTGTGCGAGTCCGACTCGCACTTGGCCGGTTTTTTTTGATAATAATGGTACCTACAGAACCCTTCGTGTGCGAGCTAGTCCGACTCGCACTTGGCCGGTTTTTTTTTATAATAATGGTACCTACAGAACCCTTCGTGCGCGAGTCCGACTCGCACTTGGCCGGTTTTTTTAATTGTTTTCTTTTTCTTTTTGTATGTGTATCTTGGTAGTAACAGCGCATTGGCGTCATAGCTTTTAAGGTGTCATTTACGTAATTTTAAATAAAGTGAAGTAAAGTGAAGTGAATTTAAAAAAAAATACTGGCAGAAACCTACATTATCGTGGGTGCTATTATGGGCTATAAATTATATTTATATCATGCATAATAGCCGAGCTATCACAATTTTGCAAAGTGCTAGTTTTTTTAAGTAAAGTTTTTTCAAAGGTTCGCAAATTCTCGTTCAAGAATCAAAAACTACTTTTTATTTAGAATTTGCGAACCTTTGAAAAAACTTTACTTAGTGTTATGTAAAACAAAATACTATAATCGTTTGTTTTACATTACCTACATAAATAAATAAATATCGCTGGACATTATACACAGCGCCATCTAGTGCCACACTAAGCAACGAGGCTTGTGTCGTGGACACCATATAGTTGATATACTACATAGATACTTTTTTTTGTTTGTAAATATATAGTTATTATACATATAAACATCCATGACTAGGAAACAAATGTCAATTCACCATCACTCAAACATTTGCTCCTACCGGGATTCGAACCTGGGACCCTAAGAACGTAAGGCAGCCTCATTACCGCTGCGCCAATCGGGTCGTCATGGTCGACACCTGTATTCCCCACAGGCGTTTGTAAAGGGACTCGTATTTAAATGAGCAAGTCGGGTTGTTTTATACTTACCTTGAGTTTTAATACAGGGTGTAAACAGACTCTTCAGGAAGCCGTCAACCAAGCATTCTGTACATCAAACTAAGTAACCCTACGCAATTTTTTTTTGCTGGGAAATGACTTTTATTTTGGCGTGAAAATCAGAGTTTTCGGTAGGACTTAATGAAACAAACTTAAATCATTGTGCTGATCGATGGATTGAATAGTACGGGGGTCGTGGAGGTGTTTAAAGTAAAAATCTTACATTAAAAACATGTATGTATTTAAAAAAAAAAACTTGTGAAAATGTTGGAAGTTTGACCCCCAATATCTCCGTAACTGGGAGGTTCCCAGGTATGGTGTAGAACAAAAAAATGCCAGTGCCAGTCTTTTTAACACCCTTTATAGGGTGTTTTTCTCAAGGGTAAATACGTACTGCAGGATGTAAGTAGTAACGTCTGTGGTAACAAAACCAGTATAAGCTGGCCTTGCATTCTATTGAAACTTTACACAACGATATTCCAGCTTAGGGTGGATGCTCAAGCGTAGCCCGCGAAATTCAAATTTTCTTACGTTTTTTGCAATTTGCAGGCCAGTGCTAGGTTGTATGTTGATTAAAATTTTGTTTGCGACTGTAAGACGTATGTAGTTACAGAATTATATTCATCAAACTCATCAATACAACCCTCAAAGTTCATATTGGTGTCAAAATTACTTTTCCAAGGTCAAAATCATTCTTGCACCATTATGAACTTGGAGGGTTGTATTGATGATTTTGATGATTATAATTGTGTTACTACATACGTCTTACAGTCGCAAACAATATTTTATCAACATACAACCTAGCACTGGCCTGCAAATTGCAAAAAACGTAAGAAAATTTGAATTTCGCGGGCTACCCTTGAGCATCCACCTTAAGGTCAAAGTATTAACACCGACATCTTGCTACTTTAGCAAGTTTCCAGTTGTGGGAATTCGAGGTGAGGTAAATAAAAACTTATTAGTGATTCAAAATCAATTTATTTGCACAATAAACACGTCAAGAACTTTAAAATATGTACATTGTAAATTGTACCTATCGTTCGATAGAGAACGGTGTAATTGCTTTTAAAGGCTATTTTCAATAACTTACTAACGTATAACTGTCAGTTAATATGCCTACGTCTCGTAGCTATCTGTGTTCCTATAAACAAAGTTAGCTTTAAATATCCTATCCGCGTCACGTGCTGCTTTTTTTATTTTTTTAAAAAAAGCTTTGCTGTGACGTTTTGTTTCTAACCGTCCGTAAGCTAAATATCAAACAGACAGAGATAGCAACCTACTGATACCTGTTAGTAAGTTATTGAAAACGGCCGTAAGTGTAGTGTAATATCTAATGTCTGGCCCGCACTCCAGAGATTCCGTATTTGAGGGTTTAACCCGCAAATATTTGCGTGAATGAAGCCCAGGCATAATTAACAACGTGATACGTTCGGCGTCTTGTGAACATTCAGCTATTACTTCTACGTATACGTAGAGAAGACAGCGCGAACAATATCTGTGCGCAGTGCGGGGCGCGCGGGGGGTGGCTAACCCCGTATATACAGGGTGTTAAAGTAGTCGCGTGCCATAGCTTAGGGGTGAGTTCAGTATCGATAAAGGATCCCGTAAAACATAAAAAATAAATCCAAAAAGCCAAGCAAAAAATATTGCAAGATCAACCTAATTTAGTACCTACTAACTTAAAATAGCAATATAAAATAATTTGAATTCTAAACGATTGCTATTTTAAGTTAGTAGGTACTAAATTAGAGTGATCTTGTTTTTTTTTTTTTTCATGCGTTCCTTTATCGATACTGAACTCACCCCTAAGCTATGGCACGTGACTACTTTAACACCCTGTATAGATGTTATGTAGCGAGCAAGCGACTGAGTGAACTGCAGCCGGCCGACTGCAGTTGAACGGAGCACAGATTTTGTTCGCGCTGTCGTCTCTATACGTAGTAGTAATAGCTCAATGGTAGTGAAGGCCAAGCTCTAGCAACATTTAAAAAAAGAAACATAATTATCATCGAATTGACCTCTGTATTTTATTTTACTTTCGTTGCTCGCACCAATTTTAACCTAATTTTAAATTGACTAGGTCTGATTTTCCTTTGCAATAACCATGCCAGAGCTCAACACGTACAAAACAAGCACTAAATGATTATGTAGTAACAAATTATAAAAATCGCATTCCGAGTGTATGATTGAAATATTTAAATAAATGTTTTCATAACAAAAATCGAATAAATAATAAATCTTGTCTTAAAATTAAAACAATCACATATCAAATCCATGTATCTTAAAACTAGGAAACAAGAATCAAAATGTCGTAATATGCTTTTTGTTAAAACTAAGTATAAAGTGATAAAACATTTTTTCCATTAAACTTCCTTTGCTTACTTTTTCAACAACAATAAATAAAAATATATTATGGACGTACTTAATTTTTATATAAATTGATAGATTGGTGTCAAAAATTTGTAACAATGAGGGTAGGTATACGTACAGAAATCGGAATAATTGTAGGTATTTTAGATTTGAGAAATAATACTTGTGGCATGCTTAGCGCCTACTTTGTTGCTATGATTTCGGTACCTGTAATGGAAAAGTCATATTAATAATCAATAAAACAATAATATAGCATTTATCTACTTACCTAATAGTACAGTGCACAGTGGTGTCGATTTTGTTGTGCACAAACTAAACTTAATTTAGGCAATTGCTATCTTTTACTAAAAGGCAGTGTGAGAAAAGGACGGCTATAGCTACGAACTAAGTTAGAGATGTCAAACTAGTTTAAGGCTGATGCTCCAGGGTAGCCCGCGAAATTCTAATTTTCTTACGTTTTTGGCAAATTGCAGGCCAGTGCTAGGTTGTATCGAGAAACGATTTTTTCAAGGTCAAAGTCATTGCTAGACCTTTATGAACTTGGAGGGTTGTATTGATGGTTTTGATGATTATAATTCTGTAACTACATACGTCTTACAATCGCGTCCAATATTTTAATCACATACAACCTTGCACTGGCTTGTTAATTTGCCAAAAACGTAAGAAAATTTGAATTTCGCGGGCTGGTCGAAGCATTCACCTTAAGCCTTGCGCTTCACCGTGTTTTTAGTCGACATGTTTTTACGTGCACCCTTCATTTGTATAGAAATATTAGTTCCAATTAAATTTGATAGCTCTAAATTGCGTCCGTCTCTTTCTCGTTTTATTAGAGAGAAAAAGATAGCAATAGCCTAAATAAAGTTAGTTTGTGCACAACGGAATCGACACCAGTGAGTTATATCAATTAGCTGACCCACCTTTGCCCTTTAAATGATTGAGATTTTTTAGAATAGGTACAAATCGATAGAATATTATAAATATTTTATTTACTTTGCTCAATTAAATACAATAAAGTAGCAATAAAATACAAAACATTGCTCCAGCCATTTTTTGTATAATCTTGTAGCTTGTGTAATTATAGTCTTCCAATATCTCTCTGCAAGGTATTCATAAAGAATCCCTGCACAATGAATATTAGTTTTTTTTATAAGTAGGAGCTTGTAACGTCACATTTGAGTAAAAAATGTACTTAGATGTGACGGCCCACGAGTTTTCGACGCACTGTGTCGTCTCATTTTTTGTTTAAGTGAAAAAAGAAAAAACATGTGTCCAATATTTTTTGGAAATCTATCTGACTAATTAAATTATTTTTGGCATCTACCCTATTATGTTAAGAAAAATAAGCCTTACTAAACAAAAAAGGTGAATCTATAGTTAGTGCCAGTTAAGATGAGAATAGCGGTCATTGACCCACCTACATTTGTTAAACTTTTTAACTTTGAAAACCAAAAATAAGCATGTTCAAGTCTGGAATCGTCATCTATCGTGATCTTCAACATTTTTTGTAATGAAAAACGATACATGGTTTATATTTGTTTTGTTTCGTACGAAGAGTGTTTAATTCCGTCATACTTGAGGGAAAAACGCCACAGGCATGGCATGATGATCATGAGATGATCATGATCATAGGAAAAACGCCACAGGCATGGTGCAGAGGTGTGGTGGTACTCTTCTTCAAAAAGGGTGACAATGCCCGGTTGAAGAATTATAGGCCCATCTCACTTCTAAGCCATGTCTACAAGTTGTTTTCTAGAGTCATCACGAATCGTCTC
Source organism: Xestia xanthographa (assembly GCA_905147715.2). Lineage (NCBI taxonomy): Eukaryota > Metazoa > Arthropoda > Insecta > Lepidoptera > Noctuidae > Xestia > Xestia xanthographa. The sequence goes on from LR990655.1 coordinate 7,199,549, forward strand.
GCGCGCAGGTTTGACGATTTTCAGCCACCCGAACAAGCCGGTTTCCGAAAAGGCTATAGCACCGTAGACCACATACATACGGTGCGGCAAGTTATACAGAAGACCGAAGAGTATAACCTGCCTCTCTGTTTAGCGTTTGTGGACTACGAGAAAGCCTTCGATTCGATCGAGACCTGGGCTGTACTGCAGTCTCTCCAACGGTGCCAAATCGACTATCGGTACATCGAGGTGTTGAAGTGTTTGTACAAAAACGCCACCATGTCAGTCCGACTTCAGGACCAAGTCTCGGAACCTATCCTCCTGCAGCGAGGTGTGAGACAGGGAGACGTCATATCTCCGAAACTGTTCACCGCTGCACTGGAAGATGTCTTCAAGGTTCTGGACTGGAGAGGGCTAGGCATCAACGTCAATGGCGAGTACATCACTCACCTTCGGTTTGCCGACGACATAGTGGTCATGGCTGAGACCATGGAGGACCTCAGTACAATGCTCGATGACCTCAGTAGAGCTTCCGGAAAAGTGGGTCTTAAAATGAACATGGACAAAACCAAGGTCATGTTGAATGCCCATGTCACACCCACTCCTATCAAGATCGGAGACTCTACACTCGAAGTTGTAGACGATTATGTGTACCTGGGACAAACGGTCCAGTTAGGTAGGTCTAACTTCGAGAAAGAGGTCAATCGTCGAATCCGACTCGGCTGGGCAGCGTTCGGGAAGTTGCGCGGTATCTTCTCGTACAACCTACCGCAGTGTCTCAAGACGAAAGTCTATGACCAGTGTGTGTTGCCAGTGATTACATACGGGACCGAAACGTGGTCGCTTACAATGGCCCTCATCAGAAGGCTTAAAGTCACCCAAAGGGCAATGGAGAGGGCTATGCTCGGAGTTTCCTTACGCGATCGAATCAGAAATGAAGACATCCGCAAGAGAACCAAGGTTACCGACGTAGCCCGAAGAATTGCCAAACTTAAGTGGCAGTGGGCAGGGTACATTGCTCGCAGAACGGATGGCCGATGGGGCCGAAAAGTTCTGGAGTGGCGACCGCGAACCGGAAGACGTTGCGTTGGAAGGCCTCCCACTAGGTGGACCGATGACCTGGTGAAGGTTGCGGGAATCCGCTGGATGCGAGTCGCACGGGACCGTTCAATGTGGCGACACTTGGGGGAGGCCTATGTCCAGCAGTGGACGTCTTTCGGCTGAAATAATGATGATGATGTATGAAGAGATATTAGGGAAAGGGCAATGACCGCTATTCTCATCTTAACTGGCACCAACTTCTATTTATTTATTTATCACAAAATCCTAATCTTTAGATTAGTATTTTTGTTTAACTAGATTAATATTATAAATTGTACAACTTCTTTATGCATGCGGAGTTTACCTTTAAGTGATTGTTGCACTGTTGCATTTACATTTTTGCATGTTACTTTTAGCATACAACCTGTGCAAACAATTGTTGGTGAACCAATAATAATAAATCCACAGCTCTTTACAATCTTAACCTAAACTATTTTAATTAATCCTACAGCCAATTAAGGATTTACAATTTAACATCTATACATAGCAAAGAATACAGGGTGTTCTGCAATACGTTTTCTCGTATGTGACCCCTTTGTCTAACGACGGCACTAAATTCCCATCCTCACCGTGTACATGACGTCTACAAGCCACCGCCGCTCCTCTCCACGGAGATCTGTTTCTTCAGCAGCTCCTGTTCGTGATGTTCCTCTTCCATCTCCGCCATGCGCGCGAACCGGGAGTACGCTACGTGGCCCGACTTGATGGCTGACATCATCTGCGTGTTGTAATAAGGGTGAGAATTGTTTGACATAGATAGAGGTCGTTCACCTGCCCTAGGAAAAGATGGTAAATAAATAAATAATAAATAAATATCGCTGGACATTACACACAGCGCCACCTAGTGCCACATTAAGCAACGAGGCTTGTGTCGTGGACACCAGATAGTTGATATCTACATAGTATCTATGTAGTAAGTATATCAACTATCTGGTGTCCACGACACAAGCCTCGTTGCTTAATGTGGCACTAGATGGCGCTGTGTGTCATGTCCAGCAATATTTATTTATTTTTACCCGACTGCGCCAGAAGGAGGGTTATGTTTTTCGAGAGTATGTATGTAATTGTTTTTAAATACATACTTATTATACATAGAAACAGCCATGACTCGGAAACAAATGTACATGCTCATCACACAAACATTTGTTTCTACCAGGATTCGAACCCGAGACCCTAAGAACGTAAGGCAGCCTCACTACCAATGCCAATCGGGTCGGCAAGCTACAGATAACGTACTGTTAGAATTTTAACTCCTCCAACAGAGTGCTTTCAGTTACGCGAGAAGAATTTGAATATGAATAAAAATAGTATATTCATAATTATTATACAATAAAAAGTAAATTTATTAGGAAAGAGAATTTACTTAATTCATCAATTTCATTAACAGTTAAAATACAGGGAGAAAAAATGTAGGTAAAAATTAAATTAATAATTAAGGAATAAAAACTTGAACATCAATATTGACTTACCTTAAACTTACCTGTACTCATTCTTATTATTAATATGGATTAGCAAAGCAAAGTTAAATAAAAAAGCAAACATAAAAAATGTTAATGAAAACATAAAATTAATAACCCTGCTTTTTTAAGCATGGTGAAGCAAGCAACTCTTAGTTAACATACTTATATTTAAGATATAATAACCATATTATTATACTTCAAATTTATTTACATCTACTCTACATAATTAATACCCTGTGATAAATAATGGAATTATGTATTTCAATATTAAGAATTTAAGACTGGTGAGATCATGTTTTCAAAGATTGAATAGGCATGACGACAGTATCAAAAAATTGCAAATCTATTTAGTCCGTCAGTTAGAGTATCGGAAAGTAATGGACACGTATTTTTTGTTTTTGTAAATCAATGAATATTGGCAAAGATAAAACGCATCAAAACTCGGCAGTGGGGGCTCGTGACGTCACAACGCACTTTTCGAGAATTTTAAAAGCGTCATATCTACGTCAATTTTGGTTTACGTAACAAAAGACAGAATATGTGTCCAATATTTTTTGGAAATCTATCTGACGGACTAATTCGATTTTTTTTGTCGTTTCGCCTATTATGGGAACCAATGAATCATGATTACTTGCGATACTCATTTTCTTGGTAGACGAACTGCGCCTATTTGAAAGTTGGCGGCAATGTTTTTGATATGTTGCCAACCAAACGGTACTATTATTCTTCTGACCTACTTACTCCTCGCTAGAGTGGGAAGATAAATTATTGGACAACTATTTTGATTTAAGCGAATTGTTGTATGTAATAATGGGTATGCTCAAATGTACTACAATGACTACATGAGTAAGTATAGTCCCTCCGATTCTTAATTCGATTATAATTGTATCTATAAATAAAATAAATAAATAAATATCGCTGGACATTACACACAGCGCCATCTAGTGCCACACTAAGCAACGAGGCTTGTGTCGTGAACACCAGATAGTTGATATACTACATAGATACTTTTTTGTTTGTAAATACATACTTATAATACATATAAACATATTTTATATACATACACACAAACATTTGCTCCTACCGGGATTCGAACCCGGGACCCTAAGAACGTAAGGCAGCCTCACCACCACTGCGCCAATCGGGACGTCTAATCTATGATTTAATTCTGTTATTTAATTTGAATTATGATTTGTATTTTTTTTTTTGCTTTTTAGTTTTTTTTTATTGGTATTTTATTTTGTATTGATTTTGAATTTGATTTTATTGTTAAATTTCTTACTTATATAATGTTAAAGTAAACCGGAAGAGCGGAAGTGCCTACTTAATACAAGTAATTTTTTGCTCAAAAGTACTTCCTGTAATTTGATTGTTAAGTCATAAGTATTAGAAAAAAAAACTATATATTTTTCTATCTAGACTATACTATTTTACTGTATAACGATAATAGTTCTGGACACTAGTAAAATGTTCATGCATAGACTTTACTTCATCTTACGAACATGTAACATTCAAGCAATACTGCAAAATACTACCTACACATAGAACTTCGATGGTCTATTCTGGACGAAAACTGTTTAAATAAATAATAATAAAATACACAAAATAAAACTGGCCATTCACATTCCATCAAGCCAAGCAGAAAAAACTCAGACAGAAAAAGATAGAAAATAAAACATACATAAAAATGACACTACATTTGGCCCATACGCGTTACTTTGCCAATACAAAATACACTCAATCACCTTTGCAATACATATTGTAATAGCAAATTAACGCGAGGTTTAACAAATGCAGTCCCACCATAGAATATAAAAAAAAAAACAGAAGGTACAGTCAACACGATATAGACCTGCAAGTACTCGTCGAGTTCGACTTGTCCGTTCATGTTAGTGTCGATCTCTTTCAGTATTTCGTGCAATTGTTCCCCGGTCACCTCCTCGCCGTAGTTCTGTGGACCATGTGGACATTGACAAGCGTGGACATGACACTGACAGTGTTGCACTCAATCTTTGGGATAGGTTAGCCTGTGGTCTAAGAATTGACTCGCATTTTTGTGTTAAAATTTCCGTAAATCACTAAGGCATACGTTTTCATTAATGTATGGCTCCGGAGTTTAGTAGTAATGTGTTTCGTAATTGCCTCAAAATTTACGACTGTTTAAAAGTGTTGCCAAAAACCGCAAAACAAAATATTAGTTTGGTCACACTGTACAGTCACGGACTATAAATGATGAGCCACTTGCCTCCATTCGTATTTTAGCCGTGTAATGCAAATCGGGTTTAGTCGGTTATATTCGTACATAGTACAGAGTGACTACAAATAAAGTTGACGAGTTGCAGGTGTAGCAACCGTAACCTAGCGACAATTGTTTTAGCGTAGCCATAGTAACGTTGGCGTACGGAGAAATTTTATCTTTTCTCACATCGACATTTCAACTGTCACTCTGGCTTCGGATAGGTTTTCAGAAAATAATGACTAATTAACAAAGACATTCAAATATTTACGCTTTTAAAGCTCTTTGGTATTTAATAAGGACTATTTTAAAGGAGGTCAGTATCAAATAGATTGGGATACACGTCAGCACCATTGTATGGATTTATCATTGACAACTTATAAGTCATTTTTCAACCTCTCTATATAAGACTATTTCCGATTATTAGTAGTGTGTCATATTGTTTCCGAGCATTCGGTTTGAGTTCGTGTTTAATCGTGCAATCTCGTGAATGTATAAAACTGCAAAATTGGAAATCTTGAAAGTGGCTTATCAATTATAGTCCGTGACTGTACTATGTCTAAGGTGTAATCACAAAAAGCTGTGAATGAGAATAAATGCAATTTATTATTAGTTTAACGACCAAGTAGGTGCCTATAACAAAGATTCTGTGCAACTTTTTGACATAATTGTATTGAAATTATGCACATATAAAGTACAAAAGTATTTAGTACCTAAAACGTTCGCACTCTGATAAATTAGTTAAAAAACTAGGGACCTCTGATTAATCAAATGTTTAGTGAAACTTGTATGTGACTTTCATATAAAATATCTGCATAATTTCAAAGTGAGAACCCATAGTTATATCCCTTGAGACGTGGACGCAGCATGATGACTTCTACCCAGTTAGCCCGTATTATACTGTCTACCTGTAGGTAGTCCTGTAATTCCAACTGCCCGTTATACGTGACGTCAATCTCGGACAAAATGGCGCTTATTTCCGCGTCGCTAGGTTTCAGCCCCATACTCTAGAATTGGCATTAAGTTTAGAATTGTTGAGACCTAAAAAACCTTAGGTCTTTTCCTCGTACATTTTCCTAATAAAATGTGATTAAGGGCAATCTTCCCATAATTAGCTAGTCTGCTCCAATGGTCATCGGTCATAATATACCTTGCGGACTCAGGAAATCGAACCCTCAGACCACAATCGCCAGAATTGTTTGTGATATGTTGACTGGAGTGAGGAGTCAGTTTCAACACTCCATCTTGAGATGGTAGAGCTGGATTAGAAGCATTACAGTGATTATACTTCAATACCTCGGAGACAAAAAAAAACCCTTTTGAACTCTCCTTTTCTCTTTGATAGATGTCTACGCTCAGTGTTCATAAAACATCAAATTTGCATAGACATAAAAAGGGGTTTTAATTTTTTGGCCCGATTAACTTCCGCAATTTTGATTTGCCTTGACACTTTATTGACTGAAACTCGTATTGATGCCAGCTATCGATTGGTTGACGTTATAAGTGTGTCTGATCAAATCAAAGTTGTGCTAAAGATACCATCAGTGAATGGACTTAAACTTTGATAGCTCATATCTCGGAAACATGAAACTTTAGTTACGTGTTTACAACATATTGTCTCATACAAAACTTGTTTGTATTGATACCAGCCCACTTAGCATGAACGCCGTAGACTCGAAAGAGACTCAAAAAATCTTTTGTTCATCTGTCATTTTGTCGATTCAATGACAGATGAACAAAAAATTTGACAAGTCTCTTTCGTGTCTACGGCGTTCATGCTAAGCGGGCTGCTATCGATTAATATAGGTCTGCATGGCCGCTAGAAAAAAAATCAAAATGGCGGAAATTAACCTGGCAACGCTTCATAAAAAAATCTTCCAAGCCCTTTGCGATTCTTCTTTTTTGTCTATGCCAATTTTTTTTTTCTTCCCTTTCATATCCCTACCCACATTCCATCAACCATACCTTAAGACTCCTCCTAATATCGTTGATGGAGACGAATCCCTTTCTGTCCTTGTCAATGATCTGGAACCGCTTGATGTACGTCTGGATCTCGTCCTTGCTGAGGTTGATGGGGATCTTGTCGCGACTGGCGCGGTTCACCATCTGGCCCATCTCGTTGGCTAGGAACTCACCGGCTTCTTTGATTTGTTTCTGGAAAATTTGGAAGGTGTATGTAGTAAAAAGCGGTGACTAGGTCTAATAACCTAATCATATCTTTTTAGGACTAAACCATGGGGGTCACCCTACCTTTTACATATTATAACTTATTAAAGTATTTTGGAAACCTAGTTTAAACTTTAAAAATATGTGATCTGTCACGGGATGCCTAGCAGATGTGAAACATAGAAATTATTTTGTACAAGCAATATAGATTACGGCAGGAACTAAATATAGCTCAAAAATAAAACTATTTTTTCCCTGAAAATGATGACTGTTTATTTAATAATCATTTATTTTAATTAAATACAAAAGAAATTAAAACAAAATTACTCGATTTACAAAAAGAAAATCCTTACGCTGGGATCGAACTCGAAGTCACGAGATTGTAACCTGGGCTATAATGCTGGCGCTGTGCCCCGAGACCAGCTTGCTTGTTGGCCAGGTGGTCTCGGGGCACGGTAATATGTAGAGCTTATGCTGCTTCAACAGGTCGGTAATGTTTGGAATTGTTCGGGCCGGGTTGACAACTTCACAGTTGGCGAAACGTCGCCACGCCAATTTTTAGTTTTTCTCGCGCCTATAGATCTTTCACATCAAAAATATGATTTCATCATCATCATCTGCCTAGCCTTTTCCCAACTATGTTGGGGTCGGCTTCCAGTCTAACCGGATGCAGCTGAGTACCAGTATTTTACATGGAATAAAAATATGATTTATTAGACCAAAAGACCGGGTGATCTCATTCGCAATAAGCGCGTATACTCGCACTGTTATAGATTTAAAATATTTCAAAACGTTTCTAAAAAAAATAATGTATGTGTGATGTTTTTAATGTATGGCAAACACAAAGTTGGTGCTAAGTATAGTCACCGACATCTTTATAATATTGCCTATTGCGCCTGTTATTTCCAAATTAGATAGTTACCTTCTTCTCCGCCTCGCTCCAGTTGAGCTCCTCGGCCATGATGTCCACGATGGTGGGCAGAGCTTCGGCCGCGGCCTGCACGTTGAGGAACGCGAGGCGCAGGCGACGCGCGATCATGTCAACCGCAGTGCGCGCGTACTCGCGGCAACCGTACCTATAGGGAACGAGTATAATAAGGGCCGTTTAACTTACTTACGTATAACTGTCAGTTAATATGACACGTTTCGTAGTTATCGATTTTTCTATAAACAAAGTTAACGTGAAATATCCTATCCGCTTCACCTACCTGTCACTTTATTCATAGAAAAATCAAAGAAAACTGTTCTGTGTCAGCAAAATGTCAGACAGAGATCGCAACCTACCGAAACCGAACAGTAAGTTATTGAAAATGGCCGAAAGTCAGTCAGTGGTGCCGATTCCCTTGTTTACAAACTAAACCAAATTTAAGTTCAGTGCATCTTTTTCTTTCTATTTCATTAAGAAAAGGACAGAAGATAAATTTTTGTTATGTTCTGTCAAATTAATCAGCGCCATACAAGTTTTAGACGCGATTAAAAAGTTGACTACTAAAATTACATCAAATTACGTCAGGTGCTGACTAATTTGACAGGATTAAACTAATATTTATCTTCTGTCCTTATCATAATGAAATAGAAAGAAAAAGATGCATTCAACTTAAATTTAGTTTAGTTTGTGAACAAGGGAATCGGCACCAGTGTCAGTTAGACCTACCTGCACTCTCTTACAAAGAAGAAGAGGGGGGGGGGAGGGTTATGCAGGAAAGTAGGGCACTGACTGTATAGGTATAAAAAGAGAATCAAACATATAGGGTAGTACCGTACCTTACGAAATCGCTAACTTTCGATTGCTAACGACTAACGAATAAATTCGGTTGCAATAATGATGCTTACGAGAAACGGATCTTGGATGTAGAGACTTGCGTTACTACTACTATACTGATAAACTAATTTCGGTTATAAAATCGCGCTATTACCCTAAAGCGTTGGAAGTATGATAAGAAAATCGTTTAAAGTTGGATTTCAATAAGTGGAGAGAGAATACAGAGCACGTTATGGGTATAATTTAATTGTATAAGATTTAACAGAATATTGTGTTTGGAATACCAAGCCATAGCTTACCTAATTTCGGCATCAATGTAGGGGAACTCTGGGTGGACCTTCTTGCCGATGATGGGCCATCTCTTACCAGTCATGGCCGCCATCTTTGCGACGGCGAACGCTCTGTCACCGTATGACTTGGCTAAGTGTTGTGCTACCTGAAATACAAAAAGTTTTACATTATTTCTGCTGTTTATTATTATTTTTTATGTCATTAATTCTGCAAAAGTAGGTGCCGAGGAAGATGAAATAAAACGGCAGACAAGTAAAATTCACGTCTATATTAGACCAGTTTCGCAGATGGAAGAGAAGAGCCACAGTTGACATAACGATTTACATTTTAATGTTCAGTTGGTGTTGCAATATTATGAATTAAATCTCCAACAGGCCTATCCAACAAAATCTTTAAGGCAGCTAAATAACAAGTCGTTGAAACTACGTATACAGTTACGCATTACTAAATTCACCTTTGTCTAAATCTTTGAATATTGCAATGCTATTAATCGGTTGCAAATGCCTTAGGTACTCGATTTGGACAAACAAGCTGTTGATGGGTAGTGGTATTTTATAGGGGCTGAGTTAACATGAGAGAACATCTAAGTATTTGGTACCTAAAGTGTTTAACAAAATAGATTTATTAAGAGAAAAAGTAAAAGTTAGTAAAGGATCACTTAAAACAAAATTAAAAATCTTTATACAGGATAGCAAACAGAACTAAATACCTACATTGTACAAGATTTAAACATAACAGTATTATATACGTAGATATTTATAAGTACGTATATTATATAAGTAAGTAAGGTGGTTAATTATGATGTAAAAGAGTGCCTCTCGCCATCATACGTAAAAGTTTGGCGAGTTTAGAATTAAGCAACACCTTTGTATTAGAATTTCTTTAAAGAAAAAAAAAATTTTTCAAACTTTGCCGTATTAAATGCAGAGTGATAAAATTTGTAATCTCTAAGTTGAGGAGTAACTCACCTCCATTTCAAGTCCGAAGTCCTGCACTAATCTAATGTACATGGTTGGCGTCCAGCCATGCGCGCCCTCTATTAGGAACCCGTCAGTCTGGCACTCCTTGTACAGGGGCTTCAGGTTCGCGCCTGAAATGTATGTCATTGAATATTACTGGTTGAATCTGCCTCCATTTTCCAGTCTTTGGGAATCTGGGATCATTAAACCTGAGGAGTTGAGATCTGGGAACTATGACGGATAAAAAAAGATGTATATTTTTTGACATGATAACGTCTTATAAATCGATGAACACCGGCTGCACGCACGAAAAAGTGTCACGAATCCTGCGATTAACGCCCAGCTCAAGCCATTGGACCTAGAAAACTGAAAATTTGCACAGTGGTTCCCTTTATAATGTAGACAAGAAATAAGGAAGGACTTTTCGAAATTTAACCCATAAGGGAGATAAATAGGGGATGAAAATTTTTATGAAAGTCCGTCAGTTTTAAACTTAGGATCTTAAAATGTTGTGTTAGGTTGACGATTGAAAATTAATTTATACGTATTTCAGCGTTTTTGATAATTCCACCCCCAAAAGGTTAAAAAAAGGGGATGAAGTTGGGTATGGAGAGTACTTAATATCACAAAATTTTATGTCTAGGCGTATGGTTGGAAGCTATCGCAACGGTATTGTTAGAATTTCAATCCTTAAGGGGGTGAAAAGGGGGATAAAATTTTGTTTTTTAAGTTAATATCACTAATATCAAGAAAAATAACGTTATCACGTAAAATTATCGTCTTTTTTTTTTAAATTTTGTTACAAGTTTCAGAAGTCTTACGTAAGTAACTATTTCTGAATCATCGAAAGAAATGTTTCGTTTAAATGTGTGGATTCTAATGAAGTTGAACGGTCATGAAGCGGGCGGGACGGGATGCAATCATATTTTTTTTGTCTGAAAACTAATTCTTTCCAAAAATCACGAAACACCAAAAGGCTTTCTTGCAGTAGACTCCGGAATCCGGATGCATTGCACACCTATCATTTAAGTTTGTACTCACTCTCAATACAAGCGTCGATGGTCTCAGACGCCATGGACCTGTAGGTGGTCCACTTGCCGCCGGCGATGGTGACCAAGCCGCCCGCCGACACGTGCACGATGTGGTTGCGGGCCAGCGACTGCGTGTCCGGCTTGTTGGGGTCCGACACCAGCGGCCGGATGCCCGACCAGGCTGACAGGACGTCGCCGCGACGTACTGGAACGTGGCAAAGGAATATTAGCTACGGGCTGTTGTGAGTACTGTCTGTCGCGCTATCAAATATTATTAAAAAAGGGTGTGTTGAAAGAATGAACCCGCCTTTTTTTTCATATCGGAATTCATCAAATGACTCCTCCCGCTCTGGGGCGGGAGGGAGTGTCAGACTTTTACTGACTAAAACCCGTCCATGTTCCTTCTTCGCTCTTTATGTTCCGGGGCCACGGTATCTCTTTCGAACAGTCCCGCAGCCCCGAGAAATGAACCCACCTGCTTTCAAAGCAAGAGTGAACAGGCATCTTCTAGGCACGCTCATTCCATCATAGACCTCATCCATCGCTTTCCATCAGGCGTGATCGAGCTCAAGAGCAGGCCCATTTTTGTAATAAAAAAAAACTTAGTCAGAAATTATCTGATTTCCAAGGAGATTTTTTTTTAGATAAGAGGATACTTTTGAAATTTTATCGAACATAGACGGCATTTGAGAGACATTATATAACGCACTTTAAACGTAGGATCGTTCAAATCAGTACGGACAAGTCTCGGATCAGCACTGCAAGTACGTAGCAATCGATAACGATCGAATCGATACGATTCGATAAATCCGACTTTTCGATTGGTTAAAAACTCATTTTATCGAGAATAACTGTCAGATTTATCGAATCGTATCGAATCGAGTGCTACGTACTTGCACTGCAGCTGCGGAACTCTGATATATAAGGTGTATCTATTCATACATGAAATATCTTATGAGGTCATTGTACGTACTCATCATTATGAACAACTTTTACTATGGGACCAAGCCCTGAAACGAAAAAAAAAAAACAGCTGTTCCATACATTTTGTCAAATTATGCGAACATAGTATGTCGATTCTGTTGTGCACAAACTAAACTTAATTTAGGCTATTGCTATCTTTTACTAAAAGGCAGTGCGAGAATAGGACGGTTATAGCTATAGATTTCAAACTAGTTTATGCCTTGCGCTTCACCGTGTTTTTAGTCGACATGTTTTTACGTACACGTGCACGCTTCATTTGTATGGAAATATTAGTTCCAACTAAATTTAGCAGCTCTAAATTACGTCCGTCTCTTTCTAGTTTTATTAGAGAGAAAAAGATATCAATAGCCTAAAATAAGTTTAGTTTGTGCACAACAGAATCAACACCATTGTAGGGAACTACTGTTTTTCCTTAAGAGATTTCGTGTATGAATAGATAGACATTATATACTTCAGAACAGTATCTTTTAGAGTCCGGTATCCGATTTACCCAACTTAAGAGCAGACATACTCCTGAAAATGCTCGAATCTAACCAAGTCACTATCTTCGATACAAACCTTCAACATCCGGGTTCAAATAGTTCTTAACCTCAGTGAGGATGAAGAGGATCTCGTCTTCAGTGGGCTTGGGGTTGTGCGTGACCTTGCAGGGGAGGTCGGTGGTGCCGGCAATGGTGCCCTTCAGCCACGGCAGGAAGAAGATCACGCGCCCGTCAGATGTGGCGGGGTCCAGGAGACCCATGTGTTCCGGACTAGAAATAGATAATTTTAAGGGTTAATCTACTGTGGCTTTAAAGGAAAGATCGGTGGTGCCCTTCAGCCGCGGCAGGAAGAAGATCACGCGCCCGTCAGATGTGGCGGGGTCCAGGAGACCCATGTGTTCCGGACTAGAAATAGATAATTTTAAGGGTTAATCTACTGTGGCTTTAAAGGAAAGATCGGTGGTGCCCTTCAGCCACGGCAGGAAGAAGATCACGCGCCCGTCAGATGTGGCGGGGTCCAGGAGACCCATGTGTTTCGGACTAGAAACAGATATTGTTAAGGGTTAATTTACTGTGGCTTTAAAGGAACGATCGGTGGTGTGGTGCCCTTCATCCACGGTAGAAATAAGATCACGCGCCCGACCGATGTGGCGGGGTCTAGGAGACCCATGTGTTCCGGACTAGAAATATATATTTTTAAGGGTTAATCTACTGTGGCTTTAAAGGAAAGATCGGTGGTGCTCTGCAACCACGGTAGGAAGATCACGCGCCCGTCGGATGTGGCGGGGTTCAGGAGACCCATGTGTTCCGGACTAGAAACAGATATTTTTAAGGGTTAATCTACTGTGGCTTTAAAGGCAAGATCGGTGGTGCCCTAAAGCCACGGTAGAAAAAAGATCACGCGCCCGTCGGATGTGGTGGGGTCTAGGAGACCCATGTGTTCCGGACTAAAAATAGATATTTTTAAGTTTTTCAAGGTTAATCTACTGTGGCTTTAAAGGCAAGATCGGTAGTGCCCTTCAGCCACGCTCCCGAAGTCTCGACCGATGTGGTGGGGTCTAGGAGACCCATGTGTTCCGGAGTCATATTTAACATAACAGAACGCCTGTAATTCCCGAAGGGTTGAACAGAGGTGTACCTAATAGTTCACCCACATTTCGCTACTCATGTTTATGTCCGACGTAAAAAAACATATTTTTTTTTTTTTTTTGGGCAAAGATATTATGTTTAATTTTAAGTACTACTCACAATTATACAGCTCTATTCAGCTTATGCCCATAGAAAACAACACTTTTGTATGAGACGCGTACGCATCCGTTCAGCGCGCGCGATGAGGACGCGTCTCATACAAAATCGTTGTTTTCTATGGGCATAAGCTGAATAGAGCTGAATAAGTGTAAGTAGTCTCTAAAACGTCGTTAACTTTTTGGATGACATTTTCACGATCTTCGAAAACATAGGAGACCTAATAAAATATTAGTTTAAAATAGTAGCTCGTCCATCGTTACCGTGTAATAGCCTCGACTACTTATTAATAGTTCACCTCATTACCGGCCTTCAGTGCTGTTAGACACAATACGCGACGGTACTACAGACACTGCTTGTTATTATAACAGTATAGCACAAAGACAAACGAGTTTTGGAAAAAGACTCTTATAATGACGGTAATACGCTCTCCTTTCAGATGTTTGTTCCTAGACCAATTTTATTGTATTGATTCATAGCTAAGCCGCTTAGCAGAAGTGGGACTGGGCTGGCCATGTCTGCCGTATGCCCGACGAGCTGTGGGCCAAGATAACCACGATGTGGAGCCCTGACACAGCCTGAAGGCGAAGCGGTAGACCTCGCAGGAGATGGTGTGACGAGCTGGATAGAACCAACGATCAGTGGTCCACATAGGTATGCCCTGGATCGAAAGATTTGGAAGTCATGGAGTGGTCTTTGCCCAGCAGTGTGATATTTAACACAGGTGAACAGTATGATAGCTAAGGGTTAACAATCAGATGGACAACGCCTTTTTTTCGGATGGGAAATCATCAAATGACTTCTCCCGCTCTGGGCGGAGCGGAAGGGAGAGTGTCAGATTTTTATTGACTTAAACCCATCCATGTTCTTTCATCGTCCTTTGTGTTCCGGGGCCACGGTATCTCTTTCGAACAGTCCCGCAACCCCGGCAGGCATCGGTTCTTGCGGACCAGGGTCCTTTTGCTGATTCTCTTTTAGGCGCGCGTGGAACACGAACGCGCCGTCAAACATGGAGAGCACCTGCAGTCAAATCTGCACCCCTAGCCAAGTTGACAATCTACAATCGTTAACGCTAATAGAAAACTATACAAATGAATGGGAATGACATCATCTCAATTCTCAACGTTAAATCACGTGATCAACACAAACGAATAGAAAATTCGTAGACAAGTTTACATTTTTAAAAATGATAGAATAGAATGTTAAAGTGTGTAAAGTGTGTTTTTTCTACAGACATTAGAGAACGAGCGATCGACTCAGTCGTGTCAACTTGGCTACCAATTTAGCGCTTTCTACAATCGCTTACGCCGAAGCGTTTACGGTTGTAGAAAGAGAATCGATACGAAACGTTTGTAACTTGGCTAGGCCTGCCAGTTTTGGTAAACTTATGTATACTTGATATTGTTGAGCTTGCCTAGAGCGCAAAATTTTTAAAGAGTAGTTTTACAACAGATCACGAAGAGTCTTACAGAAGGTAAGTTTTAATCGTGAATGAAATACAATTTAAATTTTTGAATGTTCAGTCACACCTGAGTATATAACAATACATGATTTTTGAAGTTAGTGTTTTCTATTACATATTTCCTAGATAAAGCAGCTTTACCTGTAATATCCAGGCAATACGATGTGTACTCCGGACGAGGGACAGCAGATATCTTTGACGGTTGGGTCGTCCATCTTGCGGATGCTGTCTGTGAAGGGACCTGTCGCGTTGATGATGCACTTGGCTTTGATGTCCCATTCTTTGCCGGTCAATTCGTCCTGGGGACACGGACAAATAAAAATTATGCAATCTGTATAATAGCAACTACGGTTTTACATCAAAAGGATAGTGACAAAGTTTGTAAAAGTGATCTGTTTTCTATTCTGGATTTGAACTCGATAGATCACTGAATTATGAAACAGATTGATTGTTTGCGCTTACGCAAGTAATGCGATATGATTCGACGAATGTCTGTGGGCTATTGCCATTTAACAGAGAAGTGCAACTCAGACAAATTAATGGGTTGTTTAAATGCAAAAATATATTGCGTTAGCCGTTACGTTATTAAATTTATGCTTGAAATAAAGTCCTATTTAAAACTAAATATGTCATAAATGATGATGCAAAACTCCTATGTTTTTTCCCTTAAGAGGGCCCTTCCCGGCCCGCCTTTCGTCAATGCGAGCATGGTCGAAAAGCTTGTTGTTTCATCCAGAGCCACAGCGGTGGTATTCTTTCAACTCCTCTGTCTTACCTAGCCTCGAACCTGCACTACTTGTCTCTCGCGTACCTCATACCGCCTAACGCGAGGACATTGAACGAAAAATATTGTTCGAAAATTTATAAAACTTGTTCCAGGAAATACGTGTTTTTGAATTAGTCTTACAAGTATGTGAAATAAATATTTGTTATTTAGAATCTCCACTACATTTGCAAGGCTTCTATCAGGATGCTTTCTTTACTTTTACAATTTATAAGTACATTATGAACGGCCAAAGTTGAGGTAAAAGTTGTGCAAAACAGCAATTTTTGGAGGCTTATACTGAATTTGTTTCTACAAATTTTTATTTTCTGCTTCGATAGAAGCCTAGATTTAGTCCACAAGATACCTATTAGTTAAAAAAAATGAAAGATATATGTCCAACAACGGCATAATCACGCACGAGCTATAGTCAAAATTCTCGCGAAAAGTATGGCGGGTTGGCCGCTCTTAATATTCAGTGGCAATAACATAACACCACTGTAACCCCCGAAGGGTTAAGCAGAGCTGTACCTAAAAGCACACCCACTTTTTGCCAGTTATGTTTAAGTCCCATAGGGGGCGAACCTATTGTCTTCAACCGTGCACATATCCAGACCCCGTGACTACTATTGAGAAATTCCTGATAGAAAATCTAATAACACTTTGCCCGACCTGGGAATTGAAACCAGGACCTTTGAAATAATGCTCAGCAGTCGCGCTTGCATTTGCGCCACTAGACTAACGAGGCAATCCATTGGCTATGTTAATTCAAATTCAATCTTATAGCGTAGAAGTTAGAGTTACGAGTACCTTTAACCTAGCCCCGCTGAGCTTGCCAGCCGTCTTGTGGAGCTTGGTGACGCTGACGTGGTTCGCGATGGTGGCGCCGTGGCGGGCCGCGGTCAACGCTATCGCTAGGTTCATACGTGCGTCGTCTTGTTGGCCTGTGCGTAGGGAAAGATTGGTTATTTTAAGCAACCACGACTATTATAAAACGAAAATAAAGTTGGCAACTCTCTTCATGATTCTTCAGGGTTTCTGAACAGTTTGCTTGCCTTATGAGCCGGCCATATTGTTGGCCCCTAGGCCTAGGCACGCCACTGCGATATAAGTAACTGTGGAGTTCATAATTCTAATTAATCGGGATGTAGCCATAGGATTTATATTCAAGAAGAACCAACATAACAGCTAGAAATTAATTAATCTCTCATCTTATCCTTCTTGATGAAATTTTCTTATTAAGAGTCCTATTACATTTTTTACGTAAATTCATGATTTTTGACGCAGTAATTCTCAGCAGCAGTAAAATATTTTAATTATTTGCTTAAGAATGACAATAGTGCCATTCTCTTTCTTGTAAGTTGGAGTTACACATTTTCATTTTTCTTTTCGTGTAATTTACTATAAATATTTTACGAACTCAGTTTGCAAGAAAAACCGTCGACGATGGAACTTTAAAGCTTAAATTCACATAGTTACATTCAATTCTTATAAAAGCTAAAATTACTAAAAGATAAGTTGAATGTTTTACTTGTTTATTGGAGTTTTAGAATTTCTTTAAATTCCTTGAGTTTTCACGGAAAAAATCGTAAAGAGATAGTAATTTAAGCCATAAATGTCTTAATTCAGCGTCCATTATATTCCAAATAAACTCAATTTTATCAAACAAATTAATATGATATAAAACTTCGATCTACAATGAATAATTTTCATTAGTTTTCGTTTGTCAATATAATAAGACAAAAATACAATAAATAAAATTAAAGTACCTACTATAATTCTCAATTCAGCTCGCTCCTCAGTCTCATGTCAGTCTCGTCACTAATATTCGTCAATATCAATCGACAATCGTCCAAATATCGCTATTATTATCGACTCGTGTACGCCGACCGAAATAATTTGATCCAGGAAGTAAAAATCAAAAATTTGCCTAAAAAATGTAATAGGACTCTTAACATCATCAGACATTATATCTATTTACATTTGAAGTTGAGTTTTAATCTTCAACCTGATTTATAAGTCAAGCCGCGAAGTACTTAGGTATAATAAACGTCCTTGTTTACTTAGTAACTAGTTGATTTATCGTAAATGTACCGACAACAGAGATTAATTATATGCCTATCACTATACATATTATAAAACCAAGTCCTCCTCTGACGCGTCTGTCTGTCTGTCTGTCTGTTCGCGATAAACTCAAAAACTACTGCAACGATTTTAATGCTTTTTTCACCAATGGATAGAGTGGTTCTCGAGGATCGTTTAAATATATAATTTGTCAAGTTTTTGTAAAAATTGGCTAAAATATACCTAATGATATTTGTTGGAGGTGTCGGAAAAAAATAAGCCGTCTGGGAGCTTTACTTTTGGTCGCGATAACCGACGTCCACGCGGGCGAAGCCACGGGCATCAGCTAGTATGTTATATAATTCATTTTTATCAGCAATAGTTAAGTAGGTAGGTAGATTCTTGTTCTTAACCCAGAATATGGTATTTATATCAGACTCGAAGGCGTATACGTATTGTGATAGGTTCTTATTTTTATAAAACGCAATACCTATTTTGCAGGGCAAGAGCAATTTAAATTCTTTGTTCCTTCCAGTTGTTGCCTTGTGAATGTTGTGATCAAAATTTTTGTCGTCGAAAGAAAAATTTAAAGGCCTTGTATCTCGGAAAATACTAGTCTGATTACAAAAAAAACTCTTTCACTGTTAAAAATTCGCACTATTCCCGCGTGACATAGAACAAATAATACCAGAAAAGTTTGATCTAATGGGCGTAGCTCAACAATCTATATAGATGCTCTGTGTCAACAATCCTAACTCACCATCATAATACACGATGCCTCCACACAGGTTGTCGGACTTCAACATGGGGAACAGTTCCAGAGTGTTCTTCTTGGAGAGGTAGTACGAGCTCTTGACGTTCCTGTCGCCCGCCACCACGTCGTACATCTTGATACCGAACCAGTAGTAGGGGACTTGCCACCATCTGCGAATTGGAGAAGGTTTCATATAAAAAGCGGGAGGGTTGAGCTTAGAAGAGATGTAACTGCAGTTGTGAAAAAATAGGGTTATCATTAAGTTAATACCAGCGTATTCAAAAAGTTCTTCAAATTAGATCATGAAACTTTACATGCTAACTGACCTAATTAAAAAACAGGTCTTATGTCAATGATATTCTAACAAACAGATATGTTATACACCTACAAAACCACCGAAAAAAGTGTGCCGCGGGGGAGAGCCAGCTCACATACACGCAGTGACGCAGAATAAAGGAAAAACAGGCCAATAGGGTATATACATGATCTTTTTTTATCACTCTAAACAAAGCGTATTAACATCAGAAATAGCAAAGTGAAATATTTTTTTTAATATCTATAAAAAATACTAAGTTATAAGCATTTGAAACTGCTGAATAGACAGAGAGATCCGATAAAGCGAATGACGTCATTCGCTGCATCGACGTACAAAATCCATACTAAATTCCGTTTATCTAGAAAGAGATAGAAACAAAAGTTTAAATGGTTATAACTTTTGTGTTGTTTGGCCGATTTATGTCTTGTTTTCGCTTTTTGTCATTATTTTTATGGTACTTTAACATTCCGAATCGAAATAAAAAAAATAAAATTTATGCATATTCCCTATTGACACGTTTTCGAGTCTTCACGATTGCGCGCTCATAACATATCTGTTTAATTAAATATCATTGTCTTATGTGTTTTATTTTTTTAGTCCAATCAATAGATTTTTTGTAAATCGCAAAAGCCACTCTTTTCGCACTATTCGGCCGCAGTGACTGAAGTAACAACCGCTTTGTAGTGCAAGTTGATTAGAACTTTATTCTAACAGTATTTCAAACGAAGTTTGAACCACCACAAATAGAGTAGCTAATTTTAGGGTTAGAAGGGCCGGTCCCATTAAGAGGGGGCAAGTCTTATCACCATCGAGGCAGAGGCAGTCAAACGATTTAAAACAGTTTAAAATTATTTAAGTTTGTGGGAGAGCCCTACGTTTCATTGCGCTGGAATTTTGGCTCATTCGATGGTAAACAGATACAGAATCTTTGCCAAAGTATTGATTGTAAACAGATACAGAATCTTTGCCAAAGTATTGATTGTAAACAAAGCAACCAAATACGGCGAGTTAAATAAAGGTCAGGCTAAAATAATGCACAATACAGTGCCAAATTCTTGAACTAATAAATAATTAAATACATTTTAATTACATTTTAATACCCACACGTGCCGCTGTAGGGTGTCACTATGAATAATAATGTCGGGTCAAAAACATTATCTGTATTTTTATCGATACGAAATTAGAAAGTACATTTGGCGAGAGGCGGAAATGAAACAATATTGGTTTAGTCACAAGTCCCGAATTGAGTCTGTATGTAACTTTATCCTTTGTACTTTCTTTTGTTTTTTTTTTACAAATAAAGGGGATTGATCGGATAGCGCACGCATACATATTTGCCCGTGATTTTATTATTTCTGATGTAAAGTAAAATCTGTCTTAATACCAAACACAAGTTCAAACGCCTTTCGTTCCTAAAATAATCTAATTATCTAACTTACCAGCAATCGCGCAGTGTGCTAGCGACCATCGGTCCATCGCCAATAAAGCCATCATCATTTGCATAGTCCTTTCCCAACTATGATGGGGTCGGCGTCCAGTCTTACCGGATGCATGATGCATACGATACACCAATACAGTAAGTATAGGTATACACTACACTACAACAGCCTAAAACGTCCACTGCTGGACATAAACCTTTCCCATGATGGGAGGAATTTGCCGTAATCTCCACGCTTGGCAGGCGGATTGGAGATCGCAGTGATGACTAACAGAAAACGCTGCTGTCCATTCTCAGGTCTACGGAGGCGCAAGGTGTTCTGCCTCAGACATTAGTCGTCGCCTTATACGACACCCGTGAGTGTAATAAGTTGGTTCTATTCTACTCTGCCGGATACCACACGGCCAAAAAAAACTAATTATCTAATTATAACTTAGGTAGTACCACCAATCTTGCAGTGTGCTAGCGACCATCGCCAATAAAGCCATCATCATTCGCAGAGCCTTTTCCCAACTATGATGGGGTCGGCTTCCAGTCTTACCAGATGCATGGTGCATACGATAACACCAATACAGTAAGAATAAGTGTATAATATGCAAAAAACTCACTTATAAACAGGCAATAAAATAGGCAGGGGCCTAGTCAAATGCGGTGCCACCTCCAACATATTCGCTCTCTCATGTAAGGCCTCCTTCACCATCTTGTACTGGTCGTAGTCCAGCTGCATGATGGCCTTCTGAAGGTACCGGACTCCTCCGTGGATCAGCTTGGTGCTGCGACTTGATGTGCCGCTGGCGAAGTCGTCGGCTTCGACCAGGGCTGTGCGGAGTCCTAGAATGGGGAAGGTCGTTTAGATCGTTTAGTCTACATTTGACAGATTCATCTTACCTATGATATCATATTCTACATTTGACAGATCCTACATATATTTGACAGATTCTACAATCGACAGATTCTATGTTTGACCGATTGGTTGCAAGGTTTTCTTAAAAAACTAAGGGTGCTTGATTTAGGTTCCCAGTACGGACAATTAAATTGGTAAGGAACGCTGCGGGTGAAACAGTCCCGTCCACTACTTTCTGCATACACTCTCTTACAAAAGATAAACACACGTGTATGATGTTCCTGATAGTTTAAGCCTATAGAAGTCTGTTGAGTGTTGACCAAAGTCTTTCCTAAGATTTGGTTGATTGGTTTATTGTGAACTATGTATTTGTCGAAATATTTTGCCACTACGGCATCACTACGGTAATAAATTATACACATGGTTTTTAATTCGATTGTGTAAAAAACAAGACTAGTGTTATGATTTCTTGGGTCAGAGCCCATTCGTCCCCTAAAATTCGTCCCCCAGCATAAAAGTTGTGGATTCGGCCCTTATATAGGTGCCCATTGGGGAGTTTAGGGGACCAATTAATATTTTAACAAAAAATATTATTTTTAAGGTACCCATTCGTCCCCTCTAATATATATACAATATAAGTTATAGATTCGGCACCTATTCAGGTGCCTATTGGTCCCCTGAGATAAAATTAGCTATATTTTACATAAGAAACGGTTAACATAGTACACTTGTGAACAGTTTATTAACTGAATTAATTTAATAAATCATAACAGATCATTGAAAAAAGAGCTATGATCAATGATAATCCGTCATGATAATAATATAACCTGACGATAGGCTTACGATGTAATAATATTGTCTCTCGTCTCACAAATGGCTTGTTAAAAAACGGGTTACAAAATAGATAAGGTGATTTGTTCGTATGTTATGGCTGCCTCGGTGACATATTGGTTCTTGAAAGTGACTGCGAATACGAGACTGTTCAATGTGTCTTTGGTCTTTTTGGTCTTATTAAATGAAGTTCGCCTAACGAAATAAACAATACTGTTATTATTATAATAATAATATTTTTGACATAATTGAATCGAATTATCTCATTTGAATCCTGGAATATGATTAGTATTATTATTGATGGTAATTCACTTTATGGTGGAATACTACAGTCATATTTTGACTAAAAAGTCAAAACTAAATTATTTACTCCTAAATATGTATAGCAATTTTTTTTCCGTAATTATAATTTTATCATATTAGTGGATGTTATTATGTTCTTGTATTCTAAGTGTTTCGTTTTAGCTCAATGTGGAGTCGTTGTCACCCTTTTAATGTACAAAAATAATGAACGTTCTAACATTAATTCTATTTTCGTAATAAGATTAGTTTTATACTGAAATAATGTTGATTTGTTTAATCTTCAATAATTATTGTGATTTTAGTCATTTTTTGTTATTGTAGTTATAGTTTGTTAGATTTAACTTATTATGATTTTGCATGTAGTTGGTAAATATACAAAAAATACGGTGAATATAGTCAATTTTTATGTAGGTACTTCTAGTTATAATTTATTAGATGTAAGTTATTACGATTTTGCATGTAGTTGGTTAACATACAAGAAAAATATGTTGATTTATCTAGTCTTCAATAATTACTGTGATTTTTGTATTTTTTTTGTACTGTTTTTTTTTTAGATTTAAGTTATTATTATTTTGCATGTATGTAGTTGGTAAATATACAAAAAAATAAGAAGTGATTATTTACTGTTGATATGTGTTCTGACTGACATATGTGTTGTGACTATTTTTTTGCATATTTTATATTTAATGTTGATTTATATGATGGTCAATCAAGGCAGATTTTTGTAAAAGAGTTGTATTTTGTTAGTTTCTAGGACATTGTGATTTTGCATGTGTATTTTTAGTTAGTAAAAATGTTGGTTTTACATAGTTGATAAAGACTGATTTTACTTTTTAAATTACTTTTATACAAAGTTATTGTGATATTGCATTATTTTGTAGATCTCTTTGACTGTACAAAGTACTAACAATTAATTGTTATTTTTGTTATATTGGTATTGATATTTGGTTATTTGTTTGTACACTGGATGTAAATTAATCTAAAATTCAGTTATTACTGGGATTTTATTTAAATACTTACAGTTTTATTTTACTGCATAAAGATATTATAGTTATCATATATTTTGCTAAATATTTACAAATGTACAAGAAACCAAAAGTTGATTAATTATTTTGAAGACTGACTTAATGCCTAGAGCCTAGAGGCATTTTATTAAACTTAATCTTATTTGAAATAAACATGATATCTACCGAATTACTATATTTTTTATTTTACCCTTTTCTGCGCGACTGTACCAGGACTACCAAGCTGCAGTATACACATATACATGTACTTATATTAGAAGAATGAATAAAAATAAATATTCTTCAGGGGACGAATGGGCCCCTCAAAAGTTCCAGGGGACGAGTGGGCACAGGGTGCGAATTTTAGGGGACGAATGGGCTCTGACCCGATTTCGGGGGGTCTTCTGCATCAAGGTGTCGTAAAAAAAGTATCAACTCTTTGTGCACGTAACTAATTTACAAACGTACGTATTACATAATATACCTACTCATAAACAATAACAACTCAACTACGTATTTGATCGTCAATCTACTCAGGTTAACGATCTAGCTCATAAAACGTAGTTGATATCTCGGTAATCAATTGGACTAACGAAACGTAAGCAAGCACGTAAACCGATAAAATTTAATTTACCCGTATTCCTATTGTCGTTTCAGTGTAGATATATAGATAGAGTACCCAATGTCCCAATAGGTAAGTACCTTATTGAAAGCCAAATTTGTTAGGTACACAGCTATTTTACAATATTACCAATTCAGAAAAAGTACCTTTATAGAGACTTAAGGAAAGAGAAGGACGCACATTTATATCCACCGCGCCCAAAGATACCTTGATCCAATTTCCATTAGAGACCCTCTTCCTTCGATACGGATGTCATAAATGGGTCCGGCTTGCAAGATGAACAATCAACTTATTGGCGCGTGTGAAGGTTGGTCTCTTCTATAGTTGGTGCCAGTTAAGATGAGAATAGCGGTCATTGACCCACCTACATTTATTAAACTTCTTAACTTTGATAACCAAAAACAAGTCTGTTCAAGTCTTGAATCGTCATTGTGATCTTCAACATTTTTTCTAATGAAAAACGATACGTTTGTTTTTTTTTATTCGTACTGAGAGATATTAGGGACAGGGCAATGACCGCTATTTCCATCTTAACTGGCACCAACTATAACGCTCTTATCTGGTAGTAGGTAAGGGTTATAGTTGCTTACCTCTTGTGCAAGCATCTAGTGCGCATCCCACGCCAGTGGCTCCTCCACCAACGATGAGGATGTCGAAGACGTGTCCTGCTTGTAAGGATGCTACCTGGTGGTCACGTGTTGGTAGAGGTCGCTTCTTGCGCGCTGTTGTCGCTTTTACCGTTGATGGTTTCCACCATTCCTGTTGACAGAAACGTACCAGATTATTTATTTCTGAATTCTCTTTTGTTCATAACTTTTCTAAATATTTTCTATACAGAGTGTTTAGTGTGAAAGAAGTGTCTGATGAGATCACGAAAAATAGAGAAGTATGGAAGAAGAAGACATGCTGCGCCGACCCCAAATTAATTGGGATAAGGGCAAGATAATGATGATGACAGAGTGTTTAGTATTCTGGTCAAGTCATTCTTAGGCATAGAGACTTCTAAGAAACTCTGATAAAAACATCCCTTTCTGTGATCGCCCCAGATTGTGGTCCCAGAATCCCAATCCTGACAATGTGCTTTGTCATGTGGTACCCTGTTACTCCAAGGACAAAGCCGTTATCAGAAGCAGCCAAAAATAACTCCGCCGAGATATCTTATCTCCAAATAATCCGAATCTGTCGGTCGCTACACACGGCTGATATTAAAACACCGGCAAAAGGAAAGGCTGCGTTATCTGCGGGACCAGATAATACCGGGTTTCCTCGATACGTACCACCGGTGAGTCATCGGCTGCGACGGCCCACGCGGTCAGGGCTGCGCCTGCAACGCCGGCTGTGCCGCCGATGAACAATTTTCTGCGAGACATTATTCTGGAAGAAAAAAAAGACAAATATAATTACGTATGCGGGTTGATTTGTTAGTAACCATGCTATTGGTCCCGATTTCATCGTAACGTGCAGTCAGAAGTATAGTCGAAAGTCTGACAACCAGTCAGATGTTGTCGTATTAGGTAGGTACTCTACTCAGTAAATGGGTTGTGGAACTTGTGGAAGCCAGATAAATAGAATAGATAGGTTACAGCCCAGGTGTATACCTGGCCTGTATAGCAAATTTATTTGTTAAAACCTGTTGATTACGAAATATCATCATCATCTTTTCAAACTTGTGTAGGAAGGACGTTCTTTGGGATTTCCCTGATCAGAAAAACATAATGTTAACAAGTTACTGGTGTCGATTCTGTTGTGCACAAACTAAACTTAATTTAGGCTATCGCTATCTGCTTCTCTCTAATAAAATTTAGTTGGAACTAATATTTCAATACAAATGAAGGGTGCACGTAAAAACATGTCGACTAAAAACACGGTGAAGCGCAAGGCAAAAACTAGTTTGACATCTCTAACTTAGTTCATAGCTATAGCTTACCTTTTCTCGCACTGCCCTTTAGTAAAAGATAGCAATAGCCTAAATTAAGTTTAGTTGGTGCACAACAGAATCGACACCACTGCCTGTTTTTTTGAGTAGTTAATTGCTTTATTTGATTTGCATGTTGTCACTCGTCAGCCATTCCATACAATAGGATAAAATATTATAAATAATCAGTGTTTGTACCTATTTAGTTGTTATCAATTGCTATTTTAGTCTTGTTTCCCTAACTCATATAGGTAGTTAGGTTAGGTTATCACTGCTGTAACTTGTTTTAATATATGTGATTAATTTTATGGCCTTTGAATTTTCAGAATATGTAGGTATGTAGATGCTTATGGAATTACGATTCCAGATTATTTTGCTAGACTACTGCCTACTTTGGTTTGACGATTTCCAGCCACTCGAACAAGCCGGTTTCCGAAAAGGCTTTAGCACCGTGGACCACATACATACGCTGCGGCAAGTTATACAGAAGACCGAAGAGTATAACCTGCCTCTCTGTTTAGCGTTTGTGGACTACGAGAAAGCCTTCGATTCGATCGAGACCTGGGCTGTACTGCAGTCTCTCCAACGGTGCCAAATCGACTATCGGTACATCGAGGTGTTGAAGTGTTTGTACAAAAACGCCACCATGTCAGTCCGACTTCAGGACCAAGCCTCGAAACCCATCCTCCTGCAGCGAGGTGTGAGACAGGGAGACGTCATATCTCCGAAACTGTTCACCGCTGCACTGGAGGATGTCTTCAAGGTTCTGGACTGGAGAGGGCTAGGCATCAACGTCAATGGCGAGTACATCACTCACCTTCGGTTTGCCGATGATATAGTGGTAATGGCTGAGACCATGGAGGACCTCAGTACAATGCTCGATGACCTCAGTAGAGCTTCCGGAAGAGTGGGTCTAAAAATGAACATGGACAAGACTAAGGTCATGTTAAATGCCCATTTCACACCCACTCCTATCAAGATCGGAGACTCTACTCTCGAAGTTGTAGACGATTATGTGTACCTGGGACAAACGGTCCAGTTAGGTAGGTCTAACTTCGAGAAAGAGGTCAATCGTCGAATCCGACTCGGTTGGGCAGCGTTCGGAAAATTGCGCGGTATCTTCTCGTCCAACCTACCGCAGTGTCTCAAGACGAAAGTCTATGACCAGTGTGTGTTGCCAGTGATTACATACGGGACCGAAACGTGGTCGCTCACAATGGGCCTCATCAGAAAGCTTAAAGTCACCCAAAGGGCAATGGAGAGGGCTATGCTCGGAGTTTCCTGGCGCGATCGAATCAGAAATGAAGACATCCGCAAGAGAACAAAGGTTACCGACGTAGCCCGAAGAATTGCCAAACTTAAGTGGCAGTGGGCAGGGCACATTGCTCGTAGAACGGATGGCCGATGGGGCCGAAAAGTTCTGGAGTGTCGACCGCGAACCGGAAGACGTTGCGTTGGAAGGCCTCCCACTAGGTGGACCGATGACCTGGTCCAAGGTTGCAGAAATCCGCTGGATGCGAGTCGCACGGGACCGGTCAATGTGGCGACACTTGGGGAGGCCTATGTCCAGCAGTGGACGTCTTTCGGCTGAAATGATGATGACTGCCTACTGCTTCGTGAAATCGTGATCTACAGCTACGCAAAAGCCTCATTTTTCTCCTTCCAAACCTCTCTATCTCGTGCGATTTCTAGAAATGTTCTGCCCGCAAACATGACGATCGTCATAGTCAAAGAAAACACTATGTAATTGCTCACTTAACTTTACTGAAATACGATCCATGCATGGCTGCATGTGTCTCAATAAACATGACAATACAATAGCGAAGTGTTTATGTAACACCATCATTTGGTAGCAATTAACATGACCTTCTATTAAAGTTGTTGAAATAACAGCACGCTATGTAAGTAGATATTACTTTATATTAGCGCGATTTGCCTGCAGAGGGCGTGCCAAGGTTGGAATAGAGTAAATTAGAGTAGAGAGTTCCGTACAGTTTTGGAACCAAGCCTTGAAAAACCTAAAGACATTTTCAATTTAGGGATGAGTGGAAGGGGAGTACTCGTAGCAGAGCCCCTGCAGATACATTTTGCCCGAACGTTATTTATTAAGTACTTACTACGTACGACAGGTTCTTTATTAAGTACTGACGATAAGTACGAACTTGACGATAATTTAATCCGGAACCCACTTCAGTTTCCAATATTTTACAAAGTCAACATTGGTTATGAAAAGCCAGGCTCTTCGCACTCACTGATAACAAAATTAGGGATTTAAAAAAATAAATGAAGGTTGTTACTGTTCATCAAGGTTTAAGGCCTGTGGGTCAAGCTAAATCTTAAACTGATACTAAATTTGGTGGCGTCTGGAATTTCGTCTACCTAATACTTACTCATCGGATACACATATCATTATCAAAGTCTTACACACGGAAATAATTCGTTATCTCTCGTACTTACGTCAGTCGACGCTTTTACAGATGATTTTTACGTACCTATTTCTTCATTTTTCACGTTACCTACGTCTTTTCACTGGATTAAGGTTTAGCCTCACCTACCTCTGAACGTCATCGATCATAATTATTCTTCGATAGAAAATTACCAGCTGATGTCAACCTTTAATCGGGATGAGTGGTTATGAAAATTAAATGCATTGATAACGTTTAGTGGTCATATGAAGATATCCGTGGGATCCTTCGGAGTTCGATCCTGCTGATAGCATAGACAAAGTGTTACACATACATCCTATTCCTAACGGTGATATAGTTGATGGGCACCTTAAAAAAAAATTGAACTGACATAAGCTACCGTAGAGTTTATGTCAATCCCGTTGAAAAGTGGTATAGAAATATGAAACGCATTCAAAGCTATTGCGATTTGTCAGGGTCCTAATAAGGATAGGAGCCATACCTACTGTTGATCTTAATAGTACCTATGATAATTATTACTGATGATAAATAAATTTTGGGTATACCACAGAAACAATATCGCTGTCGATGGCCAAAAGTTGAGAAGGACCTAGGTATATCTTATCAATTGTCACTGTTACTGTTAGCCTAGCTGTGTCATCCAACTGCTGCCAGTGCCCTCTCACCATAACTTTCAAACCTTTCATTCATCATCATCATCATCATTACAGCCGAAAGACGTCCACTGCAGGACATAGGCCTCCCCCAAGCGTCGCCATATTGACCGGTCCCGTGCGACTCGCATCCAGCGGATTCCCGCAACCTTCACCAGGTCATCGGTCCACCTAGGTCCACCTAGGGCTAATGTGGACCATTGGTCGTTGGTTCTGTCCAGCTCGTCCCACCATCAGATGGTGACAACTCGCAGGAGATTGTCCTGCGAGATGTCGGGAATCAAGTTACACAGGATGAAAATTTCAAGTTCAAAGGGAATGTTCCAGCTCCAGCAGAACTGTTCATTTATCCACAATTACCACCAGATTAAGATACCATGTACGTATATTAAGTTATAATGTACGTCACGATACTAACGATGAAACGTGCGTTAGACGATATCGATGGTAATCTATCACGGAGCGATCATGCGTCGAAGGCGCAGCGTCTGTGCATGACACTTCGCCACGGCGTGATAATACTGATACATGACAGAGCTTATCGGATAGAATGTCGTCTATTCAAGTTGATAGACGATGTTGCCGTGTGAAAAGGAACTTCCAAGTGCAAAGTAGCATCGAGTTTTCATACCGTGGTAACGGCCTTGAAGAAAAAGATTGGCGATAGGCGATAAGAATCGTATATATGCAATTGAAAAAAATATTCAAGCGGCAATTTCAAAACCAGGATTTTACTGACTTAGAGGAAAATGTTGAGCACGAATGCTATAAGAGTAGAAGACCAAAGAAACGATGGATAAATTGTGTGAAGGATGATATGGGTAGAAAGGAGGTGACTGCTGAGATGACGATTAATAGAGAAGTAGATATGATAGAAGAAGACAAGCTGCGTCGACCTCAAATGAATTGGGATATAAGGGCAGGAGAATGACCTGCCGGGGTTGCGGGACAGTTCGAAAGAGATACCGCGGCCCCGGAACACAAAGGGCGATGAAGGAATGGATGGGTTTTAGTCAGTAAAAGTCTGACACTCCCTCCTGCTCCGCCCAGAGCAGGAGGAGTTATTTGATGATTTCCCATCCAAAAAAAAAAAAAAAAGGGCAGGAGAATGACGATGATTTTTCTAACTTAGAAAGATCTATTTTAGAAAGCGATAATGATGATGATTTTTCTAACTTAGAAAGATCTATTGTAGAAAGGGACAATGATTATGATTTTTCCAACTTAGAAAGATCTATTTAATTAAAAAGGGATAATGATGATGATTTTTCTAATTTAGAAAGATCTATTTAAATAGAAAGGGATAATGATTAATTTAATTTAATGAATGCCAATGTAAAATCTAATGAATTTTAATATTAATAAAATTGCAATTGTAATATATTAATAATAATGAATTAATGTAAATTTACAATTTAATGTTATATGCTATGAAAAATTATTTAATTGCATGATAAATATAATTAATCAACTGTGAAATTCTAAATTATGTATATATAATATATTGTGTTGGCAATAAAGGCTTAATAATAAAAAAAAAATAATAATAATAAAATTTAAATAGAAAGGGATAATGATGATGATTTTTCTAACTTAGAAAGATCTATTTTAGAAAGTTATAATGATGATGATTTTTCTAACTTAGATCTATTTTAGAAAGGGATAATGATTATGTTTTTTCTAACTTACAAAAATCTATTTTAGAAAGGGATAATGATGATGATTTTTCTAACTTAGAAAGATCTATTTTAGAAAAGGATTTTTTTAGTTCACTCTTTCCTATAGTACATGGCGAGGTACCTAATTAGAAATTATTTTCTATGTTCTAAGGCCCAGGCAAGACTTCTCGAAGTTTGTCAGCTTGTTATCGCATGGAATCGACAGGGTCACAATTTTACTGTAGTATGATGATCCTCCTTAACCTTAAGGTCATTCTTGCCTCATTCATTGCACACGGTTTCTATAGGACGGGGAAGATACCCGGGCAATAAAAAAAGTCCAAGTCATCTTACTATTCGTTATCATATGATAACGAAATATTCATGTCTTATCAGATGACTAAAGAAACGTAACCATACATAAAAAATACAAAATATGACGCCATAGACACCTACATAGTAATACTCAGACTTAGTAACTAGATACATACGTAGGTAGATCTAGTATTACTCGTATCAGCCCGGGATCTTGAATTTTTTTAGGTGGGGCAAAAACTGAAAAATTCCGCCCCCGCCCGTCTATATTTTTACCTTTATCATCATCATTATTTCAGCCATCAGACGCCTAATGATGGACATAGGCCTCGCGGATAGGATGCCACAAACGCAAACAAATCTATGTCATAATTTATTTCATTTGCCATGCGATTTTTTATCGCTAAGATTGCGCGTTCCTGGCCCATAGATGATCGCAAATATTTTTTAGTTCTGTGTTGACTTCAGAGCAGTCTCCACAGTAGTGAACAGGGCGTCGGTTCCCGAACTGCACAGGCTCAGATGCTTTTCGAAGAACGTATGCCCACAGGGTACCTGTCTCAGACGGAAAATGAGGGCGCCATGCCGTCTCTTACTCTTCTTCGTCACGGGTCTTATCGCCGTAACGTACGAGAATCTGGTGGAGCACAGCCCTGTACACCTCGATATCATGGCAACGCATCAGGTGCTCGCTCTGTGTAAGGACTATAACGGCAAGATCTCAGGGTGGTGATCGGCTTGCCGGGGTTGCGGGACTGTTCGAAAGAGATACCGTGGCTCCGGAACACAAAGGGCGATGAAGGAACATTGATGGATTTTAGTCAGTAAAAGTTTGACACTCCCTCCTGCTCCGCCCAGAGCGGGAGGAGTCATTTGATGATTTCCATCCGAAAAAAAAGGGTGGTGATCGGCCAAAAAACTCGCCGACTTGAAGGACACCGTTTGATTTATTCTCATCACCTCGCTCACCACCACCATCACCGCACCATCGCTCTCGAGTTCATCGGTGAATTACGGTACAGGACATATTGACTGCAACAGTCGGGACCCATTAAATAATCTAGACTAAAATCATTACATTAAATATGGGTCCCGACTGTTGCAGTCAATAGGTCCTGTCTCCAGAACTTGTTTTATCTTTTCAGTTTTTAATACATTAGTAGTTATTTTTAACGCAGGCGGGTTTTTTTTTTTTTTGATAAATGTTTTTGCGCAGGGTTAAACAATCTTAACAATGATATTCTTAAATTCGTAAAATACCATTATATGGCATCAGGCAGGAAAAGCTATAACTTTAAAAAATCCTGACGCTCTAGGGGCAGCTGCCTCCTCCTGGCGACGCCCATGACAATTACATAATTAGATATTCAACTAGAATATTTAGTTTCAATTCCGTCAAATTAGTTCGTGCATTTTTTTCTCGAGGTAGAAATCCTGAGCCCTGGGGTGAGTCGAGTCTGACAACTGCGCAGTTGCTTTGGAAGGCAGCGGCAGCGGCAGCATCTAAGCGGGTCCGCCAGATCCTCAGTGGCTATGGTGTTCTTCAACAGAAACGGTTTTCACAGAAATCAACAAATTGCATCGTTACAACTCATTTGACCATACGTCAGCTTGAATTTGCCGCCCGGGGCATGGGCCCTGGCTTGCCCCCCTAGATCCGGGCCTGAGTATTATACCATTATAGACCTAGATGTATGCTAATGCGGATAAAGGATTCGTTTCCTGCGCTATGATTGCAGTCGTTACCCGTTCGAATGCAATATCCAAGCGAGCAATTCTGCTTGTAGTAGAGATCTACAGCTAGATCCAGCTAGACTATTTCAGATTTTATTTAGACATTAATAAGATCAGCTATTGTACGATAATTAGCTATTTGCAGATGGTTAATCAATCTATCATACTGAATGTTAATACTGTTCATATTTTTAGTTGGTAGGTACTTTTCTGAGCGGAAAATTGTCGTAGGTATCATGTGGATTACATGTGGAAGTCATCCCTATTAAAAAACACTTAAGTTTATTAGCTACTGGCTCATCAGCCATCACGTTTTGTTTTATCAATAAAAAGAATAGAATGACGGTTACACTCCTTATTTCTAAACTCGATAGTCGATATCTATAGGTAAATCGAATCGATGTCACAGCGATTCCTGAAACACTCAACTTTATTACTTGAAGAGTCAACAGTCTTGAAACGCTTGTCGCTTTGTTTTTCTTTGAAAACACTTTAGAATTATGGCTTTTTATATGTAGGTACCTACTTATGATATTGTAGAGATAGATAGGAACAGGTTTGTTGCTGGCACTACTACCTATTGAATGGGCACAGGCAAGAGGCCTGAATTTTAATGGAGACCTTGTACCCATGAGTGAGACTGGTTGATTGACATCTACACTAATACCTATTATAAAGAGGAAAGATGTATGTTGTATTTTTGTGTGTGTATGTTTGTAATGAATAAACTCAAAAACTACTCCGCCGATTGCAAAAATTCTTTCACCATTAGAAAGCTACATTCACCCTGAGTAACATAGGCTATATTTTATCTCCGTAATCCCACGGGAACGGGAACTACGTGGGTAAAACCGCGTGATGTCCGCTAGTTTATAATATAGTAAGTATGCTACCTAGTACGTGTAGTGTAGTAACACTACACTACTATTATTACCTATGTCAATCTACTTAATATAATGAACGTAAGAGGGCTATTACTTGGACAAGATTTGCCCCACTGTGAAAAAGGGAAGAGACTTAGGTATGTCCCACCCTGTTACCTAAGAAAAAATGGAATGCCGGAAAAACTGTAGAAATGGATGATAAGCAAGTAATATTACTTACTTTTTAATCCGAATTCTGCATAATTATATCTGAATAGATAACACTAAGAGCGGCCAACCCGCCATACTTTTCGCGAGAATTTTGACAATAGCTCGTGCGTGATTATGCCGTTGTTATGTTAGACATATATTTTTGATTTTTTTTAACTAATAGGTATTTTGTGGACTATATCTAAGCTTCTATCGAAGCAGAAAATAAAAAATTGTAGATACAAATTCAGTATAAGCCTCCAAAAATTGATGTTTTGCACAACTTTAACCTCAACTTTGGCCGTTCATAATGTACTTATAAATTGTATAAGTGAAGAAAGCATCCTGATAGAAGCCTTGCAAATGTAGTGGAGATTCTAAATAACAAATATTTATTTCACAAACTTGTAAGACTAATTCAAAAACACGTATTTCCTGGAACAAGTTTTATAAATTTTCGAACAATATTTTTCGTTCAATGTCCTCGCGTTAGGCGGTATAAGGTACGCGGGAGGCAAGTAGTGCGGGTTCGGGGCTAGGTAAGACAGGGGAGTTGAAGGAATACCACCGCTGTGGCTCTGGATGAAACAACAAGACCGACCATGCTCGCGTTGACGAAAGGCAGGCCGGGAAGGGCCCTCTTAATGAGGAGTGACGATTAACAATTGTGATTTCATAGAGACAGTCTTGCCTGAAAGTAATTATTCTTCTACAGGAATTAACAGGAATTGCCTAGTATCTATGGCGATAGTGTAAATAGCAATGCTACTCCTACTTATTTATCGTTCTCCATAAGTCCAAACAAGATCTCTTTGTTTACCTTTTTTTAGTTATTGCCAATCTGGGTCTTGATAATAGACTTGGACTTAAGCCAAACTTACGAGAGTAGGTATAAGATAGGTTTCTGTGAACGTTACAGTTAAAACTGTTAACTGCTAGTTTCAGCAACAGTTATTCAATTAACTTAGTTAGTTTTACCTTCACGGAGAATGATTGGTTAGATATAGGAATCAGTTATTCTAACTATGCACTTAACGACATTCTCGAAACTCGATAAATTTATTGATAAAAATGACGAGAAAAACAGAACTTACTTCCTGATCTCCCGAATATTTGTAGCTACAGAAGCAGGAACAAACCGCATACTTCTTACATAACGCGCGTACCAGACTGATAAGAACACGGGTCACGGCCACGCAGTTATATAAGGCAGAAATCGATCTTGAAGAACACCAAAGCAATCTTGTATAATCACGAGCGCGTTGAACACAACACAATTACGTCTTTTCACGCCTAGAGGACTTGAGACAACGACAGGATAATAGTAATTTTCGCTGTCGTACTTATATAGGTACTGGAAATAGAACATTAACTTCTATGGTCTGATAATCTACAAAAGATTATGCTTTGGTTGGGGAAATCCTTGGTTTAACAGCTGAAGTGGTCCGATGAGTTAGGTAATTAACCGCGTTGCTTAGAAATCTATCGTTCGTTACATGAGTACATAACTACCTATTTCTGTTGAAAAACTAACATTTACCTTCACACGAATAACTGGGCAAACAAACTAAAAGCACCAGGAATTCATCGCAAACAGTATTTCTGAGCTGTAATTGGACTTACACTCGTTCTAAAACATTCATAACAGCGAAATTAGAAAGGACTTAGGATAGGTCCTTGGGGAACTCCTTCAGTAAAGTAGTAAACGGGTCTACTTATGCCTACCACCGTGCAAACCGTGGATATTGTGTAACTCTGTTGTTCATGGGTTGCATTGATACTCCTAGTGGTATGCTATACTTCTAAAATAACTGTAAATTACCAAATTTTATTGATAGACAGAGTCAAATGCAAGAGCAAAGCAAATTGTTCTTCTCAAACATTAATGAAGATGATAGTAAAAAAAAACTCAGTCGAAGAGCATGCCATGACGTCCCCAAGGTTTCTGGTTTGTTTCATGACATTTTTAACGCGTCTCTCGTAAAACTGAAATGGAATTTCAGTCACTTATGCACTCAACAAGGTGTCTTGTTTGACAAGATGCTACCTGGTGAAATGTGTATAGAGATTTCTATCATTACCTAATCATCGTATATTTTACACCAGTTTATAAAAAGGATACCTTTAAACGGCATAAGAATTTTAGCATGATAAATGATAAGAAAACATTGATTACTCGTACTACTAAATTGTACGTTGACATCGCAGCGTCTTTAGAAGCTTTATCTAAGCTTGTAAAAGGCAAGTTAGTAAATAGATTTATTGCTTCCTTGCATTGCTTCAATGTAGAGCACTTTTACTGCATGGAATGAAAAAGTGATTGCTATAGGTGTGCTATAGGTAAATCGAATGCCAAAGTTTGTAAAAACATAGTAAGTAAATCCTTCCTTTGACTCTTCTGGGGTTCTTCTGACGGTTATTCTAGTATAGCCTTTGGCTGTTGTTACCAGTAACTTTAATATAACAAATCCGTTCAATAAAATATCTCAGCGTAATCATTTCTGCAATCTCATGCCAACTACACACATCAAAAGTGTCTAGGGATCAAGCATTTTTATGCGGATTTCTTGAGATTGAGATGTGGCTTTGTAATAAATTTATGATTTTATAAATTTATATGGATCCTTTTTGGTGCATTTCATAATTTGAATCAGGAACTCTCAATCAAATTCGAGTAAAAGATGAAAATAAGCTGTCAATATTTTCCCTATAAAAACATACAACGCATTGAAGACATTATTAGTGCTACTGTTTCCCTACTACTGATTAAAACCAACGTTATTATGGAGCGGCGACGTCATTTAAGCAGGGAAGAAATGCTCAGAGCCGTGGGAATGATAGAAGCTGGTTCCCGGCAACGTACTGTAGCTTTAGCTCTGAATACAAGTCAGAGTGTTATCAGTCGACTTTGGACACGTTACCGAAGCACTGGTACCGTGGCTGAGCGCCATGGAGGACGGTATCGCTGCACCACACGGAGACAAGACCGATACATTCAAATCTTAACTCGAAGAGCTCCAACAATAACCGCCATGATGTTAGCCGTGAGGCTTCATCACTCTTCAGGGAACTTAATTAGCGACCAAACAGTCAGAAACCGCTTGCATGAAGTGAACCTTCATTCCCGAAGACCGCTACGGGTACCACCTATAGCAATGCACAATCGTAGGATTCGATATCAATGGGCTCTTGAACACAGAAATTGGGCAGAAGAACAATGGCGTTTCGTGTGCTTTTCTGATGAGTCTCGTTTTGGTATGAGACCGGATACAAGACGTATACGACACTGGAGAACCCCTGGACGCCAACAGCGATTAAAATCCTGCCAGGAAGTCCATCCTTATAGTGGTGGAACCATCATGGTATGGGCGGGTATTTGGATCGGCGGAAGAACTGAGTTGATTTGGATCAGAGGCAACCTCAACGCTCAAATTTATGCTGAGACGATTGTATCAGACGTCATCGTTCCTCTACAAGTGCAAATCGGTCCCTTATTTCAGTTAATGCATGATAATGCACGACCGCACACCGCAAGAGTTGTAAGACAGACTCTCGCCGCAGCTAACATCAATGTCCTGCCCTGGCCTGCTCAGTCGCCAGACTTGAACCCGATTGAGCATGCATGGGATATGCTACAGAGAAGAGCTCTGCCGAATATGGAGGGTATCCAGTCGCAAGAAGACCTTTTTTTGTTGTTGCAACGAACATGGGCGGCCATTCCACAGCGTGATTTGGATGAACTCATTTTGAGTATGCCAAACCGATGTTCTTGTGTTGTTAGTGTTCGCGGTAGAAACACGGATTATTAATTGTTTAAGTTACCCAATAAAATTTTAAAGAAAACTGTGTTTTCAGTCATTTTTTCGAACTTTAATGTTAGTGGTTCAAATGTCAAAAATCCCTTTATTAGGAAAATGGCAAATTTCTTTATTAATGCAAAGGTGACTTGGTTTATCGTTACTGTGACAAACGAAAACACTTTATTTGATGAATCCTTAAAGAAAATTTTAATTAATATCAATCAGGAGAAAAGTTATTGCAAAAATATATGTTGATCCCTAGATACTTTTGATGTGTGTATTATCAACAATGAAGAGCATTCCATAAATTTTCTTCACTTCGTTTGGTCTGTCAGTTTATTGGCTCTTGGTTCTTAAATCAGTTGACAAATCTATAGTTACAATACAAATTATGTATTGTAATGTAAAGTGTAATTACGGATTTGTCATGTAGCTCGAAGTTGTAATCCTCGAAGGATTCGATAGAGTAAATCCCCATTTCTCCAGTAATGTTTGAGAGTCTGTTCCCTGTTCCCATTAACCGGCAAATCTTCTACATCTTACTTACTATTATTGCCTTATACTTGCGATAAATGCGAAACTTTGTGAGGATGGTTGGTTGTTTGTTACTCTTTCACGCCAAAACTACAGAATTGATTTGGATGAAATTTGGCACACATATAATAAAATTTATGTTGTTTAACTAGTTTATAGCCTAGTTAACCATGGTATACTTTTTATTTCGGTAGTGAGATCCCGTGGGACAATTACTTACTGAACTACACGCGGTCGAAGCCGCGGGCATGAGCTAGTAGGGTTGCCAATTGCCAATTTGCCATATATCCGGAATTTCGGGTCAGTGCCCGGAACGCACAATTTCAAAGAAAATACTGTTGGGATTTTCTGCAAACGTCCGAAATTTTCTTCGGAAAAAAAACATGCATCTGGAAAACTTACGCAAGTTAATACATTTGTTACGTTTGCTGTACCTATACTACATTTATTAGAGAACGCTCGCTGTTATTAGCAGCTCCTAATTAAATTGATTATCTTCCGACATGACTATCTGTTGCTGCACCGGGTGATAAGTTGATAACGCCTAGGCAAGGTCAAACACGTGTTTGTTTTATCAGTTTATCTCCGTCGTGTGTTTATGTAACGTTCAACATACGAGGAAATTAAAAACAATGGAGTAATGAGTGGAGCATGGAAACTGAGGAGTGAAAAATTGTATTAGTGTAGTGTGTTGCCTTGTCTATTAAACTATCTGTCTATCTATTCCTACAGTAATTATTTTTCTGAGATGGTTCTTGTTACAAATAAAATATCTCTTTTTAGGGTCCCGTACCCAAAGGGTAAAAACGGGACCCTATTACTAAGATTCCACTGTTCGTCTGTCTGTCACCAGGCTGTATCTCATGAACCGTGATAGCTAGACAGTTGAAATTTTCACAGATGATGTATTTTGGTTGCTGCTTTAACAACAAATACTAAAAACAGAATCAAATAAATATTTAATGGGGCTCATATACAACAAACGTGATTTTTTGCCGTTTTTAGCTCGATATTAATAACGGCAATAGGTAGACGCTTGAAATATTCACAGAATATTTAGTTGTATATTCACTTTAAAAATAAATAATTAAAGTAAAATAAATATGTAATAATATGTAAATATGGCACCCATACAACAAACATGATTTTTTTCTGTTTTGTCTAATGTTGAATATATAATGGTACGAAACCCTTCGTGCGCGAGTCCGACTCGAACTTGGCCGGTTTTTTGTGTTTTTAACAATGTAGGGGTTATTTTTTCAGGACTTAAAAAATAGAGGCGACTAGGCGAGTTGATACGTGACCTGCCCGCTTAGCATGGACGCCGTAGACACGAAAGAGAATCGACAAATCTTTTGTTCATATTATGTCATTTTGTCGATTCAATGACAGATGAACGTATTTGTCGTTACTCTTTCGTGTCTACGGCGTTCATGCTAAGCGGGCTGGTTTTTTAGGCATTTTTTTAAGTCTTCATGCTGAAGATTAAAAAAAAGGGAAAATCAGGTGATTTTACTCATAAAGCTAAAGAAAATAACTTACAGAAAACGTTACATAAGAAAATCTCATCGCTAGCTAGATAGCAGTTGCGCAACGATGTACCTACCTAGTTCATTGAAAATACAGTAGAATAATATAAACTGCGCTCTGCCATATTTATTTCTTGCGGAAAATGTCCTAATTAAGAGTCACGTAATGGAATAATTTATCGATCTTTGCGACTTGGTAAATACGCAAGTAAATCATAATAATAGGTATGTATCAGCTTTGCAAACTTCCTTTGGGTTCTGTGATAATTATGAATATAATCCTGTTTTTTTTTTATAATGATTTAGAACCTTGTTTGGAACTCTACATAGTAACAACTAAGATTTTTGCTCTGCTTTATAAGCGGTAGGGTATACTGAACAGTTTCCTTTATTTATTTCTGCAAAGAATTACATTAATCCACTCACAGTCATTACAGAGTGAAAAATATTTTACAATCGCATTTCTAACGCAATCATTACAAGCAAATGTGGGAGACGGTGTGGTTAAAATGTTGGCAAGGGTTCGATACTCGCCGAATTCAGTTCCAATTTTATTTGAGTCAACCCGGCGCGTTATTTCACTTTGGTACGCATGCTGTCACTATCACGTAACAGCGTGAAAACGGGAGAAAACTAACGCTATTATTACTTGTTAAAGGAAATAAGTAACAAACACCTGCTCGACGCGAATAGATGGGGGAGCAGATTCCAGCTGACAGGGGTCAATGACCGGCGAACCCAACGGCTTCTGCAATTCGGCCGGCATTTCAAGGTCGGTGGCGAACTGTGTTACTGTATTTTGCACTGTGTGCACACAGTGGTTTGATGCCGCGCGTTGATACTCAAGCCAGAACTAAAATAGCTTCGTCTTGTGAAATAATCTTTGTCGTACGGGTTAATACCTAGTTAACACGTGCAGTCAGGTGACTGAACACTCTTTGAGAGCATGCAGTGTTTTAAATAAACAGAATAGATTGCCTGCTTAACAATGTCTTCATTTAATTGTTAATTGCTGTTGTACCTATATTCACGATTTTAGCAACCGTTTATATTTTATCGAGGTATTATAATAATAGAACAGAATCAGCTCCAATCAGTTTAGTAACTATTAGTTGCATTTAATTACAAAAATATTTTTGTTAGGCCTGCCTATCTAAACATGTGAGTAATTCAACAGAGTTAAATGAACATAATAAAATCACAATAAAAAAAAAAAGTAAGTACCATTCACAAAAAAAAACAAACGTATGCGGAAATAATTAATAAAGTTACTATTAAAAACGCATAGATAATACGTAGTAGGCCATAATCTGGAAGTCCTTGGCTTAGGTCATTGTGATGATGTCATAACATCGCCGGTTTTCATTCAGCTTAATGCTACAATCTTTACAAGCAAGCTATTGATTTATATCAGAGCCGACGACAAAGGCGACGCCGAAAAATATTGATCCAGACGGTTTATGAGTAATTTTGCGTCTTTTGCATAAAAAAAAAGTTGTTTGACACTCAGTTCTGCACCGCTGCGTAAATCGAATATTTCCATTTGTTTTCCTATAATTATCACATAAAAAAATGGCACAGCGAAATAATTTATGTTATCACAATCCAGCTTACCTTAAATAATTTAATTCCAAGGAAAACTATGATGAAAACATGTAATCTATTTTAGGTAAATTTAGTTTGCAAGGCGCTTAAAATTCTTCGTATTTATTTTTAATATAAAATTTGAGCGATAATAGCACTTATTGTTTCAGTTTCACATCACTGTTTAATTCAACTTTTTAGTTTAAAACTATTTGCACTAATGTTACTTAATTCTAGTACATATTAGCTAATCGTGAGTGAACCCACGGCGCACTAGCGGTTCCGACCGACCTACTGACTGACCGTAGCGCATTCGATCTTGCTCCATGCCGCCAGGAGTGAGTCATTGTTCTCATGACATTGAAACCATCAACACATGCACAGAACTTCACGCCTAAAACGCGGAAAATACGGCTAAAACAAGAGAACCCTCTGTGAGGACGCTACTGCTAAAACCGTGCGATAAGCAACTCTATGTCCTTCGCGTAAATAGTTCGTGGAAAATCCGCAGTATTTTGTGCTTTACATATTTTGGTACCATTTCGCGTAGTAGAGACATCTGGCGTTAAATGATAGAACTAACTCACTTCTTGCACACCTACAGTATGCTCTTATTTGTGTGACAACCATGAAACAGGGTGATATTGTTTTATAGGCAACGCTTAAACTAAGATAGTATTGGAGAAATTAGAATTTTGTTTATGTATTTTGAATGACCCGTCTACAATTCAATGTGAGCATGCACTACTAGAGCTAATTTACGGAACAGCGCCATCTAGTATCTCCTATAAACAAGTATCTAGTCTATGAGACAGCACTATGGTACTCTACTTAAAGAAACACATACCTGAATGACAATATGGGGTCATCCTGAAATATCAACTCTATTATCATCAGGAACACACTCAAAACAGTCGAGTCTGGGACTATAATTCAGACCTATTTTCAAACATTCAAAACAACCTGGGGAAACCAAACAGATAAAACATAAACAACAAATCATAGGACATTAGTTTATTAAGAGTAATAGTATTACAATAATGTCAGACCTTATTTTATTTGTGCGAGAGAGATAGAGTGATCACTTCTCTTTCTTTTCAGAGGACAGGGAGTTGTACAGTTTGGTGATCTCATTGATGACGAGGGGTTGGACGATGGTTCCGTTGGTGTCGATGAAGTTGGCGAAAGACTTCGTGATGGAGGCTTCGCGGGACTTCCCGGAGGCATCGCGCATCACTATGACTAGGTTGTACTTGTCATCGTGCCTGTAGAAAAAGAAGAAGGCTATTTAGTATCTATCTATAGAAATAAATAAAATTGAAGTGTCTGTTTTTAAATGAAATAAATAAATAATAAATATCGCTGGCGCCATCTAATGCCACACTAAGCAACGAGGCTTTTGTCGTGGACACCAGTAGTTGATATACATACTACATATCTACTTTTTGTTGGCATACAATTAACGAACCACCAGATTTAGCAAAATGTAACGGCAAAAAAATCACTTTTGATTGTTAAAATTAGTAAATGATCACCAAAATTAATCCCCATTTTATCGTGAAATTAGAACCAAAAATGTATTTTTGAACACCAGAAATTGAACTGTTATGCTCTTGCATCCGAGTCGAGGGAGACCCGGTCAACGGAGCCCCGCGGGCGGGGCTCCTACTTCTGGATGGTTTAAGAAAAAATAACCTAACCTAATCTATCCATGTCGCAATGACGCGTCATTGAGATAATTTTTTTGTTCTACACCATACCTGGGAACCTTCTAGTTACGGAGATATTGGGGGTCAAAGTTCTAACTTTTTAACGTTTTTTTTTAAATACAAGTTTTTAATGTAAGATTTTTACTTTTAACACCTTCACGACCCCCGTACTATTCAATCCATCCATCAGCACAATGTTTTGAGTGCGCTTCATTGAGTTCTATTTCTATCTCAAAACATGATTTTTCACCCCAAAAAAAAAGTCATTTCCCAGCAATAATTTTTGTAAAGTTAGTTAGTTAGAATGCTTGGTTGACGGCTTAGTGATGAGGTCTTTTACACCGTGTATAAGGTACCTGTTCCTTTTTTAGTATTTTAATTGCAGGCGATTTAGTGTGAAATCACATTTACACGCACAGATCAGCATTTTCTTGCATCTTTTTCCAAGAGATTTTTTCTCGCTCCACCAAATATCGCCTTTACGCAACAGAACGAGATGGAGATTCTAGAAAACGTAGATCCGTGCATGCAAATGTGTTTCCACCCTTATTGTACCTACTGTGTTTACAATTAATGTGTAAACGATGTTTTAAACATGAATGCGATAAGGCAAGACGGTGGCTATCGGTGACTTTCATAGAAACGTGAGTGCCAGAGTCATATTTACGGTGGTTTTCATAGATTTATTTAGTAAAAGTTCTGTATCAAATTATGTGATTCATTTTTAACAGGAATTTCTCCTGTATCGTGAGTGCCTATACAAACATTTAAACTCACATACAAAAATAGTCAGACCCGGAACAAATACCTGTGGAATGCGGTTGTGGGCAGATTCATAGAGGCTTTTGAGGATTCATACAGGCAGAACATTTCTTTTTATGTAAATACTTTATCCCTGTATTGATTATTTTAATGAATTTAGTTTTACTACATGTCATTATGAATTAAGGTGAAATAGGGAGAGAAAAAAAAAACATGCGGGGCGGTAAGTAACTTGTGAATTGTATCGTCGAGCTGCGTGAGCTATTTTTTTTTCAATTTGTGAACACTTAAAAAAAAAACCGGCCAAGAGCGAGTCGGACTCGCACACCGAGGGTCCCGTACAAACTTTTTAAAGGACAAACTTAATTTTGCTGTTCGATCCCATGACGGCTATTGAACCAACCGCAAAAAATAAGTTTGTAATAGTAAAATCGCTTTTTTTTTGTCATTAAACTACATATTTACGGTTTTCAGATTTTTCCCTTTACATGTGCTGTAAGACATTGCTTCTCGCCAAATTTCGTGATTCTAGGTCAACAGGAACTACCATTTAGGTTCGACTCAAAACCTATAGAGTACTTCCGGTTGACATAGAACTGTCAATGTTGGTTAAAAGCAAGGTCTTACAGCACAAGTCTTGTAAAGGAACAATTCTGAAAAATAAAAAAAATGAAAATTAAGGTAAATTTTGGTACTTACAAGTTTTCGCGAAAATCTAATTTTGCCCATATCTTTTTATCATGTTGACTCAGGACCTTGATTTTTATACACCTAAGCGAGCGGCCAGACAGAAAAGACGCAAGACAAGGGCGGGGCGCGGACCCGTCGCAGACAGGGCGCCGTCACAACTTTTTAACATATATAGAAAAGACACGGACGCGTCGCAGACAGGGCGCCCGTCACGACTTTTTATGGCGCAAGATGCACAATGGCGA
This sequence comes from Xestia xanthographa, assembly GCA_905147715.2. NCBI lineage: Eukaryota > Metazoa > Arthropoda > Insecta > Lepidoptera > Noctuidae > Xestia > Xestia xanthographa. The sequence goes on from LR990655.1 coordinate 7,244,273, forward strand.
GCGGGCGAGCGCGAGCGCTGTGAGAACCTGCCCGCCGCGCCCTTTCCGCTCCCCCGCTTGCGCCCGTGCAGGACCGCGCCGTGCCCGCGCCCTGTCCTTTCTATATGTTTTCCAATAGGGCGCCGACGAGTTAACGTCGTGACTCGTGACGGCGTCCTGTCTTTTCTGTATGTTTTACGTCGCGACGGCTGTATACATTTTATAAGCAAGTAGATTAATCGGGCGCCGCGACTGCGACGGGTCCGTGCCTTGCGTCTGTTCTGTGTGGCCGGTGCCTTATAGGGACTATACTATAGACCTCAGTATCTGGTATAAATTTCAACTTGCTAGGTCCACCCGTTCCTGAGAAAATCGGTGGTGACAGACGGTCGGACATACTGACAAGAAAGTGATCTTATAAGGGTTCCTTTTTTACCTTTTGATGTACGGAACCCTAAAAAAAATCCCCCTCACCCCTGTCCCACACCTTTCCCCCTCACCCCTCTCCCACACCCTTCCTCTCGGGACACGCCCCAGTCGTAGCACTGCTACGGGTTGTGCCCCGCGCAGATACCGTGGCCCCGGAACACAAAGTGTTGTTTTTTTTTGCAAAATAGTTTTTATTTTACCCTTTTAGTAGTCGTATGCCACACAAATCTTTTTTCATGAATTTTTTTTACATTGTAAATAGAAGTTATTATGGAACCATCATGTCATCAACATAGGCCAAGAAGGAAAATAACGTATCAAAGGCAGCTAACTCATAAACTACCCTAGCAAATTAAATAAAATTCCTCTTCCAAATGAAAAAATAATCACGTAAATCGGCAGTAACCACGGAGTAATCGGTGTACATTCATGAAAAAAAGAAGATGCTGTTGGAATACATCCTCCTTTTTTAGAACTCGGTAAAAAAAAAATCTTACTTCTTAACATAGGAGCTGGCTTCCCACACCCTGTTGTTATTTCCAGTCTTTTCCTTGGCCACCACAAAGACCCCCTTTTCTTTGAATGTGGTGTACAGTGTGAGGATACCCATCAGAATGAAATATGAGGACACGCAGATTATGAGGACGATTCTGTAATAAATAAAAGCAGAGAATTAGAGCAGCGGTGGCCCAGTGGTGGCGGGCCCGGCTTACGACCAGTAAGTCGTGGGTTCTAACCCAGACAGGCGCATTACTTGTGTAATTTATTACATCACCACTACTCTCAAAACGGTCAAGGAAAACATCGTGAGGAAACCGACATATCCTAGAACAAAAAATTCGAAGACATGTGACATCTAACAATCCGCACTGGGCCCGATAGAAAATACGCGCTTTGACGAGGAGTTGCGGACACCAGCTCGTTATACAATGTACAATAAAGCAGAGAATTAATTATCTAAAAAGTAAACGAAAATGTGGATGTACAGTTCTTACATTTTTGCCTAACTCTATGGGGTCTACAGGTGTGGTGTTGAAAAAGTGTGAGGTGGAAGCAGAAGGAATTTGGGCTTGACAAATAGATTATTTTAGACTAAGTCTCTTTCACGAACTACCTCCAGTTATGTCATTTTCTGCAGGATTCTTCATTCCTTTTATTTTCTGATAAATAGTACTTATTACAATTACACCATTAATGATCTAAATGTCCCATGTAATAGGGGGTGAGCCTATTACCACCAAACGGGCGGAAATCCAGGCTCTGGAAGATCCCAATAATACTTTGCCTGACCCAGGAATCCAACCCAGGACCTCTTGTGCAGCAGTCACACAAACACAGGCTGACCCAACACAGTTTTTTCAAGATTTTGCATATAAATAGACAAAAACATTAGCAAAACTTTAATTTACCTATAGAATGAATACAAATAAGGATAAAATATTTTTTAATGTTAAGTACTTGTATTTCTTGTTTCCATTATCATTTTTATGAACGATTATTTGTATTTTCTTTTTTTTTCCTATATTACTAACTGGATAAGACCCTATACTAAACTGTGGGTGAATTCAGGCTGTGGATGATGATATGTTTAACTAATGTGGATAGAGCAAAAAGATAATGTAAGGAATAGGCTTGTGTCCTGAAAACATCTAATTAGTCCATCAGTTAGATTTTCAAAATAATATTTGACACATATTGGTGCCGATTCCCTTGTTCACAAACTAAACTAAATTTAAGTTGAATGCATCTTTTTCTTTCTATTTCATTATGAAAAGGACAAAAGATAAATATTAGTTTAATCCTGTCAAATTAGTCAGCACCTGACGTAATTTGATGTAATTTTAGTAGTCAACTTTTTAATCGCGTCTAAAACTTGTATGGCGATGATTAATTTGACAGCACATAACTAAAATTTATCTTCTGTCCTTTTCTTAATTAAATAGAAAGAAAAAGATGCATTGAACTTAAATTTGGTTTAGTTTGTAAACAAGGGAATCGGCACCATTAATTCTTTTGTTACGTAAACTAAAATCGACTAAGATACATTTCTTTAAATCTTCAATACGTCACGCCACCATGCTATAACTTTAAGTGCGTTATGACGTCACAAGCCCCACTCTCCAGTTTTGATGAGTTTTATCTTTGTCAATATTCACTGATTTACAAAAACAAAAAATATGTGCCCATTATTTTCCAATACTCTAACTGACGGACTAAACAGATTTGCAATTTATTGATGGTGGAAACTAGCCTATTGTGGAAGGTGGTATTTTGCAGTTTCTGCCTATATAAGAAAATGGCGTGAGTTTATTTTAATGTATGTTAATAAAAGCGCAGCACAGAACTTGACTATACATACCTTGACTGAGGGAATGGGTACAGGTAATCCCAGAGCAGGGCATAGAGAGCCACACCAACAGCCAACGCACAGAGGAAGAGGCGTCCATCAATAAGGGCGAAGCTTTCTTTACATTTCAAGTCTCCTGTTAGAACCTGGATTCAAATATGGCAAAATAATGGAAATAATTATCTCAGGTAGAAAAATATCATAAATTTTAGTTAAATAAAGATGAAAATTAAAGTCACCTCTCTAATAGCATCATCAATAGCATTTTTAGCGGCAGCACCGTCCCATTTATTGATTTTCACGGTCTGAAAATAAACATTGCAAGCTGTTGACCATTGTGGAATTTGAATTTGGTTGTAGGTAGGGTAGGTATATAAGGTAGAGCAGTAAAAAGTATATGGAGGTACTTATTATGTAAAAAAAGAGCTCAGTTAGTCTATAAATTGAATACTTTTTTAAACATAAATCAATACTTCAGATCCTATAAATGAACAAAAGTATCCAAACAATACTTTGAAATACTTCACGCTACAAATTATTGAAAAACATAAACGTGACGTGTCTCAGAGGTGTAAAGATTGTAGCGAACGAGCAAAAGTAAATGAAGTAGGACTCAAAATTACCTCTGGAGTTTCAGCCATTTTGCAAGTATTCTCAAAACAGAATTATGGAAGTATTACCAATAAGCTATTTAATTTATAAAATAAAAAACTATTTTTCCGCTATCCTCGGAAAGGTTAGTTAAATGTTTGACACTTGCACAATTTGACGTCTGACTGCGTCTGACGTGAAATTTAAACGTCATTATGTTGCGTTCAAAATACATGACGCTACAGATTTAACTATGATAAATGAAATTCGTGGAATAACAATCATCCGTGTGACTGACACTGGCAGAGCCACCATCAGGGATTTTAATTTTGATAACAAGAAAATTTTGTCACTAATTAGTCGAAATTAGTCGCCAAATATCAGATTTTTTTAGAACGGTTTAAAGGTGGCCCTTCTGGAGAGAGCCTACCCCAGCAGAGCCACATTTATATCTCAAAAACTAGGGCACCTCGCGAAGATCTGTTTTCTCCCATATTTAATCGCTAATTAGTTGAAATTACTCGCCAAATATCAGAATTGGCCGGTCACTGGTTCAAAAGATATAAGGGTTTATAGGTGGCCCTTCTGGAGAGAGCTTACCCCAGCAGGGCCACATTTATATCTCAAAAACTAGGGCACCTAGCGAAGATCTGTTTTCTCCCATATTTAGTCGCTAATTAGTCGAAATTAGTCGCCAAGTTACAGATTTAATCGGGTCTTAGTTTAGAAGATATAATGAGTTCAATTATTAAGGTATAGTCCAAGAGCTAGGTCAAAGAGTTCACGGAAAATTGCCAAGAAAAAATATTTCTATTAATGTGTGTAATATACTTCTAGTTTTATCGGTCTAAAGTCAATAAAAATGTCCGAGAGAGATAAATTATCTATTAAATACATGTTTTTATGTTTTAAATTACTAGGTTAGAGTGGCTTAAACTTCTTTGAAACCATTAAACCTTGCTCTTGGTCTATTTAGTGTCAAGATGTACAGTCGCATGCAACTGTTTTACTAATTTACAATGTTGAGCTCTAATTTGCCTACGTTAGAATAATAAATAATAAATAAATAAAAAAGCCTTTAATTCTACCATAAATACACAGAACATATAAACTTGATTAATCATAATTGTAACAAATCATATTAGCATTACATTTTTCATTACATGCATTATCAACCTTACAATATCAACATTACATTACTTATAATACATTATTTTCATTACATTATTAATAACATTACATTCATTCCATACCTTTCATTCATACCATTACATTCATTTCATTACATCAATTTAATAACATTACATAGCATCCATTTAAAATACATTACATCAATTTAATAATATTACATTCTTTTCATTTTGTGACATTCATTTTCATTACACTAATTTAATTTAATTACATTCATGCATTACATTTATGGAAGTCGCCTCTGCGGCGAAGGCCTCCCCCAGTTTTCTCCATTTTTCCCTATCTCTTGCTTGTCTCCTCCAGTCAGGTCCACATCTTTCTTTAAATACATCTTCCCAGCGCTTACGCGGCCTTCCTTTCTTCCTTTTTCCATCTCTAGGCACCCACTCCACGATTTTCTTTGTCCATCTTTAATTTTCCATTCTACAGATATGTCCTGCCCATTTCCATTTCAGACTTCTTATTCTTTCTATTATGTCCGTTATTCTAGTTGTTTTCCTTATGTCTTCATTTGTCATTCTGTCAGACAATCTTATGCCCAACATGCTTCTCTCCATTTTCCTTTGCATGACAGCGAGTTTGTGCTCGTCTGCTTTCCGCAGTGACCATGTTTGGCATCCTTATGTGAGGCACGGAAGGATCGCTATCTCGTATAATTTGCTTTTCAACTTCACGTTTATCTGTGTGTTCTTCATAATTTCTTTGAAACTCCAGTACTTTTTCCATGATAGTGCTATTCTCCTATTTATCTCTTTTTCAGTTTGGTCTTCAAATGAAATGGATTGTCCTAAGTAGATATATTCTTTAACGTATTCTATTCCTTGCCCATCAACGATTATTTGTGTTTCCGAACTGTTTGTTAAGATTTTGGTTTTGGCAGCATTCATTGTCAGACCTACTTTCTTGCTTTCCTTCGCAAGCTCTTGCAACATATTTTCTAGTTGTACCGGTTATTCCGTGAACACAACGATGTCGTCTGCGAAACGTAGGTGGCTTAAATATTCACCGTTAATTTTTACGCCTTTCTTTTCCCAGTCTAAGTTTCTAAATATTGCCTCAAGAACCGACGAAAATATTTTTGGTGAGAGCGGGTCACCCTGCCTGACGCCTTTTCTTATGGTAAAAGCCGGTCCTTCCAATTCTAATTTTATTTTTGCGGAATTTCTAGAATAAATGCTATAAAGCAGCTCCACATACTTTATGTCTATTCCTTGCTCCACTAGTGACTTCCATATTGCGCTATGTTCCAGAGAGTCAAATGCCTTGGTATAATCTATAAATAAATAAATATTGCTGGACATTACACACAGCGCCATCTAGTGCCACACTAAGCAACGAGGCTTGTGTCGTGGACACCAGATAGTTGATATACTACATAGATACTTTACTATGAAGCATATATAAAGAGTCTTGCTATATTCTTTGACTTTCTCTACTATTTGCGTGACCACTTGGATGTGATCGGTTGTCGAGTAGTGTTTGCGGAATCCAGCCTGTTCACGCGGTTGATTTTCGTCCAAAGTCATTGTGAATCTATTTAATAATATTTTTGAGAAAATTTTATATATGTTGGACATAAGGCTAATTGGTCTGTAATTGCTCAGGTCCCCTCTGTCACCTTTTTTATGAAGAAGAGTTATTGAAGATTCGGACCATTGCTTTGGGGTTTCTCGTTTTTGTAGGATATTGTTGTTAAACATGATTTGTAGTGGGTATTGCAATGGTTCTGATAGAGACTTCAATATTTCATTTGTTATTTTGTCTTCTCCGGGTGCTTTGTCCTTCTTTTGAGTCTCTATAGAAAAGCCAATCTCTGATTTTAATATTTCGGGTAGTGGTTCGTCTACATATACTTTGTCTATTATGTGCTGTGTAAAACCGGAACTTTCTTGTGACGAGTAAAGAGCTTTATAAAAATCTGTAGCTTCTGTTATTATATCTGTTCGCTTCGATAAAACCTTTCCTTTCTTGTCCACCATGTTTGTTGCCCATTTTGTTGTACTTTGTAGGTTTTTGTATGCCTTTTTAATTGCTCCCTTTTTTGATAGATATTCCTCAAGCACATTTTGTCTATATTCCTTTCTACTTTTGGAGATGTCTTTATTTATTTCTTTACTTATTTTAGCAATTTTTTTTTTTATTTCCTTTGTTCTTTTTTCTTTGTATAGTTGTTTTCTGTCGTCTAGCAGTTGACGCGTGTGTGCGCTTAAGGGATATTTTTGCTTACTTTATTTGTGTTACTAAATGTTTCATACCTTTCCCAAAGATTCAAAAAGATTTGGATGAACAAAAAAGCACAATCAGGGAAAATGGCATAGAAGTAGCAAAAACTGTAACAGAAAATATCAATACAATTCTGGATGAAAAATTATACCACCTGGAACAGAAATATACTAACCTTGCAGAACAATTTGAAAAACAAGAGAAAAGACTACATTTTCTGGAGAAACAGGCAAGAAACCGAAATATTGTAATTTTTGGCATGGAAGAGAACCAACATCCCTGTTCTTATTCTGATTTAGAAGTGGAAATTATTGGCTTTATTTCCAGAAACCTCAAAATAAATTTAGATCGAAATGAAATCCAAGAAATAAGAAAAATACGAAAGATGACGGAAAAACATCGGCCGGTCGTTATAACATTGACAACTCTTGGGAAGAAAATCGAAATTTTTAAACAAAAAAAACGATTATAAAATACGAACTACTACATTAAAGAAGATTACCCACAGCATGTACTAGAAAGAAGAACAGAACTACAGGATCAAGTAAGAATGGAAAAAGAAAAAGGGAACAAAGCAATAATAAAATATGACAGATTAGTGATTGTAAACAAAACACAATCAAACAATAAACCAGGAAGCAATAAAAGGTCTCTGTCGGTCTCACCCCAGAATTCTCAGAACGAACGCAACAACCCACCACACGGAACACAAACAAATATAAAAAACAAACCAACAACAACGAACACTACCAAACAAAGAACAACTGGTGGCTCTGAAAGCGTAGTCAAGCCTGGAATACTGAATTATCTTGTCAACAAAAATCAAAGTAACCAAGATAAAACAATAATTAGTTTGAATCAATGACAATCAGCAACCCCTCCCCTCAAAACCGAAACGAATACAAAAAACAACAAACATAAACATCTTCCAAGCCGGCTGGTCCCCGTGGAAGATTATGACCAAAACCCCCCAAACAATAACCCAAGAAATAAAGAAGAAATATCAAACTACCTATCTGTCGCGACGTTAAACGTTAGAACTTTGCTCTCTGAGACAAGGATTACAGAGCTAAATCATGCCACGGAGAAACTAGTATGGGTTGTCATAGGATTGTGTGAAACAAGAAGAAAGGAAGAAAGTATAGAAGAATATTCAGATTTTATATTATACCATACTAAGGCAATAAATGGCAGGAGTGGGGTAGGATTTATAATAAAAAAGCAGCTTAAAAATAACATAGTTGGGGTCCACTCCTATTCAGACCGAATTGCCACCCTCGAGCTAAAAATGTCCGAAAATGTCATGTGGTCTATAGTGCAAATCTACGCACCTACTGAATTGTGTGAAGAAGTAGAATTGAACGAGTTCTATGAAACCTTAGAAAGAGCTTTAGATACCTTAAATGCAAAAAACCTCATTATTATGGGGGATTTCAACGCCCAAATTGGAACAGCACAACAAGGCGAAGAAACGGTATTCGGCAGACACTCACATGGCAAAAGGTCAAAACATGGGCAGAAATTGATTGAGTTCGCTTTAGAAAAGAACATCAAATTCGTCAACAGTATGTTTAAAACAAAAGTAAACCAAAAATGGACATGGATATCACCGAACGGAAAGCACCACAACGAAATTGATTACATGCTTACAAACAAAAGCTCTGATATTTTTGCTTTCGATATAATAAAAAACCTCAACTTTAACACTGATCATAGAATGCTAAAGTGCAGGATAAAATTAGAAAATACGAAAAGAAGAAGCTATATCAAATCTATGAAAGTTAATTACACAAGAAAATTACCTGTAGTAACAAGAGAAGACGGAATGCACCTCGAAAATAAATTTATTGACCTGCTGAAAACATCCACACAAGTCCAAACACAATACGATAACTTTGGGAAACGTTAGAATAATAAGAATGTTAAAATTATCGTACCTTTAGTAAAATGTTTAGATACTTAAACGTAGAAAATTTATTGTAAATATGTAATTATCAACCCCTTGCTTGAAATACACTACAAAAAAAGACTTAATTAATAATCTTAAATCAAAGATGTAAATACTTACCTAGATACCTAATATGAGCGGCTCTAAGGTTTAATAAGTTTATTTATTGCTTCTTATAAATACAACATGTTGAACTGTATTTAAATGCCAGAAACTGACCCATGTTACGCGGACTCGAAATAATAAATAAACCAAAATCAACTCTGATTATTTTATGAAAATGAATTTCCAAAAAGTTGGTTTGATGTGTGTTTTGTTTGTGTGTGTATTTTGAGGTGATTGTGAGTGTTTTGTTGTGGGTGTGTGTGTATTGTGTCATGTATGTAGGGTTTGTATGGACAGGTTGGGTTTTTATTTAATTTTAATTTTGGGATGGAATAATAAAACTTCTGTTGTGGAAATATAAAATGATTTATCACTTACCTTAAAATTATTGTACCAACAGAAAATGTTACAAATGCCTACTTGATCAATAATCTGCAGAGATAAATTACTTAATATTCGGTACCACTGATCCGATTTAAAAAATTCTTTATTCTTTTTGTGAGCTTTTTCACTCGACGCAAAGTTGCGTGGGTCAGCTGGTTTCACAATAAAAATTTCAATGGTTTCACTTTAAACTGGTTGACTTTAACGTACGTCACGGGCAACTCGTTTTATGTAGCTCATCTGTACACGCGCATCTATCTTTTTCTAATCTTTCTTACTTACCATGTAAATGAAACGGAGCGCAGCGATTAAATGCACACATTTTGTTCGATACCTAAATAATTACATATATTTATTGTAGATCTTGTTTATAGGTAATGAATACAGCTTTCCGTTGGTGGATTGAAGTTATAGAATTCCTCCAGACGTCGTAGATACACCTGTCTAGAAACTAAGTATTTTGTACTTGCTTGTACCACTGTATGGGGAAATTGAGGTCTTTAATATCTTTTTAATTACACACCGACTGAGTCTGTAACTTGACGACTAATTTCGACTAATTAGCGACTAAATATGGGAGAAAACAGATCTTCGCTAGGTGCCCTAGTTTTTGAGATATAAATGTGGCCCTGCTGGGGTAGACTCTCTCCAGAAGGGCCACCTATAAACCCTTATATCTTTTGAACCAGTGACCGACCAATTCTGATATTTCGCGACTAATTTCGACTAATTAGCGACTAAATATGGGAGAAAACAGATCTTCGCTAGGTGCCCTAGTTTTTGAGATATAAATGTGGCCCTGCTGGGGTAGACTCTCTCCAGAAGGGCCACCTATAAACCCTTATATCTTTTGAACCAGTGACCGACCAAATCTGATATTTGGTGACTAATTTCGACTATTAGCGACTAAATTTTCTTGTTATCAAAATTAAAATCCCTGATGGTGGCTCTGCCAGTGTCAGCCACACCAATCATCCGCATCTTCTATCTCATTTTATTTTAAGCAAGCGTTTGAACCCAAAAACTGTCAATTTTCGGGGAATGATCCGCGAACGCGACGCGAAGCCGCAAATTTAAATGCAAGTTGGATCCACACTCATGGATCGCGTAGGATTCACGGCTTGCGCGCGAATCACGCGGGAATGTGGAGAGGCCTTGAAAATATCACCAAAGCTTTTTTCTTTGGGCTTTTTCAAATCCAGTCAATAGGTGCATAAAATCTGGAACTTAAATTAAGGCCAAAATCCTTCAGTACCTACTTTAGAAGAACAAAACAACCAACATATCCAACATTGTTACCTTTTTTATTGTGAATAGTCTAGTATTTTAATTTATCTGCATTGGTAATTGGTTTTAAAATGTCCGTCTTGTCTTTATTGTCTATGGCACAGTAGTCTTCAACAAAAAAAAGCAATGAACTAAAATGAGTGAAAATGTAATTTGCTTGCAAATAATGTTTAATTATAAATTGTGAGAGAGTATAGTAGTTTTGCATTATTTTTAGTATTTCAGTAAATGCAAGAAATACTGTTAAATCCAAAAAGTAATGGTATGTAGTGAGATTGTATCATGAAATGTTATTGCTGTACCATCAACACCAACCGGTGGCTTCATTGCATGAATTCATTGGAGACTCAAAACAGAGCGTCCCGAGCCTAAAAACTGTAGTGTTAATGTTGGTAAACTCGTTGCTAAGAATCATGCCTCTCATATTTTTATTATAACCATGTGGCATTGACAGCAATGAGAAACAACAACGATCGAAAGAGGTCACTATGCCCAACCGTGTTCTGAGTATCTGTGATGTGAAAAAATTATGTTTCTAGGTTGTACGTTGCTGCTTTGAAATAGTACAATGGCGAAAAGAAAGAAGGCAGCAACGAAAACCGCGCCAACGCGTCGTACAACTCGACGCGCCAAGCAGCTGGCCGATGCTGCATCTTCCGCTGACGGCGAAGCCTCTGGTTCCATCGAGGCCTCCACTACCGAAACCAATCAGCAAGACACAGAGACTGCGCCTACCGAGGCCCCTACTGCACCTGATCCACAAGCACCACAGACATCAGAATCTAAAGAGCTTGCTCTTACTAAGCCCTGCCAAGTCCCAGTTGTAGCATTGCATAAGAAGTTTGGTAAATATCGCTGTCTTTTCAATAATGATGAGAACACATTTACTAGAAAATATGATATTGGTAGTGACAGCGAAACAAATAGTAGTGTAGAAATAAGGGTTGTTGATCCTTGTGCGAGTTCTGAGTCAGATTCAAATGCTGCACTAGATACACAGTCTGATACTAACAGTGGGGCTAATTACAGTCCAATGAACAGTACAACAATAACTCAGAGCAATTCTAGAGACATGTCACCTGTGCCTGGACCGAGTGAACTATCATCCAATAGTGAAATACCATTACCAAATACAGATAAAGTAAATGAGAAGGCTGTAGAATTAAATACAATTGATTTAACTGAAGACTCCAAGCTCAGTTCTATTGCTGAACCTGAAAACAAAGATGAGTGTCAAATTATTGATGTTTCTTCCAAAGAATCAAAACCAGAAGAATTACGGATTGAAGACATTCCATTGGAGGAAGATCAAATTGAGTTTACAGGAGATGATGATGAAGTCATCACAATTGTACAGATAGTAGAGGATGACCACCCGGAGCTATATTATAACATCAATATTTGTAGTCCAGAGGAGGATGTATCTGAACCTATTGATAATGAAGAGAGTAAGGATGTATCTCAAAACAGAGACTTCCAGGAACATTTTGAAAAGCTGAACCTTGCATCTGCTGTAGAACCTGACCCTCCAATGGACTGTTCAGAGGTTAATGAAATTAGAACTCCTGACATACAATTTAAGGAGAATCTGACTGAACCTCTAACCAGGCCAGATCCCAGTCTTACCCCAAGTTCCATACTGTCAGATGACAGCAATTCATCCAGAGTAACTGAACAAACCCAAAATAATTCAGCTGATTCAGCCGAGTCATCTCCCTCTGGTGTGAGGCGGTCCAGTAGAATAAAGACAATAAGTACCCTGAAACAGAAAACAAAAGGCTATGGATTGGTCAAGACACCATTAAAGAAGGCATTGATCACGCAGGCAAAGCTTAAACTAGAAGAAATTGGATCTGATAGTCAGGAGAAGACATCTGAGTCTTTGCCGAGTACCACACCTAACTCACCCTCATTTCCTGTGCCATCTGAGATGCCTGTGAAGGTGAAGTCTCGTTGGCGCAGGTCTAGTGAGCTGGAGATGGGCGCTAGCTCTCCTGCCAACTCACCTTTAGCTAGTCCCAACCTGCCTCAGCGGTTGCCCCCTGTAGCAGAAAGTCTTAATCCCCCTGATGAAGAACAAAGTGTGACTCCATTGAGCAAAGAGGATTATGACAGGATAATTGAAGAGAGGATGAACCAGTACCAACATTTGGATGAAAATGAGTATTTATGTGATAGAATGATTAGTAAAGAGACTAAGAAGATGACTTGTGACTGTTTTATGACCAAAGAAGAGTTGGAACGAGGGGAGCTGGCTTGTGGAGAGGACTGCCTCAACAGGCTCCTCATGATTGAATGGTATGGCTTCAATTTAAATTCTTTTCAATTCCTTGAATACTCATTTAGATTTGAATTCAAAGATTTCTATGAATCATGCCTATCATGTAACTAAAAATTATGTTTCCAGTAACTCCCGCTGTCCAGTAGGTGATCGCTGTACTAACAGAAGGTTCCAGTCGAAAGAGATAGCTCCTCTCAAGATTTTCTACGCTGACAAGAAGGGCTGTGGAGTGGAGGCTAATGCCGATATCCCAATGTAAGTAATACAAAGATATTTGTGTGTTTTGTGTGTAGTTAGAGCAATAGCGAAAATTATTTGATGGCATGCTTGTTTATTCCATAATCATAATTCAGTTTACCCATAAATTATACACAGATTTTTATGGTTGGTTAAGTCTTATTAAAAGTAATTCTAGAAAAGCGTTAAAAAACTATCTATGTTAAACAATAAGGTTCTTTTTAGATTTAAACTAGCTGATGCCCGCGGCTTCGCCCGCTCGCAAATTATAATTATACTATAAATCACTCTGTCTATTAAAAAACCCGCATCAAAATCCATTGCGTATATTTAAAGATTAAGCATACATAGGGACATACAGACAGACACGGCGGGGGACGTTTTAGACTAGCTGACGTCCCGCGGTTTCACCCGCGTAATTCCCGTTCCCGTGGGAGTACGGGAATAAAATATAGCCTATAGCACTCACGAATAATGTAGCTTTCTACCAGTGAAACAATTTTTAAAATTGGTTTATTACTTCCGGAGATTACCCCTACATACAAACTTACAGACAAGTGTTACCTCTTTATAATATTAGTATAGATTTAAATAAGCAAAACACAAATTTTAGTGCCCACACTAAAAATTTACTAATAATAAAAATTATATAACTTGTAAAAAATCATCTCAAGTGTACAATTAACCTCTACAAACAACACTATCACTTCCTTTCTTTAAAAGAATGCCTCGCGTAATCAAGATACAGATTTAATAAAAGCCATATTTTCTAAATAAATTATCTATATTATACATGATATTTGTAACTTCCTAGTTACAAATATTGCACATAACAAAGCAGACAATGATTTATGTTATATGAATGATTGGATTGAACAAAACTACACATTTTGCTAGATTAAGCAAAGTTCTAATGGGAATTATTATTAACTGTACCTTTGTCTCAAAATTGCGACACTACTTTTTTGTATGTAATGCCTGTTTTCACAAACTTAAAGCGATTATGTGTCTCATAATTAATCAATGTCGTAATATTGTTGCAGTGTGAATTTAAACTCTCTCTCTAACATTAAAAATCCAAGAGATCATTGATATTCAAGATTAATTTATAATTTTAGATGTTTCTATAGAAAATCTTGATTTAGCACTACTCTTTTTACGCCATAATGCGCAAAAAGACAAACTTACACTCTTATCAAAAGCGCGGTCTAGTTCTAACAGCATCCTAAGTATGTTGATGCAGAGAGGTTCGACGCACCTTGGTTGTCGCACGCTGTGGAGGTGATGGTCAGAAGACCACACCTAACCTCACAATTTTCTTTTTGTATTTGTTTGTGTTTCTGTGTTTTGTTTACTAACAATAGTTTTAGGAATAATGTTATGTTACTAACAATTGGGCCTAGTTGCCATAAATAAACAAATATTTATTTAATTTTAAAGTACACTGAAATCATCAAACAATCTATATTAATTAACAAATCATCTTCCAGGGGCGAATTCCTTCTAGAATACATAGGCGAAGTTCTAGACTATGAGCAATTCTACAAGCGCGCCCAGGCATACTCCGACGAGAACAATCTACATCACTACTTCATGTCACTGAAGGGTGACACAGTCATCGACGCGACGCTCAAAGGCAACATATCACGCTTCATCAACCATTCCTGTGATCCCAATGCTGAAACTCAGAAGTGGACCGTGAATGGAGAGCTGAGAATAGGTTTCTTCAGTAAAAGGGATATTGTGGCTGGCGAAGAGTTGACATTTGATTACCAGTTCCAGCGGTTTGGGTAAGTCAACTTTTTCAATAAATTTCTATTATTAGCTGTGCTGTGCATTCTGTAAAGACTTAAATACCTTGTTGTGCCAGCGACACAAAGAAGACCTGAAATTCTTAAATCAGAAATATACTACTCATAATACATATAAAAAGACTGCTAAGGAAGCCGAAAGGCACTTGTTTTCCGCGTATATTTTATTTGCTCTGGGCCATACTCGAGAACCTTCTAGTTACTGAGATATTGGGGTTGAAAGTACCAACTTTTCACAAGTTAAAAAAATACAAGTCTTTAATGGTATATCTTTAAATTCAGTTACGGAGATAATGGAGTTGAAAATTCCAATTTTTCACAAGTTAAAAAGAAATACAAGTCTTTAATGGTATAACTTTACTTTCCTCCAAGACCCGTGTACTGTTCATTGCATCCATCAGCATAATGTTTTGAATGCTTTACATGGAGTGCTACGGTTTACGGTACACCATGATTGTTCACCACAAAAAAAGTTTGTTTGCCAACAATAATTTTTGTGCAGAGTTAGTTAGATGTACAGCATATTAAATTTGGTTAAGGCGACTACAAGAGCTAAACGCGACTTTTATAATGCAAAAAAACACATGATTCACTGCAATAAACCAAACCAGAAAAATATACGATATTCTTCAGGATATATGCTAGTATGATAGTGTTTTGAAAACATAATACAACTAATTTTACTTGATAAAAAAAAACACGAACTTATTTCTAAGAATTTCTTATAACAAGTAAAAACCATACTAAATAAAATACATGCAATCATTCTGATTTTTTGGCAAATAATTCTACAAGCAACATATTATATCGGTGTTTTACTTTTTTAGTCCAATCAATAGATTTTTTGTAAATCGCAAAAAACCACCCATATCGCACTATTCGGCCCGCAGTGACTGACGTAACAACCACTTTGTGGTGCAAGCGGATTAGAACTTTATTCTAATAGTATTTCAAACGAAGTTTAAACCACCACAAAGAGTTGCTAATTTAGCTCCTGTAGTCGCCTTAACGGCATCGTGAAAGGTCTGTTAACTCCTTGTGTGCAGCAGCTTATATCTAAGGATAAAGCTGGTTCTCATGTTAAAAAAAATGAGACTCGCTTTCGAAGCATGAGATTTATACAAATATTTTTAATAGTAGCGTGCATTAAAGCGACTTGAGGAGTACGTAAAAAAACACAAAAAGAGGCCGTAGAACAGTGAACCAATCAACACTGTGTTTGTCATACAAGTCGAGAATACTCAGAAATTAAGAGAATTAGTTCAGCAATACAGTGAGATCGACTGGCCTAACTGTAACCTTCGAATTAATCACATGTAAATAATCTGTCTTGGCCACTCACCGTGAATGACATTGACTTTTGGTTTATACATCCAATATGTTGATTCATTCATACACACCTGAGTCACTTGTTACGATTTTAGATTTTCAATGAGATTAAAGATGTCGTGTGCTAATAATACTCGTCCGAAGCAAGTCTTACAACAAATAAAAAGACCAGCGACTCTTACCTTCTTAGGGATACATGTTTGGGTCGACCAGCAGGGCTAATACGTATCTCTGTAGTCAGCTCGAAATGATAGTAACTGGGCTCAGTGTCCATGAAATAACTGTCAAAAGGTTAGTTTCGTATTATGTATGACCAGTCGTGATCAAATATGACGTCATCGGTGCCCATCGTGGCTGATACTCACCGTAACTCATTTTGACAGACGCTTTCGTATCGATTCTTCTAATATTGCGATCATGTAAGCATAGTGGACATCAAATTGATGACAATGACAACTGAGTGGCTTTCTTGAAAGACGTTACACCGTACCCGGGCTGTTAGTCACCCTAAAGTGATATCCACTCAGTGCGATACGTAATACCAATATTATGACATTCTCGGTTGTCATCAAAGTTCGGTGTACAACCGAAGCTTGATAGTCACTGGATATCAGAAAGATACGTAATAGACCTGCTGATCAGGCACAGACAGGGTTGCAAAATCTGATGTGTATTTTGCCGTCCGGCTAAGCCGCAAAAAAACTTGACTGACAAGAGATACCAAATCCCCCTGCTCTATTATAAGATTCATCACTTAAATTTTGTGTAACCAAGGTTTTGTAACAATATTCTGGTTTAAAAGAGTGTCCATGGAGTTTCTTACCCTTTTATCTCCATAGAGATCTACGATTTGGAATAGGCAACTACAGTACTTTCACAGTTTTTATGTCTTGTGACTGGGACTGTAGCTACATATCATTGTTGTCTTTGTTTCGAAAATTCAAAAGTGCCTGTAACTGGCCTACTTGAAATAAATGCTTTAATTTTGATTTTGATGTGTACTAATTCCTTTACATCATCATCATCATCATCAGCCTATTAATGTTCCCACTGCTGGGACACAGGCCTCCTCTCTATGAGAGGGAATGGGCTATAATCCACCACGCGGGCCCAGTGCGGATTGGTAGATGTCACATGTCTTCGAATTTTTTGGTTCTAGGACATGCCGGTTTCCTCACGATGTTTTCTTTCACCGTTTTGAGAGCAGTGTTAAATTACACAAAGTAATGTCACGACTTACTGTTCGTAAGTCGGGGCCGCCACCACTGGGCCACTACTGCTTACATTCCTTTACATTCATTTTTATTCATATAAACGTGAAATAAATACGTTAGTAAATGGGCCCTAGTAGTTGTTCCAAGATAACTGTAACATGTAAAATAAATGTAACAAAGAAATTCTATCAACATAACCTAACATAATCTAATACAATTCCCTGACAATCCGGACTTATGGTTCCAGTGGGTGTAAGGCCGTAATGCGGTATCGGTGATGGGTGGGTAACAGAGATCTATTGTTTACGTGCAGAAAGGTCGCGCAGCGCTGCTACTGCGGCGCCGACAACTGCCGCGGTTGGATAGGCGGCGAGCCCGACTCGGACGATGAAGATGACGAGGTACGCGCTCAAACGGTATATATGTTCATCTTATTCTTTGGGACTGCTTTCTCGCATGCGGAAGTGAAGAAATGATTGTACAATGCTGTTTTGAAGGTATACTGTGGTGTATGTGTATCTTGAAACATTCATTGTTAAAATAATACGTACATAATAATGCTGCCGCCGTAAGCAAAAAGGGCACAACTGCGGAAATAATGTTAAGAAAAATAAACATAAGTAATTTTCTGCATTACCTTTTCTCAGATGTGCCTTTTTTACATGATTATAACGACCGAATAGCAACATCACTGTTTGTTTCTTAATAATTCAGTGTTACTTTTTTTGTGCATTTTTTTTTTACATCATAACTGAAGTCAATTATTGTAATTATAATGCAATGCTTTTTGATTTCCATAACAGCCGAAAAAAAAGCTTGTAATTAAGGTCTGTCTAACCAGGACCAGACGTCTTATAAAGTGAATAGTCCGACGCAGTGTCCAATGGGGAGCCAGTCTATATCGAAACGAGGCGAATGACGTCTTTTTCACTTTAATTGCATGCATAAAGCTTTTTCTGACCGGTTCAAGCAGCGTCGATAATTTTGACCATTTTAGTGGAAAACATTATAAACAATGTGTCATGGCCAGAAAATCAGCAATGAATACCAACACAACACTTCACAATTTTCTCAGGAGGATGAAGACGTGTCTACCTCAAAGTCTGGCACTACGGAGTCTTCAGAGGAGTCCCTTGCTACGCCTACTGAACAACCACAGCCGCGGGTCCGGCGACCTAAGAAGGAACGCACTTACAAGCCGAAAGCACCCGATTTGGTGCAAGATGCTGATGTAAGTACAAAGTTTTATTTAATAGAGTCGAAGAAAAAAAAAAATGAAAATGTTTCCATAGTTGCTGCCAGTTAAGATCGCAATAGTGGTCATTGCCCTTTCCCTAATATCTCTACGTACGAACCAAAACAATGGTGTTTTGATGGTTTATGTATCGTTTTGAAGTTTATGTATCGTTTTCAAAATGTTGAAGGTCACGATAGATGACGATTCAAGACTTGAACAGTCTTATTTTTGGATTTCAAAGTTAAGAACTTTAATACATGTAGGTGGGTTAATGACCGCTATTGCGATCTTAACTAGCAGCGACTATAATAAGAAGGTTTTTAAAAAATATGTTCAACTATTACTGTGGCTATGGAATATTCCATTTACAGTCACAATTGCATGGGCTCTTATTAGTTCTCAAGATTACTTAAATATGTGGTGCAGACCTATATTTCACCTTTCCTTTGCAAAATAGTTTTGTCTGGATGTTGAAATATGAGCAATCTACAATACAATTGAATATAAAGGTAAAAAAAAAGTAGTTAACCCAACTTTGTCATTACACAGATCGAAGAAGACCTGGAAGCCCTGGGCCGTACCGGCGTAAAGAACCAGAGCCACACTCTCCGTCTGTCCCGTACTGTAGTGCGCGCTAAGAGCCGTCGTGCGCAGACGGCACTACTGCGCCTGCTGCGCGACGCCGACCTGCCGTGCAGGAGACTGTTCCTGGACTACCGGGGCCTCAGGCTTCTGGCGCCTTGGTGTAGCGACGCGCCGCTTGACTTCAAGTAACTACAGATATAAAAACTCGTCCAAGAAATAGTTAAAAATATGATAACATTGATTTAACTCTAGCATAGACTGTGATGCACGTGAAAAAAAAATCATCTTGGTTCTTGTATCCCTCGCTCCACTCAGGATTCTACTTTAGAAACCCTTGCTACGCTCGGGATTCTACTTTAGAATCTATGTGTGATCCTAGCTGTAGACTGATCTGGTAGTATCGTGAGCATAAACTGCTCTAAGAGAGACCTTCACTGAGGACTGAATAAAGGGCCAAAACACACGATAAGACATCGCATCGTGGCACGTTGCAACGTCGTGTACCGATACGATATCGTTTTCTGAAATTTACGACGTCCATCGTAAAAAACTCGTGACTCGACATCGCAAAGTGCCACAATGTTTTGTATCGTTCCTGATTACCCCATTAACCGTGTGTTTGTTTTGCTTCTGTTGATCGCATTTTCTCAATTTGCAGATCCTTACAGCAAATATATCAAACAGGGAGTTAAGTTCCTAAAAACATCCTTTTACTTCCACAGGTTAGAAATGTTACAAACAGTAGACCGGCTCCCGATTCCCAACAAGACCATGATACAAGAGAGTCGCTTCTTCACCATCGTGGAGCGATGGCTCAGTGCAGCCGACGCGCCACAGCCTGTACCTGACACAGTATTCATTGATGAGGCTACTGGTAAGATCTATAGTTTGTTCAACTGGTTACTGTTAGTATGTGATACTGCTGATCAAAAGCTTCCCCCTTGGTCTTCCACTTGGTTTTAACGTGTTTATTTTCACCAGGTTTGCCTGTAGAGCTACCTTCTAGTGGCAGTCTGGAGAACCTCACAAGTCCTGAAAAAACGAAAGAGAGTGTTAATATATTAGAAAAGATCAAGGATCTGTCTACTCAGCTGCTGGAGAGATGGTCCAGTTTGAAGGTAAAGTTTTACGTTCTCTATTACTTTTTTATGATATTCTTCAATTCTGGTGAAAAGAGTTTTTATGTAGATCGGTATAATGATAATGGTGTCGATTC
Organism: Xestia xanthographa; assembly: GCA_905147715.2. NCBI lineage: Eukaryota > Metazoa > Arthropoda > Insecta > Lepidoptera > Noctuidae > Xestia > Xestia xanthographa. The sequence goes on from LR990655.1 coordinate 7,264,667, forward strand.
TGTTGTGCACAAACTAACCTTAATTTGGGCTATTGCTATCTTTTCCTCTCTATTAAAACGAGAAAGAGACGGACGTAATTTAGAGCTGTCAAATTTAGTTGGAACTTATATTTCTATACAAATGAAGGGTGCACGTAAAAACATGTCGGCTAAAAACACGATGAAGCGTAAGGCATAAACTAGTTTGCCATCTCTAACTTAGTTTATAGCTATAGCCGTCCTTTTCTCGCACTGCCTTTTAGTAAAAGATAGTAATAGCCTAAATTAAGTTTAGTTTGTGCACAACAGAATCGACACCAATGAGTTCTGTTACCAAACAATTTGTTGTATTTACAGGAAATATTCAAAATTCCGAAAAAGGAAAGAATACAGCAGATGAAAGAGCACGAAAGACAAGCGAACGTCGAGAGGCGAGCGGCTGACTCGAGCGGATCGCGCGATCGTGACCGCGACCGCAGGGACGAACGTGAACGTGACAGAAGAGAAGAGCGGGAACGTGAGCGGGAGAAAGAGAGAGACCGGGAGAGGGAAAGGGACAGGGATAGAGACCGAAGTGACCGTGATAGAGGGGACAGGGATCGGGGGGAAAGAGACCGCGATAGGTATCGAGAGCGGGACAGAGAGCGTGACAGGGATAGAGATAGAGATGATCGGGACAGGAGGAAAAGAAGAAGCAGTCCGGAGGGAGGCAGGAGGAGTATTAGGTAAGATAATGAATTTCTATTTTGTTGAAATAAAAGGTGGCATTTTTTTTTCGAAAGAATGAATTAAATATTCGAATTTATTATAATCTGCGAATGTTGGTATTTATTCCCAAAGACAGTTAGTACTACTTCAGTACAAATAAGTAGGGTTTCTCGTCTCACAGACACAATTAATCGCACATTTATCACAATTTATAAAACACAATGTAGGATTTCTCAAAAAACATTTCTTGTGTAAATTCACTTTTATAATATTAACGTGTATGGGTAATGGGTAGTTTAATATCCCGTGACCGTCAGACCTTTGCATTTATAAAAGCTCAAATTGTTTTGGTGAAAGTACTTAAATAGAGGTTAAGCATTTGGAAATTAAGAAAAGTCTGCAGTGGTAGCTTCGGCAGATATTAGGTAACAAAGTTGTGCTAAATAGGTAGCTACGAGTACTAAGTTACGTCATACAATAAAGCGTGTATTTTATATAACATAGGGCATAGTATGATGATTCACCTCCACTGCCAGACACTTGGTGTGGTGAAAACCCCCCGGCAGACACCTTGAACTATCCAGCCATAATAATCCTTATTTGTTCTGCAGACTAAGCGAGCGCGTCCTAGCGGCCGTGCCGCCCATGAGCAAGGAGGAGCGACGCCGCGCCTTCGCTGAGGCCGCCGCCGCCGCAGACGAGTCGCGGCGACAGCGCGAGCGGCTGCAGCACGCCTGGCCTACCTACTGGCCGCAACCTGACGCCTTCCCACAGGTGTGTATGTTCTCTCTCTGCCAGACTGTGCTGCAAGGAGGAGCGGCCAGTCGCGGCGACAGCGCGAGCGGCTGCAGCACGCCTGGCCTACCTACTGGCCGCAACCTGACGCCTTCCCACAGGTGTGTATGTTCTCTCTCTGCCAGACTGTGCTGCAAGGAGGAGCGGCCAGTCGCGGCGACAGCGCGAGCGGCTGCAGCACGCCTGGCCTACCTACTGGCCGCAACCTGACGCCTTCCCACAGGTGTGTATGTTCTCTCTCTGCCAGACTGTGCTGCAAGGAGGAGCGGCCAGTCGCGGCGACAGCGCGAGCGGCTGCAGCACGCCTGGCCTACCTACTGGCCGCAACCTGACGCCTTCCCACAGGTGTGTATGTTCTCTCTCTGCCAGACTGTGCTGCAAGGAGGAGCGGCCAGTCGCGGCGACAGCGCGAGCGGCTGCAGCACGCCTGGCCTACCTACTGGCCGCAACCTGACGCCTTCCCACAGGTGTGTATGTTCTCTCTCTGCCAGACTGTGCTGCAAGGAGGAGCGGCCAGTCGCGGCGATAGCGCGAGCGGCTGCAGCACGCCTGGCCTACCTACTGGCCGCAACCTGACGCCTTCCCACAGGTGTGTATGTTCTCTCTCTGCCAGACTGTGCTGCAAGGAGGAGCGGCCAGTCGCGGCGACAGCGCGAGCGGCTGCAGCACGCCTGGCCTACCTACTGGCCGCAACCTGACGCCTTCCCACAGGTGTGTATGTTCTCTCTCTGCCAGACTGTGCTGCAAGGAGGAGCGGCCAGTCGCGGCGACAGCGCGAGCGGCTGCAGCACGCCTGGCCTACCTACTGGCCGCAACCTGACGCCTTCCCACAGGTGTGTATGTTCTCTCTCTGCCAGACTGTGCTGCAAGGAGGAGCGGCCAGTCGCGGCGACAGCGCGAGCGGCTGCAGCACGCCTGGCCTACCTACTGGCCGCAACCTGACGCCTTCCCACAGGTGTGTATGTTCTCTCTCTGCCAGACTGTGCTGCAAGGAGGAGCGGCCAGTCGCGGCGACAGCGCGAGCGGCTGCAGCACGCCTGGCCTACCTACTGGCCGCAACCTGACGCCTTCCCACAGGTGTGTATGTTCTCTCTCTGCCAGACTGTGCTGCAAGGAGGAGCGGCCAGTCGCGGCGACAGCGCGAGCGGCTGCAGCACGCCTGGCCTACCTACTGGCCGCAACCTGACGCCTTCCCACAGGTGTGTATGTTCTCTCTCTGCCAGACTGTGCTGCAAGGAGGAGCGGCCAGTCGCGGCGACAGCGCGAGCGGCTGCAGCACGCCTGGCCTACCTACTGGCCGCAACCTGACGCCTTCCCACAGGTGTGTATGTTCTCTCTCTGCCAGACTGTGCTGCAAGGAGGAGCGGCCAGTCGCGGCGACAGCGCGAGCGGCTGCAGCACGCCTGGCCTACCTACTGGCCGCAACCTGACGCCTTCCCACAGGTGTGTATGTTCTCTCTCTGCCAGACTGTGCTGCAAGGAGGAGCGGCCAGTCGCGGCGACAGCGCGAGCGGCTGCAGCACGCCTGGCCTACCTACTGGCCGCAACCTGACGCATTCCCACAGGTGTGTATGTTCTCTCTCTGCCAGACTGTGCTGCAAGGAGGAGCGGCCAGTCGCGGCGACAGCGCGAGCGGCTGCAGCACGCCTGGCCTACCTACTGGCCGCAACCTGACGCCTTCCCACAGGTGTGTATGTTCTCTCTCTGCCAGACTGTGCTGCAAGGAGGAGCGGCCAGTCGCGGCGACAGCGCGAGCGGCTGCAGCACGCCTGGCCTACCTACTGGCCGCAACCTGACGCCTTCCCACAGGTGTGTATGTTCTCTCTCTGCCAGACTGTGCTGCAAGGAGGAGCGGCCAGTCGCGGCGACAGCGCGAGCGGCTGCAGCACGCCTGGCCTACCTACTGGCCGCAACCTGACGCCTTCCCACAGGTGTGTATGTTCTCTCTCTGCCAGACTGTGCTGCAAGGAGGAGCGGCCAGTCGCGGCGACAGCGCGAGCGGCTGCAGCACGCCTGGCCTACCTACTGGCCGCAACCTGACGCCTTCCCACAGGTGTGTATGTTCTCTCTCTGCCAGACTGTGCTGCAAGGAGGAGCGGCCAGTCGCGGCGACAGCGCGAGCGGCTGCAGCACGCCTGGCCTACCTACTGGCCGCAACCTGACGCCTTCCCACAGGTGTGTATGTTCTCTCTCTGCCAGACTGTGCTGCAAGGAGGAGCGGCCAGTCGCGGCGACAGCGCGAGCGGCTGCAGCACGCCTGGCCTACCTACTGGCCGCAACCTGACGCCTTCCCACAGGTGTGTATGTTCTCTCTCTGCCAGACTGTGCTGCAAGGAGGAGCGGCCAGTCGCGGCGACAGCGCGAGCGGCTGCAGCACGCCTGGCCTACCTACTGGCCGCAACCTGACGCCTTCCCACAGGTGTGTATGTTCTCTCTCTGCCAGACTGTGCTGCAAGGAGGAGCGGCCAGTCGCGGCGACAGCGCGAGCGGCTGCAGCACGCCTGGCCTACCTACTGGCCGCAACCTGACGCCTTCCCACAGGTGTGTATGTTCTCTCTCTGCCAGACTGTGCTGCAAGGAGGAGCGGCCAGTCGCGGCGACAGCGCGAGCGGCTGCAGCACGCCTGGCCTACCTACTGGCCGCAACCTGACGCCTTCCCACAGGTGTGTATGTTCTCTCTCTGCCAGACTGTGCTGCACCTGCAGCAAGGAGGAGTGGTTAGCTTGACAATTGGAAAAATAAATAATACCTGAGTCCAAAAATATCAATTCAAGATTTGACTTTAGTTGAACATTACATCACAGTTTGCTTTTTTTCTACAGCAAATGTTCCCGGGTGGCATGGTACCCAACGGGCCCAACATGCTGGGCAACATGCCCAACCTTGGCAACATGCCCAACCTGGGCAATATGCCCAACCTGGGCGGCATGGTGATGGGTGTGCCGGGCCTGGTGCCCGACATGCCGCCCGACTGGTTGCCGCACGACTTCCCGCCCGCGCCGTTCTGCCCGCCCTTCTGTATGACGCAACCAAAGTGAGTATGCAACCTAAGGAGTACTGTAATCTTCTAAGCGTGTCGGTAATCTATAATGAGTCGCCCAGAATAAAACTACGAGTTTGGCGATATCACTAGCATCCATCAATAGGGAAATATGCTCGTAATAATAGTCAGTTTTCCTTTAGTTAAATCAATAAAATACAGTACTTACCATCAACCCAAGAAAACTATTAAAAGTTAAGTTTAACTACTTACTGCTTGTCGCACAAGAAAAAATTGAATTTTCTACGACAGTTAAACGTCCGTAGCTGTCGCGGCTATGATGTGACGTCATTCACAATCTTTCTTGTCTACATCTATTTTTTTTGGCCTTCATAAAATAATTTTACTACAGTTTGGCCGCTGAGAGAATGCGTTCCTGACGTCTGTCAGTTGGTACAAAAATTTAGCGCGAAATTATAACATTTATTGATAATTGATTTGATAAAATCGTTTTTAATCATATTATTTGTTAAAAGGGCAAAAGAGGTAATAATAGTTAAGTTATATAAGCAATAAGTTATCTATCATCACCAATAATACTAAAACTCGCGACCTGTCAGGAACGCATTCTGTCAGCGGCCGAACTGTACTTGTATGTGCTTTATTCAAGTAAAAATTGCAATAACAATATTATAAAAAAATTAGTGAAATTTAAGCACTTTTCAAATAAAAGTGTGTTTTTGACACAATGATAACCAATATAGGCGTAATCGAGGACGATAGGTATTGACAGTGCGTTCCGTTTCACCAAAAACATGGTACTTAAAACAGTAAATTGTAAAATAAGTGATGTATTAGAAACTTAAAAAAGTGTACCACAGTGTTTTTATGAGCCAATAGAAGGCATTTTTTTATAAATAAAAAGAGTTTTGTATTTCATGCATATTCCCTATTCCTAAAGAATGCCGTCTGCACTCTCCAGGAACTAAACATACCACACAAGACAATCTGGTGTCCCATTGTTGGTGGAACAGTACCACATTTGCACTCCAGGCTAGACGCAGTTATTGACATAGTTAGAGAACTTCAGTTAGTACAAGCTATAACTAACCGATAACTCTTGCGTCAACAGTATGATGGGTATGCCCGGGTTCCCGATGGGCGGCTTCATGTTCGGCCAGCAGGTGGGACCGCCCGGCCAGCCGCCCTTCCCACAGCTGTCTACACAAGCGGACCAACTGTCGGTAAGTACCACACGTTCTGTACCAGCTGCGCTTCGCTAGCGTTGTCCTATACAATTAGACCTAGAACAGGTGTACAACTATACTTCACGAAGCCGAAAGGCACTTGTTCTCTTCGTCGTTCCGATAATTTTTTTGGGTATGGTTATGGCAACCTTCTACTTAAATACGGAGATATTGGTGTCGATTCTGTTGTGCACAAACTATACTTAATTTAGGCTATTGCTATCTTTTCTCTCTAATAAAACGAGAAAGAGACGGGCGTAATTTAGAGCTGTCAAATTTAGTTGGAACTAATATTTCCATACAAATGAAGAGTGCACGCATGTCGACTAAAAACACGGTGAAGCGCAAGGCATAAACTAGTTTGACATCTCTAACTTAGTTCATAGCTATAGCCGTCCTTTTCTCGTACTGCCTTTTAGTAAAAGATAGCAATAGCCTAAATTAAGTTTAGTTTGTGCACAACAGAATCGACATCATTGGAGGTCAGTTCCAACTTTTTTTAAAGTACAATTTGATATTTTTTTTTTTAACTTAACCACTTTAAATACCTCCATGACCCCTGTAAAATGCATCTATCAGCACAATATTTTGTGTATTACATTGAGTCTTACCGTAAACCGTTATTTTTCACCCAAAAATAAAGACATTTTCTAGCAATCTTCTTTTCGTAGTATGTGTTGTGTTTGATGTACAGAATGCTTAGTTAGATTGTGACCGTTATATTAATAAAGACTGCAAGAGTCCATTAAGGTTTATGATCTGGGCCGGCAGTCTCGACAGAGATAACGACAAAATCGCTAACTTTCAATCGCTGATTACTAACGAATAAATTCGGTTGCAATAATTATGTTTGGAAGAAACGCATCTTGGACGTTGAGACTAGCGTTACTAGCAAGCATCATCATTGCAACCCAATTTATTCGTTAGTGATTAGCAATCAAAAGTTAGCGAATTTGTCGCTATCTCTGTCGAGACTGCCGGCCCAGGTTCAGGTAGCACTTAGATACCCGCAGTTACAGACACAATTAAAATAACAGTGCACCGTGACTGATCGGGCATGGCTGGGGACATAAGGAAGGGTCCTTGTATTCCTTAAAATACCTCGTTTTATTACTATATTTTTCCACATTCTAGGGTGCAGTACCTGATGACCCAAAGGACATAGTGTTACCATCTCTATGGCGCAGCGCTACAGACCCGCGCGGCCGCACTTACTACTACCATGTCAAGCTCAGACAGCCACAGTGGATACCGCCGCCGATGCCTAGTGAACCTGGTACGTAGTTCTTAATATGTATTAGCTATAATTATTTATAATGAGGGAAAACAAAATTAATTGTACTGAATGTGACGCAAAAAAAACAAAAATAACAATTTGGGGAAAATAAATTATGCATCACATCCACACAAAACAAATAAATCTTTTATAGAAGCAAAACTAGGTATAAAATTTGTGAGGTATTCCTCGAAGCGCTCCCGTTTTGAAACGCTCCCATCTAAGCGCTCCCGTTTTGTTCCTCCAAGCGCTCCCAAAAGGAGCGCTTGGAGGAAATAAATGTTAATATTTTTAAACGTAGGAGCGCTTAGAGGAACAAAACGGGAGCGCTTAGATGGGAGCGTTTCAAAACGGGAGCGCTTCGAGGAATACCTCAAATTTGTAGGTACTGAAGCTGCGCGTTCCATTTTGTTTCCAATGTGTTATTTTAGTTGTAAGTATTTCCTCATTTGTTTTCGATTGCACCTACTGTGTATGTCGCATCACCATAAGGTAGACTGGTAGAAAATGCCCAAGGCATTAAGTCCGCCTTTGTCACAGTTTTTACTTGTGCATAAAGTTTTATTAAATGAAAATATTTTTTTTTTATAAAGCATACAGATAAGATGGCGATATAATTCCTAGCTAAGCTAACCTTGGAATATCTTCTCGTATTATATACCTAGCCTTTTCCTATATTTGGTTTAGCTTCCAGTCTAACTGGAAGCAGCAGAATACCAGTAATATTTACATAAAGCGACTGCCCATCTGATGTCCACAACCCGGTTGATTGGGCTGGTTGTCAGATTTCTGGGCGTCTCACGACATATAACGACGGTCAAAAATCTTCGATTTACATGTAATGTTCTGTTACGCATGCACAATTTATAACAATGTTTTGATGTATAGAAGAGAGTTCATCAGAGGAGGAAGAAGAACCACCATCCTCAGGTCTGGACAGCCCATTAGTTCGACGGCAGACCAAGGGCAAAGTGGTGGAGGGAGTCAATGGGTTATACGAAGGTGGGGACACTGACTGTATGTATTTGTAGCATATTTATTGTTCACTCGCGGAACGAAAAGATTCAGCATTCAAACACTTTCGCACTTTGCATGCAACATGACAAATTTTCGAACAGTCATGTTGACAGTGATCAGTGAAATTACATGTTGAAAGTCAAATAATATTATGTCGTGAAAGTGCTTCATATTTTCATTCTGTGATTGTGCCTTATTTTTGTTCACAGCGAAAAGCAAATTAATGCGGTCCTTTGATTTAGTTTTTTCAAGTTTATTTTGTAATACAGGGTGTAAAAGATCTCATTACGAAGCACTCTGTACATCAAACTAAGTAACTTTACGCAAAAATTTTTGCTGGGAAACGACTTTTTTTTTGGGGCGAAAAATCATGTTTTGTGGTAGAACTCAATGTAATGCACTCAAAACATTGTGCTGATGGATGGATTGAATAGTACGGGGTTCGTGGAAGTGTTTAAAATAAAAATCCTACATTAAAAACTTGTATATAAAAAAAACACTTGTCAAAAAGTTGAAACTTTGACCCCCAATATCTCCGTAACTAGAAGGTTCCCAGGTATGGTGAAGAACAAAAAAATGATCGAAATGACGTGGAGAACAAGTGCCTTTCGGCTTCGTAAAGAGATGTTTTACACCCTTTATTTATTTAGAATTTTTCTAATTAATTTCATGGTTTTTTTTATTAGAAATAAGAATAAGAATGTTTCACTAATAAAATATACTCATTTATCCATATCGTAGATTAGATCTTCCACTATAACGCTGCCATTTTCATTCTGATCATTTTATCATATCACATTTGTATGTGTCTGATTACAGTGATAAAGGAAAACAGTCACAACGGTCTGATACCTGACCACGCGCTGGTCAGCATAAAGCCACGGAAGCGAAGACCTGGGCTTGTCTCAGAAAGACCAATCAGCGTAAGTGTAACACATGTATTAATTACACTTTTTACAGTTGTTACGTGTGCTTTAAACGTTCTTGATAGTGGCAATGTGAACGTGGCCAGTTACGGCACGATTCCTTTATGCAAGTTACTTGTATGCAAGTTGCAGGAGCTCGTGGCTAAATAATAACAGCCGCTCGGGTCGATCGTTAGGTTAAGCCGTGCTTGCCTAGGTTGGTCTGTGGATGGGTGACTACCCATTACATACCGAGTTTCCTCCGTGCCTCGGAAAGCACGTTAAGCAGTTGGTCCCGGCTGTCATTTGTAGATCTTTGACAGTCGTTAGGTAGTCAGAGGCCCAAAAAGTCTGACAACCAGTCTTACCAAAGTATCGTATTACCCGGTACTAACTGGGTTGTGGAGGTCTATCTGACCTCCACAACCCAGTTGCAGCGGCAGTCGCTCCATGTAAAATACTGGTATTCAGCTGCATCCGGTAAAACTGGAAGCCGACCCCAATATAGTTGGGAAAAGGCTAGGCAGATGATGATGACTTGTATGCAAGTTGCAAATTGCATACAACGTGTTGAACCTTCATACAAGCTACAACTTGTATGGCTTAGTTTGAACTTGTACATTTTTTTATTCAAGTGACGTACAAATTGAACGCGCAAACGTTAGTTGGACGTTACAGTTTGTGAACGGGTGACGTGTCCTACTCAATTGTTCAACATCACCACTTACTTGATGCGAGTAAAACTTGCATGCAATTTGCGCACTCTTGAAAACATGTTTCCAATGCAATCAACTTGTACTCAAATGTGACGTCATACTTGCATGCAAGACTTGCCTAATGGAATCGCGCCTTTACTGTACAGTAGAAGTATTTTTTTCAGGATTGTCCCTTGCTATTGGATCAAATTCAGATATCAACGATTAGGCTATTCACTATTCCTTAGCTATGTGAAATACGATAGTACAAGTTACTTAGCAATCACTTTCGCCCGTATCAGGGGCCCTACTCTCTAACGTTTCGTCCGTATATTCGGATCTATCCGTCTGTCTCGCGCACGTCTGCAGATGAGTGCGAGTGAGAGAAACGGAGTGACCATGATTATATGTACATTTTGACACTGGGGCATTCGAACCGTTGAACATTTTAAAAAGTTGACTACCCAGTCCCTGAATGGAATATACGGACGAAACGTTAGAGAGTAGCGCCTCAGGACATCTACCCATCTTTATATTGCCAAGTAACATTTATTAATCTCGACCTCATCCAGTCTTATGTAGTTATCAAAAGAGACCCATTCTCTCCTCACTAACTCAACTTTCTCCCTCCAGCCTCGCACTGAAGAAGACAAGCTAGCCGGCAGACTAGAAGTGAAACGGTACAAGCAAACAAAAGAGAAGTTACGTCGTCGCCGGGAGAAGATCTTGCAGAAAGTTCGTCTACTTGCTGCTAACAAGTCACAGCGACGGCTCAAAGGCAGCATGCTGGATTTGAAGGTTAGTTGCGTAGATGTTAAGGACTGTTTTCGTGTGACATACTATTATTTCTACATCACAGGTATAAACATCATCATCATCTTTCTCAACTTCCACATTATCGTTCTTTTTCTCACATTATCGTTCTCTTTCTCACATTATCGTTGTCTTTCTCATATTATCGTTCTCTTTCTCTTTTTTTTCCACTTGTTTGTGTTTTGTACTATGTATTTTTGTTTAAGACTTGCACAGTTTTTCACTACACTTAAAGTACTTACGGGATAATATCCGTGTTTTTTTTTCTTTTGGGAGCCCATAAAATCAAAAGAAAGTCACAGATAATATCCCGTAAGTACTTTAAGTGTTGTGTTTGTGTTATGTGTTTCTGCTAATCACAAGAATAGTTGCAAACTGTTTGTATGCGTGAGTTGGGTGAGTTATACATGTTTGGGTCTTCATGACAAGCATCTCGACTTGGCTCGAATTGCACCCGACTCGAACATGATTTACGACAGCCAGACTAGTTGCGACGATTGATGCCGAACGGAGACTGTCGATCGTAAAAAGCAGTTGTGTAAAAATTAATGCCGAATCGAACAAGTGTTTATTAGTTCTAGCTCGACATATTTTCGTCTTGTGGCTAAAGACATAGTAATTTACAGTTTTCCATCTGTGGCACATTAGTAGTAAAGTAGTAAATTGATGAAATAACCAATCTAGTCCAGTGGTTCCCAACCTATGGTCCGCGGTCCGCGAAAGGTTAAAATGTTATTCGTACTTTTTAAGTTGCACAGAAGATGCAAACTCAACCCAACCTAATTGAACCTATCAGAGGGGAGGTGCTAATTTTTTTTTTGAGAATCTTCTTACTTATTCCTTTTTCGTATGAGTATGAATGATTGCATAATTTTTCGACCTCATTTCGATCGATTTTTTATCCTTCACTGCCTTAATTTTAAAGGTTTTCATCTCATTTTTGCATTGTGTGAGTTAAAGATTCACCCCTCGAGATATAATCCTGGCAGTGTCCCCTGCCATGTTTATCTAGGACCTTATGGCCCTGTTAATAATAAAGACACCAAAGTGATCCCTGGTCCAAGAAAGGTTGGGAACCACTGATCTAGTCAAAAACTTACTGTACTCTTTATATAACTTGTTTTCGTGTTTTATTAACAAACGGTTATTTTTTTACGGCTCTGTAACACAAGTATTTTCTTATGAACTCACTGTTTTATAACGTAGTATGTTAGTGGTGTGTTTTCTAATTTAAAATGTTGCGCTTGATTTACATCCCGTCATTTATTGTTAATGCTAACCAATAAGGACTCGGAAAAAGATAAGGAACGGGAGAAAGAAAAAGAGTTGGAAAAGGAAAAAGAGAAACAGCTAGAAAAGGAAAGGAGAATAGAATTAGCAAATAAGCAAATAGAGTTGGAAAAGAAACTAGAAATGGAACAGTTACAGCTGCAGGAGAAAAAAGAGTTGGAGAAGAAACAAGAAGCTGAAAACAAAAAGGTATATCTGTCGCAGGCGTTTAGAATAACATCATACATTTCATCGGCGACGTGTAGCAAATGTAGTTTTTCATGTTCCTTTATACTTTACTGCAAGATTCATGGTGCTGGTTATCAGACATCAGTCTAAATGACATGTCTAAAACAATTCGTTTTAAACGCCTTCAACAGATCCAAGAAAAACGTATTATTTTAAAATGTGTTTCTTACATATTTTTTTTTCCGAATGTCTATTCAATTTACTTTTGTTAATTCCCATGTCAGTTTAAGACTTCTTTGTTAGTTAGAAGGGACATGACGCATAAACGATTAATACTAATTCAGCATTCTAGCCGTGTGGTATCCGGCAGAGTAGAATAAAACCAACCCATTGCACTCACGGGTGTCGTATAAGGCGACTAATGTCTGAGGCAGAACACCTTGCGCCTCCGTAGACCAGAGAATGGGCAGCAGCGTTTTCTGTTAGTTTTTCGTCACTGCGATCTCCAATCCGCCTGCCAAGCGTGGAGATTACGGCAAATTCCTTCCATCATGGGAGAGGCTTATGTGCAGCAGTGGATGTGATGGGCTGTTGTAGTATTGTAGTAGCATTCTGAACCCAGTGGGGCCCAAAAAGCGGTGGCGAGACAATCTGGACGTGTACCGCGAGGGCTGGTCCAAGGAAGTACGGGAAAAGATCACATGGATTCTTCCATGTGCTCTGGCATTGGGGGAGGCCTTTGTCCAACAGTGGGACAGTACAGGCTAAATAAATAAAAATGCAACAATTTGTTCGTCAATGTCACTTGAACATTGTATTTATATCAAAAGGTAGGTTAATAGGGTAGATGACACCATAAAACAATAATTCCAAGACACCAATCTCTAAAAAAACACTTCTTTTTGGGCCTGAAAAGCCGATTTATTTTCAATTAATTGCCAAATTCGATTTTTAATTGCTTTGAAATCAATAAATAGTCGAGTAATTGAGTTGAATAAACAGTGACGCAACAGTTGCCTATTGCCCTACAAAACCTATGAGAGAACCGCGTTTTGACAGTTCTAAAAAAGTATCTAAATTGATTGGTGTGTCATCTACCCCATTTATAAGTAGACCTATAAAATATAGACTAGATTAGAACAGCTTCCCTAAACGATTTATCTATACTGCTTGTAGTCACGGATCGAATCTAGTCCAACGAATATAAACGTTTTAATATACATGTTCTAACTCAAACAATCTTTACAACAGCAAATGGTGGAGCTGGTTGACTCTGAAACTGACTCCGATGACTCCTCAAGCGACGAACCTGCCCCACCACCAGCCCCAGTTGTAGTAGAAAAACCAGTCGAAAAACCCATCGAACTAGAAGAGTCTCCATCTCCTGTAGTGGTGATACCAAATTCTCCATCACCAGTTGAAAATAGTAATGTTATAAGTGCTGAAGAGGCCGCAAGAAAGATTAAGGAGCAGTTCCGGTGCAGCATGGCGAGGGTTATGGTGCAGCATCTGAATCCTTACAGGCATCCGGATGCACCGGCTGGCAGGATCACGTGCACGGCTGATTTTAAACATTTGGCTAGGAAGGTGAGTTCAGATTCATAGTATTTTTTACAAAACTTCCCAAATAAAGAGTGTTACTGTACTTTTCAGGGTTCATGTATAAAGGGTGTAAACAACCTCATCACGAAGCCGTCAACCAAGCATTCTGTACGTCAAACTACACTACGCAAAAAAAAAAAATGCTGGGAAATGCCTTTTTTTTTGGGGTGAAAAATCAGACTGCGGTAGAACTTAATGTAACGCACTTAAAACATTGTGCTGATGGATGGATTGAATAATACGGGGGTCGTGAAGGTGTTTAAAGTAAAAATATTACATTAAAAACATGTATATAAAACAAAACTTGTCAAGGGACTTTGACTCCCCAATATCTCCGTAACTAGAGACCGGTGAACGAAAAAAACATGGAAGAGTAACTTCAAACAAAATCTTTTTGATAGACGGCCCCACGACGTTTGTTTTCTTTGAACAGCTAGTTTGTTCTCTATTAACATCACGAAGTTATGATTGGGTAGGTTGTCAACGCTCGTCTCTAATTGGCTAAGCAACGCATAGTAACAATGGCATCATTGGCCCTGGAAATGAACACATGACATAAATTTGACGGGCTGCCAGAATTGTCAAAGTGGACGAGTTATGTAAAAAGTAGCAATGAAAGATTTGAAAATTTTTTATCATGTATTTTTATTTATTTTGCGTATTATGTAGATGCATAACAACAAAAAGTTCACATTTACACACACCGGCAAAATTATGGGAAAACAAAAAAAGTTAAGTGTTTTTTTGACATGAATGTAGGTACTTATTTTTTTTTATTAATTTCGCTTTATTTGAGTTTTATTTTTATTTTATGAAAGAAAACAACAAAATTTGGGGTTGTTAGAATTTATTTTTAAAGAAATAATAAAAATGCTCGTGTCTGAAAAATGTTGAAGTGCTAAATTTACTCACTGTCCGTTCACTGACACGTTCGTTATGCACTTCTTCTAAAACATTTCGGGTCTGAACAGCCGTTTGACGACGATTTCTTAAAGTTTGCGCCTTTACAAAACTGTTTTCACGATTTCTGCCTTGCCCTCGCCTGCGCACGTAAGATCCTGTCTGTCTGTATCGTTGCACATTACTGGTGGATCACGGATACTGATACACCCAACGTTAGACTGACTGTACCCATAAGTTTAAAAAAAGGAACTTTCTTGTGTTCCTCTAATTTTTCCGGCGTATGTAATTACAAAACATGGCTCATACCATACGACTATTACATACCTACTCACTTTAAAAGGACTCTGCACACCTTGTACCTACTTGTACTTGTAGGTACCTACTGTGAGCTACGCCCTCCTTAGAGATTAACTAGAAAGTCTTATTGTCTTTTGTTTAAAAATGAATAACAGTAATGGCTAACATAGCTTGCTTTACCAAAATGTCTAAAATGTTGGAAATTTTATTATAAAACTTTTGCAAAAAATAAAACCGACTTCAAAAATACAAAAAAGAGAAAAATAAGTTTAGCTTCAGAAGTCGGTGACTTGTTTGTTTAATTTCGTTTTTTTTTGCCACCGACTTCTGAAGCTAAACTTATTTTTCTCTTTTTTGTATTTTTTGAAGTCTGTTTTATTTTTTGCAAAAGAGTTTTTTATTTTTCCATTTTTAGTTGTTCCCAAACAAATATTTGCCATAAATTTATTTTACATTGTTAACAACAACTGTCGAAATCTGGGTGTACTGTACACATCTGCGTACCCCCTCAGAGCATACAGGCGTGATGTTACGTCATTATGTTGTATAAACAATAAACATCCAAGCGATTACAGCAATCACGGCAGATTTGCCGTCTATTTTTGAAGAGTTCCATTGTATATCTCCGAAGATCAGCATCAGATGTTCACAAAATTTAAATGGGACCACACGGAAAGCATCAGCTTTCAAATAAAAAAAGAATTATCAAAATCGGTTCACCCAGTCTAAAGTTCAGAGTTAACAAACACAAAAAAAAAATATACAGTCGAACCACTCCTCTTTTTGGAAGTCGGTTGAAAAGAGCCCGGATCGTTTAAGTTTAACTAAGGTTCTAGAGTGGTGGTCCAGTGGTTTTCCTGTCTTTCCAAGCGAACTGCTTTCGTCAATTTTTCTTTCTGACTCGAATCTTGTGGAAATCTGTCAAAAGAGCAGAGTGTTTTTTTTAATGTAGCATAAATAAAACACAAACATATTTGATATTTTACTTCAAACTAAACATTCAACATCAATTTACTTAGTCCATCGGGCATAAAACCATCCCCATAGAAAAAAATTGATCCATGTTTTTAATTAATATAAAAATAATGTAGTAGTTTACGGGGCTACTTACACACGTGATAACTAATTGGGATTTTATTATGTAGATGATCATCATTTAAACTGAACAAAAATACGATCAACGACATGTGCCGTCACAGCCGAACTAAACTGCTTCGCGGCACCATTGACAACCCCGCCTACCGAGGCACCATCTGCGTTGGGTCATTATCGGGCGCTAGGAATGCTTCTATGTTTTTTTCGTTTACCGCTAGAAACCTTCTAGTTACGGAGATATTGGTACCAGGTATGGTCTAGAACAAAAAAAAAATCAAATCGTTTTTACAAAATTCCCAAATAGGAGTGTTATCTTTTCAAGGTTCATGTATGTACTCATACTACTGAGTTCCGTGATTGTCGACCTCTTTTCACCCTTATGCTCTGAGTAATAAGGTTGGAAAGTGGTCGGCTGTCGGTGACCGCGGTAGTATGTATGTGCGTTTCTTTCTTCCACGGTAACAATTTGCAGTTTTAACAGTTCTGTCATAAATAATAACTATATTACTGAGCCGTTGAATGTTATGGTCTGATATGGGAGAGGTCTCTATCCAGCAATGGATTGAATGCGCAGTTTGATGTTATTTTACACTTATTCTTGGACAGCAAGCACCATGTCCTTTTGATCACAGCTACTGATGACCATCTACGATAAGCAATAAGCATTAATTTCAGCAAAAACCGTGAACTTGTTATTGAAATGTAGAGTCGAATAGAATAGCGTTTTTCCAACTATGTTGGGGTCGGCTTCCAGTCTAACAGGATGCGGCCGAATACCAGTATTTATTTATCAATTTTAACCATGGTCGAATTAAAGAATGGTATAATGGCCGTCTAAACCCCGTAAAATATGTATCCTGTAATATGTCTTTAACACTAACATGTTTATTTCCTTTCACAGCTAACACACTTCGTGATGCTAAAAGAACTGAAACACTGTCGCACCGTCGACGAGCTAGTAGTAACCGACTCCGTTCGCTCGAAGGCGAAGATGTTCGTAAAGAAGTACATGGCCAAGTTCGGGCCGGTCTACAACCGACCGGCTGAGGAAGTTGACTAGCGCAGGAAGGCCGCTAGGCGGCCAAAGACCTAGCGCTTGTAACGCGTCTGGCAGAAACAGCGTTTGGCAGAAACAGCGTCTGGCAGAAACAGCGTCTGGCGGTTACAGAGCGTCTGGCAGAAACAGACCCATTCACTTAGATGGAGAGACTGATTGAGCTACTCCATTAGACACTACGTGCTAATCTAAACTAAGTGATCATCTCCACCAGGGGATACATTAACTGCTTTAAACATTAATCAATTCAAAAGTGCACCCAATTCATAGTTTGTGACAGTAAATGTATTTTTCTAGGTCGTCGAATGGACTGACGGTGAGTTAGATTAAGAGTCAGACTGGAAACTTTCTATCGGCCAATAGTTGACTGTTAATCTGTATGGACAGGTATGCTAGTGCGCACGTATACTATAACAAAGTTTCGGTATCGGCCGATAAATCAGTTTGATGGGCTACACGATTGCCTTCGAACTATACTATCGGCCAACTGCTAGATCAGTATAGCGCACACTTACTGATTGTTTAATTCGGTGACTCTGCGTGCGCTCTCTTCAAATGTTGGCTACCAATGCTTCGAGCGCAGTCGACCGACTGTTGGTCTAGTTGGCGCAGTTATCACCAACCCGACCGTTTAGTTGGCCCAACCCGACCCTTTAGTTGGCCCAACCCGACCGTTTAGTTGGCCCAACCCGACCGTTTATGTGGCCGAACCCGACCGTTTAGTTGGCCCAACCCGACCGTTTAGTTGGCCCAACCCGTCCGTTCAGTTGGCCTAACCCGACCGTTTATGTGGCCGAACCCGACCGTTTAGTTGGCCCAACCCGACCGTTTAGTTGGCCCAGCCCTACCTTTTAGTAGGCCCAACCCGACTCAACTATCCGCCTATAGAAAGTCTGCCGTCTGCGGATACTCTAAAACACTATTTAATTTAGTAAGGATGTAATTCACAGTCAATATTATATCCGTTAATGACACGTGCAGATGATTCTAGATTTTGTATTACGATCGTTAAGTTTTCCAGTGATTGTAAACGAAAAAATTGCAGGACAAAATATTTAAGGATGAAAAGATACTGTTTAATGAAATGGACTTCGAGTTTCGAAAAATATACACGGCATAGAAAAATTTAAACTGAACTAAATTGTAAATATAGCATTATAAGTCCATAGCTCGTATCTTATTTTATAAGAAACTACTCTTTAGCGTTAAACTGTATTATAAATTAGACGATTCAATGTTCTTAGACATGATTTTAATATACCGGATGACTTTTTTATCACTTTCCAAAAAAAATGTGTATATTAGGTGAAAGGAGTAGAAGCATAATTATGACATACCTATTTTTTTCTTTCTTTTTTCCACAGCTTAGAAAAAAATTGATCTATCATCAAAAAACGTTACAAATTTCAAGTAAACTTTTCATATTAGAACAAAGAATGAAATTTGAAAAAAAAATAAGGAATTTCAAATCATACGCAATACGCTTAAGATTTAAATTTCGAATTTTTTTGATTATTTTTCGGAAAAAAAAACTAGTTATGCCATTTGCTTCTACTCCGTTCACCTATTATACCCGTTTCTTTTGGAAAGTGATAAAAAATCATTCTGTATGTTCACGGGATAAATGCAAGAGAAAGTATTTATGGTAATATTATACTATGATCTCTGGAGTTTTGCTAATACAAGATCGCAACTCGAATATGAACTGCAACGGTTTAAGTACACAGTATTATAAATAGATTTTATGTTGTATGCCCCTGCGTTTAACTCTCTGAATGTTGAGACGAAACTGGTTTTTTTAGTAAATGTTGAAAGTTGACTGGATGTCACTTCATGTATTTGTTGCTATGAAATGGTCCTGCATGGTCTTATTTCAGTAGACTGATTTCTATAGAACATTTTAAATTGCAATTACTAGATAAATGTACCTAATACTTAGGTAATATTTTATTTCAAATTATAGATCGATTCAGAATTATTGTGATTATACTAGCTGATCATTTCAAATATTATTTTTAGCCCAATTTATGGCGATTTGTCAAAGTAATAAAACAATATTTATTAAATTAAGTACAATAGACTCAATTTGCAGAGTTCAGTCTGAGGAAGTACTTCTTCTCACAGAAGAATGTTATATTCTATTATTAGATAATGCCCAAAATTAATAATGTATCCTAATTCCAACCTTGATCCGTATTATTTCATAATAGGGTAGATTACATAAAACAATAGTTCCAAGACACCAATCTCTAAATAAAAAACTTTATTTAGGGCCTGAAAACCCGATTTATTTTCAATTAATTCCTAAATTAGATTTTTAGTTGCTTTGAAATCAATAAATAGTTGAGTCATTGAGTTGACCTAACAGTGACGTCATAGTTTGCTTTGCCATACAAAATCTATGAGAGAACCGCGTTTTGACAGCTCTTAAAAAGTATCTCAATTGATTGGTGTGTCATCTACCCCATTATATCTTCCTGATCTATAGAACTAACTTGAGCTTAGTTCAGTCGCGATTCATCCTAAACTAAGCCTTATTAGTATAAATCTAATATGCATATTCTTACAAGCGACCGTGATCAAGCGTATCACACGCAGAAGAATATTAAATTCATGCGAAAAAGGTTCATTTCCGGACGGAACGCGACTGAGCTAAGTCAAACTTCGCTCTATAGATTTGTTTAGGCATACAATTAACGAACCACCAGATTTTGCAAAATGTAACGGCCAAAAAAAACACTTTTGATAGCCAAAATTAGTAAATGATCACCAAAATGAATCCCCATTTTATCGTGAAATTAGAACCAAAATTTTATTTTTGACCACCAGAAATTGAACTGTTATGCTCTTGCATTCGAGTCGAGGGAGACCCGGTCGACGGAGCAGCGCTTCGCGGGGCTCCTACTCCTGAATGGTTTATAAAAACATATCTATAATAATCGGGGTGCCCCAAGTCGACCTAGGCAAAACTAGTTTGTCATCAACCACCTCATTAAAATTGGGTGCTCAATTTACTAAATTTGGTGATCAATTGATATTTTAGGTGATAGATGTTAGTGGTTACAAAGCTATTTTTGGTGGTTATTATATTTTCCCCCATTTGTTTATAAGACTCAGAATGGCAAACTCGGCCGTTGATTGGTTACAGACAAAGATCGGGATCACGATTGGGACTTTTTTTTCATGAATGAGTCTTGTGTCCCACTGCAGGGCAAAGGCCTCCCTTACTTTTTTTTCCAGTCTTTTCTCTCTCTAGAGCTTTTTTTACGATTGGGATTAAGCCCCGTTTTCTATAACTTACTTACGTATAACTGTCAGTTAATATGCCACGTCTCACAGCTATCGCTGTTTCTATAAACAATGTTAGCTTGAAATATCCTTCATCATCATCATCATTTCTGACGGAAGACGTCCACTGCTGGACATGGGCCTCCCCCAAGTGTCGCCACATTGACCGGTCCCGTGCGACTCGCATCCAGCGGATTCCCGCAACCTTCACCAGGTCATCGGTCCACCTAGTGGGAGGCTTTCCAACGCAACGTCTTCCGGTTCGCGGTCGCCACTCCAGAACTTTTCGGCCTCATCGGCCATCCGTTCTGCGAGCAATGTGCCCTGCCCACTGCCACTTAAGTTTGGCAATTTTTCGGGCTACGCCGGTGACTTTAGTTCTCTTGCGGATGTCTTCATTTCTGATTCGATCGCGCAAGGAAACTCCGAGCATAGCCCTCTCCATTGCCTTTTGGGTGACTTTAAGCCTTCTGATAAGGCCCGTTGTGAGCGACCACGTTTCGGTCCCGTATGTAATCACTGGCAACACACCATTTATCACTTGATTCATAGAAAAATCAAAGATTTTGTGTGACGTTTTGTTTCTTAACCGTCTGTAAATGTCAAACAGACAGATCTATATCTGTCTGTTTGACATTAACTGGCAGCCACTATAGCAACCTACCGAAACCGAACAGTAAGTTATTGAATGGCCGTAAGATGCGTTATTTATTAATTGATTAATTAGCCAATGACAATATGACGTATTTTAGATTAATCACTGTATGACTGTATGGAGACGATGAGATTTACCTACTATTTGACACCTTAACTTGCTATTCTAGCAAACAGAGAATATAAAGCTTGTACTGCTTCCACTTGTAACTGCATTCGCAGTGAAAAATTTTATTTTAAAAAATACTGACTATTAGATTATGTAAGTAGTTGCTCGCAACCGCTGTTGCGGAACAAAACCAAACATGAGTTTGTCGTGAAATTATATAGTAAGCTGATATATGAAATTATGTAAGTAAAAATCTCCGATATTGAGATAGTTTTTATGTGATTCACCATGTTGTGTGTAAATAGTTGTAAATACGAGTGACATAGAACTATTGTCTGTTCGAGTTATAGAGTGAACGATTTTATTTTTATGTGGTGGATGAGTGGACGCGGCTATCGCGTCTTTGACGAACGATTTCATACTTTAGTTTGGCGATCAGATCGAAGCCGTCGGAACAAATAAAATGTTATTTCTTTTAATATGATCTTGTTTTATTTATTTACTAGCAACCCGCCCTCCGCTTCGCACGGGTACAAAGGAAAAATGACAAAACCTTGAGATTTATATGCGACAACAGCGCCACCTATCTGGTCCAAAACGAAATTATTTTTTAAGGTGGAACCAATCATACAGATTCACACGATTTTATTGGTTTGGTGGTTTCGCAGACAAGCGATTACGAGCATTATTTAAACTCGACTTTATCACTTTACAGGGTTATTTATAAAACACCGACAACCTCTCAGGACTACACTGTTATTATCATCATAATCAACAAGTTTTGTTCTGTGAATTTTAAAAATTCATCTTATTAGTTCATCAGATTTTCATACAAAAAAAAAAAAAAATTCAAATTGAACGCTTTTAAACATTACTGTCTCCCCCAAGGATTAGGATGAGGCATACGCCCATATTTTGTCAGTTATGTTTAAGTCCTATGTAATAGTAGGCTTGTACGTGGATACCACAGAAATTCCTGATCAAAAAATCTAATTAACACTATCCGACCTGGAAATCGAACCCAGGACATTGAACCAAAACCTAATGTTGTCATAAAAGGCGCGCGTGCGTAGAGTTGCGAACACCAGCCCGCTTAGCATGAACGCCGTAGAAACGAAAGAGAATCGACAAATCTTTTGTTCTCTTGTCATTTTGTCGATTCAATGACAGATGAACAAAACATTTGTCGATTCTCTTTCGTGTCTACGGTGGTCATGCTAAGCGGGCAGGACATTGAACCAAAACCTTCCGTTATAAAAGGCGCGCGTGCGTAGAGTTGCGAACACCAGCTGTGATTTACAGTAGTTACCTACATGAGTAGGTAAATTGTGTTTCATGTAAAGAATAACATATCACGCTTGTAATCCCCGAAGGGTTAGGCAGATATGTACTCATTAGTACACCCACATTTCGCCAGTTATGTTAAAGTCCCATGTAATACGGGGCGACCCTATTGCCATCAACCGAGCAAATATTAGCCGTGTGGTATCCGGCAGAGTAGAATAGAACCAACCCATTACACTCACGGGTGTCGTATAAGGCCTAATGTCTGAGGCAGAACACCTTGCGCCTCCGTAGACCAGAGAATGGGCGGCAGCGTTTTCTGTTAGTCTTTCATCACTGCGATCTCCAATCCGCCTGCCAAGCGTGGAGATTACGGCAAATTACTCCCATCATGGGAGAGGCTTATGTCCAGCAGTGGACATTATGGGCTGTTGTTGTTGTTGTTGTTGAGCAAATATCCAGACTCCGTGACTGCTTTTGAGAAATTCCTGATGGAAAAAACCCAATAACACTGCCTGACCTGAGAATCGAACCTGGGACCTCATGCTGAGCAGTCGCGCTTGCAGCCACTAGACCGACGCGGCAGTCCGAGGCAGAAATTGGAAAAATAGCCACAACCACAGCCACCGGTAGCTAGCGACAAGCAGATCACACACTTTTTCAAACAATTTGTTGAAACTCGCCACACACTTGTGGTCGGTGGCGGCCGCTCGCTACAGCAGTCGACAAACAATCCACAGCCACCGGTGGCTGTGGTTGGTGGCCCGTTTGCGCCGAGCCTTAGACTCAAAACAAACAAAATTTTTTAATCTTACCACCTTTTTATTTCAGCTATAAGTAACTACTTCTGAAACCAACATTACTTGTCAGGTTTATCATGTACCTACACTTGTTAAAACAACAGATAAATGTGTCCTTTGATGGCCAGGTTATGTAGTAGTTTGCTGCTGCCTCCAAAACTCTTCACGGTTTTCCAAAAACCGTATAGCCTCTTCCGCTTGTCTCGTGACAACGTCGTTCTTTTTATCTGCTATGGCCAAGTCTGGATTCTTCAGCAAGTTTTCCAGGTAGATTTTGTCGGAATACAATTGTCCCAGAACTGGTTTAGCCGATTTCGACCTCTTCTTTTTCGATGGTTTCACCACTTTGACGGACCCGATTGTGTTTTCTATGGCCTCCTGAAAATATAAACCACGAGTTAGTAGGTATATACCCACTTGTTACAGGCTCTACTTTTGTCCAAATTAAATTTCTATCGTAATGACTTATCTGTTTCCTTGGCTTTTACGGTATTGCTTTGGCGTACAATTATTAGTAGGTACGATATAGGTACAGGGTGAATATTTCAAATGGGCTTGCAATCTTGCATGGCCGAAACCATAGGTTCGGCCATGCAAGATTGCAAACCCATTCCGAGCCCCGAGGCTCCTATGAGGAATAGCGAAAAATATTCAAAGGAGCCTCGTGCCCGATTTTGACGAAAACTAAAACTGCATCATTGGACTTTTGAAAAATCGATATTCCTTAAGTCAGGAGTCGAACCCATTGATCTTCAGAATAGCATCTTTAAAAAAAAATATGGTTGCATGCTTTTCTGTTGGTCTAGAAAATTTTCGGTACATACATACCTAAAGTAATAATAATAATACCAGCCTATTACTGTCCCACTGCTGGGCAAAGGCCTCTTCTTATACAGAGAAGGCACGAGCATTGATCACCACGCTTCAAGATGGGTTGGTGATTCCAGACTTCTATAATAATAATAAGTCCAGGTTTCCTTTACCGACGTCTGTGATGTTCAAGATAAACATAGAAAGTACATACCTACCTAAAATAAATAATAACACTATGATTATTCACCTGTGCTTTCTGAACTCCAAGCCTAAAATCATTCAGATCTGGTCTCGCCCGTAGACCTCGATGATAATGCACGAGGCTCATCTCGAACTCTCCGCAGTAGTACAGAGCTTCGGCTTTCCGAAGCAGGGCCTTCGCGTTCTTCGGGTCAAGTCTCAGAGCTGCCTCCGCGTCGACCAGCGCTGAACGAGGCTCTCCTAGCAGGAGGTAGCATTTGCTGCGGGCGACGTATGCTGCTTTCTCGTCAGGGGCCAGCTCGATTGCCTGGAAAGAATAGATTTACTTGAGAGTTTTTCGAAGGTAGCGCACAAAAACCACTGACTGACTGACTAGACTAGTGGTCTCTCCCATAAGAACCGTGTATTTTTTGGGAATCAAAATGTTCGTAACTTTAACTGTTAAAGTTCTGTCCTGGATAAAGACTCTGTATACCAAACAGATACACAATATCTTAATGAATAATTAAGAACACTTCGTTTGAAATAACAAAACGCAAACCGAAATATACCTTACTGACAAACAGAACAGCAGTACGGTACCGCTCCCTCATCATCTCAGCCCTGGCTAGTGCCAGCAGTGTGCCAGCATCCGCTTCATCAGGCAACTGCAACGCGCTACTCCTCTCCGCTTTGTCCTTCAAGTTAAGAGAATGCTTGATGTCCTTAGAACCCATCACCACAGCAGCTGCACGGTCTTTATCAGTGTACAGTTCTTCCTCCCGTCTCCTTCGCTCCCGTTTCGGCTTCCTCTTCCATTTTTTCCTCGCCTTAACGGACTCTTTTCTCTCTTTGACGGTGAGCTTCTCATCTTCGGTCACCGGCTCCCGTCCTTTGTCCGCGGACGGCGGGGCTCGCTTGCTGATTGATGCCTTTTGTATTGGGGCTTCTTCTTCCTCATCGCCGATGCCTACTCGGACGAAGCTTTGCAGGAACTCCTGGTCTTTTGTCGATCCAATCCAGTCCATTGGGAATCCGGGAGTGCTGTCTTCCACTAGTTACGTAATGTGTAGGTGTGTGGACAGGCGTCAGTATCGACGCCCCGGCTGTTGTTGTCATGGTGACTGAATGTGTTTTCGCACCCACTTCTGGCACACTAGTGGTGTATGGGCCGTTCTAAGGGGCGGCCGTATCGCCGAGTTATGGCATGGCAGTTTGGGTAAAAGTTTGTTTTGTTACTGATCAATGTAGATTCTTATACAAATACTTACCTTCGTAAAATGATTAATATTAAGTATCTTCAAGTACCAAGACACGAAAACTAATGGGTAAATATTAGCCCTGATACCTACTTACCTTAGATCCACTTATCGCTTCGTACAGCAAGGAAATTGGGTTAACTAACGATTTTAACGACATAATTTCTGCTAAATACTCGAAGATGAGAATCAACACAACAAAACATCACACCTTTAATCCCTGAAAGTCAGGGCGAGCCTATTGCCATCATAAATGTATTTTCTTTCTTTCTTTCTTTCTTCTGACCACTACTTTACCGGCTACTACTGAGAAATTCCATATGAAAAAACTCAATAACACTTTACCCGACCTGGGACTTGAACCAAAGGCCTCATGTTTAGCAGTAGCTTTCGGGACCACTAGACTGAATAGGCAGTTAAGTCGTCAATAGTAGCTTCATGAAACTAGTGGCGGAACTTTCATACAAGCCATACTCTTGATCCCCTGTAACCAACTACTCTTCATGATCAGTGGCGTAAGGGTTAAAACCCATTCTTCCCATTTGGGTTAAAACTGGGTGATTTGGGTTTAAACCCGGTTTTAACCCATTATCACCTTTTTTACTGGGTGCTAATGAGTGTTGTTAATTATTAAATAGTGTGAAGTAGAGTTCACTAGTTACTTGCCAAAAATAAAAGCCTAAACACAAAATCAGATACATTTATTATTTATTTGGAAAATTACAACAAATTAGTAGGCAGTTTAATCAACATCATAATCGTTTGCATCGGAAACACGGTTACTATAAAAAAAAAAATGGAAATTGTTAATGTGGGATGTATAGTCACGAGTAGGGCATTCAAACTCGGATAGTTATCAACTCCGGAGCTAGTTACGATGTTGAGCAATCAAATCCGGAACTCCGGAGTTGGCTCCGGAGTTGAATGCTTTTTCAGAAATAAATAAAAAGGCCCTTTATTTTAATCAATTGAAGGTTTATTTGTTAAGGAATCAGTGTTTTTGTTTAAAAATTTACTGTCTGACAGACATACGTTATAATAGACACTAATACGCATTTAATCATAAAAAAATAAACATTTGTTTTGCAAGTTACAATAAAATAATAATCATTAACTTATAGTTACCTAAAAATCTACTTTTTTGAGATCGAAGTTCTTGGTAATATGTTTTGAGAAACGATAAGGCATTTAAAGATGAGTCAGAAAGAGAACTGCTAAGCTTCGTGCAGAAAAAGCCTGCTGCCGAGAATGCTCGTTCTGACTCCACGCTCGTCGGCAAGACACACAGCAGATAGTGGTACGCTTCTGAAAGGTATTTTCCTCTGCATCCACCATTGTCATAAATTGCTTAGAAAAAGCAATTTAATCTTACGAATCCATCCAGATCCAAATTAGCAGATGGGGTGCTTTGCTTTTTAATTTGCTTAACTCCTGCTCCAGTTGCTCTTCAATACATAGGTGCAACTATGGTTCATACGTTTCCATAGGTGATTCTGTTGATGATGTAGATAGCAAGTTTACGCGGTATTTTAGTATTTTCAAAACTTCAACAATTGTCTCAGATATCTGTTCATTATTTGTTTTTTTATAAATATCATCTTCTTCTGATGAAAAAAAATCTTCGCAGTCGTAAAGGAGTTCCGATTATTTTTTCAAGTCTTCTCGTTTTTGTTTTCTTAGATTGTTCGCTAAATTCATGCTCAGAGAGTCGGTATTTTTTCGACGCAAGCCGAGCACTACCGAATAATACCGAAGTGTTGTGCTAAGGACTTAGAAGGAATCAAACAACGAGTTACGCTCAAGAATTAAGATGCGTTTTTCGTCGTTTTGTAAATAATGTTTACATGGTTTTTGAAAACCGGTTTCAACTCCGGTGTTCTATTTTAACTCCGGATTTGAAAAATGCTTAAAATCGCTCCGAAACTCCGGAGTTACGAAACTCCGGAACTCCGGATTGAAAGCCCTAGTTCAAGCCAAGGCCAATCAGGTAAAAACAGGATCAGATCGCAATATAACAGTTCCGGGTCGTAAGTAAAAACTTTAAATTCACTTAAAACGCGCGCACTCCAACCAGCGAGGTAAACTAGAATGACAAGTTTGTACGGAGAAGGGGCGCGGGGATAGCTGCACGTGGGCGACATCCCGTCCCCTCTCGGTCTTGCCACCCCGCACACCGGCCGTAGCGCGCTACATGTTTAAATAATTAATACAAAATATTTTCGTTTTCACCCAGTCAAACCACCCAGTGGGTGGAATGAAACGGGTGTTAACTGGGTTTTAACCCACTAGTGGGTTTTAACCCAGGTGGTTACCCATCTCTGGGCGTAACTAGCCTTTTGGGTCCTAATGCAGAAAAAATCGAAGTTGCCTATTATTTTAAAAATAATAACAGTTCATAATATCGGGTGTGCAGAAATTTAGGTCACTTTTTTTTCTTGCGGTTTTTATTAAACTTTTATGAGGGGCCTCCTTCAAAAAAGTGAATAAAAAAAAGAATGGTTTGGTTCCCTGGGGCCCCCTTCAAGCAGGGGCCCCATGCCACCGCATTGTTTGCATTGACTTATCTACGCCACTGTTCAAAATGTTAAGAGTTTCTGAGCTAACCTTTTTATCAATTTAAATTGATAAAATCGGTTGCTGTACCAAGTTCTCAATGTGTCTATGTAGTAATGATTTAATGTATAGGTACCTACATGGATTCCGGGTCGTAAATAACAAAGCGTAATCTATACTTATTATACTTATTACTTATATTACTTATTACTTACATCTATACTATATCTATACTAATATTATAAAGCTGAAGAGTTTGTTTGTTTGTTTGTTTGAACGCGATAATCTCTGGAACTACTGGTCCGATTTGAATGATTCTTTCAGTGTTGGGTAGTCCATTTATCGAGGAAGGCTATAGGCTATATAACATCACGCTGCGACCAAAAGGAGCGGAGCAGTATCTCTTTTATGTGACGCAGACGAAGTTTCGTGGGTCAGCTAGTATATAATATTACTAGCTGTTGCCCGCGGCTTCGCCCGCGTGCAGTTCGGTAACTGTCCCACTGAATCATACTAAAGGGATAAATAGTGTCCTACATGTTAATCCAGGTTATAAACTATCTATGTGCCATATTTCATAATCATCACAATTTATTATTATCATCACAATCACCATCACTATCACAACTACCATCACTATCACAACCACCATTATTATCACAATCATTATCACTATCACCATCACTATCAAAACCACCATCATTATCACAATCACGATCACTATCACAGTCACCAACATTATCACAATCACCATCACTATCACAACCACCATCATTATCACAATCATTATCACAATCATCATCACAATCACCATCACAATCCCCATCACCATCACTATCACCATCACAATCACCGTCACTATCACAATCACCATCACCATCACCATCACAATCACCATCACAATCACTATCACTATCACAATCACTATCATCATTTTAACAATCATTATCATCGTAATCACAATCTTCATCATCACAATCTCCATCCTCGTCATCACAATCATTATCATCGTAATCACAATCACCATCACAATCACAATCACAATCACAATCACAATCACCATCACCATCACCATCACAATCACTATCACAATCACCATCACAATCACCATCACAATCACCATCACTATCACAATCACTATCATCATTATCACAATCACTGTCACAATCACGATCACCATCGCTATCACCATCACAATCACCGTCACTATCACAATCACTATCACAATCACCATCACCATCATCATCACAATAACTATCAAAATCCCTATCCCAATCACCATCATCGTTACCTATCACAATCATTATCATCGTAATCACAATCATTATCATCTTAATCATAATCATCATCATCACAATCTCCATCCTCGTTATCAAAATCATCATGATCATTATCACAATCATTATCGTAATCACAATCATTATCATCGTAATCACAATCATCATCATCACAATCATCATCATCATTATAACAATCATCATCATCGTTATCACAATCATCACAATAAATCAACAATAACCCTGTATAGAAGTTGAATCCGCCATCTTCTGGATCTCAAAATAAAAGCCATTTTCGACATCAGCACCCCTAATAATCTCGGTTTCGACACCCATATTGAGTTTTAGACATTTCAACCCCATCGCACCCCAACAGGGAATGATGGTAATTCAGGTCCGCCACATTAAATCTTAAAATCGTTCTTTTTGTAATACACCCAACCCAATTCACCATACAAACAATATCATCATCTGCCAGTTCCCCATCCCAGTTTTACCGGATGCAGCTGATTACCAGTATTTTACATGGAGCGACTGCCTATCTGACCTCCACAACCCAGTTAGTACCGGGTAATACGATACCCCTTGGTAAGACTGGTTGTCAGACTTTTTGGGCCTCTGACTACCTAACGACTGTCAATGATCCACAAATGACAGCCGGGACCAACGGCTTAACGTGCTTTCCGAGACACGGAGAAAACTCGGTATGTAATGGGCGGTCACCCATCCACAGTACAACTTGCTACATTGCGCATTGCTACAGTATCTGACGTAGCGGTTACGATCTGTCCGCTACGCCGTAGCACACGTAGCTGTCGGTGGCGTAGCGTATAAGTACAAGATTAGGAAATCGTGATTTCCGAGAAGGTAATTTGAAGCAGCATCAAATCTGCTACGACCTACGAGTACTGTGATACATGTTGCAATGCTACGTACAACTTGCTACATTGCACATTGCTACAGTATCTGGCGTAGCGGTTACGTTCTATCTGCTACGCCGTAGCACGCGTAGCTGTCGGTTGCGTAGCGAATAAGTACGAGATTAGGAAATCGTGATTTCCGCGAAAGTAATTTGAAGCAGCATCAAATCTGCTACGACCTACGAGTGCTACGATTCATGTTGCAGTGCTACATACAACTTGCTACATTGCACATTGCTACAGTATCTGACGTAGCGGTTACGTTATATACGCTACGCCGTAGCACGCGTAGCTGTCGGTGACGTAGCGAATAAGTAGGAGATTAGGAAATCGCTATTTCCGTGAAAGTAATTTTGTGAAACAACATGTGCTTTATTAGGCGCGGGACAAATACAAGAAGCGTCGGGCGTAGGCGAGGCGCGGGCGCGGCGCCACTTCTCTGTTTGTATAGAAGAGGTGAGGCGCGAGACATACTGCGCGGCGCCCGCGCCACACCTCCGCCCGTCGCCTCTTGTATTTGTCCCGCGCCTTAATGTTCTAATATTCCTATATTTTTATTCTAAAGTTATACTAAGTAATTGTACCTTAGCTAATGAATTGAGTCCTCGATCGTAGTTTCCGTTCTTGATGTGGCCGGTGGCTTCATCACGATGTTTCTTAGCCTCCACAGGATTTGTGATTGGCAGCTCAGGTTCTTTACCTCGACCCATTGTGTATTATAGCGAATCTGGTCTACAGGAATTCTCGTCAGGACGTCCTGTAACAGAATTTAACAAAATGACAATTTTATACTTTTGATAATTTATCTATTTATTTATACTTCATGTACAAGAGTGGTACATAGGCGGACTTAATGCCACAAGGTATTCTCTACCTCAGCATTCAGCATTCTCTGCCTGCGATGTATATAAGAACTTTCCTGTCCATTCTAGGTAGATAAATTAATAATGAGTAGTAAAATGACCCTTGACGAAGCCGAAATGAAAGGCACTTGTTCTTCCCGTCAGTCATTGCCATTTTTTTAGTGCGTTATATTGAGTCCTGCAACAAATGGGGTCGAACATACGACTTCTAATTTCCCGATCTACCGATGCCGCGCTAACCAGAATGAAACCCTGGAACAACTTTTACGCCATCCTCGTTATATAAAGAAGTAACAAATATTATGATTGAGTAGCCGAAGCAAGCCGATTAAGTTACCAAAAAATGATTAAACTGTCCCTAAAGTACTTGGTAAATATTTTGCGTAAAGCTACCTTCCTGTAATGTATTAGGTAAATGTTTGCTCAGTTACCGAGCCGGGGCTATGATGGATGATGGGCTGCCACAACAGACCGTTTGCTCGTAAATCTTACTATTTCTGCCTATTCGTATCGTTCTAATCTGATATTTTTTAGCGTTGGGCGCTGAAAGGAGCGGGCGCCGCGTCGCCGCTAGGTGCTCACAAAGTTGCGTCTCGGCGTGGCGGCGCAAGAGTGAGAGAGAGAGATAAATTAGATTATTATAATAATAAACTTTATTTCACAAAAACACAGATTTAACATGTTTTAAGTAAACACAATTTAAATGAGCTTAGGTAGTAACACAATGCAATACAATTTAGGAACTGAAATCTGTACACAATATGGAAAACCCTGCCTCTCAAACTAGATTTGTCGATAGTAAAGCGTTGCATAGAGAATATTTTGATGTAACTACAAAGTTTAAGAAAAGTAGATTTGTTGTATCTGAAGTAGCTGCGAGAGTACCATAAAACTTTCAATGTACGAGTAGTTTGGTTCTGACAAAACTTTTTCTGAGATTACCCCCATTTTTAACCGACTTCAAAAAAGGCGGAGGTTATATGTTCGTGTGTATGTTTTTTTTTTTTTTTTATGTATTTTACCTGATTTCTCTCCCATTTGTGGACCGATTTTCAAAATTATTTTTTCATTTGATAGAATACACTCCTGAGGTGGTCCCATTTTAATTTGGTGAAGATCTGATGCTGACCTTCGGAGATATACAATGGAACTCTTCAAAAAGAGACGGCAAATCTGTTGTGATAGCTCCAATCGGTTGGATGTTCATTGTTTATACAATATCATGACGGAACATCACGCCTGTATGCTCTGAGGGGGTACGCAGAAGTGTACAATTTACCTGATTTCTCTCCCATTTGTGGACCGATTTTCAAAATTCTTTTTTTACTTGAAAGAGTATACTCCTGAAGTGGTCCCATTTTAATTTGGTGAAGATCTGATGCTGAACTTCGGAGATATACAATGGAACTCTTCAAAAATAGACGGCAAATCTGTTGTGATAGCTCCAATCGGTTGGATGTTCATTGTTTAAACAACATCATGACGTAACATTACACCTGTTTGCTCTGAGGGGTACATAGATGTGTACAGTACACCCAGATTTCGACAGTTATGGCATGTTATGTTCCATTTATTGGGGATAAGCCTATGACATGTATTGTTAACCATGTACAATGAATGCATAGCGAATATTTGTAAGTATAGGATATTACAACTAAAAATGGAAAAATAAAATAAAACTTTTTTGCCAAAAATAAAACAGACTTCAAAAAAAACAACAAACAAAAAAAACACAAAAAGAAAAGGACAAAAAATACACTAAAAGAAAAACAAAAAAAAAACACTAAAATAAAACTACAAAAAAGTGAAAAATAACTTTAGCTTCAGAAGCCGGTGAGAAAAACACCAAATCAATTAAAAAAGGTCGTGGTTTTGTTTTAGTGTTTTTTTTTTGTTTTTCTTTTAGTGTATTTTTTTGTCCTTTTCTTTTTGTGTTTTTTTTGTTTGTTGTTTTTTTTTAAGTCGGTTTTATTTTTGGCAAAAAAGTTTTATTTTTCATTTTACCGTTTTCGTTGGTAGAATTCAAATAATTCGAGTTTACTTATTCAGTATGATTAGACTCTGAAAGACAGCATAATAAAAAAAGTACTGAAACTCTTGCCGAT
The DNA here is from genome assembly GCA_905147715.2 of Xestia xanthographa. Taxonomy (NCBI): domain Eukaryota; kingdom Metazoa; phylum Arthropoda; class Insecta; order Lepidoptera; family Noctuidae; genus Xestia; species Xestia xanthographa. The sequence continues at coordinate 7,297,599 of LR990655.1, forward strand.
ATCGGAGTTATTCAAAGCTACGCTGTTCTCATGGCGCCACTCCAAACCGCCGTAGAATCGTAATCGCTTCCGTGATGGTCGCCTATTACTCTCCTCAGCTATCGCAACATCTCCCGTTCAATGTCATCTTTGCCATTACCGACCTCATTGGTAGAAGGGGTGCATTAATTTTACTTTTTATCATACGCAAATGTATCGGTAAATACTTATTCGTTTTTATTCGGATTGGTAAAATGAAGCATTTCGTTACATGTCAGACGAAAAATGTTTGTCTTATTTGCTGATACATTGGATTTTAGAAAATTGCTTAGCACAGTTTTTTCCTTAATTTGTGAAGTCTGGTGTACTAAGTAGCTATCTGCGTTGTTATTGCGACGAGAATGCCATAACTTTCAAAAGAAATGACCAAATGTAAACCAGAGTGCATTTGTAGATAAAAAACCGGCCAAGTACGCGTCGGACTCGCGCATGAAGGGTTCCGTCCGTACCATCGTAGTAGGGGAGCCCCCTTTATAAAATTTCAACTGTCTACCTATTACGTATCATGCCATACAGCCTGCTGACAGACAGACGCGAGACGGACGAACTGCGGAGGCTAAGTAATAGGGTCCCGGGTGACTCTTCGGGTGCGGAATCCTAAAAAGCACATCCCCAAAAAATAAAACGACAATATGGAGATTTTCCTGTTTTTCAGCATTCCACTAATTAGCTTTTTTAAAGCAAATTGGCGTGTCATCTCCCACTTTGCCCGTCAAGGGAAAATTACTCCGCCTCCAAAAATAGCATTATAAACGTTTTTTTTTGCAAAACTTTATTTGTAATCTATTGCTTCATTCTGCTTGCATTCCGTCGGTTACGTGGTATTTTAAACTTTGTTACCATAGTAGCTTCGTTCGCGTGGCTTGGCTGACATTTATTATAGCGATCAAATTATGTTTTGAACTTTTAAATAATTTATTACGAAGAAAATTATATTACATCCCTAAATTCGCGTCATTGAGGGTAGTAAGTACTAAAGGTTCCTCATTCTGGAATTTTTACCTGCATTTTTTTAACTACATTCACGGCCGTTTTCTATAACTTACTTACGTATAACTGTTAGTTAATATGCCTACGTCTCGAAGTTATCGGTGTTTCTATAAACAAAGTTAACTTGAAATATCCTATCCGCGTCACCTACCTGTCACTTGATTCATAGAAAATCAAAGAAAGCTTTTCTGTGACGTTTTGTTTCTAACGGTTCGTAAGCTAAATGTCAAACAGACTGAGATAGCAGCCTTCCGTTACCTGTTAGTAAGTTATTGAAAATGGCCGTTAGTTGATGATGAATTTTAAAAGACAGCAGTGTTGCAGTTTGTGGAGATTGTTCCGCCACTTCTTCGACTCAACTAAAACACTAGGATTTGGCAAAGTGCTTGCGTTTTGGGAGACATAAATTTTGGTGTCAAAAAGATCAGCGCTTTTTGAACGACTTTTATCATTTTAATTTTGTTTCATAAGAAAGATATAGAAAGAAAGTCGCTTTATTAACTGTTTTATGTCCGTAACATCACCACCTCAGGTCCACTTGAAAACCAGCGTCGGGCACTAGCTGCTCGGCAGTTTGCTGAACTGGACCTATTTGGCGCAGCCGTGAGACTCACAATATTATTTCTTTTCTTTTTTTTCTGTTTAGTTTTAAGTTTTTTATTTGTGTAGTTTTAAGTTTTTATTTTATTCTTATTTTTGTTTTGTTGTATGCACTTATGGCATATGTGCCAAATAAATATATTTTCTTTCTTTCTTTATTTGACACATGCCACAAGTGCACACAACATCAAACAAAAAAATAAAGCGAAACTCAAAAAAAAAATCGGAGCAGTCTTTGGGGACTGCCGATAGAAGTGAAAACAAAAAATACACAGGCCCCGCCCCAGTCGTAGCACTGGTTATGCCCCGCGCATGCCTGTGTGGTGCAACGCCGTAGCGGATGCTACGAGTGCTACGAACGGCTACGAAGCGTGACCGCACGTTACGTTACGTGACGATGAGCTGTTTTTCCTTCACCCAAAAAGTGATCAACGCGCCTAAAGAAGCTTTCACTTCAAAAAAATTGGGCATCTCACGGCTCCGCCAAATAGGCTCAGTTCAGTAAAATTCCGGGCAACTAGTGCCCGACGCTGGTTTTCAACTGGACCTGAGATACTGAAGTGTCATCTATTAGGTGCTGACGAATTACATACAGCCTAAAACATCTCTTATGTTGTTACCTGATAAGTTTCTGTTTACAAAAACATGACACACATTTAATTTCCCCAACAAACCTGACTGAAAAAATAATGACTTTGATTCACGATTATGCAACGGTCTCATAAATAATTGTGTACCAGCAGGCAAGCTATAGCTCATAACTTTGGCATCGGTGGGTGCTCATTATCGTGGATATTATTCATGCAAGCTTGGCAGCTAGTCGGTACACGGCATGCCACATCATACTGCAGGGGCAGGCTATGCAATCGTGGCTGCTTTATTATTTTGATGGTTAAATTAATGATGTTTTTGAATGAGTGTTAGCTTTTAAGCCAATGCAATGCTTGCTGAGTACGTACTTACCTTGCGTTTGTCCAAAACAATCCTAGGGGCAATTTCAAGGGCAGGTCTTATAAAAGGCGCATTTACTAATAATGGTGAAGAATTGTCATTTGCCACTATATTCGATATACATTTTTAGGTGAACCATATTTAATTTGTGGAACTAATTTCACGTTCATACTTTTCGGAAGTATCTCATCACCTCAAATATTAACATTAGCACCATTTACGAGGTATACCACCATGCGTTCATCATAACTATACGATATCTAGGATCGTGAAACACGCAAGCCCACGATACGGCTCTTTTATGACCACAAAAATAATGAAATTAACCATTATTTGCCCTGTAAACTGGCTCACAACGTCCGCGGGTTAACTCAACCGGATCGAACTAGATATCTTTTGAAGATAGCGCATTATTTACTACTCAAATATAGGCGGAATGTCGTTCTGATTTGAATTGATAGCGTTGTGATGAGCACTGTCATTTGTTTTGGTCTTTATTGTGTAGTAGAAGGCTTTGGAAGGTTATCTCGACCATCAATCAGACTGCTATGGTCTGGTCTAGTCGAAAAAGGAAATTACGGATATTTCGTTTGTGACCTAAAATGATTGGTAAGTAAATTGGGAACAGAAATCGTGTGGTTGATTATGATTTCACGCATCGGGTTAACTTCGATTTTCTTATCTACTTAAGATTGATTGAACCTGATGATAACAACATTGTTTTGAAAGTTACACGATCGTTTCATCTTATCTGAAATCAGCATCACTTTTCAATCAGTAAACTCTACTTCATTTAAAGAAGTCGTTAAAAAAAAATGTTTTCTCCTTTTCACATATGACCACGTATTGTAGTAGTCAATCTATGTACTCTTTTAATACCTACATTTTCAGTAGATGCAACGTATGACAAGGATCACTGCAGTCAATAGGTCTCGCACGCACCTCAGATTTTTCGGATTCATGTACGTATTGAATAATTATCACTATAGCTTCGTTGAAGAAAACATCGTGAGGAAACCAGCATGTCTGAGAGATATTTCTCGTTGATAAAGCCAAGTTAGAGGCCCATGGCGAAATAAAAACTCTGACACCAGGTTAAGCAGTAACCACGCGATAAAGACAGAAGACTGCGGCCCTCATTTATAGGGTTCCGTAGTCAACTAGGAACCCTTATAGTTTCGCCATGTCTGTCCGTCCGTCCTCGCTTAATCTCTGTGACCGTTAGCACTACAAAGCTGAAATTTGGTACCAATATGTATATCAATCACGCCGACAAAGTGGTAAAATAAAAATTGGAAAAAAATGTTTTATTAGGGTAGCCCCCCTATATGTAAAGTGGGAAGTGATTTTTTTTTTAATTTCAACCCTAACGTGTGATATATTGTTGGAAAGGTATTTAGGTTTTCTAAAATCATTTTTTGATAATGTCAATAATTTCGATAAAAAACAATGTGTGTAACTCACAACTAACTTTAACCATAAGTTGTTATATATGGTGTAAAAAAATGTGAAAAGTAGAACTTTATAAGGACTTTCTAGGAAAATCATTTTGAACTTGATGGAAACAACAGTTTTTGTACAAAAAAGACAAAAAGTTGTACAAAATAATTTCTGGACTAAGTTTGTAGTATATTCGTATATGCAAGCATTTTTACATAATGGATACCCACCTTTAAACTCATAAGTGGGAACACTTATTGTGACGGACGGGAAACTACGGAACCCTACACTGAGCGTGGCCCGACATGCTCTTGGCCGGTTTTTTGTTTGGTAGATGTAATTTAATATCTACCAGTCTTACCAAGGGGTGTCGTATTACCCAGTACTAACTGGCTTGTGGAGGTCAGGGCAGTCGCTCCATGTAAAATACAGGTATTCAGCTGCATCTGGTTAGACTGGAAGCCGACCCCAACATAGTTGGGAAAAGGCTAAGCAGATGATGAGATGTAATTTAATAACTGGACTCGTAAAGCCTATCAACTGCACCAATAGACTTAGATACATTCTTAACGGATATAGGAAGCACTGGAAGCAGGCAGACAAATCTCGAATTATGCTAAATTCTGAATAACTGAACTTTAAAACAAACCGACTGTTTCTTTAGGATTCCAAAATAAACTTTACCTTTGTTTCCTCAAATCCTTATCTATTCACGATCAACTAATCCACGCACTTTAATCAGTTAATTAATTTCCTTTTTTTAATCACAAAATTTACTAATAAAGAATTAGTTTAACGATATTCTGAGTAGCATCGCACAGGATGAACCACAGTGACTCACAGCAGATTGCAGACTAAACCACTGAGCCACTAGTTGATCGGGTTCGACTTACCCCTAATGAAAGGGTTGTTTACACTTTACGATACTGCAGGTCTCACGATGTCGGGTACGATTTCGCTTTTCTTTTATTTTTCTCTGAAATTTATGGCCTGCAGTGGAACAGTTAGTTAGACAGTTAGCAATAGAATGAACAAAGTTTGAGCTTGACGAAGCTCATGGCTATACATACTTATGTTCTAAGCTGACTGTTAAATAAAGAACCACACAAATAAATCTGAAGTTTATGAAGCTACTAGACACCTATTCACCTCGTTTCCTTTCTTTTAGGTGATAAGAACTACACAAATAGTCCCTTATTCGTGTAGCTCTTATCGTTAACAAAAATCTAGATTAGTTTACATTTTCTTTTGCTGGCAATTCTCAGATAGGATATCCTGGCTTAGCATGAAGCGTGGGAATATGGAACCCTAATAGGTTAAGCAAAACTCACCAACACTTTCAATAAAATTTAATTTGGGTCGTGGAATTACAAAAGCCCGTCATAGTATTTTCTGTCAATGGAAAACGATATTAAAATGACTTCTGTTTTATTTGTTTACGTTTTATCAATTATGAACTAACAACGTTACAATACCCCCGCGCGCAATCAAGGATTTTTGTCATCTCTTAAAATGAATAAAAATCCGCATCAAGAACTTGAGTTACTATAGGTTTACCTTTTATAAGTCATCTTTCATACTTCTCGCTAACATAAACTAGCAGCAGTTATTGTATTTTAACGATACCAACATAACTGATGCACTATAACATAAAAATATAGGTATCTTGTTTACTCTAACTAGATACCTTACCAATAAGTGTTCCAATAGAAGGTGGAATATATGCGAGAGAGAATGCAAATCTTGATTCGTAAAATCAAAACTAAATGTGAAAAATTCAAAATAATATATATCAAAATATAGAGAAGAGAAAAAATAGGCTATTTGATTTTATTTTTGATAATAAGGTACTAGGTATAGGGTAGTTTTTAATTCTAAAAGTTATTGTTATATTTAGAGTAAGCAATTTATGTAAGTTACTATTAGACTAGACTTGTGTACGTAAGCCTTATTGTGGCCTTCCTGAAAAGGGTAACACATTGCCCATAGTCTTCCTTAAATTTATCATCACATGGAATGCGGCTAAGCCGGAGATATAAATGATTAAGGAAATTTTGAGTACGCAGCAATGTATTGCAGTAATGACGTCGATTCTAAAATGACGTTAACCTTCTCAAGAACATCCAGCACACCATTCAGGTCGTGCGTTAGTTCAAGAGACTAGTGTGAATATCCTCTGTAGGAAATAATAGTCCACACTTAGTTACTAGTTTGCGCAACTCTAGGCCTCAAGTCTGCTATTACAATAGTGTCAGAATAGTCGTTCATTGATCTCATAATTGTCGATTTTGACAAGTTTGGTAATCTACTAATTTAGTGGCGTCATTATGGCTTTCCAATGAACAACCACTGACACTCCATTGAAAGAAATGGCATAGAATGGTAATCTCGTACACAATGACAAATGAATGACTGACATAAGCGGTAATCTACTAAAATTTTGACAGTTCCTTTGGATCATTGACTTATCATTGAAACGTCATTGTGCGGTCATGGTTTTTAATTCGATCGTGGTTGTGGATTATTGAATGGAGACAATGAATTCACTACGAACAGTACGAACAAAATATTCTCGAGCCAGCCAACGCAAATCAAGTCTGCTATTACAATAGTGTCAGAATGATCTATCGTTGATCTTCTATTTGTTGATTTTGACAAGTTTGGTAATCTACTAATATAATGGCGTCATTATGGCTTTCCAATGAACAACCACTGTTTTAGAATGGTAATCTCGTACACAATGACTAACATAGAGCGGTAATCTGCTAAAGTTTTGACAGTTCTTTTGATCACTAACCTATCAGTGGAACGTCATTGTGCAATCATTGCTTTTATTTCGATCGTGTTTGTGGAATATTGAATGGAGACAATGAATTCACTACGAACAAATTGTTCTCGAGCTAGCCAACGCAGTGGATGCTAGAGAAAGAAGATGGGCGGAATGCAGAAGACGTCGTCGTGCCCTTCGCTTGACGCGAATGATGGACGTTTTGGGAGAGTGGATGTTTTGGGAGAGTAGACGTTTTGAGCCTAAAGGGATTATTTGAACCCTTTTAAGATATTCCCGAGGCGGAATTTGTAAAGTCGTTTCGCCTTGGAAAGAACTCATATGGAGGTTAATAAATTGAAGAACTCATTCCCCATTGCAGCGTATTAGAAGCATGTTTCAGGTAAAGACCCATTATTATAAGCAATTTATTGTTTTAGATACTCAATAACAATGATTAGATGCAATAGTTTATGTCAAGAACAGTATTAATTAAATAAAAGTTAAGTTACCTGCGGTTGTACTTATAAAAGTAAATTGATTTTTTCAGGTTGCAGTTCATGCTTTACATTATAGTCGAACAACTGCAGGCAAGATTGTGAATGCATGTTACATATTGCACAACATTCCATACATGGCAAGAGCACCGTTGCCACCTGATGAAGTTTATCTAGAAGTACTTGGCTTGCAATAGGTGATTTACATTCCACATTTCACTTAGAATGAAGATGGAATTTAAAATAATACTGCTATGTTAAAAATCAACATTTAAAATAATCTTTATTTCTCATAAACTAAATATTTATTTAACATTTTAATCTTGAATTTCAAGTCAATTGAAAAACCTGAAATGTAAATATAAGTACTACATAAAACAAAAGACAAGTTACAATATCTAATGTAATAATAATAACAAATCAAAATCAGTCTTCATACAAATCAAAAAGATCTTCAATATTTTAATTTTAATCATCATTTGAATAACAAATCACAAATATTACCTTTTAATAAAAATAATAACAGTCATGTCATTATTTCATTAATCACTAATCTGTCTTTTAATTTAGGAGGAAAATAATAATGCAGCACCTAATTATCAAAACCATCAAAGGGTGAATCGGGATCTTCTTGAAGGTCGGGCACTGCAGCAGGCTCTTCTTGACAGACTGTGGAGAAATGCATAAATTAAATTAGCAGGTATGTACTGTAAACCTACCTTAATGTTCTAATGAAGTACGAAAATGCTCTAAGTATTAATAAAGTGATTTAACTCTTTGTTACAGATCCACAGTGACCACAGTATTGACAAAATATGATTTAACGTTTCAAGCCCGGGAACAGAACATTGTTATTCCTGTAATTACGGGTATACTTATAGGTTAAAATAAATTAATACTCTTTTTATAAACACTGTTTCATTTAATCATTTCGTCATGACATTATAATTCTGCAGAGTTTGTGTGAAAACAAAATTAAGTTTAATACAAAAGTTGCAACTTCTTTTATAGCATGTTGTGTAACCTAGCGCTTAGTATCAGAGTTACAATCAAGATGTCAGATTCTGGCCAATGTACTACTACTGATTGAGCCTAAACCTAACACAAGCTTATAAGCTTAGATGGAGGGGTCATATTAATTATTATAATTTTTATTGTTTTGTTTTCAATGCTCCATAATACTTATTGTGGGTATGTTGGTAGCACACACAATGAGTAGAAGTTCCGATTTTGGGTGAAACCATTACCTAAAGGTGAATGACTTACCTATAAATCAACAGTAATTAGTAATTACCTTTTTTGGCACACAGTGGCCTCTATGGTTCACCATTTTTTCTGTGGTGGAGCTGTCCATCAATGCAGCAGCTGAGTTGTTGATGGCCTGCCCGAGCATGTTTTAAAGTCGCCTCGTTCCTGGCTTCAATAGCATCCAGCCTTGATTGAGCAACTTCGAGAGGGTACATGGTCTGTTTCTATAAAAAAATATATATTTTGTAACATCGGGCGACATACTTTGCCCATAAAGTGGGGCGTTAATGGTCAAAACAAATAATTGCAAGATCTTTACCTTCGATAAACTTCGCCCTTCATTGGTGGTTTTCCAAATAATCAAGTGGAGCCGAAATTTGCTCAATTATCACCATTTTGTATAAAATCAATAAATATAGGCTTCTCGGTCAGTGGGTCGTCTTAGGGGTAAAAATATACAAACAAAAATCTAACTAGACAATCAAATGAAAATAAATACAATAACAAAACACCGGTCGCTAGATACAAAAACAAATAAACGTCAGTAAACAGTAATGCCACATTTGACTTTGACATAAAAACAGATAAAATATTAAATTTACATTAATCCGCGTTGAAAATTTTAATGTTTTTTCCTATTTACGAACTTTTTATTAATTCAGATGGCTTAAAACACTAATAAATAATATGTGAATAAATAAATAAATGAAATCTGGCATGAATAAATGTTCAAATGTAATAGGGAACGTGCAGGAACTATAGGTGGCAGCACTAATCGACAAAAGAGACACTATGCGGACAGAAAAGGAAACTTATCACTTCTCATCGTGCTTTCAATTTACTTACACAAAATTGTCTCTTCAATTATATTATTTTTGAATATGCTAAAAGGTATAAAATATGAGTTCCGGTTTATCAATAACGATCGTCAGCGTAATATAAATGTTTAATAATATGAATTTTATATCTTTCGTTTACTTTCTGATGAAAATTGTGGTGTATGATGGCATGGTGGCTGGCATAACTAAGATAGCTTTCTTATTTTCAACACGTTATAATGGAAGGGAATCCTTTATCAGCGAGAACAGTATCTCCAGGCTCTAATAAATCAATTAGTTCACAATCATTTGATGAAGCAATCACTAAAATGCAGTCCGTAGCATTTATATACAAAACTTAAAAAATCAAAGGAGTGCAGCCAACTAAAAACATTATTGTGGGTATAACCATGTTTATATTCTGAATACATGTGGTGTCTTTGATTAACTGTTGAGGGATATTCGGTGTGAACTTTAGTGCGGTCTAGTATAACACGTGTATGGTGAAGTATAAATGGTTCTGGTATGTTTGCATGTACGGTTGATTTTGAGGGCCTTTTCAATGCAGAGTGTAACAAAAACAAGTTGTTTTCAAATATTTTTCTTTACTGCGTTTATCCATTTTTTTACGTTTTTCACCAAAACATGGTATGCTAATAGTATTCTTTGGAAAGTAATAGAATTTTACGCTAATTGATTTATTTTCATTTTTGTGGATGTATTGGTACCTACATCTAGAAATGCAACAATGGATTATGATTAGTTAATTAATTTTCACTATAAAATTAATTCTGTTTACTTGTTAGAAAAGTATATGTCAAGCACTAATAGAGCACAAGATTCGGATTGGCGACGCCAGTTGGCAGCACCGTCGTTGTGCACGTTCCCTATAGTAGTTTTTCGAAAATCATTTCTACTAACGGGTCTTATATTAATGGCAATACAACAAAGTCATTACAACACGAGACCATTGTCCGGACAATGATCGATCACTATGAATTTAGCAGACTACGAACTTTTACCAAAATGACAATAGGATCGTGTTGGACTGACGAAGAGCGTTATTTAAAGAGCATTATTCTAAGCAATTGTTCTAAATACTCATGATGAGTGATTATTAGAATAGAAAATAGAATTAATTTCTTACTTTATAAATTTAGATGCTCTATTTCTTGTTTCAAGAACAGTAATTAAATATAAGTTAATCTACGTTTACCTAAATAAATAAATATTAAATATTGCTCGACATTACACACAGCGCCATCTAGTGCCACACTAAGCAACGAGGCTTGTATCATGGACACCAGATAGTTAATATACTACATAGATACTTTTTGTTTGTAAATACATACTTATTATACATATAAACATCCATGACTCGGAAACAAATGTCCATGCTCATCACACAAACATTTGCTCCGACCGGGATTCGAACCCGGAACCCTAAGAACGTAAGGCAGCCTGACTACCACTGCGCCAATCGGGTCGTCCCAATGCAGCCAAATGCCAAATGCAGCTAGGTAAAAAAGTAAATTGATTTTTTGCAGGTGTTTGCAGCACACATGCTTTACATAGGGCTGCTTTACACCGGGGCAACCAACGATATTCTATTAAACAGATATGTTGTGAGCGCGCAATCGTGAAGAGTCAAAAACGTGCCAATTGGCCTGTTTTGCCTTTATTCTGCGTCACTGCGTGTATGTGAGCTGGCTCTGCCCCGCGGCACACTTTTTTCCGTGGTTTTGTAGGTGTAATAACATATCTGTATAATATGGCTAGTTTATACTTTACACCAGGGCAACACTGTGCGGCATTGGCATGCCACAAAGGCGCATGCTTCAATAATTTAAAATGTTGCACATTGTGCGGCATTGCAGCAACTTGCGTCATGTATCAGACTGTCACAGCTTCTATCCAAACACTATGGATTCCATGCCACAATCTTGGTGCGTCATACAGTTTATAGGTTATGTTTGGGATGCTTTGAAAATTATCTAGGCACGATGTTGCCTCGGTGTAATATAGTCTGCGGCATACCGCAATTGCCGCTCACCGTGGTTAATTGCATCATACCAAAAGATGACGCACGCCACAATATGTAGCTCGCTGCAATGCCGCACAGTGATGCCCCCGGCGTAAAGCTACCTTTAGAATATCATTGGGGGCAACACTGTGCGGCATTGCAGCATGCTACATGTTGTGGCGTGCGTCGTATTATGGTGTGCTACAAATAACGATACAATGCAGCAATTGCGGTATGCGGCAGCGTATTTTACGCCGAGGCAACATCGTGCCTTTTCAAAGTATCATGCTGTATATTTTATTGGAGTGTTTTGGTCTACCAACTTGATTGATCGAGGGGACAAGACACCGTAGATTATGGCTGATGAAGTAACTTTAGCAGCATGACGCAAGGTGTTGCCAAGCCACACGATTCTTGCCACAATGTGCAACATTATAAAATATTGTAGCATGCGGCCATGTGGCATGCTGCAATATCGCATAGCATTGCCCCGGCGTAAAGCAGCCTTTAGAGTTCAACAACTGCAGGCAAGATTGTAAATGCATGTTACCTATGGGTTAAAATCATCATCTGCCTGCCTAGCCTTTTCCCAACTATGTTGGGGTCGGCTTCCAGTCTAACCGGATTCAGCTGAATACCAGTATTTTACAAGGAGCGACTGCTTAACTGACCTCCACAACCCAGTTAGTACTGGGAAATACGATACCCCTTGGTAAGACTGGTTGTCAGACTATATGGGCCACTGACTACCTACCTGTAACGACTGTCAAAGATCTACAAATGACAGCTGGGACCAACAGCTTAACGTGCTTTCCGAGGCACGGAGGAAACTCGGTGTGTAAGGGTGGTCACCCATCCACAGACCAACTTAGGCAAGCACGGCTTAACCTAAAGATTGACCCGAGCGGCTGTTATTACTTAGCCACGAGCTCCTCCACATAAGGGTTAAAATATACAAACAAAAATCTAACTAGAACACTCAAATGAAAATAAATACAATAACAAAACACCGGCCGCTAGAAACAAAAACAGATACACGAGAGTAAACTATAATGTCACATTTGACTTTGACATTTATACAGATAAAATATTAAGTTTTACATTAATCCGCGTTGAACATTTTAATGTTTTTTCCTATTTACGAACTTCTTATTAATTCAGATGGCTTAAAACACTAATAAATAATATGTAAAAATATATAAAATGAAATCTGGCATGAATAAATGTTCAATTTTAATAGTAGTTTTTCGAAAATCATTTCTACCACCGGGTTTTAAAAGTGGCAATACAACAATATCATTCCAACACAATTCTATTACGAGACCATTGACCGACCAGTGATCTATCATTATGAACTTAGCAGACTATGAACTTTTACCAAAATGACAATGGCGTCGTGTAGGAATGACGAATTTTATAAAAATAGCAGACTTGGGGCCCTGCACTGTGGCAGCTGGCGATTCACCCTTAATAGCAACTTCATACTCGGACTTTTGAAGCGACATGAACTTCACGGGATAAGCCATTATAACAATAATTTAAATTGGTAGAAAAGAGAGAAAAAAAAAATTTTTTAGCAGTGTGGGTAAGTGTTGAACAATTCCGTATAGTGAAAAAACAAATAAGTACTAAATACTCCGTCTGTTACAATTTTAAGTTAAATTTAAGTAACGTATTGTTGTTTTTTCCACTTATGTAAAGCTAGCAAAAAAAAAAAACTAAGAAATCTGGTAACTAAAAATAAAAAATGCAAAGTAATGAAATTTGCAACTAATGTGTACGCAGAACTAAATAAAACTAGCTAAAGTGAGAAAAAAAACTTTGTCAAAAAGGAAAACTTTTTTTCTGACTGTACTTAGGAATTAGCAACGTCAATAAGTAACGGTTAAAAGATATTGAGTTGAAAATTTAATGTAATGAAAAAAAAAAAAATTGCAACTTATATCGTGCGCTGACTGTACAACAAAACAGTTACAAGTTTTTGAGCATGACTGTACTTAATAAGTACTCCAAAACTTAATAAATTTCTGTAACGTACAATTTAGTTACGATGCAACAAAAAAAACAAGAAAAGCGTAAAAAATAATAAAAAAATGTTTTGCAACTGGTGTGAGGGTACAAGTCAATTACAAAAAAAATAAAATAACGATCCTAATTTAGGCGTCTGACAGTAAAAAAAAAACACAAATTAAAAAAAGTTACAATACTAAATTAGTCACCCTGTATACAAAACCAAAAAAAATGTAGACACTTTACAGTAATTTAAGTGTCGACATAAGACAAAGATGATAATGTCTATAAGTTAGCCAGTACTTACACCCGGCACTCAAACCCTTCAACCAGCACACAGCAAAAACTGCTTACCGGAAGAAAAAAAGGAATGAGGGTAGTACTTCCCCGGGGCGAGCCGTTACTATAAGCTCTACTACTACAAGAATGTTGAACATACGGTATTCATGAAAAATTAAAAAAAAATAAGTAAAAAATATGTTGAGCACCCGGTAAATAAAAAAAACACCCTGTATATCAGGCAAATTAAAAACAAAACTAAACTTAACTCTTCACACCAGTTGCTGCACACAAAATAAAAAAAAGAACAAAGCGTTATTACAAAAAACAACGAAACACAAAACACCGAAAAACCACTACCTCCATAAAACAGAAAAAAAAAACGTATGACCATAAAAACCACGATATGGGCGCCAATGAAGCGTGGGAATATGGAACCCTAATAGGTTAAGCAAAACTCACCAACACTTTCAATAAAATTTAATTTGGGTCGTGGAATTACAAAAGCCCGTCATAGTATTTTCTGTCAATGGAAAACGATATTAAAATGACTTCTGTTTTATTTGTTTACGTTTTATCAATTATGAACTAACAACGTTACAAGCAAATATTTGAAAACTTTTTCCGGCAAAAGTCCATTTCAAAGCTTCATTAGCTAAAGGTTAGTAGCAAACTCTAAAACGCCCCAAACTATTAAATAAAATAATAAGCTAACTTTTTCCAAACCTTTTAAATCCGTCGTTCGAGCAAAACAAAATGAAAACGTAATTTGTGAAGTTTCTCCAAAATGAGGTCTTTGTTTATTTTTTGCTACATTACGAGGAACCTGGCCGTGTTTATTTCAATAAAGAAATGAGTAAGGGCACGCAACGTCAATAATGAAGCCTGTAATCTGTTCGCTGCGGAATTTACTTATGAAAAGTTTCGATTTCAGCGAATCAAATCATGCGGTAAACAGAAAATAATGTAGTACATTATGTAGTCTAGAAGAAGCTTTATTGGGTTGCGGGACTGTTCGAAAGAGATAGGTACCGTGGCCCCGGAACACAAAGGGCGATGAAGGAACATGGATGGGTTTTAGTCAGTAAAAGTCTGACACTCCCTCCTGCTCCGCCCAGAGCGGGAGTAGTCATTTGATGATTTCCCATCCGAAAAAAAAAGCTTTATTAATTGATAGATAAACAGATATACCTAACCTGACATTTATTATCTGAGGTTATATTCCACAAGTGGTTTAGCTTCGTTTTGGGAAGTACCTGTTCTTCTTAGCGTGTCGATGGCAATCTAAATTGTGTCGGCCCAGAACTGAGCTACTAGTTTGGCGCTTTCAGTAGCGTCCATCAGTTCCTGTAGTGAACAAACAACAGGACACGCAGGACACGATAATAAGTGCCCCATCGTTTGTGGAACAGCACCACATTTACACTCCTGGGAAGAGTCATTAATGAATCTCCACCTGAGCAGGTTTTCCTTGCTGCGGCCAACCTGGGTTCGGAGTCTATTTAAAGACTTCCAGGTCAGTCATGGCAACTCATGTACCTCAGTACCTGTTACCTAAGTAGGTTGTTGCAAAGGCTGAATAACATTCTCTACTCTCATTAGGCATCATGCCAACTTCTTCTACATCATCATCAACAATATCATCGTCAAGTTTTGCCTGTCGAACCAAAACGAATTGTTATAAACCAAGTTACGACACTTGACAAGATGAAAACCAAAGTTTCTGAACAATACGTTTGCTTTTGTTATTTTTTTAAATCTAAACATTCTCCTATCCAAAACATTTTAAATTTAATTTTGGCGTTCTTTCATCAGGCCCTACCTTCTCAGTTTTTCATGCTGAATTTGCTTGACATGGCAAATTTATCATATTGTATGATGGGATCGGCATCCTTGCGAAGGGAATCCAACCCCGTGTGTAGTAAAAGTTAAACCAGGGATTGTGTTGGAATTGGAACCAATTTGTGTTTCTTCACCAATCAACAATCAATCAATTTGCAATTACAGCTTTGACACTAGGGTGAATTTCAACAGGTCCTATAAAATCTTCATTTCCGTGTTTTTTTTCACCTAAGGTTTTTTAAAAAAAAAAAAACGCTTTTAATAAAGTTTTTGATAATGTATATATTCTTGCTTAATTTCTAGCAGATAACTTCAAAAACTAACGATATTATCAGGATTGAAAATTTCGTGCCACGGCGATGAAACATGCGTGCACGGCAATGAAACAAGCGTCCACGGCAATGAAAGAACTGTGCCATGGCAATGAAAGAATCAATCCACGGAAATTAAAAAAATATTTTATTTAATGAGGTAGACAGATAGATAGAATAAAAATGACTGTTTATAAGAGGTCTTGATTCCAACACTTGTATGGGAGTAAAATTTGGGTAAGGAGATATTACAAAAAAAGAATGAGAGTACAATAAATAAACAAAGACTGTTGAATTACACTCGCAACACTACTTAGAGACTTTAATACTAGTCTTTCTTTTCTTATACATACTCCCATTCTTCCTTTTGTAATATCTATCCAAATCTTACTCCCTACACAATCTGTCTGGGTTTGCCTTTCCGTCTCGGAGACAGGCATGATCAGATATATTTTTGCACTTGACAAAACAAAATAGCTTCTTCAGAAAACGTATATTGTGATCTGTAGCAAGATGCATTTTCAAAATAACAAGTACTAAATTTTTCTCATAATCATACCATGGCGATGAAAACACAAGTCACGGAAATAAAATACCTGGCCACGGCAATGAAACTAAATTGTTTTACAAGGCATGGCAATGAAATTTTTTTCATTGCTGTGTCTTTTTTTTCATTGCCATAGCAAATTTTGGCCACGAAAACCACGGCAATGAAAGCACGGCGATGAAAATCAAGGCAAAAAATATAAATAACAAAAAATCTATTAACTATTCGAAGAAATAAACACTTCACAAATTAACATATGAGAAATGGTGTTCTATTAAATGCTTACTCATGAAGACAAACGTATTCAAATATATAGTTATACCTATCCACGGCGATGAAAGAAAAAATGTCCAGTAACAAAAAAATTGAACACTTATATTTATGGCGCGAAAACGCAGGCACGTGTGTACGTCCTTCCACGTTGAGCACTTAGGCAGCACTAATATGCAACGTTTAGCATACCGGGACGCAAGTCGTAGGTAAAACAATATCCTTGAACATGATTAGGACACGGCGATGAACGGTAGTTCTGGGACAAATGATTTTTTATTAACAATTCATTGTATTGTTTAAATATTTGAATAAATGTATTCCGTAACAATACTTTAACTATTCATGTATCAAATAAAACTAGGTTTTAATATAAATAACCAATAGATTTTTATCAATGAGGAATAATACACAACAAGGTGAAGTGTGGACAAACACGGCAATGAAAGATTTCGAGGTTTAATTAATTTTTTTGAAGTATCCATTAATCCAATTAAATAAAATATTTAGTGCTACACATAGATTACTATTTCACCTAACCGGAAAAAAATGTGAGAACATTATAACAATGTTTTTTAGTACCGATTTCATTGATGCCACGCAATTTTCGGTCCCGGGAAATTCACTCACTACTCAATTGCAACGCTCTGCCCTTTGTTTGCAGGCACAAACGTGTTTTAATCATGGTTCAATGATTATTAGATGCGAAGACCATACTACATATTATTTAAAAAATATAAATCTTAGAGCAGCCTTTCATAGAGATCTGAGATACAAACTTGTACATAATAAACAAATTCCGTTATGGGGTGCGGTAAAAATCGATCCAACCCAATCTAAAGGTACCTTTACTACCTTTAAGTAGATTAAAAACCTTACTAACCGAAGTAAAATAAAAAACGTCGAGCAATACTGAAAAACTGCACCGACTGCCGTAACTTTCTATTAACTTTTCACCAATTTCCAGGTGTTTTCAAACAGGCCCTATGATAAGGAAGTATGGTAGAAAATCCCTTGTACGGGGTAACTTTCTAAGTTGGTGAAATGTTTTCTTGTCCCCGCGTTTGATGCACGCAAGGCCGACATAATAGAGTTAATCAGTGTCTCCAAGATTGGCGTTTTAACTTAATGGTTCGAAGTAAAGTGAAAAATACAGGGTAAGGTATGGTGACTTCCTGGTTTGTTCGTGAGTAATTACAGTGGTGACGTTTCTGGGTTTACACCATGAATGACGAGGTTACATTTAGTGTTGCCCAAAATCGGTCTTGGTCTTGCAGTCTTGGTCTTGTTCTTGCATTTTTGCAAGACCAAGACCAAAACCGACTTATTGTAGCAAGACCAAGACCAAGACTGAACCCTGCAAGACTTGAGCAAGAACAAGACTAAGCCTGCAAGACTCTTGCGTCTCGCAGTTTTTTTTTAAAGTGCTATAGATAAATAATAGGTGCTTAAAAATTCCTACAATTTTCGTTCGTTACAAGCCACAATAGAAATCCAACAAAAAATATATGTCTGATAGATTTTAATGTAGGTATCAAATATTTAATTAATGTTTTAGATGTTTGTGGTGCTAATTAAAAGTCTAGCTGACAACAAAATTTATTACTTAGAAGTATCAAGTCCAGATGAAGATGAAAAGTATATGTGATAATTATTTTAACCGCTAGCTGTTTGTGAAGAGTTTAGGATAGGTACACGTACAGAAAATTATTAAAGGTACCTGCATAGAGTTAGTAATTACGCTTAGGTACTAAATTGCGTCATTTTTTAAATTATTGTCAAGTTAATTATATTAATTAGGTGGTTCACAAATGCCTATGTCAATTTAAGCTCAACATGTACCTACTCTGTTATGTTGTTCTAAGATCTAACGTGTTTATTATATAGCAATAGGAAAGTGGTCTAGTCTAAGTGGTAGAGTCTCGCAAGACTTGCGAGACTCTTGCTGCAAGACCAAGACCTACACTGAGAGCGCAATACCAAGACCAAGACCAAGACCAAGACCAAGACCAGGTGTATTAACGCAAGACCAAGACCAAGACTGGCTAAGGTCTCGTCTTGGTCTTGCATTTGGGCAACACTAGTTACATTTTTAGGGGTGTCACGGAGACAATCAAGAGTCAATTTCAGAGGTGGATATTCTAAGATGCATTCGCTTTTGCCCAATGAGTTTAAAATTATTATGGTAAATTAACTTTTATTTACTTCCTCGTTGGTCTATTGATCGCATCGCGCTACTGGTGAGCGTGAGGCAGACCAGAGACTGCATACTCTAAGACCCGGCTACCGCCCGCCGCAAACAGCACACCGCTCACCGAACGCCGCTCAGCACGCAAGTCGCAACTCACGTCTCGTCTCGTGCGCAGTACGCTTAAGAGCGGCCAACCCGCCATACTTTTTGCGAGAATTTTGACAATAGCTCGTGCATCATTATGCCGTTGTTAGACATATATCTTTGAATTTTTTGAACTAATATTTATCTTATGGACTCTATCTAGGCTTCTATAGAAGCAGAAAATAAAAATTTGTAGAAACAAATTCAGTATTAGCATCCAAAAATTGCTGTTTTGTACAACTTTTACCTCAACTTTGGCCGTTCATAATGTACAGTCGGGGTCTTTTCCGCCTGACCATTTTAATTTTTTTTTTTCGCTTAAAATATGCGGAGGTGCCGAGCCACGCCCCCTTAAAGTTTGGGCCTATTAAGAAAGCCCTAACTTTGGCGCGCAAAACAACAATAACTCTCGTTTGGCGTGCATCGTCAGTGCGCTCGGCCGATTCGGTATCTTTTCATTCATTATTTCTATACAACGTCAACGGGGCGGGGCTAGAGAGCGTTTCTATGTTGCGAGTGCAAGCAAAAATAAGCTTAGTGGTGGTCAGGCGGGAGTGTCTTCGATAGTACTTATAAATTGTAAAAGTAAAGAAAGCATCCTGATAGAAGCCTTGAAAAAAAAAATGTAGAGGAGATTCTAAATAACAAATATTGATTTCACATACTTGTAAGACTAATTCAAAAACACGTATTTCCTGGAACAAGTTTTATAAATTTTCGAACAATATTTTTCGTTCAATGTCCTCGCGTTACGCGGTATGAGATACGCGGGAGGCAAGTAGTGCGGATTCGGGGCTAGGTAAGACAGGGGAGTTGAAAGAATACCACCGCTGTGGCTCTGGATGAAACAACAAGCTTTTCGACCATGCTCGCATTGATGAAAGCCGGGCCGGGAAGGGCCCTCTTAACCGCCTAGTCACTAGTGCGAAGGCTGACCTAAGCAATTACGAGACATCTCTGCTCTACTGTGTAAATAACGAAATTCGAACGAATTAACTATTGGTGATCAAATAAAAAACCAAGACATAGCGCTGCAAACAATAAAGTGAAGCCGGTTTCGTAAACATTTGTGTGCATTTTTTTAGCTCTGTTTAATTGTTGTTTGATGTAAATGTGTGCGTGTGAGCTTGTACGCGCAGAGCGGAGCTTAGTTTTGCGCTGGATTCACTTTATTGTTCGCAGCGCTATTATTATTATTATCGTGTCCCACTGCAGGGCAAAGGCCTGCCTTCCCTCATTCCACTTATCCCTATATCTATATATATCCCGCGCTATATATCTTGGTTTTTTATTTGGCCTCAGTTGGTGATTTACAGAACATCTCTTCTCTCGTCTTGTCTCGTCTCCGCTTCGGTGGAGTCCGGTCCTTAGGCTCGCTCCCTTTTACATAACTTAGAACGAAATGACAGGCGTGATTTTGTATTGAAGACTTATTTATTAGTCACAAAGAATTATTTCTGAAGGGGACAACTTGAATCGATCGATTCATGCACCATTGATGGCCCTCGAATAATTCTTATGGATTTACATTTACACTATGAAGAAACTAGCTGTTGGCCGTGACTTCCTTCGCGTGTTTTTTTTTTACGTGTATGTGCGAGAAAAAAAAAGATAGCTTGTCATTCCTCAGGATATAATTTATCTCCTTGTCTTTCATTACAATTAGAGGTTGCAATCGAATATTTGAATTATTCGAATTTTCTTTCCAAATTTATGTTCGCTTAGCAAATATATATATATATATATATATCGAATATTAGAATACCACCAAACAATGAATGATTCCATAGACGCCTTAAGTTTCCACAGGTCTCACTTTCAAAGAATACGTAAATAATAATTATTATTATACGCTGTGGTGATTTTCGATATTTTAATAGGTAAATCTGATGTAGTTCTGAAATATTATTGATGATCCTGATTTATTAGTGTAATATTGCATGTGAAAATGGTACTGCAATGCCTTGAAACATTTACATTTGTGATGCTTTTTGTTTTTATTATTAACGAGTTTAAGACTTTTACTTTTCTGTTTAAGAATTTTATAATTGTTTTGATTAACGCTTCTTTCGTAATACCCACTTTACTAAATCAAATACCTCTCTGTAGACATCAGAGACTCAAAGAATAGTAAAAACACAAGCGTAAGCAAAAATAAATTACCTACATCAAGTTGATTATAACTTAACTTTTAATAGCGCGTTGATCAAGTCTCAGGGCATGCTAAGACAGACCGCAGAGGTCTAATTGTGTGCTTTATTTAAGTGTTTTTAAACATGTCATTTAAAAAATATAAAAAAAAAAAATGTTTAATCGTGAGATTTAAAATAACATAAGTTTCCTACTATGTTTAAGAATTAGATAATATTTTTTATTTTAGAAAACACTGAGTTTATATTGTTTAAAGATAAATGATGATTCTAATCAATGTAAATAAGAATGCATCATTGCATAAAAAAAAGAGTTTTCATTGACAATATATTTTATTTTTCATTTAATAATTTTTCAATTAACAATAAATAAATAAATTATAATTGTTTAAATTTTGACGAATAAGTACCTAGTGCTAGGTTTACTTATCTAAATAAAAATATAGTTCCTAAACGCAAGGCTGCTCAACTTATTTTTAAGGTGGCCAACATTTTGTTCCCCTGTCAACCGGCGGGCCATCTAGTAAATAAAACTTGCTTTCAGAAGCTTTTTTGAACTTATTTCAGATGTCTGTGGCTGTAAATATACTTTCAGTAACAAAAAAATGTTATTTTTGTAATTTCTAGCTAGATGTTGGCTTACTGAGAATAGTGAGAATTGGTTTTTATGGAGAAACATTTTTATTTCGATCTGGTTGAAATCTGATTCAACGTCAGTTGACCACTGTTAGCGGGCCAATTGAAATTCCAAGGACCATATTGTGGCCCGCGGAACTAGGGTTGAGCAACCTTGTCAGAAAGCAATAAAAGCTAATATTTTAAGTGCTTTTTATTTTTTTTAAATATTCGAACAGCACTGAAAAATATTCGAATATTCGAAAATCAAAACTACCGAACTTTTGCAACCTCTAATTAGAATCCGGTTAGGTTGGTATGGATAAAAAATACACCTCTTATCGCATGATCTTTATTTGACACATCAATACATTTAAATATGTAGTTCAGCTAGCACATCAAATAATGATTATTTCTAAAATAGATTTATTATAAAAATAACGGCTAAAGTTCTAAGAAGGTACAGATTGAGCTTATTAAAGATTACCTATAAAACATCAATATTTTTGGTATGCATATATTCAAAAAGGATTACTTAGTGGATGATAAAACGTTATTTTTACTTGATGAGATTAATATTTAGACAGTCAGATAGTTATTTAGACATTTAATAAATGCTTTAATTCCTTTAAAATACCACTGAGAGATTATCGGAAAAGATATAATAGGATATACATTGTAAATCTTTTTTTTTGGAAGTATCTACTGACAGAATGTTATTCTTACTTTAAGAGATTAATATTTAGACAGTTAGATAGTTATTTACACACTTTGTCAAAAATGCTTTTAATACTTTAAAATACCATCGAGAGAATATCGGAAAAGATACAATAGGGTATAGGTACCGTGAATATTTTTATTTATGTAAGTAAGTACCTTCATATGCAATCATTTCCCATTTAAAGACGTCCACAAAAAGTTCACGGTTAAGATGTGACAAGTATACTCTTCAAGACTACGTTTACTTAAGTATTAATACAGGATTATATCGTATACTAATATAAAATAATCGAGCCCATAGACAACTCACTTCCTAAACCTTTCAAGATTGACTTACAAAAAATCTTCTTCCGTAATGCACACTTTTAAGTCTTTTCTATTACCACCTGTATTTTCGAGATCCTAAATAAATTATTTTAGTTTTCGCAGCCAAGGGTCGTTAGTTTAGTCCCCGGACAGTACAATCGTTGGTAGCGGGGTTCGAGCCCGGTCGCAAGACACCTCCAAAGTTGCTATCTATAATGATAAAGATTTTTTTATTTGGTTGTTTTTTGCCTTTATTAAGTCAACTAATTCTAACCTGCACCCCTAGCCAAGTTACAAAGTTTCGTATCGATTCTCTTTCTACAATCGTAAACGCCTCGGCGTAAGCGATTGTAGAGTGCTAAATTGGTAGCCAAGTTGACACGACTGAGTCGATCGCTCGTTCTCTAATCTCTGTAGAAAAAACCTACACTTTAGTCTATGGTGAACGTTCCTACCAAAGAGTTTAGCGATCAACATTCTAGAAACGTTAACATTCTATTCGTTTGTGTTGATCACGTGATTTAACGTTGAGATGATGTCATTCCTATTCATTTGAATAGTTTTCTACTAACGATTGTAGATTGTCAACTTAGCTAGGGGTGCACAATTTGTTTCGGTGTTTTTTTCTCAGTGTCAAGACAGGACGACAGCAGTTGACATCACCCACTAATAAAAAAAAATATCACAATAACAAAAGCCAATCATATGGCTTGACATCGTGGGTGTATTTGTGTGCCTTCCTAATATTTATTTAAGAAATTAGTAAGTGCACCATACGAACCTCATTTACGTCGTCTACCTCATCTGTTTTCTTTGTGCCTTCCTGGCCGTTTGGAGTTTCAGAAACAGCAGACAGCCTCCTCCTAGACATCGCACTAGCCGACCTATGACGCCTCCCTTCAAGCGTCAAATTTGAAGCGCTTGACGTGTTAGACATCCTTCTCTTCATATTAAGCAGATCCTGATGAAGGCCAGCGCTTTTCTTCGCTTGGTGTCTGATTAAGCGCTCTTTTGCTTGACGTGCAGCGTTCTCTCGGATGATTTGGTCGGCCCTAATGCGCAGTACTTGAGCGGCTTGCTTGTGATGTTCCAATGCACCTTCGAGATCGTTTCGGGAAAGAGCGAACAGGCTAGCGTAGCCGCGAGATCTGAGGAGTTTAGAATAGACTGTCAATTATAATCTGACTTGACCTTAAGGCGATTACAGGAGCTAAATTAGCAACTCTATTTGTGGTGGTTCAAACATCGTTTGAAATACTGTCAGAATAAGGTTCTAAATTCAGCTTGCACTACAAAGTGGTTGTTACGTCAGTCACTGCGGTCCGTTTAGTGCGAAATGAGTGGTTTTTTCGATTTACAAAAAATCTATTGATTGGACTATAAAAGTAAAAAACTATGATGCTACTATGTTGCTTGTAGAATTATTTGCCAAAAAATCAGAATGATCGCATGTATTGTAAGGTAAAAAATAGTATATTTCATTACAAGTGCGGAAAGGCTGTCATTGCAAAGAGTTCCGACAAATGTCTACCCGAGCCGAGGCACAGCCGAAGGCGAGGGTTGACAGTCGGAACAAGTTGCAATGACGGTTCCGCAGGTGTACTGAACGACTATTTTTAATACAGTTGCGAAAAAATGAAGCAATTTAATAAAATAATAAAAACCTCGACCATAACGTAGACGGTTTTAATTTTGCTGAGAGTTCGGAGAAGTATGCCAACATAACATTTTCTGAAAAACTATTTGCTTTATTGGTGCCGATTCTCTTGTCACAAATATCTCTAAACTAGACTAAAAATCACTAAAATTTAGTTTGTTCCTGTCAAACGACGTTTCCCATTCTGAAATTGATTAAAGTGACATGACTTAAACAGATTATAGTTTGACAGCACTAAGTTATTCAATTTGGTGTAAATGGCTATTTTGCTATTCTGAAATTGACGTTTTTCACCTAAAATTAAGATTGTCAAACTAAATCAGACTATTTTTAATCGCGATTAAAAAGGTGTGGAATAAAATTAGTTGTCATGAACTAAAATTTTCAAAGTACATTTCTCTCGTATTTCTTGAGAGTTTGGATAATTTTGAGGTCAATAAGGAAGCACAACGTGATTGCAGTTGTTGTCAATTCGGTAGAAAGGTAAATGTAGTGTTATTTTATTATATAGGATACAAACAAAATTTATGAAAATTTACCAAGGGATTTTTGTACTGAACATGTATTGCACTTGTTAATAGTTGGAAAAGAAGTAGTAAATTCATTTCTCATACTCAAAGCCACTTCCAGGTTCTGTGTAATATGAAATAACTATTTTTTAGAAACTTTCAAGAAAGAATAAAAATATTTTAGGTTAGATTATTTTGTGTTCTTTGGCTAATTATCTTGTTTTAATTTATAGATTAGAAGCGTATGATCGAAACCAGAACTTTGGTGCCGACTGCATGGGCCAAGACGACATCGTATACCAGTGTCCACCCTGTGATACATTCAGTGATATAAATGCGGATTCTCCACTTCCCATCACCAGACAGGCAATCCAAGAATATGTTCATAGGTGAATGAATACATTTGTTGGTCAAATTTTTAGAAAGCTCTCCATACTAACAGTGATTATAAAGAAAATACTATTTCATCTGATCACAGTATAATAAATAAAGCTTCTGAATATAATTTTTTGTTATTTGTTTTCAGCTGTAACACTCAGCGTAAAGGACAGCATTTATATGAATATCGCCATCTTTTGACCACCCGCTTTACCTCTGATGGCATTTACACTTATTTACGAGACCAGTGTAAAGCAATCAATCAAGGACAGCTATATTACTCCAGCTAACAATACTGTAATTTTGTCATTTACGCTTCTAAGGAAAGAACATATAGGAAAAATTACAAAAGGACATGAAGGCGAGATGATTCATATTTTAATGAAATGTTAACTCATTTAATTAACTTTTATGTACATCATTTAGAACCTGCAATTCTAAATAAATATATGTATAAACACTATTTGAAAATAGTAAAAAAGCAGAATTAAAAGTACTCTTTTATTTAATATTTTTCATAATACACTCTCCACAATTAGATTCTTCATTACACTTAGAGTTGAGTAAACTAACTGAATTTTTTTATAGGATTCGAAACCTGTGTAAAACTTTATGGATTTATCATCCTCTTTGTATCTAGTAATAGACCCGTAGACATACTCGTGGTCAATTTGAATACTTTTAGATAAACACTTAGGTGCACTGTATACATTCGTCTTCACTGTTGTTTAATGTGTTAACTTCTTCTTCGACACCTTTTCTAATGCTGTTGTATACATGGAAGTAAAACTACTGGTTGAAGGTTGCGGTTCTATTTCAAAACTTTCCTGAAATAGTTTTTTCTGCCTTCTTTTCTAATAACGATGCTGTCGGATTTTCTGGTTTAGCTTCAGTGAAACAGAATACCGATGGTACCGCTGTCTTTCTGAAATGATTAAGAAACCACTTAGGTTAACTTATTGTTACTTACCTACTAAGAATGACACAAATTAGTAAGTAATGCAAAGTATGCTATGTTACTGTATTAACTCACCTGTATACTATGAAATACACTCCACACAAACGTGCGGTAAAAACTTTACTTGAATTTTTTTATTGCGTAAGGCAGACTCCCATTGTTTTTTGAGTTTGCTTTCCTTAGGAAACTAATGAACTCCCCTATTTTTACAATTTAACTCGCTACATTAAGGCATTATTACAATAATTGCGGCAATTAAAACGATAAACAAAAACGATTGAAGAAATCCATACGATTTGACAGCTCATAATTCAAAGTAACAAGGTATGGTCGTATTAAGTCCCCATGGCAAAGGAGTTTAATTTTTTATTATTTTTAAAAACCTATCGGTTGATTGATTATTATTTATAAATTTGGGTTGATTTTTTGTTTGTTTGAGATCTCAAGCAAACAAAAATTCAATCATAAGGACATGATGTCCAAAAATGGTTATTTATAATCAAACATTTTAACCAGGATAATATAATTATGTGGATAGACAAAAACGAACTGTACTAATTATAAAATACATTTTTAAAGACCTCCAATTTTGAGAAAAGTCGTTTTTTATTTATGTGTGAATTTACACTTATTACTAGTTAAAACGAACAAACCTTTTCCAAACATCATGGTTATTATAGCGAACACACCGAAAAAAGTAACTTGACAATGTCACTGTCAGATATTGACTGAAAGTGTCAGTCATTAGTGTCATTTTGTCATTACTCAGGTTTTTTTTTGCAATTCAGATCATTTTCGTTCACTTTCATTCATTTTCGTTTAAGCTCTAGTGCAATCTTAGTCTATGGTTTACTCAACTTGGTGACTGTCAAACTCGAATTTAAGTGTGTCAAAACTTTATATAAGTTTAGAGAATCTTGTTTTCAGAATAACTTAACAAAACCAACTAACTAAAAATAAGAAATTTTAGTTTTAGTTTAGGTTAGTTCGGTGTACAAGAGAATCGGCACCATTCTCTTCTCTCCACGCAATAAATTCGTCGTATGTAGATATGTAACGACTTTTTGACTTTTCCGGTAAAATGTTCTCCGAAGCATTTTGTGCAATTATACTGAGTTCCAAAAAAAATAATTACCTAATTTTAAAAAATAGGGTCCAAATTACTCATTTTGTGCAACAAACAACTAAAATCGCAAAGAAAATTTCTGGAAAATGGCGCCAACCGTAGAATATAAGCGGAGTTTTTTTTTTCTTCACCCATTTTGGCAGGCAAAGGGAACTATCCATACAGCTTAGTCTTCAGTAGATTTTTTTTATTGATATGAAATGAAAATGAAATTTAATGAGATGAAATGAAATGAAACCTAACCTAACTCATTCAATTAAATCATTAAATCTGATATTGAAATAAAATAGTAGCTTCTTTTTAGAAATATACGTATTTGTATGAATCACAAAAACTCTTTAGTAAAAACTTCATGGTTGGTTTTTCTTTTTAATAGACATTATTTTGACAGTTGGGAAAGAGAACGCACGAGTTCGGGAAAGGTAAAAAAAAGCACTAGTATGTAATAGCCCACATCCCGAACGCTATACGTCCCTGCAATACACCACTTTTTGAGCAACTGTATTAAAAAATATTGTTTTTTTAATCGATAAAATACATTTTTAACCGACTTCCAAAAGGAGGAGGTTCTCAATTCAATTGGTATTTTTTTTTTTTTTTTTTTTTTTATGTATGTACACCGATTACTCTGCCGTTTATGATCCGATTTACGTGATTCTTTTTTAGTTTGATGCGGAATAGTTGCCATTTGGTCCCATAAAAATTTAACATGGTTTGGCCCAGTAGTTTTCATTTTATGAACATTTTTACTTCAGTTGTGTGGTACAATTTCATGTATGTTCACCGATTTCTCCTCGATTTGTGGAGCGATTCTTAAAATTATTTTTTTGTTTGAAAGAATATACTCCTGAGATGGTCGCATTTAAATTTGGTGAAGATCTGATGCTGATCTTCGGAGATATACAATGGAACTCTTCAAAACTAGATGGTAAATCGGTCGTGATAGCTGCAATCGCTTGGATGTTTATTGTTTACACAACATCATGACGTAACATCACGCCTGCATGCTCTGAGGGGTACGCAGATGTGTACAATACACCCAAATTTCGACAGTTTAGGTATGTTAAGTTCCATTTATTGGGGATAAGCCATACATACCATGACATGTATTTTTAACAATGTAAAATAAATGCATAGCAAATATTTGTATAGAATATTACAACTAAAAATGGAAAAATAAAAAAACTTTTTTACAAAAAAATAAAACCGACTTCAAAATACACAAAAAATTGAAAAATAACTTTAGCTTCAGAAGTCGGTGACAAAAAAAACTAAATGAATCAAACAAAGGTCACCGACTTCTGAAGCTAAAGTTATTTTTCAATTTTTTGTGTATTTTGAAGTCGGTTTTATTTTTTTGTAAAAAAGTTTTTTTTTAGAGATAAGTTAGTGATTTTTTTCTATCAAATAAAGTTAGTTGTATTATGTTTTCAAAACACTATCGTACTAGCATGTATCCTGAGAATATTATATATTTTTCTGGTTTTGTTTATTGCAGTGAATCATATGCTTTTTTGCATTATAAAACTTAATCTAAAATTAAGCCTTAATTTAAAACCGAAATAAGTAGATTGCTGAAATTCTGGCGCTCAGTATGAGACGTTCAAATCAAAGATAAAAATGTTTAAAGATAAAATAAATAATAATTATCTAGTTTTAAAATATTTCCATCATAAATATTGTAATTTGTAGTTTTTCATTCATCATAATTTAAATCATGAAATTGCATTGGCGCCCAACCTGGGTCCATGTTGGGCGCCAATACGATTTCATGATTTTAATATTACTGAAATAAATTAGCATTATGAAATCTTGCTGTTGCATACTACTTTACCTAACGGTAGCAGTTCGTCGTCGCAGTCCTTCAATGCCAAGTAAACTGATCTCGCCAAAGACCGACCCCTCTTGCAGCGTCGCCAAAACTTCCTTTTCATCTTGTGACATCACCTGAAATGAAAATATTTTCAGTTCCATATTAAAAAGTTCATCAACAGCCCATAACGTCCACTGCTGGACATAAGCCTCTCCCATGATGGGAGGAATTTGCCGTAATCACCACGCTTGGCAGGCGGATTGGAGATCGCAGTGATGAAAGACTAACAGAAAACGCTGCTGCCCATTCTCTGGTCTACGGAGGCGCAAGGTGTTCTGCCTCAGAAATTAGTCGCCTTATACGACACCCGTGAGTGTAATGTGTTGGTTCTATTCTACTCTGCCGGATACCACACGGCTGAGTAGGTAAAGGAACATCTTATTTTAATGAAGTTACAATGAATTCGAATAAACGGTGGTAAAACTTGATACGCACACAACACTCGCCAGAAGAAATGATGTACATCTGATGGCCAACATCACCGCGCCGTACGACAACGTCACCAGGGAGGAAGCTAACTGGACGTAGCTGGAGAACCAGATCACGTAGAAGAGATGCTGAACAGTCACGGAATAGTTGGACCTAAAACATTAATATTTCGTGTAAGTACTTATTTTTCATCACACTTGCACGTAAACAGTATCATAACATGCAGGTTAACTTGGCCGTAATGCCCCGTATAAAACCCTCGACCCTTTTTCTTCCCATCAAGCCCAAGGTCGTATTTTTTTTAATTTGTAGCAATGCACACAGGTCATGCAGGTTCAAGTTCAAGCAAGGAGTTTACATCAGATCGAAATTAAAAAATTGTCTTAAAATGTTATCTAAACAGGAATTTTATTGCAATCTCGCTACATATTACTTTTACATCGTCATGGCTGTATACGTATTTGCCCTTAATGTTTCTGAACGAAACATTTGTATTATCTGTGGTCTAGGTTAAAAGCCCGCCATCCGCTTGGAAAAAAATCACGAATTTTGTAATATTAGTTGTGCCGACTTGTGAGTTGTGTAGTAAAGCTGTATTTCATAATTATTTAAATTTTTATTTGAAGTAAAATATCTCAATTTCCAATAAGGAAGAAAATATTACTAATAATTTGTCTCAAACAATAACTAATTGTACAGTGCCTGTAAATTTTAATAAATAAGTTTTTCTGCCCTATAATTTTATTTATTTACTCGCTAATGTGAAGAAAAACATTGTATGAATCACGGGCGGTACGGGAATTACGAACCTAGACTCAAAAAGCCCTCAGTCTTCGACTTCGGGCTTCTACTATAATATATAGACAGCCTCGATCGTAATTCCTTACTTACCGCCCTCACAATGTAATATTTATTTTCCATAACTCGCTATTAAAATGCAAGGAGTTTAAAGTGTGATCGATTATTAAAATGCATATTTTCGAAGAAACGAACCCACCTTACTAAGTGTCGTCATGTGTACTTCAAGTGCTACATCCCGTTTCATATTAAATGGCAAGGAATCCAAAATGCTGTGTTCATCTACAATTAAAAGAGTAAATTTAGTACTTATTTTGGAATTGCGTTTTGTTTACTTGGCGTTGGCGCCCAACGTGGATCAAAATTGATGTTACTTGGCGCCTAAAGTGGTTGGTGTCAATATTAATCGGCGTCCGACCTGAGTCAATGTCGGTGTTACTTGGCGCTCAACGTGGTTCAATTACTACGTTACTTGGCGCCCAACGTGGGCCAATGTCAGTATTACTTGGGCGACCAACGTAGGACAATGTTGATATTACTTTTCACCCAAAGTGTGCCAGTGTCTTTGTTATTTAACATTAACGTGGCTCAAAGTCAGTCGTCAGTTGGTGCTTTACCTATGTCAATATCTGTGTTATTTGGCACCCAAGGTGGCTCAATATCAATGTTACTTGGCGCTCAACGTGGGTCAATGTCAATTACTTGACGCCCAACGTGGGTCAATGTCAATATTATTAGTCGCCCAACGTGTCTATGTTACTTGGCGCCCAACGTGAGTCAGTATCTATATTACTTGGCACACACCTTCAACCTAAACTATTGACTCACCAAAACACCGTTGTCTACTCCAAGTGTAGTCAAAATATGAGGCCACTCGTCTTTGCAGTGAACATGGCATGTTCAGCCGACGAAGGTAGCGACTACTGCCATCCAGTGTCTTACGGTATTCCGTCTATGACAAAATAAAGATTGATGAGATGATTTTATGAGGATTGTTTGAGCCTTAAACACCATAAAACAATTATGATACTTACTTTAGCCCTTGTAGCAGTTGCAATAATATCTCTTATTTGTCCTATAAGCAAAGCGAAGACAAACACACCCATCAACCAGGCAGCAGTCATAAACAAGTACTCAATAGTGTTCTCAGGCTTCGGGTTCTTGCCAATGGATGTTGCAGTCTTAGTTGCGAAGTAGAAGCAGCGTATATAGGCACAGCCTTGGTTATCATACACCCAGCCGTTAGTGCCGAGGCCTATGTAGTCACTCATTGCGTAGTAGGCACAAGCGTTGAGGTGAATCAAGTAAAATATGTAGAAAAGAGTTTTGCCGATTCGCACCTGTGGAAGAATTTTGTTTGTAAATGTATATTTATGACTGTTCTACTCATAATTTATTTTGGCTATGCCTGACAAGTGACAACTTATAATTGAATGAGGTCAATGCGTGGTACACATTGTTCTATAATATTATTAAGATTATCATCATTTCCGGGGCTGTGGGACTGTTCGAAAGAGATACCGTGGCCCCGGAACACAAAGGGCGATGAAGGAACATTAATGGGTTTTAGTCAATAAGTCTGACACTCCCTCCTGCTCCGCCCAGAAAGAGAGGAGT
Organism: Xestia xanthographa; assembly: GCA_905147715.2. Classification (NCBI taxonomy): domain Eukaryota; kingdom Metazoa; phylum Arthropoda; class Insecta; order Lepidoptera; family Noctuidae; genus Xestia; species Xestia xanthographa. The sequence goes on from LR990655.1 coordinate 7,329,702, forward strand.
CATATGATGATTTCCAATCCGAAAAAAAAAAGTTTTATCATCGTTTATCACTATCATAACAATATCAATATATCAACATCACAATAATATCAACAATATCTTGACTTGATCTTCATTAAACGGAATTTTAAAATAAAATAATCTTCATAAATTCCAGTTAGTATTTGAAGTACTTACAACATAAGGTGAAGCAAGCACTCTGTCCATAGCCTGGTGAAACTCCCAGAAAGTTTGCAGTTTCAAAAGTCTCGGGAATCGAAGGATTACTTTCTGGGTACCGAAGTAAATGTACAACAAGTCCAGAGGGAGTAATGATATCACGTCGAACTGAAAATTATACGTTTATGTTAATAGTTAGTACAAATCCCCAATTATTATGGAAATATTTTTTTGATTACTGACTAATGTAAGTGACAAATAATTTATGCTAACAGTATTTATTTATTATTTATTAAACTTACACACACTATCTTTACAGGCTCATCCAAATACTTTAGTGGTTTGTGAATTATGATAAAGTTAAACGTTTTTAAGGCAAAAGGTGTAAATACCATAAACTAAGTAAGTTACGTTAAAATTATATTTAGTTATAGGAACGTCTTGAATAGCCATAACATCACTTTTAGTCTTACCTTATACTGCGTCTTCCTTCTATAATTTTTCCTTGTCTCACAAGGGTCGTCGACCCAGAATCCTTCACTCAAGAACATAAGCCTGGGCTTCACAAAGGCAGCGTCCATGATGTAAACGATATCACACAAATAGTCGGCTAACATCCAATATGGCGTGTTCTGTGGAGTCTGGTAGGGGAACGTAGCACGAAGAGCGACGCACCATGCGTTGTAGCTGTAGCAGAAAGTTACTAGGAGAAGCCAGCTGATGTAGCGGCGACCTAAAAGTGACATTGTTTCAAATTCAAATTAGCATTTTAAAGGATGTAAAACACCTTTTAATGAAGCCGAAAGGCACTTGTTCTCCTTGTCATTGCCATAATTTTTTTGTTCTACACCATACCTGGGAACCTTCTAGTTCTTTACGGAGATATTGAGGGTCAATGTTCAACTTTTTGACATTTTTTTTTTTAAGTTAAAACTTCTTTAGGCGCGTTGAGCACTTTTTGGGTGAAGGATTTTCCTTCACCCAAAAAGTGCTCAACGCGCAACGTTACGTTACGTGACGACGAGTCCAATGTTTTACATTGGACTCGTCGTCACGTAACGTAACGTGCGGTCACGCTTCGTAGCCTTTCGAAGCACTCGTAGCATCCGCTACGGCGTAGCATCACATAGGCATGCGCGGGGCATAACCAGTGCTACGACTGGGGCGGGGCATGTGTACTTTTTGTTTTCACTTCTATCGGCAGTCCCCAAAGAATGCTCCGATTTTTTTTAATACAAGTTGTAAGTTGTAATGTAAGATTTACTTTAAACACTTCCATGACCCCCGTACTATTCAATCCATTCATCAGCACAATGTTTTGAGTGCGTTACATTGAGCTCTACCACAAAACATGATTTTTCACCCCAAAAAAAAAGTTGTTTCCCAGCAATAATTTTTGCGTAACGTTACTTAGTTTTATGTACAGAATGCTTGGTTGACGGCTTCGTGATGAGGTCTTTTACACCCTGTATGTATAGGTATTATAATATTAAGTATAAAAGCGCGATCCAGTTTCTAAAGATAAACCAGATATCACTTTCGTAGATTCGTAGTAGCGATTGTACCATATAAATTGAAAACAAGAAAACTACCTACATCTACATAGCACACAATGAATTAGTTTCCACTGGAGACGAGTTTAAAAAGCATCTACAGCCTAACACTATTGTTTGCGTCGTTCAGTATTTATTTAACTCAATTACTTAGACACGCCCTTTAGCAATTTTCTTTAGTCGGTTACTCCAGAATAAACCAATCTAATAGTTCTTTAACAATCGTCGTGGCCCTTAATTGGCGCCCAACTGGGACCAGCAATTACAGTAATTACAAATTATTTTCTACAATGACATAGGATTCGCCATAGTGGGGACGCCCCAGAAGGACATATATTGACCTTATTGGTATTTGTTCTAAAAGATCGAATGCATAATACTAGCAACGGGTTTCCATTTACGACCAGGCGTATAAGGGACCACTCACACTTATTCAGCTAATGACAACGATTTTGTTTGAGACGCGTACGCGTCGCGCGCTCTGAACGGATGCGTAGGTACGCGTCTCATACAAAATCGTTGTTTTCTAGTGTGCGTTTCGACCGCGCGGTCACAGCGTTTTTTTTTTTTTAAAAAAATATGCTAAGTTTTTGTAAAAATTTGTAAAAGTTGATTCCCAAAACCATAAATTTGTCAAAGTTATGGTTAAAAAGTTATAAGGGTTTGAACGTGGCCGCGCCATTGAAACGCGGGGAACCGCGTGGCCACGGAGATCTTTAAAACTAAGTGTTGCAGAGACCTGACATTTAGGTAAATAACAGATTGAAATTGTAAAAATATTGTAAACTTATAACTTTTTAAACCTAACTTTGACAAATTTACGGTTTTGGGAATCAACTTTTACAATTTTTTACAAAAACTAAGCATAGTTTTTTTTTTTTTAAATGCACACGTTTTCTATGGGCATAAGCTGAATAGAGCTGAATAAGTATGAGTAGTCCCTAAACGTGGAAGAAGCAGTTATATTATTATTATTATAGTTTCTGCATACCCTCATGATAAAACGGCGTGAGTTTATAAATAAGTATATCCACTTACCCTGAGGATCTATCGGCATATATGGGTTGCAAAACTCCGACAATCGTGATAAACCTTTCCATTTTGGTTTACGCGAAGGAGAAATTGGCACAGGACTTTGTGGAGTTTCTATAATTCCGTCAAGTTTGTCTTCCAAATCTGGTGGCCTACAAAAGAAAAAGAAAAACAGTGTTGATATTTGTTTATTGGTTTATTTCCAACTTATTGGCATATCAGCTTACTCTTCTGGTGAATCATCTTCAGATATCGCCTGTTTGAACTCCCTCAGTTCTGTGTCATCTACTGTTATGTCATTTTCAAATTTATAATCAGGAGGAGGACTCGGTGAGAAGAGTCGAATTTTTTGTAGCTCACATATTATGCTAAAATATTTACAATAGTATTTAGTTACCATGGGACCACCTCAGGAGTATACTCTTTCAAATTAAAAAATAATTTTGAGAATCGGTCTACAAATGGGAGAGAAATCAACAAACATAAAAAAATAAAAATCACGAACATATAACCTCCTCCTTTTTTGAAGTCGGTTAAAAAAAACACGTTTATAAGTGATTGCCCAGTAATTTGCTGGTAGTTTAAAATTATCGATGTCATCTAGAGGCATGTTATATTACTTAGGTTTATTTGATTATTTTTTTCAAATGACCAATAATTACCTACGTGCTTATCGTAATGCTTAGCCGTGTGGTATCCGGCAGAGTAGAATAGAACCAACCCATTACACTTACGGGTGTCGTATAGGCGACTAATGTCTGAAGCAGAACACCTTGCGCCTCCGTAGACCTGAGAATGGGCAGCAGCGTTTTCTGTTAGTCTTTCATCACTGCGATCTCCAATCCGCCTGCCAAGCGTGGAGATTACGGCAAATTCCTCCCATCTTGGGAGAGGCTTATGTCCAGCAGTGGACGTTATGGGCTGTTGTTGTTATCGTAATGGAAACGGTTTATATGTAGCTAAAAAACTAGTTCAAAGTATGTAGGGTGCTAACATTGATATATTAAAAAACCCGGTGCTAAGCGTTAAATGATTAATTAATTCTATAGATATATCCTAATACCTTTCTTCAATCAGTGTACCACCTCCTTGAAGCTCAGTCTTAGTTTCGATATTCGACTTTGTTTGTGTCAATCTGTAATAAATCGTATTGCATAATATAAGCATACCATTAACTTCCCCATTTCCTACATCGAACGACCGTTCGATGTTTGATGTGAAGTTCTATGACACATGGTGGTGTGTCATAGTACTTACTTATGAATTGTACTCACATAGTATGCACCGGTGTCGAGTCGGGTGTGCACCAAGAGCCACATGTCTCTTTGGGTATCGGAGGCTTCTCCACCTGTTTAGCTGACGATGGGTGCACTGTGTGCTGTAAGTAAAAAATAAAAAGATATTATTCGACTAAGAACAGCATAAAGAGCTGAAAATGTAAGTCTGTAAATCTGTGATCTGATGTCTTTCTGGTTTGAAATAGAGGAACATATGGATATAGTTAGTTTTATTAGTAAAAAGCCAGTTGTCTTAATGAGTGTTCTGTTTTCTGAAAGGTCACTCTGAATGTGAAACTAACATAACCAACAAATAAGGTTAATAACTACTACGTAGGTGCAACTGCACCATCGTAGACAAACATAAGTTTTTCCCTCGTATGTCAACAATTGACGAGTGTATAAACCTTCCGGCTGGCACCATTTATACTTCACTTCAATAGTAATGCCTTGTATATGGTGTACCTACTCGACTTCGTGACGTCATAGAAAATTTCCCGCCACAAACCAGGATCCAGGTCAAGTACTGTTGTTTGATCGGTTCAGTAGAACAATTAATTTCTCCTAATTTCCTGATTGATATACAACGGACTATGGCAGCGTTTAACGTCCATTTTACTGCAGTCGTAAAAGTCATAACCCATAAACGTCGTCCACTCCTTATGCCTTATGCTGGGCAATGAATTATCTATCAGTTTGGTGAGGGGTTTAATGTCGTTACCGCCATTGTGTGATGGGACGACCATTTTGATATTAGATTAATAAATCTATAGCTGTCTTTTCTGAATTTTCTTGTCTTCTAAATAGTACTAAGTAGGTGGGTATGTATGTACTAACTACTGTCAGAGATATGTAAAACTATTCAGATGTTCCTATCGAAGGACCAAAAAATACGGAGGTAGAATTTAATAGTATCAAGCAGTAAGTAGTTCTAATAGTGTTAAGTAGTACCTAAGTACTTAGGATGTCAATTCATCAATATTATGATTAGCCAGAACAAAGGCTAGCCTCACAGATAAATTCGCGCCATTAAGACGTCTGAATCCAGTCCCTACACAATACAGCTATCAATATGTTCATCAATTCATTACGAAGTGTCGGTTGGATGGCCATAATATTTCATTGTTTACTGGCGCAGTAAGAAAGCACTTAACGGCTTTTTTGTATTCAAATCACAGTGAGGTGTTCGGAGGATAATGGCGGCGGCTCGATGGCCTTGCTTCATTGACACCCGTATCGGGTGCAGATCTCCATAATGCGGGCTGTCTTTGATTTTTTTGTTATTTTTTAAATCCTAACAGCTGTCAGCTGGGTTGATATTTTTGGTACAGATATTAAGAATGTGTGGTTGAGGCAACATGAAAATTATGTGCTTTAAGAATGTTGCCATGATCCCATCTATCTATTAAACCTGTTAGTACTTAGATAACAACGCTAAGGCTATCATTGGCTAGATCGATCGATAGATTGGCATCGATAATGTCATCCGCATCATCGATGATGCGGATGACATCATCGATGAAGTCTGAGGATGCGGACACTTCATCTTTGACTTTATTACCTGGTCCTTGTTCGTACTTCAACTAGCTACTACAAGTGGGATCTAAATCCTTCACCCATGCCTACAAAATGGAATCTTCTTCAAAAGGCATTGTTTTTGCATTGCAAATGTGCGTTGTTAAAAGAAGACTAAAACGTAACGTGATCGAAGATTGAAGACAAAGAACCAATTATTTGTTGATACTAAGAGACAATCGTCATGGCAAGCCCTAGATATAATATGAAGTACAATAGTGAAGCCGTTGATTAAACCCAGACATCGTTTATCAAACTAAGTACACAATTAACCTTGATATTAGACCTATTACTTCATATTCGCACCGATACGCTTTCCGGTTTCCAAAAATTACCTATTACACTAGCAGTACCTAGTATTAAAATTAATTATACATAAGCATATTACTTCGAATAAAAAGGGAGCGGTTTTAGGCACTTTGGGAAATACAAAAATAATACTGATCTAAAATACAGCAAGTACCTAGCTAATTTAAAGTAATTGAAGACTGGGCGCGGTGTATTAGCAATGTCATCTGTAATACCGGAATTAGTAGATTCACATGTTGATATGTATGTTAGGTACTTGGAATACGCGTTAAATGTTGCCAGTTAGTAGTAAAATAAAAGAGACCCACGTTAATTGGAATTGCAAGTGCACTACGCTGTTGGAAAGACCTTGCTAGGTACCCAAAACATAGACTACATCTAGGTAGGTGCCTCCCTACTAGGAGATAAGTATATTTTTTATTTACAAGTAATTTTGGCTCTCTGTTTTTATTCTATGATTAAGTATGATATTAAAATATTTCAGGAAGCAATAAAATATTTCACCATCTAAACGCCAGGGTAGCGAGAAAAATTAAATGAAAATTTCGAGGGCTTGATTACGGCGAAAAATATTTTTGTTTTCTTAGATAAATTTTCTTTTTACATTTCAGGGAAATTGTGTGTATCTGCATACCTACTCTTGTGCCCTTGTTGTAATCCCATAAAGAAGAAAATGGTTTCCAGGAAAGGTAAACCTACATTCCTAAATTCACAAGTACCGAGAAAAATATTACTTTAGCGTGTTAATGGGCTAGTTAGGACCTAAAAGGATATTCGGAAGTATAATAAAGTTTTATTGATACTTAAAGAGTTGAGAAAAAGTACATAAACAAAATTACCTAAAAGAGGAGGAGAAAAAAAGACTGTCACCTAGCAATTTATGTTAGTAATAAATACATAAATACGAATTAAAAAAAATATTTTGTATAAAAGCTGCCTGAAATCTTTAGCTAGTTAGTTGTTTTTCCTGATTTGTATAAATATTTTTGCGCACGGATGCACCAATATGCTAAACACTTCCGGTACCTATACCTAGGTTAGCCTTAGCACCCACTGAAACTGGAATGGAATAACAAAGATAATTCTCTAAAAATTAAATAAAAACTCACCACGTCAACTTTAATTTCCATATTAACAAATCACAAACAAAACGCTCACATTTTAAAAACCGTTCGTTCTAAAACTGAATTTATGGCGGCAACGCAAATAAGAAAAAATATCGGAAGGAATTTTCCGGCCAGCGACACACGCGGGCACCGCGGAGGCGTTAAAGCGACTGTTCAAATAAACTTGGCGTGCTTGTAGTTCGGAACATTAACGATGGATTGGAACCAATGTTTGAATGTTTGGGTCAAGGGGGACCAGAATGGATTGGAAATGCAATCTCACCTGAACACATAGAAACGTACCTATGGAAACGACGCATCCTGGCTAATTAGCAACTTAGCCATTTTAGTTATGGGTTATTTTTTTAATCTATGAGTGAAGATGAATGATAATAAACTATTTAGTTTAGAGTCTTCTTTGTTAACAAAAAGGGGTATTTGAGATTTCTCTGGAACCAATCATGTGATTTTGGCTGACCGGACTTTGACCTAACTGCTGGTGTATTATGAAATATCGTACACATGCAGCTTTGAAGAACTATAATTTTCAGTGATTCTGCTGTTAACCAACTACCTACTTACTTGGTCCATTTGATTTAAGAAAGTAACTAGTACCTTTCTACCATCTACGTACACCTATTCGAAAATAATAAGAAGCCTTTCGGTATTTTTTCACAGAGCATTTTTATATATCTTACACAAAACAAAGCTTTTCTTGAATAGCAAGACAACAACGCAGTTTAAATCTCAATCCCAGCCATTAAGACTACCTATTGGAAAATTAAGCAAAGTCCCCTGAACGTTGGAGGATCGGTTCTCGATAAGTAATAAATATGTTTCTTACTTAGGTTGATAAACTTGGAAGGTAATGAAATTCTATGGAACTTAAACTTATTTATTTGATGGAGAAGATCAAGCCAAAATGAACGCATTGAAATGAAGCATAGAGCTCGTGGCAAAAAAATTACAACCCTAACATTTTCATCTTTATGGTTAAACTTCATTACATACCGATTACCGAGATCCTCGGTGCTTCAGAAAGTGACCCCAGCATAACTATGTAGTTTGAAAAAAGCTAGATAGATGATGAAAATCAAATTAGTAATCAACCGTCATCAAATGAGACAACCTCCACGAAGGCCACGATACTGGAGACCTACGACGACTAAAATCATGTCTTGCAAAAAATACAGTAGTATCGGATTCAAGCGAGGCTGGATGCGAGCTAATTTTAGGTCTTCAAAATTTTGCAGTGCCATGCGCATTGAGCTATTACTACTACGTAATGTGTTGCCAATAGCGCGGGGCCTGATGTCGCCCCTTTTTCACAGTTATGTAGCCTAATGTAGCCGAATTTCAGTCAGCGGTAGCCTTAAAAGTAGTCCAAAAAATCGCTAGAATAAAATAAAAAAATATTTTAAATCCATTTATATAAATTAAACACTATAAACTTATAAGTACAATATCACTCAGCTTCGTCAGCTGCTAGCAATACTAAGGCATCTAGAAGACTTTCGGCGTCAGCATCTTCAATGGTAGATGTTGAAGCTGCTGTGCTAGTACCGGCACAAGCTCCACTGGATACGTACATTTTTCTGCCAGCATGTAAACTAACCATGTGATCGCTTGGTTGAAAGCTGTTGCAGCAGATACTTCTTACATTCTTAAGAGTACGAATTCTAAGAATGGCGATCAGCATGGGAAGTTGCATTCGGTTCCTTAATTTTGTCTTTACCGTACCCATTACGCTGAAAATTCTTTCAACGACGGCATTACCCAAAGGTAATGAAAGACAACGTAAGGAAAACTCCGCTAAATCTTTGAACATGAGGTTCCCTCCAGCATTCTGCATTTACAATACCTTTACCCAAAAATGTACAATATCATTGAGAGAAGCTGGATTCTATACCTATCGCAAACCTTTTACATTTGCGTGGGAGATGTTTTTTTTTCTCAAGCTTATGTTCATTTATGATTCAGTTAATTTAAATAGTTGTCCTTGAACTGAAGTAGCCTAAACGGCGACCAGTCGCCTTTCAGTTTTTTTTATCGCCATTCTCTACTGGAGTAGCCTAAATGGCAAAAAATCATCCGCGTTGGCAACACGTCGTATACAGGGTGGAATTTTTCAATGCCACCTGGAGGGAAACTACTCTAAATACCGGAGATAGCAAATTGTAAGTACTCGAAGGAAACATTCGTTTATTTTTTTAAAGAAACAAATCTGCATTCTCAGATTTTCGAATTAATTTATCATGTTTGTTAAAGAGATTTGATCCATATGATTGCACCTATCGATTGATGTATAAAAAGTACATGATGTTATTTTTTCGAACTTTAGTCGGTTCGATTCCCGAGTGTGGCAAGCGAATTTTCGAAAATCTGTGAATGCAGATTTGTTTCCTTTTAAAAATAAAGGAAAGTTTCCTTTGAGTAAAATTTGCTCTCTCCAGTATTTCGAGTAGGTACTTTCCCTCTGGGCCCCAAGTCTGCTATTTTTATAAAATTCGTCATTCCTACACGACGCCATTGTCATTTTGGTAAAAGTTCATAGTCTGCTAAGTTCATAATGATAGATCACTGGTCGGTCAATGGTCTCGTAATAGAATTGTGTTGGAATGATATTGTTGTATTGCCATTTTTAAAACCCGGTGGTAGAAATGATTTTCGAAAAACTACTATTAAAATTGAACATTTATTCATGCCAGATTTCATTTTATATATTTTTACATATTATTTATTAGTGTTTTAAGCCATCTGAATTAATAAGAAGTTCGTAAATAGGAAAAAACATTAAAATGTTCAACGCGGATTAATGTAAAACTTAATATTTTATCTGTTTATATGTCAAAGTCAAATGTGACATTATAGTTTACTCTCGTGTATCTGTTTTTGTTTCTAGCGGCCGGTGTTTTGTTATTGTATTTATTTTCATTTGAGTGTTCTAGTTAGATTTTTGTTTGTATATTTTAACCCCTAAGTGGAGGAGCTCGTGGCTAAGTAATAACAGCCGCTCGGGTCAATCTTTAGGTTAAGCCGTGCTTGCTTATGTTGGTCTGTGGACGGGTGACCACCCTTACACACCGAGTTTCCTCCGTGCCTCGGAAAGCACGTTAAGCTGTTGGTCCCAGCTGTCATTTGTAGATCTTTGACAGTCGTTACAGGTAGGTAGTCAGTGGCCCATATAGTCTGACAACCAGTCTTACCAAGGGGTATCGTATTTCCCAGTACTAACTGGGTTGTGGAGGTCAGTTAAGCAGTCGCTCCTTGTAAAATACTGGTATTCAGCTGAATCCGGTTAGACTGGAAGCCGACCCCAACATAGTTGGGAAAAGGCTAGGCAGGCAGATGATGATTTTAACCCATAGGTAACATGCATTTACAATCTTGCCTGCAGTTGTTGAACTCTAAAGGCTGCTTTACGCCGGGGCAACGCTATGCGATATTGCAGCATGCCACATGGCCGCATGCTACAATATTTTAAAGTGTTGCACATTGTGGCAAGAATCGTGTGGCTTGGCAACACCTTGCGTCATGCTGCTAAAGTTACTCCATCAGCCATAATCTACGGTGTCTTGTCCCCTCGATCAATCAAGTTGGTAGACCAAAACACTCCAATAAAATATACAGCATGATACTTTGAAAAAGGCACGATGTTGCCTCGGCGTAAAATACGCTGCCGCATACCGCAATTGCTGCATTGTATCGTTATTTGTAGCACACCATAATACGACGCACGCCACAACATGTAGCATGCTGCAATGCCGCACAGTGTTGCCCCCAATGATATTCTAAAGGTAGCTTTACGCCGGGGGCATCACTGTGCGGCATTGTAGCGAGCTACATATTGTTGCGTGCGTCATCTTTTGGTATGATGCAATTAACTACGGTGAGCGGCAATTGCGGTATGCCGCAGACTATATTACACCGAGGCAACATCGTGCCTAGATAATTTTCAAAGCATCCCAAACATAACCTATAAACTGTATGACGCACCAAGATTGTGGCATGGAATCCATAGTGTTTGGATAGAAGCTGTGACAGTCTGATACATGACGCAAGTTGTTGCAATGCCGTGTTGTAATATTGGGTTAAGGTGGATGCTCAAACGTAGCCCGCGAAATTCAAATTTTCTTACGTTTTTTGCAATTTGCAGGCCAGTGCTAGGTTGTATGTTGATTAAAATTTTGTTCGCGGTTGTAAGACGTATGTAGTTACAGAATTATAATCATCAAAATCATCAATACAACCCTCAAAGTTCATATTGGTGTCAAAATTACTTTTCCAAGGTCAAAATCATTCTTGCACCATTATGAACTTGGAGGGTTGTATTGATGATTTTGATGATTATAATTGTGTTACTACATACGTCTTACAGTCGCAAACAATATTTTAATCAACATACAACCTAGCACTGGCCTGCAAATTGCAAAAAACGTAAGAAAATTTGAATTTCGCGGGCTACCCTTGAGCATCCACCTTAATAGAATTTTATGTCTTTGATTTACTGGCAGCTTTTAAAGTCTATGGTCGTTGAAAAAGAAAAATATTATGAGGAAGAGCGTTTGAATAAAAATGATACAGTGACAGTCTGATATAGTAAGAGAAAGAATGTAGACGGATTTTATAGAGGAATTTAAATGTTGATTTTATTTGTAGTAACTTTATTTTGATGTATATGTTTTAAAATTATAAGTGGAGCCATGGCTTTGTGTTTTTTCATTTAAAGAAGAAGGGGATCCCATACGATATGATGGTATGACATTTTAAATATAACAACATGCCGCACAATGTGCAACATTTTAAATTATTGAAGCATGCGCCTTTGTGGCATGCTGCAATGCCGCACAGTGTTGCCCCGGTGTAAAGTATAAACTAGCCATATTATACAGATATGTTATTACACCTACAAAACCACGGAAAAAAGTGTGCCGCGGGGCAGAGCCAGCTCACATACACGCAGTAACGCAGAATAAAGGCAAAACAGGCCAATTGGCACGTTTTTGACTCTTCACGATTGCGCGCTCACAACATATCTGTTTAATAGAATATCGTTGGTTGCCCCGGTGTAAAGCAGCCCTATGTAAAGCATGTGTGCTGCAAACACAGGGGCGTAGCTACCGCCGTATATGCCGTATCAATTATACGGGGCCCCGGGCCACGGAGGCCCCCAACGCGAGTAAGCAAAAGTTAAAAACTACCCAATTTCTTTTTTTTTTCAGAAATAAATCTGTTAGCCGAAAAAGGCAAAGAGAGTGTATATTTAATTTTAATTGTTTGTAAAAAATTTGGAAAAAGTGACAGATAAATAATTATGATGAACAAATATTTCTTTCAATGGGGATGGCAACTATGGAACTAATGGCGCTAGCATAGCTTGTACCAACTGTCGTCATTGGTTAAAAATCTGTCAATGTCATTTTATATTTCTTAATAGCTTGTTATCATTGGACAGATTGGGACTAAGTTATGGACACGCCATTTACAATCAGCTATGACCAGCCTTCCCCATTTCATGCAAACTGTTTTTTTTTTTTGTGAGAAATCACAATGAGGGATTTTCTTTTTAGCTCTTCCCTAGTCGCTGGATAGATGGCGCTAGGAGTAAGTATGATAATGCAAGGAACGGAACCTAAAAGAACTGATTTTAACAAAGCGTGAGAAAACTAGGTTATATTCGGAAGGTTAAGCAAATAAAAGTGTCAGTCAACGAGAGTATGTGACGTGACACAATGTTTTTTTTTTCCAAGCGTTTTGGCTTTGGCACCAACTATCATAGTAAGTTCAACGCCATCTATAGAGTTCTTGGAGACTAAGTTTTTTTTTAATACCTCAAAAAGAAAACCTCTCATTATTTCCCTAGGGGCCCCTAAACAAATTTTTATACGGGGCCCCGCCAAGGCACGCTACGCCACTGTGCAAACACATGCAAAAAATCAATTTACTTTTTTACCTAGCTGCATTTGGCATTTGGCTGCATTGGGACGACCCGATTGGCGCAGTGGTAGTCAGGCTGCCTTACGTTCTTAGGGTTCCGGGTTCGAATCCCGGTCGGAGCAAATGTTTGTGTGATGAGCATGGACATTTGTTTCCGAGTCATGGATGTTTATATGTATATTAAGTATGTATTTACAAACAAAAAGTATCTATGTAGTATATTAACTATCTGGTGTCCACGATACAAGCCTCGTTGCTTAGTGTGGCACTAGATGGCGCTGTGTGTAATGTCGAGCAATATTTAATATTTATTTATTTAGGTTAACGTAGATTAACTTATATTTAATTACTGTTCTTGACATAAACAAGAAATAGAGCATCTAAATTTATAAAGTAAGAAATTAATTCTATTTTCTATTTTTTATTCTAATAATCACTCATCATGAGTATTTAGAACAATTGCTTAGAATAATGCTCTTTATATAACGCTCTTCGTCAGTCCAACACGATCCTATTGTCATTTTGGTAAAAGTTCGTAGTCTGCTAAATTCATAGTGATCGATCATTGTCCGGACAATGGTCTCGTGTTGTAATGACTTTGTTGTATTGCCATTAATATAAGACCCGTTAGTAGAAATGATTTTCGAAAAACTACTATTACATTTGAACATTTATTCATGCCAGATTTCATTTATTTATTTATTTACATATTATTTATTAGTGTTTTAAGCCATCTGAATTAATAAAAAGTTCGTAAATAGGAAAAAACATTAAAATTTTCAACGCGGATTAATGTAAATTTAATATTTTATCTGTTTATATGTCAAAGTCAAATGTGGCATTACTGTTTACTGACGTTTATTTGTTTTTGTATCTAGCGGCCGGTGTTTTGTTATTGTATTTATTTTCATTTGATTGTCTAGTTAGATTTTTGTTTGTATATTTTTATCCCTAAGACGACCCACTGACCGAGAAGCCTATATTTATTGATTTTATACAAAATGGTGATAATTGAGCAAATTTCGGCTCCACTTGAATAATTGGAAAACCACCAATGAAGGGCGAAGTTTATCGAAGGTAAAGATCTTGCAATTATTTGTTTTGACCATTAACGCCCCACTTTATGGGCAAAGTATGTCGCCCGATGTTACAAAATATATATTTTTTTATAGAAACAGACCATGTACCCTCTCGATGTTGCTCAATCAAGGCTGGATGCTATTGAAGCCAGGAACGAGGCGACTTTAAAACATGCTCGTGCAGGCCATCAACAACTCAGCTGCTGCATTGATGGACAGCTCCACCACAGAAAAAATGGTGAACCATAGAGGCCACTGTGTGCCAAAAAAGGTAATTACTAATTACTGTTGATTTATAGGTAAGTCATTCACCTTTAGGTAATGGTTTCACCCAAAATCGGAACTTCTACTCATTGTGTGTGCTACCAACATACCCACAATAAGTATTATGGAGCATTGAAAACAAAACAATAAAAATTATAATAATTAATATGACCCCTCCATCTAAGCTTATAAGCTTGTGTTAGGTTTAGGCTCAATCAGTAGTAGTACATTGGCCAGAATCTGACATCTTGATTGTAACTCTGATACTAAGCGCTAGGTTACACAATATGCTATAAAGGAAGTTGCAACTTTTGTATTAAACTTAATTTTGTTTTCACACAAACTCTGCAGAATTATATTGTCATGACAAAATGATTAAATGAAACAGTGTTTATAAAAAGAGTATTAATTTATTTTAACCTATAAGTATACCCGTAATTACAGGAATAACAATGTTCTGTTCCCGGGCTTGAAACGTTAAATCATATTTTGTCAATACTGTGGTCACTGTTAGAGATGGGTCGAGGGCAAAAACAAATATGGACAAAATGGGCATAAACTTGGCATATTGGGCATAAATGAGTTTACGCCCAAATAAATGCCCGATTACTGGGCATAAAAATGAATAACTTTGTTTTGTAAAAAATAAAGCGGAACTTAACTTAAAATGAAACCTAGTATCAGTAGGTATTTTGTAAATTACAATTTTAATGAAATATTTAGTCATAAGATAATCAGTCTTGTTACAAATATCACAGTTGAAAATTCGAATACGTAGTTATAGAAAATATAATTTTAACTCTCGTAAAATGAAAAATGAAGTGAAGTTTTGTAATTGGCGTTGATACTATAATAATCATAAGTAAGAAATATAGTATGTATGTTCGTAAGCTGTAAGACTTCCGAATAAAATAAATGTTTGTCGATTTTTACCATCATCGTGGTCCTAATTATAATTTCGGCTTGATTTTGATGTCTATTATGTAAACTAATAATAAGTAGGTAATAAAATCGCTCAATACAATGTAGCTTCAGTCATCATCATTATCACTAAAGTTGATAT
Organism: Xestia xanthographa; assembly: GCA_905147715.2. Taxonomy (NCBI): domain Eukaryota; kingdom Metazoa; phylum Arthropoda; class Insecta; order Lepidoptera; family Noctuidae; genus Xestia; species Xestia xanthographa. The sequence goes on from LR990655.1 coordinate 7,345,056, forward strand.
TAGTGTAACATCAACAAATTCTAAGTTTCGGTTTGTTGATGTGGATGTTGATGGGCGGGAATCAAAATCCTCAGGCGTATTGAATTGAATCGAGTTAGATTCATGGACTATCATAATCATCGCTTAAAAAATCGATTTCTGTATCAAAATCGTTTACATTGGACAATTGGATACTTTTAGATGGATCATTATTTTCCTTTAAATTCCAATTGTATGCCAAAGATGTAATTTGAGCTGCTCTTTCTGTAGTAAGGCGATTTCGTTTAGCACTGTGTATGAAACCATGGATGCTAAAAGAGCGTTCAGTAGCTGCAGATGTGCAAGGTGCAGTCAGGATACGAAGTGCCACTTTACTTAACGGCGAGGAACCACAAATTCCTTTCCACCACAATACGGCATCTACCTTCTCTGTAGCTTTCCATGTGAATTCTTTTCCCCATATACCATCTCTCGGTCTGTATTGAGCAAGATCAACTAGACCATCTAAATTCAAAAAACCGCCAGGTTTTGAATAAACTCCATCGCTTCCATCTCTTGATACTGAGTGAGTTCATGTCCTTCAGCTTTAGGGTTCAGCATATGTGCAGCGTAGTGTATGGGTTTGAGAACTTGTGGAGTTCTATGTTCCACTGCAGTCTTCAAACGTTCTATAACAGAAGTTTCCAGAATAGTTGTCGAAGTGCAAGCAAATAGCAATTTTGTTAGGATATTTTTGAAGGTCATATAAACTTTACTAATGATAAAATTATCACCCTCGAGTTCAAAGATCGCTTGTGTGATTGGTGCCATTATACTAAGACATTGTTCAACCATAGTTCAATAACCGGCCAAGTGCGAGTCGGACTCGCACACGAAGGGTTCCGTACCATTGACTATTATTTAGTATTTGTTGTTATAGCGGCGGTTTTGTCCCTAAATAAATAAATAAACAGAAATACATCATCTGTGAAAATTTCAACTGTCTAGCTGTCACGGTTCATGAGATACAGCCTGGTGACAGACAGACGGACGGACAGACGGACAGACAGCGAAGTTTTAGTAATAGGGTTCCGTTTTTACCCTTTGGGTACGGAACCCTAAAAACCATCGTCGAGAATCGTACTTTTGACGTCTGATGTAGGTTGGGTGTGTTCATGGACAGCGAGAATTTGAAGTGCAGCTTTATTGACTTTCAGACTTTTTAAAGCCGCCACATGACTCCCCCATCTAGTTTTACATGGTAATTTCAAGGTTTCACCATGAATTTCTTTGTCTTTCCGAATTTTGCTTAAAAGTGCGCTCAAAATCTGACTTTTTTTAATGCACTTTATAACTTCGGTTGCAAGATCAATACAAGCTTTAATGACACTCACTTTCATGGCATCTGCACATTTAGGCTATGTGCTGCGCAATTTAGAGGCACTATCCATGGATATTATATATCTAGATACGTATTTATACGTCCCGCTCGCTTAACAGGTAAAGCATACTCTTAACCTTATTATATAAATTTCTGGTTTATTGCAATATATTAGCTATAATCCAATATGTTTTTGTGAATTTACCTTTTCCGCACACTCAAATATAGCTATTTGAATGAAAAATTAAATAAAAGTTCTGTTAAAGTTTTTGCCCAGGCAAAAGGCATTTATTGGGCGTTTATGGGCATTTATCCGGCAATTATTCAATGCGCCCAATATGCCAGGGCATTAACCCATCTCTAGTCACTGTGGATCTGTAACAAAGAGTTAAATCATTTTATTAATATTTAGAGCATTTTCGTACTTCATCTAAAACATTAAGGTAGGTTTACAGTACATACCTGCTAATTTAATTTATGCATTTCTCCACAGTCTGCCAAGAAGAGCCTGCTGCAGTGCCCGACCTTCAAGAAGATCCCGATTCACCCTTTGATGGTTTTGATAATTAGGTGCTGCATTATTATTTTCCTCCTAAATTAAAAGACAGATTAGTGATTAATGACATGAATGACTGTTATTATTTTTATTAAAAGGTAATATTTGTGATTTGTTATTCAAATGATGATTAAAATTAAAATATTGAAGATCTTTTTGATTTGTATGAAGACTGATTTTGATTTGTTATTATTATTACATTAGATATTGTAACTTGTCTTTTGTTTTATGTAGTACTTATATTTACATTTCAGGTTTTTCAATTGACTTGAAATTCAAGTTTAAAATGTTAAATAAATATTTAGTTTATGAGAAATAAAGATTATTTTAAATGTTGATTTTTAACATAGCAGTATTATTTTAAATTCCATCTTCATTCTAAGTGAAATGTGGAATGTAAATCACCTATTGCAAGCCAAGTACTTCTAGATAAACTTCATCAGGTGGCAACGGTGCTCTTGCCATGTATGGAATGTTGTGCAATATGTAACATGCATTCACAATCTTGCCTGCAGTTGTTCGACTATAATGTAAAGCATGAACTGCAACCTGAAAAAATCAATTTACTTTTATAAGTACAACCGCAGGTAACTTAACTTTTATTTAATTAATACTGTTCTTGACATAAACTATTGCATCTAATCATTGTTATTGAGTATCTAAAACAATAAATTGCTTATAATAATGGGTCTTTACCTGAAACATGCTTCTAATATGCTGCAATGGGGAATGAGTTCTTCAATTTATTAACCTCCATATGAGTTCTTTCCAAGGCGAAACGACTTTACAAATTCCGCCTCGGGAATATCTTAAAAGGGTTCAAATAATCCCTTTAGGCTCAAAACGTCCATCATTCGCGTCAAGCGAAGGGTACGACGACGTCTTCTGCATTCCGCCCATCTTCTTTCTCTAGCATCCACTGCGTTGGCTAGCTCGAGAACATTTTGTTCGTAGTGAATTCATTGTCTCCATTCAATATTCCACAAACACGATCGAAATAAAAGCAATGATTGCACAATGACGTTCCACTGATAGGTTAGTGATCAAAAGAACTGTCAAAACTTTAGCAGATTACCGCTCTATGTTAGTCATTGTGTACGAGATTACCATTCTAAAACAGTGGTTGTTCATTGGAAAGCCATAATGACGCCATTATATTAGTAGATTACCAAACTTGTCAAAATCAACAAATAGAAGATCAACGATAGATCATTCTGACACTATTGTAATAGCAGACTTGATTTGCGTTGGCTGGCTCGAGAATATTTTGTTCGTAGTGAATTCATTGTCTCCATTCAATAATCCACAACCACGATCGAATTAAAAACCATGACCGCACAATGACGTTTCAATGATAAGTCAATGATCCAAAGGAACTGTCAAAATTTTAGCAGATTACCGCTTATGTCAGTCATTCATTTGTCATTGTGTACGAGATTACCATTCTATGCCATTTCTTTCAATGGAGTGTCAGTGGTTGTTCATTGGAAAGCCATAATGACGCCACTAAATTAGTAGATTACCAAACTTGTCAAAATCGACAATTATGAGATCAATGAACGACTATTCTGACACTATTGTAATAGCAGACTTGAGGCCCAGCAGGTGGCATTGAAAAATTCCACCCTGTAGAGAAGACAGCACGAACAAAATTTGTGCAACAATCATCAATACAACCCTCCAAGTTCATAAAGGTCGAGGAATGGCATTGACCTTGAAAAAGTCGTTTCTCGTCTGCTAGCACTGGCCTGCAAATTGCAAAAAAACGTAAGAAAATTTGAATTTCGCGGGCTACCCTGACGCTTTCACCCGTAGATAGAGAATGCTACGCTTTCACCGTTGCTGGTTGCTGTTTACCACCACCACCAGACCACAGATAATATAAGACAAAACCCAAATTTTGTTTTCTGTTTTTTATCAATTTATCGTTTGTTTATTACGGGGCCCGAGCAAAATAAAAAAGTACCTACATAACTGCATAAACACAATATATGGGAAAATAATAACAAATTTTAATCTTTTATCGTTCCTAAGTAGATACTTATAGGTATGGGTAGTATGCCTACTTATGTAAAAAAAACCTACTTCACTGTAAAGATTGTAGCTTACCTACATAAGCGCCGTAAAGCAGGTACCCAATTAATGAAATCACTGTCGATAGGGTAGGTATACTTACTTATGAGCTGGCGAAAAAGAAATAGCTTTGGGTCATTGCCTAATTGAACTACTTATGTACCTACGTAGTTTCTAACTTCGGTTCCAGCCGGTGTGTACTACGTACCTTTGTTATCATGAAATCAATAAAATGTCCTCTAACGAGAACGCCAATAGCATTATAGAGCAACAGATTTTGGGTAGGTAAGGTAATCACGGATTTCTGTTTACCAAATTGCAATATTCACAATAATAACAACAAAAAACATTGTACAGGGATTTCATCACCAAAATAAACAAAAAATCGTATAGCAATAACAAATCATTATCTGAAAAATTAGGTACCTACGGAAATAACAACAAAGACTTACCCTGCGCAGGAATTTAAAACTTGCAAACATGATTTTGATATTCTATTAAAACAATCGAAATTTTACCACCATTTCATTACTCATTGAGTTTTCTAAAGATTGATGATACCGGAAACCTGAGTCGATATGCATCACTTGTCAATTTTACGACCTGAAAGATTTTTATGCGACCAACTGAAAAACGTCTGGGTCAGGGCAAATATTCCTATTGTGCAAAAGACATTTCAATTTTGGTCGGATAACCATGAATTTGGGCGGGAAGTAAATATTTGCTTTGATGATATTGTAGCAAAGCGCCTGAAAGCTCAGCAATACAGCGCTTTTTTCAGTACTTCGTGTTTGGGTTCGAGTTAAAAGTTAAACATACTTATAAGAGTAGAAAAGAAACTTCTCATAAAAACGAAACAAACATAATTATTGTATTCTTTTTATAATAAAAATTGCGTCCATTCGATTTTTCTGTCATTGTTTTTTTGTTGTGGTAATACAATAAGCGTAAGTCCGATTGACTGACTGTCACTTTTTGCATTGTTTGTAAATAATACTAGAAATAAAAACACCAACATTTTCTATAGAAACTGTTCAAAATTTCAAATAATTCATGATTGAAGCGCTGAAGGATGCAAAACATATCAAACACTGCGCGCGCATTTCTCCGGTCTATAATTTGTCGGTAAAACAGTATGGATTAAGTGGGAAAAGTGTCGAATATCTTGCAGCCCGATAAGTTAAACGAGATGAATAAAAACCGATACTATAATTAGTAAAAAACTACACTCAAAATCTGCGCAAGAACTTGTTGCTGATATCGGGCGTATGAAAGTTTGAGGAAAAGTTCAATGAAAACAGCTAAAACAAGGACGAATTAGGTGTAGTTCAAAATGGATGCAGGTAAGTGTTCTTATTTTTCGTTTGATCGTTTGCTTGGATAGATACCATAAAAATCAGGAAAAACCTCTCAACCAGAGTAAAAATCCTTTACAAAATATATTCAGTTGTAAAGGTACATCTTGAGAATAAGAATTTAAAGTAAATAAAAACTTTCTGCAAAAAAAAAAAATCAATCTAAATCTTCACCGGTATTTTATTGTTTTTTTTTTTACGTTTACCCCGAAGGGAAGGCTAAAAAAAAGTCGAATTGGACGTAAAAAAGTCTCTCAAGTCTCGTTTTACGTCCAATTGAATAATATAAGAACAGTCAGCTGTTTCAATAAATCAGTGAGCATAATGTTTATCAATTTATTTATTAGTGTGCACTTTTGTTTATTGTTTTTTTTTAGAAGGCAAGAGGAAACAAGTGAGCTATGACCAGTTGACAGGTCTGCTAGAGTTTCTCAAAGAACATGAAGACTTGGCAAAGGGCCTCACTCGGGGAAGACACCGACGAGGCAAGTTTCATGCTGTAAAAATCTGGAACTTGTGCGCTAAGAAGTTGAATGGTATTAAGGACGGTGCTATCAAAGATGGGAAGGGTTGGTCTAAGGTAACAAAAAAATTCTAAGTAAAGAACTTATTAACAGTTTTGAAGTTTTTTGGACGTACTAGATTTTTTTGTGAACAAACTTGTTAGGGAAAGAACTATCAATTTACAAATTTCCGCTACTAAGCAATATTGCTATGTCATGTTTGTACGCATACAAGACATTTACAAAAAAAAGTAATTAAATAAATTTAGTAATCAAATAAAACAATTTTCACGTTTCAGTATTGGTGTGACTGGAAGTACCGCGTCAGGAGACGTGCACTTGAGTTGAAAGCCTCTAAGGATGGTGACAGACCACTACCTGAAGGCATGTTGCCGTTGTCAGCGATGGAAGAAAATATTATGTCTCTGATAGGAGAGAGCTCGGTTGATGATGTGGTCATCCTGAATGATCCTTTGTCTGAAGAAGTAAGTAATAATTGTGAACACAAATTATTATTGTTGGGAAAAGGGCAGGACCATGATGTTGATGTAGCATAGAGGCCGATAGGCTTGTGTCCTGAAAAAATCTAATTAATCCGTCATTTAGTAATATTTGACACGTATTTTTTCTTTTGTTATGTAAACCAAAATTGACGAAGATACGACGCTTTAAAATTCTCCATACGTCACGCCGTGCTATTATAAGTTTTAGGGCGTTGTGACGTCACGAGCCCCCACTCCTGAGTTTTGATGCGTTTTAGCTTTGTCAATAGGTATTACAAAAACAAAAAATACGTGTCCATTACTTTCCAATACTCTAACTGACGGACTAAATAGATTTGCAATTCATTGATGGTGGAAACTAGCAGTTCTAAAAGGCAACTCACAGAATATTTCTGTGTGTACTTGCATTATGGTTATACCCTTTAGCTATCAGTACTAAAAAATATGATAAGAAATTAGAATCCTCTCCTTCTTGACCTATTTGGTTTATCCCATTTTTTACTTTTATAGGATTTTTTTTAAGAATGTCACACATTTATCACTTGTAAAAAAATCTCAAATATAGGTAGTTAATATTTTAACTATATTTACTACATTTTCTAATTACAGGGGTTGGATGAAGCAATACAAAATTATACAGACAACAATGAAGACAGCCCAATCAATCAGTATTTCGGTGAGTTATCAGTTAAACTGAGAATTAATTTTATTTTGAGAGGTAGGGCAACAATCCATCATGTATACCCAGTGCTGGTTGGTCTCAATACTTTAATATGAAAACTAGTTTTTTATTTTTATTTTAATGGTTTTTTTTTTTCACTTTTTTTAGAAACAGAGGAAATAGAACCACCACCAAAAAGTCGTAAGAGGCGTCAGCCTAATGATGAAGCTGGTCCTAGCAGCCCGCAGGAGAGGAAACCTAGGGTAGACCCAAGGGGAAATATTAAAGGTAAGACCGTCAGTAATAGGATGGGACCTGGATTTTATTATAAGCATATGGTGGGTATAATATGGGCTGCGGGACTGTTCGAAAGAGATACCGTGGCCCCGGAACACAAAGGGCGAAGAAAGAACATGGATGGGTTTTAGTCAGTAAAAGTCTGACACTCCCTCGCTCCGCCCAGAGCGGTAGGAGTCATTTGATGATTGCCCATTCGAAAAAAAAGGTGGGTTTAATATGTTCCGAAAACTTATCTAGGTACTTGATTTTATATGTCTCATTATTATGTCGTCTGTACAAAGTGCGTATCCAAACCTTTTAAAACAAGGCCTTATTTTTTAAGGAATTGGGACAAGGTCTTCTAAAAGGCGAAGACAGCAGCGATCACCGATCGACTCTGACATGGAGCTAGGCGGATCACGCAGTACACCGGAAACCAAACCAGTAGTTGCCACGAATAATGAAAACTGTATTGATTCAGGTAATTTTTTCGTTTTTCGTATGTTCCTCCAACTGAACCTTATTTCAAGGATATAAGGTTTCAAATGGCTGAGGCCTTTTACGTATCTTTTTGATCTCCAGTGACTATCAAGCTTCGGTTGTACACCGAACCCCGATCACAACCGAGAATGTCATAATATTATTATTACGTATTATCACTTAACGGTGACTAACAGCCCGGGTACGGTGTAACGTCTTTCACGAACTTCAAACTCGGTCATCAATTTGTTGTCCACTATGCTTACATAATCGAAATAATATAGAATATCGATACGAAAGCGTCTGTCAAAATAGTTACGGTGACAATCAGCCACGATGACAACCAACGACGTCATATTTGGTCGCGACTGGTAATACATAATACGAAACTAACCATTTGACAGTTAATTGATGGACACTGAGCCCAGTTACTATAATTTCGAGCTGTCAACAGAGATACGTAATAGCCCTACTGTGCATTTGTCTGTTCAACGACATAAAACTCAACTGAAGTTCGGCCTAAATTCAGGGTATAATTGCTTGTGCACATCGGCAAGCGTAACGTGAGACGGGTGGTCGCCCTTAGGGGATAACCTTGGAAATGTAGCTCGGAGGCTAGTTTTGGAAGGCGAAGGACAGGGTTTTGGTGCAGCTTGAGCGAGGCCTATCGATGTCCAAGAGTGGACTTTGGGAGGTTGAGTTAGTTAATTGACTTGTTAGAGCTAATACTGTAGGCATGCTGAGACAGACCCCAGAGGTCTAATTGTGTGCTTTGTTTAAGTGTGTTTGAACATGTAATTAAAAAAAAATCAGCCGCTATCGAAGTTTATTTGTAAATATTCTATTAAAAAAGTTGTGTGTCCAAGGACCAATTTTTGGGAGTTTCCCCTCGAGGTTTTTTTGAAAATTCATGGAACTCGCGTGACCGTCACGTACGCTTTTCGTAGCACTCGTAGCCGATCCGCTACGGCGTAGCACCACTTAGGCGTGTGCGGGGCACAACCTGTAGCAGTGCTTTGACTGGGGCGGGGCCTGAGTGGGGATGGGGGGGGATAAAGAGGGGGAGGGGGTGTTGTGAGAGGGGAAAAAAATAGAAAATGAACACACCAATTAAAAAAAAAATTGCACACACACTCAGCTCGACGAAAGAATTCACAAGTTACTTAGTTTTCACTCCTCTTGGCAGTTCCCAAAGACTGTCCCGCATGTCTTTTTTTAATACTAAATGAGACCTTGTGGTCGACGATGGAACGAGCTAACCCAAAAGAAGCCTTTTAAAACGCGACTTAAATAGACTGGGATCATATGAATTGGGAACACGACATTCATTGTAGGTCGCGCGAAAAAGAGCGCATCCTGTGAAGAGTGAGCTCATGCATCTAGCATGGAACTTGAACAACACTAATGAAATGGAAATTAAACAAAACCATGATGACCATTTTTCAACGCGGTGGAGGATGTAACGATTTGAACCTGTTTTGAGACGTGACCTAGTTAGTCATTTTAGCCGTGTGGTATCCGGCAGAGTAGAATGGAACCAACCCATTACACTCACGGGTGTCGTATAAGGCGACTAATGTCTGAGGCAGAACACCTTGCGCCTCCGTAGACCAGAGAATGGGCAGCAGCGTTTTCTGTTAGTCTTTCATCACTGCGATCTCCAATCCGCCTGCCAAGCGTGGTGATTACGGCAAATTCCTCCCTTCATGGGAGAGGCTTATGTCCAGCAGTGGACGTTATGGGCTGTTGTTGTTGTATAGTCATTGGAGTTTCTTGTATTTATATATTATCTGTTCTATTCCCACAGATGGCGACGATAAAGCATCAGCTTTTTTGTCCATAGAGAGAGAAAAAGTATTCAGCACTGGTAAAATAATAAACACATTAGAAATGATACATTCGGAGATAGCACGACTCACAACTGTCATGGCCGACATCAAAGATTGTTTAGTTACTAATTATCGACATTTAGGTGTAACCTAAATAACGTTTTTTAAATCATTTTTATCTACTTTTAAAGTCAAAATTACAATTTTTTGTAAATTTAATGTGATATTGTGTATTATTTTTAAAATATTAACGTAAATAGTGGTTAGATTTTTGCTGTTGTAATTATTCGTTATAAACGTAGTTATACTTAGGATAGTTATGCTTAGGATTGTAATTAAAGTACATTAGTACAGGCAACCGCAAGTAAATGGTAACAATGTGACATTGATGAAACCTTTATGCCATAGGATTAAGGGTGAGTTTTGTAGCTCAAGTCTTACTAGAGAGGCGCTTGACTGTACAATATTATATCACACTGTATAATATATATAATCAAATATTGAGGCTAACTGTGGAACTAATGGCGCTAGCATAGTTGGTACCCAAACATCGTCATTGGTTGAAAATGTGGTAACGTCATTTTATATTTCAAAATAGCTTAACCTCATTGGTCAGATTGAGACCAACTATGGTGGCGCCATCTGAGATTTACTTTGCCTTAGCCACCCCAATAGCTGTAGACTTGACTCCATTGTGATACGTTTAGTTCGTTTACTACCTTGTTCTATTGTTTTTTTACATTTTTGTTAGCTTGCCCTTGACCTATGAACAAATAAACCGAAAATTAATTAGTAAGTATAGACGAGATTAGGCTGGTTACTAAAAACGAACTGACAATCCAAACCGGACTTATGTAACTATAATAGGTGATTTTCTTAAAATTATGATAAGTTTTATCTCAGGAATAAATATTGTTGTTTGGCCAGCCTTATTTTCCGTACACATCATGTCAAACTAAAATGTTCATTCCTCAGATAAAATTCTGATGATTAAACGCAAACAGCAGCAAAAGAAGAATCGCTATTAACTATGTATACATACTTGGGCTACTTGTATAACATAACTTAATGTATAGTTAAGTCTGCCTATAACAGGTATAACTACAGGTCGCGGCAAGTAACTCTAGCGGTGACCGTTAATGCGCAGAAGTAAAAAATAAGAATGTCTTGGGGCGTGCGTTCCGCCGATTGGCTCTCCAGTCGTATAACATGCGCAGCTCTCCCCTCCAGGTTTCGTTCAGCGCTTGAGTTACGTGCCGCGACCTGTAATGTACATGAAGTTTAAGTTTTACCAAGGGGTATCGTATTACCCAGAACTAACTCGGTTGTGTCACATAGGCAGCCGCTCCATGTAAAATACTGGTATAAAGCTGCATCCGATTAGACTGAAAGCAGATCCCAACATAGTTGGGAAATGGCTAGGCAGATGATGAATTAAAAAAAAAAACAGTTGTTTCCTACAAAAGTGCAAAACCTACACGGGAAAAATTCCCGACCCTTGCTTGAGCCAGCCCGCGAAGCTGAGCTAGTAGTTTTAAACCATCCCGTTGCGCGCTCTCGCTTAGTTTACAACCTTTGACCCTGGCTGGAGGACAGAACTGCGAGATGCCACAAGCCGAAAAAAAAAACGGTCAAAATTTATGGAACAGCTGATTTTTATTTAAATTAGTAAAGGGGGGAGGGGGCTTCAGAATGATATGCTAAATACGTGGGAATCGTTTGTGCGTCGGTATCCCTTCCACAATGTATACATAGATCTAGTAATGTCGTAAATAAGTATATAGTTGCTGCCAGATATGATCGTAATAGCGGTCATTGACCCACCTACATTTATTAAAGTTCTTAACCTCGAAATCCAAAAATAAGCCTGTTCAAGTCTTGAATCGTCATCTATCGTAATCTTCAACATCTAATGAAAAACGAAACATGATTCATTTGTTTTGGTTCGTAGGTACGAAGAGATATTAGGGAAAGGGCAATGACCGCTATTGCGATCTTAACTGGCACCAACTCTATAGTTGTAGTTGTATAGTTGTCCACACTACTATTAGTGTGGACTATGGTAAGCAGTGATAGGTTAGTAGTGTGACCGTCGGACCGACTGTCTGATTTTTCGGATTCATCTGCGTAGTGTATAATTATCACTAGCTTCAGTGAAGGAAATGACATATTTCTCGACGGCATGTAAAGCCAAGTCAGAGGCCCTTGGGCGGCATGGGACATAGCATAGTGCGAATGGGACTTTGTACGAATGGGGTATTCTGCGCCAACGGGACTTTTTGCAAATGGGTCATTCTGCGCCAGATCCATACAAACTCTGACACCAGGTTAGGCACTAACTACACGATAAAGAGGTAAATCCAATATATAATTTGCGTAGTCTTCAAAATGGTGTCGATTCTGTTGTGCACAAACTAAACTTAATTTATTGCTCTCTATACTACTCTAACTACAACTATAATAATCTTTATACTAAAAGGCAGTGCGAGAAAAGGACGGCTATAGCTATGAACTAAGTTAGAGATGTCAAACTAGTTTATGCCTTGCGCTTCGGCGTGTTTTTAGTCGACATGTTTTTACGTGCACCCTTCATTTGTATGGAAATATTAATTCCAACTAAATTTGACAGTTCTAAATTACGTCCGTCTCTTTCTCGTTTTATGAGAGAGATAAAGATAGCAATAGCCTAAATTAAGTTTAGTTTGTGCACAACAGTATCAACACTATTGTGTATTTGTGTATCGTTTTCCTTCTGAGAATGTTTACCAGTAATAATATACGCACAAAATTAATTTCTTCTATGGAGAATGTTATTATAAATGTATGTATTACCAGCTAATAATACTTGTAATGTGCATAATGATAAGTAGTTAGAACTAATGTGTCATCTTATTAACATACAGTTGTAGTCGTAGACTGAATATTATTAATTATGTATTCTGATAGCACTCCTACCAATACCAACCTAAATAAACAGATCTGATTCAGTTCCAATATTATAAACTTGTTTTGAATTATGATGTTTACTGTAAGTTCCTCAGACGACACAACTCCGATCAGCGTTTCCGAGTATCTCTATCTGTTTATGTCACGTCGTGTGGTGTTTTTCGGATTCACGTACGCATTGTTTATTAGGGTAGATGACAAAAGAAATCTAATTAGTCCGCCAGATTTTTTCTTTTTTAACGTAAACAAAAAATGAAGACGATACAGTGCGTCGAAAACTCCTGTGAAGTTACATTTGAGTACATTTTTTTAAAGAAAGTGACGTCACAAGCCATCTTTGACGCGTTTTATCTTCGTCAATTTTTGAAGTGAAAACTTCTTTAGGCGCGTTGAACACTTTTTGGGTGAAGGAAAAACATTGAACTCATCGTCACGTAACGTAACGTGCGGTCACGCTTCGTAGCCGTTCGTAGCACTCGTAGCATCCGCAACGGCGTAGCACCACATAGACATGCGCGGGGCATAACCAGTGCTACGACTGGGGCGGGGCATGTGTACTTTTTGTTTTCACTTCTATCGGCAGTCCCCAAAGACTGCTCCGATTTTATAAAACAAAAAACACTTAGCCAGCCAATATTTTTCGATAATCCTAAACAGCATCATATTTTTTTTAGTCATGAATCATCCCTATTATTTATCGAAGGAAAACATCGTGAGGAAACCAAACCAGCATGCCTGAGAGATATTTCTCGACGGCATGAAAGCCAAGTCAGAAACCCTTGGGCGGCATTTTTATGCCGCCCAAGGGTCGTGTGGTTAGTGCTTAACCTGATATCAGAGGTTTTCCTCTGACATCAGGTTAAGCACTAACCACACGAGAAAGGTGAAGATTCAGTCACGTAGAGGCGTAACAACCACTTCGTAGTGCAAGCTGATTAGAACTTTATTCTAACAGTGTTTCAAACGAAGTTTGAACCACCACAAATAGAGTTGCTAATTTTGCTCGGGGAAGAGCTAAACGCGAGTTTTATAATGCAAAAAAGCACATGATTCACTACATTAAACATAACCAGAAAAATATATGATATTCTTTAGGATATATGCTAGTATGATAGTGTTTTGAAAACATAATACAAGTAATTTTACTCGATAAAAAAATCGCGAACTTATCTCTAAAAATTTCTTAGAACGAGTAAAAACCGTACTAAAATCAATGCAATCATCCTGATTTTTTGGCAAATAATTCTACAACCAACATAACATAGTGTTTTACTTTTTTAGTCCAATCAATAGATTTTTTGTAAATCGCAAAAAACCACTCATTTCGCACTATTCGGCCCGCAGTGACTGACGTAACAACCACTTTGTAGTGCAAGCGGATTAGAACTTTATTGTAATAGAATTTCAAACGAAGTTTGAACCACCACAAATAGAGTTGCTAATTTAGCTCCTGTAATCGCCTTAACGTGCGATTGGACCATTCACTTTGTGAGTTGCAATAATTCTAAGTAACAGCAACGTAGTAGTACCAACGGGACGTGCGGTCCACTACACCTACTTTGCACACATGTCACGTTGTCTGTAGTCTGACCCAAGAAGGTCACACCTAATTCCACGAATAAGTTCTGAATGGGTGGTGTTCGTTGATAAGATTAAGGTCGGGGCTGACTGGGAGCGTTTGCGTATAGTTGAAGAGTTCGTATTCCAACAAAATATTCAGCCCCTTTAGGGTCCTTACAGACGAGGGGCACGTTGCCAACTGCAGATAAAATGCAGTCGTTATCTATCAACCATACCACTGCAGAATACATTACAAACTGCTAACTACACGAAGAAATAAGAATAGATAAGATATGGTTAGACAGTTGACAGTTTCCATCCGCAGTTGTTTAGCATACGCAAATCCTTGAAGATATTGGAAAAACAGAGCGCTGAAACGTTTTTGCAATACTCTTATTCTTAAAATTGAGTCCATTTTAGCCTTTGGCCTAGCTCTTATCTTTTGCATATGCGATTCCAATTTCCTCCTTAGGTAGTAGACATCGGTCACGGCCTTAGGCATACGATTTACGTCAAGCGATACGTGCGTTTGCGTGAGTCTCGCTGAGACTCGTGGCTTTTTCTTTGCAATTTCTTTTTCGCAGGCGTCGCAACACGCGTTTTGCTTGAGCGTGGGGTTCGTGGTACAGGGGTACCTGTTATCAGGAAAAGTGTAGCGGGCTGGAGTCCCACAAAAACCATATTAGTCTTCAAGTTTGAGGTAATTAACAGTAGAAAAGCAGCTCTAGCAGAAGTCGAATAGCCTAAAGAACCAAATGCTCCCAGTCAGTGTCCACCTTAAGACGTAGGTACATCGTATACAAATACAAGCGAATTTCAGCCATATCAGAATATCAATGTCGCGGGATCAAATAGTTCAAGTAATGATAATGTATGCCCAGGGATGTCGCAAGTGGTCTTAGTAGTTCGCAAGCCATGTGTCTATACAACACATCACGTTCTAGTTAGTAGGGCCAATTAAATAATTTATAATGAAGCATGTGATCTTTATCCTAGTTTTGTGCTTAGTCAGGTAAGTTTTTTGTTTATATTCGGGATATGTGTTAAAGTTAATCATGGCTATTATTACGAAGAAAGTGGTAGTGAAGTTGGTGATAATGAATATATTAATTGAAGCAATATTAACCCTTTCATAGATATCCTAAGCAATTATTCGGTACGTCACACCTAACATAATTGTATAAGGGTGCGTTTTAGGGGAAGAATGGGGGCTTTCTTTAGTTTTCCTTTCCTATTGAAAAGTACTTAAAGGTACCTAATATTACGCGTGCTTATAATGATGCAGCTAGAAGCACGTGTGCTGAATAATACACCATTAACTTCTGTTTGATTCAAGACAAATCTTACTGATGGGTATTTTTATTATAGGTATGGTCCTCTTTACACCCGTTTCTGGTCCTTTTAGTCGTATTCACATCCTTACCATGTATTTATTATTTCTTCTATCGGGACCACCAAGGTCTACCTACAATATTATAGTTTCTCTCGAAGACGTTATTTCGTAAAGACAATTTGGTCTAGACTCCATAAATTCGTCTTATGAAGTTTCTTTAAACCATGGTCTCTTAGAACTCCTGCAATATTTTGATCCTTCGAGTGGACCAAGAATATACCAACCAAGAGACCTTCCATATCCTGATTGTTATCACTCAGATTAAACACAATAACTGTATTGTTTCACCCAAAGAGTTGTTTTTGAACAAAAAATACTCAAGTCCCTGTTGTTTTATCTACTACCTACGTATTAACATTTTATTATCAGTGTCACTATACTTACCAACTAATTAGTAATTCAATGCCGCCATTGTTTTCCAGTGTATTTGGCAGAGTCGCTGAAGTTGGGCATCAAGATGATATTAGTAATTTAATACCAGACGTTAAACCAGTTAAAACCCAACAAAGTATTACAAACAATACGAATGTAGTGAAAACAGATAGTGACCATTTGGTTCACGAGAACCTGACTCATGAAAACAAAACTAATGTTTCTAAGAAAATGTGCGGTGCAGGCAAAGATGTATCTGATGATAACTTATTAGATGCAAATCACACTGAAACGAGCAGTAATGAAACTTGTGAACCTGAAGATAAATCTGACAATGGCACAGCGTTGATATTGACTCCGTTACTAAAAGAAGGTCGGATTAGGGAAGCGAAGAGGGCAGCTAGGGTGGATTCAAAGCATTTCTTGAGTTTCAAGAGCTACTCTGGTTTCTTGACGGTGAACGAGACGTACAATTCGAACCTTTTCTTCTGGTACTTCCCGGTGTTGAACAAGCCCGTGAACGCGAGTCCATGGATCATTTGGCTCCAAGGAGGTCCAGGAGCCTCCAGTATGACTGGTCTTTTTGATGAAATTGGTCCTTTCACTGTTATTAACGAAACATTGAAACGTAAGTATAATATTTAACTACGGCTAGCCTACCTAAGTACGATCCTACTCTTAGGATAATTATAAAATAATTATATTCTATAATCGCCGCATGGACACTTGGGCCCCACTATTTTGACTTCTACTTCATGTTGTCATGGTCCTTCTAGGACTAATTCCTAATCAGTAACCAAAGGCACGTCTTGAGTACCTATAAGTTTCATGTTTTCATTGATATTATCCTCGTAACTAATCATTACAGCATTCATGGTTACAATGTTAGCTTCATTGTCTTAGTCTTCTTGTTACATTTTATCTTCCGTATGACTGATTATGGATAATTAAGATTTACTCAGTGTTACGTTCTTTTACTACAGTAATTCAGTTAACTTACAATCTTAGTTCGCCGGGGTCACACTCATTCGAACGATTGTGTATCGGACTGTCGTTTACATTAAACTCCTCTGTGCTATGTCTACGTATATTAGATATTAGAACTTTAAGACCCAGGTTTTGGTTTCATTTTGCCTCGACACCTTTCTTCAGACGTGTCTTTAACAATAGATAGGTACTGACCACTGTGAAGGGGTAGTCCTATGACCAGATGAGGGTCGCAGGAGTCAGCAGTGTACAAAAAGCACTGGCTGGTCAATGTGATGACGCTTGGGAGAGGCCTATAGTATACCTAACAGAGGACTACGTCTTTCGGCAGTGGATGAATGATTAACCGAAATACGTACCTATAGTGATAAAGACACGGAATGTCTGCCGTTTAATCCCCGCAACCCTGTTGTACCGTTTGCGTTTCTTTGTGAACTTAGCTTTAATCAACGAAAGCCAATCAAAGACTGTCGTCCGCGTCGGCGCAATTGCAGTAGTACCTATAACATTCAATCAGCCTGCTTCGGACCACTCATTAGACTTCTGGCTAGCCCATTCTATCGTAAGCCTGGTTATTAAGAACACAAGGAATTCGTTCATCTATAACACTAAAATTACCAATTCAGACACTAGATATACCTACTAAAAAAAAAAAAAGAATAAATAGGTAATCCCGCCATCTTTTCTGTTCAGAGAACCATAATCACAAGAAATATAGTGAGCTTATCGTAGTATTTACGAGGTAATTACAAATCAGGAAAATATAAAAAAGTTATTGTAAGAATTCCTTTTGTAACGTAAAAAAACCGTATCATTAGCATTCTATGTTAGTAATGATAGAATACTTAATTGTTTGTTGCTAAAGGTCATCGGTTCTGAGTTGTGAAGTGTGGTACAAATAAAAGAAAATCTCAAGATTGTTGTGTGTATTTTGTTCATTGTATGCAGATGGTGTGGGATATTCCCGTGCAAACAAGTTATTGCCCCTAAGATGTATATGTTACATCAAGCAAGCATACTGTTATGATGTACCTACATATTATTATATGTTTTATTCTCCCCTAACTAATCGTGGTTGATGGTTCCTGTGAAATATACATCATCATCATCAGCCTATTAATGTTCCCACTGCTGGGACACAGGCCTCCTCTCTATGAGAGGGAATGGGCTATAATCCACCACGCGGGCCCAGTGCGGATTGGTAGATGTCACATGTCTTCGAATTTTTTGGTTCTAGGACCTCCGGGTTTCCTCACGATGTTTTCCTTCACCGTTTTGAGAGCAGCGGTGATGAAATAAATTACACAAAGTAATGCGCCTGACTGGGTTCGAACCCACGACTTACTGTTCGTAAGTCGGGGCCGCCACCACTGGGCCACCGCTGCTCACAGTCGGGGCCGCCACCACTGGGCCACCGCTGCTCATATACATAGGTAGTCTATATATAGCTATACCTGCCGGGAGGAATCATTCCCCTTGCGTCGAGTCCCTTGACGTCGACTTGTGATTTTTCTTGGTTTTGATGCACTGTCTTTTGTTTCAGCTATGTCCTCGACATAGCTGTCACAGAGTACAGTCACATTAAAAACGAAATATGGCTTTTTAATTAATAATAGTTATTTATGCAACTGTTGTATAATGAGGGGTATTAAAACACGAATGTGGGTTTATCACACGAGGCGAAGCCGAGTGTGATAATAGTATCACATGAGTGTTTTAATACATAGGTAATTATGTACAGTTGCATACAAGACTTTATCTACATCCATGATATGAATCCTCCATAAAAGGTTCTGAAACCATAGGGTGTTGTAGTCTATGTAAATTCATGGAAAGTTTAATTGCTGAGTATTTAATACAAACAAACCATGTATAGGTAATAATATAATTATTAACATTTTGGATTGTACAATTATTAAAATGCACAAAGCTTGTATCACTCATTTTTGTAAACAACAAAGTACTTAGTGCAATACGAATATCCAAATATCGAACAAAGATGGCGGGATACGACGTGTATTCGAATTAACCTATAAGTTTTTTTTTTAATTACGTCGCTGTGGTAGTGAATCGCACGTACTAGACAATGTTCTTTTTTTAAAACGAGTTGCATAATGAAATTCAGTACAACATTATAACACCCGTTTGGATGTTATAATGGTTATTAGGACACTGGCTGTTTTAATGTTGGCCATAAGCTAACTGTTTCAGATACTTTTATAGACGATTTATAGCATGGGTGTAGATAAAGTTATTTTGCTCATCCGGTGAACCGTATTTTAAATAATACATTGATAACCCACCAAAAAGTACTAGGCTAGCATAAGTTCAAGGAGTTGTGTATTTTTATATTCCGGGTATCTGAGTAGGTGTAGGTACTTATCCTATATGATTACCTGCACATGCAAACAACCCAGCTGGCATCGGCTGCCCATTCTTTATTGGGACAAACACTTGGTGGCCAGTCCAACTGCCGCACTTTGCAACTGCTGTACTCCTTTTATGGATCGCCCATTTCGCCCCCTGCCCCATACAGATGACACGCGGGAGCGTGTCAAGCCAAGTTCTGGCGCGTAGCTCACAGTGTGTAATATTACACGAACCATTTGGAGCCACTTTTGAGCCCCTCATAACTCAAAAACGATTTCACCTAAACTTGTCAAATTTGGCTCATATATTGAGACTAGCGAGATGTATATGTGTTCCAAATTTTATAAACATATCTCTAACGGTTATTTAGATATTAACGTCCAAAAATCGTCATTTTTATGACTGACCTATAGATCAAAACTATAACCCAGTTCCAGATGACCTAGAAAGTTCAAATTTGGCATGCAGATAGGTAATTAGATGAATACAAAGAAAAAAATCAGAAACTGGTAATTTTTTATCATTTTATTATAATTTTCACTTAACTTATTAATTAGTGCCTGTAAATCTCTATATGTGGATTTTATGGTCTTTACGTGAATATATAACGAGTTGAATACCACCCTTAATTTTCTTTAATCCAAATATTTTCGTTTTTGTACTTATAAATTAGAATATAGTAGATTTTCGTATTAATTACGCGTAACTAACCGTATTCTACAACCACTAGCGCCACCTATTATCATTCTCAGAAACTCACTCACTACACCATGCCACCTCCATTGATTTATTTAAAAGTGACACTATGGCGATGGCGTATGTACAAAAAGTAATGATATCCCATCAAAAACATAAATGTGAAATGAGAGCCAAGTTCAATATTATGATAAATGCCTTGGTTGTTGACTTCAACGACAAAAGAAGTGAAATCTAAATGGGTGCCAAGTTCAATGGTCAGTCCTGAAATTTATCTATAACAACATAAAATATCATTTTTTCTTATAACTTAGGAGAATATATTGTAGACTAAGGTCTTCGTTCTTGGCTA
Source organism: Xestia xanthographa (assembly GCA_905147715.2). Taxonomy (NCBI): domain Eukaryota; kingdom Metazoa; phylum Arthropoda; class Insecta; order Lepidoptera; family Noctuidae; genus Xestia; species Xestia xanthographa. The sequence goes on from LR990655.1 coordinate 7,365,310, forward strand.
GTTTTCAAATACGAATTATATTATACCCTTCGCAAGTTCAACCTGTTACTTCTACTTACTGTCGGTTCTTATTTAATTATTCCGAAAATTTGGCTTGCTGATAGAAACTAACCACCGAACATAATAATTCGTATATGAGAACTAGCCGAGTCAGACCTTAGTCTACAATATATTCTCCTAAGTTATAAGAATAAATTATATTTTATGTTGTTATAGATAAATTTCAGGACTGACCATTGAACTTGGCACCCATTTAGATTTCACTTCTTTTGTCGTTGAAGTCAACAACCAAGGCATATATCATAATATTGAACTTGGCTCTCATTTCACATTTATGTTTTTGATGGGATATTTTTTAGTCAAATAACATAACCCCGATAATAACATAGTAAATTCCAGGAAACCCGCACACCTGGTTGCACAACCACTCGCTGCTGTTCATCGACAACCCCGTCGGCACTGGGTACAGCTTCACCGATAATGCGGCAGGATACACCACTAATATGGCTGAGGTAATACGCATTTTCTTAATTTTTTTCCCAGTTTTCTTTGTCCTGTTAACCCCTTAAACTAAGCAAAAAAAATAAAAGTAGATAGTTGAAGGACCTAATGACTATGATTTCACGTCCTTTTTTTGTATGACCCCCGGTGTACTATCGGGGTCTTTTCCGCCTGACCATTTTAAATTTTTTTCGCCTAAATCATGCGGAGGCGCCGAGCCACGCCCCCTTAAAGTTTGGGCCTATTAGGAAAGCGTCAACTTTGGAGCGCAAAATAACAATAACTCTCTTTTGGCGTGCGTCGTCAATGCGCTCGGCCGATTCGGTATCTTTTCATTCATTTTTTCTACACAAAGTCAACGGAGCGGGGCTAGAGAGCGTTTTTATGTTGCGAGTGCAAGCAAAAATGAGCTTAGTGGTGGTCAGGCGGGAGTGTCCTCGATAGTACCTACAGATTGTTGTTCTGGTTTTGACTCTGTGTACAATATCAATCACGCTAAACGAGCATTTCTAAAACACATCAATGAAACACACAGTCATAACTATATAAATAAAAACTCAACTAGAAGTACTTATAAACATGGATCGATTTCCCTTCAGTCGCTCGCCAGTATACCTTTGGGCTTTTGATACTTCTTGTAATCTTTTTATTTTAATTATGCCCAAAAATACCAAAAGGCTTAACACGTGTTTCGTCATCATCTTTCTCTAGCTCTCATCCCAATAGCAGCTGGTCTCCGATTTTCCATACTTCACAAAAACGTGCTCAATTTTGCAAACAATTTATTTTCAGTACGCTAGCCACCTCTACATAGCTCTGAAGCAGTTCCTGCAAATGTTCCCTGAGCTGAGAACTGCCCCGTTGTACCTGGCTGGAGAGTCGTACGCCGGCAAGTATGTGCCCGCCATGGCTATGGAGATACACAAGAGGAAGGAGAAACTTGGATCTGACATTAACCTGGAGGTAAATTAGATTCTTGTCGTTTTCTTGTTGTATTGGAAAGTGCTTCCGAAAATGCAGCAAAGCATGTTCACGACATGTGTCACTGTTGAATAAAGTATTTCATATCTTGACCTCTTATGTTCGCTAAAAATACCCAGTCTTTAATCTGCCCACCTCATTCCGTAATCACGAATTTACTTTATGTTTGTCCAGGGCTTAATAATCGGCAACGCATACGTGGACCCAGAGATGATATCGCACATCGCATGGCCTTTCTACTACTTCGGTCTATTGGAGAAGGAGCAGATTGAGACCGTGAAACCGCTGATCGACTCGTTCCAGCAGGAAATCAAGGCTAACAGAAGTATTGAAGCTAAAAACGTAAGCTTATGTTACCTACCTACATTGTGATTTGGATTTCGTATTTTTGCATTCCAATTATTTTAGATGCAGTCAACTGTATCAATAATGGAAAACACCGTTTTAGCTTTGGTGCTTATGTGATGAGTATTTAATTATATAGATTCTAAGATAGTACTTCCTGTCAATAAAATCAGATATGAAAACCAGACGAGGAACCCTACACTTTTTTTCGGATGGGAAATCATTAAATGAGGCCTCCCGCTCTGGGTGGAGTGCAAGGGAGTGTCAGACTTGTACTGACTAAAACCTATCCATGTTCCTTCTTAGCTCTTTGTGTTCTAGGACTGCAGTATATCTTTCGAACAGTCCCGCAGTCCAGGCACCTTAAAAGTGAGATTTTAATTTCACGTTTTTAATTTTGAACGAAGTGTAGCACTTCTCAACCCAAAAAATATTCCCTGACCATTTCACGGGCTCAGAATCATTTACAACCTTACTTCTAAATCCACAGAAATGGAACAGCCTAGTGACTGTCCTACTCTTCATAACCCACCAAAAGCATGCCTACAACTTCCTCCGAGACGAGCTGCCGGTGGGAAAGTACGTCAACTTCCTGAAGACCTCAGAAGTCAAGAAGGCCATCCATGTTGGAGACATCCACTTCGGATGGGTGAACATGACCGTTAACATGATGCTGGCTCCTGACTTTCTGAGTACGACGAAGCCAATGTTTGAAAGGCTGTTGGAGCATTATAAGGTGTTGGCGTATTGGTGAGTGTGTTTAGTATTTTTACATTATTTTTCAGTGATATGAAAACCCTTCAGAGGAAAGTCGAAAAACGGTGGAAACGCGCTAGAATCCATTGTGTATAATTTTGAATTAAATTTTACTTACGTTTTTGCAGTTTGCAGGATAGTGGTTTCGATTCTGTTGTAGGTACTGTGCTGCACAAACTAAACTAAATTTAGGCTATTGCTATCTTTTACTAAAATGCAGTGAGAGAAAAGGACGGCTATAGCTATGAACTAAGTTTGAGATGTCAAAATCGTTTATGCCTTGCGCTTCACCGTGTTTTTAGTCGACACATTTTTACGTGCACCCTTCATTTGTATGGAAATATTAGTTTCAACTAAATTTGACAGCTCTAAATTACGTCCGTCTCTTTCTCGTTTTATTAGAGAGAAAAAGATAGCAATAGCCTAAATTAAGTTTAGTTTGTGCACAACAGAATCGACACCAGTTTATAATATGTTGATTCCAATTTGATTCGCGACCGTAAATATAGCACTAAAGGGTTATTATCAATAAAATCATCAATACAACCCTCTAACTTCATTCCATTGAGCGGCTTTTTCATGAAATAGCAAGTTGCAAAAAACGTAAGATAATTTAAATTTCGCGAGCTACGCTGGCGTAGCACCTTAGAAAGTGCTGATGCGAAAAACAACTGTTTTGCAGATTAGAGAAGTAATACTTAGAGATATTAAAATGAATTAAGCAGTTCCATCGATCAGACATATCTCTACATTAAGACTTCCATTCGAATATGTAATGTTATTGTAGATTATAGAAAGGCAATGGTGTCGATTCTGTTGTGCACAAACTAAACTTAATTTAGGCTATTGCTATCTTTTACTAAAAGGTAATGCGACAAAAGGACGGATAGAGCTATGAACTAAGTTAGAGATGTCAAACTAGTTTATGCCTTGCCCTTCACCGTGTTTTTAGTCGACACGTTTTTACGTGCACCCTTCATTTGTATGGAATTATTAGTTCCAATTAAATTTGATAGCTCTAAATTACGTCCGTCTCTTTCTCGTTTTATTAGAGAGAAAAAGATAGCAATAGCTTAAATTAAGTTTAGTTTGTGCACAACAGAATCGACACTATTATATCATAATTATTTCGGTTAAAATAATAAAGCTCGTTGTGTATCAACAACATACAATACTATCTTATCGCAAATTTTTATGATATGAGTTACGTTAAAATTCCACTAATATAATATGACTTCCGAGTAGACATTCGATCCGTATGAAATGCAATCATGATTAGACCATTCGCTGCTCTCAAATGACACGGAATAAAATATAAAGGTACCTAGCTGTATCAGCATTAAAAATGCAAGTGCGCTATAAATATAGGCGCCATATACACACATAAAAAAAAGTAAAAAAAAGTTTGTGATCACTAGCATAAGCTGATATAATTTTTTAAATTGAACTTTATCAAGAAAAAAACTTTGTTGTGTTTTTTTTTAATAGAAATACCCTGTTTGAAATAAAAAAATAAAACTATTTTTTATCTACACTTCTACACCAATATTATAAAGAGGAAAGATTTTTGTATGTATGTTTGTAATGAATAAACTCAAAAACTACTGCGTCGATTTTAAAAATTCTTTCACCATTAGAAAGCTACATTCACTCTGAGTAACATAGGCTATATTTTATCCCCGTACCACCACGGAAACGGGAATTACGCGGGTTCAACCGCGTGACGTCCGCTAGTTTTTTTTGAATAAAAACGTTTCAAAGATTTTGAATTTTCAAAGTGATCACAAACTTTTTTTGATGTGTGTATCTCAAAATGATTTTAAACCATAAATTATTGATAGTTAAGTTCAAAGTCGTATAAGAAAATTGTACAGTTTCTGGTAACGACGCGACGGGCTGGCTGAACAGTCGTACTTCTTTGGTATTTGCTATACACATCGACCTTGAGCTAGGCTAGTACGAGGTGTCAATCAATAGAATACACTTCCCACTGAAATACGGCAAATTTTATAAATATGGCCTATCGAAAAATAATGCAGAATTTTAGTATCATCATCTGCCTAGCCTTGTCCCAAGTCCCAACTATGTTTGGGTCGGCTTCCAGTCTAACCGGATGCAGCTGAATACCAGTATTTTACATGGAGCGACTGCCTATCTGACCCTCCTACTACCCAGTTAATAGTACTGGGTAATACGATATCCCTTGTTAAGACTGGTTGTCAGAATTTTGGGCTATTGACTACCTGTAACGTCGTGTCATTGACACTGGCTTGGCCACCATCAGGGATTTTAATTTGTCGCGAATTATTTGAAATTTGTCGCCAAAAATCAGAATGAGTAGAAGAGATAGATCGTAAGAATTTAGAGAGTTCATTCGATCTAGCTCTTGGATAGTCCTTATTAATTGAACTCATTATATCTTCTAAACTAAGACCCGATTAAATCTGTGACTTAGCGACATATTGCGACTAATTGGCGACGAACTATGGGAGAAAACAGATCTTCGCTAGGTGTCCTAGTTTTTGAGATATAAATGTGGCCCTGCTGGGGTAGGCTCTCTCCAGCTCGGCCACTTGTTCAAAAGATATAAACCCTTATATCTTTTGAACAAGTGACCGACAAATTCTGATATTTGGCGACAAATTTCGACTAATTAGCGACAATTTTTTTGTGTTATCAAAATTAAAATCCCTGATGGTGGCCAAGCCAGTGTCAGTCACACTGTAATGTCACTAACTGTCAAAGATCTACAAATGCAGTTTAAGTGAATGATATTATTAACTGGTACAAAACCGAACTTTTTATAAAGGAACTTGATGTGCCACTTCCCTACCTACCCACTTATTTGATTGACATAAATCACTTAAGTAGACTACATGATATTTCTAGACTCACAGCAGTCTGACCTTTAAATGTTAGTAATACAACAAATACAGCTTTTTGTTAATTGTCATTCGACCTAGAGTCCGGGAAGTGATATAAGATATGTATCATATACGTACCAGACTCATTGTTCCTACGTTTTTGTTTAGCGAAGGCTACTGTTAGCCTTTCAAATACCTACTCTTCGGACTGATGTTCGGTAACAATCACTACATACATATTATAAAAAAAAATATATATATTATTTAAAAAAAAAAAAAAAAAATTAAGTACACTTCTTAGTTACTTAGATATACCATTTTAAAATTTTCATGATGAGCCCTTTATCAAGCCGTTCAGGCTGCAGAGCGTACCAATCATTTGAATTTGGCGACAGAAATCCGACATTTAAAATATATATATATATATGCCCAGTGTCACTCTTACAGTAAATACCAATCTAACGACACCTCTCAAGCTAAAATCCAGCGAGCCGTTCAGGCCACAGAGCGTGCCAAACAATTAAACAAACATACATACATACTCTCGAAAAACATAACCCGATTGCCTCCTTCTGGCGCAGTCGGGTAAAAACAAAGTCCTCCGCCGCGTCTGTTTGTCTGTTCGCGATAAACTTAAAAACTACTGAACGTATATTTTCATGCGGTTTTCACCAATAGATAGAGTGATTCATCAAAAGATAGAGTGATTCATGAGGTTTAAGTAAATAATTTGTTAAGATTTTGTGTAAATTGGTAAAGTCGGAAATACGGAAAAGTCAAGCCGTCTGAATGCTTTCATCGAAAACATAAACAATAACAAAAAAAACGATAAACAGTACCAATTCGCAAAGGTTTCAGCCTGAGCGAATAAGGTCCATTTCATCGTGCCAGATAGGCTCATGCCTGTCCGAATATTCTCTCGTAAAAGTAAACGAGAAAACCCTTCTGTGCTCTAGTCGGTAGAAGTCCGATAAATAACCATAAATCACAAAGTCTTCTCGAGGCAGGACAAGTCTAGGGCGAATATGTCATTTTATGTCCTACCGAGTTCACTGACAGTCTGCCACTTTCCACCCTAGGTTGAAAGTGGTCGACCGTGAGTGAACTCGGTAGTAAAAACTCGCTTAAAAACTTATTTGTTAACCTTTGCTTGTAGCGGTCAACTGGACCAGATGCTGCCCTGCGTGTTCACGTCTGAGAACTACCGCACGTGGAAATGGAACGCCTCACAGGAGTTCCTCAACGCTACTCGGTTCCCCTACATTTTTAACAATAAACTCGCTGGGTAAGTAACCTATGTATATATGTATTTCTTTAGCTGCAGTTTTTGTATGAAATAAGTATGCAATAGCACAATTTACGAGTAGGTCTCCTTTTTATTTTTTATTTTTTTTCGGATGGGAAATCATCAAATGACTCCTCCCGCTCTGGGCGGAGCAGGAGGGAGTGTCAGACTTTTACTGACTAAAACCCATCTATGTTCCTTCATCGCCCTTTGTATTCCGGGGCCACGGTATCTCTTTCGAACAGTCCCGCAACCCCGGCAGGTATCGGTCCTTGCGGACCCCTTCCTTTTTGCTGACTCTCTTTGAGGCGCGCGTGGAACACGAACGCGCCGTCGACACGGCCTGTCGTCATGAGACGGACGTACGGCAAACTAGCCCATAGCTCTCCGTACACAGGCCTGCACGAGTAGTTCTCCTGGAATGAGGATAAGAATTGTTTGATTCGGCTATGTCCATCGGCGCGAGCATGATTTTTCTTTTGGTTGCAATAATGAATAATGCGCGCTCGAAAATGTTTTCACCACGCTTGGGTTGTGTTGGGGGTGCCATTAGAATTATGTAGAAATAAGTGTTTCATAGTTTTTTAATCCTAAATCTAAAAAAAGCCCCGGGTTTATGCTCGTGTGCTTTTTTGCACCTCCTCCTAGCGCCCATGGTCATGTCTATTTCATTAGATTGAAAGAATACCTTCAGATTCTTGCAGAATTGAAACAATAGGTAATTAGATTAGAATTGGCGCTTAGACAGTTACTTATATGAAACGTATCATTATGCAAGGCGGTAATTCATGCCGTTTAATTGTTAAAAAAACTTGGTAAGTATTGGGTTTTTCATCAAAAATGTCTCAGTAGCAGCCTCGGAGTCTAGATTTGTGCCCGGATGATGGGAATGGGCTCGCCCCTTATTACATGGGCCTTAAACGAAACTAGCGAAATGTGGGTGTACGGTGGGCTTCATCAATTGGGTAGGTACTTACCCTAGTACCAGTTTACTACACGTACACAGACCTTGTAGAAACTAGAACAAATTTCCATGCGTTCAAGCGTTTTTGCCATACCTATTATTGGAATCAAATATAACTGCTCACAACTTAGGACCCATTAATGTTAATATTTATCCGTGGTGCTAGACAACTGGGCCTATCCCAGTTGTAAACGTCCCTTTGCGCCTATTGGCCTTGTTTCTTTCTGTCTCCTGCTGATATGGAGGGAAGTGGAAATTACGGATTTTTCTACTCCTCCGCTATACTTTTCTGATTAATTTCGTTGCGGGATCCAAGACAGTTAAATTCATTTTCTGGGACTTCGTCGAGCTTCATTGTCTCGGCGCATTTCTGGTGGTCGCCACTGTTGATTCTGGCTTTCAGGAGTTACAGTGGTTTGGGAACAGTGTGGCGGCGGGCTTGTCCCAATTAAAAAAAAATTACCCTAGTACCGGGGTTCGAACGTAGGTGCTTTCAAGCTATAGGTACTATTATGTACACGTCTGCCTATCTCTTTAGGGATTATAGGCGACATGTTATGTTATTTGTTAAAATATACCGGTCACTTTAGAGTTACACTCAAAAGTATTTAGGGGGAATCCGGGACCGCAGTCCAGTAGGGCTATTACCGTATCTCTGTTGACAGCTGGAAATGACAGTGACTGGGCTCAGTGTCCATCCATTAACTGTCAAAAGGTTAGTTTCGTATTATGTATGACCAGTCGCGATCAAATATGACGTCATTGGTTGTCATCGTGGCTGATAGTCACTGTAACTGTTTTTGACAGACGCTTTTGTAGCGATACTTACATTATTTCGATTATGTAAGCATAGTGGACAACAAATTGATGACAACTGAGTTTGAAGTGGCTTTCGTGAAAGACACCGTACCCGGGCTGTTAGTCACCGTAAAGTGATATCCACTCAGTGCGATACGTAATATACCAATATTTTGACATTCTCGGTTGTCATCAAAGTTCGGTGTACAACCGAAGCTCGAAGCTATACTGGATATCTGAAAGATACGTAATAGGCCTACTGGTCCAAAAAGCCCCTCGACCCAAAAGTGGGTGGTCGGTCATCCCAACATGACATACCATTACCAACCTTTTGACGACCGATTTACTCGACCTATTTGTACTAGACTCGACCTGACTCACGAGTACTCACGAAGTCACGAGGTGACTCACGACTCAGACTGTTATTGACACTATTTATTTTCAATTAGGTATAAGAACTAGTCCAATGATATTCTATTTACTTTACAAAAAAAGAAAACAACAAAATTTTTACAAAAAACTTCACAAATGTTGACTCTAAAAAATAAAAAGAACTGTGAGCACGCGTGTCTCCTTGTGACTTTGTGATTGTAGTCGTTTAGATTTATATCTGCGGTTTTGTGACGTCACATTTTATTAATAATACTTAAGATAATCAGTTTTATTAGTCTCATGAAAATGAAATATTGACCATTATGAGCTTCAACGACCCGTCTTTAACTGACAGATTCTACAATATTTTAACCAGCCGAATTCTACATCTGCTGATAATTAGGAAGAAAAACTTTGGTGCCACTGCTTGTGTTGATAGCAGGGCCCAAGTTTGAAGTTTCAATCTGCTCAAACGGAAGGTTTTGCTGAGTTTAGCAAAAACTTCAGTTTTTCGGTTTCATCTCATTTTCATCCCTATGACTATGGCCCAAAAAAAAAACCTTTTCAGAACAAGATACTTTTCTTAACTTCACAAACTTTTCTTTAAATGTTTATACTCCATAGAGTGTCCATGGAGTTTCTAGAGTGTCCGTGGAGTTTCTAGAGTGTCCTTGGAGTTTCTAGTGTACATGGAGTTTCTAGAGTGTAAAATCTCTTTGCAGTGATCCAACATTATAGATACGTTGCAAGAACAACATTATACAGCAGATTTTAATACAGACATACATCTACAATTCTACACTAATATAGACAAATAAACAACATAAATCTACCTACAAAGAGGAAAAATAATATTTTTGTGCGTATGTTTGTAATGGATAAACTCAAAAACTCCTACGCCGATTTTAAAAATTCTTTCACCATTAGAAAGCTACATTCACCCTGAGTAACATAGGCTAGGTATATTTTATCCCCGTAGGGTAGACTGGGTACGGTTGTGACAATTTTCATTTAAGGGCCAATAATATTGTTAGTGTGGTAATTAGATATATAAAATATGTATTTTATTGTGAAGAGTACATTCGCCTACGTATAAATACTAAAATTATATTTCTAAGTGTTATGGTTAATCCATAGAAGCAAGTTAGAAAAAAAAGAGAAAATGTCACTACCGACCACAACCCAGGGACGGTTGTGACAGTACTCGGGATTGGTAGTGACGGGTTCAATAAATACACCGAAATGGTCATCAATCACTTTTATTGCACGAAATAGGTATCCATTTTCCTTGAAAAAAAAAAATTTTTTTTACGTAACATAACAACATACAATGTTTATAAGTTTACGGCACTGTAGTATCTACAGCTATTACAAAAAATCTTCATTTATCAGTCTGATTACTTATAAATAGTACCTACCTACTTTGATTAGTCTTAAATTGCAGTACGAATAAATACTAAATGACTAATGAATACAATATCACAATCAACTTGAAACATTTGTTTAAGTTTAACAACGTATACAACTTAAAAAAAAAATTAGAACAATTCTTCAATTTACATTAAAAATGTTCATCAGATACCCAAAGTACTCCTTCGAAAAAAAAAACTAAACAACACTATGACAATATAAAATAATGTACGTAAAAAATAAACACTCCTATTTAATCGCTAATGTTTAACTAATAATTTAAAAAAAACACTCATTACTGTATCTGTACACATTTAACAACAATCATCAAAAAACATCGAATAAAAATACTTACTTTTTACTGTCAAAAAGCAAAGAGGGTCTCTGCTAACGTCCACATCGCGCGTTGGCTGACGCAACACCGTGAAACATGTTCAGAGCCGCATGCCGCTCCCCTCACCCCTTGCACCCTTCCCGGTATTCCCTAAAGTTTCGGAAATATTACGATTGTCACAACCGTAACCTGGCACAACCGTACCCAGTCTACCCTACTCCCACGGGGACGGGAACTACGCGGGTGAAACCGCGTGACGTCCGCTAGTACTTAATGATAAAAAATACACGTGACTTTTTTATCACTTTCCAAAAAAAGTGGGTAAATTAAGTGTACGGGGTAGAAGCTTATGGCATTCCTAGTTTTGTACCTACATATTTTTCTTTTAAACCAAGGCCTAATCTAACCTAACCCTTTTCATCTAGATACCACAAGACAGGCGGTCGTCTAACAGAAGTAGTGTTCCGAGGAGCCGGCCACATGGTTCCTCTGGACAAGCCAGCCCCCTCCCAAAACCTGGTGGCTCGCTGGACCCACGACCAGCCACTCAGCAGGAGATTCGGCTTGCTCGAAGGATCCTTCATTCAGGACTACATTCGTAATAATTCTATGATCTACCTCTGATTTTGTATAATAAATATTTTTAACTGGTGTTGCTTTTTATTTCGTACTCTGACTCTATAGGGAGGATTTCCGAATATAAAAGAATCGTTACCGTGCTGTTGTAGGCCATTAAATTCATAAGTTTAAAAACTGTAGCTCGTTACACCAATGGTTTAAGTAGGTATGCTAAGCCATTTTTAAAGTTTATTTTACACTAGCTTCTGCCCGCGACTTCGTACGCGGAACCTGTTGCTTATGCCAGCGACAACGGGGTCGTCAAAATTGAAGATCTGATACGTCTGATGTCGAAGCGCAATTCTCTATCCGTCTCCAACTCGCGAGACAATGCGTGACCTTCACGATCAGCAGTCAGTCGCGCATCACGCCAGCCCGCGACTTCGTACGCGGAACCTGTTGCTTATGCCAGCGACAACGGGGTCGTCAAAATCGAAGATCTGATACGTCTGATGTCGAATTTTAAGAGCCCGGGGACGGGAATACAACGGGATGTGCGATACGATTCGAGACGTTCCAGATCTTTCATTTTTGTAAGTCAACAGGAAATGCCCATCCGAGTAAACATTTCTATAAGTCAACAGGAAATGCCCATCAGACCAAACAACACTTGCTAAGACGTCATTCCTATGTGTTATGGTGTAGCTGGGCTCTTGGAGTTCCACAACAGGTGTTCCAGATCTTCGATTTTTATTAGTCAACAGAGAGTGCTCATCAGATTGAACAACTTCTGCTAAAACGTCATTCCTATATATATGTTTTATTGTAGCTGGGCTCTTGGAGTTCCACATCAGGTGTTCCAGATCTTCAAATTTATTCTCTCAGCAGAAAATGCCCATCACGTGGAACAAGTTTTGCTATGGTACCATTTTTGTATCTCTTATAGTTCAGCTGGTCTGTTGTGGTTCTGCATCAGGTGTTCAAGTTTCCAAGATAAATTATAGCCTATATCTTGCCCAGACTTAATACCTATACAACAACAAAAAAATCATTCAAATCCGTCCAGTAGTTCCGAAGATTAGCGTGTACAAACAAACAGACAAACAGACAGAATTTTTTTTTTGGATTCGTGCTCTTTTACTGTTTCTAAACCCCCCTCAATTATTATTTTTTTAATATATTCAATGTACAGACAAAGTTTTTCTACTGTTTTATTATATGTATATAGATTAAGGTGGATGCTTCTACCTTACTTAATGTTAAAAAAAAAACCTTAAAAAATAGTGTAGCCCGCGAAAATCAAATTTTAATTATAAATGACTTTCATGAATGAAATAGTCATTCAATAGGATTTAATGTAGGTACTAAGTACTTAGTAATCTTAAAAATCTTCAATACAACCTATTGATGAGTTTAATTATTATAATTATCTAAATACATACGTAGATATTACGGCCGCGAATCATATTTTGTGCAACATACAGCCCAGTGGTAGCGGCCCCGACTTACGAACAGTCGTGGGTTCGAACCTAGACAGGCGCATTACTTTGTGTAATTTATTTAATCACCACTGCTCTCAAAACGGTGAAGGAAAACATCGTGAGGAAACCGGCATGTCCTAGAACCGAAAAATTCGAAAACATGTGACATCTTATAAAACACATTATAAAACACATATAAACGGGTATTTTCGCGAATTTTTACCTTTAATATTTTCCCGACGTTTCGACCGGATTGCACCAGCCGTGGTCGCGGGAAGACTGAAGTATTGGAGGTACCGCCACAGCAAAGCGAAGGTGTTTATTCAACTACCCTCACTTGATCTTCATAAATGTTAATTAGGGCCGGTTCACACTAGGACAGCACACTACACTAACAGTGTCCGCATACTGAGATGATTTCACCTTCGCTTTGCTGTGGCGGTACCTCCAATACTTCAGTCTTCCTGCGACCACGGCTGGTGCAATCCGGTCGAAACGTCGGGCAAATATTAAAGGTAAAAATTCGCGAAAATACCCGTTTATATGTGTTTTGATCATGTGACATCTACCAATCCGCACTGGGCCCGCGTAAAGTAAAGTAAAGTAAATTTTTATTTAAAAATGTGAATGGTATGGTATGGTGGATTATAGCCCATTCCCTCTCATTGAGAGGAGGCCGTGTCTCAGCAGTGGGAACATTATAGGCTGATGATGACAGCATGAATTGACCAGCAAATTGAAGAAAAAAAAAATCGCGGACTTTCCTGGCGCTTCCACCATAAGCATGCATACTTTAATGATTAAACCCCTTTTTTTCGGATGGGGTATCATCAAATGACTCCTCCCGCTCTGGGCGGAGCAGGAGGGACTGTCAGACTTTTATTGACTAAAACCATCCATATGTTCCTTCACCGCCCTTTGTGTTCCTGGGTCATGGCATCTCTCTTTCGAACAGTCCCGCAACCCCGGCAGGCATCGGCCCTTGCGGACCCCTTCCCTTTTGCTGACTCTCTTTGAGGCGCGCGTGGAACACTCCTGCGCCGTCGACACGGCCTGTCGTCATGATGCGGACGGACGGACGGCGAGCTAGCCCATAGCCCACCGTCGATTAAACCCCTTAATTTTCTTACATTGATCGAAGGATCTAAGGTAAGGATAAGCAAAACAAGAGTGGTCTTCTTATTGATTGTGTCATAGCTGATTTGCAAGATTTTCTATTTTCCCTATAGAATAGTGACAAGTTCTCACGGTTAGGTACCTACCTACATGCGTCTTTTATTAACCACAAACCAGTCAGCATGCGATCCAGTGAGTAATCGGAAACGTCGCTTGCATGCTCGTCAGAATTCTAGACAGGTACCTACCTACATATTTATAATGGCCTCAGCAGACATGCTGCTACTTGCAGCGAAGATCACTTATAAAGGCTCTTAACTAAAGGCTCGTTTAGGATGCCATTAGCAGAAGAAAACGTGTTGCGACCCCAAATAAGGACAAGCGCAGGAAGATGCTGAATTATTTTTTGTTTTATTTATTTGGAAGAACCAACAATATATGCATGATTTTTTTTTATCACTCTAAACAAAGCGTATATCATCAGAATAGCAAAGTGATTTTTTTTAATCTATAAAAAATACGAAGATACCTATTAGCATTTGAAACTGCTGATTAGACAGAGAGATCCGATACAGCGAATGACGTCATTCGCTGCATCGACGTACAAAATCCATATTAAATTCCGTTTATCTAGAAAAAAGTTTAAATGGTTAAAACTTTCGTGTTGTTTGGCCAATTATGTCTTGTTTTCGCTTTTTGTCAGTATTTTTATAGTACTACATTCCGTATCAAAATAAAAAAAAAAAAAATGCGGTACCTATTCCCTATTACCTACACACTAAATACCTAGGTACTTACCTATTAAAAAAAATAGAATTTAGGGAGTTATACAAATATGCAACCTTTGTGCAACCAACAACGTTCTCCACAGATTCACAAAAGACATAGACAATTTTCGAAGTAAAAGTCGAACAGAATAGATAAGTTCATAAGATTGATGCCATTAGTAACGATTTCGTGACCACATCTGCGGAACATGCGAACGTAAGGAATAACACGACGCAGCATACTTAGATGAAGTGTCAAATCTCCCATCGCCAAGTGACATATTATTTGCAAATTAATGCCCTAAGGTAGAAAGAAGTACCTATGTACTTACAAGGTAAGTAGGTAGGTAAATATATGAGGTTTAATCTGTGCCTAAGGCATGCTAGCAAGGCAAGGACTAAGACAACACGTGTCGATATATTTAGTTCTCACGTGCACTATATAATCCAGACCACAAACCGCAGTGCCATAAATATTGCAGTTATGTGTAGGTAATTACTGACAAGTCGACATTGTTTACAAAACATTAATTAGATACAATAGCGGTCATGATGCTGATAGAAATTATATAGTGTAAACAGATATCTCTTTATGTGCAATAGATACCTTGCTCTAAACTGGACAACTTTCCCAAGGAAAATGGGTAGTTTTTTTGGACTTCATATGCAAAACATTGCATCGGCTGAGCCAATTAGTAATGAAGACTTCCAAACACCACAGTAGTGTACCCCGGAGGGACACTTAGCGTCAGCTATGTTTTAAAATCCCATAAATGTTATAAAGGGACTAGCCTTTTGTCATCAACCGGGCGCAAATCCAGACTCCGGGCTAGAACAGAGAAAATAAATGATGTAAAACCTAATTATGGTTGAACTGTGGCTCTGCCTGCATCTGCAGCATCTGAACTGGACAGTATTTCTAAACGGTTCAGATAGCAGGAAAACTGGTAACAGTGGGTTATCAGTTTGGTTGGCGGCGGAAGAACGATTGCATCAGCAATCGTCAACAGCGGCAATCAGAGGTCGAGATTACTCGAGATAGAAGGCTTACTGCGCATCCACCAACCCGCCTTACACCAGCGTGGTGGGTTTATTGGCTAATGGTGCCGATTCCCTTGTTTACAAACTAAACCAAATTTAAGTTCAGTGCATCTTTTTCTTTCTATTTTATTAAGAAAAGGACAGAAGATAAATTTTAGTTATGTTCTGTCAAATTAATCGCGACTGTTCATGACTTAAAAGGAGACGCGAGTACCGGCGGGTTAAGAGGGCCCTTCCCGGCGCGTCTATCGTCAACGCGAGCATGGTCGAAAAGCTTGTTGTTTCATCCAGAGCCACAGCAGTGATATTCTTTCAACTCCCCTGTCTTACCTAGCCCCGATCCCGCATTACTCGTCACACGCGCACCTCATGCCGCCTAACGCGAGGACATTGAACGAAAAATTGGGTTCGAAAATGTATAAAACTTGTTCCAGGATTTTTTTTTTTTAATAAGTCTTACAAGTTTGTGAAATAAATAATTGTCATTTAGAATCTCCACTACATTTGCAAGGCTTCTATCAGGATATTTTCTTTACTTTTACAATTTATGAGTACATTATGAACGGCCAAAGTTGAGGTATAAAATTTGTGCAAAACAGCAATTTTTTACTGAATTTGTTTCTACAACTTTTTGTTTTTTGCTTTGATAAAAGCCTAGATATAGTCCACAAGATACCTATCAGTTCAAAAAAAACCCCAACAACCCAAGATACACATTCAGTGTCTCAAAAGCGTCCGCATAAAATACAGGCAAAATTACTAATTTTGCGTCTATTTCAATTAGTCTCACGTCGCTCGCGTAACTACCCGCTAGTTACGTAAACATGCGGCAAGTGTTCGATAAGAAATTTAAAAAATATTACGTCAAGAACGTTAAAAAAGGATGGGATATCGTATTTACAATAAGTAAAAAAGTTTATTGATTTGTTTTTGTTGTTTTTAATTTTTTATCACTTCATATAGAAAGCAACATGTGATTTTGATTTAATTTGTCTGAAAACTTCACTCAACGGTCCAAGTGTAAGTCAGCAAATTTCAATAGCCGCTTGTCAGTGCGATGCATTACAGCTTTCTTTTATTTTAGTCGCGTAATATAAATGACCCTGTTCTTATTCAATAAAGTCGATTTTTTTTAATGTGATAATTTTTTTGAATAATTAGTTTATTCACTTTTGAACTTTTTTGTTTTAAGTTTTTAACAAATATTTATAGTTAGGTTATATTACATACAATATAGTTTGTAGCACTTCAATACCCGCAATTACAGACACAATTAAAATAACAATGCACTGTGCCTCACGAGGCACGGCTGGGAACATTTGAATTCCAAAAGGAGAAGAGGTTGTCAATTCGTCGTTTTTTTTTTAATGATCGTAATGTTTCTATATTGATTAAAATGGATTTACGTTAAGATAAATAATATTATAATGTGTTTAGAACACAATTTACCAAACTCATTAGGTACTAACACAAAGTCCTATTAAAAAAAAACAACAAATATTCGTCTCCACTCCATGCCTTGTCCTACTGGCTAACTTCGGTCGTAAAATTAATTGCTTTTTGTACACTACTTTGTAAAAACATCTGTAAACAATCCGCGTAAGGTTGAATTTGCAAAAAAATATGTTTATAGTATAACGATTATTACTTATGTAGTCGTGGGTTGTAGTGGTGACTGGTGAGTGTTTGGAGACAGTTTCTAGTGATACTTTTGTTCGAAACTGTGCAACTTGGGTTTTTGAAGTGAAAACTCCTTTAGGCGCGTTGAGCACTTTTTGGGTGTAGTGTAGGAAAAACATTGAACTCATCGTCACGTAACGTAACGTGCGGTCACGCTTCGTAGCCGTTCGTAGCACTCGTACCATCTGCTACGGCGTAGCATCACATAGGCATGCGCGGGACATTACCAGTGCTACGACTGGGGCGGGGCCTGTGTACTTTTTGTTTTCACTTCTATCGGCAGTCCTCAGACTGCTCCGATTTTTTTTTTTAAATATCAATGGTTACAAGTTACAACGGCATAAGCACGCACGAGCGTTTGTCAAAATTCTCGCAAAAAGTATGGCGGGTTTGGCCGCTCTTAACGTATCATCATCATCAGCCTATTAATATTCCCACTGCTGGGACACAGGCCTCCTCTGTATGAGAGGGAATGGGCTATAATCCACCACGCGGGCCCAGTGCGGATTGGTAGATGTCACATGTCTTCGAATTTTGTGGTTCTAGGACATGTCGGTTTCCTCACGATGTTTTCCTTCACCGTTTTGAGAGCAGTGATGATGAAATAAATTACACAAAGTAATGCGCCTGGCTGGGTTCGAACCCACGACTTACGGTTCGTAAGTCGGGGCCGCCACCACTGGGCCACCGCTGCTCTCTTAACGTATAGATGTATATAATTATGCCGATAATTTTAGTAAGGCTATGTTTTTAATAGTTTAATTTAATTGGCCCTAATGAATACCCATATTTACTTACATAGCGTAAAACACTGACTGCATAAATTTATTAGCTAGGTTACTAGGTACTAAAAAAACTAAGCGTGGAAATTTCCTGTGTTACAAATTGCTTAATTGCGAATGAGTATTATGTACTCTGTAATTATTGAGTTATATTTCTGTAGCAATATTGTGGACTCGGATTTGAAGATTAAAAAATCAAAATAAGTACTTACTTGCACTTAGTTTTACAGGGTTTTTAAAGCATTGCACTCGCACATTACTTTAGGTAAGATAAAATCAACAAAATTAAGGAAATTGATACTATCACTTATAATAATTAGTAATTACTCATAAAGTGTTATGACGATAAATATCACCTTAAAAAGAAAGTAATTGACAGGACAGTCATGCCGGTTTTATTTATACAGGTGGATTTTTTCAATGCCAGAGGTTTATATTGTATCGAACTTTAGTCGGTTCGATTCCCGAGTGTGGCAAGCGAATTTTCGAAAATCGGTGAACGGCAGATTTGTTTCTTTTTAAAAATAAAGGAATGTTTCCTTTGAGTAACATTTGCTATCTCCAGTATTTGGAGTACTTACTTTCCCTCCGGGTGGCAAATTCAAGTAAAATTGTAAAAAGTTAGATTGTAATCTATCTAGCGAGATTGTAAACTGTCGAAATATTGTCAACTGAACATACAGCTTCAAACGCATTATTTTTCGGAAGATTTATAATCTGTCGAAGTGGTACCGTAAAATTGTGAAATTCATGCGACGGGACTGAAATCAATGAGAACCGACCCATTACACTCACGGGTGTCGTATAAGACGACTAATGTCTGCGGCAGAACACCTTGCGCCTCCGTAGACCAGAGAATGGGCAGCAGCGTTTTCTGTTAGTCTTTCATCACTGCGATCTCCAATCCGCCTGCCAAAGCGTGGAGATTACGGCAAATTCCTCCCATCATGGGAGAGGTTTATGTCCAGCAGTGGACGTTATGGGCTGTTGTTGTTGTTGTTTGTTGACTGAAATCAAAGTACCTATAGATCTCTGCCCCCATAATCGACTTGAAGCACCCCGAGTTAGGTTAGATATAGGTTCCTTTTCGAAAAATAATGCATCTTTCCAGAGTTTACAATCTCGCTAGATAGATTACACTCTAACGGTTTTTACAATTTTACGCTGACATAATAGGTATATATTTTCTTTTATTTTACTCTCAGCGCCAATATTGCACATTTGCACTGTTGGAATTAACAGTTCATACGTTAGATATATGGTTAGACTAGCATAAATCCGCGGCTTCGGCCGCGTGAAGTTCGGTAGATTGTCCCACGAGATCACACTACCGGTCCCTTTAGTCCCCAGCCGTAAGGGAACGTGCACAACGACGGTGGTGCCAACTGGCGTCACCAATCCGAATCATGTACCAAATTAATACTTGACATTGACATGTAAAACAAGTAAACAGAATTAATTTTATTATTGAAAATGATTATTCTAGCTAATCATAATCCATTGTTGCATTTCTGGATGTACCAATACATCCACAAAAATGAAAATTAATCAAATAGCGTAAAATAATAAAATTCTATTACTTTCCAAAGAATAGTACTCTCATACCATGTTTAAGTGAAAAACGCAAAAAATGGATAAATGCAGTAAGAAACATATTTGAAAACAATTTGTTTTTGTTACACTCTGCATTGAAAAAGTTCAATGGCCTTCAAAATCAACCGTCCAAGCAAACATGCCAAGTACAATTTAAACTTCAGCGAACACACACATTAGACTGCACTGAAGTTCACATCGAATATTCCTCAACAGTTACACAAAGAGTCCACATGTACTCAGATTATAAACATGGTTATACAATAAAGTTTTTAGTTAGCGGCACTCCTTGTGGTTTCATAAGTTTTGTATCTAAATGCTACGGAGGGCGTTCTAGTGATTGCTAATAACAAAATATGGGTGTGGATTAGACTGCACTGAAGTTCACACCGAATATTCCTCAACAGTTAAACAAAGAGTCCACATGTGTTCGGATTATAAACATTGGTATACAAATAAGTTTTTACTTAGCCGCACTCCTTGTGGTTTCACAAGTTTTGTATCTAAATGCTACGGAGGGCGTTCCAGACTGCACTGAAGTTCACACCGAATATTCCCCAACAGTCTCCACATGAACTCAGATTATAAACATGGATATACAATAAAGTTTTTAGTTGGCTGCACTCCTTGAGGTTTCCTAAGTTTTGTATCTAAATGCTACGGAGGGCGTTATAGTGATTGCATAACAAATGATTGTGGATTGATTTGTTATAGCCTGGAGATACTGTTCTTGCTGATAAAGGATTCCCTTCCATTAAAACATGTGTTGAAAATAAGAAAGTTGTTATAGCCACCATTTTTTCATGAACCACAATTTTCATCAGAGAAAGTAAACGAAACATACAAAATTCATATTGGTCAACATTCATGTTACGCTGACGATCACTATTGATAGACCGAAACCCATGTTTTATACCTTATAACATAATCAAAAATAATATTTTTCAAGAGATAATTATTTTGCGTGACAGCATAAGTTTCCTTTACTGTCCGCATAGTGTCTCTTTTGTCGTTTAGTGCTGCCACCTATAGTTCCTGCACGTTCCCTATTGTTATTTTATTGTGTCTGTAATTGCGGGTATCGAAGTGCTACAAAGTATCCCATGTGTTACAGGTTGTAAACTATCTATCTGAGTAGGTACGTGTGCCTCATTCAAATCCTTTCAAGGGGTCTGAAATGAACTGGTCTGAAATCTACTCGGGGTCTAAAATGGCCGCAATCACGTTAAAAACGTAGGACTTTATATGGTTATGACGATAAAGTCCATTCTACGAACTTTAAATTGTTAACGTGATTCATATTACGATTCTGATAAAGCGGCCATTTTAGACCCCCAGTAGATTTTGCGTGAAAGAGATCAATCATCCATCCATCCATCCACATTTCACGTTCACATTTAATCTAATATCGCTTAACTTCAAATGATCGAAACCTGTAAACCGTTTTTCCAGGAGTACAAAATTTTAACTCTTCCAAGCCTCTATATTTATGAGGTCTCAGTATTTGTTAAGACCAATAAAAAAATATTTACATTAGCCTCAGAAATGAATAATAGGCAACAACGTGACGAATTTCGCCTCTATGTCCGCCGAACATATACCGCTTTAATGCACAAAAGTGTGTTTCACATGGCTCCTGTAATTTTCAATAAATTACCCAAAGAAATAAGGGCAATGAATACTGCATTATTTAAGAAAAGCCTAAAGAGCCTTTTAGTTAATAAATGTTACTATAACTTGAATGACTTCTTAAACGATAATTTTTCCATACTGAAGACCTCACAATGACATCAATTAATAACAATATTATATATCTTTAAATAATGTTATTTATATAATTTTAGATCTTTAAGACATTGAATTAATTGAAATATTACTATTATTAAATAAATAACTAATCAGTATGACATTGCATTAATTTAATATGTTAAAATATTTTATGATTCTTTTTATTTATTTTTATTTATTGTACATTTAATTAGCTGATCTTATATTTGGTATTAATTCGTATTTCATGACTGTATAGATTTTGCATGCCTTACGGTAGAAACACTTGAAACATGTTAATTTGTAATACCTAAGACCATTGTAACAGTGTTTTCTGCAAAAATAAATGATTTGATTTGATTTGATTTGATTTGAATAATAGTACCTCATCATCATCATCATTTCAGCCGAAAGACGTCCACTGCTGGACATAGGCCTCCCCCAAGTGTCGCCACATTGACCGGTCCCGTGCGACTCGCATCCAGCGGATTCCCGCAACCTTCACCAGGTCATCAGTCCACCTAGTGGGAGGCCTTCCAACGCAACGTCTTCCGGTTCGCGGTCGCCACTCCAGAACTTTTCGGCCCCATCGGCCATCCGTTCTGCGAGCAATGTGCCCTGCCCACTGCCACTTAAGTTTGGCAATTCTTCGGGCTACGTCGGTAACCTTGGTTCTCTTGCGGATGTCTTCATTTCTGATTCGATCGCGCAAGGAAACTCCGAGCATAGCCCTCTCCATTGCCCTTTGGGTGACTTTAAGCCTTCTGATGAGGCCCATTGTGAGCGACCACGTTTCGGTCCCGTATGTAATCACTGGCAACACACACTGGTCATAGACTTTCGTCTTGAGACACTGCGGTAAGTTGGACGAGAAGATACCGCGCAACTTCCCGAACGCTGCCCAGCCTAGTCGGATTCGACGATTGACCTCTTTCTCGAAGTTAGACCTACCTAACTGGACCGTTTGTCCTAGGTACACATAATCGTCTACAACTTCGAGTGTGGAGTCTCCGATCTTGATAGGAGTGGGTGTGACATGGGCATTCAACATGACCTTGGTTTTGTCCATGTTCATTTTAAGACCCACTCTTCCGGAAGCTCCACTGAGGTCATCGAGCATTGTACTGAGGTCCTCCATGGTCTCAGCCATGACCACTATATCGTCGGCAAACCGAAGGTGAGTGATGTACTCGCCATTGACGTTGATGCCTAGCCCTCTCCAGTCCAGAACCTTGAAGACATCCTCCAGTGCAGCGGTGAACAGTTTCGGAGAAATGACGTCTCCCTGTCTCACACCTCGCTGCAGGAGGATAGGTTCCGAGGCTTGGTCCTTAAGTCGGACTGACATGGTGGCATTTTTGTACAAACACTTCAACACCTCGATGTACCGATAGTCGATTTGGCACCGTTGGAGAGACTGCAGTACAGCCCAGGTCTCGATCGAATCGAAGGCTTTCTCGTAGTCCACAAACGCTAAACAGAGGGGCAGGTTATACTCTTCGGTCTTCTGTATAACTTGCCGCAGCGTATGTATGTGGTCCACGGTGCTAAAGCCTTTTCGGAAACCGGCTTGTTCGGGTGGCTGGAAATCGTCAAACCTGCGCGCGAGACGATTCGTGATGACTCTAGAAAACAGCTTGTAGACATGGCTTAGAAGTGAGATGGGCCTATAATTCTTCAACCGGGCATTGTCACCCTTCTTGAAGAAGAGTACCACCACACCCCTGCACCATGCCTGTGGCGTTTTTCCCTCAAGTATGACGGAATTAAACAGCTTCTGAAGGGCCTTAAGTACCGGTTTTCCACCCGCCTTCAGGAGTTCGGCCGTAATTCCGTCATCACCAGGTGCCTTGTTGTTTTTGAGCTGCTTCAGAGCCATCCTAATCTCGTACAGACTGACGTCCGGGATGTCTTCGGTATAGTGTCGGGTCAGTCTAGCTCTTGGGTCGTTTGCTAGATCTACGACGGGTTTACTGGTTGACGTGTACAACTGTCCATAGAAGCTCTCGATCTCCCTCAGAAGCTCCGGTTTGGCGGATAAGATCCTACCATCGTCGGTCTTCAGTTTCGTGAGCTGGCTCTGCCCAATAGCCAGATCTCTTGCAAATACCTTGGAGCCTTTATTCCGCTCAATCGCGTCT
Source organism: Xestia xanthographa (assembly GCA_905147715.2). Lineage (NCBI taxonomy): Eukaryota > Metazoa > Arthropoda > Insecta > Lepidoptera > Noctuidae > Xestia > Xestia xanthographa. The sequence goes on from LR990655.1 coordinate 7,388,846, forward strand.
TTAATACGCTCGGTATTAAAGCGGCGGAGGTCGCTCTTCAAGGATTTAGAGATCCGTCTATTGAGCTGCCGGTATTTGCACGCCTCGTCTGAAGACTGCAGGATCATCTCACGCCGCTCCTTCATGAGCTTGAGAGTGTGATCGGAGAGTCTCTTGTTCTGATGTGTACGACGTGCCTTGAAGAACTTAGACCCGGTCGTATGGACAGTTTCCACGAACCCATCGTTGTATTCGTCCACTGAGCTTCCTAGGCACTCGAAACGGTTCTGGAGTTCAAGCTGAAAGCTCTCGGGGTTTTGGATTTGGATCTGTGCTGGACGGAGCGTAGACTTCATCAGTCGAGACCTTTCAAGCTTAATATTGATGTTCAATGTGCCTCTTACCATGCGGTGATCGCTCCCGGTTTTCACCGAATTGATCACCGAGACATCATTGAACATTTGCTTCTTGGTTGACATGATGAAGTCAATCTCATTTCTAGTTGCACCATCGGGGCTTTGCCAGGTCCACTTCCTGTGCTCACGCTTTTTGAAGAAGGAGTTCATCATATAGAGGCCCTCCTTCTCCATAAAACTAGCCAGTTGGTGACCCCGGCGATTCCGATGTCCAACTCCAAATTGCCCCACCTGCAGCTCATCCCCGTCTCGTTTGCCCAGTTTCGCGTTGAAGTCCCCCATGACAACGGTGAAGTAAGTTTTGGAACCATGCATGGCTTTAGAAATATCCTCATACATGGTCTCCACTTCGTCGTCGGGGTGTGCCGAGGTCGGGGCGTAGACCTGTATGACCTTCAGCGAATATCTGGAGGATATTCTGAGTATAAGGTACGCCACCCTGGTCGACACACTCTCGATCTTCACCACGTTGTTCACAAGGGACTTGTGGACGATAAACCCAACACCACCTTGGGATTGCCGGTCACCCTCACGGAAATAGAGCAGGTTGCCGGATTTCAGGATTATCGTGTCCTCCCCCTCTCTTCGGACTTCAGACAATCCCACAATACTCCATCGCAGCCTGCTCAATTCCTCTTCGAGTTCCGCTATCTTCTCGTCGGTCCGGAGTGTGCGTGCGTTATACGTTGCCAGGTCCAGTCGTTGGTATTGGCAGCCGGATCCCATCCGGGGATTCTTCGCACCCCTTGCCTCGCCGTAACCTCGACCGCTGCCGTAGTTGAGGGTAGACGGGCTGCCGGGCACTAGGGGCCATTTTCTTAATGCGGTATTCATAATGGGGGGGTTTTGCCATAATCGCCACGCTTGGCAAGCGGGTTGGCGATCGCAGTACAGTTCTTCCAAAAGACACAGAGAGCGCTGCTGCCCATTCTCTGGTAATCCCTTAGTCGCCTCTTACGACACCCACGGGAAGATATGGGATGGTGCTATTCTTTACGTCCGACACCATACGGAACTCTTTACGTCCGACACCATACGGAACTAATAGTAGTAGTAGTAATAGTACCTACCTAAGATTTAAATTAAAACAGTAAAAAATTAAAACAACTTTTTTTGCTAATTGTACAGGAGACTCTGAAATAAATTATCCAAGTGGTCTAATTTAAAACAAAGGCGTGAAAATTAAGAAATACTTGAATGAAATCTTGAAATATTATTGTAGTATTATCCTTGTTCGTTTCTGCAATATTTCAATTGCTTTATTTTCTATCGCTTGAGTCTTCGTGAGAAGCATTGTCTGTTTCTCTGAAGTTATGTATTAATAGGTTGGTACATGAAATTAGTTATTACAAAAAACTGTATTTTACTTGAAAACTTTTCAGATTCAGCCACCTGATTGAATTTTGCAATAGCTGGCCTACATTTAGTCGTCGTCTTCTTTAAAGTTCAGTGGCAAAATGGGAAATGAAACATCCTTTCGAAGTTCCGACACACAGTGCGAATGCGATGCTCCGGATTAGACTATGGGCCCACTTGCTGAAAATCTGAAATGGCCAATGTATTCCTACGGGCTACGCCTGCATACAAGATTTAAAAATTGCTACGGCCCAAGAAAAAAAGTACTTGGCACCATCGATCCGAAAGAAGCTAAAACGGTCAACGCCAAGACCAGGTCACCAAAAGATACCTACTTACTATAAAAAGATCTGCTAGCTACAAAATCTGTAGGCCTATCACTACATATTATAAAACAAAGTCCCCCGCAGTGTCTGTCTGTCCCTATGTATGTCTTTAATGGGTCCATATTATTGGCTCACCTAAAGTTCTTTACCCGAAATTGTTCTTCCTAATAATTTGTAATCCGAATGATCACTCTTCCTAAAAATTTTCATCCTAAAGTTTTTATTCATACTATTTGTAGTGCTACCGGCGATGTTCATAACACTCATGTTTCCGAAAATTGTAATTAATAATATCATTAATGTGAATATATTTAACTCCTACTGTTTTTTATCATAACGCTTTTATCCCTAAACATAATTACCATAATATTTTCACTCATACTCAGAAAGAAACATTTACCAAGTGTAATCTGTAGATCTATACATATAATAAATAAAAAATATATGTGGGTAGAAGATGATATTAAATAGAGTTTTAATTTGAGGGTATGATTATTATTTGGGGGTATGCTTTACATAACGTACTTATTACTATAACTATACCTGAGATAATTATGTCTAATAAATCAACTGTTTATAATGATTAAAGGTCGTTTCACTGATTTTTGCCTTAAATGGATGAAATTCAGGTCAGAGTGTCGTCATGGGGCACTATGAAAAAAATACTTAAAAGTTTCGCGACCAATTTCGTAGTTGGTCACAGTTCTAACCTAACCTATGGATATATTTGCAGGCAGCGTTGTGTAAACGCTAAAAATATACCTACATGAAAACATGTATTTAACTACTTGTACCGTACTATTATTTAGCATACAATTAACGGACCACCAGATTTATCAAAATGTAACGGCAAAAAAATCACTTTTGGTTGACAAAATCAGTAAATGATCACCAAAATTAATCCCCATTTTATCGTAAAATTAGAACCAAACTTCTAACCTAATCTATCCGTGTCGGGGTGTCCCAAGTCGGCCTAGGCAAAACTAGTTTGTCATAAACCACCTCATTAAAATTTGGTGCTCAATTTACTAAATTTGGTGATCAATTGATATTTTAGGTGATAGATGTTAGTGGTCACAAAGTCAATTTTGGTGGTCATTATATTTTTTTATTATTTTGTATGGTACTATTATTCTTATATGTTATACATGTTATGTGAAAACAAAGTTACGCAAAATTAATGTATATAATACTGATTATTATGAATAAAAACAAATCTAAACAAAAAAGATATGACTTTGATTATTAGTGTAAAAGATGGTTATGTTGAGAAAATATAGGAAAACAAATAAAAGTCTATTAGATGTTTATTGCTACTGATATTATGAAGTTGAATGCTTCGTAATTATGAACATTAGAGACAGAGTAGTTAGGAATTGTGATTGTTAGGATGAAAAATGTTAGGAAGAACATTTTCGGATTTCCAATTATCGGAGTTGAAAATTTAGGTGAACTTTGGTGACTTTTGATGCGGGTTTGTGAGTCAAGAGGAAGGTTTTAGTATATTATTTGTCAAGCGGGCGAAGCCGCGGGAATCAGCTAGTATTGAATAAACTAATGTTTTTAAAGGTTTTTATTTTACATAATTAGAATGTATGCGAAGAAAATTCAAAAGCTTTATAAAAGTGCCCATTAAGGCTGCGTTAGCAGGAAGTATTACCTACTTCTTTATCTTCATGAATTTAATTATTATAAAGCTTTAGTATGTCATTAACCCTTTACTTTTTAATTAGTGCCGTAAATGCTACTTATACAGAGTTAACTTCGTAGGTATGTATGTGACTGTGGTTTTTGTTCTCATAATAAATACTTTCAATTAATTGCCTGATTATTTTACAACATATTTAAATATTTAACATAAGTACGTGTTTTATAAATACCTGAGGTCTCATTTAGTGGACTTAAATTGCGATCTTATTAAACTCTGAAATGACGATGATGTTAATAAAATATTATTTTGAAATTGAATCATAGGCTGTAATTTTTTCTTTCATGGGGCAAATAGGTTATAAAAAGTTTTGGTGGCAACGGAACTCATAAAGTCAAAGACTGCATTATTATAAGTATAACCTCGCACCTCTTCTTAATTGCAAGCTAAAACGAAAAAACGCGAGACAGGCCTCGTTGATTTTTTTTTTCAGGATTTTTCAGTCATCGTGTTAAACAGCAGTGCACTTGAGGCCGTAATTTTGGAACAGATTACATCAACGTGCGTAATATGTAGACTAAGTAAGACGTCACTTATCGGACAACGTTGTGCAATTTCTCTGGCGTCGGTATCAGTCCGGTTAAGGAACTCGATGACGACGCGCGCGGTCGAGGTTCCATTCAAAAACATAATAATTAACACGCGACATTGATTTTAAATTAAAAGTTTCTGACATAAACTTGAAGTATTTTTTAGTGCAAAATGAAAGTGTTTTTTGGATTATTTTTATTATCAAGGTAAGACTTGTTTGTCGTTTCTTTTATATGATTTTTTCTGTGAATGAGTGATTATTTTTATAACGCTAATTGTAATGAATGCATGATTTGTTACGGATTGCAGTTTATCTGTGTAGGTACTTACCTATGCTGGCAGGATTTGATCCAGATAAGTACAATAGAGGCAATCGTCCGGTGTCGTTGCACTTGCAAAATATACTTAATTGAAATTGATTGATCATTGTCGTTGCCAATCTGAGCATAAAAGATAGTTAAGCTCCCATATTGAGCAAATCTAGATCTATTGTATCTGTCATAGTTTCCCGCGCAATTTGCCAATTTGTTTCTGTGATGCAGAAGTGGAAAAATGTATTGTATTTAAGTATTAACCTTATCAGTATAAGTGTAGGTATTACATTTATTTAAAAAAATAAAAATAAATCAACAACCATTTCATCAATTATAAAGGAATGCGTGAAATTATGTTGCTTATTGGCCCATAATGTTAATTTATGGGATTAAGTCGGTACCTACCTCTACCTACCTATTAAGAAAAACAAAATAATTATAGGTAGAAAGTTTTCAGAAAATCGGTTTTTCTGTCAGTAGGTACCTATCAAACATACCTGGAACTCTGAAAGATATGTTATAAACATCATATATACTAGCTAGTAGGTGAATAATTCGGATGTTTATAATCATTTTTGCTTTTTATTAGTAAATTGACCTTTACTGGCTTGCAGATATTTATAGTGAAAATATTTTAACTGTTAGAACAGTTAGGTAGGTACCTACTTAGTTAATACTAGCGGACTTCCCGCGGTTTCACCCGCGTAGTTCCCGTTCCCGTAGGAGTACGGGAATAAAATATAGCCTATGTTACTCGTGGATAATGTAGCTTTCGAATGGTGAAATAATTTTTTAAATCGGTCCAGTAGTTTTTGAGCCTATTCATTACAAACAAACAAACAAAGTTTTCCTCTTTATAATATTATTATAATTATAATATTAGTATAGATCTAGTCTCTGATTATTTTTGTTTTATGTACAATAAATATTTTCCTCTTTTTAATGACAAAACAACTCAGGTAACTACTGATCGAGAATTTGAATTAGTACAGAACTAGTCATAGGTGATTCTTTCAATGTACGAAACAATAGATCTAGCCCGCGATTAGAGCAGAAATAAAATTAAAAAGTTGCCACCAGAGATAAGCTAGGATGCGTAGGTAACGAGGGATGTGTGTAACTAACCAATAATATCGCTTCTTTTTCACAGTTTGAGGTATTCTAAGTATGTGACATTGAGCTATTACTACCACGTATAAAGAAAACGCCGCCCCATCACTCTGTGCTCCGTTCAACTGCAGTCGGCCGGCCGCAGTTCACTCAGTCGCTTGCTCGCCACAGAGAATCTATATGTATATACGGGGTCCCCGCACTGCCGCGCTTGTTGCACAGATTTCGCGTTGTCTTCTCTTACGTAGTAGTAAAAGCTCAATGGTATGTGATTGGTTGGTTCTCCACACATCTCTCGCTTCGCATATTCGCTCATCTATGGTGGAAACCCGTCGAATCCAGTCTTATTGCAAGCTAAAGCTGCGTCTATACGCTAGGTGGGCCGAAAATGAACAGATCACGCGGAGCACGTATTCTCTTGGCTCCCGAATGCTCGGTTGAGGCTTTTAAGGCCGTCTACGCTGAGCAAAGGAGACGGAAACGATTACATACAATCTTGGGCCCAAATGTAACGAGATGAAAATGGTGTGAATAAATAGATTCAGGCTTATCATTCCCTCACTGAAAATTCTGTAAGTTTTGACAATCTGAGAGCAGAGTTATTAGAGGTTTAGTAAAAGTAAGGTTATGTTAGTCTTGATTCCTGAAGATCATAGTTCATTGTCATCTCTGATCGTTTTCAGCTTCTAGAGTTGACGCAGCTTTATACTTTACCTGTTCATACCTCCTAATCCTTATTAGTAATCAGGTCACGCCTTATTTTGTGTTTTCACCATGCGTGCTAAGGAAGTAGGAGCATTTGTACTTAAACGATTACTATCAAACAATGGTGTTGACGTTGACCCTACGTTCAGGGCCGTCACAACCGGTTGAATGTCACGACCATTCCGAATTAAACAGGTTTACTTCATATAAATAAATAATTGTGCCAATAAAACTATAATTGGGTGTAGGAAGAATTGTGTCTAATAATATTGATTCCAATGTCATGATCGTTAATTTTAATTAAAACAAGTAACCTTTTTCTGCTAGCGTGAAATCGGTAATATGTGCAATCATTTTTTTTTCAGCTTATCGTCAACTCTGGCAAGGACACCAGCATTAATCCTCACAAAACTAGTGAAGAAGAACTTGGTAGAACAAGCAAGAAATCTTTCGTTAGTAGACCCAAAACTGTTCCTCAACAAAACAAGTTACTCGGGATTCTTCACAGTCGATGAGAAGTTGAATTCGAATCTTTTCTTCTGGTATTTTCCCGCGGAAAACTTTAGCCCTGATACTCCATGGATATTGTGGCTACAAGGAGGTCCTGGATCGACCAGTCTCGCTGGTCTATTCGACGAGATAGGACCTTTCGAATACGTTAATAATGAGCTAAAAAGTAAGTATAGGTAACTTATGTCTAAGTATAATTATGATTAATTCAATAAAGGTCAATACACACCGAGGTGCGACGCGACGCGACGCTGCGTGCACATTTTAATAGAGCGACTCAAAATCTAAATTATTTATTACACGAAAAGATATACATTTCATTGCGATGCGTCTCGCGCCGGCAGCGCGAAATCCATTGGCCTCTTCCAGAGGCCCGACTCCCTAACGCTTCGTCCGTAATTCGGATCTATCCGTCTCTCTCACTCGCACGTATCTGCAGACGTGCGCGAGATAGACAGATAGATCCGAATTACGGACGAAGCGTTAGAGAGTAGGGCCTCTGTACCGTCGCGCCGCGTTCGGTGTGAAGTGTGAACTGAAGCTAAGCGGAGGTTTTATTTAGGTATGTATTTAATTTACGGAAAAAGACGTTATCGTTGCAAAAAATAATAATGGGAATTCTTAACCAGATTTGAATACATTAATAAATCCAAGATCGTCACCTTCGTAAATCCAAATAAACACTGTAATCTTCTTGACATTTTGATATTTTCCACTATAAACTTAGTTCTGCCGGCATTATTTTTGCCGTTAAATTAAATACACCCAGCTAAAGAGATATTGCTGTGCTATAATAGTCCTTAATAACCTTTCTAGTGTTGGGCTTGGGTAGGTAACCCTATAAAATGCGTGACACTGCATAGACGCAATAAATCAATAATGCAGTGTTTCCTTCCGCTGCACTGTTAAGTACTATGAATAAATAAGTAGTAAGTTTACAGTCAGCAGACAGAAGTCTAATAACACTTCAACTTAAAATCACTTTTGAGATACTTAATTATTTTGTTAAAATCGGAACAAAATTTAAAATTATTGTTTCACACGATGAAATACAATGTTTCGAATAGTTTTGCGTCATTAACCGACTTCAAAAAGGAGGAGGTTCTCAATTCGATTTGTATTTTTTTTTTGTATGTACACCGATTACGCTGAGATTTATGATCCGATTTACTTGATTCTTCTTTAGTTTGATGCGGAATAGTTGCCATTTGGTCCCAAAAAAAATTAACATAGTTCGGCCCAGTAGTTTTCATTTTATTAACATTAGTATATATTTTTAGTTTATAAAACCAAGAAAGGGGCTTGAAAAAGACATCAACGCGGTATTAGTTTTTGTGTCATTTTATTACTTTCTTTTTGGTCTAACTTTATGTATGTTCACCGATTTCTCCCCACTTGTGGAGCGATTTTCAAAATTCTTTTTATATTTGAATGTTAAGTTCCATTTATTAGGGATAAGCCTATTAATACCATGGCATGTATTGTTAACAATGTAAAATAAATGCATAGCAAATATTTGTATAATTATGATATTACAACTAAATATAGAAAAATAAAATAAACTTTTTTGCAAAATGTAAAACCGGCCACCGGCTTACAAAAAACACAAAAAGAAAAAAGTGAAAAATAACGATTGTCGAAAAAATAAATTAATCAAATAAAGGTCACCGACTTCTGAAGCTTGACCTTTGTTTGATTGATTAGGTGTTTTTGTCACCGGCTTCTGAAGCCAATGTTATTTTTCACTTTTTTATGTTTTTCTTTTTGTGTTTTTTTTGTTTTAGACATTTAGATCATGTTTAAAAATAGGAGTGTTAATATTTTTTTTGTCACTTGCCGTACCTACTTTCTAGAACATCAAAGATCCAAGCAAAAATTCACTGAGGAAAACTCAAAAACATGTTTTTATCGCAATTACGTCGCACATAACTTTCCTGTGTCCACAAACTGCAGATGACAGCAGCTGTCCGCGCTTGGTGGGGTGCGAATCTTAACTCAGGATGGCAACAGTGACTTCCTAATACAATAACTCAATTACCATTCGTTTCAACTCGCCTGGGAAGTTGACCCCCTCGGCCGGCAGATGCGTTTGCGATCCTTAAGAGCGCGTATCCAAAAAGTTGGCAACCTCGCAAATATCTGTCAAATATTTACCTGTTTTAATTAATTTCGCAATATTACTGTATGGAAATAAGAAATATGGCTAATAACTATTAATAGTGAATTGCAATTAAAACACATTTGATGTTGTAACCGTTTTAAGTGTAGAAAAGGCATTTGAAAAGTTTCCAAATAGTTTGTTCTCATCTAAAACTGATTATTCGGTGTTACCATATAATTACTGTATTTCATAATCAAATTTGAAAAAGTTTAAAAAAAGTGGATCAAGTCTAGATTTGTCTTCATTTGATCGCAACTAGCTTGCCCCTCTGGTAGGGATTTGTCGGTGGGGATTTCTGGAATAAACCATGTTTTGGTAACTTCGGGTATAACAAGGCGTGATGTGACCTCTATCTTTATTTTTCTAAGTTTATACTGCAAACCTCATCACTGAGATCGGTGAAGGGAAATATAAACATCGTGATGATACCTGGATGTCCAAAATCACAAAATCACCAATCCACCTTGTGCATGCGTAAGTGTGTTTGTTGATCAATACCATATGACCCATTGCCCTCTCTGCATGAGAAGAGGAATTTACCCAGTATTGGGGCAGTAAGCCGTTGGTCCCGGCTGTCATTTGTAGATCTTTGACAGTCGTTAGGTAGTCAGAGGCCCAAAAAGTCTGACAACCAGTCTTACCAAGGGGTATCGTATTACCCGGTACTAACTGGGTTGTGGAGGTCAGATAGGCAGTCGCTCCATGTGAAATACTGGTATTTAGCTGCAGACGTTTATCCTGAAAGCCGAGTATAACGTAGTTGGGAAAAGGCTAGACACATGATGATGATAGCCATAGCAGATTATCTAATTTACTCTGTAACAATGTGAACCAGTACAGTCTTCTTTATTTGCCTAATTCCGCTTTGCACGGGTTTCCCTAATGGGTCAAATTAGGGTTGACCCATTTCTGCCAGACAGAATCTTCACTTCCGTGTCAGACTTGGCATAATTTTAGGCCCCTCGTTATTTCATACCGTACATAATAGGTACCATGCTTGTGATGCTTATGAATGGAAATTTTTCGTTAGGTAGGTATAGTACCTACAAAAAGGATAAAAAACTTTGAAAAAAAAACAGACTTTAAAAAAAAAACTCATTATCATCATCTGCCTAGCCTTTTCCCAACTATGTTTGGGTCGGCTTCCAGTGTAACCGGATGCAACTGAATACCAGAATTTTACATGGAGCGACTGCCTATCTGACCTAAACAACCCAGTTAGTACTGGTAATACGATACCCCCTTGGTAAGACTGGTTGTCAGACTTTCGGGCCACTGACTACCTGTAACGGCTGTCAAAGATCTACGTATACAAATGACAGCCGGGACCAACAGCTTAACGTGCTTTCCGAGGGACGGAGGAAACTCGGTATGTAATGGGTGGTCACCCATCCACAGACCAACGCAGGCAAGCACGGCTTAATCTAACGATCGACCCGTGCGGCTGTTATTATTTAGCCACGAGCTCCTCGAAAAAAAACACTAAAAAGTCTAAAATTGTGGTGAAAAGTGGTGACGTTTTTTGTTTCGATGTCTTTTTACCACCAACTTCCGAAAGTAAAGTCCAAAAAAAGAGCAACCAAATTGAAAACCTCCTCCTTTTTTAAGTCTGTTAAAAAGGGAGTCAATCATAGCGAGACGGTAGCCGGGGGAGAATAGAAGATTAAAACCTTTGATTATGACATTATATAATCTAAGATTAAAACGTGTTGCGCCGACCCCACAGTATAATATGGAACATTATGGGACAAGTGAAGGAAGGGCTACAAAAATCAGAAACTTTTTGTGCATAGAACGATGAGAGATTGTATAATATTTTCCTATGGATCTTATGTAGAGGAACTGGATCTACAGCATGTGGCAGAAAAGTGTTGTCATATTTAATGATGGTTTCATCGTACCGTGAACTAATAATCAGCACACAATGTAAAATTTTAATAGGTACCTACCGGTACTCTTCCCAATTGTATGAGACAGAAGTTTTTTTAGGGTTCCCTACATCAGACCTCAGTCAGCAAAAAAGTTTCCTTACATAGACATACAGGGTGTAAAAGACCTCATTACGAAGCCGTCAACCAAGCATTCTGTACATCAAACTAAGTAACTTTACGCAAAAGTTATTGCTGGAAACGACTTTTTTTGGGGTGAAAAATCATGTTTTGTGGTAGAACGCAATAAAACGCACTCAAATATTGTGCTGATGGACGGATTGAATAGTACGTAGGTCGTGGTCGTGGAGTGTATTTAAAAAAAACTTGTCAAAAAGTTGGAACTTTGACCCCCAATATCTCCGTAACTAGAAGGTTCCCAGGTATAGTGTAGAACAAAAAGTGATCGCAATGATGAGGAGAACAAGTGCCTTTCGGCGTACACCCTTTAAATAATAAAATAACCAACAAGAAATACTTAGTAGTAGTTTGTAAATAATGTACATGAATTCAAATAAATCGACCCCTTAGACAGATTGTTAATATTAGAAAAAATTATCGAGTTGTCTTTTATTAATATTCATTTGTTTTCACAATGACTGCATGCCTTTGAGTTTTCTTACTTCCTGAAAATAGTTAATCGAGAATTTTTCCTCGTTTATTGTCATTCATATCACTGTTCTTATAATTATTGCAAACGTATCATTTAAAATTCAATAGCTTTTTTATTATTTTATTATGGTGTTCACTAGATACACTAAGTACTTAGGGTTTAGAATAAAACCACCAAATTATCAGTAAGTAGATGAACTACTTTAAGGGTACGTGCAGTCGCTGCCCGGGATAAGTAGGGGGATAAGTGGGGACTAGTCGACACAAGGAACCTTAAGGCCCTTCTAACCCTAAAATTAGCAACTCTATTTGTGGTGGTTCAAACTTCGTTTAAAATACTGTTAGAATAAAGTTCTAACCAGCTTGCACTACAAAGCGGTTATTACGTCAGTCACTGCGGCCGAATAGTGCGAAATGAGTGGTTTTTTGCGATTTACAAAAAATCTATTGATTGGACTAAAAAAATAAAACACCTAAGACCTGCTCTAAAGTTAGATCAGTTAGTATGCAAAGTTTTTTATTATAATTTGAAGTACTTTTTGAATACCAGCGGTTTATTGTTCAATTTTGAGGTAACTTTGGATTTTTTTTCTATCGAGAAAAGTTTATGTAATCGTGTTTTCTTCATACATAGGACTTTAAGGCGTAAAGGAGGATCATGCTAAGCCATTTAAGGGATATATAGCCCATAAAGCTCACTCTACGTTTATTAGTATATCACATAGCGTCGATAAAATCTAAATTGATTCAGCCACTTTGGCGACGAGTTTGGCACTTTATTAGTTTTTTTAGGGTTCCGTACCCAAAGGGTAAAAACGGAACCCTATTACTAAGACTTCGCTGTCTGTCCGTCTGTCCGTCTGTCTGTCACCAGGCTGTATCTCATGAACCGTGACAGCTAGACAGTTGAAATTTTCACAGATGATGTATTTCTGTTGCCGCTATAACAACAAATACTAAAAACAGAATAAAATTAATATTTAAGGGGGGCTCCTATACAACAAACGTGATTTTTTTGCCCTTTTTTGATAATAATGGTACGGAACCCTTCGTGCGCGAGTCCGACTCGCACTTGGCCGGTTTTTTTATTTTAATAAGGCAAAGTGTTGCTGTAATATGTAGGTACCTATAACTAACTATACCGTTACTTTCCTTCGAAAAGTTAAGTTGGTAATTCCACATGGAAAAAGTAGTTTCCTTCCTACGATCAACAATTAGCAACTTTCCTTCCCGTGAATTCCGACAGTGTAGCAGCAGTTGATATGTAAAAAATACGGTGGGGAAATCCCTGACTGCAAGGTGAAAATAACGGTAACCATGAGTCTGTTATTTTGTTACAATACTGCACGGAATACAATAAATGTGGATGGCTGATAATGCACATAAATGTAGCAGAACAAACTTTACCATTAAATATCGTTTAGTTTTGTGTTGTGGTATTATTATTTATACCTACATATCCTACATAATATAACGTTTAGTTATAATGACAACCTTTCCTATATAGAGGAGAAGTCACACATCTATACTATACTTACTAATATTATAAAGCGGTAACATTTGTTTGTGAGTTTGTAAGTTTGTATATAGGGGGTAATCTACGGAAGTAATGAACCAATTTTAAAAATTGTTTCACTGGTAGAAAGCTACAGTATTCGTGAGTGCTATAGGCTATATTTTATTCCCGTACTCCCACGGGAACGGGAACTACGCGGGTAAAACCGCGGGACGTCAGCTAGTATTTTATAATTTGATGCTTCTGGGGTCGATGGAACCTGTCATTTTGCCTTCCTTAGCTAAGAAAATCAACGTTCCTCTGTCCGTCTGTCTGCCAGAGGGCTAAGGCCCTACTAACTAACGCTGCGTCCGTATATTCGGATCTATCCGTCTCTCTCACTCGCACTCATCTGCAGACATGCGCGAGAGAGACGGATAGATCCGAATACACGGACGAAGTGTTAGAGAGTAGGGCCCTTGTATCTCATTATCCGTAATAGGGATAGTTGGAATTTTCCCAGAATGTGTATTTCTGTGGACGCTATAAAAACAAATAATAAAAATTAAAGGTGACCGGTTTTCTTACGTTTGTTGTACAATTTTCCTTCAAGACCAGACTCTGTCTCTCGTTACTTTATTGATTTAATTTTTCCACGGTCACTTTCGATGAATTCCAACATACTTTCGTGTCACCAATTTTGTTTTATAAATAGCAACTATTCAAGGTGAATTTCGGACTTATTACCGGTTTCCGAGGGCCAGAATATAATATGTTTCGGTAGTGAACCGGTTTCGATAAAATATCACGGCGTAGCGTATTGTTATGAAATAAAGGTACCTATTATGTGAAATGCTGCAGAGAGCAGCTGCGTGCCTCTTTGAGATGGGCTCAAAATGATTTAAATAATAATAAATATTGCTGGACATTACACACAGCGCCATCTAGTGCCACACTAAGCAACGAGGCTTGTGTCGTGGACACCAGATAGTTGATATACTACATAGATACTTTTTGTTTGTAAATACATACTTATAATACATATAAACATCCATGACTAGGAAACAAATGTCCATGCTCATCACACAAACATTTGCTCCGACCGGGATTCGAACCCGGGACCCTAAGAACGTAAGGCAGTCTCACTACCGGTGCGCCAGTCGGGTCGATTTGATTGATCGATTGTAAGACGAAGAGGTCCTCGACTAATTCTGGTGTCCAAACAACAAGCGATCCGTACTACTTATCCATTTCCACACTATATGTAACTAATAAAAGAAAATTCATAGTGCCTAGGTATACATGATTCACTATATACCTACTCGTACACACTGTGTTTTCGGTATTATACGTAAAACCCTTGTCTTGTCTCACACATACCATCATCATCTGCTTAGCCTTTTCCCAACTATGTTGGGGTCGGCTTCCAGTCTAACCGGATGCAGCTGAATACCTGTATTTTACATGAAGCGGCTGCCTATCTGACCTCCACAACCCAGTTAGTACTGGGTAATCCGATATCCCTTGGTAAGACTGGTTGTCAGACTTTTTGGGTCACTGACTACCTGTAACGACTGTCAAAGATCTACAAATGACAGCCGGGACCAACGGCTTAACGTGCTTTCCGAGGCACAGAGGAAACCCGGTATGTAATGGGTGGTCACCCATCCACAGACCAACCTAGGCAAGCACGGCTTAACCTAAAGATCGACCCGAGCGGCTGTTATTATTTAGCCACGGGCTCCTCTTGTCTTACACATACCATAAGGTCCTATATTAGAAAAACAAAAATCACATTAATTTAAAGTCATCAAGTGATTGAGGACCACTTTAATTTTCCAGTACTGAAAAAATAACTTAAGGCTAGGGTATCTGCTAAATTAGCAACTCTATTTTTGATGGTTGAAACTTCGTTTGAAATACTGTTAGAATAAAGTTCTAATCAGCTTGCACTACAAAGTGGGTGTGAAATCAGCCACTGCAGGCCGAATAGTGCGAAATTTGTGGTTTTTATTTAATTGTAGCCTATTACACCATTAGATCAAAATGCCAATTGTACACTTTGTGAAGAAAAAAGTGACAAATATTTGTGTGAAAAAAAAAAAACTAAAACTTAATACCGTTTAGGAGTAGTTACGAAATTTTTCATATGGTAATAATAAAGTTAGAATTATTTCAATTGTACCAATTAAAGTTTAGAGTCTAATAAGCAACATATATATTTTTTGCACAGTTATATTCACTCATCAAAGAGGAGTTACATAGAGAAAACTTCTCGTTAGCAGATACCACCCCCTTAAACCACCAATATGTCCACTAACTACAGGGACAAGCCGGAACACACCTTATTTTTTAAGAGATTTTTTCGTTTACTCAAAAAGTCAAGGGTCTTCTTCTTCATTCAGTTGAAATTACATGGCAAATATAAAAAATCAAAATGTAGATTTACGTACGTTGTTTAATTTAATGCGTGTTCAAATTTGTGTGCAAACAAAATACCTACCTTGTTTTAAGATGTAGATGACTTTAGATGAGTAAATATTTGGCACCAATAACATGAATGGCTGGTGATTCCAAAAGGTTGTGAAGTGGCGACGTAAATGTAGGCACAGCGTAAAAATCCTCTCACAAAGAGGACCTATGACTTAGTTGCGATACTTTCATAAAAGCCTAAAAGCTTGGCTTGCCTTACCTAGTAGGTACTCTTCATGATGTTAGTGATTCTACAGTATCAGTCTGCTTGCCTTAAAGGCTTGCCTTAAAGGCTTGCCATATTGTTGGCCACTAGTCACACCATTGGCGCAAAGTTCTCGACTCCATAACACCCTCACCCGCAGCTTGGGTGTGAATTCTGCCTCGGCTGCAATGGAAAGTTTGCCATATTGTTGGCCACTAGGCACGCCATAGGAGCAAGGTTCTCGGCTCCATAACACCCTCGCCTGCGGCTTGGGTGTGAATTCTGCCTCGGCTGCAACGAAAGCACTTGTATTCTCATTGTTTCTTTATTAACTTAATTATTTATTTTAAATTAATTATTTAGTTAACTATTTCTGTAATTATTGCAAAAAAAAAACTAATTATTTGTAATTTCAGTGCGCAATTCGTCTTGGGCAAAGGATCATTCGCTGCTCTTCATCGACAACCCTGTGGGCACTGGGTTCAGCTTCACGGACAGCCCTAAAGGGTTCATACAAGACATGGCTACGGTAAGGACCTCGAATTGTATTCTTCGTTTCGAATCTAAAAATATTTAAATCTTAAAAATATTGATGTCAATAACAGCGCCAATAGTGAAACTAAATAACCCACAAAATACATCAAAATCGGTTCAACTGTTTAGAACGAGTTCAGTGTCATACACGCGTGCAGTAGATTTTTGTTTTTTTGTTTTTTTTTCCTAGCCTGTACTGTCCCACTGCTGGGCAAAGGCCTCCAGGCCTTTGCAGAAGAATTCAAAAGATTAAATAAAGCAGATTAAACTGATTGAGCCCTGAACCCCATAGAAGGCGGGGATTTTAATCGCGGCACCAGTGGCGTTGTTTTAGGTCCTCGGAACTGCAGGTGTTATGTCAGTGAGGTATATTATTCGTACTTTCGCTAGGTATTATATTATCTGTGGCTAGGTCGTGCTTGCAGCAACTTATTTGAACGTGTCTTGTTCTATACAATATCGGGATGGTATCCGCCACTCCACGCCCAAAGCGCCATTTTGCGTAAGCTAAGGACCTTACAAAATACCTTGTAAGGGCAGAGCAGACGTAATTTCTATATGTAAATTGGTCATAAAACTATGCGGCTTACGATTTCATTTTATGCATATTTTTTATGGATAATAGAACCATAAAAGTTGTGTTTAACGGTTATGTTGGGAACATAAAAGAGGTACTTATTTTAATCACAATGGACTAACAAGATTACCCGTATTACCCTACCCGATTATAGAATATTACATTATTTTAATAATCCTGTAAGTTTTACTTGTCAGTGGCCCAAAAAGTCTAACAACCAGTCTTATTAAGGGGTATCGTATTGCCCAGTACTATTTGGGTTGTGGAGGTCAGATAAATAAATAAAAAATGTTTATTTACACCTTCAAGTAAAAATGTTGTTTAGAATACAATTAGGCCTTAAGGTATATTTATATACAGTCGTATGTTTAAGTTTCAGCCAATAGACAACTTAATGTCTTGTAATTATAGGTATCAACGCCCATCATCGATATAATAGCCAATTGTGCCCAGTTTTTACCAATTAATAAACAAACAATAAAACAAAAATCAAACAATTAATTAATAAAGAGAAAAAAGAAAGAATAGGCAGTCGGTCCATGTAAAATTGTGGTATTCAGCATCCGGTTAGACTGGAAACCGACCCCAACATAGTTGGGAAAAGGCTAGGCAGATGATGATGATGATTACTTGTATGCAATTTATTTAAAAACTGAATGAAATTAGGTTGTCATTAATTGGTAGTTGTTTATAAGTACATATAGTTGCATTCAGGGCCAAGTTCACCGAAAAGATAACAGTCTGATTATCTAAAAACAGCTGTTTAAAACACATTTTTAAAAATGTGTTTTAAACAGCTGTTTTTAGATTAACATTAAAACACATTTTTAAAAATGTGTTTTAAACAGCTGTTTTTAGATAATAATCAGACTGTTATCTTTTCGGTGAACTTGGCCCTCAAAATGTTTCGTCCAGTCTATCACTGTTTAAAAACAAGTTTTGTCAAATGCCAATCTATGTATGTACCTATCAATATATTAATAATAATAATAATAATAATTCCTTTATTTTCAGGCTACTTTGGCCCATAGATAAATACCTTACAGACTAACATATATATCATAATAGTACAAAGTGTGTTAGTATATAAACCTAAAACTAAGTTAGTAAAACACACTTCACTCGAGCACTGTCTTTGTGCGATCGTGTGGCACTTGTCCGCGGAAGCGACGGAACATTACACCTTGCGGCCAAAAGTCCTCTGCCATGACGAGGTGCAGGTAGCAAGTAGGTACTCGCACCACAAACGCCTTGAAGTTGACGTTGCGGCGCGATTCAAGCAACTGCACTCTCGGCCTGTACTTGGTCCTTTGGCATACGTACTCCACGATGTCCTCGGCCTTAGTGGTATAGTGTAGGCGGGAAATATACACGGGAGTGTTCGGTTGGGCGGCTCGAACAGGGATGTAGGGCTTGATAGGAGCTGTGCCGCAGCGGTTCTTGTTGGTTCTTTGTCGGCGCTTCTTCCTCTGCACCGTCACAAAACCATCATCATCAGCCCGGTTCGATGCCTTTTCAGGCACGGGCTTCTTCGCGGGAGCGTTGGCGAGGTCGGTAACTCTCACAGGCGCTTTAGACACAGACATTGTGTCAGCGGGTTCGGTAACTCGAGCGGCGAGACAAGGAGCAGCCGCAGGGGCGAGTGCAGGGTTGCGGGGCGCGCATGACGCACGCTCTGCACACTCAGCATTGTTCGGCGACGACGAAGACATAACTGCTGACGCAAAACTTGCCCCCGATAAATTGAGACACGCTCCACGACGCGTGTTGATATTAGATGCACTCGATGGTGACCCAGACACCGCTACAGTTTTACGCAACTCTGTTAATTCATTACGCAAATCAGCAACGGTGTTTTGGGATGCATCCAATCTCTTCTGCACATCCGCGAGTCTGGCCTTAAGAAAAACGATATCTTTCAATAGGCTCGTAACGTCGACGTGGTCGAATGTGATGGGGGGAAGCTTGTTTAAGTCCTTCGCCACAAACGTCGGCACGTCGTCAGGGTCGGTCTGTTTCAACAGCGTGATGATATCCTGCAGGCTTTTCTTAGTCCCGTCACGCCGGCGGGACACCATCTGGTCAGCTTTGTTTACCGACCTGTACAGTAGCAGCTTGGAAGCAGCTATATCTTCCTCGCTGAAGTTGGTTGAACAGATCTGGATTGCGGACACCTCGTCCATCACGTCCAGTTTCTGTTGCAGGAACGCCAGCAATTCATTCGCCACTAGTTGACTACTCATGACGACAAAATAATTACGAGCGACGGCTTGCGCCGCGCTGCTCAGTTTACACTAATATAAGCGTCAGCAACACGTCCGCATCGATACGCGGCCAAAACTGGACAAACTAATTGGTGTTATTATTTTTTATTACAACATTTAATTTTATTAATATTTAATTTTAATGTAGGTACATTTTATAGTCAGATTTATGGTTTTTAAATGAATCGTGCACCGGATTTCTCAATAGAATCCTTTTGTAGTTGGTTTCGTACAGACACCAACAAAATTCAGTTAACGTATAATTTTTTACGGTTCCGTACCCAAAAGGTAAAAACGGGACCCTATTATCACGGTAATATTATGATTGAAATTTTCACAGATGATGTATGTATTTCTGTTGCCGCTATACCTAAAAACAAATAATATATAAAAATAAATAAAACATTAGAGGGGGCTCTCCTATTTAATTACGATGGTAAGGCATCCTTCATGTGCGAGTCCGACTCGCACTTGGCCGCTAGTGAGAGCGAGACAGACTATGTATTCTCGCTCGCACTAGTACTTTGGGTAATTGTCTGTCTAAAGACAGTCTTGTCTATAACACAGTGTATAGTGTGCGGTAGGTAGCCCTTATTTATCAGCCAATTTGTTAAAGTAATGTTGATCACCAACTTTTGTTTGCTGACCGTACCTAAACCACCTAAACTGTCGTTTTTTCTAAGAACTCAACGAGGCGTGTCGCAAAACTTCCCGGTATGTGGTTGAGTTTGTATTGTCGTTCAACGAGCTGCTGTTTTGCTTGACTACGTCTCGAGTCTTGATGACTTTTGGCATTAAAAAAAGGCATACAATTAACGAACCACCAGATTTAACAAAATGTAACGGCAAAAATCACTTTTGATTGCCAAAATTAGTAAATGATCACCAGAATTAATCCCCATTTTATCGTGAAATTAGAACCAAAAATTTATTTTTTTAGTTATTGACCACCAGAAATTGAACTGTTATCTTGCATCTTGAATTAATTAAAATAAATGACGTCCGTTTCTGAGGTCAGGTTTGACGGACTTTCTGCTCTTTAGGAATGGGTGTGTCTGTGTGCTAATTTATGTTTAGGAAGACGTGTCTTATGTACCGACAGCAGAAAAAGTTGGCAAATTTTCTCACTAGAATAAATTAGCAGTTACTTATTAATTTATTTAAGCTATATAAAATCCCTTTAGGTTAACTGTACCTAGTTGACATTTTTAATTAACTCACAATTAATAAACTGCAGAAATTGTACCTATAATAGAATAGTCTATACATTTCAAAACTGCACAGTAGCAACAATAGGTAGGTATTATTTATAAAAATCACGAACTGGAGATTTATGCAAAAACAGCTGTATTTTCCTACACCAAGCTCACGATTCCACGGCAGACTACCTAACAATTTAATTTGTCCTTGAAATATTTTGTAGAAACACGTGTATTGGGGTGATTTAAAAAACAGGCAAGTGTAATTGTGACTCACGTTTCTGTAATCCTTTGTATGGAAACAGATTTTTTTCCATCATATTACACAAACAGATTTTTTATTAAGTACATTGGACCTTTCAGACAGTTTTAGTAGGTAGTTCGAAACCTATTGAGATTTAGATCAATTTTCGCGCAGTAAGCACAGATCTTTCGAAGGTGTGAACTGGTTAAATATTATAGTAGGTACCTAACATACTCATAGATATAGATAGGTACTATAGATATCGATATCCAGTTAGACTGTAAGCCGACCCCAACAGAGTTGGGAAATGGCTAGGCAGATGTTGATGATGATTGGCATTCGATATGGCATAGTACACAAGGGGTGTACTATAACAAAGAGCTATTTACAAAAATATTTCTATGATTTACACAGGATGTAAAAAACATCTTAACGAAGCCGAAAGGCACTTGTTCTCCCCGTCATTGTGATAATTTTTTTGTTCTTTATCATACCTGGGAACCTTCTAGTTACGGAGATATTAGGGGTCAAAGTACCAACTTTTTGATAAGTTTTTATTGTAAGATTTTTACACCTCCACGACTCCCATACTATCAGCACAATGTTTTGAGTGCGTTACATTGAGTTGTACCACAAAACATGATTATATTCACCCAAAAAAAGTCATTTCCCAGCAATAATTGTTGCGTAAAGTTACTTAGTTTGATGTACAGAATACTTGGTTGACGGCATCGTGATGAGGTTGTTTACACCCGTATCGCTATTATCTACCCTAACAACATCGCAAAATATCAATACAGTGTAATTTTTTGCGACCTGAAATGGCTGGCCTAACATCTCCAAGTGATTTTAAAAAAAAATACATAGAACAGTTACGAACGTGTACAGTCGGGGTCTTTTCCGCCTGACCATTTAATTTTTCTTTCACTTAAAACATGCGGAGGTGCCGAGCCACGCCCCCTTAAAGTTTGGGCCTATTAGGAAAGCCTCAACTTTGGCGCGCAAAACAACAATAACTCTCGTTTGGCGTGCGCCGTCTGTGCGCTCGGCCGATTCGGTATATTTTAATTCATTATTTCTATACAAAGTCAACGGGGCGGGGCTAGAGAGCGTTTCTATGTTGCGAGTGCAAGCAAAAATAAGCTTAGTGGTGGTCAGGCGGGAGTGTCCTCGATAATACATACAAAGCTATTCTAATATAGAAAAACTTTTCATATTTCAGTGTTCAAGCCACCTATACAATGCTCTGAGGCAGTTCCGGCTGATCTTCCCGGAGATCAGCAAGGCACCATTCTACATTACTGGAGAATCCTACGCAGGCCGCTACCTACCCGCTCTCGGCGTGAAGATATTGGAACAAGACCGGGACATCGGTATCCTGGACGTGAACTTACAGGTACGAGACTACGAAGATAGTTTTTAGTTTATTAATTTGTTTCTTGTGATTAATATAAATGTTGATGGAATGGATGGAGAGAGAGTCCATATGCTATGTAATATTATTCCAGCAATCAAGAGTCTTAAAAACGGAAAAGCTGTTAGTGTAGACGACATTCGTGTGGAACAATTAAAACAGAGGCCTCCCTAACGCTTCGTCCGTATATTCGGATGTCTCTCTCACTTGCACTCATCTGCAGACGTGCGCGAAAGGGACGGATAGATCTGAATATACGGGCAAAGCGTTAGGGAGTTGGGCCTCAGGATCCAGTAGCGGAATCGTGGCTGCTCGCCATTTTGAACTCATGCCTCAGAGACATACAACTAAATGCATACTGGGTGGTATGCTACGACTTCCGTTTCGTAGCTCTCTTAATCTCGGACAGCATCTTCTTTAGTGCACTCTAAAGAATGGCTTTTTAGAGGCAGTGTCGTTGCTCCCATTTTATTGAACATCAATACTAATGATTAGCCCTAAACGTCCGACTCCGAAAGGTTTATTTAGATGACCTGACCCTGACAAACTTCGAGAATTCTGAAAATAATCTATAAACGGCTCCAAATAATCTCAGCACATACTCCGAACTACTCCAAAGCCAATTATTTAAGACCTAATTCGCCTAACACGCAGTCTTGCTTATACCATCCGAGTAATCATCAGGCCAATAGGAAACTCCAATTTCAAACAAAATGGCCAGGAGCTGACATTGAGCACAATTACCACCCGTTCAGTTCAGTGCACAACATTACACAAAGACTGAACAGTAAGTTAGGGCTCGCTACAACTTGTTACGTCATCAGTTAACATCCACCGCCTGAGGCATGTCCACAACTCCACACTAGTTCTCCGGACATCTGGCATGGCTCTCTGCTTCTCATCTGGCGGATTTGCATGCCCATCGATACGCTCGCCCGAGAAGTAGATGTAGACCATAATGAAACATGCAGAATAATCACTGGCTACCTTTAACACACTAGCTGCATTATACGCACTTGATATATCGATGATTTTCAAATACCGGATTTAAGCTTATGTTATGCAAACACTACGTGTCATCTAAGGCCAGAATTCTTCTTACGCTGATGTCGGTCGCGTACGTCAGCAAGAAATATATAATAAAATATTATAAAGAGGTAACATTTGTTTGTAAGTTTGTATGTTTGTAAGTAGGGGGTAATATCCGAAAGTAATGAACCGATTTCAAAAATTCTTTCACCATTAGAAAGCTACATTCACCTCGAGTAACATAGGCTATATTTTATCCCCGTACTTCCACGGGAACGGGAACTACGCGGGTGAAGCCGCGGGACGTCCGCTAGTATATAATAAAATACGGCTGACTTCAGCGGCGCTTAGCGACGCGACGTACGCGCCGCTGAAGTCAGCGTCGCAGTATGGTCCTATATAGAGCACAACGTATACTCGTACGCGCGATTGACGTACGCTACCGATATTAGCGTAAGAGGAATTCAGGGCTAAATGGGTGCCTAAGTAAAAGCGCACTCTGTGCGTGTCTTTCCACTCTCGCTTCAACTCGGCTTTGCCTACCCCTTCGACGAGCATGCGTGATATTATGTGTCAGTCAATAGCTACACTATTATTAAATGTACGTCCAATATAAAATGTAATGGTACTAATTTATACATTTTCAAATGCCATTAAATAGAGGTTAAATATGCTGACACCTCACTTTGAATAACGGAAACTAACTAACGAAGCAATCTCATCATATATCAATTGACGCAAACGATACTAAATGACAACTAATTGACAAGGTTATGATCACAATCATTTTGAGGTTGGCAATTGGCATTCGTGAAATTCGTCCTTGATTGAGTGTAAAAATGATAATTATGATGTGCAAATGTGACTGACTTTTGCTCGCCGCGTCTTCGCGCGCGTGGATGTCATGCATTATTCCATGGGAACGTAATGTTGGGATAAAAAAAAACATCTTATATCCTTGCCCCTACAAATTAGTATAACTACGAGTATATTTTAATGAATAATAATAAATTATTTAGCACGAATTCGTATAACGATTTAATTAAAAATATGTAAGTATTTTTTAAATCAGCCTTGTACTTGACTGTACTCATTTCCATAGTCTTAGGGCTTTTTACAAAAAAAAAACAATATAATATTGTGAATCTTGCGGTATTTCTCGGACGTGATGATCAGAAAGTAATATATTTACATACCTGCCTGTAATATTTAAATAGTAGTTGTTGTGACATGTGCGTCTTTAGTGGTTTTTAATAGGTACTCCGCTACCAATTAACATAAATCACTTTAATATATGAATGGACTGTTAAGTTATTATTATTATGTAATAATAGTAATGTTATATAACTGACAACTACTTATGATTACGAGTTTATTTAACTTTGCCAGTTACCTACTTTTGGTTTACTCGATTACCATGACTGCAAATACTTACTTCAAATAAACTTGAAGCAAAAATGTTATAATTATTAAATTGTTGTATAAACCTGTTACACTGGTTATTATCAACAATAATAAAATAGAAAAATACATTATCTGGGGGCGCGGTAGTGCCCCCGTCCAGACGAGCCAAGCGAAGCGCACACATTCAAGAACGTGTATAACAGAAAAGTAATATTTTTCACCTTTCGGCCATGTGACTTTAGCGAATTGGCCAAGCCACAAATGTTGACTATGGTGTAGAGTTTGTGAAGTTAGACCTTGTAAAGTTAGGGCGTGTAGAGTTAGAAGCTTGGCTCTACATGAGATCTGAAAAATGAAAAATGAAAAAAATAAAATGAAATGGACCTTTTTGGCGCAGCCGTGAGGCACACAGCACATATTATGTTTTCCTCCTTATTTTGTATCTTTTTATATTATTGTGTACTTATGTGCTTTATTAGCTGACGTCAAATAAACATTTTTCTTTCTTTTTTCTTTCTTTAGATCTGATAACTTTTTGACAGTGCGAGTCATAATGGTCACGTCTTGGCAACATTTTACATGGACATGTTTTTGGTGGGTTATACATTGTTTGATTACGTGGGTATATCGTTTACATAATAAGATCTTCTTCTGTTAGTAACTTAAGACTATGAGGGCTATCGTTTTTGAGCTCACCAGATGGCGCCACTGTCGAGTAAGGTCTTGTCAATAAATCTATTTTATACTTTAAAGTACCAATAACGTCAAAAAAAGTTTATTTTATTACGTATAACAACATAGTGCAAACTTCATATACATATTTACAATATTCTCCCTAAAATTAGCAAGCATGAAACATTTAAAAATCATTCTACCTCCAAATACTAACAAGATGTTAAGTTGTTACTTAAAATCTTCAAGTCTTAATTAATCTGGAATGGCTCAGTCTAGAACACAATCGTGCCTATATGACTATTCTATAGTATACGTGGTAAAAAAGCTCGCAACGCGCGAACACTTTATGACATCTGACATTTCGGAAGACCTTACTCTACACGAACGCCTCTAGCGGCGAATTCTTGCGCGATAGCCCCCACTGACGTAGTTGTACAGAATGGCATGATTTTTACAGTATGATTATGAGGTCTACGCGGCGTAGCACTTAGCCGTAGCGGGTTATGATCACAGATGATCATCCCTGTGGCGTTTAAATCCTTTTCTGTCACTCACAGCACTCACGCTCCGTTTCTCGATCTATTATTTGCAAGATCGAGAAACAGAGCGGGAGTGTCATATGCTGCCGCTTGCGCTAGCACTCACTATGACAGTTCTGAGCGACAGAAAAGGATAGAGCAAAATGCGATTCCGTGCTGATAGACGTAGTGCACCCCATCAGCGTACCCCATACTGGAAAATTATTTTAATTCGCTCTTTTGCGAGACTTGATACTCAAAATTATGGTCACTCTTTAACAGTACTTGTGACAGTACTGAGTTTGACCAGTATTCAATATCTTTATGATTAAATATTATAATAAAAAATTGTAATTTATTCGGAAGTAGGTACAATTACAAATAAGGGTATTCCGTAAACAGGAAACCCATTTTCCGATATTGGTAAACGGATAATACTAACATAGCCTTCAATCATCGGAACACCGGATATACACATGAGTTATACGTGTAATAGTTAAAATTAATATGTAAGTAATAATAAGTTGCTCTATATTTGCTCGGTCAGATGGCATTTATGTTGCAATGTACGATGGCCTTCATTAAATCATTGACATTATTTTTACCCGACTGCGGCGAAGCCCAAAAGGAGGGTTATTTATTATTTTAAGTACTAAGTATTTGTACACATGATAAAATAATCTATACTAATATTATACAGCTGAAGAGTTTGTTTGTTTGAACGCGCTAATCTCTGGAACTACTGGTCCGATTTGAATGATTATTTCAGTGTTGGGTAGTCCATTTATCGAGGAAGGCTATAGGCTATATAACATCATGCTACGACTAATAGGAGCGGAGCATAAATGAAAAATGTTGCAAAAACGGGGAAAATTTGTTCCTTTTGAAAGCTTTTTCTCTCTTAGGTGACGCAGACGAAGTTGCGTGGGTCAGCTAGTTATGTTAATATGCCTTTGAATTATACCTTCTCAATACTGCAGGTAAATGACATGTAAAAATGTGGGATAGCGTGCGCTGACTGGGATTGGTTTGAGCAGCTTGTAATCGTTCAGCAACAACTTATTTCTTGGCGTAAACAACAACGCCACTGCACCCAACGCCACCGCAACTGGCACGCAGTTTGCGTGCCAGACTGGGCACGCAAAGCATGTTATCACCGTCTCTTAAGGTAGCGACAAAATCGCAAACTTTCGATCGCTGATTACTACGAATAAATTCGGTTTCAATAATGATGCTTGCGAGAAACGCATCTTGGGATACCTTAATTTGATTTCTCAGTAGGTACCACGGAGTATGGATTGTGCCCGGTTAAAGATCTAAGTCTCACGAAGAAGGGTCGCCCCCTACTACATAAGACTTAGACATATCTGGTGAAATGTGGGTGTACGTTATAGGCACACCCCCTGCCTTATACCCTTCGGGGTTACAGTAATTTATGGGAGCCAATCATAGGGCTTTCGAAATTACTTAATGACCAATATCACTAACCATTTTCCTTGTAACTTCCAGGGTATAATAATGGGCAACCCAGTGCTGAGTCGCGACAGCATAGCAGACTACAGCTCGATTTACTACCAGTGGGGCCTGATCGATAGCCAGGGTCTTCAGGCAGTGAAGCCGCTGCAGGATGCCTACAACAAAGCCATTCTTAACGTGGACTCGGATTCTGCGACATTCGTAAGTACCTCGCACAATATACATAACAAAATAATGCTCTGACCCACACAAATTGTTCTGAATTTTCACCCGATTTGGTGTACATTACTATCTATATCTATACATATAATAAATCTGTAGAAAAGTCATTTATGTACATTGAAGAAATTGAAACAAAAAATAGCCAGCGTGTGAAAAGATAAGTAACAGAACCCATTTCCATTATTTTTGAAATTTTTGTCTGTTTGTCTGTTTGTTTGTGCGCACATCACGTAAAATCTACGAATTCAATGCTGACAATGTTTATACATAAAAATTGTGTGTACATAAAAACTTGGGGTATGATTTAGTGTTTGTTTCATTGAAATCGGTTAATTCTATCAAAAGATATATGAACTTAAAGTTTTCAAGAAGAACTAATAATCAAATGTAAGATACATACATGCAGCGACATCTGTTGAACTAAAATGATACCAATGACTAAAAATGTGCTCACCACAGTCATAACTTTTATCGACTGACCAGCTTTAAAAAAAAATATAGCATAGGTAATATAGGTACTTTAGCAGTTTAACATTTTGGTCGATAGACGGCGTTGTTTATTTCACTCCATTTTCTGAATTGAATGACCCTCGCCCGTGTCAGTTGCCTATTTTTTGTTTTTTTTTTTTCGGAAGGGAAATCATCAAATGTGTGGAGCAGGAGGGAGTGTCAGACTTTTACTGACTAAAACCCAGCCATGTTCCTTCATTGCCCTTTTGTTCCGGGGCCACGGTATCTCTTTCGAACAGTCCCGCAACCCCGGCAGACATCGGTCCTTGCGGATCGGCCCTTCCTTTTTGCTGACTCTCTTTTAGGCGCGCGTGGAACACGAACGCGCCGTCGACACGGCCTGTCGTCATGAGACGGACGGACGGCGAGCTAGCCCATAGCCCACCGTCCACAGGCCCGCGCCTACGGTGGCCGGGGGCCACGTGGTTGCCCCGGAAGCCCGGGGCGTCTGCCGCGGCGGCCGGGACGTTGAGAGGTTCTCTCCCTCTCACGTTCCGCCACCTTCTCTAGCATTACTGCTTCGCAGAAGGAGGTGACGGCGTCCCATTCCGTCTCGCTCCGGACCATGGCTTGCACCAGGGCCGGACGCGAGAGGTCGCCGCCGCAAACGTGTAAATTGCCTCAAGATTGGTTTTTTAACCGACGAAACAAAAAGAAGGCAGTTCTCAATTCGACGCGTATTTTTTTTATATATGACCACGGATAACTTTTACAGAGAAGTCCGTACATGGTCCTTTTGTTTGTAAAAAGCGTAGGTACATCTCAAAGTTGGTCCCATTTGTAATTGAAAAATCGTGTTTGGGCTAATTTCTTGCACCTTTGATGAGAACTTTCGACCTAGCTGGAGTATGACTGTCATTGAGTGTCTAAGGATGAAGGAGGTGGCGGAACGTGAGAGGGAGAGAACCTCTAAACGTCCCGGCCGCCGCGGGAGACGCCCCGGGCGTCCGGGGCCACCACGTGGCCCCCGGCCACCGTACGCGCGGGCCTGTGGACGGTGGGCTATGGGCTAGCTCGCCGTCCGTCTGTCTCATGACGACAGGCCGTGTCGACGGCACGTTCGTGTTCGACGCGCGCCTCAAAGAGAGTCAGCAATAGGAAGGGGTCCGCAAGGGCCGATGCCTGCCGGGGTTGCGGGACTGTTCTAAAGAGATATCGTGGCCCCGGAACACAAAGGGCGATGAAGGAACATGGATGGGTTTAGTCAGTAAAAGTATGACACTGCCTCCTGGTCCGCCCAGAGCGGGAGGAGTCATTTGATGATTTCCCATCCGACAAAAAAAAGGCTGTCGAGGTAAGCCCTTTTTTGGAAAAACATAAGTAGATTATTTTAGCGATTAATGCAAATATATCGAAGAAATTAAATTGTTACCCACTTGGATCCACGTAGGTATATATCTACTAATATTATAAAGCTAAAGAGATTTTGGTTGGTTGAACGCGCTAATTACAGGAAAACTTTTAGTGTTGAATAGTTATCGAGGATGGCTATAGGTTATCTAACATCACGCTATAATTAAAAGGAGCGGAGCATCAATGATAAATGTTGCAAAAACAAGGAAAATTTATTTCTTTCGAGAGCTTCCTTTGCGGGCGCTGCATAAACGGTTAAAGTTGCGCAACAATCATGTATTAGGGAATTGTTCGTTTTAAAGCGTTCTAAAAAAAACCGCGATAGCATTATGTCTATATTTCAAGGTTGACTCCACTCTCTCTAACCCTCTCTCTCTCATGTGACGCAGACGAAGTTGCGCGGGTCAGCTAGACTAAAATTGGCCTAGATTTGCGAATTCAGGGTATTGAGGTTACAAAAACAGAGTGAATTCAGTACAACTACATAATACTAATAGTAAAAGTTTAACGTAGTACCTACCATGCTGCAATTTGGACGGGTCTGATCTGTCTAGCTATGATGACGATTATAGATGAATAGACAAACATCGTCAGTTGATTTGCAAAGTCCAATAACACTGTTTTAATCTTTCACGGTTTATAAATAAAGTGAGCGGTTTCTCACTAGCACTACGTCCGATACGAATCCGATCCGAACCCGTGAGGAGTTGTCGTAGAACTATTTCTATGGTAGTTTACGCACTAGATCCGGCTTCCGTCATCCGATTTTGAATTGTAGTGTATTTGCACGGATACGGATCGGACTCGGGTTGGACGTAGTGCGAAACCGCTCTTACGGGATATTCTTCCGTGGAGTTCTGAGCTCCCGATATTTCAACGCTGTTGACTTGGGATGGCTGGAGTTAGGTGCAGACAGATCTGTCTACAAACACAAAAAGACTCACAATATCGCAAATTTTTTTATAGTTGAAAATCACGGAAGAAATCCCGTAAGTGAACAGTGTAATTTCTTTATAAAAGACTTTCTGTATATTTCCAGCTTCGCGAAGAACTTCTAAACAGACTAGATGACATCTCAATGCAGCAGCAGACGTTCAACATCCTTGTGGACACCATTACCCACCTGGATGACTTCGTCAGCTACATTCGAAGGCCTGAAGTATCCGAAGCATTGCATGTCGGCAGCATTGAGTTCTCCTTCCACAATGGAACTGCTCATAAAAGGCTTACTCCTGACTTCTTGAGTGAAGTTAGGTCGAAGGTTGAAATGCTGCTGAATCATTATAGGATACTTATTTATTGGTAAGGACTTTTTTCATATATTATTTCAATCAATTAATTGTTAGGGATGGTAAATGCTGCCTTTTGCCGTGTAGATTTCTGTGCCGGTATTTTTTCACGATGAAGGCGGCAACCTGCCTTTTAAGGCCAAACAAAAAGCGAGGCAAGTTTTATATTTATATCAACTTAGGAAAAGCCATTGAGCCAGTC
Source organism: Xestia xanthographa (assembly GCA_905147715.2). Taxonomy (NCBI): domain Eukaryota; kingdom Metazoa; phylum Arthropoda; class Insecta; order Lepidoptera; family Noctuidae; genus Xestia; species Xestia xanthographa. The sequence continues at coordinate 7,419,584 of LR990655.1, forward strand.
AATTTGCCATACATTTGATATGATATGCCATACATTTCATATACTCAATTCACTGATGCCATAGAAGACCGGGATAGGCTCCAAGTCATTGTGGACGGGTTCAGCCAGTGTAGCACAGAGTATGAACAAACTCTCAGTCACAAGCTTCAATTGCAACAACAGCTACATGAGGCCAGAAGTCAAATATCAGAGCTCGAGACAACCAATCATAACATCACAGCCTCATTGAACCAAAGTCTGTTCAGTGAATTGGTGCCTATTGCTCCGTCAATGATTTCTGATAAATCCCAACCTTACACTATAGATCTGACAGGTGATGATGAATTAAAGTCAATTAAATCAGTGCGAGTCATCACGGGTAAGAATAAACTAAAAAAATATATTAAAATAAACAAATACATAGTTAAAACTAAGAAAATGGTCAAAAAACATAAGTTTTTCATTAAAAATGTAAAATTGAATAGGGAAAGGTTGAATCTTATAAAACAATTAGATAATTATTCTTTAAACTTAGATAAAAGTAATAGGAAGTACCAAATAGACACAGAGAACTTGCAGTGTGAAATTGACCACCTACAACAGAAATTAACTTCACTCAATTTTAAATATACAGCCTCTGAAAACCAAATGAGGGAATATGTATTGGCTATGAATGAGCTGGTAAATACAGAAACTAACAACTCTGAGCATTGCCAACCACAATCTCTTAAACCCACACCGGCCCATTCATTGCCTCTAGGTGATACAACCATACTGCGGTCCTGTGTTAGTTTACCATTAGAAATTACTAATTGTTTAGCTAAACAAATTGTCAATAAAGAAATTGTTATTTTCTCTGATGAAATTGGTAAGGATTTAGGCCACTTGTTGACAAATAAGTACCCGGAACATTCTATTATGAACTTTTGTATGCCTGGTTGTTCCTTATATGATATCATGAGGAAAATTATTAATTATAACTTCACCCAGGATTCTGTACTAATAATATTTGTTGGTAATTAGGGGTACTGTGAATAAAGGAGAATTACTCCAATATTATAGATCATTAAGTGACCTTAGTTTAAGAAAAATTGTAATGTTCACATTTCCTTATAGTAAAAGTTTGCCACAGGAAGAAAATTACTTTAGATATAATATTAACAGAACATTACATAATTTGACATTTAATAGTAATGTATTTTATTTAATTGACATTAATAATTATATTGGGGACAATTTTTATTTGACAAAAGATAGATATCTTGTGGACAGGTGCTATCTTTCAAACTATTGGAAAAGACAAGTAGCTGTGTCGCTATCATACTTTTTTTCTATTACAGCCAAGAACTTGGCTAATCAGGTCGCCTCTGTTGAACAATGCAATACTCAATTAAATTACTCTGCCAATAGTTTGAGCACAATTAATGAATCAGTCAATCATTTAAATTAGAAATTTTGACAACGGAGGCGACCTCTTGCAATATTATAAGGAAGCCAGATGGTAAATCAAGCGAATGTTTTGAAAGTTTTAATAGTATCAACCTGGTTCATCAAAATATTCAAGGATTTTTGAACAAAGAATTAGAAGTAGAACTTTTCCTGAATTGTAACAATATAGATATTCTTTGTTTAACGGAGCATTGGCTCAAATGTCATCAATTAATTTTCAATTTCAGTAATCACCAGGTTGGTAGTTCATTCAGCAGGGTAAATGCTATACATGGCGGCGCATTAATCTTAGTAAATAATCATCTTAAATTTAAAGACCGCAAGGATATTGTCAGCCTATCTGTTGAGCGAATAGTTGAAATAGCCTGTATAGAATTGGAGCAGTTTATTATATTAAGTGTGTATAGACCTCCTTCAGGGTTGTATGATTGTTTTGAAAAGGTAATGGATGAAGTGTTGCATAAAATCTGTAGTTCTAAGAAGTCAATAATCATTTGTGGTGATTTCAATATTAATTTGTTAGAAAATTCTGGGTTAAGTACTAAAATTATAAGCCTCTTTCAGTCATACAATCTTGAAAACAAATTTCTCGAGCCCACCAGAATAACCCCAACTAGTGCTACTTGCCTAGATAATATTTACACTGATATTATACCCACCCAAAAAGCAATTATTAACTTAATAGATTCAGATCATTGTGGGCAATTGATCACAATTCCAAATGTAAGCAAGAAAGTAACTAAAAAGGATATCATCGTTAATCCAAAAAGTAAAAATCGCCTGGAAACTTTTAAAACTAAACTTTTATCCAAACTACCACTTTTGTCAGATAATGATGATCCAAATCAACAATATAACGATTTTTTCAGTATGTATTGCTCACAATTTGAAAACACATTTGTCCCTAAGACAATATCTGTAAATAGTAACGCTTCTTTCAACGACTGGGCCACCATTGGTATTCATAAGAGTCGAAAACGACTTTATGAGCTGTATGAAGAGCGGACCACCTCATAAGGTGAATGCTCCACGGTAGCCCGCGAAATTCAAATTTTCTTACGTTTTTTGTAAAAACTGTAGAATTTAATTTGTATGAAGAATTATTCAAAATTATTTAAAAAAGTTTGTTTTATAGCAAAGTCACGTTACTTGAGTTCAAAAATTAAAAATAGTAGTAATGTGGTTAAAATGACATGGAACATTATTAATAGCGAAACGGGAAGGTCTTGCAACAGTTGCAACCGAAATAGTGACTACAGCCTTGCTATTGGCGATAATATTTTAAATTCAGATACTCGAAGTTGCCACAGCCTTTGAAAATTTCTTTGCGGATATTCCCGTATCGACTACTAAATCGCTAAACTCGTCACCTACTGCTGCCGAGTCTTTACTAAGGGAAAACGTTTCAGTCTGTGAATCCGAATTTAATTTTCAATATGTCACCTGTAAAGATATAATTAAAACTTTTCACACCATAAATGTTAAAAAGACCGCCGATCTATGGGGTCATTCTGTAGACGTTGCTAAATCCATTATAAACATTGTAGCTCCTTCATTAGCTGTAATATTTAACGATTGTATTGACCGTGGTGAGTTTCCTGATCTAATGAAATATAGTAAAATAATACCATTGTTTAAATTGGGTAGTACATCAGACCCCACTAATTAAAGACCCATTTCAGTACTACCCACCTTTAGTAAAATTTTTGAAAAATTAATTTTGGCACAAATGCAAAGTTTTTTCAATAAACACCCGATTACGTCGTCGTAACGTCGTTTTACGACCCGATTGGCGCAGCGGTAGTGAGGCTGCCTTACGTTCTTAGGGTCCCGGGTTCGAATCCCGGTCGGAGCAAATGTTTGTGTGATGAGCATGGACATTTGTTTCCGAGTCATGGATGTTTATATGTATAATAAGTATGTATTTACAAACAAAAAGTATCTATGTAGTATATCAACTATCTGGTGTCCACGACACAAGCCTCGTTGCTTAGTGTGGCACTAGATGGCGCTGTGTGTAATGTCCAGCAATATTTATTTATTTATTTATTTAAACATACTTTGCGTAAAAAACAGTTCGGTTTCACAAGGGGTCGTTCAACTACTGATGTTGAACTTTTAGGACACATTTATAATGCCTGGGTGGACAAATGCGATGCTTTGGGCATTTTTTGCGATTTATCTAAAGCTTTCGATTGCGTTCTTCATGAAACATTAATCAGGAAACTACACCACTACGGAATCCGTAACGCCTCTCTTGATCTTCTTATTTCATATTTGAGTAATAGGATTCAGAGAGTTGATGTTAACGGGAAGAGATCTCCCGGATCCGCAGTAAGAATGGGGGTACCACAGGGCTCAATTCTTGGTCCATTTTTGTTTCTTATTTACATAAATGACTTGCCTCACCTCTTATAGGATAATCATGACATAGTATTGTTTGCAGACGACACTTCTCTTTTATTTAAACTCAAACGTCAGCAGTTAGTTACGGATGATGTTAATAGCGCCCTGGCAAAAGTCGTTGATTGGTTTAATGTTAATAACCTACTCCTAAATGAGAAAAAAACTAAATGTATTAAATTTACGATACCCCATGTAAGACAAGTGGAAACTACTGTACTAATTAAGGATGAAGAGTTGAAACCGGAAGATAGCACAGTGTTCCTAGGCATAACTTTGGATGCCAAGCTTCAGTGGGGCCCGCATATAGACAAATTGTCAAAAAAACTTAGCTCTGCAGCATACGCCGTTAGAAGGATTCGTGAGTTAACTGATTTAGAGACAGCCCGTTTAGTTTACTTTAGTTATTTCACTAGCGTGATGTCGTACGGTATTCTCTTGTGGGGCAATGCCGCCGATATTCAGACAATATTTGTTTTGCAAAAAAGGGCAATTCGTTCAATTTATAAATTAAGTCCCAGATACTCCCTCAGAGAAAAATTTAAAGAGATTAATGTTCTTACTGTCCCTTCTCAGTTTATTTATGAAAACCTTTTGTACGCACACAAAAATATTAATTTGTTTAAAAAATACAGTGATATCCACAACATAAATACGAGGAACAAACACAAATTTGTTGTTCCTGCAACGAGGCTCAAAAAAATAGGGGGTACGTTCAGATGCCAATGTATACGTTTTTACAATAAACTTCCGAGCCAAATTCAAGCACTAAGCCTAAATAAATTCAAATCGTTTATAAAACGGAAGCTGTGCCTGAAAGCCTATTATCATGTTAATCACTATCTCGAAGATAAAAAGGCTTGGGATTAAACTGCTCCAATGAAATTTGCTCTGTGAATGTCGAAGCTTCGGACTTCGGTTGTTTATTATTTATTCCTTTCTCATTTAATGTTTTGACATGTATTTTATTATTTTTTATACACTCTGACATGTATTTTATTATTTTTTTATTTGACATTTACTGATTTGACATGAATACTTATTTTGTTAAGTATTTTAGTTTTTTTTTATCATCATTGTGCCTTTTAATGATTTTTGTGATTTTTATTTACATTATTTTTGAATAGAACTTGTTATGAATTTTATATGATTATTGTGAATGTGGGGACCATGTGGGTCACATTTATATTTTTTCCCACAACTGTCTGACAGTTTGAGTACTCTAAGCGACCTACCCAAATGTCCTTTCTTTGGTATTGTTCGTCGTTTCGTTGAGCTCCTTGGGTTATAAGTCGAGCTACACGCTACACGTTAACTGACAAATGCTTGCACTGACTGGACAGGTTCACTCAAAACTGTATGGTTCTTTCTTCAAAAGACCATATCAGACACTAATTTATTTATTTATTTATTCATGTACACACAAAATACTTTACAGGACAATATATTTACATAGAAGAGCACAAAGGTACTGCTTATTTCTTATGAAATTTCTTCCAGCAGACCTGCGAGAGGAAAGTTGGATATGAAATGTAGACACAGTGTGTAGACAAGTTACTAATCTGCATAGTCCTCATGTGAATTGAGCAAGATTGTCTGGACTTTAAAAGAGACTATGACCTCTGAGTTTGTTTCGGCTGTTTCTTCTCAGAGTAGTCAGGTACGAAACACCGGCCCCATCTAGTTTTAAAAAATGACGTGTAAAAGTGTTTGTAAAAACCTACTTGCAAAATAAACATCATTTATCATTTATCATTGGATACTATTATTCCTATAGCTAACAAGACTTGAAGATAGACTACAGTTACGAATCTATGCAAATCTATTGGAGTCTTCAGCACAGAAAATTAAAAAGTTGTTGTATCTTTTCAGTGGGCAGATGGACCTGACGGCTCCGTGCGTGCCCAACGCGAAGGCCCGGAGGAAGCACTGGCACTGGAACAGACGTGATCAGTTCCTGAACGCGTCACGCACGCCTTGGTGGTTCGACAACAGAGTTGCTGGGTAAGTTAGCACAATCCAACATGACGGAAACGCCGGGAACGCCCTAGTTAGAAGGATCTACCTAGCCTTTTCCCAACTATGTTGGGGTCGGCTTCTTGTCTAACCGGATGCAGCTGAATACCAGTATTTTACATGGAGCAATTGCCTATCGGACCTCCACAACCCTAACTACTGGGCAATACGATACCACTTGGTAAGACTAGTTGTCAGACTTTTTGGGCCACTGACTAGGTAGTCGAGTCGGTGTAACGACTGTCAAAGATCTACAAATGACAGCCGGGACCAACGGCTTAACGTGCTTTCCGAGGCACAGAAGAAACTCGGTATGTAATGGGTGGTCGCCCATCCAAAGACCAACCTAGGCAAGCACGGCTTAACCTAAAGATCGACACGAGCAGCGCCCTAGTTAGAAGGATATATTACCTTATTGGTGATGATCTTCAGAAATGTCACAAACATGAGGGAAATACCAAGAGGTGAGCCCTTGAAGGTCATGCACAGACCCTATTGGCGAAGGCCTTGCAGAAAGTTCAGTTGCATACTTAGTTCACGCAACCTGCGTGCGTGTATGACCATAAATATGTGGACCTGAACGAAGCAAAAGAGGAATGTAGGGATCGTAGCAGATGATGTTCAGTAGTTTATGCATACCCCTATGCTATGGAGAAAAGACTTCATTGTGCTACCTTTGTAAATATCGGTTACGCTAAGGACATCTTTTAAAAGTTACCTACCAAGTTTTGTGTTTTCATAAAAATCAGAAAGGTAGGGGGATGAGGAGTGGCTTGAGAGACGCCACGGCGTCCTCACCTTCCGCCTGACGCTGGTCCTCACCGGACACGGGGTGTTCGGGAGGTTCCTGCACCGAATCGGGCGGGAGGAAACGCCCGGGTGCTTCCATTGTGAGGTTCGTCCGGAGGACACGGTGGAACACACGGTGGAGGTGTGCCCCGCGTGGGCGGAGCACCGCCGTGTCCTCGAAGCGGCGATCGGCGGCGGCGACCTCTCGCGTCTGGCCCTGGTGCAAGCCATGGTCCGGAGCGAGACGGAATGGGACGCCGTCACCTCCTTCTGCGAAGCAGTAATGCTAGAGAAGGAGGTGGCGGAACGTGAGAGGGAGAGAACCTCTCAACGTCCCGGCCGCCGCGGGAGACGCCCCGGGCGTCGGGGGCCACCACCACGTGGCTCCCGGCCACCGTAGGCGCGGGCCTGTGGACGGTGGGCTATGGGCTAGCTCGCCGTCCGTCCGTCTCATGACGACAGGCCGTGTCAACGGCGCGTTCGTGTTCCACGCGCGCCTCAAAGAGAGTCAGCAAAAAGGAAGGGGTCCGTAAGGACCGATGCCTGCCGGGGTTGCGGGACTGTTCAAAAGAGATACCGTGGCCCCGGAACACAAAGGGCGATGAAGGAACATGGATGGGTTTTAGTCAGTAAAAGTCTGACACTCCCTCCTGCTCCGCCCAGAGCGGGAGGAGTTATTTGATGATTTCCCATCCGAAAAAAAAAAAAAAAGGAGGATTAAAAAGCTTTGTTATATACAACTATGGGAAACCCAAAGCCAGTACCTCAGTTAGCAGATTACATTTGACATTTAGAGACCGATAAGATAGAGGGACATGAATATTATAATATATGATAGGTTATTTATGTATTTACCAGCTAAAATGAACAGCTTATTTTTCCACGAGTTTTTCAATTTCTTTTTATAATTAATCATTGCAGACATGAGACATCGTAGTCAAAAGACAGGAAACCATCAGGGTCTTGCTTTAAAGTCAATGTTATATTGGCATTTATGGTACTTACACATCCACGTTTTATTTCCAGATACGTCAAAAGCGGGGGCAGTCTAACCGAAGTCTTAGTCCGAGGAGCAGGCCACCTAGTCCCCATGGACAAGCCAGCAGAGACCACGCAACTGATCTCCTACTTCATCAGGGGCTTAGACATGCCACTACCACCGAACTACCACGTAATGGCCCAAGATACTGCCGTGTACATCGACGATGATAACGAGGGAATCTCCAAGACTATACTTCAAGTTCCTGGAAACCCACCTGCTGGTACTCAAGCAGTAATGGTCGTGAGCATCGTTCTTAATGTTCTATTAGTTCTAGCTCTAGTCTGTGGTGTAGTCTATGGTCTCAGGTGGAAGAGACGCACCGATGCCTATTTATACAATAATGTTGAAGAGACCAGTATTACTTCAACTATGTTTTAAGGTTTGAAGTTTCCAGAACTGTTGTTAGTCAGGTTGTGCCAGAATTCGTTGAGTGGTTGTGCGAAGTATTTTTTGACGTTGTTTTATATTCGGTTCCTATAATAAGCCGATTGTAGGTTATTGACGGTTTCTATAATTGAGTTGCCCTTAATAGTACATTACTACAGCGGCCAGCAACATAGGCATTGATGGACGAACGTGTATACACATACGTAAGTCCATCAATTCCTAGTTGTGGCCAAGGCTTGTATAGTACTTTTCTCAAATAATGCGAGGAAATTAAAACTCTCGCGTTGAAGAGTTCATTTGTTTTTTTGTTTTCAATATGCCGTTTTCTATTTGCAAGCCAATTCGAAATTTAAATAAAACCTTTGATATGTTACCCCCTTGGTTGCATGTCTCAGAGTAAAAGATCGTTCCATTTTTAAATAACACGACAGATATGAGTTTACTAAGGTTTACTATGTCGTTTATTTGGCCGCTAAACACGACAGATATGGATTTTCATACAACTTTTGCCGGCCGCTGGTCGCATGTATCTGGCCAGTACAGTAATTTCCATTTATCTCGAAGAAGGTTGTCAAAATAATGCTCAAAGGACCATGTGCAAAAATGTATGAAGCCTGGGCTCACCCACCAACAGACATGAGAACACTTTGGACATACTTGTACAACACTAAATATAAAGATATGAACTCATTTTTGTGAAGAATCCATGGGGTTTTTTTGCTATAAATATTTTTCTCCTACCATAAATAAGCTATAATCCTGCAAAGTAATGCTGTTTTGACATTGTAGTTTTTGTTGTTTTACATCTTATACTAGTTTTAATTCCTTGAAGAGCTCGTGGCAAAATAATAACATCCGCTTGGGTCGATCTTTAGGTTAAGCCGTGCTTGCCAAGGTTGGTCTGTGGATGGGTGACCACTCATTACATACCGAGTTTCCTCCGTGCCTCGGAAAGCACGTTATGCAGTCGGTCCCGGCTGTTATTTGTAGATCTTTGACAGTAGTTATAGGCAGTCAGTGGCCCAAAAAGTCTGACAACCAGTCTTACCAAGGGGTATCGTATTATCCAGTACTATCTGGGTTGTGGAGGTTAGATAGGCAGCCACTCCATGTAAAATACTGGTATTCAGTTGCATCCGGTTAGAATGGAAGTCGACCCCAACATAGTGGGGAAAAGGCTAGGCAGATGATCAGTAGTTTTAATTCCAGGTGCAAAAAATACATAATATTGCGATCGAGTGGATTAAAAGCTCCAAGGTATTTACAAAAGATCTGGCTATTGGGCAGAGCCAGCTCACGAAACTGAAGACCGACGAGGGCAGGATCTTATTCACCAAACCGGAGCTTCTGAGGGAAATCGAGAGCTTCTATGGGTAGTTGTACACGGAAACCAGTAAAGCCATTGTAGATCTAGCAAACGACCCAAGAGCTAGATTGGCCCGACACTATACCGAAGACATCCCGGATGTCAGCCTGTACGAGATTAAGATAGCTCTGAAACAGCTTAAAAACAACAAGGCACCGGGTGATGACGGAATTACGGCCGAACTCCTGAAGGCGGGTTTAAAACCGATACTTAAGGCCTTTCAGAAACTATTTAATTCCGTCATACTCGAGGAGAAAACGCCACAGGCATGGTGCAGGGTTGTGGTGGTGATTCTTCAAGAAGGGCGACGATGCCTGGCTAAAGAATTATAGGCTCATCTCATTTCTAATCCATATCTACAAGATGTTTCCGAGGAGCTCGTGGCTAAATAATAACAGACGCTCGGGTCGATCGTTAGGTTAAGCCGTGCTTGCCTAGGTTGGTCTGTGGATGGGTGACCACCCATTACATACCGAGTTTTCTCCGTGCCTCGGAAAGCACGTTAAGCCGTAGGTCCCGGCTGTCATTTGTAGATCTTTGACAGTCGTTACAGGTAGTCAGTGACCAGAAAGTCTGACAACCAGTCTTACCAAGGGGTATCGTATTACCCGGTACTAACTGGGTTGTGGAGGTCAGATAGGCAGTCGCTCCATGTAAAATACTGGTATTCAGCTGCATCCGGTAAAACTGGAAGCCGACCCCAACATAGTTGGGAAAAGGCTAGGCTAAGATGATGATGATCTACAAGATGTTTCCAAGAGTCATCACGAAACATCTCGAGCGCAGGTTTGACGATTTTCAGCCTCCCGAACAAGCCGGTTTCTGAAAAGGCTTTGGCACCGTGAACTACATAGATTCGCTGCGACAGTTTATACAGAGACTCGCCTCGCCTTGCGTCTATCTTTCCTTAGCGTTTGTGGACTACGAGAAAGCCTTCGATTCGATCAAGATTTGGGTTGTCTCTCCAACGGTGCCAAATCGATTATCGGTACATCGAGGTGTTGAAGTGTTTTTATTAAAACGACAATAAGTCAGTCCGACTTCAAGACCAAGCCTCGGAACCTATCCTTCTGCAGCGAGGTGTGAGACAGGGAGACGTCATATCTCCGAAACTATTCACCGCTGCACTGGGGGATATCTTCAAGGACTGGAGAGGGCTACTCATCAATGTCAAAGGCGAGTACATCGCTAACCTTCCGTTTGCCGACGACATAGTCGTCATGGCTGAGATCATGGAGGACCTCAGTACAATGCTCGTTGACCACATAAGAGCTTCCGAAAGAGTGGGTCTTAAAATGAACATGGACAAAACCAAGGTCATGTTGAATGGCCTATCCTATCAAGATCGGAAACTCTACACTCGAAGCAGTCGATGATTATGTGTACCTAGGGCAAACGATCCAGTTAGGCAGGTCTAACTTCGAGAAAGAGGTCAATCGTCGAATTCCACTTGGCTGGGCAGCGTTCGGGAAGTTGCACGGTATCTTCTTGTCCAACTTACCAGTGTCTCAAGACGAAAGTCTATGACCAGTGTGTGTTGCCAGTGATTACATTCGGGACCGAAACGTGCTCGCTCACAATGGGCCTCATCAGAAGGCTTAAAGTCACCCAAAGGGCAATGGAGACGAGATGAGAGGATGAGAGCTATTCTCGGAGTTTCAAAGAGAACCAAGGTTACCGACGTAACCCGAAGAATTTCCAAACTTAAGTGGCAGTGGGCAGGGCACATTGCTCACAGAACGGATGTCCGATGGGGCCGAAAAGTTCTGGAGTGGTGACAGCGGACCGGAAGACGTTGCGTTGGAAGGCCTCCCACTAGTTGGAATCCGCTGGATGCGAATCGCACGGGACCGGTCAATGTAGCTACACTTGGGGGAGGCCTATGTCCAGCAGTGGACGTCTTTCAGCTGCAATGATGATGATGATGATGACAACTATTGTTTACCATTATTTTAAAGCATGAATTAATTGTTACAATAACAGTTTTATGACTACCAAAACCTATTTTGGTGCATATCTTTTTTCTGCTATGGAATTGGAGGTGGTGCCCATAGCACAGATAATACAATACTCCCATAGTAACTAATTAAGTACGAACAAAATCCTTTACAATGGCATATGCCATAACTCTGTTGGACACTGAGCCCAATTTGACTCGTGGTCTTTCCAAGCATGTTTGAGAAAAGGTCTTTTATTTGACAGTTCTTTATATTCACCGTGTAGCATAGTGGACTTAGATCCGTTTGTTGAGTTACATTTAGCAGGCAATTTTGAATCTTTTGCGGTTGAATTGAAAGGCGATAATAATACGCTTTTTTATTGGAACCGGGTTTTATGTTTATCTCCAGATCTCAGCATGTATTGAAATGTATGTGTGAAGGAAGAATTACTTTTTTGTATACGAAATCCAAGTACAGAATATATATTACCTACCATGACTCTAATTTAGGATCTATTAAGTTATTGAAAGTGATGCTAGTTATTTTTTCTATGTATGAACTAGTCTATATTTCTTCCAAGGCCTTACATATCCCTCAGTGCCTTTAGTTTTAATACCTACGTAGTTTTGTAAATATTTTGTAAGTTTTCGTAAGAAAAAGAAAATAAAACATATTTTGTACATAAATTAACGTTTATTTTTTGAATTCCTGTATGAAGCTGTCTATCATGAACTTTGCTACCTCTGGTTGGTCCAACGGCACCATATGACCGGCTCTCCGAATTAGTATCTCGACGAAGTTTCCACCTGCCTTTTTGTACCTGCAATAATTTATTTTGATTAACAATATGACACTTCCAACTACCTGGTTGCTCTACTGGTTGCAAGAGTTACTCCTGAACATGAAGTCTTCGAGATCTTTTCAATAGACTAGTCGACGAAAATTCTTGACGAAATTCTCCGTAGCGACCCGATGTGTGAAATTGAGGTTAATAGCAATAGACCTTTCCTCCCCCCTATTCCATGGGACTTAAACATAACTAGCTCAATGTGGATATACTACACTACAGCGTTGCAGGTACTAAAGTTTCATAAAGATTTTAGAAAGATTCGAGGTTAATAGTATATTGTTCACCGAGAGGAGAAAGTGACCGATTACCGTCGAGGGTGTCGTTTGAAGCCCGAGATCGGGAATCGCACTTTCTCTCGAGTGATACATAGTGCTTTATACTACACCTACGAGGAAAATAAAAAACTCAAACAACACACAAATTGGAAATGGCGCCAATGGCGTCTGCAATTTTCACACACTTATTTCAAATTGTTTATCCTGCCACCGCAGGGTCGCACTGGCACTGCCAGCCCGACACCATCCAACACACAGCTAGTGGCCAGTTTCATTTTGCGAACTTGAAGATAAAAACTCACTGTAAAAACTTTTTGTCTTTTAATATTTAGGTTACCGGCGCATGGTCTTACCCAAAATTAAAAAAGAAAAACCACGTAAGAAATGGATTTTCATACACTTTTCTCTCCCGCTCAGATGCGTTTTCTCCCCGCATATTTGTTCGATATGCAATGACGTACTTTCTACCGTAAATTTGATAAAGTATCAAGGTGCTTTCCAAGCAGGTGTAGTATAAAGGGTTTTATCTTTTCGAATATGGCACTCCCTCGGAAGCTTTTTGCCTGGGCCACGAAAATATCGCTAAGGGCGTTATTCGCTACGGGCGTCAAAAATAGATGTGTTTTCATTTATACAATATCAACGTTATCGTTGTGTAAAGAAGGTTCAATTTGTTTTCAACATTTTAAGCTGTCTTTTGAAGCGAAGAGCGAAAAAAGCTGTAAGCGTTCGTTTCGTGGCCCTCGGGTTAGGTTATTTGTTTCATTTAACCTATAACAGGGAGACGCTTCGAGGGGACTGGTCATAGCACTGGTTCCGAATTCCGTGGTTTTCAGCCCATTAATAACATTCAACTTACCCAACAACGGATCCGTTAGCGAATCTGCGCAGACGCCTCCTAGGAGCTTGTATGTAGGACTCTCTTTGCGACCACTGCAGGGTCCCGTACATGTGCTTTGACAAGCTATAGGCCAGGATTACGTCCAGTTGACCACTGCAAATAAGAAAATAAAGCGTTAAGTATGTCTCAATCGTACCATAGGATGCCCCCAGCTGTATAGAACTTTGACCTTTAAAAGGTGGCTGGATCACATGTGATATGGAACCCTCCATATCACGTCTGACCCAGCCACTTTTGGAGGACAGGTGTTGTGGTACAGCTTGGGAGAAGCCATGTCCGGCAGTGAACTGCGAAACACTGACTTGATTGATTGCAGTTTCAAGTTCCATGACACAAAACCGCCAAAAGTGGAGAGATTTGGAAGAAACCTACACTCAGCATTGCTGGTCAAAGTTTGAAGAAGAAGAAGCCTCAAGTTCCTGAGGTGGAGGAGACAGGAATCTGTTTGTCAAGATAAAACACGCCAAAAGTATTTCGATAGATTATTACCGTAGAAACTAGAGATTCGCAGGAATGCTCGTTTCTAAAGTTCTGTCGTGTCTGCTACAGGGGTGCCTATACCTGTATACTGCATACCTTATGGAAATATGAAGTGTCGCGTCATGCTTCACACTTTTTTTAGGTGTTAAATAGAACCCCGAGATTTAACAGTCTTCTCGACATATTACCTATAGCTTAAAACTCCATAATGCTCCAACAGCTCTTCAATGAAAGGTTTCGTGGTATTAGCGAAGTCTGGCAACATTTTCTCATAGACCAGCTGGTTATTATAGTTAAAGGTAATGTTCCCCACGTGGATCACTTCTCTAACGTCAGCCCTGGTGATGTACGCTTCGAACTCCGGCGCTGATGATACAGAGTCCTCCACGAAGTTGTAGACGCTGACCCCGCTTTGCTTCTTTATGTATTCTATTGTTTCGTTGAATTTCTGGAATTAATTAATTTAAAATTAAGAGTGTTTTATGATATTGGTTGACAAGCGGGTCGGCGGTCCACCTGATGGAAAGAGGTAACCGACGTCTATAAACATTTGAAATACCACGGACACGGGTGGCGTCATCCTTGAGAGATCTTCGTAATTCTGCAATGACTTACAGGGTTAATTTAAGACTTTAGGTTATAGGTTCATTACCGATAAAAAAAAAAATGTAAGATTCGGAATTATGTATTGAATACGTGGTAGCCGTTTTTTCGTCCATGCCCCTTACACCCTGTAATTATACTTTTAGAAAATGTCAATTTCACATTCACGCAGTAGTCTAGGCCCTGTGTGGTATTTTGACAAACTTCTTTTTCTCAAAGGACTTTACTAACAATTTAAAGTTTAATTTCCCATCCGAATACAAGCCAAAATCTTGTAGCCGTTTTACAACATCAAAATACATAATTAAAGTCAAGTAAACTTACATTAGCAGCATCAACCATCCTCTTGCTGTCAATGAGCTTGACGACCTGTTGTTCTAACATCGCCACGTGGTCGACTTGGTTCCCTTCCAGGATGCCCAGCACCTCGCACAGCGTGCTGTAGTGCATCATGTCTCGGAGCTCCACTAGACCGTTGCCGATTGCAATACCCTGAAAGATTTATATAATACTGTTAGCCGGGATTTTGAGAACAGGGCAAAAACCTCTCTACACGCCCTCCACTTCGTTCTATTTAGGTTATTTATGGGGACCAGTCCTGTAAGCTTCATGAAACTACTATTCCTATATTGCCTAGCAATCGGTATCTGAACTTCTGGAGACGTCCTTGTTTTAGTGCCAACACTCAAGCGCCAAAATTTGGTGTCACTTCGGGTGTCACGAAGTCTTTTGGTATAGGTTCCCGAGTGAATGCTTCTGATAATTTGGATTTCGTTTCAAAAGCAAATGATTATTTTTAATA
This sequence comes from Xestia xanthographa, assembly GCA_905147715.2. Classification (NCBI taxonomy): domain Eukaryota; kingdom Metazoa; phylum Arthropoda; class Insecta; order Lepidoptera; family Noctuidae; genus Xestia; species Xestia xanthographa. The sequence goes on from LR990655.1 coordinate 7,434,866, forward strand.
GAAAACAACAGTGGCATTTTCTTGTTTATTAATAGAAAGCTACGCACCTTCATGTTGATAGGGTCCTGTGTTTTATCTTTGTTGTGCCTGTGAATCTGGATGGCGAGCGCCGGCACGTACTTCCCCGCGTAAGACTCTCCAGCTACGAACAGAGGGGCCGATCGCAGTTCTGGGAACATCTCCAAGAACTGCCGAAGAAATTCTAGCATCTGTTCACCGACCTGTAATGAATAATATTAAAACTAAGTAAATACTAGGTAAGTAGGTACTTACTCCATCAGAAAACGTAGAATGCATTTATTCGGTGCATTCATCTAGAGTACATCTGCTGCCGCGCTTTTTTTGCCACCAACAGTTTTAAATAGTCCGTCTTATAACGAGAGGAGAATCGTCGTTCAGAACCGTCATTTGCTAGAGCGAAAACCGACAGAACAGCGTGCCACGTACGATATCACTATGATGTGATTCCGTGCATATAGATGTGGCTCATCCCTTACCAGACCTACATCATCACCTGCCAAGCTTTATTCAGTGTAAGCGTAGAAGATAACTGAAAGCCAGTATTTTAAGGCTAGGCGCAAACGGGCCACCAACCACAGCCACCGGTAGCTGTCGCGCGCTACCGCGAGTCGCCGACACTGCTGTAGCCACTGGCCACCACCAAAGCGTGTAAAGTGCTTGTCGCTGGCTACCGGTGGCTGTGGTTGGTGGCCCGTTTACGCCGAGCCGAAATGGAGCGACTGTCCTTCTGACATCCAGGACTCAAGAATTGGTCACCTATACGGATAGATACGGTATAACACGATACCCATTAGTAAAGACTATTAAGACTTACCAACGGGTATCGTTTCAGAAGAGACCTAAATCTTTTACGTCATCTTCCTCAGTAAGTAGCAATATATACAGGAGCTCATGGCTAAATAATAACAGCCGCTGGGGCCGATCTTTAGGTTAAGCCGTGCTTGCCTAGGTTGGTCTGTGGATGGGTGACCAACCATTACATACCGAATTTCCTCCGTGCCTCGAAAAGCACGTTAAGCAGTTGGTCCCGACTATCATTTGTGATCTTTGACAGTCGTTACAGGTAGTCAGTGGCCCAAAAAGTCTGACAACCAGTCTTACCAAGGGGTAGGTCAGATAGGCAGTCGCTCTCAACTGCATCCGGTTAGACAGGAAGCCGACCCCAATAAAACTTGGGAAAAGGCTAGGCAGATGAGTCAGTAAGTAGCAATAAAATTCAGATAATCTGACTATAATAACGAATAAAAGTCACGACTAGTAAACGCAAAAGTTGATTATTCAGTAAAACAGGACATTGCACCCTGACCTTTCCCGTAAATCACAACGCGTTTAACCAGTAAAATTATAATTTTAGTCGATAGGATGCTTCTTCAACTGGTTTATTTGCATTTCCATTGGTCCATAAAGATTTTAATGACCTTAGAGCAATAGGAAATATTTGCATAGATAATATCATTCTGCTACATTTCACACAATAGGTAGTAAGTAACTCTTCTTAATTGGATCCCATTAAATAACTTAAAGGTGAAGATTTCCATTATCTTTAGTCACGTTGAGCAACATAGTTGATAGGTAACAGACTTGGTAACCTACGTAAGGTATACTCCTCCCCCCCCCCACCTCACGTTAAGGGTAATCAAGAAAATATGGTAATTCAAATTGCGAAGGCTATAGTTAAAAGTTTATTATATCCGAAGAAGGCTAACCGCTAACTAAGAACCTACTTAGTATATGAATACAGATGAACACAACGACTCAATCATCTCTGTCCATCACTAGACAAAGGAAAATATGTCTCTTATAATTTAGCAAGGATTAGCTTCATGGTCGTCGCTTCACTGTCGTCGCTTGTGCAATTCATTTTGCCTCAGATTCTTTGGACACGTTACCCGCAACAATGATTCCATGGAGCGTTTGGTAATTCAGGGTAGAGTCGAAGGTACGAGACCACGTGGTCGATCACCAACCCGATGGACAGACTCCATTAAATCTATCATTAAGATCCCTCTGGCAGAATGTGCTCGCCATGCGACCAATAGAGACCGGTGGAAAAGGATCGCGAAGGCAGCGACCGCTGTTGTGGGCGATCCCTCATGACCACGACCACTCTGTCAAGAGTGAACGACTAAGAAGAAGAAGCTTCATGGTCAAAATATTTTATCACAAGCATGCTACATAATCTTCATGGCCTTATGGTTAGGTGTCACAATTTATCGGAGCTGCTGGTTTCTTCTTCCATGCATCTTTATTAGCTACTAGCTGACCCGGCGAACTTCGAACCGCCTAACAGTCGATTCTTTAATATTTTTTTTTCAGGATTTTTTTTAATTTTTTCTCGCCGTAAGAACCATCCTCGTACTTCCAGGAAATTATTAAAAAAAGAATTAGCGAAAGCGGTTCAGCTGCTCTCGAGATTTGCGATTAGCAACACATTCAGCGATTCATTTTTATATTATAGAAGACTAGCGGACGTCACGCGGTTTCACCCGCGTAGTTCCCGTTCCCGTGGGAGTACGGGGATAAAATATAGCCTATGTTACTCAGGGTGAATGTAGCTTTCTAATGGTGAAATAATTTTTGAAATCGGCGCAGAAGTTTTTGAGTTTATTCATTACAAACATACACACAAAAATACAAATATTTCCTCTTTAAAATATGATTGTAGATGTAGATAGATAATTACGGTAACTTCCAACTCTCTCCTGTTTTAGGGCTCCGTAACTCAAAATTAAATAATTAATTAGGTATTTAATTTAGTGTTAATGGTTTTAAATACTGTAATAAATAAATAATAATAATAAAAAGAAAAAACGGAACCCTTAAGGATCACTTTCTTGTCCATCCGACCGTTTGTCTGTCAAGACCCTTTATCTCGGGAACGCGTGGAGGTATCGAGTTGAAATTAAAACAATTGCAAATCTATGGTTCCTTAAAGCTGTGAAAAAATCAACCTTTTAAGTTAACGTAAAAAAAAAGATACCGGCGTTTATGTCGCGTAAACATCAAACTCTCAAAGGAATCAAAATTCATAGGGTACTTCCCTTTGGCCTAGAACTATGAAATTTGGCAAAAAGCAAAGTCTTATCTGAAAACCGTAAATATAGCTTAATAACCAAATACCTATAATGCATCGTTTCGTTAACTTCCGCAGCATTCGACCAGGACATTATCTTCCTGGCCTATTCTTCCTTTCTCCACGGTCAACCGGCATGCTATCATACACTTTAGTTTCTTTCATACCACACACAATCCATCCATCTTTTCTTTGGCCATCCTCTCTCGCGACGAGGACATCATATAATCATCAAATTTACTCACATCATCCTCGTTGTCAGGGTATCCTTGCTCATCATCCGTGAAGCTGAAGCCAGCACCAACAGGGTTGTCCAGGAACAGCATGGAGTGATCCGCCCATGACACGTTTCTTCGCACCACTGAAAATTTAATTCTTGTTTATTTCTTTGGGTTAAAGTGATCCACCTTCCGATAAAGGATAACACTGGACGCTACTGAAAGTACCAAACTTGTCGCCGAATTTTGGTTGCCATAGTAATTTAGATTGCCATTGACACGCTAAGAGGAATATATATCATTTTGGCAGAAGGTAAAGACCTCCATCTTTCTATCCTAGTTACAAATGCATCAGAATGCTACTTGTAACATGGGAAATCTCGTCGGAACCTTCACGATTTTCCGTCTGAGCCAGATTCACTCACGCCGAGGCATTAGATCACTTAGCGCGATGTCCACTAAAAGACTATCTATTGTTCAGAAGGCCGACAGTCCATAAAAACTACGTCCATAAAAAATAAACAGGAAATTAAAACATTATACTTTTGCAGGTCACAAGTTCGCGCGATTCTTTGTAGTAAAACGGACTTTAGCGAAATAATTATTGGGAACAATGTTTTAATTGTTTTTTTTTACTATATTTGAGCCTTCCACGAGAAGGATACTACAAGCTTCGGCTTGCTGGCCGGCTAGAGCCGGCCAGCCTCAGCTACGGCGGCGAGCGTTAAAACCACCTGCTCCTCAACTCGCAGGCCGCCTCGCCCCTCCGCGCCTACGCGGGCTTAGATTACACTCTAGGGGTAGGGCAGACAAGACTACGTGGAGTCGGTTTTGCAGCGATTCGTTTCTGTCACTAACTCTTGTAGCACAACTTAATGAATTTTTATTTCAAAATGAATACGTAAAAATAACTCAAATTTGATTCCGGTATTTATATTATTTGTATGCCTAAATACTATTATGCTAATAGTCATTATGCCTAGTAACATTATGAAAAATTCAATTTATGCTAAAACAAATTAGCCTTCAAGATGATTATGCCAACATAAACAGAATTATGCCAAAACAGTTATGCCAAAGTATATTAGGAAAAAGAAGATTATGCAAAAAAAAGGGATCCCGATGTCATGGGTTGATATAATAATGTTTATCTAGGCGGGCAAGTGATGCGGAGGAATGAGGAAAATGTCGAGAGGAAAGTTTTGAGTATGAATATGGATGGGTATAAGGTAGTGGAAGACCAAAGAAACGATAGATAGCCTGTATAAAGGATGATATGACAAGAAGAAGGTGTCTGACAAGATGACGAGTAGGTAATAGAGAAGTATAGTTAGGTACAGTTAGGTAGAAGTATAGTAGGTTAGTTAGGTAGAAGTATAGTAGGTTAGTTAGGTAGAAGTATAGTAGGTTAGTTAGGTAGTAGGTAGGTTAGTGTAGTTAATAGAGAAGTATGAAAAAAAAAATTGGGATAAGGATTGGAGAATGATGATTCGGAAGCAGCTTTGGTTCGGGGGATCATGACGCAAGTTATAGGTAAAATAGTTGATGTCATAGTGCGAATTGTAGTGCGCATTACAACGATAATAAAAGTAACACTTAATCAATTAGTGACGAACATTATTCACGCACAGTAGGTACTATTAGTGAATTGTAACAGTAAAATTATGTGAACTTGTTATTAATCGATGAGACTATAAATTATATTTTAACATTTAGCTGAACACTGTGGAGCGTTGTCCAAATTAATTAGAGCCGCTACTTTTATATCTATTTTCTTAACAATTGAGTTATCTTGTATGGAAAATAAGATCCGAATCAATCGATTGTTAAAATATTCGAGAACCAGCACATTTGAGAATGTATTCCAGAGTTTCATGATCGATCAGAAGTTGAAATTAATTTTGCAAAATTGTAAACAAAAACGCAGGGCACGGCCCCAAGTCTGCTATTTTTATAAAATTCGTCATTCCTACACGACGCCATTGTCATTTTGGTAAAAGTTCATAGTCTGCTAAGTTCATAATGATAGATCACGGGTCGGTCAATGGTCTCGTAATAGAATTGTGTTGGAATGATATTGTTGTATTGCCATTTTTAAAACCCGGTGGTAGAAATGATTTTCGAAAAACTACTATTAAAATTGAACATTTATTCATGCCAGATTTAATTTTATATATTTTTACATATTATTTATTAGTGTTTTACGCCATCTGAATTAATAAGAAGTTCGTAAATAGGAAAAAACATTAAAATGTTCAACGCGGATTAATGTAAAACTTAATATTTTATCTGTATAAATGTCAAAGTCAAATGTGACATTATAGTTTACTCTCGTGTATCTGTTTTTGTTTCTAGCGGCCGGTGTTTTGTTATTGTATTTATTTTCATTTGAGTGTTCTAGTTAGATTTTTGTTTGTATAATTTAACCCTTATGTGGAGGAGCTCGTGGCTAAGTAATAACAGCCGCTCGGGTCAATCTTTAGGTTAAGCCGTGCTTGCCTAAGTTGGTCTGTGGATGGGTGACCACCCTTACACACCGAGTTTCCTCCGTGCCTCGGAAAGCACGTTAAGCTGTTGGTCCCAGCAGTCATTTGTAGATCTTTGACAGTCGTTACAGGTAGGTAGTCAGTGGCCCATATAGTCTGACAACCAGTCATACCAAGGGGTATCGTATTTCCCAGTACTAACTGGGTTGTGGAGGTCAGTTAAGCAGTCGCTCCTTGTAAAATACTGGTATTCAACTGAATCCGGTTAGACTGGAAGCCGACCCCAACATAGTTGGGAAAAGGCTAGGCAGGCAGATGATGATTTTAACCCATAGGTAACATGCATTTACAATCTTGCCTGCAGTTGTTGAACTCTAAAGGCTGCTTTACGCCGGGGCAACGCTATGCGATATTGCAGCATGCCAAATGGCCGCATGCTACAATATTTCAAAATGTTGCACATTGTGGCAAGAATCGTGTGGCTTGGCAACACCTTGCGTCATGCTGCTAAAGTTACTTCATCAGCCATAATCTACGGTGTTTTGTCCCCTCGATCAATCAAGTTGGTAGACCAAAACACTCCAATAAAATATACAGCATGATACTTTGAAAAAGGCACGATGTTGCCTCGGCGTAAAATACGCTGCCGCATACCGCAATTGCTGCATTGTATCGTTATTTGTAGCACACCATAATACGACGCACGCCACAACATGTAGCATGCTGCAATGCCGCACAGTGTTGCCCCCAATGATATTCTAAAGGTAGCTTTACGCCGGGGGCATCACTGTGCGGCATTGCAGCGAGCTACATATTGTGGCGTGCGTCATCTTTTGGTATGATGCAATTAACCACGGTGAGCGGCAATTGCGGTATGCCGCAGACTATATTACACCGAGGCAACATCGTGCCTAGATAATTTTCAAAGCATCCCAAACATAACCTATAAACTGTATGACGCACCAAGATTGTGGCATGGAATCCATAGTGTTTGGATAGAAGCTGTGACAGTCTGATACATGACGCAAGTTGTTGCAATGCCGCACAATGTGCAACATTTTAAATTATTGAAGCATGCGCCTTTGTGGCACGCTGCATTGCCGCACAGTGTTGCCCCGGTGTAAAGTATAAACTAGCCATAATTATTATACAGATGTTATTACACCTACAAAACCACGGAAAAAAGTGTGCCGCGGGGCAGAGCCAGCTCACATACACGCAGTAACGCAGAATAAAGGCAAAACAGGCCAATTGGCACGTTTTTGACTCTTCACGATTGCGCGCTCACAACATATCTGTTTAATAGAATATCGTTGGTTGCCCCGGTGTAAAGCAGCCCTATGTAAAGCATGTGTGCTGCAAACACCTGCAAAAAAGCAATTTACTTTTTTACCTAGCTGCATTTGGCATTTGGCTGCATTGGGACGACCCGATTGGCGCAGTGGTAGTCAGGCTGCCTTACGTTCTTAGGGTTCCGGGTTCGAATCCCGGTCGGAGCAAATGTTTGTGTGATGAGCATGGACATTTGTTTCCGAGTCATGGATGTTTATATGTATAATAAGTATGTATTTACAAACAAAAAGTATCTATGTAGTATATTAACTATCTGGTGTCCACGATACAAGCCTCGTTGCTTAGTGTGGCACTAGATGGCGCTGTGTGTAATGTCGAGCAATATTTAATATTTATTTATTTAGGTAAACGTAGATTAACTTATATTTAATTACTGTTCTTGACATAAACAAGAAATAGAGCATCTAAATTTTTAAAGTAAGAAATTAATTCTATTTTCTATTTTTTATTCTAATAATCACTCATCATGAGTATTTAGAACAATTGCTTAGAATAATGCTATCTATATAACGCTCTTCGTCAGTCCAACACGATCCTATTGTCATTTTGGTAAAAGTTCGTAGTCTGCTAAATTCATAGTGATCGATCATTGTCCGGACAATGGTCTCGTGTTGTAATGACTTTGTTGTATTGCCATTAATATAAGACCCGTTAGTAGAAATGATTTTCGAAAAACTACTATTACATTTGAACATTTATTCATGCCAGATTTCATTTATTTATTTATTTACATATTATTTATTAGTGTTTTAAGCCATCTGAATTAATAAAAAGTTCGTAAATAGGAAAAAACATTAAAATTTTCAACGCGGATTAATGTAAATTTAATATTTTATCTGTTTATATGTCAAAGTCAAATGTGGCATTACTGTTTACTGACGTTTATTTGTTTTTGTATCTAGCGGCCGGTGTTTTGTTATTGTATTTATTTTCATTTGATTGTCTAGTTAGATTTTTGTTTGTATATTTTTACCCCTAAGACGACCCACTGACCGAGAAGCCTATATTTATTGATTTTATACAAAATGGTGATAATTGAGCAAATTTCGGCTCCACTTTATTTGGAAAACCACCAATGAAGGCCGAAGTTTATCGAAGGTAAAGATCTTGCAATTATTTGTTTTGACCATTAACGCCCCACTTTATGGGCAAAGTATGTCGCCCGATGTTACAAAATATATATATTTTTTATAGAAACAGACCATGTACCCTCTCGAAGTTGCTCAATCAAGGCTGGATGCTATTGAAGCCAGGAACGAGGCGACTTTAAAACATGCTCGGGCAGGCCATCAACAACTCAGCTGCTGCATTGATGGACAGCTCCACCACAGAAAAAATGGTGAACCATAGAGGCCACTGTGTGCCAAAAAAGGTAATTACTAATTACTGTTGATTTATAGGTAAGTCATTCACCTTTAGGTAATGGTTTCACCCAAAATCGGAACTTCTACTTCATTGTGTGTGCTACCAACATACCCACAATAAGTATTATGGAGCATTGAAAACAAAACAATAAAAATTATAATAATTAATATGACCCCTCCATCTAAGCTTATAAGCTTGTGTTAGGTTTAGGCTCAATCAGTAGTAGTACATTGGCCAGAATCTGACATCTTGATTGTAATTCTGATACTAAGCGCTAGGTTACACAACATGCTATAAAAGAAGTTGCAACTTTTGTATTAAACTTAATTTTGTTTTCACACAAACTCTGCAGAATTATAATGTCATGACAAAATGATTAAATGAAACAGTGTTTATAAAAAGAGTATTAATTTATTTTAACCTATAAGTATACCCGTAATTACAGGAATAACAATGTTCTGTTCCCGGGCTTGAAACGTTAAATCATATTTTGTCAATACTGTGGTCACTGTGGATCTGTAACAAAGAGTTAAATCATTTTATTGATACTTAGAGCATTTTCGTACTTCATTAGAACATTAAGGTAGGTTTACAGTACATACCTGCTAATTTAATTTATGCATTTCTCCACAGTCTGTCAAGAAGAGCCTACTGCAGTGCCCGACCTTCAAGAAGATCCCGATTCACCCTTTGATGGTTTTGATAATTAGGTGCTGCATTATTATTTTCCTCCTAAATTAAAAGACAGATTAGTGATTAATGAATGACATGACTGTTATTATTTTTATTAAAAGGTAATATTTGTGATTTGTTATTCAAATGATGATTAAAATTAAAATATTGAAGATCTTTTTGATTTGTATGAAGACTGATTTTGATTTGTTATTATTATTACATTAGATATTGTAACTTGTCTTTTGTTTTATGTAGTACCTATATTTACATTTCAGGTTTTTCAATTGACTTGAAATTCAAGTTTAAAATGTTAAATAAATATTTAGTTTAGGAGAAATAAAGATTATTTTAAATGTTGATTTTTAACATAGCAGTATTATTTTAAATTCCATCTTCATTCTAAGTGAAATGTGGAATGTAAATCACCTATTGCAAGCCAAGTACTTCTAGATAAACTTCATCAGGTGGCAACGGTGTTCTTGCCATGTATGGAATGTTGTGCAATATGTAACATGCATTCACAATCTTGCCTGCAGTTGTTCGACTATAATGTAAAGCATGAACTGCAACCTGAAAAAATCAATTTACTTTTATAAGTACAACCGCAGGTAACTTAACTTTTATTTAATTAATACTGTTCTTGACATAAACTATTGCATCTAATCATTGTTATTGAGTATCTAAAACAATAAATTGCTTATAATAATGGGTCTTTACCTGAAACATGCTTCTAATACGCTGCAATGGGGAATGAGTTCTTCAATTTATATTAACCTCCATATGAGTTCTTTCCAAGGCGAAACGACTTTACAAATTCCGCCTCGGGAATATCTTAAAAGGGTTCAAATAATCCCTTTAGGCTCAAAACGTCTACTCTCCCAAAACATCCACTCTCCCAAAACGTCCATCATTCGCGTCAAGCGAAGGGCACGACGACGTCTTCTGCATTCCGCCCATCTTCTTTCTCTAGCATCCACTGCGTTGGCTAGCTCGAGAACATTTTGTTCGTAGTGAATTCATTGTCTCCATTCAATATTCCACAAACACGATCGAAATAAAAGCAATGATTGCACAATGACGTTCCACTGATAGGTTAGTGATCAAAAGAACTGTCAAAACTTTAGCAGATTACCGCTTTAAGTTAGTCATTGTGTACGAGATTACCATTCTAAAACAGTGGTTGTTCATTGGAAAGCCATAATGACGCCATTATATTAGTAGATTACCAAACTTGTCAAAATCAACAAATAGAAGATCAACGATAGATCATTCTGACACTATTGTAATAGCAGACTTGATTTGCGTTGGCTGGCTCGAGAATATTTTGTTCGTAGTGAATTCATTGTCTCCATTCAATAATCCACAACCACGATCGAATTAAAAACCATGACCGCACAATGACGTTTCAATGATAAGTCAATGATCCAAAGGAACTGTCAAAATTTTAGCAGATTACCGCTTATGTCAGTCATTCATTTGTCATTGTGTACGAGATTACCATTCTATGCCATTTCTTTCAATGGAGTGTCAGTGGTTGTTCATTGGAAAGCCATAATGACGCCACTAAATTAGTAGATTACCAAACTTGTCAAAATCGACAATTATGAGATCAATGAACGACTATTCTGACACTATTGTAATAGCAGACTTGAGGCCCAGGGTCCGATTGATTTATTATTGAGTCAATCTTGCTATGCTTATGCTATGCTCGTGTAGGCGGAAAGCAGTCCGGCTATTTTTACGACACTTTATCTACATCATCATACCTCTTGCTCATCTAACTACTCAAAATGAATCATAAAATACTTAGGTTTAGGTACCTTTTCCATCCTCCACTTTGATTGGTCCAACGATATCAAAAAGTCCTTTCATAGACGAGAAGCCAGGACCTCCTTGCAGCCATATTATCAATGGTGTTTCTGTCAAATTAGTAGCCGCGGGGAAGAACCAGAAGAATAGATTCGAATTATATTTTTCATTCACTGTTATGAATCCTGAATAGCTTTTGAGTCCGAGGAAATGTGATGAATTGACTTCTGCTAGCTCTCTTGCTAAGGCTGCCTCTCCATTGTATATGTGAGGCGTTAGAATGAGGCAGTCCTCGCTGTCGTTCACTTCTGGTGGCGGTGATGTGGTGTTGCCGAAGACACCGCTGAAAACATTGAAAAAATTTTAAATATTGACAACTTGGTTTATTTTTGCCACGCTTCAAGAATTTGGGAAATTAAGAAAATATTTTACTTTCCTACCAAAATATTGATTGATGTTAATTTTTAATTCCGTATATGTACATTATTTACAATTAAAAATCTATTAAAATAAACTAAACTAACTAACTTAAACTAAAAACTGAAGAAACTCCTACTCAACGCTGTCAACTGGCAAATGTCTCCAAGAGACTGGCGGCGTTACCACGCTGTATGGCAACGCTAAAACTTTGGCCAAGGTAAAAACCAGCCCTAAGGTCACGGGAAGTGTCAACTAATTGATTAATCAAAGTAAAGTTTAAATCAATTATAAGTATTAGAACAGTAAACAGAAAAATGTTTGTGTAAACTGGACACACTGCAGGTAGCTAAAAACTTTTAACTAAATATTTTCTACTTGATGCTTAGTACTAATTTCTCAAGCACTCACCTCAACCCCGCAAGTAACACCACAAGAATTGCTCGCTCCATGACCGACTCCGATGCAAACCAGTCTCGTTATGGGCTTGTACTACATCGTTATATTTGCACCTTACTTACTTATAACTACAATGCGTTGAAAATTGATGACGAATATGAGGAACTGAGTGATTCAGGTATTCTAGTGTCAAGTTTCCTTGATATTTTCCGTTTCATCTCTTTCCTTTAGGGTTTTACAGTCATGACCATCAAAAGATGTTTGGGAAACGTGTTGTCTGTCACAGCTTAACTTTGACTTACCTTTTTTAAAGAATCTTCTCATCAAATTAGTAAACAAATTACCGTACGTCTAATTTTACTTACCTATGTAAAGGTCAAGTATATTTGAGTAAAATTACCATAGTTATGAGTAAGAGCTTTGTGTGGTCACCGTTTTTGACTTCCTAATTTACTAACGGCTTGAGTAGGCTCTGTTCAACAAACAAATGCTACTCAAGCTATTACGGAAACTCTACTATAGAGCAAATATAGGCCAAGTTGGCCTCGAAATCGCAAGCGCGATCGCTGAGCGGGCGTCCTACGTTCGATTCCTATGTTATTGTGTTTATCATTTGGATTTTCTCAGTAATAGAGCTTGCAAGTTGGTGTTACGATCAGTGCCGTTAATAGGGCGGTGCCACCGATGCCCAGGCACAGGGCGTAGCCTCTGGGGGGCGCAAGAATGGCCAGACCAGGCAGGACTATCATATTTTCGGTTTGCTCCTGATAAGTTCCCGCTGCGCCCCTAGTGCTCGATTCCAACACATATATACCTACATGCCAGTACCATCAAAAAAGTCTGTTAAATTAGACAAAACATCGCGCTCATTTTTTTGGCAGCGCACGAGCGTCAGCATCAGGGTGGGCAACGCATTTGCACTAGTGAACTTTTGCGTTTGAGTTTTAGTGAGTGAGACTCAGTGGGTAGTATAATAGGCGAAGGGTCCATTTAAATAGCTCGTCTGCTTGTTTGCCCGCATCAGTCCCAGTTCTTTAAAAAAATTACTTTTCTTCCAAAATATTAGATAATAGGTCTACCAACACCAAGGTCCTTGTGCTTTATTTTATCAAAAGTAGGCCTATACATAGCATAAGCATTGAACCTATAATATCTAAAAAAAAATAAGGGCGCAGTTCTGCGCCCTGTGCGTTATTTGATTATTGTGAATGTGGGGACTATGTGGGTCATATTTTTTTTTTTTTTTTTGATTTTTTCCCACAACTGTCTGGCAGTTTGAGTACTATAAGCGACCTACAAAATTTCCTTTCTTTGGTATTGTTCGTCGTTTCGTTGAGCTCCTTGAATTATAAGTCGAGCTACACGATAACTGACAAATGCTTGCACTGACTAGACAGGCCCACTCAAATCTGTGTGGTTTTTTCTTCAAAAGACCATCTCAGACACTAATCTGCATAGTCCTCATGTGAATTGAGCAAGATTATGTCTGGACTTCAAAAGAAACTATGACCTCTGAGTTTGTTTCGGCTGTTCTTCTCAGAGTAGTCAGGCACGAAACACTGGCCCTATCTAGTTTAAAAAATAATGACGTGTAAAAGTGTTTGTAAAAACCTTTGCAAAATAGGTAAACATCATATTTATCATTTACGGCACTGGTTACGATACCCCCCTGACTCGGCAAGCAAGTAAATCCCTTACTCCTGCGCCTGATCTCTCTCCGGTTTTGTCGGATTACCGTAACATCATCGTCATCGGACTATTGGGAAAAGAGACGCTTGTGTTTAGAGCACACATTTTATGCACCTTTTTTTCTGTGAGTTTCCGCTGAGATTCGCCACCATGACCGAACACGACAAGGATTATTACATACGAGCGGACGTCACGCGGTTTCACCCGCGTAGTTCCCGTTCCCGTGGGATTACGGGGATAAAATAGTCTCATAGCCAACATAGGCTATGAGACTATTCTATACTCAGAGTGGATGTAGCTTTCTAATGATGAAAAAATTTTTGAACTCGGCGCAGCAGTTTTTGAGTTTATTAATTACAAACTTACACACAAAAATACAAATCTTTCCTCTTTATAATATTTGTGTAGACTTACATATAGCCCTAAAATAATTACTCATGATGAAGGCCAGATTATAAATTAGATGTAGAATATTATTATGTAGACTTGACTTTGCACTTACCTTAAAACGTAGGCGGAGGTAACACCAATAACAATCACAATATAAATAATAAGACACGATACCACAATTAAGGCAGATGACGAATTGAAACTCATTGCTGCATTTGCTGCGTGGGTTTCTATCAAAAGTTTCCCTTCGCTGACATTGTTTTCATCTTGTGCGGAAAGATAAGGCTCTGACATATTCAATGTTTTTCATTATTTCCTTTAATTATTATTTATACAAAAAATATATGTATAAAAAACAATAATAAAAAAAAAATATATATATTTATATATATGGTCCGAAATTCAGTATTGAAAAAGGTGTCAAACAGGGTGATCCACTCTCACCCAAGCTATTCACAAGCGCACTGCAGGAGGTTTTTAAGAAGCTGCCCAACTCTTGGCAGTCACGAGGCATAAATGTTAGCGGCCAACACCTAACAAACCTCCGTTTTGCCGATGACATTGTGCTATTCTCCACATCAGCTCCAGAACTCGAAGAAATGCTCCAAGATCTGAGCACAGCAAGTCTTGAGGTTGAACTTTCAATGAATAGATCCAAGACCCAAATTATGACCAACAGCACGAAACGTAGGGTCACGGTAGACGGGCATACGTTGCAATATGTCGACGAGTATACCTATTTGGGCCAGATAGTGTCGTTCAAAAACAGGCAAGACAAAGAAGTCGAAAGACGAGGCCAAAATGCTTGGAAGACCTTCTGGGCCCTTAAGGAACATATGAAGGGAAGCCTTCCATTAACATTGAAAAGAAAACTCGTCGACATGTGCATCCTGCCCGTCCTAACCTACGGTGCACAAAGTTGGTCACTTACTGAACAACAGAAGTCCAAACTCAAGATTTGCCAGCGGGCAATGGAGCGCAGCATAATAGGTGTCACGCGAACCGATCGCGTTAGAAACACCACCCTGCGCTCCATAACTCAAGTAGCTGATGTTGGAGAAAAAACAGCTAGGCTGAAATGGGAGTGGGCAGGCCACGTGGCACGGATGCACCCGGGGAGATGGGCAAAGATCGTCACACACTGGACGCCTGAGGAAGGACAGCGTCGTCGACGTCGACCTCGGCGAAGGGGGCGTGACGATCTGATCATGTTTGCGGGGCTAACACGGCCGGAGATCGCACAAGATAGAGTGGTATGGAAGGAGAAAAGGGAGGCCTTTGCCCAGCCGTGGGACACTATGTAGGCTATTAAAAAAAAAATATATATATTTTTTTTTTTTCAATTATAATTTCGACTGCGTCATTGATCTTGTGGTCGGTAACGCTACAGATCAACGTGAGTTCTTATTTGATTCCCGAGTCGGGCAAAATGTAGGTAAGTACATCGGGTTTATTTTTACTTACAACAAAACTGGCGAAATGTGAGGAACCTTCAGGAACCCTTCAGGAATTACAGGCGTAATGTTATGTTGTTTTCTATTATTGGCTGGCAGTAATAATGAAAGCACGAAGACCTGACTTTCAAAAACAAAGAAACAATTTCAGATGCTGGCTGGAAAGTATCTTTATATGTATAATATAGACTTGTGATCAATGCCTGAGCCTAGCCAAATAAGGCTCTGGTTTTTCGTCATCTTGATCTCCATGGAAAGTAATGCAATCGCGATTGGAAAGGAAGACTCAACTACCATTAAAGCTAGCGTTTGTGCAATAGGTATTCCGGTTTTCAAACCGCAAAGAACTAATATGAAAATCCTACTACATAAAATGTTTATTGCAACATATTATGTAGGTAAAGCACACTACGAATGTTAGAGGTACTTATAGAATTATCAACTAACCGTATCTAGGCTTTGGATGGTGAGGTAGATTGTCTGTGATTTAGTCCTGTATGGCATTTTTGGTGGTTTTAAAGCGCATCGTAACTACTTGGGATCTAGATGGCATTTTCTAAGCATTTGAAAAAGGATTGCATAAGACCACAGAGTAATAATTAGTACCTTACTACATCATTTTATTTTAAACTAGCTGACGTCCCGCGGTTTCACCCCCGTACTCCCGTTCCCGTGGGAGTATGGGGATAAAATATAGCCTATGTCACTCAGGGTGAATGTATCTTTCGAATGGTGAAAGAATTTTTGAAATCGGTTCATTACCTCCGGAGATTAACCTCTACATACAAACTTACAAACTTACAATTTTACCTCTTTATAATATTAGTATAGAAGTATAGATAAATATCGAAGCAGATTTATACATTGTACCTACTCGTCCTTGACCATGGCCGCAGATCGCCTCTTTAGTTAGAAACTCGAACAGAAATGTCGATGACTCAACCAGAATCTCACGGAGAAGCCCGCCCCATAAAGTTTCAACCACATTAACATAGGCTTAATAAACTTAATGTGTTTTTTACAAAGAAATCGCGTTCAAAATTAATAGTTTGGGAAAAAAACCCCGCAAAACCGAAGTTGCTGTCCGGTTTAACGGGCGTGGGAAAATCAGTTATCTGTGAAGTCGAATCACGCTCATCTTAATACGCCATTACGTATTACGTTCACGTATTTAAATGTATCGCATCGATGTTTGTTTTACTACGAACATCCTAAATATAGAGCAAATCACTTTTAAGAGCGTGCAAGAATCTATCGCGAATATCTGAGCGTGGGAGCGCGTTTATGGTAAGCAGGTCATTGGTACCCCGGGCCTTACCTCGGGGTATACAGGAGGTTCCGAACGGCACGCGGAACAATAACAACAATATTTAATTTTATTTATTTAACACTTCAAGCACAAAGTACAGAGGCGGACTTAATGCCATAGGCATTTTCTACCAGTCAACCTTTGGGTGATGTACGACAAACAGTGGTAGGTGTACACCTGAAAATAATTTAATTATTTTTAATATCAGTTTTATTTTTCTTTAAGTATAAAGTTCCGGTTAAAACAAAGTATACATTTTACAGTGGTTTGGAAATAGCGAGGCAAGCTTGTCCAAAAAAAAAAGAAAAGCCATGGGGAAAGTCTTTGCCAAGTGGGACAGAATAAGCTGTAAAAAAAAGACGATAAATAAGTTTTACTTAACAAAGGTTTTATGGATAAGTATACCTACCTACCTAAGCTGCCAATAATTTACCTACTACAGGAAATTCCATAAAACGTAACTGTATTCAGAATTGCGGAAAAAGAAAATTATTTACTGGTACGGTTTACATTTGTTTTGCCTTATATTATGAAACTACGTAAACGTGAGTAACTTACGACAGTGACGAGTTGGAACCTAATTATTATTGAAATGAATTTTCCTTAATTAACACCGAGAAAACTTTTTTTTATAGTATGACGTTAGTTTCTACAACATTTTATCAGGAATTATATATGAAGTGACTATGTTCCTGATAAAAAATCAGTTGTTTCGGAATCGATTAGTTGTTGACTTCAGTTATTATTTAACCAGTTAATCGTAACAATATAAATTTCAACTTAAAAAAAAAAAAAACTCAATCATCCGTAAACAAATTTATCGGAGCAGCCTGTATACAAGATCGAGATAAATCCAAGTTCAAGACGCAAGTGCACGTTGAAAACTGGCTGACTATACAAAGTTCCTGAGACTAGGACGGGGCCCATTCCGTTGTGGAAGACGACACGCGAAGCACCCTCGCCCGATAGTGACCAAGCAAAATGGACGTACTTTTGACATTTGTGTTGTTGACGTAAGTTTTTTTTTAATTTGGTTTTTTGACGGGAGAGGTCGTCTATGGTGAAGGGATTTTTTTTCAAATTCGAAATGGATGCATACCTGTTTTTTTTAACCTTCAGTTTAATTTTTGTTTATCTTATTTATTCTTAATTTAATTGGTGTATGGAACTATTAATTACGCTTTTGAAATTTAAACTTCCTTTATGACGAAGCCTTACGTAAATTGTTTACGTATCAAAGAAGGTATGAGCTACGTCGTCAAATCATCAATGAAACAATAAGCAACCTAAACAAAGGGCAAATGAGGAAAATGATGTCTTAATCATAACACATTGAACCGCTCGCTTTTCCTTATGGTTTCTACAATTCGATGTCATGCTTTCACAACGTTATTGTACTACTCACTTGACGCATTAGGATGTAGGGCTATTGTTTTGCTAAATCGTGCTGTGGTTCTACGTCATTTATGACTTGGTAAAACACTAACACACCATCATCCTTGTCAATTTAACTACTTAAACAACACTTACTATAGGGAACGTGCAGGAACTATAGGTGGCAGCACTAAACGACAAAAGAGACACTATGCGGATATTAAAGAAAACTTATCAGTTGACACGCAAATTATCTCTTTCGAAAATATTATTTTTGATTATGTTAAAAGGTATAAAACATGGGTTCCGGTCTATTAATAATAATCGTCAGCGTAACATGAATGTTGACCAATATGAATTTAGTATGTTTCGTCTACTTTCTCTGCTGAAAATTGTGGTGCATGAAGAAATGATGGCATAAACAACTTTCTTATTTTCAACACCATGTTTTAGTGGAAGGGAATCCTTTATCAGCGAGAACAGTATCTCCAGGCTATAACAAATCAATCCACAATCATTTGTTATAAGCAATCACTAGAACGCCCTCCGTAGCATTTAGATACAAAACTTAGGAAACCACAAAGAGTGCAGCCAACTAAAAACTTTGTTGTAACCATGTTTATAATCTGAGTTCATGTGGAGACTGTTGAGGAATATTCGGTTTGAACTTCAGTGCAGTCTAATATGTGTGTTCGCTGAAGTTTAAATGGTACTGGCATGTTTGCTTGGACGGTTGATTTTGAAGGCCATTGAACTTTTTCAATGCAGAGTGTAACAAAAACAAATTGTTTTCAAATATTTTTCTTACTGCATTTATCCATTTTTTGCGTTTTTCACATAGACATGATAAGAGAGTACTATTCTTTGGAAAGTAATAGAATTTTATTATTATACGCTATTTGATTCTGATTTGTTCTGTATGGTGTCGGACGTAAAGAATAGCACCATCCCATATCTTCCCGTGGGTGTCGTAAGAGGCGACTAAGGGACTTACCAGAGAATGGGCAGCAGCGTTCTCTGTACTTTTGTAACAACCGCACTACGATTGCCAACCCGCCTGCCAAGCGTGGCGATTATGGCAAAAACCATCCTTTGGGGGAGGCCCATGTCCAGCAGTGGACGTCTTTTGGCTGAAATGATGATTTGATTATTTTCATTTTTGTGGATGTATTGGTACATCCAGAAATGCAACAATGCATTAAGATTAGCCAGAATAATAATTTTCAATAATAAAATTAATTTTGTTTACTTGTTTTACATGTCAATTTCAAGTATTAATAGAGTACAAGATTCGGATTGGCGACGCCAGTCAGCAGCACCGTCGTTGTGCACGTTCCCTTATCCAATTTTCATAAGTTTTTTTTTTTAAAACTTAACACTATCTTAGATCAGAGCGTAGCTGCCGCTGTATCAGCCGTATCAATGATACTACGGGGCCCCCGAGTAACAAGGGCCCTTGATGAAGAAAAAATAACAAAACTTCATGATGAAAGATAAAATGAAAATATCTCGGTCCAATTGTCAGGATGCTATATTTTCTTAGTTTATCAAAATTCATTTGTTTGACATTAATGATTTTCTTCTCTAGTTGGGCTTCGCCACTCAAACCGACTGCGACAAAGGGCCCTCAAAAAAGTTGATACTGGGCCCTACTAAGCCTAGCTACGCCACTGTCTTATATAACAGCATCCAGATGATTTACATACAGGCAACTTTAAATGCAGTCCCTTCTAAAATTCCCACGCTCAAGGCATCTTTAGAAAGGATTCTACTCATCATTGCGCGTGCGCAAAACACAACTTCGCAAAAACTAAAAACCCTTATAATACAGATGCGCACATCAGGCAGTCACGGCTGCAAGCAGTGGGGACAGGTCACCCTTACCTGATCTTCCACCAGGAGAAGCTCCAGAACCCATTCTAACCTTCATGGAAAATACCTATAAGACTGGTAGAGCGAGGGCCACCTTTGACGCGGGGTCACCACTCCTGCTGACTCCTTACATTGAGGAGAAGAAAATAGAAGAGGCTCGGAAAGCGGCCTACGTTGATCCTGATTATCTGCTGCCTGATATGGACAGTTATGCTGGATATTTGACAGTAAGTGACCTTTTTTGTGCCATATAATTTTATTATGAAGATGATCATCTAGACAAGTCTAGGTGTAACTACTTAACATGAACTGATAAGTACCAGGATATCCAACGTAACCACACGTAAGATTGTAATTATTGTAGAGTGTAGGTAGGTATATCGTCGATTTTAAAAGGTCAGCTTACAAATGGCTTACACACAACATGTGTAGATAGCTGTACATAGCTAAGAATACATCGTTGCTGGATCCAAGACCTAAAATTCTTGCTAGCTTCTCGGCGCTTTTCTGGTGGTCGCCACTGTTGATTCCGGCTTTCAGGAGTTACAGTAAAAAAAAATGGGTTACAAAGTTGTTAATAAAACGAAATCACCTGTAATCTGAATAGGGAAATAGAGCCATAAGTAGGTACCTACTTAGGTACTCGTTTGTTTTTCTTTATGAAGGAAGTTATGTTTCATGTTACACGATTTAAAATGGAAAGAAAAGTTTTTCTAATTTAAAATCTGTCAGAAAAGTAACCGGAACATAACCAACTTGTTTATATACGCAATTTAAATTGTGAAACAATTTCAGACTCGCCAACTTTAAGAAGTAGATGAGAAACAGAATATGAAAACGACTTGTCCTTCCCGTCCTAATTTACAATTTTATCTAATTAATTTGTATTATACCGTTGCGTTCGTAAATTACGGCTATTAGGAAAGCTGTTTTCAAAACATGTTTACTAGATTGGCGTCTGTAAACTGGATAGGTACCTCATTAATTTTATCGAGCGTTCATAAAACGCATCAAAATATCAATTAGTTTTTCGATCCCGCTCCCACTTATAACAGGCTTGATTGAGACTGTGGTATCTGACAGGTGATAAAAACATGAGAAATGTTAAGAGCTAGGGAAACCTGTTGCACTATAATAAGTCTATACCTAACAGATCATGATTTTATCGAGCGTTCATAAAACGCATCAAATCAAAATATCAATTAGCTTTTCGATCCCGCTCCCATTTATAAGAGGCTTGATTGAGGCTATAGATAGATCATAGTATCTGACAGGTGATAAAAACATGAGAAATGTGAAGAGCTAGGGGAACCTGTTGATGCACTATAACTCTACACATAACAGATCATGAATTCTGACGGATTGTGTAAAAAGTAGCAGTACCTATAACAATCAGCCATATTTAATTAAATTATCTATGTTTTGAAAATTCCAGGACCAACTGGGGGTTGCCATGACGTCTTAAAGCAGTAATTACTGTTATAATCTTATAAAAGATTTTTACTACACCTCCACATCCACAACCCCCGTACTATTCAATCCCATTAGCACAATGTTTTGAGTGCGTTACATTGAGTTCTACCGTAAAACGTGATTTTTCATCCCAAAAAAAAGTCGTTTCCCAGCGATAATTTTTGCGTAAAGTTACTTAGTTTGATGTACAGAATGCTTGGTTGACGGCTTAGTGGGTCCGTTTACACCCTGTATACTTTACTTCAGTAAAAAGCTGTTATTTTGTAATGACAAACAGATACTTCATTTTTATTTATTTGTATAGATTCCAGGGTGGGAAAGGAATGGAGCTACATAGGACCTCAAGCCTCATCTCTTTCACACTCTGTAGAACAATACTGCTTTATGACTTCATGGTAGGGTAACCGATTCTTTCTGCTGCTATCCGTCGTAAGCACAACTTTTCTGCCCTACTCTTAGCTACTTTTACATGAAAAAGCACTTCTACAATCTCCGTACACTGCCTACGCCTTCGGAAAATAAACAGGCCCGTATCAATAAATAGATATACGTAAATTGATTTTATGTGTTGTGTGTCCTGTTTTCACTAAACACTAGGTGTCGGTGTCGCCTAAACATTATTGAACTGTTAAGTTTTACAACTCACGGAGATGAGCTTAGTGTTACGCTTCTATTTAAGCATTCATTTAGTGTTAGTGAAAACGAACATCTGTGATTCAGAATGGACAGAAAGAGAAACACTGTGTTTTACCGAGTTGCTGTTAGCGAGTTTTGTAATCCTGAGACAATTTGTGGTTGAAATACCCACGTACCTATGGTACTAAGTAGGCCAAAGAAAGTCTATAAAATTCTACATTTTAATGTGCACATTTTAAGTACAGTGCAAGCTATTATAGTCAAGGCAGGCAAGTTAATAGAGTCACCAAAGGTTTCATAACGAAATTAAGTTCCTTAATCACTTTATCAATCCCTATCGACTCGATGTAAACAGAAGCTGAAGGCGAAGTAGAGCCGAAACAGCAAATGTTCATGCGCATTAAACAACGATTTTCAACACACTTGCAAAGGAATAATAAAAAAATACCTTATCAATTTCTCCCACAGGTAAACAAAGAGTACAATGCCAACCTATGGTTCTGGTACTTTCCTGTGTCGGGTAAATCAGTGGAAGACACTCCTTGGATCATCTGGCTTCAAGGAGGACCGGGCGCCTCTTCGCTGTACGGACTCTTCACTGAGATTGGACCGTTATTCATCAGTAAGGACAATAATTTAGAAGGTAAGGAAGACATTTTAGAGCAATGGCAAGTTAAATAAAAAATAATAAAAAATATTGCTGGACATTACACACAGCACTATCTAGTGCCACACTAAGCAACGAGGCTTGTGTCGTGGACACCAGATAGTTGATATACTACATAGATACTTTTTTGTTTGTAAATACATACTTATTATACCCTAATAAAAACAAATGTCCATGCTCATCACACAAACATTTGCACCGACCGGGATTCGAACCCGGGACCCTAAGAACGTAAGGCAGCCTCACTACCGCTGCGCCATTCGGGTCGTCAATTAGTTATTTTGGTGTCGTAAACGGATCTTGGCAAACTTTGTGGAAATTCACTAGGTGTGAGCAACACCAGACCGGCTCTTGTGCTAGTTTGGGAAATGCCTATGTACAGCATTTAGCAACCGGTCAGAATAGGCTATCGATCTGAGGTGATCTTGATATGGAAAAAGTCGTGTAGCGATAAACCTATAGGTTATCGCTACACGACTTTTTCTTCTGTGAAAACAATATATTATTGTGAGCAAATAACGAAAGGCTTCCAATTTGAAAATTGTTATTTTTTCTTCAGAAATTCAGCACTCCTGGGGTAAGAACCACTCGTTGCTGTTCATCGACAACCCTGTAGGAACTGGGTTCAGCTTCACCGATGACGACAGAGGATATGCCACAAATCAAACCACGGCAAGTAACTAACTATATGCTTTGCTTCCGTCTGTTCCGTCATCACTTGTTTTCGTTTTTTTGAAGTGAAAACTTCTTTAGGCGCGTTGAGCACTTTTTGGGTGAAGGAAAAACATTGAACTCATCGTCACGTAACGTAACGTGTGGTCACGCTTCGTAGCCGTTCGTAGCACTCGTAGCATCCGCTACGGCGTAGCACCACATAGGCATGCGCGGGGCATAACCAGTGCTACGACGGGGGCGGGGCCTGTGTACTTTTTGTTTTCACTTCTATCGGCAGTCCCTAAAGACAACTCCGATTTTTTTGCTCTATGATGCTTTTTTCTCCATGCTATCCCACTGCTGGGCAAAGGCCATTCCCAAGTCTTTCCGTAAAGTCTTGTCCCACGCCACCTTGAACAGATCCTCGCAATATACGTAGATCGTCACACCACCTCTTTCTGGGCAGGCCTTAGCGGCGCCGTCCATCTGTAGGCACCCATTCAGTGGAGACTTTCTATATTAGTTATTTAAGGCGATTACAGGAGCTAAATTAGCAACTCTATTTATGGTGGTTCAAACTTCGTTTGAAATACTGTTAGAATAAAGTTCTAATCAGCTTGCACTACAAAGTGGTTCTTTCGTCAGTCACTGCGGCGAATAGTGCGAAATCAGTGTTTTTTTGCGATTTACAAATAATCTATTGATTGGACTAAAAAAGGAAAACACTATGATGCTAATGTGTTGCTTGTAGATTTGCCAAAAAATCAGAATGATCGCATGTATTTTAGTATGGTTTTTACTCGTTAAAAGAAATTTTTAGAGACAAGTTTGTGATTTTTTTCTATCGAATAAAATGTGTTGTATACGTATTATGTTTTCAAAACACTATCGTACTAGCATATATCCTGAAGAATATCATATATTTTTCTGGTTTTGTTTATTGCAGTGAATCATGTGCTTTTTTGCATTATAAAACTCGCGTTTAGCTCCTGTAGTCGCCTTAATGAATTCTATTTTTTTTTTCAGATTGGAGAAAACCTATATGAAGCATTACAGCAGTTTCTCACAATGTTCCCTGAACTCCGTAAAGCGCCTCTGACTATCGCTGGAGAGTCCTACGCTGGGAAGCACATACCCTCGCTGGGAGTACAGATCCTTTGGCACAAGCATGAAGATGAACCTATTAACCTTCACGTAAGGAATCCAAAATTTCTTAAAAAAACTTCGAACTTTCGTGTTGACAGTAAAACTTTTATAGGTACTTTCTAATATGAGGCCCAAATTCTGTCGCCACAATATAGTATTGTGGCGACAGAATTTGGGCCTCAAAGCAGCAGCATCAGTGGAGTTGTTAGTTTATATACTGCGAATGGGCACTTGGGTTTGGTTGGGGCACTCTAACGAGTACACTACACCAGCGCTAAAACGTGTGACACTAACCACCAAGGCTGAAAGAGTTGACTTTTCCTCCTTTATTAATAAAAACGGAATCAAGTTATGCCCAATTTAATCCTCGAAAAATGCAATGTAAACTGTAGGTTATGCTTATTGTTGTAGGTAACTTCATTCTGCTTTGAATAAGACAGCTACTGTACTAATATACAGCACACGGCGTATTTTAAACGCGCAGACGACGCGCAGATGATCACGCGCGTACACGCGAGATTTGAACGCAACCTTGATGAACCTTGTAACCTAAGCACACGGAGCGATCGTGAAACGCTTGTCTACTGCGCGCATAGGCGCAGTTACAGCCATACAGAATTACAGACGCGCTATAGTCACTCGTAGCTTCCGCGTTTTGGTCCGAAACTCCCCGTCAGTTGTAGGTACAATGGCGTCAGTGGAGACAACACTGCTTATGCTGGCTTTGACCCTTTGTACGCGCTTCAAACGAGTTTTGAACGCGCTTCACACGCGCGTTTGTATCGCGTTTTACGCGCGTTTGTATCTATAAAAACGCAAAAATCGGCCATCTACGGCGCAGAAAACGCGCGTTCCTGAAACGCGCGTCGTCTGTGTGTTTAAAATACGCCGTGTGCTAGGGCTCCAAGTTGTCTGGAACAGCAGTGTGTTACTATTAATGGTTTTTACCTGGCTTTTCAGTAACCGAAGGGCTGAAACTAATACCACATCTATCCTATCCTCCGTACCAACCTAAAGCGTATGTTCCTCCTTCCAGGGTCTAGCAATCGGCAACGGTTTCATCGATCCTCTATCACTGCAGAGGTACAGTTACTTTGTACGGGAGGTTGGCTTGGTGGACGATAACGTGGCCAACTCTATGAACCACCTGGAGACTGCAGTCACGCAGTTCATCAATGATGGAGAGATGGTGAAGGCTTATGCTGTAAGTACCTTCATATTATCTTCTATAAGACTCCCAAAGCATAAGTCTCAAGTTCGATCCCAAGACATGCACCTCTGATTTTCGGATTCATGTGCGTATTAAAAAACAAGACTGTAAAGCAAAAAAACAATTCCATGTTTATATAATTTTATATTTCGCTTAATTTTATTTTTGAATGCGCTTGTGTTTTTTTGCTTTTCAGTCGGGTTTTTTAGGTAGTTGCTCCAGGGTAGCCCGCAAAATTCAAATTTTCTTACGTTTTTTTTCAAGGTCAAAGTCATTCCTCAACCTTTAGGAACTTGGAGGGTTGTATTGATGATTTTGATGATTATAATTCTGTAACTACATACGTCTTATAGAGGCGAACAATATTTTAATCAACATACAACTTAGCACTGGCCTGCAAATTGCAAAAAACGTAAGAAAATTAGAATTTCGCGGGCTACGCTGGAGCATCAGCCTTAAGCAAATTTTACTTTTTTTCTGAGTGCTGTTAGAATGTCACTTTGTGCCATCATCGTACAACAAAAAGATTACTGAATAATTATTTATAATTGGAACTAATTCCTACTCCATTGTTTCCAGTACTACAACTACCTCCTCCAACTATTCTTATCTCGATCTCACCTGTCGAACCTCTACAACTATCTGCAAGACGACATCGGTCTTGATGGAGCATACATGGACTACATTCAGAGGACCGAGGTCCGAAAGGCCCTACACGTTGGCAACACCAACTTCACTTCCATAGGAGTCGTGTACAGGAAACTGGTGCCTGACTTCATGGGAAGCGCTAAAATGTGGCTTGAAGAACTGCTGGAGAATTACAGGGTCATGCTTTACAAGTAAGTGATTTGGAACGACTACAGTAAATACGTGGCATCATTACCTGGGTCATAAAGGTGAACGCAGACCTAGCCGCACCGCAGTCGCCGCAGTCACCGCAGTCGCCGCAGTCGCCGCAGTCGCCGCATTCGAATTCTTCTATGCAATCTCGCACACAGCCATAGACACAGATTGCACACAGACACAGATTGCATAGAATTTTATACGAAGAATTCGAATGCGGCGACTGCGGTGCGGCTAGGTCTGCGTTCACCTTAAAGCGTGGGAGAGAAATGATATGATTAGCCCTGATTAGCTCACACGTTTTACATCCGGTGATAGTATAACAAAATATGGCAGTATTTTGATATACTGTCATCGGTACAAAGTACAGACTGCTCTTCCAGCTCTTGCGTTTGACCACTTTCAAGGTGTTGCTGCTTGTTAAGCAAAAATGCATCGTTATTAGAAATTTGGTACATTTATTTTAGCTCAGGCTAAATAATAACAGCCACTCGGGTCGATCGTTAGGTTAAGCCGTGCTTGCCTAGGTTGGTCTGTGGATGGGTGACCACCCATTACATACCGACTTTCCTCCGTGGCTCGAAAAGCACGTAAAGCTGTTGGTCCCGGCTGTCACTTGTAGATCTTTGACAGTCGTTACAGGTAGTCAGTGGCCCAACAAGTCTGACAAGTCTTACCAAGGGGTATCGTATTACCCAGTACTAACTGGGTTGTGGAGGTCAGATAGGCAGTCGCTCCATGTAAAATACTGGTATTGAGCTGCATCCGGTTAGACTGGAAGCCGACCCCAATATAGTTGGGAATAGGCTAGGCAGATGATGATGTACATTTATTTTAGTTCTCTGTTTTCCCCCCTGCAGAGATAAGTTGGTTTGTACGGCTTATCTCAGTATATTGAAGTTTACCGCTTCGTTGGTGTAGTGGTCGAAAGCGCGACTGCTGAGCATCAGGTCCTGTGTCGATTCCCGGGTCGGACAAAGTGTTATAAGGTTTTTCCATCAGGAATTCCTCAGTAGCTATGGTGTTTCAGTTGTGCCCGGTTGATGGAAATAGGGTCGACTTAATCATGACTCTGTGACCTCTGCCTCATCCTTCATGGATTAGAAGCGTGATGTTACGTGAAGTGGATTAATTAGTTTACCAGTATTTTACATGGAGCTACTGACTGCCTAACTGACCTCCACAACCCAGTAAGTACTGGGTAATACGATAGATACCCACTGTAAGACTGGTTTTCAGACTTTTGGGTCACTACCTACCTGTACGACTGTCAAAGATCTACAAATGACAGTTGTTACCAACGGCTTTACGTGCTTTCCGAAGCTCGCACGAACATGGGCTATGTAAAGGGTGGTCACCCATCCACGGACCAACCTAGGCAAGCACGGCTCAACCTGAAAATCGACCCTGAGCGGCTGTCATTATTTAGCCACGAACTCCTCGTGTAACTTCAATGATAAAATATTGTTGCCGGAAGTCACAAACATATCTAAATTATGTTTTAATATAAATGTGCGGATTTTTATTCGTCAATGTTTTAAACGGAATACCATTACCAAATCCATTTAGTTAGGCCGAACGTCCGAACTTATAATGTAGGTACAATTCAGATAAGGGCGATTGTGATAAAAACTACTTATTAATGCATTTGGCGAACCAACGAACTCAAACCCAATAAAATAATGAACTGTTTTAACGAGCTAGCTATCAAAATTAAGTACCTACTAATTATCTACATGTTTCACTAAAACCATGCGATACCTACTTACCTATCTAGATCATACCAAAAGTGCATTTTAGATATTATTGTTGAAAAATAGATAATAAAATAATAGCATTCATTTTAAAATGTCCTAAAAATTTCCTAAATTATAAACCTAGTGGGAATCAATGCACTTGTGTGCGTGCATGCACCGCCAAATATATGTGTGTGCTAACTGCTACCTATCTAGGTTATTGAACTGAATTGTGCTGTTGCAATATCCACACGTTCGCTTTTTAGTGGTGGACAGATTGAAATTTTATTTTTAAAAATTTTGTTAGTTTTTTTTTTAAATATGGCTGGTCATTGAAAACTAACCCTGTAATCTGTAGGTATATAATTTCACGTTGAATTTTCAAATCTTGAGCTTGTTAGAAACAAAATGGGGCAGCTAAAGTCTTTAAAATAGAGACGACATTATGCCTATATTTCTTCATTGATATTATTTTATTTTCAGCGGTCATTTGGACATCATAGTAGCCTACCACCCCTCGGTCAACACCTACGACTCACTGTCATTCTCTGGGTCAGCAGAATATGCGAAGGCGAAACGATCTCCATGGTATCATGACGGAAACCTGGTTGGGTAAGCAGAACATAGCATCGTTTAGAACAACCTTATTGGCAGCATATTTTAGAATACGATTCATTCGAATTTTAAAATGGAGTGTATTTTAAAATTCGAATGAATATTATTTTATTCAATATTTTATTCCTTTATTCATTATTTTACATATTTTTTTTACATTTTTAAATATTTCTATACAAAACACTATAAAAAAAGAACATTTAAAAATATAAAAAATAGTAGCCCACCAGCGCTGGAAACAGGATCCGAGCCGCCGGCGGTCAGGGCTCTTGAGAGAGGAACCTCCTAACAATACGTGCCGTTTCCAGAATTATAATATTTTATTTATTATTATTTATTTTACTTAGCCTCTGTTGTCGGGTTGTCCCACTGCCTCCCCCATAGCTTTCCACTCTTGTCTTCGTGCGGTTATCACTGGCGAATCTGTCACAAATGCATCGTTGTCACGCCAGCATTTTCTAGGCCTCTCTCGGTCGGCTCCCCCTATTTAAACAGGTCTAATCTTAGGGTAGATGACACCATAAAACAATAATTCCAAGACACCAATCTCTAAAAAAAAACATTTTATTTTGGGCCTGAAAACCCGATTTATTATCAAATAATTGCCAAATTCGATTTTTAGTTGCTTTGAAATCAATAAATAGAGTCATTGAGTTGACAAAACAGTGACGTTACAGTTTGCTATTGCCATACAAAATCTTTGAGAGAACCGCGTTTTGACAGCTCTTAAAAGTCATGATCTACCCCATTCACAATCATATTACTTTTCTAGATACTACCGAGTAGCCGCTAACCTGACGGAGGTGATGATCCGCGGAGCCGGTCACATGGTGCCTGCCGAAAAGCCCGCTGCCGCTCTGGGCCTCATCTCGGCCTTCGCCCGAGGCATTCCACTGAACGAAGACACTGCCAGCCTAGTGGATTCAGAAAAAAACTTGCCGCGACGACGTCAATTGCCGCTAGAGTAGTCCACTCGAAGTCTGTCTTATACGCTTATTTAGTTATGATCGGTATTGGTTTGTACGATGGAATGGAAATTTAATAAAATTAAATAACGCCCGAATTTTTATAATGTTTTATTTAATAAAAAAAAAAAGTACTACAAGCTAAGCAAGGTTCTGTAGACATCCAGGCGAATAGCTTGTAGCCTTGGAGCCTACTCGTAAATACAAATGCTTACTTCTATCGTCTAGAAACAATGTAACTGGGACAAGGTTAGGCCGATGATGTATTACAACCACTGCAGTTCCGTTGAAAGAAAATGCAAATAAACTGACTATTGAGCTGTTGATGCGGATTGGTGTAGTGGTCTGCAGACCCCTCAAAGCTGAGTAACAAAATATCAGTGCACTTACCGAGAATATCAAGCCAATCGTTTTAGTCTATGGGCTAAATCCCACTACAAATAAAAAAAAAACCTTAGGTCAAAGGGTGTGAGTACTGGCCATCAGAACCCATAGACACTGCATTGTCGTTGATAAAATTACCTTAGTTACAAATAAGTCGTGTCAAATAAAAGATATTTTCAGTCATAGTATATTTAATTGAATAAATCCCTCACAAATTGGTAGCAGAGCTTGGTTGCTATTTGAAAATATGAAAAATGGTATCAACTACGAGTTATCGCAGTATAGAACCTTTGACCAAAACAAATTATGATACTTGGTGTTTGCAAGCACAAGCGGTCCTGATAAAAAATGATTATTGGGATATCGTAAGTAGCGAGAAAACGTTACCACCAGCTACGGATGCGGCTGCGAGATCGGCGTTCAACAAACAGGACTTGAAGGCAAGAGCTGAAATCCTACTTTTATTGTCGCCATCTGAATTAAAACAAATTAAAGTATGCGAAACATCTAAAGCTGTATGGGACAAATTAAAAACTACCTATCAAAGCACAGGGCCTGCAAGAAAAGCCACATTATTAAAACAGTTGGTTCTAAAGCGAATGACCACAGGAGAGGATATACATGACCACATAAATAATTTCATGGACATCGTGGATAAACTCGCAGATATGGATATAAAAGTACCTCCAGAACTGCTTAGCATAATGCTTCTCTACAGTTTGCCAACAACATTTGAAAACTTTAGAATAGCTATCGAATCTCGAGACACCCTGCCTAATCCTGAAGATCTAAAAATAAAGATTCTGGAGGAATACCAAGCAAGGAGTGGAAATGATCAGCCTGAAAGCTCAGAAGCATACCAAATCAAGAAAACAAGAAAAAAAATGTACTGCAAGAGTTGTAAAAAGAAAGGCCACACTATCGAGACATGTTGGGGCAAGAAGAAAAATACAAATGAAAAAGAGGACAGAAGCAAATACAATGTTAACGTTTGTCTAAGCACCGTAAATTCAGACGCTAATAAAAATGTCTGGTGTCAAGATAGCGGCTGCTCATCACACATGTGCGGTGACAAATCTATGTTTTCTACCATGACCACTGAAAATGGCACCCTAAAATTGGCGTCAGAAAAATATACCAGTACAATTCAAGGCAAAGGAAGAGTTACAATCAGTACCGATAAAAATGGCTACAATTTTAATGACACCCTATATGTTCCTGATATTTCAGTAAACCTTTTATCCGTCGCCAAGATAACGGACAGAGGTAATACGGTTGTTTTTGAAAAAGAGAAAGCCTACGTCGTAGAAAAAACCGGCAAACCGATACTGATAGCTCGAAAAAGAGATGGACTCTACTACTTTGAATCTGGACGTAAAGCGACTGCAAATTACACACCAAAGAAGGACAGTAACATTATGGAATGGCATCGCAAACTTGGCCACATAAACGAAAACGATTTAAAGAAAATGGCTAAAGATAACCTTATGTATGGTTTAAATTTAAATAACGAAGACATGGAAACATGTGAGACCTGCATCAAAGGCAAATTGTCCAGGTTACCGTTCGTAAGACATGATGATTTATATACAACCGATAACCTGGAAATAATCCATAGCGACGTTTGTGGACCTTTTGAATGTGATACACTGGCGGGATCAAAGTACTATGTTACTTTCACAGACGACTTTAGTCGCTATTGTCACATCTATTTCATTAAAAGAAAGAGTGACGTATTCAACGTTTTCAAAGAATACAAAAATGAAGTTGAGACGTTCCATAATAAGAAAATAAAGAACCTGCAGACGGACAATGGCTCAGAATACCGTAATAAGGAGTTCGATGACTTTCTCAAATCGCATGGCATCAAAAGGAGATTGACCACAGTTTACACCCCTCAACAAAATGGGATTAGCGAGAGGAAGAATAGATCCTTACTAGATAAAGCCAGATGTCTGTTAATCGAGGCCAAGGCACCTAAAAAGCTCTGGGCGGAAGCGGTAGCAACCGCAAACTACCTTATTAACCGTAGCCCTTCCAAAGCACTGAATGGCGAAACTCCGTTCAAGAAATGGCTAGGCCGAACGCCATGTGGACATCATCTTTACGTGTATGGCAGGAAGACCTTTGTTTTGAAAAAAAACAAGAGAGGCAAACTGACCCAGAATGCCAAAGAAGGCGTTTTTATGGGGTACTCAATGACCTCAAAGGCTTACAGAGTGTACATACCTGAAGACGATGATGTAGTGATAAGCAGGGACATAAAAGTCATAGACAAGATATACTTCGAAGATGAAAGTCAAAACTATGATAAACTTATTAAAGAAAAGGAACATTCTCAAATACCTGAAAACAAAAACAATGATAAAAAGGTACAACAAATAGAAATTGAAATAACAGAGAATGAAAAGAAAAATATGTCACAAAATTTCAATGAGCAAGAAGATGAAGTTTCTTCCGTAGAAGATATAGAATCTTACGATGATGCATCAGAAGTTGTAGAAATACCCGAAAATGGGAGGCCGCAAAGAGAGAGGCGTCCACCCGCGTGGACCAAGGATTTTATTCTGGACCAGACTGAAGAAAGTCACTTAGTCTCGGAGATATCCTATATATCCGATGAAAATGAAGATGATGAATACTGGCATGATGCTATAAAAGCCGAGATTAGAGCACATGTTAAGAATGGAACCTGGAAAATAGGAAAGAAGGACAAAGACATGAAAGAAGTGGACTACAAAATGGTTCTAAGAAACAAAATAGGACCTGACAACAGTATCACAAAGAAAGCCAGACTTGTAGCACGGGGTTTCACTCAGCGACCAGGCGTTGACTACAACGAAACATACGCTCCTGTAGCTAAACTAAGTTCAATAAGATCTGTTGTTGGAATAGCCATGGAAGAAGGTTTGAAGTTGAACCAGATGGATGTTACAACGGCGTACCTGAATGGCGAACTAGAAGAAAAGATAGTCATGAAATATCCTGATTATTTAGAAGAATATCTGACTGAAATCATGGTTGATGAAAGCAAACAAGAAAATTTAACTTTGTACCACAAAACAAAGATTATGCTAAATGATATAAGAAACAATGAAAAAGGGAAAGTTTGTCATCTCATAAAAGCTTTATACGGACTCAAACAGGCAGGGAGGCAATGGTACAAGAAACTCGACACAGAGTTAAAGAACATAGGTTTCAAAGCATCAGAAGCTGACCCATGCCTATACTTACTAGAGAAAAGAGGAGTTAAAGTCATAATAATTATCTATGTCGACGATTTATTAATTGCCTATTCGTGTCCTAGAAAGCTCCAAGAGATAAAAGACATGCTAAATACGAAATTTGAGTTAAAAGACTTAGGAACACCTAAGCGTCTTATAGGGATAGACGTTATTTATAAGAGAGATGCAATCAAACTGAACCAGGAGAAGTTCATAGAAGACACTCTTAAAAAATTCAAAATGGAAGATTGCAAGTCCACGTCTACACCCATAGAACCAGGTCTCAAACTAGAAAAAGGAGGAAGAGATGAAAGGAATGATCTACCCTACAAAAATTTGATTGGCACACTCATGTATCTGGCTGTGGCAACTCGGCCCGATATAATGTTTGCTATTAGCTATCTCTCTCAATTCAATGATTGTTACGGAGAAGAGCATTTCAAATGTGCAAAAAGAGTGCTGCGATATTTAAAGGGAACAAAAAGCGTTGGTCTTATGTTCAGAAAAACTGGCCAAAAATTATATGGCATGGCTGACGCAGATTGGGGCGCATGCAAACTCGACCGAAAGTCTTTTTCAGGCTGTTGTTTTAAATATGCTGGAACGGCTATAAGCTGGATGTCGAAGAAACAAAAGACTGTGGCTCTATCGACTGCCGAAGCGGAATATGTTGCCTTGACTGAAGCTGCAAAAGAGGCCATTCACTTGAAAAATCTATTCAAAGATCTTGGGGCCAACTATGAAAGCATAGTCATATTAAACGACAACCAAGCTGCCCTCAAGTTAAGCCAGAACACAATGGTCACTCCCAAGTCTAAGCACATTGACTTAAAAATGCATTTTATACGAAATTGCATAACGGACGGAGTGATACAGGTCAAGTATCTGCAAACCGAAGATATGGAGGCAGATATCTTAACCAAAGCACTAGCCGGCCCGCGGTTGTTGAAATTGCGGTGCGGTTTAGGAGTTTCCTGAACTCCTGATTACCACGACGATGCTGTGAAGAGGAGTGTGAGTACTGGCCATCAGAACCCATAGACACTGCATTGTCGTTGATAAAATTACCTTAGTTACAAATAAGTCGTGTCAAATAAAAGATATTTTCAGTCATAGTATATTTAATTGAATAAATCCCTCACAAAGGGTCTTCCTTTGACCTAAGGTTAGAGAGCAATAATTGTTTGAATATCTTATCCCTGTAGAATAATGAATTGACAAGGAGAATTTTAGCCAAAATAATGTTTATTAATATGACAGCGAGAATATCATCGGCTTCAATCCTTCTTTGACAACACCGCGGATTTAAAATACATTTTTGTAATACAACAACACTGGTAGTGGTGACGTTTCCGAGAGTGCGCAGGCAAGGGAAATAATCAACGAAATAAAATAGGATTATTTAGTTACACGTCCCAATAATTAAGAAAGTGTTCATATTAAATATGATTATGTAGTTTTTCACATTACGAATATAGTAAATAACTATATTTGCACAGATCTTTAACAACGGAAGTCGTGTAATAACATCACGTCATGTCGTTGTATGTGGTTTGCGCATTGCTGCTTTTGACGCCTATTTGTGCGTTTTATTTACCGGGTTTAGCTCCTGTGAACTATTGTATAGCCAGTGATGACACTAGCAAGTCGTGCAAGGTGAGTAAGCATTATTTACTTGAAGGACTCCTGTCTATAATCATTAATAGCATGTGCCGACATCTCATGCAATTCGTGGAAACCAAAATGCTAACATTCTTTCGACCCATATCAATTATTTGGTTGTAAATAGGGAGTCAACGTTATCATAGTGTGCATGGTAACCGCGTAGTGAAGTACTTCCGTTGATGATATGGAAATTTCACAGCGAAAAGCCTCTAAAACGCGATAACGTTTTCAACTAAGCACATCTGAAAAGCAATTAACGATTCGATAATTAATCCATTATTTTTTCAGACTGAAATACCGCTGTATGTAAATAGACTGAACACAGAAGAATCAGTGATCCCATTTGAGTATCACCACTTTGACTTTTGCACTACCGATGAGAGTCAGTCGCCGGTGGAGAATCTCGGTCAAGTTGTGTTCGGTGAACGAATACGACCGAGTCCATACAAGATCGAATTCCTCAAAAATGTTGAATGTCAAGCTGCATGTACGAAAACGTATAGGGGCTCTGATACAGATTCTATCAAACGGTTGAATCTGCTAAGGATGGGCATGGCGCTCTCTTACCAGCACCATTGGATCCTGGACAACATGCCCGTGACTTGGTGTTACTTGGTTAACGAGGGAGGAAAGACATACTGCAGTACTGGATTCCCCATGGGCTGCCAAGTGCGCAAAGATATGGTGAGTTTTATTTATTTTTGATTATACTTCTTTCCTCTCCACCTTCTCAAACGTCTTGATCCCAGTATAGGAGACCCATGTTTATTAATGTTATTGAGTTTTCAGCACAGGTGTAGGAACACTTACACTCCACATAATTTCTAATTAATTGGAACACAATTTTATTTATATTATATCATGCATTTGTTGAGGTTCACAAATTTTTCTATTTGTTTAAATTACAAGATAACTCAATTAGTCATGTACAAGTAAAGAATTTGAGTGGGCAATTAGTTAGATAAATATTACCGCAGTAAGTGAAAGTCATTTACCGATTACCTCCGATACCATATGTATTGTGCGGTCTGTACACATGAGATATTTCCAAAATCGTATATGCTGGTTGATAGGGTCTACAACTAAAAATTTATTGAATGGTCTTATCACAAGTGGATAGCAGTTTCAAATACTGTTAAGGAAAACTAGTAAATTAATGATTGTGACTGATAAGGTATTTGGGTTATTTTATTTAGTTTCAATACTTATTAGTCGGTTACGAGGAGCTCATGGCTGAATAATAACAGCTGGTCGGGTCGATTGTTAGCTTAAGCCGCGCTTGCCTAGGTTGGTCTGTGGATGGGTGACCGCACATTACATACCAAGTTTCCTCTGTGCCTCGGAAAGCACGTTAATCCATTGGTCTTGGCTGTCATTTGTAGGTCTTGAAGCCGACCTGGATAAGGCTAGGCAGATGATGACTTATTAGTCGGTTACAGCCATGTAGTTTAATGAATACCTAACTACTTCATACTTTTTCCCAAAACAGAGCTTGCTAAACGAAAGTCAGCCAGTGCTGGGCCATAGGGCTATGTCCTCTTGGCCAGAGGGAAAGGGACATTATCCACAATTTGGGCCCAGTGCAGGTTGTCAAATCTTTTTTTTTTTCGGATGGAAAATCATCAAATGACTCGTCCCGCTCGGGCGGAGCAGGAGGGAGTGTCAGACTTTTACTGACTAAAACCCATCCATGTTCCTTCATCGCCCTTTGTGCTCCGGGGCCACGGCATCTCTTTCGAACAGTCTCGCAACCCCGGCAGGCATCGGCCCTTGGGGACCCCTTCCTTTTGCTGACTCTCTTTGAGGCGCGCGTGGAACACGAACGCTTGCTAGCCCATAGCTCTCTGTCTACAGGCCCGAGGTTGTTAAACCATGCAACATACAATTTATCTGTTATGTTGTGATCGGTTGTTTACAATAACAAAAGTCAATCAAATAGCAGACTAAAATAGGCTTTAAAAACTGTTCATTATTGTCCAATACATACATGCTTCAAATACATAGGTCAACTTATATCAGTGACTGATTATACTTAGTCGTGCCGCTCGCAAAATACGCGCTTTGACGTGGACTTGCAGACACCAGCCCATTATACAACAATACAATATGCTAGTTGTGCCTTTGTCTGCATCAAGCTGGTCTGATCCAGTCCTAACGTATAGAGTAAGATAACTGACTTTAGTTTGTCATTTGTGTTTACCGACAGCGCGGTAAGCGGTACCCTACATTATGCTATTGCGGGGATGTAAGTAAAAGTTGCATTATGGCATAAAAAATAAAAACCGGCTAAGTGCGAGTCGGACTCGCGCACGAAGGGTTCCGTACCATTATTATCAAAAAAAGGCAAAAAAATCACGTTTGTGGTATGGGAGCCCCCCTTAAATAATAATTTTATTCTGTTTTTAGTATTTGTTGTTATAGCGGCAACAGAAATACATCATCTGTGAAAATTTCAACTGTCTAGCTGTCAAGGTTCATGAGATACAGCCTGGTGACAGACAGACGGACAGACAGCGAAGTCTTAGTAATAGGGTTCCGTTTTTACCCTTTGGGTACAGAACCTTAAAAATAGGTAGATAGAGGATAGTCAGTCTGCTTAAATTAACTTGCTTAACATTGCCATTGCTCTCAGCTGTGTAACTTATGACAACAAATAAAATTATGCCACTTTATAAATACTGCAAGTGTCCCCCAGAGTATTGAAAATAAAGAAGGACATTTTGTTTTTCCTATATCATAAAGATAATTTTAAATTTGAGTCTCACCAGGTAAGATAAATTATAGTTAACATTCCTATTAAAAAAAAAAAACAGCAATAAAACTTGAATTATTAAATAAATATTGAAGAACCACTTCAAATGATACAATAAAAAACAGGTTTCTGTATGACCAGATAATACAGTATTGCATAATGTACATAAGATAACAACATCACAACTGTAATCTTCTGAAGGTTTAGCCATCCACATGAGGGGATGACCCTATTGCCAACAATCAGGGTGCTACTAGATTCCTGATAGAAAACTCAATAAGACTGCCTGACCTTGGAATAAAACCTAGGACCTTATACTCAACAGTAACATATATTATAATAGTATCAATGTAAATAGTGATAATTGACTCTTTTGTCTTTATACACCTGCTTATTGATTCAGCTTCCATAGAGGTTAATAATGAACTAGTATGTATGAAAGTAAAATGTGTTTACATCATGGTTGTTATGGAAATAAAGAGTTTAGATAAATGGATCTTGTGAATGATAAATAACTGTTTGGTTTAAAAATTGAGAAGATTCTTTACATTTTTAATAAAATTGTTTATTAGTTACAAGCTAGGGAATGCAATCTCGGGGCGAGATTGACAGTTCAAGATCTCGCGTGGTAAGACTAGGGCCCAGCGCACACCGCTGGAGGCGCAGCGGAGCGCATTTGAAGACAACAATTTAATATAAACCTTAACTACCTTTATATACGGTCGCGCGCATGCTCTTGAAGTAGCTTGAGGGTGCTCCGAGTACCGCGTGCGAATTTATATGTATGTAGATAATGTATATGTAATGGGCCTAGGGCCGAGATTGGCCTCTAAAGATCACTCCCGGCTATTTCGCGACTCAAGATTGGATACTCTCATAACAACACTGTTTATAGTCGAATAATAACAATATTTCTCATTATAGTCATTAGGTAGTCAATTCTAGGCTTAGGTATCCACGAAAATTACTTGCCTGGAATATTGGGAAACTATTTGGACTGGATAACGTGTCTCGCGAATCTATTGTGTATTTTAGTAACATCTTAAGGTCACGCACTACACACCATTGAACCAACAAGACCCATTGGTGTCGGCCCTGAGACCCTACTCACTAACGTCCGTCAGTGTGGCAGGGAGAACATAGGATGCAAGAGCGAGCGAAGCGAGCTCGGAACTTGTGGCACTCCGACTCGGGCAGGTTAGGTTCGAAGGGGATGGCGGGGTCTAGTGAGCGAGCGAAATTGGCGAACTAAGACCCAGCCTTTCCGGGGTTGCGGGATTGTTCTAAAGAGTTACCGTGGCCCCGGAACACAAAGGGCGATGAAGGAACATGGATGTGTTTTAGTCAGTAAAAGTCTGACACTCCCTCCTGCTCCGCCCAGAGCGGGAGGAGTCATTTCATGATTTCCCATACGAAAAAAAAAAAAAACGACCCAGCCTTTTATGTTAGGTTCACCATCATCATTTCAGCCGAAAGACATCCACTACTGGACATAGGCCTCCCACAAGGGGCGGTTTTTGCCATTATGTTAGGTTACTTTTGCGTAAATTTGTTGAATCACCACTGCTCTCAAAACGGTAAAAGTAAACATTGTGGGGAGACGAGCATGCCCTAGAACTTGGGTTGGAGGATTACCGTCCCCTTCCTCCCACTGAGAGTAGGCTTGTGTCCCAGCAGTGGGAGTTACAGGCTAATTATGTATGTACTACTTATGTTTAGAGACTTGGCCTACTAAGACGTGGCAGCGATCGCGCCCCCTGCTTGTAAATGAAGCGTGCTTCTATTGTATAATTATTAGGTACGTCAGTATTTTATGAAAATAAATCATTCTTGATTCGATTGAAAGGATATGGATGGCGACGGAATAATATGTCACTCTACAATGCGAAGGCAAGCGTAGTTATATAGGTATTAAATATTAATCAAAATTAATTTTTTCAGCGACACTAATTGTCAATTAGTTCTAGCCATTAGTATCACCATTCATCATTTTCCTAACAGGGTTAGGTACTTAAGTACTCTGAGGTTTTCTTTTTCTATAACATACAGGGTGTAAACAACCTCATCACGAAGTCGTCAACCAAGCATTCTGTACATCGAAATAAGTAACATTGCGCGAAAATTATTGCTGGGAAGCAACTTTTTTTTTTGGGGTGAAAAATCATGTTTTGTGGTAGAACTCAATGTAACGCAGTCAAAACATTGTGCTGATGGATGAATTGAATAGTACGGGGGTCGTCGTGGAGTTGCTTAAAGTAAAAATCATGCATTAAATTTTTTTATTTTTTTTTAAACTTGTCAAAAAGTTGGAACTGTGACCCCCAATATCTCCGTAACTAGAAGGTTCCCAGGTATGGTGTAGAACAAAAAAATGATCTCAATGACGGCGAGAACAAGTGCCTTTCGGCTTCGTTAAGAGGTTTTTTACACCCTTTATACCCAATGTTTCTTGACGTATTCTGATGATGATGATAATCTTGATAATATAATTTCCTTATTGTTATTTTGTAATGCGTTGATAGTAGTTAATCAATACAGATAATTTCTAAATTAAAGGCATTTGATAATATCAAAATGAGTCATGGTACGTAAACTAATCAATTAAATAAAGGGGTGTACAGACATAAGTTTTAACGCCGAATTCCTCGGCATACTTACCTAGTATCAAAGCAAACGAGGCATATAAGACAAACGCTTTGTTTGAATTCACTCTATGGGTGGCTAGCATCACAAGAATCGTTCATCATATCAGCCTTTTTCCACATCATTCATTATCACGATTTTCACTGTATCACTTGTGAATATGAAGGGTGTAAAACACCTCATAACGAAGCCGAAAGGCTCTTATTCTCCCCGTCATTGCGATATTTTTTTTGTTCTACAGCATACCTGGGAACCTTCTAGATATGGAGATATTGAGGGTCAAAGGTCCAACTTATTGACAAGGTTTTTTTTAAATACAAGTTTTTAATGTATGATTTTTACTTTAAACACCTCCACGACCCCCGTACTATTCAATCCATCCATCAGCACAATGTTTTGAGTGCGTTACATTGAGTTCTACCACAAAACATGATTTTTCACCCCAAAAAAAAAGTCGTTTCTCAGCAATAATTTTTGCGTAAAGTTACTTAGTTTGATATACAGTATGCTTGGATGACCGCTTCGTGATGAGGTTTTTTACACCCTGTATATATTATGATGTATGGAGACAAATAACTAAGTAATAGGACATCGAATCTAAGGTGGGAAAAGTTGTCGAAAGTCGTACTGATAAGATAAGATTACGGGGTCGACTATAGATCCAAATTGAAGTACTCGAGAGACAAATCATCTAGGGTGACCATCACTGTTTACATCATTATATAGTTTCATCCAATTCTAATCTGTGGTTGTATGAATAGACATAAATGACGTTATTCACTGCGGCTTCACTTTGTATGAGTCATCGGTCGATGGAAAAGTTAGTAGGAGGTCACAAGATTGTGTCGTTCCCCTGATGCCCCAGCCGTGCCCGATCGGGCACGGTGCATTGTTATTTTAATTGTGTCTGTTTTGCGGTTATCTAAGTGTTAACTCTCGGCCCTCGGGTACACTTAGTAAAATGAGAGTGTGAAATTAGCACTTATGCTGTCGAGAATATCACGCCTTGGTTAATTCCGCCATGAACGACATCATCACAGAACAAACGTGTTTATAATGAACATCCAAAGTGATAAATGAAATTAGGATACCTTTCTGAGGAAGAGAGCCCCGTCGACACAGCCTTAAAGCTGCGGACAGACAAGACGGGGGACCATTTACGGTATTTACGGCGCAGTTGTGATATCTGTCCCTGGATATATATTCCTCAAATGGCTTAGCATGATCCTCCGTTACGCCTAAAATACTGCAATCATTAATTTTGAAATAAATATATGGTAAAGTTGAGGATTAATGCTTAGTCCTATGTGTGACGAAAACACGATTCCATAAACTTTTCTCGATAGAAAAAAAACCAAAGTTTCCTCCATAATGAACAATATACCGCTCGTCTTCAAATTAGATCACGAAACTTTGCATACTAACTGAACTAACTATAAAGCAGGTCTTATGTGTTTTATTTTTTTAGTCCAATCAATAGATTTTTTGTAAATCGCAAAAAACCACTCATTTCGCACTATTCGGCCGCAGTGACTGACGTAACAACCGCTTTGTAGTGCAAGCTGATTAGAACTTTATTCTAACAGTATTTCAAACGAAGTTTGAACCACCACAAATAGAGTTGCTAATTTTAGGGTTAGAAGGGCCTTAAGTGAGCAAACGAAATG
This sequence comes from Xestia xanthographa, assembly GCA_905147715.2. Lineage (NCBI taxonomy): Eukaryota > Metazoa > Arthropoda > Insecta > Lepidoptera > Noctuidae > Xestia > Xestia xanthographa. The sequence goes on from LR990655.1 coordinate 7,477,050, forward strand.
TGGTATTCGCAACACATGCCTGCCTAATAGAACCAGCAGCAGCTTAATCACATCTGAACCAATTACATGGCCATCTTGGATCTCTACTATTTCTACAAATTAAGATAGAATTAAAACAGACAATGGTGTCAATTCTGTTGTGCACAAACTAAACTTAATTTAGGCTATTGCTATATTTTACTAAAAGGCAGTGCGAGAAAAGGACTGCTATATCTATAAACAAAGTTAGAGATGTCAAACTAGTTTATGCCTTGCGCTTCACCGTGTTTTTAATCGACATGTTTTTACGTGCACCCTTCATTTGTATGGAAATATTAGTTCCAACTAAATTCTCTAAAGTCTCTTTCTCGTTTTATTAGAGAGAAAGATATAGCAATAGCCTTAATTTAGTTTAGTTTGTGCACAACAGAATCGACACCATTGACTGTGGAAAATAATCATTATAACTATAGTATCCGTATCCGCAAATAGGAGTATAGATAATGAATATCCGGCTCGTCACTAATAAAATTTGGTTTTTATAGAGGCCTTTAATTTAATGTTAAGTAACTGATAATACTCAGTTGTGTATCATTATCAGAACTGTGTTAATACTATGTGCTTATGTAAAATTCTGAGAATTAATTAATTTGATTATTACGATGATTCGCTTGATTTCAGTAATGAAATATTAGGCCTAACATAATATACCTAATTATCGATCCATTCTTAATATAATACTAGCTTGTGCTCGCGGCTTCTAATAACCCACGGAAACATTTTAAATGTTGGATAAAACACTCGAGGATAATGTAGCTTCTCGTTAGTGAAAGATTTTTCGGAATCGGATCAGTAGTTCCGAAGATGACCCCCTACACACAAACAAAAAATAAATTCCTCTTTATAATATTAGTATGGATTACTAACAACGGCGCCACGTATCGGCTCCAAAACTGTCTTTCAGATTGGTACCAATTGTGTATTGTCCATATTGTATGTATTAGTTTAGTGTATAAAATAAGTTAATTTTTTAACTGTATTGTTTGTGCACATAAGTATATCCTCTTCTGCAAATCTCGCAACAGAAATAAGGCTTGCTGCATGTAAGAAAACCTAATTCTGGGTTAAGCTCGCCGTCGTACATAAGCTATATATTAAATTGTGTGTATATTTTTTAATTTCGTGTGTAATAAAGAATAAGGATTCATTTACAAAGTTTAATTGAAATCCTTTTGAGGGTGTCGGAGATTAGCGTACGAACATAGGTATTGGCACGTCTTTTAAATATTAAGATAAATGCGTCTTGTCGTTATACGCCGAAACCAGTTAACCGATAGTTAAGATAGATAGCCTTGGATCTGGAGGATAACCTTGGATTTTAATTAAAAATGATTAACAAATTACACCCAAAAGAAGTAGTCGCGTGCAACACCTGTAGCATACAATATGTAGATAACACTGCGTTACAAATTAAAAAAAAAATTGAGTACCCGCTTTGAAATGTCATGTTTTCTTATTTATACCTATCGCTTATTAAACATACATACAAATTTTCTTTTCATCACGTCTCATTTTTCTTCTGTAAGAATGTGCCAATTTATATTAAAAATTAAAAGGCAAAAACATATTTTAAAGAAATCTAATAAAATCAACCAGATTTTTTTACATTCATCAAGTTTAATTTTATCATTTAGGTAAAAAAAACTCAAAAAAAGCCATTTTATAAAATTTTAATACAAAATATCATGAAAATTTAACTTTTTCTTTTGTGCTCTGAATGATCTTCTCGTTTTAAATGCCAACAGTAATCACCTAGCATGGTTGTGTCCCAACGACCTTGAAATCGTTCCTCAAGCTTCTTTACATCCTGGTGGAACCTCTCACCCTGCTCATCACTAACCGCACCAAGATTAGATGGAAAGAAAGAAAAATGAGAATGAAGAAAGTGAATTTTTAATGACATTCTGCAACCCAACTTTTCGTATGCCTTTAACATGTCGTTAACCAGCTGTTCCGCATTTTCGGCTCTGTGGTTCCCTAAAAACCCTTTTATAACTGCTTTAAGTGATAACCAGGCGTCAAGTTCCTTATTAGTAAGCTTTTTGTCGAAATTTGGGTCTTTCATCAATGTGCGTATTTGCGGTCCCACAAGTATCCCTTCCTTGAGTTTTGCATCACTTAATTTTGAAAATACTGTCTTTAAATATAAAAATCCATCTCCCTCTTTATTCATAGCCTTCACAAAATTTTTCATCAAACCAAGTTTTATGTGGAGGGGAGGTAAAATGACATTTTTAGGATCTATCAATGGTATATGTTTCACATTAGATTTTCCGCAAACAAACTCTGACCTTTCTGGCCATACTTTTGTAGTATAGTGCTTTTCTGTGGCTCTGCTGTCGCGGCGGTAACAGGGTAGTTATATTTTTTTTTTACGTCATATTTAATAAAGGAGATAAAAACAAACAACTTTTCCAAAGTAAAGGTATTCCTACGATATAATTGACTGTACCTCGAAAACTAGACGTGATGGATACCACATATGTTTGGAACATTTCATCTGTGACTCATTACCTATTCATTCCAGCTATCAGTTAAGAGGGTACCAAAATCGTGTAACGCAGTGTAATTATATTGTTCAGATAATGGTGTCGATTCTGTTGTACACAAAATAAAGTTAATTGAGGCTATTGCTATCTTTTTCTCTCTAATAAAACGAGAAAGAGACGGACGTAATTGAGAGCAGTCAAATTTAGTTGGAACTAATATTTCCATACAAAAGAAAGGTGGCCCGTAAAAACATGTCGACTAAAAACACGGTTAAGCGCAAGGCATAAACTAGTTTGACATCTCTAACTTAGTTCATAGCTATACCCGTCCTTTTCGCGCACTGCCTTTTAGTAAAGGATAGCAATAGCCTAAATCACACCAATATCTTCAGTTACATACAATGTTTTGTGTTGTTTCATCTTTTAAATCTGTGCTGTGGTGTGAAATAATTAATTTGCTTTATAGGTGTAATTGAGTAGACGACTTGATGTATAATACTGATATTTGTTAACAAACCATTCAATATATAGACTTAGGTTACTTACACATACATACATACATAGGCATGAGACCCACACTACAGATTGCCATCATCGTCAAGTCTTAAGCATTGGTGCTACGGTTTACGCCATAAAATCTTTAACGACCTATAAACTTTCTAGCAAAACTGTTTATATCCGAGGGTACTCAGAAATCTAAACGTAAAATATTTTACAACTTTCAACAAATAAATTACATCTGGCTCCTGTAACATAAGGTCTATCACCTAGCACAGGCGTCAGGGGCTTCACACAATTTTGCTACCACTTTCTTGTGTAATAATGATTATTATTTCCTTCTAGGACACATGCACGCCGATAGTGAATGGCCACACGAGTCGTATTGGCGCTTACTACCTTTTCAACCACGTGGATTTAGAGATCACATATCACAGCGGTATTGATCAAGAATGGGGCGTAGCGTTCGGTGAAAATGGAGGCCGGATTATATCTGCTAAGGTAATGTGCATAACACCTTAATTAGTGGTACAACTTTAATTCGCTAGCTTGACCATGATAATTCAATTTCTAGATTAGGAATGGGGTAGATGACACACCAATCGAGATACTTTTTAAAAGCTGTCAAAACGCGTTTCTCTCATAGGCAGAACGCACACCGCTGGAGGCGCAGAGGAGCGCATTTGAAGACAATTTAATATAAACCTTAACTACCTTGATATACGGTCACGCGCATGCTCCTGTAGTAGCTCGAGGCCACTCCGAGCACTGCGTGCGAATTTATTCTTATATTGACCGTATGTCAAGGTAGTTAAGGTTTATATTAAATTGTTGTCTTCAATTGCGCTCTGCCGCGCCTCCAGCGGTGTGCCCTGGGCCATAAATTTTGTATGGCAATAGCAAACTGTGACGTCACTGTTTAGAGAACTCAATGACTCAACTATTTATTGATTTCAAAGCAACTTAAAATCGAATATGGCAATTAATTGAAAATAAATCGGGTTTTCAGGCCCAAAATAAAGTGTTTCATTTTTGAGATCGGTGTCCTTGAATTATTGTTTTATGGATACATCTACCCTATTGCATTTCATTCGCTTACTGCTAAACTCAGTTTTGTTGAAGATAATGTTCTAGTTTTTTAGCACAACCATAACCAATAGGTTTTTTTTTGTTTCTAGGTCAAACCAGCCAGCATTCGACATAACGACCCGAAAAATCTCAAGTGTAGTGCTCGCGGCGAGGAACTACAAATACCGACGGAACTCGACGGATCGGGCAAAACCTTCAACGTGACATACTCCTACAGCGTTACCTTTAAAAAGAACAACACTATCAAGTGGTCTTCTCGATGGGACTATATTCTAGAGTCTATGCCCCAGACGAACATACAATGGTTCTCTATTCTCAACTCTTTGGTGATTGTCCTGTTCCTCAGTGGAATGGTTGCCATGATTCTCCTCAGAACTTTGTACAAAGATATTGCTCGATACAACCAGATGGAGTGTGGAGAAGATGCACAGGTAGGAATCATTTACCAATATCACAAATTACATTTTATGAGTTATATTAAATAAACCCCCATCTTATTGATGAAAAGGCCATTTGCGTAGTACGATCAACTAAACGTCAGTAATAACACTTTTCTCTTACGAAAAAAAACCTCTATCAAAATCAAATTGTCACATTGCTTAGAACAGCGTGCGATTGTACTCTCAGCTAGCACGATTATTATGAACGGATAGCAAGGCAGCGGGTCTAAAATGGCCGCTTTATCAGAATCCACGCACAATCTAAGTATGAATCACGTTAAAAAATTTAAATTCTTAAAATGGACTTTATGCTTATAATCATAAAGTCCATTTTAAGAATTTTAAATTTTTAGCGTGGTTCATATTACGATTCTGCTGAAGCGGCCATTTTAGACCCCTTGGACATCATGCGCTTTCCACATGGTGTCGTGTATTTTGTACCTACCCCAATGAGGAAGGCTGGTCAAAGCTGATTGTAGATGGCGCGTCCATAGTTTAGACCAATAAGGTCAAACTATTTTGAAATATAAAATTGTATTATTTATCATTGTTGTAGATAACAGACATTCATACAAAAAGTCACGCGTTTTCCCATGTAGATAGGCAGAAACTACAGTAAGTAGATAAATTTTAGTAAATTACGTGTTGCTTTGCAGGAGGAGTTTGGTTGGAAGTTAGTTCACGGTGACGTATTCCGCCCGCCGCGCCGTGGAATGCTGTTGGCTGTGTTCCTTGGGTCAGGATCTCAGGTAAGACCAAAACCTCGAGTAAACTACCCAAAACCTCGAGTAAACCACCCAAAACCTCGAGTAAACTACCCAAAACCTCGAGTAAACCACCCAAAACCTCGAGTAAACCACCCAAAACCTCGAGTAAACCACCCAAAACCTCGAGTAAACTACCCAAAACCTCGAGTAAACCACCCAAAACCTCGAGTAAACCACCCAAAACTGATAAGAAACATCCTTTTTTTTTTCGGATGGGAAATCATCAAATGACTCCTCCCGCTCTGGGCGGAGCACGAGGGAGTGTCAGACTTGTACTGACTAAAACCCATCCATGTTACTTCTTCGCCCTTTGTGTTCCGGGGCCACGGTATCTCTTTCGAACAGTCCCGCAACCCCGGTGATAAGAAACCCTAAACTTACATTCAAATTTGTTTGACTGTCGTGGATATGACGACTATGACTGGCAGAGACGCCGCTCAAAGCCACACCTTTGCCAGAAGTCAATAAGTCAGTTGTTACGACTGGCATCGTACGCTCGAAGACCAATCAAGCCATATAAAACTAGTTTATGAGGATCTCTCATTGTATGGAAATCTTGACAAAGCGGGGCCATGTTATACTGGTAGCTTGATGTGTTGCCGTGTGTACAAATCACCTAGAAAAAGTATGCACTTCAGCAATCATCGGCTTTCTTTCTTTCTTTCTTTATCGTGTGATTAGTGCCTAACCTGATGTCAGGGTTTTTATGCCGCCCATGGGTCGACTTGGCTCTTTGCATGCCGTAGAGAAATATCTGTCTGGCATGCTGGATTCCTCACGTTTTCCTTCACCGAAGCAAGTGATAATTAAACAATATCATCAGCTGTCTTCAGTGATACGAGCGCGCGAAAATGAAAACCACGAAGATTGCCGAAGCACATACCTTTTCTGGTTCAACTGTACTTTACTGTAACATTCTACATTCGTCATTTCGACGACCCGAATGCCGCAACGGTAGTGAGGCCACCTTAAGTTGTTAGGATCCCGGGTTCGAATCCCGGTAGAAGCAAATGTTTGTGTGATGAGCATGGACATTGGTCATGGTTTACAGGTATAATAAGTATGTATTTACAAACAAAAAAGTATCTATGTAGTACATCAACTATCTGGTGTCCACGACACAAGCCTCGTTGCTTAGTGTGGCACTAGATGGCGCTGTGTGCAATGTCCAGTGATATTAATATTATTATTATATTCAATTAATTATTTCGAGAAAATTGCCACCTTTTATTTCAACGAAATAGAAACTCATTATCTTACCTAATACTCCTGCCTCCCTCAGGACTGCTTCTTCTTTTCCTCCTGTCGCGATCATCTCTATCTCTATCCCTGTCACGATCTCTGTCCCGCTCTCGATACCTATCGCGGTCTCTTTCCCCCCGATCCTTGTCCCCTCTATCGCGGTCACTCCGGTCTCTATCTTTGTCTCTTTCCCTTTCCCGATCTCTTTCTCCCTCTCGCGCTCCCGCTCTTCTCTTCTGTCACGTTCACAGTTATTAATTATTCTAACCCCTTTACGTGATCGTTCCAGGTATTCGGCATGACCCTGGTAACCCTAGCCTTCGCTTGCCTCGGTTTCCTCTCCCCGGCCAACCGCGGCGCCCTCATGACGTGCGCGCTAGTCGCGTGGGTACTGCTCGGTACCGCAGCTGGCTACGTTAGCGCCAGGATCTACAAGAGCTTCGGAGGGAGGAGGTGGAAGAGCAATATACTGTTGACTTCTATGGTGTGCCCTGGGTGAGTTTGAATAGTATAGGGCTGCTCGAAAATTTGCTGCGAGTGACAGGATAATGGGGTAGATGACACACCAATCAATTGAGATACTTTTTAAGAGCCGTCAAAAGAGCGGTTCTCTCATAGATTTTGTATGACAATAGGCAACTGTGACGTCACTGTCAACTCAATTACTCAACTATTTATTGATTTCAAAGCAACCAAAAATCGAATTTGGCAATTAATTAAATGTTCCCAAGATCTATATTCAATGTCACACCTTTCAATTCCAGTGTGGTATTCGGTCTGTTCTTCGTAATGAACTTGGTGCTATGGGGCAAGGGCTCGTCGGCGTCGGTGCCGTTCTCGACCCTGGTGGCTCTGCTGGCTCTCTGGTTCGGAGTCTCCGTGCCTCTCACGTTTATCGGCGCTTACTTCGGATTTAGAAAGAGGGTGAGTTGGTGGAAATTATAATTGTATGCTTATAGCAGTGTAAATCATAGTTGCGGCTGTCGAAAATACAGGTTAATTTTAAATTAACTGACGAAACTTTACAATTTTTGTCATGTATTTACTGATAAAAAATAAAGCAGTGAGCATATTTTTTTACCACTTTGTCTCGAAGAGAGAGGAGATTATGGTCTCTGAAAGGAGAAGGACAAAAATAGCCGAATGGGTATGTCCCAACATGCTCCTGCGTCCTGCTGTGCCTACGACGCAGCTGTACATTTCACGTCTGCATCACTCCACTACAACTGAGGAAGTGGTGCAGTATTTGAAAGTGAAGACCAACTGGACTCTGAGGGTCGAAAGGTTGGAATCGCGCCACAACATCAACTTTAAGTCATTCGTAGTACGAGTTCCTACCTACCATCTACAGACCTGCATGAAGGGTGTCGTATATCGACGTTTCCGAGGACGGTTACGCGACACCACGCAGCGAAACACGAAGCCGTCAACGTTGCGTGTATAGTTTTAGTTTCCTACGGTTATTATATTTTTGTGTATTTTATCTATAGGCCTTAGTCGCCTGACAATAAAATGATTATTATTATTACAGACGTGACTACCGTAAACCCCACACTAGGTTCCCGTGTTAAATTACGCCCCACTCCCACTCTTCGAAAGGGTCGAGTCCAGCAATGGGCAAACTATAGGCTGACAGGTACTGATCGTGTTCCTATAACATTTTCCAGATCTTAGATCACCCAGTGCGCACGAACCAGATCCCGCGACAGATTCCCGAGCAGTCGTTATACACGCAGCCTGTGCCCGGCATCGTAATGGGTGGCGTGCTGCCTTTCGGATGTATCTTCATTCAGCTCTTCTTTATTCTCAACTCGCTTTGGTCCAGTCAGGTATGTATTGATGAACTAGTTATTGAAGTGAAAACTTTAGGCGCGTTGACCACTTTTTGGGTGAAGGAAAAACATTGAACTCATCGTCACGTAACGTAATGTGCGGTCACGCTTCGTAACCGTTCGTAGCACTCCTAGCATCCGCTACGGCGTAGCACCACATAGGCATGCGCGGGGCATCCAGTGCTACGACTGGGGCGGGGCCTGTGTACTTTTTGTTTTCACTTCTATCGGCAGTCCTCAAAGACTGCTCCGATTTTTTATTATTTTGCTAAGTGTTTTTAGGACTGGATTTCTTCGAAGAAAGTGTCCAATATCGAGTATTTTTTTTAATGTGGAATAATAAAACCTATTTGTTGAAGATATGAACCGCAAGATCCAAAAGGTCACTTGTGTTTTTAATCTCTGCAAGATTCTAACGCGTTTTTATGACCAACCTGCCGTTTCAATAGTGATTAGTGCAAAATAATGGCTGACAACCAGTCTTGGAGTATACAAAGGAGTACCCAGTACTAAGTTGTGGAGGTCAGATAGGCAGTAGGTCCGTGTAAAATTCTGAGATTCAGCCGCATCCGGTTAGACTGGAAGACAACTGCCGACCCCAACATAGTTGGGAAAAGGCTAGGCAGATGTTGATAATAATGCAATTAATGCACTGTTTAAGACTCACGGTTTTTCACTACACTTAAAGTACTATAAGGGGTTAAAGGGTAATGCGGGGTTTAAGTATAATGCAATTAGCTAGTACAGTTTTATCGTATGATAGAAAAGTGTATGTGCTCAATTCTATACATAATATGAATGACTAGCACTTCGCACGCGACTTTCTTCACGAAAATTGCGATAGCTCGGCTAATTTGCATGATATCAATATAATTTATAGCCTATGTTACTGAGTAAAGATGTAGCTTTCTTGGTGAAAGAATTTTTGAAATCGGTCCAGACTTAGAAATATACAAATCTTATAAAGTATTTATTAGTGTAGATAATCTTGGTCCAAAGCTAAAGGTTGTATGTTACCTTCTTCCAGATGTACTATATGTTCGGTTTCCTGTTCCTCGTGTTCGTGATCCTGGTGATCACCTGCTCGGAGACGACGATCCTGCTGTGCTACTTCCACCTGTGCGCGGAGGACTACCACTGGTGGTGGCGCGCCTTCCTGAGCTCGGGCTCCACGGCCGGCTACCTCTTCATCTACTGCTGCCACTACTTCGTCACCAAACTCAACATCGAAGACGCCGCCTCGACCTTCCTCTACTTCGGCTACACCTTCATCATGGTCTTCTTGTTCTTCCTGCTCACAGGCACCATCGGCTTCATGGCCTGCTTCTGGTTCGTTAGAAAGATCTATAGTGTCGTCAAAGTAGACTAAACGCGATTAGGTTAAGTATCGAGTGTTGGTACAGCGGAATTGACGAGTCCGTGGGGGGCGCTATTGTTATGTAAAAATAATTAAATAACTGAAACTCGACTACGGAAAAAATAGGTATGGCACGAGAAAGTATTTTCAGTCTTAAAACATAGGCGTCGTAGGTGGCGCTGGTAGTGCAAAATTAGCGGGTACCGTATTTAAAAGTCCAGTGGTCGTGATATCAGACTTCCTGTGACGTCATATCTTGGAAACTCAAACTGAGGTAACCTTTTGTTGAAATCAGGTCAGTAGTTTATGCTGTAAGAGGAACACTGACATACATACATAGCCAGTGAGAATCATAACCCTTTTTCAACCGTAGTCGGGTAAAAATTGAGCCAGAGTTGTTACACCAAAGCGTTGTTTTTTCTGAAAAAGGCATTCATTTGTTGCGTGAGACACTTCCGCCTAGTCCATTTGTTAATATTGAAATGTGTTGTGGATTGTACGCGTGGTGGTCTATAGGTAACGACGAATTACGAATTTTATTGTAAACAATTTATTATCGAATCATGGACATGACTAAACTTGTAATGCAATGGATGCTAGATGAACCACGTGCGAATACATCTGTGCATGCGTCGCGTGTCGCCGGTTCTAGTGAGTCACGGTTCTTTTGGAACTTAATGGCGAAATTTTTTGAAATCTGGATAAAAAAGATGGCGGCGTTCGTTCCGCCTAGGGCCATGCTCCAAAAGAACCATGACGCGCTTTATGTTGAGTGGTGTGGCAGAGACAAGTGAGACTGCTGTACACAATGTGATTAATTGTATAAAAGTTTATATATCGCTAATATAAACTGATAGTCTCCTGTGCGTATTTTTAATCGTTTGTTTATTATTTAGATATTAATTTTAATGTTAGGTCGTATACATATTGACTGAAATCTCTAGTATGTCAGTACAATGCAAGTTCATTTTAACTACATCTTGGAAAAACATTTAAAATTTTCTCTCAATGTGTATGCGCCTTTAGTCGCTAGCTGCGTAAGTTTTTTTTGTGGATGGAAATCGAAGCTTAAATATTTTATTTATTGTTCTAAAACAGCTAATATTTATCACCGTGCACAATAAATTTTAGTGTGATAGCAAAGCCGTGAATTGTCTGATTGAAAGAATCAACTACATACTATGATAGTACTTAAATGTGCCCTACGCAATATCAAGGAAAACTAAAATAATGTGATGTACGTATATGTGATTCGATGATATTTTATCCATATATCATACATTTGCAATTAAAATAAGTGAGATTTAGCATTTTTTAAATAAAAAATATTAGGAATAATGAATACTTCTGATGTATTTTTTTCTCATGTTATCGTGTGGGTAAACTTCAAGCTAAAGAGAGGTTACTGATATGTTCTAAAACTGTTCTGAATTTGAATGTGTCTGACACAGATAATGGGGTAGATGACACACCAATCAATTGAGATACTTTATAAGAGCTGTCAAAACGCGGTTCTCTCATAGATTTTGTATGGCAATAACCAACTGTGACTTCACTGTTTATCAACTCAATGACTCAACTATTTATTGATTTCAAAGCAACTAAAAATCGAATTTGGCAATTAATTGAAAATAAATCGGGTTTTCAGGCCCAAAATAAAGTGTTTTTGAAGTGAAAACTTGTGGGGTGAAGGAAAAACATTGAACTCATCGTCACGTAACGTAACGTGCGGTCACGCTTCGTAGCACTCGTAGCATCCGCTACGGCGTAGCACCACATAGGCATGCGCGGGGCATTACCAGTGCTACGACTGAGGCGGGGCCTGTGTACTTTTTGTTTTTACTTCTATCGGCAGTCCCCAAAGACTGCTCCGATTTTTTTTTTTGTCTTGGAATTATTGTTTTATGGTGTCATCTACCCTATTATGATCTGTCATCATTCTCTTGCCTATATCGTAATTTGTTCGGTGTCGGTCGGCACAGCATGTCTTCTTCTTCCGTAATTTTATGATCTACTATAAAAGGTATTCTCAAATTCCATACGATGACATTATATCGTTATTAAAACTATTGTTTAAATACATATGTGTGTGCATATAATACAATTTAATTTAATTATAACTTTATTTTATCATTACTTTTAAAACTGTGCTTAGTTAATTGAAACAGTTGAATGTAAATAATAAAAAAAAAAAACTATTTTAAAAATGCCTTTCATTTTAGTTGTACTTACGGAATTAAAAATAAATTAATCGCTATCACTTTCAGAGAGCTCCGCCTTTTCTTTAGGCTGTAATGCTTTCCGTTTAACATGTTTCTTTTTCTGATCGATTTTAGTTTTTCTGAACAATTCTATTGCTTTCATTTTGTTTTCCAATAAACTCTTTTTGTCCAACTCTCTCTGCGGAATTATTTCTTGGAAACGATCAGATTTTGGTATTTTAATTTCAAATTCTGATTTTCCATCTTTTACGTGAGATACTACTTTGACACCTTGATTGATAAGTACACTTGCTTCATCATTCTTTCGCTGTTTGGCAGCGGATGGACCAGCTTTGCTTGTATTTTTAGAACTTTTTGTAGCCTTTCTTTTGGTAGCTGCAGGCTTATCAATTTCTTCAGTCTTCTCAGGTTCTTCTGCAAGAGGTCCTTCAGGGCCCATTCTCTGCACTGCTGCTTTGACTCTTTTACTCATTTGTTCCTCTAATGATTGGCACTCTACCTTCCTCTTGAAAAAGTCTGACACAGATCTTTGTGTTTTGCGATCTTGTATTCGTTTTAATACTGGTTTTAAAATTTCATCTAATTTGTTTTGGGACCATCCAAACTTGGCTTTAGTATAATCTCTCAAAATTGTGACGTCTAACTCACCCCAAGTGAATTTGTCTTCACTTTTTTCTATGTTTGGTTCCATGTATGCTTGGACCACCTGGGAAATGAAACATTTGTATTATATACCCAAAAATGTCAAGTGATAATTGCAAAAGTGACGCCGAGCTTGACTTACCCGCACACTAGGAAAGTCTTCCGTAAGAGCAACATTCTTCAGCTTCTTCTTAAGACTAGTGTTGTCCGTCCTCTTCCCGGCTCTGACCCACTGCTTGAACTCTTGCAACCCCTTCACTATTTGCGCATATCGGGCTTGCTTTGTACTTTCGCTAAGTAGTTGCCTTCTACTGAATGGGAATGAGGCTAGAATCTCCAGGGCGGTTACTGGACCTACACCACTCACTCCAGTTGTGTAATCACTGCCAACAAGCAAAGCCAGTAGGACTAGCTGTTCCCTATTTAAATCTGCAAATTGTATTCAATGTTTAGTAATATTTTGTGTAAAAAAACCGGCCAAGTGCGAGTCGGACACGAAGGGTTCCGTACCATTGACTATAGTATTTGTTGTTATAGCGGCAACAGAAATACATCATCTGTGAAAATTTCAACTGTCTAGCTGTCACGGTTCATGAGATACAGCCTGGTGACAGACAGACAGCGAAGTCTTAGTAATAGGGTTCCGTTTTTACCCTTTGGTTACGGAACCCTAAAAATCGATAAGCAGATAGGTACTGAAGAATCAATCATTAATTAATGGGGCTATGAATGAATATATAAAATAAACAATACTTACTGAAAGACTTTTCAATTCTCTCAGATAAAAACTGCAACACATGCTTCTTTTGGTTGAAGAAGTTCTTATACACGGTCCTGCCGCCGAAAAGCCAAATATCACTATCGTCTGTTATAGTTCCATCAGTTAAATTAACACTCTCAAGGAATGCGCATTGGGCTTCAGCCTCCATAGGGGCGACAATGTATGGTATACCAAATATTTGAAGTAGCTCCTGAGCCTCTTTTGTCATTTGCTCTGTAATGTTACGACCTATACGATCCAATCGCCCTTTTTCTTGCATTAAATCTTGCTCTTCATTTTGCATTTGTTCAACCATTGTATTTAACTGTTCTGTAGTTAAGACTTCTTTAGGCGGATTAGAAGGTTTTACTAGATCGCGAGATTTTTCACTATTACTTTCTTCTTGCTGGACTTCGTCTGGCAAATAATTGTCAACCTCCATTTCATCTGAACGTTCACTTGCGGTGACTTCTGGTGTTTCTTGTTCCCTGATATCAACTACATTGTCAACATGACCTTCATCAACGGCTACCTGTGATGGCACAGGATCCTGTTTGCTTGCAGTTTCTGGTCTCTTCATATTTTGTACAAGAACTCGATTACAAGAACTATTTGTTATAATTCCAGGCACCTCCGGTACTTTAAATGCTTTATCTGGTCTAATATCATCAGACTCAGCCTTTATGAATGATACTTCATTATTTAAACCTTTTATTGCTTCACCAGTTTTTAAACCTTTTATTGTTTCCACAGTCTTTAAATCTCTTATTGCTTCTTTCTTTTCTGTTACCACAACCTTATTTTCCTCAAAGATATCTGCAAATATATCATCGTCGGGTACTTCACCCATATTTAACGTAAGTTCTACAACAGGCTTGTTAGATTTAGTTTCGTCCTCAGGTACTTCTTCAAACTCATTTTCACTAGAATCAGTTTCATATCTATTTGCAGTGTTTGGAAGCTCTTCAAATTCATAATTGGAGTTGTTTTCTTGCTTTATTTCAACTCCTGGTAATGCATTTTCAGTTACATTCTGTGCTTCTTCTAAGCTAGAATCGAGGTCTATAATATCTGGTGCTGAATTTTCAACACAGATTACTGAGGCTTGAGTTGAATCTATATAATTATCTTTTTCATATTCTTCTGAAGAAGATTGCTTAGATTCAGGTAAAACAGTAACTTGATCATTTTCTTCATTACTATTAGATAATACATCACCTTGGATACAATCATCATCATCACTAGATGAGAGTTCCACATTATCAACAATAACTGACTTCTCTTTATTAATTTCTTCTATTATCTTATCCACTGTGGGTATTTTATTTTTCTTTTTAACTTTTTTCCTGTCTGATACAATTTTATCAATAGCTCTGTGGGTGAAATCACTGTACTGCATGATATAGGATTTGGCACAGGTCATGTCTGGTGATTCAAACCCATCATCTTCTTCTGAATCGGTATTGGAATTATCTGTATCTGTCATGCATGATGTCCAAGATTCATCAGTTTTGGAAGCCACACTTGTGTTTTGCTTAGTTTCACTAGATTCATCAACACACTCCAGTGACATTTGAATTGCCTTTTGTAAATCATCTTCTAATTCATCAACCTTTTTTGTTGTTTCTTCCTCTGTTAATTCCACCATTTTACTTGTTGTTGGTTTTTCTTCTTCTTCATTAATCTCTTCAACTGTACTAGTTGTTGGGTTATTTTGTATCTCATTCCTCTTTTTTGCATCTGCCAAGGCTTTCTTAACATCTTTAATGAGTAAAAACCTTGTAGAGACATTTGAAGCTATGCGCCGTGTGGGTATTGTTTCGATTTTGGTATCAATGCCT
Source organism: Xestia xanthographa (assembly GCA_905147715.2). Classification (NCBI taxonomy): domain Eukaryota; kingdom Metazoa; phylum Arthropoda; class Insecta; order Lepidoptera; family Noctuidae; genus Xestia; species Xestia xanthographa. The sequence continues at coordinate 7,492,268 of LR990655.1, forward strand.
TCTTCATTTAGTAAGGATTCTAAATCATTTAGAGACATACCTGTGTCACCCATTTCTTTTTCTGTTTCCTCCAGGCATTCTTGTACCTTTCTTCTCTTTAATAGCCTTTGCATCTGTAATAAAGCAATTAAAAATTTATTGAAGTAGGTATTGAGGAGAAAAACATTTTTTTTTGTTTTTGGCAGATGTTTCCTTCAATGCAAAAAAATCTACTAGGCATTGTATCTATAGGCTAGCAATGCTAAAACAGTTGAAGATAGAATTACTTGGAAGTCAGAAAAGGTGTCACTGTTTTTAGGCAGCTCATTAAGTCTTCCCCATGAATTCATTTTTCTTGTTTCCTTTAATTCTATAAGTACATCATACTTTTCCTTTACTCCTAAGTTTTTAAAACTATCAGATTGTATATCAACGGAGTGCACATCAATACTGGAGCCACTTGTGTTTGATTCATCTTCAGATCTAGAACCAAAGAGGTTAGTATTATTGTTAACCTGTGAAAAGGGCAGATTGGACATGACCACTAGAATAAGATAAAAGACTGTTTAAACTGTATTCAAGTTTTTTTTTTTAATCATAGACTTACTCTGATTCACTTTCATCTTCCTTTTGAGGCAATGCCGGCAGTTTAAACAGGTCATCAGGGTCTGCAGACGTATTGCCACTTTTCTTTGGTGATATTTCTTTGCCCAATATGCTATTGATAGCTGTTTTCTTACTCAGCAAGAGAGCAAGTTCTCTTTTTATTCTTTCAGATTCTGAATTATACTTTGCTTTACTGTCTTGTCTCTTGGCCTAAAATTGTTATGAAATAGTTGAGTCATAACATTGAAATTAGGTTATATTTGTTTGAAAAATGTAAACAAACATAACTTACAATAGTTTCCTTTTTCAACTCTGGAAAAGCTCCATCAAATACAAAGACCGGCTTAATTCTAAAGTACAACAGCTTGCAGAGACGTTGGAACAGTCCCATGAGATGTGCATTTGGTAGAGGAGCCCCTTTTGCATCTTGGTAACCTTTTACCATCTGATGCAACCATATTGATATGTCTAGTGAAGATGAAAACAAAATGTTAAATTGGCAAATTAAAAAAGTGTTGCTCAACTAGCAGTTTTTAATAAACACTGGACGGTCATCTTACCGACAGCGAGCACTTTGTTCTCCAGCGTCTCGACAGGCACAGGCTTGCCGGCTGGCTCTATTAGCCTCCACAGTCCAGTGACTCCCATCGCGTGCGATTAAATTCCAGAATAGATTTTTTGTTTATGCTAATGTATATAACAGTGTACATAACAAAGGTCGTTTCCCACGAGATCTCCGGTCAATCGTCGGTCTCTTCCCCACACATCGCAACTATTTCGCTCCGTGAGCTCAATGTACCCCGCCGCGGCTACGCACACATCTACAAAACGAAACGATGGCTACTGGCGCACTGCGTTCGTAAATATGTGTTGGGTTCACTACAACATATCAAATGTTTTACTACGCCGCGCCGCGAACGCCCACTCTTTCCCACACTTTATTTTCTCACGCCCCATGCGTAACCCCACATCCTATGACCGGCCGTCTGTCAGTCGGCGCGTCGCGGGTCGACCGATCCCTCATCGACTCGACTCGATTCTGTCGATACGCGCGCGTGTTGTCGACAACACGCCTGCAAACAGCTCCGTGTCTATGGTCAATCTTTGACAGTTCGCGCATCTGGCGTTGTCGTATTTATACTCGAATAAACAGAAGTTTCGTCAACTTTTCATAAAATAAAATCATAAAATAGAAATCTGCCGGGCCGAGGACGAGGACGAGCGTCCCCCGGTCGTGAGTGGCATCCAACGTAACGTAGCCCCGTCCCGTCCCATCCGAAAATACCGTCGACGAACAGGTGTCTCGAACGAAATGTGTGCCAGTTCCCAGCGTAATTAACTGACGAGGGGCGTGAATAATACAAAAGTGTATCGATCGGCGAGATAATCGGACCCTAGGGCGACGGCGTCTCGGCTGAACCTACCCGGTGGGCGCACGTCTTCCGATCTAGGACCAGGGAAGACGCTTGGGCCGCTCACTGGACTGCCGGCGATGACCCACCGGAGAAGTGACGCCAGCTAGGGACACAAGAGCATCATCCTGCGCGGCCCGAGGTCGGGTGCGCGCTATGCGGGCGGCAGCAAGGTGAAGGCAGCCGTGGCGAGCATGCCGCACCAGTTCGGCGGGGCGGGCGCGGGCGCGCTGGCGGGCGGCGCGTCGCCGCCGGCGCAGCACGCGGCGCTATTCCCGCGCTACGCAGGCGCCGCCGGGCCCGGCGCCGGCGCCTACCGCCCGGACGAGCGCCGCCTCACGCGCGAGGCCATGGAGCGCTACCTGCGCGACCGCTCCGACATGGTTGTGGTCATCCTGCACGCAAAGGTCGCACAGAAGTCTTACGGAAACGAGAAAAGGTTCTTCTGCCCGCCACCCTGCATCTATCTGTTCGGAGACGGCTGGCGACTGCGGCGCGAGCGTATGTTGCGGGAGGGCGAGACGGAGCAGGCAGCCCAGCTTTGTGCCTTCATAGGTATCGGCAACTCTGACCAGGACATGCAGCAGCTGGACCTCAACAATGGCAAGCAGTACTGTGCCGCCAAGACTCTGTACATATCTGACTCTGATAAGAGAAAGCATTTCATGCTCTCAGTGAAGATGTTCTATGGGAATGGCCATGACATTGGTATTTTCAATAGTAAGAGAATCAAAGTGATATCAAAGCCCTCCAAAAAGAAGCAATCATTAAAGAATGCAGACTTGTGTATTGCAAGTGGAACGAAGGTAGCTCTGTTCAACAGGTTGAGGTCACAGACTGTGTCCACTAGGTACCTGCATGTAGAGAATGGCAACTTCCATGCGTCATCCACACAGTGGGGAGCGTTCACTATCCACCTGCTGGATGACAACGAGAGTGAGTCAGAAGAGTTTGCCGTGAGGGATGGATATGTTCACTACGGGTCCACTGTGAAGCTTGTGTGCTCAGTCACTGGCATGGCACTGCCCAGACTAATAATAAGAAAGGTAAGATATCACAAACTCCTAAATGTATAATAATACACCTTGCTTATATGGGAGAAACCATGACCATCATGGTCATAATTTTTATGCTTGGTTATAAACAAGTAAATTCTTGTCCAATAAGTTAGCATAGGCATGATAATTTGATAGATCCCAATTTCACACCATAACTAAGCTTCTCGTACTGCCTAAAAATCTCAAACTGAAGTTTTTATTGCTTATTTATTTTTATCTTATACCTAACTATTTATGAGTGTCTATGGTATCACATGCCCACTAGTTTTTTTAATCATTATTATGTGGTTGGACCCTCAAAACTTTTAAAATTCAAAAACAAAGCATTTCAAGTAGGCCAGTTACAGACACTTTTCAATTGTCGAAACAAAGACAACAATAAAATGAAGCTACAGTCCCAGTCACAAGTTAATAATAAATTAAGCTGCAGTCCCAGTTACAAGGTAACAATAACTGCTGAAGTCCTATATGGTCGAACAAGCTATTTGGTTTACAGTTACCAACAAATTACATTGTAAAATACATAGTTCAATTTATATATCTAGAAAACTCGAATTTTATATCCTCTGAAAGTTATGCAAAATGAGCAGGATTGTTTAGACTAAGTATTATATCATCAACATCATAGGTTAAACTTAAAACACCTTGGTAAAACCTTACTCTTGCTAAGTATCATGAAAGAAAACATTGTACCCAATGTAAATTGGGTTAAATGTAAGTGAAAAAATAAATAAATAGTTGCTAGAAGACTAAAAAGAAAGATTCCTCAAGACCTAAAGAGGTTACAAGAATAAACCGAGCAGTCACTGGACAGCCTCCGTATAGACCTGTTATCAATATCAAACATATTGCTGAATATCTAGATTGATAGACTGCCGATAGAAGTGAAAACTAAGTAACTTGTGAATTGTATCGTTGATCAATCCCAAATAAACTTTATCTTAATTGTATATGGTTGATTTTTACTAACCGTTCTATGAAAGCATTTGGTGACGATAATGCGAGTTCTATAATTTTTGTTCACCCAAAATGTGCTCAACGGGCATAAAGAAGTTTTCACTTCAAAAAATGTAAGTAAAGATAAGGTCAAGAGAAAGTTGACGTTGAAACCTAAAATGCTAGTTAATGGTCATGTTAAGGTATTATTAAAATTAGAGGTAATTCTTAGCCACCTTTATACCAACCACATTGAGGTAGTTTTATTGCCCTACAGCCCTTTATAAAGAGTGAAAGCCCAAAATCATTGATTAAAATAAGGCTAAGAATCAGCGGGTTTTGTATGTTAGAATTGTATCCTTTTATACAACTTCCTAGTGTACTAACAGTTCCACATTCCCACAGGTGGACAAACAAATGGCCCTATTAGAAGCAGATGACCCCGTATCTCAACTACACAAGTGTGCATTCTACATGAAGGACACGGAACGGATGTATCTATGCCTCTCACAGGAAAGAATAATACAGTTCCAAGCCACACCGTGCCCTAAGGAGCCTAATAAGGAGATGATTAATGATGGAGCTTGTTGGACTATCATCTCCACTGATAAGGCTGAATATCAGTTTTATGAAGGAATGGGACCTGTCAGGTATGTTAGTTTTTTGTTAAAGTAAAATTATTTCGACTTTGATATTGTGGTGCAAAAGCTCTCTGTAATGCCAATTCCCTGCTCTGAAATATGCATATTGTTATGGGATGGTTGAACCATTGGAAGGAATGGAGTGGAGGGAGGCCTTTGCCCACCAGTGGGACAATATGGGCTAGTTATAATAATAATTAATAGAAAGAATTCTATAACTATCAAGATAATAATTATTGTAGCAATGCCTAGCCAATTAATATTTGACTGTGCGTCTGTAGTATAAAGTTGGCCCATGAAGCCTTAAAAGAGGCTAAAATTAGTACTCCTTGTTTGTACACAATTTTCTTGTAAAAAAGTATTACTACAAGCTACAAAAAAACGGAAGTAGCTCTATTCTTATTTGATTATTAATTCTGTAGAAATAGTGATAAACTGATAACTAATACTGTGTAATGTGCATACTGTGTAACCATATGGGTTGCTACTATGAAAATCTAACAAAATTACTTTCTTACCATTTCCTTTAATTTCTGCATCAATTAAAAGAAATCATATAAAATCGCACTATTACCAAAACAACGTTTGACTTGACACCCTAAAAAGCGCTGTACCACCATTCCCAAAAACTTGAGCCTGATATTTAAAGACCGTAAAGTGTCAATTTAGCACTACAATAAGGAAAACATGGACAAAGTCGCACGTTCATCATAACTCAAGCCATATGAAGTACGTGCGAATTTCTCTTTTGACACCCTGAGAACCACCGCACCACCTTTCCGACAAACATAAACCGAACCGCTATATTTAACCAGAGTGTTGTCAAAACACACCTAAATTACCAACACTCAAAACAGTAGCAATATTTATAGCATCATATAAAAGAAAACATAGAAAAAATTCGCACGCCCATCATAACATGGAACGTCTGATACCCTGGGAACAGTTCCGTTAGCTGTCAGTGAACATAAACGATTGATGTGACGTAGCTCTCGCCTGACTAACTGGGCATATGTGACAAATAGTCCGAGGTCACTACTACCCATCTTCCTGCCCTCGTTCCATTCTACTAGAGGTCGGCGCAACACGTTTTTTTCCATTCTCTCCTGTAAGACGTCACGGCATCATATACTCCTTTTTTTCTTCATATAATTCCTCACACAATCCATCCCAATTTTAGCAAATCCTTTTAAAAGTTCCAAACATCTAACTCAATCGTGTAGGACTCACCCCTAAACATTTTTTGCCACCCCTGCAAGTTTATTCGCACCCTAATTTTATTTGATGCTCTACAAACATATTGAATGCGCTATCGTGTTCCCTCGTGCCGACTCTTGATGTAATTGGGTGCCCTCTGAGACCTATGTAGATTTTTGCCGATTTCTAGAATAATTTGGGGCCTCAATAACATTAACTAGGTATTTGATGGAATCATTTAATTGTCGCGTAGCATAATACAATTCTTCGTATCGAGCTTTTGATTAATTTTGAATAATTATCGCGTAAATTTCGGAAACTTTCTTTCGTAGAAGTGGCAGATTATCCCGCCACTTCTTACTTAGATTTGCGCACGGAAACTTAATTCGGACTCTTACTAACCAAAAGTTCTTTGGTATTTCTTCAACCAATTTCTGCAGGACCCCGGGATTTTGGGTTCAAAGATACAGGATTATAGATTGGTTCCTTCATTACTTTGCACGGAGCTTTTGATCTGCGCCACTCGGTTTATTAGTCGACCAACCTTGGACATTTGGTCACTATAGATATAAGTTTCAAAAACTGCTCAAATCCATAACAAACACCTCCCTTTACCCAGGTCACCCGTAACACCAGTTCCGCTAGTCCACTCTCTAAACCTGAACGGTGGCGGTGACGTGGCCATGTTGGAGCTGGCTGGCGACAACTTCACGCCGTCCTTACAAGTCTGGTTCGGCGATGTGGAGGCTGAGACCATGTACCGATGCGCTGAGTCTATGCTGTGCGTCGTGCCTGATATCTCGCAGTTCAGAGGACAGTGGCTATGGGTGCGGCAGCCGACTCAGGTAACGTGAATTTTGGAAAGCATTTTTCTTTAATAATTCTTGCTGAAGTTTAATTACGTCCTTGTTTCCACTTAAACTCAAATATCAACTTTAAAGTAGGGTGCATTAAGTTGATTTTCGAAGGACTAGTGCTAAAAATGATTGAAGTTTTAGCGCAATTTGAACTTTAAGTGTGGATTTTAAAGTTGTTTTTCAATACACTTCCTCGAGACTGGTCCTTAACGCACTACGATTAGGTACAACATGCAATGTATTTCACACGCGTGCGATTTTTTCCACTTTCCCGCACGTGTGCGGGAATGAAAATTGCCACAGATAACTATACCTATACTTAGTCCAAATTGGTTCAATGCCTATAGTCTGAGGTGAATGTTTTTTTTTTAATTTTTGCAAAGCACTACGCGTCTTTACGGCATAAATATTTTTTGAATATTCAAATTGTGTTTATATATAGAATATCATAGATAAACATGATTATTTAAAACTAATAGTTACTTTTATACACAAATTAACATTTATTTGTGTTCTGAATTCAAAAATATAAAATAAATCTATTTTTTTATATTAGGCTGTTTAACGGCTTCATACCATTGCCTCTCTTTCAACCTGGCGAGACCAAAGCGCGAAAAAAAAAGAAAATTCAAATCTTAGTTTCATAGTTCGTGACAAAAATATTATTCGTTATTTTATTTTATTTCTTCAAAGAGTATTGAAAAACGTCGTTTGATACACGTGGACATTTGTTATTGCAATTCTCGGCTCAAAAACACCCTCGCCTCGGGCTCGGGTGTTATAATTCCACCTCGATTGCAATAACAAACTTTCTCCACTTGTATCAAAATGTACTATTTCTACACATGTTTGCTATCTCTTTTGGAATCTAAGTTCCACGTTACACCTCATATGTCTTACTTTTCCAATTGTGGCGCAATGTCTCCGTCAACCGTCGTCGTCTGGTTGCGCTCTAAGGGGCCTCCAGGGCTGCGGGACTGTTCGAAAGAGATACCGTGGCCCTGGAACACAAAGGGCTAAGAAGGAACATGGATGGGTTTTAGTCAGTAAAAGTCTGACACTCCCTTCCACTCCGCCCAAAGCGGGAGGGGTCATTTGATGATTTTCCAAGCGAAAAAAAAGGGGCCTAGGCATATCTATACTAATATTATAAAGAGGTAACATTTGTTTGTAAGTTTGTATGTTTGTAAGTTTGTATGCAGGGGGTAATCTCCGGAAGTAATGAACCAATTTTAAAAATAGTTTCACTGGTAGAAAGCTACATTATTCGTGAGTGCTATAGGCTATATTTTATTCCCGTACTCCCACGGGAACGGGAACTACGCGGGTGAAACCGCGGGACGTCAGCTAGTCTTTTAATGTAGATATGAAGCATTTTTAACCGACTTGAAAAAGGAGGAGGTTCTGAATTCGATTGGGTTTTTTTTAATAATTTATAATAGCCTAAGATAAACCTTTGTAGGTATATTCGCCGCCCACTCGTTACTTTAGCATAAAAATACAAAGACAGGTTTTATTTATAACGGGTTAATGAAACGACGTGGGTTGTCTAGGTTTCCAAAGGTTACCCTCACGGTATACCCACGTTCGAGTCTTTCAATCAATAAATCTGGATATATATGGAGCAGCGGAAAGGACTTTTCCCTTTTTACCTTGAAATGGGGTAGATGACACATCAATCAATTGAGATACTTTTTAAGACCTGTCAAAACGCGGTTCTCTCATAGATTTTGTATGGCAATAGCCAACTGTGACGTCACTGTTTATTCAACTCAATGACTCAACTATTTATTGATTTCAAAGCAACTAAAAATCGAATATTGGCAATTAATTGAAAATAAAGCAGGTTTTCAGGCCCAAAATAAACTGTTTTTTTTTTGAGAGATTTTGGAATTCTTGTTTTACAGTGTCATCTACTACCTAATTAGTACTTTTTGGTAACTGCATTACAAAACTTCCCGTTATTCAGCAGACTTGCCTCAGAAATAAAAAAATCTCTGTAACATTTATGTATCTTTATATAACACACAATTTAACAGCGCCCTATTCAAATAATCTCCTTTGCCAGGAAGTGACCATCGCGATCGACGCGTTTAATAGTCCAACACTTTAAATAAATTCTGTCGTGAGAACTTTGTCGCAGACAAAATAAAAATGTTATGATTTCGACCGCCTCCCTAATGTGGTGATCGCAAACGCTACTGGTGAGAATGAGTACCTATACTGGGTTCGATTCCCTGATCGGGCAAAGTGTTATTGAGTTTTTTTACCAGCTATTTCTTGGTAGCAGCCTAGAGTCAGGTGGAGGAGCCGGTGGCTAAATAATAACAGCCGCTCGGGTCGATCTTTAGGTTAAGCCGTGCTTGCCTAGGTTGGTCTGTGGATGGGTGACCACCCATTATATACCGGGTTTCCTCCGTGCCTCAGAAAGCACGTAACACCGTTGGTCCCGGCTGTCATTTGCAGATCTTTGACAGTCGTTACAGGTAGTCAGTGACCCAAAAAGTCTGACAACCAGTCTTACCAAGGGGTATCGTATTACCCAGTATACTGGGTTGTGGAGATCAGATAGGCAGTCGCTCCATGTATAAAACAGGTATTCAGCTGCATCCGGTTAGACTGGACGCCGACCCCAACGTAGTTGGGAAAAGGCTAGGCAGATGATGAGCCTGGAGTCAGGGTATGTTATATGTACCCACCCCGTCTTACATAAATCTTAACATAACTGCCGAAATGTGGGTGTACCATAAGGTACAGACCCCAAGGCACCTAAGAACCCGATTCTTGGCGGCTTACCTTCAGGAACAGGGCACTCTACGGAGTGTCTATGGCAGGGATTCCCAAAGTGGTCGATTATCGACCCCGGTTTCCAAGGGGTCGACTTAAACGAAAACAGATTTTGGAGGTCGACGAGGTCTAAAAATCGACCCCTATTAATTAAACACAAGAGCTTATTTTAAACTTTCAAGATACTGTATAAGTTAAGGTGAATGCTCCAACCAGCCCGCGAAATTCATATTTTGTTACGTTTTTTGCAATTTGCAGGCCAGTGCTAGGTCGTATGTTGATTAAAATATAATTCGCGGCTGTACTGCGTATGTAGTTACAGAATTATAATCATCAAAATCATCAATACAACCCTTCTAGTTCATAAAGGTATAGGAACCAAAAAAAAAACAGAAAAAGGCATTTTTACACGCAGCATTCACCGTAAGTTATATTATTATTTTTTTAATTTCGTTGAGTAAATGATGTCAACCGCAGGAAAATAAACTAGCGATAGGATTTTTAAAGTAATTTGGCTATGGGTGTCTGAGATATCAGTTCATTTTGGAAAAAGGGGTCTCTTGCCCAAAACAGTTTGAGAATCCCTGGTCTGTAGGGTACAACTCTGGGAATAGAAGTATGATGTTATGTATGTTAGAATATCATAACATTCTCACATTCGAAATATTATATCGCCGAAAGCCACCTGTGAACAACAGCTGGCGATTAGAAAACAATTGGCATGATATACAAACAATAACAAAGTTATTAACACTACTTATAATTGTCCTCGAAGACGATTGTTCTAAGTACACAAGTCTAGAACATCTGGCGTGGGGAATCCGTATTTATTATGTGTACTTATTTATTTCTAACTAAGGCCTGATTACGCCACAAGTCTCAAACACATTTAGCGCTTCTGTTTATTGACAGATACAGAACGATGATTTCAATGCGGTACGAGAGGAACATTATCTCTGTCATCATAACTAATGCGTTTAAGTTTAAAAAACTATGTTTTAAATATGTTTAACTTGGGTTTTAAATATGTTTAGCGCTAAATGCATTTAGTGATTTGTTTGTAGTGCAACTGCACCCCTAGCCAAGTTGACAATCTACAATCGTTAACGCTAGTAGAAAATTATTCAAATGAATGGGAATGACATCATCTCAACGTTAAATCACGTGATCAACACAAACGAATAGAAAATTCGTAGACAAGTTTACATCGTTCAAAATGATAGAATAGAATGTTATCGTTTCTACAATGTTTATCGCTAAACTCTTTGGTAGGAACGCTCACCATAGACTAGTGTAGATTTTTTCTACAGACATTAGAGAACGAGCGATCGACTCAGTCGTGTCAACTTCGCCGAGGCCGTTACGATTGAAGAAAGAGAATCGATACGAAACGTTTGTAACTTAGCTAGGGGTGCTGGCCTCTAATCTCATCTAGGAAATTATCGTTATCATTAAAACCGAATTCACGATGTAAATCATAATCATTCTACTGCCCATACCAATTCATTCAGGATCGGTGCAGCGTGTCTCTTCCATACTTACTTCTCTATTACACGTCATCTCAGCAGACACTTCCTTTCTAGCCATAATTATCATGCTTTACAGAGTCCATCCATCGTTTCTTTGGTCTACCTCTACTCTTATAGCCAATTCACGATTTAAATATCGAACAAAATTAAGGTGGAAGCTCCACTGTAGCCCGCAAAATTCAAATTTTCTTACGTTTTTTTTTGCAATGGGGTGGCGAAGGCAAAGTAAATCTCAGATGGCGCCACCATAGTTGTTCTCAAAAATCTGACCAATGAGGTTAAGCTATTTTGAAATATAAAATGATATTACCACATTTTCAACCAATGACGATGTTGGGAACCAGCTATGCTAGCGCCATTAGTTCCACAGTTTCCTTCCCCATTGACAGGTCAGTGTCGTGTTGTATGTTGATGAAAATATGATTCGCAGCTATTTCATGAAAAAGTTATTCAATAGAGTTACATGAACTTAGAGGGTTGTATTCTAAAAAAATTCAGTCCGGAATACAACTTTTTTTTTTCAACCTTTCACTGGTTTGGCTAATAGACAAATTCCATACCAATCGAAAGTATGAAACCTGTAGGCTTCAACTTTGTTGTATTGATGATTTTAATGATTATAATTCTGTAACTACTTATGTGTTACATCGCAAATAATATTTTAATCAACATACAACCTAGCACTGGCCTGCAAATTGCAAATTTGCAATTAACGTAAGAAAATTTGAATTTCGCGGGCTACCCTGTAGCTTCCACTTTATGCGAATTTGCATGAAACATTCATGGAGCACAATATTAGAACTTCTAATTCCATTTCTAAGAACGGTTAAGCCTTCATAGAATCGCACCCTTCGATCAAATCGATATAATAACAGACTAGTTTGAAGGAGACCTGAATAATTTATGTCTGCCTGGATGGAAATAGATACTTTAGTAATAAAGCGGCAACGTGATCCCCCCTACTTGCTGGTACTGCGTAACGTCCACTCATTTACAAGTTTGTTATAATCACCCAGAGTTGGATAACTTGTTCATTGTGGCTGTAATTATAAGGATTAGTCATGGAATTATGTTTCAAATTAGTTGGACGTATTTTGAAAAGTATTTTTTTTGTTAAATGGACCATTTTGGCTTGACATACATGCATAACATCACGCCTGTAGGGCCCAAAGAGTTAGGTAGAAGGTTTACCTAATAGTAAACCCACATTTCGGAAATAATGTCTAAGTCCTATGTGTGGGCGAGCCTATTGCCGTCAATCGGGCACAAATTCAAACTTCTTGGCCGCTACTGATAAATTCCTGAACCGAATAACAATTTGCCCGACCCGGGAATCGAATCCAGCATCTCAGGCTCAGCAGTCGCGATTGCTACCACTAGACCATCGACCAACTCTTTATAATTGCAAGGACAACCTGGTTGCCCTATGGACTTGCCTTAGCTCGCCGTAATGTTCCATGTTCCTTGGGCCCAGGCGCTCTACTGCCTAATTGCCTATTACCGCGGCCGCGCGGGGTGGCGATTGGATTTTTATGTTCTCGTCACTACTCCAGCTAACATTTTAGTACTTTATAACTCCTTTATAGGTCCACTCAAATCTGTGTGGTTCTTTCTTCAAAAGACCATCTCTGCTAATATGATCTGCATAGTCCTCATGTGAATTGAGCAAGATTATGTCTGGACTTCTTTTTAAGTCCTCCAGACTGACCTCTGAGTTTGTTTCGGCTGTTTCTTCTCAGAGTAGTCACAGGTACGATACACAGGCCCTATCTAGTTTTAAAAAATGACGTGTAAAAACCTACTTGCAAAATAAACATCATTTATCATTTAATTTAGCTGTTGGTCTCTTAGCTAGTCGAAAGCAACGACTGACGTAGGGTCCTTTTTTTTTCGGATGGGAAATCGTCAAATGACTCCTTCTGCTCTGGGCGGAACAGGAGGGTGTGTCAGACTTTTACTGACTAAAACCCATCCATGTTCCTTCATCGCCCTTTGTGTTCCGGGGCCACGGTATCTCTTTCGAACAGTCCCGCAACCCCGGTAGGCATCGGCCCTTGCGGACCCCTTCCTATTGCTGACTCTCTTTGAGGCGTGCGTGGAACACAAACGCGCCGTTGACACGGCCTGTCTTCATGAGACGGACGGACGGCAAGCTAGCCCATAGCCCACCGTCCACAGGCCCACGCATACGGTGGCCGGGGGCCGCGTGGTGGCCCCCGACGCCCGGGGTGTTTCCCGCGGCGGCCGGGACGCTTAGAGGTTCTCTCCCTCTCCCGTTCCGCCACCTCTTTCTCTAGCATTACTGCTTCGCAGAAGGAGGTGACGGCGTCCCATTCCGTCTCGCTTCGGACCATGGCTTGAACCAGGGCCGGACGCGAGAGGTCGCTGCCGCCAATCGCCGCTTCGAGGACACGGTGGTGCTCCGCCCACGCGGGGCACACCTACACCGTGTGCTCCACCGTGACCTCCGGTCGATCCTCGCAGTGGAAATACCCGGGCGTTTTCTCCTGCCCGATTCGGTGCAGGAACCTCCCGAACACTCCGTGTCCGGTGAGGACCTGCGTCAGGCGGAAGGTGAGGACGCCGTGGCGTCTCTCAAGCCACTCCTCAAAGAGGGGACTTATCGCCACTATTGTGGCGTGCCCTGACGTACGGTCTTGGGTTATTAGTTTTTTCTATTAAGAATTTCTTCGTAGCTGTTTCAAATTTTAGAAGTTGATGGTGTGACTTCCCCGTGTTTCGGAAAGCCCGTTAAGTCGTTGGTCCTGCGTCTGGCCTCTCCCAGGTCGTGTAGATTTGCAATTTGGCACCCCATCAGGCTATGAGAGTGCATGTGTTTGCGCGCACACATTTGTGCATTATAATATATTGCATTCTTGGCTAATCTTCGTTAAGATTTACCATCTTGGCGAAATTCGGTCGGGAGGATATCTATACAAATTTTTTAAAGAGGAAAGATTTGTATTTTTGTATGTAACGAATAAACTTAAAAACTACTGGACCGATTTGAAAATTTCTTTCAGCAAAGGATAGCTACATTATCAGCGAGTAACATAGGCTGTATTTTATCCCCGTACTCCTACGGGAACGGGAACTACGCGGGTTTAACCGCGTGACGTCCGCTATAGCTATTAATATTTTAGCTAAAACCAAATAACTTTGTCAATTCAATATTGTTCTCCTCCACTTCAGGTACCGGTGTCGCTGGTGAGAAATGACGGCATAATATACGCGACGGGCCTGACCTTCACGTACACGCCGGAGCCCGGGCCGCGGCCCGTGTGCGCGCCCGTGGACGACGTCATGCGGCCCGACACGGCCACGGGCTGGCACCACGACGCGCCGCACCACAGGCTACCCGACAACACCCTCCAATAGCCCATGGACTGCAGGCTCGAAGACGAAAGCCTGCAGTTATAAACTACTCTGTGGCAACTCAAAAACTGTGTTATTGTGACCCAAAGAACAAAGCCGTCTCTCAGACCTTTTGGTGAGTGATTCAAAGACAATCTGTAATTGTATACTTTCGATAGTGCCTAATGTCTATTTATCATAGCATGATCTCTAGCGGAGTTTCTGCTGCAGGTCAGACGAGTGGGTAATATTTTTGAAAATGTATTTTAAGTCGTTCAAATCAAGGTACGCTGTTACAAATGGCGTAAATATTTTATTCGCGCATGCGTGTTGCGTCAGTGACACGACGTGCTTATTAAGGCGGTATCTTCAGGAGGGGGAAATGTACAATAGAAAATGTATAGCTCATTAGCTTGTGCAATATTAAACAATTTACTTTTGTGATTTCTTATTATCAGACAAATATAACAATCTCTCTTGTGGAGATGTGGCCCTAGTGTTGGGTATCAGAACTCATTTGAGAGTTACGTTTTAAAGATCATGTTAGGGTCCATAGATTATAGAAAGCTTTATTGTTAATAAAAGTGCCACTTCGTGGGTCGATCGCTTTGCTTGCGAGCTAGACCGCAGGGCACAGGATGTGAGCACGATCGATGTGTGCCTAAATATATCTTAAAGTATATGTTTGTATATCTACGAGATTATGACACCAAAACTATGATTAAGGTTAAAAAAATACAGCAATAAAAGCAAGTTGTGACAACAGAAACATAGTGGGAGTGGACATTGTGATAAATGCTTAGTTATAGCTCTACTAGTACGTGTAAGAAGTCGTTGCAGCTAGAAAAATGAAATTAATTTTACCTTTTAGATTTATAATTGAAACTTTTATTGTTTAATTTGACTACAAGTAGAGCTGTAACTTTGAAACTACTTCACCTTATTAAGATTCTCGTTTTTACACCGGTTAGCGGGTTGAAATTGGCCATTAAGTCGGTTTTTATGAAATCAATAATCGCAACATTACTTGCCATAGTTTTATGTACTATGTGTGTAGTAAATAGCTAGAAAAGTTCTTGGAAAATTGAATATTATATGCGTTTATAATCGCTAAAACAATTGTGAAGTGGGACTAAGATGGCCTTAATTGTCGAAGGTTTTTTGAAGTAATTAAATATTACTTTTTTGAGCCCTGTCTTCAACCCGCTGACCTAGCTACAGTACGATATTTCTATATTTTATTACCAGTAGGTAAATCCTAGTCCGTAATTATGTTTTCACATCTTCTCAAGCCTTTAAAAGCGCTTATAAATGCACTTATACATTTAAAATTTATGCAATAATTGCCAACTGAGCTCATAAAAATATAGTTTTTTCAAAGGTTCGTTTGAATACTGATATATAGGTATACAGGGGGTAGTTCCTAACTCCGGCATTTAATATACACCAATCTTAAAATAATTCTTCATTGTCATCTTCATAAAAAGAGATCTCTCTGCTCTTAGATTTGTTTCTTTGGGGCCAAATAGTTGTAATATCCATGACAAGTCATTGCGTTTATACTATAATACTATTCTAAATAACGTTAAGTTTAATACGTTTGGGTAAAGGAAAATGAACTCTACGAGATTGATTTTAAGAGTGATTTTAATGTAATTGGTTTGTATAAATTAAGTAGATATCCCTAGAAGATTAGTTTATTACAATCGATTTAGAGAAGAGCCAAATAAGTCCTTTTTATCTCAGAGTACTTGATATAGTATTTTTCTCTTATACATTATTTTAGTGTTTATAAACCTATTAGTTTGTTTGCTTCTATGACTGCAAGTCAATCGGTCTCAATGTGTATGCACAATTTATCTAATCACTACACTTTGTGGACGATAATAATAAAGCCCAATTAAAGACACGTAGCTGTCACTGTACGTATGTATATTTACGGAGATTTTAAACGAACAATACATGTAGTTTAGTAGCTAGAGTTAGTCCATAGAACAGTATAAGCTCTGCACTCCGAACGCGATGCGATGCGACGACGCGATCGTACGACTTTGTACACAGGCATACAGATTTAATTTAATGCCCCTTAAACAAAACACGTCCCACGTCTATCGTTTATCGCGTTCGATGTGCAGGCCACCTAAGAATAAAATGAAAAAAACTGAAATTATAAATTTTAAAATTCTATTTATTTTATGCCAATATAATTTCTTTTGAAACTGTATTGTTTTAAAAACGGATTTGATGTGTATTTTTAATGAAACGTGTGATTTCGAACATTCCATGTGGAAAGTGTAATAAGAAGTACAAAAAATATCAATATTTTTGTAGCAAAACGTTGAATTACGATATAATCTTATGGAATTGGTAAAGTTACAGTATTACAAGGAAATTAGTATTAAACGCGATGAATAGACAGTAATAATGTCGTCAATTTTGTAAAACGATAAGTGAAAAAAAGTTTTGTCATTAAAAAAGAAACTGTTTACTCCTTTTTATCATTTTACATTTGGTATTTCTATATTTGGAAATGGTCATATTGAAGCGGTGACTGCTCGGAAATGATATTCTGAGCCGAGTGTACAGCGTTTTGATGATATTCGGAGCAGTGATTCTGAAATATGAGTAAATATTTTTTAATAAAAATTGAATTTAAATAACACAGTTTTTAATTAAAACTCCACCCTACGTAATTAAGATTCAAACCCAACAATCTTGTATCATTAAAATTACATTTCTCACAGTCGAATTGTTTTGCGCAAAGCGGATCTCATTGGCTTAATTCTCATTGTTTTAATTAAAAAAGTGAGGGGTCAAGTGTAATTATCTACTTATGAATCAGTGTTAATCGAGGAATCAGTGCCTCGACCGAGGTCTGTGGGAACGTCTTCAAAATATCTTCACATGATAAAAACAAATGTCTTCCCCTACATACCGTTCCGCAACGCTGGCTCTGACCTCAGATAATTATCACAAGTTTATACCCATTCCGCCATTGTTTGCTGCCGAGATTCAGTGTAATAAACTCGCTAATATTTATGACATGTGCTCACGTCGGGAAGTTCGACAGTCAACGAATAAATTGAGAGGTAATTGAGTCAATTGATCTTCGATCTATGGAGTGTATACTCGTACCTACGTAGGGTCTGTCTTGACTGAGTTTCGGTCGCATCGTCGAGTAGAATAGAATGCTTTATTTGCAAAGAATGTAGGTATTACAAATCAGGTATTAAAATGCTTAGACAGTCCTTAAAATTAATATGAACATTAAAACACACACTCATTTGCACACATTTTTTGTTTTAGTTACTAAGTGCCAAGTTTGTTTTTGTTATGGATCTGAAAATAAAGATATTAAGAATTTATTTATTTACTAATTTAAAAA
The DNA here is from genome assembly GCA_905147715.2 of Xestia xanthographa. Classification (NCBI taxonomy): domain Eukaryota; kingdom Metazoa; phylum Arthropoda; class Insecta; order Lepidoptera; family Noctuidae; genus Xestia; species Xestia xanthographa. The sequence continues at coordinate 7,510,009 of LR990655.1, forward strand.
CAATAAAAACAAAATATGAACTAAATCCGACAACTTGAAATAAATATTTTGTTATACAGGCTAAGGCTACAATTTTTATCTAATACTGGCCCGCGGCAATTATCGGAAATTATCCCACGAGAATGTTTTAAATATAGCATAATTATAACACTCACAAATAACGTGGCTTTTTATTGGTAAAAGAATTTTCAAAATCGGTTTAGTTGATCCAGAGATTACCCCCCAACCTCACAAACTTTACCTCTATAAAATATTGGTATGGATATAAATATCTCGTGTCACAGTGTTTGTCTAACTCCTCCGAAACAGCTTGACCGATTTCATGAAAATTTTTGTGTAGAAAAATTATATTTGGTAGGTCTGTAGGCTATTTTTTATACCATAATTTATATGGCAGAACAACGTTTGCGGGGTCAGCTAGTAATGAAATAAAATTCTCAATCTAAAAATAAGCTAAAAAATCTGCTACATATTATCAACATTTATCTAACATAAATGTGGTAAGACGCTTTTAAATTTACTAATTGGTTGCTTTTTAATATTGTTAGGAAGTACCAATTCTATCTATTCTCGTCATAGAAACTAAGTATCACCGATTGACATGGTAATGGTGAGAATTCAATTCCAACTATACGCAATTACACCCATGCAATGAGTGACGCCGACGACACGTAACGGAAGATCGTTTACTTAATAGCGATGTCGCAGATCTCTGGAAAATCATGAAAAAACTGATGATATAACCTTAATGAGGGATACTGTTTCAATAATCGCTGGGTTTACCCATGTCCTGTTCGTTTCCGTGTCTTAATTGCCGCTGTTGTTAGTACAGATGCTCTTTATCACCAGCAAATTATCTCAATCATAACTTGAATTATTGCAGGATCTTAGTAATTCAATTAATTATAATTTTGATCTATATCAATTTTATGGTTGGATTTTAGTTAGTTACGTACTCTAACAACTACCTACTAATTAAGTTTTAATAAATTCTTGAGGATGTTAAATTAAAATATCTAAGCTATAGCTTACAAAAAATCAGCAAAACGTTATCAAACAAACACCAAATCAATTAAAAACCAAATAACATTTTTCGTCACGCCTGGGAAAGCAAATATCTTCTTAGTTTACCTTTACGCATACAAACTATAAAATTTCTTCGCGCCGTTGGCACAGCCAGCGTCGTTCGCGTGACTGCAGACATTATTTCCCAATCGGTGACGTGCATAAGAAATTATGACGTTATACTGCACATGCACGTAACCATTCATTCATGCTTGCAAAAAATGTCATTGTGTAAAGAAATTAGTGCTTAGAACATCCTGCTAGCTAATCAGGGGAAACTACAAAACAGGTTTTCCCTTATCAACATCCTTTTTGGCCTAACGTCAAACCGGAACATCGTTTGGTCATTTACCTGCACCAATTAACCGTATGACGATTATATCTATGCGGGGACTGTGAGAAATCTGTGTGCACACAATTGAATCATTGTCTGCGTTTTTACATTCTGCCAGGTTGATCTATGGTGCCAAGATATGCAGAGTGTGGGAAATGTTGGGCCGCACCGGTGCTCCAATGTTTTCCAACATGTCATCTCCGTTCGTGGGAACTGTGGCCGGGAAACAGACGAATTTTATATTAGCAATTATAATTTTAGTTTTATCTTTTATTGTCTCTATTCTAAGTAATAATTTAAACATGTTTGTTATTTGTTCTAGAAAGTTCTTCAAAGGACGTCTTTTGGCAATTAACTTAAAATAAGGTACGACAAAAACAAGATTGTTATCTGTCGTTAAAACTCGTAAACTCGAATTTTCGGTTAAACAAGAACGTGCTATGTGTTCTTGTTGTAATTTTCTATAATTTGTAAGTTTTTCTGCATTGGCCATTCAGAGATGTGGGTGGAGCATTTAGTTGGACGAAAACGCCCATTGTTTGGCGCACAAAAAAAGTATTATGCCGTGACGTCTTGTGCTTAATAGCTGTAGATTCTGAAGCTGTGCCAAATAAGGCGGCTTTTAATCTGATTGTTGGGCTGAAAATCAGTATTTTCCACCGTATTTTCTCTTACTACTTACACTGACCGTTTGTGTTACGAGTGGGAGGGGAGAAAAGTAGGTACCTTCCTTTCCCATGGTTCGGGTATTTTTCTATAAAAAATCGTCATGGTTACTCCTCTTTCGGTAAGTACGGTTATGTCGGACTTCTACCGACTTAGGTAAACCCCACGGTTCCTACCTCTACCAAAGTCAAGGGCCCAGGAGGGAGATACACACAAACTTTTGCAGGTCTGCTGGCAGAAATTTCTTAAGAAATAAGCAGTTCTTAAGTATTCATATGTTTAATGTATTTTCCTCTGTTGTTTACTGTGTGTACATAAATAGTAAAATAAATAAACTTGAGCGCACATCCCCCAACAGGTGTAGTGTAACCGATTCCAAGATCGCTCGTCCTCCCATAAAGGCGTGCATGGAACTCTGCGGGACTCCTCTTTAGGCCTGGCTGGTAGTCCTAAAATTCGGCTAGCCCTTTTCTATGCCTGAAAGTTTGAACAGGACAATGTGTTAGGGCGAATGCAAAAGTTCCCGCGGGTGTGCTCTCCGGATGTCCTGATAAATTATCCTAAGAAAACCCGTCGCACGCGCACGCGCTAGTAAGCGCTGCTCATAGTATTTTATGGAGATGTACCGACTAGTCGTGAAAACCGATTATCCGGCACAGGTTGTAGGTCGCGCGGTGTACTCGAGTAATCGAAATGTAATTTTATAAACATACTTAGTAATTATTTTATAATCTGCCTTACAGTTTGTTAGAATCTAAGAGTCGAACTCGTCGTCAATTTGGTACTTAGGCAATTATAGGTATTGGTCAATCAAAAACCAATTAGCTCGCGAAATTAAAAATTACTTACGTTTTTTTGCAATTTGCTGGTATCAAGCTTAACGTTGAACAAAATATGATTCGCTGACTAGTCCGGTGCATCTGTTCGCCGTTGTCGGGTACCTAAATAGTAAAGACTATATTTTAGGTACCCGACAACGGCGAAGCCAAAAGGAAGGCAGACCTAGCCGCACCGCAGTCGCCGCATTCGACATAGACACAGATTGCATAGAACTTTATACGAAGAATTCGAATGCGGGGACTGCGGTGCGATCTGCGTTCACCTTTATCACTCAATGTATGTATACGTATGTGTGTTTGTATTTACGTATGTTCCTCCGTAGCGCCTAAACTATCCATCCGATGTTGATGAATAAGATGTCAATCGATTCATTATTATGGCCAGGGTATTTGTATAACAGGCTGGTGACCGCAACTCCACGTCATAGCGGGTATTTTGCCTCTGGCCTATAATCCACCACGCAGGCCCAGTGCAGATTGCAGGCCCGGATTTAGGGGGGCGGGGGGGGGGCAAGCCGGGGTCCATGCCCCGCGCGGCAAATTCAGGGGACGGCAAATTTAAGCTTGGCAGACGTATTAATGATGAGTTAAACGATACAACTCATTGATTTTTGTAGAAGACTGGAAAACTGTTCTTGTTGAAGAAGAATAAGCTCCCTGCAGACTTCCCATATGCATACTAGCCCATCCATTTGGATGAGGTAGACAAACTCTTGGAGAGCTAAACTGTAGACCGTCTAGTTGAGCACCTGGCCGCTGAAGATCTGGTGGACCCGCTTAGATGCCGCTGCCTGCCAGAGCAACTGCGCAGTTGTCAGACTCCTCACTCCCCCCCAGGGCTGAGGATTTCCACCGCGAGAAATAAAAAGATTGGAGGCACTCCTATACCATGCCAAACCTATCGGTACCAACTTATGCCGCATAATTATGGCCTATCTGAGGGACAGAGATATCATCATCTACCATTCTATCCAGGTCGAGAAGGATGTTGCGTGGGACAGTGATTCGTTCTGGGGCCACAACTAGGAAACATCGGGTACGACTGGGCGCTTCGCGGTACGCTTCTACATGGTGTCATCTGTTATGCTGATGACACGCTGGTGAAGGCACAGGGAGAGACGTTTCGGCAGGTGACCATCTTGGTAACAGCTAGGGTCGTATATGGGATCCGGCGGTTGGGTGGCATTGCAGAAATCTGAGGCCTTCTGTTTCCATGGACCTCAGAAAGTGCCACCTCTGAGAGCGAACATCGTGTCAGGAAGTGTCCGTATCAGCGTCGAGTCTTGGACTCGTCCTTGATAGTTGGTGGGTGGGACTTTGGGCCTTACTTTCAGCAGTAGGCACCCCGGTTGATGGGCACCGCGAACTCAATCTCGTGGCTAGGCTACTGCCCATCCTGGAGTGATCTAATTCCTCCTGCAGAAGATTCTATATGGGGATCGTACGGTCCATAGCGCTCATACGGAGTGCCAGTATGGGCAGACAACCTGACGACCTGAATACCGTAATTCAGCGATGAACCTAGAGAGCGATGGTCATCAAGGTGGTGAGAATAAATCAAACGGTCTCCTTCAAGGCGGTGAGCATTTTGGCCGGATCACCACTCTGAGATCTTGACGTTATAGTCCTTACACAAAGCGAGCACCTGATGCGTCGCCATGATGTCGAGGTATACAGGGCAGGGCATGTGTGCTTCGAAAAGCACCTGTGCCGTATAGTTCGGGAACCAACGCCCTGTTCACTACTGTGGAGATCACTGGAGACTGCTCCGAAGTCAACACAGAACTTATTAAAAGTTATTTCAGACCCTAATACTGTGCTTTCCTAACAACACTAAATTTCCTACACGTCCATGTATGTACCTATATTTGTAAATAAATAGGGTAATAAACACAGATAGAGCAGCGCTGGATAGGTCCTTGTGGCGTTCTATCCGCGAGGCCTATGTCCATCATTAGTCGTCTGATGGCTAAAATAATGATGATGATAAAGAAAAAAATATAGACGGGCGGGGGCGGCATTTTTCAGTTTTTGCCCCGCCCCGAAAAAAATCTAGATCCGGGGCTGGCGGATTGGTTGATGTCACATGTCTTGAATGTTTGGTTCTAGGACATGCCGGTTTCCTCAAGATGTTTTCCTTCACCGTTTTGAGAGCAGTGCTAATGAAATAAATTACACTAATGCGCCTGTCTGGGTTCGAACTCACGACTTACTGTTCGTAAGTCGGGGCCGTCACCACTGGGCCACCGCTGCTCTCCATATGGCGAGGGTAACATAGGCTACATTTTAACCGACTTCAACAATAGGAGTCGAGGTTATCTTGTAAACCCCGATTTTAATTAGAGCATGATTTTTCAGTAGTCGGGTTTTTTTAGGCCCAAGTAACACATCAAAGCAGTATATCGGCCGACTTACAGCATTTCTGTATCGTTTTCGCATTTTGAATTAGTTCTATGATAGCATTAGGGCAGGAGGCAGGCGGACATCAAGCGCCGGGTAAGATGCGGCATCCTCATTCCTGATGAGCAGGGGATCTTCGCGGAGCCGTCCGACATCGGGCGTGCTCTGTGCTTCCAGAACTCTTGGGTTGGCATCAAGAAGTGGGTGTTGCTGGGCGCCAACAAACAGGCCGAAGCGTGGTATGTGATGGTCGGGGTCCCTGAGGAACAAATTCCGACCCTGATGGAAGCCGAACGTCGTCTCTCATTTGGTGCAGGGACGGTGTACGTTAAGTTCCAGGGTCCGAACGGCATATTTGTCGACGTCCCTCAGGGATATCCGGGCGCCGCCAGCGCTGGGACACAGGTGGGGGAGGCAACTCCCCCCCCAACAAACACCGCGGAAACACCCGCGGTTGAGCCTGCAGTAGCAGCGCCAGCCGCCCCTACTGCCGCTAGCGTGGGCGCCGTCCTCTCGGGGGAGGAGCTCGAGGACATCGTCCTGTCCTCGGCCTCTGACCTGGAGGGGGATGGCTTCGACGCGGGCGACCTGTTTGCTGGGCTGCGGCTGGCAGGTGACGAGGAAGGAACGTCCAGTGATGGCGTCCCCTTCGTCGACCTGTAAGGTCCTGCAGGCCAACCTCCACCACAGTCAGACCGCGACGGCTCAGCTGCGGAAGTGGCTGGAGGTACAACATACGGCCATTGCCTTGATCCAAGAGCCGTGGATTAGGGCGGGCCAAATACAAGGACTCTCTCTCTCTCCAATCTTGGTGGTAAGCTCTTAGTAAGTACAGATCATGATAAACCAAGATCATGCATCTATGTGACACGTAACATAAAAACACAGCCACTAACAGATTTCTGTTGCAGGGATGTCTCTGCAGCTAGGCTACTGATACAGCGGGGGGACACAGTAGCAACTGTGGTCTTCGCCTCCGCTTACATGCCCGAGGCAGAAGAGCCGCCGCCGCATGACCTCGCCCGCCTCGTGACTTACTGCGAGAGCACTGGGCTGGAGCTTGTCATAGGCGCCGATGCGAACGCTCATCACCCTCTGTGGGGCATGGACACACAAAATGCAAGGGCTAAGGCGCTAGTAGATTACTTATTTACAACTAACCTAACCCTACTAAATACAGGTTCCGAACCAACCTTCGTAAACAGACGTAGCCAAACAATCATAGACCTCACTCTGGCATCGGAGGGTGCTGCGGCCATCACCACCGGCTGGCAGGTCTCCAAGGAGGCCTCCTGCTCGGACCACAGGTGGATCCGCTTCGATATTGAGGTCTGTGTGACACCAACACTGCCACGGCGAAACCCGCGAAACACTGACCGTGCTGCTTATACACGCATCCTCGAAACCAAACTTGCGTCAGTAAACTACGGAATGACCTACGAGGACACGCAGCAGATCGACGAGCGTGTAAGTCATCTCACAAAATCAATGCTAGACAGCTACCATTCATCCTGCCCGGAGACCACTCCGCCCACAACACCAGGGAAGCAACCATGGTGGGGTGCGGATCTGGAACGTAAGCGCGGGAAGGTAAGGTCAGCCCTAAACAGAGCCATGAACACCTGTGCTGATGAGGATTGGGACGCGTACTACGCGGCCAAAAAATCATATAAAAAATGCATCAGATTCAGGAGCTCCACTGGATGGCGCAAATACTGTGGCAACATCGAATCCTGCCAACAAGCAAACAGGGTAAGGAAAATATTGGCACAGCAGAACCCGACTGGGCCTGCTGTCCTCCGTAAACCTGACAACACACTTACCACCTCACCAGAAGAGGCGACGCGCGTCCTTATTGAAACTCACTCCCAGGCTGCGCTTTTACACAGGCTATCGACTGGACAGAGGTAAATCAAACACCGTCAGAAAACGACTGGCGCTATGCACACAAAGTCGTCACGCTGGAAAAACTCCGGTGGGCGATTCGGTGCTTCCATCCTTTCAAGGCGGCCGGTCCAGACGGGGTCTTTCCTGCCTTACTGCAGTGGGGTGGGACCTCTGTCGCCAACAGACTGGTACCCATAATGAGAGCGTGCCTGGCCTTCAGATACGTTCCAAAAGGATGGAGGGAAGTGAAAGTCATATTCATTCCTAAGCCAGGTAAGAGTGACTATACCAACGCCAAACACCACCGACCACCCAAGTAACACAGGAAGCATTATAACAAACGAATAGTAAACTTATTTAGAACCTAAGGTCCGTATAAACTCTTATTTGAGTTCACCGAGCATCTTGACGCTTTATATTGGTATTTCAAAAGCATTATGATGCTTTACGATGCATAACGGTTGCATAACGGCATATGAAAATGCTTTTGTAAAGCCTTTAGTTTGAGTGCAGCAAACCACAAGGCAGCTGTATAGCTTTCAGCTGTTTTTAGTGCGTTTGGATCTACAATAGCATTTTAAGTAGTACGATAATGCCTATTGCCGCTTAATAGCATAAACTTGTACCATTATAATGCACCGTAAATCCGTTTTACAGCTTTGAGCTGTTTTTAGTGCCCTTTGTTGTGTAATAGCACTATTAAGCGGTAAGTAAAAGCCTAAGACCGCTGAACAGCATCAACGTGAATCAATGTAATGCTTGCATTTATAGAGTTCAACTGAGTTCTGTTGTACAGCTATCAGGTATTTAATCAAATACACGTGAGTTATTGTAATGCGTAAAGCTGTATATACATTCATTTCACTGTATTCGTAAAACTATTTGTCGGCCATATTGGGGAAAAGCACATATTATAATGATCAACAAAACAACATCCATTTTTAGGGTGGATTTTTTTATTTTAATTTCTTCTTGATTTTGAACTACGGTCGTCCGGGGTCCAACCATGCCTATGTCATTCGAATCTGTGTCTGATTTTTCTCCATTATGGATAATTCAAGTCTACTGGTATACCGGTGAACCCATATAGAGCTACTTTATAGACAATGGTATTACAGTGGCACATCAAAAGTCTTTTCTCTGGCCTCTAGCTTAATAATTGTTCACGTGTGAGTATTGATACTACCGGTGGCATTAATTAGCCTTTTTAAGGGCTCACCTGGCTGCTATAGATCGACACCATTTTGTAAATATTTTATAACCAAAAAATATTATCATTTGGACCTATTTATAAAAGCAATAGACCTATATCATAATAATATAACTTTATTTAATAATGCTCAACCAATACATTATGTTAATTATGCAAAATTCGTTCTAAACTAGGAATACACAATTGTTTTGGGCATTTCACACATATTTTCATGTCACATTTTATATGAAAACCACAAAATAACGAAGGCGCGTGAAAATTTTCAATGAAACTTATATAGACATTTACAGTAAACTACATTGCGAATAATATTTACAGGCATAAAATAAGAAAAGAGTCAAAATCCAGGATTATAATTTTTGTTTTGATGCAAACAAATATGGTGTCATTCACTCAGTTTTGACCGTCTTCGTCCATAATATATTGCTTGACATAGTTAATTGCATTATAACATTTGTACCGTAGTATTAGAGATGTTTTTGCAATGATGTAGGGTTTATTTAAGTTCTAACTGTGAACACTTAGATAGCCTCAATCATTCTTTTAGAACAATCTAATGCCAGTCTAATGCTTTTGTAATGCAATTAACATCTTCAATATCAATAATATTGCTAATATAATGTTTCTGTATTGCGATTGGCAACTTCATTGTCCGTAATAATGTTTCTGTAATGCGATTGGCAACTTCATTGACCGTAATAATGTTTCTATAATGCGATTCGCAACTTATTTGGTCACACTAATGCTAATATAATGCACCTGTAATGCAATTAAACAACTAATTGTGAACTTATTTATGATCTAAAGCCGGATAATTTGTGCCCAAATAAGCATTACAGTAGCCGTATAAACGTTTGTAATGCTATCATAGAACTAATTCAAAATGCGAAAACGATACAGAAATGCTGTAAGTCGGCCGCAATCAGCCTAACCTCCTTTCTCCTTAAAACTTTGGAGAGAATTTGCGAGAGAGAGCTGAGGGACGGCGTTTTGAAAACTATCCCACTCCACACTAACCAACACGCATACAGCTCGGGCAAGTCCACTGAATCCGCCCTCCATCTAGTGGTCGGCCGGATAGAAGAGGAGATTCACCAGAAGGGCATCTGCCTGGGCACCTTCATAGACATCGAAGGAGCCTTCGATAAAACAAACTTCGCCAGCATCAACACCGCGCTCTCCCGTCACGGAGTAGAACAGGTACTGACAGACTGGATCACCAATATGTTAAGCAAACGAGTGGTTCGACTTGAAGGGGAACAGCAGATGGCCTTGATAGCCAGAGGCTGCCCCCAAGGTGGAGTACTATCCCCGCTCCTCTGGAATCTGGTGATAAATGACCTCATCACAAAACTCAACGCGAACCATTTCTACACAATAGGGTATGCTGACGACCTCGCTATCCTCATTTCAGGTAAAGTGACAGGGACAATCTGCAACCTCACCCAACAAGCACTACGCATCGTTGAGCGGTGGTGCAGAGAGTTCGATCTCAGTGAACCCCACGAAAACTGAACTAGTCATGTTTACCCAAAAACGAACACTAGGCCCTTATCGCCTACCCAAACTTTTCGATACGGAACTCCAGTTAGCCGACGAGGTCAAATATCTGGGAGTCATCCTGGACAGTAAGTCAAATTGGAGTAGTCACTTAGATAATAAAATAAACAGGGCCTGCATCACCTTTTGGCAATGCAGGAGGATGATAGGTAAGAAGTGGGGCCTATCCCCTAAAATTATACTTTGGTTATACTGCGCGGTTATCCGACCTATGATCACTTATGGGGCAGTGGTCTGGTGGCCCCGTACCAAACTAACTACAGCCTCCATCAAGACGAGGAAGACGAGACAGCAGCCCACGTGCTTCTGCACTGCCCAGGGGTTGCAACATACAGGGCAAAGTACTTCGGTAACCCAGGTACTCTCCGCGAGATTGTCAGCAACACCAAGGCGCTGCTGGCCTTTCTCGGGGAGTTAGGGTGGATCGAATAAAATTCCCACCCGCACGCAAAATACGCGCTTTGACGTGGAGTTGCGGACACCAGCCCGCTATACAATACAATACAATACAAATGATAGCATTACAAACGTTTGTATGGCTACTGTAATGCTTATTTGGGCACAAATTATACGGCTTTAGATTATAAATAAGTTCACAATTAGTTGTTTAATTGCATTACAGGCGCATTACATTAGCATTAGTGTGACCAAATAAGTTGCGAATCGCATTATAGAAACATTATTACCGTCAATGAAGTTGCCAATCGCATTACAGAAACATTATTACGGACAATGAAGTTGCCAATCGCATTACAGAAACATTATATTAGCAATATTATTGATAATGAAGATGTTAATTGCATTACAAAAGCATTAGACTAGCATTAGATTGTTCTAAAAGAATGATTGAGGCTATCTAAGTGTTCACAGTTAGAACTTAAATAAACCCTACATCATTGCAAAAACATCTCTAATACTACGGTACAAATGTTATAATATAATTAACTATGTCAAGCAAGATATTATGGACGAAGACGGTCAAAACTGAGTGAATGACACCATATTTGTTTGCATCAAAACAAAAATTATAATCCTGGATAGGTTTTTGACTCTTTTCTTATTTTATGCCTGTAAATATTATTCGCAATGTAGTTTACTGTAAATGTCTATATAAGTTTCATTGAAATTTTTCACGCGCCTTCGTTATTTTGTGGTTTCCATATAAAATGTGACATAAAAATATGTGTGAAATGCCCAAAACAATTGTGTATTCCTAGTAGAGAACGAATTTTGCATAATTAACATAATAGTATTGGTTGAGCAGTATTAAATAAAGTTATATTAATATGATATAGGTCTATTGCTTTTATAAATAGGTAGGTCCAAATGATAATATTTTTTGGTTATAAAATATTTACAAAATGGTGTCGATCTATAGCAGCCAGGTGAGCCCTTAAAAAGGCTAATTAATGCCACCGGTAGTATCAATACTCACACGTGAACAATTATTAAGCTAGAGGCCAGAGAAAAGACTTTTGATGTGCCACTGTAATACCATTGTCTATAAAGTAGCTCTATATGGGTTCACCGGTATACCAGTCGTTTTGAATTATCCATAATGGGGAAAAATCAGACACAGATTCGAATGACATAGGCATGGTTGGACCCCGGACGACCGTAGTTCAAAATCAAGAAGAAATGAAAATAAAAAAATCCACCCTAAAAATGGCTGTTGTTTTGTTGATCATATAATATGTGCTTTTCCCCAATATGGCCGACAAATGGTTTTACGAATAGAGTGAAATGAATGTATATACAGCTTTACGCATTACAATAACTCACGTGTATTTGATTAAATACCTGATAGCTGTACAACAGAACTCAGTTGAACTCTATACATGCAAGCATTACATTGATTCACGTTGCTGCTGTTCAGCGGTACTAGGCTTTTACTTACCGCTTAATAGTGCTATTACACAACAAAGGGCACTAAAAACAGCTCAAAGCTGTATAACGGATTTACGGTGCATTATAATGGTACAAGTTTATGCTATTAAGCGGCAATAGGCACTATCGTACTACTTAAAAATGCTATTGTAGATCCAAACGCACTAAAAACAGCTGAAAGCTATACAGCTGCCTTGTGGTTTGCTGCACTCAAACTAAAGGCTTTACAAAAGCATTTTCATATGCCGTTATGCAACCGTTATACCTCGTAAAGCATCATAATGGTTTTGAAATACCAATATAAAGCGTCAAGATGCTCGGTGAACTCAAATAAGAGTTTATACGGACCTTAAGTTCTAAATAAGTTGACCATTCGTTTGTTATAATGCTTCCTGTGTTACTTGGGGGGTTCCGTAGTCAACTAGGAACCCTTATAGTTTCGCCATGTCTGTCCGTCCTCGCTTAATCTCTGTGACCGTTAGCACTAGAAAGCTGAAATTTGGTACCAATATGTATATCAATCACGCCGACAAAGTGGTAAAATAAAAAATGGAAAAAAATGTTTTATTAGGGTAGCCCCCCTATATGTAAAGTGGGAAGTGATTTTTTTTAAATTTCAACCCTAACGTGTCATATATTGTTGGAAAGGTATTTAAAAATGAATAGGGGTTTCCTAAAATATTTTTTTGATAATGTCAATAATTTCGGAAATAATCGCTCCAAAAGTAAAAAACAATGTGTCCCCCCTCCTCTAACTTTTGAACCATAAGTTTAGAAAATATGAAAAAAATCTGAAAAGTAGAACTTTATAAGGACTTTCTAGGAAAATCATTTTGAACTTGATGGAAATAACAGTTTTTGTACAAAAAAGACAAAAAGTTGTACAAAATAATTTCTGGACTAAGTTTGTAGTATATTCGTATATGCAAGCATTTTTACATAATGGGGTATCCACTATGTAAAAATGCTTGCATATACCTTTAAACTCATAAGTGGGAACACTTATTGTGACGGACGGGAAACTACGGAACCCTACACTGAGCGTGGCCCGACACGCTCTTGGCCGGTTTTTTAGTTGTAGTATGCGACACAAATTCTTGTTCACTGTACTGACACGCTAGCGGCAACCCGCACGAGTTTTAGCACACGCCCTTACGTTGTTATTCATATCTGAAAAACCCTCATTATATTGCAATTAGGTACCTGCCGGTTTACGATTTAAAATCTTGGAATTTCCACAAAACCACCTTTTGTCTGTCCTTGTTTCGACTGCAATCAGTTCGAAGGTTATCAATGACTATGGTAATAGTAGGTACCTATCTAAATCTAGATTTAGTTTGGACCTAATAATAATACATACGTGATGAGCGAGCGCGTGCCCTGTAGGTACGGCAAACGACATAAATATGTGACAAAATGGTAGGTGAAAATGTGGCTTGGCGTGGAGGGCGCACGCGCGTGCGTTTACTTATGCTCTGGCCAGTCTTACCAAGGGGTATCGTATTATCCAGTGCTAACAGCGTTGTGGAGGTCAGATAGGCAGTCATCATCATTTCAGCCGAAAGACGTCCACTGCAGGACATGGGCCTCCTCCAAAGGGGGGTTATTGCCATAATCGCCACGCTTGGCAGGCGGGTTGGCGATCGCAGTACGGTTGTTACAAAAGCACAGAGAACGCTGCTGCCCATTCTCTGGTAAGTCCCTCGCCTCTTACGACACCCACGGGAAGATATGGGATGGTGCTATTCTTTACGTCCGACACCATACCCAGAACAAAGGCAGTCGCTCCATGTAAAATATTGGTACCTATTCAGCTGCATCCGGTTAGACTGGAAGCCGACCCCAATATAGTTGGGAAAAGGCTAGGCAGATAATGACCTAAGTAGTAGACTAAAAGCTGGCAGTATATTATATGGCTAGTCAAAGAACGGTTTATTTTTGTACATGTGGCATGGCAATGCACCACACAAAAATTCAGTGAACATTTTTCAGTTTTTGGTATAGCTTTGCCTACGTCAAAGTCGTCAATTACGGGAACGTATCTTACTTCTGGGATAGAAATTATCGTGTCCTAATACTAATGCTTTATTCGTGCGCCAATTTCACCCAAATCCATTCAGCCGTCATTGATCAACAATCAGCCAAACATCGAATCGAAACTTATAAAACCATCTTCCATTTCATCACCATCTACGTAAGTACATATTCCTAAGTGATCAAGTGACTCTTATGTTGAGATTAGAATCCTGAGCCATGATTAAGGCAGTTTCCTCCGCGTTGAATAAGAGATCATCTCATCAGCGGTTGCAATTATGTTCTTAGTGACGCAAACATGATGCATGGCTGCGGAAGTAGCTGCTTTATATTTACAACTGTAGAAAACCTTTGACTTTGTTTTATTGGTGTTATTTACATATTTTACAGTAGTCTATGTGCTTTAGTATTGTTGTCTAGTTGTGCCCGCGACTTCGTCCGCGTGGAATAGTGACTTTGGGCAGCGTTTTTTGGATACCTATATCTTTTGGTTTATTTTGTGCATTCAATACTAACAAAAACCTTTTAAAATCAATATTGCTTACCTCCAGTGGCGGATTTACCAATAGGCTGAGTAGGCTGAAGCCTAGGGCGGCAGATTTTAGGGGCGGCAAATATGAGACAGTTTTCTTTTTAAGTGTTACAGAAATTAATACATTCATAATTATATTCCTAAATGCTATTAGGTTCACACAACACACAAGCAATTCAATATGTACTAAATGTTTCACCAGTTAGATGATTTTTTCTACAACTTATTGAATCGCGTTTATTGAAAACTAGCGGACGTCCCGCGGTTCCACCCGCGTAGTTCCCGTTCCCGTGGGAGTACGGGGATAAAATATAGCCTATGTTACTCGTGGATAATGTAGCTTTCGAATGGTGAAATAATTTTTTAAATCGGTCCAGTAGTTTTTGAGCCTATTCATTACAAACAAACAAACAAACAAACAAAGTTTTCCTCTTTATAATATTAGTATAGACAAGCAACGGGAATAATTTTACATTTACAAAAACTGGAAACGGCAGAAAATTGTTAGTGTGGAAGGTTTTTTTGGAAGAATAAACTAAGTGAAGGTTCAAATTCAGGCTAAAAGAGAGAGAGTCCAGATGCCATGTTTAAGAATTTCTTTAAAATTATTGTTGTATTTCGCCATGGAATCAGGACAAGTTTATCGAAGCTATAGGTAACATGGGCGTCGCCAGGGGCAGCTTTTTCCTGCCTGATGCCACAGAATTGGTATTATACGTAACACATTGTAGCGTGTGTTTTAAGGTAATAAATGAGCCTCTGAGTACTTTTACTATCGCTAGAAACTTACACATTTTCTTTAAACAAACGCGCGCGGTTCGTACCCAGCGAAAAACTTCTCGATCGATGGGTATAGATAGACAGAGGCTGAAATAAATTAGGAGCCTCTTGCCCCTAATAGCAATTATAGCATACATACGCAAGGTTGCATAGCATGTGGATATTTTGATCTCAAACCTCATAACTATCTGAATTAACTCGAGGCAAGATGTAAAAATTTTCGAGCTCGCTTTGCTCGCTCTTGCAGTCTAGCTTCTCTTGAATCTTATCTTTGTCTATAAGTCGCCCAGGTAACTCCGGTAGGTCGAAATAATTCTAACCTGTCCAAGGTAGGTAGTGTACAAATTTTCGAGCTCGCTTCGCTCGCTCTTGCAGCCTACTTACTCTTGCCTTTATCTGTGAGTTGAACAAGTAACTCATAAGTATCAGGACTGAAACATTTCTAGTCTGTTCAAGGTAGTGTTAAAATTAATTAACAAAAAAAAAAAAAAACAAGGTAGTATTAAAAGATTACCCCAAAAACTATTTCTGGGGTAATCTTAACAAAAATTTTGGGTTGTAAAAACAATCCTAAAGGAACTCTTACACATTGTGTAGAGGTCAGTAGGGGCGGCAAAATTTGAAAAGCCTACTGGCGGCAAATGTGTAAATCCGCCACTGTACCTCCCATAACATACGGCGTGATAATATGTAGCCTAAAGCCTTCCTTGGTTTACAAAGAACATTTTTGCTGAATTTCAATTCAATCTATCCAGTCGTTTTGGCGTGAAGCCGTACCATACACACAGACAAACAGACGA
The DNA here is from genome assembly GCA_905147715.2 of Xestia xanthographa. Taxonomy (NCBI): domain Eukaryota; kingdom Metazoa; phylum Arthropoda; class Insecta; order Lepidoptera; family Noctuidae; genus Xestia; species Xestia xanthographa. The sequence goes on from LR990655.1 coordinate 7,526,006, forward strand.
AAATTCTAAAAAGTCACTTTTTGTCATCAGTTACGTTTTTTTAACAAAACCCACTTATTTTTTCTCGAATATTCTCAATGTACAGTTTTTCTTTCGTTACTGTTTTATTGTATTTATAGATATTGTCACTAAATCGGTGACCATGTAAATAAACATTAAAATATACTAAAACTTGAATTTTGGAACACAAATCAACACAAAAATAATTATTTCCCTATTAATCTATTTGGGGTCGGTTTTTTTTTATTAAATGAAAAAAATACCCAAAATGTTTTCTTTAATTCCAAATAACTTTTTTGTTTGTGGGTGTAAAGGCACAAAATAAATTTTGTATTCGCCAAAGTCTTTTAAATCTAAATAAATCTTTGTTTGATAGAACTGGTGTCAAAACCTGTGTGGAAACATTTCGGGTATATTGCCCAAATAAAAAAAAATAACATGTTTATACCAACCGTGACAATTGGGACATAGGATGTATGGGTAAACCTAGCTAATGACCTCCCAAACCCCTGGAAAAATTGTGTCGGTCCATAAGCCAAACACCCTGTATATTTTCCTCATTAAAGTAAAAAATTAACTAACGAATTGCTAAACAAACGCGTGACAACTGCTGGTTGGTTGATTGAAAAGGGAACAGGCAATCAGGCCCCATTCAAGCTTCGATTCGGAAAGTCGTATGTCTATCTCGCTCCCTTTCGTAATGCCAAAAAAAGATAGACACGACTGGGCAGCTCACTAGACATGGGTTTCATTTTTACACGTAGTTATTTTTTCTAGAATTGTTAGTTCATTTAATCGAAACCTTATTTTCAAAGCAGGAAAAGCTGACTGAAAAGCTGGTTTTTACTTCTTCTTTGTCTTGTTATCCTTTCGTCAAAACGTGTCGGGGTCGTCTATAGCTTTGATTATATAATGTCTATAGCCTAACGTCCTCGACGCTACTCAAAAATAACGAGTCAACAAACACAAATCACCCATGAATAACCAGACTATCACAGTCCCAGCACTAGGATTTCAATGGCGGTCCGTACACGTGCCTGCCTACGGGAAGTAACGTTCTCCCGTCTGCTCCGTGCTACCTAATCCGCGCCTCAAGCGTAGTATTCAAGTCAATTGATCGTTCTTATTATGTTGCCATGAGAAGCCATCTTCACGAACTTATTCTTAGTCAAACGGTTGTCAGGGATACCTTCCAGAAACTGGACTATGTACATCAAGCTAAGATATCCAAGGTTGCTCTTACTTTATACTGTGACCCAGCGCTGAGGGTCGTCACCCCTTGTTGATTTCTCTTCCTTATTTGCTTCCAGATATTACCTATGTCCAGGCGCGGATACAGGGGGGGGGCAATGGGTGCAATTGCCCCCCCCCCCTGAACCGGATCAAATACGTCATTAGCGAAGCTTGAACTAGTTTGACTGAATTGAAACTAAACATTCTAGTTGTATATCTTGTCATGGGCGTCGCCAGGAGGAGGCAGCTGCCCTTATAGGTTCAGGATTTTAAAAAGTTATAGGTAGCTTTTCCTGCCTGATGCCATAGAATGGTATTATACGTAATAAATTGTAGCGTAAAATGGAATCACTTATATTAAAATATTGTGCGAAAAAACATTTATCAAAAAGGCTCCTTTTTTCTACCTCTGGATTGGCACTCCTAAAGGATTTTTGCATAATCGATCTATACAATAGACAAAGCCTGAAATAAATTAGGAGCCCCTTGCCCCGAGGCCTTATTTATCTATGCAATTATAGCATAATTATCTGAGGCAATGTTGTAAAAAATTTCGAGCTCGGTACGCTCGCTCTTGAAGCCTATAGTTTTTCATGAGTCTTAACTTTGTCTATAAGAGGCCCAGGTAACTCCAGTAGGTCGGTAAGAAAAGTGTTAAAATTTTCGAGCTCGTTTCGCTCGCTCTACAGACTACTTTCTCTTGAATTTATCTAAAATACGACCAAGTAACTCCTATATGAACGTTCGAAACCATTCTAACCTGTCCAAGGCAATGTAACGTAAGAATTTCGCGCTACGCCCCCCCCCCCGGCCCAAAAGCTTGCGGCCCCCTTGTCAAAAGATTAAGTATCAGTTTTTTTTTATGATTTTTCCAAAAATTGCCCCCCCCTTAAAGGAAATCCTGTATCCGCGCCTGCCTATGTCGGCTGTTCTCGAAGCTTCTTGAAAAGATATCCCAAAAGACCGGAAGATCATGTAAGTCCTCTTGGTCTTTTCCCTGGTCGCTTTCCACTGACCATGACTCTTCAGGTGTGTCGATCTTTGCATGAAGTTGTCGAAATATCACACAATATCAGCTGACCGTATCGTATATTCGTATTACCCAGTAATAAGCTGGGTTGTGGAGGTCAGATAGACAGTCGCTTCATGTAAAATACTGGTATTTAGCTGCATCCGGTTAGACTGGAAGCCGACCCCAACATATTTGGCAAAAGGCTAGGCAGATGATGATGATCAGCTGAGAACTGTGGTAGACGAGAGGTCCCTTAATAGTTTTAATTTCTTATCAGTACGGAGTCGTTTCCCAACAGTACTTTAGCTTGACGGCATTTATCCTGTCCATCCATAGGATACTTATAGCTTTGATAGGTTTTCACGTCGCGGAACCGTATGAAAATATGAAGAAAATTGAGGTGAGAAATTTAATACTTTAGTTTTGTTTCGCATATTTCGAATATTCGTTTAGCCGACCTCCATCGCCTTCATCGATCAATAAACGATCAATCTGATAATTCTTCTGCTATACTTAGTGCTCGGCCAGAGTGGGAGCGCGGTGCGTGGTGCGGTGCGGGTGCGGCAACGCATGCGGTTTGCCTGGCCAGACTGGCCGTGCGGTGCGGCGAGCGGCGCGGGTTCGGAGATCCCCGCTCCCGCCAGGGTTACCAACATAAGGGTTTTCCCCCCAAATTTAGGGGTAAATAAGAGGGATGTGATTTTTTAGGGGCGTTCTATTTTTAGGGGTACTTTTAGTGCTGGGCTAGACTGAAAACGCGGGCGCGGAGATTAGCTGTTTTTCTCATACTTTGTATTACACATGTAGCTAGGATTTCGAAAATAATAAATATAAAGATTATAGAAAATAAATAATACTAGTAAATGGCCGGGGGCCACGGCCGATGCCTGCCTGGGCTGCGGGTTGTTTGAAATGGGTTTTAGTCAGTAAAATCCAGAGCGGGAGGGGTCATTTGATGATTACCCATCCGAAAAAAAAAGGATTTTCAAGTAATTGTGGGATATTTGACTTAGCTTGAGGGGTAAATATTTTTGGGAGTTGGTAACCCTGGCGCCCGCACTTGCCGCCCGCGCCCTCACTGCGGCCACTTGTATGAACGAGCTATGGTTTGAGCAGCCTGCACGCGATTCGCGTGCGGCCCGCGCCAACTAGCCCGCGCCGCAGCCCGCACCCGCGTGCCCACTATGGACACTCCAATGAAGTTCATATGTTTGAGCTCGTGGCACCGCGCCCGCACCGCACCCGCGTTTCCACTCTGGCCGAGCACTTAGTATAATTCCTGATGAAACAGATAAGTAGCTCTTGTTGTAATTTGAGCTATTTCATTAACTACCTACCCTATTAAATTGTAGGTATGACGGAAAGGTAATTTCTTTGATGGCGCATTGATTGCGGGTAGGTATGCGTCTATTGTTCTGTTCATTAAAGAAAGGTAATAAAGTTGTAACGTTAATGTAGTTGTAAGACTTTTTAAGGTAAATACTTGGGTAGATAGGTAGGTACTTGTAGGCTCATAAATGCCAAGCGGTGCTAGCATATCAAGCTACTAGAATCTGTCAAATTTAATTATATATATATTAATATATTATTTATTTAAATGTATTAGGTTCAATTTAATTCAATCAACAGAAAAAATTGACAGTTTCGGGTACCTTGATGTGCTTGGCGTCTATACAATACGATGACAATTTGACCAAGGAACTGTTTTTTGCATAAAGATGTCTGAAAAGTCAAGGGAAAATGTACCCAAAAATGTACACATAGGTACACATTTTTGCTTGCGTGGAAATCAAATATGTGATGTCACCAATTTCATCTTGAATATATGGGTGTCCTCATCCAGTTTTGAACATAAATGAACTTCATTGATAAGATGAACAGTCAAAAATTGTATAGCTGTAGCTGAAAAGACCATTCCATTCCAACGATTACAATTACGTCTAGCATTAACCGCCACAGAATAGAATATAATTATCTTCTTCATCTACTTATAATATAAACTACCCTTACAATAATTACGATAACATCGATTACATCCACCAGCCCTGTAGGGTAGGATCCATGGCGATAGAGTCAACACGATTTCAAACGTTCTAGAAATGACTCAGTCTTGCGATTTTTTTACTGGTATTGTGAAACTAACTAAACACCACCAAATTGCGTATTACAATTTACAAAACAGCATTTACAAAGCTCTAGAAACGTACAGAACGCAATCAAAGAATACTTAGTCACCGGTTCAGTTGTATGACATTTCACGTCGCCTTAGGTACCTACCTATCTACTGGCGGGTCACCAAAATTGCACACTTTAGGATGAGAAATCAGACACGAAATTGCTCTAAACACTCATATTCTTGATGTTAGATAAATGACTTCCTGCTGGTGCCACAATAGAGGCATCATTATTCCCCGCTCTTCGTGAATAGGCCGCGCTGCCGACCTGCCGTGGGAGACTCCCACGACTTTATTGCGGATATATATTTTTTGTTTGTTCTAATTAACAGTTTTTCTAATATTCTGCTTTTACTTTAATTGTTCTTGTTCGTTCAGAGTCTGTTTTTTGGTAAAATTATGCTTAATATTAGAGTGGACTAACTTTTTTGAACGACTGTGTAATTGCGTGATCATCAAAATTGCTTACGACATGATTGGCCATTTTGCTGAAATTTTCCTCTTGCTCTTGCATGATGAAGAAAAAGATTAAATACTAGCATTAAGTTTTTATGAACGCGCTTCGCTAATGGCTCGTCGTTTAGTCGTGGAAAATAGCTTTCCGTTCCCTGTCTTTATGTAAATTATAATATTCCCATTAACATGGGGAACACTTTTTATGCAATTTAAACTATAGGTTTCCAATTAATTATTATACAATTAATAGGCTTGCATTCGAATTCTTCGTATGAAGTTCTATGCAATCTGTGTCTGTGTATTGTGTGCGAGATTGCTTATAAGAATTCGAATGCGGCGACTGCGGTGCGGCCAGGTCTGCGTTCACCTTTATAGACCACTTTATCATTATCAAAGTCAGAAATCTCAGGAAATATATGAATATTTCCTCAATCCTGCCGTCATCATCATTCAGCATGTCGTTGCTCACTTACGCCATCTTTTTAGCGTTGTATAATCAGCCTAAATAATATGCAATGTTCCCATTGCTGGATCACTGGCTTCCTCTCCATGAGAGGAAGTGAGATAGCCATGCTGGACACTTTTGTCCAGCATGATGTGATATCTTGACCCACCCTTTGACTCTTCAAAGGGTGGGTCAAGATATCACATCACATGTCTTCGAGCTGGAAAATGTGGCTGAAGCAGACTGGATGTTGAAAGCGGAGTACAGTGATGTGGCACAGCTTGGGAGAGGCCTGTGTCCAGCAGTGGACTTCTTTCTTTTCCGTGTGGTTAGTGCCTAACCTTCCCGCTTAGCATGAACGCCATTGACACGAAAGAGAAACGACAAATCTTTTGTTCATCTGCATTGAATCGACAAAATGACAGATGAACAACAGATTTGTCGATTCTTTTTCGTGTCTACGGCGTTCACATGCTAAGCGGGCTGGTGTCAGAGTTTTCATGCCGCTCGTGGGTCTTTGATTTGGCTTTACATGCCGTCGAGAAATATTTCTCAGGCATTCTGGTTTGATTTCCTCACGATGTTTTCCTTCACCGAAGCAAGTGTTACAATACGCACATTCATCCGAGGTGCGTGTCTGGGTTCCAACTCGAGCGACACCTATGACTTCGCAGTCCAACATTCACACCAATAGGCTATCAGCGGACTGAGGTAGGCTGAGTCGATTGGCATGTCTTTGTATTTTAGTTCTGAGACATCCGGCGACTTTTCTAATCGAAAATACAAATTATCCTATAGTAGCGTTTCCCATTTGGTGGCTCGCAACCCGGTACCGGGCCATTAAAAAGAAATATCGGGTCCTAGCATTCCTGCCTTGTTTTAACAATGGGATATATTCGACACAAGACCATTGATACATTTTTGGTCATCTTCTCGTGAAGAATACACAAAATTAGCTCATCAAGCAATAACTTTTTTAATACCTGTTGTGGCAACTTATAAAATGTAAAGCTGGGTTTTCAACACTAGTTTACCTTATAATAGAAATCGACTTGAAGTAGATTTTGGTTTACTTCAGAATCAGCGCTAAAACCAAAACATTGCTACTTAGTGCCTTCTTTTTACTCTGTCACTATTTACGTAGGGTGAAAACTCCAGTTACCGTTCGCTGTAACTCGACCCCACCTCACTGCTATACGCCACGGCTGCGGCTGCTGGGGAAAAATGGCGGCCATTTGTTGATCTCGGGATAAAACTTTCATCATTTTCCACGATCTTTGATTCTTTTGACAAAATAAGCTGCAGGTCCATATTACACACTAATTGTTACACAGTTTTTTTTTTTTTTTAATGTAGGTATACTTAATTTTACCAGCGGCCAGCGGGGGTGTTAAAAAGTACTGAGTGGGTCATAAAGGGGCAGTGTGAAAATTACCGGGCCATGGCTATGGCAGAAGAATGTTTGGGAAACACTGCTAAGTATAGCATTTTAGTTAAATTGTTTGCAACAAACACAATCAGTAGGTATCATCCATAAAAATTAAGTAGCCGTGTCCGGTGTCCCTCCGCTTTCGTTCGCGTGAAATTATCATAAAAAATATTACTTCTCTATTTGTTAAATATGATTTTGGGTTTTAATTGTTTTGAAAGAAAAGAAAGAAAGAAAAATATTTATTTGACGTCAGTTATTAAAGCACACACACATATATATAAAAAAAGTTACAAAATAAGGAGGAAAACATAGTATATGCTGTGTGCCTCACGGCTGCGCCAAAAAGGACCATTTCAGCATTTATGCCAGACAGGCGATGCTGTCTGACGCTGATCTTCCAATGAACCTTGAAGGGGTAGGTAAGTAACGGAAAACAGTTTCGACAAAATGTACAAATAAATGGTTACAAATAAATTTATATATAACGAGTAAATTAACTATGTACTATATAACTAACCATAACTATGTGTTTTTGTGAAGTAAGTATTATTATAAGTATTTTATTGTGTTAGAAACTAACACTGGTAACAATAAATAAAAAAACAGAGATAAGTATCTTGGCTTAACTCATTTTAAAAGAAAATAAAGTAATCATACAGCATTTGACGGAACGCTAATCCAGTAATCCTTTTTCTAAAGTAAAAGTAGCCATATTAGTAGCTATCTGTCAGTAAAATCGGTCCAGCTATTCCGGAGATTCGCCGAAACAAACAGACTGTTTTTGCTATAAGTACCGTACGTACGAGTACTGTATAAATGCACTTTCATAATTATGCATTCTTTAAAAAGCTCTTATTGTGACACTTCAATTTTATTTATTTGTATAGATAAATTCTTAAAATTCTGAAAATATTATAGGTTTTTTATCCTTTTTACGTTACGTTTACTTAATCATTTACACAAAGTATCTGCCCGGTTAGATACCCACGAGCTGCAATACGTTCGTCGTAGTCGTTTCCAGTAGACTATTGCCAGCTGTCTTTTTCATCTCTTTTCTCTGTTCTATCCTGTAACTCCGCACACCCCTCTTCCTTACACATACATACACACACACTTGCACATGACACGACTCCCCACACAAATACACTTCACACATAGGTACTATTCACATATAGGTATTATTAGTAGGTATTGCATAAGTAATTATAAATAGTAAATCTATTTTAAAGATATATCTCTTACCTTTTATTGTATAAATTCTATGTGACTACGAGATTAAGCTAGTACGCTCATAATTTGCTCGTCCACTATTTACTTATGCGAAGACACTGTCACTGCCTCCTAAGATACAGGATCTTCCTAGTTTAGGAGTCAGGGCTCAAATGTATTGACTGTACTGTACTCATCTCTCGCACACAACTTCTGTTTGCTTATTTTTCTGTACTATAATGACTGTTGTGTACTTTAATAGGTGTCAAACATCATCATCATCATTTCAGCCGAAAGACGTCCACCGCTGGACATAGGCCTCCCCCAAGTGTCGCCACATTGACCGGTCCCGTGCGACTCGCATCCAACGGATTCCCGCAACCTTCACCAGGTCATCGGTCCACCTAGTGGGAGGTCATCCAACGCAACGTCTTCCGGTTCGCGGTCGTCACTCCAGAACTTTCGGTGTCAAACATGTATTTTCCTAATAAAGACTATTATTATTATTATATGCTTTATGAGAGGGGTTTGTCATAACATGCAGTCGGCTGTTTCTAAGAGCTGATGTGGCTTCTGGTCATACCTATTAGATTATGTAGGACAGGTAGCCTAGGTGTTTTATAAAAAGATGGGTCAGTAGAGTTGTACCTTCCTTAGGCCCTGTTTAGAACCCCGGACGATGCGACCTACGTCTTGAGTGACAGTTTTTGCGTAAAAGGAAAATGGGTTGATCGCGATAAACTTGCCCCCAGGCCCCTTTTAATGGGACTTCAATAACATAACTGGCAAAATGTGGGTGGGGAATGGGGATACTATGGGTACACCTAGCACTTTATGGATTACAGGGGTGATGTTATGTGAATGTAATTATGTATACAGGGTTAGTTTTCAATGACCGGCCAAATTTTCAGAGATGGTTTAGAATCGATAATATTTTCGATAACATGAAAAAAAAACCGGCCAAGTGCGAGTCGGACTCGCGCACGAAGGGTTCCGTACCATTATTATCAAAAAACCATCCAAGTGCGAGTCGGACTCGCGCACGAAGGGTTCCGTACCATTATTATCAAAAAAACCGTCCAAGTGCGAGTCGGACTCGCGCACGAAGGGTTCCGTACCATTATTATCAAATAAAGGGCAAAAAAATCACGTTTGTTGTATGGGAGCCCCCCTTAAATATTAATTTTATTCTGTTTTTAGTATTTGTTGTTATAGCGGCAACAGAAATACATCATCTGTGAAAATTTCAACTGTCTAGCTGTCACAGTTCATGAGATACAGCCTGGTGACAGACAGACGGACAGACAGCGAAGTCTTAGTAATAGGGTTCCGTTTTTACCCTTTGGGTACGGAGCCCTAAAAACAACATTTTTTAAATACCTACAATTTCATTCCTGTCCACCACTAAAAAGCGAACGTGTGGATATTGCAACAGCACAATTCAGTTCAACAACCTAGGTAGCATTAAGAACACACATAAATTTGGCGGTGCATGCGCGCACACAAGTGCATTGATTCCCACTTGGTTTATGATTTAGGAAATTTTAAAATTAATGCTAATATTTTATATTTTTCGACAATATTAAATGAACTTTTAGTTTGATATCTAGATCTTAATTTTAAATTTTGGCTGGTCATTGAAGACTAGCCCTGTATACAGGGTGTCCGGCAACGAATGGATCACCTTGAAATGTCCCATAGCAGAAACCATAACCATTCAGAAAAAAATACAAAAAAAAAACCATCTTATAAAAAATTTCATCCGCAGATGTAGTTGGGCCTGCATAAGAATGGGGGGTCATATTACATTTTTTTGCTTCATTAATTTTTTCTCCTTGTCTACTTATATACAATTTGTAGTGATAATTCACTATGTAGGGCAGATACCAATACAAAATACAAATTAAAGTTCGCGAGTACATTCGGAAGAAGCTGGCAGCTTCGTCACAACGGTAATGTTTTCCTCATTGTTTGTCTGTTTATTTTAGTATATCCGTGTAAATGTCTTTTTACATCTATTTTAATATATATATAGTATTTGATATATATATATTTATACAGTTTGATATATATGTACAGTATTTATATATCCTTGTAGTATATCGTAGTATTAAATAAAATTATTCTCTCATTTTCAGAAGTGACTCCTACCACTGCTTGTCTCTGCACCACCTAAAGGTTGACTGGTAGAAAATGCCTATGGCATTAAGTCCGCCTCTGTACTTTGTGCTTGAAGTGTTAAATAAATACAATTATGACTTGTACCTACCATTATCAAATCTACTTGAAACCGACATTATTTTAAAATTATTGGTAACTCATGTAGGCATACATTTTTTTTTACCCAAGATGTTTAAAAATAAATTATACTTACTCATTTTCCAAAATAAATGAACTTGCTTACAGGTACCACCTGATAGTTTTTTTTTACGTATTTTTTTTTCTAAATGGCCATAAGTTCTACTATAAGCCATTTCAAGGTTATCCATTAATTAGCGGACACCATATAAAGGGTGTAAAACACCTCTTAACGAAGCCGAAAGGCACTTGTTCTCCTCGTTATTGCGATCATTTTTTTGTTCTACACCATATCTGGGAACCTTCTAGTTACGGAAATATTGTGGGTCAAAGTTCCAACTTTTTGACAAGTTTTTTTTTTAAATACTTACAAGTTTTTAATGTAAGATTTTTACTTTAAACACCTCCACAACCCCCGTACTATTCAACCCATCCATCAGCACAATGTTATAAGTGCGTAACATTGAGTTCTACCACAAAACATGATTTTTCACCCCCAAAAAAAAGTCGTTTTCAGCAATAATTTTTGCATAAATTAGTTTGATGTACAGAATGCTTGGTTGACGGCTTCGTGATGAGGTCTTTTACACCCTGTATAGAGGATTTTGCGGGGTATTTAAATAAAATAAAACAATAAAAATATCATTGTGACTCATGTTTACAACCACTCACAAATGCAACATTTTACTTTAAAGCGAAATTAATAAAACAAAAATAATTTAATTGTCATCGGACTCATGGCATGAAACTGACAATAAATTTTACACAAAACTTATAATAAATTCCTTTACCTATTTAATAAATACATGTTACCTAGGTATGTATTTTATATAGATGTTATGCTAAACGGTTACTTTTATATAAATATAAAAACATCTAAATTCATTACGACATCTGTGTGTTTGCTAAATTTTTATCGATATTCTTTTTAGCGACTGTTTAATCTCGTGTTTATCGATGTAAAATGAGTACATCTCTATTTAAATCGACAGAAGTCTAGCAACACTGCAGATGTCTATGACTCTGATTCACATCAAAGAACGTTTTAATTATTTTAGTATATTCCGGTAAGTATAAACAGTGCTAAAACTAATTCACGAGTAAATATATCTAGTTCCTGAACTGTGATTATAAATTCCTATTTCCTGCAAACAGCGCTGAATGCTAGGCACTTAGTAAGGCATAATTAGCAATGCTAGATAATTTCATACCATGTTACGTTACCAAAACCTAACTATATTGTAACAGATCTTTTCAACAACCTTTATCTTATATTAAAAGTTTAAAACCAATAAATATGACATAAAATAAAAATAAAAATGAAAATATTTTCTAATTTGGGTAGATTTTTTTTCCGTATTATAAATATTTCCTATTTCTAGATTTCTGAAGTTACGTATATCAGTTAGCCATATCCAAGAGAACAAGAAGAACAAATACCTATAATAAGGTCGTTGTACTTACTACTACTTTAACTGAATGGATTTGGGTTACCAGTAACATCGTTTTATATCTAGATATTATAATATTTCGATTGTAATGTATGGACGGATATATTTAATCTACAGTAATTTTGTTAGACGTGAATGTAAAAAAGTAATGCGATCACAAACATTGTGCATCAAATTTATCTACAATGATACAGCGCACTTGCGACACAAATACAGTGTGACCGATACATCTCGACCGGTGGCAAAATAAGGAACTAAATTCAAATCTCATTCAACTTTATATTGTTAATTTTTGTCTTGCAAGTGGCGCCATCTGCTACCAAGATATACCAGTCACACTGTACGCAAAACATGAATAATAAGCATTCGTTCTGACTGCAAGTAAATGCTTAATCCTATGTTTAATATACCGCTGGGAAGCGTGCGAACTTAACGGTAAGCGGATAAAAAATTATTGTGTCTATGGTTCTTTCACAGTTAGTTGAAGACCCATACCAAAAACAACCTTACTGCATTAAGAATAAAGATCAATGTTATTTGAGAGAATTATCAGTTGCAGCAACCGAACATCGACCTTATTGAAACGGTTTTATGTTTCACTATCATTTTGACAATCAGAAATAAACGTACTGTGAAAGAACAGTATAATTATTCGGAATGTTTGACTACGATGACATAACCGGCCATGTTGGTGTTACTTGACGCGCACGGACCGTTGCTTGTTCATATTCGTCAGCATGAGGGAGATGTATGACGTCAGCAAGTCATCCATCTTGTACCCCAAGGATGTTTCGCACAACAGCTTGGAGCCCCGTACGAGGTTGCCGATCGTCATGTGGAAGTAAGTGTTGCCAGACGACCAGTTTGATATTCTCGTGAATGGGTGGGTTACTAGGATGTCCTGGAAAATTAAATGGGGTATCGTGAGTCGATTATTCCATCACATTTAAACAATAAAATACTCAGAATTGAGAAAGGTGCAATCGTAATATTGACTGTGATACAGATGTAGAAACCGAAACACTCGGGATTGCTACATGAAGGGTGTAAAAAACCTCTTATCGAAGCCGAAAGGCACTTATTCTCCTCGTCATTGCGATCATTTTTTTGTTCTACACCATACCTGGGAACCAGTTACGGAGATATTGGGGTCAAAGTTTTAACTTTTTGACTTTTTTTTTTAGTACAAGTTTTTAATGTAAGATTTTTATTTTAAACACCTCCACGACCCCCGTACTATTCAATCCATCCATTAGAACAATATTTTGAGTGTATTACCACAAAACATGATTTTGCCCCCCCAAAAAAGTCGTTTCCCAGGAATAATTTTTGCGTAAAGTTACTTAGTTTGATGTACAGAATGCTTGGTTGACGGCATCGTGATGAGGTTGTTTACACCCATTATTTCCAAAAGCCATTTTTTTTTCGATACTTGTTGATTCCATTAAGGTTACAGGAATTCCAAAATTGGGGAATTAAGCTAAAGACTAAAACAAAACTCTCACCTTCGATTGTGGATGTATCAAGCTAACTCCATGTTTATTGATAGCGATCAGCAGCAGCTCAGGATAATTTGGCTCCGTGGTCTGCTTAACCTCGAAGAAGGCGGACCCGAACGTCGGCCAGCGATAGATGACCTTCAGGAAGGTGATCTTCGCGTCTTCGGGAGTCATGCCAGCGTCAGTGTTGTATGAAGCTACGATCGCTCGCTTCCAGTCAGCAGAACTCTGTAGTTTGATCAGATCTGCTGGGATCAGCTCGCGAAGCATTTGCCTGGAAAGAGCAGGTAACCGTGATGTAGCACATTCAACTTAATTTTTTTCGTTGATAAAATCTTCATGTATTTTTTCGAAAAAAAATCGGCTTGGTATTGATTTAATCGATCGCACATTGTTTTTCATCGTTTTGTATACAAATAATCATTATCATAGATCGATTTGATTTTGATCAGAGACAATATTTTACTGACATTTATGCATAATCTTTTTTAGCTAATAGACGGTAGTAACGAAATTAAAAAGAAGTGGTCTTAGAATTGAACCCTGAGGAACGCCTCATAATTTTTTTTTCTTCCCCTTGAATTATTGGGACTCTAATTCAAAATTAACCAAATATGGGGAATTTTAAATAAGAATCTTTTATCATGATTTAATTATGTAACCTCCATATTTTTTTGTTATGGACTGGTTAATTAAACGTCATCTGAAACAAAATACGTACGGAATCGCCTGCAACTCTTGCTTGTTATCCCCGAACCTTGCCCGGTACGCTAGGGCAGCCAGTCGAGCGGCCTCCTCCCGACCACAGCGGTGGTACCCGCGCAGCAGCTTGGGCAACTCCTGGTGGAAGTGGAAAATCACGTCCGCCGCCCGATCCTTGCCAGGGACTGTGTTCGTCCAGAGCTTCTTCATGAAGAACACCTGGGGGATAGAGGTAAGGGGATCAATTTAATTTGGAAAAATTTCTGGGGGGAAGAACTCTACTTATCCATAGCTAATCCAGTAATTAATTTATCAAGTTTCTGTGTAATAATAAAGTCCTACAAATGTTAAGTAGGTGATCGACGAATGTCACCACTGGCCAGCATAAGAAATGTGTCAACAACTCAACATTAATTTAAGCAAAATTGTGACTGACTGCAAAGGTGTAATTTTCAGATTTGTTTTTTTTTTTATTTATATTTTTCTAAAGAATTGTAGGACTTTTAGGTAGTCAGATAAAATATTCAGTTTGTTGCATTACCTGGTAGGTGAACTGCGGTGTGATGCCGTCACGCGTAGGCCGCGCCTTCTTGATCCAGTCCGTGAGGTGTCGCACGAAGTCGAAGAAGAAATCGCCCTCAGGAACCGATATCACCTTATCAGCTATCTTAACGAATAAACTAAAGCCTTCACTAGATCTGAGATTCAGTCTCTGAGCTATATTTTGACAGAAGTCCTTTGCTCTAGTAGACGAGTCTACTTCAAATGCTTCGTCTGTGTCATCAGGGAAGTAGACCTTGTGGAATATCTGAGTAGTCTTATGTTGTATAGCTTCCACCTCCACTTGGTGTGGCGGATACTTTCTCTGCCCATTCCTTAATGTCTTTTGAAGTCTTTGGAGTGAATCTTGGGCTATCGGATATCTCCTAGTCCTCAAGAACAGTGTTAATTCTCTAAGCAACCCTTGACTACATGCAAACAAACCTGTGGCCAACCACATCAACTCCCAACCTCGTTCTTCCGACATTCTGTTTCGGTTGTCAGTCAGTTGTTTCATCACTTGGCAATATATTTCGTCCCGCAATATCTCGTGTTTTAGTGGGCCGTCGAAAATGTGGTCTGTGTACTCATTACCGATACGAGGACGCTTCGAAGGCAAGTCACCCATGTACTTTAGAATGGCAGTGAACGCGAAACATGCCTCTTCAGCTAGTTCTTCTTTTGCTTGCAGTTTCTTTAACAGAGGTTGCTTCACTGGCTCTCTAGAGTGCCGCCATAGCTCTTCAGATCCTCCCCTCTTGGCCGTGGAAAGTGTAAGTGCTTTCGATACAGTGCGTTTTGGTGGCAACCGAAAATGATCCATAGCATATTCTAACAAAGTATGGGGCTTATCTTTTATTTCTGTTCCATTGTATGTGGCAGTTGGCGCTTTACGACCATGCGATGCACCTTCTTGACAGAACAGAGTCAATATGTCTGGAGGTGGTTTAGTCAGTGCTGGTAATACATAGACGGTCTCCGCAGGGAAGTCACCCCTTTCCATAGTCCTCTCGCAGCGACCGATGCACCAACCATTGTTCAACACAGATTCCCCTGTACTATCCTCTTCTAAAATTATCAGATCTCCTTTGTTGAATGTTAAGAAACTAGAACCCTCGCCAGGGGCTTTGTAATCTTGTAGTGCTATTACGAATTTGGATCGCTTCTTCAGACCTTCCAGGAAGTATACAACTAGGTCTCGAATATCTTCAGCGTTAGGACTTTGGAATGTGAACTCTTCACCACGAACAGTAGACAGACTGAAGGTTTGTGTGAACACTTTGTTAGTTTTCTGACTGGAAACAGTAGTTATTTCAGGGAATGACAATTCTAATAGTACTTGTTCTTGATCATCTACAACATACACACCGGTCCAATTCACTGCTATAATGACATCGTTTTTCGGTAGATTTGGCCCAGAGTTTCTATAAGCTTCGTAGAATCTAGAGAATAAAAGCGGCCACTTGAACTTTGCATAACTCACTACGTCTTCTTTCACTCGATAAGCAGGGATTTTTTCTTTTACATAATAACTCTTTTTATACGCTTGCACCACTAGAGCACCCCACCGGTCAACTGCTTTTTCAACACCAGTTAGACAATAATCTGGTATGTAATTTGGCAGTAATGTATACAGTCGTTCGGTGTTCATATCTTGTCCGTACTCGATGTAATACTGTTGAGCGGCTATCATTGCTAAGTCTTCTTCTTTATCACATCTATATTCACCGAATTTAACACCTCTAACCACCTGCTGGTAAATAAGATTGGTAGCCACTTGATCCTCTGTAGGATCGTGCCACGGAGCGAATATTTCTTTTCTGAAGAACAACCTCCATGGCGCGTTCCTTTCTTGAGCACCTTGTTCCTTAGCGTACTGTTCGCACTGAGATATTGCATCCATAACGTGATCTCCTCCACTGCCGAGTGAACTGACCTTGTCGAACAAAGCAATGTATAGCGAGAAACCGAATTGGTCTCTCAGACCAATTTTATCAGATAACTGATTACACAGTTCTCTCGCAGTTGTTGCCGAGTCCGCTAACAAGGTCTTCGTGTTGCCATCCATGAAAGTTATGGGTAACATTATAGGCTTTTTCGACTTCGTTGCTTGAAGTTCTAACCACGAGGGTGGTTGGTTTCTGGTTCCATTGTTAAATGTGCGTTTCAAACGGTCTTCACAATATGGCGCGTAGCCGGGAGGACCCTCCCTGATGAAAGCCCGCAGGTAATTGACAAACTTCTCACTAGGAGCAAAGCATCCGACACATAACGAAAGTAAAATCCATCCTCTGGCGTGAGAGGACTTCGAAGGATTGTTTGTCAGTTGCTTACAGATCTGACAATATATTTCGTCCCTCAACTCAGCCCGTAGAATACCGTGCCCAATAATGAAATGTAATTTTTCTAGATTTGATGTTGGGCGAGATTCTAGCCACGACTGATAGCTGTCTGCTGTATACTCCTCATCCTGGAAAAGACACAAGAGTTTCATTATTATTTGAATCTTAAAGAAACACATGACTATGAAAATTAATAAAGAACGAAACCTACCTGCAACTTTCTCCTCACATCCTCTCCTAACTTGTTCTTTCTCTTCAGCGTCAAAGACACAAGCTTGTGTCTGATAGACCTCGGCTTCTGCTTGTTCAGATACGCATCAGGGTCCACGCCCATCATCTGAGCTTCTTGAAACTCCTTGGATCTGATGAAGTTCCTGCCGAGGGTAGCTGTGACTTTGGACATGACTGATGTGTTGTCTCTGTCCATTGTTTGGTACCTTGGCTCCGGTAGGTCCCCAGTGAACCGGAGTATTGTGATCCATAGTGCTTGCGCTGCCTGTAATAAGTTTTGAATGATTAATTTATCAGTCGCGTAACAACATTCTTATTTGAATCGATTAGATTAATGACACTTGATTGCAAAAGCACTTTGGCGTTTATTATAATTTTCTTACCAGTTGGTCTCCTTGCGTATGCAGAGGCAATAATGGATGCTTCAGTGGCTTCCTCGAGTACTGATGAGTGACATTTCCTTGGAAATATGTCGCTGCGAACTTCTGGAACTTGAACTCCGATAAGTCTTCCTCGTCTTCCGATGTGGTTTGCATTGGTGTTACCATCTGGATATGAATGAAAAGTGGCTTTAGAATAGACGTATATTATACTTGTAGATTGATTCAGAATAAATACTGATGCAATGTTCAGATCTATACAATGGTAACCCAGGTGAGTGCATTGTTAAATATTCGTATGGTTGAGAATACAAACACTAAGTAACGAGACTGAACAGATGCTATGAATACATATGGGGACAATAATGAGAAAGTATCTTATCTGCAATTTATGAATTAATATGTGCGAAAGTAAGCCAACGCTGAAGATAACATCAATATTGAAAGTCTGAATGAAATACCGAGACTGGAATGATCTTTGAGAAGATGTGAATAATCTGATAAAAATCAGAGATAGAAATGAAGTGCATTGACATGGACCTTGTGTGCTAGGTAAGTAATTAACACATTTTGTTAATTCTGGCTGATAGCGATTTCTGCAATTCATTTCTTCATTGTGCTTTTTTGTGAGCAGCATGAATACTCGTATCATCTTCGTAGTTAGATAACGACCAAAGACTAAAAGATTCAATATACTTAAACTAAACTGAATTATGATTCAGAGAGAAGAAGGGGACTGTGAATAGTACTCATGACGTTAAGAGGAATGCAACTACTGCAGGGGATACAATTATGTTCATTTGCATTGCCTTTATTTAATTATACAAAATATCGTTAACCTCGAAGTTTATTTCATAAAGCGCTTAGTTTCTTCAAGAAAAGTTGGACCTGCAATAAAACCTTGTCAAATAAACATTACCTCTTGCTGATCTGCTCTTTGCTGCGGCAGATCACTGAAGACCGAGGTATCCTTAGGGGCCGGCGCCTCACTGCTGGAGTCGGGCAGGAAGTCAAACATGGCCTCCACCAGCTTGCTGTCATCCACAGGCTCGTCCTGCTTCCTCGCCGCCTCTTGGAGTAACGTCCTCTTCGCTTCTAGCTGCTTCTTCTCTTCTAGAGCCAGTTCTGCTTCACGCCTTTCCAATTCGTACATGCGTTCCTGTGGAAATAAAATAAAAATAAGTTTATTGGCACAGAAATCCTTTGTATACAATAGCAATACATTCCACATAGGTATACATTTAATTTTCGGAAAAGGCTGTACAAATATTTAAAAACCCTGCCTCCTAAACTAGGGGTACCCTGTGACCTAGGAGTCAGTGTTCTACTGTAACTTCGTGTTCAAAATAAATCTTTATTTGTGTGATAATAAACCTATTTGACCTGGTTTAACTATGCTATGAATGTGTGAGAATGTGTGTAAGGGGGGGATGGCTGTGTGAGTGGGATGTGGTGTGGTGAAGTGTAGTGTGGGGTAGTGTGGTGTGGTGTGGTGTAGTGTGGCGAGGTGTGGTGTGGCGTGGCGTGGTGTGGTGTATGACAAGGGGAGTGTGTAGTCGTGTGCGTAGTAAATAAAGTAAGATGATTGTATTATAAAACATAAACAAGCTTGTAATTCCTGAAGGGTTAGGCAGAGGTGTATCTAATAGTACACCCACATTCCTCCAGTTATGTTTACGTCCCATTTAATAGGGGCTTATTGCCATCAACCGGGCGCAAACCCAGACTCAGTGGCTGCTACTAAGAAATTCGTGATGGAATACCTAATAAAAAATTGCCAATTTCCCCGTCCCAGGAATTCAACCCAGGACCTCATGCTCGTCAGTCGTGATTGCAACCACAAGACCACAGAGGCAGTAACTTGAAATGGTTAAGATAATTTCAAGCATTCTTAGTTCTTACTTATCAACGGAACGTTTTATGATTATACCTCACTATCGTATCGTTAATTTTTCTAGGTATTTCCGTGACTAGATCTTAATTCAGATGTTCAGTTCCAGGTAGACGATAATCTAGTCTCTTATCTCTTTGATATCAATAATAAACTATGTGGACAAAGGTGCGCTATTACACAGACTATTATCTACCCCTTCGTGACAATATAAATATAGATACCTATAGCCTACTTTGGTACAGCTACCAAAATAAATAGTCCGTATGCACAAAACACAACTGTCATTAAATTTTAAATTAAATAAATTCCTTACATTTTTAAATAACAATTCAAAAAATATTTATAAAAGATTTAAACATATAAAAAATTGTAGCCCACACCGGTATCGGGAACAGGGTCATTATTATTATGATCTTATTAAACTCACAATAAATCCACCCACATACGACATGTCAACATAATTAGTATTAAATGTGACATTGTTGCAAAACTTCTCGAACCACAAGTTCATCATTACGCTCCGACCACTAGGTACCACACACGTCTAGTTAACTCAAAAGATTACTCCGCATTACTACATATTACGGCAGCTATCGGCAGGTTGCGGGTTACGTTATCATGCAGGATTATTAGGAAACACAGTCGCGTTCGGAATGGCATGCAGAATAAATATGACAGCGAGCGCAACTCATTTCATGAATAATGACACCAGAAAAAATGTACATCAATAAACCACCATAGGTTCTGAACGCAAGAATCTGCAGCAGCAGTCACTAAAAAAGCACTAAGGTACAAAGAAGTTGTTAATTCCCTCAAAAAGAATATATTATTTATTTTTCGGAAAATTTTATATTCCAACGACACGAAATTAAAAAAAAAATGATGCGCGGGGGGAGGTGTTACAAAAACAACAGTTTCCACTTCACAAAAATTGTGTATTGACATAATATCAAAAGTTAAATTCGCACCAATTGTAATGTCATTCCGAATACAACTGTGTTACAGAATACGCCCGCGGACTAACCAACCACGGCAACCGATTGACTGCAGCGGGTACTGCAGGTTGCACCGCTTGCGCAAGGAGACGCTTGATTGATTGGACGATACTGATCAATTACGCAAAACTAGTGCCGTCATTAATATAACACTTGTTAGCACCTCATTACCTTTGGTAATTAGTTGCGGAATAACATTTTTACGAAGGAATGTTATTGCTGCGGTTAGACAGTTGAGAAACTACTGGTCTTTCTCTTTTTGTGAGTTTGTAAAAAGCAAAGATGAGAAAATGTTAAGAAGACATGCCGCTTCCGCTTGTGTAGGTATTTAAGTAATAAGATGATCTCGAAAACCCGTGGCACTCTCCCAAAAATTTTGTCAAAGTGCAGACACGTATTCAATTGATTTTTTTTCATAGCCTATTTTTTTTTTCTCTCTCTCCAAACCTTGAGTATTTTAATTCTGTGTCACTGTTACCAGGTAATTAGTTAGGACTTAGAGCAGGGAAAACTTTTATTTATGCACGTAAACTAAACTCAATACGTATAAAACCGGAATGGTACAAAATAGGAAAGCTTTCAAAAACTTTAACAGGATGCGACAAACGGCGCTACGCTGTAGAAGGATACGTGCTACGCCGTAGCCCAGGCGCGTAGCGCGCTTTGTCAATGACATGATTGGAGTTCTACTACATAGATTTCGTCCTAATCACAGTATTGATAATTATATTTATCTGATGTAATATTTTAATATTATAGATGTCGAGCTTACCCGGAAACACAGAAGATACCAGAGGGCTCTATAGGACAGACTTTCGTCAACGTTCGGCAAGTGCAACAACGGACGCAAACATAATTCTTTAACTTTTTTACTATATTCACTATTTTTCATTGTCACTAAACTACCTTCTTTAAAAAAAAAACAACCATTTGACCAATTTTTTTTTTAAACTAGTCACATTTTTTTTTTTTTTTTAATGCATCGAGTGTTTTCTTTGGCAGTACACTATCTAAATGAATTAGAAATAGAATGTAAAGTTAGTCATTATCTGAGAAGATAAAGCAATAGCGGCGTTTTAATTTGATTTATTATTTAGTTAATTTAACTATCTATCGATCGAAGGTGATAAGAATTGATGTAACTCTTATCGCAATATTAGAAGCATTAGACTCTTAGTCCCAGAGTTTTTTTTTAAATTAATTTTCTTTAAACCACGTTACAAAAATCTTTCAAGTAATTATTGAGACCGAGTCATTCAGTCTTCAGAATCAAAATCATTTATTTGTATTTTCTACGAAATTACATTTTTATTTAAAAAAAAACGGCTGGGCCCTTAAAGCTCAGCTGCGGTGCCCTGAAATAGTGACACGAGGTTGCGGCAGACCACAAAGGAGATGTTGGGACGAACTGGATGTCTTCCTTGAGAATTGGAATGAGTTTCATTCCAATCATTCACTCATTCCAATTCTCAAGGCAATTCTCAATTCTTATTCCTTCCAACGGTCACGATTCTGTGTTCAGAATCGTGACCGTTGGAAGGAATGGAGGGAGGCCTAACTAGCGTACGTTTTTTTTTTCTAAATTTAACTTTATAAAAAAACGGTCGTTGCAAATATTAGCGAGTCACTCCAAGACCATGAGGGATAGGCAAAAATCATTTTGAATTTTTGCCTATCCCTCTGTTGGTGTTCTCACTCATACAGTCAGTGAATTGAAATGTTAAGCGCCATAATACTGACACTACAGTAGGTGACATACCCTAACTACGTCGAAAAAGAACAATATGTATAATATGAACTACAGTTCGGCCGCTGAGAGAATGCGTTCCTGACAGGTCGCGAGTATTAGTATTATTGGTGATGTTATATAACTTATAGCTTATATAACTAACCTATTATTACCCTTTTTACCCTATTAACAATTAATATTAATTAAAACAATATCATTAAATCAATTATCAATAAATGTTATATTTTCGCGCTAAATTTTTGTACCAACTGACAGACGTCAGGAACGCATTCTCTCAGCGGCCAAACTGTATACTTATGTCATGCAAAAACAACACGCTGTATTACTACACCGAATAATCGAAAAACAATCTACGTATATGTAAATCTTACTGATTACTATATAATAGGATTACACAATCCACTCCTTAGTTTTATACATACATAGTTAATTAGTATAATTTACTAAACAGACAAAATAATAATATTTTGCTATGATTACGTTACATTATGATACATAGATTTTACGATAAATGATATCGATAACCTGAATATAATTTATTAATTTACGGGTTTTTATTCAACTTTAGGGTTTATTTATTGTGAATCAGTTTGTGTTCCTGATATTTTTTCTTTAAAATATTCGGGAAAAGTGACTTACGGCCGTTTTATATTAATTACTTACGTATAACTGTTAGTTAATATGCCTACGTCCGTAGCTATCGGTGTTTCTATAAACAAAGTTAGCTTGGAATATACTATCCGCGTCACCTACCAGTCACTCAAAGGACTGTGATTCATAAAAAAACAAAGAAAGCTTTTCTGAGACGTTTTGTTTCTAACGGTCCGTAAGCTAAATGTCAAACATTTAGAGATAGCAACCTTCCGTTAACTGTTAGTAAGTTATTAAAAATGACCCTTAATGATCTATGGCCAAAGTTACGATTAAGTTGATGTTTACAAGGCGCAGCTGTAAATATACAGTATGTCACAACAAGACTCGACTCTTGACTCAAGAGTCGAGTCTTGTTGTGACCTACAAGGTCTAAACAGACCCTTCAAGAAGCCGTCAACCAAGGATTTTGAACATCAAACTAAGTAATATATAAAACGGGAAAACAGAAGACGGGAGTTTACCTTTGATTAAAAAAGATATTTTTTGAAAATATTTTAACTAAGTAGGTACTTTAGCTAAAAGATCTTGATTATGTAAAAATGGTGATATAATCTCTTTTTAGCTAACATTTAGCTAATTATGAATCGTGAATATGCATAATTTTACTAGACAAAACAACATAAAAAAATAGCTATCTTATCATAAAAACAAACATTGCAACTTTTTAATTTGCAGCTGTTTTGCACTTTCAAGTTTGCCGACTCGGTTATCGACATTTAAAATTAAAATGTAAAACCATCTCGATCTGATATGAATGCTGAAAATATCTGGCATTGTATTTAAACTGCAAAATAACTGTGAACTTGCAACAATGCTAACCGAATTTATCACAGTAGATTGTTATCAAACGGAAATTGATTTAAAATCATTTCAGTGCTGTTGAATGTTGATGTGCCGTTGGAGTTTAATCACTCCAAATTACCGTCTCATTTTCACCAACAGCAAATAACTCAGAAAACACGTCTTTAAAAATAATATTTAGGTAATTGCTTATTATTTAACTAAATAGAAATATATATATAAAAAAAATAGTAATAATAATTGTCTGTCTAGTACTAATCTAGTCTAAACTGACTGTGATCTAGCGCGACTGCTGAGCAAGAGGACCTGGATACTATCCCCGGGTCGAGCAAAGTGCATCATTATCATCATCTGCCGACCCGATTGGCGCAGCGGTAGTGAGGCTGCCTTACGTTCATAGGGTCCCGGGTTCGAATCCCGGTCGGAGCAAATGTTTGTATGATGAGCATGGACATTTGTTTTCGAGTCATGGATGTTTATATGTATAATAAGTATGTATTTACAAACAAAAAGTATCTATGTAGTATATCAACTATCTGGTGTCCACGACACAAGCCTCGTTGCTTAGTGTGGTACTAGATGGCGCTGTGTGTAATGTCCAGCAATATTTATTTATTATTTATTATCTGCCTAGCCCTTTCCCAACTATGTTAAGGTCGGCTTCCAGTCTAACCGGATGCAGCTTAATACCTGTATTTTACATGGAGCGACTGCTTATGTGATCTCCACAACCCAGTTAGTACTGGCTAATACGATACCCCTTGGTAAGGCTGGTTGTCAGACTTTTTGGGTCACTGACAACCTGTAACGACTGTCAAAGATCTGCAAATGACAGCCGGGACCAACGGCTTAACGTGCTTTCCGAGGCACGGAGGAAACCCTGTTTGTAATGGGTGGTCACCCATCCACAGACCAACCTAGGCAAGAACGGCTTAACCTAAAGAACGACCCGAGGGGCTGTTTTTATTGTTTTTATGTGGCTAACCACGGGTCGAAAAAAATTGCATACCATCAGGAATTTCTCAGTAACACCCGCACGGAGTTTGGATCTGTGCCATCTGTGATCTGTGGGTGTACTATGGCCGTGTAATTATGTTATGATGCTGGTTTTCAGTTAGCGACGATTTTCTCTATCTAGCTAACTACATCAACATTCTCTCTTACCCGATAGTTGTGCTCAGCGATCTCCTTGGCCCGTGTGTTGCCCTGCGTGTGCAGACGCAGCTCCTCCTGGCGGCGCAGGCGCAGCGCCTCCGAGTGCGCGCGCGCCTCGCCGCGCATGCGCCGGTAGCGCCGCATGCACAGCAGGCGCCGCGCGTGCGACTGGATCTTCACGATGGCCCACATCTTGTGCCCGTACGAGCGGCGGACTAGGTAGCCGCGGGCTGCCGCCTGTGCGAGAGGTAATAGATAATTATATTAGAGTTTATAATTTTCGAAATTTGAATGTATTCATTCATTCATTCATTTAGCCGTGTGGTATCCGGCACAGTAGAATAGAACCAACCCATTACACTTGCGCCCACAAACACCTTGCGCCTCCGTAGACCAGAGAATGGGCAGCAGCATTTTCTGTTAGTCTTTCATCACTGCGATCTCCAATCCGCCTGCCAAGCGTGGAGATTACGGCAAATTCCTCCCATCATGGGAGAGGCTTATGTCCAGCAGTGGACGTTATGGGCTGTTGTTGTTGTTGAATGTATTCAAAGCAGCTGTAAGTATGTATGTCAGGTACTGACACCACTACTACTTGCTCTTGTTTACTTCAATACTCATGGTGTGTCGGAGTCCCTCGTACTTTGTTCATTAAAGGTTTTTGTTTTCCGAAACATCGGGAGCGATTCCCAGTTAAAAACAAGTTTAAAAGTTCTACAAAATGTGTAGGCATTATATGGGCATCATCTACAAAATTGAACCCGTAACTCCTTGGACTGCACCTCATATTTACCCTTATTTAACCCTGCAGTACCAACTCTAAACCTCATCCAGCATACATTTTCTTTTTTTAAATTATGATGAATTGTGTACGTACCTGTAAAGACACAATGTGTCCACGAAGATGCCTGAACCGATGAGCCAACACTCGTGCACGTATCAGAGCTTGCAGTCTTGCATACCCAACCTTCATCTTGTTATACCTAATCCTCTGCAACTTGCCTCGCCAATGACGCTGAATCAAAATGGCCGCCGCACGCATCTTCAAGAACCGTCTGCGGTACACCCACCCTCGAATAGATCTCTGCAGGATTAATATCTTTCTAGTAAGCACTCTGTCTCGTTCTTGCTCCAGGAATAAATCGTGAGCATCCTTCAGGAAAACTTTGGTGTGACCCAACTGGTAATCAGACTTGCCAAGGACTGTTGCACAGATCTTTGCAGTAGCCGGACGACAATCAGTCTTATGCGCAGGTGGAACCCCGGATATCAAGAACCGGTATCTCTCAACGAACTCTTTGAAGCTGTGCCTGATGGGATACCCAGCTCTCCTGATTCTGATTGTCTCCATCATACCAGAGTACCTAAGTTGTCTGCAGCAAAGGCCACGGTCGAACATCATTGGTTTCTTGAATTCATTTGGTTTGATACATCGGATGAAGAACGGCTGGCATGTTCCTAATGTTCGCATCAATAAGTCCAAAGACTTCTTGAACTGCGTTGAAAGTGTCGGAGTTCGTTTCCGCGTTTCAGATCCCATGGCGATGTCATCCTGGAAGATATGCTGTAGGAACTTGTTTGTAGAAATATGAACTAATTGCAACAAATCTGCGCTAAACGTGTCTCGGTTCTTCTCGAGGAAACCTCGCGTATCGTAAAACACTATCCCAGCGAAGTGGTTGAGTCCAAAACTAGTGTTTATATCTGACTTTGGCTTGAGGTAGTTTCTGTGCAGACCGTGGGTCTTGTGTAGCTTAGCTAACATCGTTTGGTCAGTACCCTTTGGAAACTTCGACTCTTCGTCAATTAAAGCCATAATATTTAGTTGTTTTAACGCGATCAGATCCAAGGCATCTTGGTTGTCAACGAATTCGATATGCTGCCAGTTAATTCCTTCATGGTTATATTCTTCTTGTTCCAATTTAAATATATGCCTAACAAAGAACTGTTGTAAATTCTCGTTAGCAAAATTGATACAGAACTGTTCAAAGCTGTTTTGATCGAAATTTTCGAAACCGAAAATATCTAAGACACCAATGGCGGTTCGCATTGTCGACTTTGGTCTGTAGATTGCAGCGTTGATTTTCTTGACGATGGTTACAAATAATCGTCCATAGATACCTTTGACGAATGCGTCTCTAATGTCAACTGACTGGGTTTTGCTGAGGGTCGATATTACTGTTTCTCCATGAGCAAACAGTGTCTTTCTAGTAAGAGCGTCAATAAGCGACTGCATGGGTACACCGAGCAAAGTCGCTACCCTCCTTACATTCGCTTGTTCTATAATTTCAGTTGCATCTAAGTTATCGACGACCGTTGCTTCGTATTTAATGTTACCAGTGTGTAAGACTGCAGCTAACAGCTTCAATATTTCCCATATTTCTGGCTCAGTGAATAATAAAACCTTCATGGCTGATCGTATGTCTGCGAATTCAGCAGCATCGTCTCTGCCTTCACAAGTGAGACTTCCTCCCTGGAAAAGAATTAGATATTTAAGCCATAAAATCTTAATATGAGAACTTATTTTAACGGAAGAAGATAGTCATCTCAGGATTCCTATTTAAACACGATTATTATCAAATGAAATATGTCATTATAGTAAATGACTAAACACAGTTGTTGGTATTCCCATTCTTAATCAAATATATGATTCCGGCTTTTAATTAAAGCTTAGTTTACTGCGTCTTGCTGTTTGGTACAATGAACAATTGGTTTTGTTTTAAAAACAAAAAAAATGTACATGAACTTTCTAATAACTACCTACTTCTAACTATTTCCTTCTTGAGTTAAGATGTTTTATGTGCTTATATCTACTTGTCCTTCTATATCACTCACCCCAGATAAATATCTATATTCAGACGGATCAGTCAGTTCCAACTTCTTCTTCTCTTCTTTGGACAGTCCTGCCAGCAGGCAGTAGAACACATGGTAGTTCCTCTCCTCGGCCCCCTGGGAGACTATTCTAGACTTCTCTAGAAGGTACTGCTCGATCTTGGCGCCTTCGATGACACCACCGTTATTGAAGTGAATGTCGATGTACTTGCCGAATCTCGAGGAGTTGTCGTTTCGGACGGTCTTCGCGTTGCCAAAAGCTTCTAAGATGGGATTTGCTTCTAGAATCTGAAAAAGAAATGGTCTTTTGTTTATAATGGGAATATTTTATGGTGGATGAAAGAAATGAGAATATTGTAGCTTTCTAACTTTCTCTTGTTTCTGCTAAGTATTGTGATATCTATTGTTGTTATTAATTTTATTTTTCAGCTATTTATTGCAATGCTTTTAATGATTGGGACTTCATAAAAGATTTCAAGTCTAGATTTGAGGTAGACATCATTACCTAACATAAATCTGCCCCATAGCTTCAGACCATAGCACCGTAAGGGTTTAATTATGGATTTCAAGTCTGGAATTGAGGTAGACATCATTACCTAACATAAATCTGACAAATATTTACGATGAGATTATAATTCCACAGATTATGGGACCCATAAAATTGCCCGCTGTTGTATTGCAGTACTTAGGTATCTTAATTAATTATGTCCGAAAGATGTATCTGATTGCAGATTTTAATCTTACATGCATGGGAATATCACTTTTATTTGTGACAATTTGCTTAATCAGGAAACAACAAACATGTTTCCCTATTTCTGACAAATGTTAAAGATAAACTTATTACGATTAGAACTCATTATAAAACATTTGGAAACGGGTATTTATCTCGAATTTTACCTTATAAGCCTAATATATCCATCCAGCATAAGCCTGCCTATGCCTGCCTATTGCTTATATTAAAGGTAAATTAGCGATAAATACCCGTTTCCATAATGTTTTATAATGTAAACATAATACCAGTAAGACAAAAAGATTCAAAATGTTCACTAGATGGCCATCTGCCTTTATCTCTTATGGACTAAAGAGTCTCCTCCATACATTCTACCATATCTATTCCTAAACACGCCTTTGGATGCGAGCAAGATGCTGCCAGGTCAGATGCTCTGACCTGACCATATCTGCCGATTCTATTCAATAAAGGTAGTCATACACACTTTTTTTTTTCGGATGTGACATCAAATGACTTCTCCCGCTCTGGGCGGAGCAGGAGGGAGTGTCAGACTTTTACTGACTAAAACCCATCCATGTTCCTTCATCGCCCTTTGTGTTCCGGGCCCACGGTATCTCTTTCGAACAGTCCCGCAACCCCGGCAGGCATCGGTCCTTGCGGACCCCTTGCTATTGCTGACTCTCTTTGAGGCGCGCGTGGAACACTCCTGCGCCGTCGACACGGCCTGTCGTCATGAGACGGACGGACGGCGAGCTAGCCCATAGCCCACCGTCCACAGGCCCGCTGCAGGTCCGCAGGCTAGGGTAAACCGAAGCGTGTATGTTGCAAAATTACTGTGCTTGTTTCCTCTAGAGGCAGCTCAAGCTTACCTGACGAGTGTATCAGTATAGGTAAATTTGTCTGGTACACCCTAGCATGTATCGGTGACCTTTAGACTCAAATTTCTCTCATTTAATAAATCATAAACCCAATATCATCTACTTTCAAATTATAAAAACCAACCTGCTGTTCAATCCAAGAGTGCTTCCCACTAATGGCCGCAAGGTACTGCAGAATCAGCTTCGTTGACTCCGTCTTCCCTGCTCCCGACTCTCCACTGATGACGATGCACTGGTCCTGCTTGTATCGACGCATGTGCGCGTACGCATTGTCTCCGATCGCGAAGATGTGTGGAGGCAGTTCTCCGATCTTCCGCTCCTTGTACAACTTGATCTGGTCTGCCGTGTAGATCGGCAGTATTTGGTACGGGTTTACGGCCACTAAAATTGAGCCGGTGTATGTCTGAAATTGTAAATTAGTGATTAGTTTTGCACCTTCTGGTCTCCATCATGTTGAAGCTTAGGGCACAGACTTCGTAATTGCTATATCCATTTTGGCAAAAACTCCCAGTTAATTGTTTTTTTTTCTTTTTTTTTGCCTTTTTGTTGCCTTTTAAAGTTGAAACTTATTGTTACATGGTATTAAAGCAAATGTAGGTCAACTATCTTCGATCATTGATCGAAGTCAAATAGGCGACAATACTTCGTATGATATAACTGAAGAACAGGCAACAATACTTAGTTTTCTATTTAATCAGCTAAAAGACCAAAAAGTATTTGCACCTAGACTAGCTATTTGAATACAGAAGCAATTTTTAACGAAAATGAAAGCTGCCAGTGACATCTGTATACCCAAATGAATATGTTACTAAGTAAAGAAATACAGATACACACGTAGAAAGATAAATTGCACCTGACAATCACAGGACTGTGCGATTTCATTTAATCTTAGTTTTTTGGACCATTCAAGGCTACGTTTTTTCGTTTTTTCAATTAATTAAGATCTGCCTCTCTATTTTGATAAATTTGTGTCAAGAGGCGCCTGTCCTTGTTTAAAACCGGATTTATAGGTTATCCCCGTCAGATCAATAAAATGATAAATGGACATTCTCTAAAAACGAGAATTTATTGAGTCATCGCAACTTTTGGATCAATCAAAAAGGATTAAGTTACATTCAAGAATTTATTAAATCAACCAATCGTGGTTCAGTATTCGTCTGTTCAGATTCTACAAATTCTTATGAAATAGAAAACAATGAACATTCAGAAATCTGGGTAATATACTTAAACTGGTTGTTGATATGAAGCAAACTGTTAATCCGCTTCATATTCATGCTTTTATGACACAATAGCCACGTTTGTAAACATTGAAATGGTTCATACCGAATGCAGTGAATGATAATGTGACGACTGACACAGGGAAATAAAAGAAACCACACATGTAACATAATCATAATCATGTTGTTGCTGAGGTGGTCTGGCTGGAGGCGTGACGAGACTGGAAAAAGTACGACAGGAGCATATCCGTGGTAGTTTTAAAGTCGCCCCCATACCAGAGAAACTAACCGAGAGCCGTCTCAGATTGTATGGTCACGAGGAACATGTAGTCAAGAAAGCATTGCAACTACCCGAACATAAGAGAGGTAGGGGACGACCTCCAGCTACGTGGTGGACTAGCATGCCGAAACTCCTAATGGAGGAAGAACTGCCCGACCCGACAACCCAAAGCAGATTGTCCTGGCACCAGAAAATTAGGAGAGCCGACCCTTCCTAAAGTGGGATAGCACTTGGAAGAAGAAAAAGACACATGTTGTAATATAAAACGAGGTATGAAGAAGGTCCATCATACCTTGTACCACCATACTTGGATCGGTGCAGAATGTCTTTCACTTCCATTTGACACATCTCAGTCATCATCATAGATAATACACTATATAATACAAGAGTCATCATCTCAGAAATCACTTTTTTCTTAGTCATATCATACAATACATCCATTCTCCATCCATTTTCTTGGAACTGTTTCTTTGCTGAAGCCGTGTTTTACATGCTTGATGATAATGAAACATTACTGGTGTTTGGGAGTACCAGCGAATGATGACAAATTAAGTTATGAAAAGATTGATACTTACATAAATGAGATTCTCACTGTATCTTATAAGTAGATTCCTGAGGATGCCGGCTTCGTGCAGGTCGCCGAGTGATATCATGTCCTCGACGCCATGCACGGAGGTGGCGTGCATGGCCTTGATGCGTCGCTCGGGAGGCAGCCATTGCTCGTGGCCGTCGTCGTCGCGGACCCGAATGCGTCGCCCTTCGGCCGCAAGCACACGAGCGCCGATCGCTACGTCGAACTCCCGACCAGACACCGGCTCGATCCATATGTAATCGCCCTGGAAATTAGATGAGTTTCGTTTAGTATCATGGTTTACAATGTTTTACATTGACTCGTGCATAGAATAACCCAAAGACAATAAGGCCCTATGGTCAATAGTTAGTTCAACAACTTTCGGCTTTCCAAGTGTGGTGACCATTGGCATTGACTGATGTCTGGCTTTCAGTAAGCTGGCAGGTACCTAACAGAACAAATGCCTAGCTCATGAGCAGAAATGTCCTCTCCAAATCTTGGGTAGTTATAGGTTGGTAGGAGCTATAAAACATCTAACTCTCTTAGCCTTATCTGCTACATATGCTCAAGAAGCAAGCATTTTTATATTACTATTTAATTACACACAACACGTCCGTCACTATGTCGGCCTCTCAGAATCAACACAAACGAAATCAAATGACATTTTAATGGTCTATGTAATCTTGAAATCGAAAATCAGGTTTTTGATGAGTCTCCTTTTCGGGCGAAGTAATGATGGACGACAAAATGATCCCAGGAAACCGATCCAACCACTTTTTTCACAAGTCCTAATCGTTTTTGCTACAGATCCTAATAGGACTGGAAAAGAGGTTGATTAGAGATCAGGTTTAGCCATTAGATCTCTTTAATGTCACCAGACAGCTTTCGTAAGATTGATTCCTATATGTTACATTTAGTTCCTGATTAAAAGTAACTGGTTACTAGAAGCAGACTTCTGTGTTGTTTATGTGAAATTTAATATAATTTAGAGTTTTTTTTTAATAATTATGTTACGTTTGTTTATGATTAAGAGATCAATTTGCAAACACGCTTTTGACATACTTTGGGTAAATACGAGAGATATAGGTACGTGGAGTTTCAAAAACTTATGACGATGATCATCAAATACATAAGTACACAAAAAAACTTGCATTTGATAAAATAAATACGCACCTAAAACATTTATGAAGCATCTACATGGCATGCTCGAATCTAAGATATATAAACACGATTTTCACAATGATAATAACTACCGATGATGAACCCAAAACTACCTAATGATGTAACTTTAATTTAATCATTGTATTGCATGTAATCTACATACAATTTCCAAGATACAGAAAGATCTGATCAGGCATCGAAGATAGCATCTATAAAAAGATCAAAATTAAGACATAGGTATTAAAATGATATTGATTGGTTCTTCGGTAACTATCATGTATTAGTGAATTAAAAGAAAGTCGGCGTCGAATTAGGTATCTAAGCATAGTAATCTGACATTGATTTATTTACAGTATCGATATAATTTGATAAGTGTCACGAAAGATGCCACTGTATTTCTTTACCGTCATTCGGATTTTTAGTGATTATGTTGACATATAATCTCTAAAAATCGATGTATTTTTTAACCGACTTCAAAAAAGGCGGAGGTTATATGTTCGTGTGTATGTATTTTTTTTTTTTTTTTTTATGTATGTTACCTGATTTCTCTCCCATTTGTGGACCGATTTTCAAAATTCTTTTTTCATTTGATAGAGTACACTCCTGAGGTGGTCCCATTTTAATTTGGTGAAGATCTGATGCTGACCTTCGGAGATATACAATGGAACTCTTCAAAAAGAGACGGCAAATCTGTTGTGATAGCTCCAATCGGTTGGATGTTCATTGTTTATACAATATCATGACGGAACATCACGCCTGTATGCTCTGAGGGGGTAAGCAGAAGTGTACAATTTACCTGATTTTTCTCCCATTTGTGGACCGATTCTCAAAATTCTTTTTTTATTTGAAAAAGTATACTCCTGAGGTGGTCCCATTTTAATTTGGTGAAGATCGGATGCTGATCTTCGGAGATATACAATAGAACTCTTCAAAAAGGGACGGCAAATCTGTTGTGATAGCTCCAATCGGTTGGATGTTCATTGTTTATACAATATCATGACGTAACATCACGCCTGTATGCTCTGAGGGGGTACGCAGATGTGTACAATTTACCTGATTTCTCTCCCATTTGTGGACCGATTTTCAAAATTCTTTTTTTAAGTACTTGAAAGAGTATACTCCTGAGGTGGTCCCATTTTAATTTGGTGAAGATCTGATGCTGATCTTCGGAGATATACAATGGAACTCTTGAAAAATAGACGGCAAATCTGTTGTAATAGCTCCAATCGGTTGGATGTTCATTGTTTAAACAACATCATGACGTAACATTACACCTGTTTGCTCTGAGGGGTACATAGATGTGTACAGTACACCCAGATTTCGACAGTTATGGCATGTTATGTTCCATTTATTGGGGATAAGCCTATTACCATGACATGTATTGTTAACCATGTACAATGAATGCATAGCAAATATTTGTAAGTATAGGATATTACAACTAAAAATGGAAAAATAAAATAAAACTTTTTTGCCAAAAATAAAACCGACTTCAAAAAAAACAACAAACAAAAAAAACACAAAAAGAAAAGGACAAAAAAATACACTAAAAGAAAAACAAAAAAAAAAACACTAAAACAAAACCACAAAAAAGTGAAAAATAACTTTAGCTTCAGAAGCCGGTGAGAAAAACACCAAATCAATCAAAGGTCAAGTTTCAGAAGTCGGTGACAAAAACACTAAATCAATTAAACAAGGTCACCGACTTCTGAAACTTGACCTTTGATTGATTTGGTGTTTTTCTCACCGGCTTCTGAAGCTAAAGTTATTTTTTTCCGAAAGCTTTTCAAAAGGTCACGAGTCGTTGTCGGATACAATAATCTAGAGCTATTTTATTTTCTATCTAGATATATCTAGGCATATCATCTTCATCTGCCTAGCCTTTTCCCAACTATATGTTGGGGTCGGCTTCCATTCTATCCTGATGCAGCTGAATACCAGTATTTTACATGGAGCGACTGCCTGTCTGATCTCCACAACCCAGTTAGTACTTACTGGATAATATGATACCCTTTGGTAAGACTGGTTATCAGACTTTCGGGACACTGACTAAACTGTCGAAGATCTACAATTGACAGCCGACACCAACCAACGGCTTAACGTGCTTTCTGAGGCACGGACGAAACTCAGCATGTAATGGGTGGTCACCAGACCAACCTAAGCAAGTGTGCAGACTTAACCTAAATATTAGCATAAATAAAGAAGTTATTATTCAATGAGAAATCCCAATACCTATTCATGGTCCCCTTAAAACAAAACACAATCTGTGTTTTTTTACCGCTTGCAGTTTTTATATCTAACTATGCCATGTCAGATTGCTTACTGAGGTAACATCAAGCTTATAATAAACCATACTTGAAAACTATTACGTGCCGCGAGTAAAAGCCAGTAACATATAAAATTTGTAATCCACTAGAGCCGGAACTAATATAAAAAACAATGGTGTGTCTGGTTCTGGTGTGTGTCAGTATAAAGTTATAGAAAGTCGGCCGCGTCCCTGTTGCGAGCGCGTCAATACCAAGCGATGACTATCTTAATTAATTGTAATGCTTATTCTTAAGTGTACATCTTTTTTATTACTTAATTGACGTTACGTGGATCTTTGAATATAGAATCTTCTTTTTGGTGTGGCGTTTTCTTTTTTTTTTGGGAAGTAATCAATAGTGGAATGGGCCACGTATTATTTTAATTTTGGAAGACAGTCCACTACATTATTACGTCAATTACCTAGGTACATTTATTTGTATTGACTGCGCCATTTAAGTACGTCATGTAACAATTGGATGATTCGATGCGTACCTCCCTAATATTAGTAAGAATTTCAACAGAGCCCCAGTAACTTCAAGAAAACTGGTGTGGTCTAACCAAGTATCTTGGTAAAAGTAATATGACGATCTTGATGATAAAAATCTCTGCAGTGGCAGTTTATACAACCTCTGTAAAATTAGTATTACTAATCGTATGATTGAATAGAATGGACCATGTTGTGGTGACCGAGTTGACTGAATCATTTGAAACGTAATTATTTCCTATTATTATTAGTTTTCTTATTTAAGTACCTACTCCACACTTTAAATAACAATAACTAACACATAGTATGAAGTTTAGTAATAGTTACGATAGTTACCTCAAAGAAAATGGTTTCCATGGCAACATCCATGGTTTCCGTGACATCACAGTAGCAAATATGGCAAAAAAAAACAAAACCAATTCAACATAACCTCTGTGTAAGATGTGTCGATCGATAAATTTATCTGTAACTGACCGCGATTCTGTCGGGGCATTCAGTAGTTAAGTTTATTATGGTTATCAATCGCCAGAACCATTCGTTCATTGAGTTGAACTTGATTCATAGAACATGTCGTAAGAGATTCATTGACGAACGTCGTGATGAAGTTGCGTTGAATGAAATAATAATAATTGACGATTTACTTTGACATTTCTTTTGGGAAATTGGTTAAGGCCCTTCTAACCCTAAAATTAACAACTTGTGGTGGTTCAAACTTCGTTTGAAATACTGTTAAAATAAATTTCTAATCAGCTTGCACTACAAAGCGGTTGTTACGTCAGTCACTGCGGCCGAACAGTGCGAAATGAGTGTTTTTTTTGCGATTTACAAAAAATCTATTGATTGGACTAAAAAAATAAAACACATTAGACCTGCTTTATAGTTAGGTCAGTTAGTATGCAAAGTTTCATGATCTAATTTGAAGTACTTTTTGAATACCAGCGGTTTATTGTTCGATTTGGAGGTAACTTTGGAATTTGTTTCTATAAGTAGAGATAAGTTTATGGAATCGTGTTTTTGTCACACATAGTAAATCCTCAACTAACTTTACCATATATTTATTTCAAAATTAATGCTGCAGTATTTTAGGCGTAACGGAGGATCATGCTAAGCCATTTGAGAGGGTAGGTATAGACCCTGTGAAAATATGTCTTGGAACTCATTTTAAAGTTCAGTAGGCCCAATAATTACAATGTGGACGCTGGAGAAATTGTCTTATCTCTCACAGTCTGGATATAACCTAGTACTGTTATCATTAAGTTGAACTTCGTATAAGTATCGACTCTGGAACTCTGGAATCCACAGTCTACATTAAATAACTTACACGCATAGACTTTCGATTTAAAATCACTTCTGCTGTTGTCAGGCCTCCATCCTAATTCTTCTGCTTATGAACATGAATATAACATAACATCACGCCTGTTATTCCAGAAGGGTTAGGCAGAAGTGTACCTAATAGTACATGCCATCCACATTTCGTCAGTTATGTTTAAATCCTTAAATCCACGCCCCCTTAAAGTCTGGGCCTATTAGGAAAGCGTCAACTTTGGCGCGCAAAATAACATTAACTCTCGTTTGGCGCGCGTCGTCAGTGCGCTCGGCCGATTCGGTATCTTTTTATTCATTATTTATAACAAAGTCAACGGGGCGGGGCTAGAGAGCGTTATGTTGCGAGTGCAAGCAAAAATTTGCTTGGTGGTGATCAGGCGGGAGTGTCCTCGATAGTACATAGGGGGTGAGCCTATTGCTATCAACCGGGCACACATCCAAACTCCATGGCTGCTACTGAGAAATCTTCTGCTGATTTTTAATATGAATTAGTGTTTGTCTCCTCATATACCAATAACTTCAACGAATAACTACGGAGGTTACGTCTCCACAGTATCTATAGTTGGTGCCAGTTAAGATGAGAATAGCGGTCATTGCCCCTTCCCTAATATGGGTTATTGTACATTCGTCACAAAGTTAATTCGCCACGAAAAAAAGTACTTATGTGTAAACTCGCCACAACTCTATTTTCATGAAGGAAAATCCGCCATATTGTTTGTTTCCGTACAGATAGCAGAAAAATCAATCAATAAGTAGATTAAAACGTTATTTATTTATTTTTAATAATCACAGTAATTCACATATAAATCACAGTTCTACTTACAGCTAAAATATACGCTAATATTGTCTGGTTTTGTTCTATTTTAAGGCCGCGTTGTCAAGGACAGCGTGACCTGCGTGATACGCCTAATCCTAAATGAGCATGTATTGCAAGTGGCTGATTTGCTTACAACATTACAAATATAAGAAAAAAAAAATATTTACAAACTAGCTGTTGCCCGCGGCTTCGCCCGCGTAAATTTCGGTAACTGTCCCACTGAATCATACTAAAGGGATAAATAGTGTCCTACATGTGAATCCAGGTTATAAACTATCGATGTGCCAAATTTCATAATCATCACAACCACCATCACTGTCACAACCACCATTATTATCACAATCACCATCACTATCAAAACCAACATCAATATCACAATCATCACAATCACCATCACTATTTCAGTCACCATCACCATCACAAACACCAACACAATCACCATCACAATCACAGTCACCATCAATATCACCATCATTATCACAATCACCATCACAATCACCATCACAATCACCATCACAATCACCATCACAATCACCATCACAATCACCATCATAATCACCATCACAATCACCATCACCATCACAATCACTATCAAAATCACCATCACAATCACAATCACCATAACAATCACCATCATCGTTATCTCAATCATTATCACAATCGCCATCACAATCGCCATCACAATCACCATCACAATCACCATCACAATCACCATCACAATCACCATCACAATCACCATCATCACAATCATTCACTATCACAATCACACTATCACAATCACCATCACCATCACAATCACCATCACAATCACCATCACAATCACCATAACAATCACCATCATCGTTATCTCAATCATTATCACAATCGCCATCACAATCGCCATCACAATCACCATCACAATCACCATCATCACAATCATTCACTATCACAATCACACTATCACAATCACCATCACCATCACAATCACCATCACAATCACCATCACCATCACAATCACAATCACCATAACAATCACCATCATCGTTATCGCAATCATTATCACAATCGCCATCACAATCACCATCACAATCACCATCACAATCACCATCACAATCACCATCACAATCACCATCACAATCACCATCATCACAATCATTCACTATCACAATCACACTATCACAATCACCATCACCATCACAATCACCATCACAATCACCATCACAATCACCATCACAATCACCATAACAATCACCATCATCGTTATCTCAATCATTATCACAATCGCCATCACAATCGCCATCACAATCACCATCACAATCACCATCATCACAATCATTCACTATCACAATCACACTATCACAATCACCATCACCATCACAATCACCATCACAATCACCATCACCATCACAATCACAATCACCATAACAATCACCATCATCGTTATCTCAATCATTATCACAATCGCCATCACAATCGCCATCACAATCACCATCACAATCACCATCATCACAATCATTCACTATCACAATCACACTATCACAATCACCATCACCATCACAATCACCATCACAATCACCATCACAATCACCATCACGATCACCATCACGATCACCATCACGATCACCATCACAATCACCATCAATGTTGAATGATCACAACCGTTTCAAGGTTCCATCTATCTCTATACCAAAATTCATTTATAGGGATATACGATACACAACTGCACTCTGCGTTTCCACCCGTATAATTCCGGGATCGGGATCGGGATCTGGATAAAAAGTACCCTATGTCCTTTCCCAAGGTTCCATCTATCTCTATACCAAAATTCATCAAAATCGGTTCAGCGGTTTAGGCGTGAAAAGGTAACAGACAGACAGACAGACAGAGTTACTTTCGCATTTATAATATTAAGTAGGGAAGTAGGGATTACTTGAAACATTTATTTGTATTCAGTAAGTATGTACATTATTTACAATTTACAAATCTAATAAAATAAACTAAACTAACTAACTTAAACTAAAAACTTAAAAAATGGCGTCAAAAAACTCCTGGTAATGTCCCCAAGAGACTGGCGGCTGAATTCAAAAAAATGTTTAAGTAATTTGTAAAAAAAAAAAAAAAATGCTGGTAAAAAAAAATATAATAGAGAGATAATTAAATTACAGTAATAATCACGTTTTTTTTTAATGTTAATTTAAGTCTACAAAAAAATCACAGTTTTACTTACAATTAAATATATATTTATTGCAATATGTTGATTTGCCTTCAGCTTCTAATCGACTTGTATCTTTACTACTTAACTATCGATTTTTTTTCCACTACTAACCTCTACGAATCCGCCTCAGTCAATATTCTAACGTTTGTAGTAATCGTATCCATCTTCAAACAGACTTTAACCAGTAAATATCGCTCCGAAATAAGTTTGACTCAACTTAAGAGCTTCGAATATTTTCTTTTAAATACTATAAAAAAATCTTCCACTACTAACCTCTCCGAACCTCCCCCAGTCAAGTCTATCGCTAGTAGTAATAGTACAGGCGAAACAAACGATTTTTAGGCGAAAAATCGTTTTCAAACAGTATACTCCAAAACTTTCTTTTTCTGTTTTACTTCCAACGAATACAATCCACTGCTAAGGTTTATCTATGATAAACGACCGAAAAAACTGATTTTTCGGATTTTGCGGAATGAAACGGAAGGATATAATTGCCTCGTATATTGCCAACAGCTCTTGATCGTACGGGCTGTACTTCCTCTGCGAAGGGTTGAGGTTCCTCGAAAAGAATGGCAGTGGCTGCCTTTCCGCCTTACTCCGCTACTGCAGTACGGCTAGAAAAAGATAGATACAGCGAGCGAGCGAGCGTGATAGCATGTGCAGGAGCGCAGGAGAAAAGAAAGATTTTAGAAATCATTTTTATTACGAGCGCTAAAAACCAATAACTTTTTTGCTACCAGTAAATTACGAACCTATGAAGACTTGTGACGAATTTACACATAGTTTTTATGCATGTGACGAATATACTTTCAATGTATGGAGTTTACAAAAATGTGACGAATTAACTTTGTGACGAATGTACAATAACCCCCTAATATCTCTTCGTACGAACCAAAACAAATATACCATGTATCGTTTTTCATTACAAAAAAAAAGTTGAAGATCACGATAGATGACGATTCAAGACTTGAACAGGCTTATTTTTGGTTTTCAAAGTTAAGAAGTTTAATAAATGCAGGTGGGCTAGTGATGTTACTTACATTAGATGCCCTTTTTTTATTTCGAATGAAATCATCAAATGCATCCTCCCGCTCTGGGCGGAGCAGGTCCCTCCTGCTCCGCCCAGAGCGGGAGGATTCAGGGTGTCAGACTTTTACTGACTAAAACCCATCCATGTTCCTTCATCGCCCTTTGTGTTCCGGGGCACGGTATCTCTTTCGAACAGTCCCGCAACCCCGGCAGGCATCGGCCCTTGCGGACCCCTTCCACATTACATGCCCTTTTTTTTTTTTTTTTTTTTTTTCGGATGGGAAATCATCAAATAACCCCTCCCGCTCTGGGCGGAGCAGGAGGGAGTGTCAGACTTTTACTGACTAAAACCCATCCATGTTCCTTCATCGCCCTTTGTGTTCCGGGGTCATGGTATCTCTTTCGAATAGTCCCGCAACCCCGGCAGGCATCGGTCCTTACGGACCCCTTCCTTTTTGCTGACTCTCTTTGAGGCGCGCGTGGAACACGAACGCGCCGTCGACACGGCCTGTCGTCATGAGACGGACGGACGGCGAGCTAGCCCATAGCTCACCGTCCACAGGCCCGCGCCTACGGTGGCCGGGGGCTACGTGGTGGTGGCCCCCGACGCCCGGGGCGTCTCCCGCGGCGGCCGGGACGTTGAGAGGTTCGCTCCCTCTCACGTTCCGCCACCTCCTTCTCTAGCATTACTGCTTCGCAGAAGGAGGTGACGGCGTCCCATTCCGTCTCACTCCGGACCATGGCTTGCACCAGGGCCGGACGCGAGAGGTCGCCGCCGCCGATCACCGCTACATTACATGCCCTGTAACCTACTAAAAACGTTCGTTGAGAAATAGTCAATTGATTCATGGAACAAAGCGTATAGCAAATGGATGCAACATGATGTTTGTTGGTGTTGTTAAGATAGGAAATAGCAGCTGCTACCTCTTTTGTTTTACCTAAGGTTACCATTCATACCTAACATCCGGTTGTGAATGGAGCATTTGAAGTTGAGGACATGTTAAGTTTTAAGGGAAATCTTAAGTAAATTGCTAAAGTGAGTTACTTTAGCATTTAAATTCAAAAATTTTCAGCAAAAAATGCAATAAATTCTAAATTTCACGGGCCGCATTGAAGGAACTTAAACTGAAACCG
Source organism: Xestia xanthographa (assembly GCA_905147715.2). Taxonomy (NCBI): domain Eukaryota; kingdom Metazoa; phylum Arthropoda; class Insecta; order Lepidoptera; family Noctuidae; genus Xestia; species Xestia xanthographa. Next base: position 7,567,616 of record LR990655.1, read on the forward strand.
GGTGGTTTCTCATATCATCGCCATCTGCCTAGCCTTTTCCCAACTATGTTGGAGTCGGCTTCCAGTCTAACCGGATGCAGCTGAATACCATTATCTTACATGGAGCGACTGCCTATCTGACCTCCACAACCTAGTACGTACTGGGTAATACGATACCCCTTGGTAAGACTAGTTGTCAGACTTTTTGTGCCACTGACTACCTGTAACGACTGTCAAAGATCGAGAAGCTAAATACGGAAAATCTTAAAAAACTCGGAATGGCGCCAGTCACTGGAATCAAACAGTTTTGACTGCAGTACAGGTCGCGGCACGTAACTCTAGCGCTGAACGAAACTTGGAGGGGATAGCTGCGCATGTTATAAGACTGGAGAGCCAATCGGCGCAACGCACGCCCCAAGACATTCTTATTTTTTACTTCTGAGCAATAACGGTCAGCGCTAGAGTTTCGTGCCGCGACCTGTAAACAGAAGTTAAATAACTAAGCGTTAGGTGGGGACGCCCCCAGGTTCGATGAAGCAATGATCTTCGCAGGGTCACAGAGTGGCTGGTAGCAACAGGATGAGATTTGCCAAGAATCGAGTTGAATGGCGTGCGGTTAAGGGCTGTTGTCCAGCAGCGGAGTGGCTGATGATGATGAAACAGATGTTTTGTCTTGTATCAAAACAGTTTTTCAGTAGATAGAGCTGGTGAATGCTACTGAAAGAGCCATTAATACAAAGCGCCCGTTGTCACCGGCTCCATCGCCTTCTCAACATTTACGATAGCGTGGACCACTCTTGTTTCTCACATCGAACAATAGGGACGATGACTGACTAAAAAAAATATGATTCTGTTTAGTCCGTCAATCAGATTATTGAAAAAGATTGGAAACGTGTTTATTCTTTTATCAAATTAATAAAAATTGACGAAGATATAACGTGTCAAAGATCATGAGTCCGTTTGTAACGTCACATTTGAGTAAAAATGTACTCAAACGTGACGTCACACGAGTTTTCGACGCACTGTATTGTCTTCATTTTTAGGGTTCCGTACCCAAAAGGTAAAAACGGAACCCTATTACTAAGACTTCGCTGTCTGTCCGTCTGTCTGTCCGTCTGTCCGTCTGTCTGTCACCAGGCTGTATCTCATGAACCGTGACAGCTAGACAGTTGAAATTTTCACAGATGATGTATTTCTGTTGCCGCTATAACAACAAATACTAAAAACAGAATTAAATCAATATTTAAGGGGGGCTCCCATACAACAAACGTGATTTTTTTGCAGTTTTGTCTAATTTTTTTAAATAATGGTACGGAACCCTTCGTGCGCGAGTCCGACTCGCACTTGGCCGGTTTTTTGTTTACGTGAAAAAAAGAAAAAATACGTGTCCAATATTTTTTGGAAATCTATCTGACGGACTAATTAGATTTTTTTTGTCATCTACCCTATTGTAACGCATCTTAGTTTTAGCGACCTATTGTAATCATTTCTATTAATTAAATAGCTTCAAGAAAATCATATCGGTTTCCTTTTACATCGTCCTGCAGCCGAATGTAATTGGCGGCCTGTTGTCCAGCAGTGGAGTGCTGTAGGCTGATTATGATGAAACAGATGTTTTGTCTTGTATCAAAACAATTTTTCAGTAGATAGAGCTGATGGATGATGCTACTGACAGTTGTAAAACCTACTAGCTATGATACATTTTGTTAGGTTTTATTTTCATTTTGTAATGTCGATAAAAAAGATATTTAAGTTTAAATTCTGAACTACTAATTTGAAGTTTAATATAGCAAGCAACCATCGTACACGTTTACTAAGTTTTTTTATTTGGCTATTTCCACAGTATTTAGATTCTTCAGATTATAATTACAACAAAAGTGCCAATATCTCATCGCAACATTTTAGCCCGATTCGATTTACACTGCCATCGAGTAGTAGAATAGATAGAGATACTATTTGGTACACCTCTGAACAAACTTTCGGTTTTTTTTTTATGTAGGGCATCTCGCAGTTCAGTCTCTGAGACTGGCTACTGCTTAACCGGGCTAGTCCTGTGGATGCCTTGAATTTAAGGCCTCCAGCCAGGGGCATAACTTAAACTAAGCGACCGCGCCTGGGCACCCCCTGTGGGGTACGAACCTCGGCTTAGGGCATCGCTGGGGGGCAGCAAGGGGACGGCTGGATCTGAGTTATTATTAATTAGGGGCTATTTAAACTACTGGCTCAGCATCGCGGGCTGGCTCGAGCAAGGGTCGGGGGGGGCTTGAACGGGGCGTCGCGCCGGACCTCGGCGGCGCGAGGTCGGAATGTTGCCGGTCTGTATTTGTGTTTTCTACGGACGGTGCTGGTGTCTGTACTACTTTCCTGTAAGAGGGTGATAGCATCGTCGGGAGTGACAAACCTTCGGGGATACAGTCGTGATTTTATGTTGTAAATAATAGTTATCAAAATTATTTTACACCCACCAGCTTATCAAGTAATTTACACGTCATTAGCAATTCAACTGAACTCACAGTCACTTCTGTCGAATGCTAATTTAATATGAATACAGCATGTTCTTGTTTAGGATACACTTTCTGTACCGGTTTATCAAATTATATTGCTTTCTAAATAATGTATGGTCTTCGCTTGTTAGAAGAAAGTGAGTTTTGAATGTTAATATTAAGCAGAAACTATAGAAAACTTGACATTTACAACTTGTATATAAATTTGAACTCTTGTATAACTGATTAACATAACCCAAGCTATACACTGTTTGGCTTTTTAAATTGGATTGAGTTTAGACAAAACTAAATGAATTACCGATGTCGATATTCTATATTGAGTTATTAACAATGGAAAGGTGAATATCCTAAAACAATAATTGGGTTGACGTCGAGTTCGAAATGTTTCAGGATTTCAGCAACCATCATAAAAACCATTATAAGATAAAACATTGTCAGTTGCACCTTACAAAGTAAATACTTATTTATTTTATTTAATACTATTCGGGAAACTTACAGCTAATAAATATAAACAATGTTCTTAAACAATACGAATTTGAAGACCATTTACTTAGACATAATATATCATCATTTGCATAGCCTTTTCCCAAGTTTGTTGGGGTCCATTTCTAGTCTAACCGGATGCAGCCGACCAGTATTTTACATGCGAGCGACTACCTATTTGACCTCCATATCCCAGGTAGTAGTAGTAGTACTTCGACTTAGGCATAATAAGTAATTTTTTTTTGACCGTCAAGTTCAGCTAAACATTAAAAATTAATGTTTTCAAAACCTCGCACAAGCCTCGCACATTAATCTCTGCGTTTGAAGAATCTGCAATGTCATTGCGATGTTATCAATGGAACAACAGTTAAAATAACTATCTAACTGCAACTTTTATCGTTAAACAAATACTATAAGACGTGATTCGAGCTTACATTTAGAGAAATTATAAAACATGAGTACATTACGGCCTCAATTATTACAGTTACAACATTTTTGAAAATAGAAAAGCAAAAATTTGCTAAAGTTTTTTAAATCTGTGGTCACCAAATTCGATTTTCGAATTTAGGAAACTTCCTGAAAATTAATCGTGTGAGCTTGAATACAATGATATTTAATTAAACAGATATGTTATGAGCGCGCAATCGTGAAGACTCGAAAACGTGTCAATTGGCCTATTTTTCCTTTATTCTGTGTCACTGCGTGTATGTGAGCTGGCTCTCCCCCGCGGCACACTTTTTTCGGTGGTTTTGTAGGTGTATAACATATTATCTGTTTGTTAGAATATCATTGGCTTGAATATCATTCATCAAATTTTTAAGACAGCTGCCACATGTATTAAACATGAAAATGCGACCACGACATTTCCAGTATCCGTATCAAAAGTTTCGCAGACTAAAGTGACGGAAGGACCAGTCCAAAACATTGACTAAGCGACGTAAGTCGTTTCATTTATGCAACTCCTTGGCAAGTTAGGACAATAAACAGATTACTGAATCGATATGAAGCGAGTTGGTTTTGAAACCCGGGCTTCGGTCCTATAGTTTCGCTCCCACTCACGGCACTTTACGAGGCATTTTGTCCACTCTCCCTCTCGTTTTGGAAGTGGACCAGCTCGCCTTGCCCATTTCTGCTCACTGCCTAACACATAGGCGGGTCACACATACCTACCTAGGTGGTATTTAGCAAGGCTGTTAGTGTTGGATTAGTGTTTTGTATTTTTTTTTCTTTTTGGCCTGTCCTTCGTTCATAGACAATCCACTGAAGGAGCCAAGTGTATAGTATAGTACCTACCTAAAAGAAATAACAATATTTAAAAAAAATGACAATTAAAACAATACTATAATAAACAAAATACATTTATCGAGGTGCAAAGCGCTGCTTGGTCTAAAAATAAAAAAAAACACGGCCAGGTTGCCAATGAGAAACCAGATTTTTGCAATAATTCCTTTTACGAAAAGCAGAATAATTTGATCTTACTGTTTCTCCCTGTTATCTGAGTTAACTCTAGTTTTAATAATATTGGGTTAAACTATTGCCATGTTTTGGTCATAAAATTTTGACTGGTTTGGACGAACGGCAACTGTATAATCTGAAGCAAATATTTAAATTTGACTCGAATTAATTATGGATTCAATTTACATTACCGGATGTAGCCACTTTTACTACACATTGTAGCTTACTCGTAGCCCTACAATGTGAAATAGCTATTATCAACCACGTAATTTGTGATTGGTTGTCATACCCATGAATTAGTTACCTCGTTGACCTTATCAAATCATTAGAAATTCTCAAATTGACGTTTTCCAAAATGAGAATGAATACTTTGACTTCGCTATGTGAGAGTGTATATGTATACTTGTATAGTGTGTATGCATGTATATGTATTGGTCAGCGAGGTGAACGCCCTCAGTGCTGGATTCTGTGGCGGGCTGACGGAATGTGTTGCCAAACGCACTGATCGGAACTCGGTGAGAATGTACCGCTTTGGGCGCAAGTAGGTAGCTCTAGCTCACACTGCGTCACCGACCACGGTGCCGACAATCCATTTTTTTTTTTAATACGCGGAAGTAGCAGCTTTTGATAGCTAAACTCTTTTTACAAGCAATCACATAAAAATTGCCAATTATTGAATATTTTGTTCGATTCCGTCTGTTTCGAAAAAAGAACATGAGTGTTTCATTCACTGTCTGCTGCATCAATTCGTTTATTTTCAATGATATTTAATTAAACAGATATGTTATGAGCGCGCAATCGTGAAGACTCGAAAACGTGTCAATTGGCCTGTTTTTCCTTTATTCTGCGTCACTGCGTGTATGTGAGCTGGCTCTCCCCCGCGGCACACTTTTTTCGGTGGTTTTGTAGGTGTATAACATATCTGTTTGTTAGAATATCATTGGTTTATTTTAGTTTAATTCGATTTTCTTCAAAATGTAAAGCGGCTCATACTTATTTTTTTAACATTTAAAAACATCTAACGGCACTCATGTTATAAGAAAATAAAGATAAATTAGCAAATAGACTAACCTTTTTGAAATGTAAAATGGGTAATCGAATTTTGTACAGTTTCATCTGAGTCCACAAAACTAGACGTGGCGTAACTAAAGGACCCATCTTGACTTCGACAAAATCCATCGAGGGAAGCTAATTAATACTAAGCTGGAGCTTTAAACGCGAGATTTATAATGCAAAAAAGCATATGATTCACTGCAATAAACAAAACCAGAAAAATATATGATATTCTTCAGGATGTATGCTAGTATGATAGTGTTTTGAAAACAATACGGGTTGGTTTTTAAAACGTGCTGCCTCGCTGGAGGAAATGTGGTAATATTAGGGGTTCCTAGGGGTGTTACTGATACCCTTGCAACACTTTTTTTTCATAGGAAACGCAGTTTTAACCAAAAAATAAATAAAGAAAAAACCTAATTTTTAGGTTAGGAACGAACATATTTAGGCCAAAAATAAACATAATTACGTCAAACTAAACGCAATTTTGTCACTTTGACAGTTGAAATTACACAATTACGTTAAACTAAACGCAATTTTTACAGTTGACTGCTAAAATTGCGTTTAGTTTCACGTAAACTACCGGTATTAGTATATTATCTATGGTTGGCACTAAAGTATATCTACCCTACTTTAGAGATGGTGAAAAGCGTGATTTTCCTATCACTGTGACTGTAAAGGAAGTACAATAAAGGTAAATATAATAGATTATTTTTAATTAAATACACAGACAGGACTTGGCCTCAGAACCGACACAGGGCACCCCGACCCCACGTGGTCTTGTGGTCCCTACCCCTAGAGTGTTTTTTATAATTGCGGGAGCCAGATGCTCGAGGGAGCTCCTGAGTGGAGCACACTCAGGGGTGAGCGAGAGTGTCTGGCGGGAGAGCGTCCGGAATCCGACTCAGACCAACTTGACCGATTAGGTTAGGTCAAAAATGTTAAATCTATATTTAGTTATTTTTTTTATTTGTTTTAGGGCGACATATCAAAAAGGTCAATAAAAAAACATAAAACACAAAAATATACATTTCTGGCAAGCGGAAAGGGGGGGTGCGAGGTCCCCCTTCCCTTCTCCTACTCTTTCTCTCCCCTGAACCCCCTTGATGTACATTTGCTATGACAAAATTATTGCATCTAAAAAAATCATTAAAAAAAACTATACATTTCCGGTTAGCGGTAGGGGGGGGTCCCCCTTCCCCTCCCCCTCCCCCCCCGGTCCCCGGAGCCCTATCGGGGCAGCACGCTGCAAAACTTTAACCGTGTTTTATTTTTTTAGTCCAATCAATAGATTTTTGTAAATCGCTAAAAACCACTAATTTCGCACTATTCTGCCCGCTGTGACTGACGTAACAACAACTCTGTAGTGCAAGCTGATTAGAACTTTATTCTAACAGTATTTCAACGAAGTTTGAACCACCACAAATAGAGTTGCTAATTTTGCTCCTGTAGTCGCTTATCTCTGGCCATTCATGTCAAGTTATACGCCTTGAACTCGCAGTAAAATTGCCGCCATCTCGACATCTAAGCGGTATCCGGTTTGCTAGTATACACCCATAATTTTATGTGTGAGGCACAAAACTGGAAGCTATCTTCGACAGCCTTTCTAAAGATTTCGACTTAAACACCATACTTACAAGAAGGTGCGTAGGTACTTAAGTCTTGTTTGTTTAAGTACCTACACTGGGAAAACCTTAACTAAGCAGCTGCCTGACTGCTTCTATTGTGAAGGCAAAGAAAACTTTAGTAAATACTGGAACTTTCATTAATTCATTCACATCATAAAGATTTAAAATATTAAATTGTTTACACTTGGTTGACTCGAACAAATCTCTGTTTACTGAACTGAATACCTAATATCGTTGTCTGATAATGGTGTCGATTCTGTTGTGCACAAACTAAACTTAATTTAGGCTATTATCATCTTTTTCTCTCTAATAAAACGAGAAAGAGACGGACGTAATTTAGAGCTGTCAAATTTAGTGGGAACTAATATTTATATAGGTACAAATGAAGGGTGCACGTAAAAACATGTTGACTAAAAACACGGTGAAGCGCAAGGCATAAACTAGTTTGACATCTCCTAACTTAGTTCATAGCTATAGCCATCCTTTTCTCGCACTGCCTTTTAGTAAAAGATAGCAATAGCCTAAATTAAGTTTAGTTTCTGCACAACAGAATCGACACCTTATATGTAATTCCGAAAAGATTTTATTAGATTGTTTAAATGAGTTACTTTATATAAGTATTGGTTTTATCACTTTGTACAAGTTTAAGTTGTTTGAACAAAATTTTTGTCCTAACATTTGGGTCGGAATAATTTGGTCCTTAGGTCCAAGTTTACAAAACTATTCACATAGACCAAAAAATGCAGTTTGTTGATCTTAGCTAACTAGATGTCGGTTATTTTTAGTACAATATTATGTTAGAGTAAACGTACCCTGGTAACGATCACCATGATGACGGCGGCATGTGGTCACCAGCACGATCTGAAACAAGCAATTAACTTATATTATTCACCATACAGGGGAAGATAATGACGAGTATACAATAAGCTAGTCCCCTGTTTCATGAAACTTAAATAAAACTGGCAAAAATCAATAAAAAAAGAATAAAATATACCGAAATACTGTCCCTTTACGTAAGTAAACTATTTTAACCAAAGGATCGTTGCGTTGGGGGACTGGTAAGACCCCCTGACCCCTGGCAACACCCCCAGTTCATCCGTTTAGTAGCTATGATGTCACAGATGTGCACTGCAGACTGCAGATACACACTTCAAACTTATAACACCTCTTTTTTGGTCGGCGATTAAAAATGTGGTAGTACCTACATACTACAAGGTAAACCTACACCTCACTATAAGAGACGTAATCTTTGATAGTAGATTATGCAATGATCTTATACAATTGTAGCTACAATGTAGAACAAAAGGGCTGCATTCATAACACCATTGTATTATGTCGATTAATACTCTAGACCCCGAGAGGTTCTCATAATTAGATCAGCAGGCCTACTTATTACGTATCTTTTTTGACAGCTCTAAATGATAGTAACTGGGCTCAGTGTCCATCAAATAACTGTCAAAAGGTTAGTTTCGTATTATGTATGACCAGTCGCGATCAAATATGACGTCATTGGTAACTTATTTTGACGGACGCTTTCGTATCGATAATTATATTATTTCGATTATGTAAGCCTGGACAACAAATTGATGACAACTGAGTTTGAAGTGGCTTTCGTGTACGTTACACCGTACTCGGGATGTTTGTCACCGTAAAGTGATATCCATTCTGTGCGATACGTAATACCAACATTATGACATTCTCGGTCGTCATCAAAGTTCGGTGTACAACCGAAGCTTGATAGTCACTGGATATCAGAAAGATACGTTATAGGCCTACAGATCGTAAACATGAATTATCAACTGTGCTGCACCTGCAAGAGAAATTAGATGTATTTTAAATAGCAAAATCGAATGAATGAGTGAATCCTCAATGACTTAAAGTTTCTACAGTATGCATTTGATCACGTCAAGTTACGTCATGATGTCGATAGTTGCTTCTTCTACTTCAAGGAAGTTTCTTAGTCACAACTATTTATAGAATCCGTTTTTATGCCTTTTGTAACTTATTGAGTTATTGAATAAGAAGTATTCAATGCAAATATTATTATAGATTAACTAGATAAGATTACCTACTTACTGAAAATAAAAAGACCTCAAACAGTTTCCAGACACATAATAATATTTACAAGCATCATCATCTTTCTGCCCTTGACGTTACTTGGGGTGCAACACGTTTTTTCATCCATTCTCCTCTGTCAACCGTCACCAATGATATTCTAATAAACAGATATGTTATATATCTACAAAATCACCGAAAAAAGTGTTCCGCGGGGCAGCGCCAGCTCACATACACGCAGTGACGCAGAATAAAGGCAAAACGACCCAATTGGCCCGTTTTCGAGTCTTCACGATTGCGCGCTCACAACATAAAATATCTGTTTAATAGAAAATCATTGACCGTCACGTTATCATTTACTACTTTATCTTTATTTTTTTTTTATTTTTTTTTTCTTTTTCTTTCTTTTTCTTTCTTTTCTTTCTTTCTTTCTTTTTCTTTCATTTTCTTTCTTTTTCTTTTCTTTTTCTTTTTTTTCTCTCATTCAATTAAAAATATTGAAATGGCTCAAAAGACCGCCATTGATCAACAAAAGAAAGACGTTCGTTCAGAAATATAAAAAAAAAAACAAATATAAACACGAGTGTTTTAGGTCTTAATAAAAAAATATATCTTGTGACTTTTGGTCTTTATGTGCTGTACGAATGTAAAACCAAGGTTGTTCTCTAAGTAGGTAGGTACGACCGCGTCAAGAGTGCAAATAAATGACTCATTTTACACAGTTCCCATAATGCCAGGAATGATAAGATACCAGAATGTAGGTGATAGCTAGAAATAGCACAATAATTATATACATTACGCATCACAGTTGGACTCTTCAACTCATTCACATAAAAAGAAAACACATTGCCATAATAATAACAAATGTCAAGGGAACGAGTAATTGCAGTAATATAGCAGCCATTTTTGCAGTGAGTTGTTTAATAACAGGAGCTGTGGTATTGCCATAAAAATAAATGCAGTAGGACATGGCAAAAACGACGGAACCCATAATCAAAATCATGTTATTCTTATTTATGGAGTTTTTTTTGCTGTTCTTTCTACAAAGAACCAACTTTAGAACCTTGCAATTATATGCAATAACATTTCTTTTTTTTTCAATTTCTATCATGAACTTTATTCATTTTTTAAGTGAAAACTTCTTTAGGCGCGTTAAGCACTTTTTGGGTGAAGGAAAAACATTGAACTCATCGTCACGTAACGTAACGTGCGGTCACGCTTCGTAGCCGTTCGTAGCACTCGTAGCATCCGCTACGGCGTAGCACCACATAGGCATGCGCGGGGCATAACTAGTGCTACGACTTGGGGCGGGGCCTGGTGTACTTTTTGTTTTCACTTTTATCGCGGTCCCCAAAGACTGCTCCGATTTTTTTAGTAACAGCACTAACCTTTACAGAGAAGTTTCACTGTTAACTAGATACAGAATAAATCGTGAGGAAAATGTCGTGCAACATTTTGAGTATAAATGCTGATGGCTGTAAGCATAGGGGAAAACCAAAGAACCGACTGTGTGAAAGATTATATAGGTAGGTGCAATGTGACTACTGAATAATGAAGAGAAGTATGGACAACAACAAAACAACAATAACAGCCCATAACGTCCACTGCTGGACATAAGCCTCTCTCATGATGGGAGGAATTTGCCGTAATCTCCACGCTTGGCAGGCGGATTGGAGATCGCAGTGATGAAAGACTAACAGAAAACGCTGCTGCCCATTCTCTGGTCTACGGAGGCGCAAGGTGTTCTGCCTCAGACATTAGTCGCCTTATACGACACCCGTGAGTGTAATGGGTTGGTTCTATTCTACTCTGCCGGATACCACACGGCTTAAGTATGGACAACCTAGGTTCAATTCCTGGGGAGGGCAAAGTGCTATTGGGTTTTACCCATCAGGAATTTCTTAGTAATAGCTACGGAGTCTGGATTTGTACACGATTGATGGAAATAAGCTCGCCTTCTATTACATGGGACTTAAATATGCCAAAATGTGAGTGTGCTATACGACATGTACACCCACAGTCCTACACACGTACACCCTACCTAACCACGGGCGTTACAGGCGTGATGTTATGTTAAGTATGGAAGAAGATGACATGCTGCGTCGACCCCAAACAAATTGGGAAAAGGGCCTGCCCTTCTGATGAGACGTAAATCGTTCTAAAGTCCAGTAAATAGTATACAGGGTGTAAAATACCGCATCACGAAGCCGAAGCAACGTGTGGGTCAGAATGACGGGTGTGTTGTTGCAGAAATGAAAATGCTATATGTAATAGGAATGTACCAGCAATGTACTTGAATGTACCTTTAATCAAATTCAATGTACCTCTATGAAACAAGAATAATACAAATAATAAAGTGAGCCGCAGTCCTGACAGTTAGAATGACGGGTGAATCTGATAATGAATGTAATATTTATATCTTATGGTTAACTAATATTTATCAGAGGAATGTACCTTCAACGTACCTCGTAAAAATATAATCTGAAAATATATTGCGACAAGTAATTAACGAGAAAATCAAGAAAACAAATTTTGACGCCTACCATTTTTTTATAGCAATATCGCACCTCCTCCGCTCAAATAGTGTCGTAAGTCAAAAAATCAAACTTTCGAGAAAAAGATGTTTGAAATTTGATTTGGAAGTTTTCTGAAACGAATGGTACTGGTCTGTGCTAAACAGACTCCGTGACAGCCCCAGCAGCATTCTACGTGCTATAGCCGGGAGACATGATCAGGGAATGCAAATCCGTTCTGTTTCAAAATGCGGATTTTTAAGAACGGATTTTTAGTCCAATCCGGATTATCCGAATTTTACGGATTTTTCATGAAAATAAACAACACTACCCATATTTGTTTATTAATATAATGTTTCTTATTTGTGTAAAAAGGGTTAAATTTAAATAAAATTAAATATATATTAATTTATATATTCTTTAAATTTTAGTTTTTTTTTAATTATTTAATTTAAATATTTTTGTGTTACAAATAATAGTAGTAATATTGATTCCTATTATTAAAATAATCAGTCTGTGACTTGCGTACTGAGTAACGTTAGTAAAATAATAAGTACAAATTATTAGATATTATTATTATTATATATATTATAGATATATTATTAGATGATATTATTATCTTTGTTTCCTTGGAAGATGGGTAGGTTCTTTTTACCAATTAAGAGTAAAGTTTGAATTTGATGATTTACACTTGAAATAAGATCATTTGCACGTCTCTAGGCCTCTCATTATTATTCTACTTATGGATAATAGTTGTTTATGATACTAGTGCGGTAAGTTGGTTTTTACAAACGAGTAGACGAATGTAAAAAAAAATGCTTACCGTAGTCACGAGTTTGTAAATATCAATTTCTGCATACGTCGTGTGTCATACAATGTTTTTCAACACATTTGCGAGAAAACAGTACAATATGGAAGGATACAAACAGCGACCCCAAAAACCAGGAAATGAAGAAAAAAACCGAAAATATTCATCGGCACCATCTTGGATTTTCATTTGACCTCAGTTTCGTTGTCAGTTACCCCAAAAACCACGAAAACGACACCGATGAAGAAAAACAAAAAAAATAAAAAACAAATTTTGATCGACGCCATCTAGGATTTTCATTTTGACCTAATTAAAAAAAAACCGGCCAAGAGCGTGTCGGGCCACGCTCAGTGTAGGGTTCCGTAGTTTCCCGTCCGTCACAATAAGTGTTCCCACTTATGAGTTTAAAGGTGGGTATCCATTATGTAAAAATGCTTGCATATACGAATACAAACTTAGTCCAGAAATTATTTGTACAACTTTTTTTTCTTTTTTGTACAAAAACTGTTGTTTCCATCAAGTTCAAAACGATTTTCCTAGAAAGTCCTTATAAAGTTCTACTTTTCAGATTTTTTTTTATATTTTCTAAACTTATGGTTCAAAAGTTAGAGGGCGGGGGACACATTGTTTTTTACTTTTGGAGCGATTATTTCCGAAATTATTGACATTATCAAAAAACCGGCCAAGTGCGAGTCGGACTCGCGCACGAAGGGTTCCGTACCATTATTTAAAAACATTAGACAAAACTGCAAAAAAATCACGTTTGAGGTTTGGGAGCCCCCCTTAAATATTGATTTAATTCTGTTTTTAGTATTTGTTGTTATAGCGGCAACAGAAATACATCATCTGTGAAAATTTCAACTGTCTAGCTGTCACGGTTCATGAGATACAGCCTGGTGACAGACAGACGGACAGACAGCGAAGTCTTAGTAATAGGGTTCCGTTTTTACCCTTTGGGTACGGAACCCTAAAAATGATTTTAAAAAACCCCTATTCATTTTTAAATACCTTTCCAACAATATATCACACGTTAGGGTTGAAATTTAAAAAAAAAATCACTTCCCACTTTACATATAGGGGGGCTACCCTAATAAAACATTTTTTTTTCAATTTTTATTTTACCACTTTGTCGGCGTGATTGATATACATATTGGTACCAAATTTCAGCTTTCTAGTGCTAACGGTCACAGAGATTAAGCGAGGACAGACAGACGGACGGGAGGGACGGACAGACATGGCGAAACTATAAGGGTTCCTAGTTGACTACGGAACCCTAAAAACAGTAAAGAATACGCACGGTGCTATACAACATGCGGTAAAATAGGAATATCAAAGGAATTATTGAATACGTACCTTCAATGTCAAATACACTTGACGATATCGGTCATTACAAAACTCATTGCTACAGACACAATAAACGAGTGTGTTATGATGATCTATGAAATCGCACTACAAGAAGCCCTAATAACATAATTGCGCATTATATTTTATTCGGACAAAATTAAATACCTTTTTTTGTTATATCTTATTTCTTATTTTTTCCGCTGCATAATAACATTATTTTCTTCGCAATTTTTGTTTTATTTATCAAATCACATGTAAGTATGTGAAAAAATGGAAGTAATCCTCTCATAATCACGTGAAATTCCCACTACGAGCAAATAAAACCGTTTATTGTCCGTGGTTCGACCGCGTAGTTCTACTAGTAGGACCATGAGTATTTTCTTTTCGGTGGTTCTATCAATCGGACCATGGGCAATTCAAGTTCTATCAATAGTACTAAGGGCAACTTTGCTATACTCATATTGCTATGAAAAGGTAGGTGTCAAAATTTGTATTTTTAACCTCTCTCCAACTTTTTTTGTACCACTCGTTTCCAGAAAACTTCCAAATCAAAGAAGACATTTTTTTTTGTTTGGAGAACAGGCCACCCACATAAAGTGTAGCAGATATTAATGAAACATATATACATTTCTTCCTTATAATCTCTAGATTACAGTGGTAATATTAGCTAAGCCATGTCTAACCGGAATGATGAGAATTTTGAAAATGAAAACATGAATCTAACAATAAACAATAATAATAACACGTCATTGTATTCGTACATTGCGTTGAAATCTTACTGCAGACTTGACACAACGACCAGCAGATGCCATTTTCATAAAATAGTTTATATTTAATGCGAAAAAATCGCAGAAACACTTTCACAAAAATCGAAATAAACGGAAAGAGTAAATGTCAAATGAAGTTGTCTGTCAACCACCAAAAAGACGGATTTACAACGTTCCGTGCCGTGATGATTTTCTATACCATCTAAAAGATTTTAGCGGAAACCTAAATAGCACTAAAAAGCTCACAGTTTAATATTATTTCTTTTTATATTATATTCTATTTTACTTAAAGCAGATACCAATGGATACCGTACTTTTTTTTGTAAACGGAAAAAGCGCCCCTATTTACGTATTTTCTGTCAAATGGCATTGACCACAACAGGAATGATTTGGCTCGCAAAAAATATCATAACATTTGTTGATTTTAAGATTCCGGTTTCGTTTCTATGTAATCATTCGTTTATTACTATAGTAAAATTGTTACTTTTTTTAGGTGTAAGTAATATGAATATACGCAACATCGAAGAGGGCCTAAAAAAAACTGTCTCCTTTCAAACCCTTTTTTCGCGAAAGTTTGATTTTTTACTTACGACACTATTTGAGCGGAGGAGGTGCGATATTGCTATGAAAAAATGGTAGGCGTCAAAATTTGTTTTCTTGATTTTCTCGTTAATTACTCGTCGCAATATATTTTCGGATTATATTTTTACGAGGTACGTTGAAGGTACATTCCTCTGGTAAAATATTAGGTAACCATAAGATATCTATTACATTCATTATCGGATTCACCCGTCATTCTGACTGTCAGGACTGCGGCTCACTTTATTATTTGTATTATTCTTGTTTCATAGAGGTACATTGAATTTGATTAAAGGTACATTCAAGTACATTGCTGGTACATTCCTTTTATATATAGCATATTAATTTCTGCAACAACACACCCGTCATTCTGACCCACACGAAGCAACATGATAAAACAAACCCAGCATCCTAATCTAATCTGAAACAAACAGGTAGCATTTGAATGCGCACACGCAGATAGCCGTACATAATCGCAGACGCATTGCGACCCGCACTGAACCGTAGCGCGTCGCATGCCACAGCTGCTGACTACGGGTACTCGGATAGTGCCAGCAGCTACAAGAAAATGTACCTCTATGGTGTTCTGTTTCTATACAGGGTGTAAAAAACCTCATCACGAAGCCGTCAACCAAGCATTCTGTACATCAAACTAAGTAGCATTAGCAACTTTACGCAAAAAATATTGCTGGGAATTTGGGAAACGACTTTTTTTTTGGGGTGAAAAATCATGTTTTGTGGTAGAACTCAATGTAACGCACTCAAAACATTGTGCTGATGGATGGATTGAATAGTATGGGGGTCGTGGAGGTGTTTAAAAAATTTACATTAAAAACTTGTATTAAAAAAAAAAAACTTGTCAAAAAGTTGGAACTTTGACCCCCAATATCTCCGTAACTAGAAGGTTCCCAGGTATGGTGTAGAACAAAAAAATGATCGCAATGACGAGGAGAACAAGTGCCTTTCGGTTTCGTTAAGAGGTGTTCTACACCCTTTATTAATTATTACGATACGTTTCTACATTTAAGTACGTTGTTATCAGCAATCCACAATTCATTCAGTCCATTCAGCCACTAGGCTGGGATTGTTTTCCGAAATGATCCTCCATTGTGTGATGTTGATTGCTGTTATGGACTTATTGGTTGCATTGTTCTGAGTACTTGCAGCTCGGGCTCATTGAGGTTGAGGCTGTATTCGACCAGTTTAAAGTAGGGTAACGTGCACTAAAGTGCTCATTTGTTTATCTTAGTTTTGTATGATTCTGTCTGTGGATTGATTTAATGATAATGAAACTGGTAATTTTATAGTCAAGAATGTTTCTTGGTAAGGAAGAGCGCGAGCGGTTGGCGCTGTGGCTGAGCGATTGGCTGCTGCGCTGCGTGTCGGCGGTTCGATCCCCGTACGGAACAAATACTTGTATGACCTACAGGTAGTTTGTTCCGGGTCTGGCTGTTTGTGTATGTAAGTTTATTTGTTTGTAAACGCACCCACGACAGAAGAAGTTCTAAGTGTAGGGCAAAGAGGGCCTGTATGTCCCCCTGTATGTATGTATTGGTGCATTGTTATTTTAATTGTGTCTGTAATTGCGAGTATCGAAGAACTACAACAAAAAATACCCGTAACTACCCACAAATGTAGACTATGGCTTGAAATAGTCAATGTCACTCTGACAGTCGGTCCCGCACGCGTCGCTCGCGTACGTCAGCGAAGAAATAAAGTTCAAATATGACTTGATATAGCTGGGCTTTCAGTTGCTGCTGACGCCACCGGCGCGTATTAAGTGAAATTTGAGCTTTATTTCATAAAAGCCTATAACTTTAATCTAAAAAAAATTGGTTGCCTGTAAAGTCGGTATACGGGCGAAAGTTTTACGTGACAACGACTTTGAGTGGTAAAATAAACTTTTTATGTCTGTCTCTCTCGCTCTTAGGCGGGCTCTCACTCGCTCTCATTGTGAGCGCATAACGTGAGCGGGAGCGTAACGCAGTTTCTTGAAGTGTCACCCGGCAAACCAATTTATAAGACGTTGTCACGTCAAAAATATATAATGTAGCTGTTTGCATGATTTTGTGCAGAAATAACGTCAAACCGATTTACGTATTGATCAGATAAAAGTAATCGGCCGATAGAAAAATTTACATAAAAGACGTTCAAATATTACTAAGCAATTTTAATAATATTCGATTAGTTCTATACGTATAAGTGTAGCACTATTATCCTTCCACAATGTATGCAAAACAAAGAAACATATTTTTAATTAACAGGGACCGTCAATTTAAAGCTTTTAAAGCCAAGATAAAGCCTTCACTTCTAAAAGCTTTTCTACTTCGTTAATAAAAGAGGGCTTTTGTTCAGCTCTAAAGCTTTGTATGTGGAGCCCTGGAAATTAAGTGGTGTGGAACAATGAAGTCAATAGAGTTCACAACGACAAACATCTCCTGAGTGATTGGAAACAATAACTTAGGGTTGACTCTCTAGGAAGGGATCCGCAAGGGCCGATGCCTGCCGGGGTTGCGGGACTGTTCGAAAGAGATACCGTGGCCCCGGAACACAAAGGGCGATGAAGGAACATGATATGGGTTTTAGTCAGTAAAAGTCTGACACTCCCTCCTGCTCCGCCCAGAGCGGGAGAAGTCATTTGATGATGTCACATCCGACAAAAATAAAAAAAAGGCGGCCAAAAAGTTCAGATTTAGACATGGAACCTTCTTTCAGGACTG
Organism: Xestia xanthographa; assembly: GCA_905147715.2. Taxonomy (NCBI): domain Eukaryota; kingdom Metazoa; phylum Arthropoda; class Insecta; order Lepidoptera; family Noctuidae; genus Xestia; species Xestia xanthographa. Next base: position 7,585,504 of record LR990655.1, read on the forward strand.
AGTCGCAATGCCGCAATACGGAGGAGACTATACAAGAATTTATTTACATTGGCAGGTAGGTAGAAAAAAGAAGATGAACAACCATAGCGTGACTGCCGATATTCTCTCAAAAAGTATATGAGAAGAGGTTTCCATCAAGTTGTTGACGATTGATTGTTATGAGATTCATCTTTTCAGAGCAAGAATATCCACTTAATACAGGGTGATGGAAGGACACCGATGCTCAAAAGGTTACCAGTATTCAGTACATCATTCTGAACCGCCCCAAATAGAAAACATCGGTAATTTAAAAAAAAACAGCTGTTCCATACTGTATATAGACCTAATACTGTGTAGTATTATGCCTAGGGCGAACCTAGACGCATCAGAAATTCAGGGAAGCTCGTTGAATTTTCTCAGTCCGTCAGGATTAATTTTTTAAACGTTGCTCCATTTACATGATGAATGAATGCATGGTGAAAGACGATGTAATATGTATTTCATGAAGCAGTGTTTATAAACGTGGTAACCCTGATTGCAGCAGGTGTGAAGTGATCTATTGTTCAGTTATTAGTTATTGTTAACAGTGCAGCGCCCCGTTCAAATGCATTCAGTTTTATAAGTACCTTTAGATTGGAGAGGCGTTTCTGGGTTCTAGACTGGGTAGGCTCAATGTGGGATGGACCTTGTCATTTAAATTTTACGATATAAAACCTCCGCCCTTTACAATATAAATGACATCTAGACAAGTCATCATCTGCCTAGCCTTTTCCCAACTATGCTGAGGTCGGCTAATCGGCTTCCAGTTTAACCAGATGAAGTTGAATACCAGTATATTTCACATGGACCGACTGCCTATCTGACCTCTACAACCCAGTAGGAAGGTCCGGGGGCAGTAGGGGGGGGTGCTAGGTAATACGATACCCTTGGTAAGACTGATTGACAGACTTTTGGGCCATTGACCTGTAACGACTGTTAAAGATGCAAAAATGACAGCTGGTTCCAACGGCTTAACGTGCTTTCCGAGGCATGGAGGAAACTCAGTATTTAATGGGTCGCAAAACCTCAGACTATTCTAGGCAAGCACGGCTTAAGGGCCTAACATGCCTCAAATGGCTTAGCATGATCCTCCGTTACGCCTGTGGTTACGCTTAAAATACTGCAGCATTAATTTTGAAATCCATCGCCATTTTGAAATGAATATTATGGTAAAGTTGAGGGTTGATGCTAGGTACTCAGTGTGACTAATACACGATTCCATAAACTTATCTCGATAGAAAAAAAATCCAAAGTTACCTCCAAATCGAACAATAGAAGATAGATCATGAAACTTTGCATACTAACTGAACTAACTATAAAGCAGGTCTTATGTGTTTTATTTTTTTAGTCCAATCAAAAGATTTCTTGTAAATCGCAAAAAACACTCATTTCGCACTATTCGGCCGCAGTGACTGACGTAACAACCGCTTTGTAGTGCAAGCTGATTAGAACTTTATTCTAACAGTATTTCAAACGAAGTTTGAACCACCACAAATAGAGTTGCTAATTTTAGGGTTAGAAGGGCCTTAACCTAAATATTGACCGAAGCGGCTGTTATTATTTAGCGACGAACTCCTCACATCTAGGCACAAGTCATCATCTGCCTGCCTTTTCCAAATACGATATTTAAAGACAGGTTTCGTTGTTATTATGACTGTTTTATTAATTGTAAACTTGTAGGTATCTTGTTTGGCCGCAGCATGTTGCGTATAATGTAGCAACATTAAGATTTTGATGTGAAAATATATGCCGTGTGGCAACACTTGTTTTCCACTTGTGTACGTGTGCTCTACTCGATAATACAACATCCCCCTCAAGATTATTTTTTCTTTTTATTTATGTGCAAATATCGTTTAACAAGCAACAACCAGAGCTTGTTCTTTCGCACAAGTACGAAGAGAAAATCCGTTTTTTTCAGAGATCACGCCCATAACATCAACTGGTCTGTAAAACCAGATGTGTATTTGTTGCTACTTGAATAAACCCGTGTTTCCTTAAAATTGTGTATTTTCAAACAAATTATTTATTAACAAACCTCTTGAAAAGCAAATATCTAATTAATTGCCATGATTTATTTCACTAATAAGTATAACAGCTAACATGAGATGTTAACCGTTATATGCAATTGAGAATATCACTTTTTTATTAGAAATAGAGGCTCTACCTGAACAACAATGGTGTCGATTCTGTTGTGCACAAACTAAACTTAATTTAGGCTATTGCTATCTTTTTCTCTCTAATAAAACGAGAAAGAGACGGATGGAATGTAGAGCTGTCAAATTTAATTGGAAATAATATTTCCTTACAAATGAAGGGGGCACGTAAAAACATGTCGACTAAAAACATGGTGAAGCGCAAGGCGTAAACTAGTTTGACATCTCTAACTTAGATCATAGCTATAGCCGTTTTCTCGTACTGCCTTTTAGTAAAAGATAGCAATAGCCTAAATTAAGTTTAGTTTGTGCACAACAGAATCGACACCAATATCTTTAGAAAATAAAAATTAAAGCAACAATAGTTAGCTAACTAGTTAACAGGTGATTAATGCCCAATTTCCTGATTCAATTCGATTTCTCCATGTTGTAATTGTGCGCTGCAACCTCCTTGTAACGAATTTATTGTAACATATTCACATACGAGACGTGTGCAACGTTACTAAGTTTTAAATGGATCAATTTCAACGTGTCTTGGGAAATGTCGCATTTACATAACTGCAGACATTATGTAGAATGTGTATCAGACGCATTTACTTTACATGATTGAAGTTTTAGATAGACATAACATAACATCACGCCTGTAATCTTTAAGGGGTTTGTCAGAGGTGTACCTTAAGACTCACTCGCACTGTCATAAAGTTATCAGATCTCATGTAGAGCCAAGCTTCTAACTCTACATGCCCCAACTCTATAAGGTCCGACTTCACAAACAGTACACCTGAGTCAAAATACACACACATCAAAAAAAGTTTGCGATTACTTTGAAAAATCGAAATCTTTTTTGTTACGGTAGATTATATTATGATTTCTTCTTCTTGTTATTTTTGTTTTTTCTTATTTTTTTTATTTCAAACAGGGTATTTCTATTTAAAGAAAACACACAACAAAGATTTTTTCTTGATAAAGTTCAATTTAAAAACCGGCCAAGTGCGAGTCGGACTCGCGCACGAAGGGTTCCGTACCAATTATTATAAAAAAATCACGCTTGTTGTATGAGAGCCCCCCTTAAATATTAATTTTATTCTGTTTTTAGTATGTGTTGTTATAGCGGCAACAGAAATACATCATCTGTGAAAATTTCAACTGTCTAGCTGTCACGGTTCATGAGATACAGCCTGGTGACAGACAGACGGACAGACGGACAGACAGCGAAGTCTTATTAATAGGGTTCCGTTTTTACCCTTTGGGTACGGAACCCTAAAAATTATATCAGCTTATGCTAGTGATCACAAACTTTTTTTGATATGTGTATAATACTATTTCTTGAATTCTGGAGGTATTCAAATAAAATAAACTTGCGTTGCTCTGTAAACAAAGATTTTTATTGTTTAACAACGAAATTAAACTATACACATGCATTATAAATAAACCAATTAGATACCAAAACACACCTGTAAACAAAGAAACGACATTTAAAGTCTATTATTCTATCCTTCACAATTCTTTATCTCTTTTAGATATTAATTCATTTTTGAAAACACATTTTTACATAATCAACGTAATCAATGTCAAATGTCTTCCTTTAGAATATTCATAAACTAAACATAAAAATAGCATGCAAACTCAAAATGAAAGCAATACAGAGTATTGTCTTTACATCCCCCCCCTTGGATAAGAAAATTTTCATGAAAAAAATTTCTTTCGAAACAGCTCTCCCCTTTCTTCTGTTTCTTCATCTCATATCTTTTCTTCTTCTAGCATTATGGGTATAGGGATGAGTTTTGTGATATGAAAAAGATTTGACTCTGTTTTCTTGTGTCCTGTGTCGATTCTGTATATTGATTTTGAAACTCTTTCAATAATCTGATATGGTCCAATTTTTAGTTCTTCTAGTTTTTTCCTATTTAGCCCATTGCCATTTTCCACAAACACATATGGTGTTTGTGGAAAATGGCAATAGGCTAAATATACATATCTCCAACGTTAAATTCATGTTTTTTTCTATTTTTGTCGAATAGTTTTTTGTTGTAGTTAGGTATGGGATTTTATTTTATTCTGAAGTGCTGTTGCTCTATCTCTGACCCAGTCATTATGGGTTTTTTCTCGTTTCAATTCCTTGGGTAAAACCGTGACATCTGTACCATACAAAATATAACTTGGTGAGAAGCCAGTTACTGAGTGAATAGTTTGATTATATTTACTCACACATTCATGAGCTGTTGTTGTCCAGGCCTTCTTATTTCCATCTTCATTAATTTTGCATCTGATTTTGTTAACCAATGTTTGATTTAGTCTCTCATTGAGACCATTTGAGAATGGTGCGTTTACTGCAGTAAATACCATATTAATCTGTCTGTCTTTTAAGAATTTCTTGAATTCTTTTGAATTTATACCAGGATATTGATCGGTGAGCAGCATATTAATGTCTTCAGTTTCTGATATATTTGCGACTAGTTTAATAAAATCATTTGCACTCTGAGTTTTTGAAGTTAAGATAAATGCGTATCTAGTGAAGTGATCTACTAACAAGTGCAAATATTTTTTCGTAGATCTTGACCCTCCAAAGCCTCCTATTGTGTCTATAGAGATTATTTCAAATGGCTTTGTCGTTGGACCCAAATGAGACAAAAATCCAAATTTGTACTGCCCTCTTGATTTATTTCTTATACAAATCTCACACTCACTACATACTTTTTTAAATATTTTTTGTTAAATTTCTTGCTATGTACAGTGGACTAATTGTCTTTTCCATTTGTTTTATTCCAATGTGACAAAGATTCTCATGTATATTTCTTAAAAGTTGGATACTAAATTCTTCTGACAAAATTATTTTTTCTTTGTTCCTAACTTTTTTAAAGTATATGTTTTGTTTATTCATTATTTTTTCTTTATTCTTTTGTATTTCTTCATTTTTATTCTGATCTATTAAAATATCTTCTAGGTTGACCAAGTTTACAATTTTCAATTGTTCATCTGTATTTTCATTTGACTCCAATACAGGATTCCTACTAAGGCAATCCGCTTCCAAATTTTCTTTCCCCGGAGTATATTTTATATTAAAATCATATTGTGATAAGTAGTATGTCAAATCGCCCAGTTCTTCATCGGTTCTAGATTTCAGATTCATATTTTCTAGTGGTTTATGATCTGAATAAACTGTAAATGATTTTCCTATCAGCCAGTACTACCAGTATCGCACTGCTTCTTTAATGGCTAAGCACTCCAAGTATATCGCTTTTTTCTTCTTTTGCGCTCCATTTAGTTTTTTAGAAAAGTAAGCTACTGGTTTTTCTTTTCCATCTGGCTGTGTCTGTTTTAAAATGGCTCCAACACCCTCTATAGAAGCATCCGTGTAAATATTGATCGGTAAATCTTTATCAAAATTTTCTAAAACAGGCTGAGAGCATAGGACATTTTTTATTTTCTCAAATGCTTTTTGACATTGGTCAGACCAAATAAATGGTTGATTTTTCCTCAGTAAGTTATGTAACGGATCTAATATTATGGCACTCCTTGATCTAATTTAATAAAATAAAAATTTTTTCCTAGAAACTGTCTCACATTCTTCTGTGTTTTAGGAGTAGGGAAATTCCTTATAATAATAATAATAATAAATCATTTTATTTCAGGCATTGCACGTAATCACATACAGTTCACCCATAGTTACATTATGAAAAGTATTATATATAAGTTGTAAAATTAAAATTAAATTATACATATTCGATAATGGATTTACGGACATTAATTAAATTAATTTGTCATTATTATTGTTTCCTGATTACATCATAGTCAGTGTTGAGATTAAACAGTTCGGTTCTAGTCACGAAAATTGTGCGGAATACAGTATTTGTTTGTTGTATTGATTTTGTTGTATTGAAATCAGATTATCTTTCAGTGGTTTAATAGAATTATGTTGTATTATATGACCCAGGTATTTTACTGAGTCTGATGCAAATGTGCATTTTGTAAATTTTAATCTGAATCCTTCTATTTTAATCGCTTCCAACAGCTGTGATAGGTGATGAAATTAATTAATTCATTTAATTCATTTTTTATTTATTTTGTTTTCAAAAATGAATTAATATCTAAAAGAGATAAAGAATTGTGAAGGATAGAATAATAGACTTTAAATGTCGTTTTATAATACTATTTCTTGAATTCTGGAGGTATTCAAATAAAATAAACTTGCGTTGCTCTGTAAGCAAAGATTTTTATTGTTTAACAACGAAATTAAACTATAATGTGTATAGTTTAATTTCGTTGCATTATAAATAAACCAATTATATACCAAAACACACCTGTAAACAAAGAAACGACATTTAAAGTCTATTCCCTATTCCCCTCCCCTTTCCTGTTCCTCTCTCTTTCCTATTTTTTTTCTTTAGTCTATTTCCTTCACAATTCTTTATCTCTTTTAGATATTAATTCATTTTTGAAAACACATTTTTACATAATCAACGTAATCAATGTCAAATGTCTTCCTTTAGAATATTCATAAACTAAACATAAAAATAGCATGCAAACTCAAAATGAAAGCAATACAAAATATTGTCTTTACATGTGTATGTGGTTTGGCCATTTCGCTACATTCACATGGGCGTAATGTGAAAAATTTATCCAATGTTCATTACTTCTCTGTTTATTTCCCACATTTCCAGTTATGTTTAGGAGTAAGCAATAGCGTGACAATGAGGGATTTTCTTTTTAGCTCTTCCTTAGTGGCTGAATAGATGGCGCTAGGAGTTAGTATGATAATGCAAGGAACGGAACCTAAAAAAACTGACTTTAACAAAGCGCGAGAAAACTAGGTTATATTCGGAAGGTTAAGCAAATGAAAGTGTCAGTCTACGAGAGTATGTGACGTGACAGAATGTTTTTTTTTCCAAGCGTTTTGGCTTTGGCACCAACTATCATAGTAAGTTCAACGCCATCTATAGAGTTCTTGGAAACTAAGTTTTTTTTTAATACCTCAAAAAGAAAACCTCTTATTGACACCCCTGTCAATCGTCACATTCGTCACGCTGTCGTTAACTACTTTTTGCGCCGACCCCAAATAGCAAGGGCAGATGATGATGTCAGTCAACTGGGAAAACCAACAACGGAAGCAGGTAAACTTGAACCAAGCGACCGCGAGAAAACATCTATTGACACAGCGAACACGTCTCGTATGTCTTAATAACAGCACTCTAAGAGGTTTAAGATGACTTTATAATACGCGGGTCGTGCTTCACTCCCGCGCAGCCTATTAAGGTGCGTGCGCGCATGTCCCGGCGTAATAGTGCGACCACTGTATAGATATGAGGTTAAAAGGACCAGTCTGTACAACTTGTATATTTTCAAAGATTTAATTTATTATAAATAAATCATTAAATAAAATAATAATATAATTTTTAATTATAATAATTTATATAATTCCTTTTTGTATTATAAAAAAATATATTTTGAATTGTTCAAATAATATTATTTTTGATAATATATGTTTGTTTATAAATTTCATGTATTAGAAAAGTGTGGTCAAAATTATATAATAGGTCGGAGCGTGGAAAAAACTCCCATTGATGCAGTACGTCTCACCCCAAAATATAAACCAATTTAAAAATCGACTAGATTGACATAATTATATCATACTGCAAGAAGAAAATTTAGTGGCGAACAGCAGGATACAGGCAGCTATCAGTTGTCTTAACTGTATGCCTGATAATAAATAAATAATAATACAATCAAAAATTTCTTCATGCGGCGGACATCCTAATCACGACAAAATAATCAGCTGTCCCGTAAAAAAGTTCAATACCTGCTCGAACCTAATGTAGGAACAGGGAAGCTAATTATATGTGTGTGTTTACAAACGTGGGGCAGTCCCATGAAGAAAGTTGTTCAGTTTGATGATCTGGTGACCTACCATGGTGCCTTAAAGCAGTATTGTTTGAAACTTATTCCAGTATGGGAAAGAGACAGAGTTATAGAGAACGTCTGGCACCATCTCTTACCCAGTCTGGGACAAAAATACTGCTCTAACGGCTTTTTTCAATAACTTACCAACAGGTATCGGTAGGTTGCTATCTGTGTCTATTTGACATTTAGCTTACTGACGGTTAGAAACAAAACGTCACAGAGAAGCTTTTTTGATTTTTCTATGAATCAAGTGACAGGTAGGTGACGTGGATTCAAGCTAACTTTGTTTATAGAAACACCGATAGCTACGAGACGTAGGCATATTAAACTGACAGTTATACGTAAGTAAGTTATAGAAAACGTCCTTAAGACGTCATGGTAGCCCCCTGAACCCTTAAAAATGACCACACCTTTATGTTACACGCTGTATACAGATCCTTTTATCCACATACAATCGTGGTGATTCATGTCTATGAATCGCAGCTGTAGTCTCTTTATCGTTCATCGGAATTGTATGAGTGAATGATTGTACCTCAATAGCTAGGAATTGAATGGTATTTGACATTCAATAAATAGCAATAGGGTAGGTACAGATTGCTAGGGCGTTGGACTGGACGGTTGTTTTTGTGACTCAAGTGTTAAAATTGCATTTTAAAACTGCGTGAATCCAAACTTGCAACTTATAATCTTGGTAGCACTTTTTGATCGAAAAACCTTGAAAAGTTGTCGGCAAAAAAATCACGAAACTAAAAAGGTTACTTTTATAAACCTGTTTGGAGTTTATCCTTCCACGATTGATCATGGGACTTAAAACTAGCGAAATATGGGTGTACCTCGAGAATTACAGGGGCCCAAGTCTGCTATTTTTTATAAATTCGTCATTTCAACACGATCCCATTGTCATTTTGCTAAAAGTTCATAATCCGCTAAATTCATAATGGTCGATCATTGGTTGGTCAATGGTCTCGTAATAGGATTGTGTTATAATGACAATGGTGTCGATACTGTTGTGCACAAACTAAACTTAATTTAGGCTATTGCTATCTTTTGCTAAAAGGCAGTGCGAGAAAAGGACGGCTATAGCTATGAACTAAGCTAAAGATGTCAAACTAGTTTATGCCTTGCACTTCACCGTGTTCTTAGTCGACATGTTTTTACGTGCACCCTTCATTTGTATAGAAATATTAGTTCCAACTAAATTTGACAGCACTACTGCCACTGCACTGACTGCCATTATTATAAAACCCGCCAGATTTCATTTATATATATTTTTACATATTTATTAGTGTTTTATGCAACCTGAAGTAGTAAGAAGTTCGTAAATAGAACCCGTCATTCATTGGTCATTATGTACGAGATTCCCATTCTATGACACTTCTTTCAATGGAGCGTCAGTGGTTGACCATTGGGAAGTCATAATGACGCCATCTTAATAGTAGATTACCAAACTTGTCAAAATCAACAATTATGAAATCAATGATAGACCATTCTGACACTATTGTAATAGCAGACTTGAGGCCCAGGTTTGATGTCACATATTATTATCATCATCTTGCTGCCCTTGTCCAATTCTACTTGGCGTCAGTGCAACACGTTTTCTTTCTTCATCCATTCTCCCCTGTGAGATGTCACGGCATCATTCATTCCTTTCTCTTTCATATCATTCCTCATTCATTAATTTTCTTTGGCATTATTTTTATTCAAATTTATCAATCTTTATTTGTTGTTACTTAACCTACTGCTTCTTGTTTAGAAGCGCAAGCGCACGTGTAAGTGAGCGGCGGAACTAAACGGCGGAAGTCCTTTATCTGTGGGGCGTTCATCTCGCGCACAATGCTGAGCTTAGCTTCGCTATTGATGCTGTGGATTTTTGGTTAAGTAGATCATGGCCCATGGGTTCAAGTTGGTACTTGTTGAGTAGCTTTTTTTTATGATGTCATCATCTGCCTAGCCTTTTCCCAAATAGGTTGGGGTCGGCTTACAGTCTAACCGGATACAACTGTAGGTTTTTTTTATGTGTTTTCTTTATCCGCCGGTTTTTTGAAGAGACCTTGACAATCGTTGTCAGATGTCGAGACAACGGAATTCGGCTACAGAGCTGACGTGCCAGGAAGCGTCGCGTGTTTCCCAACATGGAGTGTTTAAATAACACAAAACTGCGATTTCACGATGTTCCGGAAAAGCATTGTCAACAAGATATAATACAAAATGAAGAGGAATTCGAAAGAAAAGAAAATGTAAGTACCTTAAGCCAGATAACTTAGCTGGAGGTAGGTAGGTGCTCAGACAGACCACTTTCAATGAAATTTTGAGATGTCTGCTTCTTGATGGCTGTGTATTTAACGATTACTTCCTCTAATTTGAAAAAGCCCAAAACAATATTTATCCATGGTGCTAGGCAACGGGGTTTATCGTAGTTAATAAACATCCCATTGTGCCTTTTGGCCTTGTTTTGGTCTGCCTCCTACTCCTCTGCTATTATTTTCTGATTAATTTCCGTGCGGGATCCAAGACAGTTAAATTGTTTTTCTGGGACTTCGTTGAGATGGAAAACAAAATTAAAAAGTGTTTATTCACGAAAATATTGCGTAGATGGTACATAATTACCCCCGCCAAACTGCAAAGATACACTAAATCGGCGCCCATTTGGTGGTCGCCACTGTTGATTTTGGCTTTCGGATGTTGCAGTGGTTTGGGAATAGAGCGGCGGGCGGGCTTGTCAAAAAAAAAATTAAAAGTATTGTAATATAACATCATCTTAATTGTTAAGGTCTCAGTTTCATGAATTAATACTACACCACCATTTACTCGACTGTTAAAACAATTAAATACTATACTTAAAAAGTACTTACGGGATAATATCCGTGATTTTCTTTTGTTTTGATGAGGTCCCGAAAAGAAAATCACGGATATTATCCCGTAGTGAAAAACCGTGAACGTCTAAAACAGTGAATTAAATACTAGTACCTACCTACACACTGCAATCCAACAGGAATAACACAAATTACATAACATCACATCCTAGAGCTCCGTACATTTACTTCACACATACTTCAGCAAACTAGAATCCAGTTATCGTAGAGTTTTCTCAGAAACTATATGTATGTAGTAAAATAGTTGCGTGACATGCGGGCCTCGGGTACCATATTTGTCACCTGCGCGAGACAAGCCGCTATGTAACGGAAAGGGGACGCAAGTGCCCGATCCGAGATACCGATTGCGAGTGCGTTTTACGTATTTGTGTACTAACGGCAGAAGAGTTTAGTGTGGAGGTTAACAATGAATGAATATGCAGTCTTGTAGGGCTGTCATGCTTATCGTTACAGGGCTTTCTTCATCTCTTCTTCCAAACATGTGGGATTTTTTAGACATTTACGAGTGTATTAGAAGAAAAGATGCATATCATTTTAAATAAAAGGGTATGCATAAATCGTGGTCTGAAAAAAAAAAAAAAAATTTAAATCATCATCATCAGCCTAGTCTTTTCCCAACTATGTTGGGGTCGGCTTACAGTCTAACCGGATGCACCTGAATACCTGTCTATACTAATATTATAAAGAGGTAACATTTGTTTGTTAGTTTGTATATAAGTTTGTATGTAGGGGGTAATCTCCAGAAGCAATGAACCAATTTTAAAAATTGATTCACTGGTAGAAAACTACATTATTCGTGAGTGCTTATAGGCTATATTTTATTCCCGTACTCCCACGGGAACGGGGACTCGGGTGAAACCGCGGGACGTCAGCTAGTCTATACTAATATTATAAAGAGGTAACATTTGTTTGTAAGTTTGTATGTAGGGGGTAATCTCCAGAAGTAATGAAATTTTAAAAATTGTTTCACTGGTAGAAAGCTACATTATTCGTGTGTGCTATAGGCTATATTTTATTCCCGTACTCCCACGGGAACGGGGACTCGGGTGAAACCGCGGGACGTCAGCTAGTATTTTATATGGAGCGACTGACTTTTATTTTTATTTTTTAAGTATTAATTTGTTACCAACAAAATTGGGCATTAAGTACCTAGTTTACTTTTTTTATTGCTGATCTGTGCTTTTTGAGTTTTAGGATTTAACTAAAAACAATGAAAAAAATGTTATAGAAGATACTCGGATTTTAATACCTGTGCTCTATATACAATGCTTATTGCTTGCTATAATGGTTATTAACCAGCATGGTATTCTGTTTTGCTAACCGTATTATGTTCATATCAGTAGATAGCGTTTGATTGCCAATAAATTATATGAAAACTCAAGTGGTATCGATAGATGGATGAATAAACTTGCATTAAACGTTACCAGGTCACCTGTTTGGGTATAGCAATAACAAGTGTATTTACATTTTTAATATGACTTTAGTCACTATAGATAAAGTTTGTAATATACCCTTTAAAATTAACATACATAAGGTTTGTACCTAGATAAGTGTGCGTATAACATAATTACCATATTATGTTCATTGCAATCAAATCATTGATATTAGTTACTAGATCTGAACGGATTTAAATTCAAGATGTAGTCACTGCTCAAAATTATACTTCTGTGTTTAATTTATTTATTAATAAAGGTTTATCAATAGCTAGGAGGCAGCTAGTCAACTACATCCAAGTAAGTAATTATGTAGGTATAGGTTACAATATTAGTCTTCGTAAATTTTGTTATTGTTTTTTTTTTCTCTAAGAACCTAGCCAACTCCAATCGTTATTTTCCTACTAGTAACAATATTCCAATAGTAATGTATAAATTCATAATTTTATTTATTATTTATTTATGAACCCACAACTCACTTACACAGAGAATAGCGTACAGATTAAAGAGCACAAAGGTATCGTTTATTTAAGGCCGTCTACGCCAAGCAAAGTAGGTATTTAACGCTACCACCCTTTACGCGAAACGAGTCGTGCACACGCGTCCGTCGCCGACTTGAACCCAAAGCTGAGCGAAGTGTCACAGTATAGGTAAGCGTGTCGTGTAGGCAGTAGGTCAACTTATTTTATTAAAATGTCAGCTTGATTTATTATAATAGGTAGTAATTGCGAAAACCTAACATTTAAATGTAATAAATTAATTTGAATAGATATTGTAAATGCAAATTGCTGCAAGTCGTAATTTATTCAATTATTTGTGTACCAGACGGGTGGACTCGTGTTTGGAAATTCAAAAACTATAACGGAACCAAATCTGAGCCACTAACCGCCCTGTACCGAAAGTTCCGGGTGTAAACGTTAGCTTCGTGGAACGGAGAGGTGGGTTTGGAAAATACTGCACTATTATTGTAGATGGAGAAGAAATGAAACACTATTTGACTATGGTAAGACACTACAAGCAGACAATACTGGAAAAACTGAGCTGAAACTATAATCGGAAAGAACTGTTAACTATTCGGATATCGAAACGAAACTGACTGCTTGAATATCGTAAACAAAACTAACTGTTCCAATGTAGAAAACAAAACTTACTATGCGGGGCCTGCGCTGTGCTTTCATACTATTAGCAGACACACAAAAATATTCGCGAATCCTCTAGCGGTGTGTAGTATTTGTTCGCTAGACAATCTTTTAATTCATACAAAAAGCATGAACAAAAAACATTAACAAAAAAATACAAAGGAAACTATAAGCAAAAGGATAATAAATAACTCGAACGGAAGAAGGAAGTAGGTACTTTACGCTCTCGGCGTACGGTCGAAATTAAATTAACATTTCTCGATGTTTTTTATAAGTAGTTTGCGTACGCGCACCTGTGACGAGACTATTCTCGAGGGAATTTGTACCTACTTACTTTTAAAACTAATAATAACAGAAAGTACTCGACAAAGAATCACAAACACGGCAATAGCGTACTTTCTTGAACGTTCTTTCTATAGACTATATAAAAACACTGTTTGAGACACTTGTCGCGAACAATTTGACTAGGTTTCTTACATTGTTTTTATCTCACGAAGAAACATGCTTTATTTGTTGTATGTGTCACCGTAAAATTGTAAATACCGTTAGATTATAATCTACCTCGTGAAATTGTAAACTCGTTCGTTGAGGAATTCCCTCGACTGTCTATGGTCTCCATCATCAGACCAATGGCACTTACAACCCATATGGGTGCAAAGTTCTCATCAATAGAAATGAATTAAATCCAAACACAAGGTAGCTACTGTAAAACGTTGAGGAGTTCCTTTGACTGTCCTTCGTCTTTATCATCAGACCCCTAAAGATGACCAGAACCCATTTAGGTGTAAAGTTCTCATCAATACAAATTAATCAAGCCCAAACACCAGGTAATTATTGTGAATCGTTGAGGAGTGCCCTCGACTGTCTTCGGGTTCCATCATCAGATCGAGTCCAGACTTTCTTTAAATAGTAGTGCTCTAAAATACTCAATGAACAAAAAAACAAACGCACTAGTCGCACTACGATGTTCAAAGGTTCCCCTCGATTTCTCTGAGATGCCATCATCAGATCCCAGTTTCATGGTCATGGTACTACTCTTGGAATATCTTCTTTCCAACGAAAAAAGAATTATCTAAATCGGTTCATAAACGACGAAGTTATCCTACGGTCAAATTGTGAAACCTCCTCCTTTTTTTAAGTCGGTTAAAAAAGACTGTACTGTTATAATTACACTACGTTCTTTAAATAAATCGTTCGATAAATCGACGGGACAGCCGTGCGCTAGCAAAAGGGACATAGGTCCTACCTCATCAAGGCCTGGCGGGCGACTGAATCCACGTGCGCAAGCCGTTTTCTTATGTAATAATTTATTATTAAAAGGATTAAATTGTTTTGAAAAAATTAACCACAAATAATTGTTCTATATGTTATTAACTTTGCTTAGATATTTTTTTTGGAAGTAAAACTTTCATATTCTCCAAGTAAAATAAGAAAAACATAAAAAAATATTCGAATTAGGCTCCTGTTCGGATTTTTTTTTCATCGAGTGAAGTTTTTGATATCATGTTTTGAACCACAAATTATCTTAGTAAATATAGTCAACTATAATATCTATTTTTTTTGGCTTTAAATAATCACTATTTCTTTGATTACTATTGAATCAAAGTTATGTAAAATTGGGAAAATTGGGACTACCTGCCCTTAAATCGATTTTCAATTTTCAACAGCTGAAGTCGATTTTTCTGACCGTGCCAAAATTTCGTAGCGTCGTAGCAGCGTAGCGACGAGTTATTCCAAGAATTCTCTATATTACATTGACATACCTTCTACACCACGTACAATATACATACCTATTATAAATAGGTACTAGACATTGTATGCTTGTATGTTATGAGCTAACTGCACTATCTAAGTGTGTCAAACACGATGAAGTTACAAAGGGTTGGGGGGCTTTCGGGACCAGGACCACGGTCCCGGATTCCCCTTAAATATTTTATAGTGGTATTTTGGGACCACAAGAAAACAAAACAAAGTTATGTCTTGGGAAAGTACGGTCAACCAAAAATATTTCGTATTGAGTCGTTCATCAACTGGTCCCACATGCCTACGGCCCATTTGGGACGAGTTGATGAAAATCAAAATGAGTAATATTTTCGTTCTGCAACTCGTCCCACGTATGAAAAAAGTATAATCAGTAGTAAAAGTGTTAGTGTGGAAAAATTATTGCCTATAAAATATTTAATCATCACAACATTGTCTAGATGCTAGTTATAGCCTTAGTTAGTAACCTTACGAAAAGTACTAGGCGTGCATGAATCCAAGAAAGTATTATTTTATTGCATTTTTATAATAATGAATGATAATGCATTGTCATGCTCTTCCATGACGTAGGCAACGTGTTCAATAAGTCGTAAAGTTGTAACTGTAAGTTATAACTTTATGGTCGTCAGTAATTATTATACAATAAATTCATTCACAACATAACATTAAGCCTGTAATCCCCGAAGGGTCAAGCTGAGGTGTACTATCGAGGACAATCCCGCCTGACTACCACTAAGCTTATTTTTGCTTGCACTCGCAACATACAAACGCTCTCTAGCCCCGCCCCGTTGACTTTGTATAGAAATAATGAATGAAAAGATACCGAATCGGTCGAGCGCACTGACGACGCACGCCAAACGAGAGTTATTGTTATTTTGCGCGTCAAAGTTAAGGCTTTCCTAATAGGCCCAAACTTTACGGGGGCGTGGCTCGGCGCCTCCGCATGTTTTAAGCGAAAAAAAATTAAAATGGTCAGGCGGAAAAGACCCCGACTGTACCCTGACCCTGACTGTAATACACCCACATTTCGCCAGTTATGTTAAGTCCCATGTAATAGGGGGCGAGCCTATTGCCATCAACCGGGCACAAATCCAGACTCCGTGACTGCTACTGAGGAATTCATGATGAATAAACCCAATAACACTGCCTGACCTGAGAATCGAACCTGGGACGTCATGCTCAGCAGTAGCGCTTAAAACCACTAAACCAACGAGGCAGTCAATAATAACGTATAAATAAACAATAGGCTGGCTTGTCAACTGAAAAAATCTAATTAGTCCGTCAGTTGATTAACAAAAAATGTTTGACGCGTATTTTTAGGGTTCCGTACCCAAAGGGTAAAAACGGAACCCTATGACTAAGACTTCGCTGTCTGTCCGTCTGTCCATCTGTCCGTCTGTTTGTCTGTCTGTCACCAGGCTGTATCTCATGAACCGTGACAGCTAGACAGTTGAAATTTTCACAGATGATAGTATTTCTGTTGCCGCTATAACAACAAATACCATTCCACAAACGTGATTTTTTTATAATAATTGGTACGGAACCCTTCGTGCGCGAGTCCGACTCGCACTTGGCCGGTTTTTTCTTTTGTTCCGTAAACCAAAATTGACGAAGATTCGACGCTTTTAAAATTCTCAATACGTCACGCCGTGCTATAATTTTTAGTGCGTTCTGACGTCACGAGCCCCCACCCCGAGTTTCGATGCGTTTTATCTTTGTCAATATTAAAACAAAAAATACATGTCCATTATTTTCCAATACTCTAACTAAATATATATATATAAATTGCAAGTCTATTTAATCCGTCAGTTAGAGTCTAACTGACGGATTAAATAGATTTGCAATTTATTTATGGTGGAAACTAGCGTATTAGAATAGAATAGAATAGAATGTCTCTTTATTCAAGTATCCATGACTCAAAAGCTGTTAGTAAAACTTACGACTATGTTAGTAAGCACTGATAAAACAAACAACACAACAAATAATGGTGGATCACTGCTGCGACAAACCATGAGTAATTGCACAGCAGCGACCCACATAAAGACAGTCCAGGCGACTGGAAATCATGCTTAAGATACTGTTGGTGCTGCCCCACACCCTGCGCACCAGGGAGGCGCACCTTTTACGCATTGTTGCGTAAAAACAATCCACATGCACATCTGCGAACATCCCCGACGCACTACAGAAGCGGGGCAGCCCCACCAGCATCCTAAACGCGTTATTATACTGAACGCGGAGAGCACTGTACGATCTTTGCGTACACCTAGCCCACAGGCTGCACGTGTAAAAAGAAGTACAGTACGCTCGAAAGAGCGTGATCTTGACTGGAAGTGAGCATCGTGCAAACCTGCGAGCCAACATGTTCGCTCTAACCGACAATGCCCTCCGCTCACGTTCAACGTCATCATCGTCTTTAAGGTCAGGGGTCAATATATTATTATGACCAAGGTATTTAAAATTCTGTGCTCTCTGCAAAGGTGTGCCATACAGTAATACAGGAGGCACCCTGTCAGGGCTTTTACCCCTAACCTTAAAGACCATAAACACAGACTTTTTACAATTATACGCCAAACCATGCACTTTGGCGTAAGACTCACACTGGGCAACCAATTTAATTTAATTCAATTATCATTATTTTTAATTTTTTAATTTTTTTTGGCTATTATAATTGTAAATTAATCATTCTTGATCGCACACAGGGGTAGCAGCGTAGCCCAATAACGTAATAATAATTATTAAAAAAAAAAAGGAAAAACTGACGAACTGTTAACCTCCTCTTTTTGGAAGTCGGTTAAAATACGAATAAAAATTATCGTTGAATGACAAACTGACTGTCCTGTCGTTACATTTCTTTTCTACATGACATGAATTAGTTCATTAAAAGAATAACATTAAAAAAAGACATACAAGGGGTAAACCAACCCTTCACGGAGCTTTAACCAAGCATTCTGTACGTCAAACTAAGTATCTCTCCGCAAAAATTATAGCTGGGAAACGACTTTTATTATTACTTTGTATTTTATTTATCACAAGCGGACGTCACGCGGTTTCACCCGCGTATTCCCGTTCCCGTGGGAGTACGGGGATAAAAATATAGCTTATGTTACTCAGGGTGAATGTAGCTTTCTAATGGTGAAAGAATTTTTGAAATCGGTCGAGGAGATTTAGAGTTAAATCGTAACAAACACACAAACAAACAAAAAATCAAATCTTTCCTCTTTATAATATTAGTATAGATATTATTATATTATAGTATAGACAAACATTACGTTACATTACTCATTTGTTATTTATTACGAGATATAGAAACAGAACACCATAGAGCGTACATTGTCAGCAGCTGTGGCATGCGGCGCGCTACGGTTCAGTGCGGGTCGCAAATAGTCGCAATTGTGTCTACGATTATTGTGTACGGCTATCTCCGTGTGCGCATTCAAATGTTACTTGTTTGTTTCAGATTAGATTAGGATGCTGGGTTTGTTTTATCAAGTTGCCGGTTGTATTTATTCTTGCAAGTACTTACAAACGTCAGTTTGATTCATTTTTATAAAATTATGTCTATGTATAGATCTAAAGTCTGAGTTCAGATTCAGATGTCGATTCCACTACTAACTGTTTTTGGAACAATCGGCGGCACTTACCTCCTTCCAGCTTTAAACAGCGAGAGTAGGCCACCGCTGGGATGTGTCAGTGATAGATTTCGATATGGTTAAATAAGTTGTTGAGGTTCAAAAATAGAGTTACGAAGAAGCGGTACCGTACTGTCAATCAAAGAGATTTATTTTTCGCGACCTTTTGCGAGTACTCGCAAGTATTGGTAATCAAGTGTTGCTATGTAGGAGTCCCATCCATTAACTACCATTCAAAAAAGAGCTGTCACTTCAAATAATACAAAATCATTTATGCAAAATAATACGCGTAGGTAAAGCATGGTTCACGACCGTTCAAGTAAATAATACATGACTTTACAGCCGTAGGGCGTGTGTATTGTATAGCTAGTTACTGTAGTCAATTGTTGTATGTGTGTACAGTCAGGGGCAGTAGTATGTGTACACTTACAAAAAACATAAGCGAATTTCTCGTAGAAAACCGATTACATCTTTCAGATGAGATTTATTTCATAATATGTACCTACATACATACTATGAATTCCAAAATACTAGCTACTAGTAACACTAGTACTACTACTACATATGTACTTGTAACAACATAATACTCGTATTACAATTATTGATACAGATCAAAAATAAAGACAAATAGACTTATTACCCAGAGGTGACACGAATATTCGCGCGATAATTTAGCCCCCAAATTACAATTTCTTATAATTCATAAAATCCGGATTTTGAATTCGAGTAAAAATGTACGGATATCTGGGTTTTTCGGATTACGGATAGTCCGGATTGCATTCCCTACTTACACAATACATTTTTCTTATTTAATATCGACGGTTAATAGGAAATTTGACTAGTTTCAAAGTGTACACATTGGTGCCGATTCCCTTGTTTACAAACTAAACCAAATTTAAGTTCAGTGCATCTTTTTCTTTCTATTTCATTAAGAAAAGGACAGAAGATAAATTTTAGTTATGGTCTGTCAAATTAATCAGCGCCATACAAGTTTTAGACGCGATGAAAAAGTTGACTACTAAAATTACATCAAATTACGTCAGGTGCTAACTAATTTGACAGGATTAAACTAATATTCAAACAAGTCCAATCCAGGGTTGGTCTCCACGAGCGTGTTGAGGTTCGTAAGCATACGTGGTACAGGGGAAGTGAATCGATCTACAGTGCGACTAAATGGGACATTAAACAATTTATGTTTCCTAGAGCGAATATAATTAAGTATTTGGAACAAATAATTGACACAGCTCCGCATGTAATTCCGAGGCGTTGGTACATGTTTATGATCGTGAGTGTACGTGCGTGATGTTTACCTCTGTACCGCTGTGGGCACTCCTCGCCTCCGCGGGAGGGCCGTGACCCGCCACCGCCACCTGCCGCCGCCGGTCGCGGGTGAGCGAGCGGCCGTTGTAAACGAATGCCTTATTAAATACTATAATACTACGTACTAAGCTTGTACGTCAAGAACATGTGGGAAGAAGTTTTTGGGTGTAAATTATCAAAGGCTTTCACATTATCAATTTTAGCTTATCTAAATAAAAGTAGGAGAGACTTAGGTTCTAACTACGAAATCTGGTTCATAATTCTTCAGATTATTTTCAAATAATGCTAGCAAAGCAGTCAATGAGTCGGTGTGAAGTGTTTAATCAATAAACACACAATGGATGTAGTACATACATTTACCTACACAATGACATTATAAATGATGGTAAGTACGTAGCAGCTCAACTCTACCTATTAATTCATTAGTTGTATTTCATTAGAAGACAGAACTCATATATACCTACCTAGTTTACCAAACTCCGCCACTGAAACCGTTTGTATGACATTGAAGCAACAATGTTTACAAAATCATTGTTTTACCCGACTAGCTAACGAAATAATGTCCCACAAATTTAAACCTGTAACAAACAAAACTAGAAACTGAAAGTAAAACCCAGTAACGTATCGAAAACAAAACAATCTATCTACCAATTACGATTACAAGATTGCGTAGCTGTCGCAAAAGTGTCGTTGTTATGTAAACAGCGATGTTTGTGCATTCAATCGCCAGGAGGCGTAGTGGCGTATACATTCACACGCCACTGGACACCGCTTCCTGTCGCCGCCGCCGCGCCGCCTCTAGGAAACGCGCTCATTCATCCATGCGCGTGCGATGCGACCATCGATGGCATGGGGGCCGGACCCCCAGTGCGCTATGATGTTACTGTTCGTCAGATATCGATGAGGGTAAGGCTGGCTAGTGTTTTGTTTGATCGCTAACAGCTGGCAGTGAACCTGGGTTTTAAGTAAGAGTTACAACTGTCACTGCGATCTCCAATCCGCCTGCCAAGCGTGGAGATTACGGCAAATTCCTCCCATTATGGGAGAGGCTTATGACCAGCAGTGGACGTTATGGGTTATAGTTTTTACAACTATAGATTTTGAATTAATATTTCGGATTTTAGGACGAGATTATTTTTTGACTTATCAAAAGAGCTTACAAAGAATTCCCAATTTATACAAAACCGAATGAAACCCTCATATACAATTTACGTACGTAATATGAAAGAATTAAGAATATTAAGATCAGAGAACAAGAGACAGTGAGACAGCTAAATCTAGATTAAAATAATTAATGAATATTTATTGATAAACACAGACAAGCTTGGGGTTTTTTTGAGCAGACATCTAGCAAATTATTGAGATAAGCATCATCATTATTAATTTAAAAGTGACTAAGTAGTGTCTTGCATAAAATCAAACATCCTTATGATCAATAAGTACTAATTTTGTGCCAGCTTCCTTTCAAAACCGTTAATCGATCGTTTGTTAGAGTAACGGTTCAAATAATATTTAAATACGAAATTCTACACGTCGACACTGTACTTCCCACATTGGAAATATCGAAACAACCTGATTTTTAACCGACTTCAAAAAAGGCGGAGGTTATATGTTCGTGTGTATGTATTTTTTTTTTTTTTTTTTATGTATGTTACCTGATTTCTCTCCCATTTGTCGACCGATTTTCAAAATTCTTTTTTCATTTGATAGAGTACACTCCTGAGGTGGTCCCATTTTAATTTGGTGAAGATCTGATGCTGACCTTCGGAGATATACAATGGAACTCTTCAAAAAGAGACGGCAAATCTGTTGTGATAGCTCCAATCGGTTGGATGTTCATTGTTTATACAATATCATGACGGAACATCACGCCTGTATGCTCTGAGGGGGTACGCAGAAGTGTACAATTTACCTGATTTCTCTCCCATTTGTGGACCGATTCTCAAAATTCTTTTTTTATTTGAAAAAGTATACTCCTGAGGTGGTCCCATTTTAATTTGGTGAAGATCTGATGCTGATCTTCGGAGATATACAATAGAACTCTTCAAAAAGGGACGGCAAATCTGTTGTGATAGCTCCAATCGGTTGGATGTTCATTGTTTATACAATATCATGACGTAACATCACGCCTGTATGCTCTGAGGGGGTACGCAGATGTGTACAGTACACCCAGATTTCGACAGTTATGGCATGTTATGTTCCATTTATTGGGGATAAGCCTATTACCATGACATGTATTGTTAACCATGTACAATGAATGCATAGCAAATATTTGTAAGTATAGGATATTACAACTAAAAATGGAAAAATAAAATAAAACTTTTTTGCCAAAAATAAAACCGACTTCAAAAAAAACAACAAACAAAAAAAACACAAAAAGAAAAGGACAAAAAAATACACTAAAAGAAAAACAAAAAAAAAACACTAAAACAAAACCACAAAAAAGTGAAAAATAACTTTAGCTTCAGAAGCCGGTGAGAAAAACACCAAATCAATCAAAGGTCAAGCTTCAGAAGTCGGTGACCTTGTTTAATTGATTTAGTGTTTTTGTCACCGACTTCTGAAACTTGACCTTTGATTGATTTGGTGTTTTTCTCACCGGCTTCTGAAGCTAAAGTTATTTTTCACTTTTTTGTGGTTTTGTTTTAGTGTTTTTTTTTTTGTTTTTCTTTTAGTGTATTTTTTTGTCCTTTTCTTTTTGTGTTTTTTTTGTTTGTTGTTTTTTTTGAAGTCGGTTTTATTTTTGGCAAAAAAGTTTTTTAGAAACTGGTATCACGATACGTTGCCAAATCTATCGCTTGATTACGCATAAAAAAAATTAAACTTTTTGCCAAAAATAAAACCGACTTCAAAAAAAACAACAAACAAAAAAAACACAAAAAGAAAAGGACAAAAAATACACTAAAAGAAAAACACTAAAACAAAACCACAAAAAAGTGAAAAATAACTTTAGCTTCAGAAGCCGGTGAGAAAAACACCAAATCAATCAAAGGTCAAGCTTCAGAAGTCGGTGACCTTGTTAAATTGATTTAGTGTTTTTGTCACCGACTTCTGAAACTTGACCTTTGATTGATTTGGTGTTTTTCTCACCGGCTTCTGAAGCTAAAGTTATTTTTCACTTTTTTGTGGTTTTGTTTTAGTGTTTTTCTTTTAGTGTATTTTTTAACCGACTTCCAAAAGGAGGAGGTTCTCAATTCGATTGGTATTTTTTTTTTTTTTTTTTTTTTTTTTTTTTATGTATGTACACCGATTACTCTGCCATTTATGATCCGATTTACGTGATTCTTTTTTAGTTTGATGCGGAATAGTTGCCATTTGGTCCCATAAAAATTTAACATGGTTTGGCCCAGTAGTTTTCATTTTATGAACATTTTTTTTGTCCTTTTCTTTTTGTGTTTTTTTTGTTTGTTGTTTTTTTTGAAGTCGGTTTTATTTTTGGCAAAAAGTTTAATTTTATTTTTCCATTTTTAGTTGTAATATCCTATACTTACAAATATTTGCTATGCATTCATTGTACATGGTTAACAATACATGTCATGGTAATAGGCTTATCCCCAATAAATGGAACATAACATGCCATAACTGTCGAAATCTGGGTGTACTGTACACATCTATGTACCCCTCAGAGCAAACAGGTGTAATGTTACGTCATGATGTTGTTTAAACAATGAACATCCAACCGATTGGAGCTATCACAACAGATTTGCCGTCTATTTTTGAAGAGTTCCATTGTATATCTCCGAAGATCAGCATCAGATCTTCACCAAATTAAAATGGGACCACCTCAGGAGTATACTCTTTCAAGTAAAAAAAGAATTTTGAAAATCGGTCCACAAATGGGAGATAAATCAGGTAAATTGTACACATCTGCGTACCCCCTCAGAGCATACAGGCGTGATGTTACGTCATGATATTGTATAAACAATGAACATCCAACCGATTGGAGCTATCACAACAGATTTGCCGTCCCTTTTTGAAGAGTTCTATTGTATATCTCCGAAGATCAGCATCAGATCTTCACCAAATTAAAATGGGACCACCTCAGGAGTATACTTTTTCAAATAAAAAAAGAATTTTGAGAATCGGTCCACAAATGGGAGAGAAATCAGGTAAATTGTACACTTCTGCGTACCCCCTCAGAGCATACAGGCGTGATGTTCCGTCATGATATTGTATAAACAATGAACATCCAACCGATTGGAGCTATCACAACAGATTTGCCGTCTCTTTTTGAAGAGTTCCATTGTATATCTCCGAAGGTCAGCATCAGATCTTCACCAAATTAAAATGGGACCACCTCAGGAGTGTACTCTATCAAAAGAAAAAAGAATTTTGAAAATCGGTCCACAAATGGGAGAGAAATCAGGTAACATACATAAAAAAAAAAAAAAATACATACACACGAACATATAACCTCCGCCTTTTTTGAAGTCGGTTAAAAAACCTAGTTTAATTTTATGTAATCTATAAAATAATAAAATGTTCTAATTACCAAACTTACTGCTCAATGCAGGATGTTAAACAAATTAATGTACCAAAGAAGAATTAAATATTAATGCAAATATCTAGAACTGTATTCACAATCACGATTCCATCAGTGTTTATGTTTATCGATATCGTAAAGTATTTAGCGAAACGAGAAAGTTGTTATTCGAATACATCTCATTATTTCATTATTAGCTTTTATTTATTTTTTCTTGATAGTTATTTTATTGTATTGGTCAAATCTTAATTGCAACTGAATTTCAAACTAGTTCCCCCCAACCGATCGACCTGAATTTTGCACAAACTTTTGGTTCTGGTGACAACACATGACTTGATCCTGCAGCCAGGATCGTCTTCTCACGAGAGAACTCGTTAACGATTTCTTTAAATCGCAAATCAACTCAATTCAATTCAAATCAATTCAATTTCAATTTCTTTTCTTTAAAACACACTTCACTCGAGCACTGTGTCGTGTGTGTCTTTACACACACGACACAGTGCTCGAGTGAAGTGTGTTTTACTAACATAGTCTTAAGTACCTATATAATTGTTACGGCTAATAGCCGAAGTGCGGTTACACCTAGTTTTAGCCGGCTAGAACTAGGTGCAGCCGGCCATATGCGATTAAACCTAGGTGTATCCTCTTATCTTCGGTTAAAACTAGGTTTAGCCTAGGTTAAAACTAGTTTGTCATCAACCACCTCATTACTGAAATGAAAACCTAGTTCCCGGCGATGATAAATAGGATACACCTAAGTTAAACCACCGGTGTGTGGCTGCACCTAGTTCTAGCCACTATGATGAAGGCTAAACCTAGTTCTAACCGAAGATAAGAGGATACACCTAGTTTTAACCGCATGTGGCCGGCTGCACCTAGTTCTAGCCGGCTAAAACTAGGTGTAGCCGCACTTCGGCTATTAGCCGTAACATATACACTAACCCACTTTGTATTATTATGATATACATATATGTTAGTCTGTAAGATATTTATCTATGGGCCAACGTAGCCTGAAAATAAAGGTTTTATTATTTTTTATTATTAAAGCACGGATACGTTTTTTTTAAGTCTAATTTATTTGTAATCTACTTCTTTTTACAAGTACCTACCTAAGCATAATAAGCCTATAATGTTCTCTGATGGGACACAGGCTTCCTGTCTATGATAGGTTGTATTGCATGTCATGCGGGCTGGCAGATATCACGTATCTTTGTTTTTTTTTGGTTCAAGGATGTATCGGTTTTCTAACTACATTTTCACTCACTGTTTTCAGAGCATAATAATTATTATTGCACAATGATAACCCATTTTTTGTCGAAATCTTATCTCAATTGATAAGAGAATCTCTCGCAAGTTACTGCAGGGACTTAATTAAGAACATAATATAATCATCTTAATTTACATAGTCTCACGTTTATAAAGATAACGGTGTGATGATGACAGACCCACACAAAAATTTATAAGAAAACAAATTCTAAGTATTAAAAATAACTTCTGCAAAAATGCTTTTAGCTGGTTTTGCCATTTTTTATTTATTTATTACAGCATAAGCCAAGGTCTTCTCACAGAACCACAAACAGTCTAACATTATCGTCTTCCATTTATCAATCCAGGGCTGGTGTCCACGAGCGCGTTCAGCGTCGTAACGGGGGAGATGGGTCGAGCTACAGTGAGACAAAATGGGACATAAAACAATTAGTTATGCTTTCTAGAGCGATTATAATATTTCACAAACAACTACACAATCAGCTGTAGGTTTATGTAAAGAAAATGATGAGGAAAAGTCAATGGCAATATCCATTATTGTCCTAAACAGCCTAGGATTGCAAAGAGAGTAAAAAATAAAACTGCACTGCACTGCAACAGCCCATAACGTCCACTGCTGGACATAAGCCTCTCCCGTGATGGGAGGAATTTGCCGTAATCTCCACGCTTGGCAGGCGGATTGGAGATCGCAGTAATGAAAGACTAACAGAAAACGCTGCTGCCCATTCTCTGGTCTACGGAGGCGCAAGGTGTTCTGCCTCAGACATTAGTCGCCTTATACGACACCCGTCAGTGTAATGGGTTGGTTCTATTCTACTAAAATAAAACTACATTATGGTAATGTAACGGAAACTGTGGCGTTCTTTGAGATATTAATTTATCAAGGATTTCATTGCATTTATTTTTATAAGAAACACGTTTTTTAACCAATTATGTTCGTTATGTCTCCTTTATCCCTTGTTTATTATTGATGTGAAACATCTCTAAGCGCAGTTAAAACCAAAAAATGGCGTGGCGCCAACTGTCAAGTTATGAACCCGGCCCGAACAATCCCGAACCATAACGACCTGTGTTGAAGCAACATAAGATCTACATATTCGCCACGGTTAACAACAAGCCAGCTGGTCTCGGGGCACAGCGCTGGGTTACAAATGTTACAATCTCGTGACTTCGAGTTCGATCCCAGCCTAAGGATTTTCTTTTTGTGAATCCAGTCATTTTGTTTTTATTTTTTAAGCATATTACTTGTACAAAATAATTTCGATGTTTCACATCTGCCAGACGTCCCGTGACGGCTCACAATTTTTTTTTGCAGTCGTCTATTCATCTATCATTGCCATCTTATTTTTTTTCTTTCTAGCTCCTCCAATCCTTTATCCAATAAAGATCTCGAAACCTTTTTCTTCTGACGTGTATGATTTCAGTCATTTTGTCACTAAATCTTTTATCTGTTTATTCAAAAAGTAACAATACAATTGTGATATTCAGTGAGCCACAATCTAAGCGCATCAAGTATCTTGTAACTCAGTAATTGTGTTGACTTCTTCAACTGAATTTTAGTAGGCAAGCACCCATTGTTGGCTTGGGATTTAAAAGTTACAACATTTTAATTGCATTTTTTTTTTACTGCTTTAAGTAGTTTTCCTACAACTCAACTCAGAAACTAGTTCAAGCAACTCACGTGCGTAAAACTAATGTTATTCATTATTGTCAGCGATTAATCGCGTGCTGCATATGTGCATGATTTCCATGTATTCGCGATTTAGTATCATCATCGATCATGCTTTCAATCATCGAGATACAAGTCTCGATTCTTTCTTAGTGTCTAGTCTGTCTCGGAATTTACCGGTTGATTCTATTTATTTATTTATTTATTTATTTATTGGCCTATCTACAATTGTTACACTGTTTATTCTAAAAATACAAGCAATATAATACAAGCATAGCTATCGTATTTATATTACTAGGATATTGAGTAAATATCCTAAAAACTACAATTTGTTAGTTTACGACTACAATCAATCATCAATTGCAAAACACGAATTCAAAATGCGACCCGCATCTCCAAAAAGAGAACCCCGCATATCGATCAGATAAAGTGACCGAACTTCGCTTTTTACCGGCGCGATAGGAAAGTGCTTAATATGCGACACAATGGCCGCGCAGCGCGCGCCGCGCAACCGTTTGTATGCGACGCACATCATCTGACCCACATTCTTACGTGGTCGCGTTCAAAAAAATCTCTTGAACGTAATTGGATGTTTTTCTCAACAAGTTCACCGACTTTACGACCGGAACCGCGGGAGACACACTTTGTTTTGTAACCAAGACTTGTTTACAAATCAGGCATTACTTAATCCTTATTTTTTTCACTTATTCTTACTTTCATTTGAACGTGTTTTGCATACTAAAAAGTGGAATAATTTGTGCTGATTCAAATAAAGAATTTTTACTTGCATATTTGCAATATAATTTTACATTATTCGCAACTACCTGAATACAGAGCCGACCGCACGGAACATCGAGGCGTGAAAACACTTCAAAAGAATAACTATGCTCAGCACGTCAGTCACTCAGCCGCACAACGATGACAATTTACTAACGACAATGATACATAGTTAGAAGTCAGTACACTGAATCCTCACGATAGCGTCACTGCGAACATTTCTTATCGCCTCGTAAAATAAAGAGAATGGTTTGTGTCAACAACTACGCAACGTGACTAATGGAGCACCGAAGACACGTCACTGGCGTGTCATAGCTGACCATCCAGGTATATCCTTTCTGCCTCCCGCACCAGTCCTGACGACAGGTGACAACGCAGAAGTACGGACTGATAGTGTAGGTCTCGTTATATTGGCGGATCTTACCCAGACGAGGCGAGCTAATTATCACTTAAGAATGTCACCGTGCAAGCTCACTGCAGAATGTTCGTGCTGCCCTCATAAAAGTACGCATTTTGTCACAAATATTGAGCATGACACGACTCATAATTTCACAAGACTGCGACGAAAAACGACGAATGAAGAAACTCGTTTTGAAAAGACGTGAAGCTAAATTATTAGCTCAACCCTCTTATGGATCAGCTCAGTGAGCACTATTTATTTATTGTGGGACATCTTGTTCTGAGTTATTATGATGCTGTAAACGTTTTTCATTCTGTACCTTTAGGAACAGATGTGATCCTACGGTCCTACTGAGGGCTATAAATGCAATAAATGGCTTAATAGCCATTTATTTTGCCATTTATCTTGTAGGTTTTTATTGCATTCCGTATAAAGTATTACATGTACGTAGACGATGGCTATTCATTTGTGTCTCATGATATCTTTAAAGTTACAACGGAAAACAAACAGCTTATTGAAATCAATCCAATCTGTACTGTGAACTGACTCCATAAGGCCAATTAGCAAAATAAGATTCTTCATTGAGAAGATATTCTTCCAAGATGAATATGATATGTCATTATGACATTATACATGTAACTCTGGGACAGAACCGGTGTGAATGCGCGACTTCAGAATCAGCTTATCGATTGCTGCATTAGGTGGTTATTGAGCAGCACACTCTTACGGCTTCCAAGTGACTTCGTATTACATCAATAATAAAAGTTACGTAATGGATGCATAGTATAACGTACAAAACAGTTGCCAGAGCGAACTATGAATCATTTTGCTGTAAATCCTTTAGCAGATACAAGGATGAAGAGGCAGGTATTCAGTTTTCTTAACAATAAATATATTAACTTTAAAATAAGTAAATCATGATTGAAAGAAAATTACGCTAAACCATGTTATTACTGCAAATGGATATGCTAGAGACTAAGCTAATTAATAAGGACCTTAATGGTGGCCTAAAACCTGCACGGGTAGTCAAAAAACGATTTCAAAAAGAAAGAATTTCACAAGACAATACAAGTGGAATTAAACGCAAACTCCAAATCCAAGTCACGTCGAGATCGAGACGAAAGCGGTTAACAAAACAAACGACGATCGTCCTATAGTCCTGCCGACAGACGGTATTCCAGTGAAAGTCGACGGAATATAAACAAAAACCATCTTATGATGCCAGTCGCGTTCCGTCCTCTGTTTGTAAATTAGGACATTTCCAAATGGCATTCCTGCAGGCACGACTGGCTACTGTTTCCTGTGGTGGTGCCGAGCTATCCAATGCTTTATGACTTTCTCAGCATAATCGTTTTTTTTTAATGTGGAGGTCAACGTTTGCTAGTGTCGTTGGATTTCATAGTTCACCTATGTGAAAGAATGTGGCGTACCTACTTACTCGAAATTTAGTAAAGTAAGTAAGTAGGTACGCCACAGTAAGAAAGTAAGTAAGTTTAGTAATTTAGTTTTAAAGAACCTTTTTAGACGAACTGCCACAAAGACTATTAATGGGTAGAGCATACCTTAGATTTCATTTGCGGGGATCATTGGTAAGCACCGTAGTACTTTTAAAAATTGTTAGAAATACTGCCTGCTGCCACAAAGCAAGAGATGTTTCATGGTGCTATTCATTCCTCACGGTTGTATAAGAATATCATTCTAAATTGACTGGCAGCTCAAATAAGTAGCAAATCAGATGCCTTCATCTTAATCATACGCACAATGTGAGAATCAATCAACCACAAAGGTTACCTGCTGTCAGTTTTCCTCCCATTGAACTGTCAAAACGCTCATACACTCCGATATTTATTTAAAAGCTGCTCTAAGAATTACTGGACACACTTTGCAAATAAATAAGAAGCCAATACGTCAGTCGAAGGAGGAGAGAGCGTGTAACAGCGGCAATTGTAAAAGGCATAGGACCTGTTTTTTTCTATTACATACTTGGTTAGGACGGTCGCCATTTACAGGGTTGCCCTATAAGGGAATAATTTGCCATAAGAAGACAAGGATTTGTCGAGATTTTTATACTGGATGAATGTGATTTTGTGAAGAAAATGGCCAGGTGAAATACAGTGAAGAAAAAAAAGTAAGTTTAAAAATTGAATTGTTTATTCATATAGTAAAGAAAAAAGACAGGTACTGTACCAGAAAATTAAATAACGAACTTCAATTAACTTCTTAATGTACGTTTAAAAACTGACCAGAAATTATATAAAAATAATAAAAAACTTATTCAATATTAAATACTACCAAGTTCAGTGCCGGTCACGGGCTCAGCGCTCTCGACCGAAATGCGAAGTTCAACCGATGTAATGCTACGCGCCAGTTATAATTAACTACACCACCCAGCAGGTGCAATCTTGAACTTTATCAACTAGAATTAAAGGTTCATTATCCCGTCACACATACAGAAAAAGTTTATAAAAGAAAATTATCGCTGACCGTTGTTGAATGCGATCGTGATAGGTTCCAACATAAATTTTATTTTTGCAAGTTTTAATTTTACTTGTCATGCCCTGAATCAATTCTGTTATGGAAATTACAGCTTTATCGTTCAGCGTTTAAGCTTCTTTTTGTATATGGTTTTGTAAAGGGTAACTTTGCCCATGTGTAAATAAAAATAATAGGCTTTTTTCAATGGAATAGTAATTTGAAATCTATTATGCTTGTTCATGCAAACTATTAAATAAAAAAAGTAGAACATGTAACAGCCAATAATTATCTTATATTTATGGCCTATCATTATATCATTCAAAAGTTTATGCTATTAAAGCATAAAAATATAAGGAATTAAAATGTTTCGTAGCCGTCTATATGACCGTTAAGTTTATTAAAAAATATAAATTATTTATGCAAAAAGAGAAACTTACGAATTCATAACACGTTTTGTTATATAAATTAAACAATTTTGAAGCTATAAAACAGGACGATAACAATTGGACACAATTTTAGAAAACGATTTTCGTTAAATGAACTATCATTTTATGTTTAGGTACCACTATTATCAATGATAAAAACAAAGATTAATCATTTGCAAACATAAATCAAGCATTAGAAACTAAAAGAAACAAAAAAAAAACATATTACGTCATGAAGTCGTTGATGTCTTTTACAAGAACGTTACGTCACAACTGAAGGACATAACTTTGAACCAACAGTAATAAACATTGTATTGTCCAACAAAATATACACATTCATACTCAAAAGTAATTAAGAAGTTAGTCGAATATTTTTATTCAATTTAAAATAGTACACAACTACAGAGGCGGACTTAGCGCCATTGGCATTTTCTGCCAGTCAATCTATTAGCCGTGTGGTATCCGGCAGAGTAGAATAGAACCAACCCATTACACTCACGGGTGTCGTATAAGGCGACTAATGTCTGAGGCAGAACACCTTGCGCCTCCGTAGACCTGAGAATGGGCAGCAGCGTTTTCTGTTAGTCTTTCATCACTGCGATCTCCAATCCGCCTGCCAAGCGTGGAGATTACGGCAAATTCCTCCCATCATTGGAGAGGCTGATGTCCAGCAGTGGACGTCATGGGCTGTTGTTGTTGTTGTAATCTATGAGACTATGAGTAATTCAGAAAAAAATACTGCTTAAAAATGGTAGCACCTAAATTGTTACGTCTAAATCATGCTTTGCTTGGACACCAATTTGCAGGTTTATTGCAACAATTAATAAGTACAGTAAACAACTTCAAAGGCAATAATTTTAGAACAATCAGTCGTAAATTAATATTAACGGCCTTGCTTTCTTTACTCAAGGAGTAAATTACAACAAATAGTAGTGGTTTTGAGTTGTTTATAATCACGCAAATGGCAATAATTGCAAGGCAAGTAGGTAGATTTTACCAAGATAGACTTGCATTCCAACCGAATGTCGATTTACTAATATGTCTGTTTACGGTTGAAGAACCTCCTTCTTCGTCCCCTTATTTATTTAAAAACTGGTTAATCATTAACTTCCTTAATTTTTCAAACGTTTTTAATACATAAATTGATATGCGAAGGTGTACCAGTGGTTCTTACGTCTAAACTAGACGCTATCATTTGCTTGACAATCGTCACTCATCAAATTTATCTTAGGATATTAACCCTAGTAGACAGATCAAACTATGTATTTTAAACTGTTATTAGAAGATCTTGATAGAAATTATACAAATGGACAATAAGGGCCTGCTCTTGACCACGATCTCGTTTTTAATTTTTTTTTTTAATTTTCGGTGGCTTATGTCAATGTAAATGTTAATGTAATGCATCTTGTGAACATCAATGCCTCAAAAATCGTAGTTGAAATACGAAACGCAAGAGAAAAAACCCCTAATTTCTCTGAGAGCAGAAATGAGGAGAGGTAACAAAATAAGTAGTTGTATCACGTTTTTCACATACGTGCTAAAACTTAACTATTTATATGCAATTCACAGCTTAGACTTGCAAATGTTAGTCGCCAGTCAGTTACGTAAGGACTTACGTGAAAAGCTGCTAAAGGAGAAATCGATGAGAGTAGCGTTTTAGTGCTTATAAATTATTTGAAAAGGATAATAAAGCTAAACACAATGTATTGTATGCTTGTTTCCTGTATCGTTGGTCTAGTATTCGCAAGCGATACTACAAAAGAGCATGAAGTCCTGGATTCGACTCTCGGGTCGGGTAAATTGTTATTCGGTTTTTTCGCCAGGAATTTCTCGGCATCAGACCTCAATGGGTTATGCTCCTCTTCTTTTATCTAGGACATGAACATAACTGGCGATAGGGGTGTACTAGAGGTACCCCTGTGCCTAACCCACGCCAATAAATTAGCATTACAGGTGTCATGTTATGTACGTATACCTTTGCATCCTTTATTGTCTTAAGACGTCTTTCGAACCGGCTACTTAAGAGCCTATACTACCTCAGATTAGAAACTCTATTTGTGGTGGTTCAAACTTCGTTTGTAGTACTGTTAGAATAACGTTCTAATCAGCTTGCACTACAAAGCGGTTGTTACGTCAGTCCCTGCGGCCGAATAGTGCGAAATGAGTGGTTTTTATTCTTTATAAAATCAAATTTTCGTCTTTTGGAAAAAATACAAAACATAAGACCTGCTTTACTTATTAACTGAACTAACTATAGTTCAGTTAATATGCAAAGTTTCATGATCTAATTTGAAGTACTTTTTGAATACCAGCGGTTTATTGTTCGATTTGGAGGTAACTTTGGGATTTTTTTCTATCGAGAAAATTTTCTGAAATCGTGTTTTCGTCAAACAGAAGACCTAACATTAATTCTCAACTTTATCATATATTTATTTCAAAATTAATGCTCCAGTATTTTAGGCGTAACGGAGGATCATGCTAAGCCATTTGAGGTAGTATAGGCCCTTAATAAAAGTCGTTTTATAGTTTCTTTTCCTTATCTTCACCTTCTTTATCGACGATCGTTTCGTCATCAACTTACAGCCACTTACATGGTAGTTTTTATATAACTTAAGAATTAATTATGACATATACCTATAAAGATGACGTTTATTTTTTGCACACTTACACAAAAGCCCTCTCTTGGGTAGGTTCCATCGATGCCGCCTCGTTTTCTAACGTACCGAAACGTTTCGTTTGCGCTTATCAATCGTTATGGAAAAATCGTTTTTTTTTTTTCACTTTAGTTGATTTTTCATTAGAGCAAAGTGTGACCTATGAAAACTCTGCTTCGATATCGACAAAGAAACAAAAATGTTTAACTCAAATAACGGTTGGTAACCGATGACGAATCCGGCTTGAAAATTCCATTGGAACTGTAGAAAACCCGATTTGTTTACATAGTTTACCTGCGCTTGTATTGTTGCTATGGCCTCGATTTGTGACAATCAATGCATATTAGAGATCAATATTGTTTACAACTTTCTATGGGAACTTAATGCCCCATTGTTTGCTTTAGGAGAGCGTTTATCGACAGCACGGCATATAAAAAGTATACGACTACCATACGCGACAAGTTTCATTTTCATTTCATTGCGGGTAGAACGAAAAACTGTATTTAAAGGTTTGCCGAAACTGGTTTTCATTATCGTATTGTCTGATGATTGAACGTCTTTAAAACATGTCTTTAAGGATCTTGCAAGATTCTAGAAGAGCTATGAATTTCATCATGAAGTGAAATAACCGATTCTTGTCCCACCTACATATTTTGGGATGCAGGTAACTCGTCTAACGGTTGTATTGAGAATGCGGAATTTCAAGAGTGTTCTACAAATGCCCACGGTTCATTAATGAATGTCTTGAACGCATAAAATGACAATTACCTACTTTTAATTAACACGACTCATAACTCAAGTGTCAATTATAATCCAATAAGATTCTCGTGCAATCTAATCGATTGAACAGCGAAAATAATTTTACCTACATATTTGCTGATCCTACTTTCTTTTGCAACGGTAAAAACGACTCCATGGTGTAGCAGTTAACAGTCCTAAACTAACAAAACTTTCTTTAAAGGCAACTTATTAAAAGTAAAATGTTTAGTGTCGGCAACACGAACTCATCCAATACAGGTGTCATAATTCACGTGTAAACACCGCTACGGGCTACGTGGAAGAAATCCAGCGAGTTCTCGCGTCCGAAGTGGAACACTGCGCGTGCGACTGTATCCGATTCAATTAATCAACGCTCATCAAATTATTCACATGTTGAGTACATATTTATGTCCCATCACCTGACTAGTAAACACTCAGGTCATATTGTCACGTTTGACGAAATTTACCGTTATGATCCGCTGAGTGGTGCTCGTTCAAACTCCGGAGCTGGTCCTCGTCATATCACAGACACAAGCACTTGTTGTTAACTATCACTAGAATACGATCACTTCACTGATCACCGATGATCCCCGTACATTTCGTCTGTCGCGGTTGGTGTGCTGCAGGCGAGGGCCGCGTCGTGCGCATAGGACCAGCAAATGCGACGGACCGTGAATCTTAACCTACCTGTTGCGCTTGCATGTCGCCCGACGACGGCCCGCCCGACAGCCCGACCGGCGCCCTGCTGTACCGACGCGCACCGCCGCCATCTTTTATACAACCTCTTTACAACAGCTATACATCACTACTTTAACATACCTTTATAAAAATGTCTCTCAATTACTTCTCTAGCTCTGAAACAGACGTCAAAAATTATTTTGCTCTTGTATATGCTCGTGACTGACTGTGAAGATAGGCGTAAAAGCCTTAATCTGCTTTACTGACGTGGTAGCGACATCTGGAGAAAGCAGCTGGAACTACTAACAGTCCTAAAATGACGTTTGTTAAACGTTCATGTCACAAGACATTGGAGAAGCTTACATTATGGAAAATTCCTAAGTTTTCGGTAAAATTTTGCAAATTATGTTAAATGTGAGGTGCACAAAATGCATCTAAAACCTTAAAACACAATGTTCTTAGATTTGAACTGCTGACTATACTTGATCAGACTTTGATCTAAGGTCAACTTAGTTCCGAACTATAGCCACAGATGGAGCCGCTTAACACTATACAGCCTTCGTTCAACATTGTCGAAGGCTTTAATTTGTATGACGGATATATGATGTTTACAAAGCAACAAAAAAGTGTACTTAGTGAAAATCAGCTGTATAACAGGTAGTTACAATGTTTCACCTATTTTTTGAACATAATAATGGTGGTACCCTTTTTGTTATTTCAGATTTTGTATGAGATGATTAAATTACCTTCACTAATGAAGGTAATTTAATCATCTCATACTAAAAAAAAGCAAAAAAAAAAGTTTGATTATGGAAGTGTCTCTAAAGACACTTCCATAATCAAACTTTTTTTTGCTTTATTTATGGTGATCACAAGTTTTAGCAACATGCGTTGTAATATCTTCTCGTGATACGGATGCTGCCCGGATACACTTAAAATTGACCCATAGGGCTATGAAAAATGTTCAAACCGGTTTTTAACTGTATATCTAAAAAATCAATCAAGCTATAATCAATCTATTAACTCCAGTCCACTGCTGGACATAGGCCTCAACCAAGTTTCACCTCAACAGCTGGTTTCCCGCATCCAGACTGTCTCAACACTACCACTTGCCTGTTCCAGGTTGGTCTACGTAACTGGATCACCGGCTATGCATGTTGTATTGATACGCAGTCTTCATTTCTCGAATGAAGACTGAATGAAGGACCAGAATCTCGAATGAAGGACCGATGAGCGTTAGAGACTCTAACGCTCATCGGTCCTTCAATAGACTTGGCTGACCTCTGCCACCTCTGCTAGCTTGCTAACTCTAATGTCAATAACACCAGTTTTTGTTCGGATAATTTCAAACCGGATCTTATGAAAAAATACCGACATTAATGAGGCTACTAAAAAAACTTTCATCATATAGTAACTTTATCTTTATTACCCACATAATGACGTCAAAACGATCAACTATTATAATAAAATAAATACTTGTGTGTCTAAATGGTGTCTAATGGATGATTAAACACATTTTAAGATTCAATTATTTGAAAAGTTTATTGTATTTTCGGATTTAAAAAATCTAAAGTTCCCTAGGATTTAAAGCTGTAAATACTTTTAGTACATTTTAATTTTTTGATGGACGTTACTGTCGGCGCCAAACTAGTGGCCCAGTTCTGGGCAGACACAATTTAGATTGCCATTGACACGCAGAAGAAGTATATTTTCATACAGTGAGCAAACTTTGTCTTTGCAGTCGATGCAGGGTGTTAAGGAGCCAAGAACTGCAGTGATCTGTGACTTGGGATCGGCAATCCTTCTAATAATTTCATTTCTGAAGCATAAAATAAAAAAGACAATGATCAACTGTTTATTCTATTTCTATGACGAATGAAGCCATTCTCCGATGGGTTAGACAGGTCAAGTGTCCTGCATACATTTGGTTTTCACAACAGATTCTGGGTTACAAGGATTCGATGAAGAGCCTATGTCGTTAAAAAAATGCTGTTTTTATTTTTGAAACATTACCTTTTCACTATTTTTGTTCCTTTCTTCTTTTCTATATTTAGTGTGTACGGTCGAACAAGCTATTTGGTTATAGCTTGTTCGACCGTACATATTTTTTTTAATATATAAGTAGAAAATGAGGACATGTGGAATTTTGTAGAGTGGATGTGAAAAGGAAACAGCCAGTTCTTGTAAGGAGATGCTTATTCACAACAAATCAATCAAACAAATTCACCATCAACATGTAAGGTCGGAGCACGAGGCAATCCGGTGTCCTATCGCGGACCCGGCTTGGGACGAAGTAAAAGAGATCCAAATTAAATGTGGCGACCCAAACGTGCACGCAGTGTTGTTCGCGATGTTACTAATTTAGTGTTGGGATTCCAACATAATTACTATTTATCGTTGGGATTCCAACAGGACTACAGACAGTCGGCAACAGATGTCAATCATCATCATCCGCCTGTTAATGTTCCCACTGCTGGGACACAGGCCTCCACTCTGTGAGAGGGAAGGGGATCCACCACGCCAGTGCGGATTGGTAGATGCCACATATAATATTTGTCTTCGAATTTTTTGGTTCTAGGACATGCCGGTTTCCTCACGATGTTTTCCTTTACCGTATTGAGAGATGTCAATCATACGGCATTTATTTACTAGTGTTGCTGTGTAAACTATGTACCTAGTGATAATTACTACGTCACACTACGTAGTTCCTTACGTAAGTATAATCATATAGGTATTACCTAAAAGTAGGTACCTACATGAGTACCAAATACAAACAATTTCAACAAATGTCTGTCAGGAATTATTTTCAGATCCGACAAACATTTTCTGAAAAGTTTGTCAGAATGTTTGACGTGTTTTAATCAGTTTTGATAGAGGTTAAGATATCTTCCGTAAACACTATTTTTAGGCAACTAAGTACTTCTGCCCGCTTAGCATGAACACCGTAGACACGAAAGAGAAACGACAAATATTTTGTTCATCTGTCATTGAATTGACAAAATGACAAATGAACAAAAGATTTGTCGATTCTCTTTCGTGTCTACGGCGTTCATGCTAAGCGGGCTGGGATCGCGGCAGGCCACGAAGGAGATGACGGGACGAACGAGATAGGTTCCGCCAGAACTGGAACGAGGACGCGCGGGAGGAGTGGAGGGGGAGCCTTTGCCCAGGAATGGGACAGAGCAAGCTACGAAAAATAAAAAAAATTGGTTGCCTGTAAAGTCGGTATACGGGCGAAAGTTTTACGTGACAACGACTTTGAGTGGTAAAATAAACTTTTTATGTCTGTCTCTCTCGCTCTTAGGCGGGACGCGTGCCTCTCACTCGCTCTCATTGTGAGCGCATAACGTGAGCGGAGCGTTACCCAGTTTCTTGAAGTGTCACCCGGCAAACCAATTTATAAGACGTTGCCACGTCAATAATACACGCTAATCATCTGCCTAGCCTTTTCCCAAATATGTTGGCGTCGGCTTCCAGTCCAACGGGATACAGCTGAATAACAGTATTTCACAATAATATAGATAGACAGTCGCTCCATCTGACCTCCACAACCCAGTTAGTACTGGGTAATAAAATACCCCTTGGTAAGACTGGTTGTCAGACTTTCGGGCCACTGACACATAACGGCTGACAAAGATTTAGAAGAGGCACGCGGGAAACTCGGTATTTAATGGGTGTTCACCCATCTACGGACCAACCTAGGCAACCGCGGCTGAACCTGAAGATCGACCTGGAGCGGCTGTTATTATTTAGCCACGAGTTCCAATTAATACACGTAAATAAAGTATGCTTCACACTTCAATACCCGCAATTACAGACACAATTAAAATAACAATGCACTGTGCCTCACGAGGCACGGCTGGGAACATAAGGGTAGATGACTGGAAGTTTGAGAGTAGTATAATACTGCAGCGGACTGCGATTGGTCGATTTGATTGATTAATTGAATTAATAGTAGAAGAAAAAGTAAAACTATCAAGGATTTCGCGATAAGACTATTAGCACAGGACCCCGAAAATATTTCGCGTATCGGGTTACGTCATAAATATAGGCGAAAGGCAGACCGCCCGGCGGCCGTTCTGACTCCAAAAACAGGTATAACCCATAAATAAACAGGTATTTAACATTATGTAAAATATAATATTGATAAAACACGACACTAAAACTCGAATAAACGACGCAAATATAAAAGAAGGACATTACCATCAACGTTTTGAATCATAATGAAATACTTAATACTCTTCATGATTAAAACATTTAATGAAAGTTGGCAGTTGACCTCTCAGAAGACGGATGAAATCTCTCTTAGTTTGCTGTGACCATCGAGAAGTTTCTATTAAAACGAATCTATTTTCTCTAGTAGATAATTCCTAACTGTTCTAACAATCTCTTCAATATTGACTACAAAACTGTTTCTATCAAGTACCTGCTTTTGGTAACAAAATGTACAGCTACACCATCTCGACAATACTTGAACTCTTGAACTTGAATGTAACAATGCAAAAGCTTGACGGCTCATCATCTTGAAGTACACTATCGTGGCGTATTTCCCACAGTTACTATCACATATTTTAATACGGAATAATGAACTAAGCATCTACTAAAGTAAGTTCGTAACGTTACTACGAAGAGTTTTAGAGCTTTTACTAAAAGGCATCTACGAAATTGGTGTAGTAAAGTCACAAAAAATTGCTTTGTCTGACTCTGGCAAATGAACAAGACGTAATTCAAGGGACGAGTTTCTATTGTCAATTAAGATTTTAAGCTCCGCGTCATTTTGTTGCGAGGATGCAAGAGCTTTCCAGTCTATCTCAGTACATACTGACTCTATGCGAGATAGTAGGTCGGCCGTAATATTGTTATATAGGATACAAGTGTATGTTCTATACTAATATTATAAAGAGGAAAGATTTGATTTTTTGTTTGTTTGTGTGTTTGTTACGATTTACTTTCACCATTAGAAAGCCACGTCTTTATTTAGTAACATAGCCACAACCCAGTTAGTCGCTCGATGTAAAATACTGGTATTCAGTTGCATCCGGTTAGACTGGAAGCCGACCCCAACATAGTTGGGAAAAGGCTAGGCAGATGATGATTTTTCTAGAGGACTAGTTCTTTGGTCTTGTGATCGAAAGCACTGAGTATGAGGTCCTGGGTTCGATTCCCAGGTCGGGCAAAGTGTTATTGAGTTTTTTTCATCAGAATCTTCACAGTTCACTGATTATGACCGGTTAATGGCAAATAATAGATATTTACTCGAATGACGAAAGACAACGCCAAACACAGTAATTTAACTACATTTAAAGTACTTACGGGATAATATCCGTGATTTCGTGAGCTCATAGAAACTAAAGAAAATCACGGATATTGGTGTCGATTCTGTTGTGCACAAACTAAACTTAATTTAGGCTATTGCCATCTTTTTCTTTAAAAAAAAACGAGAAAGAGACGGACGTAATTTAGAGCTGCTGTCAAATTTAATTGGAACTAATATTTCAATACAAATTAAGGGTGCACGTAAAAACATGTCGATTAAAAAAACGGTGAAGCGCAAGACATAAACTAGTTTGACATCTCTAACTTAGTTCATAGCTATAGCCGTCATTTTCTCGCACTGCCTATTAGTAAAAGATAGCAATAGCCTAAATTAAGTTTAGTTTGTGCACAACAGAATCGACACCATTAACTCGAATGACGAAAGACAACGCCAAACACAGTAATTTAAGCTAAGTAGTTGATCCTATGGTACATTCAAATCTAACGCTATTAACTTAGAAACCGTTTATAATGTCCAAGGTATTAAGTCCTTACATTGTAACAACAATTCTATAAGTAAGACTGCTATTAATAAAGTTCAAGTTCACGTGCAACTAATAGATACAGATTCATTCATGATTGCAACTGCGACACCGACAGCAAGGAATTGTTGTTCACTTGCTTCAAATTAATTGTTCCAATAAATATTTATTGAATTTGTATCCATTACTCATTCTGCTTCGCCAATGTCATAATAATTACCTAAGTGACATTGATTATATTGTACACCTAGGTGTACCTACCTTGTTTTGATTGGTTCCATTTTTATTTCCTTCGAAATTAAAAACTGTGTAATGTCTACTCGAGTACTTTTTAACCTCCGATCATGAGAGGTATCTATTTGAGGCATGATAGCTCCTGAAAATATGAACCGATTTTGTTTAAGTTTGTTTCGCTTGAAACGTGTCTTACTCGAGAGTGTTCTTAGCTATGTTTCAAGAAAATCTACTCAGCCGTTTGTAAATCATCACCTTTTTTTCTAAATTGATGAAGAGATATTGTATTTATAGGAGGAATCCGAGACCGCTGTCCCAGTCCCAAAAACCCCACAACCCATATAGGGTCACTAGTAATTGGTGACCGATACCTAAACATCATAACAAGAAACTTTTACAATCACGTGTTTAAGTATCGGTCACTAGTCAAGTAGTCACCACAACTTCCACAGGTCTGATGTATTTTTGAAATCCTGTCACTTACTAAAACAGAACACAATTTTGTTATTTCCCACAAAACGCAAATTTCGTGTTATGTCACTTTTGTTCTCAGGGTGCGATACACAGGGTGCGATACACTTAGATAGGCTGTGGCTTAATAAATCGAAAATTCTGTACCTGCGGATTGGACATCGTGTCTGCTCAGAAAATGAAAAGTTGTGTTCAGTAAAAGTGCCACATGGTTTTCAGATAGATCAGTCATGACTCATGATGAGCCCCTAGAATGTTAAGGATTATCCATTAATTACGCCACCCCCTGTTTATCTAGTTTTCTTGATACGCCATTTTTAGATGTAGAAATTAAAACTGAATCTGAAATTCTTTACCGTTTTTGTTTTGTTTATAATCATGTAATTAAAGTCCGGCCGCTGAGAGAATACGTTCCTGACAGGTCGCGAGTTTTAGTATTATTGGTGATGATAGATAACTTATTGCTTAGATAACTTAACTATTATTACCCCTTTTGCCCTTTTAACAAATAATATTATTAAAAACGATATCATCAAATCAATTATCAATAAATGTTATAATTTCGCGCTAAATTTTTGTACCAACTGACAGACGTCAGGAACGCATTCTCTCAGCGGCCAAACTTTAAAGCTAGTATTTAAACTGGAAAAAAAACTGCTCACTTATTTTGTAAATAACAACTTAGAAGTAAAGAAACATTAGTCACAAAAAAGAGATGATTTAAAAAATAAAATTTGAAAGTTACGGGACAGGACGTAACTTAATTAAGTAATTTGTAAAATAACATAAACGTCTTCACAAGTAAACACAAGTTTCGAACATAAATTATAACTATTAATTGTTTGTGTAGACATATTAAGAAACCGGTACCCATCATTTTTTATGTATATCGAAGTATATCATAGTTCTATCTTAGTCCGCTATTTGAGGTCATGAGAATAACTTTTGAATTACGTATTTAAACAAAACGGAACCTTTTAAAGATTAAT
This sequence comes from Xestia xanthographa, assembly GCA_905147715.2. Classification (NCBI taxonomy): domain Eukaryota; kingdom Metazoa; phylum Arthropoda; class Insecta; order Lepidoptera; family Noctuidae; genus Xestia; species Xestia xanthographa. The sequence continues at coordinate 7,628,806 of LR990655.1, forward strand.
TTAAATAAAATATATACTTCTTTAAGCCGTGTGGTATCCGGCAGAGTAGAATAGAACCAACCCTTTACACTCACGGGTGTCGTATAAGGCGACTAATGTCTGAGGCAGAACACCTTGCGCCTCCGTAGACCTGAGAATGGGCAGCAGCTTTTTCTGTTAGTCTTTCATCACTGCGATCTCCAATCCGCCTGCCAAGCGTTGAGATTACGGCAAATTCCTCCCATCATGGGAGAGGCTTATGTCCAACAGTGGACGTTAAGGCTGTTGTAGTGTGTAGTGTAGGTATATACTTCTGCACTTCGTTTGAGTTGATTGTTTACCATCATTTTACCATCAATAGATATTGCAGTAGGTACTTATGTGCTATTTACTTAGATATGCTCAGGATTGTGATTTGCATATCAATGATAACATAACCATGAGATAAATAAGCTCACTCAAGATCTAAAAGCTATATGACGGGTAAAGGTAAGTAACTATAGAAGCAACTATATTATACCCAGGACGTAATATTTAACTTGATTTCAAAAATGTCCATGGAGTTTCTTGCCCATTCTTCTCCATGAGATCTACGATTTTGAGCAACTACAGTCAATTTACAGTTATTATGCAGCCTGTGGCTGGTAGGTAGCTTATTTTTGACTGTGCAAAAGTGCCTGTCACGGGTCTATTTGAAATAAATGATTTGAGTTGAGCCGAGTTGAGTTGAACTTAATATTTTTTAACAACAACAACAACCGCCCATAACGTCCACTGCTGGACATAAGCCACGCTTGGCAGGTGGATTGGAGATCGCAGTGATGAAAGACTAACAGAAAACGCTGCTGCCCATTCTCAGGTCTACAGAGGCGCAAGGTGTTCGGCCTCAGACATTAGTCGCCTTATACGACACCCGTGAGTGTAATGGGTTGGTTCTATTCTACTCTGCCGGATACCACGCGGCTAATATTTTTGAAAGGAAAAGCTTTTCTGAAAATATTGCAAGAAAGGAGGTGTCTAGTGAGCTGGCAAGTAATAGAGAAGTATGGAAGAAGAAGACATGCTGCACTGCCCCAAAAGAATTGGTATAAGGGCGACGGAATGATGATGATGATGTCTTTCTGAAAATACAGGGGGACTATGATGAGTATGAGTGTATCAGGCGCGTAGGCACCTAAGAACCCGATTCCTGCCGGCTTCCCTTGAGAACAAGGCATGAAGGCACTCTACGTAGCATATAGATGTCTACTGTGACCAAATAGTATAATTATTATATACTCATCTGTAACGAAAATTTTCGGTTTTTTGTTCATGGGTGTTGTTTTCGTGGTTTTTGGGGTCGCTGATAATGAAAATGAGGTCAAAATGAAAATCCAAGATGGCGCCGACGCAAACTTTCGGTTTTTTCTTCATGGGTGTCATTTTCGTGGTTTTTGGGGTCGCTGACAACAAAAATGATGTCAAAATAAACGGAAAAAAAAAAACAAAAAAATAATTTAAAAAAACCGGCCAAGTGCGAGTCGGACTCGCGCACGAAGGGTTCCGTACCAATTATTATAAAAAAAACACGTTTGTTGTATGGGAGCCCCCCTTGAATATTAATTTTATTCTGTTTTTAGTATTTGTTGTTATAGCGGCAACAGAAATACATCATCTGTGAAAATTTCAACTGTCTAGCTGTCACGGTTCATGAGATACAGCCTGGTGACAGACAGACGGACAGACGGACAGACGGACAGACAGCGAAGTCTTAGTAATAGGGTTCCGTTTTTACCCTTTGGGTACGGAACCCTAAAAACTATCTACACCAATACATGATTTTTTTCGTAAAAAAATAACTAGACTAGTTCTTAGCTGTCGCATTAGGGTAAACCCTGTAATGATAGTTTAAGTTGTTATAAATAAACAAATAAATAAATAACTAGTTTCTGGAGAAAATCACTACGACGAAGAGTAACTAAGTAGGTATGATGGACTAGGACTACCGCCTATCTATCCTGAGTCTAGATATATTTTCTACCAAATATTCTTGTGTTTTTCTACAGTTCACCTTTGCAACGAACTCAACACCTGTTAGTATATCGTCGATCGTATCCGGATATTACGAGATACACCAAAACTGGACACAGAAATAAATTAAATTATACTTTAATGCTTTTTTAGATTTTATAATAACACAATAAAATAAGAATATAATTTTTAATCGAATTAAAAAATTATAAAATGTTCAGGTTACTAACCTGCGTTTTGAAAAACATGTCATTGGTGTCGATTCTGTTGTGCACAAACTAAACTTAATTTAGGCTATTGCTAGCTTTTTCTCTCTAATAAAACGAGAAAGAGACTCACGTAATTTAGAGCTGTCAAATTTAATTAGAACCAATATTTTCATACAAATGAAGGGCGCACGTAAAAACATGTCGACTAAAAACACGGTGAAGCGCAAGGCATAAACTAGTTTGACATCTCTAACTTAGTTCTTAGCTATAGCCATCCTTTTCTCGCACTGCCTTTTAGTAAAAGATAGCAATAGCCTAAATTAAGTTTAGTTTGTGCACAACAGAATCAACACCATTGTATCCCAGGTTGTTCTTACTACTATTTAGTAAATTAGTCACGAAAAACGAAAAATAAAACGTTAGATAAGCAAACCTGTGCAATAATAATAATCGAAGCGTTTGCTTGTATTGTTAGGCTAAGGCTACACAACAGTGTCAAGAACGCATAGTACGTTATACTTACGTTATAACATTACTTTGTGTTACTTAACACAATGTAGGTAGGTGACGTGACTTTAATAACATGTGACTGCTATTGAACTTTTACTTACATACTAAAAGGAGGCTCTCCTACTGCGATGGTACGGAACCGATCATCTGCAAGTCCGACTTACACTTGGCCGGTTTTTTTAACCTGGACGACCGAGCTCTGCTTGAAAATAGAGAAAACGAATTTTCCAGAAATGAGACCTTGCTAGATTGCTATTTCGCCCCGTAAGCGGCTTTCGCCGAAATCGAGAACGAGATTACAAATAGGTACATATAATATACAAATATTGCCTCACTACATCTATCTATCTATCTATATCTATACATATAATAAATCTGTAGAAAAATCGTTTTTGTACATCGAAAATATTTTGGAAAAAAATTGCCAGTGTGTTAAAGGATAACCAACTGAACCCATTTCCAGCATTTTTGGAATTTTTGTCTGTTTATCTGTTTCGATGATCAAGCATCACGTAAAATATACGAAACCAATATAGATAGCTTTTATACATACGAATTGTGCGTATCTTAAGGTATAATTTAGTATTTGTTTCATCGTAATCGGTTAATTCTATCAAAAGATATATGAATTTAAAGTGTTCAAGAAGAACTAATCATCAAATGTAAGATGGAACGACATCTATTGCACTAAAATGGTACTAATGACTAAAAATGTGCTCACCAGATAACTAATAATAAATAGCATAAGGTACCCTTGATTAGTCTACATGAAGCTGGTTTGAAGATTTACATAGCATTTCCGTGCATTATATTTTAGCAGATACTCTCGATCTTGGTCGATAGATGGCGTTGTTCATTTCACTCGAATCGCGGTGTTCAGATTTTCCTTGAAAGAATGACCGCTCGCACGTGTCAGCGGGCCTAAAAAGGCCACTTTAGCAGAATCATAAAGTATTCACTTTAAAAAAATTAAATCTTTAAAACGGACTTTATGATCATGACCATAAAGTCCATTTTAAGAATTTACATTTAGCAGAATCATAATTTAATTCACTAAAAAAATAAATCCTTTTAACGGACTTTATGAGCATGACTATAAAGTCCATTTTAAGAATTTACATTTCATAACGTGATTCATATTAGGATTCTGATAAAGCGGCCATTTTAGACCCCCAGTTGCCCCAAATCCTTTTTTTTTTTTTTTCGGATGGGAAATCATCAAATCTTTTTTTGCCGTTTTGTCTAATGTATAGATAATGGTACGGAACCCTTCGTGCGCGAGTCCGACTCGCACTTGGCCGGTTTTTTTATTTTCTTTTCGGATCGGAAATCATCAAATGCCTCCTCCCGCTCTGGGCGGAGCAGGAGGGAGTGTCAGACTTTTACTGACTAAAACCCATCCATGTTCCTTCATCGCCCTTTGTGTTCCGGGGCCGCGGTATCTCTTTCGAACTGTCCCGCAACCCCGGCAGGCATCGGTCCTTACGGACCCCTTCCTTTTTGCTGACTCTCTTTGAGGCACGCGTGGAACACGAACGCGCCGTCGACACGGCCTGTCGTCATGAGACGGACGGACGGCGAGCTAGCCCATAGCCCACCGTCCACAGGCCCGCGCCTACGGTGGCCGGGGGCCACGTGGTGGTGGCCCCCGACGCCCGGGGCGTCTCCCGCGGTTGCCCCAACTCCTCAAGTTTGGTTTTTTAACCGACGAAACAACAGGAGGAAGTTTTTAATTCGACTCGTATATTTTTTATGTACATATGACTACGAGAGAAATCCGTTAAGCATGATCCTTTTTTTTTTTTTAAAGCGTCTGTAATAGGTATAAGTGTCCCAGTGAAGTTGGTCCCATTTAAAATTGAAAAATCGTGTTTGGGCTCATTTCCTGCACCTTTGAATGAGAACTTTAAACCTAGCTAGAGTATGACTGTCATCGAAGGTCTAACGGTGGAGACAGAAGGTAGTTGCAAGAGTTCCGCAACAGTTTACAGCAGCTTTACCGTGACCCTGCTTATTTCATGCACCTTTCGGAGAACTTTCGACTTAGCTGGAGTATGACTGCCATCGGGTGTCTAAGGCTGCCGAGGCAAGCCCTTATTTTGAAAAAACTTAAGTAGATTATTTTAGCAATTAATGCAAATATATCGGAAAACTTAAATTGTTACAGACTTGAATCTATACTAATATAATGAAGCACAAGAGTTTGTTTGTTGGTTGGTTGAATGCGCTAATTTCAGAAACTACTGGTTCGAAAAAAAAAAAGCTTTTAGTGTTGGAAAGTTCATTTATCGAGGAAGGCTTTAAGGTTATCTAACATCACGCTACAACTAATAGGAGCGAAGCATCAATGATAAATGTTGCAAAAACAGGGATTTTTTTTTTCTTTTGAGAGCCGTTGCGAGCGCTGCATAAACGGTTAAAGTTACGCAACAATCATGAAAATGAAAAATGAAAAAAAAAATTAATGAATGAATCCGCGATAGCATAATTCGTCGATCTTTTAAGGTTGAGTCATACTCTCTCTAAGCCTCTCTCTCATGTGACGCAGACGAAGTTGCACGGGTCAGCTAGTTTTATATAAAACAAAGTCGCCCGCCGCGTCTGTCCCTATGTATGATTAGATTTAAAACTACGCAACGGATTTTCATGCGGGTTTTTTTAATAGAGTGATTCAAGAGGAAGGTTTTAGTATATAATTTTCGGGCGGGCGAAGCCGCGGGCATCAGCTAGTATTTAATATATTTAAGGATATTCTCGCAAGGTAATCGTACATAGATATGTAAGTACTAAGTAGGTACATAGGCTAGGACAGCCTTTGCTAGTACTTCAAAGTAGGCTTTGCCCATCACTATCTCTAATCGTGTATTGTATGTCTGTAGCAAACTATCTGATTCTTAAAAACTCTAAGATACATTAATAAGTTACCTCGAGAATATAGGTAGGTACAGTCAGCTTCGATCTGGTAATCCACCCTGATTTCTCTGAATTGGGTTGTACCAGTAACACAATCTACTTAAGGCTTAAATAACAAAGTACGTCAACCAATTCTCTGGAATTTTTTTGTTTGCTAAATATTTTTTTAATAGCCACTCAGCTTCCAAGAATTGTTTTTTTTTGCAAGAACTTAGCATAGCACACACGTTGGTTTTTATTAACCTTTCGTTATATAGAAAATAATCAGGGTAACTATTAAAAACCAAACTGCATTTAAAAAAAATAGACACATTGTAGAGTCACGTCACGTCAGCAACTAAGAGAACCTAGAAAATAAGATGAACCATCGTCATCAGATATCTTTTTTGTGTTTACGAAAATATATGTACCTACTTTTCTGTTTCATACGTCATTCGAAAGATTCCATCAGTTTCCATATTATGTATAAATAACTCCAAATCCATATAAGCTGGAATAGTACATTTTGATACAAGTGGAGAAAGTTTGTTATTGCATTCGAGGCGGTATTATAACACCCGAGCCGTAGGCGAGGGTGTTTTTGAGCCGAGAATTGCAATAACAAATGTCCACGTGTATCAAACGATGAAATAAAAGAAATAAAATAAAATAACGAAAAATATTTTTGTCACTAACTATGAAACTATGATTTTAATTTTCTTTTTTTTCGCGCTTTGGTTTCGCCAGGTTGAAGGAGAGGCAAAGGTATGAAGTCGTTAAACAGCCTAATGTAAAAAAAACTTTTTGCAAAAAAAATAAAACCGACTTCAAAACACACAAAACACAAAAAAGTTAAAAATAACTTTAGCTTCAGAAGTCGGTGACCTTTTTTGATTCATTTAGTTTTTTTTTTGTCACCGACTTCTGAAGCTAAAGTTATTTTTAACTTTTTTGTGTTTTGTGTGTTTTGAAGTCGGTTTTATTTTTTTTGCAAAAAGTTTTTTTATTTTTCCATTTAGTCGTAATAGCCTATACAAATATATGCTATGCATTTATTTTACATTGTTAACAATACATGTCATGGTAATAAATAGGCTTATCCCCAATAAATGGAACTTAACATATGTAAACTGTCCAAATTTGCGTGTATTGTACACATCTGCGTCCCCCCTCAGAGCATACAGGCGTGATGTTACGTCATGATGTTGTATAAACAATAAACATCCAAGCGATTGCAAAAATCACGACCGAATTACCGTCTAGTTTCGAAGAGTTCCATTGTATATCTCCGAAGACCAGCATCAGATCTTCACCAAATTTAAATGCGACCATCTCAGGAGTATTCTCTCAGGAGTATACTCTTTCAAATAAAAAAATAAATTTGAAAATCACTCCACAAATGGAGGAGAAATCGGTGAACATACATGAAATTATACCACACGACTGAAGTAAAAATATTCATAAAATGAAAACTACTGGGCCAAACTATGTAAAATTTTTATGGGCCCAAATGGCAACTATTCCGCATCAAACTAAAAAAGAATCGCGTAAATCGGATCATAAATCTCAGCGTAATCGGTGTACATACATAAAAAAAAAAAAAAAATACTGATCGAATTGAGAACCTCCTCCTTTTTGGAAGTCGGTTAAAAAATTGATTTATTTTATATTTTTGAATTCAGAACACAAATAAATGTTAATTTGTGTATAAAAGTAACTATTAGTTTTTAATAATCATGTTTATCTATGATATTCTATTTATAAACACAATTTGAACATTCAAAAAATATTTATGCCGTAAAGACGCGTAGTGCTTTGCCGAAATTAAAAAAAAAACATTCACCTCAGACTAAAGGCATTGAACCAATTTGGACTAAGTATAGGTATAGTTATCTGTGGCGATTTTCATTCCCGCACACGTGCAGGAAAGTGGAAAAAATCGCACGTGTGTGAAATACATTGCATGTTGTACCTAATCGTAGTGTGTTATGGACCAGTTTTCGAGGAAGTGTATTGAAATAATATATACCAAACAAATTGAGAAATCATACGTCAATTAATAGGCAGTCGCTCTATGTAAAATACTGGTATTCAGCTCCATCCGGTTAGACTGGAAGCCGACTATAATATACTTAGGGCCAAGTTCACCGAAAAGATAACAGTCTGATTATCTAAAATTAAATTAAAAGAAAAAAAACCTTTTTAAAAACAAGCTTTTATTACTTATTAATAAAAAGAACTAAAAAGTTAAAAATAATTTAAACCTTATAAGAAAAATAAAAGCGTGTTACATTTTTTAGCATATACACCTACATTATTTTTCTTTTGCAATCAAAGTGTAACACGCTTTTATTTTTCTTATAAGGTTTAAATTATTTTTAACTTTTTAGTTCTTTTTATTAATAAGTAATAAAAGCTTGTTTTTAAAAAGGTTTTTTTTCTTTTAATTTTATTTTTAACTTTTTAGTATTTTTTTGTTCATGTTGTTTCCATGAGTATAAACGGTCCATCCCCCCAGAGGTCCGTTGTAGGGGGATAAGTGTTTCAGTAAAACAGGGTTCACCCTGATACCCTGAGGCGCAAGCGCAACGTTAGCGATATGACATATTTATACACCCTCATACCATTTAGCCCTGCATGTGCTCACCTTGGCATTGGGTCATCCATCTAATTAAAAACAGAATCCACATTCATAACAAACGGAACGAACGAACGAATTAACTTATTTTCCCGAAGATGGTGTCGCTTATTTACGTCCACCAAACCACCACCACTCACACTCACCACCCATTAAAAACGATCCACCCATCAAGACAAATCAAATTCGACACGGTAGTGACGCATAATTACTGAGTTCCTATGGCCACCTTTCTATTCCACCATTAGACCCTGTTACCATCTAGCACCAAAGTACTCATCAAGATGAATCAAACGAGCCCAAATTCGATGGGGTTATGTCGTTTAATTACTGAGTTCCTATGGCCATCTTCCAGCTCTATCATCAGACCCTGGTTACCATCTAGCACCAAAGTACTCTTCAAGACGGATCAAACGAGTCTAAACTCGATGGGGTTGTGTCGTTTAATTACCGAGTTCCTATGTCCATCTTCCAGCTCCATCATCAGACCAAGGTTACCATCTAGCGCCAAAGTACTCATCAAGATGAATCGAGCCCTAACTCGATGTGGTAACGTAGTTTTATTACGGAGATCCTATGTCCACCTTCCAGCTCTATATTCAGACCCTGGATACGATCTAAAGACAAAGTACTCACCAAGACGAATCAAACGAGTCCAAACTCGATGGGGTTAGTTCATTTTATAACGGAGTTCCTATGGCCACCTTCCAGCTCTATCATCAGTCCCTGGATACGATCTTAAGACAAAGTACTCATCATGACGAATCAAACGAGCCCAAACTCGATAAGGTTATGTCGTTTTATAACGGAGTTCCTATGGCCACCTTCCAGCTCCATCGTCAGACCCTGGATACCATCTAAAGACAAAGTACTCATAAAGAGGAATCAAACGAGTCCAAATTCGATGGGGTTAGTTCGTTTTATAACGGAGTTCCTATGGCCACCTTCCAGCTCCATCATCAGATCCTGGATACGATCTAAAGACAAAGTACTCACCAAGACGAATCAAACGAGTCCAAACTCGATGGGGTTAGTTCATTTTATAACGGAGTTCCTATGGCCACCTTCCAGCTCTATCATCAGTCCCTGGATACGATCTTAAGACAAAGTACTCATCATGACGAATCAAACGAGCCCAAACTCGATAAGGTTATGTCGTTTTATAACGGAGTTCCTATGGCCACCTTCCAGCTCCATCGTCAGACCCTGGATACCATCTAAAGACAAAGTACTCATAAAGAGGAATCAAACGAGTCCAAATTCGATGGGGTTAGTTCGTTTTATAACGGAGTTCCTATGGCCACCTTCCAGCTCCATCATCAGATCCTGGATACGATCTAAAGACAAAGTACTCATCAAGACGAATCAAACGAGCCCAAACTCGATGGGGTCATGTCGTTTTACAACGGAGTTCCCATGGCTACCTTCTAGCTCCACCATCAGACCCTGGATACTATCTAAAGACAAAATACTCATCAATACGAATCAAACGAGCCCCTACTAGATGGGGTTATGTCGTTTTATAACGGAGTTCCTATGGCCGCCTTTCAGCTCCATCATCAGACCCTGGATACCATATAGAGACAAAATACTCGTCAAGACGAATCATACGAGCCCCAACTCGATAGGGTTAGTTCGTTTTATAACGGAGTTCCTATGGCCACCTTCCAGCTCGATCTAAAGACAAAGTACTCATCATGACGAATCAAACGAGCCCAAACTCGATGGGGTTATGTCGTTTTACAACGGAATTCCCATGGCTACCTTCTAGCTCCACCATCAGACCCTGGATACCATATGGACACAAAGTACTCGTCAAGACGAATCATACGAGCCCTAACTCGATAGGGTCATGTCGTTTTATAACGGAGTTCCTATGGCCACCTTCCAGCTCCATCATCATTCCCTGGATACCATCTAAAGACAAAGTTCTCATCAAGACCTATTAAACGAGTCCAAATTTGATGGGGTTATGTCGTTTTATATCCGAGTTCCTTTGGCCACCTTCCAGCTCCATCATCAGGCCCTGGATACCATCTAAAGACAAAGTACTTATCAAGACGAATCAAACAAATCCAAATTTGATAGGGTTGCGTCATTTTATTACAGAGTTCCTATGGCCACCTTCCAGCTCCATCATCAGATCAGCTCCATGTTATCATAATATTGCATTGCCCCGCAATATACATATGCGTGCAAAATTTCAGGTCAATCGGTAAACGGGAAGTGGATCAAATTTAACTTGCAAGTTTTGATTACAGACAAACACCGGGACAGGTGAAACTAAATAAAAGCTTGTAAAAACAGCTGTTTAAAACACATTTTTGTACACCAAAATGTGTTTTAAACAGCTGTTTTTAGATAATCAGACTGTTATCTTTTCGGTGAACTCGGCCCTCAGTTGAAAAAAAGCTAGGCAGATGATGAAATGTCAAGCAATAAATTCCAATTGACTGTCACAAAATGCATGATATAGCAATGCGTAGATCGTGACTTGCACCTAGGGTTGCCAAATTAATTTTGAACAAATATAGTATTTTTCCCAAAAAAGCTGCAAAAATATAGTACTTTTGCGAAATTCAAGAAAAAAAAAGTACACATTTATTTTTAAACATTATGTTTTTTTTTCATATATATTTGTATTGCTCTTAGCTTTGGCCATCAAAGATCTAAACATCTTCTTTGCACCATTGGTAGTCGATTTGCTCTTAAATTTGTGAAGCCTTTTACTTTTTTTTTGCCGTTTCTTGGGTGGCGTGCAAAAATAGCAGAAAATAAACACTTAATATAAAAATCGGGCTGCATTCATCTAAAAATATTGATAGTTTGACAGTTGACGTTTTGCTGTCGCGAATGCGTTTCGTTCTGTAATTCCAATATATTGTAAGTCACAGTTAATATGAAAAGTGAGACAGTTGAATTATAGATAACAATATAGTATTTTTCGTACTATATTATTTTTCTATAAAATATAGTACAATTGACTGAAATATAGTACAATACTATATATTATATTACGGGTGGCAACCCTACTTGCACCTTCGATCATTATACCTATTTGCACTAGCCGGATTTTCATACAAACTTTCAAGTCCATATCACCTGCTTCATCATTATCATCTTCCTGTCATTTTCTTATTCTACTTGGGGTCGGCGCAACACGTTTTCCAAATCACCCGCGGATAGAATTTTCCGAAACTTCATAATACTCTGTTTGCGAAATTTTAGCCAGATCGGTTCAGTGTTTGAGCTTTGCGTTGCTAGTCAGTCTGGACAAACGATTTTATAAGCATTCTACATTCAAACAAACACTCAGATAGTCTGTATTTGAACTATACTTACAAGCTTTCTCCTTCTTAGCGTGTCGATGGCAATATAAATTGACACAATTTGGCCCAGAAGAGCTACTACTAGTTTGGCGCTTTCGGTAGCGTCCTAGCTACAAGCTTAATAGCTATTGAACAATAATTTTGGATGCCGCTTTGGACTATGTACCTATGTATGAAATATGTACCTACCAATTAAATCGAAACTGTCGACAACTCGACAGTACACTTTACAACATCAGTTTTAGCAAAGGTCTTTAATTTGGTAGAATTATCTGGGTGTGAAGATTAATTTCGTATCAGAAATTGATTCCAATACTTATTTACATTTTTGACCGCATAATCAATTAAGTATTAAAAACTGAGCTGTCATGTTATGCCTTCTAATTTAATTTATCGAGGTTATACCAACAAATGGAAGATTATCCAATTTGGATCAGATTTACTGGAAACAATTAATCACCACCATTGGACACTCCTACCGCTGACAAGGATGATTCACTTTGTCGATGTAGCTTAACGTCACTGGGACCAAAAATATTATGTTCATAAAAATAGTTAATTAATTAATACACATGTGAACACGCCTTAAAACAGCTGGCACTCGCGCGTCAATGCCCAAGTTCCGGCTAGCAGTGAGCTCCTAATTATAATAAAACGAGTAAATATAAATACCTATTAATAACAAAATAATATACCTACATAATATTATCCACTACTGCGACAAGAGTTCGCGCCAAAAACCGCCATATTTGTTTTACTTTTTACTGGCAGTGACGTCAACATATCCGGCTCCGTTGCACTACGGAAGCGTGAAGTGAGTCACTTCAATTAAAAATACCTAGCTTATTAGACAGAGTAAATAGTAGAACACGTAAACTCAATTAATTGAGAATTATGTAAATATTAAAGAGGCCAGCACATATGGGTACGTGCGATAGCAATGCGGATCATCGGTAGGTAATTGACAATTTTTTATTATCTACGATGATCAATTGCATTGGTATGCTTGAGGAAATCTTATTATACTTAAGTTATTTACCTAAACCCTTGAAGTTAATAACAGAAACAGCACGTGAGGTAAATGATGGTAATAATTTATTGAATACTAGCATCATTGTTGCAAAACACTGCTGTTATTGAATCTTGGATAAACATTGATTGCCATATAGAATAGCTAAGAGCAAACAAGAGGATATTGTTGATATCTACCAGTTTAGAACATTTCCTTTTTCATTATTTGCTAATTACATAATGGACCTTGATATTTCGTCCAATATTGAACAGATGGTTTGCTTATTTTACCATATAAAATACTTTAATTAAGTAGATCATTAGCATTTGTTTGTTTTGTGGATTGACCATATTTGCTGCGTAACCTTTTGGTGGGTACCTAGGGACAAACGTTCGTCCTCAAGCTAATCTTGATTGGGCAGATTGATTTCCTACAATAACACGGTAAACTGGTTCATCTACTTCTTAGAATAGTGACACCTACTTTTAATAGGCTAGTAAACTTTTCATCAATTAGTTAATATGCTACCTTCGAATGTGTTTTGAATGCGGTGGCCCAGTGGTGGCGGCCCTGACTGCGGTGGCCCAGTGGTGGCGGCCCCGACTTACGAACAGTAAGTCGTGGGTTCGAACCCAGGCAGGCGCATTACTTTGTGTAATTTATTTCATCACCGCTGCTCTCAAAACGGTGAAGGAAAACATCGTGAGGAAACCGGCATGTCCTAGAACCAAAAATTCGAAGACATGTGATGATGTGACATCTACCAATCCGCACTGGGCCCGCGTGGTGGCCCATTCCCTCTCTTTGAGAGGAGGCCTGTGTCCCAGCAGTGGGAACATTAATAGGCTGATGATGATGAATGTGTTTTAACCAAAATACATATATTACTGATACTGATACTGTTAGCCTGCGTCATCCCACTGCTGGGCAAAGGCCTCCCCCCATGACTTCCAGTTTTCTCTATCCAGGGCTAATGTGGACCACTGGTGGTTGGTTTTATCCAGCTCGTCCCGCCATCTTCTACGAGGTCTGCCGCGACGCCTTCTAGCTGTGTCAGGGCTCCAGAAAGTGGCTATTTTGGCCCACAGCTCACTGGGCATGCGGCAGACGTGGCCAGTCCAGTCCCACTTCAGCTTAGCGGCTTTTTGAGCAACGTCAGTAATTAATAATAATAATTAATACATATATTAATTTACCATATTTTCCCACATAGGTTCTGAGTTGCTTAATTGGCAATAGTTTAACTATAGTTTATTCTGCCTCATTCCTAGGTGAACCTCTTTTAGCTATAAGTATTCAATCAACTTAAACCAACTTAATTGACTGATGCTTCATGCCTGTCATAACTCATAAGTCTCCCCTCGCCAACCCCAAGTTGCATCGAAATTCCCGTTACTCTTTGAATCCGGCTGGAGGGCTTCGATACTGGTCTCGTCGATAGGATAACCGTTTGGTACTGTACACATCCGGCAGAGGCTTCAGGGGATCTTGATCTTCTAGCCAAATAGTTTCGATAATTTTAACAAATCACAAAAGGTCGCATCTTTGTAGCCAGATATAGCTTACCTAATACAACAATCCGGTGCTCTATTATGATAACCGAACTGCACCAAAGCGACCGGAACGGAGAAGAGAAGTGTGAAAACCACATTGATATTGCGTTTCTCTTCTCTCCTGTGATTGGTCGAATTTGACATTGATATTCAATCATCATAATAATGAATCATAATTTACCCAAGTTTATCGAAACAATCACACACAACACGTAAAGTACTTACGGGATAATATCCGTGGTTTTCTTTATTATCCCGTAAGTACTTTAATTAAGTGTAGTGAAAAACCGTGAAAGTCTTAAACAGTGAATCACACACAAGTACTTAGGCATTGCCATTGGCAGTTCCTATTATCATATCTGTCGCATTATCGTAACTAAACATAGGATATTATTATAGAGTTAAAGACAGATTTATATAAGTATTTATTTATGTTTCTCAACGGATGAACGTTAGTGACAAGAAAAAATAAGTTCCTTTACTTCTCACAAATCTTGTCGGCGCGAAGTGTCTCATTTGACCTTCAGCGTTGCACCCCCCGCTGGTAAATCTAATTCAAATATAATTATAATGTCCAAAATTTATATTTAGGTATGCCATTTTACGTCTAAATGTGCAAATTATCTCGGATTCGTATCACTGGAAGCCGGAGTTCCTAATTGGATTGGTTCATAAAGTTTACTTCTCAAAGTTTTATGTAAAGATCATCAAGATTATTTTCATAATGGTAACGTGTGTTTTCTTAATATCGGTGGATTTATTTGACCATTACCATTTTGAATATAAATATTTTTTCGTGACTAGGACGGTCGTTAAGATACGCAGTTTAAAATCTATTTTTATCATTGTAATGTTACGTTAGTTGAAGTTTCTTTGTGTATGGTATCCTTATGAACAGGATCAATAGATAAATGCCATGATATTTGAATGACCTTAACTGTTACTAGCGAATTTAACCCGGATAGAGATGAGTGTTGTCAGTTTCAGCAGTGAGTGAGGTAGCGCCAAAGACAACTTGACTCTAGCTAGCTACGCGCTCAGGCGACAGAAAGGCCCGGAGTCAAACATTGAGCTATTAAGTACTAGTAATAGCTCAATGCCACCAAAGCGATGAGGAGATTTGCAAGATTCGACCAATCACAGGAGAGAAGAGAAACGCAATATTTAAATCAATGTGGTTTTCACACTTCTCTTCTCCGTTCCGGTCGCTTTGGTGCAGTTCGGGCCTACCTACCTGCGAGGAAAACAAAGAATGCTTAGTGCATACCAAGAGCGACCACAAGAGATTCAACTTGCGATGGACGGTACTGACACGGAAGTATTCAGTGCCATACGCGCGTGTCGCATCATTTCACTGATTATGAACGGGCCATGATTTGGTAGGTACCCGGTCCATCAAGGGAATATAAATTTATAAGTTAAGATTAGGAATGCGCAGAAAAACGCAAGATCCGTCATAATTCGACCATCTCGACGTGCTAATTATAAATCACGCGCAATCAAGAACGTGCGATTTTGTACAGGATACGAATGTTATCTTACGAAATTTCGCTAGTTGTTGCATTATCTTTCTCTAAAGCTGTAGACCTATTTCTGAACGGAACTCTTTGGTTGAGTCACTGACTCTATAAGTATCGGGTCTTAGATCACACAAATTGCAGACTTATTGTCGTGAGTATCAACTTTACGATAGTTTTCTAGACCGGAACCCGGAACCTACTCCAATTTATGATTTCGCCAGGTGTCAAATTTCGAACATAAATTATTTATTGTAATTGAGTGTGTTGGGGTTTACCTTCAATGGTATGAAGTAGTATATAACAATAAATATATTAATAACATTTTTAATATAAAATAATACCCAATGATGTCAAACCCAACATCCGTAAGACATATTCTGTTACGCACACGCACTTTTTGAAACCGTTTCGCATTCCTGACACAAATAATAGGCTCATAAAATTATAAATTAAAATCAACGAATAAGAAATTCCTTTGGTATTTTAAATAAATAAAATATAACTCTGTAGTTACCTGTATCTAGTTACATCGTTGGCATAATTTTTCTCTAAACTCTCCGAGCAACTTGGGCGTTTTAAATCTTTTGGTTTCTTCGACTCTTTACTATTAGACCGAATAATTAAACGTACAAATTCGCCCGGTAATTCCAAAGCGCGGGAATTAACTCGTGTTCCGAAAACAATTTAGTCGTGGTAACCTTTAGATGCACAGGCTTACTAAGCAAGACGGTCAACAAACTCTCTCTGATCTGATCGCAAGGAAATAATGGAGACTGTTGAGGAATTCCACACAGATCACTATAGCTCACATTCATCTGAGCCCAACGCTGCTGCTACAGGAGACCCACGAGCAACCCTGACCAGACACCTCACTGAGGATCTCCCCGAAGTTAGCATGTACGAAATAAAAAACGCTCTCAGGCAAATGAAGAAAGGGAAGCCACCAGGAGAAGACGGTATTACGTACAGGTCGTGGCACGAAACTAGCGCTGACCGTTATTGCGCAGAAGTAAAAAATAAGAATGCCTTGGGGCGTGCGTTGCACCGATTGGCTCTCCAGTCGTATAACATGCGCAGCTATCCCCTCCACGTTTCCTTTAGCGCTAGAGTTACGTGCCGCAACCTGTACGAGCAACTCCTTCTTGGGGGTCTTGTACCTACTCAAACAACTGCAAGTACTCTATAATAAAGTGCTATTCGGTGGAATAACTCCAGAATTGTGGAAGAATGCGGTCGTCATACTCTAGCATAAGAAGGTAGACCACACCAAGCTGAGCAACTACCGACCCGTTTCGTTACTTAGCCACATATACAAACTTTTCACCAAAGTCATCACAAACTGTCTTACCACCAGACTAGATTCAGCACAACCAGTGGAACAGGCAGGGTTCAGGAGTGGGTTCTCAACAGTAGACCACATCTTCACAGTACGACAAATAATTAAGAAGTGCAACGAGTACAACCGACCCGTAGTGATGGCGTTCATCGACTACGAAAAAGCATTTGACTCGGTTGAACACTGGGCAGTCATTCACTCGCTGAAACGATTTCAGGTCAACACCAGATATGTAGAATCAATAAAGGAAGTATACCGTGCGGCTACGAATCCAGTACGCGTTAAAAGAGGGGTGAGGCAAGGAGATACGATATCACCTAAACTCTTCACAGCCTGCTTGGGAAGATGTATTTAAGCTCCTCGACTGGTCTAATAGAGGCTTAAACATTAATGGTGAACGGCTAACCCATCTGCGCTTTGCCGACAATATTGTCGTTTTTGCCAGCAACGTAGAGGAGCTGCAGGCCATAGTACAAGAACTTTATGACGTGTCTAAAAATGAACGCCGCAAAAACAAAAATAATGTGCTGTGATGACGACATTGATCACATTCTAGTGAATGGCCAGAAAATAGGAAAAGTTAAGGAGTAGATACGTATACTTGGGACAGACTTTGAGTATAGCAATGAGCGGACAAACCGCGAAATCAAGCGCCGTATCCAACTAGGGTGGGGTGCTTTCGGTAAGCTGTCCGACGTACCTACTCAAGTCAAAGCGGGTGCCCATAAACCTAAAGCGTAACATGTTCGAGTAGTGTGTCCTCCCAGTCATGACGTACGGGGCTGAAACTTGGACGCTCACCACATATCCACCGCATGCATGTTACTCAGAGAGCTATGGTACAAGTCATGTTGGGCATCTCCCTCTATGACCGGGTGAAAAATACCGAAATACGGAGACGATCGAAACTCACGGACATAGCGGTAGTGATAGCAAAAAAGAAAGTGGAAGTGGGCGGACCATATATGCCGATGACTGTATGGAAGATCACGCCAAGCCGTGTGGTATCCGGCAGAGTAGAATAGAACCAACCCATTACACTCACGGGTGTCGTATAAGGCGACTAATGTCTGAGGCAGAACACCTTGCGCCTCCGTAGACCTGAGAATGGGCAGCAGCGTTTTCTGTTAGTCTTTCATCACTGCGATCTCCGATCCGCCTGCCAAGCGTGGAGATTACGGCAAATTCCTCCCATCATGGGAGAGGCTTATGTCCAGCAGTGGACGTTATGGGCTGTTGTTGTTGTTGTATGGAAGATGGGGGAAGAAAATGTTGGAGTGAAGACCACGGATGGGACGGAGGAATGTGGAAAGACAACCGACTAGGTGGACAGACGATATCACTAAAGTGGCAAGAAACTGGATAGCCGTGACACAAAACCGCCAAAAGTGGTGAGATTTGGAAGACCTACACTCAGCATTGGGTGGCCAAGGGTTGAAGAAAGAGAGTAGAGAAGACTGTCAGTGACATGACAGCTCGCTCTGCTGAGCCAGTGATGTAGGTATGACATTACTTGAGAGCTTGGCAGTCGATATGCGTTTTTCATAATTTTCAAATAAAATTATTTTATCATTACCTACCTGCCGAAGAAATATCTAAGTATTGTAGGTACTGTCTATAAATAAAATCGGTGATCGACCAAAAGTTAGAGTCGTAGTGTTTTACCACAGTTATAGGTTTTCCCACACTTGCGGAAATCCCATCCAAATGTTCCACAAATTATTTATTTAACACTCAAGTGGTTTGCAGTAATTAAAGAGCTTTTGAGAATTATGAATAGGTATAATTGAACATGACATTTCACATTTTACAAATCCGTGATAATTATTTAACTCAATAATCAACTCTCGGCGCTTTAAATCGGTGAAATACCTAAGTACCTATGCCTAATTTAAAAAAAAACTTTAATTAGGAGAAATAAACCGGACGTAGCTTCGAAAACAAATGACGAACCTGAAAGACCTATTCAATGTCGTACGAACTGGATTATCCAATATCTTAGGTACGTCTTTTCAGCGTCATTACAATGTCCTCTAAAGACAATTGATTTTCTACATTTTGCGTGTCTCACGTTTTCATGTCTCGTGAATGTAACTGTTAATGAGTGATTAGGCACCCACCGATACAATATTACTTGTAATCAATCTATGTTGTTATCTACATACAACGAAGGTATAGACCACATTATGAACTGTATCTAAAGGCTGCATGTCTACCTAAAACGAAAAGAATCTTATTGCGTAGAGTGTGTCGTTAATTTTCTTTGTTTGCTAGGATAACTGGGTACCTAACAGGTTCATCCGAGGACGGGGCATAGAAACATACCACACTAAAAAACGGTGGTAGGTAATGTAAACTTAAGGTGTCAGTAACTTCCGGGGTTGCGGGACTGTTCGAAAGAGATACCGTGGCCCCGGAACACAAAGGGCGATGAAGGAACATGGATGGGTTTTAGTCAGTAAAAGTCTGACACTCCCTCCTGCTCCGCCCATATCTGGTGTCCACGACACAAGCCTCGTTGCTTAGTGTGGCACTAAATGGTGCTGTATGTTACGTCCAGCGTTTTTTTTTTTTTCGGGCTACTGATAATTCAGGCCGTCAGAAATCAGGAGTATGCTTAGACGGTCTAAAAGTTTGGTCGGCCGGTACTAACAAGTTTTTATACCGAATAGGCTTGCGTTTAGTTAGCCGCATCTTGCCTGAAGTGAATGAGTTGCTAGTGTACGGTGTTCTTAGTCAGTCACCAATTTACCGGTACCAGTTTAAACTGGGCCTTCCTTTGGGCCTCAAATTAGCAACTCTATTTGTGGTGGTTCAAACTTCGTTTGAAATACTGTTAGAATAACTTTCTAATCAGCTTGCACTACAAAGTGGTTGTTACCTCAGTCACTGCAGGCCGAATAGTGCGAAATGAGTGGTTTTTATTCTTTATAAAATCAAATTTTCGTCTTTTGGAAAAAATAAAAAAAACATAAGACCTGCTTTATAGTTAGTTCAGTTAGTACCTATGCAAAGATTCATGATTTAATTTGAAGTACTTTTAGAATACCAGCGGATTATTGTTCGATTTGGAGGTAGGTAACTGGATTTTTTTTATATCGAGAAAAGTTTATGGAATCGTGTTTTCGTCACACATAGGACTTAGCATTAATCCTCAACTCTACCATATATTTATTTCAAAATTAATGCTGCAGTATTTTAGGCGTAACGGAGGATCATGCTAAGCCATTTGAGGTAGTATAGGCGGAAGGCCCTGACCCCTGACCTGAAAAGAGAGCTTTGAGCTTTCTTAAAAGTTCATCTAAATTTCGCCAGTTACGTTTAAGTCCCATGTAATTGGGGGCGAGCCTATTGCCATCAACCGGGTACAAATCCGTGGCTGCTACTGAGAGATTCCTGTTGGAAACATACAATAACACTTTTGCCCGACCTGGGAATCGAACCGACCTTAGGTATGCTCAGCAGTTGCGCTTGCAACCACTAGACCAACGAAGCACCACCACCATCCACCATCCCTACCATGCACTATGTCTTCCTACCATTACTTAAATTTATTCAAATAAAAGAAAGACAAGCGACAGGAAATATGAGGAAGGATATGGTCAAGTAATGCTGCACAATCACGATTGCAAAAAACATTGTCGATCAAACGCTAAGCAACTCGATACGGAACTAAGCCCGAGGCTATGTTTATTGTAATTGAGGCTGGATCCGAGATAATGATCGAAAGATCGAAAGGTAATCGATTAGAGTATGGACTGCACACGCCGCGGTTCAGAAGCTGCGATTTTGTAAAAAAGAAACTTGACCAATCGAAAGTCGTGCCTGAACGAAAATATCTATTTACTTCATTTATTTTTCGACCACGATTTCAACTTTATACTCTTTGAAAGGAATTTATCACGTCACTAAAAGGTGATGTGTCGATGTGATAAACATGACATGACATTGGTGTCGATTCTGTTGTACACAAACTAAACTTAATTTAGGCTATTGCTATTTTTTATTAAAAGGCAGTACGAGAAAAGGACGGCTAGAGCATAGCTATGAACTAAGTTAGAGATGTCAAACTAGTTTATGCCTTGCACTCCACCGTGTTTTTAGTTGACATGTGCACCCTTTTTTCTTTTTTGTTTCGGATGGGAAATCATCAAATGACTCCTCCCGCTCTGGGCGGAGCAAGAGGGAGTGTCAGACTTTTACTGACTAAAACCCATCCATGTTCCTTCATCGCCCTTAGTGTTCCGGGGCCACGGTATCTCTTTCGAACAGTCCCGCAACCCCGGCAGGCATCGGTCCTTACGGACCCCTTCGTTTTTGCCGACTCTCTTTGAGGCGCGCGTGGAACACGAACGCGCCGTCGACACGGCCTGTCGTCATGAGACGGACGGACGGCGAGCTAGCCCATAGCCCAACGATCACAGGGACATGTGCACCCTTCATTTGTATTGAAATATTGGTTTCAACTAAATTTGACACCTCTAAATTACGTCCGTCTCTCTCTCGTTTTATTATAGAGAAAAAGGTAGCAATAGCCTAAATTAAGTTTAGTTTGTGCACATCAGAATCGACGCCATTGTTAAAATTAAAAGCAAGACAAAAGTCTAACTTTTAATTTTAACAATGTCACAGCACGAACTTCCCTTTGCGGAAGATCATTTTACCGCTTTAAGTGCACCTCTTTGAGCTTTAGCCTAAAGCTCAAAGACGATGGTATGTACGTACGTAGGTGCCTAAACTTTAGGCACCTACGTACGTACATACCATAGGTACCTATACATATTTAATTAACTAACGGAACCGCGCGGTTTCAAGTCACGATTCGCTCGTCTCCGCCACGTGCCATATCCACGAACATACTACTCGTGTGTAAGGCACCTTAGAGGAATGCCGACCGCCCCCCACTGCGGACAACTGGCAGAGTCACACGCGTAGTTCACATTCCATACATTCCTCGGAGTTACGTTACCTTTAATGGCTCTAATCTGATGACAGAAGTGAGCATAGATACAACTTCAAAACGGATATAGCTAGTGTGGGACATAAAGGATGTAAAAGACCTCATCACGAAGCCGTCAACCAAGCATTCTGTACATCAAGTAACTTTACGCAAAAGTTATTGCTGGGAAATGACTTTTTTTTTTGGGGTAAAAGATCATGTTTTGTTGTAGAACTCAATGTAACGCACTGAAAACATTGTGCTGATGGATGGATTGAATAGTAAGGGGGTCGTGGAGGTGTTTAAAGTAAAAAAAAAACCTACATTAAAAACTTGTATTTAAAAAAAAATGACAAAAAGTTGGAACTTTGACCCCCAATATCTCTGTGGCTAGAAGGTTGCCAGGTATGAAAAAAATGATCGCAATGACAAGGAGAACAAGTGCCTTTCGGCTTCGTTAAGAGGTGTTTTACACCCTTTATGTAATAACTAGCTTACCTATGCCCGCGTAAAGTTCAGTAGCTGTCCCACGGGATCATACTACCCGGATAAAACGTACCCTATATATTCAGGATATAAGTACCTAAACTATTATATTGTGCCGAATTTCATCCAAATCTGTCTAGTAGTTTTCCTGAAAGAGTAACAAACATCCATCCATCCATCTACCCTCACAATGGAGGATATGAACAAGAAACTGCCCAGAATTTTTCCACACATCTGATGACTTGTGGTGTAACGTCTTTTGACCTTTTGGACCTAACCAAGAGATGTACTTTGAACGGCCATATTACCAATATGGTTTACCCCGATGATGAACAATATACATGGCTAATGAAGGCTTGATTTGCATTTTTTTTTTAATTCTTGGACAACGAGTCCTCATGAGATAAGATTCCAAAACTTAGGTAGGTTCTGGAGTCCTGCCGGGGTTGCGGGACTATTCGAAAGAGATACCGTGGCCCCGGAACACAAAGGGCGATGAAGGAACATGGATGGGTTTTAGTCAGTAAAAGTCTGACACTCCCTCCTGCTCCGCCCAGAGCGGGAGGGGTTATTTGATGATTTCCCATCCGAAAAAAAAAAAAAAAAAAAAGGTAGGTTCTGGAGTCACAGTTGTTAGGTTCCTCCTCCAAGTTTTTAAGAGAGTTGGCTATGTATCGAGTGCAAATATTTGTATACTATTATCATCCAAACTATGTCAATAGAATTTCATTCGTATGCCTAAGCGGATTCTCGGAGATTCCGGCTCACTACCAAGTATTTATTATCTTACGTTTCGACACGATCTATGCATGTTTTTGCTTACCTACGTGTTTTTATATTAATTTCCCACGGGTACAACGGCAGAATAGCAATTCATTCGTTCATTATATAAATGGTAGACACGATTTATGGCCTTGTAAGCAGATCATTGTGGGAGGTCAAGTCGCTGAGGTGTCCTTCGAGTAATTTATGTTTGGATATTTTATTCGTCATCAACGGCACAAAAAACTTGTATAAGATGCAATTATGCCGCTGTACCTCTGTTTCCCAAATCAACAAGACCCCAACATCTAAATGCGCTAATAACTCCATTGCGGTCGTTCAGTTCATTCATCGAATATTTCTCATTGTCGTTACATAAGAAGACAAAGTTCACGGCCAACGCGCTTCATCTTGCGGTCATTTTCACTCGAGCAGCAGGCGCTCGATAAACAAGGCGTGTCTAGATTGTTAACTCGGAGGCTGCATCCGGGCCACCGCAGGGATCAAGTTACGGCGGGGGCGTGCGAATGTCAAGGAACCCTCGCGGCGAGGGCCGCCCGCGGCCCGCCAGTCGCAGCCGACATGTCTGCGCGCGCGCCTGTCTGCCGCGCCGCCGCCGCCGCCGCGCTCTACGCGTTCGCTTTTCTCGCGCGGATCGGTAGTGAGTAATTCTTTACATATTACTGCAACTGATACGCAACATCATATGGGTCGTTGACTAAGTGTTAATTTTTTTGCTGCTCGTAATTACTCTAATCATTTCAGAACTTGATATTTTTACCAGAGTGCGATACAAGTTAAATAAATCTTTATTCACATCCAGGTGACCTGATGATGGAAGTCCATATTTCACTAACATTTTTTTCCTATCGTTTCAGGTGTCCAAGGATTTGAGTGCCACAGAGACGGTCTTCACACAGATTATGATCACGATTGCCAGAAATATGTGAAGTGCAGCAGTGGTGTAGTGACAGGGCAGTACTCATGCCTGGAGGGCCGGGTGTTCAGCGAGGCAGAGGGCGCATGCGTGCCGCGCGCCCGCCGGCCCTGCGTGCGGCGCCAGTGCGCGCCCGGCGATGCGCTCGCGTACGCCAGCCCCGGCACGGCCTGCCGCCAGTACTACCGCTGCGAGAACGGCTCGGCCGTGGAGCGCGCCTGCCCCTCGGGAGCCTGGTTCGACCTAGAGCGCCAGGCCTGCACCCGCGGCGCCGGCACCTGCTTCGAGCCCGTGTGCGCCGGCCTGCCGGACGGCGACTACCCCGACGCGTCGCACTCGTGCCGGCGCGTGCTGCACTGTCGCGGCGGGGAGCTGCGCGCGGCGGCGTCGTGCGGCGCGACGTGCAGCGCGCCGTGCCCGCCGCCCCGCGCCGCCGCCGCGCCGCTGCCGGCCGGGGACGCCGACTTCTGCTCTGACGAGGCGTGCTCGTCTCTGTGTCGCGACGTCCCCGACGGCGCCTACGCTGACCGCACCACCAGCTGCCGCGAGTACTTCGTGTGCGAGGCGCACCGAGTGATCCGGCGCGGCGTGTGCGAGCCGGGCCTGCTGTTCGCGCGCGGCGCGTGCGTGCCGGCCGCGAGCGCCGACTGCCCGCCGCCCGCGCTGAGCCCGTGCTTCAACCGGCACGACGGGCTGCACCGCGACTGGCACGACTGCACCTCCTGGTACGAGTGCCGGCGCGAGCGCGTCGTGAAGCGCGGCTCGTGCGCGCCGGGACTCGTGTTCGACGGCAGCGGATGTACGCCTTCCGACGATTTCTTATGCGACGGCCCAGCGGTGTCGGTGGAGTGCGAAGGGCTCCCGAGTGGCACATATCAAGACCTGGACACGAACTGTACGCGATACTTCCACTGCGAGGGTCTCCTGCGCACGACGCTGGCGTGTCCCCCGGGGCGCGTGTTCGACGGCGTGCACTGCTCTCTGCGCGCGCAGTACCTGTGCCCGAGCCTGGAGCGCGAGTCGTGCTACGGGCGGCCGGACGGCCGGTACCGCGCGGCCGACACGGGCTGCCGCGGGTACTACGAGTGCGTGCGCGGGGAGAAGTCTATCTACGCGTGTCCGACGGGCCGCGTGTTCGACGGCGAGGGGTGCGTGCCGGCGCGGCCCGGCCTGTGCCTGCGGGAGGACTACTCGTGCGAAGGGCTATCGAACGGTTACCACGCCGAGATTGAATCAGGATGCCGAAGGTACCCACCTGTTTTGTTATAGTTATCGGCTATGTACTTATCAGTTAATGAAAGCTAAACCTCAACTGTCATTGCAGATACTTCTACTGCGAGCGCGGAGACCGGCTCGTCACGTTGTCGTGTCTGGGCGGCAAGATGTTCGACGGGCGCGCGTGCGTGAAGGCGTCGCAGTTCGAGTGCGGCGGCGCTCCGGCGAACTCTGTGGAGAACGCGGGCGCGCGCTGCGTGCGCGACGGGTTCTACGTGCAGCAGGGGACCGAGTGCAAGCGGTACTACTTCTGCGTCAGCGGGACCAGGACCTACCTGTCATGTCCGCGGGACCAGATGTTCAACGGGCAAGTGTGTGTACCGAAGTCCCAGTATACGTGTCCGGGCTGAGTGGACACCCCGCACTGCGAGGACACCGAGCTGCGCCCGCGGGCTACACTCTGCCGGAACAAGGCTGGGAGATACTCACGACGTACCTGATTACTCTATTTATTTCGAGGCTGTGAACTCTATAGAACACCGCTGTTATTGATGTGCGCACTACTATTAACTTTAACACCCCGTTCCACTCAATCTACCTCCTATTTGATAATAAGACACGATTACTTCTTACTTTTTATTGGCATAGAAACTTTCAAGCGACCTAAATACTTCTAATAGTAATTACACATTGACTATATCTTACAGTATTACTTTACAAATGAATAATAAGCTCCATGAATAGAAAAATAAAATCTCTTAACGACATAAAAGAATAGTTAATTTATTTATTTATAATATTAATATAGATGATATTTTCGCGACCTTAAATGAATACAAATGATTGGCTTAACTTTAGAAAACAGTTGATACTACTTGTCATACCGAAGTAGATTAGTGGCTGGTATAAATTTCGAGCCCTTTGATATGACAAATTGTATCATTACAATAAACAAAGCCGTGTAAAGGAATAATTTGAGGAAAGAAAACTAGCCGAATGCATATGTAAATAACGTGCAGTATTCGTTAAAACTGTTAAATACAAATATCTCAACAATTTTGGCATTATTCATAACTAGGAAAGCATGTTTAAATAATTTACAAGGTATTTAATATAATTTTACGTATTTAATAAACGTTTTAAGTTTAAATTTTCGTGTATATAATTTATATGCTGGCGCCTTGATAGTGAGACTGTCTTAGTTTCTATGTACTTGAAAGAGAAACGGAAAATCCCTTAAACTTACAGAAACCGTTTTTGATTTCTCATCCCTCTCTCTCACATACCGCGGCTACGACGTTCTCTTTCTCAAGACACCAGCTAATACAACTAGATTTGTTTTATACATTTTTATACAACACTCAATTACAGAATTTTTAAACAATTTCCTGACCTACTCGGACACACATTACGATAGATTAACTACATTTATACAAGGATTTTTTAAATATAATTTTTCAATTGGTCCACGCCGAAAATGTCAAGATTATGTTGCTCGGTTTTTAAAAGAAAAGATACCATGATACCAATACCAACACTAGCTTGTTAATATTGTGGGCGCGGCCAATCGATGCTTTCGAAAGCGTAGCACGATGCTGACAGAAAGATAACTCTTTTGTTCGTTGAAAAGATCAAATAAAATAAAACATACCTACACAGGGTGACTCGACGTAAGTAAAAGCACCTTTTCCATTAAATTCCCGATTATATCGATAGTTTTTCTATACAATAATAGTGTCGATATATGATGACAGTGCACATTACTATTTTATATATGGGGTAGATCATATTTAACATATTTATTGTCAGATTCAATAGTGTTCATTAAACAGGTACAATACGAATAATCAAAACGACCTCAGTACCTCGTAAAATACATAATAAAAGCAATATGCAATTAGCTCAAGTTATGAAAATATATTTAGGAAATATTAAACCAAATTATTCCTAATAAATTTAATTTGAAATTTGCTTCATTACAACGAAATGTCACAATAGCAAAATAATATAAAAGTTTAAATAATGTTTATAATAAGAACTTTTTTTTATTTAACATACAAGCAATTGCCTTGAAAGCATGTCTTTAGCAATGCCAAGTTTGGAATTAAAGAATATAATAATATGGAATTATATTTTCACGAAATTAAAAAAGTAAATAATATTTTAAGTAATACAGAACTAGTATAGTATTATATCTAAACGTATAACACAAAATACTCGTATGAGTTCTAACAATATAGAAAGTTTTCTTCAAGGGTACAGCGCGAACAACTTTTCCACAATATGTATGGTGATGGTTTAAAACAGTGAGCCCAGCAAGAACGCGCGGAGTAAATTTAACGTAAATTAGAACGAGTTTAAAGTTTTAAAAATACTCGTTTCGCGCATCATATTTATTAACTTAGTTTTTAATTTGTTATATTATGTCTTTTTCATAACTTTAGTAAGATTATACGGTTCAAATTTTAGCGTCTGGTACAGTTGCCAGACACTTTAATCTATACACATATTAGAACAGTAACGAAAGAAAAACTGTACATAGAGAATTTTCGAAGTAGCTTTTGTTAGAAAAACGTAACTGATGACAAAAAGTGACTTTTTAGAATTTTTGTCTGTTTATCTGTTTGTCTGTGTATATGGTACGGCTTCACGCCAAAACTACTGGATGGATTGAATTGAAATTCAGCAAAAATGTTCTTTGTAAACCAAGGAAGGCTTTAGGCTACATATTATCACGCCGTATGTTATGGGAGGTAAGCAATAATGATTTTAAAGGTTTTTTGTTCGTACTTACATACACATCAAAATTGCCACGCGAACGAAGCCGCGGGCAACAGCTAGTTTTAAGATAAATTGTAAAATTTAAGATTAAAGATTTTTTTTTTGCTTTATGACTTCAATACCCGCAATTACAGACACAATTAAAATAACAATGCACCGTGCCCATTCGGTCACGACTGGGACCCTAAAGGATAGAATACTATGCATTGACGTCGCGACTTCGCGGTTTTTCAGTTTGACATATTGAGATGGTACAAAAACGTATTTCATTAACATATTTCGTAGTTCCGGTAATGGAGACACTGACATCATAAAGTATATACGTTGGATCATTCGCTCTTTGTAAACACATTAATAAACTATACCCTTGATAGAAACTGAGATCTATTGTTACACGTTGAAACATCCACATTTGCTTAGCTTTATTTTAAACCGAGTGACCAAACATGATCAATGAATATGGCCCAGCGAACACCGCTGGAGGCGCAGCGGAGCGCATTTGAAGACAACAATTTAATATAAACCTACCTTGATATACAGTCGCGCGCATGCTCTTGTAGTAGCTTGAGGACGCTCCGAGTACCGCGTGCGAATTTATTCTAATATTGACCGTATATCAAGGTAGTTAAGGTTTATATTAAACTGTTGTCTTCAAATGCGCTCCGCTGCGCCTCCAGCGGTGTGCGCTGGGCCTATGAGTCTATTTGAGCTGCGTGACAATGATGAAGAGTTATGAGTTATGACATAGGCCTGACCGTTTTATGTTAAATAAATAAACATGTTTTTAATGAATTACGTGTAGTCTTACTTGAAAATGCGATTTAATTCAACGAAGCTTAAATTTAATCTAGACTAGAGCAGCTCTGAATATTTTATTCGTGTGAAGTAAACGTCTGTATACATAATCTGCCTACCCTTTTCCCAACTACGTTGGGGTCGGCTTCCAGTCTAACCGGATACAGCTGAATGCCAGTATTTTACATGGAGCGACTGCCTATCTGACCTCCACAACCCAGTTAGGACTGGGTAATACGATACCTTTGGTAAGACTGGTTGTCAGACTTGTTGGGCCACTGACTACCTGTAACGACTGTTAAAGATCTACAAATGACAGCCGGGACCAACGGCTTAACGTGCTTTCCGAAGCACGGAGGAAACTCGATATGTAATGGGTGGTCACCCATCCACAGACCAACCTAGGCAAGCACGGCTTAACCTAAAGATCGACCCGAGCGGCTGTTAGTATTTAGCTACGAGCTCCTCGATCGAAATAAACATCTGTATACACACATAGTATAAACTCACGCATTTTTCCAGTGGGGGTAGGCAGACACAACAGAACACTTCCTTTTACGGGTCTCCTGTGTAATAAAGACAAATCATGTGGATGCTGGATAGCCTGTTCACACAACAACGATCCGTATTTTAACCGACCAACAAACTGCGATCTGTTATTTTAATTATAGTATTTTTCTCCAAATGAGAAAAAATCTAAAAATATATTATTGAGATAGCTTATGCAAAAAGCAGTCGGAAAACGTTAGTTTTAGTTCATAAAACAGCTTACTAAATTTTAAAATTCAATTCAAAGGTTTCAGCTTTTTTTTAATCTGTTTCATAACACCAATACATTAGACGCCATGTTATTACGTCATTCGGCTATGTAAACTTAGAAGTGTCAACTGTCAATATCAAATATCACTTCATTTGTTTACACAGCCAACTGACGTCATGACCACAGAGCAATATGGCGTCCACTGCGTCCAGAGTTTTCGACAAATTACGCGCAAAATTTGAAAATGCGAAAATTAAATGCCTTTTTAAGGCACCTAACGATTGAATAATTTTTTTTTTAATTTTTTTGTGGTTCATTAGCACTATAGAATCTAGTTGAGACACTTTTCAAAAATGGGTGTAATACCCTATTCACGATGGTTATAAGTAAAGGATGGTTGTCATATGAACGGGCCGTAACATGTAACAATGGTGTAACGCAAAATGCTCTAGCGCAGACATCACATCGTGAACACAATAATCAACTCACTTATCAGTCACACAGCACTCGCCCAAGAACGTTGGTGAACCGCTGTAGAAGATGATTGAAAATAACTAATCGATGTAAACGTAATCGACAGACTTATGTACACCAAACGTGTGAAACTTTCAGATTATATAGACAATTAGTTTTGATCACACATATAAAATAGTTTTGAGATCTTTGTCTCTTTTTTAATTTATATAAATATATGATGACACAAATATATTTTACTATCCATAATAAACGACACACCATATTTTCAGAAAGTGTCAGTCTTACCTCACGACAAGTGATAGAAAGCAAAACTTTCGTTGGACTATCAACAACAAATATATTAGATACACATTAAATAATAATATTATAACGACTATAACATTAATGCAAACAGCCCAATGAAGTACATCCATTCATTTCAATTTGATTTTGTTTTACAATACAAGCTGAATCAATAACGCACATGTCACAATCTTCTAAGAAAAAAACAATAGCATTTTTGAGTTTCGATTGTCTTTCATTTAAATTAGTTAAAAACCAATATTAAAGCCTCTTTACAATATTTTGTAACGCATAATACTGGCCACATAAAGAAAAAAAGAAAAGAAACACATGGGACCTCCAAACCATTCCAATTTCAAACTCCATGTGTGGTTAGTAAAGAAAGCGACATACATGTTATTGTTCAGCTGTGTTCACTGCTCAGTGTGCGGTGGCTACTGGTCGCCGGCGGTGGAGGGCTTGGGCGCAGGCGCGACCAGTACGGACACGTCCCACACCTTGATGACGCGGTCCTTACCGGCCGTACACATACGGCCCGTCGCCTCGTCCATGTACAGCGACGACACCGCGTGCTTCATGTCGTGGAACGATGCCAGGGATTCGCGACTGAAAATATACATTTGGTTTTAAGTTAGTTTTGAACTACACATAAGTACACAACACTAGGATGTCCTTTGAGGTTGACTGCATTAAATTTGGTGCCATACATACTGGGTGAAACAACACCACACTTCAAACCGAGTAGGTAACACTGACCTGAAGTTTTTAAAATAATTCAGTAAAGTTCAGTAATAACAATTAAAAACTGATTTTAAGAAAATAAAAAAAAAAAACAGAAAAAAGTTGGAAGTTTGACCTTCTATACAGGGATGACTTTTTTATGACTTATAAAAAATGGGTATAATAGGTGAACGGAGTAAAAGCAAATGGCATACTTAGTTTTTTTTCATTTGCGAAAAAAAAAAAAAAGAAATTCAAAGTATGATTTGAAATTCGATATTTTTCATTTTTTTTTATCTCTCTTTCTTTGTTCTAATATGAAAAGTTTACTTGAAATTTGTAGCGGTTTTTGATGATAGATCTTTTTTTTTCTAAGCTGTGGAAAAAAGAAAAAAAAACTAGGCATGCCATAAGCTTCTACTCCGTTTACCTAATATACCCATATTTTTTGGAAAGTGATAAAAAGTCATCCAGTATCCACAACCAGAAACCTTCCAGCTTATCCAGAACAAAAAAAAATTGCAAATAGAGTGTTAATCAAATGTCTCGTCTCGGTAAAGGGTCATACGTTATTTGAACAGTGTCGCTGAAAGAAGAGCATATACTCACGGCTCATGCCTCAACGTGTCGTAGCAGGTCGTGCAGACGCGCTGCGGGAACTCGAAGCCCATGACGGGCAGCGGCAGGCGGTGCGGCGAGCAGGCCGCGCACACCGCCGCGCCGCACCAGCGGCAGTGGTGCTGCCGGAGACCTGCACACCATCGACCACTACTTATCATCTACATTTTATGACATACACATTTAGTTTTTTTTTTTTTAACACCCTTGCTCGTAAAGCTGATGTAATTCCACCGGTTTTAAATATGTAAAGCGGGTCATAAAAAACGCGTGTGTTATCAAAGCAAATAGTTAAGTTATAGTCCATACAAATTCCATAACAGTATTATTTGCCATTTCAAATATGGAACTGATCGCCGCCGCACGACTCTAGCTAGTGAGCAGCGCGGTTGCTATTCAAATTTCGAACTAATCGCCGCGTGGCGCCAGTCAGTAGGCGAATGGCGGAATGGCGGGAAAGCAACAGTGTGCATTCACAGATTGAGTTTACTTAAAATAAAAAAAAAATAAAAACAGTTTATTTGGTAATTCAAAAACTTGGCTGCATGCTCTAGCGTCTTTACCAACATTTTCACGCAGCCACGGCCTCTCTCAAAATAATCCTCGCGCCATTTTTCTCAAAAAAAATTCTTTTCTTTGTACTTGTATTGTGAATATCTTTTTTTTTCTGTTTCCTCGCAAATGTGTTAAAAAACGTCGTACGATATACGTGCGTATTGGTTATAACATGCTCGGCTCAATTACGCCCTCGCCTTCGGCTCGGGCTGAAATTCTGCCTCGCATGTTATAACCATCTTATCGCACTAATATCGTAATGTACTATTACATGACTGCCCAAAAAAGGAGTGAGAGAGTGTTATGTTTTCAGGGTTCATGTATGTATGTTTGTGAGTTTTTTAATTCCACAATAACTTCTAAACGCCTAAACCGATTTCGATGTACGTGGTATCGTTAGAATCCTTGTGTTACCCCGAGTAACATAGGCTATTGAAAAATAAAATGTATGCTGCAATATGGGTATCAAATTAAAGGGCTCATCATGAAGATTTCATAACGATATTTTTTTTTTATTTATGACTAATAACGTTATGAGCCTTATGACCTATGTAGTGTATAGTGTGTGTGTAGTGTGTGTGTAGTGTGTATATTATCTGTGCCAATGTGGAAAGTATTTTTTTTGCCTGGCTTTACGATGATTATTTAATTTTGTGTTACATTTATTGTTAAAACCCAATGTTCGACACAAATGTAAAGGGAAACGCCCATTTGATGAAGAGTTTTTGGCCAAGTGACACCCATGAAAGAAACCAACTATAGATATTAGGATTGACATCACAGATGAAGAAACAAACACTATTTTGTACATAGAACTCGGTTGGACTTTATTTTTTATTTATGTTCTTTAGGATTAACAACGACCGGAAGTGTTAGATGGGGCAATAAAGGATTGCGTTTTTTGATTAATTCGTCTTTTAATTCCGGAGGTTTCATTGTAAATAAGTAATAGCAATATTTTAGTTGAAAAATGGGTATATTTTTTGTAGTTAAGAGTCCTATTACATTTTTTTTTGCAATTTTTTGATTTTTACTCCCTGGATCAATTTTTTTCGATCGGCGTACACGAGTCGATAATAATAGCGATCTCCGGATGATTTTCGATTGTTAATGACGAAAATTATAGACGAGACTGACATGAGACTGAGGAGCAACCTGAATTGACGCAGAATTATAGTACTTCAATTTTATTTATTGTAATATAATAATAAAAATTGTCGTATTATATTGACAAACTAAAACTAATGAAACTTATTTATTGTAGATTGAAGTTTTATATCATATTAATTTATTTGATAAAATTTAGTTTATTTGGAATATAATGGACGCGGAATCAAGACATTTATGGCTTAAATTACGCTTTCTTTACGATTTTTTCCGTGAAAATTCAAGGAATTTAAAGAAATTATAAAACTGCAATAAACAAGTAAAATATTCAGCTTATTTTTTTAGTAATTTTAGCATTTATAAGAATTGCATGTAACAATGTGAATTTGAGCGTCAAAGTTCCATCGCCGACGGTTTTACTTGCAAACTGAGTTCGTAAAATATTTATAGTAAATTACACGAAAAGAAAAATGAAAATTTGTAACTCCAACTTACAAGAAAGAGAATGGCACTATTGTTATTCATAAGCAAATAATTAAAATACCTTACTGATGCTGAAAATTACTGCGTCAAAAATCATGAATTTGCGTAAAAAATGTAATAGGAGTCTTAACACATTGGTGGGCAAAACGTGGCCAAGAATGGGCATTCCCCTTTGTTGAAGAATAAATAAATTACAATTCGCATTTCGCATTCGAATTCGAAGTCGCTGGCCTACTTGATAGACTCAAACGCATCACGTTCACAACAAAATCCGTCCTTAAAGGTACGATGCAAAAAGAAGAAATCACAGAAAAGCAGAAGAGTTTGTGCAAAGTCATACTTCCAGACCCAAATTTAAGATGAGCGATTAGCTAAATATACACAGTGACAAGGTGTTACAGAAAACTATTGGAACTAATCTGCTGAAAACTCACCAAGCTGTTTCTTCTCCATCATCGCCCTAACGTTCCATATGAAGGGGGCGCGGCATATCTGGCACAGATCGGACTCCTTCCACGCGGGCGTCTCGCGGCGCCGCACGCCCATCTCCCACACTCCCAGCGCCCCATCCTCCCCCGCGGATATCAGCCGCTCGCAGCTACCCACGTACCATAATCCTGTGACTTTGTTGCTGGAAATAAGAGCACAAAAATATAAAAAAAAAACATTAACGGTACGAATGTTTTTGTATGAAGTCTGACTTTCCACAATTTTTATTTTCAAAATAGTCGCCACGCATGAAACCTGTATGTACAGTCAAAGGTCAAAATTCCACTTCCACCGCAATGCACATTATCGTTTGCGCTAAACGGGCTGCGGCGCCTATACACACATACGCATATTTATCCGTGTGAGTGATGTTCCAACGCTAACAAATTAACATGTCGTGTAGCATCGCTACGAGTAATAATATAGATGTGGTCAATGTTAGACAAGGATGACAATATCAGTAACTTCTTTTTATCACCGTCTGATTATTTTTTTCATAGTAATGCAAAATTTTGACAAGTTTGCGTAAGTTAACATTAGCTAGATCGGTAACGAGGCTAGTGTGATCGGGATAGATGTGAGTTCGAATCCAAGATGGACCGGTTTTTTATGTTTTATATTTATTTTTGTAAGTTATTTTGAACAAATAGATATTATAATAAATATATTATAAAGGTAATTTATTATTACAATAATGATAATAAATGAAACAAACAAGTAATATTATTTATGTGAACTAGTAAAGTAGTTAAAATATGCAGGTAGATTTGAAACAAAGTGAACTTATCACTTTGTTTCAAATCTACCCTCATATTTTAATAACGACGCTAAGATTGAAAATTATTGTAAAACGAAAGAATCTTCGTTTAGTTGTGGAATATATTTTAACATTATATTTTGTTAACAACTCGGCATTTATATTTCACATGTAATACTTAAAAAATGTTTTTCATGTTTGATGTGAGACTCGAACCCGAACACTCGCCATGCGAGGCGCAGTGCTAACCAATTTGGCCACCGTATCACTTACACAACTCATTGAAATTTGTAATAACAATCTTAAGCGGGCAACAAGTTGCTAATGTGTAAGTGTTGTCAAACGTTCTTACAGAAGAAGGTCATAAGTACAACTAATATTGCTTTGCCATTGTGTTTCGAGATTGGCAGTCGACTTCTGACTGTTATAGTACATAAAGGGTGTAAATCACCTCTTAAGGAAGCCGAAAGGCACTTGTTCTCCCCGTCATTGCGATCATTTTTTTGTTCTACATCATACCTGGGAACCTTTTACAAGTTTTTTTTTTTAAAACAAGTTTTTCATGTAAGATTTTTACTTTAAACACCTCCACGACCCCCGTACTATTCAACCCATCCATCATCACAATGTTTTGAGTGTTACATTGAGTTCTACCACAAAACATGATTTTTCACCCCAAAAAAAAAAGTCGTTTCCCAGCAATAATTTTTGCGTAAAGTTACTTAGTTTGATGTACAGAATGCTTGGTTGACGGCTTCGTTATGAGGTCTTTTACACCCTGTATTTATCAATAGCTGGTATCAATACAAACAAGTATTGTATGAGACAAGATCTTTTAATGCGTCACGTTTCCGAGATATAAGCTATTACTTAGACTTTGAAGTAAACTTTTATTCACCAGGATTTTTTGCTGTGTTTTTTCTTTCACAAATTATTGTTAGGTAATGTGAAAAACAAAATTAGTATAGTATAGTTGTACAAGGGTCCTTGATCATTGTTTGAAGTCTAACTTCCCACAATTTTTATTTTCAAAATAGTCGCCACTCATGAAACCTGTACCTATTTATCAATAGCTGGTATCAATACAAACAAGTATTGTATGAGACAAGATCTTATAAAGCGTCACGTTTCCGAGATATACGCTATTACTTAAAACTTTTAAGGAAACTTTAAAGCACCAGGATTTTTCGCCATTATTAGGTAATATAAAAAACAAAATTAGTATAGTTGTACAAGGATCCTTAATCAACAACAATAACAACAACAACAACAGCCCATAACGTCCACTGCTGGACATAAGCCTCTCCCATGATGGGAGGAATTTGCCGTAACCTCCACTCCTTTGATCCTTGATCACGTGGCTCAAAAGTTCCAATCAGAACTAATCGCGCAAAACTGTATTGAAAAAACAAGATTCAAAACAATTTCAAGAATTTCCACCACATCACAAAGACTACCAATGTAACTCAAGTGACAAAAGATCCTCTGTATGCATAATTGCAAATTATGTAAATGTATTTACATTAAAAACAAAAGTCTGAAAG
The DNA here is from genome assembly GCA_905147715.2 of Xestia xanthographa. Classification (NCBI taxonomy): domain Eukaryota; kingdom Metazoa; phylum Arthropoda; class Insecta; order Lepidoptera; family Noctuidae; genus Xestia; species Xestia xanthographa. Next base: position 7,665,501 of record LR990655.1, read on the forward strand.
CCACTCCGTAGTTAATCTACACTAATATATTATAAAGAGGAAAGATTTGTATTTTTGTGTGTGTGAATGTTTGTAATGAATAAACTCAAAAACAACAAGGTACAAAGCTACTAAGCTCAAACAAAGCTACATTCACCCTGAGTAACATAGGCTATATTTATCCCCGTACTCCCACGGGAACAGGAACTACACGGGTGAAAACGCGTGACGTCCGCTAATCCTAAATAATGTAAATACATTGTTATATCAACTTTTTTACACAGTCTTCCCATTGTATTACTTACTCTTAGAAACATGATACCGAACAATGCAAACATGATACATGTACAATAAAAACAGAGGTAACATGTAACGAAATATCATAATTACCTATGGCCTTGTAGCTCGTACGCCGTGCCCTTTTGACCGCCTATGTCCCAAACTATTATCGTTTGGTCGAATGAGCCGCTGAATAGGAGCTGCGGTAAAGGAGCCCAGTTGAGTACTCTTACAGACCTGGAAAATTAAATAATTTAAATATTAAGGTGAATGCTCCGACCAGCCTGCGAAATTCTAATTTTATGTCCTCGTAAAATTATTATAAAAATTGGATTTTGTTAACCATTTCAAGAGTTTTAATTTTTTTGTACGGAACCCCAATTGTTTTTCTAAAAGAAAAGCCTAAGTTAATCCTTTTAACATCAGCTATCCGCCAGTAAAAGTCCCGTCAAAACCGTTCCAGCCGTTTCGGAGATAGGCCGAAATAAACAGACAGACATACTAAAAGTACCGAGTAATGACCTAGGCTAGGCTGTTTGCAAGGGCCTTACCAGAGAAACTTTACTCGTTCGCACAAAAGCTATAGGAACTCTACTCACCCAGTATGACCTTTGAGCGTAGTAACGAGCGTAGCGCAATTATTATCTAGCTTCAGCATCGTTATCTGGCCGCTGTAGTCTCCCACAAAAGCATATTTCGACTGGGAGTCGAATCTGACGGATATGTTCAGGAAATTCATTATCTCTAAATAGATTCCGATATTTTAAAATGTATAATTATGTTAACGTATTAGTCTGTACGGAAGGACATCCATTTACCGTCATAATTATTAATGTGAAGTTGGCTTTCTGATTTGCATACTTAGGGCGCTCGCAGACAGCCGATTCAACAGTTTAGTCGTACATCGTAATCAAAGACTTTTGGGATGTATGTGACAGTATAAACACGGCACGAACTGTTTTTAACAAGAAAATTTGCCTACAATGTTGACAAAATTGTTGACTCGCCTTTTTGTCATTGTTCCACATCTGACTGCGAATATGAACAATCAGCACATCACATTTTATGGGAGTGCAGTCTTTGGCAGAATGAACGCAATATTATAGTGTACAGTCCGGAGTTATTTACTATACAGACCTTAAGGAAACTAGAACAAATTTCCACGCGTTCTAGTGTTTTTGCCATACCTAGTATTGGAATCAAATATAACAGCTCACAACTTAGGAACCATTAATGTTAATATTTATCGGTGGTGCTAGGCAACTGGGCCTATCCCAGTTGTAAACGTCCCTTTGTGCCTATTGGCCTTGCTTCGTTCTGTCTCCTGCTGATATGGGGGAAGTGGAAATTTCGGTTTATTCCTACTCCTCCACTATACTTTTCTGATTAATTTCGTTCCGGGATCCAAGACAGTTAAATTCATTCTCTGGGACTTCGTCGAGCTTCATTGTCTCGGCGCTTTTTTGGTGGTCGCCACTGTTGATTCTGGCTTTCAGGAGTAACAGTGGTTTTGGAATAGTGTGGCGGGTATCAGCATACAGCAAACACCATTAGTCTTTTTTGCAATATGTAATACATGCTACATAATACACATTTATCTTAGCACTAATTATAAAAGGATACTGCAAAGATGTGCACCACGCTTCGAATGAGTACCCGCCAATTCTGCGTCCGGTCTCACTGCAGTGGTACGCAAAGAGTTTGTCTCGACTGACGGACAACACCCATTCGCAGCTTAACGAGAAGTTGACGGCAGTCACGCGGGCTGTGTGCGCTAAGTACTCACGAGCCTAAAAACAAAATTAGTAAATTAACATAACATCATGCCTGTAAGCCCCTCAAGTCCAGGTGGCCTACCACGACGTCCTAAAGCAGAATAGTTTTAATCTTATTCCAGTGTGGGAAAGAGATGGTGCTAGACGACCTCTATAGCTCTGTCTCGTTCCCACACTTACATTAGAACTTAGACTGTTTTAAAACGTGACCCCCTGCACCTATATTACATACATCCAGATTTCTTGTCTATTGTCACCAACCAGGCATACATTCAGACACAAGGTTGCTTCTTTTAGAAAGCCCTAAAACAAACAACAAATCCAATTATACTTTACCTGATCTGGGAATCAGACTTCATGCTCAGCAGTAACGCTTAGACACCTAGACCACCGATTCGGTCAATTATACCAAAGGGCCAACTGTTTAATTGAGACAATGCCTGAGGTTACTGGGAGGTGTGGGTAGACAATTCATTATATTGCCTGTGTCTATGACCATAAAGACCATTTTAAGAATTTTAAAGTGATTCATATTATGCTTTTAATAAAACAGCCATTTTAGGCCCCCTGGTCATTATGTCAAGAGAGCTTCTGTCACTCTTCCTGCACTGCTCAGCTACCTCAGGCACAATCTCAGTTTAGCATTAAGCCAGTAGAAGCCTGGTTAGCAAAACCAGAATCAAAATTAAAAAGAAAATTCTATTCTATTCCTTTCTGGTTGCTACCAAACACTTGAATTACACATTATCGTTACTTACAACTGGTAGCACTTAGATACCCGCAATTACAGATACAATTAAAATAACAATGCACCATGCCCGATCGGGTATGGCTGGGGACATAAGGGTATATATATAGGGTAATATATTTTAGTTATAGTTTACTTTTATGCACTAATTATACCATTGTTTGAAAATTAACACTACTGCACCTAAATGTACACTTTTGTAATACTTTTTTAAATAAATTATTCTTTCTAAGGTAGCTATGGTAGGTTTCCAAAAAATCTGTACACTATCAGATTGGGGAAAACGGTCTTCGGAAAAGTTCTTTATTGTTATATAACACTAAAGAACTTTTCCTCGTTTTTTACCACAAATCCAACAAATAATCATGACAAACAATCAAGGATTTGTTAACCAACATTTTACCTGTTTATGTTCAGAATTTCAGATACCAACAGAGTTGTAAATATTTGTACTAAATAGAAACTTTTATTATACTGATAACAAATTGTTTCAGGTTTAAAAATTTAATTATAATAACAGGCAAATTACAATAATAGTGGTGTTTGAAACTGTTGCATTATTGCTGTGGCTATTAATGTAGATAATACTGTAAAATTGTACTTTAATGTAAAAAAAAACTTCATACTCATAATACGGAAGGTGTGTTTTGATAATACTTTTGAACTTTTATTAGAGTCGTAAGTATGTGAATAAAGTCTGTCATTATTCTACTTTTTTTTTGTAATTAGAGGAAATAGGGTATATGCATGATCTTTTTTTATCACTCTAAACAAAGCGTATTAACATCAGAAATAGCAAAGTGAAATTATTTTTAATATCTATAAAAAATACTTAGTTATAAGCATTTTAAGCTGCCGATTAGACATAGAGACTGTCTAATCGACGTAAAAAATTCATACTAAATTCCGTTTATCTAGAAAGAGATAGAAACAAAAGTTTAAATGGTTACAATTTTTGTGTTGTTTGCCGATTTATGTCTTGTTAAGTATAGCTTTTTGTCATTATTTTTATAGTACTTTAATATTCCGTATTGAAATAAAAAAAAGAAAATTTATGCATAGTCCCTATTGTGAAATGAAGTCAAGGTCAACAAAACCATACCAGAGTACTATTAATTACACACCTTCACTGGGTTTTTTAATTAATTTATTTTACATTTTAGTCTTATGATTGGGTTTAGGTGGGATTTTAAAGTATAGCGCCCATTAATTTGATGATGATATGCATTAATGGATAACGCTACTCCATCATCAATCGCCTCCTTGATTTATAGGGTGAATGTGTATCAACAATATTGAATGGATGTTTCCAAATAAGGGCTCATTGTAATGTCAGTCATTATAAGATGACTAAGTCTTCCAAAATCTTATCTTTGACTAGACCAAATAGATTATAGAGATAAACCATTATGTTCTGTGATTAGAATATTTGAAGCTTTTCTACTTTTATTAAACAGACGTTTTGATGTTGCGCTAAATTCTTTAAATTGATACACTCCATTATTAAATTCTTCAACTTCAAAATCTTGGTCATTTTGTCCTGATAATAGATAGGATTATAGTCCTACAATTATAATCTTTTTAATTATTATAGTTTGGTGATATGTTCCTTACTACTCCAGTAAAGACCATAGCAGGTTTTTTTCTGAAAATTGTACGCACACCCAAAGCCAATAGGTACAGGTTTGATTATGTAAAGTTATAAAATACTCACAGGGTTTATTCTATTACAATCTGTGGCCAGTGTGAACTCTGAGACGGTACCATTCTCTTGACCAATGAATAGCTGCCTTGTCTCTGGTGTGTAGAACATTGATGTGCACCCAGATGGCATGTATTGACAGATAGACGGCCAGTACTGTCCCGAGTCTCGCTTCAGCCATACTCGCACTGTCCTGCAATCATTGTAGTGATAAAGGTCTCTTTTTTTCTAGCTTTAATAAATTCAGTGAAGTACAGTCAAATAAATGTGTGACCCCCATATTTTTTTCTCCAATAAAAGGTATTATGTTATCAATTAAACAATATTACTTATTTGAATCACTCATTGAATTTTTAATTTCAGGATTCAATGAAGCTGTGCTTGCAGATCTTTTATTTACATTAACGAAATGAAAATATAACATCTGTATTAAGCTAAAGTTGGTCAATTATTACGTTTTGAGTGTAAGAATGTTATGTGAATTAAAATTAAAACATGTTTTTTTTTTATAATTCAGCAACAATAGAATGTTAATGATATCAATTTACCACACATTGAAAGAGTCACGTAGCTGATACTCATCTATTTAAATACCAGCTATTAGTTAATTAACTAGAACATAGATAGTAACTCCAACAGCCCACGTAGTGGGTGATTTCAAATACGTTGACAGTTCAATGAGGGTACAATGTGAACAAGTTTTTCCGAAAATAATACAGATAATAGAGTTATGTTATCAAACAATGGACGAAATATGAGTCAGTACTCTTACTTATCATCACAAACGCTAATTACACCGTCCTCGCCAGGTATAACGACCGCTGCATTTACATCGTCGGTACAACCTTCCAATTTACTCAAAAGAGCTGGTTTCTTTGTCGTAGAAAACCTATCGTTTGGCGTCCTTGGAGCAGGTTTAATTTCAGCAGCCATATTTCAACGATATAAAGCAGAATTACTAAATAAACACGATTATTCGACACTAATTCTTTCAGCGAAAAGAAAACGTCATAATAATTTTGACATCTAGGTTTAGGGGTGCTATTCTCAAAAATGTGTAGGTGTTGGTTGCGAGTTGATTGGTAAATAAAGACTTCAATTAAATTCATGATTTCAGGAATGTTTAATCACGACAATTACCAAGCTAAGCAGTTATAAAAGTATAACAAAACCATTTCATAAACAGATAAATAAACATAATTATGAGAATATGCCCCTAAAAATCCCTTTTACGCAGCCTGTAATGGCCATTGAGTTATAATGTACTACGTAGTACATTATAACTCAATGGTAATGGCTCAGTTTTCTTTCCACAGTGACGCAAACGCGGGCCCATAATACTAATAAAACCTACTTTATGGACGCCGCCGGCGCCGGTGGAAGCAAGAAGCGCCAGAGTATCCCGCGAAATTCAAACTTTCTTGCTCAGAGTACACTGTCTTTCATAATCCAAAATAATGATACGCGAAGATTTTTTCTACGATTATTTTACTGTGTGGGGTTCACAGATTATAGCTATAGATCATGCTCTGTGTCACAGAGTATCATGGTGCGGTCTATCGACAGCAATGCTATCGAGGTTTCCAAAATATCTTTTCTAATTTTCTCAAGTCAATGTTGATGAGATCGCTTCTAAAGCCATAAAACAGCCGAAAATAATAATAAAAAATATGAATATACGGTCGAATTGACAAACCTCTTATTTTTTTCTAAGTCAATAAAATAAATAAAATTGCCCCTCCCCCCCTGATCTTTGGAAATACTAATTTTATAGAAGACTCGAATTAAAAACTTTACCATCATTAAAATCAGGAAAAATAAAATAAAAATGCTGTAGAACTTTGCCTCTCAGGCACCGGCGCGCGGCGCGGCGGCGCGGCGGCGGCGGCGGGCGATGCCTTTCAGCAAGGTAGAATCCATTTTGAATTTTTGATGACCTTTCGTGACATTGGTTGGTTTTCCCGTGACACTTGACAGTCGTGCTCGATGCAATAATGACGTTTGCCAATTTAAATGTTGCCAGCCTATGAAGATATCTAAGAAATGAGGAAAAAAAGTATCTAATGAGCAAAGTGTCACCGTATTCCACATATTTCAAACTAATGTTATGTCAAACCCCCCAAAATTTTGCAAGCAAGTTATTTATGAATATCATTGACCTCGTTGGTCAGTGGGTCGTCTTATTTTTCATTACCGTTTTGAGACTAGTGGTGATGAAATAAATAACACTACTGCACCCCTAGCCAAGTTACAAACGTTTCGTATCGATTCTCTTTCTACAATCGTAAACGCCTCGGCGTAAGCGATTGTAGAAAGCGCTAAATTGGTAGCCAAGTTGACACGACTGAGTCGATCGCTCATTCTATAATGTCTGTAGAAAAAAACTGCATTTTAGCGATCAGCATTGTAGAAACGATAACATTCTATTCTATCATTTTGAACGATGTAAACTTGTCTACGAATTTTCTATTCTTTTGTGTTGATCACGTGATTTAACGTTGAGATGATGTCATTCCCATTCATTTGAATAGTTTTCTACTAGCGTTATCGATTGTAGATTGTCAACTTGGCTAGGGGTGCTGCTTACTGCTTAGTGACCAAAAAAATATTTTTGGATTCGTGCCCTATTATCCCATGAATACAGTTTTTTTTTTTAGACTTTTCCTGGCCATTATTTGTCTAATTGTTTTTTTAATTTTTATTGAAGGCAACGGTCTCCTCTTTTCCTTCCTAGCCTCTCCGTTTTGCGCAATTTCTGGTCATGTTAGCCTCGCGGACATGATCGCTGCGGTCTATCTCGCTTGCAACCCACCCTCTCCATCCCCTCAGGCGTCCAGCGAGTAACTATCTTTGCCCACCTCTCCAGGCGCATTCGTGCACTTCCACTTTAGCCTGACTCCAATATTTTAAGTTTTTTTAAATAAATACTATAGTATCTAGCTACATAAAATAATTTGAAATAATTCAAGATTCGAAATATGGAGTTATGAATTGAAATAAACGTTGGATTATGTAACAGAATATGTAAAAATGAGTTTCAAATAGGTTTGGAGCTTGTACAATGTATATTTACTGAGATACAAGCGAATTATTGTGTAAAAATATGAATCGTGTAGTGTAGGTAGAGGTACCTACCGGCAATGGACGAAACGACAAAGTTTGCAAGAATTATACCATTATACGTGTAAATGAGTAGATATTTAGCAGTATTGATTTCGTAACTGGATAATCCTGGCTACCAAAAAACGTAAGCTATAAAAAATAAATATATTTTCACTTCCCTAATTCGTAGACAAACAGATATTCATAAAGTTTCGTTTTGCAGGAAATGTTTCATATTATAATAATTTTGGTCTTTGTATTTTATTTCCAATATCATTGTGGTAGCACTTCAATACCCCCAATTACAGACACAATTAAAACAACCATGCACCGTGCCCATTTGGGCATGGCTGGGAACATTATTTACTTCAATGAAACTGTTTCACAAAAACATAATTCAATGAATTTAATCCTTTTTTTATCTAACAAACTTCAAGCAGTAGAATTATTTTTAACGAATATTGTTCGGTGTATTTTATTTAAACGAAAATGTTATCCCTTTTGCGTTACTTTATACCCTGCAGATAGAAATAGGAGCCCCGAGTAGCATTCCGACCAAATAGGTTAGGTTAGAACTGTAACCAAACACTACATCGAAATTGGTAGCAGTAACAAAATTAGGGCCCGCCGACAATTTAATTAAACCGCTATTACTCGATAAAATGACACTCATAGTACTGTCACGCGATAAAATATTTAAAGATAAAGATACAGCGTAACTACACAGTTACGCTAATTTAAGAACTTAAATGTACACACGTTCAAGTTCTTATATAAAAACATCACATTTTTAGTTTCAACAGTCTACCCAAGTCGGTTATGCAATAGTATTTCAAGAAATTAGGTTCTCACAAATATTACTATTATTAGTAGGTATATTGTTTTTCTTGGTAATCAATTTTATATAAACTAAACATTATGAGTAAAAGAATATTTGTTTTGATAACTTAGATGAGTATCGAAGCATTTAAATTTTATTTGAAACAAAAATCTATGATTTAATTTATGTCGAAGTAAATATTCTGCGTATTGATTATTCTGTGAAACGATTAATATGAGAATTTTTTTATATGAAACGAAATTCTGTAAAGCTTTTGTCTAAAACAGTGTATAAGCAAGTTGTTATTTTTCAGGCGAAATTAATAATTTGAGGGTGGCAGCACAGATAATGTCATGTGTCAATTATGAGTGTACAATAAATTTATTCTTTGGACACAGCTTGCGTAGGACAGTACCTACACTAAATTAACATTTAAAAAAATGTCACACGCATTAGCAAAATTATCAGTTCAAGTATTTAGAAATAATGTGGATTATTCTAACATCGCCTCAAGGGCAAGCAGGTAATATACCGGCGTTCCAGAAATTTACGTAACATGACGTGTTTTGTTTAAAATTAATAATTATTCTTTTGATTCCTGATTCAGTGTAAGTTGAGTGACGATTTTGTAACCTCCCTTCGAATATAAATAGTATAGTCTTTGCGTATTTAATAGGCTTTTACATATTTACTAAGTGTAGTGTCTCAGCATTAAACCTATTTAGTAAATACTGATAGATTCAGAGAAACTCATAAGATAAAACTCATAAATTCTGTTGTATCAATAAATCATTTTGGCGGCAGTTTTTGGTGCAATGTTCCCATGGGCCCTCCTGATGTAATCCTGGGAATCTCGGAGGCTTACAAGAGGGACACAGACAGTAAGAAGGTCAACCTTGGTGTCGGCGCCTACAGAGACGATGATGGCAAACCCTATATTCTGCCATCAGTGAGACAGGTCAGCTCATATTACTTTTATCTAACAAAAAATATTACACATTGTTATATCAGGCTAGCTAGTGAGTTAATGTAAGTAAAATATTATTATGTACACTTAGAATAAATAGTTATCTGATGTTGGTAGGGGTACATTGTTAACTTTTTACCCAACAGAGTCCATAATTGTTTCTATTATTTTTTATTTACCTCTGTATGTGTACTATGAGCTCGGACGAAATCTACTCATTTTTAGAACAAAATCCCGTGCACAGGATCTCCACATCTGTTTGCCACCCTTAATGAATCATCGACATGAAGAAGAAGACGAACTATCATTGGTCTTACTTTTTTTCTTTCAACCCTTTTTTCGTTAACAAAAACAAGGGATCAGATGCTGCGATGCTATTGGTTGATGAGCTTAAATATATAGCAATGAACGATTTGAATATCTTTTTAATGCCATATAATGACATAACTCTTCTCTTGAATATTGCCATTAAATTAATGCTATTGTTCCCAAAATTACACTTCATACTCTTCGTGCAGGCTTTAGAAGCCCGATTCCCTGGTTATACGTCTGGTCCGGGTCAACAACTTCCGGACGAAATGATTGTTTCTTACATCAAGTTTCAGGTTTAAATAGTCTTCTTTCACATCTAGATGTTGATTTATTCAAAACTAGTCCAATCATATTTAGTCAAACTTTAAATAAAGAGTTCTTTTATTCTTTGGCCAGGATCGCAATAGCAGCATCACTTTAATTTCAAGTTCTATTTAGTTAACAGTATGCACATTTTGAAGAAATAGGTACTTTGTTTTCGTTTTTTTAACTTAAGGTATAGGTAATCTATTTGTTGAAACTTGTAAATAGCAAAAGTAAAGTAAAATTTATAGTCTATAAGTATATTATTAATGTTGTTATTAGTTTGTAAGTTTACCTTATAATAAATGAATAACACTAGAGAGACATGTGGATGGGGTTTGGACGCCTTTTTGTCTCAGTTCTATAGCAACTGCTGTGCTATCAATATATTCTTAAAATTTAATTTTTTGTACAGTCAGGGTAACTTGAATCTGACCACCATAAGGATTATTCCTGTTTGCAGCGCTCTAATAACAGCATTAAATATGAAATAAGTAATCAATTATCCGGTTAGACTGGAAGCCAACCTCATCAAAGTTGCCGAAGGCCATGCAAGTGGTGACTTAATAGTGTTGCTAAAATTGACTTGTATTCTACGTCACAGGCTGAAGAAATCATCTTCCAAAAGTGTATGAACCATGAATATGCTCCGATTGCTGGTGAAGCAGCCTATTGTAATGCTGTTGCCAAACTTGCGTTTGGAGAAGACAGTTGTGCTTTGAAACAAAAGACGAATTGTACTACACAGGTGAGTTATTCATGTCATTTATTTTTTTTAACTGACTTCCTAGAGGTGGAGGTGAATTCGTCTGAATAGGCATGACGACAGTATCAAAAATTGCAAATCTATTTAGTCCGTCAGTTAAAAAATAATAAACACGTAAAACTACGAAACGTACGAAAATAATGGACACGTAGGTATTTTTTGTTTTTGTAAATCAAAAAAATATTGACAATTGCGCGTGACGTCAGAAGTTCAGAACGCGCTTAAAATTATACCACGGTAGCGGCGCGCCGCGCGTACGTTTATTGTGAATTTTAAAAGCCTCGTATCTTTGTCAATTTTGGTATAGGTAACAAAAGAATAAAATATGGGTCAAATATTTTTTTGGTAATTTGTCTGACGGTCTTATTAGATTTTTTCAGTCGACAAGCCTATTTGTGTTTGTAACTATAGGTACTGAATGCTCAATGCATACAAGCTTATCAAAGTTTATACGATACATAGAACAAACAAACCTTTTTTTAAATTTTTGTCCGTCTGTTTCGTCTAATTTCAGAAGCGACGGGGCCGATTTTGACGGGACTTTTACCTATTTATTCTGTGCTTACTAACAGATAGCTGATTTTATAATGATGAGTAACTTAGGCTACTTTTATTTTTGAAAAGGATTAGGGTTCCATGAAAAAATTTGAAAACCCATGAAATTGTTGCCAAAATTCGATTCAAATAGAGAAGTAATATTTTTATAATAATCTCTCGCAGACGAAGGTCGCGGGCAACAGCTATAGTTGGTGTCAGTTAAGATGAGAATAGCGGTCATTGACCCACCTAAAATTAAACTTATTTTCTTTGAAAACCAGAAATAAGCCTGTTCAAGTCTTGAATCGTCATCTATCGTGATCTTCAAACATTTTTTTAAATGAAAAACGATGCTTGGTTTATTTGTTTTGGTTCGTACGAAGAGATATTAGGGAAAGGGCAATGACCGCTATTCTCATCTTAACTGGCACCAACTATAGTATAAGCAAATTCGGTCTGGGCAGCCATATAAGGGCACACGCACGGAAGTAGTTCCAAAGGGTCGCCGTTACCGAAATCGGTAAGGAGGACTATATATATATAAAATAATAATACTGTACAGTATCTTCCAAAATTAATAGCACTCTTATTTTCATAGAGTCTGTCTGGTACTGGCGCCCTGCGAACTGGTCTTGAGTTTGTGAAGCATCACTATGCTGGTACGAAGGAGGTATGGTTCCCCAACCCAACATGGGGCAACCACCCTCAGATCTGCAACATTCTCGGTTTGACACACAAGAAGTACCGTTACTATAACCCCAAAACTCACGGCTTCGACCTCAAAGGTGCCATTGAAGACATCCAGGTGAGTGTTCTTAGTATAATTATTTTATGTAACCCATATGGACATGTACACACATCAAAAAAAGTTTGTGATCACTAGCATAAGCTGATATAATTTTTTAAATTGAACTTTATCAAGAAAAAATCTTTGTTGTGTGTTTTCTTTAAATAGAAATACCCTGTTTGAAATTAAAAAATAAAACTATTTTTTATCTAAACTTCTACACTAATATTATAAAGAGGAAAGATTTGTATTTTTGTGTGTATGTTTGTAATGAATAAACTCAAAAACTACTGCGTCGATTTCAAAAATTCTTTTACCATTAGAAAGCTACATTTACTCTGAGTAACATAGGCTATATTTTATCCCCGTACTACCACGGAAACGGGAATTACGTGGGTTCAACCGCGTGACGTCCGCTAGTTTTTTTATGAAAACGTAACAAAAATGGTTTCGAATTTTCAAAGTGATCACAAACTTTTTTTGATGTGTGTATGTAAGTACACATGTGTAATATCGTTCCACTATAAGGCAAAACCAAGAGTGTTTAAGTGATACCATGGGGCATTATTTTATCTTAGCTTGATATTTCATGATAGATGAAATAATAGGTAGATAAGCAGGTATCCTAATCTTGAATATTTTTAACTTATATTTTATTAAGGCGACTACATGAGCTAAACGCGAGTTTTATAATGCACAATTGCATATGAGTCACTGCAATAAACAAAACCAGAAAAATATATAATAATATTCTATAAGATATATGCTAGTACGATAGTGTTTTGAAAACATAATACAACTAACTTTATTCGATAGAAATAAATCACGAACTTATCCCTAAAAAAATCTTTTATCGAGTAAAAACCATACTAAAATACATGCGATCATTCTGATTTTTTGGCAAATAATTCTACAAGCAACATATTAGCATCATAGTGTTTTATTTTTTTAGTCCAATCAATAGATTTTTGTAAATCGCAAAAAAACACTCATTTCGCACTATTGGGCCCGTAGTAACCACTTTGTAGTGCAAGCTGATTAGAACCATAATAACAGTATTTCAAACGAAGTTTGAACCACCACAAATAGAGTTGCCAATTTAGCTCCTGTAATAGCCTTAATAGACTGTTGTAGACCAGAGAATGGGCAGCAGCGTTTTCTGTTAGTCTTTCATCACTGCGATCTCCAATCCGCTTGCCAAGCGTGGAGATTACGGCAAATTGCTCCCATCATGGGAGAGGCTTATGTCCAGCAGTGGACGTTATGGGCTGTTGTTGTTGTAGCCTTAAGGCTGATGCTCCAGGGTAGCCCGCGAAATTCAAATTTTCGTACGTTTTTGGCAAATTGCAGGCCAGTGCTAGGTTGTATGTTGATTAAAATATTGGACGCGATTGTAAGACGTATGTAGTTACAGAATTATAATCATCAAAACCATCAATACAACCCTCCAAGTTCATAAAGGTCGAGAAACGATATTTTCAAGGTCAAAGTCATTGCTAGACCTTTATGAACTTGGAGGGTTATATTGATGGTTTTGATGATTATAATTCTGTAACTACATACGTCTTACAATTGCGTCCAATATTTTAATCAACATACAACCTTGCACTGGCTTGCAATTTGCCAAAAACGTAAGAAAATTTGAATTTCGCGGGCTGGTCGAAGCATTCACCTTAATAAGTTACTATAGCGACCCGCCCCGGCTTCGCACGGCTGCAATGTAGATAAACCTTCCTCTTGATTCACTATCTATTGCAAACTGCATTAAAATCTGTTGCGTAGTTTAAAAGATCTTCTTTATTTTGTACAATGTGAAGAGTTCAGTCATTCATGGGCCATGAATAAAAAAAAAAATGTTTTTTTAATTAACTATTTGTTTTTCATAATCAAATACTCAAGAGTGTAGCCGTATTTTATTTAAACTCAGAATTTCGTTTGCAACGCTGCCAATAAAAAATCAACACCTGCAGAGAAATGGTTGAGTATTAAAATTAACACAAGGCCTCTAAATAGTGTGTTACTTGTTGTTGGCATTTCTAATAATACACTTTCTGTATGCAGTTAGGTGTTGTTAGAATACAGATTTACATCATTTGCGGGTATTAGACACTTGCAGTTAATGAGTACCTTAATGATAACGGCCCCAAGATTTTACTTAACTTAGAAAGCACCCTCATATAGGCTTTTAACTAAAATGTCCAACCGTGATGAGCATGAGGCAGACCTTTTTCATAAAGGCCTACACAGACCGGGACGGCAAACATGGACATTCAAACGTATTGAAGTAAGTAAATATAGAAAAAACAACATAAATTGCTATGCGCCCGGCATTGAAAGACGCGCCACGGTCGTATTTCTAAATCAGTGCGTTTGAATGTCCATTGGTAAAAATTTAAATCCCTTGCCATGCCGTCCCACATAGCTATTCACAACGCTTCGATTCGATTTCGATTCGGAAAGTCGTATGTCTATATCGCTCGTTTTCGTAATGCAAAAAAAAGACATACGACTTGTCGAATCGAAATCGAATCGAAGCGTTGTGAATAGCTATGCTGGTCTGCGTAGGCCTTAAGAAATATTTTAGGTTGTAATTCATTCCATTGCATAGTAGCTTTGTTTTAAATCAAGAGCAAAAATGGTCATAAAATAAAAAAAATAATAAAAATAAAAATATTCGTAGGTACACTTAGAGAAGTATGGAAGAAGAAGACATGCTGCGCCTATCCCAAATAAATTGGGATGAGGGCAGGAGAATTATGATGATTTATAGGTAGATAGGTAAAATCATTTTTAGTTTTCGGTTCCACAAAGGAAATAAATGGAACCATGTCTGTCATAAAGCAGGATCGTTTTTTTGAGACGCTAAGGTCTGAAATAGTGGCACATATTTTGATGAAAATTCCATTTATTTATCTGTAGTGAGCGCATAAGCGTAACCACGGTGGGGCAGGGTGGGGCGTTTGCCCAACCCTGCCCCACCGTGGTTACGCCCATGCGCTGACATGTAAGGTACCTAACCAAACCTAAAAAAAAAATATCTAGATACCTACTAATTAATATCAGTAAGAAAGTTCACACAAAAAAAATGTGATCAAACCAATAATACCTATGTGTAATTGTTTACTTATTGTACCTGAAAGTACTATCTATAGATAGTTATAAACCTCTAAATTGAAAGATTAACAAATTGGCATACGCCCAGAGCCCAAACAGCTGAAGGTAGAGACACGTTTTTGGATGGAAGATTTCGTTGTATAGCAATAAGAAAGTGTTTTGGATAATTCGAATTATACATACAGATACAGGGTGCTATAGGGTGTAACCTTTTTGTATGAAATAATTAACCGGGGTAAGACTGCGGGTACAGTTTGCTAGTTACATAGTATTTTAGATTGCTGCCCCACCCTGAGTTCATGGCTGCGGCTACGCCCATGAGTGAGCGTTATTCCTCTTGACCCAGCATCATGAAATTGACAAGAATCGAGAATATAAACCCCATTACTTTAAACGACGCAACGAACTCAAGTTATCATATTTATTACAACTAGATAAAACTGGAATTACGGCTTTTAGCAAAATATATTTACTGTTTCTTGTTAGATAATAATACGATAGAGGCGTTCACGAAATACACGCGTGATATTATAAAATGCGATCTTCTTTCGATAACATGCTCACTCTCACACCGCTCTCTTTCACTTCTCATGCTCTGAAAGTGCTTGTTTGTGCAGGATATAGGCTGCACAAAATCGCATTTTGTGCACAAGGGCATTATTGTATCTACTCATAAATGTATCTTTATTAAGGCAAAGAAAATGAGTCATACAGCCAAACGCAATAAGAAGTTCATAGATAGAATTTGTTATCTAAATATATAAAAGAAGAAACTGACTGACTGACTGACTGACTGACTGACTGACTGACTCATCTATCAACGCACAGCCCAAACCGCTGGGTCTACAGTTTCCAAATTTGGCAAGTAGGTTCCTTATGTGGTCTAGGGGTGCACTAAGAAAGGATTTTTCAAAATTCACCTCCTAAGGGGGTTAAACGGGGCTCCAAAGTTTGTATCGGGAATCAAGATTAGTTAGACTATTTTATTCAAAACTTCACAGGAGTGCTCCTATTGATAAATGAGTAGAAACGGGTTTCAGTTTTTTTCAGAATTCAACCCCTAAGAGGGGGAAATGGGGTGGCAAAGAATAAAAATCAATGCACAGCCCAAACCACTGAATCTAGAGTTTCCAAATTTAGCACATTGGTTTCTTATGCCGTTTAGGGGTGCACTAAGAAAAGATTTTTCAAAATTCACCCCCTAAGGGGGATAAACGGGGCACCAAAGTTTGTATGGGGAAACAAGATTAGTTAGACTATTTTATTCGAAACTTCACAGGAGTGCTCCTATTGATAAATGAGTATAAAGCGGTTTCCGGTTTTTTCAGAATTCAACCCCTAAGAGGGGGAAATGGGGTGGCAAAGAATAAAAATCAATGCACAGCCCAAACCACTGATGCCCGTTTTCACCGACATCCCCTAAGTTTACGGGTTCACCTAAGCATAGATAGGGGACCGCTGAGGGATGGTTTCTGTTTTACCAACATTTAGGGGTCAGTTAAACGCTAAAAGGTCCCCTAAATTTACGTGGTCGAATTTTGGGCCCATAAACCAGCACGTCATAACCAGTAAGTGATCTCTCAAAACACGAAGATGGATACTGATTTTAATAAACTTTTTGAAAATTTAGAAACTATTTTTACAATATTCAAAGCTATAAATGTAAATAACAGCCGTAGACCAAAAATATAGCGAAACAACCAAATTACATGGATATTTTTGATGAAACTGACTTTTATCGGAGGATGACTTTTTATCATTTTCCAAAAAAAATGGGTATACTAAGTGAACTGAATAGAAGCAAATTAAACAGTTTTTTATATTTTTTGCGAAAAAAAACGAAAAAAAAAATGAAGAATACAATCATTTTAGTTTTTTTTTTTCAAAATTTCTCGATCTTTGTTCTATTATGAAAAGTTTACTTGAAATTTGTAGCGTTTTTTGATGATGGATCAATTTTTTTCTAAGCTGTGGAAAAAAGAAAAAAAAAACTAGGTATGCCTTACGCTTCTACTCCGTTCACCTAATTTAGAATTTTTTTTGGAAAGTGATAAAAAACGTATCCGGTTTAAAAAACTTCAGTGTTATATTTGTTGGAAAATATTAAAAACGCCTTAGAATTTTCTGATAAATTAGGTGAGTACTTCCCACATTCAAGTTTTTAAGTATTACCTTTAAAAACTTTAATGTGTCCATAAACGTACAAAAGAATTAATATATTTTTATTTATTTATTCACAATCTCGAAAAACAACTCGCAACGCTGAACACACAACAAACAATTTCAAATCTCACGAAATATGAATGACTTATGACAAGTGTCAAAAACAAAATACTATGACCACAGATAATACGCAAGGTATCGTATTATGTATGCACAGAATAAATTTTCAAGAAAATTTGAAATTAATTGAAAATGTGAGTGAAATCATATCTGATACTGCTATCAAGTCATGATTCATTAATAACTGTATCCATTTAGGTGTATATTAAAGAGAATTTAATAAAAAACTGTCCTGTTTCAAAGTATAGGGAACGTGCAGGAACTATAGGTGGCAGCACTAAACGACAAAAGAGACACTATGCGGACAGTAAAGGAAACTTATGCCGTCACCTGTCACGCAAATCTCTTCAAAAGTATTATTTTTGATTATGATAAAAGGTATAAAACATGGGTTCCGGTCTATCAATAATGTTTGTCAGCGTAACATGAATGTTGACCAATAAGAATTTTGTATGTTTCGTTTATTTTCTCTGATGAAAATTGTGGTGCATGAAGAAACGGTGGCGTAAACAACTTTCTTATTTTCAACACATGTTTTAATGGAAGGGAATCCTTTATCAGCGAGAACAGTATCTCCAGGCAGAAAAATCAATCCACAATCATTTGTTATAAGCAATCACTATAACGCCCTCCGTAGCATTTAGATACAAAACTTAGGAAACTACAAGGAGTGCAGCCAATTAAAAACTTTATTGTATAACTATGTTTATAATCTGAGTTCATGTGGAGACTGTTGAGGAATATTCGGTGTGAACTTCAGTGCAGTCTGGAACGCCCTCCGTAGCATTTAGATACAAAACTTATGAAACCACAAGGAGTGCGGCCAACTAAAAACTTTATTGTATACCAATGTTTATAATCTGAGCACATGTGGACTCTTTGTTCAACTGTTGAGGAATATTCGGTGTGAACTTCAGTGCAGTCTAATCCATAATCATTTGTTATAACTAAGCAATCACTAGAACGCCCTCCGTAGCATTTAGATACAAAACTTAGGAAACCACAAGGAGTGCAGCCAACTAAAAACTTTATTGTTTATCCATGTTTATAATCTGAGTACATGTGGACTCTTTGTTTAACTGTTGAGGAATATTCGGTGTGAACTTCAGTGCAACATATGTGTGTTTGCTGAAGTTTAAATGGTACGCCAGTACCATTTAATGTTTGCTTGCACGGTTGATTTTGAAGGCTATTGAACTTTTTCAATGCAGAGTGTAACAAAAACAAATTGTGTTCAAATATTTTTGTTACTGCATTTATCCATTTTTTGCGTTTTTCACTTATACATGGTATGAGAGTACTATTCTTTGGAAAGTAATAGAATTTTATTATTTTACGCTATTTGATTAATTTTCATTTTTGTGGATGTATTGGTACATCCAGAAATGCAACAATGGATTATGATTAGCTAGAATAATCATTTTCAATAATAAAATTAATTCTGTTTACTTGTTTTACATGTCAATGTCAAGTATTAATTTGGTACATGATTCGGATTGGTGACGCCAGTTGGCACCACCGTCGTTGTGCACGTTCCCTATCGATAAGCTCAAAAACGAATCCGTCACTATTATCGAAAACAAACCGTCACATAGTTATGTGCCCCCAGCTAGGTGACAGAAATGATGGTGAAACACAATTTTATTTAGGGGCTAGTTTATGGGAGCTTTTAAGCTAAGGGTCTCATACATAGGTGGTAGTATAGGGGATGTCAGTGAAAACGGGCATGAGTCTAGAGATTCCAAATATGGCACATAGGTTCTTTATGCGATTTAGGGGTGCATTAAGAAAGGATTTTTCAAAATGAACCCCCTGAGGGGTTGAAAGGGGGGTCCAAAGATTACATGGGGAAATAAGATTAGTTAGACTACTTTATTCGAAACTAAACAGGAGTACTCCTGTCGATAAATGAGTTAACATTTGTGTTTCAGGTTTTTTCAGAATTCAACCCCTAAAGGGGGAAATGGGGTAACAAAGCCTGAAATTCAACATAGGTATTGTTTGTATGGTGAATTGGGTCGGGTGTATTACAAAAACAACGATTTTAAGATTTAATGTGGCGGACCTGAATTACCATCATTCTCTGTTGGGGTGCGATGGGGTTGAAATGTCTAAAAATCAATATGGGTGTCGAAACCGAGATTATCCCTAATAATCTCGGTTTCGACACATGCTGATTTCGAAAATGGCATTTATTTTGAGATCCAGAAGATGGGGGATTCGACTTCTATACAGGGTTATTGTTGATTTATTATGATGATTGTGATAACGATGATGCAGATTGTTATAATAATGATGATGATGATTGTGATGATGATGATTGTGATTATGATGATAATGATTGTGATTACGATGATGATGATTGTGATAGTGAATGTGATTGTAATAGTGATGGCTATTGTGATAGTGACGGTGATTGTGATGGTGATAGCGATGGTTGTGATAACGAGGATGGAGATTGTGATAATGATGATTATGATTAAGATGATAATGATTGTGATAACGATGATAATGATTGTGATAACGATGACGGTGATTGTGATAGTGATTTTGATGGTTATTGTGATGGTGATGGTGATTGTGATAATGATTGTGGTTGTGATAGTGATGGCGATTGTGATCATGATGATTGTGATTAAGATGATAATGATTGAGATAGTGAATGTGATTGTGATAGTGATGGCTATTGTGATAGTGACGGTGATTATGATGGTGATAGCGATGGTTGTGATAACGAGGATGGAGATTGTGATAATGATGATTATGATTAAGATGATAATGATTGTGATTACGATGATAATGATTGTGATAACAATGATGGTGATTGTGATAGTGATTTTGATGGTTATTGTGACAGTGATGGTGATTGTTATAACGATGAAGATGATTATGATTACGATGATAATGATTGTGATAACGAGATTAATGATTTTGATTATTATTGATTGATTGATTTTGATGGTGATAGTGATTTTGATAGTAATGGTGATTGTGATAGTGATGGTGATTGTGATAATGATTGTGGTTGTGATAGTGATGGCGATTGTGATCATGATGATTGTGATTAAGATGATAATGATTGAGATAGTGAATGTGATTGTGATAGTGATGGCTATTGTGATAGTGACGGTGATTATGATGGTGATAGCGATGGTTGTGATAACGAGGATGGAGATTGTGATAATGATGATTATGATTAAGATGATAATGATTGTGATTACGATGATAATGATTGTGATAACAATGATGGTGATTGTGATAGTGATTTTGATGGTTATTGTGACAGAGATGGTGATTGTGATAACGATGAAGATGATTATGATTACGATGATAATGATTGTGATAACGAGATTAATGATTTTGATTATTATTGATTGATTGATTTTGATGGTGATAGTGATTTTGATAGTAATGGTGATTGTGATAGTGATGGTGATTGTAATAATGATTGTGGTTGTGATAGTGATGGCGATTGTGATCATGATGATTGTGATTAAGATGATAATGATTGAGATAGTGAATGTGATTGTGATAGTGATGGCTATTGTGATAGTGACGGTGATTATGATGGTGATAGCGATGGTTGTGATAACGAGGATGGAGATTGTGATAATGATGATTATGATTAAGATGATAATGTAGATTATGATTAAGATGATAATGATTGTGATTACGATGATAATGATTGTGATAACAATGATGGTGATTGTGATAGTGATTTTGATGGTTATTGTGACAGTGATGGTGATTGTGATAACGATGAAGATGATTATGATTACGATGATAATGATTGTGATAACGAGATTAATGATTTTGATTATTATTGATTGATTTATTTTGATGGTGATAGTTATTTTGATAGTAATGGTGATTGTGATAGTGATGGTGATTGTGATAATGATTGTGGTTGTGATAGTGATGGCGATTGTGATCATGATGATTGTGATTAAGATGATAATGATTGAGATTACGATGATAATGATTGTGATTACGATGATAATGATTATGATGACGAGAATGGAGATTGTGATAATGATGATTGTGATTACGATGATAGTGGTTGTGATTACGATTGCTAAAATGATGATAGTGATTGTGATGGTGATAGTGATTGTGATTGTAATTGTGATAGTGATGGAGGTTGTGATTGTGATAATGATTGTGATAACGATGATGATGATTGTTATTACGATGATGATGATTGTGATAAAGATGATGGTGATTGTGATAGTGATTTTGATGGTGATTGTGGTTGTGACAGTGATTGTGATAGTGACGGTGATTGTGATGGTGATAGCGATGGTGATGGTGATTGTGATTGTGACAGTGATGGTGATAATGATGAAGGTGATTTTGATTACGATAATAATGATTGTGATAGTGATTGTGGTGGTGATTGTAATGGTGATTGTGATTGTGATAGTGATAGTTATAGTGATTGTGATCGAGATTGTGATGGTGATTGTGATTATGATGGTAATTGTGATGATGATTGTGATTGTGATAGTGACTGTGATGGTGATTGCGATTGTGATGGTGATTGTGATGGTGATTGTGATGTGTATTGTGATGATGATTGTGATTGTGATAGTGACTGTGATGGTTATTGCGATTGTGATGGTGATTGTGATGATGATTGTGGTAGTGACTGTGATGGTGATTGCGATTGTGATGGTGATTGTGATTGCGATTGTGATGGTGATTGTGATTGTGATAGTGTTGGTTATTGTGATGGTGATAGCGGTGGTGATTGTGATTATGATGGTGATTGTGATTATGATGGTGATGGTGACTGTGATGGTGATTGTCATGATGATTGTGATAATGATGGTGGTTGTGGTAGTTTTGGTGATTGTGATGGTGATAGCGATGGTGATTGTGATTATGATGGTGATTGTGATGGTGATGGTGATGGTGATTGTGATGGTGATTGTGATGATGATTGTGATAATGATGGTGGTTATGATAGTGTTGGTGATTGTGATAATGATGGTAGTTGTGATTGTGATGGTGGTTGTGATAGTGATGGTGATTGTGATGATAATAATAAATTGTGATGACTATGAAATTTGGTACATAGATAGCTTACAACCTGGATTAACATGTAGGACACTATTTATCCCTTTAGTATGATTCAGTGGGACAGTTACAGAACTGCACGCGGGCGAAGCCGCGGGCAACAGCTAGTTTTATAATATTTACTTTAATTTATTTGCCTTATGTATTTTTTAAAACATAAAAGCCATACAAAATTAAATTCAAGTACCTACGGTAGGTTATTTAATTACTTAATTTAAGAAAATTATTATATAAAAAAAAAAAAATTAATAGTAGGCTGTATAGGTCTAGCCCAAGTCTAATATCAATGTCGTAAGATTTCAAAAAAAGAAAGCGGCGGGAAACAGCTCTTGTTTTTGCGTGTTTATTAATTTCTTCAACTTATACTACTGTTTTATTTCCTCGCAATCGAAGTGAAAAGCAGAGTTTATAACTCGTCCACAAAACCATTTTTATCCTCGACATTACTATCAGCCCTCGCCTTCGGCTCGGGCTGCTAAAAATCTCGGAAAAAATGGTTCGTTTTGTGCACTTGTTGTAAAATCTACTATTAAATTTGAATGTCGAACTTGTTTTCTAAACAAAAGATGGATGTATGAGGAAAGAAAAAAGGAGTAGGAACATCATCGATCACTAATAAAGTGATCGATGAGGAACATTGATGGAATATGATAATGTGGGGGGGGGGGGGGGGAAGGAAAGAAAAACAAACCGTATTAAACAGGTACGCCCCTATTTAATACATAGGTATGGGACAAGATCAGGAAGACGATGACTAATTATAGCTACATTACGGAAACGAGAGATCAAAGTCCCAAAGATGGCTCCGGGGAAGCCCGCGAAATTCAAATTTTCTTACGTTTTTTGCAATATTCAGGCCAGTGCTAGGTTGTATGTTGATTAAAATATGATTTGCGGCTGTAAGACGTATATAGTACAGAATTAAAATCATCAATACAACCCTCCCAAGTTCATGTAACTCATTGAGAGTCATTGAAAATTTGAATATAATTTGAAAATAAGTAGCCCCCTTTCATCATTCTTCCCGCCTTTAGCCGAATATATTTGTGGTCGGCGCGTTCGCAGCATTTCTTCTTCCATCCATTCACTTTATACCTACCTAGGCAAGTTTTAGTCTAGACATCCAACATTTCTATTACAAGAACGACTTTTATGGCAAATTTTATAGGAGAGTAATCGAAAATAATGGAAATTAACTCAGTGTTGCAGCAAGGCCTTATCGTAGTTATTTGTGGAACAATACTATAGTCAATAGGTATATCAGGAACGGCCCTGAATTAGTAGGTTAACAAAAGCATATTCTTATGTACACTACAATATGGTACAGTCACAAGCATAATATTTAATACTGTACCTTGTCATTTAAGAAGGTACTTGTAAGTACTACTTGAGTAGATCAATATTACATACATGAGGCTATAATTAGCCACGATCTTGTGATTACCTATAGAAACATGAATATTGAATGTTATAGAAAATACCGGAAGGCTCCATCATCCTACTGCATGCGTGCGCGCACAACCCCACCGGAGTCGACCCGAAGAAGGAGGAATGGAAGCAACTGTCCAACGTAAGTATTTGCAATTAATATTAAATAACATAACGCCTGGAATCATCGAAATATTAGGCAGAGCTGTATCTAATAGTAGGTACACCCACATTTCGCCGATAATGTTTAAGTCCGCTTTGATAAGGGAGCAAGCCTATTGCCATCAACTAGGAACACATCCAGACTGCGTGAATGCTACTGAGAAATCTGACACTGTCCGACCGGGAAATCTAAACCGACCTAACCGACTATTAGACCAACGGGTCACTCTATTTCGCATGAATAATATCATATACAGGATGACTTTATTATCACTTTCTAAAAAAATGGGTATAATAGGTGAACGGAGTAGAAGCAAATGGCATACATAGGTTTTTTTTTTTTTTCGAAAATAAGAAAGAAATTCACAAAAATTCGAAATTCAAATCATGTATTGCGTACGATTTGAAATTCTATATATATATTTTTTTTTTCAAAATATCTCTCTTCGTTCTAATATGAAAAGTTTACTTGAAATTTGTAGCGTTTTTTGATGATAGATCAATTTTTGTCTTCATCACTGCGATCTCCAATCCGCCTGCCAAGCGTGGAGATTACGGCAAATTCCTCCCATCATGGGAGAGGCTTATGTCCAGCAGTGGACGTTATGGGCTGTTGTATAGTAGTAGTAACCACAGACCTCCACATCGGTCTCTACCGGCGGTTTACAACAGCACTGTGGAAAAAAGAAAAACAAAACTAGGTATGCCATAAGCTTCGACTCTGTTCACCTAATATACCTTTTTTTTTTTGGAAAGTTATAAAAAAAGTCATCCGGTATGCGATGCGAAAGTAATGCCGTCACCTTTTCATGGTAGACCAGATTTAAATGAAATTTGGCACATCCTGGTTACTTTTTATTCCGGAAATAATAAGAATCGCCACGCACTGATTATGTGTTCTGATACGAAGATATTACATACCATCACGTTTGTAATCCCAAAAGGGATAGGCAGCTGCTACACCTACATTTCGCTGATAATGTTTAAGTCGCATTTAGTAGGGAGCAAGCCTATTGCCATCAAATAGGCACACATCCAGACTGCGTGAATGCTACTGAGAAATTCCTGATGGAAAAACTCAATAACACTGTCCGACCTGGGAATCGAACCCAGGATCTTATGCTCAGCAGGTCACTCGCGACCACTAGACCAACGCGACCATTGAAACCATTTCAAAGTTGAAACTTTTCATAAATGTCATTTCTATCGAAATTTATAGGTCGTCAAAGAAAAGAAGTTACTACCATTCTTCGACATGGCGTATCAGGGCTTCGCTACTGGCAGCGTTGACAACGACGCGTTCGCCGTACGTCTCTTCGAAAATGACGGCCATGAGTTGATGTTGGCGCAGAGTTTCGCTAAAAATATGGGTAAGTGTATTATTTGAAATTTTGTGTTAGTGTACGTTTATGTTCGCGACCATCTCGCGACGCGACTGTATAAAAAGGAAGGAAACACAAAATACAATACATGTTTGTCGATTTCTTTTGGGAAGTTATCACATACTCATCATCTGCCTAGCCTTTTCCAAAATTTGTTGGGGTCGGCTTCCAGTCTTACCTGATGCAGCTGAATACCAGTATTTTACATGGAGCGACTGCTTATCTGACCTCCACAGCCCAGTTAATATTGGGTAATACGATACCCCTTGGTAAGACTGGTTGTCAGACTTTTTGGGCCACTGACTACTTAACGACTGTTAAAAATCTACTAATGACAACCGGAACCAACTGCTTAGCGTGCTTTCCGAGGCACGGAGAAAACTCGGTATGTAATGGGTGGTCACCCATCCACAGACCAACCTAGGCAAGCGCGTCTTACTTAACCTAAAGATCGACCCGAGCGGCTGATTTAGCCACGAGCTCCCATAGGGATTCAACTATAAACTATAGTAAGGGTACAACTAGGAATGTAATCGTCAAAATCAACATACAGCGGTACTATCTAAACTAATTATTTAACAAGTTTTGTGTGCATCGGTAAGTGAAAACGCCTCATAAATTTATCACATACTGGTTGCTTAAAAAGAGGACTGGTAGAACCAGCGGTTCCAGGTGTACAAACAATCTGTAACTAAAAATAATCATAGAAAAGACTTCTCTGTTATAATAGGCAAGGTAAGGATTGTCTTGCCAAATAAACGCGCAGAAACGGTGCATTGATGAATTATGTTAGCTATCGGAAAGTACCCAAATATATCGTCGTGACGCAATATTTATGATGTGCTTCAAAGATACTAACTTGTAAGATATACCGGATTACAGTATCAGTAAGATACAATAACCATGCCTAAATTTTACTCGTGAAACTGTTATGTAGGTATCGTGTGCGTAGCGTGGTTAAGGTGGGGTCGGTCCATCTCTTGCCAGATAATATTAGAAGGCTGCAAATTTGACAATATAAAGGGTGTAAAACAAAGAGGTGTTTTACACCCTTTATATTGTCAAATTTGCAAACGAAGCCGAAAGGCACTTGTTTTCCTCGTCATTGCGATCATTTTTTTGTTCTACACCATAACTGGGAACCTTCTAGTTACGGAGATATTGGGGGTCAAAGTTCCAACGTTTTGACAAGTTTTTTTTTTAATACAAGTTTTTAATGTAAGATTTTTACTTTAAACGCCTCCACGATCCCCGTACTAATCAATCCATCCATCAGCACAATGTTTTGAGTGCGTTTCATTGAGTTATACCACAAAACATGATTTTTCACCCCAAAAAAAGTCGTTTCCCAGCAATAATTTTTGCGTAGTTACTAAGTTTGATGTACAGAATGCTTGGTTGAAGGCTTCATGATGAGGTCTTTTACATCCTGTATATCAATTACTCCACTTAATTAATTCAACGTTAAAACCCCTTTCAATGTTTCGTCTCGATTTACGACGTTTTACGGTAGTTGATGTAGTACATATTTGATTTCAATATCCATTGTAAGAGTTAATATTCCATAGCCGTTGTTACGAACATTCTGATTACGTTTTGTCAATAAAAACGATGCAATACCGGCAGATTATTAGTATGTCAAGTCCCCGGTGACGTCAAACAATGCTTGTTTATGAATGTTGAACTGCGTGTTTACTGTTCAGACCTCGGTTATCTTATCCGAGTTTTTTCTTATATTACGTCAATTGGATCGATTGTCGTTTACCCTCATGGCATATTTTTATACAATTTTACTAGAAACTAGCGGACGTCACGCGGTTTCTCCCTCTTAGTTCCCGTTCCCGTGAGATTACGGGGATAAAATATAGCCTATGTTACTCAGAGTGAATGTAGCTTTCTAATGGTGAAAGAATTTTTGAAATCGGCGCAGCAGTTTTTGAGTTTAATCATTACAAACATACACACAAAAATACAAATCTTTCCTCTTTGTAATATTAGTGTAGATTAGACTAGACATCCGGAATGTACTGTAAATGTTTTTTTATTGGTATCGTAACTTAAAATGTTTCGGTCAGGTTTATGTTGAATCGGAAAGTCCACTGCACTTGTTTATTAGCTCGTTTGTTTCCGGGGACAGATGTATAAGTTTTTTATTTTATTTGGGGAATTTGATGCGCAGGTAACGGCTAACCTGCTTTCAATCCAAGGCTTATTCAGATTAAGAAAACGATTAAAGGATACCTAGTCTAGTTAAATTAAAGTGTTGCACATCGATCTACGAACGTACGGCGACGTTTGGTCTTCCGAATTGTATTTGGTGACTTACCTCTTACGCTTTTTTTATTTGTTGACAATACATAGTGACAACAAAATTATTCAATTTCAGGCTTATATGGCGAGCGTGTAGGCGCGCTCACTTTCTTGTGCGGCGACCCGGAAACCGCCGCCAAGATGATGTCGCAAGTGAAGATCTTGATCCGCACAATATACTCCAACCCTTCTATCAACGGCTCCCGCATCGTCACGGAGATTCTCACCAGCCCCGAACTTAACAAGCAGTGGTAAGTTCCCTTGTCTCGAAAAAATAGCCGGTTTATAGTCTGCGGTTCCGAGGCCGGCCCAGAAAGTGGTGGCGAGTTGACCTGGATGCTTACCAGGAGGCCTGATCCTACTCGGAAAAGGACCTATCCCGTGCCAGTTCGAACCAGCCCCCGCTCCTGTAGGGACTTGGGGGAGGCCTAGCAGTGAGACATGGTTTCTCGACTCTCTTGTCATTGTTGCACTGATCTCCACTTTAGTGGAAACAGGATCTTACAGAAACCGCGAAGAAAGAGATGGTGCCATCTGCCCTGTATAGCGTCATCTCTTTCGCGCATGAAAATTCTTAAGCAAAAATGCATGTGTGTGTGATAGTCACAAGTGCGACTGCTTAGCATGAGGGTTTGATACTCAAGTCGAGCAATGTGTTATTGAGTTTTTTCATCAGGAATTTCTCGGTAGGAGCCATACAGCCTGCATTTGTGCCCGGTTGATGGCAATAGGCTCGCCCCCTCTTATGTCACCTCTGTCTAACTTCGGGGATTACAGGCATAATGTTATATGGATATATTCTGTTGCTCTTTGGGTGAATTTACAAGAACAGCTATATATAGAATTTGCTATGTCAAAAACAGTTAAACTATTTAAATTTTAAGTGTGCTACAATATCGCATTGGGTCTAGCCTGTAAGGATATTTGTATGTTTAGAGAGCAAATAAATAAATAAATAAATATTCACAGGTTGAGTGACGTGAAGCTTATGGCTGACCGTATCATCAGTATGCGCAAGAAGCTGCGCGAGGGAATCGAGGGCCGCGGCAACAAGAACCCATGGAACCACATTACCGACCAGATCGGCATGTTCTGTTACACTGGCCTTAAACCCGCTCAGGTATACATTCTACTGCAAACATAATTACGGTCAGAAAATGCTTTATCTCCATCATCATAATCTTCCTTGCCTTGTCTCATGTTACTTGGGGTCGACGCAACATATTTTTTGTCTTCCATTCTCCTCTATCAACCGTCACAACTTTCATATTATTCCTCACACAATCCATCCATCGTTTCTTTGGTCTTCCACTCCCCCCTCCCCCCTATTTTTTTTCTTTTTTTTCGGACGGGAAATCATCAAATGAATTTTTATTCATAACTCTTTTAGTGACATGCGATCCCATATCTTCTCGTGGGTGTCCTAAGAGGCGACTAAGGGACCAGAGAATGGGCAGCAGCGTTCTCTGTGCTTTTGTAACAACCGTACTGCGATCGCCAACCCGCCTGCCAAGCGTGGCGATTATGGCAAAACCCCCCATTCTTGGGGAAGCCTATGTCCAGCAGTCTTTCGGCTGAAGTGATGATGATGACATGCGATTCTTCCCTCCTCATCACATGTCCCATACCACGACAGTCGATTCCCTTTCAACTTTTATGTAACTGGCGCAACTTTTAGGCTTCCTCTAATATATTCGTACCTTACCTTATCCATTCTTGTCACACCACACATCCACCTCAACATTCTTCTTCTCCAATAAAAGCGAAAAATATCTACGTTTTTCGTTTCGTTACGGTTCGGACTCCGCGCCGAACTAAATCGACAAAAATTAATTTAATACATGATAAGCCGATTTTGCGTCGTCGGTAACTCCGTTCTACTGAAATGCGCATACCAGTGCGCCGTAACAAGATAAGACTCTTTGACTAAGGGTGAAACCATATTTGCATGCATTTCGAGTATCCCTATTTCATTTTGTCACATAAAGGCATTATTTGGTAGAGCGAGAAATCCGATTGCAAGGAACACATTCATTCGCATCGGAAGCACTTTCACGTGCAAATGAATCTCTCACTTTAGTGTGTTGCAATTCTTAAGTGTCAGAAAGGGAAAAAGATGCAAGAAAATGCTGAACCAAACGCAACGCTTCATCCTGCTTTATCTTACTGACAAATGCCCGTGCCGTCAATGCCACGACGCAAAAAGAGGGTATTATAAGTTTGACAGCTATGTCTGTCTGTGGTACCGTAGCTCTTAAACGGGTGAACCGATTTGGATGCGGTGTTTTATTTATTTGAAAGCAGGTTTTCTAGGGTTCTTATCCTTATCAAAACTCACATTCAGGGACACATAAATGACTGCCTTTGCATTGCTGGAATTTCAAATTTTAGCGCCGAATCGAGTATTGAAAACCAAACAGCGCTTTTATTTGAACATTCATTTTGGTGCAGTGTGTCAGTCAAAACGTGAATTACTCTTATCTTTACTTTGGCATGAGGCCGTCAATACTTGAGATCTTTTCTTTTTTAAGTGTCGAGATCTAAGACTCGCAAAGGGGCTAAAATAAAGAAACACTTCAATTCAACTAACTAAAGTTTGAAGAAAACATGTATTCATTAAGAAAACACATCTGAGATGCAGAAAACGCTTCAAAACATTTCACCGAAATTACAATTTTAATAACGCGTCTTCAAGTTCTACAATGCCGGGATCAAACACAAACACATCTAAAATTACGACAGAATTATCTGTTTACCTTGGAATGTTCAGTAATACGATTATAGCTATAATATCTATATATCACGTTCTACTGTTTCCAGGTCGAGCGTCTCACCAAGGAATTCCACATTTACCTAACTAAGGACGGCCGTATATCCGTTGCTGGCATCACTTCAAAGAACGTTGATTACATCGCCAACGCAATGCACACGGTCTCGTCTTAAACGCAGCATGTCAAACAAAAAGGGTACTTGTCAATTCTTATCTAATGCTCTTCAGTTTTTGACCTCGGGAATGATTTTGTCAATCTTTTCGCTTTAGCAGGACTCGTAAAAATAAATAAAAAACCTGGACAAGGTCTTTGACTCGAGTCAGGGACTAAAATAAGGTCTGACTTTAAAGTAGGTTGCCATGGACACCCAAAATAAAAAATAAAAAATCGGAGCAGTCTTTGAGGACTGCCGATAGACTTGAAAACAAAAAGTACACAGGCCCCGCCCCAGTCGTAGCACTGGTAATGCCCCGCGCATGCTGTGGTGCTACGCCGTAGCGGATGCTACGAGTGCTACGAAGCGTAACCGCACGTTACCTACGTTAAGTGACGATGAGTTCAATGATTTTCCTTCACCCAAAAAGTGCTCAACGCGCCTAAAGAAGTTTCCACTTCAAAAATCCGAAACGTTCCATGTGAAATGAGATAGATGCTCGTGCATTTGTAGTGAAAAGTATTTAAACATAATCATTTTGTTTCAGCATTTAGATACAGAGCTGACGACCAACATTTTTGCATCATAGCAACACCATTTCACGGCCAAAACCTTACGTACCTTACCTGACGTGGTTTTGGTGATTGACTCTCGTCTTTATTGGTAGAGAATTCGTACCCAATCGTGTTTCGTCGTGTCGTCCTTGTATTCCAATGTACCGAAAGAGCACAGTATTTATGGAACCAGCTTGTTTTTAATGATTATTATTTTTTTAATTGCTTTTATTGCCGTATATTTTTGTATGTATATTTTATTTTTTAAATTAAAAAGTAATCCCCTTAGGCATAAATGTCTTTTATAAATTTTATGTGACATGTTATTTTCGAGTCCAAATTGTGATCTATGTTTAAAATAAGACGTTTGTGAATAAGGGGTTAAGTTAATACATATTTCCTTTTTTTATTTTATGGCAAACCTTTTTGGTTACCTATTTTGCTTTATACCCGACTACTAAAACCTAGTTGAGAGTTCTAATTAGAATAATATGGTGGATATTTGAAACGGGGCTGTAACAGCAGGGTATAGGCAGTTTGCGATTCGTAGCTTTTGTAGTACTTAAACCTCAGTTGGTCTTACTGAATCGATTGGCATCATAAAATAAACCGCAAAATGAACGTTTTTCTAGCAGACTGTATCGTTCTGTTACACGTGGCTAAGTAATAACAGCTCCATGGGTCGATTCAGACAATGTTTACAGTGCAAAGAGCTATGTTTTTGTGAAATAAATACTTTTATTCTTCTTCCCTTCTTCCTCCTAGACCTTATCATATTTACTTGGGGTCGGCCGTACTTGTCCGCATGTAAAATAAAAAAAAAATACAAAAAAAAAAAAACTTATTATTATTATTATATTATTCATGGATACATACCGAGACCGCTTGGTGCTTCTGAAAGCACGGTGGTCCCGGCTGTCATTCGTGGATCACTGACAGCCGTCGCGAGTACCCGAAACTTTTGACAACCAGTTTTACCAAAGGAGATCGTGTTTCTCAGTAACTGGGTTTGGATGTCAAATTCACAGCTGTTCCATGTAAAAGACGTAGGTATTCAGCTGCATGCGGTATGACTGGAAGCCGACCCAATATAATTGGGTAAAGATGATGAAACATATTTTCAAAATCTGAATGCATTTAGGTTAAGTTAGATTTCAGGAAATTTTCCTATAATAAACTTCAACGGCGAGCCTGTCTCAAAAATCCACACTATAGTACAGTAGGTACGAAAAACTTCAGTAGTTTGATTAAAATTTTATTCATTAAAATAAGTAGATAAAATAAACTTGCGAAAAACAGAAAATTGTATCAACATGTTTGATTCTACGACGGTACTAGTTATTTCTACGCAAAATATTTACAGCTCACGAAACAAATAAACATCTTATCCCGTGTCCTAATACAAATCGATACAACGAATGTGCGATAGTCTCAAAAATTTGTAAAACAGTGAACTCGACGATCAATCGTATTCACGCGAGTATCGACTACTTATATTAGGACACGGCCTTATTCTATGTTTACAAAATAAACTGATGCAGGTCAATCGTTAACATTGCCTTGATAACAAGAATTTATATTATACAATAGTTGAGTCCTCTAAGGACACATTATACTTAAGGAGAACACATTTGATCCACAATTGTAGTGCATCGTAGTATCAATCTTAAACATATTCACCTGCATCCAATATCTACCTAAACCTATTAACATTTTGCTAAACTAAGTCAGTTTATTAGAGGACACACATGTACACCCAAAAATGCTTTCTCGTACATTATTATGATACAAAATATACTTCATAAATTTTTGTTAGTTGACACTTGTCAATGATATTTCAATAAAATATTAACATTAATATGTACAGATTTGTCATAGAACAAACTAATTGCTACCCATGGCACAATTTCTTTAGAATGAACGTACATTCTATTTAAAGCAAGAAATATGTACCATTAATATACACACCTCAGATGTCGAGGTTCCTTGGAGCCTCCGATCTGATACGAATAATGATAATGAGGACGTGGCTTATGTCAACAACGATCTACTGGTGATCATTACTTTAGTGGAAGAATATCGAAGGGATAAAACTTTAGTAACTCCAAAATATAAGTCAACACTTATTTTTACAAGCATCACATTTAAACCTAAGATTAATTCGTGTGTAAATAATTATACACAATCACAAACCTTTCCTATATCTTAATACGTCGATTGTCCTGATTAAAAGAAACATAAGTATCGTGTAGCACCACCATTTTTAAAACAACCTGTAAATATATCTAGATAGATATAGTTGGTGCCAGTTAAGATGAGAAAAGCGGTCATTGACCCACCTGCATTTATTAAACTTCTTAACTTTGAAAACCAAAAATAAGCCTGGAATCGTCATCTGTGATCTTCAAAATTTTTTTGTAATAAAAAACGATACATGGTTTATTTGTTTTGGTTCGTACGAGATATTAGGGAAGGGTCAATGACCGCTATTCTCATCTTAACTGGCTCTAACTATACCTCTTCCTTTCTGCCTGCGTTCCCTCACATCCGTTTGCCTCGACCAGCGGTGCCGCATGCAGGCGTCATGCGTTTGGTAAGTTAACTCATAATTGGTTAAAAATCAATTTTGTAGCAATTTTGTACATTGATTTGATTGATAGGCCTATTTGGCATGTAGGGATATCGATACACAACTGGCTACTGGATTTCGCTTGAATAAATTTTATTTCAAATATAAAGGGTGTAAAACACCTCTTAACGAAGCCGAAAGGCACTTGTTCTCCTCGTCATGGCGATATTTTTTTGTTCTACACCACACCTGGGAACCTTCTAGTTACGGAGATATTGGGGGTCAAAGTTCCAACTTTTTGAAGTTTTTTTTAAATACAAGTTTTTAATGTAAGATTTTTAATTTTTCTCGTAAACACCTCCACGACCCCCGTACTATTCAAACCATCCATCAGCACAATGTTTTGAGTGCGTTACATTGAGTTCTACAACAAAACATGATTTTTCACCCCAAAAAAAAGTCTTTTCCCAGCAATAATTTTTGCGTAAAATGACTTAATTTGATGTACAGAACGCTTGGTTGACGGCTTCGTGACGAGGTCTTTTACACCCTGTATGTTTAAAAGAAAACTTTTTCTAGTTACGTTTTGTCTCACTCAATGCGTTACTGTTTATCGCAATAACAAAATGTTTTGGCAACGAAACCTATTTTTTACAGTCTGTGCTCTGCTTATTGCACAGGATGTTTTAAAAAGTTTTTAATATGTATTATGCGTTTTGTTACTAGATAATCCATGGTAAACAAAACAAACAGCACTTCTCGTGATTTAGGAAGATATAGATGCCGATTCCCTTGTTCACAAACTAAACTAAATTTAAGTTGAATGCATCTTTTTC
Organism: Xestia xanthographa; assembly: GCA_905147715.2. Taxonomy (NCBI): domain Eukaryota; kingdom Metazoa; phylum Arthropoda; class Insecta; order Lepidoptera; family Noctuidae; genus Xestia; species Xestia xanthographa. Next base: position 7,700,220 of record LR990655.1, read on the forward strand.
TTTCTATTTCATTATGAAAAGGACAGAAGATAAATATTAGTTTAATCCTGTCAAATTGGTCAGCACCTGACGTAATTTGATATAATTTTAGTAGTCAACTTTTTAATCGCGTCTAAAACTTGTATGGCGCGATTAATTTGACAGAACATAACTAAAATTTATCTTCTGTCCTTTTCTTAATAAAAAATAAAAACAAATTTAAGTTCAGTGCATCTTTTTCTTTCTATTTCAGAAAGAAAAAGATGCACTGAACTTAAATTTGGTTTAGTTTGTAAACAATCGGCACCATTGATTCAACTCTATTTTAAAAGCAATGCCTAAAAATACATTAGATAGACTTTTGCAAATCAAGGTTTTTGAATTGAGTTCGCTAAGAGCTAAGTGGGATCTGACCAGTAAGAGATACACTAGGTTTATTGAACTTTATTTAAGTAGACACTGGAAGGTCGTTTGTATATGCGATTAATCGTTACACAAAAAATAACCTTTAGTGGTGTCGATTCTGTTGTGCACAAACTAAACTTAATTTAGGTTATTGCTCCAGATATTGCACCAGTGTCTACTACAATAGTACATTCCAAACCTAATGTCGATTAATATTCTATCCTACTCCTTAATGTGTGTTTAAATCTATTACTTTATACTGCGCTATTTATTATGCTATGAAAATTAAACGGTTTTTATACAATATTATATACACCTCTAAATTTCTTAGCATTTCATTACGAAAAATAAAATTATTGCTATGTTTGCTTACATATTTAGACATTGTTATCGCACCCTAAGTAGATTCTATTAGAATTATTACAACGTTGAAAAACTCGTGAAATAAATAACGTGATTAAATATTACAGGTGACTATGAAACCTTAAAGGAAATGTATATAAAATAAAACATTATTATATGTTAGTTATGTATGAAGGCTATATACCAGTATGCAGTAAGTAGCTGGGATATATTTATGTAACAGTTGCTGTGTTGAATCTCCGCCCTCAACTCCTACATCCAATATATAATACCAGTCTTCAAAAACACAGTCATAAAAACAAACCTAAAGATTCAAATTAAATCTAATTAAGAGGCGTGAGTTATTGCATTTAGAATCATTGGTAAATAACAAATAATAAAAAAAATCATTATCAAGAACTAAAAATCTAAAAACAATTTGTGCGTCTAATGTATAGGTAATTAGGTACTTCATGAGAAAGTTGCCTTGGTAAACTAAATCTATAATTTAAATTACATTCCACAATAAAATAAATGGGGACCAAGCGTGAATCACGTAACGCAGGTCCCATATTTTATCAAATATGAAATAAAAATCTTTAAAAAAACCAAACAACCACTCACATGAGAATAAATGATCCATAATACTAATCTCTAGTACCTATGTCGTCAAAAATGCAAGTGGTCAAATACGCATTTCGTCAGATATTTGAAATGATCCACCCATGCTGACAAAAGTATTACTTATTCAAATAAAATAATAAATAATTATCACTATTTTTATCGTTAAAAAGGTAATTGCGATCGGAATATTCTTCCGCTCCTAACACGACCTGATTAAAAAAAAACGAATTTAGAGTGCTAATTAAACACTATTTTTTTACGTGGTACAACAAATAAACAGACGGAAGATAAACTGAAAAAGTATTTGAACGAATCTGCCCAGTCGCGTACAATGGTAAAAATACAATAAAAATACTTAGCTATGTTTAACCTTAAGCCGTTACATAAGAGTTGATGAAACTTGGGTCCACCATACACCAGAGACGAAGGAAGAGTGAAACCCGTGGATTTCCACCGTAGAACGTGACCCATGAAGAAGGCAAAAACTGATTGTTTAGCTGGTAAACTGATGGCCACTGTCTTTAGGGACAGCCAATGGGTCATTCACATCGATTTTTTTTAGCAAGGCAAGAAGAAAACTGAAGCTACTACCTATTCAATGCAGAGTTGGTGAAGAAAAGAGTGCATCTCGAAAAGAAAAAAAATCTTTTTCATCATGATAATGAGTCATCATCATCTGCCTAGCCTTTTCCTAAGTTTTATTGGGGTCGGCTTTCAGTCTAATCTGATCAGGCGCAATTTTTGTTTGATTTTACCTATCTTACGGAAAATTCTTAAAAAAAAATGATTTTACTTAATCGACTAAATGGCGTCAATTTTAACAACAAAATGAATTAAGGCTTCAAGAACGAGCGAAACGAGCTCGAACATTTTAACACTACCTTGGGCAGGTTACAAATAGTTTAGACCCTTCATACAGGAGTTACTAGATCGACCCTCAGACAAAGGAAAAATTCAACAGGAAGTTTGCTGCAAGAGCGAGCGCAGCGAGCTCGAAATTTTTATGACACCTTGCCTTGGACAGGTTAGAATAGTTTCGATCCTTTATATAGGAGTTAATAGGTCGACTTTCAGATAAATTCAAGAGAAAAAAGCGAGCGAAGCTAGCTCGAAAATTTTAACACTTTACCTAAGTACCATGAACAGGTTAGAATTGTTTCGACCTACTGGAGTTACCTGGGCCTCTTATAAACAAAGTCAAAACTTAAGAAAAACTAGGCTGCAAGAGCGAGCGAAGCGCGCTTGCATTTTTTTTACATCATTGCCTAAAATAATTATGCTATAATTGCACATAAGGCCTCGGGGCAAGGGGCTCCTAATTTATTTCCGGCTCTCTTTATACAGGTCGATCATGCAAAAATCCAATAAGAGTGCCAATCCAGAGGTAGAAAAAAGGAGCCTTTTTGGCAAATAATTTTCCGCAGGGTTAAACAATATTTTAATTTGAGTGATTCCATTTTACACAACAATTTATTACGTAAAATATAATTCTATGGCATCCGGCAGAAAGATATAACTTTCAAAAATATTGAGCCTCTATCTAGGGCCAGCTGCCTCTTCCTGGCGATGCCCATGACAAGATATACAACTTTAATAGAATATTTAGTTTCAATTCCGTCAAACTAGTTCAAGCTTGGCTAACGAGAACGACGTATTCGGTCCGGTTCAGGGGGGGGGGGGGGGCAATTGCACCCATTGCCCCCCCCCTGTATCCGCGCCTGAATCTGATGCAGTTAATGCAGCTGCATCCGACGATAATGATTGTGTAGACAAAGACGAAAGATAAACTGAACAAGTATTATAGGGAGGGAATCGGCTCCGTCTCATGGAATGGTACATTATGTGGTTCAATAACAATCGGTGGTTGTATCACCACAAAGGAAGCAGAGCGCCCAGGAACCCGGTCAGTTGTGGTCACCACTGAAGATAATTATCATCAACAAAATCCATGATGTTGTTTGGTAGATAGTCGAGTAGAAGATATGAGAGATAGTTGATGCGGTGCAAATCTCGGCTGAACGTGTTTTTCATATTCTGCACGATATTCTAAGCATGAAAAAGCTTTCTCTATGATTGGTGCCGCGGTTACTCACAGTCGATCAAAAACAAGAAGTGCCTAGAAACTGTGGACTTGTAGGTATTATTTACCAAAGGTATTGTTTCCGAACGATACGATACGAAATTGTGTATATACATGATCACAAGCGTTTAAATCCTATTTATCAATTGACTGTTGAGTTGCGTATCTGTCGAGACGCGCATCTGTCGAGTTGCGTGTTTGTCGAGCTGCGTCTTTGACGTGGTACAAATCTACGAGATGCGATTCTGTCAACATGCGTTTTCTGGCCGAAATTTAACCACTTGCATTTCTGACGACATACATATAATTATAGATCCGATATCACCACTGAAACCCACTACAGCACACACGACGACCAATCAAGCTATTCAAAACCAGTTGATGAGAATGAGAATCTCTCGTTGTACAGAAAATAACAAAGCGATGCAATGTTATACTGGAAATGTATAGCTTGTTGTGTCCCGAGTGTACCCTGGCGTTAATATGACACAGGAAGCTTCAGATGAGTAGGTATAAGTGTGCGTCCATGGCCTGTAGCAGGCGCGACGACGAGGGCGTGCGGTGGCCACAGTGACGAGCGAGCTGTTGAAGTGCTTAAACGTATTGCAGGGCTTTGCGAGGATTTAATCTTTTTACTAGACAGTCCGATTATGAGATGGGAGGTGTTCAGCATGGGAGGTGCACGAAATAATTAAAATCAGAGAATTAAATGGTGACTTTTTTATAAAGTATTGAGATTCAGGGTACAATCTCAATTCTTCATCCAAAGTAAAAAAGTCACAATTTATTTCTCTGATTTGAAAATTAGTGAATAGAGAAAATTGGAGAACAGACACTTCAGTATTAATCACCATTTTACGCTTACGCCGAGCGACAAGACTTGATTTGATACCCGCGCATTGGGTCGCTTGCTGACTAGGCCCGTAGTGTGGCCATAATGCGTGGATAGGAACGTTTAAAAACTGGTACACGCGCTAACTCGCTCATGCCCGTCACGCTAGGCGCCCGCCTTAATCATTAATGGACGTAAACGGCGGTTTTGTATGTTTGATAATTCGCGCCTGTCGTCGTAACTGCGCTAGGCTCGCACTGCGGACGCACACTAAGAGATGGCGCTTTACAACGGCCAACCATTTTCGATAACTCAGAGCCATATTTACAGCTTGTAGCTGTACTAAATTGTATGTCTTTACATAAATGCACATTTTTTAATGCAATTCACTTACTGACCTGCAGTTATATGCACATCAAAGCAATATATTCCTTGTTACTGTAAAATAGAAGTTACCTTGATTGTGTAAGTAGCCAAATGAAAAATTGTATGAATTTACATGAATAAATAAATTATTCATGACTCCGATGTTTTATTTCAAAACTCTTACTTGAGCAATGTGTGACCCAAACCTAATGAATATGTTTGTAAAGATAATTGTTTTATTTCATAGTTGTGTTTCAAATGGTAAATTGAAGAATGTCTATATTATATTGTTAGAAATATGAACAAAATTAAACTGCTGGTTTTAAGATCTTACGTGTATTTGCAGATGAGATTATTTGAATATCCCCAAATTACTACTAAGCTTTTTTTCAATCTGTTAGCCTCTTTATTATGAAGGGAAATATGTAATACGGAGATAGTATACAAACACCTTTAAAAACTGTATATTTGAACAGAACAAACAAAACGGCACTATGATCAGGATCACGCCTCCCTCGAGACCGACAATGTCACCACTTTTCACTTCACATTATATGTCCGCGCTTACTCTAACTTCATTAAAATTTATTAAAAGATATCTTCCACAGGCTCCATCATTTTATTTAACCTACTTTATTGCTCATTTATTTATTTAAAGGCATACTTTCACTTACAGTTTGTGAGTCAGTCGAATTAGCCGAGTCTTCGCCTAACAGTCGGCTTAGTTGGTCGTCGAGCACGTCGGCTCGCCTCGGCTCGCGCGTCTTCGCCTCCACCGTGGCGAAAACGTCGTCCCCAGCCATCATGTCGCCCTCGTCCAGATACGAGAACGAGTCCAAGTTTATGTCAGAAGTAGTGATTGCAGTGCTATAAATGTCTATTCTCTTCTGTTGTGATTGAGCTTCTCTTACTTTTTCGGAAAGTTTCTGTTTCGCTTTCGTAAGTGCTTCGGACTCTGATTTATCCAATTTAGAATCGTTCTCTTTTAATTTTGCTATTTTAGTTTTGAGAGCAAACGACGAATCGTTACTCGACGACCCATCGTCTTGTAGCTGGCTGAGCAACGTTCTGGTCGCGAGGGACATCGCGCTCGAACTGCTGTACATTTCGCTGCTCTCACCTGAACAAATATTTAGGTTTTCTTACAAATTAATCAGAAGAACAAATAAAAATAAAGGTGGAATCAAATGTATAGATTACCGCTTGGTGTTGCCCGTTGCATGCTTTCCTGTGATGAATGTTTGTTTTTTGACTTGTGACTCGTGGATATGTATTCACTGTCGCTGTCACTGGACATGCCCAAGTCTAGGTGTAAGGAATTTAGCTTGTCCTCATCTTTGCCCTTTCTTGATACTGTGTCAAGTTCCATTTCCCAGTCGGTGACGCTCGACGAGTCTTTGACACCTTCTGATTCTTTAGTGTAATTGGATTTACCATCATCTTTTTCGATTAATGATAAAGTCCCCTCCACCATAGGTACTATTTCACCTATGCTCTCCGCAGTAGAATCTAAGCTGCTCGCATTACACGTTTCTTCTGTTATTTGGTTTTCAAACAACACTGGTGTGTCTGGGGTAATTTGAGACAACTTCTTGCTCTCGTCGGAGATGCGCGGTGCGTTACTTCCGCGACTGTCTAATATCTCTGACATGGTGGTAGTGCGACCAGTCTGTTCGTTGTTCAACTCTAAAACAATAACATTGCCCGCACACTTAGCTGTCTCGGATGGGTCAGCTTTCGACGCTTGTAATAGTTGATTAACATTTTTACCCATTATTACTTTAGACATGTCGTTCCCATTTTTTGCGAACGTTAAAGCTTTGCCTATCGTTGTTCCCTTTTGCACTACAATAACGCTGCCTTTTGCACTAGATGGTCGAACGATGGGATTGGAAACCTTAGGAGTAGTCACGGGTGCTAGACCCTTAACTGGTACAATATCCGCTAAGTTCGCGGTTTTAATTGTCTCCACACCAAGGATTTTAGCATTCGATGGAATTGAGCTAACTGTTGAAGGTTTGGACGTGACTGTCAGAGCGGGCGCTTTGGGAATTTGAGGAATAGATTGGGAAGTCACCGGTACTAACTTCATAGCGGTGGGTATACCCTTGAAATGTATGAGCGGTATCTGTCCGTCGTTCCCCGGTTTCGTTCGAGCTTTTGCCGGTAACACGACCATTTTTTGTCCTGATTTAGGGTTCAAGACAACTGCTTTAGCTGATACTTTAAGATCTGTTGCAGGGATGCCCTTAGGTGTAAGTGTTTCTGTTAATTTGTTTGATATGCTGTTTGTACTAGTTGGGTAGTCCCTGTGCGACGAGCTGACGGCGGATGTAATTATTACTTTAGAGTTGGACATGTTTCTACTTTCCGACGACGGTTTGGAGACAACAATAATTTTCTCAGACATAAGGGGCGTGCTAGTATTACGAGGTTTCGGTATTGAGCCGATAACTTTAGTCGTCACTAGTTTGCCCGGCGTGTTCAATGCTTTCTGAGCTGAACTCGGTGCGACGACAACTTGTCTGTTAGACAATAGTTTTATACCCTCTGAGGGCTTTTGTAATAACTTGATGTCAGACATTTGTACTTTCTTGTCTGTGTTCATTTCTCCGCGATTCTTTATGATAAGTTGGCAAGGTTTTCCGGATATAGTATGCTTGTGGGAGACGGGCGTGCTCTGAGCTTGTAAGGACGCGGGGTCGTCGGGATGTGCGTTCTCTGACACTTCAAGCTCGTGCGGGACGGTCGCGGGCTGCGTGAGTAGCTGCATGGTGGGCGAGTCCGTCACCATTCCCGGGGAAGACAGCACTTTGGGCTTAATTTCATCCAAATAGTCGGGTTTCGTTTTATTACCTAATATAGATTGAGCATAGCTAGCTTGGAAAGTGTTAGGAGGGCCTGAATACTCAACCTGCATGGAAGTTGGATTGTACTGTTTGTTAGGAGAAGCTGGCAATTCTTGTTTTTTCATTTGCGATTTTGATACCATTTGTGCACCCTTAGAACTTTTATGAGACCTGCTCTTATGCGGCGCCGAGCGCGGACCGTGGCTTTGACTCGGTTTACTGGTGGACACTTTGCTTACTTGATTATATGAGTGTTTTGACTGCCCTGATGGTTTACCTGCACAGAAACATTTCACTGTTGAACTAAATACTAGAAATTTAATTGCTGTTGGTAATTTATTAAAGCTTTGTTTCTCAAAAATATTATTCTCATGCATAAAGCATTATATTAGTCGATAATATTATTATTAATATGTAAAGTCGACTCACTTGTGGCTGGCTGTGAGAACTTAGAATAAATCTGTGATAAATTCAAATGTTTTTGGTTGGTGTTGACAGGTATGTTCCTCATATTTTTGACAGAAGTACTTGCTTCATCTGGTATTGCACCACCCTCTGGAATTTTTCGCTTTCGACTTACAAGCTCTGTTTCCCAAACCTATAAAAGGTAAAAACAAAAAAAAAATCATCTTGTATTTGAATTTGGAATTCTATAATATGAAAAGGGGAAATTTTGTATATTTACAGTTTACACACATCAATACTTAATTATATAAGTAACTCGTAAGATAGATTGTTAGCAAACTGTGGTTTCATGCAGTTACTTATGATAAGATAAAGAAAAGATTTTCATTCATTTTTTTAATCTCCTTTTTTCCGTTACCATGCAAAGTTATGACCTAACTGAAACTTTTATGGTTAATTTAACTGCATACTTTATTGATGTTATGTAACTCCGATATAGTCAATTGAATAGAGATTCTGGACATGGTTAATTTTTAATTTTAAGAATAAACCAGATAATGAACTGAAAAGCAGAATTCAGATCCTTCAGGGAAAGTATGTGGTGAAAGAAGAAAACTTACCTTAGTTGTCTGATCTTCCATCGCTATGGGAGGGTACATGGTCTCATCCATGGAATCATTAGATGTGAGGGCACTCTCGGCGGTCTGGCCCTCAGCATCAGGCATTTCCTCCTCGTTGGACTTGGGAGCTATGAGCCTCTCAGCTTCAAGCCTCTTCTGAATCTCTTTATTCTCAGCAGCGGCAGCCTCAGCAGCCTTATCTGCAATTTCTGTGTACATGGTCTGTGCGATTCCCCGGGGCATGAGAGGCACCCTCCTCCGACCCTCGCTGATCCATGCTAAACCTGTGTTTGGACCTGATAACCTATTTGTTGAAGTAACAATATGATCCATTAATGACAAGGGAGAATAGATAATAAAATACTTATAATTAAATAAAACTAAAATTACATAATGCAGAATTAATCTTAAAATCACAAACTTAAATATTTTAGAGAAGTTTCAAATTATTTTTATTTAGTAAATCTGAAATTGGCACAGATAAAACACAATGCCAAGAAAAAGATCATCAGTTTTTACATTAAAAAAAATATCAACAAAACTTATTATTGAGTTTGAAAAAGAAATGAATAAAATAATTTGACATTTCAGATGAATAGGTTATCTGTCAAAATTTCATATTCACAAAATTACTTTCTAACACTTCCTAGATACAAATTAACAGCCAGATATGTTTACAAAAAGCAGTGGTCAACCTACATTGACAAGCCAAACACACATCCACAAGGCTAAGATTCAATATGTAACAATAGAATACACAAAAAGAAGTTAAAAAATATGAAGTTTTTAAACAAACTTGTAAGATTATTATGCTCACAATCAATTAGAAATACTAACAAACAAGAGCAATATGTTAATACCTTTGACTTTCAGTTACTCTCAGCCATCTTTGACTTTGTGTAACAGTGTTTAAAAATAAATCAACAACCCTACACTGAAAATATTAAATAACAACTTACTGATCTGCAATTGTAGCTAATAACTCATCATTAGACACGCGGCGCGCCTCAGCGCTATGCCGATCATCGCTTATATGCAAAACGGCTCGCAGTTCTTCCAGTAGCTTTTTTCTGTTGTCTTCCAATGCTCCTTGTGCTCTAAACACACTGATCATATTCGAGTAGGCTTCCAATTCTGGAAACAAATGAATATATTAGAGATTTGTAAACATATTTGTAATACAATGGTTAACAAACTAGCTACGATGTGTCGAGTATAATATAAGAAAACCATAGGAGGGAAAATGAAAGCCATTTATGAGGACTAAATATATACCGAGTCTACGAAGCGTGAGGCGACATTCGTCGCGCGTCATATTTAGGAGCATGGGCCACATTTTAGACGGTTTGTATTAAACACTATAAGTTAATTCTTGATTATATGATTTTAAACATATTTTATAAAATAGTCAATTGGCAAATATCCATACTGTTTACTTCAAACGACAATTCGTTCATTTTGACACTTCAAATAAGAGAAGCGAAAATATAAAGCGTCTTGTCTATGCTGCTTAGTGATACCAGTTTATTGGTCTGAAAGTGGACGTTCATCTTAGACCCGACTTTTAACGTCCGGAATGTCTTTCTGATTTCTGCAAGTGAATAATCTAGAAATTCAGTAACGGAGACCAAAACGTTCAGAATAATCATAAAGTAATTTATCAGAGAATAATGTTAACGTTTAGTCAAGGAACTTAGTTAGTGTAGGTACAGGTCGCGGCACGAAAGTCTAGCGGTGACCGTTATTGCGCAGAAGTAAAAAATAAGAATGTCATGGGGCGTGCGTTGCGCCGATTGGCTCTCCAGTCGTATAACATGCGCAGATATCCCCTCCACGTTTCGTTCAGCGCTAGACTTACGTGCCGCGACCTGTATATAAATTCCTTGCGTTTAGTATACTATTTCCGACACACGTTGCTGATTTTTGGCTATTGAATGATTGCAGCCATCTTTCCACACACGTATTATGAGGAGGGACGAATCGCAGCCAATGATATTCTAATAAACAGATATGTTATACACCTACAAAACCACCGAAAAAAGTGTTCCACGGGGCAGAGCCAGCTCACATACACGCAGTGACGCAGAATAAAGGCAAAACGACCCAATTGGCCCGTTTTCAAGTCTTCACAGTTGCGAGCTCACAACATAATTATCTGTTTAATAGAATATCATTGCAGATAACTAACTAATAGAGTGATGAATATAAATGTGTATGGATGGAGCAGGAAAGAAAGACTAAGGAAAAATTGCGTCACTAATGCGTCGGCGATTGTCCAGCAAACCATTCCAAAGTGTTTCACTCTGTTACTGTACAAATGTTCTTTTTTTGGAAATTTCGTTAGAAAACGATTACTGGCGTTCCTGCAGCAAAAGTTGGATGTGATGGAAGTTGTGTCCATAGTCCAAATCTGCGCTACGAACTTCAGTGAAGATGACATCACTGCTGCCAAGCTGATGTTGTACTAGTTGCTCAACAAGAGCGTCCGCCCAGATGGTGTGTCACCGGTGTGACGAGACTAAGAAAATTATACAGGGCAGAATCTCGCTGCTAGAGGACCAACCCTGACGAAGAGCCAATGTTTAATTGTGGTCAAGACTTTGAATAAACTACCTCACGTCACATTCAACCACGTCAATGTTACAAGCCTATTGAAATAGTCTGAGTCTAATTGAGTTAGTCTGTAAAATACAAATTATCTATGGGCTAAAGTTGCCTGAAAATAAGTGAATGTTAAGTTATGTTATTAAGCTATTGCAAAGCATTATTTTAGTTTTACGACATCTGATATTCTGAACTCTTCCGAATGTCTCACAACTTCCAATCCAACATTACCTACACCAAAGTCCAGTCCCGCAATTTTAACTCCATCGCGGCATCGTTGTAATAAATAATATTGCATTTATGCACGTATGTACACGACGACCGCCTCTAAGAACATTTTGGCTGTCTAGCTTTATCCCAAATTTGTTGGAGTCTGCTTTCAGTCGACGTAACGAAGTAAAATACTTGTATTCAACTTGGAGTCTGAGTATCAGTATTTAACATGGAGCGACTGGAGCCTCAAAAACACAGTAACTGGGTATCACAATACCTCTTGAAACTGGTTAACTGACATTCGGGTTTCTTACTACCAGTAAGGACTGTCAAAAATCTACAAACGAAAGTTTGGTATGGAGTGATATATTTAGTCACGAGGCCCTCCTAATAAAGAGTAAATTAAAATTAAGGTAGCAAATAGGGTTTCTGACCCATGGAACACCAAAGTGGTTCACCTAGGTGTTCCACCGTTAACTTTTTGTACCCCTGGATTTTTATTTCTAGCCGACATTTATATAAAAGGTCCCAAGGTACTGGGTTGTGGAGGTCAGATAGGCAGTCGCTCCATGAAAAACACTGGTATTCAGCTGCATCCGGTTAGACTGGAAGCCGACCCCAACAAAGTTGGGAAAAGGCTAAGCAGATGATGATGATTTATATAAAAGGTCCCCTTACTTTGGGATAATTCCTTTAATTGCAACATTCAATGTTTGTACCATAGATCTAGACGCGTTCAGTGGTTGTTTATAAAGTAAGTTAAGAAATGACATATTTTTATTTTTGTTTATAGCTATCATCATTTCCAAATGAATGACGTTATAAATTATTTGATGTAATTTAATGGTTTAACATTTACATACTTGTAAAGTTACTTAAAATTTTCAATACAGATACATGTTTTATTGTCATTTTAATTAGGTTTTTGTGTACTAAACAATCTCCGTAAACAGCAATAATTAATCTAGATAAGCCGTCAAGATATTTTTAATATTTTTTGGATGTTTTTTAAATATTTTTTTTACCATTAATGCTTCAATAGGTTAGCAATTAACGTTTAATTAAAATTACTTGAAACTTGAAAGTAAAAGCGTACGGAACATTCAATATTGCTAGTTAAAAAAAGATTTCGTTCCATGGCTTCACACTTTTTTTTTTCAAACAAAGCATAATTCCCGAATCCCGCGTGGTTTGAAGCGTGGTTTTACTCGCCATCCCTGTCTAATTTACATTTCGGTCGGTGAGTGAGTAGTGCGATGAGTTTACATTCATGATAATATTAACGTCAAAGCGGTACTGTTTTTTATTTACAACTTGCAAGCCGAGCGTCTCTGTTTGTCATTCAACAATCGTCAACGTTTTTTGAGTTTGAATTTCATTCATTGCAAGAAGTGCAGAAATATTTTGGTTTTTGGAAAACAATACCGTAATTTATTAATTACGATGGCTGACGTGGACGAAATAATCAGTTACATAAAGTCACTAAAGAAAGGGTTTGACAAAGATTTGTTCCAGAACAAAATCGATGAATTAGCTTACGCGGTCGATACAAGTGGTCTTGAATACAACGATTTCCACATTCTGTTCAAAGTTTGGTTGAATTTATATATTCGTAAGTGTTTTGATCTATTGTGATAATACAAGTCCTGATCGTGTACCTACATATAGAGTGGTTGGCGTATTTTATTTACAGCTATACGAAAATGGACAAACTTGGGGGCTTGTATTGTGCCTTCAGAGAGCGTCGAGGATCGAACCGTGGAGTACGCTCTGAGCTGGATACTTTCTAACTATGAAGACCAGTCAAGTTTCTCACGGGTTGCATTTTTACTTGACTGGCTGACAGGTAATGCTTTCTTGGACCAGGGACCACTTTGATGTCTTTATTGTTAGCAGGGACCATAACGTTCTTTCTAGTTAAACATATTGGACACTGGCAGGATTATATCTAGGGGGGGTGAATCTTTAACTCGCACAATGTAAAAATTGGAAAATGGGATGAAAGCCTTTAGAAATTAAGATAGGTACAGTACCCGGCACGTAAGTTGGCAAGGTTTTGGCGGAGTGGGGGCAAGTTCGCGCATCGTACACTTAGTGGAACAAATAACCAGTCACTTAAATTTTATTGATTGTCATTTTTGGTTATTGCCATCATTTATTTTTAATCATGTAGTTAAACAAAGCAGAGGAATTCGTGACTTCTAATAGGTGTTATAAATAAAACATAATACTGATGCATTTTTTTTATGTATGTATTTTTTTATATTTGTTCTATTCCTCTTTTTTCCCGGTGTCCTAATGACAGTGAGGAATTCGGAATTTCTAACTTCTTTAACTATACGTCTTACTGTTCTTTCTGACGTTTTAGTTGCTTCTGCAGTCCGTTTTACCGTCTCTTTTTCAATTTGAGCTTCTTTCTCCATGAAACAGTATACATCGTATCTGGCATGTCTGCGTAAAACGGTATTTGGTCCTGGCATTGTAAAAAACGTAACAAAAACTAAATTTAAAACGATAACAACAACTGGTAACAAAAACTAAATTTAAAACAACAACAATAACAATAACTCGTAACAAAAACTTAATTTAAAACTAAAACTGAACTCGTAACAAAAACAAAGGGTAGAGTAGTACTCGTGCACTAGCACCGCAAGTGTAATCGGGAGCGAACGGAATGTAGACGCGGTGCGGGAGGCAGGGGTCGACTGACGCACCAATCGCGCGCTCGGATCGGCGCTACTTCATACCCCGCGTCCCGCTTGACCGCCAAAGAGACCTAAAAAACGACTTCTGCGCATCTAACGACTCTTGCCAAGTTACGTGCCGGGTACTGTACCTAGTGAAGGATACAAAAGCGATCGAAGTGAGTTTGAAAAATTTAGCAGTATTTTACACAGAAATAGGAATAAGCAAGTACATTTTTATATACAATTTTAGCACCACGCCTTTGATAGGTTTAATTAAGTTGGGTTGAGCTTGCATCATGTGTGAAAGTTAAAAAGTACGAGTAAAATATTTAACCTTTCGCAGATCATATTCGAAGCTCCTGCGGATCACCGGTGGTCCGCGGACCATAGGTTGGGAACCACTGAGCTAGAAAGATAATTATACATACTTTTACCCTAAAATGACTACTGACTCAGTGAAAATTTTAATTTATCATAACAACAACATAACATAATGACACACTCTTGTAATATCCCCCAGGAATACACAGTGGTACGGTCAACAGCAACTCAATGGTAACACACTATGAAAACCAGTCTTATTGCTATGACTTAAGGCGGTACCCCTAGCAAGATTAGCAACTCTGTTTGTGATGGTTCAAACTTCGTTTGAAATACTGTTAGAATAAAGTTCTAATCAGCTTGCGCTACGAAATGGTTGTTACGTCAGTCACTGCAGGCCGAATTGTGCGAAATGAGTGGTTTTTATTCTTTATAAAATCAAATTTACGTCTTTTGGAAAAAATAAAACGACAATTATGTTCATTATTAAATTGCCTATCCATTAGTATAATTAGCAAATCAAAATAATGGTTACTTTACGAGGAGTAGCATTTTATAAATCATTATTTCTCATTTCTGTCGTTTCGTTGTGAGGGTATTTATTAAACAATAAGTAACTTAAAATAAAATATGAAACGACAATTTTGGAGTCAAGAATATGTAGTCATTTAATGTATTTTTTATTAGTTGGTATTTCTTTTGGATAAAGAGGAGTAGGCTCCAAAAAACTGCTCGCTCAAGGTCATTTGCTCGGGGAGCCGCCTTAAAGACACAACAGACTGATGTGCTGTTGACTGAAGATACACTGAAAACTTAGAAATAGTGTGCACCCTTCAGAAATGTTTATTGCCAATTTCAATCCAATAAACATTATATTTTACTGCTTCCAGCTGCGATGGAATGTAACTGCATTGACATGAAAACCCTGAATACAGGATATGATGTTTTCTACATTGGTCTGACTTATGAAGTTCTGGTAAGCATCTATAACAATCTTACTTATTACTAAGAATAATCACCTGCTCACAGTCTATAAACTGCACTGCAAGATAAAGTTTTATTAAATAAAAACTGCACATGTTTATTGTGTCTTCTGTAATGTCATAATTTATGTAAGTATTAAGAATGATATCAAACTATATTTGGAGGCATTGGATTGGGCTGCACATATTGTAGGCTGACTGGTGTTTTTTCTCTTATTTGTAAATTACTAACATAGCTTTAAGTCATCTTGATGTACTACTAACACTCAATGGACCGAAAAGTCTGAAATAAATGTTTTGAATTTGATATCAGTCTCAAAACTACTGAAGATATTTGTTTACAGACACCAAATGCAACTAAACTAGTATACACCCTGACGAAGCCTAAAGATGTTACGAGAAGGAGAGTTGTTGAGTTACTGGACTATGCCAAGAAGAGAGAGGCTAAAAAGGTAAGTTAAAAAACTGGGAAATAAAATCTATGTTATTTATTGATACAGTCGTACTGTATGGATCGGAATGTTGGGCTGTGAAGAAGATGGATGAAAAAAGATTTCATGTAGCAGAGATGAGAATGATGGATAAAATAAGGAATGAGTATATTAGAGGAAGTTTGAAAGTTGCGCCAGTTAGAGGTAAGTTGAAAGAGAATCGACTGTTGTGGTATGGGCATGTGATGAGGAGGGAAGAATCGCATGTGACTAAAAGAGTGATGAATATAAATTTTAATGTGGATGGATGGAGAGGGAGAAGAAGATGATATGAATGAAAAAGGTATAAATGATTGTGTGATGGTTGACAGAGGAGAATGGAAGAAAAAAACGTGTTGCGCCAACCCCAAGTAACATGGGATAAGGGCAGGAAGATGATTGATACAGTATTTAGATTGAGTAAATAGTATATTACTCTTCCAAAAAAATATGATACCTTGTTTTACTAATTTGTCTGTAATTTCTTAATGCAATATTATTTCATTGGGCCATTATTTATACCACATCTATACTAATATTATAAAGAGGAAAGATTTGTATTTTTGTATGTAACAAATAAACTTAAAATAGACTGGACTGATTTGAAAAATTCATTCAGCAATGGATAGCTACATTATCAGCGAGTAACTTAGACTATATTAAATCCCCATACTCCCACGGGAACGGGAAACCGCGTGACGACGTCCGCTAGTCCTGTATATCGTGATTGCCATGTCACCATGCACATTATCATCCAAAGCCTGACGTTACTCACTGTTGGGTATACACCTCTCTTTGCTTGCACCAAGATCCTCATTCCTTTACCAGCCTCACCCAGGATGTACCCACAATAGCATGCACACATTTACTGAATAATTGAAATATGGTATAAAAGAAAATTGCTTGTTTGTGTGTCTGTAATAGGTCTAGAAAGAAAGAAAGGAAAAGCATTTATTAGCCTGCACAGGACAAAACACACAAATTAAAATGGTGAAATTAACAGCAGGTACAACTAATAAAAATTAACAAAGAGAAAAAAGTAAAAAAAAGAAATAAAAAGAAACAAAATTGGTATGGGGCCAAAAGGCCCTATCTCAGCATGGTGCTGTAACATTAAAAAACGTTACAGCGCTAGTATTCTGATAGTCTTCTGTACTGCCCAAAGGATTTAATGCACTTTCCACCATCAGGATCAGAAAATTTATTCAAAACTATTTAAGAGTCCATCATGAAACGGTCTTCTCCATACATCTTTTTTATTGATGAAGAAACTGTGATCATACAACTTTGGCTGATTAAACCATTTTGTATTACAGAGCATGTGCAGGCAGCTACAAGTCCTCTTAGGACTCTTCAAGTCATACAAACCAGAATGTGTTCCTGAAGATGTACCAGCTATCCCCATCCACAGTGTCTTCAAGAAGATCAACCCGGACCTCCTTGATAGATTCAAAAGAAACCAGGTATAAAGAAGAAAAAAAATCATCATCATCTGCATAGCCTTTTCCCAACTATGTTGGGGTCGGCTTCCAGTCTAACCGGATGCAGCTGAATACCTGTATTTTACATGGAACGACTGCCTATCTGACCTCCACAACCCAGTTAGTACTGGGTAATACGATACCCCTTGTCAAACTTTTTGGGTAACTGACTACCTGTAATGATTGTCAAAGATCTGAAAATGACAGCTGGGACCGATGGTTTAACGTGCTTTCTGAAGCACAGAGGAAACCCGGTATGTAATAGGTGGTCACACACCCATCCACAGACCAACCGAGGCAAGCACGGCTTAACCTAAAGATCGACCAGAGCGGCTGTTTATTTATTATTTAGCCCCTTCTCCAAAGAAGAAAAAAAACAAAAAAAAATTACATTCATAGACAATTTTCTAAAGTGTTTGTTTATTTTAGGAAAACAGGAACACATTGCCTAGAGAAAAGCATTATCTTACATGGAATAATCCTATCAATTCTGTAAGTATACATTTTTGTTGCAACATGAATTTTAGAAGTTGGGTAGTTGAATATTATTTGTGTTAGATTGAGAGTCAATAAATAAATACTTTGCTTAGAACACTAGCTCCTATCTGTTCATATTCTCCTCTCCTGCCACTTTGAAAAAACTTTGAAAACAATGCTAAGCTTTGTTAAAACTTTTGTGTGGGTGCACACTATTCAGTGGTTATAGCATTTTTACCTATCTATTCTCCACATAATCTATCAATATTTTGTTTCTAAATATCATGTAATTATAGGAGCGTGGAAGGAATAAGAAAGCAGACCCGTTGGTGCCTAACATGGAAATCCTCAGTATTGGCTCAAAACAGTATGCTGACAAGGATCCACTTATAGACTTGCTTGATTTTACAGAGTAAGTAGTTACCAGTTAGATAAACATTAACTACAGTAGTTCCGAAGATTACCCACATATAAATTTACAAACAAATTTTACCTCTATATAAGTTTAGAAAAATACTTTTAGTTTGTGCTCATCTATATGCTCTTAACATCATCTGACCAAGATAATAATGTTATTTTTCATTACTCTCGGAAAGTAGGTCTGAAGTTGCCTGAGGAGCGGGTTGAAAGTAATACTTTTCAGCCCTAGGGAGAGTCGTTTTCAACTGACAGCTGTCAAATTATAGAAAAAATTAAACCATCTAATAGATATACACGGGCACTGATGCTGTTGTTTTGAATTTGGTAAGGAAGGAGTACAAGGGAATTCAATGGACCATGTTGTGTTGATCGAACAACGATGTATCTTGTTAACGTGTTGCATATGTCTCAAAAGGTTTTAGGTACTGTTAATTTTTCTATTGAACCATGTTCCAACTTTCTATGCCACAATGTAAAAATTGAAATAACATAAAGTTAAGAATTAATTAAAGAATATATTTTTTTAAATAACTTTATTACAATCATGTTTCAACTATTTCTTTAGAATAACATAGATTTGGGCAAATATTTACCATTTTTTCGATGATGAAAATGAAAAATAGGTAATGGCTGAATATACCTGGTCGGCCACAGAGAAAAAGCAAAATAAGCGGCAATCCGAACTTCATTCGTTTTTTCGAGTTGTTTCATGTTTTTATTTTTACTTTCCTTGTATTCGTAATGAAAGCAGTGTTTACCTCGGGTTAAAGACTTATTTAGTCCCTCGAACTATTAACGCCCTCGCTGCGCTCGGGCACCAAACCCCGTTCTTCTTAGCGTGTCGATGGCAAATAATTATTAAATATGTTTGGCCCAAAATTCAGCTATGCGAACTCCGCTCGCTGATGCAGTCATAAGGTCGTCAAGTGTGCAGGTGTCATGTGGTGGGCATGCGGCGCAAGATGGAAGATGGGCCATTGTCTGTGGAGACACGCCGCATACACATTTGAGATCTGAGCCGTCCGTAAACCCCCATCTGAGGAGATTGTCTTTGCTACGGCCGACCTGGGTTCGAAGTCTATTCAGAGATTTCCAAGTCAGTCATTACCAAACCCCGTATCGGGACTAGATAAGTTACTTTCACCCCTAGGGTAACAATGTACTATTTCTATTATTTATCTATATCCCCAGAAGCTTTGCTATAAACTACCCCTAACATAACCCATTGACATGGTCCACAGCCCAGTATCAGTGCTCCGCTGTAGCGTCCAGAGCTCCACGACGCGGCCGGCTCGCTTGCGCTCCCTGCTGTGTAACGAGACCGGCGTCGCCCTGCTGGCGGTCGCGTCGCACGCTGAGCAGCAGTTCTTGTCACATGACCTGCATTATCTGCTGAACAGTTGTGAGTATTGATGTAGCTGTGATATAAAAAAATAAAACCGACTTCAAAGCTTCAGAAGCTAGACCTTTGTTTGATTCATTTGGTGTTTTTGTCACCGGCTTCTGAAGCCAAACTTATTTTTCACATTTTTGTGTTTTTTTTTTTAAGTCGGTTTGATTTTTTGCAAAAAACACTTGCGTACCCTCAGAGCATACAGGCGTGATGTTACGTCATGATGTTGTATAAACAATAAACATCCAAGAGAATTGCAGCAATGACAACAAATTTGCTGTCTATTTTTGAAGAGTTCCATTGTATATCTCCGAAGATCAGCATCAGATCTTCACCAAATTTTAATGGGACTACCTCAGAAGTATATTCTTTCAATTAAAAAAAGAATTTTGAGAATCGGTCCACAAATGGGGGAGAAATGAGGTAACATACATAAAAAAAAATACATACACACGAACATATAACCCCCTCCTTTTTTGAAGTCAGTTAAAAAAGAGATGATCGTTGCGTTTTAAATAAATTAGCTAGCCAAATGATGCGACCAAGTCACCAAGTATAAATAATTTGGCAACATTAATTTTTGAACATAACATTAAATTACGCCTGTAGCCGGTTATTCATGGAAACTTAGCACCACTCATACAACTTGCGAGACTGAACGCGAAATAAGCGCGCTTCAAGCTTCAATAGTGGCTTAACTTGAGTAGAGTCAAAAGATACGAAATGAGTATTTTATAGCTGATTTAAATTAAAGTATTTAAGTAACAATGGTGTCGATTCTGTTGTGCACAAACTAAACTTAATTTTAGGCTATTGCTATCTTAATCTCTCTAATAAAACGAGAAAGAGACGGACGTAATTTAGAACTGTCAAATTTAAAGAAATGAAGGGTGCACGTAAAAACATGTCGACTAAAAACACGGTGAAGCGCAAGGCATAAACTAGTTTGACATCTCTAACTTAGTTCATAGCTATAGCCGTCCTTTTCTCGCACTGCCTTTTAGTAAAAGATAGCAATAGCCACAACAGAATCGACACCAGTATCTACATTTTTTTGCAGGTTTCCTAAACATATCGCCACACAGCTACAAAGAAAAGCAGGACCTACTGCACCGCTTGGCTATCCTGCAGCACACGCTGATGCAAGGCATTGCCGTCATCACCAGGTTCCTGGCGCAATACCTGCCCTTGTGGAACGAGAAGGATTTTTCTGCCGAGGTAATAATAAAGAGCTGCCGTAATGCACTCCAGTGGTCATAAGTGCGACTGCTGAGCTTTAGGTCCTGTGTTCGATTCCCAGGTCAGGCAAGCCATAGCAGCCACTGAGTATGTATTTGTGCCTGGTTGTTGGCATTAGGCTCGTCCCCTATTACTTGGTACTTAACACAACCGGCGATATGTGGGTGTACTGTTAACAAATTGTAGGTAATGAGCTCGGACGAAATCTCACCACTGATACGACTCTTTTTGCTTGTAGCATTCGGCCGTTTTTTTTTTTTTTTTCTCTTTCCTTCTCCGCGGCAATCTGTTGGACACAACAATAAGCCACTGCTTTGTCTGATACAAGCGTATCTGTTTAGGGTTTTTAGCTTGGTGAGACACTTCTTGGGTAGGTGTCTCATTCCATCCTGATGAATCTATCTTTTAGGTTTGGGACACTATGTCTCTTCAGTCTTGTATGTTGAAGGCCTTGATTTCCACTGAGTTTGAGGGCTACTTCTATCTAGTTACTTCCGCTTTGTCCATATGTGATTTTTCCATGTCAGTCTTCGATCCAAATGCATACCCAAATATTTTGCATTGTCATCTTGCGGGATTTCTTCATTGGGTGGACACGTGTCCCTTCGGAGAGTAAAGGTCACATGTGTTGATTTACTTTGATTTGCGTGTATTCGCCAGATTTTGAACCATTCTTCAATTTTGTCAATGTGGTGTTGTAGATGTTCTGATGCGGTATCTGGATTTGTGTGTGTCGATAGTAAGGCTGTATCGTCTATGTTGCAACCGTAGTCTTGTCTGATGTTGGTATGTCGGCAGTATATATGGTGTACAGAACTGGTCCCAGTATACTTCCCTGTGGTACTCCTGATTTGATCTCACACAAGTCGGAAAGTTCGTCGTTGAACTTTACTTCAAAACATCGCTTGCTGAGATAAGATTTTATTATATGGTGGCCGCTATTGAAGCGCTTATTTAGGGCGACTACATGAGCTAAACGCGAGTTTTATAATGCAAAAATAGTAGATTGTATCATAAGGGAGCAAAATAATATTTTTACGGCGAGGGCGCTTTTTTGAATCCAGAGCGAAGTGAGGGATTCTAGAGTAGAATCCCGAGCGTAGCGAGGGATTCTTTAATAGAATCCTGAACGTAGCGAGGGATTCAAAGTACGTCGCCCGAGCAAAAAAATATTTTGCGCCCAAGTGATACACTCTACTTTTCATCACCCACTATGAGAAAATAAAAGGCGCCTCATAATTTTAACCGACTTCAAAAAGGAGGAGGTAATTCGACTGTTTTTTTTATGTATTTACACCGATTACGCTGATATTTATGAGCCGATTGACGTGATTATTCTTTAGTTTGATGCGGAATAGTTGCCATTTGGTCCTATAAAAATGAAACATAGTTTGGCCCAGTAGTTTTCATTTTATGAACATTTTGACTTCAGTCGTATGGTCTAATTTCAACATGTAAAATAAATGCATAGTAGGTGTGTATTGGGGAACTTGGATCAAGAGATCCAAGTACCCCAATACACAATTCAAAATGAGTGTTGCATTCAGAATCCTCTATTCAAAATGACGGTTGTATTCAGAATCCTCTATTCAAATTGAGTGTTGTATTCAGAATCCTCTATTCAAATTGAGTGTTGTATTCAGAATCATCTATTCAAAACGAATGCTGATATTCGGAATCGAGATTCAAAACAAATGCTGTACTCGGAATCCTTCATTCTATGTGAATGTTGTATTCCAGTTAGTGAAAAGATACTGGTATTCACATAATCGTGTTAAACTGTTATAACTTTTTTAAGTTCAACAAAATAAAATGTTTATAAAATATGTTACCTATAAATAATAATCTATTGCAACAAGTGAAGGTGCCCACCATTCACTTACAATTTTTTTTATTCGTATGTCATGATACATATGCGTGTAATATAGGTATATTAATGCGTGTGTGTATGTGTGTGTGTGGGTGAATGGGGGGCGAGCTCACAAACAGCATTCGTATCATTAAATATTATGTGCTGTTCATACTAGAATTTACATGCTGTTCCATATTTTAGGTGAGCCGTTGCCTCTGTTTTATATTTAAGTCCTTATAATGTAACGAATACAGGTGTTAAAAATAAAACAAAAATGTTGGTTATCTCAATATTTATATTGCTGCTTATTTTAAAAGAACATTATTTTCAACACACCACTTATTTAAACAAAATACATTTTTTAAGGCACAAATATTAGTATGATTGATACAACTTATAATATCTGGTGAAGTAGAATATTGTTTATACAATGTTAGTATACTTGGACACTGCTTACTTTCTAAATTATATACATTATCAATTTTGAATATATCTTTTAACCATAACACTTTTTCGTTACCTTTCGCGAATATAGTCTTATTCTTAAAAAAAAAATCAAAGTGAGCTTTATAGCTAAAATATGGTACAAAACCTTCATTCCAACGTATTCCTCTGTTTTTTTCAATCCAAGCTACTTGTAACCGTTCTTTTTTCGTTAAGTCATAAAATGGTCGTGGTGGTTTTATCAACAGTATTTGTCTGCGGCCTTCATACATCATTGCTATTTCTTTTGGAATAAATTTGTTTTCTTCATCCTTAAACCCCTGGACATCCACAATAACATTCATGATAATTTTCTAACAATATTACTCAAAGGTTTGTATTCGAAAAGTCGATCGTTTATTATTAAACAATAAGCAGATGTATTATCTGGAATATCTTCTGAACATTCGATTTCTAATCGCACATCGACCGGTCCAGTTTTAAGCGTTTCGTTTTGTCTTGAACAATCAATTACAAAAAGTGGAGCAATTTCTTTGAATTGATTTAAGCTAAGCAACGGATCTATGCCCAAGTTGTAATACGACTGACGAAAGTTAGCATACATTTCGTATAATATACTGTATTTGTTTTCATCAAATTTCAGATTAAGTGAGTCATATGGATAATATTGCGAATTTAAAAATAACTTAATATTGCTTAGATTACAATTATCGAATAAGGATGAACTTTTAGTTTGATTAGTTTTTCGGTTGGTTTGCAAACCAAATATAACAAACCTTGGTTTCTCTAATTTGTGAAGTTGTCTTTACCGACCATGAATGCTTTGTTGTTTTTGGTAATAGCGGATATTCATACAAATCCCAATTCCTAAACGCCAACTGTATGGACCGGTCTCTTTCCAAACTTTTAAGCAATAATAATTTGTTACGATCAGAGACTTTGATATGCGGCACACGCCATTGTATTTTTTGTATATCTATTTCTAGGATATCATTTTTATCCATAAGCACACTGTTCAGTGCCGAGCTGCTTCTTTGTAAAATTAGTTCATGTTTACAATTAATTATTATTTTGTTATAATCTTCTGCAAATCCCAATATTCTATTCATTGGTACAATAACGCTAAAATGTCCTTTTCCTATTTTTGTACCATTTACGTTCCACCCCCAAATTGCTGCAGCTTTACTTTCACCTTCATTCATCGAGACGTACGATTTTAAAGTTGTTGTGATACCAGCATTTTTAATGCGATCGATTTCAACACCATTTATTTCGTATCTGATATCTTGAAACAAATATAAGATTGGGTTGTTTATGAAATTAACATCTTTTTTTATTATTTTTCCTGCAGGATCTTTAGTAGATACACTTGCATAAAAAATGGAACTGTTGCAGGGTAATACATACAAATCTTGATGATGAATGGGTATCCTGATTTCATCGTTTTCTTTAAAACTAGAATTATATGGATTGTAGCTATGAATTTCATAACTTTCGATAGAGTTGTCATGTTGCGCTAAATCTGTTATTTGAAGCATGTTATTATTATTTTAATTTCAATCCGATATCTCTGAGAAATCTTTTATTCTCTTTAGTAATTTTGATTTGTCTTTTAATGTTTATAGTGTTGATACGTCTGACTTCTTTGGAAACAGGTACTGAAATATTACATTTTCTTCTCACGTTAGGCGTTTTATTAAAAACTATCATGTTGTTCCTAGGTATAAACAAAATAGATAGTATTAAATTACTAATTGTAAATTTAGCTCAATTATTATTTACAATGTGAGTAGTTATTATCATCACATGCAATCAAACAATGTGAGTAGTTTATCAGGGTATAAACTTTTATATCTGTTCTATTTACGTTACAAGGACCTCTAACTGTATTAATAAAAAATAAAAAAATATATTATGCTACTTTATTATCTTTCCAAAATGACTTAAGAAATTTTAAACACAAGTGTCCACAATTATACAAATGATCACGCTGCACGTTTTCATAATTATACTGAATGTTATTTCCTACATATTTCATAAATTCTTTTGGAGGTTTTAAATTACCATAACTGTCAAAATATTCAATGTATTCATTTATTTTGCCATAGGCTACCCAATGACTACCAGAGTTTTCAGAAGAGTCAAGATTAATTACTCCACATTCTATCGGTAAAACTTTATCTGGTAATGTATCTCTCATAAACACGCCTCGGAAGAATGGCACATTATTCGAGTGTTTGATTATGTCAATATTAGTTAAAGCTCTATTGGGTAGCCGAGATTTCAGTTTTTTTTCTTCGTTAAGTAAATGCCTAAACCATCCTTGTAATGCTTGAGATGTAATCCTCTTCCAATGAATAACGCCTCCATTTCCTTGTTGTGTCGTTCTGCTTCACACAATTGCTTCTTAGCTGTTTTATATGCGTTAATTGCTTTTGCGATACCAGCAGCGCCTCCTGCTAAACTACCAGCAGCAGATAATCCAGCAAATATTGGTACTAAAGGAAGAAATCCTCCAGTTTTTGGTACTGGTATAATCCTAGGTAATTTGATTGGTGTATCTGATACAAATTCTTTTGCTGCTGCGTATGCCAATTCCATCAATGCTTTCTTACATGGTGGTTTTAATTTTGTAATACGCTTTTTAGTATGACTAACAATCTTTCTAAGAGTTTTCTTAAAACCAGCTCCTGTTTTTACTTTATTGATGTTTTTGTTGAATGCTGATGAAACTGTTTTTTTGTTGCCTGGAATACCTCGCTTGGTTTTCATTGCTATTCCTTTATTTTATTTCGGAGTAATAGAATCGTATTTAATATATACAAATATAAGTCTTTTTTGTTTTAAGAACAAATACATAATGAATAGAAAAAATACGTGTATTTGTTTAAATACATATTAGAACAGTTTTTTCTTTGGCCCACTTAAAATGCATTTGTTTTATCTATCCAGCTGTTCTCGCTAGTAGGAAGTCCAAGCCACTTGATTCCCTTTTCTTTTCAATACCTTTTCAACTAAGTACAAATCAGGATGGATGGTTTTTTGAAGTTCTTGAGCATAAAACGCTCCTAGTATTGGCCGACATCTTGCATCTTCTATCAAGTAAGTTAACGGATTAGTTTCTTGTATTGTTTTTATCTTAAATATTTCTGTTGACCAATTAGGATAATAGCCTTTATCAAAACATCCTTTGTATTTACTTATTCTTACAAAATCACCAACACTAAGCTTCCTACACTTAGCGTTTTTCTTACATTTAGACATTTGAATATATCTTTGCATTATGTTTGTTTTATTGCTATGATTTACAGAAGCAGGAGGTTGTCCCACAGTTCTATGAGTAGTATTATTGTATTCATTTACAATTTTGTTGAGCGTTCCATTCATCCACTTGTAATTACCGTTAAGACTAAACTCTTTGTATAATTTATTTTTTAATGTCCTTATTAATCTTTCTACAATAGAGGCTTTTTTAGTAGAATACGTTGAATAATGATTAATTTTATACTTTGTAACAATATTTTTTAATTTCTCATTATAAAACTCTTTTCCCAGATCAGTTTGCAAATTTCTTGGAACACGTCCTTTAAGCAATAGACTTTCAAATGCTTTTGACACCTGTTGTTTATTTTTTTGTTTTAGAGGAACTGTCCAAGCATATTTTGAAAAAGTGTCTATGATTGCAAGTATATATTTGTAACCACCATTCACTTTTGAAATTGCTAGCATGTCCATTAAATCTGCTTGCCAGAGATCGTCGATATCTTTAAGTATGACCTGTCTTCTTGGAAAGTTAACCCTAGCACATTTATGAATTTCGTTTATGACATCTACTTTGCTCATAATGCTTATTTAATTTTCCTGCAATTTCTTTCAACATAATATTTTTTTCAAGATTTCTTACTTTGTCATTTAAAATTGAAATCAGTTTATTCAGTTGCTCTATTTGTATGCAAGTATTAACTTTGAGTTTTTCGATTTGCTCTTCACTAATATTTTTACCCGATTCAATTTCTTTTATTGTATTTTTGATCTCATCACCTTCTACTCTTACATTTCTTTCATTTATGACTGATGTTTTATTTGTACGAACACAATTATTTATAAGTTGATTCATGTCGTAAAATGCTTTGGTAACTGAGAGCATTCCAAAGCTTTTTAGTCTTTTATAATATCGGCTTCTTTTAACTCTTCTATAATTGATAGAATTTCATTGTCATGATTAGTATTACCAGCATTTTTTAACCTTTCAATTAGTTCATTAGGGTCATCCCAGTAAACGTAATCGGTGTTACTTTTATATTTTTTTAATTTGGGCAAAAAACCACCGCTTTTTTCTCCCATTATCTGTCCTTCTTCTTGCACATAACTATTTTGCGAAAACAAAGGTTTAATAATTTGACGATATTTCAAACTTTTATCACCTTTTATCTGACCATTAGGATGAAAGTCTCTTTTGTGTGCGTGTGTATTATGAAGCATATCTTTATAGACAATTTTATCTTGTTCGGTAACCAAATTAAGGTCAGGTTTACTGCGTACCAAAAGTTCCTTTAGGCCTGGTGTTAATTCATAAGGCCTTTGATCAATAGTGACTATATTGATTTTGGGTGAATTACTGCTCTTATTTGTAATTGAAAACGAAACCTTGCTATTCCCCATCATTAGTTTTTTATCTTCACTACGTATCCCAAATGGGACATTCATGTTATCATAGATTTCCATCAAATCTTCTTTATTTAATGAAACCAGTGTATCATTAGAATCTTTAAAAGGATTTCTTGTAAAAACGTCTTTATAACACTCAGAATCTTCATTTGAATCTTCATTAGAATCTTTAAAAGGATTTCTTGTAAGAACGTCTTTATAACACTCTAAATCTTCATTTGAATCTGTTTTTATACATTCTTTAAAACTCTCATAATCTGGAGCATAATCTATTGATGAGCTGGATCTTCTAAATGTGTCATCTTTTGAAATGTCCAATTTTGGCTTAATTTTATCATTCGCTTTAATCAATGTTTCTAGTGGATCTGTTATTGGTTTGAAGACCTTTTTAAATTTTAAATGAGCTGTATCTTCTTCATTTTGTATTGTTTTAATTTTATTTTTTATACTATCGACTGACTTTATCAATTGTTCTTTAATATTAACCTGCATAATGATTTTTAATTATAACCCATCCGTTATTTACAGATATCAGATTTCGTTTGATATATTTTCTGTAATGAGGTGATATATATATATCTATATATATATATATATATATATAATTTTTAGAAGTATATAAATATGTCAAAGCCTTGCCTGTATCTACCTTCATTTAGAGGACAATCTTTATTAATTAATAAAAAGTCAAAGCGGTCTTTCCAAATAGCAGAGCAAAGTTTTTTAAATTCAATCCATTCGATATCTGTATTCACGTGCTCATTATATATATGTTTTAAGTTTACCTCGTCTTGTTTAAAGATAATCAAAAGATTGACATTATCTCGTATAAGTTGTTTAGGTATTTTAGAATAGGTTTGTGATAAGTAAAAACAATCTATCTGTTTATGTCTCCCCATTGCAAAGTAATTACGGATATTGATTTGATTTTCGCATGCTACATCGTCAAAAATCATTACTGCATTCGCTAAAGCATCATTAGGGTGTATGACTTCTTTATTATCACTGAAGACAAAGAAGTTGGCACCTGGTATGTAGCTCATAACTTGTTTTAAAAAACAATATTTTGGCTGGAAAGCCGTCTTCGAGTATAAGTATATATGCTTAAACTTGAGACCATTTTCATGTAATATTAAATTAAGCATTATGTTAGTTTTTCCACAGTTAGATGGACCGCATATTATACATCTAATAGTATTAGGCAAGAGTGCACTATGTTTCACTTTACATGATTGATTTTCTAATTTTATATTATTAACTTCTAAAGTGTGTGGTTGCTTGATGAACTTCATTGTGAAATGTAAAATAAGTGTAAATGACGTGAGTTTATATAGGGATCAATAAATAAAATAACGTTCGATGTCATTACATATCCGTTTATTCACAAACACCATAATACTTAATGCTGTAAAGTAAATTAATAGCTAAAGGTAAATAATACATATTTATGTATAAGATATAAACTATAATACAACGTTATAGTGACCCCAAGGTAATGTTTTGATCTGATTTGGAAGTATATATCTTTTATCGTCATTTCTATTCATCACCAGTTTATTTACTTGTTGCGAATACAAAACATGTTTGATTGATTTAATCATATTCATCTTACATGATCTACTTTCATCATCAAATAATGATTTATTGTAATGCATCATCTCTAGCCTGTTAGTTACAGAGTTTGAAATACCTTTTGCTTTTTTTATTTCAGTTTTAGAAGCCGACAAACAGTAAAGTTTTGCTCTTAGACCAGTAAATTCATTGATTACATCTCCACCTAGTTCATCTTTAAATAGACCAGGTACTTTGGCATTTACCCGAGGTATTAAATATGGGTTATCTAAATCAAAATTACTTGTATCAAATTTCTTTAAATTATTTTTTATATCTTGGTAAATATCTTCCGTGTAAAATAAATAAAGAAGACTGTCAGTGTCTGTGTAACATAGCCTAACATTATTCTTATATATTTTTTTAATATTATAATGATATTGATATAGGTGTAACTTAGCATATTCTAAAACAGTAAAACCTATATAAATCGGTCTGTCTAAAACAATTCTCTCGGGTTTCAGTTGCACAGCTACAAAGTTTTCCGAAAATATCGATACACATTTTAAATTAGGTTTACAAATTAGTTTTTCAGCACAGAGTTGTTTATTTGTCACATTTTCTTTGTCCATCCATTTTGTAGCTAGTTTAATATCTACCTGTTTACGTTTGTTTTCTATCGTTTTACCAAAAATAGAATTATTTAAAAGCTTAAAAAAGTCTTTCTCAAATGCAGTTACAGATGCTTGACGCAGGGTAGTATTTAAATCAATATATTTTTTTAAATATTCTTCTTGTCGGAAAGAAATAATTCGGTGAATTTTTCTTAGGACTAGCCCAGATTTTAAACACTGCTTTAAGTGCATATAATGAATTACATAGTTAAATTTATCATATAAATTAGCTATGAGTTTAGCCGTCTTTCCTCCAGGGGGTATGAATTTCTCTGGAGCAAAAGGCAAATCACTATGAAAATCATGGATGGATTCAGGATATTCGAGATCTACCTCTAAAATGAAGCCATATTTGTTGTCATCAGATACGCTCATTATATCGAAACAGTTAATTTCCTTCTGATTTAAAAATCTAAATTCTGAAATTGGGATTTTTTGTCATTGCATATCCATACAAATTGTTGCAATCGAGATAAATCAAATAGCTAGACGGTTGTAGATCATTGTATTCTGATAGATAAGGATTATTTGCTTTTGCATGACGTAGTGAGCACTGAGCCAAACCACCACGTATGCCCTTTTCTAACATTTGATAAATTTCTAAGTCATTAATCAAGTCCAACTCAACACGTGTATAGAGCAACATAGCATCCCAGCTTAAACTAGGTGCCGTTACATAGTACCCGGGGTCTAACTTATAATATTTTAAGCTTATTTTACGAAAATTTTCAAATATATCACACAGTAATAAAACATCACATTTTAAATATAAATCAGTATACTCGCCGATAGTATTGATTTTAAATGCATTCCATACAGTTTTTGCGTGTTCATATTCTTTATCGCTAATGTGTTCCATTTTCAAAGTGTTATAAAAGTATTTTTTATGAGGGAGTGTTGTTTCTTCGTACTTGTCCCAAGTGTTAATATAATCATAAGGATAAATACCTTTCTTTTTTAACAAATTAAAGTTTTCATCATTGAATTCTGCTGATAAATGAACAAAGTCGTGATCTGATAAACTTTTACTAAGTGCATCTAAACTAGAGCTTAAAAATTGAAACGAATCTATGAATTTTATTTGAATAGAACGGTCTCCATTCTCGCTATGTATATATTTGGTAATAGTTAAATACTTTTCCTTAGTTTTTGGTATAATTTTTATATCACCTTCATGTCTCACTAATTCTTCTATAAAGAGATGGGAGTCGTAATTCGATAAATTATGAAAAAATACTGGTATGAATGGACATACTCTAAACATTAAGTTACATTGAACATGTGCAGGTCCTCTATACTTTCCTGTCACATGATCGTGGTCACGCACCTTATCATGGAATAATAACTGATCACAAATATGACAAATACTAGCATTGTTATAACTGATTTGCTCTTTTTTTGTTAAAGGTATCATTGGTTTTCTTATCGATAATATTTCATTTATTTTCTTCACATCTTCTATTAATCTAGTAACAAATACTTCAACACAGTCAGGGCCTCTATATGTAACATATTTATTCTGGCTTGGATCGTTTGAACAACATAGATAGTATCCAAAACATGAGGGATGGATGGATGGGAGGGATGTTTTTTGAAATTATGTGTTTTTTCAGATTTTGTTTCGAAACAACTCTTTAGTAGACTTTCAAAGTCTGCATAAATAACATAATTAATTTTTTGTTTTCTTTCAAAATTCTTAAAACCGAGTTTACTATTCTTTTCGGGCAAAATTGATAAAACTTTTGAACAGATATGAGATCTATATTTATTTTCACTGCTATAGAATTGTAAACATGATTCACACAGCAAAAAAACACCTTTATGACATGTTACTTGTCGTCTTACTAATCGTGTCAGATTTTTAATAAGACAGTAATGACTTAATCCTTTTCTTTCTAAATATAACAAATTTACATGTACAGTTTTTCTGTTATTTGTTAAATACAGAGGTCCAGTCACGTTTTCGCTCTTTTTATCTACTCCATAAATATTAATACTTATGTTGTTGTTTGTTTCAAATAGTTTTATGTCTTGATATGAGACAGGAAAAGACATACCATCAATATTTAATTCAGAACTGTAGTGCGGATACGATTGAGTCCTGCTTACGTTCATCTTAGCAGGGAACAAAGCAGCTACCACACTCCATAAAAAGCAATGATTGTCATTATTTTGTATATTTATACAACTTTTGGAATTCTTAATTCTTGTTGGCAAATCTAAATATGTACCTCCTCTCATTGGACAATATTTATTCACATTGATTTCTAGATGACTTATAGAATGATAAGACCATCCAGAGTCTTTGTGCTCGAATTCAGACATTTTACATTTTTAATGGTCGTGTACGGTCAGCAACCGCACATTGTACTTTAGTTAACCTAGTTAAAATACTGCAAATTTTGTTATTTATAAAAATGTAGTATCGTCACGTACGCAAGTACGTCAGTCTTCGGTTTAATATCGAGCTCGCGCAACATCTAACATTTTGTGACTTTTTGTAACATTTTCTATTATTTTCTTATTACATTATTTTAGTGCAATTTCCCATTAAATACCTTTGAACATTAACATTTATTTTATTAACATTTTTAACATTAAGTGTAAAGGCTCATGCCCTTACATTTTGGTCCTTCGAGCCGTTAAGAGTAAAATCAGTGCCGTGGTACGTTTTCACTCGCGGGAACAGTTGAACATTAAACTCGAACATTCAACAGAACATTAAACAGAACATTCAACAGAACATTCAACAGAACATTCAACAGAACATTAAAAACAGTGTGAACAGTGATATTAAGTGAGAATTACACAGATCGAGGTGGAGCGTAAGCAGCTAATCCGGTGAGCACGTTCCATTTTACCTAATTTTCGGGAATTTTGGATTTATAGTCTGCACTAAGCACCGGATAACAACAATGACTTCTTACGATGCTTTACTTAACTCTCAATCTACAAATCTTGAGGCTATCAAACGAATAAATGAAAAGTTTAAAAAAGATAGTTCTACACGTAAAAACACTCTTGAGTATCATGATGACAGACTTGTAAAGCTGGAGGAGTATTGGAGTGAGTTTAAACAGAACGACATCCAATTATCCATGTTTGAAGGCAAGAAGTCTGGACCTTACTATGAGAATCGCATTTACGAACGCTTGGAACAAATATACGAGGAAACGAAGTGTATGATAAGTAAGTCGAAACAAAGATTACTGGCTAAAATCGAGGACGATAACTTTACTTCGTTTAGTCAGTTGCAAAAACAGGAAGAAAGGCCGTGTGTTCAAGAGAATATTCGAGAAGAACAGGAGAGCGATGAGATCGCGGATGATGTGAAGAACACTTCAAATGAAGAGTTAGTCGTGGACCAACGGACTAAAGATATGATGAATGAGCAGCGGTCGAACATCAAGGCTTTTGAGAGAACAGTACGGAACATGGACATTGAAAATTTAAAAGAAAAGTGGCAACTTGAAGATAAGTTGAGGACAGTTACGCAACGTTGGGAAAAGGTCGATAGCACTTATTGGAAGCTCGATAACATGTTGGTCAACACGCAAGCATTTGAAAGCGATTATAATAGATTAGAAAGGCTGTATGAATTCAGCAAGGAACAAATTAACAAGAGGATTTGGGATAACAAACATCAGGAAAAATCTACGCCAAAAATTGAACTTCCAATTTTCAGTGGTAGCTATGCACAGTGGACAACATTTAAGGACTTGTTCGTGGAAATCGTGCATCGTAACACTTTTATCTCTAATGCTCAAAAAATGCAACATTTGAAGGCGAAATTAAAGGGAGAGCCCGAGCGATTGATACAGCACATGAACATTAGCGTTGATAACTACGAAGCTAGTTGGCAGATACTTCAACAGAGGTACGATAATAAGAGACTATTATTTACCTACCAAGCAAACATTTTACTGAGTCTACCCAACATACAAACTCCAACGGCATCTCTCCTAAAAAGGATGCATGATACGACCATTGAGTGCCTTCAGGCTATTAAGAATCTGCAATACGATATTGCTAGCTGGGACCCCTTAGTGGTACACATTTTAATGCAAAAGTTGGACGCAGACACACGCCAGGCTTTCAAAGAATCCATGGAAAATCCAAGGGAAATGCCACCTCTAAACGAGTTCCTGAAATTCATGGAACCAAGTACATTTATATGTTCACTAAACAAACCAACACGTAACATGAAAAATCAGCAAATTCCATGCGAAATCGGCGCAATAACAAACATAACATTATCAAAATGTATCTACACATCCGAATCCTGCAACAATAAATGGACACCATTACAAAAACCTAACACCTGGCTCTATGGCTGCTGCACGGATTGCCAACTGCAAATAATCTGTGAAGGTCGTATCGTCGTCGACTACAAAGGCAATACATTCAACGGGAATTTTAGAAGCCAAAGAAGGATGTATAATTAGAAACAACGAAGAAACATATTATACACAAGTTTACTACACAAACAATATTTATGTCAGCCCTAAAATACCACTGATAGATCTGGATGACATCAACAATTTAACATCTGTCCAGCCGCTCGATTTATCAACTAGACAACAGAACACCCAATTTGTAAGAAACGATTATGAAAAGCTTCATAACTCATTGAAAGAATTGGAAGATCAAACGAAACAGGCTGAAATGACGCAACACGATGTGCACCAACCAATACATCGTTTCATACTCTACGATGGGACTTCTGATCTTGTCAATAGTCGTCGCGGGAGGAGCCTACGTGTGCTGGAAACGCAGCGGCAAGGTCACCGTCAGTGACACCGGCGCGTCCACCAGATTACCGCCACGGAAGCCACCAAGAGCTGCAGCATCCACTGAAAACATAGAACTTACCTATGCGACACCTCATTCTTTTAACATTTGACCTATAATCATTTTAATTAACATTGTTTTCATTTCATGATTTGTATTTATATTGGTAAAATAGTCTTTAATAGGTTATCTTACTTTTTGCCCCGCCAAGATGTACGGTCAGCAACCGCACATTGTACTTTAGTTAACCTAGTTAAAATACTGCAAATTTTGTTATTTATAAAAATGTAGTATCGTCACGTACGCAAGTACGTCAGTCTTCGGTTTAATATCGAGCTCGCGCAACATCTAACATTTTGTGACTTTTTGTAACATTTTCTATTATTTTCTTATTACATTATTTTAGTGCAATTTCCCATTAAATACCTTTGAACATTAACATTTATTTTATTAACATTTTTAACATTAAGTGTAAAGGCTCATGCCCTTACAGGTCGGTTACTTTCGAATACAACTCATCAATATCTGTGTTATTACAAATAATTTCATATTTCGTATTGAATGACTTAAGTTGTTGCTCACCCGTTTTTGGTAAGACAAAGTGGGCAAACAATTCGAAATTAATCTTGAGACAAGTATTTTTCGTTAAAGATGTATATATAAGTTTCAGGACATCATTTTTATTCTGACACAAGAATGCCTCCGGTGTGAGGTATTCAGCATCTTGTGCAGGATTTAAACGATATGTCATGATTCTGTTTTTGAAAGCACTTGCAATCATATAAATATTTTCAAATTCGCTTTGCAATAAACTATTAGACTTGTGAATATTGGTTCTCAAATGATACTTGAATTCATTAATCGGTAATTTCATGAGACATGTTTTACATTCTTTATATTCTGGATTATTTGTATATTGCATTCGGTGAGTAGACAGGGTTTGTACTGTAAATAAAACAAAAAGATAATATTATAGAAAAGTTACATTATATTATGATTTTATACATTACATTCTACAACAACATAATATAATGACAAATCATAATATAGTAATATTATGATTTGTCCACCCTAGGAATATTTTATGTATGCAAATACCTTATAACTATTTTATTAATATTCTAATAGATGCTAAAATTAAATTAATTAGGTAAATGATTAATAAAATGATTAAAACAAGTAAGTGAGTAATTAATATAACAGAATTGCTAAAAAATAACTGTTGACATAATCTAAGGGACAGTGCTTGAACTCTTTATGGGTTTCTTTTAAAAAATCTTGTAAATGCTTCCATGCTGGCGTATCATCATTAGTACGATTTTTTACACTTATAATTGCATGCCTCCAACGATTTATAGGCGATATACGCTCTATCTCACTGTGATCATAAATCTTTAGTTCTATGAAAAATTTGCCCTTTTTGCTTTCATAAGTTTGTTTACTTATACCGTTGGCTACTCTACGGGTATAATACGAATGCAATGGCGCTGTTTTCTTACTCAAGCTACTTCCAGCGGTCTCCTCTTCCTGCTCATCGTCGCTGTCGGTTCCGAATAGATCGTGTGCTGAGGGTTTCATGGCGCTGATAGGCTTGATTGTGGTCTTAATGTGTTTCTTCTTCTTCTTAATATCTGTGTTCGACGATTCTTCCTCCGCCAACCTCTTGCCAGTCAGTGACGAAGATGACGCTCTGGGAGATGACGCTCTGGGGTTCTTCAGATTTTTCAACTGCTGCTGCTGATGCTCGGTTTCATCATCGGAAGAGAAAAGTTGAGTAGCTGTTTGTTTCGACCTGCAACAATATATATTTATGTATTAGACAAGAAAGAAAAACATTTCGCAAGGCACAGTTCAGTACATGATTGAATTATATTGCTTTAATTGAGAGAATAGATTAAATGTATGAGAAAAGGTAGATAAAAAGGAGAAAGGTATTTAATCATTTGGGAGGAAATGAATAAATAAAATGAGTAAATGGATAAAATGATTGAATCGAGGAATAAATGAAACGGTTGAATACATAAAATATGTGAATCTAGATGAAATTATTCAGAGGACTGAATGAAAAGATAATAAATTACTTACATTTCGAAGTCTGCTGATTTTTGCTTGTTGTACTTGTGTTTTGTTTTTGATGTAGAAATTCAGGAGCACCAAGTCCTTCCACTGATGGTTTGTTGGTGAACTGTTGCCTTCGACCGTTTATATAGGCGTAAAAACCGATCAAGTACGAGTCGGCCTCACGCATGAAGGGTTCCGTACCATAAACTATACAACGTTAGACAAAACGGTAAAAAAAATCACGTTTATTGTATGCGAGCCCCCACTTAAATATTTATTTTATTTTGATTTTAGTATTTGTTAATATAGCGGTAACAGAAATACATCATCTATGAAAATTTCAACTGTCTAGCTATCACGATTCATGAGTTACAGCCTGGCGACAGATAGACGGATAGACGGACAGTGGAGTCTTAGTAACAGGGTCCCGTTTTTACCCTTTGCGTACGGAACCCTAAAAACGACCACCTACGAACCAAATTTGTAAAAATGCATACATACAAAAATTAGTTCATCCCAAACATTGCAAGCACAGCATTTATACATCGACAAAAATCTGTAGACGAGCGTTATAACCGTGGAGTTTTAAACGCTTAATTCATTTGTCAAAGCGGGTGCCGCTAACAATTCTTAGAATATCAATTGTCTCATATGCAACTCTTTAGAGATTAAATGAAAACGTACTTTTATCATAATTCTCTTGCCTTTATCCGAATTCATTTAGGGTCGGCGCAGTAAGTCTTCTTTCTCCATACTTCTCTATTTTTTCGTCAACTCATCAGACGTACTTATATTATTAATTTAAAGTACAATTTTATATTGTATGTGTTAGAGAGGGACAAACGCTGCGTTTAAGACGCTCGTCTGTAGATTTCAGTCTTCGATCAACAATCAGTGCATCCTTGTTTCCACAAATTCCAAGCTACGTGGGGAGCCGTAAGTTTTGAAATACATTACATACATAAAAACGAAATCAAATTGAACCTTAATAACAAAGAAAAAAAATGGGTTAGTACCTATATAAACCAGCCAAGATACCAGAAAACAAGCATTCAAGTGGTCTTATCTGCTCTACGATGTCGGTAAGTAAATATTTTATCAAAAATATATAATATTATAATTTAATTTTCAATATTTACAGTAGGATCTATTCTAAGGTAGTTCATTGTCTTCATCAACTTATTTAATTAATAATAAGTACTTCTTTGTTTCAGATGTCCAGTGATAATTTCCCTACTAATTCTTCATACTCACCAATTCCTGCTGATCAAACCCTACGTCATAAAGTGGTCAACTATTTGGAGAGAGAAAGACCATTTCAACCATTTCAATTTGAAGACACACCACCATGCAGCAATAGTAGCAACAGTAACAAAAATAATAATAAAAGACGAAGAAATGACGTTGTATACTCATACATACAGAAACCATCAACAGGTCATCGCAGTAAAATAATACGAATACAAATTTTTGACGCCGAAGAATTCACAAACTCGCCATGTGATTGTAGCGCTAATATCTGTGTCCAACATGTTATGGGCAATGTATTTAATGACGATATCTATAAATGTGTTAAGGATATTGTAAGCAAATTGCATAAAAAGATGTGAATAAACCAGCAATTCCATTTCACTTGTTTTATTTCCATTACTTCTGCTAAAAAAATCACCTACCTACACATAATACATATAGTCACATTTAGCAAACATACAACTTTGCATACACCACGAGTCAAATTATATTGAACTTAATTATAGTTACATTTAGCAAACATACAACTTTGCATACACCACGAGTCAAATTATATTGAACTTAATTACCCATTTAAAACTTCATTATTTTATGAGAACACTCACATTTATATATGCATGTACTTTTGATTATTCATGTCGGTACTCATTATGTAAACTTATTTATATAATAGAGTCTTGGTAATTACCCTGAGATCCTAATGGTAGAAGTCTCATTCCGAATAAAGCATTCTAAATAGAAGATTTTGAATAGAGGTCTCATTTCGAATTGTTTTCAACATTCACTCTGAAGAGATGATTCTGAGTACAACACTCAATTTGAATAAAGGATTCAAATTGAGTTCCTTCCGTTCCTTCGGCTCACTCCGTTTGCCTCCGTCACTCTCGGTGGAGTAGAATGCCCAATAATATAAATGTGAGCCGATGGAACGGAAGGTAGATTAGAATGCCCAATAACATAAATAAAATCCGCCGCACCTATTCCACTATTTTAGTTCTAACACTCAAAAATCCTAAATACTGATTCAGCGGCTATTCCACCCGATGGAGTATGAACTCCTGCGTTATGCTGTAAAATACTGGTTCGGTGTCTATTCCACTAAAATCTCATTTGGTTCCGTTTGGGTTGATTCCTGCAAACCGTTATGTAACTAAAGGTTAAACTCTTTTAACAGGAAAGGTGAATAACATATAAATAATTCTTTGCAGTAATTTAACGCTACATTCGATTCTAGCTATTGTAGTAAGAAGGTTGTATTTCGTATCACGAAACTAAATTTATCTAAGTTAACTACAATGCATGACTCAGAGAAATCTGATATAAAAGATATTTGTAAACTTATTATGAGGAATTCTAGCGGCGAGGTTATATTTATTCAAGATTTGCAAACTGATCAAAAAAATACAGATAACGGTTCATCAAAACATCAGGACAGGTATACAGCACAAACAGAAGATTTGTTCTACCAACAGATGCTTGATTGGCTAAAATCAAACAATCGCTATCTTATATTGAAGGACAGCCATGGTGAGACTCGTACATTTGTTCGAGTTAGCGACAATGAGTTATAAATGCCAATGTAAAAAATATAAAATAACATAAGATAACATATTTTGTGAGTAAGAGAGGAGAGCAGTGATGGTTCAGTGGTAACGGATGCGACTAGGATTCCGAGTACAGCATTTGTTTTGAATCTCGATTCCGAATATCAGCATTCGTTTTGAATAGATGATTCTGAATACAACACTCAATTTGAATAGAGGATTCTGAATACAACACTCAATTTGAATAAAGGATTCTGAATACAACCGTCATTTTGAATAGAGGATTCTGAATGCAACACTCATTTTGAATTGTGTATTGGGGTACTTGGATCTCTTGATCCAAGTTCCCCAATACACACCTACTATGCATATCTAATATTTGGATAGGATATTGCAACTAAAAATGGAAAAATAAAAAAACTTTTTTGCAAAAAATAAAACCGACTTCACAAAACACAAAAACGTTAAAAATAACTTTAGCTTCAGAAGTCGGTGACAAAAAAAAAACTAAATGAATCAAACAAAGGTCGCCGACTTCTGAAGATGTAAAGTTATTTTTCACTTTATTGTGTTTTTTATTCACTGTCACTTGAAGAACTCATTTTTCAAAACAAAACCATGAATTTCTAACAATTCATGAAAATTGACGAAAACGCGGTCTGTAGTTCGCGCGTTTTTAATTTGATTTCTTTTTTTTTTTATTCAGTCAGCGCGGCGGCCGGCGGCGCGACTGGGCCGTCGTACCAGCCAGTCTTTATTCAAACAATATTTGCGTTCGATTTCTTTCAGCGCTGAACACTAAGATGTTGCAAATTCAAAAAGTGCGCCGCAATTATCTTTGCGGCGCACTTTTTGAATTTGGAACATCTATAAAGAGGATTAAAAACTCATTACTGCCCGCTAAAAGTTTCTTATAGAAAACACCACCTTTGGGTGCACTTAAAGGCGAACCAAGTCGTCCTTTTCGAATAGATGGGATGAAAAGCATATGATTCACTGCAATAAACAAAATCAGAAAAATATATGATATTCTTCAGGATATATGCTAGTATGATAGTGTTTTGAAAACATGATACAACTTGACTTATTTCTAAAAAAATCTTTTAACGAGTAAAAACCATACTAAAATACAAGCGATCATTCTGATTTTTTGGCAAATAATTCTACAAGCAACATATTAGCATCATAGTGTTTTACTTTTTTAGTCCAATCAATAGATTTTTTGTAAATCTCAAAAACCACTCATATCGCACTATTCGGCCTGCAGTGGCTGACGGAACAACCACTTTGTAGTGCAAACTGATTAGAACTTTATTCTAACAGAATTCCAAGCGAAGTTTGAACCACCACAAATAGAGTTGCTAATTTAGCTCCTGTCATCGCCTTAAGCTCATCAACCAATAGCATCGCAGCATCTGATCCCTTGTTTTTGTTAATAACAAAATAACAAACAAATAATAAGACCAATAATAGTTCTTCTTGATTTGTTAAGGGTGGTAAACAGATGTGTAGATCGTCTGCACGGGATTTTGTTTTAAAAATGAGCAGAGCTCTTGGTACACCTTTGCCTTACCCTGCACCTTTAATTTACCGAGAGGGGAGTGGTCATGCTATCCATCAGCAAACAGTAGGCAACTCGATCCATAGCTAATCGCAATAATTATTTTCTGCCAGATCTTGGAGCTAGTCCAGTGGGTGAGTATAGACAGCCCGGACCACGTCATGTCTGTGGTGGAGTCTCTCGCGAAGATGTACCATAGAGCGCAGCCCATAGAGCAATGCGCTATACTCAAGAGTCTCAACAATATGTACTCAAACCTTGTAAGTATCATTTTAACGTACATCATAACCGAGCGTTCATATGCCATATTGAGCTTTAGTAGGGGATACAGAGGCCCTGGTTTCTTAGGCTTAATCTTGGCCACCATTCAGTCAAACCCTTGCTCCATCTCCGCGTCTAGAATCGAGTCGAATCTATGAGCAAGACAGATGTCCTGCTCAGGCCCACTATGCCCATCACACAAGTATCCTGAATTTGATACGAAGTACTTAAAACGATTCGAAAGAAGAATAAAACATTGCATCAAAAACGGAATGTATTTCCATATAACTCGACAAGACTTCTTATTGTTTCACGGTTTTCGAAACTACTAAAATAAGCAATTGACTGTAATTGTATTAAATGTACAAATGCGAGGTGCATTATAA
Source organism: Xestia xanthographa (assembly GCA_905147715.2). Classification (NCBI taxonomy): domain Eukaryota; kingdom Metazoa; phylum Arthropoda; class Insecta; order Lepidoptera; family Noctuidae; genus Xestia; species Xestia xanthographa. Next base: position 7,742,054 of record LR990655.1, read on the forward strand.
TAGTGATTGTGATTTAATTCCGCTACTTTTTAAACCAATGAATAAGTAATTAAACAAAAAAGTTTATTTTGATACATTAGGTATACGTCAGCACCAGGACTCGCCTACAATTCATGGGCGCGGTTCCGTCACCAGAGAGCTACTCTGAAATCCTGCCTAAAGTCTCGACGGCCATCAGCGACATGTGTAACAAACAACTGCAAGCTGACCCAGGTGATATAACCTACATAACAACACATAAGGCAGAGGTACAGTACGATTCAAACTTAATGGCGGCTCGGAACATCGTACGTGCCGCTGCGCAGATCGCAATTTTTAGGTATCAGCGGGACGTAGAGGGGCGTGCCGGCGGGGCACATCCCCGCGCGCTCTCTCTCTCACCCGCACTCGCCCTACGCGTCGTCGCTTTAGTGTGTGAGTTATGTCTGTATTCTGCACACGCGCGCGAATTTCTGCATAAGTACAGTCGAGCTCATAATAATTTGTTGTTGTTTGAAAACTGTATTTTTTTTTAGTTATTGTTTTGTTAAGTTTTTTTTGTTATTATTCCGTTTGTTGTTCGTTATTTACGTAAAGTTTTAAGACTGTTTTTGGTTGTACGGAAAATACTTTGGTATTTATTTGTAAAATGCCTCGCGGACGATACGTTTTACGCAGACAAGCGAGAAAAAAGGTTTATAATGTCATCCATTTTCTTAACTCTTTCTTCTTTCTTTCTCAACTCTGAACCTGAAAAGTAATCAGATTCAAGTGAAGACGAAGGAAGCGATAGTTCCATGGAAGTTCCTTCCACAAGAAAACAAGTTTTTATGGAGGGTGTTCAGCCGTTGTAAAATAAATTTAAAATACATTTCTTATATTTTTCATAAAACCTATTTTATTTTGCTTTGAACCCTCTCTGTACTTGACAAACTAACAAATAAATACGTAATAAACAGCACTAAAACATTCACACAAGTTTCAGTTATAAAAATAATTAAACGAGCTTAGATGATTTTCGACTTGACTGTACATGCGCGAACCTGCACTGGCAGCTAACTTCCGAGCCGCCATTAAGTTTGAATCGAACTGTACCTGATACTACATCTACATTTTGACAATTACGTTTAAGTTCCATGTAATGCGAGCCTATCGCCATCAATCGGACACTGGAACAAATCAAACCCAAATATAATTGGGCAAAATGTGGGTTTAGTTTTAGTTACAACTCTGCCTTACCCTTAAGGGATTACAGGCGTGAAATTATGTTATTTAGAAAAATAGGTATTAAACTATGAAATAATTATGTTTTCACTGTATCTACTCATAAATGTATCTATATTAAGGCAAAGAAAATGAGCCATACAGCCAAACGCAATAAGAAGTTCATAGATAGAATTTGTTATTTTATAATATTTACTTTAATTTATTTGCCTTATGTGTTTTTTAAGACATAAAAGACATCAAAAATTAAATTCAAGTACCTACGGTAGGTTATTTAATTAATTTAAGAAAATTATTAAAAAAAAAGAAAATAATAGTAGGCTGTATAGGTCTGCAGCCCAAGTCTAATATCAATGTCCTAAGATTTCAAAAAAAGAAAGCAGCGGGAAACAGCTCTTGTTTTTGCGTGTTTATTAATTTCTTCAATTTATACTACTGTTTTATTTCCTCGCAATCGAAGTGAAAAGCAGAGTTTATAACTCGTCCACAAAACCATTTTTATCCTCGACATTACTATCAGCCCTCGCCTTCGGCTCGGGCTGCTAAAAATCTCGGATAAAAATGGTTCGTTTTGTGCACTTGTTGTAAAATCTACTATTTTATTTGCACAGATGACATGGTGGTCCTGCACAGCTGTGTGCACAGCGGCGTGGTGCGCGCGCGCAGCGAGGCGCGAGCTAGCCGCGCGGCCGCCGCGCTGGCGCCCGCGCTGGCGCTGGCGCTGCCGCTAGTGGCGCCCTCCGCCGCCATGCTGGATAATATCGCCGCGCTAATGATACTGTAAGTTAAACTCAACTTTAACCCCTCAAAGGCTCTTCGCCCACGACGACGCGCTCCTGCATTACTGCTATCGCACGCTAGTCGCATTTGCAGCGCGCGACAGAAGCGTCAGCATCGGTACTGGGGCCCTACTCTCTAACGTCCATCCGTCCGTCTCTATCCGTCTCTCTCACTCGCACTCATCTGCAGACGTGCGCGAGAGGGACGGATAGAGACTGATGGACGGACGGACGTTAGAGAGTAGGGCCTCTGTATCGATGCGTATGCTCGGCTGTTTCTGACGACATCGACGAGCGAACAGACAATCCCTGGATCTATGCTGAATCGCGTTTCAGAAGTTCAGACTTTACATTCTCTTTATATTGCGGTAAGTAGCAAAAACCTGCTAGAGGCAACCCAGGAGTGAATAAGTTACTTTTAGGCAAGCTTACTATGAATTGAGGATTTGATGGTAGTCAAACGCGAACCTAGCCTAAATAAAAATGCATCTAAAGATCGATACATCACACTTCAACAAAATGGAATGTCTAAAATATGACTCTTATTTTCAGGTACAAAAGAATATTTTCCCCAATGCTAAAATCAAATGCAATCGTGACGAATAGCAGCGCCTTTGAAAGCCAAATGCAAGTCCTTGAAGCGTACACATCGGACTTTATCAATTGTTTGTATGCCGAAGAAGTGCTAACTGGAAGAAATACGGGCTTTGTTTTCAACAAACTTCATCCACAGCTAGTCGGAAAACTCCGGTCATTAATGCCTGATATAGATGCTAAGTTAAGTTTAAGAAATAGCATAGCGTTTGCTCCGTATACGTACATGCAGTTGGATGTAGACCACAGAGACGCGGACAATAAGCGGTGGTTCAATGCCGCCATTGACCCGGAGTTTAAGCATCTTAGCAGGTTCCTCAAGAAAGCAGTCACGGAGCTGCGGTATCAGTAAATAAAATCAGGAGTATTTTTAGGTGCATACATTATAAGGTCAAATTAAATTTAGCCAGCTAAACTACGCTTCCTTAGTATACAGATGTATCCGATTAGACCGGAAGCCGACCCCAACATAATAGGGATGGTGACTGATTAAAAAAATATGATTCTGTTTAGTCCGTCAGTTAGATTATCGAAAAATATTGGATACGTGTTTTTTGTTTTATCAAATTAATAAAAAACCGGCCAAGTGCGAGTTGGACTCGCGCACGAAGGGTTCCGTACCTTATCTATACAAAATTAGACAAAACGTAAAAAATAACGTTTGTTGTATGGGAGCCCCTCTTAAATATTAATTTTATTCTGTTTTTAGTATTTGTTGTTATAGCGGCAACAGAAATACATCATCTGTGAAAATTTCAACTGTCTAGCTGTCACGGTTCATGAGATACAGCCTGGTGACAGACAGATGGACAGATTGCATGGCCGTAAGAATTCATCGAAATGTTTTTAAAAAAAATTGCCTGAATTCACTTCACGCGTATTAATTTACACGATTATAGGTATACAGACTACGTCAAAGAATTAAATTTCATTGAATTAACTCAAATCGACCTTAGAACGTAAATTTCTTCAGGTGTTTTTTTTTTTGCAAAAGAGTATATAACCATAGGTGCACCGCTTAACTGTGCCAGTACCTGAGGTCCCTACGCGGCGCAGGACGGGTGTGCTGATGTGTCGCGAAAGCTTGCTCATTCCCACGCTGAACAACAGCCATTCCGCACCGCACAAATACCTCAGGCCACAGTTAAGAGGACGCATTGGAAATCGTGGAGTCAATGATCTCAATTTTTGTCAGTAATTACAAAACAAATGAAAATATAAGTTCGTGACCTTATCATGATAAAAACCGGCCAAGTGCGAGTCGGACTCGCACACGAAGGGTTCCGTACCATTATTATCAAAAAAAGGGCAAAAAAATCACGTTTGTTGTATGGGAGCCCCCCTTAAATATTAATTTTATTCTGTTTTTAGTATTTGTTGTTATAGCGGCAACAGAAATACAGCATCTGTGAAAATTTCAACTGTCTAGCTGTCACGGTTCATGAGATACAGCCTGGTGACAGACAGACGGACAGACAGCAGAAGTCTTAGTAATAGGGTTCCGTTTTTACCCTTTGGGTACGGAACCCTAAAAATTGACGAAGATAAAACGTGTCAAAGATCATGAGTGGGGGCTTGTGACGTCACATTTGAGTAAAAAATGTACTCAAATGTGACGTCACACGAGAATTCGACGCACTTATCGTCTTCATTTTTTGTTTACTTGAAAAAAGAAAAAATGTGTCCAATAATTTTTGTTTTTTTTTTTGACGGACTAATTTGTTTTTTTTTTTGTCATCTACCCTATTAAACAAAAGGCTAGGCAGATGAGACGAAACTCCGATCGGTAATGATATCTAAACATTTTAGTTCGTGTGTTGCGTCGTAGATGTCGCTACAAAACAAAAAAATCGGGGTAAGTGGACTTTTACTAAATAATTTAATACGACCTTGTGTAAGTTGTTTTGTGTCTTATGATTTCATCTTTGACTGTTGTTTGAACTGTAACGAACAATCGCCATGCAGATCCAAATTCTAATGTAATCTATTAGTTTACAACTCCGTAATTCGTAAACCAAGAAGAAAAGCAAAAATGCATGTTGCATTTGCACAAACACAAAAAGATGAGAAATATACCCAAAAGGCTTGTGTCCTGAAAAAATCTAATTAGTCCGTCAGTTAGATTTTCAAAAAATATTTGACACGTATTTTTTCTTTTGTTATGTAGACCATAATTGACGAAGATACGAAGCTTTTAAAATTCTCAATACGTCACGCCGTTCTATAATTTTTAGTGCGTTGTCACGTCACGAGCCCCCACTCCCGAGTTTTAATGCGTCCTAACTTTGTCAATATCCATTGATTTACAAAAACAAAAAATACGTATCCATTATTTTCCAATACTCTAACTGGCGGACTAAATAGATTTGCAATTTATTGATGGTGGAAACTAGCATATTGTTCATGTTTGTACTGATGATCAAACTTCATAATACAATCTGAGACCATTGAGGTCTACTGCTATAAGAATTACTTTTGTGGCAGCCAGTTTTAAATGCGGCTCTCTCAAAAAAAAAAAAAAAATCATGTTCATATACAAGAAGTGAATGGACGCATTCTTTCAGCTAAAAAAATAAACTGTGAAATAAACTGTTTTTTTTTTTATAATAAAATTAGTCATAGAACGGGTATTCTAAAAATAAGATTTAAATAAAATAGAATTGGTCCGCATAACATTGGACTTAGGCCACGTTCATACGGGCGTTTTTGTAACGCGACTTTTTTTTGCAACGCAGTTGATTTGCAACTCTCTTCTTACCACCCTAGATTCGAAAATATAACGGTGCGCTTGTTATACGCGCCAGGAAGACGCTCTATTCAATTTTGAACGCTTGGCTCAATCGTGAGAGTTGAAAATCCAATGCGCGGAAAACATTGTCACATTTAAAAAATCGTCTGTGTGAAGGAAATGTACGACATGCGAGATTTACAGTACATATCTGCCTATCCCTTCGGGAAATAAATGCGCGATGTTATGGTAACATTCATATTATTGTCATGCTGCTTAAATATTTAAAGATGTACCAATACAAATTATTATTCAAGACTTGTAGAAATGTAAGTAACGATTGTGTGAATGATTATATTTTTAAAAGCTATTATTATGTACCTAATTATTATGTACTATGTGCCTATAATAATTGTATTAATTGTGATTTATTAATTATGACATATCCCATCAATTTTTCTATTTTTAATAAAAATGTGACTATTCTTTTGAACTTTCATTTTATATCAACCAACCCAAATAATTTTTGGAAATGGGAAATTTAGGGCAAAACACCAATACACAGTAAATTAGTCAAACGAACCTTGGGCTCGATATTTTAAACTAAATCTTACTTGAGAAAAGTGTAGCTCTCAAGTTGGTAATTAGGATTCTGAACGGCTATAGCAGCTGGCATCACATAAAGCTGGCGTTTAAAATAAAAGGTGGTGTCCATATCTCGAGAATCTAAGCCTCGAAATCAAAAATAAATCAATAGATCCACCAAATTGGTTAGGTTGCGAGCTCTCTGATGTCCACTTGCTTGCAAAAAGGTTTATCGAAACATCTGTGTTTACCGATACAAAAAAGTAAAATAGTACCGAGTACAGAACCGTATACATAAAGTGCCACGAGGTATATATTATTTAAAAAAAAAAAACAATTGTTTACGATGTTACGAACAAAACAAAAGATGTTACTCCCACCCACGAGATGTCCTTTTTCGGATCTGCGAAAAGCCATCACCAATAAAATGTTTGGATTAGTCGTCGGTTGATACAATAAACATGGGCACATAAACAGTTCTTCACAAAGATGTAAGTAACTTTTCCATTTCCTCTTGTTACTGGTGCTCATTTATTTTTCGTGGTCTGCTCGAAAGCATAAATTATGGACACCGTGGCTGGAGACTGCTACGTGGCGGGTGTCGTGGGCCGGGGCGGGAGCCACCCCACGACCGCTCGCCGCCCTTCGCCTCAATGAGAAATGTTTCAGGGCCCTTTGTCCCCTTATGCCCCTTTTTGCGAGCGACATCTTCAAGGATACTGTGTTAATCGGACCCTGCGATACTTTTTGTGAATGCCGCCTACGGAAGTCGACTGGAAAAACTGATTTTTTTGCTCGTATTCTCTTGGCCTCGTTTGCTTTTGATTGTTGTTGCCTGCTGGGACCTACATTAGATTTTTCTTTATCTTAATTTTATTCTAGATTTTTAAGAAATCCTCCTGCCAGGAGTGAGAGTTGGTCGTTTATTGTTCCAGTAAGTGGCCCTACTTCTTGCTGTCTTATCAAAGCGTCTTGTTGAATGTTTCTTTGTACGAACTTTAGGAGTATTGTTAAAGTTTTGAGAATTTCATCACTAAGATTGAAGCCCGCAAGATTACGTGGAGTTTATATTTTAGTCCTTGTAACTTCCTCGGTTGTCATCACCGAAAAGTTCTATATTCGGGCCGACGACTCATACCCTGATAGGCACGTCAAGTGTAGGTATCTATCTAGATACCTACATTTATAAACAGAAAAATGCTGGACTACTCTTCGTTAGATGTAATATCTATTAGCAGCAGCAAAATTCCCGTAACCACACCTGACATGCAGGTTGGTCAGTTCATCACTATTTCAGTCGTAGTAAGTACTTAAATTGGTGACGCTGCCGCTGGTGATAAGTAGGTACTCGATATTGGTCTGCAAAATAGTTTGGTAGTCGTGCCTGTTTAACACGAGGGTATGTATGAGTTAGGTACCAATCAGATCGTCTATACAGCCATAACAGAACGTGCAGCAGGCCGACACTGGTACCATCATTCGCACCATCAGGCAAACAAAACCACTTACATAAATTTAACGCATTTCGTAGTCGCGTTTGTGGAATAGGTCCCTACATAATATGTAAATATGGCCATAATGTTACCTTAACAGAACTCCTACAATTCAAATTAAGTGCCATTATGAGCAACCGTAAAACTAATAAATATTTATTCAAAGCATTACATCACTCAAGAAAGCGAATATTCTCTTGTGATTTAACGCAGAACGCGGTGCGGTCTCGCTGCTCCCATCGGGTTGTTCCTGCGGGTAAAAATATGCGCAACTGGTAACAATTGATAGGGGTGGTGGCGAGAAGGGTGCACTAGTTCATATCTCGTGTGGAGAACCCTTTGCAACCCCACTTTCCTTTTTATCCCTACTCAAAAATCGCTTCGAGAGACGTGTTTTCGTTGCGAAGTAACTACTGCTCCCATATTTGCCAAATTGTTGTTTGGGGTGATATGGATTGTGCCGTTATCCACGTCGTTTGTATGATAAAATGGACGGAACTTATTGCTTAATCATTGTTTTAATTTATTACTCCATAGGTAGGTACATGGAGCTTCTGTGACCAATCTTAGGAGTACTATCAGTCGGGCAGTCTATTAGATTTTCTGTATATAATAGGTACCTACATGCTTGAACTACCCACAAAATAATACATGTCAAAAGGTAAATAACGATTGATATCGAAACGTCCCTAACGACTTAAATGCTTTTAACTCAAAAAGCACGTACAGCAGTAATTTGCGGTTTATGCGGGACTAACAGTAGGTATCTGTTGGGTAGAGAGACATCTAAACAGCGCCAGCGTATGTGTTTCCAAATGTCAAAGCCCTGATAAACCTCTGAGATCTGCAAACACGGGCGTTGAATCGTGTTAGTGTAGGCGAAAGCTCACCCGGCCACTGTCTGTACCCGAATCGATAAAATTCGGGTCCGCGCCCCCGTGCGTTGCCACGGCAACGCGCTCCGAGTCCCCTCCAGCCACCACCCCGCCGCATCTCCGAGAACACCGATGTTGACTTAGACGGATAGGGTAAGAGGCTTATTAATGGTTTTATGTTACTTCAATGTTGTACAACGACTTACCTAAGAGAGATCATCGATTTTAAATATGGTTTTATACCAAATTTAAAAATTATTTGTATCCTGAATTTATTGGTTTTTCCTAAATAACGTGTATGTTCACTACTAAGGCGATCCGTAGAGTTTGCACGGAGTGGAAAGCGGGAGAACCCGCAAATAATTGTGGAACATTTCCAGGGAGCGTGGCCGCCATCTTGGCAGACCGCGTGACGCCACCATTACAAATCGGGTGCGTTCACGGCGCGCCTCGTGTCGGCTGCTCGTCTGCATTATTTTCATCTGAATTCACATTTCACTCACGAAGCGTGAATTATTTAAATAAGTTGGTGTTTTCTGCCGCTCGATTGTATGAAAGAGGTCCAGACCAAATGTGGACCTGATGCAGTTTGGTGTAGTCGACTTATCCTACTTAGTATGAACCTTATGACATGGGTACATTATTAAAAGGAGTCATGGAGAGAACCTCCCAGAAGCCTCTAGGCCCCCCAGAATTTATGTTCCGGATGAATTTTATTAATGAAACTACAAGATTGCTGGAAATATTCAGTACGACCTGTAAGAAAAAAAAATACGTTAAGGAACTTTGATTATAATTATCATTTCGACTGCGGTGAAGAAATAGAGCGAGGATTCGCAAAAATGTAGGTTTTTGTTACGAGTTCAAAATGTGTGGATCCAAAGATTACCCAAATAAGTTGGTGGCACGATCCCGCATTACAAATAGGAGCAGCGACGCAGCATCGTAATGTGGGGTGCGTGCCCCCCCGCAGCACCCGGCACGGCGGTAGCCAGCCTGCCATGTCCAGGGAGCGAGGGCGCGCAAACTTTCTCTACCCATAAAACTCTGTTTGCAGAGTACGAGCTTAAACATTTCTTTGCGGGTCAGGATTACTTAGCGATGAATAAGTAAATTGCATTTAATACGAAATCGTTTTCGTACCTAACATTTTCTTTGTGGAACGTGCGTCGTAGCTTTATGAATTTTAAAATGAAGGCGGGCTGCAGATACTTACGGCGGCGTGAGATAAATTCTTATTAATATTCCCGAGGCGCAGTTTTAGTTCTTTTGTCTCGCGCGGCTCGGGCAGGCAATAAAGAGGTAGACGCCTGGAAATGTGCTGCATTTATACAGGTTTCAGACGCCGCGCCCGCCCGCCCAAGCGCTTGTGCTCTATTTTGTTCGCTCGACGTTCCTTTGCCAGCTCTCTCCGCTCTCTTATTGCTCGCAGCTAAGACTAACAAGGTTTTTAATTATTTCCTTTAATGCCACTTTCAGCGACGTTACATACGGAGCTTTGTTGTTCTAACGTCGCGCTCGTTTGCTACGCTCTCCGCTGTATCTCATGCTAGAAAAGAGCTTTGTATGAACAGTTTAATTTATAGCGTTAAGTAAAAGCTTTCAGCAACATTTTTGCTCCGTAACATACATTTAGCTTTATGAAATGACATATTTCTGCTTCGATAAAAATCTTATTAGGAAGAGAGCTGACGCAATGTGATATCGATGAATCATCGTGAATCTCATTGGCTATTTATTGAGGCGTGCGCGACGGGCTCTGGTCGTCAATATGGGCGACAAGATATGATGGACGCAGCTTCCGACGGGATTACGAGAGTGAAGGGTTTGACCTCATTCCTCTGAATGGCCCGCTCACAAACATGTTCCGCTGACGCAAACCCGTTGTGCTACTTGTAATTATGTTTGGAGTCCAGGAAATTGCGAGCCATTGTTGACTCCGGCGTGCAGCTCCGCCTGGGATGATAGGCACCTAATTAAGTTCGTGAATAGTGCGTAGTTAGTGGCTGTGTTGGCGTTGTTGGCAAATATCTTGTGTGGGTAGTCTTTCACGTAGGAAATCAATTCAGGCTTCTGATGCCTACACCAATCCGAATTAATAAATATTATGACTGATGCGACATGATTACCGTCAAAACATTTGAGAATAGATTTTGTATTATAGGACTCACGTTTGGCTATCTTATCACATCAAGTCAATAGTCAGTAAAGTCTTTCAGTACGTACTCTTAGTTTTAACTTACCGACTATTCAAAACAGGCCGTTTGAGTAACTACTTTACTCTTAAATATTGCATAGTCAGTATCGATATCAGGAAACTTGTATTGCACATTTGCACCCGAACAACACTTTCGCCACAATATTTATTTAGTGTAGAGCTGGTAATTTTGTGATATTTATAACATTTTGCACGGTTTAAAATATAGAATGTCGGGAGCAGACAATTGTTTTCCTCGGCGAGTGGCCAACAATCCTACATGAAGCTCATTTGCATGAACACTACATTTTACATACTTATTTGTTACTGTTTCACGGTCTTGCCAAATTCTATGTTATTATTAATACAATTTGTTAACTTAAAAGTAAAAGTACTTACCTACTGTTAAAACATGGCAAAATCATAATAACATAACATAACATGGTAATGTTAAAAAAGGGTCAGATTAATGAACCCTTGAGTTACCTAATATTTAACAGGTTTTAGGGTTCCGTAGTCCTGACAAGGAACCCTTAGTTTCGTCATGTCCGTCCGAGGTTTTGCCAAGATACCGTTAGTACTAGAAAGCTGTCATTTTGTAGGGGTATGTAGTACATCAATTACGCCGACAAAGTAGTAAAATAAAACTTTGGAAAATATTTTTTTTTAGTGTAGCTCCCCTACATGTGAAGTGGGGATGAATTTTTTTTCGTCGTCTATCCCATCGTGTGGGGTATCGTTGAATAGGTCTTTTAAAATGACTTAAAGATTTCCATTACTATTTTTCGATTCAATGCTCCATTTACAAAATATTAAACTTTAAAGTGCAAATTTTTGTTCTAGTAGTCCCCCCCTCTAAAAGCTAAACTGCGGGCTTGAAAAATCTGGATAAATTCATGATGAAGGTGCATTTCATGAACTTTAAAGAAATAATATAGCGGTTAAGATAACTTTATTAGTTTAGCAGTAATAGTCGTTGAAAATGGGTGTTGGATAATTTTGTACCAAAAACAAATAAAATCGTTGTATATTGTGATAACGGGCTATTACGGAACCCTACGCGTGGCCCAACTCGCGCTTGGCTTTTTGGATTTCTGCACTGCATAGGTACTTGCCTACATTTTGAAAAACTATCAAAAAGTAGGTGTTCTTCCAATTAAGAAATGAGATCATAAACCCACAAAATATGTTTCTATTTCTAAACTGACGTTTTTGGTTAATTAAAAGACCTATATATAACATAAATATAGGTCTGAAGGCTGACTTAATCCCCTGAGCATTTCTACTCGTCAACCAAGGGTGGTTGAGAGATGACAAGACAGGTGCGTTTATGTCATAATTTTCTGAATATCATCTTCAGTCGTCATCTCAATCAACTAAAGAGTTCGGGAAGCAGTATCAGTGCAGTTATCATTCATTCATTCAGAAGGCACGGCATTGCATTGCATGTCTTCATACGGATCCTGGGGATTATTTAGGGGTTTACCCCTATCGCTGTACACAGCTGTGGACGTAGGCAACCTGTGTTCGGGACAAGTTAATTCTTATTTTGGTCGTCGGGATAATGTTGGTAGGATCTTAATAGTCGTCTATGGTCTTAAATGAACTAAGTTCTACTTAGTTACGAGGCTACAAAGATCTTTTAGCGCAACAGGGGGCGGTGTTGTCCTACAATTTGTGGAATTGTTTTTTAAAATGTATTAAAAAACATGTTGGCGGCTTTCGTTCAGATTTCGGCCACGTGTCTAAAGATCGTTTTAACAACTTTCCCCGTGGATAGATTGTAGTCAAGATTATGGAAAACACGTGTATTGCATCGACATAGCAATAATTACGGTTCGAGTTCAAATTGCTGAATCACGTTTCACAAAGGGGGACCGTATGTATTACGGCTAGAAACAAGTACCTACACCGTACCTGATAATTGAATTCGATCATAATTACTCCCTCCACAAATTGGTACATACGCCAGCTTCAATTTACCTCTATATAATAATTACATAGCTCCGGTTCCTGGATTTCCAACATGTTCGAGTATATAGCCGGTGCTATAGCCGGTTATAGGTGGTAGTTCGATAGAATATCCAGTCTCCCCTTGCCCCTCTCCTGCACCCCCCCGCCCGGGCTGCGAGCTAGCCACCTCCTCCCGTGTCATGTCTGACGCGAGCTTTATTTTACAGTGGATAGTGCATATTATTATTATATTCGTGTTTATTCTTTTACTTTTTTGGATGGGGTGTTGTGGTGCAGATTGGGGGAGGCCTATGTCCAGCAGTGAAATGTGAGAGGCACACACAGTTGATTGAGTTAAAAATTTGTTTTGTTTTTGTGTAGGAAAAGCAGTGATCTCTGATTTTGTAATACCACGTGTAATGACTGCCGCCACTGAATCAGAATAAAAATGCAAATATTTACCTAATACATCACATCATCACCATCATCATCATCATAAAACACGATTACAAAAACTTCCCAAAGGTGGAATGTTATAGAGATAGTCATATAAATGATAAAGGGATTAAGCACCTATTAATTGTAATTTGGAGGAAAGATCGACAATGTTGCACTTAAAATATAATTATAACTCAGACAAATCTAAGCCGAATACTTTATCTTAAGATACAGCTAGGTTGCCCTAGTTTGAGAGGCAGGGCTCAACTCGTTCGATCGACTATAGGTATCTACTAGAAAATAGTCATAATTGTCTTCTATGATGACTTTGGATATTATTAGAAAATAAGTAGGTCTCTATGGCATTAAGTACGCCTGAATACATTCGTGTATTTGAATTGCTTATTAAATAAACTTTTTCCCTGAGCTAATTGCCGTGTTAGAACAGTTTTGTCACATTTCAATTACTCTCTTATTGGACTAATCCAAGTTTTCAGTACCCTCTAGTGTGATACTACGATAGTTGGTTGTCCCGAGCCACCACAAGTCATCCGTTATGTTGCCAGCGCGCCATGTGTCATGTCCCATGAAATATAGTAGCTCGTAAAACATAGCGATGCCTATGAGCCACGAAAATGATAAATTATTTTGTATTTTGATACCAGTCCAAAACGCTGAAAAGTACTTGATGATAAAATTCTGTTATCTGGGAATAAAATTGTTTTTTGAAGTGAAAACTTCTTTAGGCGCGTTGAGCACTTTTAGGGTGAAGGAAAAACATTGAACTCATCGTCACGTAACGGAACGTGCGGTCACGCTTCGCAGCCGTTCGTAGCACTCGTAGCATCCGCTACGGCGTAGCACCACATAGGCATGCGCGGGGCATTACCAGTGCTACGACTGGGGCGGGGCCTGAGTACTTTTTGTTTTCACTTCTATCGGCAGTCCCCAAAGACTGCTCCGATTTTTTTATCTGTTGATGATGTTGTGTTGACAAAATTGTTACAGGTACCGAAACTATTAATTCATCGATTATGAAGGTAATTTTAATTTCCGAAAAAATAAACAGTTTTCCGAGTAACCGAGACTGACCATACCACCCACCCAAATCGATCAGCCAGTCAAGCATCATTTTGTTGGAAACAGAAAAAATAATATTGCCTTTCGTTTTATCTCTACTTTCTTACTGTTTTACCCAGACATCGCCATAGAGATGATCAATTCGTGAAAAAACTGCAAAAATATCAATCAACTCCCATTATATAAAAACAAGCATTAGTGTTATCAAAGTTAGACATAGAATGCCTGCGACGCAAAGGACCAAAAACTGATTGATCAAAATTGCAATATTCCAAATTAATCATGGCACACACTGATCTATCTCTGTTAAATTTCACTGTGAAGTACCTCTCCAGACTTGCTTTATTAATAAACAGAGGGGAGCGAACCCTTTGTGAAATTCTAGCCATTCAATAATCGACATGATTGCATCTAACCCAAGTACCTATATACTGTACAGGCATCAAATTGTTCATTACGGACATATCAAAGCCGTCTAGCCCCAGACAAAACGAAACCATTTTCGAAATCCCTTAATTAGTGTCCGTCCGGGGTGTCTGTCTGTGTCCGCCTGTCCGCCCGTCCACCCGTCGAATGCGGAATGCCCATCACAAAGGTAGCATTAATTAACGAATCCAATACTGAATCCCTTTGATACACGTATCCCTGCATGCGTGTACGTTTGTGTACGTTAGGTGTCTACTTTCGATGTAATTACTCGTCAACACGTCATATGCACACTGAATGTACTTATTTGGGGCGTACAAAGCAACGAGGGCTGTTCAAACGTCATGGCGGCGGCCACAGAGTGATATATGTAGTGTGACAACTGCATGAGACTTTTAATAGTTTATTTGATAGTGAAATTGTTCTCCAAAGGATAAATGGATTGTCAGGTAGGACCTACCTTTCTTCGCTACATGGTATTGTATGTTACATATTCATCTAGATATTATGTCAGTAATTCATAAATTATGTAAATGTAAATAATTGTTATTTAATACATGTACAACATGCGTAATATATGCAAATCTATAGTCTGTCAGCCCTTTGTTAGCTAGAAACGTAATGTGGAATACGATATTAGAATTTCTAAGTTATCTGCTATCGGGGACCGGGGTCCACTATATTGTAATGAGTAGCCAATCAAACTTGATACTAATTTAAAAAAAACGTAGGTACTAATAAAGTGATGACGACAATTTTCAAATATAATCGACTATTGACACACTGTTCCCGGCGTGCTGTTCAGTCCGGGTCCCGGCCCCCTCCCGGGACGAGACCGAGAATCAGGTGGCAGAGAGATGCAATTCACCTACAAACGTCGACTGCAACGTTTAGCAAGCGATTATGGACCGTATTTCTAACAGGTTTATAGCTGTAATTGGTTGTATGTGGGGCTCGACCCGGGCAGAGCTGATGCAAGCTCCCGCTGGCGGTTGCCAATGGTTACATTCGGACCGCGAGGTAGGTATAGGTAGTACATAGTCCACACATGCGTTACGAGTATACTCAGTTAATATTTGAATAGGGATGTTCGCAATATTTATATTGCATGGCCAGCTCCCGACTATTCACGGGATGGAAAATCAATATTTTTATGTACTGAGCGTGGCTCGCTGTCTAGGTGTGCTATATTGATTTTGAAGTAATAATAAACGTTCATAAAGCTTTGATGGCTGGTATTACGAGCGTGTTCGGGAATAATCTCTGTACTTTGCAGATCGGGCGGTGATTGGGCTTTGTATACAGCTTCCTTTGTCTGTTGAGCAAGGTGATTTTCATTTTCGATTCGATGTTTTCGATTTTCTTGTTTTCAATTCTTCCTTATTCCGCTTATTCGTGTGTAGTACAGCTACCTATGTTGGTACTTGGGATACATTATCGAGTTCTCCCGATGGTCGAGGCAGCTCTTTGTCTGGTGGAGTGTGAATCTCCGCTCCACGGCGCGATCGGCGAATAATTTGAAGAATGCTGTGAATGTGAGCTTTGAGCTAGCCTTTGTAGGGGTCTTATGGGAGGTTCATTCTGTGAGAGTTGGGACTTGGGCTTTAATAGACGATGTATAGGATACATGAATTAAGTGTAGCTATTTTATGTTGAAAAGTCGAACAGTTTAAGCATAAATCCATGTTTTATATTTTACTGTAATGTTACTATTATTGGGTATTTATCAGTTGGTTACTGATTAAGACAAAGGGTAAAAGAATTAAGAAATTTAATATAATATCGGAAGAGTAACACAGAAATGGAACAAAGAAATCATTATTTTCGTTGTCTGTCGTGAAACTCTTTACATTGATTTAGTCAGTCTGTAGTGATGGTATCCATATTTTTATTATGTGAATTGCAGTCAGAGTCAGGACAGTCTATGAAATGAATGGTTGACCTTGACCGTTTTTAAACCCTTCAAAAACTTCTGATACCAGCTTCCTCATGACCCAAATAGGCCAGGCCCATGACGAAGAAAAAATTGTAATTATTTATACCAACGTACAACCAACTGCAAAACGAGAAAAAATACGAACCGCCCCACCCACTGAAACGTACACAACCCAAAACTCCATAATTTTAAGACAAGCAGCATTAAAACTTACGGAAATTACAATTTTGCGATCTTCCTCATGATGTCGGCGGAGCCCTGTCCGCCATTACAGTGAGCCAAATGAGCCCTGAAACCGTTGTCCGAAAGCCCCGCGAGCGCCGAGAATACCAAGATAAAAGACCACCCGCCTCCTCCGAAGAATTGACGCTATAAACTTGATTGAATATTTTCTCTTGCACGTTATACTCCTTACCGTCGAGACCGGAGATTTATGGCGGTGAACCTAATCTACCAGCCAGGTTTTTGTTCACGAATAAAGGAAATATGTTTTTTCTTTATGGTTTTACGACAGTACTTATATGGTGAAATGTCTTGGGGGTCGTGTGGTCTGATTTATTTTTTAACAGGTTTTTATTAGCGTGTTTAAAAGTGTCTAGGTAGGTAATGTTTTATCCAAGTGTCGCACTAAAAGTCTAAATTGTTATTATTATGACACCACAATAATTACTAGATGATGTATTTAATTAAGTATTTTTTTTTTCTTTCTGTAATCACATTCTTATTTTTTCTTGCGCTAGCAGAACATTGTAAATTTTTAACTTTCCTGTCCTGCTGTTAAACCTGTCAGTAATCTGTTGGGTAAGCTTATAAATTAATTTTAAGACTATGTACGATCGGCATTATTCTTGTGCCAATATCCCAACTAATTTGGGGTCGGCGCAGCACGTCTCCTTCTATGATCTATTAGTTGACATCATATGTCACCTTATTTCTAGTAGTATTCTAAATGACGGTTTTTTCTCAGACCTCTGATCATGAACGATTTTAAACCCCGCACCACAAGAAAATATTTGGCAGGGAATAACTTTTCCAAACGTTTAAGCAAAGAAGCCTTACAGCTATGTTTTGATACACTTCCATTATAATGTATTGTTCGTAACTTGGCAAACTTACCTATCTATTTGTCCTTGAAGATCTACGAAACTGATTACGTGACCCGAAGTTCAGCGGCTCCTGGGTTGACATAGAAAACTATCACAATGACTAGCTAAGCAACGAGTAGCACAAAGTTTCTGGAAGCCTGGTCAAGTCTGTTCAGTAAATCTCTTGTCATGTAGTTGATGTGATCGGTAAACTAAAAAAAATATGAGCAATTTGAAAACGTATAAATTCAATGGACTAAGAGTAGGTATGAATGAGTTTGAATCGAAAAAAAGAAACTGCAGTAACGGTATAAAGTGAGTTTGATAACTGAATCTGAATCATTCTGGTTAGGTTTTTCTTTGTCGTACCTATCTACCGCACCCCATCATTATTGGTTTCATTGCTTATCATCAGGTAACACACGAAACAAATGGATTTATAAAAAACCGGCCAAGTGAGTGTCGGGCCACGCGCCGTGTAGGGTTCGGTAGTAGCCCGTTATATTTTAGATTTTGTTTTTCAATGCAAGTCTTCACCCGTAATAAACAAGCAACTACTTCATCTTAATCACTATAAAGGATTTATTCTAAGGATTTTGTATTTGGTACAAAAATATACAACACCCAAGTTCAACGACTATTACTGCTAAACTAATAAACTTATCTTAACCGCTATAATTTTCCTTGAAATGCACTATCATTATGAATTTTTCCAAATGTTTCAAGCCAGCAGTTTAGAGGGGTGGACGCCCTACTGAAACAAAAATTTACAATTTAAAGTTTAATATTTCGTAAATGGAGCATTCAATCGTAAATCGTGTTAGAAACCCCTCATTATTTTAAAAGACCTATTAAACGATAACCCACACGATGGGGTAGACCAGGAATCTAAAATTCATCCCCACTTCACATGTAGGCGAGCTACTCTAAAAAATAAATATTATTTTTTTTAGTGTATATACACACCTCTAAAACATTACAGCTTTCTAATACTAACGGTCTCTCCTCGGACAGAGATATACAGACGGAAATGACGAAACTATAAGGGTTCATTGTCAGGACTACGGAACCCTAAAAAATCAAGAGTCGCTGGATAATTGAAAAAAAAACTCCAGTGAATGTATCACGAAACCCCCTCAAATACTTCTGAAAAGATCACAAGAGAAGAGAAGAATCTTACAGCCTTTGTGCACTAGTTCTCATTCTAAACCTAACAAACGAGAAGAAACATTACCGTTAGCTAACCTAGACAAAGGATGTACGTATCTTAACTTATTACCCACATTCAGCTGCTACGGCTACTAAAGATTTAGCGCCGTTTTATGGCTCATCTTTATTGTCGAGCTTTATAGAGGAAACGTGGGACCAGTTTGATTTTCTACAAACTTAACCTACATCTTAGAACCTTAGAATTCACAATGTTATGTCATGAATAAGTGAAATACAGAATAGACCCAGTATTTTTCTGGATATCTGTTTTAGGGAGTTGCTAACCAGAATTAAAAAGACCTTAATAATAATGCCACTGTTCTAAAGCGATCGTAATCTATTTAGGACCTTTAGCTGTTTAAAAAGAGGTCCGATCTAACACCCATAGAACGGCTGACATTTAGATAAATATTTAACACGAGGACTCAGGGGTAGCGTCGGGATCACTCGGAACTCTAATCTTTATAAAAGCGTGAATGATGTGCACGACTCGACGTAATACCTGCGTAATAAATAGTACAAACATGCCACTTTGAGTGAAAGGGGTATTTTTTGTGAGCCGTGACGCGGCGATGTCCCTCGGGCTTGTCTTACCGTTATCGGGGACCCAGGCCCCAGGCCCCCGGACCCCCGAGACGGGGTTATAAATCTGCCGAGGACACGTCCCGGCATCGCGCCCCGTGATGACGAGCGGGTTTGCGCACGAATTTAATGTTATGTGAGATATTCTTCTTTATTCGTGCGCTTTTCTTGGATACGCAAACATTTTTATGATTATTTTGTGCGTAAAGGCTTTTGAATAATTCCCGCATTTTTTTGGGATATCATGTTGAACTAAACTGAACGGTTTCGTAGTCTTTTCGTAGACCTCGGCTACGCCACGTAGCATCCTGCTACGTCGTAGTATCCTGCTACGTCGTAGACTCGGACTACGCTGTTTGCATCGAAAGCGACTCAATTATTACCATTTCAGGTGGATGAGGATGAACCATTGAATTCAGATAAGCTTAGTATAGTATTCCGGTCATTTGGTTGAAGTAGCAATTTTCTTGGATAGTCTACAGACTTACTCTTTAAACTCTAATTCGAGTAGCCCGTTCGTATTAAACGTATTATTTGGTGAATAAAGAGATTCAATTCTATAGGAAGCAGGAACAATAATATGCAAATATTGTTAAAGCCAGCACAAGTACATTATTACAGGAAGTTAGCGTACGTCCCTAGCGATTTAAAATGCGACGTAGCGCTCCAAGTATTGTATCGCGAATAAATATATTCAAGTCTCTCAGCAAACAAGCGGGACGTAGACTGCAATTGTATTAAAATTCGCTTGTTGACGAAATTGCAAGTTTCGGTACATTGTCGTAACAATCCGTAGCAAAGCTACGAAGTTAGTCGGTGAGGTTCGTAGCCATTCGTAGCACTTCCTACGAAGCGGAGGCTTTTTAACTAGATTATGAAACTTGCGTCTGCGAAGAGACATTGTGGAAAGGAACTTGCATATCTCAGGATATTCTTGTTGAGTTAAGGTTTCTTAACAAAGGGTCCTTAGGTTAATGTGTCGTTAAAGTAATTTGGGTCCAATTATCTTAGGTATGCTCAGTAGCCATTCAAATGTAAATGAGATGCAGTAAAGAATTATAAAGACCATTTACTTTTCGTCCCGACTCGTTGAATATTTGAATAAATCCGAGAAAACGTAAGTAAAAAGGTTTCACATAATTAGGTTGGTGTTATGTTGAAACTCAACATAATATTCTTCATTTCTGTTGGATCTTTCATCTTTTACAGCCGTCGTGTGGTTTCATCAGGTAATCTAACTTTTCTAATCAAGCTACTCCTTGGTATCAAAGCTCCTTGTGTCAATGCATATTTATAATATGTATATGTTCGTATGTTTAATCCGACTCTCTGTGTGACGCAGTAGGAAAATTTTGTTCAGGATTTTCCTTAGGTACTCGTATGTTTTGCAATATTTGTAATAAAATACTTTCAGCTTTGGTTTGATCCAAAGATATATGAGTGTGTAGACTTAGGATATGTCTGTTATTTAAAAGTTATATATAAAAGTAGACTACCTATTGTAACTACGCGGTTTAATTTTATCATGATAAAGTAGATGTTGGCGCAAAACTGCTCGTTCAAAAAATTATCGAGTGTTATATAGTCAAGCTCACAAAGCACGTTTATTCATATTATGTTACGTTTTCACTTTGTCTTATTTTTGTAAAGAAATCTCCAATTGCAAGCTCACCGAGAACGCTGTAGAAAAGTACAAAGCCGGTTGTTTTCTATTACTTCTAGCAATTTCAAACGTGTCTGAGAAATGTGGGGTGGTACTTTGTTCATAAACACGCGTTCACAACGCTCTCTGGCGTCGTATTTTAGAACTGCACATTATTACATTTTGTAGGAGGGAGGCATCCGAAAAATATGCAACATTGTGTATTATCAGAATGCCTTTGTGTCCGCTTGCACGCCATCTCCGCTATCGATGTTAGAAAAGATAGTTTTCGTAGGAATATCGGAAGAATTTAGTTATTTGATGGAAAAATACGATGGATCCAATGTAGCGCGTCGCTTTTTTATAGTTAATGTTAGTGGCTCACGTGTTCTAACTTCTGGGATGTTCTATATGAAAATAGATCTGTCGTTGTTGTGTAAACCGATACCTATATTTTTCGTGTGGACTTCCTCATGGAAAAGTAAATATTTTGTTTGGTTTAGATGTTCTGTGATTAATTCGGGAATAATTCTTAATCAATACACGTGGATGTTTTTCCTCGATTAGCGATGAGCAATATCATGTAATGTAATGTAATGATTACCATGTAATGTTTGACTACCAACTAAATCCAACCAAAACCAACAAAATCTAACTCAATTAAAAATGCTGGTGCGTAAATCTTTTTTTAACCTAAACGCCCTTTTCATGGACTTTGTTGATTTAAGGAATATGATGATATACCTCTCATCATCACATTGATGATTTTAGCTTAAAACAAAAAACCGGCCAAGTGCGAGTCGGACTCGCGCACGAAGGGTTCCGTACAAAGGTAAATTGCGGTTTACGATTTATGACGTATTAAAAAAAAAAAATGTAAACGAAGTTAAAAAAAATGCTTGCAAATACGAATACTACAAACTTTGTCCAAAAATTATTTTGTACAACTTTTTGTCTTTTTTGTACAAAAACTGTTGTTTCCATCAAGTTCAAAATGATTATCCTAGAAAGTCCTTATAAAGTTCTACTTTTCAGATTTTTTTCATATTTTCTAAACTTATGGTTCAAAAGTTAGAGGGGGGGGACACATTGTTTTTTACTTTTGGAGCGATTATTTCCGAAATTATTGACATTATCAAAAAATGATTTTAGAAAACCCCTATTCATTTTTAAATACCTTTCCAACAATATATCACACGTTAGGGTTGAAATTAAAAAAAAATCACTTCCCACTTTACATATAGGGTAAATACCCTAATAAAACATATACCCTAATATATTTTTTTTCCAATTTTTATTTTACCACTTTGTCGGCGTGATTGATATACATATTGGTACCAAATTTCATTTTCAAAATGATTTTAGGAAACCGCTATTCATTTTTAAATACCTTTCCAACAATATATCACACGTTAGGGTTTAAATTAAAAAAAAAAAAACACTTCCCACTTTACATATAGGGGGGCCACCCTAATAAAACATTTTTTTCCAATTTTTATTTTACCACTTTGTCGGCGTGATTGATATACATATTGATACCAAATTTCAGCTTTCTAGTGCTAACGGTCACAGAGATTAAGCGAGGACGGACGGACAGACATGGCGAAACTATAAGGGTTCCTAGTTGACTACGGAACCCTAAAAACGTATCTCATTTCGACACTTTTGGTAGACTTTTAGACAAATATTACACCAGAATACTACATCACAACAACAACACACGTCATTATTATCATGACTTTGTTGCTCAAAGGGATCGGCTGAGGTGTAAGTAACACTCATATTTTCTTTCATACTTTTGTTTTAGACTTAAACATAATAGGCGGAATGTGGATCTTATATTTTTAAATTATGAATCAATCTAATCATTATCTGCCTAGCCTTTTCCTAACTAAGTTGGGGTCGGCTTCCAGTCGCACCGGATTATACAGGGTGTAAAAGACCTCATCACGAAGCCGTCAACCAAGCATTCTGGACATCAAATTAAGTAACTTTAAGCAAAAATTATTGCTGGGAACGACTTTTTTTGGGGTGAAAAATCAAGTTTTGTGGTAGAACTCGATGTAACGCACTCAAAACATTGTGCTGATGGATGGATTGAATAGTACGGGGGTCGTGGAGGTGTTTAAATTCTTACGTACTTACAAAATCTTACATTATTATTTATTACTTGAATTACAAAAAAAACTTGTCAAAAAGTTGGAACTTTGACCCCCAATATCTCCGTAACTAGAAGGTTCCCAGGTTTTTTTTGGAATAAGTACCTACTTATCGTTCTAAGCTGTTCACGTTAAATTGATTAATATAGTTTTCACTGTTAAGGTTCACAGTCACATTAACAGTGATCTATTTCTAGACGAACCTACAGGAAAACTTCCCCTTTGTGTCAAATTTTAACCAGACAAATTAATAGTTACTCCGACCCAGCCACTGTTTTGTGGTTGCGGTAAAGTTAGAAGTGGTTCGCCTGTCCTAAGTCTTAACGGAACTTAATAAGTTCTGCACAGTATGGGAGCCTTCAGGAGACGAGGAGACGTGCCTGCCAGCCTCCGCGGCGGATGATCGCTGTTTATTATTACTGCAATCTTAATTATGTACACAAAGACGTTGGGTCAACAGTACTCGCTGACTAAACCTTCATACCTCCCCTATTATGAACCACCTTGACAAAGGTCTAATATAAAATTAAGCCAAATTTCCCGTCATTATGGTGAATCAGCATAAAAACCCTTACAACGAGACTAATAGCGTCATAATCTCCCGCCGAATACGTACAGTGCTGAATCGAATTGAATCATCTCCACGGAGATTACATCAAAACGGTCTCACCTAGAGCGAGCTCGAACAAAAAACTTGTTCCCGGTGCGAGGGCAGGCTGTGCTGCCATCTCGCGCGTTGCTAGGATACGCGCCGATCAATACAGCCTCCGCCGGGCCGCCTAATTACCCGGCCCCCGCATCCCGCCCGCCCCGCAACATCCCGCCCGCCCCCGCGACCCGCCGCCCTCGCCCGAGGAAACTTCTCGCCGCCCACCCTACCGCACCGCTGCTGCTGGATTTAAATATCGAATGATAGAATTCAAATTCAAATATTTTTCGCTTTGCGCCTTTGTTTGTTTTGACGAAGGCCTTATATATTTTTTGTAATTACCTGTGTTCGTATGTTCGACACTGGCTTCTGTAAATATTTTTTTTTTAAAATTGCGGTGGGCGTCGCGTAGCTCGTAGGTGTACAACGGGGTGTTTGAGGTGCCTTTTATTACTTTTATAAATACGAATCCCATGATGATTACGAAGCACTTTTCGTTGAAATTCAAAGTAAGATCAAAGTCAGGGAAAGTAGGTCTCGTGAGACGAAATATTACTTTTCTAGTAACAATTGTAGTACAAAAAATAAAAACTTTAATACAAATTCACGAAACAAAGCTTTTATTGCATGATTTATTAATAGCTCTAGCGAATTAGGCCGCACTTAGATTTGGGAAAAGATAATGGGCATTAATAATGCAAGTCCAAAACAAACCCGGAACGCGGTAGTTTGCGTTAAAGATATTTCCTGTGATATTTCGTATGAAGCCGACATTTTGCGAGGCAGGTGCGTGATCCCGCGAGTAACGAATGTGATCATAATGCGACGCCACTCTGATATATTGGAATATGATACGAGCATGTGAGTTACAGATGAGAGTGTCGCGTTGGAGTATCAATGATATAAGCTGTTTATGTGCGAAGGGAAGAGGTAAAGTGGCTAGGAGAAGTGGTTAATGAGGGTTTAGACAATGTGATAACTAACCAAAAACATAGACCAATGAGAGCCACTCCACTATGAATGTATGGCCACTGTGTGTCACAATGCCAAAAATGTTTGGGGCTGAACGACTATGAAACAAATGCCACTCTTAACCGAATGCTTTTTATAAAAATATAAACATCTCACCAGCTCATGGATACTGCTGAGCTGATAATAGGTACGAATACTTTTAGTACGATTAAGATTAACACCTAAAAGTAGTTTCTTGCGCCAACATACCTAAATCATGATGCTGGCTTGGCTGCACTTTTATTTAAAAAAAAATCCCCTTATTTACACACACACGAAAATGACTGGTTACCAAAATGTTTCGCCATTTTTGCCCTTCAACTTCGAATCCGTAGCGACACCCACGCAGCAGTGACCCGCCACACCTAGGGGTGCCTGATTGTGTTACAAAACCTGTTTTCACGAACTAAATTTCATTGATCTTAATTGTCATTCCTTCTTATAACGGTACATAACCGAGTGCCTCCGTAACTTAAAAGTATCCTCCCCTTGCTATCTAACCAAGCTGATGTTGAGATATCTCCAATCAGATTAACAAAAGAATAACTGCAAGACACACCCAAACGTGCCTCAATGATGTCAAGTACTCACCTCACAAGTCCCAGCGCTCTATAACTCATACATACCCAAAAACATAGTTTCCATTTCTTATTGAATATCAGTTGGCATGAAGCTGTAACAATGGCGGCACTGCGAGCCTGCGACATGTATGCCCACGCCCGATCGCTTCCTTTGTTCGTTAGTGCCCTTTGATCGAGCCGACTTCCTGTTACGCTCTCTGATTAATTTCAGACGGCTCTCCCAGACGGAGGTATATACCTACTAGATCTAGATATATTTTGTGGCAGGGTGGGGAGACCGTGGAGGCTGTGATTTTATTTCAGTATTTTACCGTATAAAATTATTTTGTGAATGGTTTTTGGGTAGATGGATCGTTTGGACTGAGGCGTGTGTTATGTTACCAATGTTAGATTTACTGAAAGTATGGATTATTGCTGAAGCCGTGTGATATCCGGCAGAGTAGAATAGAACCAACCCATTACACTCACGGGTGTCGTATAAGGCGACTAATGTCTGAGGCAGAACACCTTGCGCCTCCGTAGACCAGAGAATGGGCAGCAGCGTTTTCTGTTAGTCTTTCATCACTGCGATCTCCAATCCGCCTGCCAAGCGTGGAGATTATGGCAAATTCCTCTCATCATGGGAGAGGCTTATGTCCAGCAGTGGACGTTATGGGCTGTTGTTGTTGTTGTTGTTGTATGGATTATTAGGAATTCCATCATCATCTTATTAGGAATTTCTCAGTAGCAGCCACGGAGTCTGGATTTGTGCCCGGTTGATGGCAATAGGCTCGCCCCCTATTACATGGGACTTAAACATAACTCGCGAAATGTGGGTGTGCACCTCTGCCTAACCCTTCGAGGATTACAGGCGTGATGTTAAGTTATGTTATCTGTTAGTTGGAGTTCAATATTATCATTATTTTAGTCTATCTACGTATACACTTACGAATAGGCAAATTATTCCCTGTGTCCGCAAGGCTTCCTAAAACCTGAAGCTAAGAGATTACGTCAAACGTGATTATGAATGGCCATAACACGCCCATAACGAACGGTCATTGGTTTGCCAAACATAGCTATTGGCTTGTGAAACATTACCACCAATGGTTTGCCAAACATTAACCAGTAGTTTGCCAAACATTTGCCAACAAGCTCTGTGTTTAGCAGTGAACGATTTACAACGATTCAAGATTTTATAAGCTTATTGTCGATGTCACAGTCTATTAA
This sequence comes from Xestia xanthographa, assembly GCA_905147715.2. Classification (NCBI taxonomy): domain Eukaryota; kingdom Metazoa; phylum Arthropoda; class Insecta; order Lepidoptera; family Noctuidae; genus Xestia; species Xestia xanthographa. The sequence continues at coordinate 7,768,465 of LR990655.1, forward strand.
AAAAAAATCATCTGCCTTTGATTTTCCTAACTCATCATCATTGTCCTGCCCTGATCCCAATTTATTTTCCCAACTCATCATCATTGTCCTGCCCTGATCCCAATTTATTTTCCCAACTCATCATCATTGTCCTGCCCTGATCCCAATTTATTTTCCTAACTCATCATCATTGTCCTGCCCTGATCCCAATTTATTTTCCCAACTTATCATCATTGTCCTGCCCTGATCCCAATTTATTTTCCCAACTCATCATTACTCTTCATCTCATCAGACTCTCCCTTCGTTTCCTCCTCATCCTTCACACAGTCCAACCATCGTATTTTTGGTCTTCCTCTACTTTGGTTTTTCCAACTATTTTGGGTATAATATGTATCCGGTGAGTACGAGAATTTTACATGGACCAACTGCCTATCTGATCAGACCACAACCCGGTTTCTGCACGAGATATTATTATAATTCCTATTTAGAAAATTCCAACAATACGGCTTTGAAAATATCCACCACCACCATATCAGCCGAAAGACGTCCACTGCTGGACATAGTCCTCCCCTAAGGGGGGTTTTTTGCCATAATCGCCACGCTTGGCAGGCGGGTTGGCGATCGCAGTACGGTTGTTACAAGAGCACAGAGAACGCTGCTGCCCATTCTCTGGTAAGTCCCTTTAGTCGCCTCTTACGACACCCACGGGAAGATATGGGATGGTGCTATTCTTTACGTCCGACACCATACAGACTCCTTGAAAATATCAGGTAGTTTAATTAACCCTAGATATTGGTACACATATACCTTGATTAATCACTATATTACATGAATGTATAAGAAAGTTTCAAACTTATGCTTAAGTTTCCCCCAGTGTCATGTCGGTATCAAACTTCTAATAATCAAGGGGTTTTGGTCTATGGTGTCATAGAAACATTTGTAAGGTAGGGTAAAATTATGAGAGTTTAATAAAGCAAAGCGGAAAGAAAGGAAAGCGGCCTCCTTGCTACAGCACCTGCTGCATGGTAGCGACAACAGCATTTTGAAGATGATTGCTGTCAGGCCGAACTGTTCCTTGCAGAGACACTGGGTGGGGACTGTCATAGGTCTGAATCGTCATCTGCCTATCCTTTTCCCAAGTTTTTTTGGGGTCGGCTTCCAGTCTAACCGGATGCAGCTGAATACCAGTATTTTACATGGAGCGAATGCCTATCTGACCTCCACAACCCAGTTAATATCCCTCGGTAAGAGTGGTTGTCAGACTTTTTGGGCCTCTGACTACCTAACGACTGTCAAGATCTACAAATGACAGCCGGGACCAACGGCTTAACGTGCTTTCCGAGGCACGGAGGAAACTCGGTATGTAATGGGTGGTCAGCCATCCACAGATCAAACTAGGCAAGCACGGCTTAACCTAAAGATCGACCCGAGTGGCTGTTATTATTTAGCCACGAGCTCCTTATAGGTCTGAATAAATAATTAAATTGTAAACACTAACCACTACTGTTACTAACATTAAAATACTAATAAAATTATGTACTTTAATTAAATTTTAATGTTAGGTGAATTATTATTTTTTGTCTTAATTTGAGTATTCCGACCTGTTTCCTCAGGTTTATACCTGACTGACCCCCGACCTGACCTGGCTACCTGACTGATCTGACCTGACTTTGACTTTGAACAAAGAAAAACCCTACTTTAAAGTAGAGTTTTTCATTATAAATCCATGCTCACAAACTTTCACATTTCTAATATTAGTAGGAAGTAGTATAATTCTGTGTTGCGTATAGATCCTTTTTTAATCTTTACAAAAACTTTTCCGAGGTCAATCCATTTATTACCACGCCAAGTTACCTGCGAAACGCTGAAAGAGAAAAATCTCCCAATTCTATTTTATCATTGAATAGACAGCCGCTATTCGGTATTACCCAAGAGGTTGCCTCTACGACACCCAAGGGAGCAGACTAGGCAACTTATTCTTGGAGCGAGTTACGCCATCATGCTCTGTAGATAAGGTTAAATATTGCTCTAAATTCTGAGCCATATTGGTGCTCGTTGACAAATGTTTGTGCTGTCACCATACATGAGTAAGCTTATTAGTTACCCACTCCTTAGGTATTTCAGTACTATACACAAACATAATACATTTCACACGCGTGTATTTTTTAATTTATTTCAACTATTATTTTATTTTTGATTCCACAGATAACAACAATTGTTAAATTCCAATAAATCAGTGGTGATTGTTTTTGAATCACAAATAAACATTATTACTCGTATTTATAAAATAGTTTGCCTTCATCAACAAATTAACACTAATTTGTGTCTTAAATTCAAAAATATTTGATTTTTCATTTTTAATATTAGGCTGCTTTGCGTCTTCATACCTTCGCTTCTGCATCAACCTACGAAAGCAAACCGCTCGGAAAAAAGCAAATTAAGTCATCGTTTCGTAATGATGAAGAATGACATAAATACCTTTCGTTCTATTATTTTACTATTTTGTTTGTAAATGTATCGAAAACCGTCGTTTGATACACATGGGCATTTTGTCACTGCAGTTTTCGGCTCTATAACACCCTCGATATGGCAAAATTTGCCCACATGTATCAAAACGTACTAAATTGGGGAAGTAGAATACCAAAATATATTTTGATATAACGTAACATATACAGGGTTAGTTTTCAATGACCGGCCAAATTTTCAGTGATGGTTTAGAATCGATAATATTTTCGATATCATGAAAAAGATCAACTTTTTTTTAAAATAAAATTTAATTCCTGTCCACCACTAAGCAGCGAACTTGTGGATTTTGCAACAGCACAATTCAGTTCAACAACCTAGATAGGTAGCAGTTAGCACACACATAAATTTGGTGGTGCATGCACGCACACAAACATTTGCAAACAAACAGGTGCATTGATTCCCACTACGTTTATGATTTAGGAATTTTTTAGGACATTTTCAAATGAATGCTATTATTTTTTCTTTACACGTTTCGACTATAATATTTAAAATACACTTTCGGTTTGATGTCTAGATCTTAATTTTAAAATTTGGTTAGTCATTGAAAACTACCCCTGTATATTACCTAAACCATAACAACCCGCAATCTTATAAAATCATCAGCAGCATGTAAGCCAGTCCACTTTATGCCTAAAATGAATTACTGATAAAATCAGACTTTCGCATTCAGTTGTCTCCAAAAACAAATGGAAGCGATATCAGCCAAAATATCGATATTTTAAAACTATTGCCTACATGAATGTTAACTGACTAACAAGGTAAACATAATACGTATGTATCACTTTACACGCAATCTCAGCCGCGCGAGGCATGTCAAAGATTTGCGTCATTCCTTCGTCAATACTTGTGCGTCCATAACAGATTCATACTTTATAGATCTTTATGTTAGCTATACGCGAGTATGAATTACGTCATTATGTGGATACTATATGGGGTAAACAAGATTTATGTACCTATTGGACTAGTTACCCCCTGGGAGTGATATGTCTAATCATTAGACTGTCTAAACATTCAAGAACAGACTAGATGAATCATAAACATACAAATGACACTGTGTCTGATGATAAAATTAGTGTGGGCTTTAAATATAGAATGGGTATTAGGGTAGTTGACACACCAGTCAATCGACATACTTTTCAAGAGTTGTCAGAACGCGGTTCTCTCATTGATTTTGTATGGCAATAGCACGCTGTGACGTCACTGTTTGCATGACATATAAATGGGTGTCCATCCAAAATCTTGAAATTATCGTATTGTGTACTCAAAATATATTTTTAAATAGTTTTTGTATTTTAATCAACATAACATTTGGCTTGTTTTTTTCTCTCTCACTCACTCGACTCACATTTCGTCTGATAAGTTAAAGTCCCATGAAGTAGAGGGAGAACATAGCCACTGGGAAATCCAGACTTCAACTCCAAACTAAACATTTTCCTTTTAAATAAAAACGTTTGAATCCAAGTCCCTGTGCGCCCTGATAACATCATTTTATGAAAATCTTAGTTTGGAGAGGAACTTATTCATAAAATATGACTTTGAGCGGCACAAACAGCTCCAAGCAAAAAAGACCTGAAAAACTCAGACTTTTCTAAAGGAAATATTCAGGATGGAACAGAAAATAAAAATTGGAGACGCTCAGTCAAATGAAAAATAAACAAAAATAACACCAACGAGAAAAAAGAGTGGCAGGAATGAATTTTATAAGATGAAAATCCAGTGACTTTTTTCATTTTTCTACCGGACGTCCGGTGCCGGATATGGTTTAACGCCGACGACTGTGGACGCAAATCAGTTTTGTGGAACTTTTTGCTTACGTAATTCCTGCCGAGGTGACATGGGGAAAATTGGATTTACGCACGAGACAGTGCATATTACGGGACATTTTTCCCGTTTTTTTCCGTAATCTTATAATGGCAGGAGAGGGTTATCGAAACCCTCTCCAAATGCATATTTTATTGTTGTGTCAGTCTGGATTATCTTGTCGTCTATATAATTTGAATACTGGGGTTTGTTTATTACGGAAAGAATATGATACTTATTTCGTTCTGCAAAGAAAATAAAAACCCTATTATCTGCATACGATATGCAATACATATAGAATGTAACTGGTGGGCATGGACGCGCAAAACACGGTAGCCTATCATTTACTCATCATAGAACGAATAAAATAAATATTGCGCTCAACATTTTTCATCAAAACTTCGCTTCCTGTGGTAAAAATTAATATCTCTAACAAAGGAAGTGCGGAAATGGTTCTTTAATTACTTTCCCAGGAGCGCCACCTACGTGTTATTTTGTTATTTAATACTTGGAATGGCAGGACACTAAGTGATAGATGAGGCTACGGTACAGTAAAGAAAGTCTATTTCTTAGACCATGTGAGCTGGCTCGCCTACTGTTTATTATAAAAGATGACAGTCATTTGTCTTTCTTATTTATTTTACAGTAAGACGCAAGTTTGTTTCCAAAAGCTGAAACTGAAAAATATCTCCTGCCACCAGTTCAGAAAATTCTACCACTCTCGAAATATGTAACCTTTATAGTAAGATTGAACTGGCTTTTAATAATAAAAAGTTACGTAGAGATGCCATTTAAGTTGAAGGAAAAAAAAAACAACCAAAAAGAAAATTTTAATGGCATCCATAAAAAAATCAACGAAACTGGCCAGTTTTTATATTAACAAGATGAACGGTGAACCCCTTGAGAGGAAAATCCATTTTTTTCCGTTTAGTTTAGTAATTCAGAATTAATGTAATTCATTACTTTTAAATCCTAAGAAAAATACATCTGCAGCCTGCAACGAACATTTCCAAAATAGGTATGTAACCTTTTTAGTCATATATAAAACTGCTGGCATTTTTTGATGAAAAGTAATGTTAAAATGCCATAAAAAGCAATAAAAAGAAAACTTTAATGGCATTCTAATTTTTAAAAACCTCTAGAAAACCATAATGAAGTTTTCTCTAATTAATCGGTTGTGTTTATATATTTGAAAATAAATAAAAATATGCATAATATGTATTTGTGTTTAATTCATAATTTTGGAACATCATGAAACAAATATCATAAACATAAAAAATACTTCAAAGTGTTGTAATCAAAGTGAAAAATGTGGACGATTAAATCAATGGTGGTCGTAAAGTGTAACTTTGCAATACACATCAATGGTGATTAGAATAGAATATAATAATTTATTTGTGAAAAAACATGGTACACTAAGGTCTTCTAAATAGGGTTATGAACTTACATGTTTCGTTCAGGGTTCAGGTGCACTTTAGCATATTTAATTAAGGCTGTCAGAACCGAAGCAAAACGGTAAGTGTTTTAATTTATTATCAAACATTGCATGGTTGTATGACGTAGGCTTCAAAACCCACGCAAGTCGTTCTAGTCAATTAGGATTAACGGTAAACTGTTACTGGGACTTAGATAATGTTAGCGTAGGCGGCGGTCTACTGACCTTATAAACGTAACTTGTATACCCGTTACGTAAATAATAACTAAACATACGAATTACACTGAACATTTTTTTTTATATATTAGATTCTTGAATCATTGATTTTATGGTAAATCACTTTTGAAGGCTACATTAATTGTATCTTGGCCGAGTTTTTAGATCGTATATATCCTTCTTCATAGATCAATTGTTGTTGTGTGTAGTTCTATACCCTTTCGCCATTTTATATACTTAGATGTGTTAGTTTTCCCTAGGAGCTCGTGGCTAAATAATAACAGCCGCTCGGGTCGATCGTTAGGTTAAGCCGTGCTTGCCTAGGTTGGTCTGTGGATGGGTGACCACCCATTACATACCGAGTTTCCTCCGTGCCTCGGAAAGCACGTTAAGCCGTTGGTCCCGGCTGTCATTTGTAGATCTTTGACAGTCGTAAGGTAGTCAGAGGCTCAAAAAAGTCTGACAGCCAGTCTTACCAAGGGGTTTCGTATTACCCGGTACTAACTGGGTTGTGGAGGTCAGATAGGCAGTCGCTCTATGTAAAATACTGTTATTCAGCTGCATCCGGTAAAACTGAAAGCCGACCCCAATATAGTTGGAAAAAGGCTAGGTAGATGATGAGATGTGTTAGTTTTCCCTATCAAAGTAAACAAAAATATCACTTTAATAATGGTCATTAATTTTATAAGTGGAGTCATGATGATTTTTAACTTATTATCCTTCAAAATGGGCAGAAAACCACATACGTTCTCATAAGAGGTTTTCAATCAGTAATAAGTTGAATTGAGGAAACTGGGAATGAAAATTAATTTTCCAATGAGTAAATATGGAACAACTATTGCACTACTAAGTAACTAACTATTACTGCACATGAAACAGTCAGATAAAACGGCGGCCATCTTGTCTCATTATAAATCCTCGCCGTCTGAACTAAATTATATTTGAATTCTGCTGCGTTTTGCTCTCAAATAGAAATTGTTATGTAGTACAGTTATATAGTTTCTCCTTTCTTTATAACATACGAGTTCACGTAAAACATGAGCAGCACAATTTAATGAGTTATGGTTTTGCCTTGTCTTTTAGTACTCTCTTGTACCTTCTAGTAGCTCCAATTCAACCAACTTGTCTTATGCAGGTGGGAAAACACAGAGCTAAAATAAATGTAAGCTTTTTGTTTGACATGTCATTGCATTTTTTTTTGACAAGCAGCACCACCTTGTTGTTATACTGTACCTACGTTCGAACAAGCTATTTGGTTTACATTTTACAATGTAATTTGTTAGTTAAACTGTGAACCAAATAGCTTGTTCGACCGTACATAGGTACATTCATGGACGGCCTTAAAAAAAACTGCATAATGCCTTTTTTATTCTAACTCATGTTTGATAGATTTTTTCAGTACGAAATTAGTCAGCAATTCCCCCGTCTGTATTTATTTAATTTGATTTTATTTTTGAATTTTTGCTTCAAATAAAGTAACAATGTGCGATATTTTTTTTATCCTATCATTGTCCTGGCCGTATGCCAAGGAACGCTTACTTAAACAACCGGACTTGCACTTGCTAATGAGAGCTCTCAACTACTTTTATTATCTATGTCACGACAATGCACAAGACATACAATTTACGCTAGGAAAATATACACTATGCTTGCAAGTGTGCATGCATAGATACATACATTGAAAGCTTAATTGTGTTTGCATTGATGGGCTTATCAATAATTCTCTAATTCGCAGGGCGCAATCGGATTGAATAATGTACACCCTCGATTCACTCCAGCGTGTAGGATTCAAATTAATACCTAGGTGGGTATTTGTATTTGTTATTTCGTTCTCAAAAGCCCTCGATCTAGGTTGTAGATTTTTTTCGTTCCTTCATAATTTTATGTAATTTCCTCTTATCGAGCCAAACTAAACCTATAGGTATGGGTATGATTAAAAAAATATACTTTAACAATAAATTATTTTTTGTCAAAAAATACTCAGCCATAAAATAAACATCATAGACATCAGTCACATAATATCGCATCAAGCTATCAATATTGTATTATGTTGTTCAGTAATTAACCATATTAGGTACTATAGGGTGTCGCGTTCAAAGGGTCCGCACAGAACCCTTTCTGCCCCCTCCCTCCCCTTGCCCCAGCTGTCTGTCCGTCTGGATGTCCGCACCACCTTACTCCCTCTATACTCTCTATACTCTGCGTATAATTTGAATTCGGTGTGTACCTAGATATCTGGATATATGTTTGCAATGATGGCGGCCTAAAGGCTGGTGTATATTGTAGCATAGATTACATTTATGTGTGCAGATCCATCTGAGTTTTGATTTTAGGGCATATTTGCAAGCTGATCTAAGCAATGACGGTTGTCTAAAAACCAAGTAATCCGTCGCTGTCCATCGTAGATACATTGTATACTGTTTGCTTTAATACTGTTACGTCGTACCCATACCTACAATACAAGTAGCTTCTAATAGTAGGTACCTACAACTAAGTAGGTAGGTAGTAGTAGGTATGTATCGAATGATGTAGGTACAAATTCGCAAACTACCTATAAAATACATCAGGAAGTTGTCATTGTAATTTCGACCGTACGCCCAGGGCATAAAGTACCTATTTCTTTCCTTTGTACAAAAGTTGTGGAAGTTTCTCGTAGGACAATGACCTAGTATGAATTGTCTAGAAGATTCTGGATCTTTCTCAAACGTTCGGTCGTCATATAAATAGTCGACGTGTTTGCGGGAGCGGGCAGTATCATTTTGGCTACAGTACGGGGCGAATCAAAGTGAACTTGTGAGTGCGAATAGTGATCAGTAGTGTACTTGTGATTGAGTTTGAAGTGTTTTGTGATTATTAAAGTTATTCAGTTGTTTCATCGTAGTAATTAATTTATCCCATACCCAGCTCGTAACAATTTGGTGTCAGAAGTGAGGGATAAATTATGCCAGTTCTACCAAAGGACAACACGGACGGTATCCGTACCAGGAGTCAGCGACAGCAGGACATGGACCAAAGGCGGTTTGGAGACTCTCCGACACAGACACCGGGTGGAGTCCAGCCTACGTCAGTGCCAGTCGCTGGTCCGTCCGGAGTTTCTCCAGCATCAGTAGCGCCAGACTTGTCAGCTTTAATGGCGCTGCTGCAGGAGCAGGCTCGCCGTCAAGAGGAGCAGGCTCGCCGTCAAGAGGAGCAGTCTCGCCAGTTACAGGAGCAGTTGCAACGAGATAAGGAGGAGCAGGCTCGCCGCCAAGAGGAGCAGGCTCGCCAGTTACAGGAGCAGTTGCAACGAGATAAGGAGGAGCAGGCTCGCCGTCAAGAGGAGCAGGCTCGCCGTCAAGAGGAGCAGGCTCGCCGTCAAGAGGAGCAGGCTCGCCAGTTACAGGAGCAGTTGCAACGAGATAAAGAGGAGCAGGCTCGCTGTCAAGAGGAGCAGGCTCGCCGTCAAGAGGACCAGGCTCGCCAGTTACAAGAGCAGTTGCAACGAGATAAAGAGGAGCAGGCTCGCCGTCAAGAAGAACAGATGATCCTCATAAAGGATCTTCATGCAACTTTCGGCAAAGAGCTCAAGATTATGAAGGACCAGGTACACCAGCACGAGAATCGCATCTCAGAGGCCGAAGTTCAGATCGCTGGAGTGAAGAAGGCTTTGGGAGAACTGAAGTCTGGAGACGTGACTGTGGCTTCAGTAGTTGCTGCACCTTCAGCGCGGGGCTTTAAGGTGCCTCCATTCGACGGAACATCTTCGTGGTCGGCTTATAAAATTCAATTTGAGGCCGTTATAAAGGCGAATGGATGGACAAAATCGCAAGCCATGACCGCGCTCACCTTGGGCCTCCGAGACCAGGCCCTAAACATTCTTGAGGCGCTCGGTAAGGATGTAACCTACGAGCAGCTGCTGGAGGCGTTAGAGTCCAGATACGGCGACGCGCACCTGGAGCACGTATTTCGTGCTAAGTTGAAGGATCGTGTTCAACGTAGTGCCGAGAACCTACAGCAGTGGGCCCTGGAAGTTGAAAAGCTGGTTCGGAAAGCATACCAGTCTGCCCCTGCACTGATCGATGGGAATCTGGTACAAGCGTTCGTTGATGGAATACGTGACTTAGAAGTTAGAGCCGCCGTGAGACTTGGGCATCATGAAACATTGAAGGACGCCTTAGCCCATGCTTTAGAAGTAGAGGCAGTGAGGCAAGACCACCGAACGCACCGCGTTAGGGAGGTTGTAGCATCACCGGTACGCGAGCGCCCGCAAGGGTACAGTCCTAGGTGCTACACTTGTGGAGAAAGGGGTCACCTTCGGTCAAGCTGTCCAAAGCGCAACACCCCGCGAGAAGATCAGCAAGGAAGGGTGGCTGAAGTGACTGCCCAGCCACAGCAGGGAAACGAGTAAATGCCAGGACTGGGGGGCGGGTGCTGGCTGGTATTGAAAGAGCCCCGAGAATCTTGATCTCGCAAGCACATGACGGGAACAGCCTGACCATCAGAGGCGAAGTCAACGGAACACCATGCAAACTGACGTTGGATACTGGAGCTTCTTACACGGTCGTTAACTCTCACCTAGCAAGTCGGTTTCTTGGGGACTACTTTGATAACCACGACCGTATACGATTACTAACAGCTACCGGTCAGCACATAACCGTCCGAGGCAAGAAGGAGGTGGAGTTAAAATTGGGTGACAGATTTTACAAGCACAATGTCATCGTGGCCGACATAGTGGACGATTGCATCTTGGGCTTGGATTTTATGCGGAAATATCGTTGTGAGATCGACGTTGATCAAGGAGTATTGAAATGTGGTTCAGAGGAAGTCTTCATGGAAGGTGCACCATCAGGGAAAGTGTACTGCTTGAAGGAGATTGTTCTTCCTCGCAGATCGGAAACGATTGTGCCAATTAGTTTACCACGGAATTCTGGACAAAAAGATCGAAGTGTTCTGATAGAAAGGGTGAACAATGACTTTCCATGGAAGATGGCACGTACTCTGGTCAAGGCCAAAAACGTCTCGGCAGTACGCATACTGAATCCAAGTGACAAGGAGCAAGTGATTAAGAAGGGCACCTTAATCGGCACTTGCGAGGAAGTAGCTTGGATGCGTCAATTGCAAAATCTGCCTACCGGAAATAAAATTCGTAGTACAAAGTTTGACGTGTCAACACTTTTGGAAAACTGCGATTTATCTAAAGAAGAAATGGACAAGGCTAAGAAGATGTTACTTCAGTATGCCGACATTTTCTCTTCAAATGATGCTGACATAGGGAGAACTGGACTAGTTCAGCATAAGATTAATACGGGTAACGAGTTACCAATCCGTCAGCGACCAAGAAGACTGCCAGTTGCACGTGAAAAAGAGGTGGAAACCATGATGGAGGGAATGATGAAGGACGGTATTATAGAGCCTTCATCGAGTCCATGGTGTTCTCCTGTGGTCCTGGTAAAGAAAAAGGACGGCAGTATGCGCTTCTGTGTGGACTATCGACGACTGAACGATGTCACGAAAAAGGACAGCTATCCGCTGCCTAGGATCGATGACACACTGGATACGCTGACTGGTATGAAGTGGTTTACCACACTTGACCTGAAAAGTGGCTACTGGCAAGTAGAAATAGACCCCAAGGATAAGGAAAAAACTGCATTCTCAACAGGGAAGGGATTGTGGCAGTTTAAAGTTATGCCATTCGGATTGTGCAATGCTCCTGCAACGTTTGAAAGGCTGATGGAGCAAGTACTCGCCGGATTGATTGGAGACGCATGTCTTGTCTATCTAGACGACATAATCATCGTGGGCCGTACATTTGAAGATCACCTTAAAAACCTCAACCAAGTGCTGTCGAAAATCCAAACAGCAAATCTTAAGTTAAGTCCGAAAAAGTGCTCGTTTTTCAGAAAACAAGTGAACTTCTTAGGACACATAGTTTCGGGGGAAGGTGTTCAAACAGACCCAGAAAAAGTAATCGCCGTCAAGGATTGGCCAGTTCCGAAAGACAAGACACAGGTCAGAGCATTTCTGGGTTTGTGCTCCTACTATCGAAGGTTTGTCAAGAATTTTGCCGACATTGCAAAACCTCTGCACAAACTCACTGAGGAAAAGCGGCAATTCTGTTGGGACGAGAACTGCGACGTTGCATTTCAGGAATTAAAGAAACGTCTGTGCAATACGCCTATCTTGGGATATCCTGACACAGAAAATGACTTCATAGTTGACACAGATGCAAGTAATACTGGAATTGGGGGCGTGCTGTCTCAACGGAAAGGAAACCAAGAGGTTGTGATAGCTTACTTCAGCAAGTCTTTATCCAAACCAGAAAGAAATTACTGCGTTACAAGACGGGAACTACTCGCCGTAGTAAAGACATTGCAGCACTTCAGTAAATATTTGTTGGGACGTAAATTCCAATTAAGAACTGACCATGCTGCATTGAAGTGGCTATTACAGTTCAAGAATCCAGAAGGGCAAGTGGCGAGATGGATTGAGCTATTGCAAGAGTTTGACTTCGTAACTGAACATCGCAGTGGAAGAACTCACGGTAACGCAGACGCCCTGTCGAGAAGACCTTGTCCTGAAGACTGTAAGCACTGTGCCCGGCAAGAGACTAAGGAAGTAGTGCCCGTGAGGATGCTTAGAATGGATCTCAGCGATGAATGGAAAGAAACCCTACAGCAGGCTCAGCAAAATGACTCTGACATCAAACCGATCTTCGAGTGGATCAAAGCTGGTGCTCCTAAACCCAAGTGGAGTGATGTGGCTGCGATGAGTTCCATCACGAAGAGTTATTGGGCGCAATGGAACAGCTTGGTGATCCAGGATGGAGTCTTGTGCCGTAAATGGGAAAACGCTCGAGGGGACAGCTGTCATCTACAAATGGTTGTCCCTAAAGCTAAGGTACCGGATGTTTTACGGCTGTACCATGATGGATGTTCGGGAGGACATATGGGGGTAAAAAGGACTTTACTAAAAATTCGAGAACGCTTTTACTGGATCCACTGTCGAGATGATGTGGAGGACTGGTGTCGCAAATGTACCAGTTGTGCGGCCGTGAAAGGACCCCAAACACGCAGCAGAGGAGCATTAAAAGTGTACAACGTTGGAGCCCCTTGGGAACGGATAGCACTAGACGTTGCGGGACCATTTCCAGAAAGTGAGAGCGGAAACAAGTACTTCTTGGTGGTCATGGATTACTTCACAAAGTGGCCAGAAGTCTTCGCCATTCCTAATCAAGAAGCTACAACTGTCGCAGATAAATTGGTTCAGGAAGTCTTCTGTCGTTTTGGAGTACCCTTAGAAATACACAGCGATCAAGGAAGGAATTTCGAATCGCAAGTATTTCAGGAGACTTGTCGATTAATGGGTACCCACAAAACCAGAACCACCTCTTACCACCCACAATCTGATGGAATGGTGGAACGATTCAACCAAACGTTGGAAAGATATCTGGCAAAAGTCGTGGAAAGCAGACAAAGGGATTGGGACAAGCACATACAGCCGTTTCTTCTGTCCTACCGCAGCGCAGTCCACGAAAGTACGACTGTGACGCCCGCCTTCGCGAACTTTGGAAGGGAATTACGGTTGCCTGCAGATTTAATCACTGGAACTCCCCCTGATGCTCCACGCAGTGTAACAGATTACGCAAATGACTTGCGTAACAAGTTGAATGATGTTTATGAGCATATTAGACAATCCGGCCAACAGATGTCTGAGAAGATGAAGACCCGTTATGACCGGAAGGCAAATAGTAGGGGTTTCGACGAGAGTTCACTGGTGTGGTTGCATAACCCAGTACGGAGCAAAGGGAAGTCTCCGAAATTACAAGCAAACTGGGATGGACCATACCGAGTCGTGACTAGGATCAACGATGTCACCTACCGAATACAGAAGGGTCCACGAGGTGCGCCTAAGATTGTCCATGTAGACCGATTGGCGCGATACTACGGGCATAATGATGCTCGGGACGAGCATGTCTAAGGAGGGGGCAGTGTTACGTCGTACCCATACCTACAATACAAGTAGCTTCTAATAGTAGGTACCTACAACTAAGTAGGTAGGTAGTAGTAGGTATGTATCGAATGATGTAGGTACAAATTCGCAAACTACCTATAAAATACATCAGGAAGTTGTCATTGTAATTTCGACCGTACGCCCAGGGCATAAAGTACCTATTTCTTTCCTTTGTACAAAAGTTGTGGAAGTTTCTCGTAGGACAATGACCTAGTATGAATTGTCTAGAAGATTCTGGATCTTTCTCAAACGTTCGGTCGTCATATAAATAGTCGACGTGTTTGCGGGAGCGGGCAGTATCATTTTGGCTACAGTACGGGGCGAATCAAAGTGAACTTGTGAGTGCGAATAGTGATCAGTAGTGTACTTGTGATTGAGTTTGAAGTGTTTTGTGATTATTAAAGTTATTCAGTTGTTTCATCGGTAGTAATTAATTTATCCCATACCCAGCTCGTAACAATACGTTTATATGTTTGAGCCGTGTCTAATGCATTCTTCAGTTACCGTCTCAAAATAAGTTTCTTATTTCTTAGTCAAGTATAGTGCATGTTTTATTTAGAACAAGACACTCGAGTTTCGAAATATGTTTTGCACTGTGCTAGAGATATATTCGAAAGGAAGCGAGCGCGAATACGAATTTTCTTCCTATCTAGGGCGTCGCTTCTTTACGACATTACTCTGTGCTCCGAATACACTCAGAGACTTTTATATAAACATAAATACATCGAAGGCTAACATTCATGGCGCCTATTTGCGAATCCGTTTCATTGCCTTTGACAGGGAACAAAAAACTCTGGCGTACCATTCATCTGAAGTCTGCAGTCACGTCGTAATAGAGTGTAACGTAAATAAAAAGCCTCGGTTCTTGTTAGTTCGTCGGAAAAGCTCTCGAAGTGCGCCGTCGCCAGCGCGGAAACCGACCGCCATGCTGCTCTCAGCTCCTTTGAGGAGCAAACATCAATATAATTGGATTGCCTTACAATTTTTAAGTAAACAACCTATAGTATAGAGTTCTCAAAGCATGCTGAAGACTTGGTTGAGGAGTTCTCATGCTGCCGCTGAATAAGAAAACTGGCTTTGTGTATACTTTATTCGAAGCCTCTCCTTTGAAGATGTCTGCATTACGTTAATGGGAATATCCAATTTTGTGTCTGTAAAGCTGAAGACGTACGACTCTTTTGGGATCTTGAGTCAAAGTCAAAGATAAACAGCGGCTTCTGGCGGTTACAAGGAACGCATGCTTTTACACTTCTGCATCTTAAGTTATTATAACTACTGGGAGGTACTACTCTACTTGATAGCTACAAATACACACATCAAAAGTGTCTAGGGATCAAGCATTTTTATGCGGATTTCTTGAGATTGAGATGTGGCTTTGTAATAAATTTATGATTTTATAAATTTATATGGATCCTTTTTGGTGCATTTCATAATTTGAATCAGGAACTCTCAATCAAATTCGAGTAAAAGATGAAAATAAGCTGTCAATATTTTCCCTATAAAAACATACAACGCATTGAAGACATTATTAGTGCTACTGTTTCCCTACTACTGATTAAAACCAACGTTATTATGGAGCGGCGACGTCATTTAAGCAGGGAAGAAATGCTCAGAGCCGTGGGAATGATAGAAGCTGGTTCCCGGCAACGTACTGTAGCTTTAGCTCTGAATACAAGTCAGAGTGTTATCAGTCGACTTTGGACACGTTACCGAAGCACTGGTACCGTGGCTGAGCGCCATGGAGGACGGTATCGCTGCACCACACGGAGACAAGACCGATACATTCAAATCTTAACTCGAAGAGCTCCAACAATAACCGCCATGATGTTAGCCGTGAGGCTTCATCACTCTTCAGGGAACTTAATTAGCGACCAAACAGTCAGAAACCGCTTGCATGAAGTGAACCTTCATTCCCGAAGACCGCTACGGGTACCACCTATAGCAAAGCACAATCGTAGGATTCGATATCAATGGGCTCTTGAACACAGAAATTGGGCAGAAGAACAATGGCGTTTCGTGTGCTTTTCTGATGAGTCTCGTTTTGGTATGAGACCGGATACAAGACGTATACGACACTGGAGAACCCCTGGACGCCAACAGCGATTAAAATCCTGCCAGGAAGTCCATCCTTATAGTGGTGGAACCATCATGGTATGGGCGGGTATTTGGATCGGCGGAAGAACTGAGTTGATTTGGATCAGAGGCAACCTCAACGCTCAAATTTATGCTGAGACGATTGTATCAGACGTCATCGTTCCTCTACAAGTGCAAATCGGTCCCTTATTTCAGTTAATGCATGATAATGCACGACCGCACACCGCAAGAGTTGTAAGACAGACTCTCGCCGCAGCTAACATCAATGTCCTGCCCTGGCCTGCTCAGTCGCCAGACTTGAACCCGATTGAGCATGCATGGGATATGCTACAGAGAAGAGCTCTGCCGAATATGGAGGGTATCCAGTCGCAAGAAGACCTTTTTTTGTTGTTGCAACGAACATGGGCGGCCATTCCACAGCGTGATTTGGATGAACTCATTTTGAGTATGCCACACCGATGTTCTTGTGTTGTTAGTGTTCGCGGTAGAAACACGGATTATTAATTGTTTAAGTTACCCAATAAAATTTTAAAGAAAACTGTGTTTTCAGTCATTTTTTCGAACTTTAATGTTAGTGGTTCAAATGTCAAAAATCCCTTTATTAGGAAAATGGCAAATTTCTTTATTAATGCAAAGGTGACTTGGTTTATCGTTACTGTGACAAACGAAAACACTTTATTTGATGAATCCTTAAAGAAAATTTTAATTAATATCAATCAGGAGAAAAGTTATTGCAAAAATATATGTTGATCCCTAGATACTTTTGATGTGTGTATTAATTTGAGGAGATACTTCCAATAAAAAGTCATTAAGTATGAAAGTTCTGTATCTCGCTTCCTTGTTGCCGGTTTTGCACTTCAGTGAAGAGTTTTAACTTCCGACTACGTACCTTTGTGATTTACTTTTTCTCAATAAATCCTCTCATCATACTCAACAAATCTATCAGACAAAGAATAGAACAATACTCAGAAAAATCTGCCTCGAACTCGGGATCAGTTATAAAGCCCGCAAGATAAAATATCGGCGCAGGATCGTGGCGAAACTCCCAACTTCTTCACATAAAGCTTTGGATGAGCCAAAGTTTTTTACTTTCTTTATTATCTATGTAGTGGAAAAGCGAGCTGGCGATAAACCTGTGGCACCAAAGCTACGAATAAAATCCAATTGTCTGTCGAATTTTTCTATTCAGTTGAAATATTAAAGGAAACTTCAGGTGAGGAAATTATATTTGATATTTCTACGGGAGAACAACACAAAAATATAGGAAAGGTGCTCTCTCAATAAATTGCACGAACGAGCTTTTATTTCCTTTAAAACTCGTGTTGTGTTGACAGCGTTTGATAAATGCTGCAGTAGCGCTTTCTTCTCACGTAATTGCGAATAAAAAGTGTAGGGGCGTTGCCGGAGGCGAGCGGAGCATTATGCACGTTAATGATCGATGAATATTATTTTACTTTAAGTGTTGCGTCTCTCGTGCTTTGAATTCATTGCTTGATTGATTTAAGTAGGTACTTACTTTAAGTTTTAGTTTTTGTAGACTCTTTCAAATACTTTTAGCTGGTTTTCAGCAACAGAAATTGAGGTTGCAATTTAATATATAATTGTTAAAATATTGTTTATGTTCACCTCAGTAATGTTTGATCCTACAACGATCCAACCTAATAATATAGCAGATTCACAACAAACCTCGCGAGAGTTTAAATCTAATTTCCTTTAAAACCGGAAGCAATAATAATTTCATCTACAGAGTGCTAATCAAAAGCTTTTAAACATAAAAGTTAACAGGAACTCTGTACCATAATAGCTATAAGATGTTTTTTTCTCATCGTTCCCCTAATGGGTATCTTGAAAAGGATATTTTCTTTAGACGGAGCTTTTCAAACGTTGTTTTTGCTTTTCCCGCGTCGCTGCCTCGGTCTCGTAAATTGGCTTTCAAACAACTATACAGCAAATAATAAAATACGTTTCGTCTACACTGCACGGTACACAGTGACACTGGAGGAAACGTTATAGCAATGTGTGCGAGCGACGACTTGTGAACAGATGGTGAATGCAATTTTCAAAGGGAAACGCTACACTTGTAGTTATGACTTTATAAAATAATCTTTGACAGTTTTTTATACGGTCTTCTGTTTCCCTTTTGCGTGGGAGGCTTAACGCCCACGTTCGCCTTTCTGTAGGTCGGTATATACGTACTATGTATTGAGTTTTGCTCTTACTTCTCTAGACAAGATTTTTTCTTATTTTGTCGCAGTTTCCGCTCTCCGGAGAGTGTTTTGATATTGATTTTAGACTTATGCTTTTAGTAGAACTTGTCAGTAAAATATGGAAGTTATTTTTTTTCTGAGTAAGTGAGCAAAAAACTTATAGAAATATAAACTAAAAGTACGGTTACCAAGAACTGTTTTCAAACTAATGTAAGACGACTATTATTAGCTATTATTGGTTTTCTTTCACACGCAGAGGAACCGTTATTTATTTTATTTTATTTACAGCTAATACTTTTTTTTTGCGGGAAAAGGACAAATTACAAGTTTTCACTTATATTCATCATCATCTGCCTAGACTTTTGGGGTCGGCTTCCAGTCTAACCGGATGGAGCTGAATACTAGCATTTTTCATGGAGGGACTACCTATCTGACCTCCACAACCTAGTTAGTTTTCACTTATATTACAAACTAGCTGACCCGGCAAACTTCGTACCGCCTAACAGTCGATTCTTTAATTTTATTTTTTAAATTTTTCTCTCCGTAAGAAATATTATAAAAAAAAATTAGCAAAATCGGTTCAGCTGCTCTCGAGATTTGCGCTTACCAACACATTCAGCGATTCATTTTTATATTATAGATGACTAGCGGACTTCCCGCGGTTTCACCCGCGTAGTTCCCGTTCTCGTAGGAGTACGGGAATAAAATATAGCCTATGTTACTCGTGGATAATGTAGCTTTCGAATGGTGAAAGAATTTTTTAAATCGGTCCAGTAGTTTTTGAGCCTATTCATTACAAACAAACAAACAAACAAACAAACAAACAAAGTTTTCCTCTTTATAATATTAGTATAGAAAAACAACATTCCAGATACAAAAAGGTAGGTAAGTATATCAACATCTTCCAGCCCTTATCCCATCTACTCGGGGTCGGCGTGACACGTTTTCTTCTTCCATTCTCCCAAGTCAGACATCACGGCATCATACTCCTTTCTCTTTCATAGCAGTCTTCACACAATCCATTCATCTTTTCTTTGGCCTTCCTCTCCCTCTCTATCCATCAACATTCATGTCCAGGTACAAAAACCACCAAAAAATATTGTTGAATATCTAAGGAAAACATCGTGACGACCGGCATGTACTAGAACCACAAAATTCTACGACATGTGACATCTATCAACCCGCACTGGGCCCGCGTGGTGGATTATAGCCCATTCCCTCTCATAGAGAGGAGGCCTGTGTCCCAGCAGTGGGAACATTAATAGGCTGATAATGATGATGATGATGATCTACAAGAGCTCTTTCGCTTACTAGGTTAGCCCACTAGGTAGGCCCACAACAAAATTTCCATTTACAAATATGTAAAACTACACGGGCACACGAAGATTCACCTCTACACCCTCTATTAAACCCAGACGGTCATGTGAAGTTTAATCAACATCGCGTTACACTTTAACTAACCTTCATATTGTAAAGCGAGCAATATGAGCCCGACATCATTAGTGCATACAACCATCGCGTACTCGCGTACTCGACAGCGTACAACGTACAACTGTACTTATAGATAGAACTAACATCTGGGGAGGTCTTAGAGTATTAATGGGACAAGCTGAAGTCAGAGGAATCGCGTCAGTATTTTCTTCTATACTGGGGTTTGGATGATTTGGATTTTTTTTTAAGTTTTAGTTGATCGGTACGTTCCTTACAGCATCGCTACATCAGAGTGTTCGTCATGATTAGACATCGGATTATATGCATTTGTTTGTTTGCTTATGCAAATCCATAAAACGCAATGTAATTTTTCATTGATAGTGCTTATTTCAGTGGTTAAATGTGTTAGCATTATGCTGTTCTGTATAAACCCGGGTCTGAAGAAACCAGCCCAGTCCAATTGCACGTAGAGGTTTCTGCAAAAAATGGCGCCAAATTTCAAGTTCTGTCGAGTAACGACTGTTGACGTAGAGATTTTCAGCCTATAAATAATTATCAATCTAGAAACATTTTGAATTGTATATTATCACAACAATTACAACTGATATAGTAAATTAGGTATCATAATATATTTTGTGAAAAAAAAAATCCTAAATATCTAATAATAATAGAATTTTCATTGTGCATTGTTCGCGCTTTTTAGTGCATATTTGAAAGTGCATATTATTATCCGATGTCTAGTCATGATGAAGTAAATCATTTTGAAAATAATATCCTCGCGTCCTAACTCCTAACTAAAGCCTACGCTCGAGAAATTGCTATTCTCGCGTTCATATTATTTCACTCATTTGTTTGGGAAAGCACCCTCTATCAACGCGACTATGCGTTTGGGTTAGATCAAAATGACTGTCACATGTTCGCATGGCAATCGATTTGGTTAGGAAGCGTTAGTTGTGCCATCATTTCATATTTAGATATTGTGGCCGTTTATACTATAATGAAAACTTCATTAGCATAAAGCAGTTATATGCATGTAAAGAAAGTTCACATTCATTCAATTAATATTTCCTGCGCGTAGTATTTTACGTATGATGTATATTGAACTATGGTTAAAACTTTACAGAGCCGGTACAATGGGATATGGGAGAGCTTATGTCACAAACATGTGAGTCAAAGTTTATAAGAGAGTAAAATAACAAAATTAAAACAGATTTGCGAAATGTTTTATTTTGTGTTTGTTGCTTTAAATGTTGTTTTTTTTTTCAGATTAGATGTGTACCTAGTTTTAAGTTCATAACTATGATGTAAAATGTTTAAGGGATAATAATTAATAACAATTTCTCTTTTCAGAGCAACTCAATTAGTTCTTGTTTCAAAATCCTAAAGTGATTATAAATTGTATTTATAACAGCATGTTTAAAAAATGAAAAACAAAACTAAGAAGAAAGTGTTAATGGGGACCTGAACACTGCTACAGACGTTTTAAAGCAAAAGGTGCTTACACATCTGTAGCAGTGTTCACTGTCCATTAACACTTACTGCTGCTGACAGTGCACTTAAGACAACGTCATGATTAGCCTGTCACATTAATACTCTGAGAGTAAAGCACTCTCTCGACGCCGCGCCTTCCGGACACCTCGCTCCAGCACTCGGTGCATTAGCCCAGCGCAGCCCAGCATTTTCTAGTGCAGCCCAGCTTAATGCACTGACCTGTTTACTCAATATTAGATGGAAACTCATGTCCGACCTCCACTTTAAAGATTACGGTTTTCAAGTTAAAGCCAGCTCTCTCTCATCACGTACAACGTGATTGAGTTTGTACTCGCAGTTCGTTATGAGATTGAAGTGCTTTTTTAATCAGTTTATGCGCTGGAAACGTTTTTACTGGGTTTTAATGAACTGGTAAACTTTTGGAATGTCGGTTATGTGGTAGTACTTCGAGGATATTCAATGAATTTGAATATAGTCCAAAAATGTGTAACTTTTCTTTTTAGGATGTTCGTAGCACCTAAATAACATGACCGTAGACCATAGATGGCTCTGTATGTCATTAGAATTTTTGTCCCGATCATTTATTGGGTAATCTTGACAGTATGAACATCAAGTTGGATATTAAGGGTCCTAATATTGGTCTGCGGGACTGTTCGAAAGAGATACCGCGGCTCCGGAACACAAAGGGCAAAGAAGGAACATGGATGGGTTTTAGTCAGTAAAAGTCTGACACTCCCTTCCGCTCCGCCCAGAGCGAAAGGGGTCATTTGATGATTTCCCATCCGAAAAAAAAGTGTCCTAATATTAATAATATATGAGACAGAAACTAAAAAGGAATTCAGATTTTAGAATTTATATGCTTGTATGGTTTTCCTGTTTCTGTAGTTCGCCAGCCAGTATTAATTGAGGGCTGAAGAAACAGCTGTAGTCCTACCATGAACAAAATTAATGATGATTTTATTCTAGAAACTTATTCTAGAGACTTGATATTTAGCTAGCTATCGCACTGATTGATGGAACTCAAAATCCATTTGACATAGTCGTTTCTCTTGCACTTGGAGCATTCCACAACCTGAAGTATACTTGGCGTTACGTAAAAAGAGCGGTGGCCAAAATAGGAACTAACATTTTATGTACTGTTTTATGTGTTCGGTGGAGACAAGCAGCGCCACCCTTCAACGCTCTTTTTATTTGACGTGAGTTATACGATGAATTCCACACATAACATAACACCTCAGGCTCGGATCCCGGAAGGGGTCCGTAAGGACCGATGCCTGCCGGGGTTGCGGGACTGTTCGAAAGAGATACCGTGGCGCCGGAACACAAAGGGCGATGAAGGAACAAGGATGGGTTTTAGTCAGTAAAAGTCTGATACTCCCTCCTGCTCCGCCCAGAGCGGGAGGAGTTATTTGATGATTTCCCATCCGAAAAAAAAAAAAAGGCCCGTAATCCCCGAAGAGTTAGACAGAGTTGTACTTAATAGTATACACCCACATTTCGCAGTTATTTTTAAGTCCCATGTAATTGGGGGTGAGCCTATTGCCATCAACCGGGCACAAATCCAGACTCCATGACTGCTACTGAGAAAAATGAGGTAGAAAAATTTCCACTAATCAATGATGTTATTCTATAATTCCAATGGGCTGGTGATGTCATTAGTCATTCCTTAATCATCATCGCATTGTGTAATTCCTTTTTTGCATTACAACATTGATCTCTTGCGTGTCGATCAGTAGGTATATCTAAACTCCGTTCAAGAGCTGTCGTGAGTCATCACTGATGACAGCTCTTGAACGTGGTTTTGACGTGCTAATCGCGTTCAGTTTCACTGTTGAAATGATGGCGCTTCTGAAAATCTTTTTGATTTGACTCTAAATCAACATCAGGAAACTTATAAGTTTTTCAGTAAGTACCTATTGTTTGATTTCTGTAGCCGTTTTTTTTATCAAAGTATTATCTGCTCACGACTTGGTTCGTATTAGCTCATAGTTTGCGTCATTCTTAGGATGATTGGTGCAGGAATCCGTATAAGATTAGACTTATTTTCTACCGATTACAGCGGAAGTCGGAAATAAAATGTTTGACATACATAGGTACTTAACATTTTCTTTATTAAATATTTCAATTTATAATCACAATTTTTTTAAAACTAAGTACATAGGAATATATTATTATAATTATTAATTAAAAATAAATCTCAAAATAACAACATAGTTTGGCATACAGGTAATGTTTTCAAATGTTAAAATTTATTTTTTAAAACCAACAATATTTAATATTTCGAGATCTAAATAAATAAACATTTTGCTATTTTGAACTAAGTTAAAGAGATCAAAACTTGAATCAGGTAACGACAATAAGTAAAATATAATAACTAATTTGGTACAGTGGGATGAAATATTGACGATAGAAAAATAGCATTGATTTGGACGTGTCAACGAACATAATAATTTGAACTAATTAGATAAGCCAAAATCCCACGAATAAGACCTTCCCATCCCCTAAACCACGTAAAGTTTATATAATTATATGCAATGATATTATAAGTAAAAAGGTGTAGATACGTTACCTAAACGACATTCTATCTTCAAAAACGGCACACCGCACACATGAATAACTAAAAATATTGCAATAACACACTACATTACAATTAGTCGTCAAAATAGGATGGCATGATTCAAGTATCGCGAGTGAAAAAGAGACAAATATAATTCGCGACAGTGCGTCGTCAAGTGTACTAGAAACGATGTAGAATTAATAAATCAGATATGACATTACCTTACACCGTGATTTATGCCTAAAAATGCGATTCACTCAAGAGTTCATGTAGTAAAAGTAATGTAATAAAAATGCATTGAAAGTCAACTGACTTGTCTGTTTCGTACATATAATTTTACTCTATGATCGGTAATGACGTCTATCTCTATCGCACTTGTTGATAGAGAAATTGTTGTTGCACTCTTTCTTTTCGGACGCCATTATTTTAAAAACGTAATGTTTGTTTTGTGAAAATATTAAGATAAATAGTATACTTACGAATGATATGTGATTCCTTGACTTTTAGAAGTTTTGCTAGTATAATTTGTACAATATCTCATGACACACGACGGCATTTTCGGTAGTTTTGGGTCACTTTCACTTTTAATGCACTGTGTTTACGTGAAGTGCGTCTGTCGACGCCGGCAACGTCACACTGAGGTCAAGGTTTGCCAATTAGCCACATTTTAACGTACCGCTTGCTGAGCGCTTATAACGCATCTACACCTTTTTACTTATAATATCATTGATTATATGTAGATGACGCAGGTGTTGGCTACGTCAAGCGGTGCCTGGCGTAGAGTGGTGTGTCGGATTGAGCTAGCAACACTGAAATGCTGACGCGTTCGTTATCAGCATTCATTAGGGGGAAATGTTCCGTAACTGGCAACTCTGCGCTATGCGCGCTACGTCAAACTCTGGCTAATGGGAATGTTTGCTTCGCTTGCAGATTCACCCGCGTACGTTCCGCGAATTTGTTAGCGTAGATTTTTAAATTTTTGTTTAATTTACAGAATGTTATGTTGTACAGAAATCATAGATTTAAAGTAAGGCATGAAAATTTCAGACATTACTTTCGTTACCGAAATAGCTTCACAAAGTGAAGTCTCAAAGTTCCCTAATAATATATGGACAACCTTATCAAACACAACATAGTTAAAGAAACTCTATGTGTATATTATTAGACGAGAGTATTTTTTACATGGTGTGCATAATAGAGTTTGGCACACGCAAATCGGCGCCCGCGCATGGCATGACTTCGCTGAAACATGTTGGTTGACGTTTCTGGTGTGACGCGCTGCATTACTGCATAGTTGTATGTGCCACCAAGTATGTACTTAGCTTTATTATTGCACACAAAGGAAATATTGCTAATCAGAGCACCGACCGCTACGTTGCAGCTTGCCGGTAGAAACCATGTTACGGAACATTTTTACAACCAATACTCAGCATTCATGTAAATTTTGTAATAAGCATTATTAAATTTAAAATATCAGATACCGTCTTTGTAAATAGATACATCACCTCAATAGATATGTTCCATAAAAATACACCTTTCTCTGTTATCACAGCCCTTAATTTAGCAAGTTATCTTTTAGTACCATTAAATAACAAAATTTAAACTATAAATCAGATACAACTATAGACTTCGTAAGTACTTAATAAGTGCAGGACCGTAACTATGACCCGAGGCACGAGGGCAGAGCCTCCTCGCACGCCACGGGTGACGATCCCGTAACAAAATTAATTAACTAACCAAATTAAGAAAAAATATCAAAGGTAACATCGCATTTTTTGAGCTTGGCTCTCTTTTTTATACAAATTTTAAAAATGTTTTCAAAAAGTCTTGCTGTACTTATGTTCCAACTTGTGAATACGAATTGCCTAAAGTCTTGATGTGATTAGCATATTTTGATTACGAATGTGTGTTATTGAGCAATTTCTTGTACGGCATATTAATATAGTGGGCATACAGTATACACAGGTTGGATTCACACTGTCATAGTTACATTAATGTTGAGGCTCTCTCGGGGGCGAACTTGACCTTTTTTACTTACAACTAGTTTTGACGTACTGAAGCAACGAGTCATCATGATAGCTGACACATAAAGTGATAGAACTGGTCAAAGTTCACGGGCTCCATGGCGCTCTCATGGTCTGACTTGTCCAGGAGTTCAGGATTCCTCTTCAGGAAGTTCCTAACCCAGTCTTCGCCAGCCATTCGGGTGTTGACGTCAAATGGATGATTGAGATTGTTGTCTTCTGCGTACTGGAAAGCTAATTCCCGAATATCTCGCCTTGAGACTCCCATAAAATACTTTTCCATGCTTTTAATGTATCCGACTAAGTCTTTCTCTTGACTATCTGTGAACACCCTCCGGTAGTGGCCCATTAATGGTTTGGGGTCGTCTGGCTGCTGGTACCTTATCTTGCTAGCGCGTCTTTGGAGGGTTGAGCGAGGTATGTGGAAGGTCCTGGCGGCCAGCTTGTACCCCATCTTTCCTGACACCACTGCGGCGACAGCCTTGGCCATGTCATCTTCGTTCCAGGACTGGCGTCCACTCATTCTTTCGTATCTTCTGACCATTGCACTCTGAAAAACAAATAAAAAATATATAAACTAACTTTAATAATTGATAACATGACATTAACATGAAAATATCTTCTATTATTCGCAAGAACAAGTTTTGACGCAGATCGTAGTCAAAACAATCATATCAAAACAAAGTGTAATTTGGGTTCGAACATGTTCAACTTGATGAATATAATATTGACCTATTATTAGTTCTTGAATTTTCGTAGGCTTATGTATCAGAATTATAAAAATAGGTAATTGTAATTAACGAATGAGTTTTATTTGAATATAAGGTAGTCGATGGCCGAGCATGTTTGAACGTTGAGCGAAGGGTAACCGCAGCCTTACCGGTTTTGTGGACCACGATCAATGCCAACTCGAGGTGAAAAAAATATGTCTAAAGACGTTCTAGAAGGTAACGTTGTATAAATATTATCATTGAAATGTTGAGATAGTCCGAGCGAAACGTCGCATCGTTACGAAGATACTGGTTGATTTAGCCAATTATGATGAAGAACCTACTACATACGCATTTCAATGTATCGAACCATTTTAAAAATGGTTAACAGTTTACTTAGCTCCTTTTTATCTTAAAGGGCAATAAACGACTTGCAAGGTTTGGTTTACATACAGTACAACTGGACAACTAAGGATATCGGGTGGTAAGGCCCCGGACATCAGGTAGGACAAGTTTTTTAAAAAAGTAGCTCACGAAACTTGGGCACTTTCAATTTCGAGATCACCTTTACTTTTAGTGTACAGTTACTCCGTTATATTTTTTTATAGATCGGTGTGTTAAGTGCGAAATTTCAAAGATTGTGACTTAATAGTTCTGTAAGAATAGAGCTAATCGTATACGTGATGTTTATAAGCAGTGAGCTCCTTGGAGAGTACCGGTACTACATTACAATACAGTTTGTAACTCCGCCGAGCTGATAGCGAACAACACACGATAAAGTATGGCGTGTTTTTCCGACGCGATAACTCGGGAACATTGAGGCCCCTTGCCAACGCGTGGTAATACCGCAATATCACTTAATTACCCATTTATATGAACGAGTATGTCCACAAGCTGACCGCATCTCTTGTGAATTAAATACTTGTAATAATAAAGTCGTTTCATCGCCATTTACGTGTCACATTGACAGTTCAAAAACGGGAAATACCTCTCGTCAGTGGTCGACCGTCCTTGAATGACCGCGTCATATTTTTTATCAGTCAAAAAAAGAAACACGTCGTCAGCAGTCAGCTGTTTGTGTTAGTTCCATAGCGCGTCTATCAACATGTTGCCGCACCGAGATAATAAATACAATTCGATCCTGTCTACTAGAATCGCATCCATTGCCAGTTTCGTATGAGAATTTCCGCTTCTGAGTCTACGCGGTAAGCAATGAAACACGCTTCGCGTCAACTGACCGAAATATTGCGATAGTACCGATGGAAATCGTGGTAGCGGCGCGAGTACGGCGTGAGTCGAGGTTACTCTGACGCGTGACTTGCAAGGTCCCCGCTGCATTGCACGATGCGCCAAGGTTGACTCGCTTCTCTGTACCGATATAACCTAGGCCCCGTTAATTAGTATATTCGATAAATATGAAATAGAAACAAAAAAACCGCAGTCGTAAAATAGTTAATGTAACGTAGCGCAGTAGGCCGAAGTGAAATCTGCATCGGATGTTATCGCGTTGCATCGTTGCAGTTAGACAATAGCTTTCAACACGTATGTAACATAAATATAATAGGGTCGCCAGTGAGTACTTACAGTAAGCGTGTAGTTCAGGATCGCGTAGGCAGCCGGGAGGGGGGCGGTGGAGGCGGGCAGGCGGCAGGCGGCAGGCGCAGCGGAGCGGCTGGTGGCGCGGAGTCAGGCTCGGCAGGTGGCGTGCGAGCGGGCTGACGGCGCGCGCGACACTGGCGCGGGGCCCGTCTTGCCCCGCCGCCGGCCCTGGCGCGCTGACGTCACCTGGCCCAGGGCCCGACTGCGACGACTATTTTTGTCCGCAACTAATTATCTAGATCCTGCCTTTGTCTGGCCGTGTAACACTGACGAGGAAACCTGGTTTTATCTTTAAAACCTGTTATGTACTTGGTTTGTAGCTAATTATTGAATACGTCACTCGTGTATTTCAATCGTACATTTATTTATTTGTCAGCGCGTCGACGTAGTGTAGTGTTAATACTGTGAGTCATTGCACTCCAAATTAAATAAATTACTTGATGTAATATTTACAACAAAGCAAAATAATGTACCTTAGCACTAATTGCATCGGTAAGTAGGTTCAGTTTATTGTGAAATTAATGAAATACTAATCGATTTAATGTGGATTAGCTAATGACAGTCAGCAGAGCTATAAAAATAAACAGGTCTATTCTATCACTAGTTCATAGATGTGAATAATGTTGTGAGAAGTAACTAGTATCCAACTAGAAATATCTAAGCATAAACGTTCGTGGCAGTAAAGCATATAAGTATATAAGTGGCATATAAAGTTGATAGGTAATGTTTTGATAGTTGCAATTTATCTGATTATGGAAAATTTTCATGAAACTTAGTTTCGCTTCATAAAGCCGAGCTAAATGAAAGTGAATTCACTGATATTTCCTGCGTCATTACAATCTTTCCCTTTTAAAGCGCTTATGGAGCACTTACAGATTTTTTCGTCGGATAGTTGAATAGTAGCCAAAACGTTAGCGTGTGTAACAAAGGAGAAATTCCCCGGAGATAAAACTGCGGCCAACATTTAATGAGTCATCCCGGTTTGTACCGCGTTGGAAGTCTCCCGGGTGTGGCTAAATAGGACAAACTATGCACGACACACCGTCATAACTGAATACGAACTTGACGACCACGCTTATCATTATACTGTAGCTACTTATACTTTTTGGCTACATTACGGAGTGCCCAGTATCGGCGTAGGTCTTTTTATAGCACTAAATGCAAGGCTGCATTATGAACACGGTACATCTGTCCCGAGAAACATCTGTTTCTTACAAATGTCTCGTGTATCGCATAGCTAGAAATGTTCCGATACCCCAAAGACGTAAAAAACCGCAACAAATAGTCAATGTTCACGCGAGTGAGAGTCATTCAGTTTGATGGATCATGCGAGGCTGCCATCTAAATTATATCAATGAAGTTTAACAAAACTAGACTTTTACTTTACTGTAGTCATTGTGCCCAATGTCAATCAATATTTCGTGTGTGTATTACACACCAATTACTTACTTAGATATTGTTTGAAGTTTCTGAACCTGTGGGAACATAATCACCTTATATGCATAGTATTCTAGTAAAGTAACAGTTTTCCTAAGAAACATTAGGTAATCGGAAATTATCTAATGTAAATAAAGCCCGTGAAATAGGATCCTTTTAATAAACGCCTAGAAAGTTTTGTACCAGTACTTTTACTTCATTTTACGAGCATCATGTTTTTATGTCTCGTCTCTTGCAATAATTGTCCTACCGCGCTGTGTTCAACGATAAATTACCATAATCTGTCCGAACGTCAAAGTACCAATAAATCTAGTTATTTATGCACAGAATGTCACCGTAACATTTTTACGTAAATTTTTATAGTCTTACTGAAACAGTTAAACTCGATTTATCGGTACATTGGTACTTAAATATGCCTTGAAAGTTGAAACAATGAGTCTTTCGAATTCAAGTTTATCGAAAATTGAGACCGGTTACGAATTATGCAGTAGTGTACATCGGTTCATTTAAGACTAAGGCAATAAAATAATCATTTGCTAGTTTTGTAACCTAAGGTTAATTGAGTCGTTAACTTTTACGTCATAATAACATTTTGTTTGGGTCATCACCCTTTGCATGGAATCTATCTTTTGTCATAGGCACGACTGTTGAGCAATGCAAGAGGACTTCACAAAAGATTGACAAAGAAGGAGAAGATAGCCCTCATCAGTCATCACCCTTGCGTCATATAGGAACGGCAGGCAGTACCTACTTACATCTTTTATGCGCCAGTCTCTTGCTGTTCTTCTCCAGCGACGCCCTAATCCGAGGACCCTTACCACACTGGAGTACCTAACCCTTAGCGTAGGTAGAGTCCCTTAGTATTTTTTTTGCCTGTCCTAAGGCCACACTCTTAAGGGCCACTGGATGGCCCCGTTAAACAGACAACAACCTATTACGACAACCAGCGAGATAGGGTACCACACAAAAAAAAAACACCTTCCTTCAGCTATTTCTTCGGACGTCCATCCCTAAACGTCATGCATTTACACTTTCCTCTTTGAAAGTTTTTTGATCATTGCAAATTCTTCGAAACGTTCCATTTCTACTTTATAACAGGATACGACCGTTGAGGTAATAATGTTTGATGACTGATTGTGGGCTGACGTCATCGCCAGAACCCCGGTTTTCCTTGTATCCGGGGAGATTAAATAATTATTCTGTCATATTACCTGTTTTTTTTTTAAATAAATTTTACATCTGAGTTGTAATTATTGCTTTTTTCGGTTTGCTGATTAATTTTCGTTAAAAAGGGGTGTATTATGTTAATAATTAATTTATGGATAAAAACTTAATTATGTACCTACGTAATTAACAACAGCTCAAACAAGATTACTTTGTTTTAGAGACAATTAGTCTTCTATGAACTTTTATTGTAGTGTAAGTAAAATAGTGATAGCAAGAATTAACGAGTGATTAATGGGCCGAAACTAATGGATATTTCAATTTATTTACTTGCAAAATAATGTTGTAATTTGTCTCTAATTAAGTTGATACAGGACTAAACCGGTTACTTTCGTGCCAACAAAACAAGGAACGCTAAAATTTAATAAATAGATTTTTTGTGAGAAAGGCCTATTTTCTTATTATAGACAAAAGCTCTCATCTTGATAACTATAACATCGAAGAAATGTTTTTCATACATTGCACATGTTACGTATCGTCAGTGCCACAGTTGTCGTCTTAATTAATTGTTTGATTGCATCTGTTGCGAGCGTCAACTGTTGTCCACATCAGCTATTTATATACTAAAATATACCTGCTATGTATACCTACCACGTGTAGCTTCCTCTAAGAATAGACCTTTGCTCAATGATCGTTAAAACAGGGCTAAAAAGTTCCATCAATGCTTTCAGAGGATTATAAGATATGTAGACCTAGGTTATGTATGCTTCTTTTGTTAAACAAAATTATAGGCCGATACTAATCCAAATAAAGCGTTGATAAGGTATCATTTATCATTCGATTATATTTGCATAATCACCAATGTCTCATGATAATCAGATAGTTATGCAGCTTTTGCTTATGTTTTTTCCCTAATCTGACGAACAATGCAAAGAGATATGTAATTAAGTCTGTAGGTAATCAGAATCATCCTTCAGCATACCACAATCATGGCGTATGATAACTTTGTCAGCAATATACATAAGTGTAAGTATATAGATAGGGTATCTACGTACAGAGTTACAGACACGTTTTGGCGAGTATGTACAGGTAAGATAGATATGTATATCATTACATATCAGTCGCATTTCTTTATAGCGTTGTTATTGTCTACGCTGATATGACTCGAGTACCGCAGATAGAGATAAATAGTACCTAAGTCTTACACACACATACACATGTTCACTTGGATCAAGTTTATTCGGATTCTCCGTAGACGACTGAGGTCATTAATGTAGGTACTTGACTACCGAATGATAAAAGGGACTTAGGTCCCTTACGGGTCGGTGATTTCTGCAAGATTCGTTTTTGTTTTATTAATTTGTGTACAAGGATTCTGATATCAGGGAAATTGGAAGACAGGGAAACGAAACTTGTCACGACTGCGTAAAATTTTCAAGACAGTCGCGATCGAAGCAGTCTCGCAAATATCTTGCCTTTTTATATAGTTAACATTATTTAGCCCCTAAAAACACAATACTTAAGGCCCTTCTAACCCTAAAATTAGCAACTCTATATGTGGTGGTTCAAACTTCGTTTGAAATACTGTTAGAATAAAGTTCTAATCAGCTTGCACTACAAAGCGGTTGTTACGTCAGTGACTGCGGCCGAATAGTGCGAAATGAGTGGTTTTTTGCGATTTACTAAAAATCTATTGATTGGACAAAAAAAAAAAAAACACACAAGACCTGCTATAAAGTTAGTTCAGTTAGTATGCAAAGTTTCATGATCTAATTTGAAGTACTTTTTGAATACCAGCGGTTTGTTGTTTGATTTGGAGGTAACTTTGGAATATTTTTCTATCGAGAAAAGTTTATGGAATCGTGTTTTCGTCATACATAGTACTTAGCATTAATCCTCAACTTTGCCATATATTTATTTCAAAATTAATGCTGCAGTATTTTAGGTGTAACGGAGGATCATGCTAAGCCATTTGAGGGGGTTTAGGCCCTTAGTGCTGTTTTAAAGGGCTGGGTGATAATAACGTGTTGCATGTAAAGACAGCAACAAGTCCGAGTGGTAACAGGTTGGTAGCCTTCCCTCGTCGTCCACTTTCATACCGTGGGAAGATCAGCGGCTGGTGCTCGCTGAGAAAAACAAACCACTTTCCTTCACAGACCAGCGGCATTGTGGAAATTGTGAGATGTTTTATAGGAAAATATTATGTAATTAAAATACCTACGGCTATAGGAGAGTTTTTGTATTTTTCCTCTTTAACTCTATAATAGAAATAAAAATATGTACAAGTATCAAAAAGGGTTACAGGGCGTCGAAAAATTCGTCCACATCGCTGTCAACAGGAAAAGTGCCCAGAAGGCTGGCAGCATTGCCACGACACTTTTCCCTTTTGTTTCAAAACCTAAGCGTATTTCTACTAAATTCTTCCTATGCCGATATATTTTTTCTAACTTCGTCTAACACACAATGACATTATCTTATCTGATAAATATGAACACTTGACTCAAAGACGTCAGCAATCTTCTGTAATAATGTGTCAATTTAATTATAATAATACCACAATCTTATCACAAATGGGCATTGGTGAATCGTGAATCATTCTTGATTTATCGCTGTTTTATTCTAATTAATAAAGGTCACTTAAATATATTTATAAACAAAGTTATCACGTTTCATGGTAGAACCCGTATTTTCTTTCCCACAAACAAAAATACGAACTATATTTTCCTTACGGAAAAGTTTCCTAAGCGAAGCTTGCGACGACGACGCGCGACGTAAGAAATTCTCCCATTTGATCAACTTACTGCTGATACGACTAAATCCAATTTTCCAATTTAGTTGTAAGTAGAGCCGCAATTTGGACTTCTTGCAAGTTTTTGGGGTTTAGTACGAAACATAGTTTCCGTAACATAGATTGAGTTTCCAATACGGATTAGATTAGAGAGGCCATTTGTATGGTGTGTAAGCTAAATATAATTTAGTAAGTTGTCACAAAAGTTTAGGCTAGAACGTTTATGACCCTGATTTATTTTGTGTGTGTGCGGCCGACTCAATCTTGGATACCAATCAGCTATACAACAGTAAAAGAAAAAATATCACTAAGTATTTTGGACTTAGTGAAATCATCATAATCGTAGTTGAAGTTCTAACACCCGTAAGTAATTTTTGACAGTTTGTGAGAATTAAATGCCGTTTGCTAGAGAATCGGAAGACGCGTTGATTTAGCCAATCAGAAACAAGCAATGTCTCTGTCTAATTTAAAATGAAAAACAATAACAAATGCATTTTATCTAAGTATAATTATGCAGTTTTTTCACTCTCCTTTGCAGTTGCTATTTTTAACCTACGTGGTGTTCGAACTTCAGCGATATGGCCGTGGTCCAAAGTGAAGATTCCTATAAAGAACAACGAACAATAAACTCCATAGTTCTTTTCACAGATTTTATCTTTTATTTACACAGATAACAGTTCTATAAACTTAGTGGCTTCAGCTGAAAAAACGTCTTTCACCAAAGTCAATAGTTCGTTTTTATTGTTAACAAAAACTTATCAATGGTATTGCTATAGTCTATTTACTCTTTGGTAATTTGCAACTATTGTCACAATTTACATTTTGGTAATCTGCACCTATTGTCACAATTTACTCTTGTAACCTGCAACTATTGTCACAATTTCGTTGAAAAGCTTGTCTTCAGTACTGTCTCTTCGTTTTTCATCTGCTTTAGTACTACAGTACTAAATAATGGATATTTAGGAGCCGCAGTAGTGATGAACGCGTTGACTGTGGAAAAAACATGAATGTGGTTAGTATAGATATAAACATGATGTGGTTAGTATTATGCTCTAGTCAATGAACACCTCGAAAAAATTACTACTAAATATTTTAAGTACAGACTTTTATTGAATATAAATTATTCAGTTTTTGGTTGCTTAAATAAGTAATGAGAGACAAAAAAAGTGGTTAAATTGTGTAGAGACTTTTTGAATTATTACAGTGTGTTAATTCTTCGTCACTCTGTTTTTGTTTGGTCAGTTGGCGCTGTCTCTCCACACCTAAACTAAACTAATATATAAAAATAAAAACTTGCCTTCTGATAAGGATTGAATTCTATACTACAGTTGGTAATTATATTTGTGTTTATGTCATTGCTCATCCTATATGCTTCGGGATTTCCCGATTTGTTCTAGACTCAAACGGACAGTCCTGAAGCACTCACACGGGTAAAAACATAAACATCAACTTGATTTGTGGTAAATGTTTCAAAAAATAAAATCCCACTAACAGAACGCCTGTTTTCCTCCACGGGTTTTGGCAGAGATGTATAGATATTAACCACATTACCAGATATGTTCAAGTTCCATCTAATAGGGGCAAATCTGCTGCCTACAATCGCATAAACCTCCTACTTTGTGTGATTTTGTTTATGGTAAAGAGTAGTGTAGCTACGGGAAAGAGACTGGAGCTAGTAAATAATGCCAGTGCTGGCTTTCAACTGTTTATCATTCTAAACAGAAGATCAAAAGGTCCAGAGTCCGAACAAGCAGGGTTGCACAATGTGACAAGATTGCATTGTGATTGAACTTTGGTCACGTACCGAACGTGACTTTGTAGTATATCTTTGTAGTAACTAATTACTGACACGGAATTACGTAGCCTTCTTGTGGATAATGCAGTTCAGCAGTATCAACACCATTTACTTTAACAACACCATTTACTTTGTAGCCACAATTAAGTTAAAAATAGTGACCAATAAACTAAAACTGCTACTGAGTTAAGTTAATGACGATATAAACAATACTTTTTTCCTTATTTTGGGTTCATAGGTACGACGACCAACCACGCTATGTAAAACCAAATTAAGCTGATCTCTCATTGTGCGGGAAGCTTATAAAAAGCGAACTCAGGTTATATTGGATATGTTGTATAGCTTGATGGAGGAGCACGTGGCTAAATAATAACAGCCGCTTGGGTCGATCTTTAGGTTAAGCCGTCCTTGCCTAGGTTGGTCTGTGGAAGGGTGGCCACCCATTACATACCGAGTTTCCTCCGTGCCTCGGAAAGCACGTTAAGCCGTTGGTCCCGGCTGTCATTTGCAGATCTTTGACAGTTGTTACAGATAGTCAGTACCCCAAAAAGTCTGAAAACCAGTCTTACCAAGGGGTATCGTATTACCCAGTACCAACTGGGTTGTGGAGGTCGGATAGCGACTGCCTATCTGCTGACTCCGGCGTAAACTGGAAGCCGACCCCAACATAGTTGAAAAAAGGCTAGGCAGATGATGGTTGTATAGTATGATGTGTCGCCGTGTATATCTACCCAAGCGTGAATTTTCAAACTAGTAACTTGGGCACCATGCTGAGATAGGGCGGGGCCTTTCGGCCTCGTACAAGACTATTTAGTTTAATGTGTCTATTATTTATGTTTTTTTTTGTTCTCTTTTTACTTTATTTTGTTTTGTTCTGTGTGAGTCTAATAAATACCTTTTTTTTTTCTTTTTTTAACTTGCCAATTTAAATGATACTAAATCGTTTAAATTGGCA
This sequence comes from Xestia xanthographa, assembly GCA_905147715.2. Lineage (NCBI taxonomy): Eukaryota > Metazoa > Arthropoda > Insecta > Lepidoptera > Noctuidae > Xestia > Xestia xanthographa. The sequence continues at coordinate 7,804,662 of LR990655.1, forward strand.
AGGACTTACGGTTCTCCTATCTATCAGCCCGCATATGGTCCGCGTGGTGGATTACGGCCCACCTTACCTATATCACAGAGTGGAGGCCTGAGCTGTGTCCTAGAAGTGAGAACATTTTAAGCTGAATAAGCTAATGCTGTCTTTCTCCTGTTCTTAATAGAATGACTCGGTTTTTTTTAAATTTCAGATTTAAATAATAATAATAAATAAATTAAACTTTATTTCAGACTGAAGTCCATATTTTGTTAGTATTTTAGTATTAGTAACAAAGATGCTTAGGTACTAAGTTAGTATTGTTAGTATCTTAATAATAATGAACAATTTAATTTAAATATATATATTTGTTAGTAACAATGAACACTTATAAACTACCTATGTTAGTAATATTTACTCTAAGCTGGGTGAGGCACGCCGATCCTGGGGAATGTCTACTTGACTGCGTGCAGTCGTATCCACCGCCCCAAGATCGGAGAGTCCCACCTATCAGCTAACGTTCTCAGAATGATGTTGGGGCTGGTGCGAATACGGCGTAGCAAAGATGCACATCTCTTGCGCATGATGGCCGAAAAACTATCGACGTCCACGTCCGCAAACATGCCGGACGCGCTGCAAAAACGCGGCAGCCCCATAAGCACCCGGAACGTGTTGTTATATTGTGTGCGCAGACCACTGTATGCCCTTTGTGTAAAGTTCACCCACAGGCTGCACGTGTAAAAGGATTGATAATACGTACATCCCATCCTCGGATTTCCTACGACTATTTAACTAATTTGGCTAACCTATCTTCGCAATGAAATATAAAATATAAATATAAAAATACTACCTATTCTGGTAATGGCACTGTGTGTTGTAATGTAACAGGAGAAAGAATAGCTATCGACTTTGGCCAATCGAGATGTATTATACCGTTTTTGTCATTTGGAAAACACACGAGTCGTTTCTAACCAGGGTTTCTAATTTTTGTTAAAAAATAAATTCCACTTCCAACTTAGAAAAACCAGCAAGCGAAGTTACAGAATCCCTGAACCGGAAGGTTGACTATTACTAAAAGATACTTCACTTTGACTGGCGCTGATTGATTGCTTGGGCAAAACGTTCAAGGGCCTAAGATGTAGTAATTTAAACTCCTGTGGTCTCTTCATTAACTTTATGAGTCTAAACTAATTGTTGTAACGACGGCGACGCTTAACTATTGTTCTTGTCAAGGTGTGAAGGTGTTTCACTTCCCACAATTTATTTACTTAACATAACATCACGCCTGTAATGCCCGAAGAGTTAGGCAGAAGTGAAACTAATAGTAGGTAAGTAGTCTGTGTCAGAATGACTAGACCAAGAGAGATTTTGGAAGTTAGAGTAGTACCAAGTTTTAGTACCTATTATGTACTATTTGATACCAGACATCATATAATTGGTACCTCGCTAAAGATTTCGCCAGTTGTGTTTTAAGTCCCATGTAATAGGGGGCGAGCCTATTGCCATCAACCGGGCACAAATCCAGACTCCGTGGCTTCTACTGAGAAATTCCCGATTAAAAAATCCAATAACACTTTGTTCGACCCGGGTATCGAACTCGGGACTTCATGCTTAGCAGTCACGCCTACGACCACTCGACCAACGAGGTAAAATTAATTATTTTTGTTAAAAAACTTGTTCGTTTGTGTCTGTGTTCAAATTTCAGTATTGTTATCAATGATATTATATAGATCATTGATTGTTATGGGAATTCTTATCGACTCTTCGTGGCGTAGGTACTATAGTCTCCGCCAGATAAGTAAGAAATAAAGGTCATTAACCCGCATACATTTATTCAAATACATAATTCCGAAAACAGAAATAATGACATAAACTTGTCCCGAAACGACCTCGTGATCCTTGACTTTTTTTAGTAACAAAAAACGATTCACAATGTATTGTCGGGGTACCTACACAGATAAATTAAGGAAAGAGCAATGAACTTTAATTCTTACTTATCTGGCGGAGACTATAGGAGATTTGGTAAAAGCGACTTTGATAGTAAGTAGTTTTTCATAACTTACTACATTTTAGTAGCCAGTGTTAATAAACCTTTGCTTAGGTGTGGGTGTAACAAAAAAAATCTGTGCAAAAGTTTCCATTTTATACAATTTTAATTTTCAAATTTTCTTAAGATGTCACTAGATGAGTTGCTCCATAATGAATTGAATATCAAGTTTCCCTTTGAGCGCGTATTTTCCTATACTAAATGATTAATTCATGCAGTATCTTCATTGTACTGGCGACATGCAATCGGCACAGGCGTAAGGCCTGCAAACACATTGTCTTGACAACTGTGCTATCACTGAACGACCTCGAACATAGGTACACGCGAACCATATGTGCTTACCTTTCGTGAGGACGTATCGACTTCTCACGTAAAGTATTCATAAATAATAAAATATGAGTTTGTTTTGGGGGTTTGTCTCCAAATAATACGCATCATCTTGCTCTTTTTAACAGTGATGGGTCTTCCAATGACCACTCTGGCCAAGGGAAAAATGGTTTCATTAGCAATTCTTGATTGATGGATTAGAACAACAACAACAACAACAATATCAATTTATTTCAGGCTACAATGGCCCATAAATATATACCTTATAAACTAACATAAATATAAAGTAAATACAAGACTTGTGTTAGTAAATAAGACTTAAAACTATGTTAGTAGCACTTCACTTAGTCACACTTCACTTGTGTTGACTGTCCAGTGGAACTTGTCCGCGGAAGCGACGGAACACCACGTCCTGCGGCCAAAAGTCTTCCTCCATCACCATGGGCAGATAACAATTTGGTACTCGCACCACGAACGTCTTGAAGTTGACGTTGCGGAACGACTCCAGTAACTGCACCCTCGGTGTGTGCAGCACGCGGGCTCGCTTTAGGGTCCGCAGGAGCCTTGCCGCAAAGGTTCTTGATTGTTCGCGAACGGCGCTACCTCCTCTGCACCGTCACGAAACCCTCGTTATCAGCCTTAGGTAATTAGCAGACTGGAGGATGTAGCTGCCTTTATATTCATATTTACAGCCCCATATAGTACCTAAACCTATATGGAATGATATTTGTGTAATTAAATACAATTCCCACTCTTATTTAGGGTTTCAACCGTGCTCTGATATTGAGTATTTAGTACTTTTTTTTCGTGTGGGTGTACCTACTCTATAATGTACAAAAGCAATAGAGTACGCTAAAGTAGTCTATTAATATTGCCCAGTTATTTTGAATTGAATTGAATGAATTTCTGTCACTTCTGCACTCGTTGGGAGTCTTTACAATCAGGGCCAGGGCAATTATTGAGCCCGCTTCGCTTGAGACTAGTGGGAATGATCCGATTTTTCACAGAGTTGTTTTAAAATGTATAAACTACCTAATAAAAATACCAATAAAAAGTTTACAATTACGTTTGTTTAAAGTTGGCAACCTTAGAATTTGCACCTACCAATTAGTTTAGGTAATCTAGACATCCATCGAAAGTAGTACCTCTGTTTTAACCTTTCATTTTAATACTTTGTTTTATATCCGTCAATGCCTACTTCGATTTTTCTACAACAGTGGCTAGGTATTTAGTATTGACCTATAAACGTCGCCGACTCAAATCGCTGTGGCATCAAATTGCTCTCAAATGATATCATAATAACAGCCAATACTGTCGATGACATATTGCAAAAGAATTTCGGGTAAGTTGTGGAAAATCTGGTTAGTCAGCTCTCAGGAAAATAGGCTTGAAATCACTTCGTTACGAGTAACGATGCATTTAGAAAAGGTCTTTTGAAAAATGAGTCAAAAGAGCGTATTTATGAATATTGTCATAAAATCAGTGGGTGTACCACTAGGTACACCTCTGCCTAACCCTTCTAAATCAGGCGTGGTGTTACGTTATGTAAAAGCCATGTTAAGCTAATTGGGTTTTGGTTTTTCCCTTGAGCATTTCTCAATCTGTGCCCTGTTGATGGCATTTTGATCCTTTACAAAAGTCTATAAAGGGTGTCAAACACCTCTGAACCAAGCCGAAAGGCACTTGTTCTCCTCGTCATTGCGATCATTTTTTTATCTACACCATACCTGGGAACCTTCTAGTTACGGAGATATTGGGGGTCAAAGTTCCAGCTTTTTAACAAGTTTTTTTTTTAATAGGTACCAGTTTTTAACGTAAGACCACGACCCCCGTACTATTCAATCCATCCATCAGCACAATGTTTTTAGTGCGTTACATTGAGTTCTACCACAAAACATGATTTTTCACCACAAAAAAAAAGTTTCCAAAGTTTCCCATCAATGCGTAAACTTAGTTTGATGTACATAATGCTTGGTTGACGGCTTCGTGATGAGGTCTTTTACACCCTATATACTTAACTGGTGAAACGTGCGTGTAGGATGGGTAACATATCTGCCGAAAGCCACCCCCTGACCATCGTTATATATTGTACTTATAAGATCTACCAGAATCAGGGCAGCGGTGGCCTATTGGTGGCGGCCCCGACTTACGAACAGTACCTAAGTCGTGGGTTTGAAGTTTCGAACCCAGACAGGCACATTACTTTGTGTAATTTATTTCATCACCACTGCTCTCAAAACGGTGAAGGAAAACATCGTGAGGTAACCGGCATGTCCTAAAACCAAAAATTCGAAGACATGTGACATCTACCAATCCGCACTGAGCACGCGTGGTGGATTATAGCCCATTCCCTCTCATCATGAGAGTAGACCGTTTCCCAGCAGTGGGAACATTATAGGTTGATGATGATGAGTATCAAAACGGAAAAATAATAATAGGGCGTCAAAAAGTATTAAATATTGTAATTTATACTTATTGCCTTCTCCTCTAGACTGGAGGAACTTAGTTTTTGATTTTAATGTGTTGCTTTGTTGCTATAGCTAAACTCGTTTCATGAGAATTTATTTTTTGTCCCATCTCAACGAATATGCATACAATAGTAAGTTTTAATGAACCTAGAGTAATTTGTCACGATGGATCAGAATCTTTGTTTCTGGGGTTCACTTTGGGTACCTGTACAGTGTACCTGCATACATTACGTTAAGTTTAAAACTTTGTAAAATTAATTAACGTTTACGTTTATTTTTTTTTTGCCAAAATGAAGAAAATATGAGTTCTTTGCTCGACATTTTTTAATTTCGGGCAAATGGAAATCCCTTGGATGATATAATGCGAGGGTCTCACCAAATCGTAGGTACTGGATGAACCAAAAGAATGAAGACGACAGAAGGTTCTTAGGCTGTTCTTTTAATAAAAACATCACAGCACACTTGCTCAACTATAGTTGGTGCCAGTTAAGATGAGAATAGCGGTCATTGACCCACCTACATTTATTAAACTTCTTAACTTTGAAAACCAAAAATAAGCCTGTTCAAGTCTTGAATCGTCATCTATCGTGATCTTGAACATTTTTTCTGATGAAAAACGATACATGGTTTATTTGTTTTGGTTCGTACGAAGAGATATTAGGGAAAGGGCAATGACCGCTATTCTCATCTTTGCTGGCACCGACTATAGAACTGTTCTGCGTTTACAGACCGAAACAAATTATCGCGCTTTTTGGACATCATCATACAATACTACTCATCTCCTCACTTGCCACACGTCCCATATAGTGTTTTTTTAGTGATTAGCATCCAATAAGCTAGTTTGAGCGGGTCGAATTCAGGCGCATGTAAATTGAGTAGATTTGTGTAAATTATGCAATTCCGCATAGTATAGCAAAACAATGAAACACTGACCTAGATTGTGTTGTCTTTGAAAATGTGAACGTATTCAGATTTACATAGACTTGTACCTATCACGCCTGATTGTAAATGGGGGTAAGCAAAGTAAAAAGAATACGTACGAAGACCTTATGAGTAGCTCCTCTGTATATGATCGTAACTCTTTCATCATCATCATCATCAGCCCATTAATGTTCACACTGCTGGGACACGGCCTCCTCTCAATGAGAGGGAATGGGCTATAATCCACCACAATGTTCTCCTTCATCGTTTTGAGAGCAGCGGTGATGAATAGCGGTGGTGAATAAATTACACAAAGTAATGCGACTTACTGTTCGTAAGTCGGGGCCGCCACCACTGGGCCACCGCTGCTCAACTCTACTTTTTCATACTTTTTACTTATTAGTGGATCTCTATTTATCTGTGGGTAATCAAAATGGAGTGACACGATCACCAGCACTTCCGGTTGTTCTGTCACCTAGCTAGCGTCAGCACTTCCGGTTGTTCTAGACCTAGCTTCACCATCTCCTTGGTTACGTCCTCTTAGACTATTACCTTCTGTATTATCTGTGGTCCTACCAGCAAAGAGGCCAAGATATTGTAAAATTCTAGTACATAAGTAGTAGGTAGGTAGTAGTAGTTGTAAAGCTTAAGTATTCACTAAAAATACGGTGTGCGTAAGGGTTGGGTGAATAAAACACACACAATATATTAAACCATTCTGTAACACATAACAAATAAAACAATCTAAGCATTCTACGTTATTCTTCTTCTTCTTCTGTTGATCGCACGACGAATGAGACCTCTCTTGGCATTCACCGCGTGCCTTATGATTCATCTTAACACATATAGGCTACGCAGTGAACGCGAGGAGGAGGACTGCTATCTTCACATTATTCTTTCTTCAAATATCTTCCGAATACTTCTTACTTGCTGTTATACTCCAATAAAATAGTTAACACTATAACGCCTAATTGTTTTCGAAGGCAAGGCGACAAAACGCGATATTGCTATTAGTTTTTACAAGGCGCCTAAAATGGCAAAGTATGATAAAATGTGAAAAAATAACGATTAAACAAAAGGAACACATGCATCTAATGAAAAGTGTCAATTAAACACATAAAAAATATTTCTAGGCTCTCCCACAAAAACAGTGAAGACTATGAACCCATTCAGGAACTCATAGCAAAATTCACTTACAGATTTCATAATAAAAATAATAATGTTTGTTTCGTGTCCTTGACCTTTCAGCTTAACGACCCCCCCACCGCTTCGAACTTATTAAACATCCCACAGAAGTAACGAGTTTGTGGGGGTTTATGAAATCTGGGCCAATAAGGGGAGGGAGGGGGTGATAAAGTGAACGAATATGATGTAAATATTATTCAGTAAACAAATTACGAGCTACATTAGTTCCACTCCAACTGATAAGAATCTTGGAAAAATTGGAATGGGTTCAAGTTTGACATTTTTTGTTAGATGACAAAAGAGCTGAACATTCTTTTCTTGTTCCGTTTCCGTTGTCGAGTCAATAATGAGTACAGCTACAATTAGTAGGTAGTCGGACATAAATCATATAACATAAAATATGACCCATGTTAAACCGACTTCAAAAAAGAAGGAGGTTCTATGTTCGTATGTCTAAATTTTGTATGTACTTGTATGAATATAATATTCAACTAGCGTTTTATTCAGATTACTGTCAAGCAAGTAAGAAAAGAACAGTATATTATTTTTAAAAGGCAATGAATGCCAATTCCAGAGTAAATAAATATAACACTCCGTCTTGCACAGCGCCATCTATAATTTTTCGTTGGAAGCTGGCCCTGAAAACCTCATTTGAAATGAACACATGACAAGAATTTGTGTGGGATACCAGAACTAAAAAGTTGGTGGCAAAAAATGCCAACGAAACAAACAACTTGTCGTCTTCCGAAAGTAATATAGGTAAAGTCATTTTCCATTTTCCAATTTTCGGAACACAGCTTCTTTTGTATTTATTTTTGCAAATAAGATTTTTTTTTCGCGACTTAAGATTGCTATCTTCATCCCAATACCCACTCTTCAGAGCACGTTACACAACAGTTTTGAAACTCATTTTCTATTTAATTTCTCTATGCATTTCGTGCGCAATCGCAACACGCATAGATCGAGGGTGCATTGTGCAGGCACAATAGCCGCGGGGATACAGCTGGCAGCCCCTTTGTCGCGCCGAGAGGGGTGCGACAACCCTACGTCCCGCACTATTACACTAGATGCAATTATTGTCAGCATTCATAGTAACCAGTTTCTAACTAGACTGGTTTTTGTGTAAATACATGGTGTTATTATCTTGATATAATTCTTTTCTGTATACGTAGAGAAGAAAATTAAGTAGACATAGAAGAGCTCTAAATGTACTTACTGCTCATTTCATCAGCTTCCAGTAGTACTGCGTCAGCAGGTTATTGTGGAAGTATTATAATAAATTAATAGAAATACAATACCTACTTAAATAATGTCACTATTACGCATACTGACAAATATTGCTCGCACAAAACCAGTAGGCGTTTTAAAAAGTTCTAAAGATTTTGAACGATAGGTTTCGTCTTAATATGAAATATTGTAAACTGTTCGGTTAGAAATCGTCGTCTACGATATTTTTTTTACGGTGAAAAAACACTTTCTTTATATTATATTAACACCAAGAACATTAAAAACGTTTCCTTTGCAAAACCCTGAACTTAGAGTTTATAGTTGCACTTAACTAAATACTGCATGCGAACGATAGTATCTCTAAGGGCAGATAGCACACAAAAATAGCACGCACGTTACATTGTGATAACATTCATTCGTGGCATGAAATCACATATCGATCGGCTGATAACATCTCAACTTGCAGGTCGTCGACTTTACTGTTTGAACTCAACTTACGAAATATTATTGCATTTAGTAAGTAGAAAGAAAAGGCCAGTAAACTTAAAATGTCACTTACTGATTATTGTTTATTTTGAGCTCCAGATATTTCGACGCTGTTGCAAGCGCCATGATCGTGGGTTAACTGGAGAATGCGGGTGCAACAATGATCACGGAAGATATCTCTTAAGTGACATTTTAAGTTAACTTAAAACAGTGTTTAAAAGGCCAGTATTTTAAAAAGACAAAGAAGATAGTAGGAGTTGTGGAAGGAAGAAGTTAGTGTGTCTTATCAGTTGAATCAAAATGTCTTAATCTAGATGAAAAAGATGATAAAGCTAATTTTCAGCCATCTTTTTATTTTCAATTCCTAATTTATCTCGACTTGTGTTAAGGTTACAAATGACGTATCAATTACTCGTTGAAAGATATAAAAAATGCATTTAACCCCACGTCCTCGAGTAACGTATCTGTATGCAAACACGACCTTCCAGCGGTAACGTTGACGTCATCACAAGATCGACGTTCAAGAATTGAATTCTGATTGAGTTTTTTAGGTTCATGAATGTTGGATCACTCAATTTGAATATACCGGTCGAAAGTAATGACATTTTATTTCCACGTATTAAGTTTAATTCGAGTTGGGGTAGGACTGCTTTGAAAAAGATATCTGGGAGCTCTGAAATCAAAGCATAAGTACGATTTTTTAATTATATTGGTGTTACCGTCAAAGATATTTTGGACAATGTTGCACCAAGAAGAACCAGGATTACCAGCTATGTTAGAAATAGAAAGGAATGATTCATAAATGAACCAAGCGATAATGAATAAAGGTGTAACTCCAAAAATACACTTCAAGAAGCCAAAAAAACATTGAGCACAAATGTAATGTGACTATGGGCTATTAGGCTAGCTAATAAAAGAAGGGGGAGTGAAAGTTGTTACGGATGAGTACGGCTTAGCTGGCGCGGGCGGTGCCAACCACGACCCGACTCACGCCTGGCCAGCGACGTCAGTCGAAGGCGAACGAATACGAGCTGGTACATCAATCACTTGAGAGGCCTTGAACTGATTAGTTTCTGTAAATGTGTACCTACTGTCAACAACTATGGTTTTAAAGAGTTTGTTGATTGATGGGAGTGGAACCCGACCTGGGTAAATGGTGGCACAATGATGAGACATCATCGATAAAAACTAGCAACTTAAAAGAGATTTCAGGCGCCCGGTTTATAAGATATTGTTTTTTTGAAACAAAGGATAAGAAGATTCGAGAATAAAGTACAGTTAAATACAAATGTACCGTCCAAACATATAAGTAGAACGCAGCAATTGCAATTGTTTTCTACACGGTAAAAGAAAACTAAATGTATATTTTCGACATTAAAACAGCACCCTTCAAACGAAGGGCTATAAAACATAAAAAAGTTGAGAAAGGTGGGCGGTATCACGCGTAACTGTACTAATAGAGGTTTTGATTGATCGACGTACCCCTCCGGAAGGCGGCGGTGGTCGGTGGTCGGTGGACTGCCTGAGTAATGGCACTGCACTCTCCATGGTGAAGGAATGTAAACATTGGACAACCTGCGACCCCTACCACCTGACTTATTCATAAAACGCTTACGACAGATTTGTCAATTAAAAAAACGGGCTGTTGTATTGCTGTTGCGTGGATATTGCTACAATTTGAAGACTACTAGCAGAAGTAACAAACGTGTTACACGTCTAACCAGTTTACCAGTTAACCCTCCTTTTGGGCTTCATCGCAGTCGGGTAAAAATACGGAAACCTTTCTTTTCGCAAATATACACTCCAGAATGAAGTCTCTAAAATGAAAAAATATACACCTGTTTGTGTAGAAAAACTTTCAGATAACAATTTGTTATGTTGTTTTTATTAAATAACTAGCACTTCGCTCGCGACTTCGTCCGCGAAAATTGTGATAACTCGGCTAATTTGCATGATATCAATAAATGTTATACCATACATTTTTAGCCTATGTTACTCGGTAAAGATGTAGCTTACTAATGGTGAAAGAATTTTTAATATTGGTTGAGTAGTTCTTGAGTTAAATTGTAACAAACAAAAAATCAAATCTTTCCTCTTTATAATATTGTATTAGTATATACTAATCCAGATGTCATAAATGAATGATGCCTGATTTATATATACGTATAATATACAGAAGTAACAGATGAGAAATTTAGGGGGTCTAGATTTAGTATAATGTGCTGAATTTTTGGTAATAAATTGTTTTTGCGTCGATGGAAGATTTCACCGTGTATTTACGTGATTCAGTGTATCTGTCTATAGACATCAAACATCTCTCAATTTCACAATTAAGGACAACGATCTATGTAGCAGCGAGCACGGGGAAGGTACTTAGCGTCGTCATCGCCAGCGGAAGTGTCGGAGGGGCTTCCCTCTCCCAACCCTCACTGCGTCTGTTAAATGACACGGCTACGTAATCACCACTCAGCACCGACGCCTTATTTACGTAAAGCAGTCTAACGGTATAGCCGCTAAACTGACGGGGAAATAGCCTGTGAAAATTGTAGCCGTCAAATATAACCACGGAATTGTTGACTTCTTTATTTTCTTTGCGAAGTTTTTTTGTTAAAGTTTGGCATTGAATGTTGAAGTTTTTTTGGAATTAATGGAGGGTAGTTTTGTGTTTAATTAGGTCGGTGAATCGGTTTTGTTTAAAGTTTTACTGACGTGTTTGTTCTGGATTTCCATAACAACTTTCTCATCAGACTTTCGATTAAAAAAGGGGGATGAATGTTTCAGTTGTTTCTTTACATGTAATGAAATTGATTATTTATAAACACAGCCTACATCATGTGCGTGTCCAATATAATAACGCGTTTAGGATACTGTTGAGGCTGTCGTGGCGTTGCTGTGCGTCCACTATGTTTGCGGAGGCGCGAACAGACGATTTTTACGCCATTGTAAGAAAAAGGACCGCCTCCATAGCCGGCCGGCTACGCACCACCACCAATAGTCTCCTGAGCGTGTTCTCAGATCGGTGGGACTCCCCTCTGCTGCGCCACTGGGTGGAGATCCATACCAATTAAAATTTGAAGTATATCTCCTTATTACTAACACTAGTTATTAAGTTTTTTTGTTGCTACTAACACTATCGACTCATGTCTGAAATAAAGAATTAGAATTCGAATCACGGCCACATTTGTTATGCTTCAATTGAATTTTAAATTGGTTTATGTCGAAAATACTTAACACCAATACATTTTTAATATCATCCATAGAAACAAAAAAGAAAGACGGCAAAAATAAAATAAAATTTAAATAGGTAAGTGACATTGAGCCGCTGTCGTCCGAATAAGTTAGTACCTAACTACTGAATGATTAATAATAAACTGGTGTTCGCTGAATGTTTCAATTACGTATTCCATTACGTTTCAGTCGCATCGTGTCATCCTTGAGCATCCATTAACCGATTAAAATTTGATGTATACTCGGTGTACTCCAAAATCGAAAGTTGAGGTTCAACGTCCCCGGCGCCACGCGACTTCACCCCATCGCTCCCAAACCGTTATTATTATCATAAAAAACCGGCCAAGTGCGTGTCGCACCACGCGCAGTGTAGGGTTCCATAGTAGCTCGTTATCACAATATAGAACGATTCTATTATACTTCATTTTAGTCACTTTAAAGGTTTTATTCTAAGGGTTTTGCAATTGGTACAAAATTATCCAACACCCAAGTTCAACGACTATTACTGCTAAACTTATAAAGTTACCTTAACCGCTATAATTTTCCTTTAAAGTTCATGAAATGCACTATCATCATGAATTTTTCCAGATTTTTCAAGCCAGCAGTTTAGCTTTTAGAGGGGGGGAACAAAAATTTGCATTTTTTTTTTAATATTTCGTAAATGGAGCACTTAATCTAAAAATTGTATTAGCAACCCCAGTCATTTTTAAAGACCTTTTCAACGAAAGGATGGGGTAAACGACGAATAAAATTCATCTCCACTTCACATATAGGGGACTTCACATTATCCTAAAAAAAAAAATTCCAAAATTTTATTTTACCACTTTGTCGACGTAATTGATATACACACCCCTACAAAATTGCAGCTTTCTAGTTCTAACGGTCTCTTAGCAAAACCTCGGACAGACGGACGGACATACGGATACATGACGAAACTATAAGGGTTCCTTGCCAGGACTACGGATCCCTAAAAAATTGCTCTAAAGTGTGCTAAGGTCGTCCGGTTTTTAACAAAAGAAGGGTTCTATACAAATTCATATTAAAAATAGGTGGGACGTATTTTATTGGGTGGCAATCCGATATGAGGGTGCTTTTAAATCGAGGGTGTACCTTTTTGGGGATGAAGTAATTAATATTTGAAACTAATAGGAGGATGGGACCTTGATTTAGGGCTAGATGATAAACGGGAGATAAATGTGAAAGAGAAGTCTTTGTGTATTGTAAGTGCGTTATAATGACAGCAATGAAGCCAAATAAGAACAATGTAAGGAATGGACGCTCTATGCCGTGTCACGTGTCATCAAAGTTAACTGTTGAAAGTTATTTAAAGATGATATTTTAGATATTTCTGAAGACTCGTGAAGCAGACCTTTTGACCGTACTTTTTAGGGTTCCGTACCCAAAGGGTAAAAACGGAACCCTATTACTAAGACTTCGCTGTCTGTCCGTCTGTCCGTCTGTCTGTCACCAGGCTGTATCTCATGAACCGTGACAGCTAGACAGTTGAAATTTTCACAGATGATGTATTTCTGTTGCCGCTATAACAACAAATACTAAATATAGTCAATGGTACGGAACCCTTCGTGTGCGAGTCCGACTCGCACTTGGCCGGTTTTTTATATGTTGTATACGGGATCAGAAAGTTGTGACACCCAAGAAGAAAATCTTTCAACATGGCTCAGAAACAGTGGGATTTGTCTTCGTTATTGAAATGATGATGTTCAAATCCAAAACTGGTTAGGAAATCCCGTAACAAACACGTGAGTACTAACTTAAACTACGGTCGAAGGTCTATTCATTCACAAAAATACACGTGGTTATAAACACCTTTAAGTGGGTACATATTACGGACCTTGGTAATTGTATGCATTAATCCGTATGTTGATTCTACTGATAAAAAGACAATCGAGTCACTTTGCTGGTCGCTAGGAGACTGTTTTCATAAACACGTACGGGGGAATTCCTTTGCCGTGTCCATGGTAAGCCTTCCCATAGAGTGTTAACTCTATCAACCCCTCCAGTTTCGTGGTAATGTTTATAAATAAAAGTAATCATGATGACGACTATAATAATATCATATTTAGTTTAGTTGAAGGGGGGTTCTTGAGAATATTAGTCATGTGCTTACACGTACTAACGACGTTTGTCGTCAGTACCGTTTAATATTAATATACAAATATATAGATACAATAAACCTCAATTTTAAAGTAATTCCTAAACACCGACATGCACTACAACACATATTATAAGCTTTACATTTCGCAATTTGCAAGAAATGGAAAGATGCAGTATAAAAAAAAATTACGACAAAGTTTGAAACGGTATTTGACGTCAACGAAATTATAACTACTTAGGTACTTAAATAAAGTAAATAATATAAATATCGACATGCGAGTATCACTTATATTTCAATTATTCGAATTACCAAATGTTAATAAAGTATTTCATCTATACCCAATGAGCCTTCAAACACTACGATCAATTCTCATGCTTCGTTTACCAAAACCTATCCAGTAAGTAGAGTAGCTGACACGACTTGTTAAGGCTTCTTTATTGCCCGATATAAACTCGAGACAAGTACACATAAAACCAAGCGATACTTCAATGAAAGCCCCTAGTTATTATTTTACCGAAATACATTCGCTGTTCAATTAATATTTTAACTTTATAAAACTTTTCAACTATACCACAAAACGAGTTAGTGGGGTCTCTAAACTTTCGAAAACTGGTCTCTGGACTATTCTAATGCTAGTCGTGAAATTTGGACAACAAGGGAGCAAGGGGGACCGTGGGAGATGGGGCCCTGTCATAATTTCCAGAGCAAGCCACCCCGCGCAGCTGTCGCGACTTTCGGATTCGACGGATCGATTGTTTGATTCACGACTTTCATTGTTCCTATTCGATTGTTTGTCGATCCGAGACTTTTTGTGACCGAGACTTGTGTGAGTATCAGCATTATTATTAACTAGACGACAGAGCCGTTAATGGGCGTCGTTACGGCTCCCCATGTCGAGCCCAAGTGTGAAATTATAGCTGTGATTGAATTTGGTAATAATCACGTGAACGTAGGTATCGATTTACAACTAAACTACTCCATAGAAACGAACATATTTGGTAAAATGAAAAGTTTGATGTTTTAAAAATATTTTAATGTTTTTTTTGTTTATTATTTAGTGAATGGGCATTCTTTTCATAGATGTTGTAAAACTTTGACAATGTTAAATAATAATTACGAGCAAATGGCTCGTAATTATTATTTAACATTGTCAAAGTTTGCACCACAACCGGTTGTAGGATTACACGCATCAGAAGCCGGTTGCATATGTCAGGAACGGGACACAATAGCTATGTTTTAATGCACTCTATTAAATATGCAGATACGTTGCGCGTGCGAATAATGCATGAGAGTTTTAATCCTAGACAAAGCGGGTTGGATTAATCATCCAAAATATGGGGTGTTTTTTACTCGACCGTTGTGCTATTGAACTATAGCGTAGGGGTCGTTGTACGCAGCTGCGCGGGCGCGGATCAAATTGATAGGTCCGTGCATATGTCGCGGGCAGGCGCGTGCGACGCCCGTCACGCAACGTGCGGGCCGGCTGCACGTATTGTAATGATTTGGTTTACTAATCTCATGAATATTGCAAGTTTTCGTATGAATTTCGTATGATAGTATTTTGATTATTTCGTTAACCGCTATGACTGTGTTTTTAGTTGTGACTTTAAATAACATTTAATTGTTCTACAATAAAGCTTTATGTTGACATTGCTTTTTACATTTTTACACCGGGCGTTCATATTTCAAAATTATATTTCGTTATTCAGAATATTCCTAAGATGTAAAATTTTAAATCTTCTGTTTAGCGATGATGATTAAAAATAAGCTTCGGAAAGCTATATTCGTTTGGGTTTAAAGTATAAAGTTTACCTATAAAGTTATCTAAATATGATAATACATAATGATAGAAGTGTTTTCAGAGATACCTACTAAGGTGCCAAATCTATTTTTCACTTCTCATGCTCTGAAAGTTCGTATTTATGTTGTGCGTAGGCGACATAAAGTCGCTTTTTATGCTCTGGACTAGAGCATAAAGTAAAATCTTAGTCGAAAACCAAGGCAATAAGTCCAACAGCCCCACGAACAATTTCAACTTCGTAGAATAACTTCTTTATTTTAATTCGTTTCGTTAGTATTCTAAGAACAAGGCATGGATACCAACAGCCAAAGTACACAATAAAACTTCATGAAATAAACTTATATTTTTTATTTCGTCCATTTATTATTTTACATGTTTCTGTTTCATTTCCTCGCAATCGAAGTGAAAAGTAGAGTGTACAAGTCGTTCATAAAACCCATCTTACACTTTACTTTAAATATCCACACTCACTTACTTCACTTTTCTTTTTATATCTTTATATCTTTTTGTCTGTTCATATTTGTACGCTTCACGGCAAAACAACAACAACAGCCCATAACGTCCACTGTTGGACATAAGCCTCGCCCATGATGGGAGGAATATGCCGTAATCTCCACGCTTGGCAGGCGGATTGGAGATCGCAGTGATGAAAGACTGACAGAAAACGCTGCTGCCCATTCTCAGGTCTACGGAGGCGCAAGGTGTTCTGCCTCAGACATTAGTCGCCTTATACGACACCCGTGAGTGTGTGTGTGTGTGTATGGGTTGGTTCTATTCTACTCTGCCGGATACCACACGGCAAAACATAGAGAATCTAAGTTCTACATTGTAACATCTCACACACTGTGTAACAACCTATGTTTACAAATAAAAGTTTCTTATTCTTTCTTCTTCTTCTTTCTTATCCATCCTCGCTCGCAAGCTGGCTCGGATGGATAAACGTCTCGCGTAAAATTGTGCGTTTTATGATTTTTTTTTTGCCGAGTTTGCCCGAGATTATTTCAAAGAGACCGAAGACTACTAAGTTCTTTTATTTAAATGTGAAATTCAGTACAGTTAAACCAGAAAAGGTAGGCACTTCGACATTCTTTTAACGTTTATCTTGCACGTTTCGAAGTTGTATGTATCATTGTGCGTTTGTATGAAGTATTATTTTGCCAGTACCATAGATATAGATATACCTAGATAATGCAAATATCACGATCCGTACGAAAACCAAACGTGCCATTTTGTTGACTACCTACTATGACGTTACTATACAAACAAGTTACTTAACACAATACTCGTTTTTGTTCATTATAAGTCTAGAATAAAGTTATAGAGTGGTAACGTAGTTGTTTTAAAATTAGCTTGCTGCAATAGTAGCCACTTTAAGCATAAAATACTTATGCATGCGAAGTAGGTGCTCTTGCATTATTTAGGTATGTCTATATCTGTTGTCTGTACTAATTTCTGCCGCAGATCTGCCGCTTAAAAATAGTATTTATATAGTATTTATTTTTTATTTTTATAATTGCATAGAGTTGTTGATCTATAATTTTGAAATCATAGTGTTATAGAATAGGCCAGTACTTTCATAGTAGTAATAAGACTACATTAAATCATCGCGCGTTCTGATTTCCGAAGATCCACTCGTAGGTATATCTAAATAAAAGCAGGTGCCAAACGAGCTTTGGAACTAAGTATCAATCTGAGTCACCCGGTATCGAATTAACAGCAGTTAAAGTGCAAACGGGGTGGTATCTAATCGAGTGTTCGGCGATAGATAGGCAGTGATAACGCCGATAAGGCGACGGCCACCCCTCGGTGGGTATATCGTGTATCTTGTATCGATCGATTTGTACTAGGTACTTAACTAGGTATTATGCTGATCAGCTGTCGTTGTTTTCTGTATTATTTTGCTTTCATCGTTTAATATTAAATTTAGAACCCCTTTTATAGTATTTTGTTAAAGTGCGCATACGCACGATTAAAAATCTGAGGTGTAAGTTTGATTTCTATAAGGTACCTACTAAGGCTTTAGCGTAACGTACAACAAGAAATTACCACAAAATTATTGAATGACGTAGCGGCTAACATGATTGTTTCTGCAAATTAAGTTGTTCGGCACAAACTGTGTTTGTAGATTATCAAGTTATACATAGATAGCATACAATCCCTCTCCTCTTCCCACTCTTCACACAGACCTACTCTCTATAGAGGAGGCCTGTGTCTCAGCAGTGGGAATTATTATTAAATATTAATAGGCTGATGATGATGATGACATAGTAATTAAACATTAGCGTCTACATGTATGTATTCTAATTCTGATGTACTTATAGTTATTAATCGTTGTTGAAGTAATAAAATGGTGACGAGTACAAATATTTGAACTACTAGCGGACGTCCCGCGGCTTCACCCGCGTAGTTCCCGTTCCCGTGGGAGTACGGGGATAAAATATAGCCTATGTTACTCAGAGTGAATGTAGCTTTCTAATGGTGAAAGAATTAAGATTATTAAAATTTAAATTGGTTCATTACTTCCGGAGATTACCCTCTACATATAAACTTACAAACAAATGTTACCTCTTTATAATATTAGTATAGATTTGTACTATAAAATCTCCATTGTGTTAATCGTCCAAGATTTTTCTGAAAACGTACCTATAACTATTATATCTATCTATTTCTATAACTAAATAGTATGTTGAGTTATCGATAACTGCACTATCTAATACCGATATCAATAAACGTGTCAGTTAATCAATAGTTTCGTACTTTTAGTACCGAATGTTATAATTGTTCCGTTACGTTCAAAATAATTACCTTTTCCTAAAATATTATAGCTATGTATTAATAGCAGTAATATACGTATTACTGTGACGGTAATACCTATTTGTATAATGTATAAGCATGGTAGGGTATAGTTAAACTTCTGTGCCTAAATAAATATTCGTTTCGAAAAAAGTATTCGTAGTTCCACGTTCAGTTCCATCGAAGAAGTGTCGATCTCAAAGCCTATAGGCATTTTTAAAGGCATTGTTCTTTTTTAAAATAATTTATTGTCATACGTACCGATTGATGCTTTCTTTGAAAATATCCAAATGTTTTTATTTTATTTCAAATTAGTTTCAAAGTTGTTTTTTTTCTCTCACATGTGTTCAGTGTTCATTGATTATTTTTTTCATAATTGCTTGCTTGATTTGACATGTCAAAAAATAACTTAAATAAAGTATAGTGATGAGTACTTATCACCAAAAAAAAAAAAAATTAATAAGTTATTATCCGCCGCGAATTTTAAAATTTAAAAACTTATAATTTATTTTCATTAAAGTTAGCATAATTTATTATTCCAATTATTTATGTAAATTTCATTTTATTATGTTAATTATTGTGATACATTGCACCGGTGGGCAATCTCGAGCGCGATCTAGGCGGCTACGCCGGGCGGCGGGCGGGCGTCTACGGCGCCGATGTCGTAGCGACTGCTACTACGGTCTACGCGGCTACGTGCTACGAGCAAGCATTATCGATATTATTACCTAGCGCGATTTATTGCCCTCTACGCTTGTGTCCACGCCATTATCAATGATAAGTAGACTTATCAAGTTTAGAGATTAAAGTATACGTTTTGTTTAAAATTTTTAGATTTTCTACCATTCGATTTCCATGTAGGTACCGAGCATTCGGAGTGAGACTTTTATAAAGTTCTTCAATTTTTTTGCACCTAACGACAATTTTAACTTCCGTGTAAATAATAAAACGCGCAATTAAACTAATTCCATCAGATAAGAAAGTTTGATACATTTGGTAATAACGGTGGAATTAAAATGTAATTTAATGTAATTGCGTATAGGCTTTGTGTGGACAGTTAATGACATTTTCATATACCTTTACGTGACGTAGACATAAAAAAGCTGGTGTAATAAAATACAGCAGCAACGTGAAGTTTAGCATAAAATGCGTTGTTCGTATCGTGTCGTAAGTCGGATACGGCAGGGATCGAGGGTGGCTGGCGAGGACGCGTCCACCCGGGTGCGGGGCGAGGGCGGGGGAAGGAGGCTGGCGCTGTGCCAGGCGACAAGGTGAAGTGGCGGCGCCAGTGAAAGTCTTCGCCCTCAGTTACTACCATCTCAAACCCTCCCGACATCTCACCAACCCTACGCCTATAAGTAGTAGCTACAGCCTACAGAGGAGGGCTCCGCTTTGCGGACAGATTATAGCGAGGAATTCTCTAGAAATATAGCTGGGATGATAGAAATTTGCTTTCTGCCTTAACCCTTCGGGATATAGAAGCACAGCCTCTGAATTTCAGTATGAGATAGAATGGGATGTACAGATTCAATCTTTGAATGATACTCAGAAGTGAAGCTACAGACTCTTTGCATCCGTTGTTACTGATATGAGTAGAAACGCACAGCGCGAGCAGTATAACATAATGAAGATGCAATCGCTCGCTCTGCTGAGGAGAACATAGCAATATGAAAAAAGACGATTTCGTAGCACGAAACTTTCGCACTATGACAACTTTTTTAATGTAGAAAACTGATCTTCTTCAGCATCTGAATTTACTGGAACTCGAAGCCTTCTCCTCCAAAAAATATCCTAAAGCAACGACGGAAATCTAGAATAGATGAGAAAAAACCAACGAAGCACGTAGAAATGTGAGATAATTTCAGAAGTATCTCCAACCAGTATGAACACGTCACCAACGATTCGACCTAAATATATTCTGAGAAATCTCAGATGTGAAGAAATACTATCGTAATACAACATTTATGGATACGACATCAATTCTGAATTTTAATTACTTACTTATCAAGATGGCATGTGGTACTAATAATTTTAAAGATGATTTGATTTTAAAATGATATGATGGATTAAGTAAAAAAGGATGAATATTAAAAGGAAAATGAAGCCATCGTTAATGATTTAATTAAAATTCAGATAAACTTTGAACATTTAAAGCAGACATTCTGCAAGACATGCGACACAGGAAGCAAGGTGACGGTGAGTCAAATCGCGACCACGAGTTTAGAGATGAACTATCTTGAGAATTTCCGAAGATGATGTAATTTAATCAAAGTGAAATAATATTTTGCCAATAGAGAATTAAGTAAAAATATTTTTTTTTACTCAAAGTAGTAGCCGTTGAACGTAGTTTAATTTAAATTTTATTACTTTAAACTCGTATAACAACACGCCGGCAGATTTTCACTTTTAATTTATTTGCGTCACGGAAACTAAGTGTCGGAGAAAGTTAACAGAGGCACATTTAAATTAAAGAAACGCGTAAATTCGTGTGTAGGCACAGGCTTGAATGCGTGGCGGTGCTTCATGCGACCTACCGTATGTTGAGGTGCAGCGGCAGCGGCTCTGGAGCGACGCGGCAGCGGCACGGTTCACTCACTGCACGACTGACACTCGCGGAGCGCGCGCGATAGGTACGTTACGTGCAAACACCAAAAGCAAAATGGACATACCTGAGGGTGGCGGCTGGCACGGGGCGCGCTCGCTACTTGAATGAGCTCCCGGGCAGAGCGGCGCGCGCAGGGGGCGCGGCCAGCCCGCGTGGCTCCGGTCTGCCCCCCCGCGCGCCCCAGGCTCTCCACCGCCCGCGCCTGCACCGCTCAGCTGAGCCCTGATTAGCCCCCGGCCGGGCTATTCAATTAAGGGTTGTTCGGTGCATCGCCGATGTGGCCCGGCCGGCCGGGCTCACGACCGACCGATGCCGCCTTTGAGTGCTCTTCATTACGGCCTCTCTATCACCGTTATTCTTATTGGGCCCCCGGGCACAGCTACTCTCCTGCCGAACAAATATAGCTCAAAATTTGAATATTCCCAACAAAGAACTTGCGATGCGCTTTTAGTTCGTGGAAACAGGGCGTATGCAAATTACTTATACAGAAGTTACGTATATACGTACATATGGCTCAAACTCAATTTTCACTTAAAAAAGAAAAGCGCTGAAAACATTTGTCTAAAAAATATTGGGAGCAATATCGAGTACTTTGCGACTGTAGTACTCGTTACGTCCATTGTTCTTTGTTCTTACATAACCGCTACACAATCAGACGGTTCCAACTGGAATTGAGAATGAAGCAATGTGTGCCAAGCAGCGCCGAGGGGCGCCGGCAACTCGTTACAAGCTCCTCCGAGACTTGCCAACGACCATACTATCGTTTAATTACATATACACGACAATTGAATAGAGTTGTGAAGCCCCGTCGGAATACCTCGGACATCGAATACAAACGAAATGAGTAGAAATTGCTTTTGTAGATAGTAATATTGGAAAAACGATGAAAATGTAATTATTTGCAGAAATGTCAACAAATTATCTTTTACGCAAAAAATTGGAGTTTATTTGTGAGGATAAAAGTTTTTTGATCTACAAGGTGGATTTGAGATGGGGTAGTAAGAGCACGTGTCTTACTTAAAGCGTTGTAGTCATAGGGAAACGTTCTTAGGAGTCTGCCCTTAGCATTATGGAGTAATTGCTAACTGCCTTACAGGTTTTGGAAGAATGGAACAGTCATCAAGAAAACCGATGACACTCACATTTTATTTTTTCAATGATATTCGATGCAGCGGGCTATGCTCGGAGTTTCCTTGCGCGATCGAATCAGAAATGAAGACATCCGCAAGAGAACAAAGGTTACCGACGTAGCCCGAAGAATTGCCAAACTTAAGTGGCAGTGGGCAGGGCAAATTGCTCGCAGAACGGATGGCCGATGGGGCCGAAAAGTTCTGGAGTGGCGACCGCGAACCGGAAGACGTTGCGTTGGAAGGCCTCCCACTAGGTGGACCGATGACCTGATGAAAGTTGCAGGAATCCGCTAGATGCGAGTCGCACGGGACCGGTATATGTGGCGACACTTGGGGGAGGCCTATGTCCAGCAGTGGACGTCTTTCGGCTGAAATGATGATGATGATGATGATGACTCGATGCAATTTCTTAAAAGGATTAAAGGTCCTTTGTGGACCAATTGAGGTTAGAGTACTTACTATAGTCTGCGCCAGATAAGTAAGAAATAAAGGTCATTAACCCGCATACATTGGTTCAAATACATAATTCCGAAAACAGAAATAATGACATAAACTTGTCCTGAAACGACCTTTATAGTGATCTTTGATTTTTTCTAGTAATATAAAACGATTCACAATGTATTGTCGGGGTACCTACGCAGAGAAATTAAGGAAAGAGCAATGACCTTTAATTCCTATACTTATCTGGTGCAGACTATAGCAAAGATTTTCAAGTCAACTAATAAATAAAATATGCTGTATTGTACACATACATTTTCACAAAGCTTGTTTAAAATAGCATATTATTCAGGGTCGATTACTAAAAGCTATAAAAACTAGTATTTTACTAAGTAGGTATTTTTAAAACTATAGTTTATTGATATGGCACAAATCAACACCAGTTATGATATATGCCCGCTTCTGCAACACATTGCATATTTATCTCATTCTCCCCCTCGGCCAAATAGCTCCGTAGAAAACATTTTCGGGGCATAAATTTAGGAATCAATCATAACTTGCAGTGGCGTGAAAACGCTCGTTCACAATAGAGAGATCATGACTCAGCGGAAACTGAAGCTACACGAGGTTTCGTGTCTCAAAGTCAAGAGACTAGTGAGTTCTCTATATAATCTGTGATAGTGACTGGACGAATGGACGAATATTCTAATATTAATAGACAAAACGGTTGTTAGAATACAGTTCTGTACCGAATTCAGAATGTCTGTGAATGAATTTTGTTTTTTCACTAATTTGACTGTACGAAAATCGGGTTGGTCGAGTCGAGCTGCATTATTACAAAATTGATATCTTGCAGGTTTCAACTTGAAATGCTAATGAATGAATCACTTTGATGTTTTCCAATAAGAGAACATTGAGAAAATCCATTTAATATCAACCCAAAATCCACGCGATTAAAGTTGCGATCAAATAATTATGTTTCTTTATTTTTAAAATATAACAGAATGAACTCAGTAAACCTGAATATTTAATACAAACAGCTGTCAACATTTTTAATGGTTATTTTTACAAACAAGGACAATATTATTACGGTTCTTAAAAACCTTTTTATTTCATCTCCTGTCTGTCGCGATTAATTCCGGCTGCTGCCAGGGTTTACCCATTAAATGTAAGGGTAAATGTCGTTAATTTTTTTTTTTATAAAATATATTTTAGCCACATATTTTATTATACCTATAGAATATACGTATATCTTTATGACGAAGCTAAAGGAGTATATACACCAAGACGTGAGTTTGTGTATGGATCACTCATACTTTATTGCCTTACGAATATTTTTACACGCTTTATATTAGCTTCACTTGTATGTTTGTATGTTTGTAACCGACTACTTAGGGCGCGATTTTGACCCACTTTAAACGGCCAGATTTCATTCAAATTTTGCACACCTGTCAAAGACCGATGATAATGCAATAAAAACTAAAAAGTAGAAAATAAATAGTAGTTTAAAAAAACTAAATAACACGCTTTATATAGAAAACCAAACTAGAAAATAGAAAATATTTTTTTATAAATTTGAATTAAGATTAGTGTAAAAAGTTCTAACAAATATAAATGAATAATAGTGTTAATAAGAAAAAAAATGTTTTATTTAAAAAAAAGCGTGGTGTGTTTTTTAAGATATTATCGAAATGATAATCCTTCTTCTCATATCTGTCAATGAAATATTTATATTTGACACCATGCATCCCACGCTTTTTTTTTAAATAAAACATTTTTTTCTTATTAACACTATTATTCATTTATATTTGTTAGATTTTTTTACACTAATCTTAATTCAAATTTATTAAAATGTATGTTCTATTTTTTAGTTTGGTTTCCTATATAAAGCCTGTTATTTAGTTTATTTAAACTACTATTTTTTAAGATTAAATACATGATCCTAAGGATCGTGATGTCCTAAGGAAATATTGAAGCCGCAAGTAATATAAAGTCGGTCAAGAGTGAGGGTGCTACGTGCAAAGATTTTATAAATTTGCGCGAGTGTGCAGACTTCTACATTAATGAATAATTTGAAAGGAGGCTTTAGTACGGCTCTTGAAACCTCCCAGCAGTTTAGCTGTTCCATAAGGCATTAAGTACTCTTATTTAATATTTATTTGAAACAGTTTTGGTGATATTATTTGGTTGTAAACAGATTATGTGCTTTTCTGCGCCAGTAATGGTGTTGTACGAGTATTATAACCCAAAAACTTACGAAAAACGTTAAAATTTAGTGACATAGTCTACGCTTTTGATAAGTCGGACATTTACACCGAATGCAAACAACTATCGTTTTTTTGCTGCAACCCTTTTATTGATCTCAAGTCTATAATAATATAATTTTGATACTAGCTGACCCGCGCAACTTCGTATGCGTCACATGAGAGAGAGAGGGTTACAGAGAGATCCGCGATAGCATAATGTCTATCTTTTAAGGTTCACACCTTAAAAGATAGACATTATGCTATCGCGGATTTTTTTTTAACTTCTTAAGAAGAACAATATTTCCTCAAACATGATTGTTGCGTAACTTTAACCGTTTATGCAGCGCTCGCAACGGAAGCTCTCATAAGAAATTAATTTTCCCTGTTTTTGCTACATTTATCATTGATACTCCGCTCCTACATTAGTGTATATCGAACTTCTCTTTCTCGTGGACAAATAGACAAAAAATACGCGTCGAATTGTGAACTTCCTCCTGTTGAAACTAAACTTGAGGCAACTGACACGTGCGAGGGGTCGGAAAATCTTATCACCGTGATTCAGAAATGAACCATCGACCAAGATGTTAGACTGCTAAAATATAATGCATGGAAATCGTGCTATGTAAATTTTAAGCACATTTTTAGTCATTAGAACCATTTTAGTACAATAGTTGTCGCTGCATTACTTACATTCATCCTACACTCTTACATTTGATGATGATTAGTTCTTCTTGAACACTTTAAATTCATATATCTTTTATAGAATTAACCGATTACGATGAAACAAACTTACACAAACAAACATACCTCAAGATACGCACAATTTTTATGCATAAAAGTTTTTTCAATTTTTATGCTTAAAAGCACATTGGTTGCGTAAATTTTACGTGATGCTTGATCATCGAAACAGACAAACAGACAAAAAATCCAAAAATGCTGGAAATGAGTTCTGTTGGTTATCCTTTCACACCCTGGCAATTTTTTCTCGAAATATTTTCGATGTACAAAAACGATTTTTCTACAGATTTATGTACAAAAACGAAAACGATTTTTCTACAGATTTATTATCTTGATTTAGAAGATCTCTAACATTACATTATTTATAAAGGGAAGGGTTTTTTTGTTTAATCAGATTTGAAAAACTGAATCCAAGGATACCTCAAGGAAGTATTCAGGGTCCGAAGAGTACTATTCTTATTACATGTATATTTTAAATGCTTATAACTATTAACCGCTGGTGACCTGTAACACAGGTTTTTCCCAAAAACCTACATCAGGCACCAGTCTCTCACAAAGGCTGAATACAGCTGAGACATTATTTTGTACATTTTTACTTTAAGTCAGCTTTGTGAAGAGAAAATAAATGATACATTATTATTATTTATTAAAACCAAGCACGAAGGACGGCTATAGATTTCTCAAGAAACTGACGACTCCATGTCTTTTCTGTGTTTTATCTATTATTTGTAGTGACTATTGGCGCAAAGATATTTTAAAAAGCATAAGTATTGCATGCTAAATGGCCCATACGTTAATGTGTCTTATCGTAAACCGTCTTGATATTTTTACTGTACTTTAAAACTTTTAGTCTTAGATATTTTTAAACTAGGTTCTGTTGTGCGCTGCCTTAAAAACTTATTGTAATAAGTATATTGTAAAGAAGGCAATCGAGAGTACTAAAGTCGGCTTAGAATAGCTCCACGTTCATTTGAATTAACTGGCTGGAGACTCTAAAAGATGTCATGTCAAGTTAAATAAGAGTATTGCAAGATAAATATTGTCTATACTACATAATTCGACTGTAATGAGGGATTTTCTTTTAGCTCTTCCCTAGTCTCTGGATAGATAGCGCTAGGAGTTAGTATGATAATGCAAGGAACGGAACCTTAAAAAAACTGATTTTAACAAAGCGCGAGAAATGTAGGTTATATT
The DNA here is from genome assembly GCA_905147715.2 of Xestia xanthographa. Classification (NCBI taxonomy): domain Eukaryota; kingdom Metazoa; phylum Arthropoda; class Insecta; order Lepidoptera; family Noctuidae; genus Xestia; species Xestia xanthographa. Next base: position 7,831,585 of record LR990655.1, read on the forward strand.
CGGAAGGTTAAGCAAATGAAAGTATCAGTCAACGAGAGTATGTGACGTGACACAATGTTTTTTTTTCCAAGCGTTTTGGCTTTGGTACCAATTACTATCATAGTAAGTTCAACGCCATCTATAGAGTTCTTGGAAACTAAGTTTTTTTTTAATACCTCAAAAAGAAAACCTCTCATTTAAAAGAGTTTGGTGCGACTTTATTCCTATATCCTGGCCTCAAAGATAATTATTAGGAAGAGTGATTTATTTTGCAATAATATCTTGAGCTCGACAAACATTAAGTCAAATGCATTCGCGTAAACAAGTAATTCTCTCACTTACATTGTTTAATTCTGTTTAGTTGTATGAGTGTTCAAAGACTAATCAATCGCCTAGACATGAATTACAGACGATACGTAAAACCAACTACCAGGTCTCAGAATATTCATTTGTGGGTGGGGTGCAAGCAGCAGAGCGCAGCAATGACCCACAGAAGGCAGTAAACGGACCGTTAAGGGGATACCACTGCTCTTAATTGTCACTGTTCTCTGTTCAGGCTGCTGTGGAGAACAACGTCGTTAGCGCTTATGTATTGCGGCCTTATTTAGATTTGGACTGAAACAAGTGGTATCTTCGGATTACATGGCCACTTCGACCACCAAAAGACTTCCAAAACCAATTAAGTCAAGTTGACTCGTTTATTACGATTTTGACCAATATTAGTAATAGCCCAAAAAATTCAATTTGGCAGAAGTATTTGTAACATAAAACCGAAATACTATATTCATTGGAAGCTGTATGCGCTCAATAACAAGAGAGGTTGATGGTTACAAGAGGGGTTGTGATTTTAATGACGTGAACTTTCTTATGGGTAGAATGTTTGCTTGCAACAAAGTCTGAACTTTGTATCATAATCACCGAACACTGTCGTATAGGTACCTTCTGGCGGTAACCAATAAAAGTCAAAGTCATCACAATCACATCTCATTTGTTTCACTGTTCTTAATACTAGGTACTCGTACATGGGCGTGGCAAGTGATGTTCTAACCGAATCAAGTGAATGACTGTGTTTTATTTTATGCCATCAGAGTTTAATCTATGTCCTGAGGAAAGTGGCACATCACGTGCATGAATTATTTACATGGCACGAGATGTACGTGATCTCATTAGTCTGTGGGTCTCGGAAAAGGATGCTGTGTTCTTGTTTCGATTATAAGGACTTAGGAATGCTGCACACATGTCGGAAAGATTTAGCAAAGCTAGGTCAGAAAATGAAATTTTATACTACACGTTCAGGAAAAGCCGTCTCGGACACGAATCAGCGAAGATCGATGCCGAACAGGATTTTCCGATCGGCACAAGCCAAATATATGTAGTAATTGCTTCATTTCGGTTTTGTGTTTAATCAAATGTACTTTAGGGTATGAGAAACAAGGTCTAAAGTTCCTCATACTCTGTTGTAAAATAATGATCCTCCGACCAGTTGTGTTGTTGTCTGGTGAACTACTGCCCGATAGTTGTTGACGGGTTCTTGTATAATGGGTGTAAAACACCTCTTAACGAAGCCGAAAGGCACTAGTTCTCCCCGTCATTGCGATAATTTATTTTTTCTACACCATACCTGGGAACCTTCTAGATAGATTTTGGGGTCAAAATTCCAACTTTTTGGCAAGTTTTTTTTTTAATACAAGTTTTTTACTTTAAACACCGTCACGACCCCCGTACTATTCAATCTATCCGCACAATGTTTTGAGTGCGTTACATTGAGTTCTACCAGAAAACATGATTTTCAGCCCAAAAAAAAAGTCGTTTCCCAGCAATAATTTTTGCGTAAAGTTACTTAGTTTGATGTACAAAATGCTTGGTTGACGGCTTCATGATGAGGTCTTTTACACCCTGTATATCCTTAACTCACGGATAACTTATAGCGCGATGCAGGATTTTAGATCTTAATTTGCGCCGTAGATGTCGCTAGCATTTTTTTTTGTCAACTTGCTTATGTTCGCTACATATCGACCCAAATAAGTGTGTACTACCCTTAAGACAGGGTTTTGTTTTTAGGTTCTGTGGATTTTAGCGCGCTGCTATTAAATTGCAATCGTGAGGCGAGGATCTTTTTAAAGATTTACGCGCATATGCTTACTGTAATACTAACCGCTCAGCAAGATTAAAGACTTGGACCACGTACTTTTCGGACTTTATGACTTGTTTCCCAAATGTTACCTCCTTGATAGTAAAATTTCCAAAAATTGTTTCAAAGATCAAAGGAAACCTGTTTCTTCAGAGGTAACACCTGAGGGTCTTGAGGTTTAGCGTTGATGAAACAGTCAGTGCCTCTTTGGTCTATTGGTCTCAAGCACTACTGCTAAACATGAATCCAGGGATTTCAAGGTCTCAAAAAGTGTTCATAGGTTTTTCCGTTAAAAAATAATCTGTAGCCGCTCGGAGTTTGTATTTGAGCCCGGTTGATGGCACGGGTGATTCTTTGAATACTTGCATATTACGCAGCCCACCCTAAATAACAACTTAGGTACTAAAAATAGGTTTTTTCCCCTTTTGCAAGGAATTTTGACCAAAGTTATAAAATCATAACATTGCATCTACCGAGTCAAAAGATGATCATGTTTCTGTTTCATAATTTCATTGATAAATCAGTGACAAAGACATTTGAATATTGTATTCTGGCTCACATACTGAAAATCGTATTTTTCGTTCCATACGGGATGCGTGAGCCCACTAAATGTGAACACTTTTTCGGCAGTAAGTTTCAACTTGCTTCGTCTGTTTTCTTGCATATATTCTGTCAACTGTCTGTTCATTTATCTTTTAGCATCTAGAGCAGTATTTTCGAGCTTTCCTCACTCTTCTTTTCGTACTTACGTATGCTTTTCCTCATATTTCTTGTAAATAACATATGTATTAATATTTTTTGCCTGATTCTGTTTTAATTGCAAAAAATCTTTCTGGTAGTCCTCTACCCCTTTATAGTACATTAGTCTTTGGTATATTATGTGAGAATTAATGCTGAGAAGTTTTTTGTGCCACTTTACTGACTTTCGTAGCGGTGTTGTGTAGGCGATCATTGGATCCGTCAAAACTACAGCTGCTTTTGAATAAGGTGGGGTACGGGATCAACGGAGTAAACTGCGACACGATCTAACACGACACTTGGCCGGCGATGGCCGCGCGACCGATTATTTCCCTTCAAAATGCAGAAATAAGCGCGCTCGAACTCGTGGATTTGTTGTACCTACGTGCCTGACAAAATGCTTGACACGGTGCACGGACTATAATTTGTACCGTTCGGGCCACGTCAGACACGTGTGCCTGACAGTTTGTTTTACCATTTTTTTTGTAAAATAGAGAAAAGGGAACACTATTTATATATAATTTTATATACACATAATTACGCAAAAATCAAGACGCAAGAAACAAAATTTTGACGATACTGAAAATATACCTTGGCAGTTAACGTGTTAAACCTCGATTATTTCTAAAAAGGAATAAAACCAACGATTTAAAAAAAAAAAAACTTTTATTAGCCTTTATCAGTTACTCCCGGTTGTCATTTGTAGATCTTTAACAGTGGTTACAGATAGTCAGTGGCCCAAAAAGTCTGACAATCAGTCTTACCAAAGGGTATCGTATTACGCAGTACTAACTGGGTTGTGAAGGGCAGATAGGCAGTCGCTCCATATAAAATACTGGTATTTAGCTACATTCGGTTAGACTGGAAGCCGACCCCAACATAGTTGGGAAAAGGCTAGGCAGATGATGAGCCTTTATAAAAATAAATATACTTATAATAAACAGTACAATATTAATTTAGTAAAGTACCTACGCAAATAGGAAGTTTATATTGCAGGAACTGCTTTCTTGATGCTTAAAGAACATGCTTTTAAGTAATTTGAAGAATATAGATATAAATATATTATATAAATAAATAAATATCATCATCAGCCTATTAATGTTCCCACTCTGGGCCACAGGCCTCCTCTCTATGAGAGGGAATGGGCTATAATCCACCACGCGGGCCCAGTGCGGATTGGTAGATGTCACATGTCTTCGAATTTTTGGTTCTAGGACATGCCGGTTTCCTCACGATGTTTTTCTTCACCATTTTGAGAGCAGTGGTGATGACATAAATTACACAAAGTAATGCGCCTGCCTGGGTTCGAACCCACGACTTACTGTTCGTAAGTCGGGTCCGCCACCACTGGGCCACCGCTGCTCTCTAAATAAATATATTTATTTAGAGAGCAGCGGTGGTTAACCAGCATTCACAAAAATAAGTGTTAGCATAAGAGAAAATAAAATTAAAAATGAAAATGAGTGGCTATAGACATGAAATACAATAGTAGATTACACATTTAACAGTACATTTAAGAGATTATTAGTCTAGTATATAATACAAAGAAAAAGATCAATCAAATATATATATTCATAATATATTTATTATAATACTAGCTGTTGCCCGCGGCTTCGCCCGCGTTAAGTTCGGTAACTGTCCCACTGAATCATACTAAATGGATATATAGTGTCCTACATGTAAATCCAGGAGATTAACTATCTATGTGCCAAATTTCATAATCATCACAATTTATTATTACTATCACAATCACCATCACTATCACTACCACCATCACTATCACAACCACCATCATTATCACAATCAACATCACTATCACAACCACCATCATTATCACAATCACCATCACAATTACCATCACCATCATCATCACCATCACAATCAACATCACAATCCCCATCACCATCGCTATGACCATCACAATCACCGTCACAATCACAATCACAATCACTATCACAATCACCATCACCATCACATTCACCATCAAAATCACTATCACAATCACCATAATCGTTATCACAATCATTATCATCGTCATTACAATCATTATCATCTTAATCACAATCAGCATCATCACAATCGCAATCCTCGTTATCATTACCATTGCTATCACAGTCACAGTCACCGTCACAATCACCATCACTGTCACAATCCCAATCACAATCACTATCTTCGTTATCACACTTATTATCATTGTAATCACAATCATTATCATCGTAATCAAAATCAACATCATCACAATCATCATTATCACAATCATCGTAATCACAATCAATATCATCGTAATCAAAATCATCATCATCACAATCATCATCATCATTATCACAATCATCATCATCGTTATCACAATCATCACAATAAATCAACAATAACCCTGTACAGAAGTCGAATCCGCCATCTTCTGGATCTCAAAATAAATGCCATTTTCGTAATCAGCACCCCTGATAATCTCGGTATCGACACCCATATTGATTTTTAGACATTTCAACCCAATCGCACCCCAAGACCCCAACAGGGAATGATGGTATTTCAGGTCCGCCACATTAAATCTTAAAATCGTTGTTTTTGTAATACACCTGACCCAATTCACCATACAAACAATACCTATGTTGAATTTCAGGTTTTGTTACCCTATTTCCCCTTTAGGGGTTGAATTCTGAAAAAACCTGAAACACAAATGTTAACTCATTTAGCGATGGGAGTACTCCTGTTAAGTTTCGAATAGTCTAACCAATCTTATTTTCCCATGTAATCTTTGGACCCCCGTTTCAACCCCTTAGGGGGTACATTTTGAAAAATCCTTTCTTAATGCACCCCTAAACCTCTTTTTCGGTTGAATTCTGAAAAAACCTTCAACTCGTTTCTACTCATTTCTCAATAGGAGTACTCCTGTGAAGTTTCGAATAAAATAGTCTAACTAATTTTGTTTCCCCATTCAAACTTTAGAGCCCCGTTTCACCCCCTTAGGGGGTGAGTTTTGAAAAATCCATTCTTAGTGCACCCTTAGACCACATAAGGAACCTACTTGCCTAATTTGGAATCTGTAGACCCAGCGGTTTGGGCTGTGCATTGATTTTTATACTTTGCCACCCCATTTCCCCCTCTTAGGGGTTGAATTCTAAAAAAACCTGAAACCCGTTTCTACTCACTTATCAATAGGAGCACTCCTGTGAAGTTTCGAATAAAATAGTCTAACTAATTTTGTTTCCCCGCACAAACTTTGGAGCCCCGTTTAACCCCCTTAGGGGGTGAATTTTGAAAAATCCTTTCTTAGTGCACCCCTAGACCACATAAGGAACCAATGTGCCAAATTTGGAATCTCTAGACTCAGCGGTTTGGGCTGTTCATTGATTTTTATACTTTGCCACCCATTTCCCCCTCTTAGGGGTTGAATTCTGAAAAACCCTGAAACCCGTTTCTACTCATTTATCATTAGGAGCACTCCTGTGAAGTTTCGAATAAAATAGTCTAACTAATCTTGTTTCCCCATACAAACTTTGGAGCCCCGTTTAACCCCCTTAGGGGGTGAATTTTGAAAAATCCTTTCTTAGGGCACCCCTAGACCACATAAGGAACCTACTTGCCAAATTTGGAATCTGTAGACCCAGCGGTTTGGGCTGTGCGTTGATAGATGAGTCAGTCAGTCAGTCAGTCAGTCAGTCAGTCAGTCAATCAGTCAGTCAGTCAGTCAGTCAGTTTCTTCTTTTATATATTTAGATAGGGGATCAACGGAGTAAACTGCGACACGATCTGACACGACACTTGACCGGCGATGGCCGCGCGACTGATTATTTCTGCGCGCTCGAACTCGTGGATTTGTACCTACGTGCCTGACAAAATGCTTGACACGGCGCACGGACTCTAAATAAATATATTTATTTAGAGTCCGTGCGCCGTCTCTTATGCTAACACTTATTTTTGTGAATGCTGGTTAACCTGTAAATGGCGACTGTGTAAGTCCAAGACTGTAAAACCTAAATGCTGTACACAGAAGCTGTTGGTGAACCTTTATTAATAAATAAAATTAAATATAGGCACATGCCAATGCTTCGACAACCTCCTTGATTGTGCAGTCTTGATGCTGGTAAATTGCTCCATTAGGTAGGTCGTTGGCTAAATATCAATCATATATAAACTCAACAAATTCAAAAAAAATATCTCACATAATTTCAGCGTTGTACTAAATTCCTTCCATTTTGGCTCCAGTCTTCGTTAATAAGAAAAATTAGAGTGTACTTATATAATTATGTGCGAACAGGCTCCCGGCGGCCGCGGCCGCTGGTACCGCCCGGCCGGCACTAAAACGACCATTATGACCAACTTGTTCTGTTAATGACTCTACTACTTACTTCCTACGTTTTTATTATGCGCTCCGTACCTTTTACAGACAAAGGCTGCCCATGTGTAGCAATTAGCACCGCGTCGAGTTAATTATTTGAACTATAAAATAAACTAAGTTATTTATTAGAAAACTAAACTATTAATTATAATAACTAAAACAAAAAACAAAAACCGAATACCACAAATAATAATACGGAATTGTAATAATTTCGTATTACTAGAAAGAAAAATGAAGCATATGTCACTTCTTGCGTTAAATCACTATCATAACATTATTAAACACTAAGCTGAGTTTTAAATGGTATTTTCTGAGCCACTGGGTCCAAGCGATCACTGCACAAATACTTCACCGATGTATTCTTAGGTAACAGCGGCTTGGAACAGTGCCAATGTTTGCCAACAACCGTCTTAACATTTCCCGATAACTACATTCATAGCAAGTCGAGCGTATAAAGGAAGTTTCCACCAACCTGCACAAGAAATTTCAGCTGCTGCTCACAACGCAAAGCGCGACGACTCGTAAACTCATTCGAATCGAATTTCCACATTTGAAAGCTTCTACCGAGGCCGGAAACTAGCGGCAAACGAAATGCCTAAAAGCGGTAGAATTTCGCGAGCACCGGTCGCCGATGCAATCCCTGAGGTGACTGCTCCGCTTCCGATGCAGTTACAGTTGGCTGCGGACGGGTTTAACGAGTGTTTCCCGGCGATGCCCGGGCTGCCGCACCTCACATCCTCGCTGTCACTCTACTATATTGTATGCTGAAATGAAAAGCTACGCCACTTACGTTGTAGCGGCGCCGCATATTCGACTTTCCGCCTGTCAGAATAAGGTCGGTTATGAGCGACGGTACGCAGTTGCAAGGTTGTGCCATGTGCATACAAGCGTGTAATGTTGTCGGTGTACTCGCTCCAGCCTGCCGTGCGCTAGGTGAGGCGGCGGCGCAGTGTGCGTGCGCGCGCCTGTGTGCGTGAGACAGGTGAATTAGTGGCACGTCCTGGCTTCCCAAGGCAGCGGGTCCCGGGCGAGCTGCGTCGCCATAGCGACAGCCGGAATCTAATATACAGATAGATGTGAGCAAATAAAAGCAAAATATAGGATGTTCGCTACCGACAACATAGACAACTTTTAATTATAATGTTCTACGATCTTCTGTTAGTAGGAGGTGGTTTATATTCTCGAATAAAACGACTTTGTCTGTGTACTTGTATACAGAGTGGGAGGTAAACTTTTATGTGATTTGTCTCATAATCATATACTTTATGTAGGTAACGTCTCCGGCACACAAAGTCTGGATCTCTACTGAAAAATTAACGCTTTTGACGGTAGTTATCGTTATGAACAAAGACATGATTTATAACTACTACTACAGCCTAACAGCGTTTGTTGTTAGGACTTGTTTGTTTTATTAAGCCTTCGACTCGTCTGCTCTTCTAGGTAGTTGTCCAGTACTCATTTCTTGTATAAGACGTTTGTCGGTGTTCAATCTTTATGTCTATATAATGGCAAACGTACCATAATTTGGGATAAGGGCTCACGTTTTTCGGATGAATTGTCAATTTTAAGCGGGATTCTGAGACACGACGGCATTCGTGTCTCAGAGTCCCGCCTACGGACTCCGTTCTATTGTACAGCAAATTTCTTTTTCCAAGCCGATGACCACTGGGATTCTTCTATTCGATTCTTTCTATATTTTGTTTTTGTTATGAAATTAGACTTAAGGCAAACAAATCGTGATCCTTCAGGTTAATCAAGAATATTATATTCAATCCAAGTTTCATGCCGTAGAATATACCAGCACAGAAATCTGCAGCTAAACTAAATCATGAACTATGCGAGAAGCTAAAGCAATAAATTAAACATAATAAGCAACGTGCTGTATCTCTGGAGTCGGACGCGTCACCCGTCGCGCGCCCCGCTCATACCTACCTACTACATAGCAAACCGAGGCTGTATACCAACTGTAATTACATTTTATTTACACAAATACATTAAAAATGCTCTTTGAGAGGGTTCTCATAATGTATAAGGTTGATTTTATAAGGTTTTTAATATGGCTACGAACTCGTAGCATCTCGTAGCATTTCTCGTAGAGGGTCTACGATTTTTTTGCCAGTGACGTTTGTTCGTGAAAATATATATTTCAAGTATACAAAATACTAAAGTTAGAAGAGAATATTAGTCTGAACAAAGAAAGTAGCAACCATTCAACACACTTGAGATTACAATCACTCATGAAAGTTTCATGTAGTGTAGCCTTCCAAAATCACATACAAGCACAAACATTGTGTTTCAAAACATCGCAGACAGTCTAGTGTCAGATTATCTTCACTCGAGGCTCTCAAGTCCTGTGTGAAGTATGCTTAATGTTCGGGGGTAGGTCCCCATAGCCCCCCAGCCCCCCCATTGCATCCGCCCACGGGAGAAGGATATAAGCCGATTATTAACAGACGGCGGTCGTGTCCTTAATAAAGAGATGAGATTTTATAAATGAAGAGCACCATTTCAATAGCGGATCGTAATTCCATTTATATTTCAGTTATTTATTCATTGTAAGTGCCCGGAAGAAAGTGAAGAGCCTCCTTCCATTTGTGTTCCTATTAAACTTAATGGTTAGAGGGAAATGGAAATTATGCTGGAGTTTTTATTGCGAAGTCGTTATGGAGTCAAAGTAAATATAAAAGTTTTTGCATTGGGACGAGGTATCGAGTGACTCCTTATGCGGGAAAAACTTTTCAATATTTATCCCGTGTTTGGGAAAACGTGTAGGTATTTTTTTTCTTTGTAATAAATTCCCATACCAATGCGAGCACAGACACAAATTGACTGCGAAAACATAGGAACATCCAATTATTTAGTTACCTTTTCCTTAACGATATTAAAGCTTACTAAGTAGTAGCTATTTAAAATAAACTCAGGAACATGACAGTACCTCCATCATGGTCCTCGTACATAATGCTATTTATCTTAGGATACATCCATGTCTGCTCTTCAACAGTAATCCTATCAGGCGCGGACGGCTAAGGCTTGGTTCACAATGTTGTATATAGTTGGTGCCAGTTAAGATGAGAATAGCGGTCATTGCCCTATCCCTAATATCTCTTCGTACGAACCAAAACAAATAAACCATGTATCATTTTTATTACAAAAAAATGTTAAAGATCACGATAGATGACCATTCAAGACTTGAACAGGCTTATTTTTGGTTTTCTAAGTTAAGAAGTTTAATAAATGTAGGTGGGTCAATGACCGCTATTCTCATCTTAACTGGCACCAACTATAGATGAAGCTACGCTCCCGTTCAGGCTTCGATAAATTAGTTTCTAGGAACCAAGAGCTTACAATAAGTATCTTATATTAGCATTATTTCCTTTAATAGAATATTTTATAACAAGGTCTTGGAAATTTTCTATAACAAGCTATTAAGACGAGAAGCAGTTCTTATTTTCTTTTTGAAATTCCATGAAAGTTTAAGATGGAGAAGTCGTAAAAATGAAATGAAAAATGAATTAAATTGCCGCGTCATAATATTATATGTCATGTAATACTGATACGCTGTCATAAAAATCGTCTGTGCCCCAGACTGCGACGCATTTATGATCATGTTGATGGAATCAGAATATAAGTAATAAATTGTTTCATTCGTTGTTGTGGTTTCTATCTCTTTGCAATTTATTCGAAGAAAAGTTTCACGAATGCAATAGAGATGTAGGTATAGATTGTCTAATTATAACTGTGCTCCCTTTAATGCGTCAGCAGCAATGATATTATATAGTAAAAAGAGGTAGATATCGCACTAGCACGCACAAATTGTTGAGGACAAAGTGATACAATTGTTGCACTTTGATAGCTAGCTATCTCTTTCTATCTTATACGTTCCGTATTATCTATCACTGTCGTAGTTTTAAATTACTCGCAACGATATCTGAATGCCATTCAGTATGAACATGGCGTATCTTCTTTATAATTTATCATTGGTCAGCAGTACATATGCTATGGTTTTTATGTTGTTGACAATGTCTGAATAACAAATGAGAGTAGTGCGGACAGACATACAATTTTCCATTCATCCTATCTTAAACTGAGTTTTAAGTTTTGAAACCTGAACTTTACAAACTTTCTATAAATAAAAACTAACAATGTGGGTACACATAACGACTAGAATAAGCATTAACATTTCTACGAGCCCATTGAAATATGGCCAAGCATGGTAGGTGTGGAGTATAACCTGCCTATCTGTTTAGCGTTTGTGGACTACGAGAAAGCCTTCGATTCGATCGAGACCTGGGCTGTAGTACTGCAGTCTCTCCAACGGTGCCAAATCGACTACCGGTATATCGAGGTGTTGAAGTGTTTGTACAAAAACGCCACCATGTCAGTACGACTTCAGGACCAAGCCTCGGAACCTATCCTTCTGCAGCGAGGTGTGAGACAGGGAGACGTCATATCTCCGAAACTGCTGTTCACCGCTGCATTGGAGGATGTCTTCAAGGTTCTGGACTAGAGAGGGCTAGGCATCAACGTCAATAAACCACTTACCTTCAGTTTGCCGACGATATAGTGGTCATGGCTGAGAACATGGAGGACCTCAGTACAATGCTCGATGACTTCAGTAGAGCTTCCGAAAGAGTGGGGCTAAAACTGAACATGGACGAAACCATGGTCATGTTGAATGCCCATGTAACACCCACTCCTATCAAGATCGGAGACACTACACTCGAAGCTGTAGACGAATATGTGTACCTGGGACAAACGGTCCAGTTAGGTAGGTATAACTCGGCTGGGCAGCGTTCGGGAAGCTGCGCGGTATCTTCTCGTTCAACTTACCGCAGTGTGTCTTGCCAGTGATTACATACGGGACCGAAACGTGGTCGCTAACAATGGGTCTTATCAGAAGGCTTAAAGTCACCTAAAGGGCAATGGAGAGGGCTATGCTCGGAGTTTCTTTGCGAGATCGAATCAGAAATGAAAACATCCGCAAGAGAACCACGGTCACCGACGTAGCCCGAAGAATTGCCAAACTTAAGTGGCGGTGGGCAGGGCACATTTCTCGCAGAATGGATGGCCGATGGGGCCGAAATGTTCTGGAGTGGCGACCGCGAACCGGAAGACGATGCGTTGGATGACCTCCCACTAGGTGGGCCGATGACCTGGTGAAGTTTGCGGGAATCCGTTGGATGCGAGTCGCACGGGACCGGTCAATGTGGCGATACTTGGGGGAGGCCTGTGTCCAGCAGTGGACGTCTTTCGGCTAAAATGATGATGGTAGGTGTATGAGTCAAATACATATGTACCCACTGTAGTTGCATTGCCTATGAATAAAAAACAACGAAAAGTGCGTATCGACAGGTGAGCATTCAGTGTGACATAGGCCTAAGGCTCGAGATGGCTAGTCAGACATATATTATGTTATGCATAATTCTCCTTTGAGGGTAATGTGACCTGACTGGAAAAAGCTCTTTTTTACCTTCGACTTTCGTCCCCTCTATCAAAGGATGTTCTTTACATCCTCATGTTCATTTTGTATGTTATCTATACATATAATAAAACAGTTACGAAAGAAAAACTGTACATTGAGAATTTTCTAGAAAAAATAAGTGGCTTTTGTTAGAAAAACGTAACAGATGACAAAAAGTGACTTTTTAGAATTTTTGTCTTTGTGTACGGTACGGCTTCACGCCAAAACTACTGGATAGATTGAATTGAAATTCAGCAAAAATGTTCTTTGTAAACCAAGGAAGGCTTTAGGCTACATATTATCACTCCGTATGTTATGGGAGGTAAGTAATATTGATTTTAAAAGGTTTTTGTTCGTAATTGAATGCACAAAATAATTGAATGCCCAAAATTACATGTTTTAAGCTATATTATGTGACGCAGACGAAGTTGCGCGGGTCAGCTAGTAAAAAATATGGATACATCATTATAAAATATTTTGTTTTTTTTTTGGAGGATTCTTTAAAACAGTGTAATACATAACATAACATCACGCCTGTAATACCCGAAGGATTAGGCAGAGGAGTATCTAATAGTACACCCACATTTCGCCAGGTTTGTTTAAGTCCCATCTAAAAGGGCGCCGCCTTTTGCCATTAGCCGGGCGCAAATCTAGACTCCGTGGCTGCAACTGATAAATTCCTGATGAAAAAACCCAATAACACTTTGCTCGGCCCGGGCATTGAACCCAGGACCTCAGGCTAAGTAGTCGTGCTTGAGACCACTAGACCAACAGGCGGAAAACAGTGTGATGTTTTATGTAATAGGGTAGATGACACCATAAAACAATAATTCCAAGACACCAATCTGTAAAAAAACACTTTATTTTGGGCCTTAAAACTCGATTTATTTTCAATTAATTGCCAAATTCGATTTTTAGTTACTTTGAAATCAATAAATAGTTGAGTCATTGAGTTGACTAAACAGTAACATCACAGTTTGCTATTGCCATACAAAATCTATGAGAGAACCGCGTTTTGACAGCTCTTATAAAGTCACTCAATTGATTGGCGTGTCATGTACCCCATTATTATCATAATTATAATCATCAATCTGTTGCTAAACTCAGGTCTCTCGAACAAAGGACTCACCTCGTAGCTTCACAAAATTTAATTTCCGTCATTTATCTTCACAACCTGTTGGGTGACAAATAGACTGTTTTTCCTTTCATTTCCGGATTACAATAGGATTTGCACATTGGAATGAAACCCGCTGTTGTCTTGTACTTTTTAATTGTTTTTTAATAACGGACGGTAAATAAAGGCTTCACGTTCGCGTTATCTATGGTTTGTTTGGTCAGCTCTGGAGTGGTAGACCGTGAAATGCGTGTGTTCATCCGATAAACGCCAAAAGCTATCCGCCGCAGCGGTGTCGCAGCGTCACCGACAACTAACCCGCCCCCGCCCCGCGCCCGACGCCCTCGCACAGCCTCCCGCCCGCCCTCAACCTACGCATTAAAAATAATAATTAGGTACGTCAAAAACCACAGGCGCGGTGCAAAGAGGACAAAGAATTTCGGCTCAACCGTCTGCTTGTAATTAGGGTCCTACGTAACACAGTCTACAGACTTGCGCCTGTTTTTAAATGGAAGCAGAATCTCGCATCTGGATTATCTAAAGTGCTATTGTGGGCGAAATGTAAGAGTTCATGCTCAGCCTTGTTTTAGGCAGTTTGGAATTGAATCAACGGCTTATCGAGAGGACAATAGGAACCTTTGTTAAAATTACAAATATATTTTACAAAAATATAACATCACGCTTTTAATACCCGACGGGTTAGGCAGATGTGTACCTAATAGTACACCCACATTTCGAGAGTTATGTTTAGGTCTGTCATGTATAGGAGCGAGCCTATTGTCATCAACCGGGCACAAATCCAAATTCCGTATAGCTGCTACTGAGAAATTCAAATACATTTTAAAATAATTCAAAACACTTTAATAAGGGTTCCCTACTTGAAATCGAATGACGTTAGATCGAATAACACTTGCTCGAAAACGTTAACTGCTGATGATTCGAGCTTATAGTTATTCGAGATTTTGCTGCATCGAGGTAGTGAACTGTCGAGCTCGTAATTTATCGATTTCAAGTACTATCGAGTTAACGTTTTCGAGCAAGTGTTTTTCATTCGACTTCAAGTAGGGAACCCCTTTAATAAATAACTTTTTATATTCAGACACAACTCGGCTAACAATATCCTCATCAGTCCCTGAATACATCACACTAGACTCGCTGAAGCACGCCACTCGAAATATCGTGAACCATTCACCGCATCCTAATCGGATTTGAGCAATTAACAGCGAGTAGGTAGTCATCGCAGCCTCGCAGCCTCGGTCCACAGAGCGCGGGTACCCGGGTGGGTAATAATAAATTCTGTCTGTGCTACAAATCAGACGCAATTGAATTCGTCTCGTCTGAAGTATGTTTAATTTTGCGCCCCCACGGGTTCTGATGTTTGTGTAAATATTGGAAAAGGATCTTAATTAATTTAAAAGCTGTCGAGTGATATATATGGCTGTTTTTTGCTGCTTTTTGTAAGGCTCGGCGCCAACCGGCCACAAACCACAGTCACCGGTAGCCAGCGACAAGCAGTTAACACGCTTTTTCATACATTTTGTTGGAACTCGCCGCACACGTGTGGCCGGTGGCGGCCACTCGCCACAGCAGTGTCGGTGACTCGCCACTTGTGGTCGCTGCGGGCCACGCAAGACGCCGATACGTGCCACTGTCGCGGGGTGATCCGCATACTGGTATTTTGCCGTATTAATCCATCTTGTAACACTATAAGCAATTCTTGAAATGTAGTCAAACTCATTCGATTTCTAAACTTTCTTGGATATCTTTGCAGATTATCGAAATGCAAGTTATGTTTTATTTTTGGACCAGTTAAAATTTGATGTACCCAATATAGGTGCCGGCGTCGTCTACGTCGTCTGCGTATTAACAATAACGCGAGCATACTTTCCGTATCGGAGGCCATCGTAAGACTGCGCAGCTGAGAGCGGGTTATAAAATGTGGCGGCTTCCAAACACCGGTAGCTGTCGCTCGCTTCTGAAATTGTTACAAAAGTGGCGGTAGCGCGCGACAGCCACCGATGGCTGTGGTTGGTGGCCCGTTTGCGCCGAGTCTAATAACGCAGATTCATGAAAAAACAAGCTTGCATACAGGTAGAGAGAAAGAAGGTCCATAATAATATGTGTGTAAATACACACACTCTTACTATGTTAAGCTTTCACGGTTTAGAACTAAACTTAACTCTCACTTACGGGATATCTCCCGTAATTAATTATTTTGAGCTCTCTTTTTGATAATTTACGGAACAGTATAAGTTTGTGTGTGTAAATGTCTACCTGTAATGTGTATGGTACACCATGCACATAATAAAGAATATTCAATATTTACATATGTGTGATAAACTGCCAATTAAGTATAATAATACCGCCTGATGTAGTAACATAATTCGAAACTTACATAGTCAGCATCGTGAGATCCTAATGAAGATAATGTACATAATATTAAATCAGGAGCCTAAGTACATAAAGACATACGGCATGTAGTCTGCGTCTATTCCTGTAATCTGCTTAAATTAATGGAAATGCATTAGTGCTGTTAGCACAAATGCACAATCGTGTTAGTGCAAGGCAGTGTGACATCCAAGTGCGTGAACTGTTGCTACGGTGAAATTTGTATTATTTTCTTTATTGATATTACTAGCTACTCACCCCGGCTTCGTGCGGGTCCATTTTCTAATGATAAAAATGAGAAGTGCGGTAAGCGAAAAAAAAAAACATTTTCTTTCATTCGAACCTTTTCCTGACAGTTATGAACACAACAAAAAATATCTGCCTAATTAGTCGAATCATCGTCAACTGTTGCTCCGTCACCTAAGTAGCAATTGATTTTAAGTAGATCGATTTTTCATCATCATGCTCCTTTTTTGTGTGTCTGAGAGAATTTCAAGATTACAAAGTTTATTTTATAGACAATAAGATTTTTTTTTCAGACTGTTCCAATGGTTAGCTTCTGAAATGCCAGCTTAATCATTTACACTTAAAAAACTGCTAAACAAAATTAAATCTGAATCAAATAAAAAGCTAATCGCTATACAAATTTCGACGTTTTGTTCAATTATAACAAAAATACACCAAGGAAAACTTCTGAAAGAAAATACAATGCCTCAGTGAACTTCCACTTAGGTAAATGCGAAGTATAAAATCAAGTTTATATTTTTCTTTATAACTTTAATAGCCGTCGACATTCTACGTGTGCTGTGGAATTAAACAGAAGTTGGTTCGGTTCATATAAATGTTTCGATAGGACTTAGCGTAATGGGTTCTCTATTATTACTCGCCGAAGCCGAGCTTAATGCTTCATAGTTTATACGTATGTTGGATAAAATTGAATGTGTAATGTGGAAATATAACAAACTAGCTTCTGCCAGCGGCTTCGCCCGCGTGAAGTTTGATAATTGTGTTAATAATCCGTTCTGTAGTTTTTGCTTCAAAGAGTCGTATTCATACTCACAAACTTTCGCATTTATATTATTATATATAATATATTAATATATAACATGATATATACTATAATATAACAAATAGTTAGATATATCGAATATACTTTTAATTTACTATTTAATTTATTTTTTTATTGCATTTGTCTGCACTGTAATGCATGTACTGTAATGCATAAGTACTCAATTCTAAAATAATTAGAGTAAAATTTTCCAAACGACGTTCAAAACAAATGTAGACAAGATGCAGGTGCTTCTCAGTATAATTTTTTTTTTGTTTTCTTAAAAAAACTAGTTATTGCTTCCTTAAGAGTAACCTTCATCGCAGTATAAAGAGATAACATCAAAGTAATAAAAGTATTTGAATCCAAACGCAAACAGCAACCATTCAAATATTCAATTACTTAAACCTACATTTGAGTTTTCAGTCATTAACGTTCTAGTACAGAATCCTGTTGGAGGCAGGCAAGGTGAAACAGTAAACAGTTCGTGTAATACAAGGTTTTCTGCGGAAAATGTTCAAAGTTATTTGGTGTTTTGCAGTTTGAGAGGGCTTTACGCTGGCTACATTGATCGTGTCGCTGGCGGTGCTCTGCGATGACGGGCCGTGGCGCACAGTGCGGCCGGAGTTGGGCAAAAACCAATTTCGAAAAGTTGAAGGCAAACAGTAACGAAAGAAAAACTGTACAATGAGAATTGTCGAGAAAAAATAAGTGGCTTTTGTTAGAAAAACGTAATTGATGACAAAAAGTGACTTTTTAGAATTTTTGACTGTTTGTCTGTGTGTATGGTACGGCTTCACGCCAAAACTACTGAATAGATTGAATTGAAATTTAGCAAAAATGTTCTTTGTAAACCAAGGAAGGCTTTAGGCTTCATATTATCACGCCGTATGTTATGGGAGGTAAGCGATATTGATTTTAAAAGGTTTTTGTTCGTAATTGAATGCACAAAATAATTGAATGCACAAAACATGTTATAAGCTATATTATGTGACGCAGACAAAGTTGCGCGGGTCAGCTAGTATTTGAATAAAATTGTTGCTTCACCAAAATGCGCAAATGTGAAGGTAGGTTTATGACAAAACGTAAGAATAACATTATGTACAGTAAATATACGCGGCGCCTGCAAAAATTGCAACATTCCCACTTTTCACTTCTGCTGGACCAGGTCTTCCGTGTTCTAGTTTCGATATGGCTAATGAAAGTTCAAAACGAAAGAAGGCGGAAAGCACAAGATATATCATTCTAAATTAACATTTTTGTTAAGTGAAAAATAACTATAATTATGATTACAAATAAATAAAGTAAGACGTTTTTTCTCTACTTACATCATAATTGGTGAAAAATATTTTTGACCACTTCCAAGTATAAAGCGGCCGCACTGTGCGGCGTGGCTTCTCAGGCAGCGGAACTGGCAATCGTACAAAAGAAAAAAATATTTAAAACTATACAGTGTGTTTTATAAAAGTTTGTTCATATTTCAAGATGTTATCCTGTATTGTATAGATATACCATAAAAATGAACATCTTTCTCCGGTAACCAATTTAGTATTCGTGAAAAAATATTCTGATGTCTGATACCAAATTTGAAAACCTACTCGACTTAATGTATGGGAGAGATGATTTTTTAGCCATTACGATGTGGGGCCTATGGAGAACATTGAGCAGTTTAATGGTCTGTAGCACCCCTAGCCGTGCCGTGGTAGCCGTGTGGTATCCGGCAGAGTAGAATAGAACCAACCCATTACGATCACGGGTGTCGTATAAGGCGACTAATGTCTGAGGCAGAACACCTTGCGCCTCCGTAGACCAGAGAATGGGCAGCAGCGTTTTCTTTTAGTCTTTTATCACTGCGATCTCCAATCCGCCTGCCAAGCGTGGAGATTACGGCAAATTCCTCCCATCATGGGAGAGGCTTGTGTCCAGCAGTGGACGTTATGGGCTGTTGTAGTAGTAGTGTAGTAGCACCCCTAAACATGACCACAGCTTTCTGACACATGCTGTATACAACTTAAAATATGTAACATATTCGTATCAACAAAAATAATCAAGAAATAAAGTTCGCACTGCTGCCGGATAAGCAGGCCCGCTCTTTGTGAGTGGCAATGTAGTCTGGTAAATGAGTGCTCAAAAGGGGGGTGTGGTTGGAAAAGTCGAAAGCTGAAAATGTGACTTATGAACTTCGTTTGGACTAGTTAGAAGATAAACATATTAAAAGTCCTGACCCCTCCGAGGTGAGCCCGAGGGGGGGGGGGGGCAACGAAGGTCCCGTTTTTTGGTTTTCTGCTTATATCTCGAAAACGATGCGTCGTATAAAATTTTGTTGTACTACATAATAAAACCTCATAAAATTCTCTACAACTTTGTTTGTCACACTTTTTGTCTATCTCCAATATTAAAAAAAAAAAAAAAAAAAAAAGTAAAAAAAAAAAATTGCCAAGTTGTAGAGAATTTTATCAGATTTCATTGTGTAGTACAACAAATATTCGTGCGACACACCGTTTTCGAGATATAAACCAAAAACAACGAACGGGACAGATTGTAGGACAAATTTTAAAAAATTGATCGTTTTTCGGAGCTCATATCAATTCAACGATAAGAGATAGATAAAAAATTTAAAAAGCAAAGTTGAAGAAAATTTTATGAGGTTTTATTATGTAGTACAACAAAATTTTAAACGACGCATCGTTTTCGAGATATAAGTAAAAAACCAAAAAACGGGACCTTCTTTGCCCCCCCCCCCCTCGGGCTCACCTCGGAGGGGTCAGGACTTTTAATATGTTTATCTTCTAACTAGTCCAAACAAAGTTCATAAGTCACATTTTCTGCTTTCAACTTTTCCAACCACAATCATTCATTTACCAGACTAATGGCCCATAACCCATCACGAGGGGCCCAGTTCTGGTCGGCGAATGCATATTACCACTTAGTAGTAGTGTTAGATTATTCACCAAGTTGTCAGTAATTTTGAGATGCGTGTTACGGAATTAACTTTCTTCTAACTTCGGGCCCTCTAACCGCCCATACGGGTTTCTCGGAGCAGTCTGTCACAAACGCCTCTAAGGCATCCCACCAGCGTCTTCTGGGCCTATGACCTACCGTGAATTTACGTACTGCCATTCGCTAGTTTCGAGACCACGTACTAATAGATACGTTTTACTTAATATATAGCTGGCAGCGCAGCCGTCAGTCTGTAGCTGCGGCTGACACGCCTGAAAATCACTGAAACGCTCAAATTGCGAGCGCTCCAACTTCCCTATGAATTCATTTCCCAACACATATTTTTCGGACGTCATGTTATGAATTTAAAGTCAAACCTGTGCACATTCGCTACACTCTAAAGTGAGTTTCTAATGCGACAATAGACAATATTTTTTTCTTAATAATCATAATTATAGGTAAGTTAGCAATTTGCGAATGCTATTCCAAAAACATTCCACTAAAATCATCATTTTCACAATCGATTTTACAGAAGCGAAGCGAATTTAAAAAGATCAAAGAGCGATACGATAAATGTCTACATTAGTTCCGCTCACATGTCGGTCGTATCCGAGCACTCGTAATAGGTAGCTAGGGTTACTTTGAGAGTCGTATGTATCCCGCGCGCGTCCCAGCTAGACGGAAGTTCTTTGTGTAAAGATCGGAGCGGTGTCAGGTGCGGCGGAACATGCTACATAATATAAAACGTGCAGTAAACTTGTCGTGGAGCGAGTTTTACTACAAGCCCTAACTCGAAACTCAGCTGGTTAAGCCCGGCCGGGCGCAGGCCCCGGATAACTTTCCTCCACTCGAGTAATATACGCACGTGAAAACTTACAGTTCCACATGCACACTTGCTTTTTATTCGCAACTTTGTAAACAACGCCATTAAGGTGAAACGTGACCTGCCGTTTGAAAACAGACAAAGTTTTCGTATTGTTTGTGCGTCACAAGATTACGTTATTTTATGACAGGAGCGGTCCTGTATTTCACAAAGCGGTTTGTGAATAATACAGTTTTCAAAATCGTAGGTATATTTCCAATATTAAAGTTCTTTGAAATCTAAATTAATTTTCGTTTCCCAAAGACTTCCCCTTTCAATTTTGCCATACAATTATAGCAATAAAAAGTAATCCCGACGATATTTAATATCGCAAATTAGTCAAAGCCGGTATGCCGGAGGGTTACATCAGTAATATCGGAGGGCCGAGCGGCGGCCGGCGGCGTCCGGCGGCATACAAAAGTTGACGGACGTCCGGCGTGATTGAGTGGAGCCCTCCTCGATACAGGCTCTAATGGGTCTCGGTGACTCGCGGTGGGATGGGGCACCCGCATCGGGAGCCTGTCTGTAAATAGCGCCCGGGGACTGCTTGATTGCGATGTTAGCTATACATTCATATCAAAATTACACATAACATTGTTGGTTTTCATGTTTTAATAACAAAGGGTTTTTATTAAGCGGAAACCGTTGTAGCATTACTTTAACATGTCTAACCGTTGTTTTATTAATTTTGCAAAAGCAGCCGACATTATTAGTGATCATTGAAATGAATTATAATGAGTTGTATCTATTTATTACCCCGATATTGTCCATACTCGTCATAGTTTACCAATAACCAATACATGTTATCGTTATTTATAAACACTTAGCGAGGTGTTGCTACGCCATAATTTTTCTACTTATTTCAATCAGAGATCCTTTCGATACAATGATCGATGTTTACGAGAATACAAATTGGATTGTGAGTGTATACTCGACTGAGATTTAACAAAGGCATATTGGAAACGGCGAGGAGACGTATGAACGCACACGGCGGATGAAATTGGATATAAACCGGGACGTGGGATATAAGCTGCAAGATGATGGAATTTATAAGCGAGTGCTCGGAGGAGAGTACCCTCAGCCTCCCAGCGACACGCTCACTAACAACCTGGTAACGTGTTTGTAAAGTCGTGGTGTTTTGGAATTATCTTTTTTTGTTAGCGATAGTACTCATATATTTCTTGGTCTGTGTTACTCGTGGCGGTTTTAATGCGCGGCATATTTTTTTTCTTTTTATGATAAGTTAATCAACCTCTTAATGATACCGGAAAATTTTCAACAATACGAGTACATTTTGTTAAGAAAAATGTTTCTTTGTTAAAGGGTAAACAATGTCAAATGTTTCTTATTATGTTTTCATGTCCACCCAACAGCTCAAATAAACAAACAATAAATAAGTAACGCTAAGTCTGCAGAATTTTCTTTGTTCAATCAACTTTTGAGTCTTGTATTACAACGAACTTATTGTTTCAGACGTCTCGCATTTTCAATTTAAAAACGTTATACAACCAGACAGTTCTCCTGAAAGAGAACATTCATTATGTTAACAAGGAGAAAAATTTCATCTCCGTTGTTTTCCGTCAATACACTCCCGTTACAAAGGAGAAATTGTACGCCTTTATTATGGGGCCCTTTATTCGCCGATTTCGCGTTGCTTTATGCAGCCTTTGTGAAATCTCAAGTCAGAACCAATATTCATGGCGCACAATGCAAGCTAACAGAGTAATATTTCGCTGCAGCGTGTAAGCGAGCCCCGTTCCACGAAGCCCGCTTTGAGCGCATCCACAATAAAGCTTGCTCGTTTTGTTCACGATGAAATTAAAATCAAGAGGACGCAGGCGAGAACTCTCTCCCCATTTTGAACAGTACATTGGCTTCTATGAAAGGTTTCGGCTTACTTTTTTATTTTGTACACTTTTGATTATATTTTCTCAAATTCACGCAAAAGGGTTCGCTGTTTTATAAGAGTTAGATTATTACTTTTGAGTTAAATGTTAACGAAAGAACTGTAATTGGATTTAGACTGTGTGGCCATAACAAAGGGTAATTTGTTCATAGTTCCCTTGTTATTTGTTACGTTTTGGATAGAAACATAAATTGAGATCTTGAACCCTTCACATATAAATGAGCGCTAAAACGTATGACACGTACGTTCACATTATACGTAGAGTTGCATGATATATGAGGGACACGATATTCAAGCGGCGCTGGTGTCGCGGTCAGCGGCTCTTTGGCTCAAAGGAAATCTCATTTCGCGAGTCTCCCCCCCCCGCCCCCCGCGACCACCCGCCGCGCCACCCCCGAACATCTATTAAAATTATTTGAGAAAACCCAACACTTTGCCGACTATATCCTCCCGCTCGCTCCAATTTATACCATATTTTATACTTCATAGCTCTTTTGTTGTTCGATATCGACGGCATAATTGGAAAACGCCTTTGAAGTGGCTTGTTTTTTATGTAATTATTTTTCCTTCCAGATTTTTTTCACCTTGTTCGTACAACCGTTTGAAGTTAAATTAGATTAATTATTTAGCTCGCTATGTGACATTAAATTATTGAGTTTTATGTCTACGGTAATTTGTTATCGGGGGAATTAGTTAGTAAGAAGGTATCTGATTAACGCGTATGTACTGTATATAGCTAGGTAGGTGTATAAAGTAATAATTAGGGTCGACCTACAATAATTTAATCACAAAATTATCATGAAATAATATTGAGAACAAGTAACTCTCACAGCTTACTAAACAAAGTTAAATATAAGTGATTATTATTTAATTCGACGTCATCAATCAAAAAGCCCCTAAACGTAATTATGATTAAGTAATCACTTCTACGTAATTTATTTCGGGCCACCTCCAACATTTTTAATAAAATAATCCAAATTATTTTTTTTTGTATGTATAAGTACGTATACATACCTGGGCGACCGAGCGCTGCTCTGGTGAAAATAGAGGAAACAAATTTTCCCAGATATGAGACCCAGCTAGATCGATTTTTCGCCCCCGTAAAACCCTATATTACAAATTTCATCGAAATCGTTAGTGCCTTTAAAAAATATTTCTCATTTATATATTTAGTGTAGGATTTGGCAAGCTTTTGTAACAGTTTAAATAAAACTTTTCCATTTTGTGTAATAATTGAAATAACAGCGCATGAACTACGGCGCTACGAAAATATCCCAGCTTTCATTACGTTTGCTACAGATTTGCTACGCCGTAGTCTCGTAGCACTTGTAGATTCACGCTCGGTTAAACATTCAATTAGTTCTACTGAAATTAATTTCCATGACGGAATATTGGTATTTAATATACTGCTATAACGTTTATGAGTAAGGGTACAGCTGTTTAGTTTTTTTTTGTTAAAATTGAATTAGTTTAATTATTTAATTCAATTAGTTTAATTATTATATTAATTAAGGGCTCATCTGTGTTGACTGTATTTTAATATATTGGGGGATGTGAATGTGTGTTGGAGTAGCCAGAGTTTTTAGTTATAATATCTCCTTAAGATGAGTTAATCTGTTTTGTCTTGAGTAAGGACATGCATGGGCATGTATGGTTTTATACCAACACCCTTAATTTTAATTCTAGTTACTTTCAATGCGTTTGATCAGAATTGAACAAGGAAACAAAGACCCGCCTTCACAATATCATGTTTCATAAAATTCTTTTGAACATGATCGTAACATTGGTGGGTGTTTATACTGTATAATAGGGTATTGTTTCAACTTAATGGTATTCAATAGAGTTTAATCCCCGGCGCGTGTAACGTTACATAACTTGATAAATTACAATTGTATCTAAGTGTGCCTATGTACCTTACGGTAATCCATCAATTTCGCACCGTTTCACGACCACCATTATTCGACGGCCGCGAAACAAATGATTACAAATGAATCGGGCTGCGGAGCGCGGGCGCGGGAGCGTTGCCATGGAGACGGGAGACGATCGATGCGAGCCCCGCCCCGCGCGCCCCGCACACCCGCTCCTCAATTAAACAATGATTCACACGTTAAGCGATGAGATGACGAACATGTATAGCACAGGCTGGGATCAGAAGTTATGCCAGTCTGATGAAGAATGTCTGATGAAACTAATTTTAGGTACCCACCACAAATATGGAACGTCTAAGTAGGTCGGTATCGAATTAAAATAGGGCGATCTATAATTAAGTAGAAAAATCTCAAGTTTTCTTTTCTGTTAAAAGCAGTAAAATCATACTGTAACCAAAACTTTTTTATAGTTCTCTAAAAAGATACGACCTTCCAGCGACTGCTCCCGTCAATCGGGGGAGAAACTCCAAAAGAAGCTATTTACATACGCGCTGGGGTGAACTTACGACCTAATGGAATGATGCCAATGAGTACGAGTATTTGCTGTCTACACACAGTGTGTTGTTTATTTTGCGAGACCCTTGGAATAACAACAGTTGAAACCCCATTAAAGCTTACTGTAGTTGTTTGGTAACGTTGATATAATCTGTTAGAGTAGTTCCAGGAGAACGGAACAAGTACATGCACTTGTAAGTACCTACATATTTTGTAATGGATTTTATTTATAGTTTTGTTTGCAACGTTGATTGCCTCATACTGACATGGCGCAATTTAGGTTACAACAAAATGAAATCATTTCAAACTATAAATATCAAGTGATATCTACATTAAGGTATCATTTCGAAAAGCAAGGCATAAGAAAAAATGATAAGTTTGAAATTGAATGACAGTTCACTCAATTTTGAAACACCTAACATCTACATATTTGCTAAATATAGCGTTTAAACATTACAATGTTTAAAAAAACACCTATGAACGTTACTAACAAATCCCCCCAAAGTACTTAGAAGCAGTAAATCTAATCCTTCCACAAATTACCAGAACCTACCTACATACAACAACAACAACAACATAATTTATTTCAGGCTACAATGGCCCGGAGACATATACCTTATAAATTAACTTAAATAAAGTAAAAACAAAATAAGATTTAAAACTACATATGCTAGTACCACTTGTACAATGTAGGGGCCAGAAAGAACCACAAGTTGTATTTAGAGTTATATTGGAAAGTAAAAGTTACAGTAGTTAAAAGTGGTAGTGATTCTCTCTCTTGACAAGTGGCTAGTTCCACAGTTGTTGTCTGACTCGCTCTGCCTTGCGTGAAAAGTTACTATTATAGCGTGATATTTGTGACGCACGACATCCAAGTAGGTTGCTGCGTTCGCAAAGTAAATGTACGGTTGATGAGACCGTACATGTTGGCAACCCCACAAAGATGTACGGAAGAGTAATGAAAGCTTGTCAAGAGAAGAAACACTATTACAAAGAAACAAATATTAAGTTAAGTTATTCGAAGTTAAATGCGATGTTGTCTGCATAACGTGGACGTTCCGGTTGCAGTTCTGCTTGGCTCGCCATGTTAATGTTTTCTTCTGGCTTCAAAATGGAGAGATGGTCTTCTAACTCCCATTTCTCCGTGACAGTTTTTATATCAATTTTCGACATGGCGCGGTCGAGGGCTTTAAAGTTGCACTCTTGCTTGCCCAGCAATGTTTTGGTGACATCGTCAGTATCTCGATCCAGCATCCCAGTTAAGTCGAACTTCACGAACTTTTTTCCTTGTAGTTGTTCCAGTAAGTTGAGCATGTCTTCTTTCGTAGATTCGTATTGAGCTAGAGTTTTGCTGTAAACGTTGTCCACGAAGTAGTTAATGTTTTTCTCTTCTAAGATTTGCTCCAAAATTGCATGTCGTTCCTCGAAGTCATTCCACTGTGCTTCGAGAGATTCCAGACGTTTAGTTAAGTAATCTTCAGTTTTCCTTGAGGGGCTGTCCTTTTTATAGTTGGAGCACAGCGCTTTGATGTTTTCAAAGCAAGATTGTTGGAGTTGTAGTTTCTCCATATTGAGTTCTCTTTTCTAGTTGTCGAAAAGAAGTAAGTTTAGTTTGATGTATGTAGCTCAGTAGTCCAGCACGTAGTTGACGGTGTTAGACGTATAGCTTGACGATAGTTCACGACACGAAGACCACAGTTTGCAGGCTTCTTCTTTCAAGTCTCCACGGATCCGTTCTCGTAGTTGTAGCAGAGTTGCGTAATCCTTAGCGTCTTGAAATTGTCGTTTGTTTCTATTTATTGCTTTCGCACTCTAAGTACGATATTATGCGCCTTCTCAATCCAACTGGGGCGACCCGCTTGTGGGAGACCAGCTGAACCGATTCGCTATCATAAATAGAGACACTACTCACAGTAAATATCCGGCTCGAAGGACCATTTAATGTAGGGGCCAATGGTTGTAGGCACCGTACACTATCACGTAGTTGATGTTGGTTAAGTTGTGGAGTACACAGAAAGAACCACAAGTTGTATTTAGAGTTATATTGGAAAGTAAAAGTTACAGTAGTTAAAAGTGGTAGTGATTCTCTCTCTTGACAAGTGGCTAGTTCCACAGTTGTTGTCTGACTCGCTCTGCCTTGCGTGAAAAGTTACTATTATAGCGTGATATTTGTGACGCACGACATCCAAGTAGGTTGCTGCGTTCGCAAAGTAAATGTACGGTTGATGAGACCGTACAGGTCCATTGCCACAAACGTCGGTACGTCGTTGGGTTCGGTCTTCTTGAGCAGCGTGATTATATCCTGCAGGCTTCTCTTGGTTCCGTTATGGTGGTGGGACACCATCTGTTCGCGCTTATTCAGCACAGTAAACAGCAAAAGCTTGGCGGCAGCTATGTCTTTCTCGCTGAAGTTTGTTACGCAGATCTGAACAGCGGACACCTCGAATCGTCCATCACATCCAGTTTCTGCTGCAGAAACGCCAGCAACTCATTCGCCACAAGTTCTTCACTCATAGCGGTTCAATTTCTAGCGACGGCTTGCGCCGTGCTAAGCGTTTTAAAGAATATTAATATGCATAATGCTCAAGCGAGACAAAATAAGCAAGCTAAGCATAAGCAGGCTACATGGTGCTCGTAGTTGTTTTTCATTAGGCACACTAATTAGGAGCCGTGTCGAACGCGGGAGTCTGTATAATTTGTAGACAAGTTCGCCGTGTAATGAGTTCGCAGTTGCCGGCAGATCCGCCCTCGAACTATTGACGCACAAAGCGAACTATGAGCAAACTACCCGCTTCATATGAATTATCTCCGCTGGGAAATGTCAGAGAGGCTTTCGTTGTGATGTTCTAATTATAGTTTAGTTTTGTTTGTGTGACAGATTTGTTTCATGTTTAAAGAAGAACGTTTTTAATTAAAAATGCATTGTAAATGATAAGCGATCAGCAAATCTTATGCTTACCCATGGATGGACTTCTTTACTATAGGCTCTAAAACTAATGAATAGACATGAAAATTAATGCGAAGAGGAGTGAGGAACATCAATAGGACGTCGTCAGTCTTCTGTACCGTAATAATGTCTTACTCTTAACGGTATTTGATGTTGGAATTTAATTTTGATAGGGATTGTAGGATGGTAGGTACGCACACTTGAACAAAACAGATTCATTTGGTTCGCTTTCATTTCAGTTGAACAAAATAATTAAAATCCGTACCCAGTAATGCAAATACGAATGCGTTTCAATTATAGTATAATCGCAATTAATAATAAGTATGATCGAAACCACATTTAAATCTGAATTTTCCACAACTCTTGTTCCACAGTTAAAAAGCAATATTTATTGGAAATTGGTTCGGTTCGCAGGGCGGTGTTTGAACTAGCGGCGGCGGTGGAGCGCTCTGTGAATTAATTCCGTTCAGTTATATAACATTAAAATTGGAAGTCCGCTGGAGCGGCCGCAACCACCCGAAAGGCTTTGCTTCCAATCCCAATAAGCGATTGGCTGTGAGCTCGGTGTGCTGCCAACCAACCAACCACCGTTACAGTTACAAGCCACCTAAACTAGCTCGTTTAAATACGGACTCGGAGCTGCCGGCTTTATCGGATCAGACAGACTAACTTCGCCAGCATCGCCCCTTTCCGCAAATTAAATCTGGCGCTGTAAAATTATTATGTACTAGCTGACCCGCGCAACTTCGTCTGCGTCACATGAGAGAGAGAGGGTTAGAGAGAGTGGAGTCAACCTTGAAAGATAGACATAATGCCATCGCGGTTTTTTTTAGAACGCTTTAAAACGAACAATTCCCTAATACATGATTGTTGCGCAACTTTAACCGTTTATGCAGCGCCCGCAAAGGAAGCTCTCGAAAGAAATAAATTTTCCTTGTTTTTGCAACATTTATCATTGATGCTCCGCTCCTTTTAATTATAGCGTGATGTTAGATAACCTATAGCCATCCTCGATAACTATTCAACACTAAAAGTTTTCCTGTAATTAGCGCGTTCAACCAACCAAAATCTCTTTAGCTTTATAATATTAGTAGATATATACCTACGTAGATCCAAGTGGGTAACAATTTAATTTCTTCGATATATTTGCATTAATCGCTAAAATAATCTACTTATGTTTTTCCAAAAAAGGGCTTACCTCGACAGCCTTTTTTTTTTCGGATGGGAAATCATCAAATGACTCCTCCCGCTCTGGGCGGACCAGGAGGCAGTGTCATACTTTTACTGACTAAACCCATCCATGTTCCTTCATCGCCCTTTGTGTTCCGGGGCCACGGTATCTCTTTAGAACAGTCCCGCAACCCCGGCAGGCGTCGGCCCTTGCGGACCCCTTCCTATTGCTGACTCTCTTTGAGGCGCGCGTCGAACACGAACGTGCCGTCGACACGGCCTGTCGTCATGAGACAGACGGACGGCGAGCTAGCCCATTGCCCACCGTCCACAGGCCCGCGCGTACGGTGGCCGGGGGCCACGTCGTGGCCCCGGACGCCCAGGGCGTCTCCCGCGGCGGCCGGGACGTTTAGAGGTTCTCTCCCTCTCACGTTCCGCCACCTCCTTCATCCTTAGACACTCGATGACAGTCATACTCCAGCTAGGTCGAAAGTTCTCATCAAAGGTGCAAGAAATTAGCCCAAACACGACTTTTCAATTATAAATGGGACCAACTTTGAGATGTACCTACGCTTTTTACAAACAAAAGGACCATGTACGGACTTCTCTGTAAAAGTTATCCGTGGTCATATATAAAAAAAATACGCGTCGAATTGAGAACTGCCTTCTTTTTGTTTCGTCGGTTAAAAAACCAATCTTGAGGCAATTTACACGTTTGCGGCGGCGACCTCTCGCGTCCGGCCCTGGTGCAAGCCATGGTCCGGAGCGAGACGGAATGGGACGCCGTCACCTCCTTCTGCGAAGCAGTAATGCTAGAGAAGGAGGTGGCGGAACGTGAGAGGGAGAGAACCTCTCAACGTCCCGGCCGCCGCGGCAGACGCCCCGGGCTTCCGGGGCAACCACGTGGCCCCCGGCCACCGTAGGCGCGGGCCTGTGGACGGTGGGCTATGGGCTAGCTCGCCGACCGTCCGTCTCATGACAACAGGCCGTGTCGACGGCGCGTTCGTGTTCCACGCGCGCCTAAAAGAGAGTCAGCAAAAAGGAAGGGCCGATCCGCAAGGACCGATGTCTGCCGGGGTTGCGGGACTGTTCGAAAAGATACCGTGGCCCCGGAACAAAAGGGCGATGAAGGAACATGGCTGGGTTTTAGTCAGTAAAAGTCTGACACTCCCTCCTGCTCCGCCCAGAGCAGGAGGAGTCATTTGATGATTTCCCATCCGAAAAAAAAAAAACAAAAAATAGGCAACTGACACGGGCGAGGGTCATTCAATTCAGAAAATGGAGTGAAATAAACAACGCCGTCTATCGACCAAAATGTTAAACTGCTAAAGTATTACATAAGCTATAATTTTTTTTTAAAGCTGGTCAGTCGATTTAAAAGTTATGACTGTGGTGAGCACATTTTTAGTCATTGGTATCATTTTAGTTCAACAGATGTCGCTGCATGTATGTATCTTGCATTTGATGATTAGTTCTTCTTGAAAACTTTAAGTTCATATATCTTTTGATAGAATTAACCGATTTCAATGAAACAAACACTAAATCATACCCCAAGTTACACACAATTTTTATGTATAAACATTGTCAGCATTGAATTCGTAGATTTTACGTGATGTGCGCACAAACAAACAGACAAACAGACAAACAGACAAACAGACAAACAGACAAAAATTTCAAAAATGATGGAAATGGGTTCTGTTACTTATCTTTTCACACGCTGGCTATTTTTTGTTTCAATTTCTTCAATGTACAAAAATGACTTTTCTACAGATTTATTATATGTATAGATTTCATTCTACGAAACCAACTTTGAAAATGCAGGTTAAACGATGAAATCACTAAAAAAAACAGTAAAGCAGAAGCTTGGTGGAGGTGATATTTATCATTTAATTAGGATGGAGGGTAGGTGAGGGCAGTCCGCTAACAAAGTAGGCAGAGCCGGGACTCGGGCGATGTGTGCGAGTGTGCAGAGAGCCGCGGGCAGACGTTAGTGCTGCAATTTAATTAAATCCTCATTGGCGGGAGATAGGGTGCCGTGGGACACACTTTACGTTTTTTCCATCGGTTCGTCCGTGTTATGTAAAATTGAAGCTGTGTTTAAAACTCGCCGCGAGTCGACGCGCTTGCCGTGATAATAATAAATGCTTGCTACGACTGCATTTTAATACGACAGCCACTCCTCCGCACCAGGAAACTATGGATGGAAATGTTCCTCATTATTTTGGAATGAATGTCGTCATGTCGAGCATAGGTTTTTAAAAACTATATTGGCTAGTAACAAAGGCGCCCAATTAGGCAGACTATCGATGTAACTCATTAGACGATTGCTGCTATCCGATGAAAAAGTATTGTCAACAAAAGAACACTTCAAATCAAGTTTTACCTCGGTCATACCATTGTAATTTGCTCGCAATAGATTCAAGTGGTGACATCCAGCACTCGAAACAGTCGCTCTTCACATCGAGTTTGATATAAAAGTAACAAAGCATACATGAAACATGAACAGTGTTCGACGGAATATACGGCTCCGAAACATTTCAATATTCGTCTCGTTACGTACTTGTTAGTAACTAGCAGCAACAGCTCCCGCCGGGTCGGAGGTACTTGTGCCTCCACCACGACTCTCGTCATAGCAACCTGGAAATTAGACAATGAACTGTGAGAGCGTTAACAGTCGGTACCTGTTTGTAGGAAGGGAGAGGGCGGCCCGGGGTGGCGTGTCCCGGGAAACAAATGATAAGGCGATTACAAAAAAATACATGTACAGTTTTATGTATAAATAATATGTCCAGGCTACAGGAGAAAACAAAAGTGAAAAAACACGTGGAGGTGGCAGAGGGATTCCATTTACGGAGAGTTGCGGACAGTATGATAAAAAAAGATGACGTTGCAAATTCTAATTTGGTTATTTCGTATTTTATAACGATTGTGTTTTCAATGTTGGTTGTGGTGATACATATAGGTATAATTCTGGATTTCAATGATGCTTAAAAATGATTTGGTAATATTTCTGGTATAGTGTGGTAGAACCTTTAGCTGTAAGCATATGTAGTATGTATCTCTGTATGTCTTCATATGTACTCTTTATATTCAGTATTACACGAGGTGTCATCCTAATTACTTGTGTTTGTCTCCACTCCCTAACGACCACCTTACACTGGTGATACTTTCATTTATGGAGATTGGATCGACAGTCGTAGCATATCATTTGGCACCAACGCGCACTAAGCAAATACACTTATTTTTACATAATTCAGATAACAGAGATTGACCGAGTTTTGGTGGGCAATTAGATTTAATTAAATAATGTTTTTCGAGAATGTATCAGTATCGATAAGTAATACTTAGCAGGCAATACATTCTACAAAACTTTGACGAGAATTTTGCGCCATAAGTGCCTAGTATGCTAGCCTCGTATTGTAGCGTTAGGCACGCGTTAATGCCATAATCTGGCGTGCCATACAGCGCTTGCTTCGCACATTACTGCTCACCCACTCGCGATGTGAAATGTGCTCTCCGACACATTACATTAACCGCATAGCTCGTGTGATCTGGATTGATCTCGCCCATTCTGCGTCAACGAGCAACTTTGTGATACTAGGTATGAGTCTGTTTTAAAATCGATTCCCGGCCAGATTTATATATTTGTTGTAGGACTGGCAGCAGATGTCGAAGTTAGTTTCATTAATCTGTATTGTCATGATTACACATTTTCAGAATTGACTACAAAAACTGTAGTTTTGATGCGTATAGACAGAATATAGCTGTTTAGGTCCGTTTTGGTAGTGTTTCCCAGAATCTATTTCATACCAGGAAAATGACTTTCATCCTAGCAAAATCAATCATTTTGCAGCAACACAGAGTGCATAATGCGGTCAACCATCAAAGCAGCATATAATGTTAAGCGGTATAACTTCACAGAATTAGTAAAGATTTTACTTGAAAACCAATGTTTCAGTTTCAAAATTAGGGTATAATATTGAAACTGAAACATTGTGTCGTGTAGAACTTGTTAAACTTTATATTACACTTACATAAAACATACGCAAGAAAATTTGAGAATATTGAGGTTAGGCGCTTAGGCATGATTATAAAGCAAGCGAAATTTCTTCATCGGATTACGTGGAGTATGTAGTGCGAAATGTAATAAGTATTTGTAGGGGGTTTTATGGGGGTGCGGTGGGGTCGTGGTGGCGGTGGTCGAGCGGCAGAATCAAGGGCGAGGGGCGCGGGGCGCGGAGCGTGGGGGGCGAGGGCACGCGGGGTGCGGGGGAGGGAGCACAGCCGGGAGGGATGCTGCGCGGTATGGCGCGCAGATCAATATCTCGCGTCGCCCTGGCAACGCCGCGCCAGACCGAGTGCCTCCCGTACTACAGCCCCGCGCCCGCCACCCGGCCCCCGCCCTGCCCACTACTCGCTTATTTAATACATGCCGTATCTGGGATGCGAGCTTTTTCGTGCTAAATGACAGGGCAACATAATCGCAAAGTCACTGCTCCCGTAATGCCCGCGCCATAACTATAGCGTTGTGGTCCCCTTGGACGAGCATTAAACCGCGCAACGATAACGATGACATTGACCCCGTTACCCGAAGAAAACTTCCATTTTCGTCCGGGACCAATTTATGGCGTGAATGTTCATGTTAGGAAACAATCCTTGGAATTTCACATATGTATTGCTTAGTTAACATACACAAGTACTTGGGTATTTCTCAAGTTCTGGACAAAGAATAAGGAACAAAGATTTTATCTGATCTTCATACTCAGATCAGATATCCCTAGACACTACGACTTTTGTAATGAAATTAGTTGACATTGAATTCTCTAGTCAGCCGTGCAAGTACGTAGGAATCGATTCGATAAATCTAACAGTCATTCTCGACAAAATGAGTTTAGAACAAAGATGAAAACTCATTTTGTCGAGAATAACTGTCAGATTTATCGAATCGATTCCTACGTACTTGCACTGCAGGTACATTATCTCTCGACCAAACTCCTTATGCACTTTCCTATAAATCGTCTAGTAAAGTATTAATGATGAAAAGCACAATTAAAAAAAAAAGTATCTCACTGGGTCTTAGAGCTAGGCCCATAGAGTTAAAAGTGCCCTTATTAAAGCTTCTCCTTCACATTACTCAGTGGCTAGGTACTCCCAGAACATTATTATAAAGTTCAGGCAAACAATGCCCTCTTTGTTTCAATAATGCTCACAACAATACCGCTCGTGAAGTTAGTAGCACATAATACATTATACCATACTAGAGGTTTAGTAGCCTAACTTAGTCTTATTTATTCCGTGGATGTTACTAAAGCTTTGACAAAGGACGTAACAAAAGAAAATTCTTGATTTACATAAAAACGTTTTGGTGCCACGACGCGCTCCCTGTTTTTGCAGCACCTGCAAAGTCTCGACGTGTTCCTCGAGATTTCGCTTTCAGACATAGCTACTCTCGCTGGGAAGCCCGTGCCTGAAAAGGTACCGATTCGGGCGGATGACGGTTTCGTGACGGTGGTGAGGAGGAAGCGCCGCCAACGTACGAACAATAACCGCTGCGGAACGGCTCCATCGGAGCCCAACGTACTTATACGTGCCGCTAAGCCGAACACAGTGGTGTACATCTCCCGCCTACACTACACCACTACAGCGGAGAACATCGTGAAGTACGTGCGTCAGAAGACCAAGTACGTGGCGAGAGTGCAGCTGTTAGAGTCGCGCTGCAACGTCAACTTAAAGGCGTTCGTGGTGCGAATGCCAACGTGTTATCTGCACCTCGTCTTGGAGGAGGACTTTTGGCCGCAGGGAGTGGTGTTCCGTCGCTTCCACGGGCAAGTGCCACATGAACGCACGGTGATATAGTGCAAAAGTGAAGTGTTACTAACTTAGTTCTAAGGTCCTTTAAAATATTAAAACACTTTGTATTTTATCACATGTATGTTAGTCTGTAAGGTAATTTATCTATGGGCCAAAGTTGCCCGAAAATAAAGGTTTTAATATTATCTTCTATCTATATAAATAAAAACAAAAGGCCTGACTAACTGAATGACTGACTCATCAACGCCCAGCCCAAACCCTTGAACGTAGAAAGCTGAAATTTTGCACAGAGGTTTCCTTCATAATGTAGAAAAGGAATAAGAAAGGATTTTTCGAAATTCAACCCTTAAGGGAGTTAAATAAGGGATGAAAAAATTGTATGTAAGTCCATCAGTTTTAAAGTACGATCTTCAAATTTGGTGTTTCGGCTGTCAATTGAAAATTAATTTATATGTGTCTCAGCGTTTTTCATAATTCTACCCCCAAAGGCTTAAAAAGGGGGATAACATTGTGTATGAAAGTCCGTTAGTTTCAAAGTTAGGAACTTCAAATTTTGTGTTTAGGCTGACGATTAAAAATTAATTTATACGTGTCTCAGCGTTTTTGATAATTCAACCCCCAAAGGGTTAAAAAGAGGGATGAAGTTGTGTAGTCACTAATTTTCGAAATAAAATCATAAAATTTATTATCTAGGCGTATAGTTGGAAGCTAACGCAACGGTGTTGTTAGAATTTCAATCCTAAAGGCGTAAAAAGGAGGTTGAAATTTTGTTTTTAATTAAAGTTCTTTATTTTTTAGTTAAAATCACTAATATTTCGGTTGGAAACTAACACAACGTTGTTTTTTTTTTAATTTCAACCCACAAGGGGGTGGAGTTTTGTATTTAAGTTGTTCATTCGCTAAATTTTGTATTGAAATCTTCTAAATATATAAAAGAAGAAACTGACTGATATATCAACGCACAGCCCAAACCGCTTGGTCCACAGATTTCAAATTTGGCAAGAAGGTTAGTGGTCTAGGGGTGCACTATGAAAGGATATTTCAAAATTCTGTTTGTTTTTTTTTTTTTTTTTCGGATGGTAAATCATCAAATAACTCCTCCCGCTCTGGGCGGAGCAATAGGGAGTGTCAGACTTTTACTGACTAAAACCCATCCATGTTCCTTCATCGCCCTTTGTGTTCCGGGGCCACGGTATCTCTTTCGAACAGTCCCGCAACCCCGGCAGAAAATTCTCCCCCTAAGGGAGTGAAACAGGGCTCCAAAGTTTTTTATATGGGGAAACAAGATTAGTTAGACTATTTTATAGAAACTTTACAGGAGTCCTCCTATTGATAAATGAGTAGAAACGGGTTTCAGGATTTTTCAGAATTCAACCCCTAAGAGTTGACCATGTTGATTTTCAGACTTTGTCACCCCATTTCCCCAAATGGGGTGACAAAGTCTGAAAATCAACATGGTTATTGTTTGTACGGTGTATCGGGTCGGGTCATCGGGTGTATTACAAAAACAACGATTTTAAGATTTAATGTGGCGGACCTGAAATACCATGATCTCCTGTTGGGGTGCGATGGGGTTGAAATGTTTAAAAATCAATATGGGTGTCGATTCCGAGATTATCAGGGGTGTTGATTACGAATATGGCATTTATTTCTAGATCCAGAAGCCGGATTCGACTTCTATACAGGGCTATGGTTGATTTATTGTGATGATTGTGATAACGATGATGATGATTGTGATAATGATGATGATGATTGTGATTACGATGATAATTATCTTGATTACGATGATAATGATTGTGATAACGATGATGGTGATTGTGATAGTGATGGTTATTGTGATAATGATAGTGATTGTGATAATGATGGTGATAGTGATGGTGATTGTGACAGTGATGGTGATAGTGATGGGGATAGTGATAGTGATGGTGATTGTGATAATGATGGTGATTGTGATATTGATGGTGATGGTGATTGTGATATTGATGGTGATTATGATGATTATAATTGTGATGACCACATGTGACTGTTCCTAAATTACTCTAGGCTGATAAAATTTTCGTTTTTCTTAATTCATGCTATTTTCTCCTCGAAATTTGGCACATATATATTGTATATAGTTACCTGGATTATCATGTAGGACACTATTTATCCCTTTAGTGTGATCCCGTGGGACAGTTACCGAACTTCACGCGGGCGAAGCCGGGGGCAACAGCTAGTTATTAAATAAATTCCAAGTGCTTTTGTAGCCGTGTGGTATCCGGCAGAGTAGAATAGTAGCAACCCATTACACTCACGGGTGTGGTATAAAGCGACTAATGTCTCAGGCAGAACACCTTGCGCCTCCGTAGACCAGAGAGGGGGCAGCAGCGTTTTCTGTTAGTGTTTCATCACTGCGATCTCCAATCCACCTGCCTAGCGTGGAGATTACGGCAAATTCCTCCCATCATGGGAGAGGCTTATGTCCAGCAGTGGACGTTATGGGCTGTTATAGTAGTATAGCAATAGTAGGTTTTGAAAAAAAATGTGTATATAATTATGCAAAGAAAGAAAAGCTTGTAGTAGCTTGACAGCGCTCCGAGTAGCGCGTGCGAATTTATTCTTATATTGACCGTATATCAAAGTAGTTAAGGTTTATATTAAATTGTTGTCTTTAAATGCGCTGCGCTGCGCCTCCAGCGGTGTGTGCTGGGCCTAAGGGTACGTGTACTCGCTGCCCGGGATAAGTGTGGACTACTCAATCGACGGTACCTACACGCTACGTTTATTAGTATATCAATCACATCTCTTCAGAAAATCTTAAGAGTTAATATTTGAATATTTAGAAACACCATGAGTTGTGATAGCTGCATGACTAGACGGGCAGCGTTGTCAGTTGCAACATTTTGGAACTACGAAAATAATTTCTTCTTTTAATTACGTCTACGTGTAATCATCAAAACATACGTGAAAAGCACGTGAGAAGCAGGGCAGAGGCAAACCATTAAAACATACAATTATCATAAAATTATTTTATTCAGACGTTAAATATAAATTAAACTCCACAAAAAGAAACAAACTAATTAATAAATTCAACATAAAGCGACATTATTTCTTAGGTGACTAGACCAAGTTATGACAAAAATAATTACTAACAAGAAGTAAGTACTTAAGTGTTAATATTGAAAACAATAACCATGATAAACATTATTCTAATAAATGAAACATGGTAAAGGGTACTCATTTTTGCAGAAAAATAGAGCACCATCTGGTGTACAATGTGATATCATGAAACAAAGATAGGCCAACATGTTGACGGATAAGAATTGTACCTACGTAACAGTTGTGATGAAACATTTTTTTGGAATCTATTTGTGCGTGACTATAAAAAGAAGTTACATTATGGGAGGCAATTATAACGTAATAGCGTTTATGAATTAGGGAATTAGGTAACTATGAGTAGTGTGTGGATCAGTGACTATAAACTTTATTTTAATTTTACTAGCGACCCGCCCCGGCTTTGCTCGGGACCAATTTAGAACAAAACAAGGAGTGCGCTTACTGTAAAATTATTTTGTGATGCGGGTGCTTTTATTTTCCAATAATTCATTATTTTTGGGTGGTAAAATCATTAAATAGGTCCTCCCGCCCTGGGTGGAGCGGAAGGGATTGTCAGACTTACTGACTAAGTCACCATGTTCTTTCGGTTGCCCTTTGCATTCCAGGGCCCCGGTACCCTGTTTAGACAGTCCCGCGACCCAGGCGGTCGCAGTTGCGATAACTCCTAAGAAAATCATTTAAATTGATAAGGGTAAATACGGTCTAAAATAGATATTGAAGATATTTAATCTAAATAGATTTACACTATACACCATAAATAAGCTTCATAATAATGCATTACTTTTTACGCAAAACTTAAAAGATGAAAATGGTTAAGGTGAATGCTCCAACCAGCCCGCGAAATTCAAATTTTCTTACGTTTTTTGCTGTTTTGCAATTTGCACACCAGTAATAGGTTGTATGTTGATTAGAATATTACTCGCGGCTGAAAACGTATGTAGTTACAAAATTATAATCATCAAAATGATCAATACACCCTCCAAGTTAATAAAGGTGCAGGAATGACTTTGACCTTGAAAGTCATTTTTCCACCTTTATCCTTTACCTTTATTCTCTACTATATTATGCATGTTATATACATATAAACCTTCCTCTTGAATCACTCTATTAAAAAAACCCGCATCAAAATCCGTTGCCGTGTTTTAAAGATCTAAGCATACATCGGGACAGACAAACAGACAGACAGCGAGAAGTGACTTTGTTTTATACTATGTAGTGATTGTGATTGGTAGCAAGCTGGATGGTGATGGGGAGCAAGGGGCGAACGGTAATAACAGCTTATCCGGCCCAAAAGTCAACCTCACCTGCACGCGTTGGTAGTTCGTATGAATAGCCGACGGCGAGGGCTACAAACTATCGCGGTGCTCCCTGCTAGATAACGGACGAGGTGCTTGCGACCGAGCCATGGCGGTATAACCATACCCGTGACCGGGCAACCGGTCACAAGAGGCTACAGCGGCTTTGAGGTCCAAATAACCTCAAAAATGTCTGGTGCAGAAAGCCAGGGGAAACTACTGCACTATGTTCCCATAGAAAGTCGTCATGAAGGTACATAATAAGATACAAAGGTGGCCATGTGATCCGCTTAGCAACCGGCGCCGCTCTGCGTCCGGGGCAGACGGTGGCAAATGGACTACCGGCCAGAATGATGTAGGAAACCAGGCATCGTCTGGAAATTGGACTACTGGAATTCCCTTCAAAATGAAGATGCGAAGCGTCCAAAAGATTGGTACGTGGAATGTGCGCGGAATGCTTAAACCAGGCAAACTCGACATTCTGGAGAAGGAGATGGAACGCTGTGGAATAAGCCTCTGCGGTCTAAGCGAGACGCATTGGAAGGGCAGTGGTCATTTTGACACCGAATCACACATTGTCTACTTTTCTGGAAACGAGGATAACAGCAGAAATGGAGTTGCCTTTCTCCTACCGAAAAAAAATAGCAACTGTGTGATAGGATATGAACCTGTAAGCGATCGAGTGCTGAGTATTAAGCTAAAGGCCAAACCGATCAATTTAAATATCATACAGCTATACGCGCCAACTAGCACAGCAAGCGAGTCGCAGCTATAGAAAACTTCTACACTGAGCTGGAATCGACCATAGCCAAAATCCCTAAAAGGGAAATACTGATTATAATGGGCGATCTAAATGCGAAAATAGGAGAACATGCTGATCAGCTTAGCCAATGCGTAGGGAAATTTGGACTGGGACAGCGCAATGAAAGAGGGGAAAGACTCATACAATTTGCCGCCGAGAACAACCTGGTGATATCAAACAGCTTCTTCCAACATCATTCAAGAAGGCTGTATACGTGGACTTCACCTGACGGCAACTATCGCAACCAAATCTACATTATGATTGGGTCGAGGTGGAAAACTTTCATAAGAAATGTTCACACTCTTCCCGGAGCTGATTGTGGATCGGATCACCAACTTCTAATAGCAAAAGTTCAACTCAAGCTCAGAGCTGCTAGGAAGATTGAGAAGCAAAAAAGAATCCAGCCTACGGACAAACCAAAATTTGTGGCTGCGATCATGCAAAAATGGCATCAATGGACTAACTTAGACCCATAATCAGCATCCCCAGATCAACTGTGGGGTCAGGCTAAGGAGCTGCTCGAAACTTCCGTGATAGAGTCGAAGCCCTCTGTACCAGTTCGCAAGCCTCAACACTGGATGACTAGTGGAACTCTTGCCCTTGTGGAAGAAAGAAGGGACATGAAACCTCGGGGAGCAGATGTTAGGAGCTTGAATACAATATCTGCTCGTATACAGGAAGCATGTAGACGAGATCGCAATAACCATCTACAGAATTTGTGTGCAGAGGTTGAAGTTCACGCTGATAAGCATGAAACAGGTGATCTGCACCAAAAAATAAGATCTATCACCAAAACCCTTTCTTCTAAAACATGGGCTATAGAAAATTCGCAGGGCGAACTACGGACTGAAATAGTTGCAATATCTGAGTCCTGGAAGGACTACTGTCAGTCACTATTCGAAGATCGTCAAGCACACAACTATCTCCCGACAGAGCCCAAAGACGAAGAGAAAGAGCCATATATATTGAAGGACGAAGTGCGAGCCGCTATCAGACGACTAAAAAGCGGAAAAGCCACAGGAAGGGATGCCATACCGATTGAAACCATCAAAGCGTCAGGGGAGTGTTGTGACATAAATAAAATTCCACGTAAAGAACAAACTAATGTATAAATTAAACATAAAGCGACATTATTTCTTAGGTGACTAGACCAAGTTACGACAAAAATAATTACTAACAAGAAATACTTAAGTGTTAACATTGAAAACAATTATAATAACTATGATAAACATTGTCTTTTCGAATTTATTCTCATAAATTAAACTTGGTATAAATATCCATTTTGCAGATAAAGAGCACATAACCGATTCTTATCAGACTAAACTCTTTCGCTGGTTTAATAATTATAAAGTCATAAAATATAAATTCACGCCCACATAAAGAAAAAACTAATTCATAAATTAAACATAAATCGACATTATTTCTTAGGTGACTAGACCATGTTACGACAAAAATAAGCAACAATAAATGAGCTAACATTGTTAACATTAAATACCATGATAAATATTGTCTTTTCAAATAATATGCTCTTAATATTCTTAGGTAGTTACAAAAGTAGTAAGCATGCCTGTTTTCTGTGATAAATGTGAAGAAAAAATCAAAAATGTAATTGTGTTAGAGTTATTAGTCTACGTTTAACCTGGGATTTACCATAAATAAGACAAAAAGCGATGTATCCACGATTTTAAATTATGATCAGGGGTCGTCCTCAAATCACGTGTGGTTCAAACAAGGGGGAGAGAGG
This sequence comes from Xestia xanthographa, assembly GCA_905147715.2. Lineage (NCBI taxonomy): Eukaryota > Metazoa > Arthropoda > Insecta > Lepidoptera > Noctuidae > Xestia > Xestia xanthographa. The sequence goes on from LR990655.1 coordinate 7,873,779, forward strand.
GGTATAAAAGTGGCCTCACGTGAGTAAAGGATGAACCCTCAGTGCAACTATTATACTGCTGCATTGCTATTGGCCTATATCGGACTATCGCTGCTTCTACAAACAATTTTCACAGAAAGTATCACAAAATGCTTGCCAACAGCGCCCTCTGGTCAATGCCAATCAAGAGTCAAAATAATGATGCAGCACTGTCACCTTGGTACCCTCCAGCACATTCGCTGCCCTGTAACTTGTACATAATTATGGTATGTACCCAGACAACGTGAATGTTCTAGAACGGTAGCTGCGTGAGCAGGGCCACTCCCCGCATGATCCAATGGTCAGGCGTCAGCTTCGTCGGCAGCGTCATGAAGAGGATGTAGTTGGTGGAGTGGCCCGTGGTCGACAGCACGCCGCGCCGGTCACCCGTCTTGTACAGCGGGCAGTTGTAGAAGTTGCCTGTGGGGAGGTCCACGCGCTTGATGGGTATCAGCCACACCTGCGGGTTAAACACTCGCTCATAGTGGTTTGGTCTAACTAGTATTTTTATTTTATTTTTATTCGAAAAGGAACAACAAACAGCTGCAATATAAAACATAGAAATAAGAAATAATATTCAAAACTTATAGACAATATTACAGGCATTACAGCCCACAACGCTGTTCACAGATTAACTGTAAGATACATAACAGTAAAAATATAACCCTAGGTTACAAATACAAAAAAATAAAATGTTGAAAAATAAAAAACTATGTAAAAAGGTGTATAAATATTTAAGAAAGCTCCTTAGTAAAAAACGTTTCATAAAGAAGGAGAACATGCAAAAATGTCAATATGCTCGAAAGTATTAATGTAGGAATCGACCATTCTGCGAACAGCCGAAATCTGGCCAGAGTTGGACTGAAAACCAGTGTTGCCAACTCAACTACTTCAAAATATGCTAAATTGGTGTAAAAAATATGCCAAAAATATGCTAACCATCTCTAAAAAATGCCAAAACAATATGCCAACAAAAAAAAATACAGTATTTATTAAGAAATTAAATCAGGGGAATAGAATATCAATGTCTTAATATTCATCAACATTAACTGATGTGGAAGGCTGAGAGCTAGAGTCGTAACTCTCTTTGATTCCAATACAAAGTAGTTCATTGCAGTGGCGTAGCTAGGAGGTGGTGCCAGGGGCGGCCCGCATCGGGTGTCACCCGCTTAGGGGTGACACCCGACCGTGAACATCACTAGTGCCACCTATAAAAACCGGCCAAGTGAGAGTTGAACTCGCGTGGAGAGGGTTCCGTACAAAACCAGTCTTATATTGAGAATTCTTAAAGATTTTTCTGTATTCTACAATCAATTAACTATATTTTGTATTATTTTCAAAATTTTAGGCTCGGTAGTTTCGTAGATCAGCAGTGCAAGTACGTAGCACTCGATTCGATACGATTCGATAAATCTGACAGTTGTTGTCGATAAAATGAGTTTTTAACCAATCGAAAAGTCGGATTTATCGAATCGTATCGATTCGATCGTTATCGATTGCTACGTACTTGCAATGCAGGAGCGGTGAATGGTCAATTTTCGTCTTCTTCCATGAATAAAATCAAAACTATTTTACAATAATAACAAAAATATATTTGAGATCCTCATAACGACCCCTTTCATTTGATCTATGACACAGTAAGGTTTGCAAAACTTTTTTTTTTAATTTTCTAATTTGTCTATTTGTATAATAAGGGACAAACTTTTGTGTATTTGTATAATAAGGGACAAACAAAACCTATTAATTTCGAGATGGGTACTAAAATTTTCAAGCTCGCTCCGCTTGGTCTTGCATTCTATTTTTTTTTTAATTGATATTATTTACTGTATAAATCGACAAAATGACTCCTATATATAGACAAACGTAATTTTTATTTTAACTGTTTTGATTGATTTTTGGGGTGACACCTACAATATCCGCACCGGGTGTCACCCATGCTAGCTACGCCACTGGTTCATTGTCTGGAACAGTGTAAGACTATCAGCACTTTCCTGCTCTTTTTAGGCTGAATTTGACGTACAAAATAGCATTCAGGGTTTTCACTGCCAAACCACCGCGGAGTCTAGTATCGATTTCAATTTTTATTTCAAGAAAGATTGTGATTTGCATTCTTTTCATGTTTTATAAAATATGTCAAAAAATATGCCATATGCTAAAAGCTAAAAAAATATGCTAAACTGGAACAAAATATGCTAAATTTAGCATATAATATGCTAAATTGGCAACACTGCTGAAAACAGAGTTCGACTAGTATGGAGAGATTGATTGACTTTAGACTATGTACTGAAGTATCTGCCAGAGTCCAATGTCCGCAGCCGGTTCACAATCTGTCCGTACCAATTTGGTCGAACCTTTAGGCGGTTCCATATTTGACATTAAGTGGTGATATGAAAAGTTTAAAGCGACTTGTACACTGGCACACAAATTGCTCGCCACCTGCCATACATATTGTGGTACGGTTCCAGTATTAATGGATAGGATGTCAAAGCCAAGACATTTACTTATATTAGGTCATGAATGCAACAAAGACACTTTTGAACGTCAAATGCGGAATTAGAATTGAATCTATTGCCCATTCGCATACGTATAGTCGCGAAAAATACTCAAAAGGTGGAACAAAGTATATAGTGGTTGGATTTTCATGGGATTTTTTTTATTGAGTTTCTAGAAGAGTGGAGAAGAAAGTTAAAAAAAAAAATTCGCCGCTGGCGACGTTTTTTTTTCGTTTATGACTAACTTCAAATGTGTGACCTGTGTGCATCCATTAAATGCTAATTTAGTCTATTTATTTTTTCATTGTAGTCGATTAAATGCAATATTTTAAGTAAAATGTTGTTATCTGTGAAAAAGCATTAGTTACCAATTTCAAAAGAAATCTTAGTCTTAAAATTTGACATTTTAGAAATAATTGCAGAAAATAGGAAAATTTCAAAAATACTTGAAATATACATTAAATCAACAACAATGAACAAAGAAACAGACCAAATTAGCGTTTAATGGATGCACGTTAGGTCACACCATTACGCTACAATATGAATTCATCGAATTTGAAGTTATTCATAAACGAAAAAAAAAATTCAATGAAAATTTAAAAAAAAACTCGCGCGTGGCGAAATTTTTTTTTTTACTTTCTTTTCCACCCCTCTAGGAACTCAATAAAAAAAGTCCCATGAAAATCCGACCACTATAAACTTTGTTCCACCTTATTGTCTAATAGCACTCGACTAGTAGTTTGTATGGAGAAAAATGAGAAAGAAACCCCATCGTTACGATAAAATGTTTTACAATATTTTGGTAATTGAGTGATGATGATTTTATATTGATGATAAAAATAAATAGGTAGTTAATTATAGTGCGAACTGACCGGCGGGAATTCATCGTACAGTACTTTTGGGATGGACTCGTCGATGAGCATAGTCTCCATGTTCCACCGCGCGCCCTCCATGAACAGGCCGTAGATGTACACGCCCTCATCCGGGGGTTCCTCCAAGTGCAACTGTTCCTGCACCTGCGTTACATCGTTTCAATGGAATAAGTGCATATTCTTCAATATTTGATGCACACACACTTTTATTTAGAAGTTACAATTAGAAAAAAAGTGCGGCTGTTAAACTTATGGTTTCAGATAGGTATAGCAAAAAAAAAAAAAAAACAAAGGAATGCCCGTGACCACATCACGTTACCGCAGTCATCGCAATGACACAGTTAATGGGTCAATACACAAAGCTTGCTACATATTATAATGAACTATTTAAAGTTATTTACTTCGTAGTGGAAGGCGAGCTGGTCGATGGGTATCTTGTACTTGCGCGCGTAGCTCTGTTGCGCGGCCGTGAGGAAGGCTTGAGGGAAGTAGAAGCCGGACAGCCAGAACACCGTCGGGGGCCCGTGCTGGTGCCAGTGCTGGCAACAAATAATCTCACCAGGTAAAGCCTCGTTCACCATATTCGAGGCTCCTGGGAACCATCGGTGGTCCGCGGACCATAGGTTGTGAACCTGATTTAGAGGCATATTTTGCGTAAAAATAAGGTTAAAGTTAGCTGGTACGAGGTGTACTGAAACCGGTACACCGGGGTTCGGCGGCAATAAGATTGGTACCGTTTTCGGTACACTTCGGACTAAGAGGTTAAATCTAAACAAGAGTGAGGGTGTGTGTGTGTCCGGGGCTGCGGGACTGTTCGAAAGAGATACCGTGCCCCGGAATACAAAGGGCGATGAAGGAACATGGATGGGTTTTAGTCAGTAAAAGTCTGACACTCCCTCCTGCTCCGCCCAGAGCGGGAGGAGTCATTTGAAGAATTCCCGTCCGAAAAAAAAAAAAAAAAGGTGTGTGTGTGTCTAGTGTATAAAGTACGATAAACTGCATCGCGATTCTCGCATCATGTCTTTTACATTCTCGAGAAACAGTCCCCGTGTAAACGAGGTTTAAGGTGACACAGCACACGAGCTCGAACTCATTGGTGGGCGTGGCTAAAAAGCACGCTGTCTCACCTGGCATCGTGCCCGAAGGAGATAGTATCAGTGATGAGCAGTTAGACGCTAGTCTTCACGTGCGTCTAGTTCGTACGCACACACTCAGCGTTCCGAACCGTTCCGAACAAAAACGAAGTTATAATACTTTCGTCTGAACTTTTATTTTAATGCGCTAAAAAGAATAAAATAAACTTTTTCTTTAAAACTTTTACTATCAACTTATAACGTCATCGTCACTTCACAATTCGCGAGATTAGTGGCAACAATAATATTGTATAACTATATTGTTTGTTATTGTTGGCCTGGGGTCACGATGTCCTGGACGCTTTCCGCCAGGTCTGCTAATCCCTCGAGAGAAATAAATAGCTGTGAAGCCAGCAGAGTCTGGACGTTGGTCGGCAGACGACTGCTTTATATTGTCATCGTGGTACTGTGGATTTCCTTGGCCTGATAAAGTTTAGGATTTCCTTTTCAGGGCGTATCACGTCGGAGTCTCCAATTTAGTGGTTGTTGTACACTAACTAAATTAAATTAAAAATGTTCATAATTCTATATCAATTTAGTCAACACAAGACAGAGAAGTGACAGATCAGAAGAAAAGTAAAAATTATATCGTGAAGGTTTTATGTATATAAAGTTTCTAAATAAGTAGGTCGCTACACCATATTATAGGGTGTGCGTTTCGATGGCGCGACCACGGCGTTTTTTTTTTTAAAATAACTATGCCATGATTTTGTAAAAATTATGTATGTACTGTAACAAATCTACTTGATCCTATTAAAATAAAAGGATAAGCAGACTTGTTCAAATACAATTTTAATTTAGGAAAGATAAAAAATACAGCTAGTTATAAAAAACTACCTAGCACGCACTCAGTTTTAAAGTTTATGCACTTAGATGGACAATAATGAGTTTACCACACTGTAAGAACGGGAACAGGCGTCAGGGTAGCAGGTCGATACCGGAGTAACCTTGAAGTTGTGCTCTGAAGCAGTAGAAACGGCGGCAGCGCAGATCTCAGAGTTCACTAGGACAGCTCAGCAGCAAGACAGTGCAGAACTCAGGGCCAGACGTAGGACAGCCCTGCGAGACCAGTAGACGGACAGACACGTAGTGGGAGTGGGGTACGTGGGAGTAGAAGTCCCAGGAGAAACTTTCGTTGGATCCCCTGGACAGTTTAAGAATCTCACCGCCAAAACCAAGCTGCTCTCTGATACCCTCAAATCAGATTTCCGAGTCGTCTTTTCAGCCGTCTGTCAGCTCGTTTCTCCCAAAGTAGTCTTCCTTTTTCAAATCTTAGTTTTCTTATATATAATAATTTAAATTATACAAACCAAAAAGAGAAATCATAGAGCTAGACCATAGACTGAGCAGAAAGAGAATTAAAAAACTAACTGACAGTTTGACAATTTGACGCTTGACGTAAATATCACAACATGAAAATTATAATAATATTTTATTTCAGCTATTTCTAAGTTAAAGAATCGTATTTAAATCGATTTGCTGAGTGTAGATATATAAACAAATAAAAAGCATGATAAATAGTATTATGAATGATGAATATGAAGCGTAAGTATAGCATAATACTATAGTACGTGGTTCAAATTTCCCAAAACCTTAAATTTGTCAAAGTTATGGTTAAAAAGTTATAAGGGTTTGAACGTGGCCACGCCATCGAAACGCGGAGAACCGCGCGGCCATGGAAATCTTAAAAACTAAGCGTTGCAGAGACCTGAAATTTAGGTAAATAAAGGATTGAATTTGTGAAAAAAAATTTTAAAAAATCCTAGGTTTATATTTCAGGAGCATACGTATGGTATCGCTTATCACCTTCAAAATGTTCTGAATGTGAAATATTTAATTAATTAATGAATTTAATTTTAAATTATTTATTTTTTACAAAATCTTGCCATAGCTTAAAAAAAAAAGAATGCCGTGGTCGCGCCATCGAAACGCACACATTATAGGAGTGCAATAAAAATGCACAGGCCCTTCAACTTCAGCGAAAAACAAATGACACGTCACTGACGTCATGCATGAAATGAAAAGGACAGAAATATAGGTCTTGTTCTTCTATCAAACGAAGGACATGTCAATATGGCGTATCCCCCTCCCGCACCGCACCGGGGGAAACATTATTCAGTGAGATGCACGAAAATTCATAGTAAAAGGCGCGCGTAAAAAAATATGAAAAGGCTTTTGGGAAATCCAATTTTATGAAAAAACCACTGCATAAATCATTATCAAATAAAATTTATTGAATTCTTCGATAATTTTGCTGTGTCGGTACCGACTTTGTTTTGGAAATTTGACACTTCTTTTATTACTAATTTACGCCCAAAGTTACGTTAAAATTGGCAATAAAAATTAATCTTTGGTAGCTCGTAACTTTTGAATGCCTTTTTATTTTACTATTCTGTTTCCGCACAGACACAATTAATAATGAGACAAAACGATATCATGTTTAACTTTAGATGTACCATGTCAAACAGTGGAGTAATAGTCCCCCGAAATTTGTATGGAAAATATGTTGTGCAGATCAACCTTAAGGAGGCAACATTTGTCATGTCATAATTTGGAAATATCTTGATAGTTTAATAATGGGGGTAAAAAGACCTTTTACGAAGCCGAAAGACACCTTGTTCCTTGTTGACACCTCGTCATTGTGATATTTTTTGGGACCATAGCTTGGAACTTTCTAGTAACGGAGACATTGGTCAAAGTTCCATCATTTTGACATAATTATATTGTTGTTGTTTATTGTTGTTGTTGTCAGTTTTAATGTTACAGCTATAAATACCTCCATGACCCATGCATCTATCTGCACAATGTTTTGAGTGCGTTACGTTGAGTCCTGCCGTAAAACGTGATTTTTCACCCACAAACAAAAAACGTTTCCCAGCAATCATATTAGCGCAGAGTTACATAGTTTGAAATACTACAGTACTTTCACAGATTTTATGTCTTGTGACTGGGACTGTAGCTACATTTAATTTTCATCTTTGTTTCGACAATTCAAGTGCCTGTAACTGGCCTACTTGAAATAAATGCTTTGATTTTGATTTTGAATACAGAATGCATAGTTGACGGCTTATTTACACTTTGTATATTGTAGTACCAAAACGGATTTGCAAACTTTTGCGTTTATGTGACTGGATTCGAAATCATGAAACGCAAAATTTATTTGCTTCAGGTACTCAATTAGGTACTCTTCGTCAAAATTCACTACGCATGTTTATCTATTTACCTTCACATTCATAACGCGATATAGAAATGAAATTACCCTAAAATTTTGTGGAGTCAGCCATGTGTAATGATCACATGACTGAGTTCAGAGTCAGATGTGTGCGCGCGTGCATGAGTATAACGTGGGTAGTTCCAAATAACCGCCATATCTGAATGTGTTTTGAAAGTAAAACTACATTTTATTCGGCTATAGATTGAACGCCGCTTTTGAAAAACGAACGCAATGGGGATGGCAACTGTGGAACTAATGGCGCTAGCATCGCTTAAACCAAACATCGTCATTGGCTGAAAATCCGTCAATGTCATTTTATATTTCAAAATAGTTTGACCTCATTGGTCAGATTGGGTCTAAGCTATGGACGCGCCATCTACAATCAGCTTTGACCAGCCTTCCCCATTAAAACCGAGCAGGCAGTACCTACGTGTGGGTTTGTCAAACGCATCATCTACTTCTTTCACCTCTTCCTCAACCATCTCACCCACTCTTCCCGCCATGCTCTGCGTTCAGACCTTGTCTTGTTTTTCTCCTCACAGGGTTGATTTTTCAATCATCAGATAACATATTTGTATACCAAAACTGTGAAACTGTCTTACTTATTCCGCAGATAAAAGTTGTCTGACGATTGGGAAATTGGCCCTTATTAAAATAAAGATAAATATGAATATGGAAACCTGTAAGAACTTAAGTCTCTCGAGCAGGTCGTTGAAGTAGGCCGCGAAAGGCTTGAGCGAAGGGTAGCTCTTGCTGGCCCACAGCGCTGGGATGCGCCCGCGCACCATGCTCGTCAGCACCTCCTCCGTTATGTCGTTCAGAACGCTGACGCCTGTACACATCATGGGTTGATGACTTCCAAGGGAATAAAGCAGTGCCTTACCGGCGTGGGCAGGTTTTTGAATCCCGAACGCAGTGAGGGATTTAAGCTCGCTCAAGACGAAAACACATTATCCCCGAGGAGCATACTATAAGCTTTCATGGTTAATAACTAAACTTTCACTGTCACTTACGAAATATGTTCCGTGATTTTCTATTATTGGAAGCTCACAAAGGTTAAACTAAGAAAATTCACAGTGTTATTTTATAAAAATATCAGTACTTGGCGTCATCAACGTCAAAAAACTGTATCCCTTGTCAAAGCAACAAATTCAAAAAACAGAGGGCCTACGTACACACTGAGTTAACGCCTTAGAGATGGGACATTACCCTGCACAGCTCCAATGACGGCTCTAGAGCTGGATCTGACGACGTTGACCAGTCTGTCGTATCTCGCGGCTTCCTGTATGACCACGATGGACATGGGCGTCATGTCCGAAGGCTTGATGTCTCCCTCGTGCGACGGCCCCGACAGAATCTTGACGGGCAAGCGCTTTAATACGTCTTCGGCGATCTCCATGGCTAGCATTTCTGGCGTTATCTCTGAATCACCGGCGGCTGCCATGTCCTGTGTTAAAACACGTATAATTCGAATTTAACTGTGTTTATTTTGTAAAATATACTTAAGTATACTATAAAGCTTCGCTAGTGTTAATTTAGAATTTGACAATCAATTCGGGTTGTACTCTGCTTGTAATAATATCATTCAATCATGATTCGACATACTTTTTTTCGGGATGAAATGTATATGTCCGTTTCTGTACACCTGACAACGTATATATACAAAGGGCTTGGAAGATTTTTGTAAAAGGCCTGGCCGGTCTAACTCCACGGTCCACCATTTTAATTTTTTTTTCAAAGTTACGGCCACGTATAAAACTTATAATAATCGATATCTGGTATCAATACAAACAAGTTTTGAATGAAACAAAATCTTTTAAAACAAACTTACTTTCGCATTTATAATATTTGTATGGAAGTATGGATTAAGAAGCTTTCCCAATTATAATGAATAACACAACGAATCAATTCTTTAATTATGTGACGATAGATCTACAGATAGCGCGCGAGTTGAATGCAGTCGGGGTCTGAGGTAAAGAGCGGGAGCATCTCCCCCCGCTACCCGCACGCCCCACCTCACGCGCCTGCAGTGTAGTGCTGTGCACAGGTAGCTCACAGCACTACCGCATTCCTAAGCTCTGCATTCAACTCGCGCGCTATCTGTACTTTCTTCGCAGAATAATATTTAACAACATTTAGGAGCACTAACTTTTCATTAGTTATTCGTGCTGCAGCTTATTATAAATGAAACAACGTGACACGTAATTTATATATATTAATAAAAAGATTATAAAGTTATAAAATAGGGCGTATCTTTGGATAAACGTTCGATACAAGATTCACTTACCTGGTACTTTTTCTCGAGATCCTATCAGGCATGAAAATAAGAAATCAACATTAGTGATATTACTATTTACATGAACAATTCTGATTATTTTAAATGGCTTACCACGCGGTCCTGCGCCATTGCACCGACGATGGATGAAACATAAGAAATAACACATGATATAAATGGATTAAGTTACTGGTAGCGAGTAAAACTCTAGGAACCAACAATAATTTAAAAGCGACAGTATCAATACTACTTATTTATGTCTATGATGAACTCTGTTGTTAGTAACTAAATTGGGTTGAATGATAAAACTTTTTTTAATTACAAATATACAAATAAATACAAATCACCTGATAAATTATACTGTGATTACTTATATTGTTTTACCTATAGTCATCAATACTTAAACAGTCGTCCAGCATACGTTGGATAGTCAATCCGACCGACATATATTTAAAACAAAGCATGAGCTATCCTCATTAAGTACATATATACGTATTTCATGTCCATAACACAAGAAAAGAAGTATCAAATTATGAATGGACCCTTAAGCGGAGTAATTGTGTTTCACACTCACAATCTCAATGCTACCTATGTTGACAATTCAAAATAGGTATATCATTGCATTATTTATGGTGTCGAACAAACGAGTTTTTTTAAACAATGAAGCAATATTTAACGAATTTTCTTCCAAATGATTCGGAATTCGGATTGTGATAAAAAAATGAGTTACACAATTGGGCTGCTGGTCCTTGCTTGTATGTATAATGAAAGAGTGTGGTAGACCTGCGTCAGTATAGCCGTATTGAGCAGCTCCTCGGCCTCTCGGAAGTGCTTGGTGATGTCTGCGTTGGGGTGGAAGCCGAACACGGCGGGCGGCGTGGCGGCCGGCAGCGATCGCGCAAAGTTGATGAAGTCCCCGTGCTCCTTCAGTGTCGGGATGTGGTATATGCCTATCGGGAGCAGTACCTCACATGTTATTAGTGTCGTACCTAAGCTTTGGCTTGGGCCGCCTTCGACCGAAAAACCACACGGCCAAGCCATCGGCTCAAAATCAACCAAAAATTTTGCCCAATTTTGGCTGAAGCTGAAGGTTTCCAGCAAGCGCAGAAATTAAACGAACTTTTAGGAATGCGCGAGACCGCGATCGATGGAAAGGCGACGCGCGGACCGAGCAGGTTCTTTGTAATAACATTTATTCCCATACTAAATAAAATTAATAATTCAATCTTTGTCATATTGACTTTCAACTCCTTCTACACAAACACGAACTATTTGTTTTAAATATTTCGGCTTCCACTTTTGCTTCGGCCAGAAATATGTCTTCGATCGGACACTATCTGACTGACGTGTTTGAAGCAGCAAAGATCTACAATATTAGACACGTTGTACAACAAGTCAGTTGGTCTCGGGGCACAGAGCGCTGGGTTACAATCTCATGACTTCCGAGTTCGATTCCAGCATAAGGATTTTCTTTATGTGAATCGAGTCATTTTGTTTTTATTTTGTTTTATTTTTAATACCGACTTCAAAAAGGACTTTATTTTTTTTAAGCATATTACTTGTACAAAATAATTCCGATGTTTTATATCTGACAGGCGTCCAGCGACCGCTCACTTTTTTTATTTAACCATATACGTATGTAAGTTTGTAAGTTAAATAATAAAAGGACCAAATAGGTAACACTTTGTTGTCTCACCGGTAGGGTCGAGCGGGTAATCGAGTTCCTTGATAGCCCTAAGGTTGTAGAACTTGAAGAGAATGGTGTTGAGCGTGCGCCGGTCCCAGTCGTCAGTCACACGGCCGCCGTAGTTACACTCGCCCGTTAAGTACCGTAGCGCTATGAATTGTACGTCCTGGGTACAAAATAATCGTATCATTTAGTATCAATCAACAACAATCGGTTCCGTGAGGCAAATGTCGAGGACAGAGTGGGTGAGAAATAGGGAAAACTGGATGAGGCCAGTAACGTAGAGCTCAGTGGGTAGTTACGGGTTAGTAAGGGAGATGTAGGTACACAAGCAGCAGTCAGACGACTATAGTTACGTGCAATGCTGGAGGTATCGCATTTATGAACAAGCCGCTATATGCACATCGTCTATGTACAGCCTAAGAACGAACAGCTTCTCTGTCTCTGCTCTGAATTTATTGTACGTATAAAACAATAGGTCAACTTGTTTGTGAATCAACATCGCGGCTTCGCTCGTGTTGTGGTCGGAAATTATCCTGCAGGAACTTTCAAATATGTATGTGACACTTGAATATAATGTAGCTCCCCATGAGTGAAAGAATGTTCGAAATCGGTTCAGTAGATCTGAAGCTTATCCCACACATCCAAACTTACAATCTTAACCTCTTCACAAGATTAGAACTTATAGATTTATAGATTCACACCCTATTGCTTACTCACATCGTATTCATTGAGGAACATATAGAGTTGCGTGACGCTGATCCTAAGATCCGTCTCATTGAACTCGTAGCGAATGTTCCAGCCCAGCGGGCCAAACTGTCTGCGCTCCTGAATCACGGCGTGGAAGAAGCACAGGGCAAACAGCAGCTTTTTGAAGTACTCCGACTGCTTGTTACCTTCGAACCACTCCAGGTCATTGATAGGATCGCTGCTGAATGAACGAGCGATGTTTGCTCGCAGTCCTGGGTTTTAATAAACAAACATTATAGAAAGCAATATTTTATGCGAATGCGAATACAAGGTCAAATTAATTTAATGGGAACTGCTAACTATTCAATTCATCAGACGATTACTCTTTTTTCACAGAATGTGACAAACATATCTATACAACATCTATTATATCTAAGCGTCATAAACATTACCTGCTGGCGGCTCATTGGTCATCTTGACACCATTTTGCAGCACATACACTGGAAAATGATCCGCAGGGTATGACGTTAGCCAGAGCCTAAAGTCAGGATGTGTGGTGTCTTGAGTCAACCCTTCACAGATCTGGAAAAAGGGTTAACGTTTAATCGAGATTCAATGCACCAAACTTATAAAATAACGGTAAAAGATGATGCTGATATATTACTTTTTCCAGCGTGGGCATCCAACTCTTAGCCAAGTGACAGTTCTGCAGAACAACCCATGTGCCGCTCCGAACACCTTCGTCAATAAGTTTGACTGCAATAGGACCCTGGCCTTGCCCCAGAGACAGTGAAAACAATCGCGAAGAACCAAAACCCTGACAAATATAATTTACAAAATTAAAAGGCATCCAATAAATGAACTTTATTACCATAAAGGTGCTTGTGGTTTACCTGATCGTCTGCAAACTTCAGTAGTGTCTCCATAGGATCAGAGCCGGGTGTGAGCACGAACAATAGGGGGATGCAGCAGTGAGAGTCTGCATATGACGACGCCAGGTCAAAAAGTGGGGGCTCCGTGAACTTGCGGCCCATTGTAGCTTTAAAAGAATTACAGGTAAAAGTATATTAAAATTACGTTATTACACTCCCAAAAAGTGCTGATGGTGATGACTGTCTGATACGCTTACCGGCTACGTAATTCTGGACTGCCGGTACCATCATGTCCAAACGCATGCACCGCAGTACTAACATTTTCTGTAAGTATAGATAGCCATAAAAGTTTGATTTCATGTGAGCAGTTGTTGAATAAAGTGTTCAATAAGTATGTTTGTTACCTCAAATTGGTCAGTTTTCTTATCCCATGGTGAAGGTAAAGGCTGTTCTTGTGGGTCAGGAGTATCACAATAGGCCTCCCATGATGGAATATTTGCTAGAAAGTGATCCAAAATACCATGGAACTTTGGTATTTCATTCAATCTGCCGATTATATGAAAATAGTTTTACATCCTGATTTTAAGGCAAATTCAATCGTCTATATGTCTGATGGTGATTTACGAGCTTTTGTTTTACATCAAAAAATATTCTTTATTATCTTCAGGCTATTATTACCTTGATGTAAATGATACGACAGTTGGACTAAGACCGAACTTTATTAACATACCCGCATTATGGTATACATCATGTTACCCTTTAAAGACATGAAGTTTTAACTATTATTATAAATTTAAGTAAGTAATTATTTAACCTAAAATATATAGGTAATGACAAATAATATTTTAAGACTTCCTATACTTACCCTCCCCCTTTAACAAAACTCCATATCAGTTTTTTTTTTTTTAAATTACCTATTTAAGAACACCGTTACTTAATTAATTACATTATGTAACTCGCACAATATTAAAATAATTATGTCTAGCACAATCATTGAATATTGAAATTTGCAATAGGTAGGTATTAACAAGATTGAAATGTAACTAATTAATTATGACCAGCATAATTAACAGTATTATTAGCAGCATAATTAACAGTAAGTGAATTTGTAATTGAAAAAATAATAAGTTAGTGAATTGTTATATTAGGTACATAATATTATAAATTCATTTACCATCCTTTGCACAACAACGGTAAGCATAATATTCATTATCTATCATCTTATTCACATAATCTTAGCCCTGTATCTTAATCAATGAAATTATATAAGCAAACATGCACATAAATTCAGTAAGGCACACATTTAAGTATCTAAACAAAGACTAATTATTGTGTTTACTAGCAAAATAGTATATTAATTACAATTATATGTATTTTTAACCTAGGTATAGGTACCCTAATAAAAATAGGAAATATTTATATCCAGCTCATTCAAAGATCTTTTTTATTTTATCACGAGCCTGTAAAGCTGCTGATCTAGACTCAACTGAACGAGTTGTCATTACTCTATCTTCTGAATATATCGAGTCCTCAGTATATATGGTAGCAAAATTATCATTACTCAGATTTCCATCCATCACCAAATTTTCCTCACCAGTCGCATCACACCACTCACTGTCCTCCTCCGAGACAAGCGATATTTTACCTATCTGTGGATCCCCATGTGAGACAGGCGAAGAGACCTCTGCATCATTAACAGTGTCGGATAACTCAGTCCGATCTGGCGTAATAGAATCTACTTTCACTAAATGTCTTCTATTACGCCTATAGCGTCTACCTGTAGAATCAGTCACGAAATATGAACGAGGCTGCGTCGACTGAGCCTGCACCTCAACATACCTACGTTTTGTGTCATCTAACATAATAGCTCGATCACCTGGTCTGAGTTCAGGTAGGGATCGCGCATGACAATCGTAACGTTTTTTGTTCTCTATTTGATTGCGGCACATTCTTGCGTAATCAGCACTAGCGTCATGATGAGGTCGCAACTTTGTATCATGTGCAGGCAATCTAGTAGCAACCCTACGTCCCATTAAGAGTTCAGCCGGCGAACTAATCCCATCTCGCGGTGTCGCACGATAATTTAATAGACCTAAGTAAAAATCTGTTCCTGACTCAACTGACTTCATCAAAATATTCTTAATTGTTTGTACACTTCTTTCACTTCGGCCGTTGGACTGAGGATAGTTGGGAGAAGTCGTTACATGGTCAAAACCCCATTCTTTAGTAAACGTTGAAAATTCCCTTGAAGCATAGGCTGGGCCATTGTCTGTAACTAATTCTGAAGGAATTCCGTGCCTTGCAAACTGATCTTTTAATGCAGATATAACAGCTCGACTGCCTATACTCTTCAAGGGACTTACTTCAACAAAATTTGAAAAATAATCCACCAATATAAGAAAGTAATTTTTTCTGTATTGAAAAATGTCTGAACCCAACTTAATCCATGGCCCATCCGGAATATTGTGCGGAAGTAACGGTTCACGTTGTGGGCGCTGCGCCTTCTCACGACAGGTAGCACACCGTCGCACGGCCTGCTCGATTTCATGCGTCATTCGCGGCCAGAACATCACCTCCCGCGCATGCCGTTTACACCTGTCAATGCCCATGTGACCATCATGCACTCGTGTTATCATTTCCGCACGCAAACCGCGAGGTATGAAAACAAGATTATCTTTGAATATTATGCCGTCGACACATTCAAAACTTTCCCTGTAAGACCATAATTCACGTAATTTTTCATGAACGCTGTGTTTACAGTCAGGCCAACCATTCATTATATACCTTTTTAAAACACACGATTCTTCATCTTTCTCCGTTGTTTCCTTGACTAAACGTAATTTACTGTTACTGAATCTAACATTTTCCAATAAAAAACAGGATTGTTCGTCCAGTTCTTCCGACACTTTATTTGACATTAATTCCGGTATAGCCGCCCGAGACAAAGTATCAGCCACAAACATATACTTTCCTGGTTTATAGACAACTACAAAGTCGTAACCTTGTATTCTGAGCATCATTCGCTGCAGACGAGCCGGAACTGAATCCAGACTCTTTTTAAACAAGGCTTCCAGTGGTTTGTGGTCCGTCTCCACCACAACATCTCGCTTGCCAAACACATATTGGTGAAAGCGCTCTAATGCAAAAACAATGGCAAGCAATTCCTTTTCTATTTGCGCGTAACGCCTTTGTGTGTCCGTAAGCGTAGTGGATGCAAACTCAACCGGTCGACCGGCCTGCAGCAGCACCGCGCCGAGCGCCGCTGCACTCGCGTCCACGGACAACAACACCGGCTCCCGCGGCGTGTACAGCGCTAACACCGGCGCCGTGCAAATAAGTTTCTTTAACTGAAGTACGGCTGTCTCGTGCACATCTTCCCAGCACCACAACACGTCCTTTTTTAGCAAACTGCGTAGTGGTGCCGCTATATCGGCATAATTAGGAATAAACTTGCCTAAATAGTTGACCATGCCCAAAAACCGCTCCAGTGAATGTCTATCACTTGGGCTGGGCATGTCACTTATAGCTCTTATTCTGTTACTGTTAATCTGCATACCGTCGCAACTGAACGTATGCCCAAGGTAAGTGACCCGTGAAACCCGAAATTCACACTTTTCTTTATTAAATTTAATGCCACATTGACGCGCCCTATCAAGTAACAGCCTTAAACGCGCATCGTGTTCTTCCAGACTCGAACCCCAAACTATAATATCATCCACGAATGAATCAACCCCCTCAATATCCTCCAAAAGTTGCCGCACTTTCGAATGGAACACTTCTGGCGCACAGTTTATTCCATATGGTAAACGCAAAAATTGGTACCTGCCGAAAGGTGTTCCAAACGTACACAAATCTGAACTCTTATCAGTTATTTCGACCATCCAAAAACCTGAACGAGCATCCAATTTACTAAAAATGCATGCCCCTTTTAGTTTTGTTGCAATTTCTGTAACTGTGGGCAACGGATAATGTGCACGACGAACAACGCGATTCAATGGTCGAGGATCCAGACAGACACGCATGCTACCATCCTTCTTCGCAGCCACTACAATTGCATTTACCCACGGAGTGGGGTGATGCACCTTACGAATGACACCTAACGTCTCCATTCTATTTAATTCTTTCGACAACCTATCACGAATACCAATTGGTATTTTTCTTACCGGACAGACAGACGGCTGAGCTCCTTCCTCTATGACAATGTCGTATCTACCTGGCAGTTTACCTAAACCATGAAACAAATCTTCATATTGATCTATTTTAATAGCAAACACACGTTTAATTAACCCTAGTTCCTCACATGTATCTTTTCCTAACACACTTTGACATTTATTTTTTGTAATTATAAAACGTAAACAATACATTTGTTTTTTATAAACCCATTTTAATAAACATGAACCTAGAATAGGAATATAGTTTCCACAGAAAGATTGAGCCTTTGTATTATCTAATGCTAATATTGACCTTTTTAATCCTAAATTTTCAAACGTGTAAATTGACATGACATTTAAATCTGAACCAGTATCCAATTTAAAATTCTCATAATTGCCGTTAAAGCATAATTTTAAAGTTTCATACCATTTCTTAGAGTCCTTACTGCCAGAGATCGAATCTATCGATGAGACGAAGTACAAATCCTTCTCACTTTCGCAACCGTCGCACTCATCTTCCTCTATTTGATAAACTGTATTTTTTGCATTACGTGCACACATTCTTTTTAAATGACCATACACTCCGCACTGATAGCACCGGGCTCGTTTAGCTGGACACTTATCACCACGATCACACGCTAAACCGCACGCATTACATAAGCGATCCCGTCCCGGCGGCGGCGCTCGGGGCGCGCCCGCTGGTGCCTGCGTACTCGCTGCGCCAGCACCACCGCCGCCGCCGCCGCGCCGTCCACCCGGCGCCGGCGCCGACCGCCTGCGCCCGCTAGGACGCGTTGCCCCGCGTGCGTACACCGCATCCACCGTGCTATTATTATCGTGCTATTATTAATATTATTAAATTTTTTCACCAACGTGTCAAAATCTTCACGGTTTTCATCTTTTTCAAACTTGAATGTCGATTGTATGTCATAACCATCAGGCCCGATGAGATTCACCAATAAGCACGCTTGCACATCCTTTGGTTCCTTGTAAACTGCCGAAGCTTTGAGAAACACCGAGAACTGCTGGTACCATTTACGCCACGCTTGCGCACGTGCGGCCGGGCCGCCCTCCAAACGTAACTCAGCCGGTGGTCGCGCGTGTTCCATAGTCAGTTATTAATTATTTAACGATAACAAATACTACGATGCTATCACAACACCAACAATTAGCAAAAAATCCCGTTTTACACGTTATTTTACTGCACCGCTGTCACCATGATGTAAATGATACGACAGTTGGACTAAGACCGAACTTTATTAACATACCCGCATTATGGTATACATCATACCTGATACTTGAAAAATGGACCTTAGAAGAAAGAACCTCAGTTGATTTCTTTGACGAATAGGAAAGGTCCAACTCAACTAACTTAATACTTTAACTAGACAATATTTGAATAGCTGTGAAGCTTCGAAGCGAGGGCTGACATAATGTAATGAAATATAACTTACGCATTGAACTCAGCCCAGGCTTGTGGGCTGAGGAACTGCACCGGGTTGTCGACCAAGTGTCGAGGCTGCCCGCCGCCAAACAGGAATATTACGGAGCCCCTTTGTACCTCCCCCTTTGCTAACATTAGCGTGATTACGAGTAATAGCGAAAACACAATTTTATCCTGTAAAATGACGAAACTCTTTAGTAATCCGTACGAAATTTTTGAGCACCGTGTACTTAGTTGCAAATAGGCACAAACAACAACAATAGGCTAGTTTCCACCATCAATAAATTGCAAATCCATTTAGTCCGTCAGTTTGAAAATAATGGACACGTATTTTTTGTTTTTGTAAATCAATGAATATTGACAAAGATAAAACGCATCAAAACTCGAGAATGGGGGCTCGTGACGTCACAACGCACTAAAAATTAAAACACGGCGTGACGTATTGAGAATTTTAAAAGGCATACAATTATCGAACCACCAGATTTAGTCAAATATAACGGCAAGAAAATCACTTTTTATTGCCAAAATTAGTAAATGATCACCAAAATTAATACCCATTTTAGCGTGAAATTAGAACCAAAAATTTTACGAACCAACTCCAAATTATGATTGTTTCATTCAAAAATAGTTAATGACCACGAAAAATTGAACAGAATTTTAATATAAAATTACTTTTAAATACTTATGTACGGTGGGCAAATCTATTTGGTTTACAGTTTACATGTGTGCGTTAAGTCATAACTATGCACACAAACACTAAATAAAACGGGCGAGCTCTGTTATTAGTGTGCGTATGGCACATCAATACCGTATACCAATATATAGTAATCATTCGTCCTGACTGAATTGGATATATAATATTTCGCATTAAGTTTCTATAACGATCTTGGCACAACGGCTATCGCATTTAGTCAGTTATCGAGAAGTCATAAGTTCAAACCATGGGCGCAGCAATTCTTTTTGTATTCATTATTTTGTTAAAACATTACTTTATATAGAATTTAAAACGATTCGATCACGTTCGTGGATGAGTTATGAAGTTTGCAACGTTTGAGACAACCACGGAACTCGCAGGCCATTTTATTTTGACTGTTTAAAATCTAACTACCGACAATTTTAAAATATTGTTTTCAAATACCTTAATTTATAAAAAATGAGTGTTCTTAGTTGTCAAGCTACGAGTATTTGCATTACTGAGTTGATAATTACTCACTCATATTCGTTTGCGAATATGTATAAAAAGGCTGAAATCGTTGTTCTTCATGAGCAAAACGTATCATTAAGTGAAATTGCAAGGCGTCTAATGATATCGGTGAGTAACAGTTAGATTATTACGTAGATATTATACTTAACTACTCAACTTTTTATTATTACTCTGTTGCAAGCAATTAAATCTAATTGAATTTCTAATTTGCATGATGTAATTAATATTTTGTTTATTTAATTTTAGTTGAATTTGTAATAATTACTTTAATGGATATTTCTATGATTATTTATTATTTCTGTAATTTATTTTTTAATAATGTGATGTAATTATTATCATTTTTAATTTTTTTTCATACCTATCTAGTGGGACTCATTATCATATTATTATTCTCTCATGTTAATATGCGGATAATGTAGTGGGCTGCAATATTGTTAATGTCTCTGTTCCAACAGATAGTGTAGCTGTTTATTGTCCCTTAATAAAAAATAAAATAAGATAAAATAAAACTTAATTAACTTATCTCACCTTTCAATGTCAACCTAGAAATAAAAAAGTCATGTAACTTAAGTGCAATACCTACCATAAGTATAATAATAGGTTGTGTTAATAATGTGTTAATAATGTTAATATGTTGTGTAATATGTAATATGTTGTGTTTTTTTATCATAATGATGATTATGATAAAATTAACTGGCTCTAGTTCATTTTTGTCCTGTTAAGGCAGGGGCCTCTAAATATACATATTGTATGTATAGTA
Organism: Xestia xanthographa; assembly: GCA_905147715.2. Classification (NCBI taxonomy): domain Eukaryota; kingdom Metazoa; phylum Arthropoda; class Insecta; order Lepidoptera; family Noctuidae; genus Xestia; species Xestia xanthographa. The sequence goes on from LR990655.1 coordinate 7,894,591, forward strand.
TATAAATATAATAGCTGTTATTATGAGTATTTTAAATAATGTTTTTTTTTTCTATCCACAGAGGAGAAGTGTGCAGTTATGGGTCCGCCGATATGCGGATTCTGGAGAGGTGGAACATCTTCGACGAGGTCCAAAACCAAAAGCTAGTTCATCGGCTCGACACCACGATATCGTGGAAAGGCACAAGGCTGATCCTTTCTTGTCTACCCGCGTTACAGCTACAGCACACAATGTGTGCTTACAAACTGTGAGAAACCACCTTCGTTATGCTGGGTTACGTTGCAGCAAGCCAACGCACAAAATCTTGCTGTCCACTGCGCACCGGCAAAAACGACTAGAGTTTGCTAGGTCTTACGTCGATTTTGATTGGGAGAACAATGTGGTGATTTTCAGCGATGAAAAAACATTTAAGTCGGATAAGGATGGGCGTAAAATATTGTGGAGAAAAGGTGGAGAAAGGTATAAGGAAAGTAACTTTCTGCCTTGCAGGACCAGTGGCCGAATTTCTGTCGGGTATTGGGGCTGGATGTCTTCGATGGGTCCTGGTGAGCTTGTAGAAATAGCAGGTCGAAGTAACAGTCATGATTACTTGGATATTCTGTCAAATTTAATGCTGTGCGGGTTTCCTACCCGCACGAGCACATTGACTTTGTGCAAGACAATTGCGCAGTGCATCGTGCACATATCGTGCAAAACTGGCTTCGAAACCAAGTAAACATGACTGTTATCGATTGGCCTGCTAAGAGTCCTGATTTAAACCCCATAGAAAATCTGTGGGGTCATATGGTGCTAAACTGGGACTCATCACAAGTAAGGTCTAAGCCTAATTTAGATAACCTTGTTCCTTCCACCTGGGAGTCGCTAGGGTTAAGTAATATATGCGAGAATATGGTGAACAGCATGCGCAGAAGGTTACAAGAAGTTATAGAAAACGAAGGTGGGCCGACTCATTATTAGTCGAATTTATTTTTATTAGTAGACGATTATAAATCTTACGTTTATGCACATAATGTTCATATTTGTTCAGCTATTGTGAACAAATACCACCTTTAGCAATAATTAGGTATTCATGTTGCCGTAATCCTATTTTTTAAACCACAGCTCGTATTTTTGAAAGTCTGGTGAAGTGATGTTGTATTGTATTGTATTGTATTGTATAACGGGCTGGTGTCCGCAACTCCACGTCGAAGCGCGTATTTTGCGTGCGGGTGGGAAACTATTCTATCCATCCCAATTCCCCGAGAAACGCCAGCAACGCCCCAATGTTGCTGACTATCTCGCGGAGAGTACCTGGGTTACCAAAGTACTTTGCCCTGTATGTTGCAACCACTGGGCAGTGCAGAAGCACGTGGGCTGCTGTCTCGTCCTCCTCCATGCAGGCACGGCACAGGGGGCTGTCTGTGACTCCTAAGACAAAGAGGTGTTTATTAAAAGAGCCGTGTCCGGTAACAGCGGCTGTAACTGTGCGCAGCTGTGGTTTGGTCAACCGCAGCGCGCGTTTGGTGAAGCGGCCATTGATAGCAGGAAGTGCTTCCTTGGCCTGCCTACACTCGCCGTGGTCCAGCCACAGCTTGTGGTGTTGTTCGCTAGTTCGTTTCCTTACCAGTGTACATAGGTATCCGAAAGGGAGTGGTACGATAGGTTCGGGTCCCACCGCTGCCGTGCTCGATCCCCTTCTAGCGAGTTCGTCCGCCGCATCATTGCCACGGGAATCGCTGTGTCCTTTGATCCATTGGATAGTTATATTATTGAGATTACCAACCTGGTTCAGGCGTTGGTGACACTCGTGTATTAACCCAGAGTTCACTGTGTGGTTATTCAGTGCTAGCAGTACAGCCATGCTGTCTGAGAGTATACGAATTGAGTGGTCCACAACCTTCCTGGCTAAGATGGCAGATGCCGCCAGGGAAATGCCCATGCATTCTGCCTGAAATACCGTGTTGTGGGCCCCCAGAGGTTTGGCTATGTGGATGTTGAGATCCTCCGAGAAGACTCCAGCACCAGTGCCAGTACCTGTTTTAGATCCATCCGTGAAGATCCGCAGTTCCGCAGGATTTAATCCCTCGCAGCGGTGATCCTCATGGAGCTGGATTTTATATTTTTTATCGAATACGAATTGTTTTGGTATCCGATCGTTTGTTGCTTTCGCCAGGGGGAAGTCGTTGTAGAATCCCTCCAGTACCGCGGTGTGCTGTGTTTCTCTCTTACCCCAGATTTGAAGTGTTTTGAGGCGTACCGCCGTCATTGTCGCTTCCTGCTGTATGAACAGATGTAGCGGTGGCAGCCCCAACATGGCTTCAAGAGCCGCAGTCGGAGTAGTCCTCATGCAGCCTGTGATCGCCATGCAGGCATGCCTTTGCAAGCGTTGCAGTTTGATGGAGGCTGTAGTTAGTTTGGTGCGGGGCCACCAGACCACTGCCCCATACGTGATCATAGGTCGGATCACCGCGCTGTATAACCAAAGTATAATTTTAGGAGATAAGCCCCACTTCTTACCTATCATCCTCCTGCATTGCCAGAAGGTAATGCAGGCCCTGTTTATTTTATTGTCTAAGTGGCTGCTCCAGTTTAACTTGCTGTCTAGGATGACTCCCAGATACTTGACCTCATTAGCTAACTGGAGTTCTGTGTCAAAGAGTTTGGGTAGGCGATAAGGGCCTAGTGTTCGTTTTTGGGTAAACATGACTAGTTCAGTTTTCGTGGGGTTCACTGAGAGATCGAACTCTCTGCACCATCGTTCAACGGTGCGTAGTGCCTGTTGAGTGAGGTCGCAGATTGTCCCCGTCACTTTCCCCGAAATGAGGATAGCGAGGTCGTCGGCATACCCTATTGTGTAGAAATGGTTCGCGTTGAGTTTCGTAATGAGGTCATTTATAACCAGATTCCAAAGGAGCGGGGATAGTACGCCACCTTGGGGGCAGCCTCTGGCTATCATGGCCATCTGCTGTTCCCCTTCAAGTCGAACCACTCGTTTACTTAGCATGTTAGTAATCCAGTCTATCAGTACCTGTTCTGCTCCGTGACGAGAGAGCGCGGTGTTTATGCTGGAAAAGTTTGTTTTATCGAATGCTCCCTCGATGTCTATGAAAGTGCCCAGGCAAGTGCCCTTCTGATGAATCGCCTCTTCTATCCGGCCGACCACTAAATGGAGGGCGGATTCCGTGGACTTACCCGAGCTGTATGCGTGTTGGTTAGTATGTAGTGGGATAGTTTTTAAAACGCCGTCCCTCAGCTCTCTTTCGCACATTTTCTCCATGGTTTTAAGGAGAAAGGAGGTTAGGCTGATTGCTCGGTGGTGTTTGGCGTTGGTATAGTCACTCTTACCTGGCTTAGGAATGAATATGACTTTCACTTCCCTCCATCCTTTTGGAACGTATCTGAATGCCAAACACGCTCTCATTATGGGTACCAGTCTGTTCGCGACAGAGGTCCCGCCCCACTGCAGTAAGGCAGGAAAGATTCCGTCCGGACCAGCTGCCTTGAAAGGATGGAAGCACCGGATCGCCCACTGGAGTTTTTCCAGCGTGATGACTTTGTGTGCATAGCGCCAGTCGTTTTCTGACGGTGTTTGGGTTACCTCTGTCCAGTCGATGGCCTGTGTAAAAGCGCAGCCTGGGAAGTGAGTTTCAATAAGGACGCGCATCGCCTCTTCTGGCGAGGTGGTAAGTGTGTTGTCAGGTTTGCGGAGAACAGCGGGCCCAGTCGTGTTCTGCTGGGCCAGGATCTTCCTTACCCTGTTTGCTTGTTGGCAGGATTCGATGCTGCCACAGTATTTTCGCCATCCAGTGGTGCTCCTGAACCTGATGCATTTTTTGTAGCATTTTTTGGCCGCGTAGTACGCGTCCCAATCCTCATCAGCACAGGTGTTCATGGCTCTGTTTAGGGCTGACCTTACCTTCCCGCGCTTGCGTTCCAGATCCGCTCCCCACCATGGTTGTTTCCCTGGTGTTGTGGGCGGAGTGGTCTCGGGGCAGGATGAGTGGTAGCTGTCTAGCATTGATTTCGTGAGATGACTAACACGCTCGTCGATCTGCGGCGTGTCCTCGTAGGTCATCCCGTAGTTTGTTGACGCAAGTTTGGTTTCGAGGAAGCGTGTGTATGCAGCGCGGTCAGTGTTGCGCGGGTTTCTCCGTGGCAGTATTGGTGTTACACAGACCTGAATGTCAAAGCGGATCCACCTGTGGTCCGAGCAGGAAGCCTCCTTGGAGACCTGCCAGCCAGTGGTGATGGCCGCTGCACCCTCCGATGCCAGAGTGAGGTCTATGATTGTTTGGCTACGTCTGTTTACGAAGGTTGGTTCAGAGCCTATGTTCAGTAGGGTTAGGTTTGTTGTAAATAAGTAATCTACTAAAGCCTTACCCCGAGCATTTAGCGTGTCCATGCCCCACAGAGGATGATGAGCGTTCGCGTCAGCGCCTATGACAACTTCAAGCCCTGTGCTCTCGCAATAAGTCACGAGGCGGGCGAGTTCATGCGGCGGCGGGTCCTCTTCCTCGGGCATGTAAGCGGAGGCAAAGACCACAGATGCTACTGTGTCCCCCCGCTGTATCAGTAGCCTAGCTGCAGAGACATCCCTGCAACAGAAATCTGTTAGTGGCTGTGTTTTAATGTTAGGTGTCACATAGATGCACGATCTGGGCTTGTCATGATCTGTACTTACTAGGAGCTTACCACCGAGGTTGGAGAGTCCTTGTATTTGGCCCGCCCTGATCCACGGCTCCTGGATCAAGGCAATGGCCGTGTGCTGAACCTCCAGCCACTTCCGCAGCTGAGCCGTCGCGGTCTGGCTGTGGTGGAGGTTGGCCTGCAGGACCTTACAGGTCGACGAAGGGGACGCCATCGTTGGACGTTCCTTCCTCGTCTCCTGCCAGCCGCAGCCCGGCAAACAGGTCGCCCGCGTCGAAGCCGTCCCCCTCCAGGTCAGAGACCGAGGACAGGATGATGTCCTCGAGCTCCTCCCCCGAGAGGACGGCGCCTACGCTAGCGGCTGTAGGGGCGGCTGGCACTGCTACTGCAGGCTCAACCGCGGGTGTTTCCGCGGTGTTTGTTGGGGGTGGAGTTGCCTCCACCGCCTGTGTGTCGGCGCTGGCTTCAGCGGTCGGATAACCCTGAGGGACGTCGGCAAATCTGCCGTTCGGACCCTGGAATTTCACGTACACCGTCCCAACACCAAATTTGAGACGGCGCTCGGCCTTCATCAGGGTCGGAATTTGGTCCTCAGGGACCCCAACCACCACGTACCATGCGTCGGCCTGTTTATAGGCGCCCTGCATCACCCACTCCCTAACTCCAACCCAAGGGTTCTGGTAACACAGAGTACGCCCAATGATGGACGGCTCCGTGAAGATCCCCTGTTCGTCGGGGATGGAGATTCCGCATCTCACCCGGCGCCTGATGTCCGCCTGCCTCCTGATCACTAGCGTGGTGCTGGTAGGGGGAGGCAACTCGGAGATTAATTTCCTTATCCAGGATAAGGTGTGGTCGTTGTCGCACCACAGTCTAAGGGCCCCGCTGCTGAACACCGGCCTCGCTCTGAAGGTCGGTGCAGGTGAGTCCTGTGTAGGGGAAGAGGCCTCGGCGACTATCTTCAATTGGATAGCCGCGAGTACCTGATTCGCCACCTCCTTGCTGATGTGACCCGTCCGTTCGCAGGTGACTGCGACATCCAGGTCGGAGCTTGCAGCTTGGGCGTAGCTTCTGTTAGCGTCCCGTTTAGATTTATCAAGACGCGGCCGCTTGCGCTCTCCTCGAGGTGTTAAGGTCTCGTTGAGAGCTCGCTTGGCCGCGGCCTGATCCCTCTGAACAGGTCGCTGTGACGTGGCTGGTCCACTCGCTCCGCCGGCTGCTGGTTGGCTAGGTCCCGGTCGGCTGGTGCCGGCCTCGGTTTGCGACCGCTTGCCTGCGGAGAAGTTGACATTGCCGCTAGACGGTTCTACCCGAACAGCGGCGTTAGCCTGTTTAGATTGTGGAGTCTTACCCTTCCACATTGTCTGCCGCTGCCTCTGGGACGGCCTGTTCTTCCTCTTCGGGTTGTCCGTCGAGGGGGCCGGGGCATTCTGCACTGAAGGTGCAGCGCAGTGACGTTTAGTATCCTCCTTCCTGCCTTTGTGCCTGCTCCTCTGCACCTGCCAGGTGAGCGCGAACGCGTCGCCCGGGGGGGGGAGCAGTAGGCGGGGGAGGATGTATGAGGGGAGCCCGGCCAGAGGAATTAACCTTCGTGGCGGGCTCCACACCTGAAAAAGAGGGAGGAGCGGTACTGGTCCCGAGCAGCGCCTTCTTCCTCCGTTTATTACGGGACTTAGATTTGGACCGGGCAGCGGTTCCCGCCACTGCCGGACCTGTACCCGCACTGGAGCTCGCTGCGGTAGCAGCGGAGCGTCCGGGGGCTAGAGAGGTGCTGCAAGCACCCCTCTTGGGAGAATCATTGGCTTTCGCCTCCTCTCCGGTGTGTATGTGTGCAGTGTGTGCGTGTGAGTGTGTTTTAGGTGTGAAGTGATGTTATTGTTATGCGGTTAGAATTTGTCATAATTTCTAACTATCTAACATGTTAATTCACTTCACCTCTAATTTTACTTTGATTCAATTTATATACCTACCCACTTTGACAAATTATTTACGCCCATCCTTACCAACTGAAAACTTAGTCTTTGTCAAAAAAACTGGTAAACAACAGTGTTTTACTCATTCGAACGTCTAGTATGGATAGTTATAGCCTATAATTATGCTTATGCTATGTTTAAAACCAGTTTGCATTAAATCATTGTATCGGCCACAGATGTTTTTTTTTGCTAAATTGAACCTTAAAACAATCAACGTAAGGAACTTAATGGAAGAAATGAGACGGATCATTTGCAAATGACCCAAGTGATAAATAAGATTGCTCATTCCAACCAATACCAATGTTTATCTCGTTTATCTAATAAAAAATAAATAAAAAAAAAACAAATTATTTTATTTACCTTTCTACTTTTTTGCTAGAGTGATTTTAGTAAAAATAAATTTAATAAAAAACTAAAAGTAAAAAACAAAATAAATTCCTCAGCTGGGATCGAACTCAAGTCGAAGAGATTAGATCTGTATCTTTAGATAGCTGCTTTAGCAGGAGCTTACACCAATCAGCCATAGTTACAGTGATAACATCGTATGAAATGTTGGGCCTCTATTGCGAATCCGTTTATTTTATATTTACCCGTGTATGTAGAATACGTATACGCACACAATAATAATGAGCGGCTGACATTGTTGGCTCGTACAGTGACTGTTACCAATGTGTGAGTGATGTAAACTAATTAGCTTGGCCCACTGTACATAACATCGTTTTATCCTATAAAACTAAATTATTTCCAAATAATTAGTATATACCTAAAAATAGTAAACAAACCCCTACAGTTTGACCCTACGATATTGCAAAATCATAACTGTCTGAGCTTTCTATTTCCTATTTCGCGTTTATTCAATGAGATTAAAAAATAAACTACTCGAATAATTCAAATAATCCCTTTATTAAAATTTAAACAAACTTAAAAATCAGACTGTGTAATTAACATTACCATACCTGTATATTCCCTTTTTTCGAACAAAATATTTTAAAGTTAAACCAAAAATACTGGCTTGCACACAAAATATGCACACTATAAATAAATCCAAATACATACCACATATATAATAAATATACTGTGTATAGGTCGCGGCACGTAACTCTAGCGTTGAAAGAAACGTAGAGGCGATAGCTGCGCATGCACATTCTTATTTTTTACTTCTGCGCAATAACGGTCAACGCTAGAGTTTCGTGCCGCGACTTGTAATGGTATTTGCAGAACTGTTCTTTTATTTATTTTAGAACTTGCTACGACTTCATGATGCGTGCTCGCTTCGCTCGCATATTAAATAATACTCTGATTTCTGTCCCCGAAGAGCCGGGCCTCCGCCGCCGCCCTCCTTCGTCGGCCTACGGCCCGGTGCCCATGCCGCACATAAAGGTATTTGGTAGTATAGCAACATTTTATGGCAATCAAACGGTGTATTTTGGTAGAAATAGCGCAATAATTTGCTCATAAAAATTTGGTGATCAATTTACTAAATTTGGGTTTATAGTACAATTTAAAGTGCAGCTCACGACTAAAATAAGTTGTACCATTGCAATTTTAGGTTTTCATTTTTTGGTTGAAGTTTAATTTTTTTGCTGATTCGTATTATTTTAGGTAATAGATGTCACAAAGTTATTTTTGGTGGTCATTATATTTGTCCCCATTTTAAAAGCGTCGTATCTTCGTAAATTTTGGTTTACGTAACAAAAAAAAAATACTTGTCAAATATTTTTTGATAATCTAACTGACGGACTTATTAGATTTTTTCAGGACCTAGAATTCAATAAGGATATAAATTGAGCAATAAGCGGCGCGCGGCGGGACCTGATATCTATTATCTGTGGTTTGTAACATGTCCTGTATGACACGTAGATGTGCCACATAATTTCGCAGCGACGCAGTAGATTCTATGTTACACTGCATGTTAGCTTATCTATACTAATATAGATTTTTTTGTTTGTTTGTACCGAATAAGTTCCAAAACTACCGGATCGATTTTAACCATTTTTTCACCAAAAGAAGCTATCACAATTTTTGCATACGAAGTCGTGGGAGAAGTGCTGGTCCCTTAATAAATCCAAGGCTTAAGGTGACACATCACACGGGCTCGAACTCATTGGTGGGCGTGGCTAAAAAGCACGCTGTCTCACCTGGCATCGTGCCCGACAGAGATAGTATCAGTGATGAGCAGTTAGACGCTAGTCTTCACGCGCGTCTAGTTCGTACGCACACACTCAGCGTTCCGAACCGTTCCGAACAAAAACGAAGTTATATAATACTTTCGTCTGACCTTTTATTTACATGCGCTAAAAATAATAAAATTAACTTTTTCTTTAAAACTTTTACTATCAACTTATAACGTCATCGTCACTACACAATTCGCGAGATTAGTGGCAACAATAATATTGTATAACTATATTGTTTGTTATTGTTGGCCTAGGGTCACGATGTCCTGGACGCTTTCCGCCAGGTCTGCTAATCCCTCGAGAGAAATAAATGGCTGTGAAGCCAGCAGAGTCTGGACGTTGGTCAGCAGACGAATGCTTTATATTGTCATCGTGGTACTGTGGATTTCCTTGGCCTGATAAAGTTTAGGATTTCCTTTTCAGGGCATATCACGTCGGAGTCACTAATTTAGTGGTTGTTGTACACTAACTAAATTAAATTAAAAATGTTCATAATTCTATATAAATTTAGTCAACATAAGGCAGAGAAGTGACAGATCAGAAGAAAAGTAAAAATTATATCGTGAAGGTTTTATGTAAATAAAGTTTCTAAATAAGTAGGTCGCTACACCATATTATAGGGTGTGCGTTTCGATGGCGCGACCACGGCGTTTTTTTTAAAAATAACTATGCCATGATTTTGTAAAAATATGTATGTACGTGGTTCAAATTTCCCAAAACCTTAAATTTGTCAAAGTTATGGTTAAAAAGTTATAAGGGTTTGAATTATTGCATGCCAGGATCAACCTACAAACAGATTATGGCATCAGTAACAAAGACTGTTTATGATCCTAGTACCACCATTACTATATGTGTTGGTAATAGTTCTAAGATTAAAAAGGAAGACATCACTGACTGTGTTTCAGAGTTGTTGAAGTTAAATTGTAACAAAATAATATTGTGTGGTTTTCCATTTTTTGAAAATTTGGGTAATAGAAAAAACAATTATATACATATGTTAAATAACCATGTACATTTTTTAGTAGGTCACTATAGTGACAGACTTATATATCTGGATATCAACACTATTGTTGGTAAACTGAAGTCGACACGGGGTAAGGTGTATCTACCTATTAGATGTAGACACAAAATAGCTCGGCTATTAGCTTATAATATTCACACAGACATAAATAGTATGTCTAAGTTTAGTTCTATTATTAACACTGCGACTATTAGTAGTAATACTAATATACAGGTGACTTTAACCCGTATGCTCCCGGCCGTGCCTCCAGAGGCACGGTGCATTGTTATTTTAATTGTGTCTGTAATTGCGGGTATTGAAGTGCTACATGAATATAGCACTAGTGCTATAAATGTTTACAAACATTGTACTGAGGAGGATCCATGTGTCACCGTGGAGAATTCTCAATTAGGGTATATTAGTATTAGTGATAGGGTCTTGTTGTCTGAGGATGGTACGGGTGTCTCCAGCCTCACTCCAAAAATTAATTTAAACTAGGAAATGAGACAACAGGAGGTACGATTAACAATATTGTTAATGCTACCAACGTATCTTCTTGCACTCAATTAGTTAGTAAAAAAGGGCCTCAGCAGAACACTTTGAAATTATTCCACCAAAATATCCAAGGCATTTCTTCCAAATTATTAGAAATTGAATTGTTTTTAGAAAATAGTAAGTTTGACATTATTTGTTTTACTGAACATTGGCTTAAGGATTACCAAATGCTTATCAATTATGAGAACTATATGGTGGGTAGCTGCTTTAACCGTAAAACTATGCTTCGTGGAGGTTCCCTAATATTAATAAGAAATTGTTTTAAATAAAAGCAACGTAATGACATAGTAGGTCTCTCGGTTGAACATTGTGTTGAACTGTCCTGTGTTGAACTAGATAAGCATGTAATTGTGTGTGTGTACAGACCCCCAAACTATCAAAACTTTTCTTTATTTGAATCAATAACGGAAGATGTGATGGCAAAACTTGCAGTCAGTAATAAATCTACAATTATTTGTGGTGATTTTAATATCAATATTTTAGAAGAATGTGCAAATAGCAGTCGCTTATTAAATCTTTTTAAGTCATTTGACTTGACCAACACTTTTACAGAACCTACTAGAGTCACTCCATCTTCTGCTACTTGTATAGATAATATTTTCTGTGATTGTGATTACTTAGATAAAGCAATAGTAAATTGTCTACCCTCTGACCATAGCGGACAAACTGTAACCTTCAGGTGTAATACACCCCCATTGCAAAAAGTTCAAATTAAATTTAGACCTATAACTTCTAGCAGATTAAATAAGTATAATATTTTGCTACAGAACAAGTTAAGCGTTATGGGCCTTGATAATATTAATATAGATCAATTGTATGATCGTTTCTTTTCAATAGTTCACACGGAATTCAATAAAACTTTTGAAAAGAAGACAAAAAGTATTTGCCCTAAATTCATATTTAGTGATTGGGCAACTAGAGGTATCAGAAAAAGTAGGGAAAGACTATTTGAGCTTTATGGCCTTAAGCCTTATATAAACACTGAAACTTTTAACAAGTATGTTGCTAAGTATTCAAACATTTTTAGAAATACATGCAAGGTTGCTAAAGCACTGCACATTAGCAACAAGATCAAAACAGCAGAAAATAAAATAATGACAGTTTGGAAAGTTATAAATAACGAGACTAACAGGAAGAAAATACGTAGCACTAGCTACACATTAGATACAGCATGTGGTCCTAAAAGCTCTAATCAGGAAGTAGCTCAAGAATTTGTAAAGTTCTTTACCGATATACCACCAAAAACAACGGAGGCTCTTATTTCCTCACCTGAACTCTCATCAATTGGTTTATTAAAGGCGAATGTGTCTGGCTGCCTGGTTGAATTTAAATTTAAACACATTAACCCTATGATTGTTATTAAAACTTTCCGGCAAATAAAAATCAAACTAACCGAAGATCTATGGGGAATGTCTGTCAAAGTTTGTACATCCATACTTGAGACTATAGCCCCTTACTTAGCTTTATTTTTTAATTTATGTGTAGACCAAGGAGTTTTTCCTGATTTAATGAAATACAGTAAAGTCATACCTGTGTTCAAATCCGGGGACAGTAAAGATACTAATAATTATAGACCTGTATCCGTGTTACCAGTTTTCAGCAAGGTTTTTGAAAAAGTAATGCTTAATCAAATGCTCTATCATTTTAACACCAACAGAATCTTACATGATCAACAGTATGGCTTCACCAAGGGACGTTGTACAACTGACGCCGGTGTAACCTTATTAAAACACATATTTACTGCGTGGGAAGAGTGTCAAGACGCCATAGGATTTTTTTGTGACCTCTCCAAAGCGTTTGATTGCGTAAATCACGACACATTACTTTTGAAACTTGAGCATTACGGACTGGGTAAACTTGCACTTAGTTTGGTAAAATCTTATTTGAATGATAGACAACAACATGTTCAAATAAATGGTGTTAACTCACAGGGGTTAAAAGTAAAAATGGGGGTTCCACAAGGCTCAATATTGGGTCCTTTCCTCTTTCTAGTATATATAAATGATCTACCCTATTTACTGAAAAACCAACCTCAAAATATGGTGTTATTGCTGATGACACTTCCCTAATTTTTAAGATAAATAGGCGGGCCCAAAATCTAGATGACGTGAATAATGCCCTACTTCAGGTCCAAAATTGGTTCACAGCAAACAATTTGGTATTAAATGAAAAAAAAACCAAATGCATAAGATTTGCATTACCGAATGTTAAAAGTAGTGATTGTGATATAATATTGAATAAAGAGAAACTTGAATTCGTAGATAAAACGGTTTTCCTGGGGATTACGCTTGATTCAAGGCTACAATGGGGTTCTCATTTGACATCTCTTGCGGGGCGTCTAAGTTCAGCAGCCTATGCCATTAGAAAAATCCGTCAGTATACTGATGTAGATACCGCTAGACTGGTTTATTTTAGTTACTTTCATAGTATAATGTCTTATGGCATTTTGCTGTGGGGACGGGCTGCAGATATTGAGTCTATATTTATTCTGCAGACAAGAGCCATCAGAGCCGTATATAATCTTCATAGGCGCGATTCTCTAAGGGAACTGTTTAAGGATATTGGCATCATGACGTTACATTGTCAATACATCTACAAAAACATAATGTACGTCAGAAAAAATCTGCACCTTTTTGGTAAAAGGGGTGACAGACATAATTACAGTACTAGAAATAGGGACCAACTAGTTCAGCCAGGTTTCAGACTCGCTAAAGTAGACTCATCTTTCATGGGGTACTGTTTGAGATGCTATAATAAAATTCCACAAAGTATTCTTGAACTAAATGAGACGAAATTTAAAACATGCATTAAACGCACACTATGTAAGCAAGCATATTACAAGTTGAGCGATTATATCGCTGATAAAAATGCTTGGCTCAATGCTGGTCCTACTCCACATGGACAGGGGCGCATAAATTGATAGCATTAAATTGTATTGTTGGAGCTGCTGAAGATTGTACAACTATCTTTGCATTGTATAGAATCAATCTCTTTAGTATTATATCAATGCATAGCCCATATTGTGTGAGTACTATGTACTAGAAAGCTATCATTCACTGGAAACCTACGTCTTTTCTTGACTTGAATGTGCCCTGGCGGTTTGGAGTATGTCATGCTCACTCAATTGTCTCGCTGATGGTGGCGCATGTGTCGGATCATTTAGTTCCCTTCAAAATGGTTGAGTTGAATGGTGCTGATCCATGCGTCATGTCCGTGAATGGGCGCTGTCAGTTGTGACTGGTCATCTCTTGGTTGCCATGGCTTATTTGAATGAATTATTTTGAATTGTATTTTTTTTTTGTTTGTGTGTTTTTGCTGTGGACACTTTTACCGTGCACATCTTGCTACATTGTTCTCACATAATATACCATCTCAACGTGAATGATGTAACCAAGATTTTGTAACAATATTCTGATTTAAAAGAGTGTCCATGGAGTTTCTTGCCCGTTCTTCTCCATAGAGATCTACGCTAGGGAATGGGCAACTACAGTACTTTCACAGTTTTTATGTCTTGTGACTGGGACTGTAGCTACATTTAATTTTCATCTTTGTTTCGACAATTCAAAAGTGCCTGTAACTGGCTTACTTGAAATAAATGCTTTGATTTTGATTTTTTTGATTTTGATTTTGAACGTGGCCACGCCATTGAAACGCGGAGAACCGCGCGGCCACGGAAATCTTAAAAACTAAGCGTTGCAGAGACCTGAAATTTAGGTAAATAACAGATTGAATTTGTAAAAAACATATAAAAAAATCCTAGGTTTATATTTCAGGAGCATACGTACGGTATCGCTTATAACCTTCAAAATGATCTGAATGTGAAATTTAAAATTGAAATTAATTAATTTAATTTTAAATTATTTTTTTTACCAAATCTTGCCATAGTTTAAAAAAAAATAATGCCGTGGTCGCGCCATCGAAACGCACACATTATAGGAGAGCAATAAAAATGCACAGGCCCTTCAACTTCAGCGAACAACAAATGACACGTCACTGACGTCATGCATGAAATGAAAAGGACAGAAATATAGTTCTTGTTCTTCTATCAAACAAAGGACATGTCAATATCGCGGTCCCCCTCCCGCACCGCACCGGGGGAAACACTATTCAGTATTTACTATTCTATTTATTATTGCACTCCTATAATGTGTGCGTTTCGATAGCGCGACCACGGCGTTTTTTTTTTTTACCAACGTCCAGACTCTGCTGGATTTATTTCTTTCGAGGGATTAGGTGTGCATGGTGTAACTTCGTTTTTGATCGGGACGGTTCGGAACGCTGTGTGTGTGCGTACGAACTAGACGTGCGTGAAGATTAGCTTCTAACTGCTCATCACTGATACTATCTCTGTCGGGCACGATGCCAGGTGAGACAGCGTGCTTTTTGGTCACGCCCACCAATGAGTTCGAGCCCGTAAGTTGTGTCACCTTAAGAAGGATGCGCTAAGGTAGTCCGTAAAATTCAATTTTATTACGTTTTTTGGAATTTTCAGCTCACAGAATGAGTAAGCTGAAGTGGCAATGGGCAGGTCATACAAGCCGTAGAACTTATGATCGTTGAGGGAGACTGAGACTCAGTTCTTGAGCGGAGACTGCGAATCGACAAACGTAAGGTGGGACGCCCTCGGGCTCGGTGGAGTGACGATCTTTGCAGGGAAGCAAATGGATGAGAGTTGTTGAGAATCGAGTTGAGTGGAGTGCGATTGAGGAGGTCTATGCCCAGCAGTGGACTACTGTAAGCTGATGATGATGTCATGTTTTATGTTGATTAAAATATGATTCGCGACTGCAACAAATATGGCTTTACAAGAGTTAAAAAGCATTAAAATCATCAATACAACCCTCTAAGTTCATTTAATCCCATTGAATGACTTCATGTAATAGTCACAACCTACTAAGACCTACCAACTGACCTGCAAATTGTAAAAACGTAAGAAAATTTGATTCCTGGCGCTTCCTCTTAATTAGTGTTTTCATTAATTTTCTTTCAGGACCTTGACAACTGATGATAGACTGTTTTACCTTTTCAAACAAACTTCTGCAGATGTTAGAGTAGAGGGAGTAAGTGAAGTAGTTCCTCAGTATATTCAGCCGTTCTTCAATCTCTTCTACCTTTTCAGTATTATCGATGGTAGCCACGAACAAACCTTCGAACCAGCCCAGCGAATATTGGTACATTGGATCAATATTCGCCAACGACGCTGAAAGAAATGTCAAAACCTTGCCTAAAGTCTACATCTTCGAACCTTCAAGTTTTAGGTTTGTTTAAAGAAATACATATTTTTACAATCTTTCTCTTCGCTACTGCAACACATCGTTAAAAACTTACCGATGAGGAAAAATAGATTTGTGGAATGCTCGGCAATTGGCACGTAGTCGTCTCGAGCGACGTCAATAGCTGCCTCAGTTATCATGGCCACCTCCTGCTTCTCTTTGATCTCATTCGCCATCTCTTTGGCTGAGTTCAGGATCTAATATTTACAATTAATGTAAAATAGTAAATTAGAACTGCTGAGCAGATCGCATTCCCTATCCAGGTAACGGTGAATGCAACAGGCACTGCCCTAATAGCCGCAAGCTATTTACTAAATGAACGGATTTAAGTATTGCATGAAAAAGTGAATTGTTATAATCATAAATCTTCATATCTCGACATTTCGTTACCTGGACAGCTTCTTCATCTTCCAATAAATGTTCGGAAGTGGACAGTACAGTCAATATTTTCTTTTCAATGTCCTGTAAGAGCCTTCGATGCTCGGCACTTTGCGTAGTGAGGTCAGTCTTGGCTTGCTGTAGATCGGGCCGCTCCCGGGCAACCACCCGCGCCAGCAGCTGAGCTTGCAGCCCATCCATGGCCAACATAAAGTTGACGAGAGTCACTCGCACGCCTACTTCGGGTAAGTAATGCGGGTTCGCCAATTTTGTACTGATATATAATCTAAGAAATAAATGTTAGTTTTACAATTTGAGACCCTAAATGGGATACACCAAGCGGTTCGTTAACATGTGAACATAAAATCAAAATAAAGCGGAAGTATCGTTATAGGTTGAATTTTTAGCAACCTTCACAAGTTCACAAATACATGAGAAACATTTGTGTCGAACATTTATAAATTTAAATTTAAATTAAATTAAATATTTGTTTATATAAGGCAAATAGGCCCAATTGTTAGTAACATAACATTATTCCTAAAAACTATTGTTAGTAAACAAAACACAGAAACGCAAAAAATACAAAAAGAAAATTGGGAGGTTAGGTGTGGTCTTCTGACCAGCACCTCCACAGCGTGCGACAACCAAGGTGCGTCGAACTTCTCTATCAACACACTTAGGATGCTGTTAGAACTAGACCGTACTCTTGATAAGATGGAGTTTGTCTTTTTGCGCATTATGGCGTAAAAATCATCAGTATGCGCTAAAGCGAACATACCGGACGCACTACAATATTATGTACTTACTTAAAATCTTTACTGTATTCAACAATGCTGTCACCAATTTTAATGCAGAGAGCTCCACCTTGTCGGAAAGTCTGTTGTTGAAGTAGAGGCTCCAACATTGGATCCAACTCCTCCAATACATTTTCTAGCAAAACCTGAGTGCAAAACAAATCTTATAAGCGCTGAAGACTTGAATAAATAGTCGAGTGCAATTATAGACAAATAATACTCAAAAGGTGGAACGAAGTTTATAGTGGTCCGATTTTCATGGGACTTTTTTATTGAGTTCCTGGAGGAGAGGAGAAGAAAGTAAAAAAAAAAAATTGCCGCTCGCGACATATTTTTTTTTTTTTGAATTTTATTAGGAACTCAATAAAAAAAGTCCCATGAAAATCCGACCACTATAAACTTTGTTCCACCTTATTGTCTAATTGCACTCGATTAGATGCAAATAGAACGCGGTCAAACGATGACATCGTGACATAATTATACAGGGTTAGTTTTGATTTGACCGGCCAAATTTTCAGGGATGGTTTAGAATCGATAATATTTTCGAAATAATAAAAAAAAACAACATTTTAAAAATAAAATTTAATTCCTATCCACCACTAAAAAGCGAATGTGTGGATATTGCAACAGCACAATTCAGTTCAACAACCTAGATAGGTAGCAGTTAGCACACACATAAATTTGGCGGTGCTTGCACGTAAACAAGTGCATTGATTCCCACTAGGTTTATATTTTAGGAAATTTTTAGGACATTTTTAAATGAATGCTATTATTTTACTTTATACTGGCTGACGTCCCGCGGTTTCACCCGCGTAGTTCACGTTCCCGTGGGAGTTCGGGAATAAAATGTAGCCTATAGCACTCACGAATAATGTAGCTTTCTACCAGTGAAACAATTTTTATAATTGGTTCATTACTTCCGGATATTACCCCTTACATACAAACTTACAAACATACAAACTTACAATAAATGTTACCTCTTTAAAATATTAGTATAGATTTTTCGAAAATAATATTTTAAGTGCACTTTTGATTTGATATCTAGATCTTAATTTTAAATTTTGGCAGGTCATTGCATGAATGAACCCTGTATATTCTGCAATCACGATCGACATCCATCAACCTTGGACTGATAGCACCTTGAAACAAGATGAACTTCATACCGGCTGTCCAAATTGCACAGCGTTTTCCAAGACGCGACCCAAGTCAGCCTGCGTCATACGAACAATGCTGATATTGTTGGGTTTTTCCATATTTTTGATCCAGCGATTGGCTTGGCCTTGAGGATCAATCATCAAAGGCCAACGTCGAGCAGTCCTGTATCACATTATCATAAATTAATATAATTAATAAATAATATAAAATAATAAATATTATATTGTATGTATTAGTTTAGTGTATAAAATAAGTTAATTTAAGTTTTTAACTGTATTGTTTTTGCACGTAAGTATACACTCTTCTGCAAATCGCGGAACAGAAATAAGGTTTGCTGTAAGAAAACCCAATTCTGGGTTAAGCTCGCCGTTGTACATAAGCTATATATTTTAATTTGTGTGTATTTTTTTTTTTAATTTTGTGTGCAATAAAGAATATGAATATGAAAATAATTAATTAATTAATTTAAGCTAAATTTAAGAACTTGCACTGCTAGTCTGCAGTCTTAAATATTTGTAAATCGTCGGCAGATTGCACACGACTACTTTTTACCCAGAAACAGAATGTTATGCATGCCTAGAATATCATTTTTTTTTTATTCAAGGTTTATTTAATAGCATTACACCATTTTAATTACCGTATTATTTCCCACAAGATTCTTACTTCGTTGACATTGTACATGAAAGGTTAAGCTAACAAACACATTTTCGCAATATAATAAAAACATAGGTAGAAATTATATCACCCAAATTATTTAACTTGTTAACTATGTTTATTTATTTATTTAACGATTTATGTACACACTAAATACAGAAAAGAAGAAAGGAATAGAAAAATAGGTACAAAGGTGATGCTTATTTCTAAAGAAATCTCTTCCAGCATAACTGCGAAAGGAGAGTAGATAAAAAGAGATGTAGACATAGTGTGTAAAAGATGAGAAAATAGAATACATAAAAACTTAAAGCAAGTAAAGAATTTAAATATAACATACAATATAAGAATATACTTACATACATACAAGACAAAATATATAACACAAATATGAACTACAAAATAATATATAATAATAAACACTTATGCAACTATGACGAATTGGACAGATAATGTACTTTCACTCTTCTTTTGAAGACTGCAATAGTTTGGCAGTCTCTAATATCAGGCGGAAGAGAATTCCGCAACCGCACAGCGTGTACAGTAAAGGAGTAGGAGTAGAAATCGGTAGAGTGGGGAGGGGATTTAAGGAGATTCCTAAGATGCGACCGGCAAGGTGCATCAAAGGGATGGGAGTAAGAAAAGCGTTCCCGTATATAGGATGGAGTTTTAGGGTTATGAAGGATGTTAAATAGCAGAAACATAACACAACAACACAACACAACATAACTACTGCACTCAAAATGGTGAAGGAAACATCGTGACATTGCATTTCCGAGAACCAATAATTCGAAGACGTGTCATCTACATTTCACAATGCACAATTTTACGGTTTCACTTTGACAGATTATAACCTGCCGAAAAATAATGCGTCATATTGTAAGCAGTATGTTCAGTTGACAATATTTCTACAGTTTACAATCTCTCTATACAGATTACAATCTAATGGTTTTTACAATGTGACGCCGACATATACATGTCATGGTACGCGTGGTTCAGCGCCGGTCGTGGTGTACACCGTCGAATTGTACACAATTCCTAGGAAATGTTTAAAATTCCGAGCCTACTTAGGAAATGTGTAAAATAATGTTTCAAAGATTCTCTAATAAATACATTTCCTGGGAAATGTATGCATTTCCTAGGAATTGTATGTAATTCCGAAATGATACTAGAAAATGTATAAAAACGAATGCTCTCTGTGAATAAAATAAATAAAACACGTTTGACAACTGAAATCAGAATTTATATTAAGATGGTTTGCACTACTGTTTCGAAATTTGAATGTGGGTTGTCCCAAGTCGGTGTAGCATTTTTTTTAAGCTAAACATTTTAAAGTGTTAACTATTATTTTTAAAATGCGTTTATATATTCCCCCTTAAAAATATCAAGAATGTAACACATTTCCGATCGCTCTTTATGAAATGTATAGATATCCTAGAAAAAATGCATATTATAAAATATATCATACATTTCCTATGTATTTTAGCAATTGTATACATTTCCTAGGAATTGTATACAATGACGGATTTCATACATTTCCGGTGACATGTATATTGCTAATCTCGAATGTGCGATGTAAGATTTTAGCTCGAATGTTGCGAGCTACACTCACTTGATGATGATGGCGCTCTCCACACTGAAGTCGTCGGCGGGCAGCCCGTCGATGTTCCACTGCTGGATGGTGACGGGCTCGCCCAGCACCTTGATGAGACTGTAGTCCAGGGTGCACACGATGCCGCACTTGTGACACGCTTGTGCCCAAGATAACATCTACCGGTGAGAGCGTTTTAGGATTAACTAGCTGACCCGCGCAACTTCGTCTGCGTCACATGAGAGAAAAAGAGGGTTAGAGAGAGTGTGAACCTTAAAAGATATACATTATGCTATCGCGGATTTTTTTTTACTTTTTACAACAATACTCCCTCAAACATGATAAACGGTTACGGCTTATCGGCTATACGTCTCAAAATAAATAAATTTTCTCTGTATTTGCAATAATAATCATTGATACTCCGCTACTACATTAGTGTAATCGCGGTGATAAGATTTTTCGACCCCTCGCATCTGACTCATGCGAGGGGTCGAAAAATCTTATCACCGCGATTCAGAAAATGAACAACGTCATCTATCGACCATGATGTGAAACTGCTAAAATATAATGCATGGAAATCTCTTTTAGTAATTAGTACCATTTTAGTACAATAGATGTCACTGCATCTTACATTTCATGATTAATTCTTCTTGAACACTTTAAAGTCTTTTGATAGTAAATTAACCGATTACGATGAAACAAAAACTAAATAATACTTCAAGATATGTACAATTTTTATATAAAAAAGTTATCTACATTGGTTGCGTAAATTTTACGGAATGCTTGATCATCGAAACAGACAAACAGATAAACAGACAAAAATTCCAAAAATGCTGGAAATGAGTTCTGTTGGTTATCCTTTAACACCCTGGCATTTTTTTTTCGAAATCATTTCGATGTACAAAAACGATTTTTCTACAGATGTATTATATGTATATAGATAAGTTTTTAGGTTGAGATTAAAAAAGTTACTCAGCACGTACTTTGCATAAAGCAAAAGCATAATATAAGATACTGAAATAGCTTTTACTGTTCCCACTCGGTGAGAGGGAGTGGGAACAGTTGGTGGTGGTGTACCACGCGGCCGAGTGCTTGTTCGTAGATGTCACACGTCATGTTTTCGTAGGCTTAGAACTATTTTTGATATTGGCCTACAAATGTCATACTACAATAGTGCACAATAGAGATGGGCTTATGTACATAAACCAAAGTAAGTGCTAAGTACATAATGTTTATTCTAGGGATGCATCCGATCCGATACCGATACATCGGCGATACCGCGAGTTTTCCGATATGTCGGAATCGGCGATATTAAATTTGCCGATACACCGATACTTTATGAATTTGAAGCACAAAAGTATTTCAGTTTCCAAATGAGTTCTGTTGCATCTGAAAGACCTCTCGTCCAAACAAACTGACGAAATCGGCTTTTACCTCATCATCAGCCTATTAATGTTCCCACTGCTGGGACACAGGCCTCCTCTCTGTGAGAGGGAATGGGCTATAATCCACCACGCGGGCCCAGTGCGTATTGGTAGATGTCACATGTCTTCGAATTTTTGGTTCTAGGTCATGCCGGTTTCCTCACGATGTTTTCCTTCACCGTTTTGAGAGCAGCGGTGATGAAATAAATTACACAAAGTAATGCGCCTGCCTGGGTTCGAACTCACGACTTACTGTTCGTAAGTCGGGGCCGCCACCACTGGGCCACCACTGCTCCTTACCTGCTGCTTTTACCTAATAATTAAAAACTGTTGTGTGTATCTAAATAAAAATTTCATAATTGTGAATTTTAATTATTAAGTTGTGTTTCCTGAAAACAATTAATATTATTCAAAATTTATAGAAGTAACAGCCCTTAAATATATTATAACATACCTGAGTATTTCTAAAAGTTGCTGTAAATGGTCCGAGATACGCGATGATACCAGCGGCAATTAAGATGTCCCCTGAAAATACAATAAAATCAAATAGAACAAAAATAAATTAATAATTATGAAATATTCTTACATACAGAGTTTCCTCCGTGCATCGAAAAGCATGTTAAGCCGTTGGTCCCGGCTGGCACTTCATCATTTGTAGATCTTTGACAATCGTTACAGATAGTCAGTGGCCCGAAAGTTTGCCAACCAGTCTAACCAAAAGTTATCGTATTACCTTATAGTCGTCATCTTGTAGTTTTTCCTGGAAAGTTTTCCGGGAGTTTTGAAAATTGGTGATTTTGTAGTTTTTGATGTGCTCTTTCCGAATTTTCATTTTGCCACCTCGTATCTTTGCCACTCGCGCCGCCATATTGGAAAAATGGCACCCAAAATCAAAAATAAGGAACTTTATAAGAGGTTTCTGTGCATAAGTGATTTTGGGTCCTTTTATAATGTAGAATAATTATCAAGGCTTTTGATTGGAAGCTAACGCAACGCAACGGGGTGTTGTTAGAATTTCAACCCTTAAGGGGTGTGAGGGGGATGAAACTTTGTTTATAATTAAAGTTCCTTATTTTTTAAAGTTAAAATCACTAATAGGTAATCCGTTGGTGGTAACGTAAATCGTTGTTTTTTTTATTTCAACCCACAAGGGAGTGAAAAGGGCATGAAGTGGTTCATTTGCTACAGAAGAAACCCAAACTTCATAGAAACGTGTGTCTGGCGTAACAGGGCTAGATTTTTTCCAAAAAATAAGCATTTGGGAAGGTTTCACGAGCCCAATGGCCAAATTAGTAAAATCCGACAATGTTTATACATTTTAGGTTATATTATCATTTAAGTTCGTATCTTTGCCGCTCGCGCCGCCATATTGGAAAATGGCACCGAAAAACAGTTTTTGACGATATCTTCTTCCCGACTTATTGCACAACTGCCTATGCCCGTGGCTTCGCCTGCGTGGAGTTTGGGAATTGCCCACAGGATCTTACTTCTTGGGTAATAATCCATATAATTAATAATATAATTAATTTTTACTATATTTCCTAAACTGAAGAAGTTATCTATGCGATTTTTTGTGTTATTGGTTTTAAATATAGATCTAAATTTTGACACGAATTTCGTTAAAATATCTCTATTAGTTAAAAATGACATTTTCATACTACGTAATTATTTGAGACCAATTTTCTTAGTATTTTCTTTCCCCTTTTAAAAGAACACGAATCAGTCTTGTAAGGACTCTAATAAGAAAACCAACTAAAAGTACCTCTTTTAAAAGCTAATTAGAAACTTTAGAACAATAACTTAATTATAAAATAACCTAAAATATGTAAACGTTGTCGGATTTTACCAATTTGGCCATTGCTGCGAGACGTGATAATTGGGCTCGTGAAACCTTCCCAAATGCTCTAATTTATGGCAGAATTCTAACCCTGTTACGCCAGACCCAAGTTTCTATGGAGTTTGGGTTTCTTCTTTAGCAAATGACCCACTTCAATACAAAACTTCATGCCCTTTTCACTCCCTTGTGAATTGAAATAAAAAAAAACAACAATTTACGTTGTGTTAGTTACCTAATAGTGATTTTAACTTAAAAAAATAAGGAACTTTAATTATAAACAAAGTTTCATCCCCTCTTTACCCCCTTAAGGGTTGAAATTCTAACAATACCGTTGCGTTGCGTTAGCTTCCAATCAAAAGCCTTAATAATTATTCCACATTCTAAAGGACCCAAAATCAGTTTTGCACAGAAACCTCTACGCAAAACTGATTTTGGGTGCCATTTTTCCAATAAGGCGGCGCGAGCGGCAAAGATACGAGGGGTGGCAAAATGAAAATTCGAAAAGATCACATCAAAATCTACAAAATCACCAATTATCAAAACTCCCGGTAAATTTTCCAGGTAACCCCTCTTTTTGAGCCCCAAATGACTAGACTAGTACTAACTGGGTTGTAGAGGGTAGATAGGCAGTGGCTCCATGTATAATACTATAGTGTTCAGGTGTTTCCGGTTAGATTGGAAGCCGACCCCAGTCCCCAACATTGATACGGACAGAACAGATAATGATTGTCTTGGTCACCAAGATACCGGCTGTATCGGATCATTCCCACTAGTTCTACTACACAGTTCTACGGTAGAACTAGTGGGATTTTTTTAGGGTTTCGTACCCAAAGGGTAAAAACGGAACCCTATTACTAAGACTTCGTTGTCTGTCCGTCTGTCCGTCTGTCCGTCTGTCCGTCTGTCCGTCTGTCTGTCACCAGGCTGTATCTCATGAACCGTGACAGCTAGACAGTTGAAATTTTCACAGATGATGTATTTCTGTTGCCGCTATAACAACAAATACTAAAAACAGAATAAAATTAATGTTTAAGGGGGGCTCCCATACAACAAACGTGATTTTTTTGCCGTTTTGTCTAATGTATAGATAATGGTACGGAACCCTTCGTGCGCGAGTCCGACTCGCACTTGGCCGGTTTTTTTTTTCCCACTAGTCCTACCGATTTCAGGTAGTACTAAATCGTAGAACTAGTGGGAACAAAATGTCCCATTAGTTCCACTGTTCCCTTATACAATTTTACGTTAGAACTAATGGGAATTTGTGTTCCCACTAGTCCTACGATATAACGTGTTACAAAAACGAATAACTAACGAGGGACCAACATTTCCCATTACTTCTACCTGTTCTATCACACAGTTTACTAGAAGATTTAAAAGAAGCTACTACTGGTCGAGTAGAACTAAGATAAATATTTTTGCCCATGGTACCATGGCAAATATTGACTGAAATCGTCTTTTTTTTTTTGCGACTAAAAGTACTAGGATAGCATAAATTCAAGGTGTTCTTTATTCAAACGAGGTAGGTAGTTAGGTAGGGTAGGTAGGTAGAGTAGGGTAGGTAGGAAGTTAGGTGGGTAGGATAGAGTAATAAAAAGTATAAGGAGGTAATAGGTAGGAAAAGTGAATTGGAAAGCAGCATTTTCATGATTTTTTATTCATATTATTCTTTATAATTTGATGCTAGAACCTGGTAAAAGTAAGTTGTGCCTACACACTTTGGATTTATGCTAGCCTAGTACTTTTAGTCGCCAAAGACGATTTTATTAATTTTATTTTATGGTACTATGACAACAATATTTATCTTAGTTCTCCTCGACCAAGTAGCTCCCTTTATTACTTTGGTCTTTTAATTAGTTCTAGTAATAGAACAGTACAACTACGAGTAATGGGGAAATGTTGGTCTCAGTAGTTCTTTGTTTTTGTACCACGTTATAGTAGGACTAGTGGGAACGAAAATTCCCATTAGTTCTACAGTAACTTTCAGTAGAACTAGTGGGACTTTTTGTTCCCACTAGTTCTACGATTTAAGGTGGTACAAAATCGTAGAACTAGTGGGAAAAAAAATCCCACTAGTTCTACTACACAGTTCTACGGTAGAACTAGTGGGATTTTTTTTCCCACTAGTTCTACGATTTTGTACCACCTTAAATCGTAGAACTAGTGGGAACAAAAAGTCCCACTAGTTATAATGATCTGCTGTATCTACGTATATATAGTTTGGGATCCGCTGTAAATCTGTTAAAAGTCTTCTTCAGTCTTAAGGCCCGGTCACACCGGATGCATAGCGTAGAGGAACGGCAACGTCGCACACGCGCCTGCAGTGATGACGTTGTATTATATAGCGCTCCCTGTTAGATGCCAAACCGGGCACGCACGCAGACGCATCGGTCATTGCTGCACGTACGCACGCACGGCAGGTTGTATTTATTTACAAACAGAATATAGTTTACGAGTGTTTTTTTTCGCAATGGAGACAATTTTAAAGGAAAAACTAATAGAAATAGTTCGCAAATAACAGTGTATCTACAACACCAAACAAAGAGTACAAAAATAAAAGTTATAAATTATTTTTATGACCCAAAGTCTTTTTGTAGCAGCAGAAGATTCTTGGCATAGTAGCAACAAAAACGCTTCTTCATCAGAAGAACTGCTGTTGTCTAACATCTTCTCGCCAAATGCTTTCAACTCAATATGGCTGCTGACAATGTGGCTGTGTTGCAGTTACCTGCGTGACGTGATGTGTGCGCGCGCGACGTGTGTTGCACCGGTCTTACCAGTGTGACAGGGCACGCACGTGCGTGCGAACGTCACGTCGCACGTCACGTCACGCTACGCATCCGGTGTGACCGGGCCTACCTGTCAGAGAGTTGTAAGTATCGCGCAATTCCTTGGCGATTTGCGTCCATCGGTTCTTCTCCCCGCCGAGGCCGGAGATGAGCATCTCGGCTCGCTTAAGTTTGTTGCTGCAGTCCATCACCTCGTCGTCTAGAATCTTCTGTTGGCGACTCTGTTCGGATAGGACGTCTACTAGCTTCTTGAGTTTTTGTTGTACCTAATAAAAGAAAAGTATATTATTTTATACATCTACATTTTTAATAAAAGTAAAAAAAACTTTTTTAAAAACAATATTTTATTAAAATGCGCTAAAAAGAATAAAATAAGCATTTCCTTAACTTATACATCATCACACAACTTATATGATATAAAAGCTTGTCGCGAGAGTTACGTACAAAGTGATAATGCGCATAGAAATCTTCGTCACTGTTCGGCAACGGTCGTATTCCCCGAGCGTCGGAAGACGATATGTACAGTAAGCGTTTATAAGTGCTGAGGTACGCTAAGGATTGTATTGCTGTGAACGCACGGTCGAGCGTCCGTGCGTCTATATGTGTAAGTGGTCTCAATACAGTACGCACACCACAGCCACAGAGTTCGCCCAATCGCATGTCGCGCGTCACACTCCACGAAACATAAGAATATATTTCCGTTTCTTTTATTATACACGCAGCAAACCTTATTTGTGTAGCGACCTGTTCTTACCATTGGATAGTTAAAATTCACATCTATTGACCATGTGTTGATAGCTGTTGGGGTAATCAGTAGGATTCACGATCAAAGAGATCCGAGTTCAAATCCTGTTAACCATGTGTGGGGTTTTTGTTTCTTGGTAACATTAGTTATTGGTTATTTATTTTTTATAAGAATAAGTTAAATATTAGTAAAAAAAAAACATAGTATTATTATTCAACTATTTATTTATTATTTTAGCTGTTCGGTGTTGGAAGGTGGAAATAAAAAAGTCGTGGTGAATGATAACAAAAATGTTTATTCGTTTTATTATTATTAAATACTATATAAAGCTCGATTACCACTCACTCACTGACATAATTGTTCTCCCAGATGGTGGATGGGGAGGTGGGTATATTTTGACAGATTCGTAAACAAGTAACTCCCGCGAGTATGGGAAAAGTGCCAAACCTCCCCTTTTCGCCCCCCTTCCTCCCCCTCTCTATCGTATCTCGGAAACAAAGAGACCCGTATTTTTCGTTTTTTACGGATTCGTATAGAGGAGGCTCGGAGAAGTAAAAACCAGTTTGCAAAATTGACCCCTTTTTCCCCCTTCTCCCCCCTTTAGGCGGATCTCGGAAGTTGAGAGACTTGGAACATTTTTTTTTTCAGATTCGTATAGAGAAAGCTCGGAAAAGTAAAAATCAGTTTTCAAAAGTTGATCCACTTATCCCACTTCTCCCCCCTTTAGGCGGATCTCGGAAGTTGAGAGACTTGGAACATTTTTGTTTTCAGATTCGTAAGAAGGGGCCTAGAGTTAGTCAAAATCATTTTTCAAAACTCCCCACTCTCCCCTCCTTCACCCCTCGCCCCATCGTATCTCGGAAACTAGGACACGTAGCGGCTTTTTGATTTTTACTATAAATTATTAATGAGGAGCGTCTAAAGTCTCAGTCTGCGCGCGCGCTCCCACCGTGCGAACGTGAGTGAGTGTTTACGAGTAACGAATAAAATACTAGCACTATTATTACGTATCTCGAGGCGTCGTAATGGTTCAGTGTAAATTGTGTAAGCTGTCACTGGCCCGAGTTAAAGGGGACAGTACCATTAAGTGTAACGGGGAGTGTGAGGGTGTCTTCCACAAAAAATGTACGATTAAAATCAAGGGATTCAGTGGTCTTTGTGATGAATGCCAAGTCTCGCAAACCCACCGGCCGTCGCCCATAGAAGTCGATATGTCGAAGACCACGCCGGAGAAATTGTTAGCTGAAGTTAACGAAAAGCTAGCAATAGTCTTTAACATGAAAAAGACTCTGGAGGCAATGTCTGAAGACATAAGTTTCTACGCTGACAAATACCAAGAGTTAATAGAAGAAAAGGAAAAAACCGATAAGAAGATTAAAGCGCTGGAACATAAGAACGTGCATTTGGAGACCAGTAACAAAGCTCTGGAAGAAAGGATAGCTTATCTAGAAGTACGTGAGAAAGAAAAAAATGTAGAAATATTTGGCTTAGAGGAACAGCAAAACGAGAATCTAGAAAATACGATTAAAATAATAGCAAGTAAGCTAGGTGTGGCTGATGGCATGATATGTGAGGCAAGGAGGGTGGGCGAAGAAGTTAAAGTCGAGAACAACCAGCGCGAGAAAAAACCGCGGCCAATTGTTATTACATTGGCTACGCGAACTGCCCGCGACAAATGGCTAGCTACACGAAAAACCCACCAGCTAAACAATAATGATATATCTGCCAGCGGAAATAACCAACGTATTTATGTGAATGAGGATCTTACGAAACACACGCGCAATTTATTATGGACTGCAAAAAATGAGCTGAAACCAACATTTAAATACATTTGGGTGCAAAATGGAAGGGTGCTGATAAAAAAAGATGACCCGAATGATTCAAAAATAAGATCAATTCGCACCTTAAGCGATATAAACGTACACGTAGCAAATAAGTGACGTGTTTAATGTACAATGTTATTATAACTGGATACTCATTTTATTCGATTTCGACGAGCAGGCATCATACGTCAACTCTAATGTTAAATACAGTAAGTACACATGTGTAGATAGCTGGCAAAAAGAATTACTAAAATCGGATAATAATCTGAATATTATTCATGTAAACATAAGATCGCTCAGAAAGAATTTTAATGAATTACTTGTCTTAATAAATAATAGCCAGGAGAAACTGGATATAATAGCACTAACAGAGATTAATATACGGCAACAGGAATTATCTTTATACAATATAGAAGGATATGACACATACATAAGTACAAGAGAAACTAGAAGAGGAGGAGGGATATTGTTATATGTAAACAACAAACTAAACTTTACTGCAAACATAATTAAATCCAATTATTACGAGATGATACATGGGCAGCTTTTTCAAGAGGGAATGAGAGTTATTCATATTGTGGTTATCTACAGGCCACCAATGACAAATAAACATGGATTTAATGATGAAGTACACAAGTTACTGTCCGAGATTCCAGCGGGCTGTGAGGTGATATTGATCGGCGATACGAACATAGATCTATTGCGCAAAACCGGTTCCAGTGCGATTAGTAAATACACAAACAATATGAGCGAAATTGGGATGGAATGTGCCATAAGTGATGTAACGCGGGAGGAGGTGTACGGAGAAAAAGTGACACGGTCGTGCATCGATCATGTGTGGGTTCGAACTCAACGTGCAATATCTTCGTATGTGTTAACGTGTAAGTTGTCGGATCACTATGTTATCGGTGTGTGCGTGGCTAGTAACTCGGAATCGAGCTGTTATCCATCAAGTTGTGTGCATTCTCATAGGACTGTTATATGTGATAATAAGGTATTAGAAAGACTTGAAAATGTATCATGGTCAGAGCTTTTGAATTGTAAATGCCCATTAGACTTGTACAACAGACTTTGTTCAATATTCTCTAATGTTTATGATGAGGCTAAAATCCAAGTATCTGTCTGTAATAAGCGAAAAAGTAAACCCTGGATTACAAAACAACTTAAAAACATGATTAGTACCAGGGACAAGCTGTTTAGATATTGGAAAAGTAAACCGAAAGATATGAACTTGCGGATTCAGTATACTAGGCACAGAAATAGGGTAAATAAATGTATTAATAAAGCGAAAAATAAATACCGTCAGGAAGAAATAAAAAAGTGTAACAAAAATATTAGGAAAATTTGGGCTAAAATCAACTCGTGGATAGAAAGAGAGAAAAAGAGTGTAGATTCTGTTGTTTTAAAATATCTAGTAAAGACGGAAAGTACAATTAATATTTGTAATAAATTTTCTCAAACATTTACCAAAGAAATTCTAGATTTAAATTAATTGGTTTTTAGAATGTTTTAGGGGTTCTTAAGGGTTTATACTGTATACTGATATAGGGGTAGTTGTAACGGATTTTCCAATTATTTTAAGGATTCCTATGGATTCTCAAAATTTTATGATGGTAAGGAATACTTCTCAAGAACACGACAACACGCGAGCTGCGCGCAGCTCGCGCACCCACGCAAAT
Organism: Xestia xanthographa; assembly: GCA_905147715.2. Classification (NCBI taxonomy): domain Eukaryota; kingdom Metazoa; phylum Arthropoda; class Insecta; order Lepidoptera; family Noctuidae; genus Xestia; species Xestia xanthographa. The sequence continues at coordinate 7,925,055 of LR990655.1, forward strand.
ACTAGTTTATTTATAAAATTAACAAACTTTCATGATAATTGTAACGTCACATTCCTACCTAGATGTAAAAAAGTTCTCTTGTAACCGATCATAAGATTTTTTATTGTATACGGTATACCCACTTACTTTCAATTCATAATAACATACTTAAGTAACAAGGAAAGGATATTCTAATCACACAAATATAACATATAGTTGATACCCACTTATTATAGGTATCGGTAATCAGCAGAGTTTATTGAAATCTAATATAAATAATTTAGACTTTATGAATATATTTTTTTGTGACGTCACAATAAATGTAACTAGTATTGAGGTTATAGTTTAACTGTTCATTTTCCCGAAGAAAAGAAGATTGAAACTAAACCTCAATTTAAGATCATTAATATAATTACGGATAAGTTAATATTCACTAAATATTTTGTTACACATCTTGTTATTCTTGCGCCATAAATGAAGCCTACCCTTTTGACTTTATTTAAAAAGTCAGTTTTTTGAGTCTTCTCATGGTTGTATTCTAGTAAAAATCTAAATAATCCCGTGCGAAACGTAATCGTTCCTTTATAACTCTTTCTGTCAAAAAGGGCTTCTTAGCTGGTCTTCGTGATACAAGCCTTCAGCGTGGAGGGCACGGCGAACAGTTTGCGATGAGGTGTCAAATAATTCCACAAAGTGTCTCGTAGGTGTGAAACCATTTATTTCTTATTCGCCAACCATATATTATGTCGTCGCTGCGCATCGATAATAAGCGACGGCTTTCCACTTCACAGTATTCCTCTAAAACAAAAAAATGATGTTAGGCAGCTATAATAAAATACTGAAGTTATCATTCACTCTGCGTTTATAAATCCATTAATTAACACTAATTATTTATCTTTTATGCCTCATGATGGATTTAAAATCAATTTATTAATCCCTAAGTCACCAAATAAATAAACAATAACAAAGTAGGCTTTAATTTTTAATAAAACTTTGTTACAATAATTCATAAATATAATACTCACATTAGTCCGGTTTCTTCAGATATTTATGTTCTATTAAGACCACTTTTATGCAGCACGATAATATCAGTCGCCCTCGCCTCAATATCAATATTTGCTTGCATTTTGAGAAATACCAACAACAATACCGCTATCTATTAAACCACACGTCACTAACCAAATTTAACATAACCAAACGACAACGTTCATTTCGATCAAGTAAAATATTCATAAAACTCAGGTTTACCTCACAGAAATACAAATTCTTGACTTATTTTTCTATGATCTACCTTCTTCTAACTTTATGAAATGTGTGAACAAAGCGAGAATATTTTTCTGTCCCATTACTTCCAATCGAGTAAACACAAGCATTTGTTTTGAAAACTTAAGAAAGAAATTTGTTTCTATTAATGTATTTAAACCTAAAAATAATAATAAAAAATTTAAAGAAACCGGTAAATATCTTTTTCAAGCTAAATATATTAATTACATCTACAAAATGAAAAGTCTAAAAGTAACATCGTGAGATTTGAACTCACGACTTACTGATTCATTCTTAGATGTGGACGCGCCTAACCACTAGGCCATCTTGACTTATATTTCCATGTTGAAATTTTGGACTACATTTACTTGTAGATGACAATGTCTATTTTCTTGAAAGTAGAAGGTCGTAAGTCAAACTAAACGTCAAGGCTATTGCTTTGTGAGATTGCCTATCGACTTTTGGTCGACACTGTATATAGAGTGGTTAAGGTGATATGTTGAAAAAAATGTGGTTTTTCTATTTCGTGTAACTTGTTGAGTATGTAGAATAGGCATCTAACATTTTGGTATGTTTTTTGACTCTTTGGTCTAGTATCGTGTAAAAGGAATACACGACTAAATGATTTTTTCTCGATTCAAAAAAATTGCAAAGTTACATCTATTTTTTTACTTTTTTCTACATCACGGCGTAACGCTTAAGAGATGTTCAACGGAATTTACTTTAAAACATAGAAAATTATCATATCAAAGTTTACTCAAAGTCATTTTAAATGTTATACCTTTATTCTGTTAAAAATAGAGTAAATTTGTTTTGGCACATACGTCTTTTTATTCCGAGCGCACGCACATTGTAGCTATCTCTTCTTTTGTGTTTCAAAAGTAATTGCATCACTTTCGCTCGCTCAGAAGATCAGTCGCCCGGTGCACTTCATCGACGACGAACCTATGACATTTGTTTGCAGATCGGTGCTATCGGATTTTCGTGATTTTACTAATTGTTTATACAGTAAAATTTAGTAGATTGTTCGTTAATTAGTGTTGAATAGGTATATAAAGACTATTCTTGCGATTAATTTTATAAATATAAAAATGACTAAAATAAACTTAAAATTTATTTTGGGTTAGAATTATGTCAAAAATACGTCAAATACTATGACCGCGTATGACACACTTAGAGCAGAAAAAATATTGGAGCAGCATTTAAATTGCGAAAAAAGGTGAGTTTAGTCGAAATTCATTTTTTGATCTTTATTGAGGCATGGTTTATTGTGAGTGATTAAATATAATATATTTTTTTAATTTATTTATTAAAACTTTATGCACATAATGTACAAACTACAAAGGCGGACTTAATATATTTTAGTTTTTTAATTACTTTAGTTTTATTTCCAACTAGAGTAGTTTTTTTTGCGATTTTTAGTCTTAGAACAAAAGTTGTCAATAATAAAAAACGATATGAATGAATTTGATTAGGCTCCACTTGAATGTTGATGATCGTTTTTATTTCAGAAATAAAAGGAAGCAACCACATGATGTCGATAACGAAGATGAGGAAGAAGAACCACTGTCATACGAAATCGAACTATACTATTGTTATTGCAATTTTTACTTTAAAGCACATACCTACAATTATTCATCATCATCTATACCTAGCCTTTTCCCAACTACGTTGGGGTCGGCTTCCAGTCTAACCGGATGCAGCTGAATACCAGTAATAAAAAAAAATATGGCCAAAAAAATTAGATGTAAACAAGGCAGATTGTGGATAATGACGTCATATCATGGCCGCGACAGCTACGGACGTTTGAACTGTCATGGAAAATTGCTGGAGTTTAATATTATTTTTGTGCGACAATAGTTGAACTTAACTTATAATACTTTTCTTGGGTTGATAGTACTGTATCATTGATTTAAGTGAAGAAAAAATTACGGGCATATTCCCTATTATAGGTAGACGATTTCGTCAAGTTCTTTTCATGGCAGTTAAAAACAAATACTGTTGTATTTGTGCTGGAGCGAAAAAAGGAAATGAGGTAGTAAAACAATATGAGTGTTTTCTAAATTATTTTTTATTACATGTTGTAGGTACTAAATAAAAAAAAGGTTGAAAATTAAATATTTGTATTATTTGTCTACTCCATACCACCTGTGTGCTAATATTTAAAAAATCCCAAGAAGTGCGTACTCGGTTCTCCTAGTTAGAGAGCCCATGCAACTTCTAAACCTATTTCGATAACACTCCAGAATGATGATATACATATATATATAATTAGTCACATTATTAATTGGGGAACACGAAATGACGATGCTGCAATGCAAAAAACTATTAATCAAAATATTCGTAAGTGACCGTGGCACGCGTATTCAATCAGTACAAGTCGAAAGGAACCAGGTTATCGCTGACAAAACGCTGAATCCAGCTCCAGCAGCAGCACAGAAGGCGACTTTCAATCGCTGTAACAACCACTTTCTCCACTGTTTGGAAGATGCAGCAGTGGTTTTTCTTACACAGAAATTATGATTTCATCATCATCATCAGCCTATTAATGTTTCCACTGCTGGGACACAGGCCTCCTCTCTATGAGAGGGAATGGGCTATAATCCACCACGCGGGCCCAGTGCGGATTGGTAGATGTCACATGTCTTCGAATTTTTGGTTCTGGGACATGCCGGTTTCCTCACGATGTTTTCCTTCACCGTTTTGTGAGCAGTGGTGGTGAAATAAATTACACAAAGTAATGCGCCTGCCTGGATTCGAACCAATCGGGGCCGCCACCACTGGGCCACCGCTGCTCCCAAATTATGATTTGAACGTGGCTAATTCATCATCTGCCTAGCCTTTTTCCAACTATGTTGGGGTCGGTTTCCAGTCTAACCGGATGCAGCTGAATAACTGTATTTTACATGGAGCGACTGCCTATCTAACCTCCACAACCCTGTTAGTACTTACTTCGCAGTACGATACCCCTTGGTAAGACTGGTTGTCACACGTTTTGGGCCACTGACTACCTATAACGACTGTCAAAGATCTGCAAATGACAGCCGGGACCAAAGGCTTAACGTGCTTTCCTAAGCACGGAGGGAACCCGGTGGTCACCCATCCACAGACCAACCTAGGCAAGCATGGCTTAACCTGAAGATCGACCCGAGCGTCTGTTATTATTTAGCCACGGGCTGTGTCACTAACACTTAGCCACTGGGAGTGTTATCGAACTAGGTTTAGTGTCGTGGGCTCTCTGACTATCCCGATGCCACGTTACCGCACAGTCGACCGCGTAAACTACATTCGCCGCTCCCCGCGCGGGGGGCTAAGTCACGCCCATCGAGCTACGATTTGTTTTCGAAGTAGGGCCTTAAGTGCATATTTTTATTTCTTATATTATTGCATTATGTACTAATATACTTTATAATATTATTTGTTCCTATATCCATTTGTTTATTTATGCATACGTATCTTTCTATTAAAATTTATATAAGCCTATATCTGATTTTTTAAATGTTTTTTTCTAGTACTTAATATGTAATTAACGTAGGTATTTTTAATATTAAAAAACGTGAAAAATGTTAGTATATTTACCTATTTTACAAAATAAACTATTTCAATTTGAGTAAGATAATTAAAGTTGAAATTAAATTCACCTTTGAAAACAAAACCAAGAAGGGTGTGTAATAGCAGCTCTATATAATTCCACACAGAGAGAACACGTGCAGTCACCACCAATATATAAAGACGACTGACGGACCTTTGACTGACTGGCGACAGCCGCCGACCGCCCGAATTGTTTTCAATTGTTTCACATGATTTGACATATGACATTGACTCCTGTTTCTTTCGAACAAGGTACAAAATGCAAGTGCATTGTATAAGGCTCTCTCCGATTCAATGATTCGGGTGTTTCCGGGAATACGACAATTGGCGAAGATTTGCATGCGCATTATTAATTTGGGGGTACTGTACTCGTATTTACCTAGTATTTTTTTTAATAAAATCAATTAGATCAAGTTATTCAGAAAAGTAAAAATTAAGAAAATAGGTAGGTAGTGGGAAAAGGCATTGCCACGCATGGGCACTTAAATTTTTAATATTCCATGGTAATAATGTGTTCCAAATTCAAATACATAGTCAAATGTGTTCTCAAGCTAGATTATGGTTGGACTACCGCACTGTATTATCTATTTCTTTAGTGACGTTTGAAAGTTAAGCTTACCTAAAGAGCTCAACATCAGTTTTGAAATCGTAAAGTTTTAAAAACCAAAATGTTAAATTTGATTTTCACATTTATTATGCGTCCTTTAGGTCGTTGCTACTACTACAACAATGTTAAATTTGATTTTCACATTTATTATGCGTCCTTTAGGTCAATGCTACTACTACAACAGCCCATAACGTCCACTACTGGACATAAGCCGCTCCCATGATGGGAGGAATTTGCCGTAATCTCCACGCTTGGCAGGCGGATTGGAGATCGCAGTGATGAAAGACTAACAGAAAACGCTGCTGCCCATTCTCTGGTCTACGGAGGCGCAAGGTGTTCTGCCTCAGACATTAGTCGCCTTATACGACACCCGTGAGTGTAATGGGTTGGTTCTATTCTACTCTGCGGATACCACACGGCTAAGGTCATTGGGTCGTAACATAATGTGTACTGACCTCTCTGAGCTGGGCCTGCTTCACGGCGAGGGCGGCCATCGCTTTGTCGTACACCGCCTGAGCGGCCGCCAACCTCTGCTTCTTGGGCGCAACTACCTTCGCTACTTTGTCGTACTTCGTCATCGCAATCACCCATTTGCACATACCTGTATCACGTTTACTATAAGTTTTTGAGCAATACGTTGTTGTGTGTATGTTATTTAAAGTGAAAACTTATTTAGGCGCGTTGAGCACTTTTTGGGTGAACAAAAACCATGGAACTCGCGTCATCGTCACCGAACGCTTTCATAGAGCGGTTAGTCAAAATCAACCTTATAAAATTTAAAATATAGTTATTTATGGTACTAGTGCGGTAAGTTGGTTTTTACAAACGAGTAGACGAATGTAAGCCCGAGATGAAGTCAAGGCTTACATGGTAAGCTTCGACTTCATCTATATATATAGTCACGAGTTTGTAAATACCAATTTCTACTCGTGTGTCATACGTTTTTCAACACATTTGCGAGAAAACAGTACAATATGTAATGAAACAAACAGCGACCCCAAAAACCACGAAAACGACACCCATGAAGAAAAATCCGAAAATTATCATCGGCGTCATCTTTGATTTCCATTTTGACCTCATTTTCATTATCAGCGACACCAAAAACCACGAAAACGACACCCATGAAGAAAAAACCGAAAATTTTCGTAGGTACCATCTTGGATTTTCATTTTGACCTCATGTTCGTTATCAGCGACCCCATAAACTACGAAAACGACACCCATGAAGAAAAAACTGAAAATTTCCGTCGGCACCATCTTGGATTTTTATTTTGATCTAATTAAAACAAAAACCGTAAAGAATACGCACGGTGCTATACAACGGAGTACGGAGGTACGGAGTTCCGTTGAATGGTGCGTAATTTTTAACTTTCGAACAATGTATACAGGCTCCGTACATGCATTTTTTGAGCAAATGTGTTGAGAAAGTTTATTTTGTATTGATCGACGATACAATTCACAAGTTACTTACCGAGTAGTTTTTACTTCTATCGGCAGTCCCCAAAAACGCATGCACAATGCACATGTAAAAAAAAACATGCGGGCAGCATGTTTTTTTTTAAAACGTTTATTTATCTAGCCACTAATGTCTGCTCGTAAATCGTGAGAAAGCTGTGTAAAAACGTATCGCCGAGACGAGCCAAGCAAAGCGCAAGGCGCACCTACCTTTTCTCGAAGCGATTTGTCGTTTTTTTGAACCCTCATAACTTGGGTTTGGATTATACAATAGCAGACTTATCAAACATTTTTAAAGTTTTAATTGCATAGCTCTTATACTTTAGATTTTATTGATATCTAAAAACCCTGATTTCGTCACTGACTGATGATCATCAATATACGGGTATTTAATAATAATGTCCTAGATCCTAGAAAGCTGAAATTTGGTATGTAAGCTATTATTAGTACACAAAACAATAATCCTAGATCCTAGAAAGCTGAAATTTGGTATGTAAGCTATTATTAGTACACAAACAACAATAAAAATATAGTATATAAATAATAGCTCACCCTCAGCCGCCACAGACACGGTTTTGATCTTCTCCGGCACGAAGCCTTCGTCCTGCATGACGGTGGCCATGAGCTTCTTCATCACGGCCGGCGGAATGTTGTCCTTGTCATAGTTCTGCAGCGACTCCAGGAACTTGATGTCGTTCAAGATCTTCTTCGAAGGTCCCCAGTAGTCCTCGACGGTACCAACACCGGATGGATTCGGAACCTTGTCTGGTTTTACATCCTGTATGTAATATGGGAGTGTGTAGTTTGTTAAAAATATTTATCATCTGCCTAGCCTTTTTGGAAAGGATGGAATTTTAGTTTTCCATGTAATAAGGATATTTGCAGCATAATATTTACGTTGACCGCCATAGAAATATTTTGAGAAAAATGGCGTACTTTAACTATTGCATATACGATTTCCTGATAATTGTGAATAAATTGTTAGTCACTTCACGGGTAAAAGTGGTTTTCTTGAATATTTTTACATCCAGTTATTTGTGAAAAAACATCAGTTACCAATTTCAAAACAAATCTTCGTCTTAAGGTGACACATCACACGGGCTCAAACTCATTGGTGGGCGTGGCCAAAAAGCACGCTGTCTCACCTGGCATCGTGCCCGACAGAGCTAGTATCAGTGATGAGCAGTTAGACGCTAGTCTTCACGCGCGTCTAGTTCGTACGCACACACTCATCGTTCCGAACCGTTCCGAACAAAAACGAAGTTATATAATACTTTCGTCTGGCCTTTTATTTAAATGCGCTAAAAAGAATAAAATAAATTTATTCTTTAAAAAATTTACTATCAACTTATAACGTCATCGTCACTACACAATTCGCGAGATTAGTGGCAACAATAACATTGTATAACTATATTGTTTGTTATTGTTCGCCAGGTCTGCTAATCCCTCGAGAGAAATAAATGGCTGTGAAGCCAGCAGAGTCTGGACGTTGGTCGGCAGACGACTGCTTTATATTGTCATCGTGGTACTGTGGATTTCCTTGGCCTGATAAAGTTTAGGATTTCCTTTTCAGGGCGTATCACGTCGGAGTCACCAATTTAGTGGTTGTTGTACACTATCTAAATTAAATTAAAAATGTTCATAATTCTATATAAATTTAGTCAACACAAGACAGAGAAGTGACAGATCAGAAGAAAAGTAAAAATTATATCGTGAAGGTTTTATGTAGGTATATAAAGTTTCTAAATAAGTAGGTCGCTACACCATATTGTAGGGTGTGCGTTTCGATGGCGCGACCACGGCGTTTTTTTTTTAAATAACTATGCCATGTTTTTGTAAAAATATGTATATACGTGGTTCAAATTTCCCAAAACCTTAAATTTGTCAAAGTTATGGTTTGAACGTGGCCACGCCATCGAAACGCGGAGAACCGCGCGGCCACGGAAATCTTAAAAACTAAGCGTTGCAGAGACCTGAAATTTAGGTAAATAACAGATTGAATTTGTAAAAAAAATATATAAAATACTAGGTTTATATTTCAGGAGCATACGTACGGTATCGCTTATCACCTCCAAAATGTTCTGAATGTGAAATTTAAAATTGAAATTAATTAATTTAATTAAAAAAAAAAAATTTAATTTGAAATTATTTTTTTTACAAAATCTTGCCATCGTTTAAAAAAAAAATGCCGTGGTCGCGCCATCGAAACGCACACATTATAGGAGTGCAATAAAAACGCACAGGCCCTTCAACTTCAGCGTAAAACAAATGACACGTCACTGACGTCATGTATGTATCTGCCTAGCCTTTTCCCAACTATGTTGGGGTCGGCTTCCAGTCTAACCGGATGCAGCTGAGTAACAGTATTTTACATGGAGCGACTGCCTATCTGACCTCCACAACCCAGTTCATACTGGGTTATACGATACCACTTTAGTAAGACTGGTTGTCAGACTTTTTGGGTCATTGACTACCTGTAACGACTGTCAAAGATGGACAAATGACAGCCGGGACCAACAGCTTAACGTGCTTTCCGAGGCACGGAGGAAACTCGGTATGTAAGGGTGGTCACCCATCCACAGACCAACCTAGGCAAGCACGGCTTAACCTAAAGATCGACCCGAGCGGCTGTTATTATTTAGCCACGAGCTTGGAGGAGCGTGACGTCACTGACGTCATGCATGAAATGAAAAGGACAGAAATATAGGTCTTGTTCTTCTATCAAACGAAGGACATGTCAATATCGCGTGTCCCCCTCCCGCACCGCACCGAGGGAAACATTATTCAGTGAGATGCACGAAAATTCATAGTAAAAGGCGCGCGTAAAAAAATATGAAAAGGCTTTTGGGAAATCGAATTTTATGAAAAAACCACTGCATAAATCATTATCAAATAAAATTGATTGAATTTTTCGATAATTGTGCTGTGTCGGTACCGACTTTGTTTTGGAAATTTGACACTTTTTTTATTATTAATTTACGCCCAAAGTTACGTTAACATTGGCAATAAAAACGAATCTTTGGTAGCTCGTAACTTTTGAATGGCTTTTTATTTTACTATTCTGTTTCCGCACAGACACAATTAATAATGAGACAAAACGATATCATGTTTAACTTTAGATGTACCATGTCAAACAGTGAAGTAATAGCCCCCCGAAATTTGTATGGAAAATATGTTGCGCAGTTCAACCTTAAGGTGACACAACGCACGGGCTCGAACTCATTGGTGGGCGTGACCAAAAAGCACGCTATCTCACCTGGCATCGTGCCCGACAGAGATAGTATCAGTGATGAGCAGTTAGACGCTAGTCTTCACGCATGACTAGTTCGTACGGCACACACACAGCGTTCCGAACCGTTCCGAACAAAAACGAAGTTACACCATGCACAAATGCTATTCAACGCGGCTCATCACTCGCCAACAATATATATCTTTACAAATAACTTTTTCTTATAATACTTTCATGTGACTTTTTATTTAAATGCGCTAAAAAAATAAATAAATAAAAAACCTTTTCTTTAAAACTTTTACTATAAACATAAAACGTCATTACACAATTCGCGAGATTAGTGGCAACAATAATATTGTATAACTATATTGTTTGTTATTTTTGGCCTGGGGTCACGATGTCCTGGACGCTTTCCGCCAGGTCTGTTATAATCCCTCGAGAGAAATAAATGGCTGTGAAGCCAGCAGAGTCTGGACGTTGATCGGCAGACGACTGCTTCATATCGCTCATTTGCGACAAGGTCGACATATCTCAAAAAACATAATTTTACAGGAAAGCGATTTTAAAGTTTCAAGTTAAAATTATACCATAATAAATTATTATTTGAGGTAACTTATTTAGACAAAAATGTAGGGTGGTTAATGTAGTATTCTGTTAAAATATTAAATCTTACGTATAAAGTGCACAAGATATACTGTGCTGTTTTTTCCGCAGAAGGGTAATACTTATGTCATTGTTGCTGATAAATCTATAAATATTTTTGTAGTATTTTGATTTATGGCATTACACTCAATAACCATTTTAAATTTGAGGTCAATTTAAAGTAATGAAAACAAAATATGTCAATATTGAAAAAAGTTTTTATTAATATGCGAATCAGAAGTGAGCTACAACATAGTCACCTTAACATCTTTAGAAAAAATCAACAGAAGGTATTGCGCTTAAATCTAACTAAGTTATCAAATTGAAATGGCACACTATCAGTCTCATAAATCAACTTTCATAATTAGTTAAAATAAGTAGTTAATATTAAAAAAGTCAGCATCAATATTTAAGTTCTTAATGTTATCACAAAATAAGCATCATCAATAAAATATCAGTCTCTAATGCAAAATAAACATAGAATTCAAAACAAAGTTAAAAATACTATCGAAGTCATAATATTATTATTGTACGTTTTGAAAAAAAAAACCTTACAAAGAATTGTAAAACGGAGCATAGAACTGTGGAATTAGGTTTTTGTTTAACAAATCCAACAAATCTGCTTTCTTTCTGTCCGAGATGCCTGGTTTACAATCATAAGCTTACTTAACGTTTACGTCAATCCTTTTCTTCTTTCTGATAATTTCTGCTTTTTTAAATTCTTCCTCTCCGTAAGAGTTCTTGTAAAACAATACGCGTGCCTTATTATTCTTCTCAACCTTATAATTTTTTATATCTCCAATCTTTACTGAATTTCCTTCTTCATCCTTCGTCAAATTGACTCCCATTTGGGTACATGCATCTTTCCAATCAACAAAATCCTCTGTGCACATTTCATTCACATGAAATGGTTCAGGTTTTTTTCTAGCCATTTTTATAGCACCGATAAAGGCTTCTGGCGAGTACATTGGTCCAGCTTTAAGCAATTTTTTGACCTGTCTTTCTATTAGAGAATGAGCTGCATCGCCCTCATTTTGGGTATGCCCTTTAATGAGAAATTTATGTGTAATCGTTTAGAGGTTAGGGAACGCTATATTTATGCTATCCAAATTGTTAGTTGCAATAGAATTCTCATTTGTCTGTTCAACTGTCAACTCAGGACTACGCTGCAGGGGAGAGGGTTCGGAAATAAGTAGTTAAAAGACGATCAGCCGTTGAAGTAGATGGTAATGGAACTGAATACTCAATTGTCTGTTCAACTGGCAACTCAGAACTACGCTGCAGAGGAGAGGGTTCGGAAATAGTTATGAGACTATCAGCCATTGAAGTAGATGGTAATGGAATTAAATACTCAATTGTCTCTATCAACTCAGCACTATTCTTACGAAGAAGTTGCTCAGGTGGAACGTATATTGGATCCTTGACAGAATCGAGGCTATCTGCAAAATAAATGTAAACATTTTAAGTATTTAATCTAAGAACTTCGTAAGCAAATTCGATTCACTACAATAATAAAACACTCTAACCTTCTATAAACGTCTCATCAGATGAGCTGGGAGAAGAACTACTCTCACGTGATAAATTTCTCATCTCGTGCGATGATTTTTCACTGCCTGAAAAGTAATTGGTTAATTTTAGATACGCGAGGAAAAAAATATAATTATAAAAAAAACAAAAGTAGGTACATACTGGTTTCATTAGGCTAACCTCTTCATTGGGCAAATTGTTATCCTTGTCAATGTCAATCAATGCTACCATTTTTTTGCCTCTTGATGAACAAGACTTATGTGGAAACACCATTGTTTGTTACCTAAAATGCAGAAACAATGTTTTATGAAAAATGCATAAATGGGAAAACGTGTCTTCAATTATTAACTAAAACGTTTTAATACAAAATGTTGCAAAATTTACCATAAATAACGCAAATTATTTTATAGTGTAATGACCTAAGTGAAGATGTTTTTTTTTTAAATATTAATTCAATGTTTTATTTATTAACAACAACGTCATAATTTGTAATAATACTTCAATGGTTGTTAATTTTCTCAGCAATATCGTCACAACATCAAATAAGCGTACACTGATTTATTCAAGTATAATCAGCATTAATGACACATTTATAATAAACACGTTATTATTGAAAATATATTAAAATTAATTGTACGTAACTTACCGGCAAGAGCGTCGTTACGTAAGAAATGTCGTTCTTCAAGAGCACAAGTTCAACCTACCGCTCGCACTGTTACATCACAACTAAATAATGTCGTTGTTGCCCCGAGTCGCCTAAACGAAAGAGACAATACTATAACGGCACAACTGTGAACATCTGCTCTCTCTCTCTTACTATAGGGCTTAGAGAAATGACGTTTTTACAGTAAACTGAGCGCAATTTATTCAACACAACTGTATTATTAACTAAAAAATCATCAATTTTGAGATATGTCGAGCTTGTCGCAAATGAGCGATATTGTCATCGTGGTACTGTGGATTTCCTTGGCCTGATAAAATTTAGGATTTCCTTTTCAGAGCATATCACGTCGGGGTCAACAATTTAGTGGTTGTTGTACACTAATTAAATTAAATTATTATTTTTATCATTCAATATAAATTTAGTTAACACAAGACAGAGAAGTGACAGATCAGAAGAAAAGTAAAAATTATAATATCGTAAAGGTTTTATGTATATAAAGTTTCTAAATAAGTAGGTTGCTACACCATATTATAGGGCATATAGGGTGTGCTATTCGATGGCGCGACCACGGCGTTTTTTTTTTAAATAACTATGCAATGAGGGATTTTCTTTTTAGCTCTTCCCTAGTCGCTGGATAGATGGCGCTAGGAGTAAGTATGATAATGCAAGGAACGGAACCTAAAAAAACTGATTTTAACAAAGCGCGAGAAATGTTGGTTATATTCGGAAGGTTAAGCAAATGAAAGTATCAGTCAACGAGAGTATGTGACGTGACACAATGTTTTTTTTTTCAAGCGTTTTGGCTTTGGCATAGTAAGTTCGACGCCATCTATAGAGTTCTTGGAAACTAAGTTTTTTTTTAAAACCTCAAAAGGAAAACCTCTCATTATGTTGTAAAAATATGTAAAATTTGGTTAAAATTTCCCAAAACCTTGAATTTGTAAAAGTTATGGTTAAAAAGTTATAAGGCTTTGAACGTGGTCACGCCATCGAAACACGGAGAACCGCGCGGCCACGGAAATCTTAAAAACTAAGCGTTGCAGATATCTGAAATTTAGGTAAATAACAGATTGAATTTGTAAAAAAAATGAAAAAAAATCATAGGTTTATAATTTTAGGAGCTGTAAGACTAAAACCCCATGGCTGCGCCATAGAAACGGTGCAAAACACGTTATCGCCGATATCTCGCTGAAAAAGCATCGCAGAGGTCTGAAGTTTTTGTAAAACCTAGATTTGAATTTGTCAAAATACACAATAATCCTAGGTTTATATTTCAGGAGCTGTAGTATGGTATCGCTTATAGTTATAACCTTCAAAACGTTTTGAATGTGAAATTTAAAATTGAAATTAATTAATTTAATTTTAAATTTTTAGGGGGGGTTTGGTGTAGGCTTTAGTGGGGCGTGTTCTTTTTTGCCAGGGAACACGCACCTAAAAAATGCTAAGAATGCCAGTAGCGTACGCCTAGGTGTGCGGAGCTAGGCTATCAGGCGCGCATCGACAAGTTCTTCATACACGTCCCCGCCATCTCTAGACTGCCGACGCGGTCTAGGGATGGACTCACATACTTTCACCTTTGTGGGTCGTCCCCTCCGGGCAATGCTGCGGTCTATAACGAGCCCCGCACTTATCACCTACCTCGTGACCGCAGCAGCTGAGTATGAAGAACGAAGGCGAATCTTCGGTGCCATAACCGAACTACCTGGCAAAGGAAAGGAAAGGGAAGACAACCCAAAAGGAAAAAATTACACTTACTATGTACTACAACTACTACTGCTACTTACTGTGTGTACTGTGTGTGTGTATGTGTGTGTACTTTTTTGTAATACTTTTATAAATAAATTATTCTTATTATTATTCTTATTATTATGGAAGAAGCAAGACTTAAAGATAATCTACCCCAGGAGGGTACCGGCGGAGCCGGAGAATCCCTCCCTGAGCATAGCTCGGGCTGCCCCACGTATTCTGGGGGGGGCAAAGGATTGCTACCCAGTGAAAATTTACCGGAAAAACCAAAGAAAACATTGACTCAACAATTATTCCATCCAGGCCTATTTCATCGCCAACGATCAGCATCACTTAGCGAAATGAGCCAGAAAAAACATATTGACAACCTGCAATTAAAAGGAGATGAACAAAGCAAACTGTTCAACCATAACGCGCCATGGCAACGAGTGCCAAATCAAAAAAGAAACCGCTCTCCTGATGAAAAAGATGCAAGAGCTAATCAAGCCAAAAAAACACAGCGACGTGAGACAATTATTAACAAATACAGGGGATTAAATAATGTTGAACAGAGTACTTCCCCAGAAATAAGAACAAGTAACAGCTTTGCATTGTTAGATGTGGAAGTAGGAGATGCTCCAGCCAAAAGAACACCTAAACCACCACCGATAATACTGTATGGCGTTGACGACCTTGCAAAACTTACACAACTCATCGAAGAAGTTGTGGAAAAGGATGACTACACTTATAAAATAGTATCTAAAAATCAACTCATCATCTCTTCCCATACGGTCGACAAATATAAAACCCTGATAGAGCATGTAAGAAGCAAAGGACTTATAGGCCACACTTTTACACGTAAGGATTAAAAATGCACAAGGATTGTTATTAAACATCTTCACTTCAGCACACCAAAAGATGCTATCATAGAAGCAATAGAAAAAACCGGAAACAGGGTTCAAGGGGAAATAGTCACTGCTCGGAAACAAGGAACTAAAGAACCCCTAAATACATTATTTGTCAATGTAGCCCCGCATGAAAATAACAGACTTGTCAAGGAAATACAGTTCATATATAACCAGAAAGTCACCATAGAAGACCCAATAAGAAAAACGACTGTGGTACAATGTCAAAGGTGCCAGCAATATGGACACAGCAAAAATAACTGCATGAGGCCGTACAGATGCGTGAAATGTGCCGGGGCACACAAAACCACCATGTGCTCAATTGATGAAAACACCCCAGCGGTATGTGCGCTGTGCTCAGGAAGTCATCCCGCTAGCTACAAAGGATGTCAGGTCTATAAGGAAATTGTAGCAAGAAAGCATACAGGAAACGAACGACAGCCACATCCGAAAACAAGACCCACTCAGAAAGTACTGAAAACACACACTACAACAGATGAGCCCCAAACTGTCACAGACACGTCAATCGTCGAGCCTGTAAGTAACCTCAGGGCTACCCAACCAAAAAGTCGGCAGTCAAGCGTAATAGAAAGCATGGAACTCTACAGTGAAGCTGTCAAAGGATCTAATAAAGCAGTAGTAGATCTTACACAGACACAGAAAGCATACCTGAGAAATAATATTGACCACACGAAACCACAGAGAACACAGAAAGACAAAGTTTACCATACAGAGTCACAGAGAAAAAATTACGTTGACCTTGAGTCACAGAGAACACATTTGACAAAAATAGAACTCGAACAGGAAAATAAATATAGCTTAGAAGCACTTTTACGAAGACAGAGTGAAAGGATCGACCAACTTATATCACAGTTTAGCACAATGATGAACCTCCTCATGACACTCATCAGTAGGCTTCCGCAATGATGTCGTTACGAATTGCTACCTGGAATATCAATGGCCTAACGCCAAATAAACAAGAACTAGAAGTACTGCTGAAAGATAACAAAATCGATATTGCTCTGATAGCAGAAACCCATCTTAATGATCGTAAGAATTTCAAGATGGACAACTACTGCGTATATTGTACCAATCATCCTGATACCACATCACACGGAGGGTCTGCAGTTATTGTTAAAAACAACATCAAACACCACCTCCACAGCCAGTTCCAACAGGACTGGATGCAGGCTACTACCATCACTATTAACGAATCTATGGGCCCTATTAATGTAAGCGCTATCTACTGCCCACCAAAGCATAATCCGAAACAACACATGCTTGACTGCTACTTCCAGAGCTTGGGAAATAGATTCATAAGCGGTGGAGACTGGAACTGTAAACACACCCACTGGGGATCTAGATTGACCACTACTAAAGGACGAGAGTTGAAAAAATGTATTGACAAACACAAACTTATAACACTAGCAACAGGCGAACCAACTTACTGGCCAACTGACGTCAATAAGATACCCGACCTAGTAGATTTCTTCATTGTAAAGGGACTGTCTGATGTATATTTTGATGTGGAATCATCGCTTGATAGCGTGTCTGACCACACACCTATCATAGCAACATTTAGCGTGTCGGCAATACACAGAGCACAGAGGCCAGCATTGTATAATCACAAAACAGACTGGGATGCATTTACTGAATATCTGAAAGATGAAGTCAACTTAAAGATCAAACTGAAAACAGAAGAAGATATAGATGAAGCAACGTTCTATATTACAAACCTAATACAAGTTGCTGCGTGGCGTGCTACCCCGACATTAAGCTTCTCCACCCATAAAAACAATATACCGCTGGAAATACGCAATAAACTGGAAGAAAAACGGAGACAACGAAGGCATTTACACACGAGCAGGTCCGATTTAGACAGGGCAGAATACAATAGAATCACTAGAGAACTAAAAGAGCTAATCAAAGAAAATCAGAATACCTCTTTTCAAGAAAAACTATCCACGCTTTCAACTCAAAAGAAAGACAACTACTCATTATGGAAAATAACGAGAAACTTTAAAAAACCATTTAGCCATGTTCCACCCCTAAGGATCTCTTCTAGCGATCCGTGGGCTAGAAGTGGAAGCGAAAAAGCTGAGCTTTTCGCTAAACACCTAAGCAAAGTTTTCATTCCAAACCAGTCATCTATGACAGAATTTGAAGAGGAAGTTGATCGAATGATCAATAGTGACCAGCAGTTATCACCACCGCTGAAACTTGTCACTCCAAAGGAACTAGCACGAACAATTCGTTACTTGGAAAACAAAAAAGCTCCTGGCTTCGACCTAATAACGGGTGAAGTCCTTAAGCAACTGCCTAGAAAAGCAATAGTATTTTTAACAATGCTATTTAATGCCATCTTTAGAATACAGTACTACCCAAAGCTATGGAAAATATCCCAAATCTGTATGATTGCAAAACCAGGGAAACCACCAACAGAACCTAGCTCATATAGGCCCATAAGTCTTCTCCCTATTCTATCAAAGGTATTCGAGAAGATTCTATTGCTAAGACTAAAACCAGTTCTGGACGAAAACAAGATTATACCTGATCACCAGTTTGGATTTCGGGAAAAACACTCTACTGTAGAGCAAGTTCATCATGTGGTTCATAAAATTAGACAGTCGCTAGAGAAAAAAGAGTATTGTTCTGCAGTATTCATCGACATCCAACAAGCATTCGATAGGGTCTGGCATAAAGGACTGCTGTACAAGCTAAAAACACTCCTACCAAACTCGTTCTACATGATTCTAAAATCTTACTTGGATCAAAGAAGATTCCAAGTAAAATACGAAGAAGAGCTATCACAGCTGTACTACATCACCGCCTCAGTTCCACAAGGATCGGTGCTTGGCCCGGTGCTATACTCAATATATACGGCAGACTTGCCTGAGACTGAAAACGTTGTAACAGCAACTTACGCAGATGACACCGCATGCCTTGCAAGCGATACAAACCCGAACAACGCATCGCTGATACTACAGGAACAACTCAATAAGGTTGACTTATGGCTTAAGAAGTGGAGAATTAAACCTAGTGTAACTAAATCGACACAAATAACATTCACACTCCGGAAAGGCGACTGTCCACCTGTGCTTATGGAAGACAAACCGTTACCAAGCAATAACAGTGTGAAATATCTTGGTCTACACCTGGATAGAAGACTTACCTGGGCTAATCACATTAAAGCCAAGAAAACAGAAGCCACCTTACAATTCAAAGGTCTATCTTGGTTACTAGGGCGTCAATCCCGGCTGTCCCTCGGAAACAAAATACTTGTATACAAGGCTATCATAAAGCCGATCTGGACCTACGGGATAGAGCTCTGGGGCTGTGCTAGCAACTCCAATATCGAGATTCTCCAGAGATTTCAAAACATTGCTCTACGAACAATTTCAAGCGCACACTGGTTCGTGAGAAACACGGAAATACATGAATACCTGGAGATGCCGACCGTAAAGGAGCAAGAGATACAAGGAGAGGCTCAATAAGCACACAAATGAACTGGCTAAGAACCTATTAACCCGACATGAAGATGTGACTCGCCTGAAAAGATGGCAAATACTAGACATAGACCAGAGAAACTAACTGCTTAGTATCTACCCACTCATACGGTGCTATTTAATGGAATCGCACCCAATCCAAATTAATCCCAGAAAACATCTGATTATGGCTAAAAGCCGATTGCAGATAAAAAGGAAAAAAAAAAAAAAAAAAATCAAATTTTTACAAAGTCTTGACATAGTTTTTTTTTTTTTAAATACGCCGTGGTCACACCACGTCACTGACGTCATGCATGAAATGAAACGGACAGAAATATAGTTCTTGTTCTTCTATCAAACAAAGGTCATGTCAATTTCATGTCTCCCCCTCCCGCACCGCACCGGGGGAAACATTATTCAGTGAGATGCACGAAAATTCATAGTAAAAGGCGTGCGTAAAGCAATACGAAAAGGCCTTTGGGAAATCGAATTTTATGAAAAAACCACTGCGTAAATCATTTACAAACAAAATTTATTGAATTCTTCGATAATTATGCTGTGTCGGTACGGACTTTGTTTTGGAAATTTGACACTTCTTTTATTACTAAGTTACGCCCAAAGCTACGTTAAAATTGGCAATAAAAATGAATCTTTGGTAGCTCGTAACTTTTGAATGGCTTTTTATTTTACTATTCTGTTTCCGCACAGACACAATTAATAATGAGACAAAACGATATCATGTTTAACTTTAGATGTACCATGTCAAACAGTGGAGTAATACCCCCCCCGAAATTTGTATGGAAAACATGTTGTGCAGTTCAACCTTAAATTTGAAATTCGATATTTTAAAAATAATTGCAGAAAATAGGAAATTAAAAAAAAAATTCGAAATATGTTACATCGACAACAATGAACAAAGAAACAGACCAAATTGGCGTTTAAGGTTGAACTGCGCAACATATTTTCCATACAAATTTCAGGGGGCTATTACTCCACTGTTTGACATGGTACATCTAAAGTTAAACATGATATCGTTTTGTCTCATTATTAATTGTGTCTGTGCGGAAACAGAATAGTAAAATAAAAAGCCATTCAAAAGTTACGAGCTACCAAAGATTCATTTTTATTGCCAATTTTAACGTAACTTTGGGCGTAAATTAGTAATAAAAGAAGTGTCATATTTCCAAAACAAAGTCGGTACCAACACAGCACAATTATCGAAGATTTCAATAAATTTTATTTGATAATGATTTATGAAGTGGTTTTTTCACAAAATTCGATTTCCCAAAAGCCTTTTACTATTTTTTTACGCGCGCTTTTTACTATGAATTTTCGTGCATCTCACTGAATAATGTTTCCCCCGGTGTGGTGCGGGAGGGGGACACGCGATATTGACATGTCCTTCGTTTGATGGAAGAACAAGACCTATATTTCTGCCCTTTTCATTTCATGCATGACGTCAGTGACGTGTCATTTGTTTTTCGCTGAAGTTGAAGGGCCTGTGCATTTTTATTGCACTCCTATAATGTGTGCGTTTCGATGGCGCGACCACGGCATTATTTTTTTTTTAAACGATGGCAAGATTTTGTAAAAAAAAATAATTTAAAATTAAATTCATTAATTAATTAAATGAATTAATTTCAATTTTAAATTTCACATTCAGAACATTTTGAAGGTGATAAGCGATACCGTATGTATGCTCCTGCAATATAAACCTAGGTTTTTTTTTTTTTTTACAAATTCAATCTGTTATTTACCTAAATTTCAGGTCTCTGCAACGCTTAGTTTTTTAAGATTTCCGTGGCCGCGCGGTTCTCCGCGTTTCGATGGCGTGGCCACGTTCAAACCCTTATAACTTTTTAACCATAACTTTGACAAATTTAAGGTTTTGGGAAATTTGAACCACGTACATACATTTAAAAAAAAAACGCCGTGGTCGCGCCATCGAAACGCACACCCTATAATATGGTGTAGCGACCTACTTATTTAGAAACTTTATAAACATAAAACCTTCACGATATAATTTTTACTTTTCTTCTGATCTGTCACTTCTCTGTCTTGTGTTGACTAAATTTATATAGAATTATGAACATTTTTAATTTAATTTAGTTAGTGTACAACAACCACTAAATTGGTGACTCCCACATGATACGCCCTGAAAAGGAAATCCTAAACTTTATCAGGCCAAGGAAATCCACAGTACCACGATGACAATATATAGCAGTCGTCTGCCGACCAACGTCCAGACTCTGCTGGCTTCACAGCCATTTATTTCTCTTAAGGGATTAGCAGACCTGGCGGAAAGCATCCAGGACATCGTGAATTCGTGACCCCAGGCCAACAATAACAAACAATATAGTTATACAATATTATTGTTGCCACTAATCTCGCGAATTGTGTAGTGACGATGACGTTGTAAGTTGATAGTAAAAGTTTATTTTATTCTTTTTAGCGCATTTAAATAAAAGGTCAGACGAAAGTATTATATAACTTCGTTTTTGTTCGGAACGGTTCGGAACGCTGAGTGTGTGCGTACGAACTAGACGCGCGTGAAGACTAGCGTCTAACTGCTCATCACTGATATTATAAAGGAAGTTAAAAAAAAACGGGAGGCAAAATTTTTCTTTTATCTTTCTTCTCCACTCCTCTATGAACTCATTAGAAAAAAAACCCATGAAAATCCGACCCCTTTAAATTATTCGTTCCACCTTATTATCCAATTGCATTCGACTATAAACAAATTATACTTTGTAGGCACAACTATCATGCATTAGACAGGTATAACTGTAAGTAGGTGCGTACA
The DNA here is from genome assembly GCA_905147715.2 of Xestia xanthographa. Classification (NCBI taxonomy): domain Eukaryota; kingdom Metazoa; phylum Arthropoda; class Insecta; order Lepidoptera; family Noctuidae; genus Xestia; species Xestia xanthographa. Next base: position 7,946,929 of record LR990655.1, read on the forward strand.
AAGTTGCAAATCTATGTGGCATTGAGCGATAAACGTAATTCACTTACCGGATCATCCTTTAGAAGAGCAATAAAACATAAATATACGAATACATGTTAGTCTGTTTTACATGTCTGTATCTGTATAACAAGCAGCATTTTAAAATTGGTGACTTAAACACTAACATTATCTGTCTTATTGAGATGTTATTACTGCAAGCTAAATCATTTCCAATAATCAAAGGCATTAATCATAACAAGCAAGCCTAGGTACAGGTTTGCTGTACAAAATAGCCTAGCAACTAAGATATACGACTTATTTAAATATACCTTTAAAATGCAGATAGCCTCCATGACAATTCGGATGCCTCTTGGCGGACTCTTCATGGTCTTGATAAAGGTGATGTCCTGAGGAGTTAGGGTGTCGAGCGCCGCCAAAGCCGAATTAAGGATCGGCATCGCCTCTGCGAGGTCAGCATCGCACTCGTCTTTGATGGCCTGGGCCTCTTGTGCCTATATGCGGAAAACTTGTGTTTAACTTAGGACAAACACAATAAGTAGGTAAGAATGCAATGAAGAGTTTGTGTAGGCAAGTATGTTTTACATAAAATAAAGCAAACTTTGACATAAAATGTCCTGAAAAAGACAAAAAGCTATGCACTAGCCTGTACTTCCGCAGCGCTCTGATCTACAAGGACTTCGGCCTCCACGAGCGCGACACCTTCCTTCTCCTTTTCCACGAAGGCGGTGGTCTCAGCCACCGCTTTAGCACCAGCAGCCAGTTTGGGCTGCAGTATTTCTAAAGCTTCTTGCAGAGCTGATACTGATTTAGCCGCGGTCGCGAGCTGGTCCAGTCCAGTGATATAACGCCTTTCTGCTGTTGTCAACTCCCTGATCAAGAAAAGAATTTAAGAATGTGCTTTGTTGCCTTATTTTCGGTCCTGCTGTTTGTGCAATAACTTACACCGGTAAAGCCGGCGGTGTGACGGGAATTTTGTTCACAACCATTGAGCTATTACTACTACGTATAGAGAAGACAGCGCGAACAAAATCTGTGCTCCGTTCAACTGCTGTCGGCTGGCTGCAGTTCACTCAGTCGCTTGTTCGCTACAGAACATCAACTTAGACGGAGTTAGCCGCCCCCCGCGCGCCCCGCACTGTGCACAGATTTTGTTCGCGCTGTCTTCTCTATACGTAGTAGTGATAGCTCAATGTTCGAAACGAATTATGCATGATCATTATCGAAACAACAAAGAGGTGATGTCTTGTAAGCTGTGCTTGTTATGACAACGTGTATGATTGACGGGTGGTTTACTATTGTGATCAACCAACCGTAACACCTTTGTTTAGTGGCAAATCTTCGTGGATGCCGTCCGCCTAAAATAATAATTGTCAACATTCTTCTAATAGGCACTATCTCACCACTGCTCTTAAAATGCTGAAGAAAAACATCGTGAGGAATGTTCTAAATTCGAACCCATGTACATCTACCAATCCGCACTGGGCCCGCGTGGTTGCAGACTTTCAGAAACCTGTGTACTTATAAATGCGGAAGCAACTCTGTTTATTATGTGTCTTTTCCCGATTTAACGGCTGATCGGATCGTAATAAAATTTGGCAAAGAGATAGATTATATCCTGGGGAAGGACATAGAAAGGTTTATTTTTCTCACACATAGGTACACATCAAAATTGCCACGCTGACGAAGTCGCGGGCAACAGCAATTATGTCCACAAAAGTGGTAGACGTTAGACTCACAATCGTTTCTTAGTTAGCAATGCCTTGAACATGTTGATAAGTTCCAAGTAGGCGGTGGGTGTAACGTAGTTGTATCTCTTGAGGCGGCGCAGGAACTGTCTGGTGAGCTCCTGCGTGTCGCAGTGGAACACCTGGCACAGCTTGATGGCCGTGTCTCGCTCTAGGTCCGTCAGTTCTATGTCTTTCAGGAATCGGGTCGCCACTGCCAGTAACGCGTCTGGGGGCCACTCCTGTTAATCGGAGAAAAATATTGTACAGCTCTTCTTTCATTTCAGCACGAGTAGTTGCTAGAATATACCTTACCATATTATGAAACAAAACATTATAATAAGCACAAAAAATTAAAATATTTTGTAACGAAACTTAAACAAAGGGACAAAAAGACCTTGCGCATTGAACAAGCAAAATAAAGTGACAACGCGCCGGCCATATAAGACATAGTGCCATGGTAGACATGTTTTTAAGTGGAGACGGCGAATCTACAGACAGAAGGTAGGCCGGAACCAAAATAACACTTAGTTTTGCAGTGGCCTTTATGTGGTAGATAGTAACTTAGCAGCTGGATGTGAGTAGCCAAGGGCCTATGTGCTTTTTATTTAAACTATCAATGATGGACGCGGTACGTACTTGGAACCAGTCGATAGTGCAGCAGTTGACGAGCGAGGGGAACTTGCGGATGCGCGTGCGGAGTGAGGTTCCAGCCGGTGACATGGCCAGCACGATGTGCAGCTGGTCGCGCACGATGGACACGAAGTACGCGTACAGCGCCGTGGGGCTGCCGTCCGTCTGCAGCGACTTGTCGCGCTGACGGTCGATCTGAACGAGAACAGAGCATCCATACTCTTATTGATAACCTCATATAATCTACATAACATCTTCACATTCTCACATAAGTAATTATCTACACGAGTATTAACGAAAAGCTCTTAAAAAAATAGGTTGCATGCAAAGGAGCATGCCCAATTTTCTATAGTATTTCGGTCGGTGCTAGCCTGGTAATCTAGAATCGCGCAGGAACACAACACTGTAAGTTTGGAAATCCTGGCCCAAATTCGATGAAACAAAAACTTTTATTATTTGCACGAGTATGCGCATTAAATGCAGTAATTTATTTTGATGTGTTGGTGTGATTCATTATAGACATTATATGAGACATTTTAGTTTGGGATGGAATCCACTAGAAGCAAATGCCGATACTTACGACTCTCATTTTCTCACAAAGTTCCGCTTTCTCATCCGCACCAAAGATATTCGGTACTTCGCCGGAGTTCAGCATATTGTTGACGTCTTCAAGGAATCCTTCTTCTTTAATCTAAGAAATTCAACGTAAGAAACAAATGATCATCTTCTCTATTATCATGGAAATCAAAGAATTTTTTAACAATTTGTTACCTGTGACTCGACAAACAGGAAGACCATCATCAACTCAGGCGTGCTGCTCTTTCGTAGCAACGTCTTCAGATCTTCTCGCCATTCGGTCTTACCGTACGTTCGACTCATCTCCACCTGTGCATTAGTTAGTAGATTTTTTTGATATATTATGTAATGCTCTTATTTTTGTTGTATCACTGTCCCATATAGAAGCCTGTTTATTGCTTATTTACAGAGTGTAAAAAGACCCACCACATAGGCGTCAAGCAAATATTCTGTACATTTTTTTTTATGGTGTGTAACATAACAGTTCGGAATTGAATGCTACAGTAGTACCGTTCAATGATTTAAAACATTGTGCTAATGTATGCATTATATGGTACAGGGATCATGGAAGTATTTTAAGTAAAGTTATACAATTTTAAACCTATATTTAAAAACAAAAAGTTGGAACTATCTCCATATTATAACTAGAAAGATGCCATGTATGGTCCAGAGCCTCTGGGCTTCTTAAGGGTGTTTTTACAACCCTTATACATAGCGACTTCCCATCCGAAGGCTTTGTTATGCCTTCCACAAGGTAGACCGATGACCTGATGCGAGTCACAACACCAGTCTATGTAGTGTCGCTTGGGGGAGGTCTATGTCCAGCAGTGATCGTAGATGGAATGATGATGAAGATAGTGCTGACCTGGAAGAGATCGTACTCGTTGATGTGCGCGGCGAGACGCGTGAGGGACTGGCGGCCCGAGCCACCGAGCCCGACCAGCAGCGCGTGCGAGCGCGGCTGAGTCAACACGCGGCAGATGCGCGACACGTGCTCGATCGCGAACCTGAACACGACATCAAGCCTTCTTCATGTTCAACACGCATTGCGGAAAATTATATCACCGAACCTACTTATTGAAATTATTGAATGTTCTAGATCACATGATTTCCTTCCAGAGGGTGTGCCCTAAAAAGTGTCAGACATAAGAGGTCTAGAGCACAATTTGTCATAATACTTGATTATTTCCAAAATATCACAAGATCTGGATTTTGCTATAGGACTAAATACTTCGACTATTTGTTAAAAAAATTGAATTGTAATTACTTGGGCCAATTGGCCCACAATACCAAAGTGGAAACAAGGAAGGGATACATACATCATAGGCTTCTAATAATATGTAATATAAATAAATATCGCTGGACATAACACACACCGCCATCTAGTACCACACTAAGCAACGAGGCTTGTGTCGTGGACACCAGATAGTTGATATACTACATAGATACTTTTTTTTTATATCTTACGTAAAAAGCACGAGGTTCATTGGTTTCTTGGTCATGTTGTTGAACTCGACGAGGAAGGCCTCCACCGTCGCATTCAAATGTTCCAAATTGGTAGTCTCCATGTAAAAGCGGGTATCCACTTTCGGATTCGCGAAATCACAGTAAATCAGTCTTCGGAGATGAAGATCTGTAATTATCTGTTGGAAATTAAAATGAAAAACCAAAATATGAATACAAGTATACAAAAAAAATGCAGAATCCTAAATAAATTCGTGGACTCTTTGACTGAAATAATTATTAATTGGTTTTGGTTAATTTCGTTCAACCATTTTGAGAAACCTTTTTCTTTTCGAATCGTTGACTCAGATTTCGTCCGACCGGCACTTAGGCACCATTCTCCTATTAAATGCTTTAAGCGGCGTCCGACTTCAGCGTTTACGTTCAAATCGACGTCAGAACGCCAGGCACAGCGTAAGCGGTCAATACATCTCATAGCGAACGACGACGTCTCTTTCACAACAGTAGTCGACAAATTTAATAGTGCTCGCGTGTAATCGTGTGAGATAAAATGGATATAAATTCGACACTTTTGGCGGCGCTTGTGTTACTTGAAGAGGAGGTACAAATAGCCCAGTCAAATTAGACATGCAAGGTTACAATAATTCGCATAGAGCTAAAAATTGGTACGAATGTTGGGAACACCATTACAAGTGAAATGTCAAAAGTCCCCATCGATCCGACATTGCAAAAAGAAATATTTAAGGTCAAAGGTCGTGTAAATGGGTTTTTTGCATTATTCAGCCAAACGGTAAGTTGTTTCACAAAATTGTAGATCGTACAATTATCTACAGAAACTGATTTATTAATTTTTCCTAAGAATCACCATTTCTGAGATATATCTGTTCAAAACGATGAAAAAGTTGTGTTTTTTATAATAATCTATACGTTTCCACGCCACCGGTGAAGTAGTGTACCTGGCGTGTTTTTTTTAAACGTGGTCACCCCGGTAAGCGTATTCCACGATCTTTTGTGGCCCTGTTTCGTTAAAAAACCGGCCAGGTTAGAATCGGACTCGCGCATGAAGGGTTCCGTACCATCGTAGTAGGTGAGCCTTAATTTTTAATTTATTTATTGTTGTCATAGGACGAGGAGCTCGTAGCTAAATAATAACAGCCGCTCGGGTCGATCTTTAGGTTAAGCCGTGCTTGCCTAGGTTTGTTTGTGAATGGGTGACCACCCATTACATATTGAGTTTCCTACGCGCCTCGGAAAGCACGTTAAGCAGTTGGTCCCGGCTGTCATTTGTAGATCTTTGACAGTCGTTACAGGTAGTCGGTGGCCCAAAAAGACTGATAACCAGTCTTACCAAGGGTCGCATCGTATTACCCAGTACTAACTGGGTTGTGGAAGTCAGATAGGCAGTCGCTCCATGTAAAATACTGTTATTCAGCTGCATCCAGTTAGGCTGGAAGCCAACCCCAGCATAGTTGTTACAGCACGATCATGAGATACACCCCGCTGACAGACAGCGGACGGATGGACAGCGGAGACTTAGTAATAAGGTCCCGTTGGATACCTTTTAGAAACGGAACCATAAAGATATTGTATCCAATAAAAATGGTACAATTGGAAAAGATGAAAGCGGTGTAAACTATGAGCACCGAACTAAAGAATATTATTCGTATGATTGATAAAATTATCTAATGGAACTTCAAATGCAATGTCTTCTTCTTTTCTTCATCTTCTTCCTGCTGACTACAAGTAAATAGTTCTATGACCGATACATGAGATATTCTCCTCGCTGATATCGTAAGAATACTGTTCTAAAGGCGATTCAACATTGGAGCACGACTGTTCCTAACAACCGGCACATGCTAATAAACTAAACAACCCAACATTGTTGCAGCTGCATTTACCCCTTAATGAAATTGCAAAAAAATGTATTACGGAGTTTTTCTGGTGCCACCCGCACCGGAAAAACTCCTTAATCGTGCGTTTTGAAGTAATGTCTGTATTGGTTCCAATGTATTGTCAATTAACTTCCAAGCAGAAGAATTGATAATGGGAATACAAGCTGATTGCACTCGTTTTTAATTCCACTAAATAATTATTTTTCAATCAGACGAATCATTTTCTACAATCACACTTCACACTCATAGTATAAAGGCGAAAGTTTGTATGTGTGTAACTGTGTATGTTTGTTACTCTTTCACGCAAAAACGACTAAACGGATTTGGATGAAATTAAGCACACAGATAGCTTATGACTGGAACACATAGGATATTTTTATCCCCGTAGTATGATCCCGTGGGACAATTATCGACCTCCACGCGGGCGAAGCCGCGGGCATAAGCTCCTTACTCATTATTTTCACCGCAATTCCCAATAGTTCAATTTTTTATTCAATATAATATTTTTTTATGAAACATGACCTCAATAGATCGTGGAATAGGCTCATCACGTTTAAAAAAAAACCGGCCAGGTACACCACTACAGCGGTGCCGTGGAAACATTTGATTTTTATGAAGAACACGACTTGTTCATCTTTTTGAACAGCTATATCTCAGAAATGGTGATTCTCAGGAAAAAGCATAAAATCAAATTTTATAGATAATTGCACGATTTAAAATTTTGTCGAACATATTTTTATGATAAAACTTACCGTTCGGCTGAAAAATGCAAAAAACCTATTTGCACGACCTTTGACCTTGAATATTTATTTTTACAAAGGTCGGATCGATGGGGACTTTTGACATTTCATTTGTGTTGTGTGATGTTTCCAACATTCGTACCAATTTTTAGCTCTATGCGAATTATTGTAACCTTACCCCTATTTTTTGAGCTAATTTGACTGGACTACAAGGCGACCGCATACGAAGAAAAATTAGGGCAACAAGGCACCGATTATTTATTTTTTCCCAACATTTGTGTTTATACATATTATTTTTATGTTCCTTGTCACTTTTATTGTATAAGTAATGCACTATAACATTTGACTGATTCAATCAATAATTCGTCTTTTCTTTATCAAATTTCTTTCTTTCTTTCACATTGCCACGTACAACTCATCATTATCATCATCATCAGCCTATTAATGTTCCCACTGCTGGGACACAGGCCTCCTCTCTATGAGAGGGATAATGCACCACACGGGCCCAGTGGGGATTGGTAGATGTCACATGTCTTCGAATTTTTTGGTTCTTGGACATGCCGGTTTCCTCACGATGTTTTCCTTCACCGTTTTGAGAGAATTTCACCGTACAACTCAAACCCAAAAATAAATACTGACATCGCCAGATTTGGAGGTGCTGAGCCTGCTGAGCATGCGGTCGAAGTCATCGTTGAGGTTGTTGGTAGTAGCGGTGCGGAGGCAGGTGACGAACCACTGACGGTCGGCGTCCTCAACCAAGCGGTCACTGAACACCCGCAAGCACTCGTGCACCCACAGACGCTTCATTGACTGCAAGTCTGGAGTCACTTCGGGCACAGACAGTAGAATACCCTGTGAAATTGTATTAAAAATTGAGAATTTTGTAATAATACGACCTATTGCCTTACCAAGCATTTAAACATATTCCCTCTTATTATAAAACGTGGTCTTAAAAAAGTACCGGCTTTAGTACTAGGTTTAAATTTAAAAACCACCTTAGTTTAAAAACCATAACCTTGAATAAACGTTATTACAAAACGAAGTTTATTGCTAGTCCTAGAACTATCTATGGTACCAAAGTTAGACCATCGTGACCCCTAGTTTAACTATGGTACTAAATTGTCAACTCGTTTTTTAACATATTTATATTGGTTTTCGTCGACTTATCTTCGAGTATTTTAGCCGACTCGGCAATAAGTTGACGCAGTATAAATCGTAGAATGAAATTTGTATTGATGTAAGTAATTTGGCATAGGTACATGGTTTAGCTTATTGCATCAAATACTGTGTGTAGTTGTGTACGTAATCTAACATGTCAGTCATCACTAACCTATTCTTCTGAACTCCAATTTTCACCACTTTTTTCTTTGTTTAATCTATTTTTTTTTAAATTGAATGCATACACGATCTCACCACAAAGAATACTGTGCCCGAAGAACTGTGCCTTTACTTGTGTTATTACCTTGAAGTGAAACCAGACATTTAGTTTATTATAAGATGTAACATATACATTTCGATAACATTACTCGAATTACGCGCGCCACCCAGTTCACTCCATTATACGCGCTAGCTCGATAGTTGTTCTAAAACAGAACAATTGGATTGATGCATTCAAAAAAATACAAGTCGGAATATTTAAATACCTTTAAATAACAAAACTTTATATTTTACCACTACAAATAACAATTTATAAAATATTTTTTCTTTAAATTACATAACAACATTTTGTAAAGAGGAACGGTGCAGAGAACGCTGAACGAATGATTGAATAGTTTTAAATATTTTGTTGCTTATAATCTGTGGATTATGTTTAGACCAGGGACTATCTTTGGTACTAAGTAGTCCTTCGTTGGTCTACGATTTATAATACGAAACGTTAGTACCGTAACAATCCTAGACCTTTTAGTCTGGAAGTTTTATAATAAGACGGATTTTGTCGTATCTTAAACGCTGCCTTCGACGTAAATTTTGTACTGAGGTTCAAAAATAGCCTCTAAAGTCCCCGCCACCACTGAAGTCTTACGGCAAAAGCGGGAACTAAATTCATTAGGTTATGAGAGTGCCACGTGATTGGCTAGTTCTGCGATAGCAACGCCGCGTCTATCGGACTCGAGTGGTGGCCCGAACTCTACATCACGAACGAGAAATTAATTTTGACGGCTAAAACGTTAGGCCCTCAGTAATGTACAATATTTAAGTTTACGATGCAATACGAACTCGTGCGAGTGCCCCAGTTACTATCTAAACCGTCACTTTTCTAAAAAGCGCTATTTAACATGCGATCAAAAATAATACAGAAGTAGCGTTTTTAACATGAACATCAAAATCTCTTGGTCTCATAATGGACGAAGAAGAAATGTTACACACATTTTTTTTTCATAGGTTTTTCTTTGGTTTAAACGTGGTGGAAGTTACCAATATGACTCGGGAGAAATCTCGCAGATTGAACGTGTAGTGTGACTTGGAGGGGGTAGGCAGCAGGTTCAGCCTACACTCCTTGTATACCTCCAATGTGCCCAGCACCAGCTCATCGATACATGGGTCGAAATCTTTAGAAAAGCCTCTGGAACAGGTTTTTTAAACGTTAGTAGGTGGCTCAATCCTTGCAGGTAACTACTTCTATTTAGCGTGATGTCGATGGCAATCTGAATACGGTAGATGTCACCTTATAACAATAATTCCAACACACCAATCACTAAAAAAAACACTTTATTTTGGGCCTAAAAACCCGATTTATTTTCAATTAATTGCCAAATAAAAAATAGTTGAGTTATTGAGTTGAAAAAACAGTGACGTCACAGTTGGCCATTGCCATTGCCATTGGTTTGCCATACAAAATCTATGAGAGAACCGCGTTTTAATAATAATAATACGTTTATTTCAGATAAAATCCATATAGCATAGTGGTAATAAAATAGTCAAGTTAGTCAGTAGTTTTGACAGCTCTTAAAAAGTATCTCAATTGATTGGTGTGGCATCTACCCCATTGTGTTGGCCCAGAACTGAGCTAATAGTTTGGCGCTTTCGGTAGCGTCCCCTGTGCCCTGCTGTTGTTGTGAACAAACAACAACGATGACACGCAGGAATGCCGATTACTAATGACAATGGATTTCTGCAATATAGGAGACAGCAGTCACGTTGCCTTCTTAGTGACAAAACTTAAACTAATGTCTCGTGTGCCAGTGTGACTGGGCCCACGTGGTGGATTGTGGCCCATTCACTGAGAGGAGGCCGATATCCCAGCCCCGAGAGCGTTATAGTATTATGTAGTAGTAATGAAATTGGTGCTATGTGTCATTAGATGACATAGACACCGAACACAGCAATGCTGCTTTTTGTTTAAATCAAAAATAAATAATCTTCAAAAAAGAGCCGTATGAACTACAAATTGCATAAGAACAGCGTATTATGTACAAACCTAGTATCAAGATGCCACAACATGATCCTGCTGAAAATGACCTGAAGAGTTTCATCATCGAACTCGTCGATACAGAAGAAGGCGAAGTGTCGAGAGAACCTCGGTGTTATGATCTTAGCGCCCGGCGTCGGCTTACCCATGGCACACATAAACTGAAATACATCATATTTATGACGGTATGTATACTCGTATCATGATGACGGTATATCAACGGCGCTGAGTAACAATTTGGTTTTGACAGAAACTTTATTTTCTAGCAGTCATTACAATTTTAGGCGCGGGACAAATACAAGAGGCGTATGGCGCAGGCGAGGCGCGGGCGCGGCGTGAGCGTGGCGCCGGTGCAGCGAAGAACAGGCCCGCTAACGGTGTCGGAAAGGCGAGTCGCGGGCGTACACAGGGATGCATTTGGGGAATTCTAGACTTTAAAATTCTATAATTATCGTCGCGCATTTTCACCGTGTAGTTCACCCCTGTGTATACACTGTCGGCATACCACTGCTAACTGCAGGTGCGCCGAGGGCGAGAAAGTGGCGCCCGCGCCGCGGCCTCTTAGTATGTCTTGCGCCTCACCTCTTCTATACATTTTGTATGAAATTTCAGAGAAGTGGCGCCACGCCCGCCCGCGCCTCGCCTCCGCCCGACGCCTCTTGTATTTGTCCCGCGCCTTAGTGTTATTCAAATACTAGCATTAAGTTAAACGAACGGTACAAGCCAACTCGTTAAGAAAAATAGCATATCCACTCGTTAAAATAACGTGGGGCTTCAGGGAAATCTCATTATTCAATCAAAAGACTAACGTGAATTTATGTCCCTAATAAATTGGTGGATTTAATAACGGTAAACCGTTTTCACCTGGACATCAATGAGGTTCATGGCGACGTTGGTCTTCCGGTCGTACCAGAGGCCCAGGTCGATGCCTTGCCGCAGCACTTCAATGGGCGGCTGGGCGCCGTACGTCTCCGCTTGAGGCATTGACACGTCGTCCACGAAAACCACCGAGTAACAGCCAATCGGCGGCCCGAATACGCCTGACAAACGTTATACTTTAACCATTAAAGAACGAAAGCAATAGGCGAATTAAATTCTAAAACAAACCAGTGTTTTAATATGAACTTCTAGGACAGGAAAACTTTGTAAGCAAACATGCGAAATGTATGTAGCAGTGCACGGTGGTCTCGTAGAAGGTCATAGGCCTTCGATGGCAATGATTGAGCTAAGCCCTGATATGTGGTTCAGTTACCCACTAGTTGTCATACTACCTGAAACTATAAAAAAATTGCAATCTATTGTTCGCAACATTCCTTTTCGGCATCGGAAGTGTACACATCTAATTAGTCATCAACCGTGTTTATCATCAAGCGCTATTAGCCTAAGACGCGACGCGTGTTTGCAAGTTCGTGTGTGTGTGTGACGTGTTATTTTGCAATGGATATTCAAGTTACAGGTATGAATTATTAATTTACTTTACTATTTTGTATTTTCAATCCACCATTTTTTTTTAAATAGAGTGCTACGCCGCAACATTACTTCCGTATTTATTACTGTTTTTTTTTAACTGTAGCTTTTACTTAGGTATGTTTGTATCTACTTGTGCCATTGAGGTATAAAAATGTGGCTTGAAATCTCTACTACTCGACTTTAAAAAATGTATTTGCGGCATGCTGCAGCTATAAGGTGCAGCCAGGGTCTACGCCGAGCGCCTGGGCACGTAGCACTTGCTACGAAATATGTATTGTTTTTGATCCGCATTTAACTGTTTTTTGTTTTGCTTTAGGTAGTAGTATTGAGTGTTCTTTCAAAAGAATGCTTGTACTAGATACTTGGCTGTCTATTAAGGATAGCAAATCCGAACTGGAACGGTGGCGTCGAGTTTTTCAAGCCCTGATACAGTTGCTGCCTGATGTTGAGAATTTGATTGCTGATGAATTAGAAAAAAGAGTTACTAATCTTTGTACAAGATTTGTAGCTATCTGGAAGCAAGTTTCTCGCAAGCATTCTTGCATTATCTCTCAGTACGGAGACTGGCTGAACGAAATTGAAGTTTGCGTTCTGCCAACTTGTGCAGCAGCAGTGATACATAGACTTCTTCTTAATTCGGACCCGTATTTTTCTGGTTTACGAAGGTTACCACAGAAGAAGAAGTCTATTCTATCTAAAGAGGTGGTGAATTTGTTGTCAGTATAAAATGTATATAGTCAGATAATAAACACGACATTTATATTATTTTAGATACAGCTCATAGTTATGTAACTATTAACATGTAAATAATATATTTTTGTCATTTGTGTGTTTGTAGTTAGGTAATAATTAGGATTTACTTTATTTTTACTATAAAAATGTAAATATTTTTAAGTTTATTAGTTACTAGCGGACGTCCCGCGGTTTCACCCGCGTAGTTCCCGTTCCCGTGGGAGTACGGGGATAAAATATAGCCTATGTTACTCGTGGATAATGTAGCTTTCGAATGGTGAAAGAATTTTTTAAATCGGTCCAGTAGTTTTTGAGCCTATTCATTACAAACAAACAAACCAACAAAGTTTTCCTCTTTATAATATTAGTATAGATAAAGTTGCAATTTTTTTCTTGTATTTTAATATGTATTATTTATTTGAATAAAAAAGTTTTTTTATTATTATTATCATGCTTTTTTGTAATACTTTACGTTATAATAAAATAAAAATAAGCGAATTAAAGTATTACAAAAAAGCATGATAATAATAATTAGTATTGATAACGACAGTCATTACCTTCGCGAAACCCTATGACCGCCTCTCTTAAGGCGCGGAACCACTTGACTGTGCAGTGGGAACATTTTTGGCTGATTATGCTATTCTTATGATTATAAAGGGTGTAAAACACCACTTAACGAAGCCGAATGGCACTTGTTCTCCTCGTCATTGCGATCATTTTTTTGTTCTACACTAGGTATACCTGGGAAACTTCTAGTTACGGAAATATAACTTTTTGACAAGTTTTTTTTTAATACAAGTTTTATTGTAAGATTTTTACTTTAAACACCTCCACGACCCCGTACTATTCAATCCATCCATCAGCATAATGTTTTGAGTACGTTACATTGAGTTCTACCACAAAACATGATTTTTCATCCCAAAAAATAATCGTTTTCGCAGCATTAATTTTTGCGTAAAGTTACTTATTTTGATGTACGGAGTGATGACGGTTGATGGCTTCTTGATGAGGTCTTTTACACCCTGTAGGTATAATCAGCCAAAAATGTTCAAAAAGATCTCGTGTTGATCAAATAAAATCCTCACCTTTTCTTCTTTTGTCTAACTTTCCCATGATTATATCTTGAGTTTGATTACAATTAGTTTGCGCCGAGAAGGCCATGATCAGAGCCTTATATACTTTGGTATCGACTTTCTTCACCAGGAAGTCCTGCGAATATTTATCATTTGAGCATTAATTAACTTGATTTTTTAAATAACCTTTAGGTGTAGCCCGAAACCGACATAATATTAGCAACAAACAAATTTAGCGCCACTGGATTAGATGCTACAGAGTTGAGACTCAAGTGTCTTCATAAGCGGATTAATAAATTGTACAAAGCCTATGAGTGTGCCAATAGTTTGAGCTATTTTGAAAATAATTATATTTTGATTTGAAAACCGGTTATTACACGTCAAAATATTTGTGCTAGGCCTGCAGATGACATCTGTAATAGGCTTGTGTCTTGAAAAAATCTAATTAGTCCGTCAGTTAGATTATCAAAACATATTTGACACGTATTTTTTTCTTTTGTTACGTAAACTAAAATTGACGAAGATACGACGCTTTTAAAATTCTCAATACGTCACGCCGTGCTATAATTTTTAGTGCGTTGTTACGTCACGAGCCCCCACTCTCGAGTTTTGATGCGTTTCATCTTTGTCAATATTCACTTATTTACAAAAACAAAATTACGTGTCCATTATTTTCAAATACTGAAACTGACGGACTAAATAGATTTGCAATTTATTGATGATGAAAACTAGCCTATTCAGGTAGAAAATATAGACACTTACAATAATATAGGCGGACTTGCCGGTGCCCGTGGGGCCCACCATCATGACGAGCTTGTGATGCGTCACCATCAGCTTGAACAGCGCCAGGTAGCGCACGCTGTCCAGCGTCGTCACCAGGATCTGGTTGGGAGGCGTGTCCCGGCTGATGGGCGGCGCACTTAACACGTCGTCGGCCCATGGTTTCCATTTACCTTTACCCTAAAATGTTACGAAAACTGCTTATTATAACGAACATTTTGTTAAATTTTTTTACCGTGTCCTCCCAGAGATACAAACATGTACTATAGCTGGTGCCAGTTAAGATGAGAATAACGGTCATTGCCCTTTCCCTAATATCTCTTCGTACGAACCAAAATAAATAAACCATGGTTTTTCGTTACAAAAAATGTTGAAGATCACGATAGATGATATGATAGATGATGATAGGCTTATTTTTGGTTTTCAAAGTTAAGAAGTTTAATAAATGTAGGTGGGGTCAATGACCGCTATTCTAATCTTAACTGGCACCAACCATTATGAACCTTAGTTCCACGGATAACCCTTGCCCTTAAAACTGATACACAATAACACTGTCTGGTGGGTCAGACATGTTGTGTTTTCAAGCTCAAATCAATGCATGGCTCGTTGACAATATTAAAAACAACAGTACAGGTCGCGGCACAAAAGTCTAGCGGTGACCGTTATTGCGCAGAAGTAAAAAATAAAAATGTCTTGGGGCGTGCGTTGCGCCGATTGGCTCTCCAGTCGTATAACATGCGCAGATATCCCCTCCACGTTTCGTTCAGCGCTAGACTTACGTGCCGCGACCTGTACAGCGAGCGGCATGAAAAAAATATGGAGTATCATAAAATATGGTCACAAAGTACCTAATACTTACTTCTTTAATAAATCTATAGTCGTATACCAAACCCTCTCTTGGAATTGTAAAAATATATTGTTTTTCTGGTTTGCTAACTTCTTTGGGCATATTTAGTGCTTCTCGAACCTAGAAAAATATACTTAACAATAATATATTTATATTTGATATGATTTTATTTAGGAATGTTTTAAAAATACAAAAAATAAGGAAGAAGATGAAAAAGCAAATAATAACAAGTACAAGGTGAAAATCACGTACTTAAAGCATTGTGCTGAAGGATGCAATAGTACAGGGGCCATGAAAGTATTTAAAGTAAAGTTATTATTATTAGAAACAAGTATTAAAGAAACTTGTGAAATAGTTAGAACTTGGACCTCGGATATCTCCATAACTATAGGTTGGGTATGGTAACGGGGAGAACAAGTGCCTTTCGGCTTCGTTAAGGGGCCGCCTCCACGAGCGAGAGAATCGCGGCGATATTATCGTCCTTGCCACGTTTTTCTATACACTCTCTTTTGGGCAGTCTCCACGAGCGAGAGAATCGCGGCGATATTATCGTCCTTGCCACGTTTTTCTATACACTCTCTTTTGGGCAGTCTCCACGAGCGAGAGAATCGCGGCGATATTATCGTCCTTGCCACGTTTTTCTATACACTCTCTTTTGGGCCGTCTCCACGAGCGAGAGAATCGCGGCGATATTATCGTCCTTGCCACGTTTTTCTATACACTCTCTTTTGGGCCGCCTCCACGAGCGAGAGAATCGCGGCGATATTATCGTCCTTGCCACGTTTTTCTATACACTCTCTTTTAGGCCGTCTCCACGAGCGAGAGAATCGCGGCGATATTATCGTCCTTGCCACGTTTTTCTATACACTCTCTTTTGGGCCGCCTCCACGAGCGAGAGAATCCGACGATATTTTCGTATAGAAATACGTCAAATCGCCGCAATTCTCTCGCTCGTGGAGGCGGCCCCTAAGGGTCTTTTTACATCCATTGTGTACACTTTCCCCTTGTTAATAAAAGTATCAAAGAAATGTTTACCTTTTCAGGAAATTCTTTGTCCAGTAGGCCTCGGAAAAGCATGTCGAACTTAGGACGACCTGTAGCATCCAGTGTAGCTCCAAGAGACCAAATACATGAGAAGAAGAAAACGCCCTACATAACATACCATATAATTAGTTAATAATCAGATTATACTTTGAGAAGTGTATGATAACTTAATTCCTGTGGTAAGTTTATTTTTAGGGTTCCGTACATACAATTAAAAAAACGGAACCCTTAATAGGATCACTCGCGCGTCTGTCTGTCTGTACGTCCGTCTATCACAGCCAATTTGCTCCGAATCTACTGGACTGGACCTAATCAGGTAAAATTTAGTAGGACGGTGTAAGCCTATGATCCAAACACAGTTGTGCAAAGTACTTTTTTTTTTTTTAAATAAGGGTCATTTTTGGAGGACAAATTAGGAAATAAAAAGAAAGTTTTGCAAACCTTACTTTGTTTTATATCAAATGAAAGCGCTTGTTATTAGAATCTCAAATTGTTGCGTCATTTCTATTCATTTTATTCCTTAAGCTAAGTATATTTATCGAACGCCATAGATCTGGTAATTACTAAATCCATTGTAGCATTGTTAACTTCATTTTTATATTAATCTATGGCTGTATGAGAATAGTGTGTATTATCTGTGGTTAGTCGCCTCTATGGTGGATAATAAACTCTTTACTGAAAATAGAAAGCAAGCATTTTTGTGATTTTTAAATCAAGTTTCCCGTACACAATAACACTAAAGGTGCAAAATCTAAGTCAACATAAACTACAGAAACACAAATATATTTTTGGTATTATTTTAAAATAGTTTTGATTTTATTCATGAAAGAAGACGAAAATTAACCATTCCCCCCCAATCTCCGAAACTACTGAGCCTTAAAATTCAATAAAAAAAAATAGTTTATTGCTTGTAGATTATAAGAAAACCTATAAGAATTCTATCAATTAAACATAAAGTGGCTCAATATAATACGTTCACTTACGGAAAATTTGACTTTGGCATTGTACGGAACCCTCTCCACGCGAGTTCAACTCGCACTTGGCCGGATTTTATTATTATTATTGCAGTTGAACTTAAAATCGTGTACTGAAGCATGTAGAGCCAAATAAAGGAGCAGCAGTGTTGCCAACGTGGGCGATTTTTCGCCATTTAGGCTACTCAAGAAGAGAATCTGCGATAAAAAAAACTGAAAGGCGACGGGTCGCCGTTTAGGCTACTTCAGGTCAGGGCCAACATTTTAAATTAACTGAATCATAAATGAACATAAGCTTGAGAAAATGAAACATCTCCCACGCAAATGTACAAGGTTTGCGATATTATGAAAGAAAAGATCGCCACATTCGAAAATGCAGAATGCTGGAGGGAACCTCATGTTCAAAGATTTAGCGGAGTTTTCCTTACGTTATCTTTCATTAACTTTGAGTAATGCCGTCGTTGAAAGAAAGTTCAGCGTAATGGGTAGGTACAGTAAAGACAAAACTAAGGAACCGAATGCAAATTCCCACGCTGATCGCCATTCTTAGAATTCGTACTCATATGAATGTAAGAAGTATCTGATATGCTGCAACAGCTTTCAACCAAGTGATCACATGGTTAGTTTACATGCTGGCAGAAAAGTGTAGCGGAGCTTCTGCCAGTAGGTACTAGCCGAGCAGCTTCAATATCTACCATTGAAGATGCTGACGGCGAAAGTCTTCTAGATGCCTTTGTATTGCTAGCAGCTGACGAAGCTGAGTGATATTGTACTTATGAGTTTATAGTGTTTTTTTTTTAAACGTAATATAAATAAATGGATGTAAAATATTTTATTTTATTCATAGCGATTTTTTGGGCTACTTTTAAGGCTACCGCTGACTGAAATTCGGCTACATTAGGCTACTTATCTGTGAAAAAGGGGCGACATCAGGCCCCGAGCTGTTGGCAACACTGAGGAGCAGTGGCTGTTCCCTCTACAGAATGCCTAAAAATAAGCAGCTTTTTACCTCAAGTTGAGCTCTGATATCAAGATCTGATATCTGTTCCAGAAACTTCTCGTCGTAGAAATCATCCATGAAACAATCGAAGAGCTTCATGCATGCCGCAACAATGTTACTCCGGGATGTTACGTACATTTGCTGCAACAAAAGTTGAATAATTTGTCTCACAAACTTCTTGGTTACGGCGCGTAGCACTGCTACGTTGTTACGACGTCTAGAAGCGCCCACGAACCGCTACGGGACGACAAGAAAAGTAACAAAACTTCTTGCGATACCTATTGTGTGAGCTAGAGACCAGCATGCGTAGCATGACCACCGTGGAAACAGGTTTTGTCGACGGAAGAATCTACAAAATAACAGATTGTAGAAAGATTTATATCGTCGTAAGCATTGCGATGTTAAAAATATAGAATAGAAATGCTTCTATTCTTTAGTCGAGAAAAGTCTACAACGTCAAGCGACGACAATGTTTTCTCTACTTTTGACACTTGGGGATACAAACATTTCTTCTCAACAAATGTCAATAGTCTACATCACATCAGAACTCGACAAGATTATTGATGTGGAACATGTGTAGGCGCGGGTAAAACCAAAAAATGGCGTAGCGACGCATGCCGTGGCGACGCGTTGCCAACTGTCAAGTTGTCAACCCGGCCCGAACAATATCGGACGTTACCGAACTGTTGAAGCAGTTAAAGATCTACATATTTGCTACAGTTTACAACAACCCAGCTGGTCTTGGGGCACAGCGCTGGGTTACAATCTCGGCGTGATTTCGAGTTTGATCCCAGCCTAAGGATTTTCTTTTTGTTAACCGATCATTTTGTTTTTACCTACTGATTACGTTTTACCAACTAACTGGTTTCGTAGTTGGTTTTTGATATAGTTATAGTACAAACCATTATTTTTATAGTTCATTAATTAATTTTAAAGCAAAACATTTAAAAGTGTAAAACCTTATTTTTAAAGAGCTATTAAACACATCCCATAAATACTTATAGTTAATACACCTTTTTTTTCGGATGGGAGATTTCCCATCCATTTCATTCTCATTCCATCAAATGACTCCTCCCGCTCTGAGTGGAGCAGGAGGGAGTGTCAGACTTTTACTGACTAAAATCCATCCATGTTCCTTCATCGCCCTGTGTGTTCCGGGGCCACGGTATCTCTTTCGAACAGTCCCGCAACCCCGGTAGGTAGTTAATACACCTAAGACTTCTATCTAACTAATCTACTATACTTTATCAAATAAATGTGATCTAGAGCTAAATCAGAACACTGTCATGAGCGATAACCGTTTTGTAACATTAGTGTTTCCTCACCTTTACTTGTCCAGAATTTTCGACCAACCAAAGTAGCGGCGACACGAACCGGTTGAATAGGTTGCGTATAAGGTTGCGGTTGACTATGTGCAGGGAAGGAGGCAGCACGTTGAGCCACGACTCCAGCAGAGCCTTCCAGCCGAGACCCTTGGGCTCCATGTAGATCATGCCAACCCGAGATACCTGGAAAGTACCTTCGTTGTCACTTTCGAATGTTTCATTTTATTCTAACTTCTTTTCATCATCTGCCTAGCCTTTTCCTAACATGTTGGCGTCGGCTTCCAGTCTAACTGGATGCAGCTGAATACCAGTATTTTACATGGAGCGACTTCTTCATTCATAATTATATGAATCAATAAATTTGACATCTTCATACATTAAAACTTTAAAAGTCATGTTTATGTCCGCAAAACTGGAAAAGTAGTCGATGGATTAAATTGAAATTTTTACACATCGTTGCATTTTTTTTCTAATTTTTCTTTTTATCCTGAAGTTCCACCGATAACATGTCATACTGAGTCACAGCGAAGCGTGGTGGGATTTAGCTTGTATTATAATAGAAAACAACAGCTAGAATCTGCCAGATTTCTTCAATAAATTAACAGGAATCATTGGACCACATGCACTTGAACCTGAATCATGCTCCAATTTAGGTACAGACCGATAAGGAAATAGGCTACTGAAATATGAATAATTCTCACCGTAGCCGGGGAAGCAGCCTCCAAGTCCATGGGTTCAAAGATCAGGTTGGTAGTGGGAGCTAACTGAATGATTTCTCCGCTCATCAGACACAGCTTCTTGTTATCGTCGAGCACTGTGTTTAAGTTCTCTATCCATATCGCGTCAACAGGGCCGTCGAATACCAACCACTTTCTATAATTAGATATGATCCATGAGTAGTAGACCGTGGGCAAACGCAGCGTTAATTCTAGCACAGTCATTATAGAGGAACCACACAGAACGCAACGCAACACATCGTATACCTCAATCCTCAGGCCACAGAGCGGTAGGGCTGTAGTCTCAGATAAACAGTCAGTCAAACACACTTTTACGTTCGTGATCGAAGAAATAAAAGCGGTGATACAATATTATCATTCACATACCTTGTTAGCGACGCACTTGCGTTACGATGCGTGTGGTTCCTCTATAATGCGCCACATTATAGAGGAACCACACACACCGCAACGCAACACACCGCAAAAGTCAACCTGTGTCAGTGTCTACCTTTCCTAGGTATAATATGAACCGTCACTCTGGCACTCGATTTAGTTGCAATATATGTTTAACGAACTTAAAAGAACAACTGAATTTAGATCTGACAAACCACATTAAAAAATCCATTTTCCGAGATAATTGTAATGACTTTGGATTGTAAACGCTTAATAATTTTTAAGCATACGTTTTTGATTTATTGTTAAAGGATTTTTGAATGTGTTGGATTAGTTTCACGTATTTAACGGAATTAATAATAAATTGTGGGTTCATGAGTTGGCTTATTAAGGCCGAACTAAGTCCAACTTACCGATTGTCGTTGGTAGAGACTGCGAAGGCCCGGTAACTGACAGCGAGGATACCATCAGACCACTCGTGGGAGACCGGGTCAAACTGCCCGTACAGTTGGCCCATTGTAATCGACTTCGGGTTTATAACCGTCCACTCAACTGCATGCTCGTCCATCGCACCCTTCAAGTTAAATCATTATTTAAGTAAAACTTCGAACAAGTGTTAGCTAAAATTATTTCAGACGTTTTCTCAAACGATTTTGGCTCAAAGGCGAAATATTTGAACATTTAATCTGCTGTTAAATAAACCTTGAGCTGTTGAAGTTAGGATGCAGAAATATTAAAACCGATATTTTTTATTTCCTTTGAGGCTTAATTAAACCATCGTTTTTGAATAATCCTGGTATAATAAACACTTTTGCAAAAAAAAACAGGCCCTTTAGATTTTTTTCTCTACTTCAATGAAGAAGAACAAGAAAGAGGTTTTATTAATTTGACGATGTAATGAGGGATTTTCTTTTTAGCTCTTCCCTAGTCGCTGGATAGATGGCGCTGAACTTAGTATGCAAGGAACAGAACTTAAAAAAACTGATTTTAACAAAGCGCGAGAAAACTAGGTTATATTCGGAAGGTCCGCGGGAAACTGACCAAAATACTAATATTAGCATGAATTAGGAAAAACGAATATTTTATCAGCCTAGGGTAATTTAGGAACAGTCACATGTTAAGCAAACGAAAGTGTCAGTCAACGAGCGTATTTGACGTGCCGCTATGTATTTTTTCCAAGCGTTTTGGCTTTGGCACCAACTATCATAGTCAGTTCAACGCCATCTATAAAGTTCTTGGAAACTAAGTTTTTTTTTAATACCGCAAAAGGAAAACCTCTCATTCTTATTCTTATTCTTATTCTTTATTGCACACAAAAAAAATCAAATATACATAAAATTGCAATTATATAGCTTATGTACAAAGGCGAGCTTAACCCAGAATTGGGTTTTCTTACAGCAAACCTAATTTTGATAGCGAGATTTGCAGAAGAGGATTCACTTAAGAATGTGCAATAACATTACTAAAATTAATTAATTTTATAAACTAAACTACAAACATACAATATTATATACGTCATACATACAGTATATACATACATACCTATAAAATCATATATATATATATAAACCTACATACATACATATTGATCATGTTGACAGGAAATGTTCCCTTATTCCTCTCTTGAACACCTCTAATGAGGGGCTATCCCGTAAGGAGTGTGGAAGTGAATTCCAAAGGCGCACAGCACGAACAGTGAAAGATCCATCATACCGACTTGAGGAGTGGGAAGGAAAACGAAGGAGAAGAGATGACGATGAGCGACAAGGCTTACCTCTAGGAACAAGATACTCAAAGCGTTCCTGAAGATACGAAGGGGCCTTAGAATTGTGAAGAATGGAAAAGAGAAACGAAAGAGTGTGACAATCTCGACGCTGCCGAATAGGTAGCCACTTCAGCTGCTTCCGAAACTCCGACACATGGTCGTACTTACGAAGCCCGAAAATGAAGCGGATACACAAATTCTGCAGACGTTCGAGCTTATTAAGAAGTTCCTCAGTCGCATCAAGAAAACATACATCCGCATAGTCTAGAAGAGGTAGAAGGAGAGACTGAGCAAGAGTAATTTTAGTTTCAAATGGCAGAAATTTCTGAAGACGCTTAAGAGACCGATACGAACAAAACACCCTCCTGCTTACTTCAGCAATGTGAACATTCCAAGATAGGTTGCAGTCCAAGAATACACCTAAATCTTTAACTTTCTTGGAGTAGGCTATAGCGTTACCATCGTACACAACAGGAGGAAGAGACTGATGATTTAACAAATTGACGAAGTATCTGCCACCAATAATGAGAGCTTGTGATTTTGTTGGGTTGACTAATAGTCCAAAACTTTTAGCCCACTGACTGATGTTCTGAAGATCATTATTGATGGCATCGATAGCTCTAGGAAGCTCCTCAAGTTTAAAATGCCGATAAAGCTGCAGGTCGTCTGCATAGAGATGATAATGTGAAGATAATACCTTGGTGACAGCGTTAATGAAAACGGAGAAAAGAAGAGGAGAAAGGACGCCACCCTGAGGAACACCCGCAGAAAGATCGCACCAATGAGAGCAAGCCTCATTCAAGTGTACTGACTGCGAGCGACCCCGAAGATATGAATCAAACCAAGCAGTCACAGAAGGAGATATGTTTAGAGAGGAAAGGATACCTGAGAGGATGTCAAAATCAACTGAGTTAAACGCACTGCTAAAGTCCAATAGAACCAACACCGTAAGGAGACGGTTTTCCATGGCCAATCGGATGTCGTCAGTAATTTTAATTAGGGCAGAAACAGTGCTATGGCCAGGACGAAATCCAGACTGATATGGACTTAGCAGGCTATTAGTAGAAAGGTAATGCGATAGTTGATTATTGCTCATATTATATTATATTATTACTCATTGGCATGTTATTTGAAGCATCCTGGCATGATGTTACGTTCCAAATTTAAATTTTTAAATTAACAAAAGAAAAATAATTATTATTGTGGATTATTGTAAAATTAACGCCATCTATAAAGTTCTTGGAAACTAAGTTTTTTTTTAATACCGCAAAAGGAAAACCTCTCATTGGCATGTTATTTGAAGCATCCTGGCATGATGTTACGTTCCAAATTTAAATTTTGAAATTAACAAAAGAAATATAATTATTATTGTGGATTATTGTAAAATTGCTTTACTAGTGGCGCGAATTGCTGAAACGATTTTTTACTGATTACTAAAATTTTAAAACTTATGGATATTTTCTGCAAATTAAACATCATCTTTCTTTTTACATTAAATACCACACTTTTTAATATGAGTGATAAAGCGATAAGGGCCGATAAAATTATAGCCCTACTTGAAGAAGGTTGTTCGCAAACTTACGTGTCTCAGCGGCTAAATGTGAGTCGTTCAACTGTCCAGAGGTCTTGGCAACGGTATAAGAGACCGGTTCGGTCAAAAGAAGACCCGGTTCGGGAAGAAAACGATGCACAGAACCAAGAGATGACCGTTTTTTGGTGAGTGACCGTTGCGGAATCGTAAGGCGTCAAGTGTGGACCTGAAGAAGAGCCTTGAAGAAGTAAGAGGAGTAGAAGTTAGCTTGTGGACGGTCAGGAGGAGGCTTTTGGCTGCCAATATCAGGAGTTACCGCCCGGCTCGGGGCCCTAAATTACTCCGTGAGCACCGTGAAGCTCGACTTCAGTTTCTTCGAAACTGTGCTTCATGGACTCTGGAGGACTCGAATATTGTTTTCTGATGAAGCTAGAATCTCTTTGTGTGGAGAGGACCGACGCCGGCGAGTGCTGCGAAGACCACGGGAACGCTATGCGAAAGTGTGTTTCAAAGAAATCACTCCTTATGGCGGAGGCTC
Source organism: Xestia xanthographa (assembly GCA_905147715.2). Classification (NCBI taxonomy): domain Eukaryota; kingdom Metazoa; phylum Arthropoda; class Insecta; order Lepidoptera; family Noctuidae; genus Xestia; species Xestia xanthographa. The sequence continues at coordinate 7,971,555 of LR990655.1, forward strand.
CGTTATGTTTTGCACAGCAATTAATTTAACGGAGCGTACGGAGTTAGTTTTCATAGAAAATGGAAAATTAAATGCACACCGGTACACAATAAGCCCTAATTCCATATGCACAACCCGCATTGACTGCACTTGGGGAAGATTCTATTTTTATGGACGACAATGCTCGCCTGCACCGTTCTGGCGATGTGGAAACATACATGCAAGAAGTCGGGATCTGTGGTTTAGATTGGCATGTCTTGGATGTTCTAAAGAGACGGGTAAGATCAGTGCAACCTGCTCCACAAAACATCAGGGAGAAGAGTGGGAACGTATTCCTCAAAACTTTTACTAACTATTACTTACAAACTATTAAAAACATCGTGGAAAGCATGCCCAGAGGGATTCAAGCTGTGATTTTGGCAAGAGGAGGTCACACTCGTTACTAGGTTTTTACATTTGTAACTTTATTTAATTAAAAAAGTAAAAAAAACTTCTTGTCTGTTTTGCCAACCACTTTTTATTGTATGTGGCCGTAAGAATTCATCGAAATGTTTTAAAAAAAATCCTGAATTCACTTCACGCGTATTAATTTACACGATTATAAGTATACAGACTACGTCAAAGAATAAAATTTCATTGAATTAACTCAAATCGACCTTAGAACGTAATTTCTTCAGGTGTTCGTTTTTTTCGCAAAAGAGTATATAACAATAGGTCCACCGCTTAACTGTGCCAGTACCTGAGGTCCCTACGCGGCGCAGGACGGGTGTGCTGATGTGTCGCGAAAGCTCGCTCATTCCCACGCTGATGGTCTTCAACAGCCATTCCGCACCGCACAAATACCTCAGGCCACAGTTAAGCGGTAAGGCTGTAGTCTCAGATAAACATTAGTCAGTCTGTCAAACGCACTTTTACATTCGCGATCGAACAAATAAAAGCGGTGAAACATTACCACCATTCACATACCTTGTTAGCGACGCACTCCAGCGCTGCTCCTAACGCGTGATAGCATTTTGTCTTCCCGGCGAATGGAAGACCGACCAACATAAGTCCGTGCCGCACTAAAATCATTTCGTACAGTTGCAACACCTGCAAAGTTTTAAAACATATAAATAACATGTGTTTTACGACTTAGTAGCTTTTGCTCACGGCGTCGCTCGTGTTAATTTAGAATTTGATTATCAATTTGGGTTGTTCTCTGCTTGTAATAATGTAATTCAATAATGATTCGAAAGACACGTGCCGCGATCTACCATCAATATCATAACGTTAGTCGATAATATTCTAGTTTTCTCCGGGAACAGTACTTTTTACGGGATGAACGGTACCTTGTGTCAGTTTCTGTATTGATGGTTTTAATGATTATAAATCAAAAAAAAATGGGCAAAAATCGGGCATCTGAAAAAATATGATTTAAGACCGCCGTGAAACATGGCTTGTGTCACGGCGGTCTCAAATCATATTTTTATCAACATACAACCTGACAGTGATCTGCAAATTGCAAAAAATTGAATTTCACGGACTACCTTAGCACTGGGATGACAGCGTAGGCCCGACAATAAGTCGTTGCTTACTTCACAAAAACGTAAAACATGTTTTAAGTTGCGGTAGTGCAAAGATGTATTTTGTTATTTCATTCGCTTGAAATATGATCATAGATACATTTAATCACGTAGTTATCCTTCGTTACCTTTTCAATGAAGAAATCGTTACATTGCAAGTTGAGAGGCACACAGACTTCCTTCAGACATGTTACCAATTCAGGAAGACCAGCCAATGGTAACGGCAGACCAGGGAACAGATCGCCGATGATACCCTAGAACATGGATAAGGCCCATTTAAAAGTGTTGGGAGATGTACTTACTTAAACATTACATATAGCACATCATTTCTTAAAAACCTGACATGAAACACATTTTTATTATGTTTACTTAGAAACTTTAACAGTTAACATTAACAAAGTCGTAGGCAAAATAATCCAAAAAGTTTTAATTAATAAAACCTCCCAAAAGGTTGCTATTTTAACACTTAGATACCCGCAATTACAGACACAATTAAAATAACAATGCACCGTGCCCGATCGGGCACGGCCGGGGACATAAGGGCATGTGACTGTTCCTAAATTACCCTAGGCTGATGAAATTTTCATTTTTCCTAATTCATGCTAATATTAGTATTTTGGTCAGTTGTCCCCTGTAAGCAATCAAGGGAGTCAACCTGCCAAAAACATTTATCAATACACGTATGTAGGTATACATCAATGTAGCCATGAACAATATCAGTCGCAGTAACCCCAGTCGGGGTCGGGTTTGTTAGCCTGGACAACGCCCCGGGCGTCACAAGCAGAGGGGGCTACACATTGATTTTTGAAAATACAAAATTGAACATTCATTTGCAGGCACGCTGCAAAAACAACAATCGCCACGGGCGTCAAGGTTCATAAAGCGATCTCGGAATTATACACACTCACGTTACAATACCGTCATATCGGTGTATATGGTACTGACATGCGAGACTTTTGGTATCAAAACAATGGGATCACCGGGATAAAAATATGTTAGGGGTTATTATTATTTTGAAGATCTACTAAGAGTTCACATCGACAGCCTTAATGTTATTTTGCCGTTAGCCTGCTTAAAGTCCGATTCAAAAGAAATATAAACCAGAAATTAATCTCACCATAAACAGTGGCACGTCGTGCTCCAAGAACTTGGGCAGGTTGACGTCTTTGATGGAGCGCAGGAGGATCAGATCCTCGATTTCGTCGGGGTAGCGCAGTTTAAGTGCACCGGCTGCACGCAACACTGACTTTACCGCGCGCATACCTAGCATTATAAATACTCAAAAGTTAACCAGAATATATATTCCACTTAGACGTTATGGTCTAAATTCCTTGGCAGAAGTTTATACTAAATTCAGCTCGCTCCCGTTATGTACGGAAATTAACCCACGGGACCGTTTTAAAATTTATGTAGCATCGGGGATTACGTAGCTTCCACTAAATGAAATATTTTTATAAATCGGATCAGTAGTTCCGAAGATTAGCCTCTACGTATAAACTTACAAACTTCCTCTTTATAATGTTAGTATAGATTTCAAGTAACCTGGTGAATATTGTCTATTTCGGACATTGCTAAACAAGCTTTATAAACTTATTAATGTTTTAAAAATCCACCAGTTCTTGAGTCCAATTATCACGTAGTGCAAAAAAAAAAACCTTGTTCACCGGCTTCCCTAATTTTATAGCGCGAATACACACAGTCAAGTGAATATGTTAAGTTAAATCATATTACCGTAATCATAATGGCACTGCGAGGACAGTTGTTCCGAGCACAGCTTGTAAGTGGCGACGATCTTGACGGCGAGCGGCTTGGCGTTCAGATATCCGAAGGCGTACAGTTCGATCTCGGATATCAGCACATAGTCCGGAACCATCATAGCCACAGAACGGAACAACGCCTGGACAAGGAAACAATCAAAATACCAGCCGTTTTACGAGAACATCCTAGATTACGTTCGAGTCTACAATACAACTAGTCGTTTTTAATAAAGTCACAGCGCGATTTCGCTTAGTACTGGTCCATTTGAAAATGCAATGAGATTGTGTATCTCAAGTAATTTTACTTGTATCGCCGCTAAAAAGTTACCTTGAGGTTATCAGGCAGTTCAGATCGTCCAGCGTAACCAGGGTTCATTGTTATGAATGTTGCACAGGATTTGTCGAGCTGCAACAACGTGCCTTCGAACAGCATTTCCGAGGAGCCGGAGTTGATGCCTCGTTGGATGGAGAGGATCTGCTGCGCCACCACGGAAAGCACTTCCAGGTCGATGCGGTTGAACTCGTCGAAGCACGACCAGGCGCCACAAGAGGCTAAACCCTGGGTTACACAACAAACATTTTAGTTTACCTACTGCGGCAAAAAGTAGGCAGTCTTCTGGTATTAAGCTAGCCGAATTTACCCCTTCGCACAGACTTCTACTACTACGAATACCCTACTACATCCACTAACTCCAAGTTTCTTCACTTGACAGAGCATCTTGTCGATTTTGCGATTACTAAAAGAGCAGCAAAGCTTTATGCCGTAAATAGTCTATCTTTGACAATACCTTGAAGAATTTCCCGAGGGCAATATAGTCGAGGCCATCAGAGCAGTTGAACACGACGCATTGTTTTGCCACAGCTTTAGCCAGATCTTTGACGGTTTCTGTCTTACCAGTACCGGCGGGGCCTTCCGGAGCTCCGCCTGTAAAAATCAAGGTTTCTGTTATCTTTTCAGAAGTTATATTAAACATATCACGTTATCTAAATTCATCATCATCAGCCTATTAATGTTCTAACTTGTGGGACACAGGCCTCCTCTCTATGTGAGGGAATAGGCGATAATCCACGACGCGGGCCCAGTGCGGATTGATAGATGTCACATGTTTTCGAATTTTTTGGTTCTAGGACATGCCAGTTTCCTCACGATGTTTTCCTTCACCGTTTTGAGAGCAGTGGTGATGAAATAAATTACACAAAGTAATGCGCCTGTCTGGGTTCAAACCCACGACTTACTTTTCGTAAGTCCGGGTCGCCACCACTGGGCCACCGCTGCTTGCCCACCACTGGGCCACCGCTGCTTTCATTAAGATACCGAAATAGAATTCTCCATTTGTTAAATTTAAAGCAGAGTTAACAAACTTATGTGAGCCGAGGAAACAACAAAAGATTGACACCGTGATGATCTTTTCCGCATTTATATAAAAGTGGCTCCAGCATCCACTACAAATCCTGGGCGCCCTATGCATGTGCCGAAGACGACTACCGCCGATGTTATAGACGGAAAGTATTCATAAACATTTCCTCAGGTAAAAAGGCTTCTGAATACAAAATATTTATAGTTTACACACGTACCCAAATTAAGATGTAAAGCACCGAACAAGGTCCTGAAGCAACGATCGGTGAGCGGTGTGACGACGAGTCTGCCGGTGTTCCCGAGGTACTCATAGCCGTACATCAGCGTGGAGTTGATCATGCGGGTCAAGCACTGCCAAGTATTGTCCTCTTGTAGCTATAACATCAAAATAGTATCACTTTTACCAACCAATGACCGATTTACTTGGTAACATGTGTTTTTTTTTTAAGTGAAAACTTCTTTAGGCACGTTGAGCACTTTTTGGGTGAAGGAAAAACATTGAACTCATCGCCACGTAACGTAACGTGTGGTCACGCTTCGTAGCCGTTCGTACCACTCGTACCATCCGCTACGGCGTAGCACCACATAGGCATGCGCGGGGCATTACCAGTGCTACGACTGGGGCGGGGCCTGTGTAGGTAGGTACTTTTTGTTTTCACTTCTATCGGCAGTCCCCAAAGACTGCTCCGATTTTTTTTGTTAAAATGTCCACAGCAATGCTATGGCGTATTTTTACAATTGGTTAGTTTTTGAAGTATAGGTATGTTTTAGGAAAGGTTACCAGCCAATAGTATCGTATCTGGGACAGCCAGTTGAAATCATTGTCCTGCTGCACTTTAAGTTCTATGAGCAACAACAGCACATCTCTTGCGTGGACGTCTAACACCACCAACGCTCCTGGAATTATAATAAAAGAAAAAGTAAGTGTTTTAAATATAAACAATCAAATATACTTTACCTTAAGTAAAAGAATTTTCGGGATCGGATCAGTAATGCCAAAGAAAACTTACATAAGTACATACAAACTTTATAATTTTATAATATTAGTATAGAATTATAGGTGAGATGAATCTGGAACATTTACGGGGGGATGTCCCAACTATGATATTTTTGTTGTTGTGAAATGGCTATTAAACTTGCTGACAATATATATTGAAGACGCCAGCCACATTCATTGAAAACTTAAAGGATTCTTACAGTTACTATAAAATAAACAGTTTTTTTAATTTCGTCAAACATAAACCTTCCTCTTGAATCACTATCTATTAAAAAAAACCCGCATCAACATCCGTTGCGTAGATTTAAAGATCTAAGCATACAGGGGACAGACAGATCGGGCGACTTTGTTTTATAATAAGTACCTAGTGATGATAGTGATAGTTGGCAAAGCCAAATTCCGGGCCGCATGACTTGGAGACAGGGTTTTGACTAAAAGACAAAAATAGTGGCTTGTTGGACATAGTTGGGCTTGCCATCTATTTTACGATGGTGGTGGTGGTGGTGGTGGTGGTGGTGGTGTGGTGTGGTGGTGGTGATGTGTATCTTGTTTATTTACCGACTCAAAAGAAAGATGATTCTGTATTTGGGTACCTACCGAGTGTAATCCTGTTCTGCAAATTGAGAGGACCGCGAACCAAGTCGACTATTTTTGATATTTGGAAATTACACTTTTCCCAGTACGCCTTCATAGCAGAAATGCTGATGTGAATGGCTTCTGTTACTTCTGATGTCCAGAAAGTCATGGCTATACATTGTACCTATAAATAAAGAATAGTAACAAACTCCGAGAAAAAATGAGCATACTCAAAATATGAAATGTACTGCTTTAAATACTAATCTTGCAACAACTGGAATGTCAAAGATACGACCAAATAAAATACTGAAAATTCCGAAAATCAATACAACATTTGCTGACGTAATATTTTTCCGCGAGCTTAAATTGCGTTTTAGCCTATACAATTAATAAAACAGTGATAAAATCAACCCCAAGATAAATATCAAAATGGAATAAGGCGTAGTCGACGTAGCCCCGCTACGCGGCGCTCCTATTTCAGCCTAGTGCAGGGTTTTAAGTAACCTAACCTAACCTAACGTCGGGGTGCCCAAGACCCGAGCTTCGCTTCGCTCGCTCTTGCACCCTAAGTAATAGAGCAAGAAAACGATTATTTTAGCAGAACATGTTTTCGCAAACTTAGTATTTTTTTCGGAAGGTTGTTTTTTTTTTAATTTAATTTGGCAATCGGCAAAACATGTTGTATTTAACAAAAAAAACTCTAATTTATTCTAGAGTTTTTTTTGTTAAATACAACATGTTTTGCCGGTTAATTTTGTATTAAATTTTAGATAAAACTAAATTTTAACCAAGCTTAGTATTACAGTTAACCACAGATCGTTGGAACTTTTTTTTTCCACCAGAGTTACATCTGTATCCAAAATACATTTACCTACCTATTTCATTTCAATTCAAATATAATCGATATGCATGAATTGACCTTAACTTCTAATTTGATTAGAGTGCATAGCGATGTGTTTCCGGACGATATCGATAAACTTCGACCGGTCATTGTACTCATCATTATTATTACATTACATTACATTATTAATTTGGATAATAGCCTCGAAGCAATCCTCGGGTTCTGATCTGCAATTTGTCGTCGACATTGGAAGGACCCCAAATGGTTATAAGTATGTAACTAATTTGACACTAACGGTTTGGCCTGGCCACACGAGCACCCACTCGTCTCGTTGCCGGTTCAGATAGTCATCGTATGACAGGGCTACTACATTATGGACAGATGCTTTCATCGCCTTCTCCAGTTCCAGCAGCCATTTCTCTACCTAAAACGTAAATGAGTAATATAATCAACTGCCACACAAATGTATGTGTTCTACTGAATAAATAAACAAATAGAAACATTGAAGAAGAATGCTACTTCACCTGTCCTCTCGCGGCGGCAGTGTTGATAGTAACAGTGAGCAACACTATCTCTCCTTCTGAGGACCTCATGTGTGTTACTACCATTTCACTAGTGAACGTCAATCGCGCAATACCTTCGAAACATTTCTTGAGGTGAGGTTGAACACTGTTGAAATAGGAACAATTAAATTTACTCGATTTAACCCATACAAGTAGACTGTGAAGATGCGGCTGATAATGTAAATGTAGGCATTTGATTCATATCACCACTTCACCAGCATACCTATATAAAACTTATGTTAATCAGTGAAAACCCTCACCGCGTAGGATCCTTAGTTTCGGACAGGATTTCAAGCAGTTCGTCGTTGGAGAGGAAGAAGAAACGAGGGAAGTATAGACGTTTCTTCTCCAGATATGCGTTGAGGCCACGTTGGACCATCTCCAGCAAGTTGTTGGACTTCTTTAACCGGTCCAGCATCTTCTCAATCTGGATGACATCAAGTACACGCGGTTCTTGGGCAGCAGCCTTCATTATCTCGCGCCACATCTGTACGAGTATGGTTAATGTAAACAAAAATTTAATCAAGGTTTGGTTATGTACATATTTGAATCATAAAGGAAGCTGAGCGTACTATTAAAATATTTACTCTAAGTAGGTATATATGCTAATGGTTTCTAAAGATATTTCGAAGCTGTAATAAAATATGTATCAATTTGATGCAAATCAAGTTGACATATATTCCAATTTCAAAAGTAGCCCATATCTTTAGGGCCAGGTACATGCCTTATCAACGGCACTGAATCGGCGTCCCTCTTCCGGGATCTGTTGCTGAATATCGGGCGACGAAAAGATGGGCTCCAAGTACATCCAAGTAGCTTGAACTTTTAACCACTCATCTAGAATCTCTTGTAGAAGAATCAGCTTGCCCTCCCAATCACTGTAGGAAAACCAAAACCAATGTCAATACAATAACACCTACTCGTGACATTAAAACAAACTCTGCAGGCCTAGCCAAGTTACAAACATTTCGTATCAATTCTCTTTCTACAATCGTAAACGCCTCGGCGTAAGCGATTGTAGAAAGCGCTAAATCGGTAGCCAAGTTGACACGACTGAGTCGATCGCTCGTTCTCTAATGTCTGTAGAAAAAGCCTACACTAATGTGTCTATATACGCTCACCGCGTTGCTACCAAAGAGTTTAGCGATCAACTTTGTAGAAACGGTAACATTCTATTCTATCATTTTGAACGATGTAAACTTGTCTACGAATTTTCTATTCGTTTGTGTTGATCACGTGATTTAACGTTGAGATGGTGTCATTCCCATTCATTTGAATAGTTTTCTAATAGCGTTAACGATTGTAGATTGTCAACTTGGCTAGGGGTGCTGGTTGTACTTTATATTATTTCTCTGGATAAATATGACAGTTTCTAGCTATAACGTTGATAAGACTATTTTACAAAGATCGAGTCCGTTTCCTCAGTTGAAATAATTAATTCCAGAGGAGTATTATTCTTATTATTAAAACATACCGAATAAGTTCCTCAAATGGTTTGATATACGGGGAGTTCTTCATAGTCTGAGTCTTAACAATATGATCATCCAACAGCAATTGAATTTCGTCAACACTAGACAAAATGTAAGTCCCAGTATCCCTGAAATTATGAATTTGATTTATTTTATTCGAAAAAGACTTTTATTTTATTTTATTAGTAGCTTTCGCCCGCGACTTCGTCAGGGAAAGTTTTATCATAATTGTACTCCACTAAAGTTCAGCTTTCTATCAAATGGCGAATTTTTGAGATTGGATTTTAAGTTACGGGCATTATCTCGTACATTCAAACTATACCTGTTTATAATATTAGTGTAGTGAATTAAACAAAGCAATGGCTTACTTGTAACTGAGAATTTCGAATCTGAGATCGGCCCATTCCTTCATCATTTTGTCTAGTGCCCGTTCGAGGTTGTTCTCCTTGGTGGCAGCTTCGGATATGCTCTCGAATTTCTCAATGTAGTCGCCCAAGTTGAAATCGATAACTTTCTCCAGTGACAGCTCGTCGTCCACAACAATAGGGAATCCAACGATTTCTGAGATCTTCTCCCAATGACGCAGCTTCATGCCAGGATTTCCAAGTGTTTGTATTATTGGCATATGGCCCTTGAACTCATCCATTTTTTGTCTGAAAGTTATTAACTCTCATTTAAAATCTGTTCCTATAAAGGGTGTGTCTGAAGAGAAGAATTTCCTTCGAGTATCTCCATGACCTCTGTACTATTCAATTCATCCATCAGCCTAATGATGTCAGTGCGTTCAATTGAGCGCTACCGTAAACCACGAGTTTCACAACAAAAAATAAGGTGTTTCCCAGCAATAATTCAGCAATAATGTTTGCGCAGTATTACCTATTTAGTTTGATGTACAAAATGCTTGCTTGACAACATCGTGAAGTCCATCTACGTGTAATATTTTCTTTAAATATGATAAACCGATCTACCTCACAGAAGTAGCGAGGCGATGAGTCTCTGGAACTTCCGCGAATGACTTCTCCAACTTGTACACAATTTTATAGTAATAACTGACGTCACCTTCAATGTCTTCTGGATCAAAACTTCCTACCTAAAATATATTCAATTATTTGTAATTTTACATGGCAACAGACTAAGAATAGAATACCATTGCAATTAATTCTTCATCATTCATTGTGTATTACTTGTCTCTTGGGGTCAATCAATCGTTATAATATAAAATAAATCGATTATAATCCTTAAATACTTATATTTATAACTTTTTTATTCAAACCCGATTGATTTCATCAGATGTCTGACAAGCCACGATAAACGACAAAATGATTTAATTCAAAGAATTTTTACAATGATACATCTTCTTCAAGAATGATACAACATGTACGAAGCGTCTATCTACCGTACTGACGAATAAAGCTACACTTACCTTAGAAGTCATCCAGGTGTCATATTTCTCAAGGAAGTCATACCCTGCATCGAACAGTCTCTTAAACGGCACTAATCTATCGAATACATTCTTCCTCTTGGGATACTGTGACAACTCGAACCCAAACGATGCTTCTTCTTCGTTAAACTGGTCTATCTTAAGGAGAGCGTTTGATAACCTACAGGAGAAAATACCACTTTTAAAATATCGGTATTTCATGACGTGGTAGTAACATTGAAAACAGCTCGCAATTTTTGCGAGCAATTTTATACCGAATGAAATTAAATTAATAGTAAAATATAATTTCTAGATGTTGTTTAATATGCACTGATCATCCAATGAAAGGCACTCTACCTCACCCATGTGAAAAGTTACAGCATGTTAAAGTTGTAAAAAAAAACTCAAAAAAAACATGATAAAAGCAATTTCTTAGCTCGCCAAAACCTTATAGGACGATTAGTAGCTTCAACCTAAAAAATATTATCATTAACACTAAAAACGGGATATAACCTTATATATAAAAAAATGTCAGCTGCATCTAAGTGGGGGAAATAAACGTCAGCTGCATAAATGAACTTTGGATTTTGGAAGGCTTACACGTATTAGGCTAAGTTCGAAGGTAGGTCACAGCCGTCAAAAAAACCATGACAAATTTTGAAGTAAAATAAAACAATTTTATTTCCTTTTTTCCGCTGGATGCGAGTCGCGCGGGACCGCTCAATGTGATGGCGACACTTGCAGCAGTGGACGTGTTTCGTCTGAAATGATGATGATGATGATGATTTCCTTTTTGAATAAGTCTCTTTTCTTTGGCAAGCCGCAGGAGAAAGTAGATTTCGAAGAAGGTTCCACGCATATTTTAGGTAGGTTTCGTCAGAAAAAATCTACCTATTGGTCTTGCACCTAAAGTCGAGTTTTCCGAAAATTTTACCATAGGGGTCTAGTTATGACCCCTAGTGCCCAAATCAACCGCCGGTTAAAAAGTTTATATACCTATGTAATACGTATGTGTGTTGGTATGTGGGGCGACAAGCAAAATTTAGCCACACTCTACAAGTCGCAATTATACACCGATTGCTTTCAAACTTGGCCCAAAAATCGAAAGGGTCAAAACTTAGGTTATTAGTTCGTGAATGGGCGGAATTCGTACATGGGGGGTCCATCAGTTTTTACTTTTTTGGCATATAGTCTACCTGAAAGTTTTTGCCTGAACCAGGATATCGAATCCGTTTATTAACCAAAACACCAACCCGTTTTATTGCACTAATCGATAGTGTAGACTGAAGGTGATGTATGAACAAAGATTATGTGATTAAAGTAAGAAGTAGTGAAGTCTACGGAAAAAACTGAAAAGGGCCCGCCTGCTTCAAATGACCTTGTTTTTTTGGATTGCAATTTTTTTTTTCTTTCCATGTTTTTAGATTAATAATGACATAGGTTTCAAAGACGATTTAGCTTATTTGAGTGTTTTACTTTTCTATACGATTTGTCATTTCGAATTACTTTTAAACAAATTGTATATTTTTGTAATCTTTTTTCACGTTAAAAGACCGATTTTGCGATTATATAAGTATTTAACTTTATCACAGCTTCATTATGAGTACCTATTGAAAAGTGAGAATTGTTCCTATTCTTTAAATCGTAAATGGCCAAAAAATGTTAAGAGAAAACTAAAGATGATTTTCAAACACCTACCTGAGTTTGGATTGGACTTTTGCGACGACCTAATCCTTATAAAAGCAAAATTAAAAATGTTGAAAAACCCACGACGGATAAAACAGCAATTGAAAAAGGATTAAATAATTTTAAAAAACAAACAAGTTTAATAAAAAACCCACGAATATCCGGTGGGGGCTGCCATGAAATAAACTCGTTTTGCAGTTTTATAGTAACTTGAATAATTGGAGATTTTTTTAAGCGCTATACTTACACCCTTCATGGGCAGGCCGTGCCCCTACAGTGGGGCCCACCTTTAGAAGTTGATGATTATATACGTACTTATTTTTATTTACGATGAAATTTAAAATAGTGATGGCAGCCCCCGACGGATATTCGTGGGTTTTTTATTAAGGTGTTTTTTTTTTTTAATTATTTTATCCTTTTTCAATTACTTTTCAACCGCCGTGGGTTTTTCAAAATTTTTAATTTTACTTTTTATTTTAAACTTTTTAGAGAGCATCAAAATGGAACTAGTAGTTTTGGAGAAAAATGCCAGCATGGATTTGCACAAAAATTGTTTTGTGCAGCGCCCCCTGGTGAGTTGTCACCGTAACACCTATCTAACAACATGCACCAATGAAACCCGAACCCATAACTGAAAGCTGCATCAAAATCGGACTAGCAGTTTTAGAGAAAAATGGCAACATGACGTATTTGCACAAACAAACAAACACACAAACATCCTCTCACCCCAAACGCATACAACGTCTCCGTTCCGTCGTGGGTAAAAACAGAAAATATCTTACTGGTGATGGCTGATAAACGGATAAATAAACTAAGCGTACAACTGAAAGCTGGAATACCTTTTTTGTTCATGACAATTAACCCCACTTAACATACTTCGTCAACTTGTTTTTTTTTTGTTTTTCACAAGGTTGTCGCCATTTATTATTTTGATTACCTACCTACTGTCGCAAAATCCATTGCCGTAAGAATCATCAAAATCGTCCGATGCTTTTAGTCTCTTTAAAAACCACAAATAATATTGACTGAAAAAACACATTACCCTCTTTTGCGTCGCAGTCGGGTAAAAATCACGGGAAATGCGTTTTTTTTTTATTTTCAAAAACTGCAAAAACTGACATACACTTTGATTTTACACAAATTAATAACTATAACATTCCTTTAAATAAAATATCAGTGGCAATAAGCACGAATAGTGCAAGGCCAAAACAAATACAAAAAAATATTGTTTTGTACTATTTGATCATAAGGCTTTACCACACAGGCGCTTTATTATCGGTCGATAATATCGCATGCGTTATTGCGATAATACGTCCCGATTCTTTGCACACAACTGCGTTATTGTCGTCCTACGTATAATTCTATTTCGTATTCGTGTTTTAGGCAGGTTTTTTTACCTAATGTTGGGTAAATTCAACATTTTTGTTCGGAATATCGCAGGACGCCAAGCGTCCTACTTTTATTGCGTCGTTATTATCGCAGCAGTATGTAACTTCATAGCCGTCCTAATACTTAATGTACTAAAAACAGATATCGCTATAACGCTTGCGATTAGTTGCGATATTATCGAACAATAATAACGAGCCTGTGTGGTAGAGCCTTTATTAATTACCGACGATATCGCTCAGTGTAATAAACGGATCTCGATTCCCTCTCATAGAGAGGAGGCCTGTGTCCCAGCAGTGGGAACATTATTGGGCTGATGATGATTATAATGGATCTCGATTCCTGGCTCAGGCAGAAGTTTTTCAAACAACAACCAAAACTGCAGTTTTATTTTTCTTTAAAATTGCGGTCATGGTTTCTTTCATCACTTAGTCGTATTACCTACAGTATCGAATTAAGACAAATTTTAATGTGCCATCGAAAATTTTAAGCTGACTATTTAGGTTGAAGGTGGTTCCAAAAATCACATGGGATGATTTTTGACCAGGTTAGATTTTTTACAACTTCCTGTAATTTTCACTTCTCAGCAGGTATAAATAAATATACTTCAGATTAACGGTAGGTACCTCCCATTCTATTGAGTACTTGGGCTCAGGAGTAAAAAACGTTTACTACTAGTTAGGTACAGGTCATAATCTAGGCTACGTTTCACTATCCGAAATGCACAAGTCGTCATAACTGGACTAGCTACACACAATAACAAAATAATTGTATTGTTTTCTTCAAAAAGATAATAATGTTTGAGGTAAGACTTACTTTTCATCCAAATGTCGTGCCCGGGAGACGTATTTCGGTAATTCATTGATTTCTCCCCAATACTGAACGTCATTGCATTGCATTTCATAAATGTCCAGATCATCAATGAACTTGGCAATGCGAACCTACATTTAATGTAAAACAGTGTTACTTCAAATTCTACGAAAGTTGAGTAAGTCGGTAAATTGATTTCCGAAGCGAATATTTAATGTTACCTTTAATAGTTCTTGATATTCTAACGTCTTCTGATCACAAATGTTCTTAGATTCATCAATTATACCAGCCATGCGAGAATACCTGAAATTATACGAAAAGATCTATAAGTAAATGGCCAGCTAGTCACCATAGAGACACCATAGAGATATAGGAGCAGGGCCAAAAAATCAAGCCATAAGCAGAAACACGCTTAGTTACTGGATTTTTGCGTCTATCAGCTAACTACTTTAAAGTTGCCTCACCAGTGATAGGTCTGGTTGTTAGACTTGAGCTCTAAGGGTGTGAAGGTAGTGTAGTCTCCCAAGAAGACGATGTATCTCATGACGTTGCGCAGCTTGTCCTCCATCTCGGTGAGAATGATGTCCTCCACCTTCTTGATGTAATCTATCAGATCCATGAGAGCCGCCGTATCCGGTGGGGGAGTTAGTAGCGTATTTGCTATTGCAGCGTATTCATCGTAAATCCTACAGCAAAAAAAAAAAAAAATTAAGTTATTTTAAGAAAATTAACTAAATAGCAGTTTGCGAGATTTTTCCAACTAACCCTTTGATCATAGTTTGATAATCCTCAGTCATTCTCCTCAACAGTGTATTGGCCAGCCTAGTCGCAGCTACTCGCAGTGAGGTAATAAGTTCACCCCGCTGCATTTGAAACATGCCGATGACGATGGTTCCCTCAAGTTTCGAAGGGATCTCCCGTGCCAAGTCAACGTATTTCACAGCCTCCACGCAAAACTCCTCAAAAGCCTTCTCCGGGTCCGCATTTATAAAAGCTTCCACTGTACCTAGAGACTGTCAGACAAACATATATTGCAAAATGTAATTTAATACATACAGGGTTAGTTTTCAATGACCGCCCAAATTTTCAGAGATGGTTTAGAATCGATAATAATGTAAAATACAACATTTTTTAAATAAAATTTAATTCCTGTCCACCACTAAAAAGCGAACGTGTGGATATTGAAACAGCACAATTCAATTCAACAACCTAGATAGGTAGCAATTAGCACACACAAATTTGGCGGTGCATGCACGCACACAAGGTCATTGATTCCCACTAGGTTTATGTTTTAGGAATTTTTAAGACATTTTCAAATGAACGCTTTAATTTTATATTTTTCGACAGTAATATTTAAAATGCACTTTTGATGGTTTGATATCTAGATCTTAATTTTAAATTTTGGCTGGTCATTGATTTGATATCTAGATCTTATTTTTAAATTTTGGCTTGTCATTGAAAACTAACCCTCCTGTGTATGTATTTTGTTTTATTTTTGTTTTTATTGTGAACGTATTTTATTAAATTATTAAAATTACTTAATAAAAAATAAGTTTAAATCAAAGTTACCTCGCCGTTCAATAAACAGATGTAGTCATCAAAATCTTGAACTCTCAGTTCGGGACCTATTCTTTGGTCCGCAATCAATTCTGCTATTTGTTTTTTATAATCGGTTATTAGTTCCTTGTCAATGATGGGCTAAAAAAGATTATTATGATTTAACAATAAATACTTACGCCAAACTTAAGTTTGAATAAAGTAACATTGACACGATTGTCTCATCTTACCCTCAGATTGGGGTTGGCTCTTGAATCCCCAAAATCTTGATATAACAAAGTTTCCAAACGTGGTGACTGTCGGCATGCATCAATCAGAAAGTCATATAAAAGGCTCAACTGATCTTTGAACTGCTTAAAAGTGGGATCGAATTCGATAGCGTCGTTAGTAAATCCCAAATTAATTATGAAGCCTTGATTTTTTCCCTGCAATATAATATGTTTAAAGTAGTTCAAAGATGTTCATCAACTATGTGTTTATAATGTCTAAACATTATGTATAAGCAATTAAGCGTATCTTTATACTCCCCAGGGCGCCGCAGTCTCGACATAGATAACGACATTATCGTTAACTTTCGATCGTTAAACTAACAATAAAAAAATTCGGTCGCAATAACGATGCTTGCGAGAAACGCATCTTGGATGTAGAGACTTGCGTTTACCGCAAGCATAGTTATTGCTACCGAATTCTTTCGTTAGTAATTAGCAATCGAAAGTAAGCGATTTTGTCGTTATCTCTGTCGAGACTGCCGGTCCTGCAGTCGGGACATAAGTAGTCTACAGCGATCGCTAAACAACCGAATTCGATCACAAAGTTAAAACGATCCGAATGTGACGATATTTGGTAGGCTCTCTACACTCAAACTTAATCGTTTGTCATTGGCAGCAGTGATAGCCTAGCCTCGCACCACTGATTTTTGGGATTAATGTGCGTATTGTATAATTATCACTTGGTTTGGTGAAGGAAAACATCGTGAGGAAACCAGCATGCCAGAGAAATATTTCTTGACGGCACGTAAAGTCAAGTCCATGGGCGGTATACAAACTTTAATACTAGGTTATGTACTAACCCCACGATAAAGAATTATATTACTATTTTGTACTTACCCCCACATCCATAATGTAGTCGGTGAACTCCTCCATTGATTTCAAGCATAAAGTTTGAAGATTGTAAGTCATTATACATCCCAGACAGTTGTAGAAATGCTTCATTTTCTGTACTTGTTTCGGCTCTGGTATTAATCTCTTTTTACTACCCTGAAGAAGGAATACAATAAAACTTGATAGTATATCTTAGTTCTTGAGCAGCGGTGCATGGCCCAGTGGTAGGTTGGAACCCTTTGTGTAATTTATTTCATCACCACTGCTCTCAAAACGGTGAAGGAAAACATCGTGAGGAAACATGTTCTAGAACCAAAAAATCGAAGACATGTGCCATCTACCAATCCGCACTGGGCCCGAGTGGTGGGTTATAGCCCATTCCCTCTCATTGAGAGGAGGCCGTGTCCCAGCAGTGGGAATATTATAGGCTGATGATGATGATAGTATCCTGAAGATTTTACACGGTCACAATTTTGTCGAGCTAAGTCTTGTTGGTCCTATTTCATTTCTTACCTGAAGAAAAACAGCTTGAACAGTTGGAATCCACTGATGTGTGAGCACATTACCAGCTGCTTCTATGTGTCTTTTGCAAACAAAAGAGAAGTCTTGTAGCTCGTATGCCTCGTTCGTTGTCATTATATCTTTCATGCTGATCAATCTTAGGTCACTAAAACATGTGAAATATGATGATTCAGACAGATTTTGTAATGTTATTTTCAAATTACAGCGCTCGGAGCTCGTGGCCAAATAATAACAGCCGCTCGGGTCGATCGTTAGGTTAAGCCGTGCTTGCCTAGGTTGGTCCGTGGATGGGTGACCACCCTTTACATACCGAGTTTCCTCCGTGCCTCGGAATGCACGTTAAGCTGTTGGTCCCGGCTGTCATTTGTAGATCTTTGACAGTCGTTAGGAGTCAGAGGCCCAAAAAGTCTGACAACCAGTCTTACCAAGGGGTATCGTATTACCCGGTACTAACTGGGTTGTGGAGGTCAGATAGGCAGTCGCTCCATTTAAAATACTGGTATTCAGCTGTATCCGGTAAAACTGGAAGCCGACCCCAACATAGTTGGGAAAAAGGCTAGGCAGATAATGAATGTTATTTTCATATTAAGTAGGCAAGTTTTTGTGTTTTCTTACTTGAATTGTTTCCACCATATTGCTAACACCTGAGCGATACAAGGGTTCACGCAGTGCAGGTTCTTAGTCATGTATTTCTGTGCTACGGCGTACCGATTCCTCCAAGCATCGTCTTTCTTTGCCAATTCTTGCTTCAATAGGGTATCTTCTTCCTCCAACGACTCTTCCTGCGGAATTTAAATCAGTAAAACGTCTCCAAATACTGTGTGACATTGCTAGGTCAAGAGGAACCAGACCTTGAAAACTTAATTATTATAGTGTAGGTATGGGTAACATTATTTGTAGGTACCGTGTTAGGATCTTTCAGCACGAAATCCACAATCGCTTTTTTCATACTCATCATAAAATCTTCGCGCATCTCATCTGTACACGTAAATAGAGTTTCCTTCCACTTCTTTAATTTCGGAGATATGAGATTGTGTACTCTGAAAAATATGTGATATGATAACAGAAAAACTGAAAACATTAAAGGTATAAATGCAAAATACCTATTTATTTTATTTTTCATATGCGACAGTGCAAACATGCAAGCGCAGACTATAAGTTCTAGGCAGGATATTTTGTTTTTTTTTTTTAATGTAGGTATTCTCACTCATCTCTACAATTTTGTGCTGCACCGATATCTTACAGACTGATTTTTGTTTCCTTTTTTTCCATGCTGTCCCACTGCTGGACAAAGGCCTCTCCCAAGTCTTTCCATGAACTCTTGTCCTGCGCCACCTCGATCCAACCGTCGCGGTATGTGTCCAAGTCGTCACGCCACCTCTTCCTGGGCCGGCCTCGGCGTGCCGTCTATCTGTATAGGCACTTGCTTAATGGAGACTTTTGCCTAGCGGTCATCGTGCATGCAGGCTAACGTGACCCTCCCAATCCCATTACAGCCTGGCAGCCTTCTTGCCGACGTCCATTATGAAAGTTTTGGAACGTAGTGTGGTGTAACGAGCTCAATCTTATCTTTTAATGCATAGTATAGTTACAAAGTTATTGTATTTACTTATACCTTAATATAATCTTGTTGTCCAAAGGCGCTACATGTATGGTATCGATACCGTAACGCAGATAGTAGTAATATCTGAGCAGGTTCTGTTCTTCCTCTGTAGGCGCTCCCGTTGGCTGATGATCACCGCCCTCTTCAGACTGACATATCAACTTTACCAGCTTTAACCTGAAATCCTCACGAGCTTTTCTCATTGCCGTGAAGGTTTTCATTACTGAAAGGTATCAAATGCTAGTCACTATTACCGCTCAGTTGATTTAAGGTACTATCGGGGTCTTTTCCGCCTGACCATTTTAATTTTTTTTCGCTTAAATCATGCGGAGGCGCCGGAGCCACGCCCCCTTAAAGTTGACGCTTTCCTAATAGGCCCAAACCTATTAGGAAAGCGTCAACTTTGGCGCGCAAAATTACAATAACTCTCGTTTGGCGTGCGTCGTCAATGCGCTCGGCCGATTCGGTATCTTTTCATTCATTTTTTCTACACAAAGTCAACGGGGCGGGGCTAGAGAGCGTTTTCATGTTGTGAGTGCAAGCAAAAATGATCTTAGTGGTGGTCAGGCGGGAGTGTCCTCGATAGTACCTATTCCTTTGGTTAATTTTAAAGAGCACCTATTTGGTACCATCAGTCCGAACCGTTTGATATTTCTTCTAGAACCAAATCAAGATAGTAAACTAGAAAAGACTATACCAACAAATAAAATATAAGTTATTAAAGTTAAAAGTAAGTAATTAGATACGGTACCGCTGGACTTCTTCGTGGTAAGTTTCGATGCCTGCAGTTTTGCGGCTTTAGAAGCCGGTGAAGGTAGTTTTAAAACTTCCTCCGGCAATGAAAACAAGGGCCGTGTTCGTACTTTAAAGTCTTCAGGCATTGAAATCTTCGGTATTTTAGGTAGTTTTATATCGGATGTGGACGGCGAGGGCTGACCTTTCTTTCGTGTTGGCTTGTTGATCGGCATTTTGGCTCCTAAAGAAATTGTTAATTTAGGTAATTATGTGTTCCTTTTATTGGATACCAAGATAATGGTGACTTAAAATGCCACAAAATATATTATTTTAACCGAAGTACTGTATACAAGCTCTATAGCCACCGTTTATACGGTGGTCACAGAGCTTGCTTTATACCGCTTATACGTGCCTATATTATACAGCATGTTACAGGAGCTAAATTAGCAACTCTATTTGTGGTGGTTCAAACTTCGTTTGAAACACTGTTAGAATAAAGTTCTAATCAGCTTGCACTACATAGTGGTTGTTATGTCAGTTACTGCGGGCCGAACAGTGCGAAATGAGTGGTTTTTATTTAATTGTAGCCTAATAAATCATTAGATCAAAATTCCAATTGTACACTTTGTGAAGAAAAACGTGACAAATATTTGTGTGAAAAAAAAATACTAAAACTTAATGCCGTTTAGGAGTACCTACTTACGAAATTTCAAAGAAAATATGCTTCACTTTGAAGATTTTTTTCATATAGTAATAATAAAGTTAGAATTATTTCAATTGTACCAATTAAAGTTTGATGTTTTAATTTGATATCATTTTTGTGATATACTAATAAACGTAGCGTGAGCTAAGAGGTTCCGTTGTTTGACTAGTCCACACTTATCCCGGGCAGCGAGCACACGTAGCCTTAGAGTTCATCTACTTACTAGGGCATGCAATTATCGAAATATTCCGATAATCGATAAAATGAAAAATATCGATTTTTTTTCGATAAAAACCGGTAATTACCGATAATTATCGTTTTTCATAAAAAAATACCTAAACTTGTTTTTTACTTGTAAATAAAGGGATAAAGTGATGCAATTACTTACCTAAAATAAAGGACAATATAATATACTGAAAAATAAATAAAACAAGGCGTTTTTTTTTAAATTAACGTTTGTATTTCTTTATAATATTTAAATTATATAACATAACATTTTGGATTGTCTCACTAAACTCTTCTTGAAGAGATCTTTTAAATAAAATCTTAGAAACCTCTAGCTTAATTTAAAAAAAAAGTTACTCTTCAAAATAATTATAATAATTATGAGTTAAATATTGCAACTTTTGTACGTTTAGTATAATTAAATTAACTTTAAATAATTTCGTAGTACAGTATGGACATCTGAGTCATACAACATACACATCCTAACAAGATTTCTTAACGATTAATTAACGACAATAGGTAAATTAACATATAACAATTTCGTATTATAATTAAAAGAAATCACATTTAAAATAGTAATTTTGTATTATAATTAAAAGAGATCACATTTGAAATAATCACATTTTAAAGAGATTTTTGTTTTATTTTTTTGCTGCTGAAAATATGTCCGCAGAAATGACAAACAATCTATTGTTTTGTCATTTAGGCTAGTACGCAGCTTATTACATAGTACTCCAGCTGCGGAAAAGACACGTTCGCTTTCTACACTAGTTGGCTTAATTGAGCGAAGCCATCGGTATAGTTTTGTTAGCAGTTGACCACGATCACCACCGTTTTCAAATAGTAGCATTTCAACTTTAAGAAGTGTCAAAGTGTCCTCCGTTGAAGCTGAAATGCCTGGGCCTCTCAATTCAGTTAATCCAATCCGGGCGTCCTCAACTCCTCACTCACATGATAGACCGACAGCGATCGACACGTTCACACACAAATATTGCGCAATGAGCAAATGACAGTGACGGGAAAGAAAACGCGCGCGGCGAGGGAACGGGACGCATCCAACGTTCGTTCAGAAATGTGTCAGAATTCTTTATATAAAATTATCGATTATCGGTATTTATCGTTTTTGTTTTCGATATTTATCGTTTTGTCAGAATGGATCGATAACCGATAAATTATCGATTATCGGTTATCGGTTTGCATGCCCTACTACTTACTGATAATTTGGTGGTTTTATTGTAAACCCTAACTATAGTGTTTCTAGTGAACACCACATAATTTTAATTTTTGTGTTTCTATAAAAATCTTTGAATGCAGAATATAAAAAAAATGCAGAAGGATTAAAGTTTAGAGTCTAATAAGCAACATATATATATATTTTTTGGACATTTATATTCACTCATCAAAGAGGAGTTACATGGAGAAAACCTCTCGTTAGCAGGTACCACCCCCTTAAGTATAGTATCTGTGTTTAAGAAACCATTACACTTAGATTATTATATTATAACGATAAGTAGCCCGTGGCTAAATAATAACAGCCGCTCGGGTCGATCTTTAGGTTAAGCCGTGCTTGCCTAGGTTGGTCTGTAGATGGGTGACCACCTATTACATACCGGGTTTCCTCCGTGCCTTTGAAAGCACGTTAAGCTGTTGCCGTTGGTCCCGGCTGTCATTTGCAATCTTTGACAGTCGTTACAGGTAGTAAGTGACCCAAAAAGTCTGACAACCAGTCTTACCAATGGGTATCGTATTACCCAGTATTAACTGGGTTGTGGAGGTCAGATAGGCAGTCACTCCTTTTAAAATACAGGCATTCAGCTGCATCCGGTTAGACTGGAAGCCGACCCTAACATAGTTGGGAAAAGGCTAGGCCAGTGGGCTAGGCAGATGATGATAAGTATCTTGTTGTGACCTGACCGTCACTGTGTGTGTGTGTGTGTGTGTGTGTTGTGACTGGTTGTCAGACTTTTTGGGACACTGACTACCTGTAACGACTGTCAAAGATCTACAAATGACAGCCTGGACCAACTGCTTAACGTGCTTTCCGAGGCACGGAGGAAACTGGGTATGTAATGGGTGGTCACCCATCCACAGACCAACCTAGGCAAGCACGGCTTAACCTAAAGATCGACCCGAGCGGCTGTTATTATTTAGCCACGAACTCCTCTAACTATTTCAGGTATAGGTACCCACTTTATTTTTCAGGGAAATTTAGTTTTAAATTATAGAAATCATAGAAAAAGAACAAAAAAATAAAAAAAACAGCTTTGCATTTTACCAAGGGATAAGTAACTTATAGGTATCACGTCTATAGTTTCCATGAAGGAGAATTAAACAGAAGCAGTTGAGATGAACACACCTAGATTTCGCCAGTTATGTTCACAAGTCCCACGTAATATGGGGTGAGACTATTTCTAAGAACCGCACAATTCTAGACTCCGAGCTAGTTCTGCGAAATTCCTAATGGAAGAAAATAACATATGCCCAAAACTGGGATTCGAACCCAGGTACAGAAATCAACTAATACTCGTAAGTACAAGCAAAAAACTAAGGTGCTAAACGCCATCTGTGTAGAGACGCACTGTACTTTTTGGCACACACGTCTCGTTGTTCCTTAAACTTCTTCCAACAATGCTCTGCTCTGACTGTGTATAATAAATAACTATACTGCTTTTATTGTATCTAAGAGATTTATAAAATATGAAGTAATTGGAAATGTAATGTAAACCCGGACATTGATATTTATAGTGAATGTTATTCCATGAAATATCTGTAATGACATTATCTGTCTGTAGCATAAACCAAACGTTATTTGACAGACTGAAGGAAGATAAATTTCACAAAATCGTAATTAAAAAATATCTAGGATATTCCAAATAAATTTGCTTAGTTTTCAGGTTTACATCCAAACATCGTAGAACAGTATTAAACAGAGAAAATTATACCATCAAATACCTTTAGACTGCTCTAACCGACTCCCAAAAAGGTAAGCACCGAAATAGTTTTACTTTTTGGTTACCTCTACACAATTTTCAAATAATTAACACTTATTTAATCTAACAAAACGAATAAAATGAACTGAATTACAAATAAAGTCATTTTCATATCTCTCTCAGTATCACGAGAACTGTTATTGTCAAGTATTGATTTCTCCATGGCAACAGACTATCTTCATTTGTTATATTTTATTTATAAACAGCCAGTATTATCGAGTTTGGGGAGGTTTTATATCTTTTCATTTTTATGACAGTAGCGCTCAATTTTATGACTTTTACTATAATTTTCTAGGTTATAATTTGATAATGAAGTTAAAAGCACAAGCATATTCAAAGGTAAATCGCGCAAATAAGAAGCATTCAATTACTAATCCAAACACAATAAAACTGCTACAATAGGCATGTCTGTACAGGATCTGACCTTCATTGTTGAAACTGTAAACACTGTATCTGTCTTGCTCAAACTCAGATGATGTCATAGCTAGCTGTTTAGGTAGCACATAAAGCAATATTTAGCAATTTGTATTTAATATTCTCATTTTTTAATACAGTTCATCAACTGGACTTTAAATCTGCTTTGAACTTTGATTTGTGTGAGTGGAATTTGTTTTATAAATGCTGAAATGTTCATTTAGTCTGCTTGAACAATATAATTTGTGTTCAAAACTAACTGCTAAGTGCTATTGTATAAAAAAGCTATGTTTTAATTATTTCCTACATAATCTTCTCTATACCGTACTATATTATTATAAAATACTTGATTCCTGCATTAACCTTAACATGTACTAATTTTTGTTTTTTAGATGATCTTCCAGTTGGTGAGACGGTTCCACTCAGGACCTGTGTGCAGGGCGGCAGAATCTTCCCTGCTTGCTAAACTGAGGAAGAAAACCGGCTATACTATTGCTAACTGCAAGAAAGCACTAGAAATGAATAACAATGATGCTGATAAGGTATTACTTCATTGACATGACATAAAATCATGCCTGAATCCCCAAAGAATTAGACAGAGGTGTAGCCTAATAATAGTACACCCACATTTCACCAGATATATTTAAATTCCATGTTATAAGGAGCAAGCCTATTGCCATCAACTGGGCATAAATTCAGACTCGATTCATTTGGCTTCATTGAATCATTGTCAACTTCAACACTGTATGAATCCAAACCCAACAATAGCTTAGGTTTTAAAGAAAGCAACTTTTAACAAATTAATGTTTTATGAACCAGCAATAGTATATACAAAAAATGTACTTTAAAGGGTGGATTGTAGACAATTTGGACCTTAAAAGAGACTATGCTCTCTGGGTAGGTTTCGGCAGTAGGTGTAAAAGTGTTTGTTAAAACCTATTTATAAAATAAACATCAATCACTTGACTAATTAAATATATACTAATATTCTATAGAGGGAAGATTTGTATTTTTGTATGTAACAAATAAACTTCAAAAGTACTGGACTGATTTGAAAAAAAATTTTTCAGCTATGGATAGCTACATTATCAGCGAGTAACATAGGCTATATTTTAACCCTGTACACCCACTGGAATGGAAACTACCCGGGTGAAACCGCGTGACGTCCGCTAGTACCTAATAGTTATGTTTATTTGACAATAGGCCGAGTCATGGCTGAATGACCAAGCCCAAGCAATGGGGTGGGCAAAGGCCACCAAGCTTGCCGGCCGCACTGCCCTTCAGGGCCTCGTGGCAGTGAAGTTTGACAAGAACCATGGAGCCCTTGTGGAACTCAACTGTGAAACAGACTTCGTTGCCAAGAATGACAAGTTTCAGAAAATGATTGAAGAAGCTACTCTAGCATGTTACAAGTTTGCTCACACGCATATGCAAGCTAAAGGACCTGTCACTAAGGTATATTTCATTTTAATAATAAAAGTTTTGTGAATAGACATAATCTCTGCATTGAAGTCAGCTGCAAATCATGAAGAGAGGCCCTTCCCCAGTAGAGGGATGGTGCAAGCTGACAGTAATTGCTAACTATTGAATACTGAGGTATACAGGGTGATTTTTAAACTGAGACAGATATTTCATAACTGGGATAGATTCGGATACCCTGCTACTGATGTGGATATCCTAATCTATAAGAGTTACATGGAAACTTTCTAAGGGGCCGCCTCCACGAGCGAGAGAATCGCGGCGATATTATCGTCCTTGCCACGTTTTTCTATACACTCTTTTGGGCCGTCACCACGAGCGAGAGAATCGCGGCGATATTTTCGTATAGAAATACGTTGAATCGCCGCGATTCTCTCGCTCGTGGAGGCGGCCCCTTAGGAAACAGGTCTTTTTTCTTGAAATCAATTCTAGTATACCATATATTATTGTATAGGTACAGTACTAATGTTTTTGGCCAAATGTGAGTTGTTCATAAAAAAAACCAGCCAATTGCGAGTCGGACTCGCGCATGAAGGGTTCCGTACCAAGTACCATCGTATTAGGGAAACCCTTTAATTTATTTTTATTATTTGTTGTTCTAACAACAACAGAAATACATCATCTTTGAAAATTTCAACTGTCGAGCTATCACGGTTCATGAGATAAGTCTGGTGACAGACTGACAAGAGACTCTTAGTAAGATGCTCTCCAAGAGCTAGATCGAATGAACTCTCTAAATTCTTTCGATCTAGCTCTTGAACTATATACCTTACTAATTGAACTCATTATATCTTCTAAACTAACCCGATTAAATCCGTGACTTGGCGACAAATTGCGACTAAATTGGCAACAAAATATGAGAGAAAACAGATATTCGCTAGGTGCCTTAATTTTTGAGATAAAAATGTGGCCAAGCTGGGGACTCTCCAGATCGGCCATAAACCCTTATTTCTTTTGAACCAGTGACCGACAAAATTCTGATATTCGACTAATTAGCGACTAATTTTTTGTATTATCAAAATTAAAATCTCTGATGGTGGCTGAGCCAGTGTCAATGACACGGCTATCGCCATAGTGGAGCCGTGTCGCTGGAGGTGGTTTTTTGGCCGAAGCCGAAGTTGGCTGAAGCGGTCGGACACTATAGTCTGCGCCAGATAAGTAGGAAATAAAGGTCATTAACCCGCATACATTTATTTAAATACATAATTGCGAAAACAAAAATAATGACATACACTTGTCTAAACGACCTTTATACGGCTTTATCGTGATCCATGACTTTTTCTAGTAATAAAAAACGATTCATAATGTATTGTCGGGGTACTTACGCAGAGAAATTAAGGAAAGAGCAATAACCTTTAATTCCTACTTATCTGGCGCAGACTATAATATTCTTACTAGAGGCCAGTAGCATATTATTACTCTTACGACGAAATACTCTTACCTCTACTAAACCATTCACCATTTTTCAAGTATTTTTTATTTATTTCGCAGATGGAATTAGACAGCGAACAATTAGCCAATCTGTCCACGGAAAATGGAAAGAAGTTATCAGAGATACTGGCTTTGTTCATTGGATCAGTTGGCGAAAACGCGGTATTGAGGCGAGCTGAATGTTGGAAGTCAAACAACAAAGACGTCAAAATCGCTGGTTACACTCACCCTGCACCTGCCAAGCCGGCGGAATATTCTGCAGGAAAATATGGAGCTCTACTCGCATATAAACAAAAAGATGATACTGAAGATGTTGGCAGACAGCTTTGCCAGCACATCGTAGGTATGGGCCCTAAAAAGATCGGTAACAAAGAAAAGGACAAGCCTGCCAGAGATGCGGATGACGAAACCTGCCTTATTTACCAAGAATACTTACTGGACCCCTCTTACACAGTCGAGGAAGTGATGCAAGAACATAAAGTTGAGGTCATAGATTACGTAAGATTCTCGTGTGGAGAACTGATTGAAGCGAACATGCCTGGCGTGGAGAAGCAACCATTAGATACAGTCCAAACCTTACAATGAAATGATCTTATGGCTATACGCAATGGCACTCTCGAGTTAAAGTAGTTATATAATTTCATATATTGTTACGTGATAACTAAAACCCATAGTTCATATTTATTTTATATTAAGGAATAAAAGCTTAAATATTAAATACTCTTTAAATTTCATGTATTACAATATAAAAACATGGTTGATAAATTTTAATCACAATTCAATAAGTATACATTCATCTCACTTTTTGTGCGAGTCGGCGTGGATTACGTTCTTCATCTTGGCTGTTCCCTTCCAGAGGAACATTCGACAGTCTTTTTTCCAAAACATGGCAATGTGGCAAGGCTCGAAACAGTAGCCATGGTAGCTTAGTACCTCTGGAGAGACAACATGGAGCGCCAGTGTGATCTGCTCCCGCGTTCTGAAGGGGCCCGTGGTGGCCGGCCGCAGCAGGCACCCGCACGGGCAAACTGTCGCTATCTCCGGTGCTGTCATAACATTCATTCTGTTACATAAGTTGATTCTTTGAAAATTCCCACATAACCTGAGTTCTTCGACTGCCCCGGTGAAAGATTGCGTGGCGCGCAGCGCGAGTGGCCTCGCATTTTGGTTTTCTGGATTATTTCGGAAACCAACGGTGGATAAAGATTTTTTTGTTATATTCGGGCTATCTTCCGGGCTTCTGTCTTCGAACTCGCTCTCTTTATCAGAATTATCATCTGTGTACATGACTGCTGTCCGTTTTTTGTTTTTTACTAATTTGAAATGACAGTTTCCGTCGTTTGTTTCCCGCCTCGGATGACATTGGTTCAGAAACGTTGATTCAAGGACAAAAAATGAACGAAAAAGTTTGTATTGCCCTTTGTTTGTATTGTACTTTTTACAATAAAATTCTAAACACAAGTAGTTCTTTTTGCTGACACAGAATTAAAGTAAATAACAAAAATGGGTCACTTTATAAGCGTTCGACCGCGACGGATCGATTTATGCTCGCATCATGTACCGCTCGTGCTATAGCAGGTAGGTCTAATACACAGACATAACGGGAACTGAATCTAGGACAGCTACATCCGATGCTGCAAAACGTATAAATTTCAGTGAACCAGTATAAACACTTCATCAGACATGAAGACAAATATTAATAAAAGATTTGTAGGAATACAACAAATACGGTATTACCTATATATAACAATTATTATTACCTATACATAACAGGGTTTTTATTTTATTCCCATAAATCATCGTTTTCAGTTATTACCCTAAATACCTAGCGATTCTTAGGAACCCAATCGTTGGTACTATTTGACGATGTTTGTTCTTGTGTTACAGTTAGTTTTGCAGAAAACAGTTGAAGAAGTGAAGGACAACTCAAGACTTGGTAGGTAGGTACACCTAACCATTCATTCTAATTAAACCAGAGAACACCATTGATTGATCTTTGACAGCAGGTCCTAGGTGCGGCCGGCAATCTATGGGAGCCTCGGCGTCCTACACCCAGCCAGTAAGATAAGTAGGTAGCTATAACAAAACACAATTCTATGTTTACCAACAAGAGATTATTGAGCGAAATAACAAATGAAAGTGAATGAGGAATTAATGTCCAAATGAACAAAGAGCGCGTCCGAGCGTGGATCCTGCCCTGTGTGGCAGATTGTCAGCGTAACTAGCAAACATGGCGAATCGTCACACCATGTGCGATGGTCAGCCAGTACACATCTCCGCTCTGCCGGACGACATAATTGATAGCTATATCAGGCCGTTCCATACTCATAGTCATTTTAAATGAGAAAGTGAGATAAACTGCAATTATACCGCTAATGGAAGAATATCAGGTGGTGCATTTAAATTCTTTATGTATTTTAATTATTGTATCGTGTATCAATTTTATTACTAGAATTATATCTGAATCTATTTATTGCTAACCTATCTATTTGGGTATTTTAAGTGAGGGTAGTAAGAAAATATTAGAAGGTACCCCATTACCTACCCAAGTGTTACAAACTACATGATGCATTTATCCGAGATCGAATTGTCCGGAATTGTCCAGAAATCAGCATGTACATGTACCTAAGTTTACAGACAGAAGCCTACAAAAAAAGTTTTAAGTAGATACCTAATTAGCGTTGTATTCATTTCCAATAAAGATGAAAATAAAATCGATGTCTCGACAAAATCCTCCTTAATGCACGTTAATCTGGTTCGAGGAATTATTAAACGCTCTAACGCTAATATGCTAAACAAACAGAGTTGGTTCCGCTACGTCAATTTGTCGCTGTTCTAATTGAGTTGTTAAGAGCTGCCGATAACTAGCGATGAAAACGCGATAGTCACTACCGCTACATATCAATCTGAGCGGGTTGCCGCCCAGACTTTCGCGGGAATTAATTCATTCCTCTCCAAGTTTTATTAAAATATGTAAGTGCAAGAAGCGTGAAACAATTTTCTTTTTGTGGTTCGCTCGACCGTCGTCCGAGAGCGGTTGGTTAGTCAGTGAAGAGTGCATGGGCGTCGCGGTCGTCTGCGCGTGTCTTACTGTGTCCACACTCCATAGTGCCGCTCCGCGGGTGCCAGTCGCAGTGAACGCCGGTAATTGTTATGGAACCAGGCAGCTCCTGAACATACATCCACAGGAAGATGCACATCCTGGAGATTGGTGCTGATCAAGTAATTACGTGATATTTGTATACAAACAGTGAAAGAAACTGAAAGTGTCCGAGTGTATTCAACTTTGAATGCGAAGTGTAATTATATTATCTGACATAACGCATCTACTTACTTAATTTGCGATGCATACTTTAGGCTTACGAATGAGGTATAATTAGTAGATTTTAATTAGAACTCGATGAAATACTAATGTTCAGTTATGTTATAACTGACAAAATGACAATTGCCTCTAAAGGTGAACGCACAC
Organism: Xestia xanthographa; assembly: GCA_905147715.2. Taxonomy (NCBI): domain Eukaryota; kingdom Metazoa; phylum Arthropoda; class Insecta; order Lepidoptera; family Noctuidae; genus Xestia; species Xestia xanthographa. The sequence continues at coordinate 8,002,186 of LR990655.1, forward strand.
TTATCCGCGCCGAAAGAACCGACAGCGCCGTTAAAAACATTTTCGAATCCTTATAACGTTATCTATTCGTCTGATTCGACGAAAATTCTAAAATTCGATTCTTTCGGCTCTTCATGATACCTACCTACCTAATTTAATATTTATTTCTAGATATTGCTTACAAGTACCTTACTTACCTTTAGGTATACAATTCAGGTACCTACAGTAGGTTCCTATTAGAAATATGAAGTGGTACTTGACTCGAGGGTAGTTGAAGTAGGCTTTGTACCCACAATTTAAGTAAAAGTGCATTTTATTATCAGATAAAATACTTATTTCATATCGCCATAATCTCACACTCTGGCGCGTTTGTAATTAAGCACTTTATATATCTTTACGCACTATTTCCCTTGTGGAAAGAGCAGAACAGCATAAGGTACAATATCAATGTATATCAATGACTGTACCTACTATTTTAAACCCTCAGCTTATTGCGACTAATGTACCTATAGCAAATCAGAGTAAAATGCTTTGAAACTTCCTAAGAGTTGTCTGAAAAAGATAGCACGTCCTATCTACCAGACAAATTAGACCGGTATAGGAACAGAGACCTCAACTTCTAATCGATTTTGTCCCTTTTATGTAGCACTTGGCACTAGGCTTGAAACACCATATTCGATTGCTTGCATTTAGCTTGCTTGCTTAAGTACGTACTTACACCAAATCTTATGTGTCTATATCACCTATAGTCATTTTCCTATGTGGTGGAAACAACAGGTTTTTTTTGGACTAGCCATTCATTACAATTACATAGGTAAGTAGTTAACAAGGCAACTAAGTAAATAGACACCTCTATTTACTTAATTGCCTTTGTCACTCAAAACTGTCGAATTAAATAAACTGACGAGTGAGGGACACTGACCAGTGTTACGCGGACTCAGTTAAATAATTGTCTCTAAAGAAATCACGATCTTTACATTACCAATCAACACTAATCTTCATTGGGGTATTGACTGTTTTCCAGACTTCGTGATTCGATGCTAAATAGTTTTTGGATCGTATAATGCATCAGCAAATCGAACGCAACATATGATTGTGCTTAGGTATACCTAATTAACGTTGTTGTAATGAATGTTTCCCCCTACATAACCCACAGAATTTCCGGCTGGACCAACTGAACATTAATTATAATTACGACACGACAAAGCCCAGTAACCTACAATAGTTATTATCATGGAAATTACGTATCTAATGCCTTTTAAAAGTTGGTTACACCAACTAACGTTATGACCACACCCAGAGGGCCTATTGTCGATTGTCGGACAACCCACAATCCGTTAACGTAGGTAGTCATTTGTCCGACTTTATCCGTACCTGTCCTTGAGACGCTCCTACAATCTGCCCTACCCTTTATTATTGCCTATCAAAATAAAGGGGTTCCGTAATTTCAGTCGTTGGTCACGCCTTTGTTTTGCGAAACAATGGGCTAGACTAGATTGTATATGGTCGTGGTTCTGATTTCCAGATCTGAACCGAACAATGGAGGTTTCATTCTCAGGTAGAGTTAAAGAACTTTTATGCTGAATCTCAGTTCCACACTTAGGTAGATATAGATACCATTGTACAATGGAAGGTGTAGCTGTAGTATTTGCAGTGAGGAGATAGACAGTCAAATATAGGTGCCTACCTACTTAAAATAATTCATAAAATTTCTGTAAAGTTATTAAAGGTTAGTTTTTTGACTGTAGAAATTGAATAAGTACCTACCTACCTAACAACAACAACAGCCCATAACGCCCACTGCTGGACATAAGCCTCTCCCATGATGGGAGGAATTTGCTGTAATCTCCACGCTTGGCAGGCGGATTGGAGATCGCAGTGATGAAAGACTAACAGAAAACGCTGCTGCCCATTCTCTGGTCTACGGAGGCGCAAGGTGTTCTGCCTCAGACATTAGTCGCCATATACGACATCCGTGAGTGTAATGGGTTGGCTCTATTCTACTCTGCCGGATACCACACGGCTATGTAACTACTTTATTTCATGGTGTCCACAGGATGGAGACGAGAGCGGCAGCGCACGCGCCGCTGAGGCAGCATTTCGCACAGTGCCGAAAGACCACACCACCTTCCTCGTATGGAGAATTACGGTAAGTCTATCGATATATCTATAAGCAGAAACCAGCCTTACAGGTTGACCTGCGAGATGCCATGTCGAAAAAAAAGTAAGAAATACAGGATGGAATTCTTCAATGCCACCTGGAGGGAAAGTACTCTCAATACTGGAAATAGCAAATTTTACTCAAAGGAAACATTCCTTTATTTTTAAAAAGAAACATCTGCATTTACAAATTTTCGAAAATTTGTTTGCCACACTCGTGAATCGAACCGACTAAATTTAATAAAAATAACACCCTGTACTTTTTTTACATCAATCGATACCCGGGTCAATATGGATCAAATCTCTCTAACAAACATGATAATTAAAATAAAGGAACACCATGAAATCTAAAGTTATAAATTCAATGGGATAAATTCAATAAACTAAGCGCTTTTCAACCGACTTCCAAAAAGAGGAGGTTCTCAATTCGACTGTATTTTTTTTTTTTTTTTGTGTTTGTTACCTCAGAACTTTCGACTGGGTGAACCGATTTTGATGATTCTTTTTTTATTTGAAAGCTGGCGCTTCCCGTGTGGTCCCATTTAAATGTTGTGAACATCTGATGCTGATCTTCGGAGATATACAATGGAACTCTTCAAAAATAGACGGCAAATCTGCCGTGATTGCTGAAATCGCTTGGATGTTTATTGTTTATACAATATCATGACATAACATCACGCCTGTATGCTCTGAGAGGGTACGCAGATGTGTACAATACGCCCAGATTTCGACAGTTAGGTATGTTAAGTTAGCGCGTTCGTGTTCCGCGCGCGCCTCAAAGCGATGTCAGCAAAAGGGACTGTTCTAAAGAGATACTGCGGCCCTGGAACGCAAAGGGCTAAGAAGGAACATGGATGGGTTTTAGTCAGTAAAATTCTGACACTACCTTCCGCTCCGCTGAGAGCGGGAGGGGTAAATTGATGATTTCCCATCCGAAAAAAAGGTATGTGAAGATCCATATATTGGGGATACGCCTATTACCATGACATGTGTTGTTAACAATTTGGCAATAAATTCATGGCAAATATTTGTTTGGGGACAACTAAAAATGGAAAAATAAAAAACTTTTTAACAAAAAATAAAACCGACTTCAAAAAACACAAAAAAGTGAAAAATAACTTTAGCTTCAGAAGTCGGTGACAAAAAAAGTTAATCAATCAAACAAAGGTCACCGACTTCTGAAGCTAAAGTTATTTTTCACTTTTTGTGTTTTTTGAAGTCGGTTTTATTTTTTGTTAAAAAGTTTTTTATTTATACAAAGGATGGACCGAAGATTGCAATTTGCACAAACAAACATTTGAATTTATAAGTTAACATTTCATGGTTTTCCCTTCATTGAATTTATCTTGTTTGTTAGAGAGAGATTTGATCCTTATGATTGACCCTATCGATTGATGTAAAAAAAAGTACAGAATGTTATTTTAGATTCCCGAGTGTGGCAAACGAATTTTCGAAAATCTGTGAATGCAGATTTGTTTCTTTTAAAAATAAAAGAATTTTTCCTTTGAGTAAAATTCAGCACTTTAGAGTACTTACTTTCTTTCCCTCCAGGAGGCATTGAAAAATTCAACCTGTATAATATATAAAATAAAGTTAAATAAGGAATTAACCATCTACAGTTCTACACTACATAGGTCTTCAGGCTTTCAGCTGTAACTGCAATAACTATCATAAATAGAACTGAAATTACTTAAGTAATAAGTACCCAAGTCGTCCTTGATCAAATCCGAGTTCGAGAGCCCCACAAAAAGAGATTGTCACGTTTTTCACCACAACACTGAACTTAAATTGACCTATCACGCGAAACGCTCACATTCAATTACATTTGATAGTTACAGATACATAGCTACACGCCACAGTTTCTGCTCGTACATAACAAATTTCGCTTTCACTGGCGAAGACAATAATCTTGACTTGAGTCATCATCTCGTGCTGTATGTGAGTTCGCTGTCACTCTGAATAGTGCAGATAAATGTCTTGTTAATTATGATTACTGATATGTTAGATGTTCCACGAATTTTAATTGTTGATCGATCTAAGGTTAGCGTGCTGTTTACAACTGCACACATAACGTATGGTACTATCGGGGTCTTTTCCGCCTGACCATTTTAAAAATGTTTCGCTTAAATCATGCGGAGGCGCCGAGCCACGCCCCCTTAAAGTTTGGGCCTATTAGGAAAGCGTCAACTTTGGCGCGCAAAATAACAATAACTCTCGTTTGGCGTGCGTCGTCAATGCGCTCGGCCGATTCGGATCTTTTCATTCATTTTTTCTACACAAAGTTTGTATGTTGCGAGTGCAAGCAAAAATGAGCTTAGAGGTGGTCAGGCGGGAGTGTCCTCGATAGTACCTACTGAAACTTGCATGTATTAATCAAGTTTAAGGGTCCCTACAAGAAATTAAGTCATTTTGAACATTTTTGATCACTCCTTGTGAGAAAGGCAAGAAGAATTTGAACCTGCTTTATTTTTATTATAAGAGTCAGGTTCAGGATTCTTGTCGACTGCGGGAACAATTGTTTTAAATAATGTATATATTAATGGCAATCACCCATATTCAAAACCCCTTTTCCGCAAAAGTAACGAGCGAGTGATGTTTGTGGTTCTCTGAACAAAGAACTACAAAATATTCTGAATATTAAAAAATATGAATAACATCAATATATGGTCTACTCGTAACATACGGGAAAACATTATTGATTTCTATACGAAATATAGCAGAAAAAAAATGTTGAAAAAACTTAATTTATGGAAAACGTCGGGACAAAAGGGTATTTTTTTCTATACCTTAGAAACACTTTAAAGAAAATTTAAAAATTACTCATTAATCTTAAGGTAGTCCTTTATTAGAATCTGAATTTTAATTTATAAATAAACAATAACTTCATTTCGTAAATTAAATGCAAAGTGAACTATATAATCGACCGCGCAAACGCGATCCCGTCAGTAACGAAAGGGCTCTCCCAGCGTGAGCACGTATCACTTTGCTTCGCAAGCGCTCCCGAGTTATTACGTGAATATATTTCCAAGATATACGCAGACTACCACATTTCGATCCAGTATTTATTTTAAAATTATTAAACTTTTTGATTGTACATATTTAGATAAGATAAATTTTTTTTTGACGTTGGTTGTTTATTATGATTGGTAATATATTTTTTGTTTTTTACGGATTCGTATAGAGGAGGCTCGGGAAAGTAAAAACCAGTTTTTAAAAGTTGACCCACTTGTCCCCCTTCTCCCCCCTTTAGGCGGATCTCGGAAGTTGAGAGACTTGAAACATTTTTTTTTTCAGATTCATATAAAGGGGCAACGCGTTAGTCAAAATCATTTTTCAAAACTCCCCACTCTCCCCCCCTTCACCCCTCCCCCCATCGTATCTCGGAAACTAGGACACGTAGCGGCTTTTTGATTTTTACTATAAATTATTAATGAGGAGCGTTTAAATTTGTAAACGGAGGGTATCCTCCCCTCCCCAACCTCCCCTAAAAATAAAAGGGCTATAACTTCGTAACGGTCAGAGATAGCCATTGGGTGCTTGAACAAATATTATAGTAGGCGTCGAAACCTGTCTGGTGGTAGGTAGGTTCTGAGTGGAGCGAACCTGCGAGACCGAGTGGAGCGAAGGGGGGAGGTGGCGACCTCCGCAGCGTAACGAAAGTTGAGTGGGTAAAGCGTAACTCAGGGCGACGACAAGCAAACTCTAGGGTAGTGTTTTTTTTATGGGTCTTGAGTTTTTAAATAAGGTTTTTTTTTATAGGTAATATTTTTTTTAATTGGTTTTTAGAATGTTTTAGGGGTTCTTAAGGGATTTCGTACTGATATAGGGGTAGTTGTAACGGATTTCCCAATTATTTTAAGGATTCCTATGGATTCTCAAAATTTTATGATGGTAAGGAATACTTCTCAAGAACACGACAAAAAGCGAGCTGCACGCAACTCGCGCACCCACGCAAATACTAGTATTAATATAATGTAGAAGTAAGTAAGTTTTGGGGTCACTGATTATGAAAATGACATCAAAATGAAAATCCAAGATGACATCGACGAAAATTTTCGGTTTTTTCTTCATGGGTGTTGTTTTCGTGATTTTTGGGGTCGCTGTTAATGAAAATGAGATCAAAATGAAATCCAAGATGGCGCCGATGAAAATCTTCGGTTTTTTCTTCATGGGTGTCATTTTCGTTGTTTTTGGGATAGCTGATAACGAAAATGAGTTCAAAATGAAAATCCAAGATGGCGCCTAGGATTTTTTTTTGATTTTCCGTCATGGGTGTCGTTTTCATGGTTTTTGGGGTTGCTGGTTACGAAAATGAAGTCAAAATGAAAATCAAAGTAGGCGCCCAAAAAAATTTTCGGTTTTTCTGTCATGGGTGTCGTTTTCATGGTTTTGGGGGTTGCTGGTTACAAAAATGATCCCAGACAGACGAAATTTGTAAAAAAATGAATAGATTCGCCTATGTTCTCTACAAACTGTCAAAGATTGTCAATCTAGAATCAGTACTAACGGCTTATCATGGTTATGTTGCATCAACACTAAGGTATGGCATAATGTATTGGGGCAACTCAGTCGATAGAGATTTTGTATTTAGATCTCAAAAAAAATTTATAAGATCTATGTGTGGCCTAAATAGCACCGACAGTTGTCAGCCGTTCTTTAAAAGCCTAAACATTCTTACCCTACCGTCATTGTACATCTACGAAACTAACATATTTGTCAAAATACACATCTCGCAGTACAAAGTAGCTTTCAAAATTCACTATAGAAAACTACGTGACAAAAATAAGTTCAAACTCGAAAACATACATGGCTTTGAGCTTTAATGAATAAAAGCACTTTCTGTATGGCCACAAAAAATATTTAACAAGCTGCCTGAGACATTGAAATCGTTAAATCTGGACAAATTCAAAAGTGTACTTCTGAAAATATTAGTCAATAAATGTTACTACTCGCTAAAGGACTATTTGGATGACAGTTCTATAATACCTCCTTCAGACAATAAGCATTAGGTCATTATCTGTTTTGACATTGCTGTAATTATTTGGTATTTATTTAATTGACATTGCAATCAGTTGACATTATTCTATTTACTTTGATTGATATTTAACATTTATATACTTCCTTAGATTTTATTGTTGACATTGTAGAAATTGTTTATTGATTTATATTAATTTATTTGACATTCATGTATTAATTTAAAATTTTATAATTGACACTATCTACATTTTTATCTTCTGACATTTATCATTTGAAATTTCTTAAATTTTATTGTTGACATTCTGAGAATATTTATTGATCGACTTACTTTGATTTTTATAACTTTTATTAATGTATTGTTATAATTTTATATAATGTAGGTATTTGTTGCAAGTAATTAACTGAATTTAATTTAATTTGATGATAATATTTGTACGCCAAATGGCAAAACATAGAGCACTTAAAAAAATGTAACACCTCACACACTGTAACTACCTATGTTTACAAATAAACATTCTGATTCTGATTCTGATTCTGAGGTCGAATGCAAATCCAACATGGCGCCGAGAAAAAAAAATCGGTTTTTCCAACGTAGGTGTCATTTTCATGGTTTTTGAGGTCGCTGATTATTTTAATTTTTTTGCTTCCTCGGCGCCATCTTGGATTTTCATTTTGATCTCATTTCGTTATCTTAACCATGAAAATGACATCCATGACAGAAAAACCAAAAGAAAAAACTACCTTCAAGTATAAATAACAGGGGTATGTTATGTTTACTCTACAGAGTGAACCTCAGTGGCAAAAGTCCATTCGCGAAAGTGTCCAGGCGCGCAAAAGTCCGTTCGCGCATAAGTCCAATCGCGCAAAAGTCCATGCGCGCATTTGTCTTTTCGCGCAAATGGGTTCGCGCAGGTGTCCTTCGCACAAATGTTTTTCGCGCAAAAGTCCCAGATCCAGAAAAATTAAGTTTGTCCTTTAAAAAGTTTGTACGGAACCCTCAGTGCGCGAGTCCAACTCGCACTTTTATTTATCATTTTGTAAAATGTTTATATGTACCTATCTAAATTCTTCTAATACAAAATTAAACCATTTTTATTTTGATTGTGATAAATATACAGTAGACACACATTCCAGACTTTTATTTCTAAACCGTACTGACTTTATAATTATGTATCATAAAATAATATCGTCTACAGGATCAAAATGGTTTAGGCGATCACTACGCTCGATCTGCACCCGTGTGTGCGTGTATCTGCATGAACAATGCACACAAACATAGGATCGCAACGAATTTGCCTAAACTCTAGCGACTGAATTTTTGGAAGGGGCTCTTAAGCTACTGGGCAATCTTTCAAATTTCTTTAAGGCCCTTCTAACCCTAAAATTAGCAACTCTATTTGTGGTGGTTCAAACTTCGTTTGAAACACTGTTAGAATTTTGCTGATTAGAACTTTATTCTAACAGGAATAAAGTTCTAATCAGCTTGCACTACAAAGCGGTTGTTACGTCAGTCACTGCGGCCGAATAGTGCAAAATGAGTGTTTTTTTGCGATTTACAAAAAATCTATTGATTGGACTAAAAAAATAAATAAAACACGGACCTGCTTTATATGTAGTTAGTTCAGTTAGTATGCAAAGTTTCATGATCTAATTTGAAGTACTTTTTGAATACCAGCGGTTTATTGGTCGATTTGGAGGTAACTTTGGATTTTTTTTTTCAATCGAGAATAGTTTATGGAATCGTGTTTTCGTCACACATAGTACCTAGCAATAATCCTCAACATTACCCTATATATATTTCAAAATTAATGCTGCAGTATTTTAGGCGTAACGGAGAATCTTGCTATTAAGCCATTTGAGGCATGTTAGGCCCTTAAGAGGACCCTTCCCGCCCCGCCTTTCGTCGACGCGAGCATGGTCGAAAAGCTTGTTGTTTCATCCAGAGCCACAGCGGTGGTATTCTTTCAACTCCTCTGTCTTACCTAGCCCCGAATCCGCACTACTTGCCTCCCGCGTACCTCATACCGCCTAACGCGGGGACATTGAACGAAAAATATTGTTCGAAAATTTATAAAACTTGTTGCAGGAAATACGTCTTTTTTAATTAGTCTTACAAGTATGTGAAATAAATATTTGTTTTTAGAATCTCCACTTCATTTGCAAGACTTCTATCAAGATGCTTTCTTTACTTTTTAACCGACTTCAAAAAAGGCGGAGGTTATATGTTTTTGTGCATTGTTTTTTATTTTTTGTTTAGTTTTAAGTTTTTACTCATTTATTTTGTTATTCTTTTTGTTTTTCATTTTTTGTTTATTTTTTATACTGTGTGCACTTGTGGCGTGTGCCAAATAAATGTATTTTCTTTCTTTCTTTCTTTCTATATGTTCGTGTGTATGTATTTTTTTTTTTTTTTATGTATGTTACCTGATTTCTCTCCCATTTGTGGACCGATTTTCAAAATTCTTTTTTCATTTGATAGAGTACACTCCTGAGGTGGTCCCATTTTAATTTGGTGAAGATCTGATGCTGACCTTCGGAGATATACAATGGAACTCTTCAAAAAGAGACGGCAAATCTGTTGTGATAGCTCCAATCGGTTGGATGTTTATTGTTTATACAATATCATGACGGAACATCACGCCTGTATGCTCTGAGGGGGTACGCAGAAGTGTACAATTTACCTGATTTCTCTCCCATTTGTGGACCGATTCTCAAAATTCTTTTTTTATTTGAAAAAGTATACTCCTGAGGTGGTCCCATTTTAATTTGGTGAAGATCTGATGCTGATCTTCGGAGATATACAATAGAACTCTTCAAAAAGGGACGGCAAATCTGTTGTGATAGCTCCAATCGGTTGGATGTTCATTGTTTATACAATATCATGACGTAACATCACGCCTGTATGCTCTGAGGGGGTACGCAGATGTGTACAATACACCCAGATTTCGACAGTTAGGTATGTTTGCGAATGGATGGAATAAGATTTTATTGCTTCAGTCGTGTGTTATAATTTCATGTATGTTCACCGATTTCTCCTCCATTTGTGGACCGATTCTCAAAATTATTTTTTTAATTGTAAGAGTATAGGTACTTTTGAGATGGTCGCACTTAAATTTGGTGAAGATCTGATGCTGATCTTCGGAGATATATACGTACAATGGAACTCTTCAAAACTAGACGGTAAAATGCATATAATATATTTGTAGAGGATATTACTTACAACTAAAAATGGAGAAATAAAAAAACTTTTTAACAAAAAAAAAACCGACTTCAAAAAACACAAAACACAAAATAGTGAAAAATAACTTTAGCTTCAGAAGTCGGTGACAAAAAAAAAAACTAAATGAATCAAACAAAAGTCACCGACTTCTGAAGCTAAAGTTATTTTTCACTTTTTTGTGTTTTGTGTTTTTTGAAGTCGGTTTTTTTTTTGTTAAAAAGTTTTTGTTATATAATTTATAAGTACATTATGAACGGCCGAAGTTGAGGTAAAAGTTGTGAAAAACAGCAATTTTTGGAGGCTTATACTAAATTTGTTTCTACTAATTTTTATTTTCTGCTTCAATAGAAGCCTAGATATTATAGTACACAAGATACCAATTAGTTCAAAAAATTCAAAGATAATCACGCACGTGCTATAGTCAAAATTCTCGCGAAAAGTATGGTGGGTTGGCCGCTCTTAATAGATTTTCAACTTTATCTGTTTTAGGTTCAAGATTGATTGGGAAAATTTGATAGTTTGGGGTAGCTTGATATGCTGGCGTCTCTTAATGCAATCAAATACAAAATTAAATTAAATAGTACCCAGGGTACATTCAAGTTAGGTTGAGTATCATATAAATAGCTTGCAAAACGCTCTCGACCTCGACTCTGGAGTCGTAGATACACCTCAGTACTGATAAATAGCTATAGCCAGAAAGACTAAAATGCGGACTGTATAAATTGCCGTAGAATTTAGTGTCACGAGTTAGGAGCTCATTACAAATTGTCATAAACGTTGAAAAAAGGTACTTAATAGCTTTTAAAGTCTAGTAAAATTACATCTTGGAACAATCACGTGCAAAATGAACGTGCATTATTAACTTTCAGATCCATCTAAACTTAATTTACTTACACATAAGACAGAAACTGACCTTAATCGATTCCAAAGTTGGTATCATCACGAGGCAATAATTTTATTTAGTTACTAGCGGACGTCACGCGGTTTGACCCGCGTAGTTCCCTTTCCCGTGGGAGTACGGGGATAAAATATAGCCTATGTCACTCAGGGTGAATGTAGCTTTCGAATGGTGAAAGAATTTTTGAAATCGGTTCATTACTTCCGGAGATTACCCCCTACATACAAACTTACAAACAAATGTTACCTCTTTATAATATTATTAGTATAGACTAGCGGACGTCACGCGGTTTGACCCGCGTAGTGGGGATAAAATATGGCATAATTATGTTACTCGCTGATAAATAATGTAGCTATCCATTGCTGAAAGAATTTTAAAATCGGTCGAGTAGTTTTAGAGTTAAATCGTAACAAACAAACAAAAAATCCAATATTTCCTCTTTATTTATAGAAAATATTGTTTGTCTTTACATAATAATATCATACCAGTTTTCCTAGAATGGGGTATCGTGGGCAAAGCGTGACAAGGCAGTCACACAACAAAAACTAAACCGCCATAGATACTGTGACGAATAGATATTTACCAAAGATTTACTTTGGTGCCTCCTATTGTGGTAATATTCCCATGGGTTAAGTTAAGTACCTACTTAGCTTCCTACGGCTCTTACTTTTTATCACTATAATAAATAATGATTTGCTGAAATCTTTAGATCTTTATTACTAACTTCAATGTAGTTAGAGTAAGTATAAACCCAAGAAGGAAAGGAACGGAAGTAAGGTCCTGATAGGGTCGACTTCCAGGTTGGGCAAAGTGTTAGGTATTGGCTTTTTTATCAGGAATTCTCGTAGCAACCTCAGACCGAGACAGCGCTGCGAACAATAAAGTGAGGCCAACTCAAAACTACGTCTCGCTCTGTGCATACACGCTCACACGCACACATTTACATCAAACTACAATGTAACTACGTCTCAATAAATGCACACATGTTTACGAAACCGGCCTCACTTCTCTGTTTGCAGAGTTCCGTCTTAACTTTTTTATTTGGTCTGAGGTAGCAACACCGTAGTCAGGGTTATCCCTATGGCTATTGAAGGCAACAATAGGCTGAGCCTATACTACCTGAGAGTAGCAACTCTATTTATGGTGGTTCAAACTTCGTTTGTAATACTGTTAGAATAAAGTTCTAATCAGCTTGCAATACAAAGCGGTTGTTACGTCAGTCACTGCGGCCGAATAATGCGAAATGAGTGGTTTTTATTCTTTTTAAAATCAAATTTTCGTCTTTTGGAAAAAAATAAAAACATAAGACCTGCTTTATAGTTAGTTCAGTTAGTATGCAAAGTTTCAAGATCTAATTTGAAGTACTTTTTGAATACCAGTGGTTTATTGTTCGATTTGGAGGTAACTTTGGGATTTTTTTCTATCGAGAAAATTTTATGAAATCGTGTTTTCGCCAAACATAAGGCCTAACATTAATTCTCAACTTTACCATATATTTATTTCAAAATTAATGCTGCAGTATTTTAGGCGTAACGAAGGATCATGCTAAGCCATTTGAGGTAGTATAGGCCCTTAACTGGATAACCGAAATACTACACTACTACTTATACAAGGCGTAACATAATAGCCGCAAGACCTCCCGTGTGGTCTCTTGGACCATGAACCTGAACAACTTTTGTTCTACGAATTCTAGAAATTTGTAAAAAAAAATGGACATTCTACAGGAACTGACGCCATCAGCTAATCAACTTGTTTAGTAAAACAAAAGAAAAGTTAAGAATTTCCAAAAGTCATACAACAAAAGTTGTTCAATTGCATGGTCTGACCGTCTGAGACACCACTCAAGAGGCGTTTACTTTGTTACATGCTGTATACAGTGGTTCCCAACCTTTCTTGAACCAGAGACCACTGAGTATTTATTGTTAGTAGGGACCATAAAAATGGACACCGACATTAATAAATCTAGGGGGATGGAGGGGGGGGGGGTGAATGCAAAAAATGGAAAATGAGATGAATACCTTAAGAATTAAGATAGTGAAGGTGTATCCTTCACTATCTTAATTCTAAAGAGCGATCATAATACGTACAGAAATAGGAATAAATTAGTTGAAATGCTTTTGAATAATTTTCAAAGAGCAGGCAAAGGGGTAATTATTTCATTTGGTGTAAATCAGCTGTCCGCGATAATATCACCATAAATGAAGTTGGAATTTTACCGTGGATTAAAGTAACTTGTAATATGGAATGATTTCTAACTGGCGCTTCTTTTAAATTTTATATATATTAAGTAATTTAAAAGTTATTTTGTTCAAAAGGGCCAAAATGTCATTACCAAGGGGTGTCCGCTTTCCAGTTTTCGGTAAAACTTCAGCAAAATGTTCCATTAAATTCACGTTTACGACTAAAACTACTGTATACCTAAAAAGTTCAATAGTTATGACATACATTATTGATTGCACAAATTAAAACGTATTGTAAAACACTGAACAGCAACATCGTACATTTTGGTTCCTAATAAACTCATCATTACCGTGGCACAACGTAACGCGACATGCAGCTCTTCACTAAATATCTTTGCACAAACCCCGCCGCTGCCACCGAGTGCCCCTGGCCACCATTCAGACGGCGAAGTGATCGCAGGTCGCGCAGCGCAAAATTAAGAATTTTTATATATTTTACAAAGTCGTACCGTGGTTTTTGTCACAGTAATATTGTCTTTCCCGTGGGTATCATTCCTCAGTAAGTATACGAATTGTTTATATTAATCGTATTTTATCTTATAGCCTAACTGTTTTGTTATGACGTAATCAGTAAAACATTCTGGAATATCTTATACGGTAAGTGTTACAGTGGAAATTTCTGGATTTTGTCATTACCAAGGTGGTCATTACCATGGATTTCCGTGGACTTTTCTATCTACGGTAATGACAGTGATTCCATGGTAATGACTATCTCCACTTATCCTGCATAGAGCTTGCCTTTTTAAATTTTTGCCTTGAGCTTATCTGATTTGTTATGACGTTATAAGTAGATCGTTTTCGCATTAACATGCTTAAAGTGAAAATTTCTGGATTTTGTCATTACCATGGATTGCCGTGGACTTTCAATCCACGGTAATGACAATGCTTCCATGGTAATGACAATGATTCTATGGTAATGACAATGATTCCATGGTAATGAGTATCTCCATTTACCCGAAAAAGAGCTTGCATTTTAAAATTGTTGCCTTTTATATCTGTGCACACTTTCCGTTAATTTTAGTGTCTGTATTTTGCGCAAATATTTATCGCATGATTATTTTAGTTTTTTTATAATATTGATTGTTCCAGTGACTGAAGTAAATGAATATGCCGCGTAAAAAACAAGAAAATAAACAAGAGTTGTTACGAAAAAAACGGATACTTATCTAAAAAGAAAAGGCGCGAAAAAAATAAATCTAACCCTAAGCTGTATAAAGAATACCTAGATTTTTTTATGAATACCGATACATAGGTACTGATTGTAAAAAAAAGAGATTATTTTCTTTTATATATATAATGCCAAATATATGTGTTTTATTAAGATTATTTCGAGAAGCAAAATGAAAATAATAAATAAATAATTACGATAGTCATATTATTATGGTCTTATTATTCATTCCTTTAATAAGTTCTAATATTCTATTATTTTAGAAACACATACACGCACATGCTATAGATGGGTACTGCAAGAGCTGTTCACTAATTGGAGATAGAAATATTTGTCATTACCATGTGCTATGGTCATTACCAAGCATATTAAATGTCATTACCATGTGCTATGGTCATTACCAAGCGTGCAACATGTCATTACCATGACGCTTAAAACTTTGCGGGTCCTTATCTTCACAAATATGGAACCTAAGAGATGGCCTTCATTTTTTTTATAATCCTTGAGTAAGAAACTTTTAACTAAGATGAAGTTTGCGATTAAAAACAATTTTATTTTTATTTTTTTAACAAACCGCCCAATTTGCACCAAATGAAATAAATACCCAAAGCCAGCTTTTCAATGAATACGGTTGAGCTTGCATCCTCTGTGCAAGTTAAAAAAGTACGAATAACCTTTTTAACCATTCGTCGCGGACCATATTTTAAGTTCTTGCGGATCACCGGTGGTCCGCGGACCATAGGTTGGGGACCACTGTTAAAAAGGGTGTAAACTAGGGCTTTCAATCCGGAGTTTCGTAATTCCGGAGTTTCGGAGCGACTTTCAGCATTTTTCAAATCCGGAGTTGAAATAGAAAACCGGAGTTGAAACCGGTTTTCAAAAACCATGTAAACATTATTTACAAAACGACGAAAAACGCATCTTAATTCTTGAGCGAGTTGATTTTAGTTGAGACTTGGATTCGTAAGAGTAAAAAAAGCAATTTATGACAATGGCGGATGCAGAGGAAAATACCTTTCAGAAGCGTACCACTATCTGCTGTGTGTCTTGCCGACGAGCGTGGAGTCAGAACAAGCATTCTCGGCAGCAGGCTTTTTCTGCACGAAGCTTAGAAGTTCTCTTTCTGACTCATCTTTAAATGCCTTATCGTTTCTCAAAACATACTACCAAGAACTTCGATCTCAAATAAAATACCTAGCTATAAGTTCATGATTATTATTTTATTGTAACTTGCCAAACAAATGTTTATTTTTATGATTGTTGATTGTTTTAATATTTTATAATGCGTATTAGCTGTCTATTAAAACGTCTGTCTGTCAGACAGTAAATTTTTAAACAAAAACACTGATTCCTTAACAAATAAAACTTCTATTGATTAAAATAAAGGGCCTTTTTATTCATTTCTAAAAAAGGAGTCAACTCCGGAGTTCCGGATTTGATTGCTCAACATCGTAACTAGCTCCGGAGTTGATAACTATCCAAATTTGAATGCCCTAGTGTAAACCCTGTATAAGGTACTGTACTCCTCTGCCTAACCCTCTAGGTATTGCCTACTGTACAGGTGTGTTATGACAAAAATCAAGAACCTATCCATGAAAGAAAACCACAATGCTAAAAATGCTCATAAGAATATCAAAAATCGTTTTCGGTGTTTACCCTAACAATCCGTGTGATCATTTCCTTAATTTAGTAGAGCGTGTGAAAGGTCAACACGGTAAACTATGTTTTCTCACCAAACTCATAACAATAACGATTGCAGCGAACTGGAAAATGTCGAAACTGTGATCTGTCTGTCTGCAAAGATTTGAAGATTTCATGAGAACGAACTGTTTGCACATTTATTTACCAATCTCACCATTTACATAACGAGTTCAATTTAGATCGTTCAACTTTTGTCTGGATGGCGTGTTATAGATATTATTTTCATGCCGTGACAGAAATGTTACAGTTATTACTTTTTATTATCTCGGTGATAATATATAATTAGTGTGCACGAAAGTGTGTTCTCTGAATGTGCACCGATTTAATTAAAAACATCTTGTCTATAATAATTAACAATTATTATGAGTATAAGTACGAGGTAGGTAGTATCTCTTTTCCAAATTACAAAGCCTTGCTTACCGAGTGTAAAAGGTACTTAGGTTGAACAATTATCATTTCGGAGATGTCTTTACAGAATCCCTGTTAGAATAGAATCGGTTACGCACACAAGATAATTATCTATCTACACAATTATTAATTTAGCAAATTACAGCAATGTTTATTATGGTAATATTCATTGCTGATAATTTTCTTGAATACAAAGTGACAAGAGAAAGTATACAATTCAACATAACGATAAATTGCAGTGAGATGCATGTTTAGCGGGACGCTGCGCGGGCGCACCACGCTTGTTACCCGCGCGCAATGCGATGCAAACATTCGTCCAGCCATCATCTGCAACCTACACATTACCATTTATCAAGTATTACCCACTTTCTGTTGCATTTTGTATCTGTAACAAAATTGAGTTTCTAGTAATCGGACACCAACCACAGCTACGTACAATTGCCGTCTTGATTAGATGTGACTTTCTACTGCTAGATGATGACTTAAGTAGGTTATGTGCGCTTAATTCACACTTAATCTCTTTTTACCAATACCCTAGAAGCCTCGAATGTGAATACAGATTCATTGTTAAGTAGATAAGATGATATTTATCTGTTTATGTCAATCAACGATTAGAAAGAGGGGTCTTTGGACGCTTGTGCGCAAGAACAGCATGTTATGGCACAAGCATATCTGAAAGTGTAGCACTAAATCATCTCCGAGACTAACAATAATTAAACGGGTTATTTCGTGGTTTCGTGCCGATAAGATCGTAAACACAGAGACTATAAAAACCTGCCTGTAATCATCTTTTAAGATTCCTATCATTTTCTGCCAGATTTCTCGCGCTGTCAAATAAATCCTTAATAAGCAGGCCAGCCGCGATTTATTTGTTCGTTCGTAGATGCACCTTTCGTGTTAACAATTTCATACAATTTCTCCAATAAATTAATTAACTAGTGTGCTCCATAAAGATAAATAATGGCCGGGTACGAGACTTGCATTGTAACGGAAGACCAGAGCGGCAGTCGGCAACTCGGCACAGATATTGTTGTCCGTCAGGGTTAGCCAAAACAATCCCGTATCATTAAACTAATAACACCACATTTGTCAAGGTGTGTTTTTCTATAGCTGCATTTGTAGAACTTGTCAGGTAAATTAATTACTTACTACAAATTAAAATATTACTTACTTTCTATTTTCTGTCACGGATTAAATAAAACAACTTTTATGAAGTCCTAGCTAATGTGAGAAAGTTTGCCTGATAGACGTACTTTCTCACATCGCGTTTACAAAGGAACATGCAAATGCAAGAACACTTTCATGGGAGGTATACAGGATGTAAAAGACCTCATCACGAAACCGTCAACCAAGCATTTTGTACATCAAATTATGTAACTCTACGCATAAATTATTATGTTTTACGGTAAAACTCAATGTAACGCACTCAAAACATTGTGCTGGTGGATGGATTGAATAGTAAGGAAGGTCGTGGAGGTGTTTACAGTAAAAATCTTACATTAAAACTTGTATTGAAAAAAATACTTGTCAAAAAGTTGGAACTTTGACCCCCAATATCTCCGTAAGAAGCTTCCCAGGTATGGTGTAGAACAAAAAAAAAATATCGCAATGACGGGGAAAACAAGTGCCTTTCGGCTTCGTTAAGAGGTGTTTTACACCCTTATATCTTACTGTAGAAAATATTCCAAATGTTGCAGAAGATTATGAAAACAAAAGTTTTAGCAAAACCAGTTTCAATGTGCAGTTGAAGTAGCATCTAAGTTGTCCGTTAGGAATTCCTACCTACTATGTAAATATATAGTCTGACAGCCCTGAATGGTACCCACAACCGAGTGAGTCACATCACATCTCAGTCCCGCTACAATGCTACATGAACGGCTCGGTCCGCCAGACCGCGACTGAACGATTCTCAACTTTACATTACAATACAAACAAAGATGGATATCTGTCACGGAAATTGCTTCAACCTTACTTGGAATTTGGACGATATACCAAGCCGCATTACCTCCATTGTGGAATGTAAATGATGGGCAAAGTCTGTAGGTCTAGCTACCTACTTGACAGTACCCCATCGTGTGTTATTCATTTCAATAACAAAAGCTTTTTGTTAGGACTTCTGCGCTTATCAGAACCGCAAACGTTAACCAATTTGGTAACAGCCTTTCAAGTGCTTTGACCGGTGAGGCGGTGACGCAAAAGTTACCTACAGATTCTGTTTTACTTTTTCTGATGTTTCATTGTATCTGAAAATTCCAAACCATTCTGTGGCTATCCTCATCATCAGCTTAAAGGTTACAGGTAGGTAGTCCACTGTTGGACTTTAGCCTCTGGGCCATCCTTACCTAGTTTAATAGTCGCTTCACCTAATAGTCTGAATGCACCGTGGTGCTTTATTAGATAAAGTTAGAGCCAATTTAGTGCTTAGATACGTTATAGTAGTTTCTCATTAATTAATATTACCAATTAATATTTTATGTTGTAACTGTGAAATTAACTGTAAAGTGGAAAACAAAACAATTATGTAGAGGTTACTGAATAACAAAGTTTAATAGAAATTGAAAAAAAAAATGGAAATGATTATAGACGTCTCGAAAATGTTTAGTTGCAGCTTTGCAACAAATCTTGGATTAGACTAGAGTGTGATAAAGTGCAGTAGGTACCTACTTAAGTACCTATTGATCTGAAGGTCTGCCTTGGAAACAGGCGCGGATACAGGGGGGGGGGGGGGGGGGGCAATGGGTGCAATTGCCCCCCCCCTGAACGGGACCAAATACGTCATTAGCCAAGCTTGAACTAATTTGACGGAATTGAAACTAAATATTCTAGTTGTATATCTTGTCATGGGCGTCGCCAGGAGGAGGCATCTGCCCCTATATAGAGGCTCAAGATTTTTAAAAGTTATAGCTTTTCCTGCCTGATGCCATAGAATGGTATTAAATTCTAGCGTAAAATAAAATCACTTAAATTAAGATATTGTTTAATCCTGCGAAAAAACATTTATCAAAAAGGCTCCTTTTTTCTACCTCTGGATTGGCACTCCTATTGGATTTTTGAATGATCGATCTATACAATAGACAGAGCCTGAAATAAATTAGGAGCCCTTGCCCCGAGGCCTTATATATATACCTATGCAATTATAGCATAATTATCTGAGGCAATGTTGTAAAAACTTTCGAGCTCGCTACGCTCGCCCTTGAAACCTAGTTTTTCATGAGTCTTAACTTTGACTATAAGAGGCCCAGGTAACTCCAGTAGGTCGGTAGGAAAAGTGTTAAAATTTTTGAGCTCGCTTCGCTCGCTCTCCAAACTACTTTCTCTTGAATTTATCTGGAATTCGACCAAGTAACTCATAGATGAACGTGCGAAACCATTCTAACCTGTCCAAGGCAAGGTGTTGTAAGAATTTCTCGCTACGCTCCGCCCCCCCCCCCTGGCCCAAAAGCTGGTGGCCCCCTTGTATCTTGCATATCATGGATTTCTGTAACGTAACACCCATTTATTATCAAAATTATATCATTTTTTTTTATGAATTTTCTTAAAATTGCCTCCCCCCCCTTAAAGGAAATCCTGTATCCGCGCCTGCTTGGAAAATAGGTAAGTAACCTTCCTTTTGTTTCTGCAGACGTGGACTTTAAACAGCTAACTACCTGCTTATTTAGGAACCAAATGTAACAACCATTTTTTCCTAAAAAACTACAACACAAACAACTAATCTTACACGAAGAGTATCAATGTTACCAGCCTCCGCAACATGTTTGCTCGACTGAACTAATTATCGCGCAATTCCGTCAGAATAACATTACCATATACGCATAAAATTAATAAGCATAATATGCGGATAAATACTCGAAAGCGTTTGTACAAAAAGCAGATCGCGTGTAATTAAAACACGTGGATTATCCAGTGTTTGGTGTCGTGATATAACGCCAGGGAGATACGCACCCACATGCCGCCGTAATTGTACATCACTATGCACAAATGGCCAATGACGTTCCATTCAGAGAAGCCACGATCGCCGCCGGAGACGATAATTTATTATTCACTCAATATCTACTTCAATCAGCACATTTGAAATATCGTATTTCGCTTCAAAGAGCATGACACATTTTGATTATGACATTCGAGCATGCCATCTGCTTATTACTTAGTACAATAAATTATAACTGCACAATTTCCAACGAACACACGTTACAACAAATGATTGACTTAATTATAGCACTCGATACTCGATATAACAGTTACGAAATAAAGATGGCAATCTTTCATTGTTTATTTTTTTTTTAATAACGGTCGACGCCCGCGCAGACATTCAACTATTCGGATCGAGATTAATACCCTGAACTTATTGTAGATGCTGATTTCTATTTATTTTGTAAGCTATTGGCGCCAACTCGAGTTTGAGATCACTGACCTAGCTTATTTGCTACTTTATTTCTATCTGGATTAACGTCGCCAATGAATACATTAGATTTAAATATTTATTGTTATTACGAACAATCCCCGCTATAGATAATATTTATGATGATTGGGGCTAAATATGTAAATTGCAAGAATATTTATTGTGATCGCGATATAACACGGAAGCTGCACTATAAATCTTTGGACATACGAAATTTGTAATAAAATAAACTCTATGAGCTCCCGATATTTAATGTTGTGGAAAACCGTGAAACTGTAAAACAGTGCATGTAATAAAATGATTAAAAAAATTAGTTTCGTTTCCAGGAATCGAACACGGAACTGTTGCCTCGCACACACTACGGCACGTTCTACGACGCTGAGGCTTACTTGGTGTACTCTTGTTCCCTGCCGGGACAGCCGGCTGGACCCGACGTGATTGTGAGTAACTGGATGTACTAGACAAGATGTACCCAGACTACTTAATACTCCTAGTACTTAGCAGTAGTGGGGATCTTACCATCTTTCATGTTCTTGCCCTACTTTAGAAAGAGCTGACCATTTGAAATATCTTGGTGTCACTATTGACTCGAATCTAAATTTCCGTAAACATATCGAGTTACTATGTGCTAGAGTGCGCAAACTAATATTTGTTTTTAAGTATTTACGTAATGTAGCCGACTATAAATTAATAAAACATGTTTATTTAGCGTTGTGTCAGTCTATTCTAACCTATTGCATAACGTCCTGGGGGGGGCGGGGCGGGAAATTCGATTCTTCTCCCTCTAGAACGTTCTCAAAGAGCAATTCTAAAGGTTGCTACCTTTCGTCCGTTTAGATTTCCTACACACCTGCTCTATAGAGCATGTAATGTGCTCTCAGTGCGGCAATTATTTATTCTTCACATTATACTACAGCAGCACTCTACACTTCCCTATGACCCAGTCCCTGACGGTAGGAGAAGGAAGGACCTGGTTTGCACAAAGCCTCAAACTAGACATGCTTTTGCTAGTCGATTTTATGGGTTTTTAGGACCTCTTCTGTATAATAGACTCAACAAGAATCTAAACTTCTACAGTCTTAGTTATAGGAAATGTAGTTTTGTAATATCGGATTATTTAGCGATACTTAATTACACGGACACAGAAAAACTGCTAGAAGTCCTGGTTTGAGTATGATATTCCCTCGTATCTAATTGTACATATGTATTTTACTTAATTTAGTTTTAATGTTTAATGTTTTTTTGTACCAATTTGATTATTCTTAGTTGTTTATAGATTTTATAATATTTTATAATATTTACTGTCCTAGTTAATTTGTGCTATAGAATAGAATAGAATAGAAAGATTTTATTTCAGACCGGAGTCCATAGGGTTAGTAACAATTTGACTTAAGTTCTAGTGTTAGTAGGGTACAGACACAGATGAAAATGAACAATTACAATTCAGCATGGAGCTGCATCCACCTCCGCACCATCGGGGAATCCCACCGATCTGCGAATACACTGAGAATACTGTAAAGCCATGTAAAGTGATGGCCTGAAACACAGGTTTAAATAAACCTAGATCGGGCAGGTCGCTAGCTAACATTTGTGAATTCCACATTATCGTTTCTTGCGACTGTTAAATATATTTTTCACACCACCTGCTCGAAAATGTCAAATTATATGTCAAGCAACCTTAACCTAAAGTGAGTCATTAGTGGCCGGGGGCACAGCCGGTCAATAATGTTGTACTGGATTTCATTATGACCCGCTGGTCAATAATGTGATTTGAATTTGGAATCTCACATGTTCAGCTAAATTGGCAGTATAGTACTAACAAACACCCTTTGTGCCAGAAAGAGGAAAGCTATTCTCGATACCCTTACTACGCGTGGATGATATTCTCGATTTCCTACAAAATCATAACGACTGCTTCTTCATATCGTTGCCATGTTTTCGAAGACATAATATTGTAAGAATAATTAGATAACTACGAACCATTTTTTAAAAGGAATGGAATAACATTAAAACTGGCATTAATAATAACAAATACCGTACATCGCCGTAATAGTAATTGGCTGTAACATTAGTTAATTATTCTTACTGTTTGTTTATTTAATAAATACTTTGTTTTTCGTACTATGGCTATTATTTTCTCACAGTAGGTGTAAAAAGTAGAGTATCCTCCTCTGGGCTAAAGGTGTCTTTGCCTTGGGCTAGCTTGAATCCCTCGCTGCATTCAGGATTCTTGTATTAACTCCCTCGCTTCGCTCGTGAGTTAAACTCTTAACTCCCTCGCTTTGCTCGTGAGTTAAATTCCGAATCCTTCATTGCGCTCGAGATTCAATATGACGCCCGTGACATAAGACACAACTTTAGCCCCTCGGTGCATAATCTACTATTTGGTTATAGTTTACTATTATGCACTAATTATACCATTGTTTTAGAAATAACACTACTGCACCTAATTGTACATTTTTGTAATACTTTTATTTTTAAATAAATTATTCTTATTCTTATTCTTACCCCAGCCGATTTATTACCGGGGCACCATGCCCATTAAACATTCTTTAATCTCAAAGTTACAATTTACCTTCGTCTATTTACCTACCAAAGATTGCTCGACTAGACTTTCAGACTAAATAAGGTTTGCTCTGAGTAAGTTCAGGTTAAGCTAAGCCAAATTGCAGTTTTATTGTGAGAAGAGTAGCAGAGGATACACGACATGAGATATCTACATAAAGCCCCAAAATTAAATATATATTGCAGAACTTAAAGTAAAACACATTATCATTTACCAGCGTCGAGAATTAAAAGAGAACGGCAATGGGGAGCTCCTGGAGCGCCACATCCACTCGTGGGGCGGGGAGCGCAGCGGAGCCCTGGCGGGGCTGGCCCTGCGCCGCGGCACACAGCTGGCAGCCTTCCTCGCCGCCCCCACGGTGGTGCACCGCGAGGCGGTGACTAAGGAGACACCCCGACTTCTGTCCTACTTTAGAGATGGGATCAGGTAAGACATTCTGATGTCTAGCAAAAGGCAACAAACCTTAACTTCTTGAGAGACGAAAAAAGTGTAGGGTGTGATATACTAATAAACGTAGCGTGAGCTTTAAGGTCCCGTGTCGAGCAGTCCACACTTATCCCGGGTAGCGGGTGCACGTACCCTTGAAGTAGTTCATCTACTCACTTCCTGATAATTTGCTGGTTTTAATTCTAAACCTAATTAGTGTTCTAGTGAACACCACATTACAGTCAGCAAGAACATGGGCAATAACAACAAAACTTTTTTGATGCCACTCGATCTTGTTGCTTTTTCTTAAGTAGGTATTAAGAAACTTCCAATGTGACCAATTGAGATTTGATTAGCTAGGTCTAGGTACTTACTAGAAAAGTCAAAAATCGTCAGAAACTTTTCTCATAGATGCATTTCGTAGGAAATGAATCTCCAACTTATTTCAGGCTTTCAAAACAATCTCCGGAAATGGGGCACTTATTATCGTGTCCTGCGTGTCCTGTTGTTTGTTCACTACAAGAACTGATGGACGCAACTGAAAGCGCCAAACTAGTATCTCAGTTCTGGGCCGACACAATTTAGATTGCCATCGACACGCTAAGAACAAGTTACTGCGGAATCTATACGAAGTTATTGGTTTGGCTGCCTGACATGTATAATAGTGCCCATCACCAATGTTATGTTATGAAACCAGGATCCTCCGAAGCGGCTCGGCCAACCTGAACGGCGCAGCTCGTCTATACCGCGTCCGCGGACGTCGCCCGGTACTGATACAGCTCGAGCCGGTGTCATGGGCGCAGCTCGCGACTGACGGCGTGTTCGTGCTGGACACGAGCTCGCTGCTCGTGCTGTGGCTCGGCCGGACCGCCAACCTTGTGGAGAAAATATTTGGAGCCAAGGTTCGTTGTGTTACGGTTGGAGAGTCGCCAATGCGGACTGAGGATTACAGCTTTACATTAAAATTCCATTAGCCGGTATTTAAATAGAGGTTCCCGCATACCGCATCTAGATAACATGAGTATGGTATTATCTATACATCCTTTTATGTGTATTATACATATTTTAATTAAGGTATTAATTAGACGCATACATTTGCTGAATACCTAATTATGAAGAAAATCAAAGTAACAAATAGGCACCTAAGCAAAGAAGGAAGTTTTAACTAAAATTCATTGTTCAAATCTAGATCGCATACCGGATGGCCCGCGGTGCAGACAAGGGCATGATGGCGCGTCGGATCGCGATTGCTCATGATGGGTACGAGCAAACTCTGCCGGCCGGAGACCGCGCACTACTGGACGCACTGCTGGAGCTGCGAGCGCGCGCACTACGACCCGCCGCGCCGCCTTCCGACCCGCCGCGACCCGCGCGCCTCTACCGCGCCACGCAACCTCCCCGGGTCTCACCAATAACCATGCCGTCACAGCGACCCGCCGCAAGGCTTGAGGAAATTAAACGAGCACCGCTTTTCAGAGAAGACCTGGCTGACGATGTAAGTGACGACATCATCGAAAATCAGTCAACCGTTTCCCATTTCTTACGATTACAATAAATTGAGTTACCGCAGCCGTTATGACAATCATAGATCACGAAACGCTTGACTAGTTTCAAAATGTAATAATATATAACTTAATAAACTTGTCTTCAGAGGAGACAGTATACCACAAGTCAGCTTAAATGTTTTTTTTATTTAGGGTGTCTACATAGTGGACAGCGGAAGCCGTGGTGTTTGGGCGTGGGTGGGTCCGTCAGCGTCTGGACCTGCGGCTCGGGGAGCCCTAGCGGCGGCGCGAGGGTTGGCTCGAGCTCGTCGCATGACTGTACCAGTGTCTGCGGCGCCAGCCGGCCGGGAACCGTTGGAGTTCGCAGCGCTGTTCCACAACTGGCGCTGGTGCGATGCACGGCGTGATGGAAGACTGCGCGCCGCCCGCTCAGCTACAACCAAGCTTGATGCCGTCAGTCTGGCTACAAATGCATGGCTTGCCGCTGAGGTTAGCTGATCTGTTTATACCATCAAAAATATTTCCCAAAACCTAGGAATTTTATGGACCATTTCCAAACTATGTTGGGGTCGAAACGGATGCTCAACTGCATCTGGTTTGACTACTGGAAGTCGACCCTGTCATCCCAGTATTGTACAGCGCGACTGCTCATCTGATCTTTCAACCCAGTTATTGGGTACACGATGGATATCGTGTACCTTGGGAAGACCGGTTGTCAAACCTTTCCGAAAATATCGAATTGTAAAGTTTTGTCATTATATTTATATTGCACTGCGGTGTTTACATGGAAAACTGCCTCAAGCTCAGTTGTCACTAACCCTATGTCCCCAGGCTCAGCTCCCAGACGACGGGTCAGGCGCGCTGCGCGTGTGGCGCGTGCGGCGGCGCGGCGCGGACGCGGAGGACGCGCACAGGGAGGCGCTGGCCGAGGTGGAGCGCCCACAAGCCGCGGTCTTCTACGACAGAGACTGCTACATTGTGCTCTACACCTACCACGCGCCCATCGGCGACCAGACCCTGCTCTACTACTGGATGGTGACAAAACATTCTCAGCTATTTATTTCACTTACAACTTTCTGTACATAGCCTACGATCTCCTCAGGGTGAGATCCATGAGGAAGGAAAAAAAGAGTACCTACTACTACTACTTTGGAATTTTTCATGATTCATGCCAGTGTACCATAATAAAAAATCCAAAAAATAACTGGAAATAAGCTCTTGTCGAGAACATTGTGATTTGAGCTGTATTTGGTGTTCATGTTACAGGGTGGCTCTTCGCCCAATGATCTGAGGAATTTGGGCGCTAAAGAAGCCAAAGACCTCTACACTAAACTGGGGCGTTCTCCAGTACAGGTACGTACCTACTGATTATCTGTCGCCATATTGAAAGTGAGTATAAAATAATGATTACCATGTAACATATTATTATTTTCAGGCATGGGTGTACCAAGGGAAGGAACCGGCGCATTTCCTTCAAATCTTCAAGGGACGAATGATCACTTATGTCGGCAGCGCAACTGACTATGATCGTAAGTAGACGAAGATACAGATTTCAAGCAGAGACTATACTGCTCACTCAAAGACATGTAGCCAGTACACTTCAAGCGTGATACTAACAATATTTGCCAACAGCCACAGGTCGCAGACTACTAGCACCATCTCGCGTCCTGATCCGCGTGTCTGGTCAATATGCGCGTGAGGCGCGGGGCGTGGAGGTGCGCGAGGGGGCGGGGGCGGGGGCCGGAGCAGGGGCGGGGGCGGGGGCCGGAGCAGGGGCGGGGGCGGGGGCCGGAGCAGGGGCGGGGGCGGGGGCGGGGGGCGCGTGCTACGTGCTGCGCGAGGGGGGGCGCGCCTGGGTGTGGTGCGGCGCCAGCGCCACGGGAGACGAGCGGGAGGTCGCCAAGAACATGGCTGCCACAGAACATGCACTCGTCATGCAAGGTAATGTAAAGCTAAAAAAATATGATTATGACAAACCCAAGTAAAATATGATTCCCCGGATTCCGGATTCCCGGATTTCTTGTCCTACAACAAACATTTTCCGATTAATTTCGCAGTGGGTTCCAAGATAGTTGAATATTTTCTTCATAACTGATCGAGCTTTATATCCGAGAAACTTTTGGTGGTTGCCTTGCCACTATAGATTCTAGCTGACATGAATTGGAAGTGAGACAGTACGGAATCTTATTTTTTATTAAATGTCCAATATTCAGGTAAAGAGAAGCCGGACTTCTGGACAGCGCTGGGCAATCGTCGTCACCTGTTGGTACCATCTCCACTGAAGGAGGTGCAACGTCCTCTACCGCCGCGTCTCTTCTACGTTTCTCTAGGAGTGCCTACTCAATATTCATGTGAGTTGGATAAAATTATTATCTTAATATACAGAGTGTAAAAATCCTCGTTACGAAGCCGTCAACCAAGCATTCTATACAACAAACTAAGTAACTTTACACAAAAATTATTGCTGGGTAACGACTTTTTTTTTGGGGGTGAAAAATCATGTTTTGCGGTCGAACTCAATGTAACGCACTCAAAACATTGTGCTGATAAATGGATTGAAAAGTACGGGGGTCGTGGAAGTGTTTAAAAAGCTTACAATAAAAATTTGCATTAACAAAGAACTTGTCAAAAAGTTGGAACTTTGACCCCCAATATCTCCGTAACTAGAAGGTTCCCAGGTATGCTGTGGAACAAAAAAATGATCGCAATGACGAGGAGAACAAGTGCATTTCGGCTTCGTTAAGAGGTTTTTTCCACCCTTTAGGTAAATTTGATTCTACAGTGTATCATCAAGACTGAATATTGGCAACCGCACAGATAGAAAGGAGAGCAGTGCAAAGCATGAGATCAAACAGCTCCTCGAGAATAACGAACACCCTCGTGTAGTTTCGTGTGCACTTTAAAATATTGATTATAAAGTTTATTTTTCAATTTCATAAAAAAGTTGTGTATTCTGCTCACTTACGACTTAAAATAGTGATGTGACACCTACCTATCTGTCACTATTCATGATCTTTTAAACTGTTTGATTATGTGCGACACTAGTCTACTTTACCTATATGTTTTCTATGTCCAAAGTTGAGGAGATAGTGTCGTTCAGCCAGTACGAGCTGGCGCCGGAGATGGTGGGCGTGGTGGACGCTCACGACGCGCTGTTCGTGTGGCTGGGACAGCACTGCTGCCCGCGCGCTAAGGACGACCCCCGGTCTATAGCACTCGCCTATCTGGCACAAGGTAACTCCAATGTTTAATTAAGGCGACTACAGGAGCTAAATTAGCAACTCTTTTTGTGGTGGTTCAAACTTCGTTTGAAATACTGTTAGAATAAAGTTCTAATCGGCTTGCACTACAAAGTGGTTGTTACGTCAGTCACTACGGGCCGAATAATGCGAAATGAGTGGTTTATTGCGATTTACAAAAAAAAAATTGTTTGGACTAAAAAAATAAAACACTATCAGGCTAATATGTTGCTTGCAGAATCATTTGCCAAAAAATCAGAATGATCGCATGTATTTTACTATGGTTTTTACCCGTTAAAAGAATTTTTAAGAGATAAGTTCGTGATTTTTTTTTATCGAGTAAAATTAGTTGTATTCAGTTTTCAAAACACTATCATACTAGCATAAATCCTGAAGCATATCATATATTTTTCTGGTTTTCTTTATTGCAGTGAATCATATGCTTTTTTGCATTATCAAACTCGCGTTTAGCTCCTGTAGTCCCCTATTTATTTATTTTTTTGTTTTCGAATTGGAAATCATCAAATGACTCCTCCCGCTCTGGGCTCTGTCCCCTTAAGTACAAAAAAGGAATGATGTGAGTTGTTGTCATTTCGAAATATCTACTGTAAATGTTGTCTTTCTAGTAACATAAGCACCTCATTTGCGAAACGCACTTTCAATCTGAACTCTTAAGGATTTTGAAGGAAAATCCTAATCCATTGCTTTAACTTTCAAATCCATTCTTCATGATAAATGAAATAACTTTCGACTATCTTTTTGAGGTTCCAAACAAAAGACAGTCAAACCTTGCTAATCTCACCGTCTCGTGTCTAGTCAGGCGCACAGGTATTTTTTCTACATTTCCAACTCTGTAAATTATTCCTAATTCTTGTTTAGATCCAGCTGCCCGTGATACTGCGACACCAATTCTGGCGCTGAGTCAAGGACGTGAACCACCGCATTTCACCGGCTTCTTCCCCCATTGGAAGCAGTCCATGTGGAAGGTAAGTTGAAGAAGAATTTGCCGTATAAAGCACGTGTGAAATCCATCTGCACTCTGTTGTGGAAAAGGGATAGTGCTATTCTTCCCCTATAGCTCTATTTCACTCTCACATTAAACAATATGACAAATAATTATCTTTTATTTGGACACAGGGACACAAGACCTTCAGTGCAATCATCAGTGCTTTGGAAGGCAAAGCAATTGTTCAAGGCGGCAACAGCGCATTGCAGAGTGGCAACAGCGCGAACCGTTTTGATCAATACGAGAAATATCCCTTAGGAGTCCTGAAAGGACCTAAGGAGCATCTACCGCCAGACGTCGATCCTCTCACCAAGGAGGTAAATATTATAATATTTGTCGACTTATTTGCTGTTGTTTTTCAGAAAAGTCAGGCACAGTCAGGTGCGTAACACTCGCAATAGGGTAGATGACAAAAAAAATCTAGTTAGTCCATCAGATAGATTTCCAAAAAAATATTGGACACATACTTTTTTCTTTATTCACGTAAACAAAAAATGAAGACGATATAGTGGGTCGAAAACTCGTGTGACGTCACATTTGAGTACAATTAAAGTGACGTCACAAGCCCTCACTCATGATCGTTGACGCGTTTTATCTTCCTATTTTTTTTATTAATTTGATAAAACAAAAATCACGTATCCAATATTTTTTGATAATCTAACTGACGGACTAAACACAATCATATTTTTTAGTCAGGAATCATCCTTAGGGTGCTTGTATTACTAGATGTATGAACGTGTACGAAGTAAAAGGAGTATGTAAGGACCGTAGCAGGGGCCCTACTCGCTAACGTCCGTCCGTCCGTCTCTATCCGTCTCTCTCACTCGCACTCATCTGCAGACATGCGCGAGAGAGTAGGGCCTCAGGTCGCGGGCCTGTGGACGGTGAACTATGGGCTAGCTCGCCGTCCGTCCGTCTCATGACGACAGGCCGTGTCGACGGCGCAGGAGTGTTCCACGCGCGCCTCAAATAGAGTCAGCAAAAAGGAAGGGGTCCGTAAGGACCGATGCCTGCTGGGGTTGCGGGACTATTCGAAAGAGATACCGTGGCCCCGGAACACAAAAGGTGATGAAGGAACATGGATGGGTTTTAGTCAGTAAAAGTCTGCTCCGCCCAGAGCGGGAGGAGTCATTTGATGATTTCCCATCAATAAAATAAAAGGTCCGTAGCAGGTGTCGTTCTGTAGTTTCTGCCTACCCTCATGAGAAGATAGCGTGAGTTTTTGTATGTTATCTCTTCTAAAACCATCAGCGAAAAGGTGCAATTATTCAGTAACAGTTAAGAATTTTAAAGAAAATTAATGACCGTAACTAACTGATTTATGCATCAATAAAATGCACGCACAAGATTTATGATTGCTCGATAGTTAGAGACTCGTAGAAAATGTTCTAAAAGTAATTTTTAATACACGCACTCACAACTAAATTAACTAAGCTTGTTAAATCCTTGGTCAAGTGGTCTACAGGACAGTAATTTTAGTTACTTATACCTGTTTTTACTTATTTCGAAATTGCCTAGGTATTACCTACAGGGTGTAAAAGACCTCATCACGAAGCCGTCAACCAAGCATTCTACTAAGTACATCAAACTAAGTAACTTTACGCAAAAATTATTGCTGGGAAACGACTTTTTTTAGGGTGAAATATCATGTTTTGTGGTAGAACTCAATGTAACGCACTCAAAACATTTTGCTGATGGATGGATTGGATAGTACGGGGGTCGTAAAAATTTTGCATTCACAATTTGTATTTATAAAAAAAAATATCAATAAGTTGGAACTTTGACCCCAATATCTCCGTAACTAGATGGTTCCCAGGTATGGTGTAGAGAACAAAACAATGATCGCAATGACGGGGAGAAGAAGTGCCTTTCGGCTTCGTTAAGAGGTGTTTTACACCCTTTATACCTAGGTAATTTTTCAAGAACATACCACGCCTATTATCCCCGAAGTTACGTAGACGTGTACGGACTACGTACAGTACAGCTAGATTTCACTACTTAGGTATGTCTTGAGTTATAGGGTTGCCAACCGTCCTGCTATACGCGGGAACGTCTCGTTTCTGAGACCCTTAATGAGACGTCCCGCTCATGGTGTGTGCGGGACGCTCAATATCCCGCTTTTCGGAATAAGCTACACACGCACATACATCGACTGCGCACGACATACATTTTGTTATAATATGACGATTCAATTCATTGCATCGATTCCGTGTTCTAATGCAGCAGCAGAGAGGGGGGAAAACTGACCTTAATATTAATATTAGCATGAATCGGGAAAAACGAAAATTTTATCAGCCTAGGGGGTAATTTAGGAACAGTCGAGGGTCTTCTCACTTTGTAATAATGCCTGGACCGACACGCGAAATCGTCTTCATGTGGATTCTGTGAAGTCAGAACTACAAGTTTAAGTAAATTTTCCCTATCCATGCAAAGATTTTTACAATTTTGTACTAAAAAATAATAAAAAATCTTAAAGTGCCAAATCACAAAAAAACATTCATTTATAAATTAATTATTGTTCTCTTAATAAAGTGTATGTAAATTACATTATAACATATTATAATCTTATATTCTATAACTGCTATTAATCTAACCAGGTGTTTTATTTACGTTTCATCCTGATTTGCGAAGAAAAGTTCACGTTTTTTTGTATTCTTAACAAAATTTGTTTTATGCCGCTTTTTAATCCTTCATCCCACATTTTTAATCTTTATTTCCCGCAAATTCGTATTTTAAAGTTGGCAAGCCAAGATTGAGCCCCTTTTATAGGGGACGAGCCCACTCCCAGTAAACAGACTCCGAGCTGCAACTATCAACCTAATAGATATCAATTTAACTTAGGATCTTGTGCTCCTAGTCAGTCCGGTGCAGCGGAAGTCGCATTAGATTCCGCTGCCCCCCGACGCAAGTGAGCGAGGGAACACCGGTGTGGTCTGACAGACCCCTCCGCTCTCCCCAGGTCGGACCACACCTAATGAGGATCTTGTGCAAAGAAGCAAGTTGCTAACATGTCAATATTATTATTTCAGCTATACTTGACACACGATGACTTCGTGTCTACATTCAGCATGCCGTATAGCGACTTCCGATCGCTGCCCGGGTGGAAACAGAAGGATCTCAAGAAGACGGTCGGGTTATTCTGAAGAAATCTGAACAAGTTTGGAGCATATTATGGATCTGAATATTGTGAAGCGATGAACCGCTCTTCTGAGTTTGAATTAAATAAATGTTACGAGTAAAAGGCTTATACAATATTTTTAATGTATGAAAATATCAATTTAAAAATAAAATAATAATAAAACACAGTTACTCATTGGGTATCAGATCGTTTTGTTGACTAAACTAAACGTCAGCAAACAAAAATAATTAAAACATTCACTTATAATGTTATTAAGTAGGTAATGCTTGCACCGACGTGTTTATCATTTTATTCATAAAATTATTTAGATTTAATAATTTAAAGAAATATCAATATATAGTTGCAGAACATGTTATGTCTGTTGTATTTTATAAAAAAAAAATGTTTTAATGTAATTACAGTTAATGTTATGAATTAAAAAAATGTTTTATTAGGTTTATTAAGAAATAAAACCAAAAGATTTTAAAATGTTATTTTTATTTTAAAAATAGTACTTATTAACTATTGGGCATTAATTACCTTAAAAATAATAATCTTTACAATTTACAAGTGTTTCAAAATCCATAAAATATCGGTTGAATTGAAAGCGTATTTACACTAATATAATGACAGGTATTATAATAAGCCTACATGATATGGGGTGAGCCGTAGCTAAGGCACATTTATTAGTATTGCGTGTCGCTAATGAGCCGAACGCGTTCGCTCACGACGCTACTACGTTACAGCATGAATTCAAACCATATTCCAAATTTTATTTTCAATATCATAATCATATTTTATAAAACAATACCATGAATTATACGAAATGTCCTCTATCAGCAAAAGCTACTTGAAAAAAACTTTACAAATATGAAAGCTAGTTAGGAACTTACAATTTTAGTAGATAAATAAAACGTTACAATAAATGATTTAATTCGATAATAAATAATTTACATAATGATTTTACATTATATCAGTTATTGTTATATAAGACAATTTGGGAGTATTTCTAGAACCGCGTCGGTTTATAAGGCTGCGGCTATCGCGAAAAATACTCCCGAAAAATGTCGTCTAGAATAGTAAAATCAGGTTATCAGAATTATGCATAGTAAATAACAATATTATTATTATTACATGGAATTAATATTAATGACGAGACATGGAACGAAAAACGCAGGCTTAGAATCCAAAATAAACAGCTCTTTTTGTTATTTTTGAAACTTCTTTGGTAATCATAAAACCGAACACATGAAATATAAAATACATCTCATGAAACAATATGGAATGAAGTGCACGAACAATACAATGCATAAGCTGCCGTAATAAAAATAAAATGCATCTCAAAAATAAGCGTAAACACTACGACGAAAACGCAATTTTTTACCTTTTAAGTACGTAAAATTTTAAATTCGCATGTCAACATGAATGAAGAGATTGTTCCAAACTTACATCTAAAAGAAAAACAAAGCAATAACTGGATATGCGACAGAACAGAGAACTTGAGTCAATATAAAACTAAGGAAAACAAAACTCAACATAGTTTTCGTTGCAGGAATGTAAACAATGTGTAGAGCAATATTAAACAGGGTATTTGATAATATTTAACAAGAACTAATAGTAACAACAATGCGTCGGAGGCCTGTATCCTTCTAGCACCACGGGTGTCCGTAGTCCAGTTCAATTCGAAACATGCTCAGTTTCCACGTCGTCGAGTCACTTCGGTACTTTGCCAAGAATATATTAAATACAACCTTTATTATTCATAGTATAAATAAAATAATGTTAAACAAGCAATGTCTTTTTTATCCCCTGTATTCAAAAGACGTTAATCCTGACCCGAGACTGCGTGGAAACAGACTTCTCATTTAAATGGACTACAAACAGACACGACTATTTATCACAGCTATCCAAAGCCTTCATACATTACACGAATCGGTCGCCTATCCCTCTACGTCACTTATCGTTTATCGATGCAGAAACTTGAGATTGACGAACCCACTTACAACAGTAACCAG
The DNA here is from genome assembly GCA_905147715.2 of Xestia xanthographa. Taxonomy (NCBI): domain Eukaryota; kingdom Metazoa; phylum Arthropoda; class Insecta; order Lepidoptera; family Noctuidae; genus Xestia; species Xestia xanthographa. The sequence continues at coordinate 8,037,211 of LR990655.1, forward strand.
TGTTTTAGAAGTTGCTGCTATCAAACCGAACCAAATCTACACTTTGTCCTCGTAGGAGGACTATGAAGGGTTTCCGAAACTTGTTTATTCAATATAGCAGAGTTTAGAACATTAAAATATGAATAGTTGTGAACAGTTTCAACTACCTTTGTACTTTATACTCACAACTAAACGAGATTTATTGTACACGAGATTATATAAGGCCTAATTTAAAATTGGTGTTTCAAAATTTGTAAAAAACGTTATACATCTAATAATAAAGGTATATTAGGCCTAGAGATGTATTGTAAAAGATACACAGTTAAATACAAGGCTTTACAGTTTAGAGCCGACTTGGTGTTACAACAAATGAGAAAGTTTGGCACTTAACAAGTCGTACCATAACGAATATTAAGACACGGTGAATTATTGCTTCAAAATTACATTTCTTAGCTTGAGATTGCAAAAGGAATCTTAGTGCAATCAGTGATGCAACTTTAATGAAATATTTAGCAAACTTTAGTAGAATTAATTGCTTTATCTAATTATTCAATAATAAGCTCAGCAGCTCACTATTCAATAGACTACAATAAATTGATCTTGTGATTCAAGGAAGCCCATTCAGAGTCTTACATTATTAAGTAACGTTGCGGAATTTTGTTAGAAGAACTAGGTATTTCACTTGAGCAAATATAATTATGAGACGATTCACTAAAAACAAAAACACCTATGGCACGGTTTCTTCGTTAATTGGCAACACTTACGCGTTGTGAATTGTCTTACTTCTGTACTTAATCTAACATTAAGGGTCCCTGAATCATTTACTATAATTTTCTACATTTCAATTAACATGATATATGTTTAACTAGATTCTTTAACAATACATACAAAATGGTAAGTCAATTCCTATGTGGATCAATTCCCGTATTTCTTATCATAACTACTTAGCAACAGTGCAACCGCGTAATAAATATGTTCGCATGTTCTGACGGAGTCACTCATAACTGAACTTTTTCTGTATCAGGATAGATCGAATTTCAATGTATACGGATCCAGTAACAGCTTCTCGAACGATAGTATCTATATACAACAATAGTATACGATATACAACATACTGAAGCATATACATTATGAGCTGTTAAAAATAAAAACGTAACAAAATACATTATAATAAAAATGCTCTACTGGTTCAATAAATTGTACAAAAATATTATTGAAAAATAACCAGTTTAATTTCTGTCACTTTAAAACTCAACGATATGGACTACTAGACGTTGACAATGTTATGAACAATAATATTAAGGTTTATGTATTCCATTATTTCATGGCGAAAGCTCCACACGCACGTAACACCTCCCAGCTCTCAAACACTGAACAACATGGTCGTCTTACCCAACATAAAACCGCTATATACTTTACAAAAACATATTAATATCAACACGGTTACTTATTGTTACATGACCCAAGAAAATATTAGCTTTCTTTTATAATGCACTTGCTGCAAAGCTGATGTCATACTAAATGTGAATAATCTGCAACTGATGCACACGATAGCACCTTTGCATCCGACTGTGAGATTTCGCCATGACAATCAACTTCTTCAAAATAATTATAAGAAAACCTACTTGGTGTTGGTAAAATTTTGATAAGTACAAAATATTAATATTTTCAATATCTATCACAGCAATCATGCCGAAATCTTATAAAATTTGGACAAAAATACTTAAACTTATTTAAGACTAGTTAATTTACAAGTTTAATTGAAATTTGGATAGTAAAATTCTGAAAGATTCAATAGTAAATATTGTCAAAATGCCAGATCAAATGCCAGCGCGCGTGAACCAGCAATCGCGTTGCTCCCACTTCACTTCTTAACAATACTCGATGAATGATTTCCTAACAAGATATCCAGAGTACTTATTTAAAAGTACCTCGATCGAAAGTACGATAGCATAATGGGGGCTATCGCGTGTGAATTTGCCGCTAGAGGCGCTTGTGTAGACTAAGGTCCTCCAAAATGTCAGATGTCATAGTGTTCGCGCGTTGTGTGCTTTTTTATCACGTATTTATACTAATACTCACGATTGTGTTCTAGATTGAGCCATTCCTGATTAATTATGACTTGAAGATTTTAGGTAGCAACTTAGGATCATAATATTGTTAGTACTTGGAGGTAGAATGATTTTTAAATGTTTCATGCTCGCTAATTTTAGGAAGAATATTGTAAATATATATATAAAGCTTACGCTGTGTATGCGTAATAAAATGAACTTTTTTACGAAGATAATGGTGCTTTAAAGTATTAAACAGAATTATTGACAAGACCTTACTCGACAGTGCGCCATCTGGTGAGCTCAAAAACGATAGCCCCCATTCAATTAGTTTTCCATAATAAACAGATTATATTCTAGGTCCCATAGAATAAAATGTTCGAAAATAGTGTTAGTAAAAAAACCAACGCGCGGTGAACAAAGCGACTCACTACTAACTTTTAAAACCAAGTACACGTGAAATGAGAAATTTGTATATGTAGCGATGGGCGCCCATCCTTTATGTTGTTAAAGTGTCAAATACCGTAGAGGGCGTGTGCGGGGCGGGGCAGGGGGCGGGGCCGGCTCACTGGCGCGGCAGCGACGCGTTGGCCGGCAACGTGGAGCTGCGCTGCGACGCGTTCATGTACGCAGACTTCAGGTTCGACCGCATCGAGTCTCTGCAAGCATTAACCGGAGGTCAACTGCCTGTGTTGCCAGAGTTGCGGCTGCTTTGGGGACTTGACCGACTTCACAAGGAATTTAATAATGAGGAATTTTAAAGACTTTTTTTAAGGCTCGAAAACCTCTGACACCAGGTTAGGCACTAACCACACCGTGCAGCTAGCTAGATGTAGTTAGGCCACCGGGCCACCCAGCGGCGCTGCTCCTGCGCGGCCGGCGCCAGCAGCAGCAGCTCGGCGTGCAGCTAGATGTAGTTAGATGTTCAGCGCATCACCTGGGCGAGAGCTTGGTGTGGTCGTGGTTGGTGTGGTGCGCGGCGCGGTACCCGTAGCGCTGCACGCGGCGCGCCAGGCGGGCCACCCAGCGGCGCTGCTCCTGCGCGGCCGGCGCCAGCAGCAGCAGCTCGGCGTGCAGCTAGATGTAGTTAGATGTTCAGCGCATCACCTGGGCGAGAGCTTGGTGTGGTCGTGGTTGGTGTGGTGCGCGGCGCGGTACCCGTAGCGCTGCACGCGGCGCGCCAGGCGGGCCACCCAGCGGCGCTGCTCCTGCGCGGCCGGCGCCAGCAGCAGCAGCTCGGCGTGCAGCTAGATGTAGTTAGATGTTCAGCGCATCACCTGGGCGAGAGCTTGGTGTGGTCGTGGTTGGTGTGGTGCGCGGCGCGGTACCCGTAGCGCTGCACGCGGCGCGCCAGGCGGGCCACCCAGCGGCGCTGCTCCTGCGCGGCCGGCGCCAGCAGCAGCAGCTCGGCGTGCAGCTAGATGTAGTTAGATGTTCAGCGCATCACCTGGGCGAGAGCTTGGTGTGGTCGTGGTTGGTGTGGTGCGCGGCGCGGTACCCGTAGCGCTGCACGCGGCGCGCCAGGCGGGCCACCCAGCGGCGCTGCTCCTGCGCGGCCGGCGCCAGCAGCAGCAGCTCGGCGTGCAGCTAGATGTAGTTAGATGTTCAGCGCATCACCTGGGCGAGAGCTTGGTGTGGTCGTGGTTGGTGTGGTGCGCGGCGCGGTACCCGTAGCGCTGCACGCGGCGCGCCAGGCGGGCCACCCAGCGGCGCTGCTCCTGCGCGGCCGGCGCCAGCAGCAGCAGCTCGGCGTGCAGCTAGATGTAGTTAGATGTTCAGCGCATCACCTGGGCGAGAGCTTGGTGTGGTCGTGGTTGGTGTGGTGCGCGGCGCGGTACCCGTAGCGCTGCACGCGGCGCGCCAGGCGGGCCACCCAGCGGCGCTGCTCCTGCGCGGCCGGCGCCAGCAGCAGCAGCTCGGCGTGCAGCTAGATGTAGTTAGATGTTCAGCGCATCACCTGGGCGAGAGCTTGGTGTGGTCGTGGTTGGTGTGGTGCGCGGCGCGGTACCCGTAGCGCTGCACGCGGCGCGCCAGGCGGGCCACCCAGCGGCGCTGCTCCTGCGCGGCCGGCGCCAGCAGCAGCAGCTCGGCGTGCAGCTAGATGTAGTTAGATGTTCAGCGCATCACCTGGGCGAGAGCTTGGTGTGGTCGTGGTTGGTGTGGTGCGCGGCGCGGTACCCGTAGCGCTGCACGCGGCGCGCCAGGCGGGCCACCCAGCGGCGCTGCTCCTGCGCGGCCGGCGCCAGCAGCAGCAGCTCGGCGTGCAGCTAGATGTAGTTAGATGTTCAGCGCATCACCTGGGCGAGAGCTTGGTGTGGTCGTGGTTGGTGTGGTGCGCGGCGCGGTACCCGTAGCGCTGCACGCGGCGCGCCAGGCGGGCCACCCAGCGGCGCTGCTCCTGCGCGGCCGGCGCCAGCAGCAGCAGCTCGGCGTGCAGCTAGATGTAGTTAGATGTTCAGCGCATCACCTGGGCGAGAGCTTGGTGTGGTCGTGGTTGGTGTGGTGCGCGGCGCGGTACCCGTAGCGCTGCACGCGGCGCGCCAGGCGGGCCACCCAGCGGCGCTGCTCCTGCGCGGCCGGCGCCAGCAGCAGCAGCTCGGCGTGCAGCTAGATGTAGTTAGATGTTCAGCGCATCACCTGGGCGAGAGCTTGGTGTGGTCGTGGTTGGTGTGGTGCGCGGCGCGGTACCCGTAGCGCTGCACGCGGCGCGCCAGGCGGGCCACCCAGCGGCGCTGCTCCTGCGCGGCCGGCGCCAGCAGCAGCAGCTCGGCGTGCAGCTAGATGTAGTTAGATGTTCAGCGCATCACCTGGGCGAGAGCTTGGTGTGGTCGTGGTTGGTGTGGTGCGCGGCGCGGTACCCGTAGCGCTGCACGCGGCGCGCCAGGCGGGCCACCCAGCGGCGCTGCTCCTGCGCGGCCGGCGCCAGCAGCAGCAGCTCCCGCGCGCGGTCGGCGTGCAGCTTGCAGGCCGCCACACCCGCCACGCCCTCGCCCTCCGACACGTGCTCCGCGTGGATCTTCGTGCGGCAACCTACATACGGAACGTCAAATCTTACTGATAAAGACCCGAAACGCAGCTCACCATTTGAGACAAAGTAATGCTCTGTATCTGTATCACTGTATGAGATGAGATCATGACGTAAAAGACAAGATGATTGAACGTTTATGCTAACCCGAATATCTAGGGACGAAGCGATTCGATGTCACACTCCATATAAATTTGGCAAGCTAGACATGTATAAGGCGTTTTGAAAATCTTTGAATAGGGATCAAAATTTCACAATTATCGTTTAGCTTCAACGCTGAACGCCCTGCCCCACTGATAGTTTCCAACCTTTACAAGTATACTCACGTCGACACTCGTAGGCCTGCGGCGGCCGGAACATATGCCACAGCGGACGCGTGCACACCTCACACGCCGTGGGGATGTGGTACGTGATGCTCACCAGGTCGTGGCCCTTGTGCTGCACCGTGTTGCCTGCGGGAAACCAACCATTCTATTTAATTAACAAGTAAATAAAACTCACAGGCTAACAAAGTGTACTGTAGCTAAAAGCCTATTTTAAAGGGGAATAATTTAAGGGTTTTTTGATCAAAATCAAACCTTTTGTAGTCAGTATTGCTACCGTTGTTCATCAGCTTGAGATATCGACGAAGCATTTATGCTAGACTAGCGGACGTCCCGCGGTTTCACCCGCGTAGTTCCCGTTCCCGTGGGAGTACGGGGATAAAATATAGCCTATGTTACTCAGCGTGAATGTAGCTTTCTAATGGTGAAAGAATTTTTGAAATCGGTTCATTACTTCCGGAGATTACCCCTTACATACAAACTTACAAACAAATGTTACCTCTATTATAATATTAATAGTATAATAGTATAGAAGTATAGATAGGGCCGAATGAGTATAATATACGTGAATACGAGTATATGTCACCATTAAATTGTAAAAACCGTTAGCTTGTAATCTGTCTAGCGAGATTGTAAATTCTCGAAATATTGTCAACCGAACATACTGCTTACAATTTAACGCATTATTTTTCGGTAGATTATAATCTATCGAAGTGAAAACCGTAGTATTGTGAAATGCATGCGACGGAACTCAACTCGCGCGCTTGTTGGTTGAACGGAAAATGTATGTAATTTAGGTTATGTTCGGTGATTATCTTCAAACGGTATCAGGTGGCGGCGAGAAAATTTTTCGGTTTTTTCATCATGGGTGTCGTTTCATAGATTTCGAGGTCGCTGATAACGAAAATGAGGTCAAAATGAAAATCCAAGATGGCGCCGACGAATATTTTCGGTTTTTTCTTCATGGGTGTCGTTTTCGTGGTTTTTGGGGTCGCTGATAATGAAAATGAGGTCAAAATGAAAATCCAAAATAGCGCCGACGAAAACATTCGGTTTTTTCTTCATGGGTGTCGTTTTCGTGGTTTTTGGGGTCGCTGATAATGAAAATGAGGTTGTACGAGCCTTTGCTGGCTAATACATTTGATAAGTTTCGATGGAAGAAAATATATTTGCTTGATAAAATATTTATTAATTGTAACAGAGGTGTTTACAATAAAACGTGCGATAGTGTACTCAATTATAATTCAATATTCACTTAACAATAAGTTGAAAATGCTTATGCTAGCGATTTACATAAATGTGCGATGTAATCGTACATAGGTCAAAATGAAAATCCAAATGGCACTGACGAAAATATACGATTTTTCTTCATGGGTGTCGTTTTCGTGGTTTTTGGGGTCGCTGATAATGAAAATGAGGTCAAAATGAAAATCTAAGATGGCGCCAACGAATATTTTCGGTTTTTTCTCCTGGGTACCGTTTTGGTGGTTTTTGGGGTCGCTGTTTGTTTCTTTACATATTGTACTGTTTTCTAGCAAATGTGATGAAAAACATTGTATGACACACGTACAGAAATTGGTATTTACAAACTCGTGACTATGGTAAGCTCTCGACTTCGTCTCGGGCTTACATCCGTGTACTCGTTTGTAAAAACGAACTTACCGCACTAGTAACATAAATAACTATTTCCGTTCAACCAAGCAGCGCGCGAGTTGAGTTCCGTCGCATGCATTTCATAATTTTACGGTTTCACTTCGATAGAGCTACCGAAAAACAACGCGGTAAATTGTAAGCAGTATGTTCGGTTGACAATATTTCGAGAAATTAAAATCCTAAAAAACATTTTCATGTAAAATGTTTCCGAGACCTTATGACTCGCACTGTCATAAAGTTATCAAATCTCATGTAGAGCCAAGCTTTTAACTACACGCCCTAACTCTACAAGGTCTACCTTCACAAACTCTACACCTTATAGTCACGATGTGGCTTGGCCGTTTCGCTACTAAGAAATTGTATAACAGAAAAGTGAATAAATTTTTCACCTTTCGCCCATGTGAATGTAGAGACAAGGGTTTTTGGTCTCTAGGGAGTAAAAGTAATTCGATTTTTGGTAAAAACGGGACCTTATTACTCCGCTTTTTGCTCCGCTCGCTTTAGACTCCGCTGTCCATCTGTCTGTCCGTCTGTCAGTCTGTTCGTCTGTCTGTCTGTTCGTCTGTCTGTCTGTTCGTCTGTCTGTCTGTTCGTCTGTCTGTCTGTCCGTCTGACTAAATTTACTATTTTTCTCGCACTCAAAGTAAAAAGTCCAGTTTAACAAAGTACAGTTTTACAGTTTAACTCGGTTCCTATTTATTACCTCTCTAAAGCTCGGTAGTAAAACTACCCGTATTTAATGGGTAATTTTAGACCCTTGTATTAAAATGTAAAACCTTGTACTATAATAAGTCCGCTATTGGCAACTTATCCCGAGAATTTTGTTTATCTAGTACAATCCAAACCCAAGTTATAAGGGTTCAAAAAAACGACTAAGCGCTTCGAGAGAAGGTAGGTAGTGCCCTTGCGCTTCGTTTGACTCATAGACTTAGTAAATATAGACCAACAAAGCGTGCGAGGGAGAAGAACATCTCTTATGGAAATATAGCAAGATGAAAAAGGATCGCGAATCTAATATCACTGTGACCGGTTTTGAATGACAGGTCTGCACAAGTCGGCACGCGGGGAATCAACTCTTTAGCATTTTGGATTTTTAGCGTACATCATGGTTTATTTTCAGTGAATACAGTTGTATTAAACAATGGTTACTTATTCTGTGCGTGAATGTAGTGTTAATCATAGAAATAAACCTGAAAATTGCACATTTCATAAGTAAATACTCAGGACGTAGTCACTGATAAGACGCGTTTATTTTTGGTTAAAATTTGCCTTTTTACCTGTAAGTATAAAATATAAAATAATACCAATGTTTTTGTTTACTTTCATATTTTGTATAGCTAAAAGTCCATTTGTTGATAATTTACATGATTTTGGTGAATAGATTTTTCATCAATCTATTTCACATGTACGCTAGGGATTGACTTAAATTTATCGATACTATCGATATTTTATCTTGAATGTTAACTATGAAAATAAATGCTAGCTTACGTTTACCGTCTGTTAACTGAACCATTTTATGAGGAAAAAGTTAATTAACTTTTAACAAAAACATAAACTAATTGTTTTGTATAATTTGTACAACAGATTCCCTCCAGATACTATAATTCGAGGAAAATGGTTGAAATTCATTGGGCGCGTTGGTTGGAATCTAAAGACGTGATACAACTTTGTTTACAGATTGAAAATTTTATTGGTGAAAATAATAAAATTAGTCAAGGTATTGGGAAATCTACAATTTGCCAAGCTGTACTTCTTAAAATATATTAGAAGATAATTTCGGCTTATTTTCGAGTTTGGAGAGCCAAAATTTGGACCAAGATATTTTAAGTGGTCGTAGATATTTAATAATGGAACACATTATAGAAATTTACTTTGACATTCGACTTAAACATGAATGTAAACTTAATAATTTAGGAAAGGAAACTGTAAGGAACCAGTTAAATAAGATTTTTCTGTTTAAAGGTCAGTATTGAGCGATTTTTAATAAAATGTTGGCTGTTTTATTTTTTCAATCTGTTTACACTTTTTTAACATAATGTAAAAATTATAATCTGGACAAAGGCAGTCTATGGAACATCTTCCTCCAAGGGTCGAACTTCAACCACTTATCGATAGTCCTCCAAAGTAAAAGGTACATCGCTAACTAACGCACACACTGACAAATCAAAATTGGTCACGCTTTATCGAGCTGTCAGTTCGTCTATACGGCAGTATATACTAAGTCTATGGTTTGACTCATCTTGGCAGGGCCACTACCGTGCCCCCAGATCTCGCTAGATAGATTACAATCAAACAATTTTTACAATTTTACGGTCAACGGTTGAACGGTTTTAAGTCTACCTTAATTAGCTAGCGAAACTCCGCAGTTTTGACGGGTATCGATACCTTAATACCACGACAAAACTCCGGCCAAGTGCGAGTCGAACTCGTGCATGAAGGGTTCCCGTTCCGTACTAACGTATATATTTTTTAAATTATTATTTGGTGTTATAGCGGCAACAGGAATACTCATTCTGTGAAAATTTCAACTGTCTAGCTATCACGGTTCGTGAGATACAACCTGGTGACAGACGGACAGTGGAGTCTTAGTAATAGGCTCACGTTATAACCCTTTTCGTACGGAACCCTAAAAAGAATTGATATATTTTGGGGTCAATGGCTACTAACGGTACTGCAGTTTACTTGCAGTATGTAATTTTTTTTTCTTTCTCGCGTTTGGATATTGAAAACCGCCACGTCTGAGAAGTTTGCTAGCAGATTTTGCAGCTTTACACATCAGCTCAGGTAAAATAGGCTCCCCGTGCAGGGCACGCCACAATAGTGGCGATAAGTCCCCTCTTTGAGGAGTGGCTTGAGAGACGCCACGGCGTCCTCACCTTCCGCCTGACGCAGGTCCTCACCGGACACGGAGTGTTCGGGAGGTTCCTGTACCGAATCGGGCGGGAGGAAACGCCCGGGTGCTTCCATTGTGAGGATCGACCGGAGGACACGGTGGAACACACGGTGGAGGTGTGCCCCGCGTGGGCGGAGCACCGCCGTGTCCTCGAAGCGGCGATCGGCGGCGGCGACCTCTCGCGTCCTGCCCTGGTGCAAGCCATGGTCCGGAGCGAGACGGAATGGGACGCCGTCACCTCCTTCTGCGAAGCAGTAATTCTAGAGAAGGAGGTGGCGGAACGTGAGAGGGAGAGAACCTCTCAACGTCCCGGCGCCGCGGGAGACGCCCCGGGCGTCGGGGGCCACCACCACGTGGCCCCCGGCCACCGTAGGCGCGGGCCTGTGGACGGTGGGCTATGGGCTAGCTCGCCGTCCTTCCGTCTCATGACGACAGGCCGTGTCGACGGCGCGTTCGTGTTCCACGCGCGCCTCAAAGAGAGTCAGCAAAAGGGAAGGGGTCCGCAGGGACCGATGCCTGCCGGGGTTGCGGGACTGTTCGAAAGAGATACCGTGGCCCCGGAACACAAAGGGCGATGAAGGAACATGGATGGGTTTTAGTCAGTAAAAGTCTGACACTCCCTCCTGCTCCGCCCAGAGCGGGAGGAGTTATTTGATGATTTCCCATCCGAAAAAAAAAAAAAAAAAGGTAAAATAGGCTTGTCAACTTAAAAAATCTAATTAGTCCGTCAGTTAGATTAACAAAAAATATTTGACACGTATTTTTTTTTGTCACTTAAGAGCCATTTCACGTTTTCGCGCAAATTTCTAAGACTTTAGTCGCCTAAATTACCATCTTAGAGAACATCCTGGCATTTTTGAATACATGTTAAAAATAGATCAGTTTTTCTTATTGACACTTAATGTAACACATTTACAAAAAACTTATTTGTTTACTATGTAGTGCTTAATCTCCCACAACTAGTTTACTAAAAAATCTTCGCAGAGTCAATTTCAGACTCCTAATTCTATCATAAATATTTTTAAATTTCACTCAAAAAAAATACACAAAGCATCAGACATATACTTATGTCGACACATAATGTACTAGAATATCGATAATTAATAACATTAATCAGTAAAAAAATAAAGTCTTAGGTTAATTTTTACGTTTTATATTGCTATTTTTTTATCGTGATTTTTTGGTTTGAAAAAAGCGTAATTACATTGAAAAAAAAAATTAAAAATAAACTATGTTCTTTTACTAAACTAATTCCAAAGTTTTATTAAAATCAATTCATTTAATCAGATACAATATAATTTCTAACATCACTCTAAATTAGAATAAATTACGACGCATAAGCGAGCACCGATTAGTACGGCCCGAGCGCCCATCGACGAAGGACCTGTGCCATTTTTTTCCGCGTCCCGATTTTCGAGCGTATCTATCGTAAACGCATTGCTATACTACGACTACAACATTTTGATTCTCTTTGTATTTTTTTTCATTAGGTTAGAATTTCGTTTATTATCAAGTAAAGTATTATTTTAGTAGTTTGTAAATGAATTGTTATATTTCTGTTTTATTAGTTTTAGCAATGGGGCGTAAGGATTGTATTATCATTGTGTCAATATAAGGAAAGAATAAAAGAAAAAAGAAACAGAAGCGAGGTGGATATTATTTTTATTTGCAATTCATATACATAGTTATCGATCACGTAAGGTGAAAGCGCAAGGGTAGCCCGCGAAATTCAAATTTTCTAACGACTATTTCATTGATGAGTTGATTAAAACTCCGCAAATCCATTATTTGCTACGATCGCGAATAATATTTTGTTCAACATACAACCTGACACTGAGATAAATTTTCTTTTCTTAACATATAAATAGATCGACATGGAATATAGAACCGTAATTACAATTTGAAGGGTTTGAAAACACTTAAGAGCCATTTCACAAAATTTAAACGCTCGAGTTTAGGTAAAAGACCGCAGCTTTGTGTATGTGTGCGTAGCTATCCACACTTACACAACGCGAACAGTGCAGCGCGAGTGTCGAGACGGACTAAACAATCTTGGGCCGTTACAATCGTAATGCACCTTGGTTTGAGATTTAGGCAAAAATGTAATTTATTTATTCAGTCTTTAATCTATTAAACCCTTCTAAACTAATAAAACACAAATATATGTTATGTAAATATGTTTTTACGTGTATGTTTCTATTACATATTTTTCAACACACTTGCTCGTAAAGTGAGCCTAATGTGTGCAATAATATTACACACTAGTGCATAATAGAATTATGCCTACAATGTTAATTTAGTAGGTACCTAACTGCAAATGATATGCGAGTACACAGAGCATTTTCAGTTTAACCGGGTAATACAGTTTTTTTTTGTAACAACAAAGAGGTTTTATGTCGCTGAAAACCCATTTACGTTTTTGGAATAAATAATTAATGTGTCCATAATTAAGACGGAAAAACATTTATTAATATCAAATTATTTATAATTTACAATAATTTGTTATAGGTGAAATGTATTTGTATTTTATCACTAAAATTATAATTTCGAAGTAGGCTTTATGGCTTTAAGTATCACCTTACATTTGGCGAGTGCAAAAAAAAAAACTTGCGCGCCATTTCCCATAATTTTCATATTTTGTTTGTATCGCATTTGTTGCTGCATGTTTGTTTTTTCCTCGCAAGTGTGTTGAAAAAGTGCGTATGAAACTCGTGAGCAACTTGCTCACTAGACATTCGGCTGATTTACGCCCTCGCCTGCGGCTCGGGCTGCAACTCACAGCCTCGTACTTGCAACTTACTTGTATCATAATATACTATATTATTATACTTTTTATTATAAATGATAAATGATGTTTATTTTGCAAGTTGGTTTTTACAAACACTTTTACACGTCATTTTTTAAAACTAGATATTTAGTAGGTAGGTAGGATGATAAACATGATAATCTTGATTTCGAAGCGCTTACTCTTTCTGGTTCCTTAACTACTAAATACATTAAATTCAAGCGTTAACAGTATTTTTCAGTAACGAGGTTTTTTCATATTCTTACTTTTGATCGACTGATTATGCTCTCAGAGTTGAAAGATTTTTTTAAGGATACCTACTCTGTGTAGGTGTGTGTATCTATGATATATCATGAATTGCATCTATTTGCTTTGTTCATAAACTTCTTCCGTGTCGATGGCCATCTAAATTGATTCCTCTCAAAAATTTACTACCGAGTTCCTTTAGTAGGTATTTAAAAAAAGAAGTACTTACTAACAAGTTTTAATTAAAATTAACAGTAAGTCAGTTTATTAGTATGTTGTTTTGTAGATGTCAGGAATATACTACGACTTCACGTTCTCATGTAATGTTCCCTGATAATGCCAAAAGAATACGCGCTGACGTGAGCGAAGCCGCGGGCACAGCTAGTTGTAACTAAAACAATCAATTTTATTGAATCAGTCTTTCCACTAGGACCCTGCACGGCGTCTCTTCTAAAAGTACTATCCTCCTCTACTCGATTCACGCGATTTCTCATTCTAAAATGAAAACAAAAGAGCTATCAAATTTCGGACCCCAAATATTTTTAAAGGAGTGTTAAGTGTTTTCAAACCCTTCAAATTGTAATTACGGTTCTATATTCCATGTCGATATAATTATATGTTAAGAAAAGAAAATTAATATGTCAGTGTCAGGTTGTATGTTGAACAAAATATGATTCGCGATCGTAGCAAATAATGGATTTGCGGAGTTACAATCAAATCATCAATGAAATAGTCTTTTGAAAATTTGAATTTCGCGGGCTACCCTTGCGCTTTCACCTTACGTGATCGATAACTATGTATATGAATTGCAAATAAAAATAATATCCACCTCACTTCTGTTTTTTTTTTTTTTTTTTTTATTCTTTCCTTATATTGACACAATGATAATACAACCCTTACGCCCCATTGCTAAAACTGATAAAACAGAAATATAACTATTCATTTACAAATTACTAAAATAATACTTTACTTGATAATAAACGAAATTCTAACCTAATGAAAAAAAAATACAAAGATAATCAAAATGTTGTAGTCGTAGTATAAAAATGCGTTTACGATAGACACGCTCGAAAATCGGGACGCGGAAAAAAATGGCACAGGTCCTTCGTCGATGGGCGCTCGGGCCGTACTAATCGGTGCTCGCTTATGCGTCGTAATTTATTCTAATTTAGAGTGATGTTAAAAATTATTTTGTATCTGATTAAATGAATTGATTTTAATAAAACTTTGGAATTAGTTTAGTAAAAGAACATAGTTTATTTTTACATTTTTTTTTCAATGTAATTACGCTTTATTCAAACCAAAAAATCACGACAAAATAGCAGTATAAAACGTAAAAATTGACCTAAGACTTTATTTTTTTACTAATTAATGTTATTAATTATCGATATTCTAGTAAATTATTTGTCGACAAAAGTATATGTCTGATGCTTTGTGTATTTATATGAGTGAAATTTAAAAATATTTATGATAGTATTAGGAGTCTGAAATTGACTCTGCGAAGATTTTTTAGTAAACTAGTTGTGGGAGATTAATCACTACATACTAAAAAAATAAGTTTTTGTAAATGTGTTACATTAAGTGTCAATAAGAAAAACTGATCTATTTTTAACATGTATTAAAAATGCCAGGGTGTTCTCTAAGATGGTAATTTAGGCGACTAAATTCTTAGAAATTTGCGCGAAAACGTGAAATGGCTCTTAACACTCCTTTAAAAATATTTGGGGTCCGAAATTTGATACTATTTTGTTTTCATTTTAGAATGAGAAATCGTGTGAAAAGAGAGGATAGTACTTTTAGAAGAGACGCCGTGCAGGGTACTAGTGGAAAGTGATTAAATAAAATTGATTGTTTTAGTTACAACTAGCTGTGCCCGCGGCTTTGCTCACGTCAGCGCGTATTCTTTTGGCATTATCAGGAAACATTACATGAGAACGTGAAGTTGTAGTATATGCCTGAAATCTTCTACAAAACAACATACAGGTCTCCCAAAGTGATAATGCGCATAGAAATCTTCGTCACTGTTCGGCAACGGTCGTATTCCCCGAGCGTCGGAAGACGATATGTATATAGAGTGGTTAAGTGCATTTTCTTCATGCAAAATAAATGTTTATCATAATAATAAAATAATGTTTGTTTTGCATACCCATTTGTTTATTTATGCATGTATCTTTCTATTAAAATTTATATAAGCCTAAATCTGATTTTTTAAATGTTTTTTTCTAGTACTTAATATGTATTTAACGTAGGTATTTTTAATATTAAAAAACGTGAAAAATGTTAGTATATTTACCTATTTTACAAAACAAACTATTTCAATTTGAGTAAGATTTATTAAAGTTGAAATTAAATTCACCTTTGAAAACAAAACCAAGAAGGGTGTGTAATAGCAGCTCTATATAATTCCACACAGAGAGAACACGTGCAGTCACCACCAATATATAAAGACGACTGACGGACCTTTGACTGACCGGCGACAGCCGCCGACCGCCCGAATTGTTTTCAATTGTTTCACATGATTTGACATATGACATTGACTCCTGTTTCTTTCGAACAAGGTACAAAATGCAAGTGCATTGTTTAGGGCTTTCTCCGATTCAATGATTCGGGTGTTTCCGGGAATACGACAATTGGCGAAGATTTGCATGTGCATTATTAATTTGGAAGTACTGTACTAATAAACTGAATTACTGTTAATTTTAATTAAAACTTGATAGTACTTCTTTTTTAAATACCTACTAAAGGAACTTGTAGTAATTTTTTGAGGGGAATCAATTTAGATGGCCATCGTCACGGAAGAAGTTTATGAACAAAGCAAATAGATGCAATTCATGATTATCATAGGTACTATGGGGGTCTTTTCCGCCTGACCATTTTAATTTTTTTTCGCTTAAATCATGCGGAGGCGCCGAGCCACGCCCCCTTAACAACAACAACAACAGCCCATAACGTCCACTGCTGGACATAAGCCTCTCCCGTGATGGGAGGAATTTGCCGTAATCTCCACGCTTGGCAGGCGGATTGGAGATCGCAGTGATGAAAGACTAACAGAAAACGCTGCTGCCCATTCTCTGGTCTACGGAGGCGCAAGGTGTTCTGCCTCAGACATTAGTCGCCTTATACGACACCCGTGAGTGTAATGGGTTGGTTCTATTCTACTCTGCTGGATACCACACGGCTCCGCGCCCCCTTAAAGTTTGGGCCTATT
Organism: Xestia xanthographa; assembly: GCA_905147715.2. NCBI lineage: Eukaryota > Metazoa > Arthropoda > Insecta > Lepidoptera > Noctuidae > Xestia > Xestia xanthographa. The sequence continues at coordinate 8,053,374 of LR990655.1, forward strand.
AGGAAAGCGTCAACTTTGGCGCGCAAAATAACAATAACTCTCGTTTGGCGTGCGTCGTCAGTGCGCTCGGCCGATTCGGTATCTTTTCATTCATTATTTCTATACAAAAGTCAACGGGGCGGGGCTAGAGAGCGTTTCTATGTTGCGAGTGCAAGCAAAAATTAGCTTAGTGGTGGTCAGGCGGGAGTGTCCTCGATAGTACACAGAGTAGGTATCCTTAAAAAAATTCTTTCAACTCTGAGAGCATAATCAGTCGATCAAAAGTAAGAATATGGAAAAACCTCGTTACTGAAAAATACTGTAAATGCTTGAATTTAATGTATTTAGTTTAGGAACCAGAAAGAGTATGCGCTTCGAAATGAAGATTATCATGTTTATCAACCTACCGACCTACTAAATATAATAAAAAGTATAATAATAAATATGTAATAGAAACATACACATAAAAAACATATTTACATAACATATATTTGTGTTTTATTGGTTTAGAAGGGTTTAATAGATTAAAGACTAAATAAATAAATTATCTTTTTGCCTAAATCTCAAACCAAGGTGCATTACGATTATAACGGCCCAAGATTGTTTAGTCCGTCTCGACACTCGCGCTGCATTGTTCGCGTTGTGTAAGTGTGGATAGCTACGCACACATACACAAAGCTGCCGTCTTTTACCTAAACTCGAGCGTTTAAATTTTGTGAAATGGCTCTTAAACCAAAATTAACGAAGATACGACGCTTTTAAAATTCTCAATATGTCACACCGTGGTATAATTTTTAGTGCGTTCTAACGTCACGAGCCGAGGGGGGCTCGTCCAGAGTTTTGATGCGTTTTATCTTTGTCAATATTCACTGATTTACAAAAACAAAAAATACGTGTACATTATTAAATAGATTTGCAATTTATTGATGGTGGAAACTAGCCTCATGGCCATCAGCCTCATCAGTGAATGAGTGCATCATTTGCGTGTCAGATTGGGAAAGCTGTATGTTGTGCGCTGTACCTTTACACCCTTTAATGGTGTGCCGTGTAAGCACAGGTATAACAAATAGTGCGCTTTTGTGCAAGTAAATGTATGCCTCGTTTTCTGCACTAACTTTATATAGTTTGCAGCGAATGCATTCGTAGCCATCCAGTGACGGGCGCCTCATAAATTGGTCCAGAGTCAAACTAGAGTAAAATATGTGTTTTAGAACTACACATAGACATCATGATGCTGTTTTGTTTTGTCACCAAATACTTTATCTAGATATTTTCTTTTATCGCACAAATCACAGAATCACCGCGCCGGCAGCTTCAACAGACAGTCGCAGTGTTAACAAAATTAGTGACACTGTAACTATGTTGAGAGCACAACTTTGTCACTGACGCCATTTAAAGCCGTCATGTACCGTCGTGTACTTTTGAGTCGCAGTGAGAGTAATCGGGAACATGTTAGTATGGATAGAATAGGGTAAACTACAAAGAAAAAAAAAATGGACCGTAAAATATATTTCCAAAAATATTAGACAAGTATTTTTTCTATTTTCACGTTAACAAAAAATGAAGACGATACAGTGCGTCGAAAACTCGTGTGACAAGCCCCCACTCATGATCTTTGACGCATTTTATCCTCGTACATTTTTATGAAAGTGATAAAACAAAAAACACGTATCCAATATTTTTCGATTAATCTAACTGACGGACTAAACAAATCATATTTTTTATAGTCAGTCGTCATCCCTATTGACAAAGCTGAGGCGACTCTGTAATCTGATTTATCGTTATTCACTTTTTTAAAGCCTATTTATGATCACACCGTCATTACTTTTTTTGAAGTGAAAACTTCTTTAGGCGCGTTGAGCACTTTTTGGGTGAAGGAAAAACATCTCATCGTCACGTAGCGTAACGTGCAGTCACGCTTCGTAGCACTCGTAGCATCCGCTACGGCGTAGCACCACATAGGCATGCGCGGGGCATAACCAGTGCTACGACTGGGGCGGGGCCTGTGTACTGTACTTTTTGTTTTCACTTCTATCGGCAGTCCCCAAAGACTGTTTTTAAACCGTGCTATTGTCGGCCTTCAGTCATTGTGTTTTGGTACTTATGGCCGACTAATGGTTTTAGACGAATCTGGTTAATACTGATGTAGATAGTTGTGTGTACTGACCGGTGTGGTCGGGGCCCTCCTGCGGCAGGTCGGGCTGGTCGGGCGGGCGGCGCGCCTCGCCCTCGCCGGCGTACAGCAGCTGGAAGATGCGCGGGATGTCCTTGGCGTCCGCGCGGATCACGTCGCCCTGCGTCACCGAGCGCACGTGGAACACCTTGCTGCCACACGGAACGGGACGTTATGTCTACTGCGCTTATTGATATAACAACTAAAACTACCTTCAAACTAGCATAACAGAAATAAACAATGCTTTTACGTAGAGACCGGATTATATGCAAATGCATACTTGCATTATGTATTTGCATATTGTGGTATTTTTTAAGACAATGCATATTTTAGCTATAATGCATATTTTAGATATAATATCTTGCATATTTGACCATTTCCCTTTAATTTTATCTGCTCCTAACTGGAAAAATGCAAAAAAGCACCTAAATTCAAATAGTGCCCATTGAAGAAGATCGATTTATTTCAAGTTATAATAGTAGATTTTACAACAAGTGCACAAAACGAACCATTTTTATCCGAGACCTTTAGCAGCCCGAGCCGAAGGCGAGGGCTGATAGTAATGTCGAGGATAAAAATGGTTTTGTGGACGAGTTATAAACTCTGCTTTTCACTTCGATTGCGAGGAAATAAAACAGTAGTACAAATTGAAGAAAGGTCATAAACGCACGAAAAAACAAGAGCTGTTTCCCGCCGCTTTCTTTTTTTGAAATCTTACGACATTGATATTAGGCTTGAGTTGCAGACCTATACAGCCTACTATTAAATTAATTTTGTAATAATAATTTTCTTAAATTAATTAAATAACCTACCTACCTAACCTATAAAATTAAATTTAAGTACCTATACTTGAATTTAATTTTTATATCTTTTTTGTCTTAAAAAACACATAAGGTAAATAAATTAAAGGAAGTATTATAAAATAACAAATTCTATCTATGAACTTCTTATTGCGTTTGGCTGTATGGCTCATTTTCTTTGCCTTAATATAGATACATTTATGAGTAGATACGTTAATGCCCTTGTGCACAAAATTAGATTTTGTGCAGCCTATATCCTGCACAAACAAGCACTTTCAGAGCATGAGAAGTGAAAAAATATTTTAACTTGGCTTAATCGTACTAAAAATATAAAAAAAAATTAGGAACGAAATTCGGTTTTCAAAAAAAATCTAGTCGAAAACGCAGTAAGAGTAAATTAAATTAAAAAGATTATTTTTTAATACTTATTTCAATTTTATGTTGCATATTTTTGCACATTTGTTGCATATTTTGAGCATTTAAGGTGCATATTTGCATGCATTTTTCGACAATTTTATGTTCCATATAATCCGGTCTCTATATGAGGCCGTCAGCGCAAAAGTGGCTTAAGCTTGAGATAGGCAGTATGAAAATAGTGGGATTTGTATATTCATGAATTTTAAATTAGATTATATTTTTTTAATTTTTTGTGATTTTAATTCTGGAGCATATTTTATTCAATTACTGTGATTTTTTCTTTGGGATGAAGTAGTTTATTTTGGAATATACTCACATTTTTTGATTATTTGTGTGGCTTAGGCCACTTTTGCATTTAGAGTACTATAATATTTCCAGTACTAATAGGCAAGGTTAGGCCATTATTATAACAAATATTTACTAAAAATTTACTTTTTTATTTAAAAACACACAGAAAATTGGAACCTAAACTAGTCATCAATTAATTGTTAAAAATCATATCATTTTCCGCTGCTGAATTCTTTAACTCCTTGTAAAATCTGTGATGAACAGGTGGTATAAAATTTAACAACTCCAGTAAATCTTTCTTTTTATTATCACTGATGGCATGACCCTCAGGATATCTAATATTTAGATTTTCAATCATAATTGAATTGCGTTTCTTTAGATCAACCCACAGAGTACATTATACTTTGGATCAATCTCTTGAAAGAGTACATCAGGGTTATTGGAGTATTTGAAAAAAATCTTAAATGGATGTATTTCATGAAACAATAGCCACTGCATTTTTAGCCACTCCACTTTTCCCTTATCTACCGAAATTTTCCTGTTAGTTATGTTTCTTTCTAGTAACTGACTTGAAAAAAAATAGATCATTAGTCATAGAAATTATTTTCAATGGCCTGACTATCCTGGCAGCTAAAATCACTTGGTTCCAATCTTGAGGTACAAAAATATTCATCAACCATTGTGAATGGTTTTCAATAGTTAATAAAACAAAATAAACAAAAAACCGGCCGAGTGCGAGTCGGACTCGCGCACGAAGGGTTCCGTACCATTATTATCAAAAAAAGGCAACAAAATCACGTTTGTTGTATGGGAGCCCCCCTTAAATATTAATTTTATTCTGTTTTTAGTATTTGTTGTTATAGCGGCAACAGAAATACATCATCTGTGAAAATTTCAACTGTCTAGCTGTGACGGTTCATGAGATACAGCCTGGTGACAGACAGACGGACAGACAGCGAAGTCTTAGTAATAGGGTTCCGTTTTTACCCTTTGGGTACGGAACCCTAAAAAGAATAAGTTTGCAGAAACTTATCAACAAAGTTTTAGCCGCGTCAAGAAAAAAATAGCCGTTTCATTGACAGTAGCTGTCGGCCTATCCCACCAAAAATATTTGTTACCAGTATACAAAAGTGGCCTAAGCGGTTTAGGCTACTTTTGCGTTATTGTCAGAGAAAAATAATGCATTGCAAAAACAACTTTGGCAACGCCATCTTTTGACGATAGGTCAAACAAGAGATAGGCCAGTTTTGCATTAAATTTTTGCATGTTTTAAATAATTTGTAGTAGCTATGTCGGATTATGAAAAATTTAGGGTTAGGCCGCTTTTGCACTGACAGCCTCATATATGTATTGCCAAAAAGGCTTCAACACGGCGTAATGGTAATCCCTACCACTTTATGCTGAATTTGCTATTCGAGCTGCAGCACACAAGTGCCACACACTCAAATATTAACCACACTTGAGCTCACTTTTGTCAAATCAGGCAATATGAATGTTTCTGCAGTGGTTTATGAATGTTTTTTAGTAAAAGCAGCTCAGAGACTGGAATTCTGCCCGGTAAGTAGCAATCCACTAACCAGAAACACAAAAATCCACAACAGCAAATCCAGTCTCTACCGAACCTATAAAGGATCGCCCCGCTGTTACATGGGAACTAAATAATATATCAGGCGAAATAATAATGTACTTTACACGTCCGGTTTTAGGAGAAATACAACCTTACTAATCACTCTCTGAGGGTATTGGTAATCGTGATTCAACATTATGAACGTTCGGCAACTTACTGCTGTTTGCGGCTTTAGACATATTATTTCACTCGCCGATTACCACATTATACAACAACAACAACAAACACAAAAGAATGTGAATTGAAGTCATTTTCCTGGCGGACGATTTATTTTTATAGTACAAACCTCAAATCCAAGATCATGACCGGATCTGTGGTGTTCATCTTATCGTTCTCGGTGTTATAGAAGATGATCTTCTTGGACGACACGACCACATACTGCTTCTTCCAACCATGGCGGCGTATGTTCTGTTTGAAGGGCACCGACAGCCACCCTTCTAGCGTCTGTTCCGTTTCACCGTCTTCTGCGTCCGCAGACGATTGGGATGCCGTCTCGCTTGTTAGGGCAGCCAGCTTCTCTTTTAGCTGTTCGATTTCCACGTCTTTGCTGTCGACCTAGAAATGTGATTTTAGTTAAATATTTGATATTTATAGATACTTGAAAATTGAAGATATTTATTTAGGAACTCTAGAGGTGACATAAATACCGGTTTAGAAAGATAGAGTAACGTAATATTCGAAAGTGGTAGGGGTGTCTCAAAGTGTAAATTGAGGGGGGTAGATCAGCTGCGGGACTGTTCGAAAGAGATATCGTGGCCCCGGAACACAAAGGGCGATGAAGGAACATGGATGGGTTTTAGTCAGTAAAAGTCTGACACTCCCTCCTGCTCCGCCCAGAGCGGGAGGAGTCATATGATGATTTCACATCCAAAAAAAAAATGGGGTGGTTGATAACAACATGAAATTTACAACTACTACCACCGATCCTGATTGAGCGGTATTTTTAGGTATCAGAAACTTTAATTCTTTGCAAGTCAACAACAAGTCTACAAAAGACTTACGACGTTCGAAGCACTACCTTAAGGTTCAAATTCCAATGACAAGGATCCGTTACCTCCATAGCGAGCCGCAGCCTGGTAGACTGCTCGTCCAGCAGTTGTTGCTGGCAGTCCTGCAGGTCGCGCTGTAGCTTGGAGATGTGCTGGTCGAACTTCTCTTTCTCTCTCGTTAGCTCCTGCTGCAGCTTGCGGTAGTCCTTGTCTTTGCGGACAGACATCTTGCTCTTGTTCTTTGTCGTCGCTGGGTTCATGTCTTTTCTGTAATAAGAGAATGCTTGCGTTTTAGTTTTTGCCGAACATACACAGTTTCCTCTCTCATAGTTACCTTCTTTCAAATGACTGTGGTACTAGCAGATGAAGAGACATACATCTTATTTCTCCATCATAGTTACTTCAAATGGGCTATACCAAGATCATAAGCCCCCGTTCACAAGATGTTGACTATTACGATATTTTATATTATAATATTGAGATCATATGAGTTACATACTGTAAAAACAAAACAGTAGAATTCTGGGTGCATTCCGTGTTATCAAATAATCGCTCACAGTGCTCAATTCGCTCAATTCGGAACGCTCGTGAACGCGTTGACAGTAAACAATATAACCCCAAACAAACATTTCACAAGACCTATTTTTGAAAATGGAAGTTATGTTGTTCTATTCTGGACTCTATCTACTCTGATAACTCACATTTTGAGATAGAGAACGACGATTCGTCCAGTGATGAAAAGGATAACGAAAGCGTTTATATTAGCGTATTTTGCTCCCGGCAAAGAGTTACCTCTTACAAAAATCCTACGAATTACAAATTACATAGATGCAACGGTAATTAAATATAATGTTCATGAGTTTGAAACTCATTTCAATTTTTTTTCTCACAACCTGTGAAAACAACTGTCATTTTTGACAGCGCTCACGGTGATATTTATTTGGGGCATGGTCGGTGTAATCGCAAGATGGCGCATGTCATGACGTCATCTATGACGATTCAAGGGACATCGATATCGCGCTCACTGTAATTCAGTACGGGTTTATGGACGCTCAAATCGATTACAGCATAACTCGGAACGCAGTCTCTGACGTGTGGTCCAACACTTTTACCGTAAAATCTGGACAGCGTTGCGTGAACTACCGCTATTTCTTACAGTAATCCCGTATTCGGGGTGTAACTATCACAACAAATAGTGTTACCTGTTCATAATCTCAGCAAGTTTGTTGACAGCTTGCTGCTTGAGCATGATCTCGGAGTTGAGCTTCTTGTTGAGCCGGTCCACTTCCTCCTGCAGACGTTGCAGCGTGGCCACGCGCTCCGCCAACGCCGTGCCACTGCGACGGAGCTCGTCTACCTCCTGCGAATAGTCAACGAACGGAGATATTACAGCAGAACTATAAATAAGCCCACATCACATTCTTGGTTATACACTAGTGACGCAAATGATGAAGGGTGGCATCGAACCGGGCTGATTATGATGGTTTTGTGACGGTGCAGAGGAAGAAGCGCCGACAAAGAACCAACAAGAACCGCTGCGGCACAGCTCCTATCAAGCCCTACATCCCTGTTCGAGCCGGCCAGCCGAACACTCCCGTGTATATTTCCCGGCTACACTATACCACTAAGGCCGAGGACATCGTGGAGTACGTGTGCCAAAGGACCAAGTACAGGCCGAGAGAGCAGTTGCTTGAATCGCGCCGCAACGTCAACAAGGCGTTCGTGGTGCGAGTACCTACATGCTACCTGCACCTCGTCATGGCAGAGGACTTTTGGCCGCAAGGTGTAATGTTCCGTCGCTTCCACCGACAAGTAGTAGCACAAAGACAGTGCTCGGATGAAGTGTGTTTTACTAACATAGTTTTAAGTTTATACACTCACACACTTTGTACTATTATGATATATATGTTACCCCCGAATACTGAAACGTCACTCAAAATTTAAGTAGCACTTTTATTTAACAGATGCTCAAAAGTGACATTTGGCCATACAAAATTTTAAGTTTAGAAGCTGCTCAAATGTTAAGCAGCCCTTAAATTTTGAGTGACGTTTCAGTATTCGGGGGTTAGTCTGTATATCTATGGGCCAAAGTAGCCTGACAATAAAGGATTAATTATTATTTTACTCCAGCCCTCAATTCCTGTTGGAGTGAGTCTATATGAAACCAAAAAAAGCAATCGACCGCGTTATTATGAAATCACCGGTTAACTCATTCGGCACTCTGTCGCCAAGACCACGAAAAAAAAAATTGCGAAAAAATTCAGACAAATTGACAAACCCCTCCTGTCAACGCACACAGCGTCAACACTACACACACCAGCGCGACGAGGGGACCGGGCGGCGCGGCGTCCGGTCAAGAGCTCGCACGCCATTACCACCTTACACCTCAACCGCGATAGCTACCTCCTTTTGGAAGTCGGTTAAAAAATTAACGTGACTATCACATGTTCGCGTGATGATCGGTTTGATTAGGACGCGCTCTTAGACACCAGCCTACTATTTATATCTATAACTTTACGGCAACATAATCAATATTGGTGATGAACAACGACTTGTCCGAGTCCGTTACCTTCCGCTGCAGGTCGATGGTGGCTCTGTTCTCGTGGTCGCGGTCGCGCAGTCCCTGCACGAGCGCATCCCGCGACGCCAGCTCACTGCGATGCTGCGACATGGCGTCTCGCATCTCTAGCTCTTTCATCGTCTTCTCTTTTTCTAGCTCGCCCACCGTCTCTTCAGCTATCGACCTGGAATAATTAAATAGTACTCGTAACAGGCGTACATATTACTCTTATGTCGTATTAAAAACATTTGACAGTTCCCAAACAATGTGGCTAGCAAAGTTAATTGCCCGACGTGCATTTAAGTTCACACACTAACACTTGTTGATCACATTTCTGAACGTGGTCAGTGAGAAGATTATAAACTGTATGTAAGAGTGAAATTGGTTTTGAATAATGAAAAGACTTGTCTGTTAATGGCCAAGATATAGTATTTTATCACGATGCGAGTAGGTCGCATGGAAAAAAAAAGCGCTAGTTTATGTGATATCGTCAAAAAATTGCAAATACTGCTAAGCTATATTTATACTGTCAATCACTGCAGGTTTTACACATGTACAGTCATGAGCACCAATATGTATACACTTTCCTTAATTTGAACGCAATTTTCGCGAGAAATAACGATTGTAACTTGGAGATAGGATCTTTTCCATAAAAATATGAGTCCCAGAATACTATGTTCGTAACAACATGAAATTTTAATCAGAACAGTAGGAGAAAACCACTTTTAAAAGTTGTTAAGTGTTTACATATTGGTGCTCGTGACTGTATGTGAATAGAATAAACAACTAATGAATAATAAATAAAATTAAATATAAATAATTTACAATTTTCTCCCAACTGGATATGAAAAAGAAACTCTATTGCGGATCTTTTCACCGTTTTGTTTCCGCAACATCTTTCCCGTTTTGTCAATAAAATATTAATAAGAGAACACTGGTCGACACTCGACAGCCAGCTCTAAATGACTGCAATAACTGTTTATGTGATCTATCCAATCAATGAATATAATAGCATTATGATATAACTAAAAAGAAATGGAATGTATTTAAAGTGCCTATGTAAGACTACTTGACGATAATATGATAACATTGCATTATTTACTACTGCCTGATGGAAACAAGATTACAGATAAAAATCCTACACTGGTTACTGAACTAGTTTTTTTGCACTTTTTTTTAGGTTTTCGGTACGTACTATCGAAGATACTCCCGCCTGACCACCACTAAGCTTATTTTTGCTTGCACTCGCAACATAGAAACGCTCTCTAGCCCCGCCCCGTTGACTTTGTATAGAAATAATAAATGAAAAGATACCGAATAGGCCGAGCGCACTGACGACGCACGCCAAACGAGAGTTATTGTTATTTTGCGCGCCAAAGTTGAGGCTTTCCTAATAGGCCCAAACTTTAAGGGGGCGTGGCTCGGCGCCTCCACATGTTTTAAGCGAAAAAAAAAAAATGGTCAGGCGGAAAAGACCCCGACCGTACACCCATGCTCTTCAACCCTTTACCAGCAACACTAGGCTTCTGCTAAGTGGTAGAAAAAGGTCACATGTAATCAAAAAATAAAAAGAGGAATGTGAATGTAGCACTGACCTGGCGATAGCCTCGGAGTCAGCGCGTGCGATGGCGAGCTGCAGCTGATGCAGCAAGCTGGAGCGCTCCTGTTCCGAGTCGCGCGCCGCCCGCGTGTTCTCCTCTAACATCAGCCGCATGTCGTTAGCCTGGCTCTTGTACACGAAGCAGTAGTGCTGCTCTGTCTCCAACTGCTGCCGAAGCTCCTCGCTCTGATCGACAACGAATACATCGATTAATGGCTTCAAAATAACCACATCCCACTGTCTTTCACCCATCCCAACTGTTGTTCCCACTCGGTGGCCCACCACAACTTATTAAATTCAAAGCAAAATTGTACTACATAAAAGAATACTGTTGAATTGGACAAAAAATACACAACTAATGTGTAGAAAGGATTGAGCTCAATGACTGAATATAATGGTCAAGTTCACCACCAAAGGGGAGGGAGGCAGTTGCGTTACAATTTAAACTTGTGATAAAATACTATATCTTGGTCATTAAGATTTGCAATTTACTGCAACGTACATTTGTACAGTCACCGACAAGCTGACGTCATCTGACAGCCTTACCTATTAGCTAGTTATTTTAATGTAAAATTAATACAGAACTGTTACTATTTTCATGAAATACTATTATGTATTTATAATAAGCTAAAAGGAAAATACCAAAGGAGCAGAGCTTTTATAAACTAATAACCGAAAATGAATTTACTAATACAACAAAAATGTTTAAAAAATACTTCATTTACTCTAACTAAAACTGAGTAGGCATGCATCTGATTTGAAAGTAGCAGTGTTCTTTAGTAGATAAGCCATAATTATAATAAAGCTACAGAACATAGCGCGTTCTCTCTAGAATTGATTACGCCATATGAGTCACTATTTTTATTGTAAGACTGACATAATCGTGCTGCTACAAGGAACGTAAAGCTCCTGTTATATTATATCGATATTGTTACTTTTCAGTTTGATATTATTATGACTCATTTAAAAAATTAAATAATATACCTATTACACACTGCTATTGAAAAGTCGAAAAAAATTACAAATAGAATCATGATATTACGAAAAACTACTATCCAACCAAATACATGCAGGTAAGCCATCACATACATCAAGGCTTTCTGTTTTTATTGTACATTTAGCAACGCACAGTACCTATAACGTTAATTAGCGGTCTGTTTAAGTATTTCAAGTTTGTTATTTAAAAGTAGATGTTTTCGTATCGTTATGAATCTACATACAAAGTGCGTTTTTAGCGGTAGCATTCATAAGAAAACATTAAGTACAGTTTATTGTACAACAATACACTTCCCAGTTGAAGATGACCAGGAAATTAACACGACAATAACACATTCCTGTATATTAATGCGTGTCATCATCATAATGGAAGTGTTTTATAGGCATGGTCTTCATTGCCAAGGCTCTGTTTGTTCAGCACTTGTGTTCAACAAATTCATAACTTCACACTGATTCACCCACCGCTACATTATATTATTTTGAATGTAGTAATAGACTCATTTTTCACTCCTACGTGTGTTCTTATAATTCTATTTTAAAGTTAAGATTGTCGTAGACATTGTTTATGTTTTAGATGCGGACAAAATCCGACACACAATGTGGAATTCTGTTCTATTCTAGGAACAGTTATGCAACTCATTGAGCAAGCATCTCGTCTAGGTACTAGGTGAACATTTAATTTCCAGGAAGCCCTTGGCCTTAGATAAATGCAGCCTGACACGAGTCTTTACTTTATTCAAGAAATGTAGAAAGCGAGGTTTTCTCCTTTAACAAGGCATTAGTAACATAGGTACACACTTAAAATACAAAGTTTTAATCTGCAAAGCCAATCTTAAATGTTTGTGTCATAAATATCAAGGTCAAAGAAGAATACCTACTTTTCATACTCGGGTAATTCGTGCGACTAGAGCGTTATGAGACTGCAGTAAAATATTTTATTCATATTCTATCTCGAAACGAAATACACAATAGTATCTACCAAACTGTGTACATTCAGCTATGCGAGAGTAGTTTGAAATAGATACGAGTGCTGTTACAATTTGATAAAGTAATAATGTAGTTCTCAACGGTCACTCTGTTGTGAAATTAATTAATCTCCTCGGCTTTGTGAACTAATTTTACAACAATAGCCGAATCGAGTTCCTTACAGAGTAATGATTTATTTTCATCAGCACAACGTCGACTATTAATATTAAAATGTCAACAATTACATTCCGTGAACTTTAATGAATAAATGTTCTATTAATTGGCAAATCACATCATAATCAATGAGTAAGGCAATAAACTCTAGAAAAAACCGCTGTCTACGTAATCATGTGTTTATTTATTTGGAGACGCGCACGCGCAGGTTTATATCGTATAAGGCAAAAGCTGTGTGTGTGTATGTTTGCCGTCGACAATGAGTCACTATGTTGCACAGTGTGTAATTTCGCCTCAAAAGCGGACATCCTCTTTTTATAGCGGATTCCGATGGATATAACTGTTATACAGTATAATATGAAATACCAATTTAAATATATTACTTAATTTTAAAGTTACAATAGTTTTTTTGAAAGGTCAATGAACTTTGTCAAAATCTTTTTTTGTAGATATTTCCTAAAATAACAAACGCTCACCTTATTTAAAATTAACCATGAATTGAAAATTGTATATATAATGTCGTGTATAAATTACAAGTCTTTACTTTCCCTGGAACGCGAGTTAAAAATTTATTTTGAAATATTAGGAAATAAATTATATAAAATTTTCTATATGACATTAGCATTTTTTTTTACCAACGAAAAACACTCTAGTTATGTAGCTTCTTATAGTAAAAAAATTGAACATTTTACGTACAGGACTTCAGAGTTATAACGTTTCTAAGTGTTTCATCAATTTCTATGGAAATAGGGTTGTCAAGCATGAGTTTACTATAAATAAGTAAACTCATGGAAAAATGTATGTTATTGAAAAATCACACAATATCTACTAAGTAATAAATTTTCTAAACACGTTTTTAATATTGAACCTCCTCAAGATAATTTTTGAGTTTTTGAAAGAAAAGGGAGAAATAAACTGGACTTATTTGGTATGACAAACAAAAAAAAATTGAAATGAGAGTGTACGGGTTATCTTCAGTGTCTGAAATAATGAAAAAAATACGACGAAGCGCTTCGAGAAAAGGTATGTTTTGCCCTTGCAACAGTCCTACAAATACACAATAGTCCAATAATAAAAAAGCGCGCGAACTTGACACATCAGCCGACGCGCAATGCTGCAATCACACACATTATCGAGAGACTATCACTTTGATTCATACCACATAAATAAATATAAGAAGCCTTAAGTATTTTTTATTGAAATTGAAAAGAAGTCGGACGAAAACAAATAAAAGGAAACCATCAGGAGGTTCCTGGACACAGATGCAAAGGACTCACCGAATCATTTCTATCCATTATCAATCCCCTTAGATCCAAGAAATAGGTAAATAACTTAATGATAAGTTTTTATATTATAAAAATAAGATATACCTAGATATAGACATAATATTTTCGGAGTTTTAAGAGATCTTTTCTTTGACTTCTATCATCTACAAAACCTTAAAAAAGAAATTACGACCATCACTGAAATAAACCATCGACTTGAGTGACAACCCTAACTTAAAATTTTAAAATTTAATATCTCCGAAGTCCTATGTTTAAAACATTTAGTTTTTTTTGTCGAAGTAATAGTTACATCAACTAATAATTTGGCATTTAAAAAAAATGCTAATAATGCAGGACATGTCAGAAAAAAAATATGAACTAAATAACAGAAAAAAAATGTTTTCGCCCAAACCAGACGAGATTTTTTAACTTTTTTAATATTATTAGGTGCCTAAAATATGTTTAAATCATAACCAAAAACACCCAATGGAAAAAACGATTACATACGGAAATAAAATGTTTCTATGGTTTTTATGGACTTTTTTCGATTTTCAAAATTTCTCGACTACTATGATAGATAACGACACCGGAGTTTTACTAGTAGATTTGTTCGATTAATACCTTTCTAAATAGCATATAAAACGAGCATGTCCGCTTTTGAGGCGAAATTATACACTGTGTGTTGTAATGCTGGAGGACAGTCTATTTCGGCGCGATGAGATTATGATTAATTCACAAGAAACACTCAGAGTTCGTTAAGTTTGTCGATCGATACGAATGTCTCTATAAATACATGGATGCATACTTTTAACTTGAAATACGTTGAGATTAGTTCCAGATGTTTTATTCTCACAGGTATTAAGCGTGATAGTGACCTACTTATTACCAGCACATATTTGCAAACATATTAAAAATTTTCATGATTGTTTTTGAAACTACTGAAAAAGGTTTAGTAGCTACTTATTTCCGGAACCAAGGATTCACGGTGTCGTATTTTATATCATAAATTATTTATACTTGATGACTAAGTTACAAAAAAGTATACCTTTCTGCTCTGCTTGTTGCTATCTACACGAGACTTAAATAAGCATATAATGGTAACTGAAGGTGTAAAAAGATAGACGGAATAAACTAGACTAGATCCAGAATGCTCTGTAAGTAAGGTTACTGCTTTTTTGGGCCCCTGGCCCCGTCCGAATTTTATATGACCTTGTCATTTGTCTGGACTTTAAGGGAAGTATTTTTAAAAACGATACAAGGTCAATATAAAAAAAATCGGAACTGTAGCCCTGTGAGTAAGCAAGTTAGTGACCGCGGAGGTAGTCTTACGATCCGGTGGCACTCCTGCAGTTTACGGCACTAGGTTGTGGTGAGCCAGTTGGTCTGAGTCATATTGAGTAATGATAAAATGCACTGCATGCAAATTAGGTATATGTCTCAGGGATTAGTAACTCAATATTTGTCAAAAAGAGAAGTGTCATGTCATTTTGATCCAGGGTATTTAACAAGCTGGTACGATTGAAAGTTGCACCGCACATGAGGAACTTGGCTTGACTGGTCCTGCTTTGCAACTAAAATAATTTAAAAAAAATACACACACACACATGAGCTTTTAGGTTATAAATTTTAAGTTTTATTAATTGCATGGTCATTTTTTTTCGTTATATAGACATATATTTAATTCTTTATTAAAATTTTAATGGGATTATCTGCTTAATGACTGCATGAATGTGATATATATAATTAATTTAAATTAATAAAAAATAATGTAACTTTGGCTTATACCCACATATATTTGCATGCCGAAATTAAAGGCAGAATAAGAGAACAATTTCATATATTGTACCAAACTTCTATAACTTATTTAAGCAAATAAATGATAAGGATTTTTTATTTTAACGCCCTGCTTATGGTCAGGCCCTGGAGGCCATAGGAGGCCTTTACTGAAATATTTACTTCCAATCCATGTTTTTTCCAGTTTATAACGAATATCAAGTTTATTCTAGTGTGAGTTAAGCTGATTTCAGAATGAGTAGTACTATTGAAAGTCATAAATTGATTGAAGTTGTCGAGTAAAGTGGTTTTTCAAAAAGTACATGAAAGTAAATTGCAAGCGCAGACTCCTTCATGTACTTCACCTGGAAGTCCTGGAACATTGAAAGAGAAGAAGACTAGCATTGCGTGTGTGCACTCACCCTAGCGCAGTGCATGTCGCGCTCGGCGGAGGCGGCGGCGAGCTTCTCGGAGGTGTCGTGCAGAGCGGCGCGCACGGCGTGCAGGTCGCGCGCGCGCGCGTCTCGCTCGGCCTGCGCGCCGCGCGCCGCCGCCTCGGCCGCCGCCACGTCTCCGCTCGCCGCCATGCGCGCCGCACGCTCCTGCTCCAGGGAAGCTGCCAGGCCCATCGCCTAGAGATACCGTTCAATTAGATCGTATTCAGATTATATTGGATTGGCACTGTCAGCAAAGAAAGTCAGTTGTAATGACCTTTTCCGTTTCCTGTCGATGTTCGCCCTCGAGCTTCTGCAGGCGCTGCTGCATCTGGCGGTAGTCGACGCTGAGCATGGACATCTGGCGATCCTTTTCCTGGCACGCCGACTCCGAGCGTTGCCGCGCAGTCTTCTCCTCGTTTAGTTTCGATTGCAGAGCTGTCGTATCACATTGCGAACACTCCATAAATAAATGTGATTCGAAAAACTGCATTTGTAATTAAATACATTTATTTATTTATTTAGGGTAACAACTAGAAATACAAAATTTAATAACTAATCCAATTAAAATCTTTTACAGAAAGTAGATCAAATAGAAGATTGATTAATATGAAGAAGAAATAGATTCCAAGCCATATTATTTGTACTATAAAATGAGTCTACTTTGGACCTACAAAGATCAAAGGAGGTATATTAGCAAACTGAACAATACCTTTAAATATCATATCCAATGTTCCTGAGGCATGCAAAAAGTGAAGGTATGAAATATATTTTTGGGAGCTTATACAGTTTTTAGCTCAGTTGAACATGACAGGATTGTAGCGTGGGCTAAATGGCAGAAAGTCAATCGTCTTGGAATACTAACACTCACCCTTGACTAGCTCCAGATTGGCTTCTTGTTTAGAGAGTAACTGTGAGCGCTGCGTGTCCTGGTGCGCGCGCAGCTCCTGTTGGTACAGATGCTGCGCAGCGCGTAGCTCGTGCGCCAGCGACGCGCACTCCTTCTCCAGCGAAGACACGCGCTCTGACAGCTGCCTGTTGTCTGCCATGATCTGGTTCAACCTGGCCGACGCCCGCTCGAGCTCTCCGTGAGCCGCATTCAATCTGCTAGTGGCTTCCGCGACAGCGGAATCCGAACGTTGCTTAGATGCCTTCACAGCAGCAAGTTCTTCAGAGAGAGTGCTTCGTTCCCTCTCCAGGGTGTCGCGCTGGGCACGCAAGCTCGCCACGGTGCCATCGTTGACTGCAGCGGCGGCGGCCTGCGCAGCTGTCAGCTCTGCCGCTTGCTTCCTTGACTTCGCAGCAGACTCAGCTTCTTGCTTTAACTTCTCACGTAACTCCGTCAATTGCATTTCTAAAGCATTTATTTTATCGTTGTAAGTCTGTAAATTATTTATTTCTTTCGCTCGTTTACTATGTTCTTCGTCAAGTCGCCGCTTTGCTTCATTAAAATTAAATTCTGCTTTCCTTCTTGTCTCAGTTTCTATGTCAGCCTTCCTTTGTATCTCTTTCAGATCGTGTCGTAGTAGTGCTAATTCTTTGTCCGTGTCAGCTATTATTTTCTTATTTCTAGATTCCCTCTGTGACAATTCTTCTAGCTGAGCACATAAACTAACTTGTGTGTCTTCCAACTTACGCCTCCCATCTCTTTCTCTTTCGAGGAGTTTCTCTAGCTGCAGTATAGCTTCAGATCCAACATTATTAATATGATTATTAGAAATAGTATCTACTACATCGGCTGCCTTTAGTCCTCGGGCGCATAATTGATAGTCACCATTGTATGTAAAGCCCACGAACGGCAAATGGTTTCCCACAAAAGCTTTAGGCACAGGAAAGGATTCATCCAAAGCATCAGACTTTTCCATGTCATCAAAATTCCTTGTATCGTCATCACTAGATAATTCAGGCACAACTGGCGGTACAGAATCTCTCAAATTTTCAAAACTCCATTGATCATTGATAAAGAATGGATGCTGCTTAATTTCGTTAACACTATTTTTTCCTAATCTTTTAATCCTGTCTGTTAAAAGACCTCTGATTAAAGATTTAGCATCCTTTGAAATTTCTACATCATCAGGAAACTGGAGTGAGTTTCTATGGTCCATGATCTTACCATATGTACCTACTAAACTATCTGCATAGAAAGGAGGATCTCCAATGAGCATTTCATACAAAAATATTCCCACAGCCCACCAGTCACATTCACGACCATACACTCCTTCACCATTCTGTGACTGCAACACTTCAGGTGAGATATAATCAGGAGTGCCCACTGCATTGCTGGCTCGCACAAGACCATCAGGTCCCATCCTCATGCATGTCCCAAAATCAGCCAGCTTAAGATGTCCATATTTGTCAATTAACATATTATCCGGTTTAACATCTCGGTGTACAAAACCCATTCCATGAATTACGTCTAATGCAAGGACAATTTCCATTGTATAGAACTTAGCCCACTTCTCAGGTATGTCGTAGTTCGACATAAGACTAACGAGGTCACCACCAGGCATGTAATCCATGACCATGTACAGATATTTGTGGTCTTGAAAAGCAAAGTGTAGCTTTAATATCCACTCAGAGTTAGCATGTGCCATTATGTGCCGTTCCTCCCAAAAGAATGTCGAGTCAGATCTCTTGATCATTTCAACTTTACTGAGAAGCTTCATAGCATATACATGACGTGTAGACTTGTGTCTGACTAGTTGCACTTCACCAAATGCCCCTCGGCCAATCACTTTTATCAAATCAAAATCTGCTGCTTTCATACGCAGGTCTATTATGTCTGAAGCAAAAGTCTCATCTACAACAAACAAAAAGCATTTTATTAGTGCATATTTAATAGTCATATCTCATTAAGATCTTAGAAATTTTGGTGGTGTTAATTTTGAACTGTTTACTGGTCAGGGTTTTATTGATTTTTCAAAATATTTAACCGTTTGCAATCATCAGAATAAAACATAAATATGGGCACACAGTCAGTTGTAAAAAGAGTAATTATGCAGATTACAACAATGAAATGTGGATTTCAGTAGTAACATTTTGATACAATCATAATAACAGGTTTTATTTGCTTACTTAGAAACACTTTTGAGAACCATAACTAGTTGTATGTACCTGGAGGGTCCACTGAATCATCTGTATATTATATGAATCAGAAGATATACACATATGAAATGCTCATAGACAGTGTGTGCGTGCCTACTTAGAAATACCTAATTTAGGGCACTGCAGGATAAAAGTCTGAACTGGGACACAGAAATATACAATAACACCATTTATGCTAATGGACATTAATGGACATTTGTTTCCGAGTCATGGATGTTTATATTTATAATAAGTATGTATGTACTATCTGGTGTCCACGACACAAGCCTTGTTGCTTAGTGTGGCACTAGATGGCGCTGTGAGTAATGTCCAGCGATATTTATTTATTTATTTATGCTAATTATGTGGACATATAGTGTCAACCATTTCAATTTACACAGAACATAGAATAACATGCTTTGGAATCTCCAGAAAGGTTAGGGAGAGATGTACACCCATATTTCACCAGTTATAATAAATCCAACCTACCAAATTCTACCAAACCGCACTGGGCCCGCGTGGTGGATTATAGCCCATTCCCTCTCATTGAGAGGAGGCCTGTGTCCCAGCAGTGGGAACATTAATAGGCTGATGATGATGATGATGATGAATAAATCCAATACAATCCCTGATTGAATAATTTATATTCAATTAATCCAATACAAACTAATTAATATCAATAGCATATTGTCATAGTTCAAACTGAATGTTATTCAAGCAACAACAACTGAGGACCATACAATGTTACACTTTACAATATATAAGCATTTATAAATGGTGTACCACTGGCTTGAATGGATCACAACTTCACCACAACTTGCTATTGATGTTTGTTGGCCGATAAAGGAGAATGTTATAAAAAGACAAAAAGTAATACTTCTGCCTAGAGATACTTGTTCCGGGTCTAGGTAAATATTTTATGTTAATTATTGTAAATCTTTCTAGATTCACAAAAAAAAAAACAATAATAAGTACCCATGGGACAGTTAGTATGACCTAAAGAAAGAATGACCCCTATTTGAAACACTGCTATGTATAATCAACTATCTATCATATTTATAAGTACCATGTTATCATTCCGTAATTGATTTGTTACTACATGTACCATAATCAAAACAAACTTATTAATTAAACTGCATTGCTTATTAGATTACTTCAATAACTGTCTAGAAGTATAGCATCTTTACCATTGCAATCTTTAAAATAGCAAACAGTGGTTTTTTGAGCCAAAAATATGTAAATAAACAATAGATGCCCAACACAGATGTAGCTATAATATATATTAATATGAATCATAGCAAGACATATTACTACATATTTTCTATATACATTTTCGAGTGACCGCACACGCAGCTATAATATATATATTTCTATTTCGTCACCAAAATATGTAGACAAATATATCTTGGTATATTTTGGCATATGCGCTTGCACCGGACGATGGACGACCGCAGACCGAGCGAGGGCAAAATATATATATATAGTATAGCTCCCGTGTGTGGTAGTTTGCTATACTATAATATTATCGATACGTCTGTGACGGGCTTAAGACTCTGGGTCATGTCAATAATAACAAAATCAGTTAAAGTCAGACTTTCATATTATCTTACAATGATTTTAGAAGCCATACAGTACCTAGTTATTTGCTTGCAATAAAGAGTGATGTAAAAGATTTTATTGCTAATAACAGATGAATGAACAAGCCTTGTTTTCCCAAATACAACTTTTAGGCAATGGGAAAGTGATATTGTTATACAGTACCAATGGGTCAGAAATGTGCCAATATTTAAATGTATGACTTGATATTACTGAATTACTGATGAAGTAGGTATAGAAAGATATTATTACCAATTCAGTCAGCTAAGTTGTCAACCTCCAATTTATGTTTTCATGTTTCACCATTTTCTGTTTTATTCACCAGTGCACATTACCTTATGGTTGCACTGAATTCCATCAGAGCCATAATAACAATCTAAACCCAATTCTACAGTTCTTATGGTTTTGTTTTTGTCTAACATGTATTTAGAATGGAACTTTGTTGTTAATGGTTTAGCATGGAGTACTTACATCTGCTGGTGTACGCCTCGACGTTCTTCATGCGACGGATAGCCGGGTGATCGCAGTCCGACACGAGAGCCGTCACAGTGTCCAGCAGGCAGTCCACGTTGCTGCTGGAGCGAGGGTCACACAGCCGCTCCTCCAGGGCGCGCAGCCGCCGCAAACGTTCTTCGTCCTTCACCGATTCCATGCTGGATCCTATTTCTGACCTCCTCTGCCACTACGGCTAAACGCCACCGCACATTCTCCCGATGACTGCTCCGTGTAAGAACACCACTCTCATCACGACACATCAACAACTGGATACTGATTTGTTATTCTTGTACTGTAGTTCAGTCGATAACCTACCATTCAAAGGATAACTTATGTTTCATTATCGAAAAATTCAGTTGCTACAGCTCAGAATGACAGCAGATAAAGGTGGTGGTTCTCACAACAAAGCATACGCACGTTTGCAAACACAACAGGATGATTATTTACATTTATAAATATCCACGGACTTCCAACGAATTATTAGCACTAAATTAACGTAACGATTGGCACAAATACGAAAAAATTAAGTAAAATTACGAATTATTCGACCGCTTGATTGATGAACGATGGATGATCGAACAATAAAGTGAAGTTAGATACAAAATTTTAGGAGAAGTTTGCAATGGCGTTTCGTAAATGACTTAGGCTACTAATACACTCACTACTGAAAGACAAATAGTAAGTTACTAAATATTTGAATGAAGGGAAAAATGAAATAATGAGTAACTTGAGAGTAACGAAAAAGTACGTTTACAATAATTAGTAGTTTTTGCATTTTAGAAACGTTGAAAAATGTAAGGAGCTGGAGCCTGACGAGAGTCTTTGATTGTATTGTATCACTCCTCTATTATTATACTCTATGATCATTGATCGTATTAATCATAGATAATACACTATATAATACAAGATAGATGTGCAACTGAAGTTTTCGTTTTAAAAACTGTGTACCCCAACTGTTAGATGGCGTTACTTGTCTCAATGTACCCTCCGCTTACGCTATCGCTCACTAGATGGCGCTTTTAGGTTTTGTTTCTAGTAATAAATCCTTTTATTGAAGAATGATTGTTATTTATTTGTGTGAAATAAATGAATTCTTAAGTATGTGTATAAAATAAACTATGATGACAACATCATGATTATTCTAGTCTTGCCTTAGATAAAATATAGAATTCGAAACATACACATAAGAATTTACTTAACTCACAAAATAAATAACAATCAGTCGTCAATAAAAGGAAAATCATTCTTCAAAATCTTAAGCTAGGAATGACATCACTAAGAGCCATATCAATAAATGAATGATAGATAGAAATGAAAAAATATTTAGTTTTTTAAAGAATTTATTTCCTTTTTTTACAATGTGTGTTATAATAATATACATACAATTCATCCAAAAAGCACTTAACTCGTCGAATCCAAATCGAAAAGGTAAAATCGCGGTCCACTATACGTATGGGTACACAGCGTTGGATCAATCGTTTACGTATCTTATCACAGGGTCCAAGGGAGAGAGTCCAACGTTTATAATAGCAGATATCAAGAAAACAAGCACAGTTTTAGATCGTAAATGAACACAAAACAGATCACCAGAACACCACGAAACAACAAACATAACTTAAAAAAAGTTTTCAAATGTACCCCCACTGTTACTGTGTACTAAATAAACTACTTGAAGTGAAAACGAAAAGATCTTATTTATTTTGCATTAATATTTTAAAATGTATCTGTAATGTAAAACATGTTGAAATAATAATAATAAATAATACTTTTTATTAATATTTAGTCATACTTTTATTGTACTGTTATCAACTAGCTCTATCTATTGGCAAAAGTATAAAACTATGGCCAAACAAGCGTCCCTAACCACATAGATGGCAGCACTGTCTATGAAAATTTTGTTTGAAGCCAATGTATGGAAGTTTCACGTATTAATCACGGTCGCACTTTGTAGCAGCAAGTGCGACCTGTGGCTCTGACTGTGGCCACCTGGCACCTACTCTGGCTGTCAAGGGAAGAAATTTTTAGGGTGCACCTTCCACTACAGCTAATTTTATTCATACATAATCTTTGCATCAATCCGAACCGGAACCTTGCTTGAAGAATAAAACCATGAAAATCGAACTGTGAAAATAGGATAATAAACACCAATATCCAATAATTCCAAGAAACAACTTCTCTGTAAACCCGATAAGTTTTCAGTTGAATTAGATTTAGGTTAGGTATTTAGGTGTATCCAAAGGGCTATCCTATCGCACATGAGTTCAACGCTAGGGGCGTTCGTGTAGAGTAAGGTCCAAATGTCAGATGTCACTCATTGTAGAGTGTTCGCGCATTGCGCGATGACTTGAAGATTTCTAAATTTTTCGTGATCCGAAGTTTACACTATGTTGTTTTATGAAATAAACTTTTTAAAAAGTTATTGGTAGAATCAATGGCAGGACCTTATTCGCCAGTGGCGCCATCTGGTGAGCTCAAAAATGATAGTCCTCATTGATCCCAAGAGACCCGTACAATGCAGGGCCGGCAGTCTCGACATAGATAGCGACAAATTCGCTAACTTTCGATCGCCGATTACTAACGAATAAATTCGGTTGCAATAATTATGTTTGGAAGAAATGTTGAAGCGTCTGGATTGAATATAGAAACAAATCAATATAACTAAGTATTTTACTCAACGAAAAAATAATATGAGTGACACTGTCTTATTAGCAGTTATCAAAAATAGAAAAATAAAAAGGGTATAGTTTTAATATCAACATATGAAACCTCCTTCAACATCCTCCCTTTTTAACCGACTTCCAAAAGGAGGAGTCTCAACATTATTTTTTTGTTTGAAAGAATATACTCCTGAGATGGTCGCATTTAAATTTGGTGAAGATCTGATGCTGATCTTCGGAGATATACAATGGAACTCTTCAAAACTAGATGGTAAATCGGTCGTGATAGCTGCAATCGCTTGGATGTTTATTGTTTACACAACATCATGACGTAACATCACGCCTGCATGCTCTGAGGGGTACGCAGATGTGTACAATACACCCAAATTTCGACAGTTTAGGTATGTTAAGTTCCATTTATTGGGGATAAGCCATACATACCATGACATGTATTTTTAACAATGTAAAATAAATGCATAGCAAATATTTGTATAGAATATTACAACTAAAAATGGAAAAATAAAAAAACTTTTTTACAAAAAAATAAAACCGACTTCAAAAAACACAAAAAATTGAAAAATAACTTTAGCTTCAGAAGTCGGTGACAAAAAAAACTAAATGAATCAAACAAAGGTCACCGACTTCTGAAGCTAAAGTTATTTTTCAATTTCTTGTGTTTTTTGAAGTCGGTTTTTTGATATCACTGTAATCAGTGCTCATCAGGCCAATCTTCTTTAGAAGTACCAGAAGCCTTGGCCCACTTACTGGTTTTGTCAGCATATCTGCACATTGATACTCAGTTGGAGTATATTTCACTTGGACTTCCTTGTTGGTCACCAATTCTCTGATGTAGAAGTGCCTAAGCGCTATGTGCTTGGTTCTCCTGTGCAGTTCAGGATTTTGGGATATCTTTATTGCTGCATCATTGTCCACCAAAAGGCTTGGAGTCCCATTCAGTTGGGAGACTTCTATGATCAGCCTTTTCAACCAGATCATCTCGCTTGCAGTTTCACTGGCCGCTACTAGTTCGGCTTCAGTGCTCGAGATCGCTACGCAGGTCTGGCGCCTGCTGGCCCAGGATATAATTCCACCGGAGTATGTGCAAAGGATACCTGATGTAGAGCGTCCTGTCTGTTTATCTCCTCCATGGTCAGAGTCACTGTAGCATAGTAGTCCTTTATTTCCTTTTCGGTAAATTAGACCATAATCAACAGTACCCCTACCCTTGATGTAACGGAATATACGCTTTACTTTTGTAACATCCTCCCTGCTGGGATTCTCAAGATTGCGTGAAAAAACACTGATAGCATAAGACAAGTCCGGTCTAGATCCAGTCATCAGATACATAAGTGCTCCAACTGCTTCTCTGTACGGGAATTTAAGTTCCTCATCGGTTGCTGTTGGTTGTGCTGTAGCATCTTTGATAATAGGAGTGCTCACAGATTTACATTCATACATTCCAAAGCGTTCTAGCAATTTCTCAGCATAATGCTTCTGCGTAAGCTTGATACCATCCTCATGCTTTAATATCTCCATACCTAAGTAGTATGACGCAGGTTTTATGGTTATTTTGAACCATTTCTTCAATTCAGCTATCTTTCTGAATTCTTAGGGTTCGTGGCAGCGATCAAACCGTCGTCCACATACAATGCAAGTATGATCTTGGCACCTTGTTTAACTCTCACAAATAAACAGCGATCATTTTGACATTGCTTAAATCCAATACTGATCAAGTAATCCACGATGCATCTGTTCCAACATCTTGGAGCCTGCTTTAAGCCATACAGGCTTCTCAGAAGTTTACACACTTTGTTTGTTCCGTCACTATAACCTTCCGGTTGGTTCATATAAATATCTTCATCAAGTGAACCATTGAGGAATGCCGTTGCAACATCAAACTGTGTTAGAGCAAGATCTTCATCAACTGCGATTTTTATGATCAGTTTGACTGTAGCTAACTTTGCCACAGGGCTGAAAGTTTCGTAGAAGTCAACTCCTTCTTTTTGAGTGAATCCTCTAGCCACTAGCCTAGCTTTGAATTTATCGAGACTTCCATCCGCATTTGTCTTAATTTTATAGATCCATTTACATGAAATTGGTTTTCGACCTTTGGGTAAGTCCACCAAAATCCAGGTCTTAGTTTCAGACAGTGATTTCATCTCGCTTTCCATAGCTTTCAGCCATTTCTCCTTCTGAGGGCTTCTTAATGCTTCTTTGTAAGTCTTGGGTTCAACGAAGGAACTCAAATTTAATACGAAGTCACCGTACCTCGCAGGTGGTCGTAACTGGCTTCTATCTCGAAGGACCCTATCTACACTTTCTTCTTCCTCAGAATCATATGGAGTATCGTAACTTTCCTGTTCCTGATTATCAATCTGAGGCACTTCATCCGTTGAGTCAGAAAAATCTTGGCTTGTCTGGGGCATACAGATAGATGGCTGATTAGCTTCATCTTGCTCATCCTCCCTTGCACCTGACATGTCAATAGGCAGTTGAATGGCTTCGCTAGGCTCATCCTCCCTTGCTCTTGACACTTGACCATTTTCAATGATCGAGGGAAATTTGTACTCAAAATTTTCTTCGACGCTTTCATTTGCTTCTGAAGGTGGACGAGAGTGACTCTCTTCGTAATCTGTAAGAGGCATTGGCAGCTCGTAGGTGTTTCTTTTAGGTTCAGGTATTGCAGAAGTTGTATCAATCTTAGTTTTCTTAAGTGAAGGTAACTCATCAAACACAACATTTCGAGATCTGATCAGTTTCAATTCCTTTACATTGAAAATTCGATATCCTTCATCACCGTCGTACCCAATAAGAATGCCTTTCTCAGCTTTTCTGCCAATCTTACTTTCTCTCTTTTGTTTGGGCACATGTACATAGTAATCGCTTCCAATGATTTTCAAATGATTTATCTTGGGCTTTTTGCCGTACCAGAGCTCATGCGGTGACCTTTCTTCTATAGGAGTAGGTCCCGTTCTGTTTAATATATAAACAGAAGCTTTGGCTATCTCTGCCCATAAACCTTCTGGTATCTTTTCATGAGCGTGCATCAGTGCTCTTGTCATCTCCACGATTGTACGGTTCTCTCTTTCTGAGGATCCGTTTTGTTCTCGAGTGTATGGCATCGTAAATCTTTGTTTTATGCCATATTTTCTCAAAGTGTTACGTACTTGTTCGTTATCGAACTCACCTCCATTATCGTTTAGCAGTTCCATCACGACGTGTCCGGAAGTTTTTGCTTCTGCTAGAAAGTCTTTCATGCTAGCGTGAACTTCAGACTTTTGTCTCAGGAAGTAGATCCATCGATATTTTGAGAAGGAGTCTTTGAACAGAACATAATATCTGAACTTGGAGATCGAGTAAGGGAATGGACCACATACGTCTGTACTGATTAGCTCTCCAGGTCTGTTTGCTCTTGGTCTCTCTCCGAACTTCTGCCTATGGCTCTTGCCGAAGACGCAGCCTTCACAGATATCAGTAGAACTTGAGTCCAGCTTCACTCCAAGTTCTCTTTGTATCAATTTTGCTACATGTCACTTGTTCTGATGTCCAAGGCGTTCATGGTAGACTTGAAGATTCTGTGACGTCGTTAGTTGGTTTATCTCAAGCTCGGGCATCAGTACTTTTACTTTAAGTTTGTACAGACCACTATACTTGTCACGATTCCCGACTAAAATGACTTTGTCATCGTTCTTCACATAACATGACTGAGCAGTTGACTGAAAGATGCTATTCTTTAGCGTATCTTGTGCAGCTGGCACAGAAAATAGATTGCGTTCAATGCTTGGAACGTACCATGCGTTTGTTAAGACCAGTAATTCTTTGTGGCCGTATATATCAGCTTCAAGTTGAATAGAGCCTTTTCCTATGGCTTCAATCACCTCTCCATTGGCTGTAATAACTGTATGAGGCTCGTCAAAAACTTCGAAGGTGCGAAATACATCTCTTCTATTAGTGACGTGGCTTGTCGCGCCATTGTCCACATACCACAACTACCACAAGTCTTTATCTGTTTTCTTACTATCGCAGGCTAGAGTTAGGCCTGTCAGCATCCCAATATTTGAAGATTGCTTTGGAGATTTTGGAGGTCTACCGTCCGCAATCCACTTCTTGCAAGATGTGACTTTGTGAAAGCCTTCTCCACAGTAATTGCATTTCTTCCATTTCTTTTTGCTAATCCCTTGTTTTTCGTAGCGTTTCTCTCCTCTTAACATAAGAAGTCCATTGCTACTTCCGCTTTCTTCTAAATTCTTCTGATCTAAAGACCTCTCAAAAGCACATACTTGTGTCGTCAAGTTTTCTATATTTTTATCACTCTTATTCATCAACAGCCAGCTCGACTTAACCTCTCAGGCGCTATCTGTCACAACAGTTGATCTTCCTTTGCTCCATCATAAAGCCTATGAAGCTCTTTCCACATCTCACATGACGTTTCACATCGCATTACCTTTTGTAAAGTTTCTTCAGTCATATTCGTAGTAAGAATTAGTAGAGCTTGACTGTCACATTTTTGAAACATATCCATTTAATTCTTAAACTTTTGTAAATCTTCAGTTCTAGCCGTTTGTCCTGGATCTTGCGGCTTAATTAACTTGCCTTCAATTGCTTCTAGCGTACCTGGAGTACTCTTCAGTAGTAATTTCACCTTGTATCTCCATGTTTGCCAGTTAGTGATACCGTCGAGTCGACCAATCTCGATTTTTACGCCGGACGATTGCATATTTGAGAACTCGTTAGTTTTTCACTATTGCAACTAAACAATGTTAATTATTAACGCTCTGCTACCATGTTGAAGCGTCTGGATTGAATATAGAAACAAATCAATATTTCTAAGTATTTTACTCAACGAAAAAATAATATTAGTGACACTGTCTTAATAGCAGTTATCAAAAATAGAAAATAAAAAGGGTTTAGTTTTAATATCAGCATATGAAACCTCCTTCAACAAGAAACGCATCTTGGACGTTGAGACTAGCGTTACTAGCAAGCATCATCATTGCAACCCAATTTATTCGTTAGTAATTAGCAATCAAAAGTTAGCGAATTTGTCGCTATCTATATCTCGACAGAGATAACGACAAAATCGCTAACTTTCGATCGCTATTAACTTACGAAAAAAATCGGTTGCGTTATCGATGCTTGCGAGAAACGCAAGTCTCTACATGCAAGATGGGTTTATCGCAAGCATCATTAGTGCAACCGAATCAGCGATCGAAAGTTAGTGATTTTGTCGTTATCTCTGTCAAGACTGCCACTGATCGTTAGGTAGGTAGCAAGGTATCATCAGTGTCATTGTATTTTCATCAAATCAAATCAAAAACGTTTATTTGCAAGAACAAACATAGAAATTGTAAGGAAAGATCTCATAACATATAAGTAGTGTCCGACCGAAGGTGCAATTCTGGCCGAAGCCGAAGCCGATTAATCGGTATTCACCAAAACCTTCGGCCGAAGCCGAAGCCGAAGCCGAAGGTGTCATTGACCTTGAGAAATACGATAGTTACTTTGATCTCAGAATATACTAGATACATATTGTGAGAGCTTTAGAGATTTAGCCCAATAACGAGCCGAGTGACCAACATATACAAGTAGGTAATAAAATATTGTCTAAAATAAATTTGTAACAACTATCCCGTCTATCTAGGCAAGAGATAAAAATATAATTAAACAAATCTTTAATCTCCTACTCCTGTGGTTTTCCAACCAAATTACATCCTACATCTACAGCTCACTCTCTAAGCAGCACTAGACGCGGCCGCCCACCAACGTAACTCATGCGCCGGCACAAGTACCTACCGAGCCGAGCCGACCGCCCCGTACTCGCAGTAGGACTCTGCAACGCGGATGCGCCTATAGGGAACGTGCAGGAACTATAGGTGGCAGCACTAAACGACAAAAGAGACACTATGCGGACAGTAAAGGAAACTTATGCTGTCACCTGTCACGCAAATCTCTTCAAAAGTATTATTTTTGATTATGATAAAAGGTATAAAACATGGGTTCCGGTCTATCAATAATGTTTGTCAGCGTAACATGAAAGTTGACCAATATGAATTTTGTATGTTTCGTTTATTTTCTCTGATGAAAATTGTGGTGCATGAAGAAACGGTGGCATAAACAACTTTCTTATTTTCAACACATGTTTTAATGGAAGGGAATCCTTTATCAGCGAGAACAGTATCTCCAGGCAGAAAAATCAATCCACAATCATTTGTTATAAGCAATCACTATAACGCCCTCCGTAGCATTTAGATACAAAACTTAGGAAACTACAAGGAGTGCAGCCAATTAAAAACTTTATTGTATAACTATGTTTATAATCTGAGTTCATGTGGAGACTGTTGAGGAATATTCGGTGTGAACTTCAGTGCAGTCTGGAACGCCCTCCGTAGCATTTAGATACAAAACTTATGAAACCACAAGGAGTGCGGCCAACTAAAAACTTTATTGTATAGGTACCAATGTTTATAATCTGAGCACATGTGGACTCTTTGTTCAACTGTTGAGGAATATTCGGTGTGAACTTCAGTGCAGTCTAATCCATAATCATTTGTTATAAGCAATCACTAGAACGCCCTCCGTAGCATTTAGATACAAAACTTATGAAACCACAAGGAGTGCGGCCAACTAAAAACTTTATTGTATACCAATGTTTATAATCTGAGCACATGTGGACTCTTTGTTCAACTGTTGAGGAATATTCGGTGTGAACTTCGGTGCAGTCTAATCCATAATCATTTGTTATAATAACTAAGCAATCACTAGAACGCCCTCCGTAGCATTTAGATACAAAACTTAGGAAACCACAAGGAGTGCAGCCAACTAAAAACTTTATTGTTTATCCATGTTTATAATCTGAGTACATGTGGACTCTTTGTTTAACTGTTGAGGAATATTCGGTGTGAACTTCAGTGCAACATATGTGTGTTTGCTGAAGTTTAAATGGTACGCCAGTACCATTTAATGTTTGCTTGCACGGTTGATTTTGAAGGCTATTGAACTTTTTCAATGCAGAGTGTAACAAAAACAAATTGTGTTCAAATATTTTTGTTACTGCATTTATCCATTTTTTGCGTTTTTCACTTATACATGGTATGAGAGTACTATTCTTTGGAAAGTAATAGAATTTTATTATTTTACGCTATTTGATTAATTTTCATTTTTGTGGATGTATTGGTACATCCAGAAATGCAACAATGGATTATGATTAGCTAGAATAATCATTTTCAATAATAAAATTAATTCTGTTTACTTGTTTTACATGTCAATGTCAAGTATTAATTTGGTACAAGATTCGGATTGGTGACGCCAGTTGGCACCACCGTCGTTGTGCACGTTCCCTATATCGTATCGGTTTAGGTAGTTAACTAAAAGTAAACAATCTTCACATGTCTTTTTATCTAAAAATTGCATAAAAAAACATACCAACATTGTTTCCATTTAGTTTCCTACCTAACGTTAGATAACATAAAATATTTTAAACCAGACAATACTTACGGTTTTTTGGTTCTTATAGAGCCTCACAATAATGAACGTATCACCACAGTTATTACTCACAGTAATAAATAAAATAATTTGTAATAACAAATATGAAATATTTAAAAACAAAACACTTATTAGATTTTAAGACGCGCTCTCAAACTTGTTTTGACTCGTTTAGTTTACTAACTGCGATTCGTTTGGGCCGGTGTGGCGGTGCGGCGAAACTCTGCTGCTCTGCACACTCTCCGTCTCGCTCTAGCATCGTTCAGTAAATTTCAAATTTTGACAACTAGCAAACCTTCGGCTTCGGCCAAACCTTCGGCAATTTTTTGGCCGAAGGCGAAGATTTGGCCGAAGGTGCTTTTTTGGCCGAAGGTGGCCGAAGCCGAAGCCGAAGCTTCGGTCGGACACTACATATAAGTCATGTTTTCGGTACAGTTATAACGGCATTCACAGAATACGCGTTACTAGGGCAAGCAGGCAAGCAGCAAGTTTTCGTGGTATTGAACATTCAGTGTGTCATTACAACTCTCTATTGACTGCTTCTAGATTAGTAATTTATCATGTGGCGGTAAATTTAAAATAAAAAAAAAACAACTACAGCCAGCAGTGCACTAGGCACGCAGAATAAAATACATTTTATTGTTTGTATTGTAAAGGCATCGACACAACGCGTGACGGCTGTGTTTTGTAGTGTTCTATTATTGCAATCGCGATACATGTCGATAAACACAGAAGCGTTTCATGCATGAATGCATTGCAGTCGGTACCACGTTAAAAAAAAATGAGATTTTATCTTCTAAATTATTTTATTTATTTTAGTAAGCAGCCAACTGAAAAACCATTGATAGCATAGACAAAAAAAAGTGGGCGATGATTCTGCAAAGGATACCTAATCAGTCATTCGTGTTCTATTTCATTCACTCAATTTTGTTCATCGAATGGAACATGGCGGTGCTAGGCAGGATGTGCATAAGTTTTTGATTTTTGCATTTATTAGCGAGTTGCTTGTATCAGTTAGCTTTTTATGTAATTTCAGTCATATTTTGGGTATTGTAATATTTGTTGTCGTGCAAAAGCTAAGTCGTCACCGGAACCTCCTGTCTGGACTTTCGTAGTTCTGCAATGAAAATTATTATTCGTTGGTAGTGTAAAAATAATTGTGACAAATATATCACTTAACTCAGGTAAATTGTTGTTTTAAGTAATTTTCTTACATGTTTACTAAATACAGTTTATCCTCAAATCCTTTATTCCTAAGTATCATCCCACAATCAGTCACTAAAAAGTTACGAGCCTGCCCCATTTTGGTTCAAGTTCATTCTCGTGTTATTTTGTTCATCTCTATTTTTTTAATAAATTGAAATCCTTTAATAATTACCTTCTTTGTTTTCATGAAAATGAATCGGATTAGAGAAATATTATTCAGGATAAGTTTTTAATATGATAACTTTTCTTTGTGGTCCACAATCACGTGTGGTTCAGGTCGTTATGGGGTCAATAACTGCTGACTACGAATTATTTTAGATTTAATCGCATAACGGGGAATATAATTAATTAATAAAATAGGGAATTTCTCGAGCATAATATCTTCTATGATGAGCTTAGCTTACAAGTATCAAATTAAGCTCTCAGGTGTGTAAATTTACGTCAAATAAAGCACTCTTGTGCGCAATTTGCACCTGGGGGTGATCGATGTATTAATCGGCATAATGCGTGTGCAGTGCAAACTAGGCGCAGGACGTAGACAGGGCGCGGGGGAGGGTGAGGTCTGGGGTAGCGCGGGGCGGGGGCCCGTCCGACAGGACAGTCAGCTGTGCAAAGTGTCATGTTGTCGCGTCGCGCCGTACCCAGCCGTGGGAAGTGTCCTAATTTTTTTTTCCTAAATTGTGCCCTCCATTGAATCTTGAAATTTGATTCTATTATTGTTAGAAGATCTCTTTCAAAAATAGCAAAAAAAAAAATCAAAGCAGTAGTGAAATCAGTTACAACATGATAAAATAAAACTATTCCTTTGTGACAAACAAGTTTGTGGTGCATCTGAATATCTTTACTATTTGAAACTGCAACCAAATAAGTAAATAAAAAAAAATAAAAAAAAAACTATGTGTAGATGTATCTTATCTTTTGAAATTTATCAGAGTACTGTCAATGGTATATATTAACCATGTTTTACAGATACTTTCAAATAATAGTATAGACCAGTGATTTCAGAACTACTAAACGTAACTGTTTCGTCAATTGCTTTAGTAAATACAATACTACTCAATTTATAGTGATTAATTCCCCATTTTGAGAAAATCATTCTTCAAGTCTTAATAAGGTAATAAAAAAGTCAAGTTCATTGAGTGAAAAACTCAACTTGCATAACTTTAGCTAAAAGTGCTTCATGCAAATGTTTTCATTGTTTTGTGTATGTTTGCC
Organism: Xestia xanthographa; assembly: GCA_905147715.2. NCBI lineage: Eukaryota > Metazoa > Arthropoda > Insecta > Lepidoptera > Noctuidae > Xestia > Xestia xanthographa. The sequence continues at coordinate 8,087,150 of LR990655.1, forward strand.
AGTTGCCATTGTTGTGCAATCAACAATTTTCAATAAAGTCCTCTTTATGGTTTATTGCTGAATGCTGACGATAACAGCTATAATCACACTTTTCTTGCTCTCAATGTACAAATTTAATCAATATTTCATTACAATGGTTGATTCATATCCTGTAATAAAAATAGAACTTAATTTTATGAATGAAATTGCAAGCCAAATTTCATACAATAACATGTTTTTTTGGTATGCAAACATGACAGATGCGGAGGAATGAGGAAAATGTTGTCAGGGAAATTTGAGGGTGATTTGAGTGGAAGAAGAGGAAGACCAAAGAAATGATGGATGGACTTGTTTATGATATGGGGCAGAAAGGAGGTGTCAGTGTGGAAGAAGAAAAGTGGTGACCACAAATAAATTGGGATATAGGCAGGAGAATGATGTTGATGAACTTTATTTTTTTTTATGCAAATCATTTTGACATAATTGCACTCATCTTTCTGGAATTGGTTATCACATGTAGTCACTACAATGCAACTCTGATATAATTGTTTGAGGGTCAAATATCTAATTTCATACTGTAGGGACTATTAATAGCTATGTACACAGTTAGCATAAAGCATTACATAGTTTACTTAGTTCACATGTCAGGTTAATTTAGAATCACATGTCAGGTTAATTTAGAATCACATTTCATTGGAACTTAGTATTGCTGAGTATGTATGTTTACATTTAAATGAAAAAGAACCTTACAAAATGAATGTTTTAGCTGTCTTGCTTGTTTATTTATATTGATGTATTTTCTTTTATTAAAGCCTACAAAATCATAGACTTATTACTTTTATTTCAGTGTGCCGTGGTGGTCATGGCTACGCTCATCCAAGAGAATGGTATTAAAGGGCTAAGCAAAGGCACACACAGCGTTGTGCCAAACCGTGGCATACCCACACATAGTGTTACAAATCACATGGTGCCTGACCATGAGTATTGCGAAGCTGGCTCGACCAGCGCGCAGCAGATGCAGTGCGCCGATACAAGCGAGCCAGTGGCTCAGCCAGTGCCCGTCGAGGAGGAGGAGGAAACGCCGGAAATAGATATAATGATAAACAATGTTGTGTGCAGTTTTAGTGTTAAGTGCCACCTGAACCTTAGACAAATAGCATTAAATGGTGTTAACGTCGAGTTCCGCCGCGAGAACGGCATGGTAACCATGAAGTTACGGCGCCCATACACCACCGCGTCGATCTGGTCGTCGGGGCGCGTTACGTGCACGGGCGCCACTAGCGAAGACCAGGCCAAAGTGGCAGCCCGCCGTTACGCGCGCGCTTTGCAGAAGCTAGGCTTCCAAGTGCGCTTCCGGAATTTCCGTGTAGTCAATGTATTAGGAACCTGCCGGATGCCCTTTGGTATAAGGATCATATCTTTTTCCAAGAAATACAAAGAAGCAGAGTAAGTATTTTTATTAATACCTACCAAACTTTCCTACCTACTTAGTTTCACCATACAGCTTGTTTTAATTTATCTCTTGGGTTCATTTGTCTCAAATCTCAAATGAAAAGATCCTTTGTTTTATATTAATGTTGATCAAGTGGATGTTTGACTAGACTCAAGACTGACGTAACATTTGTACCTACAATGACATTTTTTTGTAGTTTGTCAACAAACATCACTGTGGGCACATACCTACCTACCAATTTTATCCATTCAAGACACTGGAGGAGATTGTAATTCCCTCCTAAGGAATTGCAAAATGGTTTTGCACAATTTCCTACTATTTGCAAATATTAAAAGTTTATAAAGCCTAACTACCTTATCAACCAATGCAAACTGTAGAGTCAGGGTTCAGATGAAATTGTTTTATTTTTGTCCCTCTTTGGATAAGTTCACTTACATTTTGATGATAATTATATGAAACATTTTGCATGAGATTTGAGGTGGTTCAACTTAGTGAATTCTTAAACTTTATGAGATAGACATTGATTATTTATCTACTCTAGAAAAACCGTCATATAAACACATTTATCGTTCTAATTATGGTATGAAAGCCAGGAAGGAGGAAGGACAATATAGGCTTAATAACAATAATAATGAAATCCAGAATACTAAATAATACAATAGTGTACATCTATGCTGATTTTTTTTTTTATTGACCAAATCATTATAACTGGTTCTGGGAGCTGCTGTAGCTGTAATGATTGACCCTATAAACAGTCCTCTTTGACTATAATGAAGCAACATTTAACTTTTAAACAACTTATTACATTAATGTGTATATAAAAAGATGTACTTAATTCTTGCTGTGAGAGATTATCTGGATAGGCTTACCTATAAAACTCTGTTAAGTAACTTGATCAAAGAAATGAGGACCTGTTCAAACATATTGCTTTCCTTGCTTTCAGTTACGAACCAGAGCTTCACCCAGGAGTCACTTATAAGTTATACAACCCTAAAGCCACACTCAAGATATTCTCTACTGGAGGTGTGACTATCACAGGTACTTACATACATTTTATTTTCGATGTACCTGTACATATTGTATTGTATAATGGGCTGGTGCTGGTATCCGCAACTCAACATCCGTAGCGCGTATTCTGCGTACTTCCTGTACCTAAACCAATTTCTGTAGAGGAAATAACAAATGTTATTTTGATAAACAGCCTAATATTACACACCATAATTCTATCATTCATTTAATAGGGTGGCTAAGGCAAAGTAAATCTCAGATGGCGCCACCATAGTTGGTCTCAATCTGACCAATGAGGTTAAGCTATTTTGAAATATAAAATAACATTACCACATTTTCAACCAATGACCATGTTTGGGTACCAGCTATGCTAGCGCCATAAGTTCCACAGTTTCCTTCCCCATTAAAATAGTTGTTATACCTAATTTAATCAAATGAATTATGTCCAAATGAATTAAACAAAAAAACACAACAACCTGTTTCTGTCTTTCAAAATGCATTGGACGTTATTGTCATCCTTATGATCACAATTTTCGTGGGACACCCTTATACCTCAACAAGCCCTACAGGTAGCCAAATGGCTACCTGTAGGGCTGCAGCTTATGGCTAAATAGCCATAAGCTGTATAATTTGTGTTGAATATTCATTTGTCTATACTAATGTGGACGTCTTTCGGCTGAAATGATGATGATGATGATACTAATATTAGAAAAAGGTAAAATTTGTTTGTAAGTTCGTATGTCGGGGTTAATCTTCAGAACTACTGATCAGATTCCGAACCTTCTTTCACTAACCGGAAGCTAAATTATCCCCGAGTGTCATAGGCTACATTAATTTAAAACATTTCCGTAGGATAAATTCCGTATTTGGGAGCGAAGCCGCGAGCAAAAACCGAAATGTGCTAGTTTCAGATGCCGTGACTCATAAGTTAACTCAGATAAAGGGTTATTTTCGTTTAATTACAGTTGGGATCAAATTACATCATGTTTAATTAGAAGCCGTGTGGTATCCGGCAAAGTAGAATAGAACCAACCCATTACACTCACGACGGGTGTCGTATAAGGCGACTAATGTCTGAGGCAGAACACCTTGCGCCTCCGTAGACCAGAGAATGGGCAGCAGCGTTTTCTGTTAGTCTTTCATCACTGCGATCTCCAATCCGCCTGCCAAGCGTGGAGATTACGGCAAATTCCTCCCATCATGGGAGAGGCTTCTGTCCAGCAGTAGACGTTATGGGCTGTTGTTGTTGTTTAATTAGTTTTAGAAAAACACGATTATGCAACATGAGTACAATCTAAATCATATTTTTTTTCTCTCCATAGCCCTGAATTGGTCTCATAGAGCATTTCTTTGCAAAACGCCTATTAACTAAAATTGACAAATTCGGTAATTCGGTCAAGAAAGGACTTTGAGCCGTAAAGTTATGTAAAATCTATCACTGGTTTTAGTATTTTCCCATATTTCAACTTGGATACAATTTAATGGGATAAGAACGCCGGAAAACCATTCATAAGCTTTACGATAACAAAACATAACAAGCAATGTTATTGTAAATGTTGAAGGACTTTACATATGAACATAACAGACCATATTACACTAACGAATATCCTACGACAGGACTTGTTTGTTTCGTAGGGTTAAACTTTTTTGACTAATAATTATTCTAATTTCTAATTCTCTGTACTTCAAACTAAGTAACCCTACGCAATTTTGTTTTTGGGATATGACTTTTTTGGTGTGATAAATCACGTTAAAACGGTAAGACTCAATGTAACGCACTTAAAACATTGTGCTGATGGATGGATTGAATTGAACAGGGGTCGTGAGGGTGTTTAAAGTAACAATCTTACATTAAACACATGTATTTAAAAAAAAACTTGTGAAAAAGTTGTAACTTTGACCCCCAATATCTCTGTAACTCTCACTTCCCAGGTATGAACCGGAATGACGGGAAGAACAAGTGCCTTTCGGCTTCGTTAAGAGTCTTTTTACGCCCTTTATGTTATAGTTAAACTAGCCGACGTCCCGCGGTTTCACCCGCGTAGTTCCCGTTCCCGTGGGAGTACGGGGATAAAATATAGCCTATGTTACTCGTGAATAATGTAGCTATCGAATGGTGAAAGAATTTTTTAAATCGGTCCAGTAGTTTTTGAGCCTATTCATTACAAACAAACAAACAAAGTTTTCCTCTTTATAATATTAGTATAGATATATAACTACTCCTGGGCTAAGACATCCCACATTCGTTTCATTTATCAGGGCTCCAGTCTTGGCGTCTTGCATGTACCATGTTTAGTAATACAATTAAAAACATCAAATACTACATTGAAATGGTTGTCGGCAGCCCGGAGCGTGAACGATGTGCAGTCTGCGGTGGAGCGCATCTTTCCGCTGGTGTACGAGTTCCGCAAGCCGCTGACGCCGGCGGACGAGGAGCTGCTGCGGCAGAAGCGCGCGGCCCGCGCCGGCGTGCCCGCGCCTGCGCCCGCGCCGCCGCCCGACGACGCGCGCATGCACCTGGTGACGCTGTCGGACGACGACAACGACGCCTGGGAATGACGCGGTGGGGCCGCGCGCGCCTCCGCCGCCCACTGAAGCTCCCGACGCGACGTGCGGGAACGAAACGAACTCTATATTGGCATCGAAGCAATAACTGTCGGTTGTTAGTGCGATCGCGTGTGACTCGTCGGCGAGCTGTTCGGTTCATGCCAAAGATATTTATTAGGGGAGGTGCTTCGCGCCCGGTCCGGCCTGCGCGCGGCCGCGACCGCTCGGCTGAACGTTCTGCGAAGCGCCCGCGCTTCTTTACCCTTCGTATGTACGATTGTATCGTTTTTGTGATGACCTGTGACCTCTTTAGTATGCGTAGATGAAGTCGAATCGTTTACGTTGAAACCAAAATTGTCATAAAATAATAAAAAAATGTTCAAATAAATCTCGATAGCGATACTCAGTCTCGTTTTTCATTTGCCGTTATGATTGTAGAATTTGTAGTGATAATAGTGTTCAATAAGATTTGTTCTAAGAATGAGATGACTGAACGATAGGAATTAGTGATTGTAAATATGGAAGCTTCGACATTATACGTTTCAATAAAAATATGCTTGTTTCATTTATTATAACTTTAATATCCAAAAATTGTAATAAGTATAACACAACCACACAGTTGCCTACGAATCAGACTCATGGGTATCGTACTCGTCACTCGTGAACCTGGGCTGCGAAGGCCGGGGAGGTCGGCTGAGCTTTAATTGCGACTTATTTATTCGCCGATGCACACAGCCTGTTGGTGTGCGAATATATGCGCTCATGTCCACAACAGCCAGCCGAGGGGTTTTGACCGCTGTTCCTGTAAAATAAACTGTTTTCATCACTATGACTTGAACTGAATGCCCGTTTTCAGCACTAAGCGACACCTAAAGAATGCCTAAGTATGATTGCACCGCTGGAATTTCAACTGCGAAGCGATGAGCACATCTCTCTATAAATGTCCGTTTCGACCGCGCGGCCACGGCGTTTTTTTTTTAAAAAAAAACTGCCAAGATTTTGTAAAAGTTGATTCCCAAAATCATAAATTTGTCAAAGTTATGGTTAAAAAGTTATAACGGTTTTAACGTGGCCGCGCCATCGAAACGCGGAGAACCGCGCGGCCACGGAGATCTTTAAAATTAAGCGTTGTAGAGACCTGAAATTTAGGTAATTATCAGATTGAATTTGTAAAAATATACAAAAAATTCCTAGGTTTATATCTTAGGAGCTGTAAGACTTAAAACCCCATGGCCGCGCCATCGAAACGGTGAATAAAACGTTATCGCCGATATCTCGCTGAAAAAGCATCGTAGAGGTCTGAAGTTTTTTGTAAAACACAGATTTGAATTTGTCAAAACTGGTAAAAATATGTACTTCAAAAAGTCCTAGGGTTATATTTTAGGAGCTGTAAGACTTAAAACCCCATGGCCGCGCCATCGAAACGGTGAAAAATACGTTATCGCCGATATCTCGCTGAAAAAAGCATCGCAGAGGTCTGAAGTTTTTTGTGAACACAGATTTGAATTTGTCAAAACTTGTAAAAATTCACAAAAAAATCCTAAGTTTATATTTCAGGAGCTGTAGTACGGTATTGCTTAGAAATAAGTCGTGATTATTTATCGAAGAAAGTAAGTATTAGCTTGATTTTTTTTTGTAAACAAAACCTAATTAAGTAGAACTAACGATAGTAGGCAAAAAAGTTTTTTTTTTTTATAATGTCATCATCTGCCTAGCCTATTCCCAACTTTGTTGGGGTCGGCTACCAGTTTTACCGGATGCAGCCGAATACCAGTATTTTACATGGAGCGACTGCCTATCTGACCTCCACAACCCAGTTAAAATCAAAATCGAAACATTTATTTCAAGTAAGCCAGTTACAGGCACTTTTGAATTGTCGAAACAAAGATGAAAATTAAATGTAGCTACAGTCCCAGTCACAAGACATAAAAACTGTGAAAGTACTGTAGTTGCCCATTCCCTAGCGTAGATCTCTATGGAGAAGAATGGGCAAGAAACTCCATGGACACTCTTTTAAATCAGAATAATGTTACAAAATCTTGGTTACATCATTCACGTTGAGATGGTATATTATGTGAGAACAATGTAGCAAGATGTGCACGGTAAAAGTGTCCACAGCAAAAAAAACACTAACAAAAAAAAAATACAATTCAAAATAATTTATTCAAATAAGCCACGGCAACTAAGAGATGACCAGTCACAACTGACAGCGCCCGTTCACGGACATGACGCATGGATCAGCACCATTCAACTCAACCATTTTGAAGGGAACTAAATGATCCGACACATGCGCCACCATCAGCGAGACAATAGAGTGAGCATGACATACTCCAAACCGCCAGGGCACATTCAAGTCAAAAAAAAAAAAGTAGGTTTCCAGTGAATGATAGCTTTCTAGTACATAGTACTCACACAATATGCGCTATGCATTTATATAATACTAAAGAGATTGATTCTATACAATGCAAAGATAGTTGTACAATCTTCAGCAGCTCCAACAATACAATTTAATGCTATCAATTTATGCGCCCCTGTCCATGTGGAGCAGGACCAGCATTGAGCCAAGCATTTTTATCATCGATATAATCGCTCAACTTGTAATATGCTTGCTTACATAGTGTGCGTTTAATGCATGTTTTAAATTTCGTCTCATTCAGTTCAAGAATACTTTGTGGAATTTTATTATAGCATCTCAAACAGTACCCCATGAAAGATGAGTCTACTTTAGCGAGTCTGAAACCTGGCTGAACTAGTTGGTCCCTATTTCTAGTACTGTAATTATGTCTGTCACCCCTTTTACCAAAAAGGTGCAGATTTTTTCTGACGTACATTATGTTTTCGTAGATGTATTGACAATGTACCGTCATGATGCCAATATCCTTAAACAGTTCCCTTAGAGAATCGCGCCTACGAAGATTATATATGGCTCTGATGGCTCTTTTCTGCAGAATAAATATAGACTCAATATCAGCAGCCCGTCCCCACAGCAAAATGCCATAAGACATTATACTATGAAAGTAACTAAAATAAACCAGTCTAGCGGTATCTACATCAGTATACTGACGGATTTTTCTAATGGCAAAGGCTGCTGAACTTAGCCGCCCCGCAAGAGATGTTAAATGAGAACCCCATTGTAGCCTTGAATCAAGCGTAACCCCCGGAAAACCGTTTTATCTACGAATTCAAGTTTCTCTTTATTCAATATTATATCACAATCACTACTTTTAACATTCGGTAAAGCAAATCTTATGCATTTGGTTTTTTTTTCATTTAATACCAAATTGTTTGCTGTGAACCAATTTTGGACCTGAAGTAGGGCATTATTCACGTCATCTAGATTTTGGGCCCGCCTATTTATCTTAAAAAATAGGGAAGTGTCATCAGCAAATAACACCATATTTTGAGGTTGGTTTTTCAATAAATAGGGTAGATCATTTATATATACTAGAAAGAGGAAAGGACCCAATATTGAGCCTTGTGGAACTCCCATTTTTACTTTTAACCCCTGTGAATTAACACCATTTATTTGAACATGTTGTTGTCTATCATTCAAATAAGATTTTACCAAACTAAGTGCAAGTTTACCCAGTCCGTAATGCTCAAGTTTCAAAAGTAATGTGTCGTGATTTACGCAATCAAACGCTTTGGAGAGGTCACAAAAAATTCCTATGGCATCTTGAGACTCTTCCCACGCAGTAAATATGTGCTTTAATAAGGTTACACCGGCGTCAGTTGTACAACGTCCCTTGGTGAAGCCATACTGTTGATCATGTAAAATCCTGTTGGTGTTAAAATGATAGAGCATTTGATTAAGCATTACTTTTTCAAAAACCTTGCTAAAAACTGGTAACACGGATACAGGTCTATAATTATTAATCAGGGAAAACTCCTTGGTCTACACATAAATTAAAAATTAAAGCTAAGTAAGGGGCTATAGTCTCAAGTATGGATGTACAAACTTTGACAGACATTCCCCATAGATCTTCGGTTAGTTTGATCTTTATTTGCCGGAAAGTTTTAATAACAATCATAGGGTTAATGTGTTTAAATTTAAATTCAACCAGGCAGCCAGACACATTCGCCTTTAATAAACCAATTGAGAGTTCAGGTGAGGAAATAAGAGCCTCCGTTGTTTTTTGTGGTATATCGGTAAAGAATTTTACAAATTCTTGAGCTACTTCCTGATTAGAGCTTTTAGGACCACATGCTGTATCTAATGTGTAGCTAGTGTTACGTATTTTCTTCCTGTTAGTCTCGTTATTTATAACTTTCCAAACTGTCTTTATTTTATTTTCTGCTGTTTTGATCTTGTTGCTAATGTGCAGTGCTTTAGCAACCTTGCATGTATTTCTAAAAATGTTTGAATACTTAGCAACATACTTGTTAAAAGTTTCAGTGTTTATAAAAGGCTTAAGGCCATAAAGCTCAAATAGTCTTTCCCTACTTTTTCTGATACCTCTAGTTGCCCAATCACTAAATATGAATTTAGGGCAAATACTTTTTGTCTTCTTTTCAAAAGTTTTATTGAATTCCGTGTAAACTATTGAAAAGAAACGATCATACAATTGATCTATATTAATATCATCAAGGCCCATAACGCTTAACTTGTTCTGTAGCAAAATATTATACCTATTTAATCTGCTAGAAGTTATAGGTCTAAATTTAATTTGAACTTTTTGCGATGGGGGTGTATTACACCTGAAGGTTACAGTGTGTCCACTATGGTCAGAGGGTAGACAATTTACTATTGCTTTATCTAAGTAATCACAATCGCAGAAAATATTATCTATACAAGTAGCAGAAGATGGAGTGACTCTAGTAGGTTCTGTAAAAGTGTTGGTCAAGTCAAATGACTTAAAAAGATTTAATAAGCGACTGCTAATTGCACATTCTTCTAAAATATTGATATTAAAATCACCACAAATAATTGTAGATTTATTACTGACTGCAAGTTTTGCCATCACATCTTCCATTATTGATTCAAACAAAGAAAAGTTTTGATAGTTTGGGGGTCTGTACACACACACAATTACATGCTTATCTAGCTCAACACAGGACAGTTCAACGCAATGTTCAACCGAGAGACCTACTATGTCATTACGTTGCTTATATTTAAAACAATTTCTTATTAATATTAGGGAACCTCCACGAAGCATAGTTTTACGGTTAAAGCAGCTACCCACCATATAGTTCTCATAATTGATAAGCATTTGGTAATCCTTAAGCCAATGTTCAGTAAAACATATAATGTCAAACTTACTATTTTCTAAAAACAATTCAATTTCTAATAATTTGGAAGAAATGCCTTGGATGTTTTGGTGGAATAATTTCAAAGTGTTCTGCTGAGGCCCTTTTTTACTAACTAATTGAGTGCAAGAAGATACGTTGGTAGGATTAACAATATTGTTAATCGTACCTCCTGTTGTCTCATTTCCTAGTTTAAATTAATTTTTGGAGTGAGGCTGGAGACACCCGTACCATCCTCAGACAACAAGACCCTATCACTAATACTAATATACCCTAATTGAGAATTCTCCACGGTGACACATGGATCCTCCTCAGTACAATGTTTGTAAACATTTATAGCACTAGTGCTATATTCATTGAAAGTCACCTGTATATTAGTATAACTACTAATAGTCGCAGTGTTAATAATAGAACTAAACTTAGACATACTATTTATGTCTGTGTGAATATTATAAGCTAATAGCCGAGCTATTTTGTGTCTACATCTAATAGGTAGATACACATTACCCCGTGTCGACTTCAGTTTACCAACAATAGTGTTGATATCCAGATATATAAGTCTGTCACTATAGTGACCTACTAAAAAATGTACATGGTTATTTAACATATGTATATAATTATTTTTTCTATTACCCAAATTTTCAAAAAATGGAAAGCCACACAATATTATTTTGTTACAATTTAACTTTAACAACTCTGAAACACAGTCAGTGATGTCTTCCTTTTTAATCTTAGAACTATTACCAACACATATAGTAATGGTGGTACTAGGATCACAAACGGTCTTTGTTACTGATGCCATAATCTGTTTGTAGGTTGATCCTGGCATGCAATAATTTTGGGTACCTACAATAACTCAGGTTATTACTGATCAATTTCCCTAACCCTCTACCTATACTATCAGAGAACATAACTGAAAGATTAGAACCAAGACTATTAGGTGAGACCAAATTACCTAAGTCAGATATTGTATCTTGGGTGGAAATACAGTCCTGAGTACTCACAGCTAGGGATGGGTCCTCCGTTGCCTCAAGCTGGAGGGCATCATTGCTGGATTCCCTCTGACAAGTACACTGAGTGTTGCTGAGAGTCAGCGAGTCCACTTTGTCTACCAATGCATTTGTAGCAAGAATATGCTCTTTAATTTGATTTTCCGAGCATTCATATTTATTACATAAAGATTTTAGTGACTTATTAAGAGCCTGTATTTCTGATTGTAAGCGCTGAGTGTCAATTTCATAAATATTTATAACTATCTTCCAATTTAATCTGATAGTTATTTAATTTATTAACTAGAGAAACACGTTCTTTCCTTAATTGAATATTTTTGGAAAGGTGTTTTTGTTGTTTCTTGTATTTATTACATTTTTTAATTATTCTATTTAATCGTGCATATTTCTTAATTTTATTTTTACTAATTTTGTGGCTGTAGTTATGCTTTAGTAAGGAGTCCTCTGTAAGGTCTATTGTTATAATGGAATGAGGATTATAATGGATGTTAGTACCGGGTAATACGATACCCCTTGGTAAGACTGGTTGTCAGACTTTTTGGGCCTCTGACTACCGAACGACTGTCAAAGACCTACAAATGACAGCCGGGACCAACGGCTTAACGTGCTTTCCGAGGCACGGAGGAAACTGTATGTAATGGGCGGTCACCCATCCACAGACCAACCTAGGCAAAGCACGGCTTAACCTAACGATCGACCCGAGTGGTTGTTATTATTTAGCCACGAGCTCCTTTTATTAGGTTGATCTTGCGATAATTTTTTGTTTTTTTTTTGGATTTTATTTTTTATTTTTCCTGGGTTCTTTTATCGATACTGAACTCACCCCTAAGCTATGGCACGCGACTACTTTAACACCCTGTTTGTATTATTACAGAAATAAGTGTCATTGCATAGTATTTCCAGAATGATTTGTTATGACGATGGTAAAACCGAAATCCACGCAAGTTCCGAACAACCTATGACAATACATAATCTAACATAATTATGGTCTCATAGATGATTAAGATATTTAAAAAAAAAACAGTAATTTTAAACACGCCATAATTCACAGTCGTATTAAAAAAATATAATATAAAAGAAATTCTTAGTATACCTACTACTCTGTCAAGAAAGTACCGGGAAAAGATCAATAATACACAAAATGTCTGTTATTCATCCAAATTTATTTTATCACCTTCAAAGTATGCTCCGCTAGAAACGATACACTTGCGCCAACGAATAATCCATTCATCAAAACATTTTTTAAACGCTGCTTCCGGAATTGAGTTCAGTTCTCGCCGCGAATTCTCCTTTATGTCTTCTATCGATTGAAAACGGGTGCCACGAAGTGGTAATTTGAGTTTAGGAAAAAGAAAAAAGCCAGCAGGAGCCATATCTGGTGAATATGGTGGTTGCTGGATGGTATTTGTTCGAGTGTTTGGTCAAAAATTCGTTCACAATGATAGCCTTGTGCGAAGGCGCATTGTCGTGGTGCAAAATCCGAGAATTTTCTTTCCACAAATCTGGCCTTTTTCGTCGAATTTGCTCTCTTAAACGCCGCTTAACGCTCAAATAATATTCTTTATTTACCGTTAGACCTTCCGGTAAGAATTCAGAGTGCACAACACCGCGATAGTCAAAGAAAACAGTCAACATGACTTTGACTTTTGATCGACTTTGGCGTGGTTTTTTCGGTTTCGGTTCAGTTGGAAGGCGCCACTCCGAAGCTTGTTGACTAGTTTGCATGTCAAACTCGTAAACCCACGTCTCGTCACCAGTAACAATGCGTTTCATGAATGTTGGGTCCGAACTGACTCGTTCTAGCATGTCCTCAGCGACTTTCATGCGATTGAGTTTTTGGAGAAAATTCAGATCTTTTGGGACTAGCCGAGCAGCAACATGTTTCATACCCAAATGATTAGTTAAAATGGTACGGATCGACTCGTGAGATACAGAAAGTTCGGCGGCTATCTCTCTCAGAGTTGAATGGGGATTTTCAGTCACTATTTTCTTCACTTTTGCGATGTCAACTTCAGTTGCAGACGTTGACGGCCTACCAGAGCGAGGCAAATCTTCCATCACATCTCGACCGCTTTTGAACGCTTTGAACCACTCATAAGCACGAGTTTTTGATAAAGTCGATTCACCGTAAGCCTTCTGTAACATTTTCAGTGACTCCGAACACGAAATTCCATTGGCGATGCAAAATTTAATTGTTCGATATTTTTGTCCATTATGAAATTCGCAATACACACTATATATGATATTACTAAAACCAGCACTGTATTTAATATAAATAACAGATGCAACTCAAACTCCGCGCCAAAATGGAAAACAGTTGTGCTAATCTAACAACTACAAATAAACAAAAATTTGAATTTGGAACCTTACAAATCATCCATTCCCGATACTTTTTTGACTGAATGTATGTAAATAATCTGTGATTTGTGGTTTTGTCAGATAAAAGTTAATGTTAAGAAGAGGTTTGCAAGCGTTAATCAGACTGGCTGGTATGAGAGATGACGGATGTTTGAATAGGTATGTTGTTAGGAACATTGTCTGTCACTGCTGTTATATTTTCTGTGTTGTCAAGTTGTAAAGAGAAACCAAAATATAAATTTCTATATGCATATCTACATTGCCTTTTTAATAATCCACGGATAGCCAAGTCTCACCAGGTTATGGGCCCAGGCACGTAGTAAAGGTAATATGGAAACGAAAAATGTTGTAAACACAACTACGGGCGGCGGACTAGAGAGATCGCAGCCGGTACGAGATACAGGTATGAGTTTAATGTCGATAGAGAAACTTGATGGAAACTCGAATTATAGTACGTGGAAGTTTATGGTAGAGTTATATTTAATCCATGATGATCTGTGGGAGTATACTCAGAAGACACCAGAGAATACAGATGTATTAGGTTTAAAGAGAGACCAAAAAGCGAGAGCCAGGATATGTATGATGATACAACCGCATTGCCTGATTCACGTGAGACATGCGAAAACGGCAAAGGAGGCGTGGGAGTCTTTGAGGTCAGCTTTTGAGGATAAAGGGCTACATAACCGATGCAGACTTTTATCAAAGCTAGTAAGCCTAAAACTTGAGCAGTTCACATCTATGAGAGACTATGTGACTGCGCTAATGTCAGTAGCACAGCAGCTGAGGGATATCGGAAAAGAAGTTGACGATGAGCTGTTAGCAGCTCTAATGTTGCAAGGACTACCGGAGGAGTATAATCCGATGAGATTGGCGTTGGAGAACACCAATATTGAGCTGACAACTGACTATGTTAAAACTAAACTGTTGCAATTGGACCAAGGCACATCTTGCGCAAGTTCCAGTAATTCCACGAGTGCTGCACTTACAGCAAAGATGAAGAATCAGAATCAGAGAAAGTTTGTTCAGAGGAATAAAGACAAAGAAAAGAAAATAAGATGTTTCATTTGCGATGTATCTCATAAAGCTCGTGACTGTCCGGATAATCCGAAGCGGAAGGCGAAGGCAGTTAATATGGTAACTGCAACACCGACTACGACGGCGACGGAGACAGCAACGGCGACAGCGATAGCACTTGATACGAGAAGTCAAGAGAAGCAAGCAGATGATGCAAGGGTTATTGATTCAGGAGCGTCGATGCATATGAGTAGCAGAAACGACTGGATGAGTAAATTTGCGGAGGCAGGTCGTAAGGTTGAAGTGTCTTGTGCAAATGGAGGTAAGATGTATGGAGAGGGATATGGTAATGTAACAGATGAGCATCTGAACATTGAAAATGTTTTGTACGTACCAGGACTAACATCGAACCTACTGAGTGTTAGTAGTATTGTTAAAAAAGGTAAGGTCGTTGTTTTTACCACCAGAGGTTGCGAGATATTCAATGAGTGTGAGTATACGTTGAGAGGACAACCATGTGTGACAGGTTTGCTTGATAAGGGTGTGTATAAAGTTAAATCTCCTTCTCAGCAGGTCTGTGCAATAGCGATTACAGCATCAATGGAGCTATGGCATAAGAGAATGGCACACTTGGGTATACGGAATTTGACACTATTGAGAGATAAAATGGCAACTGGGGTAAAGTTTGAACATAATGACAAAATATACTGTGTAGCTTGTCTGATGGGAAAACAAACGCGGCAACCGTTTGAGAGAAATACAGCCACGCGAGCCAAAAGTTTATTAGAATTGGTACATTCGGATATCAGTGGACCAATGAGTGAGAATTCTTTTGGAGGTTTTAGATATTATATTACTTTTATTGATGATTTTTCGCGTAAAACTTTTGTATTCTTTTTAAAGCAAAAGAGTGAAGCCTTTGAGAAGATGAAGGAGTTCAAACGTTTTGCTGAGACACAAACAGGTAAGAAGCTGAAGGTTTTTAGAACCGACAATGGGCGTGAATATTGCAATAAAAGGTTTGATGAGTTCTTGAGAGAACACGGTGTTAAACACCAGCTTACGATTGCTTATACACCTCAACAAAATGGTGTGGCGGAGAGAGCCAATCGTACCATAGGGAAAAAAGCACGAACAATGCTTCAAGAAGCAGGTCTTCCCGTTCGATTCTGGGCTGAAGCTGTAAATACAGCGGTGTATTTGAAAAACAGGAGTCCTACCATCGCAGTGAAGAACAAGACACCCGAGGAGGTGTGGAGTGACCATAAAATAGATTTGTCTAATCTTCGTGTGTTTGGTTGCAGAGCCTTTATGCATATCCCAGATGAAAAGAGAACCAAATGAGATGCGAGGGGTAAAGAGCTAGTGTTTGTAGGATACTGTGAAGAATCGAAAGGTTACAGATTAGTCAACCCTATGAATGGAGAGCTGCATAGAGCGAGAGATGTGGTATTTTTCGAAAACCAGATGAACCATAAATTTACTAAGACTGAAGAGGAAAGAAAGACTGCAACAATTCATCTATAGAATGATGAACAGAGACAAGTTGTTTATCAAGAAGAGACCGATCTTCAACGTGATAGAGATCAAACAGATGATATTAGAGACGCTGAATTCATGGAAGAGGAAGATGCACAGTGGACATCATTTGAAGAGAGGCAAGAGGAAGAACAACTTGTTGAAACAATACCTGTAGTAGAAGAGAGAAGATATCCACTCAGGAACAGAAAGCCTGTGGAGTTTAAGGATCATATCACCTATGAGGCGATAGTGGAAGAAAGAGATCCACTAACAGTTGAAGAGGCACTGTCGAGAAAAGACGCAAAACAGTGGAAAGTTGCTATTCAGGAGGAGCTGGATGCATTAAAGAAAAATCAAACCTGGGTGTTGGTAGAGCCAAACCAAGCAAGCAACATTATTGATTCGAAATGGTTGTTCCGAATCAAAATGGAGGCGGGAAATAAGACTCGGTATAAAGCTCATTTGGTTGCAAGAGGCTTCAGACAGAGAAAAGGTATTGATTACGATGAGACATTCTCCCCTGTTGTGCGTCATAGCTCTTTGAGGCTGTTAATAGCGCTAGCAGCCCAGATGAATCTTCAAATAAATCACATGGACGTGAAGACAGCGTTTCTAAATGGGAATTTAAATGAAGAAGTTTACATGCGTCAACCACCATATTTCAAAGAGAAAAGCAAGGAAGACCATGTATGCTTATTAAAGAGATCTCTTTATGGATTGAAACAGGCGCCACGTTCATGGAATTCTAAACTTCATTCAGAGCTAGAGAGTCTGAATTTCCATCGTTGCAAGAATGAACCATGTGTCTACACCAGGCGAATCGAGAATGATATGATAATACTTGCAGTTTATGTTGATGATATCCTAATCTTTTATAACAATGCAAGAGAAATGCAGAAGGTCAAGAAAGAACTTATGTCCAAATTCGAGATGAAAGATTTAGGAAAAGCTGAATTATTTTTAGGGATGCGGCTAAAGCAAGAGAATGGCCACATAAAGATTGACTAAGAAGAGTATATAGAGAAGCTTCTACGCAGATTTGGCATGGAGGACTGCAAGACAGTTGCCACACCTGCAGTACCTGGTCAACATTTCAAGAAGCCAGAGGGCTCACACACACCGAGTGACAAAATACCTTACAGAGAGTTGATAGGGTCACTGATGTACTTGGCTGTGTGTACGCGGCCAGACATTGCTCATGCTGTGAATATTATGAGTCAGTTCTGCAACTGCTATGAAGAGATTCATTGGAGTGCTGCCAAGAGGATTTTAAGGTACCTTAAAGGTACTAAGAACATGGGACTCGTGTACTCAAATGATGCCTGCAGTACAGAGATACAAGGTTTTTCTGATGCTGATCATGGAGGGAATATAATAGACAGAAAATATTATTCTGGAAATGTTTTCACATTGGCAGGAGGAGCAGTATCATGGCAGAGTGCTAAGCAGCGAAGTATAGCCATATCAACAGCAGAGGCTGAATATGTCAGCTTATCGGAAGCTGCTAAAGATGCCATATTTTTGAGAAGGTTCTTGGGGGAACTGGTGGCCACTCAAGAAAAGGCTATCACGATTTACACAGATAGTCAGTCAGCAATGGCCATAGCACAAAACCCAGTGCATCATCGACAGACCAAACATATTGATTTGCGATATCATTTTGTTAGAGAGGCCTTAGAGAAGGAGATTATCAAATTAAAATATCTGGCAACAAATGTGATGGTCGCTGACATTATGACAAAACCTGTGCCTAAGAGTAAGCATGAGTTTTGTCGTAAGGAGATGGGTGTGCAAGAGTGAGTCAGAGGGAAACGCTTGAGGAGGAGTGTTAAGAAGAGGTTTGCAAGCGTTAATCAGACTGGCTGGTATGAGAGATGACGGATGTTTGAATAGGTATGTTGTTAGGAACATTGTCTGTCACTGCTGTTATATTTTCTGTGTTGTCAAGTTGTAAAGAGAAACCAAAATATAAATTTCTATGTGCATATCTACATTGCCTTTTTAATAATCCACGGATAGCCAAGTCTCACCAGTTTACAATCTGTGATTTATGTGATTTTTTAAGAAATAAACATGTTTTTGTATCTTACCATTTTAATTTAATTTATAATCCTTGAAAAATATTTTTTAATGTACTAAGTGGAAGTTTTTTGTAAGCATTATTGCTTACAAAAAACTTCATGGTCACCCTAACCAAACATTCAGAACGTTTTGAAGGTTATAAGCGATACCGTACTACAGCTCCTGAAATATAAACCTAGGATTTTTTGTGTATTTTTACAAGTTTTGACAAATTCAAATCTGTGTTTTACAAAAAACTTCAGACCTCTGCGATGCTTTTTCAGCGAGATATCGGCGATAACGTATTTTTCACCGTTTTGATGGCGCGGCCATGGGTTTGTAGTCTTACAGCTCCTAAAATATAACCCTAGGACTTTTTGAAGTATTTTTACCAGTTTTGCCAAATTCAAATCTGTGTTTTACAAAAAACTTCAGACCTCTACGAAGCTTTTTCAGCGAGATATCGGCGATAACGTGTTATTCACCGTTTCGATGGCGCGGCCATGAGGTTTTAGTCTTACATCGCCTAAAATATAAACCTAGGATTTTTTTGTATATTTTTACAAATTTTTTACAAATTCAATCTGTTATTTACCTACCTAAATTGCAGGTGTCTGCAACGCTTAGTTTTAAAGATCTCCGTGGTCGCGCGGTTCTCCGTGTTTCGATGGCGCGGCCACGTTCAAACCCTTATAACTTTTTAACCATAACTTTGACAAATTTATGGTTTTGGGAATCAACTTTTACAAACTTTTGCAAAAACTTGGCATAGTATTTTTTTAAAAAAAAAAACGCCGTGTCCGCGCGGTCGAAACGGACAGCTCTATAACGCTGTAAGGCATTCATGAAAGTATAGTCAAGTCTTAGTGAAAACGGGCATAAGTCGGTATGCAGCATAATAATTGTAATTATTATGAGTACCGACGCTGTACTACAAAGGAATTTGGGTGAATTTCCTCATCACACTCGATGACCCGATTGCAAACGAAGTGGTGTGAAGATTTTAGATTAGCGCGGTAAAGCTTTGCTAAGATAAGTCATACTGTAGCTCTATAAACAGCTCACCTCTCGTAGGTGGGCATAAAAAAGTATAGGTAATCGAAGGTTACAATACAAAGGTGCACTGTTCTAGGAACACATTAAACATTTACGACGACTTGGCAGAATGACCCGTCTATATAGATGCTCTGTGACACAGTCCGACCGATACTATTTCAAGTTTCGATCAATACGAAACTCGAGACAGCGTCAGAGATGTTCACATGTCAGATGCACTATAACATGTTTACGGGACCGTTCGCCTGTAATATAACAGTTTTCAAGTAGGTACCTATTAAATCAGTGAAGAGAACCGAGTACCGTATAACAGAACAGTGCGCACAGCGGAACCTGCAACGATACAATTTGTACCAATCACTTTCTGTACAAAATCGAATCTTAGATTGTCACATTACAGGCAAATGCTCCTTTACCGGGAGCTTCTGACTATTTGTAACGTAGTACCTAATACTTAAAATCGAATCTTGTAATTTTTATGTTACTTAGAGGCGAATGCTCCGGTGAGGGAGCGCATAATTTACCAAAATCTATTGTCCAAACAGGCACGTGAAAAGCTTTCTTATCGAATATGCACTTATATTTTTCTTCACCTAAATCTATAAAATACAGTACTATCAACCCAAGAAAAGTATTAAAAGTTAAGTTCAACTAGGTACTGCTTGTCGCTTAAAAATAATATTAAACTCCTGCAATTTTCTACGAGTTCAAATGTCCGTAGCTGTCGCGGCCATGATGTGACGTCATTTACCACAATCTGCCTTGTTTACGTTCAATTTTTTGCCCTCAATGGAATAATTTTACTTAATGTATGTGCTTTATTTAAGTAAAAATTGCATTAACATATTTTAATAAAATCTTAGTGAAACTTTAAGCACTTTTCATATAAAAGTGTTAACTTTACTGGAATTATATCCTAAATCGTGCACATGGTGTGCACGATTTAGGCCATAATTGCTGGACACACGACAGTCATCATTTTGCAATGCACTAAGTACTCTCCTTGTAAATTGAGTACTCTTCCGATGTTGTATTGTGTGCCCAATCTGGCCTGGAACGGCCACCAATACAGAGATAAAAGCCCAGCTCGGAGACTTCCCCAGTTTTCATACTTGCACCGACCGCACATTGGTATAATTCTAATTGCATGAATAACAACATAACATATATATATATATATGTGTCGCATCCGGTCATGAGTAGGGACGGGCGAATGGATCGAAAGCGCGCCAGTGGGGACATCACGCGACCTACTCCCCACCATAGCGGCTTTTACAGAGTCCTGATGTTGACACCTCGCGGCGAGGCAGACATTCTGGGTCTGATCGCAGCGGAGTTAAGACGTCTTGAAACTGTACCCGATTCATTGTGCCTGGTGTTAATGTGTGAAAGTGTATTGTCAAGTTATTTGTTAGACTCAGTGTATCTGATTGAAAAGAGTAACCATGGAGTTTCTTGCCAGTTCTTCTCCATAGAAACTACCTACCCGAACCGTGCAATGCGAAATAAAATAGTGTTTCGCATCCAGTGTGTTTTCATAGCACGAAACCCGTGTTCTGCCCACATAAGCTCGAACTTAGCGAAATAAATTCCTGACAAACTCCGACATATGTATAAATATATTGGGGCCTCCCTGTCAACAGTATTTCCGCGTATACCGTTTTATGTTTAGAAATAATATAACATAGCTTGTAATAATGCATCAGCGAATGCATTTGTGTAAATTAACTGTTCCTAGCCACGCTCTCATTTTTCCATTGTTTCTCCAACACTCCGCGGTGACTCGGCACGCTTTCACAGGGTCATTTTATGACCGTTTTTGTGCAAATGTATAGATTGTTTACAGTATCCTTTTGGATGCTTTACTTTAACCATGGTTTACTATTTCCAGATGTGGCTTGGCAATTGTTTGTTGCACGGAGAAATCGGATATTTTAACGTTTAGAATTCTTTGAAAGGCCTGTCCTGTGCGTTTACCCTTCAAAATAAGGGATTTATCGTTTTACGAGTAGTCCGACATTGTCTTACAATTCTAGAAAGGACAAGCGGACAAACAAAGGACGTTGCGCCATTAATTACGATAACTTGTCAAACCATCAAATAGAAATCCAAACATCATCTGCTTAGCCTTTTCCCAAGTTTTTATTGGGGTCGGCTTCCAGTCTAACCGGATGCAGCTGAATACCAGTATTTTACATGGAGCGACTGCCTATCTGACCTCCACAACCCAGTTAGTACCGGGTAATATGATACCCCTTGGTAAGACTGGTTGTCAGACTTTTTGGGCAACTGACTACCTGTAACGACTTGTCAAAGATCACAAATGACAGCCGGGACCAACAGCTTAACGTGCTTTCCGAGGCACGGAGGAAACTCGGTATGTAATGGGCAAGCACGGCTTAACCTAAAGATCGACCTGAGCGGCTGTTATTATTTAGCCACGAGCTCCTCCAAATAGAAATCCAAACGTGTGTTGATTTTAAAATAAAAATCAAGACTAAGATATTCGATTAATGAAGAACATGGAATCACGCTTGCAAAACTGCACAAGCCAAGTGTATCAAAAACTGTTACCCCAGAGCATTCGCAATCAAGCAACTAGGCGAAGCAAGACACAATCTGAAAAATATAAGAAATAAAGAAGAAGAGAAAAGAGAGAGTGAATCGGAGTCGGGCTATGATAGTTGGCGGCCACGTAAGTACGTTTGAAGACTTTGAAGAGCCGCCAAGGTCGCCGTCGACCATCGTTGCCGCGCACCCTCAGGTACGGTGCACCCGTGGCTGGGACCGATCCTGCCGGCCCCGCACTCGCGACCGGGCGCCGCTGCGAGCAGGGCTGCTCTAACCAAGTCGGAAAGTGCGTCCGCCGCACCTGCACCACGCCCCCGGGCGAGTACCGCTACCGCGACCGCGTAAGAGTACGGAGATTCGATCGCGACGCCGTCCACGTGCTATTCTCCCGCACAAGACCTCGCGCTACAGGACTCGGTTAAAACGATGACGGCCGCGCGCGAAGATTCTCTGAGGAATACAGCAAGCACAATACGTTCGAGATGATCGTACAGCAGCGAAGTGGCACGAGTTAAGAAGGCTGAATACGAGGCACAGAAGAGAATCGCTGCGATACGTAACGAACAACTAGAGATTGAAAAGGCGCTCGTCACCAAACAGTACGAATACGAAGTAACCGATACTTCGATTACCGAATCGAGGCGGAAGTAGAGGTAGAGTAGAAGTAGAGTAGAGACTTCTTCTCCACAGTAGCCGAAAACAACAGATTCACAAAAAGGGACCCCACTAAACTAAAAAATCAACATTGCAATAGTACTCTTCACTATAAAAACAGTTACCTTAAGTCAAAGTCCATTAAAATCTACAACCACATCCCGAAAGCTATAAGAGAGTCACCACTGCATTTCTTCAAAAAAAAGTTGAAATTGTGGTTAAGTACTTCAAAAGGCTTTTTACTCAGTAAAAGAATTTCTTGAAGATGTTAAATATAAATAGGTATCAGATATTGTTATACAAGTTTTCATGTTAATTTTTTATAAGTAGGTACCTAAGGTTAATGTTGTGTTATATTACTTTAATATTAGAATAAAGAGTTTTACACGTTTTAGTTTTGTTTTTTGATTTTGTATTTTATTTGAATGTAAGTAGGTAAGCTAAGATTAGATAAATGTGCGTAAAAAGTTACAATGTAAAATTACACATGTATTACACATGTGTGATGTTATTCGTATGCCGCGTCTAGCAGCGGATATGTCCTGTCCTGCTATTTTTATTTAACAACTCTGTGCCTACCATATCCGACGAATAAATGTCTTTGTCTTTTTTTTTTTTTTTTTTTTTTTTTTTTTTAAGGGACAAGCCCGCCACACTGTTCCCAACCACTGTAACTCCTGAAAGCCAGAATCAACAGTGGCGACCACCAGAAAAGCGCCGAGACAATGAAGCTCGACGAAGTCCCAGAGAATGAATTTAACTGTCTTGGATCCCGCAACGAAATTAATCAGAAAAGTATAGCGGAGGAGTAGGAAAATCTGTAATTTCCACTTCCCTCCATATCAGCAGGAGACACAAAGAAACAAGGCCAATAGGCACAAAGGGACGTTCACAACTGGGATAGGCCCAGTTGCCTAGCACCACAGATAAAATATTAACATTAATGGGTCCTAAGTTGTGAGCAGTTATATTTGATTCCAATAATAGGTATGGCAAAAACGCTTGAACGCACGGAAATTTGTTCTAGTTTCTACAAGGTCTGTGTAGTAAATAACTCCGGATGTAACCTGTACACTATCCAACATAATATTGCGTTCATTCTGCCAAAGACTGCACTCCCATAAAATATGATGTGCTGATTGTTCATATTCGCAGTCAGATGTGGAACATTATGTTCGCGTACATGTTTCATCGTCAGTAGTATTTGTTTCACTGACATTTTCGCTAAGGTGATATATTCACTGGGTGGCTTATCTTTGTCTTGTCTTTGAGGCCCGGGAAGAGGGCTCAGTGCACAGGAGTGAGGACCGGGTGGACGAGTGGCTTCAAAATATCGACCGGAGCCACCTCCCAGTCCCGAAACAAGTACTAGAACAGCAGCCCCAGCGTCCTACCGCCCGGCACGCGTTTCAAGAATTTACCACGTGCGAAGGAAATACCACGTGCAACAAGCCCGCCACATGTGTCGACGCCATAACCCCCGACAGACATGAACAAAGAAGACAACGATCGGTCTCGCGGTCGCCCATCCGAAGAGAGCGTCGCGTAGGGATATAACAGTTTGCCGATACGTTGGTGGACGAAATGATTCGAGTACGACCGCCTCCGCAACAAGTGACTGAACTACCTGTCTTCACGGAGCGGCCATTGAGTGGATGCCGTTCAAAGCAGCGTACGTCGACTCATCGAGCATTTACAAGTTTACCGAGATTGAGAACTTGGCAAGATTGCGAAACTGTATCAAGGGTGAAGCAGGCAGCAACGGGCACATCCTCCGACGACCAGAGCCTCACTTACTGCACGCAGCTATTAGATACAAGGCGAAACGGCTAATAGTTAGAAGACCAATATATATATGGAACGAACGAGTCACTCCACAAGACATGGATAATTTCAATAAAAGCTAAGAAGATGGATTCAGTTAGAAGCAGATAAAGAAAAATTCAAATCAGCCACCCAGTGAATATATCACCTTAGCGAAAATGTCAGTGAAACAAATACTACTGACGATGAAACATGTACGCGAACATAATTTTGTTACATAAGACGAGCCGGAATCCCAACCACCAGAAACGAATATGATTCTCCAATTATAGAAGAGACCAATCAAACGAAGGTCAAAACAGCAATGCTCATCCCTATAAATTATACCTGTCTTTACCACTATTCCTATATTGGCTGACTAGCTTCTGCTCGCGACTTCGTACGCGGAACCTGTTCAGGCGCGGATACAGGATTTCCTTTAAGGGGGGAACTTTTGGAAAATTCATTAAAAAAATTAATATAGGTACTTTTGATAATAAATGGGTATTACTTTACAGAAATCCATGATATAAGGGGGCCGCCAGCTTTTGGGCCAGGGGAGGGAGCGTAGCGAGATATTCTTACGACACCTTGCCTAGGACAAGTTATAATGGTTTCGAACGTTCATATAGGAGTTACTTGGTCGAATATTAGATAAATTCAAGAGAAAATAATTTGTAGAGCGAGCGAAGCGAGCTCGGAAATTTCAGTTTTCCTACCGACCTACTGGAGTTACCTGGGCCTCTTATAGACAAAGTTAAGGCTCATAAAAAATCAGGCTTCAAGAGCGAGCGCAGTGAGCTCGAAATTTATTACAACATTGCCACATATTAATTGCATGTATTTACATATAAGACCTCGGGGCAAGGGGCTCCTAATTTATTTCAGGCTCTGTCTATTGTAAAGATCGATCATTCAAAAATCCAATAGGAGTGCCAATCCAGAGGTAGAAAAAGTAGTAAAATAAATGTTTTTTCGCAGGGTTAAACAATATCTTAATTTCAGTGATTCTATTTTACGCTAAAATTTATTACGTATAATACCATTCTATGGGATCAGGCAGGAAAAGCTATAACTTTTAAAAATCCTGAGCCACTAGGGGCAGCTGCCTCCTCCTGGCGACGCCCATGACAAGATATACAACTAGAATATTTAGTTTAAATTCCGTCAAACTAGTTCAAGTTTGGCTAATGACGTATTTGGTCTGGTTCAGGTGGGGGCAATCGCACCCATTGCCCCCCCCCTGTATCCGCGCCTGAACCTGTTGCTTATGTCAGCGACAACGGGGTCGTCAAAATCGAAGATCTGATACGTCTGATGTCGAAGCGCAATTCTCTATCCGTGAAAGTCTCCGACTCGCGAGACAATGCGTGACGTTCACGATCAGCAGTCAGTCGCGCATCACGTTCCCCACTTGTCTCTAGATACCTAGAAGTCGATGTGTAGATACGCTGAGAACTCAAGCGTAATTCTCTTTCCGTGAACGTCTCCAACTCGCGAGACAATGCAGACGTTCACGATCAGCGGTCAGTCGCGCATTATATTCTTCACTGGTATCTAGAGACCTGGATAGATACTTAAATACGCTGAGAACGCAGGCGTGCTTCGCGATCCGAAGAGGTTTCCACGGAGCGAATTGAAGCCTGATGTTCTCGAACAGCATCAAGTCTCTCCTGACGCTCTTCGGTAGATTCTTAGGATCTTATGATCCTCAATCTTTTAGCTCCTTTGGAACATTGGGAAAGATTTGACCTCTTTCTAGGCATGGTTATAGTTCGTCATTCCTATATGGTGTAGCTGGGCTCTCGGAGTTCCACAACAGGTGTTCCAGATCTTCGATTTTTATAAGTCAACAGAGAGTTCTCATCAGATTGAACAACTTTTGCTAAAACGTCATTCCTATATATGTAAGTGTAGCTGGGCTCTTGGAGTTCCACATCAGGTGTTCCGGATCTTCAAATTTATTCTCTCAGTAGAAAATTCTCATCACGTGGAACAATTTTTGCTGTGGTACCATTTTTGTATCTCTTATAGTTTTGCTGGTCTGTTGCGGTTCTGCATCAGGTGTTCAAGTTTCCAAGATAAATTATAGCCTATATCTTGTCCAGACTTAATACCTATACAACAACAAAAAAAACATTCAAATCCGTCCAGTAGTTCCGAAGATTAGCGTGTACAAACAAACAGACCCACAGACAAACAGACAAACAGACAGATATTTTTTTTTGGATTCGTGCTGTTTCTAAACCCCCCTCAATTATTTCTTTTTTAATATATTCAATGTACAGACACAGTTTTTTTACTGTTTTATTATATGTTATGTATTATGTATATAATATATATATATATAATTATATGTATATAGATTATTATATGTATAGATAGATATAGATATAGATTGTGCCCGACTGGCTGCGGTTGGTCGGGCTTCCTTTCCCATCCCAGAGCATGTCTTTCCTTACAAAAAAGTGCCCCCTGGTGTATCCGGCTTGTCCGGGTCAGGCTTGCTCCTGGCTGGGTGTGGTGCTCAATCATCATCATCATCATCATCATATAATTCTTGAGTTATTTAAGATTTTGCTGTGGTACCGTTTTGGGATTTCCCAGATCTCGAAAACGGCTCAACGCAGAAGATTGAAAAAAATACCAATAAGAGACCTTATCTTGTTAATTTTTTTTTAAACATTCGTTTTTGATTTGGTTGTCGTAAACCAATGGAATTAAATGATTTCAAAAATCAGATAAAAACGGATTTGCGAGTAAACCAAAACACTTGAAATCAAATAAACAGCTGTAAAAAATACCCATGGTAGACACTTACTACGTCAAGTATAAGTAGATTATGTAACTTTATACGATATGAAGATAAAAACAAAATTGATTATATTTAGACTTGTCGTACTTTAGAGATGAAATACGCAGTTCCCATATAATATTAAGAAACGTGGCATACTTTAAACAAATTAAAATTATTTATGAACATTAATTCCTGTTAATTTCTTTCAATTAATCGCTTTCAGCTTTCAATTACGGCTGTAATGAAAGTTATATCAAAATCAAGAATATGTCAGAAATTCTCTAATAAGCCGACCAAATTAAAAAGGTCACGTAAAAGCGGCCGCACCATACGTACGAGTAGTCTTTGCAAATTAGCAACTTAGTGTCCGATGTTTTGTACAGTTAAGCAGAAAAACGTTTTACGTGTAACCGATTTTTTAATTTTCCACGTGCAGGTACCATATTACACATTTTCTACTAGTTTTCTATTTTATAAATGAAAATCATATTATCATATCATTGACGTGATAAGTGTCCATGGGTATTTTTTACAGCTGTTTATTTGGTTATAAGTGTTTTTGTTTACTTGCAAATCCGTTTTTATCTGATTTTTGATACCATTTAATTCCATTGGTTTACGACAACCAAATCAAAAACTAATGTTTAAAAAAAAATAAACAAATTAAGGTCTCTTATTCGTATTTTGATCTTCTGCGTTGAGCCGTTTTCGAGATCTGGGAAATCCCAAAACGTTACCACAACAAAATCTTAAATAACTCAAGAATCATACCACACACAAATTTTGCTATTTACAAACATTTACTACGCAACAAAAGCTATCTAATCATGTATTTGGTTCCGGGCTAAGCGAATTTTTGAAAATCGATTTTGCCAGGATAACGTTTCAAACGTTAGGTACCTACTCCAGCAAAATGTGTTTTTCTAAAATAACTTTAAAACTACAATTCACACAAATTTTGCTACTATTAAACAAATTGCTCTTTACGCTAATTATTTTTTATGATCTTATCTCATCTCTCAAATCCACAACATTTTGCCAGGGTTACGCACACTCAAAAATATGCTACATCAAACAGTAAATTGTAAAATAAGTGATGTATTAGCAACTTAAACAAGTGTACTGCAATGTTTTTAGGGGTCAATACAAGGCATTTTTAATAAATAAAAAGAGTTTTGTATTTCATGCATATTCCCTATTCAGATTTGTAAACTAAAGGCTTACCTACCTGTAATTATAGGCAATATGTGCTCCATATCCGATACGGTCTTTGGCCGAGACCTCAGTATAGGTCGACGCGAAAGTCTCGCAGGTAGAGCTTGCTGCGGTGGTGGAGATACCTTCGGCAGAGATGGCGATAATACTCGCCCGGCTAGCACGCGCCGCTCAGGGGATGAACTAGGTGACCTAAAATAGCAAAGCATATAACAGTATTGTAGACTTGAGAGGAAGGCTATACCTAGGTAGGCGGCGGCCGAAGCGATGACACGCGGGGTTGCGATAGTCGTTGAGAGGATCCGGCAATTGGGTCTCGAGGTGGCATTGCACAAGTCCGAGGCCATGTGCTTTCATGGGCCTCGGAATGCGCCACCTCCGGGATCCTTACTCACGGTAGGAGGGGTATCCATCGGTGTCGAGTCGAATTTGAAGTACCTAGGACTCGTCCTCGACAGCCGGTGGAACTTCGTGGAGCACTTCCGACGTTTGGCCCCCAAACTGGAACGGACTGGGGCTGCCTTCAGGCGGCTCCTGCCCAACCTGGGGGGGCCGAACGCCTCCTGCCGGAGGCTCTACGCGGGAGTCGTGCGGTCCATGGCCATTTACGGGGCCCCGGTGTGGGCGCGTTCTTTGAGGCGGCGTGCCGCCCACTATTTGAACGCGCCCCAAAAGGTGGTAGCCGTAAGGCTGGCCCGGGGCTACCGCACGATCTCCCGCGAGGCGGCGAGCCTCCTTGCCGGATTGCCGCCATGGGATCTGGAGGCAATAGTCCTCGCGCGCCTACATGAATGGCGCGCGGAGGCGCTACGCCGGGGGGAAACTCCGCTGCAGCGACAAATTGTCGCTCAGCGGACAGACTTCCGGCGGGATCTCATGGCGACATGGAGAGAGCGACTGTCGCAACCCCGCGCAGGGCACGCCACGATAGTGGCGATAAGTCCCCTCTTTGAGGAGTGGCTTGAGAGACGCCACGGCGTCCTCACCTTCCGCCTGACGCAGGTTCCTTACCGGACACGGAGTGTTCGGGAGGTTCCTGCACCGAATCGGGCAGGAGGAAACGCCCGGGTGCTTCCATTGTGAGGATCGACCGGAGGACACGGTGGAACACACGGTGGAGGTGTGCCCCGCGTGGGCGGAGCACCGCCGTGTCCTCGAAGCGGCGATCGGCGGCGGCGACCTCTCGCGTCCGGCCCTGGTGCAAGCCATGGTCCGGAGCGAGACGGAATAGGACGCCGTCACCTCCTTCTGCGAAGCAGTAATGCTAGAGAAGGAGGTGGCGGAACGTGAGAGGGAGAGAACCTCTCAACGTCCCGGCCGCCGCGGGAGACGCCCCGGGCGTCGGGGGCCACCACCACGTGGCCCCCGGCCACCGTAGGCGCGGGACTGTGGACGGTGGGCTATGGGCTAGCTCGCCGTCCATCCGTCTCATGACGACAGGCCGTGTCGACGGCGCGTTCGTGTTCCACGCGCGCCTCAAAGAGAGTCAGCAAAAGGGAAGGGGTCCGTAAGGACCGATGCCTGCCGGGGTTGCGGGACTATTCGAAAGAGATACCGTGGCCCCGGAACACAAAGGGCGATGAAGGAACATGGATGGGTTTTAGTCAGTAAAAGTCTGACACCCCCTCCTGCTCCGCCCAGAGCGGGAGGAGTTATTTGATGATTTCCCATCAGAAAAAAAAAAAGGCTATACCTAGGTATACCTACTCGTCCAGGTATTACGACACTGCAAAGGCGAATTCATTGAGGTTTCTTAGATGAAGCCCTAAGAGTCAAAGTTGTTTGTAACAAAGCTCATTGTTTCTGTAATTTCCTCGAATGTTTACTTTTCCGGCTTCTCTTTTATAAAGTTCTTTTCAATACACTTCCTCGAAAAATGGTCCATAACGCACTACGATTAGGTACAACATGCAATGTATTTCACACACGTGCGTTTTTTTCCATTTTCCCGCACGCGCGGGAATGAAAATTGCCACAGATAACTATACCTAGTCCAAATTGGTTCAATGCCTATAGTCTGAGGTGAATGTTTTTTTCTTATTTCGGCAAAGCACTACGCGTCTTTACGGTATAAATATTTTTTGAATA
This sequence comes from Xestia xanthographa, assembly GCA_905147715.2. Taxonomy (NCBI): domain Eukaryota; kingdom Metazoa; phylum Arthropoda; class Insecta; order Lepidoptera; family Noctuidae; genus Xestia; species Xestia xanthographa. The sequence goes on from LR990655.1 coordinate 8,117,532, forward strand.
TTGAAATTGTGTTTATAAATAGAATATCATAAATAAACATGATTATTAAAAAGTAATAGTTATTTTTATACACAAATTAACATGTATTTGTGTTCTGAATTCAAAATATAAAATAAATCTATTTTTTATATTAGGCTGTTTAACGGCTTTATACCTTTGCCTCTCCTTCAACCTGGCGACAGCAGAGCGCGAAAAAACTTTTTTGCTAAAAATAAAACCGACTTCAAAAAACACAAAAAAGTGAAAAATAACTTTAGCTTCAGGAGTCGGTGACTTGTGTTTGATTGTTTTTTTTTTTGTCACCGACTTCTGAAGTAAAGTTATTTTTCACTTTTTTGTGTTTTTTGAAGTCGGTTTTATTTTTTGCAAAAAAGTTTTTTATTTTTCCATTTTTAGTTGTTCCCAAACAAATATTTGCCATGAATTTATTTGACATTGTTACCAATACATGTCATGGTAATAGGCGTGAGCAGCGGTGGCTCAGTGGTGGCGGCCCCGACTTACGAACAGTAAGTAGTGGGTTCGAACCCAGACAGACGTATTACTTTGTGTAATTTATTTCATCACCACTGCTCTCAAAACGGTGAAGGAAAACATCGCCTTGTCCCAGCAGTGGGCACATTAATAGGCTGATGATGAATAGGTGTATCCCCAATATATGGAACTTAACATACCTTTTTTTTTTCGGATGGGAAATCATCAAATTATTCCCCCTCCCGCTCTGGGCGGAGTGGAAAGAAGTGTCAGACTTTTACTGACTAAAACCCATTCATGTTCCTTCTTAGCCCTTTGTGTTCCAGGGCCACACTATCTCTTTAGAACAGTCCCTTTTGCTGACATCTCATTGAGGCGCGTGCGGAACATAAACGAACTGTCGAAATCTGGGTGTATTGTACACATCTGTGTACCCCCTCAGAGCATACAGGCGTGATGTTACGTCATTTGAGACGCACGCGGAACACGATTGCGCCAACTTAAAACACCTACCTTTCTAAATCTGGGTGTATTGTACACATCTGCGTACCCCCTCAGAGCATACAGGCGTGATGTTACGTCATGATGTTGTATAAACAATAAAAATCCAAGCGATTGCAACATTCACGGCACATTTGCCGTCTATTTTTGAAGAGTTCCATTGTATATCTCCGAAGATCAGCATCAGATGTTATTAAATGGGACCACACGGGAAGCACCAGCTTTCAAATAAAAAAAGAATCATCGAAATCGGTTCACCCCGTCGTCGAAAGTTCTGAGGTAACAAACACAAAAAAAAATACAGTCGAATTGGGAACCTCCTCTTTTTGGAAGTCGATTGAAAAAAAAGAAAATTAAAATCATAGTTTATTAGACTTCGTGATAAAAATATTTTTCGTTATATTTTATTTTATTTCTTCAAAAGTGTATTGAAAAACGTCGTTTGATACACGTGGACATTTGTTATTGCATTCGAGGCGGAATTATATTGTGTGTTTTTGAGTCGAGAACTGCAGTAACAAACTTTCTCCACTTGTATCAAAATGTACTATTGTATGTTTTCCTTCATAAAGGTTAAACTTTTATGTTTTACAAGATGGACAATTTACGCAACTTGTTCTGCCTGAAGTTATTCTATTGAAAACGGAAAATAAAAGTTTTTCGACACTTTAGGCGCAGATAGGTAGGTGCTAGGTGTACTTTTGGTGCTTTAGTCGGTGCCTGTTAAGATCGCAATAGCGGTCACTGCCCTTTCCCTAATATCTCTTCCAAAGAAACAAAACAAATTAACCATGTATCGTTTTTCATTAGAAATAATGTTGAAGATCACGGTATGACGATTCAAGACTTGAACAGGCTTCCCTATTTTTGGATTTCAAAGTTAAGAACTTTAATTAATGTAGATGGGTCAATGACCGCTATTGCAATCTTAACTGGCACCAACTTTTTAAGTTCAGAGGTACAAGATCACGACCTGATTTTTGTTTAGGTAACTAGGTACCTATGGGCTATGAGAATCTAACAATTTCATATAAATAACAGTTTGCCAAAATTTTCTGATCTACAGTGCAGGTAGTTTCTGGTTTTGCTACCAGAAATTCCATTAATAAGTACCTACCCTGCTCAAAGTCTGCGATATTTTTATGACCTTGTTTGAATATTTCTGACCTGTCGCGTTCAATAACAGGTCGTCTCCGCCGCCGTCTGCCCCTTTGATCTTTCTTCTTACTTCGTCCTACTCGTGGGGGAATGACCCCAATATGTCGATAGTAGTCGCACAGAGATTTCGCTAGAGATTTGCCTATTTTTATATCTGATTGCCTTGTTAAGTGAATTTTTAATTAAATAATTCAAGCGTTCAGTAAGTATTCGATACCCGCAGTAAACTAAAAATACCTATGCGTTAGTTCGAAATGAAAGTAAAAAAAATAAAATAAGGTGCGAAATGTGGGTTAACTATATCTAAAACCTACATATAAAATAAGCCACCACCTCTGCCTAACCCTGCGGGTATTACAGGTGTAATATTATGTTGAAGTCTTTTTTCTTTCACAATTTATCTTTACTAATATTATAAAGAGGAAAGTTTTTTTGTTTCTTTGTTTGTATCGAATAAAGTCCGAAACTACTGGGCTGATTTTAACTATTTTTTCACCAATTGAAAGCTAAATTATCAAAAAGTAAAATTAGCTATAATTTATTTAAAAAAAAATAGAACTCGAAACTTACGCGGGTGAAACATCGTGGCGCAGCTAGTTTCAATACATAGTGTATCTTACAATTGGAAAAATTATTTAATAAAAGGATACATGCGTCTTCTGTATAATGAATATAAGGTCCTCTGGGGGATAATCTTCGCCCTCCTAAGGAGACCAGAAGCGTGTAGGCATCAATGGAGCCCGTGGGCAGAGCCCTACGAGCTGTGCCGGCTAACATGGAGTCTGCGTTGAAGAAGCACGCTTCAGGTCGCCAGGCCTCTATACGGGTCCCCAAAAATTTCGGAAGCACTGCCTGACGTTCAAACCTGGGTAGTAGATAGATTAATTAGTAATACATCTCCAAATGAAGACACCCAATAGTAGATAGACCACGGAATATGGTAGGTAGGCAGTTGCTTAGTGTTTAGTCATTAGTGCTTACCTAAGTAAACTTTTGTTATTGTGTATTTATAATGGCTTATAGAAACGTGCCTTTCAGCAATAGGTACCTACCTATATTTACAAATCTTGCCTGAAGTTATTGTAAGGCATTGTTTTGAAGGTATGACGCAAATTCGCTCGCCAGGGACAAAAAACAAAAAGTTTTCGATGATTGCACAACTTACAGACTTGTTGCTTGGCGCTCACGTGGCTTTTCACAAATCACTCTACGCTTGTGCAATTGGTACCACTGTAGGTACCGTAACAGTTGGTTAACACATACGTCATCTGGTTTGCTGAATTTGAATGCATTTGATTTTCAGATACCTAAGTCCTACTTAGGTGAAACACAAGCGAGTCGGTTATTATGCAGGCAGGACTAAAAGAAACATTTTATTTATTTAAACTTTATTTATCCATACTAGTTAGATACTTAGTTACTAAAAAAAAAACATATGATATATTTTATTGTATAGGGGTATAAAGCCTCCTCCAACTTTTTCCATTTCTGTTTATCTTGGGCGGTGTACATCCAGTTTTTCCCAGCCGCTTTTACGATGTCGTCAACTCATCGTTTCTTTTGCCGTCCTCTTTGTCTTCTTCCAGTGGGACCGAGCCACTTTGTTGTTTGTAATGTCCATCTGTTATCCTGGTACCTAGCAATATGGCCTGCCCACTTCCACTTCAGTGTCATGGCTTGTTGCAATACATCCCTGAGTTTTGTTTTATTGCGTATGTCAGAATTTCGTGTTTTATCTATTCTCTTAGTTTCAGCATGCTTCTTCCCATGGCGTGCTGGCACGAGAGGATTTTGTTTTTAGTCTTGTTAGTGAAAGTCCAAGTCTGACTTGCATATGTTAAAAAGAAACATATAGGTTCTTAAAAACCACTAGAAACATCCCTGGTGGCCTACCATGACGTCTTAAAGCAGGATCGTTTTATTCTTGTTCGAGTGTGGGTAAGAGACGGAGCTATAGAGGACGTCTAGCGCCATCTCTTTCCCTCACTGGAATGAAATTAAAACGATGGTAAGCCAGTAAGCCACCTGAAATATCAATGCCTATCTCATCTTATAACCAAATACCAGTTCACCAAACGTCATTAGTGCTTTATGAAAATTATATTAAAAAAAAAACGAAGTAAAATGAGAAGAGAAAGCGATATTCTATCCTATGAAAAAAACAACAAAATAGGTATACCTATTACCCGCGATCAGTTATGGTAGGCTGGTAACCCACCTGTAAACATCGTCGTAGGAGTTCCCTCGAACAAATACACCCTCATGGCTTATGTCTGCGTGAATGTCAATGATGAAATCCAACTGCACGGTCTGAAAATGGAGATTTCGTAGCAAATAGTACTTATGTAGTAAATAGGTAGGTACATAGCCTATAATAATATTGGTTACGTGGTTCCTATGCAATAGAAAAAGTCAACAGTCAAATTTAGGCCTCTGGCACAGGTTCATGACAATTCTCCGAACAACTTAATCACACATCAATATACGTTCTTTGACGTTCTAGGTTCGATGTAGATTTATTAAGTACTAGCTGACATCCCGCGGTTTCACCCGCGTAGTTCCTGTTCCCGTGGGAGTACGGGAATAAAATATAGCATAAAGCACTCACAAATAATATAGCTTTCTACCAGTGAAACAATTTATAAAATTGGTTCATTACTTCCGGAGATTACCCCCTACATACAAACTTACAAACAAATGTTACCCTTACCTCTTTATAATATTATTATAGTATAGTATAGACTAACTAGCGGACGTCACGCGGTTTCACCCGCGTAGTTCCCGTTCCCGTGGGAGTACGAGGATAAAATATAGCTTTATGTTACTCAGGGTGAAATTGGCTTTCTAATAGTGAAAGAATTTTTGAAATCGGCGTAGTAGTTTTTGAGTTTATTCATTACAAACATACAAAAATACAAATCATTCCTCTTTATAATATTAGTGTAGATGTATGTCCGTAGTTACCTTCTCAGAAGCAAGTTTCTTGAGGAGATCGTTAACGGCCACTAGGGCGGGATGCGCGTAGCTGGTGGCTCGGTTCCAACTTCGGTTGAGGTCGCCGCCGAGCAGGTCCGACCGCTGGTTGCCGAGGAACACTCCGTCTGGATTCAGCATCGGTATGACCTAGTAACGTACATAAATGTAGGTTAGTAAATGTTACCGAAAAAAAGTATGACTAATTATGCGGTTTGTAAAATATTTAGGTAGGTACTATACACTTATGCCTTAGGTTAGGTATGTTTAATTTGTTACCTACGTGGACTGTGAGCTAGTAAATAATAGATATGGATAAACTAGCTTCTGCCAGCGGTTTCGCCCGCGTGAAGTTTGATAATTGTCCCATGGGATCTTACTACCGAGATATAAAGTTTCATATGTGATAATCCAGGCAATAAACTATCTGTGTGCAAAATTTCAACCAAATCCGTTCAGTAGTTTTTGCGTGAAAGAGTAACAGACATCCATACATCTATACCCACAAACTTTCGCATTTATAATATTAGTAGGATAATATAGGTCAGTAGGGTTATCAGCTGTTATGGTGTAGGTAATTCTTCTTACCTCTAACACAATGTTGCTTCTCAAAGCTACTGCCTTTTCCGATGAGCCCAGCAAGAAGTCCAGTAAGCCTGCACAAGTTAAGTCATTATGGCAACAAATATGTGAAGTTTTATAACCAGCTAAATAAACTCTAATTAATCGGTACCTTGACACACAAATGACGAAGGCGGTTCTCCACCGTGTGTCCTCGCTATGATGAGAACGACCCGTTTCTTTGGCTCTGCTGGTTTTATTTTAGTTAGTATCACAGGATTCACAGGTTCCTCTTTAACATCTTCTGTTTTTTCTTTCAAATTATAGTCTCCAATTGTCACGAGGTCAATACGACGTTTTTGCTGAAACAATAGAATTTCAGAAGCGCGAGATCTCTGGTTAACCTTAGATAAGAATTGATAAAGCTAAGAAGGAAATGTTTTCGTTCGATTTTCAGCTTGAGATAAGGTGTTATTTCCATTGAACAAAGCAACATTATTTCGTCCAGACAGATTCATATAAATATATCCAATATGCGGGGACGGGGATCTTCAACCCATTTTGCCTCTATACAGGAGCTAAACGCGAATTTTATAAAGCAAAAAGCATATGATTCACTGCAATAAACAAACCCAGAAAAATATATTATATTCTTCAGGATATATGCTAGTATGATAGTGTTTTGAAAACATAATACAAGTAATTTTACTCGATAAAAAAAAAATCACGAACTCATCTCTAAAAATTTCTTTTATCGAGAAAAAACCATACTAAAATACATGCGATAATTGTGATTTTTTGGCAAATAATTCTACAAGCAACATAATTAGCAAGATCACTATCTTTCTCTTTTATTTTTTTAGTCGAATCAATAGATTTTTTTGTAAATCGCAAAAAAACCAGTCATTTCGCACTATTCGGCCCGCAGTGACTGACGTAACAACTACTTTTTAGTGCAAGCTGATTAGAACTTTATTCTAACAGTATTTCAAACGAAGTTTGAACCACTACAAATAAAGTTGCTAATTTAGCTCCTGTAGTCGCCTTAATACTATTCTCTTAAACTCACGGTAGTCTGAGCAATAGACTGCCTTGTGGCAAAGGCCTGAGCCCTCTTCTCCCACACAGCCAGGTGCTTCTGAAGTCGAGAGTAGGAATACGATGCTCCTGCCGAAAACTGGTACACATCCTCTTCTCGATCGAAAGCAAACGCGATGCTCAGGATCTTTCGCCCTCCGTGCACTATCGACCGGTGGTAGAATATCAGACGTCTAGGAATCCGTTGCCTAAAAGTTTCAAACAAGAATGTCTGAGAAAATATAGTACTTACCTGACTATTTGCATGCAATTTTATGTGTCTGAATATAGTTAACATGTTAACTAAGATTGCGGTGCGTCTCGTTTGCAACTTTATGGATTCAAAACACAGTAAGAACTTACCATTTCGGACGTGACGTGGAACGAACTAGTGGAGTCATATCTCCATCAAATAAAGTTGTTTCTTTGGCCAAATTAACAATATTTAGTATTACTCTCTGTAAAAAAACACACAATTCTAGTAAACTCTATACCGCAACACTTTTATCACAACATTCACGCTATGCGTCGCAACATCACCACCCGATTCAATGTTCACCTGATCCAGCCTAACATTTTCGATGGTGAAATTGAACCAGAACCTAGCCCTCGGCCTGCAGGTGTCTGGTCTGACGTACAGATCGTACTCCAGATCAGTGATGTGGTCGGCTCGTCCCAGGTTGCCGCACTCGAACGCCGCGTCGAAACACAGCTGCCCTCGCTTCGCCTTCCCACTCTGACCAGGAGGACGAACAATCAATCGACTCAAATTGCCCAAGCCTCCTTCTCCGTCACTTTCTTCACTATCTGTAATACCAAAGTATAGCCTATCAATGCATGGTGTAAATCGTTTTGGAATCAATAGAATTGGATACCTATGTTCCCGCCATGGAATTATCGGCTACAAAACTGATTTCATTGTACACCTACACGCTTTTGAAAACCCTAAAATCATTATTAATTTGGCAATATAGCTTGAAATGGTTTCACAACTTATTTTGTAGCTCGGCTAACACCTGCTATCCAAATGCAACGACTTCGAAATGCCAATTGTAATGTATGAACTCCGTAAGATTTACATACACTAATAGAATTTGAAAAACCTACATGTGGTAGCATTGTTCAATCAGAAGAAACATGACTGACTGATAGATTTTGTACACGAACACAATATCTTGGTCTACTGCACGATTTTTTTTGCAATTCCGATCTATTACATCTTTCTAAATAAGACACGACAACGTGAGAACTTCCAAAAATTCTAAGTTTGAAATACCACAAGCAGGGCGCTGATATATGGAGGTGTGATCCAGAGCGTCGGTGTACGCAGCCATCGCTACACTGCTAGAGTTCCCGACACACCGCCTTACTCAACTAACTTCAACAATGTAGGTGAACAGATTGGCAACAAGATTGACGGCAATGCCTAGGCGATAAGTGCACGAATATGTAAGGAAAACAGTTAAGCGAGACACGCCAACCTATATTGAAAGTTTTTTTCTTCAGCCGATTGAAATTTAAATGGCAGGAACCTGATCATTTGTTTGATACCTCGCGAGTGTTTTACGTCGATCGAAACTATCGGTAGGTATTTATTTTGAGTTTCTTTTAAATCTACTTCAGTCATTTGTTGAAAAGTTCAATAAATTCCGTCCAAAGCTTGTTTATTAAAAGTACGATACACGGAAATTCTCATGAATGATTTATTTATGTTGCTGTGATGATGCCACCCAGACCTACGATATCGAAAGACAGTTTCTTGAGAGTTCAGTGCATGTTTCCTTGTCAATTTATAAACATTGAACGAGTTTACTAGATGTGGTACGTCATAGCATTTCAGCTATAAAATGAACAGACTTTTTGTGAAACTTGTCTTGTAAAGAGAAATAGGTTGTGAAGCGTGGCACTAAACAGTAGGTATTTGCACGGTACTATATTTGTACCACCCAATAATCACATGTATTTACATCTAGTCCAGCGATGGAATGAACTGATAAGTGCCATTTAATGCCACTCATTGGTTGTTTGCACACTTGGCTCTGGCGACTGGCACTCACTTGCGAGCGCTTTATAGTGTTATGCTGGCACTGGAACCGTCCACTCGTGCTCATCGATCGATGCACTACATAACAGTGAAGTGAGGACTTTGTGCTTTGTAGAATATCTCTGTACTAATGTGATGATAAGGATTCTGTAGCTTGGAAATTATGTGAAGAAACTTGTAAAATTATTTCATTTACTTGTAGTTTTTAATTACAATATAGGAATTAGGAAAGTAGTCCGTGGGTTGAAAGCTATCAAACAAAACATCATACATGCAAAATTGCATGTATGATGTTCTTATATAATTTAGTTATAGACATTCAGACACGGTGTAAAAATCGTTATTGAATAACTGAATTGAATTGAATTGGTAGTGTCGTAGCGTAAGCGTAGCACGCGCGCTACGCCGTAGCAGCTTTTGCAATTTGTTGCAGTGTGATTAGGGATGGTTTTGGAGAGTAAATTACTAACAGTTTGTAGCAATTGACGTATTTACGTATTGTTCTATAGTTATAGGTAAATTTCACTTCACAGGCCTGCAAAACTAAGAACTACACTTTTAAAATTTCATTTTTTTTAAACCATAGAAGTTAGAGATTTAAAATAAAAAACGTTTTATGGCAATTTTTATCAGTTTTATTAGTTTTTGTGTACAAAATTAAACTCTTTTTCGAGTCCGTTTTGTTGCGAAAGTATATCGTGTGTACTTAAAAAGTTATTGCAATTTTAAAAGTGTGATACTTATTTTTGCAGGCCAGTGTAGTAACATCTCTGGACAGTAGTTTCTTCGTTCCTGTATTTCACATACATACTAGAGAAGATTTTGATGTACTTCTCCAGCTGCAAAGCCTTATTTTATTAGTACTTCTATACTTAGTTTAGTTTAAATAGATTTGTGAAAATAATCCATAAATTAAACTACTAAAAGTGCTAATATCGGTTCATCGGACTGCGCGTTTAGATTTTTCCATACAAACTTTAACACACCCTCTAAAATACCTTTAAGACTTTAGAAAATTTAATAATGACAAACTATTATTGTTATTTACTAGCTTATACCCGCGGTTTCGCCCGCGTGGAGTTTGTTTATTGTCCCACGACGTACTACCTGGATAAAAATATCCTATGTGTTAATACAGGTTATAAAGTATCTGTGTGTCAAATTTAATCTTTGAATCGTTCATCTCCATAGAGATCTACGCTAGGGAATGGGCAACTACAGTACTTTCTCAAGTTATTATGCCTTGTGACTGGGACTGGTAGCTCTGTTTTTTTTTTGTAGTTTTGACATTCAAAGGTGCCATAATGGTCTAATTGAAATAAATGCTTTGAGTTTGAGGTTTTTCTGTGAAAAAGTAAAAAACATCCAGACATCCTCACAAATATTCGCATTTAAAATATTAGTAGGATTTAAGAAAGTATTCGTGCCAAGTCCCCGGCAGGCTCATGGCAATTTACCTGGCACAGGCTACAAGCCAGGCTACAAAATAAACACACTCACTTTGGCCGTGCCCAGCTTTAAACATTGAAGTCCATTAACTTCAACACGCTATTTACGTCTGTGCATATAAGCACACATTTACATTCTTTGTGGCTTACATCAATTGGCTAACTCTCGCATGCAATACTGTAACAGGCAACTGAACTACTGTAGTTATTGTACTTTAAGGAAAGGTCTTAACAATTTAGTAGAGGTCGTTGTCCGAGCTACACATTCTTAAACGAGAACCAATCTAAGTCTGAAAGAAAAGAAAAATCTGCACGGACAAGTACCGTTGCCCGCGACCTTTGTCCGCGAGAAATGATTATAAAAATATAACTTCCCTATTTGAATCAGAGAAGCCTAAGTTACTCCTTATAACATCAGCTATCTTCCAGTAAAAGTCCCGTCAAAATCGGTTCAGCCGTTTCGGAGATTACCCGGAACAAACAAACTGACGTAGCAAAGCATACGCGGTTGGTGGGAGTAACTTCAGTAAGCAACTTGGATAAAGACGGGCCCGTTTCCACCAACGTTAGGGGATACTTAACTTACTGAATATGCATCAGGAAAGCCTGTTATTTTTAATGAAATTAGGAGGGATGGAACCCATGTGAATAAAAGAGTGATAGACATTGAATGTTGATGGATGAAGAGGGAGACGTAGGCCAAAGAAAATATAGAAGGATCGTGTGAGCTTAGGGATGGTATAAAAGGGAAAGAAGTAAATGATGCCGTGATGTCTGACAGGGGAGAATGGAAGAAGAAAACGTGTCGCGCCGACCACAAGTAGAATGGGAAGATAATGATAACAAACAGACAATTTTATTAATTTGTATAAACGTAATCTACACTAATATTATAAAGAGGAAAGATTTTTATTTTTGTGTGTATGTTTATAATGAATAAACTCAAAAACTTCTACGCTGATTTCAAAAATTCTTTCACCATTAGAAAGCTACATTCACCTTGAGTAACATAGGTTATATTTTATCCCCGTACTCCCACTGGAACGGGAACTACGCGGGTGAAACCGCGTGACGTCCTATAGTTCTTTATAAAAAAATCATGACTGTTATTTCCACTAGAGTGTTTGAGTGTTTGTATTATATGTTACAAGTTGTGTTTACATTGTGTTCAAGCAATGTGTTGTGTACAACATAGCTAGCGTACGAACATCAGTCATGCATGTAATGAATGTAGTCACGTGTGTTTGCTATGACTACGGAGTACGGAGTCATACGCGTCACTACTTACCGCATACGTTGGTACTACTTACTTATCGTCACTTAATGGAACAATGTAAATACATTAACATGACCTACATAACAGTTCTATGTAATCTTATCTGCATAATTATAATCTGAATGGGTTTACGTATTATACGTATTCATTCATTAGAGTGCAACTTAAACAAAAGGTTTTTAATCTTGATTTTCGTTCAACAAATTAAGAAAATATCAAAGCTAAATGAGTTAAGTATTTAATATCGGAATTCTTACCTGACATTTTCAACTAAGTCACCATCACAGATCAATTAATATCAATTAAAGCCGGTTATTTCCTGAAGGAGCTTCATGTTCACTGTTATCTTCCTCACATCACTGTTACCGCAGGATTCTGACTTCCTTTGTGTCCTGCAAGGCACCTGGTTGCCACGATACGCCGCGATGCGACATTTCCGTCATAATAATAACAAAAAATAAAAATTATTTCACTACAATGCGTACTTAATATTGGCGTAGCTGGGTACTGTTGCTAGGTTACCGTGGCGTCTGCCTTCCTATAAGCACGATTACTTAAATTGACGTCGATTATTTAGGTTGTACAAGTAACGTGGTTACGTATATACAAACTTGCAGAATCTATAGAGTAAGTTCAAAAAATCAAACTGCTACGGCGTAGCCTCGTAGCACCTCTACGCTTGCACTCGAAAGAAAATTAAAGATTAAGGGCAAACTTTACTTCATAATTATATTTTTTCCTGAAGCATATCTTCTTTCCAGTTTTTTTTTTTTACAAATATGCCAAACTGTATTTTTTTTTCAGTTTTTTTTTTGCGTGCAAGTGACGTTTTGAAACCAACATAAATATCGATTCGTACTTAATTGAAGTAAGTTATCTAAGTGACATACCTGTAAAAATAAAGTAACTGCATACATACTTACTGAATCTACGAAAGAGAAACATCACAAACAAGATTGCTTGCTACGGCGTAGCTTCGTAGCAACTCTGCGCTTGAAGCTCTACGCAATTTAAAAGGGCGGTATCATCCCTTTTTGAGTTTCTTAAGGACTTTCAGACCATATACAGGCTTGCCATATGAAGACGCCGAATGAGAGCTGCGATTTCGAATAGGAAAAGCGATAATGAATGCGGCGTATCATACCAAATTGGTAGGTAGAATAGCTTTTTAAGTCAACTATTTCGAATCATAAATGAAATACTTGTTTATTTTTTCGCTTAAGCTTCTTGCGCTGCAGATTGCCACAAACGCTTCGCCGTAGCTTCTGATTATTTAATACTAGCTGACCCGCGCAACTTCGTCTGCGTCACAAATATAGACATATGCTATCGCGGATATTTTTTTAAACTTTATAAGAGGTACAATTCCATCATACATGATTTCGTTGCGTAATTTTAACCGTTTATGCAGCGCTCGCAACGGAAGCTCTCAAAAGAACAAAAATTTCCCCGTTTTTGCAACATTTATCTGTGATGCTTCGCTCTTATTAGTTGTAGCGTGATGTTAGATAACTGGACTATCCAACACTAAAAGGTTTTTTTAATTCGAACCAGTAGTTCCTGAAATTAGCGCGTTCAACCAACCAAACAAACAAACAAACTCTTGAGCTTTATTATATTAGTATAGATTCAAGTGTATTTAATTTCTCCGATATATTTGCATTAATCAAGAGTTCTCTTGCAACTGCCTTCTGTCTCCACCGTTAGACCTTCAATGAAAATCATACTCTAGCTAGGTTTAAAGTTCTAATCAAAGGTGCAGGAAATGAGCCCAAACACGATTTTTTTATTTGAAATTGGACCAACTTTGAGATAATATACCTATTACCTACGCTTTTCGAAAAAAAAAAAGGATCATGCTTAACGGACTTTCTCGTGGTCATGCATAAAAAATATACGGGTCGAATTGAGAACTTCCTCCTGTTGTTTCGTCGGTTAAAAAACCAAACTGAAGAAGTTGAGGCAACTGACACGTGCGAGGGGTCATTCTTTTACGGAAAATCTTAACACCGCACGCTTAATGCACGGAAATCATGAAGTAAATTTTCAAAGCAGCGTCATGTAGACTAATCTAGAGTACCTTATGCTATAATAACTTTTTTTAAAGCCTGTAAGTGGATTTAAAAGTTATCTGGTGAGCACATTTTTAGGCATTAGTACCATTTTAGTGCAATAGATGTCGTTGCATCTTACATTTGATGATTAGTTCTTCTTGAACACTTTAAATTCATATATATTTTGATATAATTAACCGATTACGATGAAACAAAAACTAAATAATACCTCAAGATACGCACAATTTTTATGTATAAAAGTTATCTATATTTGTTTCGTATATTTTGCGTGATGCTTGATCATCGAAACAGACAAACAGATAAACAGACAAACAGACAAAAATTCCAAAAATGCTGGAAATGTGTTCTGTTGGTTATCCTTTAACACCCCGGCAATTTTTTTTCAAAATATTTTCGATGTACAAAAACGATTTTTCTACAGATTTATTATATGTATAGATTATTTAATTTCCTCTTCTTAAAAGAGTTGTAAATAAAACAAAGCATTATGAATATTGTCATTTATTCAATAAATAATATGTTGTTATATTAATAATATTATTTTTGGCATCAAAACGCCTCACGCACCACAAACATTGAACAAAGCTCAACGTTTAATAAATACTGAAACAAATCATGCGTATGATACTATAAAATCTTTAGCATTCATATTTACATTTTTCTTCTATCATTCCAGTTATAAATATACATAAATAACAATCACATAAAATGTAATTAACCTAAAACATTTGCGCGTAAAAATGATCTAAAATATATTTTGCGATCATTATAATTATTATACATACAAACTAGTACCCGTGCTAATACAAATAAAATATATGTATAACTAAAATATTGATCCCTAAAACCGGTAACAATTCCAGAATATAATTAAAATATTAATGGCGAATTTGTGCAGTTAAGAAATAAGACTGGAAATGGAAGATAGACGGTTCACGTGTGCGCGAAAATCTAATAAGGATAACTGTGGGTAAAGCATTTTCTGTGTAACACTAACAATATTCGAGCAAGTTTTAAAAACATTCGAATGGTAATATCTATTAATAAAACTTTACAAGTATTAACAATTCCTTTTATAAATAGTCTCTCATAATCCTTTGATTGATTGTAGGTACTCCATGTTTAGGTACTTATTTACTTTCCTGTTTAACTAATTAAAAAGCCAATCTTCAAAGTTTCCATGAAGCGACAAAATTAATCAATGGAATGCCTAAAGTCGCAAAATTCAATGAAGAGGTGAAGAAATTCCTTTATCCATAGACTACCAGTGTTTAGAATGTACAGAGGAATTCCATGCAAACAATGATATACGTCTATAAAGAGTAGATAACACTGAGATCTGAAGACTTTCCGAATATATTCGATACCGTAAAGAACATTTACAATAGGACATCTGCTGACACACACAAGGAGTCACACTAGGTACAGGAAGCTATTAGAACAGCGACACATGAAACCTGGTACATTCACAGTAATACACAGTACACAAATTCTAGGGAAGTAAAGATATAAAATCACTCCTATGTACTATGAACATATTACGGGTAATGCAAGCAGAGAGAGTCAGCCTGGGTTGGGTCCATATTACGTGAACAGTAGAACGAAAACTTTGGGTGAACAGTAGAAATAAGGGAATTGTGCGAGGTTTAACTTTGTTCCAAAAGGGTAGAATGATTGGATATTTCATGTACAAAGACTTAATATACAATACAATTATTATTTAGCTTCTGCGTGTGGCTTGTTATGTACGGACATTTTCCCACGGGAACATTTTAAATGTAGCCTATGACACTTGGGAATAATGTAGCTTCCCGTAAGTGAAAGAGTTTTCGGAATCGGATAAGTAGATCCAAAAAATTAACCCTTACCGAAAAAAACTTACAAACTTTTACCTCTTTATGAATGGTAGTTATTATCGTGCAAACTTGTATTTCAAGTGTGCTTGTGTCCAGGCCCGGATCTATGGGGAGGCAAGCCGGGGTCCATGCCCCGGGCGGCAAATTCAAGCTTGACAGACGTATAGTCAAAGTTGCGTTAATTATCAGTTGAAACGATACAACTCATTGATTTCTGTAGAAGACTGGAAAACTGTTCCTGTTGAAGAAGAAGGAGCGCCCTACAGACTCCCCATATGCATACCAGCCCATCGATTTGGATGAGGTAGACAAACTCTTTGAAAGCTAAACTGTAGACCGCCTAGTTCAGCACCTGGCCACTGAGGATCTGGCGGACCCGCTTAGATGCCGCTGCCTCCCAAAGCAACTGCGCAGTTGTCAGACTCCTCGACTCTCCCCCGGGCTGAGGATTTCCACCTCGAGAAAAAAAAAGATTGGAGGCACAGGGACCATGCCAAACCTATGCCGTACCAACTTCTGCCGCATAATCAGGGCTTATCTGAGGATAGAGATATCATCTACCATTCTATCCGGGTCAAGAAGGATGTTGCGTGGGACAGTGAATAGTTCTCAGGGGGCGCAACTAAGGAACACGCTGGTGAAGGTACGGGGGAAGACGTTTCGGCAGGTGACCATCTTGGTGACAGCTGGGGTCGTAGATGGGATCCGGTTGGGTGGCATTGCAGAAATTTGAGGCCCTCTGTTTTTATGGACCTCTGGAAAGTGCCACCTCTGAGAGCGAACATCGTGTCAGGAAGTGTCCGTATCAGCGTCGAGTCGACGGTGAAGTACCTGGGACTCGTCCTTGATAGTTGGTGGGACTTTGGGCTGTACTTTCAGCAGTTGGCACCCCGGTAGATGTGCACCGCGAACTCAATCTCGTGGCTAGGCTACTGCCAATCCTGGGGTGATCCAATTCCCCCTGCAGAAGATTCTATATGGGGATCGTAAGGTTCATAGCGCTCATACGGAGTGCCAGTATGGGCGGACAATCTGACGACCTAAATACTGTAATTCAGCGATGCACCCAGAGAGCGATGGCCGTCAAGGTGATGAGAATAAATCAAGCGGTCTCCTACAAGGCGGCGAGCTTTTTGACCGGATCACCACCCTGAGATCTTGCCGTTATAGTCCTTACACAGAGCGAGCACCTGATGCGTCGCCATGATGTCGAGGTGTACAGGGCTGTGCTCCACCAAGTTCTAGTGGTAGAATGAGAGGCTCGTGCAACGAAACATAGTGCACACCATTTTTACGGCGATAAGATCCGTGACGCAGAAATGGCTTAAGAGACGGCATGGCGCCCTCATTTTCCGTCTGACACAGGTACTCTCCGGCCATGCGTGCTTCGAAAAGCATCACCATGTCCATCATTAGGCATCTGATGGCTAAAATAATGATGATGATAAAGGAAAAAATATAGACGGGCGGGGGTGGCATTTTTCAGTTTTTGCCCCGCCTCCAAAAAAATCTAGATCCGGGGCTGGCTTGTGTGCTAGACTTTGTATATCTAGGTATCTGATTCTTTGCTTATATTAACCCAGGAAACTTGAGATTTTTGGCACACCCAGGTTTACACTTTCTACTAATATTACTCGTAACGATATACAAGGTATAAACAGACCCTTCACGAAGCCGTCAACCAAGCATCAAAATAAGTAACTCTAAGCAAAAATTATTGCTGGGAAACATTTTTTTATTCGGGTGAAAAATCATGTTTTACGGTAGGACTCAATGAAACGCATTTAAAACATTGTGCTTGAATAGTACGGGGGTTGTGGAGGTTTTTAATGTAAACAGTTCTCTGTGCACTTTCTGATGCTGCACAGTTAAGGCATAAGTATCAGAACAAATAAAAAAATAAATAATAATAATAAATAAATTAGCTGAGGACTTTTGTTATATTATTAACCCCTTGAAAACCTGAACATAAGGTGGCCACAACTTCTGCCTGTGATGGTTGGTTTTGTTCTCTAAGTACAGGCCTTTTCCAAAGAGTTGTTGCGATATTTGAAGTGTTAATTACTTCTGTGTTTTCGATAACATTCAAAACATACATTGAAAAAAAAAACTTCGGTTGGAACTTAGACCCATCCCGGATCCCCAATATCTTCGTAACTAGAAGGTATGGTCTGGAATAAAAAATATCGCAATAACGGGGAGAAAAAGAGCCTTTCAGCTTCGTTAAGGGTATCTAGACACCCATTACCCATATTTGATATACCTGAGGTACAATCATAGGGACTACAGGTCGCGGCACGTAAGTCTAGCGCTGAACGAAACGTGGAGGGGATATCTGCACATGTTATACGACTGGAGAGCCAATCGGCGCAACGCTCGCCCCGAGACATTCTTATTTTTTACTTCTGCGCAATAACGGTCACCGCTAGACTTTCGTGCCGCGACCTGTATCTGCTCGAAACTTGCGCCTTCTGAAGCCTGAAAAATATAAAATAAAACGATGAACAAATATTATGACCATACCGCATGTATATAAAATATAGGTAATAATAAAATTATTGTAAAACTATGTTAACCCTACATAAAACTTCAGGAATTCCTTGACTAGTTTCATTTGGTAATCTTTTTTTTTCAAATCGACCGGTTTGAGTATTATATTTGATCTACTCTCCTTTTTTACGTCACAAATAGATAATATTATTATAAAATTGCATTAAGACGTAAATAATGTCCTGTAAAAAATATTGATTTTCACAACACCTAATTAATGATGTCTTACAGATAACAATTCCAGATTTACATATTTCTTAGATCACTATTGCTTAGTGGACCATTCTTTCTCACCGCTTAGTTTTAATTATTAAAATTATAGGTACTACCAGTATCATCAGGCATCATTCTGCCAGTAAACATTAATATAAATAGTAGTTATGTACGAGTTTACATAAATTATTCCACAGTGGGGCAGACATTGGTGACTTAATAATTTAAGACTAATCGACCCATTCTCGCATTAAAAATATAACTTTACATCCGTAACAATCGCTCTAACATACTACTAAGATTCAACCAATTCTTACTGAGATATTTAATAGTTGCACGAATACCTACCGTGCAAGTAGACGCGCCCACGGAACCGATACCAAACAGTAATCGTTTCTAGATTACCACGGAGTATTAAATAAATGGAGTCTTAATGCGCGTAAAACCATCGATCCATATTATGTCGATTGCACGTGACACCATTTAGACTTAACAAGACTGCTACTCCGTGGTCAACAATTCCACGCAATACAATAGAGAGTGTCTCAAGTAAAGATGATGACGTGGGTAGTGTGGAACGGTGGTGCGGGTGCGATCACGCCTGGGTGTCGGCGTCGGTGTAGTGGCTGGGCCCCTCGGCCGAGCACACGGAGTCCTCGGGCGTGCGCGACGCGTCGCCCGCCTCGCTGGCCTCCACGGCGCTGGCACTGCCGCCCGCCTTGCCCTTGCCGCCACGCCGCGCCTGCAGCGCCTGGTACACACGGGACATCATGAAACGACCTGATTTAAATGCCTGACGGTAGTTATGAAACGAGTTGATTTCTGAGTAAAGTAGAAGACAGCATAGTAGTTATTGAGCTTGCTTGAACACAGGTTTATTAGATTCGTTAACACCTAAAATCACACTTAGTCGTCTATTATTTCATGGAAATTTCCGTAATCTATACTTAACCATGGAAATTCCAAAATAATAGACGACCTAAGTATAATGTTAAGTTGAATTTTTATGTGTAACAAAAGCGAGTGTTTACTCTTCCATGTGTACAAGCAATATGAACTTAAGTTTCGTTTGTGTGGTGTTGTGAAAGTCGCAGAAACAATGCAATGCACTTGGTGAAGTCAATATATCATTTAAAATTGACATTATGTGGATATTTAAAGAAAATCAACCGATTTCAGGCCTTAGCGTCGCTATTTAAGAACAAAATCTAATTATAATCGGGATGAAAGCCGCACTTGAAATAACAGACATAAAAATATTAAAAAACACATACAGCCCCGGGCCTGAATAAGTCAGACCGTGAAAAAAGAGTGCCACTTGCCAACAAATTTAGATGGAGTCGATCCTGCCAATAAGTACTTTAGTTCGGCACCGGGAGCACAGAGAAAGCGAATAAATCTGAAACACTGCGACAGTCGGGTAGTGTGGCTGGGGAGTGCAGGGAGCGCGGGGGGCAGGGCGCAGGGGCGCGGGGCGCGAGGGCGCGGGGCTACAGGCGACATCCACAGGGGTCATGCGGGTGCTCCACGTGAGTGCGCATGCGATTATTATATAGGTACGTAGTAGGTAGGTATGTACTGTACGCCTCCTTACCTTTTCGCGACTGCCCTTTTTCTAAAGTCGGTGTAGAATGGAAGATGAAACATTCAATTAATGACAGTGGAGACAGAACACCGATATACGAGGGTTGATAATACCTGAATACTAGTCACATTACTAACACTTCGGGTCATCATTTTTGCAAAATTATAGGTCCCAAACAAAAGTAGGATTACAGGACTATCTAAATAAATATTGAATCATTCTCGTTGGGTATTGTTAAAGAAGTATAATGTATATTAAAATATCTATACTAGACAAAGTGGTTCATACAGTAGGTGTCAAACTCGGTTATAATGAAGTAAAGGACAACACGTTAACTAAAGGTGGGGACAAAAAACCATATCATTAAACACAGAATACTAGGAAACTGTGTTACGTATTATTTTGATCTCTACTACGAGTAATTTGTTTGGTGACTGTGATCTCTGTGAAAGCTAAAGCTATAGTGCTTTCAATTTTATTTGGTTAGTAATATATGAGGAAAACAGTAAATTTCAAAATGTGTGTTTAAACGGTATCATGTGCGTGTATACCTGTAGCGAGAACCGGCGATGCGGCGGTTTCCTGCCGCCGCGCCGCTTGCTGATGTGCGGGTTGTCTCTCCGCAGTGTCTTGTTGCGCAAGATCTCCAGCTGCACGTACAATCTCTTCAGTTCAGCGCGAACTTCCTCCGAGGTGGGCTCCTCCTCACCCTCCGCGCCGAATCCTTCCGCAGGGCCGCGACGTGACACCTTGGGATGTAGTTACACGAGAGAGTTACGATCACTTATATTATATTTACCCGACTGCGCCAGAAGCAGCGTTATGTTTTTCGAGAGTACGTATGTATGTAGGTATAATTGTTTGGCACGCTCTGTGGCCTGAACGGCTCAATGGATTTTAGTTTGAGAGGTGTCGTTAGATTCGTATTTATTGTGAGAGTGACACTCGGTATATCAAAACAAAAAAAAAACAATTGGCGGATTATTGGTGCCAAATTCAAATGTTTAGCACGCTCTGCAGCTTGAACGGCTCGATGGATTTTAGCTTGAGAAGTGTCGTTAGATTCGTATTTACTGTGAGAGTGACACTGGGCATATTAAAATAGTAAAAAAAACAAAATGACGGATTTTTGGCGCCAAATTTAAATATTTGGCACGCTCTGCGCACGTACGTATTTCTATGTGACTAAAAGTGTAAAATAAACAAATTAATTGAAAATTAAAAAAAAGACTGCGTAAAAAATAACTAATAACTTTAAATAAAAACTGAAATGAATAACACAAGTTCAGGAGACAGGAAATATTGACTGCCACAGTCGGGAGTTCGGGACCCATTAAATAACCCATTAAATATCTATACATATAATAAATCTGTAGAAAAATCGTTTTTGTACATCCAAAATATTTCGAAAAAAAATTGCCAGGGTGCTAAAGGATAAGCAACAGAACACATTTCCAGCATTTTTTCAAATTTTTGTCTGTTGTCTGTTTCGATGATCAAGCATCACGTAAAATTTACAAAACCAATGTAGATAACTTTTATACATCAAAATTGTACGTAACTTAAAGTATTATTTAGTTATTGTTTCATTGTAATCGGTTTATTTTATCAAAAGATTTATGAACTTAAAGTTTTCAAGAAGAACTAATCATCAAATGTAAGATACATACATGCAGCGACATCTGTTGAACTAAAATGGTACCAATGACTAAAAATGTGCTTACCACAATGATATTCTAACAAACTGATATGTTATACACCTACAAAACCACAGAAAAAAGTGTGCCGCGGGGGAGAGCCAGCTCACATACACGCAGTGACGCAGCATAAAGGAAAAACAGGCTAATAGGGAATATGCATATATTTTCTTTTTTTTATTTCGATACAGAATGTTAACAGGTTCACTGTCCAGGCTCCAGACTGGGAATGGTCCATAAGTTCAGTTAAGTATGTTTTTATTAAAATGATGTGTCCTGCCAAGTCCGCATTAAATATGAGACGTTTTCCTAACGTCTACAGCATCAGATGGCTTAGAAATTGTACGGGCGAATAGACCACATACGGTCTGTGGACTGATATGGAAGTCTCTCTACAGGCGGTATGTAGTCTGTGGACAGTGAACCTGTTAAAGTACTATAAAATAATGACAAAAAGCGAAAACAAGACTTAAATCGGCCAAAAAACACAAAAGTTATAACCATTTAAACTTTTGTTTCTATCTCTTTCTAGATAAACGGAATTTAGTATGGATTTTGTACGTCGATGCAGCGTTTGACGTCATTCGCTATATCGGATCTCTCTGTCTAATCAGCAGTTTCAAATGCTTATAACTTAGTATTTTTTATAGATATTAAAAAAATAATTTCACTTTGCGATTTCTGATGTTATTACGATTTGTTTAGAGTGATAAAAAAAAATCATGCATATACCCATTGGCCTGTTTTCGAGTCTTCACTATTGCGCACTCACAACATATCTGTGAAATAGAATATCACTGGCTCACCACATAACTTTTAAATCGACTGAGTGGCTTTAAAAAAATATAATTATTATAGCATAATATATTTTAGCAGTTTAACATCTTGGTCGTTAGATGGCGTTGTTCATTTCACTCTCCATTTTCTGAATCGCGTTTTTAAGATTTTCCGTGAAAGAATGACCGTGCCCGTCGCCCGTGTCAGTTGCCTCAGGTTTGGCTTTTTAACCGACGAAACAAAAGGAGGAAGTTCTTAATTCGACGCGTATACATTTTTTATGTAGGCATGACCACGCATAACTTTTTACAGAGCAGTCCGTTATGCATGATCCTTTTTTTTGTGAAAAGCGTAGTATATCTCAAAGTTGGTCCCATTTAAAATAAATCCGCGTTAGCATTAAGTCTATCTTTTAAGGTTGAGTCAAGCTCTCTCTAATATACATAGGAGGGCTATGTGATGCAGACGAAGTTGCGCGGGTCAGGTAGTCCAGACTAAAATCATTACATCTAATATGGGTCCCGACTGTTGCCAGTCAATATGTCCTGTCTCCTGAACTTGTTTTATTCTTTTCAGTTTTTATTTAAAGTTATTAGTTATTTTTTACGCAGTCCGTTTTTTTGATCACTGGAATTGAGTTCAGAAATATAACCTATAAAGACAAGAAAGAAAGCGAAAGCTTTTTGCGAAAACAAAAAGTAATCAATGTTCTACTATTGTATTATAAATAAGGTACATAAAATAATAAAAAATGTACCTAATATATTTGAAATAGATATATCCATTAGCATTCCATTTGTTACATAAGTACTCTTTGGTGTGGCAAGACCGCAAGATCATAATTATTTTCACTCAGTTATTTTATCAAAAAATGGTCGTATTATTCTCGAACACAATGATTTGCAATTTACATTGCGCTTGTATTAAAGGAATCGGCTGGATGCTGGAAGTATGACTTCAGAATTCAGATGTTTTCATAGAAAATCTTAGGGTAAAACTAATATCCTACGATTATTTTCCACGCTCTTATATGTGTTCGGTTGTTACCTCTTGCGCGAGCGAGCGCGCCCGGTAGCCGTGCCACAGGCGCGGCGCCAGCACGCAGGCCAGCGCGGCGCCGGCCGACAGGTGCGCGCGCAGCGCCGCCGACAGCGGCCAGCGCTCCGGCGCCGCGCCCGGCTCGCCCAGCGCCACCAGCCGCCACCACACGCCGCACACGATCTCCGTGCTCAGCGCCGCCGCCAGCCAGCCGCGCTCCTATATTATTATGTTACTACTAGTACATGTCATGTACTAACTCTAAATATTGATAACCAGTCTAAAAGCCCACCACCAGACCAGTCTAAGTAGTATGTTAACAAATAAATAAACAAGGGGTAATCCAGTAACTGAAAAGTGGAAATCAGATTAGGGCAGTCAGTCAGTCACCCAATTTAAAAACTGGTTTCCAGTTGCACTATGTTAAACTGAAAACCGAAATTTGAGAAAATGCTAGGCATTTGTTGAATAAGATACGGATTTTTCGTGAAACTTGTTAAAAAAATCCGGGTAGAATTACTTCCTCTCATTGCTTGTTGGTGTCTATATCGCCAGCCAAGTATACAAATACCTGGAAGGGCACACTAGCGTTCCTGGAGGCGTGCGCGATGCGCAGGCCGGCCGCGAGCAGCAGCAGCTCTGCGCCGGCGGTGACGTGGTGCCAGGCGGCGCGCGCGCAGCCGCCGCCGGCCTCCTCGTCACACGCCGCCGTCGCCGTGAACGCCGCCAGGTAGCACGTCGCGCCCAGAACCATCGCACCCACCACGCGCAACACCTGCACATGGAAATGGACAAATATATTTTACTTTTTCATGATCACACTGCGTCTGTATTCCTGGCAGAATATGATAGATGAGAAAAAAAAAATTAATTAGTCCGTCAGATAGATTTCTAAAAAATATTGGACACACATATTTTTTTCTTTTTTCACGTAAACTAAAAATGAAGACGATACAGTGCGTGGAAAACTCGTGTGACGTCACATTTGATTACATTTTTTCCTCAAATGTGACGTCACAAGCCCCCCTCATGATCTTTGACACGTTTTATCTTCGTCAATTTTTTATTAATTTGATGAAACAAAAAACACGTAAGTATCCAATATTTTTCGATAATCTAACTGAATCATATTTTTTTTTAGTCAGTCATCATCCCTATTGTAAAGTACGAGTATGTTTCCTACTACCAAAATTACGCTTTTGAAGATCATAAGATCATGAATGGAGTGCCGATCACGCCTTTATGAGGTATACCTTCAGCATCATGCTCTCATCTCAAGGCTCACGGCTCATGCTGTGAACTCATCATCATGAACATATGTGATCGTTTGACAGGTTTTAAAAAATTATACTTAGACACTGGTGTCGATTCTGTTGTGCACAAAATAAACTTAATTTGGGCTATTGCTATATTTTACTAAAAGGCAGTGCGAGAAAAGGACGGCTATAGCTATGAACTAAGTTGGAGATGTCAAACTAGTTTATGCCTTGCGCTTCACCGTGTCTTTAGTCGACATGTTTTTACGAGCACCCTTCATTTGTATAGAAATATTAGTTCCAACTAAATTTGACAGCTCTAAATTACGTCCATCTCTTTCTCGTTTTATTAGAGAGAAAAAGGTAGCAATAGCCTAAATTAAGTTTAGTTTGTGCACACCAGAATCGACACCACTGTAGGCTGTAGGTAGGTAGGTATATCAGTCAGATTCTGCGGTTAAAAAGAAGTTTAGAGTGTTCATCTCAAGAATCTATCCATATTCCGACAACGAAAATAGGCCAAATGGGTATCCCTAACGTCGAAACATTGCTTATAAGTCCACCTCTGAATCCCTAGGCGTCCACCGATGTGCCTTCCTGGTGCGGAACTCGGCGAGCAGCACCCACAGCCGCAGCACCACCGAGCCGTAGCACGTCACGAAGCCGAGCTCACGCAGCCACGCGCCCGCTATGCAGCGCCACTTCGCCATCGATATGAACTGGGATGCAGCCTACAAATACAAACACTGCCATTGAAACTCAACGACGCCAACCTTTTGCGCCGTCGCGTCGTGTGACTTCCAGAACGTAGAAGTTATCCATACTTTTTATACCTAATAAAAAAAAATGAGTCACGGGACGCCTGGCAGATGTGAAACATCGAAATTGTTTTGTACAAGTAATATGCTTAAAAAAAAGTCAATATAAAAAACAAACATAAAATAAAAGAAAATAAAAACAAAATGACTCGATTCACAAAAAGAAAATCCTTATGCTGGGATCGAACTCGAAGTCACGAGATTGTAACCCAGCGCTGTGCCCCGAGACCAGCTGGCTTGGGGCGTGGTGAATATCTTATGCTGCTTCAACAGGTCGGTAAGTAATGTTCGGGATTGTTCGTGCCGGGTTGACAACTTGACAGTTGGCGACGCATGCCGTGGCAACGCTATTTTTTGGTTTTACCCTCGCCTATAGATGTTTCACATCAAAAAGTAACTATTCTTTTCACACTGGTAGGTTTTTTTTTTTTACACTGGTAGGTTTTGGCCTTGGTTAGGATAAGAGACTTTTTAGGGTTCCGTAGTCAACTAGGAATCCTTATAGTTTCGCCATGTCTGTCCGTCCGTCCGTCCTCGCTTAATCTCTGTGACCGTTAGCACTAGAAAGCTGAAATTTGGTACCAATATGTATATCAATCACGCCGACAAAGTGGTAAAATAAAAATTGGAAAAAAATGTTTTATTAGGGTAGCCCCCCTATATGTAAAGTGGGAAGTGATTTTTTTTTAATTTCAACCCTAACGTGTGATATATTGTTGGAAAGGTATTTAAAAATGAATAGGGGTTTTCTAAAATCATTTTTTGATAATGTCAATAATTTCGGAAATAATCGCTCCAAAAGTGAAAAACAATGTGTCCCTCTAACTTTAGAACCATAAGTTTAGAAAATATGAAAAAAATCTGAAAAGTAGAACTTTATAAGGACTTTCTAGGAAAATCATTTTGAACTTGATGGGAACAACAGTTTTTGTACAAAAAAGACAAAAAGTTTTACAAAATCATTTCTGAACTAAGTTTGTAATATATTCGTAGGTATATGCAAGCATTTTTACATAATGGATACCCACCTTTAAACTCATAAGTGAAACACACAACACTCATAAGTGGAACACTTATTGTGACGGACGGGAAACTACGGAACCCTACACTGAGCGTGGCCCGACAAGCTCTTGGCCGGTTTTTATTTATATTACGTTCCGTTAAGATAATTCCAGACCTTTACGCCGGCGAAGCCGCGGGCAAAAGCTAGTCAAATATAATGCAGGACTTCTCTGAAAGGTCAGCCTATTAAAACTGACAGCTAGTAGCAATAATTGTTTTTCTTTAATTTATTATTTGCATTTTAGAACTAGAATATTTGGCAATCACGGGGTGAGCTTTTGTCCCTTGGACAGAATGACAAGCACTAGAGACCAATAGCAGTACACGGCCACCCTACGCACGGGTGTCAAAAATGGTGGCTGGCAAACAAACAAACCAAGCAGTTAACGTGGTAAACTCGCACTCGGTTTGCCACGTTAGTTTCGCGGTTCATTCGCGGTGCTTACGGCCGGACTCAGTAACTTACTTACCAAGTTAACGTTGAAAAGCTCTACTAGTTCTAGCATACTTGGAGTCATCGATTAGCTAACGCGGAGGTGGCATTACTGTCTCTGTACCGATTACGATAACGAATAATCCCAATAAGTATTGTTTGTTTTTGTACGCAAGATAAAGCCATCCAGGGCAGATGATAATGATAGTGCATAGATAGAAACGAGTGCAAATACATAACGAAATATTTTTATATAATATGATGTACTTGAAAAACGAAAGATCTTGGATAAGATTAAAATTATCGGCAAATGTATGAAATTTTCTAGATTGTCTGTGTTGCTGTGCTGTTCATTCATCTGTTGCAATGCAAACTCTTTTTAAGATATCTCTAATGCTTTCTTCACCGAGGGCAAGGACAAATATTCGGTCGGAAGAATACTTACGGAAGCATACATCAAGAATGCGCCCAGAAGTACAACCTCCAGCACTGTCCACATTCCCACCGCTACTGCCTGCAAACATGAAATAAATACTGTTTTAGTACTCCGAGACGAGACTAACGACTAATTTCGATTGCATTGTTCGACGTCGCAACATTACTTACTTTACATTTTCTTTTCTGGAATATAATGACGGCGGTAACAAGACAGAGCAGCATGCCGCCGACGTTGCTGGCGAGCACGGCCACGCGGTGCGAGTCCGTCAGGCACGCCGTGGAGTCGCTGCCCATGCCGCATGGCGTGCACGTCAGCGGACCCGAGTCGTCGGCCGCTATCGTGGCGCCACTAAGCCACCCGCTGCCGCCAGGATTCCAATGATCAGCCTGGCACTTACATCGATACTACAAAAAGATGGTTTACTTGAGAAACACCACATTGGCAATAAGGATAACACAACATTTTATAATATTCATAAATCACCTCTATCCTCCGATCTGAAGATCCATACGATGGAGTGGCTTCACAATCTGTTGTAGCAGCGTCGCATAGAGGAGCCCCGCCGAGCCAATCGTGCATGGCCTCTTCACAAGGCAGGGCAGGCCACCGTCGGAATAGAGCAGCGGCAGATCTGGCCGGTCCTGACCCACGGGCCGCAGCAACCCCACCCCACCAGCCCTCGCCATCCTTATCGCAAGAGAACCAGGCGTTTGACCACACCGCTGTGGTCGCATTCCACGCGGATGCCAATGTCCTCCAAAACTGACGTAGAGTGATAGAATTGTTTTGTTGGAATACTACGAGGCGAGGCGGATCCGCTATGTATAACACGCCGAGGTGCAGCTGCGGCGCGCCGAGCGCGACGGCGGCGGGTGGGGGCGAGAGTGGCGCGCGCGTGGCGGCGCGGGCCAGTGCGGCGGCGCGCTCCTCGTCCGCCACGCCCTGCGCCACCAGCTCCACCAGCGCGCGCGCCGTGTGCATGGCTGCCGCCTCGTGCTCACGAGCGTTCTGCAATATTCGCATCACAAATTTTAACATGATGCTGTAGATAATGTGCATATTTTAGGACATCAATTTTACTTTATTTTATAGCCTGGGCGAGCGGTGAAAATAGAGAAAATGCATTTTCGCAGTTGACTAGACGAGGTTCTTAGAAAAGTACAAAACCCTTAACAAAACGTACTGTCCTCACAAAACGACAACGTTATAAGAACCCAAATAAAAAGGTAAAGACGGAACCCTGCGAACAGAGAAGTGAGGCCCGTCAAATTACCTAATTATGAATTATTATGCTTTTTATGCATATAGCAAAAGTTTGAAAACGATTTTCAGTACGTACTGATGGCATAGGCGGTGTGTTTCTTAGCACGAGGGGTTCGCAGGCGGGCGCGGGCTGCGCGGGCGATGGGGCGGCGGTGGCGGCGGTGGCGGTGGGTAGCGGCGCGCGCGGCTCGGCCGGCGCGGCCGCTACGCACGCGCACCACGCCAGCGCCCACGCCGCCCACCGCACCTGCATTCTTCACCTGGCTAACCACGAACCCTGGAAACATATACATTTCTGTTAGAGTAAGAGTAATTACGAAAAAAAACAAATGACCGTCTTAACCACTTTAATACCCAACACTGTCTTGGAAAGATATCATAGATACTCTCTAAGGCCGTTTTAAGTTAATGAGTAAAACATGACACGCTTCTTTTGAGGTAGAAACGGTGATACCTCCTGCAGTATTTCCCGGAACAAATATACAATATAGTTAATCAATTACAAATTACTGTAAGGTATTTTAATGGAACATTGAAATTGGTGACGTTTCCGTCGTGCCTATATTATCAAACTCCAATCCATATTTTTTCACCCGACACCTAGATGCTGATGAAGATAAGATCTTAAATAAAGGTTGATCGGATCTTCAATATCGATTGTATGGTTTGTTATTCGGTGCTCTTAGTGAACGTAAGATGTTGTTAAAATCAGCAGGCTTTATGTAAGTAAAACACAATCTATATTATATTGATGATTTACATACCTTCTTTTTTGTTGTATTAATTTTTGTATGGTTTTTTTAGCATACTTTTTGTAACTTTGTCTGAATGCAAGAAAACACAATGTAATCGGCATGTAAGAAAATTCCCTGAAGGTTTTCTGTTTGGAACATCTACTGCGGCATACCAAATCGAAGGAGGCTGGAATGCAGACGGTACGTATGTCAATAAATATTATTTATACACACATCAACACGGTCTAGGGATATTTTTAAAAAAGCGAATTACTATCAATGTGTTAATTATTTATATGACATGTATATATTTAAAAGATACGTTATTTAATATTCTACCATTTTTTAATAATGGTTAAGGTATAAATTAAAATTTCAGGATTTTATGGAAAAAAAATGAAGCATAGACGGAAACCGTATATGAATGAACTTTTAATTTGTGAGTAAAAACTGAAAAAAATAGAAAAATCATTTAATTTGTGTTTATAAACTTGAAGTTAGTAGTCTGAGAAAGCGCCCATGATGTTCATAACACATCGGCAACGATTCGGCATGCTCAGAACAAGGTTGTCAATGTCTTGCTGCGGAATATTGTCCCATGTCCTTCTGAGGTGCGCAAAAAGTTGATCTTCTGTAGCCAGATTTTCAGGAACTTCCTTCAGAGCTCTTCTTTGCAGCATATCCCACGCATGCTCAATGGGATTTAGATCTGGCGATTGAGCAGGCCAGTCTAAGGCCCTAACATTATGTGTATGTAACCAAGCTGCTACCGTTCTCGCCGTGTGTGCCCGAGCATTGTCGTGCATGAGCAGGAAATCTTGCCCCATTTGTGTTCTGTGGGGCAAGATTACGGGCCCCAGCACCTGTTGGACGTATCGTTCTGCCGTCATATTGCCCCGCACCCAAACGAGATCCGTCCGTCCTCCAAGACGAATTCCTGCCCAAACCATAATTGTTCCTCCTTGGTATGTGTGAACTTCCTGAGGGTTCTGGAGACGGCTCCATCGTCCAGGAACTCGCCAAACACGCGTCCTTCGTGAATCTGGATGGAAGCCGAACCTGGATTCATCCGTGAACAGCACATTGGACCATTGGTCACGGCCCCAGTCCACGTGGTTGCGAACCCATTCTAATCGTCGTCCACGATTGCCTCTCCGTAAAGGTGGGACCCGGAGTGGTCTACGAGAGCGTAGATTGCTTTCATGCAGTCGCCTTCTTACAGTTTGGTCACTCACAAGCACTTGGTGTTCCACTCGCAGCCTTTGGACCAATTGAGTCGCCGTTGCATTTGGTTGTGCTCGCGCAGTAATTTGCAAAAATCGGTCTTGTCTGGGGGTAGTGATGCGACTTGGCCCCCGGTGCCTCTCCGCTACTTCACCTGTGGCACGATAGCGTGTCCACAATCTTGAAATTACATTTTGATGGGTACCTATGGCCTCAGCAACATTACACTGAACAGATCCAGCTTCCAGCATTCCCACAGCTCGTAACATCTCCGCCCTCGTCAAATATCGGCGTTGTATGGCTACAATACCTCAATTTTAACTTTACCTTTCCTTTAAAAATGAAAAAAAACTGTAACTAAACGTAATTCGTATTGTTTTCTAAATTTCGCACAAATGAAAATTGCCTCTCCTATACATCAAGACATTTTTATGCCACCGAAACAAAAGAATTTTTAAAAATTTGAATTTGGAATTAGTCTGAGATACATTACAAACAAATCGGTGTATAAAAGATTCCAATGCGGCCAGTACTTTTCGAGTTATTTAATTGAGTATGAAATATCCCTAGACCGTGTTGATGTGTGTATTTACAATCTAAAATAATGTCATTAACAAATTTCTGAATGATACCCATTCCAGGTAAATCCGAAAACATCTGGGATCACATGACTCATTCTGATCCTTGTGCAACAGTCGACTGCTCGAACGGAGATGTTGCTGGCGACTCATATCACAATTACAAAAGAGACGTTGAGATGATGAGGGAATTAGGAATAGATTTCTACAGGTTCTCTATATCATGGTCTCGTATTCTGCCTACTGGCTTTCCCGATTATATAAACGAAGCTGGAGCTCAACATTACAACAATTTTATTGATGAAATGCTGAAATACAACATTGAGCCAATGGTGACGCTGTATCACTGGGACTTGCCACAAAGGCTTCAAGACTTGGGAGGATGGGCCAACCCACAGATAGCCGACTGGTTCGCAGATTATGCACGCATCGTCTTTGGATTGTACGGAGATAGAGTAAAGTATTGGTCAACAATAAACGAACCAAAAGCAGTCTGCTATCAAGGCTACGGATCTGATACTAAAGCACCAAGACTGAATGTCAAAGGAGTGGCCGAGTATATGTGTGCGAAGAACCTTATGTTGGCTCACGCCAATGCTTACCATATTTACGATCAAGAATTTAGACCAAAATATAATGGTTCTATCTTCATATCACTGAGTGCTCAGTTTTACGAACCCGAAAGTGACACGGACATTGAGGCTGCCGATGTATCAAATGAGTTTGAGGTATAAAAACTTAGGTATATCATCCGTATAGGGAACGTGCACAACGACGGTGGTGCCAACTGGCGTCACCAATCCGAATCATGTACCAAATTAATACTTGACATTGACATGTAAAACAAGTAAACAGAATTAATTTTATTATTGAAAATGATTATTCTAGCTAATCATAATCCATTGTTGCATTTCTGGATGTACCAATACATCCACAAAAATGAAAATTAATCAAATAGCGTAAAATAATAAAATTCTATTACTTTCCAAAGAATAGTACCTACTCTCATACCATGTTTAAGTGAAAAACGCAAAAAATGGATAAATAAGTAAGAAACATATTTGAAAACAATTTGTTTTTGTTACACTCTGCATTGAAAAAGTTCAATGGCCTTCAAAATCAACCGTCCAAGCAAACATGCCAAGTACAATTTAAACTTCAGCGAACACACATTAGACTGCATTGAAGTTCACATCGAATATTCCTCAACAGTTACACAAAGAGTCCACATGTACTCAGATTATAAACATGGTTATACAATAAAGTTTTTAGTTGGCGGCACTCTTGTGGTTTCATAAGTTTTGTATCTAAATGCTACGGAGGGCGTTCTAGTGATTGCTAATAACAAAATATGGGTGTGGATTAGACTGCACTGAAGTTCACACCGAATATTCCTCAACAGTTAAACAAAGAGTCCACATGTGTTCGGATTATAAACATTGGTATACAAATAAGTTTTTACTTAGCCGCACTCCTTGTGGTTTCACAAGTTTTGTATCTAAATGCTACGGAGGGCGTTCCAGACTGCACTGAAGTTCACACCGAATATTCCCCAACAGTCTCCACATGAACTCAGATTATAAACATGGATATACAATAAAGTTTTTAGTTGGCTGCACTCCTTGAGGTTTCCTAAGTTTTGTATCTAAATGCTACGGAGGGCGTTATAGTGATTGCATAACAAATGATTGTGGATTGATTTGTTATAGCCTGGAGATACTGTTCTTGCTGATAAAGGATTCCCTTCCATTAAAACATGTGTTGAAAATAAGAAAGTTGTTTTAACCACCATTTTTTCATGAACCACAATTTTCATCAGAGAAAGTAAACGAAACATACAAAATTCATATTGGTCAACATTCATGTTACGCTGACGATCACTATTGATAGACCGAAACCCATGTTTTATACCTTAAAACATAATCAAAAATAATACTTTTGAAGAGATTTGCGTGACAGGTGACAGCATAAGTTTCCTTTACTGTCCGCATAGTGTCTCTTTTGTCGTTTAGTGCTGCCACCTATAGTTCCTGCACGTTCCCTATAGTGCATTGCCATGATTATCGAATTTCACATTACCTAAGTACTTCTCGATCATCTGTGACTGATTTTCTTACAGAATGTTTGTTGCTCCTTTAAAACTATACTCATTTATCGAGATCGGTATTTTTTATCAGCTTTGTCCTCAAAAAAACACACATTCCTTTGTCATGCTTGGTCTTGAAAGTGTTGATATAATCGATGCATATTCAATGATGATTTATCTGTTTCAGTGGGCCGCTTGGGCACATCCGATATTTTCTGAAACCGGAGATTTCCCAAAACGCTTTAAAGAAAAAATTGCAGCTAAAAGTGCAGAACAAGGTTTCTTCAGATCACGATTGCCCGAATTCACATCGGAAGAAGTAGAATATGTCAGGGGGACCTCTGATTTCTTCGGCCTAAATCACTATTCGACTTATTTAGTATACAGAAATGAGTTCGAAGTAGGCCGATATGATATACCATCATTCAACGACGACCGAGGAAATGTGCACTATCAACCTGATCACTGGGAACATGGCGCGTCGGATTTCCTTAAGGTACTGTCCTAAATCCAACTTTTAAATTGTTCAAAGATCCTGTCACTAAATTACATAGTCCTTTTATACCACAGGTTGTTCCATGGGGCTTTTACAAACTGTTGACTAAGATTAGGAAGGATTTCAACAATCCTACTGTGATCATCACTGAGAACGGGTACTCGAACCACGGTGGTCTAGATGACGATGACCGAATCTCTTACCAAAGACGATACCAAAGCGCCATGCTCGATGCGATTGACGAGGGCTCTAACATCATAGGTTACTCAGTCTGGAGTCTTATGGACAACTTCGAGTGGATGCAAGGATACACGTGAGTTTTTAAATCCAAGAAGAAGTATTTCATAGTTAGTGTTTTATTAGTAGGTTACAGTTTTAGCATAACGCTTCTGTTATCTGATTAAAAACCAATATTTTAAGTCACTTAATATTGTTTTAGTGAACGGTTCGGGCTATACGAGGTGGACTACGAGAGCGCCGAGAGCACGCGCACGCCTCGCAAATCTGCCTTCGTGTACAAGCAGATGCTGCGCACGCGCTCGCTCGACTGGCACTACGAGCCCAACACCACCCTCATGACCATCGACGAAGGACACTAGTTCATAGTCACGATGTGAACAAAAACTGATTTGAAATTAATGTCTTTTGAACTACACTTTCTGTTTGTGATTGACCGAGTGTCATGTGAAAATAAATGAATTAAAGTAATTCTTTGTGCCTTCGTTCCTACATACTTCATTTAGCATTGCTACATAATCTATGAGATATGCAGATTTTCCTTTTTGAAAATCCACTTCACACCCGGAAGCCTCATTGGTCTTCGACGATCAAAGATCAATGATGAAGATATAGGCTAAAGTGGTTGGTGTTTTGCCTAGGTCGTTTCTTGTTAAATTAACGTAACTGCACAGTTTCACAAGTAGACGAAAATTCAGGATCTCAACCTTGGAAGCCGAACTTGCGGCTATATATCCCTGGTAGACCTAATTGACCAAAGCTTTGCTCTCGCACGTACGCAATGTTTGCAAAATTGCTGTCATGTACACGACTTTATGGCTTCGTAAAGAGAGATGTCTAGACGTTATTGATTTTACCTATGATTTTACTAAGGAATGGAAATTAAGAGTTTCCGGCCTAACTTGACCTTTAAATGAAATCTATCGATCCACTGAAAGTAAACGATGAAAAAACAAGGACTACCACTGTGTTGTTCAGTATACTGTGTCAATATGAACTATGATACCAAAATACGGTACGTGATCACGAGGAGTATATTTTATCTTTAGGCGGAAACATATACAGTGAAGTTCCAAAAGATAAAAAGTTACAAAAATTGTTTTGGTTACCGAGTGAAGATCTATGCCGCAGTAGTGGGAAAGTTAAAGACTGATTAGGCTTATGCTACCAAGGCAATTTGTAAGAAATCTCACGTCACGTATTATCTGACGAAAGAACGATCTGGGATAAATATAACCGGACAAAAAAAAACGCTAGAGACTTTATTGATATCCGCAGTATCCGCTGCAGAAACTATTTTTATTCACATTGTTGTTCACTATCAACCGTCTTCGAGATAATCTGTAACGTCCCGTGTGAATTGATAAATGTAAGCAGTAGAGAGGCGTTTAAATCATACTTTTAATCTTTATGATGTTTCTCCAAATAAGTCGCGCGGCAATGCGCAAAGGTAGCTCGCGAAATTTCATACACGCGGGCCCAGTGCGATTTGGTGGATGTCACATGCATTTTAATCGAAATAACGGATATTATTTCACAATTAGGTACCTATTCATAAGTTTTGGTACAATTTGTGTCACCTACCTAGAGACTCACACCGCTAATTAGCCCAGCCCATCACTACACGTATAGTGGCGTGTATTGTTTTAGTCTCATATGGTTTAAAATATCTATTAGTTTATTATTGTTGTTAAATATTATTTTGTGCATTTTATCTATGAGCTTTAGGGCCAAGTTTAACAGTCTGATTATCTAAAAACAGCTGTTTAAAACACATTTTCATGTTCAAAAATGTGTTTTAAACAGCTGTTTTTAGATAATCAGACTGTTATCTTTTCGGTGAAATTGGCCTTTAGTTGCCTGATAATAAAATGATTATTATTATTTTAACAGAGCTGCACGCCTAGCCAAGTTACAAACGTTCGTGTCGATTCTCTTTCTACAATCGTAAACGCCTAAGCGTAAGCGGCGTAAGCGATTGTAGAAAGCGCTAAATTGGTAGCCAAGTTGACACGACTGAGTCGATCGCTCGTTCTCTAATGTCTGTAGAAAAAACCTACACTTTAGTCTATTAGTGAGCGTTCCTACCAAAGAGTTTAGCGATCAACATTGTAGAAACGATAACATTATATTCTATTATTTTGAACGATGTAAACTTGTCTACGAATTTTCTATTCGTTTGTGTTCATCATGTGATTTAACGTTGAGATGATGTCATTCCCATTAATTAGAATAGTTTTCTACTAGCGTTAACGATTGTAGTTTGTCAACTTGGCTAGGGGTGCTGGTTTGATTAGCTGTATAATTTTATTAAAGGTGCACAGTCCTACAAATGATGTTCCATAAATACGAATCCTCGCACTCGAAAAAAAACAATTTAAAATTACACGTGGCAAATACAAGGAACTCTTTACTTTATCTATACATATAATAAATCTGTAGAAAAATCGTTTTTGTACATCGAAAATATTTTGAAAAAAAAATTGCCAGGGTGTTAAGGATAACCAACAGAACTCATTTCCAGCATTTTTGGATTTTTTGTCTGCTTGTCTGTTTCGATGATCAAGCATCACGTAAAATACAAAACCAATGTAGATAACTTTTATACATAAAAATAGTGTGTAACTTGGGGTATTATTTAGTTTTTGTTTCATTGAAATCGGTTAATTCTATCAAAAGAAATATGAAGTTAAAGTTTTCAAGAAGAACTAATCATCAAATGTAAGATACATACATATATGCAGCGACATCTGTTGAACTAAAATGGTACCAATGACTAAAAATGTGCTCACCACATACATAACTTTTAAATCTACTGACCGGCTTTAAAAAAAATACATAGCATAATATACTTTAGCATTTTAACATTTTGGTCGATAGATGGCTATGATCATTTCACTCTATTTTCTGAATCGAATGACCCTCGCCCGTGTCAGTTGCCTCAAGATTGTTTTTTTAACCGACGAAACAAAAAGAAGGAAGTTCTCAATTCAACGCGTATTTTTTTTGTATATGACCACGGATAACTTTTACAGAGAAGTCCGTACATGGTCCTTTTTTTTTGTGAAAAGCGTAAGTACATCTCAAAGTTGATCCCATTTATAATTGAAAAATCGTGTTTGGGCTTATTTCTTGCACCTTTGATGAGAACTTTCGACGTAGCTGAAGTAAGACTGTCATTGAGTGTCTAAAGATGAAGACGTAAGGCTGTCGAGGCAATGGGCGGAGCACCGCCGTGTCCTCGAAGCGGCGATTGGCGGCGGCGACCTCTCGCGTCCGGCCCTGGTTCAAGCCATGGTCCGGAGCGAGACGGAATGGAATGCCGTCACCTACTTCTGCGAAGCTGTAATGCTAGAGAAGGGAGGTGGCGGAACGTGAGAGGGAGAGAACCTCACAGCGTCCCGGCCACCGCGGGAGACGCCCCGGGCGTCGAGGACCACCATGTGGCCCCCGGCCACCGTAGGCGCGGGCCTGTGGACGGTGGGCTATGGGCTAGCTCGCGGTCCGTCCGTCTCATGACGACAGGCCGTGTCGACGGCGCGTTCGTGTTCCACGTGCGCCTCAAAGAGAGTCAGCATTCAACAAAAAGGAAGGGGTCCGTAAGGACCGATGCCTGCTGGGGTTGCGGGGCTGTTCGAAAAAGATACCGTGGCCCCGGAACACAAAGGGCGATGAAGGAACATGGATGGGTTTTAGTCAGTAAAAGTCTGACACTCCCTCCTGCTCCGCCCAGAGCGAGAGGAGTCATTTGATGATTTCCCATCCGAAAAAAAAGGCTGTCGAGGCAAGCCCTTTTTTGGAAAAACATAAGTAGATTTATTTTAGCGATTAATGCAAATATATCGAAGAAATTAAATTGTTACCCACTTGGATCAATATCTACTAATATTATAAAGCAAAAGAGTTTGTTTGGTTGGTTGAACGCGCTAATTACAGGAACTACTGGTTCGAATTAAAAAAAAACTTTTAGTGTTGAATAGTTATCGAGGACGGCTAAGTATAGGTTATCTAACATCACACTATAATTAAAGGGAGCGGAGCATCAATGATAAATGTTGTAAAAACAAGGAAAATGTATAACTTTTGAGAGCTTGCTTTGCGGGCGCTGCATAAACGGTTAAAGTTCAAATCAAATCAAATCATCTTTATTTGTGAACACAGGTATTGTAATAAAGGTCTTATTCATAAAATTTTAGTTCGCTCTGTCCTACCAATGAAATTGGTGTACAAATATTGTTTTTATTTTAAGTAATAAGTCTGGATTTATACAATACAAAGTCAGGCTCGAGTAAATAATGAGAATTCAATGTATTATTAATCATTAATGAATCAATTATAATTTATTTTTCATGCATGTCAACGATATAATTATTATTTAGAAAGCTATTAATGTCAAATTTTGTAAAATTGAAAATAATGTCCACTAGATGCACCTATTACTAATAAATAAATTATAATAAGGGCTGGTAATGTCATATTTTATCATTTAAAAATTCTTCGATAGAGTAATACGTCTTTTCTATTAGAAATGAATGCAATTTACTTTTGAATTTGCGGACATTAGCTTCACTCCTTATACATTTTGGTAATTTATTATAGACCTTTGGAGCCATTACAAAAATACTGTTTCTGTACAGTGCAGTACTAGATCCGACTGTTTGTAACCGATCACAACGGCGCTGACTAGTTACTCGAGCAAATTTATGTAAATTATTTTTTACGAACATAGACGTTTCATAGATGTACAACGACGGCATAGTTAATATTTTTGTATTTTTAAAAAACGGTTTGCAGCTGTCTGTTGTCTGAAAATTATAAATAGCTCTTATACACCTTTTTTGGCACTTAAATACCATATCTTTACCTGTGGCATTGCCCCAAAATATAATTCCGTATCTCAATGTTGAAGCTACTAGACCATGATACGCTGTTAGGACTGTTGCTCGATTGGCCGTTTTACTTAACATGTGTAAAGCATAGGAATGTTGGTTTAGCTTACTGCATACTTTGTCAATATGGGAATTCCATTTTAAAGTGTTTTCTATATTTAGTCCAAGGAATTTAGTCACTTTCGCTTCATTAATAGTTTTGTCATTGCATTTAATATTTAGGTCCAAATTGTAATTTATTCTTTGTTGAAATTTCATTAATACTGTTTTATCAAGATTTATAATCAAATTATTATTATGCAGCCAATTCACAACTGATAGTAAAGTAGAGTTAATCTCGGCCTCCAGCGTACTTACCTCGTCACTATTGAACAGTAAAGTGCTGTCATCTGCAAACATTGTCATAGGATACGGTGATGCTGTCGGAAAGTCATTAATATAAACAATAAATAAGGGGGGTCCGAGTACACTACCTTGTGGTACTCCATAATTTACCGTTCTCTGACTGGATTTATATGTTATTTCGTTTTTTTTAGAAATTCTACTAATGTAAGTTATTTGTTGCCTATCACACAGATAAGATTCTATTAAATTTGATATATTTCCTCTTATTCCGTATGCATTAAGTTTATTTATTAGTAATTTATGGTCTACGCGATCAAAAGCTTTTGACATGTCCATATAAAGCGCTAGAGTTGGTAGCCTCTTATCCACTCTACTGGTAACCATATGTAAGAAATCGTATATGGCCATGTCAATAGATCTGTTTTTCCTAAAACCTTTTTGGTTTTCAAAAGGCAATTTTTCTCAAAGTATGAATTAAGTTGATAATATATTGCTTTCTCGAATATTTTTGAAAAAATCGGTACTAACGCTACAGGTCTGTAGCAGGACATATCTTCTCTGTTGTCCTTCTTGAAGAGAGGTTTTATAATTGTTATTTTTAATTCTTCTGGAAAGTAGCCATGGTATATGCACATATTGATAAGATGACTCAACACAGGAGCAATTATTGTGGATACCCGTTTAACAATGTTTGTACATATATCGTCATACCCAGTGCTAGACGTATTCTTTAGTGACATAATAATTTGGTGAATTTCTTGTGGTAGTGTAGGTGACATAAACATGGAAGTAATGCTACTTTTTATTTTATGTTTATTATTATTGTCTAAACTAGTAACTGTTTTCACTTGATCTACAAAGTGATCGTTAAAAGCTTGTGCTATTTCAAGAGGATTAGTTATGATTTTGTCATTTGATTTGATTTTTGTTATGGTTTCGCGTGGCAAATTATGTTTATTATTATTTTTATTTATAACTTTCCATGTTGCTTTACATATATTCTGAGCTGAACGTATATAACGATTATTATGGGCTCTCTGTGTGAGGTTTATAACTTTCTTCAGCCGATTTGAAAGCTTTTTAAAGTTTGTTTTATTTTGCTTATTTGGTACTAACCGGTATTTCCACAGCAATTCTCTTTTTCTCTTACTGCAAATCCTAATGCCACGACTAATCCATGTTGCTTTTTCTTTAGTCGATATCCGTATTTTTATATGTGGAAAGCATAAATCATATAACAACTTAAACAGGTCATAGAATAATTTGAATGCCTTAGCGGGATCCGTTTCCTCGTATACGTCAGCAAAAGTGATTGCTTTGATGTTGTCTATGAATTTCTGAACATTTTCTTTTGAGTAATCTCGTTTAGTTGAAAACCAGTAATTTAAGATGCATGTTCGTCTAACTGGACATCGTAACAGTTGTGCCGTATGATCGGATACCGCCAGCTCTAAGACTTCTCCTTTTGATCCTCGTACATTGTGAATTATGTTATCTATGCAAGTCCCACTGCTTAATCTTGTTGGAAACTTTATTTCAAATTTGAGATTGTATCCCGTAATAAGATATTTGAATTGCTCTAAACATGTGGTCTTTTTTAAAAGATCAATGTTGAAATCACCGCACAGAATAAGTTTTTTATTACTGTGTAATGAAAAAGACTTTAAGAGAATATTCAGGTTATTGAAAAATATATCAAGTTTACTTTTTATGTCCCTATTGTGTGGACTCCTATAGACACACATCACAATGATGTTGTGGTCAGTAAGTTCTACTGCACAACATTCAATTATATTAGAAACACAGTACTTTTCCACCGACTCTAAAGCTCTATACTTAATTCCGTTTCGTATCATAATACATGTACCTCCATGTCGGGATTTCCGAGTGAAATATGTAGCAAGTGTAAAATTAGGAATATGTAACAAGTTAACATCAGATAATATCATATTGTGCTCCGAAAAACACAGCACATCAATTATTTTTTCTGAATTGAATAGTTCTTTAAGTGCGACAGTAAACATATGACATTTGTTCAAGAGACCATTTATATTTTGATGCAGAATATTAATATTTTTATACACGAAAAAAGTTTTCTTGTTCACAAAATGTTTCATTTGCAGAAGCTTCACATTGGGTCGATGATATCTCTGTTATGGTTAACAATACATTTTTAAAAATATTACGCATACCGCAGTCATTAATTTTTCTATTTAATTTAGAGAACATAGTTAAGTCATATAAAAGATTTAAATTAGAATCAAACGCAGTTGCATAATTATATGTTTGTAAGTCTAGATGTAATAAATTATTAAACGTCTCTATACGCCAATTAAACATTGTCGAGTAGTCACTTAATTTAAAAGTAGGAGCACATAAGATTATATTCGTATTCTGTATTGTCATTAATGTCTCCCTTAGTTTCATGATGATATTAACATAATTTTCAGTATGTAAAAAGTCTTCTTCTCCAATTAAAACAACACAATAGTCATCCATAGAGTAATCAATTAGTTTTTTATGTAAGTCTTTGATAAGTCTAAGTGTGCCACAATTCGGCGTGACGTAATGACATACTTGAAAGTTTTTAAATATCTCTTGAGCTGTGAATAAGACTTTGTTATTTTTATTCGCACTAACAATGCACAGTTTTCTTTTTATGGGGATTGAAGAATGGTCATCACTTTCTTCCTTCTGTGTTGTTGTATTATCTAGTCCTACTGTTGAAGCATTAGCCGTATCTTGTTTTTCCAAAAATAGTTGTGTCTTTCTTGTCTTCTTCTGCGACTTTTTTTGAGAGTTTGGGCGCGGAGTAGATGTAAGTGAGTTTTTATTAGGAGTTTCCACTTTAGTCGTTAATTCTTTTGTAGCCTTTTTTAATACATCATTTTTACTTGTTAATTCACTCACTGTTTTTTTGAGCTGAGCATTTTCTATGTTTAAGTTCTGTATCTCTTCGTGTGCCGAGTTAAGTTGAGAAGTAAGTTGTGCAATTTGATTTTGCAGTTCCTGTACTTGTATATTGTTTTCGTCACTTGATAAGTTTGGTAAGCTACTTGTGCTGCCATCTAACTTTGAACTATCAAGGCTATTTTCTTCGGACATTTGTAAAGAACGTGTCTTTGTTTTTCTGAACGTAATGTTGTCAAAGAAGTTCATTGTCTATTGAAATTAAATATTATTGAATTATGATAAAAAGGGAAAAAGACATGCAGTATCTGAGTTTCGAACTCGCGCCTTCTAGCGTAGTGTTGTCATAGAATCCAACCACTGTAGCCACTAAGCCATTTGATCGTTATAAGTCAAGTCAAGTTACGCAACAAACAATCATGTATTAGAGAATTGTTCGTTTTAAAACGTTCTAAAAAAAAATCGCGATAGCATTATGTCTATCTTTTAAGGTTGACTCACACTCTCTCTAACCCTCTCTCTCTCTCATGTGACGCAGACGAAGTTGCGCGGGTCAGCTAGTCGAAAATAAAATTAAAAAATTACTTGCAAACAACACTATATTGGCTGTTTATTATATCTAAAACCAAAATCGATATTTGGCACCCGACACTAGATGAAGATAAGAATATCTTCAATAAATGTTTATCAAGTGCTATTTTGTTATTAGTCAGTCGGATAAACGTACGTAGGATGTTGCTAAAATCTGCAGGTTTCATGTAAGTAAACTTTTTAATTAAATAATGGCATATATACCTTTTTTTGTCTTAAAATGATTATAAATCGTATTTGTTTTCAGATTATTCTTATTTTCGTTGACGGAATGTAAGACTACGCAAAATGAGCGGCATGATGGTAGAAAATTCCCTGAGGGTTTTCTGTTTGGAACATCTACTGCAGCATACCAAATAGAGGGAGGCTGGGATGCAGACGGTAAGGATATCAGTGAATTACGTAAGTTTTGTTT
This sequence comes from Xestia xanthographa, assembly GCA_905147715.2. Taxonomy (NCBI): domain Eukaryota; kingdom Metazoa; phylum Arthropoda; class Insecta; order Lepidoptera; family Noctuidae; genus Xestia; species Xestia xanthographa. Next base: position 8,160,611 of record LR990655.1, read on the forward strand.
CAATATGTTTAGTAATTAACCATAATACAACTGTTTCCAGGGAAATCTGATAACATCTGGGATCACATGACTCACAATGATCCTTGTGCGACAGACGACTGCTCGAACGGAGATGTCGCTGGCGACTCGTATCACAATTACAAAAGAGACGTTGAGATGATGAGGGAATTAGGAATAGATTTTTATAGATTCTCTATATCATGGTCTCGTATTTTACCTACCAGTTTTCCCGATTATGTAAACGAAGCTGGGGCTGCATATTATAGCAACTTAATTGACGAAATGCTGAAATACAACATTGAGCCGATGGTGACGCTGTATCACTGGGACTTGCCGCAAAGGCTACAAGACTTAGGAGGGTGGGCCAACCCACAGATAGCCGACTGGTTCGCGGATTATTCGCGCATAGTCTATGGACTGTACGGTGATAGAGTTAAGTATTGGATTACAATAAATGAACCAAGGGAGATCTGCTACCAAGGTTACGGAGTGAATACTAAAGCACCTAGAGTAAACATTAAAGGTATTGCAGAATATATGTGCGCTAAACACATTGTGATGGCACACGCTAAGGCTTACCATGTTTATGATCAAGAATTCAGACCAAAATATAATGGTTCCATTTTTATAGCTTTGAGCGCAGAACTCTTTGTACCAGAAACCGAAAAAGATATTGAGGCTGCCGAAGATGGTAATCAGTTTGAGGTATGTAAATATTAGTAGCCCTAACTAAATGTTTAATCACTTATGTAAATCGTTGGTTATGTACCATTTAACGCGATAATCATAATACCGATGTTTTATTCCAGTGGGCCATTTATGCTCATCCAATATTTTCCAAGACTGGAGACTTTCCACCAATCGTGAAAGAAAAAGTAGCAGCTAAAAGTGCAGAACAAGGTTTCTTCAGATCACGCTTGCCCGAATTTACACCAGAAGAAGTAGAATATGTAAAGGGGACCTCTGATTTCTTTGGTCTAAATCACTATTCGACTAATTTGGTGTACAGAAATGAATCAGTGATTGGGCTTTATGAAATTCCGTCATTCTACGACGATCTGGGAAATGTACACTATCAACCTGATGACTGGGAACGTTCTGCGTCGAGCTTCCTTAAGGTACTTTTATGTGATATCATTTAAAATTTAATATATTTGATGTGAACGTTTTTCTAACTACTCGCTGTTTACTTCAGGTTGTTCCATGGGGTTTCCACAAAATCCTGACCAAAATCAGGGATGATTACAACAACCCAACAGTGTTTGTAACCGAGAATGGCTTCTCAAACTATGGAGGTCTAGATGACGACGACCGGATCTCTTATCATAGACGATACCTCAACAACATGCTCGACGCGATAGAGGAGGGTTGTGACGTCAGAGCCTACTCTATCTGGAGTCTGATGGACAACTTCGAGTGGATGCGAGGATATACGTGAGTTCTAAATAGAAAACTTACCATGGTGTCGATTCTGTTGTGCACAAACTAAACTTAATTTAGGCTATTGCCATCATTTTCTCTCTAAGAAAGAAAGAGACGGACGTAATTTAGAGCTGTCAAATTTAGTTGGAACTAATACTTCCATACAAATGAAGGGTGCACGAGAAAACATGTCGACTAAAACACGGTGAAGCGCAAGGCATAAACTAGTTTTACATCTCTAACTTAGATCATAGCTATAGCCGTCCCTTTCTCGCACTGCCTTATAGTAAAAGATAGCAATAGCCTAAATTAAGTTTAGTTTGTGCATAACAGAATCGACACCATTATCTACGTAACGTACATTATCAAATCACACGATGATCAGTTGTCCTGAGTCAAGTTGCGGTGAAGAGTTACTAAATTACGTTTTCTCGAATAATTTTTAGGTTTTTAGGTCCATTTGCTCTACGAGATATATTTAATGAAGGTCTTGAACATGTAATTACCAGTTACCAGGCTCGATGGCACCTAAGAAGTCGATTCCTGCCGGCTTCCCTTCGACAATAAGGCACTCTACAAACTACAGCGACATAATTAATAAATAATCTTATTAAAATCATCCTTATCCCAATTCATTAGGGGTCGGCGCAGCATGTTTCCTACCAGTCTTAATAAAATGTTATTAAATAAAGCCGTCATTTATGTAATCCATAGGAATTCCACATGATTCCATTTAAAACATGTTTCTGTTGTATGTTCCAGTGAGCGGTTCGGGCTTTACGAAGTGGACTACGAAAGCCCCGAGCGCACGCGCACGCCCCGAAAGTCTGCCTTCGTGTACAAACAGATGCTGCGCACGCGCTCGCTCGACTGGCACTACGAGCCCGACACTACCCTCATGACCATCGACGAAGGACATTGACACATGACATACGATAGAATACCCATACTTTTTAAAATAAATGTTAACAGTAATCTTAACAGCTTGTGATTTGATTCAAAACTTGTACGTGAGTACGTTACCCTATCGTAATGTATCGTTCAAGTGCTAGTTCATCGTGCTGACGACTGACGTCGTCGACTGATCGTCACTTTGTGTGGACCGTCCACACAAAGTGACGATCAGTCGACGACGTCAGTCGTGTTGGAACTCTTTGTAGAAATATGAAACGCTTTGCAACTTATGTAGGTCCTCTAACTCCTGAGAAGTCCTTTCGCAGTAGTATTAATTTGCTGACTAAAGGACACTACTTAAACTCAAACAAATATAACTTGATCTGATTGTGATCAGTGATTATTTTTATAAGAAAAATGTCCGCTAAGTCCGAGTCCGTAGCACTAAACAATTTACTTAATAACAATACTTTTAACGCTCATTCATATTATTATATCAATTTACCGCAACAGCAAAACTATTTGCTTTTGGTAATGAAAAACAAAGTTACTCCTACAGTTTTACGAAAAAAACCCGAAACTCAAAAACGAAGTAACAAATCTTATTCAAACAGAATTAAAGCGTAGGGATCTTATCAATCATTAGTGTCCGATCGAAGCTTCGGCTTCGGTCACCTCCGGCAAAAAACACCTTAAATGTCGATTCAAAATTAAAAAAAAATAGGAATGTTTACAATTATTTAAATTTTGGAATCCACATCTATTACAAAATCTGTGGGTACACAAGACAGATATTGCGTCATAAATATCAACAACCCTAAAATCATTGAAGTTTTCATTTTTAAAAACTTTAGGGGGCTTTTTTTACGGGTAGCAAAAAAACGAGTGACTGTAAATTACAATTTTAAGTGTCAAAATTAATTAATTTGGGTTATATAATTACTAAGTGAGCGACTGACTGTAAGTGACGAGAAATCAACAGAACAGTATCTTACAAACATTAATTTGAGTTACTTAAAATACAAAATGAGCAGCTTCATAATATTTGAGCGACTTAATATTTATTTGAGTGTCAACGTTGCGTCCTGCATTTTTTTCAATATTTGGCAAATGTATTTTTATACTGAGCGGCATTTTATCTTAAATGAAGTGTTTCGAATACAAAAACCACTTTGAAAAATACACTAATGAGCTAATTAATTGTTGTTTAATGGTATTTGCAGAACTGTTTTTTTTAGTTATTTTAGGACCTGCTACGATTCCATGACGCGCGCTCGCTTCGCTCGCATATTAAATAACACTCTTTGACTTCTGTCCCCGAAGTGCCGGGCCTCCGCCGGCCTCCTTCGTCGGCCTACGGCCCGGTGCCCATGCCGCACATAAAAGAAATTCCGTAGTAAGATTTTATAATTTTATCCAGTCGCTCACTTAGTAATGTAGTCGTGTAAAATCGTCAATAAATCGTGTAGTCGTGTAATGTAGTCATGTAGTAGTGTAGCTCGAATAAAATTTTAATATATGAAATGGAATAATCACAATCCACTTTTTGTAAGCTCGTTCTGGATTTTATTATTAATCAATATTCGTCGTTAGTTTAGTTAATTTTTCGCTTACTCAAATTCATACCGCTCAAGTTATTAATACAGTATGTCATCATCAGTCGCAAAGCTTTTTTTAATCGCTCGTTTTATAATTCCCCTTTTTTTACTCAGGATTCCCATTAGATTTGGGTTTGTTTTTTTGCTTGTGGTAGGCGATGTTCACGAAAATTCTAAATATCTCTTTTCTATTCAATATTTTTTCCTAAGTTTAATGTGTAAAGAAACTTTTGGTGAACCGCCATGTAAAGTCAAGTCCGAGGCCCATGGGCGGCATAAAAACTCTAACACCGTTAGGCACTAACCACACAAAAAAGAAAGTAGGTGCACTACAGGCATATGGCCAATGATATTCTACTATACAGATATGTTGTGAGCGCGCAATCGTGAAGACTCGAAAACCGGTCAATTGGCCTGTTTTTCCTTTATTCTGCGTCACTGCGTGTATGTGAGCTGGCTCTCCCCCGCGGCACACTTTTTTCGGTGGTTTTGTAGGTGTATCACATATCTGTTTGTGAGAATATCATTGCATATGGCAGTCAAAATATCTTACAAGCTGTATAGTGAAATGCTTGCTACTAAGTTCCAGCCAGTTTCTACTTGGTTTTGGTTCCAGAGGGGCTTGTGGGACTACCTACATGCCTAATTCTTTTTTTAAATATCTTTTTTTAAAAGGGACACTTTGAGCGAAGGTTAAAAAAATTACCTGAAATTATTATAATAAGAAAAAGTTTTGGAGTCTGTAGTCTGATGCCAACAAGGTGATTCGATCCAATCTTTTGCAGTTTAGCTATTCATCCCAACATCCAACAATTAAATTCAAAATTCGTGAACGTGTGGTATTTAGATGACGCAACCCTAGAAGGCGACGTCGACACCTTTTTTAAAGATTTAGAATTCCCCAAGAAACAATTTCAATCCATCGGTCTAGCACCTAAACCCTCCAAACGTGTTTTTAGGGTTCCGTACCCAAAGGGAAAAAACGGAACCCTATTACAAAGACTTCGCTGTCTGTCCGTCTGTCTGTCCGTCTGTCCGTCTGTCTGTCACCAGGCTGTATCTCATGAACCGTGACAGCTAGACAGTTGAAATTTTCACAGATGATGTATTTCTGTTGCCGCTATAACAACAAATACTAAAAACAGAATAAAATTAATATTTAAGAGGGGCTCCCATACAACAAACGTAATTTTTTTACAATAATTGGTACGGAACCCTTCGTGCGCGAGTCTGACTCGCACTTGGCCGGTTTTTTTTTTTTTGTTTCTAATGGCTACTAACAGACAGTCGACCCTTGATAAAACTATAATACAATAGCTCCAAGTAACCATTTTTTTTTTCAAAGTTCATATTCATATTCATTTTATTTTGCGTACTATAAGATGTTACAATGGGCTTACAGCTATATGAACAATTATGTTCCCTGCTTGGTTGGTTGGTTTTCCTATTGAAGAAGACAGTTTTCATCATTCATTGACGATTTGTTTTTACATTTTAATGATATTTTGGATAGACTCTCCCAAATTAATTTAAGTACATTCGGCATTTACATTCACCCTTTTAAACAGATTGTTATTTTGGCCAAAGGAGACAATTTTTTTTGTTTGGAGAACAGGCCACCCACACAGTGGCGTGCAGTGGTCGTACACGGTGGGTAGGCCACGAAATAATGATAACAAAAAACAAATTTCGTCAGAGCCATCTTGGATTTTCATTTTGACCACATTTTCGTTATTAACTACCCCAAAAACCTCGAAAACGACACCCATGAAGAAAAAACTGAAAATTATCGTCGGCGCCATCTTGGATTTTCATTTTGACCTCATTTTCATTATTAACTACCCCAAAAACCTCGAAAACCACACCCATGAAGATAAAACTGAAAATTTTCGTCGGCGCCATCTTGGATTTTCATTTTGACCACATTTTCGTTATTAACTACCCCAAAAACCTCGAAAACGACACCCATGAAGAAAAAACTGAAAATTTTCATCGGCGCCATCTTGGATTTTCATTTTGACCTCATTTTCATTACTAACTACCCCAAAAACCTCGAAAACGACACCCATGAAGAAAAAACTGAAAATTTTCATCGGCGCCATCTTGGATTTTCATTTTGACCTCATTTTCATTATTAACTACCCCAAAAACCTCGAAAACGACACCCATGAAGAAAAAACTGAAAATTTTCGTCGGCGCCATCTTGGATTTTCATTTAGACCACATTTTCGTTATTAACTACCCCAAAAACCTCGAAAACGACACCCATAAAGAAAAAACTGAAAATTTTCATCGGGGCCATCTTGGATTTTCATTTTGACCTCATTTTCATTATCAGCGACACCAAAAATCTCGAAAACGACACCTATGAAGAAAAAACTGAAAATTTTCGTCGGCGCCATCTTGGATTTTCATTTTGACCTCATTTTCATTACTGACTACCCCAAAAACCTCGAAAACGACACCCATGAAGAAAAAACTGAATATTTTCTTCGGCGCCATCTTGGATTTTCATTTTGACCTCATTTTCATTATTAACTACCCCAAAAACCTCGAAAACGACACCCATGAAGAAAAAACTGAAAATTTTCGTCGGCGCCATCTTGGATTTTCATTTTGACCTCATTTTCATTATTTACTACCCCAAAAACCTCGAAAACGTCACCCATGAAGAAAAACCTGAAAGTTTTCATGATTTTTTGATGAATTTTTATTTGAAAAATATAATATTCATTATTATAATAATAATACGCGCCAATAACGCCCGGTAATCATTATTTTAATCAACATACAACCTAAACCTAGCACTGGCCTGCAAATTGCAAAAAACGTAAGCAATTTCGAAATTTGAATTTCGCGGGCTTAAGAACATCCACCTTGAATCCTGGCCTTGTGTTGAGCAGCCAATCACAGCCCAGCTACACTCGCAGGAGTTACCGCCCTAAAATGACCGCAATCTATACATGTGTGCGGTTTATACACACAAAAATATGCACTAATGTGCCACTGTGTGCGTAAAATTATCAATGGATTTTAGGCTAGACGACTGTTTGCCTGTCCGGCGGAGCTCCAAGCTTCGTAGTAACTTCCAGTATAGTGTGAGTTACGTGACACGGAAGCGACAAATTGCTATAAGTATTTTAACAGGAGATTGAACTTTTTTTTTATATTTTGTACATAATGTGTTATTTTATTACATCGTTAATTAGTTATAATAAATGCCCAGTTGGTAGGGTAGGCTTGGTCTAATTGCCTCTTAAGGGCGCACGCCCATGGCTATGTCTAACCGGAATGATGAGAAATTAGAAAATGAAAACGTGAATCTAACAACAAACAATAATAATAACACGTCTGTAGCAGTCTCTGGAAGTAATTGTATTCGCACATTGGGTTTGAAATCTTACTGCACAATTGACACAACGACCAGCAGATGCCATTTTCATAAAATAGTTTTTTTTTATATGCGAAAAAATCGCAGAAACACCAATGATGTTATATATGTCGCCGCAAGAGGCTCTATCTGCTAAGATTTAATCTAATTATTAACACTCATAATTCTATTCCATGAACCTGCCATCTCTGCTTCGTGGTACAGTTATTACATCACTTGACAAATGAGTTAAGCGCCATCTATTGGCGTAACTAGCACTTAGATAGTTCGTGGTTTCAAATAGTAATTTATTAAACAAAAGTCTAGCTAAAGACTCAGTAAGTCTTTAGCTAAATCTATAGTTAAAATTATGATAAGCAAGTATTTTAGGACATTGGATTTGTAATTATTATTGTTCATTTTGACACAAGATTTTTATGAGGCAACACTACAGGCCGAATACGATTTGATCAATAAATCAATTAATAATTTGAAACTACAATTAAATCAGATTATCTAACTAAATTACAAACTAAAAAGTAACAAGATTATTTTACAGAACAATTTATTAGTGAAAGACTTCGTAGGTGTTCTTTGTACTAAATACTTTGATTTGCCGGAAATGGTTTTAAAAGATTGAATATTGTTGTAAAAAGTATTGAAGCGACTAATTAGCTTTAACTTGATAAAACCTTTGCATTTGTGAATATTGCTATTGTTTAATTATTAAAATGATTAATTATGAATTACTCTAGTATTGTTTGTAAGTTTTAATGAACTTATTATGTAATGAGTTACCTGTACTGTGTGGAGGACTTCCGCCCACACAGAAGAATGGACGCTTGAGCAACGGGCAGTCACGTTATCCTACGATTAGCAAAACAATTGAAATACTATGTAATTATAAGTGTTTAGTGAAGTGAACGTTATAACCGTTAGGTTTTACATACTCTTTGGTTATAAGTTAATCAGTTTCTGTACCTAAATGGTTTCATAGAAATAAACGTTTGGAATTTGAGCCAAGTGCTGTGTGTGATTTCAAATACCCACCTACCTCTACCAACAATGAAGAAAGGTGTCGCACGGCGATGTGATGGCTAGAGAAGTAGAGACTGAAAGACAAAGGTGGATTGGCGGCGGATGTCGCCAATATATGGGCAGACTGTTCCTCTAGGCTTTCCCTGCCGTGATATCAGAAGAGGTGATAGCTCTTGCGCGCTGCTCACAGTGCCGGACATCCAGAACAATTACAAGGAACTACCGAACTAGAACTCTTGCTTTCGTGACCATGGCCGAAGGCGTGGCAAAGAATTTTTCACCGAAGTGGTCACCACGAAGCTTTTCAAGAGAGAGCGACTTATTATGCTGCCACAGCCAATATACTTACAGTGTTATGTGGCAATGAACTGATAGACAAGAAGATACCTAAGAAGTCTAAGATAGCCTAAGAGTTGGCTGCATTTTCATCCAAGTGGCTGACAAATACCAACATGATAATTTATTGCAACATTTGACCCAAAACAAATCAGAACACATAATGAAAATGCAATTTACATTAGTAAACAAACAATGAAGTTGTATGTGATGGAAAACTTCATTTATTGCACTCAAAATTACCAACATGTACAGCACAGAATGACCGAAGCAGAATAAACAAAGATTGGACTCCGGGAAAACAAAATTATCAATAAATAAACCTGCTAATGGATCATCAATCCCGGGAAGTATTTTGTTTTATTTATTTTAGTATTTTGTTACTGTAGAGAATATTTACAGTTAACATTATTTTATCTTAACACATCCCATGCTGGTTAGGGTAACTTGACACCTGAATAAGTGAAATAAAAACACTCCATTTAATTCAATCACTATGCGTTCAATGTTATTTTGAAATATAACCAGTAATGATGTGTCAGAAACTAAACTCATGAATTAGATTTAACTTTTTAATTACTACTAATTAAATAACTGAGTAGTAACAAATTTAAAACTTGTTGTTATTGACTTTTCATTCACACTATAGGTTTAAACCTCAAAATCAGATATTGTTTGCGTTAAGTGCAAAGTTGAGGGCTTTTCAAATAATTATGCAAATTTGAAAACATTTGTAATGGACAACATGTTGCAAGATTCATACAAAAACACATTGTTATGAAACTGATTTATAAAACAAGACGACTTATGAAATGTCAAACAAATTTCAGTTCAACAAGTTATGACAATGAAATCTTAGCGTGTGATATCAACGAAGCAAAGCTTTCGATGTGTTAATAAAATGTGAATGTTTTGTCAGTGCAACTACACAACCAACAGTGTTTTTAAAGTAGTTCTGATCAGTTTAACTTTCCCATCTTAGTTTAATTAACTTAATCTAAGTAAACAACTATTTCAAAACAACTTTTTACCGACTATAAAACTTATCACTCCAACTAATTAAAAAAAAATAGTAGGACTGCTTTGTTGGTCCAGTGGTCATGAGCCCTGTTATTAAAGCATGAGGACCTGGATTCGATTCCCAGGCCTGGCAGTGTTATTGGGTTTTTCCATCAGGAATTTCTCAGTAGCAAGCCAGACAATCATATGAATGGCAAATAGCCATATCGCTAAACTAAAGGCTTAGGCAAAGTGTGGATTTATTATTTTCACTTCTGCCTAACCCCTCAGGGATTGCAGGTGTGATGTTATGTACCTACACACTTCACTAGTAGTGTAGACATTACACTATTATTAATATTTACCTGCACTGACTACCTTGTTGGTCTAGTGGCTGCAAGCGTGACTATTGAGCATAAGGCCCTGGGTTCGATTCCCAGGTCAGGCAAAGTGTTGTTGGGTTTTTCCATTAGGAATTTCTCTGTAGCAGGCACAGAGTCCAGATTTGTGCCTGGTTGATGGCAATAAGGCTTGCCCTGTATTACATGGGACTTCAAAATAAATGTTGGCATACTATTAGGTATACCTCTGCCTAACCTTTCAGGAACAATAGGCGTGATGTTATGTTATTTACCTGCATGACTTTTCACATTTCAGGTTCCAGGCAATTGTCTTATCATAGAAGAAATGATACGTTTTATCAAAGAAATTGAGAGCAACTCTATGCACCCAGTCACTCCAAGATAGTGATGACATCAATTAACCGCTACCCCAGCAAATGATAATGGAGCAAGGTCACTTAAAAATGTGACTCAATGAACAATTTCAAAAACTAACAACTTCAAGGACTACAGCCTGGTGAACAGATGACCGTGTCGCCAGCTATGGAGCTATAAAATGGGGAACAGCATGAGAACAGCCAACCAGGGATGACTGTTACAGTGTCCTCACATCATAAACTAACATAAAAGGTGAGGAGTTTTCAAACTACTTCTTACACTTCCCCACTGATACCTACAGTGTTACAACAAAAGACTTAATACAATAGCCCAATCAACTTACCTACATGATGCTTATGTGTATTGAGTAACATGTTTCCACATTGATTATTTTAGTTTTTATAATCCTGCCAGTTGTAAGCAACTATTTACAAAAATAATAACAAAATATTAGTACTCCTAACAGTAACTAATAAAATAAAAAACTCACAAGCTATTGGTATCCGTGGAGGAAACAACAAGCTCAATGAGTAATACAAACACTCACAACAAATCAAACAAATACTGTCAGTGCCGTGGAGGTACTTGATAATAATGAACACAACAAATTACAAACAATCCTATCAGCAGCCGTGGAGGCCACTGATAATGAACACTACTAATGATCCTATCAGCAGCCGTGGAGGCAACTGATAAACAATACTCTCATGTTATCCTGCTGGGTCCACGGCGTACTAACGCCCAGAGCCTGGTTCCTTATATCCTGTCAAATCAAAGACTTCGTGCCTGTCACGGAGCAATGGTCCTAAACTCCTTACCCTTTAATCCTGTCAAATCAAAGACTTTGTGTCTATCACAGAGCAGTGTTCCTGATCCTATCCTTTTATCCTGTCAAATCCAAGACTTTGTGTCTATCACAGAGCATTACCTTCCCGTGAGAATGAACAAATAAAAACATGCTACTTACACTACACTTAACAAATACAAATTACAGACTATCTAAAGCAATCAATAATTTTATTTAAGACAAATCTAGTAGACAGTAGATCTATTACAAGGTTCTGAAGATAACTAAAAACCCAAACTCATACCAAGCTGTTATTTTTAACAAATAGCTTTTAGCATCAACAAACTCAAATACAAGTTGCAAAACTGCTTGCAAACTAACTGATACTAAACAACAATTCAACGAATATTGTTGGACAATTGAAGCAACAATATTTTATTCAGCTGTTAGCTGATTAAACAAAATCAATAACCTCAATTCAATTAATGTTATTTGATAATTCAGGCTACAACATTTTATTCAGTTAGCAGCTCATACCAGCTTCAATCTAAACACTACTAAAAGATTAAATAAAAATTTCAAGCAGATTAACTCTGTGACTGTGTGTATGTCTAGGTGATACATAAACGCATTTAATTTTGAATACAATGAAAACTGAATAGATGCCTGATCTATAACTAGCTTTCTATGTTGACTGACACTTTCTATTACCAAATCCTACAATTCAATGAACATTGTAGGATAATAATAAAAGCAACAATAATCTGCCGACAAAATTTATCTCCACTATTTCAGATAACAACCACGAAACTCCACATACTGACGGCGACGGCAGGTGCAGAGCGCGCACCGCCGATCAGAATGGCCGTGTCGCCGCAAGAGGCTCTATCTGCTAAGATTTAATCTAATTATTAACACTCATAATTCTATTCCATGAACCTGCCATCTCTGCTTCGTGGTACAGTTATTACATCACTTGACAAATGAGTTAAGCGCCATCTATTGGCGTAACTAGCACTTAGATAGTTCGTGGTTTCAAATAGTAATTTATTAAACAAAAGTCTAGCTAAAGACTCAGTAAGTCTTTAGCTAAATCTATAGTTAAAATTATGATAAGCAAGTATTTTAGGACATTGGATTTGTAATTATTATTGTTCATTTTGACACAAGATTTTTATGAGGCAACACTACAGGCCGAATACGATTTGATCAATAAATCAATTAATAATTTGAAACTACAATTAAATCAGATTATCTAACTAAATTACAAACTAAAAAGTAACAAGATTATTTTACAGAACAATTTATTAGTGAAAGACTTCGTAGGTGTTCTTTGTACTAAATACTTTGATTTGCCGGAAATGGTTTTAAAAGATTGAATATTGTTGTAAAAAGTATTGAAGCGACTAATTAGCTTTAACTTGATAAAACCTTTGCATTTGTGAATATTGCTATTGTTTAATTATTAAAATGATTAATTATGAATTACTCTAGTATTGTTTGTAAGTTTTAATGAACTTATTATGTAATGAGTTACCTGTACTGTGTGGAGGACTTCCGCCCACACAGAAGAATGGACGCTTGAGCAACGGGCAGTCACGTTATCCTACGATTAGCAAAACAATTGAAATACTATGTAATTATAAGTGTTTAGTGAAGTGAACGTTATAACCGTTAGGTTTTACATACTCTTTGGTTATAAGTTAATCAGTTTCTGTACCTAAATGGTTTCATAGAAATAAACGTTTGGAATTTGAGCCAAGTGCTGTGTGTGATTTCAAATACCCACCTACCTCTACCAACAATGAAGAAAGGTGTCGCACGGCGATGTGATGGCTAGAGAAGTAGAGACTGAAAGACAAAGGTGGATTGGCGGCGGATGTCGCCAATATATGGGCAGACTGTTCCTCTAGGCTTTCCCTGCCGTGATATATATAATACTGAGAAACACTTTCACAAAAATCGAAATAAACGAAAAGAGTAAATGTCAAATGAAGTTGTCTGTCAACCACCAAAAAGGCGGTTTTACAACGTTCCGTGCCATGATGATTTTCTATAACATCTAAAAGATTTTAGCGGAAACCTCTAAAATAGCATTAAAAAGCTCACAGTTTAATATTATTTACTTTTATATTGTATTCTATTTTAATTAAAGCAGATATGATTACCAATGGATACCGTACTTTTTTTTGTAAACGGAAAAAACGCCCCTATTTACGTAAGCATTTTATGTCAAATGGCATTGACCACAATAGGAATAAATTGACTCGCAAAAAAATATCCTAGTACAACTTATTTATTATGATTTTAAGATTCCGGTTTCGTTTCTATGTAATCTTTCGTTTATTACTATTATAAAATGGTTACTTTTTTTGGTGTAAGTAATATGAATATACGCAACATCGAAGGGGGCCTAAAAAAACTGTCTCCTTTCATGTAGGTATATTACCTGTGACATAAGTACCATAACAAACTGTTTCCATCTGCTCATCTGGTATTGTTTATTTGATGAACTGTCAAACACAGATAATTACGACCCGAATGGCGCAGCGGTAATGAGGCTGCTTTACGTTCTTAGGGTCCCGGGTTCGAATCCCGGTCGGAGCAAATGTTTGTGTGATGAGCATGGCCATTTGTTTCCGAGTCATGGATGTTTATATGTATAATAAGTATGTATTTACAAACAAAAAGTATCTATGTAGTATATCAACTATCTGGTGTCCACGACACAAGCCTCGTTGCTTAGTGTGGCACTAGGTGGCGCTGTGTGTAATGTCCAGCAATATTTATTTATATTTATTTTATTTATTTATTTAATTGTGATACAGCAAATAAGCAATCCACCAAAGAGAGGTGATAAAGCGCAAGAGATAATAGATTTGTCTCTAATCATAGATTCTTTATCTTAATCTTGACCTTTGTTCGCGATTTTGCTAGTGATTCTTATGGAACTACTAGCTGATAAAACCTTCTTCTTGAATCACTCTATCTATAAAAAAAATATAGATTCTTTATCTTAATCTTGACCTTTGTTCGCGATTTTCCTAGTGATTCTTATGGAACTACTAGCTGATAAAACCTTCTTCTTGAATCACTTTATCTATAAAAAAAATATAGATTCTTTATCTTAATCTTGACCTTTGTTCGCGATTTTGCTAGAGATTCTTATGGAACTACTAGCTGATAAAACCTTCTTCTTGAATCACTCTATCTATAAAAAAATATAGATTCAATATCTTAATCTTGACCTTTGTTCGCGATTTTGCTAGTGATTCTTATGGAACTACTAGCTGATAAAACCTTCTTCTTGAATCACTCTATCTATAAAAAAAATATAGATTCTTTATCTTAATCTTGACCTTTGTTCGCGATTTTGCTAGAGATTCTTATGGAACTACTAGCTGATAAAACCTTCTTCTTGAATCACTCTATCTATAAAAAAATATAGATTCAATATCTTAATCTTGACCTTTGTTCGCGATTTTGCTAGTGATTCTTATGGAACTCTAGCTGATAAAACCTTCTTCTTGAATCACTCTATCTATAAAAAAATATAGATTCAATATCTTAATCTTGACCTTTGTTCGCGATTTTGCTAGTGATTCTTATGGAACTACTAGCTGCATGGGCGTGCGCCCTTAAGAGGCAATTAGACCAAGCCTACCCTACCAACTGGGCATTTATTATAACTAATTAACTATGTAATAAAATAACACATTATGTACAAAATATAAAAAAAAAGTTCAATCTCCTGTTAAAATACTTATAGCAATTTGTCGCTTCCGTGTCACGTAACTCACACTATACTGGAAGTTACTACGAAGCTTGGAGCTCCGCCGGACAGGCAAACAGTCGTCTAGCCTAAAATCCATTGATAATTTTACGCACACAGTGGCACATTAGTGCATATTTTCGTGTGTATAAACCGCACACATGTATAGATTGCGGTCATTTTAGGGCGGTAACTCCTGCGAGTGTAGCTGAGCTGTGATTGGCTGCTCAACACAAGGCCAGGATTCAAGGTAGATGTTATTTAGCCCGCGAAATTCAAATTTCGAAATTGCTTACGTTTTTTGCAATTTGCAGGCCAGTGCTAGGTTTAGGTTGTATGTTGATTAAAATAATGATTACCGGGCGTTATTGGCGCGTATTATTATTATAATAATTAATATTATATTTTTCAAATAAAAATTCATCAAAAAATAATGAAAATTTTCAGGTTTTTCTTCATGGGTGTCGTTTTCGAGGTTTTTGGGGTAGTAAATAATGAAAATGAGGTCAAAATGAAAATCCAAGATGGCGCTGACGAAAATTTTCAGTTTTTTCTTCATGGGTGTCATTTTCGAGGTTTTTGGGGTAGTTAATAATGAAAATGAGGTCAAAATGAAAATCCAAGATGGCGCCGATGAAAATTTTCAGTTTTTTCTTCATGGGTGTCGTTTTCGAGGTTTTTGGGGTAGTCAGTAATGAAAATGAGGTCAAAATGAAAATCCAAGATGGCGCCGACGAAAATTTTCAGTTTTTTCTTCATTCATGGGTGTCGTTTTCGAGATTTTTGGTGTCGCTGATAATGAAAATGAGGTCAAAATGAAAATCCAAGATGGCCCCGATGAAAATTTTCAGTTTTTTCTTCATGGGTGTCGTTTTCGAGGTTTTTGGGGTAGTTAATAACGAAAATGTGGTCAAAATGAAAATCCAAGATGGCGCCGACGAAAATTTTCAGTTTTTTCTTCATGGGTGTCGTTTTCGAGGTTTTTGGGGTAGTTAATAATGAAAATGAGGTCAAAATGAAAATCCAAGATGGCGCCGATGAAAATTTTCAGTTTTTTCTTCATGGGTGTCGTTTTCGAGGTTTTTGGGGTAGTTAGTAATGAAAATGAGGTCATAATGAAAATCCAAGATGGCGCCGACGTAACGCCTCCTGCCGGAGGCTCTACGCGGGAGTCGTGCGGTCCATGGCCCTTTACGGGGCCCCGGTGTGGGCGCGTTCTTTGAGGCGGCGTGCCGCCCACTACCTGAACGCGCCCCAAAAGGTAGTAGCCGTAAGGCTGGCCCGGGGCTACCGCACGATTGCCCGCGAGGCGGCGAGCCTCCTTGCCGGATTGCCGCCATGGGATCTGGAGGCGATAGTCCTCGCGCGCCTGCATGAATGGCGCGCGGAGGCGCTACGCCGAGGGGAAACTCCGCTGCAGCGACAAATTGTCGCTCAGCGGACAGACTTTCGGCGGGATCTCATGGCGACATGGAGAGAGCGACTGTCGCAACCCCGTGCAGGGCACGCCACAATAGTGGCGATAAGTCCCCTCTTTGAGGAGTGGCTTGAGAGACGCCACGGCGTCCTCACCTTCCGCCTGACGCAGGTCCTCACCGGACACGGAGTGTTCGGGAGGTTCCTGCACCGAATCGGGCGGGAGGAAACGCCCGGGTGCTTCCATTGCGAGGATCGACCGGAGGACACGGTGGAACACACGGTGGAGGTGTGCCCCGCGTGGGCGGAGCACCGCCGTGTCCTCGAAGCGGCGATCGGCGGCGGCGACCTCTCGCGTCCGGCCCTGGTGCAAGCCATGGTCCGGAGCGAGACGGAATGGGACGCCGTCACCTCCTTCTGCGAAGCAGTAATGCTAGAGAAGGAGGTGGCGGAACGTGAGAGGGAGAGAGCCTCTCAACGTCCCGGCCGCCGCGGGAGACGCCCCGGGCGTCGGGGGCCACCACCACGTAGCCCCCGGCCACCGTAGGCGCGGGCCTGTGGACGGTGAGCTATGGGCTAGCTCGCCGTCCGTCCGTCTCATGACATGACGACAGGCCGTGTCGACGGCGCGTTCGTGTTCCACGCGCGCCTCAAAGAGAGTCAGCAAAAAGGAAGGGGTCCGTAAGGACCGATGCCTGCCGGGGTTGCGGGACTATTCGAAGGAGATACCGTGGCCCCGGAACACAAAGGGCGATGAAGGAACATGGATGGGTTTTAGTCAGTAAAAGTCTGACACTCCCTCCTGCTCCGCCCAGAGCGGGAGGGGTTATTTGATGATTTCCGATCCGAAAAAAAAAAAAAAAAAAAAAAAAAGATGGCGCCGACGAAAATTTTCAGGTTTTTCTTCATGGGTGTCGTTTTCGAGATTTTTGGTGTCACTGATAATGAAAATGAGGTCAAAATGAAAATCCAAGATGGCCCCGATGAAAATTTTCAGTTTTTTCTTCATGGGTGTCGTTTACGAGGTTTTTGGGGTAGTTAATAACGAAAATGTGGTCAAAATGAAAATCCAAGATGGCGCCGACGAAAATTTTCAGTTTTATCTTCATGGGTGTGGTTTTCGAGGTTTTTGGGGTAGTTAATAATGAAAATGAGGTCAAAATGAAAATCCAAGATGGCGCCGACGATAATTTTCAGTTTTTTCTTCATGGGTGTCGTTTTCGAGGTTTTTGGGGTAGTTAATAACGAAAATGTGGTCAAAATGAAAATCCAAGATGGCTGTAGGAAAAATTGTGGACTGTATTAAAAAGCATCAATAAAATTACGAGTCACTGACACAACTGATTTATTTTTAAATCAAAATGTTAAACGAGTACAAAACCATAGATGAATATAAAAAAGGTCGCAACATCATCCCCCCCGTGTAGCGATGCTACACAGCTAACTACTGGAGTCCTGTAGTACGGCTAACTTTCTGGTTGGCCTTTTAAGCGTACCGCCTTTCGTGACCACATCAGCCACGCGCACAACCCCATCTTTACCTGGGTATACTTTCGACACGCGCCCCATAGGCCACACTCCTCGGGGTAGATCAGGATCCACGACCAGGACAACGTCATCAACAGTCAAATTACGATATCCACCTCCTTGCTGCTTCTTTGTCTTGAGGAGAGGTAAATACTCCTTGAGCCACCTGCACCAAAAAATCTCAGAGAGGCGTAGAGCCTTTTTCCACTCTTTTCTTAGTGAGAACACTGCATCGTCAAGACGGGTAGGTAACTGCTGATTTGATGAGCTGCCTATTAAAAAATGAAAAGGTGTGAGGCTTTGATATTCATTATTAGCTGCAACATATGTCAAAGGCCTCGAATTAACAATTGCTTCAGCTTCTAATAGAAGCGTGTGTAGCAGTTCTTCTCGTGGGGCTTTTTCTCTTAAAGTCACCTGAAGGGCTGTCTTCACAGAGCGTATGAGCCTCTCCCAACATCCACCCATAAAGGGCGACGCAGGTGGAATAAAGCTCCATTTAATTTGATTATTGGCAACAAAATCTTGCACAGCGTCGCAGAAAAAATCAGTTAATTGATGGTTTGCCCCAATAAAAGCGGTGCCGTTATCTGACAAGATTTTTCGTGGAACACCACGACGGGCTATAAAACGGCGTAAGCAGGAGATGGCTGAGTCGGCAGAAAGGCTTGCTACAATCTCTAGGTGCACTGCTCGCGTTGTCAAACATGTAAACAGTGCCACCCATCTCTTCTCTCTACGACGACCAATAGACACATCCACAGGGCCAAAGTAGTCTAAACCAACGTTGGTGAATGGACGATGGT
This sequence comes from Xestia xanthographa, assembly GCA_905147715.2. NCBI lineage: Eukaryota > Metazoa > Arthropoda > Insecta > Lepidoptera > Noctuidae > Xestia > Xestia xanthographa. The sequence continues at coordinate 8,179,295 of LR990655.1, forward strand.
AACAATCAAGTCTGACATCAGGCAAATTGCCTGTAGCTGGCGTTTGAGGTGTTGCCTTTCGTTTCAAGCAAAATGCGCAATTTCTTGATATTTTCCGGACTTCACTACGGCATCTCAAAATCCAATAACGTTGTTTTAGCTCATTGCAGACTAGTTCGTTGAAGGCGTGAGCAGCTTTAAGGTGGTAGAACTGAATAAGGAGGCGAACAGCTGGATGACGACCATCAAGTATAATCGGAGACGTGGTGTTGTAGTCCATATTCTTCATATATTTTACCCGGCTATCCAGTCTAAGTAAGCCTTCTTCGTCTAGTACCAGAGCCAGGGAGTGCAGCTTGCTCGTTTTAGGTATCTTAGATTGTTTGGGGTCGTGCAACACGGTCAATTCTGGGCCAAAACTGTCCATCTGAGTCTTCTTTAAAATGGCGTTTTCTGCCTTCTGAATATCTTCACCACTCAATGTTGAAAGCTTGGAAGAAGAAGCATTAGTGCTGTTTAATTTAGAATTTTGACCTTTAAATCGTGTCAAAAGAGACCGAAATTTATACGCGCATTGGTAAACGCGCGCGGTAGCACGCACCAATCGATTCCACTTACTGAAGTGTAAGGGATTTGGGATTACCGGCGAAAGAATCTCATCACAACTTGTGAGACCAACAATTGCTTTAGAGGGTTTTAGTTCCTCTGAACCAATTGAGGTATCAAAAGATGATGGTGGTTTAGGCCATTCAGACTGTGGGTGTAAGAGATACTCTGGTCCAGATAGCCAACGGTTTAAGTCAGTGTCACGGTCTTTTAACCTTGTCGCATCATCTGCTACATTCAAACTACCGGGCACAAACTTCCAACTATTTACATTCGTTGACTCAGTAATCTCACCGACACGGTTAGCTACAAATGGTTTGAAACATCGAGCATCGCTTCGGATCCAACTCAAAACGGTAGTTGAATCCGACCAAAAATATACATGGTCAACTTTTACGTTGTGACTGGTAATGACTGTATTAACAAAACGAGCAGCAATCAGAGCTGCTTGCAGTTCCGAACGTGGTATAGATGTGGGCTTTAGAGGGGCTAAGCGCGCCTTCCCACCAATGAGTGACAGCTTCACCGAACCGTCTAAGAAAGTGAATCGCCAGTATGCGACACAGGAATACGCTTGCTCACTTGCATCAGCAAGCACATGAAGCTGCCTGTCGATAATTGTTTTATCTTTGAAACCACATCTATGCCATCTAGGAATTTTGATTTTCGAAATATTGACTAGCTGCCGCGACCAAAAAAGCCATTTCTGGACAATGTCTGATTGCAACTCGGTATCCCAGTCATTACCTGTTCTCCATGTTTGTTGAAATAATATACGTCCTTGAATTACAAAAGGAGTTAAGAGACCAAGGGGGTCGTAAACACACATTAAATAAGATAGAACTTTTCGTTTAGTTAATTTATCATTGTTATCGATTTGGGACCCGTTCCGAAAACTGAAGGTGTCACTCTGAGGATGCCAAATAAGCCCTAGCGTTCGAACGATGTCCTCGGACCCCACGTTAATATTTCTTTGAGTTGCAGCACGCAGGTCCTCAGGAACGCCAGTGAGTGCGGCGGGCTCATTTGAAACCCAACCACGCATCTCCATTCCTGCTGACCTGTGAACTGTGATGATGTCAGCTGCAAGCTGCGAAGCCTCCTGTGCGTCATCCATACTGCCTAAAAAGTCGTCCATGTAATGATCATTAATAATAGCTCTTGCTGCCGCAGGGTACAACGTCTGTAGTTCTTGTGCGTTGCGATTCTTAACATAAAGAGCCGTGCACGGGCTACATACAGCACCAAAAACTACAGAAGTCATTCTATATTCTTTCAATTCGCTACTACGATCCTCTCTCCATAAAAAACGCAAAGCATCTCGGTCATGTTCTCTCATTTTGATCTGAGGAAACATCTCCTTTATGTCAGCCGTCTAAGCAACACGACCTTCGCGAAATCGAAACAAAATATGGAGAAGGGATTGCAGCATGGTAGGTCCCGGAAGAAGAAGGGAATTAAGGCTAACCCCAGAGGTTCTTGCAGCTGCATCATGGACAACTCGCAATTTCTTTTTCTGAGGATGTACAACCGAAAAATGTGGTAAATACCAACGAATTTTATTGATATTATGATTTAATGAATTAATTGCGTTGTGGTGCGTGTCCTTGGAGCACTCTTCAGCATATCCTTTTTCTAACATATTATGAATGAAAGTGCAGTAACCCTTTTTAAAATTGTCATCGCGTTCCATACGTTTTTCTAAACCTAAAAATCTTAACAGCGCTTGAGGGTAGCTATCAGGTACATCTTGAATATCGTTACGCCACAATAGTCCAACTTCGAATCTACCAGATGGCAAACGCCTGACTGTAGATTCTAATATTTCTAGAGCATACTGATCCTGCTTGGAACACGAAATTTCTAAGTTTGAGATTCCTATGGCATCAAGACGAAAGTAGTCTTTGATAAGACTATCTAAATGGAAATCGTTGTTGTCATCCAGACAAACATGGTTCACGAAATGGAGAGGCTTGGTCCACCTACCACATTTTCCATGCAATACCCATCCTAAAGCTGTGCGGGATGCTACAGGTTGATTTTTAGAACCCTCTCTTAAATCACGACTAACTGTCAAATACCAATGGTCAGCACCAAGAAGAATTTTGGGTGCCGCATCTACGAGTGTGAGCTGATCAATTAAATCTATTAAATGAGAACACTGATTGATATCGTCTTGGGTAATAGTTTGCGTGAACAAGGTTTGTGTGTCCATAGCCTTAGCGTTAGTGATAGAGAATGCATCACTACAATTTTTACCCTTAATAGAAAAGCTAACCTTTTGGATAGGTTTGTGTGTTGACATTCCAGCTACACCGTCGATCTTGATTGATTCCACTGGTCCTGTCGCACCGATACAATGTGCCACCTCTGAGTCAATCAAGGTTACCGTGGAACCGTCATCCAGTAATGCGTACGTGTCATATGTACCACTAGGGCCGGTTACTTCAACAGGCACGATTTTAAGAAACACACGGGATTGAGATATATTTTTACCAAATAGAACAGATTCAGTAGTATTGGAAATGGTTACGATTCGAGCCTTATCGTCAGCATCAGGCGAAATACATTGTGAATCATTGACAGTGTGGGTCGCATGCATAAGCGGCGTTGAATGCAAAAGCGGATTATGAAAGCGTTCGCAGCCGTCGACGCCACATCGATTGATCCTGCAGGTCTTCCACCGATGAGCCTTGGATTTAAGACACTTGTAACAAATCCTGACATCTCTCAGCCAACGCCACTTATCATCTAAAGGTAGAGCCTTAAAATCGCTACATTCGCTCAATTCGTGCTTATTTTTACAGTATCGACAAATCTCTGTACTATTGCTACTAGTTGACGTAACGTGCATGCTTTCACGTCGAACAAAATCGCTGCCGCCTTGGTGAGCATTAGGACGTTTGGAGTAATCCAGAACTAAAACGAACCTATTCTGTTTATCGGCCTCAATATCAAGAAATGTTGACAACACTTGTAGTTTCGGTACAGATTGGTCGCTACGGTAAGCAAAATCTTTCCACTGACTGTACAATATTGGAGTTAATTTGCTAAGTACAGTATGGAATATTTCAATAGAATACAAATATTCTTTTTGGTGCAAACTATTAATGACCGCTATGCAGTTACGCAACCTACATGCAAAAGAATTAAGCTCTCTTTGGTCATGGCTTATCTTGGGCAAATTCCGGACGAGGGAAATCTCATGTAGTACTATAGTCTCGGGTAGCGCGAACGTCCGCTCCAGCATGTCCATCACTGCTTCAGGGTGTTCGGCAGTGTACAGTAATGCAGACACGCTCTCTAGTGCACGCCCACGTAGCGCGCAGCGTAAGCGAGCGAGATTTTCTGTAGGTTTAAACAAATGTTTAGTGTCATTATATGTACGTTTAAACATCAACCACTCGGTGGCCCTACCGCTAAACGGCATTAATTCGACATACTTATATGCAAACCTGTTTGAATTATTTTGGCTAGCTATAACGGGCCTGGTTGTTAGACAAAAGTTGGGCTCTAAGTGATGATTTTCGGAATGAGTTAAAATAGGGTGATCATGGGACGTCAACATGTCTTTTTGCTTTGGGTCATTCTGTGGAAATGGTTGAATGTCGTCTACCCATGATTTTGTACGAGATTGACTCACCGAATGAAATGAATTTGCTTTAGCCTCCTGCGAGGCCAGGTTCGCCAACAGCTCGAGCTCTTCCACTCTGGTAACCTGTTGGAGGAGCTTACGATCGCGAGCTAGCTGCTGTTCGGCGAGCTGTTGCTCACGCACTAGCTGCTGTTCGGCGAGCTGCTGCTCACGCAGCTGGAGCTCCTGTTCTCTTTCTAAAGATTTTCTGGCCAAAAGTGCCTCTGCAGGCAACTTACGTGCCTTAATGATAGTGGCTGATGACCGTAAGGAACCTGACACACCAGATCTAGAATTTGATTTAGCAAGTTCAGAGCTAACAGTGGGATTCTGGCGAGACGTTACGGAGACCGAATCGACTGCCGCGGGTGTACTTGTGGCTTCGGTCGAAAAGGGGTCCAATTCAGGGGACCGACCGAGCCCACCCGCGACGGGCGTTTCCGATTCCGAATGCATTTCGCTAGTATCCCGGAGCTGTGCCAATGATTTCGTTTTGGACCTCGTGTTCATTTTATGGCGAGAAAGGACCAAAAAATGTAGGAAAAATTGTGGGCTGTATTAAAAAGCATCAATAAAATTACGAGTCACTGACACAACTGATTTATTTCAAAAAATGTAGGAAAAATTGTGGACTGTATTAAAAAGCATCAATAAAATTACGAGTCACTGACACAACTGATTTATTTTTAAATCAAAATGTTAAACGAGTACAAAACCATAGATGAATATAAAAAAGGTCGCAACAATGGCGCTGACGAAATTTGTTTTTTGTTATCATTATTTCGTGGCCTACCCACCGTGTACGACCACTGCACGCCACTGACTAGCTGATAAAACCTTCTTCTTGAATCACTCTATCTATAAAAAAATATAGATTCAATATCTTAATCTTGACCTTTGTTCGCGATTTTGCTAGTGATTCTTATGGAACTACTAGCTGATAAAACCTTCTTCTTGAATCACTCTATCTATAAAAAAATATAGATTCAATATCTTAATCTTGACCTTTGTTCGCGATTTTGCTAGTGATTCTTATGGAACTACTAGCTGATAAAACCTTCTTCTTGAATCACTCTATCTATAAAAAAAGTTTGATTCAATATCTTAATCTTGACCTTTGTTCGCGATTTTGCTAGTGATTCTTATGGAACTACTAGCTGATAAAACCTTCTTCTTGAATCACTCTATCTATAAAAAAATATAGATTCAATATCTTAATCTTGACCTTTGTTCGCGATTTTGCTAGTGATTCTTATGGAACTACTAGCTGATAAAACCTTCTTCTTGAATCACTCTATCTATAAAAAAATATAGATTCAATATCTTAATCTTGACCTTTGTTCGCGATTTTGCTAGTGATTCTTATGGAACTACTAGCTGATAAAACCTTCTTCTTGATTCACTCTATCTATAAAAAAACCCGTATCAAAATCCATTGCGTAGTTTTTATGATCTAAACATACATAGGGACAAACGCATCGGGCGACTTTGTTTTATAATATTATGAAGTGATAAAATAATATCAGTTGCAACTGATATTATTCATATATTATTATTATTAATTTATATATTTTTATTAATTTCTTCAAGAGAGAAATTGATATCAACGACGCGACGCCTAGTCATTGATATCCCGTCGTTGAACAAAAGATATCACTATTCATGGAATATTACACGATATAGGGTGGAATATTGATTTCAAATTATATGTCCTACCTCAAGTACCTCACCTAACTTAATGCCTAATTGCCCGAATTCACCAACAGTAAGTGTCTCCTAACTCAATGCCTAATTGACCGTTTTCACCAACGCTAAGTGTCCCCTAACTGGATGCCTAATTGCTCGTTTTCACCATCACTAAGTTTCCCCTAACTGGATGCCTAATTGCCCGGTTTCACCAACATTAAGTTTCCCCTAACTGGATGCCTAATTGCCCGTTTTCACCAACACTAAGTATCTCTTAACTGGATGCGTAATTGCCCGTTTTCACCAACACTAAGTGTCCCCTAACTGGATGGCTACCTCAATGCGTAAAAAATTGCTCGTTTTCACCATCACTAAGTTTCCCCTAACTGGATGCCCGTTTTCACCAACATCAAGTATCCCCTAACTGGATTCCTAAATGCCCGTTTTCACCAACGCTAAGTGTCCCCTAACTGGATGCCTAACTTAATGCCTAATTGCCCGAATTCACCAACACTAAGTGTCTCCTAACTCAATGCCTAATTGCCCGTTTTCACCAACGCTAAGTGTCTCCTAACTGGATGCCTAATTGCTCGTTTTCACCATCACTAAGTTTCCCCTAACTGGATGCCTAATTGCCCGTTTTCACCAACACTAAGTATCTCTTAACTGGATGCGTAATTGTCCGTTTTCACCAACACTAAGTGTCCCCTAACTGGATGCCTAACTCAATGCGTAATTGCCCGTTTTCACCAACACTAAGTGTCCCCTAACTGGATGCCTAACTCAATGCGTAGAAAATTACCCGTTTTCACCAACACTAAGTGTTCCCTAACTGGAGTCCTAAATGCCCGTTTTCACCAACACTAAGTGTCACCTAACTCAATGCCTAAATGCCCATTTTCACCAACACTAAGTGTCCCCTAACTGGATGCCTAGGCATTGAGTTAGGTGACACTTAGTGTTGGTGAAAATGGGCATTTAGGCATCCAGTTAGCGGACACTTACTGTTGGTGAAAACGGGCAATCAGGCATTGAGTTAGGTGACACTTAGTGTTGGTGAAAACGGGCAATTGAGCATTGAGTTAGGTGACACTTAGTCTTGGTGAAAACGGGCAATTTTTCACCAAAACTAAGTGTCCCCTAACTCAATGCCTAATTGCCCGTTTTCACCAACACTAAGTGTCCCTTAACTGGATGCTTAACTCAATGCCTGATTGCCCGTTTTCACCAACACTACGTGTCACCTAACTCAATGCTCAATTGCCCGTTTTCACCAACACTGTACAATCTCCATCACAATCACTATCACAATTACTATAACAACAATCACCATCATCGTTATCATAATCATCATCATCGTTATCACAATAAATAAACAATAACCCTGTAGTCGAATCCGCCATTTTCTGGATCTCAAAATAAATGCCATATTCGTAATCAGCAGCACCCTTGATAATCTCGGAATCGACACCCATATTGATTTTTAGACATTTCAACCCCATCGCACCCCAACAGGAGATGATGGTATTTCAGGTCCGCAACATTAAGTCTTAAAATCGTTGTTTTTGTAATACACCCGACCCGATACAGCATAGAAACAATAACCATATTGATTTTCGGATTTTGTCACCCCATTTCTCCCTCTTAGGGGTTAAATTATGAAAAAACCTGCAACCCCTTTCTACTCATTTATCAATAGGAGCACTCTTGTGAACTTTCGAATAAAATAGTCTAAATAATCTTGTTTCCCCATACAAACTTTGGAGCCCCGTTTAACCCCCTTGGGGGTGAATTTTGAAAAATCCTTTCTTAGACCACATAATCAAAAAAAGACCTATGCCAAATTTAGAATCTGTAGACCCAGCGGTTTGGGATGTGCGTCGTTGATATGTGAGTCAGTCAGTCAGTTTCTTCTTTTATTTTATTTTATTTTATATATTAGATCACGTTTGGTTCGAAGAAACTTCGAATTTTGGTTTGGTGGTTCAGCATGTTTTCTGGCATTTCCTTCGACAGATAAATAATCAGCTGTAATTAATATACCTTCGTTAACTCAGTCTTTAAAAATTAAGATCAATATATGCGAATTTTCTGTAACAGTCTATAAACAAAATAATTATGAAATATTCACTTCATGGAAAATGTTACTTCAGACACACTTCAGAAAAACATTTAGGAGCAGATAAATATGATTTCCTCGAATGCAGTGCGCATTCGAGGAAATCATATTTATCTGATCCTAACACTGCTCCTTCACAAGCTCGACAGCAATATAATCTCTACTTGGATAGTGATCAAAGTTAGTAATGTTTGCATAGCAGTGTTGTGTTTATTATCTGTCATCTGATGTCTAAATATGTCACCCCACCTAGATAAAGATATTCAATAAATGTTTACCGATTGCTATTTTGTTGTTAGTCAGTTTCAAACGCTAAAGCAGGATGTTGCTAAAGTCTGCATTATTTATGTAAGTAACGGACTAACTTCACTCTTCTCATACTTCTATAAATGTTTAATCGTATTTTTTTTTTTTTTTCAGATTATTTTTGATTACGTTGTCCGAATGCAAGACAACGCAAAATGAGCGACATGATAGCAGAAAATTCCCGGAGAGTTTTCTGTTTGGAACATCCACTGCGGCATACCAAATCGAGGGAGGCTGGGATGCAGACGGTAAGTATACCTTACAAATCAATTGTAATTATATTCAGAACAATTACATTATTATTCAGAAATAATTAACTACAATTCAATTGCTTCCAGGTAAATCTAAAAACATTTGGGATCATATGACGCACACTGATCCTTGTTTGATAGACGACTGTTCAAACGGTGACGTCGCTTGTGACTCATATAACAAATACAAAAGAGACGTCGAAATGATGAGGGAATTAGGACTCGATTTCTACAGATTTTCTTTATCATGGGCTCGTATTCTACCAACCAGTTTTCCTGATCATATTAACGAAGCTGGCGCTCAATATTACAGTAACCTAATTGACGAAATGCTGAAATACAACATTGAGCCGATGGTTACGCTGTATCACTGGGACTTGCCCCAAAAACTCCAGGAATTAGGAGGGTGGACCAACCCACACGTCGTTGACTGGTTTGCGGATTATGCGCGCATTGCCTTCGGATTGTATGGAGATAGAGTAAAGTATTGGGTTACAATTAACGAACCCAGAGAGGTCTGCTACCAAGGTTACGGAGCGAATACTAAAGCACCTGCACTGAATATCAAAGGTGTGGCCGAGTATTTGTGTGCCAAAAACCTCCTAATGGCTCACGCTAAGGCTTACCATATTTATGACCAAGAATTTAGACCGAAATATAACGGTTCTATATTCATATCTTTAAGTGCTCAATTTTTTGAACCAGAGACCGAAAAAGAAATCTTGGCTGCCGATGAAGCGAATGCGTTCGAGGTAAGCAAGCGGTAATAAATACTTTTAAACCAGAGTGAGGCTCACAAATATTTATTCCTAGCTTTTGCTCGCTGTTTCACTCGCGTTATGGTCGGAAATTATACCCTGGGAACGATTTTAATATAGCTTAAGACATCCGAGGATAATGTAGCTTCCCTAATCCCCGATTCAGAATCGGGAATTGAAATAGGGCTTTAGAAATTCCGAAGATTACCCCTAGTTACATTAAAACTTTATCTCTTTATTAATTAGAACCTATAGATTAGGCATTAACAGTCCAGCTAGGTAAAACTAAATCTATCTTTTTATCTGTTCCAGTGGGCCATTTATTCTCACCCAATATTTTCCGCCACCGGAGACTTTCCACCAATCGTGAAAGAAAAAGTAGCAGCTAAAAGTGCAGAACAAGGTTTCTTCAGATCACGCTTGCCCGAATTTACACCAGAAGAAGTAGAATATGTAAAGGGGACCTCTGATTTCTTTGGTCTCAATCACTATTCGACTTATTTGGTATATAGAAATGAGTCAGTAGTGGGCCGATACGACGTACCATCGTTCTACGACGACATCGGGAATGTGCACTATCAACCTGGTGACTGGGAACATGGCGCGTCCAGTTTTCTAAAGGTACCTACTTTCTTTTAAATTTTTTGGCTAAAGAATCAGAGAAAAAATCAAACTTGATTTTTTTTATTTTTTTATTGCTGGACATTACACACAGTGCCATCTAGTGCCACACTAAACAACGAGGCTTGTGTCGTGGACACCAGATAGTTAAAATACTACATAGATACTTTTTGTTTGTAAATACATACTTATTATACATATAAACATCCATGACTCGGAAACAAATGTCCATGCTCATCACACAAACATTTGCTCCGACCGGGATTCGAACCCGAGACCCTAAGAACGTAAGGCAACCTCACTACCGCTGCGCCAATCGGGTCGTCATTTCAATTTACTAAACGGTCGTATTTTGCCTACTGCAGGTTATTCCATGGGGATTCTACAAGCTGTTGACGAAGGTCAGGGAGGACTACAACAACCCTGCGGTGATCATTACTGAGAACGGCTACTCGAACTATGGCGGGTTAGATGACGATGACCGGATCTCTTACATTCGAAGATACCTGAGCGCCATTCTTGATGTTATAGATGATGGTTCTGACGTGAGAGCTTACACAGTCTGGAGTCTTATGGACAACTTTGAGTGGATGCGAGGATATACGTGAGTTTTTTTGCTCATTATAACTAATCACCTCCTATTATCTATACCCCCCCCCCCCCTATTATCCTATATTTCACCATCTATTTAATAGAGGGTTAAATCACTGGGGGTGAATCGAAAATTTGTTTCTTTTTGTGTCAAGGTGTTAGATGACTGCGGACACAATAAAGTTTTGATTTATTTTATTTATTGATCCTACCAAATTGTGTATTAATTCAAGGATGATGTATTCGTTCCAGTGAGCGGTTCGGACTGTACGAGGTGGACTACGAGAGCGGCGAGCGCACGCGCACTCCGCGCAAGTCTGCCTTCATGTACAAGCAGATGCTGCGCACGCGCTCGCTCGACTGGCACTACGAGCCCGACACCACCCTCATGACCATCGACGAAGGACACTAACAAATGACATACGATAGAAAATACTCATATCTATCTAAAAAATAAAAGCTTGCCATAATCTTTACGTCTTATAGTTTGATCCTCTTCTGGAATAGCCTTATGTACCTAATAATGACCCAGCAATCGGTTACTTATGCAAAACATGCTCATCACATGCTCTGCTGACTTCTGTTCAGAGAAAAAAGTAATCAAACATTATTTTTTATTTTTTCAAAACAAGAACACAAAATTATTCCATTCAGAAATTCATTGCTTAGGCTTCATGAATGAAAGCGTAAGAGCGGGGTCATAGATTGATTGATGGATATTGATGGTTACTAAATAGGCAGAAAACTTACACTTCATGAAAGAACAACTTAGGTACCTACTCAAGTATTTTTCCATTTTTCCTTAATCACAAAATCTACCGGTAAAGAAACAAAAACAATCTTATCATCTTTTTGGATTTTTTGATGATATGTCAAAACAAACTTAAGTTGTTACTTACATAATCTTGATAAAATGCAAATAAACGAAAACACTATGTAAAGTTAAGCCGCCTACGGTGATACTGATAAATGATAATTATATACGTATGTAGTGGATAATTTTATCCAAATTCTATTTCTATGTCCGGAGCGCGCCTTTCTGGAGACATGGACCCGTTACAGATGAGGTTCTAAACTTTATCTCCTAAACAATATTTTGTAAACGCTGTTACTACCGTGAAACATTGTTCATCTCTCGATTGACGTCGACGGAACGATCGTGGGTAAATATATCTTCTGAACATATAAAAAATAAATCGCAAGTAAACTGATAGCACCGCATCACCGCTGCTCTCAAAACGGTGAAGGAAAACATCGTGAGGAAACCGGCATGTCCTAGAACCAAAAAATTCGAAGACATGTGACATCTACCAATCCGCACTGGGCCCGCGTGGTGGATTAACCCATTCCCTCTCATAGAGAGGAGGCCTGTGTCCCAGCAGTGGGAACATTAATAGGCTGATGATGATGATGAAACTGATAGCTGAGTAGAAAGTATTTTAATATACTCAGTTTTGTTTACTGCTAAATTTATTCCTTTATCGGTATTTCATAATCGGTATTTTTTGTAAAACTGCAACGTTACTACAATGTTCTGTTTTATCAGAAAAATTACAACTAGGCGGGCCGAACTTGTAAGTTTCATACAAGCTTTTCAACAGCACATCATCATCTGCCTAGCCTTTTCCCTACTATGTTGGGGTCGGCTTCCAGTCCAACCGGATTCAGCTGAATACCAGTATTTTACATTGAGCGACTGCCTATCTGACCTCCACAACCCAGTTAGTACTGGGTAATACGATACCCCTTGGTAAGACTGGCAACAGCACACAGGCGATAAAAAACAAATGAAACTCGAAAATAAAAGAATAAAAATTACAGACGGCCAGTCTGTAATGCACCTAATAGGTAAGACCAGAAATTGTAAATTCAACCTTTTTCCAAGTTCTTATGGCCAGTAGGCAGAAGGATAAATTCAAACATTCAAACAAACACGGTGAATATTGACGTCAGATACTTATTTTTTATTTTATCTTTACTCACTGTGGTTGTAAAGTTTCATAAGATTCTCGTATGAATTTATAACAAAGTAAAGAGGGCTGTTTATCGTGCTATTCATCTTTATGATGGAAAATGTAAAAGACCCTCGCAGCAATGCTACTAAACTGGGTTAACTTTACTGTTTTACAGTTATTTTATACCAACAAGGTAACTGAAAACCAATTTTCCTGATATAACTCACTGTACAATATCTTCTCACGTTTAGCTTCGGTTTTCTTCAACGCTCACGTTCATGAATAAATTAAGAAGTAGGTAGACACCTACTTTAGATAATAGGAAAACATGTGACGTGCAAAATAAGCCCGTCCATTGACAAGTTTTTCCTGAAAATGCCTTTCTAACATGGTTAATAAAGATGGTTTCAAGACAACTACGAAACTGAAAAACACTACATGATAGCTCTACCCCAAACACTTATAATTTACTTCTGACAACGACATAAGTCATAACATAAGTCATAACACATCAGCATCCATAGAAAACAACACGATTAAATAAATCAATAATGGTGCCGATTCCCTTGTTCACAAACTAAACTAAATTTAAGTTGAATGCATCTTTTTCTTTCTATTTCATTATGAAAAGGACAGAAGATAAATATTAGTTTAATCCTGTCAAATTAGTCAGCACCTGACGTAATTTGATGTAATTTTAGTAGTCAACTTTTTAATCGCGTCTAAAACTTGTATGGCGCTTATTAATTTGACAGAACATAACTAAAATTTATCTTCTGTCCTTTTCTTAATGAAATAGAAAGAAAAAGATGCACTGAACTTAAATTTGGTTTAGTTTGTAAACAAGGGAATCGGCACCAAAATGCTTTTTATTCAGACTAAGTCCATTAAGGAACACAGAAATAAGGATCAAGAAGGGATTAAGGATCAGTGATTTTAACAGTGATGCAAAATCAATGGTATATGTATGGGAAAAAAAATGGTACATCTACAAAAGCACACTTGGCACTTGACTTATATTCCCTACTATCATCACCCTCATTGGTTTTCTTCTTAGAAGAAGAATGAATACGACTCTTATTGGTACCATATCACGTCGGTTCTACTTCGCTACGTCGTCACCGCGTCGTCGCTGCCTTCAAAACTGTTTCTTTTTCTTATAGCTCAATTTTCTTACGTTTTTCCTTAGTTTTTCCCATAGAGTACAGTAATCGATAAGCTAAGGGACAGCTCAATAAATAATTGATATAAAGAAAGCCAATCACCAACATTTAATTACGTATAAATATTTATAGGCTATAGATATTTTTTTATTTTTTTTTATTTTAATTTTTTTTAATGTGGACGGAGGGAAGGGAGGCCTTTGCCCTGCAGTGGGACAATACAGGCTTATAATAATAATAATAATAATAATAGATATTTACGTACCACAACTATAGCTGGCCTTTATTTAAAACTTATTTGTTATATCAACTGAGTGCGTATACTTACTTGGATAGTTGGATAAGTTTTATGTGGCGAGAAAGGACCTCTAACGTGATTGTGACTTCAAAGTTGACGGCCGCGGGTAATTTAATAAAATTCGCAGAGGCCTAAGTATTGAGCTTGATTCAATTTAAAATGCGATTTCACAATGTTACTTCCGTAGAGGTCACCTATGTGGAGAAAAAATACTTTCGTTGGGATTTTTTAAGTATCTTTCCTTATACGGTGCGTTTTTTTATTTATGTAAACGGTATACTTCGCAAATAGGCCAAAGAAACAGCTTTGTCGGCAACGTGGCAATGCTGCCAGGCCTACCGACATTTCAGACAGTTTTACCATTTCCAGCAATGCGAACCTAATTTAAGGTGTGCATGAGCTCTTCCGAAACAAGCTATAATTTAGTCGGTAGCCGATAGACAATGGTGTCGATTCTGTTGTGCACAAACTAAACTTAATTTAGGCTATTGCTATCTTTTACCAAAAGGCAGAGCGAGAAAAGGACGGCTTTAGCTATGAACTAAGTTAGAGATGTCAAACTAGTTTATGCCTTACGCTTATCCGTGTTTTTAGTCGACATGTTTTTACGTTCACCCTTCATTTGTATAGAAATATTAGTTCCTACTAAATTTGACAGCTCTAAATTACGTCCGTCCTTTTCTCGTTTTATTAGAGAGAAAAAGATAGCAATGGCCTAAATTAGGTTTAATTTGTGCACAACAGAATCGACACCAATATCATTCATGTAGCAGAAACAATTGCGCAAATTGCGGAAGAGGCTTTGGCACTCTACCTGCAAAGTTTTACAAAAAGAACGAAGCACTTATGCAAACAAGATTCTCTCTGTTATGTGGAGAGGATTATTGCGGAGAGACGTTAATTAACAAGCCGGTATTGCCAGTGTTGCCAGGGTTCCCAGTGTTGGATGCCTACGACGCCTTTGTAATTCAGCCACTTAACCGGACAAGTGCCCACTCTAGCTGTCTGCTATCGCTATGTTCGTGCCAAAAAAGAAAAGATATAGTATGCAAACTTTTATCTCGTTTACTAACTAATTGTTTGTTTTGAAGTTTTTCCATGGACTCTTTTAGTCATTCAGTTTACGTACACTAACTACATATTATTTCAGCCACTACACACACATCTTGTACTTACGTAAAAAATAACCTTCTAATGTTCAGTTACGAGGCCTACAAAATGCATAATTGAGGAAAAAAAAAAATGTTTATCTATGGAGACACCAAGGACACAAGATAGGCGCAGTGATCATTTAAATATACGTATATCACACAGACCCTGAACCTTTCCCAACAATTTTTATCTACTATACTCGAAATACGGAAATGTTTACATCTTGATAAGATATTGGTTTAATGGAAAGGCAACTGTAACTAAGCGAGTTCGGGCTGTCATCAAAAGTCTATTAAAATATACATAACTGACCTGTTTGAGACACAGTTAAGCCACTAGGTACTAGACAATAACACATCACTAAAATTTTCTAACAAAGGAAAACATGGTGACGACTGAATTGTCAGGAAAGTGTTTTAAAGTGTGATCGTAGATTCCACCTTAATAAGACGGGGCCTCTATAGTAAAATGTCAAGTAGCAGTAACGACACTTGTCAGTAATATCTAACCCAGGCGTTTATCAATGGAAACATAAGTATAAGTACTATCATCCATTTTGATGTCACATCGCGACATTTTATCAAAGATCGTAATCGCCATGTCGTTTGACAGCTAGATTGCCGCAATGGGCGAGCGATTGGCATCTGCACTATAAGTCACAGCTTTTTATTTTCACACGGAACTAATATTTGTATTGCCTACGCCCGCCCCCTACGGTGGTTGTGAACTCGGCCGATCATAGTCTTACTAGACTGTAATCTTGAGATCTCGGCACGAGAATACGGATCTCTTACTGCTGACAATGATTTTGAGGCAGATGTTTATTGCCCCATAAAGCATAACGCAGTGTTTTAACTACTTACACTTAACGTAAGTAAAATTTGGCCCTTGAAAATTTGGCAAAAGAATACGCGTGTGGCGCCATTTCTATTTATTCATCAACTTTGGCCTATAATAGTGTGGAAATGTACAATACAGTACAAACAAAGTTCCGGCGCGCCCGCGCCCGCGCACCCCACACAATCAGCGGTCGTGAACAAGCAGATAATCCGCACGCGATCGCCCGACTATCGCCTTTGATTGCGGGACCGATACCGGCGTGACCATCCACGAGGGACACTGAAATGTGGAGCACCGGCTTCAATATCGATCGCGTTCAATAAACGTTTCAACTAATTATGACTAGTAATTAGTTGCTTAGATAAACACTTGTAGGACCCTGGGGCACGATTACTTAAAGGGGTTTGCTGAGAACGGGGATTTTTATGGAAATTAGGTTACCTACTGCCAAACAACACAACATAGCAACCGCTGCATGCAATAACTTAATAAAGAAGTTTGGTAATGGTCCCTTAGGACCGAACGATCAACCAAGGCCACATTAATTCATATCGTTCGGATTGATGAGGTTGTTTTTGATAATCTTGATTTTTCCCCCTTAAATAACATTGGATGTAAACAATGGCTCAAGACAAAATAGAGGGAGATAATCGCAGCATCGTCAACAGTAAATAATTTAGCTATAAATATTTAATGCTGAACTTACTTGCACTAAAGAAGGCTGTAAATTACTTACGTTTGGAGGATCCAAACTATTGGAAATTGAAAAAAAAATACCTGCATTAATATAATAAATCTAAAATTACATTAAAGTAACAATTCTTAGAGTCACAATAAACATTCGAAGGATTGGAATCATTTAAACATATCAGTTAGTTCGTAGGGATTCGTAGGCCCTGCGTAGCAGTCGTCGTAGCTCGTAGCGTTCGGTAAATTTTTTTACCCTCATGGGAAAAAGCTTGCTCCCAAAAGCGAAAATAGAAATTATTGTGAAAGGAACCGACACAGGTGACATAGTCAGAAAAGAGTTAAAACATCTTTAAGATAGAAAATTATGTGTGATCATAAAAAATCAAGTATGCCCGCCCTATTTTACAGTCGGTGCTAAGAGGGACAAAGTGACAACGAGTAGCAGGCACTTAGGCAAAGAATAGTATTAGTTTAAACATTTCTTGGATTTGACATTTATGAAATTTAATCACCACTACTGCCGAAACAAGGGCATATACTAATTACACTCTAAAACATACTTATCTATAAAAACTTAGATACTATAGTAACACCATAAACAATTCTAGAAGTAGGCGAAGGCTTTAGAAATCCCGCCTCATCTTTTACGAGAACGAGCGCTCCTGTCCCGGGAAACGGAGGAAATGTGGCAAATACGGAAATCATCCTATCGCGATCGAGAATTCGCATTTGTCCCGGTATAAAACGAACCGAGGGGTAGGTAAGAAATATAGCCGTACATATTTTACAGTATTGATATTGAATATGAGTAGAAATTGAATAAGGGAATAATAGTAAAATAATGTTATAAAAAGGTATATTTTAGAAAATCGCCTTGGTGGTGGTTGGTGGTCGCAAGCTCGACTGATGAGCATGAAGTCCTGCGTTCGATCCCTGGGTCGGGCAAAGTGTTATTGGGTTTTTTCCATCAGGACTTCCTCAGTAGCACCCACGGAGGCTGGATTTGCGACGGCAATAGGCTCATCCCTTAATTATTCAGGACTTAAACGGAACTGGCGAAATGTGGGTGATCTATTAGGTAGCCCTCTGCCTAACCGGCGTGATTTAATGTTGTTATTTTAGAAAATGCTCTATAAATATCGTCTTTTATATAATCGACGCTTCAGTTTTTTTCTTTGATAAGTACTTAGTTTAAATTCCTGCGGTTAAACCGGAATGCCACGTAACTCAAGGCCAGACATTCCCAGCAAGCTGCAGGAATGCCGCTTTAGACGGTATTGTCGTACTAAACGTGGATTACAGAGGTACTTCGCACAGGCGGGGGCGAGTTTAGTGCCAAGTAACTACCTATAAACATTTTATTTCCGTATGGATAATGTGATGAGAGCGAAAAACTGTCCATTGAGTCGGATTCCTAAATTAACCGTCGATAAACGAACTGCTTAATTCCATTTTTGCTTAATTTCGTTTATATGATACTGATACTGGATCTGGAATAACAAATAAAGGGTGTAAAAGTCTCATATATCACCTCTTAACGAAGCCAAAAGGCACTTGTTCTCCTCATCATTGCGATCATTTTTTGGTTCTACACCATACCTTCTAGTTACGGAGATATTGGGGGTCAAAGTTCCATCGTTTTGACAAGTTTTTTTTTTAAATACAAGTTTCTAAAGGAAGATTTTTACTTTAAACACCTCCACGTCCCCCGTACTATTCAATCCATCTATCAGCACAATGTTTTGAGTGCGTTACATTGAGTTCTACCACAAAGCATGATTTTTAACCCCAAAAAAAAAAAAGGCGTTTCCCAGCAATATTTCTTGCGCAAAGTTACTTAGTTATGTACAGAATGCTTGGTTAACGGCTACGTGATGAGGTCTTTTACACCCTGTATATGCTTACGCGAGCAAATCCACGCATATTCACTTGACGTAAATATGAATATTCCATATTCCAAGATCGTTACGTACTCTTGACATTCGTTATTGTCGGCAAGATATCCTTCTTTCTTCAAATACCTGAGCTTCTTACTGAACCAGTATAACGTGACCTGTCCACCCCACACTACTCTGTTATATAATGTACAACAAAAGGGGTTTGCAATGAATTCACGAAGATCTTGTTTGATCGCTCGTGTGATTCTGTGGCATTTCCAATCTTTGTCGGCGCTCGAACACCGTCCCTAGGTGATTGTATATATAGATTGTATATATATATATATACAGGCATTTGTTTTACAACAAAAAAAAAACAATATTACTAAAGCTTTTCTGGTATTATCTTTATAAATATAAGTAGGTATGTATTATTTTTAACTGGGAATGAATTTACTAAAGTTTCTATACAAATCTTCATTTCTATAACTTGTAGGTATTTGTATTTATGTATCAGTGGTATCCCAAACGCGTATTAGATGGTTAATCCAAGCGCGTGTTGTATAGCGAATTCGTTTAACTCATAGGATATTTGATACGCAGTAAAGCCAGATTTTTGTGTAATATAGGACTAAATTCCATGCAAATGAATGTTTACGCGACACGCATACAAATTAGCGATGTAGAATCAATTTAACGGGAATGGAGACGCGTGAAACAATACCTAGGTACTTACATACATAGCTACAGTGTGGTCTTTGCAGGCTACAACCCTACTGGCAATAGCCGCCTCTGTATCGTTCCACACTTCAGGGCCTTCTGCACATCGTGTGTGCGTTACTTCGCTGCGTTTGTACGAACTTGGACCTTGCGCATATCCGCCGTTCAATTTGTATTTAGGTACCCACAGCAGTTTTCTACTAGGCAAACAATTGATTGAATATTGTAGAAGGATTTCATTTGTAAAACCAAATGTAAGGGCTACCTATCTACCGGGGTTGCGGGACTGTTCGAAAGAGATACCGTGGCCCCGGAACACAAAGGGCGATGAAGGAACATGGATGGGTTGTAGTCAGTAAAAGTCTGACACTCCATCCTGCTCCGCCCAGAGTGGGAGGAGTCATTTAATGATTTCCTATCCGAAAAAAAAAAGGCCTACCTATCTATAAATCGGATCTTGTTGCTGTGACCAATCTACAATCGATCACCTATGCATGAAGTCCGTCTTTCCTCAGCCATGAGACCACTCATCCCTTACCTCCTACCTCATTATGAAAGAGCTCGAAAGCACCGCAAGCCACTTAAATCGAGGGAGTCTTGTTAATTCCTTAAAAAACTCAAGTGGCCATTGTTCAGCGCCCGCCGCTTCGCCTGAACAATACGGAACCAGAAGTGTTGAGTCACTGACCCCAGCCAAATTATTCTCGCAAAAAGCTGCTTTCAACACATTATGAAGAAAATATTTATGGTTTATGTAGGTACATTCCTGTTAAAATATACAAATAACATTAAACAAATAATCTCTTACCTTGTAGCATTATGAACAGAGGGTGCCAATAAAAACAATTCCAGCTCCTGAGTAATACCGACAGTTAATATAATTTATTATAGAATTAGGGTCAGTCAGTTCAAAGTTCCAGTAAGTATTATTTGTATGCGATTGTAATGCTAAGATAGCTCATTACGTGTTCCGATTTCCGATAGGCGTGCGGACATAATTTATATCGCAGAACAATCCCTGGCCAGCTGCCAGCTGCCAGGTCCCAGCGGCCACTGAAGGCGAGTTGTGTATTCAAGACGTGCAAACAATCAACCTGTCGGGTAACAGATGTAAATACCTCCAGCACAACAATTAATGTATTGTATAGCCTCACAGACCGCCAGAAGAGTTGCGGACCTGTGCACGATAACAAAGCATGGTGTAGAAGGCTTTGCATCGGCAACAACAACAACAACAGCCCATAACGTCTACTGCTGGACATAAGCCTCTCCCATGATGGGAGGAATTTGCCGTAATCTCCACGCTTGGCAGGCGGATTGGAGATCGCAGTGATAAAAGACTAACAGAAAACGCTGCTGCCCAGTCTCTGGTCTACGGAGGCGCAAGAAGTTGCAGTAATTAGTACGAACAAAAAGATTGTCAAGGATAACGATGATTACATCGCATACGCAAGTTATTACATAGTCATGAATATTAATTAAAATTCCTTCAGCTTTTGTAGATATTCATGGTCAGCAAATTGAATGTTGAGCTGTTCTAATTAGTATGTATCAAGTATTCTGCAAAGTAAAGTTTTCTTTAATTTATAGACCATTGCAAGTTTGTTCTTCATGAAGTTGTGGAAACACAAACAGTGCAATGAATAACTAAACAAACCTGAGATGAGTCTTTGGTGAACATTTTATATACGTTGGGCCAAAAATAAGGAAACAAACAAGTCTGCTATCATTACATGCTCATTACAAAGTATATGGGTGATGGTAAGGTTGATGACAAAACTTTCATTCACGACGAACATCACGTTTCACTTTGTAATAACGAGCACAATGGCTCGACTTTATGGAACCATGACACATAATCTGTAACTACTGCCTACAAGTCGGAATATAAAAATACTATAGCTGTCTAAGTAACTTACAGCTATTGAGCCTTACTTATCGACAGATTAAGTAGAAACCATCGAAGAGTTGATTGAAGTAGAGCAACAGATTACGAGAAAGTGGTTTTTTTGCATATATAAAATTTGCATTTTGAGGCCTTTTGGTTTTTCACTTTGTACCTAAATTAGAACCTGCTAGGCCGGATTTAAGAAAGCTAAATGGCATCTATACTAATATTATAAAGAGGTAACATTTGTTTGTAAGTTTGTATGTAGTTTGTTTGTATGTAATCTCCGGAAGTAATGAACCAATTTTAAAATTTTTTTCACTGGTAGAAAGCTACATTATTCGTGAGTGCTATAGGCTATATTTTATCCCCGTACTCCCACGGGAACGGGAAGTACGCGGGTGAAACCGCGTGACGTCCGCTAGTATTATATAAACACATAGCTGACGTCCCGCGGTTTCACCCGCGTAGTTCCCGTTCCCGTGGGAGTACGGGAACGGGAACATAGCCTTTAGCACTCACGAATAATGTAGCTTACTACCCGTGAAACAATTTTTAAAATTGGTTCATTACTTCCGGAGATTACCCCCTACATACAAACTTACAAACATACAAACTTACAAACAAACGTTACCTCTTTATAATATTAGTATAGATTTTCGTTTTATGCATGGGCACGTCTCACGATAGCGACTGGGTTTTATATAGCCTCTTTCCTGCGGTATAAATAGATTTAAAGTTGATGGTGGCAAGATCATTTCAAATTGAGTCACTAAAAAAGCAAATACTTACATTATTTGTTAAAAAAAACCGGCCAAGTGTGAGTTGGACTCGCGCACCGAGGATTCCGTATAAACTTGTAGGTATTTGGTTATTATAGAACATATTTACGGTTTTCAGATTTTTTCCTTAACATGCTGTAAGACATTGCTTCTTGCCAAATTTATAAGGGTTCCGTTTTTTCTTTTTGATTTACGGAACCCTAAAAAATCATTGAATAAGTATGGATAAAAGAGCAGGTGAGGTTCTGTAGTTCCTGCCTGCCCCCACGGGAAACAGACGTGATAGTATAGGATCCCTTAAAGAACGACCTTCACCGAGCTGGTTAATGGATGAAAACTATTTTATAACAAATAGCGGACGTCCCGCGGTTTCACCCGCGTAGTTCCCGTTCCCGTGAGAGTACGGGGATAAAATATAGCCTATACGGATTCGGAAGAATCCCTCTAAGTAATGGTAAAAGAAATTTTGAAATCGGTCCAGTAGTTTATGAGCCTATTTAATACAAACATACAAAAATACAAAGGTTTCCTCTTTATAATATTAGTATAGATTAAATATGTCAAAAAATATATTGCAAATGGGTTGACTAAACAAATATTCACGTGTATCAAACGACGTTTTTCTATACACTTTTGAAGAATTAAAATAAAATATAACGAATAGTACATTTTGATACAAGTGGAGAAAGTTTGTTTTTGCATTCGAGGCGGAATTATAACACCCGAGCCGTAGGCGAGGGTGTTTTTGAGCCGAGCATTGCAATAACAAATGTCCCCGTGTATCAAACGACGTTTTTCAATACACTTTTGAAGAAATAAAAAAAATAAAAAACAATTTTTTTTTGTCATGAACTATGAAACTATGATTTTAATTTTATTTTTTTTCTCGCACTTTAGTTTCGCCAGGTTGAAAGAGAGGCAAAGGTATGAAGCCGTTAAACAGCCTAATATAAAAAATAGACTTATTTTATATTTTTGAATTCAGAACACAAATAAATGTCAATTTGTGTATAAAAGTAACTATTGGTTTTTAATAATCATGTTTATCTATGATATTCCATTTATTAACACAATTTGAATATTCAAAAAAATTTTATGCCGTAAAGACGCGTAGTGCTTTGCTGAAATAAAAAAAAAAACACCTCAGACTAGGCATTGAACCAATTTGGACTAAGTATAGGTATCTGTGGCAATTTTCATTCCCGCACGCGTGTGAAATACATTGTATGCCTAATCGTAGTGCGTTATGGACCAGTTTTCGAGGAAGTGTATTGAAAAATACTTTTTAACCAGCTCGGTGAAGGTCGTTCTGTAAGGGATCTATGAGTTTATGTATGTAAGTATCGATCAAGTTTACAATGTGACCAAAATGATTTTGATTCCTGGTTCTTACCAAAAACTTAAAAACAAAGTAAAGAAATATATTACAACAAATATACTCCTTAGCGTAAATAGAACAGACAGTAGAGTAAAACATTGAATTACGATTTCTGTTGCGCGTATGTGGCCACCTGGACAACGTAAACTGATATTTTTATATGCGATCGTAAATTATTCGTTGTGTACAACTGAACAACGTAGGATTAGCTCGATCGTTAGCCACAACCGTACAACTGCGCTATGTTTACATTATAAACATATTGCAAACTTCAAAGGAAGCCTCTGCATCGATATGTCATTGAAAATGGTATATCCGATATGCAGATAAGCTGATCAAGCGAGTAACTGCTTTATTATATCCACAAATATCGCACGTTTGAAGTGTGAAGTTTTACTGCGGCGAAACTGCAGCTATAGTCAAGTAAAGAGCTACTATCTTGGACCAAAAGGTGTTTGGTTTTTGTTCTTATTTTGTCCAATTTCTCTACTTATCGGACCTTGTCCCCTGACTATCGTAGTATCACCACCTTGTCCCTTGCCAGAGTCATGACATGTTTTTAACTTTGTACTTCATTTCTGTGCTTCCGGATTTCAGGATGTTATTTTTGGGTAGCGTCGTTTGCTGACATATGATAGATGTATCTTGCCAAGAGCTTTCATTTGATATCCGGTTTCCTGAGGTTTAATAAAATAGCAGCGATTTTATATTTGATGATGCGTTTGCCAACCATTAGGAAGAAAGGTAAATATTTATTTTTCAAATTTTTCCATATCGGTTCCATTTACGAAAGAAATATTTTTATGCAATTTAAGCATCATAACAGGTACCTACCTATCACAAGAGGTTAGTCTAGGCACTTATATGTATACTTTATATTCTGTATGTATGTTTGTATGTTCATAATCAACCCAATTTATATACACACGGACATATAATGCCATTGTCTCTTCAAAAACAAAAGGCGATTAAAACAGTCAGTTGGGAAGTAACAATAGCTATCAGAATCACTCTGTTGATCTTCAACCTAATATTTGAACGAATAAAAGATAACAATTTAATAAACAACGGGTAATCATTTACAGACATTCCACTAACTGACGAGTTACCAAAGATAACTGCAAAATAATTACATGTGAAGCGAGGTCGATAGTCGGTACGTATGATTACTTACAGGGAAACCATTCAGAACACCTACTAATTAGTCAGTTCGGAGGCCTGCTGCCCAAATTACACATCGTGTATTTCTATTCTATGTGTAATTCTGCCTAAAGCAATTAAGTGTTTAGGTAAGTAGGTTCATCTATAGAGGGTGAAATTCCTGAATTTCCTGAGAACAACAGAAAAAGGTAGTTAGTTTCTAAATGATTTGGAAACTAATAAAAACGTCAAAATGTAGAGCTGTCGTTTGTTCGTTTGTGAAAAACGACCATTAACCAATCAAGCCGAGCGACGCCCTTGATTTCCATCACCTTTAGAAAACTTATTTCCCCAAGACAAAGTAGTTATGTGAGTCTATTCATTGCCCAGTCGAGCGCACATTGTATAATGGGCTGCCTGCCTGCCTATTTATAATGGCTTCAGAGGCTCAGCCATTCAGTGGACATGGAGGACGCCAGCATCGCTCCATTTCACACACGCGCATGCTTCACGTCACCAGTCACCAGGGCTGGGGCCAAGACACGCCGAATGGGGGCGACGACAAGTAATCATACCTGATATTAATAACAAACTTCAGTGCTTGCACAACATTCTTCCTCGCGTTTCATCAAAATATAAACAAGCGTCAATCACTCGAGAAAAATGTTGTAACGCACGCTTTATTTTCTCTATAATATTCTTATAGGTAGAATACATCATTTTATAAATAACTACGGCGATGGTCGTCGTTTGACCTAGTAGATAAATTAGTGGGAAACCGAATTCCGTCCAGTTATTTGCCTCCTAATTTCTCATGGGGTTCCCTAAAACCAACTCCCCAATTATTAAGTTCCAATCCCTGTGGGAATTAGCGTTTGGGATGGACAATGGCTGTATGACGTTATCTTTCTAATTTGTGTATTGTTGTATATAAACAAAAGTAAATAGAAGCAGTGCGTATCGGCCGTGTCCTTCAATTATGACGTGTAGCTGCTATTATTATTGAATTGCCAATATTTGTCGCGTCTAACTCGATAATGGTTCTCATCGGGGCTGGCGCGCCGGTGTCAGGGCACTCGGGCAGGCCAGATTCACGGCTCGCAAGCGATGAACTTGGACAGTTTCGACTTAAGCCATCGGACTTGTGTCAAAATACAACTAGGTATTTGATTCGCATGTGAGTTTGAACAGGTTTTCCATGTAGAAATTTGGTATCTTTACCTACATAGAAGAGTTTTACTAGATAATCCTAGGAACATACAACGAGCCACTTACCGTAGGTAGTAGAAACGAAGATACTGACCCGCCGAACATTATTGCCTTTTCTTCGGTGAACGAATTGTTAGCGCATAACACAGGTGTTAACAGACATCCACTATTTACATATTATCCATTCAATAAATATTATCATAACTATAATTACACAACAACAACACTTCGATTAGTATCTAGCTAGTATTTATGAATGACAAACTGACACCGGTAACATTTAACATTTATCTACACATCAATTACACATTCCGTGGGTGTACTTATTAATCATACGAAACCAGATATGTTCCATGACTTTTTTATAAGATGCCGGAGTAAACGAGCGAATGTTGTATCTCTGACATAATCAAATAACGGGATCAAATGCACTTGGAAATTTAAAAAAAATGTGCCGATTCTGACTAAAGGTTTTTGAGTAATCGCGATTTATATTTTCAGTGAAATTTACGGATGATACGGTGTTCAAACATGAGTGTTTGCGCGCGCCCTGGAATCGACCGGGCGTCCCGCCGCGCCACTGAGGCATCTCGCGAGGCTCCCGGCCGCGGCCACGCGCGCATGCGTCCCCGCGCCGCCCACTCCGCCACCCAGCACGTACACTACGCGCGCACTGTCCGCGCCGCCACGCACCTGCTCCACACGCATAGCAATGAGCAGCGTACGCGCTCTTATCAACGAACGCTCGCCTGCCGCGCCACGCATCGCAATAAGTGGTCAGTGATAGGACAAGAATCATAAATATGACGTCACCATTTCGTACTGGACATCCACAATGCAAACGCGTGTATTCAGTTGAATGTCATGACACGATACCGTACGCGTAAGGCGGCTAGTGTAACTGATAGATCGAATCAAGTGTCGAATTATTCTTTACCATTGCATATTATGATTATGTATCTAAGCAGACCATACCTGCAAATAAGTCCATTCAGAGCTGTACCCTATCTTGTCTCTTCCTTGTTTCACGTCCATGGAGTGCGACGTAGATCGCAGCTTCCTTTATTTCCCTCTGGTTGAGGATCGGGGACTGGGTGTTGCTCACGTTGCTTTTCAGTAGTCATCAGTTTTGACCTTCTACCTCTTGTCCTCTTCAACATGCATGCTGGGTAACGCCTGATGTCTATAAGTGACCACATCTACGTAATCAACTGTGGTTGGTACTACAGTAGGGCATTCGTAGCTAGCATTTGTTTGAAGACTTTTCATCTTGTAAGTTTTGCGATAAACAAACACTTGCCGTAATATACAACTTCCCACATAAAGTTAATTGGTTACGATCAAGGGGTTCAGGAAGGCCACGTCTGAGACAATAAAAACTTCACGTAACCATAAGAAGCGCCTGTATTTCATGAAACTGTACAATTCCGGAAGTTACGATATAGAGTTAAAGTTAGAGTAGTGTGATTAGATGCTTTAATTAATCATTATAGGCAAGACGATGAATGTAAAGATATGTAGATAACTGATGTAGAGAAAAATTGTTAACAGTATTTAGGTCTCTAAAATCACATGCTTACATACGTATTTCATCCTTCAACCTAAACATGGCCTAAATTAATTTACCTACAAACTAATTCAACAATTCATTTACATGCCGTTAACAAATATTTCACCAAGATATAATGCACATTAGCACAGTCAGACCACTGGGATGGGGGTGCGAGCTGTCGGGCGTCGCTCACTCGCACTGCTACAAGCACACGATGCGCTCGGTGAAGGCGCCGATGACGGTCATGTCGCCGGCCAGCGCGGCGCGCATCACCTGCGGCGCCACGCTGTCGCGCACCCGCAGCGTGAACTCGCGCCGCGTCGGCGCCGGCAGCGCACCGCCCGCCGCGCTCAGTACCCGCGAGCGCCCCGCCACGTCCAGCGACTTGCCCTCCTCGCTAGTCCCGAGAACCGTTCGGACACACAGGGCCCTACAGGCTTCTTTTTCTGCGTCGTGAAGCTCTCGAGCCGCTATTTCAAATGTCCTTCGAATATCGACACCGCCGAGCGATGAACTCCCGTAAGGTACACCTTCTTCGAGCGCTTTAACTGCTCCAGCTCGCAGAATAGCCGGCAGCAAAAGTTCAGCGGCAGAACTAACGGTTCGTGACCGTAGGAAATGCAGCACCTGCTCGGCCTCGCGAGTCTCGTCGAACAGTCTGCGCTGACGGGCTGCTGGCACGGGGCGCGCGACGCTCCACGCCTCTGCCCAAGCGTTACCTGGTAACAGCATGCGATCCCCTAACGCCCCGCCGCCGTCTGGCTTCCAGTCCCGCGGCGAGTACCAGCGCACAAAGTCGCACAGCTCCGCTCCAGGGTTGGCTGCTTTAAACGCCTCCATATCTGACAGAAGGGAAGCACTCATCATTCTCGCTCGGAGCTCGGACGCTTTAGCATCGTCTCCGAGTCGCACCATTAGTTCTGCGTCCTCTTCTAACTGGTCTTCGGTTTTTGGTGCAGGATCCTACATTCCAAAGAGAAATTATGCAAAGGTCAGTCATGAATATTATTTAATTACGGATTCGTAGTAATAAAATGTAAATAAATATCAATCAACAGTTTTATCGACTAGTTTGTTAACTTTCTATTTGATAACCTCATTGGCAAAATATACAGTTTTGAATTTGCAAGAGTCGGTATGTATAGCAGTATAAGCTTCTGACACACTAAAAGTTATACAAACCTGTGTTCGGGGAATATACAGGGGCGCCCCATTCTTCATGACAGCATCACCAAATCGACTGAGTCGGCCAACTGGTCGGTCCCAAGGCAGTTGGTCTTCATTTTCTTCCTCAGAGCAATCAAAGAATTCATCGTCCGAAGAGTTACCAGTGAGACTGCTGGTGCCTTCCAGAGCACGCTTGATGCAACAGTTGAGGAGTTGCAGCTTTTGATGGAGTAAGCAAGTACGCGCGTTTGGTGCGCCTTCCGCAACTCTGTAGACAAGGAAACGACACAATATTAGCCCATTCAGTGCGGTTACGAAAATCGCTTTTCTTATAGTCAGTCGTTGACGCCGATAGGCGTTCATCATGCATCCATCAAAATGAAATTAATTAGAAATTGGTGAAATTGCTATGTGTGGCGTCCTAGTGAGATGATTAACGAATAAATAAAGAAATTGTCATTGTCTCTCTCATCCCCGTAACAACTTATTATTATTATAAATTATTATTAACTTATTATTCCCAAAAATGCTTAAATGGAAAACTACGGTAATTTTTCCAAAAATGTTATATCTGGATACGACAAACGAAGTATCCTGTTGTTCATATGTAAAAGATACGAATATAGTGTGACTGGTAATTAGTGTACGATACTTAAACATAAACACGTGATTGTACTCATGGTAACAAACAACTTTTACTATAGGACCAAACCTGAAATCGCGAAAATCAGCTGTTAGGACTAGTTAGGCGAGGTCAAAATTTACTGAACAGCTGATTTTTTTTTTCGCGATTTCGTAGCATAATATAAAGTACCATGATAAGTACCATGGCAACATTTTTCTATAATCTGTTGCAATGCTAACAAATTCTAAGATAACATGCACAACGTCATATCCATTAGTAAGATGCTCTACATTCTTCCGTAAATAACTCTTTTTCGCACACCATGACGTTATTGGAACTTTATTGCTAGCTCTCTAGTACCTAAATGAGATCCCAGCGTGAAAATAAGGTATGTTTTACTTGTTTACCTTTACCTTTAGAATGTTAAACCCATTAAGTAACTAAATTGACCTGTCAATCAAGCAAATAGTGAATACTTCAATTCATTTGGGAAATACAAAATGTTTAGGTAAGTAACGACTGTTGGCAGTGACATCAATGGTCGATAACAATATCGGGTCAAAGCTTTATGTGTTACTAATAAGGATTTCTCGTAAGCGCTATTTTATTACCACTGAAATGAACTCGCTATTATGACAGACTTCAAGCTGTGAATCGGTAATGCGTTTGTTGACGGAACCTATCGCATACAAGCTATACTTATTCATTAAAAGCTTCTCTACAAACATAGTAACATAAAACATCAAGAAACTCTGTTCGTTTTTTTTTCGGCTTTTTTCACCTCTACAATCGCAATCAAACTTGCTGGTAAACACAAACGAGCGGAATTTATTGAAGAGTGATTTTAGATTATCACGATCTAATTAATCTAGGTTATCATGTTAATACTTATTAGGTACCTTATCAAAAAGCTAACCTTACTAACGGATTTGACGTGACAGCACTATGCACTGACACTGAATAAAGTTTTTACCAGTTTGCAGTATCATTAGTATATTACGTAAGTACTTCATAAAAAGTATTTTTACATTCATTAAACACAGAGTGTCACGTAGCTATGCCAACATGTTCCAACTTTCACTTTAAAAGCAATTTTAAATAGATAAATTCACTTCCTCAAAAAGAAAGCAAAATATGAATCATTTGAGATACCGCATGTTTTCGCGTAACACACGGAACATGTATTTTCTCTTTCGTGTATGCAAATCCTCTAGTGTAGCACAACCGCAGCACAATTGACTTAAGTGCGAGGGCATGTTCCCTCGCTGCGATATCGTTACGAGCGCCGGCGAGCGCACCTGCGGCTACCCGACAGAATCAGAACGATTTAGTCTCGATTTGTGTGCCACGACCCAGAATCAACGGGAACTGAAGTAAACGCGCGAACGCTCTCGGAACCGTTATCACATTGAATTACAAATGTGTTGCTGTGTGGCGGGCAGAAGGCGAGCGCCGCCGGTGAGGCCGCGGCTCTAAGATGCTCTACGTGCAATCGGTCGCTGAACCGTTTGTTTACCGGAGCCGGTGCGGCAGCCCGCAGCAGCCACTAGGTGTAGGTCAGGAAGCACTGGTGGGGGCCTAGAGCCAGCCAGCAGTCCGACGCCGACGACAGCCGCGCGCGCATCCACCGCGCAGACATGGACCTGCACTGGTCAGTCTGTGAATAACCGGTTGCTGGCACCGAAAGTGAGAGAGTTCCCATTGTTGTGATCTAAGGATGAAACCCACCGGTGATTTGTAAAACAAATTAAATAAGAAAAAACACAGTGACAGTGCTAGAACCAAGTGCGATCAGCTTCTATTTATCATAGGATTATTTTCCCGGTCATCAAGATTTTTCCACAAAATGGTAAGATTTTTTGAACACAAGATTTTTACGAGCAAGAGTTTCTATCGATAGCCGGTGTGTAAAGCGTGACAGAGAATTGTCTCGTCGCGTACGTTGACCCACTTGTAATGACTCAAGCGTACGTACAGCCACCCGCACGAACGAGATGTACCTTATTGTACGGTTTTTAAAACAGCATCCACTTGTAAATTCATTAAATGGTAATTATGTACATTGTTAGAACATAAAACAACAGGTCCACAGCAGTGCGCCGGTTCAGAAATTGCAGAGTTGGAGATACACAAGAAGTAGCTCAACTACAATAAATCTAACGGAGTTTATTTAAATATGTTATTCTGACATCTGTTCGTGGTCTTAAATCTCGTTTGTATGAATAATTTATAATTATAGTGCTTTCTATGGTAATAATTTGATGTGTTAGATATGTTTTATCGCTATAAACATCACAACAAATTTCTCTAAGTATTATAATAGAACAAGCTTCGTATTGATATGCTTCTTTGTAAGTAATTGGTACAAATTATTACCGTACTTATCGCTTGCAACTTGTTCTAGAGTAGTAGTATACAGGCTTCTACTGAAAATCAGGTATAGATGTTCTTTCAACGCCATGGGGATACGGGCTTGCGCGGAGAGACTTTGATGATCATAGAATGCAATGCATGTATGTATGTCATCATAATGAGTCTCGCGAGACGCATCGTGACAGTCACAGGCACACGTGTGACTATGTCAATCGCGCACTTTCTCTAATACGTACTTTTTGATATTTTTGAAACTCAGCGTGATTTAGCGTTAACAACTCATTCCAAAGAATCGTTACGTTTTATAAATGCGATTTCGATAAGAAATCGTTGGTTCCAAGCAGTCAGTTGAGCTCGTTTAATAGTTTACTCTGGTTGTTTGTTTACTCGACAAAGTTTTCTTATGTGCCGGCTTAATAGTGTATTTGTAGAGGCGGCGACGGTGGGGCGATCACCCTGCGGCGACAGGGAGCCCGGGCCCCAGCGCCCAGCCGCTGAGCCGCTCCATCTAAGTCAGTTCCGGACTTTCGACTTCGTTAATAGCCACCCTGTTTACTTTTACCTATCTAACCGTGATGTTTTTCTTCAGAGAGAAATCAAATAAAACACTTCGATCTTTCTCTGTAATATGGAGATTTGAATCCGACGCGCGACGTGCCGCGATCGACCAACAAAAGATGATTAGACTCGCTTGCACTCAAACGCTTCTTTTCATTATGCATGTAATCTAAACTTGTCCTATCAGTTCAGACAAATACTAAAATAAACGTGAAATTGGTAATGGACAGCAATGACTAGTAATTACTACAAAATAATTACGAAATATAGGATACTAGTTTCTGCCAGCGGCTTCGCCCGCGTGAAGTTTGATTATTGTCCCATGGGATCTTACTAAGGGGATAAAAAGTATCCTATGTTTTAATCCAGGTTATAAACTGTCAGTGTGCATTTCATCCAAATCCGTTCAGTAGTTTTTGTGTGACAGAGTAACAAACATCCATACATCCAGACATTCAAACTCACAAACTTTCACATTTATAATATTAGTAGGATTCCGCGACGTTATTTTATAACTTGGAACAATAATAGTACATTTTGATACAAGTGGAGAAAGTTTGTTATTGCATTCGAGGCGGAATTAAAACACCCGAGCCATAGGCGAGGGTGTTTTCGAGCCGAGAACTGCAAAGTTATCTGTGGCAATTTTCATTCCCGCACACGTGCGAGAAAATGGAAAAAAACGCACGCGTGTGAAATAAATTGCATGTTGTACCTAATCGTAGTGCGTTATGGACCAGTTTTCGAGGAAGTGTATTGAAAAATAATATTTGTAAATAAACCTATGCACAAGACAAAAAGATTAAAAAGAAAACCGCATGAGCGGGCTCAGCCTTTTGTGATGCTGTGCTATTGTCGCCTCCGCCTGCCTACCCCCTCTGAGATGAGACGTTATCAATATACGACCATCGGGGAATTTATACCTAGATATTACGAAGATGGAAAAGCGCACATTCTATTTTCTCTTCATTTACGAGCCATATTTATTTTACAGTTACGATCATGCTAAACTTAAGGCAAAATTGAATGATCTTCCTTGTTTATAGACTCCACTACGAAAATGCTACAAAGCCTTTTAGTAGCCAGAATGAGAGTAAAAGCACCCACTATTATTATAAGGTAGCTTTTTACTAGAGTGTGCTGTTCGAAGGAGCCTTCCTTAAAAGCTTTGTTTAAGTAGTAAATAGTAGTTCGTATAACATAAACTCTTCCTACAAGGAAGGAGAATATAAAATAATTAACTCCGACAGAGGCAAGTCTTTCCAGACAATTATTTTCATAACTCAATTAGCAGTGACGCTAGTTGCAAAGTTGAACTATAAATTCCGGCCAGTAATTGTAACGAATGGCAGTACATGCACTCCCTGCAGCCGGCAACTAGTTTCCACCGGGTGGTGTTACCCGTGAAATTCAGTAGCCAATTAATTCACGAAGCTCGCATTGCGCTTCGGGAACATATTTTAATTGCCTCTCTCGCACCGACGGCTCTACATAAAAGATACCCACAAACTTATTAATTAACAAACTTGTGTTTAGTAAATACTCACACTTTTTATTTTATTGAATGTTATTTTGTGCGCCGAAAATATTTATTACTTTCGTCGTAAATCTAAAATAGGCGGCGAGTTAAAAGCTTTTATTTATAGAGTACGGAGTAGACGGAACATGCCACAGTCCCACGGGAGCTACGGTCGAGGTCCATTTCATGGTCCGCGCCTTCCACGTATGCATTCCTCTCGCGTTGATGGGCTTTAGGCGACAAATTGAGTGCTCTCATTAAATTTTCAGAATAACAACATTAGTTCATACATACTGAAGTGCTGTCAACTACGCGCACTGCGCAGTTCACATCACAGTGCGGATATATTCGAAACCAGAATGGAGAACCGATAAACGCTAACGTTGATCTGGCAGTCAATAATATTATAGTAAAGTTGTTTTGTTACGTTATACAGTTCCAAATGACATTGAGTAACCTTGTAGTATAATAGCATCTGAACACGGTTTTTCTGATAGTTTTCACCCAAGATCAAAGAGTGGACAAAAAGTCCGTGGTGAGGAAGCTGAGACAATAGGCCGAGTAACTGTGTCGCAGGTTAGTTGTCGACGCACGTCCGTGGGAGGCGCCAAGTACTTGCACCTTGATTGTCTACAGTTGTACGAGTCGCTGCACTTGCACCTCATCGCATGCAATCAAACTATTCATAAACGATCAGTGTAGGAATTAATGGACATAAAAAATATCTAGTTAAAAATAATTTTCGTAGCAGTCGCGTAGCACTCGTAGCCCGTAGCGCCTTCGTTTTGGCAGAAAGGATACAGTTTAGGGACAGATTAGGGATGCACTTGAAGGATTATGGACATTATGGTGTAGCTGGTGGTTATGTTATAGACTTGAATACATCTGTTATTTTATTTTACTGACTTACCCTGGCACCAAAAGCTAATGGGCATTATTTTACTTAAAACGGTGACAGAAAAGGCGAACAAAACTTAACCAGATTTATGTTGCTGCGTAGTAATTTCATTGAATGTTATAAAAATGATAGTATCTTCATTCATTTAATGAATCAAAAGATTAATGATAGAAAGTTGTGCCATAACTGCCACATATTTATAGTAAACATCGCAGCTAGTTAGATATTAAAGATATAACATTACATTTTAGTAGTCGACATCAAAATTGAGGAAAGTTACATACATTTCAGTGTTGTAAGAATTCGTGAAAAAGCAATAACATAGAAACAAATAATAACTAATGAATAGCTTCCACTTGAGAGAAGTCATAAAAGTTTTAATGAAAACGTATCACTATTGTCCAAAGGATATCATTCGGAATGGTATTATGAATGAGTACTTATGATGCAGTAATAAATTAAGTGGAAATAATGATAATGAATAGCGTAATGAGAAACAGTTAAGGGGCTGACAACACCTAATTTGTTGAAATTGATGTTATTTAAGCAGTTTTTTAAGAAAAACTATTTGTTCTAGCACGGCAAAAAAAATATATGTTAATATTGATCATATTTCAAAGACCTTGGACGGACTCGATACATATTTCGATGAAATCGGCTCGATAGAAAAAAATTGCAAAGATTGGTCTTAAAATCATCATTAACGGTCCTATGTCTTTATTTTTTTGACATATGGGTCTGCAATTAAAAACATGAAGTCAACATATTCATACCTAAACCGCTAACGAGTCATATTTCACAAATTATCCATACTTTTTTTTTATATCAATATTTATTCATTATTTTCTTCTAAAACCTGGACGCCCAGTAATAGTGACGTCTCGTTTTCTCCCATACAAATAGACAGTGTGCGCGATTTTGGTGTTAACAGCGCCTTAAAGGCTAATGAGAATGAATGAAACAACGTAACATCACGCCTGTTATCCCCGAGAAGGGCTAGGCAGACGTGTACCCATTAGTACACCCACATTTCGAAAGTTATGTTTAAGTCCCATGTAATAAGGCGAGCCTATTGCCATCAACCGGGCACAAATCCAGACTCCGTGACAGCTACTGAGAAATTTCCTGATCTACTTCTTAGCGTGTCAATGGCAAATTTTCATTAGATAGTTTGGTCCAAAATTCAGCTATGCGAACGATGAAAAATCGATGAATTCTTTAAAGCCGACGTACACGGCCAAACAATGCGAAGTGGTCGGCAATAAAGACAATATTTTTTTTAATTAAATATAGTTACAAAAATGTAAAAACCTAATAAACCTCTTGCCAAAATCACAGCTTGAATCCTTCTGTGCATGCTTTCCACGATGTTTTAATAACGTTTTGAGGAATACGTTCCCACTCTTCTGCAATGACTCTTTTTAACTCCCTCATGTTTTGTGGAGCAGGTTGCACTGATCTTACCCGTCTCTTTAGAACATCCCAGACATGCTCAATTGGATTGAGGTCAGGACTTCGAGCTGGCCAATCTAAACGACGGATCCACATTAAAAAAACAAAAAAATCTGAAGTGCCCGTTTTTTGCAAAAGAGTTTATTAACATAAACTGTGTCTACCTATGCTAGGTACTCGATTCCATGTAAAACCACCTATGACAAAAGAAAGTAGCGGATCTTTCAAACAAGCGTGTTTTCTACTATCTACCCAGATCAAGTTTGATTTGTAAAGGCTCCTTACTTACGACCCTTTTGTATAAAAGCTACTCGTGTTTATCAGATTATTCGTACTAGCGATTTCCCAATACATAGCCAACGATGTTTATTCATATACTTACCGTTTATGTTGCGATCGCGATCGTCGTATACGAACCTAAGTGGTGGCCATAGATAGCTAAAGGTATCTGGGATGTCTATACCTAACCTATGTGATTATGAATATGATGACATCTGCGGCTTTGCACATACAGAGGGATGCTCTCATGCTCTCTGAAATAGATAGGTTTTTTTATTTACATAAAAAAAAAATTGTCTATTAGTTTATTCTTAGTGGAAATTCATTCAATTCAAACCAAAAGAAGAAGAAAGAAAGATCACAATAATTATTTTAACAAAGATATAATATAAACAATTTTTTTTATTAAAAAAAACTTAATTGTACTGTAGAATACGCGCTTGCTTTTTTTATCTGTTATTAAGGCCCTTCTAACCCTAAAATTAGCAACTCTATTTGTGGTGGTTCAACTTCGTTTGAAATACTGTTAGAATAAAGTTGTAATCAGCTTGCAGTACAAAGCGGTTGTTACGTTAGTCACTCCGGCCGAATAGTGCGAAATGAGTGGTTTTTTGCGATTTACAAAAAATCTATTGATTGGACTAAAAACATAAAACACATAAGACCTGCTTTATATATAGTTAATTCAGTTAGTATGCAAAGTTTCATGATCCAATTTGAAGTACTTTTTGAATAACAGCAGTTTATTGTTCGATTTGGAGGTAACTTTGGATTTTTTTTCTATCAAGAAAAGTTTATGGAATCGTGTTTTTGTCACACATAGGACTTAGCATTAATCTTCAACTTTACCATATATTTATTTCACAATTAATGCTGGAGTATTTTAGGCGTAACGGAGAATCATGCTAAGCCATTTGAGGGATATATATATAGCCCTTAACGTTTACCTCAAACATGGCAAAATTCATGAGTGTATTTTTCAGCTGTTGGTTCAATCACATTGATTTAAAATGCGATTTAACCAACAGCATTACAAACGTAAAATGCGACGATGTTCATCTTTGAATGTCATGACATATGAACCCGGAGTGCTCGACACACGCTGCACTCGGCATGCCAGCGAGGCCCCGATTAGCTACTCTTCGGTGCTTCGACAGCTAACCGAATAACAACTAGAAACAGAATATCTAAGTATTCGCAATGCGTCCAATTTGTTGGTTGTTGTCCTCTGACTGGTCGGAGGGAACCTGACGGTAATAATAATGATGTTGTCAGAACATTAGTAGGCAGATGAGCACTGAGCTGATTCAACAGTTTAAATCGTGGCGCTGCTGTAATAAACTGTAACACCTGACTTAACAATCGGAAATCATCGTGGTATTTTTTTGTCCACGTTAATTTGCCAATGTTTACCAAATAAAACTGGAAGCCGGCCCTGACATAGCTGGGAAAAGCCTAGGCATATGATCTCCGCTTATTTGCTAAGGGGATACTTTATTATCCATTAATTATTTTAAACTAATATAGACATTAATTTAAAATCCAAACAATTTCATCAAAGACCATCAACTAAATTCTAAAATATTTTGCACGCCCTAAAAATTATCGGTTAATTTTTCAAAAAACTAAATTATTTGCTTAATCGAATTGTAGAAATGAAATTAAAACAGTATCGTGTGTGATGTACAATTTGCTTTACAAATCGAGTAGGAATAGTTTTTGCTGCAATAAGGAATACCCTTTCAGTAACACAAAATGTTTTCAAGGAAAAGATTGTTTGGAGTCACAGAGTTCGTCACAAGTTCTACGGAGCACAGGGAAGGAACTAAAATATGTACAATTTTCTATAACTTTAAGAGAAGAGAAATAAAGTCAAGCCCGTAGACTTCTAAATTATTGTAAATACACGTGTAGGAATCCTGCAGTATCGTAACTAGAACTTGATTGATGGACAGATTCTCATTGTTTATTCAGCTTCCCCACCGGAGTAAAAGTGATGCCATTGACCTATAGAGTATTAGGCCTCTAATAGATTTTCATCAGCGTACACATTTACGTCTTCGAAACTGCCATCCAATGTGATTGATTTCTGCTGATCTCTTCTTAACTATAGCATGATCGAATCGTGCGACACTTATAATAAAAACATCATGCGTTTCGTGTTATCACGATGTCTCTTAATTGGTAGCAACAGGCCACTGTACATTTTTCTCGGTGGCACTGGCAAGGTTCAGTGATCCCAGCAGTTGCATTACTCATGTACGTCACGGTTGAGGCGTGAAGATGGATTGCCTACCATCGGGGCATTCGCGCCGGTTGATCTAACGTGATGGTGGACGTCGGCATACACGTCAGGCATGCCAGGAGTAACGCGCTGGAGAATGCGACAAATAAGAATTGATGTTTGTTGTATTGCATTTTCTTGTTCAGATAGGTACAAAACAACTTTATTTGTAGCATTTGCTAATGCTCGCGTGCAATGTTTCATATTTTAGTCTATTACATTCGTTGATTCACGAATTTGCAATCATCTCACCTTGTAAGTACATTTCAACGGGAAATTTATAGATACAATATTTATAACTTGCTAGAAGTGGGCCTTTCCGACTTGTCGTGTATCATTCATGGTTTACATTAAAGACGATGTTTTCACTTAAGTTTCACTTTACTTGATGGTACATACTTAGAAAATCCACAATTAGGTAAAAAGTACATAATAGTCAAATTGCAGAGTGGTAAATGACACGTGCAGAGTGCACCCAGCCGTGGCGCATAGGCCTTGGTTATCGTAGATGTGATCGAGCAAAGAGTTGGTCTCGCGTGGCTCAGCATTGCGGGCATTCGCCACCACTGGGCACCTCGCATCGGCCGCGTCGCTACCGGCTGTCGGCTGTCGGCAATATCTGCGAATCTCCACATCCGATCGTTAATGCCTCACTGCGTTCCATTCAGTTTTTGCGTTCGATACACGGAACATTTATTTAAAACTAGAATTTCACTTACATAAAATTCAAATGAACAAATAGGAAATACGACAAATGAATCATTTGAATGCAAAGAGAATCTTTTTCCATTTTCTACAAATATATTTCAGGTAAGCAAGGAAATTGCTCAGCGAATCCAAGTCATTTCGATTCATATTGCTTTTTCGAACGCCGTCGGTCGTCGCGCTTTTCCATTTTCCGCAAACATTCGTCGCAAAATTTTAAAGGCAGAAGTGTTTCTCACTATTCTTAATACAGGGTGAAAACAACCTCATCACGAAGCCGTCAACCAAGCATTCTGTACTTCAAACTAAGTAACTTTACGCAAAAATTATTGCCGGGAAACGACTTTTTGGGGTGAAAAATCATGTTTTGTGGTAGAACTCAATGTAACGCACTCAAAACATAGTGCTGATTGATTGAATAGTGCGGGGGTTCTTGGAGGTGTATGAAAGTCTTACAATAAAAACTTGTATTTAAAAACTTGTCAAAATGTTGGAACTTTGACCCCCAATATATCCGTAGCTAGAAGGTTCCCAGGTTATCCCATTACCGCAATGACGGGGAGAAGAGCTCTCGGCTTCGTTAAGAGGTTTTTTACCCCCTTCATACCTCTATATCGTTCGCTCCATCCGATTTATTTACGAAGCAGGCATGCAACTAAATGTAATACTCTACATTCTTTCACCGGCGAAACAACAAGAATGCGTAAAATACTTATCGCAGTTCATACGTAACAAACTATTTCAGTACGGAGCTATTCGTAGTGTAATAACGGAAACCACGATATTGGTAGAGCCCTAAAGTCCATAGATGGTATCATAGACAGCTATAAGGAAAAGGATAAAGCGTATGGCATCCGGAAAACTAAAACGGTAATAATTTAAACAATTATAGAACGTTACTTCTTTTTGAATTACAAAATCATAAATTGGAGTAGGGAAGTTACTTCAGCGCGGCCAACATCCGCAGCACAAACCCACGCGTCGCTTCCCGCCAAAGCGGCATTACGCTCCGCCATTATCCGCGAGCTCTCTAGGATCGCAGCCATTAACAACACCCGGTTATTTTCTATTACAAAGTCTGCGCAGATGCTTAGTCGCGGAGATACGCGGAGATACCTGCCGCAACGAATAGCAGCGCAATTAAGAACACGACATGATCAAAGCGACTACGGACGCATGGTTCCCTTCACAATAACAAAGACAATAATATCTCTACTTTGGTAGCTATAAGTCATACTATATGCCCAAAGAGAACAAAAGATTTGACAATTTTTAAAATTTTCTTTTTTCTTACGATTGCTTGAATAATATGAACGGCTAATATTTCCTCTACATGTGTGTAAGTGATCCACGCGGACCGTGGTATACTGTTGACCGCTAGTCCGTCCGTCATTCCGCCACGCATCACGTCTAATCGTAGGGAGTGCGAGTCGCGCTTTCTACCCACATTTACGGTTAGACACAAGCCAACACTTGTTTATGTTCTGAGTAGCAGTGATACGCTTAATTAAATGAACGCAACAGATAATTGGATGGGAACAACATTACCCCCTGTACACTTACCGTTACAAGGTAAACTCAAGAATTGCCTTCTCGCGTCCCTACTCCCACTTTCCTCCCCGTACACTCTGACGACGCAGACGATCACGTATGTGTATTGTATACGTATATACGTAGGTATATCACGAGCGAACTTTAAAGCCCGGTAAAACGATACTGATAAAAGAGTCAAAGGGGATTATGGTAAAGCTGTCTGCCGGAACCCTTAATTATATTAAGCAAGCTTTGTGGAGTCTATATAGCCATGATCGTCGTCCAAAATGTACACACATGACAGTGGCATCCCCACAAATCTGTTCTACTATCATTCTCTTAAAATTATAGTTACATTAGGGTTAACTCTGTCTTTGTTCGAAGTTAGTAATGAAAGTCCAAACGAAGGAAATGATTTATATCATTTCCTTCGTTTGGCTTGAAGTTATCTTCAAGCCACTCATGGACGTAAAAGATCTTCGATTTTTTTTCGATCACACTGAAATTTAAGAAGAAAAGAAAACAATCACGTATACCATTAATATGCATATTTGACTCATCGTGGATCCCTTAGTTCGTAGTCGGTTAGCGGGTGTTGTAAGTAGTAAGTGCGCGTGAATCGGCAGCTGGCGGCAACGGGACTGATTCGCGACAAATAGCTAGCATCATTGACATTAATGATACATTCTCTTGCTCCGCCTCATAACGGTCAAAGGCCGACGAATGATATGCATACCATTACTCACGATATTATGGAGTGTCTGATGGTGGATTAAGCCATTAGTAATTATTTAACAAAAAAACAAACAGACTAAATGATTACGTAGCTGCCACACTAAAGAATCTTTGTCGATAATCCTCCGAAGCATTTTGACATAAAGTATAGATAGATGTCTCAAACTTGATGTTTTTAAGAATCCCAATTAAAACCAAGCCTACGAGTATCACGTCCACTTTCTAGATCAGCAAAAAGAAAGTTTTACCTAATTCCTAATTCTTTTTTACTGAATCAAGTCGATAATTATTTGACCGGAAATACAGATATTTTGGAAATGTAGGAGCAATTAAAGACAACATTATTTTAACGATCGGTGTATGTTTTATTGATGGCAAAGGAAACTAGGTGTCAGCATGAGTATAGAAACACATACACCAAGCAACTGACCGATTGCGAAAGGAATCCAACGGTGATCTAAAACTATGCGAAGAAAATCAAAGCTCAGGGCACACAGAAAAACCAGTT
This sequence comes from Xestia xanthographa, assembly GCA_905147715.2. NCBI lineage: Eukaryota > Metazoa > Arthropoda > Insecta > Lepidoptera > Noctuidae > Xestia > Xestia xanthographa. The sequence goes on from LR990655.1 coordinate 8,221,126, forward strand.
TTGCTAACAAGAAAATCGAAAGTAGGAAGGAATAATCAGGAAGCCTGCCTGACCTGCTAGACGCTAATGATTAGTACACGGAGTAATACCTAGCTGTGACCTAGATTTACAAGTTCAAGTAAAGGAACAGGTGGTATTATATATTAAGGTATCTTCCTTGAAAATTCAGTTAAATAATTGTTGAAGAAGTCAAAATGACTAAACCTAACCAGTTCAATTAATGAGTAATTTAGTTTAGATCGAAACCAAATAGGTGCTAATTAGACAACTGTAGTTCCGTATAGATTACAATTTGAAGAATTCCGAACACTACAAATATTAAGCCAATTGTACTCAATTATGTCAGTTAATCCAGAAATACTATGGCTATTTTTGGCTTCAGCTTAGATGTTTGGCGAACTAATCTCGCGCTGTTGTACAGATAACAATATGTAGTATAAACAGGTAGGTACATAATAGGTGCCAAGCCATGCGCGTCTTTCGCCGTGGTGACCCTTTACACTCGAGTAACTCTTATGACCTGTATGGGTATTACAAGGCACTACGCCGGCACTGCTTCTATACTTCCTTAATTAATACGGATGTCTCAGGGAGCCGATTTCAGATTAGTTTATGAAGTTCGGTGTTTGATCCGGAAACGTCATGTTTTCATGATTTCAATACTGTTTTATCTTTATATTTCTAGGATGGTACACAAAATAAAAAGTTATCATTTAAAGTAAAGATTGAGATTGAAACTATATTATATAATAAAATATACACCCACCTAACAGAATATTCAGAAAGCCTTTCGAAATATTCGTATGAGAATTCTTGAAGCTTAAAATTAATCATTAAGGAAACAAAGCCAGGCCCGTTGTATGAAAACAAAAACTGTTAAACGTTAACTGTTTGAAAAGAAACATCAAGGACGGCTTCTCTTTCTAAAAGCGAATAGAAGTAGATATACCTACATATAGTATCTGTATACGACCTAATTAGCATTTAATGAATACCATTTTGAAAACTGGGGCACTATTGTTATAAACGGGTGTAGCCCGGTCCCTCTTCTACCAGAATTCCTTTGAAATTATACGTAATACCGAAACCATAACATTCAAGACTCCAATACGTAAGCTCTCGATAGCATCAGTTGGTTCAAATGTTCCTTTGTGCAAACAGTACGTGCACTCAATTGGCTGTGTTTAAATAAGGGAGGTATCGAGGCTGCAGACCAAAGAACAGCAGTCTATCGGTCCTAAGTAAACACTGCGACTGTTATTTTCCAACTACGCCCGTATGGTATTAGCTCCCCACGCCCGCCATACGCGTGCCCTCGCGCCCTATCTGTTGACACAGGTTAGCTACACGTATTATCGGCTTTACCATCTGAAATCGGATATTTGGAATGAAAAAAAAAAAAACAAATATGGGAACCGAAGATTATATTTTTAATTGAAAACAGAACGATGTTTCGAATTGTTACAATGTTCAGATGGCTGTTCCGATACAGCAGTATAATATAGAACATCCATATACGCGTTGATGAGGTCTCATCTGTTTCTAATGCAATGTAAATGAAGCTGCGATCTAGTGAGTGGGCAAGTGTGACACAAGTGGCGCACGCATACCGCACGTTCCGGGAGAGGCCGCGCCGGCCGGCGGCGCAGGCGCAGCGCTCGGTGACCGACATTATAAGCCGGTTAGATCACCACAACGGGCGCATTGTCGTTAAGCTCTATTAGGCAAATGTGTAACGACCGCTATGTGTGATAAAAAGGAGACATAAACATGCAAAAATTAAAAATTAATTCTCTTTGATCGAGATTGGCTGAGAAAACTGATGATGATCCTACAGTTGGAGAGAATCAGGCAAAAGATTGTATACAGAACATAAATTACCCTAAACAAATATTGTTGGTTCGTGTGATGTATTAAATCATTTAAAAGATGTAATGAGTAGTTAAGTATGATCCAATAGAGAAAGGTGAGGCCAACTGTGCTAAGCTTTCGGAAGGTCAAGTTAATGTTGAATCACCGACTTTCGCCGGCGGAGTCCACAAAACCACTTATATAAAAGTTGTTGCACTTAGGATCTTTTAGTCACTTCACTGTTATAGCACCGGGCTATTAATAGTATACTGCTTATAGAGTATATAAAGCCTAAGACAATTTTCAACTAACAAGTATCTTATTATGATAAAATTTCATCACTAGAGTCTATGACTGTGTTAGTTCTGAACTAAATACTAACACATTTTGAGAACATCGTGATTTCTTCGATGTCAAATATGTTTTCAAGATGACAATGTTAATTATTAATTAATGTCATCATAAATTCGCTAAGCAAGGAATGTTCATCGCCTCTAGCTAACACAATTTTCTTGCAGTTTCACTGCCGACATTCCATAGACGATACATAGGTATATTCAACACGTTGTTGGAAATAAAGCAGCGAAATATAGTATGAAGTGGGTAAGTGATTTTGATAGTTGGTTCTATAAATTATATCAAAGATATGTTTTTGAATACTGTTAACTTCAAGAAGATTTCAACAGAAAGCGTTTACATCAAAGCAAATCTTGACGTAGAAGTATGTAACTGCACATGATCAAGTTAAATCAATCACCCTCATAACAGTTTAAGTTTGGATCCAGTTAAAACTTTAGCAGGAGATCCAAATAGCAGGCTCAAGTACACGAGGGTACAGATGAAGGAACCCGCCGCGCGCCTCCGCACCGTTCCCTGGCGTTGTCAAAACCGTGCAACTTTAATGGCAACGGTATATCTTGGAGCGGCTCAAGATAAATTTGGGAAGAGCTTTACAACCTCGCCTGATACTTAAACTTGATAAGAAAAAGGTCACATTAAAAATTAAAGGGATAGATTAACTGTAATCAGCTTTTAACTCAACTGTTTTCATATCCGTAAACAACAACGCATTGTACACATGTCTCAAAGTAATTAAGTACTACTGCTACGTATAAATGAGCCCGCTAAATAACCTCTAAGCGCAGGATAAGTGCAGAAGCGTCACGTTGTCTCTCACGTCAGGTTACAAACACGCTTTCTTAACATACCAACACCACTTGGAGCAGAAAATAGTTTACCTTTGCACAAGCAAAAACGTTTTCTTTGCTCTCTCCGACTTTGATATAGCCGACGGGCTAATTAAACGACTGCTAATTAGTCTTTGCAAAATATTCTGATGACTATAAACAACTTTGAGAAATTAGAAACAAATTAGAGACACCCATCAAAGAAATTTGACACTAAATTTAACAGTTTGAGAAAAACTAGCGTGTAATCAATCATTTTCACATAATAATGCAATAGCTAATCCATTTGATCGCCGTCGATACAAAGTCTGACACAATATTAATCATCGCCTTCTGCGAACTAGCGAACTTTTCACGAACCGCAGGTTTTTCCGCAATTTATTGACATAATCATTTTTCCATAAACAACGGAAGCGAAGTGATTTATAGTTGAGATGGAATTTGACTAAATATATTAAAATAAGAAAATAAATATAGAATTATATTTTCAACAGACTTTTATAAAATGATCATCTATCGGTAGGCAATAATAGCAAAACTCTAATGAGTCGTTACGGAACCTTTAATCCTAAAGAATTTAGCGCCGGTGAAAATAGATTCAGAAACTGAGGAGGCGACAAAATTCCACTTCTAACGGATTAAAGATGAGGTAGAGAGTGTAACAATAGAAATATCCCGCTTAACGCCAGAAATGGGGGCTGTACGAGCTAGACGGCTGTAGTGTAAATAACAGAGTATCGAAGAAGCATTTTGCGGTTTACGTGAATTTTACGATCAAGTCTCCGACGAAGTCGATAAAAACGAGTTCAACAGTTATTAAATTAGGAAAACAAATAACATATCGGTGACTACGTTTTTAATCAACGTAGTGATTTATAAGTTTACAGCATCAAGGCCATCAATTTCTATTGCTCACTTCCGTGTTTCAAAGTGTTTTAGTTTTAACGCAGCAATCAAGTTAATTAATCATTTACTTTATGTGGATTTATTTAACAATTCCCAAAAAAACTTATGTTTACTTACTTCTTATTATAAAACGTCGAAAACTTCATGAGCAAGGGCAATATATTTTGTTGTCTTCCTTTTTTACAAAATGATGGGCCCTTCATGGAGAACTTTGCACCAAGCACTGATCGAATAATTATCTTTTAAGGTAAGTTAGGAATTTTTGGCTATAAATAGTCTTATCAGTGTTAGATAATAGATCTGCCGCAGTTGAGTATTCAGTATAATCTGGCCTTGATAGAGAACAACTTCAATTTCATTGCCGTTAATTTGATTAGTCTTTGAAACGTTCAGAATTGCGAAGACACCCGTACTTCCCAAGGAGGCAGTTGAAATTGACAATATTCAGGGATATCTAAGAATGGATGTTCCTAACTGGATCAGTACGTAATTATATTTTATACATAGTTCTTAACGGAGTTTTATGTAAGTTTTAATCAAAACACTTCCTTGAAACTGCTGAACCTTCCATGAATACACATCGTAGCAGCACCATCGACTCCCATACATCGCCCCACAGTTAAGACATCACACCACTGTCCGTCCGTCTGTCTGTCACCGGGCTGTATCTCATGATCCGTGATAGGTAGACAATTGAAATTTTCACAGAATGTGTATTCTGTGGGTATTTTTCTATCTGTTGCCGCTATAACAACAAATACAAAATACTGAATGAAATAAATATTTAAGGGGGCTCCCATACAACAAACGTGTTTTTTTGCCGTGTTGTCTAATGTTGTATAGATAATGGTACGGAACCCTTCGTGGGCGAGTCCGAGTCGCACTTGACCGGTTTTTTTTAGTTCAAATAACGCTCACATGGCGCTGTTATAATTTCTAAGCCCGGTGACTATTTTGCTTGTTGCGTGTTCTCGAATTCGACATTATATTGTATTCTTCAGACAGTGGATCGTTTTCAGATAGTTTTTACTCTATATGTAAGTATAACATCAAAAGTTAAATCTCGTCGTACCTACTCCAAAATCACAATAAATAAAATTGTGTCAAAAGAGACACCTCCTTTTTTATCATCACTTTAAAAAAAGATTGCACTAAAATGTAAATATTGTAGGATCATTAAAGTAATGCCAGGAGAGCCTCTTCAGTCGCTAGTAATACCGATCGTGTCTTGAATTAATTTTAGCGAGCGACGCTGAGTGACGTAGTAGGCGTTGTGCTACGTGTAGGTCACGTAATAACAATGTAACAAACACTTGTGTCTCAGTAAATAATTATTATCTAAACAATTTGTATAATTTTTGTTTGTTTAAGACGAGTACGGGTATGATTCATTTTAGTAATAATAACCCTGACTATATTTATTTAGGAGTGCTTAGAAATAGAAACTCTTTCTACAATAAAATCCCGAAAACATTATTAGCAGCAGATGAGCAGACGCAGCAGTCAGTAGTTCTTCAATAGTTCGATAATTTTATACACTGTCTCAGTTTTTATTTCTCAATTAAAAATGTTTGTTTGTTTTATTTATATAATTTTACTTTAATTTTAATAACCGTAGAATTTTAATTTTGGATCTTTCTAAATTATAGGGGTCAGAAGGAATTTGGCCCACCTTATGCGTAACATTCGGCGGCGGACATCATGCAGTCGCAAGATTAATCCGATCATCATTCCCCGTTTAACCTTTGGAAAGATCAACGAAAATTTGGCCGCGCGGAGACTATATACGGCCGGAGTGAACGAAACCATAGCGAGTTCTAATTCGACGACAACGCCATCTATCGAGCGATGGGGAACTTATCGACACCGCCGTTTTATCGTGTTGGTAAAAGATGTTGATAACATCAATATAACGATGTGGTATATAATTAAGTTACTATTTTACTATGCATGACATTAAAATCTTGAGTGCTAAAAGAAAGAAAGGCCCCAATAATTAATATAACTTTTTTTAAACCCATAAAATGCAAAAAATTACCAAAACAGCTTTCACTAAATGAACAGAAACACGTAATTAGATTGAATACATTATATTTTTTGTCAGTCTACCATCAAGATACTAAACAGACGTAATCTGAAATGAAGTGCCATCTCCCAAAGTGGCAGGTGAACAGCAGCAGCTGAAATAATATCTTTAAAATGTCTCAGCCCGAGAGGTGCGATGAAGGCGACATTGATTTCACGAAATTAGGGAAATTTTAATCGATCTGTCACTCAAACCGCTCAGCAACTGGTGAAATATTTTAGCTTAATTAACTGACACCACTCCCTTCCCTCTCATAGAGAGGAGGCCTGTGTCCCAGCAGTGGGAACATTAATAGGTTGATGATGATGATGAACTGACACCACCTGACACGGAATGAATAAAGGATGATACTTCTGTATCAATGAGTTTTAACATAAATATATTTTAAATGAACGTGTTCGGACATCAACATAAATCTTTTCAGATGCAAATCGCGGTCAGCATAAATTAATGCTTATGGAATAGTGTCGTAAAATAATTTAGGTTCTAGCTGAATCTAGCTATAACAAATATTAGTAAGATATAATAACTTGGCCAAGAATTGTTTTACTAAAGAAAGCATTTGGACTTTGGAGTAATATCCAAGTTTGATTCGGAGGCCAGTTGAGAGTTCTTGCAACTTTAGATATTGCAGGAAGATTCCTAGAATTGCAGTCACAGTGTATGTTGAATTTGATATTCTGATATCTAGCTCCAAGACTAAATTAAATTGGCATGCATTTAACTCAGCATAAAGTCTTGTAATTCTGTAATAAATCTCAACCACTTCTTTCTTTAGTTAATTGCAAAGACATTAAAATATGAGCGATAGACGGGACAAGACGAAGAAAATCGTAATCCAAAAACTCGTTACTACTTAGTAACAAATCGTTCTGACTAGTGTCAAACGTCCGCTTGTCAGGTAGCATTCGTGTGTCAAAATCGAAAATGTTCGGGATCAAAATTTTTGTACGCAATTATTCCAATGTCCGCTCTATACCTAATTCTTTTAAATCTCTTTGGTTCATTGTAAATTCGTTTGATCTACTGCATAATTACTAATCAATCATGATCATCATCATCCAGCCCCTATCCCAATTTAACTGAGTCAATAGGTATGTCTCTATAACATTTACACGTCATTTTTACATTCACATCCATCCTTGCCTTATCATCATCCAAATCAAGGAATCTAAAACCTCCTTAAAACAAGTAAATTCAATAACATGACAGTCGACTGTAGAAAGCTGCGAAGAGAAGAGATACTCGTTTGCAGCTTTTGAATAATTTAACGAATTTAGCATAGAAACTTTCCCGACAGCTATCAAACTTCGTAACCAATTGACTAAATACTCAGGTCTGTCATCCTAAACGCTTCAGTTTTGTGTATCACTTTTAGATGGTGTTTTGGTTGCTCCGAAAACGTATTTTTAAAATGATTATGTATGATTGTTGTGGAACTTACGCCTGTGCGTGTAAACGTAACAATCGATGTTGAGCTAATAATCAACGCTTGATATGAAACACAATGGCGTGTGGTTAGGTCAGCGGGTCTTGCACAATACTCTACGTGTTTAGTAAGTAACTGCAGTGCACAGCATGCTAAAGATGTTCTTCCGCACTGCCTCTGCTACATAACGCATGCCAACCGTTACGCGTTGGCGCTAGCTAGGCGGGCACGTACCAGCTATCATTACATACCTACAAATAATAGATGCGTGTCCAAGTGCTGCCAGATAAACGTCCCGGCCATCTTAAGTTTGCCAGGGCTCCTAATTGTTATCTGACCTGAGCCTGGCGTGCAAATACAAATTTCACATGGGTCTCTGAATGAAATTAGTAGGGAGGTACTACCTACTTCAGATACATGATGAGGCAGCACAGCGCAAAAACTAGTTGGGCGACGCCCAGTCATTAATAACATAAGTCTTCTTTAAGAATCACACAGATTTTTATTATTTATGAATGAATAATGAAATAAATTTGAAAAGATCCTACTTTCCGAATATCTGCTAAGCCAAAGGCCATGAGAAAGTGAACAGGCAGGCGGTCCCAAGTAACACATCAAAGCAGTATATCGGCCGACTTACAGCATTTCTGTATCGTTTTCGCATTTTGAATTAGTTCTATGATAGCATTACAAACGTTTATACGGCTACTGTAATGCTTATTTGGGCACAAATTATACGGCTTTAGATCATAAATAAGTTCACAATTAGTTGTTTAATTGCATTACAGGCGCATTACATTAGCATTAGTGTGACCAAATAAGTTGCGAATCGCATTATAGAAACATTATTACGGTCAATGAAGTTGCCAATCGCATTACAGAAACATTATTACGGACAATGAAGTTGCCAATCGCATTACAGAAACATTATATTAGCAATATTATTGATAATGAAGATGTTAATTGCATTACAAAAGCATTAGACTAGCATTCGATTGTTCTAAAAGAATGATTGAGGCTATCTAAGTGTTCACATTTAGAACTTAAATAAACCCTACATCATTGCAAAAACATCTCTAATACTACGGTACAAATGTTATTATACAATTAACTATGTCAAGCAATATATTATGGACGAAGACGGTCAAAACTGAGTGAATGACACCATATTTGTTTACATCAAAACAAAAATTATAATCCTGGATACGTTTTTGACTCTTTTCTTATTTTATGCCTGTAAATATTATTCGCAATGTAGTTTACTGTAAATGTCTATATAAGTTTCATTGAAATTTTTCACGCGCCTTCGTTATTTTATGGTTTTCATATAAAATGTGACATAAAAATATGTGTGAAATGCCCAAAAAAATTGTGTATTCCTAGTATAGAACGAATTTTGCATAATTAACATAATAGTATTGGTTGAGCAGTATTAAATAAAGTTATATTATTATGATATAGGTCTATTGCTTTTAAAAATAGGTCTAAATGATAATATTTTTTGGTTGTAAAATATTTACAAAATGGTATAATGGTGGTCGATCTATAGCAGCCAGGTGAGCCCTTAAAAAGGCTAATTAATGCCACCGGTAGTATCAATACTCACACGTGAACAATTATTAAGCTAGAGGCCAGAGAAAAGACTTTTAATGTGCCACTGTAATACCATTGTCTATAAAGTAGCTCTATATGGGTTCACCGGTATACCAGTAGACTTGAATTATCCGTAATGGAGAAAAATCAGACATAGATTCGAATGACATAGGCATGGTTGGACCCCGGACGACCGTAGTTCAAAATCAAGAAGAAATGAAAATAAAAAAAATCCACCCTAAAAATGGCTGTTGTTTTGTTGATCATATTATTATAATATGTGCTTTTCCCCAAAATGGCCGACAAATGGTTTTACGAATACAGTGAAATGAATGTATATACAGCTTTACGCATTACAATAACTCACGTGTATTTGATTAAATACCTGAAAGCTGTACAACAGAACTCAGTTGAACTCTATAAATGCAAGCATTACATTGATTCACGTTGATGCTGTTCAGCGGTACTAGGCTTTTACTTACCGCTTAATAGTGCTATTACACAACAAAGGGCACTAAAAACAGCTCAAAGCTGTATAACGGATTTAAGGTGCATTATAATGGTACAAGTTTATGCTATTAAGCGGCAATAGGCATTATCGTACTACTTAAAAATGCTATTGTAGATCCAAACGCACTAAAAACAGCTGAAAGCTATACAGCTGCCTTGTGGTTTGCTGCACTCAAACTAAAGGCTTTACAAAAGCATTTTCATATGCCATTATGCAACCGTTATGCATCGTAAAGCATCATAATGGTTTTGAAATACTAATATAAAGCGTCAAGATGCTTGGTGAACTCAAATAAGAGTTTATACGGACCTTAAGTTCTAAATAAGTTTACTATTCCTTTGTTATAATGCTTCCTGTGTTACTTGGGGTGTCTCGGCCGCATCGCGTCGTCCGGCGCTGCGCGTACAGTACCGTTAGCGGCGAAATCGGATGACTGGTAAATTTATGTAAATAGGCTAGTGGAACTTACACCAAAACACAAGCATTCCGCAAGCTTGCTGGTGTTTATGTACTACTGCTTCGTGATTGTTGATAAAAATTCAAGTTTCACTTTTACATGTTACAATATTAGGATTACCTGATAACCCTCTTTAGTAAATTCTCGTATTCAATCTCGTAATTGATTCAAAATGGTTTATCGTACCTTTTGTTCCGTATTTTTTTAATTATTGTTCGTCATAATAAATAGGAACACATACAAGTTCAGTGCTGTACGTAGCAGTAGAAGGCCTCTCCGCAACCCGAGCCTAATGTTTGGCTCATCGATTATTTCGGACGTCCGCAAACGTTTGCAGGCCAAGTGTCCACAGATCAAATGTTTGACATTCCCTGTTCTGTATTGATTACAAGTTACTACGGCTTCTCGATTTATTTCCCTAACATTGTAAACGAAACGATGGATGGGATGTGTGAAGCATGATATGACAATAAAGGAGGTGTCTGATGAGATGACGAGTAATAGAGAAGTAGTTATGGAAGAAGAAGAGATGCTGCGACGACCACAAATAAATTGGAATAAGGGCAGGAGAATTATGATGATAGATAAAATCGGGGTATCGAATTCTAGTTTCATTTATACGATTGTGTGATTGGATTGTCTTTGCAGCACATTAGCAAGGCAAGTGCAGGGAAAGCCAGATGTTCCGGGCTAGTAAGTCCGTGGCCGCCACGCTGCACTTCTCCTCAACGGTCTGTGCACCGCTTGATTACCGCCCATCTATCAAACACCACTCTCAAAGCTTTTAGTACCTATAAGCACACAATTTCTCTAGATAACATAATTAGGCAGTTTCCCCGGCAACCTTAAATAAGATTATTAAAAAGAAGTTTTTTGAAGTTATCGAGGATTACAGCTAAAACTTTTCCTCGGCTTTTCCGAATCTCATAAACGAATCCGTCTTAAGTACATAATGGTTTCAAAGCAAAGTTCTTATAGGTGATTTCTAAGTTTTCGTTTATAAATAAAACTGTATTTATCTTTGTTGGTATAACATGTTCATAAAAATTTTAAACGCGCACTTATAAACAGATTCTGACTGAATTTATCTGAGAGTAATAATTTAATTGAACAATAAATAAACTCTACGCTTTGTTAAACATTTGTGTTACTGCTACAGCTTTTATTTGTTTGTCTATTTAGTAGACATCAAATAGGAAATTACTGTTGGTCGTTTCCATGTCTATCCACCATTAAAGACCTTTAGTTACTGATAACTTTATGTAGTTATTACTACACCTCACGAATACCTTCAGCATATAATAGGAACCGTGGTATGTATGTGTATGCTATCGGGCTAATCGTCACATCCAATTAGATGTTACTTGTATGCGTTTACCCATATCTATTCATTTAAAACCAACTGTCACTATCGTGGAAAAGATCCAAAGATATTGCAATTAATGTATTAGCTGTATTTTTTTAAATTTGTAAAATAGACAAATATTTCTACGCACCTACATGCAATTCACTATGAATAAACTTTAGGACCTACACCTACATAAATGAGAAGACTTTGTTTATTCTTCATGCCTAACCTATATTTGCTATTATTTTCAGGGGGAATCCAAGCATAGACGATTATGGTCGTGCTCAATGCTGCTGATGCTGATGGCACGCTGCGCGAGCGCAGAATGTCCGTGGGAGGGCGCGCCCACGCTGCAAGCCGCGTGTGTATGCGCACATAATTTAGCAAGAGATCTGTCAGTCCAATGTGATCAGGTATTGTATTTTTTCTATTAATTTATGAATGTGAAATAAAACTCGCAACAAAGATAAAAATAATCAACATCTTCTTATTCAACAGGTTGACTTCCCAACACTATTATCAGCTTTAAACATGAGCGCAAGAAATATTGTTATCGATCTACTGTACATTAATAATGCAAGTATTCCCATCCTCACTCATAACATGTTCGCAAACCTAAAAATTCATAATCTACAAATATCCGGATGTGGAATAAAGCGAATAGATGATGACGCTTTTAGAGGACAAGGGCCATATCTCAAAAACTTGAACCTGCAAGATAACGAACTGACTGAAGTTCCAGTAAAAGCCCTGAAAATATTGATTAATCTGTCTCTCCTAGATATATCCAAAAACCGTATTGTACACATCGCTAACCACTCTTTTATCACTCTTCGCAAGCTCACGACTCTGAAAGTTTCCGACAACAATGTCACACTAGAACCACAAACACTCACTGGATTAGAAAACTCGTTGAAGAATTTAAATCTCAAAGGCACGAAACAAAAAATAGTACCCGAATGTATAAGAGGTCTTCGGAGCTTGGCTTTTCTTGACCTCTCTCAAAACAGTATCAGAGAACTTCCGGGACCCGACGGTAGCCGGACGTTTGAGGGATTAGACTCACTGACTGCTCTTAACTTAGAACGAAATATCATTGTCCACCTTAGAGAAGATGCGTTCGCTGGAATCAAGACAACGCTAAGTTCTTTAAGTCTTTTAAACAACCTGCTGCCTGAATTCCCAACTGCTGCAATAGAAACACTGAGCGATTTAAGAGTACTAGATATCGGGTTCAATTTATTAAATAAGTTACCAGTTGACGCTTTCGTAAACAATCCATCAATAACTTTACTAGCGTTAGATGGAAATCCTTTGCCTACAGTGCCGGAAGAAGCATTTTCTCATCTCAACGAAACACTTCGAGGTCTCAGTCTTGGCGGTAGGTTCTTAAACTGTGATTGTCGCCTGCGTTGGATTATTGAATGGATTCGCAACGGAGAATTACAAGTAACATCACGAGAAAGAAATCCACAATTCTGCGGGAATCCGTCTCATTTCCGTGAGCGTGGGTTTTACAGTTTTGAACCAAACGAATTAGTTTGTGATTATGATTCAACTTCAACAACAGAAAGGCAATCAACGACAGTAAAAGATTTGAATGAGTGGAAATTAAGTCACGTCATCACAACTACGTCCACGACCACCACCACTTCTGCACCGTCATCAAGCAGCAGTACAACCGAACCACACGAAACCGAAATAAGCAATAACATAGATGCACCAACGAAACCAGCCATCGTTCAGACAACCAGCACCACGAGCACCGCACGCCCCAGCCGCGTACCCTCCGTCCGCCCCGCCGCCCCCACCTGGCGCCACGCCCCGCACCAGCGTCCTCCTCTTGTCATGAGTTTCCCACAACAAAAACCAAAAGTAGATGATTCCAATGAAGTCATTGTTAAAAATGCATACAGGCAAGACAATTCTGTAATCATACAATGGGACTCAGATGTTGCTAATATACTCGGCTTCCGCGTCGTTTATCGACTCTTCGGAGACAAAAGCTTTAAGCAAGGACCACCTTTGGAAGCCAGCGAAAGAGAATTCAAAATTAAAAACGTTCCATCTCAGGTGTGTATACCAATATAGATTTAAATAGATGCTTTCTATCAGAAAAAAGTGCACTTTAATAACAGAAGATTTTGGTTTTTTACAGGAATGTATCGTGGTCTGCGTGATCTCCTTGGAGGAGGTTCACGTGAGTCCAGAGACGGTACCATATTCTCAGTGCCGTGAGGTGCGCACCGTTTCCGCCGCCGCCTCTAACATGGACAAGATCACGATAGCGGCAAGCGCCGCCATCTGCGGCACCATCGTCGTGGCTGTACTCGTATTCGCCGCGGCGTCGCGCCGCCGATCTCGCACCGTGCACCGACTGCACACGCAAGCCCCTGACAAGATGCCCAACCCTTGTTGCGGCGGTCTCACCGGCACGCCGAGCCCCAGCGGCCCGCTCTCTTCGTTAGCTACGATCGGCGCATTTGGAAAGCAGCGTGAGTGGGATCAAGTGTCGGCTTATAGCGCACGTTCGATCCCGCGTGCACGTTCCTATACCGAACCGGCTCCTCCGGACCCATTACCGGGTCGTCCTGGAAGAGCTCGTTCCCTCGCTGATGGTCAATCACAACATAGCTATTCCCATTCCGGCCGATATGGAGTGCCTGGCTACCCTAGTAGCCTTCTAGGATCACGAGCTGGTAAGTTGGACTGTCGCTTTGATTACTTCTTCGTTTCACTTCCGGCTTTTACTTGATTTTTTTCGCGGTTTTGAATTGCACGGTGTTATTATTATGATACTGATAAACAAATGCTCTTACATTTTTAGATTTGCGACAATCACGTCAGTCCTTAGGAGCAGCATCAGAACGCGCCTCACGTTTGTCGCTTAGCGGCGCCGCAGGAGGGGCCACGGGCGGAACGGCCGGCTCCAGGCGCAGGCCACGCTCAAGGTCGCGGCCCGCCAGCCGATACAGCGTCGGCTCTCTAGGCATGGGCTACTGCGACACTTCCGACAACTGGACTGATCATGATATGGACATCTATATGGCGCGGAACCCGACGACTCGGAGTGGACTAGTGCCTTTATAGCCTGCAAGGGACACGGCGCGGGGAGACGTGACATGTCGCGAGCGCTCCTCGCCCTCGCGCAGGGCTCCCGCGGGCTATACCTCGTGGTGCAGTCATAACGCCCGCGCAGGCCAGCGCCCGCACCGACACTCTCGCCGACACAGCCATGAGAAGACCAATAGACGTGCGCACGCGCACTGCAACCGAGTCGCGGCTCGCAGCCAGTGTGTCCGCTATCCGATAGAATATTGAGTAAAGTGTAATCTTATTGTTACCTACTAGAAAACTTTGCGATCATGTACAGTTTGCTAAGTTTCGGTATACTTATGTACGTATGACAAGGATTGTCAATTCTATGGTGAAAATATTATTTCAGATTAAATTATTAATGTTGGTTTTGACTAGTTAAATTGTGTTTGTTGATCATACAAGTAGTTTGTGATGCAATTTTTTTTTTTTTAGGAGCATCTTACTATAAATTTAAAATAGTGTTGTATGAATTTAAAAAGTAAAAACTATTGGTTAGTGAAAACTAGTCACAATATTTTGCTAATTCACTGTAGAGACAACAATTTACTATGGTTACAGAATGTTACTGACTAATATTATAATGTTCGCATTTTGAACACAGGGTGTTCTTATTACCACTGATTTATATTGTGTATTACTTTTAACTTTATGGTGCATATTTATTTAGATTTATGATTGAATTTATAATATTAAGTTGTACATATATTTTAAAATAGATTTTAATGTAATGTATTATAATGTAAGATACGTAATTGTTATGATCAGAAGGCAATTGATCAGTTACTCAACATTTAAACTCAATGATCTTTGAAAAAGACTCCTTATCCTTTAATATTATTATTGATCTTTCAAAAATCAATCCTGAATGATGCTATTTTGAAAAGTCTTCAGTTATATTTACATAATACTCATGATATATTGTTTTATATTTAATTAAGCTTTAATGGAAATGTTTAGTTTACACTATTATTGGAAACGTTTCAATGTGCTTGCTCAAGATCATAAATTGTTATTTGTGTTAACTAAATACACACACTTAGCACTCTTATTAAGAGTTTTTTTGTAATTTTAATTATCTTAATATTAAACTATAATTTGATGACTATTGTACATTCATAATTGAATATCTCCCTGACAATGTCCTGATATTTCAATGCCTATGTCTATATAAGAATACGTTATGTAGGTACTTACCCTGGTACAAGAATACGATGTTCCCAGCGGTACTGCAGCTCCTGACAGAACTCGTACCAGAGATGTGCCAGATAAGGCAGCCCACCCGCGTCGAACAGCCGCGCCGCCGTCACCGACACGCGCCACACTAGCCCACCCTCTGGGCTCGTCTTCACGTAACCGCATAACTTCTGTTCACCATCCACCTGAGAAAAACATCATACAAATAACTCAATGTATTCTTAATCTGAAACAACTAGCGCCATCTAGTGGCAACACAAACAAAATAAAACCTCACCTGCTTGAATTCCACTTCTAGTTGTTCAGGATAGTTGAAAGTATTATCTTCAACTGCATCAGGGAACACATAGTACAGAAGGGGCATGAGTAGCTCATCAGCTATAGGACCCTTAAAATCTGTCATGTTTCTGCTATGTCCCATGGCAGCCTTCACTAACTTAGATATAGTAATGGGAGCTTCAGTGATCTTATGGAGCGGATTAACTAGTCCCAAACTTTTGCTCAACCCCAGAGTGTCCATAAGAAGATTATTATTATCTAATAAATCCATAATTTTATTAATGGTTTCAGATAATTGACAGTTGAAAGTATCCCTCATTTTAAGGGTAATTGTCCAAGTAGGAGCCATATGAGCATCAATTTCAGAAAATGTAGAAGAATCTACTATAGCACATTCACGGAACTTTGGCCAGATAGCATTGAGCAATACACTATGTATGGGGTTCTTTTCAGAACCGAATGGAAGCTCTAACAGTTTTTTCACATCAAACCCGTCTATTGAGAGAAACTCATTTGACTGTGTTGTCTTTTTCCAGGCAAATGCATCTACTTCTCTTAGCTCATAAGAAAACTTTGTAGAAACAACAACAGCATCCAGAGCTACTGGCGATGCAATCTTAGATTTAAATAAGCTTACAAGGCCACTCAAATGTGAGCATTGATTTGAAATCCTTTTCAAATGAATTGTGTCAAAACTAACTTTATGTTCACTGTCTTCATAGAATCCTAAATATGTTTGCTGCCAGTGTTCACGTATTTTGACAAAGAAAGGCACACCACAGTCTATGTTAGCAAAAGCAATATTTGCAGTGCTCATCACAAGCTTTATTAAATTCCCATCAACCAATGGCATACTCGGATACAGCATTATATACCGTTTTAAACCGTACCAGCTGGACACTGGAAAAGGACTTCCATCGAGTTCATCCATAAAATTAGTGGTTGACTCCCAAATACCATTGTGCAAGTCTATTAGAAAAGATTTATCCTCAGACTCCTCCGAGTTCTCTGCAGACTTTGCAGGTTCTAGTTTGTGATAAGATAGTATAAATTTGTTGCCCTGGAAATTAATTTCCTCCGATTTGCTAGACCATTTCTTTGTGTACTCTCCTGATAGTTTATCTAAAATTGATTTAGACAGCCGCCATTCCTTTAATACCTCTTCTATACGAGCAATAAACACTTCCCAATCTGATACCGTCGTAAAATCCTGATGGTAAATATCATATTCATCTATTTCTTCATTCATTTTTGTTTTGAAAATGCAATGAATAGGGAGCAACAAACACAAAAAACAAACAGCTGGGGTTTGGCACTGACAAATGACAATTCGACAATGACAAGAAAAGAACTGCCAAATGTCATTAGAATGACGTCAGTATTCACTGCGTTCCAGGGTGAGGCAGGAGTATTTCAACATGTTTATCATTTTAAACACAATGGAAGTAAAAGTTACTAATGGGGAAGGCTGGTCAAAACTGATTGTAGATGGCGCGTCCATAGCTTAGACACAATCTGACCAATGAGGTCAAACTATTTTGAAATATAAAATGACATTGACAGATTTTCAACCAATGACGATGTTTGGTTTGTGCGATGCTAGCGCCATTTGTTCCACAAGTTGCCCGTCCCATTAGTTTATTATTTAGAATACACAATGAGAATCAGTTGAAGCAAAGAGTAGGTTTAGGTGCTGACGTATTTGGCTAGAATTGTTTGAAATTTACAGGGGCAAAGACTCGACCGAGTCCCAATGCTGATGCCAAAATGCTCTAGTGCCTCCTCTACACTGCTCGCGAAGTTCCTCGGCAAAGTACTCTAGAAACTTTGGCTAAAGTCCGAAGTGCGACACTACACACTCGTTCAACTTCGCGATAAACTCATTCTCTCTGTGGTGCCGATAGCCTGCGCACGTTTGTAATGGACGCTCAAGTAGCAGCTGCCGTATTTTTCTCGTATTTGTCTCTGTTTGCAGAGTTTCCAGGAACAACGTAATTAGCTCCTGTGATCCGGCGCACACGACGTCTGAATGAGTACTCATAGATAATACACTATATAATACAAGATGAGTACTGATTGTACTGAAGTCGGCCGAGTAGTGTAGAGAGACTCAATGTACATCACAAAGTGAATCCAGCCCGGACACTCTCCTACCCGAGGTATCGGAGAACCCGACCCGGCTGAGCAGTGTTCCGGACTGTATCTCCATTCAAAATCCACCAGATATTGTACAAGGTTCATCACAGGTAGGTCAAATAGATAGTAGTTCTCCCCCTTCTTGTAATACACACAGTTGTTGCTCCATTTTGTTCTCAGATAGTATAGGAAAAGGGTTAGGCAAGTTAATTAGTAACAATCTGAGTCATTCTTCTCTAAATTATTGTACTCCTCAGGCTTCTTACAACCAGATAATAACATCAATAACTCGGAAGGAATTTGATCCTAATACCATTATAACTGTACTTGTAGGTAACAGTTCTAACGTTAAACTTGATGATATCACGGACAATGTCACTCAACTATTAAAACTAAATTGTAAGAGAGTAATTCTGTGCTCGTTCCCGTACTTTACGAAATTGTCTAGCAAGCAAAACCATAATATCCATGCCATAAATAATCATTTGCATTTTCTAGTTAGTCACTATAGTGACAGGTTGACATTTTTCGACACTAACAGTTTCGTTCAGAAATTGAAGTCAACCAGAAAACATGCGTACTTGCCTATTAGTTTTAGACGTCAAATAGCTCGGCTATTAGCTTTTAATATAAACTCAGACATATGTGGTATGTCGCAGTTTTTTGTAAATAGGTCTACGGAAATTAGTAATTATACTAATTGTAATTATACAAATAGTATTAGCTTAGATTTAAACTAGTCACTAAGACAATAGAAGGTACGAGTGACAATTTAGTTAATCTCGTCAACTTCGAGGTATCTTCTAGCTCTCAATCAAATAACTGTAAAAAAGGGGCTGAGCAGAATTCCTTAAAATTGTTTCACCAGAATATTCAGGGACTTTCTTCCAAAGAACTAGAAATAGAACTATTTTTAGAAAAAACTAAGTTTGATATTATCTGTTTTACTGAACATTGGATGAAAGATTATGAAGTAATGCAAATAAATTATGAGAATTACAATGTGAGCAGTTGCTTTAACCGAAAATCTAAGATGCGTGGGGGTTCATTAATCCTAGTAAAAAATTGTATTAAATCTAAGTCTCGTAATGATATAGTCGATCTATCGGTTGAACATAGCATTGAATTGTCTTGTGTTGAGCTAGATAAGCATGTAATAGTGTGCGTTTACAGACCCCCTAATTACCTGAACTATTCTATCTTTGAGTCAGTAATGGAAGATGCTTTGGCAAAACTTGTAACTGGTAATAAACCAATAATTATCTGTGGTGACTTTAATGTCAATATCATAGAGAATAATGTGAATAGCAGTAGATTCTTAAGTCTCTTTAAATCATTTAACTTGTCAAATGTGTTTTCAGAACCAACTCGAATTACTACAAATACTGCTACATGTATCGATAATGTTTTTTGTTGCTGCGATTACATAAATAAATCCATCGTAAATTACCTGCCTTCAGATCATAGTGGTCAGACGGTTACATTCGAGTACAATAGACAATTACAAAGAATTCAGATACAAACTAGACAAATAACACCCAGCAATCTAGACAAATTTAATAATAATTTAATTAGCAAGTTAGGTATACCGGGTCATATTAGAAACAATGCAAATGTATTTTATGAAGAATTCTTTTCGGTAGTGCACACCGAATTTAATAATACTTTAAAAAAGAAATCTAAAACTATTGGCCCAAAGTTTATTTTCAGTGACTGGGCAACACAGGGTATTCGGAAAAGTAGGGAACGATTGTTTGAGCTGTACGGCCTTAAGCCTTATATCAACACTGAAGCTTTTAATAAATATGTTGCTACTTACTCGAAAAATTTTAAAAACACTTGCAAGGTAGCCAAATCCTTATTCATTAGCAACAAGATTAAATCAGCCGACAACAAAATAAAAACGGTTTGGAAAATCATCAACAGTGAAACAAATAGAAATAAAAAACAAGGTATTGACTTCACACTAGAGACATCGCGTGGCCTTGTGAGCTCCAACAATGAAGTTGCTCAAGAATTTGTAAATTTCTTTACCAGTATCCCACTTAAAACTACAGAAACCTTAAATTCCTCTCCCTTGCTCTCTATTGATTTATTGAAAGCGAACGTTTCAGCCTGTCCAAATGAATTTAAATTTCAGCATATAAACCCCATAACAGTCATAAAAGGTTTTAAGCAAATCAAGGTCAAATTAACGGAAGATCTATGGGGTATGTCTATCAAAGCTTGTACCTCAATTATTGAGACTGTAGCGCCGTATTTAGCCTCAATATTTAATTTGTGCGTGGATCAAGGGGTCTTCCCGGATCTAATGAAATTCAGTAAGGTAATACCGCTTTTTAAATCCGGGGACAGTAAAGACACCAATAACTATAGGCCCGTATCCGTGTTGCCGGTTTTCAGCAAGGTGTTTGAAAAGATAATGCTCAATCAAATGCTTAACCATTTTAACACTAATAAAATATTACACGAGCAACAGTATGGTTTCACCAAAGGACGTTGTACAACTGACGCCGGTGTCACTTTATTAAAACACATATTTACTGCGTGGGAAGAGGCACAAGATGCCATAGGAATCTTTTGTGACCTTTCGAAGGCATTTGATTGCGTAAATCACGAAACCCTGATCTTGAAACTTCAGCATTACGGTTTAGGTAAACTTGCGCTCAGTTTAATAAAATCGTATTTGAATGATAGACAGCAGCAGGTACAAATAAATGGAGTAAACTCAGTGGGTTTAAAAGTAAAAATGGGTGTACCACAAGGTTCGATATTGGGTCCCTTCCTCTTTTTAGTATATATTAATGACCTACCCCATCTATTTAACAACCATCCGCATATGGTGTTGTTTGCTGACGATACTTCTTTAATATTTAAAATAAACAGACGTGCCACTAATCTTGATGACGTAAATAACGCCCTACTGCAGGTCCACGATTGGTTTACCGCTAATAATTTAGTACTAAATGGGAAAAAAACTAAATGCATTAGATTTGCTCTACCAAATGTCAAAAGTAGTGATTGTGACATAATATTGAATCAAGAGAAACTAGAATTTGTCGATAAAACGGTTTTCTTGGGAATCACGCTCGACTCAAGGTTACAATGGGGTCCTCATCTAACATCTCTTGCAGGACGGCTAAGCTCAGCAGCATATGCTGTTAGAAAAATCCGTCAATTTACTGATGTTGATACCGCGAGGCTGGTCTATTTTAGTTATTTTCATAGTATTATGTCATACGGTATTTTATTATGGGGACGGGCTGCAGACATCGAGTCTATATTTATTCTGCAGAAAAGAGCCATCAGAGCCATTTATGAATTACGTAGACGCGATTCTCTAAGAGAACTGTTTAAGGAAATTAATATCATGACAGTACCTTGTCAATACATCTATGAAAACATCATGTACGTTAGAAAAAATCGGCATTTATTCAGTAAGAGAGGGGACAGACACCACTATAACACTAGAAATAGGGACCAACTAGTTCAGCCAGGTTTCAGGCTTGCTAAAGTGGATTCATCTTTCATGGGGTACTGTTTGAAATGTTACAATAAAATACCTCCCCACATTCTTCAACTGAATGAGACGAAATTTAAATCTTGTATAAAACGCACACTATGTAGGCAAGCATATTATAAGTTGGGGGATTACATTGATGATAAAAATGCTTGGCTAAATGCTGGTCCTGCTCCACAACCATAGGTGGGGGGGAGGGGGGCAAACTAATTGTTTGTACTGGACGGGCATTATTTGAGTCCATCGACACGTAAAGAAGAAGATGAAGAATTGATTCCCATGTTAATGTATTGTGGAAGCTGCAGAAGATTGTAAAAATATACTTGCATTGTATAGATTCCAGTTCTTAGTATTATATAATTGCATAGCACATGTGTGAGTACTTTGTACTGTTCAGCCACCATTTACATTTATTTATCTTTCATTGACTTGAATATGCCTTGGTGACTGAGAGAATGTCATGCTCACTTAAATGTCTCGCTGATGGTGGCGGGTGTGTCGGGTCATTTAGTTCCCTTCAATATGGTTGAGTTGAATGGCGCCGGTACATGCGTCATGTCTGTGAACGGGCGCTGTCAGTTGGGACTGGTCATCTCTTAGCTGCCAAGGTTCATTTTAATTACTTTATTCATACATTTTTAATCTAATCTTTCACTCTGGATGCTCTTAGTGTGCACGTCTTTCTACATCGTTCTCACATTTATGTATAATCTCAAAATTAATGATGTAACCAAGATTTTGTAACAATATTTTGATTTTAAAAGAGTGTCCATGGAGTTTCTTGCCCATTCTTCTCCATAGAGATCTACGCTAGGGAATGGGCAACTACAGTACTTTCTCAAGTTATTATGCCTTGTGACTGGGACTGTAGCTTTGATTTTCTTTTTTGTATTTTTGACTTTCAAAAGTGCTGTAATGGTCTAATTGAAATAAATGCTTTGAGTTTGAGTTTGAGTTTGAGAGAGGTACTTCGTGAACGCACTTCGTGCAACTTTGACTCGGGCGCAGAAACCGACAACAAATGGAAGTCGCCCGAGGCGAGGAGGTAAAGTTTGACGAGGTAATCCGAAGTGCCTGTCTACACTATCATATTCGTCTATCATCGTTCAACTTCGCGAGCAGTGTAGAGGAGGCTTAAGCCTCTAAGCAGATCCACAAACATGTTGGCAACACATATTCAAAGAAAAGGGGACGTCTGGGAGTCGGGAAGTCACAAAACAAACTAAAAAAAATGGTGAGCTAAAATTCCTATTTAGAAAATGTAAAGTGATGGTGTCGATTCTGTTGTGCACAAACTAATCTTATTTTAGGCTATTGCTATCTTTTACTAAAAGGCAGTGCAAGAAAAGGACGGCTATAGCTATGAACTAACTAACTAAGTTAGAGATGTCAAACTAGTTTAAGCCTCGCGATTCACCGTGTTTTTAGTCGACATGTTTTTACGTGCACCCTTCATATGTATAGAAATATTAGTTCCAACTAAATTCGACATCTCTAAATTACGTCCGTCTCTTTCTCGTTTTAATAGAGAAAAACTACAATTACATTACCTACCCCAATTTATTCAATGTACTCTGTGTACATTCTAACTCAATGAGTGAACAATGGTATGACGGTTGCCATAGTTACCAAAAAGTAAACATATAGGAATTAGTTACAAGACCGGGGTACTTTTGATTACATTTTTTCGATCTGTAATAATTATGTTTAGGGGTGATAATCCACATTCTTTGAGTTATGAACAACAAGCTAAGTTTATTCAAGATCGAATCACAAATGTGGAGAAAAACTTTGGGGAACTTTGTGTTGCGTTTGGTGACTATACAAGAAAAACGGCAAGGTGAAATGAAACAATACAAATGTATATTCAAACATATGTAATTACATTTGTTTTATCTCACCTTACCTTTTACGTACAAATAGTGTGTGATACCTTTCCCTCTAATGTCTTTAAGCAGATACTGCTTTTCTAGTGATTGTTCATAGAGGACGCTAGTGTTTGTTATTTTTTAAGAATTGTTTATTTAGGTTTAAGTCTGGAAATCTGTTTGGCACAACTTGGGAGAGGTTTGTCTAGGCATGAAGTAAAGAAACTCAAGTAGGCAATGATATTCTACTAAACAGATATGTTATACACCTACAAAAACACTGAAAAAAGTGTGCCGCGGGGGAGAGCCAGCTCACATACATGCAGTAACGCAGAATAAAGGGAAAATAGGCCAATTGGCTCGTTTTCGAATCTTCTCGATTGCGCGCTCATAACTTATCTGTTTAATAGAATATCATTGCAAGTAGGCCATTTAATTTTTTTTTTCTTTGGGGGTAGGGTGGTCTTTGGCCAGTCATGGGTCAGCAGCATAGAGTAAAATAAGTATATGGTCAGCAGTGGCTGGAAAGAAACATAACATCACGCCTTTTTTTCCCAAAGAGTAAGCCATAGGTGTACGTTACTGCTGACTTCTGCATGGACGTGCACCATGGCCGGTTTCCTTCGTTTCCTTACTCCTAGTGGTCTACTTACCTACACGTCGGTACGATCTAGTTGTCTGAACTATATAAAGGTAGGTAAAACTGTACTAAAATTTAGTTAAAGCATTCCCGATGTTCATAAATAGATTGCGCGACATGGGAGATGAGCTAGTAAAAGTTCTAAAGGACTACGCCAATAATGAAATCGTTAACAAATCTTTAAGTAGCGGCTTAGAAAATCTGTCTACTACTTTAACAGCCATTGAGGAATACCGGAATTGTGAAGTACAGCGTTTGGAAGCCAAGGTAAATTTACTTGCAAACCTACGTAAAACTAGTGGTGGTTGGTTCATTATTGCTTATCCAATGCTTACCTATGTTCCTACTTCCTATTATTCCCTAGGTAAGAGCTTTATAATGCAAAGCACTAGGTACTACAATGTATTATTGTCCAAAAACCAATTTGTATGTACTTAGGTAATTGGCGAGCTGTGCCAATACGAGACAATTTGCAAGCATGCCAGGGAGGAATTGAAGCATACAATGAACGTTCGCGAGAAGGAGCTGGCACGCAAGAAAGTGCTAGACAAAGCCCGGGAGAGGCAGCCTTTTAACAGACAGCAAGTTGTACGTCACATACTATACTTAGTTACATCCATCTTGCTTGAGATATAATTTAGGTAGATAAAGTATGCACGAGTACGCGGCTAACCGCATTGCGCTACACGATAGGTAGTTCTTGCATAGGGTACCTAACACCTACATATTATACTATGATTATAATTAAAAGAGTGGCCTTGTTCGTTGGTTCATATTATGGCCGTTTGTCCACCGCCGCCGTCACCGGAACGTCAACGAGAACGAGATGACGGCGCCGAAGTACTGATACATAGACTACTATAGGGAACGTGCAGGAACTATAGGTGGCAGCACTAATCGACAAAAGAGACACCATGCGGACAGAAAAGGAAACACTTCTCATCGTGCTTTCAATTTACTTAGACAAAATTGTCTCAATTATATTATTTTTGAATATGCTAAAAGGTATAAAATATGAGTTCCGGTCTATCAATAACGATCGTCAGCGTAATATAAATGTTTAATAGTATGAATTTTATATCTTTCGTTTACTTTCTGATGAAAATTGTAGTGTATGAAGACATGGTGGCTGGCATAACTAAGATATCTTTCTTATTTTCA
Organism: Xestia xanthographa; assembly: GCA_905147715.2. Lineage (NCBI taxonomy): Eukaryota > Metazoa > Arthropoda > Insecta > Lepidoptera > Noctuidae > Xestia > Xestia xanthographa. Next base: position 8,246,391 of record LR990655.1, read on the forward strand.
ACACATGTTATAATGGAAGGGAATCCTTTATCAGCCAGAACAGTATCTCCAGGCTCTAATAAATCAATTAGTTCACAATCATTTGATGAATCAATCAATAAAATGCAGTCCGTAGCATTTAGATACAAAACTTAAAAAACCAAAGGAGTGCAGCCAACTAAAAACATTATTGTGGGTATAACCATGTTTATATTCTGAGTACATGTGGAGTCTTTAATTAACTGTTGAGGGATATTCGGTGTGAACTTTAGTGCGGTCTAGTAGAACACGTACCTAAATGGTGAAGTATAAATGGTTCTGGTATGTTTGCGTGGACGGTTGATTTTGAGGGCCTTTTCAATGCAGAGTGTAACAAAAACAAGTTGTTTTCAAATATTTTTCTTTACTGCTTTTATCCATTTTTTGCGTTTTTCACCAAAATATGGTATGATAGTAGTATTCTTTGGAAAGTAATAGAATTTTACGCTTATTGATTTATTTTCATTTTTGTGGATGTATTGGTACCTACATCCAGAAATGCAACAATGCACTATGATTAGTTAATTAATTTTCACTATAAAATTAATTATGTTTACTTGATAATAAAGTCAATGTCAAGCATTAATAGAGCACAAGATTTGGATTGGCGACGCCAGTTGGCAGCACCGTCGTTGTGCACGTTCCCTATAGCCGCGTGTCCACCGCAAGTCCGTCACCCGAGCACCGTCATCCTATATATCCATATAAACTCGGCCCGAAATAATCTCGTTCTCGGTGACGGTCCGGTGACGGCGGCGGTGGACAAACGGCCTATCACAGCACATTGTATTGTACCCCTAGCCCTAGCTAATAAACCAACTTTAACACTTAAAAAGGCTGCTGAAGCTGTTTCATTTGTAAAACCGAGCTAATTAACTTAGGGGTTCATCCCTATTTTTGGCATTTAGCATCAGCTTATTATAACATCACGCCAGGATTCCCTTAGAGGTGGGCAGTCGTACACTGTCGTGCTATAGACACATAGGTAGATATATGCAAATTCTGTTTTAGACTTATGCTGAATCTGAGTTACTAAAGGCTTCGGCGGAAATGTCTCGGACTGCCAAAGGCTTGAGTGAGCAAACGGAGTTCTTCGAGCGACGCAAACTTCAGCAGCTGAAGACACTTCTGTCGGACTTCGTCATGATTGAGATGACCTTTCATGCGAAGGCAGTGGAACTACTCACAGTTGCTTATCAACAGATCAGTGATATTAATGACAAGAGTGACTTGGAGGTGAGTTCGAGTGGGTAACTTCTACTACATGATGGATGTTTGACCGTTGACCGTTATTGTATTATTTTATGTTACCATCATTTCTCAGCTGCCCTTACTTAACCCAATTTATTTGGGTTCGGCGCAGCATGTCTTCTTTCATACCTACAGGTCGCGGCACGTAACTCTAGCGCTGACCGTTATTGCGCAAAAGTAAAAAATAAGAATGTCTTGGGGAGTGCGTTGTACCGATTGGCACTCCAGTCGTAAAACATGCGCAGTTATCCCCTCCACGTTTCGTTCAGCGCTAGACTTAAACGTGCCGCGACCTGCGGGCCTAAAAAGGCCACTTTAGCAGAATCATAAAGTATTTCACTTTAAAAAAATTAAATCATTAAAACGGACTTTATGCACTGAAAAAAAGAAATAACTGAACCTATTTTGGCTATTTTGGCAATAACCGAAATTTGTTTGTTCAAAAATAAAGTTAATTTAAAATAATAAAACTGGTTTATTTAACAGGCCGTAAACTGATTTTGTTAAGTTCAGTTCGGTTAGAGGTAATCAATATTTTTGATGTTATTTACCGAACTTCTTTAGATAAACTGATTCGTTATCCTGTATCCAAACCTTTGTACGTAATGTAACAAAACTCTTTGACATTCTATGCCTAATAAAATTGACTTTAAGTAGCAAAAGCAATCTACCTAACAATTTTGTTCATATATTACTTTAAAAAAATAGCTATTTTAACATTGGCTTTGTGGATAAAACACGCACAGTGAATGTGCTGCGCTTTGCAAAACGTTGGCTATGAGTAAATTAAATAAACAACTATCTGTCACAAATATATTGTAACGTGTAAAGGAACGCTTTAGTTACAGCCACCGAAAACCTGTCAAAACCTGTATTTTTCGCGGTGAAAATAAGTAGTATCTGAACTGGAGTGACGTGAGCTCTTTATTTATATACGTACGAGTTGCACACGCGCGTCACGTCAATAGAATAATTATAATATAACAAAGAAAAGGAAGAGAAATAATTATTAATTAAAATTGTACATATAGGTAAAAGGTTTCAAATTAGACATATTACTCTGTAAATCTATCTCTACGTTGCGGGTGCTGGCTTTGATGTTCGTGAAACTATTGAAAGACCTTCGAAGACCAATCATGATGGACGAAGATTATCATAATCGGCCTGTGGATGACTATCTAAGGCAGTGGGGTCTTGAAATGTACATAGACAAGTTTCAGGGTAAGTACGTTACTGACCCATGTCATTATTAGTTAGAACTCATAACTGTAGTTTAGTAATTATGCAAGTTCATTACTACATAGCTATCTAGGTACTTCAATCAACCTAGTAGTTGGTAGGTTCCTACTAGCTCAGACCAAATAAAACTTTTTTATTTGGTCTGAGCTTGGTAGTTTAGGTACTTACCTACCACTTTTTTTAGATTCACGCGATGTGGCGGTGGTGTGTTCTGTTCCTAGTGTGTTCACCAAATTCCTAGTACATAATCGTTCGCTTTCGAAAATATATACCTACTTACCTACTTCTTTCCGAATGATTGTATTTTCAAAGATCTACATACAGTTGTGTGCTGTGTACCTACGTTATTATTCATATATGCTTTTACTAAAATTTGCAGAACAAGCCATAGATTTAGAGACACTTCAAATGCTGTCAGAAAACGACATAAAAGATCTAATACCTATCATTGGCCATAGGGCCAAACTAACTACTCAAATCAAAATGTTAAGAACATTATCAGAAGCTAGTAATCAAGTATCAGTAAGTTATCAGCATGTTTTTAAACTCCAGAAAAGTTGTACATAGGTCAAAACAAACAAAAAATGGTTTGATTCATGTACATTTTGGGATTCCATACTTTAGATGTAGGTACCTATCTACTTAGTTAAAATTCTCCATAGAATTATGTAGGTAGATATGTGTAGATAGTGTAGGTACCTGTTATAGTTAGTAAGTACCTATTTATGTAGTAGTAGTGCAGTAGTTTATGTTTTGTGTGCCATACACATTTGTTTAGTTTATATACCTAGGATGTTTATGTATATTATGTCATTAGTATCTTAATCTCTGTCCTCATTGTCAAGTCCCTGTATCACTAAGGTTTGCTGTTCGAAAATCCAATTCTGGGTTAAGCGCGCCTTTGTACCTTCAAGCATTATCCCTACACTGTTTATTTGTGTACAATAAAGAATTAGAATAAAGTAAGTAGGTATAAGTAGTTAGATAAAAATTTAAAAGTGACCCTTACTATGACAATTTTGTGACCGCTTGCCTGTAGCTATATTACCTATATCTGTAGCTATTAACTTGTCCTTTTGAGGACCATCATCATCATAATCAGCCTATAATGTTCCCACTGCTGGGACACAGGCCTCCTAGCTCTCTGTGAGAGGGAGTGAGCCATAACCCAGCATGCGGGTTTTGTGCGGTTCTAGTACATGCCATTTCCTTTTTGGGGATGACTAATGTTTTGTATATATTTTAGATTTCTAAGGACCAGCAGCCAGTTCTTACAGATAGTGTGCTTAATTTCATTTTTGAGCCGAACCATGAATCCTCTGCAATAAATTTGATTGATTCGGAACCCATAGCACTGGAAGTGGATAATCCTGAAGAGACAAGTCCAAATACATTGTGTGTAAGTAATCCATTCCACATTTTTTATAATTTTCTTACAATATTGTACTAGTGGAACCACCTTAGCTTTGTTCAAGTTCATTGTTTACCATGAAACTTCATGTTCCCTTTATTTTAGTGGATGATTTTAGGTAGTTCCTTTCTTACTTCACAATACATAGTTAATCATCATCATGAATGTCAGCCGAAAAAATTTCAATTGCTGGTTAAGGCTGGGTGTTGATTGTCAGTCACTACTCAGTCAGTCAGTCCAACAACAACTTTATAAACCTATTTAGATTATTATGAACTTTATGTATTCTATTATTATTGTTGCTATAAAAAAAAAACATACTAAGTCCCGACTATGAAGTAATATCAACATTGGTCTGGCTAGACAGATGTTGACTACCTAATAATGTAGTCACTTATTCTTTCAAACCACTGACAGTGGTGAAAGTATTAAATTGCATTGATAATTTTTAGTACCTAATATAATACATATGGAAAATGTACAATAATATTATATTCTATGTTATTTCAGGAATTATACAATATCTTGAGTGCATGTAATGAGGGAAAATCACTGCTATTGAGATTCCAAGAAAATGGACTGCTCAACAATGCCTCAAGACGAAAATTATGCAATATAGTTATTGATAATGAGTTGAAAGATGACCCTAATAGAAAAATTAAAAGCAGTAGGCTATACCAATTGGCATATGACGTACCAAGAGTATTTAAAAAAGAAAACTCATCTGTATATTTCATACCGTTCATGAGCTTCAATCCAGGGCAGAAATTTGTGTTTTAGTACTAGTTGTTATATAATAATGCGAATGTAAACCTACTAATTACGATTAATAAAAGTTTTATTAAAAATAATGTGTATTTTCAATATAATTATAATGTCACTACCAAATTCCTTACCTATTTAATGTACAAAAACAGTAAAATATCTTTCCTCGTAATATATAAAAACTGTTTTTCTTAAATTGTAATGTTCAGCTTTTTGTTTTGTTAATGTTTAATGCAGTTTAAAATTAGTAGTCAATTTGTAAAGGTGGACGTGCAGTACTCAGAGCCGCAGGAGTCGCAGAAAATTCGTTTTCCGTACAATCCTCAGAAAAGTTATCTCAATATAGGCTAACCTGTCCATTTAAAAGGGGACACCCTTTTAAATGGACAGGTTAGCCTAGAGCGAGTAATCCAAAGAAAAATTTCGAAGATGTCATATTACCTCTTCTCATATGATTGGGCGATACTTAATAGTATAGAAGTTATCACTATTTTTAGGATTGTATGATAGGTGATTTTTGAATTCAATTAATAAGGTAGGTAAAATGTTACTTAGACAGCGTCACCCGTCTGTACATATAGAAATTATCACTATTTAGAATAACACTTATTTTTGGAATAGATAATATTATGACCTATTGCAAATTTTCGTTTGGACCACTCGACCCGGGACACCTGTTTAAGGTGGAACCTCCACGGTACCCCGCGAAATTTAAATTTTCTTACGTTTTTTGCAATTTGCAAGTCAGAATTAGGTTATATGTTGATTAGAGTATGATTTGCGCCCGTAAGAATTATGTATTAACAAAATTATAACCATTTAATATTATAATTCTGAAAATACATACTTCTTACGGGCGCGAATCATACTTCAACATATAACCTAATTCTGACTTGCAAATTGCAAAAAACGTAAGAAAATTTGAATTTCCCGGGCTACCGTGGAGGTTCATAACAGTTTTCTCCATATAGCAAAACTATTCATTAATATATAACAAAAAAGTTTTCTCAATACAGCAAAAATATTCATTAATATATATCAAAACAGTTTTCTCATTATAGCAAAAATATTCATTAATATATAACAAAACAGTTTTCTCATTATAGCAAAACTATTCATTAATATGTATCAAAGCAGTTTTCTCAATATAGCAAAACTATTCATTAATATATATCAAAACAGTAATCTCAATAAAGCATAACTATTCATCCATATTATCAAAACTATTAGGCACTATATAAGCAAACTACTACGTTGATAATAACAAATTAATTTTGTTACTATCAGTCATAGCATTTGGAAAGGCAGCAAACCTAATCAGCTAAACTTACTGGGAAGTTTGACTAGACACTGTAAAAATGTTTGATTAGACAATGAGAAAGTTAAGTTGTGTTAATAATGTTATTTGGTAATAATTTACAAAACCGTTTAAGTAATCTAACCGCAAAAACGATTACATATCGACAAACAGATATCTTACTAAAACATAAATGAGGTGCTATATTGACTGGAAAGTTTGGCAAATGGTAACTTGTAATGAGTTAAGCCGTAGACAAACGGTTTGAAAACAAACATCAAGAGCAATTAGCAATACAAAACTAAAAAAAGATTAGTTGGAAGCGACACAACTCCAGTAACTCAACTGGATTTTGCTATATGTTACACTGGTTCGGCTGTCACTAATTTTATGTAACTGGTAGACAAAGTTTTGGTTACATAGAACGAAACATTTTTTTCAGTGTGGTCATGACCATAAAGTCCATTTTAAGAATTTACATTTAGCAGAATCATAATTTAATTCACTAAAAAATTAAATACTTAAAACGGACTTTATGTGCATGACTATAAAGTCCATTTTAAGAATTTACATTTCTTAAAGTGATTCATATTAGGATTCTGATAAAGCGGCCATTTTAGACCCCCTGTAGGTAGGTACTTATCTATTACTCTACTCGTCATCTCATCAGACACCTCTCGGATTATTTTGTTTTACCTTTAAGTAAAAGAGAAATAAGACCTACCTACTGCTTACTTAGAAACTAAGATTTTTTTTGCTCAGGTCTTGCTAGTTAAAAGCAATCCCCTATGTATTTAATCCAAAAATTGAACGTAAATGACTAATTTTATATTTTTTCTGTAAAGCGTTTGAACGCAGGTCTTTCAGATAATGAGGATCAAACGGTAAGTATTATTTGATGTTAACTTATTCATGGCTATTCATATTTTTTAACATTCATTCATTGACCATGCAGAACTTTAAAAGAAAATTGCGTTCGCCGGAGAAGCAAGCGAACCCTGGAATGTCGGCACGATCATCTTCACTTGCGTCGCTCATGAACCAGCAGTCCTCCACTAATGACGAGGACTTTGCGGTTAGCATCACACTCATTAACATCTATGCATGTTTCATCTAAGTATAGGTTACCTATCTGTGGGCATGTGTACATGTGTGGGCGGTGGTTCCTGTCTGGATTTTGTATATCGGCAGCTTGCATCTATAACCTTAGGGGTATAATTTATAGTTGGTGCACCTTCACTATTCCAACATAATCTGCCGCAAATGGCCGCTTTAGCAGAATCCACGCAGTATCTTAGTATGAATCATGTTAAAAAAAAAAATCTTAAAATGGACTTTATGTCCATAGTCATAAAGCATAGCCATTTTAAGAATTTTATTTTTTTATACATATTACGATCCTGCTAAAGCGGCCACATTTTAGACCCTCTACTATTTTCAGAAGTGATTGCTATGATGTGATCGATATCCACTACTCACGGCGACAGCTGTTATTGTAGTTGCGGGTTGGTTTGAAAATGCAAAGTTTGAAACGAGCCCTAATTCTTGTAGTACCTAGAGGTGCTTTGATTGCATTTAAGGGTTCTGTCAATAGTGGCCATAGCGTGTTTAGGCTGCGGTTCCACTGATGCGGAGCGGAGCGCGATTCACCAATCACATAGCTTGAAATCCACATCTCTTCTCCACTCCTGCCATGTGATTGGTGAATCGCGCTCCGCTCCGCCTCAGTGGAACCGCAGCCTTATTGGTTGGGTATTGACTTATTTAACCGTAGGGGTATCGACAACGGTACCAACCCAAACTATGCGTGAGGAAAACCGTTAAATACCTACAAACAGTGATAATAGTATATGTAAGGTAGCATTTTTATTACAGAGTATGCGAAAAGCGAGGTCGCCGGAAAAATATGCTAATTCGGGAATGGCCAGATCCAGCTCGTTAGCCGCTCTCATGAATAATTCACCAAACAAAGAAGAAGATGAAACATCCGTAATATGGCCTTTTATTTAGTCTGTTTTACATAGCATAACATCACGGCTGTAATTCCTGAAGGGTTAGGCAGAGGTGTACCTACCCCCCATTTCGGCAAACTTAATCTGTTTTAATGGAATTAAATTGCAATAATCCCATGATAATCCATTTTCTTCAAACTCAAACTCAAAGCATTTATTTCAATTAGACCATTTTACGGCACTTTTAAATGTAAAAAATACAAACAAAAAAAAACAAGCTACAGACCCAGTCACAAGGCCTAATAATTTGAGAAAGAACTGTAGTTGCCCGTTCCCTAGCGTAGATCTCTATGGAGAAGAATGGGCATGCAAGAAACTCCATGGACACTCTTTTAAATCAAAATATTGTTACAAAATCTTGGTTACATGATTAATTTTCTTTCATGCAGGAATCTGAGGAAACTGAAGATGAAGACTCTTCTGAAGAAACTGAATCGCGTTAAGTTTAATAATAATGTGTGTTTGTGTGGGAGAGACATACTGTTTTTTTAATATAAGAAATGAGATGTTAACTTAGTAAAATGTCTAAAAAATAATACACTGTATGAATAGTACTCGTTATTTTATTAAGAACTATTATAAACTTGTGTGTGGTTCCCACAAAGCACTGCATTCTATTTTTATTATGTAGGTAACTTATTAATGGATATCGTTAATGTTACAGACACAATCTATTTTGTACATTTTCATTTTACTTGAGCATAACAATTACTTAATTACACCTATAGATAGTAGGTACCTACCTACAGGATTTGCACAATATAAATGTAATTTTGAGTGGCGAATACAAATACGATCTTTGTGGCTTAAAATCTAAAGCGAAAATCTTCTGACTGCTATTACAAAGCCATGTCCATAACAATAATATTTGATGAAATATAGTGGCGCTTATAGTCGAAAAAATATTAGAAAAACAGAATGGCATGAGAAACTGTAATGCCCTTTAAATTATTTCCCTTCGTGACGTGCACGCGATCTTGTGTATCCCGTAACGTTCCGCGCCAGGCACTGTACTGATCAATATTCACCCTCTATATATACCAACCCCTGTTTATTCTAGTAACAAAAACAGCAACTATGTAATACAACACAATTTAATTACAAAATAAACAATCATACAAATAGTTGCACAAACTCAGATACATCCACTGTGCATAGTAAAATCTTACAAGAATCCAATTGTCTGATCACTCCATATTGCTTTGCATTTAATTTGATATCGACTTCTCATAAATTAGACAACTACTAGCGTACTATGTAACAAAGGAACACTTCTAATATCTTAATCCATTCAGTAGATCCTAATATCTTTGAACAAACTCACAAACTTCATGCCATTATTTCTAGTTAATTTTACTGTAACTCTATTACATGCACTAATGGCTTAATAATGTGACATGATATACCTTATGTGTAAACTAACCAGTCCAACAATCCAGTAATGAATACAGCAATACAACTCAGCATTCCATTACTAAAATTAGTTAGTTTCATTACTCGAGTAAGTCCACACATGGCATTCAGAAACAATATGTGTAATAAATTCTATAATAATGAATCACCTGTCCTTGTGTTACATCTGTATTTATACCATATAAACATCAAATACTTAACTTTCCAAATTAACAAAATGATTGGTGTTACACTCCATGAATTTAATGTGATTATTTCGTACACAAATATGGAGTGAAATTGGCTATGGCCTTTCCTGCCTTTTTTAACTTATGTTTAAATAATATTATCTTATCTATAGTGGGTTGTCATATACATAACAATTATAAATACATGAGCCACATAATCATTTAGCCCCTATGGAGTTACATCACCTATTTATCTTTATATATGCATTTTAGTATTATTTTGACATTAAATGGTAAAAATGACATGATTCAGGCACAAAACAATGTGGTGTGATTGTTACTTCTAGGATCACTGCTATTTTAGGACTACTTTTCGTTTTCAACACCAGCTTGTGTCATGAGGTCTGTGATGTTTTTCTCCAGTTCATCAACACGGGTGCCCATCTCATCTATCCGGTTGATGATCTGATCAGACATACTTTGGAATTTGTCTTGCATGTTTTGTAGGAGGGACTGCACCTGAGAAGTAAAAATTAATCAAGATAATATGTTAGGAATTCTTTTAATGAAATGTCTTTTATTTCTACCAGCCAGATGCACCAATAATTTATCGAGACAGCTGACATAGGCTTCTGAAGAGAAACATGAGCTTATTTAGATTTAATTGAAAACTGTGTAGGTAGACAAGTTATATTAGGATCTCTGCTTATTCCATTTCTCTTTGAAATAAAAATCTTTACTTGGTGATAATAAGTGATTTAGTTGTTCGAAAAACATCACAACTGTAATGTGATAGATAGATAATAGACATTCTGCCCTCCATTTATGAATAAACTTTCTCTTTATTAAAAACGACTGTGATTTAAATCCTGATGCAGATCATACATTCATTTAATCGATCAATAATTTTATTGATTTAGGAATTCTGTATTGTTTCTTGAAGGAGTCATTATGTATGAAGGTATCTAGTTAGAAGCTGCATGTATGTGTGTATTATTAGTAGATATTTAATCTTATTCTAAATGAAATGAGTATCACAACCCCAATAAACCATAATCAAACATCAGCTTTAAAAATGCAGCAAAGTTGATTTGGAAATCATTAATTGCCATCCAACGTGGCAATGCTGCCAGCCTTCTGGGCACGTTTCCTGTTGACAGCGATGTGGACGAATTTTTCGACGCCCTGTAACCCTTTTTGATACTTGTAAATATTTTTATTTGTATTATCTAGTTAGTATGTAAATAATATTAATAGGTGAAGTCATTACATAATTAATATTTATTCGACCGGATAACCTCACTAAAAATAAATTGAAATGCTACATTATTGCGTCGTAGGGTATGAAAACATAGACTCGTAAAATATCTAACAGCTAGCAAAGGGGATACTCAACTCACATATTGTGTCACCTCTTGCATGTTTTTAGGATCATTTCCCGGTGCTGTATAAGTGCTCTCCACGTCAGTTGTTGTTGTTTCTGTATTTGGTTCTGCCATCGCTCAAATTCTTCTCTTCTACAACCGAATTGCAGCCTTGTTTTCAAATCAATACTTTCTTATTTTACGTCTCGCTTATCCAAATTTTCAACAGATGGAGAGTGCTTTCACGTCGAAATTCCAGCGATAACTGAGTCAAGTCGACTTTCAGTGTAACATAAATATTAAAATTCAACTTCTATATGTAACTAAAACATTGCCTAGCGAATTGATTGACAAAACAAAATGACATGACGACATGACATGGCACTGACATGCACGCATGACACGAAGAATTCAAAACCCGGAACATCAAACAATACCTTGACAAAAAATTGATGTTTTTTTTCTCTTCTTTATTAGCAATACGACAAGGATAGCGCACGGTAATTATTCATGTATCATAATATCACTTAACGCTTTGGAGACATGGAAAATCCTGTCCAGAGACAATGTCGACCGTATGTAGTATTTAATAATTCCATTCCATCAGTTTACGTTGGGTTTGGGAGTAGGTAGAGTAGTTGAGAGTGGTGGGCCCAGAGCGTTTTGGGGAATTTTATATAATTCCCTTTCTCCATACATTTATTTCATCATTATCATTTATCAATCGTAGCCGGAGTTAACTGGGACTTCGCTCAGTGTTTGTTTGATAAGTAAATTATACAACAATATTATGTAAATTAAAACACATAATTATTTGAGCGGGGTCGTGTAACTGGGCTAAGACAATAAACTCGGCTCCAATTGCATTTATTAATTCCATGCTCGCAAAACTACCACATTACCAAGGAAAAAAAAACCATGAACGCAATGTGGTGTTTTTCTGTGACTGTCAGTGTCAGTTACAGTCATGTTACAGTTTGATCTGTGACTTCTGACTCTGAGTGATCATCTGTCTGTGGTCACCCCTACTCGAGAAAAATGCTAACTGATAACTAGGCAGTATGGTCTCAGACCTTAGCCTGTTCCGTCAGGAACTAATAAAAAAAAAAATCACTCAGTCAGTCAAGTCACTGTCAAAGTGTCAATGTCAAATTCAAAGAGTATTGGTGAAATTCAATTTTCCGTTTGACTATTTTGTCCCGGTAAACTTTTTAGAATAAATTGTAGTCATATAAACTGGTCATACATTATTACTATTATAATATAATGCAACCATTAACAATGAATTCTAAAGGTGATATTCAAATTGATATAAACCAAGTGAGGATCGATATTTTACATGGCATTCGTGAATGCACTGATCGGGGTCTTACACAAACTGCTAAATGGCTTGCTGAGTTAAATTTCTCTCTAAAAGATCACAAAATTACATATGAGCACCCTCCAACTACTTACGATGACGGTATTTCGCTTGAAGAGAGAGAGGCGTACACACTGGCCAAGACTTACTTTGACTGCCAGGAATACGACAGGGCTGCACATTTTTTAGAAAACTGTCTAAGTTCCAAATGTGTTTTTCTTCATAAATATTCCCAGTATATGTCAAGTGAAAAAAAGCGACTAGATAATGCTACAGATTTAGGCACAGAAAATACAGAATCAACTCAAGTCTTACTGGATTTGCTTTCCTATTTCAAGGTATAGTTTATTGTGACTTTTATTATCTGCTGCACTTGCGCTAGTTTTCTAATATATCTTTTATGGTATTTTACTCTTCAGGCAAACCGTAACAACCTAGATGGATACCTGTTGTACTTAGAGGGTGTGGTATTGAAAAAACTAGATTTGCGGAGTCAAGCAGTGACAGTGCTGCAGGCAGCCGTGGCTGCTGCCCCTACACTCTGGGCAGCATGGGTGGAACTTGCAGGCCTGGCTAATGAATATGAAGCATTAGATTCGCTTCAACTCCCCAAACATTGGATGATGTATTTTTTTGCTGCACATGCTTTCGTTGAGTTGAAATTATCAGAGCAAGCTTTGGAAGCCTATATGGTGTTGGTTACAGCAGGGTTTGAGAAGAGTACTTATGTTACAGCACAGATGGCTATTGCTCACCATGATAGAAGAGGTAATTGTTGTAGGGATACATAAATTATTTCAAAATAAGTTTAAATACCTAACTATTTTATAATATTTTGACATGTTTCAAAAATATTAAAAATGCACTTATCAATGTTTTACTTAAATGTTCCAGATGTTGACTCTTCACTGAGTTTATTCCGTGAACTGTACCAGAATGACCCATTTCGGCTAGACAACTGGGATGTGTATTCTCACCTTCTTTATCTTAAGGAAAAACGAATGGAACTTGCAAACTTAGCACAGAGGGCCGTGTCAATAGACAAGTATAGAGTTGAGACATGTTGTGTTATTGGTAAGTAAATCTTAGTCCATAGACTAACCATGAGTATAGTGAAATACAATATAATTGATAATGTTGAGAAAATATCAATATGTTAAGAAAAAACAACAATCAAGTGAGAAAATGTTTTATTTGACTTGCAGGCAACTACTACAGTTTGAGGAGTGAGCACCAGAAAGCTGTGGTGTACTTCCAAAGAGCATTGTCTTTGGATCCTCAGTACCTATCTGCATGGATACTCATGGGGCATGAGTTCATTGAACTACAGAACTCGAATGCTGCAATACAGTGTTACAGACAAGCAATTGGTAAATACATTACTGAGTTAATTAAGTTAATTTGCATGTTTACTCACTAATGTCAACATTATTTCTTTCAGATGTGAACAGAAATGATTATCGTGCATGGAATGGGCTAGGGCAAGCTTACGAAATTCTAGGCCTGAATGGTTACTGTATATATTACTACTCAAGGGCAGCCCAACTGAAACCTGATGACTCTAGGATGTTGGTGTCCCTAGGAGAAGCCTATGAAAAAATGGATAAAATCCCTAATGCACTCAAGTGTTACTACAAAGCTCACAGCACTGGTGATATTGAAGGAATGGCCTTATTCAAACTGGCCAAGTAAGTACACTGGTTCAGTTATTTGTTGAAACTACAAATAGAAATCCCTATAAGCTACATAACTTAAAGAATTTAATTACCTTAAAATGAGGTGAAAAGAAACACGAGGGTGAATAGAGACAAAACTTTGAAAGGCATTTTAACATCTATTGTGGGGTTTAGGTTTCCGCACTTAGTCCTTGAAGTGGACCATTGTGCGTGAGCCATGGTGGCTGATTACTCCAACCAGCCCACCTCCCTCCAGAAGCAGATCAAACTTCCCGGTCTCCTCAGGGCATCCGCAAGGGATCTTTGTGTTCCGGGTCTCCTCGCGAATCTTGTTAACGCCTGTGCTCTCAAGGAGCACATGCACCACTGTTTCCTCCGCCTCCATGCATGCTCTGCACAGGGGACTCAGTGATTCCTATGGTGTGGAAGTGTTTATTCAGTAAACAGTGTCCAGTGATGGTCGCCACCAGACGCAGGCTATCTCTATCGCGCCTTCTGCGCCTGGTCAGCTTTGTATCCAGGGATGGCATAGTTCCTTGGATTGCCTACATCCTGGTGTCGAGTTCCACCATTTCTCTGCTTGTATTCGAGTGTGATCCTTTAACCAGCTTCTTAGCTGCTTGAAAGGAATTGGCACAATGGGTTCGGTTCTGTAGGGTTTTGTGCTGGATGCTCTTCTGGCTAGTTCATCAGCCGCATCGTTTCCAAGTGATCCACTATGACCTTTAATCCATTGTAGCATTACCGTGTTGTGATCTAGTACCGTGATTCGTTCAAGATGATCTGATAACTCTGTAGGGATTGAAGAACTGAGGCACTGTCGGAGAATATTCGAATATTGGTATCCGTAACCTCCCTGGCCACTATAGCGTGTGCCGCTTGGTTAAAACCTACACACTGTGCAGAGTTGAGCATTCCAGTGGTTTGGATAACTTAATGTTTAGGGCGTCGGAGAACACTCCGACGCCTGTCCAATCGTCGGTTTTTGATCCATCAGTGTAAATCCTTAGCTCTTTTGTACCTGAGTAGTCACACAACTCCTCTATGAGCTCTATGTTGTAGTGTTTTTGGAAGCAGTGGGTCTTCAGGGTTCTGTCGATGAGTGATGCCATCATCGGCTGTTTATTGATTGCATCTCTGATGCGTGAGTGTTTGATTCTGGAATCATTGCTTAATGTGCCGGATACTTCAAGTCTGAAAGTCGCTATAGCCGCCTCCTCTCTTACGACAAGGTGTAGGGGTGGTAGCTCCAGCATCACCTGTAAGGCAGCAGTGGGGGAAGTTCTCATGCTGCCGGTGATTGCTACGCAGGCAAATCTTTGTAGTTTCTCGAGATCCTTTTGGGTCGTACTTAGGTTGGTCCTGGGCCACCGAACTATAGAACCGTATGTAATGATTGGCCGGATAATTACTGTGTGTTGTGTGTTTTTGGTTTGTCTGTTGTTGTGTGATTTTGGGGCTTATGCCCCAATTTCTCCCGAGGAGTCTCTTACATTGTCATAGGGCTATACTGGCTTTTGTGATGATGCAATCAGTGTGTTTTGCCCAGTTCAGCCGTTTTTCCAAAAAGATACCCTAGTATTTGGTTTCAGTCGATAGGCTTAGGGTTATCCCAAAGAAGCTTGGTAATTGTCACGTTGCCAGCTTCCTTTTCTTTGTGTAGAAGACGAGTTCGGTTTTGGTAGGGTTCACTGCTAGTCTGTATTCCTTGCACCAGTCTTCTACTATCCTTAGGGCTTGGCGCATAAGGTTGCATAGTGTGTTTCCGTGCGTGCCGTTTATTATTATGGTCAGATCATCAGCATAGCCCACGGGTGTAGTAGCCTATGCTATTGAGATGTTTGATGATGCTGTCTACTACGAGGTTCCATAGTAGTGGCGAAAGGACAACACCTTGGGGGCAGCCCTTCGCCACTATACGCCGCTGTAGTGGTGTCGTTTACCGTAACTTGTACGGCTCTCACTCGGAGCATATTTGTGATCCATCCTCGCAGGCTCGAGTCCACACCGTGTTCCTCGAGGGCTGCGTTGATGCTATGGAAGATGAGTTTTGTCAAAAGCGCCTTCTATATCAATGAAGACGGCTAGTGTAGAGAATTTGTGGTCCACTGCACATTCGATCTTGGAGATCACACTAAGCAGCGCAGATTCTGTTGATTTTCCTGTGGAATACGCGTGTTGTTGTTTGTGAAGTGATCGCTCCCGAAGAGGTCCGTCCCGAATGTGTCGATCACAGAGTCTCTCGAGGGTTTTCAGTAGGAAAGATGTTAGGCTTATTGGTCTGTACGCCTTGGGTTGTGTGTAATCAACTTTCACCTCTCGCCATACAAGTGGTACCTATATATTTCTGTGCTATGCAGGCTTGGTAGCTGACGGTCAGCCATGGCGTTAGGACGTCTACTCCCCATTGTAGCAGGGCGGGGAAAATTTCGTCTAAGCCTGCGGATTTATATGGTTTAAAAGTCTTTATTGCCCATTTTATTCTCTCTGCGGTTACTATGGTGCGGGCTCCGGCCCAGTCTTGGTCATTTAGTGTGTGCGTTGACTCACTTTCCCAGGTTCTGTCCACGGAGAGAATGCAGTCTGGGAAGTGGGTTTTCAAAATTACTTTACTTGTTTCGTGCTCCGACTTGGTTTATGTGTTGTCTGGGGTTGTCGGCGACCCGAGGCTGCGATCCTGATCGGTAGATAGGATATTTCTCACACGCGCGGCTTCGCTGTTCGATTCAATTTCTTCGCAGAATTTCCGCCAGGCAGTCTTGCTGGCATTCCTGACTTGTTTTTTTTTAAGGTGTACTGTGTTTTCTTGTATGAGTCCCAGTCTTCTGGAACTTAGGAGTTTTTGGCTCTGTTGAATTGTTTGCGCATGGTTTCCCTGAGCTTAAGTTCCGCATTCCACCAGGAGTTACCCTTGCTCTTGGTGTTTGGATCTTTTAGTTTGCAGCAGGCGTGGTAGGCTTCATTTCCGAGAGTTTTGTTATGAATTTTAACATTGAATAATGTTAAATATGTAATAAGCAAATAAAAAAATAATAATTTAAAAAATTAAAAAACTCGACTGCGCAAATAATCTAGACTAAAATCGTTACATCCAATATGGGTCCCGACTGTTGCAGGCAATATGTCCTGTTTCCTGAACTTGTTTTTATCTTTTCAGTTTTTGTTTAAAGTTAATTTTTAAGCAGTCGGGTTTTTTAATTTTTTAAATTATTATTTTTTTATTTTACAGTTTTTAGTTACTTATGTACCTATACCATTTTAAAATCCTCATGATGAGCCCTTTATCGAGCCGTTCAGGCTGCAGAGCGTGCCAAACATTTGTGTTGTTCGGCGCCAAAAATCCGCCGTTTTGTTTCTTTTTTATATTTTGATATACCCAGTGTCACTCTCACAGTAAATACAAATCTATCGACACCTCTCAAGCTAATATCCATCCAGCCGTTCAGTCTGCGGAGCGTGCCAAACATTTGAATTTGGCGCGAAAAATCCGCCATTTTCTTTTTTTTTTCTTTTGATATACCCAGTGTCACTCTCACAAGGAACTTATATACTAACTGGAATGAGTACGAACAAAATGCTAAAAAAATAAAAGAAACTCTATCTCAAAAGTTTAGAGTTCAAATTTGTTTAATGGATTCAATAGATAAAAAACGTTCCGAGCGAGAAACCGACATTGGTGGATGGTGTCTCTGTCTTGCCTTGTCACCGATGTAAACAACATGGCCGATACTGTTCGCGTTGAAGTCATATTTTTGCGTTCTCAAGTTCTTTTCATTGTATTTAAGTGAAATCATCCGCCCTAAATATGGTAAAATTGTGTTGTGTGAAGGGGTGTAGTAGTAAGGGGTATGCTGGATGTGGAATTTCGTTTTTCAGGTAAGTTTTTTAACTTTGTTTGTATACTACGACTAGGGTTACCAATGTTTTAGATTGACAAACGGGAAATATCCAAAAAAATATTAACAGCAAAGTTCGAAGTTTCGAACATCGTTGTCGTACATACTAATCAAAAGTTAATTTTCATTTTATAAATTAGAAACATCGGACATCGCACATGGCGTCGGTAGTAGTTTGCTTATTAAATACAAAACTTGTTTTGTTTCCAAACAGATTCCCTAATAATGAAAATCTGCAGCAACGGTGGCTGAAGCTATCTCGCCTAGAATGCTATCGAGTTGCAGGTCATCATCATTAAATAATAACTTAACAGTAGTCTGTAACTGTCTCAAGACTTAGTGTGATTATTGGACACCCTATTAGAAAGAGACAACATCCACTCTTGAAGCTTTCTCGCTCGGAACGTTTTTGGGTTGCGCGTCCTCATTCCAGTTAGTATATAAGTTCTTTGCACTCTCACAGTAAATACGAATCTAATGACACCTCCATAGATAGAGTATAGTGGACACCTCAAGCTAAAATCCGTCGAGCCGCTCAGGCCACAGAGCGTGCCAAACAATTATACATACATACTCTCGAAAAACATAACCCTCCTTCTGGCGCAGTCGGGTAAATAGATCTGTAATCTATTTTATTTGCTTAATTTTCCTTCATTATTTATAGACCTTTTCGGGCAACATAGACATACTATTTTATTCAACGTTAAAACCCCTCTCAGTTTTATCTCAATTAACCCCTGCGTTTTTATTCACCACGTTTTGCCGGGTATTTCCTTTTTATTATTGAAAATTCCTTTTGCTGACCCAACTTACAAGGTATGACAACTAATAACCTTCAATGATTGTACTAGTTTATGGCCGAGGAATTTAGTCTGTTAATTTTTATCATTTGGATTAGTACCGTGAAACCGGCCATCATTGCCCGCATTTCCACGTATTTTTGAGATTTTGCAAAAAATATTCACCAGAACTCGTAATAAAGTCGACCATGGTAGCAATTACTGTTAAAGGCCTAAAATCACAAAATAAAGTGTTTCTAACTTTAACAGAATCCAAGAAAAAGGCGCCTAAATAGCCGGGCAAAATTATACGCACAACCGTCCAACATTGCTCAACCTTAATTTCTCTAAAATTATCAGTTCTAAAGCTTGGGTAATAGGGTATGTTTTAGTGAATTATGCAAAGTTGCCATCCTTCGTGTTCAATATGTCAAAAACATATTACTTTTTATTTTACTGAGGTGGGCAATGTTACACTACACACCAGGGACTTTTTCATACATAGTAAAACAGTGGATTAGGGTTGATACATATTAATGTGATAAATAATAATCTGTTCAAATATAAACTCTTTTATTAGGTACTCTTTCACCTTATTTAGGATCGTTCGCCTAGGTATACCAAAAGTTTTTTCTGCTGATCTCGAGGACATCCTATTTTTTTTTACATTTTCAACTGCGAGCTGTAACATCTCTTCTGAATAATTTTTATAGGGCCGAGACCCGAGGACTTTGCGATTTCTTTTCGTAGGCTTTCCCATACTGCAACCAAAATGTAGGTACCTAGTTTATATTTGTCAACTGAGTGCTGATGGGTGCCAACCCTAACATTATTTTTGTAGTGGGCAATGTTGTCACTCTTATGTTCGCGCAAATTCGGGAATCATTGCCCACTCCATTATCTTCAAGATTTTATGTTGTAAAGGTCTCAAAGTAGCATTAAAATGAAGCGCGATATTTATAATTACTCTGATATTAAAATAACTTACCTGAGAGATGTAGTACGCTGACAGTAAGTAAAAACATAACATAAGATTTTGGCACCACCTCACACTAGTCCTCCTTTCAACATGTCTCGCTGACAACTGAGTGAAGTTAGCACACTTAGCACCGTTGCTAATATTTAATGATGCCAGAAAAATGTTTAAATTTACCCTAAAAATTAGATAATGTTGTCAGCTAAATACAATTATTTACAAATCATTATTTTAGTTATTTTTCGTGTTCGGGCAAACTTATCCGCTAAGGGCAATGATGGCCGGTTTTACCGGTATAGTATGTTAGGGATATTCAATTGTGCAGTCTTATCATTGTTATAATCTCAGCTTGATTAATTAATATGCAAAATATACTATGTTTTCAGGTTGTATGAAAAGTCGAATATGCCGAATAGTGCGGCGGCGGCGTATACTGCTGCTTGCCAGGACCCCGCCAACGCTGGGAGTAAGGAGTTGCCAGCGGCACAGCGGTACTTAGCTCAGTACTATCTCAGGTTCTCACTGCTGGACCATGCTGCTCATTATGCCTACAAGTGCTTGGAGCACGAGAGTGTAAGTTGATTGTTTCGAATCACATATTCCATCAAATAGTTTTTATTTTTGTGGTTTTCCATTACATTTTAAACAAGATTATTGCACATTCTTTTCAATAATCCTGTTTCGTTAATAATAATATAAATACTTGTGTAAAACAATGTGTATTATTATACTTGCAGACCAAAGAAGCTGGGAAAAATATACTTAAAACAATATCAGAGAAGCGGTCATCGGCGACATCATCGCAACCGGCAAATCTGCCTGAAGACTTGCCAGATGCCATCAAGAATGCATCAACTGTGTCAATAACACATGAAACCCCTAAAACACCGCTACCGAGCCCTAACGTGACCCCCGACAACTTCTCCACACCTGTGTTCACTCGGAAAAGCAGTAAATATAAAATGTGACATACAATTTCTAAAAAATGTAAAATGTGAAGAGACTGACTTGATATTTTGTAAGTGTACTAATATCACTTGTAAAAATGTATAATTAAAAAATCTCATGAATGATGTATTTTATTTTTTCGCAGTCAACCTGGTTGTTTTTACAATATAGTGGAATCAACACTGGATGGATGAAATGACGGCAGGTCACGGGAACAATATGCGACTCCCGCTTTCCGGAAGATTTATAAAACCATGATGTTAGTCCTGCTAGTCTTGTTTGGTCTTTCATGTGGCTGAGATGAGAATAAGCTAAGGGGGATGTTTGGTGTAACGCCAATGGAATGGAATGAGAAGGTACAAAGAGGAAGTCTGAAAGTGGCGCCGGTGACTGAAATGTTGTGAGTGTGGCGGTTTTCGTAATATGGACATTTGATGCAGAGGAATGAAGAAAATTTTGACTATGAATGTGTGCATGTCTATAAGAGTAGAGGTAGGACCAAAAAACGATGGATGAAGAAAGAAGACATTTTGCGCCGAACCCAAATAAATTTGGATTAGGGCAGGAGAATGATGAATGATGGTGTTGGATTGCCAATGCCAGGACATGTTTTGGAGGATAATTCTGGCGGATTGGTAGCAGCACGATATCTGAATTTGTGCCTGGTCATTGACAATAGGCTTGCACTTCCTTTTGGCATGTTTTCTACTCTGAAGCTCGCAGTCACCCTTTATTTAATATCCCTGAATATTTTAAACAAATTGGCGAAATGTGCGTCTACTTATCCCTCCTCTACCCTTTTTGGGAGTACAGTCGGAATGTTTGTGGAAATTTCAGCTCTTATCTAGTTTAGATGATACTGAATGATAAAATATGGATCAATAAAAATAAAGTAAAACAATATGTATAAAAAATAATAGTGATTATTTTTATTTATACAAATTAACAGATCTTAGTGCTCAAATAGTAAAAAACAATTATTTTAAGAACTAAATAAATAGGAAAGTGCATTGATTAGAAATAAAAAAAATTGTTCAAGTTAGCTCCTTGCAAATAAAAAAAATAAAACTGATTATAATCACAGATGAAGCACATAATTTGAGAGCTCATTTTCTACCTGACTAATTACAACTACTTGCAACTGATTTCCTTTAAAAATATAGGAGTTTATGAATGTTAAACCTGACTAAGACAATGATCATCAAGCAAAATGTTAAAATATTAAATAACATTAAAAATAACTTACATTTCATGTGGTGATTACAAAAAGTCAACAATACATTACTCAATAAAACTTGAAATGGTAGAATTTGAAAGCATCATTCTTTGTTGGGTTCACATCACCAATATATTTAATATAATGAGCAATTCATACATGGACATGAAATTGTATAATTATATGTTTACTTATATTGAATAATTCAAATGACACCAAAATGCGGACTCCTACTCATTAAAATACCCAATAATCTTATATATTTTTATCTTACATATTTTATTAATAAATTTTTGTACCGTTCCATACAATTCCAAACTACTCTATCAAATAAGGCCAGTAACCTCTATCTATGACATCATGCGCGGCAGGCGCAGCCACCTCCCGGCCACTGGCTGACTCACTGAACTTACTCACACAAGGCACCGGTTTACGAACGCACAGTTGCTGATACATTTTATGATACCTGTAACCTGTGTTTGAAATTTCGCATTAGACTAATAATAATGTAGCTTGATAGCTTCGTCATTTACTGGTCAATTCAAGACAAATACTATCTATGTAAATAATTTAGAATAAAGCTAAAACCAGAGTCTTCATCAATATTTCATATTTATACACATTTCATTAACTAATCCATTTTCACTATCGATATTCGAAATACTTTTCGATTTCTAGTTTGAGATATTTAATAATATTATATAATCATTGTAAATACATATTGAAAATTTAAGGCATATTGAGGCACTCAATTTTACAACCATAACAAGCGTGATGCATGGTGGTAGCTATGGACTGATAATGCTTAAGATACAGTAATATTCCGACTTACGACATATCTCCACTTGTAAAAGTTAAATACCTGAAAATTAATTAAAGAGAGCGTAATCTCGAGGTGTTACTGTATCCCCACTATGGCTAAACATTAATAAATTATTCAACTACTATACAATTGTTCAATAACATAAAATTTGTAGCTTGGTTTGTGCTTTTTGTTACGTAGTTTGTTCTTTGACATCTCACTTAGTTCTTAAGTTCTCATGTAGTCCAATCAGAGGAATGGATTCTTGGAATTTGTGAAACCGCCATTATTTGTAGACTGCTAAAAACATGATAGGCCAATTAAATATTATCATCACAGAAAACAGATGAGTCACATGGATTATCCACACATATTGCCTGATAAAAAGACAAAGTTAGTTAGTCATACGTCATACATCTATTTCTGTGAACTACACAAAATGTAGGGAAGTAAAACCAACTATCAGTGGTTATTTCCTGTGCATTTTCAGCTGATAACATTATCAAAATAGTTCATAAATGAATACACACACTGGGTTAGCAAAGACATGGTTAATATGAAAATTTTAAAATAATTTGAGAAATAACCAAGTGTTATACACTTTTATTGGGACAATTACTACTAAACTATACTGCTTACAAAATAGTGAAGATGCAGATAAACCAATGTATAGATAATCATAGAAAACAATAGGTTGTGAGTCTATAAAAATAATAATTCATTCTACACCAAGAGGGACACAGATGTAGCCAAATGGGAGTCAGATCCAAAATACGTCTCATTAATATGATGCACCTCACGTTAGGAAACATCTATTCAATTCAGTCACATGCCTGATACATCTATCAATACCATAAGCAAACAAATATGTTAATGTAAACAACCAACAGTTTCAAGGTCAAATCCAAATTGATATCAAAGATTCATAAACAATTGTGAATTTACTTCTAACTACCAAATAATACATTTAATATTCTAATAGAACATTGTATAATGTAGACAGGTAAATGTGTTATCTGGAGATTTTTCTGTGTCATTTTCCTATAGAGCTGTTGTTGGTATATTTAAATCAATCAAATGCCATATTTGTGGAAAAATAAGTGTCTATTCTATTTAATATTGTAAATGTGAATGTTTTTGACTTAGGATGCTTATTACTCAATTATGCTTTATCTTTTAAGGAAAATTGGTCTAGGTACAGGTCATCTCTGACTTGGATGTAGATCCAAGATGTACCAGTTTAATGAGTAGTCATTAAACTGGTACATCTCTGTTTCCTCTAGGTTGTGAATAACAAGCATCCAGTCTTATAATAAAAAGCAATAATACTCACCATAAACGGGTTGACTGGTACAGTTGCTGTCGTGGTGCTCCATCCTCCATTGAAAAATGGATTTTTAGTTGGAAACAGATCATTGGTTGTGGTGCTTTGGAATGGATTTTTATTATTTACGATGTTATTGTCCTCTGAAATATTGTATAAATTAATTTAGACTATATAAAACAATGGTTCATAACAATTACACTTAAATCTCAAAATCTTTATTGCATTCCATATGTAATACATAGATGGTGTATACTTATCATATAAGATGTATCACTTACTCCTATATCCTTATCAGAATGACAAAAGTATTTGAATATTTTTAGGATTTTCATTATCCAGCAACAAGAATTTGTTAAAAACCCGACTACTGAATAAAATGTAGCTTAGGTTACCCGGGCCATAACAAATCGATTGACACCTTACTCATCAAAGTTGGATTAATAGTGGTGCAACGGTGGAACCCATGTAAATACAAACATACATACATTCATAGACTGCCAATATCACAACCCTTCTTTTTGGCTTTGCCGTAGACCCGTAGTCTGGTAAAAACAGGGGACAGTAAAACCACAAATGAAAATGTGGAACAAAGAATTGAACAATCAAGAAAACATCAAAAGATTCTTACCCATATGTTTCATGTTTTGTTGCCTTAAAGCCAAATCTAAATCTGCCAAAGCAGCATAACGGTCATCTGTAAAAGAAAAATAAAATCATTCATGATTTGTTTACCCTCATACCTGTAAAAGTATTAATACTGATTGATCACATAATAACTCACTTGCGGGTTGGGCAGGAGGGCTAAAAGCATTGTATGCTTGTTGGGAGGTCATGGACGGAGGCAATGCAAAACTATTGTTCACATTATTGTTAAACTGACTACTGTTATAAATATTTGCTGTAGAAAAATCAACAGGAAAACTGGAAAAGAAACAATTCTGATTTAAGTTCCTTGAATAACATTCTGGATAGTGTTACTACTATTCTTCTGTGTAAGACTTACTCAGGTACTGAGGGTGGTGCAGCAGCAGGTACTGTGTTCAAAACAGGCCTTTGCAAATTGTGGACTGGTTGAGCTACTCTGTAGCTAATATCGTTAGTAGGCAGCAAATTGTTTACCACTTTCGCAGTTTGGACGACTGTGTTATTATTGACCATGTTCTTCGATGTTTGCGGCGAAATCGATATCAAAGGCGTTGAGCCCGAGGCGTTACTTCCGGCCTTAATTTTGGGCTTACTTTTTATCAAGCTTCCATTGACGGCATTGTTACTTAAAGCAGGCGAATCCAAATAATAGCGTTTCTTCTCATATTTGTCCGACATAAAATCTTTAACGCTTTGCTCATCAGTAAAATTCACACTTTCACCCTCGTAAAGGCCTAACCAAACGCGCCTGCAGTAGTCGTTACCTCTCGCTTTTATAAATTCTATTTCTTCCGGCGTGAAAGTGGCCATGGAAATGGACTTCACGCGGTGAGGCGGAGTAAGGCCACGCCTGAAACATAATACAGGAATCTGTTTGTTGATCTTATTCATCTAGACAAAAGCAGAAATAACGCAGAAACAATACTCACAACATTCCCGAGCATTTCGAACACACGAAAGAACCGATTGTACTGTTCACGTACGTAGGTCCTCTTTGATTGCAGTCTAAACAATATTTGTTCCCATTGTGTGATATAAGCTCACGTAAAATTTCTAAATTTTTATCGTCCTGCTTGCGACGATTTGCAGCCATTTTCGTAATCTATGTGTGGGTAATGTTTTATTTATATATATAGAGAATGCTACACTAATATGATTGTGGTGTGAGTGCTTGAAAGTATTTTGTTGATCAATCAAATCAACTTCAAACTTCGACATTAAAGTTCGTCTATGGTTGATTGGTTGTAGAGATGGGAATGAAAGTATCGAGTTTTCGGCTTTTCATGAAACAAAATAGTTCTAACGCTTCTGCCATGTACTTATTAGTTCCATAGCTCCTGGATGGAAGCGCCAGAGTTGCCCGCGAAATTCAAATCTTAAGTTTTAAGGTGAACGCAGACCTAGCTGCACCGCAGTCGCCGCATTCTTAGACGCAGATTGCATAGAACTTTATACGAAGAATTCGAATGCGGGGACAGCGGTACGGCTAGGTCTGCGTTCACCTTTATAAAAAGGGTGCCTATTACTAAAGCGGCGTCCCCACTAAAGCCACGCGGCTCCGTGAGGCCGAGCCGCGTGGCCACCCACAGAATATATATTAGTACCTACCTTACGGTACAGAAGTTTCACTCCCAAGTTTAGGTATGATAAACGCAAGCGTGCGGCCACCGCACTAGTCTCAATAGGCTTGCACTCGCTCGACTTGTCGCACACGCAGCGCACGCACCCGCGAAACAAAAATAAACTGTTATACCGTAAAGTACCTCTGACAGCCCTAGCAGATTGAAGCGAGACGGCAGACAGTTATTGTACTATGAACGCTACGCGCAATGCAAAAGGTTGAAATTAGCTTGTTTTCCAGAATAGTAGGTAAATATCTCGGGGTTTTTGCGCCGCTTGTATGGAAGTGAGACAGGCCTGGCGTGGCCGAGCCTCGTGAGTGTGGTCGTAAGCGAGGCCTGAGCCACACAGACAAACAGAAACGCACGGCCGGCCTCGCGCAACCCGGCAGTTGTCGGTCTACTTCAAAGGAAGCCGAGTGTCGCCGCGTCGCCCCGCCGCGCCATCCGCGGAACCCGGTACGCACGGGCTGGCCAGGCTCACCATCCCGTCCCCAGACGGCGCAACGCAGCGAAGCGGCGACGCGGCGGCGAGAGAGTTTTTAACGCCTATTTATGAAGAATTGTTGTTGTGGATAGATAGATTTATGTTGGTGGTATTATTTGTACCTGGGGCTTGTTCCGAGAAGAATCTTCAATATGTTGGGAGGTTTGCTTCGCATTAATCAGCTTTTAGTTCTTACTAGGTCGCACCATGATTCAGCTCGCCATCTGTAGTTAAAATTAAATTGATTCCCACCATTCTATACATTGTAATATAAATACATAAATGTTTCTGGTGTCTTAGGTGTGACTCCATAGCACAGAATATGTTATACAACGTACATATCTTGCTAGGATAAATTCAGTTACATGCTCTACGAGATCCTAGTCACCGTAGTATGTTGGGTATAAAGAGGAGACCGCAGCCAAGTCTGCTAAATCAACCTCTTGCCATATCCGTTTCTATCACAGATCCATCTCTTAATAAACGAGGAAACCGCAGCCAAGCCTGCTATTAACCTCTTGCTATATCCGTTTCTATCACAGATCCATTTCTCATAATTTAACTCTGTTGTATGTACTATAGACCCTCTTAGTACATACAACACTTTACAGCAATACGCTTGGGTATTGAGGAGGAATCGCACAGCCCAAGTCTGCCAATTAACCTCCTAATGTAACCGACTTCCAAGAGCATCAGAAACCTTTGGAAAAGATAGGAAATTTAGAATCTAGGCATTTATGTGGGGAACCACTACACTATTGTCTTAGTGCTACCACTTAGCTCATATTTCTCTCAGATGAGTTGCCACCGTGCTGGACGCCTCCATCATAACACCAATCACTTTACTTTGCACTAAATAGTAAATACTTATTGAATTAAATACTTCAAATTTGGTGTAGGTAGTCCCAAAGTACCGCAAACGCCACAGACTACTTAACGTCATAACCATGAACTATAAATACTCTTTATCTGTGGTGATCTCTTTGTGAGTTCAATGTTGCCAGCAGCAGATCACCTTATGCAATTACATATGACTAGTTTGTTACACGTTAATTTGACTCTGTTACCTGTTTACTTCGCGAACTGCACGTCGCGACACCGCACGGCTTGTCAGTGCGCTAGCACAGATAATCTAGTGACCGCCATTACATCAAATTGTGTTTTTATTCGCGCCAATGAATTGGACGGACGAGAAAACGTACCAGCAGGGGTATTCTAAACAATTCGATAAGTTTCCGTGTCGGTAAGGAACCGTATTCGACAATCTCATTTCCGAGCCGAAGAACTGTCAAAACGCTATTCACAGATCCGAACGGATACGTTTTTTTCTATCCCATTGACCATTGTGTTTATGGGGAACGCTACAAAATGGTAGTAAATAGATGACCGTGGTAGAAAATTTAAAATAGTAAATAAAATAGGTTTATTTGAATATTTAGTTCCGTTTAAATAAGGAATATACAGCTACTAACTCAATAGACAGCAAACGATATAAAATGATTTTATTAGTAACCAAAATAAACTTTATTTCATTTCGAATAAACCTGCTTTGTAAACAGCCGTCTGTCAAACTGGCAAAGCGCGAAAAGTGTTTTTTTTTTTAAATAAAACTATTTTTCATAATTCATAGATAACTTTATATAGCTTTGTTTAATTAAAAAAGGAAAACATACTGCAAGTATTTGATATCAGTATTATACAATTCTTGCTATTTGCTCATTGTCAAACAATAATTAAATTTCTTTGGGGATTACGGCAGATGATTGCGTGTCAGGGAAATAGGGCCTTATTTCTTCAATGAGGCTAAGGGCCATGTCGGGTGTTAGTCTATAAACCAACTGAAACCGCGGGTCGGCAAAAGTATTCGTCATATCCTTTATGAAGAGATAACGTCTCCTGCCTCTGTTGTCCTGCACGCCGACGGTCTCTGGCTCGCACAATCACACACTCCATCTACCAAAGTATCAAATAATGTTAACTAAAATCTAGAACGAATATCACATTTCTGTAAATTTATGTAAATGCGGATATATCAATCAAATATTGTCAATACAATAATAAAACTTCATTTAAGTACTTACTTTAGGCAGTGTTTAAAAAGTTTACAGTCTTTTTATTTCACTGAAATAAGCTGGAAATATGATTTATTTCTTCGTTTTATTTTTGTTCGATATGACTCCCGATAGCAAACAGCTGTCGGAAAGATTCGAGTCTTCAAATCGAATATGAACTGTCAAAATTATTCGGTTTCGGATTTGTGAATTGCGTTTGGAGGACATCTTCGATATCTTAGACGTTCGATTCGGTACGGAAGCGAGTCGAATGGTTATGAATAAGGCTGCAGGAGTGCCGGATGTTATGGGGCTGTTGGAGTAGTTTTTTTATAGATAACTAGCGGACGTCACGCAGTTTTACCCGCGTAGTTCCAGTTCCCGTGAGAGTACGGGGATAAAATATAGCCTATGTTACTCAGGGTGAATGTAGCTTTCTAATGGTGAAAGATTTTTTTAATTTGGCGCAATAGTTATTGAGTTTATTCATTACAAACATACACACACAAAAATACAAATCTTTCCTCTTTAAATTATTATTTAGATTACTAGTGTAGAAAACATTTCATAAACATTTTTCATATTTCTTATTTGCGCAGCGGTGCTTATTACTTTTCCTACTGAAGGTGAAAGCACGTCCTCTTCTTCGTACATCTCAAAAGAAACTGCCGGTAATATCTCTATATAGTCTGTGGTATCTGCCAGAGTACATTATATATGGTATCTGTGCAAGGTGGGCCGCGCATGGGCCGCGCGGCTCTATAATGTTGGCGCGTTACAAAAAAGCACAATAGGCTCGCGAGGCCGAGCCACGCGGCTCATAGTGGGGACGCTGCTTAAGACTCCAAGTCCACAGTCCGTCTCGTCTGTCTGTCACCATGCTCTATCTCATGAACCGTGATAGGTACACTTGAAATTTCCACAGATGATGACTGTATTTGTTGCCGCTATAACAACAAAATACTAAAAACAGAATAAAATAAAATGTAAGTGGGGCTTCCATACAACAAATGTGATTTTTTGATAATGGTACGAAACCATTCGTGTGCGAGTTCGACTCTTGACCGGGTTTTTTGCAATTTGCAGGTCAGTGTCCATTATTTCATGAAAAAGTCATTCAATGGGGATGAATTAAGAGGTTTTTAAGGACAGTATATTATTCCAGAAAGTTCCCAGTGTCAGAAAAAAAAAATCACAATAACGGGGAGAACCGCTGAAACCGCCGAACGGGAAGAAGTACCTTATGGAGTCTTCAATAAGGGTACTTTTACACCTATTATTTTCATAAACGAACTGCAATATTATGACAAAAAAGTAAGAAAATTTGAATTTGGCGGGTAAAGTGAAAGCGCCAGGATAGACCGCGAAATTTAAAATAAAATCATCAATGCAACTCTCATAATTCGAACTGGACTCAAATGTCATGATTTCATAAAACAGTCATTCAATAACATTGTTCAATAATTGCATTGCATTATGATCAACAATTCGGTGCTGTAAATATTTCTAGGATAGACTCTGTCATGGGCTGTATCAGTATGCATATGTAATGATATGAGGCTAATTGGGTCCTCTTTGCAGAGTGACTTTTAGGTGTTCGTTAGGAGTAGCCAAGAACCGAGTTATTTGACACGCAATTAGAAATGTTGAGACTGATGGATGGTTATATATCAATAAAAGAAGGAGTGTACAATGAATTCTTTATATTTTTCAAGAAAGTTTTTGATATATCGCTTCCTTTCTCTTTTTTATTTGCTATTCGTGAGCCAAACTGAAGGGCTCTTTTAGGCAAAATAACAGCCTCTGCTAATCCAAGATTTAATGCAACCAGCCTCAACATAAGCTTGTCACCAATACCAATCCCCAAATCTTCACTGGGGAAGCACCTGTAAATGAAAAAAAAAAAATGATATAAGAGTACCTACAGAAAAAATTATAAGAGTAGTTCAATTTTTAAAATGAGCAATGGTTTAATCGCAAAGGAATAAAGTTAATTAAAGAAGTATTAACCTCAGCCATGGTTTTAACTTCAGTATATAATTAGTAAAGTCTTCATCTAAATAAGGCATTCGAGGTTGTCTACCATGATCACAAATGACTCTGTTATCGCGAGCCAGATTTCTAAATGAAATTCGTTTCCAGTCTAGTTTCAATTCTCTGCTGAGACCTTGCCAGCCTTTACGTTTGAAAGCATTTCTATGCCGAATATATCCACCAAACAACTCATCGGCACCAGAACCAACTAGTAAAACCTGAAAAGTGTTGCATATTTAAGTCCCAAAGTAATATTTTAATTACACAGTTTATCATTTCTGGGGTTTAACTTACCCTACTTGTAGAAGAGTCTGAGCAATCCTGCCCCCTAGCAGCGAACCACAGTGCTGTTCCAAGACTTTCGTCTAAGATAGTTTGTCGAGGATAAACAAGGTCACCTATAGTATTCTCTTGGTATTTTGATAGTTCCTCTTTTGGAACATTCACTTCTAGGAAGATCCATTCTCTAAAAATGTACTAAATATTGTTAATGGTATACAAATTCTGTTTTTGATAATATTAAACCACTAAAACATTTCGTTTTTAATCTTTGATCAATCACATATTCTCACATTATTAATCACCTTGTCGGACATAGGTTTCGCAATTCATTTAATGATTGTCTTCCTGTCAGTCTATCGGGAACGTCATATGTAGCATTTTCATCTTTTTTAAATGCAACATTGATAAGGTCTATGCTTTGTTGCCTTGGCAAATATTTATCTGCTAGTAAAGCTAATATTGTGCAATCAAGCCCTCCAGAAAATAATACTCCAACTGTACAATGACTGCAGCCATCTCCTGCATCTTTCAAACAATTTTTACATTTATTTGGCTGTCTATTCAAACGCAGTTTAACACTCTTTTCTAAAAGTTCAGTCACTTTTATGACAGTTTCCTTTATTATAGGATGCTCTAATATTTTCTTCATTACTGTCAGTTTACATTTTATTTGACTAGCTGCTGATTCTATGCATTTCGCCACTTCATCCTGAAATTAATAATGATAACATTTCAGTTAAATACCTATACTTTAAAATGAATAATAATCAGATTAAAATCACATAGTAAAAATGATTAACCTCCTCTGTAAATTCCTCTTTGGTATACTCAAAATGAAATTCATCATCCGGGAGACTTTGTTGTATTCTCAGTTGTTGTAACCAATCTTCAATGATAAATTCCTCAGTTGAGCTTAGGTCATTATTCCATGGACACAGCTTTATTGTGTGTGTACTCAAATTTAATATTTGAATATGTGTTGCTGGTACTTCAATACAGTCATAATTTCTACCTAAAGTGTTACTGATAATAATGGAATTTTCACCTTGATGAAACAATAAAGTACTCCTTCCGATTCTGTCCCTCATGAAAAATATTTTTTTATTCAGTTTGTCATAGTATATTATGGCAAATGGTCCTTTTAAAGTTTTTAGTTGTTGTACTATATATGCTTCTGACGATTTTTCCTGTGATTTAAATTGAATGTCAGTAAGTTATCAGTCACCTAAGATAAAAAGTAATGTTTGTTTGTATTTTATGTGCATAAATAGCATTTGATTCTTGCAATTGCGGCAAAACTTTGTCAAGTTATTGCTTGCACTCGCGCGAGCACGAACTTATAAAATATATTGTAATAAAATCAATTCATTGCAAAAATAAAGGTTAGGTAAAATCTTACCATTGTATAGTTTAATTTTTCCATAATTACTGACGTATCGCTTACATTGCTGGGCCATGTTTCATCAAATATATCTCCATTATACAATAAAACACCTTGTTCTGTTTCTATAGGTTGAGGAGTAAGCTGTGGTCCTTGCATCCACAATACTGCTCCACAGAAAAATGCATTCATGTTGTCACCTATAGCCATTTCTAAGGTTTGAACGCAGTTAGGGCCTCTGTTTTTTAAGCGTTTTAAAACTCTGTCGTCCTGAAAGTATGTTTTTCTTGATAAGTAAATACAAAACAAATAACAAGGTTATTCAGCATGCTCTCAGTAATATTGATAGTATTTAGTTTACCTTGCTTGGTGTCTTGTTACAGAAACATATTTCACACAGTATTCCGCACATTGTAGAATCTGTAATTCACTCAAATATTTATAAACTATTCAACGCTACGGTGTATTTGCGAAAATGCGAAATAAACTTTCGAAAGCAAGCAATGTTTACATCAATCATCATCAATGACCATTGACTTATAAGTAGATGGACTGGAAATACCTACAAAAAAAAGGTGCCACAAAATTTCTCATAAAATGGCTGCACATGATAGGGATGTACCAATTAGGGAATATAGTGTTACTATAACAAGTATCGATACTAATACTACATAATAGTTTTACGAGTCATACTAGATATCACGTTTGAATCATATTTATAATTTACTAAGCACTTCTAAAAGAAAATTGTGATAGCTCGGCTAATTTGCATGACATCAATATAATTTATATCCTATGTTACTCGGTAAAGATGTAGCATTCTAATGGTAAAATAATTTTTATAGTAGTTCTTGAGTTAATTGTAACAAACACACAAATAAAAAATCAAATCTTTCCTCTAGATTATTTTTTAAATATGAAAACACTAACATTAATTGAGTATCGCACCTCGTTTTTAGTTATTCATTAAATAAAACTTCAGTAAAAATCAACATGTGTTTTATTTATTCAATAAGCATTTGGTATGAAAACAACAATATGCATATCAAAATAAAACTTAAACTAAGTACCTATTAATTTCTAAACAATGGTAGTTTGTTCAAAAACTGCTTTCCGAGGCACGAAGGAAACTCGGTATGTAATAGGTGGTCACCCATCCACAGTCCAACCTAAGCAAACACGAACACTTTGCAAGAATACCAGCGAATCGTAAAACGGTCGACTTCTAAGTAGATGGATACATTCCTCTTTGTGCATTGTTTACACAATTAGAAGGGGTAACTGCAATCACAGAAAACATATGACTCTTGATGTTGTTTTTTGATGGATGCCTGAAAAAAATAGGAATTTCGTTATGTAATATTTGTTTTGTATTGTGTAACGGGCTGGTGTCCGTAACTCCACGTCAAATTTGTCAGTCAAAACGCGTAAGTACCTAATTTGCGTGCGAACAATAAAAATCATATTTTTTCGAACCGATTAGCACACGTATGTACTATACCGATATCGTACCAGCACAGCGAAGGAACTAGTATCGGAAAATATTACAGCAACGGTACTACACTATTCCATCATGACATATTATTGTAAACAAACGAATGAAATTATGAAATTAAAAAAAGGTCTGTTGGACGAAAATAAGCCCAAATATGGACACTACAGCCATAAATTCACGATCCCTTAGCATTTTTTTCATCAAAAGTGTATTACTATATGTAATAATTCATGAAAACCGGCTACTAACCTGTGCAAAGACAATTTAGGTTGATTTTCCTTCTTTCTTGCACCACACTTCATAACACAACACGCAGGCATGTTGAATAGCTGTTTTCCACCATATACGTGCAATTTTAAAGATAAACTCTTCGTAAATTTTACACAAATCTCAATAAATGCAAAAGTAAACACTCATTTGACAGCAGAACTACCACAAAACTCGTCGCATAATATGGCGGATACGGCACTTACCTACAACTGTTACTACGTCACAACAAAATGTTGTCATTATGAGCAACAGCTGAAATATTGTTGTCTCTTTTATCAAATACGATTACCACATTCGATAGAATGAAGCAAAACGATATTTCACATTCTGTTTCGTATTTCACTCACATTTGTCTATGCAAATGTAGGTATAGAATATCGGGGCCCCTCCATATTTCTTTCTATCTCTATGTCAATGACAGAGATCACAGAGAGTTTTTTTTTTTTTTTTTTCCATTTGTTCCTGACGGAACAGGCTAAGGTCTGAGACCATGCTGCCTAGTCATTAGTTAGCATTTTTCTTGAGTAGGTTAAATCCAGTAAAATTCATCAGTATGATCACAGAGAGAGTCTGTCTGGCTTTTTTTTTTTTTTTTTCGAAATGTCATCTCGCAGTTCAACCTAGAGAGGTTGTCGTCTGCTTAACCGGACAATCCTGTGGGTACCTTAAGTGTAAGGCCTCCAGCCAGGGCATAAAACTTACAAACTAAACGACGACACGCTAAGGGCACCCCCTGCGGGGTACGGGCCTCGGCTTAGTAGGGCGTCGGGCGTCGCTGGGAGAGGACAGCAAGGGGACAGGGAACGTGCAGGAACTATAGGTGGCAGCACTGGGTCCATATTGGCTCACCTAAAGTTCTTTACCCGAAATTGTTCTTCCTAATGCAAATGATTTGTAATCCGAATGATCACTCTTCCTAAAATTTTTCATCCTAAAGTTTTCATTCATACTATTTGTAGTGCTACCGGCGATGTTCATAACACTCATGTTTCCGAAAATTGTAATTAATAATGTCATTAATGTGAATATATTTAAAGTCCTACTGTTTTTTATCCTAACTCTTTTAGCCCTAAACATAATTACCATAATATTTTCACTCAAACTCAGAAAGAAATATTTACCAAGTGTAATAAAAAATATATGTGGGTAGAAGATGATATTTATGGTTTTAATTTGAGGGTATGATTATTATTTGAGGGTATGCTTTACATAACGTACGCGTACTTATTACTATAACTATTCCTGAGAGAATTATGTCTAAAAAACCTTAGAAATATTAAGGTCGTTTCACTGATTTTTGTCTTAGATGAATGAAATTCAGGTCAGAGTGTCGTCTAGGGGGCGTTATGAAAAAGATACTAAAAAAATTTCGCGACCAATTTCGAGGTAGTTGGTCACAGTTCTAACCTAACCTATGGATATCTTTGCAGATACACACCGCTATAAATATATTTATGAAAACATTTAACTACTTGTACCGTACTATTATTTTGCATACAATTAACGAACCACCAGATTTAGCAAAATGTAACGGCAAAAAAATCACTTTTGGTTGCCAAAATTAGTAAATGATCACCAAAATTAATCCCCATTTTAGCGTGAAATGAGAACCAAAAATAGTTAAAAGTTAGTTAATGATCACCAGAAATTGAACTGTTATGCTCTTGCATCCGAGTCGAGGGAGACCCGGTCGACGGAGCACCGCTTCGCGGGGCTCCTACTTCTGAATGGTTTATAAAAAAATAACCACGAAGAGTATGGCGGGGTCTAATCGCTCGCTTCGCTCGCTCGTTCGACCCCGCCATACCCTTCTAACCTAACCTATCCGTGTCGGGGTGCCCCAAGTCAGCCTAGGCAAAACTAGTTTGTCATCAACCACCTCATTAAAATTTGGTGCTCAATTTACTAAATTTGGTGATCAATTGATATTTTAGGTGATAGGTGTTAGTGGTCACAAAGTTGATTTTGGTGGTCATTATATTTTCCCCCCTATTGTATATGTTATACATGTTATGTGAAACTATAGTTACGCAAAATTAATGTATATAATACTGATTATTATGAATAAAAAGAAATCTAAACAAAAAAGATATGTCTTTGAATAATAGTGTAAAAGATGGTTATGTTGAGAAAATATAGGAAAACAAATAAAAGTATAATACATGTTTATTGCTACTGACATTATGAAGTGGAATGCTTCGGAATTATGAACATTAGAGACAGAGTAGTTAGGAATTGTGATTGTTAGGATGAAAAATGTTAGGAAGAACATTTTCGGATTTCCAATTATCGGAGTTGAAAATTTAGGTGAACTTTGGTGCACCCGGCAGCACTAAATCGATAAAAGAGACACTAAGCGGACAGTAAAGGAAACTTATCAGCTGTGTCACGCAAAATGATCTCTTCATTATATTATTTTTGAATATGTTAGAAGGTATAAAATACGGGTTCCGGTCTATCAATATTGATCGTCAACGTAATCTTTAATAATATTAATTTTATATGTTTCGTCTACTTTCTCAGCTAAAAAATTGTGGAGCATGAAGTGGTGGCATATAGTAGCTTTCTTATTTTCAACACAATCATGTTTTAATGAAAGGGAACAGGGAATCCTTTATCAGCGAGAACAGTATCTCCAGGCTCTAACAAATCAATTAGTCCACAATCATTTGTTAGAAGAAATCACTAGAACGCCCTCCGTAGCATTTAGATACAAAACTTATGAAACCATAAGGAGTGCAGCCAACTAAAAACTTTATTGTAGAACCATGTTTACAATCTGAGTACATGTGGACTCTTTGTTTAATTAACTGTTGAGGAATATTCGGTGTGAACTTCAGTGCAGTCTACTAAAACGTGTGTGTTCGCTTTGCTGAAGTTTAAATGGTAGGTACTGGCATGAGTGGCATGTTTGCTTGAACGGTTTATTTTGAAGGACATTGATCTTTTTCAATGCAGAGTGTACCCAAAAGCAAGTTGTTTTAAAATGTTTTTCTTTACTGCATTTTTCCATTTTTTGCGTTTTTCACTTAGAAATGGTACGAGTAGAGTTTTAAGGACGCTGTAACATTTTCAACGAACTCAAATTTAGGTATCTATTGCCGCACACAGTAACATCACGCGTACGCACACATTGACCCACTCTGAGCGTTCGATTTTATACTTCACTTATATAATCTTGGTCCTTGATATTATTTTTTAATTTTATTGTAATAATGAATATGAATGTAATGTTTTCTTCGCTTAAATCAATAATATACACCCATATAACAACCCAAGAAAAGTATTAAAAGTTAAGTTCAACGACTGCTTGTCGCTCAAAAATAATATTATAATTTTAAAATTTTCTACGACATCGACAGTTCAAACGACTGTCACAGAATAACAAGTACAGAAGTGGCACTTCGCGCAACAATTAATAGGAATAGCGACTCTCGCTACTAAGCAACAAAGTGCAATTCAGCTCGCATAAGCGCTCAGTGCCTATCGCGATATTAACCTAAACGTTGCCGCTCTCTTCTAACGCGTAACTCGGTCGCTGTCTGGCGCGGAGTGACGCGCTAGCTGTGGCACTAGGGTTGTCGGCTTGCCGCTGCTACTATAATATTTAGGTATCGCTTACCTACCTAATTGACCACGTAATCTATCTATGTTTGATGCGTATGATTACACGGTCAATTAGTTAAATAGACAACGAATTTTTTAAAATCAATGAAAACAAACTAATCTTTAGGCTACTTAAATACCTCTTCGTTTAACATTCCTCATTAACTGACAATAATAATATTTTCACATTTTGCGTTAATTAAAAAGTTCGCAGAACAAAAATATCAAAAACTCTGGTTGTTTACATTTTCACTATAGGTACTAATTCTTAATTATCTCCTATACGCGAGAACCGATTTACATGATTAAAACGGATCAAATGGTTTTAGACCTAGACCTTTCATTTGACACCAAAATCATTACGATATCTCAACAAACAAAAAAAAATATTTTCAAGTTGCTCTCGTAATTTATCCAACATGTATGCGAATCGAATGAAACGACTAAAATGTCTTTTTATTGTACTTTTAGGGTATTGGAATAGTACTTTGTTCAACAAGGGGAGAAAGGGTTTGTAGTTTGAATTAATTTCATTTCAAATAGGAACATAATAAATAAATATCTTTTTGCAATTATCGAGAAAGTTGAACGTGGTCAAACAAATAGCGCGCGCGCGTGTCTTCTTTCGCTTGCGGCAGCCCTACTAGATTGGCCCTTCCGCAGGGGCCGCCGCCTGTAGGTATGTTTTTAATACCTACACGCGGAGTGACACAGGCCTGCGACTGTGAATGTCATGGTCATGATGTGACGTCATTTACCTCAATCTGCCTTACATCTAATAAAATAATTTTACTAATTGTATGTGCTTTATTCAAGCATAAATTGCAATAACAATATTATAAATAAAATATTCGTCAAACTTTAAGGACTTTTCAAGAAAAAGTGTTTTTTTTTTAATATAGACTTTGACGTCACTACCAGCGTTATCGAGGGACGATGTGTTTTGAGAGTGCGTTCCGTTTAACTAAAAACATGTTACATAAAACAATAAATTGTAAAAAAGTTATGTTTTAGAAACATAAACAAGTGAATCAAGTGATCCACAATGTTCTTAAGCACCAATACAAGGCATTTTTAATAAATAAATGAGATTTGTATTTCATGCATATTCCCTTTTGATTCCTGAACATTACTTGGATCTTTGAAAATGCACTTGGTAGTTCTGTTATTTAGTACCGTCGCACAGTGTGTTTTTACATACATCCGATTCCTGCGACCCCAAAAACCACAAAAATGACACCCATGACAAAAAGTTGTCAAATTTGTATCAGCGCCATCTTGGATTTCGGTTTTGTATCCATATTCGTCATACATGCATACAAACCGGTTAAAATCATAACTCTCTTCCCACCCATCCAATTCCAAACCTCACCGCCGACAGCTTGACCTTACTTAGAGCTGCTAAACACCACTCATCCATTTTGCAACCTTGTCAACAACTGCTTAACCTTACCCATCCAAATCCCGATCTTACTTAGAGCTGCTTAACCCCACTCATCCATTTTGCAACCTTGTCAACAACTGCTTAACCTTACCCATCCAAATCCCGATCTTACTTAGAGCTGCTTAACCCCACTCATCCATTTTGCATCCTTGTCAACAACTGCTTAACCTTACCCATCCAAATCCCGATCTTACTTAGAGCTGCTTAACCTCACTCATCCATTTTGCAACCTTGTCAACAACTACTTAACCTTACCCATCCAAATCCCGATCTTACTTAGAGCTGCTTAACCCCACTCATCCATTTTGCAACCTTGTCAACAACTACTTAACCTTACCCATCCAAATCCCGATCTTACTTAGAGCTGCTTAACCCCACTCATCCACTTTGCAACCTTGTCAACAACTGCTGAACCTTACTCATCCAAATCCCGATCATAATTTCTAAATCACATTCTACGTAATCTCTTTTTATTTCAGTTCGCAAAAGTATCAACTGATTCCAAGTACGTTATACGACGGCGACGGTACTCACACACGCATGCACAGAATGCACACTACAATATTTTCTAGTAATTTTATCGTATTTATTTTTTGCAAGACAGCGATACACCCGTCCGTCCAAGAGCGCTTCTGAGCGCGGAATCAGGGACGGTTACCGTTACCAGACAAATACCGGTAAAATTACCCAAACATTAACGTTATGCAACGTTAAATATTAACGTTAAACATAACGTTAATTTATAGGATTTACCGGTATTTAAGTAACGTTACTAATAACGTTAATTCAATAAAAACTAACAATAACTGGCGCGACGTTGCCAAACCGAACGCGGGCCGCGCGTCTTTTCGTTCGGCTCTGCTAATCAAAGCGGCAACATCTAGAATTTTACAACGATCGGACAGATACCTACGAAAACGCGACAAATTACGCGCGCTTACGCCGTTACGAGTGTTTCATTTCTTAGTAAGACCAGTACGTCATAAAAACATCGCTTACGCCAAATTAGTACCGTATATTATCTGTATTAGATTTGTTTTGTTGTTCTATTATTATAATTAGTTTTAGTCTCGATTACTTAATGGGTCCCGACTATTGCAGTCAATATATCCTGTTTCCTGAACTTGTTTTTTTCTTTTCAGTTTTATTTAAAGTTGTTCTGTAAGCAGTCGGGTTTTTATTTTTTTTAAATTATATATTTTTTAATATGATTGTAATTGTCTTGTTTGTTAATTTTTAATTATCTAATCTACAAGCTCAACACACCTGGCCTACATACCTACCGTACCTACCTACCCTGGTCTACCCATCCTACCTATCTACTCAACCTATCTACTATCAACTGAAGAAGTGGTGCAGTATTTGAAAGTGAAGACCAACTGGACTCTGAGGGTCAAAAAGTTGGAATCGCGCCATAACATCAACTTTAAATCTTTCGTGGTACGAGTTCCAACCCACCATCTGCAGACCTGCATGAAGGAGGACTTTTGGCCAAAGGGTGTCGTATATCGACGTTTCCGAGGACGGTTACGCGACACCACGCAGCGAAACACGACGCCGACAACGTTACATGTATAGTTTTAGTTTCTCATGGTTTTAAATATGTATTAGTTTACTGTTATTAGATGTTATTTTGTGTATTTTATCTATGGGCCCTGGTAGCCTGATAATAAAAAGATTATTATTATTATCTACCTTCCTATATACACAAATTACAAACTGCAATCTACACGGTCAAAATGTATGGAACAGCTGACTTAAAAGGGCAATGCAACTTTTCCCATACATAGCGCCATTATTTTTTTTCTTTTCGCCAAAGATGAAACCTAAGCCATATTTTAGGGGACTGTCTGAGAAAACAATACCTAAAAAAAATGTGTGCGTAACCCTGGCAAAATGTTGTGGATTCGAGAGATGAGATCATAAAAAATAATTAGTGTATCATGCGGAGCAATTTGTTTAATAGTAGCAAAGTTTGTGTGAATTGTAGTTTTAAAGTTATTTGAGAAAAATACATTTTGCTGGAGTAACGTTTGAAACGTTATCCTGGCAAAATCGATTTTCAAAAATTCGTTCAGCCTGGAACCAAATACATGATTAGATAGCTTTTGTTGCGTAGTAATGTAAATAGCAAAATTTGTGTGTGGTATGGTTCTTGAGTTATTTAAGATTTTGCTGTGGAACCGTTTTGGGATTTCCCAGGTCTCGAAAATGGCTCAACGCAGAAGATTGAAAAAAATACCACTTTGAGACCTTAATTTGTTTAAATTTTCTTTAACATTCGTTTTTGATTTGGTTGTCGTAAACCAATGGAATTAAATAGTTTCAAAAATCAGATTAAAACGGATTTGCAAGTAAACCAAAATACTTATAACCAAATAAACAGCTGTAAAAAATACCCATGGTAGACACTAATCACGTCAAGTAAAATAGATTATGTAACTTTATACGATATGAAGATAAAAAACAAGATAATGTCAGCAATTCTCTAATAAGCCGACCAAATCGAAAAGGTCACGAAAAAGCGGCCGCACTATACATAATCGTAACTATCTAAAATGAATGGGATAATACGGATGTTTTGTTAGTACAGTTGCGTACGTACGTTGTTGTTACTGTTGCGTAGATTGCTGGTCATGGTGTTCATTATTTTTATTAAAAAATCAGTCTCTTACAGATTATTGTAAATCTTTGCCTTAGCATTAACATATTGAGGAAAAATCTCAGATAAGTTGAGTACGTACTTAATTTTAATATTTGACATAAATGTTTTTCTGTTTGTCAAGTAAATCTTAAAACTTAAAATACAATGTTGATTCATAGTTTGTACAATTTTCCTTAAAACAAACGGCGTAGATTTCGCACAATCAGTGCGAAATCTACGCCGTTCAGGATGTTAAACTGATACTTTTCTGTTAGCTCATGAACGAATGATCCTTCGAAAACCAA
Source organism: Xestia xanthographa (assembly GCA_905147715.2). Taxonomy (NCBI): domain Eukaryota; kingdom Metazoa; phylum Arthropoda; class Insecta; order Lepidoptera; family Noctuidae; genus Xestia; species Xestia xanthographa. The sequence goes on from LR990655.1 coordinate 8,288,571, forward strand.
TTTGTCAAAAAAGTACATCTGCCTTTGGAAAATAAGCCATTAAAGTCATGTTCTGAATTTTTTTTGAAAATTCTCTTTTTTTTCAAGGGAGGTTTCTATATCTATTTATTTTCTATATGCAGGAAAATAAATGTATGGCACTTGTGCAAATTACAGAACTGATCGTTCATTGTCTCATTAGTTTTCCAAAATGGTGTCACAGTACACTTCCCTATTAAGTGAATATACAAAACAACGATATTTTCTGAGAAGGTAGTTTTTTAATAAAAATGGGTAGTACAGTTTTTTCGATGTACCTACGTCTTCATTGTTGCAGATTTTTTGTTACCGCTATGTGATGTTAGCTGTTTGACTTAATGCGTCGGATCCTGGTCGATCAGATCAGCTAAAATCTGTCTCTCTCTTGTATTTTAACATATTCTATCAGATAGTTAAAGCTGTAATTTTTAGCTATTAGAAAAGTATCAGTTTAACATCCTGAATGACGTAGATTTCTCACAATCAACACTTTATGGTGGAGGTGATAAAGTTTCAAAAACACTTTAAAAGATCGATTTCTCAAAAACTACCCAGTTGTGGACCCCGACCCGAGTTATCGGGGTCAAAATTGTAACAAATAAGGTCTAATAATAATATAATAATAATATCTTTATTTGTATAGAATGCAGGTGTTACAATAATGGTGTTAGTTTCAGAAATATTCCCAGTACATTCTGCCTGTTGGCATACAAAAATACATATAGTGGTTAACTTACAGATAATTTATAAACTAGGTAAGTACAAGTTTACTTAAATTCAAAGTGAGAAACATGGATCAGCTAAGTCTAACATTATTTACATAATATATGAGTTAAAGTGAAGCAATATTACAATTCATCATTTAGAAAATGGGTAACAGAGTAATAACATTTCTCTGTCAGCAACAACGACAGTAGTTTCTTGAATTTTATTAAGGGCTGATCTTTAATACAATTTGGCAATTTGTTAAAGATAATAGGTGCCATACCCATAACGTTTTTTTTAAGCAAAGCAGTGTTATATCTACCAGTACACAACAGACTCTGATATTTTGATCTCATGGCAGTAGATCGCATCCTCGTATCATTTAATGCAGGAAATAGATGCTTGTTAGTTCTAACGAATATAGATACTTCGAGAATGTAAAGACTAGGAAAAGTTAGTATTTTGTGTTTCTTGAAAAAAGGAATGCAACTATCTGTAACCTTGAGATTGAAAATGGATCTTATGCACCGTTTTTGGGCTTTAAATATAGACTCCCTTTCGGAACAATTACCCCAGAACACTACACCAAACCTTAGAACAGAGACCACCAAACCGTGATATGCAACCATTAATGTATCAATGTTTCTAGTATCACCCATTTGAAGGCCTGCACCCAATTACCAATCATATCTGTATATCAACATTTATATCGTTTTCTATGTCAAGAATGGCATGAAATTGCGCGCGCGATTTCGAATATCTAAGCATTTTTTGAGAGCAGCGGTTTACAGCGTTTACAAACAGTAAGTCATGGGTTCAAACCCAGACAGGCACATTATGTAATTAATTTCATCACCACTGCTCTCAAAACGGTGAAGGAAAACAACGTGAGGAAACCAGCATTTCCTAGAACCAAATTTCGAAGACATGTGACATCTACCAATCCGCACTGGGCCCGCGTGGTGGATTACAGCCCATTCCCTCTCATAGAGAGGAGGCCTGTGTCCCAGCAGTGGGAACATTAATAGGCTGATGATGATGAAGTATTTTTTTACATTTTCCAAATTAATAAATTGGCGCTTCCTGCCGCCCTCTTTCGTATACCGCCTGGGGCAATGGCCCCCACCGCCCCCCCAAGCTTCGCTACTGTAGTGGTTATTTCAACATTACATGTGACTATTACAGGTGATCAACGTGTGAACCACGCGTCGTCAATCAAAATCACACTAAAAGTATTTACTGAAATTATTACTTACCTTTTTAAAGTTACTTTGACTTTAAATAATTACTTATGATCCATTAAATTGTTAAACTACTGTTAATTAACATGATTTTCATTTATAAAATAGAAAACTAGTAGAAAATGTGTAATATGGTACCTGCACTTCGAACATTAAAAAATCGGTTACACGTAAAACGTTTTTCTGCTTAACTGTACAAAACATCGGGCACTAAGTTTATTTGCGAAGACTACTCGTACGTATGGTGCGGCCGCTTTTACGTGACCTTTTTAATTTGGTCGGCTTATCAGAGAAGTTCTGACATATTCTTGATTTTGATATAACTTTCATTACAGCCGTAAGTGGAAGTAGAAATTAACAGGAATCAGGAATCAGGTTCATGAATCATTTTAATTTGTTTAAAGTATGCCACGTTTTTTAATGTTTTGGGAACTGCGTATTTCATCGCTAAAGTACGACAAGTCTAAAATTAATCAATTTTGTTTTTATCTTCATATCGTATAAAGTTACATATCTATTTTACTTGACGTGATAAGTTTCTACCATGGGTATTTTTTACAGCCGTTTATTTGGTTATAAGTGTTTTGGTTTACTTGCAAATCCGTTTTAATCTGATTTTTGAAACCATTTAATTCCATTGGTTTACGACAACCAAATCAAAAACGAATGTTTAAGAAAATTTAAACAAATTAAGGTCTCATAGTGGTAATTTTTTCAATCTTCGGTGTTGAGCCGTTTTCTAAATCTGGGAAATCCCAAAACGTTACCACAGCAAAATCTTAAATAACTCAAGAACCATACCACACACAAATGTATATCCGTAAGGATTGAGGAGCCATTTCTTGTAGCTTAATGAAATTAATATACTTATTTAGTAGTAAGTTTTAAAAAATTGTAGGATCGAACCTCGATTTTGTAGTATAATACTTCAAAAGTTATATAATCATAAAGGTGGCACCTCAATCTAAATGTTTGGATTGAGGAGCCACGTCAAAACTTCGAACATCATGGATTAATATTTATCATAATTTAGTATGATTTTGTAGCATTTGAGAGTAGTTAGTAGACAAAATCTGATCACGGTTGTATTAAAATTAAAAAAGTTACTATACATTATGTATGTGGCTCCACAGACTGTAATACGACTCATCATTTTTCAAAGAAGCAGTTGTTCAATTAATGCGCAATTTATTTGTTCTTTAGTAGTAAGTATATTAGATTTGTAGGACAAGATTCGTTAATTAAAAATGAGTGAATTGGGAGCTATAGCACATTTTAACTGGCTGACGTTACTATACACGAGAGATCCCAACGTTGATCTGTAGCTACCTGAGATCACAACGGAATCTCAAATCAGTTACACTAACATTTAGTAGTAAATGTCTTCTAAATACATTTGTACAGAACAATATTGTATATATTCGATACCTATAAAACAAATTACTTTTCGTTATGCCTTAAGAATTCGCTGTTAAGGGTGACCATGGTATATGAATGAAACCAGGATAACTAGTTTTTTAAATTTTATTTAGTAACAAATCGACAATGGTGTCGATTCTGTTGTGCACAAACTACACTTAATTTAGGCTATTGCTATCTTCTTCTCTCTAAATAGAACGAGAAAAAGACGGACGTCATTTAGAGCTGTCAAATTTAGTTGAAACCTAATATTTCCATACAAATGAAGGGTGCACGTAAAAACGTGTCGACTAAAAACACGGTGAAGCGCAAGGCATAAACTAGTTTGACATCTCTAACTTAGTTCATAGCTATAGCCGTCCTTTTCTCGCACTGCCTTTTAGTAAAAGATAGCAATAGCCTAAATTAAGTTTAGTTTGTGCACAACAGAATCGACACCAATGTCTACTTACTACTAAATAAGTATATTAATTTAATTAAGCTACAAAAAATGGCTCCTCAATCCTTACGGACATACAAATTTTGCTATTTACAAACATTTACTACGCAACAAAAATAATCTAATCATGTATTTGCTTCCGGGCTGAACGAATTTTTGAAAATCGATTTTGCCAGGATAACGTTTCGAACGTTACTCCAGCAAAATGTGTTTTTCTCAAATAACTCTAAAACTACAATTCACACAAATTTTGCTACTATTAAACAAATTGCTCCTCATGATACACTAATTATTTTTATGGTCTCATCTCTCAAATCCACAACATTTTGCCAGGGTAACGCACACAAAAGGAATTGCTCTAAAGAGAGTGAAAACCAAAATGTGACCAGCACGCCACGGTTGTGACTGGGTAATTTATTAGTTATTACGTTAGGAAATAAAACAAAATTATTTACATGTCAATTATTTATTACTATTTTAAACGTGTCTTATTTTTTTTCGTGTTATTTAGTTTGAGTGACAAATTGTATTTCCGTCTCATGGCCTAGCATCTTCTAGAAATGTGATGATTTTGGCATAAACATTAGGCAGAATGCAGGGTCCTAAGTCTTCTAAACTTGACTCCACTAATTTAGCAAAATGGTAGTTCATATTTTTGGGGTCAGCTTTCGTTTGGGTACATGCTTTGCAGTTTTCGTATATATTCCCTGTCATTACCGACATTACCGCTGCTGTTTGGCTGGATTTTTCAGCAAGTCCTTCGAGATTTTGTTTCTTCGTTGGCCTTGCTGAAATTGATTGAGATTGGGACATAACATCCCAATCATCTTCGTGAAGGCTCGGGGAGACAGTGCGTCTATATAACCGTATACCATCTGTAAAGAAAAAATACAGAACTTATTACTTTTATTAGTACCTACACATTCGTAGCTGCTACCGCCTCGAGGAATGGGCCATTCGAGGCCATTCCGAATGGCTGTGCAATGGCATGGCATTGTTGGCCACGAATGGCCCATTCCTCTACTAGCGGTAGCTATACTAGTTACCTACATATTAATTTTAAAAACGTTGATAATAATGTGTTTTTTACTCGTGTGTTTTCTCAAGTGATAAAGAAAACTGAATTATTTAGGTACTTATAAAACTTTAGATGTAAATACGATAACACCGTTTCCTGATGTAAATACCAAAATACTTACCGTTTCCTGCCATTTCACAATTTGTTAGATACACTCACCAATCACTAATTCACTAGGTAATTCATACACTCGCGACTGTGCGAGCGCGAGCGCCACCAACACCGTTAGAAAGAGATAGGCGTATAAATTACCGATATAAGTATCGTTACTTTTACCGATACTAATTTTAGTTATTAGGTAACGTTAACGGACTTACGGGTATCGTTATTCATATCGTTACTTTTTTATCGTTAACATAACGGTATTTGGTAACGTTACAAAAAAAGTAACGGTAATTCGGTCCCTGCGCGGAATGATGAACCGCGAGTGCAATTTGTATGGAGAAACTGGAAAATGTTTTTATTTTAGCTAATAATTGGAAAATATGTTGATTTTGATACAAAAAAAATAGCTACATAGTTAGTTAGTTATATATACCGCAATTTATTATAATTTTTAAGATAAAATATGCTGTAAAATTACCTAAAAATTGCACCTATTCTGACCCTACTTTTTACAAATTTCTGCGATTATTGTGATGGGAAAAACGTATTTGTGCGAAAATTTTATATGACGACATACAATTTTTTAGATGGAGATCTAGAGATGAATATATTATCTTTAAATTAAGACAATGAAATCTTCACATATGTGATTGCTCATACATTAAAATGGTACCTGAAAAACACTGTTATTTGTAGAAAAATGTTATAGCGTCCTTAATCTTTGGATTTATTATTTTACGCTATTTGATTAATTATCGTTTTTGTGGATGTACTGGTACATCCAGAAATGCAATAATGCAATAAGATCAGCTAGAATAATGTTTTTCACAAATAAAATTAATTCTGTTTACTTGTTATAAAATAATGTCAATAATGTCAAGTATTAATACAGTACAAGATTCGGATTGGCGACGCCAGTTGGCAGCACCGTCGTTGTGCACGTGTCCTACAGGCTGGATCTGAGTGGGGTCTGATGAAATAAGTTTTAAACTCATGAGCATTAGATTTAGCTATTGTTGCATCTATGTAATTTGTAATTCGTGGGATTTTTTTATGGGGTAAATATTTGCCGGGAACAAAATACGCTAATATTGTTAAAGAGGTTGTATGCCTGGCAGCCCCGGATCTTGAAATTTTTCGAGGCGGGGCAAAAACTAAAAAATGCCGCCCCCGCCCGTCTATATTTTTATTTTTATCATCATCATTATTTCACCCATCAGACGCCTAATGATGGCCATAGGCCCAGGGGTGGACCGTGAGTTTGTTGGGCCCTGGGCTAATACTACTTGGGGCCTGGCCAAGGGCGTCGCCAGCTTTTGGGCCAGAAGGGGGGCTTATCAGAAGGGTGCGATTTGTAAGTTTACTATTTACGGATGTAGCTGAAGTGCATATAGCCACTTCAAAAACGTTAGCACCTCCGTGACCTCGGATTGGTTAGTTTAGGTTTTGAAGAGTTATTTGAAAAGGTGAGGCACTAAATAAAAATTTGATTCTTAAGTAGATGCTACTAAATCAATTTAGGGAGACAATTTAATGACAAAGAGGAACTATGACTCCAAGAGCGAGCGAAGCGAGCTCGAAAATTTTAACATCCTACTTTGGACAGATTAGAATTATGTCGTCACTTCATACAGGAGTGACTTGGTTGACTTTCAAAGTTAAGATGTAAGAAGAACTTGATTGCATGAGCGAGCGAAGCGAGCTCGAAAATTTTACGTCTTTTCTCAGAAGAGAGAGATCTAAATCGATGGGCTAGTATGCATATGGGGTGTCTGCAGGGCGCTCCTTCTTCTTCAACAGGAACAGTTTTCTAGTCTTCAACAGAAATCAACTCATCATTATCGCAACTTTGACCATTGTCTGCCAAGCTGGAATTAGCCGCCCCCTAAACTTGCCGCCCGGGGCATGGGCCCCGGCTTGCCCCCCCCTAGATCCGGGCCTGATGCCTGGTAACTTTGTCTAAAAAAAGATGTATGTCACATTGAAAATTATTGAAATAAAAAAGTCAACCTTTTTGCGAGTTTTACTAAAATTTGTTCACGAGATATTTCCAATAGGTTATGGGCCCAGCCCGTGCCTCGTTAATGCGTAGGGCAGTTATATATAGTAAATTCAACTAGATAAAAAGATGGAAAGTTCAACGAGTGCGATCAAAAAGCTCACAGGCTGAAATAATTATGGCAGTTGGGCCTTCAGCATCGAAATGCTATTAATAGATGCGGGGCTCTGGGACTGTGTGAGTGAAAATTTCGTTACTACCAAACCTGAAGACCGAAAACGCGACAAAAGGGCAAGGGCAAAGATTTGCCTGTCAATCGCAGAGCAGTGCATCACCATTGTCAAGAATGCCAAAACCTCATGGCAAGCATGGAATGCGCATATGCTGACTGTGGTCTATTAAGAGGTCTGCTGCGGAAGTTATTTTCATTGAAACTGGATAATTTCCAAAATATGGATGCCTACGTCAATGAAGTGCAAGCTACGCATCAAGCCCTGGAGGCAATCCAAGCTGCACTGAATGATGAATTCATCGCGGTTATTCTCTTGGCTGGTTTGACGGATTCTTATGACCCTTTGGTGATGGCCATGGAACATTCTGGTAAGGAATTATCATCGGAGAACGTAATAGTGGCTCTTCTGCGTGAAGGTCACCGACAGCAAGTGAATGATGATAAGGACGATACGGTGTTAGCTAATGTTGCAGGTGGTAGTGGTAGTGGTAGCGCTCGTAAGAAAATAGTTTGTCATTTTTGTAAAAAGAAAGGTCACTTTAAATGGCAATGTAAGCTCTTCAAAGCCAAACAAGGAAAGACAGAGAGCAATTTAGCGGCTGTAGGCAGGATTATTGATGATGATTCTACAGATTATGTTACTTTACTTACCGCTAGTGGGGATAATTGCTGGGTGGTAGACAGTGGCGCGACATCACACATGACATCAAATAAGTCTATTTTAACACCTCTAGCAAGCAGTTCGAAAGCTGTTACTTGCGCGAATAATGACAAAATAGTATCTACCTCGCAAGGTACTGTGAAGTTGGACGTACGGCACAAGCGACGTCCATTAGGACTAACAATGAATAATGTGTTGTTGATTCCAGAACTAGTCACCAACTTGATGTCTGTTGGCAAGTGCACTGATAATGGCAAGGTTGTAGTGTTTGACAAAAATCATTGCAGAGTTTTCGATGGCAATGTATCTGTGGATGGGAAAGTATTGTTTTTTTTAGCTTCACAGATTTTGGAACTGGTCCATAGTGACGTTGCGGGTCCCATTGAGTTGGAGTCATGGGGCGGTATAAGATACATACTGCTATTCGTTGACGACTATAGCAGGAAAGTTTATGGCTATTTGCTGAAATGCAAATCAGAAGTTTTCGGGAAGTTTCGTGAGTTTCAGGCATTAGTTGAAAATCAAACGGGCCAAAAGATTAAGAAGTTAAGAAGCGACAATGGTGGCGAGTACACCAGTAAGGAATTCCAGGATCACCTAAAAAATCGTGGAATTCAACATCAGACAACTATAGCGCACACTCCACAGCAAAATGGAGTTGAGGAGAGAACCATCCGGACAATCGTTGAAAAGGCAAGATGCATGCTAGCAGAAAGCAATCTCAATAAAAGATATTGGGGTGAAGCAGTTCTAACGGCGATTTATCTGAAAAATCGCTCGCCTACTATGGCTATTTTGCAACAGGTCCCTGAACAGGTGTGGACCGGAAAGGCAGTGGACCTTTCGCACTTAAAAGTGTTTGGTTCAAAGGCACAGGTTCTTATTAAGGATGGAAGCCTCAAAAAGTTTGATCTCAAGACACGAGAACTTATATTTCTTGGCTATAGGGAGGATCAAAAGGGGTTTAAGTTTGCTGATGTTAAGAATAATCCAAGGCGGATTATTGTTGCTCGGGATGCCGTGTTTGATGAGAGGTTACCAAATCAGTCCAAGGACAATATGGATTTTCTCGGACCTCCAAACAAATCGCTAACTAAGATGCCGGTGGTGGATGTTCCTGAAGAGTTTTTCGTAGTCCCCATTACAGGAGGGACTACCGGGGCTATGGAAACTGAGGAGAAAGTTCCAAGCCAGAGCGTACCAGCTCCAGCAACCGGGTCCACCATACCCGAAAACGTTGTAGTTGAATCTGAGGAGTTCCATGATTCAATGGATTCCATATCCGATTCTGACAGAAGCGAAAAACGAGAAGCTGAACCAGCTGTAGATGGGCCTCGATATCCTCAAAGGACCAGAGTTCCAAATAGACAGAAAGATTTTGAATATAATTTTCTCAGCTTGCATGATCCTGTGTCGGTACAGGATGCAATGGACCGCGGAGATAAGGACCTGTGGTTGGATGCGACGAAGCAAGAGTACGACTCGCTCATCGAGAACGGAACCTGGGAGCTGGTGGATCGCCCAAGAGGAGCGAACGTAGTCAAATGCAAGTGGCTATTTAAGCTGAAGATTGGCGCTGATGAGACAGTGCAGCGCCACAAAGCAAGACTGGTGGCTAAAGGGTATTCCCAGAAGTGGGGGAGGACTACTCCGAAACGTTTGCACCAGTGGTTAAACTGTCGTCGGTCCGACTACTGCTGGCGCTATCGGCAGAAATTGGATTAACAGTACATCATATCGATGTCACAACCGCTTTCCTGAATGGTGATCTTGCTGAAGACCTGTATATGGAACCGGTATATGGATGAAGGCCTCTGGCCAGAGGCCTTCATCATGAGGGGGAAAGAAGGAAAGGTTTGCAAGCTGAAAAAGGCCATTTAAGGTCTGAAGCAGGCAGCACGATGTTGGAACGTGAAGGTTCACGCTCACATAATTGAGATCGGGTTCACGAGGTCAAAATATGACCCATGCGTATACCTGAAGAAGGTCAAAAGCTAATTTCTCGCAATTGCCTTATACGTAGACGATTTCTACATTTTTGGGCATGATATTGACGAGATTCAGGCCGTGAAAGCAAAGATTGGGGACGCCTTCAAAATTAAAGACTTGGGATTGGCAAAGGACTGTCTGGGCATGGAGCTCACGCAAGGGAAGGGATAAGTGGAGCTCAACCAAAGACACTTCATAAAGAAGGTCCTCCAAAAGTATAAAATGGAAGATTGCAAAGTTGTTGCGGTTCCTACAGAGACTAATCTCAGATTGGAGAGAAAGGCGATCCAACTGTAGATATGAGCTACCAGGAGATTGTGGGTTCACTCATGTACCTGTCCTGTGGCACACGACCTGACATCACATTCATAGTGAGCTACCTGAATCAGTTTAATTCTTGTTGGAATTCGACTCACATGGCTGCACTCAAGAGAGTACTGAGGTCCCTAAAGGGTACAGTAGATCACAAATTGGTCTACAAGAAGACAGGCAATCCTCTGGTTGCATATGCGGACTGGGGTGCCAACGCTGATGGACATTCGTTCATAGGCTATATGCTTACCCTTGGCAGTGCTGCGGTTTCCTGGCAGACCCGTAAGCAACGTTGCGTCGCCCTCAGTACGGCTGAAGCAGAGTATAGGGAACGTGCACAACGACGGTGCTGCCAACTGGCGTCGCCAATCCGAATCTTGTGCTCTGTACATTGACTTTTCTAAAGGCGGCTCTACACGTTGGCGAAGATATTGGCGAATGTATTGGCCAATACGAATTGGCCATCGTGTAGAACGAGGGTTGGTGATCTATTGGTAGGTATTTAGACTGTTGGTCCACGCATTGGCACAAGATCCGTGTGGTGTCGGTTTTTCGACGCAGATCAAAGGGTTTATGGCGTGATTGTGGCACAGTGTTGGCGCACCGTCCACACGTTGGCGATGCGTTCAGTTTGCAACGAGTGGCCACACTGAGCGGACGTATGAAGTATTTGTTAATAGCAATTTAAGTACGATAATGGCAACTATGAGCAATGAAGAAACTTTTCGCTTCATAGAACTTTATTAAGCTGAAAACTGTTTATGGAACCCAAAAAATAAAAATCATAAAAATAAAAAGTAAAAAAAAAACCGGCCAAGTGCGAGTCGGACTCGCACACGAAGGGTTCCGTACCATTGACTATATTTAGTATTTGTTGTTATAGCGGCAACAGAAATACATCATCTGTGAAAATTTCAACTGTCTAGCTGTCACGGTTCATGAGATATAGCCTGGTGACAGACAGACGGACAGACAGCGAAGTCTTAGTAATAGGGTTCCATTTTTACCCTTTGGGTACGGAACCCTAAAAAAGTACCTACTAATTTATTAAGTAGATAGTAATGTACCTATGTCTGTATGCTGAAACCTTTGAAACATGGCAACCACAGAAATAAATGAAAATAACAGCAAGAAGTGTATGTACCTCGCGTGCCAAATTTTTTGCAAATTTTAGCTTAATTGTCTCAAATTTTGGGGGCGAAACTCAGACAGGGGAACAAGTTCTGTTAATTTTTTTTTTTAGGTATTATCGGCATTTCAATATATTCCTGTGATCGCAACTGATTTTCATGCGGCTTTTAAGATACAATATTATGTCCAACGAGCGAAGCCGGGGCATATTTTTTTTTGTTTTTTAGCGTGGTAGGATCATCAAATTTGTTCTAACCCCGGGCAGGGCGGGAGGGACTGTCAGACTCGTACTGACTAAAATCCACGGTGTCCTTCAATAGCCCTTTATGTTCCGGGGTCACGGTAATGAGATGAGTCCCGCGACCCCGGCAGGCTTTGGCCCTCCAAAGGGGGGGGCCCGTCATAATGCTGACGCTCTTTGAGGCGTCGTTATTGTCGTCCGCACATTGGCCCGAACCGAAGCAAACTGATCGACCTCCCAACGTGTGGACACGATCACAATCTCTTGGCAAACATCTTTGCCACAACGTTCGCCATTAACTTCGCCAACGTGTAGAGCCGCCATAACAAGTAAACAGAATTAATTTTATAGTGAAAATTAATTAACTAATCATAATGCATTGTTGCATTTCTGGATGTAGGTACCAATACATCCACAAAAATGAAAATAAATCAATTAGCGTAAAATTCTATTACTTTCCAAAGAATACTACTATCATACCATGTTTTGGTAAAAAACGCAAAAAATGGATAAACGCAGTAAAGAAAAATATTTAAAAACAACTTGTTTTTGTTACACTCTGCATTGAGAAGGCCCTCAAAATCAACCGTCCATGCAAACATACCAGAACCATTTAGACTTCACCATACACGTGTTCTACTAGACCGCACTAAATAAAGTTCACACCGAATATCCCTCAAGCTCAACAGTTAATCAAAGACTCACAGAATATAAACATGGTTATACCCACAATACCTAATGTTTTTAGTTGGCTGCACTCCTTTGGTTTTTTAAGTTTTGTATCTAAATGCTACGGACTGCATTTTATTGATTGCTTCATCAAATGATTGTGAACTAATTGATTTATTAGAGCCTGGAGATACTGTTCTCGCTGCTAAAGGATTCCCTTCCATTATAACATGTGTTGAAAATAAGAAAGCTATCTTAGTTATGCCAGCCACCATGTCTTCATACACCACAATTTTCATCAGAAAGTAAACGAAAAATATAAAATTCATATTATTAAACATTTATATTACGCTGACGATCGTTATTGATAGACCGGAACTCATATTTTATACCTTTTAGCATATTCAAAAATAATATAATCTAAGAGACAATTTTGTATAAGTAAATTGAAAGCACGATGAGAAGTGATAAGTTTCCTTTTCTGTCCGCATAGTGTCTCTTTTGTCGATTAGTGCTGCCACCTATAGTTCCTGCACGTTCCCTATATCGCTATCTACGAAGCAGCGAAAGAGGTAGTTTGTGCCAAAGGTCTCTACCATGAACTGACAGGTCAGAATAATACAATTGATCTGTTCAGCGACAGTCAAAGTGCTATAAAATTAGTGTACGTGCCAACAGCACTGACGTATAAATCATATGGACTTGAAATGTTTGACTATAGAAAATACAGTTATACAAATATGAGGCATATCGACACCGAAATCATAAAAATACTGTTATCTCTTTTTAACTTTTAGAATTTTGCATAAGTGAAAAAGGATAACAGTGTTTTTGACAGTTACTATAATAGCAAACCTTCATTCCTAGCGTCTTTGAAATACCTATTTGCGGCCAGGCCGCCATTTTATTTTCCCGCTGTTTGGCTATTGCTATCTTTTTCTCTCTAATAAAACGGGAAAGAGACGGACGTAAATTAGAGCTGTCACATTTAATTGAACTAATATTGTCGATGTCGACTAAAAACACGATGAAGCGCAAGGCATAAACACATACACTGCCCTTTTAGTAAAAAATGTCGATTCTCTAATTTTAGATTAGTTACTGAACCAGAGAATCGGCAGCAATATCATCCAAACTAAACATGCAAAATGTTAGCTTAATCAAAAACCGGGAAGTCGGTGAAAAATAACTTTTAAGATTTGCTTACATAGTTATTTTGTTAGTTCTAAACAAGTGAAGCTAAGAAAAGTGTGATAAAAATACTTACCCGTTGATATTGGACCGTGACAACGTGAAAACATTCTCACAATCTTTTATCTAACATCGATTGTAGAGAAATATCGATATGGGCTACCCTATTAGCCGCCATTTTATTTTCCCTCTTTAATGTAGGTATGTCCACGTTTTTCTTGTAGGTATGCCAAGTCCATAGGATTTATACGTCAGTGGCCAACAGTCGGTAGGAGGTCTAAGCATATAAACATAAGATACCATTATGTGAGGGAATTGGCCGAGGCAAATGAAATCTGTATCAAATATTGTAAGACTGATGAGATGCCCGCTGATATCTTCACAAAAGGACTTACTAGAGCTAAGCAGGACTAGGTATTTAAATAAATATATAGGCATACAGTGGGGGTGCTAAAGAGGTTGTATGCCTACATTGGTTGCTAGGTAACTTTGTTTATAAAAAGATGTATGTCACATTGAAAATGATTGAAATAAAAAAGTCAACCTTTTTGCGAGTTTTACTAAAATTGTTCACAAGATATTTCCAATAAATATAAACACTTCTGTCATCCTTTTCATCACTGGACGAATCGTCGTTCTCTATCTCAAAATCTGAGTTATCAGAGTCGATAGAGTCACAGTCAACCAACATAACTTCCATTTTCAAAAAAAATAGGTCTTGTGAAAGGTTTTGGTTTGGGGTTATGTTCACTGTCAACCTCAGTATTATATATAACATCATTGACTGTCAACGCGTTCACGAGCGTTCCGTAAGAACGGGAGAACAGACGAGAACTTGTGTTGACTCCACACTCGCATGTTTCTCAGTAGCGAGTCTTGTATTTTATAGCGGTAAGGCGGTACACAGTGGTTAACTTTTTTTTCTGATTCTTATAATTCGGGTTAGGCTTGTTAGAATATTGTATTTGATACCAAATTGTAGCGAATTTATCATAGTTTAAGAGTGTATGATGTTTTTTTAAATAGTGTAAACATAATTTACATACAAGAGAAAAAAATGGAAATTAATCCACTGTGTAACGTGAGGTTTCTACAGTGGCTCATCCTAAAGTACACTATGGATCATGTAGTACACAGTGAATAATTAGATGTAGACCTCAAAAATTAAACAAACGATATACTTCTCAAATCAGTTTTATTCGACCTTGAAAAAACCATGGTCTAAAAAAACAAGGTCTGGCATTCCGGGAGTGACACATGTTTACGTCACTATTCAGTTGCCACTTTATTGCAACAAAACACTAAATTATGGAAACATTTTCGGCCACCATTATGTTTAAAAATATATATAAGCATTTAAATAGTTGTTTTCGTTTGCCTGATCAAACGAAAAAATTCAATTTAATGAGACACTAAAGTAATTGTAATTTAAAACTTTAATGTTTGATCGGATTCGCACAGGTGGTTAGGGAGTTATTATTTCACACTACTGGTAACACAGAAACGGGCTGTCTCATTGACATTCCGCCATTTCGCCGTGTATCGCTATTCTTTTTTAACACGTGTGCCTGTCTCGCTCAGTGCCAGTGCAAATAGTGATTCCCAAACTGTTTAGTGTTGATGACGTAGACTTGTGTCACCCACATGACCTCTGTGTCTCGGAATGCTATACCTGGCGAAGTATATTATTATACCATGGAAAAAACAAAATATAGCATCTTTTGTTAAACTTATCATCAATAAAATCGAACACAACAACATTATCGTAAGAAAAAAAAAACCGGCCAAGTGCGAGTCGGACTCGCGCACGAAGGGTTCCGTACCAACTATTATAAAAAAATCACGTTTGTTGTATGGGAGCCCCCCTTAAATATTAATTTTATTCTGTTTTTAGTATTTGTTGTTATAGCGGCAACAGAAATACATCATCTGTGAAAATTTCAACTGTCTAGCTGTCACGGTTCATGAGATACAGCCTGGTGACAGACAGACGGACAGATGGACAGACGGACAGACAGCGAAGTCTTAGTAATAGGGTTCCGTTTTTACCCTTTGGGTACGGAACCCTAAAAACAATGTAATTAAAATCAACAACCTCAGGTTAGCTTATAACTAATATATACGAGATCGGCAAACACGCAGAGTTGAGTCTAAAACAATCAAATCTAAACAAAAAAAAAAGAAATTCTAGCGCTTATTTAAATTAGACAGATCAACAGAAAAACTAAGATCTGATCAATGATATATAAACTATAGATGCGTTGTCCGCACTCTAAAATGACAACATGAAATGAAGCCAATTGGCCACATCGCGCTTAGTTACGCACCAACCTGTCGCGCGACGCTACGTTTGTTTATAATTTAATAAATCCTGTGACGTGACTGAAGATGTATATTTATCTCCCTCTCGCAACAGGCATCCCGCCGTTCGGTGTCATATTTTCTTTCTCTTTCTTCACGCTTATAAGTAGTTCTAGTATTTTCGCCGTTTTTAAGCGCCGCGATGTTGGTTCATGACGTGTCTATATATAATACGTCATTGGATCTGATTGCTGGCGTGTAGTACTGTCCGTTATAGTGGGTTTCGGCAATATGAACTTAATGTCATGCTCTTTCACATTTGCAAGATCCGGTACACAACCTATAACATATAAAGTACACAGTGGCTCATGATTCACTGTGAACCATAGTGGAATGATCCACTGTTAACGCGGTCGTCATTTTAAATTTAACATCACACTCACACTACTATAATCAACAAATTCAGAGATATTTTCGTGCATAGACATTCTTGAATATGCCTACTATACGAATATTTTATAGAAAAAAGAACCATATCTAAGAAAAAATAGTTAGTACAGTGTATATCTTACCTTCAAATGGTTTTTTTTTTGGCAAAACCAGAAAATCGTTCGTCACTCAAACAATTCGTGTCGCGGACGCCGCGCAACTGGATTGAACATTATGTCCGATCCAGACTCTCCACGAGGCTACACGAGGGAACGCGAGTACGAGAGTGTGGACGGTGCGCTCGTGTCCTCTCGTCTTCCCTCGCCTCGCCTCGCTGTCGCTCCGTTTTGTGTCGGTTTTTCGGACGCGAGTCAAAGGACGCGAGGGGAGAGGCGAGGGAATCATCCACACTCTCGCGCTCGCTCATTCTGTTGTAACTGCTGCTGCATAAGGCCAAATGACTCAATTTTCTCTAAGCAGTTGAAATCTTTGTTAATCAAGAAAGGCTACTACTTAAACCTTTGATGAATTTAAAACTGACAAATTGTAAATCGATCAATCCTGTAATAATATTAACTTGACGTAAATGTAAAATAATAATAGATGCTACATTTATACCTATGACAAAAATGATTGAACAAACTGATAATAATTAATTTTAAAATAATAAATAAATGATTGATTAATGTTTTGTCTATTATTGTAATATTTGTCATGTAAATAATTATACTATATAAAGCTCGATTACCACTCACTGACTGACATAATTGTTCTCCCAGATGGTGGATGGGGAGGTGGGTATATTTTGACAGATTCGTAAACAAGTAACTCCCGCGAGTATGGGAAAAGTGCCAAACCTCCCCTTTTCGCCCCCCTTCCTCCCCCTCCCTATCGTATCTCGGAAACAAAGAGACTTGGAACATGTTTTTTTTCAGATTCGTATAGAGGAGGCTTGGAAAAGTAAAAACCAGTTTTCAAAATTGACCCCTTTTCCCCCCTTCTCCCCCCTTTAGGCGGATCTCGGAAGTTATGAGACTTGGAACATTATTTTTTTCAGATTCGTGTAAAGGGGCAACGCGTTAGTCAAAATCATTTTTCAAAACTCCCCACTCTCCCCCCCTTCACCCCTCCCCCTATCGTATCTCGGAAACTAGGACACGTAGTGGCTTTTTGATTTTTACTATAAATTATTAATGAGGAGCGTTTAAATTTGTAAACGGAGGGTATCCTCCCCTCCCCAACCTCCCCTAAAATTGAAAGGGCTGTTACTTCGTAACAGTTAGAGATAGCCATTGGGTGTTTGAACAAATATTATAGTAGGCGTCGAAACCTGTCCGGTGGTGGTAGGTTCTGAGTGGAGCGAACCTGCGAGACCGAGTGGAGCGAAGGGGGGAGGTGGCGAGCGAAGCGAGCCGGCGACCTCCGCAGCGTAACGAAGGTTGAGTGGGTGAAGCGTAACTCAGCTTTTAACGATTCTAATGAATTCTCATTTTTTTATTGATTTAGTTTTTAGAATGTTTTAGGGGTTCTTAAGGGTTTTCATACTGATTTAGGGGTAGTTGTAACGGATTTTCCAATTATTTTAAGGATTCTTATGGATTCTCAAAATTTATAAGGGTATGGAATACGTCTTACTGATTTAGGGGTAGTTGTAACGGATTTTCCAATTATTTTAAGGATTCTTATGGATTCTCAAAATTTATAAGGGTATGGAATACGTCTTAAGAACACGACGACACGCGAGCTGCGCGCAGCTCGCGCACCCAAGCAAATACTAGTTATACTATATAAAGCTCGATTACCACTCACTCACTGACTGACAGAATTGTTCTCCCAGATGGTGGATGGGGAGGGGGGTATATTTTGACAGATTCATAAACAAGTAACTCCCGCGAGTATGGGAAAAGTGCCAAACCTCCCCTTTTCGCCCCTCTTCCTCCCCCTCCCTATCGTATCTCGGAAATTAAGAGACCCGTATTTTTTTCTTTTTACGGATTCGTATAGAAGAGGCTCGGGAAAGTAATAACCAGTTTTCAAAGTTGCCCCCCCTTGCCCCCCTTTTCACCCCCTTTAGGCGGATCTCAGAAATTGAGAGACTTGGAACATTTTTTTTTTCAGGTTCGTATAGAGGAGGCTCGGAAAAGTAAAAACCAGTTTTCAAAGCTGCCCCCCTTGCCCCCCTTTTGACCCCCTTTAGGCGGATCTCAGAAGTTAAGAGACTTGGAACTTTTTTTTTTCAGATTCGTATAGAAGAGGCTCGGAAAAGTAAGAAGCAGTTTTCAAAACTGACCCCTTTTTCCCCCTTCTCCCCCCTTGAGGTGGATCTCGGAAGTTGAGAGACTTGGAACATTTTTTTTTTCAGATTCGTAAGAAGGGGCCTAGAGTTAGTAAAAATCATTTTTCAAAACTCCCCACTCTCCCCCCCTTCACCCCTCCCCCCATCGTATCTCGGAAACTAGGGCACGTAGCGGCTTTTTGATTTTTACAATAAATTATTATTGAGGAGCGTTTCGATTTGTATACGGAGGGTATCCTCCTCTCCCCAACCTCCCCTAAAAATAAAAGGGCTATAACTTCGTAACGGTCAGAGATAGCCATTATGTGTTTGAACAAATATTAAAGTAGGCGTCAAAACCTGTCTGGTGGTAGGTAGGTTCTCAGGCCGACGACAAGCAAACTTTAGGGTAGTTTTTTTTTTAATGGGAAAAGGTCTGAGTTAATAGTTTTTTTTTTGTTTGTTTTTTTTTTAGTTTTTAGAATGTTTTAGGGGTTCTTAAGCGTTTTCATACTGATATAGGGGTAGTTGTAACGGATTTTCCAATTATTTTAAGGATTCCTATGGATTCTCAAAATTTTATGATGGTAAGGAATACTTCTCAAGAACACGACGACACGCGAGCTGCGCGCAGCTCGCGCACCCAAGCAAATACTAGTTATACTATATAAAGCTCGATTACCACTCACTCACTGACTGACAGAATTGTTCTCCCAGATGGTGGATGGGGAGGGGGGTATATTTTGACAGATTCTTAAACAAATAACTCCCGCGAGTATGGGAAAAGTGCCAAACCTCCCCTTTTCGCCCCCCTTCCTCCCCCTCCCTATCGTATCTCGGAAACAAAGAGACTTGGAATATTTTTTTTTTCAGATTCGTATAGAGGAGGCTCGGAAAAATAAAAATCAGTTTTCAAAAGTTGACCCACTTATCCCCCTTCTCCCCCCTTTAGGAGGATCTCGGAAGTTGAGAGACTTGGAACATTTTTTTTTCAGATTCGTATAAAAGGGCAACGCGTTAGTCAAAATCATTTTTCAAAACTCCCCACTCTACCCCCCTTCACCCCTCCCCCCATCGTATCTCGGAAACTAGGACACGTAGTGGCTTTTTGATTTTTACTATAAATTATAATTGAGGAGCGTTTAAATTTGTATATGGAGGGTATCCTCCCCTCCCCATCCTCCCCTAAAAATAAAAAGGTCTATAACTTGGTAACGGTCAGAGATAGCCATTATGTGTTTGAACAAATATTATAGTAGGCGTCGAAACCTGTCTGGTGGTAGGTAGGTTCTGAGTGGAGCGAACCTGCGAGACCGAGTGGACCGAAGGGGGGAGGTGGCGAGCGAAGCGAGCCGGCGACCTCCGCAGCGTAACGAAGGTTGAGTGGGTGAAGCGTAACTCAGGCCGACGACAAGCAAACTTTAGGGACTGCTTTTTTATGGGTCTCAGTTTTTAAGTAAGGTTTTATACTTTTATTTTATTAGGTTTTTTTTTTATATTAATTTTACAATGTTTTAGGGGTTCTTAAGGGTTTTCATACTGATCTAGGGGTAGTTGTAACGGTTTTTCCAATTCGTTTAAGGATTCTTATGGATTCTCAAAATTTATAAGGGTATGGAATACGTCTCAAGAACACGACGACACGCGAGCTGCGCGCAGCTCGCGCACCCAAGCAAATACTAGTTATATTATATAAAGCTCGATTACCACTGACTGACTGACTGACAGAATTGTTCTCCCAGATGGTGGATGGGAAGGGTGGTATATTTTGACAGATTCGTAAACAAGTGACTCACAAGTATGGGAAAAGTGCCAAACCTCCCCTTTTCGCCCCCCTTTCTCCCCCTCCCTATCGTATCTCGGAAACCAGGAGACTTGGAACATTTTTTTTTTCAGATTCGTATAGAGGAGGCTCGGAGAAGTAAAAACCAGTTTTTAAAGTTGCCCCCCCTTGCCCCCCTTTTCACCCCCTTTAGGCGATCTCGAAAATTGAGAGACATGGAACATATTTTTTTTCATATTCGTATAGAGGAGGCTCGAAAAAGTAAAAACCAGTTTTCAAATTGGCCCCCCTCTCCCCCCTTTTCATTCCCTTAAGGCGGATCTCCGAAGTTAAGAGACATGGGACATTTTTTTTTTCAGATTCATTTAAAGGGGCAACGCGTTAGTCAAAATCAGTTTTCAAAACTCCCCACTCTCCCCCCCTTCACCCCTCCCTCCATCGTATCTCGGAAACTAGGACACGTAGCGGCTTTTTGATTTTTACTTTAAATTATTATTGAGGAGTGTTTAAATTTGTATACGGAGGGTATTCTCCCCTCCCCAACCTCCCCTAAAATTGAAAGGGCTGTAACTTCGTAACGGTTAGAGATAGCCATTGGGTGCTTGAACAAATATTATAGTAGGCGTCGAAACCTGTCCGGTGGTGGTAGGTTCTGAGGGGAGCGAACCTGCGAGACCGAGTGGAGCGAAGGGGGAGGTGGCGAGCGAAGCGAGCCGGCGACCTCCGCAGCGTAACGAAGGTTGAGTGGGTGAAGCGTAACTCAGGGCGACGACAAGCAAACTTTAGGGTAGTGTTTTTTTAATGGGTTTTTAGAATGTTTTAGGGGTTCCTAAGGGTTTTCATACTGATTTAGGGGTAGTTGTAACGGATTTTCCAATTATTTTAAGGATCCCTATGGATTCTCAAAATTTTATGATGGCATGGAATACTTCTCAAGAACACGACAACACGCAAATACTAGTTTTAATATAATATTTGTAATGTAAACAATTTTAATGCAATATAATTGTAATAATTAGAATCAATATTTTATTCTATAATCTAATAATTTGATATATAAAATATTTGCAGTGCCCTTACAAAGTGCATGTCTTAATACTGTGACATGAAATTTTAATGCATGCCCAATAACCAGTGTTTTACATGTTAGCAAATAAATAAATAGATAATATTAGTAGGCACATAGAGTAGCTAATGCAGTCACTTTAATCACATCCATCTTGTAGTAGACGTAGCGGGCAAGTGAATAAATCGAGAGTGTGGATTGCTAGCACTCGTGTTGCCTCCACTCGCCAAGACTCGTGCCGAGAGCCTCTAGGAGGCGCCTCGCGAGAGTCTGGATCGGGCATTACACGTGCGCGCTGTGAGAGCTACCGATGAGTGAAAGAGACGTGTGTATATTATCTCTGTTAGTTTGACCACAGAATAATAACTAGTAACTAGCGTTACAGAAGCTTTACTTCGCAATTGTTTTCAAAGAAATATGTACTTAATCTGATAAACAATATGATTTAATTTAGCTCGCGTTCCAGTCGACCACGTGTTCATTTATATACCTACCAATTTTTTTGAGGGAATATGGGCCTTAATTCACTGGACTACGGTTCATAATAAGTTATACGTGATTATACATATTAAAAGAGCCGCGGACTAGGGTTGCTTACTTCGAGAAACTACTTACGCCATCTAGTGTGGATTCGAAAACTTCCTTTAAGTTGAAAAGAATGAGAGGTTTTCCTTTTGAGGTTTTAAAAAAAAACTTAGTTTCCAAGAACTCTATAGATGGCGTTGAACTTAGTATGCCAAAGCCAAAACGATTGAAAAAAAAAACATTGTGTCACGTCACATACTCTCGTTGACTGACACTTTCATTTGCTTAACCTTCCGAATATAACCAACATTTCTCGCGCTTTGTTAAAATCAGTATTTTTAGGTTCCGTTCCTTGCATTATCATACTTACTCCTAGCGCCATCTATCCAGCGACTAGGGAAGAGCTAAAAAGAAAATCCCTCATTCCAAGGTATCACCTATAGTATTACCGTCAAGGAACTTATAAGTTCCTTGATTACCGTAAATATTTTGCATTGGGCTCTTAGTCTGAGTTCGTAAATGAATACGACAAATGAAATGCAACTCGAATGAAACGACTAAAATGTCTTTTTATTGTACTTTTTAAATACTTTTAGGGTATTGGAATAGTACTTTGTTCAACAAGGGGAGAAAGGGTTTGTAGTTTGAATTAATTTCATTTCAAATAGGAACATAATGTAATCCAATCAAAATATATTTTACCTGACAGCGTCTATAAGCAACCAAAAAAAAGTTACATTTCGATCACGATCCGTATTTAAACAATTAAATACTGCACAGTATCTTTTTGCTTTTTTTTTCGTTTTGTGTCCAGATGGACACAAAACGATTGCAAGATTACAGTTATCGAGAAAGTTGAACGTGGTCGAACAAATAGCGCGCGCGCGTGTCTTCTTTCGCTTGGGGCAGCCTACTAGATTGGCCCTTCCGCAGTGGCCGCCGCCTTTATGTATGTTTTTAATACCTACAGGCGGAGTGACACAGGCCTGGTTTGACGTAGATAGCTGGTGCGCCACTGTTCCTGCTATAACCACTGTGTACCACCTTACCTATTATATTTAGGGTAGCGAGCGACTCGCCGATTAGAAGAATATTGTGCGTGGTAATGTATGAGCATCAATATTAGCCGGATATGGACGAACGAACTCGTTGACATTGACATTTCTAGAATATTTTCAAGCAGAACGGATTTTGTGAAATACAAATTTAAAAAAATATAAATTAATAAATATATTTTTTAATTAACCTATTCTGACCCACTGCTGGGCAAAGGCCTCCTCCGTTTCTTTTCATCTGTCCCGGTGTTTTGCCTCCTCTGGCCAATCAGTCAGGAACGAGTCCAAATCGTCTTATATAAATTATAATAAATAAACTAAATATAAATATGCAAATGCGCACAGCATTATGCTTGTCGCAACAGTTAATTCTGCGTCCCTCGTCATCGAGCGTGAGAACTGTATTAAGAACCTAGCGAGTGTGTACCTACCCAAAGAAGTCCTCGCCGAGATTCTCACTGAGATTTTTGCCGAGATTCTCAGCGAGGATCTCCTGTGAATGTGGAGCGCGCTTTTGTCTCGCTCCAAAAAACCGACAAATATCGGAGAACAAGGCGAGAACCTGAGAAAATTATGAGAATCGGTTCTAAATTCTCGTTTCTTGTTTTTCTCGCGTTCTCGAGAGATTCTCGCGAGAATGTGGAGCGCGCTTTAAGTAATATACGACCCGGCACCGCACCGCACAACTGTCTTAGTTTTAAAATTGTTTGGTTGTGGTTTTTTGACGTGTTGATTTGAATGTCATCTCTCATCTGTCAAAAAGTAAACAGAACAACACCGAAAATAATAATACTTTACTTTTACCGCTAGGAGTAATAGTGTTCTGTACTTTTACCTTTGAATATTATAAGGAACATTGTTTATTGATAGTAATTATGTTATTTTGATTATTATAAACATGACGTCTACTGAAACAGATGCAGAAAAAAGTGAACAACAGCCAGAGACAGAAGGCCAAACAGAAAATGCGGAAGACGAGAAAGCAGCTCTCGATGAATACACATCTAACCTAGAATCTAGGGTAAAACAAAAGTCTGAACTTAGAAATCAAAATCTGAATTGTGTACGTCCACCAGATAATTATTTCTCCAAATTGGATTCTGGATTAAAGAAGAACACAACTTTTGTGAAAAAATTAAAGTCATTTAGTGCTACACAAATAGATACACTTTTAAAAGATTTCAATGCTTTAAATCTAACTAAATACATCTCAGAAGTGGCGGCAGCGATCACGGAGGCTAAGCTGAAGATGTCTGATATAGCGGCTGCTATTAATTTATGTTCTGCACTCCATCGGACCTATGCAGATTTTTCATCAAACTTCTTTGAAAACTGGCAAAAGATCTTGACTTTCAAAGCTACAGATAAAATAACCAACTCATCTAAATTACGTGTGGATATAAGATTTTATGCAGAGCTTGTTGCTGTTGGCATATTTACAAACAAGATGGGTCTGCCTTTGCTGGGAAATGTTCTTACAGTGCTAATAAATATGGATAAGGAGGAACATAACAATATACCCATACTGTTGTCGTTTTGTAAACATTGTGGAGAGGACTATGCTGGATTAGTTCCAAAGAAAATAAGAGAAACTGCTGAGGTAACCTACTTATCATATTCTTGCATTTTTAACAAAGAAAATCTTGTGAAATAAACAATTAATTGATATTTATGTCTGTGTCTAAATCTACATAACATTTATTTCAGAAATACAATGTCACTATTCCTAGAAACCCATTCTTGCCAGCTGAAAAGCAGACTGCTGTTAGAACTCTGTTGAAAGATTACTTTTCATCACTTACAAAACATTTACTAGCCGAGAGGGCACAACTGCAAGCCCTGCATGCAGCCAATCAGAGGACATTGCATACCAGGGGAGAGTTGTCACAGGAGAGGAAGGATCAGTTGGAACAACATCAGGTAATTTAATGATAACTGTATGTAGTTTGCGCAACTCAAGTGACTATGTTGTACTGCAACTTCAGTTGATTGACTTGGTCTAAATAGCAGTTTAGAATTTCATTATAGATATAAGTTTTAAATCCTGCAGTAGATTGAACAAGGCTGGATAAGTGACTAAAGTGACACTAATTCTAATTATGCTTTATTTTATTGCAGGCTACCTATGACAAGCTTCTGGCTGGTGCCCAGAGCTTTGCAGAAGTGCTAGGTGAAGAATTAGGGGAAGCTGGAGAACCCCCCACCCTCACACTTACAGTAACTGAAACACAGGGCACAGTGACCATTGGTGGCAATGAAGAGTTCACCATGCAGGCCGGCACAGATCCCTGGCAAGATGAGGACACCAGGACTTTTTACACTAGCTTGCCAGATTTAAAAGTTTTTATGCCTAACTATCAGGTGAAAGAAGTGAGTATTGTAAGTAATCAACATGACAATTATATTATTAATGTTGATCTAAGAACCATATGCATGATCATCAGAGGCTGGGACCTGGATGTAGTGACACAAATTAAGGAAAAATTGATGGAATGTTCATCTTGAACTTCTTACAACAAATGGGCGGAAATCTATACTAATTCTAATATTATTTAAGAGGTAAAGATTATTTATAAATTTGTATGTTGGGGGTAATCTCAGGAACTTATGATCCCATTCTAAAAAATCTATCAACTGGCTGAAAGCTACATTATTCGTGAGTGCTAAAGGATATAGACTATATTTACATCATGCATATTAGCCAAGTTACCATATTTTTGCGGACGAAGTCATGAGAAGTCCTAGTTACAGATAATCTGATGATAAACTTGATGCAATTAGTTCTTCACCCAACCTAATCATTTTGTAAATCACTTTTCTTAGAATAAAGGATGCTCTGAATCCACCATTGATTCACTCTGTTGTCTGATACAGACAGTAAAATGTAAACCGGAGACAGTAACAGAAGAGATGTTGGATGAGGATTTGAAGGAAGATGAGCTGAGTGACAGTGAGGGACCTCCCACAGTGCCTGACATGGAGCAGGAAGAGGCCCAGCCTTCTAATGTTTCCAACAAGTATGCATATTAATATTTTTATATTTTTTCAAGAATTTATAAAACACTGTACCGTGTCTAGTCCGAACCGAGTGTCGGCCGTAGCACAATCCATTGTCCGTTGCTCGGTAGCGGCTCAGAAGCGTGACTGTGTCCATACAAAATTGCACGGTCGACACTTGGCTCGGACCTGACACGGTCTAGTGTGAGTCAAGCTTTAGTTCGAAAAATTTAAAAGCTAAACACAAGCATAATTATTTTGAATTAATTAAAAGTTTGAGCCGGTTGTTTTATCTTTTAATTACTTTTTTATTAAAACTATGAGTATGTTCAGTAATTGTTTATCTTTCTATTAGTTTTAACACTTCAATACCCGCAATTACAGACACAATTAAAATAACAATGCACTGTGCCTCAGGAGGCACGGCCGGGAGCATACGGGTTAAAATATTTTGTCTCTGTTGTAAATTATGTTGTAATTTTTATTGTACTACCTACATTATTTAAAAGATATCGAAATGTCATTTCTGTTTTCCTTTGTTTATTCATTTTGTAAAATAAAACCATTTTATTCACAGATATGCTCTGGATGCTTTTTTAAATGAGCTACCAAACTGTATCAATAGAGAGTTAATTGACAATGCTGCAGTGGATTTTGTGCTAAATCTCAATACTAAGAATAATAGGAAGAAGCTGACCAGAGTCCTCTTCAGTGTTGCCAGAACTAGACTTGATTTACTGCCCTTCTACTCAAGGTTTGCAGCGATACTGTACCCAGTGTTACCTGATGTATGTGCAGATTTGTGTCAGATGCTGAAACAAGACTTCAAGTATCATGTTAGGAAAAAAGATCAGATTAATATTGAATCTAAGGTAAAAAATGTCAAACTATTGTTCTTACTTAGTGTATAATACGGTAATTTTTTTTATTCATTCTTCTTTTTTGCCTTGCAGATAAAAGTAGTGCGTTTCATTGGCGAATTGGTGAAATTCAGTCTTTACTCGAAGATGGAAGCACTGTACTGTTTGAAAGTTCTCTTGCATGACTTCAAACATCATCATATTGAAATGGCATGCAATCTCCTCGAGACATGCGGCAGATTCTTGTATTGTAACCCAGATACGCATCAACGCACTATGATCTACTTACAGCAAATGATGAGGAAAAAGGTAAAAAAAAAATCAGTTTTTACTAGAATGTGTTTGGTTTGAAAATAGATGATTCATAAATAAATTTAATTTCAGACTGTATCAGCACTAGACTCACGTTACGTTACGCAAATTGAAAATGCTTTTTACTACGTTTGTCCGCCCGAAGCTCCAGCTCAACCCAAGGAGGAAGAGCCTCCGATGCACCAGTTCATAAGGAAAGTACTCCATGAAGACTTACAGAAGAGCAATGAGGAGAAAATACTAAGACTGATGCGAAAGTTAAACTGGGATGATCCGGACACTGCAGCTATAGCTATACAGCACCTAGCGGGCGGTTGGAGAGTGAGGGCCAGCGCCAGGAGAGCCCTGGCCAGACTGACGGCTGAACTGGCCGCGTGGCAGGAAGCCGTCGCCCCTGCAGTAGTCGACACCATACTCGAAGAGATCAGAGTCACTATGGAAGATCCCCATCCCAGATATAATCAGAGAAGAATAGCCACCGTCAGATATCTTGGAGAGCTGTACAACTACAAGCTTTTAGATTCACGCGATGTGTTCACCGTTTTGTACTCTTTTATAACTTTCGGAGTAACAAATGATCACAGTAATCTTTCTCCTTTCGACCCTCCGGACAATGTGTTCAGAATAAGGCTGGTCTGCGCGCTCCTCGAGACTTGTGGCGCTTATTTTAACAGTGGCTCTAGCAAAAAACGACTAGATTACTTTTTAACATTCTTTCAAAACTACTACTGGTTCAAACAATCAGATCCTCATTGGACTGATGACAACATGTTTCCTATTTATGTAAAATACATATACCAAGAATGTTTAACGACTCTTAGACCTAAGCTGACGTTGTTTGCTAGTTGGCAAGAATGTAAGGATGCAATAGAAGAGTTGCGTGTAACGTTGTACCCAGAGCTGGGCGAGGAAGATATGGATAACGATGATCAGGGCGACGATAGCGTCAATGAAGGATTGGATACTATTATTGAGACTGATGATGAAACGGATAATCCTCAACTTCCTGAAGAAAGTTCTGATGAAGAGCCCAATACCGAGAATACTGGGAATGACGACAGTGAAATCCAGCAAAACGACGATATTGCTAACGAACCCCGGAGGCCCGGTCCCAAGCCTGTGAGTTATTTAAACAAAAATATTGACATGTAAACATAAATAAGCCTTTTTTGTGGGAAAGTCCTCATGGATACCCTTTATCTGGGGAGTGTGTATGTGTCGGGGGAGACACAAGTACAATCGCACGCACCCCCGACTAGTATCAGTCTACCAGTCCCAGCGTGCCTCATCTAACATAAATAGGCCTGAAATTAAAATACTTATGTTTTTTTTAGGTTGAAGATGTTGAATTCGAATCGGCTTTCGAAAAGATGGTAATGGAAAATATAGCGGAGCGGCAACGTGAGACTCGACCTCAACAGCGAGACATAGCGGTGCCCATGACCTGCCGACAGACCACCAAGAAAACTTACGAGCAGTTGTTGGTATGTAATGTAAGTCAATTTACACAGGAAACGAGTAAGGATCGCAGCATGATTTTCTGTAGTTTCTGCATGCGTGTATTTTTTGTTATCACTTAGTGATTGACTATGTATGTATTGAGAGACTTAAAACAATGTTCCTTGATCAACAGAACATAAATAAAGTAAAAAAAGGATTTTTCAGGAATCCCGATAAAATTGTCCTTAAAAAATCGGAGCAGTATTTGAGGACTGCCTTTAGACGTAAAAAAATAACCCTCCTTTTGGGCTTCGCCGCAGTTGGGTAAAAAAGTACACAGGTCCCGCCCCAGTCGTAGCACTAGTTATGCCCGGCGCATGCCTATGTGGTGCTATGCCGTAACGGATGCTACAAGTGCTTCGAACGGCTACGAAGCGTGACCGCACGTTCGTGATGAGTTCAATATTTTTCCTTCACCCAAAAAGTGCTCAACGCACCTAAAGAAGTTTTCACTTCAAAAAGTCTTCGTTTTCAGGAAGGTAAAGAAGGCGTGGAATTTGTTTTGATGGTGCGAAAGGGTACTAAGCCGCAGTACAAGTCATTCAATGCTCCCCCTGAGCTCGCCAGTAACCTACAACAACAGGCATTGGCTGACAAACAAGAAATGGAGAGGATGAAACTGTATGTATATTTATTGAATTTTGTCGTTTCTTTTTTTTAAAGGGGTCCATAAATAGTAAAAAATTCTTACAAGGGGTCACTCTGTGGCGACTAAGATGAAAACGAGTTCCGATGCTTGCCAAACATGTTTGACATTGTGTCATGCCTCGTCAAGCGTGCTTATCAAGCACGTAAATGCTTGTCAAATAATAATATAATATTGACCATTGACAGACACCATAACTCTATTTTCGTTGTTGAAAGTTGCCCATTGATTGTGGCTCATTTTAATTTGACTTTAATCTGCATGAGTTAATTTACACCCAAAACATAATTAAGTAAACATTTTAGATTAACTCTGAACATCTCTGAGAGACAAGAAGAAGAAGAGTACAGCGCGGAAAGTGGAGGGGCCTCCGGTGGTAGCGGCAACCCCAACAGAGGGCAGCATGTGCGACAGAAATATCAGCATCCTAAAGGAGCGCCCGATGCTGACCTCATATTTGGACCTAAAAAATTTAAATAACACAGTTTCATATAGGGTCTATGCCTTCGAATATTTGCGATTTTTTTGAATGGCAACACACAACTGCACAATAGTCACAATACATAATAATAAAGTACTACATTTTTTTATAAGATATATGAAAAGCTGTCATTTCGTCTTTTTATGAACTTTATAACTTTGCTACTGTGCTGTTCTGGACTTCTGTCTGTGTGTAATGAAGTGAAATCGAGTGGAGACTTATGTTATTAGTGTACTATAATTATTAATTATCTCCGAAATAAATTAGAGCTTTTAAAAAATTGATTTTTTTCTTTCATTTTTTATTTACATAATGAATATACATCAACAAACAACACAGGAGTCTTGCAAAAGAATCCCTAAGAGCATTGGAAAATGAAGTATTGCAATGTCTCGGTACGGTACCGTGTTTGCTTTGCTAGGTACACATTCTAGTGTTGCAGCAACATGTAAAGGCGCATCCACACTTGCGCACGAACAGCACGGCTCGCGTGCATGTTGAGTAACCTAGTATGGATACGTTTGCAAGAGGTGCTCGCACGTAGCATGTGACGCCTCCATAGCCATTCGAGGCGAGTAGCGTCGCCCAGTTCTCGCGCGTGTACTATTCATGCACAGATTGACCAGCCGTGTTCTGTTTTAATTATTTTCATTTGGTACATGATTTTTGTTTGGTTTATATATTCTACTCTTTGCACATGTCGCAGATGGTACGAGTCTCGTTTCACCGACTGGCATCGGCAGTGTGGATTTTTGCTTACAATTTTCTGAACGCAGTAGAGACCCAACGGTAGCAAAAATGCTTGGTTTCAGAGATGAAAAACTAGTTTGTATTTAATTAAAAAATCCTGCTGTCAAAGCTGTCAAACGGTTTGCTGGAGCGCGTACCGGCCGTTATTCTGATATTTATTGTTTTTTTTTCATCCGTGTACCATGTTCTGAATGTTTTTTTAAGCTTTTAATAGTGCCCATTAATCAGAACCTAGAGTTGTAGTGTTAAGGTCTGTCTATTGTTCTGCAAACAAACTTTGATAACCTATAGTGCAAGATGGCAGACGATGATTTCAGCAAACTTTTGCAACAAGCTGAACAATTAACGACAGAAATTGAGGGTAATGAAGAGCTGCCGAGGGTTGAACGTTCTTTGGGCCAGGTGCTCGAGGCGTCACAGGAGCTATACTCAAGAGTAATCCAGTCAGGAGCAAACGATATTCAAGCGTAAGAACTTGTTGCATTTATGTTACACACACATTTCTTGTCGGTTCTACTTAGCCAATAACCTCACACAATGTGTCTTTTTACAGGCATCTTTTGTTTGGCTCAAAAGGAATAGATTTACAACAGATATCCCAAAAACTTGAAACACTTAGCTCTAAAAGGACTTTTGAGCCACTCCAACCCATAGCTGACTCTGATATCGAAAGCTTTTTGAGGAATGAAAGAGAAAATGCAATTTTGTCGCTTATTGATGAGGTTAACAAAAATGTAAGTATAATTTGAAAGACAAGCTTTGAATTACCCTGTTTTATGTATGATTAATTGCTGCTTTTACTCTCATATTGTTTCTGAATAAACTTGCAGTCCTTGCAAACAACAGAAGACCAGAAGTGGGAACACATGCTATCAGAATGGAACAGAGAAAAGATAAAGTTGATGAATGCTATGATTGGTCCATCTCAAAACTGGCTAGATCTCAAGAGGACCCCAGAGCCACCAAGTATTGCTGATGCACCAAAGAAGTTTGGACATTCTATGCTTGACAACATAGAGGCTGCATATGCCAGACAAGTACACCAGTATAACAAGCTGGTGTTCCAAGGATCTAAGTCCAGAACAGCTTTACATCAGAAGTTTGCCCAAGTTGCTGAAGAGTTCAATGATCCTGTAAGTAAACCTACTTCTTTTGTCTTCTGCATTTTTCTAAAGGATTTTAATTACCACTAACACAAGTAACACACTTGTTCCGTGATCATATTATTAAATGTTGCAGGGTTTTTCAGGTTGTTAGAATACTAGAATCGAGAAATAAAACCACACAATTTTCTGTATTAGACAAGAAGCATTGAATCATAGACAATTTATTTTTCTTAATTTAGTCTTTGTCATTTTGGTTGCGTTCACAGAGAAATAATAATATTGCGTTCACTGTTAATTTACAACATCCTCCAAACGCGCAAAAGAAAATCATAACATTAACATTTTTATCATTAACAGATTTAGCATTAACATATTTAACATTAACATATTTAGCATTATCATAATTAGCATTAACATATTTAGCATTCACATTTTGAACATTAAAATTTTAATTAACATTTTTCAACTTAACATTATTGATACCCATCAGATAAGTTATCATGCAATGGAACTCAAAATAAACACAAATGACTACTGCCAGACAAGTTACCATAAACAAACACACACAAACAGTGCATTAAGTTACCATAACTACCAAATCGCAACATATAAAAGTTACAATAGGGTAAATCAAACATACAAACTAAATTTGCTAGGCAACTTTACCTTTCTTCCTGATCTTGTACTTTGAACTTTGTCATGATGTGGGGACAATGAATCAGTATTACTGTCTGCTGCAGCAGAGTTGGCATCAGGGACCCCACTTTCAAAACTATTATCTGGTTTCTCCAGCTTAAACAATCTTTGTACTGGGCGAACCCATACTCCCGACGAGGTCTTAACTTTTGCTGTTCTTTGTACACCATCCTTACCTGAGATTAACTGTTCTATAATACCCAGAGGCCACTTAATTCTTTTCTCATCTGTTTCTATCAAAACAATATCACCTACCTCTATTTTGTCAGACTTCTCTTTGCCTTTTTGAACAAGAAACGTAAGATATTCCGACTTAAATCTCTGACGAAATTGCTCTCTCAGTGTTTGTAAATATTTAAGACGACTATTTAAACTTGTTGCGTCGATCAGATCCAAATCGGTCACATCTGAATTAGTTATGGTCTGAATAAAACATTGAGGAGTTAGTGGCTCCAAATACTCACCTTTATCGTCATTGATAAACGTCAAAGGCCGCCCGTTCATAGTAGCCTCGCAGTCACACACTATAGTTTGCAATTCATCGTATGTCACAGATGTCTTACCTATAATACGACGCAGTAGGTCCTTCATTATTCGAATTAGGCGCTCCCAGTAGCCTCCCCACCAGGCTGCTAAAGGTGCATTCATTTTCCAAGAGATTCTTTTGACGGTTGATTCTCTCTGGATTTCCTCCCAATCTAAAGAAGAAAATAAGTTTTTTGTGCCCTGAAAATTTGTACCCTGATCCGACATTATTGTACTTACTCGTCCTCTCCTTGCAATAAATCTACGTAGAGTATTCATAAAAGCTTCTGTGGATAAGGATTTCGTTGTCTCTAAATGTACTGCTCGGTACACTGCACAGGTATATATGACAATCCAGCATTTCTCACCTTCACGAATATATAATGGACCTGCTAAATCCACTCCTGTTGTCTGAAATGGTACAGAACAGGTGACGCGTTCAGGAGGTAGCGGTGCAGTCGGTGCTTGTGTAGGCTTAGCTCGGTATCTAGTACAGACTGTGCAAGAATGAATTACAGACCTTACTAAACGTCGAATTCCTACGATCCAAAATCTCGACCTTATGTCTGTAATCAGCTGATTAGCACCTGCATGCTGGAGCTGCACGTGTCGCTGTTTTACCATCATCATCACTATTGGTTCTTTGGCTGGCAACAGGTAAGGTGTCCTTATACTTTCTGGAAAGTCTGATAACAATAGTTTAGTCTTAACTCTAACCAAACCTTCACTGTCTTCATAAGTAGTCAAATTATTTTTAATTTTAATATGTCTTTATTCTTTGTTTGTATTAGTTTTATTATTTGTTTCTCTGCCTTTTCATACTCTTTAAATGTTATTTCTCCCTTCTTTTTATTATTTACATGCCTTGTATTGTTTAAAAACCGAAGTAACCAGGCTGTCATTCTAATTAACTTTGAATATTTAGAGAAATAACTTTGTAAAGATTCCAAAAGGCTGGTATCTACACTTACCATATTACAAACAGTCTTCTTAGTTTCCAGGTAAATCTCCCTCTCATCTACCGTGAGCTCTGAACGTGGCCACTCCTCACGTGGCAGGTATAACCATCTGGGCCCCTCCCACCAACGACAGTCATGAAGAGTTTTGGCGTTGCATCCTCTTGAGGCTAGATCGGCCCAATTCAACTCACCTGGGATATGATACCAATGTGTTAGGTCACTATTTTGGCGAATCTCTTTCACTCTATTTCCCACAAAGGTTTTTAGGGGTAACTCACGTTTTATCCAAGACAATGTAACACCAGAGTCAGTCCAGCAATACTCGTCGCAATCCTGGAGTTGTAAAGTTTTCCTCACATATGTAAGTAGTCGTGAACCTATCAATGCTGCTGTTAACTCGAGTCGCGGTATAGTGGCTTTTTTCAGTGGCGTCACTCTTGACTTTGCTTGTATAATTTGAACTGTCACTTTACCTTTGTTTTCCGCTCTCAATAAAACACAAGCGCCACAACCATCTTTGCTCGCATCGCAAAATAAATGAAGACTTAACTTACATTCTTTTAGTGTGTCCGCTGTAAGTCTTCTCGGTACTCTGCAGTCTTGAAGGTATGTTATATACTTATACCAATCATGAAACTTAGAAAATAAATCGACAGGTAGTTCCTCATCCCAGGTCAGATGTCTGTCCCACGCTTCTCGCAGTATTAACCTTGGAATCAACATCACTGGCGATGAGTAACCAACCGGGTCAAATATTTTATGTGCTATTGACAACAATTCTCTTACCGTAAGTTTTTGTACACAGTCAGGTGGAGGTAAACTATTCAGGTTGCAGTAAAGCTCATCAGTGCGGGTGTCCCAACTTACTCCAAGTACTGACATAACGTCATTACCTGATTCGTTGATACCGTGAGATGTTACCCACATTCTCAGGTTGAACTTGCCTGCATTCATGATAGATTTTGCTTCTTTTATGAATTTGTCTGCTTCAGCCTCGGTATCTAAACTCACCACACAGTTGTCCACATAATAAGAACGACTTAATAGTTCTGCCGTTTCGTTCATATTTTTTCACCTTTTATTTCATTCAAATGGTGTAGAATAGTTGCTGTTAATAAAAAGGGGCTTGATGTCAAACCGAAAACTACACGGCAATGTCTATAAGTAATTAAATCATCATCTTTGTACCAAATAAATTTTAAATAATCTCTATGTTCAGGCGCAATACTAATCTGCAAAAAAGCTTTCTCAATGTCTGCAGTCATGCCGATAGCTTTAGTACGGAAGCCTATAATCAAATCTGGCATTAGTTCAATAAGATTACTGCCTTTTTCTAAACATGCATTGAGACTAAGCCCATTTCGATCAGTAGCAGATGCATCAAACACTGGTCTGACACTGCAAGTTAAACTTTGTTCTTTAAAAACGGGGCGGTGTGGTAAATAATGATCAGAATTAGGATTACTATCAGTCCTTTCGATTATACCTAGCTTTAACCAAGTTTCAAATACTGCATCATATTTTTGGAGATTTTGGGACTGAATTAGTTTTTTATTCATAGATTCTAACCTTTGCTTAGCTTTTATAAAATTCGGTGATAAATCTTCACAGTTAGTTTTGAAGGGTAATTTAACCTCATACCTGTCATCCACCTTCTTTATATTTTCTTCGAATGTCTGCATCATATCAGCTGTGATCTCGGCTTTTGTTTTCACCTGTACTGGATCGCAAATACCGAGGGTTTCCATGGTCCAAAAATCTGACAGATCCCCCTGGCAGGTGCAATGCAGTACAGTTAATAGACTACAGTAAGTGCTTACCAATTTTCCTTGGAGTGTCCATCCTATCTTAGTTTTTAACCGACTTCAAAAAAGGCGGAGGTTATATGTTCGTGTGTATGTATTTTTTTTTTTTTTATGTATGTTACCTGATTTCTCTCCCATTTGTGGACCGATTTTCAAAATTCTTTTTTCATTTGATAGAGTACACTCCTGAGGTGGTCCCATTTTAATTTGGTGAAGATCTGATGCTGACCTTCGGAGATATACAATGGAACTCTTCAAAAAGAGACGGCAAATCTGTTGTGTTAGCTCCAATCGGTTGGATGTTCATTGTTTATACAATATCATGACGGAACATCACGCCTGTATGCTCTGAGGGGGTACGCAGAAGTGTACAATTTACCTGATTTCTCTCCCATTTGTGGACCGATTCTCAAAATTCTTTTTTTATTTGAAAAAGTATACTCCTGAGGTGGTCCCATTTTAATTTGGTGAAGATCTGATGCTGATCTTCGGAGATATACAATAGAACTCTTCAAAAAGGGACGGCAAATCTGTTGTGATAGCTCCAATCGGTTGGATGTTCATTGTTTATACAATATCATGACGTAACATCACGCCTGTATGCTCTGAGGGGTTACGCAGATGTGTACAATTTACCTGATTTCTCTCCCGTTTGTGGACCGATTTTCTAAATTCTTTTTTTACTTGAAAGAGTATACTCCTGAGGTGGTCCCATTTTAATTTGGTGAAGATCTGATGCTGATCTTCGGAGATATACAATGGAACTCTTCAAAAATAGACGGCAAATCTGTTGTGATAGCTCCAATCGGTTGGATGTTCATTGTTTAAACAACATCATGACGTAACATTACACCTGTTTGCTCTGAGGGGTACATAGATGTGTACAGTACACCCAGATTTCGACAGTTATGGCATGTTATGTTCCATTTATTGGGGATAAGCCTATTACCATGACATGTATTGTTAACCATGTACAATGAATGCATAGCAAATATTTGTAAGTATAGGATATTACAACTAAAAATGGAAAAATAAAATAAAACTTTTTTGCCAAAAATAAAACCGACTTCAAAAAAAACAACAAACAAAAAAAACACAAAAAGAAAAGGACAAAAAAATACACTAAAAGAAAAACAAAAAAAAAACACTAAAACAAAACCACAAAAAAGTGAAAAATAACTTTAGCTTCAGAAGCCGGTGAGAAAAACACCAAATCAATCAAAGGTCAAGTTTCAGAAGTCGGTGACAAAAACACTAAATCAATTAAACAAGGTCACCGACTTCTGAAGCTTGACCTTTGATTGATTTGGTGTTTATCTCACCGGCTTCTGAAGCTAAAGTTATTTTTCACTTTTTTGTGGTTTTGTTTTAGTGTTTTTTTTTATTGCAACTAGTCCATTTTGCAACTGGATCATTGTACCTGTGAACAAATAACCTAAGAAATCTGCCCCAATTAATAGCCCTATGTCGGTTTCATCATTGCCCACATCTGTCAAAGTTATTTGATATTCATTTAAAAGCTTATTTAACTTTTCATCATTTGTGCTAATTTTGGGTAAATTTGTGCAGATACACTCTTGCGCCACTGCGCCTAACTCCATTGAAAACTGATTGTCCAATGCATTTACTTTTAAATTGTATAAAGAGAACTCCTTCGCAGTAGATTTTACTCCTCCAAACAGGCAGTGCGTTAATCTTTCTTTTCCTGATGATGGAATGTTCAATTTTTCAACAATATCCTTCTTCACATATGTTCTCTGAGAACCGGAATCACACAAAGCACGAACTCTCATCTTTTTATCCTGATGTTGTATTTCAACTACCAGTGTTTGAAGCAGTGTTTGTGCCTTCGGCTGTACTGCTGACAGTGAAGTAGATTGATCTCCACCTGCTTTCTTCTCTTTCGCATTATCATTTTTCTGTTCTGGACACAGGACAATAGAATGTCTTTTCTGACAAATCAAGCACTTTACAAAGGCTTTGCACTGCTTTGGGTGATGTCCCCTTCGTAGGCATATTGGACAAACCTTCTTTTCTTTGATAATATTTTTCCTTTCTTCTAGTTTTAGTTTCTGAAGTTTATAGCACTCAATACTGGAATGGCTTTCTTTGTCGCACCACACACAAGTAATCTTTTTTATTTCTTTAGAGTTTGTCAATAACACTTCTGTGGTAAGTGGCTTTTCTTTAATTTCTTTCTTTTCTTCACTTTCTGTGCCTTGTTCAAAAGTTTTTCTTGAGATTTCTATTCTTTGTTCACCGTCTACTTCTCTTTTCAGGAAACTCAGGAGGTTGGCAAGCTCTTCTGTAATATCCTTGCTAGCCATTTTACATCTTTCCCATGTTCTCAGCAAATCCTGGGTCAACGCAGATTCAACCATTGGGAGTAAGAATGCTGCATATTTGTCTTTTGTTACTCCTAGGCTTTCTAGCGCTCGCAGCTGTGCATTCAATTTATCATAAAGTTGAGTTATTGTGATGTTTTGTTTTCTCATTAGTACTAATGCCAGTAATTCCCTCACATAAACTTGTATGAGCAATTCTTCTCTGGCATAACGAGTTTTTAACTGCTCCATGCACTCATTATATGAATTTGGAGGATAGCTTTCAACTAGAGCCCTTACTTCAGAGTCTTCTTTCATAGATTGCACTAAGTACTGGTATTTGTCAACGTTATCTAAACAAGGGTCATTATGTATTTTCTGGAACTGGCCCCAAAAAGGAAGCCATCCCTTTAAATCACCATCGAATATTGTGAATTTAATTTTAGGGAGCAATATGTTCCTATTCTTGTCGTTGCTTGAAGATGACACGGCTGTACTCGACTTCATTTTTTCCAGATACATCGCATCTAGCCTTCGCCATTTTGTTTTATACTTGGTCGTCTCGTTCATCTCTTTTTCCAAGTCGGATTCAAATTCTTTTTCACATAAAATCAGCGATTTTATTTCCTTATCAAGGCTCATCAGATTTTCGCTCAATTCTAGTAGATTTGCTCTTGCAACGTGTGTATCAACGTT
This sequence comes from Xestia xanthographa, assembly GCA_905147715.2. Taxonomy (NCBI): domain Eukaryota; kingdom Metazoa; phylum Arthropoda; class Insecta; order Lepidoptera; family Noctuidae; genus Xestia; species Xestia xanthographa. The sequence goes on from LR990655.1 coordinate 8,327,092, forward strand.
TACAGCGTTTTCAAGCATGGCTTCGAACTCATTAGCGGAATTTGTGAAAAATCGCCGCTGCACTGTTCTCTCTTTTTTGAGTTTTTCTAGCTCCGACATTTTCCTGTATTGCGGTCGCCAAATGTTCCGTGATCGTATTATTAAATGTTGGAGGGTTTTTCAGGTTGTTAGAATACTAGAATCGAGAAATAAAACCACACAATTTTCTGTATTAGACAAGAAGCATTGAATCATAGACAATTTATTTTTCTTAATTTAGTCTTTGACATTTTGGTTGCGTTCACAGAGAAATAATAATATTGCGTTCACTGTTAATTTACAACAACACTATTTTATCACTAACTTCTTCACTTGTTACTAAAAATCTTATTGATGCCTTGAAATCTTGAATTATTCTTAATATTTTCAGAAAGTAAAAGAAATGTGGGAAATTATCAAAACAATGGCAAATATTCCAGCCTTAGTGAGGGATGAGGACCCTCTCAAGGCCAGAGGAAATACTACCATTCAACAGTGTTTGGTAGCTCAAGGGAAGAAATACTTGGAGAAAAGGTATGATACACAAAATAACTGGCTAGAATATTTGTTAATTTTTATACAATTAGACAGTGAAGATTTACAAAGTACAGTCCAACACACTGTTTTGTATAAATTCAATTAAACTCGCAATGTTACTTTAAAATGTCTATGTATTAAACAGTAAAAAAAAAATCTTTAATCTATTTCTGATCTTTATTACCTACTTCCAGATATAAACTATACATGAGTGATGTGGTGCGTGCAAACCCAGCAGCAGCTATGCGCGGCGGCGAACCAGGCACATACCCTCTAGTGCGGGGCTTCGTAGGCCTCCGCTTACAGGGTCAGAATGTGCAGGTGCTGACCGACGGCGTCATCGACGAGCGCCCGCTTTGGCCTATGGTGTACTACTGTTTGAGGAGTGGCGACGCTAACGCGGCGCTGCATTGTTTGAGAAAGGCTGGGTAAGCAATACAATCCTTTGCTAAAATCATATATATTGAAAATACCTTCAATTTGAAGTCTCAAAGAAAACTTCAATCTTCGTATTAAAGGACTCTTGAAAATATTTTTTACCTTTACTGTATATAGCGTAACTTTGTTTTTTTTTACGTTTTCAGACGAGATCACGAAGAATTTATATCAGCTCTGGAAGAGTACATAAAGAATCCAGAGAAGCCTTTGAGTGATAAACTACAAACTGCCATCAATTTTCAATATAGGATACAAGTGCGCAACTCTACAGACCCATACAAAAGAGCTGTAAGTATAAACAACAAAGGGCTAGATAATTTACGAGTATTACCTCGCAAACACAACTCGGATTATGGTATACTGTGAATTCCATAAGGACTATTTTGGGAAATACACTATCTAACATGCAAAGGCCTAACACTAATTTTTATTTACAAATTGATGACAACAAAGTGCTAAGCCCTGCGATGATATTCATGAGTGAATACAATTTTCAGGTATACTGTGTCATTGGTTGTTGTGATCTCAGCGACGAGCACTATGAAGTAGCGCGGACAGCCGACGATTACCTCTGGCTCAAACTGTCCTTCATCAAATCACGCGGCAACAATGAAACAGAAACTTTCTCTTACTCTGATTTACAGAAAATGATTCTAGAAGAATATGGTAAGACAGGAAAAAAGATTTGTTTATTGTATGAAATTTATCTATCATTTTGACTGATAAGAATGCGATGTTTAAATTATTTTATAGGTGAAACACATTATCATGCTTATGAGAAACCAGTTGTATACTTCCAAATGCTGACATTGACTGGCCAATTTGAACCTGCTATTGAATTCCTGTCAAGAATACCAAGGTAAATATTTGGCTGAAACTTTTCAATTGACATTATTTTGTAAAAAAAAATCCAGACCTACTTTAATGAATTAATTATTCTAGATTCCAAGTTCACGGTGTCCACATGGCATTAGCTCTTCATGATGTCTACATGTTGGGCACACCGCGTAATGTTCAAGCTCCATTATGTAAGTACAATAAATTCTCTACTACTATAACTCTTTAATGCTTGACAATGGTGTTGATTCTTTTGTCACAAACTAAAATTAATTTAGGCTATTTTTTATTTATTATCTTTTTCTCTCTAATAAAACTAGAAAGAGACGGACATAATTTGGAGCTGTCAAATTTAGTTGGAACTAATATTTGTATACAAATGTAGGGTGCACGTAAAAACATGTCGCCTAAAAAAACAGTGAAGCGCAAGGCATAAACTCATAGATATAAAGAAGGAGATATGCCCGCAAGACGAAAATGTATCGGAACCCTGTGTCTTCACTTTGCCCTACCACACGGCAACTACTACACACGCAGTTCATTAAAAGTAATAGATACGCAGTCGCGCACACACCCGCATTTCTTAAAACTGAACGTACTACACAAGCAATTATAAACCTTATGACATCAAACACAGCGTGTATTTACCATGCACCGTACAACTTACCCACACAAAAACATCACTCGCTATCGTTGTGTTTTGCAAAAGCATAAGTACGCTAGTGATTGACTAAATCGGAAAGTTATCGAATCTTTCATTTATTATTGTGTACATTTTTTTGAGGTCCTGAAAATAATTAAATAATAATAATGTCAGGAATATAATATTATAATAAAAATAAACAATATGTTGCTAAAAAATATATTATGAAGTAAATTAAAACAATAAAATATCCGGTTACGTTGGTTTAGGCTGTCATGGCCTATTGAAACAGTAGTTAGTAGCACGAGGATAAGGCATAATATACGATAATTCAAAGCCAAAAACACTCCACCGATTAAACCTGAAATTTAATTAACTTACTTTACGAAAGTTGGTTACGCATTTCTCTACTATGCTGTAAAATCATCAAAATACATAAAAAACATTATTTGACATCGATCTTCCAACCGGGTTAAAACGGTTGACAAATTGAAAAATAAATGTAGTAATATTTAATTCGTCAATCGACATTGTCGATAGCCTACATTAGTGGATCTGCACAAGCACATCATTAACTCGTCGCGAGAAGGAGCGGCCGTACTACGTGATTCATCCGCTTAGTGAAATATCGTTTTGTGATTTTTACATTGCTTGTTCAGTCACTTAGCGACAAACTTAGGTAGTGGTTAAGGAGTAATGTATTTATTGCAAAAATAGTACACTCGCTGTGATATTTGAAAACAAACATAAGTAACATAGTAAAAGCAACAAATATTTTACGACTTGTTGTTTTTCTTGATTTTAAAGACAAATATAGTAAAATACTACTACTTATATATGATAAGTAATTCCGTGATCAACAAAGTTTAGGTTTATGCTTCGGTTTTTACAAAAAACCCCTGAACAACACGGAATTTCTATAATTTGTCACGATCGCGGTCGAAAGTACACTAGTTCGCGGAGACGGCCATTTGCCTATGACATGGCCGACTGGACATGTCGCGCGGACACCGACACCCCCCTTACCACTTCTCCTCTTTTTTAGATTTCTGTGCATAAACTAGTTTGACATCTCTAACTTAGTTCATAGCTATAGCCGTTCTTTTCTCGCACTGCCTTTTAGTAAAAGATAGCAACAGCCTAAATTAAGTTTAGTTTGTGCACAGCAGAATCGACACCAATATTATATTATAATATTTTCGCATTTTGTTGCAGTGTCTGTCGATACGGATGATCCATCACCACTTCGTCGTCTGAACTTGGCAAGATTGCTGCTGTTGTATGTCAGAAAGTTTGAGCTCACAGACCCATCTGATGCTTTACACTATTACTTCTTCCTAAGGTAAAGTAGAATCATTTCCCTAAGCTTTTGAAATATGAGTGTTTGTTGTGTGTAAAATAATAAAATTGTTTGTTTGTTCAGAAACCTCAAAGATCCCAGTGGTAAGAACTTATTCATGTGTTGCTGCACTGACCTGGCTCTTGAGAGTCGTGATTACGACCTGCTGTTTGGTCAGATGGACGCTCTGAGTGGACTGCGCAGCCAAGGTCTACTGGACCAATTCAACAATCCTCATATTGATAGCAAAGTATGCATATTTCTAATATTTGACTATTTTTTAATTATTTTTTTATAACTCATATTTTGTTACAGGTTATAGCTCTGAATGTAGCAGAACAGCTAGTGAACAAAGGTTTATTTGAAGATGCTATTACGATGTATGATATTGCTGGGGTAAGATATTAATGTATCATGAGCCTTTATCTTTATTGTCTGTATTAGGGTTCTATAGCTTCAATCTTTACGTCAACAATTTTCTTTGCAGAACTTGGAGAAGGTTCTAGAACTGTTCTGCGTTCTGCTAGCACAAGTAGTGAACAGTGGTGGAGGCGCAGGCGGTCTGCGTCAACGCCTGTCTACACTAGCAGAACACGTGTCGAGAAGACTGCGCTCGGCTGACGGCACCGCGCTATCGGCAGCACTTGTCGAAGCTTACACCAAGCTTTGCAAACTGATGACGTTCTTCGATCAGTTCCACAGCGAGAACTATGAAGGCGCTCTTGAGGTAATAATTTGTATGACTAACGAGTGAGTAGAAATGAAGGAATATGCACGTAATTGTTTCTTCACTTAAATCAATAAAATACAGTACTATCAACCCAAGAAAAGTATTAAAAGTTAATTTCAACTACTCCTTGTCGCACAAAAATAATATTAAGCTCTTGCAATATCTACGACAGTTCGCGGCTGTCGCGGCCATGATGTCGCGTCATTATCCACAATCTGCCTTGTTTACATCTATTTTTTTGCCTTAATAAAATAATTTGAGTAATTGTATGTGCTCTAGTCAAGTAAAAATTGCAATAACAATATTATAATAAAATTTTAGTAAAACTTTAAGCACTTTTCAAATAAAAGTGTTTTTTTTGACACAATGAACTTTGACGTCAATACCGACGCGACGTTATCGAGGACGATGCGTTTTGTGAGTGCGTTCCGTTTCACCAAAAACATGCTACATAAAACAGTAAAAGAAGTGATGTATTAAAAACTTAAACAAGTGTGCCACAATGTTTTCATGCGCCAATACAAGGCATTTTTCGTAATTAAAAAGACTTTGTATTTCATGCATATTCCATAATGTGTTTTTGAGATAACATTATTTCAATATTGAATCTTCTTCTGCAGACGCTTCGTGAATGTGAATTGGTGCCCTTGCACGCTAGCGAGTTAGATGCGCGTGTATCAGCTGCGCGAACTGCCCGTGGCGAGCTACTGCGTAGCTTACCAGCAGTGTTGCGAGCGCTCTGTACCATCTTACTGGCGCAACGGCAACGATTACGCACCGCGCAGGTGCAACCGCTTGCAGGACAGAACAATAAGGTAAGAATATTTATACCAAGATGTGTAGACTTATTCTACAAAGAATACTGCTTGCAAGCAGGAATAGCTTGCTGGTTAAGGCGTACCCTAAAACTCGGGCGGGTCCGGTATGTATGCTTGCGTGTCTGTCTGTATTAATTATCTATGACACAAAAAAACTAAACGAAAATCGGTTCATCCGTTTGGAAGCTACGATACCACAGACAGACACGTTAAACTTATAAAACACTTCTCTTTTTGCGTCGGTTGTTAAAAAAAGTATGAGCAGCACGTCAGTGCTGTGAAAATCCGTCACACCAGTTATGGTGTGACGGATTTTCACAGCACTGACGTTGATTTTCAAAGGATATTTTAACAGGACATCTGGAGCGGACACCCACTCGAATTTTAGCGTAGGTCGCCTTTAGGTGTATAGATCATCAAATCAGAACAGGGCCCGCGTGGTTGATAGTTTTGCTCTTCATGGAGAATCTGACGACCCGATTGGCGCAGTGGTAGTCAGGCTGCCTTTCGTTCTTAGGGTCCCGGGTTCGAATCCTGGTCGGAGCAAATGTTTGTGTGATGAGCATGGACATTTGTTTCCGAGTCATGGATGTTTATATGTATAATAAGTATGTATTTACAAACAAAAAGTATATATGTAGTTTATCAACTATCTGGTGTCCACGACACAAGCCTCGTTGCTTAGTGTGGCACTAGATGGCGCTGTGTGTAATGTCCAGCAATATTTATTATATTTATTTAATGCCCCATCAGTCTGAATGTTTCAGGTTGATTATGTTAGGTGTAAAGTTAATTTTTTGTCAAACTGTTGAGTGTCCCTTTTCGTGTTATTTCCAGCAAGTGGAATGGCTGCGTGAACAAGCCGAAGTACTGAACACGTTCGCTGGCAACATCGCGTACAGAATGCCCGGCGACACATATAGTCAGCTGGCGCAGATGCAAATACTGATGCATTAAGATTAATTCAATTATGTTCTTAGAGAAAAACTTCGTTTTGATTACGTATTAAATATTCTTTATTAATAATACTGTGTTTTACTAATACTAGAGTATACATGCAATGATTCATCAAATTCAGGCGGAAAATAATAATAACTAAAAATAAGTGAGGCATCTGCCAAAATCAGTCTTACACACTACACACTGTAATAGATTCTTTCTGCAAGCTGTCTTCTAACTTCAATACCAATATACAAATCATTTACATTATCTTCAGGCATCTCTGTCACTTCATTGATGACTGGCATTGGTTCTGGGTCTATATATGGCTGAGGGTCTGGCAGACCAGCTCTTATGCATAGATTATGTAACACAGCACAAGCATTTATTATCTTAGCAGCTTGCTGTGGTGTATAGTGCAGTGGCCTGTTATGTAGACACTGCCATCTTCCTTTGAGCTTGGCTATACACCTTTCTATACAAGTTCTGGTTCTGCCCTGGAAGTGGTTGTACTGAGAGTCTGGTGTGCCTTGAGGGGCATGTAATATAGGTGTCATTAGCCAAGCTCTCTGTGGATATTTGTTGTCAGCTGGAATACAAAACAGGTTTAAATGGAGAAGTTTCCTACATAAAATAATTTAAAAAATGTTGTGCATAAAAAGAAACAAACCTATTAACCAACTCATCTCTCCCTGTCTGCTTATACTCTCAATAAAAGGTCTGATATTCATTTTATTCCAAATATATGCACTACTGGCTGATCCACCAAACCTACAGCACACAGCTATTATTTTGGAGTCTGCATCACACATCTGGAAAGGAAAATCAATCAATACTAATATTATAAAGAGAAGAGATTTGTATTTTTGGATTTTTGTTTTGTATGTAATGAATAAACTTAAAAACTACTGGACTGATTTGAAAAATTCTTTTAGCAATGGATAGCTACATTATCAGTGAGTAACATAGGCTATATTTTATCCCCGTAGTCCCACGGGAACGGGAATTACATGGGTGAAACCGCGTGCCGTCCACTAGTATTAAGTAAACTGACATGAGTAGGCGGCACAGATATAGATTATATCTGTGGCAGGGGCATCACTGTTCACAAAATAGAAACTTACAATTTGTGCATGTATAGAGTATTGTCCTTTTCTATCATAGAAGGCCTCTTCATCATCCCTTGGACAAACTATTTCAACATAAGTACCATCCAGACAGCCAATGGTTTCTGGAAAATGATATTTCCTGTAAAACCTGAAATAGAAAATATGATATGTAAAATAAGTGAAAAGTTAATCAATAAATTTATTTGATGTAACTCATATGAATGAAATTACCCTACCCTTCTTTAATTTGATCTCTCTGCATCACAGAGCTAGGAAATATGATACAGTCATCAAGCACCATATTGAGGCCTTCAACCACAATCTTGATGACTCTGCTCACTGATTTCTGTGATATGTTGATACTGAAGTCCTTGCCCACTGACTTCTGGTGGGAACCACTGGCTAAGAACGACAGAGTGACCAGAACCTGGAATTTGGAAGGATTTTTCCATGATAAAGTATTGAGCAATAATACGTCTATGAGCTTATAAGTTTATATTTCGATTTTGTTTAAGCTCGTTTAGAAGAATTTCAAATAATTATTCAATCACCTTCAAAGGGAATGGTATACCATTTGATCTCTGAGTCTTAGGAACAACAGGTTCCAGAATTCTCAGTATGTGATGGAAAACATTTCTGTTAACACCACAGTTCTTCAACAGATAGGAGTCTGGTAAGTTTACACAGTCAGACAGATCAGTTAAGTGCCTTCGAGCTATTCTCTCTTTGTAGGCACTGCCTCGTAACATTTTTAGTTTCAAAAGTGTATTCATTTTTCTGGCTGTAGTTTAAAAATACTACAAGAAATTTATCAATCAGGTTAGTTACATTTTATTATAATCAAGATTTTATTTTTCTTGTTCTATGGATGAGACATTTTAGTGAAAATAATAATGTGAAAAACGTAAATAAACATTCACTTTCACACGAACTTTCATCTATCTTGCTTGCTATAGGGAACGTGCAGGAACTATAGGTGGCAGCACTAATCGACAAAAGAGACACTATGCGGACAGAAAAGGAACTTAAACAAAATTATCTCTTCAACTATTGTATTTTTGAATAAGCTAAAAGGCACAAAGTATGAGTTCCGGTCTATCAATAACGATCGTCAGCGTAAATATAAATGTTTAATAATATGAATTTTATATCTTTCGTTTACTTTCTGATGAAAATTGTTGTGCATGAAGACATGGTGGCTGGCATAACTAAGATAGCTTTCTTATTTTCAACTCATGTTATAATGGAAGGGAATCCTTTATCAGCGAGAACAGTATCTCCAGGCTCTAACAAATCAATTGGTTCACAATCATTTGATGAAGCAATCAATCAAATGCAGTCCGTAGCATTTAGATAGAAAACATAAAAAACCAAAGGAGTGCAGGCAACTAAAAACATTATTGTGGGTATAACCATGTTTATATTCTGAGTACATGTGGAGTCTTTTTTGATTAACTGTTGAGGGATATTCGGTGTGCAACTTTAGTGCGGTCTAGTAGAACACGTGTATGGTGAAGTATACTTAAATGGTTCTGGTATGTTTGCATGGACGGTTGATTTTGAGGGCCTTTTCAATGCAGAGTGTAACAAAAACAAGTTGTTTTTAAATATTTTTCTTTACTGCGTTTATCCATTTTTTGCGTTTTTCACCAAAACATGGTATGATAGTGGTATTCTTTGGAAAGTAATAGAATTTTACGCTAATTGATTTATTTTCATTTTTGTGGATGTATTGGTACCTACATCCAGAAATGCAACAATGCATTATGATTAGTTAATTAATTTTCACTATAAGATTAATTCTGTTTACTTGTTTTATAAGTCAATGTCAAGCATTAATAGAGCACAAGATTCGGATTGGCGACGCCAGTTGGCAGCACCGTCGTTGTGCACGTTCCCTATAGACAGCACAGAACATATATACCCTAGACGTTATGATTCCTCTATGCCATAGACTAATATTTTTGACAACTACATTTTTTAAACGTTTGTTAAAAAAATGATAAACACCCGGCTTTTTATCAACACTTCGACAATAGTATCGAGAATTTCGTCCGAAATACATAATTTGCATCGTGGAACAGAGGATTTTTTTTGACAGATTGACAGCTGAAATAAAAACAAACGTTTTACGATATAGAATAGATAATGCGGTAACAACAAATACTTTTAATTTACTTATTTCTTTGTTTTATAACTGGACATAATTAGATTTCATAGTTATAACAATTAGTAGGAAGTATAATTACTGTTTCGAAGAGTATAGAAGTATAATTTCGCCACTGTTCATATAAAATCGCAACTTAATCAACAATGGAAAGACGGAAAGCTAGTCCGGAACAGCTTAATATGCTTTTACATTTCCTCGAGGAAGACAAGGAATTAGCCATTGGAAAGTTTACAGGCCTTGAGGGAAGAATTCGTCAGACGAATGCTTGGATAAAAATCACTGAGAAACTCAATGCTAATTCTGGTTTCGGTTCTGGTGCAATTAAAACTCCAGATAAATGGCAACAGGTAGGTAATACTAATACATTATGTACTACGAATAATCATGTTAATCAATATAATTATCATAAAGTTAGATATAACATTAAAGTATAAAATACACAGTCTCATTTTCATCATTCTCTGTTGAAGATTGAGCATTTTATAAAGCAGTTCCTGTAACATGATGTTGTTAAACAAATATTAATGATTATTTTACAAAATGTTTTCAGACATGGAGAGATTGGAAATCAAATGTCAAGAAAAAGGCTTTCAAAATACGGAAAAACAGATTTACACCTGGGTGTAATGCTAACACACAACTAACAGAGGCTGAAGAGAAAATACTAAGACTTATCTGTACAAATACTTCAGTGTTTGGTCTCTCAGGAGTGCCAGAGACTTCAGCTATGAACAACACTATGGTAAGACAGTCTGTTTGTGTATAGTTTTGTCCTAGAAATAAGACTTTATTCCTTAAAAAAAAGCACTACTTTTTTTTCTTTCTAAATTGTTTTGTGGCCCATGGCAAAGGATGTGAATGAATAAACTGTTGTACTGAGAATCACTTTCACATGTTCCAGGCACCAGCACAAAGTACTGGGCCCACAGATGACATGTGCAGTGCTGATCCCTCAACAAGCAGTATGGTAATGTTCCTTAATAAAATATACCTTTGGCTTTTTTAGTTGCATAGTACTAGTTAATACTAAAACCTTTCAACTTTTGTATTAAATAAAACAACCGTCAGTATTTGGGACTGCCGATAGAAGTGAAAACAAAAAGTACACAAGCCCCGCCTCCGTCGTAGCACTGGTTATGCCCCATGCATGCCTATGTGGTGCTATGCCGTAGCGATCGCCTACGAGCGCTACGAAGCGCGACCGCACGTTAAGTCAAGTGACAATGAGTTCAATGTTTTTCCTTCACCCAAAAAGTGCTCAACACGCCTAAAGAAGTTTTTAATTCAAAATATTAAGATTTCCAAAATCCTGTCATAAATATCATCAAGTTAAACTCACTCAATTGATACCCATTGTTAAGGTATACCCACAGAAAACACATTTCATTCTCATTTCAGCTACAATCCACCTGTATATTGAAATTGTTTTCTGGAGTTTCAGTCTGGTTAGTAGGCAATGGAGGAAAGGGACTGTTGCCTAAGAATTTAAAAAAATAATACAGCAAGCCAACTAATTATATTGCAGAAATGGCCATCAGAGTCCCAACACTTCTCAGCAGCAGACATAGAGATGAGTCTTGGTGATGGAGTGGTGACTGACCCTGATTCTGGTATGGGACCCAATGAGGTGTCCTCAGCACCAGTTACAGGAAAACCTTTGTGGAAGAGAGGCAGACCAGTCAGTCAGTATTTTTATGTTTGTTTTTATTGTTTTGAAACTTTGTAATATTATACAGTTCTTCCAATTAAAAAAAAAGTATAATAGTTATTGAAAATCCTGTTTTTCTTTTTTTCCAGGACTTGTACATGACAGACTTCTAAACTTAGAGGAAGAAAGAATTAGAATTGAGAAACAGAAGCTTTTGGAGAAGAAAAGGTGTAATAATATAAGACTTAAAATAGAAAAAGACAGGCTTGAGATTGAAAGACAAAGAAATGTCCTGTTAGAAAAGTAAGCTTTGTTTTTTTTTGTGAATTCAATATAAAAATATCAATATTTTAGTCCAGTCAAATTAGCTCAAAAAATAGGGGTAAGGTTACAATAATTCGCATAGAGCTAAAAATTGGTGCGAATGTTGGGAACACCATTACAAATAAAATGTCAAAAGCCCCCATCAATCCGACCTTTCCAAAAAAATATTTCAAAGTCAAAGGTCGTGTAAATGGGTTTTTTGCATTTTTCAGCTAAACGGTTAGTTTTATCATAAAAATATGTTCGATAAAATTGTAGATCGTGCAAGTATATATAAAAACTGATTTTATACTTTTTCCTAAGAATCACCATTACTGAGATAAGAAAAAAAAAAGATGAAAATATGGCGTTTTCCATTTTTTCATAATCAGACGTTTCCACGCCACCGGCGAAGTGGTGTGTCTGGACTCTGGCGTGTTTTATTTAACGCGGTTACCCTGGTGAGCCTATTTCACGATATTTTTGTGGCCCTGTTTAGTTAAAAAATCGGCAAAGTGAGAGTCGGACTAGCGCATAAAGGGTTCCGTACGATCGCAGTGGGTGAATTTTTAATTTATTTTTGTTGTTATAGGACGAGGAGCACGTGGCTTAATAATAGCAGCCTCTCGGGTCGATCTTTAGGTTAAGCTGTGCTTGCCTAGGTTGGCCTGTAGATGGGTGACCACCAATTACATACTGAGTTTTCTCCGTGCCTCGGAAAGCACGTTAAGCAATCAGTCCTGGCTGTCATTTGTAGATCTTTGACGGTTGTTACAGGTAGTCAGTGGCACAAAAAGTCTGATAACCAGTCGTATTACCCAGTACTAACTGGGTTGTGGAGGTCATAAAACTTACCGTTTGGCTGAAAAATGCACAAAACCCATTTACGCGACCTTTGACCTTGTTTTTTTTTTTTGGCAAATCTCGGATCTATGGCGACCTATGACATTTCATTTGTAATGGTGTTCCCAACACTCCTACCAATTTTTAGCTCTATGCGAATTATTGTAACCTTGCATGTCTAATTTGACTGGGCTATTTATTGCATCAAGGAAAGCTTCTTTCTATTGGCAATTTATCTAAAGGCCTTTTTTTCTTTATAACTTACAATTTTTTTTTTACATTTCAGGCTTTTGGTAGCTGTTGAGGCTGTGGCGCGTTGATGATAATAATTCAGAAAAGCATAAATAATTATATTTTTATACTCGAATAATTAAGGAATGCAATAATAAGTACTTAATGAGCCATCATTAAGTGTAGACTAAGCTTGTGATATTATATATTTAAAATAGTTGACATGTAAGTTTTATTACACTAAGGTGTGATTGACACTGGGTTGGCCACCATCAGGGATTTTAGTTTTAATAACACAAAAATTAAGTCGCTAATTTGTCGAAATATCTAGCTAGCTATTTGTCGCCAAATATCAGAATTTGTCGGTCACTGGTTCAAAAGATGTAAGGGCTTATAGGTAGCCGATCTGGAGCGAGTCTCCCCAGCTTGGCCACATGTATATCTCAAAAACTAGGGCACCTAGCGAAGATCTGTTTTCTACCATATTTTGTCGCTAATTTGTCGAAATTTGTCGCCAAGTCATAGATTTAATTGGGTCTTAGTTTAGAAGATATAATGAGTTCAATTATTATGGTCCAAGAGCTAGATCGAAAGAAATTAGAGTGTTCATTCGATCTAGCTCTTGGATTATACCTTACTAATTGAACTCATTATATCTTCTGAACGAAAACCCAATTAAATCTGTGACTTGGCGACAAATTGCGAGTAATTGGCGACAAAATATGGTAGAAAACAGATCATTGCTAGGTGCCCTAGTTTTTGAGATATAAATGTGGCCAAGCAGGGGAGACTCTCCAGATCGGCCACCTATAAACCCTTATATTTTTTGACCCAGTGACCGACAAATTCTGATATTTGGCGACAAATTTCGACTAATTAGCGACAATTTTTTTGTGTCATCAAAATTAAAATCCCTGATGGTGGCCAAGCCAGTGTCAGTCGCACAATAAAAAGAGGTTTTATTAGGGTGGATGTAAGTTAGGCAGTCGGGGTCTTTTCCGCTTGACCATTTTAATTTTTTTTTGCTTAGAACATGCGGAGGCGCCGAGCCACGCCCCCTAAGAGTTTGGGCCTATTAGGAAAGCTTCAACTTTGGCGCGCAAAATAACAATAACTCTCGTTTGACGTGCGTCGTCAGTGCGCTCGGCCGATTCGGTATCTTTTCATTCATTATTTCTATACAAAGTCAACGGGGCGGGGCTAGAGAGCGTTTCTATGTTGCGAGTGCAAGCAAAAATAAGCTTAGTGGTGGTCAGGCGGGAGTGTCCTCGATAGTACATACGAATTCTCAATAAGAGCGAATGCACTAATGAATTACTGTGGTAAATTAGACAAACGGCTGTTGCTTTGATGTCTGTCTTGGTGAGGCCCATATAGGTTCGCTCTTCAGTCACAGATTTGTCCGTACCTTTGGAGAGCCTGTATTTTAACATTTTTGCAAACCTATCGAGAATGTCAGAAATTTGTTATTTTTATGCTAAGAATTCAGCATTTGAACAAAGAAATGGGAATGGAACGAGAAACGCGGGAACCTTGAAACGTACAAGGCGCCAAAATTCAATTATTTTAAAATTAATTTGTTATTTATTGTTGAAGTGTCTCAAAATTAGTTTTAATTGTAAAATAATAATTGTATAAGTTATAAATAGTGTAAATAAACAATGGGGGGAAGTGGTAAAAAGAGGAAAAAAGCGGAGCCCCCTGATGGTCTAGCTGTACGGGACATCACGGAGACTTCTTCCGACTCCGATGATTCAGCAGACAACAGCAGGAAGTACCAACCATTCAAAGTCCCCGGATACTCTAGGAAGTATCCCGAAAATAGTAAAAAAACGGAATACATAGTATTTTTATCTCATCAGACTGAGCGCCAATTTTCTGACAAAGACAGACTGGCTATTTCGCATGCTATACGCAAATATTGCGTCACTGGCATATTACATTTAAAATCAATAAATAAGTACAAAATAGGTATAACATTTGATCTATCCAACAATGCAAATGTATTTCTACAAAATAAAAGACTTCTAGATGAAATGGGCTTAAACGCTACAATACCTGCTGTCGACACTGAAGCGACTGGGGTTCTTACTTCAGTCCCTACGGATTTGTCTAATAAAAGAATATTTGCTTTGATTGGAAGCTCCAGAAATATCATACAGGTGAGGCGATTCATGCGCCGCGTACAAGGTGAAGGTGGCGCGGTCAAGTATGACCCCACTCAAACTGTTGCGGTTACTTTCGCCTCTACTGAGTTACCGCAATATGTATACCTTGACTCCTGGAGACATGAGGTAAGCTGTTACGTTCCTCCTGTCAAACAGTGTTTACATTGTATGAAGTTTGGACATATTGCAAAATACTGTAAGAATGAAGTTGTATGCTCCATATGTACGGACAAGCATAGTTTTAAAATTTGTGAAGAAGATCCTAAAAACGCCAAATGTGCCAATTGTGGTGGTAACCATGTTTCCATCTCAAACACCTGTCCACTGAAAAAAATGAAAATAGAAGAAAATAAAGTCAAGTCCAGAGCCGCTAAGTATTCCGATTTATTTAATGAACATTCTTTTCCAAAATTAACACAGAAGAACATTGAAACACAGATTATTAATTTGACTAAATCAGATTTTTTTATGAATACCTTAACAAATGCTATAACTAAAATTATATTAAATCAAAAAGATAATCCCATTAATTCAAACTCCATAAAAGAAATTCTGCAACAAACTTTCTGTACCAGTACTTCCACATATAATAATGGATCTTAATATAATGCAGTGGAACGCACAAAGTATTTTAAGTAACAAACTTTTATTAACTCAATTTCTTTATGAGCATAACATACATGTTGCAATTATATCAGAGACCTGGTTAACACCCATCAAAAATTTTAACATTAGAGGATACAAAATAGAAAGACATGACATTGGAAATAAACACAATGGTGTAGCTATTTTAATTCGCAATAATATAAATTACAGAAAAATAATTACATATTCTGATAATTCTCTACAAAATATTTGTGTAAGAATTACAGTAAATAATACAGAAATAAGTATTGTAAGTTTCTACTGTCCAACAAATTGCACTCCATCTTTTGACAAACATAAATTTGAATCTTTAACCCTTAAACGCATAGTGTCCCAAAATTGAATCATCAAATTTAGACACCAATATCCATTCATAATATTTTTGTTTGATACATTAGGCTGTATGAAATGTTTCTTTTGCTCCTTCTCTAACCATAAAATAACTCAACTAGTGACATTTTGTGTTGATATCTGTGGCTGATTGACATTTCACCTTTTGACGCGCGTTTTTCAAATAGCATTGAGTTGAGTGCACTTTGGCAACATATATTACGAAGTTATTTGCTGATTTTGGAGAAAAAAAAAGGTTTCCTAAAGGTAAATGACTATTATTTATGTAATAACTTATGCTTTTTTCAATATACCATAATTGTTATAGGAACAGGAAGCTTTTTTGTTTTGATGCAAAAATGGGACAGCATGCACTATTGGTATAAATTACGACTGTTATTTGAAATTATACATTTTGTGATTTTATTTATTTTGCTTTGGTGAGGTATGCATGCGGTTGGTTATTTTGTTCTAGAAATGGCAGAAACTAATAGGAGAGACGGTGACATCGAGTTTTGGTTGCGCCAGCTAGAAGATGGCGCCATTTCTGAAGACGAATTCGAGTCGGACGGTGACGAACTTGATTATTATCCTACCCAACAAGATTTATTAGATGTTTTAGAAAATTATGATGACGATGGTGAGGCTAGATCTAATGATAATATCGAAGAAACTATACCCGATCCTCCTATTGTAATAGCGGATGCTGTTCCTTCAAATAATAATGATGCACGAGTTGTGTCACAAACAGTGATAAAACTTGCAAGAATAATTCACAGACATGTCAATCACATTATATACCATGATAATTTCTATACCACATTGCTCTTGATGTATTATTTTGCTAAAGAAGGAATACAATGTGTGGGAACTGTTCAAAGGAACCGCCTAGGTAAAAAATTTAAACTACCCTCAAAGCAGGATGTAATGAAAAAACAAGTGCCAAGAGGGCCGTAAGTGGAATATATTACAAATGTTGATGGGGTCGACATGTCTTCAGTTAGCTGGAAAGACAACAAACAAGTAGTTCTGCACTCGACCTACGTAGGAGCTGAACCAATACAGTCCATCGAACGGTATGAAAAAACAGAAAAGAAAAAAAAAATTATAGACTGCCCAAAAATAGTCAAAGAATACAACGCCTTTATGGGGGCGTTGATCTCATGGATTCATTTTTGGGGAGATATCGAATAAAAGTCAAGACCAGGAAAAGGTATATGAGGGTTTTTGACCACCTTTTAGATTAAACTATTATAAACTCTTGGGTTCTATACAAAACTGTAGACAAGAAAAGGAGCAGATCCAAAGAAGCTGAAAAACCTGTCAGAATTCAGATCAGAGCTGGCTGATGTCTTATGTAGGTACCTATGGTGTTACGACCCAGCCAGCAATAGGACGTCCTAGCAACAGCAGCATCACTGATACCACAGACGCAAAAAGAAAGAAAGGGTGCTAGGTTCTTCCACCGTCTTACGTTCGGTTAGACAATCTTGGTCAAAGCCAAATTAAAACCGAACAACGCATGACACCTGGCTGTAAGCTACAGAGCTTTGTAAAATGCACAAAGTGCAATGTATTCCTTTGTGCAAAGAAAGGAAACGATTGTTTCAATTTATTCCACTGTTAATTAATAAAAGCATTTTTTTTAAGCCTATTTTGCATAATGTCCCAAAAATGCATCATCTTTATTTAATGATTAAAAACCTATAAAATATTAAAAGTTATTTTTTTTACTATTTTTCCCGTTTTTCACAGCTTCTAAAGAATTGAAACCATTTTTTTCCAATAAAATTAATTAATTCATGCATTTAAGGGTTAATAAAATCTGTGCCTGAACCAATGATATTTGCAGGCGATTTCAATGCCCATCACACATCATGGGGATGTAATTCTACAAATCCAAGAGGTAGGGATATTCTAGAAATTGTTGATGATAATAATTTGGTGTTATTGAATAGTGGTGAAGTGACAACAGTTGGTTCTTTAACGTGGCGTCCAAATGCCTTAGATTTGTCTATAGTTTCCCCATCATTGGCTCTTTCTTGTGATTGGTCCGTTCATAGTGATCCTCTTGGCAGCTACCACCTTCCTGTAATTATGAAAGTTTTTATCAATAGTAGTAATATAGAAAACACTAGTAATAACACAAATTTGCCCACTTATCCTAACTTTAAAATGGTAGATTGGAAGATGTATGAACAAAATGTAGATTTACAACTATCTACTTTTCAGGATCAACATGTTGCTCCATTGGAAAGTTATACAGAGTTTTGTCAAATTTTGCATTCTGCAATTAATAAGTCCCTTCCTTATCGTAATAAGCCCACTTCTTCCTCAGCTGATTATTCTGTTCATAACTCTAATAGGAATTTGGTAAAAGCCCCTCCTCTTCCTTGGTGGAATAAAAAATGTTCAGAAGCAGTTCAAAAGTCTAAGTCAGCTTATATAAATTTTAAAAACAATCCGTCAGATGAAACATTTATAGAGTTTAAAAGATTACAAGCCCTCAAAAAACTTACTTTGAAAACAGAAAGATCAAATAGTTGGGTTGAACTTTGCAACTCCTTTAATCGATGTACACCTCTGTCCAGAATCTGGAAATATATGCGGAAATTTAATAAAACATATTCTTGCAACAATAATGATGTCAATTGGATTCAGGATTTTTTGGAAAAATATACCCCAGATTATGTAAATAATAAGTCAAATTTCCCCACTGCCAGTGAGTCAAAATCTGATAATATCTTCTTAGTAAAACCTTTTTCGATACAAGAACTGAAGTCTGCTGTTAATTCTAGAAAAGATAGTGCTTTTGGACTAGATTGTATTCCATACATTATGATAAAAAAGCTTAGTGATAAGTGTATGCACACTTTTCTCAAAATATTGAATAATTTGTGGTTGAACAATGATATACCTCATTCATGGAAGTCTGATTGTTTGGTACCCATTTTGAAGCCAGATAAGCCTCGGTCTAATCCAGATTCCTATCGTCCTATTGCTCTAACATCCTGTGTTGGTAAAATTTTTGAACAATTAATAAAACAAAGGTTGGAATTTTACATAGAACAAAACAATATTCTACCTGCTAATCAATTTGGTTTTCGTAGGGGAACATCAGCTCGTGAAAGTATTTGTCAGTTACAGCTTGATATCCGAAATAGTTTAAATAACAAGGATTGCTTAATGTCAGTATTCTTTGATGTTGCTGGAGCCTTTAACAGTGTAAATATTGATGTCCTTTGTTCTGAATTACTTCTTATTGGAATTCCAAACAAAATAGTCCACTGGGTCCATGAATTCTTAACTGAAAGGAAAGTCTATGTTAGATATAATGATAAATTACATGGGCCAAGATTTGCTTCGGTAGGAGTTTGCCAAGGAGGAATTTTGTCTCCATTAATATTCATTTTGTACATACGTCGTTTAAATTTGATTCTAGGTTCCAAAGTCAAAAATCTTCAATTTGCTGATGATTTAGTTGTGTATTTGTCGGGGAAAAATTTCAAAAATATGACACTGTGCCTTAATAAAGCATTGGAAGGATTGTCCACATACTTTTCTTATTTAAATCTAGATATAAATGCACTTAAATCTAAACTAGTAGTATTTGGTAGAACTGGCAATTTTAGTCCTTCCGTTTATTAAAATCAAGTTTCTATACCAATTTTTCATGAAGCTAAGTTTTTAGGTGTCACCTTCACTCAAAATTTGGCTTGGAAAAAATATGTTGAATTGATAAGTTCTAGAGCTAACAGAGTTTTTAATGTTTTGAAGACATTGTGTAGAACCTCCTGGGGAGCTGACCCAAAAATATTGTTGTTATTATATAAATCTTTGATCCGTAGTCATTTTGAATATGGTTTTCTCTGTTTTGCTGGTGATAGAAGGTTAGTAGATATTCTTGATAAAATACAAAATAAAAGTTTGAGACTCATTACCGGAGCATTTAAAAGTACTCCAATCAATGCAATGCAAGTTGAATGTAAACTTCCTCCTTTAAGTATAAGATTTTGTTACTTGAAGGAAAGGTTCCTATTAAAACTTTATAGTAAAAATAATAATCACTTGTTTTCCAATTTGAAACAATCATGTACACCGTCCATCTGTAGCTTATCATATATACTTCAGGGCTTTTCTCAGTATGTAAATTTTCTTGAAACTCTGCAAATTCATAAGTCATCTATTCTTCCATGTTATCAGGGAGATTTTGACAGCAAATTTCCTGCAATTGACATCATTATTGATCACAATTTATCCACTAAAGAAGATGTATATGGTAAATTTCATGAATTTACTGATCATAGATTTATGTATACTGATGGGTCTAAAACTGAGTCAGCAGTGTCATTTGCTATTTTTGATGAGCTAATGAATTCTGGTACTGGTTATAAAATAAACTCAAACACAAGTATATTCACAGCTGAGGCTGTGGCTATACTTGCTGCCCTAAAGCACATTAGGCATACAAATGATGGATGTTGTCAATGGGTAATAGTAAGTGACAGCATGAGTGTTCTTGAAAATCTCAAAAATAATAGGTTGAATGCTAACACAAACTATTTTATATCATTGATAAAAGAATCTTGGTTACAATTGGCTTTTCATAACATTAAGGTTTTGTTCATGTGGGTCCCTTCGCATGTTGGTGTGATGGGCAACGAAAGGGTTGATTTTCTAGCTAGAGCTATAACAAATTCTGCTGATGTCCCAGATTCAAGTAGTTTCCTCAACATTTCTGTTCCTTGTACAGACATAGCTCCTCTATTGAAAAAAAGGTCCATTGATATATGGAAAAGGCACTGGAATCATACAGTTCAAATTGAAAATAAAGGTATGTGGTATGCAGTATACAATATTCCCATAGGAACCATGCCTTGGTTCTGTAAAACCAATACTTACATGAACAGGAAGTTTTACTCCACCATACTCAGGCTTCGTTTTGGTCACTGTCGACTGAATTATCATTTGTCTCGTCTCAAAATTGTTCACAGTCCGCTTTGTGATCATTGTAATTCTCAAGCAGAGCAATCTCTTGCTCACATTTTCTTTGAGTGCTCATCTTTTGGCATCCAGCGCCTTGTGCTGATGGATGAGCTTATTGAAATTTATGGTAGCCCTGATTTGGTACCGCGCTCCATTCAGGCTCTTCTTGTAAATAGCTCGACGTATTTATCTTTGTTTAATTTTATTAATAATACAGTTGGACAAATTTAACTCATGGTGTCCAAAGTTAATTAGCTGTCATGTCTATAAAATATGTTTAATAAATTTATTTTCATTGACATAAATATAATTTGTATATAAATAATTGTAAATAATACTATTTGGAATAATTTGTAGGAATTAGAGTAGGTATACTGTTTACGTACGAATATGATAATAGTGAATAGTCGCTTCCCGTCAGTTGGGGGGGTTAAAAAAAAAAAAAAAAAAAATATTAGAGGACTTGACATTTGGCTCTTTACCTAAAATGAAAAATATTGGACTTGACCCAAGATTTTGTGTAATAACAAATCTTAAACATGGATTTTATTGAAATAAACTGAAGACTCTATACGGATTAACTTTTCATGGAAAATAAGAAACTGATGAATTTACCTGGATTTGATTACTATGGATAAATATAAAACTAATGAATTTTATTGGATTTCCTTATATTCTGGATTTACATACTGATGAATTTTACTGGATTTAACCTACTCAAGAAAAATGCTAACTAATGACTAGGCAGCATGGTCTCAGACCTTAGCCTGTTCCGTCAGGAACAAATGGAAAAAAAAAAAAAAAAAAAAAAGAAACCGCATGTCAAAATAAAAAGCATGTTGTGTTTGTTTTGTTGTTAAAAATTTTGATCTTCCTCGATTAAGTTAAAATACATTAAATTAACTATCAACAATGGAAAGAAATAATTTGGACCGTGAAATAGTTGGGATTCAATTTCCAGGAATAGTAAAAAATGACGACAAAGCAATTGCATGTTTGGGTGGAATTAGAAGCATTTCTCATGTAATTATTTATTTCACTATCTAAGTTGTTCTTATATAAGCATAGGTTTTCATTTATGTTGGCAATTAACTGCACAAGAAAGAAAACAAACTTATTCATTTACACAACGAGTTTCTTATTAAAGTTTTATTTATTTCTCAGGTGTACAGTAATCCGACCAAAAGACGCCTGGGGTTATCATTTCAGCCGGAGAATCCATTCATTCGCAAAATATATGGTAATGCAAAGAGAGCGGCCGGTGTACTACTGAAGGTGAGAGTAAAAAAAGTAAAAGAAGGCAACCAAATAAAGAGAGAAGTTGTGTCAACGTCTGTGGTTGGATGTGTTAAAACTATGTTCAGGTTTGAATGTTAGTATCATTAAATGATACTATTAATTATATTTAATAGTTTGTAAAATATGTATTATATATATATTTTTTAATATATCTATTTATTATTACTTTCAAATATATATTCATATTGTGTTTATGATAGTTCCTGGGGTAAGGCTGAGGCTATGTCTAGCAGTGGATGACTCTCAATTTTATTGATAATAATGAAGTAGAGGAATGTACACCATGTTTTTTAATTCTAATGTTTTGTTTGTTCTAGCAATGTGTGACTTTCAATACCTGGCTGTGCATAGAGAAGGACCTAGTGATGGCCCCATTAGTTGTGCTTTGGAAAAAGTTCTACCTTCAGGGGTACACCCTATTGAGTTTATGTTGTGAGTAAAAAAAACATAAGTTCTTATTAATGTTTGTTGTTTCTTGCATAAAATAAAGAACTTATTAATTTTTATAGAAAGCCTGCACCACTTTTGCTTATTCCTTCAAGCTTCACAAGGTTCGAGAAGCCAATTTGTTACGCTTACACTGATAAAAGATATCCAGATCGGTCTTCTCCGGACCGTGGTGAGAGTGTTCACAGCAAAACCAGAATGTTACGAGGTTCACAAGTCTCTCCGTATATATTTAACCTGACTGAGGACTTGCCAAGTGAACCACATGAAATTTATTTGAAGCAGAAAGAAATAAAGTTTGAGTTGCACCCTCGGTTGGTTGAGGAGTATGATGTTATTAGGAAGGTATGTTACTTTTGATACAAATAAAAATAAAGATAATTTTTAAGCTTCAAATAATAATCTAAAAATGTTTTTTTTAGCTCCTTGAACAGAGACCCATCTGGTCATTGAACTTGATAAGATATCACACAAAGATCAGGCTAGTATCTCTAAAGGTCATCATGCCTTGTTTAGCTCTGTACATGAAAACTGGACCCTGGAGGTCAATGTGGGTGAGATATGGGTATGACCCCAGAAAGGACCCTGCTTCCAGAATATACCAAACTTTGGATTTCAGGCTGAGGCATGCAGGTAAGTTCTAGTGTACCTACATATTTGCTTACCAAAATTATTTATAATAACAACTGAGCTTTTATGAGCAGTGATGTTAACAAAGTTTGTTATTATTAACATTTCTGTATGTCATTTTGAGTTATTCTTAGTGTGAAAGTATTGATTTGGATAACGGTCTATAATAGGGTAGATGACAAAAAAACATCTAATTAGATTATTAAAAAATATTTGACCGGTATTTTTTCTTTTGTTATGTAAACCTACCAAAATTGACGAAGATACGACGCTTTTAAAATTCCCAATACGTCACGCCGTGGTATAATTTTAGTGCGTTGTGACGTCACGAGCCCCCACTCCCGGGTTTTTGATGCATTTTATCTAGTCAATATTCATTGATTTACAAAAACAAATAATACGCGTCAATTATTTTCCAATACCTACCCCAACTGACGAACTAAATAGAATTGCAATTTATTGACGGTGGAAACTAGCCTATTCAAATCAGTAGGTACTTTCAGCATTCGATCAACAATTAGCAACGATCGAAGCTCAGCAGATAATAATTTAATGACGCACCTATAAAAGTAAAAATTCAAAGTGCATATCACCTCCAGCTATAACATATTGACATGTCAATAACAGCTCAACATCACATGTGTAATTTCCGCTCGTTTCCGCAGCGGGCGTGCGCTCCATGATAATGTCTCGCGAGGACATCACGTCGGACCGCGAGCGCAAGCCGAAGAGAAGCGCGGCAGACGTAGCCGCCGCGGCCTCGGAGGACATCGCCGAGGGGATCGTGTACTTCCGGCCCGGCATGACGCCTACACAGCGGCACATATTCTATCAGGTAAACAGGAAAATTGTCAACCCACTTATATTGTTTTCACGCTCTGGTCTTGAGGAAAACTTAATTTTTGTGTTTTGGTTTTCTAATCTATAAGGGGCTGTAAGGAAAAGATAACTTCTCGGCTTCTTGGTAATTTAAGTATGGAGTTAAGGAAAGAATTATTAGATTGAGGACCTCATAAGAAAATATAACTCCTAGGTAATTTAGGTATGGGGTTAAGGAAAGAATTATATATTGAGGACCTCATAAGAAAATATAACTCCTAGGTAATTTAGGTATGGAGTTAAGGAATAATAGTAGAATGGAGTGACTACACATACGCTTGAGCTGTTCACGTTTCACCACATTTTGGGTGTCGAGTCGCGTCGTCGTCCGAACCGAAACGACGCGACGTGAATGACGTCTTATTCTCTTATGTGGTGTAGACTAAAAACTCTTTTTGATCAGCTCAAGCAGACCACGTCGATAATGAGAGGTTTTCTTTTTGAGGTATTAAAAAAAAATATTGTTTCCAAGAACTCTATAGATGGCGTTGAACTTACTATGATAGTTGGTGCCAAAGCCAAAACGCTTGAAAAAAAAAACATTTTGTCACGTCACATACTTACTCTCGTTGACTGACACTTTAATTTGCTTAACCTTCCGAATATAACCTAGTTTTCTCGCGCTTTGTTAAAATCAGTTTTTTTAGGTTCCGTTCCTTGCATTATCATACTGACTCCTAGCGCCATCTATCCAGCGACTAGGGAAGAGCTAAAAAGAAAATCCGTCATTGTTGCCACTCCTTTCAAAATAGAAACCGACATACCTACTACAATACCTACTGCGGAAATGACTGAATTCTAGCCGTGAGTTTGTGGTCTGAGTTTATGCACTTTGGTACAGCTTCATCCTAGCAACAAACTCTTGGCAGTCGCTTAATACTTACAACTTGTCGCAAGTACTGCGACATCCAAATCCCGGAAGTGGAGGAGATCCTAGCGCCCGAGCCCCCGCCGGGCTACATGTGCCACCAGAAGCGCGGCTGGCTGCCTCCTAACACCGACGAGATCTGCCGCGACGCCATGTTCCGATACGTTAAAGATACGCTGTTCAACAGTAACAACACCGAGTTGAAATTTGAGGTAAATATAGCACAGTAAAGCTGTCTTTTTAAGCCTTGCGAATCGTTTTTACATTTAATTATCTGCTGTTATGCGTGTCATCCTGAAATGCAGTTAATCGTGAATACCTATAGATTGGAAATTAAGCCCTGGATAAAAAGATTATCCATCGCTTTCAAACACCAGGCTGGTAACTGCACGTCTGCAACGTTATTTGAATTAGGTTGCTGTAATTGCTGGATTGGCTATTAGGGTTCTGGAAGCAGGTTGTCGACTTGTGGCCATTGTATCATCTCTACACGTTAGCACTGCCTTTGTCACTATATTATGAACCATATTATCTACGTAAATAAACTGAACCCTGATAAAATAATACCTATTGAAATCCCACTATGTTTCATAAATACAACCTACGCGGCTTATAACTCGCAGTACCATCGTTTATACTAGAAGGTTTAGGCCTCGGATCTATGCATTGCCCCCATTTTACTGTGAATACTGTGACTTGAAACTTCAAGTTCTAATCTTCAAAATTCTATTTGTACGTCTCTGTGACCTTTGTATATCAAAGGTGGTCTATATCTTGCTCAGCAATATAATATTAATATGTAATTAATCTCTAGATTACACGAGAATTAGGTACCAACGATTTAATTATTATTTAGATTGGCTCTTGCAATTGATTGATTGTAATGTACTTAAACAGTCATTACCTAGTTACAGAAAAATTGATAATTAAGACTGATTTTTATATAACAGGGCAGTGGCAGTGACAGCGATTCCAACTCGGATGACGATACGGCAAACAATGATTTGGATGATACCACCATCGATATGGATGGTACCGCGACCAGCGCTATGGGTGATACCGCGACCAGCGCTATGGATGATACCACGGACAACGCTGTGGAATTGGACACCACGACAAATACCATGGATGAAACGTAATACTTAATAAATATTTTGTTACTTACTGTACATTCTTCTAGTTTTTCTTTTCCATCTCGATGTACCCATGTATGTTTAGAAATGTGTGGGTAGTTAGCGAAATATAAGTAAGTGTTAAGTAGGAAGTATAGTTGGTTCATTATAGACGTATCTTATTTAATCAAAGTTTTAGTTTTAATTTCATAGATAAGTTAAACTTAGAAAGCATCACGACACACAGAAACACTCGAATAAAGGTAAGAAAATCAAGTTCTCAAACGAGAAACAGCCGGCGACCAATTAAAGTCGATGATAACTGTTGGTGACAGCAATAACGCTTTTTGAACTGGAAAGATTTTCGTTACAATAATATAACATCAGAATTTTTCGAAAGGAGATGACAGCCGAGTTCGAAAGGAGATGACTGCTGAGATGACCACCATCAGAAACGAACATGATTCTCCAATGTTAGAAGAGACCAACCAAACGAAGGTCAAAACACCAATGCTCATTCCTATGGATTATACCTGTCTTTACCTAGTGGTAAAAAGCCTTACCTTACTTTACCTAGTGGTCTAGTGGTAAAGGAAGCCCGACCAACCGCAGCCAGTCGGGCACAATCTGCCAACTATGCAGCCTAGAGCCAATATAGGAATAGTTTCCTAGAGCCAATATAGGAATAGTTTCCTATATTGGCTCTAGGCTGCATAGTTGGCAGATTGTGCCCGACTGGCTGCGGTTGGTCGGGCTTCCTTTCCCATCCCAGAGCATGTCTTTCCTTACAAAAAAGGTGTATCCGGCTTGCCCGGGTCAGGCTTGCTCCTGGCTGGGTGTGGTGCTCAATCACAAATCAATCATCAATCAGGAGATGACTGCTGAGATGACCATTGTAGTAATAAGTAGATAAGTATAGAAGACATGCTGTGCCGACCCCAAATAAATTGGTACCTTTAAGGGCAGAATGATGAAGATGATAAGAATTTTTCGAATTATCATGATCATTATCATTAGATGTATCTAAAATAAAAGATTAGGTGCACTTAGGTACCACGTTTCGATCGTAATGCCAAGGTCAACTCATTAAACATCAATAATTCGATAGCCGATATATAGGTAAGTACTTACTTATTGCAATCATTGTTCATAATATTAATATAACCCGTCCCCCAACGGCCGCGCCGATGGAAAGTTCCGGCATAGTAACTTTTATCAAGTTTGGGTTGACTCGTTATCTGCGAGCAAGCAATGTGTTCCGATGAGTAATTGTGTTTAATTATAATGTATTTAATTAATAACCAAGGATGAGCTAATGTGTCTGACTGCAGAGGGCAGTAGGGTAGGCTTTAATAGGTATATTATGTACTAGCTGACGTCCCGCGGTTTCACCCCCGTAGTTCCCGTTCCCGTTGGAGTACGGGGATAAAATATAGCCTATGTTACTCAAGGTAAATGTAGTTTTCTAATGGTGCAAGAATTTGAAATCGGTTCATTACTTCCGGAGATTACCCCCTACATACAAACTTACATGTAAACAAATGTTACCTCTTTATAATATTATATTATGTATGAATATTGTTGTTCAAAGTTCAACTGTTCAACTAGATTAGACTTTAGAACATTGTGGAAATTAGACGCTACGGTGGCGATTAATTACTTCATTGTTAGTTGTGACATATCGATAGACTCGGTTTTTTTTTTGTATTCTCGTCTTTGTTTTAGATAAATGATAAGTCAGGCTCAGTCAGCAAGGAGGTAGCTCAACTTTTCAGAAAGCGGAGTATTTTTTAAAATCAGGACCTACATAGGGAATTTCTGCTGCATCGCGGATGCGGTTAGGTACCTACAAACATAAATCTGACAAACACAAATAATAATATTTGCGAGCGGGAATCGAACCACGATGAGCAGCGCAGCATCCAATTGCCAATCGTGCCCGTGCCGTCACCACTCGTACAGCCTAAACGTAAACAAAGATATCTCAGCAGTTAGCACTACATAAGTAGGTTCTAGGAAAGGTTCTAGGTAGGTTCTAGGTTCTAGGCCTACATAGAGAATTAGAGACTGTTCGGAGGTAATAAAAATTATTAACATAATTTAGTTTGTAAATTATTATTATTTTGTCACTGAAGTACCACAAAACGAGGTTGTTGAATTTTTTTACGTTGATTTTGCATCTTTATAGTATTTAAAGAAAATTGATGTCTGATTTTTCTAGGATCTCGAGATTTATTTACGTCTGTTTTGGCCAAGTAACGAACTTTTTTCACTTTACTGTTTTTTGATTTACGTGTTGAATATTTGATTTCGACTTAACATTTTTTTTTTCGCAGTAGGTTGTTTTATTCTTAATAATGTTACATAACTTTACTAACGCTAAATATACACTATTTCGTAATTATATATTTTTTTTATTGAAAAGGTACCTATGAGGCTAAAATTAACAAAACATACGGGGCTAGTATTAACATGTTAATTCTTACCCCGTATGTGGGGTTATTAGTAACAGTATATACCTTTGGATTCTATTATTGGTTCCGTACCCGAAGGGTGCTCAACAGGACCTTATTACTAAGCCTACGCTGTCCGTCCGTCTGTCCGTCCATCTGTCCTAACTTTAAAGAGCTGTTAAACGTTACAACATGAGGACTAACAAGCGTAAAACTACTCGAGGCATGACTTCGCTGGTGACCTACGAGTCAGCTGCTTTAGAAATAATGGACAAGAAAAGGAACTACAGAGAAGTAGCCTCAGAATTTCACGTTTTGCTGTTCAATTTTGTGAAAATGAAGAAAGCAGTGAAAATGAAGTAGGTAAGAAAATGAAGAAAGCAGTGAAAATGAAGTGAAAATGAAGTAGAAGTAGGCTTCAAAAAGACCCGGATAATATTTTCTTCTGATTGCTCCAGTATTTATTTCGGACTACTACCTGCGGAAGTAAAATGACCACCAGTGTGCCGTTTTTTTACAAAATCCCGAACTTGCCAGAATCGTGGAAGGCTGTAAGCTACCTCATTTAAGGTGATTAAATATTGTTATTTGATAACACTCATAAGTTTGATTAAAGTACTTAAAAGACTGTTATTAATAACAGTAAATTAATTAGAAATTATTTAAAGATTTGTTGATTTTTTTTCTTGTACGAAGAGGGTTTCTTTGAGTTTTTGTTTCTATTCATTGATATAGCTGAAATATTATTGTTTAACGGAGTGTTACAATTTTTAAGCATAATGTTAATTATTGTTCCACTAAGTGAACATTGTGATTATTGAAAACTAACATTTCCTTCAACAGTAAAAGTAACTGTTTATAAGAATTTTTTGTTATTTTATAGAGAGGTTTTGTTTGGGTTTCTTTCTCTATATTGTCTGCTATATTGTCTAAGCCTAATGTTGATTGTATTGCTTAATAAAAAAATGTCATTGTAAATTTGCGTTTTCTTTATTTATAGAGGTAAATACTTACAGTGTTAATTGTTGCCCCTTTTGTTAATACTTGCCTCGGAACCGTTAATTGTAGCCCCGATCGCGGGGTAAGTATTAATTTCTGACTTTTCTGAGTAAAATCGACTTTTTTAAAAAGATACCAATTTCTTGTCAAATTAAAACCAACGATATGGTTACTGAATAGTTTGGACATCATTTGACACAAAAATCATTTCAAAATGTTTAGGCGTTTTGAAGCTACAACTGAAAATATAAATTTTGTTAAGTCGCGCCCCGGTCTCCCCTACGTAGCGCCATTAATAAAAATAATAAATAAAAACTAATAACGTGGTTTAATTTTAAAACCCTTTCACTTTTAAATTAATTAAATATTATTTATGTTACAAACTTATGTAAGCCAAAAAAACTATTTTTATTTATACCCGTCGTTTCGACGGATGTTTAGCTTTAAAGGGATATTAAGGAAGGTTAGCTATCTAGGGTTAAGGCCCTTCTAAGCCTAAAATTAGCAACTTTATTTGTGGTGGTTCAAACTTCGTTTGAAATACTGTTAGAATAAAGTTCTAATCAGCTTGCACTACAAAGCGGTTGTTACGTCAGTCACTGCGGCCGACTAGTACGAAATGAGTGGTTTTTTGCGATTAACAAAAAAACAATTGATTGGACTAAAAAAATAAAACACACAAGACCTGCTTTATAGTTAGTTCAGTTAGTATGCAAAGTTTCATGATCCAATTTGAAGTACTTTTTGAATACCAGCGGTTTATTGTTCGATTTGGAGGTAACTTTGGATTTTTTTTCTATCGAGAAAAGTTTATGGAATCGTGTTTTCGTCACACATAGTACCTAGCATTAATCCTCAACTTTACCATATATTTATTTCAAAAAATTAATGCTGCAGTATTTTAGGCGTAACGGAGGATCATGTTAAGCCATTTGAGGCATGTTAGGCCCTTAAGTGCTTGCTTATACAGCTAGCACATTAGCTCTCTTCGTAGGTAGGAGCTCTTTTCGTCATAGCACTAATAAAAACCTATTACCCAATATTCTACGTTATAGGAAGTGGTTTCTTGAACCTGGCGGCTGTTATAGGTCATTCCAATGAGCCCACCTTCCTCCAGAAGCAGATCAAGTCATCCATCCAGTTAGTGACCATTATTTTGATAATATACTAATTCCATAGTTATTTAGCTTGGTAGGTTCCTACCTACTTGGCCAAAAGACGGAAAAATATAAAGATCTACATAGGTGTAGTATGGCGGATTGGAGGTTATAGTGGAGCTACATTATTGACCTTTATACGCATTAACGCACATAATCGCTTTGGTATATTTCAAATAAAAACATTGAATTTTAATTGATGGCATGTGATGTAACGTGATTCATATCCAAATATTTTTACAAGTAATCCAAAGTGACCCCTATCGACTGGTTACAACGTCAGTGATACTGATAATAACAAACATACCCTATGTCAATTTTGACTCGATAAGCTATCGTAGTTACGATTTCCTATCTACCGGATAATGCATTTTATGTCAACCCCCGAAACATAAGTACAACATTTCTCTTTACGATAATATTACATTAATGATAAATTACAAAATAATCAGATTTTCAGTAAATACCTATACTTTTGCATGAACGTAGTTACCTACTTATTTATATCTACTTTGTAATACATAAAGAAAAATAATATTCTCTTACAGTCACTCGCGGTCTTTGTGAATTAATATGACAAAGATGTTTTGGGCTAAGTCCACGAGACGAAAATACAGCTACGTATAGAATTTCTGAACAAAACAATTGTCTTTGAGTTCATATTTTAATACAAAGAAACGTGAGATTCCTTTTAAATACAAACTGAATAATATTTATTAAAGTAATCAAAATCAAAATCAAAATCAAAGCATTTATTTCAAGTAAGCCAGTTACAGGCACTTTTGAATTGTCGAAACAAAGATGAAAATTAAATGTAGCTACAGTCCCAGTCACAAGACATAAAAACTGTGAAAGTACTGTAGTTGCCCATTCCCTAGCGTAGATCTCTATGGAGAAGAATGGGCAAGAAACTCCATGGACACTCTTTTAAATCAGAATATTGTTACAAAATCTTGGTTACATCATTCACGTTGAGATGGTATATTATGTGAGAACAATGTAGCAAGATGTGCACGGTAAAAGTGTCCACAGCAAAAAAACACAAACAAAAAAAAAAAAAAAATACAATTCAAAATAATTCATTCAAATAAGCCATGGCAACCAAGAGATGACCAGTCACAACTGACAGCGCCCGTTCACGGACATGACGCATGGATCAGCACCATTCAACTCAACCATTTTGAAGGGAACTAAATGATCCGACACATGCGCCACCATCAGCGAGACAATAGAGTGAGCATAATTCAAAAACAATCCAGGATCGATATAGGCACAAAGAGTTGGCTTATCTGCTGAACTACCTAAGCTACCTACGCAGATACAAGACTGCAAAAAAGTGAGTAGGTAGGTAGTTTAACTCAGATCAGATAAAGCTGTTCTGTGAGAGAACCTATCAATCCAGATAGGTTCTTGAAAATACAAAGAGGGCTCTGGCTCTACATAGGTATAAAAGTCATAATTTTCAGGTGCATTTTTAATTGTGTCTACTCATAAATCATTCATAAACCCAAATCAGCAGGTCACAGGGAAAAGTAGGAAAAACAGATTTTTTTTCTAAGTCGTCGCAGATTCTTCGATACTTGTATTAGGAACCTATATCCATAGTTGGTAAACCAACACCTAAATATAACTAGCTGATAAGATTGTAGGCTGGGACTAGGAGGGGCATCCGCTCAAGATAGACCAAGGACAAGATAGATAAATGTTCTCAAAATGTTCAGTTATTGTTTAGCCGTACCTTCAGACAAGCCTAGCCTAGATGCATGCATGACAAGGGCACGAAGATTGCAAAAGTGATCATATTCTTACGGTATGGTTCACTTTCAGGTGCGAAATTATAGAAACTAGGCTAGGTTTTGTTTCAAACGATAATAGTGTCGACTCTGTTGTGCACAAACTAAACTTTATTTAGGCTATTGCTATCTTTTTCTTTCTAATAAAACGAGAAAGAGACGGACGTAATTTAGAGCTGTCAAATTTAGTAGGAACTAATATTTCCATACAAATGAAGGGTGCACGTAACAACTTGTCGACTAAAAAGACGGTGAAGCGCAAGGCATAAACTAGTTTGACATCTCTAACTTAGTTCATAGCTATAGCCGTCCTTTTCTCGCACTGCCTTTTAGTAAAAGATAGCAATAGCCTAAATTAAGTTTAGTTTGTGCACAACAGAATCGACACCATTGACGATTGCAATTATGATGTCCGAAAGATGTCATCGGCATCGTTATATCAGCTGAAAGACGTCCACTGAACATAGCCCCCGACAAGCACGTCGTCGCCTGGTCCTGTAGTTCTCGCATTCCCGCCCGTGGCTTTCAGGCAGTTTCAGGTTATCTGGTACCGTCTGGTGAGATTTATAATGGGTGTAAAAATGCCTAAATAACAAAGCCAAATGTTTAAAGTAGGATTTTACGTCTCAAAAAAGTAAAAATCATAGAATGATAGGTTGACGGCTTCGTGGTGGGTAAATAAAATAAAATTCTGCGCCGATACATTAATTGGAATAAGAGCAGGACATTACGAGTACGTAGGTACCTATAATAAGATTTAAATAATGGTGGCAAGCAGACTTTCTGTCACCGTCCAGCTTAAACAAAGGCGTTAGGGCAACGCAATCCCTATCGCAACACCAGAATGTGTCTTTGTGTAATGTACTCGTGAGTCGTGAGTCACGTATATGGACATTGTTCTTTTCTTAGTTATACAGTTCTTCTTTGATCTGTGAACTATGGACTAGTCCAGCTACAGATAATTACGAGCCATACTTAAAACATTTTTTAATTATTCATAGAATCAATTGCCCATGATGTCCGCTTCTCTTAGATAGCCCAATGGCTATGTACTGACAGCGAAACGGCCCGAATTCGAACCAAAATATTACAATCATGATCATTTAGCTAGGTAGATTAGGAAAGCAATTCAATTATGCTGAGTAAGCATTTTCTGCACTGCACTGGTTTGATTCCCGCTCGGAACACATTGCTTACCGATTTTTCCTTTTTATGCATTTGAGAATCTGTCTGTTAATGCACTCACGATAGAAATGACAATTCATAGACGTTATTTTTTAGAATAGAAATATATCAAAGGTGTTACATACTCGTTAACTCGCATACGTCTAGTGCGATTCGGCCTGATGTGCGTAGCATTAGCATCCCTTGTAGTTTAAAAAATGATCCCGCTCTGACCACTTTGAGCCCTGAAAGTCGACTAGGGATTAGTTGAAGAAGGAATTTGTGAGCTTGATAAATGTTTAAATATCAGTGATTTATTTATTTATTTATGGCACTCCAACGACTTATTCACTAATACATTCTTTGGGGTATTTTAACAATATAACTTAAAATCTTGAGTGAATTTGTCACTTACAGGTGTGCACAGCACTTACATTTATACATTTCAAGTGATGGTCATCAATCTGTAATTAGCTAATCAGGGGGGTCCCTGATAAAATTAGGTAAGGTACACACACAGTCTTGTCTGTTGATTAGTAGCGAATTTCTAATCTAAGACTGAAGTGGCTACTAACCTACAGGAACATCATAAAATCATTTTGCAAGTACCTGCTTGACGAATAGGAAGGTAACAAAACTGTAGCCCTACAGTGAATAAGAAAATATACCTATACGTTCGCATCTTGTCCATAATATTTCTTTATCCGTGCTAGCAAAACATTGCGTGATGTTTTTCTTACACAGATCTACCGCGTGTAAGTTAGGTGTAACTTGTGAGTAATGGGTACCGACCTGAGTACACATGTCTGTGATATTTTTGTGAAGGAATAATAAATAAATAAATAAATATTGCTGGACATTACACACAGCGCCATCTAGTGCCACACTAAGCAACGAGGCTTGTGTCGTGGACACCAGGTAGTTGATATACTACATAGATAATTTTTGTTTGTAAATACATAGGTACTTATTATACATATAAACATCCATGACTCGGAAACAAAATATGTCCATGCTCATCACACAAACATTTGCTCCGACCGGGATTCGAACCCGGGACCCTAAGAACGTAAGGCAGTCTCACTACCGCTGCGCCATTCGGGTCGTCAAATGGAATAATGGAAATGAATAATGTAAATCTGTCTATCTAATCATTTTTAGGGTTCTGTACAAAAAATTAAAAAAAAAATGGATCCCTTATAGGATCACTCTTGCGTCTGTCTGTCTGTCCGTCCGTCTGCCACAGCCAATTTGCTCCGAATCTACTGCACCAAATTTGCTAGGATAGTGTAAATCCTATGACCCAAAGACAGATGTGAAAGTTTTTTTTTTTTAGTAAGTGTCATTTTTGGGGGACAAATTAGGAAATTAAAAAAAAAACGTTTTGCAAACCTTACTGTGTCATATATCAAATATGAAATCGATGAAAGGGCTCGTTATGAGGATCTCTAATATATTTTTGTTATTATTGTAAAATAAGAAGTTTTGATTTCATTCATGAAAGAAGACGAAATTTTACCATTCCCCCCCCCCCCCCCTGATCTCCGAAACTACTGCGCCTAAAATTTTGAAAAAAATACAAAATACGGTTCATTACTTGTAGATTACGGGAAAACCTATAAGAATTCTATCAATTGAAAATAAATGTGGTATACTCAATATAAGACTTTGGCATTGTACGGAACCCTCTTCACGCGAGTTCAACTCTCACTTGGCCGGTTTTTTTTTTATATTACATTGTAACATATGTTCGTCTGCATGTATGTATAGTATAGCTAGCCACATACATGGCAGACTTCTACTTATGATTTGTAGATTGCATAAGAAGGGGTCATTTCATAGACTATTACTTTGAAAATAACTGAGTAATCCTTTTTTTTAATGTTTCATAACGGTGAGAGAGTAAGTTACTTTTATTTAGGTTTATGGTAATGGTCCATTGCTTATCTAATGCCTAAAGTGCAGCTTGGTAACAACGTTCTCCTGATCACTCGTAACCCTTACCTCTTACATACATACTCAGGGCAATGGATGGGAGTTCTGCTGGATTTGGAGGTATAGTAGCCTACACTATGTGGCAGGCGACCTGGTGTCATTCTGAGCCGCAGATATTGTTCCTGTGAAATTCGATAGCATTTTTTTTTGTTTTAAGAACGGG
Organism: Xestia xanthographa; assembly: GCA_905147715.2. Lineage (NCBI taxonomy): Eukaryota > Metazoa > Arthropoda > Insecta > Lepidoptera > Noctuidae > Xestia > Xestia xanthographa. The sequence goes on from LR990655.1 coordinate 8,362,783, forward strand.
ACCAATCTACTAAAAAAAATGTCAAAAATATTAATTTAGTAAACTGATCCCGCGGGATCCAAATGAGCGGGATCAGTTGAATAAAGAGCCAAATAATATGCCTCGGGCTGATGAAGTGATTAGGGTTCTTTCAGTGTACAGGGTATTACAAAGCACTGGTGTAGTGTGTCCGTTGTCGAAGAACCGAGGTACCCTTAGTGGTACCTGTATTGTGGTAAGCAGCATTGGGTTTTCATTAAGGTTTGCTCTAATAGGTGTATGTGTCAAGAACTGTTGCTGAGTGAGTATTGCAACCCCTTGGTAATTAAAAGAGATTGTACCAGTAAAGAATGTTGGTGTGTAACGCTTGCTCAAAAACAGTGCAACTGGAGTTCAATAAGAAATTAGACCTGCAACTACATATGGCGGCTCATTTTCAAACTGTTACAATGCAGTGTAAGTTGCGGGGCGCTAGGCTGGGGCACAAAGTAAGCGTGTGCGCTTATCGTGTCTATATATTGGCTGGCGGCTTGCGCGCGCGCACACTCGCTTACGCCTCTCACCGCCGCACGATCGATTTTCCGCCCTTTATTGTGATTTCCACCGGCGCGTGAACCTACGCGAGTGAGGTTAGTGCATTTTTACAATTTAGTTGTTTTACTTACTAGTGAAAATATATAGAGCAAGGGTTTGCAAGAGTTTGTGTTTAAATTGTGTTGTGCCTGTTTTTGTGCATGTGGTTATACGAATGGATTTTATTGTTAGGCCGAAATTATTATTTTTTTAGTCTTCACTAAGTTTTAAAAAATAATTATTGAACTATGACGAGTTGTTATTGGACTATTTAAAAGTGTAATACAAAACTAAGCTCATAAAGAAAAATCTGAGTTAGTTAAAATTAAATGGATGAGTAAAAATAATGGTGCATCAGGATACAATTCCTTTAACGTGTTGTTAATGCCTAACCTGCTGTTAGACTTTTTATACCGCCCATCCATTAGCCTCTGACTTGGAGGATACAATAATAAGCTCCTGCCTTTTCAGACAGTAATACCGCAATAGCAATAATTTATAACAATTAAGTAGCTAAGATCATAATAATTTAAAACGTGCATAAAAATCAACCCTCAAAAACCAACCCCAACAATTATTCATAAATTTATAAGTAATGGGTGCTGCTTGCACCCATTACTTTTAAATTTATGAATCATTGTTTTGATTTACGTCATAACCCACAATTTCAAGCTAGACACTCGTTTAACGAAATAAAGATAAATTAGCACAATTAACAATCAATAAGATTATTATTGCTTCATTCGCTTATTTATTACTTAACTTAGACAACGTATTTTAAAAAAACACACTTCATCATTTTTGCGCACGACTAGACGAATTGACAGACTACAATTTGCAAATGTAATTAATATATGAAGTAAGCGATTTATGTAGAACAATGATGTACTCGTGTAGAGTTGATTGAACTCAAGATAAATAACAAATATATAATCAATCATACTTAGATAGTTTAAGAGCTCTTCACTTAGGTACTATCTATTCGTTTTCAAACGCCTTTGTAGTAGGTATGTATAGTTTAATTGTTTACATAGTTTCATTAGGTATTGTAAATATGTATTGTTGCTAAGGCTTCAAAGATCCTTAGTAAGTAATGACGGTCAATTACCAAACCTGTCTAGCTATCTCTAATGCGCAAATATACTACTTTTGAATTTCAATATTTACACTTTGTATGTTGATGTTAATTGTATCTAACCACGTATTCTGTGCCGCATTTTGAATGTCAATTTCAAAATGTATGCTGCATTTAAAAGATTTTCTTTTAAATATTTATGACTTCAAGAAAAGCTTCGTCGTTGGCTACAAAACAACTGTAAAGTGAAAGTTTAGATTAAAACAACTTAGCCAAAGAGTTGATTACAAAAATAACCAGACGATTATATAAAACTACCCGGTTGCTTAATACCATCAAAAATAATACTTATTAGCAGCAGCTTCGACACCGGCGCGCAGTTTATTTTAGCGGGCCGATAGATTTGTGCAATCGATCTCCAACGCAATGATGTGTTTTTAAACGTGGAGTCGGTGACACGTGCGCGGGCGCAGCGTGGTTGGAATCCACAATAAGTCCTTGCCTTGCGGCCAGTGTCATGTCAACACACTCCACTGCCCGTAACTTAACGATGCTCTTTGACAATAATGAATGTGAGCGCGTTTATCTGATCGATTAAGCCAGCTTTTAAACTACAACCTTGTCTCTAAGACATAATGTATGTATTTCGTAATTAAACAGATAAATGTTGTATTTTATTTATTTATTTATGTACACACAAAATACTTTACAGGATAATAATTATATTGACATACAAGAGCACAAAGGTACTGCTTATTTCAAAAGATTTTTAATTTTTTTGACAAGAGAAGATTGTAGATCTTTGACAGTCGTTAGGTAGTCAGAGGCCCAAAAAGTCTGACAACCAGTCTTACCAAGGGGTATCGTATTACCCGGTACTAACTGGGTTGTGGAGGTCAGATAGGCAGTCGCTCCATGTAAAATACTGGTATTCAGCTGCATCCGGTAAAACTGGAAGCCGACCCCAACATAGTTGGGAAAAGGCTAGGCAGATGATGATGATTGACAAGAGAAGATCCATGTTCTTTCAAGAAACCTTTGTTTCAATTGATAATTAACGATTCAGTTCAGTTTATACATATTAGCTAGAAAAATGAAAATCCTACTTTATGGGGAAAACTCGAGACAAAAAATTTTTAGTTTCATAAATATCAGGAAATCAAGTAATGCTCTTCTTTCCAGATAACAAAATGAGTTCGAACGAGTTCAGACTGGAGCGCAGCGTGGAGCTGTCGCCGGAAACAAAAGCCGTCGCTGAGAAGGAGCTACGTGAGACCCCGGAGAGGGTCCGCGAGGCTCTCGAGAGGCTTCGGGAACTGTTGAAGGAGAACAAAGACTTGTGCTACGGCGACGATGATGAGGTGCTCACAATCTTCTTGCGGCCCTGCAAGTGGTACCCAGAGAGCGCTCTTGCATTGGTAAGTGCTTTTAAATACTTTTTGAGGTTCAGATCTTTACAGACGCTATAGTTGGTGCCAGTTAAAATAAGAATAGCGGTCATTGTCACCCACCTACATTTATTAAACTTCTTAACTTTGAAACCCAAAAATAAGCCTGTTCAAGTCTTGAATCGTCATCTGTCGTGATCTTCAACATTTTTTGTAATGAAAAACGATACATGGTTTGTTTGTTTTGGTTCGTACGAAGAGATATTAGGGAAAGGGCAATGACCGCTATTCTCATCTTAACTGTCACCAACTATAGCACATCTGCAAGCTACATATTACTACAAACTGACAAATTTCTTTAATAAATTTTTAACTTTATCGCTAAAGCATTTAAATGTCAGTTTCGGGTAGCTTGATGTGTCTGTACTATTATGTATTCAGTGGTTCAGCTCTTGTTTTAGGCTGTGGCAGGCACTTGACTTGGTTTTAAAAAGAAAGGACCAGACAAAGCTGAAATAAAATTACTTCATGTTAAATTATTCACATGGTGATTAATGGACCATGTTAACTAGTTCAGGCTCCTTTCGCGTCCAACATTTAAGTGGGCTAGTCTTGTAAAATCTGTTCCTCTACTTTTTTTATAAGTCTGTAACAGTTTCCATTAATAATAAGGTTTAATCGAACCTCGTTAATATCTTGAACAAACGCACAAGTGAGCTAAGCAGGTCATATTGTTACAGCCTACTAAATTTGCGCAACCACTACATAATGTAGTGATGTTTGGCAACTTCAATTACAAACGGTTAACGACTGATTTCGTTGGACTTGTCCTAGACCCCGGTTATTATACGGTTTATACCAAGGATAATAAACAGTGATTATAATCTACTTAAATGTGATGGAACCTCTTGTTGAGGTTGGAACTTCTCCTTGAAATAGTACCTTTAATGTACGTATGCATGTTTAGATTGCTTGTATTACGGCGAAAACAAAAAGGTAATTTTACGACGCAATCATTTGGTTTTCGTTATTTGATTTATTTTTGTAGGAACTATCCTAAAATCTGTACCTTCTAAAAAAACATGTCTATAAAATAATTCACAACGTAAAATTCATAAGAGTTGATTCAGTGGTATTGTGGTACAGTGTGTGGGCTAACTTGAAATAAAATTGACAACTTAAGATAATAATAAGCCTAATTTCGACTTACAAAACATCGACCTAATTATTAAAAAACCCTTTGTTCCACCGGACGCCAAATTAAAGGCTCATTAGTACTAGGGGTGCATAATATATAATTTGTCAAAAGCACGATCAGGGCTGGTACAGAGTAATCAATACTTCATCTCTTAGGAGGCGTTATTTCGTACGATTTAGCTATTAGTTTAGTCACTTGGACACTTGAAAGAACTTTTTAAGGTGCCGTAAGTGCATGGGTTCTTAAACTTGTAGAGCCTCTTAAACTTTTAAATGAGTGGGTGCGCATGTAGGCACTACAGACAGGTTTTACATAACCATCATTCTGAATTTCTCAATCTATACTAATATTATAAAGCTGAAGAGTTTGTTTGTTTGTTTGTTTGAACGCGCTAATCTCAGGAACTACTGGTTGGAATTGAAAAAATATTTTTGTGTTGGATAGCTCATTTATTGAGGAAGGTTATAGGCTATATAACATCACGCTACGACCAAAAGGAGCGGAGCATAAATGAAAGATGTTGCAAAAACGGGGAAAATGTATTCCTTTTGTTAGCTTTTTCTCTCTTATGTGACGCAGACGAAGTTGCGTGGGTCAGCTAGTTATTTATATGCCGCCACCATTAGGCCCTCAATTTCTTATCTCTAATCTTAATGATTATATTATTCAAACATATAGGCAATACTGCAATAGTTTGTTAGGTAATAATAGAACAATGAATTTTACCTTCCAAGCAAAAATAAAGAGGTTCCACAGAATGTTGCAACTTCACACTTAGTTGAAAACCTCGTTGATTCTATTATGTGAATAAATTGTCGCAATCATTAAATCAATTTAATAGCATGTAAGTAGGAATACACAGCATATTCTACTTCTTACATAATGATATCGTAATACAGTGACAAAGTTATACAATAACAATTATAGGTGAATAACAAATATCTTGAGAAATGAGAATGTGTACTTTTTTTCTCTTTATCTTATTAATTACTGTGAAGCCAGTGTAGTTAATGAGCAGTAAAATAATATTACTTATAATTTACTAATTATAAGTTTTTATGACTGCATTCACACGTGGTAAAGAGTTCAACGATTTCAGAATAATTAAAGTTATGTATAACTGAATATCTCTCGATTTTGCCTGAAGAACTCTTTTTTTTTAGTTTTGGCTTATAGCCAAACACACTAATTAAAATTATTATTTTTTTCAGCTAAATGTTTAGGTACGCAAATAATTCACATTTATCTCAATACATAATTAGGCACACGGTCTGTCATAATAACATAATCAGCTCCCACTTGTGGGACACAGGCCTTGTGTCAAAGGGAGTGGCCTATCCACCACGTGGCTTCCCTCGTTCCTTTGTGGTTTTGCGGATATCGCATGTCTACAAAGTTTTAGTTCTGGCATGCGAGTACCTTCGCAATGTTTTCCTTCACCGTTTTGAGAACAATGGTGATGAAATAAATTACACAAAGTCATGTTCCTATCATAAACGTATTAGATATCTATGTATCGAATTCTGAAGAGCAATAATTTGATGGAGTCCAATTCCACAGTTGTAATGTCATCGAGTTATCTGCCGCTAGTTAGCTGATAGAACAATTTCCTCTGTTTATAAATATAATATAGGAATCTGCCCGTTTGCCGTCGGGAAGGGCGAGATAAGCCACGCTCGGCAATGTCAAAGTTCATTGTTTATCACAACGAGATAACTGTTATCACCCATCATTAGTTGCCGCTGTATTTTTAAATTGTCGGCGTTACGTAAACAATACATTAGAAATGTTATATTGTGTGTGAAAATAGAGGTTAGAATGATACGAAATTTAACTTTACAATTAATTTGATTCGGATGTGGTAATTGGTTTTGTAACTCATACTTGAACACTGCATACTAAATTGTATGTCTGTTTATCATTTGGTAAATAAGCTAGCCTAAGAAACAGGACTTCACTTAGACTCTACACGGTCCTTAACACATCCTGAAAAACACTGAAAAATGTTCTTTGTTTCCGTGACCTTAAATTGCATTATCGTATCTCGCATAGTGTTTTCCCGATACAATGTTATTGTTTTGATAACTACCGCGTATATGTTTTCGCGCAAATATCGTAGAGTGCAGATAAACACTGCCTCCGTTCAATGCCAGCCACTCTATAAATTAACACATATTTGCAACTAAACATATTGCACATGTTGTGTAGCCGGTTAATCTGACAACTACAGATATTAATATAGATGTTGATATCGATTGAATTCTTCCGTGTAAAATGTTGCTATCATTTCTGACTTTCCACGTATTTTACCGTAGAAACTAATACAATATGTTTGAAATTAAGAAGGGAGGTATATTTTGTCGTAAGTAAGTATATAAAAATAAATTGTCCGTCATCAGGTCATTGACATTTTTAGATGACAATCACTTTCAGATATTTAATTTTATTTTCGGTTCAGATATTTCAATTTCGTCAATGAATCGTTCGTTTGCGACATGATGATATAACTCAAGTTTATTGAGTATACAATTTAAGTTGAGATTAAGTAACGAAATACGTAAAATAAACCTATCATCTATAAAAGTATCCAAAAAAAATGGGCATTATAATGGAAACATTCAGTCTAACTTAAAAAAACGCTGTCTAGTATTTCTTATTTTTTCAGTTATATCATTATTGTCGCAAACAAGCGAAATATAAATACCGCCTTATCTCAAAAGGTTTCAGCAACTTCAAATATTGCTACAACTATACCTACCTTACGAAACTAAACTTGAATTGTAATATGTATATAATATGTATGTATATGTAATATGTATATGTATTGTGTGTGTAATTGTAGTTGATCGTATTTTCCATGTTTATGTTATGAATACGTACAGCCAAAGTGCGATCTTAATATTGCCTATTCCGCTATACACTAACTCTCTGTCTTCACATTGTACTCGTATTTGTTTAACAAACAACTCGACGGCGTTGCATGTCTCATGCGGAAGATTTGCAATAGACCAGTTATGCAGTGCTGTAAACGCCGGGAAAACAGGCCGCAAGGTCTCACTGCGAGCAGTCGAGCAAGTAGCGGGTATGGCACGTGCGTGGCTTTCCTTTAACGGGTGCGCCAAAGTTCACCTAAATTTTCAACTCCGAAAATTGGAAATCCGAAAATGTTCTTCCTAACATTTTTCATCCTAACAATCACAATTCCTAACTACTTTGTCTCTAATGTTCATAATTCCGAAGCATTCAACTTCATAATGTCAGTAGCAATAAACATCTATTATACTTTTATTTGTTTTCCTATATTTTCTCAACATAACCATTTTTTACACTATTATTCAAAGTCATATCTTTTTTGTTTAGATTTCTTTTTATTCATAATGATCAGTATTATATACATTAATTTTGCGTAACTTTATTTTCACATAACATGTATAACATATAAGAATAATAGTACCATACAAAATAATAGGGGGGGAAATATAATGACCACTAAAATTAACTTTGTGACCACTAACATCTATCACCTAAAATATCAATTGATCACCAAATTTAGTAAATTGAGCACCAAATTTTAATGAGGTGGTTGATGACAAACTAGTTTTGACTAGGCCGACTTGGGGCACCCCGACACGGATAGATTAGGTTAGAAGGGTATGGCGGGGTCGAATGAGGGAGCGAAGCGAGCGAATAGACCCCGCCATACCCTTCGTGGTTATTTTTTTATAAACCATTCAGAAGTAGGAGCCCCGCGAAGCGGGGCTCCGTCGACCGGGCCTCCCTCGACTCGGATTTTTTTTTGGGCTCTTGCGAGCATAACAGTTCAATTTCTGGTGGTCAAAAATAAATTTTTGGTTCTAATTTCACGATAAAATGGGGATTAATTTTGGTGACCATTTACTGATTTTGGCAACCAAAAGTGATTTTTTGCCGTTACATTTTGCTAAATCTGGTGGTTCGTAGTTAATACATGTTTTCATATATATTTATAGCGGTGTGTAGGTACCTGCAAAGATATCCATAGGTTTTGTTAGAACTGTGACCAGCCTCGAAATTGGTCGCGAAATTTTTTAAGTATTTTTTTTCATAGTGCCCTCAAGACGACACTCTGACCTGAATTTCATTCATTTAAGACAAAAACCAGTGAAACGACCTTTAATCATTCTAAACAATTGGTTTTTTAGACATAATTATCTCAGGTATAGTTATAGTAATAAGTACGTTATGTAAAGCATACCCCCAAATAATAATCATACCCTCAAATTAAAACTATAAATATCATCTTATACCCACATATATTTTTATTACACTTGGTAAATGTTTCTTTCTGAGTATGAGTGAAAATATTATGGTAATTATGTTTAGGGATAAAAGCGTTATGATAAAAAACAGTAGGAGTTTAAATATATTCACATTAACGATATTATTAATTACAATTTTCGGAAACATAAGTGTTATGAACATCGCCGGTAGCACTACAAATAGTATGAATGAAAACTTTAGGATGAAAATTTTTAGGAAGAATGATCATTCGGATTACAAATCGTTAGGAAGAACATTTTCGGGTAAAGAACTTTAGGTGAGCCAATATGGACCCTCCTTTGTATTGTATTGTATTGTATAACGGGCTGGTGTCCGCAACTCCACGTCGAAGCGCGTATTTTGCGTGCGGGTGGGAAACTATTCTATCCATCCCAATTCCCCGAGAAACGCCAGCAACGCCCCAATGTTGCTGACTATCTCGCGGAGAGTACCTGGGTTACCAAAGTACTTTGCCCTGTATGTTGCAACCACTGGGCAGTGCAGAAGCACGTGGGCTGCTGTCTCGTCCTCCTCCATGCAGGCACGGCACAGGGGGCTGTCTGTGACTCCTAAGACAAAGAGGTGTTTATTAAAAGAGCCGTGTCCGGTAACGGCGGCTGTAACTGTGCGCAGCTGTAGTTTGGTCAACCGCAGCGCGCGTTTGGTGAAGCGGCCATTGATAGCAGGAAGTGCTTCCTTGGCCTGCCTACACTCGCCGTGGTCCAGCCACAGCTTGTGGTGTTGTTCGCTAGTTCGTTTCCTTACCAGTGTACGTAGGTATCCGAAAGGGAGTGGTACGATAGGTTCGGGTCCCACCGCTGCCGTGCTCGATCCCCTTCTAGCGAGTTCGTCCGCCGCATCATTGCCACGGGAATCGCTGTGTCCTTTGATCCATTGGATAGTTATATTATTGAGATTACCAACCTGGTTCAGGCGTTGGTGACACTCGTGTATTAACCCAGAGTTCACTGTGTGGTTATTCAGTGCTAGCAGTACAGCCATGCTGTCTGAGAGTATACGAATTGAGTGGTCCACAACCTCCCTGGCTAAGATGGCAGATGCCGCCAGGGAAATGCCCATGCATTCTGCCTGAAATACCGTGTTGTGGGCCCCCAGAGGTTTGGCTATGTGGATGTTGAGATCCTCCGAGAAGACTCCAGCGCCAGTGCCAGTACCTGTTTTAGATCCATCCGTGAAGATCCGCAGTTCCGCAGGATTTAATCCCTCGCAGCGGTGATCCTCATGGAGCTGGATTTTATATTTTTTATCGAATACGAATTGTTTTGGTATCCGATCGTTTGTTGCTTTCGCCAGGGGGAAGTCGTTGTAGAATCCCTCCAGTACCGCGGTGTGCTGTGTTTCTCTCTTACCCCAGATTTGAAGTGTTTTGAGGCGTACCGCCGTCATTGTCGCTTCCTGCTGTATGAACAGATGTAGCGGTGGCAGCCCCAACATGGCTTCAAGAGCCGCAGTCGGAGTAGTCCTCATGCAGCCTGTGATCGCCATGCAGGCATGCCTTTGCAAGCGTTGCAGTTTGATGGAGGCTGTAGTTAGTTTGGTGCGGGGCCACCAGACCACTGCCCCATACGTGATCATAGGTCGGATCACCGCGCTGTATAACCAAAGTATAATTTTAGGAGATAAGCCCCACTTCTTACCTATCATCCTCCTGCATTGCCAGAAGGTAATGCAGGCCCTGTTTATTTTATTGTCTAAGTGGCTGCTCCAGTTTAACTTGCTGTCTAGGATGACTCCCAGATACTTGACCTCATTAGCTAACTGGAGTTCTGTATCAAAGAGTTTGGGTAGGCGATAAGGGCCTAGTGTTCGTTTTTGGGTAAACATGACTAGTTCAGTTTTCGTGGGGTTCACTGAGAGATCGAACTCTCTGCACCATCGTTCAACGGTGCGTAGTGCCTGTTGAGTGAGGTCGCAGATTGTCCCCGTCACTTTCCCCGAAATGAGGATAGCGAGGTCGTCGGCATACCCTATCGTGTAGAAATGGTTCGCGTTGAGTTTCGTAATGAGGTCATTTATAACCAGATTCCAAAGGAGCGGGGATAGTACGCCACCTTGGGGGCAGCCTCTGGCTATCATGGCCATCTGCTGCTCCCCTTCAAGTCGAACCACTCGTTTACTTAGCATGTTAGTAATCCAGTCTATAAGTACCTGTTCTGCTCCGTGACGAGAGAGCGCGGTGTTTATGCTGGAAAAGTTTGTTTTATCGAATGCTCCCTCGATGTCTATGAAGGTGCCCAGGCAAGTGCCCTTCTGATGAATCGCCTCTTCTATCCGGCCGACCACTAAATGGAGGGCGGATTCCGTGGACTTACCCGAGCTGTATGCGTGTTGGTTAGTATGTAGTGGGATAGTTTTTAATACGCCGTCCCTCAGCTCTCTTTCGCACATTTTCTCCATGGTTTTAAGGAGAAAGGAGGTTAGGCTGATTGCTCGGTGGTGTTTGGCGTTGGTATAGTCACTCTTACCTGGCTTAGGAATGAATATGACTTTCACTTCCCTCCATCCTTTTGGAACGTATCTGAATGCCAAACACGCTCTCATTATGGGTACCAGTCTGTTCGCGACGGAGGTCCCGCCCCACTGCAGTAAGGCAGGAAAGATTCCGTCCGGACCAGCTGCCTTAAAAGGATGGAAGCACCGGATCGCCCACTGGAGTTTTTCCAGCGTGATGACTTTGTGTGCATAGCGCCAGTCGTTTTCTGACGGTGTTTGGGTTACCTCTGTCCAGTCGATGGCCTGTGTAAAAGCGCAGCCTGGGAAGTGAGTTTCAATAAGGACGCGCATCGCCTCTTCTGGCGAGGTGGTAAGTGTGTTGTCAGGTTTGCGGAGAACAGCGGGCCCAGTCGTGTTCTGCTGGGCCAGGATCTTCCTTACCCTGTTTGCTTGTTGGCAGGATTCGATGCTGCCACAGTATTTTCGCCATCCAGTGGTGCTCCTGAACCTGATGCATTTTTTGTAGCATTTTTTGGCCGCGTAGTACGCGTCCCAATCCTCATCAGCACAGGTGTTCATGGCTCTGTTTAGGGCTGACCTTACCTTCCCGCGCTTGCGTTCCAGATCCGCTCCCCACCATGGTTGTTTCCCTGGTGTTGTGGGCGGAGTGGTCTCGGGGCAGGATGAGTGGTAGCTGTCTAGCATTGATTTCGTGAGATGACTTACACGCTCGTCGATCTGCGGCGTGTCCTCGTAGGTCATCCCGTAGTTTGTTGACGCAAGTTTGGTTTCGAGGAAGCGTGTGTATGCAGCGCAGTCAGTATTACGCGGGTTTCTCCGTGGCAGTATTGGTGTTACACAGACCTGAATGTCAAAGCGGATCCACCTGTGGTCCGAGCAGGAAGCCTCCTTGGAGACCTGCCAGCCAGTGGTGATGGCCGCTGCACCCTCCGATGCCAGAGTGAGGTCTATGATAGTTTGGCTACGTCTGTTTACGAAGGTTGGTTCAGAGCCTATGTTCAGTAGGGTTAGGTTTGTTGTAAATAAGTAATCTACTAAAGCCTTACCCCGAGCATTTAGCGTGTCCATGCCCCACAGAGGGTGATGAGCGTTCGCGTCAGCGCCTATGACAACTTCAAGCCCTGTGCTCTCGCAATAAGTCACGAGGCGGGCGAGTTCATGCGGCGGCGGGTCCTCTTCCTCGGGCATGTAAGCGGAGGCGAAGACCACAGATGCTACTGTGTCCCCCCGCTGTATCAGTAGCCTAGCTGCAGAGACATCCCTGCAACAGAAATCTGTTAGTGGCTGTGTTTTAATGTTACGTGTCACATAGATGCACGATCTGGGCTTGTCATGATCTGTACTTACTAGGAGCTTACCACCGAGGTTGGAGAGTCCTTGTATTTGGCCCGCCCTGATCCACGGCTCCTGGATCAAGGCAATGGCCGTGTGCTGAACCTCCAGCCACTTCCGCAGCTGAGCCGTCGCGGTCTGGCTGTGGTGGAGGTTGGCCTGCAGGACCTTACAGGTCGACGAAGGGGACGCCATCGCTGGACGTTCCTTCCTCGTCTCCTGCTAGCCGCAGCCCGGCAAACAGGTCGCCCGCGTCGAAGCCGTCCCCCTCCAGGTCAGAGGCCGAGGACAGGATGTTGTCCTCGAGCTCCTCCCCCGAGAGGACGGCGCCCACGCTAGCGGCTGTAGGGGCGGCTGGCACTGCTACTGCAGGCTCAACCGCGGGTGTTTCCGCGGTGTTTGTTGGGGGTGGAGTTGCCTCCACCGCCTGTGTGTCGGCGCTGGCTTCAGCGGTCGGATAACCCTGAGGGACGTCGACAAATCTGCCGTTCGGACCCTGGAATTTCACGTACACCGTCCCAACACCAAATTTGAGACGGCGCTCGGCCTTCATCAGGGTCGGAATTTGGTCCTCAGGGACCCCAACCACCACGTACCATGCGTCGGCCTGTTTATAGGCGCCCTGCATCACCCACTCCCTAACTCCAACCCAAGGGTTCTGGTAACACAGAGTACGCCCAATGATGGACGGCTCCGTGAAGATCCCCTGTTCGTCGGGGATGGAGATTCCGCATCTCACCCGGCGCCTGATGTCCGCCTGCCTCCTGATCACTAGCGTGGTGCTGGTAGGGGGAGGCAACTCGGAGATTAATTTCCTTATCCAGGATAAGGTGTGGTCATTGTCGCACCACAGTCTAAGGGCCCCGCTGCTGAACACCGGCCTCGCTCTGAAGGTCGGTGCAGGTGAGTCCTGTGTAGGGGAAGAGGCCTCGGCGACTATCTTCAATTGGATAGCCGCGAGTACCTGATTCGCCACCTCCTTGCTGATGTGACCCGTCCGTTCGCAGGTGACTGCGACATCCAGGTCGGAGCTTGCAGCTTGGGCGTAGCTTCTGTTAGCGTCCCGTTTAGATTTATCAAGACGCGGCCGCTTGCGCTCTCCTCGAGGTGTTAAGGTCTCGTTGAGAGCTCGCTTGGCCGCGGCCTGATCCCTCTGAACAGGTCGCTGTGACGTGGCTGGTCCACTCGCTCCGCCGGCTGCTGGTTGGCTAGGTCCCGGTCGGCTGGTGCCGGCCTCGGCTTGCGACCGCTTGCCTGCGGAGAAGTTGACATTGCCGCTAGACGGTTCTACCCGACCAGCGGCGTTAGCCTGTTTAGATTGTGGAGTCTTACCCTTCCACAGTGTCTGCCGCTGCCTCTGGGACGGCCTGTTCTTCCTCTTCGGGTTGTCCGTCGAGGGGGCCGGGGCATTCTGCACTGAAGGTGCAGCGCAGTGGCGTTTCGTATCCTCCTTCCTGCCTTTGTGCCTGCTCCTCTGCACCTGCCAGGTGAGCGCGAACGCGTCGCCCGGGGGGGGAGCAGTAGGCGGGGGAGGATGTATGAGGGGAGCCCGGCCAGAGGAATTAACCTTCGTGGCGGGCTCCACACCTGAAAAAGAGGGAGGAGCGGTACTGGTCCCGAGCAGCGCCTTCTTCCTCCGTTTATTACGGGACTTAGATTTGGACCTGGCAGCGGTTCCCGCCACTGCCGGACCTGTACCCGCACTGGAGCTCGCTGCGGTAGCAGCGGAGCGTCCGGGGGCTAGAGAGGTGCTGCAAGCACCCCTCTTGGGAGAATCATTGGCTTTCGCCTCCTCTCCGGTGTGTATGTGTGCAGTGTGTGCGTGTGAGTGTGTTTTAGGTGTGTGTGTTTGTGTGGTTGTTGTGTGTGTGTGTGGTGTGTGTGTGGTGTCTTTTGGTTTTTGGGTATCCATAGTTTTGTGTAAATATTTCATCTCTCCGGCTTCCCACCCTCCTTGGAGCCCGCACCTGGGAACGTCTCGCTACAAACTAGCTCAACCGTTAGGACTACCTTCGAGATATAGGGGCGTGAGGCTGGCTTACAGTGCGACATCGGGTGCTTGATCTGGTTGACGACTAATCAATCCTTCACTTGCACCTTCAGCATGACCTTCACCAACCGCTTTGGCCATCCGAGGACGACCTCCGCGGACCTCCCACCCCTCGCCGTGACCCTCTGACGGGACACTATGACCATTTCCCTACCCTTGGCTATTGGGTAGGGCCACCGTTTCGCTTGAAATCCAGACCAAAGAGGGCGTGTTGCTTCACGGACGCATTACCGCCAGCGCCGCTCGGCTCAACCCTCCAGGACTCCTTCATCCCCGCTTACGGCGCTCAACTGCGCAGGTCCTAGCGCAGGTGACCTATTTACCTACTCAGCGCCAGCTGGGTTTAGTGGCGGCCGAGCCCACGCCCACTCGGTCACGGAGGGTCATGGTTAGGTTGAAAAGCGCCTGGTGGTTTTTGTTACGTCTATTTCTTAAGGAATTAGACCAAGAACAGGGTGGCAACCACGTGAAGGAGAACACACCAGACTTGCCTTGAGGATCTACGCGACTGTAGCGCTCTCCCTCAAGACCCCGCCACCTTACCGCATCTGAAGGAGGCAGTAAGGTAGGCCTGCATCTATACTACCAAGCAAAGCGCAAGCAAAGCATGTCGTTGTGCAACCGCAAAAGCATAAATTCAAGCCGACCCCTAAAATGGACCCTCCTTTAACCTACTGAAAATTTCGTGCCTGACACGTGTTTGCTCGCTTTTTGGACATAGGTCACTTTCGTTTTAGACTTTTTTATTTTTGTAAATTATGTTTTATATCATAACATAACATCACGCCTGTAATATCAGAAGAGTTAGGCAGAGGTGTATCTAATAGTCAGCCACATTTCGTAAGTTTTGTTTAAGTCCCATGTAATACGGGGTTAGCCTATAGCCATCAACTGGGCACAAATTCAGACTCCTGCTACTGAGAATTTCCAGATAGAAAAACCCAATAACACACTGTCCGACCCGGGAGTCGAACCCAGGACCTCATGCTCAGTGGTTGCGCTTGCAACCAACGACGCAATAAATTGTATACATATAATGTAAAGCATATAATCGTGTTCCGGCGAACCATGACATCGGCAAATGTTGGTATCGCCCAACGATTCATTCTTTGTAGCGTTATTCGGCGAAACGTGCTGTCGCTAAATCAGGTCTCGACTAATAGTTTTTTCGTATTACCGTTCAACAGTGAACCACATGCTTCATTCATATAGAGATATATAATTATATCGTTCAAGGGTAATTCAAAATACCTACCGCCGTTCGGGACTCACGTTTACTGAGGTTGCACCTCAACGTCTTTATATTGAATCCTTGAACCTTTATAACTCTTCAGCTAGGAAGAGACACGAAAACCCAGTTTATTTAAGGCTGCAGTTGCATGCAACCATCATGCGAACAATGTGTAGGTACCCTCGTAAAATTAGATGACATTGAACTATTTCGATTAACAATTAAATATACACACGAAGAATAATTAGAATTAGAACAAAGGTAATCAACCGAAACAGTAGGTAAGAAATTGACAAAGAATAGAATTTGAAAACAAAGTAAGCCTTGATGGTGATTACGAGACGTGTATTGTCTAAAGGGCGCGATCATGATCTGATAACCACTATTGAGTGAGACTTCACTGGTCAAACCGATCAGGGCATGACCCGGATGTACATTTTGTAGTTGTACTGCTAATGCAGGCTGCGTTAGCTGATAGTAGACTATCGCTAGTTTCAACATGTTTATTTCTGTTCATAATGTTGAATCTAATCAGTGCCTGGTAACAATGTAGTGAAGGGCTACTTATTTGGGGTGTATGTGCTACGGGGCACCTGTTTGGGCCGATAGGGCCAACATAGGAGCGGTACGACGTAAATTGCTTCAAAGCCAGCGTTTGGCTTTGATATTCTTATGCAAAGCGTATAGGACGGATAGTACTGAAGCCTTACCGGTACTTGCAGGTGTACTTCCAGTCGATCTTGAAGTGCAGCGACGGGCTGCAATGTACTATAACGCGCGTGAGACCACGGACGCAGACTTTTTAACCCTACGTGACCGTGATAAGATTTCTAGATTATTCAAACCACAGACCGACGTCTGGGAGGAACTTTTGTCTGAATGGCAATGTAGGTGGGATAATTCCATCAAGGGCCGACACCTCCACCTGTTCTTTCCATCCGTTCGTGAACGGCTGGCCAGGACATGGCTGGAGGTTGATCACTGTGTTGCTCAATTTCTCACCGGTCATGGTAACTTTAAGAGTAAATTGTTTTCCTTCAAGCTTGTTGACTCGCCTTTTTGTCAATGTTCCACATCTGACTGCGAATATGAACAATCAGCACATCATATTTTATGGGAGTGCAGTCTTTGGCAGAATGAACGCAATATTATGTTGGATAGTGTACAGGTTACATCCGGAGTTATTTACTACACAGACCTTGTAGAAACTAGAACAAATTTCCGTGCGTTCAAGCGTTTTTGCCATACCTATTATTGGAATCAAATATAAACAACTTATGACCCCATTAATGTTAATATTTTATTCGTGGTGCTAGGCAACTGGGCCTATCCCAGTTGTAAACGTCCCTTTGCGCCTATTGGTCTTGTTTCTTTCTGTCTCCTGCTGATATGGAGGGAAGTGGAAATTACGGATTTTCCTACTCCTCCGCTATACTTTTCTGATTAATTTCGTTGCGGGATCCAAGACAGTTAAATTCATTCTCTGGGACTTCGTCGAGCTTCATTGTCTCGGCGCTTTTCTGGTGGTCGCCACTGTTGATTCTGGCTTTCAGGAGTTACAGTGGTTTGGGAACAGTGTGGCGGGCTTGTCCCAATTAAAAAAAATGTAGTGAAGTAGTCTTTGTAGGTACAAGCTTTCAACCTCAGGTCGAAAGTTTTCGGGTACTTACCATGTTTTTATAGGTGTGCTTGAAAATCAAATTGATTCCGAATAGGGAACGATAGACCAGTCAAATAATGCCAGGTTAGGGTTCCTGTTGTTCGTATGACCACTTATATCTACTAACAAGAATGTATATGTAAGTATTATCATTAAGCAAGGACGAATAACTAATTCATGAACCGATAAATTGCGTACCTACCTATCTATTGTGAGCTATATGAGTTCTATGAGTCATGGTTCTGAAAACATTGTTTTCTTCGAGTTAGCGCAACTGAAAATTTCCGAATGACTCGCTAATAATTAATGTTTTGCGATGGAGCACATGATTGAATTTAATTCATTAATGCGTAGAATTATTTTAATAACCGTGGTAAAGATATAAATATAAGGGTAATTAAGCAAATATTTTTGAAACACGATTCCATGATGCACTTTGACGTGGAACGAATCAATCTTACTCAATGTGTTGCGTATGCGCAGATGTTAAGATTAATGAATGTGGATTGCATTTAAAACATATGTAGTAAGGATAGGACTAGTATATCATACTAGTGTTAGCTTTTATAAGTGTATTTATTTTTCATAGATGTAATCTTATTTGTTCACGACGCATTAGATATCATTAAATTACTATGTCTACACAATAACACCACTGTTTGTATGGTTGTCTAGATATGTTAACGATCTAGAACAGGATCTGATGGATAGTATTCGTTCCCTGAAAGTGCATCATTATATTATAGTTAGTCAGATGTATCCGACAAGATTTCCCTAATGGATTAAAGACTAGAATTTAAATACCTATGTGTCTGTTTTAATATACTTCTGTAAATATGAAATAAGATTTTGAAATTCCGATCCAGAACACTATCACAGCAACTCTACATGAGTTGCTGTAATAATCACATGTATTCTAATTTCATAGCTATTATTATTTTTTAGATACGATACGTATCTTTTAAACGCAACGATTTGACCTTGCATGCAAATAATAACACAAGGTGGATTATAAAGCTTAATTACTCACTTAGCATGCGAGCTATGTTTTAGTGAATTGTTTATAATAAATTACTTACCTTTGGACATATGTGGATATGGTATCTGTATTGATAACAGTTGACCGTTTGAATAGCATACAGAGGCGTTATTTCTTGATAATGATCGATTCGGTTCACAGTTAGTTACTATGATCAATGAGTGTTTTGTATAAACTAAGCTTGCGTGCCGAAAATCAACAAATTTTTGTATATAGCCTTGTAACGTTTTGCAGAACTCTATTGTTGTTTTCGATGAAATATTTTGAATTGGATTGGTCGTGTGTTGCCTTTCTACATTCTAAAACTTCGATCAACAATAAGCGTAATTTCATGAATGAAATCGTAGATCGTTGTGAATAGGCTAGTTTCCACCATCAATAAATTCCAAATCTATTTAGTTCGTCAGTTAGAGTATTGGAAAATAATGGACACGTATTTTTTGTTTTTGTAAATCAATGATTATTGACAAAGATAAAACGCATCAAAACTCGGGGGTGGAGGCTCGTGACGTGACGTCAGAACACACTAAAAATTATACCACGGCGTGACGTATTGAGAATTTTAAAAGCGTCGTATCTTCGTCAATTTCGGTTTACGTAACAAAAGAAGAAAGGTGTGAATACTAGTTCTAGTATTCACAACTTCTGCAATACACAAAGGCAGACACAATTAGACGTTACTAAATATAATAACACTAGAGGGATTAGGTAACAGCACACTGCGATGGTATGGTGACCGTACGTGCCAACTATGAGAGTTGCAGCGCTGCAATGGCGTTACCCGGTCAACCGCTTGGGCAATCAATCTTACCACGACGATTTTGGCGGCCATACATACTTATAAGTCAGAAATAAATATCAAGTAGCTAACTAAACGATACAGTCTTCTATTAAGCAATGATTTTTCAAGAAACTGTTGACCGTGAAACAGATAAACATACGGTTGCACCGCTCAAATTGCAGCAATTTGGGGTGCAAGAATCAAAATAAAAAAATTACTGAGACCTGCGTGTCTGATTCCTATTATCTTAATATCAGCAATTTTCCCTAAGAGAACAATATAGCTAAGTACCTTCGTATTCTAATAGCACGTTTGACGCACATACCTGCATACGTACCCACTTATTTCGCCGCCCAAAACTTGTGCGCGCAATGCCAAGTAGACGTAGATTAATAGACAATTGATTACCTGTAGTTTGTATGAGCCGCGTGTGTAAACAGTGCCATTCATCAACTTGTTACGTGATCGTGCTTCACTTCATACATAGGTATTCTACCTACAGATGCTTTATGCAATCTTCTGTGAACTTTTATTCATAACAAATTAGTTACCGGTCGTTTTCATAATTGAATTGCTATTTTATCGAAACCAACAAGGGAATAACCATTGTGTTTTGCACAGATAATGTAAACAACTTGGTTATTATGATAACAGGTAGAGATTGGTGGTAGAGACTACAGGAATCAAGTTAAATTGACAATATTATGTATGTTTTCATGCTAATTTACTTAGGTACAGTCAAAGGTCAAAATTCCACTTCCACCGCAATGCACATTATCGTTTGCGCTATACGGGCTCCGGCGCCTATACACACATACGCATATTTATCCGTGTGAGTGATGTTCCAACGCTAACAAATTAACATGTCATGTAGCATCGCTACGAGTAATAATATAGATGTGGTCAATGTTAGACAAGGATGACAATATCAGTAACTTCTTTTTATCACCGTCTGATTATTTTTTTCATAGTAATGCAAAATTTTGACAAGTTTGCGTAAGTTAACATTAGCTAGATCGGTAACGAGGCTAGTGTGATCGGGATAGATGTGAGTTCGAATCCAAGATGGACCGGTTTTTTATGTTTTATTTAATTATGTTTAATAATTTATTTTTGTAAGTTATTTTGAACAAATAGATATTATAATAAATATATTATAAAGGTAATTTATTATTACAATAATGATAATAAATGAAACAAACAAGTAATATTATTATTTTTTTTATAAAAGAAGTCCTTTACACTTACTTATGTTATTATTGTAGTATAGAATGTTAAAAATCATATTTAAGGTTACATAATATAGATATTATGAAAATTCTGACATCATTTAAGAGGTTAAATTTAACTATTCATTTTCTCAATGAAAAGAGGATTGAAACTTAACCTCAATTTTACAATAATATAAATACTAATTTGTTTAAGTTACGGTCACTATGTCCCCTGACATAAAATTACCCTACCTGTTTAGGATTTTTAATATTTCGTATGACCTCCGTTAGCCTCGATACAGCTAATGAGACGTCGACGCATAGACGCCACAATATTTGCACAGACATTTGTGCCACGCAAACTATCCCATAATTGCATGCAATGGGATTTGAGTAGCTCAGGGCATCTCTCGTCCCGAGCTTCCCATCTTTGCACCATTAAACCCCATACATTTTCTATAGGGTTTAAGTCAGGGGACCGAGCTGGCCAAGGAATAACTTTAATTTCCGGATGATTGCTAAACCATTCGCGAACAATGCTGGCACGGTGAATAGGACAATTGTCTTGCACAAAACTTATCTCTTCTAAGTCTTCTGCGGGGTAGATATTACGCACCGTAGGCAACATTACATCATTCAGCACTTCCACATAGTTGGCACTGTTGGCTCGCGTCGATATAAAACTTAATTCACCGGGCCCTTGAGCACTTATCCACCCCCACATATTTATTTATTTATTTATTTATTTAACACTTCAAGCACAAAGTACAGAGGCGGACTTAATGCCATATTCACACTGATTCTGCCGAACTCATCGGCAAAACGAGTTGTTGGGATGAAACCATTCGTCTCATATTCAGCTACCATATAACGTCGCTGAGGCTGGCTAATAAGAGGTGGTCTTCCGCTCCTCTCACGACTCTTCAGGCTACCTTCTCCCTCAAACCTCTTCACCCAGCGCCTAACAGTCTCTCTCTAAAAAAAAATTCTATATTACACAATTGCAACAAGCGATTTAGGTCTACCATTATATTTTGTAGGTATCATCACATAAAATTAAAAAAAAATAAACTTACGCATAAACCGGTTTCATTCGATATTTGAGATATATTAAGGCCAGTCGAATATAGGGCCACAATATTTGCCTTAGCTTCAATTCTAATATTAGCCTGCATATTGAATTCAGAAGAATACTAAAATAGCAACAGCAAGATAACACAAACGCTCGTAACTATGTTCACCAACCAAGAACAGCGAATAGTGGAATAATTTATGTGAACTAGTAAAGTAGTTAAAATATGCAGGTAGATTTGAAACAAAGTGAACTTATCACTTTGTTTCAAATCTACCCTCATATTTTAATAACGACACTAAGATTGAAAATTATTGTAAAACGAAAGAATCTTCGTTTAGTTGTGGAATATATTTTAACATTATATTTTGTTAACAACTCGGCATTTATATTTCACATGTAATATCTACTTAAAAAATGTTTTTCATGTTTGATGTGAGACTCGAACCCGAACACTCGCCATGCGAGGCGCAGGCGCAGTGCTAACCAATTTGGCCACTGTATCACTTACACAACTCATTGAAATTTGTAATAACAATCTTAAGCGGGCAACAAGTTGCTAATGTGTAAGTGTTGTCAAACGTTCTTATAGAAGAAGGTCATAAGTACAACTAATATTGCTTTGCCATTGTGTTGCGAGATTGGCAGTCGACTTCTGACTGTTATAGTACATACACATACATAAATTAGTCTTTCTTTCGAAGAGGCTTTATCCGGCTGCAGTTATTGGCATGAATATGAGAGATCAAATTAAAAATGCTACATTTTATAAGTAGGTCCAAATGACATTAAAAAACCGGCCAAGTGCGAGTCGGACTCGCGCACGAAGGGTTCCGTACCAATTATTATGAAAAAATCACGTTTGTTGTATGGGAGCCCCCCTTAAATATAAATTTTATTCTGTTTTTAGTATTTGTTGTTATAGCGGCAACAGAAATACATCATCTGTGAAAATTTCAACTGTCTAGCTGTCACGGTTCATGAGATACAGCCTGGTGACAGACAGACGGACAGACGGACAGACGGACAGACGGACAGACAGCGAAGTCTTAGTAATAGGGTTCCGTTTTTACCCTTTGGGTACGGAACCCTAAAAAGTAGGCTCTAAAGCTAACTTCCTTGTTACAGTTTTTGCCAAAATTGTTCTAGGCCGTTAAAATAATTTCAGCTTCGTAATAACTAGTATTAGATGCACGAGACTGGTTCGTCGAACTGAGCTAGATCCAGACAGCGGACAGCGGACAGGTAGATCGGCAAATTATACGAACACGTCTAGCCTAGCCTAGACGTGTTCGTATAATTTGCTAGTCTAAGCTAGGCTGCCTAGCTTTAATTATATCATTAAATATTTTCTCTTTGAAACTAAAGTTTCCCGCCGGAAAGCACTGGTACACTGATAACTTATGCATAAATTAAATCAGTAAAATGTATAGAAAACTTGCTACGATCTTGATCTTACAACGGCAGCAGACTGTTTGCGTCCCTCTCGCACTAACGTGTAGATCTATATTTTAAAGTAAAAGTAACTTTTCATGTATTCCTATTTTCGCTTCTATCTAATCCAATTATTTGTAGGTTTGTTACCGATACTAACATACTACTGGTATTTAATGTTTTAAAATGCACTAAAGTTACAAAGAGATATATTAAATCCAAAAAGTGGCCCGTAACCAAAACTGCTCTCGCGTTTGTATCTTTTCTATTGATCTCACAGAGATTTGACCTAAAGGTTAGCGTGTAGTGCCTACGTAACTTACCTATAACTTTGAAAATTATAAAACGGTGTTTATTATCGATTTGCGTCGGAGTATAATAATAGATGTTTTATCGACTATAAAATATCATGTTATCATGCTAAAACATGGAACAACGACCTACAGGCTAAAGTGAAATACATGTACCTAATTACCTAAGTGTTTTGTGCATTTTCTTAGTAAATAAAACGTAATATTATTTTCAGATGCGTCGTACAGCTGAGTTCAAACGCGACAACGCAACATTGGTCGATAACTTATTACCTGAACATGAAAGTGTAGCGTTCCTCGAGCACAAGGTCGTGAACGTGTTGAAGGGCCGTGACCACAAGGGCAGGAGGGTTCTCATCGTTAACGTTGGAGGTAAGCTGTTTACTCAAATAAAGCTTTATGAAGGACTAACCTTTGCCCATGGCAACCTGACCTTCAGATAAACCACGTTTTGTTTTGTTTTATATTGATTGTTGTTTAATCTTGGTAATTGAGTGTGCAAAGGGCTAGGAAACCGTTACCATTCATGCAATATATCAACCTTTGAACTCAATGAGTAATGTTTATACTTAGCCGCTTAGAGGTCACCAGCACCACGTTTACCTATGATAATAAAGTTCCATTTACTCACTTGAACACTACTTCACTTTTTCAATATTTGATTTAACCTAAAAATAAGCTAAATGCGATTGCCTACTTAGAAATTGAATAACATTTTTTTAAAAACAAGATAACGGATTGAAAATTCGAATTCTACGTAGTATCAGTCACTGGTGAATAAGTACGTAGATATCAATCTGTCAAAGTAAATATCAAAAACATTGTGATTGTTTTTCGGAGTATCTTTGTGCCATAACAACAATAGTGATAAACTGTACTTCGAGACAATGCATAGACGCTGCGAGATCACTTTCTATTTTGTGCTCGATGATACGATATCTCCCAGATAATGTTGAGAATAAAAACGGAAAAGATTCTACAATTTTTCAGAATGACGCCATCTTTTCTTGTTTTCCTTCAATAAACCATGTAATTTTTTTTGTTAGTTGATTTGTGGTTAATATAGCGAATCATCACCTATTTCAATGGATACCTTTGAATCACTTTTGTATTACGTTATTCAGTCAAGTGGTAGGCTAGTTACTATAGGCGCCAACTGCGAGACTTGTGGGATTGCTCTAAAGCGACGTCTAACTGATTCCGTATTCGAAGCGAATGCGCAATAAGCATAAATAGTGACAGTCCGCCACTGTGCCGCATACAAAACATTACGAAAACCCATTCTCTCCAGCTGACATACAACACAAGAGGCAGCCATGAAATAATTATCTAATAGCCTTTTGTCCTGAATACACGAACCTTTCTTCCGAAAATGAATGCCTTTTAACAATGTAACTGTTAATTAGTGTGGCCGTTTTTGTTTTGATCCTTTACGGATCTGTGTCATTGTTTTGCTTTTCAACGACATTGTTTATAAACACCTGAATTTTTCAGCATCAAAGATAGACCATTCTTCTCACGTGCGGTGTTCAAATCAAACACATAGTATAGTATAGTATTTTTTTTCTAGCCTGCTCCGTCCCACTCCTGGGCAAAGGCCTTCCTCCACTCTTTCCACTTCTCGCGAACCCGCGCGTCCTCTTTCCAGTTTGGACGGAACTCGTCCAGAAAAACACAGCAAAGTTTTTACCAATAGATTAGAGCTAATAAATAAATAGAGCACCATCTGATTCTAAAATTACTCTATGCACTTGACGATATGTAGACGATCACATGCCTTACACTCCACATAGGGGTGTACCACCACATAAAAAATGGTGGTACACCCCTATGTGGAGTGTAAGGCATGTGATCGTCTATATATCGTCATCTCATTGTTGTTTTTGTTAGTCCCGCCATCTCCTTCGTGGCTTGCTGCGACCCTGCCTCACTGTCTCAGGGCACCAGTTTCCTGCAATTTTGGCCCACAGTTTGTCCCGCATTTTGTGTTTTGTATGCGGCAGACATGACCTGGCCAGTCCCAATTCTAGTTGGGCAGCCTTTTGAGCCACGTCAGCTATATTTGTTTTGGAGCGCAGTATTGTGTTTCGAACTCGATCCGTTAATTTAACACCTAGTATAATGCGCTCCATTGCTCGTTGGCAAACCTTGAGTTTGGTCTTCTGAATGTTAGGCAAAGACCAAGTCTGTGCACCATAGGTTAAGACTATAGTATAGTATAACATTCAATTATGTAAACTTAACTAATTAATGGTTTCTATTTGTCAGGTTCATGGGACCCAAAGAAAGTGAATGCTGACCAGCTGTTCAGGCTGTTCTACCTGATCCACGAGGCAGCCATGTTGGAGCCCGAGTCACAAGTCAGAGGCACCGTCGTCATCATGGACTTCCACGACATGGGCTGGTCACAGGTCAGTACAACTGCGATCCTTCATTGATTTTCATTTGTTGAGACTATTTTCTACAGCGTACAGAGGTTGCACAGCTGATTTTTTTTTTTTTGAAACAAAATATACTTACATAAATATAGTTTTCAGCATACGTTAAATTGCAATGTGCATGATATCTTAATTAAATTAAACATAAATATTTACCGAATTTTAATTTGTGTACAACAAGTTAATTTACAATTTATAATACGAGTTTATTTTTATTTTTTTGCAACGACAACGCAGTTGCTGTTACAACTGGTCACGTACCGTAACAGAGACTATTGCGTTCAACAAATTAAAACGTGTAACCCGTTCATTACCCATCTCATATCTTTCATCTTTCGAGTTTACGTCAAGCAAATGCGTGAAGTGCCGACTTCTTCATGACGAAATTATATGTCGCTATTTGTGCCAACTTACTTGTCGTGTCGTCATAATCATCCAACGATTTATTTGCTAAAACTAGTTTGTGCCATTATATTACGCAGTTCCTGCAAATGTCGGTGACTCTTGTTGCTATTGTTTTAAAGTTCATTGCGGTTTACTCAGATGTTTTGGCACAGACAGTCTCATGCTTTTCAAGAAATTACCAATACAAATAATTCTGTAATTCTAGGTCGTTGTATTAATTCTATATGGGTCTGCATACATAATACGCATTGTTCTTTGTTATTGAAGTGGAAAATTGAAACTTTGACTGCTTTACAAGGAGATAAAAGGTGAAAATTAGATAGGCTTGAACTGAGTTCATTGTTTGAATTGTAAATGTATTGGAAGCCATCCAACAAATGTGCAGATTATCGTATTGATAACGTCAGTGTTTATTTATAGGTGTAGTAAATGAATATATGTGTATACTAGGGCATAGAGATAATGGCTATAGTCGATATCAGTGTTGAAAGTGAACAGATCACTTTCACTGCGCGTGCGCTCATTGAAATATACATCGGTATCGTAACGAAGTGACAGCGAGTGCGCTGTGACTGTGTCACACGGTCATGTTGTGAGATACAGCAATTGTTTAGGATTTTCTGGATTATTGATTCAATATTTACTTATTTTACTTGCTTTGTACTCGAAGCATATTGTCAAATATGTATTTTCTAAAGAGCACGCGTACCTACTAATGTGGCTGTGTGGCATACCAACGTACGTCTAAAAATCTTACACAATCATCTGCCTAGCCTTTTCCCAACTATATTGGGGTCGGCTTCCAGTTTTACCGGATGCAGCTGAATACCAGTATTTTACATGGAGCGACTGCCTATCTGACCTCCACAACCCAGTTAGTACCGGGTAATACGATACTCCTTGGTAAGACTGGTTGTCAGACTTATTGGGCCTCTGACTACCTAACGACTGTCAAAGATCTACAAATGACAGCCGGGACCAACGGCTTAACGTGCTTTCCGAGGCACGGAGGAAACTCGGTATGTAATGGGTGGTCACCCATCCACAGACCAACCTAGGCAAGCACGGCCTTACCTAACGATCGACCCGAGCGGCTGTTATTATTTAGCCACGAGCTCCTCTAAAAATCTTACACAAGTAGTTATTAATTATTAATCTTTGGAGTCTCAGTTATATCGTTCTTCTGTCGAAACAGCGTGACAAAAAAAAAACCTGTTGGTTGGAGGTTGGACATTGACCTGAAATGAAAATGTAAATATTATTGTTTCTACAACCGCGAGTCTCCACCACCCAACGAGGTGGTGAATCATGAAATCCCTAAAACAAAGTGTTGGTACCTAGCTCAAAGTACATTGTGCATGTTTCTGTATGTAACGAACAAAGAAATGTGTAAAGTATGTGTTAGCGTGCCATTGCTCTTTGCATTGTTCACTTATCTTTGTTCCAACGCGTAGTTACGAAATAATATGTGCATTAATACTCCGCATATAAGGCATATTATTATTTACTTAGCTTAACAACAGAACCTTGGACTTATAAATATTTCATGCGGTTTGATTAACACCATCCCAAAGTCGAGGAATCGGTCAAAGATTTTGTTATGATGTTTCTGTAGTGCGAATTACAAGATTCAATAAATCGCGGTTTTGCAATAATCTTTCCCCTACGTATATTTGAGGTATACTTAAGATCAATTTAATTAATAAATATATTTATCGTCAAGTACTAAAGAAAATATAACGATTTTACTACTGCATGACAAATATTGTGCAACCCGGCTCCTACGTAGATATATTGGTGCCGATTCCCTTGTTCACAAACTAAACTAAATTTAGGTTGAATGCATCTTTTTTTTTCTATTTCATTATGAAAAGGACAGAAGATAAATATTAGTTTAATCCTGTCAAATTAGTCAGCACCTGACGTAATTTGATGTAATTTTAGTAGTCAACTTTATAATCGCGTCTAAAACTTGTATGGCGCTGATTAATTTGACAGAATATAACTAAAATTTATCTTCTGTCCTTTTCTTAATGAAATAGAAAGAAAAAGATGCACTGAACTTAAATTTGGTTTAGTTTGTAAACAAGGGAGTCGGCACCATTAAGTCATACATTTAAATAGAAGTTAGCAAAACGTTGCGAACCTATATACTGAACCTATATGCCTTATGTGATGCATTGAATACTATTATATTTAATTACATTTGTACACAAACAAAACGTGTAGATTACGAGACGTACTTAGTACTTCGATTGTATCTGTAATTGCAAACATTGAACAGGATCTAGCCTATCAGCGATTGTTTGTCTTATCAATATTGTACATAAAGTAATCTATCATTAGTAAGCAGATTACCTTTTATTAGTTTTAAAAGATTAAAATAACTTCTTCCGATATTATATCATCTGTGGGTTAACGTTATCATGTTACTTTGCATGTTTGTAAAATTGTCACGGTCACTTTATGGGTGATTCGCGTCAATTTTATAATTCTATATTTTACTGCACTTGAATTCCCCGAAAAGAAGGACGGTATTTAAATGACAAACAAACGGTCTCTTCCTTCCGGTAGTGCGTTTAAAGTCTATATAACACGAAGCAAGGAAGTGTGATTACTAATAAACACAAATAATACCTTTACTAGTCACATCACGATCGATCTAAAAGGTCGACGCTGTTAGGTGTCCTGCTGCTTTATGTATTAGGATGATTTGCTAAATAAAAGTACATAGTTTGTAAACCAATCACATAGTCGGCGTCATGATTGTGAGAACATATTGAATTGCCACTACCACATTCTTTAACACATTAGTGCAATTGTTTAGTTCAGAGCGAAATTAAATTGACAGACATTTACGTCCGCGAGTGTACATCTGTTATTAATTTTCTCAGTTCAACACTGTTTGATAAATAAATCGAATCACAATAACTGAAACTGGAAGGTGTTTTCGAATTCCATGTAATATTAAGCGTAAAGTGACGTTTAAGAATGTCACGTGTACTTGCAGCTGGTTCTCTCCCAAACAATAGCGTAACGTAGATCATTAAGATAATCAATTGGAGGAAACTAATGCAGATTAACGTGTAATTGTAAGAAAATCTAAAGGAATTAGTCATTGTTGATTAATAATCATCGCTCACAGGGAAAACGTACTCGCTCAGGGTTTCCTCTCAAGGGACGTCACGTCCGAGGTTGTAGATCACTCCGCAGATTGAAGCAGTACATAAACATCTTTTTCTTGATATATTTATGAGCCCTTAGAAACTTTGTTACTTTGACTTATTAAAAAAGAACAACTAAGTAACATGTAGTTATTAACAAACAGCAGTAAAATATCAAACGTTACGAAAATTAGAGCGGAAATTAGGCAAGCTCAGCGAGTCGTTGATTATAATGTATTAAACCTCTAGTACTACGCCGTGATACCATTTAGAACAACATAAACATTTTAGCTTAACTAAAGATCAATATTTTAGTTAAACATCCTTTGTCCGTTGGAGGAAATAGGTTTTCCTTTACGTTTGTTAAGGACGACGGTAAATATACGAGACGGACGTTGGTAAACAGTTGATATCGTGGTTCCACTTGTTTGCTCCTTACTCCGGAGTATCGACCTTCGCGGTCAGCGTAGCCGCAACTGGGTCGTGATGTATTGAGAGATGGAGACTGTCTAGTAGGGATGCAATTCTCTTAATTTATATAACTACGCTGCGCAACTCGTTTTTATTGCGTTTATAGACTCACTTAGAAATACATCGTACCTACATGAGTAAAATGCGTATATCTAATGACGTATGTTAAAGATTTATTAGTAAAATCCTTTTGATAAATTTTCATTAATACTAGTCAGTTGTAGTAACTAAATTATTTTATTGCTCTAAATAGTCTTTCCTCGTCGTCCTCTAAATCGACTTCTATTCTTATTACACATTAGGTTACTTATCCAACAATATATTATTGGGTAAGAATTCCTAAAGAATTAAAGATTATCTTTAGATCCCTTAGGCTTTAAAAAATAATGATAGCTCTGTTACAAAATGGCGATAATAAGACCATATGTTCAGCATTGATGAATTATTTATTGTCTCTAGATTATGTCCTGTTTTTAATTTATTGCCGTTTATCACGAATATTTCTTACATGTAAGTATTTCCGGATTATGTCGACGTGCTGCGGCTCATGTGTTATGAATCAATTTCGATAAATAGTTTTTCCTCCTATTGCCATTTCCTTCGTCTTACTGTTTTGAATCGGGCTTAAGCCGATGCACATTGCACCTGCATTTAACGTTTACATTGGTCACAAATTACAGTAATAGTTTACAAACATCGTGCAATTTTATGAGACTTAATCCACAACATGACCTCGACCAATGACTGAACATTTATTAGGTATCATAAAAGGGAATATTATCTCTTTATTAATAAAGAACAAGAACATAAATCATTCAGCCAACTTGAAAGAGTCTGTGAGGAATCAAATTACTGACGAAGACATCTCTAGGATGCGTTGTAATTTATGCATTTGATACAGAAACATGCTTAGGTACGAATATGTTTGATCCCATAAATGGGAATACCGTGAGGCAGAGTAACGATAGACGCATACAAAACGTATTTGAGAACTGCGATTGCGCGGATCACTGACCGACGTCACCCAAGGCGGAACCGATGGTTGGTCTCACAGTCGCGCTTGCCAAGCCGCGGGCTGTAGGGCGTAGGTTATCGACTATATTCGGTCACTCACCCACCAACATCGCCAAATGACGTCTAATCGAGCTGATTAAAATTACTCATAATGCTTTATTGTCTGTAGAAGGTCCACGTGTTATCGTTTCCATGTTGACATAATAAGCTAACAATATAGAGTCGCTTATCAAGCCTCTTCAATTTAAAGAACCTTCAAGTAAAATAGACTTCTATTCTTATTACACAGTAGGTTACTTGTCTAACAATATATTATTGGGTAAGAAGAAGAATTTCTTGCGGTTGTGTTGCGGTTATACAATCGACACTGATGCCTGTAGGTCAGATATCAATAATTCCGCGAATATCCAGAAACTTCACGCTGTCGTGGAATAGGAAAACAGAGATGGGATCTTTTAGCGGAAAAGAGATTTGTTGAAGTCTCCGGTGATCAACGTGGGATCCTTGAGGATGACGATGAAATCTCTAGACCAGCTGAGTTGTTCGATAGCACCCATAATGTTATTCTAGTTTAAAGTTCAGAAGCACTTCTGCATTTTTACTTACATATACTTATCTCGTATTCCAACTTGTCCACAGACAATGGGTCTAACGCCAGCGTTCTCCAAGCGCCTGCTGACCTTCATCCAGGATGCTATGCCTCTCCGACTAAAGGAGGTGCACTTCGTGAAGCAGCCCATGATCTTCAACGTCGTATGGAATATGTTCAAGCCCTTCATCAGGGAAAAGCTGAAGAACAGAGTAAGTAACATTCACTTGACACAGTTACACATGAACTTGTAAATTGAATAAGCTTGGGTTTGGGTGTGAAGATCGCCATACAGGGAACATTGTCCTTACCGTATGGATTAGTGATTATTACACTTCATTTGGCTCTTGTCGAATTGACGCAAGATTTATTTTGTTTTTTTTTTGTTCTTTCGGCTTATGAATATTTTTACACAAATTTGCCTACTTGATTAATTTGAAACATACGGAAATGAAAACAAAGAAATTTCAAGTTCGTATTAAGTAAAAGTCATCATTTTAATTTTATCACTTAGCTACCTACTTAATATTCACGATGAAATTTTGAGTGGTTCCTCAAACCTGTCAACGAACCCAAGTTTGGTGAAGTACACTCAACTGTGCTAATTTGTACTGTGAATCTTTATGACATTGACGCTTATTGCTCCTATATTTTATTTAAATTCCACTTCAGTGTAATTAAAAAAATCGCAAGAAATTCATCATTGTTGTTATCAGAAATAAAATTTACATTCAAATTGTGTGCATTTGCGTTGTCTTGCATTAGAAACTTGCGCTATGGTACCTACTCTTGACTAATTTTGCGTAAAGTTATTTGTAACGTGACTTACAAAATTTTCTTTCCAACAGACTTGAGTCTGAGACTTGAGTCGCTCAACGCCATCTAGTTTTAGTAAGAGGAAAGGTCTCTTCAATCTATTCGTTTGTGGAGTTGGTTGTTTGCCAATTTAAAATACTATACATAAACGGTTGCGTTTAGGAACCATTGTTTCTAGAATAAGCCCTTATCACAGAGACTGTTTTTTGGGGTCCAGTTAATAAATCAACGGTTTAATACGGTTCGCAAGATACAGAACTCAGGTGCACTTATTCAACTGGAGTTTTTCTATCAAAGTTCTTGACCATGCTCTTCTTTCTTCCAGATTTTCTTCCACGGCTCCAAGATGTCGTCTCTCCACAAGCACATGTTGGCGACGCACCTGCCGGCCGACTACGGCGGCGAGCTGCCCGCCATCGACTACTCGGGCGCAGAGTGGTACCCCGTCATCAACGACGTCTTGCCGCACATCAACAACTGGAACACCTACGGCTTCGCCAAGAAAGCGTAGGCAGTACATCTAGCAGTAGACATGTCAACTTGTGACTGCCATCCGTGGGCAGAAGATTTCAGATCAGTTTTTTAGTACAACTTATTTATAGCTTTAGGTTTTTCTGATTATAGATGGTCTCATTTTCCTCTTCTGAAATTTTCGGAAAATAATCTTATAATCCATTTGTTCTGTAATGCATTTTTTCTTCTTAAAAGCATCAATCTTTTCTAGTAAATCACGTTTGGCAGAGCACACCTGTTTGTACTATTCTCAATGTAATTTAGTTTTAGGATTTCTTTAAGACTTAAACAAAGTGAAGTACGAGTTCGAATAGCCGTTGTTCTAAGTTCAGGCTGGGAGTGGTGGTGAGTGGTGAGTAGTGGTGGGGTAATCGTTAGGTAATGCCATGTGCCCGAGCACCACTAGTATAATACTTGAGCTCTTCCATAATCAGGGTTCTTTGTTATGTAAGCATAGATATTACCAAATTTAGAATTAAAATGGAGAAATTCAAAGGAGACGCGATAGTGGTAGCTTAACATACACACATCAACACGGTCTAGGGATATTTTTAAAAAAGCGAATTACTATCAATGTGTTAATTATTTATATGACATGTATATATTTAAAAGATACGTTATTTAATATTCTACCATTTTTTAATAATGGTTAAGGTATAGATTAAAATTTCAGGATTTTATGGAAAAAAAATGAAGCATAGACGGAAACCGTATATGAATGAACTTTTAATTTGTGAGTAAAAACTGAAAAAAAT
Organism: Xestia xanthographa; assembly: GCA_905147715.2. NCBI lineage: Eukaryota > Metazoa > Arthropoda > Insecta > Lepidoptera > Noctuidae > Xestia > Xestia xanthographa. The sequence continues at coordinate 8,396,056 of LR990655.1, forward strand.
AGAAAAATCATTTAATTTGTGTTTATAAACTTGAAGTTAGTAGTCTGAGAAAGCGCCCATGATGTTCATAACACATCGGCAACGATTCGGCATGCTCAAAACAAGGTTGTCAATGTCTTGCTGCGGAATATTTTCCCATGTCCTTCTGAGGTGCGCAAAAAGTTGATCTTCTGTAGCCAGATTTTCAGGAACTTCCTTCAGAGCTCTTCTTTGCAGCATATCCCACGCATGCTCAATGGGATTTAGATCTGGCGATTGAGCAGGCCAGTCTAAGGCCCTAACATTATGTGTATGTAACCAAGCTGCTACCGTTCTCGCCGTGTGTGCCCGGGCATTGTCGTGCATGAGCAGGAAATCTTGCCCCATTGTGTTCTGTGGGGCAAGATTACGGGCCCCAGCACCTGTTGGACGTATCGTTCTGCCGTCATATTGCCCCGCACCCAAACGAGATCCGTCCGTCCTCCAAGACGAATTCCTGCCCAAACCATAATTGTTCCTCCTTGGTATGGGTGAACTTCCTGAGGGTTCTGGAGACGGCTCCATCGTCCAGGAACTCGCCAAACACGCGTCCTTCGTGAATCTGGATGGAAGCCGAACCTGGATTCATCCGTGAACAGCACATTGGACCATTGGTCACGGCCCCAGTCCACGTGGTTCCGAACCCATTCTAATCGTCGTCCACGATTGCCTCTCCGTAAAGGTGGGACCCGGAGTGGTCTACGAGAGCGTAGATTGCTTTCATGCAGTCGCCTGCTTACAGTTTGGTCACTCACAAGCACTTGGTGTTCCACTCGCAGCCTTTGGACCAATTGAGTCACCGTTGCATTTGGTTGTGCTCGCGCAGTAATTTTCAAAAATCGGTCTTGTCTGGGGGTAGTGATGCGACTTGGCCCCCGGTGCCTCTCCGCTACTTCACTTGTGGCACGATAGCGTGTCCACAATCTTGAAATTACATTTTGATGGGTCCCTATGGCCTCAGCAACATTACGCTGAACAGATCCAGCTTCCAGCATTCCCACAGCTCGTAACATCTCCGCCCTCGTAAAATGTCGGCGTTGCATGGCTACAATACCTCAATTTTAACTTTATCTTTCGTTTAAAAATGAAAAAAACTGTAACTAAACGGAATTCGTATTGTTTTCTAAATTTCGCACAAATAAAAATTCCCTCTCCTATACATCAAGACATTTTTATGCCACCGAAACAAAAGAATTTTCAAAAATTTGAATTTGGAATTAGTCTGAGATAAATTACAAACAAATCGGTGTATAAAAGATTCCAATGCGGCCAGTACTTTTCGAGTTATTTAATTGAGTATGAAATATCCCTAGACCGTGTTGATGTGTGTAGTTCCAAAAATAAAGAGTGTGAGTGAATGATTAACAAATATTATGTGATAAATATTGACAATAATGTAAGGCTGTAATGTTAAGGCTATATGTTAACTGAACGACACACGCTAGATGGCTGCGCTTGAGCAATCAATCGCTAGTATGTTTCATCTATGCAGGTTTTAGGTAATTTTTATATGACTGTGCAACGACTTGTTGGTGCATTGTTGTTTGTTGTATTTAGAATAATTGTTTGTATGTGGTACAAGGAATGTTTATTTCCATGGGGATGTGAGCGAATTTCATGACATGTTTGTAGGAAAACTTTGCAACGTTGGCAGAGTTTATATTTATTTAGATGTAAGAAAGGAATATGTTCCCGTTGATTGTGCACAACTCGCATGTCGATAAGGCTGTGACTGATGACGTACGGTGCCAGTTCTGACCATGTAAGAATCACCAAATGTAGTGTAACTCAACATTTACTGTACGTTTCATAACATTTTAAGACATTTATTGATGAATGATGTAAAAAAAACAGTACACGTTCTTTTGTAATATATTTAATTCAATTTCCAAGTTATAATTTTCAAGGATATGTAATTTTTGCTAATTAACAGAAGAACTGTTGATGCACCGAATAGCATTTCGTCGCATTTATCTATCTGATTGCGAATAATAAGTTCCTGGAGAATGTTTTATAGTTCATTTCAAATGTGGAGTGGCTATTATTGTGTGATCCAATGATTACGTATCCTTATTTCTTAGATGTCGTAGGGGTGCACATTCAGCCTCTAGGAAAGTGTTGCTATATTTAAATAATACTTTTGATCATTCAAGGAGTTACTAGTAATTAAGTATAAGTAATGTTTATTGCGATATTTCGGAATGTCTTCGAGAAAAATGTGACATTGTATGTACCTATGTCTGTACCGTAGACATGGTTTCTCTTGTGATGCCTAATGTGCCTTTAGTAGACGCATTCCAAACATTATTTTTGTATTGTTTTTATAGGTTTGTAATACTTTTATTGTACGAAAGATAATACCTGATTTGCTCAATATACATTATGTTTGATACGAAATGCATCCAATTCCTTATGCGTTTCGTTTAGGTATTAATAAATAAAATTGTAAAATTAATTCTTGCGTTTTACTTTTAGTTCCATTGATCTGCTAGGTTAGGTCCACATCCCCACACACACACACCCCATTCTGTCTAAAGACGACACAATTTAATTCAGTTCCTGTACTGTGTGGGTACATCGATTGGGAAAATATAATTTGGGCATGCTTTCAAAGCTACCTTTGCCCAAGCAAGCTGTTGGCACCTACAAGCTTGAAAGTACTACACTACTCGATGTAGTTGCATAGTGTACAAAAGTTTGCATGTACTATCGTGGTCTTTTTTCGCCTGACCAGTTTATTTATTTTTCGCTTAAATCATGCGGAGGCGCCGAGCCACGCCCCCTTAAGGTTTGGGCCTATTAGGAAAGCGTCAAATTTGGCGCGCAAAATAACTATAACTCTCGTTTGGCGTGCGTCGCCAGTGCGCTCGCCCGATTCGGTATCTTTTCATTCATTATTTCTTTACAAAGTCAACGGGGCGGAGCTAGAGAGCGTTTCGATGTTGCGAGTGCAAGCAAAAATTAGCTTAGTGGTGGTCAAGCGGGAGTGTTTTCGATAGTACATGGAGCCGCGTTCCGCAATCTGTTCACGTACCGGTTCAACCAATCCTGAAATACGCCAAACGGCCAATGCCGTGGCTCCACAGTCAAGAATGACGGCAATATAATATTTAATAATGTCGTAACTTTGATAGCAGGATAACGACGATTAATGGTAATTACAGAACGCACTGTTCAATGCTATTTTTACATCACCATGAGGACCATGAGATAAACACCACGGAAACCGTCGCAACGGATGCTCGTTGCGATAACTACTGGCCAAGATAGGCACAGTGGTTTGTTCTTTTTTTAAGATTATTCGTAGGAACTTACTCCATACTGGAGGAATTAAAGATCAACGAACGCTTCACTATATTTTTAAATCTAATTGTGCTCTATTTCGCGACCATTGCGACCGGTCATGAGAAGACCTGCTGACTATCTGGAAAGAGTTCTGCTCAGTGGAAAGAGATCAGGCAAAATTTCAAAAAGTTGGGCGGCCCTATTCACCGCTCTATGGAGTTTTCTATTCAGGTAGCTTATAGAATGTCCCAGGACCGACTCATTTGGTGCCAAGCCAGGACTGACATCGACAAGATGTGTTGCGATTCTTAGCATTGAGAGACCAATACAAAGCACCAGCCTATACTGTAACTTTTCAAACAACATTCGTTAATAGAAGTAAGAGTTCAAAGTCGGTTAAGAAGATATGTGCCACCAAGTTATTGTCAGGCAGCCATTATGTTCTATATTATGTATAATCTTTAGATTACAGCACACTTTGAAGTTGATATAAGCGGTACTCCCTTATATCTCCTAAAAATTTTTGTCCGAAAATCATTATCCATAAAACGTTTGCTATAAACTTCAGTTACCATAATGTTCAAAATCCCGAAATTTTGTTTTACATAATTATCTTTATTTCTAAAACTGTTCTGTCATAATATCGAATACTATAATAATTGAATCTTCTAATTGTATATGCCATAAAGTCAATTATCCTAAGTATTATATAATATAATGTGTATTATTCCTAAAGTCCATATAAGTGTAATACAATTTTTGGTCCTAAAACATTTGCTAAAAATTAGGTTTTAGTGACAGAAACGAATCGCTGTAAATCCGACCCCACGCAGTCTTGTCTGCCCTACCCCTAGAGTGTAATTTAAAATCGCGTAGGCGCGGAGGGGCGAGGCGGCCCGCGAGTTGAGGAGCAGGTGGTTGTAACACTCGCCGCCGCTGCTGAGGCTGGCCGGCGAAGCCGGCCAGCAAGCCGAAGCTGCGGTGGTGAGCGTTAAACACATCTGCGACGATAAGCTCGCGTGGGACCGCCGGAGCTCCGCAGCGCCGGAGCCGTGACAGAAACCATGCCTGCTGCATGTTGCTTGCTCGCTTGCATGCTGCATGCTTGCTTGCATACTGTATGCGTGCTTGCATGGTTGCTGCAAGCTTGTTGCTTGCATGGTTGCTTGCATGGTTGCTGCAAGCTTGTTGCATGCTTGCTGCATGCTTGCTGCATGATTGCTGCATGCTTGCTGCTTGCTTGCTGCATGCTTGCTGCATGCTTGCTGCGTGATTGCATACTTATTACAGGGAAAAATAAAATCCACATAATTATGTTCACACTCAACTGTTTTATAATGATTGACGGTTTGATTGATTGATTTTCTGCCTCTTAGTGACTACTTATATGAAATGTATGCCAAAACAAAAGAAGATTCTAACTATGAACTTTCTGCGATATGATGGTACTACTTTTTAATTCTTACAAATTTCATAAGAGCAATATTGTATAAAAATGTGTTGTGTTGAGAGAAGTTCATAGCATAGCAAAAGCTAAGTAATACTTACTTTACTGTACGTACCCGTAATTACAGACACAATTAAAATAACAATGTTCTGTTCTCTTTTGGGAACGTCTGGGAACATACCGGTTTGTTTTAAAAATATTATTAAGATCTAAACATTTTTTTTTTTTAATTTAGGATTCCTAACTATTATTGAAAACGATTTTAAGTGTTTTGTATATTATTGATTGTAATATTTATGACAAACGGGTTTAGAGCATATTGTATTTAGGAATTTCAATTTTATGGCATGTGATATTATGTGATATTAAGTTCGGGTAAGTTATCATTCGGACAAATGACGATTAGGACAAAAAAAGTTATGGCACTTTAAATTATGAATAAAAAAGTTAGGTAATACAATAGAGAACCGATATAAGCATTAACTCGTCAACGATTGTGTAATGCTTATAGCTAGAAATATAAAGTCTTGTTGTAAACGTACAGAAGGAGTCTACCTGGTAAAGTTTAGGTACAGGTAAAGACGAGTTTGGCCTATGGTGGTTTTACACGCAAAGGTCAGATTGTCTAAACTGTGTATTTATAGGGTGTGTAATGTATGATATAATAACAAATGCTCTAATTTCACTTGAAATAACGTTCATATAATATAATTTTCATATGCTATAACATCATATAACCTAATTTCATATGACCTAATGTTTCATATGATATAATTTTCATTTAATATAAAACATTTAGTATAACGTTCATTTTATATAATTTTCAATATGTATAATATTCTTTTTATATAACATTCATTTGACCTAATGTTCTTTTGACCTAATTTTCATGTTTAATGGTCACAGTTCTAACCTAACTCAAATGGCACCTAACCAAATCTTAAAATATTCAATGCATGGTTGAGGGTGGGCTTGGTCGTCGACCAAGCAATAATTTTTGCGTAAAGTTACTTAGTTTGATGTACAGAATGCTTGTTTGACGGCTTCGTGATGAGGTCTTTTACACCCTGTAGATTTGACTAGCATCTGCCAGCGGCTTCACACGTGAAGGTTGATAATTGTCCCATAGGATCTTACTACCGGGATAAAAAGTATCCTATGTTTTAATCCAGGTTATAAACTATCTGTTTGCATTTCATCCAAATCCGTTCAGTATAGTTTTTGCGTGAAAGAGTAACAAACATCTATAGGTACATCCTCACAAACTTTTGTACTTATAATATTAGTAGGAAGTAGGATTGCAGTCGTGTAGTAATATGTTACAAATTAATAACGGTTGCAACACCTGACAGTCTTCACCTGATTTTGATTTAAATAGAGTGGTTCAGCTCTTGAAACATAGTACATCATTCTGTGGTTGGCTTGCGCAGGCACACTTAATGTACAGCTGTAATTCTTATGGCATTAATAAAATAGCAGCGAGAATGTAAGTCGCTGTTTTATTACAATACTAGCGGACGTCACGTGGTTTCACCCACGTAGTTCCCGTTCCCGTGGGAGTACGGGGATAAAATATAGCCCATGTTACTCGCTGATAATGTAGCTATCCATTGCTGAAAGAATTCGGCCCAGTCGTTTTTAAGTTTATTCGTTACATACAAAAACACAAATCTTTTCTCTTTGTAATATTAGTATAGATATGAATAGGTGTAGTAGTAGACTCTCTACACATTCTTCATCTGCCTAGCCTTTTCCCAACTAGCATGGGGTCGACTTCCAGTCCATCCTGATGCGACTGAATACCAGTCTTTTACATAGAACGACTGGCTATCTGACTTCCAAACTCAGTACTGGTTAATACGATATCCCTTACGGCTGGTTGTCAGAATTTCGGGCCACTGACCTTTAACTACTGTCAAAGATCTGCAAATGACAGCCGGGACCAACTGTTTACCATGCTTTCGGAGGCACGGAGGAAACTCCGTATGTAATGGGTGGTCACCCCTCCACGGACGAACCTAGGCAAGCGCGGCTTAACCTGAAGATTAACCCAACTAGAAGTAAACTCCTTATCTACACTAATATTATAAAGAGGAAAGATTTATATTTTTTTGTGTGTGTATGTTTGTAATGAGTAAACTCAAAAACTACTGCGCCGATTTCAAAAATTCTTTCACCATTAGAAAGCCACGTCTTTACTGAGTAACATAGGCTATAATTTATCTCCGTACTCCCACGGGAACGGGAACTACGCGGGTGAAACCGCGTGACGTCCGCTAGTACATTTTAATGAAACTTGTAAAGTCGGGATCGGGTTGTAGTCCACGATGGTTTACAATAGATAGATTAGAAAACAAGTGAGTTTTCTTTTCTCCCGGAAGTCACTTGATTAAGTTTTGAAGAATAGTAGTGGGTACTGCAACTTAATAGAGTTTGTATGATCTTAAATCATTTTAAATGTTAATTAGGTACAGTATATTTAAGTCATAATGAATACGCAGGTATCATGAGAATACGTGGGTTATACAAAAATACAACTGTACGTATATATTTTATACACGTGGACTCCATTCCTTCCACCCCAGCAGTAAACGGTTGCGTGACTTGGGTGAATTTGTTATCATGTCATTGCGAACCATAATTGGTTACTTTGCGAAATTGGTCAAAAATTACTTTCTGTTTTTAGTTTTCTCTCGACAAATTGTTTTTTTTTTGTTTTTAGGGTTCCGTACCCGAAGAATAACCAACGAGACCTTATTACTAAGCCTTCGCTGTCCGTCCGTCTGTCTTTTTTAAAAATAAATATTGCTGGACATTACACACAGCGCCATCTAGTGCCACACTAAGCAACGAAGCTTGTGTCGTGGACACCAGATAGTTGATATACTACATAGATACTTTTTGTTTGAAAATAAATACTTATTATATTATATAAAACTACAAGACCACTCACTCACTCAAGGGCGGATCTAGCTTAGGCGCCACGGGGGGGTCACATTGTCGTGGTCATGTCACAAGAAGTTACAATTTAATTTTGATAATAATACAAGTTAAAAGAAGATATTTTATAAGCAAGTACTGTACTTAAAAATACCTACCTATATTTAAATAACAAATCAAATTTTCTTTTACGTCTTCTCCCGAAACGCGCTATCACTTCATCTATTTCAATTGGTACGATTTATGGACGTGGAGAAGTGTCAGTCCGATTAGAAGTTCTTGAACCATTGAAGCATTTCGTAGCCACGATTTGATTTTTTGAAGGCTCCAAGAACGAGCGAAACGAGCTAAAAAATTTTAACACTCTCCTTTGGGCAGGTTGCAGTTGTTTAGACCCTTCATAGAGGAGTTACTAGATCGCCCCTCAGACAAACAATGACAACATTCAAGAGGAAGTAGGCTGCAAGAGCGAGCGTAGCGAGCTCGAAATTTTCATGACACCTTGCCTTGGACAGGTTAGAATGGTTTCGATCCTTAATATAGGAGTTATTTGGTCGACTTTTAGATAAATCCAAAAGAAAGTAGTTTGTAGAGCGAGCGAAGTGAGCTCGAAAATTTTAACTCATTACCTACCTTGAACAGGTTAGAATTGTTTCGACCTCTGGAGTTACTTGGGCCTCTTATTAGACAAAGTTAAGACTCAAGAAAAACTAGGCAGCAAGAGCGAGCGAAGCGAGCTCGCAATTTTTTACATCATTGCCTAAGATAATTATGCTATTTATTCATTAATTCTTATTCTTTATTGCACACAAAATAAGTATACCTACATATAAATGAAATACATGTTTAAGGTAAGCAAGCAGCATTACATATAGGTATAAGGCTTCGGGGCAAGGGGCTCCTATAGGATACATCTCATCAATATCGCAATTTAGAATATGCTCAGAAATCGACCGCGGTAAGTATGTCCTGACTCCGCTGCCACTTCACCATCCACAGCCGATATTCGTTTACAACGACAGAAACTGGAGTACTTATTATCTAGTAACAATGTATAATCGGTTGCAGTTTTCAATGTCTTGATTACTGTATTCGCTTTTTGGCATAAAAACGCTTAGCTGAAACAAAATAAGTATTTCAGGAGACGTTCCTGTAGGTCACTTATTATTAAATCCAGAAGAGGGATGTATTGGCTCTGCGGAAATATTCTTCAGCAGATTGGTTATTGGCCCTATTTATTTGTCTTGACACTATTCTGGTACATTATGTTTAACAATTTTAATTAGTGGTCCACCAAGGTCCTTGGACCCAGCCCAGGGGGGGGTCATTACCCCCATGACCCCCCCCCTGGATCCGCCCTTGATCACTAAACATCCATGACTCGGAAACAAATGTCCATGCTCATCACACAAACATTTGCTCCTACCGGGATTCGAACCCGGGACCCTAAGAACGTCAAGCAGCCTCACTACCGCTGCGCCATTCGGGTCGTCACATCGTCATTTCGCGGGCATCATAACGCATTCTCCTTAAAAAAATAAAATTTCGTTGTTAGTTTGGTTCTGACTACAGCCACGCGCATAAAACTATGACACACTATGCATAATAAGGTACTAATAACTAGACGTTTTATCCAAAGAGTATTTTTGTCTACCAAGAATAATATTATGACGGTTTGACATAGGTAATACTCTTCACAAAACTAGTCAAACTGTCATTATATTCTACTCTTTGAATATATTTCCGTTTTATATTAGCTTTTTACTTGAGATAGCCATTTCAGTAACAATAGTTGGCATTGTGTCCAACGGAAGAGCACCTTCTTGCTTTGGCGCGTAAACATGACCTACATCCCATAAATAAGGCTTCTTATTATAAGGATTATAGAAGTAGGTACCTGTTACTGCTAGCCTGCGCCAACCTTCTACTGGGCAAAGATCAATGTGGACCATTGTTTTGTCCACCTCGTATCACCATCTTCTACGAGGTCTGCCGCGACGTCTTCTGGCTGTATCAGAGCTCCACATAGTAGCTATTTTGGCCCACAGCTCATTGGGCAGACGGCAGACGCGGTCAGCCCAGTCCCCGTATGTACCTTTATTTTTCTGGTTATTATTTTTGACTTACACACTCCTGTCGTTATTATTATCATGCGGTGAATATTAACAAATTTGCCAAAACATGCGGTATATTTTAGCCTAGGCGTTTAGTCCATTGCGGTGCAGCCCGTAGTACTTAGGTACTTTTAATAGGCTCCAGGATGAGGCTCTGGACTTGGCCTTTTGGTTTTCGCACGCAGTATATCCTATGATAGACATTGGATTACTTTTGCACCTAAATATATGATAATCTATTTAGATAGTCTCTACAGTGAAACACATACATTACATACTACGATTAAATAGTAACTGTAAAGGAATCCTATAGTACTTTGTTTAAGTATAAGACTGCTTTATATAGGTAAAGAATGGAAAGAAAAGAAGAAGAGAAAAGAAATAAGAAAGAAAGAAAAGATGGGATGGGTAAGAATGTTCTGGTAGAGAATGCCTTGTGGCATTAAGTCCGCCTATGTACCAATCTTGTACATGAAGTTTAAATAAATAAATATAGAAACGAACAGCTAAGATAGCCTTGAAAAGGAATTAGGTGATCTATGTATCTATTTAATTTATGAAGCATCGAGGGGAACCTCTTGTGATAATTTTTGTTTTAAGTACTTTTGTTTCTATGTAAACAGCGGGACTTTTGTATAAGAGAACATCTACAATAAATAGGAAATCTAGGAAATAGTGAAGATCAAATATTCCGAGCACATATTTTGTTCTAAATGTTATAGTGCATTGAGAATAACCATTTGTTTAGAGCACAAGTGAATGGCGCCGCCACCATTGCATGGCGTGGTGGTGGGATACCGTTAAGATGGGCTTACAATGGCCTCTCCAATAAGCACAATATCGCGGCAGCCGGTGCGCGCACGTTCGTGCTTACCTCTATAAAATATATACAACTTTTAATCACCGATTCAAACGCTTCGGGAACTTAGACGCGAGCGCTACATACACAAAGTATATTTTGTGTTAGCAGTGATAACTAATTACATTAATCTCTCGCGCGTATAGAAACTAAAAACTGTGTCAATTGTTCGGCTGATGACGTTCTGCTGACTCGCATTATAAGTCAGACGTGGATTATCTGCTAACCAACAACAGTGCAAAGTCAGCGATTTTTAAGAAGATAATTATATTATTTATAGTGCAAATAAAAACATAAACATGGAAATACAGGTCGGATCTGATGGCGTCCCGTTTGTGACATGGGGTGACAACAAAATAATGCTGGAGCTTAACCCGATAGACGACGAAGTTAGTAAGGAAAAAGCTAAGAAAGAATTAAGAGAAACTCCGGAAGTGGTCGAGCAAGCTCTGATAGAGTTACGACAACTTTTAAAAAGTGAGTTAACAAACTTATTTAATCTTTATTTAGTTTGTATGCTATATTAACATTCAGGAAAGTAATTATTTACCTTTATGATCATGCTGACTAGAAATCAAAACGTCTATGCCAAGTATTGCCTAAACCTTAAATTGACTAAGGACCAAGTTCACCGAAAAGATAACAGTCTGATTATCTAAAAACAGCTGTTTAAAACACATATTCATGTTCAAAAATGTGTTTTAAACAGCTGTTTTTAGATAATCAGACTGTTATCTTTTCGGTGAACTTGGCCCTAAGAAGCACAATGCCTACCTTGCAATATATGTTAGGAAAATTTGCATTTATTACTGTGTATCTGTAGATATGATTATCATGTTGATTATTTATTATCAACATTTGTGTTAGCTATCTCTTTGGTAATTAACACAACAAAAAATCAAATTGTTATGAATTTTTGGGAGCAAATGGGTTCTTTATTCTGATTATTCAGTAGGTTATCTGGGTCTAATAAATAACTGCTTACAACTCTCTTTGTAAATAAATCTAAGCACATGTCTTTCATGCTAAGGAAAAGTAAGTTTAAATAGTCAGTAAAAGCGAATATCGTCAATTTTAATAGTTTTATTATATGTGCTGTAGCTATTGTTTATTTAATTTCAACATTTCCTATCTCTGTTATACGATTGAATTTTGATTGGTATTTATTATCTGAGATTCAAGTTAAACCGACTTACTTAGGTAGTCAACACCGTAAAACAAAAATCCGGAATTCTAAAACCTGAGTCACTGTAAGTAAAGCGAGAGTTGGCATAATATCAAAGTGCATGCATGTATAAAACGAAAGTTAGTACTAAAATGAGATTTTAATGCTTTCATTGCTTTCCCTTTCACATCTCGAACAGAAATGTTATAAAAACTAAACGAGAACGTACCAAGAGACGTAAATTCAGAGCAGACAAAAAGTAGGAAAATTTACCAAGTCGATTAAAGTTATAAATACATAATGTGGCTATTACATGTTATTTTACCTATTCGTTTCTGTTTTGCATACATAACGAATGCTAAATCACCACATATTATAAAACAAAGTCCTCCGCCGCGTCTGTCTGTCTGTCTGTTCGCGATAAACTCAAAAACTACTGCACCGATATTCATGCTGTTTTCACCAATGGATATAGTGGTTCTCGAAGAAGGTTTTAGTATAATTTGTCAAGTTTTTTTGTATACATAGGCTAAAATATAATGATATTTGTTGGAGGTGTTGGAAAAAAAGCCGTCTGGGAGCTTTACTTTCGGTCGCGATAACCGACTTACATTGAACGGGGTGAAGCCGCGGGCATCAGCTAGTCTACAATAAAAATGATTTAATTTTGCAGGAAACAGATATATTATAACAGAATATTGAAAAAATATAATAATAATAATTTATATTATGAAGGACGGGACGGTTGACGTGTATCGGGCATGCCACCTTCCGGGTGAGTCCATCAGACATATTATTTCTCGTTGTTCTCGTCTGGCTAACGGCGAGTACTTGCATAGGCACAACCAAGTAGCCAGGATTATACACCAGCAACTTGCCTTGTAATATAAACTTGTGGAATCTGAGGTACCGTACTACAAGTATGTGCCCGACCCAGTTCTCGAAAAAGACCATGTCACGCTGGACTGGGATCGGTCTGTCATTACTGACAGGACTATTGTCGCCAATAAGCCTGACATAGTGATGATAGACCGATCAGCGCGCCGCGTAATGATAATCGATGTTACCATTCCGCATGACGAGTACCTCGTGAAAGCTGAGAAAGAGAAACAACAATATGGAATATGAACTCGGTTATCATTGTGCCGATTGTCGTGACGGCCAATGGCCTTATAGCCAAGAGCTTCGATGACCATCTAGCGAAACTCTCTTTAGGCGGCTGGATCAAGGGCCTGATTCAGAAGGCAGTACTCCTCGATACGGCTCGCATTGTGAGGAGTATCCTATCTCTGGAGCCCTAACCACTGGTGGCTTGGACCCTGCTCCCGAAACCGGCGGGCTACTATTTTTTTATAATTTTAAATGTTTTTATTATGTTTTTTTAAGAAATATTTAAAAAGGTAAATAATAAGATGTTAGATGAATAAAGGAGATTATGATTAATTTAACAGATCATACAGTTAGTAGTACATACACATCTTAAATACTGGTGATATTACTTCATCATTGTGTTACCGTACCGGTGAGCAGCGGTGGCCCAGTGGTGGTGGCTCCGACATACGAACAGTAAGACGTGGGTTCGAACCCGGACAGGCGCATTACTTTGTGTAATTTATTTCATCACCACTGCTCTCAAAACGGTAAAGGAAAACATCGTGAGGAAACCGGCATGTCCTAGAACCAATGATATTTAATAAAACAGATATGTTATGAGCGCGCAATCGTGAAGACTCGTAAACGTGTCAATTGGCCTGTTTTTCCTTTATTCTGCGTCACTGCGTGTATGTGAGCTGGCTCTCCCCCGCGGCACACTTTTTTCGGTGGTTTTGTAGGTGTATAACATATCTGTTTGTTAGAATATCATTGCCTAGAACCAATAAATTCGAAGACATGTGACATCTACCAATCCGCATTGGGCCCGCGTGGTGGATTATAGCCCATTCCCTCTCATAGAGAGGAGGCCTGAATAGGCCGATGATGATGATGATGATGTGTTAATGCACTTTATAATTTCCATTCTAGTGGTGTAGTAGTCGCAAGCGCGACTACTGAGCATGAGGTCCTGTTTTCGATTCCCAGGTCGGGCAAAATGTTATTGGGTTGAAACTCAGTAGCAGCCACTGAGTCTAGATTTGTGCTCAGTTGATGGCAATAGGCTCGCTCTCTATAACATGGGACATTAATGTAACTTGGAAACGTGTGTGTACTATTAATTAGGGTACACCGCTGCCTAAACCTTTGGGGATTACAGGCGTGTTTTCTATACTAATAATAATAATATTATAAAGAGGTAACATTTGTTTGTAAGTTTGTATGTAGGGGGTCACATCCGGAAGTAATTAATCAATTTTAAAAATTCTTTCAATGGTAGAAAGCTACATTATTCGTGAGTGCTATAGGCTATATTTTATTCCCGTACTCCCACGGGAACGGGAACTACGCGGGTGAAACCGCGGGACGTCATATGATATAATTTCATTATCAAAGAGTCTGTACTACTGCATGTATTGTAAAGTAACTAATTGTTTATCTTTATGATAGCTGAACCACTAACAATATTTTTGTTTATTACGGGTTAAGTACTTCTTGTGGGTAAACCAGATATCGCCGTTTTCAAGAACTCAATGCTAGTTTACAAAACTTGTAAGTACTAAGAACACTATTTTAGGAACACGTAGTTTATAATGAACACTGCAAAACAATGCTCACTGCAGTTTTAGTGAAATTAGCGAATCAGCGAAGGAGCAAGATTTCTCTTTGTTGTTAATGGTCTCTCATATTTCACAATAGGTATTAAAGTGGTATATCATTTTAGATTATTCTACCTTCTTAAATAGTCGTTAGTTCGCAATTTGCAAGTTTTTTTCGCAAAACAGAAAAAATAATTATACATTTTTGTAGTGTCTTCGGATTAAGCGTTCGTCTGAGGCTTCTAGTCAGACGTCATTGAGTGCCGCCGTAGAAGCCACTTACCTTACATGCCGCGTAGCACACACAGCCGTAGGAGCCGCGTAGTATGACCGTTAGAGCCGCGTAGCACCGTCGTATAGCCGTAGCAGATGCGTAGCACTGCTGCTGATATTTCGTAGCACGGCCGTAAGAGGTGCGTAGCACCGCCGTAGACGTCGTGCAGCGCAGGCGTAAATTCCGTGCAAATGCTAATCTCATAGTTTTGATACGGCTGCATTTTGTCGACCCAAAAAAATGGGGAAATTGTAATAGCTAAGAGTGAGGTAATGTGCAGCTTTGGTTAACATTATAAATGAACACGTCGGTGAACTTTCTGTAGATAAGCTCCATTTGGATGAATTCTTCGTATATAAAATGAAAAATAATAAAGTTTTACTACATTGGGTATAGGATCCATCTATAATTACCTAAATCGCTGCTCAATTTAACAGATACTTTCCGACTTTTAATAACCAGTTCGTGCTTGTGTTCAATCATAGGTAGATATTTATATTGATTACACATAAGCTGTACGCTACTTTCAATATCTTATATCAAAGGTTTACAACAGAATTATATACACTAATGGATCATTAATGTAGTTTTATGAACTTGTGTCAAATTCTAGCTTAGTTTATTATTAAATAATGGTTGATAAAATATTTTCAAAGTGACTTAGCCATTTTGTGTAAACTTAACTGTTTGACGTCTATATTTAAATAAATGCGTATATATTTTATGCGATATTTAACTAGCCTCCATAATGAGTCAAAACTTGTTTTACATACACAATAGGTAAGGTAGAACCAGTTAACAAAAAAAACAGACTCATTCAGAGGCATGACTCCGCATGACCAGCATGGTTGCCTAGTCCTACTTAATTTGTTTTTGTCCGACTTGAACAGGTAATTTGGCAGATATTTTATTACGGACCAATCATTAAGCACGTTTTTGACCGCAGCCATTTCATAAAACCTAGTGCTGTTTCAAAACTGCAAAATGATGATAATATGTCAGTGTCAAGTTTCGTGCTGCCCTCATAAATAAAAACATGTCAAAACATGTCCGAGTTAATCTTTCAGACATCTAAACTATCTAATTGTTGTTGCTTACATGTAGGTAGGTACTGTATTCAATTCTAATGTTAATTGATATCTTAGTAGGCTTCAGCCGTTTCCTGAAGCCTTGGTCGTCAATTATTTTTATTGTTTCAGCTTCATAAAAGAACAAGGTTGATCTTATTTGGAATCTGCACACAGTTGAGATTGATCTATATTTTTACGTGTATAAGTTACAAATACGAACGTCTCAATTAAAACGCTTGGGGCCTTGTAGCAGGTGCCTGGACGCGAATGTTTGGCAATCGAATCAATTGAATACTGGTCATTCACTTCGTTCACAGAGCCAGAGCTGAGACAATTCTGCTTGCTCAGCGATTATGAGCTCTGTGAAATCGATGGAGCTCGTTAAGGTCTTCGGCTTTTGCTTCGGTTTATTATGTCAAACGACAATGACTCTGAACGTAAATATACGACTTTGTACGTAACCTTTTGGGTCGTCAACTCTTGTCATTCGTCTTATTTCATGGGCTAAAATTATCATATAATTAATAGGGAAACCGGTAATACAAACAAAAATGTTAAGACTAAGTAAGTAGTTAAATTAAGCTCTCGAACGCGCTACCTTTTGGCATTAAAAAGGCTGTAAGCAAATTCACTTTCATAAGAAAAGTTCGTAACCACTATTTACGTCAGAATAAATAGCTCTCAAATCGAAGTCATAATAATAATTATTAGTTTTCTCGCTATTTAATTTTTAATTTTTGGTATTTGATAGAATATCTATTAGTTTATTTTATGTGTATATGTGTATTTGTATCAATATAAGTATACAGGGTGGATTTTTTCAATGCCACCTGGAGGGAAAGAACTCGAAATACTGGAGATAGCAAATTTTACTCAAAGGAAACATTACTTTATTTTTAAAAGGAAACAAATCTGCATTCACAAATTTTAGAAAATTCGCTTGCCACACTCGGGAATCGAACCGACTAAAGTTCGAAAAAGTAACATCCTGTACTTTTTTACATCAATCGATAGGTGCAATCATATGGATCAAATCTCTCTAACAAACATGATAAATTAAATGAAGGGAAAAGCATTAAATCTAAAGCACAGTTATAAATTCAATGGGATAAATTCAATAAGATAAAGCACTTTTATTCATGGTTTTCCTTTCATTTAATTTATCATGTTTGTTAGAGAGATTTGATCCATATGATTAACCCTATCGATTGATGTCAAAAAGGTACAGAATGTTATTTTTTCGAAATTTAGTCGATCCATCCCGGTTTCGATGCCCAAGTGTGGCAAAAAAAAAGAAGAAAATCTGTGAATGCAGATTTGTTTCTTTAAAAAAATAAAGGAATGATTCCTTTGAGTAAAATTTGCTGTCTCCAGTATTTAGAGTACTTTCCCTCCAGGTGGCATTGAACAATTCCACCCTGTATACATTCTCGTTAAGAAGAAGTTAGTTTTTTAGACATTATTTTGTACCCTATCACTATGTTTTGGTTGACTGGTAGAGAATGCCTTGCCTTGTGGCATTAAGTCCGCCTATGTACCACTCTTGTACATGAAGTTTAAATAAATAAATTTTGTTCTTCATTGCAGTCTTACATCCGTAGCTTTAAACAAGTCAAAATGTTTTTTTGAGTAAAAGGAATTATTTAAGATACGATCTATTCTGTAGTAATTGCTTGTTTTTTTTTTTTTGGAATTTTATGTCCTGGTAACTGGAGTAATTGCTTGAAGTTAGAACTGTCAAAAGTTAGAATTCTTTCTTTCTTCGTTTAAATTATAGTCTATTGCATAGGAATGCTTGCATAAAAGTAATGACTTAAACTCAAGTAATGAGGGCTATCGCGTGTGAATTTGCCGCTAGAGGCGCTTGTGTAGACTAAGGTCCTCCAAAATGTCAGATGTCATACAGTGTTGGCGCGTTGCGTGATTTTTTATCACGTATTTATACTAATACTCATGATTGTGTTCTAGATTGAGCCATTCCTGATTAATTATGTCTTGAAGATTTTAAGTAGCAACTTAGGACCCTAATATTGTTAGTACTTGGAGGTAGAATGATTTTTAAATGTTTCATGCTTACTAATTTTAGGAAGAATATTGTAAATATATATCTAAAGCTTACACTGTGTCGTTATACGTAATAAAATAAACTTTTCTATGAAGTTATTGGTGCTTTAAAATATAAAATAGAAATATTGACAGGACCTTACTCGACAGTGCGCCATCTGGTGAGCTCAAAAACGATAGCCCCCATTACACAAGAACGTGGAGCTCAGCACAAGCAAAGAAAGGCCTATACTCAGCAGTGGGTGAAGTCGGGCTGTGGATTATGATGTGCAGAAACTTGTACAACTTTTACAGTAAATCTTACATAGGGACCTTCTTTTATGTAAAAGATATACCTGTGCTACGAGATCCCGCTCTTCAATGACAATTTTTGTAAAGGGAAAAGTAGTGTACAAAAAGAATACAGAATTTAAACAAAAAATTACAACTAAGATCTAAAACTAAACAAGGCAAGACTTGAACTAAATAAAAGAAAAAAATAAACTTAAATATGTATCCTAAAATAGTGTATGTGAGTATGTGTGTGTGAGAGTGTATGTGCCTGTGAGTGTGTGTATGTGTGTGTGCGTGTGTGATGATGAAGTAATTACTTTAACTTGACTTTAGATACCAGGGTTAGTGAAGCTAAAAAAGGAATGATCTGACCTAGTTCTGCCTTACTTTTATAAACAAAGTAATGTGATTCAAAGGATTCAAGTTATCACGCAACATAGTACATACAACGTGAATCGTCTTTATCATTGAAAAGGACTGGTTCCGCGATTTCTATTTATCGCGCATTACTTAAACATTGGAGTAGGAAAGTTACTTGTATCAAGCAGACATGCTTCAGTGGCCAGAAATAAAGTAACGTTAATGAATCGATGGCACTGTATTTATTAAATAAAGCAAGCATTTTGTTGTAATTAGTGAGATTGAGATAAGATTTATTAATCTTTAGATGTTCTTGTATGTATTAATGTAGCCTTATCTTGCTGTTGATAAATGTTTATTATTAGTAATGGTTGCATATATTTATTATACGTTATCTTTATAAACCAAAACAGTATGAGTCCCTCCATAGATTGAAGCATGCAACACTGGCAGCTAGTCTACTTGCTCTTGAACTGGTTGCTCATTCATAGGTCGTAGGTTCCTTCCAAAATTTATTTTGAGCAGATTATGGCGTACAATACAAAGTAGCTAATTTTTAGCATTGCTGATTTTTCTGAATTTTCAGAAGATTTTTTAGGTTAATTGTAATGATACCATTTTCTTTTTTTTTTCAGAGGAACCATCCCTTTACGTTCCCCTCGAGAAAGACGATTACCTTCTGAAGTTCCTCAGGCCATGCAAGTTCTATCCTGAAAGTGCTTTTAAAAAGGTTTGTATTTTTTGTGTGTACATATTACCGGCCAAACCCTATAAAATACCGGTCAAAACCTATAAAGCCAAATTATTCTGTCCTAGGCCAAACCGGTTTAATGGTGTAGTCGATGTAGCTCCACTGCACGGAGATCCTACGAGTATTTCTGTTTGCAGGGTTTAAAGTTTTTTATTTTTTGTTTATTTTTTCCCACAACTGTCTGGCAGTTTGAGTACTCTAAGCGACCTACCCAAATGTCCTTTCTTTGGTATTGTTCGTCGTTTCGTTGAGCTCCTTGAGTTATAAGTCGATCTACACGTTAACTGACAAATGCTAGCACTGACTGGACAGGTCCACTCAAATCAGTATGGTTCTTTCTTCAAAAGACCATCTCAGACACTAATCTGCATGGTCCTCATGTGAATTGAGCAAGATTGTCTGGACTTCAAAAGAGACTATGACCTCTGAGTTTGTGTCAGCTGTTTCTTCTCAGAGTAGTCAGGTACGAAACACCGGCCCCATCTAGTTTTAAAAAATGACGTGTAAAAGTGTTTGTAAAAACCTACTTGCAAAATAAACATCATTTATCATTTAAAGTAACCCAAAACGAAGGGAATGGTGGGGTCTAGTTCGCTCGCTTCAGTCCTCACTCTCACTAGACCCCGCCATCCCCTTCGAACGTAACCTGTCCGAGTGAGGTCCTCAAAGTCCCGAGCTCGCTTTACTAGCTCTTTGGCCTAGGATTAACTAGTTTGGCCGAAAACATAGTATGACAGACTTAGGTATATTTGTTTACATTAACATGACACACTTTTGTGAATAGTTTATACTGTACAAAACACTTAACACTGATGTACGGAATTGTGATGACCGCTATATTTAAATAACAATTTAATACTATTACTATGTACATTTATATGACGGTATTTGTTTGAATAGGTCATGGTAATATATAATTACAATACATAGATTTTTGATGTTTGTTTGACGTATGCGTTTCTACTTTGTAGTGACCGTATATTGCCTTCAATCAACTATCCATCAACGTGCATAATTATTTAGTACTTAATGCTTTTGTAATAATTTCATATTATTGACACATACTGCCTTGTTGGTCTAGTGGTCGCAATTGCGACTGCTGAGCACGGGGTCCTGGGTTCAATTCCCGGTTCGCGAAAATTGTTATTAGGCTGGTTTTCCATCAAGAATATCTCAGTAGCAGCCGCGGAGTATGGATTTATGTCCAGTTGGTGGCAATAGGGTCGCCCCCTATTACATGGGACTTAAGCATATACTGGTGAAATGTGGGTGTGCTCGTGGGTTGGGTGCAACTCTGCCTAAGCCTAACCCATGGAAGACATGCCACGATGGCACGCCAAAACATCGAGATCTAGGCTCAATCAGAGCAATACACCTAAATCTTGGAAGATATAACTACAGAAAGACACGCAAACCGACTTTATTTTTTTGTGTATAGATACCATTTTTGTTCTAATTATAGATACAAGCATACTACAAGTTCCGGCTGGCGCACACGGATTACTGTCGTGATCTGCTGCCGTCGGCCATTCGGGCGCCATTCGAGCATTCAATTGTGTCCATCTTGGCGCCTCGGGATCAGCATGGACGTCGCATTATTTTAGTTGAATCTGGAGGTTGGTTTGGTATATTATATCTTAAGGGCTATATATCCCTCAAATGGCTTAGCATGATCCCCCGTTACGCCTAAAATACTGCAGCTTTAATTTTGAAATAAATATATGGTAAAGTTGAAGATTAATGCTAAGTCTTATGTGTGACAAAAACACCGATTTCATAAACTTTTCTCGATAGAAAAAAAATCCAAAGTTTCCTCCAAATCGAACAATAAACCGCTGGTATTCAAAAAGTACCTACTTCAAATTAGATCATGAAACTTTGCATACTCACTAAACTAACTACAAAGTAGGTCTTAGGTGTTTAATTTTTTTAGTACAATCAATAGATTTTTTGTAAATCTCAAAAAACCACTCATTTCGCACTATTCGGCCGCAGTGACTGACTTATCAACCGCTTTGTAGTGCAAGCTGATTAGAACTTTATTCTAACAGTAGGTACTTATTTCAAACGAAGTTTGAACCACCACAAATAGAGTTGCTAATTTTAGGGTTAGAAGGGCCATAAGTCATGTACCGTATTCTATTTATCTCCTACAACGTGGAATGATTTGGACTGCCTAACTTCCGCCATTTTTTAATTTATTTTCAAAATAACAGCCACGCATTAAACCTGTATTAACCGATAGCTGGTATGAATACAAACAAGTATTTTTTGAGAGAAATGTTGATAGCAGATTGATCAATATGCGTGGTCATTATTTTGAAAATAAAATGGCGGAAGCTAGGCAGGCCACGGTTCATACAAAAATCTTGTAACCCTTTTAGAGGGGGGAGTAATGTGTCAATTTTGAAGTAACACGTTTGGATATTGCTGTTCGATTCGAGATCGTTAAATTAACATTCCTTAACAGTCAGATCGCAAATAAACATGTGGACGAATTCCCAGCAGAAACCAATTGGAGACCAGTTATTTAAAAACGATATACATAGTAGGTACCTAAATGTATACGTTAAGAGCTAAGCCCAAATTTGCGGTTGACTCATGATTGCGCAGCAATTTTCATACTTCAGTATGAGTAATCATAGTCTACCTGCTTGTGAACGGTTCAGGTAAAGAACCACCATAGCATAGTTTATCTAGCTATTTAGATAAATAGGTAGATGCAGTTACCAACAAACAAAAAAAATAAAAATATATATATTCAAATCAGTTTGAAGAAAGTCTACAAAATTAACCGACTTTCTGCTAATTTATATGAATAAAATTTATTCATATACATTTTCATACAAATTTATGAATAAAATTTATTCATATACATTTTCATACAAATTTATGAATAAAATTTATTCATATAATGCAGTTTGCAAACTGCATTATGTTGTCGAGGACATTATCATATTGTGACAATTAATTATTATGGTAGACCCGATGCGTGCGCGCATCTTGCTATGGCATTGACCATTCGACATAAGTATTTTAAATACGGTTTCAGAATATTTTATTGTCGATTAGTTCCGATCTCTTCAATCATAATTATTTCGTGTCTTTTCTTACAAGTAGCGCGAGACCACGGCGTGCGGTAGAGCCATTAAGGTGCCAGGTGTAGTGTTTTGAGTTAAGGCGGCTCCCCGAGCAAATGACCTTGAGCGAGCAGTTTTTTGGAGCCTACTCCTCTTTATCCAAAAGAAATACCAACTAATAAAAAATACATTAAATTACTACATATTCTTGACTCTAAAATTGTCGTTTAATTTTTTATTTTTAACTTGCTTAATGTTTAATAAATCCCTTCACAACGAAACCACAGAAATTAGAAATAATGATTTACAAAATGCTACTCCTCGTAAAGTAACCATTATTTTGATTTGCTTCTTATACTAATGGATAGCCAATTTAATAATGAACATAATTGTCGTTTTATTTTTTCCAAAAGACGTAAATTTGATTTTATACAGAATAAAAACCACTCATTTCGCACAATTCGGCCTGCAGTGACTGACGTAACAACCACTTCGTAGTGCAAGCTGATTAGAACTTTATTCTAACAGTATTTCAAGCGAAGTTTGAACCACCACAAATAGAGTTGCTAATTTTAGTCGGGGAACCGCCTTAAATAATCCGGTACTCAGATTTGTTTCCTGAGCATGCTATGTGTATCCCTTTATCTTTCAAGGTTTTGTTAATGTTACTAATATTATGTCATTATTTGTAATTGTTTCTGATGAAGTTGAAAGATCAATATTATCTACTATGTAATGTTGAGTTTTGAATCGATATTACATTCACTTGCAGCGTTCGTGATCTATAAGACTTTAACTAGGGCGCGAATGGTATGTGCGCATGAAATTGATACTTTGTACCTCGATTCTAAGTATTGATGAAATAGTGCGTAAAGTAAAGGTAGAACTATTTATTCATAATAATTAAGCGTTAAATCTATTGATATTGTAACATTGTTTAATGATATTTCCTTATTTATCTAAGCTAGGTTAGAGGAGTTAAGTAGATGCCTAGAGATATATAATTTGTCTTAATGTTTAGTTACTTAATAATAAACGGGTTCCAACTTTGTCATTTGAATTTAAATGATTCTTTTCTTAAACTCGTAAATCTATTTTTTTTGTTAATAATTCGTGAAGAAAATAAATAATATAATATATTATTAAAAACTTGCTTGCTTTACTTGCTTAATAAATCTTATGGTCATGCAATAATAAGAATCCGATTGAGTTGCTAATATATTTGACTTAAAATTATTTAAATTATTATTTGTTTGATAAGTAAAAACTACACATGTTCATTAATTTGACAGGACACGTGTTTACTTGTATAATGGAAAAACTTCATTTGTTTATTGACGCAAATTAGAGAAAAAATGAACTTTGGCTTTTGCTTAATTTTGGGTTATTAACTTATTCGTTTTTACATAACCTGATGATCCAAACGAGTTGACGGGTTAGAATGTATGTTGTAATGCAAACGTGACTGCATATTTTATGTAATCTTGGTATTTTTCCAGAGAGATGGAACCCACAAGAGGTGTCCCTCAAGGATGTGTTCCGAGGCATCCAGGTGGGGCTGGAGGGGGCGATGGCAGAGCCCAGGACTCAGATCTGCGGCGTCATCAGCGTGTTCGACATGAAGGGCCTCTCATTCAAGCACATCATGCAGTTCACGCCGTCTTACGCTAAGATGGTGCTTGATTGGATACAAGTAAGTTGTAACTAAAATTCTATTAAATAGCTTGTAAATGAATACATTGTGTCATAGACAGATTCGTTATCGCAATTCGATCTTGACATGTAACCCCTGAAATAATAGTTGTGACGTCACTTGTCGCTACGTGAATTTTGAATCTATGTACACACATCAAAAAAAGTTTGCGATTATATTATGATTTTTTCTTCTTTTTAAATTATTTATTTAAAAATATTGATTTATTTTTTAATTTCAAACAGGGTATTTCTATTTAAAGAAAACACACAACAAAAATAATTTTTCGTTATAAAGTTCAATTTAAAAAATTATATCAGCTTATGCTAGTGATCACAAACTTTTTTAGATGTGTGTATATTCGTGTCCGGGCTACTGATTTCTGAAAAGGTTTTGGTAGACAATTTTGGCGCAGACCAGGTACCTACGTAGTCTGGTCATAAGTTTTGTCACATATGGGAAGTTAAATAAATGACACAATGAGTCATGCACTATAACCATTTATATTACAAATGAAAGGGTATAAAATACAGATTTAAACCACATTAAAATTATTCGAAATGTTTTGGTAGACAATTTTGGCGCAAACCAGGTACCTACGTCTAGTATACTTTTTATTTCGAGGGCCCAATGAGTAATGGACACCTGCATATTTTATCGGTACTCTATCTTAAGTAGCCCGATTGTTGGTTATCTACTTTTAATTCTATAATTATGTTCAAGGAAAGTCAAAGGTCACAAAAATTACAATAGTTTAATAGTAGACAAGAAACCAAAACGCTTTGATTCGGAGTGTTTCAAAAGTTTGCAAACACCGAACTAATGCCATGCGTTTAACATTACAATATCAGTTGTACCTATGTATTAGTCTACAAAGAAACAATAAAATAAATAGTTAAGTCATTGAAGATTACATAGACGTTGATATTCTTCACACACGCATAACACATCTGTAGTTACCCTGTTGAAATGAATAAATATTCATTTCAACTGGGTAACTACAGAAACAATAATTAGCCTGTAAAAAACGCTACTACATAGTAGCGTTTTTACAGGCTAATTATTTTTTCCTAACATTCAGCGAAAAACGCAATTTAATCAATTATATCTCGCTAGTAGTATGTTGGTCAAAACTTTATTAGGTATAATATTGCTGGTCTGGTCGACCGGAGGCCGTTCACCCGTAGTGCGATACATTACGCAATGAAGGCAACACGTGAAGTGGGATAGCAGACAACTACCTGTTTGACCAGTTTACCGCATTTCTAGGTCATGTTGCTATAGATTTGATTTGAGAATTTGGAAAGTAGTTCTGTGTTGTTGTTCAATTTAGATCAGTTATTTTTTCTCTTACCATTTATTTTTTAAAGTTTGCTGTCAGTACAAAAAACAGGTTTTATAAATTGCTTCCTGAGTTTTGTCAGGTACTCCTGAGTACCCTAACATAGACATTCTAAAGTTATGTTTGTGATACCTAATTGTCGTTCTATTAAAAGTTTGAACTTTTTACTCGACTGCGGCGGAGTCCAAAAGGCGGGTATTTGGTTTGACCGGTATGTACTAACATATGTCCGTTTCTTTGTTTCCTCATAACTCCGATAAATTAATTTGAATAAATGTAAGTCGTTAGATTCTTTTTTGCATTTCAGTTTCTACAGTCGGGTTTATTATAGAGATAGAGTAGTCAGTGCTCAATGTATGAATCTGCACGAGGCGAAAGGAGAATAATAATAATAATAAAATAATAATATAATATTATAATATATTACCAGCGCTGGTGGGCTACTATTTTTTATATTTTAAAATGTTTTTTTATAGTGTTTTATATAGAAATATTTAAAAATGTTAAAAATATGTAAAATAATGAATAAAGGAAATAATAATAAAACCTTTACCAGGACTTTTCCGATTTTTCCTTGTTTTATCTTTATTTTCAGGCTACTTTGGCTCATAGATAAATAGGCATCGTTGCAGGTGGCGGTCTGTAGTTTCTGTCTAGCCTCCTGGGAAAAAAGGCCTAAGTTTATATTCATGTACGGTCGACTTAGCTATATGGTTTACATTTTACAATGTAATTAAAATGTAAACCAAATAGCTTGGTCAACATGTGTTAGTGAATAGTGATGGCTACTGCGGGGCTAAAACATTAAACCACTCATCATCATCATCATCATCATCCACAGCCCGACTTCACCCACTGCTGAGTATAGGCCTCTCTTTGCTTGTGACAAGCTCCACCTTCTTGCGCAAGTCTCATCCAGGATATTCCCGCGATGCCAACAATGTCGTCTGCCCAGCTCACTAACAAATTCCAGTTGATAATCGAGTCTTTACATTTCTAGGAATCCGTACCGATTCGCGTGAAGGCGGTCCACATAATAAACCAGCCGTACATCTTCAACATGCTGTTCGCGATCTTCAAGCCGTTCATGCGGGAGAAGCTGCGCTCTCGCATCCATTTCCACGGCACCAACATGGCGTCGCTGATGGAGCATGTGGACCCTAAGGCTCTGAGGAAGCGGCACGGAGGCCTGCTGCCTGAGCCGGAGATCACGGGAGATGTGCTGTGGCAGATGCTCAGGCATTACGAGGAAGAGTATAAGTGTGAGTATCTTAACTGCCATGTTCGCCAGTAGTTGTAAGTGTGACTGTTGAGAGAGTGGCTCAGGGTTAGGGCCGGACACCTGGTTCAATCCATGGTCCGGAGCGAGACGGAATGGGAAGCCGTCACCTCTTTCTGCAGTCATGCTAGCGAAGGAGGTGGCGGAACGTGAGAGGAAGAGAACCTCACGTATTTTTCACGACACTTTTGTATTTTGGATCTTTGTCACAAAATATAAGTGTACATTGTACTTGTAATACAACACGTAGATAGTAACTACCTAAACCAACTTCTGTTTGGTGAATGCAGACGTGCCCTGTGTTTTTAGTATTGTTTTATTTGCGATGACTATCGTCATATCTTAGAACGTGTTCTACGTCATTTTGCATTTTGGTGATGGATGACGCATCCTTCTGTTTATAGAACGGGTGAAAGGCGTTTTAGGTCGCTTAGCAACTAAAGATGATGAAACAGAAAAAAGTACTGCGATATCTTGCATGCTTAGCTTTTACATACAAACTGATACGCCCTAATTAATTTTGTCAGTATACTGTGAATTACCCGTCACCTCTTAAATCTCCTCCATAAAGAAGATCAGGGCTGGGGAAGGGAAGAGGGGTCAGGTAATCGAAGGCACTGAACTTTAAACCATACCTACCTACATAATTATAAAAACTCACGACTATTTCCAATGACTGTTTTAAGCTTTCACGGTTCATAACTATACTTAAAATGTCACTTACGGGTTACGGGATATCTTCCGTGATTATTTATTATTTTGAGCTCCCGATATTTCGACGCTGTTGCAAGCGCCATGATCGCGGGGTATGGAGAATGCGGGTGGATGGAAAAAATTGAAAAAAATAAAAAATAAACAATAAATATAATAAATATAAATGTAATAAATA
Source organism: Xestia xanthographa (assembly GCA_905147715.2). Lineage (NCBI taxonomy): Eukaryota > Metazoa > Arthropoda > Insecta > Lepidoptera > Noctuidae > Xestia > Xestia xanthographa. The sequence continues at coordinate 8,423,649 of LR990655.1, forward strand.
TAATTGAAATAATAAATAATCACAGAAAATATCCCGTAAGTGACATTTTAAGTATTTCCAATGATTCCTCATTGGGAATAGTCGCTGTGGAAGGCAGAAACTACAGAATGTCATCGGCTACGATCCTTACATTTTGCCTCGTCCATGTTCATACATCTAGATGGGCCATACGTGCACGCCAGTTGGGAGTAATTATTACGTCACATTTTTATTTTTTGTTTATTTTTTCCCACAACTGTCTGGCAGTTTGAGTACTCTAAGCGACCTACCCAAATGTCATTTCTTTGGTATTGTTCGTCGTTTCGTTGAGCTCCTTGAGTTATAAGTCGAGCTATACGTTAACTGACAAATGCTTGCACTGACTGGACAGGTCCACTCAAATCTGTATGGTTCTTTCTTCAAAAGACCATCTCAGACACTAATCTGCATAGTCCTCATGTGAATTGAGCAAGATTATGTTTGGACTTCAAAAGAGGCTATGAACTCTGAGTTTGTTTCGGCTGTTTCTTCTCAGAGTAGTCAGGTACGAAACACCGGCCCCATCTAGTTTAAAAGAAATGACGTGTAAAAGCCTACTTGCAAAATAAACATCATTTATCATTTACGCACGAGGCTGTTCTGAAGGACCTCACCTTTAAAACCAATGATATTATATAGTAAAAAGAGGTAGATATCGCACTAGCACGCACAAATTGTTGAGGACAAAGTGATACAATGGGGGCTATCGTTTTTGAGCTCACCAGGTGGCGCACTGTCGAGTAAGGTCCTGTCAATAATTCTATTTTATATTTTAAAGGACCAATAACTTCATAGAAAAGTTTATTTTATTACGTATAACGACACAGTGTAAGCTTTAGATATATATTTACAATATTCTTCCTAAAATTAGTAAGCATGAAACATTTAAAAATCATTCTACCACCAAGTAGGTACTAACAATATTATGGTCTTAGGTTGCTACTTAAAATCTTCAAGTCATAATTAATCAGGAATGGCTCAATCTAGAACACAATCATGAGTATTAGTATAAATACGTGATAAAAAATCACGCAACGCGCCAACACTGTATGACATCTGACATTTTGGAGGACCTTAGTCTACACAAGCGCCTCTAGCGGTAAATTTACACGCGATAGCCCCCATTGTTGCACTTTGATAGCTAGCTATCTCTTTCTATCTATACGTTCCGTATTATCTATCGCTGTCGTAGTTTTAAATTACTCGCAACGATATCTGAACGCCATTCAGTATGAACATGGCGTATCTTCTTTATAATATCATTGTTTAAAACAGATTTTTTTTTAATTAGCCTGTTCTATTCCAAGCTGGGCAAAGGCCTCCCCCATTCCTTTCCAAATCTCCCGGTGTTTTGCCTTCTCTGGTCAATCAGACAAACAACAACAAGTCCAAATCGTCAGCGCAGCAGTCAAAGCGTTTCTAGGGTCTGCCTTGGTGACGACGACCGTCTTCAGGCACCCACTGTGTGATGATTCTGGCCGTTTGATTGCAAACAGATTGTATAATTATATTCGTTCCTTATATTCTTTTCCAGTGGCGAACTCCTACGGCTACGTCCAGAACGTGAACAATAATCTGTCGATGAAGGCGTAGGACACAATTTGTCGATGAAGTACAAAATGGAACTCAAACGCTCAAATATTTAAGTACTCGAGAATTATCAATAAAATAATTAGGAATGTAATTTTTTGCATTTTTAATAATATGGCATAGTAAGATATTTAGGTTAGAAAGTAGGTTTACTCTATGATATTAAATGGATCTAAAATAATTGTATAGACCTCGACAAATCATAAGTTAATTAAATCGTTTATTTTTGTACCTTTATATAACATAACAGTACAACGTGGTTGGTGTATTAAATAAGAAATCTGTTTTTTAAATATAAAATTGTTTTATTACTTACTACATTTATTGGTACCTTTTAAACTAACTTAATAAATAAAGGGATAATTTAATGGTAATAATTATTACCGTTTTTTAACATAATATAAATATAAATGTACATAGGTTTATAAAAATACATATTTTTGTTTGTAACTTTGATCTTTACGTTCCTATAAAGGTAGGTTAATAATTATGTACTAGATATTTGTTATAAATTAATAGGTATTTATCTACTTACTGATATAATATCATTTATTTTTGTCATGGACTCATAATTTGCCTGCGTTTATACGGAAAAATTTTGTTATGCTATTATTTTTTTGGAGACTGTTATTATCCATTTTTGATTTTACTCAAAAACGAGATTTTTGAATAATTTAGAAGCTCATAATATTATTCTGCTTTGAAGCATAATATTAACAATAATATTATCATATATTTTAGGAAATCACAGATTCACAGCCTGCTTCATTTTACGCAATGTGCGAATCAAAAAATATCTTTGTGTATATCCCTAAATATCTTGCAACTTTCAGTTTCGCATGAAAAATGCTATTTACCAAATTGCTGTAGGAATCATAGCTCAAATATTCAACTAAATTAAAAATACAAATATTCAGCTTAGTGAACAAGAAGATTCCATTAAAAAAAACAACTAATATTGGTCCAACGAATTACAAAATGCAGCATAATATCAAACAACATTCATTTTTTAAACATCATACATACATACATACACAACATCATTGTTTTAAATATCGAATTGAGATTCTCGACTAATTTATTTCTACACCAAACCTAGACATACACGAAAATGCCAATGGCTAAGGCCTTAAAACTATGGTTTGTACGTATTATAATAAACTAAATATACAGCGTGAATTAACAAAAAATGTGGTCATAATTAAGGGTATCGTGCAGAACTGCAGACAATCGAACTGAACAACTTTATCTGTGGAAGCTCCATCATAATTGCGAAAAATGAATCAGCTGTATAATTTTAATATTTTACCAGATATATGGGGCAGCACTCTTGATTGTGACCACTCCTTTTGAAACAAGCTGTATGTATCATTATCACGATATGCATATTCATTATCACATTGCATAAAATCGTCCACGTCACTCAATGCGCCCGCGCAGAATTCACTTCTTCTTGTATCCATATGAGTTGATCGCTGAAACAAAATGCACAACATTAGGTACATGAGATAAGATTGATATTCTATTAATAATAATGTAATTGTCACGTTCCTGCACGTAACTATTAATGTATGACATGATTGACACGTCAATACATCCATCTTAGGACCGCAGTTTCAGCCTACAAATGACTTATTACGAAGAATCGCACGTAAGTCTACTAGCATTTACAATTCTAATTATATTATCTTTTATATTGTTTGTTTGTACGAACCACTGAATTCCTTATCGCACATGAGGAGTAGTTCGAGCCACTGTCCTCCAGTGACACTTGGAATGTTCAGGGTGCCGCCATACTTGTCAGGCAGGCACTTAGGACTGATGTACTCATGCAGCATCTTCTTGTCGCTGCCCATGAACACGATGCGGGAACGAAGCTTCTCCTTCAGGAAAGGCTTGAAGAGTTTGAACACCATCTCGAAGATGAATGGCTGGTTGATTATGTACAGTCCTTTGATGCGGAGGGGGATGGCTTCCTGAAATATTAAAATGCAGTTAAGAAGTTTTGATACATTTTAGCTTTGGATCAACTTCGTGCGGAAATATTCCATGGATGAATAGGTCTAAGATCATTAGTTAAGGTTCCTTACATTGTGTTCACATCAACACAACAATTTGTATAGAAGCGTCTCATCTTCTAAAGAGTTTTTATTTTCGCTATAACCACAATAAATGCACTGGACAATGGACTTGCATCCTTGGTGGGTTGCGGTTCTCTCCCTCTCACAGATTAGCCAGAATTCCAGCAGTGGAAACAAATACAATACATAATAAACATAACAGTAACATTAGTAGTTGTATTTTTTCTATATGTGCATGTATGTGTATGTATGTTTATTTTACATAGATATAGTTTTGTTTTAATTTTCTTGTTTGACTTTTCTACACACTGTCTACATTCTTATACAACTTTCCTCTAGCAGCTCTGTTGGAAGAAATTTCTGTTGAAATAAGCAGTACCTTTGTGCTTTTCTGTGTTAATATGGTATCCTGTAAAGTATTTTGTGTGTACATAAATAAATAAATTAGGCTGATTTGAAATACAAACCTGTAGCCAATCGACGATTCTGTTGGCGAAGCTAGGCGTGAACTGTAACACGTGCTGCATGGAGAGGCCTTCCATGTCGAAGATGACGACCGCTCCGCAGATCTGCGTCTCCGGCTCCAACATGGCCGCCTCCAGGAACAGCACGCAGCCCTTGAACACCTCGTCCAGAGAACACTTGCTTGGCTTCCATTTCTCTGTAAGTAAGAATGTCAAAAATTACTAAGGTTACTTACTAGGCCTTATTGCTTAACTGAGAGAGTGACTGAGGTAGTTCGGCGGTGCGTGCGGGGTGTTGATGCCCAATAGTTTAAGCAAAAAGAAACGCGTCATGTAGAAGTGAAGGTATCGGCTTGCATCATCATCGCGAAGGCCCTCTGGCCCTTTGTGTTTTGATAAATATATCAAAACACAAAAGGCCAGAGGGCCTTTTGAAATATTGACTCGTACTTTGTAAATATTTTATGATAATAAACCAATAAACTAAAACACCATGGCAATGTATGGGGCGTCTATAGTGAAAAATTTTGGCAACCAATGATTGGACATGGTCATAGACCAGTAAGCCAAGCGTAATTTTCTTTGGGTTTTCCATTGATGCAAAACATCCGGATATTTTAACAACAACATATAATATTCATAGTTTTTGTTCTGTGTCTTAACGTGGATATTACACAAAATGATGATTATGACAATAATACGTGACGTAGGTTCATGATGAGCTAGCCTGATATCCAAGTGTGGGTATTAGACTAAGCTCCCGTTGCACGAAACCCTACCTCACAAGGTGGCAGATCAGAAATGTAATGTAGTGATAGATACTACTTAGGAACACTGGATTTTAGTAGGTTGCCATCGCATATCCTGGAAGAACTTCTATTTTTTTTCGTTTTCGTATCGCTATTTTGATCGAAAATTACATCATAAGGTGGCAGATCGAAACGTTTACCTATCGAAAGAGACACATTTGGAGATAACAACCCGCATTGGTTGCCAGCCCAAACCCTGGCAGGTTTCAAGATCAGCCATGTTTTATGAGCCCCAAAAATGGGGTAAATTACCTCATCAGGTGGCACCATGAAACCGATGCAGATCGATTGCCCTAGACGTGCCGTTCATGAATATATAGGGTTGCCTGCCTTCAGCTTGGCAGTTTTTCTGGTCAGCCACCTCGAACAAAATATCTCAAAATCTTGGAATAACGAGAAATTCTTGTATAGATGCTATGATTCAAGGTTTAATTTAATAAAAATCGAAATATTAAATTAAAGTCAACGTACTAACAGACTTGCGTCTCACGGTGTTGAAATAATAGGGTAAATGTACCAGTTTTGGTCATTTCTTCAAATATTGAAAAAAGTGATGTTGCCTTTTACGTTCAACGTGATATAGTCTAACGGGCATTTTTGTGCTGCATAACAATATTTATCATGTAGAAATAATGAATCATTAATCACCTGTGATTTTTATGAGTTAAGTTTATTTTTACTTTTACCAGCTTTCTGCCCCGCGGCTTTTCCCGTGGTAAAATATAGGTACCTAGTACCTACCATATGTGCAATTCTGTTTTCTAATATAATAACACTGTATAGTTTCATCTAAATCCGTTGTCTAGTTTTTGCTTGAAGAAATAACAAACAGCATACAAAACAAATTGCAGAAAATAGAAGAAACGGAGTACTTATGCACCCACGAAGAAGCAGATACTCGGCTTGTTCAACCTGAATCCAAATTTCTAGTTAATTGCTCGGACACAGATATCTTGGTGATTATAATAGGAAACATTCACCAACTTACAAATTGTTTACAAATTTGGGTATATAATACCCACCTTCAATCAGATTATAGCTGTACCGAATTAGCGCACAAGCTGGGACCTGAGATGTGCAAAGCCTTACCAGCTGCACACGCATACACAGGTTGTGATTACACATCCTCCTTCAAGGGGAAAGGAAAAATTAAAACATTTGATTTAATTAGAGGCCGAACAAGATTTTAGAAATGTTTTTGCATCCCTAAATAGAGGACATTCAAAACAAAGAAAAGATACAAAATACTTCAAAAGTTTACATGCAAGTTATATTATTCGCCAAGAAGTGACGTGAATCAGGCTCGTTTCGAAATGTTGACAAAAAAATATGGTAATATAACCCAAGCATCGAAATTCATGAAATAAAATACAAATTTCAATGCTGCAACTCTACTGCCATGTTGGAAAAGTTTAATACAACATTTACTAAGTACACTGCTTGTAAGCTCAATGTGGCGCAATGCTACAAAACCATCTTGTTTTTTGATCCCATTGAATGCGGATGGGTTCTAAATAATAATAACAACTATGATATTTTGTGGTATGAAGGAGATTTATTTATTTATTTTTGATTCTTCTTCTGATGAAGAATAACTTTGTACATGGTACTTTAAATTAAAAAAAATTAACTTGTTTATATTTTTTTATGTTTTTACGTGTAAAAAAAACATGCAAGTGATTTTTTATTCCTTTTATGTTTGTACCTGTACTGATAATGCAACTCTATGCATCTTCTTCTAAATTTATAATAAATATAAAAAAAGTTAAACATACTGTTCTGTTCTAGTGTGAATAGATAATTTTGAATATTTACCTTGAATTAAGATAGCTGCAAGACGTTTCCCATATTTGAAATAAAGTAGATTTTTAATTATTTGTTTTTATTATTTCATATTATTTCTATATGATTACTATTGTTATGCAGCACAAAAATGCCCGTTAGACTATATCACGATGAACGTAAAAGGCAACATCACTTTTTTCAATATTTGAAGAAATGACCAAAACTGGTACATTTACCCTATTATTTCAACACCGTGAGACGCAAGTCTGTTAGTACGTTGACTTTAATTTAATATTTCAATTTTTATTAAATTAAACCTTGAATCATAGCATCTATACAAGAATTTCTCGTTATTCCAAGATTTTGAGATATATTGTTCGAGGTGGCTGACCAGAAAAACTGCCAAGCTGAAGGCAGGCAACCCTATATATTCATGAACGGCACGTCTAGGGCAATCGATCTGCATCGGTTTCATGGTGCCACCTGATGAGGTAATTTACCCCATTTTTGGGGCTCATAAAACATGGCTGATCTTGAAACCTGCCAGGGTTTGGGCTGGCAACCAATGCGGGTTGTTATCTCCAAATGTGTCTCTTTCGATAGGTAAACGTTTCGATCTGCCACCTTATGATGTAATTTTCGATCAAAATAGCGATACGAAAACGAAAAAAAATAGAAGTTCTTCCAGGATATGCGATGGCAACCTACTAAAATCCAGTGTTCCTAAGTAGTATCTATCACTACATTACATTTCTGATCTGCCACCTTGTGAGGTAGGGTTTCATGCAACGGGAGCTTAGTCTATATTGTGTGCAACGTATTATTTGTTCATCATTATCTCGGGCAAGCTTGCGTGACTATTTGAGTAGCCAGAAATTCTAATGCGATTTATCTTACATTATTATCTACACGTATAAAAATAGGCAAATTTAGCATCATGATAATGTTAATTAAAGCTGATAATCGTGATTGCTGTGGATGATAATGAGGTCGATGTTTGTGCCCTAATTTCCAAGCGGATGAAGAGGTATATTTCTGGGTGGCAATTGTTTCTTCTCAGTACTATAAACTGTAGGGATACTTCTATTTCGACTAGTACTACTTACTTTATAGCTATAGTACTAGTTACTCGTCGATAATACTAGTCGTGTATAGGCAGCACTGTCGCCACGTTCAGATTGAACGTGTTGGTCACCGATATACTATACGGATCACTATAGTTCAATTACTTACTTCCTCGCACTAGAACTCGTCGACCGTACTGGTCGCGTGTGGCCATCTCTGTCAGCATGTTCTGGTTAAACGTGTTGGTCCCCGATTCCCTTCAGTCACATAGTTGAACTACGAATTACTTCCTAGCTCCAGCACTAGAACTCGTCGACCGTACTGGTCGCGTGTGGCCACCACTGTCAGCATGTTCTGGTTAAACGTGTTGGTCCCCGATACCCTTCAGTCACAGTTGAATTACGACTTACTTCCTAGCTCCAGCACTAGAACTCGTCGACCGTACTGGTCGCGTGTGGCCATCACTGTCAGCATGTTCTGGTTAAACGTGTTGGTCCCCGATATCCTTCAGTCACAGTTGAATTACGACTTACTTCCTAACTGCAGCACTAGAACTCGTCGACCGTACTGGTCGCGTGTGGCCATCACTGTCAGCATGTTCTGGTTAAACGTGTTGGTCCCCGATACCCTTCAGTCACATAGTTGAACTAGGAATTACTTCCTAGCTCCAGCACTAGAACTCGTCGACCGTACTGGTCGCGTGTGGCCATCACTGTCAGCATGTTCTGGTTAAACGTGTTGGTCCCCGATACCCTTCAGTCACATAGTTGAACTAGGAATTACTTCCTAGCTCCAGCACTAGAACTCGTCGACCGTACTGGTCGCGTGTGGCCATCTCTGTCAGCATGTTCTGGTTAAACGTGTTGGTCCCCGATACCCTTCAGTCACATAGTTGAACTACGAATTACTTCCTAGCTCCAGCACTAGAACTCGTCGACCGTACTGGTCGCGTGTGGCTATCACTGTCAGCATGTTCTGGTTAAACGTGTTGGTCCCCGATACCCTTCAGTCACATAGTTGAACTAGGAATTACTTCCTAGCTCCAGCACTAGAACTCGTCGACCGTACTGGTCGCGTGTGGCCATCACTGTCAGCATGTTCTGGTTAAACGTGTTGGTCCCCGATACCCTTCAGTCACATAGTTGAACTAGGAATTACTTCCTAGCTCCAGCACTAGAACTCGTCGACCGTACTGGTCGCGTGTGGCCATCTCTGTCAGCATGTTCTGGTTAAACGTGTTGGTCCCCGATACCCTTCAGTCACATAGTTGAACTACGAATTACTTCCTAGCTCCAGCACTAGAACTCGTCGACCGTACTGGTCGCGTGTGGCCATCACTGTCAGCATGTTCTAGTTAAACGTGTTGGTCCCCGATACCCTTCAGTCACATAGTGGAATTACGACTTACTTCCTAGCTCCAGCACTAGAACTCGTCGCCCGTACTGATCGCGTGTGGCCATCACTGTCAGCATGTTCTGGTCGAACGTGTTGGTCCCCGATACCCTTCAGTCACATAGTTGAACTACTATACTTACTTGCTAGCTCCAGCACTAGAACTCGCCGCCCATACTGGTCGCGAGCGGGTAGCACTGTCAGCATGTTTTAGTTGAACAAGTTGGTCTCTGTCTCACTACGGACACATAGTTGAACTACTACTTACTTCCTAGATCCAGCACTAGTACTCGCCGCCCATACTGGTCGCGAGCGGGTAGCACTGTCAGCATGTTCTGGACGAACACGTTGGTCTCTGTCTCACTACGGACACATAGTTGAACTACTACTTACTTCCTAGCTCCAGCACTAGTACTCGCCGCCCATACTGGTCGCGAGCGGGTAGCACTGTCAGCATGTTCTGGACGAACACGTTGGTTTCCTTGCTGGGAATGAGACCATCGTAGTGCTTGGCGTGTTTGAGTTTGAACCCGTAGTAACGTTTAATCTGGAACAGTTGACAATAAGAAGTTGTTCAAATTATTCAGTCTTGCGCACTTAGATCATTTCAAATATTCCGTACCTAGAACTGTCTGTGCCTATATTCTAATGATTATATAATATGTATGGAAGGAAGTATCTCAAAGGATTTTCATTTTAAATAATTTATTTAGGCGTACCGTACAGTATTTTATTTTAATGTATTTCAAATATTCCTTTAAACAAAGATGACTTCAAAACCCTGTGTATTTCCATAGGTCAATAAAATTATGCATGTAACAAGTTTGTGGTTTATAAACATCTTGCCGCTTCTCAATATTACATTGGTATGATATGTATGAATCATACCAGAGTGCATAAGTATTAGTGGCCGTGAAGTGTCACTTCAGGAACTGTGTCGGTGTACTTAGGCAGTGTCAAGTGTATTACTCATCAGTTGTTGTGGTTCGAAGTTCACTAGATCAATGGCAGCTGCATTTGTTTAGATTACAAAGTATTTCATCAGGCAGTTTGCAATAATATAGGTCCTCAATAGAGGCATTTAGACCTGTTTCCAGTAGAGGACAGAATTTAAATGATTGGGTTCGGGAATTGCTGAGTAGGTTCACAGCTATTGTTATAATTAAAACTCGAAGAATAGAAGACACACTTATCTAATAACGAGTGCTTAGTTATTCAATCTTCGAAAGTTGTGGTACGTACTTAGTGCTAGTGTACGCACTACAGTTGCAAGTGTTAGAGCCCTAGCACACGGCGTATTTTAAACGCACAGACGACGCGCGTTTTCTGCGCCGTATAGATGCCGATTTTTGCGTATTCAAACGCGCGTAAAACGCGATACAAACGCGCGTGTGAAGCGCGTTCGAAATTCGTTTGAAGCGCGTAAGTACAAAGGGACGCCATTGTACAACTGACGAGGAGTCTCTGACCAAAACGCAGAAGCTACGAGCGACTACAGCGCGTCTGTATCGCTGTATCTGCGCGTATATACGCGCAGTAGACGCGTGTTTCACGATCGCCCCGTGTGCTTAGGTTTGCGTTCAAATCTCGTTTGAGGCGCGTATTTTTTTTAATAATAAAGTGAAGTGAAGTGTGTGTGTTTGACGACCCGAATGGCGCAGCGATAGTGAGGCTGCCTTCGTTCTTAGGCTCCCGGGTTCAAATCCCAGTAGGGACAATTAATGTTTGTATGATGAGCATGGACATTTGTTTCCGAGTCATGGATGTTCATATTTAAAATGCATTTATTCTCAAAAAAAAAGTAAGTATCTATGGAGTATATCAACTATCTGGTGTCCACAACACAAGCCTCGTTGCTTAGTGTGGCGCTAGATAGCGGTGTGTGTAATGTCCAGCAATATTTTATTTTATTTATTTATTTAAGTTCGGTTATACGTTATTTTATCGGTCGTTATGTAACGCCTGTAATCCTCGAAGGGTTAAGCAGAGGAAATTCTATGGAAAAACCCAATAACACTTTTCCCGACCCGGGAACCGAACCCAGGACCTTATGCTCAGCAGTCTCGCTTGCGACCACTCGACCAACAAGATTGTCAGTTTATTGGTAACTTACCTATGTGATAATATAAATTAATTGAATTAATTTCCTGCTACTTGGTTTCCACTGAGTGGTAATTGTAATTTTTGCCTATTGCTCCTCCAACATGCGGCAGACGTGACCAGCCCAGTTCCTGTTCAACCTAGCAGCTGTAATGGAATGGAAGAAAAAAACGTGTTGCGCCGACCCCAAGTAACATGGGATAAGGGCCAGAAGATGATGATGTAATAATATAAATGAACGTTGCTTACCAAATCGTGGGCGCTTTCAGGGTAGAACTTGCAGGGTCTCAGGAATCGTATCAGCCAGGCTTCGCTCTCAGTCGGCACGTGTAAGTCTTTATCCTCTATAACAGAAAGACATGATCTGTTAGAAATAAATATATGTGTATATGTGTGTGTGTGTGTGTATAATATATGTGGGAATGTAAGGTGAGTTAACTGGCAACACTGGTTGAATAAGGGAATGTAAGATGATGTAACAACACTGTATATCAAGGAAGGATTCGCGAGAGTATTATTAGATGTACGACAGACGACGAATAAGAAAGATGGAAGACATATGATTTTCAGAAGAATATTTATTATAGAAAGTAAAGTTTGCTTGCTGTTTTATTTTGGAATCCCACAACACACACTACATTTTGGGGGTTCGTCCGGGATTACGATGTCGTCAATGAATATCATAACTTTTTAATAAATATAGATCATATATTTTTTTTATAATATAAGCTTATATTGTCCCACTGCAGGGCCAAGGCCTCCCTTCCCTTCTTTCAAATTTCACGATCTAGTGCCGTTGTAGGCCAATCCTTTGCGAAAGAGTCTAGCTGATCCCGCCATCTCTTTCTGGGCCTGCCGCGTTGTCGTTTCCTGCTACTTGGTATCCACTGAGTAGTAATTTTTACCCATTGCTCCACTGACATGCGGCAGACGTGACCAGCCCAGTTCCACTTCAACCTAGCAGCTGTAAGGCCAGCATCAGCTATTTGGGTTTTGGAGCGAAGTATGGAGTTTCTGATGCGGTCCGTAAGTATGACACCCAGTATACTTCGCTCCATAGCTCGTTGGCAGATCCCGAGTGCGGACTTCTGACGATTTGTAAGCGACCATGTTTGCGCTCCATAGGTGAGGGTGGGGAGAATCCACATGTCCACGAGCTTTCACTTAAGTGCGAGAGGGAGAGTTCCCTTCATAGGATGTTTCATCGACCAGTAGCTTTCAGGCATTCTCGGTACGTAAAGCTACTTATTTATCTTGTCTTACCTGGAAAGAGACTATCTGGCCGAGGTATAAAGGGTGTAAAACACCTCTTAACGAAGCCGTAAGGCTATTGTTCATTTTTTTGTTCTACACCATACCTGGGAACCTTCTAATAGTTACGGAGATATTGGGGGTCAAAGTTCCAACTTTTTGACAAGTTTTTTTTAATACAAGTTTTTAATATAAGATTTTTACTTTAAACACCTCCGCGACCCCCTTACTATTCAATTTATCCATCAGCACAATGTTTTGAGTGCGTTACATTGAGTTCTACCACAAAACCTGATTTATTCACCCCAAAAAAACAGTCGTTTCCCAGCAATAATTTTCGCTTAAAGTTACTTAGTTTGATGTACTGAATGCTTGGTTGACGGCTTCGTGATGAGGTCTTTTACACCCTGTATGTACTCATGGACATATTCAATCACCACACCCCCAACCTCTATGTTAGGTATACGCTCTGTGCTGTGCTAGGTATATTAATAACTTTAAATTCAGCACCATATTCATAACCTAAGTCATTGTTATGTCTGTTTGCTTTAAACATCAATGTGTAACAACAACAATGAAAAGGTGATAGAAAAAAAGTACAATTTGACCCTTGCTAAGGATTTGACATTCAAATTGTGTATATTTAACTCATTTTCGTAAGATCAAACACATATATATGTCTCCATGTATGTGGTCACACACAACAATGCAAATAGAAAAACTAACATTGGGCATATATGATAGACTGTTCTTTAAAAATATGGTCTTATACAAGGTGGACACCGAAGCTAAACGGTTACCAAGTATTTAGTACATCATTCTAAACCACAACCAAATAAAATTGTTCGTCCCTTATTTAAAAAAAAAATCGGAGCAGTCTTTGGGGACTGCCGTTATAGACGTGAAAACAAAAAGTACACCCCTCCCCAGTCGTAGCACTGGTTATGCCCCGCGCGTGCCTATGTGGTGCTACGCCGTAGCGGATGCTACGATTGCTACGAACAGCTACGAAGCGTGACCGCACGTTACGTTACGTGACGATGAGTTTAATGTTTTTCCTTCACCCAAAAAGTGCTCAACGCGCCTAAAGAAGTTTTCACTTCAAAAAAAACAACAGATTTTTTTTAATATTACCAATGAAAACTTTCTGGGTGGGCTCAGAAAACAGGTAGGTACATAATCTTACTACTATTATAAATGTGAAAGTATTTAATCTGTTTGCAATTTAATCAAAATCCGTTCTGTAGTTTCTGCGTGAAAGAATAACAAAAATCGATCCTCACAAACTTTCGCATTTATAATAGAAGTAAGGAGAATGCTAACCTGCATACCTAAGTCTTTTGTTGACTGTACATCAATGCCAGTTAAATATGTGTAGCTATGTAAGTAGGTACATTGTAGATATCTCAGGTCCGTGACACCATTATTTACTTATTTATTATATTTTTATTATACGTTTTATTTCCTTAAAACACTGATAATTAAATATGTTTACCTACCTATTCGAATATCACAAACAAACGTGGGTACCTATACCTAGATATTTAATTTTGTTTGCAATTATTTACAATACATATTTCTGGTTCTTCTAGATTTGGTCGTCTATTGTTTGCCGAAGTTAGATTATAATAACAAAAAAGACAGAGCTTTATTTAAAAAGAAACGGTTTGGACAGATGGAGGTCGAATTTCAATAAACTCGAAAACTATTTTCAACAGGCATTATCGAGTTTTCCTACCTATAAGTAAAAAAAAAAAATCTTTATTTATATAAAAACCTTCAACATTGATTTAAGACTAGGTCACATGAATTTCAGTGAAATAAAGGTAATACAGATAGAGTTACCCTGACTCCCAAACTAGGAGATCCTGTGACTTAGGAGTCAGTGTTCTGCTGTCACTACATATGATACAAAAACCTTTAACTAAAAATTGTGCTAACAAAATCTTGGCAAAAAAGAAACAAATTAAGTGAAGTATCTAATAAATTACTGTAATCCTTCCTCCAACATGAAGGTAGGGGTAGGAGTGGTTTTCCACCAGAGATGTGCTATATGCTACGTTGCTATGGATGCGTTTGATATCCACCAATCATATTGCACATAGCTTAGCAGTGGTGGAAACGGATTCAACTAAGATATGTTTTTTGTATAGAAGGATGCGTGCTATAGATGCGTGCTATAAATGCGAGCTATGGATGCGTGCTATGGATGCGTGCTATGGGTGCGTGCTATGGATGCGTGCTATGGATGGTCGCGAGTGGTGTAGCTTTGTGCAGAGCAGAGTACCTACAGTAGGCCCGCGTTTGTCGCTGAAAGTAGACATGCCATCGTGGAAGTAAAAAGTTATTCTTATTCTATATCTCGCAATGTGCGCAGCTACTTTGCGGCGGCGCATCTTCATAGCACATCTTACTCGCACCGCTACATAGCTTAGTATCAGTGGAAACGGTCACATAGTTTCACAGCTTAGCTATTACATCCTCGCAGCATAAGTAGCTGCATAGCACATCTCAGGTGGAAAAACAGCCTATAAGGCTGCGTAGCGAGGGATGTGTGTGGAACTAACCAATCACATAGCTAGAGCTGTGAAAAAGAAGCGACATTATTGGTTCGTTTCACACATATCCCTCGCTGCGCATCCTCGCTCATCTCTGGTGGAAACGCAGCCTTAGGCCCTTGTCCATTGAGACCACATCTCGGTGCATCCCTACGTCGTCGGGTTCTAGCAAGTATTCTCTGAGACTGCATACCTCCCAAGCAAAACTATTCTTACGAGCGTTAAAATTACATAGTATTTGTAGACAATAAAACGTAATACTAACACGAGATCAATTATTATCCGCTAAGATTGCAGCCTTCTAGCACAGATTAGAAACGCAACTATTGACGTAGGCTAACCAACTAGTTGTTAACTTATATGTACGGTTTGTAAACTTGACCTGTGCGTTCTAATTAGAAACCAAAATCCCTGAAGGGGATGCAGGGGTGTCTGCCAGCGCACAGTTAATCCACATTTCGCGTGTCATATTTTTATCTGATGACTAATGTAAGCGGAGGAGCACAAATCTAGATTCCAGATGCTGCTTGCTTACCCAATTACAGAGTAGAGTAGTTTTTACAGGAATGATAACATTTGTGTCACTTGCTTAATATAGTATTTTTATTAAACTTTTCTTTGTACAGATTCTTTTTTACCGATTGTTTGTGAATGTTAGGCCTTGTAGATTCTTAGACGCTTGTTAACTTTTCTATACCTATTTTTTTACATTTTTGTTAAGTAAGCCCAACCTGGGAATCGAACTCAAGACCTCATGAACAACGAGGCAGTTAACTACAATAACATTGAATCAATTATTAACTTCGATTGTTTGTACAAGTACTTTTCGTTGATCTGCTATGTATGTTTTGACACATACACTCAAACTGCTTTCTCGTGTATGATCTAATACGGTACAAATCGGCCAATCGTTGTCATTCTGTGAGTGTCGTGACGATCTGATTAGTTCTCAAATGATTTTACTTAGATCCTGCGTCTAGAAAGGACTTTCTATGCGACTTCTTGATTGCTCAAAAGAACAGGCTGTTCTTCTTTCGTGTCGATGGTACGACTAGTTTAAACTTCTTGGGCCAAGTGTGACGTCCCTACAAGACAGTGCAGGTGTTGGGAGTCCCAACACCTGCACTTGTAGGGACTTGGGACACTATGGACACTCCAAAGAATTGGCCTTTTTCCTTTCAGCGTCAAGGACGCGAAATCATAAAACAAGTCACCATATCTTGAGATATTGCTGCGATTGTTTTGTATTAATCCTTCTGGCAAACATTACCAAGCAAAATCGTTTTGTGCATTCTTTATCACAGTGAATAAAGATAACATGTTTTATGGTATGTTCTGACGGTTGCTGCGGTGTCACTGAAATTTTCCGAGTTTTCATATCAGTGCAATTAAAGTAACTGCTGCCGTCTGTTAAATGTTAAATCAAAGCAAGTTTCAATTACGTTCACTTTACGTAGATTCCCCACGACATTGTTACCACACATTATCCATTGTTTCTTTACCTACTAGAGGTCTACATACGTCTTATTAGTGTCGATTCTGTTGTGCACAAACTAAACTTAATTTAGGCTAGAGGCTATTGCTATCTTTTATTAAAAGACAGTGCGAGAAAAATACGGCTATAGCTATGAATTATGTTAGAGATGTCAAACTAGTTTATGCCTTGCGCTTCACCGTGTTTTTAGTCGACATGTTTTTACGTGCACCCTTAATTTGTATGGAAATATTAGTTCAATTAAATTTAACAGCTTTAAATTACGTCCGACTCTTTCTCGTTTTATTATAGAGAAAAAGACAGCAATACTTTGCCTAAATTAAGGCCAGCTTCTAACCCTAAAATTAGCAACTCTATTTGTGGTGGTTCAAACTTCGTTTGAAATACTATTAGAATAAATTTCTAATCAGCTTGCACTACAAAGCGGTTGTTACGACAGTCACTGCGGTCGAATAGTGCGAAATGAGTGGTTTTATGCGATTTACAAAAAAATATATTGATTGGACTAAAAAAGTAAAACACATAAGACCGTCCTGCTTTATAGTTAGTTCAGTTAGTATGCAAAATTTCATGATTTAATTTGAAGTACTTTTTAAATACCAGTGGTTTATTGTTCGATTTGGAGGTATCTTTGGATTTTTTTTCTATCGAGGAAAGTTTATGGAATCGTGTTTTCGTCACACATAGTAGGTATTTAGCATATATTTATTTAAAAATTAATGCTGCTGTATTTTAGGCGACACTGAAGATCAATCTAAGCCATTTGAGGGGGTATAGGCCCTTAAATTTAGTTTGCGCACAACAGAATCGACACCATTGACGCAGTAACATTTCCGGAAACAACAATGATCATTTCTATCGATTCGAACAAAAATAGAAGTGTTAATCGACAGACCAAAAATAACTAATGATCGCTGATTTGTTTTTAAGTGTGTGATTATTTTATGACGATCAGCGTAAAGAACTAACCCGTATCTTATAATACCTACATCCAAATATCATTGCCTACATCGGATAATTCCTCTGTACCCTTTTAAGTCACAAAGATGGGCCATACCAAAATAATTATTGTTATCATCAGTGGTTTTCCATGCGTGGTCATCATGCTGTGGCAAATAATCACTCATTGTCATCATGTCTCGAAATTGCGATCTATCGGAATACCTATGGTCACCTCTAAACGTCAATCGGTCAATGACCCAAACGGAATAAGTAAAGTCGAATGACTCACAGATTACTGTCACCATTATACAAGTAGATTCGGCGGAGTCACGAATCACGATCATAGATTGTGTTTCGCGTACTTACATACGAAAGTTGTCGCGGGAGCAAAGTAATGCACCTAAGCATAGTTGCACTCTGGTAGAACAGTACATTGTGTGGTTTTGGGCACATTCCAAAAGCTTTTTTCCTTTTTTTTAAGTTTCAGTTATGCCAACGTGGTAGGTACGTGTGTTAGCATTTTAAGAATATAACTATGTAGATATGTAACTGGATGTATTTAAACATTTAATGTTCGTTACTTATTAGGTATAAAATATAAACAATGAGATTCACTTCATAATAACATTATATTTACCTTGTAGTATATAACAATTCACCCTAGTAGTGTATATTACACAACGTTATGTAGCAATATATCAACCATAACTAACAACACACATAATAATAACATAATAATCACATCATAATAACCACAATCATCTTCATTATCTTGTAATAATGAAGATGATTGTGATTCACCTTTTTTATCACATCATCATCATTTTATCACAATCGTCGTTTTATCACAATCGTCGTTTTATCACAATCATCATCATTTTACCACAATCGTCGTTTTATCACAATCGTCGTTTTATCACAATCATCATTTTATCACATCATCATCATTTTATCACAATCGTCGTTTTATCACAATCATCATTTTATCACATCATCATCATTTTATCACAATCGTCGTTTTATCACAATCGTCGTTTTATCACAATCGTCGTTTTATCACATCATCATTTTATCTCATCATCATCATTTTATCACAATCGTCGTTTTATCACATCCTCATTTTATCACATCATCATCATTTTATCACATCATCATCATTTTATCACATCATCGTCATTTTATCACATCATCATCATTATCATATGATCACAATCATTATCATTTTATCACAATCATTATCATTTTATCACAATCATTATCATTTTATCACAATCATTATCATTTTATCACAATCATTATCATTTTATCACAATCATTATCATTTTATCACAATCATTATAATTTTATCACAATCATTATCATTTTATCACAATCATTATCATTTTATCACAATCATTATCATTTTATCACAATCATTATCATTTTATCACAATCATTATCATTTTATCACAATCATTATCATTTTATCACAATCATTATCATTTTATCACAATCATTATCATTTTATCACAATCATTATCATTTTATCACAATCATCATCATTTTACCACAATATTAATCTTACCTAACCTAACACAATCACCATCGTCGTTATTCACAATCACTAACACAATCACCATCGTCACTAACACAATCACCATCGTCGCCATCACAATCATCATCGTCGCACTATCACAATCACTATCGTCACTAACACAATCACCATCGTCGCCATCACAATCATCATCGTCGCACTATCACAATCACCATCGTCGCTATCACAATCACCATCATCGTTATCACAATCACCATCATCGTTGTCACAATCACTATCATCGTTATCACGACAAATCAACAATATAATCAGAATAGTATCATCAACCATAATCAAAATAATGTCATACCTTAGATGTTAACGCCTTAAAATTCGTAGAGTAATTGAGCCCGCTCCAATGAGGCTCCGCTCTTTTATACCCGTTAACAAATAAGTATGATTCACAAGTGACCGTTGAGTCAAATCAGTGTTTGATTTGTACACAAATAAGTTTGTTATTTAATTAATTCATTTTAACAATTGATTATACAATATAAAACAGATAATATTTGCATTTATAGGTATTTCAAGTATGTATGTATTTAATACTAGACACATAATAATTTAATTTATCTAACACGTGCATGGATATGTTTAGAATCATTAATTAAATCAGCATAGTCGTTGTTCTAGATGATTTTAAGTATGACAAATCTTCGTAAAGACTACCTGGTTATGGCACTTTGATTTAAGTGTAAATCCAATGAGGGTTTGTTCAAATTAAAGATTTTTTTTTGTAACAAACCTTAATTAGAAATGACTTCAACCGTGGGCAGCAATGCCTTTGTAAACGCGCCTCGGGCAAAGTGCTATTATAACGTTTTTTCATTATGAATTTTTTATTAGCAGTGGGGTGTCTGGGGGTGTCAAACTTGGGTCCCCTATGTTGTTTCGAACGCCGCTGTTGCGACACAGATATAAATAGACTTCTCTCTTGTAATACCGAATAACCACTTATGATATGTGAAAAATTAAGTGTTCTCGATCTGCAGTGTTTAACCGGTTACTCTTAAGTCTTAATCGATTGGGAGCCCTAGTTTGGCCACTGGTACAAATAATCTGGGCAATTGGGTATCCTCTACCCATTCCAAATTCAATACTAATCTTTGCAGAACACGCCACACCTTTCCTGTCCACCCTACACAATTATCTGCACCTTCCAGGATTTCAACAAACCCAACGATAGAACTGTGCAAGTGGCAACATACGTACTGATCGAATAAAACTTGAGTCCATCGATACGAAAAGAATAAGTTTAGATAAAATGTGTGAATGATGCAACAATGATCTAAACGTGTCTCATATAGGTCAGCTGCATTTCTTATCAAAGATAATATGATTGACAAGATCATTATCATTATTATTTATCAGATCTGTCCGTACTCTGCCTTATCAATATCAAAGAAGACATCGATAAAACACGTCCATTATGATGGTAATTTTATTGATTTTGTAATTAATGTGTGTTTTATTAGTCTAAAGGTACTTTGTTAGATGAACGTAAATGTTTGTGTTTTTATTGTCACTGACGTTATTTTTAAACATTGCCTATTGATTCTAGTGATTCTACATAATTATATGTTGCCGGATATAGAAACAAATCATTAGTACCTATACGATTATTACCTACGTACGTAGATACTAAAAACTAGTCCTTCGTAAAAGTAGGTACCTGCAGAAGTTCTTTAATAACAACTCAGAAATGTTAATTTAAACATTACTTTTGCATTTGAAGGTTTACTATTACTCAAGTTTATTGTTCTATAATTAACAAGGTAGGTAGTACATCGCTGGACAAACAAAGCGAGCAACGTGCAAACGCAACATCATTTACATATTTTCGATATTACCGACACGACGGACAGCGACGGCGAACGGGTCAGTTCTGGTGGCTGTAGGTATTCCTTCGATTTTTGAGCTAATATCGATCCATTTTATATTTGCGAATGTACCACCTGCTTATATGTTAATAAACAATATCCTTTCGTCATTGGTAAATCCCATGTAAAAATCCTACGCTCCCCCGTCTTATCCTGAAAGACAAGTCACATGTTAAAGGTGACGTGCCACCTGACCAGGTAGGTTCAGATTTAGCTAAAATTCAAATACTAATTCAAACGGAATTACGAGAATACTTAAATTCAAGGTATTGAACCTCATTATTTTAAATTTACTGTACCTATGTCATTAGTTCATTACCGTGGTCATTACCAATCAATCAATTGCCTTATCCTACCGTGGTCTACTGCTGAAAATTGTCGAATCACAAAGTATTCGGCCAGCATTGCCTAGTGAAATATTCATTCAATATACCTAATTTGCTGGGGAATTAAGCAGAAAGCAGAAAGGCGGTAAGCCCGTGTCAGGTAAGCCCGCCACAACCAACCGCCCAAACCACTGTAACTCCTGAAAGCCAGAATCAACAGTGGCGACCACCAGAAAAGCGCCGAGACAATGAAGCTCGACGAAGTTCCAGAGAATGAATTTAACTGTCTTGGATCCCGCAACTAAATTAATCATCAGAAAAGTATAGTGGAGGAGTAGGAAAAAACCGTAATTTCCACTGTCAAGTAAGACAGCTTTACTAAATCAGTGACAATTACCTTCAAGAATTCTTCTCAGCTCTTCGACAGCCGGTTTGACGATCTCAGGGGTCTCACGGAGTTCTTTCCTGGCGATCTCCCTCACTGATTCCCGTGGCTCGTCGAGCTCGAACTGCAGAAGGAAGTCACCCAGCTGTACTCCTGGGATCTTCTCCAGGTCTGTCAGCATGTGCTGTGATACTAGAAAAGAGGGAACACTTGTTAGAGACTTGTTGGATGCTTGATATACGAAGCTTAAAATTTGCGGATTTCCGAGTATCTAAACACATAAGACCTTTGATTTACTGCTGCAAAGTCAATAATAGGAATAATAAAGAACTGGTATGTACATTTTAAACAATTAAATATTAACATGAATCTATCCTGTTAAAATAAAAATGTGTTAAAACAATTATCGCAAGTACCTGTTGGGAAAATCCCGTATAACAATGTGTCAGGTAGTTTAGCGTTTAGATAAGTATTCATTAGGGTTTTCGCGTACCCGACTTTTTTTAATACCCGGGTATCGGGTATTTTATTTTCATATACCCGGGTATACCCAATTTTTCCGGAAAAAGAGACAATTTTCTTATAATCATGTTTTATTCCTTCGCTTTTCGGTTGAGTGAGCTGTTTATGATGGAAAGCTTTTCAGATGAATTTACTACGCGTGTCGGCCCAAATGGCCGAATGCAACCAGGCGTACAACAATTTCGGAAATTTTTGTACGAGGCCGAAAAATATTGTTATTCGCGGTCTTTTTGGAACTAGGCTTCAGCTTCGCTTAATTTTTTCCGATTCAGATTGAGAAGACGATGTCGGTGGCACTTCTTTTGTTCTGTTTTTTTGATCTTTATTTTATGTACATTATCTAAATGTTTCCTTATTCAATAAATCAGGTCTATCCATTTTGCTTACGAAAAGGAAACCATCGTTTAGTAAAATTGTATAGGTTATCCACTAGATACAATTTTTTATTTTGTATTAATAATATATAATACATTACTCACTCACCAATTCTAGAGTTATTTTAATTGTTGGGAAGGCGTTGTTTACTAATAATTTTCCGAGAACTTTAATGAATTCTTTGATTAAAGTGGGTACCCGGATCTGGATACCCGGGTAGAAAACCCTAGTATTAATTGAATATTGTAAACAAGAAAGCCTGAAATTAAATATTATTATACATACATTTTATATGTGTTCTTATATTTCATATTTAGGTTAAGAAATTTATACTATACCTAATTGTTATTACGTTATGTTGTTTTCACACACTACTGTCTACATTTTTTTTTTAATTTTCCTCTCCGAGGTCGAGACTCGAGGGGTAGAATTTTGTTTTGAAAGAAGCTGTGCCTTTTTTGCAATTTATGTTGTTTTCATAAGTTCTCTCTTGTGTGTACATAAACGATAAAATAAATAAGGAAAGGTTAACGAATTTAAAACGAAGGTCCGATAAAACAAAGCTCCCTTAATCTTCTAATTGAAATAATAAACGAAAGCAAATACGTCCACTTAACAAATTGTTTTATGAGCTAACCGATTTGTGAAGTGTGAAATGCGTCATTCGATCACACTTTGTTAAGTACAAAGTTAAATCTTAATTTTCTTTGAACCACAGCTCGGCTTAATACCTATTTAATTGTAGAGGAATATTTAACAAAAGTTAAAACCTTCCGCCATGATTTATGTAATAGAAGTTTGTTGTTTATATAGAAGTTTACAGAACAAATTATACTTATTATTAACTACCTAATTTTTGAATAATAACCTTCAGATTAATAATATTATTGGTATGTTGCAGTTACCTTATTAAATTTTCGAACGGAAACAATTCGAGATTGTTCTATTTTTTTTATGCATAAGGAAGACACGTGAAATGGTGCAACTTTATAATATTTTCGTGCGGATGTTTTGAGGGCCGTTCTAAATATGAATTTTTATTATGAAACCGAATGCAAGGTACATTATGCTATTTACGACGACTCACATGAAATGCTTGTTTGGCATCACCCTAATAGATTTTTTAGAGAAAATATAACATTTAGATATGTAATTTTTTTACTTCGTGGGTTTACCTCGGCCAAAATTAAATTAAACTTATTTTAATGTGAAGTGTACACTGTGCAGCATTAAGGTTTGAGTCTACTAATCAACTTGGGCAATTGTATTCAATGGCCATCTAAAGTTAACATCGATCACGAGTAGAGGAAAAGTTTACTACTTATATCAGCATTTCTACTTATAACCCGGTTACATTATATCTGGACCTGGCATCTATGATTTTTATAACAATAAAAGTCCAAACATAACAATGAAATGTTCAAAAACAGCCCGAAAATATCACGACAATACAACATGTATCGGCAACGAAAGTGTTTGTTTTTGAACATTTCATTGTTACGTTTGGACTTTTATTGTTATGAAAGTCATCGACGCCAGGTCCAGAACCATAATGGGGCTTATTCCACAAATCCCCCCTAAGAGAATCCCCCTCAGGGGGGGAAATAGGACTTTAATGTAAAAATAATCCAGAAAGTCTCCTTTTCAAATAATGTAGGTAACCGGGTTGTATAGCATTTCTCCGAGGAGTTAAAGTGGGTGTGTGAGTATGTTATAACGGTGTGTGTGTACATTTCTACTAGAAATTTAATTAATAATATTGAAATACTAGCAAGGAATAATATTATAGCACAAATGTACGGTTTATTATGAAGTGATCAAGTGACGAATACCTATCAATGAAACTACAATAGGTAGGTAGGTAGATGTTTCAATCTGGAATTCATAGAATAAACAGACCTAGGTAGCTCTTGTTATTTTATTAAAACTTGAAAATTAAGCACTCACTTTTGGAATGTTCAATTCTATTTGTTGAACCGTGCCTGTATGAGGGAAGCTGCTTCTCAATTTATTTGAGGAATTTATTGGCAGCCATACTACTGTCTTTGTTTGAAACGGCTCGCTAAGAAAGCACCTTGTATTATATAGTGTATTATCTATGGAAAGCACAATGATTCTGATGCACATTTATTTTCTACATATTTTAGTACCTACTGATATGCTATCCGTTCTGATGCTATTGGCTATGGTTATGAAGCTATAGTTTCCTAGCGTGCTTGAAAAAATATTGTCGTAAAAGGGAAGCTGAGCCAACTTCAAACAAATGGGTACCCCCATTTGTTTGAATTTGAAGAGAATGATGATGTAGGTACCTATATTGATTACAATTCTTAAAATAATAGTAGGTATGTAATTAAAAAAATATATAAGGTATTATACGTACCACATAATGACAATACAAACCAAGTTCAAGATAAAGACTACTGAATGCCCCAAAAACGTGAATCCCCAGAAGATTCATGCAGATCATTCATGGTGCGCTTCTTACAAGCATTGCATGTTTGTGTTATTTATACATTAATAAGCACCTAGTTTGTTATTATCTACCTATGTGCAATTTGATCTGATGCAGTTATTCATATTTCTGCAATATAATCCAGTTGCTTTCAAAGGAATTTTATTGGTAGGTGAGGTATACCTGCAGTGAATGGACTCATTGAACGATAATGATCAGTGATTTGAGACTTGCGTTACCTGCCTAGCCTACCCCTAGTTTTAGATTCGTTTGAAATACTATCTATAGAAATGAATAAGTCGACTAGAGTAGGTTAGCTTTTTAGAGCCTTTTTACAGGCATAATAACAATTGCACTGTCGATTAGAACATCACCACTTAAAGTAATAGAAAAGAGAAATATATGCATGTCATTGTCGGGTATACCCGACAATGATATGCTTAGCTTTCTCTTTTCAAATACAAATAGGCATAACTATTTGTATTTGTTTTTATAATGCAACCTTCAAAACTGCTGACTCAAACACTGTAATGATAATATGAAGCAGAGGAAAACCTTTTTCTCTATCCCGACAACAAATTCTAACATATTAAATAAAGGTTGTATTTTTTTATCGTAAGTTATTATATAAGACGAAAAGAATGTAAGCTTTACTCACTTTTTCCCATTTTTACAAAGTAATCGATGTATGATTCCACTTATTTGATACGATTCACAATACGACGTCGCAGTAAGCGCCTAACCACGAGACTGACTTTCGGCTATCCAGTATTTGCTTATATTGGGCGTTGAGTTTGCCTGCGTACTGTCAGTATTGTTCGACGGCACGGGTGCAGTCTCTAACTACTTACGTTTCATTATAGCTTAATATTGACATCTTCAGTTGGGGGGTACCTAGATGTATCAAGATCAGGGACCGATATCGATAAATGAAAAATACCGATATTTTCAAGAAGATATCATTATTGCAACTGATATTTTATGTTAATATCGATATCCATAACGAAATTATTAAATACTGCTATTAAATTATCCATAACTATATCGTTATTCTATATCGATACCCGTCGCGAGAGGGAGACGATGACGTGACCTTAGTTGCTCGCACTCGCACAGCCGCAACGCCGAGCGGCAACATTGTAACGGATTGGTCTATCCGTTACAATGTTTACCCTGTGTGTGGAAAGTAACTTAATGCGACGAGTTGCGTCTTGTTGTCGAATGCGCGCGTGTCTACCTGTTGTTATTGCTGTTGTTTTGACAAATTTGATTTACGTAATCGTGATAAATAATGGGGCGTAAAAAGCAAAATCATGTATACAAATACTTTAATGTTAATAAGACCTCATTAAAATCGAAATGTCTGGTGTGCAATAAGGATTTAAATGTAAGTAGGTAATTTATTTATATACGTACCTACCTATTTTCTTGGTTTTACTAGGACGATACTGATATCATTTTCGACTTATTATTACGCACTAACCATAGTGGTGATGGTAGTGGTAGTGGTGGTTTAGCTGCCTACTTCTTACCTTCCTACTTCTTAGTTATTTAGGTACCTATTTGGTAGTGAGTGTGATTTTTTAGATTTAGTAGAAATAGTTTGGTATAAAAAGCACTTACTTACCTAACTACCTACCTACTCAGAAATAAGTTTGAACGATCACTATTTATTAGGTAATTACCTACTAAGGATATTAATTTATAAATGTAGTTATTTATCCCATTTGATGACAATAGTACCTATAGGGCGCTGTCCTATTGAGATCGCTCGTACGATGGTATGGTGCGATTCGATTGCATTCTTCGATGACATCGTGTGTCCTATTTTGAAGCGATGCGATCATGCGTACTCGACATGTCTCTTATCATCAGAGATGCACAGTTTTTGGTGTCTGACAATATTCCTAAGGGTCCCTACAAGAAATTAAGTCATTTTGAACATTTTTGATCACTCCTTGTGAGAAAGGCAAGAAGAATTTGAACCTGCTTTATTTTTATTATAAGAGTCAGGTTCTTATTCTTGTCGACTGCGGGAACAATTTGTTTTAAATAATGTATATATTAATGGCAATCACCCATATTCAAAACCCCTTTTCCGCAAAAGTAACGAGCGAGTGATGTTTGTGGTTCTCTGAACAAAGAACTACAAAATATTCTGAATATTAAAAAATATGAATAACATCAATATATGGTCTACTCGTAACATACGGGAAAACATTATTGATTTCTATACGAAATATAGCAGAAAAAAAAATGTTGAAAAAACTTAATTTATGGAAAACGTCGGGACAAAAGGGTATTTTTTTCTATACCTTAGAAACACTTTAAAGAAAATTTAAAAATTACTCATTAATCTCAAGGTAGCCCTTTATTAGAATCTGAATTTTAATTTATAAATAAACAATAACTTCATTTCGTAAATTAAATGCAAAGTGAACTATATAATCGACCGCGCAAACCCGATCCCGTCAGTCCCCAATCCGATCACTATGTACGGCAAGCCTATCCCCTGGGAGAAGCAAGCCAAATACTTAGGAGTCATTCTTGACAACCATCTGACCTTCGGGCCACACATCAAAGCAGCTCGCTACCGAGCTGCTTTCGCGATGGGTAGACTCCATTATTTACTGACGGAAAAGAGCAAATTGTCTCTCAGGTGCAAATTGCGTCTCTATACCGCCGTGATCCGTCCCATCATGACCTACGCTTGTGTCGTGTACGCCCACGCCAAGCCTAGATATCTCTATAGGATGCAGGTCCTTCAGAACCGATTCTTACGTAAAGTCACGGGAGCCCCCTATTACGTCCGTAATGACCGTTTACATTTAGACCTTAAAATCCCTACGTTAGCTCAGTTCATGAAGCGCCTCTCCAAGTGCTTCTTCGATTCTGCTATTAAGCACCGTAACCCCCTGATCGCAGCGGCCGCCCGTTACGAACCCTCGCGCATTAGTCAGATCCGCCGCCCAAGGCATACTTTAGTCGATCCCGATGACGCTATTACCCTCCTCCAGGAGAGTAGCCAGGAAACTAGCACGCTTAGAAAGCACAGACGCAAACAGCCGTCATTCCGTCCTCGCCGTCGAGGCCCGTCGCGACGCCCCGATACGAACCCTCCCCGTCACTTGCTCGCGCCAGCCCGCGTTGCTGAGCCAGTAGTTCAAAATCAGTCCCTAATTAATGACACCACTCAGATCCAGCCTGTCCCCTTGCTGTCCTCTCCCAGCGACGCCCTAAGCCGAGGCCCGTACCCCGCAGGGGGTGCCCTTAGCGTGTAGTCGTTTAGTTTGTAAGTTTTATGCCCTGGCTGGAGGCCTTACACTTAAGGTACCCACAGGATTGTCCGGTTAAGCAGACGACAACCTCTCTAGGTTGAACTGCGAGATGCCATTTCGAAAAAAAAAAAAAAAAAAAAAAAAAACCGATCCCGTCAGTAACGAAAGGGCTCTCCCAGCGTGAGCACGTATCACTTTGCTTCGCAAGCGCTCCCGAGTTATTAAGTGAATATATTTCCGAGATATACGCAGACTACCACATTTCGATCCAGTATTTATATTAAAATTATTAAACTTTTTGATTGTACATATTTAGATAAGATTTTTTTTTGACGTTGGTTGTTTATTATGATTGGTAATATATTTTTTGTTTTTTACGGATTCGTATAGAGGAGGCTCGGGAAAGTAAAAACCAGTTTTCAATAGTTGACCCACTTGTCCCCCTTCTCCCCCCTTTAGGCGGATCTCGGAAGTTGAGAGACTTGTAACATTTTTTTTTTCAGATTCATATAAAGTCGTTAGTCAAAATCATTTTTCAAAACTCCCCACTCTCCCCCCCTTCACCCCTCCCCCCACCGTATCTCGGAAACTAGGACACGTAGCGGCTTTTTGATTTTTACTATAAATTATTAATGAGGAGCGTTTAAATTTGTAAACGGAGGGTATCCTCCCCTAGCCCTCACGCCAAGACAACCCCACCCCTGGACACCGCATCCCCCGATGCGGTGTCCAGGGGTGGGGTTGTCTTGGCGGTGTCTCTCGACATCGCCAACGCTTTCAACTCCATGCCCTGGAGCTGCATAAGGGAGGCACTCCGGTATCACCGGGTGCCGACCTACCTCCGTCGAGTGGTCGGGGACTACCTGACGGATAGAGCCGTTATCTACCCTGGTCGCAGCGGAGAATGGAACCGGCGAGAGATGTCGTGCGGTGTTCCGCAGGGATCGGTTCTGGGGCCGTCCTAGTGGAACATCGGTTACGACTGGGTGCTGCGCGCCGACCTCCCTAGTGGTGTCAGCGTGGTTTGCTACGCAGACGACACGCTGGTGCTGGCACAGGGGGGGTCGCACGAGGCGGCGGCCGAAGCAATGACACGCGGGGTTGCGATAGTCGTTGAGAGGATCCGGCAACTGGGTCTCGAGGTGGCACTGCACAAGTCCGAGGCCATGTGCTTTCATGGGCCTCGGAATGCGCCACCTCCGGGATCCTCACTGATGGTAGGAGGGGTATCCATCGATCGACGTTGAAGTACCTGGGACTTGTCCTTGACAGCCGGTGGAACTTCGTGGAACATTTCCGACGTTTGACCCCCAAACTGGAGTGGACTGGGGCTGCCTTCAGGCGGCTCCTGCCCAATCTGGGGGGGCCAAACGCCTCCTGCCGGAGGCTCTACGCGGGAGTCGTGCGGTCCATGGTCCTTTACGGGGCCCCGGTGTGGGCGCGTTCTTTGAGGCGGCGTGCCGCCCACTACCTGAACGCGCCCCAAAAGGTAGTAGCCGTAAGGCTGGCCCGGGGCTACCGCACGATTGCCCGCGAGGCGGCGAGCCTCCTTGCCGGATTGCCGCCATGGGATCTGGAGGCGATAGTCCTCGCGCGCCTGCATGAATGGCGCGCGGAGGCGCTACGCCGGGGGGAAACTCCGCTGCAGCGACAAATTGTCGCTCAGCGGACAGACTTCCGGCGGGATCTCATGGCGACATGGAGAGAGCGACTGTCGCAACCCCGTGCAGGGCACGCCACAATAGTGGCGATAAGTCCCCTCTTTGAGGAGTGGCTTGAGAGACGCCACGGCGTCCTCACCTTCCGCCTGACGCAGGTCCTCACCGGACATGGAGTGTTCGGGAGGTTCCTGTACCGAATCGGGCGGGAGGAAACGCCCGGGTGCTTCCATTGTGAGGATCGACCGGAGGACACGGTGGAACACACGGTGGAGGTGTGCCCCGCGTGGGCGGAGCACCGCCGTGTCCTCGAAGCGGCGATCGGTGGCGGCGACCTCTCGCGTCCGGCCCTGGTGCAAGCCATGGTCCGGAGCGAGACGGAATGGGACGCCGTCACCTCCTTCTGCGAAGCAGTAATGCTAGAGAAGGAGGTGGCGGAACGTGAGAGGGAGAGAACCTCTCAACGTCCCGGCCACCGCGGGAGACGCCCCGGGCGTCGGGCGCCACCACCACGTGGCCCCCGGCCACCGTAGGCGCGGGCCTGTGGACGGTGGGCTATGGGCTAGCTCGCCGTCCGTCCGTCTCATGACGACAGGCCGTGTCGACGGCGCGTTCGTGTTCCACGCGCGCCTCAAAGAGAGTCAGCAAAAGGGAAGGGGTCCGTAGGGACCGATGCCTGCCGGGGTTGCGGGACTGTTCGAAAGAGATACCGTGGCCCCGGAACACAAAGGGCGATGAAGGAACATGGATGGGTTTTAGTCAGTAAAAGTCTGACACTCCCTCCTGCTCCGCCCAGAGCAGGAGGGGTTATTTGATGATTTCCCATCAGAAAAAAAAAAAAAAAAAAAAGGGTATCCTCCCCTCCCCAACCTCCCCTAAAAATAAAAGGGCTATAACTTCGTAACGGTCGGAGATAGCCATTGGGTGCTTGAACAAATATTATAGTAGGCGTCGAAACCTGTCTGGTGGTAGGTAGGTTCTGAGTGGAGCGAACCTGCGAGACCGAGTGGAGCGAAGGGGGGGGGAGGTGGCGAGCGAAACGAGCTGGTGACCTCCGCAGCGTAACGAAAGTTGAGTGGGTGAAGCGTAACTCAGGGCGACGACAAGCAAACTTTAGGGTAGTGTTTTTTTTAATGGGTCTGAGTTTTTAAATAAGGTTTTTTTTATAGGTGATATTTTTTTTAATTGGTTTTTAGAATGTTTTAGGGGTTCTTAAGGGTTTTCATACTGATATAGGGGTAGTTGTAACGGATTTTCCAATTATCTCAAGGATTCCTATGGATTCTCAAAATTTTATGATGGTAAGGAATACTTCTCAAGAACACGACAAAAAGCGAGCTGCACGCAACTCGCGCACCCACGCAAATACTAGTATTAATATAATGTAGAAGTAAGTAAGTTTTGGGGTCGCTGATTATGAAAATGACATCAAAATGAAAATCCAAGATGACGTCGACGAAAATTTTCGGTTTTTTCTTCATGGGTGTTGTTTTCGTGATTTTTGGGGTCGCTGATAATGAAAATGAGATCAAAATGCAATCCAAGATGGCGCCGATGAAAATTTTCGGTTTTTTCTTCATGGGTGTCATTTTCGTTGTTTTTGGGATAGCTGATAACGAAAATGAGTTCAAAATGAAAATCCAAGATGTCGCCGAGAGAAAATTTTGTTTTTCCGTCATGGGTGTCGATTTCATGGTTTTTTTGGTTGTTGGTTACGAAAATGAGGTCAAAATGAAAATCCAAGACGTTGCCGAGAAAAAAATTGTTTTTCCATCATGGATGTCGTTTTCATGGCTTTAGGGGTTCCTGGATACGATAATGAGATCAAAATGAAAATCCAAGATGGTGCCGAGGAAAATTTTAAATTTTACGTCATGGGTGTACTTTTCATGGTTTTTAGGGTTGCTGATTACGAAAATGAGGTCAAAATGAAAATCCAAGTAGGTGCCCAAAAAAAATTTCGGTTTTTCTGTCATGGGTGTCGTTTTCATGGTTTTGGGGGTTGCTGGTTACAAAAATGAGGTCGAATGCAAATCCAACATGGTGCCGTAAAAAAAGTTCGGTTTTTCCAACGTAGGTGTCATTTTCATGGTTTTTGAGGTCGCTGATTATTTTAATTTTAATGCTTCCTCGGCGCCATCTTGGATTTGCATTTCGACTTGTTTCGTAACCAGCAACCCCAAAATCCATGAAAACGACACCCATGACGGAAAATCAAAAATTATCCTGGGCGCCATCTTGGATTTTCATATTGATCTCATTTTCATTATCAGCGACCCCGAAAACCATATAAATGACACCCATGATAGAAAAAACAGAAGTTTTCCTCGGCGCCATCTTGGATTTTCATTTTGATCTCATTTCGTTATCAGCGTCTCCTTAACCATGAAAATGACATCCATGACAGAAAAACCAAAAGAAAAAACCACCTTCAAGTATAAATAACAGGGGTATGTTATGTTTACTCTACAGAGTGAACCTCAGTGGCCATTAAGTCGCGCTAAAGTCCAGTCGCACAAGTTTCCAGGCGCGCAAAAGTCCAATCGCGCATAAGTCCAATCGCGCAAATACCATGCGCGCATTTGTCTTTTCGCGCAAATGGGTTCGCGCAAGTGTCCATCGCGCAAATGTTTTTCGCGCAAAAGTCCCAGATCCAGAAAAAATTAAGTTTGTCCTTTAAAAAGTTTGTACGGAACCCTCAGTGCGCGAGTCCAACTCGCACTTTTATTTATCATTTTGTAAAATGTTTATATGTATCTAAATTCTTCTAATACAAAATTAAACCATTTTTATTTTGATTGTGATAAATATACAGTAGACACACATTCCAGACTTTTATTTCTAAACCGTACTGACTTTATAATTATGTATCATAAAATAATATCGTCTACAGGATCAAAATGGTTTAGGCGATCACTACGCTCGATCTGCACCCGTGTGTGCGTGTATCTGCATGAACAATGCACACTAACATAGGATCGCAACGAATTTGCCTAAACTCTAGCGACTGAATTTTTGGAAGGGGCTCTTAAAGTGTAAAGGAAGGAAGGTGCCACATCATTTTATTGGTAATATATCGTTATTTTAGGATCAGTACCGGTACCGATAAAGACACACATAAATACATATATTGATGAACTGAAATAAAATATCGGTACCAGTATCGATAAAGAGGTACCAAAATATCAGTTCCTATATCGATATTTCGATATCGATACAGGAATCATATCGGTATTACAGTCCCTGATCAAGATACGTCATTATCGTCATAGATGGTTGTGACGTCACGGTCGTGTAGTCGGTAGACCTTTGCGTGTAGTTAGAGGTATTGGAGCGAGGCGATTATAACCGGGTTCGAGATGAAATTCACAACATTCAACTTTAGCTACAAGAAATCCAGTGGTTCCGTATACGTCATTCATCATAATAATATTATATTTGATGTGCGTATTTTTGTATACCGATGCTGTAGTACCGTAGCAGGTAGCTAAAAAGTTTCTAAAATTATCAAATTTATAGGTACTATACTTTTCCGCCTGACCATTTTAATTTTTTTTCGCTTAAATCATGCGGAGGTGCCGAGCCACGCCCCCTTAAAGTGTGGGCCTATTAGGAAAGCGTCAACTTTGGCGCGCAAAATAACAATAACTCTCGTTTGGCGTGCGTCGTCAGTGCGCTCGGCCGATTCGGTATCTTTTCATTAATTTTTTCTACACAAAGACAACGGGGCGGGGCTAGAGAGCGTTTTTATGTTGCGAGTGCAAGCAAAAATGAGCTTAGTGGTGGTCAGGCGGGAGTGTCCTCGATAGTACCTATAACTGCAAAAGAATTCAGGACGTCAATTAGCTAAGGAAATAAAGAGATGACGCGTGTTGTTGTTATTACGTAGGTATCAGGTAAATAATGATCTATATCCTAGCTCATCCTAAAAGGATTTCGAAATAAGATCTGGTATCCATCCGGTATACGATCTCGGGTATCCGGCCGGAAATCTGCCCGGAATCTGAACCCGTCCCGGGTTTGATGGCAATAGCTCCGTCCCCTAATTATATGGTACGTGAAACATAACTACACGTTGGCACATCCCTGCCTAACCCTTCGGAGTTGCGTGATGTTATCTATGTACCTATAAATAAATTACGTCAAATGATTCACAATAAAATTATTGAAATACGAAATAAAAATTTCCCAGTTGATTAATCAAAACAGCGCCATCTATTATCGAGTAGAAAAGTTACGTTTGACTCGCTGGTCGACGAGTATTTTGTGAAGTTTGAACATTGTAGTTAATCTGTTGGGCAATAGATGGCGCTTAAAACTTTCAGGCTTCAGCCTGACATCGACAAGATTTAGAACAACAATAATTGTTGATTTTGCTCGCTACTTCTTCTTCCTGTGGTAAATACAAGGAAGTGGTGTTGGGGGGCGGGGGGCGTTTTGGTAGACTGTCTTAGGTAATTTAGACGTTCAGGAAGTGTTGATTCGCAGCCTAATTTTGAATAAAATATGATGTTTCACTTAATTTAAAGAAGTTCAGCAATAAAACAGTTGAATACGAGATAGCTTTTCACAGTAGATAACAATATAGTAACATATAATAGTAATATATAGAGTACACATAATATAGTAAAATTACAAACATGGATGAAAGGAACAAGAGTAAATTGGGTTTAACTAATGTGACCCATTACATTCGGATCATCGGACCGTGATCCTGATTATTTAGTTCATCGAACAATATCAGGCAAGCTTTTTCCACAAACGTTACCTGGATTGTTCTTCAGAATAACTATACATTTATACATTTTATTGCAAACGATCTGCTTCACATTGACGCGTGCCGTAATGTGTTATAAGTTAATAACTTATAAGTACTTATACTTTACAAAAAACTGGTCAAGTGCGACTCGGATTCGCGCATAAAGGGTTCCGTACTATCATAGTAGGGGAGCCCTCTTTAATTCTAAATTTATTCTTGTTTTTATTATTTTTTGTTACAGCGGCAACATAAATACATCATCTGTGAAAATTTCAACAGTCTTGCTATCAAGGTTCATGAGATACAGCCTGGTGACAGACACACCCCGTTTTTAGGGTTCCGTAGTCAACTAGGAACCCTTATAGTTTCGCCATGTCTGTCCGTCCGTCCGTCCTCGCTTAATCTCTGTGACCGTTAGCACTAGAAAGTTGAAATTTGGTACCAATATGTATATCAATCACGCCGACAAAGTGGTAAAATAAAAATTGGAAAAAAATGTTTTATTAGGGTAGCCCCCCTATATGTAAAGTGGGAAGTGTTTTTTTTTTTGAATTTCAACCCTAACGTGTGATATATTGTTGGAAAGGTATTTAAAAATGAATAGGGGTTTCCTAAAATCATTTTTTGATAATGTCAATAATTTCGGAAATAATCGCTCCAAAAGTAAAAAACAATGTGTCCCCCCCCCTCTAACTTTTGAACCATAAGTTTAGAAAATATAAAAAAAATGTGAAAAGTAGAACTTTATAAGAACTTTCTAGGAAAATCATTTTGAACTTGATGGAAACAACAGTTTTTGTACAAAAAAGACAAAAAGTTGTACAAAATAATTTCTGGACTAAGTTTGTAGTATATTCGTATATGCAAGCATTTTTACATAATGGATACCCACCTTTAAACTCATAAGTGGGAACACTTATTGTGACGGACGGGAATCTACGGAACCCTACACTGAGCGTGGCCCGACACGCTCTTGGCCGGTTTTTTACCCTTTAGGTACGAAACCCTTAAAACAGTGCAAAGTTACGTCAAAATAATGACAACTGACGGTCAATTCATTTTTGACTCTTACAATTCAACGAAAAATAACAAATTTTGCGAAAAGGCAAGGTGGACATAGCATCGACTATAAAATATACAAATCGTTCTTTCTATATTTTCTTTGGTAACAAGAAGAAAGTAACTACAAAAATAAACATTACAACTTTTAATAAATACACGTGGGACATAACATCTAGGTACCTAATAGTCTACCTACTATGTAACGTCACTTGGCAACTCCTTGCCTAGCGCTAGGCCAAGTCAATTCCTATTACAGGTTCATTAGCGTCATTGGACTCATAGGCGTAGCCTGCCATGGGCTCAGGGTGGCACCTTAGAGTTCCCTGTGTCTGTATGTAAAATTCAAATTATCTAAAACACTTTCTTATTGCTCACCTACCTACACCACGAAATCTTCCATCCAAAAATGTGTCTCAACTCAACTTCAGCCGTTTGGGCTTTGGGCGTATGCCAATTTGTTAATCAGTCAATTTACAGGTTTATATATCTATCTAATAGATAGCACTTTCAGGTACAGTAAGTAAACAATTACACATAGATATTATTGGTTTGATCGCATTTTTTTTGTATCGTCTGTCGAGTGTGAACTTTTTTACGGATATAAAGTATTGTAGATATTACGAGATATTTTATTTTTTAGGTTTGATTAGGTACCTTACAGGTCAGAGCCACAAGAGCAGGGTGGGGCAGGGTGGGGCGCTTGCCCCACCCTGCCCCACCGTGGCTACGCACATGAACCAACTCATAGAAAATACACTATTATAATACAAGATCCAACTGTCGGTTTAGTGAAGCTATCTCCTAAACTATTTGGACTGTGATCGTTTTATAAATATGATTGATACAATGTACCTATGTTTTACAATGTTGTGATTGGAACGTCGTGTTAATTAGAAATATTTGGACAATGGATTGATTTGACACGGTTGTTTAAAGTTCTCGTCATGATTAGAAGGATGTGTCAATCACTCAACTCGTACATTTATAAATATTATGTTAATGTCTGTCTGTCAATTTCTTCAGTATTTTGGGAATTTCCGTACTGAATTTGATGAAGCTTGGTGCCTGAATGTAGACGTATGGAAAATCACGTTGCGGAAAATTGTAACTTAGTGTGGGCAGAGCCTTGAACGCATCTGGGGTATTATTGAAATAATAATAGGCCATCGTTTTCGTTCACGGCGGCCAATCTTAACGCAGATTAGCCATCGGCGCGGGAGATATTATAGCGCACGAGTGCGTGCGCAGGCACAGATGCACTCTCTGTTCCTTTACTCTCATAGCCCGATGGGACAGCAATCCGACACGGCCGGAGAGTGATCAGGCGCAGGACTAACGGCTGACGACCCGGGAATCGAATCCAGGACCCCACGCTCAGCAGTCCCGCTTGCGACCACGAGACCAACAGGGCAGTCAATATTGAAATATCAACGGTTCTAAAGTGCATTATTTCTTTACTAGCCTGTTACTGTCCCACTGTTGGGCAAAGGCCTCTTCGCATACAGAGAAGGCACGAGCATTGATCACCACGCTTGCTCAAGACGGGTTGGCGAATTCAGACTTACAAAACTATTATAATAATTATAAGTCCAGGTTCACTCGCGATGTTTTTCCTTCACTGATGTCTGTGATGTCCAAGATAAACTTAGAAAGACATTCATCTCATCCTTTTCCCAACTATGTTAGGGTCGGCTTCCAGTCTAACCGAATGCAGTTGATACCAGTATTTTACATGGAGCGACTGCCTATCTGACCTCCACAACCCATTAGTACTGGGTAAAACGATACGAGCCCTTAAATTGGTAAGACTGGTTGTCAGACTTTTTGGGCCTGTTACTACTGTGACCTGTCAGAGATCTACAAATAACAGCCGGGACCAACGGCTTAACGTGCTTTCCGAGGCACGGAGGAAACTCGGTATGTAATGGGTGGTCACCCAACGATAGACCAGCATAGGCAAGCACGGCTTAACCGAAAAATCGACCCGATTGCAACCACTCGGGTCGATTTTTCGGTTAAGCCGTGCTTCAACAGGATCTCGTGGCTAAATAATATCAGCATATTTATTATTTAGCCACGAGCTCCTCTTGAACTTAAAAAAAACATTAGCATTGTTCCTTTAGATGTGTTTTTTTTCTTTCTGAACAATATGGTCAAAAACCTACTTTCAATTTCCTTTTTTGTTAGTCTTAAGTCGTTCTTTAACTGTTCATAAGTATCGACAATGTACGCTACCCATATAACTGGGTTCCGAATTACATGCAATCTCACCATTCTCCTTTGCGTATCAAAAAGTACAGCTAGTAAGCATGCTACTAACTAACTACCATGAAGTTCAGGCAAAATAATAAACTGTAACTATTCCGATTTTTGGTCATAAGTCACTGTACCTCAAGTCTACACTCCTTTCAAAGATATTTTAGCTCTGACAATCGTCTGAAATCATCTTTATGTACATTTCAGCCAACTTAACTGTGCAGGCCATTCAAATAATAAACGTATTTATTTTCAGTAATATTTACATTATTTACATACTAACTATAACAGAAATAAAAATATTTACAAGTATCAAAAAGGGTCAAAAACTAGATGTTCTAGTTGAGCATCATTCTGGGTCAGCGAGTCTAGTCTGTGAAAGTGAGGCCTTGGCTTTGCTTTATGCAAATGTGTGAATTAAATCATAAACGCTTGGGTTACCTCAGCGTGTTGGTAATGCCGCTAGATGTTGCCGTATGTTAAATAACTCTATTAAGAACGGTACTGTATGTTGGAAATTCGGAATTGTTGAGGACATTTCGATACCAGAAGTATCAATTAACGTAAGGGACATTTTGGCGAAAATGAGTTATATACATCATTGGATTCAGAATTTTCTGCTCTATCGATTGGTATTATTAAAAACATTCTATCGTTAAAAAAAAATCCCTTACGTTAAAAAAATTTGGCCTGCGTAAAACGATTTATGAAAAAAAAATGATGTAAAAGACGTTTACATTTTTTTTTCTCTGAAAAATAAAGTAAGTCATAGTGTTAAATAATTTACAACCTCACCTTAAACCTCAAATCAGTCGATTTAAATAGCATGTCCCTTACTTTAATTCATGATTAGAGTTTTTTAAGAATTATTCTCTTACATTATTATCTCACAAAACTATCTTTATTTTAAGCTCCTTACTGTAATATGCCTATTACGTAACAACTAAAAATCAAATTCGTATTTGCTTTACTTTATTTGTTTAAAAGATCGTTGCTAAAATACCGAGTATAAGAGAAACGATTTTTCAAGGTCAAAGTCATTGCTAGACCTTTATGAACTTGGAGGGTTGTATTGATGGTTTTGATGATTATAATTCTGTAACTACATACGTCTTACAATCGCGTCCAATATTTTAATCAACATACAACCTAGCACTGGCTTGCAATTTACCAAAAACGTAAGAAAATTTGAATTTCGCGGGCTGGTCGAAGCTTTCACCTTAGGTCTAAGAAAACATTTTTTTTTATTCATTAGGTGATTATAATTATAAAGCCAATTAAACGTAATTATTAAAAGTACAGATTTTGTAGGATTTTATACATAATTATTTTTACATTGATAACTAGAAGGTGTGTAAGACTGTTAATTAGAGCACTGGAGGCCTACCATGATCTAATTAGAATTCAATTGCAAGGCATTTCAGTTTATATTCCTAAACTGCATTGCTCAAACTCGTACCATGACGTCCAATACGCTCAGTGGCATTTGGATCGTTGAAAGTGAATGAAAGATCGCAATTTGTGACTGAACCGCGTTTGAAACGTTTTTGGTGAAAAAGAGACAACGCTATTAATATCAAATAACTTTGTTTCGCGCACATTTTAGTGTCAGACACGCTCAGAAGCAAGTAACGTTTTATTTTGTTTTTAACTCAGTAACGTTACCTACCAAAAGTAAAAAAGACACATAGCAGTTGTTTTTAAGATTCCACGGTACCGCACGTTCATACGGTAAGTATTGTTAAAATAATTCTTATTCAAAGTAGATATTTATTTACCGTTTGCTATTTATTACACGATTTTGTCGACACCGATAGTGTCAGTTAGGTAGTCTGTGGAGTTATGATTACGGTAGGAAAATTAAAGTGAAGAGTAGTTTTGAATTCGATAAAAAAAACATTATTTCAAGTGGCACCCTCAAAATTATAAGAAAGATGTCTGTGGAGTTGTGATTACGGTAAGAAAATTAAAGTGAAGAGTAGTTTTGATTTCGATAAAAAAAACATTATTTCAAGTGGCATCCTTAAAGTTATAAGAAAGAAGTACATTTACATTGGTTTTTGTAAGATTTCACTAAAATAGAACTAAAAAACTTTATTTTCGTCAATAATTCACCAAACGTTTCAGTTTACGTTAGAGAAATAGTAACCTAAAGTGAATCGCTTAATTTAACAGTTGACCGTTTCAGTTGAGCTGCTCTATGGACGTCATGGTACCAAACAAATACAAATTTGACTGAATGAAACCAAAACTTGCGACTCAGTTTGGAGTCAACCGCTGTCAGATGGCATGGCCTAAATTGAATCGTTAAAATGACGTCATGGTACGAATTAGACGAACAATTCAATTTAGTTCCTAAAATGGATCGCGATAAGAGCTCGTGGTAGGCCCCCTGTTACTTTTAGAACATTTATTTAAACTTAAAAAAAAAGTTTTATAGACTGATTAGTGTGTTGAATTTATGATAATTACGCAGACATAAAAGTCTAAAATAAAATATTAACAATAAATCGTTTTATTTTTGTATCCCTAAATTTCATTTAAATCTGTGATAGCTAAGCTGAAACTAACATTAATCATGCAAAGAACCTATTTCCATGGTGTTAAAATACCATAATTTTAGTAGATAATCTATAGTTACATCAAATTGCAACACTGTAAAAGTCCTTTACAATAGAATTACGTATAATTTTCTATTTCTCTTGCTGCTTACACTATGCTTGACGGTTTACACATAAAATATTAGTAACGTAAGGCACAACTAAACATATTTTTTTAATGTAAGGGACATGCTATATTTTAAACCGCTGGGTATTCCTAAATCTTTCGTTTAGAGCATGAAAGAAGAGGAAATTCTAAGAAACTTTGCTCTAGACACAATTAAAATTGGAGCAGACAGTAAAAAGTTAAAGACAGATTTAAAAAAATAAAATCGTTTTTTGGCTCTCCTGAAAAACCGTGATTTGTCCCTTACATTAATTGATACTTCTGGTATCGATTTTTCACTACTTCATGAATGGCCCATCATGTATGGGGCTATAGTTAAGTGAATTATTAAGGTTTTTAGTGAAGATCTGCAAAGTCGCCCAGAGAAGTAAAGAATATACCAGAGAATGGACGCGGTGCATAATAAAATATCTGGGTGATTCTACACATAGGCTGGATCTGCGGAGAGATGGCCAGAAATCACGTAAATGGCGTATCGTCTATGTACTATCGGGGTCTTTTCCGCCTGACCATTTTAATTTTTTTTCGCTTAAATCATGCGGAGGCGCCGATCCACGCCCCCTTAAAGTTTGGGCCTATTAGGAAAGCTTCAACTTTGGCGCGCAAAGTAACAATAACTCTCGTTTGGCGTGCGTCGTCAATGCGCTCGACCGATTCGGTATCTTTTCATTCATTTTTTCTACACAAAGTCAACGGGGCGGGTCTAGAGAGCGTTTTTATGTTGCGAGTGCAAGCAAAAATGAGCTTAGTGGTGGTCAGGCGGGAGTGTCCTCGATAGTACCTATGCTTTCTTCGAAATATCCATGGATGACAAATGGTAATGTCAAAACTTAAGGGATACCTAGTCGAAGAATCGTCACAGCGCATGTTTGGTCAGACGCCAAAGGTCGACATTTGGTCAGCGATAGGTTAATGCACGTACGCACGTGCTCGCAATACGTAAACAGATACCGTCTTCAATTAAATTAATGGGTCATTGTCTAGTCTAAAAATAATATTTATCACACATCGTTCTACTACTTCCTGCAGTTTAATAATAGGAAATGCAAAATGCATGTATTATGCAAAATTATGAGACATCCAGATGAAGAACTTACTTAATCACGTGTTATTTAGTTTTTCTAATGAATAAAAAAATTAACCCTTATGTCCCGATCGGGCACGGTGCATTGTTATTTTAATTGTGTCTGTAATTGCGGTTATCTAAGTGCTACGATCACGGATGTGAAAAATCTTGTACTGTGTTATAAATTAATTTACAAACGTGATTCATTGTTATTCAGGCTTCACACAAGTGCAACTGGTTCATACGATAGGAAGAGTATTTTGGGCAATCGTCGCAGAATAATAAAATCATCGACCTAATTTCACTTTTAACAATGAATAATGTGACAATGACAAATAAAGCAGGATGGCAGTTATCTATGTATTTGCCTAGGATATGAATGGAACTATGAGCTGTATGGTTCTAGAAAAAAGTGTCATTTTCGTATGCACTTTGACCGAGGCCTGGTGATGTTTAATTAGTCACTGGCTAGAATTCTATCATTGTCCCACATATTGCAACAGATGGCTTCATGAATAATTAAGTCCAGATACATTCCGTAACGAATAAATTACTTGATTGTGAAGGCATTTTCTAAATGCTCATCACATGCATTGAGGAAAACTTTGAAGCCAACAGTCGTGGCTGTATCATTGATCAGTATTATCGAAGGACATGAGGACTTCGCCACCAAGTTTACGACCTATTTATTTGTTTTGGATGCCAAACCTTTTTGCTGACATACGTAGTATGTACTATCATCAGCTGTTGTTCTGCTAATGCTGCAGTTCTGCGTTTCATAAATTCTTTCTTATGCCACGGATC
Organism: Xestia xanthographa; assembly: GCA_905147715.2. Classification (NCBI taxonomy): domain Eukaryota; kingdom Metazoa; phylum Arthropoda; class Insecta; order Lepidoptera; family Noctuidae; genus Xestia; species Xestia xanthographa. The sequence goes on from LR990655.1 coordinate 8,466,325, forward strand.
TTGGAAATTTCCATTGTAGTCGTTTTATACCAACCTATAGTTAAGGAAAACCCGTGGACAGTAAAAAGTAATGGGAATATAATCTTTATACGACAATACGATGGCGAAGAAATGAAGGGCACCTCTGAGCTGAGATAGTTATGCAAGGAGCATTTAATGTTGATTTCTCGCAACCGATTACGGTAACCTATACTTTCAGGTTTCTTATGCGGTAAGTTGAAGGTCTCGGTCGTATACTCGTAATGAGACACATTCCGATATTCGTAAGATGTCGCTAGGTGCTTTGTGTTATGTTATTTTTTTTAATAAGAACTGGTACAATGTATTCAACACAGAGGTTCTACAGGTTATACTAATGACCTACAAAATAAAGTGTTCTAAAATAAAAATAACATTCATTCTCTTTTGTTTGCAAATGAGCATCACTGAAAATGAATAATTTTAGTGGATTGCATGTAAATGAAAATATATTAGTTATTTGGTTTTTAAATAGACACCAATTAATACATTTGGTGAATACACGAAAATCGATTATTGTCGTAACATGTAATGTAAGTATAGTTTTACGTCCACGTGATCAAACAACAACAGCCCATAACGTCCACTGCTGGACTTAAGCCTCTCCCATGATGGGAGGAATGTGCCGTAATCTCCACGCTTCGCAGGCGGATTGGAGATCGCAGTGATGAAAGACTTACAGAAAACGCTGCTGCCCATCCTCTGGTCTACGGAGGCGCAAGGTATGCCCCAGACATTAGTCGCCAAACAATATTCAAACAAACAATATTTACCTAAAATGCTGAATGAAACAAGCAAAATAATTACGAAATGCTTAATACCTAGTTTAAAAAATAGGCACTTCTATAGTTGCGTGGATATAACTATCTCGGGAAAGAGTCAAGGCCACTGACGTGGAATATTTTATAGACATAATTAACAAACGGGATTAACAGACTTGTTTACTATGTAAAATTAAGCCATTACTATGTAGATCAATATTATTTTCATAAGATTTAGAACTGGTAGGATGCAAAAATTTACTTCCCTAAAAATGTATACCTTTATAGTTGAGGCTTCCTGTTATAGAATAGGATAAGCAAAATTTTTTCCACTTATTTTCATAAGTGGAAAAAATTTTGGTATCACATTTTTTCTTGTATTTCAGTGTTGAGCAGAGTCAAACACTCAAATACAAGAAAAATGTGATATTTATTTAGAACACTCCCGAGAGAAATAACCAAACGTCATCAAAACTCTCTGTTTAGATGCGGTTTAGATATGGCCACAAAATAAAAAAAATTAAAATATGCCCGAGGTAGTTTGATTATTTCTCTCGGGAGTGTTCTAAATAAATATCACATTTTTTCTTGTATTTCAGTGTTTGTCTCTTTATTATCCGTCATAAACATCATAAATGGATAGCTCTACACACATTACATATTTACCACCAATGTGTACTAATTACGGGTTTATTACAACAATTGTTCTGTAACTATTAATTAACAGACAATAATAATCTGTTAAGTTTTTTCTACTTCATTCATCAAACACAAGGTTGCAAAGTCTTATTTCCTTTATATTTTTTATCTCGTCGTCTGGCCGTGATTTATTCACGGGACGTGACTATTGTTACTTCTTCCATCTAATCTCTTGCAAACAGCTGATTGATTTTGTCTTAGTATTATTGATCGAAGGTCTTAGTACATTGTTATATTTGAGATAAGATGATAAAGGGAACTTACAACTTGTGAAAGTCACGGAGGTGCATGCTTTTTTGTAAACTCGTGGTAACAATGTTTTATCTTGTGGGATTCAGGTATTTTGTTAGATTTTAAGAAGCGATAATGAATTGAAATACTTGCTATTATTACGAGTACCTTCGTATATTCAAACACTGAATCTATACTATAATACTATAATATTATAAAGAGGTAACATTTGTTTGTAAGTTTGTATGTAGGGGGTAATCTCCGGAAGTAATGAACCAATTTTAAAAATTGTTTCACTGGTAGGGTAGAAAGCTACATTATTCGTGATTGCTATAGGCTATATTTTATTCCCGTACTCCCACGGGAACGAGAACTACGCGGGTGAAACCGCGGGACGTCAGCTAGTAATCAATAATCACGTAAGATATCCTGTAAGTGACAGTATAACTTCGTATATTTTTTTCCCCTGAACTTTTTACAATAGCTACTTAAGTGGCCTTGCAATATTGAATATTTGTTTACAAACAATACTGTGAACTGTGGTTAAATCTACTATTTTTAGAATTGAGCAAACACATTTAAAATGTTATGTTATGTTCTGACTAAACCACAGAGCACAAAAATCATAATTATTAACTCTTTAGCTCTGGTAGTGAATCACACGCATTACAAGCAAAATGTAAAGAATATAAAGTAGGAAGATACTGTTAAAATATTTTATTTGTCAATGAAACATTCAGGAATTTCATGACTAAATCTTGCTTATAAAATAAAAATGCACACACCACGAATGCTGTTTCACACATTTTTTATGTGTGACATGACATGACGGACAGGGACAGCAATTGTTCTCCTTTGCCGATAACCTCCTTAAGTTCAGGTTCTTAAGCAATGACTGACAGCTGGTATGATACATTATATCGGCGGGACCTTTTATGGGTCCAGTCCATTGTCACACAACAGATCCTATACTTCATTCATAAGTCAATATTAAGTCATTTTAATGTCATAATATTATGATTTATGTAATTTCCTTTACGGAGCAATTATTACTTCTATTATTAGTAAGCCGTGTGGTATCCGGCAGAGTAGAATAGAACCAAACCATTACACTCACGGGTGTCGTATAAGGCGACTAATGTCTGAGGCAGAACACCTTGCGCCTCCGTAGACCAGAGAATGGGCAGCAGCGTTTTCTGTTAGTCTTTCATCACTGCGATCTCCAATCCGCCTGCCAAGCGTGGTATGGCAAATTCCTCCCATCATGGGAGAGGCTTATGTCCAGCAGTGGGCGTTATGGGCTGTTGTTGTTGTTGTATTACTTCTATCCATCTTGATGTCAATAGGTATTAATTAAGTGTAGAGAAGAAGGTACATATTATTATGTCTGATTATCCTCTATGTGCTATCGTTCAAGTACAATCTATGGGTGAATTGGATATCTGTCATAAGAACGAACGTAGTTGGTTATGAACTTCGATCAATAATAGTGTTATGAATTAAATATCTTTGCAGCTATTCTTAAAAATACTGATTTCTTATAGGTACTCAAAAATCCCTAGGTACCTACAGGTAAATGTATAACTAGCTAATCGTGAACATACAGCCTCTGTATGATGTAGGTAATTATACAATAGTACATTTTGATACAAGTGGAGAAAGTTTGTTATTGCAATCGAGGCGGAATTATAACTCCCGAGCCGTAGGCGAGGGTGTTTTTGAGCCGAGAATTGCAATAACAAATGTCCACGTGTATCAAACGACGTTTTTCAATACACTTTTGAAGAAATAAAATAAAATAACGAATTTTTTTTTTGTCACGAACTATGAAACTATGATTTAATTTTTCCTTTTTTTTTTCGCGCTTTGGTCTCGCCAGGTTGAAAGAGAGGCAATGGTATGAAGTCGCTAGACAGCCTAATATAAAAAAAAGATTTATTTTATATTTTTGAATTCAGAACACAACTAAATGTTAATTTGTGTATAAAATTAACTATTCGTTTTAAATAATCATGTTTATCTATGATATTCTATTTATAAACACAGTTTGAAAATTCAAAAAATATTTATGCCGTAAAGACGCGTAGTGCTTTGCAAAAATTAAAAAAACTGGCGTCACCAATCCGAATCTTGTACCAAATTAATACTTGACATTGACATGTAAAACAAGTAAACAGAATTAATTTTATTATTGAAAATGATTATTCTAGCTAATCATAATCCATTGTTGCATTTCTGGATGTACCAATACATCCACAAAAATGAAAATTAATCAAATAGCGTAAAATAATAAAATTCTATTACTTTCCAAAGAATAGTACTCTCATACCATGTATAAGTGAAAAACGCAAAAAATGGATAAATGCAGTAACAAAAATATTTGAACACAATTTGTTTTTGTTACACTCTGCATTGAAAAAGTTCAATAGCCTTCAAAATCAACCGTGCAAGCAAACATTAAATGGTACTGGCGTACCATTTAAACTTCAGCAAACACACATTATGTTGCACTGAAGTTCACACCGAATATTCCTCAACAGTTAAACAAAGAGTCCACATGTACTCAGATTATAAACATGGATAAACAACAAAGTTTTTAGTTGGCTGCACTCCTTGTGGTTTCCTAAGTTTTGTATCTAAATGCTACGGAGGGCGTTCTAGTGATTGCTTAGTTATAACAAATGATTATGGATTAGACTGCACTGAAGTTCACACCGAATATTCCTCAACAGTTGAACAAAGAGTCCACATGTGCTCAGATTATAAACATTGGTATACAATAAAGTTTTTAGTTGGCCGCACTCCTTGTGGTTTCATAAGTTTTGTATCTAAATGCTACGGAGGGCGTTCTAGTGATTGCTTAGTTATAACAAATGATTATGGATTAGACTGCACTGAAGTTCACACCGAATATTCCTCAACAGTTGAACAAAGAGTCCACATGTGCTCAGATTATAAACATTGGTATACAATAAAGTTTTTAGTTGGCCGCACTCCTTGTGGTTTCATAAGTTTTGTATCTAAATGCTACGGAGGGCGTTCCAGACTGCACTGAAGTTCACACGGTACTCCCTTATATCTCCTAAAAATGTTTGTCCGAAAATCATTATCCATAAAACGTTTGCTATAAACTTCAGTTACCATAATGTTCAAAATCCCGAAATTTTGTTTTACATAATTATCTTTATTTCTAAAACTGTTCTTTCATAATATCGAATACTATAATAATTGAATCTTCTAATTTTATATGCCATAAAGTCAATTATCCTAAGTGTTTTATTATATAATGTGTATTATTCCTAATGTTCATATAAGTATAATAAAATTTTTGGTCCTAAAACATTTGCAAAAAATTAGGTTTTAGTGACAGAAACGAATCGCTGTAAATCCGACCCCACGCAGTCTTGTCTGCCCTACCCCTAGAGTGTAATTTAAAATCGCGTAGGCGCGGAGGGGCGAGGCGGCCCGCGAGTTGAGGAGCAGGTGGTTGTAACACTCGCCGCCGCTGCTGAGGCTGGCCGGCGGAGCCGGCCAGCAAGCCGAAGCTGCGGTGGTGAGCGTTAAACACATCTGCGACGATAAGCTCGCGAGGGACCGCCGGAGACCCGCAGCGCCGGAGCCGTGACAGAAACCATGCCTGCTGCATGTTGCTTGCTCGCTTGCATGCTGCATGCTTGCTTACATACTGTATGCGTGCTTGCATGGTTGCTGTAAGCTTGTTGCATGCTTGCTGCATGTTGCTTGCTCGCTTGCATACTGCATGCTTGCTTGCATACTGTATGCGTGCTTGCATGGTTGCTGCAAGCTTGCTGCATGCTTGCTGCCTGCTTGCTGTATGCTTGCTGCTTGCTCGCTGTATGCTTGCTGCTTGGTCGCTGCATGCTTGCTGCATGATTGCTGCATGTTTGTTTGCATACTTATTACAGGGTAAAATAAAATCCACATAATTATGTTCACACTCAACTGTGTTATAACGATTAACAGGTTTGATTGATTGATTTTCTGCCTTTTAATGACTACCTATATGAAATGTATGCCAACTTTCTGCGATATGATGGTTCTACTTTTTAATTCTTACAAATTTCATAAGAGCAATATTGTATAAAAATGTGTTGTGTTGAGAGAAGTTCATAGCATAGCAAAAGCTATGTAATACTTACTTTACTGTAGGTACCCGTAATTACAGACACAATTAAAATAACAATGTTCTGTTCCCTTTTGGGAACGTCTGGGAACATACCGGTTTGTTTTAAAAATATTATTAAGATCTAAACTTTTTTATTTTTTTATTTAGGATTTATAACTATTATTGAAAACGATTTTAAGTGTTTTGTATATTATTGATTGTAATATTTATGACAAACGGGTTTAGAGCATTTTGTATTTAGGGATTTCAATTTTATAGTATGTGATATTATGTGATATTAAGTTCGGGTAAGTTATCATTCGGACAAATGATCATTAGGACAAAAAAAGTTATGGCACTTTAAATTATGAATAAAAAAGTTAGGTAATACAATAGAGAACCAGTTCACACCGAATATTCCTCAACAGTCTCCACATGAACTCAGATTATAAACATAGTTATACAATAAAGTTTTTAATTGGCTGCACTCCTTGTAGTTTCCTAAGTTTTGTATCTAAATGCTACGGAGGGCGTTATAGTGATTGCTTATAACAAATGATTGTGGATTGATTTTTCTGCCTGGAGATACTGTTCTCGCTGATAAAGGATTCCCTTCCATTAAAACATGTGTTGAAAATAAGAAAGTTGTCTATGCCACCGTTTCTTCATGCACCACAATTTTCATCAGAGAAAATAAACGAAACATACAAAATTCATATTGGTCAACATTCATGTTACGCTGACAAACATTATTGATAGACCGGAACCCATGTTTTATACCTTTTATCATAATCAAAAATAATACTTTTGAAGAGATTTGCGTGACAGGTGACAGCATAAGTTTCCTTTACTGTCCGCATAGTGTCTCTTTTGTCGTTTAGTGCTGCCACCTATAGTTCCTGCACGTTCCCTATAGACATTGAATCAATTTGGACTAAGTATAGGTATAGTTATCTGTGGCAATTTTCATTCACACGTGCGGGAAAGTGGAAAAAATCGCACACGTGTGAAATACATTGCATGTTGTACCTAATCGTAGTGCGTTAAGGACCAGTTTTCGAGGAAGTGTATTGAAAATGAAATTTCAAGTTACGTAGTCAAGTTAATGATGTAAAATTGGTATTTTGATGGCATTTACCATTTATCTAGTTGGGGGTATTTTCTGAAAAATTGCGTAACACCATGGCAACGCGCTAAAGAGGGTAAATAAAACATTCACGGTTATTATTAGGTGCTGTTTTACGAAACCACCTCAGTTTACAAAGAGTTAGTACTTTGAGAGGCTTCCTTACTGAAAAGAGTTGATTTATTTTGGTCATAAACTTATTTAGACTGTTTTGAGTGTTTACGTTACATGTAAGTGTTGCGAAATCATGTACTTCCTCAAAACCTAATTTCTTATCGAAGTAGGTTATTTAAATGAGAGCAAGATAACTGTTGGTAATCAGCATATTTTTTTATGTTTTCGCAATATTATTTATCTCCTTGTTTAACGAGAATAACAAACTATTATGGTAGTAGATTCAAGCCGTGTGGTATCCGGCATAGTAGAATAGAACCAACCCATTACACTAACGGGTGTCGTATAAGGCGTAGACCTGAGAATGGGCAGCAGCATTTTCTGTTAGTCTTTCATCACTGCGATCTCCAATCCGCCTGCCAAGCGTGGAGACTACGGCAAATTCCTCCCATTATGGGAGAGGCTTATGTCCAGCAGTGGATGTTATGGGCTGTTGTAGTAGTAGATTCTAAATGATGCTTCAGTTTCAGGACTTTTGATTCTTAAACACTAAACGAAAACGTTTGAATTTGTTAAGATTAACTATTTCTGTGGATTACCTAGGTAACTACATGCCTGCCTGTTAACATTGTCATCAATGATGGTTTAATTCATGGATTTTTTTAAAGTTGTCTAGGCCTAGGCAACCAGTTATCGCTTTCAAACGATTGACATGTCTTCAGTAGCCTATCAAAGTAATCAATTTTTCAGATATCCTATCATTGTTATTATCGGTATATTACTTTGTTGGGTGCCCTTTTAGAACATGCAGAATTGTACGAAAGTATCCACTCAGAATATCATCAATAGGCCGTTAGGGTTGCTACACTGTTCTCCTTTGATCATGACACTGCCTAACCGAGCTGGTTACTGGTACTTCCTGCCGTCTATCAGCTAAACAATATAAACTATATTATCATTTATCACTCAAAACAGGATATTTAACCATGTTTAAAAACATGTTTTTGTTGTTTGTTTTCAGTGTTATTGATAATAAAAGTGACCATGTCAGTTTAAAAAGTAATATAAAAGATCGTTATTGTATTCCAGCGGGTTCAAGGTGGACTATCTCAGTTCTGCAGACATCAGCATGTATCGATTGAGTTATTTTCGGTTTACACTCGTGCATGCTTTTTACGTCTGGCTTTAGACATTATTATTTACGTTATTTATTAGGCTGTAGGCATCCATTTGTAAGCTTTACTACTTTGTTTACGTAATGGATAACTCTAGCTTTGTTGATTGGTTGTTTTATTTTGCATACATTTGTAGCAAGAAGCATTTACAATTATATTACTTGGCACTTAGTTACATTTTTGTGCAAAATATCTTCGCATAGTATGTGACCTTTTTACTGAAGATGTTTCTTCCTTTGTCAAGGAAAAACTGTAGAAACAATCTCTTGAGCTTAGATTAAATAATGTCCAGATTGATAGTAGGCCACTGAGAATTGAAGCCAAAAACACGCGGGACACATGTCCCGCGTCGTACGATCCATACGTCAGTCGCCTAGGAACGTTCCCCGCGTAAACTACGTCACGAGTCCGTGTTTTGATATTTTAAAATGAAGGTTTGTGTTGTGAAATGGTGTAGAAATCACACTAAAAAAAAAGGAATGTGCCACTATATATCATTTCACAAGTAAGTATTCAATTTCACTTTGTATTTCTTTGTTACCGCATTTTAAACTTATGTAAACAAAAAGTATAATTTGACATTACTGTCACGCCATATTTGTTGAGTGTTGCCAGGGGCATAATTTTTTTTACCCATTATTTGTAACTTTTAAAAATCTTTTCAGAACGAGAAATTACAAAAGAGTTTTATTTACTTAAACGATGTTTTTTTTTATAAATGTAAAAGCTTTGGCTTAATTACTGAATTCGAAACGCTTTGTCCATTGCCTCAAAGTCTCATTTAGAGTCAGAGTCAGATTAAGAGTCAAACTAACTAATGCCGGGTCCAGACTGGCGTAACGCGAATGTAACGATTACGTTTAATTCATGTCAACAATGTGGACGGCACACGAACTCAAAGCGAATTGAAAACGCGAATACTGAGTGCGCCTTTGTGTTCGCGCAAAAACCAACAGCCGATGGATCAACCGCGAGCGTTACATGTAATGCTCGCGGTGCCGTCCACACCTAGAATTCGCGTTACATTACACGGTGGATTCGCGTTACATTACGCTAGTCTGGACCCGGCTTAACGGTCGGACTCGGTCAGTTTCGGTCAGACTCGATCAGATTCGGTCAGACACGTTTAGAATCAGTTGGTCTCGGTCAGACACGTTCAGATATAGTCAGTTTCTTTTGAACTCGGTCAGACACGTTCAGGCTTGGTCAGATTCTGTCTAACACGTTCAGACTCAGTCTAATTCGGTCGAACTGGGTCAGACTCAGGCAGAATCGGTCAGACTCGGTCAGACACGTTCAGACTTGGTGAGATTCAGTCAGACTCGGTCAGACTAGGACAGACTCAGTCAGATTCGATTGGACTCGGAAAGATTCGGTCAGACACCTTCAGACTTAGTCAGATTCGGTCAGAATCGCGTTTTTTGTAGTTCGAAAGTATTTTATGAGAGCTCGTATTTCAGGCATATTTACAGTTCCTTTTTTACTAACTTTTAAATTACACAAATTAAAGAAATAACGTTGAAAATCACCAACCGTAATGATAAAAAATCATGTCATTACTGTTGATGATATATTTTACGCTTAACGTAAAATACTGAAAATCTCCCACATTTATGGGTAAGTCTCCGCCACTGGCATTACACGCACGTTGCACACAAACGCAAATCCGATACGTAATACACTCCCGAGCGCGGCGCTCACTCACACATATAAAAAACAGTAGCTTCACTTAAAACGTTCCGTTTTGTTTCGAACACGGAATCTGGACATTTTTTAATCTAAGCTCTTGAGCTTGTTACAACCACTATGCACTGGGCTCACATTGTGGATTATTGTCCAGTTTCTCTGATTGAAATGAGTCCTGTGTGGACATATAAAACCATTTAAAGCAACAACTATACTCATTCAATCTTTATTAGCTTTATTATTACTAGACTACGCTCGTAAATATTTAAATATCTTTAGGCATTACATAGGTATTAGTCGTCTGATCAGTTTGTCACAGAACTATCATCACAACACGGCCAATAGCCAATCATAATAGCGATTACAAAATGAGGTCGAATGTGGTCCGCTAGAAATGGCAAGTGATACTGATACCGACCGTAACGTAACGATGATGTTCCCAATAAATTATGTTTTATCTGAAATGTAGGTCGATGCGAGCTGTGGTCACCCATTTTTATGGCAACAATTTTTAAATATCGATTCATTGGTCCCGCCATATTTGTTTTTTGTCAGTAATACCTATCATAAAAGCTTCGAAGAGGTTGGTGCACGACTTACTAAAATTGGGTGTAATTTTGCATAGTATGTCATGAATAATTAATTACTTAAATTGACTTTTTTTCTAGCATAGAATGTAGTTTTCCTTCTCGACGTGCGTGGGTTCGTAACCAATTTATTATTATTGTAGATTTAGATTTTATGTAAGTATAATCTATACTAATATTATAAAGAGGTAACATTTGTTTGTAAGTTTGTATGTACCCCTACCCCCCTTGGTAATCTCCGGAAGTAATGAACCGATTTCAAAAATTCTTTCACCATTAGAAAGCTACATTCACCTTCAGTAACATAGGCTATATTTTATCCCCGTACTCCCACGGAAACGGGAACTACGCGGGTGAAACCGCGGGAAGTCCGCTAGTTTTTTATAAGACTGAATATTATTAGTGTAGCATAATCTATTAATAGTAGAATAAATAAAATAGAACCAATAATATTTATTTCCCTATTCATAGAGTAATGGTTACTTTGTGTTCACCATGAATACATTTATATCCAAACAATGAACACACGGGTTACAAACTACACAACGCGCATTAGTGTTAGTTTTTCAAATTGCCCATAACGTTAAGTCTGTTATATCATAATTACGTGTAATGGGTTTCAGGGTAAACGTGCTTAAGGCCCTTCTAACCCTAAAATTAGCAACTCTATTTGTGATGGTTCAAACTTCATTAGAAATACTGTTAGAATAAAGTTCTAATCAGCTTGCACTACAAAGCGGTTGTTACGTCAGTCACTGCGGCCAAATAGTGCGAAATGAGTGGTATTTTGCGATTTACAAAAAATCTATTGATTGGACTAAAAAAATAAAACACATAAGACCTGCTTTATAGTTAGTTCAGTTAGTATGCAAAGTTTCATGATCAAATTTGAAGTACTTTTTGAATCTCAGCGGTTTATTGTTTGATTTGGAGGTAACTTTAGATTTTTTTTCTATAGAGAAAAATTTATGGAATCGTATTTTTGTCACACATAGTAATTACCATATATTTATTTCAAAATTACTGCTGCGGTGTTTTAGGCGTAACGGAGGATGGAGGACATGCTAAACCATTTGAGGGGGTATGGGCTCTTAATACGGCTAAGTTTGCTGTAACAAATAATTTGAATTAATGCAGATAGCTACAGGCTTTCATCATCTACACTAGTATTATAAAGTTGTACAATGTGTTTGTAAGTTTGTAGGTATGTACGGGGTAATCTCCGCAACTAGTGATCCAATTCTAAAAAATCATTCACTGGCAAAAAGCTACATTATTCTTGGGTGCTTTATGCTATAAATAATATTTATATCATGCATATTAGCATGCATAATAATTATTGTGGACGAACTCGCGGGCAAAATGCTAGTATACAACATTAGACAAAACGGCAAAAAATCACGTTTGTTGTATGGGGGCCCCCTTTTAATATTTATTTCATTTTAATTTAACTATTTATTTTTAAATCAATATACAACATATACAATATTTCAAGCGACTATCTGTTGACGTTATTAATATCGGGCAAAAAACAGAAAAAAAATACGTTTTTTGTATGGAAGCCCCCTTAAATTTTTATTTTATTATATTTTTAGTATTTGTTGTTATAGCGGCAACCGAAATACATCATCTGTGAAAATTTCAACTGTCTAGCTATCACGTTTTATGAGATACAGCCTGGTGACAGACAGACGGACAGTAGAGTCTTAGTAATAGGATCCCATTTTTACCCTTTGGGTACGGAACCCTAAAAACAATATTGAATTTCCAATGTATTCTGCAAACAAGGCCAACATCATCTACGTCGTTTTACAAGGAAAAAAAACAGGATATTTAATGCCAAAGAACTAACAGATGCCATTTGCAAGATAAAATAATAAAATATTTTTCGTTTTAATGAGAGGTTTTCCTTTTGAGGTTTTAAAATAAAACTTAGTTTCCAAGAACTCTATAGATGACGTTGAACTTACTATGCCAAAGCCAAAACGCTTGAAAAAAAAAACATTGTGTCACGTCACATACTCTTGTTGACTGACACTTTCATTTGCTTATCCTTCCGAATATAACCAACATTTCTCGCGCTTTGTTAAAATCAGTTTTTTTAGGTTCCGTTCCTTGCATTATCATACTTACTCCTAGTGCCATCTATCCAGCGACTAGGGAAGAGCTAAAAAGAAAATCCCTCATTTGGACAGCAAATGGCCAGCACTTTACATCTAAGTAAAAAGGTTACAATTAACTAAGAGGCAAAATATAAATGCAGGCCGCTTTTCAGTAAAAACTTAACCAGATACCATTTTCGACACGTTAAAAAAAAGTTAATTAAAAAGAAATCATTAAATGGCATTTCAAAGTTTTTATACACCACCAAACTGCAAAGAGGTTGGGATCAAAATATTGGAATGGAATTTGCAAAAAGGTTACAATTTATAACAGTTGTGAGTAACCTCTTCATTTTATACGAATTAAATGTCAAAGGATTAACCTTTGACATTTAATTCGACATTTATTTCGACCTTTGACATTTTTTATAGCGTTTGTTTTTTATGATAATTCATTAGAATTATCATAAAAAACAAACGCTATAAAAAAGTATACTAATACAAAAAAAAAACAAAAGCTCCAATTACCAATACAATGAAGTCATCAAGTCATGCAAACAAACTTGAAATACCTACTTAAAAGGAATAAATATTTAATTTTGAAACAATGATCGAATTTGAAGACTGTGTTGTGTTTTTCAATAAGTTTTACTGACTTTTGAAATCAAGAATTTGCAGAAACTTGCAACATTAGTTTTAAATCTATGTTATTGTAACAAATATTAATAATTATTGATTGCGTGGACCGTCTATTGAAATCACTGTTTGGCAAATTAATATTTTTATTGAGAAATATTTTTTTAATAAAAAGATGACACACCTAGATTTCATTTATGTTAAAATTTAATTTAAATTAAAGTTCAAAACTTAATAAATTATTCGATTCACGAACAAAAAAACAATTTTCCAAAAAAACTTAAAATAATTGTTTATTTGAATAGTTGCTTCATTTTAGCACCACAACCATACATTTAGAAGAGGCCTGCAGGTGAGATTTATACGGACCGATGCCAACTATTTTTGGTATTCCGTATCCGTATCGACCAGTTCCATATAAAATACAAATGAATATAGTTCATGGCCCCTGCCTGTTGAGGTCAGGCACACGTCGAAGGTGAACCTACGGCTTATAAACTATGCAATCTAGTTTACTAAAGGCACTTTAATGAATAGGGACTATTAGTAATTATTGCACATTTATTATTACAGAGCTGAGGTTGAACTTGGAAGCCGTGTGGTATCCGGCAGAGTAGAATAGAACCGGCCCATTATACACTCACGGGTGTCGTATAAGGCGACAGGCGACTAATGTCTGAGGCATAACACCTTGCGCCTCCGTAGACCAGAGAATGGGCAGCAGCGTTTTCTATTACCTAGTCTTTCATCACTGCGATCTCCAATCCACCTGCCAAGCGTGGAGATTACGGCAAATTCCTCCCATCATGGGAGAGGCTTATGTCCAGCAGTGGACGTTATGGGCTGTTGTTGTTGTTGAGGTTGAACTTGGCCCATCAATTGTTTAGTAAACCATGTCTGATAATTATTAGGAAGTTCATATTTTTTTGTTTACTTGACAAGCCACAAAAACAAGACAAGTTGAATATTACATTTTGATACAATTGGAGAAAGTTTGTTATTGCATCCGAGGCGGAATTAACTCCCGAGCCGTAGGCGAAGGTGTTTTTGAGCCGAGAACTGCAATAACAAATGTCCAAGTGTGTCAAACGACGTTTTTCAATACACTTTTGAAGAAATAAAATAAAAGAGCCAAAGATATTTTTGTCATGAATTATCAGTAAACTATTATGATTTTAATTTTATTTTTTTCCGCGCTTTGCTTTCACCAGGTTGAACGAGAAGCAAAGGTATGAAGCCGCTAAACAGCCTGATATAAAAAAAATGTTTTTTTTTAAATATTTTTGAATTAGGAACACAAATAAATAAATGTTAATTTGTAAAGTAAGTATTAGTTTTACATAATCATGTTTATCTATGATATTCTATTTATAAACACGATTTGAATATTCGAAAAATAATAGGCATTATTGTTTTGCCGAAATTAAAAAAAAAAAACATTCACCTCCGACTATAAGCATTGGCATTATAATTATTGTATTTTTATCGACTAATTTATTGATTTATTTTAAAAAAAACATAATTTTAATTTAATGTGATTTAATTTTAATTGGACTTTTATTTTATTGTTAATTTTGATTGTGATATTGATTTTAATGTTGACTCAATTCTGATTTTTATTTTTATTTTTTTTATTTTAGATTTTAATGATGAATTGATTTATGTGTGGAATTTAACTTTGATTATGATTTTAATAATGTAATGTGAATTAAATTTTAATGTAATCTCTATGCAATAATTATGTAAAGTGAGTTATATGGGCTAATGCCTGAAATAAACGATTATTATTATTATTATTGAACCAATTTGGACTAAGTATATGTATAGTTATCTGTGGCAATTTTCATTCCCACACACGTGTTGGAAAATGCAAAAAATCGCACACGTGTGAAATACATTGCATGTTGAACCTAATCGTAGTACGATAAGAACCAGTTTTCGAGAAAGTGTATTGAAAATAAATATACATCTGTGCAGGCCCATTCATAAAGGTTGTTAATTTTTTATACTCGTACATTTTTATCGTGACATTTTTATAGAATATAATTCAATGATAGACTAATATAATTTTGTTATGTATGTTAATTGAACTAAAAACCTAGTTCTAGCCGATGATAAATAGGATACACCTAAGTTTAACCACCGGTGTGCGGCTGCACCTAGTTCTAGCCGCTATGATGAAGGCTAAACCTAGTTCTAACCGAAGATAGGAGGATACACCTAGGTTTAACCGCATATGGCCGGCTGCACCTAGTTCTAGCCGGCTAAAACTAGGTGTAGCCGCACTTCGGCTATTAGCCGTAACATATACATTCACAAGTAAAACAAAAACAACCAAATCCAATGACCATTGACCAATCGTCTGCACTTCCGTGCGTCAACGCATATTAAGTTTTCAGTTTGCATTATCATTGGCTTGTCATTAGGACATATCATAAATATCATGCATATTATAGGATACTTAAGGTAGTTGCATCTTGTTGTGATTGAAAAGTAAAAAAGCAATTATTGATTTTTAAGCCACTTAGCACTTCTTGTTGAGGTATTCCATGAAGCACACCCAAACGAAGCGCACCCAGACGAAGCACACCTAAAGTATTCCACATAGCACACCCGTGGGTGGGCTTCAAATAAAAATTTAAAATAATTAATTTCCTATTCCACGAAGCACACCTACGAATATCACTCGCATAGTGCGAGGACTAAGAAATTATATTCGTAGGTGTGCTTCGTGGAATAGGAAATTAATTATTTTAAATTTTTATTTGAAGCCCACCTACGGGTGTGCTAAGTGGAATAATTTAGGTGTGCTTCATCTGGGTGTGCTTCGTTTGGGTGTGCTTCATGGAATACCTCTTCTTGTTAGATATTTAAATTATAGTAGCTATAAACCATTTGCTATACGATGGTAATTTATCAAATAAAGCTTTTAAATAAAATAAAAAATTCAACACCACAATAATGATTCACAATTAATGAGTAAGAAAAGATTAATTTGCTCGAGACTGCATATAAATCAAACGAAGAATACAATTATACGCCTAGAAAAAGTAGAGGAATAAATCCAGTTCCTACTCTTGTGTCAGAGTCAAGTGACATTAATGACACCAAGATTAATAGCAGTATCTCATGGCCCGTGTTGCCAGCAGTTTAGGCGACAGAGAACAGGAAACAATTTTCCAACGCAGTGACCATGTTAATTAAGTCGATGACTAGTCATACAAATATAATTTGCTTCGGACACAAAGTGATTGACAAAACCATGTCAACCCCTTGTGGGTTAACTAAAGACGAAGTTAATCGATAGTCAATCACACTAGCGAGCGCACTAGATATATTTAATACCTTCAGTGATTGCACGTTATTGACTATATGACCGTAATTACACCTCGACTGTGTTAAAAATATTTTCCAAATCGTTTTTTATTACGATAATAGCCGGTTTGACGCAACGCGAAAATCTAAAAAACATTAGTGACACTGATAATGCATTATAATGATGCAAGCTGACATAAAAATTACAGGATTCTGTGGAAATCTAGGTAATGTTTTTGAAGTGAAAACTTCTTTAGGCGCGTTAAGCACTTTTTGGGTGAAGGAAAAACATTGAATTCATCGTCACGTAACGTAACGTGCGGTCACGCTTCGTAGCCGTTCGTAGCACTCGTAGCATCCGCTACGGCGTAGCACCACATAGGCATGCGCGGGGCATAACCAGTGCTACGACTGGGGCGGGGCCTGTGTACTTTTTGTTTTCACTTCTATCGGCAGTCCCCAAAGACTGCTCCGATTTTTGTTTTTTATTGCAAACCAGACAAAGGTTATCTTGTTGGCTTGTGGCAAAAGATAAACATGGATAGCAAGTCGGGGTAACGCTCGCTCGAGTAATTAGACAAATAAATACAAAATTGTTCTGGCAACCGATTGATTAATTCGCAAAACATTATAATAATTGGAGGAAAACATCACGGTTGGGGTACCTTGTTTACTCAGGTAAGGATCTTCCGTTCGAAAAACTTCGTAAATTATAATTATGATTATTCAGTTAGCCACTCAGCTTGAAATATATTCAAGGGTAAAAATAAATTGTTTCATTATTTCATAAATCAACTAATGTTTCGATCATGTGTTTGGATATAATTAGCAGTCTGGCAAACGACCACAGCTTATCATGAAAGTTCTAATGTCAGTTACATACATATAATGAATTAACTGTTACCAAGGTGGTTGTCGTGTCATGGCTGATGCGCTGCACTTTTGCTTCGACTGCGGAAAGTAATACGGCTTGTATTAATGGGGTAGATGACACACCAATCAATTGAGATACTTTTCAAGAGCTGTCAAAACGCGGTTCTCTCATAGATTTTGTATGGCAATAGCCAACTGTGACGTCACTGTTTTTTCAACTTAATGACTCGACTATTTATTGATTTCAAAGCAACTAAAAATCGAATTTGGCAATTAATTGTAAATAAATCAGGTTTTCAGGCCCAAAATAAAGTGTTTTTTTAGAGATTGGTGTCTTAGAATTATTGTTTTATGGTGTCATCATTATTAATCGCCCGGTACAACGTGACTTTTTAGGCTACAGGCTGACATTACCCTTCGCTATTCCCTGGTCTGGATACCTTGGATGCAGTAAAGGGGTTCCGAAGATAAAAATCGCCAAGAGACGTATTGATATAATCAAAACGATTTGTCGACATTATATTTAGTACCTACATCGAACTAGATTTAGTCATTGTTACAAGAACCCAGTTTTGTAAACAAAGGCGCATTTAAATGAAGACGGCTATGTTTGGGACACTTAGAAACGACCTTGCCATTTCTGTAGATGTACACTCAAAATGAATGTAGGCGCCAAATGGAGTTCCCTTTCCGGTGTGTTACGGAATTCAACATTTTGGTGCATGTAATGTAGATTTAACTACGTTTTAGATGTGTTTGTTACGCTTTCTCCTCGTATGGGTTTATATATAACAAAGAAAGTGTGAGGTTTGTTCTACACGCAGCAATTAAAAAAGAAGAAAGGAAATGTCTCTGTAGCATAAGGTTTTGATAATACTGTAATTAAGATCTATATACACATACATGTCCTTCTCATTACCAACATCATCATCATCATCATCATCATCATCATCAGCCTATTAATGTTCCCACTGTTAGGACACAGGCCTCCTCTCTATGAGAGGGAATGGGCTATAATACACCACGCGGGCCCAGTGCGGATTGGTAGATGAGAGCAGTGGTGGCCCAGTGGTGGTAGCCCCGACTTACGAACAGTAAGTCGTGGGTTCGAACCCAGACAGGCGCATTACTTTGTGTAATTTATTTCATCACCAATGCTCTTAAAACGGTGAAGGAAAACATCGTGAGAAAACCGGCATGTCCTAGAACCAAAAAATTCGAAGACACATTACCAACATCTTTTTTTTTTCCCAACTGTGTTGGGGTCGGCTTCCACTCTAACCGGATGCAGTTGAATACCAGTATTTAGATAGATTGCCTATCTGACCTCCTCGACTCAGTACTGAGTAATACGATACCCCTTGGTAAGACTGACTGTCAGACTTTCGGGTCACTGATTACTTGTAACGACTGTCAAACATCTACAAATGACAACGGAGAGCAATGGCTTAATCAGTACGTAATGAAAGGTCACCCAGCCACAGACTGACCTTGGCAGCGCTGCCTAACCTTGAATATCGGCCCGTGCAGCCCTCTATTATTTACCCACGAGCACCTCCTCTAAGTTATCTGAATGTCAGTGATTTATACAAATGTGGCATCTTATCAGTGATACTAAGATAGTAAAATCTAAAATGAAACCGAAAAGCTATGTCATCAACCTTGTTGAAAGTCGTTGTTGGAATACGAAACCCTTTGAAAGCGATTTACAGTTGTTTGGCTCAGGTAGCATGAACCACGTTTGGTTGCACGCAAGCACCAGATGAATCATATTCGACAGTATGAAATTATTATTGTAACAATCACACAGCAAGGCCAATTGATTTCAATACCTGACCATTTTTTCTTATTTTAATACAAAAATGATTGCCCTGTCTCCAAATCAAAACACCCATAAGCACCGTTACGAATATGCATGCACAGGGTGCAACAGTCATACTTCCTCAATTTATTATGCATTAGTTTTTACGTCACCGGCCCACTGAGCAGGTGAATCTAATCTGTTGTCAATGGAATACATTTGTTTATATAGTGGGCAATTACGATCACTTGTACCTACTCTAGTGCTTAAACAATAAACATTATAATAATGCTGATAATGCTAACTTTGTTAGCAATGACTGTTTACTTAGGTTTAGAATCTTTGTATTATTGTTATTATAACGTGGGTATGTTTATGGGGAGGAAAATTTTATATTACGATTCTTTTTGTTCTCTGCAAAATGTCAGACAGTCGAAATAAGCCTGGGTAATTCCTAGAAAAAAAGTTGGAAAGGCGAATTTAACTCGTTTGTCGAACATTTCGTGTAGGTGGTATTTATGTATGTTTATTGTTTTTAAAATAAGAGCATTTTAAGCCTTCTTGTGACAGACTGCCAACTCTGATGAATCGATAAATCTTTAACGTATGTGCCTTTGCAACGCAACGGGAACGGAAAGGTATTGCATCTTATATGATTTAGCACATTCTTGAATTCAGCCAAGGTTACTGAATGCAACTGGCGTGAAACTAAGTTCTTTTTGTCGGTAATGGATGGAAAACTTTATTCGATAAAATACAAATAAGCGGACTGGTAAAGTTTAACGATATTATTACTTATGCGGTTATTAAAAAAACTAGCTTTTTATAATTTTAAATTATGAAAATTTAAGTCATTGTGTTGTTCTAAAACTTGTTTAAGTTTTACAGTTGTAGTTTGCGGTAGGACTGGGCCAACTGTATCACGTTTGAAAAGACTTAGTTTAGCCAAAAGATAGCTTGTGAGCCTGTCTAGATTTTACATTACCTTAATCCGCTGATTCTTTAGTGTTAGTGCAAAAGTGTCCCTAGTTTTGGCAACCACCCCGTCTTTACTTAATCATCTGCTTGGATGTTTACTAATAATTAACACTTTAGTAATTTGGGTTTAATTGTTCGAATAGCCAAATCTGTATTGCATATCTTTTTGAAATCTTTACAGACTTGACCGCGCCAAATTACAGTCGTTTCGTTCATGCAAGTAGTAAGAGTTTTTATTCAAAGATGCGTTATGCAAGACTGACACGGTCGCGGCCGTGAAAACGTTTTTTTTTGGCAATGTCTTTGAAACTGACTTGCAGATTTGTGGTTATAGTTGCGTTTCCATTTTAGGGCTGATGCCCAGATGACTAGTCCGATGACATTGGAAATATCGTAAAACATACTTGAATTGTATCATAAGGTGCGCCATTTTCTCCCACGCTCAATTACGAAAAGGAAAGTTCAAGGAAAATTGATTCGGAGAACTTCGCTAAGTGGGCCGAAATAAATTTATTAACTAAATAATTGAAGATGAAGGTTTCTAGGTAACGTTTATTGTTGTATTAAAATATAAATGAACAAGTCGGTAAAAAATAATAAATAACGAAGAAATGTTGTTGTTTGCTATTTTCTTTACGCAGTTCCTAATTAGTTTTCTCTGTGAAGTCAGATTAACATTAGCGATAACATGGGTGTTTACTTATTCCTTACACAGGCTTACCAAGGGCGGTATTAAGTTATTCAGTACTCGAATTAACCCGGATTCATTTACCTTGAGACAACAAACCCAAAACCTTCGCGTCAACCACATTGTCCGCATTAAGACATATTTATAGGCCTCCTTGCATATGTTATATTTTCGTAAGATGATTACATATAAGATTAATCAGCTTCTTGAAACTTATGGCGCAAGTCTCAATCGTACGATGACTCTGTTTTGGTAAAGTTGCCACATTGAGGTTCACACTTTTATATTTTTATCTGTTTTGTAACGCAGAATTTCGTCGGGGAAACGAATTGTGATTCGTGAATGAACCTTTACTTTTGTCTGGTTTGGTGGTAGCAAGGCCTTTATTAATCCAAACAAATCAGTAACACTTCCCGAACCCGACAGATGAAATTGTTTCCGACTCCTTCCTCAATAATATGAATGCTGTCAACTAACAATGAATTGAATTGAACTGCGTGATTCACTGCCGGCGACAATGGAGTCACTGCCATTGGCCCCTCCGGTTGTTGTGTTTGTATTACTTGCTCAATAATACGATATGAATCAGCTGGGGAATTTTCTCTTAACAATGTTTTGAAGAGGATCGGACACGTGACAATCACTGTCAGCTATAGTTGTTGTGATGGGTACGCCCGGTGAAATGTTTTGTGAAGGAAGTAGACTAACAACCAGCAAACTGAATTTGTCAAGTTCAGTGGAAATGTTTTATGCATTCGCTCAAAAGCTTGCCCTCTAAGCGATTAAGTGACAAACATGAGTTTGACCCAGTTTGTGTCGCTTGAGATCATTTGTCATTGCCCTCAATGAATGCTTACACATAAAGGTTTTTAATCACCATGGGTAGGTAACATGAGACACATAATAAATTAGCTTAACGAAAGACAAAGTACTCACTCTCCGGCGTAACATCCCGAAGCACGATCCTGGCCTCTGCTTCAGCCGGCATGGTTACCACAACTTTAAAAGCTTCGCGATCGATTTGTACGTTGACCCTAAAGTTAACACAGGGTCCTTGACACGTTTAAAGAGCTGGTGTTTATATCGCGTGACAAGAATTGACTTAGGAATGGGTTTTATGTCATGTTTTTATTATGGAGTGTGACGGAGTGTGCGGGCGTGGTGAATGCGAGCGACGTCGCACAAAGCTCGGCGAGGACTGAGCGTGGATGGCAGCGCGCGCCTCTATTTTCTCCGCGGTCCTATATTATCGCAGGGCTCCTCCACTCGCTACACGGTGCCTCCGTATTGTGGTTACATTAAGTTGAGCTTGGCGCGCTTGTTATGTTTTGCATCATGAAGGAAAGTGTTTGTGCTGAAACTATCTAAGGCAATTCTCGACTCTCTCAAGTAGCATCGTTAACTGTTTTGCCATAATGTTTCACCACTAGCTTTATTATGTTTCAGATTGAAGTTATCGTAGTAGAGACGATTCTATGCTTAGAGAAACATCTCATTTTTTTTTGTTTACTTTGTTTTGCATTGTGTTTGGTTTTGTGTGATTTTTATTTACTTTGTTCTGCATTGTGTTTCGTTTTTGTAGGTGTGAGTCAGTGGAAGTTACGAGGTGATTGCTTCCGACTTTCAAGGACTCAAGGAGTCTTGCGTTGCGACGGGCGAACTCCAACAGGTGGAATAATAACAACATAAGGAAGTTAAGTTAGGAGTTCCTGAAAAATAGGAATAAGAGATAATAATGCTTGGGATTTGTCTTTGACCTTTCCTTTGATTCACTTTCTTCCAATCGTCATTATTGTGAAGTTAATGTTTCTTGTTATTCTTACCGAGTGTAAGTGTAATTAGCGTCACAATGCCAGTTAAAGTTGAAGGTGTCAATTAATGAGCTAACCAGAAGTAGTAACTGCATGTAAGGTTAATAGGTAATTAAGTAATTAAACCATTTCCTGTAGGTAACTCGATGAAGTTTCGTGCGCTTCAAAGAAATGTATATAAACAGTGATTAGTGCAGTTCTGTACCTAATTGTAGCTAAATAATAACGGCCGCACCGAAGGCTTTTCAGGGTTAAGCCGCGCTTGCAAAGGTTGAACAATGGATAGGTGACCATCGATTACATATCGATATGCCTCCGTGTCTCAGAAAGCATTTTAAGCTGTTGGTCCCGACTATCATTTGTAGATCTTTGACTGGTGTCATTATAGGTAGTCAGTGGCTCTAAAGTCTGACAACCAGTCTTACCAAAGGGGTAACGTATTACTTAGTACTAATTGTGTTGTGGAGGTCAGATAGGCAGTCGCTCCATGTAAAATACTCGAATTCAGCTGCATTCGGTTAGATTGGAAGCCGACCCCAACATATTTGGGGAAAGGCTTCCTAGGTAGATGCTGATGTAATTGAGGTTCGATGATATCTTAAGTGAATGTAATTGGACAGGTGCTTATTATATTCCCAGATAGCTAACTACGTATACCTACTCTTTAAATGCACCTACCAGCGCAAATAAATCTTAGTCGGTTACCTGTATGTCCCCAGCCGTACCCAATCGGGTACGGTGCTTTGTTATTTTAATTGTGTCTGTAATTGCGGGTATCGAAGAGCTACGTTACCTGCATAATCCACTATGTATTTTCTCCCATAAAATTAACATAAAATAATAAAGGATTAGACCATCTAATCTGTGGAAATCTTACACTTACTTACTATGTGTGTTTCACCGACGTATAAAGTTGGTTGTTGTTGAATCCTTGTTCGTTGAATCTTGAAAATATTTTTACCCGTCTCATAGCGAAGAATATACAGTGTGTAAACAGACTCTTCACGAATCCGTCAACCAAGCATTCTGTACATCAAACTAAGTAACTCTACGCAAACGTGTTTGCCGGGAAATCCCTTTTTTTTTCGGGGTGACTAATCACGTATTTCGGTTGGACTCAATGTAACACACTTAAAACATAGTGCTGATGGATGGAATGAATAGTACTGGGGTCGTGAACTCGTGAAGCTGTTTAAAATAAAAAAATATATAATAAAAACATGTATTAAAAAAAAATAACTCGTGACTCGTGAATGATTTTGAATTTTGAATTTGAATTTGAATTTGAAAAAGTTGGAACTTTCAACTTTTTATTATAAGTGTATATGTGTATTAGTATCAATTTAAGTATATACATTCTCGTTAACAAGAAGTTAGTTTTTTAGACATTATTTTGTACCCTATCACTATGTTTTCCTATTTAACCCAAAGGTTGACTGGTAGAGAATGCCTTGTGGCATTAAGTCGGCCTATGTACCACTCTTGTACATGAAGTTTAAATAAATAAATAAATAAACTATGACCCCCACTATCTCCGTAACTAGAAGGTTCCCAGGTATGGTCTAGCTAGAACAAAAAAATAATCGCAATGCGTAGAGAACAAGTGCCTTTCGGCTTCGTTAAGAGTCTTTTTACACCCTATAAATGTTGATGGATCGAGAGAGAGAGAGAAACTCCAAACAAAAGATGGGTGGATTGTGTGAGGAATGATATGAAGGAAAAAGGAGGAAATGATAGCGTGACGATTGTCAGGGGAGAATAGAAGTGAAATGAAATGAAAAACGTATTGCGTCGACCCCAAATTAACAAGGGCAGGAAGATTTTGATGATAGCCGTTATCTACGCAATTAGGACATGAAAACAAGTAACAATGAGCAAAATATTAAAATGCCATTGTACGGGACAACTACATGATAAGTTGTGATAGAGTTTATAATGATTTTATTGATATAATGCTATAGCTAATTGATACAGTGATCACTTATGATAGAATGATTTAAGGATATCGAAATGGTACGCGATAGGTATTATTATAATGAGTACACGCGGCAAAGACCGAACGCGAACTAAAGTAAATTGCGCATGCGGTACAAAACTGCTTATTTACGGGTGGACCGTACAGCCATTTTGAATTTTTGAAAAATTCCTTTCGCAATGTAAATCATGGGGAACATTGTGTATAAGGGTGCCCTCTGTACATTATTATGTGTACCTAACCGATTAAATAAATAAAAGCAACGCTACAGGCGTTGTAGGATATTAAAAATAGATGTCGTGAAAAAATAAAAGAACGTATGTAGTTTGACCTTCTCTTTAACCAGAAGGTTCCAGGTACCAATAATGGTCCCAACCATTAAAAAAAAAACATAATGACGAGGAGAAAAAGTGACTCTTGGCTTCAATAAGCGTCTTTTTACTGCCGTTATAAGTAGGTTATAAGTAGATATGCCATGAAGCAGGTTGTAGATAGTACCAAGGCAACTTTGAATCGATGCCAGGTATACGTAATTAGGCGTACGGTCAACTTCAAGTCATTGGTGTGTATGTGAAGTACAAAGAGTCAAAGACACCTTGCAAGGGTCGGAAAAAAGTACAAAAGAAAAGTTTTAGATAAATCAACAGTACTTAGCTTAACCAGTTTTTTCTTGTAAAACGCCTTGTTGGATTCTTTTCGTCAGGGGTGACGAACTCGATTTTCTATCTACAAAATGAAGGGCAAATTAGTGGGTTATTCCCACTCAAATACATTTTGACAAAATTATGCTAGCATTCTTGGCTTCTTTTATATATACTAATACTAATAATATTATAAAGAGGAAAACTTTTTTGTTTGTTTGTAATGAATAGGCTCAAAAACTACTGGACCGATTTAAAAATTCTTTCACCATTCGAAAGCTACATTATCCACGAGTAACATAGGCTATATTTTATCCCCATACTCCCACGGGAACGGGAATTACGCGGGTGAAACCGCGGGACGTCCGCTAGTTCTTGATAATGCTTTGTCGGGCTTTATCAGTGGTAGTTGTTAGTCTGGTTATTGTATTGATTAATAATAGATTGGTAAAGTTCATAATTCACTTGAGAGCCTATCGTTTTCAAAGTATTTCACGTTTTTACAACATGTTCAACTGGAAATATCTAAGCTTTTCCGTATAGGTTATGTCAATCCGATATGTTACTTTTCCACGCACCTACCTATTTAGCTGACATCAAGATTTAAGTCATGGAAAGTGTTTTGATTTGCTGTTGACATTGTTGAAAGCTAAATCAACCAATTACCGCAGTTGACACTCGTTTGTTAGCTTGTTTTTGTGTTGCCGACAACTTGAAAGCCTTGTATAAGCTTATTTATTATAAAAATTGTTTAAATCTGGTAGGTGGTCACGTGATAAAGATCCACGAGCCATATGTTTGACATACGTTAACCAAAGGTACCCTAGTAATTATACTATCCGCGCAAAATATCAAAGTTTGTTTCGTAGTAGGTATTATAAAGTCATGTTCTCAACAAAATATCCTGCTCGCATCTGCGTCGTCATTCAATTCAATGAGGAAGAAATGCATGGCATGTCACCTGCATTTACTTGAGCCCACTTTCTTTCAAGATTCAGGGAAAATAGACAATTCATCGAAAATCCAACAGTGCGGTACATTATTTCAGGTGGGCCTAGTTTTAGTGTAAAAGGCATTAAAATCGCAAGATCTATGATATGGATAGAAAAATCAATGAATATTCAGTACAAAGATCAATTTCGGAACCGACTAATTAGGATTTTTATAGCTTCCTATTATAAAAACTGACATTAAACGTAACAAGAAGTTAGCTGTGCGAGTGGCGTAGCGGGCGTAGTAAACAAATTTTGATGCAGGGCCTCATTAGGACTCTAATAGGGCCCTGTATCAAAAAGTAGATTATGAAATAACTATTGGACTTAATTGAAGAGCGAGCGAAGTGAGCTCCAAAAGTATAAGCTTTTTGGGCAGCAATAAGTATTTTTTTAATTAATTACTCATTACGAGCCTCAGAACAATACGAGTTTGAAGTTATAGGAAGATTTTGTACTTATTTTCCAGCATGTCAGAGGCCCTTATTACTCCGGGGCCCGTTGCATTGCTACGGCCCTGGCCGTGCGTCAAACTAAGAAGTAGCAGTAAAATAAATAAAAAATGTTAACGTAAGAAAAAACTGCACTGAGATAAAATCTGTTTTGTTTTGTAGATTCGCGACTTGGCCTTCAGGTTTTGTTATACCCACTTCTTGCGCAATTAGCCTAGTCTCTAGACTAGTAGGAACTAATCAATAATACGTTATAGAGCTTTCATTCATATACAATGCGATGAGTCGTAGCCTTATATGGCTAACGTAGTAGTAGTAACGGCTGCGGCGGTGTACAAACCCATCCAAGCACTTTGTGTACAGAAATTATTTCATCACGAGTGCTCTCACAACGGTAAAGGAAAACAGTAAGGAAACAGTCATATCTTAGATCCAAAAATTCGAATGTAATTCGAATTTCGAATGTAATATGTTGTGTCGACCAAAACGGTCCTCTCCTTTTCACAGACAGGCATGTGTCCCAGCCGTGGGAACACTGCAGGCGTACATAAGATTAAAATATAATTACGTTAAATCCTGTTATGTGTTCAACGTAAAGACAATATAATAACAGCCGCTCGGGTCGATCTTCGGAAAGCACGGTAAGCCGTAGGTCCCGGCTGTAATTTGTTGATCTTTGGCAGTCGTTACAGGTAGTCAATGGCCGAAACTCTGACAAACAGTCTTTTTTTTATTTTATTTTATTTATTAGGGAAAACAAACAGTGACACATTACATTAATATAAAAAACAATAATAACAAGTATGAGTAAATGTGTTACCAACAACATTTTCCACGGAATACATTAAAAATACAAGCTTTACAGACCATGCAAGTTTAGACCTACAAACTAAAATAATTTATAAAATATTGGTGTTATTTTTTTATGAGTTTTTAATTTATAATTTAAAACGATTACTATATATTTAACTAATTTAACACAGAAAAAATAAAAAAACAAAAAAACAAGGTATGCGAATAATTATGCCTAATCAATGCCAAGTGTTTTCATAATTACATTTTTAAATTTACCAGCAGAGAGAGCAAACATGTCAACATCATTGAAAAGTTTGTTGTAGTTGCTGGTAAGTCGACGCAGAGGTGCCCGCAGACCTGCGTTATTATGACACGAGCTAACGGCAAACAGCGGCCTTGCACGCACCCCGCGGCATACTGTCGTTCTAGGAACGATGTAACTTATTTTATTACGAATATCAATACAGTCATACACATTATTACACAAATCAAACAAAAATACCATCTCCAAGAGAGTGCGTCTAGATTTCAGATCAAGTAATTTATACTTTTTAAGTGAATCATTATAAGATACAGATGTACAAAAGCAACGGTAATGCATGGCTTTTAGAAATTTTCTTTGAACCTTTTCAATACGATCTGAGTATTTATTGTAAAAGGGATTCCACACCGGCACTGCATATTCAAGCTGTGATCTGATAAGAGACTTGTACAGATATAAATAGGTAGATGGGCGTTTAAAGTCCTTCGCGGACCTCATCACAAAACCGTACATTCGATAGGCATTATTGACCACTTTATCAATGTGGGCATCAAGGTGAAGTTTATCGTCGAGAAGAATCCCGAGATCACGGACAAGTGATACCCTTGATAATGAAGTACCGTCTAATGAGTAAGGGTACTTGAGAACATTCTTATTTTTCGTGAAGCTGATACAACAGCACTTAGATATACTCAGCTGCAGTTTATTAATCTTGCAATACTCACTAAAGCGATCCAAATCCTCCTGTAGTAATCCGCTGTCCTGCAAATCTTTGATGGGCCTGTAAATCTTGAGGTCGTCAGCATAAAGCAAGACTTTAGAGTTTTTAAAACAAGACGTGATGTCATTTATAAATAATATAAATAATAAAGGTCCTAAAATCGAACCCTGAGGCACACCGGAACTCACATCAATAGTAGTGGCAGAGCTGAAACCATTAATTACAACTCTTTGAGTTCTATTCGTGACGTATGAAGTGAACCATCGAAGTAAATCACCACGTATGCCGTTAAAAGATATTTTATTCAAGAGCAACTCATGGTCAACCTTGTCGAATGCTTTCCGAAAATCCGTATAAATGGTATCCACTTGAACACGAGAATCCATATTGTTAAATAAGTAATCCGTAAAGGCCACCAAATTTGTTGTAGTTGATCATTTTTTGACGAATCCATGTTGTTGCTGGAGAATGCTGTGATGTAAAACAGGATATACTTTATTGTGGACTAACCTCTCGAAAAGCTTCGGCAGTGCTGACATAATAGATATTGGACGATAGTTCTCAACATCTTGCGTGGAGCCCGACTTATAAACTGGTGTTATATTAGCGCTCTTCCACACCTCGGGGAAAATTCCTTGTGCCAGTGATTTATTAAATATAACGAGTAAAGGAGCACAAATATTTTCAGCAGTAGCTTTAAGAAAAGTAACTGGTAGGCCGTCCGGACCAGGACCTTTTGTTGGGTCTAAAGTCTTAAGTGCACTTAATATCTCCTCTATACTCAACTCTATTCTACTAATGAGGGAATTGTGCTCAGAATAATTATAACACGTTGGAACATTACTCCTTAAAGTTGGTTGTTCATAAACTGAATTAAAAAATGCAGAAAAAAAGTCACAAATCTCTTCGGGATCATTAGTGCTCTTGTTTTTGTATGTCATGTTAGAAGGGATTCCTGTAGAAGACTTCCGGTTTGCAATGTACGTCCAGAAATATTTTACATTATCGCGTATGCCGTCCTCAACAGAATTCATGTACTTTTTGTAGCAGTTTGTGCATTCGTCATGAAATCTGGATCGGTATAGAGAGAACTGTTCATAATCAGAAATATTGTGATAAATCTTCCATCTAACCCAGGCTTTAACCTTGTTTTTATATATATGTACCAGAGATGGCGAAAACCAAATCGGGAATTTCGGAGATTTAGAATTGACTAGTGGAACATAAGATTTTATTAAGCCAAAGATAATATTATAAAATGTATTTAATGCTATGTCTACGGATTGTTCTGACCCAATCTGCTCATTCCAATTGATTTTACTTAATTCCTCATTTATCTTCTCATAATCACCCTTGGAATAATTAAACCTTTTCAATGACTTTCGAATCATTGTTGTTTGGGAAGATTTATATGGTATTAATACACAGAAAGGTGGGTGGTAATTGTCTAGTTGCAGTAAATAGTCAGTGGGGGGGAAAACAGAGCAATCATGGTTACTGATGGCCAGGTCTAATAATTTTCCACTCAGATTCTTTACAGTGTTGTACTGATAGGCGTTAAGGTATGACATAAATACTCCAAGATGTTCACAAATAGAAGAATTACCACTACAAATTAGTCCCGATGATTGTACATTGTTAGTACAGGGAGTCCAGTCAACATCAGGTAGATTGTAATCACCCAAGAGATAAAACTGTTCAACATTAGTGTCGCCAATTAAAGATTGCATGAGATCGAAGTATTGAACATAGACAGATTCAGCCGTTCTAGGCGGTATATAGGCCGCCCCGAAGATCAGGTTCTTTCCCCTAGTTGAGCCGGGCAATTTAAGAAGAACGTATTCTAAGTTTGCCTCTAGAGTTACCCGAGGACTAATCCTTACCGAGCGTAACCCCTTCAACACCGCTATGAGAACGCCACCTCCGTCTTTTTTATTGGTGGCTGTACGGTTTCGGTCACATCGATGTACTGTGTAGCGAGAATCTATGAACTCATTATCAAATATTTCAGGTGTTAACCAGGTTTCAGTTAGTATTATTATATCGTAACAATTTGCTAGTATATTCATGTATAAAATATGCAGTTTAGTGCGGATCCCTCGACAATTCTGATAATAGACAACCAAATTATCCGCCATTGAAATAGTAAATTATGCAATAAAATATCAGGCCAGCATTACACGTTTCAATTTTAAAATAATGTGATAATAACAAAAGAGACAATAACAAATGTTTTAATTCGAACAAGTGCAGCAAGAAAAAGTTACATACAAACATATAATTCTGTAAGAAATAATTAAATATTAACAAAACTCTCCAATACCAAGCAGTGACTGTGCGAGCAGCACAGCATAACAGTTTAATCTTAGTATACATTTGAAAACACTTACCATCAAGATACATTAAAAACATGCTTTCTACTAATCTATACTTATAGCTGCCACAGCGCAACAGTTGAGTAGCAGTTACGGTGGCAAAGATTACTATTTGAGCTTGAAGCAGCTGATACAAGTCTACTTTATATAAATTAATGTTGAAAAACGCTTTGGTTCCTACCCTATACCTTAAAATACAAGCCAGAGGAAAAAAAATACAAGCCAGATGTAATAAAATACTTATATAACTACTGATTACATGCAACCAAAACAATAACAGCCTTACAAGCTTAATAGTTCTAAAATCTACTATATTTTTAATGTGGCCTGATCTTAGCGACGTCTTCTTGAGATCTAATTGCGAACGATTGTGCTCCTTCTTTTTCCCGAACGAGAATGGTACCATGTTTGACCCATAGAAACCGATAATTGTTCGCTTTAGCTGCGTCCCGGCACTCACGAAATAACTTTTTGTTTTTAAGAGTGAGATGTTCGTGCATATAAATAGGGACTGACGTACCTGATAAGCCCAGTTTTTCGGTGTTGAGTCCCTTATTTAACCGGTTTGCACTTAGAATATTATCCCTTAACATACGTGAAGTCAGTTTTACAATAATATTCTTGGGTTTATCATTATCTCGGTGGGCGTGTGGAACCCGGTGTATAGATGCTATGTCACTCTGCTTTAAATTACAATTTATAAAGGCACCAATGTTCGTCATGATTGCAACCAGGTCTTCATTACGCCTTTCAGGGATATTACATAATTCAATGTTGCAGTTTCGGGCGCTCTGTTCTAGGGTATCGATCTTAGCAACAAGTTCTGTTATCGTGCGTTTAGATTCAGTGTTCGTGTTCTCATGAATCTGTTTACTAAAATGAGCAACTTTTTTTGAGATATCAGACTGTTCATCACTAATAAACTGGATCGAATGCTTTAGACAGTCAATTTCTTTCGTGACATCATCATATTTAGTGCCCAATACAGAGACACTTTCTTTAATTAAAGATTGCTCAGCACGTAGTGATTGAAAGTCATTTTTAATATCTGTTGTGACCTGCGTAAGCGTGGCTAGGTCGCCTTTTATAGAAGCTACGTTGTCACATATCTTACTAATATTACTCTCTAGATCGCACCGCCATTCATTAAGGGTATTCTTAAACTCAGCTGCCAATGTTTTAATTGCTTGCGACCATTCCGATTCCGGTTGTTTACGTTTGCGCGTCGCAACATGTTGTTCATCGCTAGTTCCAGAGGTAACGTTTAGTTCCGAATCCGAGTGAAACTTATCAGGTGAGCGGATCATCTTAAACATATTAACCGGTAACCGAGTAAAGATATTCTTTTATTTCTAATACAAAGCACAGAAATAATCAAACTGTGAATATTCAGAAAACAACTTTTTGTAGTTAGCTGGGTTCGAACTCAAGCCGCACCGCGCACAACGGCTATGACAAAAAGGCGAGACGGTCACCACTCGACCAAACGTGTCAATATCTTCGTGTCGAAATTAACGAGCTGTACCTTCTTAAAAGAAGTACTTCTTTGCAATTGAGGACAGATGTCGCTGCTAGTAGTCTCGGTCGATGTTTGTGCTCGATGAATGACACTGGATTTTAACGTTATAGGTTATGTTCATTGCACGTTTTTACTACATACGTAACTAAAATTCCGTCCGCTGAGTGGTATTTGGTGTGTTGTTCTTGATCCACAGGTTGAGTTTAGCACTTATGAGTTTCACTTTTCACACCTTGTTAATTGTTCGTTGATTTCAAACATTCTTAGTCTTACCAAAGGCTTTCGTAATATCCAGTACTAAGTGGGTTGTGGAGGTCAGATAGGCAGTCGCTGCATTTAAAATACTGGTATTCGGCTGCTGCATCCGGTTAGTTAGACTGATATCCGACCCCAACATAGTTGGGAAATAGCTAGGCAGATAAAGTAAAGACTTATTCGTATGTTTTCTTATAATAAAGTATACTTATTTTTTTATGGTCATGATTCAAAAACCTTTTCTTCATATAACTTCCCACAAGATGACCTTTCCTTACAGTTCTGAGTAATCGTATTTGTGTTTATGCTTTTTCCGTAAACTTTAACCTTTATTTGGCCCTCAGAATTAAAACTGAACTGTTAATACGTAACTTTTATTACCACACGTATTCCGCAAAGGTTCGGTCTAGCTTTTACCTATGGTTATGGACTGACTAAGGACACCGGAACCTGACATTCATTACATTGTCTATCACAGTCTGTTGAGACGTCTGCAGATTGTCCGTACCGGTATGATGAGAGAACATGTACTCAAAAAGTTTTGTTGTTGTTTTTTTTTATAAACAGGGAATATGCATGAAATACAAAGCTCTTTTTATTTGTGAAAAATGCCTTGCATTGGCGTCTACAAACATTATGACACTTAATTGTTTAAGTTTCTAATATATTACTTATCTTACAATTTACTGTTTTATGTAGCATGTTTTTGGTGAAACGGAACGCACTCTCAAACGCATCGTCCTTGGTAGCGCCGGTATTAACGTCAAAGTTCATTGTGTCAAAAAACATTTTTATTTGAAAAGTGCTTAAGTTTTACTAAAATTTTATTATACCTACTATTGTTATTGTAATTTTTACTTGATTAAAGAACATACAATTAGTAAAATTATTTTATTAAGGCCAAAAAAAATAGGTGTAAACAAGGCAGATTGTGGAAAATGACGTCACATCATGGCCGCGACAGCGGTCGGACGTTTGAACTGTCGTAGAAAATTGTAGGAGTTTAATATTATTTTTGTGCGACAAGCAGTAGTTTAACTTTTAATACTTTTTTTGGGTTGATAGTACTGTGTTTTATTAATTTAAAAGTGAATAAAAAATTGCGTGCATTAGCGTAACTCGAAAGTTGCTTCCCAAAAGGTGGTAGAATACAGTTCTAACATGCTAAAAATAGGCCTTATTTCTGTCTGGCACTATGAGTGTTCTAGTTTGGACATCTATGTTGCGCCTTAATTATTTCCTCTATCAACGCTCGCGACGCGACCACAAGGAACATCGAGTCACGAACTGCTGCAATAAGACCAAAATGAAGTCTTTCGTATATCATAAATCCCTTTTATTTACTATGCGGATGTAATGTGCATTACATACGCATTTAAAAACTATGAATAGAAATATATAAAAAAAGGAAAAAATAATTACAGGGCTTCAATAAATTCGTCCGCTTCGCCATCAACTGGACAAATACCCAGAAGGCTGGCACCATTGCCACGTTGTATTTTAAATTGATGCAAGTATGTTAATACAACTTGTTTCAAGGAATTTCCTAATCCACCCACTTATGTATCTAATTAAAAAAATAGTAAAATACTACTTTATCTAGAGCACCGCTATGACATCTGGCGTACAATAGCTAAAGCATATAATGGTTTAGGAATCTTACTACAGCGACATCTATTGGCGAGTAGCAACACTATTAAGCCAGCCGTCCTGGTAAAGTAAATACAGCCTTCAGCCTGCTGCTCACGGCGGCTACGAATGTGCAGCGTCTGCAGTGGTTGTTCTTAAATTGTCCGCTAGGGGCGCTGCTGGATGAAGTTGACATTAATGTTATGGTCATTGAACTCATGTGTTTGTCTTTGTTACATAATAATAAATTATTACCCACTACTTTAACTTATTTATATAAATTATTACGTGCATTTAATTTAACATTATCAGGACTTATAAGTACTTTTATTTTACGCAGTATAGCACTGGTATGTTTCGTAACCAGGTTTTTGGGATACAGTTTGGACAGGACAAACGGTTACCACGTGTTCAGTGCATTATTCGAAGCCCCACAAAATCAGCTTTTTCATACATTTTAACAGTGTAGGTATTGCACTTTTTTAGGAAACTGCTGATTTTTTGTAAACTACTTAGGAAAAAATCCAATGTTCCTTCCACCCTGTATAAAGGCCTCTGGATCATCCAGCTGCATAATATTAAAACGTACACTAAAGGATTGGTGGAAGGTAATGGTCTTCGTTTATAGGAAGATAGATTCGGTAATGAAGACGATGCAACCGCAGAAGTACATCTCCTGCATTCCCTATATCTCTACCTACCCGCAATGCCTAAGTACTCAGTTTCCTTGAAGCACTTACGTGGTTACTTCGTAGCGTCTATGTGGTTACTTCGTAGCGTCTACGTGGTTACTTCGTAGCGCCCACTGTAACGTTACATTTTCCTGGATAGGATCCACAAAACTGTAAGGTCACTGAGCACTCACCTACCTAACTTTCAGTCTGGAGGGGAGCACTATTAAAAGAAATAAAGGGGACGAGTTATAAGAATTTATGAACAAAGATAATCTAAAGGCTGGAGCTACTTAATTACTAATGCCAGTGAAGCTTGTAACAGATCTACTTGATCCTATTAAAATAAAAGGATAAGCAGACTTGTTCAAATACAATTTTAATTTAGGAAAGATAAAAAATACAGCTAGTTATAAAAAACTACCTAGCACGCACTCAGATTTAAAGTTTATGCACTTAGATGGACAATAATGAGTTTACCACACTGTAAGAACGGGAACAGGCGTCAGGGTAGCAGGTCGATACCGGAGTAACCTTGAAGTTGTGCTCTGAAGCAGTAGAAACGGCGGCAGCGCAGATCTCAGAGTTCACTAGGACAGCTCAGCAGCAAGACAGTGCAGAACTCAGGGCCAGACGTAGGACAGCCCTGCGAGACCAGTAGACGGACAGGCACGTAGTGGGAGTGGGGTACGTGGGAGTAGAAGTCCCAGGAGAAACTTTCGTTGGATCCCCTGGACAGTTTAAGAATCTCACCGCCAAAACCAAGCTGCTCTCTGATACCCTCAAATCAGATTTCCGAGTCGTTTTCCAGCCGTCCGTCAGCTCGTTTCTCCCAAAGTAGTCTTCTTCTTTTTAAATCTTTCTTAGTGTCGCCATCATCTCAACTGACAAGTGTAGTCGGCCAGGACATATCCATGAGTGCGTAAATAATTTTATAATATAATTTAATATTAAGTTATTTAGTAAACAATCGTAATAATCTTATTAAAAAGAGTAGGTAAGCCAAATAAGAAGTCCAAAAAGAAATACTAGTGCTAGTTTTTTTTGAATTTTGAAAATAAATGAGTGGGTTCGAGTTGATTTTACGGGGGGCGCCAATTTGTAACAGATCTACTTGATCCTATTAAAATAAAAGGATAAGCAGACTTGTTCAAATACAATTTTAATTTAGGAAAGATAAAAAATACAGCTAGTTATAAAAAACTACCTAGCACGCACTCAGATTTAAAGTTTATGCACTTAGATGGACAATAATGAGTTTACCACACTGTAAGAACGGGAACAGGCGTCAGGGTAGCAGGTCGATACCGGAGTAACCTTGAAGTTGTGCTCTGAAGCAGTAGAAACGGCGGCAGCGCAGATCTCAGAGTTCACTAGGACAGCTCAGCAGCAAGACAGTGCAGAACTCAGGGCCAGACGTAGGACAGCCCTGCGAGACCAGTAGACGGACAGGCACGTAGTGGGAGTGGGGTACGTGGGAGTAGAAGTCCCAGGAGAAACTTTCGTTGGATCCCCTGGACAGTTTAAGAATCTCACCGCCAAAACCAAGCTGCTCTCTGATACCCTCAAATCAGATTTCCGAGTCGTTTTCCAGCCGTCCGTCAGCTCGTTTCTCCCAAAGTAGTCTTCTTCTTTTTAAATCTTTCTTAGTGTCGCCATCATCTCAACTGACAAGTGTAGTCGGCCAGGACATATCCATGAGTGCGTAAATAATTTTATAATATAATTTAATATTAAGTTATTTAGTAAACAATCGTAATAATCTACAAAATATAATGGCTAAACACATATTGATAAAAATAATTTAAATTATACAAACCAAAAAGAGAAATCATAGAGCTAGACCATAGACTGAGCAGAAAGAGATTTAAAAAACTAACTGACAGTTTGACAATTTGACGCTTGACGTAAATATCACAACATGAAAATTATAATAATATTTTATTTCAGCTATTTCCAAGTTAAAGAATCGTATTTAAATCGATTTGCTGAGTGTAGATATATAAATAAATAAAAGCATGATAAATAGTATTATGAATGGTGAAAATGAAGCGTAAGTATAGCATAATACTATAAGCTGGCGGAAAGTACTGAAGATGAAACGCAGAATGGAATAAATAACTGAAGAACGTCCGTCTTCAGACTGTGGAGGAGGACCGAGGAACCATCAAATCTCAGGCCGTAGAGAAGGGCCGAGGGCATCTGTCTTCAGACGGTGGTGGACGGCCGAGGACTGTCAATCCTCAGACCGTAGGAGAAGGGCCGAGGGCATCCGTCTTCAGACGGTGGTGGACGGCCGAGGACCGTCAATCCTCAGGCCGTAGGAGGAGGGCCGAGGAGCATCAAATCTTCATCAGGCTTGTGTAGCTCAAACATCAAGGTTTCCAGGTGTTCTTGGTGCGGCACGGAGAGAGGCCGACTTAAAACCGAGAAAATAAGGGAAACTGCCCTTTTAAATATAATTTTATGGAGCTTCTCAGAGGTGTTACTGCTCTCAGCTCTGAACGTAGACTGCCCATTCCACCACCAGGCTCCTGTCAACTCCAGATATTTACATTTTAAAATTAGAAAATTATTAAAAAGAAAATCGAATGAGGTCGATGTGATTTACCTATACAACCTACAACTAGCTCCAGCAATAAATTAAAAATAAAACTAGGGTTGCCACTAACTGACATCACAAAAGTAAATAAAGATTTAATAAAGATAAAAACTTAAATAACTTGAATTACAAGGTAAAAAGGCCAAAGCCGTTGCTAAGCCTCCAAGAAATGACCATGAAGCTACCTAGGGAGGACGAATGCTTAAATTTTCAGGTTAATAATATCCAAAAATGTTAGTAAAAAAAATATGTAAAAGACATACACATTACACCACGTGATTACTTCGTAACGTCTACGTGGTTACTTCGTAGCCCCTGCTATAGCTGCACGCAACGGCTATGCTGTTCATAAATCTTATTTATGGTTAGATGAACGAATGCCCGCTCATTCTTTTTTGGAGACAATCTTTTTCGAAAAGTCTTAATAGTATTGGTGCAAACTATCGATATTCAAGTCTTCCAATAATATGATGTGTTTTTCAACAAGCTATAGGTATTTAAACAAAACCATTCTAAGAAATCCTTACATTAGTGTGTACTTACATACTTAAATCACTTGTGTGTTTGAAGAATAAGTTATTTCCCCATATATACATTTAACACAACGCAGGTAGCTAACATAATAACTATTTTTTCCCATGTTAACAAATTGTCAAGATTTTATCAATATTTTCATGTAATTTTGGAGTTATGAGTACTTATTGTTTGTTAGAACATTATACTTAAATCATAAACATAGCTCTTTCAATGACTGCTGTTAGTATTTACTTATTTAAGATTTTAAACAGAAAAAAACATTCTAACGTTTATTTCATGGGTTTTTTAATTAATGCAAAAAACGTTCAGTTATTTAAATATTATATGTGTATCTACAGGGTGTAAACAACCTCATCATGAAGCCGTCAACCAATAATTATGTACATCAAACTAAGTAATTTTACGCAAAAGTCAAAGGCTCGGAAACGACTTTTTTTTGGGTTGAAAAATCGGGTGTTTAGTCTTAACGGACCGCTGTTAATTCATTTTGGTCCGTTCAGACGTAGACAAAAAATGTTTACGTCCGAACGGACCGGTGTCAAAAAAAACAATGAATAAATAATCATAAGTTTAAAGGTACAGTCGCATACATTGTTGTTGTTTTCATTGTTCACGTATTGAAGCCTAAGGTCTGACTTGGCTAGTTTTCAAACGAATAAAAAAAAAAACATTCTTTATGAGCGTAAAATAGGGGATGAAAGTTTGTATGAAATTTATTCATTTTTGAAGTTAGAATTGTAAAAAATTGTAGATGACCTCATGCATGGTTAGAAATAAAAGTATACTGTGTCACTTTTTCTAAAATTCAAAAATTACGGAGTTTCATACAATCTTTCATCCCCTATTTTACCCCCTTAAATAATAGTACATTTTGATACAAGTGGAGGAAGTTTGTTATTGTATTCGAGGCGGAGAGCCGAGAAATGCAATAACAAATGTCCACGTGTATCAAACGTCGTTTTTCAATACACCTTTGAAGATATAAAATAAAAAAAAAAAAAAATTGTCATGAATTATTAGGAAACTATGATTTAAATTTTCTTTTTTTTCCGCGCTTTTCTTTCGCCAAGTTGAAAGAGAAGCAAAGGTATAAAGCCGATAAACAGCCTATATGAAAAATATAAAATTCAAATATGTTTGAGTTTAGAACACAAATAAATGTTAATAGATCCACCCCAAAAAAGTACTAGGCTGGCATGAGTTCAAGGTGGTATTTATTTTAAGAATCGGTCATGTACCCCAAAAGTACAAAAAGTACTAAGCTTAGGTACCCGAAAAAGTACTAGGCTGGCATGAGTTCAAGGCACTGCAGACCCACCGTACCCCTGGCCGTACCCCTGGTGATACGGTGGGTGTGTTAAAGTTAAACGCTACATACACGCTATAGTGTTGTAAAGTTGTAACACTAGTTAAAACCACTTCTGACCCTCTAGTAGCAAGACTTTTCGAGATATAAGAAAATTTAGAACCTGCTACGACTCCATGACGCGTGCTCGCTTCGCGAAAACTTCATAAATAACACTCTTTGACTTCTGTCCCCAAAGTGCCGGGCCTCCACCGGCCTCCTTCCGGCCTACGGCCCGGTGCCCATGCCGCCCATAGAGGATTAAAAAATACAACACTATTACCTGGTTTAACTTTAAAAAACCCACCGTACCATCAGGGGTACGCCCAGGGGTAGGGTGGGTATCCAGTTCAAGGTGGTACCTATTTATTTTAAGAATCGGTCTACTAGTAATGAATACAATTATATCATTTAGATACCATCTTGGATTCATGCTTGCCTAGTAACATTTCATTTTATTTTTTTAACTTTTGCACCCGAATGTACTTGATGAAGTTTGTTCATTTGTTTTTTTTGACACCGGTCCTTTCGGACGTAGACATTTTTTGTCTACGTCGGAACGGACCGCGGTCCATTCGATTTGGTCCGTTCAGACTAAACACCCGAAAAATCATGTTTTCTGG
The DNA here is from genome assembly GCA_905147715.2 of Xestia xanthographa. Classification (NCBI taxonomy): domain Eukaryota; kingdom Metazoa; phylum Arthropoda; class Insecta; order Lepidoptera; family Noctuidae; genus Xestia; species Xestia xanthographa. Next base: position 8,506,446 of record LR990655.1, read on the forward strand.
TAGAACTCAATGTAACACACTTAAAACATTAAGCTGTTGGATGGATTGAATAGTACGGGGGTCGAAGAGGCGTTTAAAGTAAAAATCTTACAATAAAAACTTGTATTTAAAAAAAACTTGTTAAAAAGTTGTAACTTTGACCTCCAATATCTCCGTAACTAGAAGGTTCCCAGGTATGGTATAGAACAAAAAAATGATTGCAATGTCGGGGAGAACGAGTGCCTTTCGGCTTCGTTAAGAGGTTTTTAACACCCTTGTGTAACACTTAAGTAAGCTAACAAAATTAGAATGGATGCTTAATTTTAGCGTTAATTTTCCTTAACAAATGGAATTAGGTATAAAAGTCATATATGAGGCAGGCATGTTCAATTGTTCATGTACCTACCTAATACATACATTTATCTCAGAAGTTATGGAATAGGTACATACCGCACGCGCATAAGTATTAATTACCTAATGTATCTAGTACTTACTAGTAATGAATACCTGGAAATAGCACAATGAAGCTAACGCAACATTCAACTGAATTAATTGCTAAAATAATGTATAATTAAGTACTTACCTGCAATTAGCATGTAGTTAGGAAAACGATTAATAGGAAAATTTTACTTAAGTGAATATAAAGTTTTACTCTGCTAGTATCTTACCTATAAAACATCTCATAGATGTACCATAATATGTTTAGGTAAGAACAGGTAATTTAATTGCTCTCATAAATTAGTCCAGCAGTTACCTACGTACTTTTTAACTGGAAAGTATTCCGTATTCATTAACTTTTGAATACTTTCAGGTTACCTCACCTTTTTTCGACATATCGACTGGATTGAATAATATTAAACGGGGGAAAATATAATGACCACCAAAAATAAATTTGTGGCCTAAAATATCAATTGATCACCAAATTTAGTAAATTGAGCACCAAATTTAAATGAGGTGGTTGATGACAAACTAGTTTTGCTCAGGCCGACTTGGGGCACTCCGACCGTTATTTTTTTATATACCATTCAAAAGTAGGAGCTCCGTCGACCGGGTCTCCCTCGACTCGGATGCAAGAGCATTAACAGTTCAATTTCTGGTGGTCATTAACTAAAAAAAAATCAGAGCAGTCTTTGGGGACTGCCGATAGAAGTGAAAACAAAAAGTACACAGGCCCCGCCCCATTCGTAGCACTGGTTATGCCCCGCGCATGCCTATGTGGTGCTACGCCGTAGTGGATGCTACGAGTGCTACGAACGGCTACGAAGCGTCACCGGGCTTGCAATATCCGTTGATTTTTACTATCCGGATAATACGGATATCAATATTTTACTATCCGGATTATCCGGATAATGCGGATAATACGGATATTTTTTAATTTTTATTCTAAATAAAACTAATAAACTTTTGCAACACGTTTTAATCAGTCTCTCAAGCAAAATGACAAAGAAATAATAAACTATACCAATATTTCAAGTAGCAATCACATAAGAAAACTAGTTCACTCTCTAAAATTATACAATAAAAACCCTCTTCTCTTCTTCAACCCTTGGCCACCTAATTCTGAGTGTAGGTCTCTTCCAAATCACTCCACTTTTGGCTTTTTTGTGTCATGGCTATCCAGTTTCTTCCGGCCACTTTAGTGAGATCGTCTGTCCGCCGAGTCGATTGTCTTCCCACATTCGTCCGTCCCGTCCGTGGTCTCCACTCCAGCATTTTCTTTCCCCATCTTCCATCCAGTCTACGGCATATATGGCCCGCCAACTTCCATTTTCTTTTTGCTATCAGTACCGCTATGTCCGTGAGTCTCGTTCGTCTCCGTATTTCGGTATTTCTCACCCGGTCATAGAGGGAGATGCCTAACATGGCTCGTTCCATAGCTCTCTGAGTGACTTGCATGCGGTGGATAGTGTGTTTGGTGAGCGTCCAAGTTTCAGCCCCGTACGTCATGACTGGGAGGACATACTGCTCGAACATGTGACGCTTCAGGTTTATGGGCACCCGCTTCGACTTGAGTACGTCGGACAGATTACCGAAAGCACCCCACCCTAGTTGGATACGGCGCTTGATTTCGCGGTCTTGTCCGCTCATTGTTAAACTCAAAGTCTGCCCCAAGTATACGTACTGCTTGACTTTTCCTATTTGCCGGCCATTCACTAGAATGTGATCAAAAATAAAAACCCGATACCGCACAAATAATTTGTATCTATTCTTCTCATACTTAAAACAATTACAATTAAAAATGAGATCTAACATTTATCACAAAATCCTAATCAAATCAACCTATTTAAAACATAATAATTAAATAAAAATATCACTTTAGAACAAGAACTGGTTTTAAGTGAGAAGCGACCGTGCGTGCGATACAATACAATACAATCTTGAAAATACGTGCAGTATGGATGTAAGTTTAACTTTAACAAGTGGTCAATGTTTTTATGATCTCTGTAACTAAATTGACTTATTGTGTTGTGATTTGTAAAGTGAATAAACAATTGCAAGAGTGATTAGCTCTATATTAAAATAATAAATAACGTAATATCAGTTATGTACTTTGCAGACGACAGCTTTTTATTTAATATTTAAAATAGAAATACAACTATCCGTCTTATCCGAAAAATCCGGATAATGATGCAAGTAAAATCCGAATTTGAAAATCAACGGATATCCGGATAATACGGATATCCGGATATCCCGATTGCAAGCCCTTCACCGCACGTTACGTTACGTGACGATGAGTTCAATGTTTTTCCTTCACCCAAAAAGTGCTCAACGCGCCTAAAGAAGTTTTCACTTCAATAATTTTTGGTTCTAATTTCACGATAAAATGGGGATAGATTTTGGTGGTCATTTACTAATTTTGACAATCAAAAGTGTTTTTTTTTGCCGTTTATGAGAAGAGGTTTCAGGGGAAACGGAAACAAGTCTCTGAGTAGAGTTATGATTAACAGTTTATTCGTTAGTTTACACTTTTACAATAAAATAGTTCGGAATCTAAGTATTTCGCGGACAATGTCGGCGCGTGGCGTCACGTAACGACTGGCGCGGGAGGTTGACAGAAACACGTACATGTGCCTTGCGCGTAAGCAGCGAACTGGCGACGCCGCGCGCCGCGCGCTTCGGTCACACGCTTGCAACCGCCACGCGGGAAAGAGAGCAAGCGATATCATTCGGTGTAACGGAGCGGCACGCGACCGCGGGACGCTCTTATTGGTCGGTTCGTAGGTCTCTGGGTTGCTATATACTCCCCCTCCAGTTCTGGAGAGCGCCCACGCTCCTGGACTGGCATACAACCAACATCAGCATTAGCTGGACGTCCGCGTTTTCGTTTAGGATAAACGGGTTTTGGTAAGGAGTCGTCGCTACCTCGGTAACGTGTAAGGTCTTCAGAATGATATTTCCCTAAATCTACATCGGGTTGTTCCGTACTCGCGATGGTGTACGTTGTTGGGCTTACCTTTTTTGTGATCTGGTAAGGGCCATCTCGACGAGGGTAGAACTTGGAAGTGAGGTCTTTTGACCCCCTGCTTAACAAATGAGATTTAAGCATGACTAAATCACCTACCTCGAAGGCGTCAGATGGTCGGCGCGAAGCGTCGGCGTACTGCTTCGTCTTGTCCTGCTGGATCTCGACGCGTTCACGAACAGCTGACAGTGAATGCAGGAAGTTTTCGAGGTAAAGGGTCACTTGTGGGACAAAGTTTTCTTTGACTGTGATGGCACGAAGGTCGTGAACGACTTCTGTGGGTGACCGCATCTCTCTACCAAAAGTCAAATAAGCCGGAGACTTGCCCGTTGTGCGACATTTCACGCTATTGAGAGCAAAACGGATCACTGGTAACTTCTTTGGCCAAGAGGTGTGGTCATCCGCCACGAGATGGGCCAGCATTGCCTTAAGGTCGCGGTTTTTTCGCTCGGCAGGGTTAGCTTGTGGATGATACAGCGGAACAAAATTTTGTTTGATGTCTAGGACTGACATGCATTGTCGCATTACTGCGGAAACAAACTGGACTCCGTTGTCCGAAATAATCCTGCGAGGTAAACCGAACCGCATGAAATATTCCTCGATGAGGATATGAGCACAGGCCTCTGCTGTTGCTTCCTTTAGAGCAAACAGCTCCGTCCATCGGGTAGCAGTGTCTTCTATGAGAAAAATCCACCGCTCCCCCTGGTCTCCTTCCGGCAGTGGGCCGAACAGGTCCATGGCCAACACCTCGTTCCGCTGGCTCATGACTGGTGTTTGGAGTAGGCCTGGAGGTTTGGTGTCGTTAGCCTTATACCGCTGGCAGTGGATGCAGGCCAAGACATAATCGGTGATTATTCTCCGCATCCCTGTGAAATAATACAGCTGTGCTGCTTTGTGGTAAGTCCGATCGATGCCTGGATGACCAGCTGTTTGAGAGTCGTGTAACTCTTTCAAAATAGCTGCAACTTGGCCGGCAGGTATGACTAATTGCGGGGATTCGCTATTGGAGTCCGGATTGAAACGGTACAGAACTCCTTGATTCATGAGGTAACCCCTTTCTAACCATCTTTTAGATGCAACGTCATCAGGTCCTTCTAGCTCTTTAACAATCTTAACCACTTCAGGGTCCGATGCCTGTTCTTGGCGAAGCTGACTAGGTGTCTTGGCGGGTAGATCGCAGATAACAGAACATACACCGCAACTGTCGCTTGTATCGCTAGAACAATTTGGTCTACTTAGCGTGTCTCCAACGACATTCGCCTTCCCTGGGGTATATTGGAATTGGATATCAAACGATTGGAGCTTTAGAGCCCAACGGACTAATCTGCCTGCTGGTGATTTCAGTGATAACAACCAGCGAAGAGGCTGATGATCACTGCCAATCACGACTGGTTGACCGTCTAGGTAAGGCCGATATCGCTCCACCGCCCACACTACAGCGAGTGCTTCCCGCTCTGTCGTTGAATAGTTGCGTTCAGCTGCGTTGAGGAGTCGGCTGGCATATTCGATCGGCCTTTCCTGATTGCCATCGCCCTGTAATAAAACTGCGCCTAAGGCGTAGTTACTTGCGTCAGTTCGCAGAATGAAGGGACGATTGAAATCGGCTTGCACTAGTATTGGAGCTGTGGTCAGTAGACGCTTCAGCTCGTTCTCGTCGACGCAGAAGCGGATACCACCATTGGACTTTGGCACCATCAGCGCAGGTGAACCCCAAGCCGATTCACATTCTTCTTTAATGTTGTCTCGTAACATCTTACCTATTTCAGCTTTCATCAGCTCCTTTTTCGAAGGATTTAGCCGGTAAGGAGGAACAGCAATTGGAGGATGCTCACCTGTATCAATGCGGTGTTCCGCATACGGTGTTGGACCTCCCCCTGCTTTGAAGACGGGTGCGTGCCTGGTGAGAACGGCAGCGAGCGCTTGTCGCTCAGCTGGTTTAAGGTGAGTACCTTCATCGTCCCTAAGTATATCTGTGGAGGCGCAGGACACGTCACGCGAGGTAGGTTCGAAGAACAAGGTATGTTTTACTGAATCAAAGTTACTAAAATACCAGACTTCTTTGGAAAAATCTATAACTACTCCCGCGGCGGTTATAAAATCGATACCTAACAACGTCTCGTTATTTGTTGAGTCGGGAAAAATTAAAAAAGGGATCGTTATACTCGTAACTGCCGTTTCTAAGCACACGTCTAACGTGGTGGTAAGTACATCCATCGTACGGATTACACCGTCGGCAAGCTTAACTTCGCGTGTCGAAGAGCTGAGGGGATGACCTTGACGTAGAAGGAGAGTATATAGCGTATAGCCCGCAATGCAATGTTTGGCAGCCGTATCTATCAACGCGGTACCGGTAAACCCTAAAATTGAAATTTAAAAAATTGGTCGTAAATCGCGACCAATAGAGGGTCCCGAACAATCGTTACCCAAACATACATCGGTTAAACATAAATGAGCATTTGATTTTACATTATTACAAAAAAAATATTGAGAAAAGTTTTGCCCATTATTCTTTACATTTTTACAAGAAATATTGCGAGAACAGTTTTGCCCATTATTCTTTACATTATTACATGAAATATTGCGAAAACAGTTTTGCCCATCATTCTTTACATTATTGCATAAAATATTACGAGAGCATTTTTGCCTACTATCCTTTACATTATTACGAGAACATTTTTGAACATTATTATTAGATTTTTGAGCATTATTATTAGACAAAGATTGTGGAACAATATTGGCCCCTTGTATGGGACACAAAACACCGTTAGCACTTTCACACACAATTACATTATTATCGTTATCGATAGGGTTAAAAGAGTCGGACGCGAGAGATTTAATCGAACAGAAACTTTGACCACTAGATTGTTTATCACTCACACCTGGACTCTGCGACGCCTGTAACTTACGGCATTGCTCCTTGGCGTGGCCGAACTTCTTGCAGTAGGCGCACGTAGGCCGTTGCCTCCTTGTGGAGTCCTGCTTTGGTGGACAAGGCGCGGGGGGCGCGGCTGGAACAGGCGCGGACGGGGCGGGCGGTCTCTGCGCCGCGGCGGCGCCGGCGTGCGCGCTGTCGCGCGCTCTGGCGTGGCTGTTATCACGGGCACCCGCGTTATCACGCGAGGCGGATTGTGTAGACGGCGTTGATGTTGACGGCGGTTGTGTTCGCCGCTCACTCGTCGTGTGTGTCATGACGGTTTTATGGTCGAACGAGTCTTCTACATTCCGTGCGAGGCGGAGTAAATCACGGAAGTCATGACATTCTTCTCTGCGTAACCTTTTCTTAATTCTGCTGTGCAGGAGACCGTACGTCATATCTATCTGCGCCGATTCTGTTATATCACCCTTGGGCAAGCGTGCGAAAAGGGCGCGAACGCGTGCCACGAATATGTCGGTGTTTTCTTTGTCTTGCGGCGTAGAAAATATTTCAATGTATATTCGATGAGGCGGTCGGCGGTCACCAAAGGCACTTATCAAGTTATCCTTGGCTTCTAGCCATGACGACACAGAGTATTTTATGCCTTGCCACCACGTAGCTGCTTCGTCCTTGAATAAGTAGGCTAAACCGCGTAGGATGTTTGAGTCCGTAACTTGCGCGCAGTCACTATATGCCTCAATCGCGTCTATGAATGCTTCAACCGACTCTTTTGGTTGGCCGGAGAAGGTTGCTCTGCAGCGGGCTAGGGTGTTGTGCCCTGATAGCGCGAGTGACTCCGGGGTGGATGCATTCGCCCGCGACACCGAGGTGAGCAACTCCCTGAACGCTTCTGTTTGAGAGCGCTGGAGAGAAGCGATAATCGTCGCCACGTTTTCATTAGAGAACGTAGCGTTTGCATCGGCACGCGGTGAAGAAAAGGCGTCGTCGCCATCTTGGCTGGCGGACGCCGCTGGCGGCGTGTTTGGTCGCGAGAGGACGGGTAATGCGTCGTTTGCATCATCTCTCCGAGTCAAACTAGCCGCTCTGCTCCTTGTCACTGGCATTTTGTTCGTCACCTCAAAACGTTCACTAGGTAGACACTATGCACTCCCTACTATTGTCACACGAAAAACACGTTGGAGCGCCACATATGAGAAGAGGTTTGAGGGGAAACGGAAACAAGTCTCTGAGTAGAGTTATGATTAACAGTTTATTCGTTAGTTTACACTTTTACAATAAAATAGTTCGGAATCTAAGTATTTCGCGGACAATGTCGGCGCGTGGCGTCACGTAACGACTGGCGCGGGAGGTTGACAGAAACACGTACATGTGCCTTGCGCGTAAGCAGCGGACTGGCGACGCCGCGCGCCGCGCGCTTCGGTCACACGCTTGCAACCGCCACGCGGGAAAGAGAGCAAGCGATATCATTCGGTGTAACGGAGCGGCACGCGACCGCGGGACGCTCTTATTGGTCGGTTCGTAGGTCTCTGGGTTGCTATACGTTACATTTTGCTAAATCTGGTGGTTTGTTAATTGGCGCAACATATCTTCATCTTCCATACTTCTCTATCACTCGTCATCTCAGTAGACACCTCCTTTCTTGCCATATCGTCTTCCACACAGTCCATCATTTCTTTGGTCTTCCTCTACTCTTATAAAGGGTGCCATTTAGAACCGTATTCTGGTATGCAGGATTTTAATCGATAATCGATAAATATAAATAAAAATTTGAACTGCTCCATACATTCTGACCGACCGTGTGATTACACATTTGTAGGAAACAACTGTTTTTTTTAAATTACCCATGCAAAATTCTTCTGTGAGGAATGATGTACTGAACTGTTTGTGCGTTGATGTCTTCCACCGTATACACAGATATAATGAGGGTGATGTAGTGTTTCCCTACGTACCTAAGTACTTATCAGAAAACGACCTTTCACCTACTTGTTTTCCAACGAGTTTTCCAGAACAAAATCAAACACTTCACAGCGATCGGGAAATAAATAACGAAGAATTTTCTTCTTCGAAAACTTTTATAAATTCGCGCACGAGTTAGCATTGGGATGTTATTTTAAAATACTTTGTAATATTGCGCCAGGTGATGTACCCGTGTGTGTAAAGGTTATCCAATATGCATGATTCAATAAACTTGCAATCCAGAAATGTACCGATAAATCTTTATATAATAAGTAGTATAAAACAAAGTCGCTCCCGCTGTTTGAACGCTTAGATCTTTTTTAACACCCTTGCTCGTAAAGCTGATGTAATTCCACCGGTTTTAAATATGTAAAGCGGGTCATAAAAAAACGCGTAAAAGCAAAGCAAATAGTTAAGTTAAAGTCCATACAAATTCCATAACAGTATTATTTGCCATTTCAAATATGGAACTGATCGCCGCCGCACGACTCCAGCTAGTGAGCAGCGCGCTGTTGTTATTCCAATTTCGAACTAATCGCCGCGCGGCGCCAGTCAGTAGGCAGCGCTAGCGCGCTGTTAAAATGGCGGGAAAGCAACAGTGTGCATTCACTGATTGAGTTTATTTAAAATAAAAAATAAACAGTTTATTCGGTAATTTAAAAACTTGGCTGCATGCTCTAGCGTCTTTGCCAACATTTTCACGCAGCCACGGCAGAAAATAATCCTCGCGCCATTTTTCTCAAATTTTCTTTTGTTTGTACTTGTATTGTGAAATGTTTTTTTTTCTGTATCCTCGCAAATGTGTTAAAAAACGTCGTACGATATACGTGCGTATTGGTTATAACGTGCTCGGCTCAATTACGCCCTCGCCTTCGGCTCGGGCTGAAATTCCGCCTCGCATGTTATAACCATCTTAACGCACTAATATCGTAATGTACTATTAAACTACAAAATGGATTTTAATGCAGTTTTCAACAACAGATAGAGTAATTCAAGAAGAAGGTTCATATCTACATTGCACCCGTGCGAAGCGGGAGCGGGTTGCTAGTATTAAATAAAATACGCCAACGTGCGTTCTTTGATTATATAATGTCCGTGCGATATGCTTTTTTTTTTTTTTTCTTTCGGATGGGAAATCATCAAATAACTCCTCCCGCTCTGGGCGGAGCAGGAGGGAGTGTCAGACTTTTACTGACTAAAACCCATCCATGTTCCTTCATCGCCATTTGTGTTCCAGGGCCACGGTATCTCTTTCGAACAGTCCCGCAACCCTGGCAGGCATCAGTCCTTGCGGACCCCTTCTTTTATTATGCTACGGCCACATTATCGGACGAATATTCGTGTCGAGTTGTCTCGTCGATTAATGGGCCAAGCGTTTGCGTTTCATAGGTTATACCATTTTTTTGATAGGAGTATTGAGGATGCCATAAAATTTACTCGGTTTCATAATTTTGAAGAAACTCTAAAACGTTTTCACTGTTCCACTCATTCCCGCCAAAAAATATGCTCACGTCCGACACACCTAAAGTCTAGGCTGCAACTGAAATACTGAAATGTAGACGCTAATGCGGCCCTAACATTAGTGTCTTAACGAACAACTTTATTGAGTAGGCCAAAGAACACAGGGCTCTATCGAATAGTACCTTATAATAATACCTTACTGAAGTAAACCATGAGTGATAGGTTAAGGCTTAGGTAAGTTCAAGGTGAAATACAATTTCCTAACATTGAACTTACCTTTAACATTTATCTTCAGACGCACTTTTGGAGTGTGGGCATTGTCACAACAATGCTACAGCAAAACAATGCTTTTCTGCCTTGATTAAAATAATTCTATTGGCAGGGTCAGCTTTGTGTTAGACCCCGTTTACTTTCATTTATGATTTAGTAAGTTTTAGAACAACGGGCGTTTGACTTTTAAACAAGATATTTTTTTATTTCTGGAGGACGGACTGTAAAATTAACTGAGATGTTTTAAATAGGTTTTACTTCATCATGTTATCTTGGGCATGTTAGGGTCGATAAGGTAAAAGTACGTATTACCGTTAGTGTACCAGTTCCCGTGTTAACGGAACAGAAAACGGAACGGAAAAGTGCAATAATCAAAAAACTGACATGTTAATGCAATGATATTTAATTAAACAGATATGTTATGAGCGCGCAATCGTGAAGACTCGAAAACGTGTCAATTGGCCTGTTTTTCCTTTATTCTGCGTCACTGCCTGTATGTGAGCTGGCTCTCCCCCGCGGCACACTTTTTTCGGTGGTTTTGTAGGTGTATAACATATCTGTTTGTTAGAATATCATTGTGTTAATGTCAGTTTTTTGATTATTGCACTTTTTTTTGCTTGCGCGATGTAGGCTTTGACGTATTTCGCTATTTAGTTCATCATCTAAGTTATACATGGCACTGTAGAACTTTTTGTTCTACGTTGCTGTAGTACTATACGTATTTGTAGTGCCGCTACAGAGGGGATCCTGCCGTTTTGCCAAAAAGATTTTGGCAAAATTTCATTACCCAAACAAATTTTAGCAACCTTTTTTTATACCATTGCAATATTTCGAATGATTTTAGTACGCATATTTTTATTTAGTCAAATTTTTACTTGGCAAAATATTACCAAGTCATTATGGCATTAATTTGGTCTTTAATCAAATGATTTATTGTGAAATGATTTGTTAAGACAAAAAATATTAAGGCAAAAATAAGATTTTTTGGGAATTATAATAATTAAAAAATGCAATTTTATTTTAATATAATCATTTGTTTAATGCAAAATATTTTTACAATACAATTTTAATTTTTTTACAATGGACATTAGCAATTATTTAGATTAGGTTAATTTCTTCTTTAAACAAAATGGGTAAGTTAGGTTAGGTTAAAACTGTGACCTGCGGCCGGCGAGTGCCAGAAACGACTTGCATTAATAGAAAAAAGAGATTGTTTTTAGTAGGTTACCCGGAACTGAACTATTTAAATTAGGATAATTACTTATTTAAAAAAAAATGGTTAGGTTAGGTTAAAACTGTGACCTCCTACGCACTTAGCAGTTCACATTTTTGTCATTGAAGCGTTTGACTGAATAGGAAAGGGTGAATTGAAAACTGACGATACTAAATATTTGGCTCATTTGATTTTGCGTTAAAATTGTTATTCCAACTGAAATATTTGACTAAATAATAAATGTTGAAAGTACTAGTTGGTAAACAAGTTATAGTTTAAACGTTCATTTCCCAAACATTAGGTTTGCGTTACAATTTTTTGTGAATAGATTTTGTTGCTAAGTAATAATTTGGCAAATAAAATTATGCGAAATTTTTTTTGGGAAGTGAAAATTTGTCAAATTCCTTTCGTTCAAACAAGGGAGACCCCGCTACAGAGTAACTATTTCGCATGGGTTTTATTGTTCGATAAACGACGACTCGAACAAGTCAGCGGCATCCCTTCTGAGCTTGACCCCTGATGGTGACCGGTCAGTTCACCAAAAAATATTTCAAAAACTTTTACTTGACAAGCAACGATTGGCAAAAACATTATTTTCAATACACTTCCTCGAAAACTGGTCTTTAACGCACTACGATTAGGTACAACATGCAATGTATTTCACACGCGTGCGTTTTTTTCCACTTTCCCGCACGTGTGCGGGAATGAAAATTGCCACAGATAACTATACCTATACTTAGTCCAAATTGGTTCAATGCCTATAGTCTGAGGTGAATGTTTTTTTTTAATTTTTGCAAAGCACTACGCGTCTTTACGGCATAACTATTTTTTGAATATTCAAATTGTGTTTATAAATAGAATATCATAGATAAACATGATTATTTAAAACTAATAGTTACTTTTATACACAAATTACATTTATTTGTGTTCTGAATTCAAAAATATAAAATAAATCTATTTTTTATATTAGGCTGTTTAACGGCTTCATACCATTGCCTCTCTTTCAACCTGGCGAGACCAAAGCGCGAAAAAAAAAGAAAATTGAAGTCATAGTTTCATAGTTCGTGACAAAAATATTTTTCGTTATTTTATTTTATTTCTTCAAAAGTGTATTGAAAAACGTCGTTTGATACACGTGGACATTTGTTATTGCAATTCTCGGCTCAAAAACACCCTCGCCTACGCTCGGGTGTTATAATTCCGCCTCGATTGCAATAACAAACTTTCTCCACTTGTATCAAAATGTACTATTGTCATTTCATTATTATAGAACAACAGGTATACCAAATAATTCACTTAGCAAAATAATTATCCGATAAACTTTTATTTATTATCGAATTAGTTGACAAACAATTCATTATTTTATTCATTTTATCTTATAAAACAACGCTTGGAATAAAGACATTACACATTAATTGTGACATAAAATTTCTAAAAAAGAGAAAACGAATTAATTTGGTTTTCTATAAGCAAAAATTTAGTGACAGAAATGAATTGCTGCAAAACCGACTCCACGTAGTCTTTTATGCCCTACCCCTAGAGTATAATTTAAATCCGCGGAGGCGCGGAGGAGCGAGGCGGCCCGCGAGCTGAGGAGCAGGTGGCTTTAACGCCCGCCGCCAGGCCAGCAAGCCGAAGCTGCGGTGGTGAGCGTTAAAACCCCCCGCGACGATAAGCTCGCGTGGGACCGCCGGAGCCCCGCAGCGCCGGAGCTGTGACAGAAATCATGCCTGCTGCATGTTGCATGCTTGCATGCTTGCTGCTTGCTTACTGCATGCTTGTTGCTTGCTTGCTGCATGCTTGCTGCTTGCTTGCTCTTTGCTTGATGCATGCATAGAGTATGCTTGTTTGCATGTTGTGAAAAACTATGCATTTCCTAGACTTTTTCTTAAAAAAAGAGTAATAAAAAAATACTAGCCTGTAAATTATTTTGTAGAAACGTGATTTAATTTCATATTTAGATACATTGTATCTAAATATGAAATGAAAAATGTATAAATCATTAAATATCATCTGATGCATTTGATAAAAGAAGTGTTTGCCAAATAAATGTTAGTAAAACGAGTGTTTTTTAAATGAACCATTTGCGGAATAAGTTGTTTGCGAAATAAATATAGTATACGAAACGTTGGTTGTAAAATGAAAATTTGTCAATGGAGTTTTGGTGAAACTTTAGTGAACCCTCCTGATATACGATACTTTGAAATGGCTATTGTAAATAGTTTATGCGGTAGCGCACACCGCAGATTGAATAATAGTCAGTTGATTTTTTTTTCGTTTTTTTTTCTGAATGGCCTTGGGTTCTGCTATGGGCCATTTCAAGGTTAACCATTCGTTGCCGGACACTCTGTATATTACTATACTCTTTGTAAGCAACCCTACGCAAAAATGTTTGCTGACTTTTTTTTTGGGGTGAAAAATCACGTTTTTCGGTAGGACTCAATGTAACGCACTTAAAACATTGTGCTGACGGATGGATTGAATAGTACAGGGGTCGTGAAAGTGTTTTAAGTAAAAACCTTATATTAAAAACATGTGTTTAAAAGAAAAAAACTTGTGAAAAAGTTGGAACTGTAACCCCCAATATTTATTTATTTATTTAAACTTCATGTACAAGAGTGGTACATAGGCGGACTTAATGCCACAAGGCATTCTCTACCAGTCAACCTTTGGGTTAAATAAGAAAACATAGTGATAGGGTACAAAATAATGTCTAAAAAACTAACTTATTGTTAACGAGAATTAATATACTTATATTGATACTAATACACATATACACATAAAATAAACTAATAGATAATCTATCAAATACAAAAATTAAAAATTAAATAGCGATAAAACTAATAATAATTATTATGACTCGACTTCGATTTGAGAGCTATTTAGTCTGACTTAAATAGTAAGTACGAACTTTTCTTTTGAAAGTGAATTTGCTTTCAGCCTTTTTGATGCCAAAAGGTAGCGTGTTCCAGAGCTTTATAGTAGAGATAGCGTAAGAATTTGACATAAAACCTGTACGGTGTGAAGGAATTTGGAGAAGTAGATTCTTTGAAGCACGAAGGTTACGACTATGAGAACTGCCCAACACTTTGAAATAAGTCTTTAGATAATCTAGCACGTGGATCGTTCAAAATCGTGAAGAGCAAGCAGAGAGATCTGAGGGACCTCCTGAGTCGGATAGGCAACCATTTAAGCTGAGAACGGAAGGAAGAAATGTGATCGTATTTACGAAGGCCAAAAACAAATCGAATACAATTGTTGAGAAGTCGATCCAATTTATTTAGAAGTTCTTGGGAAAGATCAGAGCAACAAACATCAGCATAGTCTATAATTGGAAGCACAAGTGACTGGACCAAAGTGAGTTTGGTGCTAGATGGGAGGAAATGCTTAAATCTTTCCCAGGTATGGTCTGGAATAAAAAAACTGATCGCAATGACGGGGAGAACAAGTGCCTTTCGGCTTCGTTAAGAGTCTTTTTACACTCTTTATATTACCGGCTACCACCAAGCCCAAGTGCAGGGTACGCTTTATCTTCCAACTTCCCGCCATTCGTGGTGACTGACAGTTGACATAAGTGACAGCTACCTGAGTACTTGTGGCTGTGGGATAGTGTTTACATAAAAAAAAAAAACAAAACAGCACCAATATAAAATTCAACGCGATCATCACAACTAAACAGTTCAAGAGCTGTTACAAGCATATTACAAGTTGAGCGATTATATAAATAAATAATAAATAAATAAATATTGCTGGACATTACACACAGCACCATCTAGTGTCACATTAAGCAACGAGGCTTGTGTCGTGGACACCAAATAGTTGATATACTACATATATATACTTTTTGTTTGTAAATACATACTTATTATACATATAAACATCCATGACTCGGAAACAAATGTCCATGCTCATCACACAAACATTTGCTCCGACCGGGATTCGAACCCGGAACCCTAAGAACGTAAGGCAGCCTCACTACCGCTGCGCCAATCGGGTCGTCAAATATATCGCTGATAAAAATGCTTGGCTCAATGCTGGTCCTGCTCCACATGGACAGGGGCGCATAAATTGATAGCATTAAATTGTATTGTTGGAGCTGCTGAAGATTGTACAACTATCTTTGCATTGTATAGATTCAATCTCTTTAGTATTATATAAATGCATAGCCCATATTGTGTGAGTACTATGTACTAGAAAGCTATCATTCACTGGAAACCTACGTCTTTTCTTGACTTGAATGTGCCCTGGCGGTTTGGAGTATGTCATGCTCACTCAATTGTCTCGCTGATGGTGGCGCATGTGTCGGATCATTTAGTTCCCTTCAAAATGGTTGAGTTGAATGGTGCTGATCCATGCGTCATGTCCGTGAACGGGCGCTGTCAGTTGTGACTGGTCATCTCTTGGTTGCCATGGCTTATTTGAATGAATTATTTTGATTTGTATTTTTTGTTTGTTTGCGTGTTTTTGCTGTGGACACTTTTACCGTGCACATCTTGCTACATTTTTCTCACATAATATACCATCTCAACGTGAATGATGTAACCAAGATTTTGTAACAATATTCTGATTTAAAAGAGTGTCCATGGAGTTTCTTGCCCGTTCTTCTCCATAGAGATCTACTCTAGGGAATGGGCAACTACAGTACTTTCACAGTTTTTATGTCTTGTGACTGGGACTGTAGCTACATTTCATTTTCATCTTTGTTTCGACAATTCAAAAGTGCCTGAAACTGGCTTACTTGAAATAAATGCTTTGATTTTGATTTTGGTTAGTGTAATAATCGTAATGGAATATTGACACAAACAGCTTATGAACGCGCGCCGTTTCGATGACCTGAACTTGTTAAGCAAACTCCACTCTAACTTAAAATTGAGAATTATAATATGCAGCGTATAGTTCGATATACCTATTATGAACTCTTCGTAGCCGCCTAGGTTGTTGACTTTGACAAACCGGTTTCTGAATAAGCATAGGGTTTACAGATTGAGCTCCGGAGCGATGAACGATGTGCAAAGGACTACTCGGCAATGCCCTAGACATTAGGTTAGGGTATATTTTTTGCAAATCCTATCGCTTAACATCTAATTGATTTTTAGGGTTCCGTACCCAAAGGGTAAAAACGGAACCCTATTACTATGACTTCGCTGTCTGTCCGTCTGTCCGTCTGTCTGTCACCAGGCTGTATCTCATGAACCGTGACAGCTAGACAGTTAAAAGAACAATGGCGAGATCTTAGCTGAATTTAAATTTGAGCGTCTCTAAGTGACATAAATACGAAGGCAGTTCCATTATTTTTCTACGTTTTTTCAAACTTTCACATTAACTTGTTATGGCCGGATAAAAAAGATATGATAATTGAAAAGTTATTTGATTGTTTCATAGGGGTTTAGTGTTGCCATTTTGTATTTATTCTGCTGTGACAGTAAGTACAGCATTATTTTATTATAATCAGTTTTAGTTTTTTATTGTAATTAAACGGAATGAATTAACAATACTGTTTATTTAAGTGGAAGTGTTCCATATGCGGAAGTAAAAATATTGTAGTGGAAAAATAAATGAATTACTTTCACTGACGGGAAAAAAGACATCCCGAATCTAAAAAAACTGGTTTGACAACTGTTGTCAAACCGAGTTTGACAGTTTGAAGTTATTTTTTTTTAGATTTGGGACAATAGTCTTTTTGCCCTCTTGGTTGGTTGATTATAATAAACCTGCCACAGGCGCTTGCACATTGTGCTGAAAAAAAGTAAAACAAATGAATCCACGTAGCTACAATGCGCCGCGTGCCCGCACAGCATGCACCGCGGTGGGTTTGCGCCTTTCTTCCTCGAATTGGAATTACCATAGACATAACCTACAAAAGTTCATGACTGAATTTCTATTTATCTCGGCCTTCTCGGACAAAAATTCTTCCACAAACTAATTCAGAAGTTGACGCCGAGTTAAACAAGATATTTTTTATTTAAAGACGCAATAATTTAATCTCAGCTAAATTAATGTATGGGCGGCTGCCGTTGTCCTTTTCACAGATGATTTATTTCTGTTGCCGCTATAACAACAAATACTAAAAACAGAATTAAATCACTATTTAAGGGGGGCTCCCATACAACAAACGTGATTTTTTTGCAGTTTTATCTAATGTTTTTAAAAAATGGTACGGAACCCTTCGTGCGCGAGTCCGACTCGCACTTGGCCGGTTTTTTTCTTTACACGCTGAGCAACAAGAAGTAATAACCATTAATGCTGTCATTCTTGACTTTTAGAGATATAGGTAATAAACTGTAATTGTTGCTTAATAATAAATCGTCTAGGAGGAAAGGCCAATGATTTAACAATTCACGGACCACTGCTAACAACATAATAGCGGTATGGATCCAGTTGGTACCCGGTGACCAAGTACGCTCTCTAATTGCCCTTCAGACATTTACTGAAGAGTGAAAAATAAGTAGTCCGAAAAGGACCTATTGATAGAAGTTATTTAGAAAGAATTATTGTGCCGCTAGTCTTAACTTCTTAGAAAATGTTAAATCTATGATTAGACTAACTAATTCATTTATGACAATGGGCCGGTTGTTTTTTTTTTGTGTCTGTATTCAAAATAAATGTCTGTTGTAATACCTTTTTTTTGTTTTTTCGGACGGGAAATCATCAAATGACTCCTCCCGCTCTGGGCGGAGCAGGAGGGAGTGTCAGACTTTTACTGACTAAAACCCATCCATGTTCCTTCATCGCCGTTTGTGTTCCGGGGCCACGGTATCTCTTTCGAACAGTCCCGCAGCCCCGGAACTGTCCCGCAGCCCCGGATCTGTTGTCGTATGTAGTGTCTGTTCTTTTAACATAACATAACATCACGCCTGTAATCCCCAAAGGGATAGGCAGAAGTGTTTAATATTACACCCACATTTTGCCAGTCATGTTTAAGTCCCATGTAATAGGCGAGCCTACTGCCATCAACCGGGCGCAATTCCAGACTGCGTGGCTGCTACTGAGAAATTCTTGATGGAAGAACCCAATGACACTTTGCCCGACTTAGGAATCGAAACCAGGACCCCATGCTCAGCTGTCGTGCTTGCTCTGTCCTTTATAAGATGTACGGTCGAACAAGCTATTTGGTTTACAATTTGTGGGTTAAACTGTAAACCAAATAGCTTGTTTGACCAAACTTAGTTAGCCTATTGATGATGTTTGTAATCATACATCGGTCATCGGTGGATTTGTTAAATACCTACTCATCATCAGCCTATTAATGTTCCCACTGCTGGGACACAGGCCTCCACTCTATGAGAGGGAATGGGCTATAATCCACCACGCGGGCCCAGTGCGGATTGGTAGATGTCACATGTCTTCAATGTTTTTGGATCTAGGACTTGCCGGTTTCCTCACGATGTTTTCCTTCACCGTTTTGAAAGCAGTGGTGATGAAATAAATTACACAAAGTAATGCGCCTGTCTGGGTTCGAATCCCGCGACCCACTGTTCGTAAGTCGGGGCCACCAACACTGGGCCACCGCTGCTCCGGTTGTTAAATACTCAGTTTTTTGTTTTACTACATTGGCAGAGAGCATAATCGATTTAACCTAAACTGTCCTACTCGCGTAGCATGACCACCGTAGAAACGAAAGAGAATCGACAAATTGTTTGTTCATCTGTCATTTTGTCGATTCAATGACAGATGAACAAAAGATTTGTCAGTTCTCTTTTGTTTCTACGCTGGTCATGCTAAGCGGGCTGATCATACAAGTATGTTTCTTTTGTATATAGGCGAGCAATCATTATTAATTTGTGATATATTGAACAATATTAAATCAATGAAATGTCGTTGCACTCTTGTATGAACGAAAGCTAATTGCTTTAATATGTTTCAGGGATCAAGGTTACTGTTGATTGAACTTGTTTATAAACGAGTTATTTTAGATGTCTGAATATACTTGTTTTTTTTTTTTTGTAAATTACCACAAAAGTATTGTTAGTTTCTTGGTTGCACACTCAATAAAGAGTGTAAAAATGGGTTATTGTACATTCGCCACAAAGTTAATTCGTCACATTTTTGTAAAGTCCATACATTGAAAGTTTATTCGTCACATGCATAAAAAATATGTGTAAATTCGTCACAAGTCTTCATAGGTACAACATCATTTTTGCATAAAGTACTGGTAGCAAACAAAGTTATTGGTTTAGCGCTCGAAATGAAAATGATTTCTAAAATCTTTCTTTTCTTCTGCGCTCCTGCACATAGCTATCACACGCTCGCTCGAAGCCGAAAGGCACTTGTTTTCCCCGTCATTGCGATCATTTTTTCTTCTAGACCATACCTGGGAACCGTCTAGTTACGGAGATTAGGGCATTGTTTTGAGTGCGTTACATTTAGTTTTTTCGTTATACGTGTTATTTCACCCAAAAAAAACCGGCCAAGAGCGTGTCGGGCCACGCTCAGTGTAGGGTTCCGTAGTTTCCCGTCCGTCACAATAAGTGTTCCCACTTATGAGTTTAAAGGTGGGTATCCATTATGTAAAAATGCTTGCATATACGAATATACTACAAACTTAGTCCAGAAATTATTTTGTACAACTTTTTGTCTTTTTTGTACAAAAACTGTTGTTTCCATCAAGTTCAAAATAATTTTCCTAGAAAGTCCTTATAAAGTTCTACTTGTCAGATTTTTTTCATATTTTCTAAACTTATGGTTCAAAAGTTAGAGGGGGGGGGGACACATTGTTTTTTACTTTTGGAGTGATTATTTCCGAAATTATTGACATTATCAAAAAATGATTTTAGAAAACCCCTATTCATTTTTAAATACCTTTCCAACAATATATCACACGTTGAGTTTGAAATTAAAAAAAAAAACACTTCCCACTTTACATATACCCTAATAAAACATTTTTTTCCAATTTTTTTTTTATCACTTTGTCGGCGTGATTGTTATACATATTGGTACCAAATTTCAGCTTTCTAGTGCTAACGGTCACAGAGATTAAGCGAGGACGGACAGACGGACGGACGGACAGACATGGCGAAACTATAAGCCTTATAGTTTCGGTTCCGTAGTCAACTAGGAACCCTTATAGTATAAGGGTTCCTAGTTGACTACGGAACCCTAAAAAGTCATTTCCCAGCGATCATTTTTGCGTAGAGTTACTTAGTTGTAGTGATGTACAGAATGCTTGGTTGATAAAAAGGGTATTTCTATGATACTTGATGCTCTTCTTTTGAATCCTAGCTATGCTTTTCTTTATAGTTACTTGACCAGTTTGACGTGGTGAGCTAATAATATACCATATAAATATGTTGCAGAAATAAACAACAAATTTCCAAGAGAAACTTAGGCAAAAAATATCACGTTTACGGAAGTCGATACAAGATCCAGGTATAAAGCTCATCTAGAGACCAAATAAACAAAGGTTAATGAAAATAATTAGGCACCAAAAGTATAACTGGACATTTTAATTAATGAAAAGGCAATTAAGCCAGAAGACGGTTAATAAAGTGATGAATCTTTCTGAAAGTCGGCAGATGAAATTTTGGTAAACACGGCCATACAATTAACTTTGTTTTTTTAAATGTGAAATTTTATAAGTAATTGTGTAACCGCGAAATCTTTTGTGAGCACATGGAGGGTCCTAATTGAAACTGCAATCGAGAGTGCACTTAAATGTGTTTGATAAGATGTGAGATTACTTTCCAGTGTCTGAATACCTGATAATTTAATCTCATGTAAGTCGTTGTTTGTCAGAAAATGATGACAAACGATCATATAAGACTGACATGGAGATTTAAAAACGGATTAAATATCGGATAGTATTTCCGTGAAATCGGGGGTGTACTAAAAAAAAATGGTGTTGCAGTACCAACCAACACCAACACTGATTGCTTCACTGGCACTTATTATATGTCAGTCGGTTTCTTAACCTTTTCATTTTTGCATGTGAATCCAATTCTTATGCATGCTGCCATTTCTTTAAAAGTTAACAGTTGTTATGCTATTCCAATTTAATTAAAGTGCTCTGTTGCAAATAAATAGTCTTACTGAGCTTCGTTCTGCTATCAAAATTCTTTCATTTCTCAAAGTATAATTACTGATCGTCCTGATACACCTGGCAATGTCGTAATAAGGCGGTTTTTGCAATATTTGTGCCGTGTACGGAAGTTTGGAAAACTTTGTGCATCGTCAGAGGCTAAGAGTATTTTCTCTACATACGGAAATACATACAACTTTGAACGCCTTGTTTAGCTACACAAGCCATTTCATTTTCCCGATTCCTTAAACTTACAGAACAAACACTCTCAAAGTAACTGCGAAATAGCTGGCTTAGTTTAGCTTAAGGCTGATGCTCCAGAGTAGCCCGCGAAATTCAAATTTTCTTACGTTTTTTGCAATTTGCAGGCCAGTGCTAGGTCTTATGTTGATTAAAATAGTCTTCGCGGCTGTAAGACGTATGTAGTTACAGAATTATAAGCATCAAAATGCAGGAATGACTTTGACCTTGAAAATTTAATTTTTCCACCTTTATGAACTTTGAGGGATGTATTGATGATTTTGTTGAATATAATTCTGTAACTACATACGTCTTACAGCCGCGAATAATATTTTAATCAACATACAACCCAGCACTGGCCTGTAAATTGCAAAAAAAGTAAGAAAATTTAGAAGTAACATTATTTTCATAGTCTTTTAAACTGGAAGTATTATTAGCAAAGAAAAAGCGCAACGGAAGATAGTCCAAATCATCGAGGAGAACAAAAACAGGAATTTTCCAACCCCTTGTAAACGAGCATTAATCTCTAGGGATTATTCACGCGTGTTAGTTTCTGTCACACAATATATACGTCTATGAGTCGCTCACTATAGTTCGTGTGACGAGATTCGGACATCATACGTGTTCTTGATGTTCCTTCGAGGTCACCTCCTTCACGCTTTGTCATTGCAATTTCTTTCATTGTTTTACCGGTAACTTTCCTTACTTACTCATGTTATTGTTGTTGACTACATATACTTATCATTAATGGAAATCTTTTAGTTTGTAACCCTTTATTATGTTTCCCGTTGCGAAATCCAATAAACATGGCCTTAATGACACACTTCGCGAAAGAAATCCATTTGCGTATTTACCAAATTATCATTACATAGATACTGATACTGATACTGTTAGCCTGCGTCATCCCACTGCTGGGCAAAGGCCTCTCCCCATGACTTCCAGTTTTCTCTATCCAGGGCTAATGTAGACCACTGGTCGTTGGTTTTATCCAGCTCGTCCCGCCATCTTCTACGAGGTCTGCCGCGACGCCTTCTGGCTGTGTCAGGGCTCCAGAAAGTGGCTATTTTGGCCCACAGCTCATTGGGCATGCGGCAGACGTGGCCAGTCCAGTCCCACTTCAGCTTAGCGGCTTTTACATAGAACGGAATAAATTTCAATTAGCTATGTCAAATATCCATGAATTGTTAAATTTTATAATGTCACAACTCTTATAAACATTGCTACCACTAAATTGCTTTATGGAATTCGTTTCGTGTGATCCCAAATGTTCGATTGCAGGTTTCAAAATGCAAAAAAAAAAAACAAAGTTTATTTCTGATTGTAAATGTTTATTTCTACTGATAGTGACCTCACCATATTTTCAAAGAACTTGTAATATTTATTAACTTGAAGGAAAACTACAGGTATCTAAACCCCAAATATATTACCATTTATTAGCCTTAAATTAGCAAAAAATAATTTGTACGTTGAAAACCGGTTTTGTTTGTTTTCGAAATCTGTGGGGCACGTTTTTTGAATCAAAATTAATGAAGTAGTTTTATTTGACATTCAATTATTGGTCAAGGTTAGCGTGATGTAAAACATTCATGATTTTCTAATAAAATTCATAATACATAATATTAAATAAGAAGTCAAGGGTGGTATTTGCGTAGACATTTATATTAATTTATTCATTTAAGTGCGTGTGCTGTGTTTGAGTGTTTTATTGATAAAAAGTATTATGCAACTAGGTTTATAATCTAGATATATCAAATAAAGATTCGTTTGTTAGGTTGGTATTCATAAGCATTAACATAGTTAGTCTATATACCTTGTTCCCACTGCTGGGACACCGGCCTTTTCATAGAGATGAGGAGGAATGGGTGGACCCAGGGCGGCTTGGATGATGTCATATTCACATGTCCACGATTTTTTGGGTTAAGGACATGCCAGATTCCTCACGATGTTTTCCTTCACCATTTTGTGAGCAGTGGCGATGAATAACAAAAACCGGCCAAGTGCGAGTCGGACTCGCGCACGAAGGGTTCCGTACCATTATTTAAAAACATTAGACAAAACTGCAAAAAAATCACGTTTGTTGTATGGGAGCCCCCCTTAAATATTGATTAATTCTGTTTTTAGTATTTGTTGTTATAGCGGCAACAGAAATACATCATCTGTGAAAATTTCAACTGTCTAGCTGTCACGGTTCATGAGATACAGCCTGGTGACAGACAGACGGACAGACGGACAGACGGACAGATGGACAGACGGACAGACAGCGAAGTCTTAGTAATAGGGTTCCGTTTTTACCCTTTGGGTACGGAACCCTAAAAACCAACGCACGTCACACTTTTTCCGCTTATTTGATTCGCCTGTAGCAGCTATGTTGAAGATTTTCAATCGATTAATATTTATTACCGCAGGGAATCGTTTAAAAGGTTAAGGATTGTAATTTTGGCTTAGACAAAGGTCAATATAACACCGGCCTTCTCCGGGGAAACACACAAACAACAGTAACTATTATGCCAAAAAATAAAACAATTACTTAGTTTCATAAACGTGAAAATTACTTTCGTTTTGGTTGTAATACATTGTAATATTTGACGTGGTAATTATTTTCGGCGTCGTCAATCGCCCCACGTGTATGCATAGTTCTACCGGTGCCAAACGTATGCGGTATAAAGCATACGTGTGGATTTGCGTGAACGCTTAGTGCGAGCAAAGGACTCTGTTGGAAAACGCGCTGTATTTTGTAGAGTAGTGTGTGTGTCTGCGGTGTGCGTCCGCGCAGTTCTCGTCGCGCCGCCCCACTGCGCGCGCGCCTCATTTTGTGCTTTGTTTATTTTAAGGGTGAGATATTTTTGAATTTCTTTTTGTTTTTCTTCTTTTAGGATTGTTAAATAAAATTCTGTGTGGACTTTAATTTATCATTTAATTTTTATTCATTTGGTTTCGTCAATATTTGGAGCTTTGGGCTTTGTTTGGGTCTTTGTTTGACGAGATACTACATACATATCAATGTTTTAATATGTTGAACTCAAGTAATTCAGCTCAGCTTCTAACTGCTCTCAGAACGGTGAAGGAAAACATCGTGAGGAAACCGGCATGTCCTAGAACCAAAAAATTCGAAGACATTTGACATCTACCAATCCGCACTGGGCCCGCGTGGTGGATTATAGCCCATTCCCTCTCATAGAGAGGAGGCCTGAGTCCCCGCAGTGGGAACATTAATAGGCTGATGATGATGATGATGAAGTAATTCAAAATTGTATTTGGCTGGCCCTTATCTCTCTGGGTTATGTTTGAGTACTTATCTATTTTTTTAACTTAAGTTCAGTTTCAGACTTTGATGTGAGCTTTTTTATCTGAAAGATCATGAATGCTTGTGTTCTCAATAATGGTAGCACACCTGTGCCTTGTACATGTAAATTTCATCATATTTTAGGTACATATACTTACAATGAATCAGTGTAATATTTACATCATACTTTGTACTTATTGGCAGGATAAATAGATCGGCATTTGTATAATCATTCCCAAGATACCAAAGATTAGCAGCTAGGCAGGTGCTTAATTGTTCTCACATTATTCAATTGAATAGATGTAAAATAAAATAAAAACGCATCTGATTAGCATTTGTCTTTCCAGATATTTATATTTGTACGCTAATTAATTAAAACATAAGCCCATTATTATTCCACGTTATAGATTATTCGGATAGTCGACTTATGATAAAGATAATGCGAGTTCTTAAATACAGTAAATTAAAGTAAATTTCAGTAGTTGTGCGACAGAATGTCAGAAACAAACAGTGTAACGAAGGTATGTAATATAAATTATTTTAATTTGTCTTTGTAAGTGAATAAAATGCATCCTTTAGGTCTTCAAATCTAGAACATACGAACTGTTTTTCTGTGAATTATGGCTTAACTGAAAAAATACGATCGTAAATGTTCTCGTTGTGTAAAAAATTAAAGACGAATTGTCTTGTTATTATGTCATATCGATTGATAATAAGAATAACACTTACCTAACAAATTCAATCTCATCATAATTTCAATGCCACGCGAGTCATTAAACGAATGGTTAATAGTACCTTTAGTGAATTTTAATATCCATAATATGTTATGGCTATTCCATAGTACTTAAACAGTACTACCATTATGATGTTATTTTATTCGACCTTGATAGTATCTTCGATTTATTCATCAATGTTATCTGTATGAAAACACCCAGTAATTTATTTAATGACCTTGAAAGCCGAAAATCAATATATACAAATGAGAATCTGATCTATCGCATAAATCGCGTTGCATACATGATTTTGATAAATTAAAATGCTTCAAGGTCACACGTGCGTAGGGTAATGCACTTTGACCTTGTATTCTTAGATCATGGTGACGAAATAGTCAGAAAGCACGTTCTCTTTCTTTCGAAACATTTTGAAAATCATCGGTTGTATCGTTTCACGTTCGGTGCGTCAGGGACGTTGCGCGCGCGCCGACCTTGGCGACGCGACGGCACAGTGGCTATTCATTCTCACATGTGGGGCGTGGGGCCATAGCCCCCCATCCACTGCACTGCCAGTGCCAATGCTGTGACCGAGGATTTCATTTGTAAGGGACATTACGATTGTGTTGTGTGTAGAATGGGGAGATCTGTAGTTAGACTGAATACTTATGTATGAGTGTCGCAGTGGCGAAGTTTCCATACAACTCAATTCCTACCGGCTTCCCTTTGAAAAATGGTACAGTCAGTATTCTTTACACAAATAATATGATCACATTGAAGATACGTACTCCGTCTTACCTCTTACAAAACTGACTCTTCGCTACTGGAGTGTCGTATTTTGATCTTTGCATATTTATGAGTTTATTGAGTTTATTATCACCAAAAGGTGGCATTAAAATCGGGTTTCAGGAGCTCTACCGAGAAATATAAAGGCAAATATGTTAATCTCATATAGGGTACTTCCTGGAACATGAATGGAAGTTAAAATACGGCTTCCGTAAGGAAAATGCGTAAATAAAAGTTACCATTGAACTCGTGGTTGTTGCCCGTTCGTTCAACGACTTTAGAATTTGTGTCACTTCTTAATTTGAACATTTCCTTTACCCATCTATTGGTAAAGACATTCATTAGTCAGTAAAAATAAAACGTAACTTTGTTTCAAAACCAGTTATTTAGGGATTAAGGGCTCGGGAGAGTTGACTGACTTAATGTGACTCTGGATGAAAAGTCCTGTCAATTCATTGCTCCCGAAAAATTTTTCTTACAAGTTTCAGTTTTTTATTGAAAACTTGTATTTATTGAAAACTGTATTATTGTATTCCCTCTTTGATTGCAAGCCCTTCTGTTACCATTGGAAAAAAGTGTTATCGGGGTTTTGAATCAAGTATTTAGGTATTCATTAACCGCCATTGAGTCAGAATTTGTTCCAGCCCGCGTAGTATGGCGACGTAGAAACGGGGAAAGACTCGACAAATCTTTTGTTCATCTGTCATTTTGTCGATATTAAATAGACAAAATGACAGATGAACAAAAGATTTGTCGAGTCTTTCCCCGTTTCTACGTCGCCATGCTACGCGGGCAGGTTTAAAGCAATAGGCTCGCCCTTGATAGTGGGTGTATTATTTAGCTATACACCTCTGCCTAACCCTTGGTTATATTCTGTAATGTTTGAGTTTAAGTGAACACTGAACAGTGAAGTATTAGTTGCTTTGTGTGGGCGACTAGGATGACTCAGAAATTGCACGGCAGGCGTTGTTTAGTAAATAAACACTCACGGCACACGTTATTATCTATTACATAAACGCCGCTCGCATTCGAATTTATTTTATCATGGTAATGAACCACTGTTGTGGTCGTTGTTATACCATTGAGCACAGTTAAATACAGTTTTATTTTACAGTTTTTCAAAGGCCTTGGTTGCCAAAATACGACAATGAGTATTAAAAAAAGCATTTAAAAAATACCAATTATTGTTTTTGAGGTTCCAATAACGATTTTTGTTGGAGCAATCTATCTACTAACAATATTTCTTGTTTTCGTTAATGATTTGATTGGCCTCTATTGTAACTATAAAATAATAGTTGTAAAGTGATATAAGCTCTAGCTAGTGAAGTTAAGATTTTATAAGACTAGAATAAGAATATTAAGATCTTATGTAGGTGCCTAAGTACAACACTGCTGTAGGTTGAAATAAAAGATGAAATAAAAAAAAGTTTTCAGGTATTAAAATATTAGCCTCTGTTTTATTCAGAATATCAAGTTCAATGTATCTTCAGTGTATTTGCTTAAATATTAAACAGTTTTTAATTTAATTTATTAAAATTAGTTTGCATTTGGCGTTTTATTACTCTCTTATCTGGTGGCTAGCTGACCGGATGACCTCTCAGTGATTAAACTCAGTGATTCAAAAAGTCGGTGCAAACGGTGAACACATAGTAGGTACTTAAGTGGTCAGTTAATGGACATTTGTAAAGGTTTAGACATTGCCTCATGTGTGTACCTACTTAGCTAAGTTTTTTGGCGATGTCTGCCTCATTATCATTAGGAGATGCCTTAATGACTGTTTTGCTGCATTCAATGGAAATATACTGACTTTGTTCCGAAATAAAAAATAGGCCAAGGTATCTTTAAATGGTTGATAATGGTTTTTAAGCAAACGATAAAAGTTGTACCGCGCTTTTTGTTTATTGTACAGCCTAAAATATTATCATAAACAACTGCCTATCTGATGAGGCTTTGACAGTAAGTACAAGAAAATGAAACATTATACTGTAAGCAATTACCTGAGTTAGCAATAATAATCTTGATTTATAGTTTATTCTCAAGCAATATAATTAGTTTATCGTGGTCACCATACTGCACATACGCATACTTTTAAATGCAGGTTGTTTCACTTATAAATCATACAATACCGCAAAACTGTTTTATTTGAATCCTAATGTTGACCACTAACTTGGGTGACGAAAGTCAACCAAGTTCTCATCGGTAAGCACTCTAGTAGAGTCTACAGATATTCATTTTCAGTAAACAAAAAAAGTGTCGTTTAAGTCAATTCATTTTTAGTTCGGACTCTAAGGTAAATCACCTACAGTTTCCTACGTCAATAACCAGTATTAAACTGCTCTTTGCTCGCAGCTTAACCGTGACACCTCAACCCAACCCATCTTTCAACTTAACCTTGGTCAACGTATCTTCGTCAGTCAAGGTCGAGAGGCTAGGTTAAGATAACTCTTATCGATTTAGACCTCAGTTCAGACGTGCAATCACCCCGTAAAAGCTTATTTAGATTAAAAAATCTAAAGTCAGCAACTTACTTAGAGACGAGTGTCAAACTGCTAAGCAATACAACGTAGTGAATGGCATTCGATTCAATAAATGCCAGTATATTCTGCATGAGACTGGAACCAGGAAATATTTATAATTCGCGTCAGTAAAGGCTTCTCGGGGGAAAAGCTCAAGGCCAATTAAGTAGAAACTTGATAGCATATGCACAGATAATATTACACTTCATATGGATATATATATTATTAAAATCTTGCACCCTTTTGGGTAATGAGTACCTACGTAACTTCTAGCTCTACTTCTAACAATTTTCTCTATTGAATATGTTTGAAATAAACTTAGTTTGTGAGCCGTGGTTTCTCTGTATTCCACTAAACAGAAAACGACAAAAAGCTCTTTGGGAGTCAGTCGGGAACGTTCAAGTTTTAAATCTGCACAATAGGTTGGTTAATTTGTTTCTTTTTCTACCAAACCGGTCGCATACACTACCACACCAGGCTTTTCTTCGAAGTAGTTTAGCTGGTGCTACAAGTGACAGAAGTACACTGGGACCTAATGTGTATTTTTTTGGTAATTAGCGTATTTTAATGTTAATATTTATTTGGCTCATTTTCGTGATACATTTTATGGATGATTTGAACACGAATGACGCGCAGATGTTTCTGTTATGGCCATACTGTGGTTACTTTCAATAATGTCATGAATTTCATAGATTGAACACAAGTTCCGGAAGACTTATGTATTCACATACGATAACTCATCTTATCATGAGACAAGCCAGGGGTTTTAATAAAGAATTTTAAGATAAAATAAAATAGATTATCACGTACTTAATAAAGTAATTAAAATTAGTTGAAGAAAAACAAGATTATAGATAACCAACAGAATTTAAAATAAATATATGATTAAGAAAAATAAACTCTAAGTCTTATTGGCATAACATATAATAAAGCGAAAAGTTACATTATTTTGGCGCAAGAAGTAGACATGACATAATAAATTGATTTTATCAGCCGGAAAAAATACTTCGTTTAAATAAGATCGGTGCGCATATTTTATTACCCGACTGCGGCGAAACCCGAAAGGAGGGTAATGTGTTTGACCTGTATGTATGTTTGTATGTATGTATATGTCCGTTTCTTTGTTCCCTCGTAACTCCTCAACGGATGGAGGGATTTGAAGAGATTATGTGTCCTTAGATTCTTCTTGATGGCGCGAGTGTCACTAGCTACATTATAATAAAAAAATAACGAATAAAAATCGTATATTTGGGGTGCCCTATTGTGGAGTTCGATTTTTTTGTCTTCTAATACCATCGAGTGGGGTATCAAAATGAAGAGTTTTAAAAGGTGATTACAAAAATATATGCAACTTATATGTTTGAATGTAATTCGAAATGACAAATAATATAAAAGTAAATAAAATTCAAATGTTTGACACGCTCTGCAGCCTGCACGGCTAGATGGATTTTAATACATCACAGGACATTGACCGCAACATTCGGAACCCATATTATATGTAATGATTTTAGTCTAGATTATTTAATGGGTCCCGACTTTTGCAGTCAATGTCCTGTCTCCTGAACTTGTTTTATTCTTTTCAGTTTTTTTATTTAAAGTTATTAGTTATTTTTTACGCAGTCGGGTTTTTAAATATTTTTTTTATGTACTGTCTGTGTCTATTCGTCTGTCTGTCTGATGCATTTTAAATAGATACCTAACATTAGATTGGTATCCAACCAAACTATGGGAGTTTCTTATACTTTGCTACCATAACTATGTGTGTGGGCTACCTATTTGTAATCACTGTACTTTATAGAGTCTTGTATTGTAAACAAAATTATAGATAATTTCCGTCGAGTGACGTTAATCAATGTAGCAAATACAGAGTTGAAAACCTTGACGATCGTTCTAGATCACGAATTCAAAGTCAACGACTGCGGAATTATTTGCGATTGTCTGGTTTATTTTTAGTGGATTATAGTTTTAAATCAGGAAATATCATATAATATACTTTTGCATAAAATAAATGGATAATTATAAGGTTAAATCGTCTGGTTTTCTTGCGGTTAGCAGGATGTATAATAAAACAACTTGTTAACAACGTCAAAATCGTGATATTTCTGTCTGTATTTGTATATTAACTGCACAAGAGCAGTTGGATCATGATACGTTATTTTAATATCAAACGATCAATTATGGCTGGTCGAGTATTTCTTATTTCGCAAGTAACCTTAACCGTAGACCTCGAATGAAGAAGGTCCACAGATGGAGAATACCAACTCCTGAAATGTAAATATTTAAATTATCATTATGTAATTTAATATAAGACATTTGAAGGAAGCAAATATTATGTACAGGATAGTTAAATCTAAAACTTAACGATCTATACTAATTTATGAAGCAGAAAGGGAAAGTGTGTTTTTACTAGGTGTTGTTTATTACCCAGCAACCTGAATTTATTAGTACCTTAAAATGCATTGGTAATTATGAAAGTTCGTTATTTTTCTTTTCCTTTATAGTTTTATTTGTATTGTGAACACATGGTGTTGACAGGCTTGGCATGGAAAGGTAAGTAGCACATATGTCAATCCATATGGCGTTTAATGTTTTATATATAACATGCACTACCTTGGAGAAATTGTTTACGTTGTCAGGACTTGTACCAAAGTACTAACAACTAAGTAAGTACTTGTGCGACTGGTACCAAAGGGTATCGTATTACCTAATACTAACTGGGTTGTGGAGGTCAGCAAGGCAGTCGCTCCATTTAAAATACAGGTATTCAGCTGCATCCGGTCAGACTGAAAGCCGACCCCAACATAGTTGGGAAAAGGCTAGGCAGATGATGATGAGTTTGTGCGACTTGTGACTGGATCAACATGGTAACTTTAAGGACCATCACTTATTCATTTAAAGACTAATTTAAATCAAAAGGAGTCGAGAGGAGGAGGAATCGAGAGGAGCTCGTGGCTAAATAATAACAGCCGCTCGGGTCGATCCTTAGGTTAAGCCGTGCTTACCTAGGTTGGTCTGTGGATGGGTGACCACTCATTACATACCGAGTTTCCTCCGTGCCTCGGAAAGCAGGTTAAGCCGTTGGTCCCGGCTGTCATTTGTAGATCTTTGACAGTCGTTAGGAAGTCAGAGGCCAAAAAAGTCTGATAACCAGTCTTACCAAGGGATATCGTATTACCTGGTACTAACTGGGTTGTGGAGGTCAGATAGGCAGTCGCTCCATGTAAAATACTGGTATTCAGCTGCACCCGGTAAAACTGGAAGCCGACCCCAACATAGTTGGGAAAAGGCTAGGCAGATGATGATGACTAATTTAAATCAAAAGCAAAATAATAAAATCTATTTCTATAGCAAGTTATCAACTGCTAATAAAAGAAGTACATAATATAGTATCAATAACCAGCCGCGCTGTGCCAGGCCTACGAGAATAAATAACTAATTTCAAGGTTACTTTTTGTGACTCATAAAATTATAATGCGAAATAGATCTAGTTTGTAACTTACTTTGAAAAAAAAAAACTTGCTTTGTGGGTGACGCCGAGTAACAAAGCGTGTTTAATTCCTTTTAGACTTAGTGCAGTATGGAATATATCTCATTTACGTTTTAAAATATGCAACACATTGCATAATTATTTATGTAACAGAAACCACAGTATTTAATAGAGGAGCTCGTGGCTAAATAATAACAGCCGCTCGGGTCGATCTTTAGGTTAAGCCGTGCTTGCCTAGGTTGGTCTGCAGATGGGTGACCTTTTACATTCCGAGTTTCCTCCGTGCCTCGGAAAGCACGTTAAGCTGTTGGTCCCGGCTGTCATTTGTCCATCTTTGACAGTCGTTACAGGTAGTCAGTGGCCCAAAAAGTCTGACAACCAGTCTTACCAAAGTGGTATCGTATTACCAAGTATGAACTGGGTTGTGGAGGTCAGATAGGCAGTCGCTCCATGTAAAATACTGGTACTCAGCTGCATCCGGTTAGACTGGAAGCCGACCCCAAAATAGTTGGGAAAAGGCTAGGCAGATGATGAAACCACAGTATTTATTGTCAAATTCATTCAATATTTTGATTGAAGTTTATTGACTTTATTTCAAATTTCCATGCTAATTTTCTTAATGTATAGATACTTATAATACTTTTAGGTATATTCGGTTACCTAAAAACGAAACTAATCAGAGTCCCATACATAAACTTGAAATTATTATCACCGGCTGTGTAGGTCACGGTAACATGGAACGCTTGGCTATATATTTCTTTGGCGAGGTATCCACGTATGTATGTATGTATACGTAACAATTAGTGTGTGAACAGCCTTCACAGAGGCACGTGTGTTTTTTAATCACGCGATTTGATACTGTAGCTAGTATAAGCTATACACTTATGAGTTTTTTCTCTTGACGGATGAAACAATTTT
This sequence comes from Xestia xanthographa, assembly GCA_905147715.2. Taxonomy (NCBI): domain Eukaryota; kingdom Metazoa; phylum Arthropoda; class Insecta; order Lepidoptera; family Noctuidae; genus Xestia; species Xestia xanthographa. The sequence continues at coordinate 8,539,618 of LR990655.1, forward strand.
CGAGAAAATTTGGAATGTTGTACGTTATTTTGCGAATTCACGGTATTTTCAAGATATTTAGTTTGAAAGTAACTAAGTACTGCACTACCAAGCAAGCATATATTTGTGACATGTGGATAATCCACATGTTTTATGAACAATGGTTATTATTATTGTTGATTATTATTATTATTTCCTTTATACATTTTTAAACAAATTCGTTGCATTTTTTAATATTAATTTAAAAAATAAATAAAAAATAAACATTTAAAAATATAAAAAAATTGTAGCCCGCCGGTATCGGGAACAGGGTCCAAGCTACTAGCCATGTCCAGGAGTACCACTTTATTATTATTATTGATTATTTATTATTATAATTCAACGTACAGCTGCATAAAGTCGAAGAATTGATTAGATTGCCCTTGTCGAATAACATGGTAGGTAGTGACTACTTTAACCTTCGAAGATTTACGATAGATATTATGGGTTCCTATCATTATATTCAAGTGTTTGTTACCTGACTGTTCGACAGCAAATACAGATGTATGTTTTATCTCCACGTTTTATGGTAAGGCATTCTATGACAACGACCCGTTTCACGTAAATAGACAATATATTGTTTCTTCGAGAATCTGGTATAAAGTACCAAATCTACTTTAACCTATATTGATAACGCCAAAGATAGAGACGTATATTAAGTAATTCTACATATCTATACTAATAAAATATTATAAAGAGGTAACATTTGTTTGTAAGTTTGTATGTAGGGGGTAATCTCCGGAAGTAATGAACCAATTTTAAAAATTGTTTCACTGGTAGAAAGCTACATTATTCTTGAGTGCTATAGGCTATATTTTATTCCCGTACTCCCACGGGAACTACGCGGGTGAAACTGCGGGACGTCAGCTAGTTATTTATAATCTCATGCATTTCACAATATGATACCAAGTGTGATACAAAACATTGACCTAGATAATCTACGGTAGTAATAATAACATATATGGGAAAATGCATTCTATTTTTTGTGTTACTACCTACAATATACAGTGCACAAATTGTATGCCTAGTCTGAAATAACCGAATTAATAAATAATAATAAAAATCTTTATTTATACAAAAACCTTCAACATTGATTTAAGACTAGGTCATGAATTTCAGTGAAATAAAGGTAATACAGATAGAGTTACCCTGACTCCCAAACTAGGAGATCCTGTGACTTAGGAGTCAGTGTTCTGCTGTCACTATGACACAAAAACCTTTTACTAAAAATTAGATATTTTTATAGTCTGAAATGTCTGGCCGTGTGGTATCCGGCAGAGTAGAATAGAACCAACCCATTACACTCACGGGTGTCGTATAAGGCGACTAATGTCTGAGGCAGAACACCTTGCGCCTCCGTAGACGAGACAATGGGCAGCAGCGTTTTCTGTTAGTCTTTCATCACTGCGATCTCCAATCCGCCTGCCAAGCGTGGAGATTACGGCAAATCCTCCCATCATGGGAGAGGCTTATGTCCAGCAGTGGACGTTACGGGCTGTTGAAGAAGAAGAAGAAGATAGTCTGAAATAACCGAATTAGATATTTTTACCTTTTGTAGTGTATCTAAGCTAAAAGTTAGAAACATTTTTTTTTGCATTAGCCTTTAGAAACTCTTAACTATTAGACACACAGACCTCTCTACTTTGGTATTCTTGATCACAGAAATTATTTTATTTCACCACTGGGCACCATACTTACAACAAATTGTTAACTTTAATAAGCTGTGGCGCAAAAAGAGCTGGTTTCGAAATATTTTTACAAAATGGTCTGGCAACGGAAACCAAAAGTGAAGTAGATTTGTTGAACTCAAAAACGAGTTTTAAATGTAAACAGCTGTGTGATCTTGTTACATAAGAATTAAATTTATGATAATGGTAACACACCACATTACTGTGCAACGATAAACACATAACTCTCCTTTTGGGGTTCGCCGCAGTCGGGTAAATATTGAATGAAGGGCAAAAATCGATGACCCAGATGTTGCATAACGAACTAGCGCGTGTTCTTATAAGAAGTTTTATCATTTATGTTATGTATGTCCCTTATCTAAGTTTTATTTAAGTTTTATCATTTATGTTATGTATGTACGTTGTGTATCTCCTCTGTTGTGCACAATAGTGGAACTGTGAATGTGTTGAAAAATTGTAGATTTCCATTTCTTCGGAAAAAAATGGTCAGTAAGTTATAATATTTTGATTATTATAAGGTGTTTTTTATTTAATTTATCTCGGCCACATTACCAACAGCGCGAGGAGGTTTTAATGCCCTTTTATAGTTTGTTGTCAGTTTATTTATTTTTGTTTATTTAATCGTTTTTAATTGTAATATAGTTACTGAATAGAAGTCTGATAAGCTCTCAGTCGTTATTGAATTATAACATAACTGCTGTATCTTTAGTAAAAGATTCAAATATATAAGTAAGTAAATTATCATTTCGGTTTATTTCTTTTTAAATTAACTACATTGTACATTTGCTTCTATTGTTTTCTGCAAAATAATAAATCTAAAGCACATGGTGCATGTAATAATGTAATGTAATTGTTACAAACACAGAACACAAATCAGATTACCGAAAATGTATTCTTTTTGTTTCAATTCTTTTAGTTTCTCAACGAAGATAACAATGTACTATGTGTACAATAATTGCAAGTTGAATACAAGTAGGTACAACATAAAAATCGCGGTTAGAAATATGTACGTCTCGTACTGTTATTTTATGTGAACATTTATATATGAATTGAACAATAACAATAACCACAGTATTGATATTTTAAATATGAATTGAACAATATGAATTGTGGTTATACTTACTTAGTATTCAATTCATATTTCAAATTTCAATACTGTGGTATTGTAATGCAACTATGAATAGCTTTATGTTACAGCATTAATAGATTGTCCATGCACTGACACTTTGTAAAACTTTCGTATGCATCTGAAAACGTGTTCTTTAATATAACGGCTCATGTAAAACAATTGACTCTCGATTTTACTTGGTTTTCTCGGCGAACGCAAGTACCTATTATCGGACATATGAAAGTAATTCCCACGTAGAAACAGTCATATCGTGACCAGTTTATCTACTGGGAGCCTGTTCCTGGCTAGCTAGTGCAGCCAGTCTATAGCTACATTTTCTCTGCACTTTCTCTGTAAATGCTACCCTCGCGTACCCTAAACCGATTAAATGCATCGATAGCGCCGCTCGTCGTGGCCACCACTTTACCTATTAACAAGTCACTTTTAAAACTACCGCTCAATCATTAGAAGGTTTACGGCGATCGTAAAGTAATCTTTTCGCTTGTTTATATCTATACTATATACGTAATAATATTATAAAGATAATATTATACATTTGTTTGTATGTTTGTATGTAGGGGGTAATCTCCGGAAGTAATGAACCAATTTTAAAAATTGTTTCACTGGTAGAAAGCTACATTATTCGTGAGTGCTTTAGAATAAGAATAAGAATAAGAATTATTTATTTGCTTAAAATATAGGTGTTACCAGATGTTAAAGTTGGTGGTTTAGGCACAAACCATATTTTGCCTTTTTAGGGCATGCAAATATAATTTTACATTATTGTATAATGCGTATCTACGTGAAATTTAACATGTACTTATTAAGTAAAGTAAAATAATTATTAAATAAAAAATAACACAAATATTGCACACGAAACTAATACCTATATCTTAAAATTAAATTTTGTGTTGCAGAAATTCTTGTAAACTGTAAAAACAATTTTCTGTCAACCATTTACGCAATTGATTTCTAAAATATTTAAAAGGGAGTTCTCTAATATTTCTTGGCAATTTATTAAATATAGAAATACACATATGAAACACATTGTTTTTAATCAATGTTGTATTGCAAAATGGTATCAAAATTTTTGTTGGATCTCTTGGTCTCTGCTTAGTGTAACTGTCACCTTTGAATTTAAAAAAATCACTATGTTTCCTTACAAATACTGATACTTCAAACAAATACATGCCGGTCAACGTCAAAAGCTTAAGTCTTTTAAATAGAGGTCTACAAGATTCTAGTGGGCCGACACCGCAAATAGCTCGGACACATTTTTTTTGTACAATAAACGCCTTCTCATAGTCTGTTGAATTGCCCCACATTATTAGTCCGTATCTTAATATGGATTCAACGTATCCACTGTATGCTATGCGAGCAGTTTTTTCATCTGATACAATTCGAAGTTTCCTTAACGCATACACAAATCTATAAATACGCCATATATGTGTGGCTTCCAATTACAAAATTTATCAAGAGTTATACCTAAAAATTTAATATTTTCTGTTTCTTCTATAATTTTATCATTTATTTTAACGTTGATACTAACAGAGGGTTTGCATTTGTATGTACTAAATTTAATGAATTTTGTTTGCGAAATATTAACACAAAGGTTATTAGATTCAAGCCAATTTATAACACACTGTACAGCTTCTCTTAATTGGTTTTCATGGGTTGAATTTTTAGTTTTATGTGGCACTATGACAGAAATATCATCGGCGAAAAGGACACTATCGTAGTTTAATGAATCTGGTAAGTCATTAATATATATTAAGAATAACAAGGGTCCCAGAACACTCCCTTGTGGTACGCCATAGGTATTGAATTTGGAAGAGGATCTATAGATAGTGGATTCAAGATTTTCATTCAAATTTGCAACTTCAACACATTGTTGACGTCCTGTTAAAAAACTTCTAATCCAATCCAAAGCGACGCCCCGGATGCCATATCTTTCACATTTGTTTAGTAAGATGCTATGATCCACAAAATCAAAAGCCTTACTCATGTCAAAAAATACTACTGCAATCGGAATTTTTTCGTCTAGGTATTCTGTGATCTTTTTAATTAAGGTAAATGCTGCCAAAGAAGTGGATTTATTATGTTAAAAACCGTTTTGTTCCTGTTTAAGAATGTTATGCTTATTTAAAAATCCTATTAATTGACTGTAAAATACCTTTTCAAAGATCTTTGATAAAACAGGAACAAGAGTAATAGGGCGATAGTTATTTGGCTCTTTTCGATATAGGCTATATCTTATTCCCGTACTCCTACAGGAACGGGAACTACGCGGGTGAAACCGCGTGACGTCGGCTAGTAAATAATATTTTAATAAATATAACTAAGATAAGGCAGTCCTCTGTTCAGTAAAAGCATTGCATTATAGTTACATAATTTTTATCTTTATCCGTTAAATCTTTATTTCTTTAGTAAATGTTAAAGTTCCTTATATTAAAGTTCCTATAATTTCCAGTTATAACAATTAACTGGAAATTATAGGTTTAAACTCTTGTATAGTTGGTTGATTGGTTTTTGTTGTTAGTAGTTGTCCTATGTTGTTAGATCTTCATTAAAGTTTATAGTTGTTTTTACACCGTCTTAAAACAATAATTACGTTTAACGACGCTTGTGCATAGGTAATTGTTAAACAATAAACGTATATGTCTTTATGAAATGGATTGTGATTTGTAGTTGTAAAACCTAACAGAAGTGACTGTAGGGTTTGGTTTCACTTTATTTTCTTAGCTTTATTTATGCTGTTGGACAAATAATTGTGCATCTGCATAGCTAGGTAAACAGTATCTTAGGTAATAGGAAGGCGGCTACATTATTTGACGCAATGCACTAAGTAAAGCTTTGTGATTCCTTAATATTTCGTAATAGTCGAGTATTACGTACTGCCGCTGCTTTTTCTTAGCAATTTCCTTTTGAATTATTGCATTACTGCATCATTGCAAGCAGAAATCGTAGATTATTATGTTTATTACGATCAATCTCTCTTTATCAATTACGATCTTATGAGAAAATTTATTTCGAAATCTCTTTCATCTCTTTTGAAATGGAATGAAGGCAAGTATTAATCAGGTGTATGGATAAATCTTTACGTAAACTTGGACCCGAGCTTGTTATATCTTTCTATCGATACTATAAATAACCATTGTAATGGCATAATATATAATATGGCTGAAATTAACAAAGCCATAAACTATTTTTAACTTAACAGGAAAGGTACCTTAATACTACACTAAATAATACTATGACTTGTTCAAATAATTATTTTACGTAAAAATAATCTCAATGACGAGGAGGTGTGCAACAATTGCCTTCCGGTTTTCTTTATGGTGCTTTTACACACATTAGGTACCAACTGTGTAACTACCTATGCTGCTCTACCATTTAACATCGTTGATCGAGATGGATGATAAGATATCAAAGTCGTATTTTAAAAACAATAGAATCATGATTTACCTAAAAATGCCTAAAATTATGTACTTAATCGAATAAAATATCAAAAACTTAAGAATTGGTTTTATTTTAAGTACTACGAAGTCACATATTTAATAAATGTTTGCTGTAATAATTAGAAAAGTATCTCTAAAACAATCTTTTTTGGAATTTGACATAATCAAAACAAATAATGCCTATTAATCTCGTGTTATGATTTAATATAGTAAAAAAACAAGTCATTAACATTACAATGAGCTCAAGGTTGGTCTTGTTTAGTGTATAGGCTTATCTAACCAATGATAAATTATTTAACGCGGGTATGCTAATTTTACTGTGTAACAAAAACCATGAATGGAGTTGATTATATTAAGATATAATACAATTTACGGCCTACATACTAGTTCCTTAGTTTGTTAATTAACTATTATAATTAAAAAAAAAACACGCTATATAGTAACGTAATTTTTTTTTGTCGATTTTTTCTCAGAAAACCCATTCATTTGATACCCATATCATGGGAATGAATAAATAATAACTTGTTTGCCATCTTTGGGAGCCCGCCATGTTGGATTTAGAATGACGTCATTTAGCTAACCATGCATTGTCATCCTAACTAAATATGTATGCAAAATTTCAGCTCAATCGGACACCGGAAAGTGGGTCAAAAACTTCTAAAAATATGTTGTTACATAATTACGGGTGAAGCTACTAAAAGCGTGTTAAAATTAGGCACTACTCTTGATTAAAAGGCAGAAATGCTTTCGTGAGGGTGACAATACTTCCGGGGTTGCGGGACTGTTCGAAAGAGATACCGTGGCCCCGGAACACAAAGGGCGATGAAGGAACATGGATGGGTTTTAGTCAGTAAAAGTCTGACACTCCCTCCTGCTCCGCCCAGAGCGGGAGGAGTCATTTGAAGATTTCCAATCCGAAAAAAAAAAAAGGGTGACAATACTTAAGCAGATACGTCGGTTGGTAGTTCAGTATCTACCAAATAAAACTAAATTGACTGTGTTTTTGCTCCAGGCCGTGATGCCGACTCCCGACTACAGCGTGGACTTGGACCTGGGCGAGCCCCCACCGGAGCTGATAGAGTACGCTCATCAGCACCTGGGAGAGGACCCCAATACCCGCCTCCAAGCCATCTATGAGCTCAGGGAAATGATTTATGGTGAGTTCCTACCGTATTATATTTACGTGTGGTCAATTTATCATCAAGAATAGAGAAGAAACATGTAAACAGTGGCCAGGTGGATAGGAACCCACGACAGAAAGACATGAAAGAGAAACGCACAAACTAGGAAAACATGACATAGAAAGAGCAGGCCTATACCGGATGACTTTTTTATCACTTTCCAAAAAAATGGGTATATCAGGTGAACGGAGTAGAAGCTAGTTTTTTTTTCTCTTTTTCCACAGCTTAGAAAAAATTGATCCATCATCAAAAAACGCTACAAATTTCAAGTAAACTTTCATAATAGAACAAGGATAGAGAAATTTTGAAAAAAAAATGAAAAATATCAAATTTCAAATCATACGCAATACTTATCGCGTATGATTTGAATTTCGATTTTTTTTTATTTTATTTTTTTCGCTAAGAAAAAAAGAAACTAAGCTTGCTTCTACTACGTTCACCTAATATACCCATTTTTTTTGAAAAGTGAAAAAAAAGTCATCCGGTATAGGCCTCCTCTTTCTTTGTCATGTTTTCCTAGTTTGTGCGAGTCTCTTTCATGTCTTTCTCTCGTGGGTTCCTATCCACCTGGCCACTGTTTACCCATTTCTTTTGGAAAGTGATAAAAAGTCACCTGTATACTGTAGGCCGAACAGAACTGCCAATTAATGAAAGAGGTGCAGAGTACCCGGGCGTAAATATTGGCACAGCGAGCTTTAGAAAGGTAGGACTAGGTCATAGAGCAATTTGGGTAAAATGCTCTTTTACTGGGTAGTAAGATGTGATTTATTTTCCGAGGCAAACCAATCATTTATTCGGAAATCCCCTCACAGAGGGCGGAGCGCTACAGCGGGCTTGGTCGATGTTCTTTTATTTCATTTACATTTCCGTACCTTGGATTTAGTTTCCATTTTATCATTTCCCTATAACGCATTACAAACAATGATATGGAAGGCGCCGGCTATTTGTGGAGCGTCCGATAACCACGTGCAAATGAACGTTTACGTATAGAGTTAGATAGAGCATACACGATGTTACCCACCTACATTCCCGGCTCCTTTGTTGCGGTTGTGTCAATCAGTGTCACGCACGTGCAGGGTGTGCACTGTGGTTGCAATGTTGTGATACTTACACAGTATAAACTTACAATTTATTAAAGGTATGTGTATTGAAATAAAGTCCACAAGTAGGTAGGTGATGCGTCAATTGCTGGGGCAGATTTGGCTGGGTTGGGCTGCACTGCATTGCAAAAATCTTGTATATAAAACATCACTTACAGGATGTGGCGGAATATTAGGTATCCCTTAAAAAAAAAATAGTTGTGTTCAGTTGTAAAAGTTAGCTAAAGATTTGAGACTCATGTAAAAATGGTAACAGATACTTATATTTGGTAGTACAACTATTAAAGAACAATAAAGATAAAGACTGAGAATCTTCTCAGTCTGAGAACGAGGAACCTAGCTCGTGGCTAAATAATAAACAGCCGCTCGGGTCGATCTTTAGGTTAAGCCGTGCTTGCCTAGGTTAGTCTGTGGATGGGTGACCACCCATTACATACCGAGTTTCCTCCGTGCCTCGGAAAGCACGTTAAGCAGTTGGTTGAGGCTGTCATTTGTGAACTTTGACAGTCGTTACAGGTAGTCAGTGGCCCAAAAAGTCTGACAACCAGTCTTACCAAGGGTATCGTTTTACCCAGTACTAACTGGGTTGTGGAGGTCAGATAGGCAGTCGCTCCATGTAAAATACTGGTATTCAGCTGCATCCAGGTAGACTGGAAGCCGACCCAAATAAAACTTGGGAAAAGGCTCGACTCAGATGAAAGATAAAGACTGAGAATATTACTTGATTTGTGATCAAAGCATCAAAAACAGCTAGCAAAATTGTTTTTTTTTATTTAAATTTCGAAATTTATATATATATATATATATTAGATTTGCCCCATCCGAGGACTGCATCGCACTTTTGCGCTGATATTGTTCCGATGACCTTAAAAGTGCGGACCGCGCACACGGTCAGCCTAATGGACTCTACCCACCAAAGCCACGGACATGTCAACAGTTGACATGCTGTCAACATGTCACGGGCTTTGGTGTGTAGAGTGCACAAGTCATTCAGGCGCAACACTGACACCGGTACGATGCCTGCCTAAAATACTAACAAGTGCGAGTTGAACTCGCGTGGAGAGAGTTCCGTCAGTGCTAAAGTCTTATATTGAGTTTACCACTTTATTTTCAATTGATAGAATTCTTATAGGTTTTCCTGTAATCTACAAGTAATTAACTATATTTTGTATTTTAGGCCCAGTAGTTTCGGAGATCAGCATAGCTATTCACAACCCTTCGATTCGATTTTCGATTCGGAAAGTCGTATGTCTATCTCGCTCGATTTCGTAATGTCAAAAAAAGATAGACATACGACTTTCCGAATCGAAAATCGAATCGAAGCGTTGTGAATAAGGGGCCCAGGTAGGTGGGGGGGGGGAATGGTCAATTTTCGTCATCTTTCACGAATAAAAGCAAAACTATTTATTTTACAATAATAATAAAATTTGATATATATATAAATAAATATTTGAGATCCCCATAACAACAAGCCCTTTCATTTGATTTATGACACAGTACGGTTTGCAAATATTTTTTTTAATTTTCTGTTTTGTTTCCCGGAAACAACATCTGTGTTTGGTTCATAGGATTACACCATCCTACCAAATTTCACCTGATTTGGTCCAGTAGATTCGGAGGAAATTCGCTGTGACAGACGGCCGGATAGACAGACAGATGCACGAGTGATCCTATAAGGGTTACATTTTTGTTTTTTTTGTACGGAACCCAAAAAAAATACCTACTAGAAACAAAAACCAGAGAAGAAAAGAACTAGGTAATAAAACGATGCTCAGTAGTAGGAAGATCTATTTATCTTGCACTTGTAAAATGATTATTGATGTCGCTTGCTATGCACTTACCTAAAAATGAAAAGGTAATTGACACCAGACTTGAAGACATTAAGATGTTTAAGCAAACTTGCCTATTTCTCTTATTATTACTGATTCTGTTATTACTAATACTGTTAATCTGAGTTATCCCACGCCTGGGAAAGGACCATCCCCATAGCTTCAAGCTTTTTCGATCAGGAGCTAACTGGACCACTAGTTTTATCAAGCTCGTCCCGCTAGTTTTGTCCAGCTCGTCCCGCTAGTTTTGTTCAGCTTGTCCCGCTAGTTTTGTCCAGCTCGTCCCGCTAGTTTTGTCCAGCTCGTCCCGCTAGTTTTGTCCAGCTCGTCCCGCTAGTTTTGTCCAGCTCGTCCCGCTAGTTTTGTCCAGCTCGTCCCACTAGTTTTGTCCAGCTCGTCCCGCTAGTTTTGTCCAGCTCGTCCCGCTAGTTTTGTTTAGCTCATCCCGCCATAATTTTATTATTCATGTTTAATACCGGTCTAGGTATTAAATATTTAGGGTGTAAACAACCTCATCACGAAGCCAAGCATTTTGTACATCAAACTAAAGTAACTCTACGCAAAAGTTATTGCTGGGAATCGACTTTTTTTTTGGGGTGAAAAATCACGTTTTACGGTAAAACTCTATGTAACGCACTCAAAACATTGTGCGACGCATTTAATAGTAAACGGGTTATAAAACTAGTATTTTGAAAAAAAAGTGTGAACTTTGACCTCCAATATCTCCAAGGTTCCCGGAAGGTATGGTGCAGACCAAAAAAGTGATCGGAGTGACGGGGAGAACAAGTGCCTTTCGGTTTCGTTAAGTGTCTATTTACACCCTTTATTATGAATAGTAATAGAGCAAAACTGCATTCCACAAAGATTCCACATGTGTCATCAAGATTTAACATAAATCTATTCAGGTTTTATTGATCACGACGTAATTGTTTCGATATTGCACAACATACTTAGATAGTGGAACAATAGTAGGCGAGATATAAGTGACCCTGACATGAATCAGAGGACCAATGAGGTTTGTATGTAGCTTGATTTATGCATATCGTGTGCAGACATTATAGATGGGATGAATGGAGCTATCCTCATGTTGTAATCCGGTCTAACTCGATGTTATAGTGTATATTTTTTATTTTTTTATTTATATCCATGTTTTAAATAGGATTTTTTTTTGTATTATTACAATATTTATGTCTATATTAATCATATTATTAATTCTTCTATGTTTCCAAATTCTACCTAAATTATTTGTAATTTTTTTATTATTCTTACACTGACATAATTTATTTTAAATTTAATTAGTGGGGGCTTAATTTATTAACTTTATTGTGCATGTTGTGATCTCCTATAAGTGAAGGAATACACCTACCTAATACCTTGTGCCTTACATTAACTATTAATGCTTTGTGTATTTCTTTTGTTGGAGATACCTAAATAAATAAAAATATGCAAACCGCCTCGCTTTTGAAATGACTGAATTGGCTATCGTTTTGAAAAAAAAAGTATTAGGTAAGCACAGTTGATGTACCTAAGAATCATCATATGAAGATAAACTCAATGTATTTTATTCACATAAATGTGGGTATATAAACGTTTGGCTGGAACCTCGCACCAAATAAACAGGTAAAGACGGAACTCTGCGAACAGCAAAGTGAGGCCCGTCAAATTACGTCTCGCCGTGTACACTAAGACCAAAAAAAAAAGTTAAGACGGAACTCTGCGAACAGAGAAGTGAGGCCGGTTTCGTGAACATGTTGTGCATTTATTGAGGCATAGTTTAATTGTAGTTTGATGTAAATGTGTGCGTGTGAGCGTGTATGAACAGAGCAAGACGTAATTTGACGGGCCTCACTTTGCTGTTCGCAGAGTTCCGTCTTTACCTTTTTATTTGGTCTGTCGAGGCTGGAAATTTAATAAATCAATATAAACTGGGCACACACGACTCCAAATGAGGTGATTAAGGAACAATTTTGAAAAAATTAAATGTCAACAGCTGCTCACCCAAGAACCAAGTTCCCTGTTGTCCCAGAACAGAACGGTATCATTTATATTTCTGGGAGCCAAAAATAACGAGAACCTACCCCACCTAGTTTGCGGTTCCATCGCTAAATTATTCAAAGGATAAACGTCCTATGTGGACAAAAAGCCGAGGCTTTTATGTAAGCTAAGTGCGTTCGAGGTCACGACTAAAATTATGCAGGCGAATTATTTAGATACATGCGCATAGTATCGTCGGACAGGGCGTTGAACTATGATACATAATACTTGGTAAGTAAAAGAGAGACAGAGAAAAGTATAATACTTAAATAAATACCTACGGAAGTAAATCTGTATGAATGATTTAAATAACGATGAAAAGGCTCTCAGGTATACATTACTGGGTTAGGACATTAGGTATTTTTTATCCTGGTAGTACGTCCCGTCGGATAATTTCCGACCAACGCGGGCAAAGCCACGGGTAACAGCACTAACATCTAGTAGTTAGTATAGCGTTGCAACAAAGTCGATTCAACATTTTTTTTAGATAAGGCTTCCCGATACATAATGCCTACGGAGCTAATTTCAATCTTATTGACATGGCGTCGCGATATAAAAATGTTATCTATTCAGGAGTTTGGGATAACATTTACAAGGAGTGAAAGAATCCATACACAGAAATCCAATAAGTGAAATAAACAAGTATCGATTCAGTATACAATCTTGTGTTCGGCAAAATCGGGGAGTTCTTGTAATTTACTTAGGAGAACAATTTCAAGACTGTAATATACCCAAATAAACGACATGATAATAATGTTGACCCTTATGTCCCCAGCCGTGCCCGAGCGAGCACGGTGCATTGTTATTTTAATTGTGTCTGTAATTGCGGGTATTGAAGTGCTACAAGAATTTTTCAGTAGCAGCCACTTAAGGCGGTACCCCGAGCAAAATTAGCAACTCTATTTGTGGTTGTTCAAACTTCGTTTGAAATACTGTTAGAATAAAGTTCTAATCAGCTTGCACTACGAAATGGTTGTTACGTCAGTCACTGCAGGCCGAATTGTGCGAAATGAGTGGTTTTTATTCTTTATAAAATCAAATGTACGTCTTTTGGAAAAAATAAAACGACAATTATGTTCATTATTAAATTGCCTATCCATTAGTATAAGTAGCAAATCAAAATAATGTTTACTTTACGAGGAGTAGCATTTTATAAATCATTATTTCTCATTTCTGTGGTTTCGTTGTGAGGGTATTTATTAAACACTAGCTGTTGCCCGCGGCTTCGCCCGCGTAAATTTCGGTAACTGTCCCACTGAATCATACTAAAGGGATAAATAGTGTCCTACATGTGAATCCAGGTTATAAACTATCGATGTGCCAAATTTCATAATCATCACAACCACCATCACTGTCACAACCACCATTATTATCACAATCACCATCACTATCAAAACCAACATCAATATCACAATCATTATCACAATCACCATCACTATTTCAGTCACCATCACCATCACAAACACCAACACAATCACCATCACAATCACAGTCACCATCAATATCACCATCATTATCACAATCACCATCACAATCACCATCACAATCACCATCACAATCACAGTCACCATCAATATCACCATCATTATCACAATCACCATCACAATCACCATCACAATCACCATCACAATCACCATCACAATCACCATCACAATCACCATCACAATCACCATCATAATCACCATCACAATCACAATCACCATAACAATCACCATCATCGTTATCTCAATCATTATCACAATCGCCATCACAATCGCCATCACAATCACCATCACAATCACCATCATCACAATCATTCACTATCACAATCACACTATCACAATCACCATCACCATCACAATCACCATCACAATCACAGTCACCATCAATATCACCATCATTATCACAATCACCATCACAATCACCATCATAATCACCATCACAATCACAATCACCATAACAATCACCATCATCGTTATCTCAATCATTATCACAATCGCCATCACAATCGCCATCACAATCACCATCACAATCACAGTCACCATCAATATCACCATCATTATCACAATCACGATCACAATCACCATCATAATCACCATCACAATCACAATCACCATAACAATCACCATCATCGTTATCTCAATCATTATCACAATCGCCATCACAATCGCCATCACAATCACCATCACAATCACCATCACAATCACCATCATCACAATCATTCACTATCACAATCACACTATCACAATCACCATCACCATCACAATCACCATCACAATCACCATCACAATCACCATCACGATCACCATCACGATCACCATCACGATCACCATCACAATCACCATCAATGTTGAATGATCACAACCGTTTCAAGGTTCCATCTATCTCTATACCAAAATTCATTTAGTAGGGATATACGATACACAACTGCACTCTGCGTTTCCACCCGTATAATTCCGGGATCGGGATCGGGATCTGGATAAAAAGTACCCTATGTCCTTTCCCAAGGTTCCATCTATCTCTATACCAAAATTCATCAAAATCGGTTCAGCGGTTTAGGCGTGAAAAGGTAACAGACAGACAGACAGACAGACAGACAGAGTTACTTTCGCATTTATAATATTAGTAGGGAGTAGGGAAGTAGGGATTAAGCAACTTAAAAAAAAATATGAAACGACAATTTTGGAGTCAAGAATATGTAGTAATTTAATGTATTTTTTATTAGTTGGTATTTCTTTTGGATAAAGAGGAGTAGGCTCCAAAAAAGTGCTCGCTCAAGGTCATTTGCTCGGGGAGCCGCCTTAATCTGTATTTGTACCCGTTTGATGGCAATAGGCTCGCCCGCCCCCTATCCCCTATTACATGGGAATTGAACATAATTGGCGAAATGTGGGTGTACTAGCAGGTACACCTAATCTCTAACAAACGCTTGTAAGTCGTCACTCCAGCGTTTTCTACGCCTTCCCCGGCAACGACGCCCGTCTTCTGGCACCCGCTGAGTGACGACTCTGGTCCATCGCTCCTGATAATAATAATAAATATTGCTGGACATTACACACAGCGCCATCTAGTGCCACACTAAGCAACGAGGCTTGTGTCGTGGACACCAGATAGTTGATATACTACATAAATACTTTTTTGTTTGTAAATACATACTTATTATACATATCCATGAAACTCGGAAACAAATGTCCATGCTCATCACACAAACATTTGTTCCGACCGGGATTCGAACCCGGGACCCTATGAACGTAAGGCAGCCTCACTAACACTGCGCCGGGTCGTCAAAGTTATGTTATGTTGATGTTATGTAAAGGAATTTTGTACAACGATATTTTCAGCAAAATATTGCTCAAGATTGAGCAAATAGAGCATTCGTCGAGAGCAAACCGGAACTTAAAAAGTGTTTCCTGTTAATGTAAATCGCCAAAAGATACATTAAATTTAATAAATAGGCCTTTGACGCTAATTATACCTTTCACTACTATCACAGTGATCTTTATTTGGGATACGATAAGGTTGACATTGTATTGCTACTGTCGGAGGTAAAATAAATTTGAGCATACTGTACTGCACTAAACATCTTGATGCAGCATACGTATAATATAGGTAACGCATATATAATATAAGCAATAACTTACGTACGGTCGAACAAGCTATTTGGTTTACAGTTTAACCCACAAATTACATTGTAAAATGTAAACCAAATAGCTAGTTCGACCGTACTTAGAATTTTACGCTTTACACTATCATTGAGTCATTTGCATAGTAATAAGATAAACGGTTGCGGGAAAACTCGGGTTGGCCGAAACAGCAATTAGATTTTAATGTTGAAAAACCCCAAGAGCAGTTTAGTTTTGAAATATAGCGAAATGGTATTCTATTTTTAAGGAAATATTATTATTATTAGGAAATTTATTTACCGTTATATCGTAGCATATTATTTTGACTAAAAATTAAAATCAATTTGACGTTTCTTTTGAAAATGTGTTAACCTAACTAAGTAGTTCGATTCTACTTCAATATCGGTCTAACTATAATTTGTTTGACTTTTGTTTTCAATGCTATCTTTTATTTGCATTTCAGAACGCGGTGAATGCACACCCCATCGCATGGATGACGATTTCTTGATCAAATTCCTGCGCGCGCGCAAGTTCATTCCAAAACGAGCACATAGATTGGTAAGCAAATCTTTATAATATACAGGATGTAAATAGAATCCCCTTCACGAAACCAGCAACCAAGCATTATGTACATCAAACTAAGTAACCCTACGCAAAAATGATTTCTGGCTAACGACTTTTTAATGGGGTGAAAAATCACGTTTTACGGTACGATTCAATGTAACGCACTCAAAACATGGATTTGAACTTTGACCCAAATCCCTAACTAGAAGGTTCCCAGGTACGGTCTAGAACAAAATAATGATCGCAATGGCGGGGAAAACAAGTACCTTTCGGCTTCATTACGAGAATTTTACACCCATTATAAAATTCTGGTATACGTGAATTTGTAATTGCTAAAACTGGTGTCATCATCATCATCATCAGCCTATAATGTTCCCACTGCCGGCACACGGCCTCCTCTCAATGAGAGGGAATGGGCTATAATCCACCACGCGGGCCCAGTGCAGATTGGTAGATGTCACATGTCTTCGAATTTTTGGTTCTAGGACATGCCGATTTCCTCACGGTGTTTTCCTTCACCGTTTTGAAAGCAGTGGTGATGAAATAAATTACACAAAGTAATACGCCTGTCTGGTTTCGAACCTACGACTTACTGTTCTTAAGTCAGGGCCGCCACCACTGGGCCACCGCTGCTGGTCTGCTGTAAAACTGGTGTACAGAATATTAATGTTTTTATTTGTACCTATTGAATCTTCTGGATGAGCGGCCTTCTGAAAGTCTTACGATAGGAACGTCTGTCGGGTTTGTCAGTTCAAATATAATTTTAATAATTGTTCATAAATTCCCCTCCATAAATGCATTTACATGATGATATTGCTAATTATTTCAATGTGGTAGTAAGTTTATGATGTGTACTGTATTGAACGTTTTCACTTTCCAAACTATAAATCTAATTTATGAAAGTTCTCTGGTGTCAACCTCTATAAACCCCCATCTTTACCTGCATTTAGTGTAAATATCAACTTTCTCTTATTACTTATTTGATTAGTTCTAAGGTAAGGTATTTATTGAAACATAATTATTACTGGGTAAGCAATAGAATATTAGAACTCCAAAATAATGATGAAATGTGGGTGTGACGTACATTCTATTTACCCTCTCGGAAAACACTAGCATGACATTTTGCTATTGTTTTCAGTACAAACATTGTGAAAACGTTTATTATTTGACTAAAATAGAGGAACAAAAGCAAAAACGGCTTCTGAAAATTAAATGGTCACGTTACGTAACTGAAATGTTATCCCTAAAATAAATTGTAGATTTTATATATTGTACCTATAAATATTTCAAAACAGCTCTTGAAACATTTTTCATGATTTGATTTTGTTAGAACGTAATTATTGTTCAATTCATTATTGTTTGATTGAATCAATTAACTGGCACTATAAAAGTATAATACAGGTATTAATTGCTTTATATTTTATTGCGTTGCCAGACGACTTTTTAATTCAGTAGGTAAAATCTGTGTAAGAAGTTGAACTTGTATGTTATGAAATTAAACATTATAATAAGTAGGTACGTTATTAGTAAAGGACCTCGTATATGTAGGGTCAATGACGATAAGTGTGGGAACGAAATAAGCTAATGGAAATTAGAATATTAGGTTAGCTCTACCTACAGTGAAATACGTGACTAAAAGAGTGATAAAGATAAATTGATGGATGGAGAGGATATATGAAAGAGAAAGGAGGGAATAATGCAGTATATTTGACAGGGGAGAATGAAAGAAAAAAACGGTTATACAATGTACTATAACCGTATGTGACTATAAGAGTAATAAAGATAAATGTTGATGGATGGAGAGGATATATGAAAGAGAAAGGAGGGAATATTGCAGTATATTTGACAGCGGAGAATGAATGAAAAAAACGGTTATACAATGTACTATAACCGTGTGACTATAAGAGTAATAAAGATAAATGTTGATGGATGGAGAGGATATATGAAAGAGAAAGGAGGGTATAATGCAGTATATTTGACAGGGGAGAATGAAAGAAAAAAACGGTTATACAATGTACTATAACCGTATGTGACTATAAGAGTAATAAAGATAAATGTTGATGGATGGAGACGATATATGAAAGAGAAAGGAGGGAATAATGCAGTATATTTGACAGGGGAGAATGAAAGAAAAGAACGGTTATACAATGTACTATAACCGTATGTGACTATAAGAGTAATAAAGATAAATGTTGATGGATGGAGAGGATATATGAAAGAGAAAAGAGGGAATAATGCAGTGATATTTGACAGGGGAGAATGAAAGAAAAGAACGGTTATACAATGTACTATAACCGTATGTGACTATAAGAGTAATAAAGATAAATGTTGATGGATGGAGAGGATATGAAAGAGAACGCAGTGAATAATACCGTGATGTCGGACAGTGGAGAATGCAAGAAAAGAACGGTTATACAGTGTATTTAACCGTTCTGTGCTGTTTGCATTCAAGTGATTGAACATATTCGATGTTAGATAATAATCAGACGTAAATAGATGTCCAAAGTTCTCGTACCGGTCGTGATTACTTACTATATCTAAAAATAAGTCTAAGTGATTACGTCTTATGAGAATATAAAAATAGTCTGTTTTAAAATCATCATTAGGGCTTCTAATAATTTATTTATAATGACAATGACAGTTGCTAGGCACTGTAATAAAGGCTGAAACGTATATAATTAGAATATGATAATAACTATCTATATGTATAAAATGGTAAACTGACTGCCTGGGTGACATATCAACGCACAGCCCAAACTACTGGTCTTAGAGACATGAAACTTGGAGGGTGTGTTCTTTGTGAAGAGTAAGTATCTACTAAGAAAGGATTTTTGGGAATTCCACCCCTAAAGGGGTAAAATAAGGGATGGAAGTTTATATGAAAGTCCGTCAGTTTTAAAGTTAGGATCTTCAGATTTTTTGTTTAGGCTGACAATTGAAAATTAATTTATACGTGTCTCGGCGTTTTTGATAATTCCACGCCGAAGGGTTACAAAGGGGAATGAAGTTGTGTATGGAAAGTCCTTGATTTTCAAAATAATAATCACTAAATTTATTATCTAGGCTTATGGTTGGAAGCTAATGCTACGATGTTGTTAGAATTTCAATCCTTATGGGGGTGAAAAGGGGTATGAAATTATGAACTGACTGGCTGACTGATCGATCAACGAACAGCTGAAACCAGTGGGTCTAGAATCATTAAATTTTGAACAAACCTTCCTTGAATGACGTAGGTAAGTGTGCATAAAGAAGGAATTTTTCGAAATGTCTGCCCTAAGGGGTTAACACGTGGGTTGAAAGTTTGTATGAAACTTGATCAATTTTGAAATTAGAAATGTAAAAAACTATATATGAGCTTATGGTTCAAAACAAAAGTGTACTGTATCACTATTAAAAAAAAAACTTTATTCATTTATTTATGTACACACAAAATACATAACAGGACATTACATTAAGATAGAAGAGCACAAAGGTACTGCTTATTTCATAAGAAATCTCTTCCAGCAGACCTGCGGGAGGAAAGTTGGATTAGAAATGTAGACACAGTATGTAGAAAAGACAAAACAGGAAATGTAAATTAAAACTTAAAACAAAATATATCTAGGTATATGAAATAAACATACATTCAAATACATACACATATAAAAATAAATACTAGTATAGTAAATATTTACCTATATTATACATACATAGGTATGTAGAATATTACTTTAAAGAAGAAACGCAATGCTCTTTGACTTGCTTTTTGAAGAGAAATAAAGTAATAACAATAATAACTTTCTTTAAGGGGGTAAAATAAGGGATGAAATTCTGTATGAAACTCTGTCATTTTTGAAATTGCAAAAAAGTGATACAGTATACTTGTATTTCTAACCATGCATGAGCTCATGTACCAATTTTTAAGAAGTTTCATACAAACTTTCATCCTATAATTTACCCTCATAAAAAATGAATATTCTAGACTCTAGTCGTTTTATACTTTTTTCTCTTACCAAGGGCTCATATACCAATTTTTACATTTCTAACGTCGAAAATGACGAAGTTTCATACAAAATTTCAACCCCTTTTTTAACTACTTAGTTCTAGACCCAACCCGCACTGGGCCCGCGTGGTGGATTATAGCCCATTCCCTCTCATAGAGAGGAGGCCTGTGTCCCAGCAGTGGGAACATTAATAGGCTGATGATGATGATGAGTTCTAGACCCAGCAGTTTCAGCTGTGCGTTATTCGATTAGTCCGTGAATCAAACAGTCAGCCATGATCTTGAGTGGATTGGTTGTATCCTTTACGATGTCCGATGTTGGCTACCACGCGGAGAAGTCGCGGGCAACAGCTAGTTAGAAAACGTGCAACGTTATTAGAGTTATATGGTAATATATCTCTAATAACGTTGCACGTTTTCTTGGATCCCGCCAATTTTAAGACATCTAGTTTTTTTTTGTTTTCATATTATATTATACCAGTATATACTATTGTAGTCTGTGTTTTATATAACATCCTCCATTAATTTATTAGGAAAAAATGATTGGGTTAACAAAAAAAAAAAAAATGAAAATGACGAACGATTTTTATTATTAAAATATTTCCTTAGCTTGTTTTTTTTTGTCTATTCCAGATTGTAAACTACTATCAATTCAAGGAAGACAACCCAGGACTGTTCGAGAACGTTTTCCCGCTGGATTTGAGAAAAATAGGAGACGCTGACGTGATAGCCGTGCCCCCCTACAGAGACCAAGATGGACGTAGACTATTGTTTTATAGAATTGGTAAGTTTATAATTAAAAAATATACATATATTTAATTTGTAAATACAAATTAAATAAATATACCTATATTTTTTTTTTAATGTCTGGGATGCTATGCCACCCTAAAATCTTGAAGATATTGCACAGATTCAAGAGGTAACGCGTAGAACATTACCTATACAACACCAATCACCATACACTATTTTGGTTATAGAGATGTAGACGAAGACGCATAGACGCATATTTTAGTTACAGTGACTGTCTACTTATAAGCAGTACAATCAAACCATCAATCACATCTTTCACAGTTATAAACCTTATGACAACGAGAATTAAGGTCACTGTACTGCAAATCGAAGATAAAATACAATAAAAGAACGGGGAAAATATAATGACCATCAAAAATAACTTTGTGATCACTAACATCTATCACCTAAAATATCAATCGATCACCAAATTTAGTAAATTGAGTACCAAATTTTAATGAGGTGGTTGATGACAAACTAGTTTGCCTAGGCCGACCTGAGGCACCCCGACACGGCACGGCGAAATTTTTTATAAACCATTCAGAAGTAGGAGTCCCGCATTTGCGGGGCTCCGTCGACCGGGTCTCCCTCGACTCGATAAAATGGGGATTAAGTTTGGTGACCATTTACTAATTTTGGCAATCAAAAGTGATTTTTTTGCCTTTACATTTCATTCATTAATTGTATGCCTGGGCCAATTTCACCGAAAAGATAAGAGTCTGATTATCTAAAAACAGGTGTTTAAAACACATTTTTATGTTAAAAAATGTGTTTTAAACAGCTGTTTTTAGATAATCAGACTGTTATCTTTTCGGTGAACAGTCGTAGACAATGCGATAATATTTTTTTTTAGATGAGCATGCTGTTGCTAGACAAGGTTTTGTTTACGGATGTTTCATAGGCGTGTCATTTATCTTGCACAAAAAAAAATTGTAATTAATTCAGCTAGGTATATTTTTACGGAACAGGCCGTAGTTACATTTTTTGTATATTTATTTAGTAGGTTTGTTACCGTGGGTAGTTTTTCTTATTATATTTTATAAATTGATGGGAAAAAAATGTTTGAGGAAAATGATAATAGGCATACCAACCATTATGTGATTTTTTGTAACCGTAAAAAAATGTTATCACGTTTTAAAAGATCCGTTTCTCATGTATGATTAAATATTTAGAAACTATACGCCAGAATTTTTGATTACAGCAAACTAAAAAATAAAGGTAGAGTTTTTCTATTCAATGGTTAGTTATGCACATACATAATATTAACATACTAGAAGGGAACAGAAAAATACGTATAGCTTAGTCAAAATATCATAAATAATTTTCAGGTTGTTGGAACCCAAAAGCAATTCCCGTGGAAGACTTGTTCAAAGCAACCATCATTTCGCTGGAGCTGGGTCTACTTGAGCAGAGGTCGCAAATACTAGGAGGCGTGGCAGTGTTCGACCTGGAAAACATTGGCACCCAGCACGCGTGGCAAATCACACCTTCCGTAGCCTCCAAAATGGTTAAACTTATGGTGGTAAGTCATACGATCTCTTTTTTTAAAAGGCGTCCTTGTCATGTATTGTATATATGAGCTGTAACCCTCTCAACCTAATTACCTGTCTTTTTCTGGCATGAAAACCAGTCTGAACGGCTTTAGGGCATTTGACCATCTTTTTCCCAATATTTTGTTGATTGAACAGGTAAGACTATAGCAGCTCCTAAGGTTGACCCAATATTATTAGGTCAACGTATTTGCAACCCTATTTATTTTATCCATTCTTCCTCAATTGGAAAGTATAAAAAAGTATAAAGAAATAAATTATTTTGTTTTGCTTACTAACATGATGGATCACTGTTGTGAAAAAAAAAATACATTATTATAATAATGTAAATTTTAAAGGCATAAAATTAACGAACCACCAGATTTAGCAAAATGTAATGGCAAAAAATCCCTTGGATTGCCAAAATTAGTAAATGATCACCAAAATTAATCCCCATTTTATCGTGATTGGTATTAGAACCTACAATTTTTTTTTTACTTAATGACCAACAGAAATTGAACTGCACTGCTCTTGCATCCGGGTCGAGGGAGACCCGGAGCTTCGCGAGGCTCCTATTTCTGAATGGTTTATAAAAAAATGTGCCCCAAGTCGGTCTAGGTAAAACAAGTTTGTCATCAACCAACTCATTAAAATATGGTGCTCAATTTACTAAATTTGGTGATCAATATATATTTTAGGTGAAAGATGTTAGTGGTCACAACGTTATTTTTGGTGGTCATTATATTTTCCCCCAATTTTAAATCACTCTCCATTTTTATTCCAGTCATGTTTCCCGGTGACGACATACGCCATACACATCATCAATCACTCGTGGCTGTTCGACAAGATCTACAACATCTTCAAGCCTCTACTGAACTCCAACATGCGGTCCAGGATATACTTCCACGGGCACGATAACGCCTCCCTGCACAAGCACATTAAGCCTGACCACTTGCCAGAACGCTACGGGGGAATATGGCCCGACTACTCCTACACCATTTGGCTAAACTCGTTGAAGAAGAATTATGAAGTGGCTAAAGAAGTAATCGGTTATGGGTATAATTTCCGCGAGGAAGAAGTGGACCCAGAAGTCGCGAGACAGTTAAAGGAAAATGGCCTGAAGTTGTATTGAAAACTATGTTAATAAGAAAAAAAGTTAAACCCTGTTCATATAGATAGTGATAAATTAATTTTAGTCAGATAGTTCGATCTAAGATTCAGGTCACTATCTATGATAGTACGAGTCATCTCGCCTGTGTCCATACTATTTCTTCGTATTTAATGAATTTAGAACAAATAAGAAGTTTTCTGTATCACTATTGATTTTCTACAATCAAGTACTTTTACATAACTTTCAGAACTGGATTTGTTTGTTTCAAAAGGAA
Organism: Xestia xanthographa; assembly: GCA_905147715.2. NCBI lineage: Eukaryota > Metazoa > Arthropoda > Insecta > Lepidoptera > Noctuidae > Xestia > Xestia xanthographa. The sequence continues at coordinate 8,563,885 of LR990655.1, forward strand.
TTCCATTGCCATACATATAATTAACTGTCCAAAGAGACCAGGGCTGTCCTAAAGCTCGTTGGGTCAACGATATTGTCAAAATCGAGGGAAACACCTGGATAAGGGATGCACAGAACGAGGAAATGTGGCAGAAAAAAGAGGAGCCGTATACCCAGCAGTGGATGATTCCGTGCTGATATGATCATGACGTTAATTAAATTATTATAAGTTTGATAGTGGTGTCGATTCTGTTGTGCACAAACTAAACTTAATTTAGGCTATTGCTATCTTTTCTAAAAGGCAGTGCGAGAAAAGGACGGCTATAGCTATGAACTAAGTTAGAAATGTCAAACTAGGTGCCTTGCGCTTCACCGTGTTTTTAGTCGACATGTTTTTACGTGCACCTTTCATTTGTATGGAAATATTATACGTAGTTCCAATTAAATTTGACAGCTCTAAATTACGTCCGTCTCTTTTTCGTTTAATTAGAGAGAAATAGAGCAATAGCCTAAATTAAGTTTAGTTTGTGCACAACCGAATCGACACGATCAAGCATTATCTTCTTTCATTCCTAAGTTAGACTAGATTTATATTAATTTAGAATTAGAATAACCTGTCTCGTCGACAACTTTGAGATTTTGTTGTCATTTAAGTAGTTCCGTTGTTGATTCATAGCATATAATGCTTGATACGATTATAAATGATGAATTTATTTAATTGTCTTTGCGCAGTTTTTAACATCCACTACCAGAACATCACTTGTTTTATAGACATTAAAATTCAAATAAAGCTTACAAAAGCTTTATTCGTATAAATGAAATGTTATAAAATTATAGACCGTATGTTATAGTCATTAGGTATACATTTAAATAACTTACTTTAAGATTTAATTAAGACAGCTAAAATAAGGCATATCGACAGAATTCGTCAAAAAAACCTGTGATAGAACAAAATGCATATGAATGCACCCTTGTAAGTTTAGATCCTATTTTTTTACTATTATGTATGTTTAATAATACAATTTTAAATTCATTTGAGTTGTTATTTGATTCTTCTACACTTAAAAAGAAATTGATTCTATTAATGGTGCTTTGATACTGCAATTACAATATTGTGAACGAAAGTTCTATGGTGAACGTTGAGTAACCCTGGATTTTTTATCCACGTTTAATATATAAACTACTAGCGGACGTCACGCGGTTTCACCCGCGTAGTTCCCGTTCCAGTGGGAGTACGGGGATAAAATAAAGCCTATGTTACTCAGGGTGAATGTAGCTTTCTAATGGTGAAATAATTTTTGGAATCAGCGCAGCAGTTTTTGAGTTTATTCATTACAAACATAGACACACACAAAAATACAAATCTTTACTCTTTATAATATTAGTGTAGATTAAAAACTAAGTGCGTTTAATCGTAAAATTGTAGGTGAAGAAATCTATGACTCAGTGGTAGTGCGTATGAAAAAGATAAAATATACCCGGAAACTAAATAGACACAGTTAAACCAATATAATACGTGATCGTTTAGATTATATGTTGAGAAATTCAATGACGTTGGCGAAACAAATATTTAATTCTTGTATAAGCAAAGGCACATGTTGTTTAGGTATTGTAACAAGAATGTTTTCCAGCCGTGTCCTCACAACTATTTATTTATGACTAACTTTTGGTCGCGGCTTCGCTTCAATTATGTACGGAAATTAACCCACAGGCATAGAGCATCATAATCTACACTAATATTATAAAGAGGAAAGATTTGTATTTTTGTGTGTGTGTTTGTAATGAATAAACTCAAAAACTACTGCGCCGATTTCAAAAATTCTTTCACCATTAGAAAGCTACATTCACCCTGAGTAACATTTATATAAATATTTTATCCCCGTACTCCCACGGGAACGGGAAGAACGCGGGTGAAACCGCGTGACGTCCGCTATAGTTATATATACGCCCACAGGAATATTTTAAATGTAGCTTATGACAATCGGGGATAATGTAGCTTCCCGTTAGTCAAATATTTTTTTGAATCGGATTAGGAGTTCCGAAGATTACCCCCTATACAAACTTACAAACAAATTTTACCTCTTTATAATATTACTACGTATAGGAAAAATGAAAAATTTAAGGCCCAACCATTGCTTCAAAATTTAGGACCCTATATGAATACATTTATTTTACTATTTGTATAATACGAAAACTTGAACTTTATAAGTACATATTTTTTCTTCAACTTCAAGACCTTTGCAAACCTACGCTTTAACGCCTCATATCACATTAACTGAAAGATGAAAAGCCAATCTGTTATATTTGGAACCTAGCGGAGGCGTTAATAAGCACCTACTCACATGTTAAATGTAACGAAGTATTAACAACATGATTTTGGTGATACTTGCCTTGGCAGCTAATACCAATATTAAAGTCTACTGAAAGCTGTACAATAAAATAGCAATTTTATATAAAAAAACTTGTATAATTTGTTATTTGAGGAGGCGTTAGCCTGCCTTAACCAAGTGTAATTTAAACCTGGGTAACTCTTGTTCTATGAAGGGTCGGCCACCGTCGGCGCGGGCCTGTGGACGGTGAGCTATGGGCTAGCTCGCCGTCCGTCCGTCTCATGACGACAGGCCGTGTCGACGGCGCGTTCGTGTTCCACGCGCGCCTCTAAGAGAGTCAGCAAAAGGGAAGGGGTCCGTAGGGACCGATGCCTGCCGGGGTTGCGGGACTGTTCGAAAGAGATACCGTGGCCCCGGAACACAAAGGGCGATGAAGGAACATGGATGGATTTTAGTCAGTAAAAGTCTGACACTCCCTCCTGCTCCGCCCAGAGCGGGAGGAGTTATTAGATGATTTCCCATCCGAAAAAAAAAAAAAAAAAAAAAGTAAGTAACAACAATGTGGAAATGCCGACCGGCATTTCCACATTGTTGTTACTTACAACGTAAAACAGCGAGGCGGATATTTTGTGCGAAAACACATAAAACATATCATCATTTCATCCCTGTTATTTGTGTATTAGGTCATGACGTATGAATATTATTATACCGCCAAATTACTTAGATTGAGACATCAATCATGTTCGCTGTCTAGTCTGAATGGTCAGGGTCATTGACCGGGTCTCCTGTGACGTCACAAGACGCGCCCCCAGGCGACAAGAGATGTGGTGTGATATCTGATGAAGGGCGCGCTCTATGGCTTCCGATTGTTTACTATTAGTACTGAAATGTCACCCACTCGAGATCATTCGAGATGCTGCTCACGTCTGTAGCTGTCATGGTATGATGACACAAGCATCATTCATTAGAAACACTTCGAGGTTGCGAACTAATTACATTTTTCATATTGAATTTAGCTTATGTGCGTGCGCAAAAGCCTTCGAATTCATATCAACAAATTATGTTAACTTGTTGTGTAACATGATATATTTTATGTATGCTACAGGATATACTTAAGATAGACAATTATAGAAATATTAGTATAATCATGGCGTTCGAGCGCACATCATTGTGGAACTAAAGTTCATTAATAAGTCATCAACTGAAAAGTGGTTGCAATTAATGGCTACGAATTGTATGAAAGAGGGTATGGCTGGAATGGAAGTGACTTATGAGATGACTGGTAATAGAGAAGTATGGAAGAAGACAATCAAAATGTGCCGACCATAAATAAATGATAATAAGGTAAAAAGTAAAATGACAATATTGTTCCAAATAAAATACAGTTTATAATAATGCACAAAACAATACAAACAAAACTACCTTCTAGAATGATCCCGAGTCACAAATTTTTTTTCTTCTAAAAGATCACCTTTACTATTTCTTGAATGCCTTACATTGGGAATGTTTTCACTTGATGTTTCCTCCAATATCTGAATTAAACATGACGAGTGAAGGTGCCGTAGACGTGAACATCTGGGAAATTTAAAGTTTGATATGACTTTCGTTCCAGACTCCTCTATGTTCTGTACAGTGATGTCGGCCGGGCGTCTGGTTTTCCGGAAAGTGTTCTTCAGCCGCGCAAAGAAACCTTCTTTATTGGATTTCGGAAACGGTAGAACTTGACTCATTGATAATGACGGTATTTCTCCTCTTGCAGGACAGTTATCCAATTGTTGCTTTGAAATCTTAGGCATATTGGTGACACGATGGGTGGCGTCGGGTCTAGTCAAGTTGCAACAACTTTGCGTGGCATCTTTCGGTTTGGAGGGTCGGTTGCTCTTCTCCTCCAGACGTTTTCGGAGGAAGTGTACGCTTGCCGTGTAGAACAGTTGTTCATCGTCAGGCTTCGAGAGTGCATCGAGAGGATCTGAGGACGCACTGTCAGGAGCCCTGGGTGTTAAAGAGTTTCTCCGTTGCATCCCTTGTCAGTGTAAGTGATTCGTTTTACGGTTTGATACATTTTTATCGATTCATCGGTGAATACTACAACAATATTAATAGCTTATAATATTAAAAATACAAAACAATGTTAATTTCCTTAATTTGTGTATTGAAATGACAGATTGTCAATGTCACTAGAATGGTTGCTTATGGATGTTTTTGAATAAAATTATAAGTACTTAAGGAGGTCTGTTTTCGAAGTTAGAGGTTTGGTAAAAATACTTAGATGGTATATCTTGTGGAGTTAAACCACGAAGTAAATATTTACTCCTTTGGCAAAACTACGTACCTACCTAGTATCCGTAGTAGTCTCTCATCTTACTCCTGTCCGAAATACCACTATTTATAATTTAAATAAATATATTTTTAAATCCGAAATAACAGAAACAAAATTGCAAGAGTTTGAAGACTTAAAAGTTTAGAAAAGAAAGAATAATCAGTTCCTGTTTCGAAATGCAAAGCTACCGGCTTCCTGATTTTTAAGATAAACATCTCTTTGATGTTACAGCATTGATTGCCAAGATAACCTTAACCTTGCTAATTCAAATATTCCTCAGATCCAGCCTTCTTCAACGGAGCGTAAAGTAAACTTAGTATTAATGGTATTAATACATCGGCAGACGGACATGCGATTACGACATTATTACGACTGTATACAAAGTTAACATTATCGTAAACACATTTCTATTTCAGTCTAGACTGAATAGGGTATAATATGCATGATTTTTTTTATCACTCTAAACAAAGCGTATTAACATCAGAAATAGCAAAGCGTTTTTTTTTTTAATATCTATAAAAATAGTAAGATAGAAGCATCTGAAACTGCTGATTAGACAGAGAGATCCGATACAGCGAATGACGTCATTCGCGGCATCGACGTACAAAATTCATACTAAATTCCGTTTATCTAGAAAGGGATAGAAACAAAAGTTTAAATTGTTATAACTTTTGTGTTGTTTGGCCAATTTATGTCTTGTTTTCGTTTTTTGTCATTATTTTTAAAGTACTATAACATTCCGTATCGAAATAAAAAAAGAAAATTTATGCATATTCCCTATTGACTACCTCGTTGGTCTAGTGACTGTTGAGCTTGAGGTCCTTGCGTTCGATTCCTAGGTCGGGCAAAGTGGTATTGGGATTTTCGATCAGAAATTTGTCAGTAGCAGCCACAGAGTCTGGATTTGTGCCCGATTGATGACAATAGGCTCATCCCGTATTACATGGGACTTGAGAAGCATAACTCGCGAAATGTAAGTGTGCTATAGGTACACCTCTGCCTAACCCATATAAAAAAAAAAGGGGTCGCATTTGATGATTTCCCATCCACTTCGCTTAGAGCGGAGCGGCAGTGAGTGTCGGACTTTTACTGACTAAAACCAATCCATGTTCCTTCTTAGCCCTTTGTGTTCCAGGGCCGCGGTATCTCTTTCGAACAGTTCCGCAGCCCCTGCAGGAAACGGCCCTTGCGGACCTTGCTGGCCTCTGCCTTACCCTTGGGGGATTGCAGGCGTGATCTAATGTTATGTCTAGACTGAATTCAAAGCCAGACTCATACGTATCATAACGTCATGACGGGTATTCTTTGAAGTGGTAAGCAAGGGTGTGTATAGTTCTCGGTACACCCACGTTTCGCTATTTATGTTCCAAGTTCTATGTAATGGGCGGGAATATTGACATTAAAATGTCAGTCATATAAATTAAAAGAAATATTACAGCTTCAAAGCTTTTATTACGTAAGTTTAATAAGGATAAGTGCTAATATGGTAGATTAACTTTCATCGCTGAAATTCATGTTAAAATTAAACCTTCAATACGCGATTGGTTTGTAACTCAGTACTATACGTATAGTCCACGTGAGGAAAATAAATGTGAGAACTCATCTGTAGTCGGATATGCTCACGTTTATAAAATGCATGTCCACGTGTCTCAGTTTCCAATCACTCCATTCGTATATAACGAGATCATAGAGAGTAGTAATTCATCAGTCACCACATCCATGCATGTCTCACAAACATCATTGTCTTTAAGCAGCTGCAGTACGGGGGTTGACATAGTGTCACTTGACTGCAACTGATTGACCCAAGGTCCCAAAAGTTGAACAGCCTTACAGTGAACTCTCACAATTTTCAAGGCTTTTATTGAACTTTCTTTTAATATATTTGTTCATCGATCAAAATATCACGAAAACACTTCGCTTTATCACCATACTTTTGGTAAATTTAATCATTCTGTCATCTCAAAAACGCTTCAAATAAATTTTCAAAAGAAATGATAAATTACCGCTTAGAGATAAACAATCAGTCGAGTTATTTAGTGGTGTTCATTTACTTTTAGAACTTACAGTACGGTGACCCTAGCTAAATAATGAAACAACTGGATATCTACACAATGGAATTGTCCTGAAGCGCGGAGGCATTGGCAATAAATTTAGTTAGTCGCGAAAGTACAATATTGAACTCGAAACTTTCCGAGATTTAAATAAACACTTCGTTAATACTTTAAACCGTTAAATCTTTACAGGATATAATTAAGTATGCAGACTATTTTTAAATACTCGAAACCTTTCTACACTATTAAATTATCTATAAATTTCAAGAATTTTATTCAATCATTGATACATAAAAGAAATACTCAAGCCTTATAATAATTTCTTGAGTGTTCTGAACTTTGGGATCGGCCGTTGACCCATTGATTTCAAATGAAAATTCACGTCGAATAATCGCTTCGAGGCAAGATTTACAGAATGTATTAGTCAAACGATTTGCCAAGTTTATTATTCGAATCAAATCTGCTTGAATTATTGAAAAATACGACCTCACAATTATGATACTCGTACTTTAGTACTAGTGATTGTCCGATTGCTGGTATTTCAGGCTAGCTAAAGGATCAATGTTCTTGTATCTTAATGTTACCTGACTAGTGGTTACTTTTAGAACAAAACTTAAGTATTGAAAGAGCTTTTTAGTTTCTTTTCGTAGCCTAAACTGTTTCCCACTGCTGGGCAAAGGCCTCCCCTATCTCCCTCCAAACCTCTCCGTTTTGTGCAATTTCTGGCCACGCTTTCACCGTGAACATGATCATGTTCCCAGACCACCTTCGCCGCGGTCGACCTCGACGGCGATGTCCGCCTTCAGGCGTCCAGTGAGTGACAATCATTGCCCGATCCCTCCTCAGCTTGGCTGCTATTAAAATGTCTAAAAACTCTTTTTATCTGCTGCAAAATATATTCAGAAACTGAAACTCAGTCCAGATTGATAACCACATCAGAGTATCGAACATAAATATGGTCAAACTACGTTATGCGAAAATAATAAATTCCCAGTCAATCCTTTTTTAGAACATCGGTAATTTGAACTAAAACGATTTCATTACATTCATAATAATGTCGACTCGTGGCCATTTCAAGTTACGCAAGTGATCCGTTTGCAGAGAATTTACTAGGGAGTCGCCTGGTTATGTCCCATAAAGTCCCGTTATAGAATCGTACTACTATTATAAATGCAAAAGTTGGTGAGGATAGATGGATGTTTGTTGCTCTTTCACACAAAAACTACTAAACAGATTTCAGTAGTTTTTTCTTTAGTTTCATACAAGGTGCAAACGCACCGTTTACGAAGCCGTCAACCAAGCATTCTGTGCGGCTTGCTGAAGATATCTATAGTAAGTAATTGGCATATCCATATGGGCATAACCCCTTTTTGTTTACGAAGAATATAAAATAATTCACAGATCTCGTGCTCTACACGACCTTCGGATACATTGAAAATGCACTTAGGCAGGCTTTTCATTTTGTACGATGCCTAATATAAGAGATTAGACGTAGGTAATAGATTTAGTATCGTCTTTGAAGTAATAGAGCTCAAATGCACGATGTAAAAAATCCGTATACAAACATCATTAATTGCAAACAAACAACATCGCAAAACAGTTCTTTTGTTTGACATTAACTCACTCGGCTTGGAATGGATTTTATTTCTGGGTAATTTTGCGTAAAAAGCACAGGCTAACAATTTCACTAGGACCGTGTGGTTCATTTTGGACAAGGATTTTCAAGGACAATACGCGCTTAACAAGTACTATTTAGTTTATGACCACTAACTATCCTTTCGGGAGCTAAACAATTATTATGAAATTTGTGAGTCTCTACTGCGTCGGGATCTATTCATCATCATTCATCATTTCAGCCGAAAGACGTCCACTGCTGGACATAGGCCTCCCCCAAGTGTCACCACATTGAACGGTCCCGTGCGACTCGCATCCAGCGGATTCCCGCAACCTTCACCAGGTCATCGGTCCACCTAGTGGGAGGCCTTCCAAAGCAACGTCTCCCGGTTTGCGGTCGCCACTCCAGAACTTTTCGGCCTCATCGGCCATCTGTTCTGCGAGCAATGTGCCTTGCCCACTGCCACTTAAGTTTGGCAATTCTTCGGGCTACGTCGTAACGTTGGTTCTTTTGCGGATGTCTTCATTTCTGATTCGATCGTGCAAGGAAACTCCGAGCATAGCCCTCTCCATTGCCCTTTGGGTGACTTTAAGCCTTCTGATGAGGCCCATTGTGAGCGACCACGTTTCGGTCCCGTATGTAATCACTGGAAACACACACTGGTCATAGACTTTCGTCTTGAGACACTGCGGTAGGTTGGACGAGAAGATACCGCGCAATTTCCCGAACGCTGCCCAACCGAGTCGGATTCGACGATTGAGCTCTTTCTCGAAGTTAGACCTATCTAACTGGACCGTTTGTCCCAGGTACACATAATCGTCTACAACTTCGAGTGTAGAGTCTCCGATCTTGATAGGAGTGGGTGTGACATGGGCATTCAACATGACCTTAGTCTTGTTCATGTTCATTTTTAGACCCACTCTTCTGGAAGCTCTACTGAGGTCATCGAGCATTGTACTGAGGTCCTCCATGGTCTCAGCCATTACCACTATATCATCGGCAAACCGAAGGTGAGAGATTTACTCGCCATTGACGTTGATGCCTAGCCAGGCCTCTCCAGTCCAGAACCTTGTAGACATCCTCCAGTGCAGCGGTGAACAGTTTCGGAGATATGACGTCTCCCTGTTTCACACCTCGCTGCAGGAGGATAGGTTTCGAGGCTTGGTCCTGAAGTCGGACTGACATGGTGGCGTTTTTGTACAACACTTTAACACCTCGATGTACCGATAGTCGATTTGGCACCGTTGGAGAGACTGCAGTACAGCCCAGGTCTCGATCGAATCGAAGGCTTTCTCGTAGTCCACCAACGCTAAACAGATACTATTTGGTCTTCTGTATAACTTGCCGCAGCGTATGTATGTGGTCCACGGTGCTAAAGGCTTTTCGGAAACCGGCTTGTTCGGGTGGCTGGAAATCGTCAAACCTGCGCGCGAGACGATTCGTGATGACTCTAGAAAACAACTTGTAGACATGGCTTAGAAGTGAGATGGGCCTATAATTCTTCAACCGGGCATTGTCACCCTTTTTGAAGAAGAGTACCACCACACCCCTGCACCATGCCTGTGGCGTTTTCCCCTCAAGTATGACGGAATTAAACAGCTTCTGAAGGGCCTTAAGTACCGGTTTTCCACCCGCCTTCAGGAGTTCGGCCGTAATTCCGTCATCACCCGGTGCCTTGTTGTTTTTCAGCTGCTTCAGAGCCATCCTAATCTCGTACAGGGATCTATTCAGAGAGCAACAATTATTGTCTTGCAGCACTTTCATTGCTTGCTTATTTTTATGTAGTCACTTTAGCTACAATGTTATTTTTCTAAATTGCAGATGCATTTACTTTAAGGGACTTTCTACTCCACGTATGCATAGGTATAAGTTTGTATTCTTTACAAAATTATATCGTAACAAATGAAAAAAACAGTCAATACAGTTCTCGTCTATGCATATTACTCTGCGCTGTGAACTATTATTGATTGTGTGATTTTATTTTCATGCCAACTCAATATAAATTTGTCCAAAGCCATAAAATAATATGCTATAAAGAAATATTAAAATACTGTAAGTTCATGTTAAATAAAATTTAAAAAATAGTTTGACTCTTATTTGGACCATTAAAATAAAAACAATAAAAAAAATAAAGAATTACAATTATCACACTCGGCTTCGCCTCGTGTGATAAACCAACACTTGCATAAATAACTACTATTGATATCTCTCCATTTCTGAAGGTAATTTACCAACGTTTATTAATTAGGAGCCTGTATTGTCCCACTGCAGCACTCCAGCACTCTCGGTCTATTGCCTTTTTTTGCCATTCCTTCTCCCACAAAAATAATTTTAAAGAATTAATTTAAATTAACATCATTATAAATTAAATCAAAAAACGTATTTACAAATAAATAAATACAAATACATTTCGAGATCTGTTGTGGGACTCTTTTCTAATCTGAACAGTCCATGCTGGTTGTTTTTATGTGACGTTTATTTTTAAAATGTATTTTTATATTTAGAACTGTCTCTTTGTCTTGTCTAGTATTATGTAAAAATATACGCTCTTTAAAATAAAGAAATGTCTTTGATAAAATAATAGTATCCTCTGGATTCTGTGGACACCACCTGCAGAACGCTGTATTACTACAAGATCAAATCTTAAACACTCCCAGTCCCAAAGAAATCAGCGACGCTTAGCGCATCTAAGGAGCGCGCTCCCCGAAATTACGCCACACAAAGAGCACCTTCCTGCCTAGATTATTAGCGATACAGAGACCCGGTTTTTTTTTAAATGTAGCCCAACTCAATACCCCGAGGATTTTTTTCATTTTTTCGATATCACATTTAGTTTTTGAGATACAGTTGATTTTATGCCAAAATACCCTAAAAAATTGATCGAATTTTTCACATTTTTGCGGTTTTAAAAAAAAGTTTAGAACATTTTCGTTTTTTTTTTCACCACATTATAGCATTTGTTAATACGCGTCTTTTGAGACCTCACTCATTAATGTAGCCCTAAAACTCACGACACCAAGGCGATGTCACACTCTGAGCGAAAATGGGGGGCTATACTGAAGCGATCGAAAAAATATTTACAATGTTAATAAAAAGAAAAGCATTCTGTGCTTCAAACTAAGTAGGTAACTCTACGCAAAAAAAAATTGTTGGGAAACGATTTTTTTTTGGGGTGACAAATCACGTTGGTAGGACTCAATGTGATGCTCAAAACATAGTGCTGATGGATGCATTGTATAGTATGCGCGTCGGGACGTATTTAAAGTAAACTTACAACATTAAAAACTTGTACATATTTAAAGAGATACTTGTGAAAAAGTTGGAAATTTGACCCCCAATATGTCCGTCACTAGAAGGTTCCTAGGTATGCTCTAAATCTAGAACCAAAAAAAAAGATCGCAAGGACGGGGGAAGAAGAGTACCTTTCGGCGTCGGTAAGGGCAATACGTCGGGTTATACATGTTAATAAAGTCAATATGTAAAATTATAATTAACGCGAGTGAAGTCTCGGCTGGAAGTAGTTTAATTTATAGCTCTCTTCCGCGTGCCTTATTATATTGTACGATTGGTTGAGTTTACGTAAATAAGCATGCTACAAAGTAGTAACAGTAATGGAAAATTAATGGAAAATTGTATTTTAGTTTCCATTTTGTTCTCTTTCCTGCTAATTTTAAAATAGTTGATTGGATTTATGTATGGTTACTATAAAAAGAGGTGTTGTGGTTATGGTTATCGGTATTCAGTAAAATACTGGTATGAAACGTCCCTAACATAGTTGGGAAAAGGCTAGGCAGATGATGATGATGTGGTTCTAGCGGTCTTTGATTCTTCATTTTATTTTATCTTCTTTAGTTAGGTAGCACATCTAACCAATAGTAAGTAATTCATGCCTATTTTCGTTGATAGGTATCCCACGAGCCTTTTCCTGTCTGCTCCGACTTTCGGTATCTCGGTTCACTCGTGCAAAGCGATAGCGAAACAGATCGTAGTGTAAAGCACAGAATTAACACGGGATGGATGAAATGGCGGCAGTTCACGGGAACAATCTGCGACTCCCGCATTCCCTTAAACTTAAGGGAAAGATTTATAATACAATGGTTCGACCTGCTCCTCCCTCCTCCTCCTCCTGAATGGTTCGAGGAGCTCGTGGCTAAATAATAACAGCCGTTCGGGTCGATCTTTAGGTTAAGCTGTGCTTGCCTAGGTTGGTCTGTGGATGGGTGACCACTCTACATACCGAGTTTCCTCCGTGCCTCGGAAAGCACGTTAAGCTGTTGGTCCCGGCTGTCATTTGTCCATCTTTGACAGTCGTTACAGGTAGTCAGTGACCCAGAAAGTCTGACAACCAGTCTTACCAAAGTGGTATCGTATTACCCAGTATGAACTGGGTTGTGGAGGTCAGATAGGCAGTCGCTCCATGTAAAATACTGATACTCAGCTGCATCCGGTTAGACTGGAAGCCGACCCCAAGATAGTTGGGAAAAGGCTAGGCAGATGATGTGGTTCGACCTGCTGTCTTGTATGGATCAGAATGTTGGGCCATAAAAGGGATGAATGAAAGGCATTTGCATGGCGATGAGTATGCTAAGGGGGATGTGTGGTGTTACTCGAATGGATAAAGTAAGAAATGAGTATATAAGAGGAAGTCTGAAAGTGGCGCCGGTATCTGAAAAATTATGTGGTAATCGGTTGTCGTGGTAAGGGCATGTGATGCAGAGGAACGAGGAAAATGTCGTGAGGAAAGTTTTGAGTATGAATGTGGATTGGTATATGAGTAGAGGAAGACCAAAGAAACGATAGATGGACTGTGTTAAGAATGATATGGCAAGAAAAGAAGTGTCTGATGAGATGACGAAAATAGAGAAATATGGAGGGAGAAGATATGCTGCGCCGACCACAAATGAATTGGGATAAGGGCAAGAGAATGATGAGGTATCCCACGAGGTAAGTCACAAGGTTAGTCATCTCTACATCGACATGCTGGTTTTAAAGCTTTCTTTTCAGTAGTCGGTGGTGTCTCTGCCAGTACAAACTACTTACCACAAAGACAACGTTTGGTTGAAAACGTACCTTCTTCAGGCCATTTAATTTAAGAGCCATACATACAACCCGGTTATTATCTCTGGACCTGGCATCGATGAATTTTATAACAATAACAGTCCAAACAACAATGAAATGTTCAAAAACAAGCTTTCGTTGCCGATACATGTCGTTTTTTTATTGTTATTATCAAGAAACATAATTATTATTAATATCCTGATAATATTCGTGCTATCACTGCTTTATTTTGTATACGTTTGGACTTTTATTGTTATAAAAGTCATCGGCGCCAGGTTCAGAGATAATGTAGCCGGGTTGTAAGAAGTTACTTACAATAAGTTAAAAGGGAAGTTATAACCTCTGATTTTATATTATGTAAGCCACGGGAAAATAAGAAAGCTTCTAATAATCTGATTAGTTTTTTTACAACGCCAAATAAATATTTCAAAGAAAGCGTCAAGTAAAGAGCAACAATTATTTTTACTTGTTTTATTGATTTAATCATCATTTACTATGTCAGCCATGGATTTTACAACACCAACAGTTTATATTTTACAGTTTCAACAAGTGTTGCTTTAAAAAAATATTGTTTAGGCACCAACTCGAAAACTTCGTTAATATAACTTAGCTTGTAAATAAATGAAAATAGGAACTGCAATGATCTGTTTGACGAGAACGAGACGGGCGCTAGTAGCCGCACTAATTCACACTAGTTAATTGCACTAATTTGCATTTGGAAATAAAACCTAAATAATGAATTTAACTAAGGTTTTTGAATTAGCGAGTTGGCAACACGTGTTTAGGTTTATACCGATGCACAATGTGGGGTCACAATGATCTAGACAACGCGAAAAAAAAACTGAACAAAAAAAAACCAAAGTAAGTAACCCAAAGCCAAACCCTAAACCTAAGTAACTTTTTTGAGATGAATAATCACGTTTTACGGTAAAACTTAACGTACCGCACTCAAATCATTCTGCTGGTGGATGAATTGAATAGTACAGGTCGTGGAGGTGTTTAAAGTTTAAAAAAATTACATTAAAAAACATGTATTTAAAAATAGTTTTGGAGAAGTTGGAACTTTGAGCTCCAATATCTCCGTAACTAGAAGGTCGAATCGCGCTTCTTTTTTTGTTTTAAACCATGCTAAAACAAAAAAAAAAGCGCAATGACGGGGAGAACAAGTGCCTTTCGGCTTCGTTGAGGGTCTTTTCCCTTATTCGATTGAATTTTTGTATGCAGACTGTGAACGTCATGAGGTATACGCAGTTCAATCAATAGTCATATTGTCACCTTCACCTTGTAGGTGCTACAAAATAACAACCATGCTGAGCTGTATTTACAGTATAGCTTACATCGATGATAAAGTTGCATTCATCATCGTCATTTCAGCCGCAAAACGTCCACTGCTGAACATAGGACATAGGCCTCTCCAAGTGTCGCCACACTGCCCGGTCCCGTGCAACTCGCATCCAGCGGATTCCCGCAACCTTCACCAGGTCATCGGTCCACCTAGTGGGAAGTCTTAAAAGTTGCATTAGAAATTGCGTTTTAACTGAATAAAATCGTTTCATAAATCAGATTGTTTGTTTAACCCTATTCTCATTCTCAGTAAGCCAAAAGTTAACACAACCCAATTTTACTAAAGGATACGTAAACAAAGATATCACTTAATACAATGAAGACTCAGGAACATCTTGAATTCCCCACATGAAGGCAGTAATTCGGTGTTAAGCTGTATTAGAAGATACAATGCCCCATGCTCGCGGAAACTGTGTCAAGTAGAGAATTAGGACGTTGACTCCTAAAGCGAGGTGATCATTACAGACCCAGCAGTTTAACCAGGAATTTATTTAAGCACGTACTTTGTTGTAATTAAAACGATCTAGACTGAGTTAATGACCTAAGGGTTCTGGATATAGCGCGTCTGTTGAACATAAATTAAGAATTCCTCAAAGTGACGGATGGAGTCGCTACATTAGGAATGAAGATGATTTATATTTCATCGTTAAAAGCACCTTATGTTCCCTGACATACTTTTCAGCCGTAAATCTTTATTTTCCGAAGAGCGTAGCTAGAGCTTAGACCCGATCTAAATCACCTAGGCGTTAGTAGCTTTCCTCTTTTTACTTCGAATGTCTTCAAAAAACAAATTTCACAGACCCAAATAATTCTCTGTCTCTTTTAGAATAACTTCGTGCTATTGACCTTATCAGGAATTTTTCATTAATTTATTACAGGTTTAATGTGCCTTGGTTTTACAACTTTTTTACTTCATCTTAATTAAGTGTATAAAGTTAGGCAGTTAATGCCTGTTTATTTATGTACTCGTACACGCGCTCGAAGTCGCGCTATATCTGAAAATGAGGCTGAAGCGCCCGACAATGGCTGTCAGTTCAGAATCGCATGAAAATACACAGTGAATCCTCACATTGTGGGGCTTACCATACTCTTTGTGTTATGCCTATGGGAAATATATACTCTTTGTGTCCAGCAGGGTATCGAACCTTCGCCACACGCGTAATTGAGGTGCGAAACAAAAATATGCGTAGTCAAGAACAAAAAGCTATATTTCATAATAGAATAATGTTCGAAAAGGTGAGTAAATTATTCGGAGGTGTCAGAAGTAATGAGGAGAACAGGCCCTTCAGCGAGCACTGGGTTCGTCGTCCCGCGGCGCTTCGGACTTTGACCCCAAGAGCCTGCATCCAGTTTGTTGTTGAACGGGAGCTGACGCTTTCTTGTGGAAAATTAACTTTCCTCCTCGCGATTTTCAGCCTCTTATAATACGTGGATTTTTCGCAAAGGTAATTGGGAAACCCTAAGGTTTAACACCTTAGAAAATTAACCATTATTGGAAATGTCAAACCCATGTTTTGTACTTTATTAAGTACTAGCTGTTGCCCGCGGCTTCGCCCGCGTGCAGTTCGGTAACTGTCCCACTGAATCATACTAAAGTGATAAATAGTGTCCTACATGTTAATCCAAGTTATAAACTATCTATGTGCCAAATTTCATAATCGTCACAATTTATTAATCATCACAATCACCATCACTATCACAACCACCACCATTATCACAATCACCATCCCCTATTTTAACCCTATTACTAAGACTTCGCTATCTGTCCGTCTGTACGTCTGTCTGTCACCAGGCTGTATCTCATGAACCGTGACAGCTAGACAGTTGAAATTTTCACAGATGATGTATTTCTGTTGCCGCTATAACAACACATACTAAATATAGTCAATGGTACGGAACCCTTCGTGTGCGAGTCCGACTCGCACTTGGCCGGTTTTTTGTAATACACCCAACCCAATTCACCATACAAACAATACCTATGTTGAATTTCAGGCATTGTTACCCCATTCTCCCCTATAAGGGTTGAATTCTGAAAAAACCTGAAACACAAATGTTAACTCATTTAACGATAGGACTACTCCTGGTAAGTTTCGAATAAAGTAGTCCAACTAATTTTATAGGTGAATTTTGAAAAATCGTTTCTTAATGCACCCCTAAACCTCATAAAGAACCTATGTGCCAAATTCGGAATCTCTAGGCTTAGCGGTTTGGGCTGTGTGTATTACCACAATCATTATCACATCACCATCACAATCCCCATCACTATCGCTATCACAATCACTATCACAATCACCATCACCATCACAATCACCATCAAAATAACTATCACAATCACCATCATCGTTATCACAATAATTATCATCGTAATCACAGTCATTATCACACTCACCATCACCATCAGTATCTCAATTACCATCACAATCACCATAACAATCACAATCACCATCACCATCACAATCACAATCACCATCACAATCCCCATCACTATCGCTATCACAATCACTATCATAATCACCATCACCATCACCATCAAAATAACTATCACAATCACCATCATCGTTATCACAATAATTATCATCGTAATCACAGTCATTATCACACTCAACATCACTATCTCAATCACCATCACAATCACAATCACAATCACAATCACAATCACAATCACAATCACAATCTCAATCACAATCACCATCACCATCACAATCACAATCACCATCACAATCACCATCACCATCACAATCACCATCACAATCACAATCACCATCACAATCACCATCACAATCACCATCACAATCACCATCACAATCACCATCACAATCACCATCACAATCAACATCACAATCACCATCACAATCACCATCACAATGACCATCACAATCACCATCACAATCACCATCACAATTACCATCACAATCACCATCACAATCACCATCGCTATCACCATCACAATCACCACCACTCTCAGAATAACTATCACAATCACCATCACCATCACAATCATCATCACAATCACTACCCTCGTTATTACAATCATTATCATAGTAATCACAATAATCTACATACATCATTATTACAATCACCATCACTGTCACAATCACAATCACCATCACCATCGCTATCACCATCACAATCACTGCCACTTTCACAATCACCATCACAATCACCATCACCATCACAATCACCATCAAAATCACTATCACAATCACCATCATCGTTATCACAATCATTATCATCATAATCACAATCATTATCATCTTAATCACAATCATCATCATCACAATCTCCGTCCTCGTTATCACAACCATCGCTATCACCATCACAATCACCGACACTATCACAATCACCGTCACTGTCACAAACACCATTACAATCACAATCACTATCACAATCACCATCATCGTTATCACAATTATTATCATTGTAATCACAATCATTATCATCGTTATCACAATCATCATTATCACAATCATCATCATCGTAATCACAATCATTATCATCTGGATCTCAAAATAAATGCCATTTTCGTAATCAGCACCCCTGATAATCTCGGTATCGACACCCATATTGATTTTTAGACATTTCAACCCCATCGCACCCCAACAGGGAATGGTTATATTTCAGGTCTGCCACATTAAATCTTAAAATAGTTGTTTTTGTAATACACCCAACCCAATTCACCATAAAAACAATACCTATGTTGAAGTTCAGGCTTTGTTACCCCATTTCCCCCTTTAGGGGTTGAATTCTGAAAAAAAACTGAAACACAAACGTTAACTCATTTATCGATATGAGTACTCCTGTTAAGTTTCGAATAAAGTAGTCTAACTAATCTTATTTCCCCACGTAATCTTTGGACTCCCGTTCCAACCCCTAAGGGGGTGAATTTTGAAAAATCCTTTCTTAATGCACCCCTAAACCTCATAAAGAACCTTTGTGCCAAATTTGGAATCTCTAGACTCAGCGGTTTGGACTGTGCATTGATTTTTATACTTTGCCACCCCATTTCCCCCTCTTAGGGGTTGAATTCTGAAAAAACTTGAAACCCGTTTCTACTCATTTATCAATAGGAGCACTCTTGTGAAGTTTCGAATAAAATAGTCTAACTAATCTTGTTTTACCCATACAAACTTTGGATTCCCGTTTAACCCCCTTAGGGGTTGAATTTTGAAAAATCCTTTCTTAGTGCACCCCTAGACCACATAAGGAACCTACTTGCCAAATTTGGAATCTCTAGACTCAGCGATTTGGGCTGTGCATTGATTTTTATACTTTGCCACCCCATTTCCCCCTCTTAGGGGTTGAATTCTGAAAAAACCTGAAACCCGTTTCTACTCATTTATCAATAGGAGCAATCCTGTGAAGTTTCGAATAAAATAGTCTAACTAATCTTGTTTCCCCATACAAACTTTGGAGCCCCGTTTAACCCCCTTAGGGGATGAATTTTGAAAAATCCTTTCTTAGTGCACCTCTAGACCACATAAGAAACCTACTTGCCAAATTTGGAATCTGTAGACCCAGTGGTTTGGGCTGTGCGTTGATAGATGAGTCAGTCAGTCAGTCAGTCAGTCAATCAGTCAGTCAGTCAGTCAGTCAGTCAGTTTCTTCTTTTATATATTTAGATTTATTTTCGGTTCGACAGCATTGTTTCTCTTAAATATTTTGTAACGGTTCCCAACCTTACTTTTGTGTAAAATTAAGTATCCAATTGATTCAATACAATTGTGCATGGGAACAAATCAATTCAAAGAAATAAAAAACGTAACGAAACGTAGGTAAGTACATAAATTATAACCATGATAATTACATTTATAAATTACTAGCTGTTGCCCGCGGCTTCGCCCGCGTGCAGTTCGGTAACTGTCCCGCTGAATCATACTAAAGGGATAAATAGTGTCCTACATGATAATTTAGGTTATTAACTATGTGCCAAATTTCATAATCATCGCAATTTATTATTATCATCACAATCACCATCACTATCACAACCACCATCATTATCACAATATTTATCACCATCACTATCACAACCACCATCATTATCACAATATTTATCACCATCACTATCACAACCACCATCATTATCACAATATTTATCACCATCACTATCACAACCACCATCATTATCACAATCGTTATCACAATCACCATCACTATCACAGTCACCATCATTATCACAATCACCATCACAATCACCATCACTATCACAACCACCATCATTATAACAATCATTATCACAATCATCATCGCAATCACCATCACTATTATCATCACAATCACAATCACCATCACAATCCCCATCACCATCGCTATCACCATCACAATCACCGTCACAATCACAATCACCATCACAATAATCATTAGATCACTACCACAATCACCATCATCGTTATCACAATCATTATCATCGTGATAACAATCACCATCACTATCACAATCACCATCACCATCACCATCACAATCACCATCTCACTATCACAATCACTATAACAATCACTATCACAATCACTATCACAATCACTATCACAATCACTATCACTATCTAAATCACTATCACAATCACTATCACAATCACTATCACTATCACAATCACAATCACTATCACAATCACTATCACAATCACTATCATCATTTTAACAATCATTATAATCGTAATTACAATCATCATCATCACAATCCCCATCCTCGTCATCACAATCATTATCATCGTAATCTCTATCATTTTCATCTTAATCACAATCATTATGATCACAATCGCCAACACTATCACAACCACAATCATTATCACAATCACCATCACTATCACAATCACCATTACTATCACTATCACAATCAACATCACAATAACCGTCACATCACCATTACAATCACCATCACAATCACAATTACTATCACAATCATTATCATCGTAATCACAATCACCTTCATCGTTATCACTATCACTGTCACAATCACCATCACCATCGCTATCACCATCACAATCACCGTCACTATCACAATCACCATCAAAATCACTGTCACAATCACCATCATCGTTATCACAATCATCATCATCGTAATTACAATCATCATCATCGTAATCACAATCATTATCATCGTAATCACAATCATTATCATCGTTATTACAATCACAATCTCCATCACTATAACAATCACAATCACCATCACCATCACCATCACAATCACCATCACAATCACCATCACAATCACCATCACAATCACCATCACAATCACCATCACAATCACCATCACAATCACCATCACAATCACCATCACAATCACCATCACAATCACCATCACCATCACAATCACCATCACAATCACCATCACAATCACCATCACAATCACCATCACAATCATCATCACAGTCACTATCACAATCACTATCATCATTTTAACAATCATCATCATCGTTATCACAATCATCACAATAAATCAACAATAACCCTGTATAGAAGTTGAATCCGCTATCTTCTGGATCTCAAAATAAATGCCATTTTCGACATCAGCACCCCTGATAATCTCGGTTTCGACACCCATATTGATTTTTAGACATTTCAACCCCAACGCACCCCAACAGGGAATGATGGTAATTCAGGTCCGCCACATTAAATCTTAAAATCGTTGTTTTTGTAATGAATTGGGTCGGGTGACCCAATTCACCATACAAACAATACCTATGTTGAATTTCAGGCTTTGTTACCCCATTTCCCCTTTAGGGGTTGAATTCTTAAAAAACCTGAAACACGAATGTTAACTCATTTATCGATAGGAGTACTCCTGTTAAGTTTCGAATAAAGTAGTCTAACTGATCTTATTTCGCCATGTTATCTTTGGACCCCCGTTTCAACCCCTTAGGGGGTTAATTTTGAAAAATCCTTTCTGAAAAAGTGAGCCGTCACGGGACGCTGCCATGCACCCCTAAACCCCATAAAAAACCTATGTGCCAAATTTGGAATCTCCAGACTCAGTGGTTTGGGCTGTGCATTGATTTTTATACTTTGCCACCCCATTTTCCCCTCATAGAGGTTGAATTCTGAAAAAAACCTGAAACCCGTTTCTACTCATTTATCAATAGGAGCACTCCTGTGAAGTTTCGAATAAAATAGTTTAACTAATCTTGTTTCCCCATACAAACTTCGGAGCCCCGTTTAACCTCCCTAGGGGATGAATTTTACAAAATCCTTTCTTATTGCACCTCTAGATCACATAAGGAACCAATGTGCCAAATTGAAATCTCTAGACTCAGCGGTTTGGGCTGTGCATTGATTTTTAGAGTTTGCCACCCCATTTCCTCCTCTTAGGGGTTGAATTCTGAAAAATCCTGAAACCCGTTTCTACTCATTTATCAATAGGAGCACTCCTGTAAAGTTTCAAATAAAATAGACTAACTAATCTTGTTTCCCCATACAAACTTTGGAGCCCCGTTTAACCCCCTTAGGGGGTGAATTTTGAAAAATCCTTTCTTAGTGCACCCCTAGACCACATAAGAAACCTACTTGCCAAATTTGGAATCTGTAGACCGGGCGGTTTGGGCTGTGCGTTGATAGATGAGTCAGTCAGTCAGTCAGTCAGTCAGTCAGTCAGTTTCTTCTTTTATATATTTATAGATTGTGTTTGAAATATGAGAAAAATGTAAAGAATTCTCAAAGATGAAACGTTCGAAAGTATTTCCATTTAAATGGGATTTTTTCGTCCTTCCGGGTTAATATACGATGAACCGACTTCTTACGGGAGAAAAGTTTTGAGAAAAAATGTAACGACACGTATTTCAAAGAGTAAGCCTCTTTCATTCAGATACCGATACATTTCATAGAGAAAGCCATTTCTCAATGTAATCATGTTATTCATTGAGAAATATGTAAGCATTTTAGGAATACACTTTTACTCAAATATGAATCAAATTGTATCTTACTTAAAGCCAAGGGTATTGGCCGAGCCAATATAACAATATTAGGTGCTAGACAGAATTTGAACTTGGTTCAAAGAAATTTAATATTGTAGTATTTCAAGATGCGTTGCTATGGTGCTAAGTTAAGTAAATCTCTTTAGTTAAACAAGAGGTAGTCAAGAAGAGATAAGTCAATAAACTCATAACTCAAAAGTGAATTAGAGTAAGAACACCTATTAAAATTTATGTTCTTAACTTGTTAACCCTCGATCCTGGATAATGTTGATGAGTCAAAATAAGCACGTACATTGTTATAGTTTTATCCATAAAATGTTACGACCTCCTGTATTTGTTCGTCATCTAAAAACACAATTTGGAGCGAGGTGTTTTGATTCGCGAGAGGTGAAGGTACTCTAAGTAAATACAAACACATTACCCAAACCATATTTATTTGCTACGTAAATACTATAATCATACTTCTACGCGCTACGATGACATTTC
This sequence comes from Xestia xanthographa, assembly GCA_905147715.2. Classification (NCBI taxonomy): domain Eukaryota; kingdom Metazoa; phylum Arthropoda; class Insecta; order Lepidoptera; family Noctuidae; genus Xestia; species Xestia xanthographa. The sequence goes on from LR990655.1 coordinate 8,586,970, forward strand.
TCTAAGAAAGACTTGCCCGCTACGTCGTAGAGTGCTACGGCGTAGCCTTAATGGGTCAAGTGACATTGAAAGGCTTAGGTGCTACTTTTTAAGGTTGTTCTTATTTTCGGCAGGTATCTTACCTTAAACATAGACTTTATGTTAGGGTCACTGAATGTCAATACAACTTCAGTGTTTTCTCACTTATTTTCCTTTATAAGTAAAAGTTAAAGATTTCAGACAGATCAACAAAAGTCGTGCAAATTAAGATTTTTAGCTTATAACGAACTCAAATTGCGATTACTGCCAGAGGGCTCCGCAGTAGGTGTTACACGCAAGAAAGCTTTGGGTTTTCATATTTTCAGAATCAAAACGGCTTTGTATTAAATTTAATTACCCTGCAAAAACCAGAAAAATAAACAATTTCTCGTGTTATCAATGAACATAAATATTGTTTATTTATCAAAAGGTGAACAACCCCGCGGTTCCTCTTAGAGGAAACCTTCGACAGTTCCATCCATAATAATTACATAAGTGGTCACGCGTGGAGTCCCTTACGAGCAAGCCAATCAACAGTTCTGTAAGAAAAATGAGTAAACACCAAGTTTTATCATTATATATCAATACGTAATGAAATGTTTGGCGAAGGAAGTCGTTGACCTAAGGCTGAATGGCAACATTGAAATATTTAGAAACCAATTATATGTTGGGATAAAAAATATTTGAAGTATTGCTCATATACTTTGTAGAACCTGAATAAGCGCTTGTTAGATACCTACCACTATATTTTATTTCAATGAATGTGGTACCTCTTTTCCCTATATTTACATGCCTCTTTGGGTTCATAGATGGCTCAAAAGAATTATTTAAGAAATTGCTGTTATTTGATTTAAGAACATATTTTCTGATCTGAGAGATAAAATTGATGAGACTCAAGTGCTGGGGGTTAATGACATTCCATGATGAATTTATCTCAAGCTTCTGCGTGGAAATTACGGTGTTTAATTGATAACAAATAATGAATAGAAATTATATTTTTGAGCGAATAACATTAGGTATTTACATATCAGTTTTAGTTTGTTTATTTTTTACATAATAACAACCAAGTCGGCTAGATACAACTGTATTTGATTTGAATGAACATCTATATGTATAGGTATATAAAAAAAATCAATTAAAATAAAATAAAAAACCCGACTGCGTAAAAAATAACTAATAACTTTAAATAAAAAAACTGAAAAGAATAGAACAAGTTCAGGAGACAGGACATTGACTGCAACAGTCGGGACCCATTAAATAATCTAGACATTACATCCAATATGGGTCCCGACTGTTGCAGGCAATATGTCCGATCTCCTGAACTTGTTTTATTCTTTTCAGTTTTTTTATTTAAAGTTATTAATTATTTTTTTACGCAGTCGGGTTTTTTATTTTTTTTAAATGGTTTTTTTTATTTTACACTTTTTAGTTAGTTAGATCATATCAAACCATTTCAAAATCCTCATGATGAGCCCTTTCTCGAGCCGTCTAGGCTGCAGAGCGTGCCAAAAATTTGAATTTGGCGCTAAAAATCCGCCATTTTATTTCTTTATTATTTTGATATACCCAGTGTCACTTTCACAGTAAACACGAATCTAACGACACCTCTCAAGCTAAAATCCATCTAGTCGTACAGGCTGCAGAGCGTGCCAAATATTTGAATTTTATGTACTTTTATTATACTACTTGCTGTTGCCCGTGGCTTCGCCCGCGTGAAGTTCAGGTTATAAAATTATGTGCTGGATTTCATAATCATCACAATAATTATAATCATCACAATCACCATCACCATCACTATCACAATCACCATCACTCACATTCACCATCACAGTCACCATCACTATCACCATCACCATCACCGTCACTATCACAATCACCATCACCATCACTATCACCATCACTATCACAATCACCATCACCATCACCATCACTATCACTATCACAATCACTATCACTATCACTATCACTATCACTATCACTATCACAATCACAATCACAATCACAATCACCTACACCATCACTATCACAATCACTATCACTATCACTATCACCATCACTATCACAATCACCATCACTGTCACATTCTCCATCACAGTCACCATCACTATCACCATCACTATCACCATCACTATCACCATCACTATCACCATCACTATCACCATCACTATCACCATCACTATCACCATCACTATCACCATCACTATCACCATCACTATCACCATCACTATCACCATCACTATCACCATCACTATCACCATCACTATCACCATCACTATCACCATCACTATCACCATCACTATCACCATCACTATCACCATCACTATCACCATCACTATCACCATCACTATCACCATCACTATCACCATCACTATCACTATCACTATCACTATCACAATCACAATCACAATCACAATCACCTACACCATCACTATCACAATCACTATCACTATCACTATCACCATCACTATCACAATCACCATCACTGTCACATTCTCCATCACAGTCACCATCACTATCACCATCACTATCACCATCACTATCACCATCACTATCACCATCACTATCACCATCACTATCACCATCACTATCACCATCACTATCACCATCACTATCACCATCACTATCACCATCACTATCACCATCACTATCACCATCACTATCACCATCACTATCACCATCACTATCACCATCACTATCACCATCACTATCACCATCACTATCACCATCACTATCACCATCACTATCACCATCACTATCACCATCACTATCACCATCACTATCACCATCACTATCACCATCACTATCACCATCACTATCACAATCACTATCACCATTACTATCACCATCACTATCACCATCACAATCACCATTATTATCACTGTCACTATCACAATTACTATCACCATCACTATCACAATCACAATCACCATCACCATCATGATCACAATCACCATCACTTTCACATTCACCATCACAATCACCATCATTATCACTGTCACTATCACAATTACTATCACCATTACTATCACAATCACTATCACAGTCACTATCACAATCACCATCACAATCACCATCACAATCACCATCACAATCACCATCACCATCACTATCACAATCACTATCGCAATCACCATCACAATCACCATCATCGTTATCACAATCACCATCATCGTTATCACAATCATTATCATCATTATCACAATCATCATCTTCATTATCACAATCTTCATCATCGTTATCACAATTATCATCATCGTTATCACAATCATCATCATTATCACAATCATCACAATAAATCAACAATAACCCTGTATTGAAGTCGAATCCGCCATCTTTTGGATCTCAAAATAAATGCCATATTCGTAATCAGCACCCCTGATAATCTCGAAATCGACACACATATTGATTTTTAGACATTTCAACCCCATCGCACCCCAACGTTACAGGGGATGATAGTATTTCAGGTCCGCCACATTAAATCTTAAAATCGTTGTTTTTGTAATACACCCGACCCAATACACCATACAAACAATAACCATTTTGATTTTCAGACTTTTTCGTCCCATTTCCCCCTTTAGGGGTTGAATTCTGAAAAAACCTAAAACATAAAATAATGTTAACAACTCATTTATCAATAGGAGTACTCCTGTGGAGTTTCGAACAAAACAGTCTAACTAATTTTGTTTCTCCATACAAACTTTCGACTCCCGTTTCACCCCCTTAGGGGGTAACACCTTAGGGGTGAATTTTGAAAAAACCTTTCTTAATGTACCCCTAAATCTCTTATGGAACCTATGGGCCTAATTTGGAATCTCTAGACTCAGCGGTTTGGGCTGTGCATTGATTTTTAGACTTTGTCACCCCATTACTCCTCTTAGGGCCTGAATTCTGAGAAAACCTGTAACCTGTTTCTACTCATTTATCAATAGGAGCACTCCTGTGAAGTTTCGAATAAAATAGTCTAACTAATCTTGTTTCCCCATACAAACTTTGGAGCCCCGTTTAACCCCCTTAAGGGGTGAATTTTGAAAAATCCTTTGTTAGTGCACGCCTATACCAAATAAGGGACCTACGAATCAGTAGACCCAGTGGTTTGGGCTGTGCGTTGATATATCACCCAGTCAGTCGGTCAGTTTACCATTTTATAATTATATGGATTTGTATAGTAATTATATGGAGTTGCATATATTTTTGTTGTTATCACCTTTTAAAACCCTTCGTTTTGATACCCCACTCGATGGTATTAGAAGAAAAAAAAAATCGAACTCCACGATATGGCACCCCAAATCCACGATATTTAATTGCTTTTTAATTATAATGTAGCCAGTGACACTCGCGCCATCAAGACGAATCTAACGACATTTATTCTATCCAAATCCTTCCATCCGTTGAGGAGTTACGAGGGAATAAAGAAACGGACATACATACATACAAACATACATACAGGGCAAACACATAACCCTCCTTTTGGGCTTCGCTGCGGTCGGGTAGGTAGAGTAGGTAGGGAAGGTAGGGTAGAATAGTAAAACGTAGGTAGGAAAAGTGCATTGCAACGCATGCCGAGCACAGCACAGTAGATATAGTCCGTACATGGGGTATATTCCCCGGCGTGTGTGTAAGACCTGATGTATGAACGTGGAGGAGCCGAAAGGATATGTAAAGAGCGTAGCAGGTGGACCTGTGGACGGTGGGCTATGGGCTAGCTCGCCGTCCGTCCGTCTCATGACGACAGGCCGTGTCGACAAGCAGGAGTGTTCCACGCGCGCCTCAAAGAGAGTCAGCAATAGGAAGGGGTCCGCAAGGGCCGATGCTTGCCGGGGTTGCGGGACTATTCGAAAGAGATACCGTGGCCCCGGAACACAAAGGGCGATGAAGGAACATGGATGGGTTTTAGTCAGTAAAAGTCTGACACTCCCTCCTGCTCCGCCCAGAGCAGGAGTCATTTGATAATTTATCATCCAAAAAAAAAAAGGATCGTAGCAGGTGGCGTTTTGTGGTTACTGTCTACCTCCATAAGAGAAAGTGTGAGTTTATGTAGATAGGTATGTGTGAAAGGATTCTATATCTTTGCATATTGCTCTTTGAGTTCTAAGGTGGCTCAAGAGAATTATTTATGAAATTGCTGTTATTTGATTTTACTATTACTCTTCAGATCATAGATCTAAATTTGATAACATTTTCAGAGACTTTCAGGTTAATGGCATTTCAATTTGACGAAAAAAAGTTATCTCAAGTTAGTTGGTAAATAACAAAACAATGAATGAAAATTGCCTCGGAGTCAATAACACCAGTAATTAGAAGCGTTCTCAAGGGGGTTGGTGTTAGGGCACGCCACAATAGTGGCGATAAGTCCCCTCTTTGAGGAGTGGCTTGAGAGACGCCACGGCGTCCTCACCTTCCGCCTGACGCAGGTCCTCACCGGACACGGAGTGTTCGGGAGGTTCCTGCACCGAATCGGGCGGGAGGAAACGCCCGGGTGCTTCCATTGTGAGGATCGACCGGAGGACACGGTGGAACACACGGTGGAGGTGTGCCCCGCGTGGGCGGAGCACCGCCGTGTCCTAGAAGCGGCGATCGGCGGCGGCGACCTCTCGCGTCCGGCCCTGGTGCAAGCCATGGTCCGGAGCGAGACGGAATGGGACGCCGTCACCTCCTTCTGCGAAGCAGTAATGCTAGAGAAGGAGGTGGCGGAACGTGAGAGGGAGAGAACCTCTCAACGTCCCGGCCGCCGCGGGAGACGCCCCGGGCGTCGGGGGCCACCACCACGTGGCCCCCGGCCACCGTAGGCGCGGGCCTGTGGACGGTGAGCTATGGGCTAGCTCGCCGTCCGTCCGTCTAATGACGACAGGCCGTGTCGACGGCGCGTTCGTGTTCCACGCGCGCCTCAAAGAGAGTCAGCAAAAAGGAAGGGGTCCGTAAGGACCGATGCCTGCCGGGGTTGCGGGACTATTCGAAAGAGATACCGTGGCCCCGGAACACAAAGGGCAATGAAGGAACATGGATGGGTTTTAGTCAGTAAAAGTCTGACACTCCCTCCTGCTCCGCCCAGAGCGGGAGAGGTTATTTGATGATTTCCCATCCGAAAAAAAAAAAAAAAAAAAAAAAAAAAAAAAAGGGGGTTGGTGTTATGATCAGTTGCTTTGGTAGTTTGTTTGTACCATTGCACGATAACATCAAACTCAACTAGATACAACTACGTATAGTCTGGTAAATGAATGATTGTGGTTGGAAAAGTTGAAAGCAAAACCAAAAGCAACGAACGGGATAGAGAATTGGACAATTTTTTAAAAATTGTTCGTTTTTCGGAGCTCATACCAATTCAACGATAAGAGATAGGTAAAAAGTGTGACAAACAAAGTTCTAGAGAATTTTATGAGGTTTTATTATATAGTACAACAAAATTTTATACGACGCATCGTTTTCGAGATATAAGCAAAAAACCAAAAAACGGGACCTTCTTTGAACCCCCCCCCCCCCCTCAGGCTCACCTCGGAGGGGTCAGAACTTTTAATATGTTTATCTTCTAACTAGTCCAAACGAAGTTCATAAGTCAGATTTTCTGCTTTCGACTTTTCCAACCACATACCCCTTATGAGCACTCATTTACCAGACTAGTATGTATATTTTGTGTCAATAAATATTGTAGGTATAATCGTATTCTATACATTTGAATGAACATGGAATCTCTTTAAGTTCTGAAATGTCGCTGAAAAGAATGAATAAAAAATATAAATAAATAAATAATATTGGAAGTCTTGGGAAGTCTTGTAATGTACACCATCAGTAGTTAATAGCGTTTTCCAGAATGTTGGTGTTGAGACCTTGCACACTACGCGGCCACGAACACGGCGTTTGGCCGTAGAAGTGACTTTTGGTCGACTCTAGGAAGAATGTTTGGCCGCACGACCGGGTATCCGACCAGATTTGTTCTAGATATCGGGCGGTCATGCGACAAGCCCCCTGCGAGAGATCCCTCTATTTGTTTGTACCGTTGCATAATAACACACAACTCGCCGCCATTCGCAGCTCTACTAATTAGCAAATCGTATTATGTTGAGCTTTGTTTGAATCATTATGTTAAACACTTGATATTATTATGCGATATAGGTAATAGGATAGATATTTTGACTTGTTTTCTAACTTAGGATAATTCAAGGTGTTTACGACTTTGAGTGTTTTCCGTACCATGTCATCAGATTCTTGTTATCTTCCTGATGACACTCCTCTCTTTTTCTATATTTTTGTGGAATCTTAGGTTATTCCGAGTACCTACGATTTTTTAAGGATACGGCTAATAAAAAGGTAAACAAAAACAGGATGACTGGATGAATCAGCTGCTTTCGCAAAATTGTCACATAGGAAAGTCCGAAGTTGGTACCAAAATAAATAGACGACGACGATTATGATATGTTGGCTGAATATTTCGCGAGCAAAGCCAGATGGCAACAACGTTAATTTTGCGACAGATGTGCTCTTTAAACAAGTAACAATAAATTTTCCGATACTATAATTAGATAGATTTAATTATGTCGGGTTAATAATAACTGAACCAAAACTTTTCCTAACGGTTGTTTGTTTGTATTATAAATTTTCCAACGTCAGTGTTCCGTTGCCGTCATCGTCTCGTCAAAATATGTAAGTTCCTTGAAATTTAATAGTGTCGCGGTATAATAAACAAGTCTTATTATCCGAGTGTTGAAAGGCAATAAACAATAAACGCTGGACGTTGACTGGCATCGATAATAATGTGTATTATGTTATTGTCTAGCCGTGTGGTATCCGGCAGAGTAGAATAGAACCAACCCATTACACTCATGGGTGTCGTATAAGGCGACTAATGTCTGAGGCAGAACACCTTACACCTCCGTAGACCAGAGAATGGGCAGCAGCGTTTTCTGTTAGTCTTTCATCGCTGCGATCTCCAATCCACCTGCCAAGCGTGGAGATTACGGAAAATCCCTCCCATCATGAGAGAGTTCGCTTGTTTTACCATTGTTTTTGGTGAGTTTTCTGTTTTGTATTTACGCCTCACTGTTTAATGTGTTCCGGAGTCACATGCTTTATATAATGCCATATTAAACGATAGAAATCGGAATTCCATTGTCTTAAAAATTATGTAGTTATCACATTTTCGTGTTATGGCAGGGAAGACGTGTGAAATAAGTTCATCACTTTCCATTATTTATTCAATTTAGTTATGAACGTGCAGAATGCCTTGCCAGTGTCTATATCACGTATTCAATCTCTGCCAATTTTTAAAAGCATTAAATAAAACCTGTATCTATCTCCCTAAGCTTAATTTTTTTATGAGGTTTTTGAATTTAGTTCTTCGCACTTGTTTAATGATTAAAATATATAATGTATATATATATATATTGTATATATTTATAAAGGTGTAATATGTTTTATGTATGTGTTTATTATATGTAAATGGTACACCACAGGCTACCTGCAGTACTGTCTCTCCTTCCCCCTTAAATCCATACAAAGGTTGTCTTTAAAATATCGCTTCTAGCGATAAGACCGCCCATTGTGTCACCCCTTGTAAAATATTTTACATTTGTATCTGTAATTTTTATGGTGTACATAATAAAGAGTATTCTATTCTATGCTGATAACTCGTGTCCAAAGTCTACAATCGATCACGCTGAAGCAGTCAAGTGTGGCATGACCACTCCTGGCAGGCATTGCAACTTCATATCAAAATTCACACTAAAACCTAAAATAGCTAAATTCCGTCAAAAAAATATTGGCATTGATCTTCGGAAACTGTCGAGAAATAATATTTGCACACCTAACTAGTATTTGTTTTATGCATTTGATATTACTTTGATTATTTATTTTATCTCGCCTCAGGCAATTAATTCTGGCAATAAAATAAATGTAGTTATCATTGATGTCGAGAAAAAATAAACTTTGCGGGAGTAATTGCATGAAAATATTATTAGATTTGAGTTTTAAGACATCGTAAACTGCTTGGATGGCGCCAGATATATCATATGACGTGTTCATGATCAGCAAGTGGCTGACACTCTTCAGACGCTCCACGTCCGGCTGTAAGAGTACCCACTTCAACACCTCGGCTTTTAACTGCATTAAAAACTGTGCGAAATTCGTATAAAAATAATAACAAAATGCAACATCTTCGTAACCATATTTGTTTTCATTGCAAACCAAAGTGTGTGTTATGATTTCTCCTCAATCGATACCTTGGATCATAATACGAACCAGATACAGAATTAAAAGAAGTATTTGAAATCTATTGCCAAAACAAGTTTTCATCAAACGATCAAAGAGTCTTTAACAAGAAAATCATCGACGGTAATAACAAGAAAATGTTATTGTTTACACTTTTAAACGGTAACTTAAATGTGAAAAGCAAATAAACTCTGGCAAACAAATTGATTGAAAAATTGGTGGATGGTGTTTGACCAAATTCCATTGACAAAAGTTAAGTTACCTATTTTAATTTGACCTTTAGCTTGAACCTTATCGCAGTTCGAAGAGACCAATCGAATTATTACGACCACAAAAGAGTGACCACAAATAATGATTCAATAGCAAAAGTACATATTATCGTCCATTATGTTGCTCTATTATTACATCCATAAAAGGTATTAGTGGATTACTATAATACCTAAGTTTTAAGTTTCAATGGCTTTAATAACCTAAGAAAATTTCTAAGCAAATTAACCTCTTAGAAACGGCGCAGGTGTAGTAAACCTATTATGAAAGAGAAAAAAAATGACTTCAGTAAAACTCGAACAGCTCTATCACAGGAAAAATCATTCCAATTCTATTTGCATAACATTGAGATAATCTGACTTTGTAGTACACACACGGACAAAATTAGGGGAACAAAATAAGTGTTCTTTTTTTTTAAACTTATGGGTACAGTCAGTCGAACGTTGGGTGTATCAGTGGCCGTGATCCACCCCGTAATGTGCAACGGACACAGACAGACAGGATTTTACGTGCGCAGGTGAAGGCAAGGCAGACGAAGACGTTTTATAAGGGCACAAACTTTAAAAATCGTCGTCAAACGGCTGTTCAAACCTGAAATGTTTTGGAAGAAGTGCGTAACGAACGTGTTACTGAACGAACAGTAAATTTAGCATTTCAATATTTTTCAGTCACGACCATTTTTATTATTTCTCTATAAATAAATTCTAACAACCCCACATTTTGTTGTTTTCTATACTAATATTATAAAGAGTTAACATTTGTTTGTAAGTTTGTATATAGGGGGTAATCTCCGGAAGTAATGAACCAATTATAAAAATTGTTTCACTGGTAGAAAGCTACATTATTCGTGAGTGCTATAGGCTATATTTTATTCCCGTACTCCCACGGGAACGGGAACTACGCGGGTGAAACCGCGGGACGTCAGCTAGTCTTTCATAAAATAAACAAACCCACTTAAATAAAGCGAAAACAATAAATAAAAAAAATCACTTACTTTTTTCATGAAAAAAGCGATGACGAGCTCGTGGCTAAATAATAACAGCCGCTCGGGTCGATCGTTAGGTTAAGCCGTGCTGGCCTAGGTTGGTCTGTGGATGGGTGCCCATTACATACAGAGTTTCCTCCGTGCCTCGGAAAGGACGTTAAGCCGTTGATCCCGGCTGTCATTTGTAGATCTTTGACAGTCGTTAGGTAGTCAGTGGCCCAAAAAGTCTGACAACCAGTCTTACCAAGGGGTATCGTATTACCCGGTACTAACTGGGTTGTGGAGGTCAGATAGGCAGTCGCTCCATGTAAAATACTGGTATTCAGCTGCATCCGGTTAGACTGGAAGCCGATCCCAACATAGTTGGGAAAAGGCTAGGCAGATGATGATGACTTACTTTTTTCATGACCAACGTTCCCCTATTTTTATTCGTGCGTATATTAATTTGTCATTGTTACCTGAGCCTGTGCAATGTACTCCCATCTCTCCAAAATTATTTATACGGGTATGAATATACATTTCAAGCGGCTTTCCACAAATACTCATTGTAATTCCATTGTCTCGTCAGGTATAACATTACCCGTGTCTACGGCGCTTATCAAATTCGACTTAATCGACCCGATTATTCCAGTACGCGACCATAAACTAAAGGTACTAATTAAAATTCGATCAGAGCCAGTGAGATAAACAGATCGACGCGAGGACGTTGACCCTTCGAACTTTCCGTCTGTAAATCTTTCGCCCCAGTAGAGTGACCCAGCATTTTCCACTGTGTGCCAACTGTCGAGTCGGTGGACGGTCAAGGGGCTTTTGCGGGAAATTACAAGTACTACCCACGGATTTCAGATTAGGCGACAATCGTTTTTGTCAGAACATCGTCCTACAAAAATCTTGACAGCGAAACGTGAGCAGAAACGCAATTAAAACAAATTGTCTTCACCTTTGATTTTTCGTCTCAAAATAAATTGCCACCAAGTATTTTTCCAAGCCTTGTGTGTTTATGAAGTGAGTTTCGTCTCGCGATTTCAAAGGTAATATAAAATTTATCGTGTTTACTTAACAAATAAATGCACTTTTATCATCTGCTAGGCTGAAATAAAAGTTTAAAATAATCAAGGTAAGTGTTTGTGTGTGTGCTTCCAGCCTTCGGCGCTGACCTAGAGATGTCAAAGTATGTGTGATTAGTTTAGAACTGATATAATACGCATTACGCATTAGAGATTATCTAAAGAGGTAACCAGATCATATGGCCTTAAAATGGAAATCATAAACACTTCCTGGCGCCGACCCTGGATCATGATCGGAATGATGACTCGAGTACTTATGATGAGGTCAATGATACATTACCCGGTTTACATACGATAAATAGTTGAAGCGACGATGTTTTAATGTCTATTTTAGTCTGACCCATACCTATTAGGACGTAAATATTCTGTTTAGCAAATTGGTTACTGTAATGTTTCAGTCAGATGCGGGTACTCAAACTCAAAGCATTTATTTCAATTAGACCATAACAGGCACTTTTGAGTATCAGAAAAACAAAGAGAGCGATGCTACTGTCCCAGTCACAAGGCATAATAACATTGAAAGTACTGTAGTTGCCCATTCCAAAGCGTAGATCTCTAAGGAGAAGAATGGGCAAGAAACTCCATGGAAACTCGTACAGTTTCATAACTACAATATTACACAGTCAGATAAAGACATTATTGGAATACATTTTCCCAGCGGTGAACACCCTTGTATCAAGATAATCACGAAGCTGACAGGAACATGTAACTAACAACAACAAGCCTCGTGCCGCAGTACATGCTCGTGGCGGGCGAGGGCGGATGACAGCGAACCTTTCTTTTTACAAGAATCTTTTTAACCTTTTCTGACTCTGTTGCAATCATAATAAAACAAACAAAATTTTCCTACGCTACAAAGGGTACGTACATAAGCTTGCTAGAGTGCTTCGCAAATGGTGTCTGCATCTGACATTGAGCCTGGAAAATTGCGAATAAGCGCTCAAGTATATATTTTTTTTTGTTATAGGTATGTAGAATTTTATCGAATTTAAAAGTCTGTTGTTTTCGTTAAACATTCTGAGGGTTAGCGATAGGTAACTGGACCGTAAATGCTTGCTAAGTACTCAGTTAGTGCAGTCGTTTGCAATTTCTAATTCACTTTCTTTAGCAATATATGACTCGTGTAACCTTATTTGGTCTCAGTAAAATAAAAAATAGCCAAGTCTGCGCAATGCAATAATGAGTTTCTAAATTAAGACAAACAACATGTAGGTGCTCGGTGTTAGCAGAATTCTCGTCGGGAACAAGTTATGTAATCATCTGTTATCGCCCTGTTGGTCCTGTTACCCAACGGAGCAGAGGTTCTCCGTAGCCTGTCACTTTCCTAATGAAATCTGGAGTCACATGTTCACGTAAGAATGGAAGGGAGCATCAGTTACATTGTGTTATGATGATTGTCCTCTTTGGAAATTACACAAATGTATCTTTCTTGGTACTGGTCGTCCAAGTACCTACTAAACATGTCACTAGTGTTAGTTGAACTTCTAAAATATTCTCATTTTAATTTGGTTTAAAATAACTCTAACTCTACTATAACTAGGTTTAAATGGTGTTGCCTTCTGGTAATGTACCTAACCCTAAGTTTTATAGTAAACAACTTTTAAGTTCATCATCATCTTCCTAGCCTTTTCCTATGTTGGGGTCGGCTACCAGTCTTAACCGGATGGAACTGAATACCAGTATTTTACAAGGAACGACTGCCTATCTGACCACCACAACCCAGTTAGTAGGTACTGGGTAATACGAGAGACTGATTGTCAGAATTTCGGTCAAAGATCTGCTTCAGGAGCAACGGCTTAACATGCTTTCCGAGGCACGGAGGAAACTCGGTTTGTAATGGGTGGTTGACCACCCATGACAAACCATCTAGGCATCATCCACGGACCAATCTAGGCAGGCGCGGCTTAACGTAAAGATCGACCCGAGCGGCTGTTATTATTAAGCTACGATCTACTCTAGATATTTTAAGTTCTAGTTGGTAATTATCATACTTAGAAAATAGAAAAACGTCATCAAGTTTTACATTTCAACAAAAGTTTGAATGTAATTTATTTTGAGAATGCATCGAAGGCCCTGAACTAATGCACACTATGCTGACCAATCCTATATTTAATTCACAGTGTTTAAATAAACAAGGGATTCCAAATTCAAACCCAAACACTACATGCCTATGCCAAATATTTTGAAAATAAATGGACGTCCAGAATTTGAGCGGATGTTAGTAGACATAAGTAAACAATACCGAATGTTGACCGATTTTCCGCGAAGTGCACATTTAAGTGAACATTCATCATTCTGACAAAGCATTCATTCGGAAGGTACTACGGCCATTCATGACCGAAAATACCGTAGATCCAGAGGCGCACTATATAAGGCTATACAACCTTTGTCATTGTTTACCCTAAACCTGTACAGGGGTCATTGTACTCATCATTGTAAACATTCTCGGACGAATCCTGAAATCGCGAATAAAAATCAGCTGTTCCCTACATTCCGGGGATTTATAGGAACACAAATGAATGGGACAACAGATTTTTTCCCGATTTCGGGGTTGAACCTTCGGTAATTGTTGTTTATAATGATGAGTACAATGACCCGTTAACAGGTTGAGGGTAAACAAAAGCACAGCTTGTATACGCAGAAGGCCGCGTTGAAACAATATGGAACATAGTGGTAAGGTTAAAGTGCAGATTGGTCTTGAAGATTGCAATGTTTATTGTTGACATCGAGTTTCTACTGAGTCTGGTAAACACGTCGTTAAGCGCAGCCCTGGCTGTCAAGGAAATATGAAAACAATGTCAGACCTTGGAAAATGTCTGTTAGATATAAATAAACTATGATATTGTCTATCAAACAAGGAGCTTTAATTTTTAATTGGAATGATTGCGAGGATTCATGGATTTTGGCAACCTTTGTTAGGGTTATCACGTTGTCAGAGTTTTAGGAATTTCTATAGGATACTCGTCATCATCATCTGCCTAGCCTTTTCCCAACTATGTTAGGGTCGGCTTCCAGTCTAACCGGATACAGCTGAATACCAGTATTTTACATGGAGCGACTGCCTATCTGACCTCCACAACTCAGTACCGCGTAATACAATACCCCTTGGTAAGACTGGTTGTCCGACTTTTTGGGCCTCTGACTACCTAACGACTTTCAAAGATCTACAAATGACAGCGGGGACCAACGGCTTAACGTGCTTTCCGAAGCAAGGAGGAAACTCGGTATGTAATGGGTGTTCACCCATCCACAGACCAACCTAGGCAAGCACGGCTTAACCTAAAGATTGACCCGAGCGGCTGTTATTATTTAGCCCCGAGCTCCTCTTCCCTTTCTGCTTCTATAGGATACTCGTATCTACAGTAAATATAAATAATACTCTAATCTGAAATAAATTCCTATTAGAGCTTTGTAACTACAAAGGTACGGTGTTAATTAATTTTATTTCGGAACCAAAAACATCCATACAGTGTTAGTAACTTAATTTATCTTATTGTCTGTCTATGTATGTTGTTAGTGCAAATTACCCGCCGCACAAAATGTTTTACAACTGGAGAGCTAAAGCTTTACCTTTCTGTTCTTAGGATGCTGTTGCGACTATCTCTCACTGTCTTGATTAGCAAAGAAGTTTTCTCGCCAATAATCACGTGAAACTGTGACTGGTATTATCTCAATTCATATTATTGTCGTAAAAATTTTTTTTTCAGCACTCTACTTAACGCCTTTTGAAAATCCAAAAGCGCTCTTCTTTTAGACATTCATTTCAATTCCGCCAAGCGTTAGTAAGAAGTTGCATAATTAATACGTGTAAATTAAACTTTATAATTAGACTTGCAGTTACCTAACTGCTTGCACTGCATTGTAAACTCAAATAGCTCGTTCAATTTCAGAGTTCTGCGAAGTAATTGACCGCGCTCTCTTAAGGCTTCGAAAACCGATAACCCCTAGTAATAGAATGTTCTCGATTGCAGAGCTAACTTCGAGGTATTTACATTTTCTAGCACCACGTAACTTTCAGTTCTTTGAAGAAAGAAGCCATACTGCAGGTTGATGAAAGAATGTACGAAGTTTCAATTATGTAACTTTTTACGTTTGTTTAGTTATTATTTCGGTTGCTTGAAATTGCGAAATTGTTTATTTTAATAAAAGACTTTGGACTTTTACAATAATAGACTCCGTTATGTAATTTATTCACAGTCCATTGCGTGTTAAAACAAACATACGTAAAGAAATAAAAAAATAGTGTTAATGGTCAGACACATTATCAAATTTTTATTAGAAAATAAGATAAATATGTCCGAAAATCGTAGGTGGTTTAGTAATCTTCCAATAATACTGATGTCCGGATTTTTGAAGCACCTCGTGGTAAACTTTGATGTAGGCATTTGAACGCAGCATAGTTCTATAGTTCAGTCTAATCACACATTTTTGAGGTTTACAAAGTTCAACAACTCATCGTCACCCACGAATCTTAGAAAACAAAAATAATACCTACAGTCAACTATGTATTGTTATTCGATATTGTATCGTAACAAAACAATGTATTAAATAAAGTACAAACCTTAATAGTAACAACACTATTTCATAGTGTTAATTGACCTGGTTCATAGTTATTATGTACAATATTTTATTCCTATTTAACGAATTCGTACCAAATAAATTAAAAGTCGTAGCGCGTGTAGCTCTAATTTTAGTATACCATTGATATACTAGCATAATAAATTAACAATAACACAAACTCACGTGGAAAAATTACAGTAATTTACTTACCTTTCATGAATAAGGAGAAATTAGGGCAACATGGGATTGAGGATAATGGGGAAAATTACCCAGATAACAGACCATTACATTTAAAAAAAAAACAGTCATTCAGAATATTATGAAACTCGTGTAGATATGATTGTTTCTAGAAAATCTCACTACACGTGTTTTGCTACGAATCGTAATGATAGTAGAGTATCAAAAGTTATACCTATTTACACCATATACTCACTAATTTACGTAAACGGTTGCAGACGTAGTGAAGCAGAAAAATAATTCTCATTTCCCTCTGTAAGTCTGTAACAACTTGTTGCTAATGTAAAGCACATTTAAATACGCACATCCGCTGGCGATTAACCTAATGTATCTACGTACGTAGCACGTTGTCGCCTAGACGTCTGAGTTTAAAATTTTTAGAACAAACATAAATCTTTGTGTTGTCAATGTCCACGCTATTTTCAAACGAAGGTGATCTCTACCGCAAACATGCTTTCTACTAGTTTTAATGGCGACATTCACACATTAGTATATACTCGAACCAAGGTCGATTTTCGCGTAACATAATCAATTTTATAGTTACACAAGGGCAATATTGTTTATTAAATGGTTCTTCCGCTTGCCGGAAGAAAGTTTCGGTGAAACTTGTAGCTATAGGTTAACCTCTATTGCAATATTTCAGTTTCAAAACATGTTGTGATCGCCACTGTTTGCTTTGTAAATCCCCTTCAATAAAAGTCATTAACATCGAGACTGTAAACAAAATTTGTTTTTTAACCAAATGTACATACTTTTAACAAACGCTTTTGAAGTCGTATCGAGTGCCAAACAATCACTGTTAATTTGTGGGTACATTACAGGTAGGTTTGTATGACAGAATAATTGTGTTTTCTATTTTCATATATATTGTAATCAAAACAGAAGACATAAAAGCTCATTCTTACGAGAAACCAGACAACCCAAAAGTTAAACAGAGCGGAAATCAAGAATGGAATAAAGCACGAATGTGTAGGCACAGTGATGGCTTCGTAAAATACAATTATGTGCTACAGGTAGCATTGGTTCATTATAGAACGTCCTTGATGAGTTATCAGCTGAGCTTCCTCATTACCAGTATCGTCGCGGTAGCTCTCAAGTATATTATCGAGTCTATCGATGTACGTAATGACGTGCATGCGACGGATATTATGAGAGTAATTGACACATAAATCAATCAAATAAAAACATATCCATCTGCAGGTTTGTGCTGTCACCAGACCAGGCACGATAAGTTCTGTTTGTTTATATTTACTGTAATAACGTTAGAATTTTTTTTGTAGGTTCAAAATATAATTAGCCTCCTCTCTGACGCTTTAAGGCTAAATTAGCAACTCTATTTGTGGTGGTTCAAACTTCGTTTGAAATCCTGTTAGAATAAAGTTTTAATCAGCGTGGTTGTTACGTCAGTCAGAATGAGTCGAATAGTGCGAAATAAGTGTTTTTTTGCGATTTGGACCTATTTATTGGACTAAAAAAATAAAACACTGTCATGCTAATATGTTGCTTGTAGAATTATTTGCCAAAAAATCAGAATGATCGCATGTATTATTACTATGGTTTTTACTCGTTAAAAGATGTTTTTAGAGATAACTTCGTGATTTTTTTTATCGAGTAATATTAGTTTTATTATGTTTTCAAAACACTATCATACTAGCATGTATCCTGAACAATATCATATATTTTTCTGGTTTTGGTTATTGCAGTGAATCATATGTTTTTTGCATTATAAAACTCGCGTTTAGCTCCTGTAGTCTCCTTAATGTTAACGTTTTATCAGCTGATAATGCTGTTAAAAATACTCCACGTGGACAGCTTGTGATAAGGGTGTGAGACACTCAGACATAGGATAACACTGATAGTGCTCCAGTGTAAGCCGGGATTTAGCCACGACACTTATCCATCATTGTTTTGCACACAATCAATGAACTGCGCAAACTATTATCTGCAATATGATGCACTCAACAACAAAACAATAACAAACTGCTTATCGAGTTTTCAAAAAGCCATTACCCCTGTACAGTTCGTCGATGAAAACCGCTCGTACATAAAACAAACAATAATCCAGTTCATAAAACAAATAAGAAGATTTTTATTACGGATTGAACAGAATATCTGCTACACGAGAGACAAGGCTTTTACGTAATAAGCTAGCAATCACGAAAAAGTAGTTGCTTGCACAGTTGTCAGTCACATTCAAAGCTGCCTCTAACGCTTTTCGACTGAAACCCTTGCAAACGAACTGAAAGGGCTGCCAGACATTCGTAATGTATCACGTGCCGAGATTGTGGCGGCTCACGGAAAATCCGCTCGGTAAAGCCGCTTACCAACTGCTATGTCTAATATCTCTGCCAGGTGCCCGGTACTTCCAAACTGGAATCGATCCAGTTTCAGATTTTTTTTAAATTAATTGTAACCGCTATTGAAGTTTATTGCCAAAATATGATGTTAGTTATGATAAACAAACAGCATTTTCTCTTAATTGTAAATGATTCATATGAATTTCTTGTTTATTCAGCACAGCTGATATTCGAGAATTCAACTTTGAAGTCATGAAATTCTGAAAATAAATAATGCGGTATTCCGCATTGTTATGTATTTACGTAGTACCTACGTCGTTTCAGTTAAACCATAAAATTGGTACCGAAAATATACAATAGACATTCATATTCAAACGAAATGTGTGGTGTAGGAGGAGTTATAACTTCCAGTGGTATTCAAATGTTTGGACGTCCTTGCGACTTCGCATAAAGACATATTCATACGTGTTTTGACTGCTAAACTTTTTGTGGAACTGGGAAATAACTACGTAATTTGTAAATAGGATGCAGCTGTCGCATGTTGACAGTATCAAATAGCCTGCCAGATAGTGGTTGTAAAAGTTTCCACGCCCGTGAACAGACGGCCTAACAATACATTTCCCAGTTCTGATGTGTTCCGGCATCTGAATAGGAGCACCGCGTTCCTCCACAAGGCCGACGCGACTAAATACAGGTGCTTATATGCATACCGTAAACTACGCCTGAAAGACCGTAATTAATCAGTCTGAAATATCCGTATAATATAAGATTATTATTAATGAGCGTATTAAAGAGTTGGTTGATTAAATTAAAATCTTAAAATATTTGGCATCTTTCAGCATTGGCTTGCTGCTGAAAATTACTAAATATTTACCTCTGGTAATGATGGTTCTCAAGATTTAGTTTACTTATAATTTTGACTATAATTTTCATGCGCTCGGATTCATATTGTGCTTCATGTTTTTTTTATGTTCACAAAGAACTTTGGCCTGAGTTATTGGTGCTCTGAGCTTATTTATGGTTTTTCCCATATTGCGTTGTTCTGACCAACTCTTGTACTTTCTGTGTCAAAAGGATTTTCTAGTGCTCTTTGTGGTACCTATTCGTATCGCACTACTTCCAAGTTTTTAAGTGAGATAAGTACTACATATTCACACACCATAGCACACAGAACACTTTTTTGTTCTTGTTTGTTTCGACCGGTCGACGCGCGACTGATTTCTCAACTGGCCAGCAGTGTTTTGGTCAGTTAGAAGCGTCGTTCGTTGTTGAACTGAGGCAAAATGTCTTTCTTGTTCTTTCTCCTAGACTCTGTGCACGTTTGAGCGAGGAAGAACAAGTTTCATCATCAATTTATGACAAAAACTAACGCATGGAATACTCGTCCGATTCGGATGACGGACAGACGCGGGTAACACACCGATTCGAATTACGAACAGATCATGGGAAGGTCTATCTGTTCATACACGAAATCTCTTAAGGGGCCATCATTATGAACAACTTAAGGTACTCATCATTATGAACAACTTTTACTATGGGGCTAAACCGTGAATCGCGAAAAAAAATCAGCTGTTCCCTACAATTTGTTCGCATTAACTCGTCAAAATGTATGGAACAGCGACAACAATATTACGTAATAATTGTTTTGTGAAAATTCAAACCTACCCATAATAAAAATATCTTCTCGATACCTGCAGTTCATTGTCACTCCCTTGGAGTAGATAAATTATATGTATACCCGATAAAAAAAATGAGTTTTTCGATGCCCTTTTATAGTTTGTTGTTAGTTTATTGTTTTAGTTTATTTCATAGTTTTCAATTTATTATGTACATAGTTTATGATTAAATTAGTTTAAAACTTTAAAACATTAAAATGATTATCGACCATATTGGTATATACGAGTTTTGTTTATTTTTATTCTTATTCTATTTTCTTTATTTCTATTGTAAAATTGTAAAAATGTTTTGTTAATGTTACGTGTTGCGTACTCATCTGGACTGCCTACTAACTTAGTCTTAAGATATTTAATATGTTACTAACAAAGTATGGACATTACCAAGTCTGAAATAAACATTTTTATTTTATTTTTTATTTTTTTATTAATTTTGTTAGAGATACCATATTGTTAACTTCTTATTATTATCTACTAGCTTCTGCCCGCGACTTCGTACAAACTGTTAATATAAGTTGATTATACATATGAAAATAAAAAATAACTTCAAATTAGGAACAAATATGCAGACGACAATCTCATCATAAACAAAAGCTTAGCTTAATTAGTCCACGAGGTTTATTTGTTCATTAAACAGTTGTCTTATCATTATCTTCTCTCACGTTTCCTCTGTTTAGAGGATCGATCCCACGTGCTTAACAAGCAGACATTCGGTCTCCATTGTGTGGCTTAAGCCGAATTAAATTGGAGTCACCGTACAACTGACACCACGTGACGAGTTACAGAATGGCGCATGAAAGCAATTAACGTGCAGAGGAAAAACATTCTCATTTTGTCACAGAAGTTTGTGCCTAATAATACGGCTGTTAGGGTTGTACCTAACTATATATTTTATCGTAAAGAAATGTAGGAGTGCTACGCCATTCTTATGGTACTATATAAATTAATTCATCATCGTCATTCTTTTATCTTTCGTCGATGTTTTCATAACTACAAACATGTGTGTGTTCCGTACCAATTATTATAAAAAAATCACGTTTGTTGTATGGGAGCCCCCCTTAAATATTAATTTTATTCTGTTTTTAGTATTTGTTGTTATAGCGGCAACAGAAATACATCATCTGTGAAAATTTCAACTGTCTAGCTGTCACGGTTCATGAGATACAGCCTGGTGACAGACAGACGGACAGACGGACAGACGGACAGACGGACAGACGGACAGACGGACAGACGGACAAACGGACAGACAGACGGACAGACAGCGAAGTCTTAGTAATAGGGTTCCGTTTTTACCCTTTGGGTACGGAACCCTAAAAACCAAACTGCCTGAAATTTTAGGCAGTTTGGTTTTTCCTGTCTGTATTTTTATTATCAAATGTTTTCTCAATTTTGATTCGATTGCGTAAGCATATGTTATGACTGTGTAATGTTTACATCTTGTCTTGTCTCCCATATCTTATTCACGAAGTGTTAGAAAGTTTAATAAATAGGATTCCTTCTTTACATCCGACAAGAGTAGGAAGTAATGTGAAAAATAAATAAAGATTTAAATCCTTCGCTTCTCCGATAACTAAGACGTGGATTAATTTTCGCCATGTTTTAATTTCAAGGCGGACATGCTCGTGAAAACTAGCCTCGCGATAAAATAACATTTTTGCAATCCATCTTTAAATTCTCGCGTCGGAAGGAAGAACATTGAGAATTGATACGTCGAGTCGTGTGTCTAATTTCAATGTTATCTAATTAGGTTCGGTTGATACATCAAACAATCGCGTTTATAAAGACAGTAGAATTTCTGGAATTATGAATGAATATGAGCGTAGAGCTGTGGACAAGGTCCCTGCTTGATGGATCGAGGCCGCTTCTCCGGGATAAATGAACATTATAAACAAGAATCATGTTCGTTATACGCGACATAATAATTTGTTAACACTACATCAAACGGCCCGTTGTTCTGTCTCACAAATGAATAATTGAGCATTGAACCTTACAACTTTTTTTATGTGACTTGTAATAGTCTGAGCCCTTCATAACTCCATCGTCTGCAACCAGCCATAGCTGTTCCAGAAACCTTGTTCAATGAGTGGTGGTCTATAAATATTAAAAATATATTTATTATGCATGAAGTTGATTTCAATTGAGATCGCAGTGATTTACAGGTGTTTATTTTTACAATGTTTAATATTCATAACAAATTCGATACTATTAGGTATTCTTAATCGGGTGGACCCATATTTTAACATGTTCTATGTGTCGTAAAAAAGGTTGCTGTTTGAATAGAACTTTGTAAAAAAATATTTTATAGCTGCACTTTTTTCGTAAATGGAAACGAAATCTCAAAGTAATCCTCAATGCACCGAGCAGTAAATATTGTTGCAAAACAACGAATGGTTTACCTTTGTTGAAGGAATACCCCAGTTGTTGGCTCCTTCTTGCTACGTAGACACCTGCGTGACTTATGCATATTTTAAATGCTTATAATATTTCCCTGGTCATTGCTTTTGAAGAGAGTAAGTACCTACCTTGAAGTGCGACAGTTTCGCATTGACACACATTTAGTTCATTTACCTTTTTACTTTTTATTAGTCGCGTAGCAGATTACACTTGATGTTTTGACTAACACCTTGATGACTAATTTTTCCATGTCAACAGATCGTGAGAAACGCTTTCCTACTGCCGTATTGTAAAAACACTAAAATGTGGCCGAATTGTGTCACATGCTGACATATTTCGAACATAGATTGAGATAAATCACATAAAAGGTGTTATTATGAATGTGATTTATGATCATCATTATTTTAGACAGAGTTATAACGCCAATTAACCCGTTGTTGCTAGGGCGACAAAACAAGTGACTATTGGTAAACGGCTCGTTTAGCATATTGTGTAACAGAGCGGCTGAGCGTGGCCGGGTGCCACCGCGGCTCGTGAATTTATCGCATCGTAAACACGTAGTCTGTGACCATCCACGTCGTGAAGTAGTGCAACATAATACTTGAATGAAGCCAATGAAATCACAGATCAAAGACTTAGCCGCGCAGAACCGACATACCTTAATCATCCGAGATTATTTGTAAGTTTAATTATTATTAAAATGGTTTACTGATCCATAATGCTAATTTATTTGTAGAAATGTGCAGATTGAGTGAATGAGCCATCGCGATAAAATAATTTCGCTTCCTGTTAATGTTTTTGTTTACTGAGATATGACTTATATAAAGTGTTCGCAGAATGACTGTATACAGTTACCCATTTTTCAGAATGGGAATCTCGTTCAGTTTATTTTTAACCACAAGTAAACATTTATTCATAGGAGCTATAAATAGGGGGTTTATTCTTACTCTCATTAGACTGACAGTTAGTTACGTCCGGCATCGAGAAAGAGTCAGAATAGTAAACATAATGAGGAACTCTCATCAAGGTGACTTCAGGTTTATGCTTCAGTATCTAGTTACGAGCTGTTAATTGTGAACATAAATCAAACAAAAATATTTTGGTATGTTTTTGCTTGATTTATGTTCACAATTAACAAAAAAGGATGGGCGTTGTGGTACCCAAACTTATAACATCCAATAAAAATAATTTATATCCATTTTTAAAGGTATAACTAATTATAATATATTTTTAACCGACTTCAATAAAGGAGGAGGTTCTATAATCGACTGTCTGTATTTTTTTTATGTATGTTCACCGATTTTTCCCCCATTTGTAGACCGATTCTCAAAATTATTTTTTAGTTTGAAAGAGAATACTCCTGAGGTGGTCCATTTAAATTAAAGATAATGTGAACAACTGATGCTGATCTTCGGAGATATGCAATGGAACTCTTTAAAAATAGACGGCAAATCTGTCGTGATTGCTGCAATCGCTTGGATGTTTATTGTTTATACAACAATTTGACGTAAAATCACGCCTGTATGCTCTGAGGGGGTACGCAGATGTGTGTGATGTGTGTGTGTGTGTTGTGTGTGTGTGTGTGTGTGTGTGTGATGTGTGTGCGCATTCAGATTTCGACAGTTAGGTACAACACTGAGGTTAAGTTCCATTTATTGGGGATAAGCCTATTACCATGACATGTATTGTTAACAAATTAAAATAAATTCATGGCACATATTTGTTTGGGAGCAATTAAAAATGGAAAAATAAAACCGACTTCAAAAAAGTGAAAACGAACTTTTGCTTCAGAAGTCGGTGACAAAAAAACTAAATAATTTCAACAAAGGGCACCGACTTCTGCAGCTAAAGTAATTTTCACTTTTTTGTGTTTTTTTTTAAGTCGGTTTTATTGGTTGCCATTGGTTTTCGGGTAGCTTAGCTTAGCTTAGGTAGGTATACATTTTTGCCCATCCTCTTTTCAATTTTCGAATCTCTGCACCACATTTTTGTTAAGATTCTGCCTCACACACAACATTTAGCAGAACCCCTAATGATAAAGTAAATAAATTCCGGCTCATTCTGCTAATGTCTAGTCTACTATTCATAATGTCAGTCTGTAACCTCATTTTGTTTAATTTGATTACATAACACCCGCAGAATGAACATTTTATGAATGGAATCTGGTGAAGCATTTGTTTTATTTAAATATATTTTTCTGTATTTTATAAAGACCTACATTTCGTTAAGATTATTTTCTCTAACGTGTCGGTTAACAGTTATGTGGAACAACTGAAGTCTTTCAGAATACTGCAATCTTGCGAATACAAGATTTAGGTCGACTGTGTTTTAAAAGTGTGTCCTATTTACAGATTATGTAAAATCAGAGATTATGTATGTTAAAGTGTTTACATTGGGCGACTAATGTTTGACTTTTCTAACATGACTCATATTTTGTAGGAAAAATACTCTGATTTCTATGGAGCCTTTGCTCTTTCTGTAAAATATTTAGCTGAAGATAAGCACCTAATATTTTAGTGACTGTTACAACTAATTACTCTTGAAAAAATAGTTACGTATAATAAATAATAGCTAAAGGTTGTTGTACGGAGCTCTCGAGTAATCCTCCATTATCGGCCAGGTTTATAGTTACTCAAGTGTCATTGAACTTAAGAGTTAACAGACTAGCGAAACTACCGCAGCTCTAATAGTAAACACCAATTACTTCAGTTACATTGATTAAAATCGGCAGTTCCGGATTTATTTAAATATAACCGTGAGTATCGGAAGTGTACATATAAAGTGCTTACAATATCGATATACAAGTAATAAAAGCAACCTACGAAGTTTGACTTTGAGGAGTGACGTATTGTGTAAACGGAAACAATTTTTATTTCAACATCTTCTAAAAATAGTCATAAATAGTAGTATTGATTTGCGAACTTTAGTCTTCAGCCTTCAATTTTATTTCAGCTCGTGACTCAGTACTTAATGAGCTTTCCCGTGGGCCACCACGTGCCCATTAGCTATTTCTGTAGTAATTTTAATTTTTACAGGTACCTAATTTTCAACATGGCACCTTTATTTTTTGGTACGTATAATAGGTATACTTGGACTGTCCATACTGCTCTAAAAAGTAGGTACAGCAGTTAATTGTATATTATTGTGAGTATTGAGATTGGTGACAATTAACTGACATAATGGAAAACTATTTAGCCATTTCATTATGACCAATCTTCAAGAATAGCGCCTAGGTCATCCAAGGACAAGATAATCAAACATAAACAATTAAAATTTAAAAAAAAAACTGAAACGTACATCAATAAAATATTCTGCGCTCATATCTCCACACCTTCAGTCTCAGAGACCTTAGAACGGACATTAGGAAGTTCATAAAAAAATTCAAATGTTTATTTTAAACAACGGCTATTTAGATTTAGTGCTCTCTAAAAGCAACAATGACCATGGGAGATATTTGTGAGACCGATAAACACCATGAATTCCGTCGGAAGGACGCTTAAACGCTTTATATTAGAGCCTCCTACTCTGGGATTAATGACGGCTATTTGATCTGTGTTGCTTTGTTAAAATTTTTCATAACGCGTGTAGCTTTGTGCCGCCCTACGCGGAAGCGTAGTAAAAGGGTCAGTCAGGCTATTTCAACACTGCAGTCCACTCATAACAGTCGCATGTGAGTGTTGTTACAGCTGGAAGTGGTCAAACAATCATGTTATAGCGGTGTAAATCGATTTTCAGTTTTCAATGTCCCCATATGATGTGTTTTCATGTGTCCATATTTAAAAAAAAGTCTATATTACAGGGTTATTAACATAGTGGTATTACAAATGACATCGTCATATTTCCATTGCCACATAATTTAAAAAAAAAAAAACAAAAAAAAATATTTATTTATTTTATATTTATTTATTAAATCCATGTCTACGTTTACTCCGTCAATTACGCATTTGGTCTTCTTCTTCGTATTCCACAAAATTGTCCCAAAATAAATTCAATCCAACGTTTAAATATATGATATCTGTTGTAGGAATACTACCAAACATGTTTGCAACAAAATGTAGGTTCAAAGTACTCATTCACTGACCTTTATTTAGAAAGTCCTTTTCAGCACTTTTCTTAATGCAAATTTGTTTATTAAAGGTTATGACGGGGGCTTCTTAATGAAGATTAATTTACAAAATTAATTAATGTATTCTTCAAAAAATAATCATCTTCTGATATCTCGAGGCCTAGAATAAAAAATATCTTTAGACTTGAAAGCTTTTTGTCAGTAATATTTTTTCTTATCATGGCAGATAATAACAGACTATCATATCACTGTGATCATATCCCATGGTATACCTACGTAAAGGATCTATTTGGATTAACGATGAATATAAAATATAAAGATACATGGTGAAAGAGAGGCAATAAAAGGAATTTAATATCTACGATACGAACATTTTATTGAGAAAGGCACATAAATATAAAATGTGCACTCTTTCAACATTTTGACTCAGGTTTTTAACTGTTACTGAATTGGCCCCATAAAGAGTGCTCTAGTTTTGGTTGACGCAAGCCATTGGCCTGGGTTGTCGTCTGTAGATCCTTGACAGTCGAAACAGGTAGTCAGTGGCCTGAAAGTCTTACAACTAGTCTTAACAAGAGGTATCGTATCTCCACAACCCAGTGTGTTAAGGAGGTCAGATCGGCAGTTACTCCACGTAAAAACTGGTATTCCGCTGCGTTCGGTTAGACTGGAAGCCGACCCCAACAAACTGGGAAAAAGCTAGGCAGATAATGAGAGTGCAGAAAAATACTTTACAATCGCTTATGACTCGGGGTTTAAAAAAAAAGTCAAGAAGAATACACTGAAGCATGCAAATATTGACGTACATCATTAGTGGCGTAACATTTAAATGATTTGGACTCTCGCTTTAGGAAGTACGATACGACGATAGATAAAACATACATATACCCAATAGATTACATTTTGTTGTTGTATCTGCTTAAAAAGTGTAAATATATCACAAACATTTCCAGCAGCAGTAAGTCTGTGTGGTATTCTCGATGATCGAAGGGCTCACAAGAGACTCGAAATAGACGTCGATAGTGGACAGCCCGACACGCCCTCGTTCTTCAATACCGCACCAAAGGTCGCCAGTCCAGACGGTTACGTAAAAACCAAATTATACACTTTCTGGATCAACATATTTATCGAGTTACCGTGTTACGATTTGCGTAATTCCAGATAAACAAAGTTATGATCAAAACTCAGTTTATCTAGCAACCACATAAATCGTAGTCATCATACATTATTACACTTTTTGAAAACTTCCTCATCCAACACAGCATTAACACACATACTTTTCTTTACTATTCTTCCGCCAATACATAAATCTTTTTTTCGGTTAACCATCGCGCTGGAGTCATAAAAGCATACATTACTACTAATGTTACTTATCCTAACATTTCCATGAGGATTTCTAGAGTAATGCGTTTTGTAATACAAGAATCTGCATGAAAAACAATGACCTAAATTAACCCGGAAACATGATGTCTGATTGTGCAACGCCACGACGAATGTTTCGACATCCGGGCGCTGAATGAACGCCGCCCGCCCAACGTGGCCGCCTGTTGCCAAACAACGCCACGCGATGTCGCACGAGCCGCCCAACGCCGACGCCCGGCCTGTACACCAAGCAACATGCGTTATAAAACCATGCTGACTCACTGAATTCACTAGCTCAATACAGTTTATTGTACTTAGGCATGCGTATAGTAATTCCAGTAACACTTTGACTGCGCAAAATGATACTATTCTCGTTTTCTTCTGCTACCAATATTTCAAATACATTATCGCTCTGAAACAGTCAGTGGCATTTGTGGAGCTATATATATAGCAAGGGAATACAATGCAATCCACTCGTGCCTGATTATGCAACGAAAGGAAAATTATCTGCAACATAAATATCCAACATATGGTTTTACACGGATCTCACGGCACGCTCTCCCTCGTAATACGGGATGTGGATCTGTTCGAATCCCATCGCTTTGCTATTAATAGGGTTAATAGCTGTTGAATTTAAATTGATATAAAGCTGGATAGTTACAGCAAGTAAGTAAGTAGTCACATGAATTTAGTGTCATTACGATGTAACATTGAATTTGCAGAACAATGCATGGAAAACAAAGGACGATGCACTAACACGAGTTGGTAATTATGATGCATAGCACTGAGTCTCATATACATGGTTATTCTCTTCAAACTCGTAATTCTTTATACACGAGACCAATAAAACAAGAAAATGAAAGAAAGTTATAAAAATGCTGTAAACTTCAAGACAACAAATATTTCAGTCGTGGCGCCAAAATATTGTTCATAAGTTTCAAATTAGCTGGATTAATTTGTTGACAGCAATGATGCGTAATTATTTATATCAGCTGTTTTATAAAGTGGCTCAGACAATAAGATTGATTTCTAACAATGTTTTACTTCATGTGAATCATTTGTTTGGGTAAAAAACTACGGTCAATAAGTCAAGTTAATTTTGCATTTACTTTTAAAAATAACACATCTAAAGAAGTGGAAGTTTTTTAAAGAATTTTCATGCTCGGAGTGTATCTTTTAACGGTGTTGAAGTATATATATCAAGAGGGCATTGATAAGTGTTGTAAA
Organism: Xestia xanthographa; assembly: GCA_905147715.2. Classification (NCBI taxonomy): domain Eukaryota; kingdom Metazoa; phylum Arthropoda; class Insecta; order Lepidoptera; family Noctuidae; genus Xestia; species Xestia xanthographa. The sequence continues at coordinate 8,616,321 of LR990655.1, forward strand.
TCTCTGCGTCGGCGCCGGCTGCGCGCGCGCCGCCACTGATACTTCATAGTGAGGCTACCGACTATGGAGGCAGTTTTTATTCACAACAGCCATAAAATCTATAAAGAACTTTATTGTGTGTTATTTTCGTACTCACGTTATACAGTGTGACACATAGGCATTTTTTAACGTTCATGATCATCATAAGATGATGTAGATACTAAACTGAAAGTCAATGTTTGTCGGTTATCGTCGTTTCGTTTCATGGAAAGAATAACATGATCGACATTTTATTGTTTTTTCGTACGTTCTACAAACAAACGGAAGTTTACTGAAATGTACACCCACATTACTATACCGGTTTGACCGTCACAGTTTTTCTTTGAACGTCAATGCTGAAAAATGAATACAGTTATTAGTCAATGAATAATTTTGACTTCTGGGGAGAATGGCGATGACATGTGTAGGATACAGGTTGTAAAATGATAATTTGACGCCGGGTTCCACAATATGCGAGCTGCGTACGCGCATAGTTGGCGCGGGGCCAGCTGCACTCGCCGGATGCCGGCAGCCCTAAAGAATTCGAACCCGGCGCGTCGCCTGCGCACCGCTCCGGACAAGCTACCGCCGCGTTCCGGCTGCCCAAGTGCCCATGCGCGACGTAGCCGCAGACATCTACACGGCTCACATCAAAATATTGAGAAGATGATTGCCTAAACAAAACTTTATGGTATAACATTTTTATTGCATATTTGCCTAGATTTTGGATGCTGAGTAATTTGTCAAGCATTTTAGTTTTTTGTTCAAACAAAATACGCCGTAATTTGCGATATCACAAAAAGAAGCTTTTATGAGTTGATGTTAAATTAACATTTTTTTTTTTTGCTTTTCATCTGCTCTTTCAGCATAAATTAGGTACTTACTTCAATGTTTTATATATTTTTTACAGATTTTATTGAAATTCTCTACATGTTTACAGTTTTATGCCAGTTTTATAGTAATAATAATAATAGTTGAATTATTTTAACAATGGTTAGGTAAATAAATGACCATGTAATAATAGGTCAGGTGCAGCTGTGTTCGTTGAAATATTTTGTTTCACTTACTGACTCATTTGTGTGTAGTTTTGAAGCTACATTGTTTATGTGACTGTTTTACGTTTTATAGGTAGTAAAGGTACACACTTATGTATTTAACGTACTTCATTCAACAATGTTCTTTAGTCACCAATTCATTGCCCATCCATTACTAGGAATTGTCATGATTGCAATGACTCTCAGATGACTAACATTCTTTATGGAAATCCGACGAAATTTTAAAATAATAAGCATTTAACGAAGATCAGTCAAGTATTAATGGAACATGACATGATTACAAATACCGGTCGAGTCAATTAATTTCCAATTTAAACTGCTCTTTGTGAAAATACGGCGCACATTTCAAATTAGCTAGAACGTATTTACTCGTTCAGTGAGAATGTGACACAGTGACATTCGCGGACGGATGTCCACTACTCTCTGCCAGCGCCGACAGTCTCATCTGACATTGCAGCATGCTTTATTATGAAGAGGAACATGCTCGAATTATAACTGCAATATATCTTTCAGTCAAGTGCATATGAACCTTGCAGGCCAAGGTTTAGTACATTGATGGACGAACGAGGATGTTCCCACTGAAAGTACTATTGATTGATTGATTTACACATTCTGAAGAATGCCACAGTGCTCGCTTTGTGACAGATATTCATAAATGGAAGTGGCTAACCCTGAAATGTACAGGAACTGCAACTTTGTTTCGCCTTAGGTTGGTCTTATTTCCTTTAAATACTTCGTAGTGTTAGTCAGAGTATCAATTTTCGAAAACGCCTAATTTTAACAGTCCTTTACCCAAGGTTGGTAGTTGTTGCATTCGTTTAAAACGGTATGCAAATAAGCTCAAGGAAGTTGGTACTATATGAACCATTTCATTAAAACGGTGAATAAAAACTGTGAAGATTTTAGATGTCAATGACACTGCGAGATGTTGTGGAACTTTTTAATTGACGTAATTTGCCAGGCAGAGGCCGAGGAGTGGTGAAACCCATCTGTTGGTGTTGGCTTACAGATAATTAGCGCGGAGAGCGACAGCTGCCGGTAACCGTCCTCTCAAGACCACTTGACAATGCCGTCCAGTTCGGGATTCAGCAGAAAAATGTAAATAATTAACTCATTATTCACTACATAATTACCTGTATTCTTTAGAATATTCGGTAAACCATACATAACATACTAGTGATTTATTTTAGTAGACAGTCAACAAGCCTTCGGCACAATGAAGTTTTCCATGCCTCGATCAAAGATCGAATCGGAATCCATTAACCATAAACATGCCGAAACGTTAGTGCAACATAGTTTATGATACATCCTTACACATACCAACGAATCAGAATTTAATGTACAACTATACATCAAGTCCGAGCTAATCGATCTTGAGCTCTTGGCCTCAGACATTCCTACTCGTGTACGAATCCCTATCCCGATTCCAAATTCCCTAAATACATGTACACTGACGTGTAAATCCCTTATTGTTTACAAATACTATGTGTGTAGTACACGTTATCACGGGCCGTGTCGCTCGGCCTTCCCCGAGGCCGCGCCTGACCTGGATTTCGCCACGCGGCGCCCGCGCATGACTCATTGTTTTGGTGCGCCTGCGCCGCTACCACCTCGCGTATTGTGTTACGCTTCACTATTATACGACTCGTAGTTTAGGGTTATGCTATAAAAAAATAGAGCACGAAAAGAATTTCATTTTATACGATCGATAAAATAAATGAGATATTGAACAGTTTTGATTTGTTATGCAAGAAGATATAATAATATTCAATTTTTGTTACCAGTTTCTAGGTTAGCGCACACATTCGTTATTCATTGTTATTTCAAAATTATACAAGCACATTATGTCTGCAAATTGATTCTATATGTTACGGGAAACATTGCTGGGAGATCTACTTCAGGTTTGCTAGCTTTTAGATATGGGTGTACGTGTATGGGTAACCGACCAACATCGACCGAATTAAATTTCTAATAAGCTTAATGCTAGTACGTCGCCATATTGTCTCTTGTGTATGACAATAAATAAAAGACAAAATCTTGATACAGATAGCAGAAGTTCCCTTATTATCAATGGCGGAACAGTAAAGTAGTTATGTTTCTGCTTATGGATAAGATACTCAAAGAAAACTTCCCTGAATTCAATAACGCCTATATCCCTAGAATGAATATGGAATGGAGGTCTAGAGGGTGTCGACCTCACGTGGGGAACGCGGTGTCATAACGTAAAGTTTTCCGAACAACTCCGTATTGTAAATCGTACTCACGTTTAGCTGACAAATTTCTGCTAAGGAGTTCGTATACTCCAGCAAGCAGGTCGTTACCCATCACAGTTCACTAACTTAGGCATAGACAGGCATAGATGGCATACCATTGACAGTAAGTGATAAGATAAAGCGGGATAAAAACTTTGATTAAAGTGATCGTAAACTCGCTTCAAGTTTTTCACAAGATTCGCAAATAATAGATTAAGATGAAAATTCTTTTAAGAAGAAAAAGTCTGACCCAGAAAAGTGTCGCCGACTTTTAATAACAGTAGGTACTTTCCAACAATGTTTTGCCAAATGTTAGCAATTTGTATCACGGGGATTTATGTCTTAAAAGATTAAGAAATTCTTCCAGCTCATTTATTTATTTCTATGAAGAAATGGAACTGTTAAACGTTTTGGATTTGTGAAATATTACTAGTGTAAATTAGCATGTTTCTTGCTTCATCTCAAGACATCTACACTAATATTATAAAGAGGAAAGATTTGGGTTTTTGTGTGTGTGTATGTTTGTAATGAATAAACTCAAAAACTTCTGCGTCGATTTCAAAAATTCTTTCACCATTAGAAAGCCACGTCTTTGCTGAGTAACATAGGCTATATTTTATCCCCGTACTCCCACGGGAACGGGAACTACGCGGGTGAAACCGCGTGACGTCCGCTAGTTAAGAATAAAGTAACCCATGTCATGCATTTTAATCAGTCAACAATGCATTCGGATGATTCAGCATGGATGTCTGGAAAATATGCTTTTAATGGTAAGATCGCCGTTTTTACTGTGTTTATTTATGTGTACTCTTGATCTATCAATCATTCAGATAGCAAATAACAAAATAACGAACGATTCAACGAACTTTTGCCCGCCTTCTCCGTCAAGCTTTTACCCCATAACTGAGTAAAGCTGATATACCACTGCGCCGTACATATAGAGTGATCTATCAATCAATAAAACAGTCATCAACCCTAGTTACAGTAAAATACAATTCATTCGTGACTTTATTCTTGTAGTGATTAAGAAAATAAAGCAGATGACACAATAATTAATTTCAGATCAGTGAATAATGCTAATGCTGTTTTATGCCAATTCTGCATCCATATGACCAAATAAGGTTTCATGGACGAAATTCTTAAAATGCATCATAGGAAACATGATGACCTCTAAATAAAGCAATTAGGAACTTGATTCATACATAAACGTAAAAACAACTATTTAGGTGCACATATTTTTACGATCGATCACCAGCTCATACAAATAGGGTGTGTGTGAACCTACACAATTGTTTTGTTTGCTCAAGAAAGTGACAATATTCGCTTATTTAGCTGATTAGTCCACTTGAAAACCAGAGTCGGGCACTAGCTGATCGGCAGTTTGCTGAACTGGGCCTATTTGGCGCAGCCGTGAGACACACAGTATTATTTCGTTTTTTATTGTGTAGTTTTAAGTTTTTTATTTTATTCAAATTTTTATTTTGTTGCGTGCACTTGCGGCTTAAGCCAAATAAATATGTTTTCTTTCTTTCTTTCACAACTGTGGATAATTTGTGTAAATGAATGAGTCACACAATCATGGGAATACTGGTAGCACGACCACCTTATAATTATATATAAGTAGGATTTGATAACAAACTAGTAGGCGATCCATCTGAAGGTCGGACTTAGTACGGGCGTGGTCATGGGCATAAATGCTACTGCCAACTTTGGTAATTTGACTGCAAACAACCTCTGACTTTCACGCGATATAACATCACGCCTGAGATTTGTCGACGTCCCTCAGGGATATCCGGGCGCCGCCAGCGCTGGGACACAGGTGGAGGAGGCAACTCCCCCCCCAACAAACACCGCGGAAACACCCGCGGTTGAGCCTGCAGTAGCAGCGCCAGCCGCCCCTACCGCCGCTAGCGTGGGCGCCGTCCTCTCGGGGGAGGAGCTCGAGGACATCATCCTGTCCTCGGCCTCTGACCTGGAGGGGGACGGCTTCGACGCGGGCGACCTGTTTGCTGGGCTGCGGCTGGCAGGAGACGAGGAAGGAACGTCCAGTGATGGCGTCCCCTTCGTCGACCTGTAAGGTCCTGCAGGCCAACCTCCACCACAGTCAGACCGCAACGGCTCAGCTGCGGAAGTGGCTGGAGGTACAACATACGGCCATTGCCTTGATCCAAGAGCCGTGGATTAGGGCGGGCCAAATACAAGGACTCTCCAATCTTGGTGGTAAGCTCTTAGTAAGTACAGATCATGATAAACCAAGATCATGCATCTATGTGACACGTAACATAAAAACACAGCCACTAACAGATTTCTGTTGCAGGGATGTCTCTGCAGCTAGGCTACTGATACAGCGGGGGGACACAGTAGCAACTGTGGTCTTCGCCTCCGCTTACATGCCCGAGGCAGAAGAGCCGCCGCCGCATGACCTCGCCCGCCTCGTGACTTACTGCGAGAGCACTGGGCTGGAGCTTGTCATAGGCGCCGATGCGAACGCTCATCACCCTCTGTGGGGCATGGACACACAAAACGCAAGGGGTAAGGCGCTAGTAGATTACTTATTTACAACTAACCTAACCCTACTAAATACAGGTTCCGAACCAACCTTCGTAAACAGACGTAGCCAAACAATCATAGACCTCACTCTGGCATCGGAGGGTGCTGCGGCCATCACCACCGGCTGGCAGGTCTCCAAGGAGGCCTCCTGCTCGGACCACAGGTGGATCCGCTTCGATATTGAGGTCTGTGTGACACCAACACTGCCACGGCGAAACCCGCGAAACACTGACCGTGCTGCTTATACACGCATCCTCGAAACCAAACTTGCGTCAGTAAACTACGGAATGACCTACGAGGACACGCAGCAGATCGACGAGCGTGTAAGTCATCTCACAAAATCAATGCTAGACAGCTACCATTCATCCTGCCCGGAGACCACTCCGCCCACAACACCAGGGAAGCAACCATGGTGGGGTGCGGATCTGGAACGTAAGCGCGGGAAGGTAAGGTCAGCCCTAAACAGAGCCATGAACACCTGTGCTGATGAGGATTGGGACGCGTACTACGCGGCCAAAAAATCATATAAAAAATGCATCAGATTCAGGAGCTCCACTGGATGGCGCAAATACTGTGGCAACATCGAATCCTGCCAACAAGCAAACAGGGTAAGGAAAATATTGGCACAGCAGAACCCGACTGGGCCTGCTGTCCTCCGTAAACCTGACAACACACTTACCACCTCACCAGAAGAGGCGACGCGCGTCCTTATTGAAACTCACTTCCCAGGCTGCGCTTTTACACAGGCTATCGACTGGACAGAGGTAAATCAAACACCGTCAGAAAACGACTGGCGCTATGCACACAAAGTCGTCACGCTGGAAAAACTCCAGTGGGCGATTCGGTGCTTCCATCCTTTCAAGGCGGCCGGTCCAGACGGGGTCTTTCCTGCCTTACTGCAGTGGGGTGGGACCTCTGTCGCCAACATACTGGTACCCATAATGAGAGCGTGCCTGGCCTTCAGATACGTTCCAAAAGGATGGAGGGAAGTGAAAGTCATATTCATTCCTAAGCCAGGTAAGAGTGACTATACCAACGCCAAACACCACCGACCAATCAGCCTGACCTCCTTTCTCCTTAAAACTTTGGAGAGAATTTGCGAGAGAGAGCTGAGGGACGGCGTTTTGAAAACTATCCCACTCCACACTAACCAACACGCATACAGCTCGGGCAAGTCCACTGAATCCGCCCTCCATCTAGTGGTCGGCCGGATAGAAGAGGAGATTCACCAGAAGGGCATCTGCCTGGGCACCTTCATAGACATCGAAGGAGCCTTCGATAAAACAAACTTCGCCAGCATCAACACCGCGCTCTCCCGTCACGGAGTAGAACAGGTACTGACAGACTGGATCACCAATATGTTAAGCAAACGAGTGGTTCGACTTGAAGGGGAACAGCAGATGGCCTTGATAGCCAGAGGCTGCCCCCAAGGTGGAGTACTATCCCCGCTCCTCTGGAATCTGGTGATAAATGACCTCATCACAAAACTCAACGCGAACCATTTCTACACAATAGGGTATGCTGACGACCTCGCTATCCTCATTTCAGGTAAAGTGACAGGGACAATCTGCAACCTCACTCAACAAGCACTACGCATCGTTGAGCGGTGGTGCAGAGAGTTCGATCTCTCAGTGAACCCCACGAAAACTGAACTAGTCATGTTTACCCAAAAACGAACACTAGGCCCTTATCGCCTACCCAAACTTTTCGATACGGAACTCCAGTTAGCCGACGAGGTCAAATATCTGGGAGTCATCCTGGACAGTAAGTTAAATTGGAGTAGTCACTTAGATAATAAAATAAACAGGGCCTGCATCACCTTTTGGCAATGCAGGAGGATGATAGGTAAGAAGTGGGGCCTATCCCCTAAAATTATACTTTGGTTATACTGCGCGGTTATCCGACCTATGATCACTTATGGGGCAGTGGTCTGGTGGCCCCGTACCAAACTAACTACAGCCTCCATCAAACTGCAACGCATGCAAAGGCTTGCCTGCATGGCGATCACAGGCTGCATGAGGACTACCCCGACCGCAGCTCTCGAAGCCATGCTGGGGCTCCCACCGCTTCATCTGTTCATACAGCAGGAAGCGACGATGACGGCTGTACGCCTTAATACACTTCAACTATGGGGTAAGAAAAAAACACAGCACACCGCGGTACTGGAGGGATTCCACAACGAGTTCCCCCTGACGAAAGCAATAAACGATCGGATACCAAAACAATTCGTATTCGATAAGAAGTACAAAATCCAGCTCCACGAGGATCACCGCTGCGAGGGATTAAACCCCGCGGAACTACGGATCTTCACGGATGGATCTAAAACAGGTACTGGCACAGGTGCTGGAGTCTTCTCCGAGGATCTCAACATCCAGATAGCCAAACCTCTGGGGGCCCACAACACGGTATTTCAGGCAGAATGCATGGGCATTTCCCTGGCGGCATCTGCCATCTTAGCCAGGAAGGTTGTGGACCACTCAATCCGTATACTCTCAGACAGCATGGCTGTACTGCTGGCACTAAACAACCACACAGTCAACTCTGGGTTAATACACGAGTGTCACCAACGCCTGAACCAGGTTGGTAATCTCAATAATATAACCATCCAATGGATTAAGGGACACAGCGATTCCCGAGGCAATGATGCCGCGGACGAACTCGCTAGAAGGGGATCGAGCATGGCAGCGGTGGGACCCGAACCTATCGTGCCACTCCCTTTCGGATACCTACGCACACTGGTAAGGAACCGAACTAGTGAACAACACCACAAGCTATGGCTAGACCACGGCGAGTGCAGGCAGGCCAAGGAAGCACTTCCTACTATCGACGGCCGCCTCACTAAACGCGCGCTTCGGTTGACCAAACCGCAGCTGCGCACAGTTACAGCTGCCATTACTGGACACGGCTCTTTTAATAAACACCTCTTTGTCATAGGAGTCACGGACAGCCCCCTGTGCCGTGCCTGCATGGAGGAAGACGAGACAGCAGCCCACGTGCTTCTGCACTGCCCAGGGGTTGCAACATACAGGGCAAAGTACTTCGGTAACCCAGGTACTCTCCGCGAGATTGTCAGCAACACCAAGGCGCTGCTGGCCTTTCTCGGGGAGTTAGGGTGGATCGAATAAAATTCCCACCCGCACGCAAAATACGCGCTTTGACGTGGAGTTGCGGACACCAGCCCGCTATACAATACAATACAATACAATACAACATCACGCCTGTAATCCCCGGAGGGTTAGGCAGTGGTGTACCTAATAGTACACCCACATTTTGTCAGTTACATTTGAGTCCCATGGGAGCCAGCCTATTACCCTAAACCGGGCACAAATTCAGACTCCGTAGCTGATGCTGACACTTTCTTGATGGACTACTTACCGGATTCTATTGTCTAGGGTAGGTATTGTCTAGGGTAGGGCTCTAAACCAGAAAAAGCTGCAAAAATAGGTATGATGGTAGTATCTTTCCAGACCCTGTTCTAAGAATTCCATTATTGCTTTAATAATTTCCACATGGCCAATTCAAATATATTATCCTATTATTTGCAGAGGGTTGTGGAATCCTGCTTATCAGAACTTCTACTTGTCTATAGGTAAGGGGACGGAAAAATATTATGTAATATTACTACACGTGCCGTGATTCCACGTGAAAGGCAACCGTCGTTCCTAGAATTTATTGCAAATTCCTATTACCTGTGCAGCGCAGGAGCTTCTTCGTTTAAGAAATTTCCTAGATTCATGAACTTAGTTTGTGCAATCATGTTAGGTTTATTCCTAGTACTAAACTGATCGGAACGTCGAGTTAAGCTCCTCTTTGTGGATGAACTCATTATATCGCTGTATTATATATTCTGCTGTATTATATATTCTGATGAATTATATATTCTGATGCAGAGGCGTCTCTAGCCCATGTAGCGCCCGTGTGCAAACATTACCCTAGCGCCCCCTAGTAAGCGCGCGGTCAAAATGGAATGGGTACAAAGTACAAGTGAAGGTTTTTAGCAAATAATAAATTGGTAATTTAGTATTATATATCTGTTTTATTTACAAAAACTGTCTAGCAAAAACCACACTGATATTAGTCTTTTTTGGTCTTTTTAAACACCTAGCGCCACACACGAGTAAGTGGATAAAACTTAAACTAATTAGAATGCGTTCCATTTCCATCACCCACCCCAGAACGCAATCCCATATTGAATACACAAAATAGATGTTTATCTATAGTTACACCTTTAGTCAATACATCAGAAACATTCTCTTTACCTTTTACATAACAAAATTTTAATTTTAGATTGTTTACATGTTCCTTTAAAAAATGATATCTAATGTCTATATGTTTAGACCTCGGTAGGTAACAATCATTTGCAGTTAGTTTTATAGCGCTTTGGTTGTCGCTGTAGATGACTAGGGTGTGGTCGCGCTGTCTGCCAAGCTCCCTTTGCAGTTGCTGCAGCCACAGCGCCTCCTGTGCCGCCGCTGACATGGCCATATACTCTGCCTCTGCAGTGGATAGGGCCACGGTCTGTTGTTTCCGGGAGCCCCATGACACAGCACCACCCTGTAAAATAAAGATATATCCCGTGCACGATTTACGGTCACGGGTGTCACTTGCCCAATCTGCATCACAGTACCCTGTGACGTTATCTTGACCATCCTTGGTATAAGTGAGTTTATAATGTTTAGTCCCTTGTAAATATCTCATTACCCTTTTTACAGCGGCCCAATGCTCACATGTAGGTTCCTTAGTATAACGACTGAGAGCATTCACTGCATATGAGATGTCTGGTCGTGTTCCTTGAGCAATATATAATAAGCAGCCTATGGCATGCCGATACGGGCAATCATATGGAACTTCATTGCTGTTATCAAATTTCAAACCAACTTCTATGGGTGTTTTTGCAGGTTTACAATTTGCCATGTTGAATCTTAACAGTATTTCATTGATATACTTTTCCTGGTCTAATGTGATCGCATCCTTTTCTCTATCTATGTTCAAGCCCACACATTGTTTTGCTTGACCAAGATCTTTCATATTTAATTTTAAACATAAATTTCTCTTTAATTCTTCAGTTATTTCTAATTGAGAGCTGAAAATTATTATATCATCTACCCAAACTGCAATATAAATTCCTTTATTGACATCATGATAAATACAGGGATCAGTCTTTGATTGCTCAATTCCTATTTCTTTCAAGACATTGCTAAGCTTAGCATTCCACAATCTGCTTGCCTGTTTAAGCCCGTAAATGGATTTGAGTAAGTGACATACTTGGCTTCCTATCTGATACATCTCTGGCTGTATCATGTATATATCTGTATCTATTTTTCCTTGAAGAAACGCTGATACAGCATCCATTTGATCAATGTGCAGATTGTTCTGTGCTGCTAGAGCAAACAAATAACGAATAGAGGTGTATCTTACCACTGGAGAATAGACTTCTTGGTAATCAATCCCTTTCTTTTGAGCATATCCTTTTATGACTAGCCTTGCCTTGTATCGAATTATATTTCCCTGTTGGTCAGTTTTTGTTTTAAATATCCATTTGCTTGGTAAAACCTTTTTACTACTGGGGAGGTCAACAAGCTGCCAAGTTTTGTTTTCCATTAGAGAGTTATATTCCTCATCCATTGCTTTCTTCCAGTCATTAGCATGTGAGGACGACAGGGCCTCCTCCACACTTTGTGGATCTGATACACTTGTGTATAGACAAAGCAATCCCATTTTGTCTTTATTAATCTTATTGCGTGGCCTCAATGTCACATTTCTCGCCTGTTGGTTCTGTGGTGATAATGATCTTGGGGGCTGATAACTATCATCAGGGTCAGCTGAGTCAGTTTCATACTCACTAGAATTTTCATCCTCAGATCCTTTCAAAGTAGGTTCAGTAATTGATCCACTTGACTGAGGAATGATGACAGATTCTTTCAGTTGCTTATTTTGTTCTGTAATAACATGGTCTTGCAACTTAACTGACTCATCTTCAATTGGTCTGGCTGAAATTGAACATTCATTAGTTTGGCCAATATTTTCAAAGAAAACAACATCCCTGCTCTTTATGACTTGGTGTGTTACGGGATCCAAAATACGATACCCTTTGGTGGTTTCACAATAGCCGACAAATACCATCTCTTTTGATTTCTTGTCCCATTTTAAACGTTTTTCCTTGGGTATATGAACCATTACCTTTGAACCAAATATCCTTAAATGGTTCAGTCTGGGTTCCTTTCCTGTCCACATTTTATATGGCGTAGTATTTCCCAGCCCTTTAGTTGGTGATCTGTTGACAATATAAGCAGCTGTGGCTACAGCTTCAGCCCAAACTGGTTTCTTTAAATTTGCATAAAATATCATGCACCTTGCCTTTTCTACTAGCGTGCGATTCATACGTTCTGCAAGGCCATTTTGCTGTGGGGTATATGGGGTGGAAGTCTGATGAATAATTCCACATCTAGCTAAATATGAATCAAAATTGGAGTTGCAATACTCTTTGCCATTATCAGTTCTTATAGCTTTAATTGTATGATTCAATTGATTCTCTACTTTCCTCTTATAGTCCTTGAAAATTTCTAATATATTCTGTTTATTTTTGAGAAAATAAATATGAACCATTCTCGAGTAATCATCGATGAAAGAAATGAAATACTTCATACCTCCATAAGATTTACTTTCCATTGGACCGCACAAGTCAGAGTGTATCATTTCCAGTGGCTTTGTTGCTCTGGTTCCAGCATGCTTGAAAGGTAACCTTGTTTGTTTACCTTCGCAACAGGTGGAGCATTTAATATCTTCTTGTGTATCCAACGACAGCATAACCCCATCAGCACAATCAGGCAATTTCTTAAGAGCTGAAACATGTAAATGAGCCATCCGAAGATGCCATAAATTAATATCATTTGGATTAATTTTATTAGACACCAAATGTGCACTTTCACCACCATTTACATAGGTGTCTAAAACATATAATTTATTCGTTAAGGTAGCTGAGCACAATAATTTTCCATCTGCATTTAGTATATTACAACCATTCTCATTGAATGACACCTTATATCCGTTTTTAGTGATTGTGCTCACTGACAATAAATTAACTGCTAATCCAGGTACATGGAGAACATTTTTTACTTGAATTTTGTTTTGTTCAGAAATTTGAATACTGATGTCTCCAACACAATTCACAGACAGTGGCTCCTTGTTGGCAACAGTGATGGTTTTAATTGATGGTTCTCTTATATTATACATCAAATCTTTGTTGCCAACCATGTGCGCAGAGCACCCGCTGTCTATATACCATTTCTCACTTTGTTTACCTGAAAAAGCTGAAAAAGCAGCAACAAAACTTTCTTGTTTATTGTTGTCTTTGGTCTCTGTTTTCTTTGCATGTTTACAGAACTTTCCTATGTGTCCATAGCCATTACAATTATAACATCGGGGACCCTTATTTTTTTCAGATGACTTCGGCTTCTGTTGGCTATTCTTATGATATTTTTTTCTTTTGATTAGAATAGAATGCACTGCTCGAATCTTCATTTTTCACTTCTTGAAGTAATTTGGTTTTTATAAAGTCAGCACTAATTTTCGCACCCGAGTTTTCCAACCCCATAATCATGGGTTTATACTCATCGGATAAACCTGCCAGCATTAATGTCCCAAGCCATTCGTCATTAACCTCAAAACTTATATTTCTCAGTTTGTGAGCAGCACTCATGATCCTGTTAACATAATCTTCTATACCGGCGCTTGATTCCAGTGAAGTATTGATCAATTCCTTCAACAAGCCCACTTTTCTAGTTAGCCCATTGTCGTCAAAGGCCTTATGGAGATTGTCCCACACCTCTTTGGCAGTTTTACACTCCTGAACATGGACATAGTTTTGAGTGTTTATCAATAAAATAAGTTTGGATTTGGCCTTGACGTCCTTCACTGGGTCGACTATTTTTCCAGCACTATATTCGATGCAGTCCCACAAGTCCTCGTGCTCCAGATACGTTTTAATACAGAATCTCCAAGTCGAAAAATTCTCTCGTCCATTCAACTTCTCGATATTAAACATATTTGAGCTCATCTTAACAGATTTTCAACAGACTCTGTGCGGGAGCACGCCGGCCGGCTATTTAACCTCACTTTTGAGTACTCGGTAATACTTCGGAATTACACCGGATTTATTATTTGCAACTACGGAACCAACCACGCTCTGCTACCATGAAGGTTTTTAGCAAATAATAAATTGGTAATTTAGTATTATATATCTGTTTTATTTACAAAAACTGTCTAGCAAAAACCACACTGATATTAGTCTTTTTTGGTCTTTTTAAACACCTAGCGCCACACACGAGTAAGTGGATAAAACTTAAACTAATTAGAATGCGTTCCATTTCCATCAACAAGTTACCACAAACTGTCAAATATCCCCAATAGATAATAAACTCTATTGTTTGGAGATGAAGAAGAAATTTGTCGGTTTTGGATACAATGATGTGTTGTTGACTGTATGAGAATTATACAGGGTGTTCTGGTGTTGGGTAAGAACATTTTTAGGAAGGCGCCACCGTGTGGGGCTCCGTAGCGAGCCACGGCTCTGTTCTGATGTATTATATATTCTGCTGTATAATATTGACTGCTCCTTTGGTCTAGCAGTCACAAGCACGACTGCTGAGCATGAGATCCTCAGTCCTAGGTTTAATTCCCAGCAGGTCGGGCAAAGTGTTATTGGGTTTGATAAATCTAACTGACGGACTAAGTACTTAATTAGATTTTTTTGTCGTCTACCCTAAACATAAATACAACCCTATAAGTTCATTTAACCTGATTGAATGACTAATTAGAGCGCAGCGGTGGCCTAGTGGTGGTGGTCCCGACTTACGGACAGTAAGTCGCGGGTTCGAACCCAGACAGGCGCATTACGTTGTATACTTTATTTCATCACCACTGCTCTCAAAACGGTGAAGGAAAACATCGTGAGGAAACCAGCATGTCCTAGAACCAATAATTCGAAGACATGTGACATCTACCAATCAAGGTGGTGGATTATGGCCCTTACGCAATATACGCGCTTTGACGTGGATTTGCGGACACCAGCCCGATATACAATATTGAATACAAAAATACAATTTCATGAAAAAGTAATTCAATCAGGTTACGCGGGCTACCGTAGTTCCTAATAGTCTACCATTTGTCATTCGTTGAACTATTCGCAGGAAGTTTATGACCCATAGTAAACGTGTTGATTGGCTGTCGCGGAGCGCGCACGTGACCTCGGCGGACCGTTACACCATCGTAAAACAATACTATAATATCAATGATACAACTCGTAAATGATCGCATACGTTTATTATAGACGTAAAGTTTGTTTGTTTCGCTCGCGGTAAACCATAAATTCTATCTTTATTGGCCAATATATTAGTTCCTTTACTTCCAAATGCAGGTTGTGACGTATTGTTCTGATGGGTGTGACGACAGAGAGTATTTATTGGATTTCACTTTAACACAATTTATTTTACCCACGTGGATCATAACCATCCCAGGTTAGCAACATAAATAGAACATTTAATATGTTTTATAGTGAGAATATTGATTTATAGGTGAACTATTACAGGCTATATCGGTTGCTAGGCAACCGCCTACTTAGTCCCGTCGTAAAAAAAATTCTCCCTGATGTCTCCTTCATCGAACATGGAACGGTTCGACGATGCTCAATAATAAGCCTCGTATTTCATTCATTCTATGAAAATAATATTATATTTATTACCAGTTGACGCCGTCCCACACGAAAGCGCGTAAAGCTCTTTCATTCATTAAATATTTCGTGAATGTGTTCTACAAAAGACGTCCTTAACGACCCTAGTACCTATTCGCTCAAGGTAAGATTTAACATCTCTCTACAAATTACATGGTCTAGTATCCAAGTAGTTCAAGACAAAAATAAAGTTACAGTTCCTAAGCGAAGAATAGTTACCTAAATAAAATAGTCACCAAGGAGAACGTGCCAATTAGCCGGTTACATCACTGCAGTTCTTTATATCCCTGTAAGTATGTGTGTTTGTAGTGCACACGAATTTATTCAGGCGATTCATTTAGAATAAATACGCGGGTATTTAAATAATTATTAAAGAGATCACACTGCATTCCTAAAATTCCACGTGAGGACATGTAAATGCGGTCCTGAAAGCCGACGTTGATTAATTCGTATGAAAATATACGTAGAATAGTTTGGTTTTCATAAAGTATGACTAATTTCATGACAAACTGATTTAGGCTCTGGCACATCCTTTCATACAGGGTGTAAAAGACCTCATCACGAAGCCGTCAACCAAGCAATCTGTACATCAAACTAAGTAACTTTACGCAAAAATTATTGCTGGGAAACGACTCTTTTTTTTGGGGTGAAAAATCACGTTTTGTGGTAGAACTCAATGTAACGCACTCAAAACATTGTGCTAATATCTATCAGCACCTCCACGACCCCCGTACTATTCAATCCATCTGGATTGAATAGTACGGGGGTCGTGGAGGTGTTTAAAGTAAAAATCTTACATTAAAAACTTGTATTTAAAAAAAAACTTGTCAAAAAGATGGAACTTTGACCCCCAATATCTCCGTAACTAGAACGCTCCCAGGTATGGTGTAGAACAATAAAATTATTGCAATGACGGAGAGAACAAGTGCCTTTCGGCTTCGTTAAGAGGTGTTTACAACCTTTATAGAAGTTCAACCATGAAGAGAGAGGTGGTAGAGAGTTGCTTTTGTTCCAATCCTACTTCCTACTAATATTACGAGTTTAAATGCGAAAGTTTGTGAGGATGTTTGGATGTTTGTTACTCTTTCACGCAAAAACTGCTAAACGGATTTGGATGAAATTTAGCACACAGATAGTTTATAACCTGTATTAACATATATAATACTTTTTACCCCGGTAGCACGATCCCGTGGAACAATTTCCGAGCTTCTGGCCGGCGAAGCCGCGGGCATAAGCTAGTCTATCATATATATCCTAGACAGTACATATGTACAGTCGGGGTCATTTCCCCCTGACCATTTTAATTTTTTTCCGCTTAAAACATGCGGAGGCGCCGAGCCACGCCCCCTTAAAGTTTGGGCCTATTAGGAAAGCCTCAACTTTGGCGCGCAAAATAACAATAACTCTCGTTTGGCATGCGTCGTCAGTGCGCTCGGCCGATTCGGTATCTTTTCATTCATTATTTCTATACAAAGTCAACGGGGCAGGGCTAGATAGCGTTTCTATGTTGCGAGTGCAAGCAAAAATAAGCTTAGTGGTGGTCAGGCGGGAGTGTCCTCTATAGTACATACACACAGGTGGTACAGTTTTACATAATGAATTTGAACATCATAACGTAGCCGTTGTAAAAACTAGTAACAATATCCAATTTTAGCCTAATCATTCTTTCACACCCCAATGTTGAGATAAGTAATGATTATTGATCTTATGTACCAATCCCAGTGATACCACGGGTAAAAGAAACTTCCCGTGGTATCACCTGGATCGCTTGGTAGTATTACGGGTTTTTTTAGCCGTGGTACCACTGGTGGTAACAGTGGTGGTGGATGGCCTCCTCTCAATGAGAGGGAATGGGCTTTAATCCACCACGCGGGCCCAGTGCGTATTGGTAGATGTCACATGTCTTCGAATTTTTGGTTCTAGGACATGTCGGTTTCCTCACGATGTTTTCCTTCACCGTTTTGAGAGCAGTGGTGATGAAATAAATTACACAAAGTAATGCGCCTGTCTGGGTTCGAACCCACGACTTACTGTTCGTAAGTCGGTGCCGCCACCACTGGGCCACCGCTGCTCTCGTGGTGGTACGACGGGCAATAAACCATAGTCCCTAAATAAAATCTATTGTTTACAAGACGTCTAAAACCGCTACTAACTTCCCACTTCCTTTCCTTACGACAAAAGGGCAGCTTACTTACTCAATGCCTTTATTAGGATGTCTTTTACAAAGGTGAATGAACATTGGGAATTAAATTTTCCGCCACTAGTGCTTGATTCATGTAAACGAAACTACTCGTCAGTAGCTACAATGTTTACTTTTTCGACTTTTCACTTTATGTCGCAATAAATGACATGAACACGTGTCACAGTTCAGGAGTACAAAGGAAACTTTTTAACGGTGGTGTGCTCGTTTGAAAGTTGACGAGCTTAGGTTTTACTGAGAATTCGTTAGTACATTGTTTACAAACTGCCCAAAAAAATGAGTGTTATGTTTTCACGGTTCATGTATGTATGTATGTATGTATACAGTATTTACCTATGTATGTTTGTGAGTTTCTTTATTCCACCATAACTTCTAAACGCCTAAACCGATTTCGATGTGCGTGGTATCGTTAGAATCGTATCGTTAGAAAAAAGTATAAACAAATTGGATACTGCAATAAGGGTATCAAATTAAAGGGCTCATCATGAGGATTTTAAAATGGTATATCATGACCAAATTTTAATTTTTTTAAATGTGCTATTTATTTATCTGTACAATATACGCGCGGATGACTAGGTGGTTTGTGAACTTTAAGAGGGCCCTTCCCGGCCGGCGTTGACGAAAGGCGTTCGTCAACGCGAGCATGGTCGAAAAGCTTGTTGTTTCATCCAGAGCCACAGCAGTGGTATTCTTTCAACTCCCCTGTCTTAGCTAGCCCCGAACCCGCACTATTTGCCTCCCGCGTACATCATACCGCCTAACGAGAGGACATTGAACGAAAAATATTGTTCGAAAATTTTTAAAACTTGTTCCAGGAAATACGTGTTTTTGAATTAGTCTTACAAGTATGTGAAATAAATATTTGTTATTTAGAATCTCCACTACATTTGCAAGGCTTCTATCAGGATGCTTTCTTTACACAACACTTTACAATGTATGTTTATAACCATTTTCTAGGAAAAATGCAGTGGTTGGAAAAGCATTTTGTCGTTTACAATTCTGAAATTCAGACACTCAGACGAAAAAATAAGCTCGTGTATTAATTAATAGCATTCTGAACTCTGTTGATGTATTTGAAATGGAAAGCTTATCTTCTATTTACTCGCAATAAACAATCTAAATGGCAAAGTGTGGGAAAATTGGTATGCAAATGATCTGACTTACTCGTGCCGTATTAGACCCTAGCAGCTGTTACGATAAGCGAAAGAAATAGCACTGGGTAGATATAAGTACAAACCGCGTAGGTGTCATCTAACCTTTGAAACAAAGGTAACAAAACAATCAGACTTAGACTTAGATTAAAGAGACTTGAATCTAACTGTAATGAAACTTGTTCAAAGAAAGTTCTCGAAGTAAAAGGGACGAGGAGTTCTGAAAGTGTGTTACCAACAAAGAACCTGGTATTTTTTTTTTTTTTTTTTTTTTTTTATATTGCTGGACATTAGCCATCTAGTGCCACACTAAGCAACGAGGCTTGTGTCGTGGACACCAGATAGTTGATATACTACATATCCATGACTCGGAAACAAATGTCCATGCTCATCACACAAACATTTGCTCCGACCGGGATTCGAACCCGGTACCCTAAGAACGTAAGGCAGCCTCACTACCGCTGCGCCATTCGGGTCGGCTACCTTACCTTATCTACTTAATATTTTCACACGTATCATATTAACAGTGCCAAAAAAGGGTTGTTGACCAAAGTTTCAGTTTCACGAGACAGTTCCGGGAGTATGTCTGCAGGAATACAAAGGAAGTAGAGCGAATCATCGGGCGTCGGAGCCGTAGGCTGTTCCTACAGCAGGTGAGGTTCTTGACCTGCGCTTGACGAGTCGCGGCATTCCGTGTGGCGCCCAACAAATTAAGATGAACAGATTAAGTTGTCGCGTGACACGGAGTATGTTTTAAAATTTTTGAATTTTACTGTAATTTAATTTAACTACTTGACATTTTAAATTTAATGTAAACTTTGTAAATTTTTTTTATTATCATATATTTCCATTACACAAGTGCTGTGCACACCTATAAGTGACGAATTCACCCCAAAGCTGTTGAAATAGAATCTAATTAATGTAAATGATTTAGTGAATAAGTCGTTGGTGTGTCAATAAATAAATAAATGTTTACCAAAGTGGAATGCTCAGTCATTATCAAGAAACAACTAACTGGTACTGTTTTAAACTTTCACGGTTTTTCACTACACTTAAAGTACTTACGGGATAATATCCGTGATTTTCTTTTTCTATGAGATCCCGATAAAAAAAAGAGAAAATCACGGATATTATCCGGTAAGTACTTTTAAATGTAACTAGTTGGTAATTTTTGGATTTATGCAGAGGATAACCTGCCTGCCAACCTTATTCTATCAGAATTCAACGTAAACTGAAAAAATTGGCTGGCAGTTTTATTCCAATTTTACATGTATTAGACAAGGTATTAGAGGATAACATATATTATGAGGTGTCATTTTTTTAAAGGCCATTTTGATTGTGCATTTGTATGCTTGTGTATATCAATCGTTGTTGAAAACTTTCGACGCTGAGTAATTTGGCAGATCTTATTTCGAGATCACGTAGAGCACTCTATCGTAACAGCACTAACGGCCTAGCTACATAGTACCTACGTATGTCAAATATGCAGGTTTGCCTATCACCGCTGTTCATTCCGTTTCCTGTCTACTCCATGTCACGTAAGAATTCGGCAACACGCCGGTGGAACGACCCGCGGACGCCGTGCGACGCATTCGACGTCGAACGTATTTCAACGCATATCTCGCTAAAATAAGCGATTTCCTTTATTTGTACGCTATAAAGTTGAATTAATGTGACGATTTTTTCGTCCATTATGTGCTTTCCTAACATAAACACTTTTAATACGCACACATTTTTATTTTCATGAGGTGAAATTGAAATAAAACAGAATGTGAGTGACAACTATTTCTTCTCAAGTCGTAAACCTCAAATAAAAGTTATTGTTTCCGATTACGCATTACCGAAAGAAGCTGTAGCTTCGTTACGTTCTTACACTCAAATTGTATTAATTCTTCGAACATTTTTTTGCTTTTTTTATTTTATTATTTTTTCTGATTTTTGATATAAATGTTCGAACAATTTCAGTGTTGTCCAGTCAATCTTTTTTATAAAGCGTTAGAATCATTTAAAGTTATACCCACTCAATAAAATTTCAGACAAACAGTTTGGTATGTATTATACAATAAAATATGTACATGAAACATGTCCGATCTATAAACACCAATTTTGTAGTCATAAATACTGATGTGAACCAATTAACTGGCAATACCTACGAAGCATTGTACCTAAATATCAAAATAAATGACACTGGCTAAGAATTCAAGCATTATTCAGAAACAGCTAATCTCATTAAATAGCTACTTGACAAACTACTCACAAGTAGGTATTTCTAAGCAGTGTTAATGTCATTGAAATGTAAATACAATACCTGGAAAAGCAATTTCACAATAGACACATATGTCGCAGTGATTCAGACATTCGGTTCAAAACCGTGGGCGACGAATAATCCGATTTATTTTTACAACTTGACTTGTGATTCAATAAAAGCGCTAATATTAGCAACTTTACACGTTTCTTCTTGTTACACTTTTTATTCAAAAACATATTTTTAAAATTTTAAGCTCTTTTTTGTTCAAGAAACATCCTCACACTTCTTAAATGACGGACGTATACAAATTCTTTCTTTAATGCTTGTTTGACAATGTGATGCCAAATGTAGGAACATGTTCACATACGTCAAGTCTCATTTTACATACTGAAACAACATGCAGAAGCTGGAGAAAGAAGTATATTTTACCTAAATTGTGGTTTATCAACATAAACAAGAGCTTTCGACGCGCAATATCGTCCTAAATAATATTGTTGCAAACAAGATCATTATCAGGCGGCACCATATCAAAGTGTATTATGGCTTACTATGGCTTAGGGGGAAGACTTTTTCACTTTATTATCAGCTGTTGTTTCACGAAACCAACCTGCCTAGTAAAACTATGTCGATTTAATTTTAGCTCAAACGAGCACGAGGACTACCATTAGCAGTGTACCAAACCGAAGCAAGCCATTCCTTGATGGCACATTCTTGTAGAGATTCTTGTAATAGAAACACATACGAACATTTATTTCGTAAGAAATAGTCAAGTTTGGAATTGACCCAAAAATGCGACATGGACTGTGCAAATTTCTTATACAACTCGTCTTGTTTATGTCCTACTCATTTCGCAGGCTCATTTAGAATGTACACGTCTTTGAGCTAAAATATTGACCTAATAGGGTAGTTTACACAACTAGAAAAACTTTCACATTGCTAATTGATTGACTACAATTCGTTGATTAGTATTTCCTAAAAGCTTCAAGGCCGTCGTATGTTTTAGCAATACGTATAATTTCAGCTAGGTGTGTTAATTAATTAATTGAATTGTATACTAAACATGTACGATTAAAAGGCTACTTTTTAGCTGCTACGACGACTAACGTGTTGACAATTTTTCTATTTACCAAAATGCCTAGTCTTTCAGATTAGAGACTTCTAAATCTTAACGCTTACGACATACACTTGCATGGGGAATATAACTTTGACCATACATCACTGCTAATGGGCATCAACATAACTATAGTCACAATAACTGCAAATAGATCGCCCTTGAACAGAAGTGATACGATAACAAAATATTCTAAATATGCTGTGACGTGTATGAGGAAATCATGACGCCTAAGATACCGTTTGTTTCTGCATCTGGTAATCATATCGCTTAGCTATGGATTATTAGCTAAGTATAACGCGCTCAACAAAAGCGCTGGTTAGTACCTAACCGTGCCGTACCGTACCTAACTTTATCGTGTGGTTAGGTACTAACCACACGATAAACAAACAAACAAAAGCGCTAACGATTGATTACCGTGTAGCATACTCACAAAAAGCAGTAGGTACCATTGAGGTAGGTATATCAGAGAGTTTGATGGATTGATGAGTTACGCCTACTACTAAACTCATCATTGGGCATAACACAAAGAGTTTCAGTAGTGAAAACATATTACTAAGGTAGGTACATACATCCGGCGCATCACGGACTAAAAGCTCTACAACCAAAATTATCGACTGACTAATCTTTTCATAATATCTGCTGTGAAATATCCTAACATAGATCGTGCCAAAACGACAAGAAGTCGTTACATCATGAGGACTTTGAAAGCTAACATAAATTACGATGAACGTACGGATGTCAAATAAAAGTAAAAAAACATTTCGTCCAAGTGCTATCTGTGACCCACATACTAAACTTTAAGTGAAACTACAACTCTGTTTGCGCACGAACGAACCTTCTCCGAGAACATCAGCGAATGCCTTCAACCTTACACGTGTTCAGTACAAACTTTGTCCGAGATCTGAACAAGAGCATAACTTTCGAACTATTATACCATACTCTTACATTGAGTTATCTGCGTTGTTTTATAATAGTTACTAAGTTAATATACATGATTTACCACAACTCAGGGAATATTAAAAATAGACGGAAGTACCTGCCTATACCAATAAGCTTTTTATTGTTGTGATGTAAGGGTGCCGTTACACCCGGGGTTGCGGGACTGTTCCAAAGAGATACCATGCCCCGGAACACAAAGGGCGATGAAGGAACATGGATGGGTTTTAGTCAGTAAAAGTCTGACACTCCCTCCTGCTCCGCCCAGAGCGGGAGGGGTTATTTGATGATTTCCCATCCGAAAAAAAAAAAAAAAAAAAGGGTGCCGTTACACTATGTTCACCTCGACAGGGATCCATAATATTTATACTGTGTAAATAGCAGGCCTAGCCAAGTTACAAACGTTTCGTATCGATTCTCTTTCTACAATCGTAAACGCCTCGGCGTAAGCGATTGTAGAAAGCGCTAAATTGGCTGCTTGTTCTCTAATGTCTGTAGAAAAAACCTACACTTTAGTCTATGGTGAGCATTCCTACCAAAGAGTTTAGCGATCAACATTGTAGAAACGATAACATTCTATTCTATCGTTTTGAACGATGTAAACTTGTCTACGATTTTTCTATTCTTTTGTGTTGATCACGTGATTTAACGTTGAGATGATGTCATTCCCATTCATTTTAATAGTTTTCTACTAGCGTTAACGATTGTAGATTGTCAACTTGGCTAGGGGTGCAGGCTTGCGACTACCATATTCTCTTGTCATGCGGTACGTTCACTATACTCATAGTGGACGTACATACGTCTGGATGTATTTTCGAAAAAAAAAAACAGTTTTTAAAAAAGATAATTCACCAACAAGTATGATATTAACTTAAATTTGACGGCACATTTGGTGCAGTTGCTGAGCGACTGGCTGCGTGTGCCAGTTTCGATTCCCGCATGGAACAAAAAGTATGACACAAGTAGTTGTCACAAGTGGTCTGACTGTTTGTATTTGTGAGTTTAAAGGTTTGTAAAAGCACTCAAGTTACAGGAGAAATTCCTACAGTAGAAAAAACATATTTTTATCGACTAATAAGATTCTAATCGGTACACACAAGCTTTTGGCAGTTGTCACGGGTCATAATAACAAAATGGCGATCGTAAAATGTATTCTTGCAAATGACTAAATATTAATCAGATGATTTATGTTCTACTCATGCCACATGTTTAATGAAATGGTTTGAAACAATATTAAATAGGTGAACTTGTGATTTGTGCCTTCTTAAACGTATTATAGGTTAGGCAGAGGTGTACATAATAGCAGCAGGTAAGTTTAAGGTGGATGCTCAAGCGTAGCCCGCGAAATTCAAATTTTCTTACGTTTTTTGCAATTTGCAGGCCAGTGCTAGGTTGTATGTTGATTAAAATTTTGTTTGCGACTGTAAGACGTATGTAGTTACAGAATTATATTCATCAAACTCATCAATACAACCCTCAAAGTTCATATTGGTGTCAAAATTACTTTTCCAAGGTCAAAATCATTCTTGCACCATTATGAACTTGGAGGGTTGTATTGATGATTTTGATGATTATAATTGTGTTACTACATACGTCTTACAGTCGCAAACAATATTTTAATCAACATACAACCTAGCACTGGCCTGCAAATTGCAAAAAACGTAAGAAAATTTGAATTTCGCGGGCTACCCTTGAGCATCCACCTTAAATCCCATGTTCAGACTTTTACTGACTAAAACCCATCCATGTTCCTTCTTCGCCCTATTGTGTTCCGGGGCCACGGTATCTTTTTCGAACAGTCTCGCAGCCCCGGCAGGCATCGGCCCTTGGCAGCCTCGGCGGCTGATACGTGAGGTTCTCTCCCTCTCACATTCCGCCACCTTCTTCTCTAGCATGACTGCTTCGCAGTAGGAGGTGACGGCTTCCCATTCCGTCTCGCTCCAGACCATGGATTGAACCAGGGCCGGACGCGAGAGGTCGCCGCCGCCGGTCGCCGCAGATAACGACAAAATAACTATGCTAACTTTCGATTGCTAATTACTAACAAATAAATTCGGTTGCAATAATGATGCTTGCGAGAAACGTATCTTTGACGTAGAGTCTTGCGTTTCTCGCAAGCGTCATTATTGCAACTGAATTTATTCGTTAATAATTAGCAATCGAAAGTTAGCGATTTTGTCGTTAACTCTGTCGAGACTGCCCAGGGCCTGCCCTGGGAATCGAACACAGGATTATTATTATTTTCTGATTAATTTCGTTGCGGGATCCAAGACAGTTTTCAAAACAAATTGTTTCTCTGGGACTTCGTCGAGTTTCACTGTCTCGGCGCTTTTCTGGTGGTCGCCACTGTTTATTCTAGCTTTCAGGAGTTGCAGTGGTTTGGGAATAGTGTGGAGGGCTTGTCCCAAAAAAAAAAGACCTTATGCTCAGGGTTACGTTTGCGAACATCAACTTGCTTTATTATTTCATCACTTTTTAAGTAAAAGACAAATTATCAATTCAACCAACTTCAAAACAATCAATTCAATCACTCAACTTTTTAACGTTGTCGTTGACAGATTGATTGATTAACAATAAATCCACTTAAAAGCTTGTATTAAATTAAGCGCCACTATAGTGGTGTAGAAGCACCTTAACTTAGTTATCAGTATCCAACAGAGATAAGATACGAACTGTTCATAATATCGATGGCTATTTACAATACTAATATATACTACTACTGACATAGGTAACACAAGAAAGATTAATATTATATCAAAAGGGTAACGTTGACGCGTGTTACCCAAGCTACGAGTAACTGACATAATTTCCGAATAATCCAGTTTTTGCACTAGTTTGCCTTCGGGATTTTGTTACTGTAAATTTAACATAGCATGACAAAATATAACCTTATTTGTAAAGTCATAAGGTCTACCTAGACCTTACCATATTCTACAAATGCTTGGCACCTGTCGTACAGACAACATCAAAAGCAGATAAGCGATTTCTGCGCAAGCTTTAGTAATGCCGATGGAATAACGCAAAAGGAATAGATAACAAGTTGCCTGAGTATGTACAAGAATAATTTATGATTTAGAATTGTTCGTGCCATTCATTCATAAATTATTACAAAGTTAAAGTGTTCATTCATACTTCATACACAATGACGCTCTCCAAAGCCAACATTTTGCCAACTCCCGACAAAAAAAAAACAGAAAGCTCTGCTCCAAAAACAGACTAGCAACGTTTAAAATAATGTTACATTAGAACTCGACACCATCTTAGTCGCTGACAACTGACACGAAGTCATTAACAACACGAATACATCGCGACAGTCGCCAACACTTCGTAAATTTACAGAACGAACGAAATTACCTAAATACACCGTAAAAAGAAATTCCATTTAGCTAAACAAAAATGTGTTATTAAACACGAAAAAAATAACTGTCAGTTTTTCATCAAGTTCTATAAATAATATTGGAACCAGGATGAGAACTGAAGGGCGAAATATTAAAATAACTTCCCTCATCCTGCAAGTGGGACAAAGACATTGTATGTACTCGTTACGGACGATGTTTACATTGATATTATGTACAAAACGGATGGTAAATTGTAATGGTAATAATGATTCACAAAACCACTTTATATTTCCTCTCTGTACCGCGTGACTTCTAAAAATGTAGTACCTAATTATTGGATTCACGATATTTTGTCAAATTTATCATACAACAACAACCACAGCCCATAACGTCCACTGCTGGACATACCTAAGCCTCTCCCATGATGTGAGGAATTTGCCGCAATCTCCACGCTTGGCAGGCGGATTGGAGATCGCAGTGATGAAAGACTAACAGAAAGCGCTGCTGCCCATTCTCTGGTCTACGGAGGCGCAAGGTGTTCTGCCTCAGACATTAGTCGCCTTATGCGACACCCGTGAGTGTAATGGGTTGGTTCTATTCTACTCTGCCGGATACCACACGGCTTAAGCACGGTGGCACGGCTTAGGCTTAAATTTATCATAATTGCTTTTATTTGTAATAGGTACTGTTATATACAAGGTGTTTTTTTTTTATGTCCCATAACTCTAGGGTTATATTCTGTATGTAAAAATAATACTAAAACTCCTAGAATAGGTGGTCCAAAAATGCATAATTTCGGAGATATCATTATTATAAAATATGTCTAAGTTTCATTGATAAATACGAGTAATTCATTTTAATTCAAACCAATCATTCATATATAAAGCTAAGAAAACGCGACGTTGTCATATTTCACGTAAGGATGTTTTACGTTAATAATCGTGACTGCCGAATTATTTTGTATGAAAAATGAAAAAAAAAGGATGATTGAAACATAATTCATATGAGAGTTGATTCTTTGATATGGTCTCAATAATACCCTAGGACATCAAAAAAAACAGGTTCTATATTGCCTTCAAATTGATTTATTCTTCATCATCTGCCTAGCCTTTTCCCAAACATGCTGGGGTCGGCTTCCTGCAGTCTAACCGGCTGCAGATGAATTCCAGTATTTTGCACCAAGCGCAAGAGAACCAAGGTTACCGACGTAGCCCGAAGAATTGCCAAACTTAAGTGGCAGTGGGCAGGGCACATTGCTCGCAGAACGGATGGCCGATGGGGCCGAAAAGTTCTGGAGTGGCGACCGCGAACCGGAAGACGTTGCGTTGGAAGGCCTCCCACTAGGTGGACCGATGACCTGGTGAAGGCTGCGGGAATCCGCTGGATGCGAGTCGCACGTGACCGTTCAATGTGGCGACACTTGGGGGAGGCCTATGTCCAGCAGTGGACGTCATTCGGCTGAAATGATGATGATGATGACATCAAGCGACTGCCTATCTGACCTCCACAACACAACCCAGGTAGTACCAACTTGATTTATTTATTGGCAAACATTTTAGAAAGCTCCAGCGTTGCGAAACTTAAGAATGTACACTTAATTCGTGATTATCCTAAGGCCTAATTTAAGAAGGAGAATCCTTAATGACTTCTCTTTAATCTGCACGAGTAGGCACTAAGCAGGTGTACTACTCGTGTAAATTTTACACGTGGCGCAGGAGCCTACACGAGTATTATTAAAGTAAAATTATCTAGAAATAAAGTTAGAACATTATTATTTAGTAGTATAAGCGTTAAATTTATTCTTCGTTTGGGCCACTAAGTTTCGTCCCACATAACAAAATCCTGGGTCGTCCCAAGCAATATGCTTTCTTCGTCCCAAAATGTTTTAGGTCCAGCCCGTTAGGTACGTCATTTAAAAAAGTGGGACAAAGATTTATTTCGAGCAAATATATTTTGTGGGTTAAAACAAAGATAGAACAAAGTCAATTATGGTTATATTGGTTCTATAAATAAAGAATTGGAGTGTCGGGCCGATACCCAGCGCCCACTTGACGCCCGTGACTTTGCATACAATGACATTGCCGCCGCCGTTAGGTAACTATATAGGCTCTTTAGAACGATCACAGTCTATTTCGGGCTAAAATTGTATTTGAATTGATAAAGTACTATCAGACAGTTTCATTGGAATTGTGGAGTATCCTAGCCTCTTACTTAACTGACGAGTCAATGAACGAGGAAATTGATAAAACCGAGCTTCGAGGGTCATTCCTTGGTCTAGAGTCGGATCCTAAACAATCGAGACTTATAAATTAATCAAAACAACTTAAGGTATTCATCGTTTGCCTACAAATTATAGACCGCCCGACCGGCTAAAGGTCTTGGCACAGTATACCGGCACGGCAACGGCACCTGCAATACTCCAACTCAGCAATTAACTTGTCATTCAAATTAGAGCAATAAATCGTGTCGTATAATATATTTCATAATGTCTTTATGAAAAAGTTTACGGCGGGCTGTCAGCGCGCTTGCTGCTACCATACAACTCGACTCACGGGCGACTCGGAGTCCGCGAGCTTGCACCTCACGGACGGCGCGCGCGTGGTCTGCGAGATTGCAACTCACGGCCGGCGCACGGACTGCGTGCTTACACCTCGTTGACGATGCGTAGTGAGCGTGTTGGCGGCTAGCCGTAGCCTGAATTCGAGGCAACGGCAGGGCTTTTTATTTATTTATTTTTTTATAGTTAATACTTCTGTGTCCTCTGACATAGGTAATATTATGTCTATATAGTTATTTCTCGTTATGCTTTTATCTAGATATCTTTTCCCTAAAGGAAATTTTCATATTTAGAAAAGCATAGTATTTAAGGTACTTTGTTGCGCTTGATGACTCTATTTGCACACGACACCCGCTGTTTCTCCTCGCTGGTACAGTACGAGTACGATTCAAACTTAATGGCGGCTCGGAAGTTAGCTGCTAGTGCAGGTACGCGCATGTACAGTCAAGTCAAAAATCATTATGCTCGGTTAATTATTCTGAAACTTGTTTGAATGTTTAGTGCTGTTAGTTATAATTTGTTTGTTTGTCAAGTACAGGGAGGGTTCAAGGAAAAATAAAGTAGGTTTAATGAAAAATATAAGAAATAACGGTGTCGATTCTGTCTTGCACAAACTAAACTTAATTTAGGCTATTGCTATCTTTTACTAAAAGCGAGAAAAGGACTGGCTATAGCTATGAACTAAGTTAGAGATGTCAAACTAGTTTATGCCTTGCGCTTCACCGTGTTTTTAGTCGACATGTTTTTACGTACACTCTTCATTTGTATGGAAATATTAGTTCCAATTAAATTGACGGCTCTAAATTACGTCAGTCTCTTTCTCGTTTTATTAGAGAGAAAAAGATAGCAATAGCCTAAATTAATTTACAACAGAATCGACACCATTGTATTTTAAATTTATTTTATGACAACAAAAACAAAAAAAAAAAGTTAACAAAACAATCATCATCATCATCTGCCGAGCCTTTTCCCAACTATGTTGGGGTCGGCTTCCAGTCTAACCGGATGCAGCTGAATACCAGTATTTTACATGGAGCGACTGCCTATCTGACCTCCGCAACCCAGTTACTCCAGTTAGTACCGGGTAATACGATACCCCTTGGTAAGACTGGTTGTCAGACATTTTGGGTCTCTGACTACCTAACGACTGTCAAAGATCTACAAATGACAGCCGGGACCAACAGCTTAACGTGCTTTCCGAGGCACGGAGAAAACTCGGTATGTAATGGGTGGTCACCCATCCACAGACCAACCTAGGCAAGCACGGCTTAACCTAACAATCGATCCGAGCGGCTGTTATTATTTAGCCACGAGCTCCTCAAAAGTTAACAAAACAATAACAAAAAAAAAACTTAATAAAACAATAACAAAAAAAAAACAACAAAACAGTTAACAAACAACAACAAATTATTATGAGCTCGACTGTACGTAAGCAGAAATTCGCGCGTGTGTGCAGCATACGTACATAACTCACTCACTCAAGCGAAGACGCGTAGGGTGAGTGCGGGTGAGAGAGAGAGCGCGCGGGGATGTGCCCCGCCGGCACGTCCCTCTACGTCCCGCTGATACCTAAAAATTGCGATCTGCGCAGTGGCACGTACGATGTTCCGAGCCGCCATTAAGTTTGAATCTTACTGTATCTGCCGTTCCATTCTTCAAGCGTCTCCATACGAATCTGCCGCTTGACGAATGAAACGGGACACAGGTCGTAGTCCATCCTCTTCTTCGACCCCAAGGCAGCTTCCTTTGCGAGCTGATCGGCCCACTCGTTTCTCTCCAATCCCGCGTGGACCTTAATCCAGAACAATGAAACCTTCTTATTCTGGAGGTTACATTGTCGTAAGATGTCCCTTGTTTCCACGCTAGGGAATGGGGGGAGCTTACATTTGCGATCGACAGGATCGACTGAAGCGCCGCCCTGGAGTCGCTGAAGATGGCGAACGTACATTCCTTGCGCTTGAGCACCTCTCCTGCCGCTCTTTGTAGGGCTAGGAGCTCAGCCTGGTAGACGGTGCAATAAGACGGCAAGGCAAGTTTGAGAGCCCAAGTTTCGGTGGCGCCATTCCACAAGGATAGCGCCGCTCCGACTCTGCGCAACGGCAGGGCTGCAGCTGTGCTGGTGTGGTGCCGTTATAGTATGCCATGACCTTTACTCGTCTAGTAGTCGCAAATAAAATTGCTCAGCCCAGGATTCAAACCTCCATTCAAGCAAAGTATAATTGAGTTTTTGCTTTAGAAAAATTTCACTAGTAAAGTGGAGTTGGGTTTTTTGCCTTGTTGGTGTACAGACATGTAGTAGGGAGCGGGCCTAGTACTACCACACATAGTTTAAATGAAATTAAGCTATCTCTCATTGTACGGGAAGATTACGAAAAATGAGGCCAGGTTATTCTGGGACCGTATAGCTTGATGTGTCGTCGTGTGTACTCTGCCCAGCCCTTTGGGGAGTAGGTATAGGGTTGCCACCCGTACTCTAAATAAAATAGAGTATTGTCCTCTTTTCCATGTAGGCGTGCTTTATAATCTACGACACCAATAAAGTACGCTAAAATACTGTATTTATTTATAACTGATGGTTACTGGCTCGTTAATGGTTATGAGTACTTATGAGACTAAATAAACTGGTTTTTGATTTTTTGATTGCAAAGAGGCTGTAATTATCTTCAAGAAAGACAATTGCTAAATATCGCAACTCGCAAAGAGCAGCAAAAAATACGTTTTTAGGGACAACTAATGAAAATTAATAATAAATACTCCTTTTTTATGCTGTTTACTTTATTTTTGTTCTACCAAAATGAAAAAATACTTTATTCGTCCTAAAAAAAGGTGGCAACCCTTATGAGTGAGAACTTAAAGTATACAATACAATACAATACAATGTCTTTATTTTTTCTCTTCACAAAGGTTCACATAGTTTTCTTAAATATAGTTGTAAAAATGACTTCTTAACATAATGCATAATATATGTTCCTTTGTGAGAGACTGGCGTCCATACTAGGATACCCTGTATGACGGATCCCCAGGCTCTCACCTCGAATTAAATGTAATTTACAAATAATATAATAGCTAATTTGAATACATAGGTAAATGATTTATTGCAAAAGGGAAAAAGGCAGACTAACTTAATTAACACAAAAAAATAAATTTAGGTATGGTGTAGTGTAATGGGTGTGAAGTAAGTGTCCTGTTAAGTGTGCAGGTGAAGTAAGTAGGTGATGTGTGCAAGTGAAGTGTGTGAGGAGAGGTAGGGTGAGTGTGGGCGTAAATGTGTCGGGTGATACAGTCGTGACCTAGGAAATGATTATTAAATATTACGAGGGTACAAGAAGTAACTGCTCTGTAGTGTCATAGTCTAATTTTTGCAACCAGGTTGAGACTTTTATCTTGCAATGCTTATTCGGTAATGAATAAACTGACAGACTTTTATTAATTTTGTTGTACAAATAGTTTGCAAGAAAACCAAAATGCCGACGGGAGAAAGCGGTGTGGAACAGAGTAGTAGGACAAACTGCGTGTTTACGTCGCTTTCCCTCAAAAATACTAGGATCATAAGGAAGAGAAGAATGCCTGCGCAATATGGTATTTAAGATAAACAGTTGCCGTACAGTTAATACTCCAGTTCGCTCATACAGTTCTTTGGTGGGAAATAAGAAAGGCAAGAAATTACTGACCTTTAAAACGGCCCTTTGCGAACGTTCAATCCTGAGCATTGATGTTTTAGTTGCACCACCCCATACCGTTATGCAGTAAGAGATCAGCGATTGGCACAACGCAAAATAAACTGTTCTCATTACGCCAGTGTCCGCAACATGTCGAAGATTTTTAAAAACGAACATTTATTTCCGGATTCTTGAGGAAAGAGAATTTATGTGTTGGTGCGCTGAGAGTGCTATCTAGAATAACTCCCAGGTACTTGATAGATTCTGTACGCTGGAGTTGGGGACACGAGCAGTGAGCACTATGGGAAGAAATGCACGAGGACTAGTATACTTCATCGATTCCAACTACAATAAAGCTTTTGCAAAGCTTTGTCAGCAGAGGCGCTAAACACAATTTTCTAATTATTCAATTTTGCTAATCTCATTCATTCAGCCAATTCAATTGAAAGTCAATATTTCAAATAACAATGCTCTTATAGACGCAAGCTAGTGTTATTTAATGAATAATGTCAAAATGTCATTGAACCCTATCGGGACGGCAAAATTGACTAATCAAATTATACCAGGCGTTATCCCCAATTAACAGAATTGGTCCTTTAAACTTCAACTGTGAAAAGAAATCATGACTGAAATAATAACGAATCGCGCCATTTTTTTCAGAGTCTGTCTGTATCTGTATTACCAGACTAACAGTTGATTGGGTTTTAATAATAATAATAATAAACCATTTATTTCAGGTAACAAAGACCCATAGATAAATACCTTAACTAAAAATACATACTAATAACAATTTTTGTTAGTATAAGCAACTTAAAACTATGTTAGTAGCACTTCACTTGCACGATGTTTTGTGCATACTTGTGGAATTTGTCCGCGGAAGCGACGGAACACCACATCCTGCGGCCAAAAACTTTCTTCTAACACCAGATGGAGCATACACGTTGGGATGCGCACCACAAACGCCTTGAAATTGACGTTGCGGTTTTAGGGTCCCATTGGCCTGTAGGACATGTTGATATTTAGTTTTTGAAATATGAGACTTTTTCGTGAATCTGCAACAGTTACTTTGCTTTTCATTTTCTTATACATAGTTACACATACATACTATGAAAACAAATTTTGTTTTGCTATTGAGTGTAAATTGACCTGCGAATGAGAGTTAAAATATTTTTATTATATTGCTTGGTGCTACGGAACCCTTTGTGTGAGAGTCCGATCTGAACTTGGCCGGTTTTTAATTGGTAAAATCTATCTATATAAATAAAAATAAAAGGCCTGACTGACTGACTGACTGACTGACTCATCAACGCCCAGCCCAAACCCTTGAACCTAGAAAGCTGAAATTTTGCACAGAGGTTCCCTTTATAATGTAGACAAGGAATAAGGAAGAATTTTTAGAAATTCAACCCCTAAGGGAGTTAAATAGGGGATGGAAGTTTGTATGAAAGTCCGTCAGTTTTAAAGTTAGGATCTTCAAATGTTGTTTTTAGGCTGACAATTAAAAATTAGTTTATACGTGTCTCAGCGTTTTTCATAATTCTACCCCCAAAGGGTTAAAAAGGGGATGAAGCTGTTGTGTATGAAAGTCCGTCAGTTTTAAAGTTAAGGTCTTCAAACTTTGTTTTAAGGCTGAAGATTAAAAATTAATTTATAAGTGTCTCAGCGTTTTTCACAATTCTACCCCCGAAGGGTTAAAAAGGGGGATGAAGTTGTTTATGGAAAATCGTCAGTTTTAAAGTTAGGATCTTTAAATTTTGTGTTTAGGCTGATGATTAAAAATTAATTGATACGTGTCTCAGCGTTTTTCATAATTCTACCCCCAAAGGGTTAAAAAGGGGATGAAGCTGTTATGTATGAAAATCCGTCAGTTTTAAAGTTAGGTTCTTCAAATTTTGTGTTTAGGCTGATGATGAAAAATTAATTGATACGTGTCTCAGCGTTTTTCACAATTCTACCCCCGAAGGGAAAGGGGGATGAAGTTGTTTATGGAAAATCGACAGTTTTAAAGTTAGGATCTTTAAATTTTGTGTCTATGCTGATGATTAAAAATTAATTGATACGTGTCTCAGCGTTTTTCATAATTCTACCCCCAAAGGGTTAAAAAGGGGATGAAGCTGTTGTGTTTGAAAGTCCGTCAGTTTTAAAGTTAGGATCTTCAAATTTTGTGTTTAGGCTGATGATTAAAAATAAATTGATACATGTCTCAGCGTTTTTCATAATTCTACCCCCAAAGGGTTAAAAAGGAGAATGAACATGTTTATGGAAAGCTCTTAATTTTCGAAGTAAAGCTTGCTAAATTTATTATCTAGGCTTATGGTTAGAAGCTAACGCAACGGTGTTTTTAATAAAAAGTTCAACCCCTAAGGGGGTGAAAGATGAAAAGGCTTTATCTGTACAAATAAATAAAATTGAAGTGTCCGTTTGTAATATTAAAACAAGCGCATTTTATTACATGCATATGAATGTATATAGGGTACATATACCAAAATAACATTTTTTTTTTAATTTTTGTCTGTTGTCTGTTTGTTCCGGCTAATCTCTGGAACGGCGGGACCGATTTTGACGGGACTTTCACTGGCAGAGAGCTAATGAAATAAGGAACTTAGGCTACTTCTATTTTAGATAAAATCTATACAGTAACCATCCTTCTGGTGCAGTCGGGTAAAAATATATAAAAGAAGAAGAAACTGACTGACTGACATATCATCGCATAGCCCAAACCACTGGGTCTACAGATTCCAAATTTGGCAAGTAGGTTCCTTATGTGGTCAAGGAGTGCACTATCAAAGGTTTTTTAAAAATTCACTCCTTAAGGGGGTGAAAAAGGGCTCCAAAGTTTGTATGGGGAAACAAGATTAGTTAGACTATTTTATGCGAAACTTAACAGGAGTACTCCTATCGTCGATAAATGAGTAAACATTTGTGTTTCAGGTTTTTTCAGAATTAAACCCCCAAGACAGGGAAATGGGGTGACAAAGTATAAATATCAATGCACAGCCCAAACCGCTGGGTCTAGAGATTTAAAATTTAGCACGCGTAGGTTTCTTATGAGGTCTAACGTTGCACTAAGAAAGGATTTTTCAAAATTTACTCCCTAAGGGGGTGAAACGGGAGTCGAAAGTTTGTATGAGGAAACAAACAATCAGTTAGACTGTTTTATTCGAAACTTCACAGGAGTACTCCTATCGATAAATGGGTAGAAATGGGTTTCAGGTTTTTTCAGATTTCAACCCCTAAAGGGGGGAAATGGGTTTGGTATTGTTTGTATGGTGTATCGGGTCGGGTGTATTACAAAAACAGTGATTTTAAGATTTAATGTGGCTGACCTGAAATACCATCATCCCCTGTTGGGGTGCGATGGGGTCGAAATGTCTAAGAATCAATATGGGTGTCGATTCCGAGATTATCATTGGTGCTGATTACGAATATTGCATTTATTTTTAGATCCAAAAGCTGACGGATTCGACTTCTATAGAGTCGTGAGTGTTGATTTATTGTGATGATTGTGATAACGATGATGGTGATTGTGATAATTATTGTGATAGTGATAGTGATTGGAATAGTGATGGTGATGGTTGTTGTGATAACGATGATGGTGATGGTGATTGTGATTGTGACAGTGATAATGATGGTGATAGTGATTGTGATAGCGATTGTGATAGATAGTTTATAACCTGTATTAACATGTAGGATACTATTTATCCCTTTAGTATGATCCCGTGGGACAGTTACCGAAATTCACGCGGGCGAAGCCGCGGGCAACAGCTAGTCAATAAATAAAAAGAAAAATACAAACAGGAACACCAATTAAACGATGGATGGATTGTGTGAGGAATAATATGAAAGAAAAATGTGTAAATAAA
Organism: Xestia xanthographa; assembly: GCA_905147715.2. NCBI lineage: Eukaryota > Metazoa > Arthropoda > Insecta > Lepidoptera > Noctuidae > Xestia > Xestia xanthographa. Next base: position 8,652,989 of record LR990655.1, read on the forward strand.
TGATTGCTTGACTGTTGACAGGGGAGAATGGAAGAAAAGGGCAGGAAAATGAATCAATAGGAAGAAAAATCACGGGCTGTGTGCTAAATTACCAATTGTCAGGTAAACATAACCGACATTCTGGAACGATGCTCCTGTCCTGAATCTGGATCTAAAGCTGATAGATTTGAGTCGAATCTAGTTTCAAAACAAGACTCAACATTGTAGTCACGGCCGAAACTGTTCTACAATACCTTTTTATCTGCAAAAACATACAAACCATGCGAATTGTGAATGACTGATCGACAGAGCCGACTGCCTATACATAATATGTACATCATGTATGCGCAATGGATTGATACAGTCAACGGAAGTTTACCACAAATGTCAGTCGTGCCAAGTCAATAAAGCTGGGTAACGATCATCTGCGTGCAATTATCTCATGTTTAGACAGCCTCTGATCAACCTACTCCCTGACATTTAGCAGCTCATTAAATGTCACAATTAGGAATTCAGTATACCTTTTTGTAACATTTCGTTTTATGAACTTTCCAACAAAAATACAAGCTTGTTAGTTGAAATCAGTGGAAAGTTTGGTTTATTATAATTGTTGCTCTACTTAGCGCCGCTCGAGTTACATAGGTAAACAATACTGTGTCTACATCTCTTTTTGATGTGAAACATCTACAGCCGCGGGTAAACCAAAAAATCAAATGAAAAACGCGTGGCGAGCGTGGCGAACGTGGCGTGCGTTGCGAGCGTGGCGAGCGTGGCGTGCGTGGCGAGCGTGGCGTGCGTGGCGAGCGTGGCGAGCGTCTCGAGCGTGGCGAGCGTGGCGATCGAACCCGGCCCGAACAATCCCGAGCATTACCGACCTGTTGAAGCAGTATAACATCTACATATTCGCCAAGTTTTACAATAATCCAGCTGGTCTCGGGGCACAGAGCGCTGGGTTACAATCTCGTGGCTTCAAGTTCGATTCCATAAGGGTTTTCTTTTTGTGAATCGAGTCATTTTGTTTTTATTTTCTTTTATGTGTTTGTTTTTTAGATTGACTTTATTCGATGTTTCACATCTGCCAGGCTTCCCGCGACGGCTCACTTTTTTTTATCTACTCTTCTTTCGCAGGAATGCTGGAAGAGATTTCTATAGAAATAAGCATCGTCTTACGTCCATCTCAGTGTAATTAAATTTATCCGCGGGCTAAACACAATTGCTTGAGGCGTTGAAGCGTGTAATCAGGGAACACAAGTATAAACAAACACCCCTGCAGGCGCCTCGGGGGAAAAGGCGTGATGTTATGTTACCTGTTAAATAATCATCTAGAGATAAAATTAATTACAAATTTATATCTAAATAATAACACATAACATCACACCTGTATTCCCTGACGGGTTAGGCAGAGGAGCAGTACCTAACAGTAGGACACCCAGATTTCGTCAGTTATGTTCAAGTCCCATTTAATAGAAGGCGAGCCTATCACCATCAACCGGGCACAAATCCAGAGTCCTTGTGGAAATTCCTAATAGAAAAACCCAAAAACAATTTGCCCGACCCGGGAATCAAACCCAGAACCTTATGCTCAGCAGTCGCACTTACAACCACTAGACCAGCGAGGCAGTAATATAAGGTCATAAATACAAACTTTGGGAGGCCTTACATAACTTAACAACAGAACAAAAGGTCTTTACTATATAACCACAATTGCTAATGAATATATAGTTAACCTTTTCAAATATGAATGCACCTGTAAAGGCTCTGGCGCTAATTGCTGTAGGCGTCCGATTGTTATTTTACAGCCCAAGTTGTCCCATTTCGTAGTAGGCGGCCTGGGGCCTAGCATCATCTAGTCTCAGTGTGCGCAAGGGATGAAGATAGACGTCCGTCTCTTTTCCACACAGTTATAAAATCTATACAAAAAAGGGTCTGTTTGTAATTTCAGAATAACAGCTTTTTACTGAATACATATTATGAAAGTACATAATCATAAACGGTACTTACATTTTTTTTTTCTGTCTGTCTGTCAGTCAGTTTGTTTTGAGTAATCTCGCCTCTCCTCTTTCGAAACGGCTGGACCGATTTTGACGGGACTTAACTGGCAGATAACTGATGTCATAAGGAGTCACTTAGATTAATTTTATTTTAGGGTTCCGTGTTAAAAATTAAAACCCTTGAAATGGTTAACAAAATCCATTTAAAAAAAGAAAACATTATTTTGTTAATTCCTTTATTCAATCCATCATCTTATTTTAATCATTTTAAAATATTTATTAAAAAATATCGATTAAAAAACACATTTAAAAATATAAAACATGGTCCGACGGTGTCGGGAGCAGGGTCCAAGCTACCGAGGGCTAAAGACACGAAGCTCCAGTCACAATGCGGGCCGTATCGGGAACCAACAATGCACAACATGACAATGCACAACACGAGAATGCACGACATTGGAATGTACGTGTTTTGAATTCCAATGACGTACATTATCATGTCGGCCATTCTCGGCCCGGACCAAGAATGCCCGGCATGACAATGTACAGCACGCCAATTGGAATCAAAACAAACAGTGACGTCACATTTAAAAAGTAAAAAGCCATGTGACACTAGGGACGGGTGATACACAGATTTTATTGATTTTGATTGATTATGGATTGATTTTGTTTCATTTGACGTATGGTTAGTTATTATTCTGTGGTATGGTTGACGTTCAATCAATTATATTGAAGTAATCTGTGTGTGAATGAAATAATCGTGATGTTATGTTTGGTTTGTTTGGAACTATAAAAACGCAGTTTGGGTTTTCTTTTTGAGTTCTGGTTGTAAGGCACCCTCTTACAGCTAAATTAGGAAGAGAAAATGGTCCTGGAAGAAAACAAAAGCTAATGAAATAGGTAGTTTTTAATAACATCAGCAACGTGCAAGCGTTTTCAACAAGAACAGATATTTCATTGGTGATCTTTGAGATGTTGAAACATGTTTGGCAAGTAAGAACATAAACTGTTACAAATTACAACATCATTGGTGTACATAAGTATAAGTACTTACATAATACGGAAGTTTGAATAGGTATCAGCATTACAACAATTTCTCCATGAGCAACCAGGGCTCTTATTACGAGCTCTTACAAATCGTCTCAATTTGTGATACCATGATGAGCTCTGTAGCTGGGGGCTGTTAGTTTGGTCCCTTTGGCTTTGTGATTTATTAGTCAATCCTTGTAGGTACTCTATAATTATGTAAGTAGGTCCATATTATCTGATAAATACCTATCCACAAAACATTCCTACATATTACCTACTAACACCAGCTGGCAGCTGTGGAGACAGTGACAAGATCTCAACATAACATGTAGCTGTAATACAGAATTAAAAATAGTAATACATAAGTACCTAGGCACATACTATAACTATACCGTGCTAGCAAAGTCTAGCTAGGTATGAAAAACATTCATCAGTGTTTATATTATTAAAACTAGGAATTTTGTAGAAGGTAAGTAAGTACCTGTAGCTGCCATCATAATAACTTTCTAATTAATCTTATTTATTTTAGATTTTCACTGTGATCGAAGATGTGTGTGACTCACACTTGATGGAGATAATTATAAAAGCAATTAAATATTTGCCCCAAACATAGTCCATATCACTATTGTGTTGCTGCTTGCTGCTCAAGAGGACCGCAAGCCTGGCATAGAATTCCATTACATTATATATTATGGTTTCATCGCAAAAGAAAAAACACTTTAGTAAAAAGTTAATTGGTTATACCTAGTCAAAGCTGCCCTGAATTACATACCTAGCTGCTAAGGCGAAAGAAATACCTACTATTGTTAAGAAGAGGTTTGCAAGCGTTAATCAGACTGGCTGGTATGAGAGATGACGGATGTTTGAATAGGTAGGTTGTTAGGAACATTGTCTGTCACTGCTGTTATATTTTCTGTGTTGTCAAGTTGTAAAGAGAAACCAAAATATAAATTTCTATGTGCATATCTACATTGCCTTTTTAATAATCCACGGATAGCCAAGTCTCACCAGGTTATGGGCCCAGGCACGTAGTAAAGGTAATATGGAAACGAAAGATGTTGTAAACACAACTACGGGCGGCGGACTAGAGAGATCGCAGCCGGTACGAGATACAGGTATGAGTTTAATGTCGATAGAGAAACTTGATGGAAACTCGAATTATAGTACATGGAAGTTTATGATAGAGTTATATTTAATCCATGATGATCTGTGGGAGTATACTCAGAAGACACCAGAGAATACAGATGTATTAGGTTTAAAGAGAGACCAAAAAGCGAGAGCCAGGATATGTATGATGATACAACCGCATTGCCTGATTCACGTGAGACATGCGAAAACGGCAAAGGAGGCGTGGGAGTCTTTGAGGTCAGCTTTTGAGGATAAAGGGCTACATAACCGATGCAGACTTTTATCAAAGCTAGTAAGCCTAAAACTTGAGCAGTTCACATCTATGAGAGACTATGTGACTGCGCTAATGTCAGTAGCACAGCAGCTGAGGGATATCGGAAAAGAAGTTGACGATGAGCTGTTAGCAGCTCTAATGTTGCAAGGACTACCGGAGGAGTATAATCCGATGAGATTGGCGTTGGAGAACACCAATATTGAGCTGACAACTGACTATGTTAAAACTAAACTGATGCAATTGGACCAAGGCACATCTTGCGCAAGTTCCAGTAATTCCACGAGTGCTGCACTTACAGCAAAGATGAAGAATCAGAATCAGAAAAAGTTTGTTCAGAGGAATAAAGACAAAGAAAAGAAAATAAGATGTTTCATTTGCGATGGATCGCATAAAGCTCGTGACTGTCCGGATAATCCGAAGCGGAAGGCGAAGGCAGTTAATATGGTAACTGAAACACCGACTACGACGGCGACGGAGACAGCAACGGCGACAGCGATAGCACTTGATACGAGAAGTCAAGAGAAGCAAGCAGATGATGCATGGGTTATTGATTCCGGAGCGTCGATGCATATGAGTAGCAGAAAAGACTGGATGAGTAAATTTGCGGAGGCAGGTCGTAAGGTTGAAGTGTCTTGTGCAAATGGAGGTAAGATGTATGGAGAGGGATATGGTAATGTAACAGATGAGCATCTGAACATTGAAAATGTGTTGTACGTACCAGGACTAACAACGAACCTACTGAGTGTTAGTAGTATTGTTAAAAAAGGTAAGGTCGTTGTTTTTACCACCAGAGGTTGCGAGATATTCAATGAGTGTGAGTATACGTTGAGAGGACAACCATGTGTGACAGGTTTGCTTGATAAGGGTGTGTATAAAGTTAAATCTCCTTCTCAGCAGGTCTGTGCAATAGCGATTACAGCATCAATGGAGCTATGGCATAAGAGAATGGCACACTTGGGTATACGGAATTTGACACTATTGAGAGATAAAATGGCAACTGGGGTAAAGTTTGAACATAATGACAAAATAGACTGTGTAGCTTGTCTGATGGGAAAACAAACGCGGCAACCGTTTGAGAGAAATACAGCCACGCGAGCCAAAAGTTTATTAGAATTGGTACATTCGGATATCAGTGGACCAATGAGTGAGAATTCTTTTGGAGGTTTTAGATATTATATTACTTTTATTGATGATTTTTCGCGTAAAACTTTTGTATTCTTTTTAAAGCAAAAGAGTGAAGCCTTTGAGAAGATGAAGGAGTTCAAAAGTTTTGCTGAGACACAAACAGGTAAGAAGCTGAAGGTTTTTAGAACCGACAATGGGCGCGAATATTGCAATAAAAGGTTTGATGAGTTCTTGAGAGAACACGGTGTTAAACACCAGCTTACGATTGCTTACACACCTCAACAAAATGGTGTGGCGGAGAGAGCAAATCGTACCATAGGGGAAAAAGCACGAACAATGCTTCAAGAAGCAGGTCTTCCCGTTCGATTCTGGGCTGAAGCTGTAAATACAGCGGTGTATTTGAAAAACAGGAGTCCTACCATCGCAGTGAAGAACAAGACACCCGAGGAGGTATGGAGTGACCATAAAATAGATTTGTCTAATCTTCGTGTGTTTGGTTGCAGAGCCTTTATGCATATCCCAGATGAAAAGAGAACCAAATGGGATGCGAGGAGTAAAGAGCTAGTGTTTGTAGGATACTGTGAAGAATCGAAAGGTTACAGATTAGTCAACCCTATGAATGGAGAGCTGCATAGAGCGAGAGATGTGGTATTTTTCGAAAACCAGATGAACCATAAATTTACTAAGACTGAAGAGGAAAGAAAGACTGCAACAATTCATCTAGAGAATGATGAACAGAGGCAAGTTGTTTATCAAGAAGAGACCGATCTTCAACGTGATAGAGATCAAACAGATGATATTAGAGACGCTGAATTCATGGAAGAGGAAGATGAACAGTGGACATCATTTGAAGAGAGGCAAGAGGAAGAACAACTTGTTGAAACAATACCTGTAGTAGAAGAGAGAAGATATCCACTCAGGAACAGAAAGCCTGTGGAGTTTAAGGATCATATCACCTATGAGGCGATAGTGGAAGAAAGAGATCCACTAACAGTTGAAGAGGCACTGTCGAGAAAAGACGCAAAACAGTGGAAAGTTGCTATTCAGGAGGAGCTGGATGCATTGAAGAAAAATCAAACCTGGGTGTTGGTAGAGCCAAACCAAGCAAACAACATTATTGATTCGAAATGGTTGTTCCGAATCAAAAAGGAGGCGGGAAATAAGACTCGATATAAAGCTCGTTTGGTTGCAAGAGGCTTCAGACAGAGAAAAGGTATTGATTACGATGAGACGTTCTCCCCTGTTGTGCGTCATAGCTCTTTGAGGCTGTTAATAGCGCTAGCAGCGCAGATGAATCTGCAAATAAATCACATGGACGTGAAGACAGCGTTTCTAAATGGGAATTTAAATGAAGAGGTTTACATGCGTCAACCACCATATTTCAAAGAGAAAGGCAAGGAAGACCATGTGTGCTTATTAAAGAGATCTCTTTATGGACTGAAACAGGCGCCACGTTCATGGAATTCTAAACTTCATTCAGAGCTAGAGAGTCTGAATTTCCATCGTTGCAAGAATGAACCATGTGTCTACACCAGGCGAATCGAGAATGATATGATAATACTTGCAGTTTATGTTGATGATATCCTAATCTTTTATAACAATGCAAGAGAAATGCAGAAGGTCAAGAAAGAACTTATGTCCAAATTCGAGATGAAAGATTTAGGAAAAGCTGAATTATTTTTAGGGATGCGGCTAAAGCAAGAGAATGGCCACATAAAGATTGACCAAGAAGAGTATATAGAGAAGCTTCTACGCAGATTTGGCATGGAGGACTGCAAGACAGTTGCCACACCTGCAGTACCTGGTCAACATTTCAAGAAGCCAGAGGGCTCACACACATCGAGTGACAAAATACCTTACAGAGAGTTGATAGGATCACTGATGTACTTGGCTGTGTGTACGCGGCCAGACATTGCTCATGCTGTGAATATTATGAGTCAGTTCTGCAACTGCTATGAAGAGATTCATTGGAGTGCTGCCAAGAGGATTTTAAGGTACCTTAAAGGTACTAAGAACATGGGACTCGTGTACTCAAATGATGCCTGCAGTACAGAGATACAAGGTTTTTCTGATGCTGATCATGGAGGGAATATAATAGACAGAAAGTCTTATTCTGGAAATGTTTTCACATTGGCAGGAGGAGCAGTATCATGGCAGAGTGCTAAGCAGCGAAGTATAGCCATATCAACAGCAGAGGCTGAATATGTCAGCTTATCGGAAGCTGCTAAAGATGCCATATTTTTGAGAAGGTTCTTGGGGGAACTGGTGGCCACTCAAGAAAAGGCTATCACGATTTACACAGATAGTCAGTCAGCAATGGCCATAGCACAAAATCCAGTGCATCATCAGCAGACTAAACATATTGATTTGCGATATCATTTTGTTAGAGAGGCCTTAGAGAAGGAGATTATCAAATTGAAATATCTCGCAACAAATGTGATGGTCGCTGACATTATGACAAAACCTGTGCCTAAGAGTAAGCATGAGTTTTGTCGTAAGGAGATGGGTGTGCAAGAGTGAGTCAGAGGGAAACGCTTGAGGAGGAGTGTTAAGAAGAGGTTTGCAAGCGTTAATCAGACTGGCTGGTATGAGAGATGACGGATGTTTGAATAGGTAGGTTGTTAGGAACATTGTCTGTCACTGCTGTTATATTTTCTGTGTTGTCAAGTTGTAAAGAGAAACCAAAATATAAATTTCTATGTGCATATCTACATTGCCTTTTTAATAATCCACGGATAGCCAAGTCTCACCAACTATGAAATAAATTCAAGAATAAGATCAGCGAACAGTACCAAAATAGTAATTGGATAAACAAAATTATGGGCGCAACCAGTTAAGATTAAGTGTGGAGACAGTTAGTGTTGAAGGAGGTTTCATATGCTGATATTGAAACTATACCCTTTTTATTTTTTCTATTTTTGATAACTGCTATTAAGACAGTGTCGTGTCACTCATATTATTTTTTCATTGAGTAAAATATTTAGTTATATTGATTTGTTTCTATATTCAATCCAGACGCTTCAACATGGTAGCAGAGCGTTAACAATTAACATTGTTTAGTTGCAATAGTGAAAAACTAACGAGTTCTCAAATATGCAATCGTCCGGCGTAAAAATCGAGATTGGTCGACTCGACGGTATCACTAACTGGCAAACATGGAGATACAAGGTGAAATTACTACTGAAGAGTACTCCAGGTACGCTAGAAGCAATTGAAGGCAAGTTAATTAAGCCGAAAGATCCAGGACAAACAACTAGAACTGAAGATTTACAAAAGTTTAAGAATGAAATGGATATGTTTCAAAAATGTGACAGTCAAGCACTTCTAATTCTTACTACGAATATGACTGAAGAAACTTTACAAAAGGTAATGCGATGTGAAACGTCATGTGAGATGTGGAAAGAGCTTCATAGGCTTTATGATGGAGCAAAGGAAGACAGGAGTTACGATCTCTGCATGAGGTTCTTCCGCTACCAGAAAAGCGAGGAGCATGATATGGCCACGCATATTTCGACTCTCAAGACTGTTTGGTATGACTTGAACAATGAGATTGAAGGAAATGATCTACCAGAAATTTTATTGATATGTAAAATATTGGATACACTTCCTGAGCAATATTTCAACTTTAAGTCGAGCTGGCTGTTGATGAATAAGAGTGATAAAAATATAGAAAACTTGACGACACAAGTATGTGCTTTTGAGAGGTGTTTAGATCAGAAGAATTTAGAAGAAAGCGGAAGTAGCAATGGACTTCTTATGTTAAGAGGAGAGAAACGCTACGAAAAACAAGGGACTAGCAAAAAGAAATGGAAGAAATGCAATTACTGTGGAGAAGGCTTTCACAAAGTCACATCTTGCAAGAAGTGGATTGCGGACGGTAGACCTCCAAAACCTCCAAAGCAATCTTCAAATATTGGGATGCTGACAGGCCTAACTCTAGCCTGCGATAGTAAGAAAACAGATAAAGACTTGTGGTATGTGGACAATGGCGCGACAAGCCACGTCACTAATAGAAGAGATGTATTTCGCACCTTCGAAGTTTTTGACGAGCCTCATACAGTTATGACAGCCAATGGAGAGGTGATTGAAGCCATAGGAAAAGGCTCTATTCAACTTGAAGCTGATATATACGGCCACAAAGAATTACTGGTCTTAACAAACGTATGGTACGTTCCAAGCATTGAACGCAATCTATTTTCTGTGCTAGCTGCACAAGATACGCTAAAGAATAGCATCTTTCAGTCAACTGCTCAGTCATGTTATGTGAAGAACGATGACAAAGTCATTTTAGTCGGGAATCGTGACAAGTATGGTGGTCTGTACAAACTTAAAGTAAAAGTACTGATGCCCGAGCTTGAGATAAACCAACTAACGATGTCACAGAATCTTCAACTCTACCATGAACGCCTTGGACATCAGAACAAGAGACATGTAGCAAAACTGATACAAAGAGAGCTTGGAGTGAAGCTGGACTCAAGTTCTGCTGATATCTGTGAAGGCTGCGTCTTCGGCAAGAGCCATAGGCAGAAGTTCGGAGAGAGACCAAGAGCAAACAGACCTGGAGAGCTAATCAGTACAGACGTATGTGGTCCATTCCCTTACTCGATCTCAAAGTTCAAATATTATGTTCTGTTCAAAGACTCCTTCTCAAAATATCGATGGATCTACTTCCTGAGACAAAAGTCTGAAGTTCACGCTAGCATGAAGGACTTTCTAGCAGAAGCAAAAACTTCCGGACACGTCGTGATGGAACTGCTAAGCGATAATGGAGGTGAGTTCGATAACGAACAAGTACGTAACACTTTGAGAAAGTATGGCATAAAACAAAGATTTACGATGCCATACACTCCAGAACAAAACGGATCCTCAGAAAGAGAGAACCGTACAATTGTGGAGATGACAAGAGCACTGATGCACGCTCATGAAAAGATACCAGAAGGTTTATGGGCAGAGATAGCCAAAGCCTCTGTTTATATATTAAACAGAACGGGACCTACTCCTATAGAAGAAAGGTCACCGCATGAGCTCTGGTACGGCAAAAAGCCCAAGATAAATCATTTGAAAATCATTGGAAGCGATTGCTATGTACATGTGCCCAAACAAAAGAGAGAAAGTAAGATTGGCAGAAAAGCTGAGAAAGGCATTCTTATTGGGTACGACGGTGATGAAGGATATCGAATTTTCAATGTAAAGGAATTGAAACTAATCAGATCTCGAAATGTTATGTTTGATGAGTTACCTTCACTTAAGAAAACTAAGATTGATACAACTTCTGCAATACCTGAACCTAAAAGAAACACCTACGAGCTGCCAATGCCTCTTACAGATTACGAAGAGAGTCACTCTCGTCCACCTTCAGAAGCAAATGAAAGCGTCGAAGAAAATTATGAGTACAAATTTCCCTCGATCATTGAAAATGGTCAAGTGTCAAGAGCAAGGGAGGATGAGCCTAGCGAAGCCATTCAACTGCCTATTGACATGTCAGGTGCAAGGGAGGATGAGCAAGATGAAGCCAATCAGCCATCTATCTGTATGCCCCAGACAAGCCAAGATTTTTCTGACTCAACGGATGAAGTGCCTCAGATTGATAATCAGGAACAGGAAAGTTACGATACTCCATATGATTCTGAGGAAGAAGAAAGTGTAGATAGGGTCCTTCGAGATAGAAGCCAGTTACGACCACCTGCGAGATACGGTGACTTCGTATTAAATTTGAGTTCCTTCGTTGAACCCAAGACTTACAAAGAAGCATTGAGAAGCTCTCAGAAGGAGAAATGGCTGAAAGCTATGGAAAGCGAGATGAAATCACTGTCTGAAACTAAGACCTGGATTTTGGTGAACTTGCCCAAAGGTCGAAAACCAATTTCATGTAAATGGATCTATAAAGTTAAGACAAATGCGGATGGAAGTCTCGACAAATTCAAAGCTAGGCTAGTGGCTAGAGGATTCACTCAAAAGGAAGGAGTTGACTTCTACGAAACTTTCAGCCCTGTGGCAAAGCTAGCTACAGTCAAACTGATCATAAAAATCGCAGTTGATGAAGATCTTGCTTTAACACAGTTTGATGTTGCAACGGCATTCCTCAATGGTTCACTTGATGAAGATATTTATATGAACCAACCGGAAGGTTATAGTGACGGAACAAACAAAGTGTGTAAACTTCTGAGAAGTCTGTATGGCTTAAAGCAGGCTCCAAGATGTTGGAACAGATGCATCGTGGATTACTTAATCAGTATTGGATTTAAGCAATGTCAAAATGATTCCTGTTTATTTGTGAGAGTTAAACAAGGTGCCAAGATCATACTTGCGTTGTATGTGGACGACGGTTTGATCGCTGCCACGAACCCTAAGGATTCAGAAAGATTTTTAGCTGAATTGAAGAAACGGTTCAAAATAACCGTAAAACCTGCGTCATACTACTTAGGTATGGAGATATTAAAGCATGAGGATGGTATCAAGCTTACGCAGAAGCATTATGCTGAGAAATTGCTAGAACGCTTTGGAATGTATGAATGTAAATCTGTGAGCACTCCTATTATCAAAGATGCTACAGCACAACCAATAGCAACCGATGAGGAACTTAAATTCCCGTACAGAGAAGCAGTTGGAGCACTTATGTATCTGATGACTGGATCTAGACCAGACTTGTCTTATGCTATCAGTGTTGTTTCGCGCAATCTCGAGAATCCCAGCTGGGAGGATGTTACAAAAGTAAAGCGTATATTCCGCTACATCAAGGGTACTGTTGATTATGGTCTAATTTACCGAAAAGGAAATAAAGGACTACTATGCTACAGTGACTCTGACCATGGAGGAGATAAACAGACAGGACGCTCTACATCAGGTATCCTTTGCACATACTCCGGTGGAATTATATCCTGGGCCAGCAGGCGCCAGACCTGCGTAGCGATCTCGAGCACTGAAGCCGAACTAGTAGCGGCCAGTGAAACTGCAAGGGAGATGATCTGGTTGAAAAGGCTGATCATAGAAGTCTCCCAACTGAATGGGACTCCAAGCCTTTTGGTGGACAATGATGCAGCGATAAAGATATCCCAAAATCCTGAATTGCACAGGAGAACCAAGCATATAGCGCTTAGGCACTTCTACATCAGAGAATTGGTGACCAACAAGGAAGTCCAAGTGAAATATACTCCAACTGAGTATCAATGTGCAGATATGCTGACAAAACCAGTAAGTGGGCCAAGGCTTCTGGTACTTCTAAAGAAGATTGGCCTGATGAGCACTGATTAGTAACAGTGATATCAAAAAGGGAGGATGTTGAAGGAGGTTTCATATGCTGATATTGAAACTATACCCTTTTTATTTTTTCTATTTTTGATAACTGCTATTAAGACAGTGTCGTGTCACTCATATTATTTTTTCATTGAGTAAAATATTTAGTTATATTGATTTGTTTCTATATTCAATCCAGACGCTTCAACAGTTAGTATGAAAGTGGCAAAGTAAATTATTATCAGGATAGCATTATAGTTACTGCTCTATCAATGCTAAAGCTTATCTCTCTATCTAAAATAATCTAAAACACCAACTAGGTAATACTTTTATTTTTGATCCATGACAATAAATAGCCTTTATAATAGTAGGTACCACCTACTAATTGTTTGTTACATATTTTTATTTGTAATTAAAATTAAGAAATAGGTAATAAATGATGATCATTGTTTTAATTAATTAAATTAATTATATATTGAATTTCATTGTCTTTTTTTCACTCTTCCTCGTCCGTATTAGGTACGTCCTGCAGGATAGTCCTTTCCCTTGTTCTCCACAGATCCCGCAACCATACATAAATCATCTCTTGATCTCTATTCCTAGCTTGCTTCTTTCCATGATACCTTATAAGTAAAATTAAATACCTAAACAAAACTGCAGTATAAATATTATCATCATCATCAGCCATAGAAAGTCCACTATTGAACATGGGCCTCATAAATATAATAATCTATACTTATTAAATAAGTAAGAAATACCAATTTAACCACTAGACCTTGTGGTGCACCTTGGTGGAGGCCTATGTCAAGCAGTGGACTGCAGTTATGATGATGATGAACCATTAGCTATTTTTATTAGATCATCAACAAAGTAAAAGCCTCCACTGTGATCAGAGTATTTGGCTCGCGATCCGAGGTTCTGGGTTGGATTACCGGTGGGGACACTGTCTCACAAAAATGTCTTTAAGGGACTGTTCCAAGTTTAGGTAAGGCATTGCAGGTCAAAATCACCTGATTGCAGGCGCGGATACAGGATTTCTTTCAAGGAGGGGCAATTTTTGGAAAATTCATTAAAAAAAATTGATAAACTTTTGATAGTAAATAGGCGTTACTTTACAGAAATCCATGATATGCAAGTTACAAGAGGGCGCCAGCTTTTGGGCCAGGGGGGGGGGGGGAGCGCAGCGAGAAATTCTTTACACCTTGCCTTGGACAGGTTATAATGGTTTCGAACGATCATATAGGAGTTACTTGGTCGAATTTAAGATAAATTCAAGACAAAGTAGTCTGTAGAGCTCGAAAATTGTACTTAACACTTTTCCTACCGACCTACTGGAGTTACCTGGGCCACTTATAGATTTGTCTATAAGTGGCCCAGGTTAACACTCATGAAAAACTAGGCTTCAAGAGCAAGCGAAGCGAGCTCGAAATTTTTTACATTGCCTCAGATACCTAATTATGCTATAATACCATTCTATGGCATCAGGCAGGAAAAAGTGAGCCTCTAGGGGCAGCTGCCTGCCTCCTCCTGGCGACGCCCATGACAAGATATACAACTAGAATATTTAGTTTCAATTCCGTCAAACTAGTTCAAGCTTGGCTAGTGACTTAATTGGTCCGGTTCAGGGGGGGCAATTGCACCCATTGCCCCCCCCCTGTATCCGCGCCTGCCTGATTGATTACAAAGTAAGATGATTCCGTGCTCCGGATTCGGAGGGCACGTTTCTGTAGGTCCTGCAGTGAAAGTACGTAGGAATCGATTCGATAAAATCTTACAGCTAATCTCGACAAATTGAGTAGGTACCTATGGTACGGTGCATTGTTAATTTAATTGTCGTCCACTTTAAGGACTAAGTGGGGAAACCAAAACCCCATGATAGATAGATAGAATTGTGTCTGTAATTGCGGGTATCGAACAGCTACATCGAATCGAATCGATTTCGCAAGTACGTAAGTACTATTTCAACTGTAGGTAACTAAAATTTTAACGATTTCCAACGAAAATGCAAGTACGAAACGACATTTTGGATCTACCAAAGGTGCATTGGGCAGGAGTACAATCTTGCCCTTGGCCACAAAACTGAGACGGTTGTGCAAGAAGTATCGAGGGCAACAGTTCGCCGCCTCTTCCACACCTACCTACGTGAAGCTCCCAGGAACTGCAGCTAAAGGAGAGCCATCGTGGAAGGATTCCAGCACTGGAAAGCGAGATTGCCTTGGTTGTGTCGATTGCACCCATGTTACAATAGTCACACCCTACAACACCAATCCCGATGAGCCCTCATATGGGTATAAAAAGGGTACTACAGCAATAACACACAGTTTGTTAGTACTTATTTATTTTCCAATTTACAGTGTATTGACTTTTATTTATTTAACAATCTATAATCACAGAAAAGCCATAATTAAATCTTCCAATATTTCTTTCAAGTTAAATAGGAATTAGAATAATTTATTAAAAAGTATTACAAAAGTGTACATTTAGGTGCAGTAGTGTTTCAGAACATTTTAATAACTCATTCAGAGGATATATTTATCCCCTCCCAGTATCTAGGTACCCAACAACATCCACAATCTTCTTATACAAGTATGCTAATTATTTTTCCTAAACTGTTTTAGGAGTGCGATGTTAACTGCAGGCTTTTAAATGTAAATGCACAATTCCCAGGGTCGAGCTCAAGCCCTCTTTGCATTCGCACTCTTGGCCCTTGATTTGAGACCCCTCCATGTCTGTAAGTAAAGCATTAACAGCATTATAACCTTAATCACTTTATAACTACCTCTGTGATAAGTCAGTCTACTACTCGGGTAGTGGACTGCTAACTCAGAGGTTGTGGGTTCAATCTCCATAGTAAATATTGTGATAGGACTCTCCCTCCACCAATCTTCGGATGTAATAATCATCGGTGAAAAGAAGGTGTACCAGGTGTCGACTGTGACACATGGGAACAACTCTGACACCCCTTCAGGGATTCATGTTGTGACAATATAATGTTGTGATCATTATTATGATCAAACAAAAAAATTCATTTGGAACTAAAGTTGAAAAAATTATAAACAAATGATATAAAATTACATCCAGCAGCCTTTTTATTGAGAAAAAGCTAATAGTGTATTCACTCTGTTGTTAGAAACCAATTTCCAGTAGTGAACATGCCACTGTGATGTGAAAAGCTATAAGATGATGACAAAGATTGTAAAAGTTGGTTGTATTGAATTGATTAGAGCACTTGAATCCTTGTTGTATGAAGTATGAAACTTTAGAACTATTTTATACTGTTCCAATATAAAAATACGTACCTTGCTCATTCAGCTATCTCCGAGAACGTTGAAAAGTGAAACATTCCTGTTACTGCAAAGACGAAACATTGACTGTGTGAGTGTGACTATTTATTTGATATTAAAATTAAATTAGTGAAACACAAAACAAGTTTTTTTCTCAAACCTCAAAAGAAAGCAAGAAAGTAATGTCTTGTCTTATGTCAGTGTTGCCAGATGGAATCTGAAGAAATCAGTAGAAAAATTAAAGTTTTAGCAGTAGATCGAAGAAAAAATCTGTAGATTAAAAAAGTCATACCCACATGAGGTAAAAAGGAAATGAGCTTGAATAGGGTACATGACAAAAAAATCTAATTATTCTGTCAGATAGATTTTCAAAAAGTATTGGACACGTATTTTTTCTTTTTTCACGTTGTGACAGAAAGGGTGTCCGTGGGGGTAAATAAAAGAAAACCACGGACCCAGGTCAACATAAAAATATATTAATAAAATAAACGGGTGTGGGTAGGTTTATGGTCACAAGTTTCTTCAAGTCAGCCCGGGGGTTTGCACGGTACTCTCCTGGCTTAGCCCGGCGTGACGATGACCGTAGCGGTGTGCCACGCTGCAGACGCCAGGTAGGGTGACGGACGGCAGATGATCGCGCCGACCCGTAGAATTCCGACGCGGCCACGCAGGTAAAAGGTACCCGCTGCGGAGCCCGCGGTAAATTGGATGCCGGTAAAACGGTTGTCAGCCGAAATCTTGAATGTCAGCCGGAATCTTGAATGTCAGCCGGAATCTTGATGTCAGCCGGAATCTTGAATGTCAGCCGGAATCTTGAACCCTGGAAAATAACGTCCAGCGTGTCACGGAATGGCTAGCAGTCATCCCCGCTGATTGAGACACCAAGGCAAAAGCAAAGCGAGAAATACCCGTGCGCTAATGAAAGTGATGTGTGGTAGTCACAATCAGTACGGAGTTTACATGATGGTGGTGGTAAGCACGACATGATTTGCACATTATGAGTGTCATGAGGGTTATTGTAACAATGTCAAATACACTCGGCTGAAGGCTACAAGATTTAAGCATTTGAATGTGCATAGCAAAAACGGTGATAGAAAGTGGCTCACATCTTGAGACCACGTAGCTAGTGATACACAAAATATGAAAACGTGAATTGCTGTTCAACACTTACCCAGTATGGGGTTTACGCAGACACAAAATGGAAAGAGTTAGGTTACTAACAAAAATTAAAGCTGCCTGCTTTAAGCCCGAATATTCTAGATCACGAATACTTCTAGAAATTTAATATCCGATGAAAAAACGCGTCTAGTCACTGGGAGCAGAATACTTCCAAAAAGGACTCGTCATCGCGAGTCCGTGACATTTATACTGGCGTGTTTACGCATAGACAAGTCTTCACTCATTCGATCAGATACACGTAACGCGCGCACAGCACTGGTAAAACAGCTAATTTTAGTCGTATAGTAACTGCACGGCCCAATGAGTATGTATACTCTGTGGCGTTTGTTTTGACATTTAACTTATTTAGTGTTGAATAGGTTATGTTTACAAAGTAACGGTAGAAACTATTCTGAGTTTCTACAACGTTACAACGTAAACTTAAAATGAAAACGATACATTGCGTCGAAAACTCGTGTAACGTCATAATTAAGTACATTTTTTACTCAAATGTGACGTCACAAGCCAAACTCATGAGCTTTGACACGTTTTATATTCGACAATTTTTATTAATTTGATAAAACAAAGAACACGTATCCAATATTTTTCGATACTTACTACGGTTGTTGAGCAAATGTCATGTTATCTAGGCCTATAAGCCAGATGACGCGACACGTCGTCAATAATTAGATGATACGATCTGATTTGAAAAAAGCAGGTAGATTTCCAATCAAGGCAGTAGATCAGTAGATTTTTTTTTAAATCAGGTAGATCTACTGCTAAATCAGTAGATCTGGCATCACTGTATGTCATTGTCAACTGTCAAAGTGTCCACAACAAACTTTTTTTTTGGCAAAGGTAAACATGACGACGAATATTCAATGTATGTTGCACAAAAAAAAATAGTTACTTTATATTTACATATACGTTTATTATATTAATTGATCATTATATCAAATACGATTTTAGATTCAGTTGTTATATCTTGTAAATATTAGAGATTTTGTAATTATATCGTATTTTCTTTCCCCCCTTGTGGGCGGTGAGGTGAGATAAGGGCTAGCTCGCCGTCCGTCCGTCTTACGACAGGCAATGTTGACGGCAATACTCAATACGTTTATTGCATTCCACAATGTGATCTTAGGTGGTAGGTATATAAAGACACATTCGTTTTGGAGCATTGTGGGGCCTGTCGAGCATAACAACATAAAAATTAGGAGGAGGGCTATTCTATACACACGCACGTTTGTGTTCCACGCGCGCCTCAAAAAGATGTCAGCAAAAAGGGGTCCGCAAAGACGAAGATATACCATGGCCAACACAAAGGGCCAAGGAGGAACATGGATGGGTTATAATCAGCAAAAGTCTGACACTTCGCCTAGAGCGGGACCCGTCATTTGAAGATTTCCCATCCGAAAAAAAAGGTGTTTTAACCCACAAATAGAATTTCGATAGTTACACTTCTCTTGTCCGCCTAAGTAACTATCTTTAATGAAAACGGTTGAACAGAGAGAAAGCTGGAGTGTCATGTTTGTCTAAGCCAGATTAGCCAGAGTCCGCCTTTTTTTTCGCCTGGAAAAAGTACTAAGCTAACAAAAATTTAAAAAAGGAAATTCGATCATAGAATCACGCACTAGTAGTATTCTAGTATCACGTACATATCCCTTCATTTGTGGTCATGATCCGCGCTAGCGCGCGTCTGTGGGGTCTGGTTGTGGGGTCGCGCCATTCGAATAACAGACGAGTGGCTATTACCCAGAATTAAAATACATAGGTACCACCTTGAAATTATGCTAAGTAGTGCTTTTGCTAGATTATCTTTTAATCAACAAAACAACTTCAGACTTTCAGAGGTAGGTTCCCATCGAGTCACACTGTGTGACCCGTTGCAACCTTTTTCCAGGAGGGTTCCCAACGTGTCACACACACCCAGTGTAACCGTGACATGTTGGAAAAAAAATCCACTGAGCCACAATGTGACACGATTGGGTGTGACTCGCTGGGAACCGATCATATTATTTAGTAGGACGAAGGACACCGCTCGTACTCGTAAATAACGTACATAGTATGCTGTTATTATGGATTTGTATTTTCTATCGATATATTCAGAAGTCCAGGAAACAATCCCTATTGCCATGGAACCACGGGTAATTAAAATAATCACCGGGACCACGGGTAACAACTCCCTCTGTAGGTAAATGAAACCTTCGGACTTCGCTACCAATAAGCCGCGTAAATCTTGATTCTGTAAATCTTTTGTTTATAATTATTTTTTTAAAATTCAAATTTAGAATCGTTCAAAAAGAAATGAAATGAAATTATTTATTTGCAAATAGGATATAAATCACATAGAAACGTCAGTATTTTGTTGTAAGAGAACGAAGGCACCGGCATTTCTTAACTGACTACCCCAGAGAAGAAATACCGAAAAAAACTCAGGGATCGTGGTCTCTTTTATAGTCCAGACACTATTATTTGTAGCGATATCAATGTGAGTGTGATCATGTAGGCATTGTCTGTTATGGTCTTTTGAGGAAAGAGCCATAGCAGGTTTGAGTTGACCTGTCCCGAGAGACAGCACGCATGCATCAGTCATCGTGTAGCTGAACCACTTTTTATGGAGCTCAGCGACCTGTCACACGACACTACCAGAGCTGCAGAATATTTGAGTAGGCCACTTACAAAATACTCAAACCCGTCAGACAGTCTGGTGTCACGTATTAGTTATTGAGTCGTTAGCATAGATGATACTCACATTCACAAACAAAGTTACATTTGACTGAATTAATATTATTATCATGTCAATGAGTTATGTCCTCATGTCAATGAATTATGTCATCAACCAAAAAAAATACGAAAAATTAATAATAATACAATATTTGAGGCAATTAATTCAGTGTCAAAAATAAAATTAATATGAAAATAAATGTATAGTCTAGCATCCAGAGGCATAAAATAAGATATCACAGGATTCACAGGCTAAGCGAGCACTTCATTCTCAAGCGTGTTTAATGCCCGATCCAGACTCTCGCGAGGCGCCTCCTGCAGAGTGGAGGCTGCACGAGTGCTAGCAATCCACACTCTCGATTGATTCACTTGCCCGCTACGTCTTCTACAAAATGGATGTGATTGAAGTGACTGCGTTAGTTACTTTATGTGCCTACCAATATTATTTATTTATTTATTTGCTAACATGTAAAACACTGGTTATTAGGCACGCATTAAAATTTCATGACACAGTATTAAGACATGCACCCTGTAAGGGCATTGCAAATATTTTATATATCAAATTATTAGATTACTTAAAATATTGATTCTAATTATTACAATTAATTGCATTAAAATTGTTTACATTACAAATATTATATTACATTAATTATACAAAACATTATTCAATAATTTATTTATTATTTTATAATTAATCATTATTATCAGTTCGTTCAATCATTTTTGTCATAGGTATAGGTAATGTAGCAACTAATATTATTTTACATATACGTCAAGTTAATATTATTACAGGATAAATCGATTCACAATTTGTCAGTTTTAAATTCCTCAACGGTAAAGTCTAAAGCCTTTCTTGATTAACAAAGATTTCAACTGTTTCCTTACTCTGCAGCAGTTACAACAAAGTGAGCGAGCGCGAGAGTGTGGATGATTCCCTCGCCTCACCCCTCGCATCCTTTGACTCGCGTCCGAAAAACCGACACAAAACGGAGCGACAGCGCGCAGCGAGGCGAGGCGAGGGAAGACGAGAGGACACAAGAGCACCGTCCACACTCTCGTACTCGCGTTCCCTCGTGTAGCCTCGTGGAGAGTCTGGATCGGGCATTACATTTAAGTAGGTAATCTGATATTTTGAAATAAACTTTTTTTTAAAGTTTAGTTTTAATGCAATTTTTAAATTTCTTGAAGGGTACATAGATTACGAGTTTTAATGGGAAGTTTGTTGTAGAAGCGTACATTTTTTTTTGTAAATTAACCCATGAACGAGTTGCACTCTGTGGAGGTACAGTACCTACGGAAGTATTTCTCAAAGGTTTATGAAATAAGCTTTCTTCAAAAGAATTTAAAACTCGCCAGTATTTTTTTAGTTAAGAATTTTATACGAAATATCCGTATACGGTGTTGATGTGTGTATTATAATAAAAGTACTCTGTGGTGCGCAACCTGTAAAGGCTGCTTTACGCCGGGGCAACACTGCGGCATTGCAGCATGCTACATATTGTGGCGTGCGTCATCTTGTGGTGTGCTACAAATAACCTATGTATGCGGCAATTGCGGTATGCTGCAGCCTATTTTATGCGGAGGCAACATCG
Organism: Xestia xanthographa; assembly: GCA_905147715.2. Lineage (NCBI taxonomy): Eukaryota > Metazoa > Arthropoda > Insecta > Lepidoptera > Noctuidae > Xestia > Xestia xanthographa. The sequence continues at coordinate 8,674,506 of LR990655.1, forward strand.
TGCTTATATAATTTTCAAAGCATCGTAAAACATAACCTATAAACTGTATGACGCACCAAAAATGTGGCATGGAATCCATTGTGTCTGGATCAATGATATTTTAATAAACAGATATGTTATACACCTACAAAACCACCGAAAAAAGTGGTCCGCGGGCAGCGCCAGCTCACATACACGCAGTGACGCAGAATAAAGGCAAAACAGGCCAATTGGCCCGTTTTCGAGACTTCACGATTGCGCGCTCACAACATATCTGTTTAGTGTTTACTAGAATATCGTTAGTTTGAATAGAAGCTGCGACTGCGACTGGCTGCGACAGTCTGCCACATGACGCAAGTTGTTGCCATGCCGCACGATTTTTGCCACGATGTGCAACATTTTAAATTTTTGTAGCATGCGGCCTAGTGGCATGCAGCAAAGTCGCACAGTGTTGCCCCGGCGGCGGCGTAAAGCAGCCTTTAGAATCTTTGCGTCGCCAATAGGTAGTTGTTTTTCCAGGACCAACTCGCGCCAGTATCATTTTGGCTCTCGCCATCCCGAACATTACCGACCTGTAGAAGCACCGTATGATTACATATTCGCCACGGTTTACAATAAGCCAGCTGGTCTCGGGGTACAGTGCTGTTTTACAATCATGAGCCTTGAGTTCGATCCCAGCTAAAGGTCTTTTTTTGAATCGAGTAATTGTTTTTGTTTTTTTATTTCATGCATTTAAAATTTGATCCCCGAAGGTCATACTTTAGGACATGAGCGTAGGCCAAAGGCCGGCAGAAATTCGACGACATGGCTGACGGGGTATAGGGTGGCAGCTTTTTTTTTTGCCCATTTCGACTATCTGTAGAGCGTCGACTACGCTTTTTAAACCCATCATTCAACCTCAACATACCGGAGCCAAAATGACACTGGCGCGAGACTGTCGTGTTTTTACATGCAATTTCCACAGAATTTAATTTAATTTAATAGAATTTTTACTTTGCTGGTGAACTTAAAATGGAACGTGTTATAACAGTCAATGGCTGATCGAGTCCCTATCAACTTTTCAATCACGCAATCAATCGTCTAACGTCTTTCGGAACAGCACTACCTGGCTCAATTACCTAGTATCCATGTCCAAAAATTTCGAGTCACGTGATGTCGCCAATTATCATGCTGTACATTCTTGGTCCGGACAAGCAAGGTACACCCCAGCAATTGGAGACATAGGTCGTACATTGTTGTGTCGTGCATTGCTGGTGTGTGCATTGTTGGTGTGTGCATTGCTGTGACGTGCATTATAGGGACTCGCCGTATCGAGGAGTACCTATGTTTTTGTTCTTATATTAATGGGGAAAGCATGGTCAAAGCTGATTGTGGATGACGCGTCCATAGCTTAGACCGAATCTGACCAATGAGGTCAAACTATTTTGAAATATAAAATGACATTGACAGATCTTCAACCAACGACGAAGTTTGGTTCAAGCGATGCTAGTTCCACAGTTGCCATCCCCATTTGACGCGAACGAATCTTGCGGGTAACAACTAGTAATTCTATAAGGGTACAGACTCTGGTTTCCAGTCCATTGTTTCTTCTACACTTTGACCTGTGAACTTAAATATTATGAAAGAGCAAGTAAAGTTCAGACCCCTTGCATAATAAGCCACGTAACTTCTTGTTACGGGGATTTTATTTACCTCCAGATGAAAACCTTTAGAGGAAAAATATGGTCAGTAAGGTTGATTAAGGTGTTTTCCACTTTATTTACCACCGGAAAGTCGCATTACTTGTCATTCTATGTTGTTGTCATGAAGAGATTCTTTTATCTAAAGGTCAATTCCAAGCATTTGTTAAACTCGTACGTATTATTGAAAGGGTAACGAAAAACGTGACTACGAAATTAGAATAAAAAGCCCACGTGTTGTATATTCTGCCTTAGGCTTTTCATTCGTATTAAAGCTACCTTTTGGTACCAAATAATATACTCACATAACATTGAGGGGCTCATGACTAAATAATATTAGCCGCTCGGGTCGATCTTTATTTTAAGCCGTGCTTGCCTAGGTTGGTCTGTGAATGGGTGACCACCCATTTTTTCTTTCATGCCTCGGAAAGCACGTTAAGCAGTTGGTCTCTGCTGTCTTGTAGATCTTGACAGTCGTTACAGGTAGTCAATGGCCCAAAAAGTCTAACAACCAGTCTTACCAAGGGGTATCGTATTCAATACTAACTGGGTTATGAAGGTCAGATCACTCAATGTAAAGTACTGGATTCAGCTGCATCCGGTTAGACTAGAAGCCGACCCCAACATAGTTGGGAAAAGGCTAGGCAAATGATGATGATGATGATAACATTACGCTTGTAATGCCCGAATGGTTTAGCAGAGATATACCTATAGCAAACGCACCGTGTCAATTTAGTTTAAGTCACATGTAATAAAAGCTACTTATAAGGTTGTTAAATTATAAACTTTGCATGTGCCTATTGTAAGTAATTTTGAAATCATTTCTTGTTGTTAATTTATTTATTTTTTTCTTTCAATGTTATGGAAATGCCTATTTGTACGCCGTTACTTACGGCTAAACATTCTGGACTAAACTAATGTAACATCTTGCATGCTCTTGTATGTATACAATGTTTAAACAAATAAAGAAATCTTATCTTATCTTATCTAAGGCTCGCAGAGACAATACGCCATCGACGGACAAAAAATCGATTAAAAATCTGATAGATGAACTCAATACGACTTTGCACGGACCTGGAAACTGAACATTTGTGCTCAACAGAACTGCTTGCGACCACTACACTAAAGAGGCACTCAACGAAATAATGCTGAATTGAAATTGTGTTACGTCCATATATATGTCACGTCTCTGTACAAGGAAAACATATATCTTCATTGTCTATGCCAGGCATGTCATAACGGCCCACGCTCCTTACATTTCCCATAGACATAAATATGGTAGCTATTTCCCACAATGTAACCTTTGAAACTGAGCCTCTGATTAAATTGTAACATTTTTACTTATTATAATCAGCCTTTAATGTTCCCACTGCTGGGGCACGGCCTCCTCTCAATGAGAGGGAATGGGCTATAATCCACCACGCGGGCCCAGTGCGGATTGGTAGATGTCTTCGAAATTTTGGTTCTAGGACATGTCGGTTTCCTCACGATGTTTTCCTTCAACGTTTTGAGAGCAGTGGTGATGAAATAAATTCCACAACGTAATGCGCCTGTCTGGGTTCGAACCCACGACTTACTTATCGTAAGTTGGGGGCCGCCACCACATTTTTATTAGAGAAGGTATAATATTCTGTTAATAAAAAGGAGTTTCTTATTTGGAAAGGACGGTTCATAAAAACTGTAAGCAAAGATAATTCTGATTCGTTTAATCATAACATTTATCTTTGATAAAAGTGAACCTATAAAATGTACAATATCTTTCTAGGTTAAGTGATATTACCAGAGGAAATAGGTTTGAACTTTCATATTCCCAGTCGATTTCGCAATTTGTACAATTTTATTCGTATTTCTGAGTTTGCAGATGTAGGTTTATGGATCAAGATATATCTAGGTCCTGAAAGTTACAGAATTCTGTCGTTACCACTTTACGTGCCTTTATCCTGAGTCGGATGTTTAAAGTTTTGATCAAAGGGATATTTTTAGTGTTCCGTACCTCAAAAGAGGAAAAAGGAACCCTTAGGCCCAGCGCACACCGATGGAGGCGCAGCGCAGCGCATTTGAAGACAACAATTTAATATAAACCTTAACTACCTTGATATACGGTCAATATGAGAATAAATTCGCACGCGGTACTCGGAGCGCCCTCAAGCTACTACAAGAGCACGCGCGCGACCGTATATCAAGGTAGTTAAGGTTTATATTAAATTGTTGTCTTCAAATGCGCTGCGCTGCGCCTCCAGCAGTGTGCGCTGGGCCTTATAGGATCAGTTTGTTGTCCAGCTGTCCGTCTTTCTGTCCGTTTGTCTATCCGTCTATCTGTCCGCTTGTCTGTCTGTCTGTTTTTTTGTCTGTCCGTCTGTCAAGACCCTTTTTCTCAGGATCGTGTACCTAAAGGTTTTGAACTTGATAGTTCTTTATATCAAATACTCGGGTCTACAGTAGGTATCATTCAGCTGTGAAACTTGAAAGTCTACGCAATCAAAAGATATGACCGTTTATTTTGTATATCTTGCAAGGAAATCAAAACCTATAGGGTACTTACCATTGACCTAGAATCATGAATGGCAATGACCAATGCCTTAAAGCACATGTAGGTAAAGGAAAAAGTCCGAAAACCGTAAATAACAAAATACCTGTACAAGTTTGTACGGAACCCTCGGTGTGCGAGTCCAACTCACACTTGGTTCGTTTTTAGGGTTCCGTACCCAAAGGGTAAAAACGGAACCCTATTACTAAGACTTCGCTGTCTGTCCGTCTGTCCGTCTGTCTGTCACCAGGCTGTATCTCATGAACCGTGACAGCTAGACAGTTGAAATTTTCACAGATGATGTAATACTGTTGCCGCTATAACAACAAATACTAAATATAGTCAATGGTACGGAACCCTTCGTGTGCGAGTCCGACTCGCAGTTGGCCGGTTTTTTTTGTATTTAAATCCTTCTACTTTCAAAGTATCTACAATTTGCCAATCTAGATGATCATACCAAATTTTATTACCCTTTACGTCATCATGAAACCATGATTGGCAATCATTTTAGATCTGCTGATTTATGATGACGTTAATTGATTTTAGATTTACTCATAAAATTATTTGCACAGGCCATAAAATGTTATAAAAATAAACGGACTTTCGCGACGCAACAATTCACGAAGAAAATACCTGACGCACTGGCTTATTCCATTGCGGATCACCTTCCACAAATACCAATATATTTCGAAATTCCGAGCAAAAACACGGTCATTGATAAACAAGCTTTATTACTTGAGATTTGACGCGAGCTCGTTCCTTTAACAATAAATAAGTGAATCTGGATATCCGGGATACGATGACGTTAATTGCCCGGGGGACTCACGCAATTTGTTGCTTATCGGAACCGTGTCAAATCAAGCCGAGATTGCGTGTAGGTAAACTATGTTACGACTACACTATCGAGGCTAGCGAGCGATCCTTACTGCAAATTTATATGTTACCGAACTAAATTGCTTCCAATATTGACCTTCTTAGACTTTATTGCTTCATAGAAAGTAGGAAATCTTGTTAACGCTATTGAATCTAATAATAATGAATTTGGGAACATCACAGTTTTCTGAACCATACTATACATACCACCATAAATATTATTTGCACTTGTTAAAATATAAACTAACCACGTGTCTATATGCCTAAATTCAAACATTTTCTCCACCTTAGCATATAAGAAAATCTTGTGTACACTACTTCGTAGCCAATCTGCTACGAGCTACGAAGGTTCTACGGCTACGCGCTACGACACGTAGGCAGAAAAATATTGTGCTACAAAGATTACATCTCCTCTTTATTATTTCCATATTGAAAACTATTATGTATTTGCTTTTGAACATTCATAATAATGTAAGCTCGCTATTCAGGGTCGTGGTAAAACAAGCGTTGGTGCAAAACCTCGATTTCACTGGAATTTCAAATTGCATTGTTAGAACTTCAAAAGCATTGTCGGTGAAACAGGATAGCACACAACACAATAGAACGGTTTCCCAGAATAGCCGATGAATTCCCTGCACAGCTAATTTTAATTAAATAAAAGATGCTTCTACAGTAATTGGATTTTCATTGTAAAACTATTTCTAGGTATTTAGTTGGAATACCAAAAGGGGGCGATGTTTTACAATGTTTCTTCCTGCAATTATATGTATTCATAGGAAGCAATTCCTATGGTTGCATGGTTCGATAAATTCTAGTGAATAAAATAAGTTGACATTTAAACTTTATAAATAAACACATTACAAAACAACTATACATCATGCATTCCAGGACAAAGAGTGGGCGTCAGATTATGGCACAACTTTGTAAAAACGTTCATGTAGCCTTCTGTGTACCCCGGGTTCCGCCTACGTCTATATCCGACACAACTACACAAATAAAATGTTATCTTGTACACTTTTCCACACCATATTGCAATGGCCGAAAATAGTTATTTACATTTAATAAATGATCCTTCATTTCTGGCAGGGCGTGGGAGGTAAAAATTAATAGAACGGAAAACAATGTTTTTTTTTTAAATTATTGAGATAAATCCCTTTCCCGAAGGAAACCAATCACCAACGAGTGCTCAGCTTAGTCCCAGTAAAGGTAGCGGTACAGAAATACCCCGAGCAGCTGCCTCTCAACCCACACGCGTCGCTTGTCAACAGAAAAATATTCCTTCACAACCTGTGCAGGTGACAAGCGCCCAAGGACGGCAGTACCTGAACAATACGGATGGATATGAATGCTACCGCAACATCTCTTTGGTAATCTAAGAAAAGAAATGTGTTTTCGTCATAGAAAATGTTAAGTCGTAACTTAACATTTTCTATTACGCAAGCACATTTCTTTTCTTTTTTTTTCTAGCTTCTATTGATTTTTGTTTATTATATTATTATTATTATTAAAAACATATTTATAGAAGCTCAATGCAACAAGTAGTTCTAAAACTAAAGCCCGACTACTGAATGAAGTCGGTTGAAATGTAGCCTATATTACTCGGGCGATAATAACGAAATGATTGACACCTTATTCATCAAAATCGGATGAATAGTTTAGACGCTACGGTGGAACATACGTAAATACTAACATACATATGTATGTATGTTAGTATTTACGTATGTTCGTGTGTTGTGCTAGTCGGAGGAGCTCGTGGCTAAATAATAACAGCCGCTCGGGTCGATCGTTAGGTTAAACCGTGCTTGCCTAGGTTGGTTTGTGGATGGGTGACCACCCATTACATACCGAGTTTCCTCCGTGCCTCGGAAAGCACGTTAAGCCGTTGGTCCCGGCTGTCATTTGTAGATCTTTGACAGTCGTTTGGTAGTCAGAGGCCCAAAAAGTCTGACAACCAGTCTTACCAAGGGGTATCGTATTACCCGGTAATAACTGGGTTGTGGAGGTCAGATAGGCAGTCGCTCCATGTAAAATACTGGTATTCAGCTGCATCCGGTAAAACTGGAAGCCGACCCCAATATAGTTGGGAAAAGGCTAGGCAGATGATGTGTGTTGTGTTAGTCGGGCTTTAGTTTTAGAACTACTTGTTGCAGACTACTAAAATCATAACCCTTCCTTTTGACTTTGCCGTAGTCAAAAAGACAACATTGTGACTTTTTTCCGTAAGTGGAAAATGGTCAGATGAAAACAAGATATAAGACTTCCACGGAAACATGTTATTGTTTTAGAACACTTCAGTTTTCCTATAACATTTGAGTTATTATATAAATTCCGGCTAATTTCCGTACAGTTGTTATTAGAAGTAAACACGAAGTGGCGACGGCGGAGAAGCGCCGCGCGGCCGCTTCGCTACTCACGATATTTCCCGGAACCGGCGCGTTATCGCTCCTCGCACTTGACTCACAACAGACTGATCTTGAAATGTTTTCATGATCATTGTTGTCTCATTTCTAAGAATCTTGGAAGAACTTGTCATATTAGGCAGCTACCCACAGATCGCGGTGACGCTTTATCATAGTTTATTTATACGCCTACGATAAAAAGAACTTTCCGTCGAGTTTAGTGTTTATTCCTAAATCAACATCTAAACTACGTGATCAAATTCTGATAAAGGACAATCGTAATGAGTATTTGTATCAGAAAAGGGTATCCAATGCTTAATAAGAATAGACTAAGAATATGTGAATGAGTTTTGATAGAGGAATACATATTATAATGGCCAGGTAGTTAGTTACCTAAACATTAGAATATGTTTTCCAAATAACTCGAACAAAAACAAATAAATAATTAAATACCGCAATGCATCGGGGGACGGTATTTACAACAGGTAGATAGCCACGGGTAGAGGTTAGCTTTTGAACGCACGTGTTGCGTTACAAAATCATATATTGACTATATAAGTAGGACGATGGTGAGTAAACGCACAGATCTTTGCGGTACTAAACTAACAGTTGATATTTCCCCGCAAACGTGTTCCCTTGATTATGTTCATAACGTTTCGAGAATATTACGTGATTTGAATAGTGCTGCAGCCTTTACGTAAGTAACTAATGTTAGGCACAGAAATGATACCTACTGCAATAAGTTTAATATCGTGAGACAAACCGGTATAATCTTACTCATTTCATTTCATTTATTCAATAACAATAATAATTGTGTCTGAATGCGTTATATAATTAATAGGTTAAACTAACAGAAAAAAAAACACAACTTAACTAATAATAAATAGAAAATTATACCAACACTAAACCAAACTACATGAATAAAAATCACAATTATAAAAAATTTCAACATAAAAAAGTAAAAACCATAAAAATATTCAAAAATGTCACCAAAAACTTAATCGATTGTCAAAAAATATAATCATAATTAATACATAAAATCCAAGAAAACATGTCATAAAAAATTATAAATTACCACAATGTTCAATAACAATTAATTTAAAATAGAAAATCTCAATTAAAATTCAAATTCATTGAAATATTTTAACATGAAGAAAAACAAAATTAAATTATCATTTCCATAAAAATAAAAAAACCAGCGTCAAAAATTACAATAGTAAATAATTATTACCATTAAAAATCAAGTGTCATAACATCAAGTATTTTTTACAATAAAATTAACAACAACAACAAATTAAACTAATGTCTGTGAGTAATTAATTCATCCACGGAATAGAAACATTTTTCCAGTAAGAAGTTTTTTAGTTTATTTTTAAATACTCCTATTTATAAATACGAAAGTTTATGAGGATGTAGAGATGCTGTACGGATGATTCTTACTCTTTCACGCAAAAACTAATTACGGATTTAGATGAAATTTGGCAGATAGATAGTTTACAACCTGGATTAACACACAGATTATTATTATGTTTTTTTTTTTTTTTAATAAAAAAACAAAATAATAATCTACGTAAATAATTTTACTAGTTGCAAATTATATACTAAAACCTTCGTCTTGAATCAATATATCTATAAAAAAACCCGCATCAAAATCCGTTGCGCAGTTTTAAAGAAGCATACATAGGGACAGACAGACAGACGCGGCGGGGGACTTTGTTTTATAATATGTAGTGATAGTGATAGTGATTATTTTATTACCAAACTCTATGCATAAAGCTAGTTTTAATTAGTTAGAGTATTGCTTAGTCATGGTTACAGTGGTGTGTTTGAGTGGTTACATGGCTACAGTCATAGTTAGTATAATAAGAATGTGTTTACTAACATGAATCGTTCAACACAACATAGTGTGGTGTTAACGCACTGGATAATTCACTGAGCAGGGTACAATCATTTCGTCTTGGGAGTACAACGCACTATGATTCGAACTCCGATCAATATTTTTTTAACTATTTTCGTCCAACAAGCTCTTAAATGTCAATAGTCCCTGGCTTTGTATGAACGACGATAAGAATATTCAAACGAGGGTGTTTTCACGTCATATATCAAGATTACTTCTAAATCTGGGATTAAAATCTTAAAGCGTTTACGTAGAGCTTTTCAAAAGGAAACAACATTTGGACAGCTGAGTTTTTAACTAAACCTTTCATCATCAATTACAGAACTTATTCTACAGTTTTTTACTGAACGTAATTTCATTCATGAAAGCGTTTGAAGGTCTTCCTAACATAATGTTCGCAGGAAGAGGATAGTTTTGCGTGTTTCACGAATGTTTTATAGAAATGCTTGTGATTATTAAACGTTGTTATATCAAACGGATGCGTCGATCGTTTCATGCTATCACGTTGGACGGAGACGTCACGCTTTGGGGCAGCCGGTGACATTATGACCATTATTATATTTAGCTTAGAAATATTCATATCTTTAGTGACTCTTTGGGAACGCGGCTAATTTCTCCGGATGCGCATGAGTATTCGAAATTATAATAAATGACGTACATCAGTTGTGATTTGAATTTTGGGGCATATTAATTGGTTAACGATTAAAACATTGTGTTTTAACGTCGTTCGCCTTAGCTTTTTGTTTTTGAAACTAATGTGTTAATGGCGCAAACTCCTTGTGACTTTAGTATTAAAATCAAAGAAAACTGAAAGGTGAATGGCAGGCTTGTATGGGAATCTCGTACCGCTAATAAAATGTCGTGTTTTGAGATATTTTTTGTTTTAATTGGTAGTTAATATGATAGAAAAGCCCTTTTTTAAATTCTTAGAGTTTTAGAACTTGGGACGTAAAAGTTATAACCAGCCTTATTTTTTAAGGTAATGCACCAGTGTACTTTGGTACGTAGAGCTGCCTAAACATTGTTTTGGTGATAAAGTAAATGTTCTAGGATAGTTTTCGCTATTTTTGTAGCAGGAGCTTAACTCAACGTAAATAGGGCCAGACAATCCGCTGAATTGCTCAGATGCAGTCACAAACTACAATCCAAAACAACAGCAAAGATCTGAAATGAAGTGAGAGACGAGAGATTTTCTTTACCTGTCAATAAATAATTGCCATAAGAACAAAAAAAAAGATTGGTGACGAAAATCATTCCTATCATTAAATCGTTATCTATTAAGATTGTATGCAACAATTATGCTTTCTTATGTACATATAATAGTAAGTGTATAATTATATTTAATGTTATTTCTATGTTTAAATAATTATTTAACATTTAGATTTTTATGTTATTTTACTTATGGCAACATTGAAAAACACAACCGCGTTTAGTTTACGATTTCATTACGTTTAATTGTTAGCATCTTTTTATTGATATTATTAATCAATCCGAAGTTCTAAAAATAGTACACTTACTTGAAAATAAAAGGCTTATTTGCCTTAATAAGTGGTACAAATTCTATAACAAAACAACAAACGAAGTTTGCGGTACGAAACCTGCCGTTCGCATTTAATAATGTTAAGACTGTGAGTTTTGATCAGATAGAGACAAAGTAAATAAAAAATAAACAAGGGCTTTCAAGGAAGCTTATTGATGAAAACAAATATCAAACAGGAAAATCCAAATTGTGATTGTATGAAATATTCCCCATATCAACAACAACTTCACTTAAAATCAATCAGCTGGAAATAGAACACTAAGACTTGTGTGTAGTGTGTGTGCATTCGTGGATACGTTCGCATTACTAACTAATAATATAGTGATTGACATTTTTAGAGCAACATATTCTTAATTAAATCAATGATTGAAGTTTTATTTGATATTTTATATTTAAATCATTAAGTTAAGATTTTAATTATTTTTCAAGAAGTTTTTCTAGCTTAACTTAGCTATTTATCAGTTATACTCTAGATTCTAGTTAATAAATAAATACATCAATTAATTAAAGCTTCTTAAAGAATAGCACTGCCATTCAACGTAGCAATACAGCCAGTCTTCTTGGCTTCAAAAGTTTTATCCGTCGACCGCTATAAGGTCTAGAGGACAACAGTTACTACGCTTTGAAATCCTTCACTACAATATTAATATAAGAGGAAGAATGAGCTACAAGTGGCCTCATGTTCTTGCCAGTTTGAGTGGCTTTCTTATTGTCTGAGGCCATTATTTCGGTGTATTGCCCTAAACTCCAAGTTATTTTCAACGAGCATCTCAGTTTTGACGTATTGAACGAAAACTTAAAACAATATGAATTATACGTACAATAACACAGTCATCGTACTCCTTGTGGGTCACGGAGGGTGCGTGGGCTCACTAACTCTGAACAGAAGTGGCACAAAACTTACATCCTAGATCCAACGTAATCCTCCTTTAGTAATAAAAAAGTTTTGTGGTCCGTCGGATTATATAAGGCCAGCAATATCCACTTGTATCGTAATACTTCAATCGCCAAACGGTCTGTGATGCGTAGAAACCACTTTTATTGTTTGTTGCCGCGGTCTATGAAACATCTGATGTTACTCGCCTAAATTCAAAAACGTAACATTTAAACTGAGCCCATATCGCACATTTGTTAAGCGAAAGTTTTACATGACTCATCGATACTTGACAAGAAGATATATGTGCCAATAACAATAAAAATGGTTCGGAAATCCAATGTTGGCGCGGAGTATCCTTGAGCTGGTTCCGTTTTACATGCGAAAGACTTTTGATAGCGATTTATCTACTTTTTTTTTAATATTTCCTCGTGAAACGATTTGTAAATGTTTGTTAATTGTGTCGTGTGACAAGTGAGATTTTAGTAGACCATTTTTCCTTACAAAAAAAAATTTTTGAAAATTGCGCAGAAATAATTCGTTCAAATACGAAAAATGAAAGTGCTGCTGATTGTTGAGTCTAAAAGTTCGTAATGAATTGTGTTTTAGTGTTACAATTATCGCCCTAATAAATATAGAGTTGTAACGATAATTTAGTTCTTTTGTTTTCTACTTTATAGGTTGGCGTTTTTATACACTCGTAAATTGTTTTATATTTATTGTTAGCATTAACATGGTTACTTCCAAAAACCGTCGTTTGTAATCGCGAACATTCATAAATTATATTGCAATAAATTGTTTTTAGCAATAACAACATGTGCAAGAAAATCTAGTTTTCTCCTTTTCAGTTTATTGCCGTGTCTGGCAGTTGTACATGAACACAGAAAAGGCAGGATGTTGGTGTCCTTACTAATCCAGATAAATAGCTTATTATAATGAGAAACAGCTCCGTCCTACTCCAATTAACACACTAATAAGACCAAAGCACCCGTATATGGCTTTGAACACATTAGGGGTATGAGTAAGGAGCCATTAAGCCGTCAGATTAAAAGAATTTGGTCAAGTGTCACAGATGCAGGCGAGGAGATCAACGCTCTCATTGTGTCGGCATAAGGCAGTGACAGAGAAAATTAGGCTCTGAATTCCACCGATATTTTTGCATGTACGAAGAGCGCGGAGGGCGGGCGGCGTTGCTAGCTACCTACGTATATATAGGATGGCTCGGTGCGCGCCGCCCAGTCGCTCGTCGATGCTCTACCGTGCTCCACGTCACTTTCAACTTCCGTGACTAAAGCATTACTTGAAAATAAAACAATTTCTTTTGCTATTCCTTGGACTCAGAGGACAGTGAATTTCTAAACGTTAAGTGTTGTGTACAGACTGGTTGCTATTTCGTTCACTGTGTGGTGTTTGCCGGCAATTCAACCGACCTGTAGCTGTTGGTCCCGGGACGCCAATACTTTGGATCAGGTGAGCTTTCATTCAACGTTTGTCTCCTTACAGTACTGTAACGCATTGTGATCATGATGCATGTCATTTATTTACTAAGAATCCATTGAGTTACTGTGAGAATAGACTATTATGTTTCCATTCATTGCCGTGATTGTGTGTGACTGTAAACATTTAACATGAATTCATCCGATGGAATACTGGTATTATTGATTAGATGTTGTCTAGACAAATCATTGCATAGTTTTCATGCCTGAACAGCACTTTATTTCTTGTTTACTGTGTAGTTAGTGCCTAAACTGGTGTCAGGGTTTTTACGGCATGCTAGTTTCTTCACGATGTTTTCCTTCACCGAAATAAGTGAATTCATACGCACATGAATCCGAAAAATCAGAAGTGGTTGGGTACGAACTGCACTCTTAATTGATGTAAAAACATTAAGATGTTAGTTTCATCCCAAAATTCAGACTGTTGGAATCATTCTGCATATATTTCGTAGATTTCATTTGTTCATTACCACTTAAGCTTTCAAGTGGGCTTATCATTTCATGGTGCGTGTAAATTGATTAGGCGAATCGTTAACATGTTGTGTGTTACGCACATATTTGAGCATTAAATGGAAATGATAAGCCTTATGACATTCATTCTTAATATTGCATTATGTAGTATAGTATCTTCTAATGATTTTACTATGTGCTGATTATTACAATTCATATTCAAAAGGGAATCCCCGTCAAGTTCTGAGCACGATGACTTTCTAGAAATGGACAGAATTGCCATAACAATGCAAAAGACGGTGTATCAAAACCTACATCGTCTAACCTGGTGTCTGAATTTTTATGGGTCGGGGGGCTTTCGGGACCAGGACCGCGGTCCCGGATTCCCCTTAAATATTTTTGAGTGGTAAAAAGTTAGAGTACAGTGGGTCATGCCGCCTATGGGCCTTTGTCTTGGCTTTAGGTACATGCGGTCGAGAAATATCCTCACGAGGTTTTCCTTCACCGCAAGTGATAATTATACAATATGCACATGGTAGTAGAGCAGCGGTGGCCCAGTGGTGGCGGCCCCGACTTACGAACAGTATAGATGTAGGTCCGAACCCAGACAGGCGCATTACTTTGTGTAATTTATTTCATCACCACTGCTCTCTAAACGGTGAAGGAAAACATCGTGAGGAAACCGGCATGTCCTAGAACCAAAAATTCGAAGGCATGTGACATCTACCAATCCGCATTGGGCCCGCGTGGTGGATTATAGCTCATTTCCTCTCATTGAGAGGAAGCCGTTTCCCAGCAGTGGGAACATTATAGGCTGATGATGATGATGATGATGCACATGGTAATAATGGCAAATGAATAAGATGGGTATTGATAATTCGGTAACCTGTCTTTTGCATTATTATTATGTTAATGTTATCAGGGTCATCATTGGGTTGACTTCAGACGTTTTCTCGCCGGGAGAGCATACATTAATTTTACAGCATCAGCAGGTAGATTGGACATCCATGGATTAATTGGTCTTCTAGCCAGAATTTTCAGATACTAACTAATTCGCAGTCATCTTAACAAGCGCAATTGTTAAGCTTGAGGTCCTGGGTTCAATTCCCAGGTCGGGCAAAGCATTATTGGGTTTTTCCTTCAGGAATTTTTCAGTAGCAGCCACGAAGACTGGATATATGCCCGGTTGATGGCAATAGGCTCGCCCCTATTACATGGGACTTAAACATAACTGGCGGAACGTGGGTGTATTATTAGGTACACCTCAGCCATACCCTTCAGGCCTAACAGTCGTGATGTTATGTTATGTAATTGAAATTATATATAAAACTATAGGTCCTCACCGAACTGGATATTAATCAATTTAATTGGTATCGACATCATAATGCAGCAAACATTTCAGAGAAACGTAATTTATAGAAGAGAAATAAAGAGCTTTCAGAATTTCTCGGAAATCAATCAATTACCTGCAATGTGAAAGAGCTATACAACGAATTTCTGCTGCAGTTTAATAAAATTATTATTGAAAACGGGCGAAGGGTAAAATATTTAATTTCACGGTAAACATTTGTACTTGTTTTATGTACTTAAGTAATTGCAAACATCATTGATTTTGTACTCTGGTAGAATCATTGCAAAGAGTGATCCTTGATGATTTATTGAAAGACTCTTCATACAATGGTAAAAGATTAATGAAAACTTTAAATCTGTACTATTATTATTAAGCTGCAGAGTTTGTTTGGTTGAGCGCTCTAATCTCAAGAACTACTGGTTCGAATTGATTGTTGAATAGCCCATTTATCGAGTAAAGCAAAGGCGAAGGAATATAATATCACACTACGACAAATAGGAGCGGAGCAAAAACGGGGAAAATAAGATTTTTGGACTTATAATTAATATAAGTCTGAAATCGCCAACCCGTCTTGAGAAAGCGTGGTGGTGATCAATGCTCGTGCCTTCTCTGTCTGAGAAGTGGCCTTTGCCCAGCAGTGGGACAGTAATAGGCTGGTATTATTTTATTATTATAATTCGTTTATTCATTTATACACATATTTTTAACATTTTTAAATATTTCTTAATAATACGATTAAAAATATATATATATATATAATTTATAATAATAATATCGCCAATAACAGTTAATACCTTCTATAAGTCGGGTCCCCTAAAAATACTACAATAGTACTTATTTTTAATACTGAGTAACGAGGAAGAAAACATAAAGTTTATTTTCTTTCTCATAACCACACAATTATTATGGTACACCCTATGTACCCTGGTATGTTGTATAGATACTTTTTTTCAATTTTTGCCACCTACAACAAAAATAAATTATTATAATATTCAATTCTATTTTAAAACTTATCACACCCCACGTACACAACTTATATTCGTAAAGAAAACGTATTATAAGTCAGACAGGCAGTTTTCCTTGACAATAACATCATACCTACATTAGATCCAATGAATGCCTTTCAGTAAAAAGGACGCTGGCTTCATTCAATTTATTCGATTGCTACAGATTCATGAATGGATAACAGAAACATTCTAGTCTCCATTGTGAACATCACAACTACTTAACTTTATTTTTGTGTCATCAAAGCTTGTATTATCGTGACTAGAAAGGGAATATCCCTTCACACTAACGGACATTGTATTTATAGGTTCGATACTGTGAAATAATGTAATGGAAAATAATATATTATATACTATTACTTAGCAACATTCCACACCTAGTAACTAAACTCGCGTACGTGTAACATATGGCCGGATATAGGATTATTCGGTCAGACCATGTAATTAAATTCATCTTAATTAACTAACACGTAGCCTCTGTTGCCGAGTGTCCTATGAATTTTTCCGAGACCAGTAATTGGCTCGTCATAACAGAACCTTGAAAAAGAGCTGAAAAGCCAATTAAACATATAACGTCCCAACCGGTTACCATCCAATTAAGAACGGGAACCATTTATTCTCATTGTGTTTAGAGCCGGACTAAATACACATGTCCACTTCGAATAATTGGGCCGAGTTATTTCCCCAAATATTTTGTTTCACATGTAATTAAGAAATACAGCTGACATTCCATTTCCTTAAGTCAAAGTCGCGTTAATGAAGACTGGAGACTGAACACTTCCGGTCGAATGTGATCGATTCCGTACTTGACATTGCCAAATATTCCAAACGTTGTGATGCTCACTCACATAATATAGTTCATCTTTACGTAGGCCATACGCGAACATAATATAAATATTTTGCCTGTCCAACTAACGTCAGCGGTCACTATCGCTCATTCTCACGTGAATGAAAAGTTTACCATTAACACGTCTCGCGCAAAGCTTCTGATGTAATGTGGAAAAATTATGAATCAAAGCAGGTCTGAATCATTAAGAATGAGCAGTCCACACGTGGTTGATTCTAAATTCAAATCAAGTTTACAGATCTCTTTAGAAAAGAAGATTTATTTTGACATTGATCTGATTTAAAAAATCTCTTCGTACATCGTTAGCACAATGTTGCAACCATAATGCCCAAACTGTTGGTGTACTTGACCCAATAATATTTTGTTCAATGTAAACGGTAACAGCTGTAACGATCACTTGCGAAACCGTTATTGTTAAACACACTGAAAAGTTCAATGTTAACTGAAAAAAGTTTATTTATTCAAACGGTACCGCGTTAAAATGAAAACAGATGAATTGGAAATAACGCATTACGATTTACACAAACTTTAAACTTGACCCAGTTATCGTTTTAACAATACTACTTCTAACCCAGTTATGAAAGTTGCACAACGTTTGGCGACTCGCATTATGTTACCGTCAAACTGTAAATTGGGCTAACGAGGAGTTTCGAGTATCGCTTGATCATTTTTGTAATGTCGTCCTTCGCCTACATAGGTAGCTAACGATCGCGCCGCATACCTCGTATGTTTTCGGAAGCTTCAAAATAAAGTAATGGAAGATTCAGTCTTTAAATAATTCAGTAATATAGGAGTAGCTTGTGGAATTTTACAATAAATCCGGCACGAATTGATCACGCCTTCCTCTACCTATTCAGAAGCACGTAGCAACAGACGTGTTTATTTATGATAAAATATACAGTGTTCGTTGAGCACAAGTGGGATTAATATTTTTCCACAACACATGGAATAAATACACTATTAGAACTCGTATAATATAGTTCCATCTGCACAATTTCACTAGAATACTACCATTGAATTTTTAAAAGCTTATCGAATTAAATCACTTAAACTGCTCATAGAGAATAATTTGTTACAGCATATTTACTCTTTCAACACAAGTAAAATATGGGTGGATACATATCACATAATGCTTTTAAAACATCATTATCAATGATTTGTTGCTTTCAGTAAATGACGAACGCGTAAAAGGTTTTAATTTTACGTTGTTTGATTTGTAACATGTGTGTGAAATAATGGAAGCACTTTCAGTAAAGCAATTCGCGTAAAACAATCAAATGATAGACAAAGTAAGTAAATACAGTTCGTTAATCATCAAAGGATTCGAGAGCAGGCGTTTAGTAATACGGTCCGATACCTGCTGAATAATTAGAAAATATCGGCCTAATTGTTTTCGAGATAAAGTTCAGATTAGTATTTTAATAACCAGAGTTTTTAATATACAAGTTTTGGGTAAACACGCGCCAGGTGTGGACGGTCGAGTTAGGGACAGCATTGAAACTTTCCTATCGACGCCGACGCGTCGGTGGAACGGTTCACTCGTAAATCTCTTAGTATTAGTACAGACGGATTACGGCTAAATTGCACTGTTTTTGTGTTTAGGGTTTTAATAAGTTTATAAATATAAATAGTTGAACATTCTCAATAGTGCGCCCACTCTAAGTTCATAAAGAGCACTGACATCGCCCATTCGAGAAAGGTCAAGTTTTATGTTTTAAGACGTTTCTAGAAAACCATCGTTTAACATTATACGTTGATTGTTTAAAATATTGAAAATATCAGGATTTAGTATGTAATAAAGCTATAGAAAATCTATGTTCTAACCAGTAAACAGCTTCATACATTCAAAAATATTTATGTTCCGCTCGGATATGAATAATAATATTGTAATATTCGATATCATAATGCTGTGGATTACTCAACTTATATACAGGATGGAGTGGGTGTTTTAAACAAAGGGAAATTTTCTGCGTTATTTTCTGTTTTGCAACTCTGAAAGTGACACTTTAGAGGAGAGTTGTTGACTGCGCCCATATATAAAACATGACACTAGTTCTGCGTTGAATGAACACGTGTAACGCAACTATTAATTGAAACTTCAGCACGCGAGCCACGCTTGGAACGAAAAAAAAGTTAGTGTCGGACATTGCAAACGCAAAAAATGGGCACGTTTTCAGCGCCGCTCCCTTCTCATTTAAATAAACCAAAATTTTACAATTTATTAAACATAAAAGACCAAGTTAACTATTTAAAATGAACCAAAAATATGTTGAAATATAAGCAGCCACTCAGCACATAGAAAGAAAATGCGGTCTCTTTGATCAGATCGCAGTTTTCAGTATCAATATTCCATGAGCTTATAACTTGAATAGAATTATGTCAGCGGCACCTTTAGGTCTCAACTCAGGTAAGCGAGCCACGATGCTAGATGACCCGGTCACAGCTCCGTGCGGGTCAGGAGAGGGTCACCGTGATCCTGGGGGGCGTGTTCGTTACCGGGCATGACCACGCTACCATATTACACGAGATAAAACGGACTCTAGTACAAATAAAATTTTAATTTTGTTTCAAAGTTAATTCATAACGAATCAAAAAGTCCTTCAAACATTTAAGGATAATAACGACTCATACAAAGTAGCAAATCTTATTTACATTTTCCTGTATCACAGCTTCTTTGAGTGTCGACCAAAGTCGTTTTGATTTTCTCCATGTTTTTACAGTTCAATGAACGACCTTTTAAATGACTTGTTTGTGACGGTCTCTGATCGCATACAATTTAACTTCAAAACACAGGAATCACAATGTTGCTAAATACAAAACTATACAATATCCATCAGCAGGTGGGGTGAGGCACACGTGTAAGTGAGAAATCGATCTGTTTATTTCAACACCAAAAACAATTGGTTCATATTCCAGCTGCGCACTCACTCGGCTATTTTTATTTATTTGTATAGAATTTTATTCAGGAATTTGACCTACCTTTCGGTGTAAATGACGACGCGCCGGCAAGATTTTATTGCAAATAAGTGGCATGAGCTTTTTCGTTTTAAAAAATGCTGTTTAGATTACAAAACTCATATAGCACGGTACGAAAATCCCTAAAACCTGTTAAAAAGGACCATAAATGTACACATATCGTAGAATCGCTAAGTTAAATCCTAAAACATTAACATTAATGGGTGCTCGTTTTAGAGAGCTATCAAACCTATTTGGCCGAAATACTCCACGTCGAACCAACGACATAGAAGTCAACGGCCTCATCAAGAGACATACAGACAATTGCAGACGTAAACACTGTATACGATCCGTAACTGTTGAATCCCTGAGGCACTAAATAATTGATTAAAGGCCATTTTCTATAACTTACTTACGTATAACTTCCCGTTAATATGCCTACGTTTCGTAGCTATCAGTATAAACAAAGTTAGCTTGAAATATACTATCCGCGTCGGCTACCTGTCACTTGATCATAGAAAAATCAAAAAAAGCTTTTCTGTGACGTTTTGTTTCTAACCATCCGTAAGCTAAATGTCAAACAGACAGAGATAGCAACCTAACGATACCTGTCGGTAAGTTATTGAAATTGGCCGTAAGCCACTATTTTATTTACTTTGCCAATCGTTTAGAGGTACAGGGTTTTCACGGATACGTGCTACGCCGTAGCAGGTCTGTGCTACGGCGTAGTAATTTTGAAGACAGATTAAAGGGTTTATATTCCACTCACAAATTAATTTTACTTTGTTTATTACCTTTTGTTTTGTTCACAAATCATCTACCATTGTACGTTTTCATACATTCATATAATGCTGGATATTTCTCGCACGTGTGGACATAAAATTATTAGGATAAATATGTTTCAATGGCAACAACCGTAAACATAGCAATTGTACTAATTATTTTATTTATATGTCCTGCGCAATATTACTAGCTAACATTGTAAATGTAACAACGTTACAAAATGGTTACAAAAACGTCCGCTGGTACTCATTTCTTACGGAAATGATGTTATCTCACCGAAAATATTCCTCTCCTATTTCAAGAACTCGGTCATGAAAATATTAGCGTAAAGAAAATATTTTTATGAAAAATGGAACTTGGTTTTGACATTATCTCATTTGATGGTAGGCTAGATAACCAGCCCAGACGGAGCAGACGTACCCTGAATGTACTCGTTATGACTCAAGGAGATCTTACGAATCTGCTCTACATTACAAACTTTGGCTGAAGTTTCCACCTTTATACCTGCGCATATAAATAGAGCACTTTCATCTCTCATAATTCTGAACATCTCATTTACATTCCCTAAAGTACCTTGGTACTCAGTACTTGGTACTTGTCCAGAACGAGAACAATGAATAAATAATTTGAGTCATGAACTGGTATTTGAGCTTAAACTCGTTCACTAGGTTTATTATCGAGTTGTTTGTTGTTGTTGCCTGATATACCACGAAGTGGCCAATCAAATCGTAAAATTAAATGCCCAGCTTTGTGGCAGAAACAACATCTCTTTACTTTTATGTTCAAAAATTAGGTCTGTTTGCACATAATGAACTAGAATGTGAACACATAACTTTTGTTACTTTTTCACCGTGAAATAATAAACTAAACCAACTGTGTAAGATAATACGTAACGTACTCAAGTGCCCAACAGGCTTAACGTGTGAAGTTTCGTCCTTCTACGGCTGCCGAACACGAGTCTCGGCAGCCGAGGACTCGACCTTGAGTAAATCACAATGACTTGTCAATCCCTTGTTTCATAGCGAAGCTATTTATCATAGTCGACATCAGTGTCAACAGCTGTAGGGGTCCTTGGCAGACAACCTTCTAACAGGGAAATTAATAGCCGTAATCTTCATGAGCTGGCGATTTGTTCCCAAGGTCATGTCCTTTGGTCGGGTCCCGCGGGTAGCGCGACCTTGTATTGATACCGGTACATGCACCATTTGGCGGTGAAGGCCGCAAGGCCATACGTCATCTCAAGGACTCCTGTAAACGTGTTACGTAACATCGGTGAAGTGCTTGATCAAGTTGCAAGGGCTTTTATGAGTATGATTTATGACTTTTCGAAATCTATAGGAGTATATAGGCTTTACTACATACATTATTCATCTTCACTTACCTAGCCTTTTCCCAACTATGTTGGGGTCGGCCTCCAGTTTAACCGGATGCAGCTGAATACTAGTATTTTTCATGGAGCGACTGCCTATCTGACCTCCACAACACAGTAGTACTGTGTAATACGAATACTACATTATGTATACCTACATTATTAAAGGCACATAAAGTTTCACTGCCATGGAAATAACGGGTTACTTAACTTTGTTAACTTTTCGTCCTAATGGATTTGAAACCACTATATTAGATTTAGTTAAACCATGTATTTAGTCTTGCAATGACTTAGGAGCGTGATATTTGAAAGTGTTAGCGTTACATCCCACACATTTGGCTATAAGTCTGCAGGGCACAGAATGGGCACGTGGGCAGAGCTCCCACTGGAACCACTTTCTAAATTGATAGTCTGTGTTTTCATAGTGTGAAATGCGTGTATTAATAGAATATAGTGCTTAGTGAATACAAAAGATTTCCGCCGGCTATTTATAACTTACTCCATCAATACCGGTGGGAGTTGTCGGAAATAGCTGTCTGTGGTTTGTGGTTACAGCAATATCTTTGCGCTATTGTAAACTGGACCTGAAGCAGAACATTTATGCAAAGCCCATGCTCGGTACAGCTTTTGCTGAATATCTACAAAGTTTCTGATAGTTTACTTCTTAAATTCACTAGCAATAATGATAACATTTCCAAACACCAATACCTCGATACCAATTCGAGAAAAAAGTCACGTAATAAAATGGCAATAAATATAACATTGCAAAACCAATATTGGAGACCTTCACAGTGGGTGAGAACAAAGTCTGCAAGTTGATATCAATTTTCCATACTGTTGGATAGTAAACAACGAGACCAAACACTCGCCCACGGAAAGCGGTTTTTGATAAAACTCATAACTTTCTGCGTAAAAATACATTGAGTTTATTGCACAAGCTTATCATCATGACAACTCCACGCGACTAGCAACTAGCCTAAGTCATATTATATGGCAACACTCATATTTTATCACAGCTTAAAATTAACATGGTACTTATTGCCAAAAAACTGCACATAATTATCTTCTACCTTAGGAACAGAACGAATGCCAGGTAGGTATGTTTCCATTGCGCACTTTGGTATCTTTTCAAGTTTTTCGCAATCCTCTTATTGACGTAGGTTTATCAGTAATGTCTATTCTTGTTGATCATTAGTGAATGTATTTTTTACTTTATGGAACAGATTAAAATAAATATGATTGAGTTTCCATATTAAAAATTCCTGCAATGCCCGCATTCCAATTATTTTTATATAATAACTACCTACAGAAATTATTTATAAAACACGGAAAGATAATTTAAAACTGGATATTTCTGGCACCACGGCGCGACTGAACGATATTATTTGGCGCCAAATGTAAATAAAAATGGCGACGTGTCGCCACTGATAGGTACATTAATCTGGGTGAGGTATCAAAAATGTTAAATGCCACGTTCTTCAAACGCGTGGGCCTATGTTTTCTCAAGTCGGGATGCGTTTTCTTTTGATACTATATATTATTTATGTATTTCCATTAATATATTTAAAAGATAAATGCATCGTTCAAGAAATCCGATACTTAACTACGAGTGTTCATCATATTATTACATGTAAAATGGGCACACGATGACAATGCTAACTGATATTTTCAGTTCATATCAGATCAAGCTCAAGATTGTACAGAAATGCATTATTTTTGTGTTGCAGAAATTTATGGCTTTATATGGTTGAGAAATGACGAATAAAAAGATTTCATGAATCCAATACACTGAATTGAATGTATTGGATTGAATCCAATATATTGTACCAATTTTAATAAAAAACACTACGTTATTTGTATGTTACATTAAAATTGTATCACAAGTTGAACAGTTTTGTTTTTATGTAATAAAAATAAAGTTATATAAGCTCGAGGAAAATGGACATTGTAAACAATCGTAAGCTTTAAACGTGGTCGGTGAGGTGGGAGGCGTCACAAACATAACATCAAGTGCGTGTTGATGGTAAACTTTATTCAATGAAGCATGCTACGTCACTACGTGTTGTTTACGATACCTACGAACATAGACACCGCTGACGTTGATAACACCTGCTCATCGCTCATCTAACATACACTAGACATGCATGTGTTACATTTTAACGCGTGTGTAAAAATTACACGATATTTACAAAATTCTAAAAGTAATCCTACTCAAAATAAACTCTTATACAAATAATGCAGTTTCTTGCCAAAATTAAAATAAAAATATTTTAAAGATCTCCCTTGTTTATTATTCGATTTAAAAATAATAATCAGCAAAGAGCGAATATCAAAAAATGTTTGAGATGAATTTATATAACTAATAGGTGAATGTTTTTGTTTTCAATTCCGTATTGTTGTCAACACAGTGGAGCGTTTGATTGGACATCGCGGTGCGTTCTAGGGTTATTCAACCAGCCGGTGGGCAGCTGCTGACGCATAGCGGCGAATCCAATCTATAAATATTTCCGAACATGTCTACATGTCGCGCGTTTTTGTTATACGCAGTTCCTTTTTATCCTCCCTGAGTTCAAATAAATATCAATAACAACAGGGTTGTTTTGCAATCACACTGCTAGGACCCAATTAAAAGGTTGTATTTCTTCTCAAGGTCAACAAATAAAACGAAGAACGGCGTAGAATTCGCAATTTGTGTTTTGCGATTTATTTACCGACCTTTCTTTTGTTTGCCGGTCAACTGAAATCTTTGGCAGAGATTAGGATTCAGTGTTGTGTAAGAAAGCTGTTGAAAACAATGTTTCCTGTCATTTTTCAAATGTCAGTGACCATCTGTTTAATTGACGGCGGAGATGAGTCAAAGGAGTTCTTTAAATCTTGCATGAAATCTAATCTAATCTTAAACAAATGTGCGCTGACGTACGTGACCGTAGAGCACGGTCATTAGCAGCCGGACGTCATAGAGCGGCGCGGCATGCGGCGTAGTGCGGCGTATTGCGTCCGTACTGAATGAAACTGATGCTCGCCAACTACCCGCCGCGTGAGCTTATCTCACCGTGATAAAGCGCTGGAACCGACTCAAATGATCATTAACACCAATTTTGTAGGATAAAGGTTATCTCGTGGGAAAACGTAATAACAGGGTTGATCTTCTAACGAGAACAAGTATTAACTTTCTTCTTTTGTTTTAGTTTGTAAGTTGTTCTCCAACTCCCTAGACTCGTGGAAATATCATGCTTGAAGTTTTTGTTGCTAACTGTTTTTATTAAATATTTCTTTGTATTGTTTCAGATTAGACGCAGATCGCCAAGCATGAAGGACGAGCGTGCCAGTATGCCGCGCATACGCATAGCCGTCATTGGCAGCTCTCGAGTTGGCAAGTCCGGTAAGCAAATATAACGTGCTTCATGCAATGTAACATTTTAATAGTAAATATAGAAAAAAAAACATTTTTTTTTGGACGGAAATTTTGTCAAAAAAATGTTTCGGAAAATTCCTTATCAACTGCTTTAACTCAAGCGACCCAGATATCTGAGAGTGCCTGTCATCATTTGATGGATTTCATGTTCCGCGAGATCATAATCCGATATTTTCCGCTTACTTGGGTGAAACTGAATACTTTACTTTTCCATTTTCAATTTAAAACAAATTGTACGTAACCCAAAATTTCCCTAGGGTAGAGAAAAATGTTAAAATAAAAACAACTGACATAAATGAATTGACAGGTACTTACTTACCTACTTTTTGTTTAAAAAAACAACAGTATATTTATTTTATTTAGTTAACCTCATTTCTCCGTTGAATTGCGAAGCTCTTGACACTTCAAAAACGTACCACAGCGAAGTACTAACATTAAACAATAAACAAAACTTCAATTACAGTAGATACCTTGACCGAATATGTTCAGGTCTCCGACCTAGATGTCGTTACATAAGCCGAGCTGGGCAACAGCCCACTGACCTATTCTCCTTGGTGATGTAACACTAACATGTTGTACTAATACATCAATGTGTTACTGAATACATTTGCAGCCACTCACAAACGCTGTACCAAGAAACTGCGACTGAATTTCTGATTTTCCAAACATTTGCATACTACCAAATGGAAACAGTTGTAAGATCTCTAACAGGCAAACAAATCCTAGTGGGTTTCGTAGAAAAGTTATATTTACGAGTAAAATAATTCAAACCAATTTGGTTTATTAACAATTTCTTATCTTTGTTACAGCTCTCATCGTTCGGTACCTAACCAGGAGATACATCGGAGAGTATCACTCCAATACAGGTTGGTTAAATTCCCCATTTATCACAAGATAGCACTGGGTAGGTCGTATCCGTCAGAATGCTTATATTACGCCTTGGTTTCAGATCTCCTCTACAAACAAACGGTGCCGATAAACGGCACTCCAGTGGACCTGGAAGTGATCGATGTATCCGGTTCCGATAAATTTCCAGCTGAGCAGGTAAATAAATATCCCATTCAGTGTTTTATTTTTTTTCAAAGTCTGGCTCTCAATAAATCACACATCATAAAATATTTTTAAATCATATGCATAGTGTTTTTAAGAATATTTACGTATAGTTATTGACCCTCTGCCGCTATGACTAACATAGTTTTATGGTTGTGATCATAACACGAACCATCGTAAACTTTAACCTTCGCTTTGACCAAAGCACAGTATACTCAGTTTCAAAGGTACCCTAAAATAACACGTGCACTGAGGATTAACCAGTAGCTGGCTAGTATATGAATAGGTTAATACCCCGGGACCTTGCCCATTGCTCACCAATCTTCACCTTCACAGAATTAAAGTATAACCTAAACAACGGCCGGCCTTTAGTTTCTAAACAATAATAAGTACACAAATCAGTGAGATTAAGGATGTCGAGTATTTCGTAAGAAGGCCACATTTTTGTAGCTATTTTAACTGAATTCTTGTACACTTTTAACTCGGTTGTAATATTTGATTACCAGCACTACAGATTTACATAGAGGATCGTCGAGTAGTAGAGAGGTTCGTCGGTATATTTATAACTTCATGACATGCTTCGGAAATTACCACCAAAGCAATAGCCACCAAAGTAGATTCTCAAACACCCTTAACTTTCTAGTGTCTACATAATTTAAGTATTAATCAACGGTAAAGGGTAATTTAACACCACATTAACGTGAAAATTAGACACTGGCGCGTTAACTACCCACAATACATCAAAGCGTATACCCAGAGGTTTATGCACCCTTCCGCAAACACATCGCGCGGCTACCGGTAGTGTGAAGCCGCTTTATGATCCGACAAATGGGTTAATGTTTCAAATAATGCTAGTAGTTAGCATGGAGCTGCTCCATGAGCTGCTCTGGTGACCCGCACCGAACATCATGACTCATCATGTTTACATATTACACATTATTAATAGTACCACTAGCATGCGAAAGTAGTGATTGTCAGTTTAACATTTTTAGAACTCGAACGACGACCGAACTAATCTGGAACTCGTTCTGAAGTTTACACAAATATTGTTCTAGACATCCTTAAAATAGCTGTTTTGAGATTTTGTTGAAAATACCCAGCTTTATGAAAATAAGCAAAGCATCTTGCAATTCGTGAAAATAGGTTTTGACTGTGGGTTGAGCGTGAATGGACGAGATTGTACGAGGATTTAGTTTGATAACTGTCACAGTTGGTCCAAAATTACAAGGGTTCTTGCGCAAATTATAAAATTACATAAGTATGAGAGAAGAGCAAAACATTAACAAATGCGTTGTTCGTGCCAAAGTGGGTAAAGCAATAAACTTTGACCTTGTAGGAAGCCTTGCCTTTACATTTCAATTAAAACTTTTACGTTTAATGTCCTTACCAAGCAAAAATCTTAGTGAATTGAATCCATAATATTCTCCGCTGACAGATTAATTCAATTAAAAATGCTGAAATATCGATATAAGAATTGACTAACCTAAAACATCGCTTAACTACGTTTTGAATCAACGGTGAGAGTTCCATTTTCTGAACGTAGATAGGTCGGTTTATTAATTCTTGACGTCAAATCAATTTCCTGTTTACTGATCTCACAGTTTCGTCCGACATTATAAACAATTTTCTGTGGGTATGTCGACAACAATGAGCGTCCATAGCCAACGCGTCGTGAGCCGTGTCCACGGCACTGACGCGTGGGAGCGCCCGTGAATCGCTGCAAGGCTAATTTTAAGCCGGAATGTTGGCTCTGAAAGTCTGAAGACGCAATTAAAAACATTCTTCTTCGTCTAGTCTCCTTTGCGCAAAGAGCTTATATCAATTTGTTTGATGAAGACTTAAAAAGCGCTTTGCCAAAATAAACAGCTTTATTCTGTTAGTCTTCGTCTAAACTTTACACCAAAAATGATTTATGTCCCCCTTTTTTAACCTTCTCATGACGCACTCTTACGGTTATGAGACTAAAATTGTAAACCGTTAAAACTTAAAAGGCTGTAGTCTATTATTTTTAAATGAGACTAAAATGACAACTCGAACTCGCAAGCGCAATAATATGAGCTTTAATTAGCTATCAAACGTTAATATCGGTCGCAGATGTGACCTATTAAGATCTTCCGTAAGGATTGGCTTTAAATTATATCGATTTATTGCACCTCTTTTGAATCTCCACTAATATAACGTAGTAGCTATGCGACATAGATAGATGCTTTCACACAACACTTTCACACACCTACTTCCGTCATCTAACATTTGATATTATCATGTCAGACTAATTTAGACACCTTCTTGGCACTTTTTAATGTTGTTGTTGTTTCTTGTTCTAGATTCAATGGGCCGACGCCTGTCTGCTGGTGTACTCGGTGACAGACCGCAGCAGCTTCGAGTATGCCACTGAGGTGCTGAATGCACTGAAGCGCGCGCCGACGAGCAGTAGCCCTGCGCATGGGCCGGCCGGCTCCTCGGCGCCCATGCCACTCGCACTGCTCGGCAACAAAATAGACCTAGACCACTTGAGACAGGTCAGTACCTAATAAATTACAACCCAATTCGATTACGTTTCCACAAGCTTTCAGGCTAGTATATTACAGCGCATGGATTCTCATAATTCTTACGCGATTACGTCGTACATATGTGAATTTGCTCGTTCATAAACAATCACAATAATTTAGACGGGAAACGTGTTGGGACACAGAGTTAGTTAGTTATATGAGGTGTGTAAAAGTATGCACTTTTTCTGTTGATTTCATCCAATCGTTACGCCTCATTAACAGTCATGTTCTTCGTCTGCGACACGAGTCAGTGAAATTTTAGTGAGCATATTAGTTAATATCAAAAATTATAAATATTCCTATAAATAAAGAGAAGAGATTTAAATCTACTCGCTTGAAACTTTTGCTAATAAATCGATAACTTATGAGAGTGCATGTGTACCGAAAAAACTTCTTTATTTTAGTTTCTATATTTGAAACGAAGTTGTCGTAAATCTCTCTGTTTGTTGTATGTAAACACGTCATAATAGAAAAAGCTCAAGTAACACCGATCACAAATCAAAGCGTGAATAGGAATCTCTTACTCCTTCCTGCGCAATATCTTCAGTTATTTCTAGATTATTTGTCGAGATCGTCCTTCACCTTTCAACAATATGCCAACTGATATGTGGGATTACCGTCACGATTATATAACAATGCGTACATTAATAATAGACTGGATGATTGACATTTCATTTGATTCCTTTATCACTGTTTAGAAGATCTAGTTTTGGACTGCTACTGTGATAAAGATAGAATACAGTTTCAGGGGCAAATCATTTTACTCTAAACAATGTTTCAACCATAACATTGAATTTCTTCATTTCAAGTAACACGTGGAGAATTTACCACGTCGACATTATCATAAAGTAGAACTACTCATTCTATTCAACACCACTACGACAGCCTGTGTTATGAAGTTTCGACGTCGTCGCCTCGTAGAACAATGACGCGAGACAGTCTTGTCTATCACTGTTAAGTCTTTGGAGCTCGCACTCTATGGAAAATGTATATGTACAGGTGACATAACAGACTGCTTTTGTCATGATGTGATGCTCGGTTGGAAACCGTATTAACACAGAAACTTATGTCAAAGAAAATGTGTATATTTTAGTGGCACTGAGGACTGAAGGCCTAGTAATAAGTTGGGATTTAAAACTAAGCTTTACAGCTAGGAGACGCTTACAGATATGCTAACTCAACATCCTCGCATATTCCTGACGTAGTCAGTAGTTCCGCTTTTTTATGAGAAAACGTTTCCTTCCAATATAAAAATAAACCTTAATAAGTATCAAGTTTGTACAGCGTTATAGTCCCCTAGTGACAGACCAAGAGACAAAGTAGGTAAACGAGATAATTATATTTTCCTCGAACGAAAGCCGATAGATACTTCAATAAAAGTCCTCAAATTAAGTACAGATCCTGACCTTGTTTCATTTTGTTTACAGAATTTACGCAATATAAACAACTTTGTAAAGTTTACTTTGAATTAATTAATCAGTAACAACATTCCTGATCTGATATTATCCGTTGTTCCAACTTTGTCGTTAGGAGCCTTTAACATCGATCAGATAAAAATAACTTTCAGTGACGTAATCTCACCTAGATATTGGCTTGGAGTAAGCTCTCACGTAAAATTTGTATGAAAATTTAGGGTCTCTAGAATCCTTTATCGCCATGACCTACTAAAACCTGTGACGTAGGTGGTTACGGTAGTTGGGAATTATGTATCTTTTCAGTTTTATTAATCATATTTTTCTTTGTCCTCAGGTCTCCACCACAGAGGGCCTGGCCATAAGTGCCGCTCACGGCGCCTCCTTCAGCGAGTTCAGTGTCGCCGACAACTCGGGTGACCTCTACCGCTGCGTGGACCGCTTACTGGCCGAAGTGCGCACACCACAGCGCACGCGCAAGTTCTCCGTCACGAAGATGCTCGGCTCCCTAATAGGTAAACATAATTTCCTGTTTGACCAAAGTTCACTCGTATATTTCCATGATTACGGTCAGATTCGTCTATTAACAATATTCGTTATTCAAGTAAGCCGTCCTAGATCATATAGCAACAGATATATTTACAAATCCAATGCCAATAATAGTTACTTATTGTGTGTTGTGCTGAGTATTACTAATTTTGTCCTTTTTCTTGTTACAGGCGGTGGTGGCAATAGCCAGACCATGCGAAGCGGGTCGATGGTGGCCTGCCCGCGCGTGCCCGCCCCGTCGCGGCCGCCGCTGGCCGCCGCGGCTCCCTGACCGGCGAGCGCGCCCGCGCATCGCGCGCGCTGATGCCTCGCCGGCGCCGGCGCAGTCTGGCTCGCCTGCCTGCCCGTGCCCGCTCGCTTCGCACCGATCTCGCCTCTGTCCGCTACCATCATATGAACACTGAACAGTGACTGACGTGCGTGATGCTGCGCCCTTACTCTGCTGATCTTGTGTGGAGCTCGTGGACTTATCTCACCAAAGAACAGATACACTAGTCAATATTATTATAATGTGCATGTTACGAGTGCACGTTGTGAGCCTTTATTAAAATGTATGCTTGAACAGCATTGTGTCAAAACATCAAGTGAATCAGTTTTATGAATTTTGCAGATGTTGAAGGAAGTTTGACAATAATTGCTAGAATATTGGAGAGCTCGATGAAGTGTTTTACTCAGGTATCGATGTGCCAAAGATCTGCTAATATTTACTGATTGGCGAAAATATTACTTACCTACATAAACGTAAGAATTATAAATATTTATTAACTCAGTAATTGAATACTCATTCGCATAATTAATAGTAATATCAAGATAGCCGTACTTTGTCTGTTGTATGTTGATGGTTATGAAATATCTATAGAAATATAAATTTCAATCAAATTAGTATATTTTGTAATATTAATGTGTAAAGCGCATGAGTACCTTCCAGAATATTCACATCTTCACGATGAGGTAGCTGACTATCGCTCGCTGTTTGTATACTATGTGTACCTTCCTATGCGTATGTTACATATATCAATTTGATATCTACGGCCTAATATTTTCTACTTTTTCACAGTATTATTATTAAAGTAAGTCTTGACGTGTAAGCTAAGAACTTACACTTTTTATAACTCCTATTTCACCACGTCCCAAATAGTTTTCAGGAAAGCCTAAACATATTTTGAAATTGAAGTGATTTTTGTTTGACTATATTGTGTAGTTTAACTGAAGGAGTGGTGAAGTGAGGATATATAATATCACATTTTGATAATTGTTGTAATAGAGTGTACCTACAGTCTTTATAAACTTCTAATTGTTACTACAGATTTTACCAAAATTTTGAATGTTTAGCATTGTTGTACACAGTATTGCTATATACAAATATTATTTGTACTAAATCTATAGTCATCTTCTAGTCATAGAATAAGGGCTGTGAAAAGACATTTTGAATGTTCGGAGGAGTGATATAAGAGACGGTCTGAAACAATGTAGTAACAAGTATCTACGTGTATTCTGTGAAATGGGATGTAGTAATAAATATATAGGATGGATATAGTATGATTAAACTTGTAAATAATATGAAGCAAAGATTTGGGGGTGTGATATTGTTGTAGATTACGAGAAGCCGCCGCACACAGATTAATGTAATTAGCAAAATTAAAACTATCAACACTTAAAGATATGTCATACATTATGATATAAGATGTAAATTAGAAATTGTATAAAATGTTCGTGCGGCGGGGAAGTTGTAACGTGAATGCCTTACCTTGATTTGCAAAATTATTACTAAGGCAGAGAGGGTACTAGGCATGTTGCGTTACGCGTAGAGCCTACTACGGGTGCTACGAACGCTACGGCTACGAAGTCTTCGCTACGCCACATTACCACCTCTTGATCCTAACTGCCTAGTACGTTTCCAGTCTTATTGTTGACTATTCCATATTATATTGAAGAGAACAGAATTGAGGAATGTAAATAAAAATATATTGTACATTGTTAAGGGGACTCAAATGTCGGAACTGATTGGAATAAGTTGTAAATAATTTTAATTGATTAGCTTTAATAATATTAAACGTTTATAATAATTATTTTATGTTTGAATTTTTCTCCTCTTGTTTCCATTTAAAGATTGGCAGAAAATCCTTTTCTAATACGGGTTCGACTTGTATGATGCAAGTGACCGTCACATTTCTAATGAATGCTGCGGACAAACGAAAAAAAACACATAACTATTAGCACTAGTCACAGTAAATTCCACGGTTTTATTCATGAATATCACATGCTAAATGAAAAACCATAAATAACTAGGAATACACGTGTCGGACACTCCGCACTAGAACGTGGGTACTATTAACAGAATGAAATGGCACGCCAAACATTTAGAGCATCCTCAAAAACCTGAATTTATAAATCAAAACACAATCAAGGTCAAAGAGCTACTTAAAGTGACCTATAATTGCAATTTAAAATAACTATTGGTAACACAAATCAAAGCTACAGTGAATTAACGAGAGCATTGATTGATACACAAAATAAACCATTAGGTGTTAATAAAATAAAGAGGAATTGCTTGTAAACTACAAATGTAGGTGAGCATAATAATATTTCTTGGAAAGTAGGAGTTTCCATGACTCAAAAGAAAAGAGTGGTCCATTATATACGTATATACTTTGAAACAGCTTTATGACTGAAACATATGAATGAATGATGAGACATTCTGGTCCAATAACTACTAGTTATGAAAACAAACACATGTATTATGTATCTAGTTCTAGAAAAAAGAATTACAAACATAATAGAAGTTGGTCGTCACAACTCATAGAAAATTATCTACACAACTTTTTAATTTATACTTCTTATAAAGACAAACTGACAGGGAAATACCGTTACCTCACATATATAACATATAATATAATCTAAAAGGATTATAAATCCACTACAGAATGATGGATGCGAATGTTTTTTATCTCTCGTTTGGTCGTATTTAGTTAACCCAGTTGAAGATACGCCATATAAATTATCTTTGCGGAGAATTAAGGCGCGGACCACAGATCATAGAACTTTTGTTTCTATGATCTGTGGTGCGGACATATAGGGCAAAGAAAATAAACAATAGAACAGAAATAAGATCTACGATTTGAGATTATGTAGTTTTTTTTTTACATCGATAGCAATACAAAAGTATCCCTATACTATTTATGGCCTGTTGGAGTGGACTATAATCCTGAGTTATTTTAACGTAGAATAACGAAAAAAGGGTGCTTAATCTGTTTTTTGGAATGCTTGGCCCAAAACCTTGTCACTTTGCCATGCCGTCATCGCCAGCGCACTGCATCATGTTTTGGGGCACGAACGGCAGGATAGGAGGTGGAACAAAGTTTGCAACTCAGCTCCACAGCCACAAATAGGCTGAAATAGGTTTGAAAAAGTTGATCAATTCCTGAAACCTGTTCAATAAAATCGACTTCAACATCTCATAAGAAACGCTATAAAGTGTGTAAAGCTAATGTTAATTTCTCGTTTTCCTCTCCGATCAACTAAATCGATCTTCTCAACACTGGAATCAATTCTAGTTTTATTAAATTAACTGAAAAAAATTTAAAATGCCTTAGCATATGATGTTGTGAAATCTCGTCTTATTTTTAAATATTTTGTCAAATTATTAAAAAAAAAGTGTTGAGTTATTGCTGGTAGCAGAACAAATAGAAATTATGCTTACATCGATTAGTGCCATCGCGTAGAATGTAGCACACTCTTTTTAGTTTGAGTGCCAAAATGATGAACAATTTCTACAACTTTGATTTATTACTAGGCATGGGTAACTAGACTATATTAGTTTTGTGTACGCAGCTTTAGGGTACAGTCGGACCGGGATTAACGATCAGCAGTCAATGAACCCTGTCCCGTTTAAGGCTACCGTTCAATTTAGTGCACTACCTGGATATCATTTATGCATGTGTGATGTGTGCTTTTCCGGAGTAAATAAATATTATGACTGCTATAAAACTTGCCCAGCTCTTTTTGTTTTATTTGGATTCATCTATTTATTTTCAACTGTATATTGTTCTTGCTCTTGGAGCACATCTATCTTTATCAGCAATTTGTTTATTGACTTATTGCGTTGATCGACGGATGTAGGCTATAGAATTTTATATATCAAATATTTCTGAGAGAATATATACAGTTCATGTTTTTAAAATAGCTGCATTTCTGTTTAAAATAAATGTAAATGTATTTTAACTGTGAAGCTTGGCACTGAACTTTAGTGCATCATAGTATTAATAATAGTTTCAACCTAATTATCAGCTGACATGCATTAATAATCGAATTTTACGTTGCCGGCCGGCCGCACACGCGCCGCCCAAATAAATCACAATCGCATCTCAGAACAATGCTCGCTCCTCGCTCCGGCGAGATGAGAGGGGTGCGCACCCCTGCGAGCTGCGTGCCGCGATCGATCGTGGACCACACTCCACTCCGCCACTACACGACACATTGTCTGTCAAAGCGGCTCCAACTTCAAACGTCCCTGACACCGTCCCGCAACTAAATATTGAAATCAGTGTTTTTAATTAGTGTTATGTGTTAATTTTTATTTTTCAAACAATGGAGGGGCGGAGGTCTTGGGATGGCGTGCCTCTGGGCGAGTCACACTCTCCACCACAGTCGGTGCCTGGCCGCAGGACGCCGCTGGGGGCCGTGGGGCTGGGCGGCTTCTACATGCAGGGTGGCCAGCCTCCGCCGCCTCCACAGCACTGCTACCCGGCAGATGAGAACCAGCCGGAACCAGGAACCAGCTACGGACAAAGGTCAGTTTTTTCGCCCAAATTCTAATAAGATCATGTCATTTCGTTGCACTTTGTTAACATCAATCTCTTCTTTGAGTTGGATTCATACTAATTGCAGGATTTCTGCTGCAATCCGGCTTTTTTATCGGCCCGAATTTCTGTTTGTAAGCAAAAGCAGATGTTTTTTGGCGCATGCGCCTTGACAGTAGACAGCTTACAAAAAAAAAAACTTGCGATTGTACGAATTTGACTTTAAAATTGAAAGAAAACCTTATAACAATGTCCAATTATCATCGTTAAATGAGTTATGCAAAATGGGTACACTAGAAATAAAGATGTGAAAAACTGGACCTATACGTATATAGTTTAAACATGAAAACTCTGACCGTACATCGATGTACGCTTATATCTATAATAGTGAATTTTAGATGTCTTATTAGTAGTTAATTAAATGCATCTTCAGAGAGGTATAGGTAACCCCGGTAAAAAGAGGAACCAAATCAGAATTGTTGGCGTAGACTTTTATTATTGTGTCACACAAAAATAGGCCTTCAGGGGTTTGAATTCGGTTGCTAATTAAATTGCTAATACAAATGCCTTCACCTAAAAACTTTCACCGTGTCTTTGATTAGGAATTGGAACTTATTAACTTGTCAAACCTAACTTTGGCATTACATAAAGTGATTAATTCCTTTGAAATTCAAAATAACTTTCATGAAAAAAATTAATTTTGATTTACGCGGGCTACACTAATGGACTCGGAGTCTTATGGTAAAGTTGAGTTCTCACCTTTTTTTAAATTTTATTTTTTTGTTCTTATATTTTAACGGAGGCTTTTATCCTCAAATACAAGTTGGCCTCATCATAACTTAACCTATTCTGAACTAAACTACACATACAATATGAATAATAGAGTGTTTATTCGAAACGGACTACATCGTATGGACCGCGGTCCGTTCAGACGTAGACAAAAAATGTTTACGTCCGAACGGACCGTCAAAAAAAACAAATGAATAAATTTCATCAAGTACATTCGGGTGCAAAAGTTAAAAAAATTAAATAAAATGTTAACTAATAATCAGCAAGGAGAATTGCTATGTCCGGTGAAGGTTCTTATTTCAAATTCTCTTTTCAGAAACTGGGGTAAAACGAAAACTTAAACTTATTAAAAAGCTCTACTACCGTTTCATTACGATTTTTTTTTAAAATAAACAAACCGTGAATTCTGCAACCGCACATATGGCATAAATACAAAAATAATCTATAAGTAATCCATATCGTGTTACTATCACAAAAGCACACATGTTCACAATAATAATCAGGACAACACCGCGCGGCACTACTAGGGCAGCATCTGTGCACAATACAGTGCTATAGTGTGCTGTAGTGCACAATGGTGATCTATTGTTCAATCGCCCTCCCTTGCGACAAGTATTTTGCTCTCGTTGACCGCGATAATGTTTACTATAGATACTTTAAAGGGTAGATTTAGACGAGGCTTCGGTGATAAGTAGCTGTGCCCGCAGCAATCATTTTTTAATTGATTTACTTAATCGCCATTGCTTATATCATAGTATTTTTTCTAAAGATGTGGTAACAACGTGTTGTTTGAAAAAATGGTTTCTTGATGTTCTTCTTGTTTATCGTGTGGTTAGTGCATAACCTGATGTCAGAGTGTTTATGCCGCCCACGGGGGCCATGGGCCTCTAACTTGGTTTTACATGCCATCAAGAAATATCTCTCAGGCATGTTTTTGAGCTTGAAAATACAAGCAGACTAAGAGATAATATTCTTTTCAATACACTTCCTCGAAAACTGGTCCATAACGCACTACGATTAGGTTCAACATGCAATGTATTTCACACGTGTGCGATTATTTCCACTTTCCCGCAGGTGTGCGGGAATGAAAATTGCCACAGATAACTATACCTATACTTAATCCAAATTGGTTCAATGCCTATAGTCTGAGGTGATTTTTTTAAATTTCGGCAAAGCACTACGCGTCTCTAAGTATTATAAGCCTGTATTGTCCCACTGCAGGGCAAATGCCTCCCTTCCCTTCTTCCACATTTCGCGATCTAGTGCGATTGTAGACCAATCCTTTGCGAAAGAGTCTAGCTCATCCCGCCATCTCCTTTTGGGCCTGCCGCGTTGTCGTTAAGCATAAATATTTATGTCGTTAGCGTCTCTAAGGCATAAATATTTTTTGAATATTCAAATTGTGTTTATATAGAGAATATCATAGATAAACATGATTATTAAAAACTAATAGTTACTTTTATACACAAATTAACATTTATTTGTGTTCTGAATTCAAAAATATAAAATAAACCTATTTTTAATATTAGGCTATTTAACGGCTTCATACCTTTGCCTCTCCTTCGACTTGGCGAAAACAAAGCGCGAAAAAAAAAGAAAATTAAAATCATGGTTTCATAATTCGTGACAATAATATTTTTCGTTATTTTATTTTATTTCTTCAAAAGTGTATTGAAAAACGTCGTTTGATACACGTGGACATTTGTTATTGCAATTCTCGGCTCAAAAACACCCTCGCCTACAGCTCGGGTGTTATAATTCTGCCTCGAATGCAATAACAAACTTTCTCCACTTGTATCAAAATGTACTATTTCAATACACTTCCTCGAAAACTGGTTCTTATCGCACTACGATTAGGTTCAACATGCAATGTATTTCACACACGTGCTATTTTTTTATTTTCTAACACGTGCGCGGGGATGAAAATTGCCACAGATAACTATACCTATACGTAGTCCAAATTGGTTCAATGCCTATAGTCGGAGGTGAATATATTTTTTTTTTAAATTTCGGCAAAGCAATAATGCGTCTTTCCCGATAAATATTTTTTGAATATTCAAATTGTATTTATAAATAGAATATCACAGATAAACATGATTGTTTAAAACTAATATTTACTTTAAAAACAAATTAACATTATTTGTGTTTTAAATTAAAAAATATAAAAGAAACTATTTTTGATATTAGGCTGTTTTGCGGCTTCATAACATTGCTTCTCCTTCAACCTGGCGAAAGCAAAGCGTGGAAAAAAATTCACAGATCTCGTGCTCGACACGACCTTCGGGTACATTGAAAATGCACTTAGGCAGGCTTTTCATATTACGTATCGCCTTTGAAGTAATAGAGGTCAAATGCACGATGTGAAAAATCCGTAAGGTAAAAATAATCATTTTTGGATTTTTTGGAAACAAACAACATCGCAAAACAGTTCACTAGGACCGTGTGTTTCGTTTTGTTATGTCTCAAATAGATGTTTTTATTTCTTTAGGATCAATACGCCTTTAACAAGTACTATTTAATTTATGACCACTATCCTTTCGGGAGACAAACAATTAATATGCAATAGAGACTCTCAAATTGCAAAAAAAAATGAAAAAAACATTGTGGTGTAAGACAATAATTGTTGTTCTCTGAATAATAATTCAGAGAACAACAATTATTGTCTTACACCACTTTCATTACTTATAATATTGGTTTGGATTTTTTTATAGTCACTTCAGCTTTAGTACAATGTTATTTTTCTAAATTGCAGATGCATTACCTTGGAGGAACTTTCTACTCCACGTATAGGTATAGTTTGTATTCTTTACTAAACTATCTTGTAACAAATAAAAAAAAAACAGTTAATACAGTTCACGTCTGTACATACTACTCTGCGCTGTGAACTATTATTGATTGTGTGATTTTATTTTTCATGCCAACTCAATATAAGTTTTTCCAAAGCCATAAAATAATATGCTCTAATGAAATATAAAAATCCTGTATGTTTTTTCTAAACATTTCGATTTGTCAAAGGAAATAATTTCTGTTAAATTCATATTAAATAAAATTTGAAAATTATTGACTTGAATTGACTCCTAATTTGACCTTCTAAATGAAAACAATAAAAAAATGACAATTATCACTGGCCAACCAACAGATGCATACAAAACTAGTACCGTATCGATATGTATCCATTTCTGGAGGTAATTTACCTACGTTTATTCATTAGGAGCCTGTATTGTCCCACTGCAGGGCAAAGGCCTCCCTACCCTTTTTCCAGCAGTCGAGGTCTATTGCCTTTTGTTGCCATTCCTTCTCCCACAAAAATAATTTTAAAGAAAAAAAACGAAAAAAACCTAAAAAAACGTCGAAAAATACGTATTTACAAATAAATACAAATACATTTCAAGATCAAATCTTAAACACTCCCAGTCCCATAAGAAATCAGCGTCGCGAAACGCATCTAAGGAGCGCGCTCCCCGAAATTACGCCACACAAAGGGCAACTTCCTGTCTAGATTATTAGTGATACAGAGATCCGATTTTTTTTTAAATGTAGCCCAACTCAATACCCCGAGGGTTTTTTTTTCATTTTTTCGATATCACATTTAGTTTTGGAGATACAGTTGATTTTATGCCAAAAGACCCTATAAAATTGATCAAAATGACACATTAATACGCGTCTTTTGAGACCTCAAACATTCATGTAGCCCTAAAACTCACGACACCAAGGCAATGTCACACTCTGAGCGAAAATGGAGGCCTATACTGAAGTGATCGAAAAAACATTTCCAATGTTAAAAAGAAAATTATAATCATAGTTTCTTAATATTTCATGACAAAAATATTTTTCGTTCTTTTATTTTATTTCTTCAAAAGTGTATTGAAAAACGTCGTTTGTTACACGTGGGCATTGTTATTGCAGTTCTCGGCTCAAAAACACCCTCGCCTGCGGCTCGGGAGTTAATTCCGCCTCGGATGCGATAACAAGCTTTCTCCACTTGTATCAACATGTACTATTTTTTAAATTCTTATTCCATGAAAACATGGTAGAAATGATTAACAATTATGGTTTAAGAATCTGCACCCCCCCCCCGCATTCAAGACCCAAAGCCAACAGAGTGTTCCCAATCACATTAAACTCTGATCCAGCATTTGAGAACATTTCAAAGCTATAATTAAATTTAGCGTAGTTTAAACAAATCCAAAATAAACGGACGATTACCTCATAAATTCTATCACAAAGGAACAGTTACCATGAAGGAACACATTTCATCGGCATGTACCGATTGTTTGACACTGTAGATTGCAAATTCATTAATAGGCGTAAACGTACTTATATAATACAAACTTTATGTATCATAAACTGGAAATAGAAAGCGTATATTTAGCCAATACTGGCTCTAAAACTATTCGTTGTTAATATATGGTGATATATCAAAGGAAATGAGTCTACATGCTATCCAGATCCCATAACCGCGTGTATTTTATATGACATCAATACTGAAATAGCCAATCAACGTCTACAGCTTCTCGGTTCTGGTTGGTTCATAACTAGAGACCGGATAATATGCATTTGCATATTTGCATATGCATTTGCATATTTAAGCGATTTTCAAGGCTAATAGCATATTTTTACTAATATCTAGTGATGATGCATATTATTGCTATAATTTACAGTAGGTAGGTATTTTTCGAGCGTAAATATAAGCGCTAACATAGCACCCAAGTTCAAATTCTGCCCAGTTACCTCAGTAGATGTGGAGCGATCATTTTCGACCTATAAAAATATTTTGAATGATCGAAGACATAATCTTACCACTGAACATTTGGAACAATACTTGATTGTTAATGTTTACAAAAATATTAAATAATGTCTACTGTATCGATTAACATCTATCAATGGATAGTTTTCTATAAATGTATGCTGATTTTTTAATAAAAAATATAAAACTTAATAGTTTTTTTATTTTATCAAATAACAATAAATTAAAAAGATACATACATAATAAAGTAAAACATAAATAAGACAAGTATTTACTAACAAAATACTTAAATCTAAAGGAATAATATTTACAAAACAAAAAAAACTCATTTAATGTTGCATATTCTGTCAGTTTTCGTGCATATTTTAGGCATTTTTCATGCATATTTGCATGCATATTTCAAGCTTTTTATGTTGCATATTATCCGGTCTCTATTCATAACATTTCAATTAGGATAATTATAGTTTAGTTGATTATTGGCGCGTCTAAACATTCTAAGCACCACAGAGTATTAAGTACGCATTTCGTATTAGTATTCCGTGGGCAAAGGTCCCGAGGTTCCCGTGTCACCCCTCTCTCCCCTCGTTAGCGTCGTTAACGTCCGACATACAAGCCCATTCATCGCGCACAAAGAGTATTTGCCACTTGTTCCGCTCTGCCTCACCGCCAACCCTTATCGAATCCTAACTAAGGGGACGCTGCGCTGTGCGCAACTGT
Organism: Xestia xanthographa; assembly: GCA_905147715.2. NCBI lineage: Eukaryota > Metazoa > Arthropoda > Insecta > Lepidoptera > Noctuidae > Xestia > Xestia xanthographa. The sequence goes on from LR990655.1 coordinate 8,716,556, forward strand.
ACTTCCCGATTCCATTGCCTGTCAGCAATACTTCATAATTCGACTGCTTCTAAATGCTATACGAGTCATCGGTTTACAATATTTTCTTGAAATAGATTCTGTCATAAATAAACCAGAAATAAATGTAAAGCTCTTACCGTCAATCAGAAAATGATGAGAATAGCGTTCTAATTTTAAGACTTCTGTTAGAATGTATATTTATTATTCACAAGGTATCAGAAAATAGCTGAAACGTGACGAAAATTTTTCTCGCGATTACGTTTTGTGAATGTTTTCAATGATTTCGCAATAGTTTCGTTGCATCATATTGTATAACTACATGCTTCCCAGTTGTCATGATGTTTACGACTAAACATAATTCCGTAAATCACCAATTTGATATTTGTAACCCGCAGTTGGCTCTAAAAACTCAAACTAAATATTATTTTGACTGCAATATGAAGTACTAAAATACTATTTGGACTCATTTATAGTCTAAAATTAACCAATAATTTATAAATTACAGATCTATAAACGATTCGAAATCAAAACAGAAGATGCGTCAAGGCAAGAACGTACGACTGAACATAAACGCGAGAGAACGACGCCGCATGCACGATCTTGTAAGATACCATTTATTACTTTAATTTGGTTACACTATAAAATATCAAATAATAATTCAAGAAAGCTAAGTTTAGCCTCCGATTTAGATATCCAAAATCTATAAGTGATTTGAGTTGCCCTTTACATTGCATGCCACAAATCTGGTATATCTCATGCGTTATTACTACGCAATTGTAGAGATGTCTATTTATACAGTAATTGTGCATTAGCATTACTAGGAAATGGTTACTTAGCACTAAGCCCGTACATTACTTGCTGTGTTGTTGCAGAATGATGCATTGGACGAGTTACGTGGAGTGATACCATATGCGCACTCGCCTTCTGTCCGCAAGTTGTCCAAGATAGCAACGTTGCTACTCGCCAAGAACTACATTCTGATGCAGGCCAGTGCGTTGGAGGAGCTCAGAAGGTACCACGTGCTAGTTCTCATATCTTTGCCAACATGCCTTCATTCATGCGGGTCCCCAAACTATTTCAGTTTTAGCATAAATAAACAAACATGTATATTGATATTATTTATTTCTTAGGAAACCAAAGATAGTTTGTCCTTCATCTGCGCTTTGAACCCCAGTTCAAATGTTTTATTTGATCATGGTCCAAAATCGTAGAAATATAATCCTTACAACATAACTGATTCTACTAATTGCGTAGAGTCACAGAATACATAATAGTACAAGAGTAGAGCAGAGAGCAAAAAAAAAAAAAACTGTCTGCGGATGTGTGAATTCTTGTCGCGCTGACGGTCGGTCGCGTACGAGTATACATTGTATTCTATATATACCATACTGTGACGCTGACGTCAGCGGCGACCAACAGCCATATTTTGTTCTCGCTGACGTCACGACCGCTCGTACGCGGCCGACGTGAGACAAGAATTCAGGCCTAAATAACCTTTTTATTGTTTTCAGATTGGTAGCATACCTCCAAAGTACAGCAACCGCCGCAGGTATCGTCCCACCTCCAGGCTTCGACCTGACCGGGTTTCCAGCCGCTGCGAAGCTGCTCGCAGGTCCCCTTCTTGGCCCGCCCCCACCCCCTGAGCCACCATCTTGAGAATCAACCGTCAAACTGGAACCCTAGACGACTAGGGTACCTAGAATTAAAGACAGTCCATACGATACAGACTGATACGCATCTTAGGACATCAGAACGTCTTAGGTTCGGATATGTCCGAAAATCACTGAATCGTGTGGACTGCGCGCTACGTTTTTATCTACGAGTAATTAATTAAACTAAGAAATTAAAAAACTCTTCATAAATTATTATTTATTGATAAGCTCTCTTAATAGATCTCAAATTAGTTTTTAAGATGTGTAAATAATTCGACATTTACCTAAAAGCAGTATTATTACTCGTAATTGTATTTATATGAAGCGACTTTCTCGTCATAGGCAAGATATGCTTCGAAGACACCTAGCAATCGAACTCAATTTAATCGTACAAGATCCTTCTTGACTTGTCACTATGTCATATACTCGTAGGATCGCCATGCCATAATTTGGAGTTCATAAACATTGATGATTCTTAGTCCTACCTACAGAAGTTAACATTGCCCAAAATGAGCGAGAAACTCTATCCATTTAAATTAGCGTTAACATAAAAAGATAAGCTTTTCATAGACTACGATGTTTTAACGATTATCATCTTTTGCAATATTATAGAAAAAACAATTGTTGTTTTGAATCCCAAAAAAAAAACAGTGGGAATCCCCTGCTGAAATATTAATACCTACGTATTTGTAATAACTTATTTACGCACGGGAAGTGGCTAGACGTTTTTATAAACACGACGAGTGCGAATTGAATTTATTAGGGAACATAATATCATCCTACGTCTAAATGTTTTTGAGGAATGTTCAATCCATTAATATCTTAGTTTCGATGCGAAAATATAACTGCTTAACACATTTTGACATCCAAATAATAATAATATGAATAAGCATCCGTAATTAGATAACATTTAAGAATGATTGATTACAGTATGATTTGTGTCCAAGCTTTTTTGTTGACATAGATAATATAACATCACGCCTTTAATCCCCGAAGGGTTAGACACATATGAACCCAATTACAGTACATCCATATTTCACGCGTTATGTTTAAGTCCCATGTAATAAATAAGAGATACATGTTACTTATTTAAATGTTAAAAAAGTAGTTATACACATAAATTACAAGCATTACCTATATTTCCCATCTATTGATTGTCCGTCTGAACGTGTGAAAAAGCCATTCATAGTATTTGTACCTATCCTGCTATGAAATAACATAATTTGGCAGCTTTTATTGAAAGCTAACAAAAAATGCGTAGCTACAAAGTAACACCACCCCGAGAGATCATTTCCATATGCATAAAATGTAGGTTACTGAATAAGTATTTTTAATTATTGATATAGAATCATAATATAAGCGTCATGAAACTTTTAAATATTGTTTTTAGATTTGATTATTAGATTCTAGAAACTTTTAAATGTTATTTTTATTTACGAGTAAGTACTTACTTACTTTTACCCTACCTTTTTTCATAACAGTCGATTAAATTAAAAACAGACGAATTAAATCGATATTTATTTATATTTAATTCAGGCACATAACCCATAAATATTACGTAGGCATCGTTAATTTATATTTACTATTTAAATTACTTATAAATAGATATACATCTGTAGATTTTAGAAACTTTCTCTGTGAGTAATCCAGAGAACAATGTGAAACATGTGCCAAAATATGAAGTAGATTTGTATTATATACTTAGGAAAATATTATATTATTTACAAAAATAGGTATTGAATTCGTCATGATTAAGTATTAATTTTAAGTAGAAATAAGAACATTGGTGTTTTGTAAACTTCCTCGTAGCGTCTTAGAAATAGTTATTTTTATTAATAGTATACTATATATTATTTAGTATGGAGACAGAGTGATCACTTGTAGTGTAGTGTATAGTATGTGTGATAATTAAAGCGTGTGTTTTTTTTACTATAAATTATGGACATCAATTTAAATAATTCTAATATCTAAATGTATCGTCCGAATATTTTATAAATGACTAGTTACTCGCCCCTGCTTCGCACGGCGCCATCCATTGGGTTCAAAACTATCCTATCTTCATCAAATTTCATTGAAATCGGTTGGGTGGTTTTGGAGATTAGCGTGTACGAACATAGTGACACGTGATTTTTATATATTAAGATTAACAGAGATCGAAATAGGGAGATAACATCCAGGAATGATTTTTAAGTTCCGAAATAATGCTGTTAAATTGGAGGGAGACCTATTATCCATAATTTACTTACTTCCTTGAAGTTTAGGCAAATATTTATGTACTCTACCAATTCCGATCTGTGGTGATTGAACATGTCTAGTTGTGTAGCTTACAAATAATTAACAAATCATTGCTCTATTCATTAAATATAATTAAGCTCACTATCCATCGATATTTTAAGAATATTCCTATATATCTTGTACCTATTTAATATTATTATTATAATCCTTCCATAAAACTGGTAAGAAATAAAATATAATTTAGTGCAATTAGTTACAGTAAAACATTGTGAAACTTTGTAAGTAGCGCTCCAGAAATTGACAAACTTGAATGGCATAAGATTCTTTAGGTGTATGATAGGAACTTATGAGAAATGCAGAAAAAAAAGAACTAACATATAAATAAATCTGATGTCACAGATTTCTGAGATAGTCTTTCAACAGTCAAGATTCGTCCAAATAATCTATTACTAAGATCTTTGCTGAGTGCTCAAAAACATTTGCAAGATATATCTTACCAATCGCCCTACCTATTCGATAGTTCGACAAACTTCGATAAACAATACCACAAGAACCGGGCATTAGAACGAGGCCCGCGCGCTTAGGTGAGGAGGTTCATACTCCACCAGGGTTCAAGAATCATAAGTCGAGCATAATCTACATTAAATAACCCAATTAGAACTTAAGTTATGTGAAATGTGATTGTAATTAGCAATATTTTTCTTTATATATGTGAGTGGTAAAGTGTCATGCATTGATTATAATGAATTGTAATCTCATTTACGATTTTCTGAAGTATTGCTCTAGTTTGTAAACTATTGTGATTAAATATTACTTGTAACTACAGTAGACTGTTTTTCTTTCTCCTTATAAGCTCAGTGCTATAGCTTACATTGCTTTTTAAGGATATCTTAGACATCAGTGAAGGAAAAACATACATAACCTGTCAACCGGGCACAATTCCAGACTCCGTGACTGCTGAGAAATTACTGATGTTAAATCCCAATATTACTTTGCCGGACCCGAGAATCGAACCCGGGACGTCATGTTCAGCAGTTGAACTTGCAACCACGAGAACAACGAGACCTGCCTCCCTGCCAGCCTGCGAGAGAGGCCTGATAGTATAAGTCTCTAATCGCCAATACTACCAAACCAATACTCCGCTCAAGCCTTCTTTCTGTCATTGGCTTGCAACGGGCTAATATTATGATAATATGTCGCTGTCATTATGATAAAATGTACTACTTACAAAATGTTACGTTATCCTAATTTGGTATTATCGCTTCACATTAGGTGAGTTGTGGCCAAACGCAAACCTGTATATACGTATATTAAAAAAATCAACTGCAAATTCCTGAAACTTTGAACATAAATTAATTATCATCATCATCATTCATCATTTCAGCCGAAAGACGTCCACTGCTGGACATAGGCCTCCCCCAAGTGTCGCCACATTGACCGGTCCCGTGCGACTCGCATCCAGCCGATTCCTGCAACCTTCACCAGGTCATCGGTCCACCTAGTAGGAGGCCTTCCAACGCAACGACTTCCGGTTCGCGGTCGCCACTCCAGAACTTTTCAGCCCCATCGGCCATCCGTTCTGCGAGCAATGTGCCCTGCCCACTGCCACTTAAGTTTGGCAATTCTTCGGGCTACGTCGGTAACCTTTGTTCTCTTGCGGATGTCTTCATTTCTGATTCGATCGCGCAAGGAAACTCCGAGCATAGCCCTCTCCATTGCCCTTTGGGTGACTTTAAGCTTTCTGATGGCCGTGTGGTATCCGGCAGAGTAGAATAGAACCAACCCATTACACTCACGGGTGTCGTATAAGGCGACTAATGTCTGAGGCAGAACACCTTGCGCCTCCGTAGACCAGAGAATGGGCAGCAGCGTTTTCTGTTAGTCTTTCATCACTGCGATCTCCAATCCGCCTGCCAAGCGTGGAGATTACGGCAAATTCCTCCCATCATGGGAGAGGCTTATGTCCAGCAGTGGACGTTATGGGCTGTTGTAGTGTAGTAGTAGTGTAGTAAGCTTTCTGATGAGGCCCATTGTGAGCGACCACGTTTCGGTCCCGTATGTAATCACTGGCAATGCACACTGGTCATAGACTTTCGTCTTGAGACACTGTGGTAGGTTGGACGAGAAGATACCGCGCAATTTCCCGAACGCTGCCCAACCGAGTCGGATTCGACGATTGACCTCTTTCTCGAAGTTAGACCTACCTAACTGGACCGTTTGTCCCAGGGTACACATAATCGTCTACAACTTCGAGAGTAGAGTCTCCGATCTTGATAGGAGGGGGTGTTCAACATGACCTTAGTCTTGTCCATGTTCATTTTTAGACCCACTCTTCCGGAAGCTCTACTGAGGTCATCGAGCATTGTACTGAGGTCCTCCATGGTCTCAGCCATTACCACTATATCATCGGCAAACCGAAGGTAAGTGATGTACTCGCCATTGACGTTGATGCCTAGCCCTCTCCAGTCCAGAACCTTGAAGACATCCTCCAGTGCAACGGTGAACAGTTTCGGAGATATGACGTCTCCCTGTCTCACACCTCGCTGCAGGAGGATAGGTTTCGAGGCTTGGTCCTGAAGTCGGACTGACATGGTGGCGTTTTTGTACAAACACTTTAACACCTCGATGTACCGATAGTCGATTTGGCACCGTTGGAGAGACTGCAGTACAGCCCAGGTCTCGATCGAATCGAAGGCTTTCTCGTAGTCCACAAACGCTAAACAGAGAGGCAGGTTATACTCTTCGGTCTTCTGTATAACTTGCCGCAGCGTATGTATGTGGTCCACGGTGCTAAAGCCTTTTCGGAAACCGGCTTGTTCGAGTGGCTGGAAATCGTCAAACCTGCGCGCGAGACGATTCGTGATGACTCTAGAAAACAACTTGTAGACATGGCTTAGAAGTGAGATGGGCCTATAATTCTTCAGCCGGGCATTGTCACCCTTTTTGAAGAAGAGCACCACCACGCCCCTGCACCATGCCTGTGGCGTTTTTCCCTCAAGTATGACGGAATTAAACAGCTTCTGAAGGGCCTTAAGTACCGGTTTTCCACCCGCCGCAAATTAATTATGCGTCATCATTATCATCATCTGAAAATCTAATATAAAACGATGTTATAAACAAGGCACATAAACAAATAAATAATAAAGCACACATAACTGTACACATATAGAAACATACATAATATACACATATACATAAATACATTAACATAAAATATCCAAACACAGACAATTCCCATCATTTGTAACTTAATATAAAGCTATCTGTACCATGATTATACCTATACAGTATGTAATCAAACCGCTGCTATGTGACTTGTAACTGGAACCTTGTGAAAATCTGTTGTTCTAAGGTTGAGGAAAACTATCCGCTCGTGATACAGTTCCATACTAGTACGAGGAGATAGGGCGAATCAGACTATAGACAACCAAACCATCTTTTCATTGTACCATTTCACATCCAACGATCTGTCTATTTTGTGTTTATTATTGAGTTACTCTGTATGGTTGTCTCAAATTTGTGAATAAATATTATTATTATTATTATCCTTTATTCAATAAATTACATATTTTGAACATTTTTAAATATTTCTATATAAAACACTATAAAAAAACATTTAAAAATATAAAAAATAGTAGCCCACCAGCGCTGGGAACAGGGTCCGAGCAACCGGTGGTCAGGGCTCTTGAGAGAGGAACCTCCCAACAATACAATTATTATTATTATCATCATTTTAGCCGAAAAACGTCCAAAGCTGGACATAGGCCTCACCCAAGTGTCGCCACATTGCGGTCCCCTGCGACTCGCATCCAGCGGATCCCCGCAACCTTTAACTTTGGAGGGCTTCCAACGCAACGTCTTCCGGTTCGCCGTTGCCACTCCAGAACTTTTCGGCACCATCGGCCATCCGTTCTGCGAGCAATGTGCACTGCCACTTAATTATGTGTGTTTACGCATAATTTAAAGACAAGGTAGAGGGTGGTATTTGGACCTCAGTAACACAATTTCCTTTCACAATTTTTGAGAAGCTTGTTTTTATTTTATTTTGTGCCACACAGTGGCATCAACCGGTACTAGCTTCTGCAAGAGTTCACTTCAAACCCAATATAAGAAAGTGAGCAACCAGTCAACCTCTCAAACAAAAAGTTTATCGACTCTCCAACAGATGGCGCCAACGTCTTGAATTAACAATTCAGCATAAAATTAATTACAAAATTACCTACTTCACGCAAAAACATTACACAATACCCAGTCAATTTTATATTTTGCAATATTTTATGTAATAGTATTCGAATACATCAGATTTTAAAGGCGTCATACTAGCAACACTGTATTGATGAGTGCGCGTTCTCATTATTAGGAAAGCTAATGGCTCTGGCACAATGGCCGCTGTTGGCCTCATTTCAACGTACATGGACGGATTACTTAGTATTTTGATTGACCTCTTATAAACAAATGGAGCGATGGACGTTGGATATGTGAATACACTGGAACCTCTGTGTAAATGAGCTATGTATGCTTGTGTAGCAAGTAGCCGTGTTACTCATATACCTACACATTTATGTAAATGTTTAAATAGGGTGTATGTATAACGTTATCTGTAGGTACCTTCGTTTAATAACGTTGCAAACCGTCTACATAACACCATGTAGTGTAGGTAGGTATATGTAGCACCCTGTTTAGATAACCACAGTATATAAATACATTTTACGTAGCTATACCAACTCAGTATTCAGGAAGACGAGAAATAAGACTACTACTTATATAAATGTTTTAGGTATATTTTTTTAACTAATCACACTGATCTATTGGGCGGTACAATGACCCTGATTAAATAAAGAACATTATTTTCCTTGATGAGTTGGTTATTGATTGAGGTTTAGAAACCTACTTCTGAAAAATCATGAAAATTAAAATGTTTATCTACTTATATGGTTCCCCCGTTTTATACCAAGTTTCCTCCGTGCCTTGGAAAGCACGGTAAGCCATTAGTCCCGGCAGTCATTTGTAGATCTTTGACAGACGTTACAGGTAGTCAGTGGCCCGAAAGTCTGACAACCAGTCTTACCAAGGGGTATCATAATACCCAGTATTAACGGATTGTCGAGGTCAGATAGGCAGTCGCTGCATGTAAATACTGGTATTCAGCTGCATGCGGTTAGACTGAAAGCCGACCCTAACATAGTCGACGATTGGCTAAGCAGATGATGAACTACTTAAAGATGTTGGAGACAGATCTGGCAACCCCATTGCTAGGGCTTGTGTGTGGTAGTTGGCTAGCAACGGGGGGGGCGCCTTATCAATATTTTCTTTTTTAAATATTGTGATTAATATTATACCTAATTATACCCAATTTCGCCTATCTTTATAGTATTTAATTTGGTGCCTAACATTGAGTAGTTCATCATCTGCTTAGCCAATCATCGACTATGTTGGGGTCGGCTTCCAATCTAACCGCATGCAGCTGAATACCAGTATTTTACATGCAGTGACTGCCTATCTGACCTCCACAATCCAGTTCATCCACTACCATCACCACCATAGTGGCGTATGGTATGACCAGATGCATGAACTTGGAAGAAGTAACAAAGAGTATGTAGGTACCTAAGGATCGTAGCAGGTAATGCTCTATAGCTTGACTTCTGCTTATCCCCATGGGGAAAAAGTTTGAGTTTATATGTACCTATGTATGTTTCCCGCATAAATCTACATCCGTCAAGGGTTTTGGACCCTAACGAGGGTTTAAAGGAGCTTTCACAAATATAGGGATATACACATGGTCCGTCCACTTACGTAAATACGTATTGTATGTACAAGTACGTACCTATAGAAAACCAGTAGATGTTTTCAGTGATTCATTATAAAAGGTCCTGAATCTTTTAGATTGATATTCTATGGAAGACGTTGCGTTGGAAGACCGGGAACTAGGTGGACCGATGACCTGGTGAAGGTTGCGGGGATTCGCTGGATGCGAGTCGCAAGGGATCGGTCAATAATGTGGCGACAGTTGGGTAGGCCTATGTCCAGCAGTGGACGTTTTTCGGCTGAAATGATGATGAATTTAAAAACAGAGGTCTTTTTCTGCATAGAAAATGTGATAAAACCTTTTGCATGAACTGAGAACAAATGCCTGTAAAGTTAAAATTCCGTTAAATATCACTTGTTTTCATAAAGAAAATTAACCTTTGTTAGTAAAAGACGTCATTTCGCCCACGGACGTCATCAATGTGGCATCAATAAGGCTTCTTATTCAAAAACTTTAATTGTTTACGTAAAGCCACGTCAGAGGCCCATGGGCAGCATACAAACTCTGACATCAGGTTAGGTACTAACCAAAAGATTTAAAAAATGAAAATGAAATCTTTATTTGTAGACATAGGTTGTACAGGGGTGTTCCAAATAAATATTAATAGCGAGTCCATCTATGCCTTGCGCTGAAGCATACAAATTAAATCCATACTTAAAATCTATTATCAATTTAAATGAAAATTCACTATAATAACAAAAGATCCGAGTACACAATGTCAGAATAATACAAACATAAAATGGAATCAAAATAATATAAAAATAAGATTACATGTCACATAAATAAATGGGTATTACAATTTGATTTTATTAGATAATATAATTTTAATTTCAGTCAAGGTTAAAAAAAGGTCAAAAAAATATTTACACGGTTTCCCTAAACCCTATAGTTGCGTATGTCTATAGCCATAGAAAGTTACCTTGCCTAGCCATAGAGTTGGACTCGCACACCGAGGGTTCTGTATAAACTTGTAGGTATTTTGTTATTCAACTACATATTTACGGCTTTCAGAGTTTTTCCTTTACATGTGCTCTAAGACCAAACTTCTTACCAAATTTCATGATTCTAGGTCAACAGCAAGTACCTTATAAATTTTGAATCTCTTGAGTTGAGAAAAATACCTTTTTTTGCGTCATAAACGACTTCAATCTTTCTTTTACGTTAACTTAGAAGTTTGATTTTTTCACTATACTGTCATCCACGCGTTCCTGCGGTAAAGGGTCTTGATAGACAGACCGCGTACACTTGAGTTTATTGTTTTTATTTCAACTCGATACCTCCACGCGTTTTCGAGATAAAGGGTATTGACAGACAGACGGACAACAAAGTGATCCTGTAAGGGTTCCGTTTTTTCTTTTTGAGGTACGGAATCCCAAAAATACAGCTAAGTGCAGGTCGAACTCGAACAACAAGCGACTCTACATATTTTTTAAATAACATAACCTAACATCACGTCTGTAATCCCCGAAAGGTTAGCAGAGGTGTACCTAATAGTACACTCACATTTGGCCAATAGGGGGCGAGCCTATTGCCATCAACCGAGCACTAATCCAGACTTCGTAGCTGCTGCTGAGAAATTCCACGGCGAAAAAATACGTCGCTTGACCCGGGAATCGAACCCAAAACCTTATGCTCAACAGTCGATGCGACCATTTGACCAACGAGGCAGTCAAAATTCAATAGATTAAAATAGTAAAATCACATATTTTTCTTGTAATTAACCCTTTTTTTTCGGATAGGAAATCATCAAATGACTCCTCCCGCTCTGGGCGGAGCAGGAGGCAGTGTCAGACTTTTACTGACTAAAACCCATCCATGTTCCTTCATCGCCCTTTGTGTTCCGGGGCAACGGTATCTCTTTCGAACAGTCCCGCAACTGTAATGAACCCCTTTATTTTTAACTTTATTTATTGTTATAGTGACCATTAATATATACGTACACTCTATAACATAAAATACGAGTATACGTATATACTACTAAAGTTGCAGATACAGAAAAATTGTGTTTAAGAAAACAATTATTTATAGAGTGAGATCTAAAGGGAAATTAAGTAGAGCTACCTTTACTGCATGTATCTGCATTCAGTGGTACGACGAGGAACAAGGACAGTTCCTTCTCGTGCCACTGGTGGAACAAGTTGGTGGCACAACTACGAATAAGTCAAAATTGTGTGTATAAATCATTTTAATTTGTTTAAAGTGTGCCACGTTTCTTAATGTTTTGGGAACTACGTATTTCATCGCTAAAGTACGACCAGTCTAAAATTAATCAATTTTGTTTTTATCTTTATATCGTATAAAGTTACATAATCTATTTTACTTGACGTGATAAGTGTCTACCATGGGTATTTTTTACAGCTGTTTATTTGGTTATAAGTGTTTTGGTTTACTTGCAAATCCGTTTTTATCTGATTTTTTAAACTATTTAATTCCATTGGTTTACGACAACCAAATCAAAAACTAATGTTTAAACTAATTTAAACAAATTAAGGTCTCTTATTGGTATTTTTTTCAATCTTCTACGTTGAGCCGTTTTCGAGATCTGGGAAATCCCAAAACGTTACCGCATCAAAATCTTAAATAACTCAAGAACCATACCACACACAAATTTTGCTATTTACAAACATTTACTACGCAACAAAAGCTATCTAATCATGTATTTGGTTCCGAGCTGAACAAATTTTTGAAAATCGATTTTGCCAGGATAACGTTTCAAACGTTACTCCAGCAAAATGTGTTTTTATCAAATAACTTTAAAACTACAATTCACACAAATTTTGCTACTATTAAACAAATTGCTCCTCATGATACACTAATTATTTTTTATGGTCTCATCTCTCAAATGCACAACATTTTGCCAGGGTTATGCACACGTCAAAATTCGCAAGTGTCTACCTATTACGATACAGCCTTGTAAGAGAAGGACGGAGGGACCGTCAGCCAAGCCTTAGTAAAACGGTCCAGAGGCCCTACTCTCTAACGTCCGTCCGTCCGTCCGTCTATATCCGTCTCTCTCGCGCACGTCTGCAGATGAGTGCGAGTGAGAGATACGGATACAGACGGATGGACGGGCGGACGTTAGAGAGTAGGGCCCCTGATAGCACCCTTTGGGCATGGAAATGTTTGCCCGGTTCACTTTCATAATGGGGTAGGTGGTAGGTCCCTACCTACTTTTTGTTTCAAAACCCTAAAAGTGTTTTTTTATGTTTGCATGGTACAGAGGGCAAAGCATTAAGTAACCATGGTTATCAGATATAGTTGCATTTTTTTAGAAAATATTTCACGTTTTCAGATGAAATTTAATCATCATCATCAGCTTATTAATTGTTCCCACTGCTGGGACACATGCCCCCTCTATATGAGAGGGAATGGGATATAATCCACCACGCGAGCCCAATGCGGATTGGTAGATGTCACATGTCTTCGAATTTTTGGTTATAGGACATACCTCACGTGAGGACCGTGAGGACACTCCTCACGGTTTTTTTTAAATTTAATATCAACTTTGAAAATTTTTATTTCATTCGATAACATCTATCGGTTTCTAAGAAAACTTCAACTATATTTCGACCCTGGTTACTTATTTAATACATAAGTATGTAGGGGCTCGTGGCTAAATAATAACAACTGCTCGAGTCGATCTTCAGCCGTGCCTCCCCAAGGTGGTTCGTAGATGGATGACCACCAATTACATACCGAGTTTCTTCCGTGCCTCGGAAAGCACGTTAATCCGTTGATTCCGGCTGTCAATAGGCTTTTCAAGTGAAAAAATCTATTTAATTAGTCCGTCATGCGCCAGTTAGATTATGATTATCAAAAAATATTTGATACGTCGCTTTTAAAATTCTCAATACGTCACGCCCGCCGCCGTGGTATATTTTTAGTGCGTTCTGACGTCACGAGCCCCGACTCCCGTTTTGATGCGGTTTTATCTTTGTCAATACTTATTCATTGATTTACAAAAACAAAAACATACGTGTCCATTATTTTCCAATACTCTAACTGACGGACTAAATAAATTTGCAATCTATTGATGGTGGAAACTAGCCTATTGTTGATGTTTGACATTCGTTATAGGCAGTGGCCCGAATGTCTGACAACCAGTCTTATTACCCAGTACTAACAGGGTTGTGTAGGTCAGATAGGCAGTCGCTTCATGTAAAATACTGGTATTTAGCCTCATCCAGTTACACTGGAATCCGACCCACGAAAAGGCTAGGTAGATGGTGATGTAGTTATGTATGTGTACACCTACTGTATTTCTCTTTTGTTAGTGTGCGTGACTTGATCTTACCCTTATATACACATTTAGATAAATTTGTTTGAAATGTAATACTCGAAAGTGTATCTTGTCGACTATATCTAGGCTTCTATCGAAGCAGAAAATAAAAATTTGTAGAAACAAATTCAGTTTTACACAACTTTTACTTCAACTTTGGCCGTTCATAATGTACTTAAAAATTGTAAAAGTAAAGCAAGCATCCTGATAGAAGCCTTGCAAATGTAGTGGAGATTCTAAATAACAAATATGTATTTCACATACTTGTAAGACTAATTCAAAAACACGTATTTCCTGGAACAAGTTTTATAAATTTTCGAACAATATTTTTCGTTCAATGTCCTGGCGTTAGGCGGTTGAGGTACGCGGGAGGAAAGTAGTGCGGGTTCGGGGCTAGGTAAGACAGGGGAGTTGAAAGAATACCACCGCTGTGGCTCTGGATTGAACAACAAGCTTTTCGACCATGCTCGCGTTGACGAAAGGCGGGCACACCGATAGCTACGGAAGTATAGGCATGTTAACCGACAGTTATACTTAAGTTATAGAAAACGGTCGTACTTAAGTTGTACAGTTTGTGAAGTTAGGGCTTGTAGAGTTAGGGCGTGTAGAGTTAGAAGCTTGGCTCTACATGAGATCTGATACCTTCTTGACAGTGCGAGTCATATGGTCTCGTCTTGGCATCATTTTACATGAAAATATTTTTGGTGGGATACTATTTTCTCTATCCTACTGCTTAGCTAAAATAATTAAATTCTTTATTCCAACAACTATGTGTTTGAGCAGTTGAAATAAGGACTCTCCTCACTATTACCTCATATGCTATTACTTCAGAAAACAAAACCTTATAAAATAAGATATGACAATCCACGTGCGTAGGCAAAGACATTAATAATAATTATTCTTCATTCTTATCCATTATCACTATTTATTTTGAACGAAAAACAGTTATTATCAAGCAACGCAAAACATTTCAAGTTATCAATCAATAAGCCACGTAACTACAACTGCGTAAAGCAAAATCTCATAAAGCAATAATTCATTATCAGTGTTTTACACAACGCATATTTTTATGATAATAGTGCGTTGTTTATCTATCTCTGTACCTATATTAGTGATAACTGCGACAATCAGTGTCGTAAACATTGGCAAAGAACTTGAAATAGGATCGATAACAAATCGCAATCAATATTATCATTTATGAAATAATTAGTTGTTTACCAAAGTAGTACGGCAAACAACAAGAAAAAGCAAAATCCTATTGGATATTGGTATACCCACTTCTCAGGACTCTCTTTTTTTCTCTTTCTCGGAACGTATATAGTACTTACCTATCTCCTCGACTATACGCGTTGATACCCAAAATGATCCTCTTAAACCTTTTTTTTGTGTAATAGGGAATATGCATAAATTTTCTTTTTTTTTATATCGATACGGAAAGTTAAAGTACTATAAAAATACAGTACATTTAAACTTTTGTTTCTATCTCTTTCTAGATAAACGGAATTTAATATGGATTTTGTACGTCGATGGAGCGAATGACGTCATTCGCTTTATCGGGTCTCTCTGTCTAATCAGCAGTTTCAAATGCTTCTAGCTTATAATTTTTTATAGATATAAAAAAAAAATGTTTTGCTATTTCTGATGGCTTTGTTTAGAGTGATAAAAAAGATCATGCATATAACAAAAACACAAACAAACAAACAAATAACAAAAACACATATAACCTCCGTCTGGGGCGAACGGAATGTTATGTCGGACTCTAACTGACTAAAAACCTACTATTCCTACTTACTACCATGGGCCGGAGGCCCTGGAGATACAAGATACAAGTACTTTCGCGCGCACATATTTAACCTAAAAACATAACATCCTATCCTACTTAATATTATAAATGCGAAAGTTTGTGAGTATTATGAATGTATGTCTGGATGTTTGTTACTCTTTCAAGCAAAAACTACTGAACGGATTTGTATGAAATTTCGCACACATATAGTTTACAACCTGGGTTAAAACATAGGATACTTTTTATCCCGGTATTAAGATCCCATGGGACAATTATCAAAATTCACGCGAGTGAAGCCGCTAGCAGAAGCTGTTATGTATAATTTTCCCCAAGGCTACACACACTTCCTGAAAATGCCTGAAATAGGAAGCATTTTTGTGTAACGAGTTCAAAAGTTTAATCAACTATGCATATTATGTAACAGTGTTGACTTAGCTTTCCCTGGTGACTATTATATCGTATCCAATGTATCCCATGAGGTGCATGAACACATAATACATTTTAGATTCTATACTTATTATACATATACATTCTAGATTATATATGTATAATAAGTATGTATTTACAAACAAAAAGTATCTATGTAATATATCAACTATCTGGTCCACGACACAAGCCTCGTTGCTTAGTGTGGCACTAGATGGCGCTGTGTGTTCATGTCCAGCAATATTTATTTATTCATTTACAGTGATGCGTGGTTCTTAGTCGGTTGGACGACATTGTAAAGACTAAAGAGAGTGCCGTTGTTAAACATTTTGTTTTTTGTGGAAAATCAAGATGGCGGCATTAGTTCCGATTATCGTATGACCACTTTAAGTGTGCAAAGCACGGTGGCGCTACTTGTCAAGCAAAAATGTATCGTTATGTCAAACCTGGTACATTTATTTTAGTTCTGCGTTTTCCCGCCTGCACATATGAGTTAGTTGAAGTATAAGGCCACGCTTCAGAAGATCTAAGTATAGCAGCACCTACTTCATTCAACACTTTGTACAGATTAGATACGCCCGCGCCGAAATACGGACAACTTTTGTTTCCATTGAGTGATTATTTTGTTTGACTAAAGTTACCTATCTCTTTATCTTGATGATAAAAAACAGTTTGATAGCGGGGAATTCAATAAGTCGGCGAGTGTTGTCGAAATATGCGTGCTAAAACCAAAATGGTGCTGGAGAAGGTCATACTCTCCTTTATCCTCGATAAATATCTCTCATCAGACATGCTGGTTTCCTCACGATGTTTTTCCTTTACCAAAGCAAGTATACAATAATTTTACTTCGTGACAATCTGGAACATAATTTATAAGACAAGTAGTATTTCTACACACACCAATAACATCGCGAATTTTAGGAATAAGAAAAAATAAATATTTTTTAAACAGGTATCATTTTACCAAGCTTCTCGTACTGGTCACCCCAAGCGTCACTTTTCTTTTCGCGCGCTCAACGACATCGCAAAAAATTCTTCTCGCATTATAATTATCTCAATTTTCATATAAAACAACAATGCCAAGTAAGAAGAAACTGATAAAATGTATCCTAAGCGCGTTAGATGACCGAAAACGCAAACGACGCCACCGGCGCAACAAGAGTAAGTCACGTTCGCGCAGCCCCCGTAGACGACGTTCAACGACATCAATGTCCCATACGTCAGAAGAGCCTCAAAGCAGGACTCCCAGCCCTGATCACAGACCAGAGGCAAACCCCGAGCCCCCCAACAACTCCAATCCAGGTATGTACCTAACATTTCTTTGATTGAGGTTAGGGACACAAAAACGTAATTTCAGTGTGCTTTCGGGTTTTTTGAATACGTAGATCATGGATCGGCCACGCTTTTAACCCCGCTTAATGCGAGATAGGTACTCACCTATTTAAATAAATGTGTGCGTTCGTAAAGCACTTTACCTTACCAGTGAGTACGAGATACTCCTAGTGACATTACCTCCATGTTGCTAACTGGTATGTGTTTGTCACAGTGTGAGCATGCCTCGCTTTAACAGACCACTGAGTACGAGATACTCATAGTTGCTTATGTAAGCACTAGGTGGTTTGGCTATCCGACCATTAAGTACGAGATACTTACGCAGACATATGGTGTGTTGCAATGGCCGAAAGAAAATGCTTCATCTGCATCATGCGACTATTGGTTTGTTTGCTTTTTAGACATAACCGAAGCCGAAGCAGAACCGAAGGAGCTACAAAACCCATACAAAGACGCTTTAGATATGGATTATGCTGAACCACAGCCATATATGGGCCAAATTCATAAAGACATAAGGTTCAACCACATCTTAACAAAGGGCCTAACAAAGGAGGAAAGGGAAACAATAACTAAAAGGCACACAATACCAGATAACTGCACCTTACTAGATGCTCCCATACTCAACCAGGAGGTAAAAGCTGTGCTCACAGAGGCCTCTAAACTAAGGGACCATGGGATTGAGATGTCCCAGAAACAACTTGGACTAGCTACCTCCATCGTAGCCAAAACCATGACCGACCTCATAACAATGGAAGAAGTAGATAAACATAAATTGCTTACAAACTTAGCTGATGCTACCAAACTATTAACCAACATTCACTATCACCAAACGCAGACGAGAATAAAATTGATATCCCCAATATTAGACAGGAACTTTAACCAAACATTATCCAAAACAACAAGAGACACCTTTCTTTATGGAGAAAACTTACCAGAATTACTAAGAAATGTGAAACAATTGCAACAAGCTGCTGCACAACTAAAGAAACCTTCATCTACAATACCATTGAACAATAGATCAAACAACATGCAACGACCCAGCCAGGGGGGAAACAGGAGCGGCCCACCACCGAAAATGCAGCAAAATGTACGTGGTGGGCCACGCAAGACGACCCAGCCGCCGAGACAACGACAACAACCCCGTTGGCAGCAACGCCCCGAGAGGGCAGCTCACCAACAAGGCCGATACCGGAATGCCCCAACCAAACGTTGACAAACCAGGTACATGCAGGCAATTTGCTTAACTATTTTAACTGTTGGAGGCATATTACAGATGATCCAGTTATCTTAAAATGGGTACAAGGGTACGAGATACCTTTTGATACCACACCTATGCAGTTCAATGCCCCATCCTCTAGGTTATCGCAGTTGGAAATTAGTCAAATGGGAGAATCCATTGTAGACTTACTCAAATTAGGTGCCATAGTGCCTTGTCAACATAAAAATGGCCAATTCATCAGCAAAATTTTTCTCAGGCCTAAACAAAATGGCAAATTTAGGTTTATTCTAAACCTTAAACCACTAAATAAATTCATTTCAGCTAAACACTTCAAAATGGAAGACATTAGAACGGCCATTAGGCTTGTCGATAGGGACTATTATATGGGTTCAATTGATCTCAAGGAGTCATATTTTTTAGTACCTGTTTGTAAAAAATACAGGAAGTACTTACGCTTCATTTATTCTGGTCAACTCTATGAGTTCACTTGTATGCCTTATGGCTTATCAACAGCTCCTGGAGTATTCACCAAACTACTCAAACCAGTAATAGGTTACTTAAGAAAACAAGGTTTCATATCAACCATATACCTTGACGACTGTCTTTGTATTGGTAAAAATTACCAAGACTGTATGGAAAACATAAACACCACTGTAAGTCTATTTAAATGTTTAGGATTAACTATCAACTATGACAAGAGTAAACTTACTCCTAGCAAACAATGTAAATTTTTGGGTTTCATTATTAATACTGAAGACATGCACCTTGAACTACCTATAGAAAAGAAAGAATCCCTAACTAATCTAATTCAAAAATTCTTAAAACTAAAAACTTGTACCATTAAAGACTTAGCTAAATTACTGGGTACTCTGATAGCGGCCTGCCCAGCCATCCCTTATGGCATGATGCATACAAAAATGCTGGAAAGACAAAAGTACTTAGCCCTAATAGATTCTAATGGTAATTATAACACTAAAATGAAACTATCTAGGAAATTACTCCCAGACTTACAGTGGTGGTTAGAAAATTTAACTAAATCCAGAAAACTTCAAGAACAACCTTTTACACTAGAGATTTTCTCAGATGCCTCTCTAACTGGGTGGGGGGCGCATTGTGATGGCGAGCGCATTGGAGGGTTGTGGTCTGAACAAGAACAAAGTTATCACATAAACCAACTCGAGGTGACGGCAGCATATTTTGCCTTAAAATCATTCACTCATCAAGTACAAAACACAACCATCCTATTAAGAATTGACAATACGACCGCCATCGCATGCATCAACAAAATGGGAAGCATACAATTCCCTCATTTGAATAATGTAGCCCGTGACATATGGACATGGTGCCAAGAAAAAGACATACATGTATATGCTTCATATATAAGGTCTAAAGAAAATTCTATTGCAGATCAAGAATCCAGAAATATTAACATTGATACAGAATGGGAATTATCCCCCAATGCATTCAATTTGATTTGTTCTAGACTTGGCCAAGCAAATATAGACTTATTTGCCAGCAGAATTAATCATAAATGTGAAAAATATGTCTCATGGAGGAAAGATCCTTATGCATTCAATATAGACGCTTTTACCCTAAACTGGTCTAAATCCTTCTTCTATGCTTTTCCCCCTTTTGCCCTCATCACAAGGTGCTTACAAAAGATAAAGAATGACAAGGCTAAAGGTATCCTAGTCTACCCACTATGGACTTCACAGCCATGGTACCCATTAGCAAAATGCCTAGAAATATCTGAGCCTATAATATTCCACCCTGACGATGACCTTTTAATATCACCTTTCAGGTCGACACATCCGCTGAGCTCGACTCTTACCCTGGTTGCAGGAATCTTCTGCGGAAAGCATTCCAACAAAGAGGTCTGCCAACTAAATCATTAGATATAATGTTATCCTCACTCTCTACAGGTACGCTTAAACAATACAATGTTACATATAGAGCATGGTGGATATACTGCAAAACTCATGCACTAAGCGTTTACACAGCATCCGTACCTCAGATAATACAATTCCTCACAGAGAGGTTTGAGACTAACATAGGTTACAACAGTCTTAACTCAGACAGGTCAGCCTTATCAACCCTAATTAGTGCAAAGATTGGTAATGACGATAGAGTGTCAAGATTTCTCAAAGGTGTATATAGACTCAGGCCAGCGTTACCCCGGTACTCACATTCATGGAACCCTTCAAACATATTTAACCTCTTAACTTCCATGCCAGACAATACAGAACTTACACTAGAAAAACTGACAAAGAAACTAGCTATCCTCCTAGCCCTCGCATCAGCTCAGCGGATCCAGACATTGACATTGATCAAATTACCAAATATTGTTATAACTGATGATAAAATAGTTATTACAATAACTGATCTTTTTAAGACTTCTTTCGTAAATAAGACTCAACCCAAAATCTACCTGCCTTTTTTCATACAAAATCCCAAAATCTGTCCAGCCAAAACTTTAATAGATTACATTTCATTTACTGAAACTCTTAGAAACCATGAAAACTATCTTTGGATAACTTTCAAAAAACCACACAAGAGAGCTACCAGCCAAACTATTAGTAGATGGATAAAAAATATCATGAAAGAAAGTGGCATAGACACCTCACAATTCACCTCTCATAGCACAAGACACTCAGCAACTTCCTGTGCTAAAAGAGCTGGTATTAACATTGAGACCATAAGAAAGGCAGCTGGATGGACTGACAATTCGAAAACATTTGCTAAATATTATAATTTACCATTATGTGAAGATTCACCCCCAGAAAATTTTGCATTATCTGTGCTTAACAACAGATAAACAATAACATAATGTTGATTCTCACAATAATAATCATGCCACATTGTTGATTAGGTGGTACTACACTAGGTTCAAATTAGATAAGCAATGTTAATTAAGAAAATTAAAATTGTTGATTATATGTTATTGTTGCTGAGCAATTTAGGTAATATTCTTACCTAATTAATAATAAGAAAAATTTATTTTCATGTCTTGTTTAAAAAAGTCATTGGCTTATTGTTCATCAGCCAAATATGATAACTAAAATGATTGATTATACCCTCTATAAGTGTTGACTACGTTTAATTTTTGATTTTATCAATAGCCAAGTGCACTTACTATGAAAATTAAAATACATTAAAAACCTGACTATGTCGTAACTTATTCACTAATTAAAATTATTGCAGCAAACTCTGAACATCTACTTGTCTTATAAATTATGTTCCAGATTGTCACGAAGTAAAATTAAGAATCAAACGAGCTTACCTGTTAAGCGAAGTCTTGATTCAAATTTTATGAGTGACAATCTGGAACATAATTACCCACCCACCACTAACTAACAACCCAAAAGCTGCAATAATCAGTATACCTAATTCAATATTAACCTTCTAGAAAAGCAACGAATGTAAGTATGTAGAACCACTCTGTACTGAAAACAGAGCTTGTTCCCAACCCTTGGATCTCTAAAAAAAGTGACGCTTGGGGTGACCAGTACGAGAAGCTTGGTAAAATGATACCTGTTTAAAAAATATTTATTTTTTCTTATTCCTAAAATTCGCGATGTTATTGGTGTGTGTAGAAATACTACTTGTCTTATAAATTATGTTCCAGATTGTCACTCATAAAATTTGAATCAAGACTTCGCTTAACAGGTAAGCTCGTTTGATTCTTAATTATACAATACGCATATGAATCGGAAAAGTCTTGGATTCGAACTTGGCAGTTCGACGGTCTCACGACTAGGCTATCACTGATGAAGGATATGCAGCTGATTATTATTATTCTACATGGAGCGACTGCCCTATTATTTCTAAATACAGAAACACCCACACCCAAACCTGTACAAAAGGCCTCCACGAAATTAATTAACCCTAAGTAGATCCCCATAGCTGCAGCTCTGAATGGTTCCATGGGATTGAATGGCGTACTAAAGCCTCCGCACATAAATATAGGTAACGTGAAATAGCAATCTGTTTTCGCGGAAGTCTGCAGGCACATACACAGATATATATAGGGAGGTATAACACACCCTGTTTGCGTAGAAAGGGGTCGAATGCGTTGCGATGCGCCGCTCCCCTTAATCTCCGCCGTGATTGAAATTTGACAATCATACTCGTGATTTATGCGTAATTTTGTTTTGGGTTTGCAGATTCTGAAACATGGGTATATTCTTGTAACACCGCGATGATGAGTTGACAACATTTCTGAATGTATGACGTAAAGGGTGTGGGTTTTTAACAAGAACTTGAATCAACTGTTATATTGACGTTATGACGACCCGAATGGCGTAGCGGTAGTGAGACTGCCTTACGTTCTTAGGGTCCCGGGTTCGAATCCCGGTCGGAGCAAATGTTTGTGTGATGAGCATGGACATTTGTTTCCGAGTCATGGATGTTTTATATGTATAATATACAAACAAAAAGTATCTAGGTAGTATATCAACTATCTGGTGTCTACGACACAAGCCTCGTTGCTTAGTGTGGCACTAGATGGCGCTGTGTGTAATGTCTAGCAATATTTATTTATTTATATTATACTTTTCAATTTAAGGTTATGTTCTAATTTGGATTGTTAATTGCTTTGTGAAACGGATGAATTTGAAATTACTTGACGCTTGTATAAAATTTTACCATTTATATTTGTACACCGCTCTGACAAAACATGACTGTGGGATAATTCGATGTATTATAACATCTTGCATGTGCCAAAATTAGCTTATCTTATCTTATCTATATTCCCTAGTAATTCGCTTCCCTCTAATTTCCTTTAAAATCTAAAGTTTAGATTCATTGCATAATTGCTTTAATTTTGATACGAGTTAGGTTCTACTGGTGGTTTGCATGAATCAGCCCCAAATAACTTTACATGACTTACAGTACGATCAGACAAATTGCGCGGCGCGGCTCCGTACACCCGACTCTGATGGATCATGTACTGAAGTATCTCTCAACATCTGCAACCGATTCGCATCTGTCCATTCGTCTGTCTGAGCCTTTATGTGTCAGTCAAGCTAGAATCATGTTTAACTTATTTATAACTAGCTGACCCACGCAACTTCGTCTGCGTCACATAAGAGAGAAAAAGCTAACAAAAGGAATAAATTTTCCCCGTTTTTGCAACATCTTTCGTTTATGCTCCGCTCCTTTTGGTCGTAGCGTGATGTTATATAGCCTATAACCTTCCTCAATAAATGGGCTATCCAACTTAATTCCATATTTTTTCAATTTCAACCAGTAGTTCCTGAGATTAGCGCGTTCAAACAAACAAACAAACAAACTCTTCAGCTTTATAATATTAA
The DNA here is from genome assembly GCA_905147715.2 of Xestia xanthographa. Taxonomy (NCBI): domain Eukaryota; kingdom Metazoa; phylum Arthropoda; class Insecta; order Lepidoptera; family Noctuidae; genus Xestia; species Xestia xanthographa. The sequence continues at coordinate 8,740,600 of LR990655.1, forward strand.
TAGAAATCTTCGTCACTGTTCGGCAACGGTCGTATTCCCCGAGCGTCGGAAGACGATATGTATATAGAGTGGTTAAGTGCATTTTCTTCATGCATAATTTAGTAGAATTATGTGTTTTGTGCTAAAAGAGATAAATATTGATTTATCAGTAACGAAATTGATTCGATAATTCGATGTAAGTAAATAACGAGGAAAACGACACGATTGCGAATATGCTACAATCTTTGTTGAATTGATTTACTTCTTCATACTGAAGCTGGTGTAATGATGGAAGAAAAGAAGATTTGAATAACACAAGGTTTATACTAGAAGAAGAAAAAATGGTTTTCAAACACAGGTTTACATTGAAATCTAATCATTAAAATCTCAGTTCTTAAAAAATGTATATAACGTAGGTATTTTTAATATTAAAAAACGTGAAAAATGTTAGTGTATTTACCTATTTTACAAAATAAACTATTTCAATTTGAGTAAGATAATTAAAGTTGAAATTAAATTCAACTTTGAAAACAAAACCAAGAAGGGTGTGTAATAGCAGCTCTATATAATTCCACACAGAGTGCAAATGCAAGTGCATTATTTAGGGCTCTCTCCGATTCAATGATTCGGGTGTTTCCGGGAACACGACAATTGGCGAAGATTTGCATGCGCATTATTAATTTAGGAGTACTGTAAGTAAGTATAGATGTCTTTCATATCTTGGCTGAAACTTACATTTTAGGTAGTCATCTGTCCTACATAGCTTATGGTATTTCCTACAATTTATTAAGCTAAATAAGGGGAATTACATTGAGGCTTTGTTTCTGCTGATAGCTGATCCTTCTCCACTACACTTTGTTAATAAATGCTTTGTCAATTAAAACAATAATTTCAGAAGAAGGCAATTCATTAGCGTTTGCAAAGTACAAAGGACGTGTGTTATTAAGGAGTAAGGGCGTAGTTGCAATAGCTTACTCGTTTAATAAGCATGACAAGTAATAAGTAGGTAAGTAGTCTAAAGTACGCTTTTTATTATTCTAAATTTTAGGTAGAGGTGTGCGTATAACTTGGAGAGTGTACTATAGTACTAGCTGCACCCTGCAAGTTATGTTTAGTCCCGTGTGTGTGTGCGCGACCCTACTGCCAATCTATCAGCAGCACTTGTCAACAACGGTATGTTTTTATCCGGAAAGAGACATTCGTATTCCAGCTTTTGGAGAAGATATTCTGAAAAAGGAAAATTTTCGTGATAAGTGCGTGTCTGTGGCAAAAATATTGGCAGATTTTGAAAATGTGTCTTGGCTCATCGGTTGTTCACATTATGTTAACAACAACGTCACTAGCGCGGGTGACGTCATGTCCACCCATAGCACTGAGTTACGTAGAGTTACATACAGTAGTGTCACACTCACCCAACAGCTGCCTACAGAACACGTTGGTGAGTGCGTGACGTAAGAGCAGCAGGAGACAGCGCACGTCGACGCGCAGTAACAACGTCACCAGCGCGGGAGGCGTCACTTCCACCCATAGCATTGAGTACTGAGTACAAACGGCACATAGACGCGCCATGACTTCGTCCGTCACTGAAAATTATTTTATAATCAGAGGGGTAACTTATAGGATTAAGAAAAATTACTGAACCCTTCCAGACTAAAAAAAAAATACTGGACCACTTGTCATTCTGAATAATTCATGTTACTAATTAAGTATTAAATACTTTATTTGAATGAAAAATAAACAGAATAAGAATTCTTATTTTGCAAATAAAATGCATGTTTCTAAAATACGATTCGATGATTTGAGAATGTCGTATTTCTGCAGTACAACAGAGTCTTTCGCATAAATTACTACAATTATTGAAGCATATTAATAGAAGTCATGTGAGTCAGCCGCTATAGAATGCTGGCGTACCGCGTACGCTTGCTGCTCAAACTGACGTGTCTGGGCTTGTGAAGAGCTCGGAAACAATTGAGGAAGCGACTCAAATAATTAAAGATGTATAAGTACAAACATTTTTGACATAATATTTGGCGTTTTCATTCTGTAAAATGTGAAGTAAATGAATGAGTATGTAGTAGAATGCTCCGATCTTGTTGGTTGTAGCGTGATGTCCTATAGCTTGTTCTATAGCTACCTATAGCTTTCCTCGATAAACGGGTTATCCAACACTAAATTTGTTTTTCAATTCGAGCTAGTTGTTCCTGAAATTAGTGCGTTCAACTAACCAAACAGTTTCTTCAGTCTATAGAATATTAAATTATTTTCTATTTACTTCTGAAATTATTTTCTATTTACTTAAATAGATTCAAGTTGGTAACAATGTAATTTCTCAGAATTTTTTGCATTAATCGCGAAAATATTCTTCTTATGTTTTTCCACATAACAGCTTTCCCTCGACAGCCCTACGTCTTCATCCTTAGACACTCGATGACAGTCGTCAAGGTGCATGAAGTGAGCCGAGACACGATAAAACTGTTATAAACAGTTGCGGACATCTTACAACTGCCTTCCGTATCCATCGTCAGACCTTGGATGACAGTCATACTCCAGGCAGGCTTAAAGTTCTCACCAAGGTGCATGAAATGAGCCCAATAATTATATAGCTGCTGTAAACTGTTGAGGACCTCTTGCAACTGCTTTCCGTATCCATCGTCAGACCTTCGATGACAGTCATACTCCAGCTAGGTCTAAAGTTCTCATCAAGGTGCATAAAATGAGCCCAAACACTATATAGTCACTGTAAACTCTTCGAACCTCATGCGACAGCCTTCCGTGTCCATCATCAGACCTTCGATGACAGCCATACTCCAGCAAGGTCTAAAGTTCTCATCAAGAACTTTGGGATATATGCTTCTCACCAAAAAAGAATCATGCAGTCATGCATATCGGACTTTCCCGTTAAAAGTTATACGTGGTCATGCAATACATTAAAAAAGTAATAATATACTCGTCGAATTGAAAACTGTCTTCTTTCGCTTCGTCGGTAAAAACCAAACTTAAGGCAACAGACACGGGCGACGGTCATTCTTTCACGGAAAATCTTAACACCGCGATTCAGAAAATGGAGTGAAATTAACAACGCCTAGATCGTTTCACGAAACTAAACTGATAAAATATAATGCATGGAGCTATGTAGATTTTCAAAACAGAGTCATGTAGACTAATCTATAGTACCTTTTGATATCATAACTTTTTTTAAAAGCCGGTCAGTAGATTTAATAGTTATCTTGTGAGCACATTTTTAGTCATAAGTACCATTTTGGTTGAATAAATGTCGCTGCATGTATCTTACATATTAAAGAGAAGTTGTTCTTTATCACTTTAACTGGAGCACCAACTACAATAAAACAAAAATTGAAACCTTCTCTAAGTTATGCATGATATTTGTGCATAGAATCTAACCACATTGGTTGGTTCTATAATTTACACGTGATGCTGTAACAACATAAATACCCAGGGACACTAATTTTGATACCTAGAAAGCACCAATTACAATGGAAACAACATCTAAAACCTCCTCTTAGTTATGCACAATATTGGTACATTGCATCTAACCATATTGGTTTTCTAATTCACACGTGATGCTGTAAGAAAAGATCCTGCACATACATACAGACATACTTACAGACAAAAAATCTAAAAATGGTAGAAATGGGTTCTTTTAGTGATCCTATAACTACTACTACTATTTTTTTTTTCAAATATTTTCAATGTACAGAAACGCCACGTCTACAGATTTATTAAATGTATAAAGGGTGTAAAACACCTCTTAACGAAGCCGATAGGTACTTGTTCTCCTCGTTATTGCGATCATTTTTTTGTTCTACACCATACCTGGGAACTTTCTAGTTACGGAGATATTGGGGGTCAAACTTCCAACTTTTTGACAAGTTTTTTTTTTCAAGTTTTTAATGTAAGATGTTTTACATTAAATACCTCCACGACCCCTGTACTATTCAATCCATCCATCAGCACAATGGTTTGAGTGCGTTACATTGAGTTCTACCACAAAACATGATTTTTCACCTCAAAAAATAAGTCGTTTCCCAGCAATAATTTTTGCGTGAAGTTACTTAGTTTGATGTACTATCGGGGTCTTTTCCGCCTGACCATTTTAATTTTTTTTCGCTTAAATCATGCGGAGGCGCCGAGCCACGCCCCCTTAAAGTTTGGGCCTATTAGGAAAGCGTCAACTTTGGCGCGCAAAATAACAATAACTCTCGTTTGGCGTGTGTCGTCAATGCGCTCGGCCGATTCGGTATCTTTTCATTCATTTTTTCTACACGAAGTCAACGGGGCGGGGCTAGAGAGCGTTTTTATGTTGCGAGTGCAAGCAAAAATGAGCTTAGTGGTAGTCAGGCGGGAGTGTCTTCGATAGTACAGAATGCTTGGTTGACGGCTTCGTGATGAGGTCTTTTACACCCTGTAGATATAGATAGATAGATTTTAACTATAACCCCAATCTAGGCGAGTGCGTTCTGATTATTGCATGATTCATTAATTTCATTCTGATTATGTGCAAATGGGGTCGCCATTTGCACATAATCAGAATAAAATTAATTCAATGATAGCTAACATTTAGAAGTCAATATCGCCAGATTACACTTGATAATTATCACCAATATCACCATACCAGCCTTATTCGTAGATCATGTGCTGCGAAAACGCATGCCTTCGCCATAAGGTAACATAACTTATGGCCCTGGGAGCATATGGCGAGAGAATCACCGCTTTGGCACTAAGTACATAAATTGATGCATTTACGTTATAAAACATGATCCATGAATATAGGTGCTGGCAGGGGTCTTGAACTCCGTGGCTAGGCATGAGATTATTACCTACCGCTTCGCTCATATTGAATACTAGCTGATGCTCGCGGCTTCGCCCGCCCGCAAATCTATATCTATATCTATATATATCTATCTATTTTTTTTTTTTTTTCTATAATAAAACAGTAAAAAAACTGTGTCTGTACATTGAATATATTAAAATAGAAATAATTGAGGGGGGTTTAGAAAAAGTAATAGAGCACGAATCCAAAAAAAAAATCTGTCTGTTTGTCTGTTTGTCTGTTTGTCTGTGTGTCTGTTTGTCTGTGGGTCTGTTTGTTTGTACACGCTAATCTTCGGAACTACTGGACGGATTTGAATGATTTTTTTGTTGTTGTATAGGTAATAAGTCTGGGCAAGATATAGGCTATAAAATAAAACAGTAAAAAAACTGTGTCTGTACATTGAATATATTAAAAAAGAAATAATTGAGGGGGGTTTAGAAAAAGTAATAGAGCACGAATCCAAAAAAAAAATCTGTCTGTTTGTCTGTTTGTCTGTGTGTCTGTTTGTCTGTGGGTCTGTTTGTTTGTACACGCTAATCTTCGGAACTACTGGACGGATTTGAATGATTTTTTTGTTGTTGTATAGGTAATAAGTCTGGGCAAGATATAGGCTATAATTATCTTGGAAACTTGAACACCTGATGCAGAACCACAACAGACCAGCTGAACTATAAGAGATACAAAAATGGTACCATAGCAAAAATTGTTCCACGTGATGGGCATTTTCTGCTGAGAGAATAAATTTGAAGATCTGGAACACCTGATGTGGAACTCCAAGAGCCCAGCTACACTTTCATATGTAGGAATGACGTTTTAGCAAAAGTTGTTCAATCTGATGAGCACTCTCTGTTGACTTATAAAAATCGAAGATCTGGAACACCTGTTGTGGAACTCCGAGAGCCCAGCTACACCATAACACATAATAGGAATGACGTCTTAGCAAAAGTTGTTCGGTCTGATGGGCATTTCCTGTTGACTTTTATCTTGGAAAAAACAAACACCTGATGCAGAACCGCAACAGACCAGCTGAACTATAAGAGATACAAAAATGGTACCATAGCAAAAATTGTTCCACGTAATGGGGATTTTCTGCTGAGAGAATAAATTTGAAGATCAGGAACACCTGATGTGGAACTCCAAGAGCCCAGCTACACTATAACATATATATAGGAATGAAGTTTTAGCAAAAGTTGTTCAATCTGATGAGCACTCTCTGTTGACTTATAAAAATCGAAGATCTGGAACACCTGTTGTGGAACTCCAAGAGCCCAGCTACACCATAACACATAGGAATGGCGTCTCAGCAAGTGTTGTTTGGTCTGATGGGCATTTCCTGTTGACTTATAAAAATGTTTAGTCTGATGGGCATTTCCTGTTGACTTACAAAAATGAAAGATCTGGAACGTCTCGAATCGTCTCGCGCATCCCGTTGTATTCCCGTCCCCGGGCTCTTAAAATTCCACATCAGACGTTTTGAGGTCTTCGATTTTGACGACCCCGTTGTCGCTGGCATAAGCAACAGGATCCGCGTACGAAGTCGCGGGCAGAAGATAGTTATATACTAAAACCTTCCTCTTGAGTCACTATATCTATAAAAAAACCCGCATCAAAATCCGTTGCGGAGTTTTAAAGATCTAAGCATACATAGGGACAGACAGACGCGGCACGCGGCGGGGGACTTTGTTTTATAGGTACTGCGTATATGTAGTGATGCAAGCTCAGTGTGGTTGTCGCCCTCCAGCCGTGAGTACGTATGCCACTTTAATTATTCGCGCTCTTTCGACTGGTTGCTTGCGTCGTTTACCTACTCGTACTTCGTGTTTGATAACCGACTGATTTATTGATCATTCATTAATTAGTGAAAATGACAAGCCGGATAAACTGTTGCGTGTATGGATGTTTAAATACATTTAATAAATGTAGACAAAAATTATCTTTTTTTTATTTACCAACTGATTGTGAAAGGTAAGTTAATTGAAGTTTTATTTTATTATTTAGGTAACAATTAGCCATAAAAACCGGCCAAGTGCGAGTCGGACTCGTGCACGAAGGGTTCCGTACCATTATCTATACATTAGACAAAACGGCAAAAAAATCACGTTTGTTGTATGGGAGCCCCCCTTAAATATTAATTTTATTCTGTTTTTAGTATTTGTTGTTATAGCGGCAACAGAAATACATCATCTGTGAATTTTAACTGTCTAGCTGTCACGGTTCATGAGATACAGCCTGGTGACAGACAGACGGACAGACAGCGAAGTCTTAATAATAAGGTTCCGTTTTTACCCTTTGGGTACGGCACCCTAAAAAGAGACAGATAGTGTTTTCAATGACGCTTGAATGTACACAAAAATTATTCTGGCGGCCAATCGCCGCATGTTGGGATCATAGACTAACAAAAATGAGACAGAAGGTACAAATCGCGTGTTCTAAATTTGTACGCGCGGTTTGTACTATCGTGGTCTTTTCTGCCTGACCAGTTTAGATTTGTTTTGCCTAAATCATGCGGAAACGCCGAGCCACGCCCCCTTAAAGTTTGGGCCAATTAGGAAAGTGTCAACTTTGGCGCGCAAAATAACAATAACTCTCGTTTGGCGTGCGTCGTCAGTGCGCTCGGCCGATTCGGTATGTTTTCATCAATGACGTATTATATATAGACACGTCATGAACCAACATCGCGGCGCTTAAAAACGGCTAAAAACTAGAACTACTTATAAGCGTGAAGAAAGAGAAAGAAAATATGACACCGAACGGCGGGATGCCTGTTGCGAGAGGGAGATAAATATACATCTTCAGTCACGTCACAGGATTTATTAAATTATAAACAAACGAAGCGTCGCGCGACAGGTTGGTGCGTAACTAAGCGCGATGTGGCCAATTGGCTTCATTTCATGTTGTCATGTTAGAGTGCGGACAACGTATCTATAGTTTATATATCATTGGTTTTCATTCATTATTTCTATACAAAGTCAACGGGGTGGGGCTAAAGAGCGTTTCTATGTTGCGACTGCAAGCAAAATTAAGCTTAGTGGTGGTCAGGTGGGAGTGTCCTCGATAGTACCTATAACAAATAATAAACACTACTAAAGGTAGGTAGGTGAGCAATAAAACACGATGTATATTTATTTTGTAATAAAAACAATAATACACCTTCGAAAAGATTTTTTTTTTCTTTTCTGCTTCTTAGGACCACACTGGTTGAAAAAGACAATAAATTGTTAAACTTGCTCGAAACTCGAAAGTTATTAGATGCGGTAATTAAAAATAGAATTAGTTTTATTTTAACATTCTCTGTGCTATATTAAGGTAATGGTAAGCTCATTATATTTTATAATTACATATGAAAATTAGATGCACCTACAGTCCCAGTCACAAGACACAAAAACTGTGAAAGTACTGTAGTTGCCCATTCCCTAGAGTTGATCTCTATGGAGAAGAACGGGCAAGAAACTCCATGGACACCCTTTTAAATCAAAATATTGTTACAAAATTTTGGTTACATCATTCATGTTGAGATGGTATATTATGTGAGAACAATGTAGCAAGATGTGCACGTTAAAAGTGTCCATAATAAAAAAAAAAATTAAATACAATTCAAAAATAAACATCACATAAAAACAACACAAAAAAAACAACACGAAATGATAGAATTAATAATTATTTAATTAATTATTTGAAGAACGGTCTGAATTTTAATGAATGTAACTAAATCTCCCTAATTTCTCACCGCTAACATAGTTCTTAAGTACTCTTTTACTAACCCCTGTGGACCTTGTTGTTCGTAATAAATAACTATTTGATTTTGATTTATTCAAGCCATATTTTAGCCAAATTATTAAAAATGATGGGTCTTACTGCAAAACGGTGATTGTAGTTATGACATAGTATAACTATTGTAATAGTTTAAATCTGTGATTAGGTACTAATATTCATTATATATAGTGTATTATTAGGCAGTACGTGTTATTTCTGCGGAAGGGAGCATCATCAAAATTTACCAAGTTACTCGAAATTTAATTATCATTATTTTTATATTTCAGGCGAAACCAATGGTTAAAATTAATTGGTAGAACTGATTTATTAAAAAAAGACAATTTCAAGAGTTCCCGTGTCTGCTCTCAACATTTCGAAGAGTCAATGATGTCTGAGGTGCATATGAGAAAATTACTACCGCATGCTGTACCAACTAAATGTCTTCCTACGGAAAGTACGGAGGCTCAACCTCAGGCAAGTACTTCAAAAAATGAAACCAATGCTTTCGATAAATCTACACAAACTAAAGATTCATACTTAAATGTAAAATCTGTTATCAAAATCAAAGACGCTACTACAACTGCAGCTCAAACAAAAACTGAGGAGCCAAAAGAAGAAAGAAATTTACAAACAACTGCAGCTCTTTCAGAAAACACGCTAAGGAAAAGAAAATTACGTACTGACCTTACAAGAGTCTGAAAGAAAAAAAAGGAAGTTAGAAATTGAGATGGATATGATACAAAAAGAACTAGAGGCTAAAAACTCACTTTCTCTTTCTCCACCCGGCGACGATGATGGTGAAATTACGAAAAGGTTCCAACAACTTTTGCGATTGCAGAACGAAATAAAAAACAAATACAAGGGCAATCGTTATAGCACTGAATTTAATTTTTTTGCACTAAATTTACGCTTTTCTAGTCCACAAACTTACCGAAGTTTGAAATCATTTTTAAAATTACCTAGTGAAAGCACCTTATCCAGGTTTAAATTAAATGTTCGACCCGAACTAGATGATAGAATTTTTAATGCCATTTCAACAAAACTACAATCTTTGCCTGATGCAGCTAAATTTTGTACAATATGTGTCAATAAAATAATATTAAAACGACATTTGTATTATGATATAAAACAGGATGAAGTAATCGGACTTCATAATATAAATGACAATGTAACCAATGAAACAGCATCGAATGCTTATGTTGTCATGCTTCGAGGGATTGCTGTAAATTGGGAGCAACCTATTGCTTACGCTTTGCTAGCCAGTGCCATATATTATGAAGAGTTAGATGACTGGATGAATGCAGTAATTACGAAGTTATTTTCTATGGGCATAGTAGTGAAAGCAATTGTTTCAGACCAAGGCTCAAATTTTGATAAATATGCCAAAGAGGTTAAGAAAGTAACTCCAGAAAAGCCTTACTTCACATTTGATGAAAGCAAAATATATTATATTTTCGATGTCCCAACGTTGCTCAAATGTATAAGAAATAATCTCCTTACCAACTACTTTTATTACGAAGGAAAAAAGATTTCATGGGAATATATAGAAAAGTTATACTCGCATCAAAAAGAACAAAATTTACGAGTTATACCAAAAATTACAAATGCCCACATTGATCCCAATAATTTTCAAAAGATGCGAGTAAAATACGCAGCACAAATCTTTAGTCGAACTGTGTATGGAGCACTTAACACATTCATTCTTGCAAAACTATTACCAGAGGCAGCTAAGGCAACGTCAGAGTTTGTAAAACTTATAAATGACTTGTTTGACATTTTAAATTCAAGTAAATTGAAAAATAACAACAAATATCAGCGAGCATTTAATTTAAACAAAGACCAACTTGAAGTTCTGGATAAAGCACAAAACCTGTTAAAAAAAATTACTGCTATCAACAGGAAAAAAGGTACCAACAATACTAACAATATAACAACTCTTACAAATTTTCAAATAACTATACAATCGATCATTATGCTGAGCAGAGATTTGAAAGACGAAGGGTTCAATTTTATACTCACCCGAAGACTCAACCAAGACCCCCTTGAAAACTTCTTCAGGGCAATTCGTCAACAAGGAGGAAATTGTAGAGACCCGACTCCCATACAGTTCAGGAGAGCATTTTCAAAACTATTTATTACGAACATGTTGAAGAGTTCGCCTTCTTCTAATTGCCAAGAAGATCTATGCGATTTGCTTTTAAATGGAAACAAAATACTTTCAAAAGTGACGGACACAACAATAACCAACGATGCACAAAATTCAACTGAAGCTACAGGGATAGTATCACTAGATGGTGCCGCCGACTATACTTTTGATCTGCCAACTGAAAATGCTATCACGTACGTCTCAGCATATTTATTATTTAAATGTTCACAAAAGCATCATTGTTCTCAATTTGATACCTATGTAAACAATACCCCACATCTAAGAGATACGAACATGTTTATGCATTTTGAAGCTTTCACTAACAAATCGTCTTTTTATGGAGGCCTAAAACTCCCACCTGAAACTTTCATAAATTTTATTAAAGAAATGGAGAATACATTTATAAAAAAATTTGAAAATAATAATATTATGCTAAAACACCCGGCTAATACTCTGGTCAGTTTAATAAAAAATATTAATTTCACTGCTCCATGTCCATGCTTCCCATCAGAGTTTATTTTAAAATTATTTGTTAGATTTCGCATTTATGCTGCTATTAAATTTAATAACCGTTATTTTAGAGAAGGCAAGAAATATATGAGACATTACATTAAAGTAAAACAATTGTAATTATATAAGTTTTAATTAACATTTAAATAACAATACATTAAAATACAAAAATGTTGGTAGTATTTTATTTTTTGTACTTGTGGCAACCCTACCGATTGACCATTAAGCAGCGAGACGCCGAATAAAATACGCTAACGTGTGGCGTCAAGGCACAATTTAAAACAAACGCGCCCAGTTTAGGTATTTAAAATGTCGGCTTTCTTCAAGATCAAAGGAGTGCAACTTCTGTACGCTAGTACTTTTATCTATTCTGTGGTGTTGGTTTCCACCCCTTGGTCTTTTCCCTAGATCTAGCTAAACAATAACACCCGTTCTGCTGAGGCCCTACTCTCTAACGCTCCGTCCGTATTTCATAGAATCTATCCGTCTCTCTCGCACACGTCTGCAGATGAGTGCGAGTGACAGAGATGGATAGATCCGAAATACGGAAGGAGCGTTAGAGAGTAGGGCCTCTGGTTCGATCGATGCTAAGCTTGCCGAGGTCGCTCCGTGGATGGGTGACCCTGTTAGACCGGAAGTCGACCGCCACATTTTTGGAAAAAGTGTAGGTCACATGATGATGATATAGGTATATGCCCAAACTGAAATGGAGGTCTGGCCCATAATTCAAATTTTATAGAAAGTTACGAATATGTAAGAAAAATCCCTGGTTTCCAACCAAAATCCATTACCTACCGAGTGTAGGTAAGTCGTCCATCATAGTTTTAAAAGCTTCGCCCCAGATTCCGGTGTTGTGCCATAAATGTCAGTAGGTACAGACGGCAGCACATCAAGCTACAATATGTCAAATTTCTTTAATAGATTTTCAACTTTTGCACCAAATCATTAGGTTCAAGGTTGATTGTGAAAATTTGGCAGTTTCGGGTCGCTTTAAGTGCTGGCGTTTGTACAATATCTAGTTCTGTGTTTACTGAACTGAATGATTAGTGTTGATATGAACTAAATCTAAAACCAGAGAGGAGCTTGTGGCTCAATAATATCAGCCGCTCGGGTCGATCGTTAGGTTAAGCCGTGCTTGCCTAGGTTGGTCTGTAGATGGGTGACCACCCACCATACCGAGTTTCCTCCGTGCCTCGGAAAGCACGTTAATCCGTTGGTCCCGGCTGTCATTTGTAGATCTTTGACTGTCGTCAGGTAGTCAGAGGCCCAAAAAGTCTGACAACCAGTCTTACCAAGGGGTATCGTATTACCCGGTACTAACTGGGTTGTGGAGGTCAGATAGGCAGTCGCTCTATATAAAATACTAGTATTTCAGCTGCATCCGGTAAAACTGGAAGGCGACCCCAACATAATTCGGAAAAGGCTAGGCAGATGATGATGGACTAAATCTAAAACCTTCATTGAAGTTGGGCCTGTTTGTTGGATCACCTACTTCTAATGTATGTCTTCTAGTGTCTCTCTGTGTAAGTAGGTATTTTAATAATATGTGCAAACAGTTCGACTTTCATCTTCCTGAAACAAGTGTGACCTCGGCAAAAAACTAATTAACAATGAATTTCTTTAAGGCTGATGCTCCAGAGTAGCCCGCGAAATTCAAATTTTGTTACGTTTTTGGAATTTGTTGGCCAGTGCTAGGTCGTACTATGTTAATTAAAATATTATTCGCGGCTGTAAGACGTATAGTAAATAACCAGTCGCAATTATTATTATATTATTTTCTACATATTTTAGGTGATGATCTGTTTGCATGTTTTTCTTTAATTTTTTGGCATTATTTGGCAGTGTGTATATTTTGATCCACGGTGTATTTATACCAGACTAGCGGACGTCACGCGGTTTCACCCGCGTAGTTCCCGTTCCCGTGGGAGTACGGGGATAAAATAGCCTATGTCACTCAGGGTGAATGTAGCTTTCGAATGGTAAAAGAATTTTTGAAACCGGTTCATTACTTCCGGAGATTACACCCTACATACAAACTTACAAACATACAAACTTACAAACAAATGTTACCTCTATATAATATTAGTATAGACAAGCTCTAGACATGAATACTTGTAATTGGCTATTTGATTATCATACTGTTGTTATTATCACTATTGTATTTAGCTGTAAGTCTTCCAAAGTCCTTAAATAAATAAATAAATGCATTCCAAATTCTTTTTCGTTTTATTTTACGTAGCTTACCCAATCACGAGCTCTTTTCTGACCTTAAAAACTGGCAAAATATGAGTATCTCTATCTAGTATATATCTATGATCGATACCTATCGAGGTACAAAAGTAGTTAGTATGTATTACCATGTTATTTTACCAGGAATCCTAACAACACGTATCTAGGTATATACGTTATACCACATAGCAATTATCGATACGCAGTATTCACAGAAGTTCGTAACAGAATCATTCTAAATTAATTGAAGCCTCGTTGCCTAGCTGGCGCGGGGAGCTCGCAGCAAGCTCGCTCCGTAATGATTTATCGATTGATGCTTTTCTGTAAACATTTCACATATACCTACCTATCCGTCAAATTGATAGAACATTATGCTATGTCTATCAGAGTAATATGACATCATGGTGATCTACATATGTGACTTTTCGATGTAATAGGATAACGATTTTAAAAGGCTGAAGTTAGGTGACGCTTTTTGCTGATCAGGATAGTTTTAACAAAATAAACTTTTGATCAGGTATGGAGTTTCTATGGAGAGCTCAGAGAAAAGACTTGAGGACACTGCTATCACACGATAAAAATAATGTCTACACATTACTGATTAGGTACCTACATGAAAATACATCAGTGGTTCTTGTGGAAGGAAGTAAATGGAGTTTATATGATTTACAAACTAGGTACTTACCCATCTCTTTTTTTTTCGGATGGGGAATCATTAAATGACTCCTCCCGCTCTAGGCGGAGCAGGAGGGAGTGTCAGACTTTTACTGACTAAAACCCATCCATGTTCCTTCATCGCCCTTTGTGTTCCGGGGCCACGGTATCTCTTTCGAACAGTCCCGCAACCCCGGCAAACTAGGTACCCACCTTACACACTGATTAAGTCATTACCTATGGGCCATTTTGTAATAAATACAAAGCAAAATAAGGAAAAACAGAAGAAAGTATTGATCCATCCTGCGGTACTACCCACTTATTCCAACGAGTCCCACAAAGTTCACAGGGCCGATTAGACCCTTCTAAAAAACTGCTGTATTCAGTTCCCAAGACATTCACAATTACAATATAAATCAGCCTTGTATTGTTATACACGGAGAGCGGAGTAAACACAGTGTTGGGCGTGGCTTTACTTTAAAAGCATGCTGGTTGAAGCGACTACCGTGGGAGAAAAGGGCACGCCAGACTGCCAGACGGGTAAGGACGAACGAAGTACCTCGAGATACTGGTGTTCCGTAACTTTGCGAATATACGGTAAGATAAAACTCGAATTATTAAGCTTTTATTCCAGACCACTTTAGACCTTAATAACGACTGGCTATCCCTCGTTTGAGAGAAACCATGCAATCAGTTTTCTGTAGCAGACCGGGGATCTTATAGATTGCACGTTACGAGAAAACGAGAAGAAGAAAAAAGTTCTACCTAATGAAAAAGTCAGATGAGAAACGAGAAAAGCAAAAAGGGTTAGCTATCCATGCCGAGTGACGTACTTCTATGAAACATGAAAATAATAAACTAGAACAGGACCTAAAAGGGTACTTTATAACAATCCATGCTCTACAGTTACTGAAAATAATCAACATTTTATAAGTGGGACCAATTTCCGCATCATCAATCCGGCAATTAACACCCACACAATACCAGTCACTCAAACGTTCGTCTACCCACCCACAGGCAAATCAAACTAATGGCATAATCACAGTATTTGTAGAATACGTCTATAGATATGAAAAAGATACAAATTCTAAATAGCAGAACATGTTCAATGCTGAACCCAATAGAGTTGCCTTGACCGATAGAGGCACAAGCCGTAGACTGTTACTAGACCGAACCAGTCTGTGATAGGCATGGCTAGAACATGTGACTAATAAAAAACCTAGTAAGGCCTGAATTCTTGTCGCGCTGACGGTCGGTCGTGTACGGTCGGTCGTGACGTCAGAGAGAACAAAATACGGCTGTCGGTCGACGCTGACGTCAGCATCGCAGTATAAAAAAAAATATACTGCTTTAAATTTTTGGAATCAACAAAAGATGGCTCTGTTTTTACTGAAAAAATGTTTTCACATGATTAGTTCAAAATGTGCTACACTGAACTACATTCCCAGTACTAACTGGGTTGTGGAGGACAGATAGGCAGTCGCTCCATGTAAAATACTGGTGTGTGAATACCAGTATTTTACATTTCTAACATAGTTGGGGAAAGGCTAGGCATATGATTATGATGAACATACCTGGTAATTTAGCATAAGCCTGGTAACGAGATCCTGTTGCTGGTATCTAAATTGAACCCATTTCATACAAAATGCTGGTAGGAACTTGAATGCAATAGCGAATGGTAGGTTATAAAGTAGATACTATCTATTGAACGCCCAGTAAACCTTGACACGCGATAAAGAAGGGAACTAAGTGAAAAAGTAGTGAATTTGAAGCAGCCAAAATACACTAAAATGATGCACAGTCCGGTTAGTTTTTTTTTTATTTATTCAAAATATGTATAACAATAACATATAAAAAGTCTGCCAAACTGCAAAACAGTTTGTCGTCAGTTGTTCTCGTTTCACAATATCATTATAACAAATTTCGATTTTATTATAAAGTAACATTATACAAAAAAGGGAAGTGAGTTTACAGAAAGAAACACATTTTTTACCTATGAAAAATAATAAATTAGCCATGGACACAATGAGAGATAATGTTTTTTGAGAATATTTTTAAGCTGGTTTTTAGATTTAACATGCGTTTTTTCGTTTCGGCGTTTCATTATCTTTCAAGCGCCAGAGTAGCCCGCGTTTAAAATTTCTTACGTTTTTTGCAATTTGTAATTTGCTTACTTGTTTATCTGTACGGTCGCGAATCATATTTTAATCAACATACAACCTGACACTGACTTGCAAATTGCATAGAACGTAAGAAAATTTGAATTTCGCGGGCTACTTTAGACTTTATTATTATTTATTATTAAGGTCATGCTCCCGAATGAGACTGTGCGAATGGGACATTCTGCGCCAACGGGTTTTTTTGCAAATGGGACATTCTCCATCAGATCCCTCAGCGCATCCTCCTTCACACGCTGTTCATTATGCCCATGTGACTCACTGTTTAAGGCCCTTCTAACCCTAAAATTAGCAACTCTATTTGTGGTGGTTCAAACTTCGTTTGAAATACTGTTAGAATAAAGTTCTAATCAGCTTGCACTACAAAGCGGTTGTTACGTCAGTCACTGCGGCCGAATAGTGCGAAATGAGTGGTTTTTTGCGATTTACAAAAAATCTATTGATTGGACTAAAAAAATAAAACATATAAAACCTGCTTTTATAGTTAGTTCAGTTAGTATGCAAAGTGATCATCATGATCTAATTTGAAGTACTTTTTGAATACCAGCGGTTTATTGTTCGATTTGGAGGTAACTTTGGAATTTTTTTAACCTAACTTAACGACACATGTAAACATTATAGGTCAGTACTGCGTCTTCTGGTTTGTTGTTTATCTTCATATAAGTCCGTGCTAGGCACGTCGTGATAACCGATCAACTCTACTAACCACAAACACGCAAATTCAATAGATTTCTTCTTTTTATTCAACACGCAAATCAGATATTTTAGAAACTTCTTACTCTTGCTCGAAAAACACGTAAAAATTATCTTGACTTCTATTTCAGAACAGCAATTTTGCAAGCAACGGTGCTGATAGCTGATTGACCTCATTTTAAGGGGTCACGTCCACCTATGTCGTCCAAGATTAGTATCATTGCCTTGGACCCTACATGCACGTACAAAAACGTAGATTTTCCGGTACCCTTCGATATTGCCTGGAAGCAAAATTGGGAATGGTGCTACCTAGTACCTACCCATTTAATTTGGCTGGACGACCTACATACATACGTACGTTGCTACGTTGTACATTACACCTACGTTCATTCTACTGACCGTCTGTAATCATTGCTACAAGAACCAATCATAGGTTCACAACACCAAAACTTTAGTACATTTATTAAAGAAATCTAGCTCTAATATTCGAAAATATTAACAGCTTTGCTAGTTGTAGCCTTGAGATCTGCAAATACCAGTTGAAGGCTGTCGCTTTCAACAAGGCCACTCTAGCCTTGTGTCTCCAGACTTTTGTGAACATTTAGGCATTACACAATAATGAAAGCACATAATGAAAATTATTGTCAGGTTATGTCTGCTTAAACTAACGCAATTTAAGTTTTAATTTCGGTGAAATATGTACCTACATCTTGTCTATAGAATAGATGACATTAAAGCATCTATACTACCTATATCAATAAAGTCGCTACGATTCATGGTGATCGTCATAGATGTATTAACATTATCATGATCATCACGATTGGAAATAACCTAAAACAAATGAACGCAGCTATAGGGACTGCTGCTTTGTCCCTTTCTGCAACATCATCAGACCGATCGAGCGACCGCCAGAAGGTGGGGCTAATCTTTACTGAGAATCTCACAAAATATTACAATGGACTTTAATTTTTTGCATGTCCACTGTACTGTAAATCCCTTAATTTTTTTTTTAACTATTTGAAATATTTCTTTTGCGAAAAAAAACAATCAATAAGCAAAGATTAGAATAGATTCAAACTTATGATTTCTGCAATAATTCGATTGCTGAGTGTCATGCGTGTCAATTATGAAATATCTAATTACTAGCGAACCACCCCGGCTTCGCTCGGGTGCAATGTAGATAATTATAAACCTTGCTCTTGAATCCCTCTATCTATTAAAAAAACCCGATCAAAATCCGTTGCATAGTTTTAAATATCTAAGCATAGGTACATACGGAGAGACAGATAGCGGGAAGCGACTTTGTTTTAAACTATGTAGTGATAATGCCCTGATATTATCTCAAACTCAATTTCATAGCCGTGAAAGGAACAGGATTATTTCCTTTGGTTTCAAAGGAAAAACATAAAAACAAACCGATGATGCAAGGCAGCCGCATACCCAACATGTGCTAGAAAATATTGTGGGGCCGAAACACACCGGGAAGCAATTGCACCCCTAACGCTGATGAATACAAGCGGGCTCGAGGCAGCTAGCGGTGTGCTACGAAATTTAATCTACCCCAGTCTGCCACCCGGCGCCCCCACGCCACCCTCCGCAGCTCTAAGCACCTAGGTACCTATGTAGTACACTCTACAGTTACACACACCTATACATACCAATATATAATTAATTTATTCAAGCTAACGCGAGTCTTTGATGGGTATCCCTTCGCGTAATGACTATAATATAGCTGGAGTTTGTTTTTGATGTTACCATGTGAACGATTAGTACCCCATAGGTAGTCTAGCAGTGCCTAGGTACGGCGCGATACGGCGGGTACCTACGTATACTAAGTACTAGGTAGTAGGTATGTGCCACACAAGGACCCGCGACGGGCGGCGACGACGGCGGCGGCGCGGCGTAGCCAACCGTTAGAAATGAGATAAAAAACTGGTTGCACACAATATGAACAAAAAGTAGGTAGCTCGATTGTTGTTTCTTGAGCTGGTCTGCCTCCGAGAATTAAACTGTTGTTATAAGTACATGCAAGAGTATATTTTGTTACCTGAGAATCTCGAGATCGGGTTCTCTACAAAAAAGAGAGCTACATAAATGATTTTTTTTATCTTAACCGGAATATCCACTGGAAATATTTTGCATATTTGCCTTGAAATATTTCCTTGTTATACTGATATTGTCAATACGTAATGAATTTGCGCCTAAATAATTATGAATATACATAAATACCTAGCTAGAATTTCCGCTATCAGGTCCAATATTTCAAAGTATTGTATTGTAGAGCCCATAATAAGTTTAAGTTACATAATATATCAACTGTCTGTAACAAATATTAAAATCAATAAGAAAAGCAAAATTAATCAACGAAAAACTTTCCGAAAGATTAATAACTAATGAGAAAATAAGGCAAGATATTTTATCAGTTTTGACATTGGATAGTAAACTCTATCGCAACTATCTTCTGTCCTTGATAACGGTGATACAACATCGTTATCATTAATTTACTGATGTTGATGTTATAAAAACCAACTTTTAATCCACATCGTGCTTTTCACCGTATGCTATGTAAATTACAGGGCAGAGCGAGAGCGCGCTATACTCTCTCTGTCGCTCTCCACGAAAGCCTCCTGAAAATATCTATTGATTATCGTATACGTGCGGGTTGGTACGTATAGTCTGCCACTTCGCCCTGTATTATGTCGACTGCCGTCGAGTGCCAATTTATTTGAAGAATGCTCGTAGTGAAGCGAGCAAGCAGTACCGCTGTGCCGATGCCGCTGCAGTGACGCGACCAGATCGCACGTCATGCCGTCATGCCCACCTACGTACACCTGCTCAGTGCTCGCTACTCGCCTGCTCGAGTAAACACACTGCCAATGTGTATACTATGGTAGATTTTATAAATAGTACCTACAGTATCCAGTACTGAAAGTATCCAGCGACGTATATTTATGGCGAAATTGGGATTACGCATGGCGTGGTTCTTTGTTCCAAGTAAAAGATTCGTCGTCATGTAGAGTATAGTTAGATGTATTGAAGCTGCAAGAGTATGTGTACATGGTATCCTCAGCTAGCTGACTTATGTACATAGGTGCACCGCCATGATGACATGACGCAGACGTACGTACGCTTATGTCGTTGTCGAGACCTGTCGGGCTCGCCTGAGAGCAAAAGGTTGTGAACCTGTGTTGCCACCTTTTGTACTCCCGCGATTTAGGGGAGTTTATAATACTTTAACTCACTTCCAAAAACTCATTTCAATCGCTCGCTGTACCTATATAATTTATTATTTGGAACTAAAATATTGTTGAACATTTCATTATCTAATAAGACGAATTTATGACAAAGTACAACGAAATCTAGCTCCATCGCGAAAAGTCAAAAATCTAACGTCCGACCACCATTGGCGTGCCTAGGGGCCAAAAATGTGGCAACCCCATAAGGCAAGCAAACAAAAGGAAACTGAGCAAGATTGAGGTCAGAGTAGGCCCATTTAATTAAAAAAAGAACTCTAACATCATGAGGAGTAGTAGGATATAAGGGCAAGCCATGCTCTTTAGTGCTTGTACGAAAGTACCGCTACTAGACCACCAGTCTTAGCAAGGAGATCTTACCAAGATATTGCGTAAGCAAACTTTGTAGTTAATGGAGGTCATAATATGCAACCACTCCATGGAAAGTACTGGTATAGCCAATGATATTTAATTAAACAGATATGTTATGAGCGCGCAATCGTGAAGACTCGAAAACGTGTCAATTGGCCTGTTTTTCCTTTATTCTGCGTCACTGCGTGTATGTGAGCTGGCTCTCCCCCGCGGCACACTTTTTTCGGTGGTTTTGTAGGTGTATAACATATCTGTTTGTTAGAATATCATTGGGTATACCGTAACTTTTTATTTTATTTTTTAATACCGAGGACTGTGCAAGTCTATTCACAAAAATCGAAAGATTTCAACTTCACTTTGTTTTGTGATTCGAAATTCGATTTTCAAATTCCATATCTAGTAGGCCCAAAAAAGAAACAAACAATAAAACGTTCGGATATCGATATTAAAATCGATAAACGTAAATTGTAAATCACGTGTTTAGGTTTTAAATGAAAAATTGATATATTTCAAATAATCGAATTATATTTTTTATAATTAAATCAAGAATGTTGAAGAAAAAAATACGAAGTGTATCATGAATCTACTTATTTATTTATAGTTTTAAAAATCTTTAATATTGAGACAGGATACAGCGAGTGTACCTATAAGTTGTTTCAGAAAACATTAAAAAAAAATAGCGGTATTCAAATTTTTATTGTTTTATTCTCTGTTACGCTAGCAATGATTAGGTCAATGTACGCTAGTTACAAAGTACAATAAAATTTGGAAAATACAGTAATATTAAATAAATATAAGTGAGTCTAGTGACGAAGTCTGCTATTTATCACCCAAAGAATTGAAGCATAATGTAAAAAATGCAGAATTATTAAGTTTCCTGAAAAATCTCGCAAGCTTATGGTATTTTTAAGCAATGGAGACTTACAAAGGGTGCAAACACTTTTTTGGAGACTGTACTGTTATCGTACTTCATAGAATTACTTCGATCAGCAATGTTAATCGAAGATAGAATTATCACAAACTAGGCAACCATCTACAATGTGGAGTATTTACTCAATGTTGAAAGCCACAATAAAAACAAAAGATGACGTGCACATTGAAACCTATCCAAAACTAATAAGTTTGGGATAGGTTTCAAATTTTCAATGTGTTCAACTCAATGATATTCTAATAAACAGATATGTTATACACCTTGTAGGTGTATAACAACAAAGGTGTATAATAAAGTATCTAATAATAAAACAACTAAAAACTTATGATCCATCACATTTCTTGCGCTTTATAACGCTCTTTTACTCACTGAGTGAATAAAGACATTTTGAATTTGGAACAAACACGAATTATTTACAAAAAAAAAAACGTGCTGAAAGTACCTACGTACTGGGTGGCTGAATGGAGCTATTCCATTCCAATGAGGGATTTTCTTTTTAGCTCTTCCCTAGTCGCTGGATAGATGGCGCTAGGAGTAAGTATGATAATGCAAGGAACGGAACCTAAAAAAACTGATTTTAACAAAGCGCGAGAAATGTTGGTTAAATTCAGAAGGTTAAGCAACTGAAAGTGTCAGTCAACGAGAGTATGTGACGTGACACAATGTATTTTTTTTCAAGCGTTTTGGCTTTGGCATAGTAAGTTCAACGCCATCTATAGAGTTCTTGGAAACTAAGTTTTTTTTTAAAACCTCAAAAGGAAAACCTCTCATTCCATTTTTGAACGTTTGACGAAATTAGAAACAATTGCGCACTTGGAATTGGAAGTCAACATTCAACGCATTATTGCCAAAATACAGCCTGGACCTCCAGATTTCGGCATAAACAAAATAAAGCCAATTTCATAGATATCAAAAATATTTTTCTGTCTTATTTCAAATTATTGTCCGCTAGTCGCCGTCAAAAAAAACACCGTTTTTTTGTATGAACTAGAAAAATTAACCTATTCGAGGTGGGTTGCAAAAAAATTCGAGCTCTCTTCGCTCGCTTTTGCATCCTACAAGGCCCCCATTATTCTCAAGTGCCCAGAGCCTTTAATTACTTAAAGACGGTCCTGAGAGTAGAGGAAAACCAAAGAAACGATGGATGGACTGTATGAAGGATGAAATGGTTATAAAGGACATGACTGCCAAGCTGAGACGACGAGTAGGTAATAGAGAAGTATGGAAAAAGAAGACATGCTTCGCCGACCCCAAGTCAATTAATTGGGATGATGGCAGGAGAATGATGACTATGAGTAAGTTTATGGCTAAGGTTTTTGCTCACTTCCAGGCCAGCGGAATCTCTTCGTTATAGCAAAACCCATTTTTTTCTCTCTCTCTTTTATTTGACGCATCATTTTAGATAAGCAAAGCTGTAGCTCCGAATACAATTATAATTGCAAACACGTATTACAAATGAAACATCACTGAACGATACCGCGATACGCCGCAAAAATGTAATAATAACAAAATGGGAATGTAATAATCACCACGTTGGTATCATTGCATTTACAAGAAACGGAACGCGCTTGCGCGAGCTCGGCGGGTGGACGCGGCGAGGAGGGTCGCAAGGCCGGGGCGCGGCGAGCGGGGAGGGGCGACGTCACGTCGAACAACGCAGCCCATACCCTACCAAATTCAGAAAGCCCCGTCGCATACGGCGCGCGCATTTGCCAACGGACTATTCCATTGTGCTGGGTTAAAACTTGCCTGCGTCGCCCGACGGCCCGAGTCGTCCAACGCGATTACGCGAGGTGGGAACTGTGAGATCGGTAGTAAAAGTGGCCTCTCTGTGACTCTGTGCTTGTGTGGTGATGATTTTACGTTAAATACTTTGTGGATAAATAAACTATTGTGAAGTTTGAACTTCTTCAAAGTGAATTGATTAGATACTGGCTTGAAATAAGAATAAAATTTAAAAGACTGAAAACGCAAAGAACGTCGCTGTCAAAATAAGGCGGAAAATAAATAAATAGGGTTAAAACACAACGGCGCGCTGCAAGACGTGATATAAAGAGAACCTTATTTAGTGGTGCATTAGAGTGACTTTTGTGTGGCAGTACGAGTTGATGACCGAATTGCTGAAATAAATTATTATGCTTACATATATTTCGTTGACCAGAGTGAACAACCGGTGATTGTGTGTCTGAGTGATCATCATGGAGCAGGGGATTCGTTGGCGAGCTCGAGCGTACTGGTGGAGTTAGTCGAGGCCATAGCCTTTTGAAATAGGTACCGGTTTTGAATTATCATTTTGTTTGATTTATAATACTGCTCGGTTCAGATGGGTACAGGTGGCTTGCACTCCTCTATCGCAACGATTACTGCTAACGTATTTACAGTCATGAGCGAAGATAGCAACGACGAATTTAGTCATTGTTATTAATCGACTACATACTGTTCCATAACCACATATTTGTAATACTAACTTGTTTCCTACCAATAACAACCTAATCATCATCATAAAACTGTTTAGAAGTTGAGCTAACTACCTTTAATTAAACAGTTTACAACAAGGCATATATTATTTTTTTTTCTTTTGTTACAGATCATTTTAACAATCATGGAGAACGCAATATCAGAATTAGGCGTACAGCCACAAGAGCAGCTCGATAAGGACGTAACTGAATGTGATAAAAACCCAGTTGGAGAACATAGGGAGGAAGATGGTTTCCTTGTGATAAAAGACGAAAAAACTAGTGACAGTGACACTCACAGTGAAGATGATGAACAAAGTAATGTAATCAGTAGTAGTAACTCTCAGTTTTATGAGAGCAGTGACAGTAAAATAAACTATGCGGTAAAGTTAGATGACAATGATACTCTAAGTGACATAGACGATATCAAAACGGACAGTGCTTCAGCTGACAGTGAAGACTCTGCTCTGGGTAGTCTTCCACCGGATAGTGCTCTCAATGATAGGGAAGAAGAAGCTCAAGATCGGTCAGAAGGCAGCGACTCAGGACTAGGATCAGAAGTTATCGAAGATGTGAAAATACCAACCTTCAACCTTTCTCTTCCATGCACAAGTAGCCTAAAAAGTGACAAATCATCTGATGAATTGGATCACGATAATGAAAATTTCAGCAGTAGTAGCATTGAGAATAATGTAGACAATGGCCATAATTCCATAGCACAAGTTAAGCCCCTCAGAAGTAGTCTTAAGAGAAAATATAGTGATGATAATAAAATTGAGCCACACTCTAAAAAACGGAAAGAAAGTATCAAATTCGACAATGTTACTGTATTTTACTTTCCCAGAGCCCAAGGATTTTCATGTGTTCCTTCACAAGGTGGTTCAACGTTAGGAATGGAATTTGAACATACTCATATACAAAACTTTACTTTAGCCGAGCATGCCTTAGAGCAAAGAAGATTACATAGACAAATATTGCAGCAGCTGAAGAGTGAGCGTCATTCGTTACAAGGCGTATCACTTTCCTCTAGTGAAGATAGTGATACCGAAGAAGAAGCGAGTGACATATCTGAATCTGAGCTAGATTTAGATAGCTATTTCTTTTTACAACCTGTTCCAACCAGGCAAAGAAGAGCTCTATTACGTGCAGCCGGCGTGAGGAAAATAGAGGGCTATGAAAAAAATGAATGTAGAGACATAAGAACATCGCGTGAATTCTGCGGTTGCGCTTGTAAAGGAACATGTAACCCAGAAACTTGTTCATGCAGCTTAGCTGGGATAAAATGCCAAGTTGATCGACTGAACTTTCCCTGTGGATGCACTAGAGATGGGTGCGCCAACACGACGGGCAGAATAGAATTCAACCCTGTCAGGGTAAGGACTCATTTCATTCAGACCATTATGAGAATAGGTCTTGAAAAGAAAAATGAAGAGAATCAGGAAGCTGCTAAGAGACAATGGCTAGAGGCGCACAATAATTCCACATCATGTTCATCAAACTCGTCATACGAAAGAGAGCGTTGTCATAGTCATGAAGATGGAATGTTACGTGATGTTACTCTTACTCCAAGAGTGGAAGTCGAATCTTGTGTCAATACAGGAAGTTTTAACAATGTTCATTGTGATATGAATAATTCTGCATCACAGAATAGTGACATGTCATACGGCTATAGAAACGAGATTGCTAATAATGTGATTGATAGTGGCATTATGCACTTTGAAAATACAAACAATAATCACAGCCACAATGATCCTTACACATCCAGCATACTTCAAGGCAAGGGCCCACCATACGCGACAGCGAACGCTATGGGTTTTGATACTATGGCAAATAACATGCAACGGTTTCCTTGTGATCTAAACTACGCTTACGAGCAGCAAACGGAACACCATTTCAAAGGCCTGCAAAGCTTCTCCGCTACCAGTTTTGAAGAGTTTGCCCACAGCTCCCAGATGACCATGTTTAGCCATTATGGCCACGTATATGTACCAGACTACTTGCATAAATCTACTACAAATGCACACGACCACAGTTCGCTACAATATCATAGTGTCCAACATAATCACTATGGTATGTACAAAAACAGTTCTGATTGTGTAAATAATGACAACAAAAGTGATACTCATTATACTACTTTGATGACATTGCCATATCAACCTAGTAATAAGATGCAAACTGTAGAAAATGATGAGAACTGGTTCAGTCACAATACGCTGCTAAACCTGGATCACTCTGACCAGACAACGCAGGACGCGTCGGACTCGCAGTCCCAGCCCGCAAGTACAGCAACAGAAAGCAATAATGCTGAGACTATGGAAAATTTTGGTGAACTTATTAAAAAAACTATGGTAGAGTCTGTTACTGTGTAGATGAATTACTTGTTGTATTTTAATCGTCTTAATTATCATGTTATGAAATTTTTAATTATATTAATTGGTAAATTCAAAGACTTGCTTTATTAAAAATCCTTTGATCTGCTAGGGTCACCTTTATCTCAGTAAACAAACAGTTATAGTAATCAGCAAACTGTGATAGCTAAACGCATATCATAGTTGTTTAATATAATGTTATTATATCCGCTTCGAACACTTAAACACTTGAGTTAGAGAAAAGAAAAGAGAAGTGAGTAATGTTTTAAAAGAAGAATAAAAATACTGCCTTTTTTTTCTCTGTCACGCTGAACCACAGAGTACAGTAATAATACTAGCGCTGAACATAGGACCATTGCATCAATATTTTCGTATCACCCACGCGTTAAATGTCAGTTTTGCACATTTAAAAATTAAAACGTCAAGGTCTTTTTGACCACTTGACAAAAGATAGTTTGAACCCAAGGAGAAGCAACCTTGCAGTTTCAATCATGACTTGGACTCTACCAATAAACTAAAAGAAAAACAATATAGATAGCCAGTATTCTCTTCATACCCAATGAGCTGTGGACCAAAATACATACAGAGTTTCCTCCATGCCTCTTAATGGTCCCGGCTGTCGTTTGTAGATCTTTGACAGTCATTACAGGTAGTCAGCAGCCCAAAAATTCTGACAACCAGGCTTACGGGGTATCGTATTACCCAGTAATAACTGGGTTGTGGAGTTCAGATAGGCAGTCGCTCCATGTAAAATACTGGTATTCAGCTGCATCCGGTTAGACTGGAAGCTGACCTCAACATAGTTGGGAAAAGGCTAGGCAGATGATGATATGTTATACGTATGTTTGGTAAAACTCACACCATGTGTGACTAGTAGCTAGAAGCACTAATATTATTATTGGTTCGACTAAGATCATAACAGGATACTACACTGGGGTAAAACTTTGTCTTGAAAAAAAAAAAAGTAGAGTAGGAACAAAATGCAGCTACGAATTTGAAGCCCAAAAAAACAAGAATGTTTTTCGCGAGTAATAGTGAGGTAGGCTGAGGTTTACAGCAGGGATGTTACGAAGCTTCGACTCCGATTCCGATACGTCGGAACTTCCGATTGATTTTACACCTCCGGTTCCGACTTCGGTTCCGATACTTTAAATTGGCGGTTTTTATCGGAGGTCGAAGCATAGCAGATAGCGGCGGGCGGCGGCTGTGGTCAACGTGTACGACAGGTTTATGCATGTCGTCTATTCATAATTTACTATTTTATTTCATTCCCTGCCCATTTCTGACTCCGCCTCCGATACCGATTCCAGTTCCGGTTCCGACTCCGACAAACCAAATTTAAAAACTCCGATTCCGGTTCCGATAAAACCACCTCCGTAACATCCCTGGTTTACAGTAGATAACCTCCATGCGCACGGTCATGTTACAGCAGCAGCTCTGTTTCTGTTTTCCTGGCTCTTCCCCTGTTACATGGTACTTAAACATAACTGGCGAAATGTTACTCCCCTGCATAACCCTTCGGGGAACATTAATCTTTCTGCCTAGGCATTATAGATTTGGCTTTGATACAGTTAAGACAGGTCTTAACTGTATCAAAGCCAAAGGAGATACCTACTTCTCGATCATCTATAGCTAGGATTTTAAGTTAGGAGATAATAAATAAATAAATATTGCTGGACATTACACACAGCGCTATTTAGTGTCACACTAAGCAACGAGGCTTGTGTCGTGGACACCAGATAGTTGATACACTACATAGATACTTTTTGTTTGAAAATACATACTTATTATACATATAAACATCCATGACTCGGAAACAAATGTCCATACTCATCACACAAACATTTGCTCCGACCGGGATTCGAACCCGGGACCCTAAGAACGTAAGGCAGCCTCACTACTGCTGCGCCAATCAGGTCGTCATGATGATTCAGTCAGAATTTCATCTTAGACGTACCAAAAACATTATTTAAAAATATTTTCAATTTTTAACTAGCTCCACGGTAGCCCGCAAAATTCTTCGTACGTTTTTTGCAATTTGCAACTCTATTGAATGACTGAACGACGACACGACTGACGTGAACTTGGAGGGTTGTAATATAATGATTATGTAACTACAGCCGCGAATCATATTTTAATCAACACACAACCTGCAAATTGCAAAAAACGTAAGAAAATTTGAATTTCGCGGGCTACCGTGGAGCTTTCACCTTAAAGCGATCTGTAGCAGGATTGACTGTCCTGTTGTTCTCGTGAACGTAAGCGCAACTGCTAAGCGTTCAATTTCCCGGTCGGGCAAAGTGATATGGGTTTTTCCTTTAGGCAGTTCTCAAAAAAAAGCGCCGCAGACTACCTGTAGGTAGGTAGGGGAAAGGTGTACTAGATGATCCTTTGAGGTGAGATGATCCTTTTTTATTGCAACGAAACTATTAGCGACATCTAGTTGTTTTCATTGGTAAAACGTAGTCCCCGATATTCCCAAGCCGCAGTCAATCGTAATGGCGTCGTGAGAGACAACCAATTTTTTTGTGGAAAGAAACAAAAATTACGTGACGTTGATCTAAGGTAAGGCTGACTTTAAGTTTATATCAAATGTGATCTAGGTAGTCTATTGTAAAGGCTGTTGTTTTAGTACCTTTGTTTATTGCTCTATTTTGTTTTTTTAATGGCGTGGTAACAGTTTAAAAGATATAGGTTATGTTATCGAACATTGAATAAAAAAGTTGATGTTGGGGCGAGATGATTATGATACTGGTGTACAAGATGATCCCTACGGATCATCTTGTACATCATCTTGAACCATTTGTATGTTAATAGATTATGTTTTAATATATTTATGTTTTTCTAACAAATATGACATAATTAAATAGCCAGCAATAGGGACAAAATATTATTAGACTTGTATTCGTTCATTTTATCGATTTCAATTAATAACAAAAAATACTTTATCTTGTTTTAGACTATGCCTCGTAATTATAAAAGAAAAACTAATCGTGGTGAGTGGTCAGAAGACTCCATGATCAAAGCGCTGGATTCTGTACAAAATGGTGTGCCATATAGAACAGCAAGTAAACAGTATGGAGTGCCTGTTATGTCGTGCCTGAATATTATTTAATAAGACTGGCTCATTCTACCTAAGTCAAGGTCTATAAGATGTTTAATTTTGTAATAATAAATAAAGTAAACTCTGATAAGTTATTGTTTATTTAATTCTTCCGAAACCTAGGACATTCCCAAACTGGGGGCAACACGATCCCCAGGATCATCTTGCCCCTACCGTAGGGATCAACTTGGACACCGGGGTGTACAAGATGATTCTTTGGTAGCGTTTTAAAAAACGTGAATTATAATATTATTAGATCTAAAATATTAATATTATGAGTATGAAAACAGGTAGACTGATAAATTTACTATGAATAAACGCTTTTACATCTGCATTAACATAAATGTCGTTTAAACTACAAGCATTCTCCCTTAAGTGAATCATCTCGTACACCTTTCCCCTACGTACCAGCTTTGTGGACAACTTACTGATTTGTGGTATATGAACCTGGCCTTCGGACTCTTAGCCACCTTCGAGCGTCACTTCAAGTTACTTACCATAAATAGAGGCACGTATAACCTTCATATTCTTCACTGCTGATGATTATCACCCTCCTCCAGGAGAGCAGTAGGGAAACTAGCATTATCAAAAAATACAGACGCAAACCGCCGTCGTTCCGTCCTTGCCGTCGAGGCCCGTCGCGACGTCCCGGTTCTTGCGCTCCCGACCCTTGCTTGAGAAATGCTGCCCGCGATACTAAGCTTTTAGTTCTAAATCAGCGCCTTAACAATGACGCCCTAAGCCGAGGCTAGTACCCCATAGGGGGTGCCCTTAGGGTGTAGTCGCTCAGTTGGTAAGTTTTTGCTCTGGCTGGAGGCTTTACACTCAACTCAAGGCACCCTCAGAATAGTCCAGTTAAGCAGGCGACGACCTCCTAGGGTGACCTGCAAGACGGCATAAAAAATAAACGAAAACTAAACAATGGCTGGGTTCGAATCCCAGATCGGGCAGTATTATTCGTTTTTAAGAATTGTCAGTAGCAGTCTCGATTTGCCCCTACATGGGAATCAAATCAAGCTGGCGTAATCTGGATGTTCTAAACAACTCTGCCGACCTCTTCGTGGAATAAAGAAGTAATGTTATGGACCTACATTTGCCTACGCAACATTCCAGATAATTAATGCTTATCCATATTTTGTGCAGTCAATGCTAGCGACCGCTAAGCGGACTAGATCTATTTGTCCTGAAACAAATAGATCAAGTCCGCTTAGCGGTCGCTCATCTCTAAACTCTCACCCGAACACTGTAACATCATAAGGCATATTAGATAAATCAAGATAATATAATGATAGATCGCTAACCTAAATTCTAGACCCTTGTCCACTTGCGCAAATATCAAGTATCCGAACTTAGGGCATAAAGCCAACCAAATCTTCAGCAATAAGTAGTCAATTATTGACTTCCATCCTGGTCAGACAAGAAACTTTTTCACAAATCAGACCTAAAACAGCAAACCTCATTCATTAAAAAAATCTTCATTAAGCGAATAACAACTTCGTCACAGTAATTATCATAATACGTACTTCCGTCACTTCAGCTTGGCCATCACGAAATAAAGCCTTGCCATAAATTATATTTGTTCAATTTTGTTATATGACGGCTTGCTCCTCCCGGTGAACCGTTCAGAAGATAGTGAACGTTTTCGAGGTCACCCACTTTTGTTTTTCCTACTCTGTTATCGTTATTAAACGTATGCATACATTCTGCTGTACAAACCTACCCATTACATTTCGTTAGATAGTAAGTCAGCCCTGGTAACAACTTATTGACAAGCTAATTATATTCACCACGGCATAAGATGCTCTTGAATTCATTTTGACAAAGCCAGCGAAGAAGACACTAAATAAGCTCTTTCCGAGTGCAAACTCGAGGACGTAAATCCTCGCCAAATTAAGTAATTAACATTGCTTGTCTCTTAAGGGTTTGTTTATTCGTCGTTACGGCTAACGTTTTCAGGTGGTAATTAGGTACTAAGAGAACGATTTATTGCTAGCGTATTAAATATCCAAGAATAAATCGGTTACAAAAATACAAGAGCGTGCCAAAAAAGAAAGCTTTAACAGAAATCCGTTCCACCGATAGTTTATTTTGCATATTTGCATGCATACGAGTGGACTACTTTCGTCCTTGACATCTAACTTGAAGGTAATGGTTATAAAAGCTAAGTTTGTACGTGTACCTATATGTAACGGCCCGGTATACCTACGTACGTACGGAGGGACAAAGTATAACGTTCGATGTAGACACCGCCCTTTCATTCTGGGGCGGTCGGGGCGCCAGGCGCGTCGCTCGCCCGTAATTGCTTAGTAACGGAAGTAAAGGCAATAAATATGAACTTTTTTGCGAACAAGCCAACTGTTATGTATAGGTTACCTATGTTTCCTATTAAAATTAAACCATTATGTATACTAAAACGATAAATCTTTATTGAACATTGTCTAATTTCTGTCTTTTATAATTATAACACACATACAACTTTATTATATACGTATTGTTCGAATATCACATTGTTTAGTATAACATTATCTGTCATGATTCTTATTAATACTGAAGGCGAGCATGAATCATGATACACATCCGTCAGGAAGTTTTCGTGATTTCCCAGATCTTGATAATTTTGTCTTCACTGGCAGTGATCAGAGTCTTTGAGATCTCGTCGAAATAGACGTTGTTGATAGAGTCTGAAACAAAACACATTCGCTAATGAAAACAAATTGCAACAGCAAGACAGATTTTACTGATGAGTTACAAAAATGTTACTATGCTATAACGTATAGGGTGGAGAATTTGTGATTGAAAACTGAAATTTTACATTCTTCTAAAAAAATGCAAAATAAGTGATCTTTGGAAACCAGATCACTTATTTTGCATTTTTTTCAAGGGAAGTTCTCAAAGGAATTTGCACAGCTGCCAATAATATTTCAATCAACATACAACCTAGCACTGGCCTATAAATTGCAAAAAACGTAAGAAAATTTGAATTTCGCGGGCTAGTTGGAGCATTCACCTTAACTTTAAGGGGAATGCAGGAATTGCAGATTGTTCCCGTGACCGTGACCCTTCTGTCATCTGTAAAGATGCTTCAATCAACGGCAACATTTCGAGAATGATTTAGAAGAATTAGGATTTTGGAACTACCCTCTAATTGTCATGTGAACTTTATTTAGTCTTGTTTAAGTAAACACACACAGAATACTTAACAAAAAGTGTTTTTAAACAAAATTCCAAGTGTCAATCTTTATCTACAGGTTGTCATTTTCAAAACGAATGAATTATTCATTCAGTTAAAATTTTGTGTAAACATATTATTATTGCGATACAGATACTTCACTATCTTTGCTGTTTTGTAGTATTTTTAGCAGCATACTATACACGCGTCTATTTTAATGGTTTTTCAGTGGCACGTGTATTCTCTAACACTATACCTACAAGTACGATACAGCTATTATCGATTTTTAAAGCTATATGTTTTTTTCTTTGCATAACATTAAGATTTTTCTAGAATTATTATACAATAGTTAAACCAGCCAGCTGCGAGCTGCCCGCTACGGATGCCTGCTGGCCTAGTAACACGACGCATATTATATAGGCTTTTAAAGAGTGTTGATGACAATGCTAAAGTTTTCACATCTATTGTTTAGTAGGTACCTTACAACCAGCAAAAACAAACAATTATATTCCTATGAACCATTTGTAGCAAGTAAGTCCCGAAAAAACAAGTGGAACTTATTTTTACCCGGCAAGGCTTACCGTACGCTTAACCAATAGAAATGTTTGAATCTGTCAGGGTGTTTAAGAAATCGAGGTTGTATCCTAGAAGCTTATAAGTATCACAATTTGCCGAAAAATGGCAAAAGGCTCATAATTATCACAGGCTTTAATTGTATTTTTGCTCCCCGATTTTGTCGATAAGTGCTAAGTTCTAAGCAGTACGGAAGTTCCTGGAATTCAAGTCCTAGACTAGGCCGGTGACTAATCTAAACAGAAACAGCCGAAACAAAATCAGAGGTCTAACGGTCTATAAACAAAACAAAGTGATTACTTGAGTAACAACAACAACAACAGCCCATAACGTCCACTGCTGGACATAAGCCTCTCCCATGATGGGAGGAATTTGCCGTAATCTCCACGCTTGGCAGGCGGATTGGAGATCGCAGTGATGAAAGACTAACAGAAAACGCTGCTGCCCATTTAATGTTCTACGGAGGCGCAAGGTGTTCTGCCTCAGACATTAGTCGCTCTAAACGACACCCGTGAGTGAAATGGGTTGGTTCTATTCTACTCTGCCGGATACCACACGGCTACTACTTGGCTATTACTTGAGTAAAACTACTTAATTATTTCAGATACGTGTTTTATTCTGTAGTTTAGTAATTCCTTGAAGTTAGAACTTTCAAAGTTAGAAAGCTTTGCTTTCTCTTACTTTGTTGTCTTTCATAAAAATGTTTGCATAAGTAATTACTTAAAGTCAAGTAAGTACGAGACTTTAACTTGACTATAGATACGGGTGTAAATCACTTTTAAAGTCCAGACAAAATCTTGGTCACATGAGGACCATGCAGATTAGTGTCTGAGTGTCTTCTTCCTAAACAATCGGCTTATTTAGCGCAGTGACTGCGATAACTATCCGCTTCACTACCCCTGCACGATAAGTCTGCGAAGTCATTCGCGTTAGTAAAGCAACTAAGCAATCATAAGGAGTAAGCTTGTTAGGTACCGTTTACACTGTGTCATATCGTTTATTTTTATGTTCAAAGGATTGGCGTTTCGTGGTGTTCACAGTCCTGGCATTTCTGTCAGGACTGTAGCTTGCAAGTGTAAACTGCATTGCAAATGCACAGACCTATATTTTCTATGGTATTTCTTAAGGCAGACTTTCGACCATCGTTGAGAGATATATTTCTCGTATAACATTTATTGCTTAGAAATAAAAGCCTATCAAACTATTACTTTTTGTATCCTAAAAGTTAGTATTTCCATGCTATCGACGCAAGCGCAGTGGTAATTGCCTTTCTTGAACAAATGAGATGGACGGAAGGCAAAAAAGTTTTAAAGGCTCTTTGTACTGCCTTTCGGAGTCTCGGATATTGGGATCTGAATCTAAAGATAATGTCAAGTTGATCATCATTTTGGTAATTAATTATTTTCCATGGCTTTACCTTCTTTTCAATTTCTGAACTTCATCAGCGTCAATAATGTCAACTTTGATATTCGAACTTCTTGCCATTCATTACAACTAAACAATAGAACTCCAACAAGTTCGCCAGACCCGACAGTCGCCCACTCATTTTGAAGTTCATACTACCTACTGTGAGTTCATCGATCTTTAAAACCGCACACGACGTCACTATTAATTCGGCAAACTACAGACACCGGACAGGCGGACACTGACATATTATAAGTATCTGCTAGATTCCAGCGTCCGCAGCTAATCCACAACTTGTCATGTGTGTTGTCTTGTGAACTTGTCTTGGGTAGAAGCTCGTGGAAAAAACTCCTTGAACTTATGCTAGCCTAGTACTTTTTGGTGGGTAATCAATATATTATTTAAAATTCGGATCAACGGATGATCAAAATAACTATATTAATTAAAAAGCCGTATTTCGTTTTTAATGTGACTGTACTCTATGACAGCTATGTCGAGGCGAAACAAAAGACAGTGCTTCAAAACCAATAAAAACCACGAATCGACGTAAAGGAACTCGACGCAGGGGGAATGATTCAAAAATAATAACAGCTGCTCATATTGATTTTCAGGTTAAGTCGCGCATGCCTAGGTTAATACGTGGATGGTTGACCACTCATTACATACCGAGCTCGCTACGTGCCTCGGAAAGCACGTTAAGCCGCTGGTCCCGGCTGTCTGTAGATCTTTGACAGTCGTTTAGTGGTCAGTGGCACGAAAGTCTGACAACCAGTTTTGCCAAAGAGTATTGTATTACTCAGTACAACTGGGTTGTGGAAGATCAGATAGGCAGTTGCTCCATGTAACATACTGGTATTCAGCTGCATCCGGTTAGACTGGAAGCCGACCCCAACATAGTTGGGAAAAGGTTAAACAGATGAGCAGCCATCAATGTCCGCATCTTGTGCGTAACTATTAAACCGAGCCTTTAAGATGAGGTCGAATCGGCGCGGACAGATTGCAGACTGGACTGAAAATCTGTCCTCCAATGCCTGTGGCTACAGGATCCGCAACATGATCGACCCTATAGGCAGCCGTAGGTTACTTGAGTAGGTATTGGGGTGGGGGGGGCTTACATACCATTATGAGCAGTGTGTACACTTGTCTGTGTGACGGCGAGCATGTTCCACTGCACCAGAGAACCTTCACCGCAGCCGAGCCACAGCACCGAGGAGCCGTCCCAACACAGCGACGTCACCGCCTCCGGCAAATGCTTCTGGTACACCTGAGTATGACAAAGAACATGGGTAAGAACTAAGAAGTAGCTATACATAAATTGGAGCGTCTAATATCGAGCGTCTGATACTGGAATATGGGTATCAAATTAAAGGGCTCATCATGAGGATTTTAAAAAGGTATATCTAAGTAAATAAAAAGTGTAAAATAAAATAAAAATAATAAAAAAAACCCCGACTGCGTAAAAATTAACTACTTAATAACTTTGAATAAAAACTGAAAAGAAAAAAAAAACAAGTTCAGGAGACAGGACATTTTGACTGCAACTTTTGAAAGAATTTTGTATACAAGGCCATTCATTGAATGATTTCAGCACGATCAACATAATTTTGATGATCAGTTGTATTTTGAAATGTAAGATGATGCTTCGATCCCTGAGCATTCTTGACCCTATTTAAATGTCGCACAGCAAGCGTGAGACGGAATAGGGATGCTATTCTTAATAGAGGACCCCTCACCAACTAACGTAGGGTGCATAATTATTAATAAAGAAATAAAAATAATTGTAGAGCGCGAAGCGTGTACCAGATAGGTGTGGACATATTGGGTGCGGTTCAGTAAAACCATCAAACTGAAGAATAATCAGCTGGCCCATCTATCTATCATCGGGTTTAGGTTTCCGCACTTAGTCCTTGAAGTGAACTATTGTGCGTGAGCCATGGTGGCCGCTTACTCCAACCAGCCCACCTCCCTCTAGAAGCAGATCAAACTTCCCGGTCTCCTCAGGGCATCCGCAAGGATCTTGTTGTTCCCAGGGACTCCTCGCGAATCTTGGTAACGCCTGTGCACTCAAGGAGCACATGCGCCACCTTTTCCTGCGCCTCCATGCATGCTCTGCACAGAGGACTGTCAGTGATTCCTAGGGTGTGGAAGTGTTTATTCAGTGAACAGTGTCCAGTGATGGTCCCCGCCACCAGACGC
The DNA here is from genome assembly GCA_905147715.2 of Xestia xanthographa. NCBI lineage: Eukaryota > Metazoa > Arthropoda > Insecta > Lepidoptera > Noctuidae > Xestia > Xestia xanthographa. The sequence continues at coordinate 8,777,381 of LR990655.1, forward strand.
AGGCTATCTCTGACCAGGCGCAGAAGGCACCTGGTCAGCTTTGTATCCAGGGTCAGCAGCAGCTGTCATATAGGTACATTTGGGTCGAGTAAGTAGGTATTAAGTTTCGTATGGGACAACTGTTTCTCGCGATTTTGATGTTGGTCCCATGGGTAAAATTATTCAGTTTGATGGTTTGAATTAATTCTGAAATATGACTACACCTTTATGGTACACGCTATATAGACATGTAAACAATATAAATACCATTGCAGGAAACATCAAATTGGACAATATTACCAAACTTAGCTATGTGTAAAGAATGACACTAGATTAAAAACCGGAAGCAAAATACCTGTTTGTTTTATAATATTTGTAATATCGTGATCTTGAAACTCAACACGTAACAGAAACCTAACTTCCGTGTTCCTCGGTAAGCTAAAAGGCATTAAGATAAAGACAAGAAAAGTTACCAAGCAGAATTTGTACCTATTTAAGAAAGAACTGATTAAAACTCGGGTAACGACTTCACGCAGAATATTAAGAACTAGAACGCAAATTCATTGTTTTCTTAAGACGAGATAAGAAATGTGAAATAACAGAAAATTGTGGAAAACAGATTAATCATTAAGAGCCTCTCTACCTCAAATTAGCAACTCTATTTGTGGTGGTTAAAACTTCGTTTGAAATACTGTTAGAATAACGTTCTAATCAGCTTGCAAAGTGGTTGTTCTGGAGTGGCGCCCGTGAACCGGAAGACGTTGCGTTGGAAGGCCTCCCACTAGGTGGACCGATGACCTGGTGAAGGTTGCGGGAATCCGCTGGATGCGAGTCGCACGGGACCGGTCAATGTGGTGACACTTGGGGGAGGCCTATGTCCAGCAGTGGATGTCTTTCGGCTGAAATGATGATGATGATGATTTCTGATGTTAATACGTAGATCGCCCCTAGTAAGAACCACGTGCCTAAACGTAGGGAAACTTCAGGATCTCAATACGAGGGAGGAATATGTCAATGCTCTTAATTCTGCACTGAGTAATTCTACTGCATCGGATGGTGATCTTCATGCTCGATGGCAAGACTTCTCTTCTCGACTACTGGATACTGGTTCTCAGATATTAGGCACAAAGATGCACAGGAATGAGGACTGGTTTGATGAGAATAATGAGATTTTGGCAGAAGCACTGCAAAAGCACCGAAACCTGCTAAGACAACAAGATCGCAGTAGACCATACAGTACCGTAGGCAACACCAAACAGAGTAGTTCTGAATTGCGGAAATTAACTAGGGGTATTAAGGACCAGTGGTGGCTTGAAAAAGCCGAATACATTCAGTGGCTATCGGACACTAGACAACTTGGTGCATTTTATGGGGAGGTGAGGAAACTGATTGGAACAAGCAATCGTGTTAATGTGCCTATTAAATCACGTGATGGTTCTGAGCGTTTGTCATCTAAAGAGGAAGTGCTTGTGCGTTGGGCCCAGCATTTTAACGACCTTCTCAATTTAGATCGCTCAGCAGATATGACATATGTTCTTTCTATGTCCACACTACCCACAGCCACTGGGCTAGACGAGCCCCCAACTATAAAAGAAGTCCAGGATGCCATCAAACAACTACACAACAAAAAGGCGGTTGGTGTTGATAACATCCCAGGGGAGCTGCTTAAGTACGGGGGTGAGAGATTGCATGAAGTCATCAGGGATCTCTTCGTGACAATGTGGAGTGAAGAGAGGGTGCCAGATACTTACAAAGTATCTCGAATAAGTGCCCTGTATAAGAACAAAGGTGACCGATCAGACTGCAACTCTTATCGCGGAATTTCGCTGCTGTCAACCCCTGGAAAAGTTTTTGCGAAAATCCTTCTCAACCGTCTTATTCCATTATCAGAAACAATCCTTCCAGAGACCCAATTTGGCTTTCGTCCTGATAGAGGGACCTGTGAAGCTATATTCTCTGTTCGCCAGCTTCAAGAAAAAAGTAAAGAACAAGGTCGACCCCTATACCTCTGCTTTGTCGATCTTGAAAAGGCATTCGACAGTGTTCCTCGAGAAGCTCTGTGGGCTCTGTTAATAAAATTGGGATGCTCTGAAAAATTTGTTAGGATGATACGACTTCTGCATGACGATATGTCCTGTTGCGTTGCGATAAAAGGCGAGCAATCAGACTTTTTTAATGTCACCTGTGGCATAAAGCAGGGATGCGTTCTTGCACCAACACTCTTTGCTCTATACTTTGCCGTCGTCATTCGAGAAACCCTGAACCATATTTCAGAAGGCATTCGAATTCGTTTCCGAACCGATGGCAATTTATTCAACCTTGCTAGACTGAAAGCCCGAACAAAAGTCTCTTATACCACGATTACAGAGATAATGTACGCTGATGACCTGTGCTTCGTGGCAGACACTTGCGACGGTTTGCAGGCGCTGATAGGTAGCCTCAATGACGTTTGTTGTAAGTTTGGTCTTTCAATAAACGTTAAAAAAACCGAAGTTATGGCTACGAACGTGGACGAACAGCTGTTGGTTCCTGACATCCTAATCGGCAGTGGCAAGCTGAAACGAGTAGAAAGCTTCAAATATTTAGGCAGCATAATTACCAGTAAAGGGGATCTTGACGCAGAGGTTAATCAGAGAATATGTGCTGCAGCAGCAGCTTTTGGCAAATTGAAGCCCAAAGTTTTCAGCTCGCACGATTTGAAGCTCAAGACCAAGATCTCTGTATACATGGCAATAGTCCTTCCAAATCTTTTGTACTCGTCGGAAACGTGGTGCCTGTATCGAAGACATATAAAGACCTTGGACAAATTCCATCTCAAATGCCTCCGAAACATAATTAACATCAAATGGTCGGACCGTGTTAGAAACACGAACGTTTTAAGGCAAGCCAAGGTCCTTGGCATAGAGGCCTACTTGATGAGACGTCAGCTAAGATGGTGTGGGCATGTCTCTAGGATGCACGAAGACAGACTGGCGAAGTGCATCTTCTATTCTGAACTCCAGGAAGGGAAACGGAAATGTGGTGGACAGTTTTTACGTTTCAAGGATGTTCAGAATAGACACTTCAAAAGATGCGAAATTGACCCGTTAGTGTGGGAAAAGCAGGCGCAAAGTCGGCCCGAGTGGAGACGTCGTGTGCATCGGCAGGTCGACGCCTTTGAAGAGAGAAGAAGGTCACAGCTGGACTTAAAGCGTGATGAACTTAAAGCTAGACCACCTACAGCTATACCGTACAATTTCGTCAATGGTGTTCTGACATGTCCGATTTGTGCTCGGAGTTTTTCGGCCAAAGTTGGATATGCTAGCCACTTGAGAGCACATGAAAGAGCAGCACACCAAAGCTCTCTACAACCACACTAGAAAGCCATCGAATGCAGTCGCTGTGGTCGAAATCGGCTAGATGGCATCATTTTTTTTTGTTTAGAGTAATAAAAAAATCATGCATATACCCTATTGAGTGCAGTCAAAATTTACCGCTCACTAGTCACTACCCTTTCAATCCAACGAATTATCAACAACCTCATAATCGCACATGTACTTCACCATCATCAGAATTAGGCTGTTCCCATCTACAACTAAAAAATAGACCTCCATCCGCCCCTGCCTCCATCCACGTGAACTTTATCGCAGCTTTTCTCAACAACAGTTAACCGCGCGACATTGGCAACAGCCATAATACACCCCTGTATAAAACCAAAAGAAAAGTCATGTGCGCAGTAGCCGCTCCGGCTTGCATGAATGACCATTTGTATGACAGTGGACGGACTAAGTATTGAAGCATAAGAAGAAGCGAAGGAAGAATATCGTTAGCCAACAGCATGCACCAGGATGCCTCTTCCTGGATGTCCGACGTCAAAGCATCCATAATCAACAAGCAGAGATAAGGACTTAAAGCCGACCCTTGATGCAAGCCTACAATCACGCTGAACTCATCGATGTTGCCAGCAACTGACCGGACGTAGGTACAAGAGTGACTGTACAGAGCACGAATTAATTCTACATACTTCCCAGGTATACCTTTCTCTTTCAAGGCCCTCCACAACACATCCCAAGGTACGCTTTCTCCAGATCAAGTTTGTGTGTGCACGTCTGTACTTCTCGCACAATATAGGCTTGTCAACTGAAAAAATCTAATTAGTCCGTCAGTAAGATTATCAAAAAATATTTGACCCGTATTTTTTCTTTTGTTACGTAAACCAAAATTGACGAAGATACGACGCTTTTAAAATTCTCAATACGTCACGCCGTGGTATAATTTTTAGTGATTTCTGACTCCCGAGTTTTGATGCGTTTTATCTTGATACGTGTCCATTATTTTCGAATACTCTAACTGACGGACTAAATAGATTTGCAATTTATTAATGGTGGAAACTAGCCTATTGGTGGAGTGCAAAACTGGTGTCCATTGTTCCTCGACCTGGCATGAAAATCAACTGGTTTTGAGTGATTTTACTCTCCTCTCTTATTCTTTTCTCTATCACTTTCTCCCGTACTTTAATACTACTACTAGTGTATGTATAAAAAAACTTACCGAATCCAGCACGCTTAGATCAGTGACCCTCATGTCTCCATCATCGCATGCGGTGACGACCCTGTCTCCGGACAGTACGAAGCACACGCCGCTGACGGACGACGAGTGCACGCTGATCTTGTTCACCAGGCGTCTGGACGTGTAGTCCCAGATGAACACCTCGCCGTCTCCGGTGCCCGCTATAACGTCGATCTCGTGACGACGCCGCCTAGGCAGAAAACAGCGTAAAAATTAACTAGGCTACTGGCTCTTACAATATGACAAACTTACCAAGTAACTCAGGATAGCGTGACATGGATACTCGCTGGTTATCATAGTAATAAGAGCCCAGGGTGAAGGAAAATGTAATGAAGAAACGCTATATCCTAGGGCCACTAATTGGAAGACATACGGGGTGTAAAAGACCTCATCACGAAGCCGTCAATCAAGCATTATGTACAGTCGGGGTCTTTTCCGCCTGACCATTTTAATTTTTTTTTCGCTTAAAACATGCGGAGGCGCCGAGCCACGCCCCCTTAAAGTTTCAGCCTATTAGGAAAGCCTCAACTTTGCCGCGCAAAATAACAATAACTCTCGTTTGGCGTGCGTCGTCAGTGCGCTCGGCCGATTCGGTATCTTTTCATTAATTATTTCTATACAAAGTCAACGGGGCGGGGCTACAGAGCGTTTCTATGTTGCGTGTGCAAGTAAAAATAAGCTTAGTGGTGGTCAGGCGGGAGTGTCCTTTATAGTACACCAAACTAAGTAACTTTACGCAAAAATTATTGCTGGGAAACGACTTTTTTTTGGTGTGAAAAATCATGTTTTGTGGTAGAACGCACTCAAACATTGTGCTGATGGATGGATTCAATAGTACGGGGGTCGTAGAGGTGTTTACAGTAAAAATCTTACATTAAAAACTTGTAGTTAAAAAAAAAAACTTATAAAAAAATTGGAACTTTGACCCCCAATATCTCCGTAACTAGAAAGTTCCCAGGTATGGTGTAGAACAAAAAAATGATCGCAATGACGTGGAGGACAAGTGCCTTTCGGCTTCGTTATGAGGTTTTTTACACCCTTTATCGTTATCGTGGATCGTTACCCACTCTTTCACAACCTCTAACGACCTCTCTGTGGAACCTCTGACGAGTCACCGCTGATTAGTGTTGGTGTGACCGTCGCGGTCGGACTGACAAGTCTTAGGTCTCAAGTTCGAATCCAAGTCACGCACCTCTGATTTTACGGATTCATGTGTGTATTGTGTAATTATAACTTGCGTCGGTGAAGAAAAACATCGTGAGGAAACCAGTAAGCCTGTGAGATATTTCTCGACGGCATGTAAAGCCAAGTCAGAGGCCCATGGGCGGCATACTCGCTATTGAACTAAAACTCAATGAACCTTAGTCTCATTAAGCCTATCTCGTTATTGAACTAAAACGGAGTTGACCTAAGTCACAATACGCCGACATCTCGTTTGGTCGAGGCACAACGCGACTTAGGCACACTGCGTTATAGGTACACAGCGAGCAAAGGATAAAAACTCTGACACCCAGGTTAGGTTAAACTGAACTAAACGGCTAACCACACAAAAAAGAAAGAAAGAGTGATAAACAACCTGTTTTTTTTTATATCCCATAACTCTAGGGTATGATTGAGACCATATCAAAGAATCAACTGGCATATGAATTATGTTACAATCATCCTTTTTTTTTCATTTCACAAAATAATTCGGCAAAGTCACGATTATTAACGTAAAACACCCTTACGTGAAATATGACAACGTCGCATTTTCTTATTAGCTTTATTTAGGAATGATTGGTTTGAATTCAAATGAATTACTCGTATTTATCAATGAAACTTAGATACATATTTTATTTTACTGCGAAGTTTGGCAACCTCGCAAAAGTAAAGATTCGTCATACTGGTCACAATTTTTGACCTAATTTAATTAAGATTGATGATATCTCCGAAACTATGCATTTTTGGACCACATATTCTAGGAGTTTTAGCATTATTTTTACCTACAGAATAATTATAATCCTAGAGTTATGGGATATAAAAAACAGGTTGTATTGTCTATCGCCTATCGAACCTCCTAACCTACCGCTACTTTTAACCGATACCTATCATCTATGAACCTATTTAATCCACCACTTGTGAATCTGTTAACGGGCAACCCCCAAACACAACAATGCTGTTCTTTGAAATATTTATACATTATCAACTCAAAAGCTAGTTCGACGACTTTCTAAATTCATCTTCCAATGTTGCTGTGACTACGTAACATTGCGATTATGCATAATATATATAATATCAATATGTATGTGCCTAGGTTGTGTGCGCAAGAATTGTCTTGCGCATTAAATAATACATACTACTACTACTACAACAGCCCATAACGTCCACAGCTGGACATAAGCCTCTCCCATGATGGGAGGAATTTGCTGTAATCTCCACGCTTGGCAGGCGGATTGGAGATCGCAGTAGTGATGAAAGGCTAACAGAAAACGCTGCTGCCCATTCTCTGGTCTACGGAGGCGCAAGGTGTTCTGCCTCAGACATTAGTCGCCTTATACGACACCCGTGAGTGTAATGGGTTGGTTCTATTCTACTCTGCCGGATACCACACGGCTAAATAATACATACATTGGTATGTATTATTTTATTTAGTATGTATTTACAAACAAAAAAGTATCTATGTAGTATATATATCAACTATCTGGTGTCCACGTCACAAGCCTCGTTGCTTAGTGTGGCACTAGATGGCGCTGTCTGTTATGTCCAGCGATATTTATTTATTTAATGTATTATTGACCTAGACAACAATATTTAGCACTTTTGGCAGACCGTTCACCACATACACTATAGGGTAAAATTAACTTCTAAATGTAGGTATAAATACAATGTGTTTGAAGCTGATCCTAAAACTCATTTTCTTTCAGGAAAAGTGATGTGGGAGTGTAGTGACCTCCATATGACACGATATTATTTTTTATTATATCGTATTGTGTTCCATATAGGTACACGGGGACATAAACCTCATTACGTAGCCACAAAAGGAATAGATAACTAATCATATTATTAATTTGTTAGGCGGGCGACAATGTTTCAACACACTTATTAACATTGGAAACACATTGTAATATGATATACGACCAGTTTACGACAACAGGCCATGTATATCACGCTATACTTCGTAGTTAAGGCTGATGCTCCAGGGTAGCCCGCGAAATTCAAATTTTCTTACGTTTTTTGCAATTTGCAGGCCAGTGCTAGGGTGTATGTTGATTAAAATATTAATCGCTTACCTATACGTAAGGCTGGTTATTTTCCCGTCATGGTCGAATTCCGCCTTCAGTCCGCGCAGCGCCTGCCCGGTCCTGCCGACATTGCCCCACACTCGAACCACGCCGTCCCAACCGCCCGATATCAACAAACGTTCTAAAATAAACACCAAACAGTTAATTGCTAAATATTTTAAAATACCAAGCAATTTTAAGACATTAGACATATTAGTAGGTCATTTCATTGTCAGCCTTATAAAAACAACGTCCAAACGTTACGAAAAACAAACCTTTTTCGAGCCACAACAAACAGCTGACGGAATCATCATGCGCGCGAAAACTTTCCACTACTCTGCCGTACTCTACGTCATACAAATATCTGCAAGTTAGTATTACGGATTAGTACAGAAAGCATTACACAATAGTCGAAATTAGGTTTATGCCCGTGCCAGACTGTTGTAAATAACCGCTGGAGCAGACCAATGTGGAGGTGTGTGGAGACACACCTCCACATTGGTCTCCTCCAGCGGTTTACAACAGTGCGTGCTGGAGTAAACCGCCGGTGGAGACCAATGTGGAGGTGTGTGGGGGGCTTATTTACAACAGTCTGGCCCACGCTTTATTGTGACAAAATAAATTACATTTCATTGTCCCAGGAACCAATTGCTACCGTATTCTCGTCAACCATCACACACGAACTTAAAGGAGTAGAACTAAGAATAACACTTCTTATTTGCTTCTTTAGAGCAGTATCATATACTTTGATAGTGCCATCCTTCCCCACAGATATGACCCTGTTGCCTTGTCGGATGGCACAGGTCACAGCCTCTTTGTGTAGATGTAATACATCAATACATTCCATGTTGTAGGAAACATTTGCATCTGAATGAGTCAGTGGTTTAGTAATGCGTGGTGTTATTTTTCTAACGTGCGGTTTTGTGAAGAGCTGTTTTGGCACTTGTCCAAATTCCATTATTTGCACCTCTAGTGCGTGCCTGTCGTTCATGTCGTAAATACGGTCGAGATTCACCGCGCCCTCGTAGCACACGTGGTGGAACACTGCAATCAAAATGTTAACAAGCTTTATTTTTATATTCTTAATACAAAATAGCGCAGCGCACTGTGCCAGTAACCGAAGAAGCCAAACAGTCATTTACATAGCATTGACGCGTGACGCATCTATTTTTGTTTTCTATCAAAACATCAATCTACAACAATTTTACAGTTTATTTTTTTGGAAACCAATCAAGCTAAACTGCTGGCTGATTCATAGCGATTGTATCCGTATACCTAGGCGCTTAGTATGGAAGCTAAAACAATACCAATCGATACTTAGATAGCGCGGCTTGATTAACGTAATCATGGTTCTTTTTATCTTTACATTTTATCGTCCTAGATTTTACCTTTTACCACATTTTTTTAGGATTACGCTGAATATTTGCTATGACTCATCATGAACTCGCAGCTGATGACACGCTTACGAAATCGAATTATAAATCATCCTCGACAGTATTTCAAACAAAGTCAGAAATGAATGCTCTAATTATGTGGATAATCTATGATCCAACCTTCACCAACGTAACTTTTAAAGCATGACAGGTGAAACCTACAAGGTCGTTTTTTATTACGCGCAAATGATCTAATAAAACAAACCATTGTTAGCCTTAACGGCCTCTTCGCCTCTTTGCCTGTAGCCAAATATGAGATCGATCCATAAATGCAAATGTTTGCACACATATTCTGATTCCAGGGCTTCCTTTAACTTGACAACGAAGTCTTCAGGTGAGGTGGCCCACGGTGGAAGCGCCACATTATTTACTTTACTGCCATCATGACGTTCACCAAAATTTATTTCATACTGGTTGAGCAAAAAATCGCCTTTGCCTTCTGTGTCGTAAAATTCGGGAACTAATTCCTGAAATTTTAAAACTAAAAATGAACCAAGAATGTTGAATATTGAAAGATGAATCATTAAATGATTGAGAATTCGAAAAAGATTAATTCACAGTGCTGCTTGATGTAGTCCAGGATTTTTTTTTTTCAATTTTATAAAATTGCCATTTACCTTAAAATCCGACATATTCCGCAGGCAATTGTTGAAGACATCTTTGACCGAGTTGAACATTCTATCTGGATGATCGAATCTACCGTTTTGTAAACACAGCATATATTTAGGATATTTCCGGACCTGGAAATTAAGATCGAAATTACGAGTTATTTTGTTTTTCTTGTTTTTGTTTTTTTTTTTTTTTTTTTAGTATATTTTTATGTTGTAATGTAATTTTGTGTATTTTATCTTCTAAGGGTCATAAGATGCCTGATAATAAAATGATTGATTGATTTCACAATATAGCTGTGAGTTAGCCTAGTGATGTTAACAAGAAAAGTAATCATTTTCAATAACATTCATTGGATAATACTCTTTTACTTAAATGTTTACGTTTATGTAAGTGATTACTAGACTATTTGCAATAAGGCTGTTAACCATGAAATCTATTGTAAAGCAGTTTAAGCTCTAGTGATTAAAACTATTAATTTGTACAATAGATTTGTTCTATGGACACAACATCAATTATTTATTTAACAAGAACTGCATGGAAATCAAATAAAATAGTAAGTAATTACACACTTACCAAATAAAATAATACAAGACCAGGTGCAGAATAATGAGATCCATATAAAAATTTGGGTTCACTCATTTCATGGTACCTTTCTTTGAGCTTGTCCAATCTATCAGGGTTTAGAGCTCCCATTGGCTTCGCTAGGTCTCTGAATGTGTCAGGGTTTGTCAGATCTAAAGTTTCTGATGTGTAGTCTGCCACTACCCAAGGAAATACTGGATACTGGGTGAGATCATTTTTACTCCTATCTGCAAGACTGGAAATGTAATTGGTAATTATTAGTTAAATTCAGCATCTTATTGGTGTCGATTCTGTTGTGCACAAACTAAACTTAATTTAGGCTACTGCTATCTTTTTCTCTCTAATAAAACGAGAAATAGACGGACGTAGGTAATTTAGAGCTGTCAAATTTAGTTGGAACTAATATTTCCATACAAATAAAGGGTGCATGTAAAAACAAGTCGACTGAAAACACGGTGAAGCGCAAGGCATAAACTAGTTTGACATCTCTAACTTAGTTCATAGCTATAGCCCTCCTTTTCTCGCACTACCTTTTAGTAAAAGATAGCAATAGCCTAAATTAAGTTTAGTTTGTGCACAACAGAATCGACACCATTATCCTACTAATATTATAAAAGCGAAAGTTTGTGAATATGGATGTTTGTTACTCTTTCACACAAAAACTACTGAATGGATTTGGATGAAATTTTGCACACAGATAGTTTATAACCTGGATTAACAAATAGGGTACTTTTTATTCCGGTAGTAAGATCCCGTGGGACAATTACCGGACTCCATGCGGGCAAAACCGCGGACATAAGCTAGCAAGTCCATAAAGTAACAGCTCAGTCTTTGATACATACCAATTTAAATACATCAAATAGTCATAATTAGATACAATTCCGTTTTGCCACTGTAGTGTCATCTCTTCAGTGTGTACTTTCTCTAGTTGAACATTTGGGGACTCTTCTAATATCTTGTATATTCTGTCTCTATCTCTTTGTGACTGAAAGGTCACATATATGTGTGGGACTGTACTCTCCTCTGCACTGTATATTTCTAGACCCTGAAACGAAAATCGTAGTGTAAAATACTTCTGATATTTACCAAGTTGAATCATTAAATAAGCAATCTATTTGAAATGTTGCATCTGAAGACTGAACAAAAAAAATACTTTTAATTAATACAAAGTGAAAGGTCTATACAAGCATACCATGTCTACCATGCACAAAGTCATTCAATGCCACAATAATGTACAATCTAAAGCAAATAAATAAATACGTAAAACACAGATACATACAACTTGCCTTAGTAAAAATCTTCTTTTGTACATCCTCCGCAAATGACCCAGCTTTAACTTAAGAATGGGGCTCTGAAAATAATGACACAAACCATTTATATTGTAATCATCTTTCTAACTGTAGTTTCATACAACAATGGAATATAAAATCTTGAAATAAACGCAAATAACTATTGTTAAGCAAACACTCATGTTGATAGTGATATCTATGTAAACAGTGCAGAAAACATGTGTCGCCAAGGTTCCATTTATACCTTTTTTTCACAGTAGCATGGTATAAATATTAATACTACATTTTATACAGAAGGCACTATAATTTCATTTCCTGTTTAACACAATTAGTGGTTCAATATTTTAGGCTACTTTTCCTCATTCACACATTTTATATAAACAATAACTGGAAGTTGCTTTAATAAATATTAAACTCAATTGAACAACAAGCTAAGTAGGTATGTAATTGATTCATATATTATTCATTGTAATTTTAATTCATGCTTGTTAATGTTTATTACAATTAAATGATGATAAATTGAATGAAAATACCTACTCCTTCAACATTACTGAATGGCTGGAAGTATATGGTAGTTGGTGTCAATGCCAGCTTGCCCTGATGCCTCACGAGTGGGGATATCTTCTCAGCTTGCAGCTCACAAACTATCTGTTCTGTGAAGTCATCCATCATCACTGGATCAAACTCCATCCTCATGTATCGTGAGTGGAGGATCGTAGCTATCATGCTGTTGTGTTCTGGAGCATGCAGAGTAGAAGCTCTTAACAGCTGCTGCATTTGACACAAGCATTCATCAGCAGAGGCAAAGTCAAAGAACACATAAAAGTCTCTATCTTCATAAATAAATTTATAAGGTGCCAATATGTTTTCTTCTAGCATTTCAGCATACATCTTCATCCTTACTTTAATGACATTATTGTTTTCATCAACAGAGTCAACTATTGATATATCAGCACAATCCTTGAATTGCATCTTTATGAGAGGGTGCACCCACTCCCTGGGCTCAAACACCAGAGACTTGGAACATAGTTTCAACCGTCCTTGCTTACCATTTTCTTTTTTTAACTCTGTATCACTTATAGTACATGAGTAGTCTTCAAAATAAATTTCTCCTGGTTCAAGAAGCAACATCGAAAATCTATAACAAGCAAAGTTGACTGAAAATTATAAAAAATAATGAATGAACTTCTCACCCAAATCCTTCCACAAAGTGTAAAATAAATACAACAATTTTTGCTGACCCCAATCATTCATAATGTGCTGTGTGTTCAATAAATAATGAATACGATACGAGAATTGCGGCTGTTTTCACCCACTAAATGATGTGCCTTTCATACATTATAATGTATAGATAATAAGTTTAGAAAGAGCTTAATTTTGCCCTACAAAAAGATCTAAACCACTGCAACGCATCGTGACCGTTACGAAATTGCACAATACGGAGTGAGTCATTTCGTTCAGGAGATACTTCAGTAAACCATAGAAACAAATGTAGGTAGAATAATCAGATTCGGATCTTACCTCGACTTGTCCATTCTAAATAACTATTTTATTGAAAATATTCACTTGCACGTAAGTTGAGATGGTATTATCTCTCTTCGATTAATTTTATAATAATATTATCCTTCAGTACAAATAAACTGACAAAACTTTCACCTTCTTGTTTATTGTTTACCGCTTTGTTTGATTCCAGATGTTGAAATGTACTACCAATGTCAAATTCGTCTGTATGACATTGACACTGACAGTAAGGTTGGTTTTGTCTTTGTTCAACTATATTTTAAGCTGGCTACACATGCTTAGCACTTTCAAATAAAAAGTAGAAATGAGTATTGTTACCATCAAGGAACTTATATAGGGAACGTGCAGGAACTATAGGTGGCAGCACTAAACGACAAAAGAGACACTATGCGGACGGACAGTAAAGGAAACTTATGCTGTCACGCAAATCTCTTCAAAAGTATTATTTTTGATTATGATAAAAGGCAAAAGGTATAAAACATGGGTTCCGGTCTATCAATAATGTTCGTCAGCGTAACATGAATGTTGACCAATATGAATTTTGTATGTTTCGTTTACTTTCTCTGATGAAAATTGTGGTGCATGAAGAAACGGTGGCATAAACAACTTTCTTATTTTCAACACATGTTTTAATGGACGGGAATCCTTTATCAGCGAGAACAGTATCTCCAGGCTATAACAAATCAATCCACAATCATTTGTTATAAGCAATCACTATAACGCCCTCCGTAGCATTTAGATACAAAACTTAGGAAACCACAAGGAGTGCAGCCAATTAAAAACTTTATTGTATAACCATGTTTATAACCTGAGTTCATGTGGAGACTGTTGAGGAATATTCGGTGTGAACTTCAGTGCAGTCTGGAACGCCCTCCGTAGCATTTAGATACAAAACTTATGAAACCACAAGGAGTGCGGCCAACTAAAAACTTTATTGTATACCAATGTTTATAATCTGAGTACATGTGGACTCTTTGTTTAACTGTTGAGGAATATTCGGTGTGAACTTCAGTGCAGTCTAATATGTGTGTTCGCTGAAGTTTAAATGGTACGCTAGTACCATTTAATGTTTGCTTGGACGGTTGATTTTGAAGGCTATTGAACTTTTTCAATGCAGAGTGTAACAAAAACAAATTGTGTTCAAATATTTTTCTTACTGCATTTATCCATTTTTTGCGTTTTTACATGTCATGTCATGCTAAGAGAGTAATATTCTTTGGAAAGTAATAGAATTTTATTAAATTTACGCTATTTGATTAATTTTCATTTTTGTGGATGTATTGGTACATCCAGAAATGCAACAATGCATTATGATTAGCTATAATAATCATTTTCAATAATAAAATTAATTCTGTTTACTTGTTTTACATGTCAATGTCAAGTATTAATAGAGCACAAGATTCGGATTGGTGACGCCAATTGGCAGCACCGTCGTTGTGCACGTTCCCTATACTAACTGGAATGAGGACGCGCAACCCAAAAACGTTCCGAGCGAGAAAGCTTCAAGAGTGGATGTTGTCTCTTTCTAATAGGGTGTCCAATAATCACACTAACTCTTGAGACAGTTACAGACTACTGTTATGTTATTATTTAATGATGATGACCTGCAACTCCATAGCATTCTAGGCGAGATAGCTTCAGCCACCGTTGCTGCAGATTTTCATTATTAGGGAATCTGTTTGGAAACAAAATAATATTTGTATTTAATAAGCAAACTACTACCGACGCCATGTGCGATGTCCGATGTTTCTAATTTATAAAAAAGTATAAAAGTATATAAGTTCCTTGGTTACCATTGATTGTTACGCGCCTCGTCGAGTGTTTTTTTACACACATCAAAGGTTGGTGCAGTCCGTAAACTCCGACTGTTGAAAAAATGAGGGATTTTCTTTTTAGCTCTTCCCTAGTCGCTGGATAGTTGGCGCAAGGAGTTAGTATGATAATGCACGGAACGGAACCTAAAAAAACTTATTTTAACAAAGTGCGAGAAAACTAGATTATATTCAAAAGGTTAAGGTGAATGCTTCGACCAGCCCGCGAAATTCAAATTTTCTCACGTTTTTGGCAAATTGCAAGCCAGTGCAAGGTTGTATGTTGATTAAAATATTGGACGCGATTGTAAGACGTATGTAGTTACAGAATTATAATCATCAAAACCATCAATACAACCCTCCAAGTTCATAAAGGTCGAGAAACAATTTTTTCAAGGTCAAAGTCATTGCTAGACCTTCAAGCTTGTTGACTCGCCTTTTTGTCAATGTCCCACATCTGACTGCGAATATGAACAATCAGCACATCATATTTTATGGGAGTGCAGTCTTTGGCAGAATGAACGCAATATTATGTTGGATAGTGTACAGGTTACATCCGGAGTTATTTACTACACAGACCTTGTAGAAACTAGAACAAATTTCCGTGCGTTCAAGCGTTTTTGCCATACCTATTATTGGAATCAAATATAACTGCTCACAACTTAGGACCCATTAATGTTAATATTTTATCCGTGGTGCTAGGCAACTGGGCCTAACCCAGTTGTAAACGTCCCTTTGCGCCTATTGGCCTTGTTTCT
Source organism: Xestia xanthographa (assembly GCA_905147715.2). Classification (NCBI taxonomy): domain Eukaryota; kingdom Metazoa; phylum Arthropoda; class Insecta; order Lepidoptera; family Noctuidae; genus Xestia; species Xestia xanthographa. The sequence continues at coordinate 8,793,174 of LR990655.1, forward strand.
TTGTGTCTCCTGCTGATATGGAGGGAAGTGGAAATTACGGATTTTCCTACTCCTCCGCTATACTTTTCTGATTAATTTCGTTGCGGGATCCAAGACAGTTAAATTCATTATCTGGGACTTCGTCGAGCTTCATTGTCTCGGCGATTTTCTGGTGGTCACCACTGTTGATTCTGGCTTTCAGGAGTTACAGTGGTTTGGGAACAGTGTGGCGGGCTTGTCCCATAAAAAAAAAATAAAAAAAAACACCCCCAACCTCTATGTTACGCTCTGTGCTGTTCGTCATCAGTTTTGTTTTAGACATGTTCATTGAAAGCCCGACTTGCTGGCTGGCGTGGCTCAGTTGATCGAGCATTAGGCCTAGCTCAGCTGCTGAGGAAGAAAAAAGGACAATGTCGTCGGCGAAACGAAGATTAGTTAATCTCTTTCCGCCGACGACAACACCTTTGTCCTGCCAGTGTGGGTTTATCTCTTGAAAAACCTTTTCCAGCGTTGCTGTGAAGAGTTTTGGAGATAGCGGGTCGCCTTGCTTGACTCCTCTCTGAATGGGAAAAGTGGGCCCGGTGGTAGTTAGGCGTATGGCTGCTGTGCTGGTCTGGTAATTTTTTTGCAACAGCTGTATATATGTAGGTTCTATGTTATGTTTGCCGAGTGCAGAAAATATTGCAGTATGCGTTAAACTGTCAAAAGCTTTTGAGTAATCCACGAATACGAGGTACAACGGTAGATTGAATTCCTGGTGTTTTTCAATGATCTGATTTAAAGACTGTAGGTGGTCAGCAGTTGAAAGGCCACGGCGGAATCCAGCCTGCTCGGGAGGTTGATGGAGGTCTAATGTTCCTGATATGCGGTTTTCGAGAATTTTGATAAAAACTTTGTAAAGATGCGAGACTAAGCTGATGGGGCGGTAATTACCAATATCGGATTTATCACCTTTTTTGTGCAACAGAATTATGTTCGAATGACAGAAGTGACTAGGGAAGATGCCTGTTTTAAGAATAGTGTTGAAAAGGTTGCAAATGTAAGGTAGTATGGATGGTTCTCCAACTCGAAGTGATTCAGTGGTGATGCCGTCTTCACCAGGACTTCGGTTATATTTCATGCCACTAAGAGCCCTGTGAACTTCTAAACCAGTTATCATTGGAATATTGTCAGGGCATGTGTAGGTTTCGTTAGTTGGGGAGTGGTATTATCAGAGTATGCATATTTGAATAACTTTGGTCCTATCTCCTTGCTTCACACCATTGTTATCCCTTAAGTGTGTTATTGTAGACCTGCCAGTATCCATACCGCGCATGGCAGATCTTAGGGAGCGGTTTTTTGTTAGAGCTGTCTCAGCGAGTTGTGTATTGTAATGTCTAATGTCATGTCGTATGCTTCTCTTTACTTTACGATCGAGCTCTCTGTAACCTGAAGACTGAAAATTCTTTGTCTGTCGTTCTTCGATAAGGTGAATTGTGTAATTGGTGAGTTTGTTTTGTTTTTTGTTATGGCTCTTGATATTTTGACTAGCGGTTTTTAAAACGTGTTTTATGTTATCATATTGTTCTTGTGCATCTTCTGAAAATTTTGTTTCTAATAGGTTAAAACTATTTTTAATATCTAGATTAAATGCTTCTTTGTTCGAGATTAATGTGGTCTTATCTAAACGTTTTATTGAACGTTGTATTAGTTTGTGACGGTGAATCTTCATTTCAAATCGTACATTAATGCGGACTGGTCGGTGATCGGAACTAAATTTAATTTGATTAAGTGCTTCTACATTTTTTATTATTTGTTTGCTGGAAGACAAACAATAATCGATCTCGTTTTTTGTGAATCCGTCGGGAGAAAACCAAGTCCATCGACGTTGGGGTTTCTTGTGGAAAAAACTGTTGCTCACACTTAGGTTCTGACCAAAAGCAAATTCTAGAAGTCGCTGACCTCGCTCGTTACGAACTCCCGAGCCATGTGGGCCTAAGACATTTGTGTTGTCAGATGTTATTCTGGGGCCGATTTTTGCGTTATAGTCTCCCATGACCAATCCAATAGTTTATTATTTATTTTTATTAGTTTTTAGTTTTGTAATTAGATATAGTTCTAGTTGTAGTATGTTTATAGTGTACATAATAATTTTACATCTTGTGTTATCTTTTTCATAAATTAAATAATATAAAATCGTGTTCTAATGACAGTTTTTTAATTGTAAGTTACCCGACATAAAATTGTTTTAGCCCATGGAAAAAATTGGCCTGGATTCCGCGAAATTACCCGATTTTTGTCATTCCCCGCGCTCTCCCCGCGCTAACCCTCAATTCCCCGCAAATCGGGGATTTTCCCCGCGATTGGCAGCACTGACGTGACACAATGTTTTTTTTCCAAGCGTTGGCTTTGGCACCAACTATCATAGTAAGTTCAACGCCATCTATAGAGTTCTTGGAAACTAAAGTATTTTTATAATACCTCAAAAAGAAAATTTCTCATTAAGGTGAATGCTCCAACCAGTCCGCGAAATTCAAATTTTCTTACGTTTTTTGCAATTTTCAGACCAGTGTTAAGTTGTGTGTTAATTAAAATATTGTTCGCGGTTGTAAGACGTATGTAGTTACAGAATTATAATGATCAAAATCATCAAAACAACCCTCTAAGTTCATATAAGTCGAGGAACGATTTTTTCAAGGTCAAAGTCATTGCTAGACCTTTATAAACTTGGAGGGTTGTATTGATGATTTTGATGATTATAATTCTGTAACTACATATGTCTTACAATCGCGAACAATATTTTAATCAACATACAACCTAGCACTGGTCGGCAAAATGCAAAAAACGTAAGAAAATTTGAATTTCGCGGGCTACCCTGACGCTTTCACCTTAAGGTTGAAGTGTCAGGTAAGACAATGTAAATGTAATTAAATTTTTCTAAAGACTGCTTTACACCGGGGCAACAATGTGCGGTATTGCAGCATGCTACATAAAGGCTGCTTTACACCGGGGCAACACTGTGTGGCACTGCAGCATGCCACAAGGCCGCATGCTACATTAATTTAAAATGTTGGACATTATTGCAAGAATCGTGCGGCAGGGCAACAACTTGCGTCATTTGGCAGACGGTCGCAAGCCTTTCGCAGCTTCTATCCAAACACAATGAATTCCATGCCAAATTTTTGGTGCGTCATACAGTATAGGTTATGTTTTACGATGCTTTGAAAATTAGCTAGGCACGATGTTGCCTCGGCGTAAAATAACCTGCCGCATACCGCAATTGCCGCATATGTTGATTATTTGTAGCATACCACAAGATGACGTACGCCACTTTATGTAGCATGCTGCACAGCCACAAACTGTTGCCCTGGTGTAAAGCAACAGAATGTGGCGTGCGTCATCTTGTGGTGTGCTACAATTAACCAGCATATGCGGCAATTGCGGTATGCGGCAGGCTATTTTACGCCGAGGCAACATCGTGCCTATATGTTTTTTAAAGCACCGTAAACCATAACTTACGATGCTGTATGACGCACTAAGAGTGTGGTTTGGATAGAAGCTGCGACTTGCTGCGACAGTCTGCCACATGACGAAAGTTGTCAGAAACGATTGTGAGAAACGATTTTTTCAAGGTCAAAGTCATTCCTGCACCTTTATGAACTTGGAGGGTTGTATTGATGATTTTGATCATTTTAGTTCTTTAGCTACCTATAAAGTCATTGCTAGACCTATAAGAACTTGGAGGGTTGTATTGATGGTTTTGATGATTATAATTCTGTAACTACATACGTCTTACAATCGCGTCCAATATTTTTCAACATACAACCTTGCACTGGCTTGCAATTTGCCAAAAACTTAAGAAAATTTTAATTTCGCGGGCTGCTCTGGCGCTTCGTATCGTCGTCACCGGCCGCCGCGCCGATGAACATGGTAGCTATGTAAGGTGCATAATTATTCTTTACTTAGCAATAACGTAACACGGACATTCAAAAAGATAGCTTGCTTGCATGCATATCTGCCTTTATAGACGCACAGTTGACTATTATTCTTTAATTGTACCCTTTTTATCTGTGGTACTTTATTCTATTTTTTGACAGCCGTTCAAATGGTGAATTGGTGACATAGCATTTTAATTTGGCGCCAATATTCAATTTGTTTTTTTCAATAAATTTTGGATTTAGTTTTCTTGTTCTAAGTGATTGATTCATTATGCAAGAAGATAGAAATGCAATATTTCAAATGCGTTTTCCTCAAAAATTGTGGTATTTATTAAATTTACGAACTGATGCCATTCTTTGGGGCGGTACTGGTAGAACAATTTTGTTGAATTATCGCATTCTCCATAATTACTTGCAGTGTGATCACTCAATCTTTAAAACTACAAATATATCAAGCTTTGTTAGGCAGCTCAACCTATATGGGTTCAGAAAAGTTACTTCCCACTTGCAAGATCCTTTGTGTAATTCTAGTAACCCATACATGCACGAATATGTTCACGACTACTTTCAATACGGCAATCCGGAGTTACTAAACAAAATAACGCGGAAAGCTGTTGCTATGAAAAGGAATTTTAAACCTAAGGTGGGTCGAGTATCCTGAAAAAGGAAGTTAAGCATTTCTAAGAAATATGTTCATGACAACATATTTGTTTTTAGAGTCTCTACAGCAATGTTGAACAGCTTCTGTGCTTGTCACCCCTCCAAAAGGCACGACGAGCTCTACGCATGGCTCTGAAGAAAGCTGCTCAAGACTTATTTGTACAAAATTCACCGAAGGACTTTTGTGATCTTAAGTTTGAATGTGAAGGTATGCATTTAAATACTTGCAAAGATTGTTTCTATTTCATTTGACTATGTTCTTCATAAATATCATACAGAGGCTTGTTTTCTTCGTAATACTTGATTAAAATGTTACTACTGTTTCAGACTCACAAGACGACTACTGTGAAGATGAAGAAAATATTGAATTTGATTGGCTGATGCCCAATGATGCAGAAAAAATCCTTCCTGATACAGGTTTCTGTCCTTACTCTGTTGCTACCTATTTGTGTCCACTCCTTACATCCTTGTGACCCTTCCCTTTCCACAGCTAATGCCCCAGATCCTCAGAATGAGCCCACAATACCACTTAAAGAGGAATCTACTCCATACAGGTAAATAATTATGCTCTATATTGTAAGAGGAATGATATTCATTGATTTATTATGTATCCAAGCATTAGCTTCAGCTGGCAGTTTCACTAGTATCAAGAAACCAAAAAAGTATAAATAAATAAATATCGCTGGGCACTACACACAGCGCCATCTAGTGCCACACTAAGCAACGAGGCTTGTGTCGTCGACTCCAGATAGTTGATGTACTATATAGATACTTTTTGTTTGTATATTATACATATAAAACATCCATGACTCGGAAACAAATGTCCATGCTCATCACACAACATTTATGCTCCTACGGGGATTCGAAGCCAGGACCCTAAGAACGTAAGGCAGCCACATCATTCGGGTCGCCGAATCCATATTTACCCAAGTCGTTGTTTAGTTTTTTGAGTTGTTAGTTTTATTTTTGCAGTTAGGGCAATCAGTAGATTTATTACCTACATGGTCTATTAATCATCGCATAAGTAGATCCCCAACTCATACAGTTATTATAGTGTACTGGAATGAAACATTGCAGTTCTATTATTAGAAGATCTTTTATAAGTATTAGAGTCTGTTACAGAGATACTTCTCAAGAAACCTTAATGAATTTTACGGAAGAAGCGTGTCAACAGAGTAATGATAACTTCCCAGCTCAATTTCTGAACATGCCTGACCTAGATCCAGCACCTCAGGAAGAAAACTCAGGTGTTGAATTATTGGCAGAGTTTAATATTGACAATGAGACAGATCAGGGAATAACAAGAAAGATTGGGGATGGTCAAGAAATTGACCACAATTCTTTGAATTGTGTCCTACCTTCAATAAGTAATGACCAGATTGATGATGTTTCTATGGCTGTGGTAAGTAGTTTTTGCACTTTTATAGTAGTCTGAATACATTCATACAACTCCTTTTCTAATACATCCTTGTATGATAAGCTACATCTTGTTTTTTTTCAGACAAATAATGAAAATTCAGATCATTACCACGGGGAGTGGGACCAAATGTTCAATGATATTATGATAAACAGAGGACCTATTCAAGAGTGTGGATCTGATTTAAAAGAACTTTACTCTCAAATATCTAAAACTATAGATTTACTGAACTCTTAATATAAATTAGAAAATAAAATAAGTCATTAATTTCCTTAAAAACATGTATTAGTTATAGAAAAGTTTTAAACAGTACTAAGTTATTACTTCTTCTGCTTTTTCTTCTCTGCTTCCTCCTCTTTCTCCTTCTCGATGATGGACACATAGGAGCTGATTGTGTCAGAATCAAGCATCAGCATCGGTTGGCCACGTCTCATAACTGCTATCTCCAGGTTCTTCTGCCCAGACTGAACCACTTCCAGGAGAGCACGAATAGCAAGCTGGAACAAAATATTATGTTCAAAAGTAATCTTGATAGGGTTTTGTGGCCATACTTAGAATAAATGTCATTGTGGAGCATGTCAATGTGACTTTCTTAATAAAAAAAATAGTTCTGGGCACATAATACAAAATGCTAATCTACACTAATCTATACTAATATTATAAAGAAGAAAGATTTCTATTTTTGTATGTTTGTAATGAATAAACTCAAGAACTACTGCGCCGATTTCAAAAATTCTTTCACCATTATAAAGCTACATTCACCCTGAGTAACATAGGCTATATTTTATCCCCGTACTCCCACAGGAACGGGAACTACGCAGGTGAACCCGTGTGACGTCTGCTAGTGTGAAATAAGCAGGTATCAGTTAAGATATTAGTACAACCAATTTAAAATGTGCAGTTGAAGGTGGCATTGCTTGTCAAGAAATTTTGCATCAATATGTCAAACTTGGTACGTTTATTTATTATGTTGGTTGCAGTGTACCCTTATTATTTGTCAAAATTAATTCTGTTTTGACACAAACACACTTTTAAACCCAAGTAACACTAATGCACTGCACAACAATGATGTTATATATAATACTGAGGTAGATACGTTTTACCGACGTCAGCGTGGCAATGCAAACACAAGCTGACCAGCTTGTGTGACTTCAGTCTGTCCTGCGCACGTCCTGCGTCTGGTCGCGACGCGAACTGACGTTTAACGGGAGTTTGCTATAGGAAATTAAACAAATAAGGCAGTTGTGTGTTCAGAAAGTGCAATACTTATACTGGGCCGGCTGTAAAAATCAAGAAGGATGTGTCTTTTTATTTGTAAGTACTGTTTATTCTATTTAAAATGGAAAATCATAAATTTAATTTTACTCAAAAATGACTGCCGCGCTGTTGCCGCTTTGTCACCTACACGAAAGAGACAAGTAGCGTGTTGCATTTATGAGTGATAGAGAAAACGAGATAATGGCGCGCGGTGTTGTCAGTTCGAACGACGCTAGAGGATGTTGGGGTGATATGGCCATATGGGGCCTGGCCCAATGATATTATAAGTAAAAAGGTGTAGATGCGTTATAAGCGCTCAGCAAGCGGTACGTTAAAATGTGGCTAATTGGCAAACCTTGACCTCAGTGTGACGTTGCCGGCGTCGACAGACGCACTTCACGTAAACACAGTGCATTAAAAGTGAAAGTGACCCAAAACTACCGAAAATGCCGTCGTGTGTCATGAGATATTGTACAAATTATACTAGCAAAACTTCTAAAAGTCAAGGAATCACATATCATTCGTAAGTATACTATTTATCTTAATATTTTCACAAAACAAACATTACGTTTTTAAAATAATGGCGTCCGAAAAGAAAGAGTGCAACAACAATTTCTCTATCAACAAGTGCGATAGAGATAGACGTCATTACCGATCATAGAGTAAAATTATATGTACGAAACAGACAAGTCAGTTGACTTTCAATACTACTTGACTACTTTCAATGCATTTTTATTACATTACTTTTACTACATGAACTCTTGAGTGAATCGCATTTTTAGGCATAAATCACGGTGTAAGGTAATGTCATATCTGATTTATTAATTCTACATCGTTTCTAGTACACTTGACGACGCACTGTCGCGAATTATATTTGTCTCTTTTTCACTCGCGATACTTGAATCATGCCATCCTATTTTGACGACTAATTGTAATGTAGTGTGTTATTGCAATATTTTTAGTTATTCATGTGTGCGGTGTGCCGTTTTTGAAGATAGAATGTCGTTTAGGTAACGTATCTACACCTTTTTACTTATAATATCATTGGCCTGGCCTAATATATTATTCGAATATCACATATTATTTTTCACCACTGGTGTCCAATATTATCCATAGTAGACAGATATGTTATACACCTACAAAACCACCGAAAAAAGTGTTTCGCGCAGCAGCGGCACCACACCTTTTTATCCATTCTACATTTCACTTCAAGTCAAAACGACACAAAAGGGATAGCTGGTTATAACCAATAAGAAAAAAAGAGACAGATGTTCTATGTCTGGACTCTAGAGTTCACGCGTCGTTGTCGTACTCACGACAAAAATGCATTTCCCATTTCTTTCTTTTTTATCCTCCAAATATCAGAATATTAATTAAAAAAAAAAAAAAACTTAATAAATCGAAGTATATTGCGTAGTTACATGTGGTATGAGATCCCTTGTGTTTTATTTACTTTGGTATCATAATTGGTACACTTTCTGAACACGCACGATGGCATTTTTACAATTTTTATCTAAATTCGTAGCAGCGTATCGCTCGTCGCCATGCGTGTTGCAGACTAAAGGTTATACGGCCCAATTGGGCCGTTTTCGAGTCTTCACGATTGTGCGCTTACAACATAACTGTTTATTATAATATCATTGTTATTAGATAAATATAACATTTGCCTTTCATCATTAACTTCTATTTTGTTTTAGATTTCATAAAGACGGATTCATTAAAGAAAAATGGGTACAAGTAGGTAGTTAGAACCCAAAGACGAGAAGATGAATGGATGCCAACAACATAAGTACTCAACTATTTGTTCTCAACTTTAGTGATAGTGAAACAAAAAAAACAAACATAATAAAATATTATTATTTGTAAATAAACATTTTTATATTGAATATTTACTGTTTATTTTCTTCATGCTGCCTGATAGGTACCCATTTTTCCCCATTTCACTCTATCTAGCTGCTGTCATAGACTGACATTGGCCGTCACCCAGCTAGCCGCTCATGTAAAATATCGCCATGTTTTTATTTGTTTATAATCAGTATGACGTCTCTATTGGTAAAATCTCATTGCTGCACAAGCACCATTATTACTTTGAAATACAATTTTGAAATTGCAGAGTCATGGACATGTCAATGACAAAAAATATTGTAGGATCTCACTAGAATAATATACAGTTAAATAATTACCTTTACAGCACCATTTTCTGTTGCAACTTCATCAGCAGTATAGTTCTTCTCTAAGAATTCTCTGACAGTCTTGGCTGATCTGCCTGTTGCATTAGCTTTCCATTCATAGTAAATTCCTGATGGCTCAGTTTGGAACAAATGAGGGAAACCATCATAATCAAAACCTCCAATCAGGCAAGAAATACCAAAAGGTCGTCGTCCATTACTCTGAGTGTACTTCTGTTTAAGTCCTGCTATGTATCTAGTGATGTATTCCAAAGTAACAGGGTCCTCAACAGTCAGCTTATGCGACTGGCACTCAATTTGAGCCCTGTTTATGAGAATTCTAGCATCCGCCGTTAATCCGGCAAATGCCATTACGACATGGTCGTCGAGGAGGCAGATCTTTCTCACAGTTCTTTCTTCTTGCAACTTCGCAACTGATTTCTTTTCAACTCCTAACACGACTACGTCAGCACCTCTTACACCGACCTGTAATGAGAAAATGTATTGTTTTTTAGTCCAAATACACTATTATCGGCAATTTACTTGTATCTAACCAATAATTATTACATACCGCGGTCGACCCTTTGCGAACGGCCTCCTGTGCATATTCCACTTGTAGTAAATGACCATCGGGTGAAAATACTGTAATAGCTCTATCGTATCTTGCAGACATTTTCTTATTTTGTTAGAATACAAATATTTCACGAATCACTCTTTGAAGTTGATGAAACTATTCATTCGCCGCAAACCAGTTAGTGACGTGACACTTATGCTTTTCTGGCCAGTGTCACTAACTAACTATCGATATATCGTAGTCGTCTATGTCGATAACTATCGAAATTCTCGTCAGACTTGGAAATCTGTGCGACTGGTTGTCGTGCTATCTAGTTAAATATTATTTTTAGAATAGATAGAATCGGGCGTTACTTTGCGGAAATGCATGACATTAAATGTTTTACAAATTATTGCGTTTTAATTCCTCAAAAAAAACTAGACTAATAATGTACTTTTTCGCTAATTAAAACTAAATATTTTGCATAATATTTAACGTTTGCAATCCCGCTCACCAAATATGTTATGATGTACCGCGTGAAGCCGTAGGACGCGATATCGACTCGTCAGGACGCAGAAAACACTTTTTGGCCAGCCTCGACACTCGAAAGCGGGACGGAATTTGCTATGATAAGTAGGTATGTTTTAAAAAAAATGGGATTAATATTACGATAAATTATTGTCCTCTCAGCATTACCACGAAATTGAAAGCAACTTTCTATCCCTGTCGTTTGTTGTGATAATATAATATTATAATAGGACTCCAAGTAGACCAAGAGAAAAAAAAACCGGCCAAGTGCGAGTTGAACTCGCGTGGAAAGGGTTCCGTATAATGCCAAAGTCAAATTTTCCTTATGTGAACGTATTATATTTAGTTTACCACTTTATTTTCAATTGGTAGAATTCTTCTAAGTTTTCCTGTAATCTACCAGCAATGAACTATATTTCGTACTAGCTGACCCACGCAACTTCGTCTGCGTCACATAAAAGAGAAACAGCTCACAAAAGGAATACATTTTTCAGCGTTTTTGCAATATTTTTCATTTATTCTCCGCTCCTTTTGGTCGCAGCGTGATGTTATATAGCCTATAGCCTTCCTCGATAAATGGACTACCCAACACTGAAAGAATCATTCAAATCGGACCAGTAGTTCCAGAGATTAGCGCGTTGAAACAAACAAACAAACAAACTTCAGCTTTATAATATTTTATATTTCGTATTTTTTTTCAAAATTTTATTTTCATCGGAGATCAGGGGGGGATGAAAACTTCGTCTTCTTTCATGAATAAAATCTAAACTATTTATTTTACAATAATAACAAAACTATATTTGAGATACCCTCCTAATGAGCCCTTTCATTTGATATAATTACACCTGATTTGGTCGAGTAGATTCGGAGCAAATTGGCTGTGACAGACAGACGCACGAGTGATCCTGGGTTCCGTTTTTATTTTCATTTTTTGTACGGAACCCTAAAAAGAGACGCACGTTAACCCCAGTTTTCCAAATAAAACAGCATCAGTAAGTTCTATGATCCAAAAGGCCTGGAACTGTCTGTGTAGACTTATATTATTTGTTCCCACGTAGGACTAAAACGTGCCACAGTCATGCTCATCATCTGCCTAACCTTTTCCCAACTACTACTACTGGATGCAGTTGAATACCAGTATTTTACATGGAGCGACTGCCTATCCGATCTTCACAACCCATATTCAAAATTTAACCTACTCCAAAAACGAAAAGTTTAGAATATTTAAATATCGAACTTTAAAATGTATCGATAAAAAACACACCACTGTATTCACGATGACAACGGTGTTTCGATAAATATATTCGTTCAGAAATCAAAAAACGCCCGCTGCTCATTGTACTTAATTTTAATTTTTGTACATTGAACACCGCCACATTTGTTGTCCATTTTTATAGTCTCCTTTTCTATAAATAAAAATAAGTTGTTCGTTTTTTTCGGCAGACATACTTTATTAATAGTATAACTTAATTAATAGTACTAGTATTTGCGTGGGTGCGCGAGCTGCGCGCAGCTCGCGTGTTGTCGTGTTCTTGAGAAGTATTCCTTACCATCATAAAATTTTGAGAATCCATAGGAATCCTTAAAATAATTGGAAAAACCGTTACAACTACCCCTAAATCAGTATGAAAACCCGTAAGAACCCCTAAATCAGTAGGAAAACCCTTAAGGACCCCTAAACCAGTATGAAAACCCTTAAGAACCCCTAAAACATTCTAAAACCTAATTCAATAAAAAAAAAAGTAAACAAAAAGAATTCATTAGAATCGATAAAAGTTGAGTTACGCTTCACCCACTCAACCTTCGTTACGCGGAACCTACCACCACCGGACAGGTTTCGACGACTACTATAATATTTGTTCAAGCACCCAATGGCTATCTCTGACCGTTACGAAGTTATAACCCTTTAATTTTTAGGGGAGGTTGGGGAGGGGAGGATACCCTCCGTATAAAAATTTAAACGCTCCTCAATAATTATTTATAGTAAAAATCAAAAGCCGCTACGTGTCCTAGTTTCCGAGACACGATGGGGGGAGGGGTGAATGGGGGGAGAGTGGGGAGTTTTGAAAAATACTTTTGACTAACGCGTTGCCCCTTTATACGAATCTGAAAAAAAAAATGTTCCAAGTCTCTCAACTTCCGAGATCCGCCTAAAGGGGGGAGAAGGGGGAAAAAGGAGTCAATTTTGAAAACTGGTTTTTACTTCTCCAAGCCTCCTCTATACGAATCCGTAAAAAACGAAAAATACGAGTCTCTTTGTTTCCGAGATACGATAGGGAGGGGGAGGAAGGGGGGCGAAAAGGGGAGGTTTGGTACTTTTCCCATACTCGCGGGAGTTACTTGTTTACGAATCTGTCAAAATATGCCCCCCTCCCCATCCACCATCTGGGAGAACAATTATGTCAATGAGTCAGTGAGTCAGTGAGTGGTAATCGAGCTATAAATAGTTTAATGACAATGTGAATATAATAACGCTAAACCTGACATAATGAGGAAATAAATATTCTAAGTGGCCATTAGCTAAATATTGAAAGAGGATGGTGGTTATCTTTGTACCTATTTATAAAAATATATTGTACAGGCTACTTAGGAGTAATCCAATAGACTGTAATATTCAGAAGTACGGGACACAGAAAGTTAACTGTGAAACACCTTGGTGAACCAAGGGTTACAGAAAGTTAACCGTGGTACACCTAGGTGAACTAGGGGGACAGAAAATTAACCGTGGAACACCTAGGTAAACCAGGGGTACAGAAAATTAACCGTGGAACACCTTGGTGAACCAGGGATACAGAAAGTTAACCGTGGAACACCTTGGTGAACCAGGGGTACAGAAAGTTAACCGTGGAACACCTAGGTGAACCAGGGGTACAGAAAGTTAACCGTGGAACACCTAGGTGAACCAGTTTGGTGATCCACGGGTCAGAAAGGCTATGTACCACCAAATAAATTCCTTGCACCAAAATATTGTATAGGTACCTTTTAGTATAGGTACTTTTTAGGTTTTGTTCATACTTTATTGTTTGGACGAAAGTGGTAGGACCTCCGTAGTTCACGTAACCTTCAATAAAATTATTTTTTATCCAGGGGTCAGTCAAAATATTGAAGGCAATAGTTTAGCATGTTGTGGCGTGGGGTGTCCTCTGAAAAATGTTTCATGAATGAATGTTACCCACTAAAAAAAAAACTCAAAGAAAAATGACAGTTCTTGAAATCTCAAGAAACTCAAGCAATATGGCGTCGGCTACGAGTGACTTTGAGCCGTGGCTAACTGAAAAGTTGAGATCGCTTAAAACTGACGAAGGAGTGTTCGGATCGTACATATCAGGTATTTTAGAAACTGAAGATAGTGTGGATGAGAAAAAAGACGCTTTAGAAGGCATACTATCTGAGATAGTGGTAAGTATTATCAACGATCAACTGGTGCTGGGGGAAAAATGGGTTATTTTGTTTATTCTCTAATTTCTCTCATTATTTTAACAGGAAAAGGATATTTCTACTCACATAGATGAGATAATTGAGAAATGGGAACAATGTCGGGTACAGGAAGAAACCCCAAAGCTCGTTACGGACGTAGATGTTCGCCTAGCCAAATTGTTAGAATCTCAAGCTCCAGCTGCAACGACACGACGAGAATATACCGATGAAGAGAAAAAGATTCGTGAAGCTATATTGTCTCAGTATAGTCAGCTCTCTGATAATGAGGTATGAGATATGTGGATAATATACACAATTGTTTTGTTTCATGAGAGAGGTTATGATGACATTACTGTCATACCATGTTTTTTTTTCTGATTCAACTGCTTTAACAATGTAAAAATGGTGTGTTATAGGAAGATGTTGTACAAGAAGAGGAGGCTGTCAGTCCGGACCTAGTTAAGAACACTAATGCAGCAGATGTGCATGCTGCAGCGCGAGAGCGCCGTGAACAAGCCAGACTTGATGCCCAGAAAAAGAAGGAAAAAGATAAAGAAGATAGGTAAAAAGGACAAACTTTCCATTATGGGCCGTCGAGTTGGAAGTTCATTTTTTTTTTGTAGATAGCACTCATAAACAGAAGGCTTTTTACAAATTTTTAAGTTGCAGATACTCACGGTTTACGAGATTTAATTCTATACAGATTGGAAAATATCACGACATTTGCACTTTAGGTTGGTTATATTATCATGGTAGACGTCAAAGTTGACATTTCACGTTCCGTTAACGGTAGAAGTGTACATAACTATAAAAAAAGTAAACAAAAAAAGTGTATGTTGTGTCACTGATTGTATGTGTATACCAATTATAGGCAATGTTACTACTGCTACTAGGAGAATTTGGATGCAAGAGCGAGAGAAGCGAACTCGGAACTTAGGGCACCCCGATGTTAGGTTAGTTAGGTTCCTTTAAACCCTGCAGACAGAAATAGGAGCCCCGCGCAGCGGGGCTCCGTCGACTACGCTCTTTTGGCGAATATAAAGTGTTTTTAAGTTAGATTACTATAATTGTTTTTTCTCAAGAACGGTGCGTCGCGTTTACATAGGAGTGGTGCCAGGGCACAGGGGGCACCTCCCTCCTCCCACCTTCTGCCAAACAATACTAATTTTTTACCTCTTTTCATTCTAATAACTAAATAGCGCTATTCTAACCTCTAAACTTTGACCATGGATATCTCCATTACTATGGGGCTGCGCGGTGCGGGGATGGGACAGGGGGTAGCCCCCTCCCCCCACCCCTCTCCGACCCATAAATCGATGGCCCATAATGGAAAGTTTTACCGGTAAAAATCTACAAGCAATTTAATGCCTGAAAAACTGCTTAATTAAGCTCATAGACCATTTTAATAGATGTTAGTATTTCAGTCTAAAATCTAAGTTATAAGTTTCTCCTTTACAAATTAATTTAGTCTCTTCATAACACTTCACAATTTATTTTAAAGTGACTGTGTGTTTAATTAATATCTTGTCATTTTAGGGAAAAACAAAAGCAGCTAAAGGAGGAGAAAAAAGAAAAACGTAAGACCCAAAAAGGTGAAAGAAAAAGGTAGCAATTTTAATTATGGATGAACATGCTTGGCTGTTCAACATTGCTTTGTGAATGTGGTATTAAAATCCTGTTAATATTGCTCAATATTGCACAAATGCAAGCTGGACATTCATATACCCATGTGTCTTAGTATATTTAATCCTTTTATATGAAGCAATATATCAGTTTTGTTTAGATTCATGAAAATGGTCATATGCAACAGCTACTATTAATTGTTTTGTATTATTGTTCTATGTGAATGCAATGTTATTTAAACTACCAAACTAAATCAATTTAAAATCTCACAGAAGTTTACCTACATTAAGGACCAAAATGAAAGTTTAAAATGAAGTAATCATCATTATCTTGCCCTTAGCCTAATAATACGTTAATTATTTATACATGAGCATTTTGACACTGTTGATCTACATGTTAATTCAAGTTTCCTGTGTTGTTAATTGTTGTGAAATCTCTAAAACTTCTTTATTGGAGGTAGTGGTCATGAGTGTACAGAAAAAATATTAAGGCTACTAACTAGCCTTCTAGTTCAAAACATCTTATGTGGTACTTACTGAAGAAACAAAAATAGATGCTTTAATGTTAAAAATCTATTTCTTAGAAAATTTATGGTGCTTTATTTGTTCCTTTTTAAGTAACTTCCATTAAGTGATAGATATTAGATAGCTAATAATAAACTGCTGTTGTATTGACCATCTAAACACTTTTTATATTACTTTTTGGTAATAAGCCAGACAAGCAGAATGAGGGATTTTCTTTTTAGCTCTTCCCTAGTCGCTGGATAAATGGCGCTAGGAGTTAGTATGATAATGCAAGGAACAGAACCTAAAAAAACTGATTTTAACAAAGCGCGAGAAAACTAGGTTATATTCGGAAGGTTAAGCAAATGAAAGTGTCAGTCAACGAGAGTATGTGACGTGACAAAATGTTTTTTTTTCCAAGCGTTTTGGCTTTTATCATAGTAAGTTCAATGTCATCTATAGAGTTCTTGGACACTACGTTTTTATTTAAACCTCAAAAAGAAAACCTCTCATTCAAATATTATTTTCAAAATTAAGCGCCAATGTCTCTAATTGTTGGTAATTTTATTTTTTTACAAGTAAATTTTTGTGTAAAAATTTGGCAAAAGTAATTAAGGTAGGTAATCATTTTTGGCATTTATAATTTCTTACAATCACTATTAAAAAAAAGTTTGTGTAGAGTAAAATATCCTGTTGTTATAAAGATATTTAATAAAACAACAACATTGCCTTCATACAGTGAGTGCTGTAACTGCAGTATTTTATACCTCTGTATTGGAATAGTGAATGTGTACAGTAAAATATGAATATAATACATTGTTGTCATGTCCCTAGTAGTTCTACTACATTAACTGTTGTGGTTTCTTTATTGTTGGATTATTAACACCATATTTTCATAATTCACTGTACACAATTTTATTATGCTTTTAGTCATTATCATAGTCGTTATTTATTATGATGCAATACATGTGTAATATTTCAATAAAATCACATGTGTATGTCATATTATTGTTTTATTTATGTAACTTAAAATATATTTTAAATATTTAAACTCTGCAAGTGTTAACTATAGCATTACTTAACCACTCATATGCCGTAATTATAGAAACAATTAAAAAGTCATTGTGTCTCGTGTAGATTTATGTTCCGGCACACAAAAGGTTAATAACACCCCTTTTTGGTGTTATATTAAAAAAAAAAACATTTAAATGTTTAGCAAGCAAGCCACAAAATAGGTAAACAATTCTATAAATCACAATGTAGTGTTCACTATCACTACTTAATCAGTTTCACTGGCTCACTACTACACGCAGGCAAGGGCTCAAGCGTACGTCCTACTCTCACGGCGTCTGTCGTTAGACTAACCGATTGACAGCGATCCCCTCCCTCGTGTACATGAGACAATGTATTATATCTATTGAATAGATACAAACACTACATCCCTTCCTTTTTATCAAATTGTATTTATTGTAAACGTAATCAGTGTTGTTAAATAATCATACTGAATTACTTTTAATAATTTAAAAATAATTAATAATAAATAATTTAATTAATTTAATAATAATAATTAATTAATTATTAATCAATTATTTATTTTTTTAACTTATTCAGTCAAATTATTGTTTTAATGAAAATGCTTTACTTTCTTAGGGTTTACCCAGTTACCCCATTTGAGCATTACCTCCGATAGCCTCTACTAAGTGTGGAGTAGCTTAATAGTTTATTAGACCTTTTCATCTCTTTTCTATAAACTTTATCGTCTACTGTAACCTCTGGGTCAGTATGATCTCGTCTTCCTATTCCCATATTCCTTTCCTTTCTTGTTTTTTTTTTTTTTTTTTTTACTACAACATTAGGTACTGTTTCCTTTCATAATTACTCAAAGAAAAGTCCCGATGGTTTCTGCCCCGTAACCAAAGATGGGATTAAATTTATACAATCTACACTAATATCACAAAGAGGAAAGATTTGTACTTTCGTGTGTCTTTTTGTAATGAATAAACTCAAAAACCCCTGCGCCGACTTAAAGAATTCTTTCACCATTAGAAAGCTACATTCACCCTGAGCAACACAGGCTACACTTCATCCCCGTACCCCCACGGAAACGGGAACCACGCGGGTGAAACTGCGTGAAGTCCGCCAGTATGAGATATACTGAGAGAATGTCTCTTGCATCTTTGTGTTTTAACGATTTTATTTTATAACTCAGATATTTTGTGGCCGGTAAACGAATCAAATTGCTTCTCGAAAGAAAGATGTTTAAATGATTGATAGCCCCGACAAGAGCAAAGCTTCTTCTTTCTCTATCTGGCTATATCTTCGTACAAAATCTGATGTTTTCTATCTATACCAACACCGTAAAGCCGAAAAACTAGTTTGTATGAAAGTACCAATCTCTGGCTGGAATCACCAGTAGGTTATTTTTTTAACGTTTTATTTATTAATTTAGAATGTCTTACTAAGTATATTTTGTACGTCGTTGTCGGCAAGACATAGCATTCATTTTATTAATTTAGACATCTGTACCTACTTATTGTTTAGGTATATACGTTCTACAATAAAATACTTGTCCAAGTAGGTTTTTTCACTGCTCTCATCATAAAGCAACTGAAGCGTTGTCTCCTTCGAGAGAGATCAAGCTTTTCAGGAGCTGGCAATAAGTTAGCCATTTTCGGAGTAGGTACTAATTCGTCTCAATATCTACATACGTCAGCTAATATCAGAAGGCATTTGCTGCCATAAACACTATCACGTACGATTTATATTTGCATATAGGTTCGTACTACCTAACACACACGATCACGTACGATTTACAATTTCATGTAGGTTTGTACTACCTGACAATCGTTCTATTTAGTACCGCACTAAAATGTATGACACTATTGTTAAAATATATTTTAGTATGCTTTACATTTACTCAACACTTGACGTTGACAGGTGACAGATGACAAGTTTGACGTCTCCGGTTCCCTGCTCTATGGACCTTGTCTTGTCTTTGTGTCCATCGTTACTACTTTTAATGTTTTGTCGTCGTCTAATATTTTTTATTGTATAATCTGATAGAATCGTTCATAAAAGACATTAAATGTATGTGAGATATTTTGACAAATATAACGCCAATACATTTGCAAACAACACTGCTTTTATTTTTGGATCTGCCTGATGCTCTACGCACAGCCACGCCGCCTCATCTGCCCCACAACTATTAAGTTTACTAAATCACTAATGGAAACCCAATGCTTCCAATTCAATGGTTGCCCAATACGTCCAATTGAATGGATGCCCAATTCGTCCAATTAAATGGATGTCCAATTCGTCCAATTTAATGGATGTCCAATTCGTCCAATTTAATGGATACCCGATGCTTCCAATTCAATGGTTGCCCAATACGTCCAATTGAATGGATGCCCAATTCGTCCAATTTAATGAATTACCAATGCTTCCAATTTAATGGATGCCCGTAGCCTACCACGCCAAAACAATGTGTGGTAAGTGTTACATGTCTTTTGAAGTATTGGTTCTAGGACGGTTTCCTCTTCCACCAGCTCTTCACATGGGGCTAACGCCCATCCGACCTCCACCACTCAGCCTGCACTGGGCAACACGACTCCACCTGTTAAGGCTGGTTGTCAGACCTTTTTGGCCACTGATTACCTGCAACGACTATCAAAGATCTACAAATGACAGCCGGGACCAACAGCTCAACGCGCCCTCCGAGGCAAGGACCAACCTAGGCAAGCACGGCTCAACCTAAAGATAGACGGAGCGACTGTTATTATTTAGCCAAATATACTTAAATAAAATAGGTACAACTAATGAGTGTTGTCACTACATGTACTATTGTTATGTTTGTTTTATATATTTTGCCTAAATTAAATCAGTTGTTTACAGCTTAAATTTTACTACCCAAATATTTAATACATAACTAAGGTCACATAGTATTTACTTGTTACTTTTTTACCTATGTACCCATAATTTATTTGTAGCATACCATCGATCTAATCGATTTAACATATGCCAATCAATAGTGAACTGTTACAAACTGGTATCTTTTAAAATTAATTTAGCATGTTCATTTTCACATTGTATAAGACAACAATTATTGTAACTGTACCTTACACACTGCTTGAAAGCTTCAATCCAGCCAATGCGTGTGATTTACTTTGCATTTTCCATATTTATCGCACATTAATATTATTTTTTCGCATAGTATCTACATCGCATGACTCAAGTACATCAAGTCTGCAATCCCCCAAGGAGTAGACGGTGGTGCGTATAGTAAATAGCACATCCACACCAGCCAGAAAAATACAATACTTTCAATTTAATGAAAGTCGATCTGAAAATACACCCAATTGAATGGACGTCTAAATACTTTTCATTTAATAAAAGTTGACCTGAAAATACACTCAATTGAATGGGCGTCAAAATACTTTTGATTTAATAAAATTCAACTTAAAAATACACTCAATTTAATGGGCGTCAAAATACTTTTAATTTAATAAAATTCAACATGAAAGTACACTCAATTTAATGAGCGTCAAAATACTTTTAATTTAATAAAAGTCAACTTGAACATACACTCAATTGAATGGGTGTCAAAATACTTTTAATTTAATAAAAGTCAACCTAAAAATACACTCAATTTAATGGGCGTCAAAATACTTTTAATTTAATAAAAGTCAACCTGAAAATACACTCAATTTAATGAGCGTCAAAATACTTTTAATTTAATAAAAGTCACTACGTACAGTGCAAGAAGTACCTACATACAAGTACTATACCTCTTATTTAAAAGAAGCCAAATATGTTCCAAATTCAATTTAATGGACTTCTTGTTGGGCTATAAAGAGAGGAGCCTGTGTCCCAGCAGTGGGAACATTAATAGGCTGATGATGATGATGATGAACTTCTTGTTTACACCACATAGGTTATGTACATACTTCCAATTTAATGGTAAGTAATCTAAATTAAAGTTTATTTACAACTGAATGACAATCCACAATTAATTTGTTCCTTGTAGGTACCTAAATATTCCAATTTAATGGAAATCTAAAATAAAAGTTTATTTTCAATTAAATAAACATCTAGAATTGACCCTAAATTTTCGTAGGTATGTATTTCCGATATTTAATGGAAATGTAACTTGGACTACAATAATAAAAATATGTCAAAATAATTCCTTCTTTTGTTTACTGAGCCACACTAGTACATGCCGTTCGATAAAACATAGTTAGTTAAATAATATTAAATAGTAATTGAATTTGAAGTTTGAAACTCCCAATGAACACCCAACAAGGCTCTTCCCAAGAATCAAAACCAGGACCCCACTCCACCAGCCATGATTGTAACCAATGAACGAGTCCTCTGTCCTAGTCTCATCATTCTCCGTCCGTTTTTTTTTTTTTTTTTTTTTTTTGTAACCGTATTACACCAATTTTTGAAAAGTGTCTCAATTAGATTCTATAGTGCTACTTTATGAACTGAAACTAACGTTTCCCGATTGCTTTTTGTTTATGCTATCTCAATAATATTTTTTTTTTTTTTTAGAGTAAAATACCATAATAACCATTAACAAGTAGATTTTAAAATTAAATTTAGATTGTACTTGTATTTCAACTACACCAAATAAATTCAATTAGGTACATCACTTAGCTTATTTTACAGCAAATGTCTGTAATTTCATTATTGGATAAAACTGTTTGAGGTAAATTATTAAATAATAATCATTCTAATAAAAAGAATCAGAAGGTCATCAATAATTCACATAGCTAAAGTTATTACAAGTCACTAACGGACTTTAGCACTTATTTTTTTTAAAGTAAATATGACTTTTTGAACGGTCTTGTTAAAACGGTATGCTATGACCGAGAAGTAAAACTCAAAACCTTTTAAAATGGTAATTCTTTTAAGTCGGCTATTCGGTGTTGTTGGTTCTTGGTCGTTTGGTTGGTTGTTTTTAGGTAAGTATGGCTAATTAATTAAGTCCAATAATAACTATAAGATTGTGGTGACCTTTTGTACATATCTTGGATGAAATCTATTATCGAGTATAAATGTTCAATGCGATAGTTATCCCTCTTTACACAGAACTGGTCTCACAATTTAGTAAATTATGATAGCATTAAGACTAAAAACCACATTGAAATAGAATTGTACTCACCCCGTGTTGAAATCCGGGTGCATACACCTACACTAGTTTTACACTTTAATTTAATAATCAAACGAACTTACCTGAAGTGAAGTTCGATTTTAATTATCCTGTCTTCGTCGAAGAGATTTAAATGTTCACCGGTAGTAGCCCCGCTACGCTTCGACTCACTCGCACATAGTTTAGCGCCATAGGAAAGAAAGAGATAGCACTATCTCCATAGGCGCTTGATCACCCTACTAAAACATTCCTCATTCAGTTCAGAGTAGGTACCGGTCTACTGGACGAACTATAACATTGCTTAGGGAAATGAAAGGTCCACCTGAATGTCAGGGTCGGGAGGGACCTTAAATCTCTTCGACGAAGACAGGATAATTAAAATCGAACTTCACTTCAGGTAAGTTCGTTTGATTATTAAATTATCCTGTCTTCGTCTTTCGAGATTTAAATGTTCACCTGTAGATGTTTAGAGATAGACATTTGCAATGTTATAGGTAGGACTAAAATGAAAAAATGAATTCCTTAAGTAAATAATTCTTGTTTCAATTAATAAACACACAAAAAATAAAATAACTTAAAAGATTATAACCAAAGATAAACAAAACTTCCTTACTTATTACTGAGAACAGCGTTTGCAAATTCACAATTTGTTTGAGCGATTGGCCGATTGTAAAAATTAGCAAAGGTGGCAGATTGATCTAACCACCCAGCGGTTCTCCTAATGACATCAACACTGATTCCTGCTTGATGTGCAGCAGAAGATGATGCATGTCGAGTGCTATGAGCACTAAATATTTCAGTGTCAATGTCACTAGCAGTCAAACCCTGCTTTATCCATCGCCCTATAGTTTGCGAAGAGGGGCGTGATGAGGTTTTTTTAAAAGTTATAATTAATTTATTATCTAAAGTACTTCTTTTGGTGGATGTAACATTCATGTAAGCTATTAAAGTCTCTGCAGGACAGATTGCAGGACGCTGTCGGAAAAAGGGAAGGCCCAGAATTGGTTGGGATTTACTTACACCAGATGTCTTAATCAAATCAGTAATAGTGATTAAAATTATGTCTTGATTGATCATAATATTGGGTAACCTAATCAACGACAGCGTCTGACATCTTTGGCCTGTTGACAATGCCAATTATGCAACCAATTTTTTGCTCAACTGCTCCAAACTTAAATTATCGCTGGGGTATAAATCACCAAAATAATTAAGGACGATATTGGGGTTCCATGTACAATTATACTTAGGGAAGGAAGGCTTCAACTGAAATACTCCCCTAAAGAACCTTTTGACACGTTCGTCTTGTCCCACATTATTTCCGGAAATAAGTGATAAAGCCGAACGGTGATTGTTTAATGTTCCATATGTGGAAACATTTGTGAAACATTCAGAAAAAAAGTCTAGCAAATCATGTACTCCGATCTGGAATGGATCTAATCCCTTATCGTGACAGTATAACCACCATCGTTTAAAGCTAGAAGTATATTGCGTTTTAGTGCTCCCAGATACAGATGACGTCATTATAATCAGTGCTGATTGAAGGATCTGCAATCGCGTGAAGGCTTCCCGGATAATATAGTAGCCGCCAGGGAAAGGTGGCGATGCAGAGGATAAGTTTCCTTGAAATTAGATGATAACAGAAATTTATCCGGAGGAAATATCAATATTTCACTTACAGCAAGGGATCTGAATACTGGGAACCATGCTTGAGATGGCCAATGAGGCACTACAATTATGCCGGTTAACATCAGTAACAATCTTTTGCAGAACCTTTAAAATTAGTGAAAATGGTGGAAACGCATAAAATAACCTATCCCATTTAATAGTAAAAGCGTCCACGTTGTATGCATAGAAAACGCGCTTCCATGATATATATTTTTTACATTTAGCGTTCGTTTTCGATGCAAAAATGTCCATCTCAGGTTTACCAAATTTTGAAACAATAGTATTAAATGCTGTAGAGTGCAATTCCCACTCAATATCAATGTTTCTTGACGGTGTCTGCTTCAATATTCTGGGATGACGCTATGTAGGAAGCAAAAAGGAATATCTGCCGTTCTTCACACCATGTCCATATTCTACGGGCAATTTCATTGAGATGTGGGTATTGCACTCCACCCATTCTATTTATGTAAGCGATCGCTGTAGTATTGTCAATGCGTAGGAGTATGTAACAATTAGTGATCTTGTTTGCGAAAGATTTAAGTCCAAAATAGGCTGCAAGGAGTTCCAAATAGTTAATATGACGAGAACGCTCGTCTTCCGTCCACGAACCGCCTATATTTTCTCCCCCAGAGGCTGCACCCCAGCCGATACTAGATGCGTCACTAAAGATCTCTAATGCAAACCACATTGGTCTGATGGGGGTTACTCGTGTTTAAAATTGAAGACTTCCACCAAGTCAAATCAACGTGTAAACTATTTGGAACAGTCATTATCGTGTCATAATCGTCATTATCCAATAACACCAGATATTTGGCCCGCTCTAAAGATTTTTTATACAACCATCCGTACTCGACTGCCGGGCAAGCAGCTGTCAGGGTACCTAAGTAGCGAGCAAAGGCACGAATAGTGATTCTCTTCGTAATCAGCATATTTTTGGTACGTGACAAGATGTCGCGTCTTTTCTTTAAAGGGAGCTCTAGGGTGTTTTTAGAGTTTAAAATAAAACCTAAAAACTGACAACTTTGACTTAGTACTAGTGAACTCCTCTCATAGTTTATTACATATCCTAAGTTCACTAGCCACTTAATGCTTTCATTAATGTTTCTTAAGCATTCTTCATAACTGTCTCCTAAATAACAACTGTCTTCTTGGTAGAATACCAATTTAAAACCTCGAGATCGTAAAAAAGTAGAAACTGGTTTCATAAGTTTTGTAAAAGCATGTGGAGCTGAGCTCAATCCAAAAGGTAAAACCAAAAATTCGTACAGAATATTATCAAAATAAAATCTCAAAAACTTTACACGATCATTGTGGATAGGTATCAAAAAGTACGCCTCTTTCAAGTCCAAGTTAACCATAAAGTAGTTATGTGTCATTTATTTGACAGCAGTCCTAACATCTTCCATCTTAGAATGGCTAACATCGACAAATTTATTTAGCTTCTTTAAATTTAGAATTAATCTATCTATTACTCTTAGGAATGATAAAAAATACTAGATACAAAATGATCGCGGGTAGGATTACATTTATGTATGAAATTCGCTTGCAACAAACGATTCAATTCTTGTTTAATAGAAAACCTGTCGTCTTTCCAGAAAGATGATTTTGGAATCATACCCGGATGTTGTACAGGATGCTTAAGAAAGGGAATTCTATAACCAGAAATGGTTACAAGAATCGTTTTGTCATTAGTAACCTTTTTCCAAGCTTCAATATAATGCCATAAGCGACCAGCATGAGAGTATACCTGAGAAGTTACTGCTTCGCGTTCGTTGTGGGGGCCGCTCCCGCTGGCTTGCGGCGTGATGCAGGGTGCTGGTGAGGGGCTGGTGCCTGCATTGACCCGCGGCGGCGGTAGTTCGATCCTGGCTTGGTCCCACCGCCGCGTCTCGTCTGCCCACGAACGTAGCGGTGATAAGGCTGGCGTGACGGCGGGACTTTGTAGTTTAAAGTGCTCGTTTGAGCTGCAGACTGGATCAGCTTGCCTGTCTTCTGTATGCCACGCGAAGATTTAATAAATTCTCCTAATTTCTCACCAAAAAGATGACTGTCTCTCTTTCTATTGGAGTGACAAGAGATCTTCTAGTCTCAGTTTCCGAGTAATGGGAATCCGACAACAGTTTTGTCGCGTCTGTAAGAAGACGAAGGACATCAGCAATGTCACTGGATTTAGTCAATATACCTGACATCGTCCTTCCTTAGATAGCCAGGACGCATCCCATCTGTGATTGCTTCTTCTGAATCCTTGAGTAACGATTTTTCGCGGACTCATTTAGCATTGCAGCTAATTCAGGATTAAGCGCTGGAGCTTTAATTAAGGGACAGTTTCTTGGAGGTAGGTACCTTTTCATTCGTTCCTCTCGTGTTTATTTATTTATTTATTTATTTATTTATTTATTTATTTATTCATGTACACACAAAATACTTTACAGGACAATATATTGTCCAGTGGACAGTGTATTGTGTGTTGTGTGTTTCTTTTTTAAGGCCATCTTTAAGGATAAGATCCCATCGTTTCGATAAATCTGCTACAATATCAGGACCCCAATCGGCGGTTTCAGCTTCGAAATTCCCTAGAGCCCTTAGGAGCTCGGGATCTGCGATAGGAGGAACATTATCGCCATTCGAATTAGCGTCATCGGCCGGCTCTGTCACACCCTGGGGGTCAGCTGGCTGTGATGTACTTCCCCCCGTTGTAGAAAGTTCGGGTGTTGCAGACCGCGCAGAGGTGCCTGGCTCATCCACGGGCCTCGCTGAGTCAGCAGGTCAGCATCCGCCGCCACAGCCATTGGCGTAGGCGAGCGGTCAGGTGACGAAGGCCTAGACGCACCGCTGTCCGATTCCAGATATTATGGAACGATATTTTTGGTTAATATCTCGTATTAACTCTAATAAAACACAATAGGTCAATATCTCGTATTGACTCAAAAAAAATAATACAGTAGGTCAATATCTCGTATTGACTCGAATGTTTGATGTACCGTCTAACATCTCGTGTTAGATCTAAGGTACGATTGTACAAATAATTACTATATATTAGGCCTTTTATTTTGCACCGTAACAATTACCACTAAAAAAATAAATATTATGTGGGTAGTAGGTACATACCTTCGATTGACTCGCGTCTATGACGACGTTTTTTCCTGGATAATTTTTGTTCATATTTCTTTAATTTTCTTCGCCATTTATCCTCTATAGTGTCTTCGTCCTTCCTTTTTGGCATTTCTTAAGTTTTTTAGAACTCAACACACCAATAATATCCAAAAATCCGAAAACCTTCTTTTACTATGTGCGGTAGCCGCGCGCGCACGGAAACGAATGAGGAATGTTTTAGTAGGGTGATCAAGCGCCTATGGAGATAGTGCTATCTCTTTCTTTCCTATGGCGCTAAACTATGTGCGAGTGAGTCGAAGCGTAGCGGGGCTACTACCGGTGAACATTTAAATCTCGAAAGACGAAGACAGGATAATCCCAATAAAATCACTAATTCACTCGCAACACTCGTCCACAACCGGAAATATCTTTACTTTAGCACCGATAATTTTGCGTCTCCCGCGCGATTCTCGACGACTTTGACGTTATGTTTAAAATCCGAATGGACCGTTGCGAAACTATTGTGATATTTTTTACATTAAAAAATGCACTATCCCTGACGGATCTGACGCAGAATGTCTCATTCGCAAAATGTCATCGTGAAAACATGTCCTATTCGCGAAACGTCCTACCAACAGCGAAATACTGCAACTCTGAGATTCGAAAACTAATTTACTTCAACATTTAGAAGTAGGTATTTGTAAAATACGCTTGTAATAATGATAATGTTTAGTATAAAACTAACAAAATTAATGTAACAGATTGTAATAAGTAATTAGAATCAATATTTTGTAACTTATTAATTTGATTTAAATTTTGCATTGCCCATAGAGGGTGCATGTCTTACACTGCATTACACATGATAGAAAACAAATAATTAATTTACCTGAATTATGTATCAAATAGAGCCCGGTATCTTTACCTTTACTACCCACTTTTTTTTTTTTTTTTTTTTTTTTGAAAATTTCCACGAAGTATTATTATTTGAATTTCTGACCTTTATCCTCGTCGCCACTTGTAGTGTTCACTATCACTACTTAATCAGTTTCACTGGCTCACTACTACACGCAGGCAAGGGCTCAAGCGTACGTCCTACTCTCACGGCGTCTGTCGTTAGACTCATAGATAATACACTATATAATACAAGATAGATGTGCAACTGAGGTTTTCGTTTTAAAAACTGTGTACCCCAACTGTTAGATGGCGTTACTTGTCTCAATGTACCCTCCACTTACGCTATCGCTCACTAGATGGCGCTTTTAGGTTTTGTTTCTAGTAATAAATCCTTTTATTGAAGAATGATTGTTATTTATTTGTGTGAAATAAATGAATTCTTATGTGTATAAAATAGACTATGATGACAACATCATGATTATTCTAGTCTTGCCTTAAATAAAATATAGAATTCGAAACATACACATAAGAATTTACTTGATTCACAAAATAAATAACAATCAGTCGTCAATAAAAGGAAAATCATTCTTCAAAATCTTAAGCTAGGAATGACATCAATAAGAGCCATATCAATAAATGAATGATAGATAGAAATGAAAAAAATGATTAGTTTTTTAAAGAATTTATTTCCTTTTTTTACAATGTGTGTTATAATAATATACATACAATACAATACATCCAAAAAGCACTTAACTCGTCGAATTCAAATCGAAAAGGTAAAATCAAGGTCCACTATACGTATACGTACACAGCGTTGGATCAATCGTTTACGTATCTTATCACAGGGTCCAAGGGAGAGAGTCCAACGTTTATAATAGCAGATATCAAGAAAGCAAGCACAGTTTTAGATCCTCAAAGAACACAAAACAGATCACCAGAACACCACGAAACAACAAACGTAACTTAAAAAAAGTTTTCAAATGTACCCCCACTGTTACTGTGTAATAAATAAACTACTTGAATGAAAACGAAAAGGTCTTATTTATTTTGCAATGATATTTTAAAATGTATCTGTAATGTAAAACATGTTGGAATAATAATAATAAATAATACTTTTTTATTAATATTTAGTAATACTTAATTGTACTGTTATCAACTAGCTCTATCTATTGGCAAAAATATAAAACTGTGGCCAAACAAGCGTTCCTAACCACATAGATGGCAGCACTGTCTAAGAAAATTTTGTTTGAAGCCAATGTATGGAAGTTTCACCCCCCTGGTTAGACTAACCGATTGACAGCGATCCCCTCCCTCGTGTACATGAGACAATGTATTATATCTATTGAATAGATACAAACACTACACACAAAATAAATGTAAAGTAATAAAAAAAATATTACTTAATAATAATTATGCTTTTTAGGGGTTCCAAACCTAAAGGGTAAAAAAACGGCCCCATTACAAAGACTTCAGTCTGTCACCAGGTTGAATCTCTCAGGAACCGTGATAGCTAGACAGTTGAAATTTTCACAGATGATGTATTTGTTGCTAGTATAAAATTAAAGGGTACCCCCTACTATGATGGTACAGAACCCTTCATGGGGGAGTCCGACTCGCACTTGGCCGGCTTTCGTATATTTAAAAATGTAATTGGTTTGTTAATAAGATAAATAAAGGAAAAGAATAATGCTTAGGTAGGGTAGACCGGGGACAATTGAAACAATTTTACTTAAACCATGTGTAGTGCAGTATCTATAGTCCCTACATCCTTCGTATTTATATCGCCGAAAGGGTCGTTATCTAGTTACTAAATCAAACATAATTTATATCTCTATTTCGAATAGTTAACCTACAATCACATATTAAAGAAGACCTGGCACATTGGTTCTATTGACCCCACCCTAAGGACGGTTGAAACAGTATGTAGGGATAATTGAAACACTGAAATATTTCAGGAACTACTGAAGGTTTTAAATCAATCTTAATAATTTAACTTACCACCAAACTATTTATTGAGATAGTGATAAGTCCGTCACCGTAACATTAATATTTTGAAAATTAAAAATGCAAAAACATCTTCAATCTAAACAACGCAAAATATCTCTTATTTTAATAATTTTCGTGCTCCTAATTGTGTTATTGAATACTATTTCACATTATTGAAAGATTTAATACCCTATTTTGCTGTAATTGCACTTACATGGGGGAGAAAAAAAGGTAATCCAGTCTCATACAAAACAGCTTGTTTCAATCATAACAATGTTTCAATCATGACAATGTTTCAATCATAAAAATGTTTCAATCATAACAATCGTTTATTGACCCGTATAGGTTTGACTCTTCATAGGAAATTTAATTTAAGAAACGATCAACTAAATTAGCTCTAATATTTGGCACCTAACACCTAAAATATTGGGAATTTATTCCCTTTCTCTCTTTTTTATATCGTGCCAATGAGACTTGATCTAAGCTGAAAATTTCTGCAGCCTGCCTCAACGATTTACCCGATAGCAATTCATCTTATTATGCTTGCTGAAATGCAAATACGTTCTTGGAACTTCTGTCTGTGTGTCTTCTAACGTGTTTTCGTTTTCTGAACGAAAACACGTTACAGACAGTCTTCGGAGTTATTGGGTAGCCTATCAGATGTAATTTTATAATACCTGGTGACCTTGTGATTGTGAGTTAAAGGTGGTTTTATTTTTATCGTTACCTTTATTTAAAAAAAACGATTTTATATTCTATTAATTATTGACATTTTAGAAAACACAACCTTCTTCTGTGCAGTCGGGTAAACATGCGGAATATGCGGGGACGTTTGAAACGTTTCAAACGTCCACAGACACGTCGTTTCAAACGTACCCATGTCACATCTTCTACTTCAACACTCAATATTTTGTTATGTATTGACTTAATCATTAATGAATAATAATAAAAACAAACTTAAATAGATAGACAATACTCCAAAATATTTAAAACTGACAGACAACAAGATTTAAATAGGTAAATAACAAAAAAAATAAAATCGTGAATACTTTATTTTTGGCGCGAAATTCGTCGAGGCGTCCTGTGCACGAGTGCGTTGCTCGCTCGCTCGAGCCGTGCTAAACACAAAACCGAACATAGCCGACGATGCAACGAACGACGCGTCACACGCGTATGTATCATGGTTTCCGAGAAATTGGCGTTGTTTCAATCATGACCTGTTTTAATTGTCCCCGGTCTACCCTACCTAAAGACATACTGTAGACATAAAATCTCACATGTAACTTAAAATTATATAAAGGAATAAAATTGGCCTTGAAATTTAGAACCATATATTTATTATAGCAGCAATTCATAATTTCTACTGGAACTAAAGCTCTCAAAAAAAATAATGAGATCTTATTACTTCAATAAAATATGAAGCAAATACTGCAAATAAAACAAAAGTAAGTTTAAAGACCTACATCTATCTATAATGCACTATTTGCAAATTGCAATACTTGCTGACTAGCATGAGTCATGTAAGAATACAATCATGATGTCATTGCATGAGATGATGATTTGATGGCCTATCACAGATACACATTATCAATTTTAACATTATTTACTTTCAGTTACAACAAAGTTGTGAGCACCACCAGCATAGATTTGTGTAATTCTTGAATTCTTGTCTATTTCCAAAGGCACTAAAGTAGGCTGTAGAATTTCGTTTCCTAAATCTGTTCCTGTATTGAAGTGCTCATTCCACCCCCATGCCCAGAGAGTGTTATCTGTTGCTAAACAAATAGTGTGCTCTGAACCTAATGCAGCATCTTGTACTTGTCTGCCATCTGAAAAAATACAATGATTTTTATAATACAAATAGTAGTCAAACCCCTAAGCACATAATTAATTAATGAAATGTAATTTATTTGCTAGCTCGCTTTCCACTCCGACCAACTAAAACGGAACAACTATTTTTTGTTCCCAATGAATCAACCATTTAGTACATTAAAGATGCAATTTTCGAAATAACAGCTTTAAAATGAATGCAGAAAGTTTAAGCAATAGGTACTTACAACAAAAAAAAAATCGAGTTTTGTCTGAATATTCTCGCTAATCTTCAAAAAGGCTGGACCAATTTTTTATGTTAGAAAAAGTAGTTCGAGTGCAATTACTTAGACAATAAGGTGGAACAAAGTTTATAGTTGTCGGATTTTCATGGGACTTTTTTAATGAGTTCCTAGAGGGGTGGAGAAGAAAGTTAAAAAAAAATTCGCCGCATTTTTTTTTTTGGTATTTTCATTGAAATATTTTTTTCGTTTATGTACGTAATGAGAATTAAGACAATAATTTGCAAATCTAGTTTCATAGCAGTATTTGAAAAAAAAAATGCTTTCATTAACATATACGATTTTATAACATTTCCGAATGAATTTTAAGTCACTACACTCATGAAAGTGGTCTTCATTAATACTTTCTGGTCCAGTTATATGTGAAAAAGCATCAGTTACCAATTTCAAAAGAAATCTTAGTCTTAAAATTCGATATTTTAGAAATAATTGCAGAGAATAGGAAATTTTCAAAAATACTTGAAGTAGGTATACATTAAATCGACAACAAAGAAACAGACTAAATTAGCATTTAATTGACGCACACAGGTCACACTATTACGCTACAATATGAATTCATCGAATTTGAAGTTGGTCATAAACGAAAAATAAAATTTCCACACAAAATTTAAAAAAAAAAAAGTCGCGAGCAGCGAATTTTTTTTTCTTTCTTCTCCACTCTAGAAACTCAATAAAAAAAGTCCCATGAAAATCCGACCACTATAAATTTCGTTCCACATTTTGAGTACCTACCTATTTTTTGTCAAATTGCACTCAGCTAAAGGATTTCATTCCATATTCAATTTCGAAGAGAAAAGTAAGTAGTAAGTATTTTTATAATAATTTTATGTGGGCAAAGGTCGGGGATCGGCTAGTAATTATTCTCTAGTTAGGTAGGTCATTATGTACTTTTTGTGTATTGCTTAGCTTGAAAACATTGGTACAACAAAATAAGGTTATAAATAAATCATAAGGTGTAAATGATTGTGTGACGGTTGACAGGGGAGAATGGAAGAAAAAAACGTGTTGCGCCAACCCGAGGATTGGTGGTTTTTATGTGTAAGGGAATAAGGTTTACCAACCTGGCAGCTTGATATGTGTAAATGTTCCTGGCATCACTGTTCTATCAGTTCCCAGCTGTCCCCAATTATTTCTGCCCCAGGCTAAGAGAGTACCATCCTCTAACCACAACAAAACATTTGTCCAACCACTCAATAACTTTAATACCACTTGTTTTACACCTATGTCTATTTTATTTGGTTTGTACACTTTTTTATATTTTTCAGGACAAAGGAGCAACTGGCCATGCTTGTTATCACCCCATACATATAGAGCTCTCTCTTCAGAGCACCATGCTACACAGTGGTTCTGTCCACAAGCTATATGAGATATTTTACCAACACCCTGAACCTTCTGAAACCTGTCAGAGGACAAAATTTCATTCCCCAATCCAAGTTGACCATGTCTGCCACATCCTGTAGTCCACACTTCACCTTTTGAATTGACTATTGCTGTGTGTCTTAGACCCATAGATACCAGAATAGCATGCACTGGTAGTCTGATTGGCTTCATAACATCTGAGAAATATTCTGTCGGTGTTGTTGGAATTCCCAATTGGCCATATGTATTGGAACCCCACACAATGATTGTTTGGTCATCTGTTACTCCACAGCTGAAATCCCATCCACATACTATATTTGTAAAAGTAACACCACTCAAGCGCCATGTTCTTTCAATATTATGTACTTCTGTGTCCCTTGCTAGTTGGAGCTTTGAATTCCAACCACAAGAATAGAGCTTGCCTTCGTTATCTATCAGGAGAGTATGGCCACCTCCACACGCAATTTGTTTTATTTTGCTGTCATACAAATGTACTTCCACATTGCTCGGTTTTTCTACCTGTTCACTTGCAGTACCCACTCCTAACTGTCCATGCGAATTAGCTCCCTGTAAATAACATCCACGATTATCATAGCATCAACATTAATAAACACAAAAGTCAATAGAAGTTTGAATTGATATTGTGTACTACGCTTACCCAAGTCCATAGTGCCATATTATTTAAATTCAATTGATCTACATCAATCTTGATTAATTCCCAGAAATAGCATAGAGGTTATGTTTTGTATTTTGATAGATCTGAGTGAGTGATATTATTGTCATTTGTCATCATGTCATGTTGTCAATGTCATTATCACTGCAGCAGCGTTGCCAGACCTACGGATTTGTCCGTAGATCTACGGAATTTAGGTCTTGTCTACGGACATACGGATTTTTGTCGCAAATCTACGGACTTTTGTTCGATTGCATCCACCCGATCCAAACAATAGTATACATATTCAAATTAAATAAAAAAAAATCTTAAAACGAAACGTAGCTCCAAAAAAAGGTAGTCCTGCAACTCGGAACAACAGGATAGCGGGTATAGTTACAAATGTTACTGAGAATGAGAATTGTGAGAGTGAGACCGACAATAATAATGATTGAATTGATTAATAAAAATTCAAAACTACTATTAAAAAAAATCCTTTGTCTTTTAGATTTTTACGCAGATTTTTTCAATTTCTTTACCGGCAAGGAATTTGGTTTAAGGTCAGTCCACCTATAAATAGTCAGGTTTAGCTTTAAAAAAGTCGTCCGTAGATCTACGGATTTTTAGAGGCAATTTACGGAAATCTACGGATTTTCGAGACTAGCCTACGGATTTTTAAAATTTGGATCAGGCAACACATGCCCAGTGTTGGTTTTTAAAAATTGGCAATCGGACAAGCTGAAAAGAGCTAGATAGTTGCCATCAAAAGAGCAAGAAACGGCTAAAACCATAAATACAAATGCAAAGGGATAAAAATTGTTTATTTGAAACATAGTAGGTAGATAAAGTAATTGAAAGTGCAAAATCTAATTTTATTAAATTGTTAAAAATCAGAGTCTTCATCAGAATCTTCCAAAATCATGTCTGCCGAAGCAGAAGTCAATAATTATTCACACTCATGTCCATACTCACTCACTCATGTCTCATGTGTGTGTCATGTGTGGGTGTGTGTTGTGGTGTTACCATAACAAAACCATAATGATTTTAAAGTGTGAAATAACAAAATCTATACTAAATGGCGCGTATTGTTTCATAACTTGGTAATCGCGGTTCAAGTTTTCGTATCGCTTGAAAAGGGCTAGATTGCTCTTTTCGGGCTAAAGCATGAAAAAACGAGTTAACGAGTTAACCCACAGTAAAAAGTGCTAGATCTAGCCCGAAAAGGGCTAAGGTGGCAACACTGGATTTATGTCACGCGAATTACGCGATGCAAGCAAGCTTCAGAGCAATGTAAATAAAACACGAATTTACTTAAAAAACTATTATATTTGAAAATAATTAGATACTGCGACATTAACCGGAATAAAAAATCAAAAGCTTTTCATATCATGGTAGGTTAAATAAACTTATTACTGTGTTTTATATTTATAATTCCCAAATACTTTTTTTTGAAATTTCATTAACCGAAATTATATTTTTGGTAAGGAGGCAATGGAATCATCTAAAAGACACGCTACTGCATCTCAAGTGACAGCATTGATGGATTTCATGCAAGAACATTCCGATGTCGCCAAGGGTCTCCTCAATTCTGGGCTTGAAAGGGAAGACTTGGAGGCACAGTGGCTAGACCTTACAACCACACTTAACTCTATGGGAGGAGCTGTTTTATTAAATCTGTAGATAAATGGAAGCAGGTACTTATACAAGTATTAAAGGAAATAGAGATACAAGTAATTAGGACTAAATTGTAAAGCAATAGTGAATAGATGCAATACCTCAACTCCTATTACCTAAGACTTCCTAGAACCTCTGCATCCTCTGCCTAATACTTTAGGGATTACAGGTTTGATGTTATGTTAAATTGTTAAGTATTAAAAAGCACAACAAAAGTTTACAAAATAAAAACAGTAAATTGTGGTTTTCAGACATGGCGTGATCTCAAATCAAATACAAAGAAAAGGGCTTTAAAACAGCAGCAATCACTATGTGACACAAGTGGAGGATTGAGTTCTGAAGGCAGTGGAGACACATCACAGAATATGGACGGAGAAAACTATGTTCCATCACATAAAAGATTTGGTAACTATGTCAATTTTGTAGGATTATTATCAGGTTATTATCAGTAACATTTTGGAGAGTGTGCTTTAGAATTACACTATCTAATTCCCAGATCCCGGTTCTGAGATCAGATCAGAGATGGAAGCATCACCATTATATGGTTGAAGTCCCATGGTCCTGAACAAACTGCTGCTTTGATTCCACTTTTTATTCTGAGAACTGCCAGTCTGTGGAATTCACTGCCGGCTTTTCTCTTTCCCGATCAATTTAATCTGGATCTCTTCAAAGTACAAGTATATTGGGTTCTTCTGGCGATCTAAAATGGCCGCTTTAGCAGAATCGTAATAAGAATCACGTTAAAAATTTAAAATTCTCAAAATGGACTTTATAATTATCAGCATACAGTCCATTTTAAGAATTTAAATTTGATTGAACGTGATTCATACTAAGATTCTGCGTGGATTCTGCTAAAGCGGCCGTTTTAGACCGCTGGACAAGCATGCTCCACCCTAGACCGCATCATTGCTTCACATCAGGCGAGTTACGGACAAATACGAGCCAGTGGAAAAAATTATGTGAAATTTTACAAAGTATTGAGCAAACTATTGCAATTAGTCTGGAATGTGTAAATTTTTGATGAAAGCTATTTATTTTGATGGACTTGTATCTTTATTTAATCAATCAATGTGTGTCACATTTCAGCATCATTTGATGAAGAAATTATTAAAATAGAAAGAGACAAATTAGAATTTGAAAAAGAGTATAAGTTACAGAAAATTGAAGTTTTATCCAGGTAATAAATGATTTAATATTTTTACGAATAAAAATAGTAAACATAATGTTTGATTGAAATCATAACTTTTTTTTTTTTGTTTCAGAATTGCATCAGCTTTAGAGGAATTAGCTAAGAAACAATAAAGACTTATTTATAATAAATTAAAACTAGATGTTTATTTTATAAATCTATCTTCATTGAGTTTGATTCATTATCTTTATAATTATGTTTTAAAACAGTTTCATTATTGGTACTTTTATAAATCCAATAATAAACATGGGTAATTTAGACATACTGTATGTATTTTAACAATGATATGGCAAGAAAAGAATAGTGTCTGATGAGATGACGAAAAATAGAGAAGTATGGAAGAGGAAGACATGCTGCGCCGACCACAAATGAATTGGGATAAGGCCGCTAGGGTATTCACCTATTATTATATAGTATTGCATTCGCAAGGGTAGGCCTCGAAATTCATTTTTTTTTACGTTTTTTGCAATTTACAGGCCAGTGATAGGTTGTCTGTTGATTACAATATTATTCGCGGTTGTAAGACGTATGTAGTTACAGATTTATATTCATCAAAATCATCAATACAACCCTCAAAGTTCATAAAGGTATAAAAATGACTTTATCAAGGTCAAAATCATTCCTGCACCTTTATGAACTTGGAGGGTTGTACTGATGATTTTGATCATTATAATTCTGTAACTACCTACATACGTCTTACAGTCGCGAACAATATTTTAATCAACATACAACCTAGCACTGGCCTGCAAATTGAAAAAAACGTGAGAAAATTTGAATTTCGCGGACTACCCTTGAGCATCAGCCCTAAGAGCAAGAGAATGATGATGATGTAATATTTTAACAATAGATGGCGCTACGCGATATGCGTAAACCGTAAACGGAGTTACAACGTGAAGGAATAGCCCAGTGGAAATTATCATTTAAAACCGCAAAGCATGATGTAGATGTAGTTCTGCATATTTGTTATGTTGTATAAATAGATCAGTTACGGTGATGTTCATGTTAATCCAAATTTGCAACTTCGAAAAACTTGTGCTCGCTGCGCACAATGCGATAAACTGCGAAATTTCGGGACTTTCATAGGATGATATGTTTCATTTTGAGAGCTTTCATGGCGTGTGCTGCGTGAATAGTTAAAATAAGGTACCTATTTAATTAAAATTAAAATCATAAGAATTAAAATAAAAAAAATAACTTTCGTGGCGGGACAGTCGCGAGTCGGCGCGGGATGGGCTCAGTTATGCATCCACCTGTGTACAGACCAGTGAAACTTTGATTCTATCAAGTGGGTACCTAACTTGGCGTTTGCGAG
This sequence comes from Xestia xanthographa, assembly GCA_905147715.2. Classification (NCBI taxonomy): domain Eukaryota; kingdom Metazoa; phylum Arthropoda; class Insecta; order Lepidoptera; family Noctuidae; genus Xestia; species Xestia xanthographa. The sequence goes on from LR990655.1 coordinate 8,831,282, forward strand.
ACGACCTAGATGCGTACCGCGAAGGTTGGTACGTGGTTTTCGTGGAAGGTATTGAAGGAGGCCTTTGGCCAGCAGTAGGAATGTAGGACAGCAGTGTATAGGCAGATAAACAAAAAAAAGTACCACTTGTCTATGTCTCATCTATTTTAGCGAGTAAAGGCTCCCCCACACGTTCGCGTTATTACCGCGCGATAATATCGCATGCGATAATCCGTCCCTATTCCTTGCATAAAGGCGTGATATTATAGCGCGATGTTCTACTCATTTCGGAATATCGCAGGACGCAGAAATGCAAGCGTCCTACTTCTATTGCATCATTATTATCGCAGCAGTGTGTGGGATCGCATGCGTCCCAATACCAAAATGTTCTAAGAACTCATATCGCAGGACGCAGAAACGCAAGCGTCCTACTTCTATTGCGACGTTATTATCTCGGCAGTGTGTAACACACAACCTAATACACAATGTAAGTAGGTACTAAAAACAGATATCGGAATAACGTATGTCGCGATAATAACGCGCCTGTGTGGTGAGCCCTAAATGTATGTTCCAATGTATCGTAAGCCGATGCTGCGTTTATTCACATCTACCACCCCCAATTCTACCACCCGGTGTGGTGGATGGGAATAACTAGAAGCGTTTACGCGTTTAACATTTATTCCCATCTACAGCCCCGGTGGTAAAAGTGCTATTACTAATTTTTTGTGGACTATTTGACTATTTTTTTTTTATTTAAAGTTTTTTGGACTATTTCACATTTTTTTTTTGTTATTTGGATCCCTTGACTATTATTTTTGTTTTTTGGACTATTTGAGTTAATGTTTTTTTGTTTTTTTTTTTTTTGGACTCCTTGACTTACTTAATTATAATATTTGTTCGTTTTTTGGACTATTTGACTTATTTTTTCTTGTTTTTTTTTTTGTTTTTGGACTCCTTGACTTTATTATTAATATTCTTGTTTTTCTTTTCCCGATCGTCCCACTAATTTTCTTAGACGAAAGGGAATAATTTATTAATTACTTTTTAGTCCTCTTGGTCCCACCAAATAATTTCAGACTGGTTGTTTTGAATAAAATAAAAATATATAATATAATAATAATATGGGCACTCCTTTGTTAACTAGCGGCATCGCCGGAGCATCCCACCAGAGCCATTGTAATATCACGACAAAGGAGATGTTCCAGAATTTATTTTTATTTATTTTATTTTATTTTTATATTTATTCTTCAAATTAATTTGTTAGTATTTTTATGAAATTCCCCTATTTTTTTCCTACTTATCTATGTAGTGCATCTACTTATCTATCTAGTATATAGTATATGTACAGTATGAATAGATGATAGTTGATGTATGTATAGTGTATACATGTACTTATCTATCTAGTGGTAGCTCAAAATCAAACATCTCCTTTGAAAGTAAACTACGAAACAACGACTAAACAAAACGCACAAAATTATTTAGAGTGGGACGAATGGCGCTAATCTAAGAACATATTCCCGTTCGACCCCCTAAAATCATGAATGGGACGATCGGGAACAAATTTAATATTATTTTTGTAAATTATTGTTCGTCCCTCTACGGGGACGAAGTCAGTGGGACGAACGGGAATACACGGTTTTACTATGCTACTTAATTTTTTTGTTGGACTGTATTTGACTTACTAATATTTGTTTTTTAGACTCCTTGACTCAATTATTACTTGTTTTTTTTTTGTTTTTAGAACTATTTGACGTATTTTTTTTTGGACTATTTGACTAATTTTTTTTTATTATTTATTGTTTGTTTATTTTGTTTTTTACTTTGGACTACTTGACTTTTTTTTGTTTTTGTTTTTTGGACTATATAAAGGGTGTAAAACACCTCTTAACGAAGCCGAAAGGCACTTGTTCTCCCCGTCATTGCGATCATTTTTTTGTTCTACATACCTGGGAACCTTCTAGATTTACGGAGATATTGGGGGTCAAAGTTCCAACTTTTTGACAAGTTTTTTTTTTTAATACAAGTTTTTAAAGTAAGATTTTTACTTTGAACGCCTCCACGACCCTCGTACTATTCAATATATCCATCAGCACAATGTTTTGAGTGCGTTACATTGAGTTTTAACACAAAACATGATTTTGCACCCCAAAACAAAGTCGTTTCCCAGCAATAATTTTTGCGTAAAGCTAAGGTAAGGTAAGGAAAGGGTAAGGTAGGTAGGTAAGTTTAGTTTGATGTACAGAATGCTTGGTTGACGGCTTCGTGATGAGGTCTCTTACACCCTGTATATCTTAAATTTTTTTTGGAACGTAGTTCCTTATCGCCGCTTGAATGAGGTCAAAATTAAAATCCAAGGTACCACCGATGAACATTTTCGGGTTTTCTTCATCGTTTTCGTGGTTTTGGTGTCTTGGATTTTCATTATGACCTCATTTTCATTATCAACGACTCCAAAAACCCGAAGACGACACCCATGAAGAAAATACCGAAAATGTTGGTCGCATCTTGGATTTTTATTTTGACTTCATTTAAACGCGTTAAGGAACTACGTTTCAAACGAAAAATTTAAGTCATAGTCCAAAAAACAAAAAAATAAGGCAAGTGGTCCAAACAACAAAACAATTAATTAAAAATAAATTCGAAAAGTTGGACTATTTGAATTTTTTTTTTATTAATTCTTCATCATCTGCCTAGCCTTTTCCCAAGTTTTATTGGGGTCGGCTTTCAGTCTAACCGGATGCAGCTGAATACCAGTATTTTACATGGAGCGACTGCCTACCAACCCAGTTAGTACTGGGTAATACGATACCCCTTGGTAAGAGTGGTTGTCAGACTTTTAGGGCCACTGACTACCTGTAACGACTGTCAAAGATCACAAATGACAGCCGGGACCAACTGCTTTACGTGCTTTCCGAGGAACGGAGGAAACTCGGTATGTAATGGGTGGTTAGTCATCCACAAACCAACTTAGGCAAGCACGGCTTAACCTACAGATCGACCCGAGCGGCTGTTATTATTAAGCCAAGAGCTCCTCTCCATTTTTTAAAATTAATTGTAAAACATAAAACAAATAAGTCAAATTGTCTAAAAAATAAAAATAATAATTAAGTCCAGGAGTCCAAATAAATAAAAACAAAAAAAAAATAAGTCAAATAGTCCGAAAAACAAAAAAAAAAACAAAACAAAAATAAGTCAAACAGTAAAAAAAAACAACAAAAAATAATAATAATAACAATTAAGTCAAGAAGTCCAAAAAACCAAATATAAAAAAATAAGTCCAATAGTCCTTAAAATCACCTTTACCACCGGGGTGGTAGATGGGAATAAATGTTAAACGCGTAAACGCTTCTAGTTGTTCCCATCCACCACACCGGGTGGTAGACGGGAATAAACGCGATGCTGTTGTGATTAATCATGCCTCATCCGCATCTGTTAAGTTCCGAACTTTCTGGTTGTTTGTGGGCCTCACCGACCCTTACTTGGGAAAGTTTGTTTCGTTTATAACTCATTGATAAAACGATGAGTAAGTATGTAGGTATGTATTATTAGACTCCTTGTAACACCGCGTTTACATCCACTTACAAATAATTCGCCTCGCCTCCTCACTTTGAAAGACATATTAAAACAATAGCATTATGTCATTGTATGTTTATGAAAATCAACCCGAAAGCATTGCTATCTATGCGCGCGCTAACTGCTGTGATTGGTTAACTGGATAATCAACAGCAAATCAAAAGCCTTAGAAAGCCAATCAATCAAAAGCAAAATAAGAAGCCAACCAGATCACTTCACAAATGTTTAATTTTTACACGTCATTGTTTTTAGTTTCAGACATCTGACACCCGTTCACTCGTTGCTGTTCTGTACCATCTTTTTTGAAGGATCACACGATAGTTCCAGCATTTGTTTGAAATATTAGGCAGGATACTTTGTTTAAATATTATATCAGGATAGCGCCGTGTGACTAGACGCCTTGTCTTAATTTAGGCCGAGATCTTTAATCGTACCTAACATGGCAAGCAGGTAGCATGTACTTTGTCTAAGCGTTATTCCCGACGCTGTCGCTCAACTGTCAAACTGCCACTGTAAAATACAGTCGGGCAAATGTTTAATTCAAACCATTAAGTAACGTTTATCGATTCGGCCTTAGACATTATAAGATCAAAATAGGTATTATCTACAACTTAGAAAATTTGAATTGAAGCAAAAGACTTCCTTACAACTGTACAATGTACCTAGGTAGGTAGAGTACCTACATGTCTGTCTACCCATTCGCAGAATACAGGCATGAAGTGAGCCGCAACGGTTATGGAAAGATAGTCGCCGTTTCTACTAAATATCTAAGTTGTATTGTACTTAACTACCTACTAATTAGATTACCTCGTTAAGGAGAATGAGGGGGCCCTAAGGTTTCGTCCGTATATTCGGAACTACCCGTCTCTCTCACTCGCACTCATCTGCAGACGGGCGCAAGAGAGACGGATATACGGACGAAACGTTAGAGAATAGGCCTCTGCGTTGGTCTAGTGATCGCAAACACGACTGCTGAGCATGAGGTCCTGGATTCGATTCCCAGGTCCGGCAAAGTGTTGTTGGGTTTTTCCATCAGATTTTTTTCAGTAGTAGCCACGGAGTCTGGATTTGTACCCGGTTGATGGCAATAAGTTTGCCCCCTATTACATACAACAACAACAACAGCCCATAACGTCCACTGCTGGACATAAGCCTCTCCCATGATGGGAGGAATTTGCCGTAATCTCCACGCTTGGCAGGCGGATTGGAGATCGCAGTGTTAAAAGACTACAGAAAACGCTGCTGCCCATTCTCAGGTCTACGGAGGCGCAAGGTGTTCTGCCTCAGACATTAGTCGCCTTATACGACACCCGTGAGTGTAATGGGTTGGTTCTATTCTACTCTGCCGGATACCACACGGCTAATTACCTATTACATAGGACGTATATAAACATAACTGGCGGTATGTGAGTGTACTAATTGGGCACACCTCTGCCTAACCCTTCGGGGATTACAGGCGTGATGTTATGTACCTATGTACACACATAAAAAAAAGATTGTGACCACTTTTAAAATTCGAAATCTTTTTTGTTACGTTTTCATAAAAAAAAACTAGCGGACGTCACGCGGTTGAACCCGCGTAATTCACGTTTTCGTGGTAGTACGGGGATAAAATATAGCCTATGTTACTCAGAGTGAATGTAGCTTTATAATGGTGAAAGAATTTGAAATCGACGCAGTAGTTTTTGAGTTTATTCATTACAAACATACCTACACACAAAAATACAAATCTTTCCCCTTTTAGATAAAAAATAGTTTTATTTTTTAATCTCTATTTAAAGAAAACACACAACAACAAAGATTTTTTCTTGATAAATTCAATTTAAAAAAATATATCAGCTTATGCTAGTGATCACAAGCTTTTTTGATGTGTGTATGTAATCAGATTACTAAGTTTCAGTTTCTCCATCAATCGTAAAAATGGGGAAGGCTGGTCAAAGCTGATTGTAGATGGCGCATCCATAGCTTAGACCCAATCTGACCAATGAATTCAAACTATTTTGAAATATAAAATGACATTGACAGATTTTCAACCAATGACGATGTTTGGTTCATGCGACGCTAGCGCCATTAGTTCCACAAGTTGCCCGTCCCTTTGTACGAAACTGAAACTTCAGTAGCATTGATCATTCCAGATTCATGTAAGTTCTACTAAGCAGGTAGCTAGTGCCTGTGCCTAAAATAATAATTTGGAACTAGTGATAAAAAAAATCAACACTAGTTGCATTATTTTCAGATTCTTTCAAAATGGAACTAGTCATTAACAAAAACAACAGTAGTTCCATCACGAAACTGTTAATCTTACTAGTGGAACTAGTGATTAAAAAATCAACACTAGTTCCATTATTTTCAGATTCTTTCAAAATGGAACTAGTGATTATAAAAAACAACACTAGTTCCATCATAGCACTGTTAATCTTACTAGTGGAACTAGTGATAAAAAAATCAATGTTATCAGATTCTTTAAAAATGGAAAGTTCCATTATTTTCAGATTCTTTCAAAATGGAACTAGTGCCTATAAAAAACAACACTTGTTCCATCATGGACCTGTTAATGGTACTAGTGACAATGAAGGATCCACTTCTTAGGTTCTTTTAAAATCAATAAAGTAGGTAGATAGTAAATGAAGATATTAATAGATTTGGTTCGGCCAACGTCAGCTGTTTTGCACAAGAGTCGTTAAGTTCATTAACTTACCAACTAGATAATTGCCAATTACGGGCACTCGATGCAACGAGGTCCAATAGATAATATTTTTCCTCGCAGTAATAAAATGAGCAAATATCGGATCTGGAATCAACGATCTCTGTTATTTATGTTTTTCTTATGTGCAATAAGTAGCTTGCAAGCAAAGCCAGCGTGCATCATGGTGGTCAGAAATGATTGTACGGAAACGTGCGTATCTAATATATGCAGGATGACTTTTTTATCCCGTTCCAAAAAAAATGGGTATATTAGGTGAACGGAGTAGGTACTAAGTACTAAGCTTATGGCATACCTATAGTTTTTTTTCTTTTTTCCACAGCTAGAAAAAAATTGATCCATCTTCAAAAAACGCTACAATAGTAAAGTAATCTTTTCATATTTAGAACAAAGAAACAGAAATTTAGAAAAAAAAAAAAACGAATTTCAAATCATACGCAGTTCGCGTATGATTTTAATTTCGAATTACTCTTTTTTTTTTTTATTATACTAGGTTGTTTTGCCATTTGCTTCACCTATCGGTAGTTACCGACGGCGGTAACCACCGACGGCGACGGTTCGTTGTCGGCTTAGTTGGTTCACCTATTTATTATACCCATTTTTTTCTGGAAAGGGATAAAAAAGTCACCCAGTATAAAAATCCTGTTACCCAAGAGAAAAACTCAAAAATATTTTTCCCGCTGGGATCGAACCCAAAACTTCAATCTAACCAGTATCGCTTGACCAACGAGACAGTCAATGATATTCTAACAAACAGATATGTTATACACCTACAAAACCACCGAAAAAAGTGTGCCGCGGGGGAGAGCCAGCTCACATACACGCAGTGACGCAGAATAAAGGAAAAACAGGCCAATTGACACGTTTTCGAGTCTTCACGATTGCGCGCTCATAACATATCTGTTTAATTAAATATCATTGGAGACAGTTGAATTTCCTATGAGGGTTGTTACAATCACACACTTCCTAGTTGGATAATACTCGTAATAGCAACAAAAACTAATCTGCTCACTGTTCCTTTAATACAGAATTAACACAATAACACTCCAATTTCATGCAATTAGTACTTATATGCATTAACCGTTTGGCAGGTCGCAACTAGCGCAAATTGCATGCTCAGCCAGACATAATGTCATTGATGTGGCATGAAAGGGTATGTACTTACTATGAACCATGCATAGTGCGGGAACGTCGTATTGTGAAACATAGGCGGTGTGGAATATAAACTTGAGGACTGTGGTTAACTAACTGCTTGGAAATGTTAACTTCTGTTCAGGAATTTCAGCATTTTTGTGCCAGAAATGTGAGATAAGTGTTTAGTACTACTACTTATCGTGTAGACACTGCGGTGGTGCTTTCGTTTGTACCTACATAAAAATGAATGTAAACACGAGCAATTAGGAATTTAAGTAGGGGTACTAACATCAAAACGCACATAACAGTAATGTAGGTAGTGACAAGGTAACCTATCCACCATAAAAGCAGGTAGGCTTTCTAGATGGGATCCAACTTTTATGATCGGGTGGCTTCTTTGGAATACATGTTTTCGCGCCAGTAGTAGAACCAAGTCCTCGAGCCAGTACTCGCGCGTTCGATTAAAAAAAAAAAACCGGCCAAGAGCGTGTCGGGCCACGCTCAGTGTAGGGTTCCGTAGTTTCCCGTCCGTCACAATAAGTGTTCCCACTTATGAGTTTAAAGGTGGGTATCCATTATGTAAAAATGCTTGCATATACGAATATACTACAAACAGTCCAGAAATTATTTTGTACAACTTTTTGTCTTTTTTGTACAAAAACTGTTTTTTCAATCAAGTTCAAAATGATTTTCCTAGAAAGTCCTTATAAAGTTCTACTTTTCAGATTTTTTTCATATTTTCTAAACTTATGGTTCAAAAGTTAGAGGGGGGGACACATTGTTTTTTACTTTTGTAGCGATTATTTCCGAAATTATTGACATTATCAAAAACATATTTTAGGAAACCCCTATTCATTTTTAAATACCTTTCCAACAATATATCACACGTTAGGGTTGAAATAAAAAAAAAATCACTTCCCACTTTACATATAGGGGGGCTACCCTAATAAAACATTTTTTTCCAATTTTTATTTTACCACTTTGTCGGCGTGATTGATATACATATTGGTACCAAATTTCAGCTTTCTAGTGCTAACGGTCACAGAGATTAAGCGAGGACGGACGGACAGATATGGCGAAACTATAAGGGTTCCTAGTTGACTACGGAACCCTAAAAAACGGCCAAGTGTGAGAGCCGTGGAGAGGATTCCGTACAATGCCAGTCTTATATTGAGTTTACCACTTTATTTTCAATTGATAGAATTCTTGGTTTAGGTTAGGTTAGGTTTTCTTGTTAATCTACAAGTAATGAACTATATTTTGTATATTTTTCAAAATTTTAGGCTCAGTAGTTCCGGAGATCAGGGGAGTGGTCAATTTTTGTCTTCTTTCATGAATAAAATCAAAACTATTTATTTTACAATAATAACAAAAATATATTTGAGATCCTCATAACGAGACCTTTCATTTGATATATAACACAGTAAGGTTTGCAAAACTTTTTTTTTTTATTTCTTAATTTGTCGTCCGAAAATAACCCATATTTTAAGAAAAAAAAATATTTACTTTGCCCATCTGTGTTTGGGTCATAGGATTACACCATCCTACCAAATGTCACCTGATTTGGTCCAGTAGATTCGGAGCAAATTGGCTGTGACAGACAGACGGACAGACAGACAGACGCACGAGTGATCCTATAAGGGTTCCGTTTCTTTTCATTTTTTGTGCGGAACCCTAAAACGAAACTTAACTAGCTGCAGAAGTGGGTACTTAACTTGTTTGTTTGATTCATTTCTTTGTCACCGACTTCTGAAGCTAAAATATAACAAATTACTAACCTCCTCCTTACATATTATACGTATACACAAATAGACATCTCACATCATTAGACATCATGACTAAAATCATTTCGTTTTGGCTTTCCCGTAGTCGTGTAAAAATAGCATTAAGGGACTACTCACACTTATTCAGCTCTATTCAGCTTATGCCCATATAAAACAACGATTTTGTATGAGACGCGTACGCGCGCGTTCAACTGAACGAATGCGTACTGTTACATCCCTCATCTGTACCCCTTCTGGTCCACTCAGCATCTTACGCTGCATTCCTGCTGCTGACGCAGCTTCCTCTCATTCCTCTCTCCCCCTCGTTACAGTCCAGCACTCCAATCGTCTCCCAACCGTCCTACCGTGCACATGTACCTTGCACTCGTGTATTTTTATTGTTTTATTATACAAGTTTATTCTAGCCGCCAAAAAGTAATTTCTTTTTAAAAACCTATTTCGGTACCCAGTTTAACAGTACGCGTCTCATACAAAATCGTTGTTTTCTATGGGCATAACCTGAATAAGTGTGAGTAGTCCGTAACTCGGCTAAACTTACTTTTCAATTTGCACATCTGGGACACAGGACCTTTAAGACTCGTGTTATCGCTATTTCACTATAGATGACTGACTACCTTACACCTTATAAATGTTGCTGACAGAATGTAGGTACTGTATCTTTTTCACAGCTGGGAAACCGAAAGCAATATGGACAGCCAATTGTTTTTGTTTTTTAATTTTGGAAAGAAGGAGTCTTGATTTGCTACGTAGGTAGGTATTCAAACCGTAGCCCGTAGGTATCCCATTTTCACTCACAGGCAGAGCTTTAAAAATTCCAATTTGTTTGACGGCCAAAAATGAACTTTACACATTTAAAAACTTTCGGAGGAAAAGTTTGGTTTGTTATGTGATTCTGTTTATTCTTTTAAAGGTAGAAGTTGGTACGGGTTGCGACCTCGTAAGCCGCTTTGTGATACTTTTATAGTTGAACCTAAAGCCAATAATGCGCACTGCTTGTTCAAACCTGACCTGTTTTATATTTTTGTGCTGTAAAATAAATGTTACATTATCACACGGGATACATAACCAGTGGAAGAAAAATGCTGTTTCTTGTATGTCATATTTTATCTTATTTGTTACAGTAAATTAATAGATTACATAGAGACGATTCTATTAGTCAAATGTGTTAGACATTAATCGTACTTCGTAGACACCAACCTATCATATTATGTGATTGATATTGATGTTCTGTTGTTTTTCTTACATAACGTTGACCTACCAAATTACTTATTCCTTTATGTAACAAGCTTTGTTAACTCTTGTCGGAAAATGAACTTAATTACTAACTAGCCAATTTCCCTAGAAATTCGAATTATCTTTGAAGCGAGCCCTGGAGCGCTCTGTTTAGTTGCTAAGCTAGTGACCGTAACGTTTCGCTGAATTTCCTGTAACATGGATGAAAATGTAATACCGTCGGGCCTCCGGTCATTCCGTCATGGGGCGTTATGGACCGGCACACGCTTATTTAATCAGTGGACGACCGTATGGTACGATACTAAATGCATTTTTCATTGCACGTTGCGACGCTGCAGTGAACAAATTGTTAATAAAATCGTGTCCTCCGCTTTTATGAGATTGATGAAAAAATTGGATGGTTTTCGTTGTGACTCGTTTCGCTATTAAGGCACATTATTAAACAACAGTATTAAAAGTAGAGCTCTTTATAAAGAACAGATTAAATTAAATTTGAATTTGATTTTAATTGATTTAATTATTCCTCCGTGCCTTGGAAAGCACGTTATTTGTGATTTGTCCATCTTTGACAGTCGTTACAGGTAGTCAGTGACCAAAAAAGTCTGACAACCAGTCTTATTAAGTGGTATCGTATGGCATGTACTTAAATCGATATCTGTATATTCCTTTTTTTCGATTAAAATATTTCAAAGTTAAACCAAAAATACTGACTTGCACTCAAATTATGCACACTAAATAAATCAAATTCGATATACTGTTGAATGGTTTTTGCATAACTGTTTTACTGAACGAATAACTATTATCAATATAGTATATCTAACAATTCTTTAGTTCAACAAACATATTAAAACTTTTTTAAGGAAAACCATCACCTATACTGTTTAATGGTATTTGCAGAATTGTTTTTTTAGTTATTTTAGAACCTGCTACGACCAGGCGCGGATACAGGATTTCCTTTAAGGGGCGGCAATTTTTGGAAAATTCATTAAAAAAAAATTGATAAACTTTTGATAATAAATGGCCGTTACTTTACAAAAATCCATGATATGCAAGATACAAGGGGGCCGCCAGCTTTTAGGCCAGCGTAGCGAGAAATTCTTAAAACACCTTGCCTTGGACAGGTTAGAATGGTTTCGAACGTTCACAATGGAGTTAGTTGGTCGAATTTTTTTTCGAGAGAAGCGAGTTCGAAAATTTTAACACTTTTCATACCGACCTACTGGAGTTACCTGCACCCCTAGCTAAGTTGACAATCTACAATCGTTAACGCTAGTAGAAAACTATTCAAATGAATGGGAATGACATCATCTCAACGTTAAATCACGTGATCAACACAAACGAATAGAAAATTCGTAGACAAGTTTACATCGTTCAAAATGATAGAATAGAATGTTGTCGTTTCAACAATGTTGATTGCTAAACTCTTTGGTAGGAACACTCACCATAGACTAAAGTGTAGGTTTTTTCTACAGACATTAGAAAACGAGCGATCGATTCAGTCGTGTCAACTTGGCTACCAATTTAGCGCTTTCTACAATCGCTTTCGCCGAGGCGTTTACTATTGTAGAAAGAGAATCGATACGAAACGTTTGTAACTTGGCTTAGGGGTGCTGGGCCTCCTATAGACAAAGTTAAGACTCATTAAAAACTAGGCAGCCCCGGATCTTGAAATTTTTCGAGGCGGGGCAAAAACTGAAAAATGCCGCCCCCGCCCGTCTATATTTTTATTTTTATCATCATCATTTTTTCACCCATCAGACGCCTAATGATGGCCATAGGCCCAGGGGTGGACCGTGAGTTTGTTGGGCCCTGGGCTAATACTACTTGGGGCCTGGCCAAGGACGTCGCCATCTTTTGGGCCAGAAGGGGCCCCCCTTCTGGCCTATCAGAAGGGTGCGATTTGTAAGTTTACTATTAACGAATGCAGCTGAAGTGCATATAGCCACTTCAAAAACGTTAGCACCTCCGTGACCTCGGATTGGTTAGTTTAGGTTTTGAAGAGTTATTTGAAAAGGTTAGGAACTAAATCAAAATTTTGATTCTTAAATAGATGCTGCTAAATCGAAAAGAGAGATCTTGAGATCAAAATGTCCACATGCTCCATTTTTTACAAAAGGTGACTGGACGCCCTTTATATCCACGGGGCGCTGGGCTGCAGCTCAAAAAGCCCTTATATAGTTCCGCCCCTGCATAAGCCTCGCGGATAGAATGCTACAAGGACCTAACTAGCGCTGCTCTTTCTGTGTTTATACTATTTATTTACAAATATACCTACATACATGGACGTAGGACATAAATATTGTTGTTATGAAAACACCTACCCTGTGCTTTGAAATAAAACGAGTTGGATATATTATTGTATTGTATTTCAAATTGAAACTACAATTTTACTCTTCTAGTTTTTTTGTTCTGCAAACAAATCTATGGCCTTGTCATAATTTATTTCATGTGCCATTCGATTCTCTATCGCTAAGATTGTGAGACTTGACAAACGTTCCTGGCTCATAGATGATCGCAAATAACTTTTAATAAGTTCTGTGATGACTTCGGAGCAGTCTCCACAGTAGTGAACAGGGCGTCGCGTCGGTTCCCGAACTTTGCGGCACAGGTGCTTTTCCAAGAACGCATGCCCGGAGAGTACCTGTGTCAGACGGAAAATGAGGGCGCCATGCAGTCTCTTAATGCCTCTTCCTATGTCACTTCTTCGTCAAGGGTCTTATCGCCGTAAAAGTGATCTGCACTGGGTTTCGAACCTGGGTTGGCGAACTTCTCAATCCACCACTAGGACCTGGTGGAGCACAGCCCTCTACACCTCGACATCATGGCGTTGGCAGCGCATCGGGTACTTGCTCTGTGTCAGGACTATAACGTCAAGATCTCATGCTGGTGATCCGGCCAAAAAGATCGCCGCCTTGAAGGAGACCGTTTGATTTATTCTCATCACCCTGACGGCCATCGCGCTTTGAGTTCATCGCTAAATTACGGTAAGAATTTAGGTCGTCAAGTTGTCCGCCCATACTGGCACTCCATAGGGCGCTATGGACCATACGATCTCCATATAGAATCTTCTGCAGGAATTGGATCCCCTCAGATTGGGCACCAGGGATCGGTGACCATCAACCGGGGTGTCAACTGCTGAAAATGCGGCTATTAGAGACGAGTCCCAGGTACTTCATCGTCGACTCGGATCCCATCTACGACTCCAGAGCTGTCGCCAAGATGGTCACCTGCCGAAACGTTTGCCTTCACCAGCGTGTCATCAGCTTATCAGATGACACAAACACCATGAAGAAGCTAACCGCGAAGCGCCCAGTCGTTCATAGATGATATCTCTATCCCTCAGATAGGCCCTGATTATGCGGCAGAAGTTGGTATGGCATAGGTTTGGCATGGTATAGGAGTGCCTCCAATTTATTTTTTTCTCGAGGTGGAAATCCTGAGCCCTGTGGAGAGTCGAAGAGTCTGACAACTGCGCAGTTGCTCTGCGACGCAGCGGCATCTAAGCGGGTCCGCCAGATCCTCAGTAGCCAGGTGCTTATAGGTGAAACAGGCGGTCTACAGTTTAAAAGCTCTCAAATAGTTTGTCTTCCTCATCTAAATCGATGGGCTAGCTAGTATGCATATGGGGTGACTGCAGGGCGCTCCTTCTACAGGAAAAGTTTTCCAGTCTTCAACAGAAATCAATGAGTTGTATCGTTACAACTCATCATTATCGCAACTTTGACCATATGTCTGCCAAGCTTGAATTTACCGCCCCCTGAACTTGCCGCCCGGGGCATGGGCCCCGGCTTGCCCTCCCCTAGATCCGGGCCTGAAACTAGGCTTCAAGAGCGAGTGTAGTGAGCTCAAAATTTTTTACAAATTTGCCTCAATAATATGCTATAATTGCATACCTATAAGGCCTTGGGGCAAGGGGCTCCTAATTCATTTCAGGCTTTGTCTATTGTATAGATCGATCATGCAAAAATCCAATAGGAGTGCCAATCCAGAGGTAGAAAAAAGGAGCCTTTTTGATAAATGTTTTTTCGCAGGGTTACGTTAGGTTAGGTTCAATAGCTTAAAGTGATTCCATTTTATGCTACAATTTATTACGTATAAGTACCTAATACCATTTTATGAAAAAAAAAAAAAATCCTGAGCCTCTAGGGGCAGCTGTGCCTCCTTCTGGCGACGACCATGATAAGATATAATCTAAGGATAAGATACAACTAGAATATTTAGTTTCAATTCCTTCAAACTAGTTCATCATCATTCTCTTGCCCTTATCCCAATTCATTTGGGGTCGGCGCAGCATGTCTTCTTCTTCCATACTTCTCTATTTTTCGTCATCTCATCAGACACTTCTTTTCTTGCCATATCATTCTTTATACAGTCCATCCATCGTTTCTTTGGTCTTCCTCTACTCATATACCCATCCACATTCATACTCAAAACTTTCCTCACGACATTTTCCTCATCCCTCCGCATCACATGCCCATACCACGACAACCGATTACCACACAACTTTTCAGTCACCGGCGCCACTTTCAGGCTTCCTCTTATATACTCATTTCTAACTTTATCCATTCGCGTAACACCACACATCCCCCTTAGCATCCTCATCTCCGCTACATGCAAATGCCTTTCATTCATCCCTTTTGTGGCCCAACATTCTGATCCATACAAGACAGCAGGTCTAACCATTGTTTTATAAATCTTCCCCTTGAGTTTAAGGGGAATGCGGGAGTCGCAGATTGTTCCCGTGACCTGCCGCCATTTCATCCATCCCGTGTTAATTCTGTGCTTTACACTACGATCTATTTCGCCATCGCTTTGCACGAGTGAACCGAGATACCGAAAGTCGGAGCAGACAGGAAGAGGCGCGCCATCTAACGCTATGGCTCCAGAACTGGAGAGACCGCCGAAATCGCAGAACATGTATTCAGTTTTACTTCTGCTGATTTTCAAGCCAACATTCTCCAGTTTCTGTTGCCATTTCTCCAATCTGCTCTGAATCTCAGGTCCATCTTCACCGACAAGAACAATGTCGTCGGCAAACAGCATGCACCAGGGTGCCTCTTCCTGGATGTCCGACGTTAAAGCGTCCATGATCAACAAGAAGAGGTAAGGACTTAAAGCCGACCCTTGATGCAAGCCTACAGCCACACTGAACTCATCGGTGTTGCCAGCAGCTGACCGGACGTAGGTACAAGATTGACTGTACATAGCACGAATTAACTCTACATACTTCCCAGGTATACCTTTCTCTTTCAAGGCCCACCACAACACATCACGAGGTACCCTATCATACGCTTTCTCCAGATCAATGAACACCATATGCAAGTTTTTGTGTGCACGTCTGTACTTCTCGCACAATTGGCGGAGTGCAAAAGTGGCGTCCATTGTTCCTCGACCTGGCATAAACCCAAACTGATTTTGGGTGATCTTACTCTCTTCTCTTATTCTTTTCTCTATCACTTTCTCCCATACTTTCATACTATGTGACATGAGCTTTATCCCCCGATAGTTGTTGCAGTCCTGCACATCACCTTTATTTTTGAAGATGGGCACTAGCGAACTATTGCACCATTCTTGTGGGATCGCTCCTTCATACAACAACTTATTGAAGAATAAAGTCAGCCACATACATCCGTGTTCTTTTAAACACTTCCATACTTCTACTGGTATTTCATCAGGGCCCATGGCCTTTCCATTTTTCATACTTTGAACGGCCTTCCTCACTTCATCCATACTAATTTCCTTCACCAAACCTATATTTACTTGTACCTCTTTAAGCACACCGCTCCATGCATTCTCTTCATTCATTAGCTTTTCAAAATAACCCTTCCATCTCCTTTTTAATTCATCATCTTTAGACAAAACCTTACCAGCGCCGTCTTTCATACACTTTATATGATTTATATCTCTCGTTCTCCTTTCTCTTGCTTTTGTAATCCGGTAGAGCTCCTTCTGGCCTCTAGGACTATCCAGTGAGTCATATAACTTCTCCTGCGCCTTAGCCCTGGAAACTGCTACCGCCTTTTTTGCCTTTCTCTTCCATTCTTTATATTTCTTCTTCTTTTCTTCTTTCAAACTGTCGTTTCCGTTTGCTACACCCTGCCATTCTTTAAACGCAACCTTTTTCTCTTTCAAACTCTTTTGCACCTCTTCATTCCACCACCATGTATCCTTATCTATCATACCTTTCCCTTTGGATTCTCCAAACACATCTTTTGCTACTCTTCTTATACAATCCGCCATCTCCTTCCAACATTCATTCACAGATTTTCCTTCTATGTCCAGCATATCCTTCAATTCAATCATCTTATCTACAACTTGATTCTTAAACATACTTGCACATTCTTCGTTTTCTATCATACGCCACCTGGTTTTGGGTGGGGGCCGTTCTTTGTTTCTACTGGCCGAGACACTGATTTTTAGCTCCATTATAACCAGTCTGTGCTGGGAGACTAAATCTTCGCCTGGCAGCACTTTACAGTTTTTGACGTATTTAAGACTGTCCCGTTTAACTAGGAAAAAGTCTATTTGCGTCGCGTGGTGGCCACTTTTATATGTAATAAGATGTTCGTCTCTTTTTTTAAACCACGTATTTGTTATTGCCAGGTCGAAGGCAGACGCAGCTTGAAGCAGTGCCTCGCCGTCATTGTTACGATCTCCATACCCCCAACCACCATGCACTCTCTCATACCCATCCTTCCTTCTTCCTACATGCCCATTGAAATCACCCCCCACATACACTTCTTCACTGTCTTGCACATCCAACATCACTCGATCAAAGTCTTCCCAGAACTTCTCTTTTACGCTATCCTCACTTCCTGACTGGGGTGCATACACACTGACTATATTAAGCACCAAACTATTCAGAATCACTTTTACAGCTATCACTCTATCGCTCGCTCTTTTAACATCCACCACACATTCTTTCAACTCACTATCCAAAACTATACCCACACCATTTCGCTTGCCATCGCTTCCACAGTAATAAAACTTATATCCTTCTCCTATCTCTCTTGCCTTCTCACCCTTCCACTTAGTCTCTTGCAGACACGCTATTTTTATCCGTCGCCTTTTAAGAACATCTGCTAATTCTCTTCCTCTTCCAGTCATCGTACCTACATTCCAGCTCGCACACCTCATTCTTACCTCTCTTACCCTCCGGGCTTGCGTCTTACGTCGCACCCACCCGTTCTGGTGCGACAACCCTTGTCCACTTTCCGCAGTGGCCGGGTGCTGCCCCTGCGCGTCGCCTGTGGGGTACGCCCTAGCCCTCACATTACTTCCATTTATTTGAATATCCATACTGCTTTGGGTTTTGGCAAAGATTTTATGACTGGCCGCCTGCCTGACGTCAACCCTCCTTGGGGATGCTATTGTGCATATCTTTTGATTGTTACATATGCTTAGTATTCCATTAGTCGCCTCTTACGACACCCACTGGATGATATGGGGTGGTGGCATTCTTCGAGTCCGGCACCACATGGACACAAACCTTACAACCACCTACAAACAAAACAAACCTACAACTACAAACCTCCTTCAAACTAGTTCATGCTTGGCTAATGATGTATTTGGTCCGGTTCAGGGGGGGGGGCAATTGCACCCATTGCCCCCCCTGTATCCGCGCCTGGCTACGACTCCATGACGCGCGCTCGCTTCGCTCGCATATTAAAAAACACTCTTTGACTTCTGTCCCCGAAGTGCCGGGCCTCCGCCGGCCTACTTCGTCGGCCTACGGCCCGGTGCCCATGCCGCCCATAAAATAAATTAAATAAATAATAAATATTGCTGGACATTACACACAGCGCCATCTAGTGCCACACTAAGCAATGAGGCTTGTGTCGTGGACACCAGATAGTTGTTATACTGCATAGATACTTTTTGTTTGTAAATACATACTTATTATACATATAAACATCCATGACTCGGAAACAAATGTCCATGCTCATCACACAAACATTTGCTCCGACCCGGATTCAAACCTGGGACCCTAAGAACGTAAGGCAGTCTCACTACTGCTGCGCCATTCGGGTCGTCGAGTAAGATTCCGTATTAAATTCTATAAAAATTATACAATCTTACTACGGAATTTAATACGGAATCTTACTCGACGACCCGAATGGCGCAGCAGTAGTGAGACTGCTCACTACTACTACGCCATTCGGGACTTTTATATTATCTGTGGGGACGTCGAGTAAGATTAGGGGATTACCTCGCTCAAATCCTGAAAATACCGTGGGTTTAAAGAAGTTTGTAGATGAATCCTTTTGTGCGTTTTCAATATAAAAAAATATATTTTAAACTAAAGGTCATCACAAAAACATTGTATTGTTTAAAATTTTAATAAACTTACTCAAATTTTATCAAAAAATCGTAACAAATAGGTCCTTTTTCAACCTAAATTGAAAATTTTCTCTGATAACGCTCAATAACTCGGCATGAATTTTATACCAAAAAATACGTAATGACGTATTTAACAATGTGTATTGATTTTTTTCTCTTATTTCTTTTAATATTTTAAAGTATTTAATAAAAATCCGAATTTTCGCGAAAAGCACTACGTCACTCCCGCTTTCGTCCCTCTCTCTCTCGTCGTTTCGTCGTAAGTTAGTACGGGGCAGCATGCTCAAGGTCATTGGGCAATGTAATGCCCTTAAATTCCGTAGTAAGATTGTATAATTTAGAGTGCAAGTTAGTATTTTTGATAAACAATTAGTTTTTTTGTTTTATAAATCATATATCCGATGTACGAACCACATTTTTGGTGTGAATTCGATAAAAAAGGTCATCTCGTTATGTGTTATTTTTTAGTTTTTTTTGCAGTACCTATGTTTAGTTAATCAATTGGGTTTTTTGCACAGCATTCATTTTTCTGGTATGCATTCAGTTAATTAGTGGAGTTTCCTAGTTTGCTGAAAAATTATACAGATGTGCATTTAAAAATATCCCGTATCGTATTATCCAGTATGAACTGGGTTGTGGAGTCAGTTGCATCTGGTTAAACTGGAAGCCGACCCCAACATAGTTGGGAAAAGGCTAGGCAGATGATGATGATGATGATCATTCTCCTATTTATTTGAGGTTGGCCCAGGATGTCTTCTTCTAGCCGGGGATCGTGGAAGGCGCACTAGTTCCCATGATCTCCGGTGCAAGTGTGGGAAGGGAACACCGGGGTGGTTTTTAGTCGGTTAGAGTCCGACAGACCCCTCCACCCGCCCCAGGGCGGAGGACATCCGTGTGGATTTTCCACCCCGGCAACAAAAAAAAAAAAAAGGATGTCTTCTTCCATACTTCTCTTCTTGCCATGTCATCTCAGCAGTCACCTTCTCTCTAGCCATATCATAGATTAAATTAAAGCGAAATAAGTATAATTATATTTACTTAGGAATTGGTATACCTACCAACCTTTGGTAACCTTTGCCTTTGGATAAAAATCTTTTCATAAAAATGATTACGGTTCAGATGGGCTAGAGCTTATCTAATATACGGGAATACTAAAGAGGGATTCTGGTTAGACGTAGTCGGTTTTAGTTCCCAAGCTCAGTCAGTCAGTTCTGTGGTTCGTTTGGTCGCTCAGATTATCCCTTATGCGGATAATTTGTACGCACAGTGTTTGGCGAAGGATTGCGGTCCCTCTCCGCCATTAATTAACATAACCACGACTCCTTCTAAATTTGAATATATTGACAGCCTCTGGCGGGATCAGGGAGACCCCTTATTACTCTTTTAACGGAGTTTTGTTAAGTCAGTGCTAAGCTAAAAGGTCGCGTGGGGTTTCATAAGGCTAAGCAACATTTTATTACTTACAAAGTTTTTTAATCAGAAGTAACGTTTTAAGGTTTTATTTGCAGGTACTTGCAAATAATTTTTTTATCTGAATTACCCTCCTCGTTCCGGACTAAATCGGAGCCCTTAGTTGTTTACCTAATTTTGCAGTCTCGTACGTGACCATCTCTAAACACGGTGTTTTTTGTGTTTGTAATATAGGTATTTACAAAAATCCCTGCTATAAAATAACCATTTTATTATTTAAAGAACCTCCTATCCTTTCTGAAGTCGGTTAAAAATAAGGGATATTTAATGCACACGATTACATAAAACCTACAGGTAGTAAAACGCGATAGACAACATGAGCTTCTCACCTCGGTAGCCAGTGAGGGCAACCCCGCACAGGTCGCCTCCCAATAACCCGCATGATTGGGTTTAGGCACACGTGGCGCGCTCCGCCGTGCTCGCTCGCTCGCAACCTATCTTTCAGCCTTTTAACCAGACTCAATTTAATATTCATTATCGACTTGAATATTAGCTT
Organism: Xestia xanthographa; assembly: GCA_905147715.2. Classification (NCBI taxonomy): domain Eukaryota; kingdom Metazoa; phylum Arthropoda; class Insecta; order Lepidoptera; family Noctuidae; genus Xestia; species Xestia xanthographa. The sequence goes on from LR990655.1 coordinate 8,851,995, forward strand.
TTAATCTAGTAATGTTATTAAATGTAACCAAAAGGTGTTGTTTATCAAAACTCTGTAAGGTAGGTATAGCTGTTGTCTATTTTTTTTTGTAAACGTAGGTAACAACAAACATCGTCATGAAGATGAGTAGCTCGGGCAACTGTGATTTCCTGGAACAAAGAATAGAACATTATCTGCTGAGTGTGGTGAATAGATGCTTATGCAGCCAATGTTATATATAACATCATTATATGCACTGCAGCCATAACTAATAAAGTATTGCAGCAGCTGACTAGGTAGGTACTGTGATGTTTATTTCAGTAGGTAACGAGTCTTTAATGGACATTGCTGCCGATTCTCTTGTTTACAAACTAAACCAAATTTAAGTTCAGTGCATCTTTTTCTCTCTATTTCATTAAGAAAAGGACAGAAGATAAATTTTAGTTATGTTCTGTCAAATTAATCAGCGCCATACAAGTTTTAGACGCGATTAAAAAGTTGACTACTAAAATTACATCAATTTACGTCAGGTGCTGACTAATTTGACAGGATTAAACTAATATTTAATAATAAATCTTTTTATTTCGGACAACTAAGAGATCCATAAATTGTTAGTAACAGGTTTGCACTTAAACACTATTGTTAGTAACTTAACTAAACACGAGTTAATAAGATGACCACCCATAGTAAATAGCCATGATAATAACTAGGACAACAGAATTCTATGGTATTAGTCTTCTCACAAATTGCCTTATTATGGTGGAGGATAATATTTATCTTCTGTCCTTTTCATAATGAAATAGGAAGAAAAAGATGCATTCAACTTAAATTTAGTTTAGTTTGTGAACAAGGGAATCGGCACTACTGGACAGTAAGTCTTGACTTTTTATGTTGTTTTTATATTTACGCCAAGTAGACCTATGGGTTTCAAGAGAAAACACTAAATCTACTCTCACCTGATAGGAATCACACGCAGGTCCTTAAAAGCTGTGGTAGAGCAAAGAGGCTCTTTATAACATCAATGAGGCGACAATATTCATTGTTATTTTTATTTGCTCAGGTAAGTGCCCACTCAATCGGCTAAAGGGCTTGGGTGGGCGGAATTTATCCCTGGCAAGCCGCGGGAACAATTATGAGATGAAAGGATGTGTAAACATCGGAAATTATTATGTAGCTTTTACCAGATTTCCTTCGAATTCTCTGTTTCTTTAACATAAATATATGTGGGTGTTGTGGGTGTATGTAGAGCGGGTAATGAAGCAGTTTAGTAGGTAACGTAGTTTGTTGAAAGAAAGAAAATTATGTTTATTGGCATTATAAAAAACAGAAACACATTAAAACCTTGTTGGAGGTTTATAAGTACCTACTTATAAACCTCCAACAAGCTTAAATTAAGCTAATATAATTTAATTAAGCTTAAATTTAGCCTGGTGCTGTAATCTACCTAGATTACAGCACCAGGCTAAATTTGATTTTAATGCAACTTCGTAGAATTGACTTTAAAGAGATATTGAGGATTATACAGATATTAAATTGCCAAACTTAGGTGGCAGTAAGCAGGGCACATTGCTCGCAGAACGGATGGCCGATGGGGCCGACAAGTTCTGGAGTGGCGACCGCGAACCGGAAGACGATGTGTTGGAATACCTCTCACTAGGCGGACCGATGACCTGGTGAAGGTTGCGGGAATCCGTTGGAAGCGAGTCGTACGGGACCGATCAATGTGGCAACACTTGGGGGAGGCCTATGTCCAGCAGTGGACGTCTTTTGGCTGAAATGATGATGATGATGAGATATTGAGGAACTGTCTGTAAAATTCCTCGGCCTCCTTTGAAAAAGACAGCATTCTCCGAATATACTAGTGTTGTGGCTTGTGGTCTACCACCCGACGACGGTTGTTGTATGGCTGTAGAATCTATTCCAATGTCGTGGACTCGATGTTGGATTTACGTGACGTGTGGTACGATGCGTAGTTTGTGTGTGGCGTGGAAGATTCCATCTACAGCTAAGACCTCTATAAAGCCAATTCTACGAAGTTCCATTAGAACGAAACATGGCTAATGCTTTGGCAAAGAAACTCTTAAGAGCTTTGAAGACTATCTGCCAAAACACATTCTGATCTATAAATTCTCCTGTCGGTATTTTACCAACTTTCATAAAATTGTGTCGTGTATCTTGTTCAGGTTCCTAGATATATAATATGTAGCGAGTATTTGTTACCATTGGAATTTTACACACACGTCGTAAAAGTCAGATGAAAACCACGAAGTGGCCCATTTGGCTATCATTCGTTTTATACCCTTTATAAGCGAATACGTAAAACACGCTCCCGGTTATTTATTGACTACCAGTGAAATAGGTGAAACGGATACTGTATATATAAAGTTTGTATAGATTAAAGTTTAATTTATTTTCAGTGGAGCGAAGTAATTGCCGATTTAGAGTTGATGTAACCTTCGTAGACATGGTTCCAAGGTTGTGGAGAAAAGTTTGTTTCAAAATCACCTGTGTTTTACAACCTAAGTTTTGTGATCGTATATTATAGGAATGAGACGCAACGATCTCGTTGTTACTTTTCTATCTCCTTAAAAATATATTTATCAAATGTACCTAGAAATGTATTTGTTAAGTACCTACTTAAGCTAACCTAACTTCTATGCTTACTTAGAAATATTTTCCTTTCAGAAAGTAACACTTATATCCTATTCGAACACAAGGTACAAAGGAGCTCGCACAAAAGTTGCCTCGTTAGGTCTGTGCGTTCGCAAGGTGATGTCAACTCACAAGCCAGGTAAAAACGGTGTCAAATAGTCGTTGTCGTACAAAGAAAGGTAACGCTCCGTCTCAATGGTCGTTACTAAATATTTCAACGGGCCGCACTGCGCACCACCTTAAATAAAACATTCCTGCCGACCGAACTGAATTTTTCACGCGCTCTGGTGGTCCCATACCCTTAGAGACTGACTTCGCTTGCCCAACTAGTGCTAGTCAGGTATTTGGATTATTTATCTCTCGTAAATCGCGCTACACTATTTTGCAGTGATTTTATGAGTCGTATTTTGCTTCTTTTTGTGCTAGCTTTGGGGTTTTTGGTCGCGCATTAATAAATTACTACCTCAAGAATAGCCCGCTTTAGTTTTGATTTTAAATAACTAAACTTGTTGAAATAAAAGCTTGTTTTTGAATCTGCATTCTTAATAATATGCTGTAGGTACTACCGCGCTCACTGGCGATAGACTACTTTTCGTGCATTAACCACACGACAAACAACAAAACAAATACTTCAATATTTTTCAGATATATTGAAGTATTTGTTTTGTTGTTTGTCGTGTGGTTAATGCGACCTAACCTAACCTGGTGCAAGTTTATCGTCGGAGTGCCAAGTCATACTGTTGGGGCACCCACGTTTCTGTAGCGCATCAGGGATGTTTGTAGAAGCAAAAACGGATAGTTTTCAGGCGGTAATGCGGAAGAGAACAGCATCCCTGATGAGCAGGATGCGGGGGAGCGCAAACGGTATCCTAAGAGTTATTGCGGATAAGCCAGACTGCCCTTTCCTGGGGTACTGGACCCGCTTGCACAGCGGCGGCTCCAGTGCGACGGGAAATAGATATATGAACTGATTGATTATTTCTTATTTATTTAGGTATTTTATTATATGGATTGTGTTTTGATTATTTATTACGATGACATTATTAAATTATGTAAATTTACTAACATAGACATAAGTGTAACTAACAAATTATGGATCATGGTCTGAATTAAATGATTATTATTATTATAGGTCTCGAGGTCTAACTCAAGACACGCATCTTTGTTTTTTTTTCGGATTCATGTGCGTATTGTATAATTTTCACATGCATCGGTGAAGGAAAACATTGGAGTGAGTACCTATCTATGTGACCGACATAACATTTCGGCGGTAAAATATATAAGGTCTACATACATCTGCATCAAGTAAATAGATAGTATCCTTGAGAATTCCCGCTGTGTTGTGCCGCAGGGATTCCCTAAAAAGGTGATTTGCATTATTTTTCACCAAGTTAAAATAAAGAGTCCTATCTACGTAAAATGTAAATTTGGGGCTCTCCTGAATGTAAAGTTCACGGTTGATTTTATTTTCATGGAGCGAACGCGGCTTGAATTTTAAAATCACAATGGGCCCAAATGAAATTTCATTATATTAATATATTTTTCGAGTTTAGGCGCGGATTACAGCCAGATATGAAATATTCTGGTAGGATTTTCATAATTAACAGTATGTATAACAGTGTAAGTACTTAAATTCGTCTACCACCATGACAGTCTTAATACGGACTTAACATTTTTAATTAAAAGCACTGTTTCCTTATTTTTAACATTTTAAGGTAATTTTTGTTTGTTTTAACGCATTTTTCTTTCTCCTTATAAATATTTTAGGAAGAGACGGGATCATAGTCGGGCGCTAAGTAAGCACTTACCTACTCACAATCCGGGTTTTTTCCAAATAAGAAAAAAGTACATCATCAAAGCTGAAGAAAATATGTGGAATTAAAATACCGACCACACAAAAAGTATAAAAGCCCTCAAGACCTCAGTTTTTGTTCAAGTTCCAAGGAATGATTAAGTATCCCGTCTCAGCAAAATTATTTTGTCTTCAATAACATTTTTATTATTTATGAAGCGGCCAGTCTCCTTTGACTTGTTTTAATATCTTTGAACAGCCGGACTTTGAGCTCCGATCAAATTAAACTTTTGCCAGACTTTTATAAAGGCTACTCTAAATGTTTCATGGCTTCAGACGTCTTATTCAATTGAATTTTTCAGAGAACGAACGGAGATTCCGTTTGTTATAAATATTATTTTTAGTGCCTTAGCGTTTTTGATGAATGTAAATTCTTATCCGCTGTGTCACGTATTCAACTGACTAATTATACTTGAGACACATACTATGATTAATTAAATATTTCTACAGAGCGTTATTAGCGGTTGGCATATAGGTCCTTATATTATAGTAGGTACCTACATGATGCTCTGTGATAGTACCTACTACTTACTGTACTATTTTGACAATATTGTAGACATTGTTAGATATCTATTAAGCCTCGAAAAAAAGAGGTTGTATTTTGTTTTACAATAAATCTGTAAGTTGCATGTTTTCAATTATACGTAGACGATAGGAAAATATTCAAAATTTGTGGTCCTGTGTGATACATTAATATCATAGTAGGTAATTAATTGGGCACACAACTGTACGAGCAGAAGTATTCTGCCAAGTCCATTATCATAACATAATTACGCCCAAACGTCCACTACTAAACACTGCCCTAAAACTCGCATAAACAACGAATGATCGTTCCCGAATATTGCTAAAATTTAAATACGAGGTTAAATAGATTATGTAACTTTATACGATATGAAGATAAAAACAAAATTGATTAATTTTAGACTGGTAACGTCGTACTTTAGAGATGAAATACGCAGTTCCCAAAACATGAAGAAAGGTGGCTCGTACTTATCGCGTTTAGGAAACAAATAAGTAGGGGTGCTAAATAGTTCTTACTATAGACGCTCCTTGTAAAATTAATAGAGGCATTGTAACAGCCCTAATGAACTGATATTCCTGTACCAAACACTCTATTTTCTTCCATTAACTAACGAGCATGCAAATTAAAATCCAATTTAAAAAATGGCTGCAAATAAAACGAGCATAAACACGTCTCGCAGCTCGAGGTTCTACGGTAAACGTTAGTTTTTCACCGTTAGCGTTCCACGTTTTCTCAGCGTTCGCTCGGTGCTCGCAAATCCAAGAAAACGCTTCGTTGCGTTCAACTTGTTTCGCCACCCAACTGAAGGTGCTGACTCTGGAAAAATGGTTAAGAACATGAATGTACGTTTATAATATGAATGTACTCAAACGCAGACGGTGCCCTGAAGTTCTTGCTGAAATACGTGGTATGAATTTTAGTTCTTTCTTGGTATTTTGCTGCAAAAGTTGACATGGTAGGTGAAAAAGGGATTATAAAAGGTGTATCTATTCATACACGAAATCTCTTAAGGGATGATTGCACTCATCATTATGAACAACTTTTAATATGGGACCAACCCTGAAACGCGAAAAAAAATCAGTTGTTCCATACATTTTGTCGAGTTAATGCGAACATAAATTGTAGGGAACAGCAGATTTTTTTTTCGCGATTCAGGGTTCGGTCCCTAGTAAAAGTTGTTCATAATGATGAGTACAATGACCCCTTACGAAATTTCGTGTATAAATAGATACACCTTATATATATATTTTTGTTTTATTTATCAATCAAACAGTCTGCTGTTTCCAGAAGAGATGCCCAGATATAATGACATTGCTTCTTGTCGCTCGGGCGCCGGATGTTTTCAATGAGCACTAAACTGAGATAAAATACTGTTTACATAACTGAAGCTCCACCTTGAAACTTTTAAGTCGTTAAATCCACTTTGTTTAATATAATGTAAAGTATAGTGGAGATACGCTGTTATTTAATATAAGATATTATAAATTGTTGCAGCCACAACTTACTTCAGTAGTTGGCTTACAGTTTCTCAATCATTTTGTATGTGATTTCTGTATTATATAACGTTTCTAAATACATAGTATAATTATGGAAATAATTACTTTTATCATTTTCATGTACAAGTCAATTTAAAATTCGATTACTGTTTATTAGTTTTTCTGTGTTATTTATCCTCATGAAAATTTCATGCTGAGAAAAGATTTCATGTTGAGGTGAAACCAATTTATTTCCAAACTAGCTTTTATTCGCGGCTTCAATTCCGTTATGTACGGGAATAAACCCACCAGAAAGTTTTAAATGTAGCCCATAGACACTCGGAGATAATGTAGCTTCGTGTTATTGAAAGAATTTTCAGAATCGGATGAGTTGTTCGGAAGATTACCCCCTACATTTGTAAGTAAGTAGGGGGTAATCTTCCGACTCATATTAATTATTATTAACTCATATTATTCTTAATATTTAATATATTCGTACAAACAAGTGTACTAAGTCTTATAATATTATTAAGAGGTATTTTTGTACAAACAAACCTCTTAATAATATTCTATGTAAGTATAGATAACTATTAAGAATAATGAGTTTGTATAAATAAATTTCCTCGTCATCTTAGAAGGCAGTAAGTTGAAAGAAGCTCCATTTCAGTAGGTCCACTTGAATGTAAGAGGATCTCAAGTGCCAATATATTTATGTGAGGACGTGTGAGGCGAGCGCCGACCCTAACAAAATACACTGAGGCTATTTAAACACATTTAGACCTAAATGAGGTAGTACTTAGGTCATAATTCAGTTGCGGATATTAATACGGTTTTATTATTTTTGACTTCTATTATTTTTTGTTTTTATCAGCCAATTAACCTTTTTTTTATTAAATTAAATATAGAATAATTTACAAACTACATAATTATATTATTTACAGACTTAAAATAATAATTTACAATATTAATTGTGTACATGTTGCAGCCAATTGCAAAATGCCTTAGAACCAAAAATTCGAAGACATGTGACATCTACCAACCCGCACTGGGCCCGCGTGGTGGATTATAGCCCATTCCCTCTCATTGAGAGGAGGCCGTCTCCCAGCAGTGGGAACATTATAGGCTGATGATGATGATGATGAAATGTTTAGAATTACGTGGAGGTTATTAAGGGGGGCAAATTTTTCATTATTTTTGCGATAGGACGCACCGTTTTCATGATATAAGCAAATTTAAACCCTGCTACGACTCCATGACGCGCGCTCGCTACACTCGCATTTAAAATTACACACCCACTTTCTGTCACAAATGTCGTCGTCGCTCCGCCAGCCTTCGACCTACGCTCTTCATGCCAACTAGCAAGACTTTTAGGACAATTTTAGTTGGTTATATAGAGTATCGGAATTGCTGACAATACGGCTAAACGTTGGACGCCGCTTTGTCGAACGTATCGCCACCACAATCCGGCTGAACGTGAGGACGCCGTATTACATAACGGCGGCGTTTTTCAATCCGGCGCGCCATTATGTAAAACGGCATGTTATACGAATTGACTGCGACATACATACTATTACAAATATTACAGGGTGTCACCAAATTCAAATACACACGTCATGATCTATTTCAAACTATTATATTTATCTATTCTGTGTAGGTATGTTTGTTTCTGCGTGGGGCGCTCCCCCTTTTCAGTGAGAGTGTGTTAGCATAATATGGCTTAAATCGAGATAGACTCATACATGAATCATAAGTTAGACTAACTTTTAATAGAGTTTATAGACAAATCTTGTTTAAAATGAGATCCTAAATCAACAGTTTCTAATATTTGTAATGTAACTAACATGTATAGTTAGAAACCTTGGGCTCGTTTCTTGCGAAAGAGTGAATTTGTGTGTAGGTAGAAGTACTTACCAACCAACTAATTGTCTGGCTTGAATATTTTTAATAATTTATCTCTAAGTCAAAGTCTGTAGCGTGTTTTGGAGTGATATAATAGGTTAAATTGCGTTATTACGTTTAAAAAAGAAGAAACGAGCAAAAAATCTCACGGCAAGAATTTATGGGTCACTTGCTAGATGGAGGGAACAAAATGGCATAATATAATCATTCCAAATAAAGAAAGACTTAAGAGGGCTATCACAATTTTTCTTATATATTTTGAGTGTTTGAAGAGTCAAACACTGAAATACAAGAAAAAATGATATATTTATTTAGAACACTCCCGAGAGAAATAATCAAACTTTCTTGGGCATATTTTTTATTTTTATTTTGTGGCCATATCTAAACCATAATCACACATACTCTCGTTGACTCTAGATGTGAAAGAGAGTGAAATAGATATCACAATTTTTCTCATATGTTTGACTCTTCAAACATTCAAATACAAGAAAAATATTGTGAAAGCCCTCTTAACTTATTTAATATCAACAACTTCAGTACCTAGATTGCTGATAACAAATGAATCAGCAAGGGGTAGTCTCGAGGGCTTTAAAGATAGGGAAAATGTTATAAATCGTGGTGAGAAATAATTAGAAACGCCCTTTACGAATGGTTGAGTTAAGATAATTGAATTACCGAAGTTTTGTAGGGTATGTATGCTTCGTTGGTGTAGTGGTCGGAAGCACGACTGCTGAGCATGAGGACCTCGGTTCGGTTCCCAGGTCGGGCAAAGTGTTATTAGGTTTTTCCAGCGGGAATTTCTCAGTAGCAGCCACAGAATCTAGATTTGTGCCTGGTTGATGGTTATAGGCTCACCCCAAATTACATGGGACTTAAAAATAACTGGCAAAATGTGGGTTTACCAATGGGTACCTACGCTAAAAACCCTTTGTGGATTACAGGCGTGATGATATAAAGCACATCTAATTTACATAACAGTAAAAACTACTCAGATAATTTCAATAGTAAGTACTTGAAGTAAAACCGAAAATAAAATCGTGTCTCACGACCGCTTTACGTATATTACGTAGTTTAAGGTACACTTAACCATTCTAAGATTACAGGCGTGATGATATGTAAGCACATCCAATTTGTAACAATCAAAACTACTCAGATAATTTCAATAGTAAGTACTAAAATAAAACCGAAAATAAAATCGTGTCTCACGACCGCTTTATTATTTAGTTTTAAAAATAATAATAATACTTGTCATTGTGCGGATTGTCGTAACGGCCAATGGCTTGATGGACAAGAGCTTCGACGAACATCTGCGAAGCTCTCTTTAGGCGGTTGGGTCAAGGGCCTGATTCAGAAGGCAGTACTCCTCGATACGGCTCGCATTGTGAGGAGGTTCCTGTCTCTGCAGCCCAGGGGCGTAGCTACCGCCGTATATGCCGTATCAATTATACGGGGCCCCTGGGCCACGGGGGCCCCCAACGTGAGTAAGCAAAAATTAAAAACTACCCAATTTTTTTTTTTTTCAGAAATAAATCTGTTTGCCGAAAAAAAAGCAAGGAGAGTGTATATTTAATTTGAATTGTTTGTAAAATTTTTGGAAAAAGTGACAGATAAATAATTATGATGAACAAACCGTACTGCGATCGCCAACCCGCCTGCCAAGCGTGGCGCTTATGGCAAAACCCCCCCTTGGGGGAGGCCCATATCCAGTGGACGTCTTGCGGCTGAGATGGTGATGGTGGTGGAATAAATATTTCTTCCAATGGGGATGGCAACTGTGTACCAATGGCGCTAGCATAGCTTGTACCAAGCGTCGTCATTGGTTGAATATCTGTCAATGTCATTTTATATTTCAAAATAGCTTGTTATCATTGGACAGATTGGGACTAAGCTATGGACGCGCCATCTACAATCAGCTTTGACCAGCCTTCCCCATTTATGCAAACAGTTTTTTTTGAGAGAAATCACAATTATTTCCCTAGGGGCCCCTAAACAAATTTTTATACGGGACCCCGCTAAGGCACGCTACGCCACTGCTGCAGCCCTAACCACCGGTGGCTTGGACCTTGCTTCCGACACTGGCGGACTACAATTTTTTTTATATTTTTTTATGTTTTTAATATATTTTTTTTAGAAATATTAAAAAATGTAAATAATAAGATGTTAAAATGAATAAAGGAGATTATAATATATTATAATACAGCCTTTAACTGTCCCACTGCTGGGCAAAGGCCTCTTCCCATACAGAAGGCACGAGCATTGATCCCCATCATCATCATCATCATCATTTCAGCCGAAAGACGTCCACTGCTGGACATAGGCCTCCCCCAAAGGGGGGGTTTTACCATAATCGCCACGCTTGGCGCTTGGCATTGATCCCCAATGTCAATGAAATCAAAATAAGTACAGCATGTTCAAATTCTTTTCCAAAATCAGCACCTTGAAATCACAAACATCACAGGCAATTATGATTCTTTTTACATTATCCGTAACAATGTATGCTAGTTACCAGTCGTGATGTTAATTGGATTTTATTGTAATTTCTTATCAATCTGTTTCGCCTTGTGAGCACTCTATGCTGATTTTCAACCGAAACGAGACGTGTTTAATTAATCTTAGTTTTATTTACGATTCTGACGCGAGAAATGACGCGGTTTTATTTAGTCCATCTTATTATGAGTCTGTTAGTTCTAGAAAATTTTGCCCGTGAGCTAGATTTTCGATACGAGGAATCAGCTGCTCTCCAACAAACATGTAAGTGTCTTTTATTTAGTAATTTTCTTAAGTGCTAAAAAAAAATAAAGAGCCTAAATTGATTATGTAGAAATACAGCGTTCTGCAGGTGGTGTCCACAGAATCCAGAGGATACTATTATTTTATCAAAGACATTTATTTATTTTAAAAGAGCGTATATTTTTACATAATACTAGACAAGACAAAGAGACAGTTCTAAATATAAAAATACATTTTAAAAATAAACGTCACATAAAAACAACCAGCATGGACTGTTCAGATTAGAAAAGAGTCCCACAACATCCTCCCCTTAATCTGCAGTCCATGTATGAACACATACATGACATAGAACTAAAAAACAACTATGCACAACATAAACATAAAACTTAAACAACAAAGCCTTGAAGTTTATAACAGAAGAATTACAGTGTAATTATAAATAACGTAGGCACAACGACAGCTAAAGTTAAGTCAAGTACTCAAGTTTGACAACATAATATCAATAAACAAAACGCGAAGTGCACTTTATATGTTTCACTTTTGGTAAACCTTTTGTCATAACGTCAGCAATCATTTCACTCGAAGGCTTATATTCTAATTTAACTTTACCATCATCAACCAATTCCCGAATAAAATGATATCTAACGTCGATATGTTTAGTTCGACTATGATAAACAGGATTTTGAGCTAGTTTCTGAGCGCTCTGGTTATCGTTGTAGAGCAGCACTGGTTCATATTTACCCGTTAAATCCTGCAACAACCGCTGAAGCGATATAGCTTCCTTAGAGGCAGAAGACAAAGCCATGTATTCCGCCTCTGTAGACGACAGCGCAACTGTTTGCTGTTTTTTGCATTCCCAAGAAACAGGGGCATTTGAATAAATAAATATATATCCTGTATACGATTTCCTATCACGATCGTTAGCCCAATCGGCATCAACGTAACCTGACAGGCTCTCAGATGATTTCTTAAAAGTTAATCCATAATCTAATGTTCCTTTCAAGTAGGCTAAAACACGCTTAGCAGCAACCCAGTGTGTATGCGTAGGTTTCTTATTAAACTGGCTAAGATAGCTTACGGCGTACGAAATATCTGGCCTAGTGCTCACAGCCAAATACATAAGGCTACCTATTAAACTTTGATAAGGAGCATCTAAGACCTCATGGTTTTCATCACTAGACCACAAATCGATACTAGGTTCGATAGGAGTTCCAACACTTTTACAGTTTTCCATGTTAAATCGCTTAAGAATATCTAGTATGTAACGTCTTTGATTAACTTTAATTTCATCGTTAGAAAGCCTATTAATATGTAGACCTAAGCAAAATTGGAGGCTACCTAAGTCTTTTATACCAAAATGTTCTGCAAGACCATCCTTTAAGTAACCTAACTCACAATCTTGGCTATGGAAAAGTACAAGATCGTCAACATAAATTGCTAGAATACAAAAAACGTTATTTTCCTGTCTAGTATAAACGCACGGTTCAGACGTTAATTTTTTATAGCCCAAAGCTATTAGAACTTGATGTAATCTTTTGTTCCAAGCCCTAGCAGCCTGTTTTAAGCCGTATAGTGACTTTTTCAACCAACACACCTCAGACTCTCTACCTTTAACAAGAAAACCTTCTGGTTGAATCATATAAACCTCCTCCTCCAAATCACCATGAAGAAAAGCACTATCTATATCTAAGTGGTGCATCTTAAGATTATATTCAGCAGCCAAAGCGATAAGAATTCTAAGAGAAGAATACCGAACAACTGGACAAAAAGTCTCTTCATAGTCAACACCATATCTTTGGCGAAAACCCTTAGCGACCAAACGTGCTTTATATTTACTAATTTTGCCGTCAGAATCACGTTTAAGTTTGAAAACCCATTTGCATGGTATAACTTTCTGCCCAACGTTTTCGACGAGTGTCCAGGTATTGTTATTCATCAATGACTGATACTCCTGTTTCATTGCATCAATCCACTTCACTTTATCCGACCTACTTAGCATATCGGCATAGGAAGAAGGTTCTTCACTCAATTGGTCATCGGCAAAAACATTAAAGAGATAATTTACCTGCTTACGTTCCCTCAAATTGTACCTCGCTTCGGGCTCGTCATCATCACGTGAACTCGACGGCTCCGGTTCCACAGCACTAGCAATATCAGTCGCTGTTGTTTGACGATCAGCTGACAGCGTGGAAAGAGGCGGTACAGGAACAGGAATACAAGGTCGACACACAGGAACGGGATCAGATACAGGATCGGAAGACGCGTCACAAAACTCCACCCCCTCCTCCATCAACGAAACTGGGCGATCCACCTGTATATTATTAGAGTTGAGAATTATATTGTGATAATTCAACACTTCCGACATATCAGTATTTGAAAAACAGTTTTCTAAAAATACAACATCCCTACCCTTAACTACTTTTCTAATGCAAGTAGGATCCCTAAATCTATAAGTTTTATCATGCATACAATAACCAGTAAAAATATACTGCTTGGCTTTAGCATCCAATTTCTTACGCTCGCAATCAGGAACATGAACGTAAGCGCGACAGCCAAAAACTCGCATGTGTGAAAGATCAGGTTTAACTTTAAACCACTGCTCATAAGGGGTAGAATTCTTCAAAGTTCTATGAGGACACCTATTTTTAATGTACGCAGCAGTATGAACTGCTTCCTCCCAAAAGGTCTTCGGTAGATTAGATTGTTGAATCATACACCGAGCCTTTTCAACAAGAGACCGTATCGTTCTCTCAGCGACCCCATTGGATGAGGGGCAATGAGGTACAGTAGTCTGATGCTGTATACCCTGTGAGGAGAGATAATTAGAGAATTCATGATTCACATACTCAGTTCCATTATCACTCCTAACAAACTTTATTTTGTTACCTGTCTCCCTTTCTACTTGAGCTTGAAATTCCTTAAACTTATTTCTGACTTCCGTTTTTGAACTAATACAATACACAAAAACCATTCTAGTAAAATCATCAATAAAAACAAGCAAGTATCTATTACCTTCAAGAGAAGTAACCTCAAACGGACCACAGAGGTCGGTATGAATAAGCTCCAGAATCATAGTACCTCTGTCAAATTTAATGGGCTTAAAAGGTTTTCTACTTTGTTTACCTTCTACACAAGCGATACAGGGAGAAGTATCTAATTTAGAATAGTTAATACCAGTGGCCTTACCTTTGCGAAGATGCTCCAAGGCGATCCGACACAAATGCCCAAGTCGGCAATGCCACAGCTCAGAAGTAGGCATGTTCTCAGCAATCAGGGCCCGCTCAGGTACAGGACCCTTATCAAACCTGTATAAGCTACCAGTAAAAGTTGCATGACCTATTATTTTGCCCATAACTTTAACTGCGTTGTGCTTATAAAGCGAACAGCCACTTTCATCAAAAACTATTGTTATTCCCTTCTCAACAGCCCTTCTAACAGATATCAAATTGGTACTAAGGTCTGGTACATACAAAACATCTTTTATGCTATTTATCTTAGAATTATCGTTAGTGTCCTTCGGTAAAATCACGTCTCCAACACCAGCTGATGAAAGCCGTTTGTTGTCTGCTAGTGTGACCGTCTCTCCGGTCAATTGACGAAAATTTGTGAGCCAGTCCTTATTGCAGGTCATGTGTGTTGAAGCCCCTGAGTCTATATACCAATCATCAGGATTGAACGAGGAACCTACACCCAAGACAGACAAGAGAGTCATATCTGTTCCTGTCTCTTTTTCCTTTTTGGCCTTTCCTCTCAGCGGACAATCTGGACGTTTATGTCCTGGCTCTTTACAGTGATAGCAAATAATCCTTTGTGCTCTCTCTTCTCTACTCTTCTCGCATAATGTTGACTTTGTCACGAGAGCAGACTCTTTAGAAGCACGTTTCTCACTCTCATTAAGTAACTTTGTCTTCACAAGCTCCGATGTAACAACAACATTAGAATTTTCGAGCGCCATAACGAGTGGATCAAACTCCGGTGAAAGCCCACCAAGCAATATTGCACCAATCGACAGGTCATCAATCTGTCTACCTATTTCTGCGAGGTCTTGGGCGGTATTCAAAACTGCATTAATGTAAACTTCAATCGTAGAGAAATCGACTAATTGATAGCGGTATAATTTCCTCTCTAAAGATAATCTACGGCCCATGCCAGTATCTTCATAAGCTTTCGCTAATGCATCCCAAGCCTGTTTCGCTGTGTCACAACTACGAACATGAGTAATAGCGCCGCCTTCCAAAGAAAGACAAATCTTTGTCAAAGCTTTCATGTCCTTGACCTTCTTAACCGCTTCCGAGGATGCGTCACCTTCTGGATACCCAATTATGGAATACCATAGGTCCTCATGTAGGAGGTACATACGCATCTTGAATTTCCATTGCGAATAGCCCTCTTTGCAGGTTAATACTCTGATACTGGTCAATGAAACACCTTGCGCGGACGTGGTACTGCTATCTCCACAACTCATTTCGATTCATACGAAAATAAAAAATATATATATATTCAGTACTCACGAATAAAGTCTCTCAGATCATGCCTCACTAATAAAGGCTCTATGTTCAAATTCTGTGGGCGTCTTCTGGGCCCATAACCTGTAGAAATACAGCGTTCTGCAGGTGGTGTCCACAGAATCCAGAGGATAGTATTATTTTATCAAAGACATTTATTTATTTTAAAAGAGCGTATATTTTTACATAATACTAGACAAGACAAAGAGACAGTTCTAAATATAAAAATACATTTTAAAAATAAACGTCACATAAAAACAACCAGCATGGACTGTTCAGATTAGAAAAGAGTCCCACAACAGATTAGGATGAAGAAAGTTTCGTAAATCTAAATGAGTAAATTCAAAAATTGATCTTGTAGCTATTTACATAGAACGTACATACCTACATATAAATTTTTGTTAAACATTAGCTCTTTTAAGGCTAAGCTCAAAGCATTTCTGTTAGATAAAAACTCATACTCGATAGACGAACTTTAATTTAATATCAATATTCCAATTTTCTATTTATAAAAATGCTATTTATTATTACTGTTTTTGGTAGTCATGTTTTTTTTTTATAATGCTGCGTGTTTTATATGATTGCATGTCACTTTTATAAAAGAAACTGCACCATCCACCATCCATCTGCTGGGATCCTTACATACTTTCACCTCGTCCACGTTCGGCTTTGTATATACAGGGTGTAAAACACCTCTTAACGAAGCCGAAAGGCACTTGTTCTCCCCGTCATTGCGATATTTTTTTTGTTCTACACCATACCTGGGAACCTTCTAGTTACGGAGATATTGGGGGTCAAAGTTCCAACTTATTGACAAGTTTTTTTTTAAATACAAGTTTTGAATGTAAGATTTTTACTTTAAACACCTCCACGACCCCTGTACTATTCAATCCATCCATCAGCACAATATTTTGAGTGCGTTACATTGAGTTCTACCACAAATCAGTATTTTTCACCCCCAAAAAAAAAGTCGTATCCCAGCAATAATTTTTGCGAAAAGTTACTTAGTTTGATGTACAGAATGCTTGGTTGACGGCTTCGTGATGAGGTATTTTACACCCTGTATAGGCGTACACGCACGATGGTTGCGAGTACTACACACTTGTCTTTTCTGAAGAATATAACCAATAAGATCAGTGTGTCCTTCTAGGGCGCCCTTCCCCCCGTCTGACTTGTAAATATCTTTTACTTTTCGCCTTTCACTTATCCTCTCGACATGACCAGTATCATAAACCTTCTAAACATACTTTTTGCAATTCAGTCACATCTTCTTGTACCCATTTTTCGAATGAACCTATTATTGTTATTTCCAGTTTTACTTGCTCGTTCCAATATTTCTTTTATATGACGTGCGAAACTTCACAAGGCCAATTTGGAATTATTTTCTTTCGCAAAGTTTACACGTAAAGTAGAATTACACCTACAGAGTTTACGAGTGAAGGTTTTATCACAAATCTGAACTGAAGCCGAAGTTTTCCTCAGACGCTAAATAAACGTGGACTTCGTTCGATTTTTCAAAAGTAACGGGACTTTTGGCATAGTTATAGATTGTACTTGCCCGCCCCTAGTCCATTTTTCATTTATTTCTGCCCGGATTCATGTTCTGTATAACGGTATTCGGTTTCGGACGAAACTTTGGCTATATTTTAACCGAAGCAGTTTGGCAGAGTGTGCCATTTTTAGCAGAAGATGGCCCAAGGGTACGCTTAGTAATTTGCACGGAGTAAAATAAAAATCTATGAAGCACGTATAAAATACTTCCGTAAAAAACCATCAGAACCTTATTCCCATTCATACAGCTATATAACTAGTCTTTATCTGACTTTAAAAACACAATGTTTAGGCGCCGTACGAATGGGCACTAACTGTCGAAGTACTAAAGTGCTAAGGCTAGGTACCACCCGTACAATAGCGACCCATTTGCGCGGTTGACACAGTTTGCGCTGAAAACATCTCGTAGGTAGTTGATGCTCGGCAGTCGGTACTTTTGCATGTGTTACGGAAAACTGGCAAGACGCGTGTAGCAACGACATGTTATAAATATTCGTAGGCAAGAAATCGTTGGTAAAGCATACTATGACTAAAAACATATATGTAAACTTGTAAAATAATTCCTTTTCCATCTGTGTTTGTTAGAATTCTTGGAAATATCGGTGAACGGATTTGTACCTAAGTAGGTTATATTTACGTGAATTCCACACAAAGATAAATGTATTCTAGCTTAGCACACAAGATTAAAAAAATAAAACTTTTTGTAGCACGGGCAGAGATTTACAATATTAAATTACGTTTTAAGACGTTTCAATGAGAGCACCGTCACCAGGTCATTTTTGTGGAGTAGGGGAATGAAATAAAGTACTGCTCAAACTGAGGCCCCGAGCGTGACGGTACTGTGCCCGTCGTTTGTTTTATTTTTTGGGAAGCCATGCAACAATCCACGCCAGGTCAAACCCCTTCGCATCTACAATATATCTATCTCCTCCACTTTTATTATGCGCACAGCCAAGGTGTGGAATTCTCTGCCTGCGTCTGTATTCCCACCCACATTTAACCCGCCTGCCTTCAAAGCAAGAGTGAACAGGCATCTTCTGGGCACGCTCGTTCCATCATAGATCTCATCCATCGCTTTCCATCAGGCGAGATCGAGGTCAAAAACAGGCCCATATTGTAATAATAAAAACAAATAGATAAGGTAGTTGACCGGTCAATGTGGCGACACTTGGGGGAGGCCTATGTCCAGCAGTGGACGTCTTTCGGCTGAAATGATGATGATGATGATGAAGGTAGTTGACACAATCGACGTGAACGAATTTCATCTCGTGTCCTGATCGGGATTCCCCTCAGTTTGACCAGAGCTTCATTTCCGCGGAGCTGAACACTACTTCTTTCAAATGGATCCATAAACATGGGTTCCCCTATGACTATGTCGTTGACAATTCGGAGAAACATAGATTTTCTTTAATTCCCAAATTAGTTTGTGATATTTTAATAACAATAACATCACGAGCTTGTCCTATCTGTTAAGCGTATTTCTGGACGTGCATAAAAGGGTAGAGTAGGTATTAACGCTGCTTATTATAAAACGCTAATTTGCTTATCCACGGAGTGGAATCACATTAAGGCACTGCGAACACCAAAGGGAATAGTAATTCTTTTATATTCTCGTTAGCGTGTTCACGTTAATTCTTTGTTTTTGATTGTTCTTTTGTGAGGACATAATGATATTATTTTATAATTAATGTCCCTGGTCGGTCTCCATACTGAGAAGTACAGAAAATTGAGAACATCGTTTATTTATTTCTTTGTGTTTTCTGACAACAGTGGTCTCGAACCTACCGATTTTTCGGTATTTCTATGGGCTCTGTTCTACCGAAATACCGAAATATAACGATTTTTCTACGATTTCAGAGTACCTACATGGAAATTAACGAAACGTTAAACGCATATTTTCACATAATTAATCTTTTGAAAACAAATCAGCGAAATAGGCTGTCTACATGCAAAACGACTATATAATACAGCTAATTGTTATGATTTTGAAATTAATTTCAAGATGACCGCGGCTATGGCCAAAGAATATTGGTATAAAAAAGAATTATACCTATGTATGATTGTTATAAATTAGTCTGTAAGTTTTTTTTTTCAATAAATAAACGAGTTTGATTGACTATTGTATTTTTTTTTTGCAAATACCGATTTTGGGTACAAATATACCGATTTTAGCTGGCAACTCTACCGATCTCGATCTATGACGTTCGAGACCACTGTCTGACAAGTACGCACGACGACCATTCAAACTATACACTAGTTAATGAACGGATCTCTCACTGTACTGGAAACAAATTCAAAGCGAGGCGATGTTATACTGGAAATGTATAGTTTGATATGTCGCCATGTGTACCTACACTCCACAGTTTCACATTTCTCATACAAAATCGCTTTCCCAACAGCTCGAAAGGCTCCATTCGTTCAACCCAAAGCATACAAGATTGGTGCACAGCGGCAAATCATGGCAGACAAGAGTTTTCGCCGAAAACAGGGTTTGTAGCATCCCGGGAACACCTACCTCACGTGGGTGCAGTTGCTTTAATGGAAGTAGCCCAGACGGAAAGATAAACTAAACCCATTTTGAGTATGGTGTTCCCGAATAGTAGTACCTATAATAATTTTAATTTCTGTGCCCTTTGCGCTTGCGCTTGTACTTATTAATCACTCTCCTCATCGTCACCTGCCTAGCCTTTTCCCAACTATGTTGGGGTCGGCTTCCAGTCTGAATACCAGTATTTTACATGGAGCGACTGCCTATCTGACCTCCACAACCCAGTTAGTACTGGGTAATACGATACCCCTTGGTAAGACTAATTGTCAGACTTTTTGGCCTACCTGTAATGACTGCCAAATAACTTCAATTGACAGCCGGGACCAACTGCTTAACGTGCTTTCCGAGGCACGGAGGAAACTAGGTATGTAATGGGGACTATATTTCTTGTCACCAAAATTTATATTTATCATCAAGTTGTATCACCGAATAAATAGATCTATCGCCACGATGTATGTTCGTTCTCAGATATACAAAAAGTGTTCCCAGGTATGAATTATCAAATTAATGTTAATATAATGTGTAAAATAAGAGATGGATTACCAATAACATTGTAGTGCACTAAATGAATATAAACTTCGTTCTTATAATAATAGTTTCATTATTTAAATAATAGCTTTGTGCTCAGAATGGTAGATCTGTCACCAAATAAATCGATTATCGATCCCTGATTGCGACTCCTTTTTATAAACCATTCAGAAGTAGGAGCCCCGCGAAGCGGGGCTCCGTCGACCGGGTTTCCCTTGACTCGGATGCAAGAGCATAACAGTTCAATTTCTGGTGGTAAAAAATAAATAAATTTGGTTTAAACGATAAAATGGGGATTAATTTTGGTGATCATTTACTAATTTTGGCAGTCAAAAGTGTTTTTGTTGCCTTTACATTTTGCTAAATCTGGTGGTTCGTTAATTGTATGCCGAAATTTTATTTAAATATATTTATACTACTTGTGGAAATTAAGATCCTTGGAGAGAGTCTAATAGTTAACTGGACATATGCCTCAGTAGTAGACTCCTTTGGTTGAAACGATGATGACGACAACCCTACATTTTTTTGGAACTTTATGAAATTATCTAGTGACATAATATAATATGATTTATTGGTGATCTTTTTAAATTATTTTGCTTAAATACTTATTAGGATAAACCTTTTATATTACATACAAAAACATTTATTTGGTACTAGACCCTATATCTTCATGATTTTAGGTGATTTATTGTAGAATTGTTTTTATATCATATCGTTATACGTTTTTATATTGTTTTTATATCAAATCTACTATTTTGCGGGCAAACCTTATTATTTAAGGAACGCAAAACTAATTAAATTGGTGATAGCTTAAATGATACCCGTATGTAATGGATGATGGTCACCTATTCACAGACTAACCTAGGCAAGCACGGCTTAAAGATCGACCTGAGCGGCTGTTATTATTTAGCCACGAGCTCCTCACTCTAATCACTCTCCTACGATTTTGATTAAATTCTTACTTAAGTATGTATTTAAATTTAATTTATGATTTGTTGATAGGAGTTCTAGCAGACAACTAAATATTTAAGTAAAATTTAAACTAACAACTACAGTTAAGAATTTAACCTAATTTACTAACAAAAATTGTCATATTGAAATAAAAATCAAAAATTCAAGTTAAATTATTTTTTTAACTAACATCTTAAATTAAGAAACTTTACTGACGAGTAAGTACCTACTAACAAAAATACTTTAAATAAAATAGAATCTAAGTTATTTTCTCTTGTGTTTTGTTAGAAATAAAAGGCTTTTATTTATTTATTTGTTGATAGAGCGGCAACAGAAACACACACTTTGTGATAATTTTAACTGTCTACCTTTTATGGATCATGTGATATAGACAGACGGACGGACGGACAATGGAGGCTTAGTAAAGGGTCTTGACGGTTACCAATCGGATACGGAACCCTAAATATGGGATATTTACCATGTTTACTGTTTATTCTGACTAGAAACAGACTAGGTAAGTATTAAAAAAATAAAACCTTTTAACAGTTCTCTATTTAGTTGTGTTTGAACTAGCATAAATACAAGTAAAACCCGGCATTACAATACTATAATGAACACTGGCCTATAGTACTCGAAATCCAAAGTATTTACCCCCAAAACTTATACTTATTGTCACTTACGGGATATCTTCCGTGATTGTTATTTATTTTGAGTTCCCGAATCAGAATCAGAACCAGTTCCGAATCAGTTGATATCGGGAACTCAAAATAAATAACAATCACGGAAGATATCCCGTAAGTGACAATATAAGTTTAGTTTTAAACCATGAAAGCTTAAAACAGTATTTACTACAACTGAATAACGTAATTCTAATTGTGTATAAGTTCCTCTTTACAAACAGCTAACAGTTATTTCATCCAAGGGACTAAATATATTCGCGTTAAATCGCATTAATACGTAAATGGAATCGAGTCCGCTTGGGATAATGTTGGCGACATCGGTCCAATCGGATTGGTTAGCGGACCGACCACCCAGATAAACGAATTTGGTTCTAATTAGCATTCTGCCGATGTCGTCGGAAATGTTTGAAAAATCCAACCGGTATCGAAGTCCTCTATTTGAATGCGAAACTCCTTTATTGCATAAAAAGGAAAAATTCTTTGAAAATCAGTCCGCCGTTGAATTTTATCTGATTCGCCATTGTTTGATTTTTGGACAGGAATGTCGAGTACAAAGGCACATAATTGAAAATTCGACTCAGTTATTGCCAAACTAGGATCACAAAACCTGTTTGTTGGGGTGGCTGCTACGGCGTAGCAAACGACATATTTGCTACGATTGCTACGCTGTCGTAGCAAATGATCAAATCAAATCAAATTATTTATTGCTTTGCAAACATGGGTAAAATAATTGGTACATAGAAAATGTTGTCATAGAAGTTAGTTTTCAATGTTCTGCCGTCACATGGGCATGCACATCATAATCAATTAATTAAGATATACATATTTATAAAATTACCATTTCAGAAATGATTAAATCAGATAGATGTAATATATTTTAGGAGGAGCTCAACAACAACAACAGCCCATAACGTCCACAGCTGGACATAAGCCTCTCCCATGATGGGAGGAATTTGCTGTAATCTCCACGCTTGGCAGGCGGATTGGAGATCACAGTGATGAAAGACTAACAGAAAACTCTGCTGCCCATTCTCTGGTCTACGGAGGCGCAAGGTGTTCTGCCTCAGACATTAGCCGCCTTATACGACACCCGTGAGTGTAATGGGTTGGTTCTATTCTACTCTGCCGGATACCACACGGCGAAGAGGAGCTCGTGGCTAAATAATAAAAGCTGCCCAGGTCGATTTTCAGGTTAAGCCGCTCTGGCCTGGGTTGGCCTATGGTGATGATGATGAGATGTACTAATAAAGGGTGCAAATAGACTCTTAACGAAGCCGAAAGGCACTTGTTTTCCCCGTCATTGCGATTATTTTTTTTGTTCTAGACCATACCTGGGAACCTTCTAGTTACCGAGATATTGGGGGTCAAAGTTGCAACTTCTTCAAACATTTTTTTTAATACATGTTTTTAATGGAAGATTTTTACTTTAAACACCTCCACGACCCCCGTACCGGATGGATTGAATACAATCCATCCATCAGCACAATGTTGCGAGTGCGTTACATTGAGTTTTACTGTAAAACGTGATTTTTCACCCCCAAATTTTTTTGCGTAGAGTTACTTAGTTTGATGTGCAGAATGCTTGGTTGACAGTTTCGTGAAGGGTTTGTTTACACCTTGTATTTTTAGTAAATATTGGTCGAGTCCAGCCTTTCCCAAAGTGGGCGATAACGCCCCCTTGTGGGCGCTGCAGGCCTAAAGGGGGCAGTAAGGGACCCAGAAAAAAAATGGGAGCGTTGTGTAAAGTCTTAGGGGGCGATTTGTAATTTCATCAAGTTAACTCTTGTGGGTTAAAGTATAAGTCACGTTTAGAACGAATGTTTAATCTCCGCTAATATAGCTCACAATAATTGATTTAATTTGAAGTTATATTGGTTTTTAAGTAGGTGAATAAATGGGGGCGCTAAAATAGTACATTTTGATACAAGTGGAGAAAGTTTGTTATTGCATTCGAGGCGGAATTATAACGAAAAATGTTTTTGAGCCGAGAACTGCAATAACAAATGTCCACGTGTATCAAACTACGTTTTTCAATACACTTTTGAAGAAATAAAATAAAATATAACGAAAAATATTTTTGTCACGAACTAGGAAACTATGATTTTAATTTTCTTTTTTTTCGCGCTCTGCTTTCGCCAGGTTGAAGGAGTGGCAAAGGTATGAAGCCGTTAGACAGCCTAATATAAAAAATAGATTTATTTTATGTTTTGAATTCAGAACACAAATAAATGTTAATTTGTGAATATAAATAACTATTACTTTTTAATAATCATGTTTATCTATGATATTCTATTATAAACACAATTTTAATATTCAAAAAATATTTATGCCGTAATGACGCGTAGTGCTTTGCCGAAATAAAAAAAAAACATTAATCTCAGACTATAGGCATTGAACCAATTTGGACTAAGTATAGATATAGTTATCTGTGGCAATTTTCATTCCCGCACACGTGCGGGAAAATGGAAAAAAACGCATACGTGTGAAATACATTGCAAGTTGTACCTAATCGTAGTGCGTTATGGACCAGTTTTCGAGGAAGTGTATTGAAAAATAATTTATTCTCAAAGTGGGCAGTAGACAAAATAAGTTTGGGAACCCCTGGCTCTAGTCGAATGAACGTAACCATATTTTGTTTTAATTTCAGTGCCGGTCATCCCCCGCTGTAGGTCCGGCGGTCTCTGCATAACTAGCGCCGCCTGCCCCATGAGCAGAATCATGGCCAACGACATAGACTGTATGATGAAAGGAAATGACAACGTGTGCTGTAAGGTGGACCGTAAAAAAATCCCAATCAATTTGTTCCTTGATTACAATTAATAATCTAATTGTATCCTATAATTTTTTTATCTTTGTTGTAATAACTGCCAATAAATAATAAATCAAATAACTCTAATTTTCTTCAACACATTTTTGATGTCGTGTCTCTTTCACGTCAAGCGAGATCAATATCTATTCAATATAATATGAAGGTATTCAGGTGCCTCCTACAAAGCGTAGCTTAGAGCGCTTCCATAGTTCGTGTCTATCAGACCGTATGAATAAGACAATATGCGCGGCTCCGTTTAAGTGGGAATCGAGGTATCTTCTCCTTTGGGACTGCTTCGAAGAGCTACCTGTCTGCCAACTTCGGAGATATCTACTGTATTTGTTTTTGTATAGGTTACGGCAACCTTCAGCATGCTCTGGTTTTGTTTTGCATATCTAAATTGAAATTCTTATCTTCATATCTAAGCAAGATTTCTGGGATAGCAAAACACACGTTGAAACAGAAATCTTTTTCATAAAAATGTTTTCCCAAGTAAAATACATAGTTTGTAAGTCTTACACAAACTCGCTCCACGGAACGTTGGTAAATGTTAGACTCGATGCTTAACGACATAATCTGACGTCGCACTGTTATCCAAACCTGACTAATGAAGTTTAGTTAGGCTGGCTCGTGCGATCCAATCTCCCACCAGGCCTAATGCTGTGCCCTAAAGAATTGTACATACTGGATGTGTTCAGAATGGGAAACGTAAAAACGTCAAACCTGAAAGGTACGTTCAAATTATTTTTAAAATGGCATTGGAAGTTCTTTATTTAAATGTTTTCCGACCGGGTTTTGTTTTCTGGGTTGGTACTAGTATTACCTTTCTCTTATTTCTCATATTTATAGTCGTCAATAGTTACAATTTATGTTCGGCCCGTTCAGGGACATGTTTGGGTAGGTATAAGGCACCCGTCTCTGGAGGCACGTAGAACAAAGTACAATCAGCTTCGATTGTTTGTGTGTTCTGTAAAGGCCAAATGAAACAAAATCAAGAAACTACAGTTAGGTAATTTTATTTAGGGTTTATCAGTGACAAATTATTTCTCCCTTCACCAAACGCTTTCACGGATGAAATTAAATTATCTCCGCTACTTCAAAACATGTAACGGTTTAAATTCATTTTATAAAGTTAAAATACAAAAGTCACCATCCTCGTGAAAGATGAAAAATTGTATTGTGTCTCCAGCTGGGACGGTGCCGTTTCTAGTTAGGAAGAGTGTTGGGTCTAATTCAGCTCGCTCGGATATTGCAATTTCCATCCAGCTCACGCCCACTGCGTCTCCCTTCCATTTCGTTTCATATTGCGTTGCAGTAACAACACTTGACGTTTATGAATCTAATTTTGAAGGTAATACCACAATCTGATTATCAAACTAGTGCTTTGTAGATTTCCAGCAGAACGAGGTGGAATTACACTTTGACGTCATTACTTGCTGTTTCCGAAAAGTTATTAGAGTTCACATACGTACTCATAAGATGGAAACTGTTTGCTCCACTAGTTCAAACAACGCCAGTATTTGTTTAGGTTCTGTACTACATAGGTTGTCATACAATAGGTATGGACGTTCCGTCGCTCCACAAAAGATTTTCCTCAACAACAGGCCACCGCCGACCCTTTTAATGAAAAAAAATTAGAAGCTTTGTAATATTTTTAATTTTATTCACAATCCGTGTATTGTTCTGTGAGGCGAGGGTCGGCCGGAGGGCACACCGCTGTTATAATATTCAGCCTCCATACCACAATGTTTTATTTAGCCATCTCGGCGGCTTCAATATTCATCACTGTACTCCGAGCCCTCTTAGCTCCTGAATAAAATACTCTAGGCATCTCCACGTCTACATTTAGGCTTTTGGTTCATTTTTAATATGGAAGGCAATAGTTATACACATACCAGAGTATAATAACTCCTCATTTAATAATAGAACAAATAAATTCAAATAAATAAGAGAGTACTATAAAACTGCTAAATAGAATTTTAAGTAAACACCGCCTTTAAAAAAGATTCACAGCGAGCTCTGAAAAATTGCGTTAACCCGGAAAGTAGCGCGACATTTTAAAAGATAAAAATATTCAAGCAAATAGCGCCCATTAAGAGACAGTAAGCACAAAACTTATGCGAACAAGAGTCAGTCGGCGAGCAAAATGGACATTTGTTGAGTCCGAGAGCCGTTGAACGTTCGCGGAGGAGCCGAGCTGCCGAAGACGACTGAGCGAGACGTGACCGAACTTTTTAAGTCATGCCTCTTTTACATCTCCATCCTTTAATATTAAATGTGTTTGAGTTAAAACGGCTTATTTCTTTAATTTTCTTTTAAACTCCTCCCTTGAAACTTGATAGGCACGCAGTGAAACAAATTCAATTAGGATGATGAACCTTTTTAAAAGCATTTCATTTCTGTTTTATAAATCGTTCACTCTAATTTTTTGAGGCAATTTTTCAGTATTTAAAACTTGGAGGAAAATATTTGTGCGACCTAGTTACAAATACCTACCTTGAGGTATTATTTTGTGCATGAAGAGTTAAAATCACAGGGTGAGATAAAGTTCAAGAAGATATTTCCGGAATAACACAGCTTCCGTGAAGCTCTGTGACCTGTTACATTTGTTTCATATTCCGCACGACTCCCTTCTGATTACATTACGTTCGCGGTAAATCACTTGAGGTGATGTCTGCAGCTGACGTAGGTTACCTCGCAAAATGTTGGGAACGAGCCCCAACTTGTTCTCAAAATTCCTTCAGGACTTCGCTAAACGCTATTGGTATCAAAGTGTCAGCTCAACCGAGCAACCGCAAGCCCCTTAGCGTCGGAGAAGTTAGTGTCGGCCCGACTTGTACCTCTGTCTACGTCGCTAGTTGATTACTATTCCACTTCGAAGCCGGCTGCACGTTCCATCTCTTAATTTAATAAGATATTTCACAGTGAGCGCACAGTGTACAGCGTTGAATGTTTTCGGTTGTTTCGAGTCGGCGGGCCTGTGTGCTGAGGGCTTTACCGCAAACATTGGCTGACGTAGCGAAGATGTGGCTACACGAATTGACACCATCCCGTCGTTAACAAGATGAGATGAACTTTATAGTTCTTAATATAAGATTTATGCCTGGAGTTTGGAACCACAAGTCGCTTTGAAGGATAGAGAGGTGTGAGGGTTTCTAGCGTAGGTTCTGATCACAATTAACACAACCATGAACACGTAGATAGATTTACTTCTAAGCACTAATTATACCATTGTATGAGATATTATACTACAGAGCCTAAACATATAATACACTTTCTGTAATACTTTTATAAATTAATTAATCTTGTACTTAAAAAAAAACGAATGTGAAGTTGAACTCTTCTGTATCGATTGTGCTAACTCTGTGACTAAACATCACTATTACTTTGAGAAGGCCTACCCAGCCTCCACATAACGAAAAATACCCTACAATAATGCACAATACATACACCCGTTAGGCTTAGGCATCAAACACAAAGAAAAAAAAGTGGTCAAAGGTGAAAAGAATTTGGAATAAGCGGCACCTACAGGCGCAGATCAAAGAGCATGATCACAAAGAGATCGAAGGACACGCGGCTTTGCTCGGAGGCTTTCAATCGAAACCTTCTGAAGAACGTAGAATTGCCCTGATCGACGCTTCTCGGATACCAATCATGGGTCTGTCCCGATTCCGTCGCAGATAATATTGGTTAAATCGGTCTCTTTTGCGTCAAAGGACGTTTGATGTGAGAACACTAATTAGTTACTTCGATTTTATAGGTTTTATTTTCTCTGGATACGCTGTACCTATTTGTTTAATTTCATCGAATACAGAAGTTAAATAACATCCTGTAATGATTACAACATCAAATGGAAATTACGACAATTTCAG
Organism: Xestia xanthographa; assembly: GCA_905147715.2. Classification (NCBI taxonomy): domain Eukaryota; kingdom Metazoa; phylum Arthropoda; class Insecta; order Lepidoptera; family Noctuidae; genus Xestia; species Xestia xanthographa. The sequence continues at coordinate 8,880,549 of LR990655.1, forward strand.
TCCGTGAACGCTCATTGATGAACATTTAGTTGACAAATGGATTGGTGGTCGCTGTTTGTTTTTATTTCACGCACGGATACATCGTTCATAAAATGATGTTAAAGGTTGACTGGTAGAGAATGCCTTGTGGCATTAAGTCCGCCTATGTAACACTCTTGTACATGAAGTTTAAATAAATAAATGTTCCCTTCTCAACCGATCCCAGCTTAGAAGTAAAGTATTTTGGTGAACATTTAATTACCAACCAAGTCTGCAAACAATGTCGTCAGTGGGTGACACAGCGCTTTTGTTAGGTCATCACGTTGGTAGGAAGTTTGGCAACGGTCGACGGTCGGACGAAGGGGCCGCATCAATCAAATTTTGACATTCGATTTTTTCCGTCCGCCCCTGCCTGCGGGATGATGTAGGGATAACTTTTTGAAGTATTGTCACTTTTATTATACGAACGTCGAGCTTATGTTCTGACAGGACTCAGGACAAAATTGAGCCAAAGTAATGTAAGTTTCCGAAGAAGAATTCAATAGATGTTGTTGTTATAGGTATCTTGTCGATTCGTGTTCAATTTCTTTGGGAAATTCGAGGTTATTTTCCGTCCTTTTATCTCTTAGATCAATTTTCTTGTACAATTACAGAATAGTTATAAAATGTTAAAGTGAGGTTTTCACCTTCTAAGTTGTTTATTTACACACATATCGAAATTGAATGTTCGCTGTTACAAGATCAAAGGTCTCATTATCAGTAATAAGAGCATACCTAATTCAGTATTTAATAAAATGATAGCCGAGGTAATCAACAAAGGGGCGGGCCTGTAATCCGGCCCGTCCTGGGCTCGCACGTAAATCACGGGCGCGCGACGCAATTTATCGCTTTGGCCCCACATTCGCACACGCACACGAATCGCTTTTTATTGCGTCATAGATACCAGTATTCAGGCATAGTGAATATAATTTACTATCCCTGGAACGACAGCTTTCAAGACATCTCGCGATACCAATATAATATTAGTTCTCGTTCCAGATTTTCTGGAAGACTGGTTTTCGTAAGGATGAGAACTAAGAATATAACTAAGAAATGAATACATTTCAGATTACGACAAAAACCAACAGAAAGTACATAAATTACAAGCTTAAAAAATTAATATAAATATACATTTCATCCGTTTTGGTGTTGGGATAAAAAAATATTAAAAGAAAAAATATAATAGCATTTCGTAATGTATATTTTTATGACAAACGACCTGTTATCTAAGGATAAAAGCGTTGTAAATATTTGTAAATGGAACGACATTCTTTAATCTCTGGCATTTTTTGGGAAATAAATAATTGTCTACAGGTAATTGTACACCTGTCTTGAAAAAGGACTTTGTTAGGAAATATAATACGTTTTATTTTTTACAAATAAGATGAGCTTCTTATAGTAAGTAACTATAGAAACCAGCATTCACTGACGAAGATTAAACTTTGCTACTAAAGGAATAAAAAATGAACTGTGTTACTATCGCTTAAGATTTAATTTTAATGGAAAAAGGATTATTGCATATCACGCAAAAATGTAAGAAATCAAATCTCGAAAAAATATTAAAGTTGTACCCTCTCGCCGAGACACTCCAAGGCCAGGGCGACTGCGAGAGTGTACAACCAAGCTTCGGTGTTCCTCCATTGGCTTTACAATATCATATTCGCCCTGTCTCGGAATGTCTCGGCGTAAGTGTACGCCACCTTCACATTTTTTTTATAGTAATAATTTGCGTTTCAATAAAGAAAGACTACGCTAACTATAGATACAAAACTATTGAAAAACACCTGATCCAAACCGGTAGCACAAAAAAGGCATACAAAGAGCTGAAACCAAACAAAACTTGGATCGAAGGGCTAAAACGAGGCGAAATAACAAAAAACAATCGCAGCGACGTCATCAGCATCGCAACCGAGTTTTACAAGAAATTATACAGCACAAAGGAGCCTAAAGACACCAACCAGGAAAACCAAGGTACCAATGAAGGCAACGAGCTAAATAGACCCCAAATAGAAGAAAACGAAGTCATAGAGGCATTAAATAAACTGAAACCAGACAAAAGCCCGGGCTCGGACAATATAACCAATGAAACTCTAAAAATAGCTGCCCCTATACTAGCCGTACCCTTTACGAATCTATTTAACTTCATCCTCGAATCTGGAGAGACGCCCGCCCAATGGTCTGAAACTAACATAATTTTGTTATACAAAAAAGGAGATCCAAAAGATGTAGGAAACTACAGACCAATTAGCCTACTACCGAGCACATACAAGCTATTTTCTACAATCCTCACCAAAAAAATTAGCTTTACATTAGAAAAGAGACAACCCATTGAGCAAGCAGGATTTAGAAAAGGCTTCTCTACAATCGATCATATTCACACACTCGAGCTCCTTATTGAGAAATACCAGGAGAAAAGAAGACCGCTGTACTTGGCATATATAGATTATAAAAAAGCATTCGACTCAGTGTCACATAACTTTATTTGGGAAACTCTAAACACAGAAAGTGGAAAAAGAATACATACGAGTAATTAAAAGCATATATAACAACAGCAAAAGTAGAGTTAAACTAGAAACAGCCGGTTCTTGGTTCCCTGTTACAAGAGGCGTAAGACAAGGGGACCCACTATCACCTATGTTATTTATAGCCACATTAGAATCAATTATAAGTAAGCTCGACTGGAAAAAACGCGGCATAAAAATAAATAATGAATATTTAAATCACCTACGTTTCGCCGACGATCTGGTGCTGATATCAGAGAAAGGAGAGGAACTACAGTACATGGTAGAGTCATTAAACGAAGCCAGTAAGTTAGCTGGCTTAGAAATGAACCTCTCTAAAACCATGTTAATGACCAACAGCACCAAGGTACAAATATCTGTCGACGGTGAGCCTCTTCAACATACCGAAAAATACATCTACCTGGGTAAACAAATTGGCTTCGACAGCCAAAGCAACTACCAAGAGGTCGAACGCAGGGCACAGCTAACATGGAATAAGTACTGGAGCTTAAAAGAAATATTTAAGAGTTGCATGCCAACTCACCTGAAGACCAAGGTTATGAACTCTTGCCTCATACCATGCCTGACCTACGCCTGCCAGACGTGGAAGTTCAATAATAACATAAAAAACAAAATTAAAACCTGCCAACGCGGAATGGAGCGCAGTATGTTAAATATTATATAAAAAAAATACATAAAATTAGACATACAAAAATACGAAACATCACAAAAGCAACAGACGGCCTGGCACAAGCACTTGCACTAAAATGGAAGTGGGCTGGGCACGTAGCACGTCTTCAAGACCAGAGGTGGACAAAAAGTGTGACGGCATGGAAGGGACCAGTAGGCAAAAGAAAAAAAGGGAGACCCCGCAATAGATGGGAAGATGAAATAAAACACACAGCGGGTCCAAACTGGATGCAAAAAGCAAAATCCAGAGAAGACTGGAACACCTTGGAGGAGGCCTTTACCTGCGGAGGGGTTCTTGCGGAATAATAATGCTATGAAAAAAAAAAAAAAAAAAACTAACACTAAAAACAAATTAAACTTTATGCTACTAACAAAATACTTTGTAAACTTTAATAATTCTGTAAGAAATAAAAGGCTTTTTTATTTTTATTTTATTTTTATTTATTTTAAAAGATTGAACTTAACATCTCACTGGTCAGTGGACAGGTACTTATCACGTATTTTATGTTTGTCCGAAGTACCGCATGCCATATCCCAGAGGTCCGCAGTATGCATAAACAAACATTCAAACCTGGATTTACGAGCACAGCCACCTCAGGGAGTTGTCCTGCCGTCAGCATCCGGCTTCCCAACTACGGAACTGCTCAACATTTACACAAACTGGATGAGCTACGTTCCACCGTCCGAACCGGAACAGAATGAAAAATAAACCTATCAAAAAGTTTGACGATGAATAAAGGGGAGAGCGGGCCACTCTGAACAAATTTCTCGCATTCCGTCCGCTATATTTTTTAAAAGGGAAAGTTAACGCTTCGGCCATTTATCTCCATAATTCCGAGACAACTACAATACCTACGTTTGTGGCTTGAAACTTTTGAAATTGTAATTAGCGCACTCTCGTTACTGAGTTTTCTCTATTGTGTGTATTGTACTGGGTTTGAAGAGGAAATACGGGAACAAAAAACGCTTGTTTCAAGGGAGAATAATATCCATTTTACAATAGATTTGTTTCCGCTGAGAGCTCTACTGTTAAATAGAACAATGAGTTGGTATAGTGGGCAGTTAAAAGCTTATTTATTTCACTTTTACCTACCGCAGAAGAAATATATCTGCGTAAGTTGGTACTTTACTTGAGATTATTTGTGTGCGAATATATTGCCGCCCCTTGATATAAAATCGAAGATACTTGGTGTCCGTAATAATTCTTGGAGTTGTTGAGGACTTACTCCACTTATTGATGGACTGTGTGCGGTATGAGTCTGAGAGAAATGATTTGTTTAGGGTCTTGAAGTTGAATAGACTTGAAGTAGGCACATTCAATAAAATTTTGGCTCAACCAAATAGTGATGATGCGAAGAGTCTGTTCAGGTTCATGGCCCAGATATGATTAATATGTATTTAGGGTACGATGGGACTGGCATACGCAATGCGGTTAAATGTCCCCAAATAAATAAAGAGAAAAAAAAAAAAAAAAAAAAAAAAAAATAATTCTTTTACTACGATTTTATGGGTTGGCTAGGTAATAATTTATGCCCCAGACCCTTCTGTGGTCGCAGATCAGTGTGTGAGAGGAAGATAAACATACAGGGTGACACCTGCGGGACACCTGCGTTCTTATGATGGAAATGGGTACACGTACGCAGTGATTTATTTTCGCATTAACTTGTAAACGGTTTTTAACCACAACTAACATTTCCACCACTTTTTTATAAAAACAAAATATAATGCGCTTATCTATATTCATTTAAAAAGTAGTTCACTTTGTAGTAAGCATGTTATCAAATTGCAGGCAAAATTAAACTCATCAAGCACCACAGGGGTAAACACGCGAGCGGGTAGAGTCAGCAAGTCAAACTCGGCCAGCATCTACACAAGTAACAGGTAACTTTATATGGAAACTTCGTGTTGGTAGTGTGTTGTTCTAGTTTTTGTGCTAACGGTAGGTACGTATATGTGTGTTGACACTGCATAATAAATTTGGAAACGCTAAGTTCTCTGTACAAGTTTGAAAATAGAATTGAATTCGTGTTTGCTGTAATTTATTTTCAGTGCAGGCACAAGAACGTAGTTCTTTGAGGCAGGAAATTGTGGGAGGTAGTTAAATGTAATTTGGAAAACTTTACGAATAATTTGATTAAATCAAACTGTAGTTTTCGTTTGCCACATGTGAAGTTTAATAAAAAAACAAAAAGGAGTACTTTAAACGAAACATTTCACTTTATTAAAAATTCTTATGAATAACGTCCTCAAATCTAACCAACTTCCGGTTTTTACTGTAACCGGCTTACATGTCATATCAAAAAAGCTAAAAAGGCATGTTTTCGAATGTCGGCTTCATCCGGAATTTTGTAATTGCCCACACAAGCGGAACAAAAAATTGGATCAGCACAAATGCACGGAACGGGTTCAACGAAAAATATTATAGTCTACATCATCCTACACGACCCTCGTTACGACAATATATACTTTTCTTCCATTCTCCATATTAAGAATATTAAAATGAGCAAACAAGACGAGCATGGGGGCGTGTAAGCATAGCTGAGAATATTCATGAGCTGAATGTGGGACAACGGGGAAAGTTTCCACACTTTGAAATATTTAGGAATCTTTGATTAGCTTCCTTAAACATTTACCGTGAAATTTTCTAGTGGTTCACATTCCTGTTTAATTGTTGAACAAACTCTTTTTAACAAGTTTTATTTCACTGAGTAATAAAGTTTACAAGTAAATTGTTATGTTGTGAGAAGAAAACTCTGAAGTGTTCCGTGGAAGTGCAAGGAATAACAAAGACTTGCAAATGGCTACAATAACAGTGTAGCGCTACGTAAAGAAATCGCGTTTCTCTTGTTTACTGTCGGGTCTGCAACTAAATTAGAATTTAGAAACAACAAGATTTAAACGAACATGAATTAACTGGAAAACACAACCTTTCCTGCGACATAATTTAAATTATTATTTTTTCAGGGGAAGCATGGAGACTACATATTTTTAAAGTTGAATTTAGTTTTTCAACAGGATGGAATTCATTACTGTGTTTTCCTTATAGTGACAGTACTTATGTACAATTATCTATGTAAATTGAAAAGTGATTGAGTATCTTCTACGATAAGTCAAGTGGGATAACAATTCTAAACTAAAATAAGTGTGTTACTTAGATCGGATTTTACAACAATGATTCTTGACGCGATCAGCATACCGCATTTAAGAGCTGTCAAGACAACGTCATAATTGCTACAGAATATTGTCGTGACGATTAATTTATCGTTGGCTTTTAGTTGGCAAAAGTCGTTGACGACAGTAATTGCGTCGTCCTATGTGTGAACACCTCTATTTCAATACACAAGCCACGACACTTAAAACTACACGATTATCTGTCGTCACGACAAAGTGGGAACGCGGCCTAACACTTCATGAACTTTAGTTTAGATGTACTGATCACTTTATTGGTGATATCCGTCTTTATACTTCGCGGCATATCCAAATCTTTTTCTCCGTCGTGTCGATGATTCCCTTTTTCCAAATATGAAACTAAGTGTTGCGACCTCTTTTATATTTATCTATGGTTTTTTACTCGTTTTACATTTGTTGACAAATAAAATTAGTTGTCAGCATTGAGCTATTACTACTACGTATAGAGAAGACAGCGCGAACAAAATCTGTGCGCAGTGCGGCGCGTGCGGGGGCGGCTAACCAAGTAGGTATATATGTAATGCTGTGGCGAGCAAGCGACTGAGTAAACTGCAGCCAGCTGACAGCAGTTGAACGGAGCACAGATTTTGCTCGCGGTGTCTTCTCTATACGTAGTAGTAATAGCTCAATGGTTGTCAGTGACTCATAATTTTATTGCAACTCTAAAGTACAGTCCACAATTTTCCCTACACCAAGGGGCTATTTCACGATGTCCGAATAGCCACTACTTAATCAAATATAACAGCTCACTACTAGGACCCATTAATATTAATATTTATCCGTGGTGCTAGGCAACTGGGCCTATCCCAGTTGTAAACGTCCCTTTGTGCCTATTGGCCTTGTTTAGTTCTGTCTCCTGCTGATATGGAGGGAAGTGGAAATTACGGTTTTTTCCTACTCCTCCACTATACTTTTCTGATTAATTTCGTTGCGGGATCCAAGACAGTTAAATTGATTCTCTGGGACTTCGTCGAGCTTCATTGTCTCGGCGCTTTTCTGGTGGTCGCCACTGTTGATTCTGGCTTTCAGGAGTTACAGTGGTTTGGGAATAGTGTGGCGGGCTTGTCCCAAAATAGCCACTACTTACCGGATAAATTCAAAAATGGAACAGAATTTGTATGAAATTACTTGCCAAGTAAGTTAACGGGAACTTAATCGTAGGTGGTGAAACATGCCTTTAGTATTGTACAAATAAGCCGAAAGATAAATGAGTGCATAGGTACCGAGATACTGAATAAAACACCGTCAATCTCCACTCGCGGCAAGCTGTAAATAATTCCGGCTTATAACTCGCATGTCTCTAACAATGGGCCGCTCCATCCGTTTGCGCTATGCCTGGCGTAAATAACTAAATACATAAAACTGTACGTTTTACTCTTTGATTAATTACTGCAGAAAATGGGAACGTAAAATGTGTCAAATTATATGGTACTGGTATTTTTTAACAAGAACTAGTCCTGATTAATTAGTACGTTAAATATTACTTCAGTAGTTAACTGTAAAAAACTTTTGCTGAGTAGTGAGGAGTGATCTCTACTGTTAGCAGATTACTGATAGAAAATATTTTGTTATGAGAGAAAATAATGCTTCTGTAGATCACTCACCATAAAACTATATTATAATCCTTAACTTTTTGTGTTCTTAGAAGCATCAACATTTATTTCATACGCTGTTAAAACAAACATGATTAGGTAAGCTTGGTCATAATTAGTTTCTTTATAAAAAACATATTTTAAAATGTAATCTAGCGGAGTTTGAAAATATTTTATTAATTAGCAGCAAGCAAAGGCTCTTTTTTCTCCTTTTCACGCTGCCCCTGGACGGGATACAGGTCTTTTAGGCAGTAATTTTATTAGGCTTATATGAAAAATTCAACCAACTTTTCCGAGTTAAAACACGCTGGCAATGTTTACACTGGTAGACTAATGAATAGCCTTTTTGCCTTTTTTTTTACGTTACCTACCCCTTTTTGTAAGAACGATGTATTTAAAAATTCGCTTTTAGGATTTTGTGAAAAATTGAGAATAACTGAACAATATGTACCCATGAATGAAAATCGAATTACTGAAAACTGAATTCCAGAAATATCGATTTGATAAATTGTCGCTTTGTGCAGTTTATGAATTCGAAGTCATCGTGAAATATATAATGTGTTTGAATATGTATTAAGAATTTGTGAGACAATCAGAAACTCTATGACCTTCGATACCCATCGGCAGTTCAAGGTTTTGCCCATGTTTGCCAAAGATTACCATAAATAAAAAAGTAAATGTCTTACAAAACGTTTCCTTACCAAAAAGGGTTTGTGAAAACATGCCTCTGCATTTCGTAAGAAAATAATAAGGGAAAATTCCGGTATACTCGTACAAACATATTTGACCATAAACTTTCATCGAATCGGCCAACATTGATGGAGCCCGGATATTGGGAACAAAATAAACTTTGCACAGTATTTTTACGCGCCACATAGTTTCGTACATGTAGTCCGTTCTCCGTATATCATGATCGTTTCTTCGGTGATATAGTAATGGAAGAAAAACAAAGAGTATCCGCCATTTGTCATCGTTAGGAAGTTATCACCTACCGCCCGTTACCTACTGTACTTAGCTACACTGCGCTGATTAGAGGGATAAGTCCGCAAGACCATCATTTTTCAAAGTGATGGATGACTTTTAATTTTTCATTGTGTTTTTTGTTTAATCCGACTACGGCAAAGCCAAAAGGTAGAGTTATTTAATTTAATTTATGTATGTATGTGGTATTCTGTACATCAAATTTAGCATGTATGCAATGTATTTTATTATTTTTTACTTTATTTTTTTATTTTTTATTATCATTGCGAGATTTAATGATTTTTGTGATTTTTTACTTACATTCATTTGAAAAAAATTGTTATTAATTTTATTTGATTATTGTGAACGTGGGGACTGCAGGGGTATTCTAAACTATTCGATAAGTTTCCGTGTCGGTAAGGAACCGTATTCGACAATCTCATTTCCGAGCCGAAGAACTGTCAAAACGCTATTCACAGATCCGAACGGATGCGTTTTTTTCTATCCGATAGACCGTTGTGTTTATGGGGAACGCTACAAAATGGTAGTAAATAGATGATCGTGGTAGAAAATTTAAAACAGTAAATAAAATAGGTTTATTTGAATATTTCGTTCCGTTTAAATAAGGAATATACAGCTAGTAACTTAATAGACAGCAAACGATATAAAATTATTTTATTAGTAACTAAAATAAACTTTATTTCATTTCGAATAAACCTGCTTTGTAAACAGCCTCTGTCAAACGGGCAAAGCGGAAAAACTTTTTTTTTTTAAAGTAAAACTAGTTTTCTTTTTCATATATAACTTTAAATAACTTTGTTTAAAAAGGAAAAAAATACTGCAAGTATTTGATATCAGTATTATACAATTCTTGCTATTTGCTCATTGTCAAACAATAATTAAATTTCTATGGGAATTACGGCAGATGATTGCGTGTGAGGGAAATAGGGCCTTATTTCTTCAATGAGGCCAAGGGCCATGTCGAGTGTTAGTTTATAAACCAACTGAAACCGCGGCTCGGCAAAAGGATTCGTCCTCTGTTGTCCTGCACGCCGACGGTCTCTGGCTCGCACAATCACTTAATCCATCTACCAAAGATCAAATAATGTTAACTTAAATCTAGAACGAATATCACATTTCTGTAAAAACTTTGAATTTATGTAAATGCGGATACATCAATGAAATATGGTCAATACAATAATAAAACTTCATTTACTTACTTTAGGCAGTGTTTAAAAGTTTACAGTCTTTTTATTTCACTGAAATAAGCTGGAAATATGGTTTATTTCTTCGTTTTAATTTTGATCGATATGACTCCCGATAGCAAACAGCTGTCGGAAAGATTCGAGTCTTCAAATCGAATTTGAACTGTCAAAATTATTCGGTTTCGGATTTGTGAATTGCGTTTGGAGGACATCTTCGATATCTTTGACGTTCGATTCGGTACGGAATCGAGTCGAATGGTTCTGAATAAGGCTGCAGGTGAGTCACATTTTTATTTTTTAGTTGTTTTTTTCCCACAACTGTCTGGCAGTTTGATTATTATAAGCGACCTACCCAAATGTCCTTTCTTTGGTACTGTTCGTCGTTTCGTTGAGCTTCTTTTTTTTCCACTCTGGGCGGAGCAGGAGAGAGTGTGTGTGGGTGTGTGATTGAGCTCCTTGAGTTATAAGTCGAGCTACACGTTAACTGACAAATGCTTGCACTGACTGGACAGGTCCACTCAAATCTGTATGGTTCTTTCTTCAAAAGACCATCTCAGGCACTAATCTGCATAGTCCTCATGTGAATTGAGCAAGATCATGTCTGGAGTTTAAAAGAGACTATGACCTCTCTACTTGTGTGCGTCGAACACGACTTTTAATTTGATATTGCAGCAAAACATGCAAACATTAATTGAAGTTTATTTTAATGGTTTCTCCACTATTTTAATAATGTTAACACAAAAATGAACCTGTCATGTTTACTTTTAATTTAAATATTGTTCCAACTTCATAAGCAATCGTTTAAAATAATTGCCCACCAATCAATATTGTTTTGTAAGTATGAACAGAATTCTCATTTTCATAAATTGAATGTTAAATGTTGTAGTAGTCACGTTTTCGTATTAAAACTCGTTTTAATATTTAAAAAGCCAACTGAAATGGATTGGTTCCATTTAAAACCGTGCATGCACACAGTTATACTATATATGTACAAATGCAAAAATAAGAGGAAGCGGTCTGCAAGCGTTTTCATTTCAAAAGTGATAAAAATGGAATGGGATGACCGAAAAGCATTTTGGTATTCAAATGTTCGAATGTTCGATGATTATTTTATAAAAAGAACCAAGGCTGCTGTGGCAAGCTTGTTTTTAACCATAAAGATAGAGTGCCCTGCGTGATTAATGTGCACTTGTTGTGGTCCAGCATGTGAATCGGAGAACATTCTCTACACAATCTGCCCCTGTGTGCCTCGGAGAGCGCATAATTATGTCGACATACCTAGCAACGCATAAATAGCATAATCAGCCTGTAATGTTTCCACTGTTGGGACGCATCACGTGGTCACGCGGGTTGGTATAAAGGTGGGGCGTACTTATGTTGACCAAATATGACCCGTCATCAAATTAAATTCCCGTGGGTAATTGATACGGAAATTTAATTTGATGACGGGTAACGTTCAGAGATGATAACGACAAGTAGAGAGGCGGTTGACGTCTCGTATCAAAATGACTAATTTCAGACACATCCGTTTGAACTAAACAATACAGAAAAAATCAGAATTCAGTAATTGGTTGGATGCTAAGTATATTTAACAAAAGTTTCTCTGATCTCATCTTGATAATTGATACCTATATTTCTAAAAAGGTATGTTCAGGAAACAATTAATAACGTCGGTATGTGACGAACTGACAAAGACATAGGTATAAACTAAAAAAATAGGTATAATTGAACAGAAGGTACCTATACAGACAATCACCACACACCACTTTATCATACACACACACCCATTTGCAACTCGTCATGCATACTCATCCACGGTGTACACTTATCAATCCGTAATTGCCTGTAAGACCAGGTTCTTATTTTAAAGACTAGCAGACGTCACGCGGTTTCACCCGCGTAGTTCCCGTTCTCGTGAGATTACGGGGATAAAATATAGCCTATATGTTACTCGCTGATAATGTAGCTATCCATTCCTGCAAGATTTTTTAAAATCGGTCGAGTAGTTTTCAAATCGTAACAAAACACACAAACAAATAAAAAATCAAATCTTTCCTCTATAAAATATTAGTATAAAATTTCAAAGAGCTTTCTTTTGGTTTTTGTGAATAATAAATAAATAAACTAAAAGTGGATTATTTCCGTGGATAATGATTTAGTACCTAATGGCGAAACACTCAAGACTTAGTGTGACGTAATTTAAAAGCACTTAACTATCCCCATCCGCCATTTATTACGCAGTTCCCGATAACGTCTTTAGGTAGAAAGTTTGCATATTATGGGGCAATTAATATGGAAATGGCTCTGTCCGTCGTTCCGATCACAAGTTTTATTAGCTCAAACTTATTCGCTGCTCGAATTATTTCACGCTTCAGCCATCGTTTCAGCGTGTTAATGAAGTTTATTTTATACAATAAAAAGACTGAAAAAAGGCAAAATGTTAATCACCAATATTTTGATAGAGGTATGACTTTATTCAAACCGGAAACCGTTGACGAAACCGAACCGGACCGTTACCGGAAGACGTCGCGTTGGAAGACCTCCCACTTGGTGGACCGATGACTTACGATCCGCTGGATGCGAGTCGCATGGGACCGGTCAATATGGCGACACTTGGGGGAGGCCTATGTCCAGCAGTGGACGTCTTTCGGCTGAAATTATGATGATGATGATGGCTATATAAAGTTGAAAAGCAGGCGTTATAGTAAGCGATGGTTCAGACAGATAAAACGATTGAAAAAGACTTCTGAATTAAATCGTAAGCTTCGTCAGTTTGACTATTCAAGCGTAAGACACTTAAAAACGTGCTTACATAAAACTTGAACATTTTTTACGAAGTCGTGTTTGGCCAGCGTCGGGTATCCCAGCCCGCCCCTCGTGAAAAACACGGCATACTTAACTTGTTTCCTCTAAGTTGACATAAACTTAAAGTTGTCCAAGATAGTAAAGAGCCGTCCCACTTAAGTTTGCCTTTCATTTCCAGATTAGCAAAGAATGTTCCTGCATCGTTTGTAGGCGGGTCCAGACTTCGTGATTTATCTGGCAAAGTAATCTAAAATGTATTTTACGTCATGAGTTCATGGTCTATGCAGTTAACATGTCAAACTTTCTGATAGTCATATTTCCCACCACACATAACATATTTATGTTATGGGCATTTACGTATATGTTAAAGGCTTTAGCCCTTCGTTGTCTTTCGATATCCGCATAAGTTCGAATTTACAATGTGACCCAGGTATTTAAAGTTCTCAACGATCATAAGATTTTATCCATTATTACAAATTGCAGGTAAGCTTTCCGGTTTCTTTCCCGATGTGAAAACTATCATCTAAGTCTTTTTAACATTATTATGATCTGCGGCCTACCTTTCACACTCACTTTACTAGTTGCAATATTAGCCTTCGCAAATCTTTTAATCGAAGGGCTGAGCAACACTGTTTTTAACCGACTTCAAAAAAGGCGGAGGTTATATGTTCGTGTGTATGTATTTTTTTTTTTTTTTTTTATGTATGTTACCTGATTTCTCTCCCATTTGTGGACCGATTTTCAAAATTCTTTTTTCATTTGATAGAGTACACTCCTGAGGTGGTCCCATTTTAATTTGGTGAAGATCTGATGCTGACCTTCGGAGATATACAATGGAACTCTTCAAAAAGAGACGGCAAATCTGTTGTGATAGCTCCAATCGGTTGGATGTTCATTGTTTATACAATATCATGACGGAACATCACGCCTGTATGCTCTGAGGGGGTACGCAGAAGTGTACAATTTACCTGATTTCTCTCCCATTTGTGGACCGATTTTCAAAATTCTTATTTTTTTTGAAAAGGTATACTCCTGAGGTGGTCTCATTTTAATTTGGTGAAGATCTGATGCTGATCTTCGGAGATATACAATGGAACTCTTCAAAAATAGACGGCAAATCTGTTGTGATAGCTCCAATCGGTTGGATGTTCATTGTATAAACAACATCATGACGTAACATTACACCTGTGTGCTCTGAGGGGTACATAGATGTGTACAGTACATGTTATGTTCCATTTATTGGGGATAAGCCTATTACCATGACATGTATTGTTAACCATGTACAATGAATGCATAGCAAATATTTGTAAGTATAGGATATTACAACTAAAAATGGAAAAATAAAATAAAACTTTTTTGCCAAAAATAAAACCGACTTCAAAAAAAACAACAAACAAAAAAAAACACAAAAAGGAAAGGACAAAAAAATACACTAAAAGAAAAACAAAAAAAAACACTAAAACAAAACCACAAAAAAGTGAAAAATAACTTTAGCTTCAGAAGCCGGTGAGAAAAACACCAAATCAATCAAAGGTCAAGTTTCAGAAGTCGGTGACAAAAACACTAAATCAATTAAACAAGGTCACCGACTTCTGAAGCTTGACCTTTGATTGATTTGGTGTTTTTCTCACCGGCTTCTGAAGCTAAAGTTATTTTTCACTTTTTTGTGGTTTTGTTTTAGTGTTTTTTTTTGTTTTTCTTTTAGTGTATTTTTTTGTCCTTTCCTTTTTGTGTTTTTTTTTGTTTGTTGTTTTTTTTGTTTTAAATCTTGAACATTATTGTGAGTTTCTTGACAAGCTAAAGTAAAGTGGGAAAACCTATTAATTCCCATCAATGTGATTTTAAAACTTCGAAGTCTTGAGTAGCTCATGTGTAGTAAATACTTTTCTACCCTTTGAATTAGTAAGTTTCACGAATTTGTATTACATGTACCTAACTCTGTCTTGCTTGCAATATTCTTGTTTTTTCGCTTTTACTTGCAAAAAGGTGTATTCTGGTAAACGACATTTTTCATAAATTATTCAGTGGGAAAAATACAGAATTTTCAAATAAAACGCTGGCCTTTTTATTAATAGTGTGCGGCTTGTTGGGTTTCACGGAATGATTTCAGAAAACTGTAGCACTCCAGTTTTATAGCATTCACGGAAGAAAATTTTAATTTAAAACTCTGCGCTCTAGTAATTTACTCAGTAAACAAGCAAGATAAACAAAATAGCACTTTGAACGATAGTTTCACGCTAAACGGTTTTATTTTTACGTAAAAAACTTGCGAATGGATCACTTTTACAAAATATTTACGAAAGAACAATGAGAGCAATATGTTTTCAGATAGACACATTTTCTTGAAATGAATAAGCCATAAAGAAAAGAATTTAGAGGTGAACCTTTTACGAGTGTGTAAGATAAATGATTATAGGCTTATACAAAACCGACGTAGCCCTAATAAGGTTTAATAAGGAACAATAGTCGGGGCTATACATCAAGCGGCGGAGAACGGAGGCGGAGACAGGGTAATGAGCAAACTTAGTGTGATTAGGAACATTATTGTTCTGCTGCGCTTCGCAATTATTGTAACAGACTTACTGGAAACCTCTAACGATTTTGCGACGCTCATTTAGTTTATCATTTTGCTGTTGTTATCCTTTGTACCGTAGATAAGGGCTGTCGGATTCAATTATGCCTGGTTTTATTTTAGAATGCTTTTAAAACGCTGTGTGGTTTTTTACTATTAATAATTTTCAATTATGGTTTATTAAGTCATCATAGCCTTAATTGTCACAAATTAACGTGGAATTCCTAAGCCTTAATCAGCTTATAATGGGACTAATGTAGGCGTCTGGGCACAGGCTTCGTCTCTGCTAATGCAATTAGTGTTTAATTAATTAATGTTCAGGTACATAATTATCAGTGTGCATAATTATCGCGATTGAGTATTGACATAAACTTATGTGGCTATTAACAATCTATGAACATAAGTATTGTTATATTCATTCTGCCTAGGGTTTCTCGTCTTATTTTTTGCTCGAGTCCCGCGACAGGAATTTCTCGAGACTTACTCTAGTTGTCGCGAGTTTTTTGCTGTTCATAAGATAGAGAGTTTTTTTTTTATATTTTTTATTTTGTTCCACTGAATTAATAGTATAGGTATGTTTTTGATTCTTCTAGGTCGGTTTTTGAATAATAGTCCAAGCTTGGCATAGTCCAAACTAATTTATTATCGACTAGCGGACGTCACGCGGTTTCACCCGCGTAGTTCCCGTTCCCGTGGGAGTACGGTGATAAAATATAGCCTATACGGATTCGGAAGAATCCCTCTAAGTAATGGTAAAAGAAATTTTGAAATCGGTCCAGTAGTTTTTGAGCCTATTCAATACAAACATACAAAAATACAAAGGTTTCCTCTTTATAATATTAGTATAGATAGATTTATACACGGACACCATGTCTTAGTTATCGCAGCGTATTAGGAAGAGAGAATTAACGATTCAGAGACAAAAAAGCTTTTCAGTACAGACTAAAAATATTATACTATCATAGACAACTTGTGTTGCTAGTGTGTTCCGTTCTGGCCCGGCCACGATGCCAAACAGGGTCATGGTTATGGCAGGAGACTGTACGGATATGTACCTTTTGGTACTATAAAGAGAAATAAGAGTACCACATTATTTCATGACTTATACACCATTTTCAGTGGCCGGGCTACACCGTATCCGTCCTAGCACGGCCACGCTTAGATCGGTTGAAATCCACAACTGTAATGGATAATTCGTGTCTGAGATCAGTGTACGTGTGATGTACTACAAAATAGACCAACTTATATTTAGAAAAAACCTTTCAAATCTATCTAGTCACTTCAATTTTTCAGGTAGAAAACTCCTGTCAATAATTCAATAGCAATAGTATAACTTGACAACTTACAATAACTATTCAAGGGCAGGCGTTTTCTACCTGAAAAATTGGAGTAACTATTAAATAGATTTGAAAGGTTTTTTCTAAATATAAGTTGGTCTATTTTGTAGTAATAGTAGTATTTAATAGTCACTCCAATTTTTCAGGAAGAAAACGCCTGCCCTTGAATAGTTATTGTTGATCTCAGACACGAATTATCCATTAAAGTTGTGGATTTCAACCGATCTAAGCGTGGCCGTGCTAGGACGGATACGGTGTAGCCCGGCCACTGAAAATGGTGTATAAGTCATGAAATAATGTGGTACTCTTATTTCTCTTTATAGTACCAAAAGGTACATATCCGTACAGTCTCCTGCCATAACCATGACCCTGTTTGGCATCGTGGCCGGGCCAGAACGGAACACACGTGTTGCTAGCAACAGTATGTTATAGTACCTGAAGGTAATTATCGTTTCATAACTATTATTTTCCATATCAAACGTAGTGTCACATTAACATTTACAATTCTACTTTCAAATGTTTGATCCGTGTACCATTTATTTAGTTTATTTCTAACAGATTAAAAAAAAGAGGATGCTTTGTGTCTAACAGGATGCAGCTGAATAACAGTGTTTTACATGACTACTTATTCGACCTCCACAAAACAGTAACACATGATACGATTTAGTAAGACTGGAGGACACACTTTCGGGCATCTGAGTACCTGGTACCCGTATCGACTGTCAAATGACCCAGAAAAATATGTTGCGAATAATAGTCTACTGTGGTCTGTAGAGTGTAGATACACTGTGACCACACCCTAATACAATTAAACTAATTGAAGTACCTTTTTGAATTAAAGCATAAAGGTTAATTATCACAACAGTAAATACTAATCCTTATTCAATATCAATTCAATATCGTTTCCCCGAATTAAACAATATTAGGCTCGTGTGGCTCAATCAGCATCAGATAATCCGATTCGGTGTATTTCGTTGTATGTGCGATATGTAGCGGTTTTACCGTACTGATTAATTAAAATGGACCCCATGGGGTCGGTCCCACGGATATTATGCCGTAATAAAACTAGGTGTAATGTGAATTTAGACGAATTAATTAATTATTACGGCCACTTGGACTCCCTGGTTGGTGGAGTGGTCTCAAGCGCCACTTCTGAGCATGGGGTCCTGGATTCGATTCCCGAGTCGGGCAAAGTGTTATTGGGTTTTTAAGGAATTTCTCAGTCGCAGTCACGGAGTCTGGATTTTTGGGTCCGTGGCTTAGGCCCCCAGTGGTCGAGGCACCCGTGGCTGACGCCTCCGATTTGATTCATTTGTTTTTTGTGCTTTTTCTCTTAGTACAGTCATCGGCAGGTACAAAAACCAGTTTTCGTTTCCTTTTCCTGTGGGTGAAGGATCAAAAAAAAAAGTTTCACCATAATAATAAAGTATTTTTCATCGGCAGGCATACAAAAAAAAAAGTTTTCGACCTCCAGGAGCCTGTGGGTGTAGGATCAAAAAAAAAGGTATTCGACCTCGAGGAGTCGAGGAGCCTGTGCTAACTTGGTGGGGAGCAAAAAACTTCAAAATTTTCGGACTGTTTGTATTTTTCTTCGGCAGGTACAAGACACAATTCCGACGTTAACGAAATTTTGGGATATTGTTCCGGGGTGGTGTAGGGTCAAAAAAAAAAGTTTTCGCCCTCGAGGAGCCTGTGCTAACTTGATGGGGAGCAAAATGTTTATTTATTAATTTATTCGGCGCTATCCTCCACCATATTGTAGAGTGTTGCCTCATAAACAAATCTGTGGTGTCAAATGAACAATAATAATTACAAATTCCAATTTTCATAAAATATTTGCTTATCTTAATTTTAACTATAGATCTAGCTAAGACTTGTTAATTTATTATTATTATTAGCCATTTGTGTTCCACTGCAGGGCAAAGGAAAAAATAATATATTTAACAAGTCTTAAGTCTGGACTTAAGACTTGTTAAATATATTATTTTTGTAATAAATACATTTTGTGATTTCACATCCGAAAAAAAGGGGGTTTCGTATTACCCAGTACTAACTGGGTTGTGGGGGTCAGATAGGCGTTCGGTCCATGTAAAATAGATACTAGTATTCAGCTTTATCCGGTTAGACTGGAAGCCGACTCCAAGGTCGGTTTCCAGTCTAAATTTAATTCAAAGCAATTTTTGATCAAACGTACTGTCAGGCACAAAATAGCTGCATCCGGTTGGATGCAGCTGAATAGTTGGGAAAAGACTAGACAGATGATGATTATTTTTGTGCCTGACAGTACATTTGATCAAAAATTGCTTTGAATTAAATTTATCGAATTGGGGGCGTCGGCCACGGGTGCCTCGACCACTGGGGGCCTAAGCCACGGACCCGGATTTTTTCCCGGTTAATGACGATAGGCTCGCCCTTATTACATGGGACTAAGGCCCCTATCCCACTGGCGATATACGAGCGTTGGCGTTTTTCTAAAGTCTGCATTTGTCACTAGCTAGAGACTCGTGGCGATATACGAGCGTTGGCGTTTTTCTAACGTCTGCATTTGTCACTAGCTAGAGACTCGTAACGTCAGTGTCACGTCAGCGCAGCGTTTTCGCTGTGCATCGATATATCGATATTTTATGACGTTGGAAAAACGCCGCCTAAACCCTTCGGAGATTACAGGCGGCACAATGCTAGGATTAGGATATGGATAATCCTAATATAAATTAGGTACGCATGGGTACTACAATCAGCGCAGGTGAATCCCATTAGATGCATTTTGTTATGTCCGATATGTATTGCTTCTACCATACTGATTAATTAACATGGACCCCTCTATGGGCTGGGTCGCACGGATATTATGCCGTAATAAAATTAGGTGTAGCTCTACCATTAAGGGTAATGTGGATTTAGGAGAATTACTTAATCATTTCGACGAGCGAAGGTTGTTTCGTGGAAAAAATTATGCAATAACGGATAATTATACCAGCGCTGTGACTTAAAAAAAAATGGTTACATACCATGGTGAGATAGTGGTCTTTTGGCCTCGTACAGGACTAATTTCGTTTTTTTTTTCTTCTAGCCGTGTGGTATCCGGCAGAGTAGAATATAACCAATCCATTACACTCACGGGTGTCGTATAAGGCGACTAATATCTGCGGCAGAACACCTTGCGCCTCCGTAGACCTGAGGATGGGCAGCAGCGTTTTCTGTTAGTCTTTCATCACTGCGATCTCCGATCCGCCTGCCAAGCGTGGAGATTACGGCAAATTCCTCCCATCATGGGAGAGGCTTATGTCTAGCAGTGGACGTTATGTGCTGTTGTAGTAGTTGTAGTAGTTTTTCTTTTGCTTACATTGTTAGGGTTCCGTACCCAAAGGGTAAAAACGGGACCCTATTACTAAGACTCTACTGTCTGTCTGTCACCAGGCTGTATCTCATGAACCGTGATAGCTAGACAGTTGAAATTTTCGCAGATGACGCATTTCGGTTGTCGCTATAACAACAAATACTAAAACCAGAATAAAATAAATGATTAAGTGAGGGCTCCCATACAACAAACGTGATTTGTTTGCCGTTTTTTGCTCGATATTAATAACGGCAACAGGTAGACGCTTGAAATATTCACAGAATATTTAGTTGTATATTCACTTTAAAAATAAATTAAATTAAAATAAATGTTTAAGGGTAATGTTTTTCTTTCCCATACAAGAAACGACGATGATTTTTTTGCCGTTTTGTCTAATGTTGTAAAGATAATGGTACAGAACCCTTCGTGCGCGAGTCCGACTCCCAATTGGCTGGGTTTTATCATTTTATTTTTATTTTCTTTTGTTGTGTGCAGACTAATACTATAATTATACCTTTTCTTTCTTTCTTAATTGTTTGTAGCAACAGGGTATCGACTAGTGAGCAGTTTTTGTCGATTTCTAAGCAATTTATAAAGATATTTAAATAAATATTGGGTAAGAAATACATTAGTTACTGGACGTTTAATGTGACATAATGTGTCTTTAAGTAACCTAGATAAAATTCCAACTTAAAAATATTTTTAGTTTTCAGAGGATATCACGATCCTGCCTTTGTGGGACGAGTTGCTGAACGACTCCATTAAGATCGGCTTCCAGTCTTATACCTAACCGACCTCCACAACTCAGTTAATGCTGGGTAATATACGGTACTTAATCCTTGATAAGACTGGTTGTCAGACTTTTGGGCCACTGACTACCTGTAACGACTGTCAAAGATAAACAAATGACAGCTGGGATCAACGGCTTAACGAGCTTTCCGAGGCACGGTTCCAACTCGGTATGTAATGATGGTCACCCATTCACAATCCGACCGTGGATAGCGCGGCTTAACCTTGAAGATCGACCTGTGCGGCTGTAATTATTTAGCCACGAGCTCCTCGGAGTGATATAAATACTAGAGATATTTCCAGTACAAAGTCATGTTATTTCCGAAGGGTTGGTGACGCAATGGACGCTCGAGTGGTGACCGTGTTCGGTTTGCTGACGAGCGTCCGAGCGCCAATGAACCATTTAAAAAAAAATGGTTACATACCATGCGGAGATAGTGGTCTTTTGGCCTCGTACAGGACTAATTTCGTTTGTTTTTTTTCTTCTAGCCGTGTGGTATCCGGCAGAGTAGAATAGAACCAACCCATTACACTCACGGGTGTCGTATAAGACGACTAATATCTGAGGCAGAACACCTTACGCCTCCGTAGACCTGAGGATGGGCAGCAGCGTTTTCTGTTAGTCTTTCATCACTGCGATCTCCAATCCGCCTGCCAAGCATGGAGATTACGGCAAATTCCTCCCATCATGGGAGAGGCGTATGTCCAATAGTGGACGTTATGGGCTGTTGTAGTAGTTTTTCTTCTGTTTACATTTTAGGGTTCCGTACCCAAAGGGTAAAAAACGGGACCGTAGACGGACAATAGAGTCTTAGTAATAACTAAGACTCTATTGTCCGTCTGTCTGCACCAGGCTGTATCTAATGAACCGTGATAGCTAGATAGTTGCAATTTTCACAGATGATGTATTTCGGTTGCCACTATAACAACATATACTAAAAACAGAATAAAATATATATTTAAGTGGGGCTCCAATACAACAAACGTGATTTTTTGGCGTTTTTTGCTCGATATTAATAACGGCAACAGATATACGCTTGAAATATTCACAGAATATTTAGTTATATATTCACTTAAAAAAGAAATAGTTAAATTAAAATAAGATATATGTCTAGGGGGGGCGTGATTTTTTTGCCGTTTTGTCTAATGTTGTATAGATAATGGTACGGAACCTTTCGTGCGCGAGTCCGACTCGCACTTGGCCGGTTTATATATTTTTTTTTGTCATGTGCGTACTAATAAATATACCTTTTCTTTCTTTCTTAATTGTTTGAAGCATTAGGGTATCGACTAGTGAGCAGTTTTTGTCGATATCGATAGTCCGATTCAGCTATTAGGTATATATGTTTTATTTCTGACTGACTCATGACTAAGCAATTTATAAAGATAATTAAATAAATATTGGGTAAGAAATACATTAGTTACTGGACGTTTAATGTGACATAATGTGTCTTTAGGTAACCTAGATAAAATTATAACCTAAAATATTGTTAGTTTTCAGAGGAAATCACGATCATCTGCCTTCTCCCAACTTTATTATGATCGGCTTCCAGTCTTAAACCTAACCGACCTTCACAACTCAGTTAATGCTGGGTAATACTTACGGTACTCCTTGATAAGACTATGGTTGTCAGACTTTTGGGCCACTGACTACCTGTAACTACTGTCAAAGATAAACAAATGACAGCCGGGACCAACTGCTTAACGTGTTTTCCGAGGCACGGTTCCAACTCGGTATGTAATGATGGTCACCCGTCCACAGCCCGACCTTGGCAAGTGCGGCTTAACCTTGAAGATCGACCAGTGCGGCTGTAATTATTTAGCCACGAGCTCCTCGGAGTGATATAAATACTAGAGATATTTCCAGTACAAAGTCATGTTATTTCCGAAGGGTTGGTGACGCAATGGACGCTCGAGTGGTGACCGCGTTCGGTTTGCTGACGAGCGTCCGAGCGCCAATGAACCGTGCCCGTTCACACGCTCCGATAGTTTTCATGCCCGGCCTACACTTGTAACGCTGTAGCCGCTGTTTTCATGGACCTAGGTGGCCTGTCCGTCCAATAAAATAGTCGTAGCGGCTAGCAAACGTACCGTTACTGCGTAATGTGTGTTTCTGAAAGTACGAGTTTGGATGTTGCGTAAGCAAGCTTGTGTCTGTTGTGCTGTAACCTTGCCAGCAGCAGATTCTAATTTTTTAGGTATTCACTCAACTCACATGGTATTTCAGGAAATCGCCAAACGGTTGGTCGACTCTTCACGTGACCAGAGGGCGGGCCTATTTTTTGGCCAAAGAATCAGCATTGCCATCCAACGTGGCAATGCTGCCAGCCTTCTGGGCACTTTTCCTGTTGACAGCGCTGTGGACGAATTTTTCGACGCCCTGTAACCCTTTTTGATACTTCTAAATATTTTTATTTTTTATTATAGAGTTAGTATATAAATTATGTAAATATTATTAGTTTGTGTTTAATTAAAGATTTTTAAGTTTATAGTTTAAGTTAGTTTATTTAAATAAATTTGTAAATTGTAAATAATGTACATACTTACTGATTTCAATAAAAAAGTTCAATGTGGTGTAAGTACATTGAACTTTTTTTATGGACAATGGACAATGGACATTAGCAATTATTTAGATTATGATTTAAATCATAATCTAAATAATTGCTAATGACCATTGCAAAAAAATTAAAATAGTAATTAAAGATTGAAGTGATACTCACATGTGATTCAGAAAATTGGATCCTGAATTGTTCACACAACTATCAACCATGTGCATAATCTTTACGCACGCACGCACCCCGAAATTACAGTAGATACGAAAGCTATGCTCGGCTGCGTCTGAAACGCATTCATACAAAATGCATGTCTCCTGTCCCAGTGCGGCACCTCACGTGACGTCACTAACACGACGTCGCGTGTTGCTTTTTGTCACCCCTATTATGCTAACCTTCTGGATCATTCTGACACCCTTGATAAGAGGTAGACGATGCGCAACTTGTACAGCATGAAGGAAACAAAAAACATGTCGTAAATTGATGGTTTTATGAAACACTATTGCGTGTTATGTACTCTAAAAGGCAATGTGTTTGGCGACAAAGCAAATTTTTAGAACTAAAGCTACAGAATGTAGGTTAATGAGATAATTTTCTTCTTTTTATTTCCAAATGTACACAGCGCAGCGCTGGCATGTAGCCCTAATTTTTCCTGGAAAATTAACGAGCTTTCAACACTAGTTAATCCTCACTGAAAAACAGCAAGGATAGTTAGATAAGTAAAACAGCGAGGGTCGCGGGTTCAACGCTAATCTGTTTAAATTCCGCTCCTACTCAAATAAATCCTGTTTAAATAACCGTAAAACTGTCCGTGTGTGGATCCTTTTAATCCGTTTGATGTGGATCGCAACACGATCGAATTTCATTTATTCCACTTTTTAAGTAATTGTTCTGTTTTATTACGGGGACAATTATACCGAATAGGATTCTGATTGAGATAATAAAACTTTTATTACTATTGATTTAGGATACACTTACACTTTTTCCGAGCAACGGCAATGTGGGCGTCGGAACGTGTTCGGTTTATTAAAGCTGAACTGTTAGGATTCTAACTTCGTAGACTGTATTGTGTGATTCTCAGAATTAGAAACAAAATATTCATCGGTGTTAACGTTATAATGGAAGTATAATAAAGCGTTCAATAACGGTAAATTGAACAGGTTAACAATAACAGTCGATTCCGACCTTTTTGTGAAAGCCAAGTACCCGCTTCGATAAATATTGTTGAGGAGCTCCGAAGTGTCTTCATTCATACAAACTAATTTCTGGGAAACTTTCCGAGATACACACCTACAATCAAACTAAAACAACTCGAGAGCGAGCGCCCTGATGTATCAGCCAAAGAGATATGGCTCAGGCTCATAAAAAGTGTACCATCACACACGGGACCTTGTAACACACGATAACACACTAGAAATATGTAACACACTGGAAATATTGTTAGGGTTAATTTACATGTTATTAATTGAATAAAATACTAATTAGGTAGTATAATCAAATGCACATTTCAGGACTGCATGCATACCTATTAGTGGACTTCTCAATAACATTGCCATATGAACTAAGCTTTATGAGTTTCTAGTGTGTTACGTCACACAATTTCGTAACACACGCAACACACGTGAACAAACACTCGTGAGTAATATAACCTAAAAAGTCATTAGCATCTTTAAAATGCAATTCAAATCTGTACTAAACTGCTTTATTTGATCATATAATTATCCTTTTCAACTGCCCATATCCGAAACAAACATCTTTTACTTCTTACTACGCGAAATTGCTTCCGAAAAGTTTCGAAAATCTAAGGACGAAAAGTAACACTCATGGAGCACTGCCTCTTGCACAAAAACCAAGATGTCCGACAACACCAGTGTGACCAGATTAAATTTTACGAAAATACCGAGGCACCTCAAAAAAATACTGAAATATACCGACTTACATATGACAGATATACCAATAAAAATACTGATTTTCTTAACACGTTTTATTTATTCATACTCACAATAAATGTTAGAGTTATATTTAAATTTACACAACCTCCTTTATCCATAACACCTTGCTTTGTTTTTAAAATAGCTGACACATTTTTGTTTATAAATCTGTTTCTTTGGTCCGTTTTTATTAAATTTATCTGTGAAAATATGCGCTCGCAAAATTCCCGAACTATCGAAAGAAAGTCCTCAAAGATTAAGTCGAATGCAGAAGAGACAATCATTTCACTTGAACCGTATTAGACGATTTGATACTAGTAATAAAATATCTTTTAAGTTTAACTACTACCTATTCATGCAACTGAAAACTTAAAAACTAGACGTTGTTTTGAAAATTATAGATAAACTAGCGGTCCGTCCCGAATTCGTCCGGGTAGACTGATATTCATGAAACACAACGAATTTGAATGTATGCAATCTGGAAATTACGCTCTATCTAATAGTGCAAACCGCATTAAAATTGGTCCAGCTGTTGTAAAGTTTTAGGCGAACATACATTCTGCAAGTCTGATTAATACTATGTATTGATTGATAATTGTTTAGGTAGTATTACAATACTACAACGCCGGCAACGGACGTCTTTCTTGTCATATCTGTAACTTACTCATCTTTGCTCATAGATAACATGTACCTATAAGTTTATACTAAATCCGGGAAAGTCCCCAAAGTTTGCGTTCCGGGGAATTCCGCAAACATTGTCGCAAAGACGATCACTCACTACGGTGTCGCCATAACTTCAACCAAAATATACCCAAAAATACTGACTGCCAGCAATATACCTGAAAATATACTGATGTTCGGAAAAATCGATGAAATATACTGAAAAAGTATTAAAATACTGAATCTGGTCACACTGGACAACACACTGACATGTCATATTGAAAATAGTAATGTTGCCATCACAAAAAATGGATACCATGTGTTGCTAGCTTATAATGCAAGTAAACTACTACGTAACAAACTGATTGTAACACACGTGAAACGTGTTGGACACATTTGTTTTTCATATCATATTTATTTAATTGATGGTCAGTTTTATTATAATTTCCATTAAAACAGTAGTTTTAACTCCATTTATTTTACACATTACATAAATTTCACGATAAAAAGCACAGATAGGATGAAATAAATAAAAAATGAACTCGACTTGGGGTGGACACATTTTATTGTTGAATGAAATTAGAAGTAAGAAATTAAATTATAGCAGTTCGTTTTGGTTAAATTCCAAATATATTCACTATTTCAAAGGCCCAATATTAACAAGTTATTAATAGCTAACATGGAAAACAAAAGATTAATTCATTATGAACCTTCGACTTTTTTTTTTCTCTGCTCAGAAACTGGCCCATAAAAAATATGGACAAAGTACAACTTTTGTGAGCCTTAACCATATATTGTGAGAAGCAAACTTTGGAAATTCCATTAAATGTAAGAACAACAATCGTTTACGGGTAAATGAGGCGTTTGAAACAAATCGTTAGCACGCAGTATAGGTACAGTGATAAACATTAAAATGGCCTCTGAATATGATTTCAAACGAGATACTGAAGAGAATGTAATACTTTCTCCTGTTGATAAAAGGGAGTTTGAGGACTGTTGTCTTTGTCCAATCGAAGGAGACGTCTTGAACAAGTTGTAGTTAGTTCCAACTGAAATTCAAAGGGTCGTTAAAACTTCCGTAATGGGTACCAACATTTGAAATTGTAACTTCAGTTCAAGAGGTAACGAGAACTCTAATCTACATTGGTTTTGTTGTTCTATTGGATATCTTGAAGCTTTGCTATCTGTGTTGTATGTTAGTACTTTATGCCAACTTGACATTCGACTTAGCTTCCTTTTATGAAGAACTACGCTTCCAAAAAGTTGGCAACGTCGCAAATAGCTGTCAAATATTTACCTTTTTTTATTAATTTGGCAATATTTGATTTCGGTATTTCTATTAATTGTATGCCTAAATACTATTATGCTAAGAGTCATTATGCCTAGTAACATTATGTGAAATAAGAGATATGGTTAACTAGTGACTAGAATACTTATTAATAGTGAATTGCAATTAAAACACTGAATTTGATGTTGTAACCGTTTTACGTGTAGAAAAGGCATTTGGAAAGTTTATAATAGTACATTTTGATACAAGTGGAGAAAGTTTGTAATTGCATTCGAGGCGGAATTATAACGCCCGAGCCGTAGGCGAGGGTGTTTTTGAGCCGAGAACTGCAGTAACAAATTTCCACGTGTACCAAACGACGTTTTTCAATACACTTTTGAAAAAATAAATAAAATATAACGAAAAATATTTTTGTCACGAACTAAGAAACTGATTTTAATTTTCTTTTTTTTTCGCGCTCTGCTTTCACCAGGTTGAAGGAGAGGCAAAGGTATGAAGCCGTTAAACAGGCTAATATAAAAAATAGATTTATTTAATATTTTGAATTCAGAACACAAGTAAATGTTAATTTGTGTATAAAAATAACTATTCTTTTTTAATAATCATGTTTATCTATAATATTCTATTTATTAACACAATTTCAATATTCAAAAAATATT
Organism: Xestia xanthographa; assembly: GCA_905147715.2. NCBI lineage: Eukaryota > Metazoa > Arthropoda > Insecta > Lepidoptera > Noctuidae > Xestia > Xestia xanthographa. The sequence goes on from LR990655.1 coordinate 8,908,631, forward strand.
TACGCCGTAAAGTCACGTAGTGCTTTGCCGAAATTAAAAAAAAAACATTCACCTCAGACTATAGGCATTGTGGACCACTGCCCCGGACTGGAACCAATTTGGACTAAGTAAAGGTATTGTTATCTTCTTTAACGCTTGGGCATCAGAGGCATTGCCTTGGAATGGTCCACCTCATACCTTACTGAACGCAAACAGAAAGTGTGTCTAGGTGACTACGAAAGTACCCTTGCGGAGGTGGCATATAGGGTGCCCCAGGGCAGTGTCCTTGGTCCCACCTTGTTTCTTCTGTACGTTGATGGTCTCTGCTCGCTCAAATTAGACAATGCTCAAATATACGCTTACGCTGATGACAAAGCCATTATTTTCCATTGCGACTGTTGGAGGGAAGCCTACAATACCGCAGAAGTTGGAATGCAGAAAGTTACCAGATTGCTGCAACACAACCTGCTTACCTTAAATGTCAAAAAAAACTAAGGTACTAAACTTTTCAGTGACAAAAAAACAGATGCCCCTGATAACCTTGCACTCAAATTCCACCAATGCAATTATGGCCCCGGTCGTGGCTGCAGCTGTCCTATCTTTGAGCGGGTTAGGTACATTAGATACCTCGGGTTTGACATAGACCAACATTTGACATGGACAAAGCAAATAGAATCGGTTGACTGAAAGGTGCCCAGGTATATTGTAGAACAAAAAAATGATTGCAATGACGGGGAGAGAGAGCCTTTCGGCTTTGTTAAGAGGTTTTTTTACGCCCTTTATGCTTACAATACTGAAGTTATATTTTTATCCACGGTAAAACTGCAACATTGCTTCCCAAGGTATGTTTAAGCAATACTTACTTAGCGCAAATGAAAAGGAACCATTTAGTATTAAAAAGGACGAGATGTTGCTATAACCAATAAAAACGTATGTCTGTACGACAATAGTTCTATAACAAAATATTTAATAAATAGTAAACAAGGTCACCGTTTTTAGCACAGAACATATAAAGGAGGTTAGAAAGGCCTTGTGGGTGGGGCACGCGCGCCGCGGTTATGAGCAAATGCTCATTATCAACCGAAATTTAATTTACCGGCCAGCAATCACTCTCTTGTTTTGACAGCGTACGTAAGCTCCGCAAAAAATATTAAATTATGCCGTCTTGCGCTATTATAACGTGTCGGAAAAGAAGTCAGGTGTGTAGTGTAGCACGAGAAGGGATTTCTTTCCACCGGTAAGACCAAAAACATTAAAATACTTGTGATATTTGTAATTATAACATTAGCATTATGGAGTTTGTAGACAAAAACGAAATAATCGCAAGCAGACGAATAGTAATACATTGCTTGCAATAGATGGACTATACATTTTGCACTACGTGAGCGATCGCGCAATGTATTACGTTCAATGCGAGAGTCCCGAGTGCCGAACCAAAGGTGTAATTCCACGAACTCTAGGCACATCGATAGTGCTGTGCCAATTTGTAAACAATGTCGATAATTACTATGATACAATGGATTATTATCAATAGTACACTTTATAACTAAAATAATATTATTTATTACTACCGATTGTTAATATAGATTTTGAGTGAGGTTTTTGTGATAAGGTGATAAGCACCGGAAATGTAAGGTTGAGAGGCAACCGACTTTCTCTAATGAACAAACAATAAACACGGTAAATATTCCATGTTAAATCCTAATGTTTATAATAAAATTGGTTTTAAAATTCAGTTACGTATTTTTATTTGTTTTTATATTGGTATATTTTATTTATAATATGTATGTGTCGGATCTGGTCATGAGTACGGACAGGCGAATGTATCGAAAGCGCGCTAGTGGTGACGTCACGCGACCTACTTACCAGTCTACCCCACCATGGCGGCTTCTACAGAGTCCTGATGTTAACATCACGCGGCGAGGCGGACATTCTATGTCTGATCGCAGCGGAGTTAAGACGTCTTGAAATTGTACCCGATTCATTGTGCCCAGTGTTAATGTGTCAAAGTGTAATGTCAAGTAATTTGTTAGACTCAGTGTATCTGTTTGAAAAGAGTAACCATGGAGTTTCTTGCCGGTTCTTTTCCATGGAAACTACCATGCCGAACCGTGCAATGTGAAATAAAATAGTGTATCGCACCCAGTGTGTTTTCATAGCACGAAACCCGTCTACAGCCCACATAAGCTCGAGCCTAGCGAAATAAAATCCTGCCCAACCCGACATATGTATTTAGAAAATATAAGTATGTTTATCAGTTGTCTAGTACCCATAACACAAGCTCTGCTTAGATTGGGACTAGATGGCGTTGTGTAATAGTTGTGGAATATTATTATTATATTCGCATGAATAATGTTCACAACATGCATTACAGAAGTCCGCATAGTCCACAATACTTGCAAAGTTAGAAGCAAGATTACATTAATTTTATCGATATCAACAATCGACCTTTTAGTCGCCCTAGCATACATGAGCTTTTACGCGTGTATGAGTGTACGTCAAACGCAGTGACTGCGTTAGTGTGACAACCAATAGCAAACTCACGATCTAAGTGCGTGTTGTTTATTTGTGTGCGTAATCCGCGTAGGCATTGGTCTCTTGCTTGTAGTGAAGTTAAAGAGTGGGAGTCAAGCGGTGACACGCGTTCTGATACAAATCAGGATCTATTTCCTTTCTAACCTCCTTTATATGTTCTGTGGTTTTTAGTGTGAGTAATTGTGTTAGTAACCATGTCAGCTTCAAAACTAATAATATACTATAAACACAGCAGTCTCACACCAAATAAAAAGGTAAAAACGGAACTCTGCGAACAGCAAAGTGAGGCCCGTCAAATTACGTCTCGCCGTGTACACTCAGGCCAACAAAAAAGAATAGAGAAGTGAGGCCGGTTTCATAAACAGGTTGAGCATTTATTAAGACATAATTTAATTGGTTTGATGTAAATGTGTGCGTGTGAGCGTGTATGAACAGAGCGAGACGTAATTTGACGGGCCTCACTTTGCTGTTCGCAGTGTGCCGTCTTTACCGTTTTATTTGATCTGACACAGCAGCACTGTGGTACCGCTAAGATCCCACAGTTTAATTGCTATAACAATCATTAATGGATTTGTGTATTCTTGCCTAAATTACTCGAACTTCTAGCCTCTAGGTCGGGGAACACTAATAAATAATCAACAATTTAATCGTCTTCATGAAATTAATAGTCACATTGAACTCCAATTAAACGGAAATATTGGGTTTCGAAGTGGGTCCCCAATTATAGAGCTCCGTAATAGAGGTACTTAACTAATATTAAGTTAGTTTCAACTGATATGCACTGATAATGTTTTACTAGAACGTTTAAATTTATTTTATTTCAATTTTTGATTTTCTTACTATTATATTTATACCCATGAAGATTTATTTATCTTACCAATTAACGACGTATAAATACATTAAAAAAACTGTTATATAGGTACAGATGACAAAGAAAATAAGTAGGTAACCATGGTCATCAGATATAGTTGAAGTTTTTATAGAAACCATTACGTCTTTAGATGAAATTTAATTATATTAACAAATTTGAATATTTCTATCAATTTAATTTAATTTCATTCGCAAAAATCCATCCGTTTCTAAGAAAACTTCAACTATATTATTCGAACCTGCAGGCCTAGCCAAGTTACAAACGTTTCGTATCGATTCTCTTTCTACAATCGTAAACGCCTCGGCGTAAGTGATTGTAGAAAGCGCTAAATTGGTAGCCAAGTTGACACGACTGAGTCAATCGCTCGTTCTCTAATGTCTGTAGAAAAAACCTACACTTTATTGCATGGTGAGCGTACCTACCAAAGAGTATAGCGATCAACATTATAGAAACGATAAAATTCTAATCTATCATTTTGAACGATGTAAACTTGTCTACGAATTTTCTATTCGTTTGTGTTGATCACGTGGTTTAACGTTGAGATGATGTCATTCCCATACGTTTGATTAGTTTTCTACTAGCGTTAACGATTGTAGATTGTCAACTTGGCTCAGCCTGCTGGTTACTTATTTGATTGGCCCTCTGTACCTATGTCGTTAACTCTTTATTTATATTTACCTTAAAAACCGGAACGTTGACTTTATCGAACTTATTCCTGTTATCGTCAGTGAACTGATACCTGCAAGAAATATAACTGAAAACAAATTAAAACTTTTTGGGACTAACATCTCTCACGAATTTTATTTCGAAGTTATAAAACAATATCTATGAAACAAAATGTATCGGAATAATCTGCCTTGTTGGTTGCACCTCGCTTGCAAACTTCTTAGGCACCGGTCACACTACCAGCGATTAGCGAGTAGCTGAATCACTAGAGCTAATAGAGCTAGCAATTAAATATGGATACCTATTGTATCTGGTTAGACTGGAAGCCAAACTCAACATAGTTGGGGGCCATACTTGCTGAGACCCTCTGTGTTCCAAAAACAAGTTGTTTATCTGACAGATTTTTCGCTGACAGTATGAGTAGTCAGCGACCAAACTAAGAAGGAACATCGAGCCGGCATCGAGCGGGCTCCGAAATTGACAAAAAATTACCGGATTAATTAATTTTATTATTATTATTCCGGCTGTGATTAAAAGACTACCATACAAATTCGAAAAGTTTGTAACATAAAAGACATATGATAGGAACCTAGACATACTCTTTCTTAAAATTGTAATGTTAAAAATATTTTAATTAGCTCAGTTTTCGAGGAGAAAAAGGGGTCATATGAAACGTCGATCTCGTTTAAATTTTTGTGATTTAAACGGTCTGAGCTGCAGTTGTCCCTATCGCACTCAGGGGGCAGACTTGACACAGCGCGATGACAATAGTTTCTTCAAATACCTATTTTTCAAATGTATATTTATTATTTTTCTCTTAGAATTATATCTTTATTAGTTTTCTTGAGCGTGAAAATAGTCGATGGTTAGTCGCTTCCTCGTCGTCGACGGTTATACATGACCCTTAGCAAGAGGGTAACTTTCGGATAAGGTTTCGTGTAGCTTCTAACTTTCTTTTGGTTTACGGTTTACCCTTTGGGCACTGCACGGACTAGGAAATTGTATTGTCATTATTAAGTATGAACTAAACTAAAGAGGAAGAAGTTACTCGAGTACCTATAGTTGGTGCCAGTAAGATGAGAATAGGGTCATTGACCCACCTACATTTTTTAAACTTCTTAACTTTGAAAACCAAAAATAAGCCTGTTCAAGTCTGGAATCATCATCTATCGTGAACTTCAACATTTTTTGTAATGAAAAACGATACATGGTTTATTTGTTTTGGTTCGTACGAAGAGATATTAGGGAAAGGGCAATGACCGCTATTCTCATCTTAACTGGCACCAACTATAGATATACTTAGGACCTTTTTATATATTTTTATTACTAAAATAAACGGAGTACTTTAGAAACGCAGACGTATTATTCTATGAAATTATAAGTCTTACTTAAGTACTTATTATTTTGAATTCGTAACCGAACACCACTTTCAGAATGTTTTATACTGTAACAACAGTTTCCTACGCTACGTAACAAAGTTTACCATTGTCAGAAACTTAATGAAAATAAAGTTCTCAGATAACACGTGTATATTTTCTGTGAGGATGTTCCGTACTTTCGATCCGATAGTATTTTGTTGAACAGCAAAGCCGACTGCCGATAGCCGGCTTTCATTCGGCTCGTGACAATCGGCAAACTCCGTTCATTGCATCTATCCTTTCGGGTTGTTTCGGCACAATTAGAGGTAGGCCGGGCAACTTTAAGCCGAAAATTCTACTAAATGTTATTTGATTTTGTCGCCAACATGAACTTAAATTGACTTTAATTCGAAATTGCAACAATATTTTAATGACACTTTTTCACGAAACGTTCTTCAATTTACGTGGGTGTGCTAAATAGGTTAATGAGTTCATGACGTCACCAGAGCTATTATAAATAGCCCCGCATACCTACAGCGTGCCTCAATTACTTTGAATAGGAGTGTATCACCGTGGATCATCCTATGGCACTGTTAATCCAAATTATTGGAAACGGATTCAAACTGTTCACCGAAGTGAAATATCGATTTTACGAAGAGGCCTATAAAGCTCAGTGAAATGTACAGTATATATAGACAACAACTAAGCCCGACTGGCTATGAAATGTATTTGTCAGTAAACCGTATTAAAATTCTAAAATAATTGTACAATAATAAGTAACATGTGTTAAATAGACACTATAGTGATGAGCTATTCAGGATATTTGGTAAGTATTTTCTAAACAAAAGTGCAGAGTACTACATTTATTTCGATAAAATGAATTCATAACTAACTTTTACTCTCTCTAACAGATCCCAACAATCCCTCTAATACGCTGAATTGTGTAGTATTGAAACTTTTACTTAAAGTTTTAGGTATCTTCAACAAGTATTGATACTTACCGAGGATTTTTGCGGATACCCCTATCGGATACGACCGCGCAAGATCTAAATGCTTTTACATAATACAGGGCAACGCTCCGTCGCTCTCAGTCTTTTTACCTACGCTTAATAGAGGTTGACGACACATAATAACCCCCCTGAGTCAGCGACTTTCCGCTGTGATGTGCGAAACTGTTCGTCATCGGAAAAATTGCGAGCGCGAAGTATTGCTGACGCGAGCTGCGCAGTGATGAATTGAACACGTCCCGCCATCCCGCCGCGCCGTCCCGCTGCCTCAGCCGCTTGCTAAGTTGCTACACAGGCTTCACTGTTCATTTGTCGAGGAAAGCTAGAAACTTAACGATCAACGGCTTTGTAAAATCGCGTACTTCACACGTTCCATTTCAGCTTGCAGGTCGCGGGTGCAGGGAGTAGCTTCATTTGAACACTTTTTTTTACAATGAGGCACATTTGTCGCAGTATGGGAATGACGGAATCTGATTCAGTTCGCTTCTTGTCGAGTTCCTCATAGATCCTTTTTTCCCTATGTATTTAGTTAAGTAAATTAATTATTTGTTGTTTACTCGTCCTGTCATCCATCAAAAGGAAAACAAATACGAAAAAAAAAACGTCAATAATATGTCATTATTTTTATCTTTCATCGTGAACACGGCTCAGCAGAAATAATGAGTTGACGTCAAACGCAAAACGATAAGATCTAGTGGCACACCGCAGATATTTGAGAAAACGAGATTGTACCGTGGCGAGGAAAATTGAGACAAAAATTGGGGAAAGCAGAATCTCCAGGCAATTATCTGTGTCTACAGCGGTAATTACTAGCGACCCGAGGTTACACGTTACAGCCAGATAACCGACGGAGGAATAATACCTTATTTTATACTTATACCGCTTGTACGTAAGCCGAGGGTGCGCCCTGGCGTAATTAGTTGTCATTGGTGGGCTAATGTGTTATCTGACAAAAGTTAATGTAGGTAATGCTAGTGATAATGTTAATTTATGTTGGTGACTGCGATGGCATTGGCTGAGGATTAGGTTGGCGAGCAATTGACGTGGTCTATGTCTGGTAGGAAACTGCTGTTGGTTGAAGGTGATAACGATGAACCGGCCTAACCTCCCTACCTTCCCCGCCAGTTAGACTACAAGTAGGGCCAATTTACTAGACCACATTTGACACTTCATCAAAATACAAACGTAACCTTGTAACGGCTGCTTCGATCAATAGTTATTGATCGAAGAACGGCTGGCATAAAATACCGGATGACTTTTTTTATCACTTTCCAAAAAAATGGGTATAGTAGGTGAACGGAGTAGAAGTTTATAATACCATACCTAGTTTTTTTTTTCTTCTTCCACAGCTTAGAAAAAAATTGATCTATCATCAAAAAACGCTACAAATTTCAAGTAAACTCTTCATATTAGAACAAAGAAATAGGAATATTGAAAAAAAAAATGAAAAATATCTAATTTCAAATCATACGCACTACGCGTATAATATACCGATTTTTTTGGAAAGTGATAAAAAATTCAAACTCAAATAATAGGTACAGGTTATTTATTTCTTCGAAGTTAGAACTGCACAATTGCTTAACTTTTTTCAATTACGATTACATATTTATTGTAAAAATGACAAAATAAGGTAACTTTAAAATGTAGTATAGTACTAAACTGACATATGTCAAATGTGGTATATTAAATTGGCCCTACCAGACGCTCTCATCAAGGAGGCCGGAAGTAACTGGATAGTCGTGATAACACAAAACCGCCAAAATGGGGAGATTTGGACGAGACCTACATTCAGCATTGGGCATTAGGTGACCAAAGGTTGAACTAGAAGAACCAAAAAAAAAAAAAAAACTAGTTTCAATTCATTTCATTTTACCTAATCTTCCCTCCGTTAAATTACATAGCGACGAAGCCTTGTTTTTTTCTCCAAAACCCATTACAGGCAGTTAATCGAGTAAAAAAAGAAAGGACCTTAAAGTAGGTAAGCCCCGTAAATAACGCGTTACGAGAGAATGGAGACAAAATGTGAGACGACAGCAGACATCCGTCCCTGTCCGACATGATCCGACGGATTGATGCGCCACATCTTACACTAACACGGAGTTTACATGACAACAGTATAGTTTCAACTTTTTCAAGTAAAACGTAGATATAGTTTCAACTTTTTCAAGTAAAACGTAGATCGCAGTTAGCTATTTCAGTATATCATATCAGGTGTATATTATATTTATTATTTATCACTACATATTATAAAACAAAGTCGCCCGCCGCGTCTGTCTGTCTGTCCCTATGTATGCTTAGATCTTTAAAACTACGCAACGGATTTTGATGCGGTTTTTTTTAAGATATAGTAATTTAAGAGGAAGGTTTTAGTATATAATTTGCGGGCGGGCGAAGCCGGGGGCATCAGCTAGTTTATTATATAATTTAAAAGTTAGAATAAAAATTTGTAATCTACCTATTCAGCTGTTTGATGCACCTATCTGCGTATGCGGGACGATCTTAACACAATGTTTGGCAGTATGTAAACTGACGAAAAACAAGAAGAAAGAAAACAGGAAAAGGAGAAAATGTCAATTAATGTCAAAAGCTTGTGAATCAGCAAAGAACAAAAGTTTTAAAAAAAATACCAAAACACAGCTCCCGACAGAGTTAATAGAAAAAAATCTGTTCCTCCATTATGTAAGCCAAGCTTAAGCATTATGTCCACATATAGGATTTTATTGTAGTGGGGAATTGCTCTTAGATCTCATATCTAACACCATAAAATATATACTCAATTGTTATGGTCGATTGCCCGCGTTTTTATAAGCACGCTACCAGATGTTTTGTTATTTAGTAGCTGTTATGTTGATATTATTGTTCTATATAACAAAATAACATGATTCATTTTGGAAAGTACAATACTTGAAGCATCATTGGAAACTTTACACATTGGGTAATAGTCAATGATATTATAAAGAAGATACGCCATGTTCATACTGAATGGCATTCAGATATCGTTGCGAGTAATTTAAAACTACGACAGCGATAGATAATACGGATCGTATAAGATAGAAAGAGATAGCTAGCTATCAAAGTGCAACAATTGTGTCACTTTGTCCTCAACAATTTGTGCGTGATACGCCATGTTCATACTGAATGGCGTTCAGATATCGTTGCGAGAAATTTAAAACTACGACAGCGATAGATAATACGGAACGTATAAGATAGAAAGAGATAGCTAGCTATCAAAGTGCAACAATTGTGTCACTTTGTCCTCAACAATTTGTGCGTGCTAGTGCGGTATCTACCTCTTTTTACTATATAATATCATTGGTAATAGTACATTTTGATACAAATTGAGAAAGTTTGTTATTGCATCCGAGGCGGAATTAACTTCCGTGCCGCAGGCGAGGGTGTTTTTGACCCGAAACTGCAATAACAAATGTCCACGTGTATCAAACGACGTTTTTCAATACACTTTTGAAGAAATAATATAAAATAACGAAACATATTTTGTCATGAATTACTGTGAAACTACGATCGTAATTTTCTTTTTTTCCGCGCTTTGCTTTTGGCAGGTTGAAGGAGAAGCAAATATATGAAGCCGCTATACAGCCTAACATAAAAAATAGATTTTTTTATTTTTATTTTTGAATTTAGAACACAAATATTAATGTTAATTTGTTCACAAGTAAATATTAGTTTTAAATAATCACGATGTTTATCTATGATATTCTATTTATAAACACTATTTGAATATTCAAATAGTACATTTTGATACAAGTGGAGAAAGTTTGTTATTGCAATCGAGGCGGAATTATAACACACGAGCCGTAGGCGAGGGTGTTTTTGAGCCGAGAATTGCAATAACAAATGTCCACGTGTATCAAACGACGTTTTTCAATACACTTTGAAGAAATAAAATAAAATAACGAATAATATTTTTGTCACGAACTATGAAACTATGATTTAAATTTTCGTTTTTTTTCGCGCTTTGGTCTCGCCAGGTTGAAAGAGAGGCAATGGTATGAAGCCGTTAAACAGCCTAATATAAAAAATAGATTTATTTTATATTTTTGAATTCAGAACACAAATAAATGTTAATTTGTGTATAAAAGTAACTATTCGTTTTAAATAATCATGTTTATCTATGATATTCTATTTAAAAATACAATTTGAAAATTCAAAAAATATTTATGCCGTAAAGACGCGTAGTGCTTTGACAAAATAAAAATAAAAACATTCACCTCAGACTATAGACATTGAACCAATTTGGACTAAGTATAGGTATAGTTATCTGTGGCAATTTTCATTCCCGCACACGTGCAGGAAAGTGGAAAAAATCGCACACGTGTGAAATACATTGCATGTTGTACCTAATCGTAGTGCGTTATGGACCAGTTTTCGAGAAAGTGTTTTGAAAAAATATTTACGCCTTGACGCATTATCGCTTTGCTGAAATAAAAAAAAAAGCATCCACCTCCGACTATAGGCATTGAACCAATTTGGACTAAGTATAGGTTTAGTTATCTGTGGCAATTTTCATTCCTTCACACGTGTTGGAAAATAAAAAAATCGCACGCGTGGAAGGAAGAGGGAAGGAAGGAAGTGGAAGGAGGAAGTGTATTAAAAAAACTTTTTTGCATCAGATACTAATATGAAATGAATCTATTAATTACAGGCAATTTAGTTAGTTGATTCTTATAACAATATCATCTAATAATTCAAGCGACAAGATGTCGACACGGTACAAGCTCATAATTTTATTAGAGAGTTTATTATTCCTTAATTAAAATCATTAAGATTTTGCCGACATTCATTAAGTTAATTAAACGAAATTCTTAATTATCAGTAGACCTGAACATTTGTAGAGACAAAAGCGACTGGAATTCTTTAGTTTGGTGAATTCAAAGTATTATAATTAGTTGTTGAGGTCCTTGAATTCTGAGTTCAGATACAGGATTACTTACAAATGCGCGCATTGACTAGACCACTCAAATCCATGTGGTTCATTCTTCAAAAGACCCACTAATAAAGATAAAGTTATAGATGAATTTATTACTATAAGTATAAACAAATGCATCTTTATCTTTTTCTTTTTTCTAATCTGCATGGACTATGTCTGGACTTTAAAAGATACTGTGCTCTCCGAGTCTGTTTTGATGTTGTCTTAGTAGTCGGATAGGAATACCTTCCTATAAAGTTATACATAATTTATTTTTCAATACACTTCCTCGAAAACTGGTCCTTATCGCACTACGATTAGGCAACATTCAATGTATTTCACACGCGTGCGATTATTTCCATTTTACCGCACGTGTGCGGGAATGAAAATTGCCACAGATACCTGTACTTAGTCCAAAGTGGTTCAATGCCTATAGTCTGAGGTGAATGTTTTTTTTTTATTTCGGCAAAGTACCACGCGTCTTGACGGCATAAATATTTTTTGAATATTCAAATTGTGTTTATTAAAAACTAATAGTTACTTTTATACACAAATGAACATTTATTTGTGTTTTGAATTCAAAAATATAAAATAAATCTATTTTTTATATTAGGCTGTTTAGCGGCTTCATATACCATTGCCTCGCAACCTGGCGAAATCAAAACGCGAAAAAGAAAAAAAATCATAGTTTCTTAGTTCGTGCCAAAAATATTTTACGTTATTTTATTTTATTTCTTCAAAAGTGTTTTGAAAAACGTCGTTTGATACATATGGACATTTTGTTATTGCAATTCTCGGCTCAAAAACACCCTTGCCTACGGCTCGTGTGTTATAATTCCGCCTCGAATGCAATAACAAACTTTCTCCACTTGTATCAAAATGTACTATTAACGTATTAAAGTGATTTTAAAACCAATTTACAGAAATAAATATAATTTATCATTTACCAAGTAATGTTCAGAATATAATTTAATGTAATCGCAATAGACGAGAGACGTAGATAAAAGGCAATCTTCTACAAATGTAATTTATTCAGACATTTGAGACCACTCAGGTATCTCTTTTGATATTTATTCCATTTAACTTGAATTATTATTATAGAAAAGTTCGTACTCACTATTTAAGTCAGACTAAATAGCTCTCAAATCGAAGTCGAGTCATAATAATTATTATTAGTTTTATCGCTATTTAATTTTTAATTTTTGGTGTTTGATAGAATATCTATTAGTTTATTTTACGTGTATATGTGTATTAGTATCAATATAAGTATATACATTCTCGTTAACAAGAAGTTAGTTTTTTAGACATTATTTTGTACCCTATCACTATGTTTTCCTATTTAACCCAAAGGTTGACTGGTAGAGAATGCCTGGTGGCATTAAGTCCGCCTATGTACCACTCTTGTACATGAAGTTTAAATAAATAAATAAATTATTTTGAGTATTTTTAATACTCAACTTTTTTCAGACTTCTACGTGATTGTATTTCGGTGCTATTGTTTGGTACTGTTTGTTTATGTTTGAGTGGGTAATTACGTAGGTATACCTGTAATTGAAAAATATGCCTGATAATGGAAACATATTAAACAGATAAGAACAATTAAAGCTTTTTTAAGGTATAGAGTAGCAAACAAATACACTGTTTAAGACTTTCACGGTTTTTCACTACACTTAAAGTAACGAAGTGACGCTCTGTTGCAAGCATCATGATCGCGGGTATTCCCGCGATCATGATGCTTGCAACAGCGAAATATAACCACGGATATTGTCCCGTAAGTACAACAAATAGTTGACCAGCCTCATATTAATGGGTTCCAGCTACCTATTTCTTGTAGACGTCTCCAAACCTAAAGGTATATCTGTGCGTTTGGATAGATAACTAACATTTTACTTCATCACCATTCTCATAACCTTATCCCAATTTCGTTGCGGTCGGCGACTCGGCGTGACATGTCTTCTTCTTCCATACTTCTCTATTCCAAGTCGTCTCAGCACTCAGCAGTCACCTCCTTCTAGCCATATCATTCCTCCACGCAGTCATCCATCGTTTCTTTGGTCTTCCTATACTCTTCTAGACATTTACATTCATACTCAAAATTTTCTTTACTACATTTTCCTCATTACTACAACAAATTTTTCACTCATTATCAGCCTATTAATGTTCCCACTGCTGGGACACAGGCCTCCTCTCTATGAGAGGGAATGGGCTATAATCCACTACGCGGGCCCAATGCGGATTGGTAGATGTCACATGTCTTCGAATTTTTTGGTTCTAGGACATGCCGGTTTCCTCACGATGTTTTCCTTCACCGTTTTGAGAGCAGTGGTGATGAAATAAATTACACAAAGTAATGCGCCTGTCTGGGTTAGAACCCACGACTTACTGTTCGTAAGTCGTGGGGCCGCCACCACAGGGCCATCACTGCTCACAATATTTGTTCACTTGCTGTAGGCAAATGAATCATTAGTCGTTATGAGATTTATATCAGCAAATGCAAATGCACCCGGAGAGGTGGGCAAAGATCGTTACACACTGGACGCCTGATGGAGGAATCGGCGTCGAGGTACGTGTAGGTCACGGCGTGCCTATGTGTGACGATGTGATTTTATTCACAAGACAATCGTGGCCAGAGATCAAACAAAGTAAAGAAGTTTTCAATACACTTCCTCTAAAACTGGTCCATAACGCACTACGATTAGGTATAACATGCAATGTATTTCACACGCGTGCGTTTTTTCCATTTTCCCGAACGTGTGCGGGAATGAAAATTGCCACAGATAACTATACCTATACTTCGTCCAAATTGGTTTAATGCCTATAGTCTGAGGTGAATGTTTTTTTTAAATTTCGGCAAAGCACTTCTTACGTGTCTTTACGGCATATATATTTTTTGAATATTAAAATTGTGTTTATAAATAGAATATCATAGATAAACATGATTATTACAAACTAATAGTTGTTTTTATACACAAATTAACATTTATTTGTGTTCTTAATTCAAAAATATAAAATAAATCTATTTTTTATATTAGGCTGTATAACGGCTTCATACCTTTGCCTCTCCTTCAACCTGGCAAAAGCAGAGCGCGAAAAAAAAGCAAATTAAAATCAGTGTCTTAGTTCGTGACAAAAATACACACATCAACACGGTCTAGGGATATTTCATACTCAATTAAATAACTCGAAAAGTACTGGCCGCATTGGAATCTTTTATACACCGATTTGTTTGTAATTTATCTCAGACTAATTCCAAATTCAATTTTTTGAAAATTCTTTTGTTTCGGTGGCATAAAAATGTCTTGATGTATAGGAGAGGGAATTTTCATTTGTGCGAAATTTAGAAAACAATACGAATTACGTTTAGTTACAGTTTTTTTTCATTTTTAAACGAAAGATAAAGTTAAAATTGAGGTATTATAGCCATGCAACGCCGACATTTGACGAGGGTGGAGATGTTACGAGCTGTGGGAATGCTGGAAGCTGGATCTGTTCAGCGTAATGTTGCTGAGGCCATAGGGACCCATCAAAATGTAATTTCAAGATTGTGGACACGCTATCGTGCCACAGGTGAAGTAGCGGAGAGGCACCGGGGGCCAAGTCGCATCACTACCCCCAGACAAGACCGATTTTTGCAAATTACTGCGCGAGCACAACCAAATGCAACGGCGACTCAATTGGTCCAAAGGCTGCGAGTGGAACACCAAGTGCTTGTGAGTGACCAAACTGTAAGAAGGCGACTGCATGAAAGCAATCTACGCTCTCGTAGACCACTCCGGGTCCCACCTTTACGGAGAGGCAATCGTGGACGACGATTAGAATGGGTTCGGAACCACGTGGACTGGGGCCGTGACCAATGGTCCAATGTGCTGTTCACGGATGAATCCAGGTTCGGCTTCCATCCAGATCACGAAGGACGCGTGTTTGGCGAGTTCCTGGATGATGGAGCAGTCTCCAGAACCCTCAGGAAGTTCACCCATACCAAGGAGGAACAATTATGGTTTGGGCAGGAATTCTTCTTGGAGGACGGACGGATCTCGTTTGGGTGCGGGGCAATATGACGGCAGAACGATACGTCCAACAGGTGCTGGGGCCCGTAATCTTGCCCCACAGAACACAAATGGGGCAAGATTTCCTGCTCATGCACGACAATGCCCGGGCACACACGGCAAGAACGGTAGCAGCTTGGTTACATACACATAATGTTAGGGCCTTAGACTGGCCTGCTCAATCGCCAGATCTAAATCAGCATGCGTGGGATATGCTGCAAAGAAGAGCTCTGAAGGAAGTTCCTGAAAATCTGGCTACAGAAGATCAACTTTTTGCGCACCTCAGAAGGACATGGGACAATATTCCGCAGCAAGACATTGACAACCTTGTTCTGAGCATGCCGAATCGTTGCCGATGTGTTATGAACATCATGGGCGCTTTCTCAGACTACTAACTTCAAGTTTATAAACACAAATTAAATGATTTTTCTATTTTTTTCAGTTTTTACTCACAAATTAAAAGTTCATTCATATACGGTTTCCGTCTATGCTTCATTTTTTTTCCATAAAATCCTGAAATTTTAATCTATACCTTAACCATTATTAAAAAATGGTAGAATATTAAATAACGTATCTTTTAAATATATACATGTCATATAAATAATTAACACATTGATAGTAATTCGCTTTTTTTAAAATATCCCTAGACCGTGTTGATGTGTGTATTTTTCGTAATATTTTATTTTATTTAGCGTGGAGATTATGGCAAATTCCTCCCATCATGGGAGAGGCTTATGTCCAGCAGTGGACGTTATGGGCTGTTGTAGTAGTAGTTGTTGTAGTATTTTATTTTATTTCTTCAAAAGTGTATTGGAAAACGTCGTTCGATACACGTGGATATTTGTTATTGCAGTTCTCGGCTCAAAAACACCTTCGCCTACGGCTCGGGTGTTATAATTCCGCCTCGAATGCAATAACAAATTTTCTCCACTTGTATCAAAATGTACTATTGTAAGGGGAAGCTTTTGTCCAGCAGTGAGACGCTTATGAGGATAACCAAAAAACAGCAACTAGTGACAGATATTGACTCATAGCCAAAAAAAAAACAAGGGGGCGGCGCAATACGTTTTTTCTTCCATTGTCATCTGTCAACCGTGACGTTATCATTTAGGTACTCCTCTATCTTTCATATCATTCCTCACACAATCCATCCATCGTTTCTTTGGTCTTCCTCTTCCTCTTCATCCATCAACATATTCATCGGTCTTTTAGCCACATGCGAAAATAAAATATGGTACTTACTCAGAAATAAAAGACAGTCAAAATCTTTCTTTTTTCAAATTATTTAATAGTTATATAGATGGCCAGTGCGAAATGAGATCACATAAAATATTACTCCACCTTTTTTTCGTTCGTCTAAATAATGTCCATGAGTGTACTTGGGTCCCCGTCACAGGAGACTTTCATACTAAAGTTAAAGTTTGTCCTATCGATACAATTCACTCGCCAAGGGTCCTTATCTTGACAGCTAGTTACGTCCAAGTTATTTCCCGAGGGAAATATAAATTTTACAAATATTAAACTCCGATAGTATTAACCGTTGTTTTGTCTTTGAAGTCGATAGTTTTACTGGCATTTTTTTTATAGTCTGTGGGAGAAATACTAAAGCAAATTGGCTTTTGACCTTTAACAGTGAACCTATTATGTTACTTCTGTTTTAGTTATCGAAAAAGTTATTTTCATCTTCGAAAGACTTGACAGCGTTTGATTTATTGTTAAAACCACATATGTATTTATGCAGTGTATCTGCATTAAGGTGATTGAGAATTTAGTCCAGTACTAAACCCACTGCACATTACCATCATCATCATCTGTGTCACTGTGCATTATGATGCAGATACTTACACATTAAGAGTTTAGTACTAGACTAAATTCTCAATGGGGACTATATTTCTTGTCACCAAAATTTATATTTGTCATCAAGTTGTACCACCTAATAAATAGATCTATCGCCACGAAATATGTTCGTTCTCAGATAAACAAAAAGTGTTCCCAGGTTCCAATTATCAAATTAATATTAATATATGTGTAAAATAAGAGATGGATTACCAATAACATCGTAGTGCATTACATTAATATAAACTTCGTTCTTATAATAATAGTTTTATTACTTAAATAATAGCTTTGTGCTCAGAATGGTAGATCTGTCACCAAATAAATCGATTATCGATCCCTGACTGCGACTCGTTTTTATTTGTTATTTTGTGACCAATACAGTATTACATTTTATTTTGTTCAGTTATTAAAATAATAGTATTCGTTACCAATTTAATACATCAATTTATAATTTTAATGAGGTGGTTGATGACAAACTAGTTTTGCCTAGGCCGACTTGGGGCACCCCGACACGGATAGATTAGGTTAGAAGGGTATGGCGGGGTCGAATGAGCGAGCGAAGCGAGCGAATAGACCCCGCCATACCCTTCGTGGTTATTTTTTTATAAACAATCCAGAAGTAGGAGCCCCGCGGAGCGGGGCTCCGTCGACCAGGTCTCCTTCGACTCGGATGCAAGAGCATAACAGTTCATTTTCTAGTGGTCAAAAATTAAGTTAAGTAAGTTATGTAGTAGACTCTTTTGGTTGAAACGATGATAACGACAACCCTACATTTTTTTAGAACTGTATAAAATTTTCTAGTGACATAATAATATATGATTTATTGGTGATCTCTTTAAATTAGTTTGCTTAAATACTTATTAGTACAAACCAATGATATTCTAACAAATTAACAAATTAAATATCATTGGTACAAACCTTTTATATTACATACAAAAACATTTATTTGGTACTAGACCCTATATCTTCATGATTTTAGGTGATTTATTGTGGAATTGATTTTATAATGTTTGGTGACTTCATTTTGGTGACAAATCTACTATTTTGAGGGCAAACCCTATTATTTAAGGAACGCAAAACTAATTAAATTGGTGATAGCTTAAATGATACCCATTCTCAATCACCATAATGCAGATACACATTTAGAGTTTAGTACTAGACTAAATTCTCAATCACCATAATGCAGATACACATTTTAGAATTTAGTACTAGACTAAATTCTCAATCACCATAATGCAGATACACTTCATAAATACGTATGTGGTTTTAACAATATCTCTATCGCAATGAATGAGCAAATAAATGACAGTTTATTCTTCATTGAAAGTCACATTTTATGGTCTTGCCACGAGTACTGAGGCCATTAGCTAAATTAAATACTCCTTGTTAACTAAAATAAAAGTAAAATACATTGTAAATCCATCCAAAGATCAAAGATTACGTTTACAATTAAGCTATAGGTACATTTTGTTAATTAATTATCGTGTACCTATTTATAACAACATAGAGCAGGTAAAATTTATTAGCTAGGGACATATTAGTAACACATAATTTCACTAGAATTATTTATTTCTCATTCGGTATAACTCACAGATAATATAATAATTCATGTATACATATAATATATAATAATTCATATATACACAACACCACGCAAAGTTCACAGTTGCAGCAGGCCTTTGCCCATTTGTGGCATGACGTAGGCTAACAATACGAGTTTCCTTTGTTTTTTTACCCGACTGCAGTGAAGCCCAAAAGGAGGGTGCATTCCATTTTAATATTTTTATGTTCAAACTAGCTGCAACTTCGCCCGCCCGCAAATTAAATATACTAAAACCTTCCTCTTGAATTAATCTATCTATTAAAAAAACTCGCATCAAAATCCGTTGCGTAGTTTAAAAGATCTAAGCATACATAGGGATAGACAGACGGCGGGGGACTTTGTTAGGGTTCCGTACCCAAAGGGTAAAAACGGAACCCTATTACTAAGACTTCGCTGTCTGTCCGCCTGTCCGTCTGTCTGTCACCAGGCTATATCTCATGAACCGTGACAGCTAGACAGTTGAAATTTTCACAGATGATGTATTTCTGTTACCGCTATAACAACAAATACTAAAAACAGAATAAAATTAATATTTAAGGGGGGCTCCCATACAACAAACGTGATTTTTTTGCCCTTTTTTTGATAATAATGGTATGGAACCCTTCGTGCGCGAGTCCGACTCGCACTTGGTCGGTTTTTTTTAAATAAGTACGTAGTGATGGGCTCCGCCTGCTTCCAACTTTTGTTTAATATAAAATGTGTTTGTTTTTAGTCTTGTACAATTTCTTTTTTCCCTTCTCGTCAATATGCAGTCAGCCGTTGAGATTCAAACATATTTGTTATTTCTTCCTTTGGCGGTTCGAGATGTTCGCATCTAATGATGTGTTATTTCGTTATTCAGTAGGTTTGATTAGATAGATAAACAATTATTATAGGACCTTTCCATAACCTCCTTGATACTTGGAATTTGAATACTACGAGTTAGTAAGTAAAGCAGAGTGTGTTGGCAGTATTCGTTTCTCATCAAAATATAAAAGAAAATGATAAGTAATTGAAATGGATTTGGCAGAACGTTTAAAATTTCACATGTAGCGTCTAGCTCGCATGTGAGTGGCAAGATACGGCTCTGAAGTTAGCGGGAATAATAAAAATATGGCTTCTGAATACTGCTATTATCAATATGAAAATATGAAGCAAGATGTTCTTATTTTTACTTGGAATTATTTATTCGTGAATAATCATCAGTGGTTTTGAATTTACATTTCTTTGTTACAATGGAAATTGTTTTATTAATCGACAAATATCTTTTGCAAAATAGACAACATTTCTGAATTTAATTGGGATATTACAGAAATATTAGCAATCATTTATTTAGGTAAACTGATTCCAGCAAGAAACTTTTTAAATTAACATAAAATACTTACCTATAATATTTGTTCCTAATAAGAAAGCCGGACATTAAATATTCTTTTCATAAAATCAGAATCTCAAGAGAATTCAAATTGTAGCTAGTAGATAGACAATAAATTCACCTTACTACTGCTTTTATTTGATGAAAGCAGTAGACGTCCCGATGCGGGTGCTCACCATCCACATCTCTCGGGCGCTTGTTTCGAAGCCGCATCCGAAGTGTCCTCGGCTCGAGTCGCGACCCACTTCCGAACCACCCGACAGCGAGTCCGTTTTTCTCCAACCGGAAATGAGATTTCCCGACAGATATAATGGCTTTCCACGGATTACGTCATGCGAGCTTTGAGTTTAGAAAATTCACTTGAATAATTCACTCCCTAAGCCAGCTTAAGCACCTTCAATAGCTACTTAATTCTTTGCTCGAGTGTTATAGAATAATATATTGTTTTAAGGTATCGAAGAATAAAAGTACTTATCTTAATCATTTGTTTGTAAATGACCTTTTTTTTCGGATGCGAAATCATCAAATGACTCCTCCCGCTCTGGGCGGAGCAGGAGGGAGTGTCAGACTTTTACTGACTAAAACCCATCCATGTTCCTTCATCGCCCTTTGTGTTCCGGGGCCACGGTATCTCTTTCGAACAGTCCCGCAACCCCGGTTTGTAAAAGGCCTCAGGTACACATTTCACTAATTATGCTATAAAATTATCATTTCCACAACAATACGGCACCAACAGCGCTGATAATCGGCCCAACCGATCGGAAATACTGTCAAAGTAATTTGTTTGAAACAATAATTGGATCATTACTGTTTATTGAGGTTTAACCGCACGTCCGTAATGGCGTGGGAGTTACTCTTATTATCGCTATAAAATGGCGCCTATAAAAATAACTTCGGCTCGTATTACTTTCCAACTCAGTAAAAAAGTTTAAGACTAAGAGAATTTTGTTATGGAGTCATTAAGTAGAGTAAAATGCGAGTGGTATGGGAAATAAAGTGAGTTGTGACAAGCCGGGGTCCATTAGTCGCCGGTGACTCCGCGACAAATGGCTTGAATAATGACCATTCCCGTTTTAAACGCTTGACTAAGTGCTATTTGCGGTTTTCATGCTGAAATATGGCTGAAGTTTTGATGTTTACTTAATTATCGTCTCATTATCCTAAGTTTATTGTGGCTTATTTAATTTGCATATAATAAGGCTAGGGAGTGCTTAAATTTTATTATAGGTAGCAAATTATTTCTTGGGCTTAAATTCATCTTTAAATATATATATATATATATATAAATAAAAACAAAAGGCCTGACTGACTGACTGACTGACTGACTCATCAACGCCCAGCCCAAACCCTTAGACTTAGAAAGCTGAAATTTTGCACAAAGGTTTCCATTGTAATGTAGACAAGGAATAAGGAAGGATTTTTCGAAATTCAACCCCTAAGGCAGTTAAATAGGGGATGAAAGTTTGTATGAAAGTCCGTCAATTTTAAAGTTAGGATCTTCAAATTTTGTATTTAGGCCGATAATTGAAAATTAAGGTACACGTGTCTCAGCGTTTTTGATAATTCTACCCCCAAAAGGTTAAAAAGGGATATGAAGTTGTGTATGAAAGTTCGTCAGTTTTAAAGTTAGGATCTTCAATGTTTAGGCTTACGAATAAAAATAAATCTATACGTGTCTCAGCGTTTTTGATAATTCTACCCCCAAAGGGTTAAAAAGGGGGATGAAGTTGTGTAGTTCTTAATTTTCGAAGTAAAAATCATTTATTATCTAGCCGTATGGCTGGAAGCTAACGCAACGGTGCTGTTAGAATTTCAATCCTTAAGGGTGTAAAAAGGGGGATGAAATTTTGTATTTAAATACAAAATTTTAACTTAAAAAATAAAGAAAAATTAATTAATTAATGTTCTTTATTTTTTAAGTTAAAATTCACTAATAATTCGGCTTACGGTTGAAAACTAACTGTACATTGTTGATGTTTTTTTTTTTAATTTCAACCCACAAGGGTGTGAAAAGGGGGATGAAGTTAGAAGCTAAATTTGACATATATATGACAATGACATATCAATACATAGCCCAAACCGCTGGGTCTACAGATTCCAAATTTGGCAAGTAGGTTCCATATGTGGTCTAGGGGTGCATTTTGAAGGGGTTTTTCAAAATCACCTCCTAAGGGGGTGAAACAGGTTTGTTGTGTGGGGAAACAAGATTAATTAGACTATTGTATTAGAAACTTCACAGGAGTACTCCTATTGATAAATGAGTAGAAACGGGTTTCAGGTTTTTTCAAAATTCAACCCCTAAGACGGGGAAATGGGGTGACAAAGTCTGAAAATCAACATGTTTATTGTTTGTATGGTGTATCGGGTCGGGTCATCGGGTGTATTACAAAAACAACGATTTTAAGATTTAATGTGGCGGTCCTGAAATACCATCATCCCCTGTTGGGGTGCCATGGGGTTGAAATGTCTAAAAATCAATACGGGTGTCGATTCCGAGATTATCAGGGTTGCTGATTACGAATATGGCATTTATTTTAAGATCCAGAAGATGTCGGATCGACTTCTATATAGGGTTATTGTTGATTTATTGTTTTGATTGTGATAAAGATGATGATAATTGTAAAAATGATGATGATGATTGTGATAACGATGAGGATGATTGTGATAACGATGATAATGATTGTGATAACGATGATGATGATTGTGATTACGATGATAATGATTGTGATAACGATGATTGTGATAGTGATTGTGGTAGTGATAGTGATTGTGATAGTGATTGTGATAGTGATTGTGATAGTGATTGTGATAGTGATTGTGATAGTGATTGTGATAGTGATTGTGATAGTGATTGTGATAGTGATTGTGATAGTGATTGTGATAGTGATTGTAATAGTGATAGTGATAGTGATTGTGATAGTGATTGTGATAGTGATTGTGATAGTGATTGTGATAGTGATTGTGATAGTGATAGTGATAGTGATAGTGATTGTGATAGTGATTGTGATAGTGATTGTGATAGTGATTGTGATAGTGATTGTGATAGTGATTGTGATAGTGATTGTGATAGTGATTGTAATAGTGATAGTGATAGTGATTGTGATAGTGATTGTGATAGTGATTGTGATAGTGATTGTGATAGTGATTGTGATAGTGATTGTGATAGTGATAGTGACAGTGATTGTGATAGTGATTGTGATAGTGATTGTGATAGTGATTGTGATAGTGATTGTGATAGTGATTGTGATAGTGATTGTGATAGTGATTGTGATAGTGATTGTGATAGTGATTGTGATAGTGATTGTGATAGTGATTGTGATAGTGATTGTGATAGTGATTGTGATAGTGATTGTGATAGTGATTGTGATAGTGATTGTGATAGTGATAGTGATTGTGATAGTGATTGTGATAGTGATTGTGATAGTGATTGTGATAGTGATTGTGATAGTGATTGTGATAGTGATTGTGATAGTGATTGTGATAGTGATTGTGATAGTGATTGTGATAGTGATTGTGATAGTGATTGTGATAGTGATTGTGATAGTGATTGTGATAGTGATTGTGATAGTGATTGTGATAGTGATTGTAATAGTGATTGTGATAGTGATTGTGATAGTGATTGTGATAGTGATTGTGATAGTGATTGTGATAGTGATTGTGATAGTGATTGTGATAGTGATTGTGATAGTGATAGTGATAGTGATAGTGATTGTAATAGTGATTGCGATAGTGATTGCGATAGTGATTGTGATAGTGATTGTGATAGTGATTGTGATAGTGATTGTGATAGTGATTGTGATAGTGATAGTGATTGTGATAGTGATTGTGATAGTGATTGTGATAGTGATTGTGATAGTGATTGTAATAGTGATAGTGATAGTGATTGTGATAGTGATTGTGATAGTGATTGTGATAGTGATTGTGATAGTGATTGTGATAGTGATAGTGATAGTGATAGTGATAGTGATAGTGATTGTGATAGTGATTGTGATAGTGATTGTGATAGTGATTGTGATAGTGATTGTGATAGTGATTGTGATTGTGATAGTGATTGTGATAGTGATTGTGATAGTGATTGTGATAGTGATAGTGATAGTGATAGTGATAGTGATAGTGATAGTGATTGTGATAGTGATTGTGATAGTGATTGTGATAGTGATTGTGATAGTGATTGTGATAGTGATTGTGATAGTGATTGTGATAGTGATTGTGATAGTGATTGTGATAGTGATTGTGATAGTGATTGTGATAGTGATTGTGATAGTGATTGTGATAGTGATTGTGATAGTGATTGTGATAGTGATTGTGATAGTGATTGTGATAGTGATTGTGATAGTGATTGTGATAGTGATTGTGATAGTGATTGTGATAGTGATTGTGATAGTGATAGTGATTGTGATAGTGATTGTGATAGTGATTGTGATAGTGATTGTGATAGTGATTGTGATAGTGATTGTGATAGTGATTGTGATAGTGATTGTGATAGTGATAGTGATAGTGATTGTGATAGTGATTGTGATAGTGATTGTGATAGTGATTGTGATAGTGATTGTGATAGTGATTGTGATAGTGACAGTGATAGTGATTGTGATAGTGATAGTGATAGTGATTGTGATAGTGATTGTGATAGTGATTGTGATAGTGATTGTGATAGTGATTGTGATAGTGATTGTGATAGTGATTGTGATAGTGATTGTGATTGTGATAGTGATTGTGATTGTGATAGTGATTGTGATAGTGATTGTGATAGTGATAGTGATTGTGATAGTGATTGTGATAGTGATTGTGATAGTGATTGTGATAGTGATTGTGATAGTGATTGTGATAGTGATTGTGATAGTGATTGTGATAGTGATTGTGATAGTGATTGTGATAGTGATTGTGATAGTGATTGTGATAGTGATTGTGATAGTGATTGTGATAGTGATTGTGATAGTGATGGTGATGGTGATTGTGATGATTATGAAATTTGGCGCATATATAGCTTATAACCTGGATTAACATGTAGGATACTATTTATCCCTTCAGTATGATCCTATGGGACAGTTACCAAAATTCACTCGGGCGAAGCCGCGGGCAACAGCTAGTTTATTCATAAATAAACACAGATAGCATATATCAACAACAACAGCCCCGTCCACTGCTGGACCGTCCCATGATGGGAGGAATTTGCCATAATCTCCACGCTTGGCAGGCGGATTGGAGATCGCAGTGATGAAAGACTAACAGAAAACGCTGCTGCCCATTCTCAGGTCTACGGAGGCGCAAGGTGTTCTGCCTCAGACATTAGTCGTCTTATACGACACCCGTGAGTGTAATGGGTTGGTTCTATTCTACTCTGCCGGATACCACACGGCTAGCACGGATTGGATTGCACCAGTGCACAACAAATCTAAGAATAGCTTCGGTTTAAATTATAACAAGAAACATCAAGCCTAGCCTCAGGGAACTTGGACGAATTTTCGGTGTTCCTTGTTTTATCCATCAAACTTGGAACATTTGGTGTTCCCGAACACAAGGCGAAAACTTCATTATTGAGGCGAGGAATTAATAATTAATTGCAAAGTTCAGCAATAATTCCATGTTGTTGTTATAATAGTAGGCAGCGTTTGAACTTCAAAGGGTTCTTTGAAGAATCTTTGATCTAAGTGGAGACCAACATTCTAATATAGATAATTATAATCATAGAGCAGGTAAGTGATACGAAGCAATTAATTATTAAAGCTGTAATAAGAAGGAAAATTATATTGTAGTAGTAAAACAATGTACCTAGAAAGGTAGTGCTACCTACTACCTTTCTAGGTACATTGTTTTTCTGCATTAGTTTATTTAACAAGTGCGCCGACAGCTAGACAAATAAAAAATATTTTGATGAAAACGTTTTTCACGCTAAAAAATGTAGTTCTATTTTTTTCCGGGTAGTCACTAGTTTAAAATTGGAGTTTCAATATGGCGAATGTACGAAAACAACTCGCTTGTGAAATGTTGACTCTAAAATCGACTATTCGATTCATCATGTTTGAATTTTAAATTCTGTTCCATTCACCGCTATGAATAAGTGAATATGTATAATTTCGAATGTTGTAGCACTTTTATACCCGCAAGTACAGACACAATTAAAATAACAATGCACCGTGCCCAACCGTGCACGGCTGGGGACATAAGATCGACTAAGATAAATAATAATAAATATCGCTGTACATTACACACAGCGTCATCTAGTGCCACACTAAGCAACGAGGCTTGTGTCGTGGACACCAGATAGTTGATATACTACATAGATACTTTTTGTTTGTAAATACAAACTTATTATTTATTTATTTATTTAAAGACTTTGGAAGACTTACAGCTAAATACAATAGTGATAAATAACAGTATGATATTCAGACAGCCAATTACAAGTGTTCACGTCTAGAGCTTGTCCGGTATAAATATACTGTGGAACAAAGTATAATAAACACTACCAAATAATGCCAAAAGATATTAAAGAAAACATGCAAATAGATCGTCACTTAAAATATGTAAACATTAATATAATTAAGACAGGTTATTTACCTTGAGAACCAAGATGTTAAAATTAAATTAAGAAAAAATAAAATATTAATAGAACCAAATTACAAAGAAGTTATGCTTTAAAGAAATTCATTGTTAAGCACTTTTTTGCCGAGGTCACACTTGTTTCGGAAAGATCAAAGTCGAACTGTTTACACACCTTATTAAAATACCTACTTACACGCACAATGTACGAATTTTGTCTATAGTTAGTATTCGCAAATGGCACCCGTAAAGGTGGATTAAACCGTTTGGATTTGCTTGGAACATTAAAGTAGAAAGTAGACAAAATATCAGAACACTTTCTGTCACCTCGAATTGTCTTCAACAGAAACATACAGTCAGAGATCTCACGACGATTAACCAATGGTAAGATATGATATTTTTTACACAGACTGAGATAGTTACCGGACTGATATGGTACCCTTTGATGATAGCATAAAAATTTTATAAATCTTTTTTGTACGCGCTCAATACGGTCGATGTATTTGTGATAGCATGGATTCCATATTTCAGATGCGTATTCCAAGTGGCTTCTAACAAAAGTGCAGTATAGAATTTTTAACGTTTTAGCTTGTGTGAAGCACTTGGATAATCGCATTATGAAACCAAGGGATTTCGAGGCTTTAGCGACGATGGCATCAACATGCTTATCAAAAATAAGTTTGGAATCGTGATAAACCCCCAGATCACGAATATTACCACAACTGGGTAATATATGACCACCAAGAGTATAAGATGTGGCTAGAACTGACCGTCCACGGGAATACGTTACAACTGAGCATTTTTTGGGATTGAGATCAAGCTTATTTTTTTGGCAGTATACTTCAAGACGCTGCAAGTCAGTTTGAAATGCGACCATGTCCGCCGTAGATGATATAGTTGCATAAATTTTCATATCATCAGCAAAGCACAGTAATTTGGATGAGGTCAGACAAGTGTCGATGTCATTTACATAGATGATAAATAATAATGGACCGAGCAACGAACCTTGGGGTACTCCGCTGGGGACTGGAACCCAGCTGGATATATAATTATTCAGTACCACAGCTTGCGACCTGTTTTCTATGTAAGAAGAAAACCATCTGAGTAAATCCCCGCGTATACCGATGCCCTCTAACTTCCTTATTAGGATGACGTGGTATATTCTGTCGAAACACTTACTATAGTCAGTGTAGACTACGTCGACTCGTTTACCATGATCCATTGCGTCGGTGATGTAGTTATTAAACAAAACAAGATTGGTGACAGTGGATCTACCTTTAAGAAAGCCGTGTTGGAAGGGACTAAATGATTGTTCCAGAGCAGAATAGACCTGATTATAAATAATCCTTTCGAAAACCTTGGCAATGATACACAATTTCGATATCGGTCTATAATTAGCAATGTCTGTTTTGACTCCTTTCTTATGTACAGGCGTTATGAATGCCGATTTCCAAAGTTTGGGAACAACACACGCATCTAAAGATTTTTTAAATAGAATTGAAATAGGAAGTGCAATAGATGCAGCGCAACGTACGAGAAGCTTGGATGAGATATTATCCGGGCCTGGCGCTTTCGATGTATCTAATTTACGAAGCAAGTTGGCTATGTCTTCAATGTTCACCGTGACACGATTGATATCGGACGACATGTTTGATGATTCAGTAGATGAGGAAGAGGAATTAGAGCCATCATGAGCAAGGTTGGGATCTAAAAATGTGGAGTGAAAATAAGTTGAAAATGCCTCACTTATGGATTCCCCGGTACGCAATGTTTCATTGTTAAAATTGAACGTGCTCGGGATTGCATTTATATTATGACGTTGTTTAACAAAAGTCCAAAATTGTTTCGGGTTATTTTTAATAGACGTTTCGGTATGTTTCAAATAATTTGCGTAACACTGACTTTCTAATATATTTACCCTATCACGAAGAAGTTTAAAAGTTAGTTCGTCGGCTTTATTGCCATTTTTTAAAGTATTTATATTTCTCTTTAATTGTATTTATCAATGAGGAACTATACCAGGTCGGATAAGATTTATTACGACAAAGTTTCTGTGGAATATATTTAGATTGAAAATTATAGATAACGTTATTGAAAAAACTTACAGAATCGTCAACTGACCTTGCTGCAAACTCACTTTCCCTGTATCTATATATATATCTATAAACATCCATGACAAGGAAACAAATGTCCATGCTCATCACACAAACATTTGCTTCTACAGGGATTCGAACCCGGGACCCTAAGAACGTAAGGCAGCCTCACTACCGCTGCGCCAATCGGGTCGTCAAAGATGTGGGTAGTTTCAACTCCGAATCGTAGATTCACCAAAGCCTTCCTACATTTCGATTAGCTCTATATGGTTAGAGGAGTTAGTTTCTCATCTGTGATTGTTTAAGTTTCAAGTACTTAGATATTAATTAATTTAGGGAGTAGACATCGCATTAACATTTCCATAAATTACAATACTTGTTCAAGTTCCAATGTTCTTACAGATGCACTAATAATAATATGCGTACGATAAAAGGTTGCATTAACGTAGCACTTCAATACATAGGTTTCATTCATAGGTCGACCGTGGGGTGGAGTTGCGTTGTTATGGAACAAGAAAATCTTTAATAATAAAATTCTATAGTGCGATGTGATAATACTCGAGTGTGCGGAATTAAAGTGGTGATAGGGCAAAGGTCATTTTTAGTGTTCAGTGTGTACATGCCGACTGATAACACAGTGAATTTAGTCGAGTTTACGGATTGTTTGGCGACGCTGAGCGCAGTAGTGGCTAATGAAGGTATTGAGTGTGTTTACATGCTCGGTGACTTCAACGCCCACTGGGGTGAGCAATTTTATTATGAACTTTCTAATTTTTGTAACGATTTGGACTGGAAATGTGCCGATTGTCTGACACATATAGTTTTATAAGTGACGCTAATGGGGCGCTAAGATGGTTAGACCACTGTGTTGTTACTGAGTCGGCTTTTCAAACTATAGTCGATACACACATCAAGTATGATCCGATGTGGTCTGATCACTTGCCACTCATTATTAAGTGTAATATAAATAATGTGAAACCAAAGACTTTGCTGGAGAATTTTATATGTAATAAAATAAAATGGGGGGAGAGAAACCTCGAACAAATAGATTTATTTAGAAAATTATGTAATGATAGTTTAAAAGAAATTGATTTTCCGCCTGAATTTAATAACTGTGGAGATAAACGTTGTGACAACCGAGACCACATGCGTATAATTGACAGTATGTATCAGGAAATTGTTAGTGCATTGTGTAAAGCCGCCTCTGAGAGTCATACTATTGTTAAACCGAGAAGACAACAACCAGTGATCGGATGGAACAAGCATGTGCGTGACGCTCACGGGTTAGCTCGGTGTAAATTTATGGAATGGGTACGGTGGGGTAAACCGAGTAAAGGACGTGTTTGGGAGGAGATGCGGGAGACTCGTAAAATCTTTAAATCACGCCTAAAGTGGTGCCAAAATAATAGGGAGCAGATAAAGATGGATTTCCTCGCTTCTCACCATTCGAAACATGACTTTCGGAATTTTTGGAAAACCACTAGTAGGTTAAATAATAAGCCGGGCTTACCCGTGAGCGTTAACGGTGTGAGTGAACCGAAATGTATTGCGAACATATTTAAGGATAACTTTATGGTGAAATCGCCATTGGGACCATCACGGTCATTCAGTGTGGATGGCTCACATGGACGGGAGATAAACACTAGATTTACAGCTAAGGATGTTCGGGGAGCTATTAAGTCAATGTCACGTGGTAAGTCTCCTGGCCATGACAGCCTGAGCATTGAGCATTTAAAGCATGCCGGTGTCCACCTGCCCAGAGTTCTGGCCATGTTATATACATTTTGTATGGGACATGCGTACTTACCAGCAGAAATGATGAAGACCGTGGTGGTACCAATTGTGAAGAGTAAAACCGGTGACCTAAGCGACGCTAGCAACTATAGGCCAATCTCACTAGCCACAGTGCTTGCTAAGGTTCTTGACAGTTTGCTTAATACACAGCTTGACCGGTATGTAAGCGCGCATGATAACCAATTTGGTTTTAAACCGGGACTGTCTACTGAGTCAGCTATCTTGTGTTTAAACCAAACTGTCAAGTACTACTCAGATAGGAGCACACCTATTTATGCCTGTTTTCTCGACCTCTCGAAAGCGTTTGACATGGTTAGTTATGACATCTTATGGCAAAAATTAAGTAACATCTCAATGCCTCTTGAACTGATAGACATTTTCAAGTACTGGTATCTTAACCAGGTCAACGTCGTTCGATGGTCCAGTGCTCTGTCGGAGCCGCACAGGTTGGAGTGCGGGGTGAGGCAGGGAGGACTGACCTCCCCAAAGCTCTTCAACCTGTACGTGAAAGCACTGATAGAGGAGCTCAGTAGTACGCGTGTCGGCTGCCATATTCACGATGTTTGTGTCAACAATATTAGTTATGCAGACGACATGGTGCTGCTGGGCGCCTCAGTGTGTGGCCTGTCCAGGTTGCTGGGCATCTGTGAGCGTTACGCCCTTAATCACGGTTTGCTCTATAACGCAAAGAAAAGCGAATGCATGGTCTTTCAGGCCAGGGGTCGGAACTGCCCGGATTCTGTTCCACCTATCAGATTGAACGGTGTTAAATTAAAAAGAGTTCAACAATTTAAATATCTCGGGCATATCGTGACCTCTGACCTGAAAGACGATGCAGACATCGATAGGGAGCGGAGGGCGTTGTCTGTGAGGGCCAATATGATCGCCCGCAGGTTTGTTCGTTGCTGGGGGGCCGTCTAAATAGCTCTTTTCAGAGCGTTTTGTATGTCCCTGTACACAGCCAGCCTGTGGGTGTCATATACCTACCCAGAAGCAGTACAACGCTCTCCGTGTTCAGTATAATAATGCGTTCAGGGTGCTGGTGGGGCTGCCCCGGCACTGCAGCGCCTCGGGAATGTTCGCCGACGCCCGTGTCGACTGTTTCTACACGACGATGCGGAAGCGGTGCGCATCTCTGGGGCGCAGGCTCCGGGCTACCTCCAGCACCATCCTGAGCGTATTTGCGAACAGGTTTGATTGTCGGTATATTAACCATTGTTATATGGTTAATGTAATGACAAACAAAGAAATGACTCAGAGGCAGGTGTATAGGCATAAGTTTTAATTTGTATTGCTTATTTAATAAATTATTGTTGTAGATAATTGTGTTTCAAATTTTAATTTTTATAATTGTTAATTTTTATTTAGTGTTTGACATTATAATTTTGGAATTTTAATTTATATTATTTAATTGATAATTTTTTGGATAAATGCTGAGATTGTTATTTTATAATAATTGTAATTTTTTGGTTCAAGTGTGTGCAATTATGATCCTAAATGGATTGAAATAAATGAATTTGAATTTGAATACCCGCAATTACAGACACAATTAAAATACCAATGCACCGTGCCCATTTGGGCACGGCTGGGGACATAAGGGTAGTATTGAAAATCCATAGTAGAAACTCCACTTAATGTTTTACTATCATTTTATACGTAAAGCAGAATCACTGAAACCTTTTGTTAATAAGAACTTCTACGAAAATAGTTAGCCATATTATGTACCCTTCTCTAGATCTTCAGTGTTTCTAAGATGCAAGTTTTCAACTAAGTGGCTGCCAAAGTTTGGACGATCTTGTATTACAAATTCACAATATATATTTCACATACTTTGAGAGTGGAGCGAAATACCACGGCTGCCTTCTCAACATAATTGTTCAAGAATAGTTGTCTGGCTTAAGAAAGGAGATAACCCCTTTTGGTTAAGATGTTGCCGAGTTATTTAACAACTATGTTTTAATAGCCAATTACAGTAAACGTTGAATAAGTTTCAGGAATTTTATAATTATCTCTATGCAGAGGCTAGGGAGTTGGTAGATATTTTCAGATATTATTTTGTACACAATGTTGTTCTATTTAACCCAAAGAGCGTGTGGCGTTAAGTCCGCCTATGTACAATTATTGTTTATGAAGTTTATTTACTTAAATTAGTACCGTGTTGATGACAACCGCAGAAAGATTACTTATTACTTTTTTTAGATAAGATACGATTATTTAAAAAGATGATGATACTTTAATGTAACGATAAGATATCTAATCTATAGGTACGTATTCAATTTATCATTTGTGTGTAATTTTTCGATCATAACAATTCCGTTTATGGCGATTACAACAGCTAAATTAGCAACTCTATTTGTGTTGGTTCAAACTTCGTCTGAAATTCTGTTAAAATAAGGTTCTAATCAGCTTGCACTACAAAGTAGTTGTTACGTCAGTCACTACGGGCCGAATATTGCGAAATCAGTGTTTTTTTTCGATTTACAAAAAATATATTGATTGGACTAAAAAAGTAAAACACTATGATGCTAATATGTTGCTTGTAGAATTATTTGCCAAAAAATCAGAATGATCGCATGTATTTTAGTATGGTTTTTACTCGTTAAAAGAAATTTTTAGAGATAAGTTCGTGATTTTTTTCCTATCGAATAAAATTAGTTGTAATAAGTTTTCAAAACACTATCGTACTAGCTGATCCTGAAGAATATCATATATTTTTCTGGTATTGTTTATTGCAGTGAATCATATGCTTTTTTGCATTATAAAACTCGCGTTAAGCTCATGTAATCGCCTTAAAGGAAAATGGAAAAGCAAAAGCCACCGCCTGTCGTAGCAAGCATTTCCAATAAATGATACATGTAATATATTTCCAATACACTTTATAAATGCATGCATCTATATTCAAAATACGTTCGTTTCGTAGGCGCTTGGCAATCAAGTTCGATCTCTGGCAGGATTTGCTTGGTGGCAGATAGCATGAATAAATTGAACATCGATACATTTCATTGCGGGGCTCTTCCGAACGAGTATACATGTACGGGCTGCCGCATGCCGGTGTATAGGTGCCCCTGCATGCACTATCTCAGACTTTACGAGTAAGCATGCTCCGAAACGTTCGACAACCGATGCTATTCTCAAACCACACGTTATGAAAACTGTAGAAAGTACTAAAATGTTTTCTCTTAGGTATGACAAGGAACAAAGAAAAGAAAAGAGTAACCATGGAGTTTCTTGTCAGTTCGTCTCCATAGGAAATGACCAACCCGAATCAGGCACCTTTTTCGACGTTTTCTATGTACCCTTGTAGATGTGAAATAAAATATTTTGAAAAGGATTTTTCGTTTTCTTGTACACGTTGTCGAATTCATCTCTCTTCGTAAATATCGGTTTTGTGTTTAAGACTTAATTATTTGTAAAGCTTCCGGCATGCTCAATAGATGGCGTCGTAGCCGAAATAAAAGTCGATATGGTTTCGTTACCTCATTAGTACATAAGCAAACAGTTTTAATTTTTTTATGAGAATAAAATCAGCTACAAGGAGAGATCCCAGTGGTTTTATTTTCGATTCCGCTAGTGTACCTTCAGGTCAACCTCTCCTAAATACTATCAGGTATTTAACAGTTTTGTTTCCTGCACGTGTTTTGTTTGTAACACATTAATACATTGCCTTTTCACATTGTGCCAGAAAAAAACACATTCGTACAACATACTCGCGAGACAAATGTGTAGGCAGATTGACAAGTTTACAAATGTTTATACGCCGAACCCTAATCGTGGATTCTTAGCGCGTGTTGCCATAAATATCGCATAAATATGGAGTGATAAAGTGATAGGACCCCTTTCTAGTTTTATGGGCCTGTCGTCTGACGTACAGAAAGGAGTTGCGCCAAAATTTCGTATTCTACTCAAGCGCTAGATAAAATGTATTCGTTGGTTTAATATAGTCCATGCTATATAACTCTGGTGAGAGGTCACCTTATCTCGGGTTCCGTCCGGTTGTATCTGGGAGCTTCAAGGAGGTTTATTGTTGTTTTTTTTTTGCAGAATAGGGAGTAGTATACCCATCTTTCTGCTTTTAATGTCAGACGATGGATATTTGATGATAGATGTTTATGCTGTTATTGTTCGGCATACAATTAACGAACCACCAGATTCAGCAAAATGTAACGGCATAAAAATCATTAGTTAGTTAGTTCATCATCTGTGTCATAGATGGCGTTGTAGTACTTTTTGTTCCAAGTAGCGAAGTACTTTTTTGTAGTGCCGCTACATCACTTTTGATTTTAAAAATTAGTAAATGATCACCAATATTAATCCCCATTTTATCGTTAAATTAGAACCAAAAATGTATTTTTTTTGTTAATCATCATCATCCGAGTCGAGGGAGACCCGGTCGACGGAGGGAGAACCAGTCGACGGAGCTGCGGAGCCCTGCTTAGCGGGGCTCCTACTTCTGAATGGTTTATAAAAAAAATAACCACGAAGGGTCGCCATACCCTTCTAACCTAATGTATACGTGTCGGGGTGCCCCAAGTCGGCCTAGGCAAAACTAGTTTGTCATCAACCACCTCATTAAAATTTGGTGCTCAATTTACTAAATTTGGTGATCAATTGATATTTTAGGTGATAGATGTTAGTGGTCACAAAGTAATTTTTGGTGGTCATTATATTTTCCCCTTATTGTTCTAGCATTGTTCCATTTTGACTTTACACAAGGTGTCCTAAACTCTAATCTTATTTAAAACCCCGTTACGTAAGACAAACACTAACCCATTAATCTTGTTATTAAATTTCATTCATGAAGAGCTTAAGACACAGGCGTACCTACACCTCACAGACGCGCCCTTGAAATTAAATCCGTTAAACCCGGCTAATGATTCTCTTGTATACCAGATCTTATACCTCTAATTACCGTTATTCAAAGTTAAGCCTAGCTGAACTCTGCTTGAATACATTTTGAGTGAAAGCGGGCATCACGCCGAAAGCTCTTAGCTCGTAACTTGAGAAACTCATTTTACGGAAAAAAATACTTTGAAAAGATACCAACTCCGAAGTACATAAGTTTCTAAGTACATAGATTCATGTACCTACCTACCTACTAAGTTATCATCGGTGTAAACGGAAAGGTAGTAAATCTTGTGGAAGTCATAAAAAGTTGTTTGTTTTTTACGAGTATGAATATAATATTAGGTAATGCTGGAGATGAAATTGCTGCAGAATAATATTTGGGATAAGCTGTTCCATCTTATACTTATTTTTGGTGAATAGGATGTTGGTAATGTAGGATGTTGGTAATATAGGATGTTGGTAATGTAGGATGTTGGTAATGTAGGATGTTGGTAATATAGGATGTTGGTTATATAGGATGTTGGTTATATAGGATGTTGGTAATATAGGATGTTGGTTATATAGGATGTTGGTTATATAGGATGTTGGTTATATAGGATGTTGGTAATATAGGATGTTGGTTATATAGGATGTTGGTTATATAGGATGTTGGTTATATAGGATGTTGGTTATATAGGATGTTGGTTATATAGGATGTTGGTTATATAGGATGTTGGTAATATCATTCACGAATGTAGGGCAGAGGTCTCTTCACGTACCTTCACAGGAAGAACATTTAGGTACTTGTTTTACACATAACATCAAACCTATAATTCCCGATAGGTTAGGCAGACGTGTACCTAATAGTACGGCCACATTTCGCCAGTTATTTTTAAGTTCAATGTAATAGGGGCGAGCCTATTGCCATCAACCGTAGGTATTGAGTTATCAATGGTTTCATTTGAATGTCTAAGGGCCCAGTTCACCGAAAAGATAACAGTCTGAATATCGAAAAACAGCTGTTTAAAACACATTTTTGAACAGGAAAATGTGTTTTAAACAGCTGTTTTTAAGATATTTACGCAGTTATAATTTTCGGTGAACTTGGCCCTAAGCCGTGTGAACACTGGTGCTGGCTGATTAATGTTCATAACTAACTACTACATACATTTTAATAGACTAATGGCCTGTTTCACTATGTCCAGATAGCCACTACTTACCGAATAAATTCAAAAATGGAACTGAATTTGTATGAAATTATCTGCCAAGTAAATTAACGGGAACTTAATCGAAGGTGGTGAAAAATGCCCTAATTATTATCATGACAAATGCCACTAATTTTCTCATTCAATTCTACCGTCCTGTATGTTAGAATAAATTTAAAAAAATAACCTCATAAACTGTGATGTACCAAACCTTTGCCGGTATCTACATTGGTGCTAACATAAATGGCAACGCCAAGTTAATATCATTCATATTTCGTCAACATGTTTGCCGAGTATCAAAATTGAACGGTCAATAACCTTTCATCTTTGCGTGTGTTGTGTGGGAGTGCCATACCTATAACATACTTATTAAATGCTAACGTATTGTCAAATTAATATTGTTAACCAAGAATTCAACATCGGTAAAGAATTTGCCTTATCAACATCTTACACACACACACACAATTATGTACCTACATAACAAAAAAACACACACATCCAGGATCTATATAAGCAGAGTAAGTATGTTATGTTCTTCTTGGAGTCGCTTCACTACGACCATCGCTACAGTTTGATGATATTTTATTAGTTCCGGCTAATGACGTCACTTAAAACAACGATAATAATTTGTTCCGATGTAACACTTCGATTGCAAATTGATATTTGATGCCTTACATGCAGGTGGCTCGTTGGTCTAGGGGTATGATTCTCGCTTTGGGTGCGAGAGGTCCCGGGTTCAAATCCCGGACGAGCCCAACTTTTTTACAGTTTTGTTTTATTGTTTTTGTCATGATAATAGTAGTATTTATCAAAATATTTCATTTTAATAATAATAATATCGCTTAGATATTTTTATAATGTTTTGAATACAAATATCAACGAGTCAGTTTCGCGGGAGTTAGCAGAAAACGTCCGTCTGCAGACAATTGCAAACGACAGCAGTCGCTATTTGACTGGTATATCGTATTATTATAATTAAATGTACCTCATAACATAGTAGTAAAATGAAGGACAGAATAATAAGTAAATAATTAATGGTCAATAAAAAGGTACATAAGTAGGTAGGATACTTATTTAATTTATGTCTATGTCTTACGAGTTATGTATAAACGCTTGCAATCGTTTATTTTCAAGCCGGATTTACCTAATTTTTATCGTGACCGTAGATCGCAGGTCAGGAGTGGTCAAACACCTTTCACTCACGCGTTTACGTATCACACATTCTAAAGTGCTAATGAATTTCGACTTGACTTGCAAGCGGCTCGTTGGTCTAGGGGTATGATTTTCGCTTAGGGTGCGAGAGGTCCCGGGTTCAAATCCCGGACGAGCCCAATCTTTTTGTAAAAGCATAGTATTTTTTTAACAACTTGTGAAAATAATATGCGGAAACAAATATGTAAATATTTGAGTGCTTGTTTATACATTATAACAAGAACAAAAATGTTTCTAGGAAGAAGTAGGGTGGCAAATGTATTTCTCATTGAATTGCAAATTGTTTCGAGGTTCATTATGTACACAATACCTTTTTATGGAGAGTGTGAAACAATAGCGAGGGGGAAATATGGGTTTATGAAAGTGTAGGTGAGCGTCATAATGCATTTAAAAGGTGCAATGGAAAATTCAAATGTAAGTCCTGGAAAAGTGCAGTTTTGGAAAATCGATTTAAAAATAATGCTTTTACTGAAGAATTAAGGGAGCATTTTTTAATTTGATTCTTGGTAATTTAATATAATATAATTTTGTTGTTTTTAAGTTTTTTGACTCAATTTTTAAGTTTACTGATAGGTTAGTTACTCTATGTTATTTTAATTTATAAAATGTAAGTACTTACCTATATAAAATTTACACAGGTACACAAATAAATTTGTAATATTAATATAGGTCGTACTATGTATCCGGATCTTTTCCGTAGGTTTGGCAAAATAACTGCGTCCTCTAATTTATAATTGAATCTATTATAACTTATAACCTGTCAAAAGGAAAAAAAATATTTCATTCGTAAATTTGTCACAAACGTGTTATTAATATAATTTATAACTCTTATAATAGGTATAATATAATAATCATTTTATTATCAGGCAACTAAGGCCCATAGATAAAATACACAAAATAATATTTTAACAACAATAATATACTAATACATGAAACTAAAACTTTACACGCAACGTTTTCGGCGTCGTGTTTCCCTGCGTGGTGTCGCGTAACCGCCCTCGGAAACGTCGATATACGACACCCTTCGGCCAAGAGTCCTCCTTCATGCAGGTCTGTAGATGGTGGGTTGGAACTCG
Source organism: Xestia xanthographa (assembly GCA_905147715.2). Taxonomy (NCBI): domain Eukaryota; kingdom Metazoa; phylum Arthropoda; class Insecta; order Lepidoptera; family Noctuidae; genus Xestia; species Xestia xanthographa. Next base: position 8,947,551 of record LR990655.1, read on the forward strand.
TATCACGAAAGACTTAAAGTTGATGTTGTGGCGAGATTCCAACCTTTCGACTCTGAGAGTCCAGTTCGTTTTCACTTTCAAATTCTGTACCGAAGCGGCAGTGATGCAGACGCGGAATGTACGGCTGCGTCGAGGCACAGCAGGACGCAGCAGCATGTTGGGTCCACTTGGTGCGGTACCGCACAGGTTACGAGAACAGGGCTTCTTCTTCTTCCTCCTTTCTACTTTAATGAAGCCCTCCTCATCAACTTGGCTCGTTCTTGGCACGGAGCTACGGACGCATCCAGGGCAGGTTGAGCATCTATTTACAATTTTTCCCCTTTCCTGGTTTGTCGCTTAGGCTGCGACGCATCAATTTTATCGCTGGTGAAAATAGCAGCATAGGCACGTTTTGGGGTCGACGTACCTAGGCGTGACGTTTCCGCAACCGGTGTTATGGCGCGGACGACGACGGCGGCGGGCGGCGCTTGCTCAGCATTATCGGCAGCTGGTGACGCACTTGTGTTCGCCGATTCAAAACTGCCGATAGCTGCATTTTGCGCTCCTCGACGTGTGTTTACCTTTGAGGCCTCAGGTGACCCAATTTCCAAACCGACGTTGCGCAATAATGCTATTTCCACACGTAGTTCGGTACCTACTGGTTTATTCTAAAACCTCCATCCTGGACTGCATCTTGGTCATCTCCGCTTTCAAAGAAGTGTTCTTTAGCAGCCGTGTAACGTCGACGTGATCGAAAGTGACGGGAGGCAGTTTACTTAGCTCCTTCGCCACGAAATCTGGCACGTCGTCCGGGTCAGTCTTCTTCAACATATCGAGGATATCCTGAAGACTCTTCTCGGTTCCATCTCTGTGCCGAGAGGGCATCTGGTCCAGTTTTCCAAGAGACTGGAACAGCAAGAGTTTTCCGCTGCTGATATCGTCCTCCTTGAAATTGGACCGGCAAATCTGCAGAATGCTCACCTCGTCCATGTAGTCAATGGCATGAACTAGGAATGTATAAAAATAGACCGCATGACGTAATTTTATTTTGTTGCTCCAAATATTATGTAGTATATATACAGGGTGGCCGAAACACTGACGTCCAAAAAAATTATTTAGGTCGTCCACTCTTCAACCTTACTACTGAGGGCATCAGTGTGAACAGTGGGATCATTCCCACTAGTTCTACTACACAGTTCTACGGTAGCACTAGTGGGAGTTTTTTCCCCACTGGCAGACCGTCAATAAACTCGTTAGTACTACGTGTTAAATATTTTTTTCAGAAGGTATATTTTACATACGAAGTATCTATTTGGGTACGTATTCGGTATACAGGGTGTAAAAGACCTCATCACGAAGCTGTCAATCAAGCATTTTGTACATTAAACTAAGTAACTTTACGCAAAAACTTTTTTTTGACTTTTTTTTGGGTGAAAAATCATGTTTTGTGGTAGAACTCAATGTAACGCACTCAAAACATTGTGCTGATGGATGGATTGAATAGTACGGGGGTCGTGGAGGTGTTTATAGTAAAAATATTACTTTAAAAACTTGTACCTACTTATTTAAAAAAAGACTTGTCAAAAGTTGGAACTTTGACCCCCAATAACTCCGTAACTAGAAGGTTCCCAGGTATGGTGTAGAACAAAAAGGTCACCGACTTCTGAAGCTAAAGTTATTTTTCAACTTTTTGTGCTTTGAAGTCGGTTTTTTTTTTTTTGCAAAAAGTTTTTTTATTTTTCCATTTTTAGTCGTAATAGTCTATACAAATATATGCTATGCATTTATTTTACATTGTTAACAATACATGTCATGGTAATAGCACAGTTTTACAATGCATACAGTTGCGCAACGAATGTACTTCCGTGGAGCAACGGCGGGGACCTTGCGGGGGGTTGGGCGACGCGGTACGCGGTCTACGATCTCGCGCAGTTCATAGACTTGGACGTTTAGGGCTGACGCGTCTGTGTAAATCGTTGTTAATACTATTAATAATCGTTATATAACTTGAATATAATGGTGTACACTTGTTGCGTATACCTACGGGTGTGCCTCGACGAGCACCAATAAGGATAAAAATATAAAATTTCATAGATTTCCCCGTGACGAGAGGTAAGTTTATCTTCCTATAAATTCGAATTAGCTACCTAACCAAATACCCATCTAGTACCTAATATTACTATTTTCGTTTAAATTAGTAATAGGTACCTAGTACCGTACCGTACCGTCGTATATCTAGTACTAAAACGCCAAGTAGGTACGTAAAGACAGACCTTATGCCTTAGCCCTCCTATACCTACACCTATAGCTCTGCCGGCCAACTCTACTGCGCTAATTGTGAACGTAGGTATATCAAAAGTATTGTTACGCGTTTCATACATGTTGGATAATTACGAGAGCAATTTGAAAATGTGATTTTTTGTTTGTTGAGATATCTTGACGATTTTGGTACCAAATGAAAGGTCTAGGTCTAAAACCATTTTATCCGTTTGAATCATGTAAATCGGTCCACGCGTTTAGGAGATAATAATGAGTATATATAGTAGGTATAGTAAAAATATAAAAACACCTTAAAGTACTTAAAGTACAACTATATTAAAGTAATATACCATAAACTTGGGTCCAATCCACGTCTTTTTTTGTTTTGTTTTTTTTTTCTCTTTATTCTAATTTGTATGTCTGTAACGACAAAACATAGCAAGAGCTTCCACTATTTATAAGATCCTTAATGTATACCTATGTTTAACAAATAAATGATTCTGATTCTGATTCTGATTCTTAGTTTTAAATAGTGTTTAAATTAGTAGGTATATAAGTATGTCTCGTAAATTAATATTGAATTAATAATGTAAATAAATGATTACAAAATCACATTTCTTTTATTATTATTTTTTGACAACCCTTACACGCTTGCGACTTAGAGCCTAAGTACCTACACGCGTGGCGGCATCGTTCAACATCAAAGGCGTTTCCCAACTGTATGGATTGTAAAACTGTGGTAATAGGCTTATCCCCAATAAATGGAACTTAACATATCTAAACTGTCGAAATTTACGTGTATTGTACACATCTGCGTACCCCTCAGAGCATACAGGCGTGATGTTACGTCATGATGTTGTATAAACAATAAACATCCAAGCGATTGCAAAAATCACGACCGATTTACCGTCTAGTTTTGAAGAGTTCCATTGTATATCTCCGAAGACCAGCATCAGATCTTCACCAAATTTAAATGCGATCATCTCAGGAGTATACTCTTTCAAATAAAAAAATAATTTTGAAAATCACTCCACAAATGGAGGAGAAATCGGTGAACATACATGAAATTATACCACACGACTGAAGTAAAAATATTCATAAAATGAAAACTGCTGGGCCAAACTATGTAAAATTTTTATGGGACCAAATGGCAACTATTCCGCATCAAACTATAAAAGAATCACGTAAATCGGATCATAAATCTCAGCGTAATCGTTGTACATACATACATAAAAATAAAAATAAAAAATACCGATCGAATTGAGAACCTCTTCCTTTTTGGAAGTCGGTTAAAAATGATCGTAATGACGGGGAGAACAAGTGCCTTTCGGCTTCGTTTAGAGGTGTTTTACACCCTTTATATAACAACGCGTAGGTTTTTAAACCTGTAATAACCAAAATTCCTTACCTACAAAGTTAGTTTGATCTCGATATTATTTTCTCATACGAGGGCGGTACTAAAAATAAATTGTTCTTTATTACACCATTTTATTGGAGCCTTATATCAAATCCATATTTTTATTGGATTCGCCGCTATTTTATTACATTTGTAATTTCGTTAAAAAATAAGTTTATTGGTGTACATACAGCACATTGAAATATGATTCGCGACCGCAACAAATAAGTCTGTATTGAGTTATACTCTTTGGAATCATTAATACAACCTTCTAAGTTTATTAAAAACCCCATTGAATTACTTTTTCATGAAATAGTCATTCAATGGGATTAAATAAACTTTAAGGGGTTGTGTTGATGATTTTAATGATTATAATTCTGTGAGTACATAACTGTTAAGGAGGAGCCCGTGGCTAAATAATAACAGCCGCTTGGGTCGATCTTTATTTTAAGCCGTGCTTGCCTAGGTTGGTCTGTGGATGGGTGACCACCCATTACATAGGTAGCGGGTTTCCGGAAAGCACGTTAAGCCGTTGGTCCCGGCTGTCGTTTGCAGATCTTTGACAGTCGTTAGGTACAGGTAGGTTGCCAACATTTCTTAGGGGAAATATAGTATTTTTCAAAATAAGCTATAAAAAATATATGTAGTACACTTCTAAAAAATATAGTATTTTATGGAAAAATTAAAAAATTGTCAAAGATATTATATATAGATATAGGTACCTATTTGTTCCTTTAATATTTTTATAAAAACTATATTTTTTTGCACTTCGTCTTTTTTTAACAATGTTATGTCTAAAATAAAAGTATTATTAAGCTTCATTATTATATAAAATTTTCAGGTTAATGTAAATTAAAAGCTCATTTTTTATTAATAAGATACTAGTACTGTTTCTTCTTCTCGCCGTACCGGCGACCCGAAATGTAGTACAATACTATACAGGGTGGAATTTTGTAATGCCACCTGGAGGGAAAGTACTCTTAATACTGCAGATAGAAAATTTTACTCAAAGGAAACATTCCTTTATTTTTAAAAAGAAATTAATCTGCATTCAAAGATTTTGAAAATTTGCGTGCCACACTCGGGAATCGAACCGGCTAAATTTAAAAAAAATAACAACCTGTACTTTTATAGCACCAATCGATAGGGTCAATCATAAAGATCAAATCTGTCTAACAAACATTATAAATTAAATGAAAGGAAAACCATGAAATCTAAAGTTATAAATTCAATGGGATAAATTCAATACGTTAAAGCACTTGTATTCAAAGGACAATTGAAGATAAAGGATTGCAATTTGCACGTATTTGTTTGTGCAAATTGCAATCTTCCTATCTAAATAGGTCTTCGTCATTTTAATCAATAAATGTCGTCAAAAGATAATTTTATATTAGGTTCTAACATAAGTAATTGGATGGACCTTTGAGTAAAAGTGCTCTATGTTGTCCCATTGAATTTATAAGTTAAGATCTTATGGTTTTCCTTTCATTTAATTTATAATGTTTGTTATAGAGATTTGATAATTATGATTGACCCTATCGATTGGTGCCATAAAAGTACAGGGTGTTACTTTTTTTAATTTAGCCGGTTCGATTCCCGAGTGTGGCACGCGAATTTTCAAAATCTTTGAATGCAGTTTGCTTTCTATTCAAAAATAAAGGAATGTTTCCTTTGAGTAAAATTTTCTATCTGCAGTATTAAGAGTACTTTCCCTCCAGGTGGCATTACAAAATTCCACCCTGTATATTATAGTACGGTTGGCAACCCTAGTTACAGGTGGCCCAAAAAGACTGACAACCAGTCTTACCAAGGGATATCGTACCCAGTGCTAACTGGGTTGTGGAGGTCAGATAGGCAGTCGCTCCATGTAAAATACAGGCATTCAGCTGCATCTGGTTAGACTGGAAGCCGACCCCAACATAGTTTGGAAAAGGCTAGGCAGTGTGTAATAATACTATTAGCATGGCTTAGCATGATCCTCCGTTACGCCTTAAATACTACAGCATTAATAGTTGAGGATTAATGCTAGGTACTTTGTGTGACGAAAACACGACTCCATAAACTTTTTTCGATAGAAAAAAAATCCAAAGTTACTGTTGGATATATATAAACTTATTTAGGTAGATCATTGACACTGGTGGTTCCATTTTCTGACACTGGTAGCTCTCTTGTCTTCGCTCTGGTTTTATGCAAACGTCATGTAGTTTGTGCGTCTAATAAAATATCGTGTTAATAGAAATCTAACGTGAGTTTTATTGAAATGCTGCTGAAACTCCAATAGGTTATGGGCCCAGGCACATGATAAGTAAATATTTCAATAAAAAGTCAAGTTAAGAGCAAGATTACTAACGGTGTAAAAGTAATGGAGGTCACGAACGCGATGAAAATGGAGAAGTTTAACGGCAAGGATTTTCGACAATGGAAATTCTTAGTTAATTGTGCATTAAGAGCAACGGGATTGAACATAGAAAAATCAAGACCCTTGGAAACCAGTTCGCAAGTGCAGTGGGATAACGATGATGGTATGGCCATGTTCATTTTAACGTCGTCTATGGATTTGAACCAAATATAGAAAACTGCGAGACTGCTAAAGAAGTCATGACCAAATTGGAATCAATTTACGAACAAAATTCGGAGCTGAACAAAATGATGATGCACGAGAAATTCTATTAAAATAAGATGTCATCGACCGATAGTATTACACAGCATATTTCCAAAGTCGAGAACTTAGCCAAACAATTGAAAGAAGTCTGAGAGGAAACCTCAAGAGCAAAGAAGTCTGAGAGGAAACCTCAAGAGCAAAGAAGTCTGAGAGGAAACCTCAAGAGCAAAGAAGTCTGAGAGGAAACCTCAAGAGCAAAGAAGTCTGAGAGGAAATCTCAAGAGCAATGTTTACAGTCTGAAAGAAGTGTCAGAGGAAACCCTAAAAGCAAAGAAATCTGAGAGGAAACCCCAGGAGTAATGTTTACAGTCTGAAAGAAGTCTCAGAGGAAACCCTAAAAGTACAGAAATCTGAGAGGAAACCCCAGGAGTAATGTTTACAGTCTGAAAGAAGTCTCAGAGGAAACCCTAAAAGCAAAGAAATCTGAGAGGAAACCTCAGGAGTAATGTTTACGGTCTAAAGCTAATATAGATTCATGGATTCTTGACAGTGGTGCATCTGCACACATGTCTCACAGGCACGATTATTTCTGTGAGTTACTAGATTATGGCCAGAATAGTGGTGATACAACTGTAAAGTTGGGAAATAGGAAAGTATATGTAGTGAATTGTTATGTCTACCTTATAAATTTAAGTGGGAGTGTTGGATATATATAAACTTATTTAGGTAGATCATTGACACTGGTGGTTCCATTTTCTGACACTGGTAGCTCTCTTGTCTTCGCTTTGGTTTTATGCAAACGTCATGTAGTTTGTGCGTCTAATAAAATATCGTGTTAATAGAAATCTAACGTGAGTTTTATTGAAATGCTGCTGAAACTCCAATAGGTTATGGGCCCAGGCACATGATAAGTAAATATTTCAATAAAAAGTCAAGTTAAGAGCAAGATTACTAACGGTGTAAAAGTAATGGAGGTCACGAACGCGATGAAAATGGAGAAGTTTAACGGCAAGGATTTTCGACAATGGAAATTCCTAGTTAATTGTGCATTAAGAGCAACGGGATTGAACATAGAAAAATCAAGACCCTTGGAAACCAGTTCGCAAGTGCAGTGGGATAACGATGATGGTATGGCCATGTTCATTTTAACGTCATCTATGGATTTGAACCACATATAGAAAACTGCGAGACTGCTAAAGAAGTCATGACCAAATTGGAATCAATTTACGAACAAAATTCGGAGCTGAACAAAATGATGATGCACGAGAAATTCTATTAAAATAAGATGTCATCGACCGATAGTATTACACAGCATATTTCCAAATTCGAGAACTTAGCCAAACAATTGAAAGAAGTCTGAGAGGAAACCTCAAGAGCAAAGAAGTCTGAGAGGAAACCTCAAGAGCAAAGAAGTCTGAGAGGAAACCTCAAGAGCAAAGAAGTCTGAGAGGAAACCTCAAGAGCAAAGAAGTCTGAGAGGAAACCTCAAGAGCAAAGAAGTCTGAGAGGAAACCTCAAGAGCAAAGAAGTCTGAGAGGAAACCCCAAGAGCAAAGAAGTCTGAGAGGAAATCTCAAGAGCAATGTTTACAGTCTGAAAGAAGTGTCAGAGGAAACCCTAAAAGCAAAGAAATCTGAGAGGAAACCCCAGGAGTAATGTTTACAGTCTGAAAGAAGTCTCAGAGGAAACCCTAAAAGTAAAGAAATCTGTGAGGAAACCCCAGGAGTAATGTTTACAGTCTGAAAGAAGTCTCAGAGGAAACCCTAAAAGCAAAGAAATCTGAGAGGAAACCTCAGGAGTAATGTTTACGGTCTAAAGCTAATATAGATTCATGGATTCTTGACAGTGGTGCATCTGCACACATGTCTCACAGGCACGATTATTTCTGTGAGTTACTAGATTATGGCAAGAATAGTGGTGATACAACTGTAAAGTTGGGAAATAGGAAAGTATATGTAGTGAATTGTTATGTCTACCTTATAAATTTAAGTGGGAGTGTTGGATATATATAAACTTATTTAGGTAGATCATTGACACTGGTGGTTCCATTTTCTGACACTGGTAGCTCTCTTGTCTTCGCTCTGGTTTTATGCAAACGTCATGTAGTTTGTGCGTCTAATAAAATATCGTGTTAATAGAAATCTAACGTGAGTTTTATTGAAATGCTGCTGAAACTCCAATAGTTACCTCCAAATCGAACAATAAACCGCTACTATTCAAAAAGTACTTCAAATTAGATCATGAAACTTTGCATACTAACTGAACTAACTAAGCAGGTCTTATGTGTTTTTTTTTTAGTCCAATCAATAGATTTTTTGTAAATCGCAAAAAACACTCATTTCGCACTATTCGGCCGCAGTGGCTGACGTAACAACGGCTTTGTAGTGCAAGCTGATTAGAACTTTATTCTTACGGTATTTCAAACGAAGTTTGAACCACTACAAATAGAGTTGCTAATTTTAGGGTTAGAAGGGCCTTAAGTTACAGTGAAGACGAGTTTTTTTTCAAAAAGGTATGTTATGTTGCGTACCTACCAATAGGCCTAGCTATAGGTACCTACTATGAAAATTCAGTACCTATAGCTTGGGCTTATGCAGGGACGTAACGTAATTTTACGCTTGTTCTTACCCAACGTCTTGAATATCATAATACATTTCTCCAGCCACAAAATAGAAGGTAAAAAATCGGCTTAATATCTCAATTTGGTTGAAGGACACGTCCGTCCGTGCCACATCAAAAATACAATAGTACGACATCTCAGAAATTGGGATATTGTCGAAGGCGACATCGCGGATTCTGGCATTGATTTATTATGCAAAATAAAGGCACGACCGATCGTCCGGCTGTCCGGCCTTATTGTCGATGTGGACGATATTGTTACAAGGACGTTACACGACACGTTTAGTTCTTGTAGGGAATTTATGACATACTCTTATTCAACGTATGAATGTAACATCTTCGACACACCCAGTACCTACCTAGGAAACCATTGTTGTTTTGATAATTAAAGGCTAGTTATAGTACATTACTGCAGCAGCCAGCAATTGATGGCATTGATGGACGAACGTTCGCCTCGGCCCACATACACACATTAAATAGTAGATTATGCACCGAGGGGCTAAAGTTGTGTCTTATGTCACGGGCGTCATATTGAATCTCGAGCGCAATGAAGGATTCGGGATTTAACTCACGAGCGAAGCGAGGGAGTTAAGAGTTTAACTCACGAACGAAGTGAGGGAGTTAATACAAGAATCCTGAATGCAGCGAGGGATTCAAGCTAGCCCAAGGCAAAGACACCTTTAGCCCAGAGGAGGATACTCTACTTTTTACACCTACTGTGAGAAAATAATAGCCATAGTACGAAAAACAAAGTATTTATTAAATAAACAAACAGTAAGAATACTTAACTAATGTTACAGGCAATTACTATTACGGTATTACACTAACAAACACCCTTTGGTGCCAGAAAGAGGAAAGCTATTCTCGATACCCTTACTACGCGTGGATGATATTCTCGATTTCCTACAAAATCATAACGACTACTTCTTCATATCGTTGCCATTTATGTTTTCGAAGACTTATTATTGTAAGAATAATTAGATAACTACGAACCATTTTTTAAAAGGAATTGAATAACATTAAAACTGGCATTAATAATAACAAATACCGTACCGCGCCGTAATACCGTAATAGTAATTGGCTGTAACATTAGTTAATTATTCTTACTGTTTGTTTATTTAATAAATACTTTGTTTTTCGTACTATGGTTATTATTTTCTCACAGTAGGTGTAAAAAGTAGAGTATCCTCCAGTATCATTGAACTCTAGCAAGAACATTCCTTGTTGTGTGTTTTCATTAAATAGAAATAACCTGTTTGAAATCAAAAATATAAGCACAATATTAAATAATAACAAGAAGAATAAATCATAATAATAATCTACCGTAACAAAAAAGATTACGATTTTTAAAAGTGATCGCAAACTTTTTTTGATACCTATGTGTAGCTACGTAAGTCCGTCAATGCCTAGTTGATGTGGCCAAGGCTTGTATAGTACTTTTCTCAAATAATGCGAGGAAATTAAAATTATTACATAACATACCTACATAACATCACGCCTGTAATCCTCGAAGGATTAGGCAGAGGTGTACCCGCATTAGTACACCCACATTTCGCTAGTTATGTATTTGGGGGCGAGCCTATTGGCATCAACCGGGTACAAATCCAGACTCCGTGGCGGCTACTGAGAAATTCCTGATGAAAAAATCCAAAAACACTTTGCCCGACATGAGAATCGAATCTAGGACCTCATGCTCAGCAGTCGCGACCACTAGACCAAAACGATTCTTATCGAGAAACTTATAGAAAGTACTAATATTTAATATCACAAGTGCAGAAGTTTCTACTGAAGAACATCAAACAATTAAATAAGTAATTTATCGCAATCCCAAGTAGATATCTATATTGTAATTAGTTCTGATAAAATTAAAGTCGTGCAAATAAGACAATGTAATCTAATTAAATTCCTTCTCTCTAGGTCTAATAGCCACATCTGTGAATAAGTACCTACATAGTCCTCTGCAAACAATCCATTGATTAAATCGTACAAATGTCTGGGAACACTGTTTATTTTAACTAGGTCTTTTATCAAACCTTTGCGATACGTACCTACTGAGTAAAAGATATCAGCCAACCCATTGCAATAAGTACGTACTAATTAATTCAAGGAAATAAGCAAAATATTATTAGCATTCTTTGTAAGTAACTGGTTTTTCCTGTTTGTTACTAAAGTGTTTTTATTTTTTCATAAAAATAAGCTCCGGATATTACAAATAAAATTCTATCGCCTTGTTCCTTTGATGCCCAACATCAGACCTAACCTTTCAAAACATCAAAAGCCAGCACAATATAAAAAGCAACAAAAGTGTGTAACATGTTTAACGCGACGTGAGCGTCTATACAATTTGGAATAAGGCAGTGGAAGGGACAGGACATGTCAATTTGTCCGCGTCAGTGTCGGGCCCGGTCAAATAGATGGTGGGCCCTGGCGGGCGGTGACAGTCAGCCACATACACAAACACAATTATACAAACGAGCCGGGTACGTTCCGGAACGAGAACACCACCTAGCAGAAATTCGAGAGAGCAAAATTTTTTACCTACGAGCGAAAATTTTAAATTGCATTCTACTTTTTGCTTGTTTACTCCACAAAACTGAATGCAGCTCGCGGTTTTGTGTCTACGAATTACGAGTATTGTACTATAAACCGCGAATCGGGGTCGTTTCGTTAGTCGAGCACTTCTTTGTTGATAGATCGTTGCAAATAAATGTTGTTAGACTGCCATAATCATTCAGCCTTTTACACGTTCAACTTACGTAGCAATATTATCTCTCATAAATATTTACGGCTCCGAAAGGCATATAAAATTCTTTCTACCATATTATTCGCGTTTATAGTAAGTTGGCGCCAGGTGGGGCAACTATTGTGAGTGACCTCCGCCGAGCAGGTGCGAGGAACGACGACCCTCCCTAAAAGCTGGATTACTCTTGAAATGGACGCGACAGTTGACTTACAATGGAACTGCTACAAGTGGGGTATTTGGATACTGAATGTGCTAACAATGCAAATGTGTAGGCAGAGTTCTGTTCAAAAGGGATAGCTGACAGTAGCAGTTACTTCAAATATGAGACCTGTGTTAAAAGGGAACGTCTAGGTACACACTCAATAGCTACACATACTTATTTAACGAAATGTTTCTGACTAGTATCTGTCCAAGACTCAGAGCAAGTTAAAATCTAGGTTTCGGGGCTCTAAAACTGATTTTGATTCCTACTAACGTGAGTGCCTACCTAAAAATCTTTCAACCACCTTAAAAGTTAAAATGAAGTGACACGAAATCTGTTATTACTTTTACACATTTTTCAAAATCTGCGAGTGGTATTTATTACCATAAAGCTGTGTAAGGGAAAATGTCAACGTAAGATGGTGTGATGGAGTGCTTTTAATTTATTCGCCTCTTTATTAGGTGTCGCCAAATTCAATGTACACTGGTATTCAGCCACAAAATTCCTCGTGAATATTCATTTGTCGTAATAAGAAGAGCTGTAGGGCCTGAAGAAAAATAGCCTAGTTTAAACCGTCACAGAAATAAAGTCTCACTTTGGGAAAACAAGTACGCCTCAAGTCACCTTTATTGGTGAGTTATACAGTTTTATGTTTATTGTATTTAATTCCCCCTTTGTATGTTCAGTGTTTATTCACTGCGCTCCCAACCTTCGTTCTTAATTTTCGGTGTACTTATAATCAACAATAATTTAATTACTTACGACTCTTACTCATTATCTTAATGGATCTTAAATAAGACAAGTATCACCATACTAACAAGGCTGAAAGTCAGTCGGTGTAAACGTCACCGCAATATGTCACTGGCTGTATGCTAATACTCATATATTCTCGTAGGGTCATAGAAGGAGATATTTTAAGCCGTAACGTGGAACCCTGAACGCGGCTCTTAAATCTTACTTGACCGATTTTTAGAAAGATTTATTGGAGAGTGAGGCAGAAATAAATGCCTTCAGGAGCTCTCTGTAATTTCGCACGTAAAGTCTGGCAAGCAGGCTAAGTAACAAATGAGGTCACATAATTTTATTAGTTCGAGGTGTCATAATAGCTGCTCGGTGGCGTCAGTTACCAACCGCGTAATTTTCATAATATGCAAATGGACTTTCTGTTTAAATGCTTTTGTACATGGTAGTGTAGGAATCTATGAATATTACAGCGTTTATTCTTGCGTACATTTTAACACAATTAATCATGCTGAAATTATAATGTTGTACGTTACATTTACGATAAATGGATTACATTTACTGTGGAGCTTGTTACCTAATTTATTGTGGCTACATGTGTTTGTTCTAATGGCCGTATATTTCTCTGACAGGACTTCAGCACATTAAGCTAATGCTCTTACATGAAGGTTGGCATTACGGAATGGCGCTCAGCGCCGGGAGCTTACCTAAGTATTCGGATAATGTCCATAAATATGTAATAACATCGTCTTGAATGGTCTTCCTTCTTAGTAAACATTCTCAAAGTATTTTACCGCACATTAGTATACGAGCCGGAAAATTGACTGAATATTGAGCCGGGTCGCGATCAAACATAATTATAGATTGCTACTTTGGAAGCTAGCTAGCTTACTGGTTTTAGCATAACATCACGCCTGAAATCACAGAAGAGTTAGGCAGAGGTGTACAGATCAATGATACATCCACATTTTGTGATATGGGAGCGAGCATATTGTCATTAACCAGGCACAAATCCAGACTGCTACTGAGAAATTCTTGATGACCCAATAACCTTTGCCCAACCTGGGAATCAAACACGGGACCTCATGTTCAGTAGTCGCGCTTACGATCAAAAGACAAACGAGGCAATCTTATGAATAGGTAATCATTCTTAAACATCATGTATCTCAGCCTTAAACGTTACATACCATTGCTGGAATACAGGCTTCCTGTAGACGGCGATCATTCTCAGAAGATCCATTGGCCAGATCCATGATGGATCTAGTGAGAATTGTTTTTCTCAGTGGATCCTGATTTCAAGAAATGGATCTACTGAGAAGGATCATTCTCAGAAGATCTATTGGTCAGATCCATGATGGATCTAGTGAGAATTGCTTTTCTCAGTGGATCCTGATTTCAAGAAATGGATCTACTGAGAAGGATCAATCTCAGAAGATCCATTGGCCAGATCCATGATGGATCTAGTGAGAATTGTTTTTCTCAGTGGATCCTGATTTCAAAAAATGGATCTACTGAGAAGGATCATTCTCAGAAGATCTATTGGTCAGATCCATGATGGATCTAGTGAGAATTGTTTTTCTCATTGGGGCTATTTATATTAAAAAAAAAGTAAAATGAATCTAATGAGATTTTTTTATGTAAAAAAAATGAATGTTACAAAAACAAATAAATATCAATATCAATAGCTTGCGCTTGTACTTATTAATCACTCTCCTCATCATCATCTGCCTCGGTGATCTGCCTAGCCTTTTGCCCAACTATGTTGGAGTCGGCTTCCAGTCTAACCCGATTCAGCTAAGCAACAGTATTTTACATGGAGGGACTGCCTATCTGACCTCCACAACCCAGTTAGTACTGAGTAATCAATGATGACTTCCTGTAACGACTGTCAAAGATCTACAAATGACAGCCGGGACCAACGGCTTAACGTGCTTTCCGAGGCGCGAAGGAAACTCGGTATGTAATGGGTGGTCACCCATCCACAGACCAACCTAGGTCGGCACGGCTTACCCAGGTTGACCGACCCCAGCGGCAGTTATTATTTAACCACGAGCTCCTCGTTATTTATTTTCTCGTTAGTAACAAGGCATTTTAAATTAATCACATTTTGTTATTTTATTTTACAGGAAAATAGCTTGACTGTTGGAAACGAAACTAATGAAAGTCTAGACAGATAATTTCCGTTTATTGGAACACGATAGGACTTCCTAGAGCCGTGCCATGTTGATAAATTAAATTCGTCTGTCAGGATCAGCAGTCCTGATTGAATTACATGAATGTACATCTTACCGACATTGTGGATATCGGATTACCTGCGGGGTTCTGGCTATAGAGAAATAATAATAATAAAATTGTATTAAAAAATATAAGGTAAACGTTTACAGTTTTTCTTAAAATGTCAAGTTCACCCATGGTTTGAGCCTGAACTAGGTAATCCTGTGTTTCAGGCGATTTGAGGTAACATTAATTGATTAAATAATCATACATCCTAATAATATTATTGGTACCAATGTAAAAAGGTATATAAAATTATACAAAAAAAATTGTGTTGTATACTACAACTAAGAAACCTGACTACTGATAAATTACGCTCTTATTAAAATGAAGTCGGTTAAAATGTAGCTTAAGTCACCTGGGCCTTAATAAGGAATCGATTGACACCTTATTCATCTAAATCGGATGAATAGTTTCGGCGCTACGGTGGAACATACGTACAAACATACACTTACGAGGGCTGCACTAAAAGTATCGGGAATGGAATATTTCCACTGTGCCAGTCATATTAAAATCTTTTTAATTGAAAACTCCTTGGTTTTAAAAATCGAATACCATTTATTTATTTAAAAAAAAGATTCTCGGTCTTGTCACAAGGTTTTGTCAAACTTGTTTAGTCGTTGAGAAAATGGAATTAACTCGAGAAAATTCAAGAGCGATGATTTATTATGACTTTCGAAGTGGTTTAACACAAAAACAGTGTGTTGACTGGATGATTTCTGCATTTGGTGATGAAGCCCCATCCAAAACCACAATTTATCGCTGGTTTGCTGAATTTCAACGTGGACGTGTCAAGTTCAGTGATGATCCCCGTCAAGGTCGTCCAAAAACTGCAGTCACCCAAAAAAACGTTGATGCTGTGAGAGTAAGCTAATTGAGGAAGACCGACATGTGACATACCGCGAAATTCAGGCAACTTTAGACATTGGCATGAGTCAAACACAAATAATCTTGCATGAACAATAGGTGTAAAAAAGTTGTTTTCCCGATGGATACCGCATTCGCTCTGTGAAGAGCAAAAAGCGGCTCGCGTTACTTGGTGCGTCAGAACTCTCGAAAGATTCCACGCAGGATCCTCAAATGCTGTATACAACATCGTATCAGGTGCCGAATCCTGGATATACGCGTACGAACCCTAAAAAAAATTAAAAGAAAAAAAATCTTTTTAAAAACAAGCTTTTATTACTTATTAATAAAAAGAACTAGAAAGTTAAACCTTATAAGAAAAATCAAAGCGTGTTACATTTTTTAGCATATACACCTTCATTATTTTTCTTTTGCAATCAAAATGTAACACGCTTTTATTTTTCTTAGAAGGTTTAAATTATTTTTAACTTTTTAGTTCTTTTTATTAATAAGTAATAAAAGCTTGTTTTTAAGATAAAGATTTTTTTATTTTTTATTTTATTTTTAACTTTTTAGTATTTTTTTGTTCATGTTGTTTCCATGAGTACCTATAGGACAAAAGTGGTCCATCCCCCAGAGGTCCGTTGTAGGGGGATAAGTGTTTCAGTAAAACAGGGTTCCCCCTAATACCCTGAGGCGCAAGCGCAACGTTAGCGATATGACATATTTATACACCCTCATACCATTTAGCCCTGCACGTGCTCACCATGGCATTGGGTCATCCATCTAATTAAAAACAGAATCCGTATTCATAACAAACGGAACGAACGAACGAATGAACTTATTTTCCCGAAGATGGTGTCGCATATTTACGTCCACCAAACCACCACCACTCACACTCATCGTTTTTAATGGGTGGTGCCATTAAAAACGATCCACCCATCAAGACGAATCAAACTCGACACGGTAGTGACGCATAATTACTGAGTTCCTATGGTCACTTTTCTGCTCCACCGTCAGACCCTGTTACCATCTAGCACCAAATTACTCATCAAGATGAATCAAACGAGCCCAAACTCGATGGGGTTATGTCGTTCAATTACTGAGTTTCTATGGCCAACTTCCAGCTCTATCATCAGACCCTGGTTACCATCTAGCACCATAGTACTCTTCTAGACGGATCAAACGAGTCTAACCTCGATGGGGTTGTGTCGTTTAATTACCGAGTTCTTATGTCCATCTTCCAGTTCCATCATCAGACCAAGGTTACCATCTAGCGCCAAAGTACTCATCAAGATGAATCAAACGAGCCCAAATTCGATAGGGTTATGTCGTTTTATATCGGAGTTCCTATGGCCACCTTCCAGCTCTATCATCAGTCCCTGGATATGATCTAAAGACAAAGTACCCATCTAGACGAATCAAACGAGCCCAAAGTAGATGTGGTAATGTAGTTTTATTACGGAGATCCTATGTTCACCTTCCAGCTACTTCATCAAACTCTGGTTACCATTTAGGCCCGAAGTACTGTTCGAGATGAATCAAACGAGCCCAAACTCAATAAGGTTATGTCGTTTTATAACGGAGTTCCTATGGCCACATTTCAGCTCCATCATCAGACCCTGGGTGCCATATAGAGACAAAGTTCTCTTCGAGACGAATCAAACGAGCCGAAACTCGATAAGGTTATGTCGTTTTATAACGGAGTTCCTATGGCCACCTTTCAGCTCCATCATCAGACCCTGTGTGCCATATAGAGACAAAGTACTCGTCAAGACGAATCATACGGGCCCCAACTCGATGGGCTTATGTTGTTTTATATCGGAGTTCCTATGGCCATCTTACAGCTCCATCATCAGACCCTGGATACCATTTAAAGACAAAGTACTCATCAAGACGAATCAAACGAGCCCAAACTCAATAAGGTTATGTCGTTTTATAACGGAGTTCCTATGGCCACATTTCAGCTCCATCATCAGACCCTGGGTGCCATATAGAGACAAAGTTCTCTTTGAGACGAATCAAACGAGCCGAAACTCGATAAGGTTATGTCGTTTTATAACGGAGTTCCTATGGCCACCTTTCAGCTCCATCATCAGACCCTGTGTGCCATATAGAGACAAAGTACTCGTCAAGACGAATCATACGGGCCCCAACTCGATGGGCTTATGTTGTTTTATATCGGAGTTCCTATGGCCATCTTACAGCTCCATCATCAGACCCTGGATACCATTTAAAGACAAAGTACTCATCAAGACGAATCAAACGAGTCCAAATTCGATGGGGTTATGTCGTTTTATATCGGAGTTCCTATGGCCACCTTCCAGCTTTATCATCAGACCCTGGATACGATCTAAAGACAAAGTACTCATCAAGACGAATCAAACGAGTCCAAACTCGATGGGGTTAGTTCGTTTTATAAAGGAGTTCCTATGGCCACCTTCCAGCTCTATCATCAGTCCCTGGATACGATCTAAAGACAAAGTACTCATCATGACGAATCAAACGAGCCCAAACTCGATGGGGTTGTGTCGTTTTACAACGGAGTTCCCATGGCTACCTTCTAGCTCCACCATCAGACCCTGGATACCATCTAAAGACAAAATACTCATCAAGACGAATCAAACGAGCCTCAACTCAATGGGGTTATGTCGTTTTTTAGGAGTTCCTATGGCCACCTTTCAGCTCCATCATCAGACCCTGGATACCATATATAGACAAAGTACTCGTCAAGACGAATCATACGAGCCCCAACTCGATAGGGTTATGTCGTTTTATAACGGAGTTCCTATGGCGACCTTTCAGCTCCATCATCAGACCCTGGATACCATATAGAGACAAAGTACTCGTCAAGACGAATCATACGAGCCCCAACTCGATAGGGTTAGTTCGTTTTTAAAGATAAAGATAATTTTATTTGTTAAAACATGCGTATACATGCAAACTAAGCACGCAGGATGACACAATATTGATATTTTGTACATCCATGTTTCACCAATGTGGCGTACAACTTTATAAAATTTACAAAATAAAATAAATTACAAAATAAAAACTAAATTACTAAAATCCAAATACATTTGTACATTGTTTTATAACGGAGTTCCTATGGACACCTTCTAGCTCTATCATCAGTCCCTGGATACGATCTAAAGACAAAGTACTCATCATGACGAATCAAACGAGCTCAAACTCGATGGGGTTATGTCGTTTTACAACGGAGTTCCCATGGCTACCTTCTAGCTCCACCATCAGACCCTGGAAACCATCTAAAGACAAAATACTCATCACGACGAATCAAACGAGCCTCAACTCGATGGGGTTATGTCGTTTTATAACGGAGTTCCTATGGCTACCTTTCAGCTCCATCATCAGACCCTGGATACCATATGGAGACAAAGTATTCGTCAAGACGAATCATACGAGCCCCAACTCGATAGGGTTATGTCGTTTTATAACGGAGTTCCTATGGCCACCTTTCAGCTCCATCATCACACCCTGGATGCCATATAGAGATTAAGTACTCGTCAAGACAAATCATACGAGCCCCAACTCGATGGGGTTATGTTGTTTTATATCGGAGTTCCTATGGCCAGCTTTCAGCTCCATCATCAGACCCTGGATATGATCTAAAGACAAAGTACCCATCTAGACGAATCAAACGAGCCCAAAGTAGATGTGGTAATGTAGTTTTATTACGGAGATCCTATGTTCACCTTCCAGCTACTTCATCAAACTCTGGTTACCATTTAGGCCCGAAGTACTGTTCGAGATGAATCAAACGAGCCCAAACTCAATAAGGTTATGTCGTTTTATAACGGAGTTCCTATGGCGACATTTCAGCTCCATCATCAGACCCTGGGTGCCATATAGAGACAAAGTACTCGTCAAGACGAATCATACGGGCCCCAACTCGATGGGCTTATGTTGTTTTATATCGGAGTTTCTATGGCCATCTTCCAGCTCCATCATCAGACCCTGGATACCATTTAAAGACAAAGTACTCATCAAGACGAATCAAACGAGTCCAAATTCGATGGGGTTATGTCGTTTTATATCGGAGTTCCTATGGCCACCTTCCAGCTCTATCATCAGACCCTGGATACGATCTAAAGACAAAGTACTCATCAAGACGAATCAAACGAGTCCAAACTCGATGGGGTTAGTTCGTTTTATAAAGGAGTTCCTATGGCCACCTTCCAGCTCTATCATCAGTCCCTGGATACGATCTAAAGACAAAGTACTCATCATGACGAATCAAACGAGCCCAAACTCGATGGGGTTATGTCGTTTTACAACGGAGTTCCCATGGCTACCTTCTAGCTCCACCATCAGACCCTGGATACCATCTAAAGACAAAATACTCATCAAGACGAATCAAACGAGCCTCAACTCAATGGGGTTATGTCGTTTTATAGGAGTTCCTATGGCCACCTTTCAGCTCCATCATCAGACCCCAGGGTCTGATGGTGGTATGGGTCGTATCCAGATACCATATAGAGACAAAGTACTCGTCAAGACGAATCATACGAGCCCCAACTCGATAGGGTTAGTTCGTTTTTAAAGATAAAGATAATTTTAATTGTTAAACCATGCGTATACATGCAAACTAAGCACGCAGGATGACACAATATTGATATTTTGTACATCCATGTTTCACCAATGTGGCGTACAACTTTATAAAATTTAGAAATAAAATAAATTACAAAATAAAAACTAAATTACTAAAATCCAAATACATTTGTACATTGTTTTATAACGGAGTTCCTATGGACACCTTCTAGCTCTATCATCAGTCCCTGGATACGATCTAAAGACAAAGTACTCATCATGGCGAATCAAACGAGCTCAAACTCGATGGGGTTATGTCGTTTTACAACGGACTTCCCATGGCTACCTTCTAGCTCCACCATCAGACCCTGGAAACCATCTAAAGACAAAATGCTCATCACGACGAATCAAACGAGCCTCAACTCGATGGGGTTATGTCGTTCAATTACTGAGTTTCTATGGCCAACTTCCAGCTCTATCATCAGACCCTGGTTACCATCTAGCACCATAGTACTCTTCAAGACGGATCAAACGAGTCTAACCTCGATGGGGTTGTGTCGTTTAATTACCGAGTTCTTATGTCCATCTTCCAGTTCCATCATCAGACCAAGGTTACCATCTAGCGCCAAAGTACTCATCAAGATGAATCAAACGAGCCCAAATTCGATAGGGTTATGTCGTTTTATATCGGAGTTCCTATGGCCACCTTCCAGCTCTATCATCAGTCCCTGGATATGATCTAAAGACAAAGTACCCATCTAGACGAATCAAACGAGCCCAAAGTAGATGTGGTAATGTAGTTTTATTACGGAGATCCTATGTTCACCTTCCAGCTACTTCATCAAACTCTGGTTACCATTTAGGCCCGAAGTACTGTTCGAGATGAATCAAACGAGCCCAAACTCAATAAGGTTATGTCGTTTTATAACGGAGTTCCTATGGCCACATTTCAGCTCCATCATCAGACCCTGGGTGCCATATAGAGACAAAGTTCTCTTCGAGACGAATCAAACGAGCCGAAACTCGATAAGGTTATGTCGTTTTATAACGGAGTTCCTATGGCCACCTTTCAGCTCCATCATCAGACCCTGTGTGCCATATAGAGACAAAGTACTCGTCAAGACGAATCATACGGGCCCCAACTCGATGGGCTTATGTTGTTTTATATCGGAGTTCCTATGGCCATCATACAGCTCCATCATCAGACCCTGGATACAATTTAAAGACAAAGTACTCATCAAGACGAATCAAACGAGTCCAAATTCGATGGGGTTATGTCGTTTTATTTCGGAGTTCCTATGGCCACCTTCCAGCTTTATCATCAGACCCTGGATACGATCTAAAGACAAAGTACTCATCAAGACGAATCAAACGAGTCCAAACTCGATGGGGTTAGTTCGTTTTATAAAGGAGTTCCTATGGCCACCTTCCAGCTCTATCATCAGTCCCTGGATACGATCTAAAGACAAAGTACTCATCAAGACGAATCAAACGAGCCTCAACTCAATGGGGTTATGTCGTTTTATAGGAGTTCCTATGGCCACCTTTCAGCTCCATCATCAGACCCCAGGGTCTGATGGTGGTATGGGTCGTATCCAGATACCATATAGAGACAAAGTACTCGTCAAGACGAATCCTACGAGCCCCAACTCGATAGGGTTAGTTCGTTTTTAAAGATAAAGATAATTTTATTTGTTAAAACATGCGTATACATGCAAACTAAGCACGCAGGATGACACAATATTGATATTTTGTACATCCATGTTTCACCAATGTGGCGTACAACTTTATAAAATTTACAAAATAAAATAAATTACAAAATAAAAACTAAATTACTAAAATCCAAATACATTTGTACATTGTTTTATAACGGAGTTCCTATGGACACCTTCTAGCTCTATCATCAGTCCCTGGATACGATCTAAAGACAAAGTACTCATCATGACGAATCAAACGAGCTCAAACTCGATGGGGTTATGTCGTTTTACAACGGAGTTCCCATGGCTACCTTCTAGCTCCACCATCAGACCCTGGAAACCATCTAAAGACAAAATACTCATCACGACGAATCAAACGAGCCTCAACTCGATGGGGTTATGTCGTTTTATAACGGAGTTCCTATGGCTACCTTTCAGCTCCATCATCAGACCCTGGATACCATATGGAGACAAAGTATTCGTCAAGACGAATCATACGAGCCCCAACTCGATAGGGTTATGTCGTTTTATAACGGAGTTCCTATGGCCACCTTTCAGCTCCATCATCACACCCTGGATGCCATATAGAGATTAAGTACTCGTCAAGACAAATCATACGAGCCCCAACTCGATGGGGTTATGTTGTTTTATATCGGAGTTCCTATGGCCAGCTTTCAGCTCCATCATCAGACCCTGGATATGATCTAAAGACAAAGTACCCATCTAGACGAATCAAACGAGCCCAAAGTAGATGTGGTAATGTAGTTTTATTACGGAGATCCTATGTTCACCTTCCAGCTACTTCATCAAACTCTGGTTACCATTTAGGCCCGAAGTACTGTTCGAGATGAATCAAACGAGCCCAAACTCAATAAGGTTATGTCGTTTTATAACGGAGTTCCTATGGCGACATTTCAGCTCCATCATCAGACCCTGGGTGCCATATAGAGACAAAGTACTCGTCAAGACGAATCATACGGGCCCCAACTCGATGGGCTTATGTTGTTTTATATCGGAGTTTCTATGGCCATCTTCCAGCTCCATCATCAGACCCTGGATACCATTTAAAGACAAAGTACTCATCAAGACGAATCAAACGAGTCCAAATTCGATGGGGTTATGTCGTTTTATATCGGAGTTCCTATGGCCACCTTCCAGCTCTATCATCAGACCCTGGATACGATCTAAAGACAAAGTACTCATCAAGACGAATCAAACGAGTCCAAACTCGATGGGGTTAGTTCGTTTTATAAAGGAGTTCCTATGGCCACCTTCCAGCTCTATCATCAGTCCCTGGATACGATCTAAAGACAAAGTACTCATCATGACGAATCAAACGAGCCCAAACTCGATGGGGTTATGTCGTTTTACAACGGAGTTCCCATGGCTACCTTCTAGCTCCACCATCAGACCCTGGATACCATCTAAAGACAAAATACTCATCAAGACGAATCAAACGAGCCTCAACTCAATGGGGTTATGTCGTTTTATAGGAGTTCCTATGGCCACCTTTCAGCTCCATCATCAGACCCCAGGGTCTGATGGTGGTATGGGTCGTATCCAGATACCATATAGAGACAAAGTACTCGTCAAGACGAATCATACGAGCCCCAACTCGATAGGGTTAGTTCGTTTTTAAAGATAAAGATAATTTTAATTGTTAAACCATGCGTATACATGCAAACTAAGCACGCAGGATGACACAATATTGATATTTTGTACATCCATGTTTCACCAATGTGGCGTACAACTTTATAAAATTTAGAAATAAAATAAATTACAAAATAAAAACTAAATTACTAAAATCCAAATACATTTGTACATTGTTTTATAACGGAGTTCCTATGGACACCTTCTAGCTCTATCATCAGTCCCTGGATACGATCTAAAGACAAAGTACTCATCATGGCGAATCAAACGAGCTCAAACTCGATGGGGTTATGTCGTTTTACAACGGACTTCCCATGGCTACCTTCTAGCTCCACCATCAGACCCTGGAAACCATCTAAAGACAAAATGCTCATCACGACGAATCAAACGAGCCTCAACTCGATGGGGTTATGTCGTTCAATTACTGAGTTTCTATGGCCAACTTCCAGCTCTATCATCAGACCCTGGTTACCATCTAGCACCATAGTACTCTTCAAGACGGATCAAACGAGTCTAACCTCGATGGGGTTGTGTCGTTTAATTACCGAGTTCTTATGTCCATCTTCCAGTTCCATCATCAGACCAAGGTTACCATCTAGCGCCAAAGTACTCATCAAGATGAATCAAACGAGCCCAAATTCGATAGGGTTATGTCGTTTTATATCGGAGTTCCTATGGCCACCTTCCAGCTCTATCATCAGTCCCTGGATATGATCTAAAGACAAAGTACCCATCTAGACGAATCAAACGAGCCCAAAGCAGATGTGGTAATGTAGTTTTATTACGGAGATCCTATGTTCACCTTCCAGCTACTTCATCAAACTCTGGTTACCATTTAGGCCCGAAGTACTGTTCGAGATGAATCAAACGAGCCCAAACTCAATAAGGTTATGTCGTTTTATAACGGAGTTCCTATGGCCACATTTCAGCTCCATCATCAGACCCTGGGTGCCATATAGAGACAAAGTTCTCTTCGAGACGAATCAAACGAGCCGAAACTCGATAAGGTTATGTCGTTTTATAACGGAGTTCCTATGGCCACCTTTCAGCTCCATCATCAGACCCTGTGTGCCATATAGAGACAAAGTACTCGTCAAGACGAATCATACGGGCCCCAACTCGATGGGCTTATGTTGTTTTATATCGGAGTTCCTATGGCCATCATACAGCTCCATCATCAGACCCTGGATACAATTTAAAGACAAAGTACTCATCAAGACGAATCAAACGAGTCCAAATTCGATGGGGTTATGTCGTTTTATTTCGGAGTTCCTATGGCCACCTTCCAGCTTTATCATCAGACCCTGGATACGATCTAAAGACAAAGTACTCATCAAGACGAATCAAACGAGTCCAAACTCGATGGGGTTAGTTCGTTTTATAAAGGAGTTCCTATGGCCACCTTCCAGCTCTATCATCAGTCCCTGGATACGATCTAAAGACAAAGTACTCATCAAGACGAATCAAACGAGCCTCAACTCAATGGGGTTATGTCGTTTTATAGGAGTTCCTATGGCCACCTTTCAGCTCCATCATCAGACCCCAGGGTCTGATGGTGGTATGGGTCGTATCCAGATACCATATAGAGACAAAGTACTCGTCAAGACGAATCCTACGAGCCCCAACTCGATAGGGTTAGTTCGTTTTTAAAGATAAAGATAATTTTATTTGTTAAAACATGCGTATACATGCAAACTAAGCACGCAGGATGACACAATATTGATATTTTGTACATCCATGTTTCACCAATGTGGCGTACAACTTTATAAAATTTACAAAATAAAATAAATTACAAAATAAAAACTAAATTACTAAAATCCAAATACATTTGTACATTGTTTTATAACGGAGTTCCTATGGACACCTTCTAGCTCTATCATCAGTCCCTGGATACGATCTAAAGACAAAGTACTCATCATGACGAATCAAACGAGCTCAAACTCGATGGGGTTATGTCGTTTTACAACGGAGTTCCCATGGCTACCTTCTAGCTCCACCATCAGACCCTGGAAACCATCTAAAGACAAAATACTCATCACGACGAATCAAACGAGCCTCAACTCGATGGGGTTATGTCGTTTTATAACGGAGTTCCTATGGCTACCTTTCAGCTCCATCATCAGACCCTGGATACCATATGGAGACAAAGTATTCGTCAAGACGAATCATACGAGCCCCAACTCGATAGGGTTATGTCGTTTTATAACGGAGTTCCTATGGCCACCTTTCAGCTCCATCATCACACCCTGGATGCCATATAGAGATTAAGTACTCGTCAAAACAAATCATACGAGCCCCAACTCGATGGGGTTATGTTGTTTTATATCGGAGTTCCTATGGCCACCTTCCAGCTCCATCATCAGACCCTGGATATGATCCAAAGACAAAGTACCCATCTAGACGAATCAAACGAGCCCAAAGTAGATGTGATAATGTAGTTTTATTACGGAGATCCTATGTTCAACTTCCAGCTACTTCATCAAACTCTGGTTACCATTTAGGCCCGAAGTACTGTTCGAGATGAATCAAACGAGCCCAAACTCAAAAAGGTTATGTCGTTTTATAACGGAGTTCCTATGGCCACATGTCAGCTCCATCATCAGACCCTGGGTGCCATGTAGAGACAAAGTACTCGTCAAGACGAATCATACGGGCCCCAACTCGATGGGCTTATGTTGTTTTATATCGGAGTTCCTATGGCCATCTTCCAGCTCCATCATCAGACCCTGGATACCATTTAAAGACAAAGTACTCATCAAGACGAATCAAACGAGTCCAAATTCGATGGGGTTATGTCGTTTTATATCGGAGTTCCTATGGCCACCTTCCAGCTCTATCATCAGACCCTGGATACGATCTAAAGACAAAGTACTCATCAAGACGAATCAAACGAGTCCAAACTCGATGGGGTTAGTTCGTTTTATAAAGGAGTTCCTATGGCCACCTTCCAGCTCTATCATCAGTCCCTGGATACGATCTAAAGACAAAGTACTCATCATGACGAATCAAACGAGCCCAAACTCGATGGGGTTATGTCGTTTTACAACGGAGTTCCCATGGCTACCTTCTAGCTCCACCATCAGACCCTAGATACCATCTAAAGACAAAATACTCATCAAGACGAATCAAACGAGCCTCAACTCAATGGGGTTATGTCGTTTTATAGGAGTTCCTATGGCCACCTTTCAGCTCCATCATCAGACCCTGGATACCATATAGAGACAAAGTACTCGTCAAGACGAATCATACGAGCCCCAACTCGATGGGGTTATGTTGTTTTATATCGGAGTTCCTATGGCCACCTTCCAGCTCTATCATCAGACCCTGGATACGATCTAAAGACAAAGTACCCATCTAGACGAATCAAACGAGCCCAAAGTAGATGTGGTAATGTAGTTTTATTACGGAGATCCTATGTTCACCTTCCAGCTACTTCATCAAACTCTGGTTACCATTTAGGCCCGAAGTACTGTTCGAGATGAATCAAACGAGCCCAAACTCAATAAGGTTATGTCGTTTTATAACGGAGTTCCTATGGCCACATTTAAGCTCCATCATCAGACCCTGGGTGCCATATAGAGACAAAGTACTCGTCAAGACGAATCATACGGGCCCCAACTCGATGGGCTTATGTTGTTTTATATCGGAGTTCCTATGGCCATCTTCCAGCTCCATCATCAGACCCTGGATACGATCTAAAGACAAAGTACTCATCATGACGAATCAAACGAGCTCAAACTCGATGGGGTTATGTCGTTTTACAACGGAGTTCCCATGGCTACCTTCTAGCTCCACCATCAGACCCTGGAAACCATCTAAAGACAAAATGCTCATCACGACGAATCAAATGAGCCTCAACTCGATGGGGTTATGTCGTTCAATTACTGAGTTTCTATGGCCAACTTCCAGCTCTATCATCAGACCCTGGTTACCATCTAGCACCATAGTACTCTTCAAGACGGATCAAACGAGTCTAACCTCGATGGGGTTGTGTCGTTTAATTACCGAGTTCTTATGTCCATCTTCCAGTTCCATCATCAGACCAAGGTTACCATCTAGCGCCAAAGTACTCATCAAGATGAATCAAACGAGCCCAAATTCGATAGGGTTATGTCGTTTTATATCGGAGTTCCTATGGCCACCTTCCAGCTCTATCATCAGTCCCTGGATATGATCTAAAGACAAAGTACCCATCTAGACGAATCAAACGAGCCCAAAGTAGATGTGGTAATGTAGTTTTATTACGGAGATCCTATGTTCACCTTCCAGCTACTTCATCAAACTCTGGTTACCATTTAGGCCCGAAGTACTGTTCGAGATGAATCAAACGAGCCCAAACTCAATAAGGTTATGTCGTTTTATAACGGAGTTCCTATGGCCACATTTCAGCTCCATCATCAGACCCTGGGTGCCATATAGAGACAAAGTACTCGTCAAGACGAATCATACGGGCCCCAACTCGATGGGCTTATGTTGTTTTATATCGGAGTTCCTATGGCCATCTTCCAGCTCCATCATCAGACCCTGGATACCATTTAAAGACAAAGTACTCATCAAGACGAATCAAACGAGTCCAAATTCGATGGGGTTATGTCGTTTTATATCGGAGTTCCTATGGCCACCTTCCAGCTTTATCATCAGACCCTGGGTGCCATATAGAGACAAAGTTCTCTTCGAGACGAATCAAACGAGCCGAAACTCGATAAGGTTATGTCGTTTTATAACGGAGTTCCTATGGCCACCTTTCAGCTCCATCATCAGACCCTGTGTGCCATATAGAGACAAAGTACTCGTCAAGACGAATCATACGGGCCCCAACTCGATGGGCTTATGTTGATTTATATCGGAGTTCCTATGGCCATCTTACAGCTCCATCATCAGACCCTGGATACCATTTAAAGACAAAGTACTCATCAAGACGAATCAAACGAGTCCAAATTCGATGGGGTTATGTCGTTTTATATCGGAGTTCCTATGGCCACCTTCCAGCTTTATCATCAGACCCTGGATACGATCTAAAGACAAAGTACTCATCAAGACGAATCAAACGAGTCCAAACTCGATGGGGTTAGTTCGTTTTATAAAGGAGTTCCTATGGCCACCTTCCAGCTCTATCATCAGTCCCTGGATACGATCTAAAGACAAAGTACTCATCATGACGAATCAAACGAGCCCAAACTCGATGGGGTTATGTCGTTTTACAACGGAGTTCCCATGGCTACCTTCTAGCTCCACCATCAGACCCTGGATACCATCTAAAGACAAAATACTCATCAAGACGAATCAATCGAGCCTCAACTCAATGGGGTTATGTCGTTTTTTAGGAGTTCCTATGGCCACCTTTCAGCTCCATCATCAGACCCTGGATACCATATAGAGACAAAGTACTCGTCAAGACGAATCATACGAGCCCAAACTCGATAGGGTTATGTCGTTTTATAACGGAGTTCCTATGGCCACCTTTCAGCTCCATCATCACACCCTGGATGCCATATAGAGACAAAGTACTCGTCAAGACGAATCATACGGGCCCCAACTCGATGGGCTTATGTTGTTTTATATCGGAGTTCCTATGGCCATCTTCCAGCTCCATCATCAGACCCTGGATACCATTTAAAGACAAAGTACTCATCAAGACGAATCAAACGAGTCCAAATTCGATGGGGTTATGTCGTTTTATATCAGAGTTCCTATGGCCACCTTCCAGCTCTATCATCAGACCCTGGATACGATCTAAAGACAAAGTACTCATCAAGACGAATCAAACGAGTCCAAACTCGATGGGGTTAGTTCGTTTTATAAAGGAGTTCCTATGGCCACCTTCCAGCTCTATCATCAGTCCCTGGATACGATCTAAAGACAAAGTACTCATCATGACGAATCAAACGAGCCCAAACTCGATGGGGTTATGTCGTTTTACAACGGAGTTCCCATGGCTACCTTCTAGCTCCACCATCAGACCCTTGATACCATCTAAAGACAAAATCCTCATCAAGACGAATCAAACGAGCCTCAACTCAATGGGGTTATGTCGTTTTATAGGAGTTCCTATGGCCACCTTTCAGCTCCATCATCAGACCCCAGGGTCTGATGGTGGTATGGGTCGTATCCAGATACCATATAGAGACAAAGTACTCGTCAAGACGAATCATACGAGCCCCAACTCGATAGGGTTAGTTCGTTTTTAAAGATAAAGATAATTTTATTTGTTAAAACATGCGTATACATGCAAACTAAGCACGCAGGATGACACAATATTGATATTTTGTACATCCATGTTTCACCAATGTGGCGTACAACTTTATAAAATTTACAAAATAAAATAAATTACAAAATAAAAACTAAATTACTAAAATCCAAATACATTTGTACATTGTTTTATAACGGAGTTCCTATGGACACCTTCTAGCTCTATCATCAGTCCCTGGATACGATCTAAAGACAAAGTACTCATCATGACGAATCAAACGAGCTCAAACTCGATGGGGTTATGTCGTTTTACAACGGAGTTCCCATGGCTACCTTCTAGCTCCACCATCAGACCCTGGAAACCATCTAAAGACAAAATACTCATCACGACGAATCAAACGAGCCTCAACTCGATGGGGTTATGTCGTTTTATAACGGAGTTCCTATGGCTACCTTTCAGCTCCATCATCAGACCCTGGATACCATATGGAGACAAAGTATTCGTCAAGACGAATCATACGAGCCCCAACTCGATAGGGTTATGTCGTTTTATAACGGAGTTCCTATGGCCACCTTTCAGCTCCATCATCACACCCTGGATGCCATATAGAGATTAAGTACTCGTCAAGACAAATCATACGAGCCCCAACTCGATTGGGTTATGTTGTTTTATATCGGAGTTCCTATGGCCACCTTCCAGCTCCATCATCAGACCCTGGATATGATCTAAAGACAAAGTACCCATCTAGACGAATCAAACGAGCCCAAAGTAGATGTGGTAATGTAGTTTTATTACGGAGATCCTATGTTCACCTTCCAGCTACTTCATCAAACTCTGGTTACCATTTAGGCCCGAAGTACTGTTCGAGATGAATCAAACGAGCCCAAACTCAATAAGGTTATGTCGTTTTATAACGGAGTTCCTATGGCCACATTTCAGCTCCATCATCAGACCCTGGGTGCCATATAGAGACAAAGTACTCGTCAAGACGAATCATACGGGCCCCAACTCGATGGGCTTATGTTGTTTTATATCGGAGTTCCTATGGCCATCTTCCAGCTCCATCATCAGACCCTGGATACCATTTAAAGACAAAGTACTCATCAAGACGAATCAAACGAGTCCAAATTCGATGGGGTTATGTCGTTTTATATCAGAGTTCCTATGGCCACCTTCCAGCTCTATCATCAGACCCTGGATACGATCTAAAGACAAAGTACTCATCAAGACGAATCAAACGAGTCCAAACTCGATGGGGTTAGTTCGTTTTATAAAGGAGTTCCTATGGCCACCTTCCAGCTCTATCATCAGTCCCTGGATACGATCTAAAGACAAAGTACTCATCATGACGAATCAAACGAGCCCAAACTCGATGGGGTTATGTCGTTTTACAACGGAGTTCCCATGGCTACCTTCTAGCTCCACCATCAGACCCTGGATACCATCTAAAGACAAAATACTCATCAAGACGAATCAAACGAGCCTCAACTCAATGGGGTTATGTCGTTTTATAGGAGTTCCTATGGCCACCTTTCAGCTCCATCATCAGACCCCAGGGTCTGATGGTGGTATGGGTCGTATCCAGATACCATATAGAGACAAAGTACTCGTCAAGACGAATCATACGAGCCCCAACTCGATAGGGTTAGTTCGTTTTTAAAGATAAAGATAATTTTATTTGTTAAAACATGCGTATACATGCAAACTAAGCACGCAGGATGACACAATATTGATATTTTGTACATCCATGTTTCACCAATGTGGCGTACAACTTTATAAAATTTACAAAATAAAATAAATTACAAAATAAAAACTAAATTACTAAAATCCAAATACATTTGTACATTGTTTTATAACGGAGTTCCTATGGACACCTTCTAGCTCTATCATCAGTCCCTGGATACGATCTAAAGACAAAGTACTCATCATGACGAATCAAACGAGCTCAAACTCGATGGGGTTATGTCGTTTTACAACGGACTTCCCATGGCTACCTTCTAGCTCCACCATCAGACCCTGGAAACCATCTAAAGACAAAATGCTCATCACGACGAATCAAACGAGCATCAACTCGATGGGGTTATGTCGTTCAATTACTGAGTTTCTATGGCCAACTTCCAGCTCTATCATCAGACCCTGGTTACCATCTAGCACCATAGTACTCTTCAAGACGGATCAAACGAGTCTAACCTCGATGGGGTTGTGTCGTTTAATTACCGAGTTCTTATGTCCATCTTCCAGTTCCATCATCAGACCAAGGTTACCATCTAGCGCCAAAGTACTCATCAAGATGAATCAAACGAGCTCAAATTCGATAGGGTTATGTCGTTTTATATCGGAGTTCCTATGGCCACCTTCCAGCTCTATCATCAGTCCCTGGATATGATCTAAAGACAAAGTACCCATCTAGACGAATCAAACGAGCCCAAAGTAGATGTGGTAATGTAGTTTTATTACGGAGATCCTATGTTCACCTTCCAGCTACTTCATCAAACTCTGGTTACCATTTAGGCCCGAAGTACTGTTCGAGATGAATCAAACGAGCCCAAACTCAATAAGGTTATGTCGTTTTATAACGGAGTTCCTATGGCCACATTTCAGCTCCATCATCAGACCCTGGGTGCCATATAGAGACAAAGTACTCGTCAAGACGAATCATACGGGCCCCAACTCGATGGGCTTATGTTGTTTTATATCGGAGTTCCTATGGCCATCTTCCAGCTCCATCATCAGACCCTGGATACCATTTAAAGACAAAGTACTCATCAAGACGAATCAAACGAGTCCAAATTCGATGGGGTTATGTCGTTTTATATCGGAGTTCCTATGGCCACCTTCCAGCTTTATCATCAGACCCTGGATACGATCTAAAGACAAAGTACTCATCAAGACGAATCAAACGAGTCCAAACTCGATGGGGTTAGTTCGTTTTATAAAGGAGTTCCTATGGCCACCTTCCAGCTCTATCATCAGTCCCTGGATACGATCTAAAGACAAAGTACTCATCATGACGAATCAAACGAGCCCAAACTCGATGGGGTTATGTCGTTTTACAACGGAGTTCCCATGGCTACCTTCTAGCTCCACCATCAGACCCTGGATACCATCTAAAGACAAAATACTCATCAAGACGAATCAAACGAGCCTCAACTCAATGGGGTTATGTTGTTTTTTAGGAGTTCCTATGGCCACCTTTCAGCTCCATCATCAGACCCTGGATACCATATAGAGACAAAGTACTCGTCAAGACGAATCATACGAGCCCCAACTCGATAGGGTTATGTCGTTTTATAACGTAGTTCCTATGGCCACCTTTCAGCTCCATCATCACACCCTGGATGCCATATAGAGACAAAGTACTCATCAAGACGAATCATACGGGCCCCAACTCGATGGGCTTATGTTGTTTTATATCGGAGTTCCTATGGCCATCTTCCAGCTCCATCATCAGACCCTGGATACCATTTAAAGACAAAGTACTCATCAAGACGAATCAAACGAGTCCAAATTCGATGGGGTTAGTTCGTTTTATAAAGGAGTTCCTATGGCCACCTTCCAGCTCTATCATCAGTCCCTGGATACGATCTAAAGACAAAGTACTCATCATGACGAATCAAACGAGCCCAAACTCAAAAAGGTTATGTCGTTTTATAACGGAGTTCCTATGGCCACATGTCAGCTCCATCATCAGACCCTGGGTGCCATGTAGAGACAAAGTACTCGTCAAGACGAATCATACGGGCCCCAACTCGATGGGCTTATGTTGTTTTATATCGGAGTTCCTATGGCCATCTTCCAGCTCCATCATCAGACCCTGGATACCATTTAAAGACAAAGTACTCATCAAGACGAATCAAACGAGTCCAAATTCGATGGGGTTATGTCGTTTTATATCGGAGTTCCTATGGCCACCTTCCAGCTCTATCATCAGACCCTGGATACGATCTAAAGACAAAGTACTCATCAAGACGAATCAAACGAGTCCAAACTCGATGGGGTTAGTTCGTTTTATACAGGAGTTCCTATGGCCACCTTCCAGCTCTATCATCAGTCCCTGGATACGATCTAAAGACAAAGTACTCATCATGACGAATCAAACGAGCCCAAACTCGATGGGGTTATGTCGTTTTACAACGGAGTTCCCATGGCTACCTTCTAGCTCCACCATCAGACCCTAGATACCATCTAAAGACAAAATACTCATCAAGACGAATCAAACGAGCCTCAACTCAATGGGGTTATGTCGTTTTATAGGAGTTCCTATGGCCACCTTTCAGCTCCATCATCAGACCCTGGATACCATATAGAGACAAAGTACTCGTCAAGACGAATCATACGAGCCCCAACTCGATGGGGTTATGTTGTTTTATATCGGAGTTCCTATGGCCACCTTCCAGCTCCATCATCAGACCCTGGATATGATCTAAAGACAAAGTACCCATCTAGACGAATCAAACGAGCCCAAAGTAGATGTGGTAATGTAGTTTTATTACGGAGATCCTATGTTCACCTTCCAGCTACTTCATCAAACTCTGGTTACCATTTAGGCCCGAAGTACTGTTCGAGATGAATCAAACGAGCCCAAACTCAATAAGGTTATGTCGTTTTATAACGGAGTTCCTATGGCCACATTTAAGCTCCATCATCAGACCCTGGGTGCCATATAGAGACAAAGTACTCGTCAAGACGAATCATACGGGCCCCAACTCGATGGGCTTATGTTGTTTTATATCGGAGTTCCTATGGCCATCTTCCAGCTCCATCATCAGACCCTGGATACGATCTAAAGACAAAGTACTCATCATGACGAATCAAACGAGCTCAAACTCGATGGGGTTATGTCGTTTTACAACGGAGTTCCCATGGCTACCTTCTAGCTCCACCATCAGACCCTGGAAACCATCTAAAGACAAAATGCTCATCACGACGAATCAAATGAGCCTCAACTCGATGGGGTTATGTCGTTCAATTACTGAGTTTCTATGGCCAACTTCCAGCTCTATCATCAGACCCTGGTTACCATCTAGCACCATAGTACTCTTCAAGACGGATCAAACGAGTCTAACCTCGATGGGGTTGTGTCGTTTAATTACCGAGTTCTTATGTCCATCTTCCAGTTCCATCATCAGACCAAGGTTACCATCTAGCGCCAAAGTACTCATCAAGATGAATCAAACGAGCCCAAATTCGATAGGGTTATGTCGTTTTATATCGGAGTTCCTATGGCCACCTTCCAGCTCTATCATCAGTCCCTGGATATGATCTAAAGACAAAGTACCCATCTAGACGAATCAAACGAGCCCAAAGTAGATGTGGTAATGTAGTTTTATTACGGAGATCCTATGTTCACCTTCCAGCTACTTCATCAAACTCTGGTTACCATTTAGGCCCGAAGTACTGTTCGAGATGAATCAAACGAGCCCAAACTCAATAAGGTTATGTCGTTTTATAACGGAGTTCCTATGGCCACATTTCAGCTCCATCATCAGACCCTGGGTGCCATATAGAGACAAAGTTGTCTTCGAGACGAATCAAACGAGCCGAAAC
The DNA here is from genome assembly GCA_905147715.2 of Xestia xanthographa. Taxonomy (NCBI): domain Eukaryota; kingdom Metazoa; phylum Arthropoda; class Insecta; order Lepidoptera; family Noctuidae; genus Xestia; species Xestia xanthographa. The sequence continues at coordinate 8,982,843 of LR990655.1, forward strand.
TCGATAAGGTTATGTCGTTTTATAACGGAGTTCCTATGGCCACCTTTCAGCTCCATCATCAGACCCTGTGTGCCATATAGAGACAAAGTACTCGTCAAGACGAATCATACGGGCCCCAACTCGATGGGCTTATGTTGTTTTATATCGGAGTTCCTATGGCCATCTTACAGCTCCATCATCAGACCCTGGATACCATTTAAAGACAAAGTACTCATCAAGACGAATCAAACGAGTCCAAATTCGATGGGGTTATGTCGTTTTATATCGGAGTTCCTATGGCCACCTTCCAGCTTTATCATCAGACCCTGGATACGATCTAAAGACAAAGTACTCATCAAGACGAATCAAACGAGTCCAAACTCGATGGGGTTAGTTCGTTTTATAAAGGAGTTCCTATGGCCACCTTCCAGCTCTATCATCAGTCCCTGGATACGATCTAAAGACAAAGTACTCATCATGACGAATCAAACGAGCCCAAACTCGATGGGGTTATGTCGTTTTACAACGGAGTTCCCATGGCTACCTTCTAGCTCCACCATCAGACCCTGGATACCATCTAAAGACAAAATACTCATCAAGACGAATCAATCGAGCCTCAACTCAATGGGGTTATGTCGTTTTTTAGGAGTTCCTATGGCCACCTTTCAGCTCCATCATCAGACCCTGGATACCATATAGAGACAAAGTACTCGTCAAGACGAATCATACGAGCCCCAACTCGATAGGGTTATGTCGTTTTATAACGGAGTTCCTATGGCCACCTTTCAGCTCCATCATCACACCCTGGATGCCATATAGAGACAAAGTACTCGTCAAGACGAATCATACGGGCCCCAACTCGATGGGCTTATGTTGTTCTATATCGGAGTTCCTATGGCCATCTTCCAGCTCCATCATCAGACCCTGGATACCATTTAAAGACAAAGTACTCATCAAGACGAATCAAACGAGTCCAAATTCGATGGGGTTATGTCGTTTTATATCAGAGTTCCTATGGCCACCTTCCAGCTCTATCATCAGACCCTGGATACGATCTAAAGACAAAGTACTCATCAAGACGAATCAAACGAGTCCAAACTCGATGGGGTTAGTTCGTTTTATAAAGGAGTTCCTATGGCCACCTTCCAGCTCTATCATCAGTCCCTGGATACGATCTAAAGACAAAGTACTCATCATGACGAATCAAACGAGCCCAAACTCGATGGGGTTATGTCGTTTTACAACGGAGTTCCCATGGCTACCTTCTAGCTCCACCATCAGACCCTTGATACCATCTAAAGACAAAATACTCATCAAGACGAATCAAACGAGCCTCAACTCAATGGGGTTATGTCGTTTTATAGGAGTTCCTATGGCCACCTTTCAGCTCCATCATCAGACCCCAGGGTCTGATGGTGGTATGGGTCGTATCCAGATACCATATAGAGACAAAGTACTCGTCAAGACGAATCATACGAGCCCCAACTAGATAAGGTTAGTTCGTTTTTAAAGATAAAGATAATTTTATTTGTTAAAACATGCGTATACATGCAAACTAAGCACGCAGGATGACACAATATTGATATTTTGTACATCCATGTTTCACCAATGTGGCGTACAACTTTATAAAATTTACAAAATAAAATAAATTACAAAATAAAAACTAAATTACTAAAATCCAAATACATTTGTACATTGTTTTATAACGGAGTTCCTATGGACACCTTCTAGCTCTATCATCAGTCCCTGGATACGATCTAAAGACAAAGTACTCATCATGACGAATCAAACGAGCTCAAACTCGATGGGGTTATGTCGTTTTACAACGGAGTTCCCATGGCTACCTTCTAGCTCCACCATCAGACCCTGGAAACCATCTAAAGACAAAATACTCATCACGACGAATCAAACGAGCCTCAACTCGATGGGGTTATGTCGTTTTATAACGGAGTTCCTATGGCTACCTTTCAGCTCCATCATCAGACCCTGGATACCATATGGAGACAAAGTATTCGTCAAGACGAATCATACGAGCCCCAACTCGATAGGGTTATGTCGTTTTATAACGGAGTTCCTATGGCCACCTTTCAGCTCCATCATCACACCCTGGATGCCATATAGAGACAAAGTACTCGTCAAGACGAATCATACGGGCCCCAACTCGATGGGCTTATGTTGTTCTATATCGGAGTTCCTATGGCCATCTTCCAGCTCCATCATCAGACCCTGGATACCATTTAAAGACAAAGTACTCATCAAGACGAATCAAACGAGTCCAAATTCGATGGGGTTATGTCGTTTTATATCAGAGTTCCTATGGCCACCTTCCAGCTCTATCATCAGACCCTGGATACGATCTAAAGACAAAGTACTCATCAAGACGAATCAAACGAGTCCAAACTCGATGGGGTTAGTACGTTTTATAAAGGAGTTCCTATGGCCACCTTCCAGCTCTATCATCAGTCCCTGGATACGATCTAAAGACAAAGTACTCATCATGACGAATCAAACGAGCCCAAACTCGATGGGGTTATGTCGTTTTACAACGGAGTTCCCATGGCTACCTTCTAGCTCCACCATCAGACCCTTGATACCATCTAAAGACAAAATACTCATCAAGACGAATCAAACGAGCCTCAACTCAATGGGGTTATGTCGTTTTATAGGAGTTCCTATGGCCACCTTTCAGCTCCATCATCAGACCCCAGGGTCTGATGGTGGTATGGGTCGTATCCAGATACCATATAGAGACAAAGTACTCGTCAAGACGAATCATACGAGCCCCAACTAGATAAGGTTAGTTCGTTTTTAAAGATAAAGATAATTTTATTTGTTAAAACATGCGTATACATGCAAACTAAGCACGCAGGATGACACAATATTGATATTTTGTACATCCATGTTTTACCAATGTGGCGTACAACTTTATAAAATTTACAAAATAAAATAAATTACAAAATAAAAACTAAATTACTAAAATCCAAATACATTTGTACATTGTTTTATAACGGAGTTCCTATGGACACCTTCTAGCTCTATCATCAGTCCCTGGATACGATCTAAAGACAAAGTACTCATCATGACGAATCAAACGAGCTCAAACTCGATGGGGTTATGTCGTTTTACAACGGAGTTCCCATGGCTACCTTCTAGCTCCACCATCAGACCCTGGAAACCATCTAAAGACAAAATACTCATCACGACGAATCAAACGAGCCTCAACTCGATGGGGTTATGTCGTTTTATAACGGAGTTCCTATGGCTACCTTTCAGCTCCATCATCAGACCCTGGATACCAGATGGAGACAAAGTATTCGTCAAGACGAATCATACGAGCCCCAACTCGATAGGGTTATGTCGTTTTATAACGGAGTTCCTATGGCCACCTTTCAGCTCCATCATCACACCCTGGATGCCATATAGAGATTAAGTACTCCTCAAGACAAATCATACGAGCCCCAACTCGATTGGGTTATGTTGTTTTATATCGGAGTTCCTATGGCCACCTTCCAGCTCCATCATCAGCCCCTGGATACCATCTAAAGACAAAATACTCATCAAGACGAATCAAACGAGTCCAAATTCGATGGGGTTGCGTCATTTCATTTTAGAGTTCCTATGGCCACCTTCCAGCTCCATCATCAGATCAGCTCCATGTTCTCATAATATTGCATTGCCCCGCGATATACATATGCGTACAAAATTTCAGCTCAATTGGTAACCGGAAAGTGGGTCAAATTTAATTTGCAATATTTGATTACAGACAAACACCGGGACAGGTGAAACTAAATAAAAGCTTGTAAGAAACTAAATAAAAGCTTGTAATAAAGAATAAATTGCGTGGACAGAGATTTTCATCACCTGAAGAAGCTGTGGACGCTTACAAAACGGCCATTTTGGCGACCCCAACTTTCGAATGGAATGGTTGCTTCAATGATTGGTTCCATCGTATGGAAAATGTGTCAAATTTCGCGGAGAATACTTCGAAAAGCAATAAATACATTTTTAATTAGTAATGTTGTGTCACTTCCTTGATTCCCGAAATTTTCAGTGCCGCCCTTGTACATACATTAGACTACTAAAATCATAACCGTTCCTTTTGGCGTCGCCGTAGTCGGGTAAAAAAGCACTAAGTACCTACAACCTGTTAAACTGGTTACTGGAATTCAAGTTATCATTTACATAAAACAGTGTTTTTCAACCTGGGGGTCGCGAAGCCTCTGGTGGGGGGGGGGGGGGCTGGGGTGGTCGCAAGAGGTCGCGAAAACTACCTTAATAAACAAACCAATAAAGCCTACAAAAATATATTTAATAAGAAAATGTTAACTAAAGGATATAAACATTTTTGTTCATGCAAATTAAAAACCTAGTAATACTCCTACTCATCCATCTTATTGAGGTTTCGCTCTAATTTCTCCCATCGTGAATCCATTTTTGCTACATTGAGAATTGAATCGGATTCCAAATAAAAAAAATGTGTTAAAGACATTTATATAAATAAAATGTTGTATAGATTTAATATTTGTAACATAATAAAATACATGAAAAAAAAGCGAAGGGGCGACCCCCCAAATATTTTTTCATACTATGGGGGTCGCGTCATGAAAAAGTTTGAAAAACACTGATTTAAGCGCTATGCACATCAAACTAAGTAACACAGCGCAAAAATTGCTGTGGTGTGAAAAATTACGGTTTACGATAGCGGTCAATGTAACGCACTCAAAACATTGTGCCGATGGATGTATTGAATATTACAAGCTAGGACGCTTGTTGTGTGCGAAAGTTATGTTTGTAACAAAAATGTGAGAAGAAAGTTGGAACTTTGACTTTCAATATAGATCTTGAACGTCAAAGCTCCAACTTTTTCAGCTCAGTTACGGAAATCATCGTAACTAGAAAGTTTCCAAGTATGGTCTAGGAAAAACATCGTAACGACAACAACAAACTATAAAGGGGCATCAAAAAACTCCTCCTCAACGCTGTCAGCGGGTAATGTGCCCAAGAGACTGGCGACGGTGCTACGTTGTATGGTCGGATGGGAAATCATCAAATGACTCCTCCCGCTCTGGGCGAAGCGGGGGAGTGTCAGACTTTTACTGACTAAAACCCATCTATGTTCCTTCATCGCCCTTTGTGTTCCAGGGCCACGGTATCTATTTCGAACAGTCCTGCAGCCCCGGCAGGCATCTTGCGGACCCCTTCCTTTTGCTGACATCTCTATGAGGCGCGCGTAGAACACGAACGCGCCGTCTACACGGCCTATCGTCATAAGACGGACGGACGGCGTGCTAGCCCATAGCTTACCGTTCGTAGGCCGGACAACAATAGGTTCTGGGAAGACTTCAGAACTGACCAGCTTAGCTATTCACAACCCTTCGATTCGAATTTCGATTCGGAAAGTCGTATGTCTATCTCGCTCGATTTCGTAATGTCAAAAAAAGATAGACCTACGACTTTCCGAATCGAAAATCGAATCGAAGCGTTGTGAATAAGGGGCCAGGTCTCGACAGCGAAAACTTAGCCTCAGCTCAAGTTCAAAACCAGTCCTTGGGTGACGAGAAGTCAACTAGGCGTTTCGAAATTTCCTTAAATAGGCATTCGGACCCCACGGCTCCAGAGTTTCAAACCAAAACTGCTCGAAATATAGGATGGTGTGGAGGAAGGCGGATGGTGTGGTGTGGGGTTTGTCTCCACAGATCACGTTATCAGATTGAATTATCCACGGATCACGGCGAGTGAGCAGGCCAGTTAGGTTTTATGTCGAAAGTAATAAATATGTACAATTAAAAAAATCTATTTACTTGAGCACCTTTACTAATACTAACTAAACCATAGACTGTAGTCTACACTAATATTATAAAGAGGAAATATTTGTATTTTTGTGTGTATGTTCGTAATGAATAAACTCAAAAACTACTGCGCCGATTTCAAAAAATCTTTCACCATTAGAAAGCTACATGCACCCTGAGTAACATAAGCTATATTTATCCCCGTACTCCCACGGGAACGGGAACTACGTGGGTGAAACCGCGTGACGTCCACTAGTCTGATATACAGTTTAATTAAATTTTCAACCATTTTTCAGGCCAGTTTGGTTGACTTATTCGGTAAATAAGTACGAGTACAGAGACCAATAAAACTGACGCACTAGTAACCAACTCGTGTAGTTAGGTATGCAGGCTAGCAATCCTCTTACTACTATTATAAGTGCGAAAGGGTTATAATCAAACTGTTTGCAATTTAATCCAAATCCGTTCAGTAATTTCTGCGTGAAAGAATAACAAAAATCGATTCTCACAAACTTTCGCATATATAAAAGTAGTAAGAAGATTGCTAGCCTGCGTACGGTGCATACCTAACTCTTTTGTTGACTGTACACATATATTATGGCATGTAGCTATGGTCTCTGCCAAATAAGTAAGAACTACAGGTCATTAACCTGCATACATTTATTCAAATACATAATAATAATTAAAAAAATCTAAAACTGTTTGCCCCCAACGATTTGCGACTAATGGAGTTACTGAAGGTAACTGACACTTTCAGTAGCTCCATCAGGATGGAATTTGGTGTGGACAAATGTGCGGTCATGCATGTAAAACGAGGGGAGATTGTGGAATCTGTGGGAACCCAGCTCTCAGATTCCATAACTCTTCGATCCCTCTCAGCAACCGAAACCTATAAGTATTTGGGTATGTCGGAAGCGCAGGGCGTCAATGTTGCTGACATGAAGTAATCGTTGAAGGAGCGCTTCTTTGGCCGCTTAAAAAAAGTATTTAATAGTCTTTTATCAGGTGGCAATAAGGTGCGTGCCTTCAATAGTTGGGTCATGTCATGATGTACTCTTTCGGCATACTTAAATTGACTCAAACAGAACTAGACGCCTTGGATACGAAGGTCCGTAAATTGTTGACGGCGTATCGGATGCATCACCCACGTTCTTCGGTTATGAGACTGTATATCCCGCGGAAGTGTGGGGGTCGAGGCTTTTTAAATGCTAAGACTCTCCACAATCGCGAGATATGCAGCCTCAGGGAATATTTCCTAGGAACCGACGTGGGTATGCATCGAGATATCGTCACGGTGGACAAGGGCCTCACCCCGCTCTCCTTGGCTAAAGAGAACTGGCGCAAACCTCCAGTGCTTGACACTAACGATCGCAGGGAGGTATGGCAGAGTAAGGAGCTTCACGGACGCTTTTTCCGCGCTCTCCATGGGCCCGATGTAGACCTACCAGCGTCCGTAGCCTGGCTACGTTCCGGGGACCTATTCGGAGAAACCGAAGGTTTTGTCTGTGCAATAATGGATGAAGTTATGATGACGAATAACTACCGGAGATTTATTGTGAAGGATGGCACGGTTGACATATGTCGGGCATGCCACCGTCCAGGCGAATCAATCCGCCACATTATCTCCGGGTGTTCTCGTCTAGCTAACGGAGAGTACCTGCATAGACACAACCTTGTAGCCAGGATTATCCATCAGCAAATTGCTCTAAAATACAACCTTGTGGAATCGGAAGTGCCTTACTATAGGTATGTGCCCGACCCAGTTCTCGATAAGGGCTGTATCACATTGTACTGGGATCAATCCATCATCACTGACAGGACTATTGTAGCCAATAAGCCTGATATAGTGGTGGTGGATCGATCAGAGCGGCGCGCAATGATTGTTGACATAACGGTCCCGCATGATGAAAACCTCGTGAAAGCCGAGAAAGATAAACAAATCAAGTATCTTGACTTGGCTCGCGAGGTTGTTGACATGTGGGAAGTGGACTCAGCAATCATTGTGCCGATAGTCGTATCAGCCCATGGCTTAATTGCCAAAAGCCTCGATCAATACCTGAGGAGGCTCTCGTTAGGCAGCTGGATCAAGGGCTTGATTCAGAAAGCGGTACACCTGGACACGGCTCGTATTGTTAGGACGTTCCTCTCTGGAGCCTTGACCGCCGGTAGCTTGGACCCTGTTCCCGATACCGGTGGGCTACAATTTTTTTATATTTTTAAATGTTTTTTATATATTTTTTAATTAATATTTAAAAATGTAACAAATTTGTTTATAAATGAATAAAGGATAATAAAATAAAGGATAATAAAACCTTTATTTTCGGGCAACTTTGGCCCATAGATAAATACCTTACACTAACATACATGTGATAAAATACAAACTGTGTTAGTATAAAGGACCTTAAAACTACGTTAGTATCACTTAACTTGTGACTATGTTACCGTGCGTTCATGTGGCACTTGCCCGTGGAAGCGACGGAACACCACTACCTGCGGCCAAAAGTCCTCCTCCAAGACGAGGTGCAAATAACACGTTGGCACTCGCACCACGAACGCCTTAAACGTTTTGACGTTGCAGCGCGACTCTAACAGCTGCACTTTCGCCACGTACTTGGTCTTCTGACGCACGTACTCCACGATGTTCTCCGCTGTAGTGGTGTAGTGTAGGCGGGAGATGTACACCGGTGTGTTCGGCTTCGCGGCACGAATAGGCACGTTGGGCTCCGATGGAGCCGTGCCGCAGCGGTTCTTGTTGTTTGTACGTTAGCGGCGCTTCCTCCTCACCACCGTCACGAAACCATCATCAGCCCGAAAACAGAACAAATGACATAAACTTGTCCCAAAACGACCTTTATCGTGATCCTTGACTTTTTCTAATAATAAAAACGATTCATAATGTATTGTCGGGGTACCTATGCAGAGAAATTAAGGAAAGAGCAATGACTTTTTAACCGACTTCCAAAAAGGAGGAGGTTGCTGTATGCTCTGAGGGGTACGCAGATGTGTACAATACACCCAAATTTCGACAGTTTAGTTTAGTTCCATTTATTGAGGATAACCCTATTACCATGACATGTATTGTTAACAATGTAAAATAAATGCATAGCATATATTTGTATAGGATATTGTAAGTCACCTTATTTTAAGAGGTCGGTAGGTGGTGAATTAATAAAATATATGTTTATTATTCAGTAGGTTTATTTAAAGAATTGACATAGAATATTTATAGATGTATTTCTGTGTATTTTAAGCAACTTAATATTACTTATTTAGCAGCTATTCACAATAGTTTAATACACGAACAGTAATCATACACTTAGATAGTTTCATTATCAAATAACAGTGTAAATCATACATAACAAAGAAAGTAAGTACTTACATAAAGTTAACACAATATCGTTGATGTGCACGAGGCGACGATGAAGTAACGAATGGCCCTCGGTCGCTGTGCCGCTTGCTTTTTTTAAACGTAAACGACAAGATGGCGGCCGACCGAGTGTCATCGTTTCACAACTTTTAAAGTTAATAATTAAATCGAGTAATTCAACAGTTTGCTATTTTAAAATTAAATCAATATTTATTACAATTCAAATAACAAAATAATAGTAATTATTACGTATAATCGAATAAATAGCTAACAGATTCGGCCATCCAACATTAAGTGTGTCCTTACGCTAAACTACTAGGTACATAAATAAAGTAATAACAATAATATCTCTGAAAAAAAGAAGGGCCTCATTGTCCCATTAGTTTTTTAATAACCACAGACCTCATTGTTCTGGGTATAACACAAATTATAATTGTAGTTACAGGCCTCATTGTCCTGACTACTTCAAATATTTATACATTTTGCAGACCTCTTTGTTCTGCACATAATAATTTTGAGTATCAATTGAACTATGACATGCAAACTAATCAGATTCCTCCTCACTTAGAATATTATCATTAGGTCGAGAAAAGTTAAGCCACGGCTTTAATTTGTCAATGGCAACCACAGTGGAATATTTCTTATTACCTTTTCTACTCAGTGGGGTATCTTCTATCTGATATCTATCGTGTTCGTATACTTTTGTAATTTTATAAGGACCTTGAAATTTTGGGACTAATTTCTTACTATTACCCGTAGCAGGCACTTGTCGTTCTACCCTAACTAAATCTCCCTCATTAAATTGTACAGGTTTGGATCTTGATTTATCAAATCTTTTTTTTTGTTGTTGTTGAGAACAAGCAACGAAAGTACTAATTTCTTCTCGGATGGTGTTAAGATCAGACTCTTTGTTATTGGTTGTAACACCTTCGTCGATAGCTACAATCAATTTATTATCACTAACACCCTTGGGTCGAAAACCAAAGAGAGCTTCGGCAGGTGTTCTGTTAATTCCTTTATTGAAGGTGTTATTAATTCCCCATTGAACATCGGGTAAGTGGTCCTCCCATTTACTTTCAGAGGTCCCTACGCACTTAGCTGTCAGAGAATCTACTATAACTCTGTTATAACGCTCGACTTGCCTGTTCGCTCTGGGGGTGGCAACAGCGTTAAGGACATGAATAATACCTTTCTCAGTCGTGAAAGACTTAAAGGAATCACTCGTAAAGGATGTTCCCCTATCGGATATAATCCTACGCGGGACACCAAAAATACCAATGTACTCGCGCATTACTTTTATGGATGTACTACTTCTGGTATTACGAACTGCTTTCAAATAAATAAAACGGGTAAATGCGTCAATGAGAACTAGGATATATATGTTACCCCTAGTACTTTTAACAAAAGGTCCAACGTGATCCAAATGTACCGTATCAAATGGTTGACTAACTTTTACAATTGGGTTAAGGTAACCAGGCTTTTTACCCGCCGAGGCTTTCGAATATGCGCATTCCAAACAAGATGAGACATATTTTTTGACGAAGCGTCTCATTTTAGGGAACCAAAAATAAAGTTTTATTTTCTCTAGAGTCTTATCTAAGGCGAAATGGCCAATATCGTCATGATTTTGTTTTACTACTTGCCACCTAACGCCCTTAGGCACAACCCACCGATCGCCTTCAGTAGTAACTCGGAATAATTTACCGTTTTTTAATTTGTAATTGTTTTTTATATCTGTTACATCTTCTAAATTTGGATCGCTTAAAATGCCAATGATTCGTTGAATTTCTGAATCGGCATTCTGGACCGTCGTAATCCAATCTGATTCAGTTATATTGCAAACAGAATACTGTATTTGTTGTTGTTCGACAGGTGGATTGCGACTTAAGGCGTCGACGTGGCTCATAGACACTCCTGCCCTATATTCAATGCTAAAGTCGAACTCTTGCATGAGTGTCCACCACCGGGCAACTCGTGGTAGCATATCGCGTTTTGAAAATGTAGCTCGTAATGAATTGCAATCAGTAATTACTCTAAAACTAATCCCTACAAGGTAAACCCTAAATTTTTGAAGTGAAGCTACTAGTGCAAGCGTTTCTAAATCGTAGGAGGAATAGTTTTGCTCCTCCGGTGTAGTTTGCCTACTGAAATAAGCAATTGGCCTTAGCTTGCCCTGATCGTCCCTTTGTAATAAAATGCCGGCGATGCCTATTTTGCACGCATCGGTATGAAGCTCAGTATCACCTTTTGGGTTGTACAAAGCTAATATGGGTTTTTGAACCAATTTATCTTTAAGAGTTTCAAAAGCGCTTTTCTGATCCTGTCCCCATAACCATGTGGCATCTTTCCTAAGGAGTTGAGTTAATGGTTTAGCCAGTATAGAGAAACCTTGTACAAAGCGTCGGAAGAAACTGGCTAACCCTAAGAACTGCCGAACTTGGTGTTGATTAGTCGGGGAAGGGAAATTTTCAACCGCGGTTATTTTCTTAGACCCTGGCCGTATACCATCTTTTGAGACCTCAAAGCCTAAATAATCTACGGAACGTCCAAAAAAAACGCATTTTTCTAGTTTTAAAGTAAGATGAGCATTAGACAAAACCTGTAATACGAGTTCTAATCGCTTTAAACCTTCTGAAATATCAGAGGATGGTATAATAATATCGTCTAGATATGCTAGAGCTTCTTTATAACGGAGGCTACCAAGAACCTGATGCATGATTCTTTGAAAGGTGGCAGGGGCGTTAGCAAGGCCAAATGGCATTTTATTGAACTCAAAGTGGCCTTCCGGGGTAACAAACGCAGTTTTTTGCTTGTCTTGCTCATTTATAGAAATTTGGTAGTAACCAGATGCCAAATCGAGGGTTGTGAAATAATTATTTCCTGAAAGGACATCTAGTTGGTCATCAATAAGAGGCATTGGATAATTTTCTTTTACTGTCTTCTTATTTAATGCACGATAGTCTATGCAGAGGCGATAGTCGCCGGTTTTCTTCCTAACCAAAACTATGGGGCTCGAATACGGTGAGGTAGAGGGTCTAATAATATCATTTTCAAGCATTTCATCAATCATTTCCCTAACTATTTCTTTTTCTTTTGTGGCTAACCGATACGGTCTATATACCACAGGATCATTGTCTTGTAAGGAGATTGACATTTCTGATACTTGGCAGTTACCTAATTCGGACATTGAAAATGCGAAACAGTTACGAAATCTATTAAGGAGCAGTAAAAGGCTGTTAGACGTAGATTGGTCTAAGTGGTCATCAATGTGTAAATCCGATAATGTAATGGGCCTAGATTGACTTTGATGGCCCTGGGCCGTTACGCGGAGTATGTCTCTTTTGGCCTCTTCATATGCTATTTTACCACGGGCAATCAAATCATCTTTAGTAACAGAAAATGTTTTAGAATTTAGTCCATTAATAACAATTGCACCCTTACCAGCGTTATCAAACTCATAGATGCCGGTAGGTATATAATGATAAATACCATTTTTAGTTCTTAAGCCACCCTCAACAAACAACACCCCAGTAAATTTTGGATTAGTATATACTTTCACAATAGTCAGGCCCGATATTGTAACAGACTCTAAACAGTGCAAACCGGTTTTATTATTTGTTACTACATCCGTAAGATTTAATAGAATATCGAATCGTTCACAAGTTTTATGTATAAGGATATGTGGTTGCTCAGTGTACGTTTGACCTATCATCAGTGGCATTTTCATAGCATTATCTGGGACCAAAAGCAACTCCGTGTACGCTCCTACACCATCAATTTCAATATGTGCATTGATTCTCCCTAAAACTGTTACGAAAGAATTGCCAAACCCCTTTAAAATAGGTAAACCATCGAGTTCGACGTCTTTGATTCCTAATTTTGCAAAATAAGACTCCTTTAGCATGGAGCATTCACTACCCAGATCCACAAATGCCTCTATAGGAACTTTGTTAACTAACGCGGTTTTAAGAAATTTTTGAACTGAATTAGAATCTAAGCTAACTCTATTCACAGATTTTTCAGATGTAGACAGTGTTAAAATAGCATTTCTCAGTTTCATGTCCTATTTTAAGACATTTTGTATTTTTTTTCTTATAGGAAGACTACACTGACTAACTATATGTCCTTCAGCCTTACAGTTAACACAACGTATTTTTCTTTTAAACGAAGTTGATTGTGATTGATTGCTAGATTGGGAGACATCGGTGGGATTTTTAAGAGGAAGAGGTTTAGAATTGCGTTTATCAGGATTGATTTTGACATTACGTGAATTTCTCAAATAAGTTAACAGTTTGTCTAATCATCGAACTGTACCGCTTCTGCGCCTAACCTAACAGCACGGTCGTCAATGCCATGCAGTACGCAATCTACAGCCCTCCTTCCGGAAATAGAGCACCTATTTATAAGGGCTATTTTATCGTAGAAGTAATCTTCTAGGGAGTCCCCGAATTTAGCGCGCCTAGCTAGCATATCACTAAGCATCTGCCCATAGTTCTCATCTGACGGGAAAGCTGCAAGTAATTTTGATTGCCATTCATCCCAAGAAAATAAAACTGAGGGGAGGCCCTCGTACCACCTTTTAGCTACCCCCGTTAATTTGGGAAGCGCGAAGTGTACAACTTGCCTATCAGACCAACCATATATAGTGGCGCACTCGTTTACTTTGTGAAGCCACATAGTTATAGTTTGTTCTTTCCTAACAGGATCGAACTCAGGTACAGTATTTTTTTGTGGATTTACTTTGTAGGAGCAACCGCCTTAAGAGCCTGTACTAACATGTTCAAAGTATTATTATCGTAATTAGTTAGATTAGGTGATGCTGAACTAACCTTATTTCCATCCGTTGCTTGTTGCTTAATGGTCCGTTGCGGGTGTTTATCGCATCCGCACCGACAGCTACCGAGGCAGCTCACCTCCCGAGGCCGGCTGGGACTTCGGCGAGATGAGTAATGCCGCTGGTCACGGCTACGGGACCGCTGCCCGCGCTGATGGTAGACTGCTTGGCTGGCACGGCTTTGAGACCTCTGGGGCGATTGTTGTCCCCTAGGCCTTTCCCGGGGCCGATGGCTAGACCGGCTTCGGGATCGGCGCGGCGATCGATGCTCACGGAGCATCTCTCTTGACCGATGGCACGTTCGGCTTCGGGATCGCCGCGGTGATCGATGCTCAAAGAGCATCTCTCTTGATCGACGGCACGTTCGGCTTCGGGACCGCCGCAGTGATCGATGCTCAAGGGGCATCTCTCTCGACAGATGGCTCGTTCGACTTCTGGACTGCCGTTGTTCGCGAGACTTGCCTCGCGTTTCGCCCCTTGGCTGCTGGCTACTGCATCCTGGTCTTGCTGGGCTTAGCAACAACCGGTTCGGAACCCGGCCATGTGCTTGCCCACTGGGAGAATGCTGGGTACTCAAGCTGGGTATACCCAGCGAGCTGGGACAGCGACGTTGGTCCGCTTCCTGTTGGCTAGATACGATGCCAGAGGGCAACACAGGAGAGCCTGAATGTTCCATTGTTATCCTGGGGGATAAGAAAAAAATAGCACAAGTACCTGTTTTCCTCATATTATGTATGTGTAAACAAAAAAATTAAATAAACATATCACATACTTACATAATTAAAATACAGCATGTATGATGTACATAAATATCAGAGTACATTTCTAAAATACTGAGGCCGAGATAGAAAAAAAAAGAAATTTTGCCAGGATTTTAGTTCCAAAACTCATATTTAGGGACTATTTGGAGGATCCCCTATATGCCTTTAAATTATCATTACATGCCCCCGACACCCTGTATATACATACGATTACATAAATATTCGATTCAATCCCACTTCTGAGATGTAAGTCACCTTATTTTAAGAGGTCGGTAGGTGGTGAATTAATAAAATATATGTTTATTATTCAGTAGGTTTATTTAAAGAATTGACATAGAATATTTATAGATGTATTTCTGTGTATTTTAAGCAACTTAATATTACTTATTTAGCAGCTATTCACAATAGTTTAATACACGAACAGTAATCATACTCTTAGATAGTTTCATTATCAAATAACAGTGTAAATCATACATAACAAAGAAAGTAAGTACTTACATAAAGTTAACACAATATCGTTGATGTGCACGAGGCGACGATGAAGTAACGAATGGCCCTCGGTCGCTGTGCCGCTTGCTTTTATAAACGTAAACGACAAGATGGCGGCCGACCGAGTGTCATCGTTTCACAACTTTTAAAGTTAATAATTAAATCGAGTAATTCAACAGTTTGCTATTTTAAAATTAAATCAATATTTATTACAATTCAAATAACAAAATAATAGTAATTATTACGTATAATCGAATAAATAGCTAACAATATTATTACAACTAAAAACAAAAAAATAAAAAAACTTTTTACAAAAAAAATAAAACCGACTTCAACAACACAAAAAAGTGAAAAAAAACTTTAGCTTCAACATCGGCGATGCCTGTCTTGGAGCGTATTGTGGTGTTTCGTATTCGATCGGTGACTTTGATGTTTAAAATGCTAAGCTCCATGGCTGTTTAGCAAATCTTGAGTTTGGACTTCTGAGCCTCCGTCAAAGTCAAGTCTGGGCGCCATAGGATATGATAGGCAGGGTGGGGTAGGTCACACATTTTTTTTATTTCATTTACCATTTTATTTTTAAGTCTTTGTTGAAGATAGTTATTGTTTTTCCTCATTTTGTTTCATTGTTACTTTGTCCTCTGTATTAATAAAATTAAAATAAATACTTTGGCATTATTTATATTACCTACTTAAAATACCTACATTAATAGATAACTAGGTAGACAACTATTAGGTACCAAATTATTATATGTGCCTTTATCTATTTTTTTGACAATGTGGCCCTTGTCTGCCAAAAGGTTGCCGACCGCTGCTATAATGTATGCTTAGATCTTTCTTCATCTTTAAAACCAATCAATCTTTAAAATAATATTCAATCTGTAGCACTTAGATAACCGCAATTACAGACACAATTAAAATAACAATGCACCGTACCCGATCGGGCACGGCTGGGGATATAAGGGTAACTACGCAATGGATTTTAATGCGGGTTTTTTTTGTAGATAGAGTGATTCAATAGGAAGGTTTTAGTATATAATTTGGCGAAGCCGCGGGCATCAGGCTAATAAATTATAATACACTAGCTGTTGCCCGCGGCTTCGCCCGCGTGCAGTTCGGTAACTGTCCCACTGAATCTTAGTAAAGGGATAAATAGTGTCCTACATGTTAATCCAGGTTATTAACTATCTATGTGCCAAATTTCATAATCATCACAATTTTTAATATCATTACAATTACAATCACCATCACTATCACAACCACCATCATTATCACAATCACCATCACTATCACTTCCACCATAATTATCACAATCATTATCACAATCAGCATCATTATCACAATCATTATCACTACCACCATCGTTATCACAATCATTATCACAAACATCATCACCATCACAATCACCATCACCATCACAATCCCCATCACCATCGCTATCACCATCACAATCACCGTCACTATTACAATCACCATCACAATTACTATGAAAGTGACTATTATAATCACCATCATCGTTATCACAATCATTATCATCGTAATCTCGTGATTACGATGATTGTGATAGTGATGGTGATTGTTCACCATCACTATCACAATCACCATCACTATCACACACCATCACAATCACCATCACAAGCACCATCACAGTCACCATCACAGTCACCATCACAGTCACCATCACAATCACCATCACAATCACCATCACAATCACCATCACAATCACCATCACAATCATTATCTCAATCACCATCACAATCACCATCACAATCACCATCACAATCACCATCACAATCACCATCACAATCACCATCACAATCACCATCACAATCACCATCACAATCACCATCACAATCACCATCACAATCACCATCACAATCACCATCACAATCACCATCACAATCACCATCACAATCACCATCACAATCACCATCACAATCACCATCACAATCACCATCACAATCACCATCACAATCACCATCACAATCACCATCACAAACATGATCACAATCACTATCATCATTATCATCGTAATCACAACCATTATCATTGTAATCACAATCATCATCATCACAATCTCCATCCTCGTCATCACAATCATGACCATCGTAATTACAATCATTATCATCGTAATCTCAATCATTTTCATTTTAATCACAATCATCATGATCACAAATTCCCAATCGCCATCACTATCACAACCAAAATCATTCTCACAATCACCATCACTATCACAATCATCATCACTATCACTATCACCACCACCATCATTATCAAAATCATTATCACAGTCACCATCACTATCACAATCACCATCACTATCACTATCAGAATCACAATCACAATTACCATCACCATCGCAATCACAATCAGCATCACAATCACCATCACAATCACTATCACAATCACTAACCTCGTTATCAGAATCATCATCATCGTAGTCACGATTATCTTCATCATTATCACAATCACCATCACTGTCACAATCAAAATCACCATCACCATCGCTATCACCATCACAATCACCGTCACTATCACAATCACTATCACAATCACTATCACAATCACTATCACAATCACTATCACAATCACAACCACCATCAAAATCACTATCACAATCACCATCATCGTTATTACAATCACTATCATCGTTATCACAATCATTATCATCGTTATCACAATCATTATCACCAATAATCACAATCATCATTATCACAACCATCATCGTAATCACAATAATTATCATCGTAATCACAATCATCACAATAAATCAACAATAACCCTGTATAGAAGTCAAATCCGCCATCTTCTGGATCTCAAAATAAATGCCATTTTCGTAATCAGCGCCACTGATAATCTCGGTATCGACACCCATATTGATTTTTAGAGTTTTCAACCCCATCGCACCCCAACAGGGAATGATTGTATTTCAGGTCCGCCACATTAAATCTTAAAATCATTGTTTTTGTAATACACCCGACCCAATTCACTATAGAAACAATACCAATGTTGAATTTCAGGCTTTGTTACCCCATTTATACCCCTTTAGGGGTTGAATTCTGAAAAAAACCTGAAACACAAATGTTAACTAATTTATCGATAGGAGTACTCCTGTTAAGTTTCGAATAAAGTAGTCTAACTAATCTTATTTCCCCATGTAATCTTTGGACCCCCGTTTCAACCCCTTAGAGGGTGAATTTTGAAAAATCCTTTCTTAGTGCACCTCTAAGCCTCATAAAGAACCTATGTGCCAAATTTGGAATCTCTAGACTCAGAGGTTTGGGCTGTGCATTGATTTTTATACTTTTCCCATTTCCCCCTTTTAGGGGTTGAATTCTGAAAAATCCTGAAACCCATTTCTACTCATTTATCAATAGGAGCACTCCTGTGAAGTTTCGAATAAAATAGTCTAACTAATCTTGTTTCCCCATACAAACTTTGGAGCCCCATTTAACCCCCTTAGGGGTTGAATTTTGAAAAATCCTTTTTTAGTGCACCCCTAGACCACATAAGCGATTTGGGCTGTGCGTTGATAGATGAGTCAGTCAGTCAGTCAGTCAGTCAGTTTCTTCTTTTATATATTTAGATACATAGACCTACCAATATACGTAGTTGGGAAAAAGCCTAAGCAGACGATGGTAATGATGACACTCATTTTTCTTAAATGTAAAATATGTCAGGAATTAGTGTACCTACCTAACTACTTACTCAATTTAAATGACACCATTACGTGAATCTAATAACACACAAGCAATACATCATTTCAGAAGTCAGAATACATAAATCACACAACTTTAATATTAATACGTCGCTCGTCTAATACGTTAAACTTACACGCACGCATCTTAATCTTAAGAATGATGTATGAAATGTCATAAATGCTTAAATATTTAGATATATATGTGAGCGGTTAAAGTAATTCTAAAGTTAGAAGTGAGTTTCGGTACAGTACTTTCAAATTTATTTTACCTCCGCCCTTTAATCACTGCCAAAATCAGAATGATCTTTATGCTCGTAGCAATAAGGTTATTGTTAGGTTGATATCTCTGATCAATCTGACAAAATTATAATGACCTTTATTGTTGTCGCGATAAGGTTTGTATTTGGACTGCTATATATTGCTCTTAAGGGGAAAGCGCCAGAGTAGCCCACGAAATTCAAATATTCTTACGTTTTTACGCAATTGGCAGATCAGTGACAAGTTTTATGTTCATTAAAATAATATGATTCACGGCCATTACAAATACGGTTTTAGAGCGTTATTATAATAATTAAATTATCAATACAACCATCTTCAAGTTCATTTAAGAGCGGCCAACCCGCCATACTTTTCGCGAGAATTTTGACAAACGCTCGTGCGTGATTATGCCGTTGTTACACATATATCTTTATTTTTTTTGCACTGATAGGTATCTTGTGCACTATAACTAGGCTTCTATCGAAGCAAAAAATAAAAATTTCTAGAAACAAATTCAGTATAAGCCTCCAAAAATTGCTGTTTTGCACAAATTTTACCTCAACTTTGGCCGTTCAAAATGTACTCATAAATTGTAAAAGTAAAGAAAGTATCCTAATAGAAGCCTTGCAAATGTAGTGGAGATTCTAAATGACACATACTTATTTATTTCACAAAATTCTAAGACTTATTCAAAAACACGATATTTCCTGGAACAAGTTTTATTAATTTTCGAACACTATTTTTCGTTCAATGTCCTCGCGTTAGGCGGTATGACGCCTCGCGCAGGTGACGAGTAGTGCGTTTTCGGGGCTAAGTAAGACAGGGGAGTTGATAAAATACCACCGCTGTGGCTCTGGATGAAACAACAAGTTTTTCGAACATGCTCGCGTTGACGATAGACGCGCCAGGAAGTGCCCTCTTAACCCCATTGAATGACTTTTCCATGAAATAGTCATTGATTGGGATTAAATGAACTTTGAGGGTTGTATTGATGATTTTAATTATTATCATTATGCAAGTACATATATACGTGTTACGGTCGCAAATCATATTTTGTTGCCACAGCCCGACACTGACCGGCAAATTGCTAAAAACATAAGAAAATTTGAATTTCGCGGGCTTCCCTGGAGCATTCACCTTAAATCTTGCTATCTCACATTCCACGGTCGGATACACTCACGGAATGGCCAGAACTGTGCAGTGTTTAAGAATAGAAACTCTAGAGTCAGGACTTTCTAGACTTTGTCTCTGGTTGTGGTTATTTTAGAGAACTTTTAATAGGGATATAGTGCAATGTTGACTCTGACTGCGTGATCAAGTTGGCCGCTGCTGATCTAATAGGCTTGTGTCCTGAAAAAATCTAATTAGTCCGTTGGTTAGATTATCAAAAAATATTTGACACGTATTTTTTCTTTTGTTACGTAAACCAAAATTGACGAAGATACCACGCTTTTAAAATTCTCAATACGTCACACCGTGCTATAATTTTTAGTGCGTTGTAACGTCACGAGCCCCCACAAAATTCAGAGCAGCCAAAATTCATTGATTTACAAAAACAAAAAATACGTATCCATTATTTTCCAATACTGTAACTAACGGACTAAATAGATTTGCAATTTATTGATAGTGGAACTAGCCTATGTGGCTGGATAGGGTATAATCGACCCATCTCGGACACAATGCGAGTGTGGAGCCCCAACACAGTATATGCCACACCTTCTCTCCTGCACGTCACGCACAACTAATTGCACCCAGGACTTGAATGAGGCAAACGACATAGCTGTCCAGGTCGCTACGTAGCTGGTTGTACAAACTCTGAGACATCGATTCAAAAAGAAAAACAAGATGTGCACATAATAGAATGTAGATGTTACCTATCGCAATAATTTTATGATCTCGACGATAATTCCCCGTATTAGCCGTGTGGTATCCGGCAGAGTAGAATAGAACCAACCCATTACACTCACGGGTGTCGTGTCGTATAAGGCGACTAATGTCTGAGGCAGAACACCTTGCGCCTCCGTGGACCAGAGAATGGGCAGCAGCGTTTTCTGTTAGTCTTTCATCACTGCGATCTCCAATCCGCCTGCCAAGCGTGGAGATTACGGCAAATCCTCCCACCATGGGAGAGGCTTATGTCCAGCAGTGGACGTTATAGGCTGTTGTTGTTGTTGTTGACGATAATTCGATTAGTTGCAGTCAGCTAACCAATTACCTATGTGTCACATCACTACCTACTGACATGTCTTATATTATACCTATAGATTTTTGTACTATGGTGAGCGGTAGGATATTTGCAAATTCAAACTTTAACTGTATGTATATAAAACAGATCAATATTGAATTCCCTAACGAATCCCCGAACTGTAACTAACAGCTTTCAAAATCGAATTCATTTATTCATCCGTGTTCTCATTTCATCGTGTCGTTTACACGCCAATATAAAAGTTGCCTCTACACTATTTGATTGGTGGGAAAGCCACCATTAGTCTAGATTGAATCGATTGACCCGAAATCAGCAATTTGGGGCAATTTACATTACAATCAGGTACATTACCTTGTTCTACGTACTATTTATTTATTTATTTAGGTGAGCCAACAATTGTTCACACAAAACATTTTTCAAATTATACTTGCATAATAGTACTTATATAAGTGCAACAATTACTTATAGGCTAACACAACATGCACCAATTATGGTTATCTATAATACAATATTACAAAGCCAAAAATGGTAATAATAATTAAAGCCCATTAAAATTTTTGATAATTTAAAATAATAACAACAATAAAATTGGTACATTGCAGTTAATTAAGAAATTAATTTAGAACATAAACATTAATAAATTTAAAGACATAAAATTAAAAGATAAAATCAAGAATAAAATTAAAAGTAAAATCAAAATCAAATAGATAAAAACAAAATCACATAAATCATTTTAAACACAAATAAAAATTCATCATAAATAAAGTTGATCATAAAATTATACATTCCAAATCTCGAGAAATAAACACTACACTACTATTGAGGACACTCCCGCTTGACCACCACTAAGCTTATTTTTGCTTGCACTCGCAACATAGAAACGCTCTCTAGCCCCGCCCCGTTGACTTTGTATAGAAATAATTAATGAAAAGATACCGAATCGGCCGAGCGCACTGACGACGCACGCCAAACGAGAGTTATTGTTATTTTGCGCGCCAAAGTTGAGGCTTTCCTAATAGGCCCAAACTTTAAGGGGGCGTGGCTCGGCGCCTCCGCATGTTTTAAGCGAAAAAAAAATAAAATGGTCAGGCGGAAAAGACCCCGACTGTACCTACACATTACACGTGCAGTAAGTTCATAGTTTATTGTTAAAACGTGGGGGAGGCTCAGGAAGTCAGAACTTTGTAAGTGCTGTGCATTAAGTTCGTATCGTATGTAGTTAGAAACTTTGATACTAGACTTAATAAAGTGATAAAGTTGACAGTGTTGATAAACTGGTGTGTCGGAGTTACGTCCTGTCGAATGTTGGAGGAAATTCAGTTTGTGATAGTTGTATATTGCCTCGCTTAGATCGATTGGTCATTTATAGGAAGAACCTATAGGCAATGTTCGATACTTAGGTAATCGTTGTTACAGTGGTCAAATTCAGTGTGTGCTAGTTTTTATTTATTTTCCTTTATTGGCCAACCAACAATTGTATACACTGTAAATATTTCGAGTAATTATCTACCATTATCTGATGTTAGTGTAACAATTTCTTACAGGTTAGCACCGCATACCCCATAAACATGTGCCACAAGCACTGTGCGCTGTACAATAAAATTGGTGTCTAATTAACTAAAATTAACAAGTTTAAATTAACATTATGTGCAAGAATATAAAACTAATATTAACAGTAAAGTAATATTCAATAGAACAGAACAAACAGAGACACAACAAAACAGAAACAAAAAAAAAAAATGAAATAAAATTAAAACCTTTTAATTAGTTACCATAGGTTAGTTTGTTAATTTGGGGTATCGTATTACCCGGTAGCGGTACTAACTGGGTTGTGGAGGTCAGATAGGCAGTCACTCCATGTAAATTACTGGTATTCAGCTGCATCCGGTAAAACTGGAAGCGGACCCCAACATAGTTGGGAAAAGGCTAGGCAGATGATGATGATGAGTTTGTTAATTTGGCTAGTAGCCATCATAGTATGAATATCTCAATATCTCAGGCATGATCGAGGTCAAGAGCAGGCCCATTTGGTAATAAAAAAAATGTTACACAACACACGATAATGCATCTTTGCTTCTATTACATTTCTACATATACATATTTTTTTTAAAGTTAATAACATACTTCTCTTCAAAAAAACATTAACCAGAAGCGGAAAAGACTATCTACCACTCTAAGATTCCAAATAAATTGTTAAACAAAAGGTGCAAATCTCTGTAAATATACGCAACCTAACAACACAACAAACCATCCCTCACTGAAAGCCTAAACAGATCCCAAATAGGCCGACACTTACACAACACAGTAAACAGTTGATCATATACATCCCTACGTACTTGTGACGTGTGACGGTGTTAGGCACATTCGGTGTCATTAGCGACGTGGCTCAGTCTCCTCTATTTACGGCACGACCCAACCCACTACATAAAGAATAGCCCGAACAATGGCTCCACGTATTTAGGAACCACTCGGATTTGTGACGTTTTAGGAACTTTGACCTTTAAAGCGTTGAAGTTAAAATTGTGGATTTTATTTAGGTTTAAGTTGTTAAAATTGTCATTGAGCAAAAAGGCAATTACTCAATTATATGTTTTATTTTTTATTGTATTTAAGTGCTGTACTCTATGGTAGCTCTCTCTCTTGTCGGTGGTACATCAAGTAAGATGTGTGTCTTATTGATATTATTTTTTTTAATAAAGATTCTTATTATAAATGTGGCCATTTAATGAAACCTTTAACAGGTTATGGGCCCAGATACGTCAAATAGTGAACAAAAAGAAAAACAATTGGGTATAAAGTTTATTTTTTAGTAAATGGATGCAATGTCATCGCCGCCACGTTCATCGTCTCAGACGAAACCAATCTCTGAAACAACAATCCGGATGAATCCCAGTCATCCTCATATCGTATCTATTGAAAAACTAGAAGGTGCTCGAAATTATCCCGCATGGAAGTTTCAAATGAAGCTTTTGCTCATTGATGCAGGGCTTTGGATACATGTGACTGGTGATCACAATGATGATGATTATAATCAACGAGCTTACGCAAAGATTTGCCTCAATATTAGTCAAGCATGTTACCCGCATGTGCGCAATGTTAAAACTGCAAAAGAAGCATGGCTTGCTCTACAAAAGGCTTATGAAAATACTGGAATTAGTCGGCGCTTATATCTTAAAAGGAAGCTTGCCAGAATGCACTATTCAACTTTCAACTCTATGGAAAGGTATATATCAGAGATAATATCTGTAACACAAGAGTTATGTGAAATTGGCTGTAAAATTGATGACAATGAGATAGCAGAAATTCTCTTGATTGGGTTACCTGATGATTATGACCCCCTCATTATGGCCATTGAAGGCTCTCAGAAAGATTCATTGACATCGGAAATGTTAAAGCAAAGACTCATGAGTGGTGATTTTAGGCGTTCAGAACTGGTCTCTCAAACCAGTGCATTGATAGCGCAGAAGCAGAAGTCCAATAGAAAGACTATCAGATGTTATCATTGTCAAAAAGAGGGACATATTAGACCCAAGTGTCCAGATTTGAAGAAAAATGCTTCAGTTAACAGTTTAGCTGCAACATGTGACAGCTCGGCAACAAGGTGCGAAGGTTCAGCTTTCCCTACTACAGTGGAATGTGAAGAGAAGCAGGCTGCTGTTTTGTTCACGGGTTTATGTGGGAGCTCTGATTGGTTGGTAGACTCTGGTTGTACAACACATATGTCAATGCGAAAAGACTGGCTACATAACTATTCTGATAAAAATAAAACTGCAGTCACCGTAGCTAATAATCAAACTGTTTATGGTTGTGGATCTGGCAATGTTGAGGTCACTCTTAATAATAATTTGAAGAAAACCATCACTAATGTTGTTCATGTGCCAGATATTGCTGCTAATTTACTCTCTGTAAATAAAATTACTCAGAGGGGTTATATATTAGTATTTGATGATAAAGAATGTAAAGCTTATACTAAAAATAATATTAAAATTAATGGAACATGTATTTTTTCAGCTTGTAACAGCAATGGTGTATATAAACTCAATCAGCATCAGCAATCTTTGAAGTCTTCTAAAAATACTGATGCAGAATCATTTGAAACTTCATTAGTCACAGCTTCATGTAATGATATGGATTTGTGGCATAAGCGATTAGAACACCTCAGCTATAAAGGTATGTTATTATTACGTGATGGTCTTGCAGATGGAATTTCATTTGATGATAAAGCTCTTAAGCCATGTGTTCCTTGCATTGAGGGGAAACAGAAAACTAAAACATTTCCAAAAGGTGTATCAAGAAGAGCAATATGTAAATTAGATTTAATACACTCTGATTTATGTGGTCCTATGCCTATTCTTTCATGGGGAAATTCAAAATATATATTAACATTAACTGATGATTTTACTCGGAAATCCTTTGTTTATTTACTTAAGACTAAGTCACAAAATGAGATTTATTCAAAATTTGTTGAATTTAAAACATTAGTGGAAAACCAAACAGGGTTAAAAATTAAACGAATTAGAACGGATAATGGTTCTGAATACTGCAACAAAATGATGAAAGATTTTTTTATTGCCAATGGTATTATTCATGAGACTACTATTCCTTATTCTCCTCAACAAAATGGAGTTTCAGAACGCTTAAACCGGACTCTTATTGAAAAGGCTCGAACAATGCTTCGTGACTCTGGTTTAGATCAGCGTTACTGGGGTGAAGCAGTATCGACTGCTGTTTACCTAAAAAATGTTAGTCCTACAGCTGCTTTAAAAAATGCTACTCCAGAACAAATGTGGTCAGGTACCAAAACAGATTTAAGTAATCTTAGGGTTTTTGGATGTCGAGTTTATGCGTTAACTCCAGATATGCATCGTAATAAGCTTGATGCTAAGTCTAAACCATACATTATGTTGGGCTATTGTGATCACTCTAAAGGCTATAGATTAGCTGATCCGTTACAGCCAGGCAAAATGATAAAAGCAAGAAATGTAGTTTTTCTAGAAAATATTTCTGGATGTAGTTCTGTAACTCAGAATCCTAGTATAATTAACCCATTATATTCTGATCATGAATCAGAGTCTATTGAGAATCCTCATATTGTAATCAATACATTAAATTCTAGTCAAACATCAGGGTCTAATATTGTTGAGACTCAACATACCTATTCAGAACCTATTGTCACTCATGATTGTGATTCATCAGATGAAGAAGACGTCATAGTGGAACCTTCTGATAGTAATCAAAATGTTTCACATACAAGTGATAGTACTGATAGTGTAGAAAATATGCAGCAAAATATTCCTGATAGAATAGAAGTCACTGAACAGCCGTCAAGACCTGTACGAAATCGTCAACCACCTGTATGGTTAAATGACTATGTTAGTAATTTTGATAATAGTGACATTTCAATGCTAGTGACTGAACCTAAAACATATGCTGAAGCAATGTCTTCTAAGCATTACGTTGATTGGAAATCTGCCATGGATAATGAATATGATTCATTGATACAAAAGCATGTATGAGAGTTAGTTGATAGGCCAAGAGATAAAAATGTTATTCAATGTAAGTGGGTTTACAAAGAAAAACGAGATGCTTCTGGTAACTTTGAAAGATATAAGGCTAGATTGGTTGCTCGAGGATTTACACAAGTGCAAGGTATCGACTATAATAAGACTTTTTCAACTGTAGTCCGTCACTCAACATTAAGATTACTTTTTTCAATCGCAGTAGATAGAGACATGGACATTGACCATGTGGATGTTAGTACTGCATTTCTTAATGGGGAATTAGAGGAGACAATATATATGGAACAACCTCCTGGATATGAAAAGGATAATACTAAAGTTTGTTTATTAAAAAAGGGCATATATGGGTTAAAACAAGCTAGTAGAAGTTGGAATATAAAAGTTAATGAGGTGTTACAGAAAATAGGTTATAAAAGGTCAAAATGTGAACCATGTGTTTACTCAAAGATGAATAGTGAATGCACTGTAATAGTAGCTCTATATGTTGATGATTTCTTTATTTTTAGTGCTAATAACTCTGAAAAACAGAAACTTTTAAATACTCTAAAACAAAATTTTGATATAAAAGAGTTGGGTGAAGTTAAAAGTTGTCTGGGAATGAAAGTTGAAAGAGATAGAAATAATGGTTTGTTAAAATTATCCCAAGAGGAATATGTAAAAAACTTGTTAACACGATTTGGCATGACACAATGTAAATCAGTTTCCACCCCAATGCAAGTGAATGTTGTATTAGAAAAATCTGACACATGTGATTATAAATATCCATATCAAGAGTTGATAGGTGGGTTGATGTATTTGTCAGTATGTACACGTCCAGACATTTCATTTGCATGTAGTAAGTTAGGTCAGTATAATAATTGTCACACTGAGATACATTGGCAAGCAGCAAAAAGGGTACTAAGGTATCTCGCTGGGACATCTAATTATGGACTGCAATTTAAGAAAGGAAATAACAAATTTTAAATATTTGCTGATGCTGATTGGGGAAATGATATAGATGATAGAAAATCATTTAGTGGGATAGTAGTTAAGTATGGAGAATGTCTTATTAATTGGGAAGCACGCAAACAGCAATCAGTAGCATATTCTAGCACTGAAGCTGAATATTATAGTATAGGAGAAGCAGTCAAGGAAAGTAAATATTTGCATAACTTCTTTATTGATATATTTGGTTACTGTTTGCCTGCAATCACTATTTACAATGATAATTTAAGTGCTCATAATATTGTTGAGAATAATTTATGTCATCGAAGAACCAAGCACATTGATATCCGTCATCATTTTATTCAACATTTTGAATAAAATGATGACGGATAGAATTATCATGAACAGCATTCTGTTCATGATAATTCTATTAAAATAGTCTATAAACCCACAGCAGATATGATTGCGGATGTACTAACAAAACCTCTTCAAAAGTGCAAACATACTAAATTTGTCGAAAGTCTTGGTTTTGTTTAAATTCTTGTTTTTATTGTAATAAACAAAGTGTACCTAGTTTGTAAGGTTATTTTAATGCCTATATAATTGAGTAAGGGGGAGTGTTAAAATTGTCATTGAGCAAAAAGGCAATTACTCAATTATATGTTTTATTTTTTATTGTATTTAAGTGCTGTACTCTATGGTAGCTCTCTCTCTTGTCGGTGGTACATCAACTAAGATGTGTGTCTTATTGATATTATTTTTTTAATAAAGATTCTTATTATAAATGTGGCCATTTAATGAAACCTTTAACATAAGTGGTCATAAAAGTAGGGCATTAGATGTTGAATTACGTTACATTACTTGAATGACCTGTAATTTAAATGATGGAGGCGGACTATTGAGAACAAACTAGCCTTTAATAACCATATTTTATAAATGGTTCTCGATTCTCAATCCTCTTTCCTGCGTACATTTTATATTTCTTGAAAATATCTGACTCAAACTAGCAATCCTGAATTATAAAACGAAAAATACATACAGGGCAAACACATAACCCTCCTTTTGGGCTTCGCCGTAGTCGGGTAATAACCTACGTTGCATTTTGACATAGGTCGGCAAACATGGTCTCATCTAGAGACGTTTAGGTTAATGCCAAAAATGTTACATAACATTAAAATACACTCTTACATTAATTCTCTCAATTCTCTGAGGTAGAATTCAGAGGAGGTCACAATACTTACAATTAAAGCATCGGAACACCTCGAAAACCATATCGACGTTGACTTATTGATAGCTGTAGGTACAAACGTAGGAATCTTTGATAGCCGGAATGAGAAAATAAATTCACAATACGAGAAACAAAAGAATTCTTCATTACCATCATCATTGTTGTCCCAATGTGTATTTTCCTCCTTGGGACCGTTCCCAGTTTTCTTAACCAATACAAACGATTTACTACAGACAATTTCTTCGTATTTGTTCACCATTTATTTGCTTCCCATTGTTTACTTTGTTTGTTTATGATATGAAAATAAAACAATAAAACTTGCCAGCACACTGTTGTGATGTAGACATGTTGATATTAAACATTTTTCGCGTGCATCTGATGAATTTTTCTCCAAGACAACAGCCATGCTTTGCGTCGTTGACTGCGTAAAGACTGTTCTGACGTTTAGAATTTATTTAAATCTAAAGATGTTGTTGGAATTTTTATTTGTTTCTCGACAAAAGCTGGTAAATAGTAAAATTCGTATGGTAGGTATTGATGACGAACAGATATACATATTTGCTTTGCTACGGCTAACCGCATATAGGCTGTCAATTTCACATCATCGGTTTTGAATTTCCGGAAGTTCTAACTGGATTTTCGCAGAAACTGGATCCACAATATGACATAAAACAGACCTAGTTTCAGTGCGAAAATATTTGCAAATACAGCCGGCGACACAATTAATGTCCGGGTTTCCGCACTCATGGCTCGATGAGGAGCGCGTCACCAGCATATAATGAAGCTGACATGGCAGACGATGCGCTTTGTTCGCTCTACCGAAACTAGTCCAGGCGGTATACGTGGATGAATGCAAAAATGGGGTCCCAGTAAACAAATACGGGATATGAGGACCAGCTGAAAATGATCAGCCGAAAGATCATAATGACAACGTCGTTGGCCATAGTTATTGCTAGCGCTACAGCGCTTGGTTTCGATTCCCAGACTTGGGCGAATTTTTATTGGGTTTTTCTATCGTTAATTCTCAGTAGTCAACCGTGGACTGAATTATAGCATGGTTTTTGGTAATAAGTTCGCCGCTTTATAACATGGGACTTACACATAACTGGCGAAATGTGTGTGTTATATGTACTATCGAGGACACTCCCGCCTGACCACCACTAAGCTTATTTTTGCTTGCACTCGCAACATAGAAGCGCTCTCTAGCCCCGCCCCGTTGACTTTGTATGGAAATAATGAATG
This sequence comes from Xestia xanthographa, assembly GCA_905147715.2. Lineage (NCBI taxonomy): Eukaryota > Metazoa > Arthropoda > Insecta > Lepidoptera > Noctuidae > Xestia > Xestia xanthographa. Next base: position 9,013,139 of record LR990655.1, read on the forward strand.
AAAAAATACCGAATCGGCCGAGCGCACTGACGACGAACGCCAACGAGAGTTATTGTTATTTTGCGCGCCAAAGTTGACGCTTTCCTAATAGGCCCAAACATTAAGGGGGCGTGGCTCGGCACCTCCACATGTTTTAAGCGAACAAAAATTAAAATGGTCAGGCGGAAAAGACCCCGACTGTACGTATTATAACACCCACATTACGCCTCTAGTACGCCTCTCAGCAGTTGAAGAAGAAAAAATCACCTGTACCTAACCTAACCCTTTGTTGATTACAGGCAAGATTTTATATTAAGAACATACGACAAAAGACAACCGTTAGAAACGATTCAAGCAATAAAAACAAATCTATTTTTATTCGAAGACCAATAATATTTTCGATGTAAGTAGTAAAAATAAAAAGCTTCCCAAATTCACGATGCAAAGCTCTACTTAAGTAGGTCCACGACAAAAGGAGGATACCATTCAAAAGGATTACCTTTGTAATAGAATTCCTTTTATTCAGTTATACTGCTTCAAATAAATAACGAGTACATGGCAATGCTTTTAGCTCGGGCAATAGCGAACCCGAAATTTTGCATCAAATCACAATACGTAATCAATTATCGGTTTAATAATGGATTTATTGTACATTTACTGTGACAAAGAGATTCCATTAAATATAATTTATTTTGTTGCTTGACAAATGAGTGCTGTTGTCACTAAATGATAACTCGCATCCATTTTGTTCTGACTATTTGTTTTTCTGACAACTTTTTGTGGCCCGAGAGCGGGCTGCTAAAATATCGATTTTTCTAGGTTGATGTGTCTCTAAACTACTTATATGTTAAATCATTAAATCCTTATTACGAATGTATTAAACATTCGTAATAAGGATTTAATAATTTATGTATCGACCTATATTTTTTTTACAAGTCTTAAGAGTACTTTGTGTTCAAAGTAAGTTAATAATGCTGGATTTATTTTCAAACATGGGAAATCAATTAGGTTACTTATAGATTATTTTTTGGTAGTATATTTGAGTGTCCCACTGCTGGGCAAAGCTGGGCTGTTGATTGAAATAAAGGAATTGAATTGAATTGAAAAGGCCTTCCCTTTCTCCTTCTAAACCTCTTTTAATTAATACTGCAAAAAAATTAGGTACAATCTTATTTGTTACCAACTAGTCACTAATCAGGATTACACAAAAAGTATCTTGGTGTTTATTCATTTCGAACATTAAGTAAAATTAATGCTTTCACATTTGTTAAGTGAAAATCATTTCAGAACAGCTTTTAATATTTTCGCTTTGAGTATAAACTCGATGTCACATTACAAAGGCTATTAGATAAATTGTGTTAAGCCTTACTTGAACTGACATTGACGTTCCTTCATACATTTTATAATATAATATTTAATATTATTATATCTAACTAATATTATAATGCTGCAGTGTTTGTTTGTTTGTTTGTTTGTTTGAACGCGCTAATCTCTGGAACTACTGGTCCGATTTGAATGATTCTTTCAGTGTTGGGTAGTCCATTTATCGAGGAAGGCTATAGGCTATATAACATCACGCTGCGACCAAAAAGAGCGGAGCATAAATGAAAAATATTGCAAAAACAGGGAAAAATGTATTCCTTTTGTGAGCTGTTTCTCTTTTATGTGACGCAGACGAAGTTGCGTGGGTCAGCTAGTTTTATAGTAAAAAGCAATGTGATTATTGACTGGAGAACCATTTATTCGATGTTTTTTAACTCTCCTGTTTTATGTTTGTCCCTTTGATTCTTTAGTAAGTATAGAATTGTACATTGGTATTTGATACATCACCATTGCTCTCAAAGCGGTAAAGGATTGTAATCGGAAACATTGGAAGGGTGTTCCAGAACCAAAGATTCGAAGACATGTGACATCGAAGATCCCGCAAGGCCCACTCTATCTCACTGCGAGGCCGAGGAGGCCTGTCTCCCAGCAGTGGGAAGGTTTAGGCTCGTATACTGGAAAGTATGAAAAGTATCTACCTATATGTACACATCGCCATGTCGGACGAGCCTTGGTGAGAATAGCTAGTTCTCGAATAATAATGTCTAAGTATATTGACGTTAGTTACTCCGTACTGCTACAAAAGACATTCAATTCCCCGGATACATTCACAGTTGTTTACTAGTTCCAGGAAATCTGATTGGATGGCTTATTGGTGGTCGAGAATATGAAACATCTACCTGTCATAGTTGTCGCTCACAACATTATTCACAAGTTGGTGGTTCGCCAATAAACCACACATACACTACATAGAGACATATATGTTTCACAGGTCCCACTCCCGAATAATTTATTTGCCAAACTCGTTCCTTTGACGAATTTATTCCTCTTCGGATTTAAAGGAACTTTATAAATTGGTCTTCGGGCTCCTCGTTCCCACATCACATAGGTACTACTTATCCCTATATTTTCCAAAGATAAGGTTGGCTGAATATTTCCTTGATCTCCCTTAAGCATTGTGACGAGGGTAAAACATTGTTGGCGAATATAATTTCGTAAGCCGTGTAATCGAATTTTAATCTCATTAGCAGGCGATAATGGAAACTGGAGACTGATTTACGAACACATTTAACATCACATTTAAAAGGCCCGATAATTGTTGCAGTGTAATAAATTATGCAAGTAAGTAGCACACTTTACGGAGAACTATAAAAATAGGGCAATGAAAGTAAAACTGTCTCCATTTCTCTCGTAAAATGGTCAGAGTTTTACAAAAAATATATATTTTCGCAAAGAAGGCGTTGTATTCGTTTTACAGATGAGAAAATCGGATGCATTCGGAGTGGATGGAGAGGAGAAATTTTTCCGTCTTGACGCCCTCTGCCTGGCTGTACAACGAATGATACTCGAAAAAAAATAAAACCAACTTCAAAAAAAACAACAAACAAAAAAAACACAAAAAGAAAAGGACAAAAAAATACACTAAAAGAAAAAAAAAAAAAAAAACACTAAAACAAAACCACAAAAAAGTGAAAAATAACTTTAGCTTCAGAAGCCGGTGAGAAAAACACCAAATCAATCAAAGGTCAAGCTTCAGAAGTCGGTGACCTTGTTTAATTGATTTAGTGTTTTTGTCACCGACTTCTGAAACTTGACCTTTGATTGATTTGGTGTTTTTCTCACCGGCTTCTGAAGCTAAAGTTATTTTTCACTTTTTTGTGGTTTTGTTTTAGTGTTTTTTTTTTTTTTTTTCTTTTAGTGTATTTTTTTGTCCTTTTCTTTTTGTGTTTTTTTTGTTTGTTGTTTTTTTTGAAGTTGGTTTTATTTTTGGCAAAAAAGTTTTATTTTATTTTTCCATTTTTAGTTGTAATATCCTATACTTACAAATATTTGCTATGCATTCATTGTACATGGTTAACAATACATGTCATGGTAATAGGCTTATCCCCAATAAATGGAACATAACATGCCATAACTGTCGAAATCTGGGTGTACTGTACACATCTATGTACCCCTCAGAGCAAACAGGTGTAATGTTACGTCATGATGTTGTTTAAACAATGAACATCCAACCGATTGGAGCTATCACAACAGATTTGCCGTCTATTTTTGAAGAGTTCCATTGTATATCTCCGAAGATCAGCATCAGATCTTCACCAAATTAAAATGGGACCACCTCAGGAGTATACTCTTTCAAGTAAAAAAAGAATTTTGAAAATCAGTCCACAAATGGGAGAGAAATCAGGTAAATTGCACACATCTGCGTACCCCCTCAGAGCATACAGGCGTGATGTTACGTCATGATATTGTATAAACAATGAACATCCAACCGATTGGAGCTATCACAACAGATTTGCCGTCCCTTTTTGAAGAGTTCTATTGTATATCTCCGACGATCAGCATCAGATCTTCACCAAATTAAAATGGGACCACCTCAGGAGTATACTTTTTCAAATAAAAAAAGAATTTTGAGAATCGGTCCACAAATGGGAGAGAAATCAGGTAAATTGTACACTTCTGCGTACCCCCTCAGAGCATACAGGCGTGATGTTCCGTCATGATATTGTATAAACAATGAACATCCAACCGATTGGAGCTATCACAACAGATTTGCCGTCTCTTTTTGAAGAGTTCCATTGTATATCTCCGAAGGTCAGCATCAGATCTTCACCAAATTAAAATGGGACCACCTCAGGAGTGTACTCTATCAAATGAAAAAAGAATTTTGAAAATCGGTCCAAAAATGGGAGAGAAATCAGGTAACATACATAAAAAAAAAAAAAAAAAAAACATACACACGAACATATAACCTCCGCCTTTTTTGAAGTCGGTTAAAAAGAATTACGTCGCGCGTATCCCTGCCAATATTATGTTAAATTATGGGCGTGACAGCTAGTTAGTTTTCACTGAAGAACGTGATAATTTTAACCATTGGACGAAGTATTATATTATCTGTGCCATTGGTATAAACATACGTATTATTTTTATTAAACACAAACTACCATATTTAATACGATATTTAACTTAAAACGAGTCTTGCAAGTTTAAATACTTACGAGTATATCATATTATTTATTAGATACCAATGTGTAAATATTTGATAATAAAGCTTGTTGGGATAAACACTTTAAACATTGTAACTCCAGCGATAAGCTCTACAAATTCAAATTTAACTTTAGCTTCGCACACAAAATTGTTTTTAGAATTTCATAAAACCATTTTTGTTTATCTGTTCTGTACAAGCACAGCCAGATGTGGCCCGGAGATGGCTCGACGCCGGCCGACGGTCGGGCCGTGTTTACATGGAGAAATGGCTGAATTTCAACTGCAAACACATCCACCGTGGATCTCGGGACGTCCCACACGACCCACACCCTCTATCTCCCCCTTAACTGCAAGTGGACCGTTCAAACTCTCCTCTATGAGTTTTTATGACCGCAAATGCTTTAAAATACACATACCGCAACCCAGACTTCAAACGCGGAAATCCGAGCAATAAAAATAAATGCAGTATGAAAGTTGTCGTATTTGGAATAAGCTAGTCGGCGCTTTGCTATAACCACTTTTATGTTGGAGCAAGTAGTAGGTAGGTACTCCTACCTACTACTTGAGCATGAGTATCCATCCCAGTTACGTATGTCTTGCATCAAAGGCTTCGTAAAACTGAAATAAGTCCTACAAAACTTTGGTGTTGTAAGGGCGAAATGCAATGTTTTTGTGTTTGCTAGAAAACTTTAAATACCCACATTAGTTTCTGAAAAACTGTTACCCTAGTAAGTAATGTCTCCAAAGTCAGAATAGTGAATGTTTTCAAAAGCTGAGCTATATAGTCTAGGCGAGCCAAAAACTATGGCGTAGCAAAAGAAGGCTTCAAATACGACCCGACCTACTTATTCGCATAGCAAAAGTCTTCAAATACAACCTACTTATGCCAAAACAGGAAATTGAATGGATAAGTAAATAAGCTATGACCCATTATCCTCCTTTACTTTATGACATTGGTACGCGCAGTTGATTCTGACGCATAAGTCGGTGTTTGTGCCAATATTTGTGCGAGTCGAGGGCGCATTGCGCCCTCGACTCGCACACGCGGTTGTTTGCGCCCGGCGCAAACAACCGCCCTGCCCGTGCAAACACACGCCTTACTACGTACCCTATTCGAACGCGTCACTCGTCTTATGACTACAATCTATTACGCTAAGATATTACTGGCTTATCATTCTGCTATCAAATTTTCTGGAATTATAATCCAATGATTGATTCGTATCCTCGGATTTCCCGAGCCGGTAAACATGACGGTTGACTTCACGCGTCTTGATATTGGAGAGTCAATTAAGCGACGTGCTTCGAGAGCTTCCTAGTTGACGCTGTGAGGTTCGTGTCAAGTGGAATTTCCAATTTTGATCATCTAGTGTAGTGGAAGCTCGTTAAGAGGCCACTCTAATATAATTATTATTAAAAAAGTATATTTTTGTGCCGCTTGGGTTGGTAACACTCATTCGTGGGGCTCAAGTGTTCATCATCTCGTTCAAAATATTTCTAAGGTTCCTTTAACCCAAAGTCTTGCAAGGAGCAAATTAACTAATGTTGAACACTTTATCTTCTACCAACTATTTAACTTTTGGAAATCTTTTATCGTAGAGCAAGTTATGTCAGGATACTTTCCTAACTACATAGTTCAAATTTCAAATTATTTATTTGTAAAATCTTTTAGATTTTAAAAATGAAAAATGTAGGTACGAGGTTCTAAACTTTTACGTGGTGGACCACTAGTAGTTGTTTTAAATCCGTAATATGTAATATATACGGGGCGAGCCTATTGCCATCAACTGGGCACAAATCCAGACTCCGTGCCTGCACCTGAGACGTTCCTGATGGAAAACCCCAAAAAAAATCAGGAAAGTTGATTATATTGCCTTTGACCGACGTGAAAATCAAAATTTTCCCGCATGTAACCCGTCAAAATTAAATCCCACCGATGATCCAACCCGGGTAAACATATTACCGGTTAACCGATACCGCGGATCATGTATAGATAGGTAGTCGACACAACGCGGTGGAACCACTTCATATTCGATAACAAGCTTAATTCACTCCAGTTTCAAATTTTAATAACATTAAAGACCGTTCAACCGCGATCGGATTAAAATTACAGATTATTTTATTTCGTATTAAAACTACGAAACACTATTTCTATTATTATTGCTAGCCCATATTATCTCACTGCTGGGCAAAGGTCTCCCTCCATTTCTTCAAACAGTCACCATCTTGTTCTATTCTCAAGGAACTAGGAAGACGCTCAGTTCGTCTCGCCATCTTCTTCGTGGTCTGCCGTGAAAAACTAATAAGTTATGCCGAAGTACAAGAAACAATCATTCCATTTATACTTATCTGAACAATCTAACAAACTCTCGCTTTTTCAATATTTATTTTGCTGAGAACTGGGTCGTATCGTTCTTCGCCATTTTGTTTTAGCAACAAACCTTTAATGCGACCTCACTATGTCTACATAATTCTCATTATTTTATCTACGTATATATATATTTTATGTACATGTACACTTTTAGTCCTATCATCTCTCTGTACCAATATAAAAACAAAATTATGAGGGGCACACCTGCAAACACCTGCTTGTGGGTAAACGCGCCCAACTTGATTGAAACCCGACAGCCTAAATATTCAAATTCGTAGTTCCAAGGCCACGTTGATGTCTTAGCCTCCGTCAGTAATGCATGGATGCCTTAGGGACCGGCAGACTTAGTGAGCAGTTGGATACTTCTTGATGCATACGTGATATAGTCGTAGATAGTAGTATATAATATTCATGTTCACGCTACAGGGGGCATCGGGTGGCGTTAACGTGGCGTGACGGAGTGGCGCGGGCTAAGTGCTCCGCTAAATTGCTCGCAACGTCTAAACACGCTCCACGAGCTGCTGGAGCCAGAGGTGGGCCATTAAAATAACCACACCACCCCCTCATTCCTTAATTAATTACTTCTCAACTGTACCTATTAACCACACTTAACGATATCGAAAAAACCATTAACAACCCACAAGTTGTCACGGTTAAAAAGCTTTTCCTCGTCCCCATTCTCGTGTTATTACTCTAAAGCGGTTAACACTGATATAAAAGCAATTCCCATATTAGGGTAGGGACAAGTTAATAAAATAATCATAGTTATAATTCCGACGTAAACCCGCTCGTTTCGGGGCTCAGGCCGTCAGTCAGCTTAAGAGCGGGCCTAAAGCAAAATCTTCAATCTTGGATTAGATTTTTAGAGTAGTAAATCATGTTCCAATTGGAAAAAAAGTATATGTCAGGAAACTTCATTATGAATGTGATGGTTGACATTAGCGAAAAACATATTAGGATAAAATTTTCTCGATAGAAAACCATCACAAAGTTACCTCTAATTTTCAACATTTTTGGTTTTTATTCTATTTTGGTGCATGTTACTGAACCATAAACTTGATAAATATTATCACTCATGTATAACCTATAGCTGACATTTGGCATTTTTTCAAAATATTTTCTATTTTAAGAGATAACAGACTCAAAGCATTTGGCGCTTACTACATTTTTATTCCGCGCAATACGCAGTCTTCCGTCCCGCGTGACGCGAGCTTGAGACATCAGTTTGTTTCACCGATCAGTTGCCCTCGCTCTGTTGAGACGGGTAGTCTATGTCACTTTGCTCCGCGCCAATTCGCCATTATATCATTGAATCAATTATTTTTTTGGTGTAACATGGGTAACAAGAAAAATACAATTGAAAAGCGATAACTAAAACAGTTGAAGACTCAAATGATGGCTGATTGCCGAAGTCGAAGGTACTATGTATTTTTTACGTGCATAAGCTCAATAGTAAACGCAAAATAAACGGATGATTGATTTATGTGCATTGTTTTTGTCCGAAATTATTTTAAATATATACAACCCGTCCGAATTAACCGGTAGGTAGGTAGTAGGTAGGTAGGTAGTAGGTAGGTAGTAGGTAGGTAGGTAGTAGGTAGGTAGTAGGTAGGTAGTAGGTAGGTAGTAGGTAGGTAGTAGGTAGGTAGTAGGTAGGTAGTAGGTAGGTAGTAGGTAGGTAGTAGGTAGGTAGTAGGTAGGTAGTAGGTAGGTAGTAGGTAGGTAGTAGGTAGGTAGTAGGTAGGTAGTAGGTAGGTAGTAGGTAGGTAGTAGGTAGGTAGTAGGTAGGTAGTAGGTAGGTAGTAGGTAGGTAGTAGGTAGGTAGTAGGTAGGTAGTAGGTAGGTAGTAGGTAGGTAGTAGGTAGGTAGTAGGTAGGTAGTAGGTAGGTAGTAGGTAGGTAGTAGGTAGGTAGTAGGTAGGTAGTAGGTAGGTAGTAGGTAGGTAGTAGGTAGGTAGTAGGTAGGTAGTAGGTAGGTAGTAGGTAGGTAGTAGGTAGGTAGTAGGTAGGTAGTAGGTAGGTAGTAGGTAGGTAGTAGGTAGGTAGTAGGTAGGTAGTAGGTAGGTAGTAGGTAGGTAGTAGGTAGGTAGGTAGGTAGGAGGTAGGTAGTAGGTAGGTAGTAGGTATCAAGAAACTTGCGCGACTGGACTTTTGCGCGACTTAATGGCCACTGAGGTTCACTCTGTACACATTCACGCCTGTTATTTATACTTGAAGTTGGTTTTTTGGTTTTTCTGTCGTGGGTGACATTTTCATGGTTTCGGAGTCGCTGATAACGAAAATGAGGTCAAAATAAAAATCCAAGATGGCGGCGTGCAAAATTTTAGGTTTTTCAAACATGGGGGTCGTTTTCATGGTTTTCATGGTTGCTTATTACGAATATGTGGTCAAAATAAAAATCCAAGATGGCGCTGATGAAATTTTTAGGTTTTTCCATCATGGGTGTCGTTTTCATGGTTTACGTGGTCACTGATAACGAAAATGAGGTCAAAATGAAAATCCAAGGTGGCGCCGAGGAAAATTTTAGGTTTTCCGTCATGGGTGTCTTTTTCATGGTTTACGTGGTCACTGATAACCAGTGATAGGAATAGGTAGTGCTTATTAGTCTAAACTTCGAAGAAGAACAGAGAAAAGAATCGGAGACTTCCTTAGACTATATTTTATTATGCGACCACGACGAGTTTTGTTTTGTAAATTCTAAGACTAACTAAATGCGCAGCCATAAAAGTCCGCCCATTGTACTTTCGTTGCAATAAAGATTAAATGATGTTTTTAAAGTTTAAGTGTGTTACTAAACAATGTAACCCGGCTATTATTTTAGAATTTTGAAATATACTTCAATATTTTAGTAAGATAAAATCCAAATACCTTTTGTTTTTGAAATAATAAATCACTTGAACTTTAGAAATTTCAACAAACGTGGCCGAGAGTGAGCTAAAAAGTAGATATTTACTTCAAAACGTGTACGGCTCCTTGACAAAGATAGCGTTTCATAGTTTTATGATGAAGAAGTCGTTTCCAAAATGTTCTTAAAAAAAGAAAACTTTCAGAAATGTTGATGGTTGTAACGACTGTGTTATGTTATGTCTAGTCGCAAACTTTAGGTAAACATAGACCAATTACTTATTCCAAATAACATTAATTTTTGATGTAGGTACTTACGTGATGTCCCGGAAAAAAATACAGTCTAAGCAAGTACTATTATCTATTCTGTGGTCTAAGGAAGTCTCCGATTCTTGTCTCTGTTCTTCGAAGTTTAGGCTAATAAGCACTACCTATTCCTATCACTGCTGATAACGAAAATGAGGTCAAAATGAAAATTCAAGATGGTGCCAAAGAAATTTTTTGTTTTTTCTGTCATCGGTGTCGTTTTTATGGTTTTTAGGGTCACTGATAACGAAAATGAAGTCAAAATGAAAATCCAAGATGGCACCGGCATAAATTTTTGATTTTACGTCATGGGTGTCATTTTCATGGTTTTCGAGGAAACTGATTACGAAAATGAGGTCAAAATGTAAATCCAAGATGGCGCCGAGGAAAATTTTTGGTTTTTCCGTCATCGGTGTCGTTTTCATGGTTTTCGAGGACGCTGATTACAAAAATGGGGTCAAAATGACAATTCAAGATGGAGCCCAGGAAAATTATTGATTTTCCGTCATGGGTGTCGTTTTCATGGTTTTCGGGGTTGACGCAAAAATAAATTTTTTTGGGCGCCATCTTGGATTTTCATTTTGATCTCATTTTCGTGATGACACCCATGATGGAAAAACCACATTTTTTTCCCGGCACCATCTTGCCTTTTGGGGTCGCTGAATATGAAAATGAGGTCAAAATTGACCTCATTTTTGTATTCAGCGACCCCAAAAACTATGAAAACGACACCCATGATCGAAAACCAAAAATGTTCTGGCCGCCTGGGATTTTCATTTTGAGCACATAAATTTTAATTTTACTCATTCCTCCATTTTTACTTTTTGTTTCTGATTCATAGTGTATGTCATCAAATTTATTTTTGTTATCAATCTTATAAAATTTTCGATTTTATCTTTTGTGCTTTTTATTATTATTGCCTTTTTGTTCTTTTTATTAACGGGCACAGTATTTTATAAATATTTATTCTACCAATGTTATTAATTTTACACATTCTATAATTTTTGTTATTGTGTCTTGATGTATCAATTTAAAACAATTTTCATCAATGTTTTTATCAATTAGGTATATATCATGTATAGGTATCATTAATACAATCTTATGCATTTTTAAATATTAGCATAGTTATCAATATATTATCTTTATTTTTTTTAATTTCATTAATTTTTATTCGTTACCTATTCAATTTTACCAATGTCATAAATTTTATACATTCTATTATTTTTACTTTTATTATTGATTCTTATTGTACGGTATGTCCTCAATTTTATTATGGTTATCAATTTTATACATTTCTCGATTTTGTCATGTTTGGTGTTTATGAATGCCTTTTTGCTCTTATTAATGGTCACAGTATTTATAATTTTTATAAGTTATTAAAAAATCGAATGTTATTTATTTTATTATTTCATCATTTTACTTTTTGTTATCGTTTTTAATGTATTTATAATATAACATTTTCTTTTTAGTTGGTATTTGTGCAAAAATTGTAGACATTAATATGTGTTTGTTTATGTTGTCGAGCGTATGGCACTCATGGGACAAAAAAACAAAAAAAAAACCACCTTCAAGTATAAATAAATATTGCTGGACATTACACACAGCGCCATCTAGTGCCACACTAAGCAACGAGGCTTGTGTCGTGGACACCAGATAGTTGATATACTACATAGATACTTTTTGTTTGTAAATACATACATATTACTTATACATACATATAAACATCCATGACTCGGAAACAAATGTCCATGACTCCATGCTCATCACTCAAACATTTGCTCCGACCGGGATTCTTCGAACCCGGGACCCTAAGAACGTAAGGCAGCCTCACTACCGCTGCGCCAATCGGGTCGTCAAAATAGCAGGCGTGATGATAAAACGAAATGGAGAAAAAAATTAAGATGAAATGGAGTACTCAAAAGTCGAAACTTTTATTTCACGACATACAAACAACATAGGAATGTATTGTATAGAAGGTGTTAAAAAATGAATACAAAAAAAAATAAGAAAAGAAAGTGGCTTTATTTAACTGTGTTGCTTGCATATACTACGCCCTACCCGCTACACTACGCAAGCTTGGTCCCACGCTTCGCGCGTCGTGGCGCCGCGGCCGCCCGTGTTTGTTATCGGCACTAATGCGGGTGTAGCGAGACGCGCGGGGGAAATCAGAATTTATCCTGGCGTTAGGCCCGCTCTTAAAAGGTATGTGAATTAATTCATATACTGCCTCCACTCACGTAGCTACACGTAAAATCGAATTTGAAAAGGTTCATTCATAGTTATGTTGATATGGCGGGTAAGAATGTGTACCCTTACTTGACAGAGCATTAGTCGAACGAATATTTTGTCAAAAATATCCGTTTCTGTTATCCAAGATCTGATAATGTCAAAAGATGATTCAGAAGCTGCGTGTTCTGACATCTTATGCACGTCTGACCCTTTTATCTAATTTATTATCTAGATAAGCTGTAAGAGTGACACTTAAACACTAATGACCTAAGGGACGAGATATAAAGGTACTCATGTTGTAATCAAAATTAATAATCCAATCAAATTCAATCATGTATAAAGTAGAGTGCGCACTAGCGCAGACGCTTTCAGAGCGACAGGTGAGCCGTGGAGCTAGCGCGCAGACTAAAGCCGAGATAAATTGTCGTCATTACTCAGCTTAAGAAAATGTCAACTTGCCTTACCTCCTTTCAGCTTTTCAAAGTTGGAATCATCCAATTTAGGTCATTCGAGGGTTCGTGGAAGTCAAAGCAGCCAGTTGTGGAAAACAAGTTCATGTTCGCATTTTTCTTTATGATGTGTCGGTTGAAGCGCTTCCATGTGGAAAGCGTTCCAATAGTTTATTAAACTTCGCTGAAACTGTAACGTTGTGAGTTCTCAGGACGCCAGTTCTTGGAACTTATCGTATAGTAACTAGTGATAGGTAGTTCAACGATATTACGTCATAGTATAGTAAGTCTTCCCTAACTTATTACGGCTACATGTTTGAAAGTTAAACGTGCTCTTTACTATAAATACGCAAAGTAAAACATGACATTAAATGGGAATTATTGAATTAAATCAATTTGTAATACATTAAATACAGCCGTTACAGAAGGCTCTGTATTCTGTAAAATCTACCCACAGAGTACTCTGTATATATCATACTGAAACCACAGTCTGTTATTCTTTTGTTAAGGTCAAACAAGTCAGTCATTCTTCCATACAAACGTAGTCTGGTGATTACTCGTCTGTTTGACGGTGTAGGTTCAAAATTAAAAATTGTATCAACTGGTCTTGTCATTATCTAGCCCTGTATGGAAGCAGAATTGGAAAAAAAAAATTGGTTTGGAAGTTATGAGCGTCGAAACTTTCATATTTCAACACTAATTTTAACTCATCTTTGGGCGTAAATAAATGACTTAAGTAGTATGAAAATGGAAAAACTGAAACCATACAAGAGTAGATAATTTATTCAAATATTGAAATAATTTTATTTTGAACAGATACATCCAATAGATTTTTCATGATATCCGTACTCCCAAAGGTCTGCATAAAAAAATTCGCGCAGCCGTTTTTGTTGTAAATCATATTGCATTTCGCTACAAGTTACCACCCCGGTCAGTGGGGAAGAGGGGCCGCGCGCAGCGCGTCTGTGTGTGCAGTGTGTGTGGGTGCACACATGCTCATTTGGTTAGCTGCCGCCCGGGCGCATGCTATTGTACGAGTAATACTACCTATTTAAAGCTCGTTATTTTTTAACATTGAACTCTGGATTGAATTTTGAATTCCGATATTTCTTTATTGATAGTTTGTGTTTATTATTTTGAATTTGTGTCAAATTTTACTGGCCCTGGCATTGAACTTTGGATTCGATTTGATAGTGATTTTCGGGCGGCGTTTGAATTTGTTTTTTTTTTTTGATTATGTATGTTAGCCGATTTCTCCCCATTTGTGGACCGATTCTCATAATTCTTTCTTTATTCTTTTTTTGTCCCATTTAATTTGGTCAAGATCTGATGCAGATCTTCGGAAATATACAATGGAACTCTTCAAAAATAGACGAAAATCTGTAGTCATTGTTGCAATAGCTTGGATGTTTATTGTTTATGACGTAACATCAAGCCTGTATGCTTTGAGGGGGTACGCAGATGTGTACAATACACCCAGATTTCGAAAGTTAGGTACCTATGTTTGCGGATGGATGGACAGAGATTTTGTTGGCATGTCAGAAGTATTGTGAGAGGAATTTATGAATGTGTAAACCTTTACTTTATTTTGTATATTTTAATTTTATGTTATCTCTCACTCTTTTAGTTCTAGTTTTAGTTACAGTAATTGGTTTTGAATACAACCGTTGTAATTAAATAAATAAATGTTAAGTTTCATTTATTGGGGATAAGCCTATTACCATGACATGTATTGTTAATGATAAGAGCAGCGGTGGCCCAGTGGTGGCGGCCTCGACTTCCGAACAGTAAGTCGTGGATTCGAACCCAGACAGGCGCATTACTTTGTGTAATTTATTTCATCACCACTGCTCCCAAGACATGTGACATCTACCAATCCGCACTGGGCCCGCGTGGTGGATTATAGCCCATTCCTCTCATTGAGAGGAGGCCGTGTCCCAGCAGTGGGAACATTATAGGATGATGATGATGATGATGTATCGTTAATAATGTATAATAAATTTAAGGCGACTTGTTCGGGAACGACTAAAAATGGAAAAAGAAATAAACAGCTTTTTGCAAAAAAATAAACTGACTTAAAAAAACACAAACATAAAAAAACACTTTGATTGATTTGGTGTTTTTTTCACCGGCTTCTGAAGCTAAAGTTATTTTCACTTTTTTATGTTTTTCTTTTTTTTTTAATTCTGTGATAACTTCTAAACTATTCATTCAAATGTTAAGCTGTAAAAGACAATTTTAATCTAAATTCAATTGTCAAGATAATGAACATACTTATTTGGATAAGGATTAATACCTACTGCAAATAAGGTAGGTACCTACCTACGTCATATTTTTAAATACATTATCAAAGATAAAAATGTTACCTACCTACTGTAAGTTTACTTTTTGTCTGGATAGAAGGTCTACCTATTCATAAATGAAATATTTTCAGAGAATCATCCAACGGCTATAACGAAGCCATAGCAACGAAATATTTTTTTACTGAGTCATCATCTGCCTAGCCTTTTTCCAACTATGTTGGGGTCGGCTTCCAGTTTTACCGGATGCAGCTGAATACCAGTATTTTACATTGAGCGACTGCCTATCTGACCTCCACAACCCAGTTAGTACCGGGTAATACGATACCCCTTGGTAAGACTGGTTGTCAGACTTTTTGGGCCTCTGACTACCTAACGACTGTCAAAGAACTACAAATGACAGCCGGGACCAATGGCTTAACGTACTTTCCGAGGCACGGAGGAAACTCGGTATGTAATGGGTGGTCACCCATCCATAGACCGACCTAGGCAAGCACGGCTTCACCTAACGATCGACCCGAGCGGCTGTTATTATTTAGCCACGAGCTCCACCTCCACATTTTTTTACTGAGTACCTAGGTATATTTAAAAACTTGACCCACAAAATAAACACTGGCTCCATATTTTTACAACATCCATTACGCTAGTTTACTACGTGCGTCGTATTTACCTACTGTCGGTCAGGAGCGGCACAATGCCTATTGTTGATAACTGTATAAGACAATATTACAGACCACTATTGTAAACTAGCTGACCCGCGCAACTTCGTCTGCGTCACATAATATAGCTTAGAATTAGAACATGTCATTTTGTGCATTCAATTACGAACAAAAATCTTTTAAAATCAACTTTGCTTACCTCCCATAACATACGGCGTGATAATATGTAGCCTAAAGCCAGCTAGTAGTAGTTTAGCTAAGCTATCCGGTAGTTTTGGCGTGAAGCCGTAGCATACACACAGACAAACAGACAAAATTCTAAAGTCACTTTTTGTCATCAGTTACGTTTTTCTAACAAAAGCCACTTATTTTTTCTCGAAAATTCTCAATGTACAGTTTTTATTTCGTTACTGTTTTATTATATGTATAGATAAACAGCCAATAAACATTTTACAAAATAACATATTTTTTATTTGATGAACTAACAACAAGCCTCACAGACTCACAGTCACATCAAAGTCACGCTGCACGCTGTCGAAAAAGCAATTATCCTGATTCTGGCTGTACTGATGAGGAGTCGCCTGTGTGTTAACTAGCTAGGGTAAGTAAATACCTATTTATCATAAAATAGTCATCATCATCATTAGCCTATTAAATGTTCCCACTGCTGGGACACAGGCCTCTTCTCTATGAGAGGGAATGGGCTATAATCCACCACGCGGGCCCAGTGCGAATTGGTAGATGTCACATGTCTCCGAATTGTTTGGTTCTAGGACATGCCGGTTTCCTCACGATGTTTTCCTTCACCGTTTTGAGAGCAGTAGTGATGAAATAAATTACACAAAGTAATACGCCTGTCTGGGTTCGAACCCACGACTTACTGTTCATAAGTCGCCGCCACCACTGGGCCACCACTGCTCCCAAAGCAAATACCTATTTATCATAAATAGTAACAAAATAGTATATACATAAATATAATATTAATAGTACATACTACACCTAAAGTTGCACAACTTACAAAAACAAAGGTAGGTAAGCATAGAAAAAAAAAGTCAAATCAATGAAATTATTTGTTCATTGTAATAACAATATCTACCTACTTTACACCTATTTGTTTGAGTTTATGTTGTCCTTCAAACATGAATCCGCCGGGCGGCGCGGCACCGCCGCACTGCCGCTGTCGTTCACTATTCAATGAAATCGCGCATATGTATGCATCACTCAGCGTTAGGAGTGTGTATGTGTACGCGCAGTAGCTTCTTACTGCTCTTCACAGCGTCTATCCCTTTTGCTCGTGATGTCGGATGAAATAGCATGCATTTTAGACCCGCCCACCAACTAGTTCGTGCCGCTAACTCGTTTACTCTTAAGACGTGGATATTGGTGTGGGTTACATGTTTTTGATCTTTAGTTTATAAGGTTTTTTTGTGTTTTCTGTAGCATGTAACTGTTAAAACAGTTACATGGTCCCTAATAAATAAATACATGACAGTGAAAGTAACAACAACAAAGAAACTCATTGAAACTTGATTGATGAATAAACACATTTTAAACTTACATAAAACCTTTTTAACTATTAAAGTTTGCGTTAGTTTGACAGTTGCTTGAATGCAAAAAGTGCTTATGACACTTTAATTTATTCCACGCTCCGTAGGGGATTTACTTTAGAACAGAATAATATTTTAATAGTAAACATATTTAGTTTGGGAACCCTGCTGCCTAATTGCTATATCTCTAAATAGGTTACATTGAGCAAAAACGTTTGACGTCAGATTTTGGAGTTGTTTTAGACTGAACTAATGATGCTTGAAAGAAGTTTGTAAAGGGTCATGCTAAGATTTTAAATTATAGGTAAAATGTAGCTTTCTGCCAGTGAAATAATTTTTAGAATTTGATCATTAGTTCCGGAAATTACCCCCTACATACAAACTTGCAAACTTCGACTTTATAGTATTAAGTTAGTATAGACGTAGAAGTTATAAATAGGTAGGTATAGTTGGTGCCAGTTAAGGTCGCAAAAGTGGTCATTGACCCACCTACATTTATTAAAGTTCTTAACTTTGAAATCCAAAAATAAGCTTGATCGTCATCTATCGTGATCTTCAATATTTTTTAATGAAAAACGATATATATTGTTGATTTGTTTTGTTTCGTATGAAGAGATATTAGGGAAAGGGCAATGACCGCTATTGCGATTTTAACTGGCACCAACTATAGCTATCTATGTAGGTACTTGAGAAGTGATCACGATTCACCATTCGCATATTTTTCTCAGAAAACCCATTCTCCCGACACGAAAGACGATGGCTGCAGTAGTGTTTTCCACAAAGACGCTACATTGCTTCACTTCACCCGCTTCCAGCTGCTTTCTAAACATTTTTCACCTTTTGAACACCAACATTTTCTAGTGTTAAAAAGGAAAATTAAGCTAGTTCTATTCCAATTAGCAGTTTACCAAGGGAAGTGGTTTCAAGCAATTTCTACAGCTTCCCCACTATTTTTTTGCTTGTTTCTAACAAAGGGGAGCGTAATATTTCGAGCGCGAATTTTCCACTCGGCCACCGCTACGCTGAAGGTAGAGTTTAATAGATTTTCATGCACATATTATTTTTACTGTATTAGTACTAAAACTTTTTATTTGATTTGCTCGCATAATTTTTAGAGTGCCTCAATATCTCTGTGAGGATTATTCATATTTCACTTCGTTTTATTATTTTCATAAAACTAGCATCTCTGTTTAAATTGAATGATGTTCGTAATAAGTGTGTACATAACATAAGACAGCGCTCGTTAGTACCTTCTTGACTACATTAAAGTAATTCTTTTTAAATAATTACTATGATAAACTACTAAATTACATAAATGATGCATTGCTGCGCCAAATAATTGATGTTGAAGCGAATAAATTGGTTTTCATTAACGGGAGCTTGTGCCACTGTGGTCACATTCGTACAAACTGTTAGGCGATAAAATTTGCATTGCATTACATGAAATTATGCGCACCGCCGTATCTCGGCCGGCAATTAATGTTATCATTACACTACTTATTAATTATTAGAGAAAACATACATCATTATGAACAGACCAAATGTGAAGATCAGGAAATGCAAGTGATCGGTGTAACTATTAAAATGAAAAGATACGACTCGGTTACTATAGCAGCTATATACATCCCCCCAAAATACGCACTAAAAACAGAGCAATACAAGACAATCTTAGCTCTACTTGGAAATAGATTTATATTAGGTGGAGACTTTAATGCCAAGAATACTTATTGGGGCTCCAGACTAACTACAACAAAAGGCAGAGAGCTATTAAGTGCCATACAAGAAACCAAATCAGAGGTTCTATCAACTGGAAAACCGACATATTGGCCAACAGACTTAAGAAAAATTCCAGACTTAATTGATTTTTTTATATATAAAGGGCTATCCCCTGACTTTATAAGTGCCGAAGAAGGATTTAATATGAACTCTGATCACTCACCCATAATCTTATACACTAGTGAACATGTCAAACAGAGAGAAGGCAATCCGTTTCTCGTGAACAAGTTCACAGACTGGGAATCCTTTAAAATAGACTTAGAAAATAAAATAGACTTAAATGTATTTATAAATGATAATCACCAACTTAATTTAGAATTACGCAAATTTATTGTAGATGTCCAACAAACTGCATGGGCTAATACACCCGAGAAAAAAAGAACTGTTAAGGTTAATACTTATCCAAAAGAAATAACAGATCTGATCAGAGAAAAGAGAACCTTGAGAAAAAAGTGGCAGCGAAACAGGTTTCCCCAAGATAAGACACTGTTAAATAGAATAACTAAACAAATTAGGAAGGCAATCAAGAAAGTTCGGGACGAAAATTTAACTATGCATCTTCTTCAACTGACTAATGATCGATCGACTGATTATTCACTATGGAAAGCCACAAGGAACCAAAAACAACCTATTGCTCACATACCGCCAATAAAAGAACTAAATGGACAATGGGCAATAAGTAACGAACAAAAAGCATCAAGGTTTGCCCAACACTTAGAGGACACTTTTACACAAACCGAGAGCGCTGACCAAGATCTCCACTGGGAACAACTACAACAAGTAGACCAAGAGATAAAACTGGTAACACCAAAAGAAGTATCTAAAGAAATCAGAGATCACATCAGCCCGAAAAAATCCCCTGGTTATGACCTTATCACAGGGGAAATCCTAAAGAATTTGCCAAGAAAAGCCCTGGTAAAACTTACTAAGATACTCAATGCTTCTTTTAGACTAAAGCATGTTCCAGACCTATGGAAGGTTGCAGAAGTGATCATGATCCCCAAATCGGGGAAACCACCTCAAGATGCATCATCATACAGGCCTATCTCCTTGCTGCCAGTGATGTCAAAGCTTTTTGAAAAACTACTTTTAAAACGACTAAAACCTATTATAGAAAATAGTAACATTATACCAGACTATCAATTTGGATTCAGAGAAAAACATTCAACAATAGATCAGGTGCATAGAATTACAACAATAATTGAAGAAGCTCTTGAAGATAGAAAAGTATGTACTACTGTATTTTTAGATGTAGCCCAGGCTTTTGACAAAGTTTGGCACAAGGGATTGATCTATAAACTAAGAACTATGTTGCCAAAACAGTTCGCAGATATATTAGAATCATATATAACTGGTAGAGTCTTTAGAGTAAGGCAAGAAAATGCCTATTCTGAACTAAAAGAAATAAAAGCTGGTGTACCACAAGGAAGTGTTCTAGGCCCGGTCCTGTACCTATTGTACACATGTGATATACCAAAACTAGAAAATGCAACTATTGCTACTTTTGCTGATGATACCGCAATAATGTCCACAGCATCTAGTCACAAGGAAGCTGTGGTAAAAGTACAAACAGCGATAAATCAATTCTATGATTGGACCAAAAAGTGGAAGATCAAGTTGAATGAAACAAAATCCATTCACATTGACTTCACTAACAAGAAACCAGAACACAACCCAGTGTACATAAACAACAAAATTGTACCGTACGAAAACACTGCCAAATATCTTGGTATGACCTTAGACGCAAAGCTTCGCTGGAAAGCCCATGTCAAAAAGAAACGTGAAGAATTAGAAATTCGTTACAGAAGCATGAACTGGCTACTAGGAAGGCATTCCGCGTTGTCAGTTCCTAACAAAATCCTGCTCTACAAATCAGTCCTTATGCCAGTATGGACTTATGGTATACAACTATGGGGTTGCACCAAAGAAAGCAATATAGAAATTATACAAAAGTTCCAGAACAAAGTACTCAAGAACATCGTGAATGCGCCTTGGTATATAAGAATTGACGACATCCATCGGGACCTGAATATAGAGTTCGTTAACAGTATAATCCAAAAATATGCAGAAGCTCATGAACATCGGCTTCATCATCATGTTAATGTCGAGGCCATCCAGCTCCTCGATAACACGGACATAGTGAGAAGGCTCAAACGGACTAAACCTTTTGAGTTAGTGTAGTGTAATATAATTGTGACTTTACCGTGAGTGTAATATAGTACCTATAGCTATTTAAATGGACACAAGAACAAAGTGACTTCGCCTTAATAGACGCTAAGTAAACGCAATGGACGTGCTCTTAGATATAATTATACTTTTAACAAATTAAGTTAGATTAAAATTGCTTATTAGCCTTATTAGGCTAGATTGTAATATAATAAAAAAAAAGGAAAATTACACTACTCGACCACTGATATTTAAATATTTTATTCAACATAAATAAATATGATGGCAGATAACCGTTACAGGCACAATCATTCTTTAAACAAAGGAGATAGGGTCCTCTGATAATAAATAATTAAGATAAAAGAGAGATAAAGAGCGAGTTGCTTGCTCAAAATTAAGTCTCTTAATTTAAAAAGTACCCCTTTTTACGTCTTCAAAAAGTCGAGAAAAGAAATACATTAGAATACGGGGATTCATCAATCGTAAAAGTTGTAATCGCTGTGTCTCGAAGTGGAGGTACAAAGTTTTTCGTGCGACTTGCTGGCGGGTGAAGTCGGGTCGCACGACACATAAACCGAATGTTTAAATAAAGCTGCTCCACCTTCAGGCAACTTTTAATGAGCAGGTTATGTAAAGGATTTTAAAACTACCCTCATTTTTTCTTCATATATTTTTTTACTTTATTTTCTTTTACATTGTTTGACGTTATATAACATTGTGGTAATAATGCAGCGAGCAAAGTTTTGAAAAAATATTACTTTACTAACCAGAACACAAATAGTGTTCTGGTAAATTTTTTAAACCAAATTATTTCGAACAAAATAATTCGTCGAATTTCGTGCACTCAACAGAATTCGGAATAACGAAAGGCTCGTCTAACAAGATGCTAACAACCAGAAAGCTCACGGCGATAAATAATTACCAAAGAGTTCAAAGACCAGGGCGTTTTCCTGACGAACAGACAGACAGATAGATAGTACTTGACGAGGGTCCTTCGAGCCGGATCTAAATTTTAATTGACTACTTTTGGTCTTGTTCGATTGAATAACGGCAAAAGTTTTCGTCAAATTTTGTATTATAGGTTCTTATTTCGAGGAAAAAGCGAATATTTTAGAAATGAAAAACGACTCGACTGATTCAATCATTGGTAAAAACAATGCAGACCTGTCACCAGAATCAAAAAACATCGACCTTGAGTTTCCTGATCATTCACGGAAACCATTTTGTGATCATTCAAAAGAAAAATTTTAACACGGAAAAGAAAATGGCTTCGAAAGAACGAAACATTCATTAAACACTTTGTCGTTTTCGTACAAAAAATATTCAATCCGTTTTTTTCTCATTCATCGAGTGTTTATAAATACATTTGGCAGCGTTTTGTTATTTAAGAGGTTCGTCACATCTTTGTCACAAAGATTTCGGCACAAAGGTACAATAAGAGGGTATTGTCGTCCAAATAATCGAAGTTGACGAAACGACAAAGAGCCCGGGAGCAAAGGAAATGGATTTGTGAAAGCCGTCATTCATGGCGCGGCTGGTTTTAATAAATAGAGATTATTAGGTGTTTTTTCTCCCGTAATATCTTTTCAATGGCGCCTTTCATTGGATAAAGCTTTGTTGTCGTCTTAATACTTTAATAATTTTCAAGGTTTTTCTAAAGAAAATGAAAACTTTAAAAGTGAAAATTTAAACAATATAAATCTTTGAACTAAGTAGACAAACAAAGGGTAAAGACTAAATTGCAATGGAGTATCAAGTTGCTTCAACAACTTCTGAAACAAAAAAAATCGTTTATTTAGTCAGTTATTTTATAACAAAACACAATTAATGAAATGTTTCCAATAAGTCTTGTATTCCTTGTCTCGAACCATGAAACTCCTTTGTAATGATATTGCCACTGAAAACTGGAACTCTTTAATTAGTGCTTTAATTAAATCTTTCCTCCTTTTTATTTTTAATTTCGGCCAGACTTGTTCCGTTTTTATTAGTATTTCAATTTTTAAAAGTCCAAAAAATCAATTTGGGAGAAACAGAAAACAATCACTAATAAATGGGCTCACTTTAAGTTTATTCAAAGTTTATCAACATACATTTTTGCTCATGGATTTAATTTAATGGTTGCCATGGCGATATAATCAAAATATAATAATTTGTGTTTAATGATCATTAGATAATTTTAATGGGTTTGTCAACTGAAAAAATCTAATTAGTCCGTCAGTTAGATTTTCAAAAATTATTTGATCCGTATTTTTCTTTTGTTACATAAGTAAACCAAAATTGACGAAACTGCCGTTTTGCCGAAAAGATTTTGACAAAATTTCATTACCCAAACAAATTTTAGCAACCTTTGGTTTTAGTACGCATATTTTTATTTGGTCAAATTTTAACTTGGCAAAATATTACCAAGTATAATGTCATTATAGCATTTGGTCTTTAATCAAATGATTAATTACAGCAAACAATCTTCAGACAATAAACGTTTGGTGAAATGATTTGTTAAGACAAAAAATATTAAGGCAAAAATAAGATTTTTTGGGAATTATATAATTAAAAAATGCAATTTTATTTTGATATAATCATTTGTTTAATCTATATCTATACATATAATAAATCTGTAGAAAAATCGTTTTTGTACATCGAAAATATTTCGAAAAAAAATTGCCAGGTTGTTAGAGAATAACCAACAGAACTCATTTCCAGCATTTTTGGAATTTTTGTCTGTTTATCTGTTTGTCTGTTTCGATGATCAAGCATCACGTAAAATATACGAAACCAATATAGATAACTTTTAAACATACAAGTTGTGCGTATCTTGAGGTATAATTTAGTCTTTGTTTCATCGTAATCGGTTAATTCTATCAAAAGATAAATGAATTTAAAGTGTTCAAGAAGAACTATTCATCAAATGTAAGATGCAACGACATCTATTGCACTAAAATGCCTAAAAACTACTACTAATGACTAAAAATATGCTCACCACATAACTTTTAAATCGACTAACCGGCTTAAAAAATAAATAATATACTTAGTTGGTGGCATTAAAAAGAAACCCACGATAGCATTATGTCTAGAGCCGTGTGGTATCCGGCAGAGTAGAATAGAACCAACCCATTACACTCACGGGTGTCGTATAAGGCGACTTATGTCTGAGGCAGAACACCTTGCGCCTCCGTAGACCTGAGAATGGGCAGCAGCGTTTTCTGTTAGTCTTTCATCACTGCGATCTCCAATCCGCCTGCCAAGCGTGGAGATTACGGCAAATTCCTCTCATCATGGGAGAGGCTTATGTCCAGCAGTGGACGTTATGGGTTGTTGTTGTTTAAGGTTGAGTCACACTCTCTCTAACCCTCTCTCTCTAAGTGACGCAGACGAAGTTGCGCGGGTCAGCTAGTGCAAAATATTTGGGATCCTGCCGTTTTGCCGAAAAGATTTTGACAAAATTTCATTACCCAAACAAATTTTAGCAACTTTTTTTTATACCATTGCAATCTTTCGAATGATTTTAGTACGCATATTTTTATTTGGTCAAATTTTTACTTGGCAAAATATTACCAAGTATAAAGTCATTATGGCATTTGGTCTTTAATCAAATGATTTATCACAGCAAACAATCTTTAGACAATAAACGTTTGGTGAAATGATTTGTTAAGACAAAAAAAATATAGGCAAAAATAAGATTTTTTGGGAATTATTTAATTAAAAAATGCAATTTTATTTTAATATAATCATTTGTTTAATGCAAAATATTTTTACATTAAGTACAATTTTATTTTTTTTGCAATGGACATTAGCAATTTTATTTCGGAGTATCCAAACGGGCGAGTGCCAGAAACGACTCGCATTAATAGAAAAAAGATATTGTTTTAGTAGGTTACCCGGAACTGAACTATTTAGATTAGGTTAATTTCTTCTTTAAACAAAATGGGTAGGTTAGGTTAGGTTAAAACTGTGACCTACTACGCACGAGCCGAGCGAGCGAAGCGAGCGGTGCCGCGGCAGCGGCCGGCGAGTGCCAGAAACGACTTGCATTAATAAAAAAAAGATATTGTTTTTAGTAGGTTACCCGGAACTGAACTATTTAGAATAGGATAATTACTTATTTAATAAAAATGGTTAGGTTAGGTTAAAACTGTAACCTCGAGATATTTGGTGCCACTTTAAAGACTGAATAGGAAAGGAAGATACTAAATATTTGGCTTATTGGATTTTGCGTAAAAACTGTTATTCCAACTGAAATATTTGACTAATTAAAAAATGTTAAAAGTACTATTTGGTAAACAAGTTATAGTTTAAACGTTCATTTCCCAAACATTAGGTTTGCGTTACAATTTTTTGTGAATAGATTTTTTGCTTAGTAATCATTTGGCAAATGAAATTATGCAAAACATTTTTTGGGAAGTGAAAATTTGTCAAATTCCTTTCGGTCAAACAAGGGAGACCCAAAATATTTTTACATTACAATTTTAATTTTTTTGCAATGGACATTAGCAATGATTTAGATTAGGTTAATTTCTTGTCTAAACAAAATGGGTAGGTTAGGTTAGGTTAAAACTGTGACTTCCTACGCACGAGCCGAGCGAGCGAAGCGAGCGGTGCCGCGGCAGCAGCCGGCGAGTACCAGAAACGACTTGCATTAATAGATAAAAGAGATTGTTTTTAGTAGGTTACCCGGAACTCAACTATTTAGATTAGGTTAATAGGGAATAAGCATGTAATTTAAATTTGGTTTTAATATTTTTATTCCGAATCTTTATTGGCAGGACATATAATCTAAACCATTATTTTAGTAATTAATGTCTTTATAATTATTTAAAAATAAAAATAAAAGTGCAAAATTTGCGAGCGAAATTCAAATTTTTAAAACGCATCACCATTGGTTGAAACGAAACGTGACGTCAAACGCTCTATAAACAAGTTCGTACTGCTTACATTTGTATGGCATTGCAGCTCTTTGATTCTAAAACTTAGTAATAACGTGAGTGTTGTGAATTAATTTATTGTATAAGTGAAATTTTAGCATCCTATTGAGATTAGAAATCATTACGACAATGACTGAAAGTGGTTTTGTAAAAGTACAATCGGATAATCTGCCGAGAATAGATGCATTCATGCAGTCAATGAAATCCTACGTCCGCTGAAGTAAAAGGATTAAAAGCTGCAAGGTAATTATTTTATACCACAGTATGTT
Organism: Xestia xanthographa; assembly: GCA_905147715.2. Lineage (NCBI taxonomy): Eukaryota > Metazoa > Arthropoda > Insecta > Lepidoptera > Noctuidae > Xestia > Xestia xanthographa. The sequence continues at coordinate 9,039,476 of LR990655.1, forward strand.
AGCTATTCTAATTATGTTATTATGATAAGCAGTAAACATAACCTATAATTTTTGATGTTTGTAAAACAAACAAATGTTAAACGAAACTGCCTACCTAGGCACTGTATGTTATTGCTAAAACTAATCACATGTGATGTTATTATCGGTCTGTCTAGTTTATTACATTGTTTATTACGATATTTTCTATGTTATTTGGCAGAAAATTATATGTATAAGTTATAATTGATACTTTTTGTTCAAGATCTGAATGTGAATCCTATGGAAATTCAGCATTAGGATATTTACAAGTAAAAAAAGAAGAGATGGGATTTGTGTGGTTAGAGCTCGAATAGCACCTGAGCATAACGTGGGACAGAAATGTTATGTTGTAACAGCTGTTTGCTATGAAACTGAAGGAAATATCCTATCTGTTAACTGTGAAGATTGTTCAGCACACAGAGGTAGGTGGATCATCTCTTCTCATTATGTGGCCGTACCATCATTCCTGCATTCCTTTTATCTGTTTAAATAATATAATCTAAATTTAGTACAATGGAAATATCAAATGATAGCAGCTGTGATTTACATACATACTTAGCACTAATTAGTCAATGCTATTTATATATAAAATAATCATAATTGTTTTCTATTTAAGGAGGGTGTAAGCATGCTATTGCCTTTTTGGGGTTACTGCACAGGATAAGTGAAGACCCATCAACTACTTGCGTTGACTGCTATTGGAAGAAATCCAAACTGTCTTCAGTTGGTACAAGCCATAAACTTATAAAGGCTTAAATTTATAAATTGAAATAAGCTTTGAGTTCTAAAGTGTATTTGAAATAAAACAAAATTTAATTTGAATTTACTTTTTTATTAAATAAAACATCCTGCATTATATTAATTAATTTATAGTATTAAACCACAAACTATTATTATTACTTTATCTATCATTGGATTTAATGTGGTCTACACAAGCATGAGGTAGCATCATGTCATACTCCCTTAACCTATTACACGTTCCACATGTATCCTCAACGCCACAATCTGTTTTGATAGCTTACTACATGTTTAGTGCTCGGGGACAACTTTGAAACTGAAGGTGGTTGTATAAGTGTACATCTTTAAGCTTCAAGTAAACATGACAAATCTTTGAATCTTCTGTCTGCCATCACTGCTTGGTTAGATATTAAACACTCCAAATATCCAGTCTTGAACTATCATAACATCTGTAGCCCTTCCAGACATTGACATACGATCTTGGCTGTCGGCAAACAATTTTTTTGGCAACTGATTTTATTGGTGATGTTGCAGTATTTGCTAATGCACAGCTTTATCAATAAGTAGTTTATTTTCATTCTCCAATGAATTCATTTCTTCAATATGGGAAGAACTGAACCATTTTCTCATGATAGCACCCATTCTTATAACAGGAGGTTTGGCAATGGAATATGTGAGGCAGAACTGGCAGAACTCCTTTATTTAATAGTAGTATCACATTTACACCTTCTTATTTCATCATGTTGTATGTATTATACATAATTTTGTGTATCCTCATTTAGGTATCTGTAATTAAAGATAGATAGATACTTTAAATTGTAATTTAAACAAAACATGTATGTAGGTATAACTTCAAGGGATGAAAGTGTCTGAAGGGATCTCTCGGTTCTGCTATGGTATAATTTAGGAACCGAGCTGAATAGTTGTTTTTTTTTTGTTTACTTACATAGAAAACAATAGACGAAATCACACAACTTTGTAAACTGGATTTAAATACAGTTATATAATGCTTGTGTGATTGACTTTCAATACAAAACTTACTTCTGACCTAACTGAAATCATATTATCGAAATACCTACATCATATACTTACATCAAAGTAATCTTCACAAGTTCACAACAATCACTCAGGGGCGCATGTTACTTTCATGCGCCCAACAGGACTCTCCATAGAAACGGGCTCCGCAGTAGCGGGTCCAGGTATTGCCTCCGCCGTCAGGGGGCAAAGCCCTGAGACCGCTTGCCGCGCCACCACAAATTGTTGCTGATATAAATTCTTCTCTTCGCATAACCTTGACCATTTCTTACGTATTTTTGCACCTACCGGGACTCGAAAAAACACTAACTATCAGGTGTACTTTTGATATTGTCTTTATTTCAGGCACAACGCAATACATAGAAGGTTGCTTTTGAGCTTTTTTCATGGTGAAATTAAGTTAACAACGAGAACACCTGTTAGTAAACAATGGACTGGGCTGTCATGTCACAGCGCGACTGACGTCATCAACAGAGCGCGCGAAAATGGCCGCGTTTAAACAGTTCAAAATTATTCTCTATTTTTTTTTTTTTTTTTTACCTATTTAACTTCATTTTTAATCAGTATTTATATTTTTTACTATGTTAAAACGTTGTAAACTATGAATTAAAAATATAAAATAAATACATGCATATACCCTATTACTTATTTTAAGTAAAAATGGTTAGGTTAGGCTAAGACTGTGACCTCCTACGCACTTAGCAGTTCACATTTTTGTCATTGAAGCATTTGACTGAATAGGAAAGGGTGAATTGAAAACTGACGATACTAAATATTTGGCTTATTTGATTTTGCGTAAAAACTGTTATTCCAACTGAAATATTTGACTAAATAAAAAATGTTAAAAGTACTTGTTGGTTAACAAGTTATAGTTTAAACGTTCATTTCCCAAACACCTAATGTTTTGCGTTACAATTTTTTGTGAATAGATTTTTTGCTAAGTAATAATTTGGCAAATTAAATTATGCGAATTTTTTTTTTGTGAAGTGAAAATTTGTCAAATTCCTTTCGGTCAAACAAGGGAGACCCTTTTAAAATTCTCAATACGTCACGCCGTGGTATAATTTGCGCGATCTGACGTCACGAGCCCCCACTCCCGAGTTTTGATGCGTTTTATCTTTGTCAATATTCGTTGATTTACAAAAACAAAAATACCTGTGCATTATTTTCCAATACTCTAACTGAAGGACTAAATAGATTTACAATTTATTGATGGTGGACACTAGCCTATTACTTTACAGTTCAACTCCGTGAAGTTACAATTTAGAATAAGTACTCACTGTTCAATTAGATGAATATAACGACTGACTCTCGAAGATACTGAACAAACTATATACAGGTTGGATACGGTAAACGGGGCAGTAAGGGGAAGTACCTTAACCGATGCAGCTACACGAAAATGGTCTTAATCTCATCAAAAAAAGTTGTTTGGTTAAAATTTTCAAACAAATGGGATTTTTTTTGCAATTTCTGACTTTTTTTTAGTACTCCAACCTGGGTCTATAGAACTTTTTGATCAGTATTAGAACAGAATTAATATTAAACAGGATCGATTGGCATCAAAAAAATGTTTTGTGTAAAATGTTCATTTACTTGCTAACTGTAATTTTTTTTGAAAGTCTGCGAATGGGGATCTAAATTTCACGAAAAATCGTGGATAGTCTCCAAAGACCATTTTACCTGGTACCTTAACTGTTGCAGCTACACGCTCCCCTTACTGCCCCGTTTACAGTATCCAGTATGTATAAGCCAAAGTAATTAATTAAAAATCTAATTGTGATAGTGTCTGTAAAACTCGCCTGCCCGAACGAGTGCCGCATCGATATCATCTCGACGCGCTCGCTGCGGAACGCCAACCCAATTATTGGGCCACTTACTCGATGCATTCCACAACTCGATAAATTCTCGAGTGGGGCTCGCCGCGGCATGCACGTTGTGCGGCTCCGGGGCTCCGAGCCGGGTTGAGCGAGCGGAACTCGCAAAGCCCCATGTTGATTGATTTTGTATTTTCAATATAGACTCAATTGAAAGCGGATGATGCAAGTTCATGTCTATGCATCTTTATTTAACTCGTTTTCTAGAGCACATGTGCCACAAAATGGCTTACTTATGAAACTCGATAATGAAACTTGCTATAAGTCTTTTAAGTATTTTATCTTGTAGAGCCCAGCTCGGGGCTAGCTATATTTTTGTGATAATGTTTATGGCGGTCGTCTTCCAAATGGGAAGGCAAAAAGATACAGTTTAATGACTTTTACTGGTGCGTATAAGGAGAAATATGTGTGTTCAGTATACAGTAGGTCCTAATATTTCTGTATACATATGTATAGAAGACTTTGTCATGCACGTCTGTATACCTATCAAACATAATTGTTAGCTACACAACATGGGGGTATAGACGACCTCAGCGAATGATCCTGGGGGGATAATGTCATAGTCACTTCGCTTGGCAGACGTGCCCCTGCCTACCTACACGACACAGGTGGATGCTCTCCGCACGTTAGTGACACAAGAGGGTGAGGGGTAACTCCTATCTGCATGATCAAACGTTCACGTTAAATTTACTTCTATAACAAAGTTGATTTAACAAATGGCTCCAGGAAAGCATTTCAATCAAAATAAACTCATGATTTTCTCGGGAAACCTTGCTGATAAACGGGAAAATAAACGTCTATATTCCAAGAATTATTATGTCGATGTAAACAGAAATTGAAATACCAGAAGGCAAGAATTCGTTTGTTAGAAACTGATTACCGAGTGACTTTACAAAATTAAATACCTTGATGGGGATAATCATTTAATCAAACTGTTTACAGGTTCCGTGGTACGTAGCTCGGACGCTCCGGTATCTACCTTAGAATTAATCCAGTAACAATGTTGGCGTAGGTAATCCTCCGGAGAGCTAACGCAAAGTGATTTGTGCTTACCACGGGCCGGGATCACCGAGGTAGGCCGGCTGCCAGGTAATCGCAGCCATTTACATAATGTGCGCTTCCAGCCACAGCCGCCTCGTCTTGTATCACCAGCAGACCTCCAACAATTAACTTCACAATGTTTACCCACAAAAAGGAAGATTCAAACCCTCCATTATAATCGCAAGATTCGCAAGTCCCCAGCGGCTATTCGAAAATATGATTAATTTTAAATTACGAACCTAACTAATGACGTCAACTTCATTACGTAAAAGCAATTTCATTTACATAAGCATTAAAATTAAACTAAAAATGTCGTTTCAGTTTATGAAATTCTTAATAAGACCTTTCCTTTGAAAGGTTCTGATGAAATATTTCGTTCTGTTATAGCAAACTACAAGATTTCAGCAGCCACAGGGGAGCAGGAAATGTCAATAAACACTTAATCTCCATTAAGAGAATCGAGTTGGACGCCGATGGTAGGACGACCGATAACTCTGAATAATGGATGAGACAGCCTGAGGAGCGTGTGACCTCTGCACCTACTATAAAGGGTGTAAAACACCTCTTAACGAAGCCGAAAGTCACTTGTTCTCGTCGTCATTGCGATCATTTTTTTGTTCTACACCATACCTGGGAACCTTCTAGTTACGGAGATATTGGGGGTCAAAGTTCCAACTTTTTGACAAGTTTTTTTTTTTATATACAAGTTTTTAATGTAAGATTTTTACTTTAAACACCTCCACGACCCGCGTACTATTCAATCCATCCATCAGTAATGTTTTGAGTGCGTTACATTGAGTTCTACCACAAAACATGATTTTTCACTCCAAAAAAAAGTCGTTTCCCAGCAATAATTTTTACGTAAAGTTACTTAGTTTGATGTATAGAATGCTTGATTGACGGCTTCGTGATGAGGTCTTTTACACCCTGTATTTGGTAGGCAGGAGACCGACCGGAGAGCGACATCCCGCAGCACTCGGGTCTCACGAAATGTGAACCTTTTTCTGTTTACGCGGTACAAAACGTGCAAATCACCTGTCCCGATAAAAATGTAACGGACGAAGATTCGGCGAATATCTCCTCTTAAAAATACAATGAATCCTTTTCCTTGTAAATGTTATTTCTACTAACATCGCGAGGTTTCCCTTTATATTACTTTCAGGAGTTGATGTTTATGTAACAATGGCTGAACAAAAGTAAAAGTATACTTTTTGTTAGCGTTATGAAATTTAATATCTGCTATTGGACTTGTTGTAGGTATTTTTATAAGAAAGAAATCTAGACCTGTTTAAGAGGGCGTCAAAGTCTCTGTTGTTCTAAGTAGACAGTTTTGGAGTAATTAGCCCGATGTTCACGAAAAGGAAAAACACAAAGAGGGTAGAGTGACGTGCCGGAAAACTGCGCAAATAGCTTATATTTGGGCATGTAGGAGTATATTCCGTGCTTTTTATGGGAACGATGTAAACGTGCTTAGCGAACTAATACGGACGGTGTATCCCTAGAGATACACGCACAACATAAAGTTACGGTAATGTTGTGAATTTAAATAATGCAGTTCAAGAAATACAAATGTTATGATTCCTGGTTTTACCATTATAGTTGTTTTCTTTCCTTATACACACTCTGCGAGGTTTCTTTATTGGGTAACACTTTTTACGTTCAGTAACTATGTTCGCCTTTTAAATAAATTACTCATTGCTTGAGTGTGCTCACAGTCCATTACTCTATTATGAGTTTATGAGTCCAAACAATTAAATAGAGTAGTCTACGTCAAACTTCCTGAGAGTGGGCGGGGCCAATAAAAAGTACAAGTTACCCCACCCACAAAGTGTAACAACACCCGTAACAGATTGTGTTCGTGTAATATTCTGATATTCATTTCCTGATTCGTATTTCCTTAGAATCAGTATCCGTTGACTACGATATAATGGCACCTTTTTCGATTTTCCTCGTATTTAACACGTTATTATGTTGGAGTTATTCTTGTAATATAGGACTTTATGAGGCAAGGACATAGAGCAACATAATAATAGAAAGTATTGTTTTATGGGTTGCCGCTCGATTTGTCACGTATCTTATCTTCACTGACAACTTTGTATTTACTATGTTCTGTCTTCAATCGATGTTACAAAATTTGGGCTTGTTTGGTAAATAGCCTCAGGTGACTCACAAATTATGGTAAACTAGCCTTTGCTTGCGGTTTCACTCCCGTTATATTGTTTTAAACAGGCCTACATAAACCTACAACACTCGTAGATTACGTAGCTTTCCATTGGTGAAGGAATTTTCTGAATCGGATCTGTGGATCTGAAGATTACCCTCTATAAAGGGTGTAAAAAACCTCTTAACGAAGCCGAAAGGCACTTGTTCTCCCCGTCATTGCGATCATTTTTTTGTTCAACACCATTCCTGGGAACCTTCTAGTTACGGAGATATTGGGGGTCAAAGTTCCAACTTTTTCACAAGTTTTTTTTTTTTAATACAAGTTGAGAAGACAAGAATGTAGTATTTTTACTTTTAATTGAGTGCGTTACATTGAGTTCTACCACAAAACATCATTTTTCACCCCCAAAAATATAGTCGTTTTCCAGCAATAATTTTTGCGTAAAGTTACTTAGTTTGATGTACAGAATGCTTGGTGGACGACTTCGTGATGAGGTCTTTTACACCCTGTATACACTCCAACTCACAAACTTTGCCTCTGAATAATGTTATATTAGTATAGAAACATATATTATGTGTGACTTTTCTCGTATTTTTTTCTTTCTTCATACGTGACAGAAAGTTACTACCATTATGTAGATTTTTTGTCAAATTGATAACGAATTGATATTGTAAGTATTGTAACCTTAACATATTGCATAAGCCAAGACAACCAAAGGACGCTTACTTCAGCCACAAACTATGTAAAGCTGACCTTTGTCATAGTTAATGGTTGTTTCTCTCCAACCCTTTGTTCAACCGACCTGTCAGGCTCACAGTTAGTGGCAATTGAGTGTCATTAATAGTACAAGTTACGCTAAGGACCCTGGTAATTCTAAGTACTGAGATATTGTTGCTTAGATTTATTCATGGCTCACTTTTCTTCATAGAATGATTAAGTCAACATTAACTTGATTTCTTACCTACTTTATTTCTGATATGTAATTCAAAATGTTCGTGTTTTGTATTTGAAGGCTATCTCCTTTATATGTATTAATTAATATGTACATGAGCAAACACTTACTTAATCCGCCATGTGTTGTTGTTCCACGTGGAGCTACTACTGTTACACCTGCCCTAACAAACAACGCATTTAATTATCAAGAACATAATTATATATTATCATATCTTGTACTCTTCCTTTCCTTGTTATTTAATTATGTGAGATTCTCTTTGAAAACTATAATTTCTACGTAATATAATCATTTTTATTTAAGACAGAAAATATCGTGAGTTAAACGAGATTCAGTTGATTTAAAATTACAATAGAATCGTTTACAATGCTAATATGACGTAGGATTTCGTTTCAATAAGTGACAAAAAGCGAATAGCATAAAGCCGATTCATATCAAAGTTTTTATTATAATTCAACTTTATTATTCAGTAAAATGGTATTACGGCTTAAATAAAATATCTTAGGAACTTTTCTCATGAATAGCTCGCATCCCTTAAAATTAATCACGTTTTCAATTTCACCTCGCGCATAGTACAGATACATGTTCTTTCTATTAAACTTGGGTTTCTTCGATCTCGGAAGTCACCTATACGATTTCGAATTGCCAGATTAAATACGATTGGAAGGGGAGGAATCGAGGTCGGGGTGAAAAACTTATTTGTCGAAGATGACAGACGAAAATATACCCAAACTGAATTGTGCCGAACCTGAGCATTTTAGCAAAGTTGATATAAGTAATATTGATAAGCGGTCTTGAAGAGAAAATTGAGTTGGAGTTGGGGGGCCCTTGAAGAGCGAGCAAGTTGAGTGAGGTGGCGGCAAAGCGCTCCGCAAATATTGACTGCGGTTGAGTGTCTCGAAACTTGTGAATTTTCCCCAGTCTTATATCGAGCTAGAACTTTCATATTAATGCCTTCGGGGAAAGTAAAAACTTTTAATAGACTAGCCTTTCGCCTCTCGGATTTACTCACGAACTTAGTTTTTCTTTGAGGCAATCATCAAACTTGATAACCTTTGGGAATTTAGGTGTACTTAGTTACATCATAATAATGTAAAAGCTGTGTGTACTGTGCCCGTGTGATTTTGTTTTACTTTGGGTTGAAATTTGAAATTAAAACACATATATTTTATCAATTTTATTTAAAAAATCTTATTAAGTAACCTGGAGACTACATATACAAAAAAATAATACAAAGAGTTACAGCTACATGACAGTCTGTTGTTCAAGAAAAAGTTTTGTGTTGTTCGATAAAATTCCATGTCATGTAGAGCGGATCTTTGTCATTGATTCACTTGTGCATAATCTTACTATGTATGTAGATACCTTAACTTTCATAAAAAATAAATTTCACTAAACTAACTCTTATTCTAACATGATATGGTTTGTGAATTTCGTTATGCATAATTCTATTACGAACTAACCTACTATGTAAGTACATCGATTTTTCTAATGTGGCGGGTAGTTCACTCATCACCTGCTCGTAGGCTAGTATAGTACATAGCTAGTAGATACTTATAGTTATGTGTCATTATTATGAATATTTCAAAATTTGGCAAATCTGAAATCTATGGGTAGGTACCTAATTGTTATTATTAAAACAAGTTCATTAAGATAAATAGCTATGCTATTAAAACATGAATTGACTAAGTTTTAGACTAGATACATAATTGAGTCTATTCTAAACAATTTTTTAGTACATTTGAAATTAAGCGCTACACGTAAACATACATGTTTTATGAGTAAATATGTTATGAAACAGTTATGAGATTACGAAGGTATTACTATTGATGTAAATAGGGAAATAGCGGAAATCTGAAGTCCCGAACTGACATTGTTTATGTTCGTGTTTGTGACTATGATTTGCATCTGATCCGTCGGTAGTCGGTAATATCCCTAAACATTTAAACATAATTAAATCAACTACGTGCACCGTGCCATCACAATTTATAATGTGACCGTGACCCACTATAACTAATTACGTTAGATGTTAAGGTTTTGTCAGTCATCACCAGTATTTCATTATCATGGTAATTGAAGTGTGATATTGTATATCTAACCTAATATGCGCAATGGATTAAACCTATTTCGATTCGGCTGTTGTGGTCTTCGAGACCTGTTGGGTCTGTGTACCGGTTCATTGGCTCCAGAGAGTAATGGTGACTGGAAGTCATCCATGGAATCTGTTGAATTAGAACCAAATTCATCACGTGTTTCGTCGTAGGGTTCAATTTTCATGTCGTGAGTCAAGTCAACTTCAGAAGTGCCGGTCGTTAAAGCTTCTTTCAAATCATTATTCTGGTAACTCGAATTATTAATTACTTGTGTTGTAGTTGCTATGGGTACCACTTTTATTGTAGTCGTTGTTTCTTCTGTGGTTGTGGTTTGTATCTGTAAAACTACTACGGTATCATTTGTAATAGTAGAGACATCAGCAACGCTTGAAATATTGACATCAGGTTCAGTTTCTATATTATTTGGTGTCGTATCAGTGTTCGGCTGGGTAGTGGAAAATATTTCACTTTTGTTGTGAAAGTCTTCAGCTAATTCTTTCTGAGTTGTTGTGGACAGTGAAGCTACGGGTGTAGTGTCCTGGAGAATTGGCACTTTAGTAGTAATTTCAAATGTAGTTGGAGTTACTGTTGTGTGACCTTCAGAGATAATAGTAATTTTAATAACTTCGTGATTCAAAGTTATATTTTTAGTGCTCTCGTCAAATTTCCTAATTGGTTTTTCATGTTTAATCTCTTCAGTTGCTTCGACGTCAACTAATTTTATTTCTGACTCATTATTTAGAGTGCCATTATTTATAACTTCCAATTTAGAAACATCGCCAGTGTAATTAGTGTAAAACATTTTTTCTTCACGAATTTCTGGTTCATCTTTTAAGAAAACTGTTAGATCTAGACCGGAATCCTCATCCATTTTGTCTAAATGTGGCATAGGCGTTGTCTCACTATGCTTAACGGCAACTGTTGTTTGTGTGAAAGATTGCTCGGTTTTTCCGATTGGCTCTAGTTTGGTTTCCACTACTTTTAGAGCTTTATTTTTAAGGTCATCGATTTTTTCATTGTACTTTTTCGGCATTGTAGATTTCAATTTGTCTTTTTTCGAACCGTCTTTATTTTTCATGATGTGCATCAAAAGTTCTTTTTCCAGTGGAACTGGCTTAGGACCTTCTGTGGTGGATTGGAATGTATTACTGTGGTAAACATGATCATTTTGTCCATACTGATAACCTTTGTAGTAATGACGTTCTGCCAATTGCTGTGCATGTTTTTCTTTTAAAGATAAAACGGTCATATCGTCGCTGATTTTAGCCTTTGCCATTACTAGTGGAGGAACAAAATGGTCTGTGGGTTGCGTAAATATATTTTCAAGATTACCAAGTCTCGCAATTTCTTCATGCAACATTTTATGTTGCATGTTCTTTTCATCTTCTATTTTCTCCAGTTGTTCATTCGTTACGTAATTGTCCACGTTGGCCATTTTCGGAATATAATTACTTTGTAAATTATTGTTATGGATCAAACCTAAATCAAGGGTCTTATCGATATTAAGTCGGTTGAATTGATTGGCATTTACAAGAGTAATCGGTAATTTATGTTCAGTTACAAGATTAACATCGTGATCTATAGAAGTGGAAGTAATGGTAGGAGACTGATTTACATCATTTTCGTGTTCAGTTGTAGCATTTTCTTCAGTAGTGACCTCTGTCGTCGTGGTGTCTTGATCAGTGAATAATGCGTCAGTTGATACTGGCCATGTGTTACCCAAAGATGTTAAGTTGGGAGTGCTAGTTATTTCCTCTTCTTCAGCACATGACAAATCTCTGAGTAAATCTTCGCGTTTCTGTGAAAAGTCAAAAGAAACCTAAGAAATCATCGTTATTGTTAAAAGTAAAATGGCTTGAGATAAATTTTAGTGATCTTACCACATTGCCTGTGCACTGCACTCGTTTGACGCCAGCGAGTCCGCAGTCGGCGGTCAGTTGGACAGCAGCACTTTCAGGCAAGTACAGGATAGTCAGTGCTGGCAAGGCACGAACCATACATCCCTCGTTCCCAAGAGCCCATTGCGGTACTGCGAGCAAAAGGAAATACGTTTGAAATGGTCTTACTATCTCGTAAATATGGTAACTACTATGTATAACATCGCGCAAGATCCTAAGCTATCGTAAAGTTACTTTACGAAGCTGCTACTAAACTAAGATGTTTAGCCTCAAGCCTTCATTTGTTTTGAGATTGTAGCGAACTTACATATACCAGTAATGTATGTATTTATGTACACATGGGATCGTATACATAAAATATTATAGTCTTTCCCTTTGTAAGCATAAACTACTGTTTATATGATCAGGTGTTCGCGTATGTTTTTTATCGATGACCTCAGTGCTGTTTTTCTAGTGTCTATAAGAAATCACTGTGAGTCTTGAAAATTATAGTAATGGAAATAGAATATTAACGATAATATCTTACAGCTTGTATGTTTGGATGTAGGGGGCGGAACACCTGAGCGGATCCCGAAAATTCTTTCATGAATGGAAAGTTACATTATCCGCAATCGCGGGTAAAAGCTACTCGTAGTTAGTAGAAAAATAAGTCAAAATGAGATGCGTCATCATCATTGGCAGCTTTGTTCGACCAATTACAGGCTTCCTTCTTTTAAAGAGCATGAATGATGCAAAAAAAGTTGGAGTTGGCTAGTTCCTGCTTCAATTTCTCAGATCTTCTTTTTCTGATAGGACAATGTAAGTATACTAACCAGGTAGTTCGCAGATGAAGGAGGCAACAGTGGGTCCTCCACAGGCACGGGCCTCCCAGCGGTAGTCAGCAGCAGGGTCCGCAGCTGCGCAGAGTGGGGCGGCGCGTGAGTCGGGCGCTGAGCTCCAGTAGCCGTCACTGCTCAGGCCGCGGTAGTCACTGGTGGAAGATAGAAAATAATGAATCATTTGGAAACAGAACATCTATGAGCAGAATTTGAAGCAGTTTAGATCTTATCAGCACTGTCTTAAGCCCGGTTTAATCGGGGACGAGTGGAGTGGTGCGAAGACGTCCGAATTCAAACAATGAGAGGAGAAAGGAACACGCGATGTGGATTTATTATTATTTATTGAAACCGAGCCTTACAGAATTTCAGAAGACTTTTGTCGTCACAAAGAGTACGGTGCATATTACTATGGATGCCAATGTTACTATTTAATAATATAACTCACGTCCAAGTAAAGTCTCCATCAGGGTTACTTCGGATCAGGCCGACCCACACAGCACTGGAGATGTCCAGCTCTTTAAGGTAGGCTCGCACTGCGTCGTACTGCGCCGTCGTATCCACTGCACAATACATAAGGGTATCAGTGTCAAAGGAACATAGGACGGAATCTCTCGTGCGGAGGGCACGCGAATATGTGCTCTATGGCCAATAGTGTCATGTCATATTGCGTTATTGCAAACAGATTACCACACGCATTGAGATAATTAAATTGTTCAAATAAGCACCTTAACCCGTAGTAATTGAGTGGTCAGTACGGGTATGAGGGTCAGCGACGCGCGACTTGTCCCCATGAGTTCAGTAGGTACATCATTCTAGAACAGGTTGTACGTCAATATCCCTCACCGTCTATGTTTAGCGCTTACAAAAAGTAAAAAAGCCAATGAATCACAAAAATAAGAGTTTAAAAATATCCCAAAACCATCTATGAAATTAATCTAAATTGAAATGGAGGCTGGCCTTCGTATTTTGTTAGAATATTAAATGGGCCGTTAATATTGCAAAATGATGAAATATTGGCAGGAGTTCCGGAGTAAACAAGTAACGGTTTGTTTTGACGAATGGAACACGAAAGTGGTTCACCGAACAAAATATTGAATTTAAAACAGATTGGATATTTCGAGCTAAATTCGTAGGATCCTACTCACTAATTACTTAGTTACGATGAAGTTTATAACACAGTTTGAACTGTTACTAGAATTAGAATAAATACAATAATGTTTATTCACTAATTCTGAAAACCACTTAAAACTCCGTAGTTAGAACAACTTCAGCGAATTCCAGTGAAAGTTCTTATGATACCTTACTTGTAACCTTAATTTCTATCTGTAGCATAACCTCAACTTCGTGGAGCAAAGAAACAAAGCTGCTTAACAGTTCCACTTAATTATGTACATTAGGAAAACTCAACTAAGTGAATAAAGAATCTTTCTTTTGTACCCACTGAATACAACAGAACACGGAGTTTGTTGAGAACTCCGCGAACAAAAACAACTTGTGTCAAAACACGCGGCGGTAATGCGCTGTATTACGTAACTGGAATACGCAGACTACGCCTTTGCGTGTCGCATTTTTAGTATATTTTCTTTTTAAATAGCCTATTTTCTTAGACTTCTAAAATAGTATGGTTAAGCCTCACGTATTTCAGGTAGGTAATCGACTCGGAAGCAGGCTGCATGAATTATCGCGTTCGTTCATGTTCCATTTAAACGATATCATGAATTTACGTCGTCGACTGGCGAGCGCAGCCAGGAGGCGTGCTGCGGTTTATTAGAGAAGCTTCCTATTATACAGAAGCTGTCTCGACTTTTCTAAGAAACGTTCAGGAGGCTGCGACCGCGACGACCTTAGTTATGCGCTGGAGCGCGCTTTCACGACACCTACTTACGTAATAGGATTATTTTACACGACAGAAATAAAAAGCAGTAAACAGTATATTTCGTATCCAACCTTTTAGGTAGCTACTATATCCTCCAACAAATTTCCTTTTTTAATGCCCATTTAGCCGCGCTATAAAACTCGATATCTGTAGCGTTATTTACGGCGTATCGCACGTAAGGTTCGGTTGAACGAAAATGTTAGAAATTCTTTCGCAATTTCCGCTATATAGTACAAGAAAAGAATTTTTGTAGTGAGCAAATGGAAAAACGTAATTCATGTCCGGAGAATGCTCACGTAGTGCAGGTATGATTCGATTATTTCGCTCTGTGGGGCTCTTGTGGGCCACTCCTTTTGTTTACGTCACGTAGCTCTTAAACGGGTCCCGGGAGCTTCCTCATATCCGGTAATCTTATCAAATGATCTTTAGTTGTAAGGAGGGCCACGTTTATGGTCTAGTAAAAAGGAAACGTAAAAAATGTGTACGTGGTGCGCAGGTAAAACTTGATTGGTAGAGGCAGGGCAGGTATGAAACTTTAGCTGAAAATTCAAAATGGCCAAGTAAACTACCTATGGTTTACTTGGCCATCTTGAGTTTTGTGGTCTTTATTTAGTTTTGTAGGTATTGTGTGCTGTGTTGTGTAAATGGGCCTTTGTATGCAGATCCCTCAATTAGTCGGTGATTAAACCGACAGCTAATTAACGGCTATTCAATAATTATGTAAGATAACCCATTCCCTCTCCGACTCAAATACTGATTGCCTCTCTTGAGTTAGAAGAATTTAGTTGTAGCTAAACTGAATAAATAGCGTTTTCTTTATTTATTTGTCTAATACGTCATTTAACATTTCTTTTTTTTTTTCGGATGGGAAATCATCAAATGACTCCTCCCGCTCTGGGCGGAGCAGGAGGGAGTGTCAGACTTTTACTGACTAAAACCCATCCATGTTCCTTCATCGCCCTTTGTGTTCCGGGGCCACGGTATCTCTTTCGAACAGTCCCGCAACGTCATTTACCACTATACACTAACTTCCTCGTAAATAAATATAAAAATGAGTCATTTCTGAAACCTATTAAAACAATTTTGTCCTAAAAAAAGTTCAGAATTCTAGTCTGGGACCAAGTCTAACTCAAAAGTAATTTGTGTTAAATTTTTACGGAACATTAAATTACAATTACTCTAAAATCTGACAATGAAAACTTTATGGCGCTTGTCCTATTTTCCTTACGGACTTTTTATTACTACAGAAGCTTTGCAAATGAGATGAATTTACCTACCTGTCGTTTGTAGATTATGGAAATGGAAAATGGTCAATTGAACTTAATGATCATTAACAATGAGGGTTTGCAATTATGTAGGTCACAATATGTACAGGTAATAAATTACAGCGACCTATCTTATCACGAACACGTAGGTAAGTGGCTATAAACCAGTATAATCACGGTCCTGACATCAGTAATTATGTATGTAACCCAAAGGGGCGCGCCAACCCCGCGAGGCCTTTCGGGCCATTTTCATATCGAACCATACACGATAATTGTCCCGACATTTAAAACCGATATTCAAATAATGTTCATTCCCAGTTCGAAATCCCACACCCATTTATCGCAAAGTTACACAGAGAAATACATAAATTAACGCTCAAGTTCCCCGATCGCCAAATTGCTCACTCGGATCAGTTCGATACAATCGCTCCCTGATTGACAGCCCATTTTCGCTGTCAAATAATACTAGGACACTATGCCTTTCAGAGCTGACACAAGCGGGAAATTTACATTACCGTGGAGTGGAGTGGAGCCCTGGAGCCGACAAGTCGGTCGTATTCAAATTGACGTCATTAAGGCGGTTACACGCCGCTAAGACGAAAGCTTTCACTAATAACATTTACCTGAGCTAGAGTAACCTCGTGTGCGGCTTTCGAGCTAAGTCGGGAACTTGTTCATTAGTAAAGACGACGGCGGATATAACGACTTTTAGAAAAAAATATATATTTATTTTCATAAGAATTTCACTCAACCTTCACGCTACCTACAAGTTCCACATATCAGCAAAGTAATTTCCTGAGGAAACTAATTTACCAACATTCTCGATTATTATACTCATCGCATTGATTGACTCTCAGTGGCGGTATTGAGCCGAAGAATAAAAGAAAAGACATAAAGCCCTATAAATCCTTTCAGAACTCATAACAAAAGCGGATTAACTCGGTCTGTAATAACACATTGTGGTATTATCCGTCCGTGAAACCACTTTTTACTTAAAAGTAATTTCTCTTCGAGAATGAGAAACGCAACTTTTAATTAATATTCTCTTCGTATTTTATAACCCTTCAGCTTTCCTGTAATTCAATTTAGAGTAAAGTTATTAATTAGACCTGTCATAGGAAAAGCTGAGGATATTTTTTCACAACAAGTGACTAAATATAGTCGTGCAGAAAAATTGTTTGAAAACATTGTGACAGACAGTGACAATCATTAGTTGAACGACACCGTGGGGGCGTAAGATCTTTACATATAAATTGCCAATGAAGATTAACGGTTGTTCTATCCATGGAGCGGGATCTATAGAGCTGTGAAATTAAGAAAATTTCCATAACACGTCGCGGGGTTGAGTGTAGTGTAGGTACACAAACGGCGAGGTCGGTTGGCGTCGCGCCAGAGGCACCCGCTCCCGACAACTCGGGAAAACTCCCGGGAACCGCCGAGTCAATATTTGTGATGCCATTTAACTGTCCCACCACTCGCGTCTTGCGATATTTTATTGGTTGCTTATCTTTGCTAACTTTTAATTTCACGGATGAATTATTTGGCAAGGAAATTGATTAGACAAGAAAAAAGATACACGATTTGCTTTTCATTTGACGTTATATCGGAAGAATCCTAAACTGTTTATAAAACAAATAAAAAATAAGAAGAGAGGCGCGGTAAAATTACTCATATTTAATAAACTGAAGTCACCGTTAAACACAAATCCAACTATTTCACTAACAACCTGAATAAATCTTCAAAGTCGGAATAACTAATGATGTAAATATTTTAACAGCACGAGCGTGAAAGGAAGACCTTTTCTTGGGAACGGTTAAACTAACACCCGTATACAAACCAATCACTAGATAGCAACCGCTCTTTGAATTACGACGTGGCATTGTTTAATCTGTTTAATATTTAACAATATAACCTCGATGAAATCTCAGATACGCTAAAAGGTCAGATCACAAAGCTATTAAGCCCATTTAGTTGAGCCGCATACCGTTTATTTATAATCCTGAACCATAACATGTGAATTTAAGGGAATACGGAATCAGGAAATTTATATTAGATTGTGAGGCACCGAGCCCGCCGCAATTTAGCCTCGGGGATCCCAATAACTACATTTGACGCCATTTGTAGGTACACGGAACAGCCGCCTAGCCGCCTTGTTTATACCGCTGCCGGGTCGCCGACGGTCGTGCAGGCGATAACACCACCTTTATTGCCAATAACCACTACTTATTTTAGGGTATGAGATTTTGGTACGTGACACGGACGTGTTCATGGTATATTTTTAGTATTACTGGTAACGTGCGGTACCTATATTATATACTATTCTTGCAACATTTTCTTGATATTTTTGAAGTGAAAACTTCTTTAGGCGCGTTGAGCACTTTTTGAGTGAAGGAAAAACATTGAACACATCGTTACGTAACGTAACGTGCGGTTACGCTGCGTAGCCGTTCGTAGCACTCGTAGCATCCGCTACGGCGTAGCACCACATAGGCATGCGCGGGGCATAACCAGTGCTACGACTGGGGCGGGGCCTGTGTACTTTTTTTTACTTCTATCGGCAGTCACCAAAGACTGCTCTGATTTTTTTTTTTTTTTTTCAGATACCATGATACATTTTGACACTCAGCTTCAATTTTATCGGCTGTCTACAGTAAACATCGGATGTGATAATCAAAGTTCATAAAGAACACAAATTGTTGAAACAGGTACTCCTATAAGCAACAATAAATCTACCCTTCAACTTCATCAAAGTCGATCTCCAAATAACGTTCCTCATTAGCATTTGACACGTCGTCGTTAGACAGTGCACAAATTGCTTCAGCCACGCAGCATGATTAAGCGCCAGATTACCGTGAGATGAGGACGTCAATCGATTCCGCCAGTTGTCGAAACACATTGAATCACGTACATCGATACATCGCGCAAATCGATGCATCGAATCGGGCTAAGCTCGGAGATCAGCGCTCTTTCAACGTCACGTACACGATTCACCACTATACGCTGATTGGATATTCTTTGTGTATCTAGAAGCACCACCCTGAAGTCTTTTATTGGAATGTTTAGTGTAATAGCTGGTAGTATGTATAGTTATATTCTGAGACAAGGGTATTTTCCCATGGGTGTTGAGTTTGACTGAAACAAGACAGCAGCGTGCCAGGATTCTATGTAACTTGCCAGCTTTTGTGAATACAAGTAGGTAAGTACACTTATATTGTTCTACTTCTGGTTTTTATTTTACCAAGTTTCTTGTACCACTTAATAATATTGCTTTTCAAATACATTGAAAAATCCAATCAGCTGAAATGTTTTCTTCGTTTTTCAATCAAATAATTTCAGAAGACGTTGTGAGATTGTATGCTGCCTCAGAACTAAAATGACTTACTTAACTGAATATATTAAAACTTTCTCTTACTCCATGATAAGAATAGACAATCTATGAAAGCCTGTAAAGAACACGAAATACAGGACCGATGAGAATACAAAAGTAGCTGAATATTATGAATTCAGGATTATCTAAAGTATTTTACTTAACGAACTTATTCAAATAAGTAGGTCCATGAAAAAACTGTTTCGTAGACAAAGGCGGTCCTAAATAGCACATAAAATAATGTTAGTACTAACGATATAACAGTCATAGAAAACATAAGTTTTATGCTTCAATACAGACAGAGGAAAGTTTGCTGATTGTTTGCAATTAAATTACCATTTCAGGCTTCTGAAAGAATTGGAAAGTCAACACAACTAATCAGAAACTCTCCGACTTTTTCCCTTATTGTAATAAAAAACACAATTATAGTACGTTCTTTAACCTCCACTATCTATACATATAATAAATCTGTAGAAAAATCGTTTTTGTACATCGAAAATATTTAGAAAAAAAATTGCCAGGGTATTAAAGGATAAGCAACAGAACACATTTCCAGCATTTTTGGAATTTTTGTCTGTTTGTCTGTTTCGATGATCAAGCATCAAGTAAAATTTACAAAACCAATGTAGATAACTTTTATACATAAAAATTGTGTGTAACTTGGGGTAGGATTTAGTGTTTGTTTCATTGAAATCGGTTAATTCTATCAAAAGATATATGAACTTAAAGTTTTCAAGAAGAACTAATCATCAAATGTAAGATGACATGCAGCGACATCTGTTGAACTAAAATGGTACCAATGACTAAAAATGTGCTCACCACATAACTTTTAAATCGACTGACCAGCTTTAAAAAAAAATATATAGCATAATATACTTTAGCAGTTTAACATTTTGGTTAATATGGCGAAGTTTATCCATTTTCTGAATCGAATGACCCTCGCCCGTGTCAGTTGCCTCAAGATTGGTTTTTTAACCGACAAAACAAAACGAAGGATGTTCTCAATTCGACGCGTATTTTTTTTATATATGACCACGGAAAGCCGTGAGCCGTGGTTAAGCCGTGTGGTGTCCGGCAGAGTAGAATAGAACCAACCTATTACACTCACGGGTGTCGTTTATGGCGACTAATGTCTGAGGCAGAACACTTTGCGCCTCCGTAGACCAGAGAATGGGCAGCAGCGTTTTCTGTTAGTCTTTCATCACTGCGATCTCCAATCCGCCTGCCAAGCGTGGAGATTACGGCAAATTCCTCCCATCATGGGAGAGGCTTATGTCCAGCAGTGGACGTTATGGGCTGTTGTTGTGGTTGACCATGGATAACTTTTACAGGGAAGTCCGTACATGGTCCTTTTTTGTGAAAAGCATAGGTACATCTCAAAGTTGGTCCCATTTATAATTGAAAAATCGTATTTGGGCAAATTTCTTGCACCTTTGATGAGAACTTTCGACCTAGCTGGAGTATGACTGTCATCGAGTATAACGACGAGTAGCGACGTAAGGCTGTCGAGGCAAGCCCTTTTTTGAAAAAACATAAGTAGATTATTTTAGCGATTAATGCAAATATATCGAAGAAATTAAATTGTTACCCACTTGGATCTATATCCACTAATATTATAAAGCTAAAGAGTTTGTTTGGTTGGTTGAACGTGATAATTACAGGTGCGAATTAAAAAAAACTTTTAGTGTTGAATAGTTATCGAGGACGGCTATAGGTTATCTAACATCACGCTATAATTAAAAGGAGCGGAGCATCAATGATAAGTGTTGCAAAAACAAGGAAAATTTATTTCTTTTGAAAGCTTCCTTTGCGGGCGCTGCATAAACGGTTAAAGTTACGCAACAATCATGTATTAGGGAATTGTCCGTTTTAAAACGTTCTAAAAAAATCCGCGATAGCATTATGTCTATCTTTTAAGGTTGACTCACACTCTCTCTAACCCTCTTTCTCTCATGTGACGCAGACGAAGTTGCGCGGGTTAGCTAGTTTATAAATAAAACTCCAAAACCGCGATTTATACATGAACAGAAACAATTTCCGACCAGGCAAAACAACTCGCGCCAGCCAACACTTGCTACATAGGTATTTAATTAAACAATTCCAAGAATCTCCGTATCCAAGGAGCAAGTTGTGTAGCCAGAGGCGTTCGATCCGAAGTGAAATTAGCTGTTAAACAGGCGGTCGTGCCCAAGCCTGGCTTTCATTAATTAAGTGGTAATTCAAACGGCTCGGATTCCTAGGAGGCACTTAACGTAGCTAGTTACAGTGGCCACTTTATGTGAGTGCGTGCATAATGTACGACGGCTGTCGAAGAGGTACAGTCGCCACAGCATCAAGTTACTACGAACTGTCTTTACTCATTCGATTTTGAACTTAACCGTCAACATTTTATGGTTAAAAATCATTCGGAGAAAGGGCTTGGAAGATTTTTGTGAAGCCTGGCTGGCCTAATTTCAGCATTTTTTTTTAAAGTGTTGGTCACGCATAAGTCTGCGGTTCCACTGAGGCGGAGCGGAGCAGAGCGGAGACGAGCTGTGCCGCGATCACGGAGTAAATACAAAGAGGAGATGGCCTAATTAGATTTCCTTAGGAAACAACGCGTGACACTTTACTATTTTAATAAATTACGCATAAAATTACTTACAAATGAAATGTGATGCCATCCATAGCATCAGAACGTCTATCCGAGTAATTTTTACAAGACAAAACACAACACTTCATTCTTTTTTTCGTCTAGCGCGAACAATGCTGTAAAATGGGAACGTCCACAAAGTTGTGCACAGGACGAACGCCAACAATACACTGACTAAGGCCACGCCCACATGATGACGTCAGGACCTAGTTGAGAATCACAGTGCACAGTTGCTTAGGCCATCTCCTCTTTGTATTTACTCCGTGGCCGCGATTCACCAATCACATGACAGAGATGTGGATTTCAAGCCATGTGATTGGTGAATCGCGGCACAGCTCGTCTCCGCTCTGCTCCACTCCGGCTCAGAGGAATCGCAGCCTAAAACCTATATTAATCGATAGCTGGTATCAATACAAAGAAGTTTTGTATTATACAAAATGTTCTAAAGTGTCACGTTTCCGAGATATGAGCTATCAAAGTGGACGTCCATTCACTCATGGCATCTTCGGCACATTGAAATCCCTTTAACAGTTTGTAGGAGGTAACCTGACGTGCTGGCGACTGTACACTATCGAGCGATGGACACAGTCCGTATTGTGTACATCTTGGCTGAACTTGTTTGTCAAATAGGTACACATAGGCTAATCTTGACTGCGATCTTGTTCTGTAGTAACCTGGCTTTTGACTGTAAACTCAGTTGAATTTTGCTTGTTTGGTTAAAAAAAGAAATCTTACCTATTACTACTTGAATACTGATATTGAATTCATTTTTTTATGATTTGATATCGCCTAATTTCTGGTTTGGTATATATAGGCTATTGCTATCTTTTTCTCTCTAATAAAACGAGAAAGACACGGACGTAATTTAGAGCTGTCAAATTTAATTCGAACTAATATTTCCATACAAATGAAGGGTGCACGTAAAAACATGTCGACTAAGAACACGGTGAAGCGCAAGGCATAAACTAGTTTGACATCTCTAACTTAGTTCATAGCTATATCCGTCCTTTTCTCGCACTGTATTTTAGTAAAAGATAGCAATAGCCTAAATTAAGTTTAGTTTGTGCACAACAGAATCGATACCATTACTTATGTACTTATTTACAAGAATTATTAGGCCGCGTAAATTAAACATAATTGAATGTCTTCCGTAATTCCAAACGGAGTAATCTCCATTTCGATTATACGGTCAACTGAACACTTTCAAACATTTATTTTGAAAAGCATTCCCAGAATTTGGATCACCCTTTTGAAAGCCTGTCGTAAAATCCTTGACTCAGGTACGTACTGGAGATATGAATATTCCGAGGGCGTAGAAAACTGATAGTTTCCTCAAGAGATCGGTTACGAAGACGACGAAGGAACCTATTATACCTTTCTTGCTTTACCTCCTTACCCTATAACAGTTAATTGAATATTTGACCAGGTAACTGAAACCAAATACGAACGGAGCTTGAAACTTTTATTGACCCATAAAACTGCAAGGAAGCACAATTTATAATACTTTTTTTCATTAACGAGCTCTGCGCTGATTGAGAAACGTACAAAAATAAAAACTAGGAACATTTCATCATCTGCCTAGCCTTTTCCCAACTATGTTGGGGTCGGCTTCCAGTTTTACCGGATGCAGCTGAATACCAGTATTTTACATGGAGCGACTGCCTATCTGACCTCCACAACCCAGTTAGTACCGGGTAATACGATACCCCTTGGTAAGACTGGTTGTCAGACTTTCTGGTCACTGACTACCTGTAACGACTGTCAAAGATCTACAAATGACAGCCGGGACCTACGGCTTAACGTGCTTTCCGAGGCACGGAGAAAACTCGGTATGTAATGGGTGGTCACCCATCCACAGACCAACCTAGGCAAGCACGGCTTAACCTAACGATCGACCCGAGCGGCTGTTATTATTTAGCCACGAGCTCCTCCATTTCCAGTTAATTAAAATGTTCCAGGGAAAATGTTAAAAATCAAGTTTCTACGAAAAAAGTCTTAATTAGTATTTTTCAGTTGAGACAGTTTCGATCCTTATGGACTAACTAATTTCCCTATTTTCAGTCGCCACACAGCTACCCTTTGCTCTCGGCAGCAAATTTTATTCAGACCACGTGGCACTTTTATGTGTAAAAGCATCCAATAGAAAGAATAGAAAATAGATCGCAGACATTTACCTCCCGCCGGGACAGAGACACACCACACAAAAGCGCTGTCTTATTCTCTCATTTAACTTCTAAAATGTAATTAAGAAGAACAGCTTAAACTAAGCACATGTAATTATAAACACCCTTGCCAAGAGGAATATTAATATTGTGTTCTTAGTCCTCAAAGTAATAGCTTTGC
The DNA here is from genome assembly GCA_905147715.2 of Xestia xanthographa. Taxonomy (NCBI): domain Eukaryota; kingdom Metazoa; phylum Arthropoda; class Insecta; order Lepidoptera; family Noctuidae; genus Xestia; species Xestia xanthographa. The sequence continues at coordinate 9,063,590 of LR990655.1, forward strand.
GTGCGCGACGCATCACCGCTCTTGAAATTGAATGTAAACACAGGTCCGCCATTTTATCACACCACGTACTTGTGAATACTGGTCCTCTTTGCTTACTTAAATATGTATAATTAATTAATATTTGTTGAAGACTACTATTCCAAATTTAAACAAAAGAGTTAGAACTCAATTGTTACCTTTAACTTTAGGGTCCCAGCCGTGCCCAAATGGGCACGGTGCATTGTTATTTTAATTGTGTCTGTAATTGCGGGTATTGAAGTATTAAACTTTAATATTGACAGAACTATTGCCATCTGCACTATTACTAATAACATCAATTCGTAGAAAATTGTATTCAGTGATGAAATCCAAGTTAAAAGTTGAGAAAGACGTACTAAATCTAAATTAATCAAAGCAAGCTTTTCTACTTTACGTTACGTTAATGCCTTAAGACTAACACCGTGTCCTTATTCATTGTAAAATTATCTTCTAATGAGGATAAGGTATCGTATCGTAGGTAATATAGGACTCTACCCACCGTCTGCTGTTAGCTGGTGTTATGTAAATTGGCAGGATTACCTTTATCGCGTTACACCCTTAAAGCTAAGACGTGATCTTGCCCGAGGCGATATAGTTAAAGAGGTTATTATAATATTTATAATGGAATATATGGTTCACAGCTTTAACAGAATTTACATCTCATCAAATTCTGACGCACACGTGTCAAAATCTGAATAATATAACAATTATCGCAGTAACGAGAGGATAAACGACGCGAGTTTATGAAAATGAACACTTTGGTTTCATGTCAGATGTGTATTTTGTGTTTTTTTTTCAGTAATCAACAAGACTGTGTCTGTGTAGTATAATACTACAAAAAAAACGGGCTACTGAAAAATCAAGTTCTAATTAAATTCGGGGTTTACAAGGTAAAATCGACTCCTCCTATTGTTGAAGTCGGTTAAAATGTAGCCTATAATGTTACCCGGGCCATCATAACCAATCGATTGACACCTTATTCATCAAAATCGAATTAATAGTTTAGGCGCTACAGGGAACATACGTAAATACAAACATACATACATTGACTGCTAACCCTTTCTTTCTAATTTCTAATCGGGTAAAAACGAATTTATTTATAGAATACGCAATAAGCATCCAATCAAATTACGTTCAGTCAGCAGCAATAAACAAACACTCTCTCATGAAACTATTTTGATAGGAAAGCAAAAAAAATAAAAGATTTCCATTTATTTTATTTGCGACCACATACGGCCAAATTCAACCAATATCTGTATGTTTACGGATGACAGCAATTAAGGGGCGCATGTTGTTTGCGTCCGGCGTCCGGCGTCCGGTGTCAAGTGTCGGACACGGCGTGGCGTGTCACCCTGCGCCCCGCACCCCGCAGTTCCGTCCCAACCAACCGTCATTTATTGCCTACCTTACCTTTCCACTATATTTTTTAAAATAGTTTCCCTAATTGAAAAGTTAATATTGAATGTGTTTTTAAAACGTATGCGTTCAATTACTGCCCGTGAACACTTGGAGCTGTAACATAGCTACTGCGACTATCAAATTAACTAGAGTGGAAAGAAAAATTCATTTGAAAGTAGAGAATGTCGTTGGAACTCTCTCCAAACTAATGCACGTTTATGGTTATCTGGCAGCTGGAATTGCACGGAAATATACCCATTATTTGCTAAATTATTGCTTTAATAATGGTGTTTTGAAACAATGTTTTGAGCAAAATATCGTAATAACCCTCGTATAGCCACTCGCTACATTTGCGCGATCAGATCGGCTGCGATACGCATCTATTGATTTTCAATAAGCCCTGTTTAGTCGTTGTGCACTGTTCGCTAAATACTCGTAAGTATTTTGTAAAGCTTGCTTTACGACAATATCTACCGACTAAAACTCTCGTACAAAAACAAAAATAGAAAACTTAAAGATAAGATCGTGGGAATGAAAACATAAATTGGAATGAGGAACAAATTAACGTAATTACTTATTTAAATTTGTTACAACTCAAATGAAAAAGCTTTAAAAGTATCTTCTATTAATTAAATGAATCAGACGAATAATGATAAATATGTAACCAAAACAATATTTGTACACCAATTTCATTGGTAGGACATAGAGCTCAACTAAATTGTATGAATAAGACCTTTATTTCAATATCTGTGTTCACAAATAAAGATGATTTGATTTGAAAACTAAAAATATTGTACACCTTATAGGTATGTTACAGCGATCTTTTATTTCACCTGTGACAAACAATAAATGAATTTGAATTTGAGAATGATTGTGGTACGAAGATGGCTAAACCTCGAATCGGATCAACGAAAGGGTTCCCATAACTGCTATCTTCGCGGAGACTTTTGAAACTGCGACGAAGGACATTATATTTTAGGGCCGGTTTAAGTGCCTCATAAATTTTGATGAATTTTAAAGTGATACTTAAAATCTAAGTATCTAATAGTCCCTTAATTGTATGATATAATTTTGCTTCTAAGTGGACAGGCGTGTTTTGAATCGTAGAGTTTTCTTTTTTCTTTGTTACGTCAACACCTCGATATTGGAATCCATACGTTACAGTTACGATAGCGTTAACTGTCGAAATGTGTCCAATATTGCTCACACTGTGCGTACATCTAATACGTGTTGCGACAACGAATACGAGCATTTTTCTAAGCCCGAAATGATCGCATAAAACTACGAAATTGCTCACATTTTTTTGCCAAATCATTTCGATTTCGGAGCAAAAAGAATGTACATTATTTTTGTACCTTTTCCATTAGGTACACAAACTCACAAAGAAATACAACAGTATGTGGATATTACATACATTATTAAAGTTACGCATATCCCATGGGTGCACCTACGCAGAAACTACACGAAGAACGGCACGTGCTACGGCCTACGAAGCTACGATACGTACATTATTTGCTTCGCCCACGTTTATAGGTCTTGTTGGTACCGTTACTATTATCATAGGATTTATTTTAAAATATTTTCTTTGTATACCTACCTACGCACAATGACGTATTATATATAGACACGTCATGAACCAACATCACGGCGCTTAAATACGGCGAAAATACTAGAACTAGTTATAAGCGTGAAGAAAGAGAAAGAAAATATGACACCGAACGGCGGGATGCCTGTTGCGAGAGGGAGATAAATATACATCTTCAGTCACGTCACAAGATTTATTAAATTATAAACAAACGTAGCGTCGCGCGACAGGTTGGTGCGTAACTAAGCGCGATGTGGCCAATTGGCTTCATTTCATGTTGTCATTTTAGAGTGCGGACAACGTATCTATAGTTTATATATCATTGCCTACGCACCTCTTTGTTGGTATATACTTTTGCTAGTCTAACCTTCCGTAACCAGCAGGCCGACCTACTACTATTGATTCGAAATATTTTGTACTAGCTTCCGCCCGCGGCTTTACTCGTATTTATTATATTTTTACACAATTTACCCCGCATTTACCACATTTAACCCGCCTGCCTTCAAAGCAAGAGTGAACAGGCATCTTCTGGGCACGCTCGTTCCATCATAGATCTCATCCATCGCTTTCCATCAGGCGTGGAGGCGTCGAGGTCAAGAGCAGGCCCATATTGTAATAAAAAAATAAAAAACAATTTAAAAAAATAACACAATTAAGGTATTATCCAGCTTTCTTACTGCTCAGTATTATCAAAACCCGAGGCCCTACCACGAGTTTTGTCCCTTTATAATATTTAAAATCCAAATTACGTAAATGGCTAATTGATAATTGTTTTATAGTGCAAAAGAATTTCTTGAAATAAAAAGTAACAGATAGATACTGAGCTCTACTGAGTTCTACATAGTGTTTTATGTTGATATTTATGTATTTTTTATTTTTTTTTCATTAATTATAAACATCTATTTTTGTTAATATTTCGAAAGGGTAAACGAATCCTAAATTGTAAGTGTTATTAAGTATTATTACCTAGTTATATTATTATATTAATAATTAAACAAATTGATGATTGGTATTAAAATTCTATGTTAAGTTTTAGTATTTGTACGTCATTCTAAGGCGAAATATGAAAGTTCACAACCCTATTTATAAGACCTTCATGTACCTACCATGTTTTTATACAAATAAAATTATTTTATTCTGACACATTTTCACGTCTATAATATTAGTAAGATGGAATACACGAGCAGTCTAAAAAAGGTCAATCCTACTTGCCCACCTACACACCTACATATATGTGTATCTATATCTATACTTCTATACTAATATTATAAAGAGGTAACATTTGTTTGTAAGTTTGTATGTAGGGGGTAATCTCCGGAAGTAATGAACAGATTTCAAAAATTCTTTCACCATTAGAAATCTACATTCACCCTGAGTAACATAGGCTATATTTTATCCCTGTACTCCCACGGCAACGGGAACTACGCGGGTGAAACCGCGGGACGTCCGCTAGTATTTTATATGTTGAAAAGTCACATTATTCGTCTTCTACCGCGGTTCACTTGCTAGCCGAGGTGGGTAACCGATGATGGATCACACAATTTATATGGAATTCGTATTGGTATAGGTACTACTCCGTTTAAAGGCTATCATAGCTCAGTGTTTGATGGATTGTTCTTCGCAAACTATAGATTATCGCGGCCGCGCATAAATGTGTTGTGTGAGGCTTTTCGGGGATATTGTTTTCCAGATACATTTTTTTTTTCGTCTTTCAAACATGGGAAGGTATGCCGTACAATTTAATATTCAATAGCCCCATTGGATTTTGTATAGGTGCCTACCTAACCCTACTTCTATGTAGCTATTAATTTTAACCATGTCATACCAAAAATGATAAATTTACTAAAAAATAACTTTGAAAATGTTCAGTGTATTTTGATGTGACCCATTTTCACACCATCAATATTGTTTCATCAATATTTCAGTTTGGGAATAAAATAATTTATTTTATGCAACAGTGCAATGTACCGTTCTATATTAAATTGAAATCAATATCTACGTATTAATAATTATAACGGATTCAGTGGAAATTCGTAACACAGGTATGGGTATTGCAAATTTCCTGTTCAATGCATGCAAGTCATGCAATTTTCTCGGGAAAATCTACCAGGTTCTCCACTCCAATAAAGCAGTGCCGTCAAACAGACACGGCTTGTGTTGGCACACAATAGTTGGCAGGGAGGTGGGACCGCTCCACACCGCACATGACACGAATAAAACGTGAAGGCAAGAGTTAAACGAGGGTTAAGTGCTCCGAATATAAATAAATTACCTTAAATGTAATATTTTCGGGGAACATCAGATAATTTCAAGGAATTACATAGTTCTGGTCGCTGATTTAGAAAAGGGTTTTAGGAGGACCCATTGTGGTTCGTTGTTGTGAATAAGTTAGGTTTGTGGTTTCAGCCATGCGTAAGTCAATTTTATATTTCGTGTTAGACCTAGCTTATAAGATCAACCTGATATTTAGAATTTTCTTTTTCTACTACAAAAACTACTTTTACAGTAGGCAAGTTTTCCTACCTAATCGCAAAATAGTTGCCCTTGTTTCTACATTATTATTTCTGTGAAAAGGGAATATGCATGAACTCTTTTTATTTATTAAAAATGCCTTGTATTGACCCTTATAAACATTGTGATACACTTGTTTTAGTTGCTACTACATGACTTATTTTACAATTTACTGTTTTAGGTAGCATGTTTTTGGTGAAACGAACGCAGTGATAGTACTGTATTTTATTTATTTAAGTGAAGAAAAAATTATTTGCAAATTCCCTATTGGAATCTAAGACCTTCCCCTCATTTTCCAGTTTGGTAGGTATACATTGGGTAGTTTATTTACCTAACTACCTGTATTTGAGAGAGAATATTAATAACTCCAGTCACAACTGAGGGACCAACTTGAGTCAGCTGAAACCACTAAAACCAAAACAAGTTCTTAAACGAAGCGAAAAGATATGTTTTAATCTGGCTTCATACGGGTTCCGATACCCGTATCTATCGTATACGACGAAACCGTATCAGATTCACGAACACACACATTTCCACATCTGTAAGGCTGAATTTCCAACAGAGATCATGAGCGAGGATGCGAAGCGAGGGATGCTTGTGGATGTGGAACTAACCAATCACAAAGCTAGAATACCTCAACCTGTGTACAAGAAGCGATATTATTGGTTAGTTTCACACACATCCCTGGCTACGTATCCTCGCTCATCTCTGGTGGAAATGCAGCCTTAGGCCCAGCGCACACCGCTGGAGGCGCCACGGAGCGCATTCGAAGACAACAATTTAATATAAACCTTAACTACCTTGATATACGGTCGCGCGCATGCTCTTGTGTAGCTTGAGGGCGCTCCGAATACCGCGTGCCAATCAATTCTTATATTGAGGTGTGCGCTGGGCCTTACAGTTGCTGACTAGAGTAGATGACAATAAAAATCTAAATAGTCCGTTAGATAGATTTCCAAAAAATATTGGACACATTTTTTTTTCTCGTAAACTAAAAATGACGACGATACAGTGCTTCGAAAACTCGTGTGACGTCACATTTGAGTTCATTTTTTACTCAAATATGATGTCACAAGCCCCAACTCATGATCTTTGACAAGTTTTATCTACGTCAATTTTTATTAATTTGATATAACAAAAAACACGTATCCAATATTTTTCGATAATCTAACTGACGCGGACGGACTAAACAGAATCATATTTTTTAGTCAGTCATCATCCTTATTGTGAATGTGTGTATGTTCGTGAATCTGATACGGTTTCGTTGTATACGATAGATACGGGTATTGGAACCCGTATGAAGCAAGATTAGAACATTTTCCACTAACTCTAAAACATCTCTCTGCATGCAGGTGGAACGCCGCCTAAAGTATAAACAGTATCTCCCTGCTTATACGGCAAGTTTATCTGCAACAGATAGCTGGGCGGTATTCAAAACGACATCAGCGGCTCAATTTCGGGTCGATTCTTAAGATCTCATTTTCCTCCGAATAGCCTCTCAAAGTAATGGCGTATCGTTAAAACTGCTTCCAGCCATTCTCATGTCTTTGAATTAATGAAGTGTAATAAGCCAAGAGATAAGGAAGCCTCTAATCCGACGATGTGACCCACTTTATAAATAAAGAGATTAAGTAAATCGTACAGTAAGATAAAAAGGTCTACTGCCTAATATCTTGTACACAGTGTGACAAAATCAACATTAAGGGACAGTTTCCTCGCACAACATACCGTTACTAACTATTACCTAATCCAATACACCTTAACCTTCATTAAATTAATCAAACAAGGAGTTCGGAGTCTATTTCACAGTAACCAGGGACTTAATTGGCTATTAACCCCGTATTGTTCTGCGCTATTAAATAACCTTTAAAATAGGTATGAGATACTCGTTACTTGGAACTTAACGCGTCGCTTAACTTTAATGAAAGAACCGACTAAAATAGGCGATCGATACCGGACACACCTCGCAGGCGGTGGACAGGCAATACATAACGATAATAAAGCCGCACCTCGCCTTATTCCACTAATAAACCTGATTATGTCCGACCGAGTGCGCGATGCCCGTATACCGACACGCTCCGGACACACAATATAATCATATCGCATTCAGCGTGATATCTCAGATCATATCTTCCCTTTGAAATGGGAAGTAGAGCGAGCCTAGCCGCATAGAATAGAATAATAGATTTTTCATAAAACTACCCTACATAGCGTGAATGGAAATTCGCAACAAAATCCGTGACAGCGCCAGCGCCCGCCCCGTTCGGCCGCGGGACTAAATTGAAAAGCTTTTGAAAGCCTATCGCCCGAGCCTATTTTCGTATCGGCACTGATCAATGAAATGATTTTGCAGGCAGTGCAAATATTCTTTCACATATGTTTCCAGTAAGCGATATATCGGTGGAAAACGATGTATGAGGACACATTGCTCAAAAGTGATCACCCTGCCTCGTCAGTTATTTCAGTGGAGTTTCAGCGTAATGGATCAGATGAGAGTGTTCTCGGAAATTGCAAACAAACGCAAGTCATGTTGCGTGTACCCCCGATGTGTTCTGCTGCGTAAAACCCTTTTAAATATTTAGACGTAAGTGAATTTTCTTGGAAAGAGAAAGTGATCATACTTTTCGTAGATCCTAAAAAGCATGTATTGTACATGTTGTGAAAGTTCGCTCTTGGAGCTTTTCTTTTCACCTTTGTGTAATAGAAAGGTGGCGTCCTGTGTTCTATGAAATATTATTTTAACATTAACTTAAAGCAGTGGCAGCCTAGTGGTGTAACCGTCTGACTGGCAAGTCATAGGTCTCGAGTTTGACACCTAGACGCGCATATCTGATATATATGCGTATTTTATAATTATCATTTGCGGTGAAGGAAAACATCATGAGGAAACCAGCATGCCTGAGAGATATTTCTCGACGGGCTGAAAGGACAAATTCAGAGGCCCATGGGCAGCATACAATCTCTGACACCAAGATAGGCATTAATCACACGATAGAAGACAAAAACCTTCTGTATATTTTTATTATTAAGACATTCATGTAATTCTAGGCGATGCGGTAATACCTAATAGGGTTACCCTCCAATTTTAAAACTTCATAAGCTTTTTCAAAACAGCAAACCCGTATAAACACGTACATTACAAACTAACTCCGTTCCGTATCCTGTTTATTACAGTTCTACAAACTACCCTGTAAGGCCCATATCAATAGAGTAGTCGTCGACGGGAGCGAAATTGTCAAAGGTAAAGTACAAACCCTCAACTACAAAGCGCATTAGCATCAATTTACATAAACGGATTGGAGTTCTTAGTCCAGTCTGATTTAAATAATAGATGGCTACTGTGTAGCGGACTGAGAAGTTTATACAAAAGACGGCACATCATTTTGTTAACATCCGACTTTCCCGCGGACAACGGCCGCCTTTTTATGGCGAGATTAATAGATTATGACCTCGATCAAGCACGTTGTGGCCTCGATCAAGCGTATTGTGGCCTGTCTTTGATAGAAATAAATGACACGACAAATATATTTAGAGCGTGTGTGTATATCAGCTTGTAGTTTGTTTTTTAATTTAATGGAATGGTAATTTCACAGGTTGTCGGTCTATCTTACATCTTTTGGGGGTCGAATTGTAATTACTATCAATAATACCTTACAAATCTCTCGATCGTACTGCCTTATTGTTTCTAAGGTCTCAGATTGGCTGAAAGTTATTCTATGCTGACTCATTTCTTTACTTTTGTAAAAATAAAAAAACAAGTTTTAAGTGACTTAATAAACCTATTTTGTATGTAATAAAGTGAGACTTTTATTATTAGTGTTGCAAGTTTTTAAAAGAGGTTTACTTGAAAACGCCTTAAGTACATGCCGTTTCAGCTTAAAAGAATTAGAGGCAAGCCATTTACCCAATAGAAAAAGAAGTTAAAGAACAATAAACCTAATGGCATCGCTACATTATTTTGGGAAAAGTGGCCAGTTATGCATAGTTTTAGAAATGAGTTCGGGAATATAATGACAACTAAGTACTGGTCACATAAAGTCAACAAATTTTGCAAGCCATTTAAAAAAAAAAACAACAATAAAGAAAGAACAAATAGACATCACACAACTTTTTTTTTATTGAAAACGCTAACCAAAAAGGTTTATTGATCATAACAAGCATGTTCATACAATATTTTTTCGATATTTGGTATTCCGACACAGTGAATTGATTTTGGTATTTGCTTTTTAATGATGATGAATGATGATGTCTACTTATATAGTATTTTTCATTTTGCCATAAGTGATCAAAATCGACTGAAATAGGTAAGAAAGCAATCACACCGGTCATGATTGTAATATCCACGCGAAGTTCTAACTAATAAACTTTTATTTTAGCGCGAACTCTTCGCGAGACAAATTGGTCCACCCGGATTCTCTGGAGAAATTACACGAAGAGAAGTCCAAGAGTTGTAGTGTTGGGCACCCTTGTTAACCGTACTTATAGAAACTAATGAAGAAAAGTCCTGTATTTCGACTAATCTGGTCTTAGTCCGACCCTTCAGATTAGTATTATTGCTTAGTTCTGTAAAAATACTTTCGCTGCTAAATACTATTTGAGAAAATGAGTGAGAATAATATTCGTAGCACAAAAGCGTAATTTGTCGATATTAATGTCAACGTAAAATACTAACGTTATCCGATTTTTTGGATGAAAACAGTTAATGGACCATTATTCACACTGGTATTCCAGGAATTGGATATTTCAGTATTGTCAATTTGTTGTTATGTGGTGCTATAGTATATCAGTCATTTAACTAGGCGGCTAAGAATGTCGGGCTGCGGCAGCCATTTTTAAGCGCATGGATGCTGGGCAGCCTAACTAGTTTGCGCAGGCAGAGCCACACGGCCACACGAAGCGAATGTACGAGTATGTGGCTACCTTCGCTTCCCGCGTACGTGCTTAGCAGCCAGACGTCTAACGGCCAAGTTACGCACGGGTAGTTAGCTTCGATTTGCATAAATATTTAAACAAATCATCTGCTACGTCCTGCGACCCATATGATCCGCGCTACGAAACAAATGCTGGAAAATAAATTTAACCAAACGAAAGTCTCCGTGTGCATCCTTTATAGCAGTGGACGGTCAACTTTATTTCGTGTATGATGTATGCCATACACGGCGTATGGTATGGACACACTTATCCAATCGCAATCACTTTGAAACAACCCACATCAATATTATTTATAACAAAATAGGATGACAGCTTTCAATATCCACCTATACCAACGCCTACCAAAGAGTAATATTAAACTTCACAGAATTAATCAAACGTTTTGTTTTACTTTAAAATATATTACCCTCATTTTATTTTTCAGCTGAACTTTCAATTACAATCGGAAATGGCCGAAAGAAATATAATTTGGAATTTTTCCTCGCAGATAAATGGCTGTTCGCAAGTTTGTGAGTTACAACAGTGAGGCGGATTCAACTTTCAAGGCTGGGAATAAATTGACGTCATTTTGTGAATTACAAGACGTGAATCGTCGAGCACGTGGCGTTGTGGATTCACACACAAAGTAGCCTTTTATTTTATTGTACTTAAATTGTATCAATCTAAAGTCTGCTTTATTTATAACTAGCTGACGTCCCGCGGTTTCACCCGCGTAGTTCCCGTTCCCGTGGGAGTACGGGGATAAAATATAGCCTATGTCACTCAGGGTGAATGTAGCTTTCTAACGGTGAAAGAATTTTTCAAATCGGTTAATTACTTCCGGAGATTACCCCCTACATACAAACTTACAAACAAATGTTACCTCTTTATAATATTAGTATAGATTTCAACACTAGCGACCCACCCCGGGTTCGCACGGATGCAATGGAGCACATACATATAAATCCTCATGAATCACTGTATCTATTGCTGAATTAAAATCCGTTGCGTAGTTTAAAAGATCTAAGCGTAGGTACAGACAGCGGGAGCGACTTTATTTTATACCATGTAAAGATGTCTAATTTGATTCATAAAGTAGGCTTTATGAATCAAATTAGACATCTTTACATGGTATAAAATAAAGTCGCTAAAAGTCGCTAGTCAGTAAAGGTAGGTAACTAATATGATAGGTCATATTAGTTACCTACCTTTACTGACTAGGCAACAGCAGGTTTTATACAGCCTCACTAATCTACGCTAGACAACAAATATCAAATCAAGAAGCTTGATGAGATCAAACTTATGTAACTGGGGCACTTGGTATTCGAGTCACAAATCCGGTGGGGTCCGATGTAACCCCACCCTAGCATGATCGTAGGCCTGGGATCTTACGGACGTGATGTGCCGCGGGTTAAAATACAGCGCTATGTTGAGGGAAAGAAGGTTCACTTCAAAATGACATCAGAAAAATTAAAACATTTTTTAATTTTTGTTAGCCTATTCGTGTGTCCAACTGCTGAGCAAAGGCCTCCCCTTTCTCCTTCTAACCCACTCTGTCCTGTGCAATATCTGCAGGCTTAGCCAAGTTGACAATCTACAATCGTTAACGTTAGTAGAAAACTAATCAAATGTATGGGAATGTCATCATTTCAACGTTAAATCACGTGACCAACACAAGCGAATAGAAAATACGTAGACAAGTTTACATCGTTCAAAATGATAGAATAGAATGTTATCATTTCTACAATGTTGATCGCTATACTCTTTAAAGTGTAGGTTTTTTCTACAGACATTAGAGAACGAGCGATCGACTCAGTCGTGTCAACTTGGCTACCAATTTAGCGCTTTCTACAATCGCTTACGCCGAGGCGTTTACGATTGTAGAAAGAGAATGGATACGAAACGTTTGTAACTTGGCTAGGCCTACTGGCCATGTTCGCCCCGCAAACAAGATAAGATCGTCACAACAACCTTCGCCGCGGTCTACCTCGACGGCGATTTTAACAGCAGATGTGTTGTCATATTGAGTGTCATGCGGTCAGTTCTCCACTGGGTTAACTCTTTGTAAACGGTAGCTCATTGTAGGCTATCCAAGTTCAGGTATTTGCGTCTCTTCAGGCGATTCAGGGTGTCAGGAATAGTGAACTGCATTGCTAGTGGGTTTGCACGGTGTTGGAAGGATAAGCAAAAAAACAAAAGACGTTGGCTACATCCACCGACCCGCAGTAGGCCGTGTGGTGGACGACAGCCCGCTCCCACTCATAGGGAACGTTGGTAATAGGGTTGATTATGCTTTAAAAAAAATTGGTTGCCTGTAAAGTCGGTATACGGGCGAAAGTTTTACGTGACAACGACTTTGAGTGGTAAAATAATTTTAATGTGAATATTCATTCGTATAGTAGGAAGAAGGATGAAACTAACTGTGCTCGAGTGGAAGGGACGCGTGCCTTTCACTTTTTATGTCTGTCTCTCTCGCTCTTAGGCGGGCTAACCATGCCCGAGTGGAAGGGACGCGTGCCTCTCACTCGCTCTCATTGTGAGCGCATAACGTGAGCGGAGCGTAACGCAGTTTCTTGAAGTGTCACCCGGCAAACCAATTTATAAGACGTTGTCACGTCAAAACGTAATTAATATTTACCTTTTTAGTAGGTAACTTCAGTAGGTACATATACTCCTATGTAGTGAAACATAAGGTTGCATGTAAGTTCCCATTAGATTATGTCCAATGAATTATGGCCTTGGAGTAAGTGACTTTGGGAAGCTAATTGCATCATGACACGCGGTTTCGTTGCAACCTTTGGCAAAAAGCCAAATAACTATTGTCTTCATCGAAAATATTTTTAAAGGCTGACGCACATTTGAGCGGGTCGCACCGGAACACAAAAAATCATACATTTTGTATGAACCATCGTAGACTCGAAATTGAGTTTAATGAAATTGGATGTGCTGAAGTCAGATGAGGTCATAATAACAAGTAACCAAACTAATTTAAGAAACGAACAAAGTAACTTTCGACACTTGTTTTCTTGGTTGTTCGTATTTGCAAACTGGAACAATTCTTTTAACAACTTGATAGTCTAGTCCACATAATATATAATGTTTCCACTGTTTGGACACAGGCCTCCTCTCTATTGAGATCTCTGTATAACCGTAGAACTTACAAGATCCATAAATGAATATAAAAGGAGCGCCTGTACAAGGGTCTACTGGAATTCCCTTCCACTTGACGACGCTGCCCGACGCACCTCCGTTTACGACTGTAGCAGTCACTACAAAATGCGATTCCGTTTTATTATCGCATTTATGTAGTTAATACAAAAATGTTGTGGAACAGTCGGACGTAGTTTATTTTGAAATTTATTTCCGTGTTTAGTTTTCGGGAATATTTACGCATGTCACTAGCCCGCTTAGCATGAACGCCGCGCGCCGTAGACACGAAAGAGAAACGACAAGTCTTTTGTTTATCTGTCATTGAATCGACAAAATGACAGATGAACAAAAGATTTGTCGAGTCTCTTTCGTGTCTACGGCGTTCATGCTAAGCGGGCAGAAGTTCTGCGCAACTGCTGATCATATTCCGTGACAATATATGAAAAAGACAAACAATGGGTACCCACTTCTTCAACGTGTTGACCCAAATATTCACTGACCCTCAAAGAGGCTGATGTTGTCAAAGTCGGCTCCGCTCAAAGGCAGCCCTTGTGAAACATTTTTAATGGGATAGATATGCTTGGAGACGTCAGACTTGCAATTTAGTGCAATGATTGTGCAGTCAATCATATCAGGAGTCTTTGGAATAAAGGAGAAAGTCGCAATATCGTATTTATGCTGTGTTAGAATAATTTTGTATCACAAACAAGCCTTAGTAGAGATCAATAGGGTACCGATTGCTTTTTCATTTTTCCTTTCGCACGTCTGCTGGTAGAAAATTCTTTTGAAATAAGCAGTGCCTTTGTACACAAAGTTATGTTGTTTTCTTATGTTCTCTATTGTGTATACGTAAATGATAAAAATATAAAGGGTGTAAAACACCTCTTAACGAAGCCGAAAGGCAATTAAATTTAAATTTTCGTACCCGTGTTCTATTACGATGAATTGTGACCATCCACCATCTTTGTTTAAGCCACTTTTTTTGTATATTTTTTTCATAATATAAAGGGAGTAAAACACCTCTTAACGAAGCCGAAAGGCACTTGTTCTCCCCGTCATTGTGATCATTTTTTTGTTCTACACCATACCTGGGAACCTTCTAGTTACGGAGATATTGGGGGCCAAAGTTCCAACTTTTTGACAAGTTTTTTTTAAATACAAGTTTTTAATGTAAGATTTTTACTTTAAACACCGCCATGACCCCCGTACTATTCAATCCATCCATCAGCACAATGTTTTGAGTTCGTTACATTGAGTTCTACCACAAAACATGATTTTACGCCCCAAAAAAAAAATTTCGTTTCCCAGCAATAATTTTTGTGTAAAGTTACTTAGTTTGATGTACAGAATGCTTGGTTGACGGTTTCGTGATGAGGTCTTTTACACCCTGTAGATGAATGAGCTTTACAGTAAAATGTAGTGCTGTTCTACAAATAATGGAACTATCAACTATCATGTCCTTCGTGTCCTGTTGTTTGCTCATTATAGGACACACCATTGCAATTTCTAGGCTAACTCAATTTGGAATAGGGTTGATAACACACCAATCAATTGACATACTTTTTAAGAGCTGTCAAAACGCGGTTCTCTCATAGATATTGTATGGCAATAGCACGCTGTGACGTCACTATTTTGTCAACTCAATGACTCAACTATTTATTGATTTCAAAGCAACTAAAAATCAAATTTGGCAATTAATTGAAAATAAGTCGGGTTTTCAGGCCCAAAATAACGTTTTCTTTTTAGAGATTGGTGTCTTGGAATTATTGTTTTATGGTGTCGTCTACCCTATTCCATCAACACGCCAAGAAGAAGAAGCGTTACTGGTACTACCTACCTTCTTCCCTTTTCATTTATAGTCTCTAAGTCAGTGTTTTTCAACCTTTTTCATGACACGACCCACATAGTATGAAAAAATATTTGGCAACCCTCCGACCCTTTGCTTTTTTTCATTTATTCTATTATATTACAAACTTTTTTTTTTTAATTTGGAATTCTATTTAAATATCAATGTAGCAAAAACTGATCCACGATGGGAGAAATTAGTTAATGACAAACAAGCGAAACCTCAATATGATGGACGAGTACTAATAGGTTTTTATTTTGTTAATTTGTATGAACATACAAATGTTAATATCCTTTAGTTAACATTTTCTTATTAAATCTGTCTTTCTTGGCTTTATTGTTTTGTTTATTGAAGTAGTTTTCGCGACCTCTTGCGACCCCCGTATAGAGCAGGCGCGGATACAGGGGGGGGGGGGCAATGGGTGCAATTGCCCCCCCCCCTGAACCGGACCAAATACGTCATTAGCCAAGCTTGAACTAGTTTGGCGGAATTGAAACTAAATATTCTAGTTGTATAACTTGTCATGGATGTCGCCAGGAGGATGCAGCTGCCCCTGCTCCTAGAGGCTCAGGATTTTTAAAAGTTTATAGCTTTTCCTGCGTGATGCCATAGAATGGTATTATACGTAATAAATTGTAGCGTAAAATGGAATCAATTATTGAATATGATAGCGAAAAAACGTTTATCAAAATGGGTCCGTTTTTCTACCTTTGGATTGGCACTCCTATGGATTTTTGCATGATCGATCTATACAATAGACAGAGCCTGAAATAATTTAGGAGCCCCGGTATAGCATAATTATCTGAGGCAATGTTGTAAAAAATTTCGAGCTCGCTACGCTCGCTCTTGAAGCCTAGTTTTTCACGAGTCTCAACTTTGTCTATATGAGGCCCAGGTAACTCCAGTAGGTTGGTAGGAAAAGTATTAAAATTTACGAGCTCGCTCTACAGATTACTCTCTCTTGAATTTATCTAAAATTCGACCAAGAAACTCCTATATGAACGTTCGAAACCATTATAACCTGTCCAAGGCAAGGTGTCGTAAGAATTTCTCGCTACGCTCCCCCCCCCCCCCGGTCCAAAAGCTGGCGGCCCCCTTGTATCTTGCCTATCATGGATTTCTGTAAAGTAACGCTCATTTATTATCAAAAGTTTATCTATTTTTTGTTTTATAGAATTTTCCAAAAATTGCCCCCCCTTAAAGGAAATCCTGGATCCGCGCCTGGTATAGAGGCTTCGCTTCCCCAGGGGGCCGCGACCTACAGGTTGAAAAACACTGCTCTAAGTCATCATTATTCTTCGGCTCATATACCAATTTGAGGTCGGCGACTCGGCGCAGTATGTCTTCCTCCACACTTCTCTATTACTCGTCATCTCAGCGGCCACCTCCTTTTTATCCATATCATCGTTCATACAGTCCATCCATCGTATCTTTGGTCTTCCTAGACTCGTATAGTCAACATTTTCCTCATTCCTCCGTATACCATACCACGATAGACGATTACCACACAACTTTTCAGCCGCCGGCACCACTATCAGACTCCAAACACTTAAATAAACTAACATGAAAACCCTGTACCCAGCAATTGACGTCACAGGGCACCCTATTACAAAGCAAATCATAGAAAAACCGTCGCACTATTTGCTTAGCTCATCGACTAAAACCTATTTACCGAAATCCCTTGAGTAGATATTATTTTGCATAGAAATTTGTTTGAGGCGTCGGCAAATCCCCGCTTCATCTTATCTCTTTTAGTACGTGATTGTGGGTAATATGGTCTGGGGATGGAGATTTCTCTATTTTCATGTTATATGGTTTAGATGTGTGTAGGTTCTTGCCAATTTTTATTTGAGTGCCGTGTTTTAATTTTAAAGAGGCATCGTGTGTTTTTGATGGAACTAATTGTTGGGACAATTTATTGTCTGCCCGTCTTTATACTTTATTTTACAAAAATTTAAGTGGCAAAATATCAGAAGAGTTTGTTATTGGAAATGTTAGTCAACACTAGATCGTACACCTACGCGATATTTTTGCACTTACAGCCTCTTGAAAGTAAACATGTTCTGTTATCGTTCCTCTACTTCCTCCAGTTCCCTAGCGTGGCAAAATAAGAAAACTTTATGAACGAAATGCGGAAAAGTAAACGAATAGTTTTTCAGGAGCGCTGAAATCTGTGCGACTCGATGTATTCGCGTGATATACGGCCCAGGGTCACTGTCGCCCGCCTGGCGACTAGGTATAATAACGCTCCCGGTTAAATAAAAACCTTCAACTTCTTGCCGCCATTTTTCACGTTAATAATAAAATGTATATGAGACTATTCGTTGTAGTTATGAGTATATTTAAAATAGCTGGATTACGTAATGAAGTTACTACCATCGTACATGCTTTGTTTTGCCTAATAGCCTAATAATATACGTATATAGCACTCCTGGGCAAATGCCAACACCACTTAGTTAATTAGTAACGCATATTTAAAAATATGTTCCACGATAAATGGGTGCGTAGATTGAGGTGAACATCCTGACAAAAAATAACATTCTAGAATGGTCAAACAATAGGCTAGTTTCCACCATCAATAAATTGCAAATCTATTTAGTCCGTCAGTTATAGTATTGGAATGGACACGTATTTTTTGTTTTTGTAAATCAATGAATATTGACAAAGATAAAACGCAACAAAATTCGGGAGGGGCTCGTGACGTCACAACGTACTAAAAATTATAGCATGGCGTTGTGATGGCGTGACGTATTGAGAATTTTAAAAGCGTCGTATCGTCGTCAATTTTGGTTTACGTAACAAAAGAAAAAATATGTGTCAAATATTTTTTGATAATCTACCTGACGGACTAATTAGATTTTTTCAGGACACAAGCCTATTCAGCTAAAACACGATTGAGCTTGAAATACCTATTACAATAGCGAAAGTCGTTTTATTTGCGTATCTGCATTTGAGTGCCTCGTTGGTTTGTCGTCGCAAGCGCAACTGCGCATGAGCATGATGAGGTTCGATTCCTAGGTCGGGCAATATGTTAATGACTTTTTTTTAAATTTCTTAGTAGCAGCCACAGAGTCTGGATTTGTGTCCGGTTGATGGCAATAGGCTCGCCCCCTATTACATGGGACTTAAACATAACTGGTGAAATGTGGGTTTCCACCTCTGCCTAACCCTTCGAGGATTACAGGCGTGATGTTATGTAATCGGCATAATAGGGAATATGCATACATTTTCTTTTTATCATTTCGATACGGAATGTTAAAAATCTATAAAAATAATGACTAAAAGCGAAAACAAGACATAAATCGGCCAAACAACACAAAAGTTATAACCATTTAATCTTTTGTTTCTATCTCTTTCTAGATAAACAGAATTTAGTATGGAGTTTGTACGTCAATGTAGCGAATGACGTCATTCGCTATATCGAATCTCTCTGTCTAATCAGCAGTTTCAAATGCTTATAACTTAGTGTTTTTTAAAGATATTAAAAAAATAATTTTACTTTGCTATTTCTGATGTTAATACGCTTTGTTTAGAGTATATACCCTATTATCGTGTATCGAATCTCAACTCATCTCGAACAATCGTCCGTACCGTCATGTCTCCCGGCGTGTGTGTGACCTCATCCAATAAACTTCGGTTACTTGTAGTTCATGTTCCGAGACTTAACATCATTATGATAATAGGCGGCACTAGGGCTGGGCTGACTATGATCAGATTAAGACCAGAATTGCGAAAGAAGCTCTGAAAATGCATGGTGTAGACCATAACATTTGTACACATGCTTAACATTTGACAACATCAACTGGAATTCTGCTAAATCGTCGTATTCGAGAAGGCTATCTGATTGGTCGGGTTAGCTAGCCCAGCTTCACTTTGAACTGAGAAATATATAAGTTTCGAAAACACGAATTGGTTAGTGAACTGACTTTCCTTTAGCATAGCGACGGTAAGCTAAATTGAGTCGGCCCAGATGTTGGCGACGAGTTTGCACCTCTAGAAGCGTTCCTGCAACGTGCTGACAAAGGGCACCATATTAGATGCCCCATCGTTGGTGGAACAACACTAAGTTGACTTCAGCGAATCCATCCAATATTGTCATGTCAGTCTCGTCAGTTCGTCAGTAGTCTAGTCTACGTGAGTATGTTCATGTTTTTTGCAGTAAGATTATATATACATTAAAAAAGATTCTTTCATACTTCATTTCTACTCATATTCGTTCTCGTGGTTGGAAAAACTGTACAGTATACTGTACAGCTAGATAAAACGTTAAAGTATATGTAAGCAAACAAAACATTTCCTTGAATGTACTTTGTAAGCAAGTATAATATTTTTCTTGTATACTTCCTAACATTTAGGATTCCATATTCATGTGTACCTACGCCTGGCCACACGTGCTCGTAAAGAATTGCAGTAGTACAAATATATTATGTATGTAGGCCGCCCCGTCTTTCTCCTTCAGTGACTAACAGAGGTACTAAACTATAAAGTGCCGACGCTGTGACCTGCCTTTGAAACTACATACAAGTTTAATAACATGTTGAGTTCCCAGACCACTTCAATTTTGCGTGCATGTTTTATATTGGTGTCTTCACTGAACTTATGAACTTTTTTCAGGACATTATTGCTACTTGAGTATGTTCATGTTTTTTACAGTAAGATTAAAAAAGATTCTTTCATACTTCGTATTTACTCATATACGTTCACGTGGTTGGAAAAACTTCTCAGACAACTATAATACGACTAGCAGCGTTATGAACATCCTTTCAAATGAATAACTTCGTAAAGTAAAAAAGGCCTCAGATGAAAAGTTATGTGAGTGAATCTCGCCGAACAAGCTGATTGTAAAAGTTAATATTCAATGTCGGAGTGGCAATTTACACAAGTATTCCTTCTGAAAGGCCCAACTGTTAACTAGATGCTTGAATAATGTAAGCAGTGGGAGGCCCTGTAGAGGACACTTCCCAACTTGTATAAAAAGAATTGATGATAATGAACGATTGTATTTCAACGTCTTCTCTCGCTGGCTGCTCCAAGATTTTATTCAGTTTTCAAATTATCAGTCGTAGGTATTAGAGTTCGTTAAAGTTTTTGGTCAGCGAAGTTCCTCTTATTAACAATAATAAAACAGGTGCTTTTTGTGTTTGTTCGATAATAATACTTACTATTAAATATAATTCACAGAGATATTTCAGTTTCTGCTCCACATTGTCAGCATAAGCTTAATCGAAATAATTGTAAGGATTATCAAAATCATCTTAAAATACTCAACACATTTGTAATTCAATGAATACGATTTCAGATTCCCGAAAATTTGTAAAGCATTCAGCCAAATGTACAGCAGTGTCTACAAGAATCTAATTTTATATAGGGCTTTAATTAGACTACTCGAATTTCAAATAACATAGAATGAATTCTTTCGAGTTGGCATTCTGAAATTAATTAAAGTTTTCATTCTCAGGATAAAAGCGTCTTGTATTACAAAGGATTTGTTCGATAACATCCGGGAGGCCTACAGACTCAGCGCGTCACACTCATTGTGCACAAAGACGAATAAGTAGGTATTGTTTTGTTTTCAACTGCCGCTCTCGAGGGTCTAAATGAGACGCAGCCTGGATAATGGGGACATTTCGTCAGCTCTTAGAAAACAAAACAACATTACACTGATGTAGTTCAATTTTCTATAAGTACTCCTTTATACTTATGTCACGTTTTCTGTCCCCTCTTTCATGTGGGACGGAGTTGGATCCCGGCTCCATGCGTCGTTTGACTGTGCGCTAGTACCTCTTGAGACGTGAATAGCTGGCGTGTCGCTTAGAAAGTGCAGAAGTAGTAACATGTTACTGGGCCATTAAGTCACTCGCTTCCCTCCATTTACTCTTACGACTTGTGACGGAAAATAAGCGCATGAACCTCCTATTACATGCCATGTGTTTCTTTTTATCCACCATAAGCTCGAAATTGCTTGGCATGCTGCTAAATTAAGGTATTCTCTCGAAATACGACTACTACTAGCATTAAATAAAACAGAGCACAAAATATACGATGAAAACATTAACAAATCGTTTACATTTCAAAACAGAAACATCGAAAATTATGATTGCAAATTAATGAATCGAAATGGAAATACATTTTAAATTATCGTTTTCAATTAGGGAACGATATTGAAATGTTATCAATCGTGGGCCTGGACGTAATCGGGGCAGGAATCAGTCTTGGAAAGGGACCGGCCGATTCAACTGTCATTTCTGAGAGTTTACCGACCTTCGTAGTTCGCTTATGGAAACCTAATGACTCGTCCTTATGTAGATATACATAAAGATACTTTACTGGCAACAAAAACATACTTTCGTAGTACAAATATACTCGGCACAGACGTTGAATGAAATACGTTCCAGATTGAATGCCTCATTAAGCATGTTTGGAGTAGGAGTAGATATTGAATCTGAGTCGTAAATACGGTGTATTTTGTTACAGTTCTTCTGTATCTTTTGTTGGAATGTTGCTGGCATCCTTTACATGATATTAATGTGTTTTACTCGTAAATCTGTGTCGTAGGTATATATATTTTTAATAAAGTTCACGATATATAAAATGATCATTAAAATATATACATAAAACACATATTCTTATTCCGTTCCTTTTTCGAATGCACTTCCCTAAACAAGTTAATGTTGTGTACAAAACGACAAGCCATATATCTACATTTTCTTATCGGCACGTACATTTATATGTGACAGGGTTGTATCTCGCTAGAGGCAGGGTCGAGGGCGCTATCAGCGGTAATGGGGGTCTTGGCTGGATTGCCGCCGATTAGACCTAACGGCCCGTGGGAATATTGAAATATATATACGAGTACTTAGCTCTTTTTGTACCCCCACAACTGGGATCTTTAACGAACAATGTCGGAGCAATTCAGAGATAACGTGAAAGCTGACAATAACGAAACCTTTTTAGTGAATCGTATCTCAGAATGTATTAATTTTACTTATCTTACGAAAGGCTTTGTGATACTTTCAGATAAAGATTCTTCAGATTTTTTTGGAAGATTTTTAGAAATGGTGCTTTTCTTTTTCTCTGGCCTTAATGAGATGGTTGCGACGCCTGCACAGAAATAAAAGAATACTGGGCTTTATTTTCTTTTCATGACCGCTAATTGGCAACATCTGTCCAAATGTTACTTCGTTTTTAAAAGCACCACACACTCGTACACACCTACTTACTATAGGTACGTGATACAATGCGGTATCTACTGCAGAAGTTTTAACTTTCTAGAAGGCGGAAAATAATCACGGATCCTGAATTTAAGAGAGTAACTAGGTTGTAAAAGCCATTTAAACTTTTGATAATTTTAATCTGTGCTGGCCACTCGTGACGTGCACCAAATTATTTTTAAAAGTTTTTAAAAAGAGAAGTTGGAATAGAATTAACCCAAATTCAAATATTACCATAGAGACTTTAATGTGCTTTTATGGCCGTTCATTATGTATGAGTTAGCGTGTTTATTACTGACCTGTGACTAAGTTGGCATGGTGGAACTGGCAGACGGCATCCGCCTCGTACCAAGAGATGCGGTCCCTGAAGTAGCGGTAGAAGACCGGGAACCCTTCCTCAGGCAGGACCCAGGTGTTGCTGATGTTCACCTGCACACACACACGCATACATAAAAAATCTTATTATTATTAATATTATTAATATTAATTTGGTAAGTCACAATGCTCGACGGAGGGATAACCATAAATAACGTATATTCATTGTCAAGTTTGTCATTGTCTTGTGTTGTGTTACACACAAGAAAAGACTGATGCTAGATTCTCTTGCATTTCGCCTGTACATTGCACTCGTCACCTATTTATCGTGGGACAAGGGACATGAACGATCGTTGACTTTTTCCAAAGCAAAACATTGTTATTCAGTCACAGTTCTACAGTCTCCACCAATATAACTCTGTCAAACTTTGTTTATCAATAAAATAAAAGACAGCAGAGCACAGTCAACCGCGTCAAAACTTCTCCGCAAGAAGAAAGTTTTAAAAGTCAGTGTACGACTCCGAATACATTTCGAATTGCATGCATAAACTTGTGCAAATTCCGCACAAAAAGTGTCAATATTTGCAGAGGATTGTGGCGCGCGCCATTCTAATGAACTTTTCCATACTCTACAATCGTTGCGTAGAAGAAAATCCGTATAACAATAAGTGCAAATAAAAATATACTTTATTATTGCAGACTTCGATTGCATGTCATTCAAAGATGAGACAAAGTAATATTTAGGTACCTAAATATTACTTCGTACTAACAAACAGCGAGATGAGATTTTGGAAACTATGATTGTACTTGTTCAGAGTTGTTGTAGATAATTGCCATCCAACCGTGAGCACTGCCGGAGTAGCTACAAATTACGTACCTACTATTTAGGTAAATTAACATTTATGTTCTCTAAATTAGAAGAGCCGCTCCTTTTGTAATGAAACGTGAAATCTGACCGCCTTCGCTCAGGCTTGTTTCCGCGGAATCTCTGTAGATTTAAAGGTAATTTCGTCTGCAGTCGTCCGTGAAATTTCCACAGGCCTTGTTCAATCTTGTTAATGGTAAAAATAAATTGAAATAAAGGCCTACTTTGTTTTAAAAAGATAGGTACTTTGTTTAACTCTTTTCTTTTCAGTCCGTTGGTAGCTCATTAGTGAAAATGCATTTTTCCTTAAAAAAAAGGAATTTTAATCGAAAAAGTACGGTTTCCTCCCACGCTCCGGCTTCATTTAAACCGGAATATTTATATCATTTAACGAAGAACATTCCAATAATTGGTATTCCAGTGTAGTTTGGGCGTGCGCAGAGAACTTGCAAAGCAGCCTTCGAACAAGCTGTTCCCGATAACTTAATTAACATGCTGAATTCTCAAGTCTCATCTGACTTCGTAATTCAAACAATCTCTTGTTCCCGCCATGTTTATGCGTCCCAATTGTTCAGTTCGATCCAATTGATATATAATATCTTGACGATACTCTACAGAATTCCTTTAAGCCCATTGTATTTATAAGTACCATTTTGAGGTACCTAAGGATCGAATGAACCTCGAGAACCTAAATTAAATATTGGTACCCTAATATCATATTTACACAAGATATACCGGTGTAATGACAAATGAGTTCCATTCTATAATAGCTCTCTAAAGCGCCCTTATTCTGGTAAAAATTAAATTAGGTATCTTGAAAGTCTCGTTTTAGAAGAAATAAAACATCAAAGTAGATAAGATAGACCTGTCGATCGACGCAGACATTGTTAATAAAAGAACTTATCTTCAAAATAGACTTTTGATCAAAAGTGCTTACAAATTGTATTGTATGTATTTCAAAGCCATTCATTTTGTCTAAGTTTCGTTCGTATTGTGGGTTTTCTTTAGGTGCCTATTTGTATTTTGTTGTGGCCTTCGGCACTTGACGTTCTATCTTTTGTCTTTATATCAAGTTTACAAATAAATCGCGGTTTGTGTTTGGCAGGTGGAGCGGCAGCAGAGAAATCAGAAAGCTATGTGATTTGTTTGATTTCGATATAACAATGTATAGGCTAGACGTGAGTCTGATCACATGACTTTAAACACTTTTTACTGGGAAAATATTTTTTCGGGATATCAAGCCCGTGTCTTGATAACTTCTATGTTCAGTGACTTACCTACCGACGCGCGACGCGGCGACGGTCTATAACTTCGTGAAATTTCAGTGTCCGGTTTTTTGCTTCTCATATTTTTCTTTTACGTACGCTTGTATGTATTCTTCGAAAACTTATCATGAATAATATGAGAGTATTAAACCATGTTTATATTAACGCCAAGTAATTTATTAATATATCCCACATACGTGTACGTTTTCTTTGAATAAATTCTAAATCCCAGCTGGAATGAAACGCTTACGTTAGCTGGAAAGCGCTGAATAAGCTCTTTCATCCTGATACAGCCGGCTTCTAATTTATGCAGAACGACTGGATCTGTAATATGAAAGTCTCCTTTCAACCTCATATAACCTTTTAGAATTTTGGAAAAAAAACTTTTGCAACGTTAACCGACGGACGCGAGTGACGCGACACCGACGGTTGAAAAGTAGTATCTTCGAAGAATTAGGCAGAAGTATACCTGATAGTACACCCACAATTCGCTAGTTTTGTTTATGTCCCATGTATTAGGGGGTGAGCGTATTGCCATCAACCAGACAGTAGTGGGTTCCACTTGCAACTTTATTCCAAAATCTTGAAAAGTGTTATTTGGTGCCATGGATTGATTTAGCATTTATTCAAAACATTGAGTTTTTTTATCATTTGTTTTATACACAATCTAACCCGAGACGTTTCCTAGCCGAAATACGTTGTTATTTTGTAAAAATCACCGCGGTTACACCGACGAGCTAGTGTTGCCCAAATGCAAGACCAAGACGAGACCTTAGCCAGTCTTGGTCTTGGTCTTGCGTCAATACACCTGGTCTTGGTCTTGGTATTGCGCTTTCAGTCTTGGTCAAGGTCTTGGTCTTGCAGCAAGAGTCTCGCAAGTCTTGCGAGACTCTACTACTTAGACTAGACTGCTTTCAAATACCTATTAGCCTATTGCTATATAATAAACACGTTAGTTTAGATCTTTGAACAACGTAACAGAGTAGGTACATGTTGAGCTTAAATTGACATAGGCATAGTGAACCACCAAATTAATCAAATTAACTTGACAATAATTTAAAAAAATGACGCAATTTAGTACCTCAGCGTAATTACTAACTCTATGTTAATTAATCATGTTCTGTACGTGTAGGTACTGGCTATCTTAAACTCTTCACAAACAGCTAGCGGTTAAAATAATTATCTCATATATTTTTCATCTTCATCTGGACTTGATACTTCTAACTTTTAATTACCAGCACAAACATGTAAAACATGAATTAAATTTTTGATACCTACACCCGTATGTCCCCAGCCGTACCCGAATGGGTACGGTGCATTGTTATTTTAATTGTATCTGTAATTGCGGGTATCAAGGAACTACAATGTATCAGACATATCATTTTTACATTTAAACCAAATACCTACTATAACGCCCAAATCTCAGTTTGGCTTAACTGCGAGACGCAAGAGTCTTGCAGGCTTGGTCTTGTTCTTGCTCAAGTCTTGCAGGGTTCAGTCTTTATCTTGGTCTTGCTACAATAAGTCGGTCTTGATCTTGGTCTTCGTCTTGCAAAAATGCAAGAACAAGACCAAGACTGCAAGATCAAGACCGATTTTAGGCAACACTACCGACGACGTATGCAAAAATTAACTTTAGTTTTTTAAAGGTATCTAAAATATAATGAAAATACTTGTTGGTATTGCTAGTATTAAAATAACTAAGGTATTAACCAAATAATAGTTAATCTGAATCTGATAATATAATTATTATAGATCTTTGCTGAAATTGGCAAGCTCTATGGCAAATGTAGCCGACGGAAATCAAACTACCGTCGCCGTCGGTCGCTTGAACCTAGAAAAATAATAAAATAAAGAGTATAAAAACATTATCGATAGCTACGCGAATGCATCTTGTTTTTTTTTTCGTTTCAAACAAGCAGCAAAATGAAAATGAAGGATTTTTAAGTCTGATAAAATTATGAACATTACGAGTACTGTATCTCTTTTCTAATAAAATTCTAAAGGGAAATGCTACGTGTTTACTTCACTTGTATTATTCTAAAACAAAAGACTAAAAGTGTATCTATTCTGTAGTTAGAAATTGTTTCTGTCTGTCTTCAAGAAAGAATACTTATTTATTTCCCTCCGTTGACTTTAAACTTGTAGAAACCTTTGCAATTGAACTTTTAATAATGTTTTCCCTAGTTCGACTACTTTTGTTTGTAACTTAAAAAAAAAACTGTTTACTTCGTTAATGTTTAATTTGGTAAAGTACGATTAAGTTACAAGATAGTTTATAAGTCGAACAATACATCGCATATTATATTTACATACAAACAACCTTACTTGTAAACTCTATGGAATATGAAACTTTTCCACTCCCCCTGTAACCCCTGTCATACAGAGTCTTATTTATAAGATACCTGTATAACTGAACAGTTATATCAAATAGCTCAATTTGTATAAAAAAACGGCCTCCATTAAGGTAATCGTTGCGTCAGTGTCTCCATGGCAGAAGACGCAAGAACATTAGGCACAAAGCGGTCGCGATAACATTGTGGGTAATGCCCAACTCCGACTTGTTTGTGTATTCAGTCGTTAGTAGTTTAAGATGGTACTTAAGACGGTTATATTTGCACCCTGCAAACTTAATGACGCACAGTCGCACATGTAGAGCATTCCTTAGAAATTAACCCCCAGGGTGATAGTCGTCCGAGGTGAATTCATTCGAAGGTTAACTGCGATGAATGTATAATTATATGTTGTATTAATTTTACTTAACGCGCACATTCCTACGCCTTGTATGATTGTGTGACACGCTGAAATTAGATACATACGTTTTCCGAGGGTTAAAAGTTTTGGTAAATTGATTAAATAAGTTTCGGTAACCGTTATCTGTTAAAAAGTTTTGGAACTGTCAATAACAGTATGTTTGAGTGATGTGTGATTATTAATAGATTTAATGAATAACTCATATTGCTTAAGTATTTTATTAATCCATAGATACTTTTGATAACATAAATTTATCGAACTACGGAATTTTTAAATAATATAAAAGTTGGTATATCCAATATAAAATTGTTTCTCTAAACTTTATTTTAAAAATACTAACTGAAAGTGATTAGTAACAAATCAATTTTAGTAATTAAAGCTTTAATTGATTTCAAAGTTTAAGTGAAGAACTGCGACAACTTAAAATTCAGCGACTTGTCTTCTTCGTCTTGAATAGGTATGACTGCGGCACCAAACTTTTAAACTAACTACTTGAAGTAATCCGCCCAAGTAAGTGGGGTTATAAGAATAGAAGCTTAAAAGTGATTCTTACCGCACGTCCTTGGACGGAGGCGAACACAGCCAAGAGCGCGACCGAACACCACAACATTACGTGGCCCGAACACTCGTAGCGCCGCGTAGCGACCGACCGTAGCTCTCGCCGTAGCGTGACTGCCGCAAGCTACGAGCCGCTACGAGACTACGTTGTCGCGTGCCGCGCCATACGGCCTTATGCTCGGACCTTCGTACTACATTATGTAAACAAAGTATTTGACAATAACATAGAAGTAACGATCGACCATTTTTGTTTACACGTCCTCCCGCCTTCTGTCTGTTTGTAGTAAAACAAGGTCAAGGATACTTATCAATAATGAAATCTTTGATGCTACTCCCAGATAATACTTTCCCTTTTACTTCTAAAGACATTAGTCTGTCGCCGGAATAAAATAAAGCTAAAACAAAGAGGAGAACCCTCACTTATTTAATAACTACAATAAACTACGTCGAAGTTTCGGCACTCAAAAGTAGCTATGTAAATAAGGGACTTTCTTGATTAAAATAATAGATTTTTAAACTAGATAGAAATGGGACAGTGAAGATTACGTATTCATTGAAATACATTGCCAAATCCTTTAACGTCTTATTAAAACGTGCGGATGACTTGTTTAATTATAATGGCTTGTTTTTGCGTAACAAATAAAAACCGAACGTTATTTGTCATTATTATAGTTATAGGGTGATATTATGTATTGTATATTTTGCTAAGGTAGATACAAACACATAACGTTCGATGTATAACTGCGCATAAGTTTATGACAGTCGTAAAACTATCTCACGACCCATCAACAACTATCGTAAGGAAGTGGGCTGTACTCGCTACTACATATACGCCTACTGGACCACCGTTTATGTGATCCCTATACAAGCAATAAACCCATGTTACTTAGCTTAATTGAGGAAATCAACACATCACACAACCCACCCTTATATCATAAGTAAATCATTAAAAAGTTCGAGATGCTTTCCTAATTTGTTTCAAAATAATCAACTTTCGTAGCAAGTAATTACGAATAAATTCAATTTCACTGGTTTGAGAAGATTAAAACAAGAAAATTAATAATATTTCCAAAAGTTTTTACAAATTCTTTAAAGGGAACTCAATATTTAATTTGAGGGTTGTTTGATCATCGGATTTAAGGTATATAGGTGCCTAGCAATAGAAGGCTTAACCAACCGTTTGCGCGGCGGAAGGTTAATTTCAAAAGTTTGCACTTGGCCTTTTAAGATTAAAACAAACTTCGCTGGATCACGCCTTCCTTCCAATTTAAAGAAAACTGTTTTGTAAACTGTTGAAATATTAAAGGAAAATATATAATGACACTGCTGAAAATTGTGTGTTCATTAACTGCGTTTCATTGCAATTACCTTTCACTGGGTATACACAAGTAGTACAATCTAAATTAAATAGGCCTATTCAAAGCAGCAATCTAGTAAGCACATGACTTTTATTGCACATCCAGGATAAGATTACTTATCTGTTTCAGGGTATTATTACTTCACCAACGGATCTTCTTCTATTTCTTTGTGTCGCTGAATAACAAAACATTAAACTGTAGCTCAAAGTATTTCAAAATACTGTGTAATATACTTTCCATAATTCTCCTTCCGGCTTTTAGAATCGCACTTCCTGCCCTCATAATTTATAAAGGCACGGAACAGGCAAAAACGCAAACCCGAAAGTAATTTAGAGTTAGTAAGCTGAGCAACAAAAGCGTAGCTCTACATTCATTTGTTTAAAAATCAAATGAAAATTCTAACAAAACTCGTGAATAAAACATCAGCGGTGTAACTGCACGTGAACTTTTTCAATTAATCCTCGTCTCTTGTACAAACAGAACACCTACACGCCAACGTGAAACAATTTTAATTACGATTGCTACAAAATATTCAGCAAAACACGAAAATATTTCAATAAAATGAAATATTTTTTCGAACTCTGTTATTTATAATAAGTCTTACAAATACTCGTGTATTAATCTGCAGGCCTGTGATTGGTAGATAAACGTGGCGTCTCGTTTGTTTCTCCTGTACATTGGCTGGCTTCTGCGGAAGACGTATTATTATGGTGCTGCAAGGCTTAGTTGGCAATCTTCTAACACAACAGATTGATGGTATAGTTCCATGGCTTCAGCCTCTTAAGATGTTACGTAAAGATACGCGCATATTGCTTTCTATTGTGTTTCTCTAAAGCCTGTTACAGGATTGCTTTGAAAATAATTTGGATTAAGTTGCATTTTGTAAACACGACAACAATTTGGAAAAAGCATGGAAACTGTAAGATTCGATCTTAGTTACAAGTAACGAAGGAGTCTTTCAGCTGTACTATCTATAAATAATATCCTGTCTTTGTACTATAACATAACATCACGCCTGTAAGGGTTAGATAGAGGTGTACCCAATTATAGTACACCCAATTATAGTACACCCAATTATAGTACACCCAAATTTCGCAGTTATGTTTAAGACCCATGATAAATAGGGCGAGCCTATTGCCAACCGGGTAGAAATCTAGACTCCGTGGTTACTACTAAGAAAATTCCTAATCGAAAAACCCAATAATACTTTGCCCGACCAGGGAATCGAACCCAGGACCTCACGCTCAAGTCGCGCTTGCAACCACCAGACCAACGAGACAGTCTTCAATCTTTATCTAATCACTAGCGGACGTGCGTCCCGTGGTTTCACTCGCGTAGTTCCCGTTCCCGTGGGAGTACGGGGATAAAATATAGCCTATGTTACTCAGGGTGAATGTAGCTTTCTAATGGTGAAAGAATTTTTGAAATCGGTTCATTACTTCCGGAGATTACCCCCTACATACAAACTTACAAACAAATTTATAATATTTGTATAGATTAATTAAAAAGTTTTCTCCTAGTAACACAAAAAATCCCAGATAGGTATACCGATATCATAAAGTTACATCACGCTTATTTGCAAATCTTTTAGAAACATAGACGAAGCCACTTACACAGGCATTATCCTCAGACTTTCCTCAAAAAAAGCTCAATTCTTGACTCAGCAGTACAGGTAAATGAGGAAAAGAGTGGATTTGACGAAACTGAGGCAGTTCCCGCAACGAACGCATGTCCCGGTGAATCTGTTCCAGTTTCCTCAGCACGTGACAACCATGCAAATCGACCATAATATACCAGCCACCCAGCCAAGTCTTTTATTGTTCATTTCACAATCTCGTTCTTCTCCACAAAATATTTTACAAACAATAAGTTTCGCATGTAATAATCGAATATGTTTTGTTATCGTCGCGTTGGATGGAATTCTAATAAAAATCTATTTTTATGTTGAACACATTCGAAGTTACCTATACCTATGTGTATGTACTGAGCAAATTTTCAGTTGATCACGATACTCAGAAACATAACTTTTATACACATTCGGACATTTTAATATTTAACGTAGGTAGGTGCACAGCCGACGTGCACATAAAAACAAGAAGTTGTGATTGCAATCCGAAATAACTCTATACAGGTATTTTTCAGGGAAAAATATACCTTACCGGCGCGGCGAACCGTGTAAAGAACGAACAAACATTTCAGAACGGCAGCGTGTATATTTTTATGTGCAACTCATTCGACGTTTTACGAAAGCGGTAATAACCTGGTATCGGCTATTCGGCCCGACGAACTATG
Organism: Xestia xanthographa; assembly: GCA_905147715.2. Lineage (NCBI taxonomy): Eukaryota > Metazoa > Arthropoda > Insecta > Lepidoptera > Noctuidae > Xestia > Xestia xanthographa. The sequence goes on from LR990655.1 coordinate 9,095,627, forward strand.
ATTGCGAATTTTACTCACAAATACGAGTACGCTTTATCGGTTTGTTACCATTCTTGCTTATTGTTGTTCCCGCTTTATTACTTGAGTTTCGAGTCTCGGCGCTAACAAGCGTCGCTCTTGAAAATATTTTCCATTATGCAGGACCCGCGGCCGGATTCGAATTAACTTTCATACTAGATTCACACTGAAGCGGGATGATTGTGTGAGTACTTACGGAATTTCCGTCTTCACGGGACAGTGTTTGCATGGCTGAGTCCACGATTGGAATTTTAAATTACTTAAAATATCACTAAGGCAAGAGCGCTCTATGAGAATAAAACGGTGTATATGTATTTAGTAAGTACCTATCTATTTTCGATTGAGCGGTGGATGGAGTATACATGTATAAAGCGACGCTTCACTTAAGTTTTTCGTTATAACTATATTGACATGACCAATTACTTAGCTAATTGTCTTTTATTAACGTCGGCACAAGTAGTTACTAAGCTAGCTGATGGCTACTTAGCTTTTACTGGCCGCTTGGTCGGATGTAATTAGCGTGATCTTATTCTATATGCCTCAACTTAATGGCTATCGTATTAAGATAGAAGTTGGGTTCACTTTCTAGAACACTCAGTTGTAAAATAAAAGAATACAGACCTAAATCAGTTTACTAGTTCGTACGTGAGTCGAGTGTAAAATGAGAGGAGGAATGCAAACGCCGCCAATTTCTTCTACACGTAGCTTATTTATGGTCCCGATAAGTTACGTTCACAGACATTATTAAGTTCAGAACGTATGTTTGAAAAAAATATATCTTAAAATCAGGTAACTGAAGAAGTACCTACTTACATATTATACTATATAAAGCTCGATTACCACTGACTGACTGACTGACTCACTCACTGACATAATTGTTCTCCCAGATGGTGGATGGGGAGGTGGGTATATTTTGACAGATTCGTAAACAAGTGACTCTCGCGAGTATGGGAAAAGTGCCAAACCTCCCCTTTTCGCCCCCCTTCTCACCCCCCCCTATCGTATCTCGGAAACCAAGGGATTTGGAACGTTTTTTTTTCAGATTCGTATAGAGGAGGCTCGGGAAAGTAAAAACCAGTTTTCAAAATTGACCCCTTTTTCCCCCTTCTCCCCACTTTAGGCGGATCTCGGAAGTTGAGAGACTTGGAACATTTTTTTTATCAGATTCGTATAAAGGGGCAACGCATTAGTCAAAATCATTTTTTAAAACTCCCCTCTCTCCCCCCCTTCACCCCTCCCTCCATCGTATCTCGGAAACTAGGACACGTAGCGACTTTTTGATTTTTACTATAAATTACTAATGAGGAGCGTTTTAATTTGTAAACGGAGGGTATCCTTCCCTCCCCAACCTCCCCTAAAAATAAAAGGGCTGTAACTTCGTAACGGTCAGAGATAGCCATTATGTGTTTGAACAAATATTATAGTAGGCGTCGAAACCTGTCTGGTGGTAGGTAGGTTCTGTGTAACAGACGCCGAGCTCCATTGTATCACTAGGAGATAACTAGCTAAGATAAGGATTAATAAAGTAAAAAGACAGGCCCGCACAAGGCGGGAAAAAGGTGTAGACTTTATTAAAACCACATACCATGACATACGATTGCCTTATATGGTAGCGAAACTGACGGTTTCATAACAAGCCAAAAACGTTACCATATAAGGTAACAAATCACCATTTCGCGTGTTGTGGGCGGAGCCTCCGACAAGTCGAAACTTGACCGACCCGCAGAAAGATGGGAAAGTCCATTATAGAGGGAACGATTAGCCAAAAGGGTTGAGTACAACGAGGCCCCGCCACTACTTGCGACATGGTGTTTTGGTATAAAGATAGGCGACTAAAGTCAGTCGACACAGTTTCTATATTTTTACAGTGTTCTATTTACAAGTGTCTAGTTTTAAGTGTTTATTGTGAGTCCCACGTGCCCTAAGTATATTATGTTCTTGTGATTATTATGTTCTGACTATTGTTCTTTGTGATTATTGTGTACTTGTGTAAATCAGTTTATGTAGAATAACGTGCCCGCTCTAAAATATAGACGAAGTAATTAAACAGTGTTAAACCATCGAAGAGTTTTAATTGAAAAGGAAATCCCATAGCCACCTGAAGCTATCGAAGAAGGGAACAATAAATAAAAATACAGTCCACCCATAACAGCTGGTCCATACGAGCCGGATAAGTGAAAAAAGTGCCGATAACAAATACATAGCGCGTAAATAAGTGTTGTGAGCGGTTACATAAAACTGTAAGTACTGAACAATAATAACTTATGTGTATCGCGAGTGAATAAAGTGTTGTAATAAGCAAAGTGGTGTTCTCTGTGTCGAAAATCGCGATCATAGTGCGCGTTAAGGGGACCGGCAGAACCGTGGGACTCACAGTAAAATAACAAGTGTAAATAAGACTCTGTGCGCGTGTAACAAGTGACCGTCGCGTAAATAGTAAATACGTGAAGTAAATAAGCGCGCGCTATACAAAGTGCGCGCCGCGTCTTTCGTCGGAAGTATATAGTGTCGTCGCGGTAAATAGGGCTAGTCGTAAAATAATAACGGTGTCAAAGTGCGCGTAAAGTGTAACGTCGTAGTAAACGAATCTGGACAAGTCCAAACCGAGCTACGAACTGTCGTGCGCCGTGCTCCCCGCTTAAAGTCAAGTGCAGTTGGCCATCAGTTTGAAAGATGGTGATCACCCGAAGCCAAGGTGATGCTGCAGAGGCAGAGGACCAGAGGCGGGCCCTACAGAGGAGGGCAGAAGAGCAACGGGAGGCGGTTCTTCGCCAGGAAGCGGAACGGATTCAAAGAGAAAGACTACGGAGGATTTCACTAGACCCGCCAGAATCGCCAGTAATAACAGGTGACCAAAGTACGATTAATTTACGACTAAATACCGCGCCTCTTACGACGTTGGACACGACCACGGCGGGACCATCATCGGGACTTCTACTGAGTGAAGACCATGGACAACGAAGGAGGTCACCCGCCAGGTCAGAGAGGTCACAGAGGTCACAAAGGTCAACGAATAGTTTTACAACGCGCATAAGGCTAGCAGAGTTAGAGGCTGCAGAAAAGCTAGCAGCCATACAAAAGAAGTCTCTTGACTTAGAAGCAGACTTAGTCAAGAAGAGGCTAGCCGCCGAAATGTCCGTCATACAGGACGAACAGGAGAGCCTGCGGGACGAGCCCCTCGTTCCCCAGGAGGAAAGCCACCACAGTCGAGTGGACGAATGGCTTCATACGAACCCCCTCAGAGCACGGGGGGAGGGGGGCACGGGAGCCCCTCGGGAGGACCCAAGACGTATTAAATTCGACATGCCACGGGGAAGGTCGCCGACACCGACGAGGCACAGGAACAGCATCGACAACTTGGCAGCGACCTTAGAAAGGATGGCAAGACCCCGACTACGGCATACGGATTTACCAGCGTTCTCCGGTGGTGTCAACGAGTGGCTGCCATTCAAAGCACACGCGCCCCCTGTTTCTGCAGAGCCTGCAAAGTCTCGACATACTACTCACGCTGGGAATCCAGTGCCTGAAAAGGTACCGATTCGGGCTGATGATGGTTTCGTGACGGTGGTGAGGAGGAAGCGCCGCCAACGTACGAACAAGAACCGCTGCGGCACGGCTCCATCGGAGCCCAACGTGCCTATTCGTGCCGCGAAGCCGAACACACCGGTGTACATCTCCCGCCTACACTACACCACTACAGCGGAGAACATCGTGGAGTACGTGCGTCAGAAGACCAAGTACGTGGCGAGAGTGCAGCTGTTGGAGTCGCGCCGCAACGTCAACTTTAAGGCGTTCGTGGTGCGAGTGCCAACGTGTTATCTGCACCTCGTCTTGGAGGAGGACTTTTGGCCGCAGGGAGTGGTGTTCCGTCGCTTCCACGGGCAAGTGCCACATGAACGCACGGTGACATAGTGCACAAGTGAAGTGATACTAACGTAGTTTTAAGGTCCTTTATACTAACACAGTTTGTATTTTATCACATGTATGTTAGTCTGTAAGGTATTTATCTATGGGCCAAAGTTGCCCGAAAATAAAGGTTTTATTATTATTATTATAAAGCGGCCGTGAACGACACTACAAATATGTATAACATATCGCCTGCAGAAAACATACAGCGGTTAAGAAGCTGCCTTAAAGGGGAAGCAAGGGAGGCGGTGTCCGCCCTCCTACACACCGCTACAGATCCAGAGGTCATCATGAAGACACTCGAACAGTGTTTCGGCCGACCGGAAGTACTAATCGATCGCGCTATTGACGAACTGAAGAGGATGACGAAGCCCACTGCATCAGCCGCGGACCTGAATAATTTCGCCATCAAAGTACAGAACACAGTAAGCGTGATCAAGTCGGTCGACCGAAGAGGATACCTGTACAACCCATTGTTGACACGCGAGGTACTGGAGAAGTTAAGCCCGCACATACGGTCAAGATGGTGCGACTTTGCCTACGACAACGACGACACAACGGAGCCGGAGATAGTGATGCTGTCTCGTTTTCTGATGCGAGAAGCGGACAGGGCGTTAAGATACACATACGCCCCACCTACCAGCGCCGCACCCGCCAGCCAGAAGAAGGAAACCAGGCAGCCAGTAACAGCAAAGAAGAAGGCCAGCCCCGTCTACACAGCCGTCGAAAATCAAGAGGAGAAAGGTCAGTGCCCCAACTGTAAACAAGACCACGTGCTACCAAGGTGTCCGAAGTACAAGGGCATGAGTGTCGACCAGCGGTGGGAGTACCTGAAGGCCAACGGCATGTGCTTTCGATGTGCCGAGAAGAACCACAGGCGGTATAGCTGCAAGGCCAAGGCGTGCGGCGTGAACCAGTGCCGCCGACCTCATCACGCCTCCCTCCATCAAGAGAGGGTGGCAAACAAAGAAGAAGCGACGACCGCGAAATCTACTGCAGAGCCCAGCAAGGAGGAAGCAGTACTGTCGGTGGCAAGCAAATCCGCCGCCGGCTCAAAGAAGGTGCTGCTGAAGATGTGCCCCATCATAGTCACCGGGTCACGGGGGGAGGTCAAGACGTACGCGTTGTTCGATGAAGGAGCAACCGTCACCCTCATTGATGAAGACCTGGCGACCAGCATCGGAGCAAAGGGAACTTCACGCCCGCTGCGCATACGCGGCGTGAACATGTCTTCAGAGGAGCGGGACAGCAGAGCGGTACGGGTGCAAGTCAGAAGCATCCGGGAAGACGGCCAGTCGCACGAGCTTCAAGCAAGAACCATCAAGGACTTGAGGCTCCACCAACAAACCATCCCAGACACCCTGCTGGATCACGAACACCTGCGAGACCTGCCGAAAGAAGAAGTTTGCTACGAGCAGGCCCGCCCCGGACTCTTGGTGGGCACAGACCACTGGGAGTGTATAGTGACCAGGGAACTCCGAGTCGGCGGCCCCGATCAGCCAGCTGCCTCACGAACAAAGCTGGGATGGGTGGTGCACGGAACAGCGCCACGAAGCATCATCGCTGATGAAGAAGATGTGCTGCACGTCATCGAGTCCGGAAGAAGAGACGAACAACTACACGATCTAGTCGAAGCGCACTTCAAGATAGAAGCCTTGGGCGTCGCCAAGAAGCCACGAGTGAACGAGGCAGACCAAAGGGCGGCGGACATCGTACAGAAGACAATCAAGAAAATCGATGAAGGCTACGAGGTAGGGCTGCCGTGGCGAACAGACGACATCGTCATGCCACCCAGCTACGGAGCAGCGCTGAGAAGGTTGAAAAAGATCGAGGAGAAGATGGATGCGTCACCGGACTTCGCCGTGCAGTACACAACACAGATAGACAATCTGTTGAACAAGGGATACGCAGTACCATGCGACGGAACAGAGAAAGAAAGCAACGTCTGCTGGTACCTCCCTCATTTCGCCGTGCAGAATCCGAACAAGCCGGGGAAACAAAGGCTAGTCTTCGACGCAGCGGCGACGAGCTACGGGAAGTGTCTCAACGACGAGCTGCTGGAGGGTCCAGACCTGCTGCTGTCCCTGCCGGGAATAGTCTTCCGGTTCAGAGAGCGGGAAGTAGCAGTCACCGCAGACATCCAAGAAATGTTCCTGCGGGTGAAAATAAGACAGGAGGACCAGCCAGCTCAGCAGTTCCTGTGGAGAGGACAAGAAAGGACATCGCCCCCGCGCCACTACAAGATGAAGAGCATGATCTTCGGAGCAGCAAGTTCCCCGTATATGGCTCACTACGTCCGGAACTACAACGCAGAGCTTCACGGCAGTGAGTATCCCAGGGCCTTGGAGGCCATAACAAAGAGTCATTATATGGATGATCTAGTGGCTAGTTACAGCGATCCAGAAGAGGCGTGGAAGGCAGTAGAAGAGACAAGGAAGGTGCACGCGGCCGCTGGCTTCACACTGCGAGGCTGGAGCTCCAGCGAAGCGACGGTCCTGCGCGACGTGCCCCAGACGCTCCACGCCACCACCCCAACGCAGCTAGGAGGGGAGCAGCCGGAGAGCAAGATACTCGGGCTGTACTGGAACGCAGAACTAGACGAACTCGGGTTCAACACGTCCATGAACCGAGTGCCATCCGAGGTGAGAGAGAGGATCCGTGCGCCCACCAAGAGAGAAGCACTGAGCGCCGTTATGTCGATTTATGACCCGCTGGGCCTGTTGAGTCATTTCACAGTACGAGCGAAGATAGTACTCCAGAGCCTGTGGCGTCTGCAAACAACATGGGACACGCCAATTCCGGAGGAGGAAAACGAGCTCTTCGCGGCCTGGCTGGGTCAACTACAGGAGGTGAACAGACTGCGGCTGCCCAGGTGCTACCTCAAGAAGAACACACAGCGCATAGAGCTACATGTGCTGTGCGACGCCAGCGAGCAAGCGTACGCGACGGTGGCCTACTGGAGAGCGGTGAACGAGGATGGAAGCATCGACGTCGTGCTGGTCGCGGCCAAAGCAAAGGTGGCACCGCGGCGAGCCCAGACGATACCACGTCTGGAGCTGCAGGCAGCGGTGATAGGAGCCCGACTCGCCGACACCATCAAGAAGGAACACCGCATCGAGGTCGACAGGACGACCTACTGGACAGACTCCTCTACGGTGGTCCACTGGATCCACCACGACATGAAGAGGTACACACCGTTCGTCGCGCACCGACTGGGTGAAATCGCCGAGCTCACCAGTAAGGAAGAATGGCGCTGGGTGCCTACGAAGCACAACGTAGCGGATGACGCCACCCGACTCACCGACGCGCCGATCAGCGCGACCGACCGCTGGTTCCGCGGGCCGGACTTCCTGCATCTACCGGAAGAGGACTGGCCCGGGAAGCCGGCGACAGGAGAAACTGAAGAGGAGGTCCTGCACATCGCGCCGGGCCCTGAACGAGACAGCTGGCTGCCCGATCCTGCCCGCTTCTCTAAGTACGAGACGCTGGTGCGCACTGCTGCACGCGTGCTAGCATTCATAGACGCGTGCCGCCGCGTCTCGACTCGACTGGAACATCGGCACATAGAGCGCGCCGAGAAGGAGCTCCTGCTAAAAGCACAGCGGGATAGCTTCACGGATGAACTACAGAAGATCCAGTCTGCCCGCCCCCTCACTCGGGCGAGTCGCCTGTACAGACTGGACCCCGTACTCGAAGTCGGCCTGTTGCGCGTGCGAGGACGTATTGAAGCCTCAAACGCGCCAGTGGAGGTCAAGCGACCCATCATTTTGGATGGTCGCCATCAGGTCAGTAAACTAATAGTAATGCGCGAGCATTGCGCCGCTGGTCATGCCAACAGAGAACGAGTAACGAACGACCTGCGGCAGCGCTACTGGATCATCCACCTGCGGCCCACGGTGCGGGCCATTGAGAAGGCCTGCACGTACTGCCGGAGGATGCGAGCAACGCCACAACCGCCGGCCACGGGAGACTTGCCGCGCGCCCGCCTGGACCCCTTCCACCGCCCGTTCACCAACTGCGGCGTGGACTATTTCGGGCCCATGATGGTGAAGGTGGGCCGGCGCCGAGAGAAGCGGTGGGGCGCACTGTTCACGTGCCTCACCTCCCGCGCCGTGCACCTCGAGCTCGTCGCATCGCTATCTACAGACTCAGCAATCATGGCGCTGAGAAGGATGGCCGCGCGCCGCGGCTGGCCGCGGCTCATGTACTCAGACAACGGGACCAACTTCAGGGGAGCCGACCACGAACTGCGAGCGGCGTATGAAGAATGGGCACCAGCGCTACAAGAAGAGGGACTGCTGCACAGGATGGAGTGGCGGTTCATCCCTCCCGGCGCACCCAACCAGGGAGGTGCGTGGGAGCGGCTGGTGCGCTCCGTGAAGACTGCCCTCGCTGCGACTCTGCGCGAAAGGGCACCTGCAGAAGAGGTGCTGCTAACTCTGCTCACTGAAGCGGAGTTCGCCATCAACGCGCGCCCCTTGACTCATGTCAGCGTGAGTCCCACCGATCCAGAGGCCCTCACCCCCAACCACTTCCTGTTGGGGTCCTCCACGGGCCTACCCTCGACCGGGCCTTGTGACGAGGCCGACCGACGTGCTTGGCGGGCCAGCCAGGCCCTTGCCGACCACTTTTGGCGACGCTGGCTGCGAGAGTACCTCCCCACATTGGTACCCCGCGGCGAGCCGCAGAGCAACCGACGGCCGCCGGAGATCGGCGACGTCGTCATCGTCGTCGACAGCACACTGCCACGGAACGTGTGGCCAATGGGAGTCATCGAGAAGCTCTACCCGGGACCTGACGGCGGCATCAGGGTGGTCGGCGTGCGAACGAGAACCGGCGTCTTCAAGCGTCCCATCAGCAAGCTCGTCGTGCTGCACAGAGAAGAAGAGGCTGCGCAGGCTACGCCGGGGGGAGAGATGTAACAGACGCCGAGCTCCATTGTATCACTAGGAGATAACTAGCTAAGATAAGGATTAATAAAGTAAAAAGACAGGCCCGCACAAGGCGGGAAAAAGGTGTAGACTTTATTAAAACCACATACCATGACATACGATTGCCTTATATGGTAGCGAAACTGACGGTTTCATAACAAGCCAAAAACGTTACCATATAAGGTAACAAATCACCATTTCGCGTGTTGTGGGCGGAGCCTCCGACAAGTCGAAACTTGACCGACCCGCAGAAAGATGGGAAAGTCCATTATAGAGGGAACGATTAGCCAAAAGGGTTGAGTACAACGAGGCCCCGCCACTACTTGCGACATGGTGTTTTGGTATAAAGATAGGCGACTAAAGTCAGTCGACACAGTTTCTATATTTTTACAGTGTTCTATTTACAAGTGTCTAGTTTTAAGTGTTTATTGTGAGTCCCACGTGCCCTAAGTATATTATGTTCTTGTGATTATTATGTTCTGACTATTGTTCTTTGTGATTATTGTGTACTTGTGTAAATCAGTTTATGTAGAATAACGTGCCCGCTCTAAAATATAGACGAAGTAATTAAACAGTGTTAAACCATCGAAGAGTTTTAATTGAAAAGGAAATCCCATAGCCACCTGAAGCTATCGAAGAAGGGAACAATAAATAAAAATACAGTCCACCCATAACATTCTGAGTGGAGCGAACCTGCGAGACCGAGTGGAGCGAAGGGGGAGGTGGCGAGCGAAGCGAGCCGGCGACCTTCTTAGCGTAACGAAGGTTGAGTGGGTGAAGCGTAACTCAGCTTTTAACGTTTCTTATGAATTCTTTTTTTTTTAGTTTTTTTTTTATTGAATTAGGTTTTAGAATGTTTTAGGGGTTCTTAAGGGTTTTCATACTGATTTAGGGGTAATTCTAACGGAGTATTCAATTCATTTTAGGATTCCTATGGATACTCAAAATTTTATGATGGTGAGGAATACCCAAGTAGCACAAAACTTCATTATAAGATGTCACAAGAGGTAACATCGGTAACTTTAGCACTTATGAAGAGTTATTACAGTACACTCCACCTGCAATAGGTGAAAAGTGAGCTTTTGCCTGAATAAGAACGTTATTATGTGTCACGGAGACCACACTGTAACGCTTGCAGCGTTAATATAGATAACAAGTCCAGTATTGTACAGCTTTAAGCAATTTAAAGGATTTTAGTGGACTTTAACTAAACTATATTCTGAACTAAAGACCACAAGTGTACTCTTATACCACTTGCATTTTAATAAAGAACACGTGAGCTACTATAATGTAATCAGTTATTCTGTGGCTTCAAATAATAAAGATATAATGCCTTTTGCTGCACACAGTGGAATTTGTGTAATGTTAATCAGCTTGATACACGCAATCGTATAATAGCTCTTAAAAAGGCCACATGATCACTATGGGTGAACATTATATGATGCTAAGTTAAAGCAAACTGCTCTATATTAGCTCACATGTTACCCTTAATCTCCGTGAGAGCTGAATACTTGTACTATCGTTGACAATTAATCTACTAGTGCCGTTAAATAAGACCTTGAAGACTTCCTTATTCAGCACTTCGTAGGTATAAGTATATTAATTGCGTCGTTTAAGATATTGTGATATGTGGAAAAATAAAAAAAGGACTGGCGGAATACGCCGAAAAATTAATGCAGAATATTTGAGGATTCTGAACAGAAATACAGATGATGCAGTGAACATTGAACAGGCTACACGTTTTGTAAATAATGGTCCAAGTGTGAATGAAATTTTAGAACGGGAGGGTTCCGTATCCGAAAATGTTGGTGTAAAAGCACGTGCTGATTTGGATGTACAAAACTCTTCAAGTATACAGCGAATGTTAAAAGATAGTGGTAACGTATTGTGCAGTAATGACAATGAATATATATGGCCTAGAATATAACTATTTTATTCCATTAATACATACAATGTAAGAAAATAAAATACTTGAGGTACTGATTATTTTGTACTTTTATTTATTATTTGACATCCTTGCCACATAAGAAAATATCACATCCAAATAAAATAACAATTTTAGGTACCTAGTCGTTCCTGACGTTTATTAATGTTTAAAGGGCAAATTAAAGCTAATCAGTGGATTACTATTTTTATCTAACTAGAAGGCAGCATACACGGGAACATTTTCTTATTTTAATTTTGTTTGGAGATACCCGTTAAGCCTCCTCTACACGTCTACAGACACATCCGCGGACGTTGGCAGATACATAAGCAGACGGATGTTGGACGGAGTTGCAACTGTCGAGTATGAGCATAGACTGATCGACCTACAGACGTGCCGACGGATCGTGGTGATCCCTTTGCTGATGCACCTGTAAGCGTCCGCGGACGCATTTGTAGACGTGTAGAGGCTTTCTCATAGTAGGAACATAAACCCTTTTCATTCGCCTGTTATTCATTTATATCTAGTAGGAAGTTTTCCTTATATTTAACAAGTAGGTATGTAGGTATCTACATAAAAATTGTTCACACTTAGAAATCTAGTTTAGAGCGATTATTATTAATCAGTCGTTACTTATATCTATTTAGTAGAAATAATCAACATCAGTCATCTTCTCTTCAGTCTTGCATTTAAAACAAAATATATTATAACAAGATTTCTCTTTTACGAAACGTTTCCTAACAATTTCTACTATTCAAAAATCAACGTAATCTGACATAAACGAACATATAATAATTTTTATCACAAAAACAATAATTTTGTTAAAATGTAGATGTCGTGGCTAGATCATAGAAATTGATCACTTCATGATATCGCCAACTGAAATTGCCCAGATCGTTTCAAACTTGAAACTTTGATGATATGTCAATCCTCGTGTGATCTACTTTCTTTAGACTTTTAATTATAATAGAAATCCGACATTAATGACATAGCCAAACGAGGATTGACATATCATCAAATGTTATCATTTAAACGATCTGGTCAATTTTAGTTGGCCATATCATGAAGTGATCGATTTCTATGATCTAGCCACGACATAATGTAAAACATGTGTGAGCACGCATTTGTGTGCGTGTGTGCATGTTGTGTCTGCGATGTATGAGTATGCTTAAGTCTTGGCATAAAAATTAGCATAGGTCCATACTTTCGTCGCTTCTGGTCTGTTCGTTGTTGCCAATATTTGAAACTGTTTCAAGTTGATCTCTTTTTTTGCCTGCTTGAGGTTCTTCTCCATTATTATCATTATCACCAACTTGAAGTTCTTCGCTGTTATTACTGGCAGTATAATGTAATTCCTCTTTACGGTTTCTACTTTTGCGGATTCGTTTTGATGATTGTCGTAACCCTTTCATTAATTTACGTTTAGAAGCATTCCTTAAGACTAGCTTCAAAAACTTTTCGGCGTCATCATCCGTAAATTTTGAGTCCCAAGAATTGACAATTTCAAAGAAAAAATTTCTAATGTTTTTGTAATTTTTAAAGGGAACTTTAGAAATTTCTCCCTTGCTACCACCAGACCATGAACACTGACAAAGAAAATTCTTGGAGAAAAGCATATCCAGTAGTTTGTATGCGCACGTCGTGCCGCTACCCGATTTAGATGAGCACAACAATGACAATGTTTTGAAAAGCTTCTTTTTTTTGGCCTTATCAGCTAGATCCGTTTCCAAAATTTCCAATTGCTGCTGGTTTTCAATGTGTTTTATAGAAAAACTTTCATTCTCTTCTTCTGTTCTTAATTGGTCTTGCAGTAATGTAACATTTACTGGTCTTTCCTTCTCCTGAGATATTGATGCTTTTGTTTCCTCCAATTGTATTGTTAAGGAAGCCAGCTTAAGCGCTATTTTTTTTTGATTTTCCACGACTACATTAAGCTTTTCTAACATCGCGACTTGATTAGCAATCACAGTTTGTATATCTTCTGAGTTGAATACCTGAATCGTGTCTGGCTGCTGACAAAATACATTTGTTGTTAAAGCACGACTGTCGCTGGCTGACGGTTGTGGATTATCCTGTAACATGAAGTGATTAACCTAAATGATTAAATAAGCACATAAATTTAATTTGAGTATTAGTTAGGTACTACGTAACAGATACATCACTTCCTTTCAACTAACACGGCTCATGTACGATCATCGAAACATTACTCGCGCGCACATCGCTATTTTTAATATGTTATCTGCACTTCTACATCTACACTCAATAATAATAACAATATAATAATAATATCCGTATCTAAACTAATATTATAAAGAGGAAAGATTTGATTTTTTGTTTGTTTAATACGATTTAAGAAACTACTGGACCGATTTTTAAAAATGATTTCACAATTATAAAGCTATATTATCTTTTAGTAACATAGGCTCTTTAACATCACACTATGACCAATATGAACGAAACAATAATGAGAAATGTAGCAAAAACGGAAAAATAATTCTTTTTAAGAGCTTACGTTGCGTAGGTACGCTGCGTAAGGCAACAAGGCGTTGCACAGAGGGGGTTCCGGAATGGTCTTTTAAGAGGTAACGGTGCCCCTTCTATGTACTGATGGTGATCCCCGGGGTGGTTTTAGTGAGGTAAAAATCCCACACTCCCTGGACTTATCCCCAAAGTCCGGGCGCCTTTTGAAGGTTTCCCCTCGAAAACAAAAAAAAAAAAAAAGGTACGCTGCGGGTTGAAGTTACGCGAAAATGCAGTTTGATAGAAATGTCCCCCCTAAAAAGTTCTAATAAAAAGTTAGGGATAGCATTCTCTCTTTATATGGTAAAATGGCGCCCGCGACTTCGTCCGAATCAAACTCGTAAAACAGCACAATGGTCATAATTTACCGAAGTATTTTTTTCCCGCGGAACCCTATTTAAAAAAAAAAGTAAGTAAGCCCAAGTTACTCCCCATAATTCACTGGTGGAACCTACATACAAAGTTTTAAGTGAATCCGTTAAGAAATAAAAAAAACAATTTATCCCCTTTTCTCCCCTTTGGTTTCCAACAATCCTCTCTTAGTGATAGCTTACTCCCCCTAACAAACACACATGCCAAATTTCAGCTCTCTACTGCCATTAGTTTCGACTGTGCGTTGTCTGTCAGTCACTCAGTAACGGAAGAGTTTTATAATATGGATTCGATCACAAATAATGCAATACAAACAAAAAACAAACTATCTCTTTATAATATTAGTTAGACTTTGGAAATCCATGGGAAAGAAGTCGCAAAATGCTAATAATTTACCTATGCCTATTTTGGTTAATATAAACTTTAATTATTGTGAAGTAGCGTTTATTAGCTGCATCTTAAAGTCCTAACTTACTATAGACACTACAATATCAAACAAAAATCTTACCAATTGTGTCAAATCTTGCGCCAATGCGTCGAAATTTATTTCGCCATCAGCGGCATATGGATCCGATGTTTCCGGCACGCTGCAGTGGGTATTGTCGTCGGTATCCGTATTTTGTTGCATTCGACGCAATTCCTTATCTGCCTCATCATAAGTAGGTATAAAATTTCTTTTTACAACACATTTGTACGAGTTCCATTCTGGTCCTGGACTAGAATGACCGTCTTTTATTAATTTAGATGCATATTTTAAAGTTTTTGGTGGCCAGCGGACGATCCCTTTTGATTCCCACAGCGTAGGAACGATGGTCAATTTAGGTACATCGTACTCGATCGTCTGTACTATTTTAAAAGCCATAATACTTCTCTGAAAAGAAAAACAATTGATAATTAAGTAGGTATAATGTACGTAATTTCTTTTTTACCTATCTACTCTGTATGGACTGTCCCATCCCAACTCTCCATGCATAAAACTAAATAAGACGTACCAACTAGAATTAGTTTAAGATTGAATTATTACGTCTGTGCACAAATTAAACTATGAAAGTAACGTTATGTCCAATTCGCGATACACACTCGACTGCGGTCCGTCGCACATCGACCGATAGGATAGCGAGGCGAGGTGTGTCAAAGGCGAGGAGGGGGTTGACTCTGACTGCACGCAAACTGTAGGTACTTAGGTACCTTACCTAAGTATTTCACAATGACCACTCTGTTTAAAGTTTTACCTAATTATATCTACTTTGGTCGAGAAAACTTTGATACTTACTAGGTGGGTACATGATTAACATACGCTAATCCAAAAAATATAGGATGATGTGATGATGATGAGGCTTAATCCGCGGATCCCTAAAATGTCTGCAGATTTTATAGGTTCACTGATGATTACCTACAGTTATTTGCATACATGTTACCCACTATCAAGCATTACGTGAATCTGTAGCTGACTTGTGTAACACAAGAACCAATCATAACAGCTCGTTACTGATTTATGTACCACGAGTGGACACTTAAACAGCTCATGCCGTTTGATTGAGGTTACTAAGGTACACATTGCTTGTCTGCCATTTTTTAGATTCTAACCTATCTACATACAATATTATAATAATTTGTTTCTATTTAGTCAAAGAAAATAACAACCGAATTTGAATAGAAAATGTAATGATTTTATACGTAAACAGCGTATTGTCAAATTACAAGGAAAAATAAAAAGACTTTTTTTTATAATATTATCATCAACCTATTTTATACTATAATTTTCAAATAAACAGTGATATTTTGAGAGCGCGTGAAAATTTTCGTCTATAATTATATAGTATTTGACAATAAACTCTCTTTCCCATTCGAATTTCATGGACATGGAGGAAAAACAAAGTTTTACTTACCGTTATTCTATATTTCTCACAAACACTTTACAAAATGGTTCACAGAAAAGATGTCAAAATAATATTAAGTAGTAGGGTGAAAATTGTTCACAATTTTGCCACTTGTGAATTGTCAGCTCCTTCAAAGAGTTACTAATATCCTGGAGTGTATTTTGTGCTGAAAAATAGGTAACAGGTACTCTATTATTCAGCCCTTGTAGTGTATAAAAGGTAACGCATACCCTGATAACCAGTCATTATTCAGCTCTTGGGGCGACTGTTACCTTTAATAATGCTCAAATAACGCTGATATAGTGCAACCAGCTACATTATTCAGCTAACAGCTGATTAATTTGTGCCCAAATCAGAGTTATATCAGCTGAGTAGGCGCCTCTAACGCTATTATTCAGCAGGTTTATTCAGCTTAAAATTCCATTGTGAACAGTGATTCAGCTACTATTCAGCGCTTCTGTGCTACTTGGGTACTTCTCAAGAACACGACAACACGCGAGCTGCGCGCAGCTCGCGCACCCACGCAAATACTAGTTTAAGTATATACCTATTTAAAAATCAGTATAACAAGGACATCTATTTGTAAAACGTTTCAAGGTCAAAATAACTTTCGGTTCTGTTTATTAATTAAACACAAACATTATTTACATACTAACTCTATAATAGAAATAAAAATATTTACAAGTATCAAAAAGGGTTACAGGGCGTCAAAAAATCCGTCCACATCGCTTTGGTTTACTTTTACTTTCGGTTTGGTTATTTTTCTCCTTCTATATCTCTCATATATAAAGTAACACCGAAGGAAATCTGAAATTGCCTTGTCATATATTCCATTTATTTCGCAGATTACATCTGACATGGCTACTGAATTCTTTACACCTCGCCACATCGTATCGATACCTGCCGAAGAACGAGCTGCCTACGTACTCGTCGACTGGGGGCAAAACCGCTTATCGTTACCACAAGTATCGAGCTAGTCTCCAAGACATTCCGTTCCATGTGCTGATAGTTTACAGCAACCTGTACTGCTCTGGGACCCTGGTACGGAGCAAGATTGTCATCACGGCTGCCAGTTGCTTGCAAATTAGTAAAATGAAGAGACCCGTTGTTAAAGTTGGTGCTGAAAGTATTATTGGTTTGGGGTGAGTATTTTAGTTTATTTTGTTGAACAACTACATAGTACATAGTAGTTGTTGTACATACTACAACAACATACATACATAGTAGATTAAAAGTTAATATATTTAGTTAAATAGAGTTCCACAAATCTAGATCCAGCTTGGATGCAGAATGCACCGCAGAAATATATACATGCATGACGCTATAATTATAATACAACCCATTTGGGGGAGACCTATGTCCATAAGTGGACATCTTTTGGCTGAAATGATGATGATGATTCAACCCAAACATATAACGGCTCGCTAACATAGTGGACAAATCGCTTCTTAAGAGATGACATTTAAAACCTATTTATACCTTCAAAAAAAGCTGTTATTTTGACTTTACAGACAGACACTTTAATTTTATTTATCTACTATTCTATTTACTATTTCTATCTTTTTATTATTTCCTAGCTTATGCTCGCGACTTCGCTCTACATAAATTAATTATACTTTTTATTCATTAACACTATACATTATTTACATAGGTACTAACTCTATAAAAATATTTACAAGTATCAAAAAGGGTTACAGGGCGTCGAAAAATTCGTCCACATCGCTGTCAACAGGAAAAGTGCCCAGAAGGCTGGCAGCATTGCCACGTTGGATGGCAATGCTGATTCTTTGGCCAAAAAATAGGCCCGCCCTCTGGTCACGTGAAGAGTCGACCAACCGTTTGGCGATTTCTCGAAAAACTAGGTGGGCACTCGGACCCCATGGCCCTAGTGTTTCAACCCCAAACGGCTCAAACACATAATTACCAATTAAATTATTGTATTTGCGCCGTTTGAGGTTTTCAGCACCTGCAGCAGCCGCCCCAGCGCAGCACACTGTGCTAGGAAGATGGGATGGCGCAAGGGTGTCGACGCAAGTTGCGTCCCACACCAAAGGCCTACCCAACTTCCATGGCATTATGGTCATACCATCTGGTCTCTTGCCATCGACGCGTGCCAAGCCAGTGGGTTCTAAAACAGCTGGCACCCCGGCGGTGGCAAGAGCACGACGGATAAGATCATTAATGCTAGCGTGCCGCGCTATCCGACCTGCACTCTTATTGCAAGAAAGGCCATGGTGTCCGAGGCAGTCGACTGCTTCACCACATTGACAGCGATGTGGAGCCCCACAAGGAGCGCCCAAACGCAAACATGTAGCGAGCCGGAAGGTTGTGTCACCTAACATAGTGCCTATATTAGGTGACGGTAGTGCCTGAAGCCAGAGGCCCGACTCCCATTCACCCACAGCAAGCAGGCGGGCACGCTCAGCAGTATTGGTAGACGTATTAATAAGTTTATTCCGTACCAACCTGCAGAGCGGCTCATCCCACTGTCTCTGGGAAAACGGGTTCTCGGGCCGATCCGTGTCCGGGCAAGCCACTTTCCAGGCGTCCTCTGCGTCGGTCAAGCACGGCACTTCCGAGCTAACCAGGGAAAGAGTTAAAATTTTCCCGGTTAGCTTTTCAGTGCTGTGGACAGAAGACAGGAACGCCGGTAAGCTAACACTAGAAATTTTGCGGACGCCAAGGCCACCAAAACGAATTGGCAGGGTGGCTTGCAACCACGCTCGGTCGTCCAGGGCCACATTAAGAATGGATGTTAATGTGTTGCGAATAATTTGGTCAATTTTGTCCAAAAGTTGTGGTTTCTTCCAAAGAGGAGAACAACGGAGAAAATACATAAAATTTGGACCAAAACAGCAATATCTGATAATGGTGAATGCCGAATGCAAATTAATTTTGGAGAGTCTATCCGAAATATCATTAAAATGTTTAATTTTGTCGTCGATGAAAGATGAAAAACTTTCTTCAAAAATAGGGGAACCTAGGAGGTGCAGGGAACTTTTTTCTAAAATTTTGATGTTTGGAGCTATTGCATTAAATTTATCTATAGTTGATTGTCTGTCGGTAATGTCAGAGAGGTAAATTTCGCACTTTGAAGGATTAAGGTCCAGGCCAATAGATTTAAATTGATTTTTGAGGAGTTGTAGGTCAGCCAAAACCGTGTCAACATCACCTCCTAGCGTTCCATCATCTAAATACCACACATTAAATTTTGAATTTAGTTGTTGAATTATGGGATGAATAGCCAAACTGAAAATGACAGGCCCGAGAGGGTCACCTTGTTGGCAACCAACTGCAGATTCCAAAACGTTGTCCTTGTAAAGTAATTTAGAGGGGTATCTATAACATTGCCATAAAAAACCATAAATTTCGGGTAGTACTTTTTTGACTTCAGCCAACAAAGTGTCCCTGTTCACGGAGTTGAAGGCATTTTTGACGTCAACCTTGAGGATGACCTCACCTTTCTTTGAGTGTATAAAAGACGATAAGGC
Organism: Xestia xanthographa; assembly: GCA_905147715.2. NCBI lineage: Eukaryota > Metazoa > Arthropoda > Insecta > Lepidoptera > Noctuidae > Xestia > Xestia xanthographa. The sequence goes on from LR990655.1 coordinate 9,114,669, forward strand.
ATGTACGGCTGCCTCACAGCCCCCTCTGGAACCAAAACCAAGTTGAAGGGGCTGGAACTTAGTTGCAAGCGTCTCACTGTACAGCTTGCAACATATTTTGGCAGCCATACGCCTGTAGGTGCAACCGACGGCAATTGGACGAATGCCGCCGTCCCTCTTGCGCAGGGCACACAGGTTAGCCCCGTACAAGACGTCGACGACGGCATCGTTCACGCCGCCGGAGAGCATTAAGTTGATCAGAACCGCAAGCTCCTTCAAAAGTGACTCACCAGCTTCCCCGGCGCCTGAACTCAACAAATCTTTCAAATGCTGTGGAGTCAGGCCGTCGAGGCCGCCGGCAGAACCACTCCGGAAGGAGCTCACGGCTGTGATCAACTGCGGGGCTGTAATTTTAAAAAAAGTTGGATCCTGAATGAGGGGGTCGGGGTGGTCGGGTGGGTCGGGGAAGGTGAGATCATCCGCAGGCGATGGATGTTTACTCTCCAGGGCTGAAAGAGTATCTGGAGAGTAAGGCGCCACCACATCACTGCTGAACAGTATTCTGGCTGCCCCCCTAATGTCACCGTCGCTTAACTTGGATTCCACATGATCACAAACGTCTTTCTGTTTATTAAAAAAAGGTAATTTGGAATCTAAAACACGGGCCGAATTGTTGCAATTATCTTTAATTTGGTTAGTTAAAGTTTTTTGAGTAGCCAAATTTTTTTGGACATGCAGAATCCTGTACGGGAAGGTGAGTAACTGCTCCCAGGCACGCTGCGAGTTCTCCTGGGTCGCGAGACGGACACATCGCGCTAAACTGTGCGCAACAGAGTGTCTCGCGCCCCGAGGAACTCTTTTTAAAACTGGAGTGGAATTTTTTAATTTAGATAATGTTTGCCACAAACTTTGTTCGAGAGGTGTTGATGTCGGGGATGTGGCTTGGGGGCCCAAAGGTACACTATGAGGTTTGTGAATTTATAATAATAATATATATATATATTTATATTTATAATTTATATAATTTTTATTTATACCTTGTATTTATAAAATAAATTTAATTTGTTTTCGTATCAGCTTCTGAAACCCTTTAATAAACTTTCAAAGATTTATAAATAAACCTTCTATAAATAATGGATAGCTCCGAGGCTGTGATCTTTAACATAATACCTGAAGGGGCTACGAGTAATACTCTTAGTTTAAAAGACATTATTTATAACTAGCTTGCCGCCAGAGCGCTGCACTAAGATTTTAATGAATGGCTTTTAATTTTAAGAGTCAACAACGCCATTTAGTTTATGAAATACAGCAGATAAAATAATAATAACGAGAATATAAAGTATCAACTCATGAAAATTATAACGAGTTATTTTTAAACCATTTTATATTATATTTTGGAGTCTTATTGGATCGTGAATGACAGCAGACCAAATGTGAAGGAGGAAGAAACGAATTTATTCAAGCTTTAATCGTCTCAATTCAAAAATCTATTTTAGCTAAGTCAATGATATTCTATTAAACAGATATGTTGTGAGCGCGCAATCGTGAAGACTCGAAAACGGGCCAATTGGCCTGTTTTGCCTTTATTCTGCGTCACTGCGTGTATGTGAGCTGGCTCTGCCCCGCGGCACACTTTTTTCGGTGGTTTTGTAGGTGTATAACATATCTGTTTATTAGAATATCATTGAGCTAAGTACAGTAACAGTACGCGTTACCAACTCCAGTCACACGTCACACCTAGTCTATGGTCAATCACAAGTTTTATTTTTGGAATTGCATAGAATTGTTCTACTATAATTCTGTTGTAATACTCGTAGGTCTATGTTATTAACCAAAGATAGACGATGATCGCCAAAGTTAATACTTTTCTTGGAAGATATATAAAGAGATGTTTTAAAAATGGTTTTCAGACAAATAATACCGATCGTGGAAGTGAAACTGCACGAGTACTTTAGGTACATGAGCCGTTTGGACAACGACATCGCCATGCTCGTGCTGCAGGTAAGATTCATCCACCCATCCGCCCTTCCGCTTATCATCATCTGCCTAGGCTTCTCCCAATTATGTTGGAGCCGGCTTGCAGTCTAACCGGGTGCAGCTGAATATAGCGACCTTTATCATGCGAGTGAGGGATTGAATGTTTCGGATTTCTGACCACACGTAACAACTGTTAAGGCGACTACAGGAGCTAAATTAGTAACTGTATTTGTGGTGGTTCAAACGTCGTTTGAAATACTGCTAGAATAAAGTTCTAATCAGCTTGCACTACAAAGTGGTTGTTACGTCAGGTACTGCGGGCCGAATAGTGCGAAATGAGTGGATTTTTACGATTTTCAAAAAATCTATTGATTGGACTAAAAAAATAAAACACTACCATGCTAATTTGTTGCTTGTAGAATTATTTGCCAAAAAATCGGAATGATCGCATGTATTTTAGTATGGTTTTTAATCGTTAAAAGAAATTTTTAGAGATAAGTTCGTGATTTTTTTTTTTATCGAGTAAAATTATTTGTATTATATTTTCAAAACTCTATCATACTATCATATATCCTGAAGAATATCATATATTTTTCTGGTTTTGTTTATGGCAGTGAATCATATGCTTTTTTGCATTATAAAACTCGCGTTTAGCTCCTCTAGTCCCCTTAAAGATCTACAAATGACAGCCGGGACCGACGGTGTAACGTGCTTTCCGAGGCATGGAGGAAACTCAGTATATAGTGAATGGTCACCCGACTTCAGCCAGCACTGCGGCTGTTATTTTATTTAGGCAGGAGCCCATCGGCTATGTAATTATTTTATAGTATTGTGTACCTAACATCTACACCACAGACTATATAAGGCTGCCTGTCAATGGACAGGCAGCCTTATCATGCGAGCATCGAGTTGAATGGAAGCGGAGCGAAGCGAAGCGGCTGCGGAACGGAGAAATATTAACCAATAGATTTTGCCGTTTCAGTGGACAGGCAGCCTAACTGCTATACTGTCCCTCATCCAGCCCCAAGTCCACCTATAGGGTGCCGCCTCCACGAGCGAGAGAATCGCGGTGATATTATCCTTCTTGCCAAGTTTTTCTATACACTCTCTTTTGGGCCGTCTCCACGAGCGAGAGAATCGCGGCGACATTTTCGTATAGAAATACGTTGAATCGCCGCGAGTCGTTTTGAAAAGTTATTTTGAAAAGATCGCTTTTAGCGATAAGACCGGCTATTGTGTCAGTATGAAACCTCTTTATGTTGACACCTGCAATTTGTATGATGTACATAATAGAGAATATTCTAGCTCTATACCCATCCAGTCATTCGCTCATCCCCAGTTAATTTAATCACAGCACGTCTGAGTGTTGGGCGTAGATGATATAATGTATTTACTCGGCTACGCGATACAGTAAGTAATATGAGTATCAATGGAATAAACCAATAAAATACGAACGTGATCTTTAATTTCCGGAAATATATACAGATAATTTTGTTTGCTTTCTCTTTGAGGTATCGTTTTACCCCGCTGAGGTGTCTAGATGTGGGTTGCGGGACTGTTCGAAAGAGATACGGTGGCCCCGAAAATCTCAACATGAATGATGTAACCAAGATTTTGTAACAATATTTTCATTTAAAAGAGTGTCCATGGAGTTTCTTGCCCGTTCTTCTCTATAGAGATCTACGCTAGGGAATGGGCAACTATACAGCACTTTCTCAAGTTATTATGTCTTGTGACTGGGACTGTAGCTTTGTTTTTTTTTGGATTTTTGACATTCAAAAGTGCCGTAATGGTCTAATTGAAATAAATGCTTTAAGTTTGACATTACATTCTGCAAATCATAATAGCTAGTACATAGGTGGCCAAAGTTATGAAACAGGTACCTAATAATATCTGACTTAAAAAAAAATACGTCGCTTTAGTAAGTATTCCTAAATATGTGTAAAGCGTGGTGGGGCTATAGCAAATACATTATGTATTTGAATTAATTTGGAAAGCTGATATTGACTTGGTTTGAGAATGATTTTTTTAGCACAGAGTTCTGAATATACATAGAGCCATAGCGCGTAGTAGACAAGGTTTAAACATATGTATATATGTGCCTGTAATACACCCATATTTCAAAAGTTATGGTTTCTTAGTCTCGTGTAGGGCCTCATCACATAATAGATCAATAACTATATCCTATTGCAATAACTATCTGCATATACAAAATAACATAACGCCAGGAATAGGCAGAGTTGTACCTACAGGGATTTGTGGAAAAAGTATTTTTTCGATTCTAGTTTTCCCCCCTAAGGGGGATTATCAGGGGGGAATTGTAGACTTTTTTTTAGATTCCAATTTTCCCCCTTAGGGGGACTTTTAAGGGGGATTTCAGGAATAAACTCAGTACATCCACATTTCGCCAGTCCCATGTTATAGAGACGCACATATATCTAAATACCTACATTAATAAGTATATATGCATAATGTATCCGCTTCTCGTTACGTGTCTTTGCGCTTAGAATACATCCTCTCACTATTCCGGAGGGGATCGTAAGTGACTCTTAAGGGATTAAATCAAATTGAAAGGTATAGAGTAACGTGTACCTGAACACGGCGTCTCATGTGAATTTATTATAATTGAATAAGCTCTTGTAATAGACTTTATTAGAAAGAAGATTATAATAAAGAAAAATAAATTTTGTTATGCTCGATGGATACGTAAGTTTATTTTAAGATATATTTTCCGTAGTAACCTTTTATACTGGGTAAACATGATGTATAGGTACTCAGTATAAAAGGTTATTACGCAAATGACTGGTAGATGTATAAATACATCTAGCATTGATAGCCTAGTGGTGGGACCATCGGACTCCCAAATCGCAGGTCTCAAGTTCGAACTAGACACGCACCACTGATTTTTCGGATTCATGTGCTTGTAATAATCACATGCTTCGGTGAAAAAAAACACCGTGAAGAAACCTGCATGCCCAAGAGATAATTCAATTATATAATTCCCGACGGCATTGTAAAGCTAAGTCAGAGGTACATGGCCGGCATAAAAAATCTGACACCAGGTTAGGCATTAACCACACGATAAAGAAGAACCACCAGCACTACCATTCCACCCTCAACCAAACCACCAGCACACTGCTACTCCACCAGATCAACCACTCAAACTTAGGACAAATGGGCTTCTACTACACTACTACAACAGCCCATAACGTCCACTGCTGGACATAAGCCTCTCCCATGATGGGAGGAATTTACCGTAATCTCCACGCTTGGCAGGCGGATTGGAGATCGCAGTGATGAAAGACTAACAGAAAACGCTGCTGCCCATTCTCTGGTCTACGGAGGCGCAAGGTGTTCTGCCTCAGACATTAGTCGCCTTATACGACACCCGTGAGTGTTATGGGTTGATTCTATTCTACTCTGCCGGATACCACACGGCGGACGGCGGCATGGGCTTCTACTCCCACAGAAATGATACCAGCATAGCGAATTTCTTAAGTACAAATGACCAACCAAACCAATTTCAACTACAGTATGTACATATACCTACACCAAAACAATATTTTATTGGATACAAAACAGAGGTGTGTAAGTATATTCTTGATTGAACTGAAAAATAAAACTGAAACAATAAAACGAATAGTTTGAATGCTTGTTGCAATGGCAAAAATGGAAAAGGTAACTTATTATTTTAGAGGACTTTACCCCGAAGTTTAACTTTACGACTGGCAATAACCATTTTAACACCGGAGAATGGAATGAAATTCATTTTACTAATGGATCGAATATTACCAACTATTACTTATAACATAGTTAGCGAAATGTGAATACTATTCTACTAAAGCGAAACGTATTTCTGCGATTATCTTTTGCATCAAAAACATTTTTCCGAGTTTCCGACTATAAAGAATAATACTAGAGTAAAATTTAAAAAAGACTTGAACTTCTAACATTTTTTGTTATCTTAATATATTATATAAATTACGTGTCACGTTGTATGTCCGCGATGGACTCCTAAACTACTTAACCGATTTTAATCAAATTTGCACACCGGTGCAGTTTGATCCAACTTGGATAGATAGATAGGACAGAATAGAAAAAAATAAAATGTCCACCCGTGCGAAGCCGGGACGGGTAGCTAGTAATATAATAATAGGTACCAATAATTTCTTTTCGATTTCCTCCTTCGTCATATTTTTTCGTTTCGTGAGAAATTACTATCAAATAAAATATTGTCAGTGGTAATAAAAAAATCATAAGCACGAATAGTGCAACACCAAAACGAAACAAAAAAAAAAACATTGTTATGTTTAAATCTCCTCCTGCGTGAGTAATTAACCATCAATCAATCAATCTATAGGTATGTATATGCCGCTGGGTTAGTAATTTTTGAAATAAAATGTTTAAAGTTCCGTGCAAAACAAACGCCCAGCTCAAACACGAAAAAGTCTTGAAAAATGGGCATGCCATGAGGTCAACAGTACCCTAATATATTAAACGAACCGCGCTGCAGACTGGGCGCGCCACCGACACAGTCAGACATGAAATACAAGCCGTCTATCGCATGCCAATTCCAACCAAACATTGTTGTGGATCGTGCCAACTGCCAATATCTAACGCCCTCTTAATCAAGGAAATGAATGTCCTGGGGGATTACCATGACTACAGTTTAATATAATAGCAGGTTAAAATTTAAGTACCTATCATGCCATTTGGTACCTACCTAACCAACTGTTAACTCCCAACTGTTATACTTGATGCACAATAACATCACTGGCCTGACAGATGATTATGGGAGGTTAGGAAGTGCTTACCTATACTTTTAGCACTGCAGACATACCGATTCATGAACGAAAGCGCGACGTAATCGTAACGTTTATTTGAAAAAATAATGAATCGAATTCTGTGTCAGTTTCGTTTAATTTTGGCAAAGACATTCAAATGTTTACAAGCGATAGACGCGGGACAAGAAAAAAATCGTAATCTAATTTTTGTTACTACTTTGTAACAAATCGGTCTGTCTAGTGCAATGGTTCCCAACCTATAGTCCACGGACCACCGGTGGTCCGCAGGTCCGAAAAAGGCTAAAATGTTATTTGAACTTTTTAACTTGCACAGAAGATACAAGCTCAACCCAACCTATCAGAGGCGAGATGCTGCTGCGCCTTGCTAGATTCAAGCATTTTTGCAAAAATCTAATTACTTATTTTTATTTTTGTATGTATGTTTGCTAAATTTTTTGAGCTCACTTCGATCTCTCTTGTATCTTTCACTTTCTAAAGGTTCTCATCACATTTTCCAATTAATAATAATAATATCTTTATTGAAAAAAGAGGAAGTACATTTTACACATATCACAATTTTGTCACAAGTACATGTAAGTAAACAGATCAAAATGAACCCTAACGTCTAAACTAGGCCAAGCCTGTATCTTAGACGTTAGTCTCTTCCAATGTTGTTACAATCAGAGATCTATGAGTATAGAGACGAGACAACGACGAGACGAGTATGGTCTATGAGTGTAGTGTGTGTAATTTTTGCATTCCCCTAGATATATTGCTGTCGGTGTGTCGGACTTTATGGCCCCTGCTAACAGTAAAGACACCAAAGTGGTCCCTGGTCCAAGAAAGGTTATAAAACACTCTCTCTCTCTCACTCCGTCTAGTGTCACATGCCCTATATAATTATTTGAAACCTCTTTGAATTTTTGCGAGTCTTAAAACGAGGTAAATCTTGTGTGCGAAAAGACTACTTCTTTTTCGGAATAACTTTATTACGTTTACTCTGCGCATGCTACGCCCACAGGTCGAATGAAGTCTCACTACATTTTATTTATTTGACAGGATCACGTGAGATTCCAAAACAACGTGAAAAAGGCGATACTTGTAGAGCCCGAGGTTGCGTTACGAACTGGTGTCTCCATTGAAGTCTCAGGTTACGGAAGCACGGTAAGCATAAGCATAGCATAATCAGTTCCTATAATGTTTCCATTGCTGGGACACAGGCCTCCTCTCTATGAGAGGGAATGGGCTATAATACACCACGCGGACCCAACGCGGTTTGGTTGATGTCACATGTCTTCGAATGTTTGGTTCTAGGACATGCCAGTTTCCTCACGATGTTTTCCTTCACAGTTTTGAGAGAAGTGGTGATGAAAAAATTACACCAAGTAATCCGCAAGGCTGGGACCGCCACCGCTGCTCTCCACAAGACAGACAAGGCTCTGTCGAATGTATCATTTACAGACTGGACCCCTTTCGTACCTGAGTAGTAAGTGTGCCTCTCGCATACTAATATCTTGAGAGTTACATAAGCGACAGTAACAAATTATGAAAGGACCCTTTGTAACTATCCCTATCAATAATAGGTATACGGATTGTCACTGAAAACTTACCTAGCATGTACAATTTTAGGACCGATCAAGTTTATGTTAGACTACATTAATATTTATGGCCCAGTCCGTAGCCGTCGCATCGGGTTCTAAAAAGTTTTCGTACTAGAACTATAGTGATAGTAAGACGTAAATTTAAAAAAAAATACCCTGACGGAACAGTACGTCTTATATCCCCACAATATATTTATTTTACTTGGAGTAAAAAAAAATAAAGAATACAACAAAAAACCGCAAACAATAACAGAGTAACCTACAATTTTATAAATGGTTTTGATAGTTATCAACTCGTATCACACTTTCTCTACTTACCCTGAAAAGTGTACCAGCACTGCAATGTTATCCAAGTTCTTCCCATTTATCGTTGCAAACGCCATCTATCTTCAGTGCTGTAAACTACAACTGTAGGTACACATGCAACACTACTGGATGAAAGCTACATAGTATGTTTCACTCCAGATTCTCGCTGATAATAGCAGCAGCTCTTACGAATGAATTTAATCAAATTCTGGTAGATGGCGTGTTCTTACCTTAAAGTCAGTTTAGTGTGTGATTAATATTTGATTGCACGATAGTAATCGTGCAATCAAATATTAATCACACACTCAAACTATCGGGCTAGGTCTCAGATTATGTGATTAGATAACTGTCACAAATTGTAAACTTCACTAATCACTCCGGAAGAGGCTTTTCCGAGAGATGGGTACGATATGATCTTACCAATATACCAACGTTGACACACGTTGCGAGTGTAATAGGAAAAGCCAGTGATTTTTCAGAAAATTCTAACTCCTTCCCTGACATGTCACTATGACTCTCTTATGTGCTTTTATGATACGACACGGTTGGCTGAGCGATTAACTGCTGCGCTGCGTGTCGAGAGTTCGATTCCCACACGGAAAAATTATGTGTATGGGGTACAGGTGAAGCCGTGTGGTATCCGGCAGAGTAGAATAGAACCAACCCATTACACTCATGGGTGTCGTATAAGGCGACTAATGTCTGAGGCAAAACACGTTGCGCCTCCGTAGACCAGAGAATGGGCAGCAGCGTTTTCTGTTAGTCTTTCATCACTGCGATCTCCAATCCGCCTGCCAAGCGTGGAGATTACGGCAAATTCCTCCCATCATGGGGGTATGGGAGAGGCTTATGTCCAGCAGTGGACGTTATGAGCTGTTGTTGTTGTTGTTGGTACAGGTAGTTGGTTCGGGTCTGGCTGTTTATGTGAGTTTGAATGTTTGTAAACGCGCCCACGATACAGGAAAAATTACTAGTGGGGCAAAGTAATCATCATTCTCTTGCCTTTATCCCAATTCATTTGTGTTGTGGTCGGCGCAGCATATCTTCTTCCTCCATACTTCTCTATTTTTCGTCATCTCATCAGACACTTCTTTTCTTGCTATATCATTCGTAACGCAGTTCATCCATCGTTTCTTTGGTCTTCCTCTACACAATAAGAGGCAAAGTATTTAAGAAAAACATATCACGCACTATGTATGATCCACTTCAAGGACTAAGTGCGGAAACCTAAACCCCATGATAGACAGATAGATAGATAGAATATATGGTAGGTATTATTATTACACAGTGGTCCAAATATTGACATTAAAATTATTACTGAGTGATCCAAATAGTGTCATTAAAAAAAAATTGTTTCAGAAAATACCCCTATGTTCCGTGGGTCTTGATAGTTTTTCGAGTTATAGCTTCTTGAGAATTATATGGTACCAATTAAGTCCTGTCATAATATGGCCAGGAACAGCAGAATGTCTGGAAAAACATTTTTTTTAATTACTTGTGAATTTAAATGTTCGGAATGATGTATATGTGGTAACCGTTTTAGCGTCGGTGTCCCTTCCACCCTGTATAAGCGCGAATACACGTAGAACGCTGGCTACCAGCGCCGATCTGCCAGCGCTTATCGGAACCGGTCCGCACAGATATTCGGTGCAGGCAGTCTCTTTAGTTTGTGCCGAACCAGCGCCAATAAGCAGGTCGGAACTTATCGGCGAAGTTCGGCGCTTATCGGTGCCCGTGTAGAAAATGCCCAAGGCATTCAGTCCGCCGTTGTACAGTTTTACTTATGCATAAAGGTTTAATAAATAAATAAGCGCTGGTAGATTGGCGCCGGTAGCCAGCGTTCTACGTGTATACGCCCTAAAGCATGGTCCTCTAATTACAGAATCTGCCTCAAACATACGTGAACCAACTGATATGGACAGAAATGTCGGTCATAGATAAAATGGATTGTGCTGGAGCCCATCAAAACCTTATAACCCCTTCTAACTTCTGTGCAAGATATACGCCGGTAAGTTTTATTTAAACTGTTATTGAATTTATTTGACCTCATTCTCAGGTCCCTCTGAATGGCCAGGTGCGTAGTACTAGCAAACGGCGTGCGTGTATGACTAGATGTATGAACGTGGACGAGAAGAAAAGTGTTCTGTAGTTTCTGGTTGTCTGTAGGTACTATGTATTCAATCTCACGATGCAACGGCGTTGGCGCGCGGTGAATTCGACCAATTGCAACGCAGCGAGCTACGGTCAGTGAGGCACCGGTCGGCTCTCATTCATTGGTGCAAATTGCGGTTAGGTTGGTACAACCGGAGAACGGCGTGCAGTGAAGTGAATGAGTGAACAACAAAGTGCGGCCATGGCGGTATCAGATGGGAAAGCATCGATTTCTAGACTCTTATCAACCGTTGTATCCCTAAGGAGCACTTACTCTCAGATAAGCAGCAAGGGTTTGTTTATTACTAACTTTTCCCGTGTTTGGAGATCCTAGAAAATAAGAGCCGATAACGAATTTTGTAATTTTTAATCAAAAGTCAAATTCTATTGCGACTTTTGGCGCCGTCATTGATTTAGATACCTAACACAGAGCGAAATTTTTTGAATTGCAGGGGCAATTCCTGAATTCCTGTTTTTATTTGTCAAAAGTACCTCAAAAAATTGTACATATTAACGAGTTTTTGACTTCGATTGTTGTTATAGTGGATTGCGACAACATCATGAATATTTTTAATTACGGGAATTGACCTTATGGTCTGCGCACAGATTAAAGTAGTGGAAGAAATAAAAAATAAGAGTGAAACATTTGACAAGCGCTCGAGCAGTTCCTTCGTAAGCGGAACTTGGCTGCAGGCCAATATGACACTAGAATGAAGGAGAGGAATTTACATCGTTGTTTAAAGTTGTATAAATCACCTATTTCCGGTTCCTGTATAATCTGCCGGAATAGGTGTAGAGACTAAAATGCATTGTGGGTTTTTCATGTTGATAGACAGGAAGGCAACTTTCACCGCTGTAAATCCGTACTAATTGCCAAGACTACGTGGGGTTACTCGATGCTACGACGACTCAAATTTATACCTCTATTTTTACATGGATTCGGTATGATCAATACACAAATCTTATTACAAAACAGCATGTCCACCCGAACATGTTTTTGTGCAAAAGCTAGGCAAAATTAATCCCTCTACCTCACACAAAGGGTCCCACCGATTAGGCGGATATTCACGTGCCAAACTTCCGAAAATTCACATCAGCATCGGTACTTAAGTACCTATAACACAAAGGTCTCTAACCGCCTTAGTATCCCAGGACCGCCGTTTGAGCGACATTGGAGGCCCGGCCATATATAACCGGGAGCTGCTGGTCGGGATCCTCTCCTATGGAGGAACGAGCGCTGAGGACCCACATGTCGCCATCTTCACGAACATCTCCTACTTCCACAGGTTTGTATATCATTTGTTGTTTTTTTCAATGTTAATTGTGTTATGTCGTTGCAGGTAGTCAGTATTCCCAAAAGTCTGACAATCAGTCTTACTAAGAGAACAAACACAATTAGTAACACAAACACAAATACACACGAATACACGAAACATGAATTGTAAACACAATTAGTTCCATGACTGTACTCAAAATATGTGAGAATCTAATAAAATCATGAAACTGTTAATGTTACTTAATGATTATTAAGAATAAACTAATGTTGAGTTATCAATAACAAGATAATTCACAAGAGCAAAAGAGATCAAAGTCCAAAGTGTACATGTTCAAAGTTAATTGTCACTCCGTACAAAGTTAATGATACAGGGTAGTGAATATGTAAAATCCTGTGATTGTACAAACAAAAGAAAAAACTGTTTAACGTTATTGAATCTAAATTGTTGTTAGAGAATAATTGTTTAATATTATATTTATAAGGAAAGGTCTCCTTGATATGTGTTAATATTAATTGGAGAAGGAGAAAAAAAAAAATATTGTCACCTAACGAGCAAACTTGTTGATTCTTTTAATTCAACAAGCCGCATAAATTGTTGGTGAACATAAGACAGTTGTTATTGTCTTTTAAATTTTAGCCAGTAATTTATACCTGGCACCCAAACTCTTCAGCCGGCACACAGCAATGCTGATTACCGGAAGAATTCAGTTTGGTGGTAGTACTTCCCCGGGGTGAGCCGTTACTATTGCTAACTGGGTTATGGAGATCAAATAGGCAGTCGCTCCATGTAAAAATACTGGTATTCAGCTGCATCCGGTTAGACTGGAAGCCGACCCCAACATAGTTGGTAAAAGGCTAGTCAGATGATGATGATGATGAATTGTGTCTTTGTTATCAATTTTTGTTGCAGGCTGCCAGTTAGTAGACATATTTGGGAGAAAAAAATCTCCTGGTATATAAATCCGTATGTTATATATTGCCCTAGCAGTTTAGGTGGAAGAGAGCACTGGCCCTAGGCTACCAGTAAGTAGTAGTATGTGGACGAAAAATTACTCTGCTAATTGAATCCGTATGGTTGTTACCTTGTTACCTATTGCCCTAGTAGTTCAGGTGGCAGATAACACGTGACCTTTATAAGCAATTTCTTCTTCTTAATGTATAATTATCACTTGGTGACGGAAAACATCGCGAGAAAACCAGCATGCTTAAGAGACATTTCTTGACGGCATGTAAAGCCGCATTTGTGTACCTAGGTCATGTTGTAAATGAGGACCTGACCGACGAAGCAGACATAGAGAGGGAACGTAGGGCGCTGACGATTCGTTGTAATATGCTGGCACGCAGATTTTCCCGATGTTCCTATGCGGTAAAGAAGACATTGTTTAGGGCATACTGCCAGTCTTTTTATACGTGTAGTCTGTGGACTAGCTACACGCAGCGAACCGTCAGTGCCCTGCGGGTCCAATATAACAATGCTTTCAGGTTGCTGATGGGATTGCCTAACTACTGCAGTGCGTCAGCGATGTTTGCTGAAGCTCAAGTGGATGGCTTTCACGCCATTATACGTAAAAGAGCAGCATCGCTGATGCGAAAGGTGAGGGGCAGACCCAACAGTTACCTGAGGGTAATTGCAGACTACGTCCATAGTCCTGTTTGGAGGCATTGGATTGGGCTGCACATATTGTAGGCTGACTGGTGTTCTATTATTTGCTGTATTTGTGTCGTACTAACATAGTTTTAAGTCATCTTGATGTACTACTAACACTCTATGGACCGAAAAGTCTGAAATAAATGTTTTGAATTTGAATTTGAATTTGAAAGCTAAGTCAAAGGCCCATTGGCGGCATAAAAACTTTGACACCAGGTAATGCACTAACCACACGATAAACAAGAAGAAGCTATCTCTTCTAGTAGGTAGATACCTAATCAACTAAGGACTGTCCAAAATTAAGCAGCAGTTAGGTCCTAATAGAATGGGCAGCAGCGTTTTCTGTTAGTCTTTCATCACTGCGATCTCCAATCCGCCTGCCAAGCGTGGAGATTACGGCAAATTCCTCTCATCATGGGAGAGGCTTATGTCCAGTAGTGGCCGTTAAGGGCTGTTGTTGTTGTTGTTGTTGTAGGTCCTAATAACACCATTTACTTTGATTGCCATGCGTGATCGTAAGTGCATAAGGTATTTTATTTTCCGTCCACATAACTACCTACTGGTTATTGCGGCAATACATGATTTAAATGCCGGTGCATTCCAAACACGATCGTTACTACTAGATGACGTGATGACGATTGAGCTAAATAAGTGAATACCTTAACCAAGTACCTACTTTTGTGATTTTTTTTTTATATTGAAATAATTGGGTTTTTACATTATTTGTGCCAAAGATAAAGTAAGACTCGTCAAAACATCTTGCAAATAATAAAAAAAACTTATTTGCGTTAGATATTTTTACAGGTATTCTTTATCTCCATAATTTACTGTTCTCAGATGGATCATGCTCAACACCAAGAAATTTTTAGAAAAGTACTGCACACTGAAAACAGATTCTTCGGATGAAACAGGACTTGATAGTGATTCAGAATCGTCGCAATAAAACTTGATAATAATGCTACATTGTATTATTAACTCCATTATCAATGAATTTGCCCCGTTTACTGCAAAAGTTCTTTATGAACTTTTTTACTTGCTTCTTAATCCAGCGTCTTTGGTACCAGAGGTTGGTGTACACGCTTGGTTTGCCTTTCTTTGCGCATCCGTCGCCATGTGACGTCAAACCTACCAACTTCCTGCAAATGACATGTTAAAAGGAACAATTATAGAAAAAAAATTTAGAGAAAACAAACCATATATCTAAACTAAATATAATTTTATAAAGAGGTATTTGTTCGTAAAGGGAAATGCCCATTCTTGGCCACGTTTTGCCCACCAATGTGTAAAGTACAAAAGATATACCCATTTTTTAACTAAAATATTGCTATAACTAATTTGCAATGAAACCTCTGGAATTAAAAGCCGAATTAATCAAGAAACTCAATTGTTTATTGCCCCATCTAACACTTCCGGTCGTTATAAATCCTAAAGAAAACAAAAAAAAAAAAAACCGGGTTCTATGTACAAAATAGTGTTTGTTTCATCATCTGTGATGTCAACCCTAACATCTATAGTTGGTTTCTTTCATGCGCGTCACTTGGCCAAAACCTCTTCATCAAATGGGCATTTCCCTTTGTGTGTAGGGGATAATTTTCGGAATTAATAATCAAATTAAAAAAAATATTTAAAAAAATTAAAGGTACATTATCCGTTCTAGCTATAGGGTATAAATTATATTTATATCGTAGACATTAGCCGAGCCATATGAAGATGAAGTCGCTGGCGAAGTGTTAGTGAACCGCATGGCACGTGGCGGTTGGTACGTGCCGCAAAAGGGGGATTTACCAAAGTCTAGACACCCCAGGCAACAGACGGGCTGATATTTTACTAACACTAAAGTACCTAGTACCCACAGCTGGATGTAAGGTTTGTAGGGGCTTAGCAAGCAATGCTAAGTTAAATAAAAGGGGGGAAAATGGTTCTAATTTCACGATAAAATGGGGATTAATTTTGGTGATCATTTACTAATTTTGGCAATCAAAAGTGATTTTTTTGCTGTTACATTTTGCTAAATCTGGTGGTTCGTTAATTGTATGCCAAAGAAAAGTAGGTAGATCCTAGTCAAAGGCACGTCTGATTTCCCAAAAGGTTTGACCAGGTAACTGGTATTCAGTTCTATGTTATTGCATAGGAATCAAAATATAATGTGTATTCTTGATAGAGAGGGCTCGTGGCTACATGATAACAGCACGGGTCTATCTTCTAGGTCGCAACGCTTACCGAGGTCGGATCTAGTGCCCCGGAAGTCACACAAAGTCGTTGATAATAGCTTCATTAGGATCTTTGTCAATTTTTACGGGTTGTCAGAAGTCCGAAACTCTGACTACCAGTCTTACCAAGGAGTCTCGTGAGACCCAGTAAGTAGTTGTGAAGGCCAGATACGCAATCGCTCCATATAAAATACTGGTATTCAGCCGCATCCGCTTCGACTGGAAGCTGGCCCCTACATAGTTGGGATAAGCCTAGGCAGATATTAGTAAGACTAAACCCCACGTACCCATGCCAAAGCACCCCACCGCCGGAGTCTCCCCTGCAGGTATCCTGCCGCCCGTTTCCGTACAGACAGAACATGTCATCAGACAGCTTTATCTTGTGCAGCCGACTGCACTTCTTCACTGGAACGTACTTCAGGGAGGCCATCATTAGGCTCAACTCTGAAAGTTCGCCACCGTACTGAAACATTAATATAAATTTACACCCCAGAATTGAATTTTTATGTGCATTTCTCAGTTCTTCAGTGGTGTATCAGACTCATGTCTCTAGTAAACATTATTGTCCAGTACGAAACTACTTAAAATAGACGACGCCACCAAATCCGCATTATCATACCATAAACAAAGTTCTTGGTGTTTAGCAGCACATCCCTTGTGCCAATTCAATATACGGTTCAGTCGTCAGAATCACGAACTACTAGGAACAAAGACATTAAATTTAGTAGGTATATTTAATCTCTTTGACTAGGAATACAATAAAGAAATAAACTGTCATTATATGACGAGAAGGAAAGAAAAAAAAGAAGAAGAAGAGAAGTAATTTTATGTCCAACAAAAAAAGATAACGAAGCTTATTCCGGAGTGTCTTGCTGTTAAAAACATATGAAAGCTTAATATAAACTCACGCTTTTTTCCCGTGAAATAGGACTACCTAAGCAGAAACTACTGAGGCCCTAGCACGACCGCGCGGTGTAAACGTAACATACAAACTTACAAATCCACGTATTTATGTACATAAATACCTCTTGTAAATCGAAAATACAATTATCAGATAGCATTTCAGTAAAATTATTTGCAACAAATTCTTAAAATCTAAAAAAAAAACATGTTATTTGTGAAATATGTATTTTCAGTTTTAAATTCGACGTGTTTACGAAACGTTTACACGGCGCGCTCGTGCTAGGATCTTTTTTTCTCTTTTTCCGATGAAAAATCATCATAATTATGACCCCTCCCGCACTGGGCAGAGCGGAAGGGAGTGTCAGACTTTTACTGACTAAAACCCATCCATGTTCCTTCTTAGCCCTTTGTGTTCCAGGGCCACGGTATCTCTTTCGAACAGTCCCGCAGCCCCGGCTCGTGCTAGGACCTCAAATCGCCACCTGCTCCAAATTTTTTAAGAACGCTAAAGAGGTGTATCTTAAAATTAAATGCTAGCAGGCTTCCTAATTCCTAAACTTTCAAAATACTTTATTAGATTGCCAAGGCCAATATTTTATAAGTTAAAAGCCCTACTCATTGAAAACAGTTAAAAGTTTTAAACTAGACAACACAGTTTCTGCTGGCACTGTTACCTAGTATTAATATTAATTACAAAGCGCTTCGTCTACTAACGGAGGAAGTTTATACGCTGTTTTATTTTCTTAGGTAAAGTTCTTGTTGCGGAAGACCTTGGCGTTAAGTACATAAACTTCACTGTTGCCACTTCCAGTAAACAATATTCCGCGTTTATTAATCTTTTTCTTAACTATTTATACCTTTATTTCATTACTTTAATCGCTTAGATCTTACGGTGGAGTTCAACTGGATTACAACAAAATAGTGCAAGAGAGCTTTGTAGATTATCTATCTGACAACGTAGTTATCATGAGTAAACGTCTTGATATTCACTATTAGCCGTGCCTTCGGCTTCGCTTCGTCATAGTAAGCTACTCATATATACATTGGGAATTACGACTGATTATTTTGTAATCTTTCATAAAAGTACAAGGAAACCTGGGCTTAATAAGGGTAAGGGTTTGATTTTAACTTTTGAAGGGGGAACAGTGCTGGGTTTATCTCCAGCCCCCCACAACCATAGTTCGAAACCGACTCAAATTAACGATGGCTGGCATTATCCTTTTTTAAATTTAAGATTATATAAATAAACTTATGTGGTTTGAGATAGTTTGTTGTTTCTTTGCCTTTCAATACCAACCCACCTTGCATCTGGGCTTTTGTTCCTTTACCACTAGAGGGACAAAATCTTAAATGTAACAGTGGTGGTCAGTGTGGTGGTGTGGTGTAACAGTCGTATAAATTAATAAAGTAACTGACAATAAAGTCATGTCAATCGCTACTGCTGAGCATGAGGTCCTGGGTTCGATTCCCGGGTCGGGCAAAATGTTATTGTGTTTTTCCATTAGGAATATCTCAGAAGCAGCCACTTACTTTGGATATGTGCCCGGTTTATGTCAATATGTTCGCCCCGTATTATATAGGAATTAAAACTGGCGAAATGTGGGTGTACTTGCAAGGTCTTCCTCTGCCTGATCCTTCAGGGATAACAGGCGTGATGTTATGGTAGTTTATTCATAAAGTAATGATAAATGAAGTTTATTTTGCAAGTTGGTTTTTACAAACACTTGTACACGTCATTTGTAGCTCTTCGGTACGCGCAATTAAACACAATTAAAATAACAATGCACCGTGCCCGATCGGGCACGGCTAAGGGCCTACATCGATACCTCGCACCGGGCGACTGCTCTACTAAGCGAGCGAAAGTGATGCAATTACTTTTGAAACGCAAAAGAAGAGAGATGGCTATAATGTGCGTGCGCTCGGAGTAAAACGACGTATGTGCCAAAACGAATTTTCTCTTTTTTTAACAAAATAAAGAATTAAATTTAAAACTACTTTGAGTAAAGTTTGATACAATAATTATCTACGTTTTAAAGTAAATTTCATTGAATAATCCTTAAACGTTACGCCATGATGTCGAAAAAAGTAAAAAATTAGATATAACTTTGCAATTTTTTTGCATCGAGAAAAATTCATTTAATCGTGTATTCCTTTTACACGATACTAGACCAAAGAGTCAAAAAGCATATACCAAAATGTTAAATCCGTATTCCACATACTCAACAAGTTACACGAAATAGAAAAAACACATGTTTTTCAACATATCACCTTATGGGGCCGGTGTTTCGTACCTGACTACTCTGAGAAGAAACAGCCGAAACAAACTCAGAGAATAGTCTCTTTTGAAGTCCAGAGATAATCTTGCTCAGTAGGCTTGTGTCCTGAAAAAATCTAATTAGTCCGTCAGTTAGATTATCAAAAAATATTTGACACGTATTTTTTCTTTTGTACGTAAACCAAAACTGACGAAGATACGACGCTTTAAAAATTATCAATACGTCACGCCCGCCGTGCTATAATTTTTTGTGCGTTGTGACGTCACGAGCCCCCACTCCCGAGTTTTGATGCGTTTTATCTTAGTCAATATTCATTAATTTACAAAAACAAAAAATACGTGGCAATTATTTTCTAATACTCTAACTGACGGACTAAATAGATTTGCAATTTATTGATGATGGAAACTAGCCTATTCACATGGGGACTATACAGATTAGTGTCCGAGATGGTCTTTTGAAGTAATAAATGATTAATTTACCTTTTGCCAGCCCCAGCCAGTGACAGTAAACTTCTTCTCCTTATAGGACATCCATTTCTTGTGATTGACAAGTATACCTTTCTTAGCGACGTCATTGAATTCAATCGGATGTTTAACAAATAAGATAGCTATATCGTTCTCTAATGGTATAATCTTGTTGTAGTTCTCATGTACTACAAAATAATCAAGTTCATGTCTCTTAGCGTTGAAGTCGTAAATGTATTTTGAACCTGTGGATTTAAGTGTTAAAACAAAAACATTATCTACATAAATAAAAACTAAAGGCCTGACTGACTGACTGACTGATTCATCAACGCCCAGCCCAAACCCTTGGACGTAGAAAGCTGAAAGGAGAAGGGGACTTCTGGGCCCAGCAGTTAACTAGTTGAAATGTGTATTAAAAAAACCGTTATATTTTTCTAAAGGAAATCGCAAAATATGGTACCATGTTTCTATCTAGGAAGCGAGAAAACTTAAATTAAATTATGAAACTAAATAATCGATTAAATAATGTCTGTAAGTAATCGATTATGAATAAATCGGTAAAATCTCAAATAATGTATGAAAATCGAGTGACAAGTGTTTTTTCGTGTAATCGATGCATCGTGTATTCGAATTCCTTTAATTTTTCTTCTGGCAACACTGCCTGACATCAGTCAGTCACAGACTGACAGATGGCACTAAAGATACGAGAAAATATCGTACCTCCTGCATTGAGTTAGAATGACCTCCTGCAGAATTCTTAGACGTTATTCTCATAATTTTTGAAGATGTACATATTTTATAATATTATTTGTCCCTTTTTTAGTTTTTAAAAGGTTGGTGCCTACTACTTCTAAGTGCAGGATATTGGATGTAGAAACTTGTCTTCGACTGTAGTGACTCTCGTGTTACACACACGTGTTGTACACACGCTCCATGCATAAAAACATAACAAAACCGAAGCCATTCAAAACAAAAGTATTTCGTAAAAAACATAAAAACACTACAATGTTATAATATAACCTCACTTTTACTATAATTCAACTTCATATAACTTGATTCCTGGATAGCCAAATTTCACCAAATTTTCAGTGAGGCCTTGTTATTATATCCTCTTACAAATAAGGCTAATTTGATTCAGTTAACACCTGGGCCCAGGAATGTATGGAGTCCTTCCCTTCTCCTTTTGCACAGAGGTTCCCTTCATAATGTAGACAAGGAATAAGGAAGGATTTTTAGAAATTCAACCCCTAAAGGAGTTAAATAGGGGATGGAACTTTGTATGAAAGTCCGTCAGTTTTAAAGTTAGGATCTTCAAATGTTGTATAATTAGGCTGAAAATTAAAAAATAATGTATATGTGTCTCAGCGTTTTTCATAATTCTACCCCCAAAGGGTTAAAAAGGGGATGAAGCTGTTGTGTATGAAAGTCCGTCAGTTTTAATGTTAAGATCTTCAAATTTTGTTTTTAGGCTGACGATAAAAAATAAATTTATACATGTCTCAGCGTTTTTGATAATTTCACCCCCAAAGGGTTAAAAAGGGGGATGAAGTTGTATAATGAAAATCGTCAGTTTTAAAGTTAGGATCTTCAAAATTTGTGTTTAGGCTAATGATTAAAAATTAATTGATACATGTCTCAGCGTTTTTCACAATTCCACCCCCGAAGGGTTAAAAAGGGGTATGAAGTTGTTTATGGAAAATCTACAGTTTTAAAGTTAGGATCTTCAAATTGTGTGTTTAGGCTGATGACTAAAAATTAATTGATACGTGTCTCAGCGTTTTTCATAATTCTACCCCCAAAGGGTTAAAAAGGGGATGAAGCTGTTGTGTATAAAAGTCCGTCAGTTTTAAAGTTAAGATCTTTAAATTTTGTTTTTAGGCTGACGATAAAAAATAAATTGATACGTGTCTCAGCGTTTTTTATAATTCTACCCCCGAAGGGTTAAAAAGGAGGGTGAAGTTGTTTATGGAAAATCGTCAGTTTTAAAGTTAGGATCTACAAATTTTGTGATTAGGCTGATGATTAAAAATTAATTGATACGTGCCTCAGCGTTTTTCATAATACCACCCCTGAAGGGTTAAAAAGAAGAAAGAAATTGTTTATGGAAAGTCCTTAATTTTCGAAGTAAAACTCACTAAATTTATTATCTAGGCTTATAGTTGGCAACGGTGTTTTTAAAAATTTCAACCCCTAAGGGGGTGAAAGATGAAAAGGGGGCTTTATCTGTATAAATAAATAAAATTGAAATGTCTGTTTGTAATATTAAAACAACCGCATTTTACTACATGCATATGAATATATAGGGTACATAAACCAAAATAACATTTTTGTCTGTTGTCTGTTTGTTCCGGCTAATCTCTGGAACGGCTAATCTCCGGGACCGATTTTGACAGGACTTTCACTGGCAGATAGCTGATGAAATAAGGAGTAACTAAGGCTACTTCTAGTTTATCTAAATATATAAAAGAAGAAACTGACTGACTGACTGACTGACTCATCTATCAACGCACAGCCCAAACCGCTGGGTCTACAGATTCCAAATTTGGCAAGTAGATTCCTTATGTGGTCTAGGGGTGCACTAAGAAATGATTTTTCGAAATTCATCCCCTAAAGGGGTTAAACGGGGCTCCAAAATTTGTATGGGGAAAATCAAAATCAAAATCAAAGCATTTATTTCAAGTAAGCCAGTTACAGGCACTTTTGAATTGTCGAAACAAAGATGAAAATTAAATGTAGCTACAGTCCCAGTCACAAGACATAAAAACTGTGAAAGTACTGTAGTTGCCCTTGAAACAAGATTAGTTAGACAATTTTATTCCAAACTTCACAGGAGTGCTCCTATTAATAAATGAGTAGAAATGAGTTTCAGGGTTTTTCAGAATTCAACCCCTAAGAGGGGGAAATGGGGTGACAAAGTCTAAAAATCAATGCACAGCCCAAACCGCTGAGTCTAGAGATTCCAAATTTGGCATATAGATTCTTTATGAGGTTTAAGGGTGCACTAAGAAAGGATTTTTCATAATTCACCCCCTAAGGGGTTGAAACGGGGGTCCAAATATTACATAGGGGAATTTATTAGTTAGACTACTTTATTCGAAACTTAACGGGAGTACTCCTATCGATAAATGAGTTAACATTTGTGTTCCAGGTTTTTTCAGAATTCAACCCCTAAAGGGGGAAATGGGGTAACAAAGCCTAAAATTCAACATAGGTATTGTTTTTATGGTGAATTGGGTCGGGTGTATTACAAAAACTACGATTTTAAGATTTAATGTGGCAGACCTGAAATACTACCATTCCCTGTTGGGGTGTGATAGGGTTGAAATGTCTAAAAATCAATATGGGTGTCGATACCGAGATTATAAGGGGTGCTGATTACGAAAATGGCATTTATTTTGAGATCCAGATGATAATGATTGTGATTACGATGACGATGATTGTGATAATGATGATTTTGATTACGATGATAATTATTGTGATTACGATGATGATGATTGTGATAACGATGATAATGATTGTGATTACGATGATAATAAGTGTGATAACGATGATGGTGATTGTGATAGTGATTGTGATTGTAATGGTGATTGGCGATGGTTGTGATAACGAGGATGGAAATTGTGATGATGATGATTGTGAGATGATAATGATTGTGATTACGATGATAATGATTGTGATAACGATGATCGTGATTGTGATAGTTATTTTAATGGTGATTGTGATGGTGATGGTGATTGTGATAATGATGGTGACTGTGTTGGTGATGGTGATTGTGACAATGATGGTGACTGTGATAGTGATGGTGATTGTGATAATGATGGTGGCTGTGATAGAGATGGTGATGATTGTGACGATAATGATGATGGTGATTGTGATTGTGATGGTGATGGTTATTGTGATGGTGGATGTGATAGTGATTGTGATGGTGATTGTGATGGTAATGGTGATTGAGATGATGATGGTGATTGTGATTGTGATGGTGATTGTGATAATGATTGTGGTTGTGATAGTGATGGCGATTGTGATCATGATGATTGTGGTTAAGGTGATAATGATTGAGATTACGATGATAATGATTGTGATTACGATGATAATATTTGTGATGACGAGGATGGAGATTGTAATGACGATGATTGTGATTAAGATGATAATGATTGTGATTACGATGATAATGATTGTGAAAACGATGATCGTGATTGTGATAGCGATTTTAATGGTGATTGTGATGGTGATGGTGATTGTGATAATGATGGTGACTGTGATAGTGATGGTAATTGTAATAATGATGGTGGTTGTGATAGAGATGGTAATGATTGTGACGATGATGATTGTGATAATGATGATGGTGATTGTGATTGTGATGGTGATGGTTATTGTGATGGTGGATGTGATAGTGATGTGAGAGTGATTGTGATGGTGATTGTGATGGTAATGGTGATTGTGATGATGATGGTGATTGTGATTGTGATAATGATTGTGGTTGCGATAGTGATGGCGATTATGATCATGATGATCGTGGTTAAGGTGATAATGATTGAGATTACGATGATAATGATTGTGATTACGATGATAATATTTGTGATGACGAGGATGGAGATTGTAATGATAATGATTGTGATTACGATGATAATGGTTGTGATTACGATGATTGTAATTACGATGATTGTGATGGTGATTGTGATGGTGATGGTGATTGTGATTGTGATTGCGATTGCGATTACGATTGCGATTGCGATTGCGTTTGCGTTTGCGTTTGCTATTGCGATTGCGATGATAATGATTGTGATAATGATGATGGTGATTGTGATAGTGATTTTGATGGTAATTGTGATGGTGATGGTGATTGTGTTAGTGACAGTGATTGTGATGGTGATAGCGATGGTGATGGGGATAGTGATGGTGATTGTGATTGTGATAGTGATTGTGATAATTATTGTGATAATGATGGTGATTGTGATTGTGATAATGATGGTGGTTGTGATAGTGATGGTGATTGTGATAATGATTGTGATAATGATGGTGGTTGTGATAGTAATGGTGATTGTGATGATAATAATAAATAGTGATGATTATGAAATTTGGTACATAGATAGTTAATAACCTGGATTATGTTAATCCGCCATCCAGGACACTATTTATCCCTTTAGTAAGATTCAGTGGGACAGTTACCGAACAGCACGCCGGCGAAGCCGCGGGCAACAGCTAGTAATATCATAAACTAGCGGACGTCACGCGGTTTCACCCACGTAGTTCCCGTTCCCGTGGGAGTACGGGGATAAATATAGCCTATGTTACTCAAGGTGAATGTAGGTTTCTAATGGTGAAAGAATTTTTGAAATCGGCGGTTTTTGAGTTTATTCATTACAAACATACACACAAAAATACATATCTTTCCTCTTTATAATATTACTGTAGGGGACGTGACTAGGTGGTACTTGTTGGGAGTCGCTACGCTACTCAGTCAAACACTCAAATAACTTTAACGGGTTTATTGAGGTAACTAGACTAAGTTATTGCTAAAATGAGGGAAACGAATGCACCCGGTTGCTATCCGTTATGCACTGAGCTCGCGGGGCACATAGTGCGGCCGCATCGTATTGCTAGGTCAGCAAAACGTGGTCGATTGCAATGATTGCATCGAACATGCTCCTGACGGGAAGAGATGAGATAATGAGATAAGCTTATACAAAAATAAAGAGTTACGTGAGTGTGAGCTTAAATGCTAAAGAGTTAAAACAATATATTAGATGAGAAATGATTGACAAGGTGATGGAACAATCATATCATGATCTTATAGCTAGACATAGATGCTCAAACGGTTGAGTCATTTATCGAGAACACTGATTGCCTTTTAGATAAGGGAGACGTCGACATGTCTCGCCTCTTTGAACACAAACTAGACCACCGTTTAGCTAAATTAGATACGCGCGCACTATCACTGACACTTGGCCCCTGTTCGGACAGGGGTTGATTTCGCGCACTTACACTAGAGCCTTGCTCTTGCTCAGATTTGTTTATACACACACTCACACTCGCTGGTACGCTCTCGATTCGCCCTTGGGCGGGCGGACCACTGGCCCGTCGACACCTCCTCCTCAGGAACCACAGGACCGCTGCGATAGCTGCTGCTAATAGGCCATACAACAACGCATACTGATGTATGTCATGTGTCGTTAAAACTTCTGTCTGTTCGGCTGATTTTTTCATCGATTCAATTTGTTCACCGAGTTGCTTAAAAGAAACGTGAATCGGTGTGGTATCTTCGTCGACCTTATCGTCTTGGAAATTTTGGGTAGGTAGCGTAAGATTACTGATGATACGATTTATGGGAGTTAATTTTATCTCGAGTATATTTGGCTTAAGATTAAGCGTATTCTCTAATTGCTGATGAGAATAAAGTGTTATGTCATGACCCTTCACAATGCATTGCTTAGATAGTTGAATAAGTCCAGCCTTGCTGACTTCGCTCGCTTGTAGGTCGTCGTCGCATATTACTCTCAAAGAGTATGAGTCACAACAGAAATACAAATAGGTAGAAAAGTCGTGTAATGGAACCCATTTGTTTTCACAGCTAGATTTGATAATCCTGCAGGTGGATAGCTTCTCCTTTTCACAGAATTGTTCATCGGGACCTAAACTCTGGATTGGCCCTCGAAGACGACAAAGATAATTTTCCGCTTGATGTTCACAACCTTGAAGATCGCTGACGCTGGCTGTTAAGTATGAATCTCTTCTTAAGTTAATCGCTACGTATTCTGACGCTGGCTTGATGCTGATCATACTTTTATTAATTTGAACCGGAACTGGTATCAAATTGTATAGCTGGAACGTATCTCTGCTAATTAACGGTAAGTTAATTTCAAATATGAAATATTCGTCCGTCATCCTTGCCTTAACTTGTAACAATTTGTAGATCTCATACAGGTTGAACTGAATGTCATCTATTGGTAATGCTAGCTCTTTCGATATTTGACTAGATACAATCTGTAACTCCGCACGGAGTTGTTGTGGAGTCAAGACATGCAGATTGATCTGACCATGATAGATCTCAGTCATAGTATCAAGAAAAGTGTCCTGAATCCGCTTTAAATTCTGAATCATATTTATGGTCGCTAACGCAGCTAAAGAGAAATCTTGCTGAATAGACGTTACGTCGATCTCCTGCTGCAATGTGTTGGTGACGCTGTCTAAATTATTCAAATGTTTATTAATTATCTTATGCTGCTTTTCAATAGTCTCTTCTGTTCGCTTTAAAATATTATACTCCGCTTCTATGACCGATGTCTGATTCCTGTACAACTGACTAAGGTGGTTTATATTCCCGTGTACAAGTTCAATGTCACACTTGTATTTTTCTGCGAATTCCTGATCCAGTACTCCGAACAATGAATTAGCTATGGAGCCGACAGCGTTGATAAGCCCGCGTCGAGTTCGCGAGCGTGCTGCAAAGTGCTGATTGAGCAACAGCTGATTATAGTATTATAGTTCATCGTACTCGTGCTGTATTTGTAGGATGATAATTTTACAATGGCTCTGCTTTGAATCTTCTCGCATGTTTGCTCGAGATATTGAGAAAATTGTGTGACCGCTTTGTCTCCTTGCCAGTAAGGAGACATATTATAATATGTTACGATTTTCCATTGATCACGAATAAGATGCATTTGTCCTAATGGGTCAAAATACAATGTTTGATTGCTATCGAATGTTGTTAATTTGTATGATGCTTGAGTGGTCATTATAAGGCTCATAAAAAATAGCAATGATAACGCTATCCTATAGATTTTAGGACCATTACTGGACTGCTTTCTCGCTTTCTCTTCCGCTTTTGCTTCATTGCTTAGCTGCTTTTTTGCTTTCTCTTCCGCTTTTGCTTTATTGCTTGGTTGGTGCTGCTTTTTTGCTTCGTTTTCTGCTATAAGTAAGATAGAAAGCTTGATAATGGGCCGCTTTATGAAACCGTTTTTTGTTTTTAAGGTCACCACCCGGACAGCTCCATCTTTTCCTGGGTGGATCTCAACCACCCTACCAACAGGCCATCTCCCCGGTGGTAGGTTATCATCATGAATGGTTACCAAATCTCCTATCTCTATATTCTTCTGTGCCTTTAACCACTTGCTGCGTATCGACAACTGGCTGAGATACTCCGCTTTCCACCGCTTCCATATATCTTGGAACGTTTTATTCACTAAATACCATCTTGTCCTCGCATCTTGTGCCGTGTCTATGACAGTAAGACCGGCACGAGTAGTTAAGAAATGCGCTGGAGTGAGAAAATCGATGTCATCGATATCCTCGGATATTGGGCACAGTGGTCTTGAGTTTAGGGTCGCTTCAATTTGTGCCAAGATCGCGCATTTCGTTTTGGTATATTCTTCGAATGTAAGAGCTTGTTCTCCTATTACTCTTTTCAGATGTTGTTTTAGACTCCGAATAGATCGCTCCCAGATCCCTCCAGCACTCGGCCAAGAAGGGCAGTTCCAATGCCATTCTATGCTCATCTCCACTATTTCTCTGTAAAATGTGTCGCTAAAAATTCGTTCAAACTGTTGCTGTTCCTCCTGAAGGATCTTGTTAGCACCTACGAAGTTTGTTCCATTGTCCGAATAGACGTGCTTTCGAGTCCCTCGTCGTGCCGCCATGCGACGTAACGCTGCTAAGAATGACGAACTGCTTAGGTCGGAGACCAGCTCTATATGGACCGCTTTTGTGACCATGCAAATAAACAAGGCGATATACCCCTTGGTTGTTTTAATGCCTTTCCCTTTATTTGCTTTTACTCGAATAAACCCCGTATAATCTATTCCAGTATGATAAACTGGAGGCGCTGGATTAGATCGACATTCAGGCAGATCTCCCATTATTTGATGTAGCTTTCTAGGTTCTTGTTTTTTACAGGTCACACATTTACGAAGCTGTTTTTTGGTAGCTCTATTTCCTTGAATTATCCAATATTGCTGTCTCAGTAAAGACAAGGTAAGTCGAGCTCCGCCATGGAAGGTGTGTTCATGTGCTTGCTGGATAAGAAGTTCCGTTAATCTCCCGCTATATGGGATTATTATTGGATGTATCATATTAGAGCTAATGTTGGCATTTTTAAGACGTCCCCCGACTCTTAATATGCCGCTTTCATCTAAAAATGGCTGTAGATTTAATAATTTGCTATTGGAATTGAGTTTACTGTGCATTAAACTCTCGATATCCGATGTAAATTCACTGCGCTGTGTGCATTTAATTATAATTAATTTTGCTTTCCTTAGCTCTTGTAATGTGAGATGGCTTTTGTTTACTTGTCCGTGGAAGTGCACGTAATAACCATGCTACTATGCGATTTATTTTATCGAATGAGCTGTGACGATTCAATAAATCTTCAATTACGCTGTCTTCCGGATTGCTATTTTGGACGGTTATAACTTGCTTCCGGACCTCCTCTTACGTTGAATACTCTGCTTGCTCTCGCTTTGGCTTAAAGTCGGGTGTCGATAGCCAAGCTGGGCCTCGCCACCACAACGCATGCTCTATTAATTGTGTAACGGATTGTCCTCTACTCGCTGAATCGGCTGGATTTTCTTTAGTTGATACGTAATGCCAAACGTCAGGTGATGCCACGGTAATAATTTTCTTCACTCTATTCGCTACGAACGGCTTCCAACGTTCCGGGTATCCTTTTATCCAGCTAAGGACGATCTTGGAGTCGCTCCAAGCATAGATTCCGTAATCCATGCTACTCATGCTAGTGACTACTTTTGTTAATAGTCTGGTTAATAGTTCCGCTGCACATAATTCCAATCTTGGAAGCGAAACGCTCTTGCTGTTTGGTACTAATCTTGTTTTAGCTGCAACTAGTACTACCGATACTCCATTTTTTGATACGATTCTGGCATATACGACACATGCGTACGCTTTAAGAGACGCATCACAAAATCCGTGCAACTGAATATGGTCGTCTCGTTTGCTTTGCAACCATCGTGGGATTTTGAATTTGCTAATACATCCCAGATCTTTAGTTAATTTGACCCACTCATCGTTGATCTCGGCTGAAACTTCATCGCTCCATTGAATTTCATCTAGCCAAACCTTTTGAAACAACAATTTGAATTTTGTAGTTAGCGGCGCTTGCCAACCTAGAGGATCAAATAACCTAAATATTTCCGATAGAAGCAATCTGTTTGTAAGCTTTGGAGTCTTCGCTGTTGAAGTATATTGGAAACTGAATTCATCCGTTTCTGGATCCCATCTCAAGCCCAGAGTTTTTGGTGTGTTTTCAGTTTTGAAAATGAATGATGGTGCTTGCTTATTTTGCTGCGATGAATTTATATCTTCCAATAGCCTTTTCTCATTTGCTGACCACTTTCTCAGCAAAAATTTGCCGCTGCTTAGGCACGAATTAACCCCTTACTGCATGAATTATGATGGAGGTTAGTAAAAAATGATTTTTTCGTAAAAACGTGTTTATTTATCTTTAATAAACATAAATCAGACAAAAGAAAAAAAATACAGTTATTATTTATGAAATTACATGAAAGAGCCACATCTGGCCTCGTATGCATTCCAGTGAAAATCAAGTACGCCATTTGTGGCTTTGTATGCATAGCTGTTACATTTTGTGAAAATCTTTAAAAAGTTCCGCTTGTCAGTACAGCATAAGAAGACCTCGTATTTTTCACATTCCGTGTAACTTTGAGCAGTTTTGACACAATTGACGATTATTTTATACCCAAACAAGAAAGTGGTCAATGCTGTCAGTCCGTACAGACGTCAGTGGCATATCTTGATGTCTGACTGGTGCTTTTCGGGATTTTTTTGAGGATTTTGGAGAATCAGGCATACTTGATGGAGTGTCAGCTCGGTGCGATGAAGTAACAGCTAGGCCCAATGGAGTTCCAGCTATTGCCGTCGTCGGTGTTCCCAGAAGGCTGGCTGGACTCAGTGTTTTTGCCTGTGAGAGCAGTTTCTCTGCTTTACGCATATGTAACGTACTTCTTTTTAGGTGAGCGGGAAAAAGAAGGTTCACTCAAAAAGCCATCACCTAGTATAGGATTTACATGCTTAGAAGAACCATAAAAGCGTGCAGAATCCATTTCGGAAAAAGCATAGTACAGAAGCTTGAGTGCATAGGAAGCCATATTTGACGGGCAGCGTTTTGACGGGAACGCATACCAAGCCATATTTGGAGTTTGCATAAAACAGATCAAAAATCAAACGAAAATAAAATTAAATAAAAAAATAACTTACTATTATCGTAGTCGATGATTCTAAGAGTAAATATTTTTTTTTATTGAAGACCTCAGTCACTTTTTTACTTTTATTTTTCACTGATAAAGTTTTCACTAAAATGTTGCACTGCACTCGCTGGCCGCGTTAGGAAAACACCTCAAATAGTTTTGACACAGATGACTTACCACATACATAAAAAATACTTTTCAGTTTACAAAGAAACACTTCATAAGATACATTTTATTTTACAATAATTTAATGATAAGTTAAACTGTAAAAAAATAACAAACTTTAGAAGCCATGAATGGCTTCGTATGCGGTAAGGGGTTAAGTTCCGCTATGCTGCTTTTCCCTTCATCGATAGTATGAGCCCCCGATACTAGATCATCCATGTAGAAATCTTCTAGCATTATTCTTGCTGCTGTAGGAAAGTTATGCTTCTCGTCCGCTGCTAATTTTCGAAGGGTCATCATCGCTAAAAAAGGAGCTGAATTCGTCCCATACGTAACCGTCGTTAACTGGTATGTTTTAATAGGTTGACCAGTTTGAGCTCTCCAAAGGATTTTCTGGAGTTGTTGATCCGCTTCGTTTACTAATATCTGCCGATACATGTTTTCGATACCGGCAGTAAATACGTATCGATATTGTCTCCACTTAAGTAACAGTGCCTGAAGATCTTGCTGCAAGTTAGGTCTTCGATGCATGACATCATTGAGACTTAGTCCAGAAGAAGTTTTTGCGGACGCATTAAATACGACACGTAACTTTGTAGTGGAGGATTCCGCTCGCTGAACCCCATGATGAGGTAAAAAACACTCTATTTCATCGCTGCTAAAGGTCGCTAATTTCATATGCCCCAACTCTTCATATTCGCTTAGAAATTGCTTATATTGCTGAGCTAAAGCTTCTTGCTTGTTAAGCTTTTTCTCTAGATTCCTAAATTGCGCTAGTGCTATTTGCTTTGACGATCCCAGCTTTTCGTTCGCTTGCTGCTTCATCGGCAACCTCGAGGCAATACTCGACGCATTGCTGATCTTCCGCTGATATTTCATTTTGCTCGTGAATATCCTCAATTTGCCAAAATTTATGAATATCCGCTGTATTATTCGCGATGACGTTACAATGGAATTGTGGCTTTACAGTTCCGCATATTACCCATCCTAGTTGGGTTTGCTGAGCTAAGGGCGAAGACGAATCAGGACCTCTTATCAAACCGTCTAGCATGATAAGAGCATAGGCGTCTGCCCCGAGTAACAAGTCAACCGGACGACTTGTATTGAACTCTGAATCCGCTAAATTAATGTGTTCCAAATGCGACCACGAAGGCTTTTCAAACGATCGGTTTGGTAAGTTTTTGATAAGATTTTTCATAATCGAAACATCCGTGTGGAATTTAAAGCTGGTATACATAGCCTGGCATGTAATGCTTAGCTTGCCCGTACAGTTAGATTCCTTTTCTCCTATTCCGCAAACTGCTCCATCAAATTGCTGTCGTTTTAAACCCAACTGCTGAGATGCTTTCTCCGTAATCAACGATACCTGTGAGCCCTGATCGATGAGAGCTCTCAGGACCAGCTGCGTGTTATCTGCTGCTGTCACCCTTATTAACGCTGTAGCTAAGAGAATCTGAGTGACGTTTTGCTGAGATGCGTGAACACCATTGCCGCTGCTTTGCTTTGAATTCTCTCCTTGCTTGAGATATTCGTCATTAGATTTATTTTGTTTGCCCTCAGCAAAACAATCATGTAATAAAGTATGATGCCTGCCAGAACACGTGAGGCAGCGTTTCTTGGAATGGCATTTATTTCCATTATGATTAAAAACGCAATTAATACAACATTTCAGTTGTTTGACGGTTTAAGTTTCATTTCCATCGGCATTTGCAGAAACCTTTCGCAATTGTGTAATTTATGCTCAGTAAAACAATGAGGACATTTGATTTCCTGCACGTGCATTGCTTTTGAGTTCTTCGAATTATAATCGTTCGATTTATTATAATTGTTAAATTTGCGGCTGTTTGGTAATGATTTTGATGAACTCGCTTGCTGTTGAGATTGTGCCGACTTTTGCATGGTGTCTTGTCGTCGACGAGATGTTTCTAGGCTAGTGAATTTATTTTCCAAAAAAACTAAAAGGTCTTGTAGGATTGGTAGTTCTCTAGGGTTCTTTAACGACTCTATGTACTCGGAATAAGATTCACTATCCAGCTTTTGCGATAAGATAATAATATGTACTATTAGAGGGTCCCACGTGCTAATATCTGCACCTAGGTTTTTGATGGCGTGAAGACTCTCTAACGTGACGTCATGCAATTTTTTAAAGGCTGAAAATGATTGCTGCTGTATATTAGGAACATTAAGGAACACATTGGCGTGCGCTGTAAATATGATCCTCTTGTTATCAAATCGATGATTTAGAATCTCCCAACAAACGTTATAGTTATCGGCACTGATTGGGAGGTGCTGAATCAAACGCTCTGCTTCACCTTTTAACTTGCCTTTCAGGTACTGCATTTTTTGGGCGTTTGACAATGCGCTGTTCTTGTGAATTGCTTCGCTAAATAGATCTTTAAAAGGCATCCACTGCTGGTAATGGCCTGTAAATACAGGAATATCCATTTGAGGAGTGGATTTCTCGCGATATGATGTTGACCACATCTTAGAGTTAATAGCTTTTTTCAAACTATTGAAAGTACGCTCGTGCTTGCTAAAGTAATACTCATAGTCTTCTGCTAGATCTTCCCGTGATTCACTAATAATCTCCCAATGAAGGTTATCAATAGTAGTCCACCGATTGTGCAGGGTTCGAAGGGCGTCTTCGAACTCCCACTTGTCAACGATAGTTTCGACATCAATATTGTTGACGGCTCTAAGAAACGCTTTAAAATTGACCGACTGCTTATGAAGCATATCGTCAAGCTTGCTGTTGGACCCTCTTGACTCGAAGGTCGAAGTTGCTGTTGCTGGCGGGTCCGGCTGACTCGTTGAAGTTCCGGGCGCCTTTAGCTGCGCTGTTTGAGGAAGACACGGTGCCTTCTGAGCTTGCTGCATCAACTGCTCTTTACATTGACTGATGAGCTCTTTTGCTGTTAAATAAAGCTGATTCGTGCTTTCAAATTCAGACTTGATAAAATATTTATGATTTGTCTGCTCAAAAGGAAGGGTTTTTTCATGATTCACTTGGAAGTCCTCCCAGTACTTCTCAAGTAACTCGAGTCTACGCTTACAGTAATCTAAAGTTTTACGCTCTACGCTATCCTTTTTAAAATTGACGATGAGTTTTCTAATGCTCTCCGCAATCTCAGATTGAATAAAATAAAGGCTCTCCATCTCGCTGCTGGAGTAAGAAAAACTGAACGATCTTACTTGGAAAAATCCTTTGCTGCTGCTAATCTGATAGGGTTTGTCTCCCACACCAGTGATCCGCTGTTGCCGCTAATGTGAGCTATGAACTCACTGCTGCTGGAAGGGCACTCCCCGAGTACCGCTTTTGCTGCTACCGCTAAGAGAATATATTGGGCACTCCAACTCAATATACTCCCACTAAAGTCTCGCTAAGGTTACCACCACTGTCACTGCTAAGCTTTAAGCCGCTGCAATCCAAAGTGTCACTAGTTCTGTTTAAGTTCACTTCACGATAGCCTTCAGTCCCGAAAAACTAAATTCCGACCGCGAAGCACTGTTCAAAGGCTCGAAGGACCAAAATGTAGGGGACGTGACTTGGTGGTACTTGTTGGGAGTCGCTACGCTACTCAGTCAAACACTCAAATAACTTTAACGGGTTTATTGAGGTAACTAGACTAAGTTATTGCTAAAATGAGGGAAACGAATGCACCCGGTTGCTATCCGTTATGCACTGAGCTCGCGGGGCACATAGTGCGGCCGCATCGTATTGCTAGGTCAGCAAAACGTGGTCGATTGCAATGATTGCATCGAACAATTACTGTAGATTGTAACGTTACATTTTCCTGGATAGGATCCAGAAAACTGTAAGGTCACACTGAGCACTCACCTATCTAACTTTCAGTCTGGAGGGGCGCACTATTAAAAGAAATAGTCTAGGGGACGAGTTATAAGAATTTATTATTATAGATCCTAACTTAAGGCTGGAGCTACT
The DNA here is from genome assembly GCA_905147715.2 of Xestia xanthographa. Lineage (NCBI taxonomy): Eukaryota > Metazoa > Arthropoda > Insecta > Lepidoptera > Noctuidae > Xestia > Xestia xanthographa. Next base: position 9,149,574 of record LR990655.1, read on the forward strand.
TAACCACTAATGCCAGTGAAGCCGGCGGATAGAACTGAAGATGAGCGCAGGATGGAATGAATAGCTAAAGAACATCCGTCTTCAGACCGTGGAGGAGGGCCGAGGAACATCAATCCTCAGGCCGTAGAGGAGGGCCGAGGGCATCCGTCTTCAGACCGTGGAGGAGGGCCGAGGAACATAAATCCTCAGGTCGTAGAGGAGGGCCGAGAGCATCCGTCTTCAGACCGTGGAAGAGGGCCGAGGAACATCAATCCTCAAGCCGCAGAGGAGGGCCGAGGAACATCAATCCTCAAGCCGCAGAGGAGGGCCGAGGAACATCAATCTTCATATCAGACTCGTGCAGCTCAAGCATCAGGTTTCCAGGTGTTCAAGGTGAGAGTGCGGCACGGAGAGAGGCCGACTTAAAAAACTTAAGGAGAGGGTAACTGCTCTCTAAGTATACTTTTATAAAGCTTTTCAGACGTTTAGCTAAACGTCTGAAAAGCTTTATAAAATAGCTCAGAGCAGCTGCTCTGAGCTCCCAACGTAGACTGCCAATTCCACCACCAGGCTCCTGTCAACTCCAGATGATTGACATGGCTCTTTAGTAAATTGATCCCGCTCATTTCGATCCCGCGGGACCAGTTTACTAAATTAATATTTTTATGTCATTATCTTTAGTAGATTGGTCCCGCTCTTAAAATTAAAAAAAAATGCCGTGGAATTTCAAATTTGAGTAACATCATGTAGAAAAATGTTAGGAAGAATAAAAATAGAATCCCGTTGGCCCCACCGTATTTTTAACATTTTATAATGAGAGGTTTTCCTTTTGAGGTTTTAAAAAAAACTTAGTTTCCAAGAACTCTATAGATGGCGTTGAACTTACTATGCCAAAGCCAAAACGCTTGAAAAAAAAATCATTGTGTCACGTCACATACTCTCGGTAACTGACACTTTCATTTGCTTAACCTTTCGAATATAACTAACATTTCTCGCGCTTTGATAAAATCAGTTTTTTTAGGTTCCGTTCCTTGCATTATCATACTTACTCCTAGCGCCATCTATCCAGCGACTAGGGAAGAGCTAAAAAGAAAATCCCTCATTTGAAAGAATTTAGAACACAATAAAAATAAAAGATAATGAGGTCGATGTGATTTACCTATACAACCTACAACTAGCTCCATCAATAAATTAAAAATAAAACTAGGGTTGTCACTATGACATCACAAAAGTAAACAAAGATTTAATAGAGATAAAAATCTACAGAAAAACTTAAATAACATGAATTACAGGTAAAAAGGTATGCTAAGCCTTCAAGAAATGACCATGAAGCTACCTAGGGAGGACGAATGCTTAAATTTTCAGGTTAATAATATCCAAAAATGTAAGTAAAAAAACCATGTAAAAACATACACATTACAAGATGTAGATAACTCATATCACGAATGTGCATATTATTACGAAGTAGTTTTGTTATCAGCCTGCATTGTGGCAAAAATGCTAGCAAAATATCACATGATTTTGTGACTATAAAGTACACAGAGTCACACGTCGGCTTACATACAGGTACGCTGCGGACACAATCCAGTGTGGGACGCTTTTAGCCGGCGACAGTTCTGTATCACATAGGGATTGGACGTTCTATTCTCAAAGCATTTTCCTCTTTTATTGAGGCACCAACACACTAGTCTAGTGTTTTAAATTGGCTGTTATCACCCGACTGCGCCAGAAGGAGGGTTATGTTTTTCGAGAGTATGTATGTATGTATGTGTGTACGTATAATTGTTTGGCACTAGGGAATGCAATCCGGACTATCCGTAATCCGAAAAATCCGGATATCCGCACATTTTTACTCGAGTTCCAAATCCAGATTCGAAAATTGAATCCGGATTTTATGAATTTTGTTTGTCTTTTTTGGGATCCTGCCGTTTTGCCGAAAAGATTTTGACAAAATTTCATTACCCAAACAAATTTTAGCAACCTTTTTTTATACCATTGCAATATTTCGAATGATTTTAGTACGCATATTTTTATTCACGTTTTCCACTCCGATCAACTAAACCGATCAACTGAAACGGATCAACTATTTTTTGTTCCCAACGAATCAACTTTTTAGTTGATCCGATAGGAACATTTGTTATTCTTCTTGTTTGTTCCTATCTAAACAACTTAAATTTGGTCAAATTTTTACTTGGCAAAATATTACCAAGTATAATGTCATTATGGCATTTGGTCTTTAATCAAATGATTTATTACAGCATTATTTTGTATCTTCAGACAATAAACGTTTGGTGAAATGATTTGTTAAGACAAAAAATATTAAGGCAAAAATAAGATTTTTTGGGAATTATATAATTTAAAAATGCAATTTTATTTTAATATCATCATTTGTTTAATGCAAAATATTTTTACATTACAATTTTAAATTTTTTGTAATGGACATTAGCAATGATTTAGATTAGGTTAATTTCTTCTTCAAACAAAATGGGTAGGTTAGGTTAGGTTAAAACTGTAAACCTCCTATGCACGAGCAGCAGCGGCCGGCGAGTGCCAGAAACGACTTGCATTAATAGAAAAAAGAGATTGTTATTAGTAGGTTACCCGGAACTCAACTAGTGAGATTAGCTTAATTTCTTCTTTAAACAAAATGGGTAGGTTAGGTTAGGTTAAAACTGTGACTTCCTACGCACTTAGCAGTTCAAATTTTTGTCATTGAAGCATTTGACTGAATAGGAAAGGGTGAATTGAAAATTGACGATACTAAATATTTGGCTTATTTGATTTTGCATAAAAACTGAACTGAAATATTTGACTAAATAAAAAATGTTAAAAGTACTAGTTGGTAAACAAGTTATAGTTTAAACGTTCATTTCCCAAACATTAGGTTTGCGTTAAAAAAAAATGTGAATAGATTTTTTGCTAAGTAATAATTTGGCAAATTAAATTATGCGAAAAAAAATTTGGGAAGTGAAAATTTGTCAAATTCCTTTCGGTCAAACAAGGGAGACCCGTCTTTTTTATTTTTGTTCTTCAGTTTATTTTAATTTGTACTTATTCATTATTTTACTAACGTTACTCAGCATCAGCACGCGAGTCACAGACTGATTACACTAGGCAACACTCAAAATTTCCCGGGAAAAATTCATAGCGTATTTTATAGATAATCAGGCATCTAATATCAGAAAAATTATAATTTATTTCAATCACGTATAGAATACGATATTTCTAAATTTCTTTTTAATTCTCTTTTTTTGATCAATTTAGGAGGGTAGTTCTAAATTTTTCTTACATACGATTAAAATAATATTTTGTAGTGTCAGTATACATTTAGTTCTTTCACCATGCCTCGCTTTTGTGTTAATTCTCCGGATTTATTTCGTTTTATTTGCGGTTTATATTCTCCAAAGAGTAAAAAAAAACGTATAACGCCTTTGATTACGAAGTGTTATCGTGCATATTTTGGTTTAGACATTCACAATCAAGACAAATATTGGTTACCACATAATTATGTGTTGTTACTCATGCCACAAGAATTTGATGAACTGGTTCAATGGGAAACCAACAAAGATGCCTTTTGGTCAACCTATGATTTGGCGAGAACCTAAGGATCATGTGAGCGACTGTTATTTTTGTGTAACGGATGTCAAAGGTTTTTCTAAGAAATCTAAGCACAAAGTAAATTACGCAGAGGTGTCTTCCGTAACAAAACCAATACCACATTCGGAAGATCTTCCAGTACCTAAGCCACCAAGTCACGTCGAACACTCAAGTACTACTTCATATTCCGATGATGAAGGTGAGGACTTCCAAGTGGCAAGTACATTTCAATCACCACATTTGATAAGCCAATCTGAGCTCGCATCTAGATTTTTTTAAAGAAAATCTAGGTGCAGTGAGCAATAAGCACGGTGAGCGCTTCCACCAAGATATTGCTTCAATAGAAAAGCTATATCAGGGAAACTGGACCACTGCAATGCTTGCACACTACTGTTGGTTTTTGATTAGAGAGACACCAACCTCTTCTTACAACAGACAGGCCAAAAGGACAAAAACTAGTTTATTTTTTATGTCTCATTAACACATTTACTTTAAAATAATTACAAAAAGTAGTTTAAATTAAAAATAAATTTCTCTTTAAAGCTACACGTGACTGAGATGTTTTATTTGCTGTTTTCTATAGCATGGCGGTTCAGAATCACACAATCAGATCTCTGGAAAAAAATAAAAGTTTTTTTTTGTTGCCTAGTGTTATTTTAATAATAAGAATATTTAGCAAAGCATGATGTAATTCTGTATTTTTGATATGTTGTATAGATCAGTTAGGGTGATGTGAATCCAAAATTTGCAACTTCGAAAAACTTGTGCTCGCTGCGCACCATGCGATAGACTGCGAACTATTGGGATGGGTTTCACTTTTTGCTCGAAAACTCAAAAACTGTGCATTTCTAACAATTAATATTTGTATAAAGTTAACTAAATTTGCAACAATTTAGGCCCAACCGCAGCTCTATCAATCATATAGGGACCAAGATATGGTCCTTCAAAGATTAAGTTTTGCTCCTGTCCAAAGCAAAATATTTGCAAATCGCTCGTCCTATGAGACAAGTCATCAATAAAAAATCGTAGTATATTTATTTGTCTTTCATGTAAGCATAGAACGAAGTCTGTGAGACTAAATAGTTCTCAAAATCTTGAAAAAACGAAAAGGTAAAAATGTGTTTTTTAAGGATTGAGACAAAACAAATTAATAATAAAATCGCAAACCGTGATGAATCCATTTTGTCCTTTCCATTTTTTTAAGATTGTGAGTACTATTTAGTCTCACAGACTTCGTTCTATGCTTACATAAAAGAGAATTAAATTTACTACGACTTTATTATGATGATTTTTCTCATAGGACGAGACGAGCGATTTACCAATAGTGTTTGAGTTTTCAAGCAAAAAGTAAAAAATGCCTCAAAATTTCACAGTTTATCGCGTGGTGCGCAGCGAGCACAAGTTTTTCGAAGTTGCAAATTTGGATCCACATCAACATATCTGATCTAGATATAACATATCAAAAAAACAGCGATTTTAGCCTTTTTAGCATCGATTTCTACTGGGCTAATTACGGCTATAACACCAAAATTATGTTATTTAATTTGAATAATTCCAAATATATAAGAATATGGGTAGATTTGTTTATTTTCATGAAAAATCCGTAAATATCCGGATAATCCGGATTGGACCAAAAATCCGTTCTAAAAAATCCGGATTTCTAAACAGAACGGATTTGCATACCCTATTTGGCACGCTCTGTGGCCTGAACGGCTCGATGGATTTTAGCTTGAGAGGTGTCGTTTTATTCGTATTTTACTGTGAGAGTGACATTGGGTATATAAAAAAAAAAACAAATGTTTGGCCCGCTCTGCAGTCTGAACTGCCTGATAAAGGGCTCATCAAGAGGATTTTAAAATGGTATATTTACTTAACTAAATAGTGTAAAATAAAAACATAAAAAAAATAAAAAACCTGACTGTGTAAAAAATAACTAATATATTGAAGAGAATTAAACAAGTTCAGGAAACAGGACATATTGACTGCAACAGTCGGGACCCATGAAATAATCTAGACTAAAATCATTGCATCCAATGTGGGTCCCGACTGTTGCAGTCATATGTCCTGTCTCATGAACTTGTTTAATTCTTTTCAGTTTTTATTTAAAATTATTAGTTATTTTTTACGCAGTCGGGTTTTTTAATTATTTAAATGATTTTTTTTATGCTTCTGTGATTATCGATAACATAATTGAATACATTTATGTCTGCCCGGTACAAATGTACCAGTAGAAAGGGTGTTTACATGAACGAACAAATTGTGTGACTTCTGAAAGAAATCAGTGTAGTTTGATTTCGCTACATAAACTCGCCGAAATGTATGGAATTAGTGAGCATCAAAATTGAGTATTATTCGTGAATCGGCCTGACTAATAAAAAAAAAATAAAAACCGATGTCCCGTTTTGATAAAAAAAAATAATGGTCACGTAACCTGAGCATATTATGTCTGCCCGAAAGTTATATCATAGCAGGGTATTCTTTAACTATAGTTCGTAAAAGACATGCATTTGATATTATGATATTTTCTATGTGATAACATATTTACGATGCCTGAACTGCTTTGATCCTGCTATCTTTATACCATAAACAAGTAAAATATCAATGAAAACCATTCTAGTAGCTTCCAAGTTACAGTAAACAGGCAATTCAAGTTAGTTATTTGAGAACCTTCCAGTCCCTTAATGTTTCCGTTAGGGGTAATAAATCGTGAGTTTTGTGCCCGTCGGATAAAGTTGAATTTCAATAATTACCACACTAAAACTAGGTTGCCAACCCCATTTACATATTTACATACTATTGTCGTAAAAATCCAACAAAGAAAGGGATTTTACCATGCGTTGTTGGACAGTTAAAGAAGTAAGAAGAGGAAATGTCGGCCAACTATCAACCTTTGTTCCTTTCCAGTCTAACGTCTACCTTTAAGGCTGATTTACATTGATCCAGTAGCTGGATCCATCTTCACTGGATTCCAGCGCAGGATTGGCATTGACACTGGATCAGGCCGTTTACATTCAGTCCAGTAGACAGTCTTACTTTGTTGAGGTACATTACGCGGCGACGACTGGCCTTTGCGTTTACACGGATCCAGTGCCACTGGCACGTGGTGCGCGGTGTACGGGGGGAGGACACTGGATTGAAAAATAGGAACATAGTTTATTCCGATCCAGCGCTGGATACTAGACACTACATGTTTACATTAACCCAGTGCTGATCCAGCGCTGGAATCCAGTGAAGCTGGATTCAGCTACTGGATCAATGTAAATCAGCCTTTAAGCAAATAACTGACCTCAAACTATTAGCTGCCAGTCACAACATCAATAAAATCTATACCTACTAATATTATAAAGAAGGAGCTCGTGGCTAAATAATAACAGCCGCTCGGGTCGTCGGAAAGCACGTTAAGCCGTTGGTCCCGGCTGTCATTTGTAGATCTTTGACAGTCGTTAGGTAGTCAGAGGCCCAAAAAGTCTGACAACCAGTCTTACCAAGGGGTATCGTATTACCCGGTACTAACTGGGTTGTGGAGGTTAGATAGGCAGTCGCTCCATGTAAAATACTGGTACTCAGCTGCATCCGGTAAAACTGGAAGCCGACCCCAACACAGTTGGGAAAAAGGCTAGGCAGATGATGACTAATATTATAAAGAAGAAAGATTTGTATTTTGTATGTAACGAATGAACTTAAAAACTACAGGACCGGTTTGAAAAATTCTTTCAGCAATGGATAGCCACATTATCAGCGAGTAACATAAGCTATATTTTATCCCCGTACTCCCACGGGAACGGGAACTACGCGGGTGAAACCGCGTGACGTCCGCTAGTTAACTTATAAAGTACACCTGAGCTTCACTTACCAACTTGTACCTTCATTTCATCAATATCTTGGTTATTCATTAAGCAGTGACCTGACGTCAAAACAGACCAGCTGTTTAATATAACACCGCCACATAGCGAACCCAAATTAAAGAACTGTACCGCAAATGGATATTGTTCCAACGGCACCGGCTCCCCTCCGACTACTTTAGGTTCAAATGTCTTATGTCTGTGTTTCGATGCACTTACTATGATATTTGAATAAACAAACACAGAAATAATTAAAATTTTTAGTCCTAAATCGTTTTTCAGCATGTTTATCGACGACGTGTTGGCTCAATGGTACACTAAAGAAAGCAAAATATGCAGATTACTTAGGTTTTTATGAAGCATATAAAGATTATTAATTGCCCGTGTTGGATTTAATGTGAGTGCGTGCGTAGATGTTGACTTACTCCAAATTATGTAATAGGAAACTTTTAATACTCTCTACTACTCTCTATATAACTACTCTATATATAACTACTGTATATGTAACTACTCTATATATAACTACTCTATATATAACTACTCTATATATAATTATTTTCTGAAATATAATCCATAAGTCGAAAAAAAATACATGAAAGTTTAACCCACGTTGCGCACAAATGTGGTTGGTTTAAAGTTAATATAATAAAATTGCGGCACTTTCTACTAGGTACCGACTGGGATGCTGGCTCTCTGCCAGCCGTCGCCATCGAGTAGTATTTATGTAAACAATTTATGTACTTAATTGGGTAAGCATAAATATGTACTTTTCTCAGAAATAAATGCCTGTACAATTTTTTGATTTGGTACTTATTCACGTTCGGAGGAGCTCGTGGCTAAATAATAGCAGCCGCTCGGGTCGATCTTTAAGTTAAGCCGTGCTTGCCTAGGTTGGTCTGTGGATGGGTGACCACCCAGTACATACCGAGTTTCGTCCGTGCCTCGGAAAGCACGTTAAGCTGTTGGTCCCGGCTGTCATTTGTAGATCTTTGACAGTCGTTACAGTCAGTAGCCCTAAAATTCTACCCAGTCTTACCAAGAAGTATCGTATTACCCTGTACTAACTGGGTTGTGGAAGTCAGATAGGCAGTAAAATACTGGTATTCAGCTGCATCCGGTTGGACTGGAAGCCGACCCTAACGTAGTTGGGAAAAGGCTAGGCAGATGATGACGATATATGAAGTAGTGGCCAAATGACTACCTCGTAGGTCAAGAGATTGCAAGCGCGATTTCTGAGCATGAGGTTTCGGGTTCGATTCTCGGGTCAGGCAAAGTGTGGTTAGTGGTTTTTCCATCAGGTTCTCTCAGTAGCAGTCATGGAGGCTGAATTTGTGCCCCGGCTGGTATAGTATTATGCTATACTTATGCTTCATATTTACTATTCATAATACTATTTATCATGCATTTTATTTGTTTATATATCTACACTCAGCAAATCGATTTAAATACGATTCTTTAACTTGGAAATAGCTGAAATGAAATATTATTATAATTTTCATGTTGTGATTTTTTACGTCAAGCGTCAAACTGTCAGTTGTTTAATTCTCTTTCTGCTCAGTCTATGGTCTAGCTCTATGATTTCTCTTTTTGTTAGTTATGTAATATGCAAAATTATTTTAATAACGATTCCTATTCTGTCTATAAAACTTCGTGTTCTAATGCGATTAGACAGACTGAATAAACATCTTGATTCTCATTGAAAACCCTATCGCCATCTCGGCCACTCTGAAGGGCCGAATTATTTAGGAAGGAGACAGAAAGTTTTATTTTGGCGAGGTGTAGGCAACGCAGTCGGTGGAACGGCGGGCCGCCCGCCCTCAGCGCGGCTCAGTTGCCCATCGCCGGCCGCCGAAAGCGCCGCGCGCGGCCGTCCCACGCACTAAACATAACCTGCAACACGGCCTACTCACATAAACATCAATCATTACCACTACCAATCAACAAAATGCTGATTCTAAACGATATTCTAATCATTAAACTACATGTGATGTGATATAAACCTTCATTCCTCTATGTGTAAGTCATAGAATTTTGGCAAATGAAAGAGAGAGGCGAAATCAAAACAAAGGTGTATATCGATTGTGTGTATGCGGTTGTTTTAAAGTGATTAGGTATGTACAATGCTTACTCCCTTTTTCCTCAATCTTAGATTGATATTTAATAAATTATGTATCAAGATACTCATAAAGCTATTTAAAAAAAAAACTGAATAAGGGAACACCTGTTTGAGTCGCTAGTATAGGTATACGTAAATATAAAGGCATATAAACCATATGATATAATTATTTATTAAAAGAATAATACATTTTCGCAAAAAGAAAACAGAACGATTTTCAACGCTTATTTTAGCCATATGGAAAATAAAATAAAATACAAAAGAAACAAGTTGACATTTTAAATAAATAAATCTTTTTCGGGTAACCCGACAACAGAGTAAAAGGTAATGGACAATGAAATAAAATAAAACCCTTACAATTGTGTCTCCATGTCGTGGCCAGAATGAGCGGAGAAATAAAATCTGAAACGAGACTAACGACTGAAACTAATAAATGTCAACCCGTCTAGAAGTTGACACTTAAAACTGATCCTACCTTACTACTTCCGCATCTAGCTATAAATAACTTTTCAGTGTCCAAGCATTTATTCATGATATCGCAGTAAATCAGGTTTTAAACTTGATCTTTCGTCGCTGACCTACATATTTTGGAATACGCACACATACGCACACACAGACAGATGTGGGTTTATATGAGTTCTTCATTGACATTCAGATTTCAATGAAATTATTTAGATCTATTGGTAGAATTGAACTTTTGCCTTCCGATCTTCTCTCTTATTTATTTATTAACTTTTCGTTTAAGTATTTGTTGAATAACGCACTGGTAGGAAAGATTTTTTCGTTTTTTTGTTTTTACCGAATAAGCTCCGAAACGCCGTGTGGTATCCGGCAGAGTAGAATAGAACCAACCCATTACACTCACGGGTGTCGTATAAGGCGACTAATGTCTGAGGCAGAACACCTTGCGCCTCCGTAGACCAGAGAATGGGCAGCAGCGTTTTCTGTTAGTCTTTCATCACTGTGATCTCCAATCCGCCTGCCAAGCGTGGAGATTACGGCAAATTCCTCCCATCATGGGAGAGGCTTATGTCCACCAGTGGAAGTTATGGGCTGTTGTAGTAGTAGTAGTAGTAAGCTCCGAAACTACTGGACCGATTTTAACTATTTTTTCACCAATAGAAACCTAAATTATCAGGAAGTAACATAGGTAACGAATTATGTTGATATCATGCAAATTAGCCTAGCTATAACAATTTTTGCGGACGAAGTCGCGAGGGAAGTGCTAGTGGTTTTATGATTCAGCATTCTTGTCAGTATAAGTAATTTAAACGCTAAGCCCAACGTCCCGGCTGCCATTTGTAAAGGTTTAACAATTAGTAACGAGTAATTAGAAGCTCGGAAGTTAGTCAACCAATCTTACCCAGTAACTGAGTTTTTGAAATCAAATATTTAGGGCCAAGTTCACCGAAAAGATAACAGTCTGATTATCTAAAAACAGCTGTTTAAAACGCATTTTTGAACATGAAAATGTGTTTTAAACAGCTGTTTTAGATAATTAGACTGTTATCTTTTCGGTGAACTTGGCCCTTAGTCTCTCCATGTATGAAATACAGGTAATCAGCTGCTGCCGTTTAGACTGGAAGTCGCCCTAACATACTCGTAGTTGGCTAGGCAGATGATGTTAATTTAAGCAATTTAAATTAAGTAGTGGGAGGCTCGTGGCTAAGTAATAACAGCCGCTCGGGTCGATCTTCAGGTCAAGTCGTGCCTGCCTAGGTTGGTCTGTGGATGGGTGACCACCCAGTATATACTGAGTTTCCTCCGTGCCTCGTAAAGCACGTTAGGCACGGTAGGCAGTTGGTGTGGCATCGCTTGTACAGGCAGAAGAATCCGATAAGTACCGCCAACAGCATACAGGCGCATATTATGGATAGGAGAATGTTGTTCGCCTGAAGGTGTTCCGCCGTCGCTTGTGCGTTGTTGCTTCCAGCTGCAGACTGCGCAATTACTACTTGCTCCTTGCTTTGCCTAGTTCCCATAGTCTTTCGATATCTCAAATTGCAAATATTTCGGAGCTCGGTGCGATGTTCCAAAAATAGATGAAGATTGAAGGTCGTTGTTGTGTGACACGAGGACTGGCAGCGTCGTTGCAGTACGGTAATTAGAGTAGCACGTGGACTGGTAGACTCGTTGCAGTATGTTTGAGTGACATGAGGACTCGCAGGGTTGTTGCAGTATGGTAATTACAGTGACATGAGGACTGGCAGGGTCGCCATGTAGTGTGATCAGGTTCGCTAGGTTGGTAGAGTTAAAATGATACGTCTGGTTGGTTTCATGGTCGGGTTTAATGTGTGTTAGAAATACATACAATTTATTGTAAATCAGTATTGCTGAAGAAGCACTTTAAATAAGGCTGTTTACATACATGCTTAATATTACTTACACACTACAAGCCGTTGGTCCCGGCTGTCATTTGTAGATCTTTGACAGCCGTTACAGGTAGTCAGTAGCTCATAAAGTCTGACAACCAGTCTTACCAAGGGGTTGTGGAGGTCAGATAGGCAGTCGCTCCATGTAAAATACTGGTATTCAGCTGCATTCGGTAAGACTGGAAGCCGACCCTAACATAGTTGGGAAAAGGCTAGGCAGATGATGACGATATATGAAGTAGTGGCCAAATGACTGCCTCGTAGGTCAAGAGATCGCAAGCGCGACTTCTGAGCATGAGGTCCCGGGTTCGGTTCTCGGGTCGGGCAAAGTGTGGTTAGTGGTTTTTCCATCAGGATTTTCTGTATGTATATCTATACTAAATTATAAAGAGGTAACATTTGTTTGTAAGTTTGTTTGTAGGGGGTAATCTCCGGAAGTAATGAACCGATTTTATTTCACCATTCGAAAGCTACATTCACCCTGAGTGACATAGGCTATATTTATCATTATTATTATTATTATTATATTTATTTTTTATTTTTATTCTTTTTTTTTATTTTTTTTTATTTATCCCCGTACTCCCACGGGAACGGGAACTACGCGGGTGAAACCGCGGGACGTCAGCTAGTAGTGTATATAGTGGCCACGGAGTCTGTATTTGTGCCCGGCAATAGGCTCGCCCCCATTACATGGGACTTAACTGGCGAAATGTTGGTGTAGTGTACTGTTACACAGTACACTACACCAACACAGTTACACTTCTGCCTAATCTTTCGGCAATAGGGAATATGCATAAATTTTCTTTTTTAAATTTCGATACGGAATGTTAAATTACTATAAAAATAATGACAAAAAACGAAAACAAGACATAAATCGGTCAAACAACACAAAAGTTATAACCATTTAAACTTTTGTTTCTATCTCTTTCTAGATAAACGGAATTTAGTATGGATTTTGTACGTTCGCTGTATCGGATCTCTCTGTGTAATCAGCAGTGTCTAATCAGCAGTTTCAAATGCTTGGAACTTAGTATTTTATATAGATATTAAAACTATTTTTGACTTTGCTATTTCTGATGTTAATACGCTTTGTTTAAAGTGATAAAAAAAATCATGCATATACCCTATTACAAGGCGTGATGTTATATTATGTAGTAGCCAAATACGTACTTTAGCTGGCTTATATTTTTCTGAGGTAAAATTAATTTAAAAAACCAGCCAAATGCGAGTCGGACTCGCGCACGAAGGGTTCCGTACCATTATTTAAAGTCATTAGACAAAACTGCAAAAAAATCACGTTTGTTGTATGGGAGCCCCCCTTAAATATTGATTTAATTCTGTTTTTAGTATGTGTTGTTATAGCGGCAACAGAAATACATCATCTGTGAAAATTTCAACTGTCTAGCTGTCACGGTTCATGAGATACAGCCTGGTGACAGACTGACGGACAGACAGCGAAGTCTTAGTAATAGGGTTCCGTTTTTACCCTTTGGGTACGGAACCCTAATAAAGTAACACTTACCTGGAATTAAACAAGCGTGCTTGTCTATCTTTACATAATTATAAAATTAAACAACAGCTCAGCGTATCTAACCCCCCGAGCTAAAGTCTATGCTATGTACTATTGAGGAAACTCCCGCCTGATCACCACTAAGCTAATTTTTGCTTGCACTTACAACATAGAAACGCTCTCTATGTATAGAAATAATTAATGAAAAGATACCTATCGGCCGAGCGCACAGGCGACGCACGCCAAACGAGAGTTATTCTTATTTTGCTCATCAAAGTTGATGCTTTCCAAATAGGCCCAAACTTTAAGGGGGCGTGGCTCGGCGCTTCCGCATGATTTAAGCGAAAAAATGTTTAACTGATCAGGCGGAGAAGACCACGACTGTACCAGACGCCAGCAAAATTAGCTACTACAATCTGTAAAAAAAAAAAATGGATTTTAAACTTTATCGCTGAAGCGTTAGGTTCAATGTTGATTGGGAAAATTTGACAGTTTCATGTAGCTTGATGTGGATTCGTCTGTACCTACAGTTACGAACACTAATATGCAAAATTCTAAAGTTATTTTAAATATTGAAATAGATAAGACAGACATATTTCTTAAAATTATTTAGTTCCGAAACTCTATATTTGTAACCACACAAAATGCAATCAAAACAAGAGGATAAAATTACTTTTAAAATAGCTGTAGACATAAAAAGTGTAAAAAGACTCTTAACGAAGTCGAAAGGCTTGTTATCCCCGTCATTGTGATAATTTATTTTTGTTCTAGACCATACCTGGGAACCTAGTTATAGGGAGATATTGGGGGTCAAAGTTCCAACTTTTTCACAAGTTTTGTTTCAAATAAGTACATGTTTTTTATGAAAGATTTTTACGACCCCCGTACTATTCAACCCATCTACAATGATTTACGTGAGTTACACTGAGTCCTACTGAAAAACGTGATTTTCCATCCCAAAAAAAAAAGTAATTTCCAAGCAAAAGTTTTTGCGTAGAGTTACTTAGTTTTATGTACGTACAGAATGGTTGGTTGACGGCTTCGTGAAGTCTGTTTAATCCCTGTATTAGTGGTCGTGACTGTACCTAATACCAGATTGTTCAGTATCGAGGTGGGAAACCTTTGAATAATTCAAGTACCTTCGGCCAGGTTAATATCGGAGCACGTGTCGCCCGGAGCCACGTGCCCGCATGCCCTTACTAATGCCATACCCTTCAAGTACAATATGGTGTATTACTTTGTTAATAAAAAAGGTTTTAGCCTGAAAATTGGCAACCTTTTTCTCGTGTACGAGTCTGAAAACGTGAAGCCGTGGGATACCAACACTTACGACTTATTCTGTCGGGGATATTTTCTGAGTAAACCACGTAATATCTCGCTGACTTAATTATACTATAGTCATGCTGCCAGAAAATGTGGAATCATGATGAAAGCCTAATCGACAACACGCTGTGAGTAAGCATTCTTTTTTCAAAAGAGAAGAGGTCATTGCCTTTCTGTAAATCTAAATCTCATGGCTTATTTTCCTCAATATTTATAGATAAAGTTACATAACATCACGGCTATCAGCCCTGCAGGGTTAAGCAGAGATGTAGCTATAGTGCCCCGACATTTAACCAGTTATGTTTAAGTCCCATGTCGAAGGGTGTGAGCCTTGTTGCCATCGGCAGGGAAAATCCGGTGTCAGGTATGGTATTAAAAAAATCCTAATGGAAACATTGAGCTATTACTACTACGTATAGAGAAGACAGCGCGAACAAAATCTGTGCGCAGTGTGGGGCGCGCGGGGGGGGCGGCTAACCCCGTAGGTATATACAGTAGTAGGTATTGTAAGGTAGATAGATAAATAAGTGATATTGTGAGGTGTCGGTAGATCTGAATAAAGTTAGTTAGACTCCAACCATAGTTTCATTACGTTGCACTGGCGACGAGTCCGGCGTAAAATATATTTTTACGTAGAATCAACGCGTACTGTGCCCCAAATATTGTATAATATATATCGTTGTGTGGTGTTGTTGCGATAATAAAATATTTTCGCAATGCCAATCGGAAAAACCGAACCATTTGATTTAACTTCCAAGCAATGGGTACGTACGACGTGCGACGTGCGTATATATTAATGCAAATTAATTTATTTTTAAAAATAAAAGAATGGTTCCTTTGAGTAAAATTTGCTATCTCCGTATTTAGACTACTTTCCCTCCAGGTGGCATGCAATAATTCCACCCTGTGTATACCTACGGGGTTAGCCGCCCCCCGCGCGCCCCGCATTGCGCACAGATTTTGTTCGCGCTGTCTTCTCTATACGTAGTAGTAATAGCTCAATGAATGGAAAACCCAAAAACGCTTTGTCTGGCCAGGAAATTGAACCCGAAACCTCATGCTCACCAATAGCGCTTGCAATCAGGTATTCAATCAATAACAATAACGTAGGATTGAAGTGATAGTTAGAGTTTATTACACAGTAGAGACTATTCAAGTATACAGTTATGTTCCTATTACAAAGACACAATAGTTCATAAGCCTTTCGAGAGCCATTTTCTTACGTCTAGAAAACGACATTTTATTTCCTTCATCTTGCTATTATTTCCAATGACGTATTTATTTCCTTCTTTGTATAGCTAGAGTTGTGAGTGCAACTTACGAGGTCGAACTTATAATCAACAATTTCTGTAAACAAAGTTCTTCAAGAAATATCACGAATTCACGACTCGAATAACAGTTCCGGCAAGTCAGTTGCTTTGTAAGTTTTCAATTCATATCTCAACAATGATTTGAAACTTTTTTTGAAATAAGGATTACCTATACCTACATAGGGAGGATATACGAATAATTCTTGTTTCAAAAAGTTTTAATTAATTTTAATTGGTTTTAATTTTTTTTTTTTATTTTTTGTTTTAATTACTTATCTTTAGTTTTAATTTTAGTTTTTATTATTTTTAGTTTAGTTTTAATTATTTTAGTTTAAAGTTTTAATTAAGTTTTAGTTCTTAGTAAGAAGCGATGCAGTCTCATTTAGTATTTTCTGAAAATACGCAGATAGAGTCGAAACCATGCTTTTCTCGGTATCTGTTGAAACATGAATTACTCAGTCTAGCTACACCTCCATCTATCCCTTCAAGGATTGCAGGCGTGATGTTATTTTAGTCCAAATACAACTCAATAGTTAGTAAGTAAGTTACCACACGTCCATACGACCAGCACGCACGGTCATCATCATCAGCCTATTAATGTTCTCACTACTGGGACACAGGCCTCCTCACTATGAGAGGGAATGGGCTATAATCCACCACGCGGGCCCAGTGCGGATTGGTAGATCACGCACGGTCACCGCTGTTTATTTACAAAATAATTCGTTTTAAATTATAATTCCTACAACAACATTATGATTGTTATCACAAACAAAACTAATGTCGGTTGATACAGCGTGTTAGTACGACAAGTTCCCTTTTCTATTGAGTTGTCGGCGTAGTACGCAGCTGTATTGTGAGAGAACCCAATCAGCCGGTTGTAATCGCGTTACTTGCCGCGTTGCGTCTCTACGCAAGGGTTGAACCACTTCAAGCTTTGGAATATAACAAACGACAGTTATTACGTGTTTTTAAGGGCCTATCCTTTTCCTGAATAAGGTTGGGAACATTTTTGTGTGAAATGCTGAATAAATAATTTTGTGTCAAGTGTTCAAAGTGGGATAATACCGGGAGAGCGTGGCGGCATTGCGTAAAACTTTAAAGTCCAAATATTAGTTGTAAATGTAATTAATATTTAATTTATTTGATGGGTCTCATTTTTACCCGTCTGCGGCGAAGCCCAAAAGGAGGGTTATGTGTTGGACCTGCGACGTGTTTGTATGTATGTTTGTCCGTTTCTAAGTTCCCTCACAATTACAAGCTTTTGTTTAACTTGTTTGTTACCTATTAACAAAATATTTTGCGGTAAAACTTTCCCGTTTTTATTTTCAAGTATTCAGGGGGTTTCCGTTTAATCAACGGTGGCTGAATGGCTGAAATTCAGACACAAAGTAAAGGTTTATCTCTAACGAGAATGTTTTCCTAAGAATGACGCTTCACCCTTTCAGGGCTTGCTTAAACAGTTTCGTCTGCTGAAAAAATACCGTCCCATTACTACAGACAACCATATCCTACTTTAATCACTCATCCCCATAATTATAGTGAGCCCTCCATCGCCCACAAACGCTTTCAAACCCATTAGTAGATACACACACAAATGACAAAGGCGCATAAGGGACTAAGTGCTAAATACAAACTTGGACGTAAATACTGAGGTTTTAAAAAAGATCAGAAAAAATCGTCTAACACGTTGGGAAAAAATAAACAAAAAAGAAGTCTTATTACGTAGGTATTCGTGCATTTGTGTGTGGTCTGTGGGTATGTAATAAACAAGGTGAGCTTTCATTTCAGCATATGTAACGCAATTGAGTGAGCTTAGCCGGGGATTTTAACAGAATTAGAGCTTAGAAAGACGAACCGACGAAAGAGAAGTAAACCCCAACTTATTTTTGTGTTAATATCTTTTTTCGTCGGATCTTATTAAATGATAAATGATGTTTATTTTTCAAGTAGCTTTTTACAAACACTTTTACACGTCATTTTTAAAACTAGATGGGGCCGGTGTTTCGTACCTGACTACTCTGAGAAGAAACAGCCGAAACTAACTCAGAGGTCATAGTCTCTTTTGAAGTCCAGACATAATCTTGCTCAATTCACATGAGGACTATGCAGATTAGTGTCTGAGATGGTCTTTTGAAGAAAGAACCACACAGATTTGAGTGGACTTGTCCAGTCAGTGCAAGCATTTGTCAGTTATCGTGTAGCTCGACTTATAACTCAAGGAGCTCAACGAATAATAATATTATACTGTAAATATAATGTTGGGGTAACATACGAGTAGGTACATGAATAAAAAGGTAGATGTCTGGTTAAGTTACACATTCATCCGTAAGCTTACGGGACTGAGACGTTAGAAGAACTTCACCTTAGCGTGGTTGGAAAAAGTAATTAAGTGCCTGAATACAAGCTTAGTTTTTGTTTATTCTTATCCTCTCAAAGTAAAAGTTGTCTGGGTATTATACCCAAACAACTTTTACCGGAACACTTACTGATATGGGGAGACAAATTAAACATCCCATCTTCTTCTTCTATATCGTGTGGTTAGGGTCTAACCTGCACCCCTAGCCAAGTTGTCAATCTACAATCGTTAACGCTAGTAGAAAACTATTCAAATGAAAGGGAATGACATCATCTCAACGTTAAATCACGTGATCAACACAAACGAATATAAAATTCGTAGACAAGTTTACATCGTTCAAAATGATAGAATAGAATGTTATCGTTTCTACTATGTTGATCGCTATACTCTTTAAAGTGTAGGTTTTTTCTACAGACATTAGAGAACGAGCGATCGACTCAGTCGTGTCAACTTCGGTACCAATTTAGCGCTTTCTACAATCGCTTACGCCGAGGCGTTTACGATTGTAGAAAGAGAATCTATACGAAACGTTTGTAACTTGACTAGGCCTGCTGGTGTCAGAGTTTTTATGCCACCCATGGGCCTCTGACTGAGCTTTACATTGCCTTCAAGAATTATCTCTCAGACATGCTGGTTTCCTCATGTTATGATTTTGTCTCGCGATGTAATTATTTCTCCTATATTAAATGTTGTTCATTACATGAATTGTGCGTGTTATGATTTTATTTCTTGATTTAATGATTCCTCCTCTAATAAAAATGTTGTTAACACGTTTAGGGTAAAAAATATGGTTGTCAAGTATACCTAACCTACCCAATAATCCATCGAAAAGTCCCATGTGGGCCAACCCTACAGCGTGAGCTGCGTTGTTGAGCGGTTTCAAATCAATTGTGCGAATATTGTTCCGATGAACGATGTGTTTATTCGCCAATTTTTACGCCTCTATATTCCATTAGCCGTACGTCAGCGCTCCAATGAGATAATAAGTCTTATCAACTATATTATTAACTTGTTTTTCAGATCCACTTCGAAATAACTTTGTTCGAAGAATGAGATATTGTTTATTGTTCTTCTTGGTTCGACTGTTCTTTTATAAAGTGCCTAGTGGAGTGGACTATTGATCTTGTTAGAATTAATAAGCGTTTAAAAGTAAATTTAATAAGCAAGAATAACTTTGTTGCCATGCCAACAATATTTTAATTTTAAAGTAAACATTCGATCGTGAACCTTGCAGCCTAAGTTACTGTTTGTAGAGTTGTTTAAGGATTAATAAAATTCCCTAATACGCCATAAGACACATTGAACCTCTTATTTTGTTTAGAATTCAGAACAAACAGCTTTTTAATATTATGAATCGCTTTTAATCCACCTGTGAAGTAAATATTCCCTGGTCTTTAAAATTACTGAGGCGTGGCTAAATAATAATAGGCGGCCGGTCGATCGACAGGTTAAGCCGCGCTTGCCTAGGTTGGTCCGTGAATGGGTGACCACCCATAACATACTGATTTTCCGCCGTTTCTTGGAAAGCACGTTAAGCCATTGGTCCCGGCTGTCATTTGTAGATCTTTGACAGTCGTTACAGGTAGTCAGCGGCCTGAAAGTCTGAATACTATAGTCTTATCAAGGGGTATCGTATTACCCAGAGTACTAAGTGCTGCTACATGTAAAATACTGGTATCCAACTGCATCCAGTTAGACTGGAAGCCAACCCCAATTATATTTGAGAAAAGGTTAGGTAGATGATGATGAGGCTTCAAAATTAAACTCAAACTCAACTCAAACTCAAAGCAATTATTTCAGTTACTTAGACCATTACGGCACATTTGAATGTCTAAAATACAAAAATATACAAATCTACAGTCACAGTCACAAACTCACAAGACATAATAACTTGAGAAAGTACTGTAGCTGCCCATTCCCTAGCGTAGATCTCTATGGAGAAGAACGGGCAAGAAATTCCATGGGCACTATTTCAAATCAAAATATTGTTACAAAATATTGGTTACATTACATGTTGAGATTATACATATATGTGAGAACGATGTAGAAAGACGTGCACATAAGAGCGTTCAGCATCCATAGTAAAAGATTACACACCCACTTTCTTCATTAGCTTTTCATAACGAGACAGGAAACTTAGGAAAAAAGTTCTACAACCTGTTAATATCATTTCAGTTCTATAGCTAATTAAAGTAGGTAACCTACCTTAGATACACGAACACACATGTGGTGTTGACGACCACAAAATCGTTATAAAAATACGTCACAGAATAATCTTGGAACCACTTCAATAACTTTCGAACGGGGAACTGCACCAAAATCTGGAATGTTACCAAATGGACACGTAAAAGAGAAATGGCGAGTGTACGCCGCTCTGTATAAAGAATTTTAAGACAAAGGAACATGTTTCTTTCTTCAAAGAGAAAAGTAAGATGCACTTAGTAGTTATATACTGTTTGTACGGCACTGACCTTTACGATATACTCATATATTTGCCTTTATAAATATAATTAGAAGTAAACAGGGTGTAAACAGACTCTTCACGAAGCCGTTAACCAAGCATTCTGTACATCAAACTAAGTAACCTTACGCAAAAATTATTGCTAGAAAATGATTTTATTTTTGGGATGAAAAATCACGTTTTACGGTTAAACTCAATGTAACGCACTCCAAACATTATGCTAGCGGATGGATTGAATAGTGTTGGGGTCGAGTAGGTGTTTAAAGTAGTTTTTACATTAAAACATGTATTCAAAAAAAAACTTGTGAAAAAGTCGGAACTTTGACCCCCAATATCTCCGTAATTAGAAGGCATGGTGTAGAACAAAAAAATGATCGCAATGACGGGGAGAACAAGTGCCTTTCGGCTTCGTTAAGAGTCTTTTTACACCCTTTATAATGCATGCACAATGGAACCAAAATGCTATTTTTATTGATGTAGTATTATATGTATCATTCTTCTGTTTTGGACAGTGTGAATTTAAGTACTCGACACGTATACCTACTGATACACATTGTACACTGTATTTTGAATATAAGCATCGTGTTTACATTGTCACGCGTTTATACTATCTATACCTATCATCAAAACCAATCCAAGCAACGTAAAAAAAACTTGTACCAAAAATCTAGATAAACATCAAAATATTCACGAGTGCTAGATAAATGTTTGACATACTGACAGAACTGCGTACTTCAATAACATTTTCGCTTCTGTTGAATCTGACATGTCTGGGAATGATAAGAAACACTGTTTATCTTTGATTCCCAGAACGAAAATTAGATTTTATGTGTAGTTTTTTTATTGTAAGCTGCCAATAAAAAAACTACACATAAAATCTAATTTTATTTAAGAAAATCTGGGAAGAAAACGTTGTTCATATTATGTAAAGAAGTAATTGAAAAAGGATAAAATAATTTTAAAAAACCCAACTTAATAAAAAACCCACGAATATCCGTCGGGGGCTGCCATGAAATGAACTACCTAGTTTTTCAGTTTTGTAGTAACTTGAATAATTGGAGATTTTTTAGCGCTATACTTACATTCTTAAGAGTCGCTATTACATTTTTTACGCAAATTCATGATTTTTGACGCAGTAATTTTCAGCATCAGTTAGATATTTTAATTATTTGCTTATGAATAACAATAGTGCCATTCTCTTTCTTGTAAGTTGGAGTTCCACATTTTCATTTTTCTTTTCGTGTAATTTACTATAAATATTGGGTCAGAGCCCATTCGTCCCCTAAGATTCGCACCCTGTGCCCACTCGTCCCCTGGAACTTTTGAGGGGCCCATTCGTCCCCTGAAAAATATTTATTTTTATTCATTCATCTAATATAAGTACATGTATATGTGTAGGTATACTGCAGCTTGGTAGTCCTGGTACAGTCGCGCAGAAAAGGGTAAAATAAAAAATATAGTAATTCGGTAGATATCATGTTTATTTCAAACTAGCGGACTTCCCGCGGTTTCACCCGCGTAGTTCCTGTTCCCGTAAGAGTACGGGAATAAAATATAGCCTATGTTACTCGTGGATAATGTAGCTTTCGAATGGTGCAAGAATTTTTTAAATCGGTCCAGTAGTTTTTGAGCCTATTCATTACAAACAAACAAACAAACAAAGTTTTCCTCTTTATAATATTATAGTATAGATAAGATTAAGTTTAATAAAATGCCTCTAGGCTCTAGGCATTAAGTCAGTCTTCAAAATAATTAATAAACTTTTGGTTTCTTGTACATTAGCAAAATATATGATAACTATAATAGAGGAGCTCGTGGCTAAATAATAACAGCCGCTCGGATCGAACGTAAGGTCAAGCCGTCCTTGCCTAGGTTGGTCTGTGGATGGGTGACCCCATTACATATCGAGTTTCCTCCGTGCCTCGGAAAGCACGTTAAGCTGTTGGTCCCGGCTGTCAATTGTAGATCTTTGAAAGTCGTTACAGGTAGTCAGTGGCCCAAAAAGTCTGACATCCAGTCTTACCAAGAGGTATCGTATTACCCAGTACTAACTGGTTTGTGGAGGTCAGATAGGCAGTCGCTCCATGTAAAATACTGGTATTCAGCTGCATCCGGTTAGACTGGAAGCCGACCCCAACATAGTTGGGAAAAGGCTAGGCAGATGATGATATGATAACTAAGTATAATATTTTTATGCAGTAAAATAAAACTGTAACTATTTAAATAAAATACCAGTAATAACTGAATTTTAGATTAATTTACATCCAGTGTACAAACAAATAACCAAATATCAATACCAATATAACAAAAATAACAATTAATTGTTAGTACTTTGTACAGTCAAAGAGATCTACAAAATAATGCAATATCACTATAACTTTTTATGAAAGTAATATAAAAAGTAAAATCAGTCTTTATCAACTATGTAAAACCAACATTTTTACTAACTACAAATACACATGCAAAATCACAATGTCCTAGAAACTAACAAAATACAACTCTTTTACAAAAACCACCGATTTTTTTTTTTTTTTTTTTTTTTTTTCGGATGGGAAATCATCAAATAACCCCTCCCGCTCTGGGCGGAGCAGGAGGGAGTGTCAGACTTTTACTGACTAAAACCCATCCATGTTCCTTCATCGCCCTTTGTGTTCCGGGGCCACGGTATCTCTTTCGAACAGTCCCGCAACCCCGGCAGGCATCGGTCCCTACGGACCCCTTCCCTTTTGCTGACTCTCTTTGAGGCGCGCGTCGACACGGCCTGTCGTCATGAGACGGACGGACGGCGAGCTAGCCCATAGCCCACCGTCCACAGGCCCGCGCCTACGGTGGCCGGGGGCCACGTGGTGGTGGCCCCCGACGCCCGGGGCGTCTCCCGCGGCGGCCGGGACGTTGAGAGGTTCGCTCCCTCTCACGTTCCGCCACCTCCTTCTCTAGCATTACTGCTTCGCAGAAGGAGGTGACGGCGTCCCATTCCGTCTCGCTCCGGACCATGGCTTGCACCAGGGCCGGACGCGAGAGGTCGCCGCCGCCGATCGCCGCTTCGAGGACACGGCGGTGCTCCGCCCACGCGGGGCACACCTCCACCGTGTGTTCCACCGTGTCCTCCGGTCGATCCTCACAATGGAAGCACCCGGGCGTTTCCTCCCGCCCGATTCGGTGCAGGAACCTCCCGAACACTCCGTGTCCGGTGAGGACCTGCGTCAGGCGGAAGGTGAGGACGCCGTGGCGTCTCTCAAGCCACTCCTCAAAGAGGGGACTTATCGCCACTATCGTGGCGTGCCCTACAAAAACCACCCTTGATTGACCATCATATAAATCAACATTAAATATAAAATATTTTACCAACTACATACATGTAAAATCATAATAACTTAAATCTAAAAAAATATAACTACAATAACAAAAAAATACTAAAATCACAATAATTATTGAAGATTAAACAAATCAACATTATTTTAGTATAAAACTAATCTTATATTTGTTTTTTCAATTTAAATTAAAAAAAATCTATAATAAATAGTGAAGTATAAATTCTATAATTCTGTGAATTACCATCAATAATAATACTAATCATATTCCAGGATTCAAATGAGATAATTCAATTCAATTATGTTAAAAATATTATTATTATAATATTAACAGTATTGTTTATTTCGTTAGGCGAACTTCATTTAATAAAAGACCAAAGACACATTGAACAGTCTCGTATTCGCAGTCACTATCAAGAACCAATATGTCACCGAGGCTGCCATAACATACAGACAGACCGACTTATTGTAGCAAGACCAAGACCAAGACTGAACCCTGCAAGACTTGAGCAAGAACATGTGTGAACAAAGTATATGTGATAATTATTTTAACCGCTAGCTGTTTGTGAAGAGTTTAGGATAGCCAGTACACGTATAGAAAATCATTAAAGGTACCAACACAGAGTTAGTAATTACGCTTAGGTACTACATTGCGTCATTTTTTAATAATCATTGTCAAGTTAATTTTATTAATTTGGTGGTTCACTGTGCCTATGTCAATTTAAGCTCAACATGTACCTACTCTACTACGTTGTTCTAAGATCTAAACTAACGTGTTGATTATAGCAATAGGCTAAATTAATAGCAATAGGCATATTTGAAAGTATTCTAGTCTAAGTAGTAGAGTCTCGCAAGACTTGCGAGACTCTTGCTGCAAGTACAAGACCAAGACTGAGAGTGCAATACCAAGACCAAGACCAGGTGTATTGACGCAAGACCAAGACCAAGAATGGCTAAGGTCTTGTCTTGGTCTTGCATTTGGGCAACACCAGAAGTTAATGATGATACTTATTTTTATTTACGATGAAATTTAAAATAGTGATGGCAGCCCCCGACGGATATTCGTGGGTTTTTATTAAGTTGGGTTTTTAAAATAATTTTATCCTTTTTCAATCACTTTTTAAACGTCGTAGTGGGTTCTTTCAAAATTTTGAATTTTGCTTTTTATTTTAAACTTTTTATACTTTTAACTTTTTAATTTTTTAGAGAGCATCAAAATTGGACTAGTAGTTTTGGAGAAAACGGGCAACATGGATTTGCACAAACAAACATCCTCTCACCCCAAACGCATATACCGTCTCCGTTCCGTCGTAGGTAAAAATACTGGTATTAACCTGCATCCGATTAGACTGGAAGCCGACCCCAAGTCAGGACAAGCTTTTATGAAAGCTTTTCGTTTTCATTAACTAAAAGGTTTATTTTCTTCTTTATTGTGCATTTTTATAAAAGCTTATTTTTAAAAAGGTTTTTTAATTCATATTTTTTTAGTTTTGTCGTAATCATTGAATTTGTGCTATTTACCGTTGAGGAGTTCCTTCGTGAGAAGACAATCCTGGCTGTAAGATCAGGTCATGATAGAAATCATGTTTATCTATCAAATATGAACGCGTCTACAAATCTTTGCATTCGTGCTATTTACCGTTGAGGAGTTCCCTCGTGACTAGACAACTGGTGAGTTATCAACACCTATCTAAGAACATGCACCTATGAAAACCAAACCCATAACTGAAACTGCATGAAAATCGGATTAGTAGTATTGGAGAAAAATGGCAACTTGTATTTGCACAAAAAATGTTTGCTGCCGCGCTCCTTGGTGAGTTGTCACCGTAACACCTATTTAAGAACATGCACCAATTAAACCCGAACATGTAACTGAAAACTGCATCAAAATCGGACGAGTAGTTTTGGTGAAAAATGGCAACAAACAAATAAACACACATCCTCCCCCCACACGCATATACCGTCTCCGTTCCGTCGTGGGTAAAAAAATATTGACGTAACTAGTCTTTTTGTTAAATATTACTAAAATGATAAAAGTGAAAGTTTGTGAGGATGGATGGATTGATGGATTTTTGTTACTCTTTCACGCAAAAACGGAAAAGCACAGAGATAATTTATAACCGGGATTAACACATAGGATACTCTTTATCCAGGTAATATAATCTCGTGGGACAATTATCGAACTCCACGCAGGCGAAGCCGCGGGCAAAAGCCGTAGTGTATTTATAATTCGTTGCCATGATTACTGTTCTACTGACACGTTTTGTAGCTAAGCAAAACGTACACACCGAACGTTTTCTTACGATTCAATTAATTTTCAAAGCAATTAAAGTCAAGCAGGCTTGCCGATAGGTATGTTTGCAGACCAGTCGACCTCAGCCCGACATGCCACACCGATCTAAACGACAAACTGCATTAGAATGGGGGCGACTCTATCGCAGCAACGACTGTGCACTGTGTAGTGCGCATACAGATGCATTTAATAAGTCATAACTTACCGAGTCTCATAAAATTCATTATAAGGTACTGTCATAAATGTTTCCCATAAATGCTTTGTCAATGTCAGACTTGCTACAAGAAAATAAAAAGACTTGAATAGCACTTAAGTCGTAAATAAAACAATAGCAATAGTAGATAATAGTTAAAGCAGTACTTAGTTTTTTTTTTTTACTTAAATTTACACTTTTGTAAAACTTTTTTAAATAAATACAAGTAATAAAACTTAAAAAAAAATAACTTATTATATCAGACCATTTTATTTGGAAATGTCAACATATTAATGAAAAAAACAACAGTTACAGAACAAATAAAAAATATTGGCATTATAACAAACAGAAAAACTGGTTTTTTGTCCCACTGCTGGTCAAAGGCCTCGCCTTTCTCCCTCCAAACCCTTATATTCTGTGCAATTTCTGGCTACTTATGCGCCGCAAACATGATAAGATCGTCACACCACCTTCCCCGCGGTCGACGGTTGACCTATTGTCGATGTCCACCTTCAGGCGTCCAGTGAGTGACGATCTTTGCCCACCTCTCCGGGTGCATCCGTGTGACATGGCCAGCCCACTCCACATATCCCTTAACACTTTAAAATTAAACAGAATAAAAAATAAACAAACACAGATAATGCCAAAAAGTCCTTAAGTCAGCATAATGCCAATATGTGGGCGGGTAGACTGGATAAAATAATGTTCTTTTATGATGATCCTAGTGAAGCAACAGCTTATCGATCCTGAGGGTATCGCATTAAATGGGATTATCTGTGAACTCTCATAACGGAAATTATGAAGAGCCCGTCATAAATATTTCCAACTAGCTTTTGGCCGCGGCTTCGCTCGCGTCACTGCACTACATATTATAAAACAAAGTCCCCCGCCGCGTTTGTCTGTCCCTATGTATGCTTAGATCTTTAAAACTTCGCTACGGATTTTGATGCGGATGTTTGAAATGAAAACTTCTTTAGGCGCGTTGAGCACTTTTTGGGTGAAGGAAAAACATTGAACTCATCGTCACGTAACGTAACGTGCGGTCACGCTTCGTAGCCGTTCGTAGCACTCGTAGCATCCGCTACGGCGTAGCACCACATAGGCATGCGCGCAGCGCGGTGCATTGTCAGTGCTACGACTGGGGCGGGGCCTGTGTCCTTTTTGTTCACTTCTATCGGCAGTCCCCAAAGACTGCTTCGATTTTTTTTTTTTAGATAGAGTGATTCAAGAGGAAGATTTTAGTATATAATTTGTCAAGCGGGCCAAGCCGTGGGCATCAGCTAGTTAATTTATAAATTGACAGTCAATTCGGATCGTAATCTGCTTGTTATAATATAATTCAATCATGATTCGGAAGACACGTGGCGCCATTTATTATCATAAATACGTTATTGTTGTTTTCTATGGGAACAGAACCTTTTTCGGGATGAAAGGTACCTTTATGTCCGTTTCTATAATAATATAATAATTATGCAACATTTCAGGATGATCGGTTCAATGGTTTAGGCGTGAAAAGGTAACAAACAAACAAACTTGTTTTCGCATTATAATATTAGTTAGGATTGAATTCATCATTATCATCATCAGCTTATTAATGTTCCCACTGCTGGGACACCGGCCTCCTCTCTATCGAGAGGAAATGGGCTATAATCCACCACGCGAGCCCAGTGCGGTTTGGTAGATGTCACATGTCTTCGAATTTTTGGTTCTAGGACATGCCGGTTTCCTCACGATGTTTTCCTTCACCGCCGTTTTGAGAGCAGTGGTGATGAAATAAATTACACAAAGTGATGCGCCTGCCTGCGTTCGAACCCACGACTTACTGTTACTAAGTCGGGCCCGCCACCACTGGGCCACCGCTGCTCTCCCAGGATTGAATTGCAACTCTAAAAATAGAAGCGGATTTTTTCTGTAAGAACTCATACTTCTATATATAGCTACAAGTTGTGAACTAATGTTCGTAAATTCGAGACTTCCTTGTTCCTTCCTTGATATTTTCCTGTTAAATTTAATAATGTCACCCACAAAGTAAAAACAACAAAGTCAATTAACGTACAGGAAATTTGTAGCTCATTAAAACATACAAAATATTTTGCTTAGGAGTAGGTAAAGATTATTTATATTATGTAACATCATGCTAGGAACTCAATATGCCTTAGAAAGTTGTTATTCGTAGAAAGTCTTTGACAGTCGAAACGGCTCGTCTGAAGCCTGAAAATCTACGAACCTGTCTTGCCAAAGGGTATCGTTTTACAATAACGGGTTTGTGGAGCTCAGATACTGATTCCACGTAATATACTGAAATACGGGGTGGAAGCTCTTTCCTACAAAAGGACAATAGGTACTCCTACGACTCGCGAGTCGCGACACGACACGGTCATGGTCGGAGAAGCTGATACTGTGGGGTTACCAGGACGTCAAAAAATGAATGCAATGACGGGGAGAACCCTTTCGGCTTCGTTAAGAGATTTATTACACGCTTTATAGCATCAGGTTAGACTGAAAGCCCACCACAACATAGTGTGGATAAGCTTGTACCGGTTGTACGGTTTTAGAATGCCACCCAAAACATGTTTATGGACCTTATAAGAAACTACCTCATCTACACTACTACATCATACCTCTGAGTTTATTTTGGCTGTTTCTTCTGAGTGGTTAGGTACGAAACACCGTGCACATCTAGTTTAAAAACAGACAACGTGTATAAAGTGTTTGTAAACCTATTCGCAAACTAAACATCATTTCATCCATCTGCTGAAGCCTGGGCGCCCGCCGGCCCAGGCTTGAGACTTGCTTTACTTTTGTCGCTATCTATGTCGAGACTGCCGAGTCTCGACATAGATAACGACAAAAGTAAAGCAAGTCTCTACATCCAAGTGGGGTTTCTCGTAAGCATTATTGCAACCGAATTTATTAGTTAGTAACCAGCGATCGAAAGTTTGCGATGTTGTCACTATCTATGCCCTGCCCGCACTGGACCACGTGAGCCCAGTTGCTGACAAAAACAATAATTTGTCAACAGCAAATAAGCATGAACCTGACGTGCTGAAAAACAATTCCATTATCAATTATATTTCTACCGTTATCAATGACCTTTTCAATAATGTAACGTAATTACCTGCGTCGACGTCAAAACGATCGGAACACGCGGTCGTCGTGCAATTATTTACAAACCATTGCTTTACACACTTATATAACCATAGAATTTCCCATCAGAATAACAAGAAAAATAGAGGCCATAAATGTTATATAGCTTAACATAACCTCATGTCTGTAATCCTCGGAGGATTTGCCAAAGGTGTACTGACCGATATTACACACAATTCGCTAGCTATGTTACAGTTTAAGGGACTTACCAGAGAATGGGCAGCAGCGTTCTCTGTGCTTTTGTAACAACCGTACTGCGATCGCCAACCCGCCTGCCAAGCGTGGCGATTATGGCAAAAACCCCCCTTTAGGGGAGGCCTATGTCCAGCAGTGGACGTCTTTCGGCTGAAATGATGTTACAGTCTCATGTAATAGGGGAAGAGCCTTTTGCCATCAACTGGGCACAAATCCATACTACGGGTTGCTACTAGGAATATCTTGATGAAACTTTGCCCGAACTGGGAATCGAATCTATACCTCATGCGCAGCAGTAGCTCTTGTGAACACACGTGTCTTGTGAGACCAACGAGCAGTAATAATGTTATGTAGGTATTTATTATAGACTGCCAGCTGCGTTAGTTTTTTTTTTGCGCTACGAGTAATCGCTTAGATAATTTTATCTGACCTAGTAACTTACACGGGACATGCCTTTGATGTGGGGGACATGCGATGTTTTTATAATATTATCTTAACATTTTGACCCCAATACCTGAGATAGAATAGGTGATTGATTTGTCATTGACATGTGCAATAAAAGTTGCAAGTTTGTACCTCTCCTTGTTTTTTTCGTGAAGCTGATAATTTTTACTGAAACATCATATAATCAAACTACAACAAAAATTAATAAACAATTGCCATTGGTAACCGATTTCAGTCGCGATAAAACTAAATCAATTATTTATGGTTCGTGATAACTATTTCAACAAGTAGGTACTGGCAACCTACCTTTCTACTTCCTAAAAGAAAACATTTCCATGTCCTTTCCAAGTTGACAGAACAGAGACATAATTATTATGACAGTGTCAACAATGTTTTCAGAATATTCTAACCACGAATATCAAAAAAATATTTATCAAATAATATCAGGCGTGTGTTTCCTCGATTATCTGCTATTTTCGTTGTCAGTCAGAGGGCGGGAGCGCGCGCGATTGGACGCCCGGTCACTCGATACGTCACGTCAGTACGAGCGTGTTTTCTCAGTTTTTCTTCGTTCCGCAGTTCACATGGTGTTATTATATTACAAACAAACAAAAACTGCATTTCTATACGGTTCTAATAACAGACTTTATACCCAGCAGTAAGTGAGTGTTCTTTCTTTTGTTTATGTTTTGATAGTGTAAACATTGCGGGCTGTTTTATGTTGTAACAATAATGTTTTAAATAACTTTATGTGGTAACGATAATGTTTTAAATGTTTTTTCAACTCGTCTGACCGTGAAATAGGTTTTCAATAGCAACGCATGTTTAATTTCATTGAACTACATGTCTCATAAACATGGAAGCACGTGCGCCAACTGCTATTTTTGGCGCGTACCTGACATGCAGTTTTTTAAAAACAAAGACAGCTCACCGGAAGCCTTGCAGTTTGTTTTATGTGTTAAGTCATGCTGGTGTTTGTAACAATGCATAGTTAGTTCACGAATCACGATACTCGATTTCATTAAATACTCTGATACTTACTATAGGTCTATGTTGTGACATAAATAACGTGAATAATTTTGCTTATCATTTGTGTTTCTGCGTTCTGCGCATTAAGCAGTGTGTTAAATAAACGAGCGTAGCTATTTAAAAGTATAGGTAGGTAGCGATGCATAAAGATTCGTAAACATGCATTGTGCACCAAATCCATTTAATTGAAAATTACTTAATTAGTATAAGTTCCTTTGTTTAAAGTTTTGTTTGTTTACACTATTTAATTGGCTCGTTATTTACTAATGGCATACTTACAATTTGATGATGTGTTTCGTAGTACTACGCTTGACACACGCTTGCTCTAGTAGCTAATTGGTGATTTGGGGGCCATTGTTTATTGTTTAGAATCTCTGATAGTCTATGTCTCAACGTCTACTCGCTTTAGGCTCATCAAACATGATTTATGATGAGATTTATGTTTCCATTGCTTTCCATCAGGCGTGACAGTGGTCAAGAGCAGGCCCATATTGTGATTAAAAAAAAAACAGATTCATGAGCACGACACACCACAGGAAATGAATGCTTTGATATTTATATTTTTTCGTTAGTGTGAGTAAACAGTGAGTGATAAAAATGTAAGAACTTGAATTTTGGATTAGTTAGTAGAATATATACAGGAAAATATATATACGTAATAGTTTGGATCGTTTATTCCCATCTACCACCCTGGAGGTAGGTACCTACTTAGTTTTTTTTTTTTAAGTTTTTTAAGTTAGTTTCAGTTTTGGTTGATTTTCTAAAGTTATTTTAAACCCATCTTTAGATTGATATAAAAGTAATGTAACCTTTTTACCACTAAAGAAATATACAAGTGATAATATCCAGTACAACGGTAATGACAATCGACCACCAGAGTGGTAGATGGGAATAAACCGTTTGGGCGGTTTGGATAAGGAAAACATGTTATTTTTAGTAAAACTTATTAAAAATAACATGTTTTCCTTTCTTGTAAATATTGTTGTTGCTGTTTTATTTCTGTAGAAACTTTTTTTAAACCCTTTTTCTCGAAGCCGGAAAGTTGGTACTGTGACATGTAGTGTTATAGGTAAAAATACATTATTAAAATATATATTCTTCTTTCTTTGTTGACTACTAAATCTCACATAACAAGATAAATCTTTGTAATCTGCATCTCGTGAACAAAAACAACGTGTTGGCTGACATTTTAGACTTTATCGGTAAAAGAATGAAGGGCTTTACTAGGATCAAAAATGCTTGAAAATAACGAACAATTCGGTTGATCTGTAGGTAAACTTCTCTGACATTTTAAGTACAAAGAAGGTTTATCATCCACCAGCCTAACCTTTTCATAACTAATTTGGGGTCATCTACATATCATACACGATACGCCAGAATATCATTCATTTGACTCAATTCAAAGATTAGGTACCTACTAAAAAAATAACGATAAGGATTCACATCCTTATCGTAATTATTTTGGCAAAAAAACAATTTGTTATGTTTTTAAATATGATCTTAAATTCGACACGAGAATAACAAGAAGCTCACACTTACAAAGGCAAAAGCAATTTGTGTCACGATTCCTAAAATAAAGAAAACACAAAAAAGAAGTAGAGAGATTAGGGAAATAACATGTTGTTAACCTTGTCAACCTAACTAGCTGACATAACTTTAAATTGGCTTACCCTATGATGGTTTAAACTGTAACCCAGTTTAAAGTTAGCCACTTAAATAATATCGTGAAACATTAAATACTAGCGGACGTCACGCGGTGGTTTCACCCGCGTAGTTTCCGTTTCCGTGGGATTACGGGGATAAAATATAGCCTATGTTACTCAAGGTGAATGTAGCTTTCTAATGGTGAAAGAATTTTTGAAATCAGCACAGTAGTTTTTGAGTTTATTCATTACAAACATACACACGCAAAAATACAAATCTTTCCTGTTTAGAATCTTAGTGTAGATGGCCATGGACATTGCCGGACATTAAATAAGTCACCTTTTTGTCCCAGTTGACTCTTGAGAGTCGGACATATGCCGCTGAGGCGCTGATACTGTCCTCGAATATCTTATACATAAATACTTAATTGCGCTACCATGACACTTGACACTTTTTTTTAATTAATTAGGCCTTCTCTTGACCCAGAGGCGTCTCTAGCCCATGTAGCGCCCGTGTGCAAACATTACCCTAGCGCCCCCTAGTAAGAGCGCGGTCAAAATGGAATGGGTACAAAGTACAAGTAACCACAAACTGTCAAATTTCCCCAATAGATAGTAAACTCAATTTTTTGGAGATGAAGAAGAAATTTGTCGGTTTTGGATACCATGATGTGCTGTTGACTGTATTTAGAATTATACAGGGTGTTCTGGTGTTTACCCTAACAAGCCAAAACCTACCATGTAATATAATAGATGTTATATCATCAATGACCAAATTTTGAAATTTCTTAATTCTTATTACGACCTCGTATAAACATACAAAGTTCAATATCAATTGGGAATATTTGACAAATTTGGGAAGGTTATAAGCTCACTGCGAGCGAGGTAAAAACATTTTTGGGAAGGCGCCGAGTGGGGCTCCGAAGCGAGCAGTGCTCGGCGCCCCTTAGGACCGCTGCGCTCGTGTGCAATGCACACCCTGCACTATAAATAAAGACGCATCTGTCTTGAACTCTTGACCTCAGTTTGTCTTGAAGACAGAGATGAGGTAGACGATCGAACGAGTTTATCCAAAAGAAAAAAGTAGGTTTATTAAAGTGTATAGAGTCCCTTAAAAACCCTTCTTATCGAAGAAGCTGTTAACCTAACCTAACCTAACATAAAGAAAACTTTGAGAAAGAACAAAAAAAAAACAGATAAATCCAAATAATCTGAACCAACTTATAAAAACAAAAACAAGTATAACTGGAAACATAATTTATTAAAGAGACAGCCAACCACTAGTCCTGTAATGTGACCAATTATTACTGTTCGGACTTGTACACCTGCGAATACAATTTCATTTTCAATGTTTTCCCCATAATCATTCACTGCCATGATCGATCGTGACAGTCCCTAATTCCGAACCGGACACTGTTGTTCTGGAAAAATCTGCTCCAGACAATCCCCTTTTAGTTATTACACGAGAACTTACAATATTGATGTTTACATAACCGTATTACGACCCGTACACGACCTCGGATCTCGACACGTGCGTGTCTCTTTTTCTTGCTTCTATCGCGTGGGTATCTTCCGTCGTGGCGCAAGTTGATTAGGTTCTCGAAGCTTTTTTAGGGTTCCGTACCCAAAGGGTAAAAACGGAACCCTATTACTAAGACTTCGCTGTCTGTCCGTCTGTCTGTCCGTCTGTCTGTCACCAGGCTGTATCTCATGAACCGTGACAGCTAGACAGTTGACATTTTCACAGATGATGTATTTCTGTTGCCGCTATAACAACAAATACTAAAAACATAATAAAATTAATATTTAAGGGGGGCTCCCATACAACAAACGTGATTTTTTTATAATAATTGGTACGAAACCCTTTGTGCGCGAGTCCGACTCGCACTTGGCCGGTTTTTTGTTTTATTTTTCACCGTAAGAAATTTCCGCTTCATCGACCGTGTCACTTGGTCTTCCAGGTCGTGGCCAAGCGATTACAATTTAGAATACGTAACAAACTATCGATAAATAATAATAGTGATGTAACAATGACGGTTTGCGGTGTAGCAGGGAACGCAACCGACCTTTTATCACTTGGCGATAAGAGGACCGCGCAACTGACAAGAATATTATGTGCGTCATCTTTACTTGCTCTTACACCACAACGGAACTTTCAGTTTATAATAAACTAGCGGACGTCCCGCGGTTTCACCCGCGTAGTTCCCGTTCCCGTTGGAGTACGGGGATAAAATATAGCCTATGTTACTCAGGGTGAATGTAGCTTTCTAATGGTGAAAGATGTTTTGAAATCGGTTCATTACTTCCGGAGATTACCCCCTACATACAAACTTACAAACAAATGTTACTTACCTCTTTATAATATTAGTATAGACTAGCGGCCGTCCCGCGGTTTCACCCGCGTAGTTCCCGTTCCCGTTGGAGTACGGGGATAAAATATAGCCTATGTCAGGGTGAATGTAGCTTTCTAATGGTGAAAGAATTTTTGAAATCGGTTCATTACTTCCGGAGATTACCCCCTACATACAAACATACAAATAAATGTTACCTCTTTATTATTATATATATATTATAATTAGTATAGATACCACCTTGTGCCCGCTGCTTATCAATGCGGGTTGTGTACTCTGTTTGTAATAATATAATTCAACCATGATTCGGAAGTCTATTTTCATAAGAACATTATTGTTGTTTTCTTCGGAAACAGTACTTTTTTTCGTGATGAAAGGTATCCTATGTCAGTATCTGTACAACGTATATGCAAAATTTCAGGAGGATCGCGGAACAAACTTACTTTTTATAATATTATGCCCACGGCTTCGCCCGCTTAGCAAATCATATACTAAAACCTTCCTCTTGAATCACTCTATCTATTAAAAAATCGCATCAAAATCCGTT
The DNA here is from genome assembly GCA_905147715.2 of Xestia xanthographa. NCBI lineage: Eukaryota > Metazoa > Arthropoda > Insecta > Lepidoptera > Noctuidae > Xestia > Xestia xanthographa. The sequence continues at coordinate 9,185,593 of LR990655.1, forward strand.
GCGTAGTTTTAAAGATCTAAGCATACATAGGGACAGACAGACCCGGCGGGGGACTTTGTTTTATAATATGTAGTGATAAGTATGGATGACAGTTCGGTACACAACTTGAAGCATATTATAATAATTTATTCATGATTTATCGGATACGTTGCTGCTAGATTTTCCCTGCGACTTCGGTCCTTGTTTTTTCTTATTTTCTACTTTACTACGTCTTTTTTTTCTTATTTTTTTGTTTTTTCTTATTTTCTACTTTAGATCGTAACACCTTATTATTCATAGTACGAAATTTGTTACACCTACGATTAGTTATAGCTATGCTTTGGGTTCAGTTATTTAGAAAAGTAAGACGTTTCAAAAACATACTTGCACCGGGAAAACCAAATAAAGGAATCAAAGCCTATAAAGTGCTTTTTATGAAATTCAGCAGTATTCATGTTCTAAGTAATAGCCCATTTAATATTGATGGTCGTAACCGATTACTTAGTAGAAGCAATTCCGACTCGTGTTAGCAGAAACCTCTGAGGTGCGGATAATTCCGTGCTACCACATATTACGCGTCATGTGCACCAGTCTGACTTAATGTGTGATTAATTATTGTTGTGATCTTACTTCTGAGAAACTATTGCATTTATTATAATATCAGGTTGTTAAACTTAGCATTTATGTACACATATGGTATTGATAATGATTAAATGCTCGCTTGTTTTGTTGTGGAAAACACATACAAGAAAAATTGTTGTGAAATTCCCAATAGTTACTCATAATCATCATCATCTTCCTGCCCTTATCCCATGTTACTTGTGGTCGGCGCAACATGTTTTTTTCTTCCATTCTCCCCTGTCAACCGTCACACAGTCATTTACACCTTTTTCATTCATATCATTCCTCACACAATCCATCCATCGTTTCTTTGGTCTTCCTCTCCCCCTCCATCCATCAACATTTATATTCATCACTCTTTTAGTCACATGCGATTCTTCCCTCCTCATCACATGCCCATACCAAGATAGTCGATTCCCTTTCAACTTTTCTGTAACTGGCGCAACTTTCAAACTTCCTCTAATATACTCATTCCTTATTTTATCCATTCTTGTCACACCACACATCCACCTCAACATTCTCATCTCCGCTACATGCATTTTTTCATCCATCTTCTTCACAGCCCAGCATTCCGATCCATAAAGTACGACATGTCTAATCACGGACTTGTATATTTTCCCCTTTAACTTGAGGGGCATCCGTAGGTCGCAAGTTGTTCCAGTGACCTGTCGCCATTTCATCCATCCTGAGTTGATCCGATGCGTTACGTCACGTTATTTCTAATTTGTCATTATTTACAACGATAACATGCAGGCAAACCGGCAGGATTAATTAATGTTGTACTTTAGAACACAAAAAACAAAGAGTTACGTTGCAAGAAAATTTCGTAAGGAAGACCTGAAATTCAGTATCTCAAGTCGTCAACGTACAGTGATGAAGTTGATTTCTTCTCTGGAGTTTAAAAGATTGATAAATTATAAAATTATGTTTATTTTGCAAGTAGTCTTTTACAAAAACTTTTACACGTCATTTTTTAAAACTAGATGGGGCCGGTTTCTGTAGCTGACTACTCTGAAAAAAGCAGCCGAAACAAACTCAGAGGTCATAGTCTGTTTTGAAGTCCAGACAATATAATCTTGCTCAATTACGATTGAATTGTAAGACAATATAACTGTCTGGTATTTATACTATTTTTTTTTTCATTTTTTTATTTATACTTATACTCGCTTTATAAGTACTAAAATGGCGTGACGTTGGATGTTTTCCTTAGAAATTGGCAAGAAGTGGCGCCGAATCGGAGGAAGAATGGAACCTTTCACAGTTATTATGCCGTGTGCCTGGACTGTAGCTTTATCTTTAAGTTTTTGATAGTACAAAAGTGTCTGTAACTGATCTATTTGAAGTAAATAGTTTGAGTTTATTTGTTGGCTGAACAGATTTCGGTGTTTAACACGTAGCCTTTGGCCTAGATGAGGAGATGGGATACTTTTTACACAGGTCATTCCCAGCCCAGGCCTATTTCTCTAGGGTAATTCACGAACTCAAAGAGGCGAAGTCATAGGCAAGAGCTAGGCACTCAATAATAACTTACGATTAACAAATAATTTACGAGTCTTATGTTATCGAAATGTCAGTGACAGATTTATCGATAATACCTACTTTATCGATGGTATACAGACGACGACGTTTTTATAAATAAAGGGCTTACTATCTAGACAGTCGTATCTCTATCATAAGTTACACATTGATAGATGTATTTGATATTTATTTAAAGACATGTGCTCTAAACTGGTCACTCATCATAGGACTACGTGTCACTCAACGGCAACAGAAAAACACATGTGAACATTTCAACTGTCTACCTGTTACGGATCATGAGATACAGTCCGCAGACAGACAGACGGACGGACAGCGGAGGCTTAGTAATAGGGTCCCATTGGTTACCCTTTGGGTCATCATCATCAGCCTATTAATGTACCCACTGCTGGAACACAGGCCTCCTCTCTATGAGAGGGAGTGAGCTATATAATCCACCACGCGGGCCCAGTGCGGATTGGTAGATGTCACATGTCTTCGAATTTTTTGGTTCTAGGACATGCTGGTTTCCTCACGATGTTTTCCTTCACCATTTTGAGAGCAGCGGTGATGAAATAAATTACACAAAGTAATGTGCCTGTCTGGATTCGAACCCACGACTTACTGTTCGTAAGTCGGGGCCGCCACCACTGGGCCACCGCTGCTCTCCTTTGGGTACGGAAGCCTAAAACGAGATAACGATGATCCGGAAGTGTGCTCCAAAGTGACTTATGGCGGAATTTTACCTTATGTAGAGTACCACCAAAACATGTTAATACACTTGAAGGCACCTTTGATGATTACGCTGAACCGCTAGTTCATAAAATAGCCATATCTTTCTGATTGATATTTGTGCAATATCTGTTATCTACAAAAAATAAGGCTATCTGTATCTGGTGGTCCCACCGATGGGTGACGTCAGAGGTTTCATAGAATTACTATCACGATGTGGGCACATTTTTTTCTAGAAATTGGAAAAGGCCATCGCGTCGCAGAGGGCCAAATTAGATTCATTAACTCCGATGAGAGTGGGCAGACTAGATTGCTGAAGAATTGTGATGTATTTGGATATGATATTATTTGGAGACGTTATCCTATCTGCTGTAAGTAGATACCGTAATTAAAACAAGATTGGTAGTTATATGTTGTGTACTTGAGGAGCCCGTGGCTAAATAATAACAGCCGCTCGGGCCGATCTTTAGGTTAAGCCGTGCTGACCTAGGTTGGTCTATGGATGGGTGACCACCTATTACATACCGGTTTTCCTCCGCGCCTCGAAAAGCACGTTAACCGTTGGTCCCGGCTGTCATTTGCAGATCTTTGACAGTCGTTACAGGTAGTCAGTGGCCCAAAGTCTGACAACCAGTCTTACCAAGGGGTATCGTATTACCCAGTACTAACTGGGTTGTGGAGGTTAGATAGGCAGTCGCTCCATGTAAAATACAGGTATTCAGCTGCATCCGGTCAGACTGGAAGCCGACCCCAACATAGTTGGGAAAAGGCTAGGCAGATGATGATGATGGTATATGTTGTGTATTAGTTTAATCTGTGTATCCTTTGCAGAAAGCCCTAAATTTTGGCTTATTCCTGAAATCCCCCCTTAAAAGTCCTCCTAAGGGGGAAAAGTGGAAACTTACAAAAAAGTCTAGAAGTCCCCCCTGATAATCCCCCTTAGGGTTAAGGGGTTAATAAAACCTCGTTCCATACTAGCTTTCAAGCCTTTAAATATTCTTATTCTCCACCTCCACCAATACATAACAAACACCATGACTAAAGTCCTTCATCGTATCGGCTTATTTAAATATCGTTTGATAACATGATATAGTCGTCACTATCTCACTATTATTGAAAATCACGCCCACTATACTAAAAGCAATCATATGATTTAAACATTACCTGACATGTAAGCATATTTATGTATTTTAATCTCGTTCGACCCTGATCATATCATGTAAATCAAATGTACCTAACATGCCAACAGTAAAATAGATGACAGAACGGTAAATCAACCCGAAATCATATCAGAGGTATCTTATCAACAAATCACTTCATCGACAAGGTGCGATATCATCGATCGGATGAATATATATTTATATATGTTACCGGAAATGTATGAAATCTAAGAATTGTACACAATTCCTAGGAAATATATACAATTCCGAGCCTACTTAGGAAATGGGTAAAATAATGTTTCAAAGATTCTTTAATACACACATTTCCTGTGAAATGTATGCGTTTCCTTGGAATTGTATGTAGTTCCGAAAATAATGATACTAAGAAATGTATAAAATAATAATAAATTTTTAATAATAATAATATGTAAAATAATTATATACGTATAGCTTGCCAAGAGCCTCGATCAATACCTGAGGAGGCTCTCGTTAGGCAGCTGGATCAAGGGCTTGATTCAGGTTAGGAGGTTCCTCTCTCTGGAGCCCTGACCGTAGCTTGGACCCTGTTCCCGATACCGGTGGGCTACAATTTTTATATTTTTAAATGTTTTTTTATATATTTTTTAAATTAATATTTAAAATGTAACAAATTTGTTTACAGATGAATAAAGGAAATAATAATAAATTTTATTTTCAGATAACTTTACAAACTTCTAATTATAATCTTGCATAGAGGCCTCCTTTTAAGTATGATAAATACCTGTGCTAGGAGACCCCCGCTCATCTAAAACTAATAACAATAATAATGTAGGAGTGTACTTACATCAAAGTAAAGAAATTAAACTTAAGTAAATCTAGGAGTATGTGTATGTATGTGCTTGTGTATGTGTGTGTTTATGTGTGTCGCTTTTCATCTAATTATTACATGATGCTTTGTAAAAGAGTTTCAATGTCGTCATAACTTTTGCATTTTAGCCAGTCTATTAAAGATTTCTTAACGTATAAAAACGAATGCTCTTTGTGAATAAAATAAATAAAACACGTTTGAGAACTGAAATCAGAATTTTTATTAGGGTTGGGTTTTTGAGGTTGATTGATAGGTTTTCTGAATGTTATAAAAAAAAATAGCCGGGGAGCCCCAAGTCGGTATAAAATAATTTAAAGCTAAACATTTTAAAGTATGAATCGAGAATGTAACACATTTCCGATCGCTCTTTAGGAAATGGATAGATATCCTAAGAAAAATGCATATTATAAAATATATCATACAATTCCTATCTATTTTAGGAACTGTATACATTTCCTAGGAATTGTATACAATGAAGGATTTTATACATTTCCGGTGACATATACTGTAATACATATATACTCGTAGATATGTCCCTTTACTCGTGTTTTCCTCTTAAGGTACAAATATTTTGTAAAGTATTGAAGAATTGTCAAACTTTCTTCATATCGCTGCCTACCACACGTCGTTAGGCAGGTACCTCTTTCCCATTCCCCATAATATATTTTTTATTGACTTCGCCGTTTCTAAAACAATTTCAACTTTGTTGGAACACGCTAAATTTCATGCTTGTGGTCCTATATTTGTCTCTACTTTATTACTGAAGCTTAATTTAATATTGCCTGAAACAAATTGGTATATCCCTCAAATGATGTAACATGATAGAAATGGGCTATGTTAATTTACCGAAATCGTTTGCAAATAAAAGGAGATTAAGATATAAAATCAACAAGCGAATTTAATTACTGAAATCAAATATTTTAGGTTTAATCTAAACAATGTAATATTGTTTTATCGCTTCATGCTAATTTCGTTATATCTTTAGAGCTATATCTTATGTAATATCAATGTACTTAACTTTTATCTTTCTCAAATCAAGTTGATTACAAATATTATTACAAGGCACGTTTGTGTAAGAAATGTCACAGCTTAGGCATATCTCTGATCAACTGATGTTAGCATACCTTATTACGAGCAACGCGCAACGTATTTATTACTAGCGGACGTCACGCGGTTTTCCCCGCGTAGTTCCCGTTCCCGTGGGAGTACGGGGATAAAATATAGCCTATGTTACTCAGGATGAATGTAGCTTTCTAATGGTGAAAGAATTTTTGAAATTGGCGCAGTTGTTTTTGAGTTTATTCATTACAAACATACAAATCTTTCCTCTTTAAAATATTAGTGTAGATTCATTTACTTTTACTATCCGATTAGACTGGAAGACGACCCCGACATAATTATGTAGTTACTATAGTTGGTATAAAAAGGCTATTATAGGCAGATGATGATGACGTACTTTTACTGCCATATTTTTACCCAAAGTATTTAAAGAGATTTAACAAATCAACACCCACATTTAACTGATAACAGTTTTGTTTGCCATGCCATATTGTCAAATAATTTAAATAAAATCCCGACATTAATTACCACAACTAAGATAACAACATACTATAGACCTAATTGCTAAAAGCCTATTTGCTAACTAAACAGAGACCCTAATTATAACAGATAATTGCCAGCTGGAAATCGTACTCACCTCTCTGTAGGCGTCAAAGCTAAGTCAGCAACAGCGAATATGGTATATGAATAAGAAAAAAACATTTCCTGCTTTTATTTTTCCAATTTACAAAATTCTCAATAACCAAACTTCTACTTCTTTGCGTGTCGATAGACTCAAATAATATCCGACCACGACCAGTATGATGCTACCTGCACAGCTGTCGTTGACTTCGTTTAAATCCTGGAGGTGAAGGTGGTTGTGCAGGATGGGCAAAAAAGGGGGTGAGGCATATCCTGCAGAGGGGCTCCATACTGACATTGTCTTTGGGACGGGTCGATGATACCCCATTTGACCAGATTACTTCTAAAGCGGGCAATCTGGGCCCGCAAACGGTTAAGAGATTTCCAGATTGGCCACTGCAATTCGTGTCCAGGAGGAAGATAAACCAAACCAAACTACCAACCAAACTTAAAATAATAATTAAAATATGTTCATATTGAAAAGAAGAATTATGCTTATTAAAAAGCGTCAAAATAGATTACGAGTCATAGAGAAGTATACGAGACTCACGGAGTATAGTGAAAGCGATAGCAAAAATAAAGTGGAAGTGGGCGGGCCATATATGCCGTAGACAAGATGGGGGAAGGAAATGTTGGAGTGGAGACCACGGACGGGACAAGGAATGTGGGAAGACAACCGACTAGGTGGACAGACGATCTTACTAAAGTGGCCGGAAGAAACTGGTAAGCCACGACACAAAACCGCCAAAGTGGAGAGATTTGGAAGAGACCTACACTCAGCATTGGGTGACCAAAGGTTGAAGAAGAAGAATAGAGAACTATGGCAGAAGAAGACATGCTGCGCCGACCCCAAATGAATTAGTATAAGGACAAGAGAATGATGATGATAGGGCGTCAAAAATTTTTATAAATGGCTCTCAAGAGGAATAGTGTCCAAAAGGCTGGCAGCACTGCCACGATGGATGGCAATGCTGATTCTTGAACCAAAAAACGTTTGAATAAAAATCTTTGTAACAATAGGGGTTTATGCATGATTTTTTTTTATCACTCCAAAGAAAGCGTATTAACATCAGAAATAGCAAAGTGAAAATATTTTTTTAATATCTATAAAAATACTAAGTTATAAGCATTTGAAACTGCTGATTAGACAGATAGATCCGATACAGCGAATGACGTCATTCGCTGCATCGACGTACAAAATCCATACTAAATTCCGTTTATCTAGAAAGAGATAGAAACAATAGATGAAATGGTTATAACTTTTGTGTTGTTTGGCCGATTTATGTCTTGTTTTCGGTTTTTGTCATTATTTTTATAGTACTTTAACATTCCGTATCGAAATAAAAAAAAGAAAACTATGCATATTCCCTATTCTAGTCGCTTGAACTTGATTACTGATCAATAGACAACCAATGCGGTGGTAATCATTACCCTAATATGTATGTACAATAGGTACAATAGACACTTTTTACAAACATGATTTTCATAAAAATATCCTAAATGTGCCACAAACTACCCGCGTGGGACAACGTATGGAACACATTATTTATATTGCCTATCTGTTACATGAACTGAAATATTTGCCTTGAATACATTACCTTGAGACGTAAAAGTGATAAGCAGTTCTCTTTCTAAGTAAATCTCCGTGGCGCCAGACGAACCTTTCGATCGAGAACTTTTGAAGAATGACGTCACTAATACGTATAAATGGATGCCGCCAGAATATCAAATCCAAAACAGTTACTTGTTTACTTGTCATCATAAAATACCCATAACGCTTATTAGGATCGAAATAAGGCTTCAAAACAAGTTCTTTTAGTTTATGATCAAGTTGTTGCATAAAAATTGTACCTACTTAATTTTATATATTTTATAAGGATATTCGAGTAAGGTTAAAAGGGTGATCTACACCGTAATTTAATATTAAAGCTCTCTGATGAAATTTTTATTCAAGGATCTCTGCGTCACTTCTCGACTGAGATTTTATATTGTTGTTATAAATGTGAAACGGTGTTGCGAATTTTCATCATCCACCATAAAACTCTGTTATCACTTATCAGGTTATTAACGTTTTTTATTTTGTTTCAGATAAGAAATTGGAAAATAAAAGAAGATGTTTTGCGTATCCTGGAACACAGCGATATTTGACACGGAAGTCTTAAACCGCAGATAATTGTGAAAGAATGGTCTTTGACCACACATAGGATTTAACACTTATCATTATTTCAATTACATCTTCCTCAATCGCTTCCCTGCTGTTTTAAACAAATCTTTTATTATCTTTAGTACCTACATATAATCTGAATCAAGTAATAAATTAAAGCACTAATAAATCAACAACATATCCTAGCGACAATATACTAAAATAACGTACAACATATTTTTAATAATAAAACAGATTTTAACAAGAGAAGTTATATTTAGGGAGTTTTAATAATTCATATCAAGAAAAGCCTTAGTGCCAGCAAACCAGAAACAAGTTTGTTGTTTGACAAACTAGCGTAGTACCGTGCCAAAGAGAGATAGAAAGTTCGGTTCAGAAGATGTCTCACGGCGTGGTGCAGAAGAGCGAGAAGAACGGCAACAGTGCGCAGGCGCAGGAGTCGTCAGCGGAGTCGTCGCGGGTCAGCCCGCCGCCGCCGCCCGATGGGGGGTGGGGGTGGATGGTCGTCTTCGCATCCTTCATGATCCACATTGTCAGTGAGTACTTGCTTGCCCTCTTTATTATAATACCTATACAGTTCAACAGTCTGTGGTGGTAACTCATAGAGTTGCGGAGGACCCATACCTTTACATTATGGGCCAGTTTTTTTCTAAAACTTCATGTTTAACATTAATGGCCGGGTATGGCCGTATTATGATAGCTAAATTCAGGACATCGGACTCTCGAAAAGATTGTCAATTTTCTCCACGATGAACGTACTTTTCCAAGTTTCAATTTTAACCCCCGTACTCGTAATATTAGTCGTTGCGGTAATAACCAGATCGACGACCTCACTATCACATTCAATAGAATTGAAACCGATTATAGAGAAAGACCCGTCTTGTTTATCGAGAGACCCTTGTCCTTTGATAAACATTGGACAGAGCTATGTGGCTCTATCTGGATAGCTCATGGTCAATCAGTTTATTGCATCTCTAATCAATATTGAAGCTTAAAAAAACGACACTAAAGCCACCAAAGTCAAAAAAAAAACGCCAAAGCCGCTTAAGAGTCATATTACATTTTTTACGCTATATTTTGATTTTTACTTCCTGGATCAAATTATTTTGGTCGGCGTACACGAGTCGATAATAATAGCAATCTTCGGATGATTGTCGATTGATACTGACGAAAATTAAAAACGAGACTGAGGAGCGACCTGAATTGACGCAGAATTATAGTACTTTAATTTTATTTATTGTAATTTTGTCTTATTATATTGACAAACGAAAACTAATGAAACTTATTCATTGTAGATTGAAGTTTTATATCATATTAATTAATTTGATAAAATTTAGTTTATTTGGAATATAATGGACGCTGAATTTACATTTATGGCTTAAATTACGCTTTCTTTACGATTTTTTCCGTGGAAATTCAAGGAATTTAAAGCAATTCTAAAACTCCAATAAACAATTAAAACATTCAGCTTATTTTTCAGTAATTTTAGCTTTTATAAGAATTGCATGTAACAATGTGAATTTGAGCGTCAAAGTTCCATCGCCAACGGTTTTTCTTGCAAACTGAGTTCGTAAAATATTTATAGTAAATTACACGAAAAGAAAAATGAAAATGTGTAACTACAACTTACAAGAAAGAGAATGGCACTATTGCTATTTATAAGCAAATCATTAAAATATCTAACTGATGCTGAAAATTACTGCGTCAAAAATCATGAATTTCCGTAAAGAATGTAATAGGACTCTTAAGCGCTAAAGTCGTAAAGTCACTTTCAGAGAGTTCATTTTTAGTGTTGCAGTTCTGAAAACCATATTTATAGGACTTGAGGGCTTATACTACCTCAAATGGCTTAACATGATCCTCCGTTACGCCTAAAACACTGCAGCATTAATTTTGAAATAAATATATGGTAAAGTTGAGGATTAATGTTAGGTCTTACGTTTGGCGAAAACACGATGTCATAAAATTTTCTCGTTAGAAAAAAAATCCCAAAGTTACCTCCAAATCGAACAATAAACCGCTGGTATTCAAAAAGTACTTCAAATTAGATCATGAAATTTTGCATACTAACTGAACTAACTATAAAGCAGGTCCCGTGTTTTTTATTTTTTCCAAAAGACGATAATTTGATTTTATAAAGCATAAAAACCACTTATTTCGCACTATTCGGCCGCAGTGTCTGACGTAACAACCGCTTTGTAGTGCAAGCTGATTAGAACGTTATTTTAACAGTATTACAAACGAAGTTTGAACCACCACAAATAGAGTTGCTAATCTCAGGTAGTAACTTCAAATCAAACATTTCCAGTTATTTGAGTTTTCATGATGCTTTCTTGTGTTTAAAGTGGACTCTATTATTGAAATCTTCTGAATTGATTCTGCTTTTGTCTATAGAAAGCAAAACTGTTGTTCTATCTCTGCTTTTACGTTAGTAAAACATTAATAAAGGCGAGGCACGTCAATAGTTCTGCCGCATTATGTTTTCGCTAGCAACACTGACGGGGCAATGCGCCTTTATTATCATTTAAGACGGGTAGGCGAGGTTTCCTTTTGAGATATTAACGCTATTATAAAACCATTAACTGTAAAACGATTTAATCTTCCTGAAGGCCGTGATATCTAAGCCTTACTAAAATATTCTATTATATAATGTGCTTAAGAAATTAATGTGTACCTACTTACTATCTACCCACGCACTTTAGCAGACATGTGACGCTTTAAGTAAAATCCTACTGAATAAATAAATAGCTGTAATCTGTTGTTGTAGTACAAACGGTTTTATACATTTAGTAGGTACCGCGTACTAGGTACATAATTAACTCGTTAGTCGAGTGGTCCTAGGATGAGGCCCTAGGTTCGATTCCTGGGTCGGGAAAGTGTTATAGGGGTTTTCCGGCAGGAATTTCCCACTTGCTGCCACAGAGTTTGGATTTGTGTCCGGTTGATGGTAATAGGCCCCTAACATAGGAATTAAACATACCTGGTGAAATAGGAGTGTACTTGTTAGGTATATCTCTGCCTATCCCTTCGGGGATTACAAGGCGTCATGTTATATATTATGTAATTTATCCGCGTAAATCTTAATAGATCAACGAGAGCAACGGTGGCCCAGTGGTAGCGGCTCCGACTTACGAACAGTACGACGTGGGTTCGAACCCAGACAGGCGCATTACTTTGTGTAATTTATTTCATCAACAATGCTCTCAAAACGGTGAAGGAAAACATCGCGAGGAAACCGGCATGTCCTAGAACCAAAAAATTCGAAGACATGTGACATCTACCAATCCGCACTGGGCCCGCGTGGTGGATTATAGCCCATTCTCTCTCATAGAGACGAGGCCTGTGTCCCAGCAGTGGGAACATTAATAGGCTGATGATGATGATGATGAAATCTTAATACTCGCAAAATCTGTATATCACAGCCTTTTATAACGTAATTTAATTATTCTCATTAGGGTGACTCGGGACTCTGGTCAGGGTGAAACTTTGAGCTTGTCACACTCACAAGTACCCACTTAATTAATCGGGGAAAATGCCGATCACGAAGGTCCAATTACTCTGATTATGCCAACTTGGAGTTTATGGTCCAAACTCTTGATTTTAAAGTCGTAGCTGAAGTACCAAGCCACTGAGAATATTTCCAACCAGAGCGTCCAGGCTGTAAAGATTTGTTTGTTATCTTCGAAATTGATCGAACGTGTAAAGTTCCCCGCGACCACGTTACGCGAATTATCGCTGGGAAACGACTTTTTTTTGGGGTGAAAAATCATGTTTTGTGGTTGAACTCAATTTAATGCTCTCAAACCATTGTGCTGATGGATGGATTGAATAGTACGGAGGTCGAGGAGGTGTTTAAAAATCTTACATGAAAAACATGTATTTTAAAAAAAAACTTGTGAAAATGTTGGAACTTTGACCCCCAATATCTCCGTAATTAGAAGGTTCCCAGGTATGATGTAGAACAAAAAAATGATCGCAATGACGGGGAGAATAAGTGCCTTTCAGCTTCGTTAAGAGGTGTTTTCACACTATATAGGTCCTACCTACATCCAAATAAAATAGTTTCTGGAACTAACGTAATAGTAACTAGAGGTATCGTGTGTTACTCGGTAATTGGGTTGTGTAGGTCAGATAGGCAGTCGCCATGTAAAATACTAGTATTCAGCTACATTCGGATAGACTGGAAGTCGACTCCAACATGATTAGGAAAAGGTTGGGCAGATAATGATGATGTTATAGATTTGTTGGTATGTGCAGTTAGGTAACAAAAACAATGGAAATGTTAGTAAATATTAGAAAGCCAGCCTGATGTAATATTAACACACAAATACACATAAAAAATAACTGGCTGTTTGTAAAGTCGGTTTACGGACGATAATTTTACGTGATAACGTAATTTTTCATGATATTAGTGATTTTAACTTAAAAAACCAAATTTTATCCCCCTTTTCACCCCCTTTTTTTTCGGATGGAAAATCATCAAGTAACTCCTCCCGCTCTGGGCAGAGCAGGAGGGAGTGTCAGACTTTTACTGACTAAAACCCATCCATGTTCCTTCATCGCCCTTTGTGTTCCGGGGCCACGGTATCTCTTTCGAACAGTCCCGCAACCCCGGCAGGCATCGGTCCTTACGGACCCCTTCCTTTTTGCTGACTCTCTTTGAGGCGCGCGTGGAACACGAACGCGCCGTCGACACGGCCTGTCGTAATGAGACGGACGGACGGCGAGCTAGTCCATAGCCCACCGTCCACAGGCCCGCGCCTACGGTGGCCGGGGGCCACGTGGTGGTGGCCCCCGACGCCCGGGGCGTCTCCCGCTGCGGCCGGGACGTTGAGAGGTTCTCTCCCTCTCACGTTCCGCCACCTCCTTCTCTAGCATTACTGCTTCGCAGAAGGAGGTGACGGCGTCCCATTCCCTTTTTCACCCCCTTAAGGATTAAAATTCTAACAACACCGTTGCGTTAGCTTCCAACCATACGCCTAGATAATAAATTTTGTAATTCTTACTTCGAAAATTAAGGACTATCCATACAACTTTATCCCCTTTTAAAACTTTTTGGGGGTGGAATTATCAAAAACGCTGAAAATAAACAAGTATAAAATATGACGTGTGAACTATGCGTGATTTTATGTAAAAACAAAGTTTTACTTAAGCATGTAGCAGTGACTGCAGTGTATGTGTGCAGTTTTATGCATTTATAACTAAATTTAGCACTACATAACAGTATTTAGTGTTTACAAAATATTATGATAACAGCTTCTGTGTTTTCAAAGCAAACAATTATGACTACGATATTATTCGATGCACGTGATTACATGGAGACACCTTATCTATATTACAATAAAAAATACTGAAATATAGAAATTTATTTGAGTACTCAAAGTATGTCATTTCAGGATGATAAATAAACATATAGGTAATATGAAATCACTCGTGGCCAAATTAAAATGTTCAGAACAGACATCATATTTTCCGAAATAAACATTAAAGCCCACACGAGATCACAAGAGTCACGACGGATCCGTTTGTCACGTCCTTTATTTCCCGACCCAGGATTTATTTCTGCGTGACGTGTCAGCGCTCATATTTATAGTCCCGACACCTACTTCACAGTTCATCCCTCTACAAATAAATAATCAGACCGTGACGATGAATGTGCCTCATTCATTAACACTAGTGCTCTTCCACTGTTCTAGACTGCAAGGGGGATGTGATATATCGTTGTCTCAATAGCGAGGCTTAGAGTGGTTACAGTCCTTTAAATTAATTGCTGTAAGACGCGTGAATTTCATCTTAATTAATTATTTTCTATATACATTTGTACGTGGGTAACCTTTCCGAATTCCTGAATCATTCATTTTCAAATTGACCTCAGCAACAGATACCTATCTGTATACAACAACAACAACAATAACAGCCCATAACGTCCACTGCTGGACATAAGCCTCTCCCATGATGGGAGGAATTTGCCGTAATCTCCACGCTTGGCAGGCGGATTGGAGATCGCAGTGATGAAAGACTAACAGAAAACGCTGCTGCCCATTCTCTGGTCTACGGAGGCGCAAGGTGTTCTGCCTCAGACATTAGTCGCCTTATACGACACCCATGAGTGTAATGGGTTGGTTCTATTCTACTCTGCCGGATACCACATGGCTAGATAGATATCTGTATGCATCCAGAACATATTGTAAGATTTCGTCGTCACCGAACGCTTTGCAGGCAAATTTACAAATAATCCTATGAGAAATTTCATTTTGCTGCAGATTTATAATATGGCACAATGCAATGTTGTGGCATATAGATGCATAATATCTCAACTATCTCGTGATTCTGGCAATAATTTATCTAAATTGAAGCAGCAAACAATTTAGTACATTTTCATGTGTGTACAAAAGTTATTTGTACACGTTGTATTTAACAAGGGGTATTAAATTTGACGTGTTTGAGTTTCAGTAATAAATAAGTAGACGCTTCTTGCCTAAGCTCTATTTACCTACGGCTCATAGTGTGTAATTGTTGGTAGAACATTGTAATATTCGTGGTACATATACATAGGTACCTAGTTCTTTGCTATTCTACAGGTATCGGGCTACCCGGAGCGTGATAAAGCTGTCCTCGTGAATGAGTTTCGCGTGACAAGGGGAATAGAATTACGTGGCTCACACGTTGACGTCACTTCCTGTCGGATGACAGATAATTTGAGTTATCAGGAGACCTAAATGAACCCATCTTTTATCTAAGTAGATCTGGAGATTTGCGATCATTTCTGGACAAAGGCAGCCACTGTATCACCTCTTTTAACACGCAATTCCTCGTACATGATTAGTCTACAGTTTACTGTGTCAGTCAGAACTTTGCCTCGGTTTTAGCTAAATAAAATTCATTCATTACCTAGGTACATTAGTATTCTATGGATATTTTAATTTACTTGACAACAATCATAGAAATAATTCGCTACAAACAAAAACCCGTAATAAAAATAAAGAGCTCGGAGGTCTCGTGGCTAAATAATAACAGCCGCTCGGGTCGATCTTTAGGTTAAGCCGTGCTTGCCTAGGTTAGTCTGTGGATGGGTGACCACCCATTAGGTACATACCGAGTTTCCTCCGTGCCTCGGAAAGCATATTAAGCAGTTGGTCCCGGCAGTCATTTGTGATCTTTAACAGTCGTTACAGGTAGTCAGCGGCCCAAAAAGTCTGACAACCAGTCTTACCAAGGGGTATCGTATTACCCAGTACTAACTGGGTTGTGGAGGTCAGATAGGCAGTCGCTCCATTTAAAATACTGGTATTCAGCTGCATCCGGTTAGACTGGAAACCGACCCAAATAAAACTTGGGAAAAAGGCAGATGAGTGTCCATTCATATTATGAATGGACACTAAAAACACTTTCAGAAGCGGTGTAAATGGAAACATGACATTCTAGAATATTTTATCAATAAATACTTTAGTCCAAATATTAAATAGGATGTTGATAACAACGAGTCCAGTCACAAAGTTGGCCGATTGCCACCCTGATAGTACAGTATCGTGTGTGTACGCCCCCGTTATTCTAATCGTTATTGCATAGATTACATATAAATAATATTACGTAGTCGATCATTGCAACGACTTAACACTGTTATATCATAATTATGCTTATTTTTATCCACAGTAGGTGCCAATACACGCGTGATAATCTCAGACGAATTGAAAACAAATTGGCTGAAAAAATGTAATACTATAATTATGAAAATCTTAACATTTCCATACAGACCATAGAGCACGGAGACACCTCGTAGGCCTCATCCAGATGCAGCCAATGATATTCTATTAAACAGTTAAGTTGTGAGCGCGCAATCGTGAAGACTCAAAAACGGGCCAATTGGCTTGTTTTGCCTTTATTCTGCGTCACTGCGTGTATGTGAGCTGGCTTTGCCCCGCGGCACACTCTTTTCGGTGGTTTTGTAAATGTATAACATATCTGTTTACTTATTAGAATATCGTTGGATACGGCAATCATTGTCAACACTTTCCTTACAAACGGTTGTGTGTCACCGTTTACTCGCACAACCAGAAAAATATTTAAAAAAAGAACAAAGGACAAATTCGTAATATGGGGCCACATTTTGTAAACAAGAATTTGTGGTTTATTACTACTAAAAAACCGGACTACTCACTCACTACAAATCACGTTCTGATTAAATTCGGGGTTTACAAGGTAAAATCGATTGCTCCTATTGTTGAAGTCGGTTTAAATGTAGCATAAGTTACCCGGGCCATAAAAACAAACGATGTTTAGGCGCTACGGAAGAACATACATAAATACAAACATACATAGGCTGCTAAAATCATAACCCTTCCCGTTGGCTTCGCCTAGTCGGGTAAATTCAAATTTAAAAAAAAATAGACTTTTCGGTCCATAGAGTGTATAGTAAGTCATAAATACAACAAATAAGAGAAAGCCCAATCCAATGCCTCCAAACAGGACTATGGATGTAGTCTGCAATTACACACAGGTAGCTGTTAGGACTGCCCCTCACCCTCCGCATCAGCGATGCTGCTCTTTTACGTATAATGGCGTGAAAGCCATCCACCTGAAATTCAGCAGCAAACATCGCTTTCGTAAAAAAGAAAGAGACTACGAGTACTACAACATGAAATAGCGCATTGAAAAGTGACGGCTTTGAAGGCGGTCTGTGGCAGTAGCTTTACGCTCAACACACTTCAGCACCATAAATTTCATTAGTACCTACTGCTATCCCTATATAGGGATGTTACGGAGCTTGGACTCGGACTCGTCGGAACTTCCGATTGATCTTATACCTCGGGTTCCGACTTCGGTTCCGATACTTTTAAATCAGAGGTTTTAATCGGAGGTCGAAATATAATTTGCTACTTCCGGAGTCAATTAATTTCACTTAAAATTTGCTGTTATAAAAATATGATTATTTTATTTGTGATTCCTATGTTATATAGGTTTATTATTTTTTAATTGAACTTAAAGAGGCTGATTAATTAATGTTTTTACTATTTTATTTTATTATCTGCCCTTATCACATCTTCCTTCTGCCCCCATCTTTGACTCCGCCTCCGACTCCGATTCCAGTTCCGGTTCCGACTCCGAAAAATCAAATTTAAAAACTCCGACTCCGATTGTGGTTCCGATAAAACCACCTCCGTAACATCCCTCCTAGACTTTGCCGGCGGCGGCGCAGCGATTCAGTCCTCTGTGGGGTGCACTAACTTCTAATTACCAGACGAAAATTGCGTTAGCATAACCATGTTTGTTCTAAACAACATTTCAAACGCCACGACTCATTCTCAAAGTAAATCTAAACGTTTCTCATTTAGAGGCAATTTGTAGTTTGAAACGAACTCTGATTATTTCATGAAGCATCAGTGGGTTTCCGAATCAGATTTTCTACGCCGTTACTAATCAAGCCTTACATTTAATTATAATTAAGTCGTCAAGTTATATGACCAATTAAACGGGATGCTTTGTTACGACTGCCATTAATCAAAATGCCTCATACTTGTGTGGCTGGTACTTAATTGGGCTCTTAATTATAATAGCTACCTAAAGTATATTTATAAAAATATATCTAGGGTGCTTGTTCATATCGAACATTAACTTCACTGTTTATAAATGTTTTGAACGATGCTCGATGAGTCAGAGTGCATTTAACAGACGTAATAAAACGATAGTTTACACAAATTAAATTGGTGTGACGTTGATAAATGAGATTAGACTTTGCCTAATGCGACGTAAGATGCTGAATACATTCAGTGCTCACAATTAAGTATTTAAGGCGGCTCCCCGAGCAAATGACCTTGAGCGAGTATTTTTTTGGAGCCTACTCCTCTTTATCCAAAAGAAATACCAACTAATAAAAATACATTAAATTACTACATATCCTTAACTCAAAAATTGTCATTAACATATATTTTTTTTAAGTTGCTTAATGTTAAATAAATCCCCTCACAACGAAACCACAGAAATGAGAAATAATGATTTATAAAATGCTACTCCTTGTAAAGTAACCATTATTTTGATTTGCTACTTATACTAATGGATAGGCAATTTAATAATGAACATAATTGTCGTTTTATTTTTTCCAAAAGACGTAAGTTTGATTTTATAAAGAATAAAAACCACTCATTTCGCACAATTCGGCCTGCAGTGGCTGAAGTAACGACCAATTCGTAGTGCAAGCTGATTAGAACTTTATTCTAACAGTATTTCAAGCGAAGTTTGAACCATCACAAATAGAGTTGCTAATTTTGCTCGGGGAACCGCCTTAATTTGATATTCGAACGCAATTGTGCTGTAAAATTAACTACTTATTTGTAATAAAATGAGATACGAAAGTTATTCTGGCTAGTGGTAGGTGACAGTCTGTGTTTAAGTAGGTACTTATTCAAGCATTAACGAGTATACGAATTATAGTCGCCAGCGCATTAAATTACCACAAACTGTCAAATTTCTCCAAATGATTAGAAACCATAAAATGTTGTTCGTTAAGTTCGAAATCGAATGATAAAATTGAACAGTTAGTGGTAACTTAAGCAACTGTACAATTATAGATTATGACTGGGCATACATGACATTTTTTTTTCTTAGTACTAAGTACCAATGGTACTGTTTTCGACACGAGCGAAGCTGTGGGTAAAAATCACGTATGTTATAATTTATCAAACACATAATAATATATCAGCCTTAAGGATATGCCCGATCAAATCTCAGATTGTTCAGCTCGATAGGAACATTCCATCAATATCGGTAAGTGCCGATAGCCGAGGCCTACGATCCGTTAGACGCGAGCAGTAAATCCCTGTAGCACGTGCTACTTTACCCGGCTTACACATGCACATAAACAGGTCGATACATTACACGCTATTAGCTTGGAATAGCAGCTAATCAGCTGTACAATGGTGTCGATTATGTTGTGCACAAACTAAAGTTAATGTAGGCTATTGCTATCTTTTACTAAAAGGCAGTGCGAGAAAAGGACGGCTATAGCTATGAAATAAGTTAGAGATGTCAAACTAGTTTATATGCCTTGCGCTTCACCGTGTTTTTAGTCGACATGCTTTTATGTGCACTGTTTTTTTTTTTTATCGGATGAGCAATCATCAAATGACTCCTCCCGCTCTGGGCGGAGCAGGAGGGAGTATCAGACTTTTACTGACTAAAACCCATTCATGTTCCTTCATCGCCCTTTGTGTTCCGGGGCCACGGTATCTCTTTCGAACAGTCCCGCAACCCCGGTTTACGTGCACCCTTCATTTGTATGGAAATATTAGTTCCAACTAAATTTGACAGCTCTAAATTACGTCCGTCTCTTTCCTTTTTTATTAGAGAGAAAAAGATAGCAATAGCCTAAATTAAGTTTAGTTTGTGCACAACAGAATCGACACCAATGGTTCATTGACTAGAGTACTTTACTTAACATAACATCACGCCTGTATTCCCCGAAGGGTTGGACAGAGGTCTACCTAATAGTACACCCACATTTCGCACAGTTCGCAAGTCCCATGTAAAGGGCGAGCCTATTGTCAAAACCGTCCTTTTCCTAAAACAAGATGTCACATACTTGCCTACAGTAAAATGCAATAGTAAGGTATAGTTGGTGCCAGTTAAGATGAGAATAGCGGTCATTGCCCTTTCCCTAATATCTCTTCGTACGAACAAATGTATCTTTTTCATTACAAAAAATGTTGAAGATCACATCTTTCGCTGTCTTCGTTTTCAAGAGTACATTATATAATTATTATATTTCAGGGGTATAGAATCAAAACCGGTTGTGTCCACCAATTTTATAAAAACGTCTTTTTAATGGTAACGTTTTCATTTCGGGACTGCGTAATACCTCAAAAAACAATTTGGTATCAAACATGGCTCAGTTGCTAGTAATTTTGAATATAAAAATAGGTTTAGTATCAAACTTGGTTTCGTCCCTTTGATTTTTTTTTAACAATTGTTATTGTATTATATATATATTCTATTGTATATTATTATTTTAACAATTTTTTTTTTGCTTATTTCTGTTATAGTATGCACGATATTTTGATACCATTGTAATGAGAAAGTTATTCTTCATTTATTAAAATTTAGTGTGGCAGTAAAGCGTTGGGAATACAAATGATACATTTTTTTTTATATATTGTGATTTTTTTTTTTCTAAGGACATAACCAGTTTTTGTTTCTATACCCCTGATTTCTTTTATAAATTTCCATTTTTATTAGAATCTACGTTATCTATTGATCGGTCAGACATGAAAGTGTATTAAGTATTTTGTATACAAAAACCAGGAAAATTGTTTTTTTTGTACTTGCATGAGCCGCATTTGGACGGTTACAATACATTGTAAGAAAAATCGAGTATTAGAGAAGTATGGAAGAAGACATGGGGGTCTAAAATAGCTGCTTTAGTAGAATCGTAATTAGAATCACGTTAAAAATTTTAAATTCTGCGTGGATTTTGCTAAAGCGGCCATTTTAGGCCCGCTGCTGCGTCAACCCCAAATGAATTATGATAAGGGCAAAAGAATGATGTTGATAAGGAAAATCTATTGATCTTTACAACTTCCTGTTTTTTTCTGTTACGTGTTCCTACGCATCAGTTTGATTTTTTATAAATACACTAGCGACCCCGGCTCCGCACGGGCAAAGTAGATCTAAACCTTCCTCTTGAATCCCTCTATCTATTAAAAAACCCGATCAAAATCCGTTGCGTAGTTTTAAAGATCTAAGCATACATAGAGACAGACAGACGGAAGCGGCTTTGTTTTATACTATGTAGTGATAATTATTTATAAATTTTTTATGCCTCTAGGTTAGGTAGGAACTTAAAGATTATTGAAGACTTTTATAAATGAGTCTGTGTGTCCTTTCTCACATTAAGATAAACTATTGTTGGTAATAAATCACGCAGAAAATTAACAGCCATTAAATTAATCGAAGGGTCATTAAGAGAAATGTTTCTTTGTTGTGAGACCATTAGCACTTAGGCTGCTAATACATAGTTGAATAGAAAAGGTCCAATTTCAGATTAATACAATTGATTCGGTCTGTGAATGTGTGGGGCTAATCGTTATTTCATTACGCATCTATTTAAATCTTAATTAGGTTAATTTAAAAAGAAACAATTCATTATTAAACTAGGTATGTTTTTTAAATTGATAACATTTTTTTATTGTTATTTTTTTTTTTAAACAGTTCCATTTGTTCTGAGTTCGATGATCGAGTTTTTGACTTTCGGTTCCAGAACGACCTAAAAATAATGATGTATATCAATGATTACAACTTAAGTACGTAGACTTAAATTTTTGCTATTAATAAAATTTGAGGTGATCTAAATTCCTCAGGACCTTCCTATTTCAGACACCTTTCTCTATGTAAGATTATGCATAAGTGAACCAGCACCTGTAAAGAACCGACAGTACATAGCATAGCAAAAATTACAAAAGGATATAACCATCCAGTATTTCATATGTCAAACGTATTTCATATGTTGTGTGTCGGTTTTAGCAAGCATCGTGTGAGGACAATGTGACCCCTTTGTTGATCTATATTGTTATCAAGAGACATTGGCCGACGACCTCAAGCTATAATATTTATCAAAACAATAATATTATAGTCATGACATTGCGGCTCCTTACATTGCTCATCGTTACATATTCACTAGGTATATCAAGATACTGTGGCATACATAATATTTCATGTATTTATGAAGTCTTTTATTTTTCTAATAATAGTAAATAGGAATTACATGAGGAAATCGTGGATAAATAGTAACAGCCGCTCGGATCGATCTTTAGGTTAAGCCGTGCTTGCCTAGGTTTGTTCTGTGGATGGGTGACCACCCATTATATACCGAGTTTCCTCCGTCTCTCGGAAAGCACGCTAAGCAGTTGGTCCCGGCTGTCATTTGTAAATCTTTGACAGCCGTTACAGGTAGTCAGTGGCCCAAAAAGTATTTTAACCAGTCTTACCAAGGGGTATCGTATTACCCAGTACTAAGTAGGTTGTGGAGGTCAAATAGGCAGTCACTCCATGTAAAATACTGGTATTCAGCTGCATCCGGTTAGACTGGAAACTGACCCCAATATTTTTGGGAAAAGGCTCGGCAGATGGTGCAGGTGATGAGTTCAATATTACACGTTTTGTGTGTAATGATAACTTCTTTGGTTCCACTATTTTAAGGAAAAATTGATTAACTCAGTAAAGTAAATGAATGACTTTTATTCAGGTATACCCAAACTCAACAATCAATGCCACAGTATCATAATATATTAATTTAAGATATCGCAGTTCGCAGCATACCTACATAATATTTCATGAATTGCTGACCTCTTTTTTGTGTAAGTAATTGTTGCCAAGCGAAGTACAACACATTGCATTCCGGTACACAAACTGACTTTATTTACCCCAAGAGTAAGATTTCGTAGGAACTTTGATTGCGTACTACATAACGATAAAAAATATTGTAATTATTGTATTGCTTGTTACAATTTTCTCACAAAAGTGTGTAATGGGCCGGTTATCTTTATCCTACTAACCGCAGGGACTAGGTAACATCGTGCAGAATCATCAGAATATTTCTGACCAGGCAACATTTTTTAACATAAAGGGTGTAAAACACCTCTTAACGAAGCCGAAAGGGACTTGTTCTCCCCGTCATTGCGATCATTTTTTTTGTTCTACACCGTACCTGGGAACCTTCGAGTTACGGAGATATTGGGGGTCAAAGTTCCAACTTTTTCACAAGTTTTTTTTTAAATACAAGATTTTAATGTAATATTATCTACTGTAAACACATCCACGACCCCCGTACTATTCAATCAATCCATCGATGTTTTGAGTGCCTTACATTGAGTTCTACCACAAAACATGATTTTTCACCCCAAAAAAAAAGTCGTATCCCAGCAATAATTTTTGCGAAAAGTTACTTAGTTTGATGTACAGAATGCTTGGTTGACGGCTTCGTGATGAGGTTGTTTACACCCTGTATTTTCCATCTGATATCATTTCGATTAGATACATTGCGATTTTGCGAATAAAGACGTCTCATTTCACGTAATCCCTCCATTTATTTAGAATATACAGCAAGTGTTGAATGTTCTTATAGTTATAACTAGAATAGCGTGGCAAGAAACGATTCGTTCAGATTTCTTTCAGCAGGGTTGCGGGGTCAAAGTTTGCGACATTGGTCTTTTGCGATAACGTGCAATATACAGGTTGTCCGGTGATTAATGGATAACCTTGAAATGGCGTATAGTAGAAATTATGGCCATTCAGAAAAAAATAAGAAAAAAAATCTATCACATCTAGTACCTGTAAGCAAGTTCATTTATTTCGGAAAATTGGTATGAATAAATTTTTAAACAAAGTTTAAACATCTTGGGTAAAAAAAATCAGAGCAGTCTTTGGGGACTGCCGATAGAAGTGAAAACAAAAAGTACACAGGCCCCGCCCCACTCGTAGCAGTGGTTGTGCCCCGCGCATGCCTATGTGGTGCTACGCTGTAGCGGATGCTAAGAGTGCTACGAACGGCTACGAAGCGTCACCGCACCGCACGTTACGTTACGTGACGATGAGTTCAATGTTTTTCCTTCACCCAAAAAGTGCTCAACGCGCCTAAAGAAGTTTTCACTTCAAAAAATGTATGCATACATGAGTGACCAATAATTTTAAAATAATGTCGGTTTCAAGTAGATTTGATAATGGTACAATTCATAATTGTATATGCCTTAAATAGTGAATTATTGCTATTAATTTAGACAAGGAGAAAAAAATACGAAAGCAAAAACATTTAATATGGCCCCCCATTCTTGTGCAGGCCCTATGTACACATCTGTGGATGTTTTATAAGATATATTTTTTTTCGTATTTTTTTCTGAATGGCCATGGGTTCTGCTATGGGCCATTTCAAGGTTATCCATTCGTTGCCGGACACCCTGTATATGGAACGGAAGAGATTTCAAGGTTTTATCCATATCTACAAGTATCAACAAAATATTGTTTGCGACTGTAAGGCGTATGTAGTTACAGAATTATAATCATCAAAATCATCAATACATCCCTCCAAGTTCATAAAGGTGCAAGAATGATTTTGACCTTGGAAAAGTAATTTTTACACCTTTATGAACTTTGAGGGTTGTATTGATGATTTTGATGATTATAATTCTGTAACTACATACGCCTTACAGTCGCAAACAATATTTTAATCAACATACAATTTAGCACTGGCCTGCAAATTGCAAAAAACGTAAGAAAATTTGAATTTTGCGGGCTACCCTGGAGCATCAGCCTTAAATATTATTATTAAATTATATATATCATGCGTAACATGCGTATTAGCCAAGCTATCACAATGTTTGCGGACGTGTCGTGGTGTAGTCGTTGCTAGTTTATTATATCTGCGTTATATCTCTTCGATAAAAAGTTTCTAGGATATCGTACCTAGATCTATATGAGGCGCAACCCTAATTATCATAGATTATTTAATATTGGAGATTATAATATAGGTACTTATCTGTTCTGATTTTTGGATCTAATGTTATAATCATACTTATTTCAGCAAAATTGATAAACCTACGTCCTCGATTAATTTACTAAAGATAATTATTTGATGTTTACTTGAGTCGTTCATAAATTCTTAAAAACACATTTAATTTGTGTCAAGTTTTTAAGTTAAAAAAAAACTACTAACATTTGTACTTATATGATAGGTAGACAAAATATAAAGAAAAAGATACAATCTATTATAATCACAACTTTGCACATAACACAAGGTTTGTAAACAAACCTATTATAATTGAAACCAATGCAATCATTGCATTTTTTAATCAGTTACCATTATAAAAAAATGAATGCAATCATTAAATTGATTGCTGTTTTTTTATTATTTTAAACTTTGAACGTAGATGATTGTATCGAAGACTAAATTACAAATCGTTACCCATATGGTATATCATTATCTTATACTTACATTATTGAATAGTTTAATTAAATCAATTTATTTAAGAATATGGGTATACCACAGATCATAGAAGTTCTGCTTTCCCAATAAAAACCTCCGACCAAACGGGTGTTGTGTCTGTATTGTCATGTTTTTTTATTTGTAAAACACCGACAACCTCTCAGGACTATGTTACTAACATCATAATCAACAACTTTAGTTCGATGACTTTTAAAAATTCATCATATTTTGTTCATCAGATTTTCATACAAAAATAAAAATATTTAAATAGAACGCCCTAAATATTACGAAGTAAAGAAAGCGATAGCACAATAGCGAGGGGAGCGGGGTTAAGGCGGCGGGGGCGCCTGAACTTGACTTATTTACGGGTGGCCCTCAGTCGGTCGTTCGCCTTGATGCGTTTGTTTTTCGTAAATGTATTCATCATCAGCCTATTAATGTTCCCACTGCTGGGACACAGGCCTCCTCTCTATGAGAGGGAATGGGCTATTATCCACCAACCGGGCCCAGTGCGGATTGGTAGATGTCACACGTCTTCGAATTTTTTAGTTCTAAGACATGCCGGTTTCCTCACGATGTTTTCCTTCACCGTTTTAAATGTATTATATTTTGTAAAAAGTCATAGACAAAGTTGTTGTTTATGATGTTAGTAATACAGTCCTGCAAGGTTGTCGGGGTTTTAGAAATAACCCTGTATAGTTCTTAAGTCGCGGATAACAATAGCGCGATTCAGTATTTTAATTTAGTTTTTGTTTTGGTATAGGGGTCTTTAGTAAATTGATCCCGCTCATTTCGATCCCGCGGGATCAGTTTACTAAATTAATATTTTTATGTCATTTTCTTTAGTAGATTGGTCCCTACATAAGGTGACATTTTTATAAAAACCTTAAAATACCATATCCTAAGAGAAGCTTGGAAATATATCACCTATTTTCGTTTTCATGACCTGCATAATTTTATTAGTGAGAAAAACCATCTCTGTATGATTTCCCCATAAATTATTATTTTCCGGGAAAATTAATTACCGACGCTGCTACGTAAAAACTACGTATCAATTACAGGGCTGTGATTTTCTACGAAGTTATCGCTAATTGATTTCATGAAGAGCACGCTTAGGTTACATTAATATTTTTTATCGATCTCTATTACTGATAAAAGTAATTATTAATACCTACATCTATTATGTGATAATCTAAATGGTATTTAACAGCCTGATAGAGTATAATAGAGATTGTGGTAACAGTTGTAGGAGTATGTCATAAACAGATTATATGATTACTGTTGCCGTGACTTCTGGGCAAAGATAATAATATTATATACTGAGCTACTTGTTATAAACCAGATAATCTCTTAGATACTCTAGCAATACGTCGTGATTTATAGATGTTTGTGTTTATCTACTGAAAGATTTCATATCAAATATTTTTGTGATGGATTACTTTGTTTATTTATTTATTTATTTAAACTTCATGTACAAGAGTGGTACATAGGCGGACTTAATGCCACCCACAAGGCATTCTCTACCAGTCAACCTTTGGGTTAAATAGGAAAACATAGTGATAGGGTACAAAATAATGTCTAAAAAACTAACTTCTTGTTAAGGAGAATGTATATATACTTATATTGATACTAATACACATATACACATAAAATAAACTAATAGATATTCTATCAAATACCAAAAATTAAATGAAAATAGCGAGAAAACTAATAATAATTATTATGACTAGACTTCGATTTGAGAGCTATTTATTCTGACTTAAATAGTGGTTACGAACTTTTCTTTTGAAAGTGAATTTGCTTTCAGCCTTTTTAATGCCAAAAGGTAGCGCGTTCCAGAGCTTTATAGTAGAGATAGCGTAAGAATTTGACATAAAGCCTGTACGGTGTGAAGGAATTTGAAGAAGTAGATTCTTTGAAGCACGAAGGTTACGACTATGAGAACTGCCCAACACTTTGAAATAAGTTTTTAGATAATCTTTTACTTTGCTTGGTAATATGAACAACTTTGCTCTTTTTCAATGCCCTTGTACAAAAAGCTTTCATGAAAGTCATACGCTCCAATTTATTTTTCATAAAACTCCTAACGAAGTTTCGTACTGGCTCGACTCGAAATCGAGTACTTCGAAGTTTTATCAAAAAACTCGTCAAAGAATACCAATTCGAAATTATTCGTGTCGAAACTGAAATAAGTAACCAATATCGGTTGCCAAATGAGATCCGTGTCTTATTTTATTTTCAGGATATTATAAGAGAGATGAGGATGTCGATGAATATACGGAACTCACCGTGACCACAGTATATGTATAGATAACCAGTAAACCAACTTAGCTGACTGCCTCATTGGTCGAGTGTTTTCAAGCACGACTGCTGAGCATGAGCTCCTATAGGTTCGATTCCCAGGTCGGGCAAAGTGTTGTTGGGTTTTTCCATCAGGAATTTCTCAGGAGCAGCCACGGAATCTGGATTACGGATTTAAAACATAACTGACGAAATTATGGTGTACCAAACACCTCTGCCTATCCCTTCGGGGATTACAGGTGTGATGTTATGTTATGTTAAATAAGCGTGTTAGTAAGTGTTAATAAAATAAATTAAATGTTAATAAATTAATTAATAATAAATAAATTAATAATACATAAATTAATAATAAATTAATTAATAATAATTTAATTAATAATAAATAAATTAATAATAAATAAATTAATAAATTAAATGTTAAATAGGGTTGGCTACAATTCCATGTTACACTACACTCATAAAACACTTGTCTGCGGAGCCCGTAAGTCTGGGCTGTCGAGTAACCTGTTACCCGAAGCAATGCATGCTTAAAATTCGAATGAACGCTTTATATGTGTGAGCACATTCCGAACTTTTGCTCCTAGTTGAAATACTGTAAGTTAATTTTAATATGTTTACTCTGCCGTGACCTGGCGTACGCAATTTCCGTAAAAATGAACAGTTGAAGGAACCCCAGCGCTCCCATCAAATGGCGCTCCGTCTAATTCGGGACTGGCGATATATCGGAAGTCAAGGTCAAGCTGGCATTTACAGTGGCGCTCCCGTGTTTTATTAGATATCTGCAGAACTATAATAGGTTTATTCTGCAACACTGCGGATATTCTGCTGCAAGGGGGTTGGCCAGTGAAAGCTAAAAGCAGATGGCGCCAGCATAGTTTGTTCCCAATCTGACCAATGAGGTCAAGCCATTTTGAAATATAAAATGACATTACCAGATTTTCTACCAATGACGATGCTTGGAACAAACTATGCTAGCGCCATTAGTTTCACAGTTGCCATCCCCATAAAAACAATGTATTGTACACTGTAGTAATTAAAATTTAGTGAACAACATGCACGATTTATGACTTTCATAATGTGCCTTACATTAGGGGTCGTCCTTTAAATGACGTCGTGTTCAAAGCAGGGGGATTATATTATCTGTCAGGGGGTTAGGAAATAATCACGATTAACCACGATAGGGGGACGGGGGCAGGGAATAGAGTTGCAAGCATGTGTATTTTCAGGATTGGATTTAATTGCGTGACCACGTAAAAACCCGAGCAAACGAATGTTTGAGTAAAAGGACTCCGATATTTATTTCACTTTTTTCGCATGAAACGGAACTCTAATTAAATGAAACGACAGTATCTTGCGAGGCATTGCGCAGGAATTTAATAAACTTATTTGCATTGGAGCAATCTGTTCCAATTGACATTATTTACATGTCGAGGGCCGACGACCTCGCCATCTGTAATTAACTAAGTACACAGGTCTGCTAGTTCATTTCAATATCGCTATATTTACACAGCTTGCAACTTAATAATCTAATATTAGAAACAAATACCATTTTGAATAATTCATTGCAGAGGAAAATGTACGCTTAAATGTTGCGTCTAGATTGAGTCGAAGAACACATGACATGAAACCTTTCGGAATATAAATGCCGTAATTGAAAATCATTAATGGTGAATCCGTGACATCGTTCTATCATGTAGCCGCAAGGTCAGACGTTCCGTTACCTTTGCCGCAACTTTTGTTCGTAATCATGAAAATATAATTATGTCACGAATACCCTCGTTTTATATGAAGGAGGAAAAGTTCTCAAAAGTCGTCTCATAAGCTTTTGTGCTTTTTAATCGGGAAAATAGTTCATCTTACATTATAAGTCAATAGAATAGGTACAGATATATTCAAAAAATCTAAAAATGTGGGTTGTGTACGGTTGGGTAATACCTACATCATAACATATTATTCATTGAATTATGACAGTGAAAAGGGATTGTTTCATTTCCCAATAAACTTTTTCACACATGTAGAAAAATATACCATTATCAAAGTGTCAATATATCATTCGACATCAACCTCTTATTATTATTTCTTCATTCCATTATTTGTGCCCTTTCACTTCGGGAAACTTTTCCGGAAAAAGAAAATATCATGTGTCCTTTTCTATCAAATCTTTTGTATGGAGTCACAAGACGTATCCATCACTCAGGTTCATTGAGAGATTTATTACACCAAGTCCCTGAAGGTGTTGGTAAAAGCCTCTTTTTTTCGGATGGGAAATCATCAAATGACTTTTCCCGGGCGGAACAGGAAGGAGTGTCAGACTTTTACTGACTAAAACCCATCCATGTTCCTTCATCGCCCTTTGTGTTCCGGGGCCACGGTATCTCTTTCGAACAGTATACCTACCGTAACTCCGGGTGTTGGTAAAAGCCGTTATTCGATATGAGAACTCGAAGATAAACTCTAATACGTGAGGCTTATGAAAGAATGAACCCGGATTAGCTTATACAAGTTAATCAAAGTAACAACAGAGTAAACATTCTCTTACAGGGTATTAATGCGATTATTGGCAAAATTCTCCAAACTTTGCCAATGCTGAGATCTTTATTAATACATACGCGGAGGGAGTAAATAGGTTACCATATCCAGCTATTTCTTTGAAATAAGTGCCTACATACGTATTCCACCAAATTATCGACTGGATTAGGTACTATAGTATAATACCAGTATACAGTATTTAAATTAAGTATCCCTAGTACAGTATTTAAATTAAGTATCCCTAGCAACCTACAATCTAAAATAAAACCAAGTATTAAACAGATCGTAATCTTTTCAATCTACATTTTTATTTTTGACAATAACATGTCCTTATCGTCGATAGTGCTACTCTATTTCGTGGGTGTCAAATGTATTGATTGATAAGTTTACCATCACGTGAAGATTCTCTTGACTCCCTGATATCATCAGACGCAGAGGCGACTTTACCTAGTGTGCAGGGTGTGCGTTGCACACGGGAGCAGCGGTCTAAGGGGTCGCCAAGCGCCGATCGCTACGGAGCCCCACTCGGTGCCATGGTATCCAAAACCGACAAATTTCTTCTTCATCTACAAGCAAAAGAGTTTATTATCTATTGGGGAAATTTGACAGTTTGTGGTTACTTGTACTTTGTACCCATTCCATTTTGACCGCGCGCTTCTTATGTGGCTCTAGGGTAATGTTTGCTCACTGGCGCTACATGGGCTAGAGACGCCTCTGATCAGACGACTAACATTCTCATCATAACCAAAACGCACACGAAATACATAGAATATTTCGAATGCCTACATGTAGTCATAATCTACATGAAATAAATCTTCCTACTTCACTACCAAAGCAGTATACAGGGTGGAATTTTGTAATGCCACCTGGAGGGAAAGTACTCTTAATACTGCAGATACAAAATTTTACTCAAAGGAAACATTCCTTTATTTTTAAAAAGAAATTAATCTGCATTCAAAGATTTTGAAAATTCGTGTGCCACACTCGGGAATCGAACCGGCTAGATTATAGATTATAAATTCCAAAATAATACATCCTGTACTTTTATGCCACCAATCGATAGGGTCAATCATAAGGATTAAATCTCTCTAACAAACATTATAAATTAAATGATAGGAAAACCATGAAATCTAAAGTTATAAATTCAATGGGATAAATTTATTACGATAAAGGAATTTTATTCAAAGGATGGACCTTTACAATTGAAGAAAAAAGATTTCAATTTGCACGTGTTTGTTTGTGCAAATTGTTATCTTCCTATCTAAATAGTTCTTCTCATTTTAATCAATAAATGTAGTCAAAAGATAATTGTTTATTAGGTTATAACATAAGTAATTGGATCGGACCTTTGAGTAAAAGTGCTTATGTTGTCCCATTGAATTAATAAGTTAAGATTTCATCGTTTTCCTTTCATTTAATTTACGAGTATCATGTTTGTTAGAGGGATTTGATCTTTATGATTGACCCTATCGATTGGTGCCATAAAAGTACAGGGTGTTATTTTTTTCAATTTAGCCGGTTCGATTCCCGAGTGTGGCACGCGAATTTTCAAAATCTTTGAATGCAGATTAATTTCTTTTTAAAAATAAAGGAATGTTTTCTTTGAGTAAAATTTTCTATCTGCAGTATTAAGAGTACTTTCCCTCCAGGTGGCATTACAAAATTCCACCCTGTATACTTTATCAAAAACTCCGAAGTGAGGCATCTAGGTACTTGAATAATTTGGGTTGAAATTAAAATTACCAGCGTAGAGCTTAATGAGAACATGAAAACTCATTTGCTTCAACCTCCTCTTAGATTAAAACCACAAACACGAACAGCTGATACTTTTGCTTTAATTTTAGCATTCAAATAAAATGCTTTGCGCGATCTGCTTCTATTTATAAACGCAAAATTCCGACGACAACACGTGACGTCGTATTTCGCATTCACTCTGGATAATTCTCTCTTAAACTTGTAGTAACATAATATGATCTTTTCTAAAACTGGATACATCTACAATAACATACTATATGAGAGACAGACGATATCCAGCCACAAAAACCTCTACAAAATTCTCTTCGCGACGCAGCCATCTACAAGGCATTTTATTTGACCGCAGAAGTCGATCGTAAAATCTATCTCTTTTACATAAACGACGAAATTCAGTATTATTGACAAAACTCTTAAAAGACGGCGAAGGAAACGAAAAGTGACATTTGCATAAGTTTATTACTAACTACGTTCGCAGCTCTAGCGATGGTTTTTCCGCACATTCGAGGAGCTAATCACCCCAATTTTCGCTACATTAAACTTGCTACGAATCTCTATTGTTGAAGTCGTCTCGATTCCATTTAAAAACCTTAATCATAAGCTATTTTAAAAGTATTTATTTCTATGGCCATCATTATGGTATGAAATTTTTCTTACTGAAATTACTTATAAACAGAATTTCGTCACATATTTCTTAATCCATAATTAGGTATAGCGAGCTACTCCCAGAGTTAATCCTATGCTAAATCGTGTTTCTTTGTTCAGCTTTCAGAGAGCGCTGTATGTATTCATTCAATATGTAAGACAGTGCTCAGCCAGGGAGAACAATTTCCTCGCTCATAGAAAGCAGAATTGCAGTACTAACAGCTTGCGTTATAAATATTACATCTCAGCAACTACTTACCTTTTCTTGAAAAGTCCACGCGCTACGACGACGCTTCTTTTAATTTCTCTTATAGTAAAGATTTTTTCTCTCGTGTCATTGAATGCGAAAGGAAGCCTCTTTGAAGTCGTCTCTCGTCCTATTGTCAGAGCGTGCCTTTGTTTAGTAGTGGTGGTATTCTCCGACTTCCTTACTTCATCGATATTGTACATGCATATGCCTATCATGTTAACCTAGTTTGTCATGGAATGTGACGTTATTGTACACTTCTCGAACGATAGAGGAACGTTGACAGAGTGGGCGGTTATGGGGTTTTATGTCGTTTAGCTTTTGCCACTATAATAGTACTCTAGTAAAATCCGACTGGTTTGAAAAGGTGTTATAACAGAATTATCGCACAATTATTATTATTATTTTGTTGTTCTTTATGTTTCTTCTCATTTAAGAGAGCCTAAGAAACCTTACACGCGGGTCGGAACCAAGGATGTAATGTAAGGTGAAATTTAAATAAAGAAAGTGGATGATAATGTTGATGAAGTCAGAAACTTTCGGGTGATTCGACAGGTGTTGAGAATGGTGGCTTTTTGCAGCATGTAAAGTGTGTTGAGGCTTTGTGTGAGAGATTTTGCTGTATGAACAGTTTGCACTTTCCACTGGGGTTGTTATTATTTACGACTATTTCTATAATATTTAATTAAGTAACATGTAGCCCATAGGTGAGGTTAGGTGTCTGATGAGATGCCGACTAAGGGACTACTCACACTTATTCAGCTCTATTCAGCTTATGCCCATAGAAAACAGCGATTTTGTATGAGACGAGTACGCGCGCGTTCAACTGAACGGATGCGTACCTACGCGTCTCATACAAAATCGCTGTTTTCTGTTGTCCCTAATATGTAAAGAGAGAAGTATGAAAGAAGAAGATATGCTGCGCTGACCCCATATGAATTGGGATAAGAGCAAGAGAATGAT
This sequence comes from Xestia xanthographa, assembly GCA_905147715.2. Classification (NCBI taxonomy): domain Eukaryota; kingdom Metazoa; phylum Arthropoda; class Insecta; order Lepidoptera; family Noctuidae; genus Xestia; species Xestia xanthographa. The sequence continues at coordinate 9,219,694 of LR990655.1, forward strand.
AATGCACACGTAGCCTTTGGGTCTCTCTTTGAGCTCATCGGACTAACGTGTCAATACTCAAAGAACTCAATATGAAACAAAGACTGTCGTCGCTTGTGCAATTACGAATCCTCAGATTCTTTGGACACGTTACCCGCAACAATGATTCCATGGAGCGTTTGGTAATTCAGGGTAGAGTCGAAGGCACGAGACCACGTGGTCGATCACCAACCCGATGGACAGACTCCATTAAATCTGTCATCAAGATCCCTCTGGCAGAATGTGCTCGCCATGCGACCAATAGAGACCGGTGGAAAAGGATCGCGAAGGCAGCGACCGCTGTTGTGGGCGATCCCTCATGACCACGACCACTCTGTCAAGAGTGAACGACTAAGAAGAAGAAGAAGAGCCTTTGGGTATATGATTTACTGTCGAATAAACCCATCGAATTAAAAGTGCAGCATTTCCTTCTCTACCACCATTAGGCAATTCACAATGCGCTACGGAAGTATATCTAACTTCGAGAACTATTTTTGATTATAGTCTGTGCCAGATAAGTAGGAATTAAAGGTCATTGCTCTTTCCTTAATTTCTCTGCGTAGGTACCCCGACAATACATTATTAATCGTTTTTTATTACTAGAAAAAGTCAAGGATCACGATAAAGGTAGTTTCGGGACAAGTTTATGTCATTATTTCTGTTTTCGGAGTTATGTATTTGAATAAATGTATGCGAGTTAATGACCTTTATTTCCTACTTATCTGACGGAGACTATAGTTAATTTAACCCCTCCCTACGACTTTACTTCATGAGTAAACAATAACGACTTGAATGTTTTCCGTTACAGCCGACGGCATGACCTATTCGTTCGGCATATTCTATGCAGAGTTCCTGACCTACTTCGATGAGGGTAAAGGCAAGACTGCGTGGATCGTCTCCATCCTCGTAGGGGTCACACTTAGTTCGGGTAAGTAATCAATTTAATACAACGCCATTCTGGCTTTGAACATTCAACTTGGCCGAAATAATGATGCCATCAGAGTGCTTGTGATTGTGTTGGAACTTTGGAACCTGACCGTGCCCGACCTAAATGATGTAGTGCTGAGTCCTAAACTGTATCTGAGTATCTACATTGTTTTATTCAGTAAATTGACTTCACTATGTAAAATAAATACGCAAGGGTCACATCTAATAAATCTGTATACCTACATAATTATAATAAATCTGTAGAAAAATCGTTTCCGTACATCGAAAATATTTCGAAAAAAAATTGCCCGGGTGTGAAAGGATAACCAACAAAACTCATTTCCGGCATTTTTGGAATTTTTGTCTGTTTATCTGTTTCGATGATCCAAGCATCACGTAAAATTTACGAAACCAATGTAACTAACTTTTATACGCAAAAATTGGGCGTATCTTGAGGTATTATTTAGTTTTTGTTTCATCGTAATCGGTTAATTCTATCAAAAGATATATGAATTTAAAGTGTTCAAGAAGAAATAATCATCAAATATAAGATACAGTGACATCTATTGTACTAAGTAATTTGGTACTAATGACTACAGGCGCGGATACAGGGGGGGGGGGGGGGGGCAATGGGTGGAATTGCCCCCCCCCCAACTCGACCAAATACGTCATTAGCCAAGTTTGAACTAGTTTCATGGAATTGAAAGTAAATATTCTAGTTGTATATCTTGTCATGGGCGTACCCAGGAGGAGGCAGCTGCCCTAGCTTTTCCTGCCTGATGCCATAGAATGGTATTATAGCATAATTATCGGAGGCAATGTTGTAAAAAATTTCGAGCTCGCTGCGCTCGCTCTTGATCCCAAGTTATTCATGCGTCTTAACTTACTATAACAGGCCCAGGTAACTCCAGTTGGTCGGTAGGAAAAGTGTTGAAATTTTCGAGCTCGCTTTTCTCTTAAATTTAACTAAAATTTGATCAAGTAACTCCTATACGTTCGAAACCATTCTAATCTGTCTAAGGCAAGGTGTCGCAAGAATTTCTCGCTACGCTCCCCCCCCCCCCCCCCCAGGCCCAAAAGCTGGGGGCCCCCTGTATCTTGCATATCATGGATTTCTGTAAAATAACGCCCATTTATTATCAAATGTTTATAAAAAAAAATTATGAATTATCCCAAAATATAAATTGCCCCCCTTAAAGTAAACCCTGTATCCGCGCCTGAATGACTAAAACTGTGCTCACCAGATAAATCGACTGACCGGCTTTGAAAAAAGTTTTTATATTTAGGAAGGCTATAGGTTATTTAACATCACGCTACAACTAATACGAGCGGAGCATCTATGATAAATGTTGCAAAAACAGGGAAAACTTATTTCTTTTGAGAGCTTCCGTTGTCACACTCTCTCTAACCGTCTCTCTCTCTCTCATGTATCGCAGACGAAGTTGCGCGGGTCAGCTAGTAAATAATATTTCTGTCAGAATATATTTAGTATCCATATAAAATCTTTATTATACATGCGAAAGTTTGTTGTTTGTTTGTTACCTTTTCACGACTAAACGGCTGATAGGGTTGTATTAAAATTTGGCAAGGATATATATTATATCCTGGGGAAGGACATGGGCATCATTTTTAATCTGACACTTACACATCAAAATTGACCACGTGAACGAAGTCGCGAGCAACAGACTAGTACCTACTGTAATACATTTTAAAACAGTTGAATCATTTTGCAATTATTCATCCTAGCTAGCTGATATGTTTCGAACTCTGGTCCTTTACAGCATGTGCGAGATAACAGAAACAGCATGATAGCAAACACTACGTATATTCAAAGGCAAAAATCTAGGCAAATATTTATACGTTATGAAAAGGAAATTGAGCTTCTAAATTATTAATTATCCCAAAGCAATTAGTTTGGTATCCTTATTCCCTGAATAAAACTTAATTATTTTACTTAGAAATTAAAGTAGGTCAGTCTGAACCGTGACTGCCTCGTTGGTGTAGTGGTGGCTAGCGCTACCACTGAGTATGAGGTCCTGGGTTTGATTCCCAGGTCAAGTCAAGTGTTGTTGGGTTTCTCCATCAGGAATGTCTCAGTAGCAGCCACGAAACCTCGAATTGTGCCCGAATTGGTTGATGGGAATAGGCTCGCCCCCTATTACGTGGAACTTAAACATAACAAGCGAATAACTCTGTTCAGTCAGTTTAATGTCAGTGACTGTGAGAATAGAATAGAATATTCTTTAATATGTACACCAAACAAGTTACATTCATAAAAGAAAAATATTTCACATAGGCTGATACAATGGGCGGTCGTATAGCTAAAAGCGATCTTTTCAAGACGACCTTTTAATGCTTCCAGGTCCTATATCGAGTTCGTTCGTGAACCGCTGGGGCTGCCGCGCGGTGACGGTGGCGGGCGCGCTCCTCGCGTCGACGTGCGTGGTACTGTCGGCCTTCGCCAACAACGTGTTCACGCTCATCATCACCATCGGTGTCGGCACTGGCTTCGGCTTCGGGCTCATCTACCTCCCCGCCATTGTCAGCGTCACTGTGTGGTTCGAACGCTACAGAAGTCTTGCTACTGGTAATTTTTTAAATTTAAAATAAGTTGCGAAAATTGTATTATGAATTTAGAAACACAGTTTAAAGTTTGATGTTTGTCTTTCCAGGTATCGCAGTATGTGGATCAGGACTCGGAACATTTTTGTTCGCACCAATCACATCAATTTTAATTGAGACCTACGGTTGGCGCGGTGCTATGGCTATCATCGGTGCCTTAATACTGAACTGTGTGCCACTAGGCCTTATATTTAAACCCGTTCCCGAAATCCCGCAAACACCAGCAACAGAACCAATGCTGCCCAAAAAAGCTAAGTCTCCACTAAAAAGATCTCAAAGTACAGAACACGTCCTCAGAATTAATAATGGGAAAGTGGACGACAATGATATTGCAAGACTGACACTGTCCCAGCCTGCCTTAAACAAACCTCATGAACAAAAGCCGCCTCCCTCAAGGCAAGGCAGTGGGATCATGCAACGGCCGGACGTTTTGTATCAAGGCAGTATGACAAGTCTAGCCAGATTCAGATCAACGTCACCTGAAAGAGTATTCACCGCCTTCAGCACGAAAGAAGAACCAGAAGTGAAATGTGGCTGGTTGCCTTGCTCAACAGAATTCAAAGCAGCGCTTGGAGAAATGCTCGATATGACACTCCTCGTGGACCCAATATTTCTTTTATTCGCTGCTTCAAACTTTTTAACCAGTATCGGTTTTTATATACCGTATGTTTACACTGTACCAATGAGCGAATCACTAGGAATTGAGAATCCACCATACCTTATTTCCATAATTGGGGGATCAAACTTGGTGGGGAGGATAATTCTTGGTTACATAAGTGATAAGCCGTGGGTAAACCGCCTGCTGGCTTATAATGTGTGCCTTACAATCGCAGGCATTGGTATGTATATCGAATTGATATTCTTTAATAACCAAGGCTTTGATTGTATTCAAATGAGTATAAATATTGAATACTATATTGTTTTCAGGTACGGCAATGGCCATGGCCTGCTGGGAGTTCTGGGGTCTCGCTTTATATGCTACGACATTTGGCTTTTGCATCGGCGCCTATGTCGGACTGACCTCAGTCGTTCTTGTGGATCTATTAGGTATCGAGAAGCTCACAAATGCATTTGGACTTCTCCTACTATTCCAAGGAATTGCTTCTCTAATAGGACCACCATTTGCAGGTAAACTATCTACCAATTTGGCAACAGTACGTTCCATCCGCTTCAAACAAATATACAATTGTTATTTTCTGTCATGCAGGGTGGTTGTACGACACACTTAACTCGTACGCGCCAGGCTTTTACGTGGCAGGCGGTACGATATCGCTGAGCGGGCTGATTCTGTTCTTCATCCCCGTGATCGAGAGGAGGCAGCAGAGGGCGTGGGAGAACACGGCGCTGGAGCAGATATAGCAGGCCGGTGTGGGGGGCGCGCGGGGCGAGGGGGGCGAGGGGGGCGGGGGGGCGCGTGCCTGCCCCGTCATCGTGCTGTGCAGCCCCTCCACGCGCAGCGCCTCCAGCACCGACACCTACAGCAACAGGGTATACAAATCTACAATAATAGAGGAGAATAATTATTATGTTAGTGATGACGACGAGGACTTTGTAAATATCTCGGCGATGGATGAATGCGACGAGCGCTTCGATGAAGACTATCGAACCCATTCCAGAGGACGTGTTGTGTGTGCGTGCGAGATGTGTAAAGTTTAAGAAAAAAGGTGCAATATAAATCTATATACTTTCATCTATATATCCATTCGATTAATTTAAACTTTTATAATAATATGAAGTGCCGCTATAATATCTACGTTTCCTATTAATACAACCATAGATGTAAGTAGTTTTAAGTAGTAAGGTGTATAATAATAAAATATATCTATGTATAATGCAAATACTTATTATAATGATAGGTTTAATGTAAAAAGTACATAGTAGTCCTAATTTTCGAGAAGAAAGATGAGCGGACACATAAAATTTAACTTGGCTGTTATTTGGCACAATTAATGGACAATGAAATACAGTATCTTTGAGAAGTATCAACTAGTCGCGTGCTGTATTGTGTGCGTGTAATTTTACTCCATAATATAATGGCCTTACTGTGGACCAATCGTGGGTAGAATTTAATGTCATCAAAAGTACCTAGTAAAGGCATATTGTGCTTTTTGTAAATTTAGAAATAAATAATCAAATACATGATACGGCGGCTATTTCATTTTCTTGATAAGCTACTGTTTTCTTTTAAGTAGGAATCTTTTTCCACGTTGTGTTCAGTAGTATAATTTGTCGATTAGGACTTAGGTTCAATTCGGTTTCTCCCTTCACTAAAATATACATGTAATGTACATTTCGACTGAATTAGATAACCATACAATGTATCGTACTATGTAACTGGACTGCGCTGATATTCTTCGTACAAATCTTTTTCTCTTTGTATTATATTGTTGGCAATCTTGTAATCGTATGTAATACGGTTTCAAACATTATTTAATGTTACTATTATGTATACTATACATAAATATCTAAAATTATAATATATTTAAACTGTATGTGTCTTTTATATTTATATCCTGAACCTGCTAGTAAATAATTCACATCTATACACGATTAATTATAATCTATTTATAAATGCACTCTTGCAATAAATCACTGCACACATTAAGGAAATTTGTAATAGAAACATTAATCACATGTGCAATAAGACCTTCACAGTCGGACCTTCATTAAAACCTATAGGTATGCGGTAAATGTGCCATGGTATACCTATACCGTATATATGGACGTGCCTATAGGATTTTATGGCTATACGATTTAATATGAGTAACGTTATCTTATAGTAAGTAGTCTTACAAAAGGGCTTATAATTCGAATGTATTAACGGTTACATGCTTCAAGTAATGTTTGAAATTTTGAATAGCAGTGAAAAATTTACTTATTACCTACTTTTAGCTAAAACAATGTTGGTCCAGTTTTAATTTTCATAGAAAACCAGATTAGACACAACTTAGACCAAAATCTCCACACTTAGACACCTGCTGTGATACGACAGGTGATAACTAAACAGAATCCATATATCCAGTCCAAAAGCAACCCACCATGGCTGATTTTATCATAAAGTTAGCATCAGTTTTCCAAAGAAAAATAATATTTTGAGAAAAAGCAATTACCTAGTATCAAGAACATTCTTAGTATTTCACTCAATTAAAAAGGGATAAGAAGAAAAAAACCCATAAGCAATAACAGCAATTTATTGGGGCAAACAAGCTTAGTATGTACTTGGTTTATATTACCATCAAGTTAAGTTCTAGGTAACAATGTAGATTATATCAATTTACAGGCATTGAAATCTGAGTTTTTAATAAGCCACACATAAATACAAATGTAGAGAACTGTTTTAAACTGTCACGGTATAAAACTAAACTTATTTTGTCACTTACGGGATATCTTCCGTGATTGTTAATTGTATTTTTTTGGTTTTATTTTTGTTTTTTTTTTTATTGTTTTTTTTTATGGTTTTTTTGTTTGTTTTCTTTGTTTGTTTTCTTTGTTTTGTTTCTTTGTTTTGTTTATGGCACTTGCAACAGCGTCGAAATATCGGGAGCTCAAAACAATTAACAATCACGGAAGATATCCCGTAAGTGACAATATAAGTTTAAATGTAGAGTAGTATCATATCCTCCTACAAGTACAAAAACTTAATCTTTCTTGTTATAATTTTCGTCTTCACGTCCCGCCACGGCGGCGCCGGCGCACATATTAAACAATTTCCCGCGCACACGATCGTCAACCAGAAACAGTGCTACTGCTGTCAGCGCAGGCGCCACCTGAAAACAAAGGTAAGTCAACTGAATTACCTTCTGTGTATTCAACTAATATAATCAATCACTGCAAAGTTCTAGGTAACGAAATATATTGTTTAATTAGATCGTAATATTCAACATATAAGTAAGCAGACTTAGGTGTTGCTGAATATGGAACAGACTACCCTGAAAATATACTGATATCCACTGAAATCTAAACAATTATTTTCAGATATTTGTGATCGTAACTGATCATTATTTTAGAAGGAACCTTAAAATGCTGTAATTAGACATAGTAACATAGGGGAAAAAATTCAATGGATTTGCGATCTACATTCCTTTGATAAATTTGATTTTGCTGAATGAAGAAGTACAGAAGCTAGTCGATATACAGACTATGCAGTCAGAAATTTAAAAGAAAAAAGTTGGCAAGAATCATATGGTACTTACCTACACCTATGTATACGTATAAGAAACCGGCCAAGTGCAAGTCAGACTTGCGCTTGTATGGTTCCGTTTTATTATAGTGGTAACAGAAATATACTTTCTGAAATTTCAACTGTCTACCTATTACGAATCATCGTATACAGCCCGTTGACAGACAGATGCACGGACGGACGGACAACGGAGGTTTAGTAAAGAGCTAATATGCTGGCCCGCAGGCGCAGGTTCGCGCATTGGTCGGATGGCGTGAAAATAACTCTTCTCCGCGCATATTGCACGTCCATGTACACTTGCAGCCTGTGGGCGAATTACACGCACGCTTTCAGAGCGGTTTTGGGTCTGCCTCGCTACTGCAGCGCTTCAGGTATGTTCGCTTGGGCACGCACGGATTGCTTCTATGCGACCATGCGGAAGCGCTGCGCGTCTCTTGTACGCAGTGTGCGGGCCAGCTCCAATACCGTTCTGAGTATGATAGCAAACAGGTTGGACTGTCCTTATGTGCGCGCGACACTGTTGTGACAGACAAGTTACATAAGTGTCGCACACACGTAAGAGACTACTGTAATTATTTGATTTGATTATGTGAATGAATTTGAACTAATATTATTGATTTATCATATTTGTATAATTTATTTCGTATAATTACACATTTTGTAATTAATCTTTTAATGAGTTGATGATTTATTTGACATTTATTTATTTATAAATTCAGGATCGTTTGTGTATTTTGACTTGTTCATTTAATCTAGTTTATTCAATAATAATAATTTTAATGTACGTTCTTAATTCTGATATGTCAATAATTTATGTTTGTTTCTATTTTTGTTTTATATGGGTCTCGGACCTGAAATAAATGTTTTTATTTTTATTTATTTTAGTAATAGGGTGCCCTTGGTTACCCTTTGGGTACGGAACCCTAAAAATAGTTTTCGCAACAAGATAAACTTGCCCAAATAGAAACATCTAAAAACACATGCGTTAAATTAAGAATTATTAACATCCTCACACAGATTTATCATTTACAATCAAAGCGTCTAAAGAATGATAAGGATTTATTTGGCAGTATCCATCATATTCGCTCCGTGAGTCACAGATGAATTGGCATCTCATGAGTTGTGAACGCTGCACCATTACGCAACCACGTCACTTTTCATAAATACTTACGTAACGTTCGAGACGTACGCACTAACTTTCGATGCATCATTAACTAGGCGTGGGTTACACGAGTTCGTAATTATAGCGACTGTTTCACACCATCTAATTATTTTAGGCCGTAATTAACTTGAGTATATATCTTCTATCTCATGTTGAGTATGAATGTGGATGGCTATAAGAGTAGAGGAAGACCAAAGAAACGATGGATGGACTGTGTGAAGGATGATATATGGCTTGAAAGGAGGTGTCTGATGAGACGACGGTAATAGACAAGGATGGAAGAAGAAGATATGCTGCGCCGACATCAAATGAATTGGGATGAGAGCAAGAGAATGTTGATGATATCTGCTATCTCATCACCATACGCTCCTGCGTATTTTATATTATTATATTAGCTGTTATTAAATGATAAATGATAAATGATGTTTATTTTGCAAGTAGGTTTTTACAAACACTTTTACACGTCATTTTTTAAAACTAGATGGGGCCGGTGTTTCGTACCTGACTACTCTGAGAAGAAACAGCCGAAACAAACTCAGAGGTCATAGTCTCTTTTAAAGTCCAGACAATCTTGCTCAATTCACATGAGGACTATGCAGATTAGTGTCTGAGATGGTCTTTTGAAGAAAGAACCATACAGATTTGAGTGGACCTATCCAGTCAGTGCAAGCATTTGTCAGTTAACGCGTAGCTCGACTTATAACTCAAGGAGCTCAACGAAACGACGAACAATACCAAAGAAAGGACATTTGGGAAGGTCGCTTATAGTACTCAAACTGCCAGACAGTTGTGGGAAAAAAACAAACAAAATAAAAATGTGACCCACATGGTCCCCACATTCACAATAATCAAATAAAATTAATAACAAATTCTTTTCAAATGAATGTAAGTAAAAAAAAAAAAAAACACAAAAATCATTAAATGTCGCAATGATAATAAAATAAAAAAGTTAAATACTTAAAAAAATACTTAAAAAAAAATAATTAAAAAATAATTACTGTTAGGTCTGTTGTCTGTATGGTGTCGGACGTAAAGAATAGCGCCATCCCATATCTTCCCGTGGGTGTCGTAAGAGGCGACTAAGGGACTTACCAGAGAATGGGCAGCAGCGTTCTCTGTGCTTTTGTAACAACCGTACTGCGATCGCCAACCCGCCTGCCAAGCGTGGCGATTATGGCAAAAACCCCCCTTTAGGGAGGCCCATGTCCAGCAGTGGACGTCTTTCGGCTGAAATGATGATGATGATGACTGTTATATACTGCTCGTGGCTAAATAATGATGCGAATCGAATCCTCAAATACTTCAGCCACATTATTCGAAATGAACGCTCCATGGAACGACTTGTTGTCCAGGGACAAGTAGAAAGCAAGAGGTCACGCAGTCGATCACCTACGCGTTGGACAGGCCTTATAAAAGCTGCAACACAAACGTCCACAGTCCAAAGCTCCCGAGACGCTGAAGACCGCAACAAGTGGAGGCGCATCACAAGGGACATCATCCAAAGAGAAAAATTTATCATCTTCAACCACGATCATTCTGTCAAGAATGTACGACTGAGGAGGAGGAAATAATAACAGCCGCTCGGGTCGATCTTTAGGTTAAGTCGTGCTTGCCTAGGTTGGTCTGTGGATGGGTGACCACCCTTACATACCGAGTTTCCTCCGTGCCTCGGAAATCACGTTAAGCTGTTGGTCCCGGCTGTCATTTGTAGATCTTTAACAGTCGTTACAGTAGTCAATGGCCCAAAAAGTCTGACAACCAGTGTTACCAAGGGGTATCGTATTACCCAGTACTAACTGGGTTGTGGAGGTCAGATAGACAGTCGCTCCATGTAAAATACTGGTATTCAGGTGCATCCGGTTAGACTGGAAGCCGACCCCATTCAGGCACTGGGTAGTCAACTTTATAAAATGTTCAACGGTTGGAATGCCCCAGTGTCAAAATGTACATAATATAATCATGGTCACAATGTTTTAGTGACAAATGGTACACATCTCAAAATGCAAGTAAAAGGCTTATGTCCAAATGAATAACTGTTAAAAAGTTCAATTCTTGCTAAGTTATCCTATTACTTTAAACGAGCAATTCTTGTATATAAATATCTATATGTAATTGGTTTCTCAAGAACAGCTCTAACGATTTGGATAAAGTAGGACCTATGTATATTTAATAAAAATATAAAAAATATTTTATTTAATATTTATTTCGTATCGTTTTGAAATATTGGAATACATTGGTAGACCTAGTTAATGACCTTTATTCACTACTTAAGTGGCGGAGACTATAGTCATAATTTCTGTCCATCCTTGTAATATTAGACTAGCTTGGTAACAATGGCAAATATCACATCCCTATCCTTATATCCACATAGACAGCCGGTTTATATAACCACTAAACGCGTGTTCACGTTGACTATTATACTTTATGACACTTGTTCTATTGGACCAAAACACATTTTAACTCCTCTCCTTTTTAACCATACACATTTTGACGTTCATACTTTTTGCCACATAGACAGCCGGTCCGTACAGACATTTTGACCCCTGCACATTCCAACCGTTTAACATTTTGTCATGTTGACTACCCACCATGTTTTCTTGACCTTCTTATAGTCTTCCACATTCATCTTAACTCTTTTTTTGCGCCACACATGTGACGTCTACAATAATAATTAGGTACTATTGCATTGGTAAACCTTACCCAATGTATCCACATGGCCCACATGATGTAGGCTGCTGAGGGCAGAGGCAGTACATCCACATAAATCAACTGTGACATCACCATGCTTCCTCTGATCAGAGCGATGGGTGTCCAGCACAGTAGGTTCACCATCGTTATGACTGTTACGCTCTGGAATAACGGAAACAGATTATTTTCTTCCACCTATCACAAAGCAGCATGCAGCATGCTTTTAGCCAAGAATTTAGGAACGTATAGTCACGAAATTCATAAAATATTAGGTCTTCAGATTCTCGATCTACAAATTTCTTCCCACATAGCCTATTTTCATTCAATGGTAAAGTTAAAGAATATATTAAACTCACCCGAGTAAAATTCTGGTTCCTCATAGAACAAGGCAATTTTCTCTCCAACATACGCGCCCAAATAAGCATCATTGTCCTGAAAAATGTTACATATATTCAGACAATTCTAGCTTCATGTTTAATCCGTTTCCTTTGTCTACAGAAATTGGTTCAACTTCGACTGAGAACAATTAAAATTGTATCGTTGTTGATAGCTTCTGCTATACGTATGTAGGCACTAATTACATGCCACTATAAATCGAAGCTGTCTAAGTGTCTACTCCCAATGTGAATCGCTATTTAATTGACGTGACTAATTTGCATTAGGCACAAGTTAAGCCTCTCTGATTTAGTTCAGTTAGTTAACACTAGTCTACTTAATGCAAACGCAAATTGGTTTGAATAATTAATAACGATTGATAGTTATGTTGACCTACTTTGAAACATTAATTGATTTGATCATAAAAAACTTTTGTAAAGAAACTATTTATACTTACATGACGATAGCAGGCTTGACGCTTCGAAGAATAAAAATGGCCATGATAAAGTTCCTCTGCCAAGTCTCTGGTAACACCATATCGAAAGTGCACGACGTGCATTGGAAATCCAGCCCATACTTTCCCACTCCAAATAAAGGAGGAATACAGTAGAGGCAAGAAAAGAACACACAAAGACAAACATACAAGTAGTAGTGGTTCTTTTGTATCTGCCAACCTTGAAAAGAATGAAGCAAACATAATTTAGTATGATAATAAACCTACAACAGCATTAAATAAAGATTCACTTACCGTTAGTAACGTATTTTGCAACTACATATCTTTCAATGCAGACGTGAGTTAGGCATTCGACCTCGAACACTGCCAAAAACGTCTCCAAGAAAGCAAAAAGTTCACAAGAGAATGTTTCAAATCCGTACAAACTGAAAGGTCAGTACACTTACAGCCATTTTAAGATTAACAAAGAATCACAGTCCAGCGGGCCTAAAATAGCCGCTTAACAGAATCATAACATGAATCACGTTAAAAATTTAAAATTCCTTAAATGGTCTATATGGTTATGACATAAAGTACATTTACAGTACATTTTAAGAATTTAAATTTTTTAACGTGATTCATATTATGATTCTGATAAAGCAGCCAGTTTAGGCCCCCAGATTAAAAATACTTTAATGATGAAACATTAAAGAATAAAAAGCATTGACCTTGTGTATGAACATGGAAACAAAAGAAAACAAACAATGTTGCATTGAATGAACCCAGACAAAAGAGTTTGTAATACTGGTAATGTAAAGCAAATTAATCAGATACGTACTAATTTGCATTTTTGCTGCACAGGCTTCCCAGGGACCTTCACAATCTAAATGTATCACAAGGACTACATGAATAAACAAAGGGTATCAAAATACAAATAAAATGTTCCCTTCCAACTCACGTTTCAATGTATTTGACAAGCGGCAGGAGCGAAAACATCGGCACGATACGTCTGATACACGCTACCATGGTATAATTAGCCAGGTTACGATAACTGTCATCAAAACGAAGGTTTGAAAACAGAAGGGTTACACTTAACCATAAACTGAATATGACTGACAACAGGCCTGAAACGATAAGACATTATGGACTTAGACTTTAACGAAAATAAAGAAATCTTCAATCATATCAAAACGGACGTACACAGAACCAATGGGCAGTAATCCTGATAAGATTGAATTACCTGTTACAAAGAAGCCTTGTTGCAAAACGATTTTCTCATCATTAATAAATACTTCCTTCCAAACACAAATGTCTTTGTAATTCTCACTATATTTAACCAATGTCATCTTTAAACAATGGTCACACAAATAAATTACCTATGTCAAATATCAGAAATGGAAAGTACGTAAGTAGTCGAAGATTTTTTGAGATTTTAGATGTCTCCCTCCAGATTTACATTGGAGGTAAAAGATGTCAATATTAGGTGCACTATACGAGTCTAAAAGACGTGTGGCGGGACTTGTTACGATCCTGATGTATGCGAAACCTGAATCTCAAGTTGCATCTTGAATCCTCAACTGCTACACCAGTTATTTCATGCTCCGCCTCACCTATTGTTTTACTACAAGTACTTAGAAGTGAATGTACAACTGGGCAAACGACAACGCAGTTAAATGTTGGAGTTTTAAACACAAGTAGATCTGTTTGGAACTTAACTTTTATTATAAGCGTAAGGATATACATTTCAAATGTGTACAAAATTCTTTTATAGCATCATGTACCTCCACTGATCTTTTCTTGGGACGGCGTCATTTGAAATACCTCCGGTACCCTGAGGACTTGGAGGACTTAGAGTATGCTAGGACTCTCCGCCACCTTGCTAAGCTCTGTTGTACCGCTTGGCGCGTTCTGGTTGAAGCAGGGCATAATGTCTGCGCATGCGTCCAAGGAGTGCAGCGCGGAGTCTCTCGTCACCGGCAATAAAACATAGAACTGGAACACTTGTTGCTGCCTGCAAAATAAGAAAAGGTTAAATCAAACCGTAAACTAACTAGACTCAGATAAACTCGAGTCAAATCTCAGATCGATGAATAAGTTTTCTAACGAAAACAAAATGTTAAGCATGTTATTCGTACCTCTGAAGCAATGGGTGCAATTACCGCCAAAGCAGGTGGTACATGTGGTCTGTAACCATATATTAGTAATGGCAGCCACTGCCAACCAACCAAAATTGCAGACGGTATCCATAATGCTAACGTAGCTACACACACGGCGTGGATACTCTGGAAATAATATCAACTAGATAACTATAAAGTGCAACACGATACGTTAATTACACAGGCTAATTACAACTTCTCCACATATCTACCTACGAGTTCGTATGTGGAAAGATTTTCCATGAAATATCATGGAGATTCCGAGGCCAACAATACAAATTCTTAGGAATGTATTTGCCGAATTAATACATATTAACTTTACTCCTTATATCATCGGAGGACCGTATTTCTCGTACCCAAATATTTAGGACTAAGTACTAATTTATTTTTGTTTTTGGAAACAAATCTAGTTGCATCAAAATTAAATCATTAGTATAAGAAATGACTGAACAGCGTAAAATCTTTACCTGTGTCAGCCGCGTTTGTTCCTTTTGTTGTTCGCCTTTGTAGAATATTCTTTCCAATCGAACTGCCTTTCCCATATAGTAGAATCTGTTAACAATGCTAGACCCGGTTAAGTCATCTCATGTTATACTATTTTCAATGTGTACAAGGTATTTAAACAATATTCACTTACATAGCAATGACCGGTATCACTCCACATACAATGATGTAAGGAATGCTAAATCCCATGTGTTTAGCTCCAGAAGATAATGACGGCCAAAGGAACGTACAAGATGTTCCCGTGGGATCACAGGAATATTTTCCATAACCAAAAAGTGGAGGAGTGGCGAATATTACTGAATTAACCCAACTGAGGCCAACCAGCGACCAATAGAATCTTGTGTAAAGTGATCTTTCTGAAATATGAGCAAAAATTAATCGGATCAGAAACAGCTTTGGGAAAGCACTTTACATTATATTCAATTTACATGTACATACCACGTCTGTAGTACTTTGCTAATAAATATCGTTCCAAAACTGCCACAAATAAAGCAGTCATTTGAAAGACACCAAAGAATTGATTCAGAAATGCAAATAGTTGACAGCACGAAGGACCAAAGAGCCATCTATAACAATATTAATTTTGTAGTGGTATTGGATTAGCCTAGATATAATTATTGCCTTTAATTTGTAAAACATAGAATATTTACCTTTTTGCTACAGCTGATGATCCGGCAAATGGAAATCCAACGAGATTTCGGCCAAGTGACGCTGTGCACAGATTAAGTACCAGAATATGACTCCTAAACACGAGCAGGTGACTGTGGACGAATGTGGCAAAAAGCCAACCGTTGAGCAGCACCCCGCACACACCTATTGAATTATGACCCACATTAACATAATATATAATGAGAATGCACACTTCTCGAAATTTATGGATTCGCAACTTGTTTAACGTACTGAGTTATGATTTGGACGGGAATTGAACCAATTAATTATTAACTAACCGAATATAAAAAGGCAAGCTCCCAACAGCAGTTTGTAAGAACCATCGAAATAATACCACGGACACTCATCTTCGAGATCCTCAAACAAGGTTTGCATATCTGAGGATCAACCACTTGCTGTAATCACTGCGCGTCAGGCACCGTGGAAGATGTTCGGGTGATATTGATATTTATTGGGCATTTAGATTACTTTTACATAAATACAAACGTCCACGTAGTTGAAGTGGTTACAGAGACTGGTCAGGTTGTCGAACCACCGCGTAGGGACTCACTACAACAAAGGGAGTGGATCGGGTGACATTCTCTGACGCCACTTTGTGCGCGCCATCGAGGGCGTGAACGTGCCGTGTGTCCTGCTACCGTGAACAAGCTGATCTATCTCGAGACTCATAGCAATAAGTTGCTTGGCTATGTTTTCAATAACATACATTCATACACACGTTTTCGTCAACTTTATAACGTGTGTGCAAAGATATTGCTCATGTTAATAAAGAGTGTTTGCCTTTAATATCATTACCTAAGTATTGTATGTATGTAGGACATGTATTGGTCATCTTCTGTTTTGTTTTCTTAGCTATCTCATAAACTACTGCAATCAAAGATATGTATTATTGTCATCCATCATTAAGATCGTAAAACAGATTGGAGATCGCAGTCCCGGTGTTTTATGTTACTTGTTCAAAATTAATTGTCTTCAATAAAAAAATACCTGTTACACTCTTGGCAACACTATATATTTTTTATTAGACGTTAATGTCCCACTGCTGGGCAAAGGCCTTCTTCTTCCAAGAACTGTTTTCGTGCGCCACCTCGAACCAGCCAAAGCCATGCGCCGAGGATGGCCCAGAAAGAGGTGGGGAGATGGCCTGGACGCGCACTGCGATGGCTGGTTCGAGGCGGTGCACGAAACAATGAGTACATTATCATTACGAAGACAAAATACTTAAATTACCAAAATAAAACCTCTAATTTATTGACCATTTATGGAGGAATAAAGATCAGTAGGTACCTACTATTAAAAAAATATAGTTTTCGACGATAGACTAATGCAATAGAATTTCAACACACCTACACATACTTATAATGTTTATTACTTTTTCTTCAAGATTTACAGACACTAATAACTGTAAATCTAAATAGAGTTCGATGTTTGTTTATAAAAACAAATGTCCACCAAATGTATCTTTTAATTTAAAACTAAGTAATTTAATTGTAGTTTGTCGACCAATTAAATTAACCCACTAGCTAGACAAATGTCCCGGTAACAATGATACGCCATCACAGATGTTTTTGTATATTTAACCGGAGCACTGAGCTGTTAATATATTTCATTTTTACACTGATTTAAAAATAGTAATCAACCCGACCTATATTTATATCATAGACACATGAATATTTCCCAGATGTCACGTCCTCGTCTTTCACGCGCTTAGGACGAGCTCAGGTAACCGCTGAGTCGCGCGATACGAGAACGTCGAGCGACGCACACAACTCGTACGTAAATTACCTGATAATCTATACGTTATTGGCAACGCCCGTGAGGAATACGTCAGGTCCGTATACGTACTCCACGCGGCCGGCACACTTCTATCGGACTCAGTTAATTGCGGAGAAGATCGCGTACGTTTTTGGCGATGTTATACTTATAACCGATCATTGCCTAGCTGTTATCAAACTCGCTGATTTGTATATTCGCATTGAGCGCGCAGTGCAGTGCCGTCATCGGACGGGTCGCGGCAGGATGTTGTCGTTGGAGCAATTGTCGCAAATGGTGAAGGAACACCTCGGTCTGAGTGACTATATCGACGGCATACAATATTCGTGTAAATGGACCATCAACGAGTCGCCCTTAAGTGGCCGTGGCATAATCGCCACCGAAGACATTATGCCTGGAGAAGTGCTGTTTGTTGACCGGCCTCTCATCTACGGCCCTCGGGCTGGAACCGCCGTAGAACAAGGATGTACGGTGTGCGGCAAGCTAGACAGTGATACTTTTTATAAATGTTCAAAGTGTTCATTGTTGTTGTGCTCAGGACAGTGTCAGAATACAAACGTTCATTTTAACGACTGTGGTATTATGTCGCGCTGGAACGTCAACAAGCCCGACGAGGAAATTGATGCCAATGTACTATCTCGCGCATTAACTCCTGTTAGGGCTCTACTGTTAAATAATGACCAAAGGATATTCTTGGCTTCCCTTCAGGCGCACACTCTACCTCAACATGGAATTGAAATTCGGAACTTGAAGCAATATTACGAGATACCAGAAGAAGACGAGCAGCTGATGCTGCTGGCTTGTTGTGCTCTAGATACTAATGCATATCAAATTGCCACTCCGTACGGTAAAAAGGAAATGAGCATGCGTGGATTGTATCCTGTGTCAGGATTGATGAATCACAACTGTGTACCAAATACGAGATACTACTTCAACAGTGACCTACAGATGACAGTAAAAGCTGTGAAGCCTATACGAGCGGGAACAGAGATATTCTCTTGTTACTCTGGAATTTTATGGGGAACACCGGCTCGCCGGACCCACCTTTATAAAACAAAACATTTCCTGTGTAAATGTGATCGTTGTTCCGACCCCACTGAGCGAGGGACCCTCCTCGGTGCTCTAAAATGCTTCTCGACACAGTGTTCAGGATATTTACTTCCTATAGACCCTTTGAAGTCCTCAAGTGCTTGGCGGTGTTTACAGTGTGACATGCGAGTCCCCGACGAAAACGTCCGTGCTATACAGGGGGCCCTCGGAAGTCTCATGGGATCCTTGAACTTTGAAAGTGTACAAGAATTAGAAAGTTTTTTAGTTAATCGAATAACAAAATATGTTCCGAAGACAAATCAAATTGTGATCGACCTACAGTGTCGTTTGATATGGGCGTTCGGGGAGGTTGAAGGATACCGCTGGCACGGTAAGCTACTTTGTCAAAATTATTTTTAACTAACAATATGTTTAGATCTTCTGATGTTTTCCCAAAAATATTTGATTTAAAAAACAGAAAAAGAATAAATCATTCGTTTTTAGGTTAAGATCAAGCTAAATAATCTGATACAAAGATAGTTTATCGTTATCTCGTCTATGTTTTGAAACACCGTGTTTAGACATTGAAGTATTTAATTCTATGAAAACATAACTGAACTGAAAAATACTTTAGTAAGCAGTATTTTATAGGTAATGTGCAAGTTGCGAAATTAATCAATGATCGGGTTAAAGTGACGTCAGAGGCTCTCGATTGTTCCTTCAACTGTGACGATAAAGGCTTGCGGTGCTTAGTTTTGCAATAATTATATTCAGTTCAAGTACAGGTAACACTGTGGCTCTCGTTTAGAATGCGTCACTTCCTATAGTACGTCAGACAGTGCTATTAATGGCCGCCAACCTGCTGGCACCTGCCTTTAAAACGGGAAGCTGAACTGCCGATTACCTAATAGTACTAAGAGTATGACACTGAAGCGCCGCCGCGCCTAGTACGTAGGTACTTACATTTTATATTATGACTTACCTATGTAATACTTATAGGTACTAACATTAGTTTTTTAAGAACATTGTCAGTAACAAAATATGGATGGATACATACTTAGTCTGCAATAAATGTTTATAATAATAATATATACATATTTTAAGATTGATATACCTACTTAGTTTACGTTTCACTCAGGAACAGAGCTCTCGGTATATTGAGAAACAGAGCTCTCTACGGTAAGGGTAATTTGTTTTTAGACTGTTTTGATTCTAAGACCAATATAATTATGTGATCATGGAATACCTACTATAGGTAATCGTGTAGGTACAGATGTTTGCAAGAAAAAATCTGTACATGATTATGAAGCGGATGAAAATAAACATAGATATTGTCATCCGCTTACCGAACATTTCAATAATTTTATAATAAAACTGTAAAGAGATAAATGGCTTATTACATTCATTATCACAAGGAGACAAGTGCACTATGTACTTATTAATTCATTCGAATCAGACGGTTCCCAGGGCCGTGGCACAAGAATAGAGCTGCAGGATAACAAGGATTCAACCAATTATGTGACAACTACGTCCCGCGACATCTTTATATAATAATTGGGATACCTCTAGCTCTACCTATACTGGTCTTGAGTGCAACAGTTGCATTGAATTCTTTTGAACTTGACACAAAGGTCGAATTTCACCAATGTTTCACGAATAGCACATAAAAAACCGCGGCCAGTGTGTGTCTGAACATTAGTGACACTGACAGCTCTTAAACACGGTTTTGATGTGCTTATAGCATTCAGTTATATCAGTGAAATCGGGCTTAAGCATCCGTTACTCATTTAAGGACCTACACTACCTCAAATGGCTTATCATGATCCTTCGCTACGTCTATAATACTGCAGCATTAATTTTGAAATAAATATATGGTAAAGTTGAGGATTAATGTTAAGTTATGTGTTAATGTTTGGCGAAAACACGATACCATAAAATTTTCTCGATAGAAAAAAATCCCAAAGTTCTCTAAGCTCTAAACTGAACAATAAACCGCTGGCAAATATGAAATACTTCAAATTAGATCATGAAACTTTTTATACTAACTGAACTAACTATAAAGCAGGTCTTATGTTATTTATTTTTTTAGTCCAATCAATAGATTTTTTGTAAATCGCAAAAAACCACTCATTTCGCAATATTCGGCCCGAAGTGACTGACGTAACAACCACTTTGTAGCTCAAGCTCAAGCTGATTAGAACTTTATTCTAACAGTACCTATTTCAAACGAAGTTTGAACCACCACAAATAGAGTTGCTAATTTTAGGGTTAGACAGGGCCTTTTATGATTAATTACCTAATTACATAGTTAGGCACATCAATTGCACTGACTCAGTGCCACTGAGGTAGACTTTATTGCCGTAGTTTCTCCAAGTCCACCTTTAAGCAAAAGCAAAACAGTGGCAGTAAATTTTTGAAACTTGTGTGAGATAGCCAAACTTGTGACTTATTTTCATCCGAAAAGATTTCCAAGGGTCTCACAGTAAATGCCTACAATATCGTTAGACACACAGTGCATTCATAGATACACGTTTCAAATGCTTGAGATCGTAGACTGAAGAGAATTACCAATACGTAACCTTCTCATTTTTTTCCGTGTTGAACAGCCAATTATACCATTCTATTTACACATGTACCTAGCTCTACAAAAGGTAATGCTGCCCTTTAATACCTAAAACCGTGTAATACCTTTGCTTACTAAACGGGCAGCGGTTTAATATTTTCACAAGCACAACGTTAATTCAATAAACTTTTTCTTTATAATTTCTTTCTCTACGTGAAGTATTAGAACATTGCTAAATTATTGGTAAGTAAAAAAAGCAGCCTTTGGGGACTGCCCATAGAAGTGAAAACAAAAAGTACACAGGCCCCTCCCCAGTCGTACGTAGCACTGGTAATGCGCGGGCATACTTATGTGGTGCTACACCGTAGCGGATCGCCTACGAGTGCTACGAAGCGTGACTGCACGTTACGTCAAGTGACGATGGGTTCAATGTTTTTCATTCACCCAAAAAGTGCTCAACGCTCCTAAAAAAGTTTTCACTTCAAAAACAATAGGAAATTTAATCAGCAGCATTAGCAGATTGAATGACATGCTTTAATGTAGAAACTGTTACTGCAATAGATGCAATAGGCACCATTATAGTTAAAACTAGTATTTGCGTGGGTGCGCGAGCTGCGCGCAGCTCGCGTGTTGTCGTGTTCTTGAGAAGTATTCCTTACCATCATAAAATTTTGAGAATCCATAGGAATCCTTAAAATAATTGGAAAATCCGTTACAACTACCCCTATATCAGTATGAAAACCCTTAAAAACCCCTAAAACATTATAAAATTAATTTAAAAAAAAAACCTAATAATTTAAAAGTAAAAAACCTTACTTAAAAACTGAGACCAATTAAAAAAAAACAACCCTAAAGTTGCTTGTCGTCGCCCCTGAGTTACGCTTCACCCACTCGACCTTCGTTACGCTACGGAGGTCGCCGGCTTGCTTCGCTCGCCACCTCCCCCCTTCTCTCCACTCGGTCTCGCAGGTTCGCTCCACTCAGAACCTACCTACCACCAGACAGGTTTTGACGCCTACTATAATATTTGTTCAAACACATAATGGCTATCTCTGACCGTTACGAAGTTATAGCCCTTTTATTTTTAGGGGAGGTTGGGGAGGAAAGGATACCCTCCGTATACAAATTTCAACGCTCCTCAATAATAATTTATAGTAAAAATCACAAAGCCACTATGTGTCCTAGTTTCCGAGATACGATGGGGGGAGGGGTGAAAGGGGGGAGAGTGGGGAGTTTTTAAAAATGATTTTGACTAACGCGTTGCCCCTTTATATGAATCTGAAAAAAAAAATGATCAGTCTCTCAACTTCCGAGATCCGCCTAAAGGGGGGAGAAGGGGGACAAGTGGGTCAACTTTTGAAAACTGGTTTTTACTTTCCCGAGCCTCCTCTATACGAATCCGTAAAAAACAAAAAATACGGGTCTCTTAGTTTCCGAGATACGATAGAGGGGGGGGAGGAAGGGGGGTGAAAAGGGGAGGTTTGGCACTTTTCCCATACTCGCGGGAGTTACTTGTTTACGAATCTGTCAAAATATACCCCCCTCCCCATCCACCATCTGGGAGAACAATTATGTCAATGAGTGAGTCAGTCAGTGAGTCAGTGAGTGGTAATCGAGCTTTATATAATAGAACTAGTATTTGCGTGGGTGCGCGAGCTGCGCGCAGCTCGCGTGTTGTCGTGTTCTTGAGAAGTATTCCTTACCATCATAAAATTTTGAGAATCCATAGGAATCCTTAAAATAATTGGAAAATCCGTTACAACTACCCCTATATCAGTATGAAAACCCTTAAGAACCCCTAAAACATTATACAATTATTATTTTTTTTTAAACCTAATAATATAAAAGTAAAAAACCTTACTTAAAAACTGAGACCCATTAAAAAAAACATAACCCTAAAGTTGCTTGTCGTCGCCCCTGAGTTACGCTTCACCCACTCGACCTTCGTTACGCTACGGAGGTCGCCGGCTCGCTTCGCTCGCCACCTCCCCCCTTCTCTCCACTCGGTCTCGCAGGTTCGCTCCACTCAGAACCTACGTACCAACAGACAGGTTTCGACGCCTACTATAATATTTGTTCAAACACATAATGGCTATCTCTGACCATTACGAAGTTATAGCCCTTTTATTTTTAGGGGAGGTTGGGGAGTGAAGGATACCCTCCGTATACAAATTTAAACGCTCCTCAATAATAATTTATGGTAAAAATTAAAAAGCCGCTACGTGTCCTAGATTCCGAAATACGATAGGGAGAGGGGTGAAGGGGGGGAGAGTGGGGAGTTTTGAAAAATGATTTTGACTAACTCTAGGCCCCTTCTTACGAATCTGAAAAAAAAAATGTTCCAAGTCTTTCAATTTCCGAGATCCGCCTAAAGGGGGTGAAAAGGGGGGCAAGGGGGGCAAGTATAAAAACTGGTTATTACTTTTCTGAGCCTCCTCTATACGGATCTAAAAAAAAAATACGGGTCTCAATTTGTTCAAACACATAATGGCTATCTTTGACCGTTACGAAGTTATAGCCCTTTTATTTTTAGGGGAGGTTGGGGAGGGGAGGAAATGGTATACAAATTTTTAATTTATAATAGTTTTAGGTAAGAATTAAAACATTTTTCAGTAGAAAAAAAAGGGGTGAAAAGGGGGGGGTGAAGGGGGGGAGAGTGGGGATTTATGAAAAATGACTTTGACAAACGCCTTGCCCCTTTAAAAGAATCTGAAAAAAAAAAATGTTCCAAGTCTCTCAATTTCCGAGATCCGCCTAAAGGGGGGAGAAGGGGGAAAAAGGGGTCAATTTTGAAAACTGGTTTTTACTTTTCCGAGCCTCCTCTATACGAATCCGTAAAAAACAAAAAATATGGGTCTCCTAGTTTCCGAGATACGATAGGGAGGGGGAGGAAGGGGGGTGAAAAGGGCAGGTTTGGCACTTTTCCCATACTCGCGGGAGTTACTTGTTTACGAATCTGTCAAAATATACCCACCTCCCCATCCACCATCTGGGAGAACAATTATGTCAATGAGTGAGTCAGTCAGTGAGTCAGTGAGTGGTAATCGAGCTTTATATAGTATAACTAGTATTTGCTTGGGTGCGCGAGCTGCGCGCAGCTCGCGTGTCGTCGTGTTCTTAAGACGTATTCCATACCCTTATAAATTTTGAGAATCCATAAGAATCCTTAAAATAATTGGAAAATCCGTTACAACTACCCCTAAATCAGTATGAAAACCCTTAAGAACCCAAACATTCTAAAAAACTAAATCAATAAAAAAATGAGAATTCATTAGAATCGTTAAAAGCTGAGTTACGCTTCACCCACTCAACCTTCGTTGTTCACTGAACCTACCACCACCGGACAGGTTTCGACGCCTACTATAATATTTTTTCAAACACCCAATGGCTACCTCTAACCGTTACGAAGTAACAGCCCTTTCAATTTTAGGGGAGGTTGGGGAGGGGAGGATACCTTCCGTTTACAAATTTAAACGCTCCTCATTAATAATTTATAGTAAAAATCAAAAAGCCGCTACGTGTCCTAGTTTCCGAGATACGATGGGGGGAGGGGTGAAGGGGGGGAGAGTGGGGAGTTTTGAAAAATGATTTTGACTAACGCGTTACCCCTTTATATGAATCTGAAAAAGAAAATGTTCCAAGTCTCTCAACTTCAGAGATCCGCCTAAAGGATGGAGAAGGGGGACAAGGGGGGCAACTTTGAAAACTGGTTATTACTTTCCCGAGCCTCCTCTAAACGAATCCGTAAAAAGAAAAAAATACGGGTCTCTTAGTTTCCGAGATACGATAGGGAGGGGGAGAAAGGGGGGCGAAAAGGGGAGGTTTGGCACTTTTCCCATACTCGCGGGAGTTACTTGTTTATGAATCTGTCAAAATATACCCCCCTCCCCATCCACCATCTGGGAGAACAATTATGTCAATGAGTGAGTCAGTCAGTGAGTCAGTGAGTGGTAATCGAGCTTTATATAATAGAAAGAACTAGTATTTGCGTGGGTGCGCGAGCTGCGCGCAGCTCGCGTGTTGTTGTGTTCTGAGAAGTATTCCTTACCATCATAAAATTTTGAGAATCCATAGGAATCCTTAAAATAATTTGAAAATCCGTTACAACTACCCCTATATCAGTATGAAAACCCTTAAGAACCCCTAGAACATTCTAAAAACCAATTTAAAAAAAATATTACCTATAAAAAAAACCTTATTTAAAAACTCAGTCCCATAAAAAAAACACTACCCTAAAGTTTGCTTGTCGTCGGCCTGAGTTACGCTTCACCCACTCAACCTTCGTTACGCTACGGAGGTCGCCGGCTCGCTTCGCTCACCACCTCCCCCCTTCGCTCCATTCGGTCTCGCAGGTTCGCTCCACTCAGAACCTACCACCACCGGACAGGTTTCGACGCCTACTATAATATTTGTTCATGCACCCAATGGCTATCTCTGACCGTTATGAAGTTATAGCCCTTTTATTTTTAGGGGAGGTTGGGGAGGGGAGGATACCCTCCGTTTACGAATTTAAACGCTCCTCATTAATAATTTATAGCAAAAATCAAAAAGCCGCTACGTGTCCTAGTTTCCGAGATACGATTGGGGGAGGGGTGAAGGAAGGGAGAGTGGGGAGTTTTGAAAAATGATTTTGACTAACTCTAGGCTCCTTCTTACGAATCTGAAAAAAAAAATGTTCCAAGTCTCTCAACTTCCGAGATCCGCCTAAAGGGGGGAGAAGGGGGATAAGTGGATCAACTTTTGAAAACTGGTTTTTACTTTTCCGAGCCTCTTCTATACGAATTTGAAAAAAAAAATGTTCCAAGTCTCTTAAATTCCGAGATCCGCCTTAAGGGGGTAAAAAGGGGGGCAAGGGGGGCAATTTTGAAAACTGGTTTTTACTTTCCCGAGCTTTTTCTATACGAATCTGAAAAAAAAAATGTTCCAAGTCTCTCAACTTCCGAGATCCGCCTAAAGGGGGGAGAATGGGGAAAAAAGGGTCGATTTCGAAAACTGGTTTTTACTTTCCCGAGCCTCCTCTATACGAATCCGTAAAAAAAGAAAAATACGGGTCTCTTTGTTTCCGAGATACGATAGGGAGGGGGAGGAAGGGGGGTGAAAAGGGGAGGTTTGGCACTTTTCTCATACTTGCGGGAGTTACTTGTTTACGAATCTGTCAAAATATACCCACCTCCCCATCCACCATCTGAGAGAACAATTCTGTCAGTGAGTGAGTCAGTCAGTGAGTGGTAATCGAGCTTTATATAGTATAACTAGTATTTGCGCGGGTGCGCGAGCTGCGCGCAGCTCGCGTGTTGTCGTGTTCTTGAGAAGTATTCCTTACCATCATAAAATTTTGAGAATCCATAGGAATCCTTAAAATAATTGGAAAATCCGTTACAACTACCCCTAAATCAGTATGAAAACCGTTAAGAACCCCTAAAACATTCTAAAAACCAATTTAAAAAATATTACGTATAAAAAGCAAATAAAATTAAAGTAAAAAACCGTATTTAAAAACTCAGACCCATTAAAAAAAACACTACCCTAAAGTTTGCTTGTCGTCGCCCTGAGTTACGCTTCACCCACTCAACCTTCGTTACGCTGCGGAGGTCGCCGGCTCGCTTCGCTCGCCACCTCCCCCCATTCGCTCCACTCGGTCTCGCAGGTTCGCTACACTCAGAACCTACCTACCACCAGACAGGTTTCGACGCCTACTATAATCTTTTATCAAACACATAATGGCTATCTCTGCCCGTTACGAAGTTATAGCCCTTTTATTTTTAGGGGAGGTTGGGGAGGGGAGGAAACCCTCCGTTTATAAATTTAAACGCTCCTCATTAATAATTTATAGTAAAAATCAAAAAGCCGCTACGTGTCCTAGTTTCCGAGATACGATGGGGGGAGGGGTGAAGGGGGTGAGAGTGGGGAGTTTTGAAAAATGTTTTTGACTAACGCGTTGCCCCTTTATAAAAATCTGAAAAAAAAAAGTTCCAAGTCTCTTAACTTCCGAGATCCGCCTTAAGGGGGTGAAAAGGGGGCCAAGGGGGGCAATTTTGAAAACTGGTTTTTACTTTCCCGAGCCTCCTCTATACGAATCTGAAAAAAAAAAAACTTCCAAGTCTCATAACCTCTGAGATCCGCCTAAAAGGGGTGAAAAGGGGAGCAAGGGGGGCAACTTTAAAAACTGTTTATTACTTTTCCGAGCCTCCTCTATACGAATCCGTAAAAAAAGAAAAATACGGGTCTCTTTGTTTCCGAGATACGATAGAGAGGGGGAGGAAGGGGGGCGAAAAGGGGAGGTTTGGCACTTTTCCCATACTCGCGGGAGTTATTTGTTTACGAATCTGTCAAAATATACCCCCCTCCCCATCCACCATCTGGGAGAACAATTATGTCAATGAGTGAGTCAGTCAGTGAGTCAGTGAGTGGTAATCGAGCTTTATATAATAGAACTAGTATTTGCTTGGGTGCGCGAGCTGCGCGCAGCTCGCGTGTCGTCGTGTTCTTGAGACGTATTCCATACCCTTATAAATTTTGAGAATCCATAAGAATCCTTAAACGAACTGGAAAAACCGTTACAACTACCCCTAGATCAGTATGAAAACCCTTAAGAACCCGTAAAACATTGTAAAATTAATATAAAAAAAAACCTAATAAAATAAAAGTATAAAACCTTACTTAAAAACTGAGACCCATAAAAAAGCAGTCCCTAAAGTTTGCTTGTCGTCGGCCTGAGTTACGCTTCACCCACTCAACCTACCTACCACCAGACAGGTTTCGACGCCTACTATAATATTTGTTAAAACACCCAATGGCTATCTCTAACCGTTACGAAGTTACAGCCCTTTCAGTTTTAGGGGAGGTTGGGGAGGGGAGGAAATGGTATACAAATTTTTAATTTCAACGCCTCTCAATAGTTTTAGGTAAGAATTAAAACATTTTTCAGTAGAAAAAAAAAGGCGTGAAAAGGGGGGGGGGGGGTGAAGTGGGGGAGAGTTTTTCGAAAAATGAATTTGACTATCGCGTTGCCCCTTTATATGAATCTGAAAAAAAAAATGTTCCAAGTCTCTCAACTTCCGAGATCCGCCTAAAGGGGGGAGAAGGGGGAAAAAGGGGTCAATTTTGAAAACTGGTTTTTACTTCTCCGAGCCTCCTCTATACGAATCCGTAAAAAACGAAAAATACAGGTCTCTTTGTTTCCGAGATACGATAGGGAGGGGGAGGAAGGGGGGCGAAAAGGGGAGGTTTGGCACTTTTCCCATACTCGCGGGAGTTACTTGTTTACGAATCTGTCAAAATATACCCACCTCCCCATCCACCATCTGGGAGAACAATTATGTCAGTGAGTGAGTCAGTCAGTGAGTGGTAATCGAGCTTTATATAGTATAATAACTAGTATTTGCGTGGGTGCGCGAGCTGCGCGCAGCTCGCGTGTTGTCGTGTTCTTGAGAAGTATTCCTCACCATCATAAAATTTTGAGAATCCTTAGCAATCCTTAAAATAATTGGAAAATCCGTTACAACTACCCCTATATCAGTATGAAAACCCTTAAGAACCACTAAAACATAAAATTAATTTAAAAAAAAATCCTAATAATATAAAAGTAAAAAACCTTACTTAAAAACTGAGAACCATTAAAAAAAACATAACCCTAAAGTTGCTAATCGTCGCCCCTGAGTTACGCTTCACCCACTCGACCTTCGTTACGCTACGGAGGTCGCCGGCTCGCTTCGCTCGCCACCTCCCCCCTTCTCTCCACTCGGTCTCGCAGATTCGCTACACTCAAGACCTACCACCACCAAACATATTTGTTCAAACACCCAATGGCTATCTGTAACCGTTACGATGTTACAGCCCTTTCAATTTTAGGGGAGGTTGGGGAGGGGCGGAAAGGGTGTACAAATTTCAACGCCCCTCAATAATAAGTACACTAAAAATCAAAAAGCCGCTACCTAAAAAAAAAAATGTTCCAAGTCTCTTAACTTCCGAGATCCGCCTTAAGGGGGTGAAAAGGGGGGCAAGGGGGGCAACTTTGAAAACTGGTTTTTACTTTCCCGAGCTTCTTCTATACGAATCTGAGAAAAAAAAATGTTCCAAGTCTCTTAACTTCCAAGATTCGCCTTAAGGGGGTGAAAAGGGGGGCAAGGGGGGCAACTTTGAAAACTGGTTTTTACTTTCCCGAGCCTCTTCTATACGAATCTGAAAAAAAAAATGTTCCAAGTCTCATAACCTCTGAGATCCGCCTAAAGGGGGGGAGAAGGGGGGCAAGGGGATCAACTTTGAAAACTGGTTTTTACTTCTCCGAGCCTCCTCTATACGAATCCGTAAAAAACGAAAAATACGGGTCTCTTTGTTTCCGAGATACGATAGGGAGGGGGAGGAAGGGGGGCGAAAAGGGGAGGTTTGGCACTTTTCCCATACTCGCGGGAGTTACTTGTTTACGAATCTGTCAAAATATACCCACCTCCCCATCCACCATCTGGGAGAACAATTCTGTCAGTGAGTGAGTCAGTCAGTGGTAATCGAGCTTTATATAGTATAACTAGTATTTGCGTGGGTGCGCGAGCTGCGCGCAGCTCGCGTGTTGTCGTGTTCTTGGGAAGTATTCCTTACCCTCATAAAATTTTGAGAATCCATAGGAATCCTTAAAATAATTGGAAAATCCGTTACAACTACCCCTATATCAGTATGAAAACCCTTAAGAACCCCTAAAACATTCTAAAAACTACATCAATAAAAAAAAAAATATACGAATTCATTAGAATCGTTAAAAGCTGAGTTACGCTTCACCCACTCGACCTTCGTTACGCTACGGAGGTCGCCGGCTCGCTTCGCTCGCCACCTCCCCCCTTCTCTCCACTCGGTCTCGCAGGTTCGCTCCACTCAGGACTTACCACCACCGGACAGGTTTCGAAGCCTACTATAATATTTGTTCAAGCACCCAATGGCTATCTCTAACCGTTACGAAGTTACAGCCCTTTCAATTTTAGGGGAGGTTGGGGAGCTGAGGATACCCTCCGTATACAAATTTAAACGCTCCTCAATAATAATTTATGGTAAAAAACAAAACGCCGCTACGTGTCCTAGTTTCCGAGATACGATGAGGGTAGGGGTGAAGGAAGGGAGAGTGGGGAGTTTTGAAAAATGATTTTGACTAACGCGTTGCCCCTTTATATGAATCTGAAAAAAAAAATGTTCCAAGTCTCTCAACTTCCGAGATCCGCCAAAAGGGGGGAGAAGGGGGAAAAAGGGGTCAATTTTGAAAACTGAGTTTTAGTTTTCCGAGCCTCCTCTATACGAATTCGTAAAAAACGAAAAATACGGGTCTCTTTGTTTCCGAGATACGATAGGGAGGGGGAGGAAGGGGGGTGAAAAGGGGAGGTTTGGCACTTTTCCCATACTCGCGGGAGTTACTTGTTTACGAATCTGTCAAAATATACCCACCTCCCCATCCACCATCTGGGAGAACAATTATGTCAATGAGTGAGTCAGTCAGTGAGTGGTAATCGAGCTTTATATAGTATAACTAGTATTTGCGTGGGTGCGCGAGCTGCGCGCAGCTCGCGTGTTGTCGTGTTCTTGGGAAGTATTCCTTACCCTCATAAAATTTTGAGAATCCATAGGAATCCTTAAAATAATTGGAAAATCCGTTACAACTACCCCTATATCAGTATGAAAACCCTTAAGAACCCCTAAAACATTCTAAAAACTACATCAATAAAAAAAAAAAATATACGAATTCATTAGAATCGTTAAAAGCTGAGTTACGCTTCACCCACTCGACCTTCGTTACGCTACGGAGGTCGCCGGCTCGCTTCGCTCGCCACCTCCCCCCTTCTCTCCACTCGGTCTCGCAGGTTCGCTCCACTCAGGACTTACCACCACCGGACAGGTTTCGAAGCCTACTATAATATTTGTTCAAGCACCCAATGGCTATCTCTAACCGTTACGAAGTTACAGCCCTTTCAATTTTAGGGGAGGTTGGGGAGCTGAGGATACCCTCCGTATACAAATTTAAACGCTCCTCAATAATAATTTATGGTAAAAAACAAAACGCCGCTACGTGTCCTAGTTTCCGAGATACGATGAGGGTAGGGGTGAAGGAAGGGAGAGTGGGGAGTTTTGAAAAATGATTTTGACTAACGCGTTGCCCCTTTATATGAATCTGAAAAAAAAAATGTTCCAAGTCTCTCAACTTCCGAGATCCGCCAAAAGGGGGGAGAAGGGGGAAAAAGGGGTCAATTTTGAAAACTGAGTTTTAGTATTCCGAGCCTCCTCTATACGAATTCGTAAAAAACGAAAAATACGGGTCTCTTTGTTTCCGAGATACGATAGGGAGGGGGAGGAAGGGGGGTGAAAAGGGGAGGTTTGGCACTTTTCCCATACTCGCGGGAGTTACTTGTTTACGAATCTGTCAAAATATACCCACCTCCCCATCCACCATCTGGGAGAACAATTATGTCAATGAGTGAGTCAGTCAGTGAGTGGTAATCGAGCTTTATATAGTATAACTAGTATTTGCGTGGGTGCGCGAGCTGCGCGCAGCTCGCGTGTTGTCGTGTTCTTGAGAAGTATTCCTTACCATCATAAAATTTTGAGAATCCATAGGAATCCTTAAAATAATTGGAAAATCCGTTACAACTACCCCTTAATCAGTATGAAAACCCTTAAGAACCCCTAAAACATTCTAAAACCTAACTCAATAAAAAAAAAGTAAAAAAAAAAAATTCATTAGAAACGTTAAAAGCTGAGTTACGCTTCACCCACTCAACCTTCGTTACGCTAAGGAGGTCGCCGGCTCGCTTCGCTCGCCACCTCCCCCCTTCGCTCCACTCGGTCTCGCAGGTTCGCTCCACTCAGAACCTACCTACCACCAGACAGGTTTCGACGCCTACTATAATATTTGTTCAAACACTTAATGGCTATCTCTGACCGTTACGAAGTTATAGCCCTTTTATTTTTAGGGGAGGTTGGGGAGAAGAGGATACCCTCCGTATACAAATTTAAACGCTCCTCAATAATAATTTATAGTAAAAATCACAAAGCCGCTACGTGTCCTAGTTTCCGAGATACGATGGGGGGAGGAGTGAAGAGGGGGAGAGTGGGGAGTTTTGAAAAATGATTTTGACTAACGCGTTGCCCCTTTATATGAATCTAAAAAAAAAAATGTTCCAAGTCTCTCAATTTCCGAGATCCGCCTAAAGGGGGGAGAAGGGGGAAAAAGGGGTCAAATTTGAAAACTGGTTTTTACTTTTCCGAGCCTCCTCTATACGAATCTGAAAAAAAAAATGTTCCAAGTCTCTTTGTTTCCGAGATACGATAGGGAGGGGGAGGAAGGGGGGCGAAAAGGGGAGGTTGGGCACTTTTCCCATACTCGCGGGAGTTACTTGTTTACGAATCTGTCAAAATATACCCACCTCCCCATCCACCATCTGGGAGAACAATTATGTCAGTGAGTGAGTCAGTCAGTCAGTGGTAATCGAGCTTTATATAGTATAATAAAGAGACTTTACCTTGGCCAGAGACTAAGAGTTGTCGTACAATGTGGCAATGCCGCAAGTCTCTTGGGTATATTATCAGCCGTCAGCGTTGAGGAGGGGTTTTTTGATGCCCTTTTATAGTTTGTTGTAAAATGGGAACAGTAGCGGTTCCTTACGAATTTCAAAATTACATTACCACTCGAAAAAATCATCCATAATGTAATAGCACAAAGACTTCCAACTCCACTGCTCTGATTAATAAATACCTCATGTTAGTATTAACCGGTCGCTGCTACTTGCCAATATGTAAACATCCTGGTCTTGAATATCTTACTGTTGACGTAAAACAGTGTAGGTAAGTTCCTAATGATAATTATACTTACGTGAGTATAGACAGTAGGAACATCGACCCACTTATATAAAGCAACGTTTATAAAAAACGCAGCCATTGAAAATTGTTATTATAACAGTTTTTTTTGCTGACATGACATGGGAATGAAAGCAAAAACACAAAGCTGACGCAGCCATTACTCAAACAGCTCACGCTATCAGATCACGCTAACGGACGACAAAGGAAATGGTTTGCTGTGGACTGCACAGCAAACCATTTTACTTACTGGGAAACTACGTTGATTTTGTGTAAAACTGTAAACAAAGAGTAGGTTGAGAAGGCTAAAAAATAAGTTGAATAAAACATATAATAAGTAACACTCAACATTATATTGGAGTGTTATCAACACTGTGACTGTGATGGCATGCTACCATTAGGTGTTTTGTTTGTAATCGACCTTAAGCTAACAAACAATTTATTTTACAAACTGCACACTGAAAGCTTTCAAGTACCTACGCAATCCACGATTGTTCTCCGGCTACAAATGCGAACGGTTTTTATTGATAGTTAAACATTCCGACTCGGCTTTTAGGTCGCGACGTGCAATAGTAAACTAAACATAAATCGCTAAACCGACGTACATTACGTCAGATTCGACACGTGAGCTGGCTCCATGGAACAGATGAGATTTATTATTTCCAGTGGCTATTTTCATAGCAGGTCATGTACATCGAAGTCGGTGGATTGGCGGCGTCAGTCAGCCGCGGCGCGCTGCTCCACGCCATGCCTTCCAGCGCACTACCACTCCAGTGGCAGACCCGACATGGCGCATCCAGCTGCCGAAGAAATGCCACTGTTGACGGCATACCTAGAAGAACCTACACAACCCATCTGGACCATCAAACGATCCGACCTCGGAGGAAGAGGATTATTCGCCTCTCAGAAAATCAAGAAAGGAACCCTCATCTTCAAGAACAAGCCACTGGTGGTAGCTCCTCGAGCTGACCGCGCTGGGGACACGTACTGCACCGTCTGTTACCGTGTCAGTGATTCGTGCTACGCTTGTGAACGATGTTCCCTGATGATCTGCTCCGAAGACTGCAAAACATGTGAAGGTCACGACGCAGAATGCAACTTCATTACAAACAATTGGAAGCTAAAGCCTGATTGCGACGGATATACAGGATTGCTCGCGCGAATGCAGATTTATTTGTGTTTTTTACTTTTATCGAAAGAACACAAGTTACTGCTATCTATCTTACAAAGCTGCACCATTGATACAAAATTCGAAGAGCTTGAAATACTGTGTACGAAGTATGAAATACCAGAGGATCAGATCTCATTCATTAAATTAGTTCAATCTATTATTAAAATTAACTCCTTCAGGATTGCCAACAACCCGCTTGACAGGAAAATACCTTTACGGGGACTGTTCCCATTATCAGCGTTCCTAAATCACAGCTGTGTGCCAAATACTAGAAATGTGTTCAACATCGACTACACTATGGCAGTTTACGCTACGAGGGACATCGAAGTCGGAGAAGAGATCCTGACGTGCTACACAGGACTTCTATTGTGTACGCCAGCTAGAAGATGTCATCTATATAAAACCAAACATTTTTGGTGCAAGTGTGAACGGTGTAAAGATACTACAGAGATGGGAACTAAACTGTCGGCACTGAAATGTTTCAACAAGGAATGTGTGGGGATTCTGCTTCCGACGTCTCCTTTGGACCCAAGAGTGGAGTGGTGTTGTGACAATTGTGCTACTAGAACCCCTCCGGACGAAATATGTACGATTCAGAGCATTTTAGGAAGCTTGGTTGGTTCCCTAGACCTGGATGACCAATTCCGCCTAGAAGCGGCTATCCTGGCAAGATTAGCTAACTTTATACCATACTCCAATCATATCTTCATCGACTTGCGATTGAGATTAGCACTGAAAATCGGATTTACTGAAGGACTGAAACTTAACGGTATCTATTGAATATAAACTTAATTTGCTTTCAATGTAATAAAATAAATAATACCGATTATAAATTAAACTAATAACCTGATGTAACAAGAAACGCTGATTAAACAACAAGCACAATTAACATAATAACGCTGGAATCTTGAAGTAATATCGTCTCATAACAAATTATAGCATTAATAGGTTATACTGCAACCTTTTCCGTGAGCGATGTTTCTTTTGTGGTGATTTGCTAATCATTGCTAATAACATATCAACAAACACATGTAAACGGTGCCCACACTACACAGGGGCCCTACTCTCTAACGTTTCGTACGTATATTCGGATCTATCCGTCTCTCTCGTGCACGTCTGTAGATGAGTGCGAGTGAGAGAAACGAATAGATCCGAATATACAGACGAAACGTTAGAGATTAGGGCCTCACGTCCTGTCACAAAGATCAATCATTCGTGAAAATCTTTTTGTTTTAGATTTATTAATGAACTAAGATGACACAAAGACTTCTCCTAACACAAAAATATAGCATCAAAATGATCATCCACATAGGTAATTATAATTAACCACTTCTCAAAATGTGTCGTTCCGCAAGACCGCTGCAATTAACTATCCTGTGCGAAACTCGGTTATCTTATATCGTAGTCAGTAAGCTTGGCAAGTGTCTTTGCGTATGCGAGCAAGTAGGTAGTATACATAGAAGATACGCAATACTCGTATAGTTGAAATGATTGGTCACGATTGATGCTAAAATTATAAATGCATCATGTGCGTGTGAACTGACCGGGACCATACTGGTATTTCGCAAATAAAAATAGTAGGATTTAGTAGAAGTCCTAAAACAATTGTAGAACAAATTTGGGAATTTGCAGTCAAATATTTCAAAAACTACAGCCCTTAAAGTGTGGTCCCTCAGTCCTCACAGACCATCAGCCAGATCTCGGAAAGTATCTGAAAAATTAAAGTTTTGTGTGTACAGACATTTAGTAAAGAATTTATGCATCTGCTCTCGACCTCATAGATACTGCCTCCTGTACTCCTTGGTATTACCAGGAAGGAATTAACCAATACATAGAGACTTAGAACGCACCCATAAAATGCCTTTTTACTTAAGTTTAACCCTGGGTATTCATTCGCTGGTTAGAGCCAGAAATTACCTTATTGCTCTAATTTTGCGGCTGTCGACCTTATAGATACTGCTTGCCTCCTGTACTCCTGGTATTACCAGGAAGAAATTAATCGATACGTAGAGGCTTAGAGCGCACCCATATAAGGCCTTTTACTTAAGCTTATCCCTGGGTATTTATCGATGGTTAAAGCGCATCCAGAAATTATCTTCTTGCTCTACTTTTGCGGATTATCACTATTATCAGTCAACAAAGATGCTGGCAGCATCTTTGTTGGGCTTTTTACCCGCGCCATAACGCAACGTACTTACGAATTATCCGAAGATTAAGAGATTTATGTGTGAGACACTGGAGTGTTCTATCCACACTTCTATACTAATATTATAAAGAGGTAACATTTGTTTGTAAGTTTGTAAGTTTGTATGTAGGGGGTAATCTCCGGAAGTAATGAACCAATTTTAAAAATTGTTTCTCTGGTAGAAAGCTACATTATTCGTGAGTGCTATAGGCTATATTTTATTCCCGTGGGAACGGGAACTACGCGGGTGAAACCGCGGGACGTCAGCTAGTATTTGATAAAAGTGCATTTCGAAACAAGAACAAAAGTTCTTTTTATTCGCTATTCATTTATTTTTAACTTAACAAAAACAAACCGAATTGAATCGGTGAATCATTTGTTTTCATCACATGTCAGAATCGTTTTAGCGCAAGTAGTAGTAATAGCTTTAACGGTTTCTGTCAAGGTAAAAGAAAATCTTTACACCTTATTTTCACTTTCAGTTAGTTTCTGAAATTCAGACTTATGGTTTTTCAATCGATATCATGGTTTGACATCTTATGTCTGTTCCCAAATGACCCTAAGCCCTAGACTGATAAAAATAAAACATGTTAATATGAGTATTAAGGTCGGTTTTACCCAAAATTTTCGAATCAAAATCAGTAAAACTGAACTGTAATTTTTATTCCCCAGTTAAAGGCTATCTAAAGATTAAAAAATCAGCCCAGAATAATTAAATAAAGGTAGTCTAGTTTTGCTATTTTTCATGACTGCGATAAGGACAGGTCACTCTTACAAAAGAAAAAACCGGCCAAG
Source organism: Xestia xanthographa (assembly GCA_905147715.2). Taxonomy (NCBI): domain Eukaryota; kingdom Metazoa; phylum Arthropoda; class Insecta; order Lepidoptera; family Noctuidae; genus Xestia; species Xestia xanthographa. The sequence goes on from LR990655.1 coordinate 9,256,773, forward strand.
AGCGTGTCGGGCCACGCTCAGTGTAGGGTTCCGTAGTTTCCCGTCCGTCACAATAAGTGTTCCCACTTATGAGTTTAAAGGTGGGTATCCATTATGTAAAAATGCTTGCATATACGAATAGACTACAAACTTAGTCCAGGAATTATTTTGTACAACTTTTTGTCTTTTTTGTACAAAAACTGTTGTTTCCATCAAGTTCAAAATGATTTTCCTAGAAAGTCCTTATAAAGTTCTACTTTTCAGATTTTTTTCATATTTTCTAAACTTATGGTTCAAAAGTTAGAGGGGGGGGGACACATTGTTTTTTACTTTTGGAGCGATTATTTCCGAAATTATTGACATTATCAAAAAATGATTTTAGAAAACCCCTATTCATTTTTAAATACCTTTCCAACAATATATCACACGTTAGGGTTGAAATTAAAAAAAAAATCACTTCTCACTTTACATATAGGGGGGCTACCCTAATAAAACATTTTTTTCCAATTTTTATTTTACCACTTTGTCGGCGTGATTGATATACATATTGGTACCAAATTTCAGCTTTCTAGTGCTAACGGTCACAGAGATTAAGCGAGGACGGACAGACGGACGGACGGACAGACATGGCGAAACTATAAGGGTTCCTAGTTGACTACGGAACCCTAAAAAGTTTTCATATGGCCCGCAGGCAAAGTGGCGGTCACGGCTAGTTTCAAATATCGTTGCAATAAACAGCTTGTAAACCTTTAACCTAGTAATTAATAGGTACAAATATTATGACCAAACCAACTGCGTCCGTCTTACGTTTCTAGGACATGTTGCGGTGTCTACTATATTATTATGTCAAGGTTCATTTTAACAAGATGCATCTCACGTAAATAATTTAGAATAGTCCGTTTTTAGGGTTCCGTACCCAAAGGGTAAAAACGGAACCCTATTACTAAGACTTCGCTGTCTGTCCGTCTGTCCGTCTGTCTGTCACCAGGCTGTATCTCATGAACCTTGACAGCTAGACAGTTGAAATTTTCACAGATGATGTATTTCTGTTGCCGCTATAACAACAAATACTAAATATAGTCAATGGTACGGAACCCTTCGTGTTCGAGTCCGACTCGCACTTGGCCGGTTTTTTTAACCTATCTACGTCTAGCGTTCATCAAAATAAATGCAAAATTTATTCAAAATAACATAACATCATGCCTTTTATCCCCGAAGTGTTAGGCAGAGGTCTAGTAGGAACAGCCACAATAGGCTTGTCAACTGAAAAACTCTAATTAGTCCGTCAGTTAGATTATCAAAAAATATTTGATCCGTATTTTTTCTTTTGTTACGTGAACCAAAATTGACGAAGATACGACGCTTTTAAAATTATCAAAACGTCACACCGCTCCGTGGTATAACTTTTAGTGCGTTCTGACGTCACGAGCCCCCACTCCCGAGTTTTGATGCGTTTTATCTTTGTCAATATTCATTGATTTACAAAAACAAAAAATACGTGTCCAATATTTTCCAATACTCTAACTGACGGACTAAATAGACTTGCAATTTATTGATGGTGGAAACTAGCCTATTGATCAGTTTAGGTCGCTAGCCTATACGTATAGGTACCTACCTACTACCGTGGTCACTGACGGTCAACCCCTTTTCAACCATACTACTCGGAGTATAAGGGTGAAAAGTGTTCGACCACTACGACCTTCAGGGAGGGCGGTAGTACAAACCCAGACTCGGAGCTGCTAATAAAAATTCCACATGGAAAAACCCATAACAGTCACATTGCTCGACCTGAGAATCGAACTCCCGTCATCAGCAGTAGTGTACGACCTCTAGACCAACGTGGCGGTTTTAAATAATCCCTATACTAGTTTTAACTTCTTTGTAAGTGCCATATTGTTACTATCCTACCAGCTGACTAACGACCATTTTCAATAACTTACTAACAGGTAACGGAAGATTGTTATCTGTCTGTCTGACATTTAGCTTACGGACGGTTAGAAACAACACGTGAGACAAAAGCTTTCTTTGATTTTTCTATGAATCAAGTGACAGGTAGGTGACGCGGATAGGATATTTCAAGCTAACTTTGTTAACACCGATAGCTACGGACGATAGCTATTAACCAACAGTTATACGTAAGTAAGTTATAGGAAACGGCCGTAAGTAATATTTGTACATCAGATACACAAAACGTAAAAATTGGCGCACTTTCCTTTGCACTATATTTTAACCTTTGGAACAATGCCAATATTGTGTTTCGATTCAAATGGAAAAACATTATGATCCAACCATAGTTTATTATGACGTAGCAAATAAAGTTCTTTGAATTATCCATTGTATTCTATAGTTGGTTGGCTTTTAGCTGGTACCAGCACCTTAGAAGACAAACAGGATAGACAATCATATACTTACCATATGTATCTGAAGATAGTAGCGAAGCGTGTAAGATTTGTTGCGTGTAGGTTACACGTACAAAAACAATAATTAGGTAAACTTATTACCTATTTCCAACAACTGAAAATATATTTTTAAATACGTAAAAATCAATAGGGACATTTTTTTACATTCTGTCTCTGAAAATATAGATAGGTTTTTAAAAGTACCTAAAGCTGCAGCTGTAGAAGAAAATCCTGAAATGTTGGTTGTTTAGACATGCAGCCGCTTGAACATAAAGTTCAAGCGGCTGCATGTCTAAACAACCAACATTTAACATTATTAAATTAGTTGTGAAAATTAAATAAAACTTCAGTTCAGGCGGTACAGGTACAAGCAAATCGTGAATTACTTTTCATATTTATGCCTACTTGAAGTCTGGTCAAGATATGACCACTAATTAAAAGATTAATGTAGATATTTACAGTAATTAAAACCATAATTTAAGTCTCAATTAAAATTCTTTAAATTAGGAAAGGTGCTAATTTGTACATAAAAAGTGTTTAAACAAATGTTATGTCATAATTACATTCTTGTTCAGATCAATTTTCGAGATAATTTTATAACTAGCTTAAGCTTGCGGCTTCGCCTGTGTTTAAATAAAAGGCAGCAGATAGACAGACAGTTACTTTCGTTCCTTTAATAAGTATGGATTAGAAGTAGTAGCTAAGAGAATATTCCTTACTAGTATTTTAAATGTTGAGGTCTATCCGCTTTTCTGCTACTTTCTGCTATTTGGGCTAATTTTCATTAAATGCAGCAAAGATGTATCTAATCATGAAGGAAGACATATTCAAAAGGCTTTAGATACATGGATGGAGATGTACCTATGGTTAAATCAAAGAAAGAAAAGATGTTTCAATGATTACCAGCATTTTAATTTTAGTGAGTAGGTACTCACACTACTCACTAATTGAATAAGGAACGAACCGAACGATAATGTAATACGGCAATGAAAATGCAACGCACGCAGCCGTAATATCGCGTTCGAGTAAATACGTCACGGATGATGCACATTTAGAGCAAATAGCACTCCTGCACTGTTATGTATGCTTTGCAAAATAAATATATACAACTGCGGGCTAAATCGGCAAAAACAGTAAAATTCAACTAGATACTCATTCTGGAACAAAATAATACTCTGAACGAAATGAGAAACACGCTCTGGCAGATTTACTTTTCCACGGCATTCAAATAATTTTCGTCCCGTAAGTGGAAACGCGTCAAAGCGTCCATACACGTCTCAACAGGAAACACGCGCAGTAATATTTAAGGAATGGCATCTATTTTAAGAGCAACAAGAAGAATTTGCACATAATTATGTTCCTTTATTTTATTCGCGCAGTTGTAACTGCGTCATTCCGTAAAAGCGAATACGTAAAACTTTAAAGGCTGGTGTCGAATGTAGTTAGTATTGCATTGTGAGTTCAGAGTAACGTGTAGTGTGCGGCATGCGACGAGCACTACGCAACAAGTGAATAAAATCGGGGACGATATTATCGTGAGGGGCAGTAGTACGATTGAACGCCGATTGACATGGGCGCCGCCGCGAGGAACGCTCGTCCTCACGTCGTCACCAGGTGGATCTGTCTACCTGTACCGTTAGTACATACCTCCTATCATTCATACTTCTAACGTCCAATTTATTTTATCCGCTAATCACTGCCAAACATGTGGGAAATATTATTAAAATGTTCTGGCATTGACAATGAACTGCATCTGTACGGTGCGCCGGTGGTTGTGGAGACGACTTGTGCTGTGCATTTGAACAGATGATTTTATTTATGTGGCGTCGGATTAGACATGACAGATATGAGTGCCCTTAAAACTGCTACTCAGCATGCGCTCCGTGCGTCGGACTTGGCGTGGTGCCGTTACAGCGATATCGATGAAGGTCTGCACAATACATTCTCTTCTGCCAACTATTTCTATTTCTTAGCCAAGTTTTGATGTATTGAGAATCAATTTGTTGGTTCGTTTTTAGCCAACTGTTAAAATACTTTTAATTATCTTATCACACAGACATATTAATCATTAATTAATTCATTTATAAAACGATTGGCAAGTTGTCATTAAATTTAAGCTTTGAGTTCGTTCGTTAGTAATTTTAAAAGACTACAAAAAAAAACTAATAAACCCGTTGCAGAATTTTCAAGCATGCAAACGCTGAATGTCTGTTTCGAAAATGTTATCCAAAAAGCTTGGTCTATCCAATATTTTGTCCGCTTTCCGTTTAGCGTCCGATCTTGGATCATTGTCGAGGCATGCCCAAGAAAAATCATGAAATTCTTCAATGCCACGCTCTAGTTCTTGGTATTACATTGTAGGGACTCTTTCTCGATTCACTTGATCTAGTTTATGTGATATCTGATATGTACCTATGCATAATGATGTTAGTCTCTGCGTTTATTATATTATCTGTGCCTCTGGGGAACACAAGAGTGACGGTTTCTAAACCTCAATCTTGGGACACATTACAAATAGAATTCGCGTACAAACATCCCAAACAAACTCTGACCAAATACAATCCTCATAAATATTTGTCCCGAAGCGTAAATAAAACCCTGTTTGCCCGCTTTAGAAATTCGGTGTTTAGATGGTTTGGAATTGGTTACCATAGATTACATTAGGGTTTGCATAGACAGACGAAAAATTAAAAGAATGAAATGCAGAAATAAAATGTTTTGAATATTTTTTTGTCATTATAATTGACTGTTACTCATAGTAGCTTACTGTAGTTTATCAACTTTTGCCACTGACCGTACGTCTGACATTCCAACCAGTCACTCTCAAACGCAAACAAAAATAGCTATGCAAACGCAAATAAATTCTAGTCGCTGGTTTGACTGCTGACCGTAAGGTCCTGGGTCCAATCCCCACCTAGATCAAGTTGACCGGAATTTTATCTCTTTTACCGGTTTTTAATTACGAAATTATTGCTTAGTAGGGAAAAGAAATTACATTCTGTAGCAGCACATCCCTGGCTAAATGTACTTACTTACCTTAATGTAGGTAAACTAATGGCGGTAACTCTGCGTTCAAGTCTGGACTTATGTTATTGTTTAATATTTCAGAGCTGTCGGAGTCCCGGCTGGCGCTGAAAGAGAGCCTGTGCCGCGGCACTCTGCGCACGGTGGCGGCGCTGGGCGTGGGCGACGCGCACCTGCGAGGCCTGCTGCTGTACCACCTGCACGCCGCCCTGGCAGAGCGCGCGCGTCGCTACCCCGACCTGTATGAGGTAACCACCATCTGCTAAATGTTCACCGGGTTGGTTAGTACAGGAGCTGCTGCTGTACCACCTGCACGCCGCCCTGGAAGAGCGCGTGCGCCGCTACCCCGACCTGTATGAGGTAACCACCATCGGCTAAATGTTCACCGGGTGATTGGTATCAGGGCTCGCTGCTGTACCACCTGCACGCCGCCCTGGCAGAGCGCGCGCGCCGCTACCCCGTCCTGTATAAGGTAACCACCATCTGCTAAATGTTCACCGGGTTGGTTAGTATTGGGGCTGCTGTGCTGCTGTACCTCCTGCAAGCCGCCCTGGCAGAGCGCGCGCGTCGCTACCCCGACCTGTATGAGGTAACCACCATCTGCTAAATGTTCACCAGGTGGTTAGTATCAGGCCTGCTGCTGTACCACCTGCATGCCGACCTGGCAGAGCGCGCGCGTCGCTACCCCGGCCTGTATGAGGTAACCACCATCTGCTAAATGTTCACCGGGTTGGTTAGTATTGGGGCTGCTACTGTACCTCCTGCAAGCCGCCCTGGAAGAGCGCGCGCGCCGCTACCCGAGATGAGCCGGCCCAGAACTTAACTACGTGTTCGTTAGGGATACGCGTACGGTGCCCCATTGCGTGTGGCAATTGAACCACCATAATCGTTGACGGCGCGGTCGGCGCAGTGGCCGAGCGATTGCTTGCAACGCTGCGTGTCGCGGGATTGATTCCCGCACGGAACAAATATTTGTATGGCCTACGGGTAGTTGTTCCAGGTCTGGCTATTTGTGTATGTGAGTTTAAATGTTTGTATAGGTAAGTTTAAATGTTTGAAAACGCATCCACGCTTCAGGAGAAATTCCTAGTGTGGGGCAACGTTCTATAAAGACAATAAAATTGTGAGCCATCACGGGACGCCTTACAGATGTGAAACATCTAAATTATTTTGTTCAAGTAATAATTATGCAAAAAAGAACAGGTTACGACAGGAACTAAAATATGACTAAATTTTCCCTGAAAATGATGACTGTTTATTTAATAATCATTTATTTCCATTAAATACAAAAATTTAATAAAAACAAAAAGACTCGATTCACAAAATGAAAATCCTTAGGCTGTGATCGAACTCGAAGTCACAAGATTGTAACCCAGCGCTGTGCCCCGAGACCAGCTGACTTGTTGTAAACCGTGGCGAATTTGTAGATCTTATGCTGCTTCAACAGGTCGGTAATGTTCGGGATTGTTCGGGCCGGGTTGACAACTTGACAGTTGGCGACGCGTCGCCACTGCATGCGTCGCCACGCCATTTTTTGGTTTTACCCGCGCCTATAGATGTTTCACATAAATAAAAAAATAACTCCATGCTAGAATCGTTAGGCATAAATTACTTAGTAGCTTAAACTTGATAAGACGCTAAATTTCTGTTACAGGAGATAAAATCTGAAATCGAGAGCACCATAGAACAAGCCTACATTATTCTCCAAGGCGACATATCCGCGCCACCAGACCTCGAGCTGCGGCGCCGGTATCTTGGCCCAGGCTGTGATAAACCCCAAGAAGAACGTTTCTTCATCCTCGATGCTTAATAACTAAGTGCTAAAAATGTGATAGATCATTATTTTTATCTATAACACTTACTTATATTTTATTTTAGAACCTAAATATGGTTGTATAGAGCTACGTGTTGTAATAAAAAGCTAGCTATGAATGGAACAATGAATACAGTGATATAATATAGGTATTCTTCATGATTATGCTATTATTTATTTTTGGTCCTCATTTGTTCGACAAACCCTGTACCCACGCACGTGTGGGTTGGTAACTACAAAACGCCACGTTCTGGTACCCTCACACACTTACTTCTTTTGCCTAGCTCATCCCATGTACAAACTTCTTCTGGTAATTTCTTCATGTTACCTGTGACCGAACTAAGGTATAGGTATCTATAAAGTTACTCAGCATGTAGGTAGACCCATGGTCTAAAAAAACAAGGTCTGGCATTCCGGGAGTGACACATGTTTACGTCACTATTCAGTTGCCACTTTATTGAAACAAAACACTAAATTATGGAAACATTTTCGGCCACCATTATGTTTAAAAATATATATAAGCATTTAAATAGTTGTTTTCGTTTGCCTGATCAAACGAAAAAATTCAATTTAATCATATACTAAAGTAATTGTAATTTAAAACTTTAATGTTTGATCGGATTCGCACAGGTATTATAGGTGGTTAGGGAGTTATTATTTCACACCACTGGTAACACAGAAACGGGCTGTCTCATTGACATTCCGCCATTTCGCCGTGTATCGCTATTCTTTTTTAACACGTGTGCCTGTCTCGCTCAGTGCCAGTGCAAATAGTGATTCCCAAACTGTTTAGTGTTGATGACGTAGACTTGTGTCACCCACGTGACCTCTGTGTCTCGGAATGCTATACCTGGCGAAGTATATTATTATACCATGGGTAGACCTACCTACATAATGTCGAAAAAATTAAAAAGTGATGGCCAGCATTTTTTTTGTCTCCATTGGAATGGAAGAAAAAACTTCATAAGAAGTTTAACTTATCTACATAAAACGTTCAACGTAGTGTAAACTTCACATAGTTACAATATTGCCCCGAAATGGCTTGAAACATTGCTCATAGCTTGAAAGTTGAAACATTTAAAAATCATTTTTCCTCCAAGTAGGTAGGTACCTAGACACCAGCTTAAGGTACTACAATCTGTCATTCTTTAATAGATATTCAACTTGATCGCTAGAGCATTATGTTCATGTTGAGTGGGAAAATTTGGTATTTTCGGGTAGCTTGATTTAAATGCTGGCGTTTGTACTAACAATATGCTGGCGTCTGTACTAACAAATTAGATTCTAACTTGCTACGTAGAATCTTTGATCCGTAATTAATCAGGAGTGGCTCAATAATCTTGACCACAATCGTAAAAAAAATAATTTAAAAAATTAAAAAACCCGACTGCGTAAAAAATAAATGAAAACTGAAAAGAAAAAAACAAGTTCAGGAAACAGGACATAATTGACTGCAACAGTCGGGACCCATTTTGGATGTAATGATTTTAGTCTAGCTAGATTATTTAATGGGTCCCGACTGTTGCAGTCAATATGTCCTGTTTCCTGAACTTGTTTTTTTCTTTTCAGTTTTCATTTATTTTTTACGCAGTCGGGTTTTTTAATTTTTTTAATAATTTTTTTTTATTATACACTTTTTATATACCATTTTAAAATCCTCATTATGAGCCCTTTTCGAGCCGTTCAGGCTGCAGAGCGTGCCAAACATTTGAATTTGGCGCCAAAAATCCGCCATTATGTTTTTTTTTCTTTTAAATTTTAATCTAACCAGTGTCACTCTCACAGTAAATACGAATCTAACGACACCTCTCAAGCTAAAATCCATCGATCCGTTCAGGCTGCAGAGCGTGCCAAACATTTGAATTTTGCACCAAAAATCCGCGGTTTTGTTTTTTTTATTTATTTTGATATAGGTACCCAGTGTCACTCTCACATTAAATACAAATCTAACGACACCTCTCAAGCTAAAATCCATCGAGCCGTTCAGGCTACAGACCGTGCCAAACAATTATACATACATACATACATACACACATACTCTCGAAAAACATAACCCTCCTTCTGGCGCAGTTGGTTAAATATTCGTAAAAATAAGTAGGTAACTTTTACGGTAAAAAATAATAATTAAAAAAATTAAAAAACCCGACAGCGCGGCGTAAAAAATAACTAATCATATTGACTGCAACAGTCGGGACCCTTAGTCGATGTAATGATTTTAGTCTAGATTATTGAATGGGTCCCGACCGTTGCAGTCAATATGATTAGTTATTTTTTACACAGTCGGGTTTTTAATTTTTTTAATTATTATTTTTATTTTACACTTTTTGGTTACTTAGATATACCATTTTAAAAACCTCATGATGAGCTCGTTATCAAGCCGTTCAGGCTGCAGAGCGTGCCAAACATTTGAATTTCGCGCCAGAAATCCGCCGTTTTGTTTTTTATTTTTTATTTTAATATACCCAGTGTCACTCTCACAGTAAATACGAATCTAACGACACCTCTCAAGCTAAAATCCATCGAGCCGTTCAGGCTGCAGAGCGTGCCAAACATTTGAATTTGGCGTCAAAAATCCGCCATTTTCTTTTTGTTTATTTTGTCTCTGTGTACCGGGACGGATGGCAACCCTATCGTAGCGCCTAAACTATTCATCCGATTTTGGTGAGGTGTCAATCGATTCGATAGTATATTATGGTCCGGGTAACAAGGCTACATACAAAACCGACTTCATTCAGTAGTCGGGTTTTAGTTTTAGAACTACTTGTTACGTAGTTGGATAGTATTTTAACTTTATTTTTTTGATGAAAGACTGGCCATTACTGTTTCATAATGAAATAACGGGACTAATCCGGACTATTCCAATATTGTCGTGTGCTTATACATCGATTTCGGTGATGGTGATTAGGTAGGATCAACAACACAGGTCTTTTTTGATCCATTTTATTAAACTTGCCTCTCGGGCCCTGCCGTGCCTCGTGAGGCACGGACAATAAACTCCGTTGAGCCCCGCCGTGCCTCCGGAGGCACGGCTGGATCCAGCAAATTCAAACCTTATTTGTACTTAACACACGGTTCTAAATCGTTGGCATTTTTTTACCTGTGGTGCCTGACAGTAGTCGATTCGAACGATGCCAGAGCTATTGCACTCCGTGTGTAGGCATGAGATAATTACCTACCGCTTCGCGCATATTGAATATGCAAGCTCTCAAGGGCTGTCGCGCTCCAGCCGTGCTTAACTGCGTACGTATGCCGCGTTAATTTTTCGCGCTCTTTTGCCCTTGCGTCGCGTACCTACCTACTCGTACTTCGTGTTTGTTAACTGACTGATTTATTGATCATCAATCATTACTAGTGAAAATGACAAGCCGGATAAACTGTTGTTAATAAATGTAGAAAAAAAATGTCTTTTTATATAAATTTCACTGCTCCATGTCCATGCTTCACATCAGTTTATTTTTAAATTACCTTTGTTAGATTTCGCATTTATGCTGCTATTCAATTTAATAAGTAATCGTAATTTTAGAGAAGGCAAGATATTAATACTTAGTACTTACATTAAAGTACAAAAATGTTGGTAGTATTTTATTTTGAGTATTTGAGGCAACCCTACCGACTGAACATTAAGCAGTGAGACGCCGAATAAAATACGCTAACGCGTGGCGTCAAGGCACAATTTTGATTGAGCGGGCTCAGTTTAGGTATTTATAATGTCGGCTTTGTTCAAGATCAAAGGAGTGCAACTTCTGTACGCTAGTACTTACTATTATCTATTCTGTGACGATGCCAAACACTAGTAACTTATAACGGGCAACTTTAAAAAAAATATATAGAAGCGCGTCAGTCGTTGAAACGTCAGTGCAGGTAAACATTGAGTGCCACTCGAGTGATTTATTGTGTTTTTGTTTAGATAAGTGCTTGAAAACTTTGTGAAGTGAATGTTTATTCCCTTATTATTGTAATAATGCTACTTTGTAGCAAGATATTTATGTAGAACAATGAACCAAAATTATTTTGTGAGCCAACAAAATATTTGTCGAAAGATTTATTTCGTCAACATGGAGTGAACAATTGAAAATGTGAATTTGACTGTTCTAAAATGAAATATGGTCTTGGAAACAGCAAAAACAAGGTAAGTAATAATGATAATTCATTATTTGCATGTATTCGAAGCATATACATATTCATATTTATATAGATTTCAAGTGTTTTCAAGTCAAGGTCAATGACAATAAAATGACAGTTCGCCGTATACGAACTTTTTGTTAGAATCTAGTTGAAATCTGATTAGAATGTATCAGTAAGACTCCTTTAAGAATTATGTATTAGGTTACTTGTATATTTGTTACATTAGTTCTAAAGTTTCGTGTAAATTGAATCAGTAGTTTTACCAAAAAAAAAATAAGATACGGCCACAGGTCTTAGCGTGGCAAATTCTCATATGTCATCTATCTCATATCCTATGTATAAAATACTGAAGTGGTTTTACAAGTGCTGTTTATATAATAAAACACGGTCTGTTTCTTAACGATTCCGACAAAGTTTATGGTTTGAGATAAGAATGAATAGAACTCGAGTGATAAGTGTTTTACTAAGCGAGGTCAGATGACTCATGCGATGACGTAACTGCGGCTGCGACGGCGGGACGGGAGGGAGTTTACGGTTATTGCGCGCGGCGCACGTAAGGCAAAACGATCGATTTACGACGACAAAAGCATTTAAAACAAAATCATTGAAATACGTTAATTACATACGTTTGGTGTTCTCTACCCTTCAATGGTCAAAAATCAACAAAAGATTTTTTATTTGCGAGCGAGACCCGTTTACAAAAGTCGCTATTGTTCGACTCTTCGCTTGTTTGTTAGGCGTGCCGCCAGTATCCTCTAAACTCGGTGCGAACACATTGTGTCGAAGTGCAGTTGTTTTGAAGTGAAATCTTGTTTTTTTATTATGGATCCATTACCATGTAGTAAGTACTTCATTTTAAACCTATTATTGAGTTCTTTCAATGCTTTAAACATAGAAAATAATCCAAATATATCGATGGACTTACAATAATCTTGTTTTGCTGTAGAAAAATATTTCGTGGAAGCTTTTCTAAAAAGTTCCAACGAGTACCAGTTTAAATTTGTTTATTATCAATAACTCTGATTGTTGTTATTACGAGGAAACTGGTTTTAGCTGCACGTATATGCACATCTTTGAGTATTTGTTGTTTTTGTTTCAGGTAGTCGAAATGATAACGTGGAAATGCGAAGCATTAAAAGACTAGAATTGTATTTTGTTTTAAAAAGTGAAAGTTTTTTTTAAATTTTCTTTGCCTTAATGCATTGAACATTTACTTAAGTATATTTTGAACAAATTTAACATTGTAAAATATGGCGAAGACTTTGAAAAATCGGTCAAATTGAAAATTAAAGTGTTTGTGGCAAAGTTATTTGCAAAATGGAAACAATGCCATCGCATCCATGACCGACTGATTTAAATGAGGAGTTCAAAATATCGAACATACAAGGAGACCAACAGACGCCTAGTAAGAAACCGGTTTCAGGACGACCAAAGAAGGATTTTGGGGTACTCACGAGAAAAACTTCAAGAATTAATACTAACACGGACATTTTACACTGGTTATGTATTAACTCTGATCCCCTGATAAGTCAACATCGATCAGTGAAAAAAAAACCAATGAAAGGTTATAATGATACAATTATGAATATGCTCACGATGCCAACATATTTAGGTAACGATCAGAATGAGGAAGACGATGACGAAGAAGATGATTAATAATGTTTTTTTTAATAATACAATGTTTACGATTCATTTTGAGTCGTTTTATTTCAATGCAAAAATTAAATATTGGAATAAAATTTCAATATATTAAAAATCAGTACTTATAGGTCCGTAGGTTGAGATAGAAAACGTCAATCTGCTTAGTATAGGTAATAGCCACTCAAAAATATGTTTAAATAATTAAATGTAACAAATTTTCGTTAGAAATATTTTTGTCGTCGTAAATCGATCATTTTGCCGTACGTGCGGCGCCTGACTGACTTGCTGCTCGCAGCAGCGCTGCGACGCCGCACCGTCCGTGTATCCACTTATACAGACTTATCCATTCTGCGTGTTCGGCAGAACTATAAAGGCGCAAACCCACCGCGGTGCACGCTGTGCACGGGCACGCGACGCACCGCAGTACACGAGCGTGGCCCACGCAGCGCACGGAGAGGTACACACGATTTTTTACCAAGCCTTTACGTGTAGCGTGTACCGCATGTACAGCGTGCAAGGCGTTGACTGCGTTGAGCTATGTGAGCGCTTTCTTCGAGCAAGCCACGCAAGTACTAATGTTATGACGTCAATTTATGCCTAACGTGTCCGTTGTTTGCAGTGGCCACAATCACATACATCTTCTTGCAAAGCGAAGCTTATCACATGTCACACGTAGGTGTCGTGCGCAGCAGTGGGTATGTGCCTTAAATATCAAGAAAGCTGTGAATGTGTAGTCTGTGCAAAAATCTTATTTTAATAAAACACTTGACCTAAAAGCCCCAGGTCAGTTTTCCCAAAAAAAGTCTTACGTCAAATTCACAGCTGTTATGCTGTCTGCTTGCTACTGTCATAAATTTAAATTTACTGTAATTTTACAAATGTTTTTGTGTTTTCCTGCCTATTCTCTGTTGCTGTCACATAATCTAACAACAAAGTCTATTTTACTTACAAACAAATGGGTTAGTTAATTGTAATATAGCCATAATATAGCTATACACGCTACAGAAACAATTGAATGTTTTAATGAAATGTTTTAATGTTGTTTACAATTCTATTAGCTGATAAGAAGTCAATAAATTCTTCGTTCGATAACGAAAAGAAATTTACCAAGATAATGCCACATAATTAAAGTTTTTTTATCACCTTTTACAACAGTATCGGCTTGGTATTGACAACATCAATACTCATTTGAAAACCGTAAAGCGAAAAAACTTCAACTTCACTGTTTCATATAAAATGCCTCACCAGCGTCAGGCCTTGTTACTTTCGTCATCCAATTGTCATGGTTATTCAATCTTGGAATTTGCTAAGGAAGAAATATGCAATCTCCTCACCAAGTAAGTACCTACTTATTAACATTACCTATTATTTCTTTGATTTTTGATCTAATTTGTAAAATGTACTTTCCATTATTTCAGAAATAATATATCTGAGTTAGTCTTCATCCCATATGCTCAGAAGGACTATGATAACTACACTGCTAAAATTAAAGAAGTCATTGAACCATGGGGAATTGCAGTCACAGGTTTACATAGTTATCCTAATGTTATTGAAAGAATTAATTCCTCTAAAGCAATTTTTGTAGGTGGGGGAAATACATTCCTGCTTTTAAAAACGTTGTATGAAAAAAATCTAGTTAACTTGATTAAAAGAAAAGTAGATGAAGGCAGCCTGGTATACATTGGTAGCAGCGCTGGCACCAATGTAGCAACAAAAAGCATTCACACTACTAATGATATGCCTATAATTTATCCACCAAGTTTTGAAGCAATTGGTATTGTGCCATTCAACATTAACCCCCATTATATTGACATAATAAGTGAGACACACAAGGGTGAAACAAGGAGCCAGAGAATCTGTGAATATTTGTCAATGAGTCATGCCACACCTGTGCTCGGACTCCAGGAAGGGTCAATTCTGCATGTTGATGGATATCAATTAACTATCAAAGGAATTTCTGGTGCTGTTCTATTCAAGAAGTAAGTACCTTCCATGCAAATTACAATAAGGGCCTAGTTATGTAGGTACCAACTGCATTCAAGACCAAGAGGTTAAATGCAGCTCTAGCAATTGTCTCTTTCTAGCACTATCACACCAGCAAGATCAGTGCCTGCTCAAGTCAGAATGCTCACGCATAATGTCGTGCAGGGCATCAGATGCGCACATTGAGTGCATGAAATGAACAGAAGTCAAATATGTGCAGTAATTGCATCATATTGACCTTCTAAATCTTCTGATTATGATGTTACCTGTTAATAGGGGTGCAGCAAGCTAAGCCGAAACAACATGTTATATTATTTGATTTGTTTTAGGAATGGCGCACCAGTATATTATGCTCCAGGTTCCGATGTATCATTTTTGTGTGCACAAGACCAAGAACTTTAGGAACTGCCGATTTTTGCAGAATGAACTTGCAAGACCAAATATAAAACTTGTATTTTTTTGTCAAATATACTTATTATATTATTAGTGACCAAATTTGCCAATTATTATAAATAATATTATAAATAATAAAATATTTTAGATAAAAGAAGATATATTTGAATGAATACAGGAACACAAATAATATGTCAATGCCTTGAAACACTATGCACTTATCCTATATTATCCAAATCCTAATTGGAGTAGTTCATAAAACATATGACTGATTCACTTTATTGACTGTTTCAAGTAGGTATACCACGGAACCACATAAAAATCCACAATTTTCACTACTAGCTGTAAATAAGAGCTTTATATCCATTCCACCAGTTTTTTGTTTACTAAAGATTTTAAATGATCACTTTTGTTACAAACAGCATTGTGTCTGAATATTGCACTTAATGTTTCTTGTGTAGTATCAGCTCTGGGTAGCCAGGTTTAGAGTCTATGTCAGCCAGTGACTGGAGCATGCAGTAACAGAGATCTAGCTGCATGAAACAAAGAGGCTTGTGGAGTCACACGTGACTGGCCAGTTCTTTCTGCTGTAGGTAAATGACATAGGTATCGCCTTAAAGCCAGATCTCGTCGTGCACTCAACCCACGAGTTATTTCACAACCAGAGCCAAATAATACAGCACGCTGTCGTTTTCTCTTTTCTACAGCCACCTAAAAGAATGAAATAAAAACATCAGTTTGAATTCCTTAAAACATTACATCTCTGTTAACTTAATTGCACAAATAATGAATATTACCTGAATGGCAGCAACTGGATGCAATGTTGAAACATCAGGTACAGATTCAATTTTAGCATCATTTTCATGTGTACCATTTTGTTCAATCTTATCTATCTGGTCAGAATTATCTAATGAGGTTACTTGTTTTTTCTTATCCAACTGCAAGCTTTCAGCATTTTTCTGTAATACATCTTGTACGATTTCCGGTCCCGCCATATGTAGCGAAAGCCCAAGACGCGCGAGAACGCGCTCGGGTCTCCAGCGATCACGGGCGCCGCCGGACGAAACGCTACTCTGTTCACGTCGACGGACATCTGCCACTAAACTAGCCCAGTCAACTCCGAGAGCGTCGCCTAATCCAGCTGGAAAATAATATAGTTATGATTACATTTTGTTTTTCTATAATCTTCTATAATATAAAAATGAATCACAAAATGTGTTGGTAAGCGCATAACTCAACAACGCCTGGACCAATGTGACCAATTTTTTTTTTTAAATGTTCGTTGGAGTTCAAGGATGGTTATTTCGGCGAGAAAAAGAAAAAAAAAGAAAGGTAGGTAGGTAGTAGGTAGGTAGTAGGTAGCTTATGTGACGCAGACGAAGTTGCGTGGGTCAGCTAGTAATCTTATAAAAATGTTAATATTTTACAAGTTTTAATTTACCTCTTGTTCGCTCTTCTTCAAGTTCTCCATCAGATATTTCCTCAAAGTCCAAATTAGTAACATCTTCATCATCCTTGGCCTCCTGTGATTCCTTTTCTTCACCTGCACCACTTGTGTCCTAGAAAAACATTGCTTGTTTTTGAACATCTTATACATAAGTGAGTGAGTACAAGAGCGCAGTTTTAAATTAATTAACTTTCATACCTGTGTCGACTCCTTCTCGGAGCCTTCCGGCTTGGATACAATTTCATCATTTGGTAAAGCAGTTTGACTGTCTTCATCCATAATTTGATCAGCCATCTAACAAAAAAATAATGAGTGACTAAAAGTTGGAAGAAAACGAAACGTATTTTTACTATAGATTCACTTACATCTTCCCTATTGAGTATATCATCGGGGTCATCACTTATTTCACTGAGATCATCAGGTATTGGTTTATCATCAATTTCGACCTCCTGTCGTGGCGGTGGTGCTGTGACTGGTGTTTGCGTAACAGGTGGAGTTTCCTTCACAATTTGTTCCGGTTCGTTTCTGGGAGGACGGCGCTTATTACCGTCACCTCGAGCTAAATCCATTCTCATGCCGCGTCCATAATCATCTTAAACAACAATTATGAGTTAATAATTAGATAAAAAGGAGCTTAGCTTCTACTATAACAAAAAAACCGGCCAAGTGAGTGTCGGGCCACGCACAGTGTAGGGTTCCGTAGTAACCCGGTATCACAATATAAACGACTATTACTGCTAAACTAATAAAGTTATCTTAACCGATGTAATTTTCCTATAGAGTTCATTAAAAATGCACTATCATCATGAATGTTTCCAGATTTTTCAAGCCAGCAGTTTAGCTTTTAGAGGGACTTTAGCTTTTACTGGAACAAATTTTGCACTTTCAAGTTTAATATTTCGTAAAATGAGCATTAAATCGAAAAATAGTATTAGCAATAGTAACCCCTAAGTCACCCACTTCACATGGGGAGCTACCCTAAAAAATAAATTAATTTAATTTTACCACTTTGTCGGCGTAATTAATACACACATCCCTACAAAATTACAGATTTCTAGTACTAACGGTCTCTTAGCAAAACTTCGGACATGACGAAAATATAAAGGTTGCATGTCAACGGAACCCTAAAAAAGCTTTAGAAAACATTTGTCAATAATGGCTCTGCTCTCACCATGCATCCGTCCACGGTGAGGACCTGGGGGATGGCCTCTATGGTGCCAAGCATCTACATCAGGTTCTTTATCACCCCACTCGTTCATCTGTAATTACATAGTTAATTATATACAAATACACATTTAAAAACAAATATATTTTAAAAATAAACACTTCAACATACCAAAGTGAGAATAAGGACAGCCAAGGAATATGTGGGATAGAATAAGGCAAGGGTTTTTATTGTCTTTACGATAATCAATTGGTTCATTCCGATACCAAGTTTGATAGTAGTATAAACTCACCTATATAAAGGAGGAGAAGGATTAGGAACAAGTAACAACATAGAATACTTAATCAATTAGATGAAATGTTAAACTTAAACAGTAGATAACCTGTGGGTCATGCATAGGCCAATGTCGCTCTCGGCCCCAGTCTCCTGGGCGATAGTCATCATTATCCCACTCCTTATGTGGATGCATGTAGCCACGCTCACGATCCATGGAACCAGAGCGCCCTTCCCAGGACCGATCACGATGGGGTCGACGGTCATCATAACCTTCAACAGACAATAACACTTAGGATAGAAACCTCCTGTTTCAGTACCCACAATGAATCAAACTCGTCTTACCCATATCCACTCCCCTCCGTTCGCCCATATGTTCACCATATAACCTATCATCATCTTCAGGGTATCCCCTTGGGGGTCCTGACATGTCATAACCAGTATCATAGTGTCTATCCCTTCCCTGCATATTGTAACCTGGAGACCTATCATCTTCTCTAGGACCATCTTCATAACGATCATCCACTCTATCATAATGATCCAAGTTGCGATCTTTGTCATACTGACGTTCCATACCCATTTCATAGTCACCTTGATCTCTGTCCATGCTATCCAATCTGTCTCTTTTTGTAGAACGGTCCCTTTCAAGCCTGTCCTGCTTACGACCACCTCTTTCAGAATCCTGTCGGTCTTTAGATGTTGAAGAATTTTTATCTACATCTAGTGCTCTATTTGAAATAGCAGCTAGAGCTGCTAAACGCTCCTCCGGTCTGGGAAGAAGTCTCTCCATTGGCTTATTGGGCTTTTCTAATCCTTTATCAGCTCCTCCTCTTCCACCTAAACCTCTATCTCGGCCTCTTCTCTTACTGTCATCTCTTTTATTATCTTTATTCCTGTCACGCCCACCTCTTTCTTTTCTGTCATGCCTATCTTTGTCATCATGTTTGTCTTTTCGTCTCTCCAGTGATCTGTCTTTATGATCACGTCCTCTGTCCCTATCTCTACTTACAGATCTCTTTCTATGTCTCTCAGTACTTCCATCTCGGCGGGTTTGTTTTTTAGGTGAAACAGGTCTACTACGCTCTGAGCTTTCTTTCTTCCTTACGTCTTTTGAATGAGATGTATGCTGACGTGGAGATCTTGATCTAGCTTTCCTAGGAGATCTACTACGAACTCTAGTTCTTTCCCTTTCTTTTTCACGTTCCTTTTCTCTTTCCCTTTCCTTTTCTTTTGTTCGGTCTCTATCTTTATCTCTCTCTCTAATGCTATGAGGAGAAGCACTTTTGTTTCTATCTCTCTTTGGTGGAGATTTGCCATGTTTGACTATAGTTTTTGCAAGAGTTTTTGTTGTAATAGGAGGAGTTCCACCAGATTTCTTACCTGGTGACAAAGATTTTTTTCCAATAGTAGTTTTAGTGACAGTTTTCTTTTTAGTGGTATCTTGTTTTTTTAAAAGTCTGTCATCTTTTTTCGCAACTGTTTTCTTAGGTTCACTTTTATCCCTTTTCAAAGTATCAGTTTTGATAAATTTCTTTTTAGATGGTGCATCCCCATCTGATGATGAACTGGAATTTCTTTTAGGCTTTCCTTTCTTTCCTTTTCGTCTTGCTTCTCTAAAATAAAGAAAGGAACATATAGAGAGATTAGTACTGAGGTTACCAACATACAAATACCTACATTAAATTATTTAAAGTGCTACTACAAATCATATGAGAAAGAATTGAAAATAATTCGGAAATAAAAATACTAAAAGAAGTCAGAATTACTCTTACCTGCCAGATGATGAAGATGATGAGCTATTATCTGATGAAGAAGAAGAAACGCTCGATGAACTAGAACTCCGTGACGAAGATGTGCTTGACATATTTTTCTTTTTGTCCTTGCGCATATCTTTGCTACAGTCCATTTTCAATTGCAACTCTAATTCACGTTGCAGTTGTTGTCGCCTTTTTTCAAGGACGTCTGTGTCTGCGTACTCTAGGTCATTTTGATCCCAGTTGTCGATTTCACCATCTGGACTACGTCCCGAGCGCACGACCACGGTCGAATGCAGTCTACTTTTAGGGTCATCTTTCACAGCACGTTTATGTTCACTATCTTTGTTTGCTGCGCGTTGTTTCGATGGACTTATTAATGTATGAGTTGATGCAAATTTACAACTTTTACCGTAAGCGCAACTCCCGTTTTGTGCCCACTGTCTGCAATGTTCAGTTGTTTTTTTAGCGCTAGATTTTTTGGTACCAAGACGCTCAAAAACACTAGGCCTGTTAGCTAGATCTTTTGACTTCGGTAATTCGACAGTAATTTTTCTTTTTCCTTGTTTTGACATTATAGAGGAAAAACATTGGTCATGCACAACTAAAAGCGATTAAAAACACAGATTTCCACCGGCGCTGTTACCGCCGCCATTGTTGTTTATGCTCTATGCTCTATGGCCTTAGTCATTTATTTATTTATATGATTCTCTATGGCAATGTGGCTATAAAGGCCTTTCCACATTCCCGCGCGAATCACGGCGTAAAATTGCGGCGCGGATTGCGGTGCAAATCACTGCGGTAAAACTGCCAAGTTCCACATTCACAGAGGTTCGCGCCAGGTTCATAGTAAAGTTCGCGAATCCTTTGACGCGAGACACAAACCGTCAATTTTTGGGAACGATCTGCGAACGCGACGCGAAGCCGCGAAATATTATGCGAATCGGATCCACCTGTTGTATGTGCAAGACCGACCAATCACTGACGGTACTATACAGGGTGGAATTTTGTAATGCCACCTGGAGGGAAAGTACTCTTAATACTGCAGATAGAAAATTTTACTCATAGGAAACATTCCTTTATTTTTAAAAAGAAATTAATCTGCATTCAAAGATTTTGAAAATTTGCGTGCCACACTCGGGAATCGAACCGGCTAAATTGAAAAAAAATAACAACCTGTACTTTTATGGCACCAATCGATAGGGTCAATCATAAAGATCAAATCCCTCTAACAAACATGATAAATTAAATGAAAGGAAAACCATGAAATCTTAACTTATAAATTCAATGGGAAAACATAAAGCACTTTTATTCAAAGGTCCGATCCAATTACTTATGTTAGAACCTAATAAACAATTATCTTTTGACTACATGTATTGATTAAAATGAGAAGAACTATTTAGATAGGAAGATAACAATTTGCACAAACAAACACGTGCAAATTGAAATATTTTTTCTTCAATTGTAAAGGTCCATCCTTTGAATAAAATTGTTTTATCGTAATAAATTTATCCCATTGAATTTATAACTTTAGATTTCATGGTTTTCCTTTCATTTAATTTATAATGTTTGTTAGAGAGATTTAATCCTTATGATTGACCCTATCGATTGGTGGCATAAAAGTACAGGATGTATTTTTTTGGAATTTAGCCGGTTCGATTCCCGAGTGTGGCACGCGATTTTTCAAAATCTTTGAATGCAGATCAATTTCTTTTTAAAAATAAAGGAATGTTTCCTTTGAGTAAAATTTTCTATCTGCAGTATTAAGAGTACTTTCCCTCCAGGTGGCATTACAAAATTCCACCCTGTATATTACCTTTGGTACTACTTACTGAGTCTTCCAATCTGGTCACAAGGCGTAAAAACCCAGTCACAAGTCATAAAATCTGTGAAAGTACTGTATTTTTTTTGCGACAACCGCGCCGACCGCGCTAATTATTCGCGAACTTTTCGCAAAAATTCACAATTATATAAAAACATTTGACGATCGCAAACTACAAGAGATATAGCTATATAAACTGTACAGTGAATAGCTGAATAGATATGGAATCTATTTACCCAAAAATAAAGATAAATAATTATAATTTGATACCCTAAAAATAATGTAGAACTTGAAAAACAGCCATAAAAACGGACATTTCGCTATTAAAATATTAAATTGTGGAAAAACTTTTTACCTATTTTTTTTTTTAATATTAAAATAAACTACACTATATTTCCTTTCCAACAAGACCATAATCTTATTAATACCTCTTCAGAAACATAAAAAAAGCTAATTAGAAACTAGATACTCACTGTTTGTTTACATCTGGGGACTAACTATGGCCAGCCGCTATTGGGCGAAATGGTCCCCAAAAAAAACACAAAACACTTGTTTTTTGGTTTAGATAGTTGAACAATCTAATCACCTCACTAATTAAGCACTATTTTTCCCATTTCACACACGTTTTAATCACTAAATCACTTATTTCTTCACACTACACAATCACCATAGGTACATAATAATATATCTACTGCATTTTCACAGGCGAAATACAGCAATTTTGCGATTCGGAACCTAATTTGTGTCATCATAATACGATAATACAACTTCTCACGAACATTTTAAGGTATTACACTATATTCTATTATCAAATATAGCTCAACATAAAAGAGTAGAAATTAAATATTTGGGAACTAAAATTTTTCATTTTCTGGCATCATCTAAAATTAGTACTTGAGCTGTCAATTCTTCTCAATCGGTTTCTTTTTTCATTAGAATTTTGGTTTTTGTGTGTTATTTCTGAGTGTGGACAGGAAAACAGCGACATATCATGAATAAGGTAATTCGTGGAGGTGCCCGTGAAATAATGTTTAAGTTTTCATGCGGTGTTTGACCGAATTACAAGCTGGGAAGCTGCTATCCTACTTCGAAGATGTTTGCCATCGTACAGCAGATTTTACTGGTAAGTAACTATTGAAAGTTGCAGTAAACGTTAATTACAAACGATTATTACATTCAGGGAGCAAAATTTTCGATCTAAATAGTATTTACAAATTAGATGTCTACCATTTTTGAGGTTATGCTAAGATAAACAAATACCCTTGTAGTTATAGCGCGACTTAACAACATTGATAGTAAGGCAACAACATTTAATGTAATTAATTGCGTATTACCAAATACGTTTTTTGCTATACCTTATTTGTTGAAGCAACCGACTAATGGAAAGAAACAATTTTAAAATATTTTCACGTTATGAACATATTTGCGCGGGACTTTTTTCGTCGGACTGACAGCAGTTATATTATTTATGAAGATAGAGCACTAATTTAAAGTTGTATCTATTTGCTTATGTTAATAACATGCTTTGTTTGTTTTAGGTGTTTCTGTAAGCACAGTGCGCAGAATTGTGCAAAACGGCGGGAAATTCTCGACTCCAGCTATACACAGAAAGGGTCGCCCATCATAAAATATATTTGAGTGAACTTGTAGTTTTATTACTATTACGTACCAAATCTATTTATTATCTATGAGGAACTTATTGAAAGCAATTAATTAATAAACATACTTATTTAAAATAATTACTTTCTCATTATTTATAGCTATTAGACCAATAATACTATTCAAGTATCAAGATCAGCTCGGTCGTACTAACTGGGTTGCCACCTGAGCGATCGCAGCGCCCTCATTTAATTTCTACTCTTTTGTGTTGCACTATACGTAACTCGTAATTATATATGTGACACAAACGCTAAAACGATGACGCAAGAAATGGAGCGCTCCGTTGACGTTAGTTTGTTACTTCATTGTGACACTTGTTCACGGATTATATAGCTATGATTTTTGGTACGGAGTTGAGGAATATTGTAGAGGTGGGAAGTAAACTAGCCTATCCACGAACAAAGCACGTTTAGTCGATTATTCATTGATTAATTAACGGGGTATTTAATAAATATTTTTGGGTATGTTTGATAACCGGTAGCGGTTGGGGTCACGCACCCCCTGGGTATGCTAGTTAACCGAACGCTGTTCAATGGGGAGAAGAACGGGCAAGAAACTCCATGGACACTCTTCTAAATCAAAATAATTTTATAAAACCTTATTTACATCATTCATGTTTTGATGGTACACTAAGTAGGAACGATGTAGCAAGATATTCACGTTAAAAGTATCCATAGTAAAAACAAATAAAAAAAAAGTAAAATATGCAATGGCAAATAGGAGAGAAGTTGGAAAATATTTACATGAATATGTGTATTTATATGTTCTAATGTATTTTATCATACTTATAAATTCAAGCTCAAGTCCATTTTACCTCATGTGGGTAGTGGGTATGCCTTTTTTAATCTATTGATTTTTCCTTCGATCTACTGCTAAAACTTTATTTTTTCTACTGATTTCTTCAGATTCCATCTGGCAACACTGCGCGTAGGATTCGCGGCTTCGCGCGGGAATGTGGAAGGGCCTTAGGGCATGGAAATCATAAACAAGGATTTCTCGGTTTCACAGATTGGTTTTCGGCAAAGGGCTGATAGTAATGTCGAGGATAAAATGGTTTTGTGGACGAGTTATAAACTCTGCTTTTCACTTCGATTGCGAGGAAACAAAATAGTAGTATACATTGAAGAAATTAATAAACGCACGAAAAAACAAGAGCTGTTTCCCGCCGCTTTATATTTTTGAAATCTTAGATATGACATTGATTAGGCTTGGGCTGCAGACCTATACAGCCTACTAATTATTTTGTAATAATACTTTTCTTAAATTAATGAAATAACCTACCGTAGGTACTTGAATTTAATTTTGTATATCTTATATGTCTTAAAAAACGCGGCAAATAAATTTAAGTAAATATTATGTTTGTGGCTCGTTTTCTTTGCCATAATAGAGATACATTTATGTATGAGTGTGCCCTTGTGCACAAAATTCGATTTTGTGCAGCCTATATCCTGCACAAACAAGCACTTTCAGAGCATGAGAAGTGAAAAATATATTACTAGCAAATGTCCAGATTCCGTGTTCGAAACAAAACGGAACGTTTTAAGTGACGCCACTATTTATAAATGTGTGAGTGAGCGCTACGCTCGGGTATTATCTGTGGCTCGGGAGTGTATTACGTATCGGTTTTGCGTTTGTGTGCAAAGTGCGTGTAATACCAGTGGCGGAGACTTGCCCATAAATGTGGGAGATTTTCAGTATTTTACGTTCAGCGTAAAATATATCATCAACAGTAATAACATGTTTTTTAGGGTTCCGTACCCAAAGGGTAAAAACGGAACCCTATTACTAAGACTTCGCTGTCTGTCCGTCTGTCTGTCACCAGGCTGTATCTCATGAACCGTGACAGCTAGACAGTTGAAATTTTCACAGATGATGTATTTCTGTTGCCACTATAACAACAAATACTAAAAACAGAATTAAATCAATATTTAAGGGGGGCTCCCATACAACAAACGTGATTTTTTTGCAGTTTTGTCTAATGTTTTTAAATAATGGTACGGAACCCTTCGTGCGCGAGTCCGACTCGCACTTGGCCGGTTTTTTATCATTACGGTTGGTGATTTTCAACGTTATTTCTTTAATTTGTGTAATTTGTCATGTGCGACTTCATCAGAAATTATTATGTTACGACTTTTGTTATATTTGCTTGTAAGCTAATTAAATGTTTGTTGTTTTGGTGTACTTAAATAGGTAGTTCTGACCGAATCTGACCAAGTCTGAACGTGTCTGACCGAATCTTTCCGAGTCCGATTGAATCTGACTGAGTCTGTCCGAGTCTGTCCGAGTCTGACTGAATCTCACCAAGTCTGAACGTATCTGACCGAGTCTGACCGATTCTGACTGAGTCTGACCCAGTTCTACCGAATTAGACTGAGTCTGAACGTGTTAGAACGAATTTGACCAAGCCTGAACGTGTCTGACCGAGTCCGACTTATTCTGAACGTGTCTGACCGAATCTGATTGAGTCTGACCGAGTCTGAACGAACCTGACCGATTCCGACCGTTAAGCCGGGTCCAGACTAGCGTAATGTAACGCGAATCCACCGTGTAATGTAACGCGAATTCTAGGTGTGGACGGCACCGCGAGCATTACATGTAACGCTCGCGGTAGATCCATCGGCTGTCGGTTTATGCGCAAACACAAAGGCGCACGCAGTATTCGCGTTTTCAATTCGCTTTTGAGTTCGTGTGCCGTCCACATTGTTGACATGAATTAAACGTAATCGTTACATTGGCTGAGGCTGCCTTACGTTCTTAGGGTCCCGGGTTCGAATGGACCCGGCATTAGTTAGTTTGACTCTTAATCTGACTCTGACTCTAAATTAGACTTTGATGCAATGGACAAAGCGTTTCGAATTCAGTAATTGAGCCAAAGCTTTTACATTTATAAAAAAACATCGTTTAAGTAAATAAAACTCTTTTGTAATTTCTCGTTCTGAAAAGATTTTTAAAAGTTACAAATAATGGGTAAAAAAAATTATGCCCCTGGCAACACTCAACAAATATGGCGTGACAGTAATGTCAAATTATACTTTTTGTTTACATAAGTTTAAAATGCGGTAACAAAGAAATACAAAGTGAAATTGAATACTTACTTGTGAAATGATATATAGTGGCACATTCCTTTTTTTTTTAGTGTGATTTCTACACCATTTCACAACACAAACCTTCATTTTAAAATATCAAAACACGGACTCGTGACGTAGTTTACGCGGGGAACGTTCATAGGCGACTGACGAAGTGACGACGATATATAAAAGTACTCTGTGGACTGACGTATGGATCGTACGACGCGGGATATATGTCCCGTGTGTTTTTGGCTTCAATTCTCAGTGGCCTACTATCAAGGCCTATTATGTATCTTTTTGATATCCAGTGACTATCAAGCTTCGGTTGTACACCGAACTTCGATGACAACCGTAAATGTCACTTTATTGGTATTACCTAACACACTGAGTGGATATCACTTTACGGTGACTAACAGCCCGCTTCGCCTCAGCAGTTAACCACTCTATTTTTTATCGACTATTATGCGGCCAAGTTGAGAAACACCCTTTGACCGTTACAATACTTGGTTTTAGGGAACATTTTATAATAAGCGGTTTATATAACATGTGACATTACTGACAATGACATTGTTATTATAAATAAATATGTTTACTTATAGATAACTTCTTTATTTGATAAAGGAACCGATAATGTATGACTTAGAATGTGTTAAGTTGTTGTGCAAGCCTGTATAAATTGTGATAACTCCATTCGATAACCGGCTGTCAACTTTTGGACTGTGAATTTGAATTCTTCGAACCTGGGGAGTATTCTGTTTTAATTTACATATTAGTGTTGTATAATTTACATACTATACATTACACAGACACCGAGCGACGTTCCAGTAAACACCAGCTACGTTTACGTCTCATTTAGCTTGACAAATTGTGTACGCAAATTCGAGAACGAAAACTCTTGCCCAGACTTATAACATTCACTATAAACCCTACTTCACACTTAATATGGTGTATCTAATACGTATGGTCTAAATATTATAACTAAACCACATAGTTCATAATTAAAGTACTTACATATTTAAACTTTGTTCCCACAGAAAACTCATGTTCATATCAATCCTTGAATCTTATCAAACTAAATGTAAAAATAGCCTTTCGCTAAAGTGTTGACTGTAGTAAGTTTGAGCATGTTAAATCAAATTCTATTAATTTTAGGTTATTTTTCCGTACCTTTATTTTTCATTTAATATTTTACTTCATTCTAACTTTAAAACTCCTACTTTCTCAAGGTTAACAAACATAATATTCTCTTAACATACTCAGCTGTTTCTTGTAACATTTCAGGTGTTGGTTAACGTAATCAGGCAATATGATGACCTGCGGAGCTACGTTCATGACATGAGTGACAAACTAAAAGCAGAGCTGACGAAGCTAGATTCATCTTGAAATGAGTAAGCAAGCTACTGCGGGACAGGAAGGAAGTGAAGTTGAAATTTAGTCAATAGTAAACAAAAACACTCAACTGAAGAGCCAGCTTGCAGAACTTCACACCCAACACATAGGACGAGATACTGGACTAGTATCACCATCTCCGTCAACTAGTGTCTGTTTTTCAGCAATACTATATGACACTTATGACTGAAACGAATATTTGAACTAGAAGCAGAATAATTGTGCAAGGCACATAACACCATTAAAGCCAGCAAAGATATCACTAACACCAATAACCTGTTCAATGAGCTGTTTGATGGTGTATCCGGACTGGAGTGCGAGCAGCCCACATTTGAACCCCAACCAAAGTAATATCATAGTGTATTCTGATGAACTAGGAACCGGTTTTGGATTATCAACCGTTCTAAACATAGAGTGTTGGTAGTACGTTATAATTATTAGTAGTATGTAGTATAATTCAAATAAAGTTAGTACAGGATTATTAACTGTTGTCTTTTTTTTCAATATGTTTCACAAAACAAATAAACAACATGTAGAAAAGTGAAGTTAGAGTAAGGCCCAGCGCACACCGCTGGAGGCGCGGCTTAACTACCTTGACATACGGTAAATATATAAGATATAGGCGCACGCGGTGCTCAGAGCGCCCTCAAGCCACTACAAGAACATGCGCGCGACTGCTCCAGTCGCCACCGTGCTGCTCTGCGCTCCGCCGCCGCACCACGAGAGCGAGTTATCTGTACAAAATATCGAACAGCACTATTAATGGGCGCGCTCGGAGTAGCTGCGCGCCGCTCCGCTCAAGATCTCTCAGCGCCGCTCGGGGCCCACGGTTTTTCCAGCGCGTTTTAAGGAAATGCGCTCCGCCGCGTCTCCAGCGGTGTGCGCTGGGCCTAAAAGTATTACGAGCTATTAATAAAACTATCTATCTATAGTTAATTAATTAAGCCTTTTCATTTATAACTGTACAAGGATCTTTTGGCGCGTGGCTGAAATCAGAACTAACGATACCATTCCGATTACTTTATCAGCTAATATAAAATAAATATTTTAGAACATCACAAGATATTTAGACAATAAAACAACAAAAGACAATGTTTGCACAGAAATCGGCATCGGTGTATACCATAAAACTTTATAAAACACTACATAGGAGTAACGTCTATCACGATAGCAATTTCACACTCGGTTGTCATCAATTTGATGTCCATTATGCTTACATAATCGCAATATTAAAAGTATCGATACGAAAGCATCTGTCAAAATGAGTTACGGTGTCTAACAGCCACGATGTTCACCAATGACGTCATATTTGATCGCGTTTGGTCATACATAATACGAAACTAACCTTTTGACAGTTAATTGATATACACTGAGCCCAGTTACTATCAATTCGAGCTGTCAACAGAGATACATAATAGCCCTGCTGGACATTTTACTAGCTATAGACGGGACAAGACGAAGAAACTGACATTCCAATAATTTGTTACACCTGTCTTCGGTTACACCTTAGTAGCAAATCGATCATCGATCGAGTGGACCTGAATTTAGTTAATTTTATTTAGTATTTTCTTTATTTACCCAGCATTTGGGATTTATAGAATATTTTCTGATAATGTTCTAAAATTAGCATTTAAGCACCCTCTGTTGTTCAGTAGCTGTACCTACGTCTCTCCTGAGAGTTGTTCGTTTATCGATTTCTGAGGTATCGATATTTTTCACGCTGTGTCGTAAATAATAAATATCAAAAACGTAATTTTACTGTTCTGGTAACCATGTTATGTCGTTCAAGTGTCAATATGGGAATAAATGTTATTGGCTCGCGTATATTTCTTTAAAATTACTTAAAAAAGCTAACAAAGATAATACTCGCTCAGCGATACATGCTCAGCAATGCTTGCTTGGCGGTCAAAATTCACGCCAAGAGACCCAACGGTCATTTCTACCTAGAATGCGGATCTGAGTGCACATATTATGAATCAGAACAATTACTATAACTACCGGTAGCATTGTTGCCGGGAAGGGAACAAGTGCGTAGCACGTACAGTGTTGCACAGGACTAGCCGCTCCGAACGAATGGTGCGAGTAATAGCCCGTCGCACTCGCACACTCGCTTAAAGCCCAGCTACAAAACTATCGGAAGTACATACTCGCTTCTCGCTGCTCGCCAACGCGTTTCTAGTTTCCAGCTCTACTCGCTTCTCGCTCATCGTTAGCGGTGGGACAACTGCCTAATGTCCCATGTAATAGTAGGCGAGCCTATTGCCATCAACCGGGCACAAATGTAGACTCCATGGAGTTATTGAGATATTCCTGATGGAAAAACCCAATAACACTTTACCCGACCTGGTAATCGAACCCATCATGCATATTATTAACTATGTACAGAATATGTTATGAAATATAATAAATTGTAATTATGGCCTCACTATTGAATTAGGACATTCCTGTAACGATAGTGATGATGAGATAATAAATAAATAAATAAATAAATTATACCGCGAACATCACAGGTCAGAGATTTGGGTGTGTTTCTGGACGAAAAATTCACGTTCGAGGCACACATTGATCACATCACCAGTAAAGCATACAAGTCCCTAGGTTTCGTGATACGTAACAGCCAGCAGTTTAACAGCCCACTCTGCTTAAAAACATTATACTACTGTTATGTAAGGAGCATACCAGAATCTGCAAGTGTAGTATGGAGACCTTTTTATAAGAAATATATTGATCTAATCGAATCCATCCAACGTAAATTTATTAAATACCTAAATTATCCAACAAAAGCTGACATCGTAAATTATCAAGACTCCTGTCGCAACCATCACATAAATACTCTGGAAGAGAGGCGGCAGATGAATGACATGGTGTTATTGTACGACCTACTTAATAATAGATTTGACTGTCCACAATTACTCGGCAAAATATACTTTAACGTCTCGCTCAGACGTACCAGACATACCTCTTTGCTATCAGTTCCTTC
Source organism: Xestia xanthographa (assembly GCA_905147715.2). Classification (NCBI taxonomy): domain Eukaryota; kingdom Metazoa; phylum Arthropoda; class Insecta; order Lepidoptera; family Noctuidae; genus Xestia; species Xestia xanthographa. Next base: position 9,287,687 of record LR990655.1, read on the forward strand.
GGCCTCGACTAATTATATGAAGATGTCGCCTTTTCTACGTCTACCCGCTTTATACAACGACAAGTTCCCAACACTCGACCCCTTTAATAACACACCGAACCGTCACCGAAAAAGAGATAATTAAAATCCTGGATCAAACACGGGATACTCAATGCCACCACTAGTGCCAGTTATTCATAAGTATTTAGACACACACATCATCACAAACATTCACAGACATCGTACAGTTACCCACACGCACACATGCAGGCGCACACCACAAATTAAAATGCCAATGTAATTCGAGTCACTCTCAGGTAATCAAATGTTTTTTCTGTGTACTTCGTAATTGGCGTAATGTTCGATTTTTTTTATTTTAATATACTGTCAGCTGTGAAGCTACCTTTTATAAAATAAATAAATGCTCAGCAGTCGCGTTTGCGGCCACTAGACCAACGAGGCAGTCTCATTATAATACAAATATTTAAGTAATCTTACCAAGCGCTAACAATAACATTTTATCGATAATTTTGATGCCATCCTAAACTGTACCACCCCTATCGTAGGTGGTTACTAGTGCGATCTATCGTGTAATAGCTGAATACTTAGTTGTGTTTAAAATTTTTGTATGACAGTAGTCCCAAAATGTCCGCTCTATAAAAAAGTCATTTTAATTCTTTTTAATCTCTTTGGTTTTCGGTAAACATTCTATATATTTTAGTTTTCCAATCGAAATGAAATGAGGGATTTTCTTTTTAGCTCTTTCCTAGTTGCTGGATAGATGGCGCTAGGAGTAAGTATGATAATGCAAGGAACGGAACCTAAAAAAACTGATTTTAACAAAGCGCGATAAATGTTGGTTATATTCGGAAGGTTAAGCAAATGAAAGTGTCAGTCAACGACAGTATGTGACGTGACACAATGTTTTTTTTTCAAGCGTTTTGGCTTTGGCATAGTAAGTTCAACGCCATCTATAGAGTTCTTGGAAACTAAGTTTTTTTTTAAAACCTCAAAAGGAAAACCTCTCATTATTTTATCTTTTGCGTCCTATCTTCTGTTTACCGAGTACATAAATTATTTATGAAAAAGCCTTGGAAAATTTGAATTTCACGGGCTACCCTGGCGCTTAGCTTACACCATAGCTATAGTTTAAAACATTTTTGTGTTGACAACACTAAATGAAATGTCAAGTAAGATAAGAAGCGTCACTAGCGTCAGTGTTATCGGATAACCTAAAATATTATTGTTTTAAATTGATTATTATTAGTTGTCACCGTTATCAAATACGAAATAATATAAAGTTATTCATTCAGGCAACCGAATAGCTCTGTAATACAAAATGCCTCTACTCGACGGCAAAGAAATCGACATATTTTTTGTAAGTACCTATACAAACCCCGTATCATTTTTACTTTCGACTAACAAGGCACATCCTCTCAGGTTTGAATCCATAATGTTACTTCAGGAGTGGAACAACCTTTTAACAGACCACCCAATTAAAATGGGGTATAGAGGTATTAGCGAAGGAAATAAAATAAACTCAACAGTGACTAAGAATTATTCAATTTCTGCTTACAATAATCCCCTTAGTTTTATTATGTTCAATAGTTAAAATGGGTATCGCCGAGTTAGTCGGCTCTGTAACTTATTCTCCCTACATTTTCTAATGGACTATTCTGTCTGTGGATTTGTGATTTATGTAGTCACAATAATGAAACAAATTTTAAAATTTTTCATTCCATACATTCACTTTCTAGTTAAAACTTTACAATAGATTGTTAATATTAATCAAGTGTTAAACTAAAGTTTTATCATATTATTTAATTAATTTCAGAGTGAAGAAGATCTACCATATGAAGAGGAGATATTGAGAAATCCTTTCTCAGTTAAACACTGGCTAAGATACATAGAACATAAGAAAGCAGCTCCGAAACATGAGATAAATATGATCTATGAAAGAGCTCTCAAGGAGTTGCCGGGATCATTTAAATTGTGGTATAATTATCTTAAGTTAAGAAGGAGTCAAATTCGAGGAAAATGCATCACTGACCCTTGCTTTGCAGATGTTAACAATTGTTTTGAAAGATCTTTGGTGTTCATGCATAAAATGCCTAGAATATGGATGGATTACTGCACATTTCTAACTGATCAATATAAGATAACAGGAACAAGAAAAGCCTTTGATAGTGCTTTGAGGGCTTTGCCAATAACACAACACCACAGGATATGGCCACTGTACCTAAACTTTCTAAAGAAACACAATATTTCTGAAACAGCTGTTAGAGTATTTAGAAGATACCTCAAACTATGTCCAGAAGATACAGAAGAATATATTGATTACTTAATTTCAATAAATAAATTGGATGAAGCTGCAGTTAAGTTGGCTCAAATAGTAAATAATGAAAATTTTCAATCAAAACATGGCAAATCAAACCATCAGCTTTGGAATGAACTTTGTGAATTAACATCTAAGAACCCTGACCAAATTCATACTCTTAATGTAGATGCTATTATTAGAGGTGGATTAAGACGCTACACAGATCAACTAGGACATTTATGGAACTCTCTTGCTGATTACTATGTCAGAAGTGGGCTGTTTGAAAGAGCTAGAGACATTTATGAAGAAGCTATACAAACAGTAACCACTGTAAGGGATTTCACTCAAGTATTTGATGCATATGCTCAATTTGAAGAGCTGAGCTTAAGCAAAAAAATGGAAGAAGTTGCTAAAAAGCCTAGCCCCACTGAAGATGATGATATTGATTTAGAGCTGAGACTTGCAAGGTTTGAATACCTCATGGAAAGAAGATTATTGTTGCTTAACTCAGTGCTTCTGAGGCAAAACCCTCACAATGTTGCTGAATGGCACAAAAGAGTTAAACTTTATGAAGATAAACCTCATGAGATCATTGATACCTACACTGAGGCTGTTCAAACAGTGGATCCTAAACTTGCTGTGGGCAAGTTGTATACTTTGTGGGTTGGATTTGCAAAATTTTATGAAAAAAATGAACAAATAGAAGATGCAAGACTTATTTTTGAAAAAGCAACACAAGTAAACTATGCTAAAGTTGATGATTTGGCTTCAGTGTGGTGTGAATGGGCAGAGATGGAAATACGTCATGAAAATTATGAAGAAGCCTTGAAGTTAATGCAAAGAGCCACTGTTTTACCCAGTCGAAAAGTTGCATATCACGATGATACTGAAACTGTACAGATGCGGTTATACAAGTCTTTGAAAGTATGGTCCATGTATGCAGATTTGGAAGAAAGTTTTGGTACTTATAAATCATGTAAGGCTGTTTATGATCACATTATAGACTTAAAAATTGCTACTCCACAAATCATTATAAATTATGGCCTTTTCCTAGAGGAACACAATTACTTTGAAGAAGCTTTTAGAGCTTATGAAAAGGGTATTGCATTATTTAAATGGCCCAATGTATATGATATTTGGAATACTTACCTCACCAAGTTTTTAAAAAGGTATGGAGGATCGAAGTTGGAGAGAGCTAGAGATTTATTTGAACAATGTCTTGAACATTGCCCACCAGAATTTGCAAAATCAATATTCTTACTATATGCAAAATTAGAAGAAGAGCATGGTTTGGCAAGGCATGCTATGGCTGTCTATGAACGAGCGACAACGGCTGTTCTCACAGAAGAAATGTTTGAAATGTTCAATATTTACATTAAAAAAGCTGCTGAAATTTATGGCGTGCCAAAAACACGTCAAATATATGAAAAAGCCATTGAAACTCTTCCTGATGAAAAAGCGAGAGAGATGTGTGTACGCTTTTCTGAAATGGAAACGCGTCTTGGCGAAATTGACAGAGCTCGGGCAATATACGCCCATTGTAGTCAAATGTGTGATCCTAGGATAACAGCCGAGTTTTGGAACACATGGAAGGAGTTTGAAGTAAGACATGGTAATGAAGATACAATGAGAGAAATGCTCAGAATTAAACGCAGTGTCCAAGCTACATACAACACACAAGTAAATATGATGTCTGCCCAAATGTTGAGTTCAGCAGCACAAGGAGCTGGTACTGTTTCAGATCTGGCACCAGGCATGAAGGATGGTATGAGAATGTTGGAAGCAAAAGCTGCTGAAATGGCAGTACAAAGTAAAGGTAATATTTCATTTGTTCGGGGTGAAACACAAGGTCTCAAAGAAGCTGATAAAGTGGTTAATCCTGACGAAATCGACATTGATGAGGATTCAGAAAACAGTGAAGATGAAGGAGAAAGTTCTCCTGTTCAGAAAAAAGAAATTCCAGCTGCTGTCTTTGGAGGACTTGTTAAGGACACTGAATGAACCTAGCAATATAAATGTAATGACAAATACTTGAATTAAATACTTTTTAGTAATAAATCAACTTTTAATCGTATTACATTTACAATAAGCCATATTTACAACAGAAATCACAGAACACATTTTTATTCATTATTACTGATTGCAGATTTATTAGGTACACATTAAACTGGATTACTGAATAAGTGATGTGGAAGTAAGACATTCAGTTTTATCAAGGAAATAATTACTATGCAACTAATAACATGCTAAACAACAAAAATACTCATATTATTGAACAATTTTTTTTCAAACTTAATAAGAATCCGTTATTTGTCAGAGAGTCAGCAGGCATAAATAACTAGAATATTACCTTAGAAATTATACACAAAATAAAAAAGGCAAATAAAGTAATAGTTTGAATTATACATCAGAAGTTTATATGATATCTCTAGGTGGTGTTATAAAATGCAATGAATTTGAGTACTTATTCTGATGTTCAGAGTAATTTAAAATACTGATATCATTGTGAACACCACCAAACATAATTAGCTCTCCATTTCCTTTGACTAATGAATACATAACTAATTCCTCTGGTGCTCCAGTCATTTCTCCCAGGCGCGGACAAAGCCACCCCACATAATTTTGTGAATTTCCATCAACAATAGAAGAAATATCCAAAACATGCATGGTCAAAGTATTTCGTTTCACTTTCTTTACTGCAGGTTGCCTTGGCTGTGGGTTTGGTGGAGAAGGCATTGGTTCTCTTCTATTTTCTAAGTGAGCTATATGTCTTTGATTAATGAGATCATTTTCAGGAGGAGTATTATTTTGCGATGTATCACAAGCAAATGCGGCCATCCTGTACTTATTAGCTTCTTGCAACTGTCTTACTATTTTCATCCCCTTATTCTGTAAAGAAATAAATATAATATGAGAAATAAATATAGGGTGGAATGGACATCACAAGGGCGAAGGAAAAATACCTAGTAGGAAATTATCCAGGTAATTTCCCATTTGGGTAAATACCTAAACTACTTTTTATATAAATATTTAATGTCGGCAAATTGTTCAGAAGACCAGAGATATGTATCAACTGCTGAGTATAGTAAGTATTCATGGACTAAGGGAAAGCCTTTGACTCCCTTTAAATTGACATTGTTTCAAAAAATGTCATCAGTTCAGGGGGTCTAAAATGGCCGATTTAGCAGAATCATTTTGTGAATCACGTTAAAAATTTAAAATTGTTAGAATGGACTTTATTGTTATTGAAATAAAGTCCATTTTAAGAATTTAATTTTTTTAACGTGATTCATGCTAAGATTCTGCGCAGGATCTGCTATAGTGGCCATTTTAGACCCGCTGGACTCTGCAACAATGTTGCATTGACTGGTGCTATGAAAGTGTTAAATATGATGCTGTTACAATGACTTGAGATGCAGGATAGGGGAAACCAATACGTTAGAGGATGTCTTTAAAAGGAAAATAATTACAGAAGTTCATAATTGTATCTTTCATACACAACACTTAAATTTTATTGTTTGTTGCATGGTGTATCATGACTTACCTTATTTTTATTCCTTCTCATTGCCAAATCTTTTTTGCCAGCATCCAATCCATTGCTTTGTTTTCCATCTGCACTGGTTCCAGCAAGAAGTCCATTCTGATCTGGATTATTTTCAGTACCCACTTGATTTTGAGACCTCTCCTGCTCATTGCTAGGACCAGCAACTGGCTCATCAATAGGGTTCATGTGTCTTGGAGGATTCATTGGTCGTCTGGGTAGTACTCCTCTCCTGCCATTAATATTAAGATCTCTATCCAGAGGCCTTTGTATACTTTGCTCAACTCTAACTGACACAGGTGCACCCTCAGGTCTGTTTAGAGCTGATAATCTGACCGCTGATGTGACTAAAGGTTTTGCACTATTCCATCCATTTCTACTTCTACTTAAACTCACAACCTTATCTCCAACCCTACATGCTGGATTGCACCATATATTTGCAGAAGCCCACTCTTTATTTTTGACTGTCAGTTCTTTCCATGTCCATGTAGGACCTTTCATTGTCAGTTCCCAGCAATCACTATACACAAAACGGTTATGTAATGTTTGTACTCCCCCTAGAAGCATCAATCTGTCCGAGTCCAGACAGATAAGGGATTGTGCATATCTTGGTGGTGGTCTTGGCTTGGTGGTTGCTTGTTTCCTCCAATTAAGTGTAGGTATATCTAGCACCCACACATCATTAGAACATTGTATTTGATAATTTTGAGCCGGAGACATTACCAGCCCTCCAAACACAACCATTTCATCTCCTTTCATGCAAGCTGAATGTCCTGCCATAGGAGGGGGGCGATTTGTCGCATTTATTAGAACCCATTTATTTGTATTCACAGAGTAAAAGTGTATTTCATTAAACATGGTAACGTTTTGATAATATTGAGAAAGTGAGGGATATGTCCAGCCACCAAAAACGATTAAACAGTCTTTATAATGAACCATTGATGTATAAGCTTTCGGAACAGGATATGTGCCTGTAGCAAGGGGTCTTATCCACTGTCTAATGGATAAATCAAATCTCCAGAGATCATTGAATGAAGTAGCATTAGTGGTGCACCCGCCAAATATGTACATGTTGTTTTCAAGAACACATGCAGCATGTGAAAACCTTTTAGTGATAGTGGGCACCATATCAGTTAGAGCTACATTCCTCCATAATATATTAAACTCGCCAACAGCTTTTATCAATTTTATTGATGTTTTATGTAATACATCTGAAAGACAAAGTAAAGTTTAGTAAATTTTTGTTCACGCATTTTTAGATGCATCCACGCCACATCCGAACAGTTCAACTTACTTTGAGAGCAATTATACCATCGTTTGCAAACTATCATACAATTCTGTAAATCTTTATACGGTGGCAGAAACCCTAAAATAAATTCCAAGACTTCATCTGGAAGATCTTCAATAGTGCTTTGTAAAGTTTGCTGACTCAAAGATTGGTGTATCACATCCATTTTTTTTAATAATTACTTGTGATATTTATTACACTTTCATCACATTACTTTAATTAAAAAGTATATCGGTAAAATACTTCGAATAGAAATTGAAAACATTGAGAAGAGAATTAAAATGAATTATTTGATTGAACTTGATGACAGAATTTGTTTGACAGTGAGTGGCTGCGCTTTGCTTTTGGGCTGTGACATTGACGATATCAGCAGTGCTGCCAATAAAAATTTCTCGATTCCCCGACTCAGTGTTGCCAATTCCCCTAAATTCCCCGCTTTTTTTTGATTAATTTGCACAAAATGATATTTTTGGAATAAAAATAGTTTTAAACAAAATTTGTTTAATAAATTACTCAAACTTTAATAAAATACTATACTTTATAGCAAAATTAAATCTTAAATCTTTAGACTTCTTAAATGCTATTCAAAATAATGTGCAAATATAAAGTTTTTATGTATATCTTTATTGGCCTTAATTTTGACGTGACAACGTCTTATAAATTGGTTTGCCGGGTGACACTTCAAGAAACTGCGTTACGCTCCGCTCACGTTATGCGCTCACAATGAGAGCGAGTGAGAGGCACGCGTCCCTTCCACTCGGGCATGGTTAGCCCGCCTAAGAGCGAGAGAGACAGACATAAAAAGTTTATTTTACCACTCAAAGTCGTTGTCACGTAAAACTTTCGCCCGTATACTGACTTTACAGGCAACCAATTTTTATTTGGAATAGTATTAAAATAATACATAATCGTGTTCGAATGATAGTTTTTTAGTTGTAAGTTACCCGACTTAAAAAATAGTTTTATTTAGCCCATGGAAAAAATTGGCCTCGATTCCCCGAAATTACCCGATTTTTGTCGTTCCCCGCGCTAACCCTCAATTCCCCGCAAATCGGGGGTTTTCCCCGCGATTGGCAGCACTTTTGAGTGATTTGATGTTTTTACTTATTCGCTTTATTTTTTTTTTTGACGTTAATAACTACAGAAAATATTCTTAGGAGCGTTCAGTTATTTCGCTCGCACCTCGGACAACAACGAAAGAGTGAAAAAATAGTAAAATTATATCATTTCCTCCATAGCTTAAAATTAAACCTTCCAGAAACCCTTTACATAACACTACAAAAAGCTGCTATCTATTTAGATATACTATATTTCCCGCGCTTGCGCTAGTTACAAGTTCCCGGCACGTAAGTTGGCAAGGTTTTGGCGTAGTGGGGGCAAGTTCGCGCATCGTGCACTTAGTGGAACAAAAAACTGGTCACTTTTATTGATTGTCATTATGCGGTTATTGCCATCATTTATTTTGACGTGACAACGTCTTATAAATTGGTTTGCCGGGTGACACTTCAAGAAACTGGGTCACGTTATGCGGCTTACAATGAGAGCGAGTGAGAGGCACGCGTCCCGCCTAAGAGCGAGAGAGACAGAATAAAAAGTTTATTTTACCACTCAAAGTCGTTGTCACGTAAAATTATCGTCCGTAAACCGACTTTACAGACAGCCAGTTTTTTTTTTAATCATGTAGTTAAACAAAGCAGAGGAATTCGTGACATTTAATAAGTGTTATAAATAAAATATAATATGCATTTTTTTTTAATTAAGAAAAAAAAAGTATCATTATTAAAAATTATAGGTTCTCGTCGTCACTATCGGTTAATAATACTGTTACCCCTGGCATCAAATTAGAACTACCACTTGAGCTGGCATATTATGTACTAAACATAACAAAAACTAAATTTAAAACAATAACAACAACTCGTTATAAAAACTAAATTTAAAACAATAACAATAACTCGTAACAAAAACTTAATTTAAAACTAAAACTGAACTCGTAACTAAAAGACAACAAAAACAAAGGGCACAACTTTCGTGGCCGCAAGTGTAATCGGGAGCGAACGGAATGTAGACGCGGTGCGGGAGGCAGGGGTCGACTGACGCACCAATCGCGTGCTTGGATCGGCGCTACGTCATACCCCGCGTCCCGCTTGACCACCAATCACCAAAGAGACTTATAAAACGACTTCTGCGCATCTAACGACTCTTGCCAAGTTACGTGCCGGGGATTTATACGTGCGGTTAAATACGTGTACAATAAAATCGTTAGGAAGTTCATGCAGTTAAATACGAGAACGAGTTATTATGACCTCATCAAAACATATACATTCACAAAACTAACACACCACATGCTGTATTTGCTATGGTTCAAGTTCCAGTCTAAGAACCGTATTTCAGCTAAATTTACGGGCTGGAAAGGCCGAGAAGGAAAAACAATTTCCAAAAATAATAGGAAATAACTTCCTTCTGTGATCATGTACACATGCCCTAACTACGGCACGTCAAAATACAAAATGTCATTTCTTTGATGACTTTGATGTTTGCCTTTGAAAATGACTGAAGAAAGCGCGAATATTTAAAATCGTCTTGAGTGTATTAGACGATATTGCATATTGTGATTGTGTAGATACTTCGAAGTATTTAAATAAAGCATTTAAATAAATAGTATAGAATAGAAATACAGTTTAGGTAGCCCTAGAAAAAAAAATTAAGACAAAAGTGGTGTTTTGACAGATAACCTAAAAGAGCTGATTATATCAGCATTGTAAATAATAAAATAATAGAGACATTTTACACAGTGTTTATTTAATTAAATATTCAATAATGCAGCTGTTAATACAAGCTAGCCCGTTAATTGATAAATTGAAACATTGGCATCGAGCAATATCTTTTAGTGAAGTGCAACTAACAACTTCACAGAAGGTCAGTATTTTGGTTTAAAATTATATCATATCCAATTGAATAACTCTATTACACTTAATATTAATGTTCAAATTAATCGAGATTCTAATACTATAGAGAAAATGTCGATTAGAGGATGAAAAATAATTATATTTGGTTCTAATAAGTTTCTTTTACAGAAACTATTTACAGAAAAAAATTGAATTCAAACAATTATTGTAATGGTGTAAAGGTCATTCGTGATTGCATTTAAATTACATGGTCAGATTGTGTTAAATATGTGTATGTGTAGTTTGGTATGAAAGAGTATCATAGCTATTTTGACCTTGTGCTATGATGTTGGTTTAATAAATAAAATAATAATTATTAAATAAAATTCGGTACTCCTGGACACGTAACAATACGAGCCATATCGGGAACAGGGTCCAAACTACTGGCAATTAGGACTGCCAGTAGCTTGGACCCTGTTCCCTATAATATTGGGCTACAAATTTTTAAAATATTTTTCTTAATAATTTTTAAAGATGTATTAGAATGATTTGTAAAAAAAATAATAAAGGAATTAATTATAAATCTTAATACTTGTGTAAATGTGGTTACAGGTTGTACTATGGAGTTTAGGAGTTGTGGGTACAAGTGCAGTAGTTGTTGGAGTGCTGTCAAGGTACTTAGCGAGACGGCGAGCCAAACCTATTATGAATCCTCGGATTCAAAGGGCTATTAACAAGAGAATTTCACGAATGAGAAGTCCTAATGGAGGTACCTAATACTTAAATAATTTCTTTAATCAATATTTCATAATACATTCCCACAGCTGGGCAGAACTCTCCACGAACTCTCTTGACTTTGTCTTTTGCCCAAAGCATTATGAATGAATGCAAACAGTCCCAAGAAATTCTTTACTTAATATTACTTTTAATGTGGAATATTCTCAGTAAGATCACAAACAAAACCCACGCATATTGGTACGATTTTTAAAACATGTCTAAATAAAAAAAAGGTAATTTTTAAATCATAATTTCTTTAGGAATGGGGTCTGTTGCTAGTAGTGGTGGTCGCAGCAGTCCTCTGGGCTTTAGTGAGCGTCTGTCGCTGGCATCGGGCTCCATCGGTTCAGGAGCTGGAGATGCAGCGCCGCTATCGCCTCAGCAATTGGGTGTTATGGGTAAGTAGTAGCATCATACCAACGCCATCTATTGTCGAGTAGTGGAACTAATTAAAAAGGTTTGAATCGCGTTTACTTGTTATTGGGTCTCTCATAAAAGATTTTCTTCATTCTTATCGCTCTAGAATTCTAGATGATTTTCGTCTAGAGTCGAGAATACCAATGTACTTATCCTGTTATTTTTATAGATTGATTTATTTTTCCAGTTGTGTACTTGTTAGCAATATAATAATTTCTGGTTTTTACTGCGAAATAAGCTTTAGTTGTTTAGTCTGCCATCAAAATTTAAAGGTGGGATTGTAACAAAAATTTTAGAGCGCCATCTCTTATCGAGTAGTGAAAGTCAATGAAAATGTAGTTGTCTAAGTGTGGTTATAGTTGGATGTCAAAATCACAGATGTCGCTGTTCAAAAGTGTGGTAATGGTAAAATACAGCCAATTATTACAAAAAAATTGTACTTGTAGATCTTGTGAGAACACCAAGCTATTGATATCAGCAGCATCATTATATTTGAATATCATTATGATATGACGATTCGTGAGAAGAAGATATCAATTGCATTCTCCATGAGACTGAGTACATATGTATTAAATATTAAATCATACAAATTGTAAAAAGCGCTGAAACTGAATTAGGCAATAGATAATTAAGCAAGCAGGCCACCTCGTTTCTTGTCTTATTGGATCTGTCAAACGTTGATGATGATACATGTGCTTATTTTGATTTGGTATTCTGGAGTCCGCAGTAGGTAGGTACATTGATATGTAGTATCTTTTATTTTACGAAAGGAAACATGAATTTATGACAGGTTATTCTGAAACTCTAAATGTGCTCATTAATCATTCACTACATTCGGTATTCTATTCCGTCATTCCGTATACTGTCAGAAACGAAATAAATTCGTTAGAAATCAACATTTATTCTTTTTTTTTTTTCTTAAACCCAAGGTAAAGAAAATTAAATTTAGGTAGGTACCTGTCTTACCACGACCAAGGTCCATGGGAAATATTCTTACAAGCATCAGGAATTAGGGACAGGCATATCCCGTCGTCACGGTGGTGGCGAGGTTGTCTGACTGACTTGACTGCCCAAAGTACGCCAGCCGGCACTCTTGATACCTATTTTTATAGACCCTCTTTGCTTCCATCAGTTTCAGTGGCTCTCAAAGCCAAACATTCCTACATCTTTTAACCAATCTAAACTATAACTAGGTAATTAATAGGCACTTGTTGGTATCTTTTGTTGTTATGGTTATGTCAGGGGCTTATTGTTTGTTATATTTTAGCCCAATTTGAGTTGAGTACCATAACGACACCCAAATAACAGAAATAATGTGGTCAACTGTTATGACAATAATGTTGAAACTCGTGACTTGCTCCATGATGTCAGCATACTCATACAGGTATGATACGACAGTAGTACAAATACCTCATCGCTTAAATCACGTCTAGATCTTGTGAACCTTGACTGCGAAGATCTGTAATTTAATAATAGCTCGTTATGGCTTCAATCAAGTCGTCATTCTGTCTCTGACCCGAGGTAGGATAGGTACCTGGAAATGTTTTAAGCATCTCGGCTTTTATTTGTAGTTTTTATTAAACCAATTGTTCATTATTGTCATACTACTCCTTCTCTTATGTATACGGGACCAGTTAAATGTTAAATCGTGGTGTTAGTAACTTCAGATGTCCTAGTAGATTTTCTACTAGCCATGTTCGGGATGTATTGTGATAATCTTTTATCAGGGACAGTGGTTTCTAGTAGTAGCCACTGTTGCTCTGGATATCAGGAGTTGCACTGGTTGGAAATAGTGTTACCATGGTGGGCTAGTCCCAAAAAAATAAAATGCAATGCGTCCTTTTATGAGAATTTGGTACAGCACAAACCTTGTTTAGTTTACCATAGAATGATCGTAGGAGGTTTTACTGACTAGGTACTATCTATTATGATGACCAGCAAGTTAAGACGCAGGTTAATGACCGCACTATTTACGAGTTAACGGGCAGTCGCTAGTGTTCCTCATTAGGTCCACGGTTTACGACCGTGTAGGTACCTACCATACCTTTAAGTAAATACGATACAGGTACCTACCTATCTTATTAACTTAGCTTACTAAGTAAAGTAGGTACGTAACCTAACCAACGGGTATTAAATAAATACCTATGTCTGTCTCAAGGTGGCATTCAGGAATGAATAGAACTATTTGCAGCAATGATATTATGAATTCAACCGCGTCGCTAATGTTACCAACATGATTTCTGATGTCAGAACTAAAAGGTAAGTTGATCATGCTGTCCTCGCCCTGACCTAATAAAATAATACGAACAGGTAAGTAATAAAACAAATAAAAATATATTTTTACTGCTGTGCTGAACTTTTGAGCCTCTGATAAATAGCATCTTTAAGATTATTAAGTGATAAAAATAACAAAAACATTACCTATTCTTACTTGCCCTTGGCGTCTTGTTTTGCTCACGGAGAAGTTGCGTGTCAAATTAACTTGATTACATTTACTACCTACCCATCTGGTTCCTCTACCTACTGTTTTTCTATGTTATTTTCCTTTAACAAACAACAACATTAAATGAATGCATGCTTACTTCTCATTCACTACCTATGTAATATTTTACACAACAATTTCTGAATGATAATAAAAATTTTGTCTTTCATTTGTATCTAAACCTTGATCTGCTGGAAACAATACTAGGTACTTACCTACATATAAGTTTAGTGTTGGTAACAGGAAATACCACTTTCCTCCCTACAACCAAGTTGAATGTCAAGGCTTAGATAACGCGACTACCACTTGCCATTTGGAAACAATCCGAAGCGTTTGATAATAAACTGGGACATTAGTCACGCTTACTGTGCACTTGCGGAGAGAGCATCGTTCGACTCTTCGAGCCTTTCACCGAAGGCTCCGTTATCGTAAATGACGTACTCGTACACCGCTCTTACAAGGCCAGGCGCGATCACTAAATTCGCTGTCTTTCTGTGTGGCTCGTTGGTCTAGGGGTATGATTCTCGCTTTGGGTGCGAGAGGTCCCGGGTTCAAATCCCGGACGAGCCCGACTTTTGTTGTTTGAAGTAGTATTTTTAAGGTTTGTGGAAGAATGTTTTGTCATGTCCTATTGAATTATAAGAAGTTTGAAGTGATATAACGCAATATTTACTTCGGTTTATTTTATTTAAATAGACTATTTGGTGAGTAAATAAAAAGCCTACCTTCAGCTCATTATATAATCAAAGCTTCAGCTAGAAATAACTTATACTATTGTGTTGTCTCGTCACGACACATTATTCCTCTACCTACCTACATTCGACTTTAGCACCATAGCGTCTTCTATTTTATATTTTTTATGTGAGTAAATTATCATGTCATTGACCAATATGGATGTTTTTACTACCAGAGCTACTTACAAAATTCTATCAACTAAAAAAAGCGTTGCAAAAAACGTTTTAAAGTACAAAGACGGCTATAATAATAATAATAAATAATAAATCCTTTATTTTCAGGCTACTTTGGCCCATAGATAAATACCTTACAGACTAACATAATATATCATAATAGTACAAAACTTGTGTTAGTAAATAAGACTTAAAACTATGTTAGTAGCACTTCACTTAGACACACTTCACTTGTGTTGACTGTCCAGTGGAACTTGTCCGCGGAAGCGACGGAACACCACGTCCTGCGGCCAAAAGTCTTCCTCCATCACCATGGGCAGATAACAATTCGGTATTCGCACCACGAACGCCTTGAAGTTGACGTTGCGGCGCGACTCCAGTAACTGCACCCTCGGTGTGTACCTCGTCTTCTGGCGCACGTACTCCACGATGTCCTCCGCTTTAGTGGTGTAATGCAAGCGGGAAATGTACACCGGTGTATTCGGTTTGGCAGCACGCAGGCTCACTTTAGGGTCCGCAGGAGCCTTGCCGCAAAGGTTCTTGGTTGTTCGCGAACGGCGCTTCCTCTGCACCATCACGAAACCCTCGTTATCAGCCTTATTCGGTGCCTTTTCAGGCACAGGCTTATTATTAGGAGCATCAGAGGGGCTTGCGGTGACGCTGGCGTAATTCCTCCGTAGGGCTCGAGCAGGGGTCGCCGCGGGGATGCGGGGCGCGCGGGCGGAATGTTCTGCAAGCTCAGCAATCGACGTATGCGACGCGTGCGTGCGTGGCGTTGCGTGGCTATAAAGTACTCCGTAAACTAAATCGTGACTAAATCGTTCTCCATTCCATTAGTTTTATGATTTATATATATATATATATATATTTTAAAATACAAATGAGCAATTACGTACACGACATTAGTCCTTCGCAATGTCCGTTCTCTAGGTATATAGAACAAAAGTTAGCTGTAATCGATCCCCTAGGGATTGTGGACTGGGTTGGTGTGACCACGTCCTTATTCCCGGCACGCGCCGACCCACTGACACCGCGGGATGACGACTGAGATCTATATCACCGTCTATTGTGAAATTAATGTCCCTAATACGAAGGCTGCCCTATAAACCAAGGATTATTGGCGGTGTAATCACCTGTTATAACTTTACGCGTGCGCGAAAGCTACTTAATAATAATATACCTAGTTGGTAATCAATGGAAAATCACGGCCAATATTTTGTCGTTTGGGTGACAAGTGCTCAACGTATCTAAGCACGATCTTCTGTAGTTGTGCCCATGACTTTACTGTTATGGTTAGATAATGGGTAGGTAAAGTAATCACTTGTAGCAACTGTTAGTTTTTAGAACGTTAGCAGAAAAAAAAATGAAAAATAGTTTTGAAAATTTTGTTCTTTCTTATCTTAGACAGCTTCTAATAGGGACAAGTAATTTTATAAAATAGCAGGAAAACCGACTACTATCAGTTTGTCATTATGCGACGAAACATCAGCATGATTACATAAGGGAGAAATCATTTAAACTACTGCCCACTAGATGGCGCTGTTCAATGAAACGGTAGGGCCTACACACGCCATACTGTTCACCACGTACAAGTATATGTATAATTGCGTACGGTCACAGATAATATAATACTTCGGTACGGTAGTGTTACATTCTTACTGAATTTTATTAACAAAAAAATATATAAAGACCAGTTATTCTGTAGCTGTGTCGGTATAGTTCTGTTATTTCAACCTGTACATCAGTGGCTCGTTGGTCTAGGGGTATGATTTTCGCTTAGGGTGCGAGAGGTCCCGGGTTCAAATCCCGGACGAGCCCAAATCTTTTTGTTTTAGTTGAAGTTGCATTGTAACTGTTTACTTTTTCTTATCATAATTTATTTTATTTTGGATCATATTAGCGAGAGTCTGCTGTTTCAAACACCGTTTTTATTTCTTTGGGTAACTTTAATTTAGACAGTTTTAGCCACAATTGTAGTATCTTTTTTGTTCATAAGATAAGATGAAAAGTAAAAATGTATGCGTGTTCTGTATAAAATAAAACATTTAAAACAAAGCCGCTGATCCCGACGATTGCACCCGTTTAGTAAACAAACGTCTCCTGGAGGGATCTCAAGGGAAAGCTTCTGTGATCCCTTTCCTTGTTCCGTACCCTTACATGTGGGGAATAATTAAAGCGCCTCCAACCTACCTTTGAGCGTGGCTGCGTGGAGCGTGGCTCAGCTGAAATGTCTCCACAAAGGGACGTGAATGCGCCTCGGGTGAAAAGGAACACCCACTATTTATGCAACGGTTTCTTTTTAGCTTCTGCATCCGACGTAGTCTTTATTGTTTTCAATGTCTCCGCTCAAACATGATAAGCCAAGTAGTTCCAATTCATGAATAAGACTGTTTTTCGACGGTATTCATAGACAAGTTTGTGTAAAATCCCGCAAACCGCAAGATAAGAAATAAGTTCGTAGTTTTACCTACTTATTCATTATGTAGGTAATTTGTTATTGTGATGGCAATAGGCCTCTATTAAATGGGACAATATAAATGGCGAAATGTGGGCGTACTATTAATAATAATAATAAAATTCTTTATTTCAATAAATTGACAACATTGTTACAGACATCTGAGGATATAACATACAGATTATGTCCCTCATTAGGTACACTTCTTTCCAACCCTTTTGAGATTACAGGCGTGATGTTACGTTATATTAAACGACGATGTAAAAAAAAACGATTATGTTGACGACCCGAACGGCGCAGCGGTAGTGAGGCTGCCTTACGTTTTTAGGGTCCCAGGTTCGAATCCCGGTCGGAGCTAATATTTGTGTGATGAGCATGGACATTTGTTTCCGAGTCATGGATGTTTATATGTAGAATAAGTAAGTATATAGGTACAAACAAAAAGTATGTGTAGTATATCAACTATCTGGTGTCCACGACACAAGCCTCGTTGCTTAGTGTGGCACTAGATGGCGCTGTGTGTAATGTCCAGCAAAATTTATTTATTTATTTAAAACAGAACTAATATTATGGGGTATTAGTGAAACCAGCCGCTACAAGGGGCCTATTGTGTGGTACCTATATTAAACAACTTTACCCCATGAGTTAGTAGGAAACATACACATAGTACCTACCTATAATACCATTATTTACTTATTACCATGTCCAAGTTGCGAAAGTAAATCATGCATTACGTACGTATACGGTGCGATGTCGCATTACTGAACCCTTTACTTTGATTTATATATGTGACATTACAGCCATTATGTGTATTTCGTTCTACGAATTTTTAACCGTGTTACAGTTACAATATAGCCGGGTTTCTCCCGACAACTGACAGGGGGGATTTCGGGAGTAAATAACAAGGATGATCCGAATGAATGATAATATAAAGATGATGAATCATTGGGATTTTGGGACTAGGGCAGAAGCAAGAATGTTTTTTTTTCATATGTTTTGTAAACTTTATTAAGTAATACGGTTAGCACTTTACCAAAAACAAGATTGAGAAGAGAATCAACAAAAATACAATGAAAAACTTGATCTCTGGTAGTGGTACCTACTTAATTTTAAGCAAAAATTAATATTTGTACAACTGTAAGTTTCTTAAAATCCCTGTACGTATGCAGGCTACTCTCTACTACTATTCAGTCTGATGCTTATCTTAAAACATGTGCGAATTTACAAAACTCAACATGTTTAGGCCGTGTTTGTCTAACGTCCATAGTATATCTGGGTCAAGTAGGTAATACTTCGATATCCTGAAAGTAGAGAACAAAATACAATCTTTTCACTCTTCAATGAAACCTAACGAGACTTCCTGCAGAGTTGATGCCGTCTGATGCCGTCATACCGGCGCGGCGCTCGCGCTCATGGTCTCCTTGGAATACTCACGCAACGGTGCCTCAGAGAAATGGTCGTTTTATAGGACTTGGTGGGCGGATGACTACCGTTGCAAAACGTACCATTCGGTATTAGGAAGAAATGTCAGTGCCGTGAACTTTCAAACCGATGGCATTTGCAATTATGGAGATCTTTACGCAAATGTCAAGGAAAATAATCATCAGTTAGGTACTTACTTGATTGTTTTATCTATTTATTCCCACTAAAGCGTTCTACTGAATATTTTTGTCAACATACTCCCCTGCGTTGGCGAATATCATAATTCTTATTCTCTTAATCAAAATTAGCGATAAACTTTTACCGCAGTTGGGTTGCGTCAGTGAGTTAAAAATAGCATCTTCAACGTTTGTCCTGATGAATGAGTCACCGGAGCCCGGCCCAAACTTGGAATTTGGACGACTTTTTGCGACCTGCACTCCCCCTACATTGCATTTTACGACCTAACGAACTGTCATTTAGTCTTAGCTTGTTGGGCCACTCCTTGATCGTGCTGACGGATTCCGTCTCGGAGACATTAATTTAAATATTATACCTATAGTTATTAATCTCAATCAATTTGTTATTCGTAATTTGCTAAACTAGTTTCGTATTTTTAAGCCAAGGCAACTTTAATTGCTAAACATTATTTCACTTTGCAACATTTCAATGTCCCTGTGATTCACTAAACGTCGTTCGTGAGTTGCATTGCAATTTGCTAATTTCGTGGGAACCACTTTTTTTAATCTAAATTGAGTCCGCTATTATTCATACAAATCTTGAATAAAACTTGTGTAATAAGTCCTTGAATGTTGTATATCTATATTTATTAATGTAGAAAACGTCGATAATAGTGCTTTTAGAAACTTTCAACTTTTCAAAGTTTTCAGATTGTAAAGACAGTTCATCTTATAGAACTCAATCCTAATTAAAACTTTTTTAACAATTTCTCTTACACCTTGTAGCACAGATAACCTACTGGAAGGATTTGATTGGATTATTAGCTAGAAATAAAACAAATAAATATGAAGGTGCAATTTCGTACTTAGATCACTAAATCTTGAAATGTTTATAGACAATCTTGACAGTGTTTATCAATATTTTAACGAAGTGCCTTGTTAAATGTTAGCTGTGGGCGGGGAAATTCGAACTAATTTGATGATATTTTGACGTTAATGAGCTCTATTGTGGTTCGTTCTGCTTGCTTTGATCTATTTCATCTATTATACCTACTGATAGTCTATAGAACAATAACTGTTTGTTATTGTATTTTCTCAGCACTTAATTTTGTTCTATTACCTAAAACAATATAATATTTTAAAATGTCTAGTCAGATAATGACAGATGTCAAAGTCGATTTTTGGAGCCCAACAAGATTGCGTAAAACGGTCACTTGTGTTATTTGACTCACATAACGCAGAAACGCAATATATACGTCTCAAGCCACATCACATTATAAACGTTCATCACATTAAGTACCTACTATAACTAAGTGCAATTTGCACTTAGAATTTTAATACCTAGGTACTGGCTATGTAATAAGCGGAAACATAGTAAACTTATTAATCTACCGTTAAAACAGTACCTATTACGAGCCTTACTAGGTAGTAGCAATATATTATTATCCGACATTCTAAAAGTAAGCACGATTTTTCAGCTGCCACTCAATTCTACGACCCAGGACACTGATACTGCCATTATGTATATGAGGGAATCCCATGGCTCATTTTCTTGTTTAAGTCCAAACTCGACAACACCCTTATTTGTTTATTTCGTGGTATTTCCCTCACTTTCCTAAGTCATTTGTTGTAAATAAACTGTAGAGTGACGTTATTTCTCATGATCACATGGTTTATCATCCCGCTGAAGAGCGTAAGGTCTGCCTTTTACTTTATTGTGAGTAGGTAATATAGGTACTATAAACATTATGTAGGTATTAGTGTTAAACAAAAGAAGACATTATGTACCTATAATGATGACATAACGTAGGTATCATACGTGACCTGATAGACGCACATTTGTGTAACGACAAAGAAGTGTCACACCACACTGTAACGCACAGTATGCGAAATAGAATGTCTGGTCCATTATAAATTAAACCGGCACCCCGGTTTTACTGTTACTTTACTGGGAAATAATAACTGGGTTCTCATTAAATGGTTAGGTAAGTGATGACGCGTGCACTCTGGCGCCGATGACGGATTGCTGCTGTCAACCACGTTATAATGGACGGAGGCTATCTCCATTTACCACACTTAAAATAAAATACATTTAGTATTTGTGGTTGCCAAGTTTACATTTGTAGTTGTTGTTGTTAGTTTGTCAGCAGGGACTGTTGTAGATAGTAAACTAAAAGGCCATGTATCAATGCTATGTATGTGGCATAGAGCATACTGTGACTGACACAAAGAACTTGTCTTTGCTTTTTCATATGTAACGTGTGTCTACTTTTGAATAAATCTTATCGCATCTTACTATATAATATTATTTTCCAAGCAATAATCCAATAGGTTATGGGCCCAGGACACTATCAGGAAAAATAATAGTAAGATTTCTTCTGAAACTGCGCAATCCGCTAAACTGAAAAAAGTCGGCCGGTGTGACCGGTGTGCTTTGTGACCTACACAATGGCGTCTTCAACTAATTCGTCAGGTACGTCTTCTTCACTGAATCAAATTGATAAATTACGTGGTTTAGAGAACTATGGAACATGGAAATTTATTATGAAAATGACTTTGGTTCATGAAGACTTGTGGGATTGCGTCGAGAGCAACGGAAAATGTGATGAAAAGAAGACACAAAAGGCACTGGCAAGGATATGCCTGTCCGTAAATTCAAATATATTTCCGCAAATTCGCTATTGTAAGAACGCGCAAGAAGCGTGGTCTAACCTTGAAAAGGCTTTCGAGGATAAGGGGCTGTGTCGAAGATTATCATTACTACGAATGCTGTTTAGTACAAAACTCGGCGGTGATGGTATGGGCAGTTACCTCAGTAAGATAGTTGAATTATCACAACAATTACAGGATATAAACTCTCCTCTTGATGATGATTTTGTGGCGGTAATTATGTTAAGCGGGCTGAC
The DNA here is from genome assembly GCA_905147715.2 of Xestia xanthographa. NCBI lineage: Eukaryota > Metazoa > Arthropoda > Insecta > Lepidoptera > Noctuidae > Xestia > Xestia xanthographa. The sequence continues at coordinate 9,309,240 of LR990655.1, forward strand.
GGCTGACTATGATCCTCTAATAATGGCTCTCGAAAACTCTAATATCAAGCTATCCAGTGATGTAGTAAAGGCAAAGTTGTTACAAGAATCTCAACGTCGTGATAAGCCAGACGAGAGTGCAACCGCACTATCAGCATCACGTAACACATCAAGAAAACCTCCAAAATGCTATAGATGTAAGAAAACGGGACACTTTATTAAGGATTGCCCGAAGCAGAGTAAGAACGTCAACAAGGAAACTTCGAAAGTGCTGTTGACGGCACTGTCTGTCAGCATCGAGTCAAGTGAGTGGTATATTGATAGTGGAGCAACGGCCCACATGTGTAATAATAAAAATGCCCTAGTTAATTTTGTGCATAGTAAGCCTATGATTGTAACAGTAGCCAATGGTGAAAAATTAGAGACTGCAGGATGTGGCAATGTCAAGGTTCAGCTCAAAGACTGTATTAGGATAATTAGTAATGTGTATTATGTACCTAAGCTGTCTGCCAATCTATTGTCTGTCAGTACCTTAGTAAGTAAAGGGTACAGAGTAGTTTTTAATGCTCAGAAATGTCATGTTTATGACGGAAATGATGTTTTAGCTTCAGGAAGTTTAGATGCAGGGATCTACAAGTTAGACATGTGTCAGACTCAGTGCTCAGAGAGGGGTACCATTAAATCATCGTTAACGTCAGTGACATCAGCTCCAGAAGCAGTCTTTAAGGCTGCTTGTTCGCCTAAATCGAAGGAACAGATTTCGGTAGCATCGCAGGAAACCTGGCATCGTCGTCTCGGACACTTAAACTCCAGAAGTATGGCGCTTCTTAAACAAGGTATGGTCAAAGGTATTAATTACGACTCTACAGTTTTTCAGCCATGTATTGCGTGTATCGAGGGCAAGCAAAGTAAATTACCGTTTCCCAAGAAGTCATACACAAGAGCTTCTGAAGTTTTAGGTTTGGTACATACAGACCTGTGTGGTCCTTTACCTGTTGCGTCTTTTAGTGGTGCCAAGTATTTTCTTTGTTTCATCGATGACTATAGTAGGAAAACATTTGTGTATTTTCTTCGAACAAAAAATGAAGTGTTTGAGAATTTCAAACATTTTAAGGCTATGGTTGAAAATGAAACCAACCAGAAAATTAAGATTCTCCGTAATGACAATGGTGGTGAGTTTGTTAATATAAAATTACAGACTTTATTGAAGAATAATGGCATCAAGCATCAAACTACGGTCCCACACTCGCCACAGCAAAATGGAGTGGCTGAGCGTGCAAACAGGACCATTCTGGAGAAAGCGAGATGTATGCTGCGAGATGCTAAGCTCGACAATAAATTCTGGGCAGAAGCGGTCAACACTGCAGTCTACTTGAAAAACAGAAGCCCAACCAAAGCTGTCCCTGGATTAGTTCCAGAGGAGAAATGGACCAATAAAAAGGTGAATATTAATTATTTACATGTATTTGGCTGTATTGCATATGCTGTTTCTCACACTCGAAAGAAACTGGATTCCAAGTGCAAACAATACATATTTGTAGGTTATTGCGAAGATACGAAAGGTTACAGGTTGATAGAACCTGATTCATTTAAGTGTATCAAGGCAAGAGATGTTAAATTCTTGGAAAATACATTTATTACTGACTTAGCAGATAGGTCACATGATGATATTTATAAAAACATGAGCTCATTAAATCTCTCTAGTTCAAGTATCGGGCAAACTGCAGAGGCACAGTCTGATTCCAATGAGATTTCAGAAACTGACAAGTCTCCTGAGCACTCTGAGACATCTTCAACAAAGAGGCGTGCAAGGGAGACAAGTATTATCACAGTAAGTGACTCTGAGAGCGGGAACAGTTCTGATGCAAATGATACTTTGGATTCAACTTACATTCCAGGAGAATCGTCAATAGAAGATGCACTGGCATCATCAGATTATGAAGATTCAATGATGTTGAATGGGTCTGCACAACTAGTATGTAGATTAAGCAGTATTGATGAAGAACCGGAGACAGTGCAGGAGGCACTGAACGGTCCAGATGCAACTAAGTGGAAAGAAGCAATAACAGATGAGTATAAGTCTTTTATCAAAAACAATTGTTGGACCCTTACTGAAAAACCAAGTGACCAGAAACCAGTTAAATGCAAATGCATTTTGAAGAAGAAAAGAGGTCTCAATGGTGAATTGTTGAAATATAAGGCACGACTTGTGGCAAAGGGCTACACGCAACAATATGGAGTAGATTATGAAGAAACATTTTCTCCAGTTGTAAGATACTCTACAATTAGGACTCTGATTGCTATTGCTGCTCAATATAACTTAAATATTGATCATTTGGACGTAAAGACTGCATTCTTAAATGGCGATTTAAAAGAAACAGTTTATATGGAGCAACCAGAAGGTTTTAAGATAAATGGCAAAGAACAATTTGTTTATAAATTAAACAAAGCCATTTACGGATTGAAACAAGCATCTAGAATGTGGTATGAAAAAATTAATGATGTTTTAATGAAGAAATTTGGATTTAGTAGAACATCATCAGAACCATGTGTTTATTTCAAAAGATTACAAAGCGAGATTATAATAATTGCTTTGTACGTCGATGACATCCTTTTGTTCTCATCAAATAATTCATCTTTAAGGTCTAAAGTCAAGAATGACTTGAAAAAGGAGTTTGACATGCATGATCTGGGACCAGCCCATCAGATATTGGGGATGAGGATTTGTAAACAGGGAGATAAGATCACTCTGGATCAGTCAGGTTATATAATGAAAGTCCTAGAGAGATTTCACATGACAGACTGTAAACCTGCGAAAACTCCGATGGAAAAAGGATTAAAGTTAACTGCAAGTCAAGAAAATAATAATAAATATGATTATAGGAATTTAATAGGCTGTCTTATGTATATTGCAGTTTGTACCAGACCTGATATTTCTCATGCTGTGAGCGTGCTGAGCCAGTTCAACGAATCTCATTCAGAAACTCATTGGAAAGCAGCTAAGCGTGTGTTGCGCTATCTCAAAGGTACTACAGATTATTGTTTAATTTTTCAAAAGAGTGAGCTGAATCTCACTGCATATGTAGATGCAGATTGGGCAGGTGACGAAAACGATCGTAGATCTTATACCGGTTTTGTTTTTAAACTTGGTAGTAGCACAATATCATGGGAGAGTAGAAAACAGAAAACAGTGGCTCTCTCTAGCACGGAGGCTGAATATATGTCTTTATCAGATGCCTGTAAGGAGGCTTTGTTTGTTAAAAATTTCTTGCATGAACTACTTGGAAAGTTTAGCAAAATATTGGTTTTTAATGATAATCAATCTGCTCAAAGATTATGTACTAATCCTGTGTATCATAGCAGAACAAAACACATAGATGTAAGGCACCATTTCATAAGAGATATTGTTAAAAAGGACATTATTAAAATTGAGTATTTGTCAACTGATGAAATGATAGCCGATATCTTAACGAAACCCTTAACGAAGGAAAAACACGATTTGTTTTTAAAGGATTTAGGTTTATTCAAATTGTGTTAGTTGTATATTTAAAGTGTATAACGTGTTATTTAAGGACCAGTTAGTTGTGTGGTACATCGCCTTTAGTTTAAGGGCAAGTGTTGTAGATAGTAAACTAAAAGGCCATGTATCAATGCTATGTATGTGGCATAGAGCATACTGTGACTGACACAAAGAACTTGTCTTTGCTTTTTCTTATGTAACGTGTGTCTACTTTCGAATAAATCTTATCGCATCTTACTATATAATATTATTTTCCAAACAATAATCCAATAGGGACAAATTGAAACACAAAAAAAAGCGATATTATTTATGAATAATTATTTGTGGTCATTTCTAGTACTTTCCCTAATATTTATGTAGTTACCAACACATTGTAAAACATAATGAAATATAATAAATAGGTAATTAATTAGTCATATTATGTTAATGAATTGGCAACTTCTGACGCAAAAATATTATGGTTTGAAAAACTATATCGCTACCTATTCGCCTAACCTACACATTGTAAAACATAAAGAAATATAATAAATAGGTAATTAATTAGTCATGTTATGTTAATGAATTGGCAACTTCTGACGTAATTATATGGTTTGAAAAACTATATCGCTACCTATTCGCCTATAGCCCCTTATCTACTACGAGCTACGTTATTGAATTATGCAAGTCAAGTGCCCTGAACTCACAGTATTGAATTAAAATGCATAATTATTGTAATAGGCACGGGGCCAATTAATGATAGCAAATACTATTATCTTTATTTTATAGTATCAATGTTGCGGTAGCTAATACGTTATCCATTAATCATGATCTAATACAATACCACTACAATTGAGTAACGTTTTAATTGTGTTGTGTAACTTTACTAAACATACAAAACCTTACAATTATTTCAAGAGCTCAAAAGGTTTAAAAATGTCATAGAAATATTTGCACAAACCTGCAGTAGATTGAAATTCCCGAACACAGACTACAAAGCTATGTACCTATATCTATGTAGATAGTACCTACCTGCGTTTAGGTAGGAATATTAAGTGCAAGCCCGCCCCAGCCCTTGTGAAGGCCATGAAATACTTCCACAGGGGAAGTTTCTAGGCCCCGGTATTGCAAGGGTACGGACAAATTTACTTTTTATGATCATATCAACGCTATCTCGGTATTTTATGTGTTTTGTATACGTATAACCTTTTACATGACGAAGTGTGTTCATGTTCATACAATTTTAATACGATTAGGTACTGCTTGGATATTTCCTTGCCCCAATCGATTTTTTGATGCAATTCGTGGGCTGTACATGTAGGGGTGTTGTTTACTTTAACCTAATCAGGAATCAACACTATTATTAACGTTAACAGTTGCCATTACAATACTGCAACATATCTTTACTAGTTGATGAGATTACACTGCGAATTTCTATCATTCAGCACACATTAAACATTCACTGTGTCAAGACCACCATCTCTCTCTGCCTAGGGTTACCAGATGAAAAAATCAAAAGTCCGGAGAAAAAGCCTGATTTCCATTGAAAAATCCTGAGATTTTTTACAGTTTCAAAAATTCTCAAACTTTTTTAAATTGTTAAGTTTAACAATTTTAAAAAGTCGTAATATTATCGTTTATATACCTACACTGTGGACCTCAGTCACGCGTTGCACATCGCACTCGAAGCGCGGGGGGGCGGGGTATTCAATATAATTTGAAGAGTTTAACATGTGGGGCATTTTATAAATCCATTATTAAAGAAAAAGCCTTACTTAAAAATGTATCATCACATATTAAGTATGATAAAACTGATTAAGTACCTACTTGGATAAATAAGTACTGATTTTAATTGTGCAATTATTACCAAAGGAAGATTATTTTTAGTTTAACTTTTTATTAAAGAGATATTTAAAATGTAAGCTGTATTTTATTGAAAATTCAAAAAATCCTGAGATTTCATGAGATTTTCAAAATCCAGCCGCAATCCTGAGAAGAGTCCAAAAATCCTGAGATCTCAGGACAAATCCTGAGATATGGTAACTCTGCCTAATCTTTACTCAATTGCATCGGGGTCAGCTTCCAGTCTAACCGGATACAGCTGGATACCAGTATTTTGCATGGAGCGACTGCCTATCTGACATACACATCCCAGTTTTTTTTACATGGAGCGACTGCCTATCTGACATACACATCCCAGTTATTTTACATGGAGCGACTGCCTATCTGACATACACATCCCAGTTTTTTTACATGGAGCGACTGCCTATCTGACATACACATACCAGTTATTTTACATAGAGCGACTGCTAATCTGACATACACATCCCAGTTTTTTTTACATGGAGCGACTGCCTATCTGACATACACATACCAGTTATTTTACATAGAGCGACTGCTCATCTGACATACACATCCCACTTTTTTTACATAGAGTGACTGCCTATCTGACATACACATCCTAGTTATTTTACATGGAGCGACTGCCTATCTGACATACACATCCCAGTTATTTTACTTGGAGCGACTGCCTATCTCACATACACATCCCAGTTATTTTACATGGAGCGACTGCCTATCTGACATACACATCCCAGTTATTTTACATGGAGCGACTGCCTATCTGACATACACATCCTAGTTATTTTACATGGAGCGACTGCCTATCTGACATACACATCCCAGTTATTTTACATGGAGCGACTGCCTATCTGACATACACATCCTAGTTATTTTACATGGAGCGACTGCCTATCTGACATACACATCCCAGTTATTTTACATGGAGCGACTGCCTATCTGACATACACATCCCAGTTATTTTACATGGAGCGACTGCCTATCTGACATACACATCCCAGTTATTTTACATGGAGCGACTGCCTATCTGACATACACATCCCAGTTATTTTACATGGAGCGACTGCCTATCTGACATACACATCCCAGTTATTTTACATGGTGCGACTGCCGCCTATATGACATACACAATTACACATCCCAGTTATTGGGTAACGCGGTACTCTAACAAAATAAATAGGGTTTTATTGTTTTGCTCGGTTAGTCATGATCTTACTCATTTATTTATTGACTAGCGGACGTCCCGCGGTTTCACCCGCGTAGTTCCCGATCCCGTGGGAGTATGGGGATAAAATATAGCCTATGTTACTCGTGGATAATGTAGCTTTCGAATGGTGAAAGAATTTTTTAAATCGGTCCAGTAGTTTTTGAGCCTATTCATTACAAACAAACAAACAAACAAAGTTTTCCTCTTTATAATATTAGTATAGATGTACACACAAAATACTTTACAGGACAATATATTTACATAGAAGGCTGCACAAAGGTACTGCTTATTTCTTAAGAAATTTCTTCCAGCAGACCTGCGAGAGGAAAGTTGGATAAGAAATGTAGACACAATGTGTAGAAAAGTCAGGCACGAAAATTTAAATTAAAAACTTAAAACAAAACTACAATAATAAACATACATACAAATACATACCTACACATATAATAAAATAAAATAAAAACTACTATAGTAAATATTTACCTATCTATACTAATATTATAAAGAGGAAAACTTTGTTTGTTTGTTTGTTTGTTTGTTTGTTTGTAATGAATAGGCTCAAAAACTACTGGACCGATTTAAAAAATTCTTTCACCATTCGAAAGCTACATTATCCACGAGTAACATAGGCTATATTTTATCCCCGTACTCCCACGGGAACGGGAACTACGCGGGTGAAACCGCGGGACGTCCGCTAGTAAAATATATATATGAAGAATATTACTGTATAGAAGAGAGGTAATGCTCTTTGACTTGTTTTTTAAAGAGAAATAAAGTTAGTTAGTCATTTTACTTCTATCACAAAAAAATTCTGGCAACTTGCTGTAAATTTTATTGAACCATCGAATTGGCGGTCTTCCTGTTTTCGTCGTTCTTCTCCCCACTCTCCTATTCCCTCTATCTTCTGGCTCCTCTCCTATTCCTATCCATGCATCTTTCCTGTTTAAGGTATATCTATTCATACACGAAATCTCTCAACCTGTGGTTTGGTCCCATAGTAAAAGTTGTTCATAATGATGAGCATTGAGTACAATGACGTCTTAAGAGATTTCGTGTACCTAAGAATAGATACACCTTATACATAACCTTGGGATAAGCATGAGTACACACGAAGGTTATTTGTCTTGATGTAGGTACAACCAGTTATTCGGAGTCTACCTTCCCTGCCCTACTCAAAGGTAAGTTAATAGGCACTTTGTTTTTTCCTACTGTCAAAGCTATCCTATATCTATCCTATTTCTGAATCTCTAAAAAGCTGAACCGGTTCTCGTTATTTGTAAAAAATATGTCTTTGCGAGCTCACCGAGCGTGATTTTTCTTGCATGGCTAAGTTCATTGCCTTTGCAGATCAGAGATAAAAAAGAGTTGGAACTGAAATTATCTCGAAATCTAACTTCTACTAGTTTTAGATTCTTGAGATTAAATCTTTCGATTCTGCAAAACAAGCCCCATAGGATGATTAGGCTGTAGCCTAAAACGAACAAAAATGAACTGCTACTGTGTAACTCAGCAAACCGAATTTACCGAAGTAAATGTTGGCGTCAGAAACGAGAACTGTTAGAGTGGCATCTTCCAGCCAATAAAATGGAACGTTTTAAATTGAAAGAATGCTACATTTTTTGTATTGCTTTAGGCACCTAATTCCTTCACGCTCCGTTAAGCCAGATACAATGAGACCCTTAGGCGCCGTGTTCCCCCTGGCGTTGTCGAGACGTCTCACACTAATGCGTCTGCAAATCCTATAACGGTTGCCAAAACCTGGCAACAGACTAAACAAACTTTGAGAGCATGCTGGTGCTTGCAATCTGATAGGAAAGTCCAGACGAGACTTCAAATTCGATAAGATTTTCTTTCTTTTCGTTTCCCGGGGACAATAAGTAGCAGTTGAAAAACATAACGTACCTAGGTTACAATCTCAAATGAAAACGCTGACTTTTTGTGAAAGAGAATTTGGTCAAATCTGAACTGCAGCTGGTTGCGTCACAGAGATTCCTTACAAAGATCCTATTAAAAATGTAATGTGCAAACTTTAATCAAACTCTGCATTTCACAATTTTACGGTTTCACTTCGACAGATTATAATCTACCGAAAAATAATGCGTTATATTGTAAGCAGTATGTTCAGTATGTCTGAGGCAGAACACCTTGCGCCTCCGTAGACCAGAGAATGGGCAGCAGCGTTTTCTGTTAGTCTTTCATCACTGCGATCTCCAATCCGCCTGCCAAGCGTGGAGATTACGGCAAATTCCTCCCATAATGGGAGAGGCTTATGTCCAGCTGTGGACGTTATGGGCTGTTGTAGTGTGTGTGTAGTAGTATGTTCAGTTGACAATATAGCGACAGTTTACAATCTCGCTAGATAGATTACAAATTTACAATCTAATCTACAATCTAAATTTATAATCTAACTATTCGGTTCGGCACTTTCGGTAGCTCGCAGTGTAAACCGAAATATGAAAAGAGGAGAAACGATGGTCGCCCGGCACACACGCTCGCTCGGTAGCTGGTGGTGTGGCCTGTGTACTATAAACTAGCACTATAAACTAGCACTATAAACTACCAGAACTGGATAGAGTAGGGAACATATTATTATCTAATCCAAACCACGCGCCTAAGAGTAACGTTTGAAATCGACCAAAGGCTGCATTAAGGGTGATTGTAGCAGGCTTCGAAGATTGTTGAGACATAATGGGCGCTTTAGTTTCATTCTAGAGTACTTTGTATATATACGTATGTATTTCAGGTCTTGTACGACGACGTTGGAATAAATAAATAGCAGTTGATACCAATCTAGCCTAATTGCAAATACAGTATGAATGATGTTGTATGTATATTCGTGGGAATACGTTGAACAATTCAAATATCACTCAGAGGTAACGTCGTCGCCAGCATCAGATTCAGATTCAATGCTTAGATCATTCTTTCTTTCTCAGTATAAACGAAACGATCATGATATTCCAACCTGTCATTTCTATTTTCATAATAAACAACAGGATTTATTTCTTCCATCAGCAGGATTTGGACATTTAGTGGAACAAAAATAAAAATCACAAAGTCTTTTAGTTACACTTTAATGAATTTAAACAAAGTAAACTTACATGGAACATCACAATTATGCTTCGCAAAACAGTTTTGATGTCATGAGATTCATTGTTATAATATCTACCCAATTAGCAGGGTCTATTTCAATTACATAAGGTACAACAATCGAATATGCCTTAATATTATGGAATAGATTTTCTACCTAACGGGAAGAAGCAATATCCTTAAATATTAGACGTTGAACATACAGGCCTTGACTTTCTTTTGTAGATATTATTAAATGTTTCGCAATAACTTCTAACATTAATTTACGACATCAGAGACAAAAATATTTTGAAGCTGAGAAAGTGACCAATAAATATAATTATATTTTTGTTATAATAATATTTTAAGTCTTATTCAATAATGGTACGCTAGGTGGGACGTTGATCTAACGTTAATTTTAAAAATATTATTAACCAAGATTACCATTAAACGTTAATAAACTAAAAAAAATATTCCGCGAAGAGGAATATTGACGCATTTGGAACTGCAGAAATGAAAAGATTGATAGTAAACTTAAGAAGATGAAGACAGTCACTTACAATTAAGGCGAACACTTACAATCGATTTCAATTCATACAAAAATATCATCCATTTTCTTTACACATTGACAAAAGTCAGCTAAGCATAGGTACTACTACCAAACGATGCCAAATCTATTAGTCTAGGTACTTGTTTCTAAGAACTAACAAGAATTATGAGTTCATTTGACGGAGGGATGCAATTTTAATGGATTTAGTGTCTAAACTAACAAAATAAGGCAAACTTACAAAGGATAACTTTGGCTTATACTTAACAAAGTCATCTTCAGCTTCAGCTAACCTCATGCTTTTATATGTACTTATCTGAAGTGTAGGTAAGAGGATTTCATCTGAACCTAGGCTCATGTTTTAATATAAGAGAGAATAAAAACAAAATAAATTATTTGTGAATAAACGCTATCGCTATACGCTTTAAACTAATAATATCTCTTAATTCTGGATTTTAGACTCTTGTAACTTAAAATTATAAATAACAATTAAAATTAGGAAATACAAAATACTAAAAGGTAAGAGGTACTAAACGATGTGCTTACTTACTATTGCGCGAAAACTGTGTCAAACTGCTCATAACCAAATCCTATTCCAATTAAAAATGTAATATTCATACTAAAGCATATTTCAGGAAATTGGTAGCGAGGAATTTAATGCACAATAATTGCAATATTGTACAAAGCGAAATCAAGCGCGAACAATAATGTTGGACAAGTTTACTCAATTAATTCCTAAATTGTTAATTAGGTAACGGAATACGATAAAATAAATTACTTAAAACTTTACAAATAACTTTTTACGGTGATTATATTTAACAATTACTCAAAAACATGGCTATAGCCTTCAAGCAAAAACAAATTCCATTATTCAAAGTATTAAGAAAATTTAAATATTGTGTTTTGTACATTGCAACATTTTAAATATTGACGGTAACGTATTTTTCTCTTTAAACGTGATTTCGAATTTTGAAATTCATTCCGATATCACAACTGTGAGTTTAAATAGGCTTGAATTACTGTCGCGCTGACCGTAGGTCGCGCACCGTGCCGCGTACGCCAGCGAAGAAATAAAGTTCAAATTTGACGGGCTGTCGGTTGCCGCTGACGTCAGCGGTGCGTATTAAGTCAAATTTGAACTTTATTTCATCGCTGGAATACGCGACTGACTGCCAGCGTGACACTATTTCAAGCCTTACTGTACTTTCCTGTTCACTCACAGGAAAGTACAGTAAGGAATACATTATGTGTGATTTTATTACAGCTTGTCATTGGTAACAGTGTCTTACTTCACTCGGTATCATTATCCCTATCTACGATGTTTCCACTGTCATTACATTTAATGACAACACCCTCGCGCCGCTCTGCGACTTCCATATCAGTTAACTATTTACAGATATATCTATTTACAGTTATGCGATTAATTTTGGCTCCTCAATTAACACATTGGAATGAAATCACATAACAGGAATGTCAAGAAAACAAAAATATTTATATTTACATATTTTGACCGAGGAAGAATGTATTATCTGTTCCTCGACTTTATAAACAACAGCATCAAGCTCAGTTGCCAAAACGTACGTACATGTTTAAACGACCAAGCAACTATAATTTTAATGATATTTTTCTCGATATTTACAAAGAATAAATTTAACTTGTCGTTTTAAAGTAAAAGTATAAGCGCTGGGATGAATAACGTGAATGTAACAATCTTCATAGTAGCTGCGTTGGGGTTGCTGCCGAGTCCACCGACTACAGATTTTTTGATATCTTCTTTAGGCCCCGATGCTTTAACCATGCCTTCACCACTTTCATTCATTATTTCACCGCTGTCCATCTGAGCAGGCTGGTCCTTCTTCTGCATGGCAGCCACGTCATTTTCTTCAGGCGCTGGCGGCGCAGTTTCTGGTGTAGGAGTCGTCGTAGTTGTCGTAGTAGTAGTGGTAGTGGTTGTTGTGGTCGGCACCAAAGTATTGTTTGCAAGGAAATATATTTCCCCGTAAATGGCTTCCACCTCAAGAGTATTTTCAATTCGCTGTCCTCTCATTTGCCTCGATCGAGGGTCGTTATCATTATAGAAAGTAACTAATTTAGCTGTATACTGTACGTCACTGTTTGTAAGGTTACCCCTGAATGTTACATTACATGCTGTGCCTGGTTCTAGGTATTGTTCGAGTTTATATAACTTGGTTTTTGGCTCTGTGAACTGGTTAGCCCACTGTATGTGCGGGTATAAAGTACCATCATCTGATTCAATCGTAGTGTTAAGACCAATGGCTATGCCATGTCCGTGACCCCAAGACAACGTGTAGTTAAAGTCGTATTCGATTTCTGTAGTGACAGTTGCGCCATCTTCGCCCTCATTTTTTAGAATTCGCTCTTCAAAAACTTCAGGTTCTGTTTGACGAACATGTTCTGTAGCACGATCCAACACAACATTCTCTAACTTGTAACTAATAGGTTCAATTTCTTTTAGGATTTCACCACTGTTTTCTATAATTTCGTTATTCTTGTCATCAAAAGTAATTAACTGTCCAATAACGTTTTCGTACGCGATCCTGCCAATATAATGCGAAAATCCACCTTGGGCTTTCATTCTTCCAATAAAAACGGAATCAACAGAGGAGTCTACTACTACACCTCCACTAGGTTTGGCATGAAACCTAAACCAGGGTATCCAATTGATTAAAGATGCATTTTCAATATTTTCAAGCACCTCGAATATATTGTAGCTCTTGCTTGCGGATACAGCGCAGGACGTGTAGTCTGGTCTCAGTTGTCCGAGAATCATGTCGCCTTCGTGACGAGCTCTGCAAAGGTATATGAGACCTGAAAAAGAAAAGAGTGATGTAACCGAACTTTCCTATAAAATCTGTAAATTGTCTGAATTGTAAAACTTATTCATTCATCTTATTACCTTGTTCAGATTCAGCCCCAACGACATAGTTGCTCATTGATTCTTTCTTGAGATTAGTCCACTTCAAAGTGCTTGAGGTTGTGACTTGTTTAAGCTTCGAGTTGTACAGCCCAACTCCAGCTTCTGCCGCAGCTTGAACCGCCAGAGTGGCAGTGAATAGCACCACCCACCACCCACTTTGGCAATTTCTGTTTTTCTTCATCTTGGCACTGTAACAAGGAAAAATTGTATCAATTTTCTATCAGATTCACTTTTTAACATTCTTGATGAAAATATGACTTGACGTAATAAAAACGTGGTGCAATATAGTTATCTATTTATAAACGATGGATATAGATTGTATCCTACTTGACCTCAATATTTACACTAATGGATTTAAAGTGTAGATTTTAAAAGTTTATGTGAAAGCAACTATTTATAACACAGCATCAGCTACAATTTTCTGATAAAGTAAAAATAACATTCGAGTCGTAAAAGAAAAATTAAAACTTGGCACCATGGGTAAACAACGAAAATTAAATGTGGCGCGTTTTTGTTTTCCAAGCGATTGTTTTTTGATAGCTTTACAAATCAGAAGGCAGAAAATATTGTACAAAGGGTATAGCTAAATAATCCAGAACAAATAGACATTTGTTTGATATAAGATGTCTTGAAAAAAAACCTTTCATTGTCCTCGTGGATTACATTAAGAATTTTGTGAGTTAGCTCCTAAAATAGCATCACATTCGTCCGACCCTCCAGTAATAAATTGCTGCGACCCCCAAATTTTATCTAGATGTACATTCACAAGATATAAAAGCTGTCGTTTTTCCCTGCTTATTGCGTTTTGTAATTGGCAGTAAACATGTTAGAAATGGATTCTAAAATATCTGAGCATTCTTTAAAGATAAATATATATCTGTTGTTGCCATGCACCTGTGTATGTACAGTATGTAGGTTATGTATATATCGGCTAAAAAGGTTGTGGTACTGCATACTGGTACGTTTCGATCGCCCGGAAACTCAATTTCCTTAACAAAGTTATGTTACAGAAAGCAGATAGCGCTGAGCTCGACGATGTCGCCTCTAGCAAAGTGTTGATGCGGGAGATACGGTGCTGTCCTTGATTTTATTATTTGTAGATTTTCTCATATCTCAAGGATACCTTTTATATCGTTAGTAGGTATTTTATTCTACTATCATCAAAATCAAAGTTAAACCATTTATTTCTATGAAGCCATGATAAGGCACTTGTCAACTTTACACGAAAATAGAATTTATTTTAGTTGCCATTTTCGAAGATCGGGTACTATGATAAAAATGAAAAAAAAAAACAATAATTTAAACGAGGTCGTTAATGCAAGCGGCAGAAAAGTTCGAATAACGAACGTAGAACGAGTGGAAAAGGTGTAGTAGCTTAGACGGCTGAAGTAGGTTGAAGAACTTGTATAGACAAATCGAATGAAGTCGCTACCGTTGAAAACCTTGTGAAATCCGTGTGAAAAGTTGCATTTGCTTCATTTGAACTGATTTCGATTTGCTGTTTTTGAAGCCATACATTTCTATTTCCATTGTACTTAAACTGGTTATTTAATTTTAACGTTTGTTCCGTGTGTATTATATTTTGCATTTTCAAATTTCCGGCAATCATCAATTTGAGTATCAAGCAAGATGCATAATATTAACAGTAGGAGCATCTAACTGACAAACCATTACAAAATATGAAGTGGAATGATGATATACCTATAGAATATCTAACACTCATAACTACTCATAAGTACTTGCTGTATTTATTAATCTCTCGTGAGTGATATACTAATGATGCTGCCAGCAACGTACATGGTGATTAATAGATCCTAAATTACTGGACAGTTCATATGTATAATTGTCAGTACTTATCATTCAAGGCTAACATGTCTACTGAACGTTTTTTTAATTAATCATAGGTATTGTAGGTTTTATTAAAACCTAACTGCTATGTTCATTGGTCTATTGCCGACTAGCAGCTAAATATTGGGGTACATTTTATCAGTATGATTTGGTTGAATTAATAGTTTCCTAATACCCTCTTTTTTGTTTTCAGGTAAGTCAACAACTCGTAAAATGGTATGTTTATGATAATAGCAACTTGAATCTAGAATACGTCCAGGAAGTTCTTTCCCAAACATAAAGAAACCAAGAATCCAAAATTTTGCGTCGCCTACCCGAACCACATAAAGTTTATTGCAGATTATTATCAAGATTGTTATTTCGGTCAAACGGGATATCAAACCTATATTTTAGGAAACCCACGAGGTTCTGCTTTTTACTAGGGTTTTGGACTTCCTTTAATAATAAATGTAGGTACTCGAGATTAGAGTTCAATAAATCATTGTTAGTGCGGCTACAAATGGAGTAAATTCAATTTAATAAGTTCAATTGGAGATTGACACGGACCATTTTGTGTGGCACATTCCCGACGCCCCGTGCCTTTGTTATTTGATTAACTTTTGATATATTGCTTTTCAAATATAGGGTTCTTCCTTCATAAAGTATCTGTAATTAGTTACGGTAGCTTTAGATATGTATTCAACATTAATTTTGGACAAACGGGCTTTATTCCGTATCACCAGATGTGAAGCTAAAATTATATTCGGTCATAGGTTACACGATAAGGTTAAAAAATATTCACCTTCCAAGACTGTACCTACACATGTAAATGATTAAAAAAATAGTAATGATAACGAACGATCAAATATTTTTAAGACTAGTACCTATTTATGAAATAATAGAAGGCCTTCGTATTTATATTATCCCAGTACGCAGAATTAACTTTGACTAGGTCACATTCCGTCAGCCCCATTCAATTGGGTCCCTTTGTGTCGATGCTCATGGCGTGTCCAAACGCAGCTTTTGTGTGCCCGCCAATATGACACCTAGCAGAATCGATTAACTGATTTCACTCTGTGTCGGTAGATATACGCTCTATATGGTAGCTATGGCCTATTTTCAACATTGAATGGTCATGGAGATGATGTTTTTATCTGAAATTCAGATTTTCACAAGTTTTGGGGATTTCTTCTTTATCTGTTCATCAAGTAATTTACAATAAACCACAGTCTCCCCTCGTGGAAGTAGATGATAGAATGATAACGTGTACAAAGGAAGCTCAGACAATTACTCAGCGGTGGCTTTAATGAGTCGATTTAAACACCCTATACGTTCCTTCCAACACAATACCTTGTGTCTGCGTGTTTTAGAGCAACTCTCGATGCGACGAGGGGAGACAAACTACAAACAAAACAGGAAAATCTTTCGTCTGAGTTACCTCACTTCACTGAATCATCACCACCCCTCTAGCTGTATTTTCACTTCACATTTTTCCAAGTAGCAAACAGGGGTTTCATTTATTTTTGTGTTAGGTTAGAAGTTCAGAAAATTTTAAAACAAAACGACTAATTTACTTAAGGTGTCATGTTCTTTTTCGCGGACAACTATAAAAATAGCTCTCCTCTAAGCTTCATTATTTTACCCGGTCGAAAGGACGACCAGTGTAAATGATGAAACCCGAGCAAAACACGGTTGGCAATGTTATTGAACATAAACGTTAATTTTCAAACATGACATCATGTTGGTAAAGGCAAACTTGTATTAAGTAACGATATTGTTGGCAGTAAAGTTTTATGATGTTCAGCTTCGTGGTTTGTAGTGACTGCACCATCCGAGGTCACATTAATTTTATGAATAGTGTGCGGTGCCTGAAGTGCCGTAACTAAATTGCAACCATGTATCTCAATGTCTCTGTCAATGTCAAAGTTGTTAATATTTTTCTGGACGGAGGGGATTAAGTGACCACGGCTTTTAGCTGAAGGTTCTCTTCGTCCACTTCGTGTGTAACCCTATTAATTAAATTCATGATAGGTACGATGCAGTTGGTAGCGCGTATCTATTCAACAATCTCTATTCATAGGATTGTTATCTTACTCGGTTCTATGATTGCATTAATAGAAACAGTGGTCAATTAGAAATTTGAATTAGTCAGTTCTCAGTCCAAAGCCAAGTACCAAATGACCTAAAGAAAGTTCATCCAAGAAGTGAACCGAAATGAACCTTTGAATACGATTCATTGAATTGTTTCGCTTATATTATTTATCTCAGCACCGAGCACTTGAGATGGTACTTGTTTATCTTTAGTTCCGACGCTTCATTGTCCCGGCAGAGATCATTAATCTTGTCGTTAACTATCAACTCCTGCTATAACCACGTCTCTTAAGTGTGAGTCATATTTTTGAAAATAGCTTCTATACATAGATCATTACGATAACAATATTTGTAAATTGCATCATTTAATAAGTTACACTATCTAGCACGTAGAAATATCGCCATTTAATCCATCGATTGACGTAACTTATTGTAAGGAGGTAAGCTTCCCGGGCAATAAACTCGCACAGTAATCGCATTACCCACATCCTATCAATTATACTAGACAGGATTACTGTCCAAGATGCGGACAAGGAAGGCCGACCCCTAGTCAATGGGATACGGTCTAGGAGGAAGAAGAAGAAGAAGTACTAACATTTCTGGCTATATGATGTGAGAAAAAAACTTGGAGCAAGAGTATGAAATTGACACAGTGCGATGCAAAAATGGTACATGATACTGGCTACAAGTACAACTGTCAAACTGGGGTAATATGTGCAGTTTCTTGGCAGTGACTTAACATTTTGATGGTATATTTAAAGTAAGTGCCGTATTCTGTAAAACATTAATAGAACTTGCGAAATGTCACGTACGCGTGTCTGTTTTATGAAGCATGTTGAGGGTCACCAGAAGCAAATAAATGTCAGCGTCACTGAACCGAACACACCTTATGGCTCATAATTAATTTTAGCAAAGTACCTACTACGTTTGATATGCAGACATTCTAATTTAATGAAAATAATATCAATGTTGACATCATAGGTCACGCCGGCTCTGCACTATCTCTATGCATGATTGTTGTCCTAATCCGACTATGCGAAACAGCACTAAGCTTTTAACCCAGTTGTGCTGCTGCTTACAATGCAAATATTCCGTTAACGTTGGCGCGAAGGCTCTGGGGTGAGTCGGACACTGTGCTAATTTAATAGCAAGCCTTATATAGGTTTTAAAAGGAACTTTCCATAATTTCGCTGCCAGTATTTATAAAGTTTTTAATTGAACCTCTTTGTATCGTATCTCGACCGTCATTACACCTCTAGTAATGTCTGGGTACACTGAATTATTGTAAATTCTTCAGTTATGTCAACGTCCTCTTTTGCATTCTTGAAGAATAAACAAAAATATATCTAGTTAAGTTACACAACTGACATGGCACTGCCAACCAATTCATTCTATTAAGCATGCTGCACAAGATCATGTCCATTTGTCGAGGGGTCCCATTGACCTTTCTTCATATCTTACGACAGGATAAAACCATTAAGCATTCGCTTTTATTGTACTAAATACGAACAATAAGTTCACTATTGCCTTGCGCGGTTTCCTTCTATATTTAGAACCCCCATTTGTCATGTCAACGTGGTTAAATACATTGCAGTGCTCTGAGTAGTTGTATCACAGTTGGGTGTTAGATGGGCGGTCCTCATTGGGAGGCAATTATCGCAGTAATGGCTTCGTTATCAAACGCTGCTTCATCTCTGTAGCTTGATGAAACGAGTTCGGCTTTCTTTAACCAGTAACTACTTACTAGGTTTATATCCGTTCATTGTCAGCTCAGTGAAAGCATGAACAAGGTCGCATTTATGCCGTAACTGCTTTTTTTCACAACTCTGTATCTTGAGATAAATACCATGTTCTACATTCACTATGAATCATTATTGCCACTTGATTATCATCGGAAGGTTTGTAACGGAGTACTCACAAAATTGGATTTTTAAGTACCGTTACCAATTTGGTGTTTTTTCTTTATAAGTATACAATTATTATTCTATCTCGATTTATAATGAATAAGTTGTAATTCCTTGAACTGAAGGGTTTTCCCATTAAACGCAGTAATGTTTATCCATGAAGCGTTCTGTGTAGATACTATCTACTTCTTTACTTGAATCTTTACAAGTAAGTTAGCGGTACAGGCGGAACAATGCAACATACGTAAGTCCATTGAATGCGCTGATACGTTTTTGCGGCGAGTGAATTGCTCTCTCGGGCGCCGTCTACTCTCACGTACCGCTGCTAACTGTCAATAAATCATTCTCTTTATTATTAGTCACTGGCTCTTCCCTCGGAGTTGCCAAATTGCAGCCAGTAGTTTTTTAATCATTTTGTTAACCTAGCTTCGCCATTTTATTTGATCGTGTTTTTTTACACTTTTTTTCACTTTGATTAATTTTTGCTCTCGGTTGAGTGCGGTGTGTTATCTGGTAGGCTGGTGACGCTCGCTGGTAGTCGCGGGCGGTTGCGCGTCCGCGCTGGTGCGTGAACCAGCTGATAGCGTGGGAACAACTTCATGCATGCATTGCCTGCTTCATATTGGAACACTATGGCGCCTCAGATTCCTATCTTGATCGCAATGGACTGTAAATGGATCGTAAATTCAATGATTCAATGCTTTTCAGGGACTATCGATAAAAATTAAGAAGCAGTAGAAAAAGCTTTGATACTGTATGTATGCGACCTACTTCTTAATTGTTTGTTACACAATATGTTAATGCACCAAATTACATTGAGAGCGCCGAGCCGCGAGGGTTATCGTGACTGCTTCTTCAGAAGGCGTACTTGTGAATCTCTTCAAAGCTTTTAAAACAATAGGATGCGGGCTTTGTGGCTTGTTGACGATGTCGGCTTTTGAGCTCGTAGACGTAGTTGACAACACAATTAAGTGCTCAATGAGCGCCAATCAAATGAATTTGAACGTTGTTTTATCGCAGACATTGTATGGTTAAAGGACGCTTTAAGTCTCAAACAGTTTGCATAAGAATTTATGATTATTTCTTATCGTTTGCGACAGGAAGGGTGGGCTTATCTTCTTGTTATGTTTATTGTGTCTTATTTTGTCTTTGCATACGAATACTCTTCAATGAAACCTGTCTATGATTTGTATGACGACACTGGTGTGGTAGAAATGGTAAATGTCCAC
The DNA here is from genome assembly GCA_905147715.2 of Xestia xanthographa. Taxonomy (NCBI): domain Eukaryota; kingdom Metazoa; phylum Arthropoda; class Insecta; order Lepidoptera; family Noctuidae; genus Xestia; species Xestia xanthographa. Next base: position 9,329,384 of record LR990655.1, read on the forward strand.
ATTCGTCACGCGATGGGCCGGTTCGTGCGCCACATGCTACCATGGTGCATGGGTACATTTTCCATTAGGTACAGGTCATTGGCAATATATACTTATAAAAGTATATTTTTTGCTTATTATAATGGTTTTGTGAAACAGTTAACTTCCGCTAGTTAAATTATGAATGAGATAGTTCCGTTTGGGCGGACAGTATTTGTTCGCGTTGAGTTCGCAGTGGTATCCGCGAGGCGTGACGGTGTCGGGAGATGTCCCATGATAATAACGGCAAAGCTGTTTAATCATAATTACAGTTCAGGTTCCTGCAGTAATTTCCGTTCAGAGGTCGTTGTACTGTCTGTAAAAAGTTTGTAAGGGTTCTGTCTGAGTCATCGCAAGGTTTTAATCAACTTTGTTTAATTTAGGCCAATTTTGGCGTCCATGTTTATCAATCGTATCGTTTATGTGGATTGCTATTTATCTATGAATAAGTTAAATATTCAGAATTCAATATTTCACGAGGAATAACTGGTTAGTTGAGTGTGCTATCCTAGTAACCTGTTTTCTATAGTTTATTCACACAGATTACGCGGGACTGGCAACCTGCTGCATTGCTTTTATTCTTATCTTAATCAGAGTGAATTGCCCAGAGATATTCTTTAAACGCTGCATAATTTATTATATCTAAACGGACGTCCACAATTTTAGCGCGTCATCGGCCGTAGACCGGAGTCTGAGCTTAGATAAATTAAGCACGGTTTATCCTAAGACAAAGTTAGGCTATAAATCAACCGGCAAGGGGCTAATTAACACCAGCTCGATAGAGTCCGTATCATCGCACCTGCCGCCCGCGCCGATCCGCGGACCGATGTTAGAGGTAGCAATTTTCTATGTCAAACGCGGTTAAATGAGGGAACGAAAGATTTATTTATTAGAAATGATGTAGTTAGATGTTGGCTTACAGTTTACTTATTAGACGATCATAAAGTAGTAAAAGCTCTTGTAGCGAACGGGAACTAGTGTTCGAACCTTGTAAGTGGAACCTGGGACCGTAGGAATAGGAGCATGTTTTTCGCACCTGGATACGGATGTTCACATAAATATTTCAATTTAGCACTAGAAACATCGCAAAGGGTGCTCAGAATACATGATATACAAGTTATACAACACATACATTATGTATATCAATCATAAAGTATGTATTGCATAATTATCAGCATTATAAGTAAGTATTCATGAATTACCTACATCGGTACCGTGTACCGTTTATATTCTTGTTATACTCTCGAGGTAAATCTATATCATCATCATCATTTCAGCCGTAAGACGTCCACTGCTGGACATAGGATCTGTTATGATAAGCATCAGAAAACAGTTTGGTTTTTGCTGTTACATTCCTATATTACCCAGGGGGTCCCGCTAAAGATTCCACCTGGTACCTCTACTCCCGATCTTGGGAAGCTGTCTTCGTGACCTGGGACCTCTACTCCCGATTTTCGGAAATTGTCTTCGTGCCTTACTTACCTACTTGTCTCGCAAAGCTATCCAGACGTCTGGCCCTAAGATCTACACTCCCTTCCTACAGAGCTGACCTGGTGCGTAACTCTGAGAACTGCACGACGCCCTTCCAGCAGAGGTTTCTTGAAGCTGATCCTCGAAGTTGCCCTGATAACTGACCTGCTATCCTAACGCCTGTTCCCGTCTCTCCTACAGTGCTGAACTGATTCGTCACCAAGTGCGTGAACTATAAAACTACTACGTTCAAACTATCCTAGAGTGCGTGCTAGGTAGGTCTTTATAATTGGCTGTATTTTTATCTCCCCTGTAAATATTTTTCCTTAATTAAATTTTAATTGAACAAGTCTGCTTATATCCATTTATTTTTAATAGGAGCAAGTAGATTTGCACATTTAAAGTATCGATACCGGAAGTTTCAACCTGCATGAAGCAAACATCGATGAATCTTCATTGAAGTACACACCCGACAAAACATTACCAACTGAAGTTGTTTGTCCAGTACAAATAAACTTTTGTTGAACGACAACTTTTTTAACGCTGTTATTTATTTGAGTACTGAACTAACCTGTTCCCTAAATAGCATTAAGCGGACAGCAAAAAAGAAATCAAAAACCAGTGTTAATTAGCTAAGTGTGTAGAAAATTGTGCTCCCAATAGTGACTGCGCTGCGCATAGATGAAATTTTGTGTTTCAGGAAGATTTTAATTCTAAATTATAGCCCATCTCTGAGAGGCCTATTGATTAATTAATTCAGCCTTGTGGATTAATAAGGAACGAAGTGGATGTTCAAGATTGCATAATGTATTATGAAGAACATGTCAACTCTCCTTAACTGTGTACCTATTTGAAGTAATGTGAAACACATGAAACACAACAGTCCGCAACATAATGGACTACAAACATTAGAAAGTATAGTGCATTAGATCGGGTGAATGAAAACCGACACCTCAATTGCTGAAGATAAGTCATATTGATTACGGCAATTTGTTGAGCCGCTCAGACAACTCGCTGTCCATTTTAGAACGTGTCGTGTTCGAGCGTCCGCAATATACGCACTCACAAACGTGTTTTAGAACTTTATTGAGTTGGACAACCGCATAAACATCTAAACCATTGCTTATTTAATGGTTGTCAATGACAACAAGTATTAAGATGATGTTTTGAGTAAAATCGACCATGCGTACTTGCATAACACTTGGATCTGGGGTATTATGTAATGAAGTGCAAAAAGCGGATGCCGGAATGGAGAGGATGACAATCTGGGGCTCCCCACGATTTGCGCGACAACGAGCAGCAAGGTCGCCGTCTGATTGTCGGTAATAGTGCCACTTATGATTTGCTGACGACATATTGGCCCAATTTTAGAGCTGCACTTTTCTACTCAGAATTTTAGACGGTTCCACAAACAAAGCTCACACACACGCAAACAGATAATTTCACACTACTTCTTTTATATTGCTTGTACAACAAGAATGTCTAAAGTCGAACTTTTACACTTAGGAAACCGACAAATTTTCAACCTGAAACGTTGTCAAGTTTTCCAAGCGTCTTCTGTATTTTCCTATTAAGTCGTTAGGATAATGGTCATTTGCGTAACTCGCGATGCAGATCCGGCACTTGTTTGATATTGAGTGGCCAATTGTGGGCCGTCCTGACTCCTGACAGGATGATAGTGGGCTACTCTCGAACGTGCTCGTCGTGACTATTTTTAGTTGCTTGATTGCATCACCGAAACATTCCATTGAATTGTCAATTTCGTGTGCTTTTTGCGTCGACTGCGTCTCGCTTCAGTTGTTGACCACTGGGTATGTTTGGTATGTCTGCTATGAACGCCGTGACTGAGTTACAAATTAAATTGACTTTGTCAAGTTCAAACTGATTAGCATGAGGTGCGCTTGTTTTATAAAGAAGATCATAATAACAAAGTCAATTTCTGGATTATTGAAATTCCTTTTTTTATTATTATTTATTAGTTGCTAATACTGACCCACTAGGTATGTTTAATACAATCAATATTTTAACTATAAGTTTTAAGAAAACCAATTACCTTATTTGGAAAGGCTATAAAATTTCCAGGTTTACAACAAATCTTAGCCGGTGCACCAAATCTGAAACAACAAAATTTTCGTCATCAGCATTTTTAAGAGGAGTCTCTTGTTGCGCAAGTCGACAATTGTCATTTAGTTCTATCGATACTATTTTGGTCCAGTTCTCGTTCAAGCCACGACCTTGTCCTTAATTTGTTGTGTAAAATAAAAATATCTTCTGAACGTGACTGACGTAACTGTAGCTGTTAGCTTTATAAAACCTAGCAATGCTATGCTATGAACCGGTCAGGATGTAGGAAGAATTTCTAGTGTATAATCATGTACTCTAATGTATTTGATTACTGTGTTCTTCGTATCAGATACATAACAGTATTAACAAGGAAGATAATTATTTAATGGTCGCGAACGTGGAGAATCTTTGCAATAAAAACTATTTGCAGTAAAGTGGTTGCAGCTGTCTATTATGTTTTGTTACTCGTTTATGCAACAGATGCTCCACAATATCAAGTTCAAGCAGCTGCTTAGATTAGTCGCAGTTGTTAAGTAAAAGTGCATGAGTGCACAGAATTAACGTAGGTGGAGGAGGGAGGTGCTTATGTAGTAGCTGCAGCAATAACTAATGCTGCATAAACTTCACTATCGAATACAATCAATATCAAACAGTTATAATTGAAAATGATAATGTTTAAAACCGCAAGCAGTCATTCAATAGTAAACACGCGGTTAACCACTACAATGGAAGGTAAATAAAGAGATACTGTACAAACTGCATGGCATAGCGTTAGAATATATTTACATTTAATATTCATATTGATGAAGATAATAAGAACCTATTGTTATTCTGGAAAAATCCGTGATTATGCAACATGTCACAGTATGCGTGTTAAAGTTGATGCAACTACGTCTTTTAATGCAGTCGTTATGCAGTGTTAAGTCGGCCTTCGCCACGGCAACGGTCCCATTGTGTGCGACTGCTACAATGAGCACTTGGAAACCAGATACCAGCGTCTTATGTCTCGTGTCTCCGGTTTAATAATTACAGTGTACACGGGAGGTGCTGAGTTCATGCGAGCGCTGAAAATTATCACCCTAGTCCCTAATACTGCACTGAGTTCCGTATTTGCAATGTAGTGAGTTAATGAAACATTTTTGATCGATCTGTCCATTAACTAGTGGATTCGCCGACATCCGGATGAAACGGCTTCGGGCTCTTCATTAGTTAAAGCGCCCATTATCTGATACAGCTCTGAAGCGAATCAATTTATCGTAGTTTCGAGTCCTGTGGTACTTATGTACCTACTCCTTTCCTTATATTGGTTCTGTCACTGTCAGTTTCTGTCTATACAGCTATATGGCTACAACGATCTAAAAAATTTTCGAAATCGTATGTTTTCTTTCCCATCCTGTTTCATGTTTGGTTTGTATAAGCAATATATTAGGAATAAATTCCGCATGTGTATGTGGTTTATAGTCCCATTTTGCAGATTGCTCAGTTAACCGCAAGAGCGCGCGAGGAAGCCGGGATTTCCAATAACGCGAGGGGAAGCCGATGGACAGGCAATTGTCTTGACAGGGGTCAAATAACCAAAGAGGCAAGGGACTTGGAAAATACGATCAACCTTTTTATTTTATGTGCTTTAATGAAACGTTTTTGAATAGGACGTATTGTTTCGTGTTCCTGTTTATAATGTTTTCGGCTTCTTTTTGGGACTGTGATTCGAAGATTCTGCCACCAACCACAAAACTAATTCTACAATAACTGTTGCCTTTATTTTAGATTCATCTAAATCCTTAAATAATTCATATCTTCAATCAGGCCGTGATATCAAATCTTTTTGTCTACCATCAGCCCCGCCTATACAATACGTCGCACGTCTTTTGACGCGAGATATGGCTGCTCATGCAGACCGCCCCCACACTCCCATTCTAAATTGCCTGACAAAATCTCGCATCCCTTTGTGTAATAGAGTTATTATTACGGGCCGCTGATTTGATGAGGATCCCTCAGATGTATAATATTTGTGTTACGATACGATACCTTTTTAGATCCTTCTTTTAGGTTTTTACAGTAAGGATTCTATTTTCATTTTCGAAAGTTTCTTTATGTAAGTGTACTTTTAAACTTAATCATTAGAATATGAAGTGTCTTAGTACAAGATTTTGATACACTAAAAAGGTAAAATCAAGCTGAAGGGGATAAATAATAGCCTTATCCACTCGGCTGACTTGGAAACGCCGGCTATAGGTCGTTCCCGTAGGGTGGGGGGTTGTGGAACTGCGTAGTTTCCTCTGTTGCCATGGCGACGCCCCGCACGTGGCCTGTCCTTTTCGCAACCTGCCTCCGAACCGAATTAGCGGACTGAAACACGAGCCATCAACTCATAGGTTATCCCATTTTGGTGGCCGGTTACACCGCGAATGTCCCATCACATGTAATCGCGCGTGTAATATACGTATCAGACTGTTTAAAGCCCTTCACTTAAATGATTCGCTCGCTATAATGTTGGCCCGGAAAAGTGGATTGTACAAGCATATTACATTTAAATTGATAATCACACTTCCCCCTTTTTGTTGTGCGTTCTATTGAGATATTTCAAACATTTTTTTATTAAATGGTTTCTCTCTCAGAGGCGTGTTACGTGTTACTATGAGGCAACCCCTAGTCTAATTGCATTTTATTTATTCAGGACTCTAGTACCTACCCTCGAACGATCATAAAACCGACATGGGGGTTGCACAACCCCAGTTGCTCATTAGTTTATGCTTTTGGATAGAATTTAATAATCTAAGTAATGCATTTTTATTAGCAACATCTTAAGCTTCTGGCAGAATAATATTTTTAAGCTTAATAGAAGAAAGTGGTATTATAGTCAAATACCAGAAGATGATTATTTGAAAGAAAAAAAAGTATCTTGAAGGCCTGAATTCCTGCTACGCTGATTTCGGTCGATCGCATATGTCAGCGAGAAATACAGTAGCAGCGTACGCGCCGCTGACGTCAGCGTCGCAGTATGGTGCTATACATATAGAAAAAAATCACAATTAATGAAACCGCGTTGATGTCTTTTTCAAGTCCCTTTCTTGGTTATTATACTCTATGTTTAGACCACACGACTGAGGTAAAAAAATGTTAATAAAATGAAAACTACTGGGCCAAACTATGTTAAATTGTTATGGGACCAAATGGCAACTATTCCGTATTAGACTAAAGAATCACGTAAATCGGATCATAAATATCAGCGTAATTGGTATAGGGACCTACATACATAAAAAAAAAATACTTGTGCGCGCGACAGACGCGACGTACGCAACCGACGTCAGCGTAAGAGAAATTCCGGCTTAAGGCAATCAATTATTAGTCTTTTGGGGTACAAATAGGTTAAAAGCAATTCTTCCGAGTCTGCGACTAATCCCGCTTTTATCTCGGACACTTTCGACTTTTAATTGAGGATTGCGATCCGCCATCATTTTCCGAAAAAAGGTTTCATTAATCGCTTGGTCGGCATCGAGGTTCCCCCACGGATAATGCTCTGATAAACGTTTAGAAAACAATTCGGTTTGAAATTCAAATTGGATTCAATTTTAAGATAATCCCAAATTAACGGTATAACTCCAATTTCTGTATATTATTACTTTAATCAGTCTAACTTATATTTTTTTTTATTTTAATAAATGGGTCGATAGGATTATTTTATTTTATATGACTGTTGATTTCTAAGGCAATATCTTCTGAAAAATATGTAGCGGAATATTTTTAAAACCAATTACTTTGTCAACTATTTAATAACAAGTTTTGCTTCTCGGAAACCGCTAAATACACACGACAAACTTGGAGTGTTTTCTCTAGGGAGCTCTATATTTATATAAGCTCTATATTAATAACTCCATATTAATATTCGTGCTGACACTATAGTATTACGAAGAGTTTGTCAGTAACAAATTGTTGCTGATGTCATGCTTTTTCACTAATAAAAACTCCCCTCTAGTAATGCAATCGATACCGGGTACCTCCATTACAAATTTATTGCAAACAGGGTCTCGGGAAGTCGGGACTGCTGAGGAAAATGGAAATGTCCTCCATACTTTGTACAGCCGCGCCGCTAAGTCTTCTTTAGATTTTATCGTAACTGCGGAACATAACAGAGACTGTTACGCTGAGTTTTTGGAATTGTTGAGAACTTGAGATACATTGAAGACCTTATTTTTTAAGTCACTCGTGTGTAATTTGCTCACGTAGTGTTCAAATCACAAACCTTTGGCTTTTGTGGGTGAATGGTCGCAAATTCGTGATCGAAGACTGACAAGAACATTTCAAAAACGTTGGCGTGATAAGCATGTAAACCCATAAACAGTACAAGCAAAACGATTACAGTTTAAATCGTCTGGTATGAAATATTAAAACAGTGTGCAATAAAGTAGTTTTATGCTCACACAAAACGTGCACGGGGAACAAAATCGATAGTCTGTTCTTTACAAAGAAATAGACATTCAGAACAGTTTCGGACAACGTCCTTGGCATTCTATGAATTTCAAATTAACTTTTTTTGACATCATTAATGGCTTTATTTCTAACGATAGCTCTCAGCTTCAACGCAGTTCTTGTATCTCAAAAACGAGTTATTAACCTGTATGATTTGAATTTGCAACTAAAGCCCACAAAAGTAAATTATTCCTCTAAGTATATTGCAAGTTCATATGTATAATACCGGATGGCAGTCAACTTTGCGTTTATGGGCCGGGAGCTTTCAAACTTTGCATTAATTACTGCCGAGCAACTTTGCCCACTGAACAAACTGTTCAAGCAATAAACATTGTGCAACATCTCACTAATTAAGTTCCCTGTGCTGAAGTTAGCGCAACACGAACGAAGTTTAAAGAATGAATGGAACGAAGAAGTAAGGAAATTCTGTGCCATTCACTATTTACAACTTCAGCAGAAATTGCAAACCTTGTAATGTTACCATAGGAAAACTCTATTTTTTCTGTGACACGAACTGTATTTTTATTCAGCCTCAAAATGATTGTAAATGGACCAAGTTTCGCTCCCCTAACGAAAAAGTTTTGCGCTTTGTAAACAGAACGCGAGCAGAGTTTGCCGTTTGCATATGAAATGCTGTTAGGTCCGGCCTGAGGATTAAACCAAACGCACCCGGTACTACATCTCTATAGGGACATGTCGCTGAAAGAAATGAGTCATCATAATAGTGATACAATTCCGACTTAAAACGCGTAACTTACTAAGAATTACTCACAACTGCAATGCGTCAGTTTACAATCATTCGGTGAGTCACTTGATCTTGCATTAAGATGAATGATTCGAGGTCTTTATTGGATTCAAAATACTCATTTGAATACTACGAAATCGAATTCAAGGCTATTTGTAATGATAATCTGTTGTATGAACTTATAGTTAGACTGAGACTAAGACTTATTTGAGCGTAAAACCAAACTCTCGTCGAAGCCTTGTGTAGTAGGTGTAGAAGCGATAACGGCTGCTGTAAGTTACAGAAGGTCATCGAACTAAGAGCAACGTTGAGTCATCGGTCACCAGAGCATTTTGAATTCGCCACTCGCTTGCAAAACTTACGTCTCCAGTTGACGATGAGACGCAAATGAACTCGCTTACTTCTCGGTCACGTATGGATGATAAAATTCTTGATGCATGTTCCACTCACACGCAAACGCTGCATAGTTATTTTTTGTGACGGTACTTATCACATTGCTCGGAGAATCTCTCAAAACTAACGAATGGGAGTTAATTGAAGTACTCGAATATACTCTGTGCTCGACGGGAAAGGAACAAAGCGTTCATATTGAATATTCATTAATGGACGCCATAATAACGAAAGGATTCAAGAGCCCTGCATTCCGCGTGGTGAGAGCCATTAACAATGTGAGCTACGGACAGAATGGACCGGGAGACCGGGAGGGAACGATAATTTACCGGAGTTTTACTCTAATAAATGGAGTGTAATGGGAGAGACCGTGTTGTTCAACACCACATATCATTTGGTTTGTTTCGTTTTGCTTTTTATCTACACAGCAAAATACTTTTGTCCAAAAGTATTTTGCTGAAATTGTGTTTGATAGCCTCGCATGCATAACTGTTAGCTGTAAAAGCCTATTTAGATTTACTTATTAGTACTATTTTCGTTGCAAAATGTTTCCTGAGCTTATCTTATTTCCAGCAACAAGTCTGTCTATCTACGTATACTTTGATATTTTCATTAATAGTTTTTCTCTATGAAGAAGTCTCATTCACATTTCCCGTTTGTATAAACTTGACCCAGTTACAATATGAGGGCAACTAGGAGAGCATGGCCTTCATCCAGTTTCCAATGCGAACATGTAGAAAATTCTGCCGAGCGAGAGAATCCGTCAATTATACCGACTACACGACCTGTAGCATGTTTTTCCCGACGTGAACAGCTCTCGTGAAAATTCATTTTGGAGTTTCGTTTCCGAGCATGTTCCATGTTGTTTGTTTCAATCCAATCAATTTGTTGGCTTTACGTTTTGTTGATCCCATATATGTGTTGTTTTTTAGTTTGTCTTCCATTGCTAGTAAATAAATCACTGTTTTCCAAATTGAGAGTATTCAAGAATAGTCTTACATGATTAACGTGTTGAATCCCACACTTACAAATTGCTACTCATAATTAAATTAACAGCTTCAAATGTCTTGATTTAGGCTTGGAGACTATTACCGAGTTACTGGATAATGTATTTTGCCTTCAATAACATTAATTTGGAGAATGACGTGTAAACGATTACGAGGCAAGGTCGTCGATTAATTTCCGCGGTCATTTCATACAACGCGTGACACAGATGACACGAACATTATGTTTGTTATGGCAGAGCGAATGTATATTATGTTAATGTTATTAAGCCTCAAAATACGGTTTACTTATCTCAAAACGTTGTTCAATTTGACCTTTATCGCGTTGGTTGAGACAAGATTTAAATCATCTTTTGTAAAGTATCTATACAATCATATGCGTATGTATAATCGTATTCTAAATTGCTTGTAACACGGTGATGCAAAACCAGGATGTAATATGTTCTTTCAAGATATTTAATCATTTTAATTATTATCTCTTGCCACGACGCGTCGAGTGCAATCCAGCAGTAGATACTCCTTGAGCAAGTGTAGTAATGAGAGATGGATAATCAGTGGACCGTGCACTTAACGGGAGTCACACTTCAAGTGCAACGGTCATATGATATATTGAAACAATATATCTTTAATCTCGCAGTATTAAATTTATTAGGAGTCTAAAGTCTTCACATCTGCATATTCGTAATGTAGTAGTTTCATTGAGAATGCAATTGATATGCAGAGAAAATCGGATGCAAAAATACTAAAAGTAATACAAATGTTATAGAGAAACACATAAAGGTTTGACGTAACAATAACGAGCTTTATTATTACCAGTTCTAGCAATAAAATGGTACAGTTTATTGCTACAGACGGTGGACTGCGTGATCAGGCTCTCGAACTTCACGTGGAGCGATTTTACGACCAAACCTTAAATAAATAAATCATTTTACCCACTTTGACAAGGGTTTCATAACAATTGTGATTGATATCGTCGTCGTCAACAGTACGAATAGCCATAAATTAAACTTGTCTGCGAATGCTAAAATTACATTGGAACGTATCGTTATCAAAAATAGATTGACTGATTTGGTCGATTCGTTGTAAACAAACATTCGCTCGCATTCTTTGTTCACAAACAAAGAACAAAGTTTACCGTAGACTGGAGCACTCTCTAGTGAAGTTACGTGTGGTGGCTTCAACTACAAGTCGAGTGGAGTGCTTGTTCAACATGTCTCCTGTGAAGATGTCGCAACGCTCTCGCTGCCTGCATGCAGCCTTCCACTTCTGTTTATTTAGACTACTGTATAATCATGCTTACCTGCATACACTTATACAGCATTCACTTTAATATTTTGAGTCCAAACTACTTTAAAATCTCTTTGATGATCAACATGAACACCTGTGTTTATTTGTTTGTAAAAGTCGAAGTTTATGCTTAGCTTAAATCGCTGTGGAATCAATTCATTAAGTTCATAAGTGGTCCTCTTACAGAGAGCTTTACTTCTCAAGTAAAATAAACAGCGTCTTTTCCATGAAAGCTTTTATGAAGGCAATGATTAGACTCAGAAATACTCAATATATTATTTAAAATATACTTTGCTTTTATTGTACAAACAACAGCAACTAATCTGGAGATTCTGGAGGTCTCTAAAATATGTTTGTTCAAAGAATAAATAGAAAATTGATTAAATTTCTTCCATCTTGAATACTGATTATCTACCGAGATTATTGTATAGTACGTGGTGTGTTCCGAGTTCGTGACCAGCGAGTATGATAAACAATTTCTTCGTCAGTCTCGGCACGTTCACTCTGAACTACATACGTCTAATTATATTAATTCATTCTCCACATAATAATGTCTTACTTATGTGTTATTACTTGAGGGGAATAGACTTATGCCACTCGTTTTAAAACAACCTAGTTTCTTGCACTTCAATATGTTAAGCAAAGAGGAATTTTCATCTATACAACCATCAACATCACACAATGGTTCTGGTCGTGACGCTGTGTATTCAAAATCATGTACCGTTATTATTTAGTGTTCACTGTCTGCCTGGCGTCGAACATCAGAAAAGCATTTGGCTAAAAGTTGGAGCACTTTTGCGAAATTAAACTGTTCGCTTTTTACATCGGCTACGTGGAATGACTTGTGGTTTTGTCATGTTTTAAAAATATTTCACGTTCAGGTTTTACCCAGCTGATGAAAAAATCCATTTATCATTCTGGTCCATGGTTGGTCGGTTTATGTTTTATTTGTCTAGTTGTGTTGCGCCGCTGCACCACAACCGTCCCCGGGGACGGTTGTGGTGCAGCGGCGCAGCGGGTAACGGAAGACTTCGGTTCTCGCTTCACAATTAGTGCCTTGTCCCGTTACCGACGCATTGTCCGCTTTAATACTCCACCGGTTATATTCCTTTGTGTATTCTTAATGGAAAGTTTCAGATTGTTCGTTTTGATTTTACGTTGTGTATTTTGCTAGCAAACTCCCTATTGTAAAGGTAATAATGTTATGTATACTCCGACGTATTTACACAAATCTGTATAAATCCCATTGTTTTATGGATTGAAAACTGAAACTCGAAGTCATTCACAAAGCTTTACCATTAAAAACAAATATTATGCAAAATATTAAAATGAGCAGATAACAGATGTGGTGGGGCTGAAGAGAATGATGTGATTATCGTTACCCATATTTGTATGTTCATCTTACCGCCATTAGCAATCTCTCGGTCCAATCAGTGGTTCAGAGCCTAACCGTAGAATATCTTTCAGTGTTATCTAACGTTCCTATTCCTATTCATTTATCATTAAGAGCTCAATTACATCCTTCTGTTTGAATATATAATTTTAATAATGCTCGACCGTTAGCAAACGGTGCGCCCTCGAAAAGGGTCCACCGGAAATGTATCACCGAGAAACGCAACGGCTTCCTGAATGTTAATTAAACTAATTTTGCATTAATAATAAATTAGAAAGCTATATGGAACGTATAAAGAGGCGAATAATAATTTATACATAATATGTAGATGTAAAATGGTTTATCCTCTCAAGTTCAATAAGTATAACAATACGTTTTACCCCAGGTTCAATGAGATAAAAGAAAACCTTTAATGAGACCTTCATAGAAAGCCAAGGACACCAGTCTCCCGCCCTAGCCCGGGCGAGACCTTCCCTTTAGCCTTGGATGAGAATTGTGCGTCTGTGCGTCATGACCTTCAGCTCACTGGGAATTCATTATGATTGCGACACCTTTGTATTAATGAGATTTCTATGTTAATCTCTGATCAGGGTTTGTTTGTGGAGAGACTCCAATTTCGCTTAAATATTACACTAAACGACTCTAATAAAATGTTGCCGACCCCTGATAAGTGCTCACTATAATATTCTGACTGCTGCCATAACTAACATTCTGAAATGTTTATGAATGAGCATAGTATCCACGTCGATCGACAAACATATCTGTTTCTGCTTCATTTGTCTTCATGTATCATAATTTATTATTCCACGACCACGACACACACATTTCAGTGACGAACATATTTTGGAATGTTACTCTCTGAAATAATCTTCTTTGTGGCAAACTTTTTATAGCTCTTTTGTAGTAACTTATTAGGTACATTTTGGTTGTATCATTCTAAGTCTATCCGAGAATTAAAACTTGTTTTACGAACAAGTACTGATTAGCATTGCAAAAACTCTTATAGAAATGGACAACATGTAGCTTCGGACTCAGAAGTATAGGGCCAATTTTTTAAGTATCTACTTGTATTCATAAAATATACATTAGGTACATACAACATTATAAAACCACTGAATTTGTAACGGTCTTGCTTCCTTAACAATTTTCAGTGTCCAGTCTATAAATCATTTGCATCGCATGATCCATCATAAGTCGAACATGAGAATCGTTTCGTATCGGGCAATTACGACTAGCTTCGGATGCTGATTTGATATCAATCAAACTACTTCCTTAATAGACATAAAGTTAAAGTCTATAATTATAACTAAGTAATTATGTAAGATATTGTATCCCAAAGATTTCCCTGTCTGTACATTACTAATAAGTCGTATATTATGTAGGTTCGTTAGACATCATTTCTACAAAGGCTCATTGATAAACCGTGTAAATCCTGTTTTTCACAATCTGAATTACAAAGGTGTTGAGGGACGGGGAGTCCTACAAAACAGTACCTATTTCATCAATGTCAAGGACATGATACAACTCAACATTAGTGGTATGCCGAGGAAATGGGATTATTTTCGGGCGGATATTAAATTATAGCCGGTGAGAGCCGGATTACGTGGTGCGGGTTCCATTGTAGTCGAAACTTTACAACCCAATTATCAATCACGAAGAATAAATCATGGTATCACAAAAAAGGAAAGGTTCAAGTGGCTATAAATTATTCTAGAGGCACTCTAACGCCTTTTGGAGTGTGAACAACGATGAACATTTCCTCTAAATGTAATACGAGGACCAATAACATGACAGTAAAAGGGCCATTACATTCATTTGTAATTAGGTATGCGCCGACAGGACACGTGGTTGCGCTCGCGCACGCGCCGGAAGCGCGGGATAGTCGATACTTGCGTGACATTGTTTAACTGCCGACACCTGCCGCCTCCGATCGTGCGGAGAATCCCAAATAAATACCTCCGAAATAATTAATTGAAAACTAAATTGAACTTAATGACGTTATTACAAACCCAAATCGGTCTTCGGTCCTATTAAATCAAACACAGGTGGTTGGTAACGAATGAATTATGTTTAAAATAAAATAATTTAAAACTGAAAATGCTCTGAAAGTTCTCGACCGACTGTAGCAGGTGCTCATATGTCACTGTGATGAACCAGTTTACAAACTGAAAATTTGTGCATTCTAATAAGTAAAATCCACTAAGAAGCGTCCGCGCGTGTTCATTTAATTTCCTTGCGGTGACCGCGATAACCGCTTGTTGGTTCAATGTAAGTAATTAATTTTACCGAGCTTCGTTAATGCGGTCGAGACAACTTAATAACACCGCTCTTCGTGTTGGCAATAGCAACGAGAATGTTCGTGGTGCACTAAAACACATCATACATTCTCGAATTGTATTGTTCCACAACATCGCTGGATGTTCCGCTGTTGTGTTGCATATTATTGTACTTTATTGTATTCAGCAACAATGCGATGTAATTCAGTTATTTTTAAACATTATGTTATGATTAAACAATATGAAGAATTTTTTCGTGAACATGAACGGATATTTTCACAGCAGTAATTTTTCTGAAATTGTATTGCGTCATGCGTGTCTATAATATTGCCATAACACGGTTATTTATTTAATTTTGTTACTTCATCCTGATTTTTGTAAACATTGACATGAAGTTATTTATTTTCTATAAGTACATACAGGTATGAATATGAAATGATACAAAAAATGTGCATGCATTCTATGGTAATAGGATACAAGGTTTTCCACAGCAACAAATTGGATCAAACGAAATTACGCTCCACTTGTATTCACCGGAATACAAGTGGAGCGTAATTTCGTTTCGTATTGATTAACATACAAAAATGATATAGACGTATGGCAAATATTTGCCTCAGCCAAGGCCAGCAGCCGCCACTAAATACGTCCAGCTACCGGAGCCTGGTACGTTCGCAGCTCGCTCACAAATCTCACCAATCGATTGTTCCAGTGGCCATGAACTCGAACCTCGTCTCGCACTACGCCGGTGTTCACAGAAAGCACTCGGAATAAGTAAAATAACATCACGTTCCTACATCCGATTCGAGAACAACATCCACTTTTGTAATACCACAAGAGCTTATTTTTACAATTCTTCGATATGGAGTAACGTGTAACATACCACAAGTTCTGAAGTTAATCGAAGCCAAGAAAATTAACACTATTCATGAAGGAGAAACTTAGTGGAACTGTCGTGATCGTGACAGCAAGGTGTCGCTACCGTCTGGCGCCTGAGGAAAAAGTTGCACACTTGCAGAATGGGGTCTACATTGCGTTTCTCGTTGCGTCATATATATGTTGGAAGCAGACGCATCTCGACCAGTTTTTCCGTTGCTGAGAAACTGTCTCAAACAACTTTCAACATAGGTACTTAGTAGGTAAGCAAAGAAACCCCAGCAATCAATGTAATTTGCTTTTATAAATGTATCGTAGACTTTTTATCTTCTCCAAGTCCGTATGTGTTATTAGCTTTGAAATGCATATTGGCAGCGTTAAATGAAACTAAACAGTAAACGCATTGTGCAGTCTAATCGGAGAAAATACAATTGGCCTCATTTCGCGACCCAGTTACTTCCTTCAGCGAATATCAGAGAAACATGTTCTAAAAGAAAAGGAGCAGCTGCATCACGCTCCCCTCACTCTAATCATTGTTCGTCCAAAGGGTCGTCCGAAATAGGGAGCAATGGCCGTGGTACAAAAAAAAACTGTAATAAAAGAACGCATCCAGGTACTCTCGCGATTATCTACTGATGTTAATCTTATATTTAGCGGCTGATCAACCAATCATAATAATTGTTCCTTAATCGCTGCTGTTCCATATTTGATCAAAAAAACTATAGTGAGCTTTAAATTCTATCTTTTCACATCTCAGCTGCTTCCCTTTTAAAAACATTTGAATAGCTTCCGTCTCTTATTGCGGTAGGCAACCTAATTGAAATATAGACAAATTGCCTGATACAGATACAAGTCACAGTACATGTGTAGGTGAAAGCATGCGGGCGTGCAGTAACAACTAACAGCTCGCAATGCGTACAATGTTTAGTGCATTGCGGACTTGTTCAGTTATGGCGATGACGTAGCAGCACTCCTGTTCATCTGCTAATTGAAATTCATTGATTCATACTGCCAGCTGTAGTTATGTCTACCCAATCGAGCTAAATTCCTAATTAACCGATCAATCATCGAGTCAATCGATGATTACTACTATTACTAGTGCTAATTACGCACAATAGGATGGTAATTAAGTAGACCATTGGCGTTAATACACATGCACTCTTGTGTATCTCGGAAAATCATACTATTGTTGCCCATTCCAAACAGTTTATAATTCCTGATCATAGATTTCCAGACATCTAAAGTATAGTTAGTTAGTATATATTCAAGGTTCCAGACTGTAATCTAAACTATGCTCACTTATTGAAATATTTCCTACAATAGATAAGTACACAGAAGCTATGTATAATAAACGCCTCTGCGACAGGATCCCTTCATTGATATAGCTCCCCTTGATATACGTCGAACTGCTATTGGAAGTGCATTAAAGCTATTAGTAAGTAGTTAGCGCATTCCACACAAAAAGGGAGACCCCTTATAGGGGAGAGATTCTGAGCTCAAATTCACTGTATTGGGTTTCTGTTTACTAGCAAATACCATATATACATGTATTGAATATGGACTTATATAGAATATACGTGCTATTCTATAGTAAACAACCTCGATCCTACTCCATGGCACTGAACACCCACGTTCTTTTGTGATGTGAATCATTTAATAAGCTAGCTTCACCATTTATGGTGACAAATAAATCACGATTAAGGTACTTCGGACCTGTTAACAAGTCATAATACTTTATTAAAGTTGCCTGTGACATAAGCGGTCATGAAAACTTGGATAATAATTTTATGCTCATGCGTATCTGTTGGCAGTCCACATCTTACACGGTCACGGAAGGTCATCACCGAGCTTGTTCCGTCAAGATCAGGGCCACGCGGTCACCGGCCGAGCGTGTTCTACGCCCCGCACTGATCGGTTAGTTCATATTAACAGTTTTTTATTCTCTCCCTTGGTCGATCCCGTTGATGATGTCATTTTCTTATCTTTAGAATACTTACTCAGTTCGTCGCGCTTTGATGGACAAATAATTACAATTGCAAATACTCTGTCAAATATATTTCCATACTCGCTATCAGTATAGCTGTCAGAAATACGTTTCCAACCAATTTGTTCACGAAGACGTGGCATAATTTATTCTGAATTCATGGTTACACTTTAGTGTATACGGAATTAGATGATTAAATAGCAATAAAGTTACACCGTTTCACGATATTAAGCAGCAGTTAAGACCAATGATTGCCCTATAATAATTTCCATCTCATCAAGTAGAGCGACGACGACGTAGAGTACGCCTTGCGTTTCAGTTGAGCCGCAAGATTGGTTCACTCGCCAGGTATTGAGGAGTCATCTTATAGAAATTTAATAAGCTCAAGTAGGTATATTTGTTGTAGCAGACTTGTGAGTCGTATCGCGGGGAGGCGTCGCGCGGGCGCGTATCGATCGCGCCGCCACCGCGCGGCCTGCATACGAATACCAGAATCGCCCTCCGTTCAGCCCCTTATCAAGCACTTCCACCTACTAGACCCCAAGCCCCTCGTTAGTGTCGTGACCTCGTTGATTGTTGTGTCAACTCTGCGCTGACTGGACACGACTTACCTTACCTAGCTACCAACATCCAACAACCACTAAGTGTTAAAGCTGAGGTAAGAGTAAAGACAAAGTCCAAACAAGAAGAGACATTAAATGTATTAGCAGTAGCGTGTCTATCTATCCTGGCACAATGTTTGTCACTTGGATGTAATGAAGCTAAATTACAAAAAGCTTTCCGTGTTTACCCTCGGTGCGAGAAATGCGTCCTCGTTTCGTGCAAATTAGACGAACAACATTTACATAGACGTAACGATGAGGGCACCGATACAACTCATACAACCATTACCTCAAATGTAAGGCTAATGAAGAAATAATAGTAATAGCATAACAGCATAATACACCTCTATTCAGATAACGTCGCCTAATCGATTATAAACATCGTTTTGAAGACTGTCCATTTGGGAAGCTGTTGGCATCATGAATAGTCAGTGGTTGTAGTTATGACACGCTATCCAAACTTAAGCAAGTGCCATGAAAGGGAACCTGAAGTTAAACAAAGCCCACAAAGTTCTCTAGTAAAACGATCCAATTTGTATTTTTTCTCCTCCTTTTTATCTGCAATCCAAAACACCACAACGAGCAAATGTAGAACGTTGATGTACTATTATAAGCAATGCTAAGGCTGAATGTTGCAACAAAAACAGCAGCGATCTTGTTAACAATTTTTGAAAGTTAGTATTTCGAAAGCGGCTAAAATTATATCTAGTTGGGAAAGCATCCTACAGTATTTTAGAATTTTTAAACGACAAAGTATAATATTTATGTACAATTTAAAATTAGATTATAAGAGTATTTCATTCAAATTTGTCATTTACTAATTTATTAATCTTTTTAGCTTCGTTTGAATGACTTTTATAAGCCGAACGTGATGGATGTTTTTGTTGATAAACAACCTGCATATCTTGTATGTATACTCATGTTTCTACAAATAAACGTCTTGTCTTGTCTTCTACATTAGTATTTCTATCATCATCGCCTGCAATTTAGAATCTTCCTTGTCTGGGCTATTTAGCTGATTATATTTAGGGGGTGGGTACCACCCTAAAAATTAGAGCAATTTTCCAGCCGAGAACTCGCCTACTTATTGCGTCGCAAAATGTCTCCGTGACGCCTGCACCCTACTAAGTAGGGCAAGTTGTGGGGCCCATGGATTTCTACGTGTAAATTTCATAACTGGGGTTTCGAATCCAGAATATTAAATTTGAATTAATGTATACTGTGAACATATTTCAAGCTATGGGGTCCGGATAACTTTAATTTAACTGCTACGCAAGTAGACATTCACTTTGGATAATTTAACTAATACGCGACGACAATTTGTGATAGCCGATTGTTATTTTCTTAATAAGTATATAAGGCACTTTTCTCTTGAAGTTGTTTACAGTAATGATGAGACGGCGAACACTGAATATGTTCATTAGTGCATTGAACTAACTTCAGTATGTACTTAAATGAAATAAACTAGACAGTATCGATGCATAACCAGCAGCAAGTTGATCGGCAAACGGAAATGGCCAACTAGAAGCGGAGGCGACTCGATGAAGGCAATTTAGCGAGACTTCTCCCGGGGCATCGCCTTATTAACAATCGCCTTATAATAATCGCCGGTCACCTAGACAATCCACGACATTCCCAATAGATAAGGAATAAAATTATCGGGAGAATTCGTGAAGCACAGAGGGAAAGTCTCCATAGATTTTAAAATTAATTTGGTAGAGTTTAAAATAGCCAAAGTGAATTTAGATGTTTATTTTAGTGTGTGGACAGTGTCCCGATGACGTAGTTGCTAGAATGGACTCGCAGATCGATACGACGACGCCAATTGGTCGGTGTCGCGACTCGCGACTGAGGGTTCAACAATCGAAACATTAGAATCTGTTGCTATGTTTACAATTGTTTGCGTCGCTTCGCCAGGCTGCTTGACTATGAGAATGAAATCTACCAAACGATCTATGAATTCTATGATCGTGAATACAATGTAAAAAAAAACCAATCAAAATGTGTGCTGGCTCGTTCCAAAAGGTTGGTAAGGTTTTTTCTGTGAAATCTGTTTGCCCGATTTCGACACAATGTGAATTCCAGCAATTGTGTTGGCACATTATATGTATTGACAGTACACGTGGAACCGCAGCTGCAGCTTACGATGTAGAATAACAACAGTTTCAATACACCTTCAGTGTCCTCTGCCCCGGGTAGCAGATGTTTGCGCGATTTTGCACTTCGATAACAAACCACGTCTTATAAATGCAGTGATGTTATTGATATGAATCGTACGAAAATAGCGATGAGATCAATTTCAGAATGCGTTTACACTAATGAACCTGAACGTATGTAGGTATGTCTAAATATTTATGATATTTTTTATTCTTAGAAGTCTCATTGTAATAACATAATAGTGAATAACAGTCCTTCCTAAGTTTCCTACATACTTTCGGAGTTTATTTTGTTGTGATTAAATTACACCCAAATTAGATGACTGACAACTTAAGAACTTAATAAAGCATCAATTTGGTCCAGAAATTACTTTCTTGCTGTAACAGATTCAAGCAATTCACATTGTACTGTACTGGTACCTATTCGTAACCAAGTTAAAAAGCTTTTATTTAAATCATTGTGAATGTGATGCTCTAACCTGAACCTCCGAATACTTTCAAACATATTTTGGACATTGTTCATTCGATTAGAGTTACGATTGCATAAGTCGTGTATCCGAGTGAACCGGTTTATAAGAAACGTGTCAGGAGATTCTTTTCTGAGTGCTCACGTTCGACGTTGCAGAGAATGCTTGGAGCGCTTGAGACCTCCTATAGTGTTCCCCGGTTGATATCTAACTGTTCAATATCGACTACATTGAATCTTGAATCTGTTATACATATTACCCACGGAAAGATACAAAAATATTTCTTACCATGCTGCACATCGGTCGTCTTAAAGAAAATAAAGCATAAACAGGTAGAAACAAAATTTTAAAGGGTCCACAAAAATGATACAATTAACTTTACAAAGGCTAGTTCTTGGATTATGAAAAAGTAAATAAATAAACATAACATTAAACTAAACATTAATTAAAAACGACTTCATATTTAAACTTGTAGAAAAACACACTGATATTAGTAAAGATTTTATTGAAAGTCCAATTAATTAGACTCTGTCTTACCTGTCAGAACGATAAAAATCCGCGTCAATAAAGCCGGGAAGAGCAGCGAAGCCTCTAAGAAAACCCACAGAATTCGTAGTTTTTCAAACACAACACTGTAACAATGTATCAATCACTTTGCAGGTAATACTTGGAAGTTAATCCACAGTTTTTATAGTTGACGATTAGAAACAGAACGCTTCGGATAGGTGTAGCACGGTGATAGTACGGAGCTTAGCGATAGGGTACACCGCCGCAGTGCGGAGTCTCGGATAGACTGACGGGGTTGGCGGGCGGAGGCCGGCCGGAGAGACCATGCTCGAATGACGCTCGACGCCCCGCGACCGCGCCGTGCGCTGCTGCACCGACCGTTTGTAGTGTCCACCATCGGTACAGACGCACTTGATCTTTTTACTAATCCATTAATGACCAGTATATTTTCTTAGACAGCATTGTTAGATGCAAAACATTATTTCTACATGATTTTTTTATTTGCAAGACCCTTCGCAAAGGGCTCTTTGAAAATGTTCTTGTCTCTCTAAGGTCAAGTCTAATTACAACAGGCTCTATCGGCTAGTCGTCTAGTCCAGATATTTGCAGAACGTTGATCCTGCATAGTCTTCATCATCACACAATAAATTTGCCTCTCTCTCCCCAGTTTCTTGCCTGTCAGTTTCTCACCTAGGTGATTAACTTTTTGCGAACTTCTACAATTTAATAACTGGATATGATCTAGTCTCCAAAACATATTTACTGTCTCGTCTTATTTGCTTTTTTATTGTAATACTAATAACAAACTTTGATCAGCTTATAATAATGATGTAGGTGTTAGTAGGTAGGTACTTACCTGGGTTGGCGCCAGCTTATGAGTAGACTCTAATTTTATTGTATGTAGGCATATATTAATATGCTATGGGTACTTCAAGTGGGCGGTGATTTTCGTCTAAAGTTCGCAGAAAAGCGGCTTAACCTTTTCATGTGAAACCTTCGCTGTCGGAGTTGGACAGTTTCGTGTCTGCTATGTATGATTAAATTATTACGGAATTAGCCTACCTATATATTAGATTGGATTTTACACTTAGGTACGTTTATTTATATAGCTATCATTGAATTTGATTGAACTAATATAATAACATTTTTTTCAATTACAGCTACAGCTAAGTATGAACGTAAATTTCCACAAAAAAACATACAACGCCAATATATTATTACTACTTTCGTATCTACAGGACCTATAATTCATTAAATAGCAAACTAATTAATCTTACATGCTGTCGATCGAGACCGTGGTCACTTCGGTAGGTTATTGGTCATGTACTACCTAACTTCTGGGAACCGGTTAGAGGCTCCCAATTTTTCGCAAGTCCATGTGACCATGGCAAATCCATACTTGTGAAAAAAGTTACGCACGTATTTAATTGTATGGAAAAAATGTATTGACGTGTCATTTACCTGTGTAGGTACTTAGGTAGGTAAGTAATGTAGGTGGGTAACCGATTTGCTTACTTATAGGAGAAACGTCAATCAATAAAGATGGTACTGGATTTATTTAAAACATACATTCTCAATACAGCATAGATGATTGTACAGTGTGCTAGATCTTGAATGAATAAAATAATCGTCGTAGCTGCGTAGCCACGGCGTAGTCGGCTACGCCGCGTAGTATTACATTCAATAGAGTCCATTGGATTTAATTTAATTTTGTGCAAGATGATAAACAGATAAATAGATAGAATAAGTACTGTTTATTGTACCTGCCTACACCATACCACAGATAATAAACCATAGCTAATAAATTACTAGCCAAAGACCAAACGGCCACTGAATATTTGCGAAACGGTCGGATTATTTTATTGCACAGCAAGGTTTTATTTTAATCGTCTTTATTCGAAAAGCTAAACAGCTCGGAAGGCTAAATTGATCGTAACGTTTTTTCGTGAATTTAATATGTGAAATTCCGGGTAAATTTAAAGTGTGCCGGTCGTAAGCCGGTAAGCTGACACTTGACTGCTTCGGGACGGAACCCACAGACACAGATTTGCGTGTCGCTAAATTAGGGTTCCCAGATCTATGAAATTTATTCCGGACATTTGAAGAAAACCTCGAACTTTTCGTTTAAATTGCGCAGTACAATTTAACAGAATTTACAAAATTCCGGACATTTTAGAATTCCTCTCGCGTTCCGGACACTGAGCTAAATGTCCGGAAAATCCGTACATGTGGTAGGTAACCCTATGCTAAATGCTATTATGTTATTGTTGTGTGAGTTAAATGATCGATTAAAAAGATAGTATGGAATTAAATGCTTTGTCTAATAATACGCATTTGAAATGCAAAATATTTTTACAAGCTTTTATTTAACTTGCAATGTATGTATGTTATTAGATGTACCTTCTTTATATCTATGATATGTACCTATGTTTGTTCGGCTGGAATCTTGCAACTCAATTTTGAAGCAGATATCTTCACCGATTGAGCTGAAATTTTGCACGCTTAGATGTATTTCGTGTGACAATGCAATATTATGATTGCGAAATTTACCAGTGTAGATAAACAAGTACTTAAGTACTTAAATTAAATTACTTGAGAGAATTGATTTTAATTGTTTTAATTTACAAATTTTGTAAATACTTACGAGTACCTACTTAAATCTCCCGACAAGCTTTTACCTATCATCACTACAATTATAAAACAAAGTCCCCTCCCCGCTGCGTCTGTCTGTTTGTATCTATGCTTAGATCTTTAAAACTACCAGTGGCGTAGCTAGGTAACCAAGGGCCCTGGTGCAAATAAAAAATGGGGCCCCACTACTATCTAGTTAAATTTTATGAAGTAAAAAATATTAAAATATACAAATAATTTAAAAATGCTTAGTTACTTTGTCATCAGCTCTTTTTCGTACACTGCAGGGCAGGTAATAAAAATATTAAACAGTAATGACATAAATTACAATGAATACTTAGTATTTTCTATAGGACATAAGTCCTATAGAAAAGAAACTATTTTTTATTTCGTTTTAACTGAAAATTAAATTTTCGAAAGTTCAGTTCGTTCGAAGGTTTTCTGGTAAGGATTCGAGGGCCCTCTGAGCTTGAGGGCCCCGGGGCACTGCCCCGCCTAGCCCCTAGGTAGCTACGCCACTGAAAACTACGCAACGGATTTTGTTAGTATCATATAAATTGTATACGGTGTAGCTAGTGTCATATAGATTGTCTAATGACGTTATAAGTTGAAAGGTAAAGTTTTAAAGGAAAAGCTTATTTTACTAATTTTAGCGCAATTGAACAAAGGCTTGTTTTTAAAAAGTTTTTTTACTTTTAATTTATTTACTCTCTCGACAAATTCTGTTTGTATGTATGGGCGTGTGTAAACAAACTATGCAGCTTCTAAAACAAGACACTTTACAAAGAGGTACCTACCTAACTAACAAAAAGTAAGCAATCGAAGTCCACCTGCTGTATTCTAAGAAACAATCATTTTATTACTTTACTTAACTGCCTATGAATCTCATTGAATTAAGTTGAGATCTAGGACCCTAGCCAGTAGTAAACGTCCAAAGCATCTCAAACCTGAGAATAATATAACCTTGAAAAGTGTAGCTAAAGGATTCCGCTACTCGACACAAGGTGGCGCTTTCATATGCCTTATTTTAAAACGCAAAGTAAATGATAAATTCGTCAAATACTGGAAATAAGGAACATCAAAAGCATTGTCATAAATGTTATTTTCGTTCACCGCTCATAAATCGTTCAAACTCAGAATATGAATACATAATATTCTAAATCTTATTTCGTAATAGGAATTTTAATTAACGCCATCTACGCTAAGTTGCGAAAGCAATGTTTTGATACTTTTGTTTGCTATGGTAACATTAAATTAAAATTACCATTCTAGAATACCAAGAATGATTAAATTCTCAACTCTGATTGTCTATCGTTGTTTGTAATTAATTAGTTTAATAATAAATTTATTAAAAATATGTTCCAAAAAATCGATAAAGGAAAGGTTGTCGACCTCTCGGGCGTGCATTGCATCCCTATCCGAGGATTCCGAGGCAAATCAAGCAAGTCGCCGAGTCGCTAAGAAGTCGCCATTACATGTCGCAATAATAATATTGCCTTTGAGAAGGAGATTGCTTGTGTCAAATAAATAGCGCGCGATTATAATTTTCTTGAAGGAAACATTCTTCAGTAGGTATGTTTTAAAAGTTGATAAGTTAATAATCCAGTAAATAATCAAGGTAAGTATTAACCTGGATAGATTGGTTATGAAGCACTAACCTATTTGTTTATTTATATATTTTTTTAACTGTTTACAAAGTTGAAAGTTTTATTTACATTTTATTTTTAGATGGCACCACCTCGGCGCATTCTTAGGCAGCAGTTGGCGATTCTGATTGACTTTCTAGAAGAGAATAGATACATGACTAAAGGTCTGCTGCCTGGGGCTCCGGTGTCTCATCAGAAGACGCGGCACAAGTGGGGCATACTAGCCAAACAACTAAATGCGGTACCATCAGGGGCACTCAAGACCCCTGACGGGTGGAAGAAGGTACGTTTTATTCTAAATTATTTCATATTTGAATAGTTACTCAATTTAATTTCTCAAGAATTGGCTTGATGAGTTCCCAGCTCCAACAATAATATTTAAGAAATGGAACCTAACATATCCTACATTTTACGTTTCAGTATTGGTTTGAATGGAGACACAAGTGCAGAAAAAAAGCAGCAAATACCCGAAGAATGCGATCAGGATCCGAGGGAGGCACAAACAGATGCATACCACTCAATGATTTAGAAGTTAGAGTTCTTGAACTAAGTGGAAAAGGCTCTGTTGCAGCCAACGACTCCTCATCTAGCCAACTTGATAATTTTCTGGCTGAAGACTCGGATTCAGAAACTTTGGAAACCCTCAAAGTACGGTGCGGACCTTCCAGTAAGAAGATTAGACGATCTGTCTATAGTACACCTACAGGTAAAAAAATCATGCTATGATAGTAATTTAACTGTCTGAAAAAGATAACTTGTTTGACATAAATTAATTTGATTAGATTATTAATAAAAACCTGTCAGACAGGCAGTCGCTCCATGTAAAATACTGGTATTCAGCTGCATCAGGTAAAACTGGAAGCCGACCCTAACATAGTTAGGAAAAGGCTAGGCAGATGATGTGTTAATAAAAACCTGTTGTATATTTCAGATGATGATGGTGTCCCACCACCACCAAAATGGGTGCTAGACTTTGAGGAACGTAGAGTAGCAGCTGAGGAGAGAATGGCGGATGCACTGCAGTCAATGGTGTCCATAATGAGGACCCAGGAGCAAAAACGAGGGTTGCTGGAAGAACGGATAGCAGACGCACTCGCAGCTATCGCAAGGACAGTGCAGGACTTAAATAGTGGCATACAAGAAACACTGCCATACGTAAATCCTCTACAAACTAATGGAACAGAAACGAGGGGAAATATATTTTATAGCCATTAAAAGCATCTGGTTTAATGTGGTACTGACAGTATGAAAATGAAAACTGAATAACAACATTGTCTAGACCAGCAGTTTTCAAACTTTTTTAGCAATGGAACCCTTTTGGAAACCTAAATATTTGACGGAGCCATAAAAGACGTTATTGCTTAAAATTATGAAAAAATTGAGAAACGGAATTGATAATGGATTTCTACAACAGATTCAAAGCTAGTCGGCTAGATTGCGCTGTTTTATAATTTACTTGGTTAAAAAACATTATAATTTTAGTGACTGTCTTACGAACTTAACTTTCTCTGCAACCTTATTTTTCTTTGGTATATTTTTTAATTATGACCAGTATTTTCGTGGAGCAGCTCCACGGAGCCCTAGGGTTCCACGGAGCACACCTTGAGTAAGGCTGGTCTAGACTTAAAAAGTAAGTCTGCTTAGCTATGATTAAGGATAAATGACACGGGATTATTATGTGAATAGCTCATAGGACGCTCTTAGCAGGTAGGACCGTAGGACATAGGTAGGTATCAAGATATACTTGGCAAATTAGCCCCAATACCCAATGTACAGCTATTATAAATTGAATTGTTTATTATTAAATACAATGTAACGAATGTCCAGCAGTAATAATTAAAGTATTTATACCATATGGTTATTTTTATTGTACCCTAAAATACAAGGTGCCGCTGTGCATCCTGGTCAAATTCAAGGAGGTATATAGGTATGCTATGCTAATGATTCTCGACCCGAATCAATTATAAAATGGGTAAACTACTCGTATTCAAACGCAGCCCGGCGCGGGGCGCGAAGGCGCGGGTTATAGGGCCAGTCAGACGCCCTATAACCCGCGCCTTCACACACACAGAGGCATGTCACGCGATGGGTGATTCTTCTACTATACTATATATTCAGAATAACACGAAAGTGTTATTCGTGACTGACGTGTGATTAATGTCGTGACTGTCAAATTTAAAATAGCAGCTTTATTAATTATTTGAGCGGGTATCGTAATTTAAATTGATTATTTATGTCTTTTGTGACAAGCTCCTGAATTTTGACTAGGATGCAAAACTATACCTTGTAATCAAAACTACACCTTGTAATCAAAACTACACCTTGTAATCAAAACTACACCTTGTAATCAAAACTACACCTTGTAATCAAAACTACACCTTGTAATCAAAACTACACCTTGTAATCAAAACTACACCTTGTAATCAAAACTACACCTTGTAATCAAAACTACACCTTGTAATCAAAACTACACCTTGTAATCAAAACTACACCTTGTAATCAAAACTACACCTTGTATTCAAAACTACACCTTGTAATCACACACCATAGTGATTTGTGTTCTTCTTACACATTCAAATTATAGCGTTGGGTAGGCTATTGGGGTGGTCTGAAACACTGCATGTCTGGTTCATAAGCCGTTTATTAGATAAAATAGTCACTGAACATAAGACGAGGCTAATGCTAGCCGAACAATACCGTCACACACATAACTAGCGCAAGCGCGGGAAATATAGTGGCACCGCGCAGCGCGTCTCATAAAGCACTGAACTAAACTGCGCGCGCATCCGCGCGTGAATCATCACAGCCGTGCACTCTAACGGCGGCTGGGGAAACAACTACCGGGGTTGACTACAGTGTACCAATGGCGTCACGCTATAAAATACAAAAAAGGTACCCATATTTTTGGCTACACCTAGCTATTTAATAGCTTATTATTCGATAGGTTATTGAGCATTATATACAAAAGCAGAAGCTGTTTTCAGAAAATAACTGATATTCACAAAAATATATATAATTTATTGATCTGTTCCAGGCATGGAGGCGTTAGAGACAAGTATAAACTACTGGGAGGACGCGCTGGCTGCATTCTCGTTAGGCGCGCGCGGCGGAGTTTCGGGCACCCTAGCGCTCACGTCACCCGAAGAGGCCGAGTTCTGTCGCGAAATACAGGACCTACTGCAGGACGCCTACCTTTTACAGGTAAGTAGGTACCTAAAACCCTTGTAGCCTATCTAAAAGCCAGTAAGGTCCTATAACTCACCTACTGCTGGGAATTGGCGTATCTTTGCTTGTACCAAACGTCCAAACCCATCGCTTCTGTCACGGTATCATACAGGTTCTGCCCGCCATGGAAACAATTTCTTACTCAAAGCTTAGACGAATGAGGGTACTCCGCTGATTCAAAGTCAACTGACTACCCGAAGTGCGCAGTGGTAGTGAGGCTGCCTTACGTTCTTAGGGTCCCGGGTTCGAATCCCGGTAGAAGCAAATGTTTGTGTGATGTCCGTGCTGGACATTTGTTTCCGAGTCATGGATGTTTATATGTACTTAGACGTATAATAAGTATGTATTTACAAACAAGAAGTATCTGTGTAGTATATCAACTATCTGGTGTCCACGACACAAGCCTCGTTGCTTAGTGTGGCACTAGATGGCGCTGTGTGTAATGTTCAGCGATATGTATTTATTTTAAAATAATGTCAGTACTTACGCTACTTAGCTATAAAAATATTTAAGTTTCAGCGGAACCTATACCTATAAATAAAGGCATTACAGAGTGTTTTTCTTAATCATGTTGTTGATGCGTGTATGTATGTACAGGAGCGGTGCGAGCTGTTGTTCCTGGACCAGCGGTCGGTGCTGTTCCGGTCGGAGAGCGGCGGCGCGGTGGGCGCGGAGGGCGAGGCCCCGCCCGCGCGGCGCTCGCGCCTGCTGTCCACGCACACGGGCTCCTCGCACACGCGCCGCGACCATCACTCCAGCGCAGAGTCCTTCGCCTCAGCGGAGGATCAGGTACGAGTGCCGTACCAGATTTGTCCAGCATCATCCTACCTTTTCAACTTGGAGACTTTTAGGAAAAGTTAACGAAAAAGTTGAACGACTACCGGAAGTAGATAGATGAAAAAGTAAAATGGCCAGATTTTTTTGCAAACTAAATATAGTATGTTGTCATTTAGTATCAAGGTTTGCAGCGGTGCTGATAACCCAGACTGCGCTGGACCCACCTTTTCATAAATATTTTAATTTTAGGTTGCTGACTTACGAGACTTTGACGATTTAACGGAAGCATTACCTGAATTAGAAAACTTGGAATTATATCAAGCCGCTGTAAAACAGTTTGAAATCGGAATTCCTTACAGGTAAACTTTTTGTACCTTTTATGGCACTTTTTTTCACGTCCCATGATTTTCATTTATCAGGCGCGATAGTCTCGCCAATTTAGAGAACCCAATTTTGAAATTGGAAGCGTATTCCTTCCAATTTCAAAATTGGGTTCTCTAAATTCGTCAGCCGAGCTTGTGGGCACCGAGAATATCAAACTTCTTATTTCTTTCATAAACATTGCGATTTATTTTTTCCATAATTTGTTGTGCAGTAGTTATCTGTATGTGCAGGACGCTGCGCACCGAGGTGGTGCAATGCGGGTCGGACTCGGAGTTCCTGTGCAAGCTGCACTGCCTGCGCGTGGCCTTCACGCAGGTGTTCAAGGACGCGGCCGTGTGGGCGTGGTTCGTGGACGCCGGCCGCCAGGTGCTCACCGACATGCTGCTGTTCGCTGATAAGGTACCTAACATTGTTATGGTCATCATCCACAGCCCGATTTCGCCCACTACTGCATGTAGGCCGCTATTTGCAAGTGCCTATCTCCACGTTCCTGTAGTAACCTCGGCCAGGATTTACCTAACTACTCGCGATAGCAACATGTCGGTGTCGATTCTGTTGTGCACAAACTAAACTTCATTTAGGCTATCGCTATCGTTTTCTCTCTAATAAAACGAGAAAGAAACGGACGTAATTTAGAGCTGTCAAATTTAGTTGGAACTAATATTTCCATACAAATGAAGGGTGCACCTGAAAACATGTCGACTAAAAACACGGCGAAGCGCAAGGCTGATACTAGTTTGACATCTCTAACTTAGTTCATAGCTATAGCCGTCCTTTTCTCGCACTACCTTTTAGTAAAAGATAGCAATAGCGTAAATTAAGTTTAGTTTGTGCACAACAGAATCGACACCGTCATCTGCCCATCTCGCCGCCAAACAACCATAAGTAATTACCAACGTTTCTGTGTGACCATAATATTGCAGGGCAGTTGATGTGCGAGGCAAATCGATAATAACTGTCCCGCACGATTCTTGTCATAAAGACTGAATGAAGTGCTAACTAATTAAATGATACATACACGGCCTTTAAAAAAACCCAAGTGACACTGGTTGTTTTGTCGCTAGTATCGATCGAGTTCCTTTATTGCGCACAGCATTCTTAGGCGAATATCATGTAAATGTTAATGTCTACATTTATTTTTAATGATCCATTCATATTCTTGTCATCTTCTGCTTGTAATGGCTGGCTAAGCTGATTGTAGATGGCGCGTCCATAACTTATTTCCAATCTGCCCAACTATTTTGAAATATAAAATGACAGTGACAGATTTTCAACCAATGACGATGTTTGGTACAAGCGATGCTAGCGCCATCCACAGTTGCCATACCCATTGTGTCAATTCAATAATATCATTAAATTCCCTCGAATTAACAATATAATGTGGACTTCGTTCAAAGCTCTAGATAATAGACACTTATTATTTAACTAGGAACCGAAAGAATTCCTGGTGGCGTACGAAGAAATGGTGTCATGGGCAACAGACGCTGCAAACTGGGCAACGATAGAAAGTGAACTTACAACCAAAGGCGTTAAGGTACAGATTATTTTTGTCCTATTCTAAAGCAAGATCCCAGGGCCGCCAGACATTACTTATTTTATCATAATGTGTGGCATCAAGTAGTGTTAGTATGTACTGTGAACGTATGCATACCTGTTAACTTGACGGCCAATTTTTCAATTTGGTTTTTATAGTTGCGTAGTAATAATAGTAAGTTTTCTTATAGCCTGAGTGTTGATATTTTGTTTTATATTGATGTCGATTCTGTGTGTGCGTTTCGATGGCGAGAACACGGGGCGTCTTTTAAAAAAAAAAAAACAATGCCAAGATTTTGTAAAAATTGTAAAAGTTGTTTCCCAAAACCGTAAATTTGTCAAAGTTTTGGTTAAAAAGTTATAAGGGTTGAACATGGCTGCGCCATCGAAACGCGGAGCACCGCGCGGCCACGCACGGAGCTCTTTAAAACTAAGCGTTGCAGACACCTCAAATTTAATTAAAAAACAGATTGAATATGTAAAAAAGTTGTAAAAAAATACAGAAAAAAATCCTAGGTTTATATTTAAGGAGCTGTAAGACTTAAAACCGTACTATAGCTCCTGAAATTCTGATATAGAGAAAAATATAGCAATAGCCCAAATTAAGTTTAGTTAGTGCACAACAGAATCGACACCCTTGTACAGAATTATAAATGATGGAAATAGATTTAGGTACCTACCTTTGCTTACATATTATAATTTGTAGGTCAAATTCGTAATACGACAGTGCACAAATAACTAACGAATTATTGCATTTTCCGATACTTCCAGGCCTTGACGTTCTACGATGTAGTGCTGGACTACATTCTGTTGGACGCATTCGAAGACCTCGCATCACCGCCTTCCTCGGTCCTTGCCGTTGTCCGCAACCGATGGTTGTCAGATGGATTTAAAGAAAGCGTATGTTGATTCGCATAAAATGTACTTGTGTCTAGGTAAACTTTAAAATTGATTCACAATTTTATAAAATAATTCCAGGCATTAACAACGGCAGTGTGGTCTGTTATAAAGGCTAAGCGGCGGTACCTGCAGTATCCAGACGGTTTCATGGCGCATTTCTACTCGATATCAGAGCATTTACTGCCAGTTCTCGTGTGGGGATACCTCGGGCCTAACGAACGTCTCCGTGACGTGTGCGAGTCGTTTCAGTCAGAAATAGTGGGATTTATTGCAGACTTATTTAACTTCCAGAAATGTCGCTACACGAATGTAGAAGATCTCTCTGCCGACATAATGCAACATGCTAGAATACGTTCGGGTAATATTACTGATAAATTAGCCGAGAGAATTTAAAAAACTACTGCGATATTGGTGTCGATTCTGTTGTTCACAAACTAAACTTAATTTAGGCTATTGCTATCTTTTACTAAAAGGCAGTGCGAGAAAAGGACGGCTATAGCTATGAACTAAGTTAGAGATGTCAAACTAGTTCATGCCTTGCGCTCCACCGAGTTTTTAGTGTCATGTTTTTACGTGCACCCTTCATTTGTATAGAAATATTAGTTCGAACTAAATTTGACAGCTCTAAATTACGTCCGTCTCTTTCTTGTTTTATTAGAGAGAAAAAGATAGCAATAGCCTAAATTAAGTTTAGTTTGTGTAGGTACAACGAATCGACACCATATTATCAGAATGTAGTATTTACTTACATGCAGCTTGCATCGATTAGTATTGGCCTTCTTTACCTCAAAGTCAAATTGTCATCTTATAAATTAATTTGTTATGTAGGTAATAATCATCACGTTGTAAACATTATTGTTAATGCTAAAGTTTTTAGAGGTATACTAATATTATTATTGTAAGAGAAGCTAGTACCTAAATGTTATGTATAATTTAAGCAAATGTTAACTGCATGTGAAACCAAGGCCTAAGTTTTGGTTGATACTAACACAAACGCATTTTTATAGGGAGATACAAACATGGAATATAACATTCCTATGGTCATTTGGTTGGTTTATATTGTAAAATAGCACATTTTTTGAGCTCAAATCAATACAATACTAATTATTTAGTCGTAAGTTGAAAGTGTTCTCTGTCTAAATATTAAGCAATATCACCGTAATCAATTTTGTTATACATGCTTCTGAACAATGTGATTATCATTAGAACGAATGTACAGACCCTTCAGCGTTTACACGACACTTCACAGCGTTTACACCTCCGACTGTGTCGCTGTTCTTCACAGCGTTTACACCTCCGACTGTGTCACTGTTTTTCACAGCGTTTACACCTCTGACTGTGTCACTGTTTTTCAGAGCGTTTACACCTCTGACTGTGTCACTGTTTTTCACAGCGTTTACACCTCTGACTGTGTCACTGTTAAAATCAATGTGATCTTGAACAATAAGTTTGCTGCCACCGACAAGCTCATCAAAATTATACGCTAAAGGCGCGATTTCATTAGGCAAGTAACTTGTATGCAAGTTTCAAATTCCATTCAACTTGAACAAACCCTGTGACGTCACACTTGCATGCAAGACTTGCCCATTGGAACCGCTCCTTTATTCTTGTTTTAATAAGATAAGCGTTGTCTCATTGTCAGAGATAAATAAATAAAAAAAGAAATGTCAGCCACGATTATGAATAGCAATATTGTATATACAGTGGGCAAAAATGTACGGGAGTTGGTCTAAGCGTTCCCAAGGATGAATCATAATACCAAACGAAAGGGTACAATGTACTGTTCGAACATGCAGAAGGGAATCAAAATCTGTCCGAGGGATTTCTTGTCTTGAATGATTAAAATAAAGGGTATAATTCTTTAATTTGGTATATGATTCATCCTTGGCGACGCTTGGACCACATTTGCCCACTATCCTTTTATAAAAGACGTTTAGGCATACAGGAGTCCGCTAAAACATGTGTGGGTGCACGCTCGCGTGTCTGTATTGAAAATATGAGCAGCGCTAAGGCCCGGACTTTTGGAGAGAAGATGTGTTGTAAACCACCATAGAATTATTATTTATTTACCCTTCGCTACTCCGCTTAGCTTTAGTGGAAACTGTTTTTTAAGGCGGTTCCCCGAGCAAAATTAGCAACTCTATTTGTGGTGGTTCAAACTTCGTTTGAAATACTGTTAGAATAAAGTTCTAATCAGCTTGCGCTACGAAGTGGTTGTTACGTCAGTCACTGCAGGCCGAATTGTGCGAAATGGGTGGTTTTTATTCTATAAAAAATCAAATTTACGTCTTTTGGAAAAAATAAAACGACAATTATGTTCATTATTAAATTGCCTATCCATTAGTATAAGTAGCAAATCAAAATAATGGTTACTTTACGAGGAGTAGCATTTTATAAATAATTATTTCTCATTTCTGTGGTTTCGTTGTGAGGGGATTTATTAAACATTAAGCAACTTGTTCTTATGGATAAAGAGGAGTAGGCTCCAAAAAATCGGGGAGCCGCCTTAAGCTAGCTTCCGCACTCGGCAGTCAAGCAGTCAGCAGCGCACATCAGACGTGACTGTTATTGTGTTAAATCGCGTGGGCGTAAGTAGCCTGTACACATCTCTGTTCTGGGCTAGCCCGTACGAATCTCCGTGTGACTGACGCTGGTTTGGCCAGCATCAGGGTTTTAAATTTTGATAACACAGAAACCGGCTAGATCGAAAGATTCATTCGATCTAGCTCTTGGGACTATACCTTACTAATTTAACTAGAAACTAAGACCCTATTAAATCTGTGACTTGGCGACCAAATATGGGAGAAAACAGATCTTCGCTCGGTGCCCCTTTTTGAGATATAAATGTGGCCAAGCTGGGGAGACAGTCCAGATCGGCCACCTATAAACCCTTCTTTTGAACCAGTGACCGACAAATTCTGATATTTGGCGACAAATTTCGACTAATTAGCGACAATTTTTTTGTGTTATCAAAATTTAAATCCCTGATGGTGGTCCAGCCAGTGTCTATCACACAGAATCTCAGCATACCTTCGGTGGATACTAAACAGCTCCTAAGCATCTCCGTCCACTTTGGTGAATACCGGGCCTAAAAGAGCCCCGTGTGACGGGAACAATGGTTTAACGTTATCTATTTTTCATGGCAGAGCTATGCCAACCCCACACAAAATATGTATAGCAAGAAGGCAGAAAGAATAATTCATATTTGAGTACAGTTCAATGGTTGTCGCAACAGTATAATAACAGATGCGATTTCACCCAGTATATAATTCTCCCCGCTTTTTTTGACGTGTGTGAACTAATTAAGAACTCTTCGCATTTCGTGCTATTTATCATAGAGCTTATCATGCATTCCATTGTGGAAATATGTTTTTATTTATTTTACAGATATTAGGGAAGTTAAAACCTTTAATTTTGTGTATGATTAAAAGTTTTTACTACTTTATTAAATAATGCTTTCGTACGAACCCTATTATTATAATATACATAATAAATTATTTTGCGTTTGTGGATATGGTAGTTGTTGTTGTTTCAGTTATTAGATCAAGTGTATTATTACCTTTGTAAATATAGAATAAATTGATTATGTAACATGGCTGTATTTTGAAGTTAAAATACATAATAAATTATTTTGCGTTTGTGGATATGGTAGTTGTTGTTGTTTCAGTTATTAGATCAAGTGTATTATTACCTTTGTAAATATAGAATAAATTGATTATGTAACATGGCTGTATTTTGAAGTTAAAATTTGCAAAACAATTTAAAATAAATGTGGTGATAAATTTAAATAACTTAGGTAATGAAATAAAACGCTTCTGTATAAGAAAATTTCAATCTATATATATAAAAGAAAGTCGTGTTAGTTACACTATTTATCTACACCCATGCTATAAATCCTCTATAAAAGTATCTGAAACAGTTAGCTTATGGCCAACATTAAAACAGCCAGTGTCGTTATAATGTTGTACTGAATTTCATTATGCAACTCGTTTTAAAAAAAGAACATTGTCTAGCACGTGCGATTCACTACCACAGCGCCGTAATTAAAAAAAAACTTATAGGATAATTCGAATTCACGTCGAATCCCGCCATTTTTGTTCGATATTGGTATTGCAATAAGGAGTCCGTTACCCCCAGCCAGATGTTGTCGAAAATGGTCATTTGAATCTTATAGATAATTAGTTTTACGGCTTCTGTAATTGTTGCGCACATTTTTAAATTTGTTGCGCTTATAGTTTTTTAATTATTTCATAAAAACATTTCCTGCTGGGGTAACGTTACCCCAGCCAGACCTTTTTCTTTCTAATGGGAATATTGAAACAAATACTAGCTATAAAATTAGTTGTCTAGTTGAAGTAAATGTTGTGCCTTATTTTGTATTTGTTCTTTCATCGGTTGCGAAGTTAGTAGAGGAGTTAGAGGGTAACGT
Organism: Xestia xanthographa; assembly: GCA_905147715.2. NCBI lineage: Eukaryota > Metazoa > Arthropoda > Insecta > Lepidoptera > Noctuidae > Xestia > Xestia xanthographa. Next base: position 9,366,615 of record LR990655.1, read on the forward strand.
TTTTGGTTTTGCTAGATCTTTGAAATGGTTAAGCGGATTCTTATCATATTTTGTACATGACTTCTTAGGAATTAGTTTAAATTTGTTCTGCAATAAAAAAACCAAAATAATGCATAGATTAAAGGTTATTTCATTAAATAGAAAAACACTTCAATTGGTCCCAGCACTCTCAATAAGAAGTCTAAAGACTTACTTTAAACGTTATTTTAAAGCTTGTAACTGCCTTCAAATGTATGTGAAGTTTCATTAGTATCCTGTAAGTATTTAACAAGTTATGATGATATTGATTTCTTTACGAGCACGGTCTTGATGCGCGCGGTGTTATTTGGCCACTAGATTGGATATATGAACTGAATGTTATGTCAATTATTAGTTTTTTAGTTCAGTTGTATATCAGTAAAATTTCAGCGTAGTACATTGGATAATTAATGAGATAATACGATTAAAGTCATTAGGAAGTGAATGACCGTGGTAACCCGATCAAGTTTAGGTGGTTACGAAAAACCGAAAACGCAGCAGCAGAGCATCCTCCATAAAATGGAGGATTCATATCATGGATGTAGATAAAGTCTTGTATGCAACTGTCCATAATTAGGTATTAAAACACTCATGTGGTACTATTATCACACTCGGCTTCGCCTCGTGTGATAAACCCACATTCGTGTTTTAATACCCCTCATTATACAACAGTTGCATAAATAACTATTATAACTCAAGAACGGCTGAACCGATTTGGCTGAAAATTGGTGGGCAGGTAGGGTAGGTAGGTAGCTCATGTGACGCAGACGAAGTTGCGCGGGTCAGCTAGTTTTAAATAAATGTGATGATAAATTTAAATAACATAGGTAATTAAATAAAACGCTTCTGTATTAGAAAATTTAGTATATCAATTGTCACAATTATAGCCATACACGTCTATGATATAAAAACAAATGTGTAAACATAAATCTTTAATTACAAATTCAACGATAATACTTCCCCAGGGAGCAAGCACCAATAACTTTTAAGTTTTTTTAACTGAAGTTAATTGTGAGGTATCACTCGCTAGCCTCCTCAAAGTAAATTAAATTAAATAACATAGTCTTTTATAGTAATACCTGCACATGAACAATTTTATAATACTTTCGGTTTAAATAAGGTGAGCGAGCGAGTGATGATTTAATTATTTTACGTTAGCAGAGCCGACGTTATAACACCGGATTTTTGCAACACGGAGATTATATTCGTATCCTTTCGTATAGGATACTTCGGAATTACTCTATGTGTTGGAGATGGCTTACTAAAACCGTTTCAAGGATAAGAAAGCCTGGCAACCACAAAATCACGAAAATTACGTTAGTGTATAATATACTTTAGGACTCACTACAATAATTATTTGGTTTAGTGCACAGCAAGTTTATTTAAAAGCTCTAATAGTACAACAGAAATAATTAAACAATATTTTTAAATAATATAAAGAAAACCATAATATCTAATCCCTTTTATAATTATTATATTATATTGATTGGCAGGCTTCCTCAGAAATATAAAAGCTTACGATATAGTGAGAATCGACATCTACTCGTCAGGACTAGACACTAGAAAGTCTGAAAATGAGTATACAAACACACCAAAGAAATGCATGCATTCTTCTTATAATAATAAATGGAATCACTATGATATCCGAAACTAACAGAGTCAATATATACAACAAAATAATTAATGAAAATATCAATGTGGTTTTTTTAAGACGAAATGGACATAGTCAAAAATGTTCTGTTCAGAATGTTTTGTTTAATACGTTGGAAATAAATAAAAATATTGAGATGGGAGATCAACGTAAGACTGTGGATTAGTGGCAAATTATTAATTTGCATACATGCATTTTTTAGATTTTATCACATTTTTTTTATAATTATTTAAATCCACAATTAATTTATGATATAAATATTCACAAAAATGAGGTACAGGCACTATACCCACCACTAAAAAAATAAATATTTTGGTGCGCTAATACTTTTAAGATAAATCTGCTAAAATTAGAAGAGTGAAGCTCGCTAAAATAGGAGTCGTATAGGACGGACATGTCGCTTGGCTCACACGAGGCTCAGTCGTCACACGTGACTCGTGCGTCCCTCGACAGAATATGGCGTCCGTAGCGGCCTCGGGTCTCTTAGCTGCCAGCAGTGGTGCGTTCGACCGGTTCGCTCGCGTGAGTGCGTACTGTGTAACAGTAGTACTTGCCTATGGCACCTACCTATTTCGTAAGAAAGAATTTTGTAGTGTCGTGTGCAATGTGGAAGTAGCATGTGTGGCGAGCGAACGGCGGCGACGAGATTTACTCAGGCTCGGGCGAGTCGGGCGCGTCTACTGCGGCCACGGTCGTTCCGCCGGCTGCGCGCGCCTTCTTCAAGTAGCTCACGCTGTCGAACTCCAGGCAACTCTGTCGGACACGATAGCACAGTTATCGACGCCTTCCATGATGCGTACCGAATGAGTTAGTGTGTTTGTGTTAGTTTTGCTTATGTAAGCGTAGAGGTTATTTACAAAAAAAATCCGATCACCGCAGCGTTGAAGAGTTTTATGTGGATTAGTTAGGAGGTAAGCGTAAGAACAGGCAAAAGACGAAGATATTTTGAAATTTTTATATTTTAAACCATAAATTGACAATCAATTGTAAGGAAATAACACTAATAATTTTAATGCTTACTCAAATTAAAAACAATAACAATAAATGAACAACAGATAATCAACAGATACAATTTAGAACTTCACTCAAGTTAAACGCGAACAGTCTACCTGTAGCGGTCCCCTCTCGAATACCCATTCTGTCCGAGCAGCATGAACAAAGAGACATCACAAATTTATATTATCATGGTTAATAAACTCTTAATAAAGCTTTCAAAACTGTTTACTCATGTAAATAACGTTGCGTAAAAGATTTATCAATATTATTCTGTCAATAAACACCTTTATATATTAGTAATAAAAAATTCTTCCATTAATTCAATAATGAAAAATATTTTTTTTCTAAAACGAATTTCCAGTGCTGGAATTTCCAATGGTCAGATTGTTATCCTAAGTCAGTCTTCAGTTTGGCAGGACGGTTGGGTGTGGGCACAGTGGTAGTGATAGCGGCATTCAATATGGTGAGCGGCAAACTTTTTGTCGCCACCCCCGATCTCTGTTAGAGGCCACTCCCCACCTAATACTAGCGTCAGTCTTACTATTAACTTACAACTTACGCTACTGAGATCAACATTTTTCCTATTTTAAGAATCGCTTATAATTTATACCTAGCGTTACGCTTAATCGGCTAATGGGAGGCCGGGGCTGGAGCCCGGAGACGGATGAGAGGATGAGTACGACTAGGAATTTTCGACTAACTTAACTATAAATAGGAGGCACCTCGAGATTACTTTGAAGATAGCTTCTATAATGCACCATTATACGCAAGCATTAGAAAAGGCGGGTGAAAACAAAAGCAAGCCGGGACGCATGCAGGACGATACACCTCGCGACCCGAGCGCAATCCGTGCGGAGTGCGCGCGGGTCGCTACTGGAGGCGCGTGGGGCGCAGGAGGCGCAGGAGTCGCGTCAGTAGAAGTTGCGGCAGAGCAGAGCGGCCAGGTAGTTGGGGTGGTGCAGCGGCGCCCACACGCGGTAGGGCGTGAGCACGTGCGCGGGCGGCGCGGCGCGGCGCGCGCCCAGCGTTACCTTGCGCGCCAGCTCGGGCGGGAAGGCGGCCAGGCCGCTGGGCGGCAGCTTGCTGAGCGGCGAGTCGGCGTACTGCACCAGCGTCTCGTAGCTGTACGTCTGCCGCGACCCCGCTCCGCCTGTAACGTGCGCACGCGGTCAGCGCCCCTCGCCCCTAGCCCGCTACGGGCGAGGGGCGAGGGGATCGCTCCTACTTTAGCGACATTATAATTATGTGCAAGCGTAAAAAGGCATACACGTGCAAATTATTGCAAGCCGTCACTAAGTTAAAGCACATTTGTATGCATTAATTATAATTAGTATTTGCATATTGTGCAATTAACGAATAATTATGAATACTGACCGTTTTTGACTGACTGCTGCATTTTAAATATTTTTATGGAACGATATGGACATGAAAAATATTAGCACAACATGAAATAGCTTACATGTTACTATACGACAGTCTTACAAAATGGACATGCAAAACATGGTGGAGTAAATGAATACGACACAGGTTAGCACTGTTACAAAAAGGTATTTTAGAATAGGTAAGAATGACCTACAAATTATCAGTCCTTGAAACTTTAAATAAGTGCTTAGGACAAAGTGTATACAAAGAAATGCGTTGAATAAATAATTTTCATAGTAATGGTTTAGATAAGCTCATGTTATGAAGCTACCAAATATTTAAATGACAGTAGCATATCAATCAATATCGCATCAACTTCGAGAGGGCTACAATAAATGCAACTCTCTTGGCAGATGACAACTTGTCAACTGTTCCTTAACCTTCGTTAATGTGTTTGTATTGATATAAATTAGGATAAACCTATATATGCTACTGTGGAATGTCTACTATTGGTACAGATTTAGTAGAAATTGGTTTTCCTATTTTTGTTTCTCCCATAGTTTACTTTTATTAACATTGTCGGGAGTGTCTGAATATTTTTGCAAAAAATGCACAGCTGAGCAGAATCGTATTAGTTAGCTATTTGTAAAGGCTGTAGCTTGTTTACAAAGTATGCATACTGACAGCCAACTGTAAATTCATGGAACACTCGACAGTAATGTCACCTAGAGCTAGGGTTGCCATCACAGTTTGGCGACCTAGGCCTATTACGTATCTTTCTGATTTCCAGTGACCGGTTGTACACCGAACTTTGATGACAACCGAGAATGTCATAATATTGGTATTACATATCGCACTGAGTGGATATCACTTTACGGTGACTAACAGCCCGGGTACGGTGTAACGTCTTTCACGAAAGCCACTTTAAACTCAGTTGTCATCAATTTGTTGTCCACTATGCTTACATAATCGAAATAATATAAGTATCATTACGAAAGCGTCTGTCAAAATTAGTTACGGTGACTATCAGCCACGATGACAACCAATGACGTCATATTTGATCACGATTGGTCATACATAAAACGAAACTAACCTTTTGACAGTTAATTGATGGACACTGAGCCCAGTTACTATCATTTCGAGCTGTCAACAGAGATACGTAATAGCCCTACAGGACCAGACGCGTGAAAACCCCGGATTTTAGAGCCCAGAACCCGGACATGTCAACAGGTTTTTTTAAACATAATAAAATAATTAGTGTAATAAAAAAAACAGTTGAAAATGTCAAAGCTTTCATTTAACTTTCCTTTTTAGGGTTCCGTACCCAAAGGGTAAAAACGGAACCCTATTACTAAGACTTCGCTGTCTGTCCGTCTGTCTGTCACCAGGCTGTATCTCATTAACCGTGACAGCTAGGTGTACGTAACCCCAGCAGGAAAGTGTCTCCTAGAGATATATGAGTGGAAAATTTAATTAGTGCCCTAACTGCTGTCAATGTGCCCCCACATAAAAAATGTGTGCCCCCTGTCGTTTTGGAAATAAACGGAAAAAACGATTCCTGCTGGGGTAACGTTTTTCTAGCAGGGAAATTCTAAACGAATGATCGGAGAGAGAAACATTGTGCATGGCCTTGTAGCTTATGTTAGTGCCACAATGTGCCCCCAAAAATAAAATGTGTGCCCCTTCAGGTTTTCGAGATATTGCGTTTCCTGCTGGAGTAACGTTTTGCAGAATCGTATATCTCTGAAACCATTGTATGTGCCCCTGTAGAATAAACATACACGAGTAGCTCTTAATGTGTGCCCCTTAGTGCCCCAATTAGATTTAAGAAAATATTTCTAATTTCCAAGTTATCGCGGTTTTATGAAAACTCGAAAAAACATCGCAGCGCCTAAATGAGACAAGGTATAAGCGTGCTGAAAACTGTATTCTGTCCGTCTTGACACTAATAATAACCATACAAAGTTTCAAAACTGTTCATGCATGCGTTTTTGAATTATCTTGTTATAAGTCAAAACGATGGTGACATAACTTTGACGGCAAAATACAAGGAACCAGATCAATCCCAGATGTGTAGGTGTAAACCAATAATGTGTGCCTTTAGTCAAGAATATATAGTGAAAATATTCAGCTTGGAATGTTTCACAATAAGTAAATATCGACAAAAAACTAAACATGTAAATAACGGCTGGTTATCCGACCAAATTCGAATGACTACTAAAAAGCGACGGATTCATACATAACGATGACCCTCTTTATTGGACGTATTATACCTAAAATGTCGTCCATACCATAGTATAAATATGGACAGTACGGAAACTACCTACAAATGCTCGAAACCGCACACTAACACAAACATGCGCATCGACGGGGTCCCCATAGTCTAAGATCCTTTACAAAACGACCTTCACCGAGCTGGTTAATGGATGAAAAGTATTTTATATCAAATTAAATATGTCAATAAATATATGTTGACTAAAAAAATTCAGTTAGGAACATGATTAATTAGCAATTTAAAAATTATATATTTTTTTAACATTTCTCTGGTTTGGTTTATAGACAAATTCCATACCCATCGAAAGTATGAAGCCTGTAGAATATGCATACGTTAGGTTAACCGGTTAACCTTTGCATATTCTGTTACACCAGCTCGGTGAAGGTCGTTTTGTAAGGGATCTTAGACTATGCGGACCCCGTCGATGCGCATGTTTGTGTTAGTGTGCGGTTTCGAACGTTTGTAGGTAGTTTCCGTACTGTCCATATTTATACTGTGGTATGGACGACATCTTAGGTATAATACGGCCAATAAACAGGGTCATCGTTATGTATGAATCCGTCGCTTTTTAGTAGTCATTCGAATTTGGTCGGATAACCAGCCGTTATTTACATGTTTAGTTTTTTGTCGATATTTACTTATTGTGAAACATTCCAAGCTGAATATTTTCACCATATATTCTTGACTAAAGGCACACATTATTGGTTTACACCTACACATCTGGGATTGAGCTGGTTCCTTGTATTTTGCCGTCAAAGTTATGTCACCATCGTTTTGACTTATAACCAGAAAATTCAAAAACGCATGCATGAACAGTTTTGAAACTTTGTATGGTTGTTATTAGTGTCAAGACGGACAGAATACAGTTTTCAGCGAGCTTATACCTTGTCTCATTTAGGCACTGCGATGTTTTTTCGAGTTTTCATAAAACCGCGATAACTTGGAAATTAGAAATATTTTCCTAAATCTAATTGGGGCACTAAGGGGCACACATTAAGAGCTACTCGTGTATGTTTATTCTACAGGGGCACATACAATGGTTTCAGAGATATACGATTCTGCAAAACGTTACTCCAGCAGGAAACGCAATATCTCGAAAACCTGAAGGGGCACACATTTTATTTTTGGGGGCACATTGTGGCACTAACATAAGCTACAAGGCCATGCACAATGTTTCTCTCTCCGATCATTCGTTTAGAATTTTCCTGCTAGAAAAACGTTACCCCAGCAGGAATCGTTTTTTCCGTTTATTTCCAAAACGACAGGGGGCACACATTTTTTATGTGGGGGCACATTGACAGCAGTTAGGGCACTAATTAAATGTTCCACTCATATATCTCTAGGAGACACTTTCCTGCTGGGGTAACGTACTCGACAGCTAGACAGTTGAAATTTTCACAGATGATGTATTTCTTTTGCCGCTATAACAACAAATACTAAAAACAGAATTAAATCAATATTTAAGGGGGGCTCCCATACAACAAACGTGTTTTTTTTTGCAGTTTTGTCTATTTTTTTTAAATAATGGTACTGAACCCTTCGTGCGCGAGTCCGACTCGCACTTGGCCGGTTTTTTAGTATGTATGTATTGGTCAAATCTGTGTCTGTGACACTGGCTTGGCCACTACCAGGGAATTTAATTGTGATATCACGAAAACGTTGTCGCTAATTAGTCGAAATTTGTCGCCAAATATCAGAATTTGTCGGTCACTGGTTCAAAAGATTTGCCACATTTATATGTGCCCAAGCTGGGGAGATTCTCTGATGCCCTAGTTTTTGAGATATAAATGTGGCATGTGTGTAAAACTAGGGCATTTGTCGCCATTTAGTCGAAATTTGTCGCCAAGTAACAGATTTAATCGGGTCTTAGTTTAGAAGATATAATGAGTTCAATTAGTATGGTATAGTTCAAGTGATAGATCGTAAGAATTTAGACAGTTCATTTGATCTAGCTCTTGGACTATACCTTACTAATTGAACTTATTATATCTTCTAAACTAAGACCCGATTAAATCTGTTACTTGGCGACAAATTTCGACTAAATGGCGACAAAATATGGGAGAAAACAGATCTTCGCTAGATGCCCTAGTTTTTGAGATATAAATGTGGCCAAGCTGGGGAGACACTCTCTAGATCGGCCACCTATAAACCTCAACCCAACCCAATATCTTTTAAACCAGTGACCGACAAATTCTAATTATTTGGCGCAAATTTCGACAAATTAGCGACTATCTTTTTGTGTTATCAAAATTAAAATCCCTGATGGTGGCCAAGCCAGTGTCAGTCACACGTCAAATCTTGCAACTGAATTTCAAACCAGTACTCCCCATTCATTTGAACTGAAATTTTGCACAGATCTCTGATTCTGGTGACAATACATTTTTATGACAGACGGGACTTAATTCTGAAGCCAGGTTTATCTCCTCACGAGAGAACTCCTTAATAGTTAATAGCACAGACACAAAACTTTGTATACCTACAAGTTCAATGTTGATAGATATTCCTAATTGTCTGCTTCTCATTTTAATAAAAGCTTGTTTTTAAGTGTATTTTATTATATTATTTTATAGGTTCTTTCGAAAGGTATCGAAACCTGCCATCTAGCGAGATTTTTAAATACTTTCAAGATCATTTTAGATATCGCCACGTCATCCGAACATAAATTGCTCGTAATGAGCTGCCCCAGTGCAGATTGATATATAGTGTGTTGTTGAGAAGTAGAAGTTACCTTGATTCTTGTCAATGCTGGTGGCGCGCGAGAAGCGCGGGCGGCGCGGCGTGGCGTCCGAGTCCCCGGCCGCTGCACACCACACACACGTCACACACACGTCGCACACACGCCACACACACGACGCACGGCCGCCTATCTACTCTATACCGACACAACCACACCCGCACCACACCGCCGCACCATCACCGCACCACGACACTTACTTGTTTTATGTTTAAATTAATATTCGAAAAAAGATTAATCATATTAACTTATTAATTTCAAACAAAGGAGTGGTACAATTTTAATGTGGTGAAGTTGCTTCAGTATAGAATATTTTAGGTTAAGCATTTATGGCAGATAGTAGTGATTCCTAATGATTTGTTACGAAATGTTCATATTAAATGATTAAAAAAATACTCTGCCACGACCGTGAATCGAGGTGGGTTGAAGATAAACATAAAATTTCATGTGACATAAATAAACATAATAAATACTTTCATGTTTAAGAAAAAATTAATATTATGAAATGAGTCTAAACACTGAGTCTGAAAGAAATGACTTCAAATCCGATGTAATGAGGATGTTGAATGTTTATTTAAATAAAAAGATAACATGCTTCAGTCAGTCTAATCCTCCTTCTATTGTTTAATAGATCTGCCTAACTTTCTGTTAAGAAACTGCACACGTTCACTGTAAGTGCTTTCATGCTTCCAAACTGAATTGAAACTCCTGGCACTAACTACTGTTTCATGCTCTTTTAAAACATTATAGTATTTATAGAAAATGGCACTTTGTGATATATCTTATGTAAATAGAAGGCAGCAAATCATTCAATAGCTAATCTTTTAAATCAATACTTTTCTGTAGATTTTCATGCGCTCGAGAACAAACGCGAGGCTCGTTAACACGTAAGACCACTATTGCTTACTGCTGGCAAAATGTTATTACATGGAAAAAGTGCCAGAAAGTTGTATAGTGATCGATGCAGAAACTCCACAAATATTCCTTAAAATATTAGCTTGTCAGAAATGAGCAAAGTGGGTAAGTAGTCTCGTTGGTCGAGCGGGCGTGCGTGTTACCGGCGTGGTCCTGGTCGTTGACGAAGACGTCGTCGTCAGCGCCGTTGAGCGCGGCGTCGTCGCGCAGCAGTAGCGCGGCGGCGGGTCGCTGCGACAGCGTGAAGAAGTCTCCCGAGCCCGCGCCCATCGCCTCCAGCGCGCCCGCGCTCTCGAAGTACTCGTCTAACACTAACTTCGCAGTCTGCAATTCATCAAATTACAAGTTACACGAGTTTAAGCGTGATTATTATTATTTTAAGCTACATTCTTGTTCGTGTTCTCGGCAGTAATCGTCAAGCGGGGAGGTAAAAATCAACTGCAACATGCAAATTCCTGAATTTGCATGTTGCAGTCGATTTTTGTTTTTTGTCGATGAGCATGAACCGAATATTTTATAATTATGGATTTTTGCTTCAGGTCCGGCAGTGGGTTTATTACTCAACAAATACTGGCAATTCGTACAAGTAGCTAGTAGTATTCGGCTGTGCCAATTCGTACAAATAGCATGCGTAAATGGTAAAAAAATGACTCATGACTCACCTTCACAAGATCCAAATTGAGGCCCGTGATCTTAATGGAATGTTGCCCGAAAGTAACCGTGTACTTATACTCCCCCAGGGCGGCGTCATTGGTCGAGAAGCTATGAAGTAGAGCCCGGGCATTGTGCGGGGATTTCTAGAAAAATACAAAATTATGACCAACTGTACTGTCCATTGCTTCTTTGAGTTTTGGGTGTCCAGAAATGTAATATTATACTTCTGTCCCAACCTAACTGACCTGGAATCAATTATAGTACACAACACAACATGTATACAACATGTGAAAAAAAAAGGGAAAGTGAGAAGAGCAGAATCCTGAGCGGAGCGAGGGATACAAGAACCGAGATCATTTTTTAGGGTTCCGTAGTCAACTAGGAACCCTTATAGTTTCGCCATGTCTGTCCGTCCTCGCTTAATCTCTGTGACCGTTAGCACTACAAAGCTGAAATTTGGTACCAATATGTATATCAATCACGCCGACAAAGTGGTTAAATAAAAATTGGAAAAAAATGTTTTATTAGGGTAGCCCCCCTATATGTAAAGTGGGAAGTGATTTTTTTTTAAATTTCAACCCTAACGTGTGATATATTGTTGGAAAGGTATTCAAAAATGAATAGGGGTTTTCTAAAATCATTTTTTGATAATGTCAATAATCGCTCCAAAAGTAAAAAACCAATGTGTGTCTTTTTAAATTTCAACCCTAACGTGTGATATATTGTTGGAAAGGTATTTAAAAATGAATAGGGGTTTTCTAAAATCATTTTTTGATAATGTCAATAATCGCTCCAAAAGTAAAAAACCAATGTGTGTGTCCCCTCTAACTTTTGAACCATAAGTTTAGAAAATATGAAAAAATCTGAAAAGTAGAACTTTATAAGGACTTTCTAGGAAAATCATTTTGAACTTGATGGAAACAACAGTTTTTGTACAAAAAAGACAAAAAGTTGTACAAAATAATTTCTGGACAAGTTTGTAGTATATTCGTATATGCAAGCATTTTAACATAATGGATACCCACCTTAACTCATAAGTGGGAATACTTATTGTGACGGACGGGAAACTACGGAACCCTACACTGAGCGTGGCCCGACACGCTCTTGGCCGGTTTTTTTTTTCACGAGTTGCGTATTCTACTTTTTATCATTGACTGCGAGAAAACATATTTAGAAGAATAGTATTTATATTCCTCATGGCTATTAACCCATGAGGAATATAAATACTATTCTAATAACAGGACGATCTTCAAGTTAAGCCACGCTTACCAAGGTCGGTCTGTGGATGGGTGACCACTAATTCATTACATACCTACCCAGTTTCCTCCATGAGTCGGAAAGTACGAAAAGCCCTTCGTCCCGGCTGTCATTTGTAGTTCTTTGACGTCTTAACAGTATGCCAGTGGCCCGAAAGTCTGACAACCAGTCTTACCAAGGGGTACCGTATTACGCACCCAGTACTAACTGGGTTGTGGAGGTCAGATAGGCAGTCGCTCCATGTGAAATACTGATTGAAATTAGAACAACATTCGAAATTCAGTGTTATATTCTTGTCGGCGAGTTTAATTTGTTCATAATTAGTCCTTGTTCTAAATTCAAAATGACTTTATTCACTCAGTGAGTAAAAGAGCGTTTTATTCACTATTATCGATGAATAAAATGCCCTTTTTCGAGTGGCAATGGTAAAAAGTGTATATCATACGCTGTGGTCGGTACGGTACCTCCCTCGGGCGCGGCGTGTCGTCGTCGCCGCCGGAGTCCAGCGAGGCGCGCGAGCCGGCCAGCGCGCCGTCGGCCTCCAGGCGCACGGGCGACGCGTTGCGCCGGATCGTGTCGCCGATCAGGTGCTTGGCGTGACTGCAACGTGCGAGGGACTTCATTATACGATCATAATCGTCAAAGAAATCATCCATGAACAACCCGTTGAAGCCCGATTTTTCACTATCTTTAGAAAATTACCAAAAAAAAACCATGATACAACTAATTTTTACGTGGAAGCCAAGTACAAACTTTCACGCTTCTAACATCAAAAGTCAGAGTTTAAGTGAATTTAAGATGAGAGAATAAATATTAAGTGAAAAAGTGTAATGTAACTCACTTAACATTCTCCTCGTTCGGCCCAGTGATCTGGACGAGACGCTCCTTTGCACCCGGACTCACTGAAATCACCAACATCCCTGTGACTGACAAGCTGACACGAGTCGACATTATTAGTCTTTATTATGGAGGTGATAAGCTCATAGCTAGTTGCGATTATTAGGCGGTGAAATATGACTATATGTATATTGAAAATTAGTAACTCGCATGTACACCATTCCCAAACAATCATGAATTAGTAGGAAGTAACGTTTCTAGGGGAAATAAATGTTACCTTGGGTTTAACTGAGTTTCAGGCTGATACTAGTAAGATTGTTAAGGTGATTTATGTGTTAAAGTAATGGATAGTAAAGATCTGTTGGTAGAGAGTTTAAAGGAGATGGGAAGAGCCCGCCACACCATGCGCAAGCGCCTCACAGCCCGCACCGTGCGTTCATACCTCGCTGAAACGATATAATCGTGTCACTTAGCTCCTCGATCATGTGCACCCTCCTGCCCTTGATACCCATCACTGTAACACCACAACACAACTTCAGACACGCCGCCAGGGGGCTCTCCTGTAGCGACCACCCAAATTCCTTAGTTTGAATTTCACTTTATAATAACCCAAACAAACAGTACATTTAGTACTATTTAATTGGATGCTAGGATATGTTAATAGAAATATCACATGGGCCTTTAGAAATAGAAATTAAGCTTTGACTTATTTGAGGTATATACGTAATTTACAGTTCCGCTTCCTACTTATCGCCATGCACTATTAAAGTACATAAGTATGTATGTATAATGGAACCCGTCTAAGTAATACTAAGATAAAGATAAGCGTAATATCGACCTCAGTCATGCATCGTATGAATATCCCCGATTTATCGGCAAATACTTGCAAAGTATTCAACATGCAAGTCCCCATTTAGATAGATCATATATCAGAATGTAATAGGAATGTGTCGTCACCTTTCCCGGAGTCGGCATTCCTGATAACAACTTCGTCCTTTGAATAGTTCTTGCCAGGTATCTTGGTGGGCTTGGGGAACTTGCCCGACGGCTTGATGATCTCGCCGGGACCAAGCAGAGAGGGCGGCTCGGCAGGCGCAGCCAGCGTCGGGGACACCGAGCCGCCCGAGCCCGACCCCTCCATCGTCGGCACCAACAGTGGCTGAAGTACACACTAATGGTGAACGCAGACCTGGCCGCACCGCACGCGCCACAGTCGCCGCATTTGAATTCCTCTATGCACTCTCGCTCACAGATGCATAGACACAGATTGCACACAGACACAGATTGCATAGAACTTCATACGAAGAATTCGAATGCAGCGACTGCGGCGTGTGCGATGCGGTGAGGTCTGCGTTCACCTTTAATATACGCTACGAGGATACCATTGCGGATGTGCATTATTAGCTAACTAGGTCAAATGTTTGTTTCGGAAGGTAGCATTTGTATTGCACATTTTACAAAATGAGTCACGCCTTGAATATTGGATTATGAAAAGAACTTAATAAATGTTACCTCAGCATGGGTGCCGCGGTGTCTATAATATTGACTCATGTAGTCGGAGCCCTGCCATAGTTTGGCGCGCAGCTCAATCAGCTCGAGGAGATGAAGTCTAGTTTTCTTATCCAATCGTTCATCCTGTGAACCATTACGGAACACAACAAAGTATCTGAAATATAAACAAATTACTACAATAAGACCTATAATGTAAGTAGGTTTCAGAATTTAAAAAGTACTTCAAAACACATTCAGCTAGGCAACAAATAATCCAATTTTATCTTAAATGCTCACAAACCTATCAAGAAAGTCCTTGTAAAGAGCTTCGAGCTGAGCGCCGTAAAGCTTCAGATTAGAGTACATGGTGGCCACATTGCTTTGAAGCGCACGGTCATAGTTGCCCTGCATCATTTGGTACGCCACCGCTTCTGTCAACACTATGAGGTCATCAACTGCAAAAAAAAAATTGTATTAAAGAAGATGTATTTATTATGTTTTGGTAACTATATAATATGTAATTATGACTTGTTGGGTGCTAAAATTGAGGTTACAAGTTACAAGCTTTTGAGTATTAGATTTTAACATAAAATTTATGGCCACTTAAATTGACACTGAGTGGCATAGTATCTTGCTTGCTTGTTTACGTATGTGTCATGAGCTGCTGAAACTCAAAAAAAAATATTGAAATCTCCTTTGTTATTTATTTTTGCAGGTAGTTCAACACAAACTTCCATTTATGGAAAACAAGTATTAATTTATTTATTTTATTCAACTTATAACTATTATATACTAATATATAACTACTACTACTACTATTATATAACTACTATATTATGTTAACAGGTAATCTTAAACCTAATTCGATAGTGTGGCTATATTTCACAAAATAAGAATACAACTAGAAATACGAAATTTAAAGTGATACATACATAATAAGAAACTAAGTTTAGCAAAACTTTTGCGAATTCACTCAAAGTGCACCTTACCAGGTTATAAAGAAATTTAATAACATACAAGACACCCGAAAAACAACTATTCCGTGGCAGGCGGAGGGCAAAAAGTAGGGGCACATGCTACATGATGACACATGTAAACATTTTTATTAATATTTTGCAAAGGTGAGGATATATCCAAGAACAGGACAAAGGCTTATCATATGAATATGAATATAAGAGATTAAGATTCGTAAGATATGTTGGAAATATTATACAAGGTGGGGACGACAAATAAAAACACTGGTAACACTAATTTTCATAGGATAGTGTATCTACATCAAAAAAATTCTAAGATTCGTAATAAAAAATTGAAACAAACTAAATAGCATAAAACTGTTAACAAAATTGAACACAATTTAATCCATGTTATCTGGAAATAAAATGTAAGGGGCAAATTTGCTAAAGGTTTTTGAAGTAGCGAGTTGGCAAAGTGTTTAGTGTTTATATTGATGCAGGGTCATTAACCTGTCAGTGAATGTTTGTATACAAACTGGGTCTGTCATGAGGTTTATATGCAGTTTAATTTATTGTTGTATTGTCGGTTGTCAGCACAACTATCTATAATAATTTGATGTGATTGTGTTCATAATAATGACAGACTTGCTGTCTATACCTAAATCTCAAGTTTTGGGAATTCTTCAAAAACACTTTGTTGTATTTTACTGGGTTTTAATTCATTCTTCTGCAGGTTTCTAATGCAAGTTTTAAAGCTTAGCACTAACCATAAATTATTCTTATTTATGTAAGTTCTCACTACAGATATGATTTTCACTATTACTTACTTTGCCATAGGGATCATGACGATGATGATGCTGATAATACTTACATATCCTGCCTGTTGCATGTAATTATAACAATTGAGTATACAAATATTAAAACATGGCTCTCTCATGTCTCTTCAAAACATTAAATATTCGCCAAACCTTTTTCTTGGATACAATTTACACATGACTTACATGTTTGTGTTCAACTTGAAATTGTATGAAACAAAAAATTAAAGTTGCTAAACAGAATGGGAGCAGACTCCGTCTCATGATTCTTACCAGAGTTTATTTTGACGTCCAACACAGAGTTGCGGTTGTGTGCGGAACTGGTTGAAGATTTCAGGGGTCTGGGCACTTCCAGTTTTTTAACCGTGCGGGTCATTTTCGTTAGGGTCGACATGGTGCTACAAACAAACAAAACTTACATTAGGAATATTTTGTTGAGTAGTCGCTTGTTTATCGACACAAAACTCACGAACAATGATTGTCATAATTTATTTGCGAGGGTATGAGTAACCTTGTCATAGTTAAACAATGAAACAACCAAATACGGGGAAAATTATCGGGAAACTCACTCATCCATGGCGACAGAGCCTCGATGCACACTAGAACCACTATTACAGCAAATCGTGTGAAAAGTGAAAGTGATGACAATGAATGATCCTAGCGAATAAATTCGGAACAAATCCAATACGTGTTCATTACTCGTAATATTGGTTTTTCGTGTAATAAAAACGGATTAGCTGGAAAAATTTTGACTTTACAGAAGATTAAATATTTTGCTCGATGAAAAACATTTAGACAAAACAATTGAAAGCCATGGAACACTATGAAATAAGAAATAAACAAGAAAACTCACCTGGCTACGCCATTAATTCGCAATAAAAATAAATTCAGTCTAGTGGTGAGTAACTATGACAAAAATCGAATTTTATAGAACTATCTTATCAAGATTAATACATTTATTTAGATGGAAAAAATTGTTTCATTTATTTAATAACCATTATAATATTTCTATTACATTAAATGCTAAATTAAGAAAAAAAAAAATAACCGAAATTTTCCAATAAATAATCGCTTCAGTGCCACGCATCTCTAAACGATGAAAAAAATCTACCAATATGGTAGTTAGAGAGAAGTAAAGCAAATTACAACCGAAATTTTAAGCAAATCACAACCGAAATATTCATGAGTTTTTTTTAAATAGATTTGATAGTAGGTATTTATTTGTGTGTACCAATATGTTTGTGTGTAGGTAGGTACAGACGCCAGCACAGCAAGGGCAAACTACTATAATCTATCGCCAAGGCAGCCCGCGAAATTCAAATTGGTGGAAAAGGTAGAAAAATGAAATTACTTTTTCAAGGCCAAGTTATTCCTGCACCTTTATGAACTTGGAGGGTTGTATTGATTATTTTGATGATTATAATTCTGTAACTACACACGTCTTACAGCCGCGAATAATATTCTAAGCAACATACAACCTAGCACTGGCCTACAAATTGCAAAAACGTAAGAAAAATTGAATTTCACGGGCTGGTTGGAGGATTCACCTTAACTTTTTCTGTTCCGCTATCGCGATATCCCGGCCAGCCAAAATGTGGTTTCTGTCCCAAAGACTCAATATCGCGTCCTACGACTTCGCGCGGTGCACTGACATTTCGGTGAGTGGGACGGCAATGGTGATTTTTAACTTTATTGCTAACGGATTTGGTTAAAGGTTGATTGGGAAAATTTGACAGTCTCGGATAGCTTGATGTGATGGCGTCTGTACAAATAAACAAGCTGGACAAAACCAACGACCAGTGATCCACATTAGCCCTGGGTCGAAATAACTGGAAGTTGTTAGGAGGACTGTACCTATAGTCTCCATAGCAACAGTTTTTCGTTATTCTTCTTGTCATTCTTTTATAAAATAAAACATTCGTTCCAACAGTATTTATTTTACTTTAATATGGTAGCAGAGCGAAAATAAAGCTATAAATATGTTGTACACGATGGCGTCGGGCTCAAGTACTAAAATTGAGACTTTAAATAAAGAAAATTTCGACACATGGCGAATTCAAGCAAGGGCCGTAAATTATGGAGTGTTGTTGAGAAGCCGCTGGATCATAAGGAAACTGATGAAGAGAATAAAGAGAAGGATCTTTTGGCTCAATCTGAGTTAGTACTTCTGATTTCACCTTCCGAATTAAAGCAAATAAAAAACTGCAAAACAGCTCATGAGATTTGGACTAAGCTTGATTTCATATATGCCAGCAAGGGACCGGCAAGAAAGGCTTCACTTTTAAAGCAGTTAATATTGTCCAAAATGGAACATGGCAATATTAGAGAGCATTTAAATAAGTTCATGGACGTGGTAGACAAATTGCAGGATATGGACATCCATATTCATGAGGATTTGCTCGCTGTTATGATGCTATACAGCTTACCAGCTGACTATGAAAATTTTCGTGTAGCTATAGAATCCAGAGACACGTTACCGAAACCTGAGGAACTTAAGGTAAAAAACTTAGAAGAATCAGAAGCCAGACAAATTAATAACGGTTCCAACAACAATAAAGATGAAAATGAAGAAGAGTCGAATTTCGTAAAAACATGCAAATTTTGCAAGAAGAAAGGACATGTTATCAATGAATGCAGAAAGCTGGAGAATAAGAAGAAGAAAGAAACGAACGAAGAAGTTCCTAAAACTTCCCACGCTATTTGTATGCATTCCAAAAATAAGAGTTCAGATTATGAAAATAATACATGGATTCTTGATAGCGGTTGTACATCGCACATGTCTTATAACAGAAACTATTTCGAAAATCTCGAGAAATCTAACTTCAAACTGCAAAAACTAGCTTCCCAAGATGCGACAGCTGAAATTGCTGGTAAAGGCCAAGTCACTATTATGCTAGATGTCAATGTTGGAGGCAAAAGTAAAATTCAAGAGGTTATTTTGACAAATACTCTCTATGTGCCAACCATATCCTCGAATTTACTATCCATTGGAAAAGCCACAGAATCTGGATGGACTGTCTTATTTACAGATAAAAAGGCCACAATTACACATCCTGAAGAAGGTATTATCCTCGATGCGCCAAAAGGCAAAGATGGACTGTACTACTTAAATCCTGCATCGTGTAAATACAACAAAAAAGATAAATGTTACTTGACAGAAGACACGAAAATTCATAAATGGCATAATTATATGTTTAGGTCATATGAATGAAGGTGATATGAAGTTGGCATTGAAGAATGAGACACTTATCGGTTTAGATTTCAAGCCAGATGAGAAACTTGGAGATTGTGAAATATGCATTCAAGCAAAGATTAAAAGAATGCCTAGTAAACCAAATGACACACTACGCACGACAAAACGACTCGAGATAGTGCACAGCGACGTCTGTGGTCCAATGACTCAAAGCCTCGGTGGAGAGAAATACTTCATAACCTTCATCGATGACTATACTAGATACAGCAGAGTCTATTGTATAAAACAAAAAAGTGATGTATTGGACAAATTCAAACTTTACAAGGCAGAAATAGAAAATTTCACATTATCAATCTCCAGTCCGACAATGGTTTGGAATACTGCAATCAAAATTTTGACAACTACTTGAAAGAGCATGGCATTACAAGACGATTAACAGCACCATATACACCACACCAGAATGGTGTTGCAGAACGCAAAAACCGTACCCTACTTGAAAAGGCTAGGAGCATGATGATCGAATCTAAAGCACCTCAAAGCCTTTGGGGAGAAGCTGTTCAAACTGCAAACTACCTTTCCAATCGGAGTGTCAACAAAACTATATCTGCACATTTTGGTACTGTTACTACACCTTATGAGAATTGGGTACAAAGAAAGCCTCGCATCTTCCATCTGCGTCAGTTTGGAATAAAAGCCTTTATACTACTGAAAGATGGCAAAGAACGTGATAAATAAAGCTATACCTGGGATGTTTGCAGGCCATTCAGATACTTCCAAAGCTTATAGAATTTGGGTACCATCAAAACATAAAATTATGATTGCCAAAGACGTTCGATTCACTGACAAACTCTTCTATACCGAAACACAAAGTTCAATCTCGGAAATTATGAAATCAAAGGATAATTATAAACACTACGCTGAAATAAACTTCTTTGACGATGATGTTGAAAGTGAGTATGAGTCAGTGCAAGAAAATGATGAACAAGAATCAGTACAAGGTAATGATGATGAAAAATACCTATCTCAGATACAGATGATGACACTGATATCGAAATAAATCCAACTGATGAAGTTACCAATAATGAAGTCACAACCAATGAAGCTTCTCCTGCACAACGAGTACTTCGTGATCGCAGCCTTCTCAGAAAACCACAAAGGTTTGATGAATTTGTTCTCGCTGCTACTGAAGAGTTTAACAGCTATAGAGAACCTTCAACCTATCGCGAAGCTCTAGAAAGCACAGACAAAGAGAAGTGGTTAGGAGCGATGCTGAGCGAGATACATTCCCTTAATGAGAATCAAACATGGGATCTTGTTCCTTTACCAAATAACAAAAAACACCGCCTTGCAAGTGGGTATTTAAAGTTAAGACCAATCCAGACGGTAGTGTCGAACGACATAAAGCAAGATTGGTAGTAAAATAATTGGGATTCTCACAAAAACCAGGGGTAGACTATGACAAGACATTCAGCCCTGTAGTGCGCCTTACTACCGTCCGTGCCCTATTAGCAGTAGCTGTAAAAGAGAAATTATCTCTCCGTCAGTTTGATGTGTCAACAGCATTTCTTAACGGTAACGTAGAAGAAGAAATCTACATGAAACAACCCGATGGTTATAGCGATGGAACAAACAGAGTGTGCCATCTGAAGAGGAGCTTATATGGCCTCAAGCAGGCTCCAAGATGTTGGAACAGCAGTATACATGAATTTCTTGTGAGCTCCAACTTTACACAGAGTTCTTCTGATCCATGCATTCGAGAGAATGGAAAATCTAAGGTGTTGATTGCACTTTACGTTGATGACGGGTTAGTTGCATCAACTACAGAGGATGATGGAAAGAAATTCATAAAGGAACTACAAAATCGCTTCAAAATTGCAACAAAATCAGCTTCATATTTTCTTGGTTTGGAAATCGAAAGATCTGTTAATGGGAACATAACATTAAGTCAAAAAGCTTATACAAAGAAAGTACTAGAAAAGTACAAGATGTCTGAGTGCAAACCAGTTAAGACACCAATTACAAAAGAGACAGCTAAAATAGAGAATATTTCAAATGAAAAAGAAAGTAGTTTAATCTTCCCTTATAGACAAGCTGTGGGTTCCTTAGCCTACCTCATGGTCGCGACCAGGCCAGACATCAATTTCGCCGTGAGCTGCGCTTCAAGAAACCTTGATAATCCATCAAAAGCAGACATTCTAGCAGTAAAAAGAATACTACGTTACCTAAAAGGTACAATTAATAAAAGCCTAGTATTCGGTTCGTTAAGGGCCTACCCCATGGCACACTAGCGCCACTTTAGTAAAAAAATCAGAACTCGTTAAATACAAATATAATATAAAATCTGATAGACAAAATCAATGCTTTAGAGTTCTAGATTATTGACGTCTATTTAATTCATTAAAATATACTTCACTGTAGTTACAGTTAGAAAAATTGCTAAAAACGGCCGTTTTTTTCCATTTTGTATCTGTAACGACAGCGAGCTATGTTTCAATGAGATAGGCAGACGTAAATAATTTAGAAGACCAAAAGATTGATTTTGTCTATCAGATTTTATATTAATTGTGTATTTAACGAGTTCTGATTTTTTTACTAAAGTGGCGCTAGTGTGCCATGGGGTAGGCCCTTAAATAATGTCAATAACAAATTATTAATCTGCTACAGCGATGCGGATTTTTCAGCAGCGCACTCAACGTCCGGCATACTTTGTTTGTATTATGGACCAATCAGCTGGCGGAGTAATAAACAAAAGACGATAGCTTTATCGTCGACAGAGGCGGAGCTAATAGCAGCTTCGGAGACAGCACGGGAAATGATATGGCTACAACAGTTGTTGGAGGAAATAACGAAAACTGAAAAGCCGCCACTTCTTTACATTGACAATGAGTCAACAATAAAGCTAGCGTACAATCCGCCGTACGAGCAACATAGTCGGACGAAGCACATACAACGAAGGTATCTCTATGTCAGAGAGTGTGTGGCAGCTGGCGTGCTTGAGGTCAAGCAAGTTACAACTGAGGACCAACTGGCTGATTGTTTCACAAAGCCCGTATATGCACCCAGGCTGGAAAAGCTAACTAAAGCTCTTGGCCTCAGTTCCTAAAAGAGGAGTGGATGTTAGGAGGACTGTACCTTCAGTCTCCATAGCAACAGCTTTTCGTTATTCTTCTTGTCATTCTACTATAAAATAAAACATTCGTTCCAACAGTATTTATTTTACTTTTCATGGAGAGGGGCCTTTGCCCAGCAGTGGAAAGACACAGGCTAACAGTGTCAGATTGTTAGCCTAGGCCTATGATGACAAAAAATATTCACCTTGTCAGAACATGATGTTACTTGATTGGTCTACTTATGGCTTAGGCTAACGTTATCCATTATTGCGCTTCTATTAGGTAATATTTGTGTAAAAGTAAATTAATTCTGGAGAGTCTATCCGAAATATCATTTAAATATTTGATTTTGTATTTTACGAAAGATGAAAAACTTTCTTAAAAAAAAAGGGAAACCTAGGAGGAGCAGGGATTTTTTTTTCTAGATTTCTAGATGTCTTAAGCGCAGGCCACACAGCCAGCTAGCGAGCGAACGTGAGAGACGGGCGAGCTGGCAGTGTGGCCTGCACTTTATTAATTGGGAAGGAAACTGTCAGCGTTGCCGGCGCGGAACTTTTGTTCTGAATTCGGAACTTTGAAGCCCTTGGCGGAACTTTTGCGGAACCTCAGCTTTGGCGGAACTTTTCGGAACTTTGGCATAAACAAACCAACAAACAAGCGACATTGGAATGACAATGTCATAATTTTATTACAATGAGGGATTTTCTTTTTAGCTCTTCCCTAGTCGCTGGATAGATGGCGCTAGGAGTTAGTATGATAATGCAAGAAATGGAACCTAAAAAAAAAGAGCGAGAAAACTAGGTTTTATTCGGAAGGTTAAGCAAATGAAAGTGTCAGTCAACGAGAGTATGTGACGTGACACAATGTTTTTTTTTCAAGCGTTTTGGCTTTGGCACCAACTATCATAGTAAGTTCAACGCCATCTATAGAGTTTATTTATTTATTTATTTATGTACACACAAAATACTTAACAGGACATAACATTAAGATAGAAGAGCACAAAGGTGCTGCTGAAACGGAACTCCGTTTCGGATAAAATTTCCATTACTGGGCATGAGTTTCGAAGTTCATATTTTTTTTAGATAGTACGCCTAAATAGAAAGCTTTTCACAAATGTTCAATACGCGGACTCCCACGGTTTACGAGATTTAATTCTTTGAAGTTTCTATACAGATTGGAAAATAGCACGACATTCGCACATTTTTAGGTTGGTTATATTGTCATGGTAGACGTCAAAGTTGACATTTCACGTTCCGTTGACGGTAGAAGTGTACGTATTTTATTAAATTTTATGTAATGTTTTTTTACATAAATATAATTTTATTTTTACATATTCCCATATCCGTGTGGTATCCGGCAGAGTAGAATAGAACCAACCCATTACACTCACGGGTGTCGTAAAAGGGGACTAATGTCTGAAGTAGAACATCTTGCGCCTCCGTAGACCAGAGAATGGGCAGCAGCGTTTTCTGTTAGTCTTTCATCACTGCGATCTCCAATCCGCCTGCCAAGCGTGGAGATTACGGCAAATTCCTCCCATCATGGGAGAGGCTTATGTCCAGCAGTGGACGTTATGGGCTGTTGTTGTTGTTACATATTCACTTTTGGTGTATAATAAATGTGCACAATAATTGATTGCTGTATTTTGCAATTACGTTGACTTTTTTACACATCATAGCTTCATCTCTAGTGCAAAATAACGTGAAAATTGACAAAATGGAACGTAAAAAAAAGTGTATGTTCATCACAGATTGACGATTGTATGTGTACAAACTACAAATAGGCAATGTTACTACTGCTACTAGGAGAATTTGGATGCAAGAGCGAGCGAAGTGAACTCGGGACTTAGGGCACCCTGATGTTAGGTTAGTTAGGTTCCTATAAACCCTGCAGACAGAAATAGGAGCCCCGTGCAGCGGGGCTCCCTTGACGACGCTTTTTAGGCGAATATAAAGTGTTTTGAGGTTAGGTTACTATAATTGTTTTTTCTCAAAATCGGTGCGTCACCTTTACATGGGAGTGGTGCCAGGGCACAGAGGGCACCTCCCCCCTCCCTCTTTCTGACAAACGATACTAATTTTTGCTCCGTTTCATTCTAATAACTAAATAGCGCTATTCTAACCTCAAAACTTTAACCATGGATATCTCCATAACCATGGGGTTCCGCGGGGTGGGGGTGGTACAGGGGGTATCCCTACCCCCTCCCTTCTCCCTCCCGCCCCTTAAATCGATGTCCAGTAATGAAAATTTTAACCATTGAGACCGACTATGGTGGCGCCATCTGAGATTTACTTTGCCTTCGCACAACCCCATTAGACGACAGAAGAAAATAGTATATTTTCAACGCATAGGCTTGGTAACATTTTTGTTTTCTCTGGATTTTTGTTGGGTTGCCCGTTGCTCACATGCTGTCAAAATTGTAATTTTTTGAAGTGTCAGTGAATTGTTGGTGGAGTGTGTGGTCGTGTTTTTGTTTCAAGAACTAAAGCGATGTCGTAAAATGTTTAGATGCACGAATTTATTAGTAAAAATCGAATCGAGTTTTGACTTACGTTTAAAGTGTGGTTATTTGAAATGTCATGATAATTTGGTTATGGTTCTGAACTTCTAAAAAATAGGTAAGCAGAAAACAAAACATCCCAAGTTATCGTTAGTCGGCTACCCAAAAATATAGTTGTTACTACTGCAGTAGTAAATCTGTCTTCTACTTAATTGTACACAAAACGTGTGCACATATTTTCTGGAAATGTTTACTTCACAAACCGTCGTTAGTTACTAAGTTTGTAGGTACATATAATTAGGTATCAATACATTTTAAGATTATATTTACGAGCAAGATTTTATAGAATAGAAGCGAGTAGGTACCTACTTGATTGTTATACGTGGTGGTACAACGAAAGTATGTAATATATTATTTGTGTAATTTGGTTTTACATAGATTTTCCAAGGGTAAAAAAGCCAATTATGTAAACTCATAGATTCCTTTAAATAAATACAAAAGAAAGAGCTCAATAAATATATTTCAAAACTATCTAGTGCATTTCTTTTACAATTATTATCATTATATTGGCGAATTAAAACGGGCTTTTTTATTCCTTGTCAAAAAATACTAAATATTACTAACATATTATGCACATTTACATACATACATTATATTTAGGAGTAAAAGCTGGTTTTACTATTAGTCTGTCATAGAGTAAATCTAAAACAGGTTTAAATTCAAAGCCCTCCTTTAGAATATGTGTTATTTTATTAAATACTAGCAGACGTCATGCGGTTTCTCCCACATAGTTCCCATTCCCATGGGAGTATGGGGATAAAATATAGCCTATGTTACTTGCTGATAATGTAGCTACCCATTACTGAAAGAATTTTTCAAATTGGTCCAGTAGTTTTTAAGTTTATTCTTTACATACAAAAATACAAATCTTTCTTCTTTAAAATATTAGTATAGATATTTATGCTTTAATTGTTTTGCAGATAACAAGATGTCCAAGTTCTACCTCGTTGTAGCACTGGTGCGGCTGTTGCTGCCGATCAGTCTGCTCATGTGTAAGTAAAAGATTTCGCAATTTGTAAATATTGTAGGTATAGAGTTAAAAAATATTAAAAACAAATTGTTACATACCTACATAATTTGATATTCAAACACCTCTTAACTTAGAGCAGTGTTTATAATAAATCGCTTAGTCTGTGTTTAAAATTTATTCAGCCAGAACATGTCTAAATTTTGAATAATAAAGATCAATAAATGAAGTTGATATTCCGTAATAATTATCATGTTGTTACAATTTTATGAACACAGATCCATCTAATTAAAAATATCCTTAATAACATGAAGAATTTTGTATTTATCTAGCAGACACTTCCATCAGTCTTCAAAAATAGTATGGTATAAATATGCCTGCCTTCATTAGGTATAGTTTTGAGTCATGATAACTGATTTGGTGGGGAAGAATTTATAATTTATTTATTGGTGAAATTTTTTGTCTGTAACAAGAGATTCAGAGAGCAGTTTCGTTTATAGCTAACGTAAAAGAACTTCATAAATACTAGAACATTCAGTTTGTACATATATTTTTTTGAGAATTATTAGAAAAAAAACCATCAAACTTCGAACAACATTCTTGTGATGGCTCATGTGACGCAATGCTCCGGAACCGGCCGGCCGGCACGCGCGGCGTGGCGGCATCGCGTGTATCGCTCGCCGCGCCTTTAATATTATGTATTTCATTCCCATCACTTCTGCATACGAACTGCCAAAATAAATCTTACGTCACTGTTGCGCCCGATAAATAGTAGATTAGGACTTTTTATAACCACCACAGATACGCCCTCAATAAACATCGCGTTACGACTTACAGGGAAATGTCTAGGAATGTTTTTTGACCTAGAATGCTAGCCTGCTAATTTAGAATTCTAATTTCCCCAGTTCATGTGTTCGTAGTTAGTTTAGAAGGTTGATACTCATTGAGGTACGCACATCGTCGCATTGCGGGAAGGAGTAACGTCCTCATATCCTCCCTCCCGCTGGCTGGGCGCGCCGGCTAGTTCTGGGTGCGTCCTCACGATTCGTACTATGACCCGTTGACCGACTTGTCGTGGCCTTGTCAATGGACCCTTTAATAGATGTGTTGTGACAATATTTGCATGAGATTTGCATCACGCAACGCTAAGAATTGAAGGCATAACCAAAATCACGTTTCGGTGGTTCGACCTTGGTGAGGTTTGTTGAACTACGCTCATAACAACGTCGGATATTCGAAATTCCTACTTTACGTAAAACTATAAGATTAGCCCAAATGTGCAGAGTATCATATTATCCAATTTTTAACCGTACACTCAGGATTTCGCTCTCCAAGCCTGTAGTTTATCATCACGAAATCACGAATCAGAACCAATCAATCAGTGCAGCGGTCAATGTAGTACCTAACTAGTAGGTTAAGTTCTGTCCTGTACCAGTACCTACCTACTGGACTTTCCTGATAATGACAACTACAACTACCAACTGACCACCACACTTAGAGCTGTCGAAGTGCCAAATCTACAAAACGGGAAAGCAGACTATTGGTAACAGTGTCAGTCTTTTCTCCTTGTGCTATACTGAGATATTCTGCTATGACAATCGTACCACTATTCATGATCATGGACCTACCTATAAAGTAAAGTGCCAACCAGTAGATAGGTAGGTGCTGTTGCTAGTTCCATGCCGATGTAAACCCCAAGCCGAGCATGCATAATGCAGCCTAAATTATTGGCATTTAGATAAAAATTGATTGAAGTTGATTTGGATAAATAGTGTGTTCTGATTCTGTTCTTAGTCTTTAGTACAATTTCTCCTTGGCTTATAAAACTGGTGAATTTTTTTACACGCATGTATACTAACAGTCATGTGTCCATGAAAATGTGTAAAAGCAAATGCGTGTCACAGTCGTAAAGGACACAAGTCCTGACCCTAATTCCCTCATGGCCTATAAATCCGCCAATGTAGAGCATTACCTGCTCGACCCTCTGTTTGCACCTGCGCCTATTATTATCATATTTGCACGCACCAAACACGCGCTTTTCCTCGAAAGTAATGTGATTTTATCATTCATTACGGTAATAAATGTTAAAATAAGTAAACCGCACAAATTGTGAAGGAATTAAAGGTCGACGGTTTAGCATGTAAGTGTTGCGCAAGGGCAACATTGCTCTCATTATCACCCGCACTGTGCAGACATCGAAATTAATACATTTACGTTGATTGCAATTTCATTCTGACATTCATCATTAACCAAGGTATATTTTTTGGACAAGAAATACCTTCATGCATGTCATTACACTGACCGTACTCTTAATTGGGTTAACTCAATCTAATGTCGAACTTTGTGATCTCAGTTAACCTCAACAAAAAGGGTTACTCTTCCATTGTTGTCAAATGAATAAAATAGCATTTCCAAACAAATTGCCGTACAACTGAATTAGATACTGTTCATAAGGTACAAATAATGGGCCAGGCAGGCGTGATTCTATCTATAACTGTGTCACCAGTGATATGCAGGAAATGCACTGATAAAGTGCTACCTACTAAACGAACAAAATTCGAGTGCACGTTATCATAGTGAGCAAGTAATGTTCAGTCTACTATCGAGGACACTCGCCTGATCACAACTAAGCTAATTTTTGCTTGCACTTGCAGCATAGAAACGCTCTCTAACCCCGCCCCGTTGACTTTGTATAGAAATAATCATAGAAATCTAAAAAACAGGAGAAGTGGTAAGGGGGCGTGTCGGTGTCCGCGCGACATGTCCAGTCGGCCATGTCATAGGCAAATGGCCGTCTCCGCGAACTAGTGTACTTTCGACCGCGATCGCAACAAATTATAGCAATTCCGTGTTGTTCAGGGGTTTTTTGTAAAAACTGAAGCATAAACCTAAACTTTGTTGATCACGGAATAACTTATCATATATAAGTACAAGTATTTTACTATATTTGTCTTTAAAATCAAGAAAAACAACAAATTGTAAAATATTTGTTGCTTTTACTATGTTATGTTTGTTTTCAAATATCACAGCGAGTGTACTATTTTTGCAATAAATACATTACTCCTTAACCACTACCTAAGTTTGTCGCTAAGTGACTGAACAAGCAATGTAAAAATCACAAAACGATATTTCATTAAGCGGATGAATCACGTAGTACGGCCGTTCCTTCTTGCGACGAGTTAATGATGTGCTTGTGCAGATCCACTAATATAGGCTATCGACAATGTCGATTGACGAATTAAATATTACTATTTTAGTTTTATTTTTCAATTTGTCAACCGTTTTAACCCGGTTGGAAGATCGATGTCAAATAATGTTTTTTATGTATTTTGATTATTTTACAGCATAGTAGAGAAATGCGTAACCAACTTTCGTAAAATAAGTTAATTAAATTTCAGGTTTAATCGGTGGAGTGTTTTTGGCTTTGAATTATCGTATATTATGCCTTATCCTCGTGCTAATGGTGCCGATTCTCTTGTACACCGAACTAACCTAAACTAAAACTAAAATTTCTTATTTTTAGTTAGTTGGTTTTGTTAAGTTATTCTGAAAACAAGATTCTCTAAACTTAAATAAAGTTTTGACACACTTAAATTCGAGTTTGACAGTCACCAAGTTGAGTAAACCATAGACTAAGATTGCACTAGAGCTTAAACGAAAATGAATGAAAGTGAACGAAAATGATCTGAATTGCAAAAAAAAACCTGAGTAATGACACTAATGACTGACACTTTCAGTCAATATCTGACAGTGACATTGTCAAGTTACTTTTTTCGGTGTGTTCGCTTTATTAACCATGATGTTTGGAAAAGGTTTGTTCGTTTTAACTAGTAATAAGTGTAAATTCACACATAAATAAAAACGACTTTTCTCAAAATTGGAGGTCTTTAAAAATGTATTTTATAATTAGTACAGTTCGTTTTTGTCTATCCACCTATTTATATTATCCCGGTTAAAATGTTTGATTATAAATAACCATTTTTGGACATCATGTCCATATGATTGAATTTTTGTTTGCTTGAAATCTCAAACAAACAAAAAATCAACCCAAATTTATAAATAATAATCAATCAACCGATAGGTTTTTAAAAATAATAAAAAATTAAACTCCTTTGCCATGGGGACTTAATACGACCATACCTTGTTACTTTGAATTATGAGCTGTCAAATCGTATGGATTTCTTCAATCGTTTTTGTTTATCGTTTTAATTGCCGCAATTATTGTAATAATGCCTTAATGTAGCGAGTTAAATTGTAAAAATAGGGGAGTTCATTAGTTTCCTAAGGAAAGCAAACTCAAAAAACAATGGGAGTCTGCCTTAAGCAATAAAAAATTCAAGTTAAGTTTTTACCGCACGTTTGTGTGGAGTGTATTTCATAGTATACAGGTTAGTTAATACAGTAACTTATCATACTTTGCATTACTTACTAATTTGTGTCATTCTTGGTAGGTAAGTAACAATAAGTTAACCTAAGTGGTTTCTTAATCATTTCAGAAAGACAGCGGTACCATCGGTATTCTGTTTCACTGAAGCTAAACCAGAAAATCCAGCCTCGAACGACAGCATCGTTATTAGAAAAGAAGGCAGAAAAAACTATTTCAGGAAAGTTTTGAAATAGAACCGCAACCTTCAACCAGTAGTTTTACTTCCATGTATACAACAGCATTAGAAAAGGTGTCGAAGAAGAAGTTAACGCATTAAACAACAGTGAAGACGAATGTATACAGTGCACCTAAGTGTTTATCTAAAAGTATTCAAATTGACCACGAGTATGTCTACGGGTCTATTACTAGATACAAAGAGGATGATAAATCCATAAAGTTTTACACAGGTTTCGAATCCTATAAAAAAATTCAGTTAGTTTACTCAACTCTAAGTGTAATGAAGAATCTAATTGTGGAGAGTGTATTATGAAAAATATTAAATAAAAGAGTACTTTTAATTCTGCTTTTTTACTATTTTCAAATAGTGTTTAAACATATATTTATTTAGAATTGCAGGTTCTAAATGATGTACATAAAAGTTAATTAAATGAGTTAACATTTCATTAAAATATGAATCATCTCGCCTTCATGTCCTTTTGTAATTTTTCCTATATGTTCTTTCCTTAGAAGCGTAAATGACAAAATTACAGTATTGTTAGCGGGAGTAATATAGCTGTCCTTGATTGATTGCTTTACACTGGTCTCGTAAATAAGTGTAAATGCCATCAGAGGTAAAGCGGGTGGTCAAAAGATGGCGATATTCATATAAATGCTGTCCTTTGTTTGTGTTACAGCTGAAAAAAAATAACAAAAAATTATATTCAGAAGCTTTATTTATTATACTGTGATCAGATGAAATAGTATTTTCTTTATAATCACTGTTAGTATGGAGAGCTTTCTAAAAATTTGACCAACAAATGTATTCATTCACCTATGAACATATTCTTGGATTGCCTGTCTGGTGATGGGAAGTGGAGAATCCGCATTTATATCACTGAATGTATCACAGGGTGGACACTGGTATACGATGTCGTCTTGGCCCATGCAGTCGGTACCAAAGTTCTGGTTTCGATCATACGCTTCTAATCTATAAATTAAAACAAGATAATTAGCCAAAGAACACAAAATAATCTAACCTAAAATATTTTTATTCTTTCTTGAAAGTTTCTAAAAAATAGTTATTTCATATTACACAGAACCTGGAAGTGGCTTTGAGTATGAGAAATGAATTTACTACTTCTTTTCCAACTATTAACAAGTGTAATACATGTTCAGTACAAAAATCCCTTGGTAAATTTTCATAAATTTTGTTTGTATCCTATATAATAAAATAACACTACATTTACCTTTCTACCGAATCGACAACAACTGCAATCACGTTGTGCTTCCTTATTGACCTCAAAATTATCCAAACTCTCAAGAAATACGAGAGAAATGTCCTTTGAAAATTTTAGTTCATGACAACTAATTTTATTCCACACCTTTTTAATCGCGATTAAAAATAGTCTGATTCAGTTTGACAATCTTAATTTTAGGTGAAAAACGTCAATTTCAGAATAGCAAAATAGCCATTTACACCAAATTGAATAACTTAGTGCTGTCAAACTATAATCTGTTTAAGTCATGTCACTTTAATCAATTTCAGAATGGGAAACGTCGTTTGACAGGAACAAACTAAATTTTAGTGATTTTTAGTCTAGTTTAGAGATATTTGTGACAAGAGAATCGGCACCAATATCTACTGTTTCAATAGGCCATGACAGCCTAAACCAACGTAACCGGATATTTTATTGTTTTAATTTACTTCATACTATATTTTTTAGCAACATATTGTTTATTTTTATTATAAGATTATATTCTGGACATTATTATTATTTAGTTATTTTCAGGACCCCAAAAAAATGTACACAATAATAAATGAAAGATTCGATCATTTTCCGATTTAGGCAATCACTAGCGTATTTATGCTTTTGCACAACACAACGATAGCGAGTGATGTTTTTGTGTGGGTAAGTTGTACGGTGCATGGTAAATACACGCTGTGTTTGATGTCATAAGGTTTATAATTGATTGTGTAGTACGTTCAGTTTTAAGAAATGCGGGTGTGTGCGCGACTGCGAATCTATTACTTTTACTGAACTGCGTGTGTAGTAGTTGCCGTATGGTAGGGGCAAAGTGAAGACACAGGGTTCCGATACATTTTCGTCTTGTTCGTTCTTCATATCTCCTTCTTTATATCTATGGAAATAATTAATGAAAAGATACCGATCGGCTGAGCGCACTGACGACGCACGCCAAACGAGAGTTATTGTTATTTTGCGCGCCAAAGTTGACGCTTTCCTAATAGGCCTAAACTTTAAGGAGGCGTGGCTCGGCGGCTCCGCATGATTTAAGCGAAAAAAAAATTCACTGATCGAGCGGAAAAGACCACGACTGTACATATTAGAGGATGTCGTGAGCCAGCCATGTTTGCACAGCTAATGGGCCACACCCGCCTTCACAAAATGCCATTAATTAAACCTCTCTACGCTTTGTAAATCAAATTGGTTCCCGGTACCTTTTCGCAAAGAATACAAGCCGTGATAACCTGCCGTTATCGGGCACGACACGGTTATCAACTACTATAGTATGCTGTAAATAGACAATACGTTCTTCATCACTCGCTTTCCCAATTTCCGTTGTCGATAAACCATTTATTTTATTTTGCCATATAAAATGCTATATAATTTACAAAGAAGACGGCGTAAAAAAGTATTATTCAATAATGCTAGCTCACCTCTAACCTGCTAAATACGCCAGACAGTTTTATCGTTGACCTCTATCATTCAATGAATCATCATTGTCCATGTCCTGTGTGTAATTTAAATTGCTTATTCAATATGGATGTCATCCAAATGTTCTGAGGAAAATTTTGAGAATTATAAGCGAATTTTCCATAGACTTATAGAACAATTTGCCGTGCTCGAAAGAGTTTTACAATACACGCCCTGGTGGACAATCGCGTTTCAGTACACGCACTAGATGCCTGCCCTGTCATACCCCCCGCTATTTTAATTACACATGATACAAACTCACCTCGTAGAGCACTTAACCATATTAAAAACAAAATCTAATTCCATGAAACAACAGAACCTAACATTCGCAGAATATTATAAAAATTGGGCGGTGGCTTCTTTTATTTAATTAACAGAAACACTAATTAACAACTTACTATAAATCTGTCCTGATATATAAGTACTTTAATTAGCGTGAATGTTGCAGTAATGAGTTTTTGGTGTTTACGTAGAGTCTAACCCGTAGAACAGTGCTGAAATTCAGTATACATTCGTAATGATGATTAACATATTATTAACACATGCTTACCAACATAGAAATATAAAACACAAACAGTTATTTTTATAGATAGAGTTCTTTGGTTTAAAAAAAATAATATTATAATTCGAATAATTTCCTGTTACATAATCATAGATGTTGCAAAATAAAACAATGGAAATCCGTTACATGCACAGTTTTGATACTGAGTGTTTTGGTGTCACGTAATCACGTTGGTGCCAGTCCTTCGTTTGTAGACCGTATGTAATGTAATAAGGAAGGACCAGGTACAGCGCTGAATAATTCATCCACATTCTGTTTTTTCATATAAGTACGGTCTTCTCATTATTATTATGATAATCATTGAATACTTTGTTCACTATCATCAAGTTGAACTATGTAGAACATGCTATTATTTATAAACATTTAAATTGAAATAAACAGGACTCTCGTAAATTATATATTAAATTAGTAGATGATGTCATTTGGGGTTATCGTTGGCACGGCATTCACAGTAACTGAAGCGGTATTTTTAGGTTTGACTTGCAGTATTTGTTAACACTTCGTATTGCATTAAGGAAGGTAACGACATAATAAAGGTTTCCGTTGTTTATTAAGCGGTGTCATTAAGACACGTAGTTGAGCAACATGTTTGGCGCCCGGCGTTGGTAGGTACTAGGTATGTACCTAAAGCATGGCCATATCGGAACGTCTGATTCACAAGGTCACGCCACAGTTCAACTGGTTAACTAGCAAGTGCCAACCTACATTAACAGTGATCTCATCAACACAATCGACTTTTAACAAGGTTTTGGTACTTAATTACAACATTTTTAACCTTTTCAGTGCGTTGGAACTGGAACCAGTTTCTGGTTCAATGCTGTCATACAAAAATACAATTTCTTCAGAAAAAGAAAAGAATGTAAACAGAACTGCGCACTGCGCAGTGTGTCGCATGCGCATGCTTTTCTACCAAATTCTAAACTTAAATAACCTTTTATTTAAATAACCTCCTTTATCCTCCTCCTCCTCCTCCTGTTTATTTAATTGCTCCAAGTAGTTTTCTGTATTTTTACTGAAAAAAGCACTACTTGGAATCAATTTCTTTATACAGGGTGATAAAAATCATTCCGCTGTAAGAGGATATTTTTATTAATTTATAATAACTAGGATCCTATTTGCTTTTATTTATAAATGCGTATGGCATGGCAAATGTTTACCGAAAACACTGCATAATAATGATAATGAGACTACTAATAGGTACTTATGTATACTCACATCGTGTACATAATTGTATTTGCATGAAATCAGAATGTTCTCCGTGTTTATATTTCCAGTCTTATTTTTAACTTGGCTTGTACCTATTTGTGTCAGCAATACTGTACGTACTGTTGTACAAACACAATATCGAAGCTCGAGTTTAATGGTTCAATGAAAACACATTTTGACAGATTTCAGTGAGTTCATAGAACAGTGATTTCATAGTCGGAGTGATACACGTTTTTCATTTATGAACTATTAAATTACCACTAATTTGCGTGTAGTAAACTTACAGGTAGGTATAACGTTTATCTGTAAGTTCTACGTAAACGTAATAAACTTCGTCATCACTGTTTGGGTTATATTAGGAAACACGTTTTTCTGATTATAGCGTCACTCAGCTCTGTAGCCGCGACATAGTTTCCGCTACCTGCCATTGTTCTATGGAAACCATTTGCTTCATTATAATGCCTGTTATTAAAGTTTTATGTGCTAGAAATTTAATTCACTATTTTATTCCCTACTAAAATATATTTGCGTCAGAAACAAGTTTTGTAGATCGTTTCACAGAAACAATAATGAGGTTTTTTTTACTTGATCAATTTAGAGTTAATGGTCTTTAAAATGTGTCGTTCGTGATCGTCTTAGTCTTCTTTATATCTATGGTCTTAGTAGATTAAGGTGCGCCCCGTAGTGGGTCCTCTGCAGATTTGCAGCAGGATATAAATAAACATAAATGATGAATATTATTCTTAATGAACTTCTTCATTCAGTCTCATCGCACCGGCCGCGACCGCGGGCTTCTCGGCTTTAAACACGGTAAAATTAGGAATATTTTATAGTATTTGATGCTCACGTAAAACATAGAGTTGTCAAGGTTATCCGGTATATTTTGTGGCCAATGCACCGCACGTCTACGCGTCTGTTGGATTTTAAGAGTTGTTAGAGCTCTACCTAGCTAGTAATACGAGAACTGTTCGTTAAAGCTCAATAACTAAGATTTCGCTTTCACTGCTGTTGCAGCTCCCTACTTCGGCGAGTTCAATAACAACTATGAAAAAAATGCTCAACAAAAAAAGAATCTTTTTTTTTTTCAAAAATATTTAGTTATTACTTAAATAAAGTTATTTCTTCAGTTTTCGGGGTAGCTTTTATCACTGCAACTTATTCTGCAAATAAATTCCACCACGCGAATTTGATTTTGTAGACGAATACTCATAGAATGCTTACCAATACAGGATTTTCAATACATTTTTATCACTAGAGCGAATTATGAAAATGGTCTCAAATTAAGGCGTTTCCCCGAGCAAAATTAGCAACTCATTTGTGGTGGTTTAAACTTTGTTTGAAATTCTGTTAGAATAAAGTTCTAATCAACTTGCACTACGAAGTGGTTGTTACGTCAGTCACTGCAGGCCGAATAGTGCGAAATGAGTGGTTTTTATTCTTAAAAAAATCAAATTTACGTCTTTTGGAAAAAATAAAACGACAATTATGTTCATTATTAAATTGCCTATCCATTAGTATAAGTAGCAAATCAAAATAATGGTTACTTTACGAGGAGTAGCATTTTATAAATCATTATTTCTCATTTCTGTGGTTTCGTTGTGAGGGGATTTATTAAACATTAAGCTACTTTAAAAACGAAATGAAACGACCATTTTGGTGTCAAGAATATGTAGTAATTTAATGTATTTTTTATTAGTTGGTATTTCTTTTGGATAAAGAGGAGTAGGCTCCAAAAAACGGCTCGCTCAAGGTCGTTTGCTCGGGGAGGCGCCTTAACGTATGGTATCAGAAGACCAACGTGTCACATTTGCTAGTCAATCCTCTTACAATATAGGACGGTAGATATGGTAATTAATGAGTAATCATGAATCAGAAGAACAACGGCCGGAAAATGTTGCACCAAATGTTTGGATTCTCGCGGAGTGTGTCAGATTTTTATGTTTCTTAATTAGAAATGTGGAACACTTCTGGGATTGTTTTCATCCTTCCGTCTGACACATCAGAAGCGACATTATGGTTTTGGGTAACAGTTTTTTTAGCGTTATTATGATACTGATAGTACTTATACCCATCGCGTCTGTGAAGTTACTAATTCATTAAAAAAAAAACCCTGTATAGCCCCGCGTTTTACCAAGAATATCAATCCAAGAACCAAGAACGCCAATTACTGTACGTATGACACAAATGTAGGTAAGTACCTACCTAACACAACTTGTTTATGAGTGTAAACGCGGAGAACCTAAAGTATTTGTTTCTCGTAAGGTTAAGAGTCCTATTACATTTTTTTTGGTAAATTCATGATTTTTGACGCAGTAAATTCCCATCCATTCTCAGCAGCAGTAAGATATTTTAATTATTTGCTTAAGAATAACGATAGTGCCATTCTCTTTGTTGTAAGTTGGAGTTACACATTTTCATTTTTCTTTTCGTGTAATTTACTATAAATATTTTACGAACTCAGTTTGCAAGAAAAACCGTCGACGATGGAACTTTAACGCTCAAATTCACATAGTTACATTCAATTCTTATAAAAGCTAAAATTATTAAAAGATAAGTTGAATGTTTTACCTGTTTATTGGAGTTTTAGAATTTCTTTAAATTCCTTGAGTTTTCACGGAAAAAATCGTAAAGAAATAGTAATTTAAGCCATAAATGTCTTAATTCAGCGTCCATTATATTCCAAATAAACTCAATTTTATCAAACAAATTAATATGATATAAAACTTCGATCTACAATGAATAAGTTTCATTAGTTTTCGTTTGTCAATATAATAAGACAAAAATACAATAAATAAAATTAAAGTACCTACCTACTATAATTCTCAATTCAGCTCGCTCCTCAGTCTCATGTCAGTCTTGTCTCTAATATATATTCGTCAATATCAATCGACAATCGTCCAAATATCGCTATTATTATCGACTCGTGTACGTCGACCGAAATAATTTGATCCAGGAAGTAAAAATCAAAAATTTGCCTAAAAAATGTAATAGGACTCATAAGTAATCAATATTATTATTTGAATTTTAATAGTGAAATGAAAGTCACAAAATATACGATTGAGGTACTTGTGTGAGGTAGACATGTCATAATCTTTCGCCAACTAGGGTATGTCGATGTTGATTAGATAAGTATTGAACTTCAATAATATTTACAGTACAGTACTACAGTAGTTATAATAGTCTAGTGACATACTTATTATTTTAAAACATCTTTATTTTACAAAGGGGCCAAACGTAACATAATATTTAGGTAAGTACATAGAAAACATGTTTTCACGTATCATCCAGAGCTAGTCGATAGTACTTTTTGATATAAGTGTCCCCACTTTGTTATTGCAGTCGAGGCGGAATTCACACCCGAGCCCCAGGCGAGGTTGTTATGGACCCAAGAACTGCAGTAACAAATGCCTAATTGTATCAAACGACGTTGTTCAATACACTTTTGAAGAAATAAAATAGACGATGCAAATAGATACTTTTCGTTATATAAAAGTATTTTTGTAATGCATTTTCGGAAACTATTATTTCATTTGCTTTTTTTGCCGCTTTCGCCATTTAGAACACAAAACAATTTGGACTTAGTATAAGTGTAGTTATCTGTGGAAATTTTATATCCGCGCAAGTTGTGATAAAAGAAAAAATCCACGAGTGTGAAATACATTGCATGTTGAACCTAATCGTAATTCGATAAGAGCCAGTTTTCAAGGAAGTGTATTGAAATAGTACATTTTGATACAAGTGGAGAAAGTTTGTTATTGCATTCAAGGCGGAATTATGTTTTTGAGCCGAGAACTGCAATAACAAATGTCCACGTGTATCAAACGACGTTTTTCAATAATAGAGCAAGAGCCCGCGACGCGACGGCCAGACCTTCGTTATTTTATAAAAGCTGAAATTTTTTCTGTGCATGTCCCAGACAGGTAAAATCAACCAGCGACTATAGAGTTTGGGTTGTGGTTAGGTACTTCGGCAGGTATCAGGTATTAAAGGTGTATGAAATAGTACCTTACTTTCGTTAAAGTATAATGCTCAATTTTTATATATTTTCTTCGGGATAACTTTAGAAATCTCGTCATCCATTGCCGGACACTTATGACAGTTGCTACCCCCTGCCAGACACCCCAAAACTTGAATAAATTATATTTTCGTCTTAGTATAAAAGCTAAATTTTATATAATGTTACTTGGGAGCCTATAAAAAAATGTTACCTCGATAGCCGGACAGTTTCATGGTTTTAACACCTTGTTGCCAGACACATTGAAAGCCCGATGTAGGTGCGAGCGCGAGTGCTTAGTCGATCGATAGAAATTTTTTTAAATTTTCAATAAATAAATAATTTTGTTGCGTTAATAGCCATGTTATATAAAGTAAAAAAAAATATTTTATTATTATAAAATACAAAAAAAGTATTATTACAGAAGAAAAAAAAATCGCTTTTATAAATTTCATCACTGTATAAATCTATTTTTTTACATTAGGCGGGGGCCTAATGTAAAAAAAATAGATTTATTTTATATTTTGAATTCATAACACAAATAAGTGTTAATTTGTGTATAAAAATAACTATTCGTTTTTTAATAATCATGTTTATCTATGATATTCTACGTATATTTATAAACACAATTTTAATATTCAAAAAATGTTTATGCCGTAAAGACGCGTAGTGCGTTGCCGGAGTAAAAAAAAACATTCACCTCAGACTATAGGCATTGAAACAATTTGGACTAAGTATAGGTATAGTTAGCTGTGGCAATTTTCATTCCCGCACACGTGCGGTAAAACGGAAAAAAACGCACGTGTGTGAAATACATTGCATGTTGTACCTAATCGTAGTGCGTTATGGACCAGTTTTCGAGGAAGTGTATTGAAAAAATATTGTCTACTAATTGGAACTAGATACCAAAATAAACAAACTTATAAAAATAAAACTGTTTACATGTCCGTGCGGCGTGCACCCATCTAAAGTAATAACGAAGTGACAAGTGTACTTTGTTATGTATCATTATCATCAAAGCATTTTAAATGCGTTCGTTGTTATCGGGCATGTTGCATAGATAGGTATTTTAGACATTAAATTATTAAAGAAACTAGCTGACGTCCCGCGGTTTCACCCCCGTAGTTCCCGTTCCCGTGGGAGTACGGGAATAAAATAGCCTATAGCACTCAGGAATAATGTAGCTTTCTACCAGTGAATCAATTTTTAAAATTGGTTCATTACTTCCGGAGATTACCCCCTACATACAAACTTACAAACAAATGTTACCTCTTTATAATATTAGTATAGATACTTTATTGTTTATTTACATTTTGTTGCCGTGACAAAACATTCGCATGACATGCATGTCGGTTCGCATTAGAAATTCATTAATAATGTAAGTATATTGAATTGCATGTAGACGGATTATATTGAATTGCATGTAGACGGTTTACAGGGTGTGTCATCAATCGAACTGTGTTGTTCATTTGTTACTTTATCTAAGTATTTGTATTCGGTGTTACATCTTTTTGAGGCGAGGCAGGTTAGCTTGTTATTTTTTATTACGTCCATGTTAGCAGAATTCTTCTCGCGTATTAACAAGGTAGATTGCAGAAGTCAGGTGAAGAGTCAGAAGGTCATGCAAAGTTTCACAATTTTTACAGTAGCTACCAAGCACATTTATCTAAACTTTTGGTTCGGGGGGGGGGGGGGGGGGACAAACATTGAATTGAAACAACCATGTGAACTGTGTAAAACCTAACCTAAACCTACTTACGTACTTTACAGTGGTTATGATCACGTTTATTTTCAGGCAATTTCGGGGGGGATAAATCCCAACTATCCCCCTCCCCCCCTGTATACGTGCCTGGTAGCTACCTAGTTAGTTACCAACTCTTACCTAACTTATGATACTTATCTTCTCCATCAGATTTTCTTAAATAACGTATCAAAGTACGATCCTATGACTATTATATAAGATTATGGTTTATGCCTCGTGCCTATATTTATTTTATAGACTTCTTGGTATTTGCATTATAACAATGAAGCAATATCAAGATAAGTACTTGCCTATAATGTAAGTACACCAATTTTAGAAAAGAATGAGTGCATATGTGATCCTACAAAGATTACACATACACAATAAAAATATTGGAGCAGATTTTATACAAAATAATAAAATTAATTTTACCAAAAACGAATAAAATTGAACGTACTTAGACCTAAATTTCCAATACTAAAAATACAATCATTCTTTAATTAATTTCATCAGTGGTTTATGTAGGTTGACATTTGACGTACACACAAAAAATCAAAATCTTTTTTGTTACGGTGGATTATATTATGATTACTTCTTATTTTTAGATTCTTTATTTAAAAATATAGATTTCGAATAT
The DNA here is from genome assembly GCA_905147715.2 of Xestia xanthographa. Classification (NCBI taxonomy): domain Eukaryota; kingdom Metazoa; phylum Arthropoda; class Insecta; order Lepidoptera; family Noctuidae; genus Xestia; species Xestia xanthographa. The sequence continues at coordinate 9,407,842 of LR990655.1, forward strand.
AAAATAGTAAAAAAAATAACACACAACAAAGATTTTTTCTTGATAAAGCTCTGTTAAAAAAATTATATCAGCTTATGCTAGTGATCACAAACTTTTTTTGATGTGTGTAAGTACCTACCATCTTTTATGTTTTGTATCGATGATGGCATCCATTTGTTTTTAGTAGATTCCTACTAGTTTTTTAGAGTTCGGTTGCCAAATGGCAAAAAACGGAAACCTTTTAGGCGCGAATTACACAGAAAAGGCATACGGTGAAGACGCGGCGCAGGCGCAGAGCAGGCGTGGAACAGATAAGGCACGGACGCGATTATAAGTAAATATAAATTATATCAAAGAGGCAAAGAGACGCCGCAACTAGTCATTATACAGGATGACTTTATCGTGATAGAATGTCTTCCTCTTCAGACGACGAAGATGCGCTTGCTTTGCTGCAACTCATTAACGTGCAGAGACACCGAAGATATTGGGTGCACCCTATGTGGAAAATGTCACTGAGCATAGATATTTTAAAATAATGGAAAAATTATGCGAATATCCTGATTGTTTTCTGTATTTCGTTTACAGTGTATAAAACTTTTTTGCAAAAAAATAAAACCGACTTCAAAAAACACAAAAAAGTGGTTTTATTTTTTTGCAAAAAAGTTTTTTATTTTTCCATTTTTAGTTGTTCCCAAACAAATATTTGCCATGAATTTATTTGACATTGTTAACAATACATGTCATGGTAATAGGCGTATCCCCAATATGTGGAACTTAACATACCTACCTTGTTTTTTTTTCAGATGGGAAATCATCAAATTACCCCTCCCTCTCATAGAGAGGAGGCCTATGTCCCAGCAGTGGGAACATTAATAGGCTGATGATGATGATGACCCCTCCCGCTCTGGGCGGAGCAGGAGGGTGTGTCAGACTTTTACTGACTAAAACCCATCCATGTTCCTTCATCGCCCTTTGTGTTCCAAGGCCGCAGTATCTCTTTAGAACAGTCCCTTTTGCTGACATCTCTTTGAGGCGCGCGCGGAACACGAACGCGCTAACTTAACATACCTAACTATCGAAATCTGGGTGTATTGTATACATCTGCGTACCCCCTCAGAGCATACAGGCGTGATGTTTCGTCATTTGAAGCGCGCGAGGAACACGATCGCGCCAACTTAACATACAAAACTGTCGAAATCTGGGTGTATTGTTCACATCTGTGTACCCTCTCAGAGCATACAGGCGTGATGATACGTCATGTGTTGTATAAACAATAAACATCCAAGCGATTGCAACATTCACGGCAGATTTGCCGTCTATTTTTTAAGAGTTCCATTGTATATCTCCGAAGATCAGCATCAGATGTTTACAAAATGGGACCACTCGGGAAGCACCAGCTTTCAAACAAAAAAAGAATCATCAAAATCGGTTCACCCAGTCGAAAGTTCTGAGGTAACAAACACAAAAAAAAAAAAAAAAAAAATACAGTCGAATTGAGAACCTCCTCTTTTTGGGAGTCGGTTGAAAATGTCACTAGAATGTTTCCACATTCTATTGTCGAAAGTAAAACACGGTCTTCATTTTTCTGCACCTACTGTATAAACATAAGTCGTGCTGCTTGCGCGCCTCTCCAGTCGCGACTGCTAGCGACGCGGAACAGGCGACGAAACGACGTGCCTGTGCCACGCCGCTTGAGTATAATTCACATCGTGTCGCCTACCTACATTTTGTATTGAAACGTTTTGAAGCGGCAAGATGCCTGCCCCGCGCCTTTGCCTTACGCCGTTTCTGTATAATTCACGCCTTAGGCGCAAAACATACAGAAAAGGCGTACGGTGAAGACGCGGCGCAGGCGCAGAGCAGGCGTGGAACAGATAAGGCACGGACGCGATTTAAATTATATCAAAGAGGCGAAGAGACGCCACAACTAGTTATACAGGCTGACTTTATCGTGATAGAATGTCTTCCTCTTCAGACGACGAAGATGCGCTTGCTTTGCTGCAACGCATTAACGTGCAGAGACACCGAAGATATTGGGTGCACCCTGTGTGGAAAATGTCATAAGAGCATAGATATTTTAAAATAATGGAAAAATTATGCGAATATCCTGATCATTTTCCTACAGTGTATAAAATGTCACTAGAATGTTTCCACATTCTATTGTCGAAAGTAAACACGGTCTGCATTTTTCTGCACCTACTGTATAAACAAAAGTCGTGCTGCTTGCGCGCCTCTCCGGTCGCGACTGCTAGCGACGCGGAACAGGCGACGAAACGACGTGCCTGCGCCACGCCGCTTGAGTATAATTCACATCGTGTCGCCTACCTACATTTTGTATTGAAACGTTTTGAAGCGGCAAGATGCCTGCGCCGCGCCTTCACCTTACGCCGCTTCTGTATAATTCGTGCCTTAGGCTTATAGATTCGTCCTGTCCGCCTCTGTCTGTCCGTCCGGCCTTCCGTATGTCAGACAGTATTTTATGTTGTTTGTATCGATGATGGCATCCATTTTGTTCCGAGATCCGAGACTGTTTGCCACCGCACAGTTAAAATTTGGAGTGCACGTGCCTTCTATGAACCACTACAGCTACACATAGTCGAGTGCAATGAGAGGTTTTAAAAAAAAACTTAGTTTAGAACTCTATAGATGGCGTTGAACTTACTATGATAGTTGGTGCCCAAGCCAAAACGCTTGAAAAAAAAACATTGTGTCACGTCACATACTCTCGTTGACTGACAATTTCATTTGCTTAACCTTCCGAATATAACCTACATTTCTCGCGCTTTGTTAAATAAAATCAGTTTTTCTAGGTTCCGTTCCTTGCATTATCATACTTACTCCTAGCGCCATCTATCCAGCGACTAGGGAAGAGCTAAAAAGAAAATCCCTCATTACACAATACGGTGGAACAAAGTTTATCATCGAATTATCTGTGAAGAAGTATCAGTTACCAATTTCAAAAGAAATCTTGGTCTTAAAATTCAAAATTTTAAAAATAATTGCAGAAAATAGGAAATTTTCAAAAAATACTTGAAATATTGCATTAATCGACTAAAATGAACAAAGAAACAGACTAAATTAGCATTTAATGGATGCACACAGGTCACACTATTACGCTACAATATGAATTCGTCGAATTTGAAGTTGGTCAAAAACGAAAAAAAAATATTCCAAAGAAAAAAAAAAACTTATTTTTAACTTTCTTTTCCACTCTTCTAGAAACTCAATAAAAAAAGTCCCATGAAAATCCGACCATTATAAACTTCGTTCCATCTTTTAAGTATTTTTTGGCTAATTGCACTCGACTAACACAAGTGAAGTGAAAATACGAATAAAAAAAAGGGGTGGCCTTGCATACATGTCATCGAAAGTTGAAAAAAAAAAATCAGTACTCTCCCACGAAAGCTGGCTGTTAATGGAGTGTATTTCACACAATTGGCTTTTTTTTCAATTATTTCTACGGGATGATTTTTACTAGTATTGTAATGGACACCGACGAAAACTTTAGTGTTTAGAATGATGTACTGAATACGTATAACCGTTTTAGCGTCGGTGCCTCTTCAAGGCTGTATCTTACTAAGTCCAACGTGGTTCAATTCCTATTTTAGCGTCGGTGTCCCTTCCAGCCTGTATTGTATCCTACTAAGTCCAACGTGGTTCAATTCTTATTTTAGCGTCGGTGTCCTTTCCAGTTAGTATTGTATCCTACTAAGTCCAACGTGGTTCAATTCCTATTTTAGCGTCGGTGTCCCTTCCAGCCTGTATTGTATCCTACTAAGTCCAACGTGGTTCAATTCCTATTTTAGCGTCGGTGTCCTTTCCAGTTAGTATTGTATCCTACTAAGTCCAACGTGGTTCAATTCCTATTTTAGCGTCGGTGTCCCTTCCAGCCTGTATTGTATCCTACTAAGTCCAACGTGGTTCAATTCCTATTTTAACGTCGGTGTCCCTTTCAGCTTGTATTGTATCCTACTAATTCCAACGTGGTTCAATTCCTATTTTACCGTCGGTGTCCCTTCCAGCCTGTATTGTATCCTACTAAGTCCAACGTGGTTCAATTCCTATTTTAGCGTCGGTGTCCCTTCCAGCCTGTATTGTATCCTACTAAGTCCAACGTGGTTCAATTCCTATTTTAGCGTCGGTGTCCCTTCCAGCCTGTATTGTATCCTACTAAGTCCAACGTGGTTCAATTCCTATTTTAGCGTCGGTGTCCTTTCCAGTTAGTATTAAATCCTACTAAGTCCAACGTGGTTCAATTCCTATTTTAGCGTCGGTGTCCCTTCCAGCCTGTATTGTATCCTACTAAGTCCAACGTGGTTCAATTCCTATTTTAACGTCGGTGTCCCTTTCAGCTTGTATTGTATCCTACTAAGTCCAACGTGGTTCAATTCCTATTTTACCGTCGGTGTCCCTTCCAGCCTGTATTGTATCCTACTAAGTCCAACGTGGTTTAATTCCTATTTTAGCGTCGGTGTCCCTTCCAGTTAGTATTGTATCCTACTAAGACCAACGTGGTTCAATTCATATTTTAGCGTCGGTGTCCCTTCCAGCCTGTATTGTATCCTACTAAGTCCAACGTGGTTCAAGTCCCGGTGATTGCAGTTCTCGACTCCATAACATAACACAACACGCAAGTTCCGCCTCGGTTGCAATGGCTAAGTTTCCCCACTTCTATAAAAAAATGTACTATTTCTAGTAACTGTGTGGGCTGTTAATCTATTTTCGACAGCTCTTAAAAAATGTTATCGAGGTTTCTCAAATACTTTTTTCAGTCAATGGTTGATGAGATATTCGCTTCTAAAGCCGTAAAAAAGGTGCCCCCCGTCTAATTACTAAAGTAAGAGGTGGAAAATACTGAAAAAAAAAAAATTGGTTTGTACTTTTGTAGCACGTAATAACCCTCCTTCTGGCGCAGTCGGGTAAAAAGGGCTTTCAACGAAAACTGGTTTGAATAAGATTTGATATTTAGCTTTTGAGATATGGGACTTTTTGACTGGTGAAAATGGTGAAATTGCAGTAGTCAGACATGGTTTTTCATTAAAAATACTATGAAAAACAAATGTTGTTTTGATGAGTGTAAATTGACCTAGGCATGAGCGTAGTTTTTTTATTATATTGTTTGGTGCTACGGAACCATTAGTGTGCGTGTCCGACTAGCACCAGGCCGGTTTGTTTTCCCACATAATGCTATGAGAACTGTAGCCGATGCGTAACATAATTTAAAATTAAATCAATACTTTTAATTTGTATCAGAATTGATGATTTATCTTCAGTATTCATCAGATAACTCTCACCCTTTCCATTAAATTCTAAAGTTATTGATTGGTTGTTTATTTGAATTGGAAACGGTTGTGGCGACCATCATTTTTTGCCATTCTATTTTGATAGCGAATCCCAGCTTATGTTACAGAAACATAAGAAAATATTAAGCATGGTTTTATGACAGTGGTAGGACGCGAGAGGAAATAGGGCAGGGTATAAAACGAAGTGGAACAAATTCTAAATGTTACTGTGGCATTTGGGGCCGCCATAACGAACGGTGCCCGGAAAAATTGTGTTCTCCTCCTTCGGTATTAGCTTTTCACGACTCCTATGTGTGTATGAATGACTAGTGGAATTCACGCGTTTCACCCGCGTAGTTCCCGTTCCCGTGGGAGTACGGGGATAAAATATAGCCTATGTTACTCAGGGTGAATGTAAGCTACATTCACCCTGAGTAATCTAATGGTGAAAGTATTTTTGAAATCGGCGCAGTAGTTTTTGAGTTTATTCATTTCAAACACACACAAAAATACAAATATTTTCTCTTTATAATATTACTAGCTGCCCGTCCCGGCTTCGCACGGGTGGACATTTTATTTTTTTCTATTCTATCCTATCTTTCAAGTTGGATCAAACTGCACACGGTGTGCAAATTTGATTAAAATCGGTTAAATAGTTTATGAGTCCATCGCGGACAAACAACGTGACACGTAATTTATATTATTAAGATAGTGTAGATTTAATGGACCTTATATACAATTTTCTACGGTATTCACTGCCTGCTGCCTAGGCGCAAATGGTTCGAAAAAGTAATCAAGTTGCGAGAAAGAGCTTTAATGAATGGCCAACAAGACTATCTACTAATTCGTAAGAATACATGTCATAATGTACTTAAGTAAATTTCAGAATGTTGTAAGTACAAAAATAGAATAAAAAACTAGAAATACTCCACGATTCTACTATGTTTATAAAGGTACTATACTTTAGGAGCACGGGCTACAGGTTCCGATATTTCTAGAAATAGTTTTTTTAAACAAATCTGTAATAGTGACTACAAATAAAATACCTGTAAGAAGAGGTTTGCAAGCGTTAATCAGACTGGCTGGTATGAGAGATGACGGATGTTTGAATAGGTATGTTGTTAGGAATATTGTCTGTTACTGCCAATGATGTTATATATAATACTGAGGTAGATACGTTTTACCGACGCACAGTGTATAATTTCGCCTCAAAAGCGGACATGCTCGTTTTATATGCTATTTAGAAAGGTATTAATCGAACAAATCTACTAGTAAAACTCCGGTGTCGTTATCTATCATAGTAGTCGAGAAATTTTGAAAATCGAAAAAAGTCCATAAAAACCATAGAAACATTTTATTTCCGTATGTAATCGTTTTTTCCATTGGGTGTTTTTGGTTATGATTTAAACATATTTTAGGCACCTATTAATATTAAAAAAGTTAAAAAATCTCGTCTGGTTTGGGCGAAAACATTTTTTTTCTGTTATTTAGTTCATATTTTTTTTCTGACATGTCCTGCATTATTAGCATTTTTTTTAAATGCCAAATTATTAGTTGATGTAACTATTACTTCGACAAAAAAAACTAAATGTTTTAAACATAGGACTTCGGAGATATTAAATTTTAAAATTTTAAGTTAGGGTTGTCACTCAAGTCGATGGTTTATTTCAGTGATGGTCGTTATTTTTTTTTTAAGGTTTTGTAGATGATAGAAGTCAAAGAAAAGATCTCTTAAAACTATTAAAATATTATGTCTATATCTATATCTTATTTTTATAATATAAAAACTTATCATTAGGTTATTTACCTATTTCTTGTATATAAGGGGATTGATAATGGATAGAAATGATTCGGTGAGTCCTTTGCATCTGTGTCCAGGAACCTCCTGATGGTTTCCTTTTATTTGTTTCCGTCCGACTTCTTTTCAATTTCAATAAAAAATACTTAAGGCTTCTTATATTTATTTATGTGGTATGAATCAAAGTGATAGTCTCTCGATAATGTGTGTGATTGCAGCATTGCGCGTCGGCTGATGTGTCAAGTTCGCGCGCTTTTTTATTATTGGACTATTGTGTATTTGTAGGACTGTTGCAAGGGCAAAACATACCTTTTCTCGAAGCGCTTCGTCGTATTTTTTTCATTATTTCAGACACTGAAGATAACCCGTAAACTCTCATTTCAATTTTTTTTTTGTTTATGTCATACCAAATAAGTCCAGTTTATTTATCCCTTTTCTTTCAAAAACTCAAAAATTATCTTGAGGAGGTTCAATATTAAAAACGTGTTTAGAAAATTTATTACTTAGTAGATATTGTGTGATTTTTCAATAACATACATTTTTCCATGACTTTACTTATTTATAGTAAACTCATGCTTGACAACCCTATTTCCATAGAAATTGATGAAAAACTTAGAAACGTTATAACTCTGAAGTCCTGTACGTAAAATGTTCCATTTTTTTACTATAAGAAGCTACATAACTAGAGTGTTTTTTGTTGGTAAAAAAAAATGCTAATGTCATATAGAAAATTTTATATAATTTATTTCCTAATATTTCAAAATAAATTTTTAACTCGCGTTCCAGGGAAAGTAAAGACTTGTAATTTATACACGACATTATATATACAATTTTCAATTCATGGTTAATTTTAAACAAGGTGAGCGTTTGTTATTTTAGGAAATATCTACAAAAAAAGATTTTGACAAAGTTCATTGACCTTTCAAAAAAACTATTGTAACTTTAAAATTAAGTAATATATTTAAATTGGTATTTCATATTATACTGTATAACAGTTATATCCATCGGAATCCGCTATAAAAAGAGGATGTCCGCTTTTGAGGCGAAATTACACACTGTGCGACGTCAGCGTGGCAATGCAAACACAAGCTGACCAGCTTGTGTGACTTCAGTCTGTCCTGCGCACGTCCTGCGTCTGGTCGCGACGCGAACTGACGTTTAACGGGAGTTTGCTATAGGAAATTAAACAAATAAGGCAGTTGTGTGTTCAGAAAGTGCAATACTTATACTGGGCTGGCTGTAAAAATCAAGAAGGATGTGTCTTTTCATTTGTAAGTACTGTTTATTCTATTTAAAATGGAAAATCATAAATTTAATCTTACTCAAAAATGACTGCCGCGCTGTTGCCGCTTTGTCACCTACACGAAAGAGACAAGTAGCGTGTTGCATTTATGAGTGATAGAGCAAACGAGATAATGGCGCGCGGTGTTGTCAGTTCGAACGACGCCAAAGGATGTTGGGGTGATATGGCCGTATGGGGTCTGGCCTAATATATTATTCGAATATCACATATTATTTTTCACCACTGGTGTCCAATATTATCCATAGTAGACAATGATATTCTAATAAACAGATATGTTATACACCTACAAAACCACCGAAAAAAGTGTTTCGCGCAGCAGCGGCACCGCACCTTTTTATTCATTCTACATTTCACTACAAGTCAAAACGACACAAAAGGGATAGCTCGATAAAACCATTAAGAAAAAAAGAGACAGATAGTGTTGTTCTATGTCTGGACTCGAGAGTTTACGCGTCGTTGTCGTACTCACGACAAAAATGCATTTCTCATTTCTTTCTTTTTTATCCTCCAAATATCAGAATATTAAGAAAATAAATGAAAAATATTAATAAATCGAAGTATATTGCGTAGTTACATGTGGTATGAGATCCCTTGTGTTTTATTTACTTTGGTATCATAATTGGTACACTTTCTGAACACGCACGATGGCATTTTTACAATTTTTATCGAAATTCGTAGCAGCGTATCGCTCGTCGCCATGCGTGTTGCAGACTAAAGGCTATACGGCCCAATTGGGCCGTTTTCGAGTCTTCACGATTGTGCGCACACAACATAACTGTTTACTAGAATATCATTGTTATTAGATAAATATAACATTTGCCTTTCATCATTAACTTCTATTTTGTTTTAGATTTCATAAGACGGATTAATTAAAGAAAAATGGGTACAAGTAGTTAGAACCCAAAGACGAGAAGATGAATGGATGTTGGCATTTGGCCAACAAATACTCAACTATTTGTTCTCAACTTTAGTGATAGTGAAGTGATAGTGAAACAAAAAAAACATACATAATATTATTATTTGTAAATAAACATTTTTATATTGAAAATTTACTGTTTATTTTCTTCATGCTGCCTGATAGGTACCCATTTTTCCCCATTTCACTCATCTAGCTGCTGTCATAGACTGACATTGGCCGTCACCCAGCTAGCCGCTCATGTAAAATATCGCCATGTTTTTATTTCTTTAGAATCAGTATGACGTCTCTATTGGTAAAATCTCATTGGTTACTGCTGATATATTTTCTGTGTTGTCAAGTTGTAAAGAAAAACCAAAATATAAATTTCTATGTGCATATCTACATTGCTTTTTTAATAATCCACGGATAGCCAAGTCTCACCAGGTTATGGGTCCAGGCACGTAGTAAAGGTAATATGGAAACGAAAAATGTTGTAAACACAACTACGGGCGGCGGACTAGAGAGATCGCAGCCGGTACGAGATACAGGTATGAGTTTAATGTCGATAGAGAAACTTGATGGAAACTCGAATTATAGTACATGGAAGTTTATGGTAGAGTTATATTTAATCCATGATGATCTGTGGGAGTATACTCAGAAGACACCAGAGAGTACAGATGTATTAGGCTTAAAGAGAGACCAAAAAGCGAGAGCCAGGATATGTATGATGATACAACCGCATTGCCTGATTCACGTGAGACATGCGAAAACGGCAAAGGAGGCATGGGAGTCTTTGAGGTCAGCTTTTGAGGATAAAGGGCTACATAACCGATGCAGACTTTTATCAAAGCTAGTAAGCCTAAAACTTGAGCAGTTCACATCTATGAGAGACTATGTGACAGCGCTAATGTCAGTAGCACAGCAGCTGAGGGATATCGGAAAAGGTTGACGATGAGCTGTTAGCAGCTCTAATGTTGCAAGGACTACCGGAGGAGTATAATCCGATGAGATTGGCGTTGGCGAACACCAATATTAAGCTGACAACTGACTATGTTAAAACTAAACTGTTGCAATTGGACCAAGGCACATCTTGCGCAAGTTCCAGAAATTCCCACGAGTGCTGCACTTACAGCAAAGATGAAGAATCAGAATCAGAAAAAGTTTGTTCAGAGGAATAAAGACAAAGAAAAGAAAATAAGATGTTTCATTTGCGATGGATCGCATAAAGCTCGTGACTGTCCGGATAATCCGAAGCGGAAGGCGAAGGCAGTTAATATGGTAACTGCAACACCGACTACGACGGCGACGGAGACAGCAACGGCGACAGCGATAGCACTTGATACGAGAAGTCAAGAGAAGCAAGCAGATGATGCATGGGTTATTGATTCAGGAGCGTCGATGCATATGAGTAGCAGAAAAGACTGGATGAGTAAATTTACGGGGGCAGGTCGTAAGGTTGAAGTGTCTTGTGCAAATGGAGGTAAGATGTATGGAGAGGGATATGGTCATGTAACAGATGAGCATCTGAACATTGAAAATGTGTTGTATGTACCAGAACTGACATCGAACCTACTGAGTGTTAGTAGTATTGTTAAAAAAGGTAAGGTCGTTGTTTTTACCACCAGAGGTTGCGAGTAGGGCTTGCAATATCCGTTCTTTTTTACTATCCGGATAATACGGATATCAATATTTTACTATCCGGATTATCCGGATAATGCGGATAATACTGATATTTTTTAGATTTTATTCTAAATAAAACTAATAAACTTTTGTAACACGTTTTAATCAGTCTCTCAAGCAAAATCCCAAAGAAATAATAAACTATACCAATATTTCAAGTACCCGATACCCGACCCGGTACCCGATAGGGTTTTATTGTATAATTTTAGAGGATGAACTAGTTTTCAAAAGTGATTGTTACAAACGTTGTTGTTGTTGTTGTGACACAAATACTTTGTATCTATTCTTCTCATACTTAAAACAATTCCAATTAAAAATGAGATCTTACATTTATCACAAAATCCTAATCAAATCATCAATTCTTAATGTGGCCCTGGACGACCGAGCGTGGCTGCAAGCCACCCTGCCAATTCGTTTTGGTGGCCTTGGCGTCCGCAAAATTTGTTTTGTTCCTGTCTTCTGTCCACAGCACTGAAAAGCAAACCAGGAAAATTTTAACTCTTTCCCTGGTTAGCTCGGAAGTGCCGTGCTTGACCGACGCAGAGGACGCCTGGAAAGTGGCTTGGAAGAACACGGATCGGCCCGAGAACCCGTTTTCCCAGAGACAGTGGCTCCCGCTCTGCAAGTTGGTACGGAATAAACTTATGAATACGTCTACCAATACTGCTGAGCGTGCCCGCCTGCTGGCTGTGGGTGAATGGGAGTCGGGCCTCTGGCTTCAGGCACAACCATCACCTAATATAGGCACTATGTTAGGTGACACAACCTTCCAGCTCGCTATATGTTTGCGTTTGGGCGCTCCTTGTATGGGCTCCACATCGCTGTCAATGTGGTGAAGCAGTCGACTGCCTTGGACACCATGGCCTTTCTTGCAGTAAGAGTGCAGCGCGGCACGCTAGCATTAATGATCTCATCCGTCGTGCTCTTGCCACCGCCGGGGTGTCAGCTGTATTAGAACCCACTGGCTTGGCACGCGTCGATGGCAAGAGACGAGATGGTATGACCATAATGCCATGGAAGTTGGGTAGGCCTTTGGTGTGGGACGCAACTTGCGTCGATACCCTTGCGCCATCCCATCTTCTTAGCACAGTGTGCTGCGCTGGGGCGGCTGCTGCAGGTGGTGAAAACCTCAAACGGCGCAAATACAATAATTTAATTGGTAATTATGTGTTTGAGCCGTTTGGGGTTGAAACACTACGGCCATGGGGTCCGAGCGACCACCTAGTTTTTCAAGAAATCGCCAAACGGTTGGTCGACTCTTCACGTGACCAGAGGGCGGGCCTATTTTTTGGCCAAAGAATCAGCATTGCCATCCAACGTGGCAATGCTGCCAGCCTTCTGGGCACTTTTCCTGTTGGCAGCGATGTGGACGATTTTTTCAACGCCCTGTAATCCTTTTTTTTTTGCTACAGTCGTTGCGAAGATACTAGACAGTGTGCTTGAGGCCCAGTTGGCGGAATGTATCCACCTACACGATGCTCAGTTTGGTTTCCGTGCCGGACTTTCTACGGAGAGCGCTATACTGGGCCTAAAGCATACTGTTGAGTATTACACCAGTCGAAAAACGCCTATTTATGCCTGTTTTTTAGACCTGTCAAAGGCGTTTGACCTTGTCAATTATGACAAACTCTGGGAGAAGCTTAAAGACACCAATTTACCTCGTGAGACTATTGCTATCCTAAAGTTTTGGTATCACAGTCAAATTAACTATGTCAAGTGGGCAGGCATGTTATCAGATCCATATGGATTACAATGTGGAGTGAGACAGGGTGGATTGTCATCCCCACTAATGTTTAATTTATACATCAATGCGCTGATCGTTGAGCTCAGCAGCACTCATGTCGGCTGCCACGTAGACAACATATGTGTAAACAATCTGAGTTACGCGGACGACATGGTTTTGCTGAGCCCAACGATCGGTGGCCTTAGGAAATTAGTTAATGTATGTGAAATATACGCCGCTAAGCATGGCCTCAAATATAATGTTTTAAAAAGTGAGCTCATGATATTTAAGGCGGGTACAAAGTCACCGGAGCAGGTCCCTCCCGTTACCTTAAACGGAATACCGATGAAGGTGGTCACCCGCTTTAAATATCTTGGGCACATGGTCACTGAACACCTACGTGATGACGAGGACATGGACAGGGAGCGGAGGGCGCTATCGATCAGAGCGAATATGATAGCTCACAGGTTCAAGCGTTGTGCTGCGAGTGTTAAAATAACACTCTTTAGAGCGCACTGCACATCGCTTTACACGTGCAGCCTGTGGGCTCATTATACGCAACGATCGTTCAGCGCTCTGCGCGTCCAGTACAACAATGCGTTCAGGGCGTTGTTGGGGCTGCCGCGCTGGTGCAGTGCGTCGGGCATGTTCGCGGACGCGCACGTAGACGGCTTTCACGCCGTGCTCCGCAAGCGCTACGCCGCGGCGCTCTGCAGGCTGCGCGCCAGCACCAACTCCATCCTGGCCGTTATTGCGGATCGGTTGGACACGCGGTATGTCCAACACTGGGTCAGGGCCCATGTGATAAAATAATGGTTTTTCTGTGTCTTGTTTTCTTTCATTTTAGTTACTAACACTAGTTCTTTAAGTTTTTCTTACTGTACTAACATTCTATGGATTCCGTAAATCTGAAATAAATAGTTTTTATTTTATTTTTATTTTATTTTTATTTTTATTTTTATTTTATTTATTTATTTATTTATTTTTAGGGTTCCGTACCCAAAGGGTAAAAACGGAACCCTATTACTAAGACTTCGCTGTCTGTCCGTCTGGCTGTCACCAGGCTGTATCTCATGAACCGTGACAGGTAGACAGTTGAAATTTTCACAGATGATGTATTTATGTTGCCGCTATAACAACAAATACTAAAAACAGAATAAAATTAATATTTAAGGGGGGCTCCCATACAACAAACGTAATTTTTTTTATAATAATTGGTACGGAACCCTTAGTGCGCGAGTCCGACTCGCACTTGGCCGGTTTTTTAATACTTGTAAATAATTTATTTCTATTATAGAGTTAGTATGTAAATAATGTAAATATTATAGAAAATAAAAATTATTTGTTTGATACCTATTTAAAACATAATAATTAAATAAAAATATCACTTTAGAACAAGAACTGGTTTTAAGTGAGAAGCGACCGTGCGTGCGATACAATACAATACAATCTTGAAAATGCGTGCAGTAAGGACGTAAGTTTAACTTTAACTTTAACTTTAACAAGTGGTCAATGTTGTTATGATCTGTCACTAAATTGACTTATTGTGTTGTGATTTGTGAAGTGAGTAAACAATTGCAAGAGTGATTAGCTCTATATTAAAATAATAAATAACGTAATAACAGTTATGTACTTTGCAGATGACAGCTTTTTATTTAATATTTAAAATAGAAATACAACTATCCGTATTATCCGAAAAATCCGGATAATGAAGCAAGTAAAATCCGGATTTGAAAAACGGCGGATATCCGGATAATACGGATATCCGGATATCCGGATTGCAAGCCCTAGTTGCGAGATATTCAATGAGTGTGAGTATACGTTGAGAGGACAACCATGTGTGACAGGTTCGCTTGATAAGGGTGTGTATAAAGTTAAATCACCTTCTCAGCAGGTCTGTGCAATAGCGACTACAGCATCAATGGAGCTATGGCATAAGAGAATGACACACTTGGGTATACGGAATTTGACACTATTGAGAGATAAAATGGCAACTGGGGTAAAGTTTGAACATAAGGAAAAAATAGATTGTGTAGCTTGTCTGATGGGAAAACAAACGCGGCAACCGTTTGAGAGAAATAAAGCCACGCGAGCCAAAAGTTTATTAGAATTGGTACATTCGGATATCAGTGGACCAATGAGTGAGAATTCTTTTGGAGGTTTTAGATATTATATTACTTTTATTGATGATTTTTCGCGTAAAACTTTTGTATTCTTTTTAAAGCAAAAGAGTGAAGCCTTTGAGAAGATGAAGGAGTTCAAGAGTTTTGCTGAGACACAAACAAGTAAGAAGCTGAAGGTTTTAAGAACCGACAATGGGCGCGAATATTGCAATAAAAGGTTTGATGAGTTCTTGAGAGAACACGGTGTTAAACACCAGCTTACGATTGCTTACACACCTCAACAAAATGGTGTGGCGGAGAGAGCCAATCGTACCATAGGGGAAAAAGCATGAACAATGCTTCAAGAAGCAGGTCTTCTCGTTCGATTCTGGGCTGAAGCTGTAAATACAGCGGTGTATTTGAAAAACAGGAGCCCTACCATTGCAGTGAAGAACAAGACACCCGAGGAGGTATGGAGTGACCATAAAATAGATTTGTCTAATCTTCGTTTGTTTGGTTGCAGAGCCTTTATGCATATCCCAGATGAAAAGAGAACCAAATGGGATGCGAGGAGTAAAGAGCTAGTGTTTGTAGGATACTGTGAAGAATCGAAAGGTTACAGATTAGTCAACCCTATGAATGGAGAGCTGCATAGAGCGAGAGATGTGGTATTTTTCGAAAACCAGATGAACCATAAATTTACTAAGACTGAAGAGGAAAGAAAGACTGCAACAATTCATCTAGAGAATGATGAACAGAGACAAGTTGTTTATCAAGAAGAGACCGACCTTCAACGTGATAGAGATCAAACAGATGATATTAGAGACGCTGAATTCATGGAAGAGGAAGATGAACAGTGGACATCATTTGAAGAGAGGCAAGAGGAAGAGCAACTTGTTGAAACAATACCTGTAGTAGAAGAGAGAAGATATCCACTCAGGAAAAGAAAGCCTGTGGAGTTTAAGGATCATATCACCTATGAGGCGATAGTGGAAGAAAGAGATCCACTAACAGTTGAAGAGGCACTGTCGAGAAAAGACGCAAAACAGTGGAAAGTTGCTATTCAGGAGGAGCTGGATGCATTAAAGAAAAATCAAACCTGGGTGTTGGTAGAGCCAACCCAAGCAAGCATCATTATTGATTCGAAATGGTTGTTCCGAATCAAAAAGGAGGCGGGAAATAAGACTCGGTATAAAGCTCGTTTGGTTGCAAGAGGCTTCAGACAGAGAAAAGGTATTGATTACGATGAGACGTTCTCCCCTGTTGTGCGTCATAGCTCTTTGAGGCTGTTAATAGCGCTAGCAGCGCAGATGAATCTGCAGATAAATCATATGGACGTGAAGACAGCGTTTCTAAATGGAAATTTAAATGAAGAGGTTTACATGCGTCAACCACCATATTTCAAAGAGAAAGGCAGGGAAGACCATGTATGCTTATTAAAGAGATCTCTTTATGGATTGAAACAGGCGCCACGTTCATGGAATTCTAAACTTCATTCAGAGCTAGAGAGTCTGAATTTCCATCGTTGCAAGAATGAACCATGTGTCTACACCAGGCGAATCGAGAATGATATGATAATACTTGCAGTTTATGTTGATGATATCCTAATCTTTTATAACAATGCAAGAGAAATGCAGAAGGTCAAGAAAGAACTTATGTCCAAATTCGAGATGAAAAAATTAGGAAAAGCTGAATTATTTTTAGGGATGCGGCTAAAGCAAGAGAATGGCCACATAAAGATTGACCAAGAAGAGTATATAGAGAAGCTTCTACGCAGATTTGGCATGGAGGACTGCAAGACAGTTGCCACACCTGCAGTACCTGGTCAACATTTCAAGAAGCCAGAGGGCTCACACACACACCGAGTGACAAAATACCTTACAGAGAGTTGATAGGATCACTGATGTACTTGGCTGTGTGTACGCGGCCAGACATTGCTCATGCTGTGAATATTATGAGTCAGTTCTGCAACTGCTATGAAGAGATTCATTGGAGTGCTGCCAAGAGGATTCTAAGGTACCTTAAAGGTACTAAGAACATGGGACTCGTGTACTCAAATGATGCCTGCAGTACAGAGATACAACGTTTCTCTGATGCTGATCATGGAGGGAATATAATAGACAGAAAGTCTTATTCTGGAAATGTTTTCACATTGGCAGGAGGAGCAGTATCATGGCAGAGTGCTAAGCAGCGAAGTATAGCCATATCAACAGCAGAGGCTGAATATGTCAGCTTATCGGAAGCTGCTAAAGATGCCATATTTTTGAGAAGGTTCTTTGGGGAACTGGTGGCCACTCAAGAAAAGGCTATCACGATTTACACAGATAGTCAGTCCGCAATGACCATAGCACAAAACTCAGTGCATCATCAGCAGACCAAACATATTGATTTGCGATATCATTTTGTTAGAGAGGCCTTAGAGAAGGAGATTATCAAATTAAAATATCTCGCAACAAATGTGATGGTCGCTGACATTATGACAAAACCTGTGCCTAAGAGTAAGCATGAGTTTTGTCGTAAGGAGATGGGTGTGCAAGAGTGAGTCAGAGGAAAACGCTTGAGGAGGAGTGTTAAGAAGAGGTTTGCAAGCGTTAATCAGACTGGCTGGTATGAGAGATGACGGATGTTTGAATAGGTATGTTGTTAGGAATATTGTCTGTTACTGCTGACATATTTTCTGTGTTGTCAAGTTGTAAAGAAAAACCAAAATATAAATTTCTATGTGCATATCTACATTGCTTTTTTAATAATCCACGGATAGCCAAGTTTCACCAAATACCAAGGCAATTCAATGTCACGGTTACCTCCTGATAATACTTATTCGAATTTTAGAGGTAAAAATAAGGTTAACCTTTTACAGGTTAATGGGGTTAACCCCATTATTAATTAAGTTACAAAGAAAAAAATTAAAAGGGATATAAATATTGAAAAAAAAAGAAAATAAAAACTTCTTTTTATTTATTTCGGGAATCACAAATAAACGTGTTTATTTAAAAAAATATCAATTACGTTTAATAAAACCACCCTGTATAACGTTAAATTATGTTTTACTAAGTACAAAATATTTAAAACTGACTTTATAGCGCAAAACAAGTAATACGGGTCATGAAAAATCTTAATCACCACGCAAAAAAATATTTTTAATAGTTAAGCAAATACCTACTTTATAATTTCTCAATTTAGGGTAATCTGAAGTGAGAATGAATAAAATATTTTTATAAGCTGACATAAAACGCCTACGTAGCTTAGAGCACGTAAACAAGGCTAAAACAATTCTGGAAATCAGAACGTCCTATTGCCAGCCGGGCGGCCCGGTGGCGGCGCCTTGTGCCCGTGATTTATAGTGTCTGCGACTTTCCCTTTATTGACTTTCCTTTCGTGTTTCGACATTTTATTTTCGTGCATTCAATTCATCTCTTAAGGGCTCTTTCTGTTGTTTATGATTGGTGTTAAATGATTTACAGTGCCCTCCAAAAGTTTGTTTAAATTATTCACATTAGACGTTGATATAGATGGAAAGGTAGACGAAGGCCAAAAAAAAAGATGGATGGTTTGTATGAGGAAAGATATTATGAAACAGAAAGGAGTAAACGATACTGTGACGTCTGACAGGGCAGAATGGAAGAAGAAAACGTGTTGCGCCGACACCAAATAGAATGGGATAAGGGAAGGAAGATTATAATTCACTTCCCACGTTACGTCGCATTACCATCCGAAATCCTACTTTCAAATGTTTGAACTGTGTATTGTAATATAATTAAATATATGTAACTACTACTTTGGATATGTTTTTTCGATCGCTTCAATAAAGGCCCCCATTTTCGCTCAGAGTGTGACATCGCCTTGCTGTCGTGAGTTTTAGGGCTACATGAATGTTAGCCGTGTGGTATCCGGCAGAGTAGAATAGAACCAACCCATTACACTCACGGGTATCGTATAAGGCGACTAATATCTGAGGCAGAACACCTTGCGCCTCCGTAGACCAGAGAATGGGCAGCAGCGTTTTCTGTTAGTCTTTCATTACTGCGATCTCCAATCCGCCTGCCAAGCGTGGAGATTACGGCAAATTCCTCCCATCATGGGGGAGGCTTATGTCCATCAATGGACGTTACGGGCTGTTGTAGTTGTATTAGAATATTTGAGGTTTCAAGAGACGCGTAAGAGTATTAATGAGGGCTATAATATGGTGAAAAAAAAACGAAAAAGTCGTAAACTCTTTTTGAAAATCGCAAAAATGTGAAAAATTCGATCAATTTTTCAGGGGCTTTTGGCATAATATCAACTGTATCTCAAAAACTAAATGTGATATCGAAAAAATGAAAAAAAGCCCTCGGGGTACTGAGTTGGGCTACATTAAAAAAAAAACCGGACCTCTGTATCACTAATAATCTAGGCAGGAAGGTGCCCTTTGTGTGGCGTAATTTCGGGGAGCGCGCTCTTTACGGTGCGGTACTGGGAGTGATTTTTGTGGAAGAAGGAATGGCAACAAAAAGCAATAGACCGTGAGTGCTGGAAAAAGGGTAGGGAGGCCTTTGCCCTGCAGTGCCACAATACAGGCTCTTATTTAATAAACGTAGGTAAATTACCTCCAGAAATGGAGAGATATCGATACGATACTAGTTAATTATGCAACTGTCGGTTTATAATAATAATAATATAAATACGGTAATAATTGATAATTGTCATTTTTTTTCATTAAAATAGTTCAAATATGAGTCAAAATAATTTTTAAATTTAACGGAAATTATTTCCTTTGACAAATCGAAATGTTGAACATACAGGATTTTTATATTTTTTTAGAGCATATTATTTTATTATATTGAGTTGGCATGAAAAATAAAATCACACAATCAATAATAGTTCACAGCGCAGAGTAGTATGTATAGACGAGAACAGTATTGACTGTTTTTTTTTTCATTTCTTACAAGATAATTTAGTAAAGACACGGTAATATTATGATACAGTAGTGTAACTCGGCCGCATGATAGAAATAAATGCCTACAGCCGCGTGGTACGTAAACATGCGTTAGGGCTGCCCGTCTCCAGCATTGTAATTACATTTGCCTACTTTCTGTTTCTATTTAGTTTTGTGATTGTAAATATCCTTTTTATATAAATAAATTAAATACTTTGTATATTGAATAGGAAGTGTTCAATAAAAATGCGTGTTGTATTTTTATTGGTAGATTTAATTAAAAAAACATGTTTTTGTTCGAAAAACAAATCGGGCTTATAAATTTGCCACCGAAAAAATAATATTTGCGCCTCGACTGAGTCGTACGAAATGCTTTATTGTTAAATTTTAAAGTATAGGCACCGAATTTTTAACACAAGCGTAAGTAGGTAGGTACCTACCGTATCATGATTCATTCAGAACCGCATATAACTAACCTATTTCACTCGTCTCAATAACTTTCCGTTACTCTATTCGCTTTATTTATTAATCCAAACACCTTTTTTTTCGTGAGATAAAAGGAAATACTTATCCATTAAAAAGACACACATTATGTACCTACCTACTAGTAAGTAAAATTATTTTATAGTCTTACCTTTCAGAGTTTCCAGGTAATTTAAAAAAACTTATGTCTGGATGCGTTATTGACGAATTCATACAACCAAAAACAGCACAATATTTCCTACTCGTCATATTAACTGATTTTTAGAGAAAAAATCGCGCGGTGTTTGTTAAAAAAACAACACACCGTCCGTTCGACACTGCGGTACAGCCGTGACTGTCTGCGCCCCAAGTGCACCCTTAGATCGAGGCGCGTAGGTAGTATAGGGAACGTGCAGGAACTATAGGTGGCAGCACTAAACGACAAAAGAGACACTATGCGGACAGTAAAGGAAACTTATGCTGTCACGCAAAATAATTATCTCTTGAAAAATATTATTTTTGATTATGTTATAAGGTATAAAACATGGGTTTCGGTCTATCAATAGTGATCGTCAGCGTAACATGAATGTTGACCAATATGAATTTTGAATGTTTCGTTTACTTTCTCTGATGAAAATTGTGGTTCATGAAAAAATGGTGGCTATAACAACTTTCTTATTTTCAACACATGTTTTAATGGAAGGGAATCCTTTATCAGCAAGAACAGTATCTCCAGGCTATAACAAATCAATCCACAATCATTTGTTATGCAATCACTATAACGCCCTCCGTAGCATTTAGATACAAAACTTAGGAAACCTCAAGGAGTGCAGCCAACTAAAAACTTTATTGTATATCCATGTTTATAATCTGAGTTCATGTGGAGACTGTTGGGGAATATTCGGTGTGAACTTCAGTGCAGTCTGGAACGCCCTCCGTAGCATTTAGATACAAAACTTGTGAAACCACAAGGAGTGCGGCTAAGTAAAAACTTATTTGTATACCAATGTTTATAATCCGAACACATGTGGACTCTTTGTTTAACTGTTGAGGAATATTCGGTGTGAACTTCAGTGCAGTCTAATCCACACCCATATTTTGTTATTAGCAATCACTAGAACGCCCTCCGTAGCATTTAGATACAAAACTTATGAAACCACAAGGAGTGCCGCCAACTAAAAACTTTATTGTATAACCATGTTTATAATCTGAGTACATGTGGACTCTTTGTGTAACTGTTGAGGAATATTCGATGTGAACTTCAGTGCAGTCTAATGTGTGTGTTCGCTGAAGTTTAAATTGTACTTGGCATGTTTGCTTGGACGGTTGATTTTGAAGGCCATTGAACTTTTTCAATGCAGAGTGTAACAAAAACAAATTGTTTTCAAATATGTTTCTTACTGCATTTATCCATTTTTTGCGTTTTTCACTTAAACATGGTATGAGAGTACTATTCTTTGGAAAGTAATAGAATTTTATTATTTTACGCTATTTGATTAATTTTCATTTTTGTGGATGTATTGGTACATCCAGAAATGCAACAATGGATTATGATTAGCTAGAATAATCATTTTCAATAATAAAATTAATTCTGTTTACTTGTTTTACATGTCAATGTCAAGTATTAATTTGGTACATGATTCGGATTGGTGACGCCAGTTGGCACCACCGTCGTTGTGCACGTTCCCTATAGCTCGCGTTTCGTCCGTTTCTATGAAGTCGGAATACTGTATCATAATACTACTGTGGTAAAGAATACAAACTTATACCTATACGTGGATTAGAAAGTTCCTTCAAGTAAAAGCATCTGCAATTTAGAAAAATAACATTGTAGCTAAAGTGACTATTTAAAAAAAAAAGCAGAATCAATATTAAAAGCAAGTGGTGTAAGACAATAATTTTTGCTCTCTGAATAATAGATCCCGACGCAGTAGAGACTCACAATGCATAATAATTGCT
Source organism: Xestia xanthographa (assembly GCA_905147715.2). Taxonomy (NCBI): domain Eukaryota; kingdom Metazoa; phylum Arthropoda; class Insecta; order Lepidoptera; family Noctuidae; genus Xestia; species Xestia xanthographa. The sequence continues at coordinate 9,429,943 of LR990655.1, forward strand.
TGGCTCCCGAAGGGTTGTGGTCATAAACTAAATAATACTTGTTAAACGCGTATTTTCCGTAAAGAAACTAAGACATCTGTTTGAGACAAAACTAACCACACGGTCCTTCCTAGTAAAATTTAGCCTGTGTTTTTTACGCAAATAAAAAAAATAAAAATAAAATCTTTTTATAAAAAAACCCAAAAGTAAAAAAGTACCCAGAAATAAGATCCATTCCAAGCCGAGTGAGTTAATGTCAAACAAAAGAACTGTTTTGCGGTGTTGTTTGTTTGCAAAAAAATATTATTTATACTACACTTGCTTAGTAAGTGTACCAATACTACCCTACTACTACTACTAGGCTTGAAAGCTGTTCATTAAACCTTCTCAAAAATCTAGGCAGTTATGTTGTATGGAATTTCATTACTGCCCTGAAAATCAGGGTAGTAATGCATTACTAACGCGTTTTGTTTTTGTTTTTTTAAGTCTTGATGACGTCATCATCATCTTCCTGCCCTTATCCCATGTTACTTGGGGTCGGCGCAACACGTTTTTTTTATATTTTCTTTTCTTTCTTTTCTTTTCTTTGCTTTTCCTTTCTTTTCTTTTCTTTTCTTTTCTTTTCTTGCTTTTCTTTTCTTTTTTCTTTTCTTGCAAGTGTAGTATAAAGCAGTATATATCACTCGAGGGTAAGTACAGATTACTAAACTCGTGTGGTTCACGGCCCTCCGCTTCGCGTCGGGCCTCAAATGCACACTCGATTAGTAATCTGTGCCTTACTCCCCTTGGTGAATAAATAGCTATTTCATCCCATCTATTCGAAAAGGACGACTTGGTTCGCCTTTAAGTGCACCCAAAGGTGGTGTTTTCTATAAGAAACTTTTAGCGGGCAGTAATGAGTTTTTAATCCTCTTTATAGATGTTCCAAATTCAAAAAGTGCGCCGCAAAGATAATTGCGGCGCACTTTTAGAATTTGGAACATCTTAGTGTTCAGCGCCGAAAGAAATCGAACGCAAATATTGTTTGAATAAAGACTGGCTGGTACGACGGCCCAGTCGCGCCGCCGCCGGCCGCCGCGCTGACTGAATAAAAAAAGAAATCAAATTAAAAACGCGCGAACTACAGACCGCGTTTTCGTCAATTTTCATGAATTGTTAGAAATTCATGGTTTTGTTTTGAAAAATGAGTTCTTCAAGTGACAGTGAATAAAAAACACAATCAAGTGAAAAATAACTTTAGATCTTCAGAAGTCGGTGACCTTTGTTTGAATTATTTAGTTTTTTTTTGTCACCGACTTCTGAAGCTAAAGTTATTTTTAACGTTTTTGTGTTTTGTGAAGTCGGTTTTATTTTTTGCAAAAAAGTTTTTTTATTATTCCATTTTTAGTTGTAATATCCTATCCAAATATTAGATATGCATTTATTTTACATGTTGAAATTAGACCACACGACTGAAGTAAAAATGTTCATAAAATGAAAACTACTGGGCCAAACTATGTTACATTTTTATAGGACCAAATGGCAACTATTCCGCATCAAACTAAAGAATAATCATTCAATCGGCTCATAAATATCAGCGTAATCGGTGTAAATACATAAAAAAAAACAGTCGAATTACCTCCTCCTTTTTGAAGTCGGTTAAATTATGAGGCGCCTTTTATTTTCTCATAGTGGGTGATGAAAAGTAGAGTGTATCACTCGGGCGCAAAATATATTTTTGGCTCGGGCGACGTACTTTGAATCCCTCGCTACGTTCAGGATTCTATTAAAGAATCCCTCGCTGCGCTCGGGATTCTACTTTAGAATCCCTCACTTCGCTCTGGATTCAAAAAAGCGCCCTCGCCGTAAAAATATTATTTTGCTCCCTTATGATACAATCTACTATTTCATCCCTTCTATTCGAATAGTGTCGTTTTGTTCCCCTTTTAGCGGGAGCAAAGTAGCTCTTTTCTCCACTAGACTTTTTAGCGGGCAGTAATGAGATTTGAATTTGGAACATGAATCGTTCATTGAAATCGAACGAAAATTGTATAAATTAGTGTTTGTAGGGTGCGGGGGTCAGCACCCGCACTGTAGAAAATATAAAATTAAGAGTTGCAGATAGTTCGCCCATAGCGTTGTCACCGCGCTCTTCTACATCAAAGGAACCTTTTCCTGAGCACCAGCCAGATACTGAGATTACAAACACTCAAAATACTGGATGACTTTTATTATCACTTTCCAAAAAAAATGGGTATATTCGGTGAATGGAGTAGAAGCTTAAGGCATACCTAGTTTTGTTTTTCTTTTTTCCACAGTTTAGAAAAGAATTGATCCATCATCAAAAAATGCTACAAATTTCAAGTAAACTTTTCATATTAGAACAAAGAAAGAGAATATAAAAAACAAAAAATGTAAAATATCTAATTTCACATCAAACGAAAAAATATATTTTCTTTTTTTATTTCGAATTAAAAAAAAAAAACTAAGTGTGGCATTTGCTTCTACTCCGTTCACCTATTATACCCATTTTATTTTGAAAGTGATAAAAATGTCATTCTGTATAAATAAATCCACAACTATATCAATCCCAAACAAAACACACACAGTGACAATATTTTTTTTTAAATTTCGCCAGTGTATTAGATATAAATATAAAGTACCTTTTTTTACATTCGTGTCATTTTTTTAATTAAACTTATTCATTAATTACTTAAAAGTGTCTCTTATTTATTTTCTCATAGAACGAGATGAAAAGTAGAGTATATGACTCGAGAGCAAACATATTTTTCACTCAGGCGATGTACTTTGAATCCCTCGCTACGCTCAGGATTCTATTTTAGAATATCTCGCTATGCTCGGGATTCTATTCTAGAATCCTTCGCTTCGCTCTGGAATCAAAATAGCGCCCTCGCCGTAAAAATACTATTTTGCTCCCTTGTCATACAATCTACTATTTTACATTACAGATTTTTTACATCGTGCATTTGAGCTCTTTTACTTCAAAGACGATACTAAATCTATTACTTTTAATCTATTAGATTAGGCATCATCGTACAAAATGAAAAGCCTGCCTATGTGCAGTTTCAATGTACCCGAAGGTCGTGCTTGAGCACGAGATCTGTGATTTTTTTATTTGTAGCTGAGTACAATTTGACAAAAAATACTATATTGGTAGAACAAAGTTTATAGTGGTCGGACTTCCATGGAACTTTTTTGTTGTGTTCCTAGAGGTGTAGCCGTGTAGAGAAAAAATAAAAAAACCGGCCAAGTGCGAGTTGAACTCGCCTGGAGAGGGTTCCGTACAATGCCAGTCTTATATTGAGTTTACCACTTTATTCTCAATTGATAGAATTCTTATAGGTTTTCCTGTAATCTACAGGCAATGAACTATATTTTTTAATTTTCAAAAGTTTTGGCTCAGTAGTTTTATAATAATAACAAAAATATATTTGAGATCCTCATAACGAGCCCTTTCATTTGATATATGACACAGTAAGGTTTGGAAAACTTCTTTTTTTAATTTCTAATTATTTATCTCCCGAAACTTACCCTTATTTAAAAAAAAAAAATACTTTGCACATCTGTGTTTGGGTTTTCACCTGGACTGGTCCAGTAGATTCAGAGCAAATTGGCTGTGACAGACGGAAGAACATACAGACAGATGCACGAGTGATCCTATAAGGGTTCCTTTTTTATTTCATTTTTTTTTTTGTACGGAACCCTAAAAAACACCACTCGAGAGTTTTTTTTTAATTTAAAATTTTATAATTGTTATCGTGAAATTGTACTAGGCATATTACTAATTGTACATTATAATTAGAAATAGTTGTTTATCATTAACTGCATGAATTTAAATAATAATAATATATGTATATTGCTGAGCTCCTAACAAGGACAGGGTCCATAATATTGTTCTTTACTGTAAGCCCTTTTGTTACACTTTTTACCAACATTGTGGAACACAATTAATATGAATCTAGGATTCCAGATGATAATGCAACGTAATAAACGCCAATAATTTCAACTGACTTTTAGAGGGCACCGTATTTATGAAGTTTATGTACAGGAAGCCACACATCAGTGGTAACTTTACACAAAAGCAGTAGATGAGCGCTGACATTTTATTTTATTGAAGCTCCGTATATCGCTAGACCAGCTCAAAGGCCAGTGTTACCCTTACACCAACGACGTGGGGTTGACAATACACACCCAGAAAATATTTTTTAGTAATTATTGCAGTTATCTGTAAACAAAAGCAGTAGGTGTAAGCTGACATTTTATTTTATTGAAGCTCCGTATATCGCTAGACCAGCTCAAGGGCCACTGTTACCCTTACACCAACGACATGGCAACACACACCCAGAAAATATTTTTTAGTAATTATTGCAGATAACTGTAAATAGAAGCAGTAGATGTAAGCTGACATTTTATTTTATTGAAGCTTCGTATATCTCTAGACCAGCTCAAGGGCCAGTGTTACCCTTACCACCAACGACGTGGGGTTGACAATACACACCCAGAAAATATTTTTTAGTAATTATTGCAGTTATCTGTAAATAAAAGCAGTAGATGTAAGCTGACATTTTATTTTATTGAAGCTTCGTATATCTCTAGACCAGCTCAAGGGCCAGTGTTACCCTTACCACCAACGACGTGGGGTTGACAATGCACACCCAGAAAATATTTTTTAGTAATTATTGCAGTTATCTGTAAATAAAAGCAGTAGATGTAAGCTGACATTTTATTTTATTGAAGCTCCGTATATCTCTAGACCAGCTCAAGGGCCAGTGTTACCCTTACCACCAACGACGTGGGGTTGACAATACTCAACCAAAAAATTTTTTTACTAATTATGTCAGTTATCGATATCTCATGATGTTAAATCACGTGTCTGTCTCCTTAATCAATATTTGCATTTATTTACAGGTATAGCACTCCGACCGTTCGGCATCTCAATAATATATCTCCTGCTGTTCTTATTAGCACCACTAATAAACATACCAGACAACAAAACATTCAAAGGTGAGAAACTGTTAAACTTAGTGCATAAACGAAGACTATCCTAGGTACAAGTACAAGGTCTTACACAAAAAGCTCTTTTATTTTCGTTAAAGAAGATCTTTTTACTATTAAATGACATAGATTTGACAAATGTACATTCTGGGGTACAGGCTCATACAATTATTGGCCATTTCACTAGCTTGAAACTGCAATTGATGGAATTGGACTTTTTGGGAAATGGACATTCTGGAAAATGGACTTTTTGAAACCGTGGAATTGGACATTCTGAACCTAGACGATCTCAGGCACCCCTAACTGAATGCCTAAATATTATTTTAGTGTTCAAACAATTAGGGGTCGCCTAGTGCTAGTGAAAACGGGCATAAAACAAGTATATCATATAGCGAGTCTAAACATACATAAAGGGTGTAAATCACCTCTTAACGAAGCCGAAGGCACTTGTTCTCCCCGTCCTTGCGATAAATTGTTTGTTCTACACCATACCTGGGTACCTTCTAGTTGCGGAAATATTGGGGGTCAAAATTCCAACTTTTTGACAAGTATTTTTTTTTAAATACAAGTTTTTAATGTAAGAGACAGAGTGTAAAAGACCTCATCACTGTACATCAAACTAAGTAACTTTACGCAAAAAATATTGCTGGGAAACAACTTTTTCTTTGGGGTGAAAAATCATGTTTTGTGGTAGAACTCAATGTAACGCACTTAAAACATTGTGCTGATGGATGGATTGAATAGTACGGGGGTCGTGGAGGTGTGAGGAGGTGTAAAAATCTTACATTGAAAACTGGTATTTAAAAAGAAACTTGTCAAAAAGTTGGAACTTCGACCCCCAATATCTCCGCAACTAGGAGGTTCCCAGGTATGGTGTAGGATAAAAAAAATGATCACAATGACGAGGAGAACAAGTGCCTTTTGGTATCGTTAAGAGGTGTTTTACACCCTTTATTTTGAGTCTCAATATGGTAGCTACTAAAGCAGTCTAGGAACGTACTAGGTAGTACTTACATCAAACCTATTTATAACCTACCATTTACTTTCCAGGATGGCGCGGTACATATTTATTATTAAATGTGCTGGTATCATTCCTGCTGCTGTTGCTGCACATCGCATGGCACACGATGCTGGCAACGGTGACACCTTACGGCGCCCTGCTCGTGCAGTATCCTATCCTCAGTCTCATAGGCCACAATCTAGGCTTCGTGTCTTATTCCGAAATCGATCCATTTAAGGCCGTCCATTATATGCTGCCCGAGGTAAATATGAATTTTATTTATGGATCAAGTGTAAATTGGAATTTATACAGAGTTAGTTTTCAATGACCAGCCAAAATTTAAAATTAAGATCTAGTTAACAAACCAAAAGTGCAAATATTATTGTCGAAAAATATAAAATATAATAATAGCATTCAATATAGATGTGACTTTGAAATAACTATCACGACCGGTAACTTCTACGACTGCAATTGATCACCAAACTTAGTAAATTGAGCACCAAATTTATTGAGGTGGTTGATGACAAACTAGTTTTGCCTAGGCCGACTTGGGGTACCCCGACACGGTTTTTTTTTTTTTTATAAACCATTCAGAAGTACCCGTCGACTGGGTCTCCCTCGACTCTGATGCAAGAGCATAACAGTTCAATTTCTGGTGGTCATGGTTTTCTAATTTCACGATGAAATGGAGATTAATTTTGGTGATTATGTACTAATTTTGGCAATGAAAAGTGTTTTTTTTGCCGTTATGCATTTTGCTAAATGCCGTGGTTCGTTAATTGTATGCCTTTATAAACAAGTAACTACGTGTTGCTAAGTAAAGTCATTACTTGAGGAATAAAATCATAGAATATAATCATAGAATTCTTCATTACGAAATGTTATTCTATAATCGAATAATGTACTTTACTTAATTAAGAATCAACGCTTGATGGTTGTTTTCCTCTGGCAACAATCAATTGTTGCATTTTGTTTCATTAAAAAACGTACACATGTAATGTAATTGTAGACTATTTTACTATAACATCGATATGACTTAAATGTTGACTTATTTATAATTCTGGTAAAATCGTGCCATCCCAAAATTGGATGTATCTCTTTACACTTGCAAGTATTAGTTTTATATAACGTAATACGTATATCATTAACTAGCTTTTGCTCACGGTTTCGGTCCCGTTATGTACGGAAATGAACCCGCGAGCGTTTTAAATGTAGCCTATGACACTCTGGGATAATATTATCTTCCTGTTAGTGAAAGAATTTTCCAAATCGGATTTGTAGCTTTGGAGATTACCCCCGTAACATTTTTACTAATATCCAAAAGTGTTTCATAAATTATATTTCTAGCAAACTTAAGAAAAACAAAAAATTACTGAAAACTGAGTTGTACAGTAAGGGCGCCTGCATAGCTATTCACAATCCTTCGATTCGATTTTCGTAATGTCAATAAAAGATAGACATACGACTTACCGAATCGAAAATCGAATCGAAGCGTTGTGAATAAGGGGCCTGAACTGTGGGGGCAATCGATTGCACCCATATTAAAATCACCAAGCCTAAAGGTATTGTTCATAAAGATCAGCATCAGAACATAAAAGGCTATTTTTCATTAAATGTGCAAGGGGCTGGTGACCCTAATAGTAGGGGGTAATCTCCGGAGCTCAGATCCGATTACGAAAATTCTTTCACTAACAGGAAGCTACATTATCCAGAGTGTCATAGGCTATATTTAAAACGCCCGTGGGTTAATTTCCATACATAACGGGAGCGAAGCCGCGAGCAAAAGCTAGTTAACCGTTTAACCGCCAGAGCGGAAACGCACACGCGTTCCCTCTACGCCAAACCACAAATTCTTTTGTCACATATTTGTGTCGTCGTCGCGTACAGGGCACGCGCTTGCTTGTCACGTATATGTGACAGTGGCGGTCAAAAGGTTTGATATATTACGTTATAGAAACAAATACAAGTGTAAAGAGATACATCCAATTTTGGTATGGCATGATTTTAACAGAATTATAAAGTAAGTCGTCAACATTTAAGACATATTATCGATGTAAGTATTGTAAAATAATCTACATCACACGTAATGTCGAGAGACAGACTATAACATAACTAACATTAAAATTTACGGTTCTAACTTCAAGCAATTACTAAAGTACAGAATAAAAATCGTTACTTCAAGTAATTACTTTTACTCAAGTAATCACTTTGACTTGTTTATACAGGGTTCGTTTTCAATGACCAGCCAAAATTTAAAATTAAGATCTAGATGTCAAACCAAAAGTGCATTTTAAATATTTTTGCCGGAAAAATAGAAATGTTGTTTTTTTTTTTCATTAAGGTGAATGCTTCGACCAGCCCGCGAAATTCAAATTTTCTTACGTTTTTGGCAAATTGCAAGCCAGTGCAAGGTTGTATGTTGATTAAAATATTGGACGCGATTGTAAGACGTATGTAGTTACAGAATTATAATCATCAAAACCATCAATACAACCCTCCAAGTTCATAAAGGTCTAGCAATGACTTTGACCTTGAAAAAATCGTTTCTCGACCTTTATGAACTTGGAGGGTTGTATTGATGGTTTTGATGATAATAATTCTGTAACTACATACGTCTTACAATCGCGTCCAATATTTTAATCAACATACAACCTAGCACTGGCCTGCAATTTGCCAAAAACGTAAGAAAATTTGAATTTCGCGGGCTACCCTGGAGCATCAGCCTTAAATCGAAAATATTATCGATTCTAAACCATCTCTGAAGATTTGGCCAGTTATTGGAAGCTAACCCTGTAGATACGGGTGTAATAGTCAACAGTGCGTCTGCCGAGCATGAGGTCTTGGGTCCTGGGTTCGATTCCTAGGTCGGGCAAAGTGTTACTTATTGGGTTTTTCCACCAGGAAGTTCTCAGTAGGAGCCACGGACTCTGAACTTTTGCCCTTAGGAATTTCAGGCGTTATATTGTATGTAAAATAAAGTTGATAGGAATTGTTATGTTTTGGGGCTCTGCGCTGTACCTCCTTTTTTACTACACTTTTAATTTAGGTCTTTCTTTTCCTTTCTTTCGTGCTCTTCGGGCATATTATTCGTTGTTTAAAAAATAGTTTATTTAAATAATGATTAATTGTTACATTAATTTCAGGTTATAAGCACCACATCGTCGCTGCTAGTGTATTACGTAGTCAAAAGATTGCTATTAGGTCCATCAGCAGATCCAGGGCAGCAACCAGAAACTAAATATCAGCGTTATCCACTTGTGACAAGTGCAGGTAAACAACTAAACAAACTTATTTTCGACCTTTAATTAAGGGGACTACAGGAGCTAAACGCGAGTTTTATAATGCAAAAAAGCATATGGATTCACTGCAATAAATAAAACCAGAAAAATAGATGATATTCTTCAGAATATATGCTAGTATGATAGTGTTTTGAAAACATAATACAACTAATTTTACTCGATAAAAAATAATATTACTTCTCTCTTAACTTGTCTCTAAAAATTGCTTATAACGAGTAAAAACCATACTAAATAAAATACATGTAATCATTCTGATTTTTTGGAAAATAATTCTAGAAGCAACACTCATTTCGCACTATTAGGCCCGCAGTGACTGACGTAACAACCACTTTGTAGTCAAGCTGATTAGAACTTTATTCTAACCGCATTTCAAACGAAGTTTGAACCACCACAAATAGAGTTGCTAATTTAGCTCCTGTAGTCTCCTTAAGCCAAAGAGAAACTTTTGGCTTGCCTGGTCTGTTTCTACCAAAGCACCCAAAGATTCCTCTGATCGTGGAACAACCGCCACGTCATATCGCTCTTTTATCCACACTTTGAAACAAGAAATAATAATTCCGTTACTATTTTATTACTTACTGACAGGAATGATACAATTCTTATTTCTATTCAAAAACTTTATTAAGCTCGCCCATTTTTGTTTTCAGGGAAATATTTATGCTTGATCCTGATAATGTTCTCCGGTATAATGCGTCCGAGCGTAACGTCTGGGATCTACTACCTCATGTTCATGGGTTCGGCGACGGCCTGGGCACTGGGCCAGCCTCTCAGCAAGGGCTTTGCGGTGGTATGCCGCTGCGTCATGGCCATCATGGCCGTCCACGTCGTCGTGGAGTTAGTTTACCAGTGCTCTGTGCTAGAGGAACTGTATCCACCAGATAAAGAATTTGCTAGGTAAGGACGATATAATCTTTCCTTTTTATGAGCCTGTCGTATGTAGATGTTTGACAGACGTTCGGAAGTCAGAGCACAAATGTCTGGCAACCAGTCTTACCAAGAGGACGTATCGTAGTTGCTGCCAGTTAAGATCGCAATAGCGGTCATTGCCCTTTCCCTAATATCTCTTCGTACCGAACCAAAACAAATGAACTATGTATCGTTTTTAGCAGGACCTGCTACCTGCCATCGCATTCGTGATACAGGGTTTTTTTTATTGTTTCTCATACAATTGTTCTACAGCACAAAATTGAGGCAGCCCCTTTAAGTTATAAGGATACTTGTGTCGGGGTTTATCTATGTGGGGGGGTAATCCTAGTACGAGTGCCAAAAGACAACTACGAACAATAAGATTATTATATTTTTATTTTTCATAATGAAAAATGTTGAAGATCATGATACATGTCGATTCAAGACTTGAACAGGCTTATTTTTGGATTTCAAAGTTAAGAACTTTATTATATGTAGGTGGGTCAATGACCGCTATTGCGATCTTAACTGGCAGCAACTATATGTATAGTGTGTACCTGGGTTGTGGATGTGGAGGTCAGATAGAGTAGTATTTTAAAATACTGTATGCTGCTGCATTCCGTTAGACTGGAAGCTGACCCCAACAGAGTTTTTGGACCTTATTCTTTACTTAACTTTTGCATACGTAGACCTTCAGTTTAGGTCATAGTCTACTTGTGTGCACAATTTTAGTCTTCATCTGAAATACGTGATTGAGTTACAAACATCCAAATGTTCAACAACAACAGCCCATAACGTCCACTGCTGGACATAAGCCTCTCCCATGATGGGAGGAATTTGCCGTAATCTCCACGCTTGGCAGGCGGATTGGAGATCGCAGTGATGAAAGACTAACAGAAAACGCTGCTGCCCATTCTCAGGTCTACGGAGGCGCAAGGTGTTCTGCCTCAGACATTAGTCGCCTTATACGACACCCGTGAGTGTAATGGGTTGGTTCTATTCTACTCTGCCGGATCACGGCTAGTCCAAATGTTCACATCTAATAAATTTACATAGTATGATATGCAGTGATAGGAATAGGTAGTGCTTATTAGCCTAAACTTCGAAGAACAGAGACAAGAATCGGAGACTTCCTTAAACTATATTTTTTTCCGGGACATCACGTAAGTACTTCAAAAATTAATGTTTTTTGGAATAAGTAATTGGTCTATGTTTACCTAAAGTTTGCGACTAGACATAACATAACACAGTCGTTACAACCATCAAAATTTCTGAAAGTTTTCTTTTTAAGAACATTTTGGAAACGACTTCTTCATCATAAACTATGATACGCTCTCTTAGGTACGCACTCTTAGAATTTACAAAAAAAAACTCGCCGTGGTCGCATAATAAAATATAGTCTAAGGAAGTCTCCGATTCTTTTCTCTGTTCTTCTTCGAAGTTTAGGCTAATAAGCACTACCTATTCCTATCACTGATGATATGTATAAGAGAGTAAATCAACAATTAAATTTTCAGGTACTTTGGCCTAACAAAATTAGTAGTTATCAACGCCACAAATCCGTCACTTTTTACGTACGAAGTAGCAGATGACAGTATGTGGGCAACATTAGCGAGTCCTTTTGTCATACTACTCACTTATTTCGTCCTCGCACTTGAGACCCGACAACTGTTCAAACCCAAGGTATGTACGTTTGCATATTAATGTAGTAATTTAGTACTGTGATTTAATAACAATGATGACCTTGACTAACCCAAAGACTACCAACTGTATGCTTTTTAAATAACCTGAGATGGTTGGATTAGATGGTTACTTTAAAATTATATTTCTTAAGCAAAAACATATGTACAGTACTCCCAAATTAATAATGCGCATGCAAATCTTCGCTAATTGTCGTATTCCCGGAAACACCCGAATCATTGAATCGAAGAGAGCCTTATACAATGCACTTGCATTTTGCACCTTGTTCGAAAGAAACAGGAGTCAATGTCATATGTCAAATCATGTGAAACAATTGAAAAAAATTCGGGCGGTCGGCGGCTGTCGCCGTTCAGTCAAAGGTCCGTCAGTCGTCTTTATATATTGGCGGTGACTGCACGTGTTCTCTCTGTGTGGAATTATATAGAGCTGCTATTACACACCCTTCTTGGTTTTGTTTTCAAAGGTGAATTTAATTTCAACTTTAATTATCTTACTCAAATTGAAATAGTGTTTTTTTTTTTTTTGTAATTGTAATATTATTCTGGAATTATCAGTGCTGTAAATACTTTTGAACTGAGATTTTAATGATTAGATTTTAATGTAAACCTGTGTTTGAAAACCATTTTTTCTTCTTCTAATATAAACCTTGTGTTATTTAAACCTTCTTTTCTTCCATCAATACACCAGCTTCAGTATGAAGAAGTAAATCAATTCAACAAAGATTGTAGCATATTCGCAATCGTGTCGTTTTCCTCGCTATTTACTTACATCGAATTATCGAATCAATTTCGTTACTGATAAATCAATATTTATCTCTTTTAGCACAAAACACATAATTCTACTAAATTATGCATGAAGAAAATGCACTTAACCACTCTATATACATATCGTCTTCCGACGCTCGGGGAATACGACCGTTGCCGAACAGTGACGAAGATTTCTATGCGCATTATTAATTTGGGAGTACTGTATACAGGTTGAAATTTTCAAGAGGGCGTGAATGGCCAAATCGATAGTGTTTGATTCCTGGCTAGGAATATTGATTTTTCAGAAATCCAATGATGTAGTTTTAGTTTTCATCAAAATCGGACTTCGGAGCATTTTTCACTATTCCTCGTAGTCTTGGATTTAGCCATTCACGCCCACTTTAAAAATTACACCTATAAAGGAATCTATAAAGCCTACTAACTATTGTAAATTCGTCTATGCCTTTTGTAATCCTAATCAACACTAATTAAAAAATATTAAAAAACAATGACAGAGGCTTCGCATTGAGTTACAGCTCAAGCAAGACTTGAAGGTTATTTTTTCTAATAATTGTATCATCGAATCATCAATAAAATAACTAGAGCCAAGTCAAATAACAGTCTGTAGCAATATTGTATATTTCCTGTGCTATCATACTGGGAATTTAGGCGAAAAAAAAGAGCGCCCTTTCCGGCTTAGAAGATGGCAAGGTGAATGGTTCCCTGACACGTGGTATACCCTTCCATCGTGGCAGTCGAGTACTCACGCGGGACAAGTGGAAAAACGCTACTAAAAAAGTTCGAGTAAGCTTACGACAATTATTCACGGGTCCCTACTTATTCATTATTTGCACACAATATTTTTTTGTCGTAGTTAGTTCTAACATCGATTCTGAATACAAGTGTAAAGTTTCTATTTTTTTTTTTCGGATGGGAAATCATCAACTGACTCCTCCTGCTCTGGGCGGAGCAGGAGGGAGTGTCAGACTTTTACTGACTAAAACCCATCCATGTTCCTTCATCGCCCTTTGTGTTCCGGGGCCACGGTATCTCTTTCGAACAGTCCCGCAGCGGCTTATTTAGATCCTGACATGCTAATGAATTCAGTGTATTTGCTAAATTAGTTAGCGAACACACAACAGTTTCTGTTATTTAAACAGTAGCTATTTGCATCACTTGTATTTAGGTTCAAGCAATCATTATGTTTATATTTTAAATGTGATTCGTATTTTTAAGTAGTTCTTTTCTTGTTCGTACCTTTCTCACTTCGGTAGAGCACTAAAAACTTTGACCACATTGTATATTATTGACTTCCCTTCATAGTTAGTTCAGTATGTCATAATGTTTATAACTGCATGGCACGTTTTTGTAGATAATTTGTAGATAAAAACTTACCTTAAAATTGTTTTATTTTTTTTAATCCCACACTGAGGACCAGGCATGCTTCTGTTGGACCCAGGACTGGAATTTAATTTTCTTTTAGCTTGGCACTTAAAATATTTTGTTTTTTTTTGCAACCAGCTTTCATTCTTTTATAGGTATCAATTCCATACATAAAAACTCAAGCACACCACACTGAGCCCAGCGAGACTGATCCTGTAGGTATCTTCTTTTGTTTTATTTGTGTTTTGTATGTGAAACCTTGTATGCATCCGAGCCAAGAAATTTCTTGCTTTAAAAAGTTGCAACAAACAAAACTTATCCTGCGTGCCTAAAATGGCCACTTTAGCAGAATCAAAACAAGAATCACGTTAAAAATTGTAAATTCTTAAAATAGACTTTAAAGTCCATTTTAAGAATTTTAAATTTTTAACGTGATTCATATTACGATTCTGCTAAAGAGGCCATTTTAGACCCCTGTTCTTTTGTATTTTTTGCCTAAAGCATTTGAAGTTGATAACATTATTCCCGTAGATATTTCTTGATTCGGATTCAGATGGCAAAACTTATTAGAACTGGAAATAACCTGTGTATTAGAGAACAATGATATTCTTGGTTATCATATTTAACCAGCTCACCTACCTAACACGCTACTTGTGCACATTCGCTTATACTGTTGTGTTGTGTGTTATCACGTAGTCTGTGTGCACTGCATGCTTTATATGTCATTCATTGTTTGTTTATCCACCGCTACAATGTATAATTTTTCAGTATCTTTTTCTATAGTAGGTAAGTATGCAGTGTACCAGAAATGTGTGGTCAGTTTTATGGTCTGAATCACACCCTGAAATATGACCATACCTTTTTGCTACACGCTGTTTGATTTATATTACACCGAAAATAGCATAGCACTTAAAAAAAACAGACATTACAGATCATTAAACATCTTATTAGTCTCTTTACCGTACATCTGGCAAAGCACAAGAAATTCTACCGTGCTTTAGTGGAATAGGAGAAGGCCTATGACACTATGTGGAGAGAAGCAGTAGTCGACACTATCCATGTATGGTGAGGATAGGTGCAAGGTTGTGTGACTACCAGTCGATGTCTAGAACCCCAATAGGGACTATGCACGTAATTTTTTCTTCACTTAAATCAATAAAATACAGTACTATCAACCCAAGAAATGTATTAAAAGTTAAAAGTGCAACTAATACTTGTTGCTTAAAAACAATATTAAACTCCTGCAATTTTCTATGACAGTTCAAACGTCCGTAGCTCTCGCGGCCATGATGTGACGTCATTTACCACAATCTGCCTTGTTTACATCTAATTTTTTGCCCTTAATAGAATAATTTGACTAATAATAATTGTATATGCTCTAGTCAAGTAAAAATTTCAATAACAATATTATAATAAATTCTTAGCACTTTTCAAATAAAAGTGTTTTTTTGACACATAGACTTTGACGTCACTACCGGCGTTATCGAGAACGACGCGTTTTGAGAGTAGGTATGTTCCGTTTCACCAAAAACATGCTACTTATTACAGTAAATTGTAAAATAAGTGATGTATTAGCAACTTAAACAAGTGTACCACAATGTTTTTATAGACCTGACAAGGCATTTTAAATAAATAAAAAGAGTTTTGTATTTCATGCATATTACCTATTGGCTGTTCACAATGGTGTGCTGGTGTCAACACTTATGTATGGAAGTGAATGTTGAGTGTGGTAAAAGAGACATAGGAAATGAATTCCTTACGAAGAATAGTGGAACTTTGATGATAAATAGAATGATCTGAAACGATAATGATTAAAAAAACTACTGACATCTGTTTTGACACTTTTATTCACGTGCAGCTAATACGCGTGAATTCATCGAAACGAAGGTCAGTTGATCCGACCACGTCCAGTGCGAGACAGCTGCGACAAGACTCCACGGGTTCGGTCGTTCTTCAGGACACAGGTTAACCTCCTTTATTAATTACTATAGTTGCTGCTAGTTAAGATGTCAATAGCGGTCATTGCCCTTTCCCTAATATCTCTTCGAACGAACCATTAGAAAAAATATTGAAGATCCGATAGATGACGATTCAAGATTTGAACGGGCTTATTTTTGGTTTTTAAAGGTAAACACTTTAATAAACGTATGTTAGTCAATGACCGCTATTGACATCTTAACTGGCAGTAACTATAGCTGTGCCCAGCATGCGTTGCAATGCCAAATCAGAGATAACTAAAATCGGTCCAGCCGTTTTTGAGTTATAAATGGTGTAACTAACTCGACATCAGTCTTTTAGGTAGATTTGTGTTGTAAAAGTAAAAAATATCAATTGAATGTTAATAAACTGATAACAATTACTATCAACCAGATATTTGATAATCTATTTTTTATTAGGATTTATTCGTTAAAAAAGTGTAATTATTGGTTTGATAAATTACACCAGTTTACATTTTTTTTTGTCTTGGATTTATTTCGTACCTTTTAGTCATACAACGAAAAAAAAATCGGACTTCAGAATTTTGTTATGCATTAAAAGTCCATGTGTGTATCTTATAAACAAATATAATCCTCTATATGCTTATAGGATACACACATGGATTTCATCTCGTTTACAAAACATTGTAAACTGGTGTTATTACTTACTGGTGTAACACTGTTCACAAACATGATATGACTTATATGACGTTTTGACTCATACGAAACTTGTTTGTATAATACCAGATATCGAATACAAGTTTAATTCGTGGCCGCTATTCTGAAAATAAAATAAAATGGCGGAAGTTAGGCAGGCCAAATTATTGAAACCCCTTTCCTTCTTACCAACAAATAAACATTTATTGAATACTTTTTATTACAGAGTCAACCGCTGGAATAGATTCTGAACCTACCTTGATTGATGACATTATTATGGCGATAGTCGACTTCTTCCAAGTTCTAATCAGGTCAGTATCAAAGAATAAATTATTGCATGATACATTTACGCTGTATGTTTGTCAAGACTATACTATTCGTTGTGTGAGCAGGGCATTCACTTGCAGACCGCACCAATAGGGAATATGCATGTAATTTTTTCTTCACGTAAATCAATAAAATACAGTAATATTAACCCAAGAAAAGTATTAAAAGTTAAGTTCAACTAGTGCTTGGCGCTCAAAAATAATATTAAACTCCTGCAATTTTCTATGACAGTTTAAACGTCCGTGACTGTCGCGGCCATGATGTGACGTCATTTACCTCAATCTGCCTTGTTTAAATCAAATTTTTTGGCCTTATTATAATAATTTTACTAATTGTATGTGCTTAATTCAAGCAAAAATTGCGATAACGATATTATAATAAAATCTTAGTGAAACTTTAACTACTTTTCAAATAAAAGTTTTTGTTTGACATAGACTTTGGCGTCACTACCGGCGTTATCGAGGACGAAGCGTTTTGAGAGCGCGTTCCGTTTTACATGCTACATAAAACAATAAATTGTAAAATCAGTGATGTTTTAACTGCACTGTTGTAACCACAGTGTTTTTGTGCGCCAATACAAGGCATTTTTAATAATTAAAAAGAGTTTTGTGTTTCTTGCATATTCCCTATTCCTTAGTGCCATGTTGTCCTCAAGGAAGAAAGCACTCAAGAGCACTTAGATCAGTGTGTCACTTAGATCACTCTGGTTCCAACGTCGTCAAATGTATTTATACTAAAAACCTCAGCCTAACCCCTTTGAGGAACACATGAGGTTTGTTATGTGTTTAAGGGGCTGACAACACCTAATTTGTTGAAATTGATGTTATTTAAGCAGTTTTTTTAAGAAAAACTATTTGTTCTAGCACGGCAAAAAAAAAAAAAATGTTAATATTGATCATATTTCAAAGACCTTGGACGGACTCGATACATATTTCGACGAAATCGGCTCGATAGAAAATAATTATATTGCAAAGATTGGTCTTAAAATCATCATTAACGGTCCTATGTCTTTATTTTTTTGACGTATGGGCCTGCAATTAAAAACATGAAGTCATATTCATACCTAAACCGCTAACGAGTCATATTTCACAAATAATTCATACTTTTTTTATATCAATATTTATTCATTATTTTCTTCTAAAACCTGGCCGCCCAGTAATAGTGACGTCTCGTTTTCTCCCATACGAATAGACAGTGTGCGCGATTTTGGTGTTAACAGCGCCTTAAATATAAATATATATTTTCAGGTCATCCTACATAGCTACGACGATCACGATGATGGCTTGGAGTATAATGTACCATTCGTGGCTGACGTTCGTGTTCCTAATGTGGGCAAACGTGGTGTGGCTGTGCCACGACCAACGAGGGTTCATGCTCAAGACAAGTCCCGTACTAGTCCTCTACGCCATGCTGTTGCTCATCGCAGAGTACATATACAGTATGAATCTTCTCGAGAGTGAGCTGCCTAGTAATTTCGAGGTTAGTAAGTTATCAAGGAATACCAAACTGTTTATTAAGCACGTACAAATTTACAAGGAAATATAAACCGGTGCGTGTTGGACTATGCACATTGTGGGGTTCCGTCGTTGCCTATCAAAATATGCGGACACTTCCTACGGTCCGATTTGCCTCCGAACGTTATTTTTTATTATAATACTAAATATAATATATTATATTATTTATATTATAAATATAATATAATAAAAAACAAACTTACTTTAACTTAAAACAACTAACTTACTTGCAGTTGAAAAACCTGTGCTCCAGATCTGGCAGTTTGATTAGGTTTATCCGTAACAGCCGGTAGTCGGCGTTTGGTCGCGATTCTTGCCAGCTTTGTTCTAACAGAGCACGTGACGCAGCTGATATGATTATTTATGTTTTTCAGCACGTGAATCTCCAGCAGATAGGTCTGGGCCGCTTGGTACCACCATCGTGCATACCGCTGGTGATCAAGTCGCTGTTCACGTGCATGTTCTGGGTGACTCTGAGGCAGCGCGTGCAGGACATACGCCAGCGCCGGAAGTCAGCTGTCATCGCGGACATGGCGGCACCTTTGCAACTCACCGCATCCACTGCAGCTAGTGGTGAATATTTAAACGTCTTTATGCTTCAACTGGCTTAGTGATCTAACATAATATTATACAAATTATATCTTAGACACTATATAGTGACCATACAGGGTTTGTTATCAATGACCGGCCAAATTTTCAGAAATGGTTTAGAATCGATAATATTTTCGATATAATGAAAAAAAAAACAACATTTTTTTTTAAATAAAATTTCAGTCCTGTCCACCACTAAAAAGTAAAAGTGTGGATATTACAACAGCACAATTCAGTTCAACAGCCTGCAGGTAGGAGAGGAGGGGAGGGGAGGGGGGGGGGGGGGGTGCAGGTAGCTGTTAGCACTCACACACATTTGGCGGTGCATGCACGCACACAAGAGTGCATTGATTGATTCCCACCAGGTTTATGATTTAGGAAATTTTTAGAACACTTTCAAATGAATTATTTTTTTTTTATTTACGACAATAATATTTAAAATGTACTTTTGGTGTGATATCTAGATCTTAATTTTAAATTTTGGCTGGTCATTGAAAACCCTGTATTGGTTAGCTGATCTTAAATTCAAATCCAAAAGAGGCTTGACCATTCTATAATATCTGAGATATAGTCGCCAAATACAGGATGTAAAAAGAAAGACCAATCACAAAGCGGCCGTTTACGCATCAAGTCATATTGTACAAAAATAATAAATAACAGGGAACTTATATTTGTAGCGCGCAATGTTACGTAAAATATTGTATGTGCAGCGTAAGCATATGGATATTAATTTTTTACACAGGTTTTCATAAAAAAGGTCATAAAAAGCTGAATTTTCGACCTTCAGTATCTCCTTTGCGAAGGAACACACGGTCACAACGATGGGAAGATTCTCCAAATCTTTTTATTACTTTTAAAACCAACAAAATTATCGATTCTATTTTTGTCTTATAAAAATATAATGCATTGTTTTCTATTTTATCACTACCCTGGGACAGGTCTCATGGTGAACGGTAATCGAATGACTATAAACTACACACTTCACTTTAAAGAATGGGATTACAAATTACGGCTATCAAGAACAAAACGTATTATAATAAAATGCACCATGATTTTTAATCCCATTCTATAAGAAATCGTTTCCCACATTTGATTACGTTTTGTTTTCTTCATTTCAGCTGAATCTCTCTTAAGTCGTTTTGATACGATCAGAGTATGGTCGGACTAAGTGGACTCGGATATCTACTCGTACGCAACTCGTATTGAGGCAACCCATAATCCTAGCGCACTCTGTTGGGTTGGTATGGGTTGCCACAATACGAGTTGCGTCCGAGACCTACTCACAATTCGAGTCCACTCGCTCCAAGCATACTCTGATCGTTTCAACGCGGCTTTAACTGCTTAGCACTCTAAAATATTTTAAATATAATTTTATGGTAATTATATAGTTCACATTTTTGCTACCAATAAAAAACTGCAACTCTTTTTTATTTCGAATTGAGTCTGACTCATGAATACAAGTATCTATGTATGATTCGGTACACAGGTTGAGTTTTTAAGATAGAAACTCAGAACGCAACGAACAAAGACTATGAGTACCTACCTAAAGACTGAGCTTTTTTTTCCAAAATTGCTCGTCTTATCGGCTCTATTAAAGAAAGACTAACAACCAGTCTTACCAAGAGGTATCTTATTCCCCAGTACTAACTGGGTTGTGGAGGTCAGATAGGCAGTCGCTTCATGTAAAATACTGATATTCAGCTGCATGCGGTTAGACTGGAAGCCGACCCTAACATAGATGGGAAAAGGCTAGGCTGATGGTGATATCGGCTCTATTAATAATACCTAATAATTCCTTGAGAAGTTCTAAAGCTTTATAGAACGCTCGTCATTTAACATTTTTTTAACAATTATTTAAAACTTTATGCACGTAATGTAAAAAAACACTACAAAGGCGTTTTCTACCAGTCTACCTTAGTTTACCCGGTATGTTCCCAGACGTTCCCAAAGGGAACAGAACAATGGCTTTTTAATTGTGTCTGTAATTACGGCTCGGAAGAGGAACATTATGTAACAGCTAAGTTCATATCAAGCGCCAAAAAGATGTTTCGTCGCATTTTATATGCGCCCATAGTTATTTTATTAATTGTTTGAAATAAAGAGCGTTCTATAAGCTTTCATGAGATGAAATAAATATCATGAATGACTGAACGGTTTTAAGCTTTTGTTCAAAAGGTCATTTATTGGAGTTATTGGAGTTGTGGAGTGCCGTCTCAAAAACTCAATCTGTGTAATACGTATTTCAACTCTTTTGATGAATTTGTACTGACAGTTACAACGTTTTAGCACTCCCTTATATATTGTAACATTCAATCAAAAGTTCAAACAAGTTTATAGGTTTGCTAGACCTATTTCCTACGCAAAATATCTCGAAGTGACTAAAGACCTCGAAGTGGGTTTCAAGTCAAATCATCAAATAATAAAGCCACACTTTAGAAGGCTGTTGTCTGGAAGAAATACGTAGTACGGTCGAACAAGCTATGTGGTTTACAGTTTAACCAACAAATTACATTGTAAAATGTAAACCAAATAGCTTGTTCGACCGTACCTCCGTCAGAAATGTAACCATGCATTGTTTCAATGTCAACCTTGATCAATAAACTTATAACAATGTCGGTAGTTCTGGCCACGCGGGAGGAAGAAATGAAACGTTCTCGTCTGATGCGCGCTCTGGGCGAAAAGTTGCGATCGCTGTGCGCCCACTACTGGATCTACGTCGTGGTCATCATGCTGTTCATTATCGGCATCTCCGGCAAGCGCATGACCATCTTCCGGATCATTTACATGTTCCTCTTCCTCGCGTTCATACTCATGTTCCAGGTAAAAACTACACAAATAGGTTATGATAACAAAAAACATTTTTGATGTAAAATTCTCCATATGGTATGTATGGACGATGGTATGATTGTTTCAAATTTAATGGGGAGGCTAACTGTGGAAGTAATCGCGTTAGCATAGTTGGTACCCAAACATCGTCATTGGTAGAAAATGTGGTAATGTCATTCTAAATTTCAAAATAGCTTAACCTCATTGTTAAGATTGAGACCAACTATGGTGGCGCCATCTGAGATTTACTTTGCCTGACTTATGGAGGCGAAACTTATAAAGGTATTATTTTTACGTTAATTAAATCTTTATATATTTGGTAGCACAAAAGGACTCTTAATGTATTAACACTTCAATACCCGCAATTACAGACACAATTAAAATAACAATGCACCGTGCCTCTGGAGGCACGGCCGGGAGCATACGGGTTAAATTAAAAGTATAATTATTCCAATAACTTTTTAGTTTCAAATTATATTTGTATTCAACGTTGAACTCGCATCCGTACCTATTCACCCCGTTTTACGGTATTTCAATGGCCACAACGTAAAAATAATACGAAAGTTAAGTTTCGCCTCGATAAGTCCCATAATCACCCATTTTAATTTACCGATTTTTGGAACACAGTTTATAGTGGTTGGATTTATTGAGTTCCTAGAGGGGTGGAGAAGAAAGTTAAAAAAAAAAATTTCGACGCTCGCAACTTTCTTTTTTGAATTTTCATTGAAATATTTTTTTTCGTTTATAAATAACTTCGAATTCGGCGAATTCATATTGTAGCGTAATAGTGTGACCTACGTGCGTCCATTAAACGCTAATTTGGTCTGTTTCTTTGTTCATTGTTGTCGATTTAATGTATATTTCAAGTATTTTTGAAAATTTCCTATTTTCTGCAATTATTTCTAAAATATCGAATTTTAAGACTTAGATTTCTTTTGAAATTGGTAACTGATGCTTTTTCACAGATAACTGGATCAGAAATTATTAATGAAGACCACTTTCATGAGTGTGGTGACTTAAAATTCATTCGGAAATGTTAGAAAATCGTGGTTAATGAAAGCATTTTTTTTTCCAAATGCTGCTATGAAACTCAATGTGCAAATTATTATCATAATCCTCATTTTATTAGCTATCTAACGAGGTATAATAACTAGATAAATATTTAAGGATACTTGTTAAATATTGGTTACTGCTGAAAAAGTAAATCATGACAAAAGGGCCTCTATCGCTATGAAGTGGGAGTGGTATCGGTATCGGTATTGATATTAAATTGCGCGCAGAGACCCAAGCTTGCAACTTATCTCAGATAGAAATCGTGAGAAATGGTTACGTTATAATAACGATAATTTTTGTAAATTTACCAGCGCACAGACAGGTATTTGGCTCTAAAAGTCGGACAAAAATATTTTTTGCGTTTTATAGTATTATTAAAGTATTTCGTTCTATTTAGAGGTATAATAGAATAAAAAAAAAGACATACACTATTCTTAACAAATTTTATTTCTAATTTTCATCATCTCCAGAGTCATTTTCAATACTAATATTGCAAATATCATTTTCCTCCAAAAGATTCATGATATCCGCTGATTTATGTTTAGCGTTCCTCATTCCCGTCAGCAATGGGTCTGATGTCAAGAGCAACCTATTTAAAACGTCAGTGTTCATAGAAATAACAACATATGGTTTTTTGAGTCCATGCAAAAAAAAAATTGCCAAAAATAGAGGGGTGTGTTGGGGTGACTGTTTTACGTGTTTTAGAATACTAGAGAGTCTATTCTAAAACAATCCATATAAATTTTTACATAGAAATACTCAGAAATACTTTAAAACGATTAAAGATTTTTTGTAATGCATATTTTATAGGACTTTTTAAGAATTATTTACTGATGGAGCTAAAGGTACAAAAACTCCCTCGTTTCATAACAAAACTAAATAAAATAATAAGTACATACCTGGTTGTGTAAGATCCATAGTAGAAATTCACAAGAAATTGACTTTTTCACCATAAATTTAATATTTGAAAACAATGAAATATGAGCGTATCGAATAATTGCACGACCACGGCAAGCGAACGGTAATTTCCGACTGAGCGCATGGAGCGGGGGAAAGGCCCTAGCGCGTCGGGTTCACGCTGTTGGTAGGAGGGGATATCATTGTATTTCGAGGAATAATAAAAAACGGCTTCTAACTAAAACAAAAAATATGGATTTCGCCCGACTTTTAGGGTCAAATACCTGTCTGTGCAGCGGCCCCATTACACCTATGTCAGCAATAATCAACCTTTATCGAGTACCACCAATTTTTTTTTTAGTTTTTGTTATCTATGGATAGCAGACATAATAAGGATATTTTGAGGATAATATTTACATTGACCTTCATAGAAATATTTTGAGAAAAATGGCCTTCTTTACTTTTATATAGACGATTTGCTGATAATTGTGAATACATTTTTAGTCACTTTACTCGTAAACATAGTTTTCTTCAATATTTTTACATCCAATTATCTGTGAAAAAGTATCAGTCACCAATTTCAAAAAAAGAAATCTTGGTCTTAAAATTCAACAATTTAAAAATAATTGCAGAAAATAGAACATTTTCAAAAAAGACTTGAAATATTGCATTACATCGACTACTTAGCATTCAATGGGTGCACACAGGTCACACCATTACGCTACAATATGAATTCATCGAATTTGAAGTTATAAACGAAAAAAAAATATTCCAAAGAAAATTAAATTAAAAAAAAAAAAGTCGCGGACGGCGAAATTTTTTTTTTAACTTTCTTCTCCACTCCTCTAGAAACTCAATAAAAAAGTCCCATTAAAATCCGACCTCTATAAACTTCCTTCCACCTTTTGAGTATTTTATGTCTAATTGAATTGCACTTGGCTAGTAGATGACACATCAATCAATTGAGATACTTTTTAAGAGCTGTCAAAACGCGGTTATCTCATAGATTTTGTATGGCAATAGCAAACTGTGATGTCACTGTTTATTCAACTCAATTACTAAACTATTTATTGATTTCAAAGGAACTAAAAATCGAATTTGGCAATTAATTGAAAATAAATCGGATTTTCAGTCCCAAAATAGTGTTTTTTTTAGAAATAGGGGTTTTGGAATTATTTTTTTATGGTGGCATCTACCCTATTGTCGTAATACATATCTTAAAAAAATACCTTTACTTGTTAGGTACTGCTGTTTCTGAGTCTTTTAAGTAAAGTAGTAGTAGTAAATAAAAATAAAACTCTTTTGTTTCCAGATAAGTTGGTATTGGTGGCGCAAATTAATCTACATGTTTTGGATAGTGGTCATCGTATATTCGATGATAAATCTTATTCTTATATACATTTATCAGTTCGATAACTTTTCGAAGATTATAGAACAGTATTTATTGATCAGTGAGAGTTTGTAAGTAAAATCAATGAATGAAATTTAAAAAATAACTTATCTTCCCTTTTAGTAAATATTGTATCTATGTCTTACTTTCAGACAACGAGATTTGGGATTGGAGCCGTACCACCCGGCGGATTTATTTGTCAAACTATTAACACCAACATCATTCCTTATTATAACTATATTGCAAGTCCATTATTTCCATAAGGATTTCATGGCGTTATCGGATCCAAAGACGAGGCAAGTATCGAAATGAGCGATATATTGTGACAGTTTTAAGTACGAACATAAATAAAATTTCACTTGTATGTTGACATTGTTTTTAACAGATCAAATAGTTTAGCAGCTTCTCGACCAGAGTCGGGTAAGCCAAGTCAAGATGGGGTATCGACAATGAGAGACGATGTAAGTATTGAATGAATATTTATAAACTATCGATTGATCTGCATAATTTAGATGTGACTAAATAGGCCTCAGTGCGGTCTATACAGGGAATCTCTTTCACTAAAGTTACAACTTTGCTACAGATGTAACGGTACGAAAAACTGTTAGGTCAGTTAGTAGCTTTAATATTATTCGAAATCAATGCTTTAGTACAGAGGTTCCCAAGGAGGTTCCAGAGGTTTTTTTTTCTGATAAACCACTTTCTATATTTTCTGGTTCCGGTGAAAAAAAGGAAATGAAGGCAATATTATTTTTTTGCGCTATCTCTTACGATTGCATGAGGATCGTAGCTCCTAAGATTTTTTTGGCAAACAATCTGAAAATTAGAATATTAAAGCTTCGAAATGCTTTTTTAAAGTTTCAACACGACCATTTTCTCCGAAATACCAGTTTTTTTTTTACTTTTTTTATTATGTGCCTACATTGAAAAATAAAGTTAAGCCATCATTTTTGTTCTTTGGTATCAAAACCATATAAATTTTCGTGGACTGCCACTTACAACTTGTGAACTCCTATTTTTTTATCACGCCAACGCAACGTAGACAGACCCGTGGACCCCTGGAGGTCCACCTAGACCACTTTGGGAATCTCTGCATGAGTATGTAATCGCCTTATGTCAAATATAAAAAAAAACAATATGTTTTAGGTGCCACAGTTGCCATCTGAAGATACAAACCCACGTTCACAAGCTGGTACAGAACCGGATCAATCAATCGAGCTGTCTTCAATACACCCACCTGTCACTGATGTACCCTCACCAAGGTTAGTACGAAATATTTATTTAAATTACAACACCATTTTAAACTATGTATCCATTTATGAAATAATCGGATCTCTAAATCCTTGAAGAGCGACCTCCGCCGCTTTAATACCGAGCGTATTAAAGACGCGATTGAGCGGAATAAAGGCTCCAAGGTATTTGCAAGAGATCTGGCTATTGGGCAGAGCCAGCTCACGAAACTGAAGACCGACGATGGTAGGATCTTATCCGCCAAACCGGAGCTTCTGAGGGAGATCGAGAGCTTCTATGGACAGTTGTACACGTCAACTAGCAAACCCGTCGTAGATCTAGCAAACGACCCAAGAGCTAGACTGACCCGACACTATACTGAAGACATTCCGGACGTCAGCCTGTACGAGATTAGGATGGCTCTGAAGCAGCTCAAAAACAACAAGGCACCGGGTGATGACGGAATTACGGCCGAACTCCTGAAGGCGGGAGGAAAACCGGTACTTAAGGCCCTTCAGAAGCTGTTTAATTCCGTCATACTTGAGGGAAAAACGCCACAGGCATGGTGCAGGGGTGTGGTGGTGCTCTTCTTCAAAAAGGGTGACAATGCCCGGTTGAAGAATTATAGACCCATCTCACTTCTAAGCCATGTCTACAAGTTGTTTTCTAGAGTCATCACGAATCGTCTCGCGCGCAGGTTTGACGATTTCCAGCCACCCGAACAAGCCGGTTTCCGAAAAGGCTATAGCACCGTAGACCACATACATACGCTGCGGCAAGTTATACAGAAGACCGAAGAGTATAACCTGCCTCTCTGTTTAGCGTTTGTGGACTACGAGAAAGCCTTCGATTCGATCGAGACCTGGGCTGTACTGCAGTCTCTCCAACGGTGCCAAATCGACTATCGGTACATCGAGGTGTTGAAGTGTTTGTACAAAAACGCCACCATGTCAGTCCGACTTCAAGACCAAGTCTCAGAACCTATCCTCCTGCAGCGAGGTGTGAGACAGGGAGACGTCATATCTCCGAAACTGTTTACTGCTGCACTGGAGGATGTCTTCAAGGTTCTGGACTGGAGAGGGCTAGGCATCAACGTCAATGGCGAGTACATCACTCACCTTCGGTTTGCCGACGACATAGTGGTCATGGCTGAGACCATGGAGGACCTCAGTACAATGCTCGATGACCTCAGTAGAGCTTCCGGAAGAGTGGGTCTTAA
The DNA here is from genome assembly GCA_905147715.2 of Xestia xanthographa. NCBI lineage: Eukaryota > Metazoa > Arthropoda > Insecta > Lepidoptera > Noctuidae > Xestia > Xestia xanthographa. The sequence goes on from LR990655.1 coordinate 9,457,632, forward strand.
AATGAACATGGACAAAACCAAGGTCATGTTGAATGCCCATGTCACACCCACTCCTATCAAGATCGGAGACTCTACACTCGAAGTGGTAGACGATTATGTGTACCTGGGACAAACGGTCCAGTTAGGTAGGTCTAACTTCGAGAAAGAGGTCAATCGTCGAATCCGACTCGGCTGGGCAGCGTTCGGGAAGTTGCGCGGTATCTTCTCGTCCAACCTACCGCAGTGTCTCAAGACGAAAGTCTATGACCAGTGTGTGTTGCCAGTGATTACATACGGGACCGAAACGTGGTCGCTTACAATGGGCCTCATCAGAAGGCTTAAAGTCACCCAAAGGGCAATGGAGAGGGCTATGCTCGGAGTTTCCTTGCGCGATCGAATCAGAAATGAAGACATCCTCAAGAGAACCAAGGTTACCGACGTAGCCCGAAGAATTGCCAAACTTAAGTGGCAGTGGGCAGGGCACATTGCTCGCAGAACGGATGGCCGATGGGGCCGAAAAGTTCTGGAGTGGCGACCGCGAACCGGAAGACGTTGCGTTGGAAGGCCTCCCACTAGGTGGACCGATGACCTGGTGAAGGCTGCGGGAATCCGCTGGATGCGAGTCGCACGGGACCGTTCAATGTGGTGACACTTGGGGGAGGCCTATGTCCAGCAGTGGACGTCTTTCGGCTGAAATGATGATGATGATGATGATCCATTTATGGGTTTTATTAAGAGATCTTTTCAATAGCAGTTCGGAGTTTTGATTTGTGCTCAGTCGTTGCGGTCTTATTATATGGGACTTAAACATAACTGGGTAATTATGTGTGTACTATATGTGCACATTTGCCTGACCGTTCGGGAAATACAAGAGTGATATTTTTCAGTATCGGTTTTGGCCAATGATTGGCTGAAACTTCGGCGTTCTCCAAAACTCGGTGTTTGTGAATTGTTGTTCGGTTAACTTCGGGTGAGTTCGTAGCTCGTGATCGCAGGCTAAGTTCGCCTCCGTTGTCGGGTTTTTATGGTTAATCGACCCCAAGTGTTGCCATCAAAGTAAGAACATTCGCACACTTTGATAGCGTATGTTTCATAAATCGCTTTAGAAGATTTTGGAACACACAATACTTGTTTCTATTGATGCCAGTTATTGATAAATATAGGTTTGATGAGTGGCTAATAAAAACAATGTTGTTGTGATTGCTTAGATTGGAACTTTGATGACTTTGTCTATGCGGAGTGGTTCGAAACGATGTTCTGAGTACGTTAACCATTTGTGTGTCGATGTTCTTTCCACTCTTCCATTAAAACATCCTAAAAAAATAAACAATTTTATAATATGTTTAAGTTTTTATTTAGACTGTAAATCCTGTTTCGGTCGGTCACTAGTTTATTTATCATCGTAAACATGATCGGTATCGCGGGCCATGTTTTATTCCTACATTTTTTCTAATTCATTTAATATAGTGTTGTTCAAACTTTATGGCGGCTCGGATCATCTAACGTAAAGCTGTGCAGAACACAATTTTAGGTACCAGCGAAGCGCAGAGGCCGCATCGTCTTGACTGTATCATGCGCAGACGTCACTCGCAGCTAACTTCCGAGCCGCCATAAAGTTTGAACGGAACTATAGTTGAATTGCTGCGTGCACGTCTGCCATACTGTGTCAGGTCGCGAACGCGTCGGCCGATGACGTCGAGCGCGGCGGCGATGCCTGAGCCGGGCGTCAAGGAGAGTGTGAGGGCGCTCATGAAGATGTTATCGCGCCACTACCACGCCTCCAAGCACACCGCCAGGGGGATCAAAAACTATCTCTTCATCTACCTCGAGCACCACCTCATCAAAATCGTTTTCATTTCTTTGATGCTGCTCTGCGTTATGAACGTTAGTAAACTAGTGTTTTTATTTACGAATAAGGATTATAATGCAACCTACTCAATTACCCGACGGAACGACGAACTAGCACAACCAAAGCGGCTGGTGGTAGCTAGAATGGAAGTTATACAGGGTGTAAACAACCTCATCACGAAGCCGTCAAACAAGCATTCTGTGCATCATACTAAGTAACTTTATGCAAAAATTATTACTGGGAAATTACTTTTTTTTTTCTGGGGTAAAAAAACATGTTTTGTGGTAGAACTCAATGTAACGCACTCAAAACATTGTGCTGATGGATGGATTGAATAGTACGGGGGTCGTGGAGGTGTTTCAAATAAAAATCTTACAATATAAACTTGTCAAAAAATTGGAACTTCGACCCATAATCTCCGTAACTAGAAGGTTCCCAGGTATGGTGTGAACAAAAAAAATATCGCAGAGACGGGGAGAACAAGTGCCTTTCGGCTTCGTTAAGAGGTTTTTTACACTCTTTATAATGCAGTCATAATAATTCACGTTTGTTTTTGTGATTAAACTAATAATTATAATATACTTACCTAAAAGTTTCCAGCTGAATTTAAGACTATTGAAAATTATAATATTAGGACATTGCCAGGACAGTACTAAATATTTTGCTTCTTATCCCAGGTGTGCGCAATGCACGTACCCATCATGTTAGTGATCACGCCAGCATTGTGGTTCAATTTCGGAAAACAACGAGTTTGCGTACTTCTTCTGTCGACACTAATTAGTATCTATTTCATGGCTAAGATGGTTTACCAGATTGATTACATCAAACATGCTAGTTTTGATGTCAACTGCACGAAAGACGACGTAAGTACTGCACCACTAAAAATAACACGAATTAAAATTTGTTTTGTTTTGTAATATTTTATTTCATTTTTCAGATTTCCACTAATATGACCTCGAATATTTCTCAATTTAACAATGCCGAATGGCTAGGGTTTGAAAAGATTGGACCAGATAAAACGCTGGTGACTATACTCAAGGGGTACATAGGTCTTTTAGCCCTTTTCACTTTTCACGCATTGGTGGGATATAGACAAGAATTGCTCAGGTTTGAAGCTTTCTACTTAAGTAATGAGAGGTTTTCTTTTTGAGGTATTAAAAAAAAAACTTAGTTTCCAAGAACTTTGTAGATGGCTTGAACTGACTACGTTACTTGGTGCCAAAGCCAAAACGCCTGGAAAAAAAGCATTGCGTCACGTCAAATACGCTCGTTGACTGTCACTTTCGTTTGCTTAACCTTCCGAATATAACCTAGTTTTCTTGCTTAAAATCAGTTTTGTAGGTTCCGTTCGCTGCAGTAACATACCAAGTTCAACGCCATCTATCCAGCGACTAGGGAAGAGCTAAAAAGAAAATCCCTCATTAAGTTGCAGTTTTTGTCATTAGTATTTATTGGATTTTATTGTCTGTTGATAGATTATCTGGAGCATTACCAAAAGAAAGGACTAAAACGATATTTCTAAACATAACGCGCCAGGAAGCGGACAAAGACTTGGTGCACTGTACGAAGTATCTAATAAATTATGGATTTTATAAGTTTGGAGTGGAGGTTAGTGTTTTTATTTGCTATTTACCTATTAAAATCAACAGACGTACAGACTGACTGTAGGTAGACTAGTTGAGAGGGTGTTCTCTGAGGCTCGCAACAAAATTATTTTTTAGGATTCCGATGACAAAAAGGAAACCTTTTTATTCCGTCTCGTCTGTCGTCCGTCCGGATCTCAAACTGTTTGAGATCGGACGGACGACAGGCTTCATTTTACTTAGAGACTGCACTATAAAAACTGGAAAGTTGTATTTTGTGAATTCTGTGCACCGAACATTGATTTGAAATAGCCAGGCGACTGGTTTCTATGTAACTATAAAAATGGCAGCAGGCGAAAATGTTGCAGAGTCGCCTTGGGAATTGTACCTTAGTAAACAATTTCTGGCAGAGTGGCTGACACCATCGATATTAGCACAGTATATACAGTAGTGTATCTCGGCCGCATGATAGAAATAAATGCCTACAGCCGCGCGGTACGTAAACATGCGTAAGGGCTGCCCATCTCCAGCATTTTAATTACATTTGCCTACTTTCTGTTTCTATTTAGTTTTGTGATTGTAAATATCCTTTTTATATAAATAAATGAAATACTTTGTATATTGAATAGGAAGTGTTCAATAAAAATGCGTGTTGTTTTTTGATTGGTAGATTTGCAAACTAACAAATTTATTTAGAATTATGCAAACTAACAAAACACACATGCACCGAAGTTTTAACACAAGCGTAAGTAGGTAGGTACCTACCATATCATGATTCATTCAGAACCGCATATATTGTAACTACCTTTTTCACTCGTCTCAATAACTTTCCGTTACTCTATTCGATTTATGTATTAATCCAAACACATTTTTTTTGTGAGATAAAAGGAAATACTTATCCATTAAAAAGACACACATTATGTACCTAACTAATAGTAAGTAAAATTATTTTATAGTCTTACCTTTCAGAGTTTCCAGGTAATTTAATAAAACTCATGTCTGGATGGGTTATTGACGAATTCATACAACGAAAAACAGCACAATACTTCCTACTCGTCATATTAACTGATTTTTAGAGAAAAAATCGCGCGGTTATTGTTAAAAAACAACACACCGTCCGTTCGACACTGCGGTACAGCCGTGACTGTCTGCGCCCCGGGCGCACCCTTAGATCGAGGCGCGTAGGTATAGCTCGCGTTTCGTCCGTTTCTATGAAGTCGGAGTACTGTATTATAACATTACCGTGATATTAGTGAATGTCACACACCCGTGCATCTTAAAATCGGGCGAATGTGATTGTAACTGTAACGCTGATTGTCAAAGCTGATTGTAGATGACGCGTCCATAGCTTAGACCCAATCTAACCAATGAGATCAAACTATTTCGAAATATAAAATAACATTGACAGATTTTCAACCAATGATGTTTGGTTCAAGCGATGCTAGCGCCATTAGTTCCACACTTGCCATCCCCATTAATTGCGATGCTCGGCACTGTTTACAAAAGTTTTAATAGATTTTCAACTTTATCGCTAATAATCATTAGGTTCAAGATTGATTGGGAAAATTTTAAAATGTCTCCAAATGATTTTAAATCATAAAATGTTGACGGTTAAGTTTAAAATCGAATGAGAAAATTTGATATTGCTGGTCTTTTGACTCGCGCTCAAAAACCGATAAAATAGAGAGCGGTGGGCACAACGGTGCGGCATGACGAGTAATGTTGCCACACTACGTCTTTGCCACCTTTCCTCGGTACTTGCCATGCCACTCGTCGAGTGTGTGGCAGGCCCATAACATTTATTGTATATATTTGGTGCCAGTTAACAGGTATTCAGCTGCATCCGGTTAGACTGGAAGCCGACCCCAACATAGTTGGGAAAAGGCTAGACCGATGAGTTGGTGCCAGTTAAGATGAGAATAGCGGTCATTGGTGTCGATTCTGTTGTGCACAAACTAAACTTAATTAAGGCTATTGCTATCTCTTTCTCTCTAATAAAACGAGAAAGAGACGACGTAATTTAGAGCTGTCAAATTTAGTTGGAACTAATATTTCCATACAAATAAAGGCTGCACGTAAAAACAAATCGACTAAACACACGGTGAAGCGCAAGGCATAAACTAGTTTGACATCTCTAACTTAGTTCATAGATATAGCAGTCCTTTTCTCGCACTGCCTTTTAGTAAAAGATAGCAATAGCCTAAAATAAGTTTAGTTTGTGCACAACAGAATCGACAACTTGCCCTTTCCCTAATATCTCTTCGTACGAAAGAACCAAAACAAATAGACCATGTATCGTTTTTCATTAGAGAAAAAATGTTGAAGATCACGATAGATGACGATTCAAGACTTGAACAGGTAGCCTACCATGACGTCTTAAAGCAGGAGTGTTTTAATTTTATTCTAGTGTGGGAAAGAGATGGCGCTAGACGTCCTCTATAGCTCCGTCTCTTACCCACACTGGAACAAGATTAAAACGATCCTGCTTTAAGACATCATGGTAGGCCACCAGGCTTATTTTTGGTTTCAATGACCGCTATTCTCATATGAACTGGCAGCAACTATAAAATGTTTGATGTATTACAGATAACCCTGATATGTCTGATGGGCGTGATCGGGTCTCGCATGGACCTGTACGCGGTGCTGTACGCGGCGTGGCTGCTGATCCTGGTGTCCATCGAGCGCAGCGCCAAGGCGCGCTGGTGGCCGGCCTTCACGGTCTTCATCACCGCGCTCATTCCGCTCCAGTATGTGATAGCGGTGGGGTTCCTGCCACAGCTCTGTATCACGTACCCCTGGGAGGCCGACGATCCGGTAACGAACTATTTAGATACTGACATTTAATATTAGATAGGCCGGTGCAAACATAATCTGTTCCTCCAACACCGAGTGCGAGTGCGGCGCTCCGGACCAAACTATGCCCCATCTGCTGGAGTGTCCCACAGTGGCGGCCTTAGGGGGTGGCGAACAGGGCAATCGCCCGGGGCCTCGCTCTTGCAGGGGCCTCGCGCAATAACCCAAGCAAATTTTATTTTTTATTTTGTAACGATATTTTTTTAATTAATACTTTTGATCCTTAATTATTTATTTAGGTTATAACATTACGGTAAATTAAAATAAAGTTAGTTAATTAGTTCATTAATTCAAAACATAATTGGAAAATTCAAGTAGTACTCGAAACACTTGAAGATCGGTTTTTTTCGCATAGCACTCGGTCAGCTCGGGAGTCGAGACATAACGTTCTGCTCCTCTATCGCCGCTCGGTAAAATTTATCAACTCTGTATTTGTTAATTATGTAAATCTTTCAATGTAAAATATTTTATTTAAAACTCAAATTTTATTGATTTTTACTTTAGCATTTCTCGTCAAACATGACAAATGCACCAAACAACCAGACTTACTTTCGCATCACATACTTTTCACGAAGGACAAAGGGCCTCGCAAAGACCTGCCGCCCGGAGCCTTGCAATGGGTAAGGCCGCCGCTCCAGGTGTCCGTTTACCTGCACTCATGACGACCTGAATAGCGCCTCTGCCGCTGCAATAAACGTGGCCACCTGCTAGGCCCAAACCATCTAATATAGAAATACAGTCGGACAAGCTATTTGGTTTACAGTTTAACCCACAAACTACTTTGTAAAATGTAAACCAAATAGCTTGTTCGACCCTACATCGATACGGCAACAAGAAGGATATGAGATATACAGGGTGTAAACAGACTCATCACGAAGCCGTCAAACAAGCATTCTGTACATCATACTAAGTAACTATACGCAAAATTTATTGCTGGGAAACGACTTTTGTTTTTGGGGTGAAAAGTCATGTTTTACGGTAAAACTCAATGTACCGCACTCAAAACATTGTGGACGTGGAGGTGTTTAAAGTAAAAATCTTACATTAAAAACATATATTTAAAAAAAACTTGGTAAAGCTAGAACTTTGTACCCCAATATCTCCGTAACAAGATTTAATATAAACCTTAACTACCTTGATATACGATCAATATAAGAATAAATTTGTACGCGGTACTCGGAGCGCCCTCAAGCTACTACAAGAACATGCGCGCGATCAAGTTAGTTAAGGTTTATATTAAATTGTTGTCTTCAAATGCGCTCCGCTGCGCCTCCAGCGGTGTGCGCTGGGCATTAGGGGCCGTCTCCGCGAGCGAGAGAATTGCGGCGATATTATCGTCCTTGCCACGTTTTTCTATACACTTTCTTTTGGGCCGTCTCCACGAGCGAGAGAATCGCGGCGATATTTTCGTACAGAAATACGTTGAATCGCTGCGATTCTCTCGCTCTAAATCTACTTTATAATATAATTATTTTCTAGCGGTGTGCGCTGGGCCTAAGTGTGACTATGACTATTTCATGATATTGAAACCATTATTTTCAAATATTTCGTTTTTCATTTACACCCTTTTATTTTCTCGGTCTTTAGCTGCTCTTCAGCGTAATCACAGTGGTGAGGATATTTACTAAAACATTAGATTTGTATTGTATTTTGTAATCAAAACTTTGGGCCCTAATTAAATAGTTCGATGTAGTTTTGCCGTGTTCTTTAGTTTCATTTTGGGACTAAAAAGTCTCAAAATAAAGTGGCTCAAGGTACGAGTATATTGGTAGGCTGTTAGTCAACGTAATTTAGTGGTAATTATTACAGCTTACTCACCAACAAGTCCCATATAGATTTTTTATATTTATAATGGTTTACCAACAGCTTCTGTATACAGCGTAAGCATACGTAGGTTTTACTGTCTTGGACTTACACAGTCGCCAATAAGTGATAACTTAAGAGGAAAAAAAACGGGTGGCTCTAGACATGAAATACAATAGTAAACCTTACATTTAAGAGTTTACTTAGCTTACATACGCAGAAAAACACACGAATCATACATACCGAATTCCAAACCTGTTTTCCAAACAAACAGAACATCTTCAGAAAATATTTATAAATAAACAAATAAAAGTCTGACAACGAGTCTTACCAAGTGGTATCGTATTACCCAGTACTAACTGGGTTGTGGAGGTCAGATAGGCAGTCGCTCCATGTAAAAAACTGCTGCATCCGGTTAGACTGGAAGCCGACCCCGACATAGTTGGGAAAAGGCTAGGCAGATGATGATGATGGCGATGGAGGGCCATAGATACTTGGATAGAATTTAGTTAGTAGTAGCTAATGCCCGCAACCTTCGTCCACCTGAAATTATTATTAACATATTACTTCTCTATTTGAATCGGTTTTTTTTCAACAATTTAAGGTTATTTTTTTTTTCTTTTTTTTCATTTTGGTATTTTTTTGGTTGTTTAGTCCGGAACCTTAATCCTTTTTTTTATATAGGAGTAGCTTGAGTTTCAATTTCCGTCAAAATCGGTCCAGCCGTTTCGGGGATTAGCCGGAACAAACAGACCGACCAGAGAGACAAATATATTTAAAAAAATGTTTTAAAATGCTCTCATATGCATTCAGACAATTCAATTTTATTTATTTGTATAGATTCGAGAAATAGCTTTGCCGTTGGACCATATAAGCTATACTATTATGTTGTGTGTTTATTATGTTGCTTAAAAACAAACATCATTGCATATGCTTAACTAGATTTGTAAATATATTTTTTCAGCAAATGAAACATATTCGTACATGGATGTTCTTGCCGTACGCCGAGTCGCCGCCACACGCGTACAAGATCATCTTCGATTTCTTTGTACTATTGTTCGCCACTCGACAAATCAAAGTGTTCAACATAGAAAATACTGTGGGTTCAAATTATCCCGGAGGATCAAACAGCGAAAACATTGGTAAAGATTGGGAGACACCTCACTTCGTTAATCCTGTACCAGATTTTCTTGGTTATGTTGGGTAAGTTAATTTGCACAGTGATGGTATTATGGGATACATGGCTCTTCTGGCTTAAAAATATATGCATACTCGACATATTTGAAAAAGTATAACGAAATCTCCGTAAGGTTGACATTTCACTGACAAGATATATGTATCTTCCCCTTACTGAATTGAATACGTCGTGACGAATGTTAAAAATGAATTTTAGACCTAATTTCATAACAGCAAGTTCAACTAATTAGTCGACAATCGTGTCTTAAGGTGACACTAGTCGACATTTTTTCATAGAATTTTCGGGAGGGAATTACTCCACTGTTACACACTGTACATTCAAAGTTAAACGTGATATAGTTTTGTCTCATTATTAATTTGGTCTGTGCGGAAACAGAATAGTAAAATAAAAAGCCATTGAAAAGTTACTAGCTACCAAATTTTATTTAATCGCAACTTTGGGCGTAAATTAGTAATAAAAGAAGTGTCAAATTTCCAAAACAAAGTCGGTACCTACAAAGCACAAGTATCGAAAAATCAATAAATTTTGTGTAATTGATCTAAGCAGTGGTTTTTCATAAAACTCGATTTTCCAAAGGCCTTTTCGTATTGTTTTACGCACGCTTTTTACTATGAATTATCGTGCATCTCACTGAACTCACTCTGTCGGGCACGATGCCAGGTGAGACAACGTGCTTTTTGGCCACGCCCACCAATGAGTTCGAGCTCGCGACTAGTGTCATCTTAATATCTTCTCACCACCTCATATGATATACACATACGTATACATTTAAAAATAATTACTATGTTTCTTCTAGGACATGGCTTGATGTGGTGAAGCGGATGGTTTTCTTGGGAATGCTTTGGATAACGCTTGCCATAATGTTCATGACCGGCACCAATCGAGTGAACCTCTTCTCCATGGGATATCTCATCGGCTCCTTTATATTCCTGTGGCAAGGGACCGACTTCTATCTCCGCCCCAAAAGCGCTATACTAAAATGGTGAGTTTAAAACATAAAATCATTGTTGACGAATACCTTTCCATGCTGACTCTTTGCATTGGATGGTATGAAATTAATTAAACGATGGTGTGAAACGGTTGACCACCATCTACAAGGAAGGTGTAACATAATAAACGTACAACTTCTCGTGTGTTGTCTCGGACCATGACACTGAACAGCTTTTTTTATAAGCTACTCATTGAATATGGAATAACGAATATGGTTTAATCTGATTTAAGACCTTCACTCACAGCACTCGATCTGTCCTGCCGTTACGATCGTAGAACTAACCGTTGAATCGGTTCTGCGATACATAAAACCATTCATTCTACTTCAAGATTGCGTTCTTGGAAGCATCTCGCCATCATCGCCATGCTGATCACGCAATCTCATGAGCGGCGTGCGATCAATTAAACGCGTTGCGATCTACCGAAGGCAGCGGGGAGGCATATACGGCCATTAGTTACAGAGAACGCATGCGTTCAGATCGCATCACCAGATCGTAGTGGCGGAACGGATAGGGCGCTGTGAGTAAAGGTGTACTATGTCATATCGAATGCCAAATAATCGAATATCAATTGATCGACAACTATAAATCGAACGTCTTAATACTCGAACGTTCATAATATCGAATGGTTAGTAAAGGCCTTAAAGTCGACGACCATCGTCTAGGACCTAGACGAACCTAGACTCTAGGATCCCCATTACTAATAAACGCACTGTAAAGATAATTTAAACTCAAACTTCGGTAATTGTATGGTTAATCTGAAGGTTGCAATGTTTACACCGTGTTTATTTATGAGAGGGTTAACGTTTTACGTGGTGTTCAATCAGGTGGTCGTGGCTGGTGCGTTACAACGTAGGAGTGGTGGTCGTAAAGACCCTGCTGCAGATCCCGGGTTGTATCTTGAGCGGGGTGATGCAGGAGCACGCCTGCTGGCTCGTGCAGCTGCTCGGCATCGGCTGTGTCGACAAGTTCGCCGGCGGCAATATCGCTAACTTTATAAGAATGAACTATACTAAAGTAAGTAAACCTTTTTTGGGTAAGCCGTTTGGGAAATAAACATCTCTGGCACGATATTGTATTACGGGCTAGTGTCCGCACATCAAAGCGCGTATTTTGCGTATGGTGTATAATCCACCACGCGGGCCCAGTGAGTCTTCGAATTTTTGGTTCTAGGACATGCCGGTTTCCTCACGATGTTTTCCTTCACCGTTTTGAGAGCAGTGGTGATGAAATAAATTACACAAAGCAATGCGCCTGTCTGGGTTCGAACCCACGACTTAGGCACTGTTCGTAAGTCGGGGCCGCCACCACTGGGCCACTGCTGCTCGCTCCCTCTGGCACGATATGGCCATAACATTAAAAAATACAGATTCCGAATTATTTATATTTTTTGTTTGTTTGCCTGCCCTATCGCAGTAAAGGCGTGTTAGATATGATGTTTGATATCGATTTTTATTTTTAATTATGTTTTAGGAGGCAGCCTGTTCTGTTCCCCAAGAAGATATAGGATTAGCGTGGGACGGAGTTTGCTTTGCTTTCCTTATTCTGCAACAAAGACTCTTCCATAGTTTCTACTTTTACAGAGTCATAGACGAAAGCAAAGCTACAACCGTGCTCGCTTCAAGGTAATGTTTTCTATCCTGGGGACAGTAAAAAAAAATGTTTTAAGTAATCTTCAAGTATCCTAAAAACATCGATTCAATAAACATGGTATTGTTCGGTTCAAACTTAACGGCGGCTCGGAAGTTAGCTGCAAGTGACGGTCTGCTCATTATACAGACAAAATGATGCGTCATCTGCGCCCCGTTGATACCTAAAATTGTTGTCTAGCTTTACATTATAGATGTTCCGAATAGCCATAAAGTTTAAAGCGTTATTCCTGCGCAGACCGTCACTCGCAGCTAACTTCCGAGGCCCCATTAAGTTTGAACCGAACTATATTTAGTTCAAAAGTTGTATTTTACACTTGTAGAGGTGCAGAATTAATAGAGGAGCTTCGTATAAAACAGATGCATGTACAGGAAGACCAAGAGTCGAAAATTCTAGACAAAATCAAAGTAAAAATGGAAAGAATAAAGGCGAACCAGAAAAAGATACAAGGCGTTTTGAGCAGGGAACCGTGTCATCACGATAGAGGTATGTTTTACGTGTTGTATTTAATTTTTTATCTTCAAAGAACTTAAATAAACTAAGATTTCATATCTTTGGTGTGGAAGTGAGATTATATTTGATTATGTAGTTAAACTTCAGCCTAATGTTTAGGTTTTGGTAACGATCACACAGATAGCCAGTCAAAGAAAAAAAATCTCAAGAAAATAATAGTTAACATATCGTTGGGTCTCTTATAAAATCTTTAAGGTTTCCAAAATACATAAAATGATTAGTTAAACGGCTTTGAAGATACCTATAGCTCAAATTTTGCAAAAAAATGCATATAGTTTTGGAGTACCTACCCCACGTAGGCCCCGTTCAAAAAAATCGATCTGTAGTAAATAATTAAATATCATATTTTCCTTTGCGGCTGTTATTTACTAATGTACTTACTAGTGTATGATTAGAAGCGCTATTACAATAACGCGCAATACAGAGGGCAGACTAGCGTCCAAGTGTTGTTTGATTTGGTACCTTGGTTGTGTGAGTCCGACCTAATATTTTTGGAATCTTATCTTACTAAGTCTAGAAACTATTATAAACGTGAAAGATTGTGAGAATGGATGAATTGTTGTCTTCGACACAAAAACTACTAAACGGATTTTAATAAAACTTTGCAGTAATTAGCTCAGAATAATAAAGAGATTGTGTAATAATGAATTTACGCGGGCGATTCCACGGGCTATTACCTATAATATAATATAAAGTACCAGTTTGACGGACTCTTATTTAAGTCGGTTGAACTGGTACCTTTTGAGTATTCCATTTTCTACCTTCCTTATTGTGGATAAAATTATTCGAACCGATATGGCAGATCTACGCCTCTGAATTCGACTATAAATTCATAATGTATAGATATGTTAATTATGGGACAAGAACGCGTCATCGGTAAGAAAAAAACAATAATAGATGCGTGTATCAGGACGGTTAGGGTATAATATTTCCGTGACCGTTTCCGTCGCGCACCCGGAGCAGACGAGGAGGAGACTGTGGCGGGCGAGTCGGAGCAGGTGCCGCTAGTGCGCGGCGACTCGGACGCGTCGCGCGGCTACCACACGCCCGACAGCCCCGCCTCGCCGCGCGGCTTTCACACGCCGCTCAGCGAGCCATCCGCGCCGCCCACGCCGGTGCGCCACTCGCTGCCGGCGCTGCCGGGCCTGCCGGCGCCGGGCCTGCCCGCCGGTCCGCCCTCTCCTTCGTCGGCGCTCATGACCGTATCGCTCGACGCGTACTTGGAGCCGCGGCGCATCTCGTTCGAGTCGCCGCCGTCGTCAGAGTTGCTCCCGCGCGCGCAGAGCCCGGAGGAGTCGTACCCGGTGTTCTCGCCGCCGCCGATCCGGCGCGGCAGTGCGGGCGTGCAGCGCCAGCAGTCCGTGTCGGCGTGGAGCCGCGCAGAGCCGACGTCGCACCACACGTGTAACCGCTCCTCCGGCCGTGGGCTTTTGTTGTTGAATCACGACCAGTTGAACATACACCGACTGTTGCACTTTGTATCAAATGTAAAGCATCATTTTATCGTTTTTATAAACTTGTTTCAAATATGTTTTTTCCTTTTCGTTTAGGAGTAGAATCAGGTTCCGAGGGACCTTCTAAATGCCGCGTGTGCACTAAAAGACACCTAGGTAAATATTCGTGGCGTTATCTCGGGTTTGGGAGGTGTTTGTTATTTTGTTCTATCACCCTGTGCGCTGGTCGTTCAAACTAAACCTGAAGACATGACATTTCTTGTTGTAAATGAATGACCCTTACTACAGTCATTTATCTACATACCAAATTTACTTTTTCTTATTTTCTTTTGACTATAGTAAAATGGACGCCAATTAAGTTAACTGTGTTTACGGTCGGTCTCTAAATTCCAATTACAACGTTATAGTAATTATTGCAACTACTTGCAAGTAGACCTTTCTAATACATGGAGGTCAAATCAGGTCATATTTTTCATGTCTTGACTAGCTGTGATATGTCTATAACTATCAATTACAGCTTTATTAATAATTTCCTGATTTTGGGTGCTTAACTGATTCAAGAATTGACATTAACACCCGTTAGTGTTAAGTCACTCTGTATTATACAGCAGATGGTGTGTGAGCTACTATTAAGTCATGCTTTTCTATTGTAGCGTGGGACAGACCATCGTATAAGCCGCCAGCAAGCCATCAACAGGGTAAAGTTTATGATCCAGGCTCGCTATAATATCGTAATGCGTCACTAACCCCCTCCTCGGCTTGTCGGTGATGGTATTTAGGCAAATTGCATCTCCATGGCGGGAACTGTCTTATTTTTTTAAGTTATGTATGATACTTGTACATTTTGTATTACAGTTGTATGTTGTAAATAAAAAAGAAAACCTAAGACAGAATACGCCGGTTGTCGGCTTTACTTGTGTTTCGCGCCTGATTATGCCATAGTCGAATGTCTGCATGTTACTGTTATGCTATGTATACATCTTGACTCACTTCCTACGTGCATGTTGCGTGTGCTTTTCTGCACTAACACTTTGTCATGTTTTACTAATATGTTGAACTTAATGTTATGTTATTTTAGGTATAAAAAAAATCAATCACTCAACTACTGTAGTATATAATTGTTATTATTTTCTTATTGATGTATTATTTGATCTTGTCACTATTTCTTTCAGCATGGAATAGAATAGAATATACTCATATTTATGAGAAGCTTGCGCTAAGCAAACGTTACTATGTATTACAGCTTAATGCAAATAATTCAAATAGGCGTAACTGGACATTATTGCTAAAATAAAAATAGTAAATTTATAAATCGATCACACGTTTTAACATTGAAATACAAATAATCGCTTAAAGTTGCGCCTATTTTGTTGAAAACAGTATTTACATATATTTTTGCACTTACAGCTGTACGTTCCGGGGACTATTACATGTTCGATGAATTCGACGATACTGAGATTCAGATGAAAGATGAAAATTCGAGCGACGATGATGCAGACATTCCTAGACAAATGGGAATTGGCAAGGTAGGTTAATTTGTGCCAGTTGGGGTTCTTAGTCCTAATCAGCGGGATTATAGACCTAACTCTCAGTCACATGAGTCCAAAATTGACTGCAAAGTGTATTTTTTTCCGGCTGTGTGACTGGTAATTAGTGTACGATACTTAAACACGTGATTGTACTCATGTAACAAACAACTTTTGCTATGGGACCAAACCTGAAATCGCGAAAAATAATCAGCTGTTTAGTACATTTTGACCGGTTAGGCGAGGTCAAAATGTACTGGACAGTTGATTTTTTTTTTAGATTTTATTAAAACTTGTTTGTTATCATGAGTACAATCACGTGTTTAATGTTGAGTTGCACGAAACCAACCGGAGACTTGAAATTCATGCCATCCCTTACATTTTGTATCAAAACGAAAGTGACAGCATCTCAAGTCTCCCTTAAACTAAGGGTGGTTTCATGCAACTCACCGTAAGTATCGTACACTAATTACCAGTCACCCTATATATTGATTTCGAGAGTGACGTCCATAGTCCTGCTGTTTACTATTAGTATGACGTCTCGTGGGTGAAGGTAGTTCCGTTGTGATTTGTGGGTTATGCTATATCTAAGGGAACATTGTCATCAGTATTCCTGCTTGCTCCTATCACTCTGCACAAACAAGTGCTTGTACTCAATTTTTCGGCCATTTCAGTAGAGTTCTTAGCCACATTAATAACACAAAATTATGGGAACACCAGACAAATTAAAGGAAATACTGAGACGGACAATGTTTTACAATGGTGTACTGTGTTTTGGTAATAAGCATGTTTGAGCATCTACATTAGAAATATTGATTGGTGACTGTTATTATACATAGTCTTGGGTGTTCCCGCATGTTCGCTTACCCTGGAGAATTTTAGATGACGCGGAATGTCAAGTTCTTCAACCTAGTATAGAAGTAAAGGGAATATAATTTGTTGTAGTTCAAGTTGTAACATCTAGCCCGCTTAAGGTGACTAACCATAATGCCGGGCATTAATTATTGCACTGCTATGCTACTCCAATCGGCACACGTTGGAACTGTTGTAAAAAGCACAGATTTAACGACCAGCACGACGACTCGGAAGCTAGTTAATACTAAGAATTGCTTTAATAGGGTAGATGACACACCAATCAATTGACATACTTTTTAAGGGCTGTCAAAACGCGGTTCTCTCGTGACGTCACTGTTTGATCAACGCAATGACTCGACTATTTATTGACTTCAAAGCAACTAAAAATCAAATTCGGAAATTAATTGAAAATAAATCGGGTTTCAGACCCAAAATGACGTTTTCTTTTTAGAGATTGGTGTATTGGAATTATTGTTTGATGGTGTCATCTAACCTATTGTTACCGTTAAAACAACGTGTACTGATTCGAGTGCGTGTGAGCTTACGATTGTGTCGCGTCGGCCAATCAGCTGCTGTCCACGATGATCAAGACGGACTTGAAGAACGCCGTGGACACTCACCGGCGAGCCTCCGCGCCCAACGTCCCGACAATCCGACGCTACTCCCTCAGCGAACCGATCTCCTACCCGCAGGTAATCACTCTCAATGCGATCACATCCACAATAGGTTTAGATGTGAAACGTCTTTTAGCGCGCCATGGCAGTAAAAGCAACTCGTATGCCGTGACGGCAAACGGCATGACGCTGTCATGCCGTGAGGCTCTTGACTCCCTTTTTTTCTTCACATTTCGTTGGGTTTGACGCAAAATGTGCACTTGACGCAAAATGTGCACTTGGCAAAATATGCACTTCTCAAAATGAGCACTACAAAAATAAAAACCGTTAGCCTACAATTTTTTTTTTATTTGTTTATTTGCACAATTTTTACCTTGTTCCCATTTAATTGATGTGGGATTGGCATGATCATGCTAAAAATCGGTCAAAATAATTTAAAAGAAAATAGTAGGCAAACGGTTTTTATTTTTGTAGTGCTATTTTTTTTGAGAAGTGCACATTTTTTAAAATGCACCTTTTGCGAAGTGCACATTTTGCGTCAAGTGCACATTTTGCTTAGTGCATATTCTGCGTCAAACCCATTTTGTTATAGGTTTTTATTAATTATCAATTCTAATGAGACTGCCTCGACAGTCTAGTGGTAGCAAGTACAACTCAGCATGAGGTCCTGGGTTCGACTCCTAGATCGGGCAAAGTGTTATTGTTTTTTTTTTTTACATTAGGAATATCTCAGTAGCTGCCACGGAGTCTGGAATTGTGTCCGGTTGATGGCAATAGGCTCGCTCCCTCTTACACGGGACTTAAACATAACTGGCGAAATGTGGGTGTACTATTAGATACACCTCTGCCTAACCCTCTGGGGATCACAGGCGTGATGTTATGTATATATGTATGAATTTGAATATTAACATAGATGTTTTACATCTGCCGGACGTCCCGTGACGGCCAGCTTTTTTTATATCACTGGTATGAAACTATAATAAATAAATATCGCTGGACATTACACACATCTAGTGCCACACTAAGCAACGAGCTGCTTGTGTCGTGGACACCAGATAGTTGATATACCACATATATACTTTTTTTGTTGTAAATACATTGATACTTATTACAAATATAAACACCCATGACTCGAAAACAAAAGTCCATGCTCATCACACAAACATTTGCTCCTACCGGGATTCGAACCCGGGACCCTAAGAACGAAAGGCAGCCTCACTACCGCTGCGCCGCTTTGTAGGGAGTTCACTTTAGTTAAGACACATGGAACACCAAAATACAGGTACTACGGGTTCTGCTAAGCCGTACGAATTTTGCAAGCATAACCTTAAATCTACCCTATGTTCTTTTCTTAAGGGGACTACAGGAGCTAAACGCGAGTTTTATAATGCAAAAAAGCATATGATTCACCGCAATAAACAAAACCAGAAAAATATATGATATTCTTCAGGATATATGCTAGTATAGTAGAGTCAATTTCAACAACTCGATTTTTTACCTAATTTCCATGGACATTTTCATTTTCAGGTTTTTTGAAAAACTTTAATAACAAAGCGCAACATATCCACATTATATATACATTTTCTGAAAGGGGATATTATAATTAAATTACTTAGAGAGTTATTTGGGCCACCGAAATTGGCGAGCCACAGAAATTTTATTATTGCCACCGAAATTGTATTGGTGACACAGAAATTCTGCGTTTGCACAGAAATTGTGAATTATTATATAAATACATTGTTTTTTAATAATATGTAAAGAAAGATAAGGTTTAATGTAAAAACTCATATAATACGAATATCGTCGTTAATATATGTATATATTATCGTTGTAATTATGTAATGAACACCTGCATGTAACCCATGTATCACAAATAAACGAATTGATAATTTTAATAAGCATTTCTAAAAAAACAACGTGGTGTACTATTAATTGGATAAATCAGTCTTATAAAATTAGCAATCAAGGAACTGATTATGTTTTGTACTTCTATGAAGAGGATGGGAAATCATCAAATGACTTCACCCGCTCTGGGCAAAGCAGGAGGGAATTTCAGACTTTTACTGACTAAAACCTATTCATATTCCTTCATCGCCCTTTGTGTTCCGGGGCCACGGTATCTCTTTCGAACAGTCCCGCAACCCCGGCAGGCATCGGTCCTTGCGGACCCCTTCCTATTGCTGACTCTCTTTGAGGCGCGCGTGGAACACGAACGTGCCATCGACACGGTCTATCGTCATGAGACGGACAGACGGCGAGCTAGCCCACCGTCCACAGGTCCACCACGTGGCCCCCGGCCACGACTGCATGTGCATGGACCGCACGACTCCTGCGTAGAGTCTCCGGCAGGGGGCGTTTGCCCCCCCCAGGTTGGGCAGGAGCCACCTGAAGGCAGCGCCGGTCCGTTCCAGTTTGGGGGCCAAACATTGGAAGTGCTCCACGAAGTTCCACTGGCTGTCGAAGACGAGTCCTAGGTACTTTAAAGTCGACTCGACCACACGATGAAGGTAGGTCGGCACCCGTTGATACCGGAGTGCCTCCCTAATGCAGCTCCAGGGAATGGTGTTGAAGGCATTGGCGATATCGAGAGACACCACCAAGACAACCCCACCCCGGGAAACCGCATATCCCGTCGTGAGGGCTCTCACGTGCATGATGGCGTCCACCGTAGAGTGCCCCTTGCGGAAACCAAACTGGTGTTCCGCAAGATCCGGCCCCGACCCCGCAAGGTGCTCGGCGAGGCGGTTTGCAATTACTCTTTCAAAGGGCTTTCCCACCTCGCCGAACAGCACCACGGGCCGGTATGCGGACGGATATTCCGCAGGGCGCCCCGGCTTCCGAATGAGGACCAGTCTTCCAACGAAGCGGGAACTGGCCTCTCTTCAAGCATGCGCTTAGGAGCCCCTCTAGTCGGTGCCCGAGAGCCTCCGAGGCCAGGACCCAGGCTTTGCCAGGCAAGCCGTCGGGTCCCGGGGCGGTATTTTAGACACTGAGCCTACGTACCGCCACTCTCAGATCTACCCCAGTCACTTCCGGAGCGTTTTTGTCATCGTCCTGTTGGTCCGCTTCCAGCATCGCAGGCGGCGGAGCCATAGACGGGGGGGATGTTCCCCTCGCAAAGGGAACATAGTACTCACCATGTCCTCCACGAGCTCAGGCGCGAGCCAGATCCCTGGCCCACGAGGAGATGCTGGGGACTCGACATCTGCGCACGTCGCAGATGTCGGACATGGCCTCCTGGAACCACCCTGCCTCATTGTCAACGTCGGCAGGTCTGGCCGGTGATATCACCTAGGCCTCCTCGAAGCTCCTCCTGGAAGCCTCGATCGTGCAGATCGAGGCTTCCAGGAGGAGCTTCTGGAGGATGCAACCCTCAAAGTTCAGTTAATCCAATTGAATGACTTTTTCAAGAAATAGTAATACAATTTTATTTTAATGTCCGGGGCTAAGGACCTAGTTCTGTCAAAGTAATTTCGGCATAACAAGCTCTTTTCTTTTCAAAAATCTTCATTAACATTAATGCAATAATTGATTGGTAAAATTTCTGTGGAGTCGTGTAATTTCCGTGGGCCACGAGATGCCACGGAAACCACAGAAATTGCCCCATAGAAATTGGAAACTTGGCTATTTTATTTTTTTTACAAGAAACTATCAAGGCTATGACTATTATTTTCTATAATATTAAATGTGTACCAAAGGCTACTTAGCATGCATAAAAGTGATACCTTTATTTCTTGCAAAAATCCTTTTAAAACCTAATCACCGAAATTGCAAAATTTCGTTCCGAGTAAACTGAAATCACGTACTTATATTTTTGACGGAAAGACCTGGCGATATGGTGCACTACCATTCTTACTGCACGTAAGAGCACGACTGTCTCTTGCCGAGCAGAGATTTATTGTTCGTTTAAACTCATTGGTGGAAGCTCAGGACGGTGAAACAAAATGACCATGGAAATTATTAATTTCGCTTGGACAAACCTACCGTTGACATGTACTCATTAACTATGAGTCTAAACATTCAAAACTAATTAACGTCTTGTAGGTCAATCATTACTTAACGCAATTAAAATACTTTTTCCTATATATGTTGGAGATTATCTTCCTGAGAGGTAAATGTTGTGTATGAAAGTGATTGTGGACAAGACACAGAAATTGATAATTCATCATTTACCGATTTTTTTCATAAAAAGTAATAGTCTTATAAATACAATTTAAGTGGCTTCATTTAGATTCATGTCACTTTAATTCTGAGAAAAAAAATCGTTGCATTATCTGTAAAGCAGCACTGCGATTTCAGCCTAGACGCGTAAATTTTTCGCCTGAGAAATTCACTCAGTAGTGTTTTGAAAACATAATACAACTAATTTTACTCGATAAAAAAAATCATGAACTTACCTATCTCTAAAAAATTATTTTAACGGGTAAAGACCATACTAAAATACATGCGATCATTCTGATTTATTGGCAAATAATTCTACAAGCAACATATTAGCATGACAGTGTTTTATTTTTTTAGTCCAATCAATAGTTTTTTTGTAAATCGCAAAAAACCACTCATTTCGCACTATTCGACCCGCAGTGACTGACGTAACAACTAGTTTGTAGTGCAAGCAGATTAGAACTTTATTCTAACAGCATTTTAAACGAAGTTTGAACCACCACAGATAGAGTTGCTAATTTAGCTCCTGTAGTCGCCTTAATAACAAACACGATAAGCTTGCTAAACACGTGCGGCTTACAAACGCTCTTATGGATGGATGAGGAACGCTCTTATGGAGGAAGTACACAGGTCGTTACAACGTAAACTTATCCGAAGACGAATGTATCTTGTACTTGTCATCGTTTATTTACACTTGTTTTCTAGCCCGAATTCGGTAAATTGACCTAGTGCGATTGCACCACGTTTGTTTATTTGGTGTGGGTTTATTATTGCTTGCACTTTTGTTTTGGCTTTTGCATGAAATTTTATGTTACGTAATTTTGTTAAGTATGCTTTAGTTTTTTATGTTTAAACACAAACCGTTTTAACACTAAGTATTTAAATTCTGTTAGAGAAACAAAATTTAACTTTTTTTTGTTATGTACCATAAGTACAATAGGCTTGTGTCCTGAAAAATGTAATTAGTCCGTCAGTTAGATTATCAAAAAATATTTGACACGAATTTTTTCTTTTGTTACGCAGACCAAAACTGACGAAGATACGACGCTTTTAAAATTCTCAATACGTCACGCTGTGCTATAATTTTTAGTGCGTTGTGACGTCACGAGCCTCCGCTCCCGAGTTTTGATGCGTTTTATCTTTGTCAATATTCATTAATTTACAAAAACAAAAAATACGTGTCCATTATTTTCCAATACTCTAACTGACGGACTAAATAGATTTGCAATTTATTGATGGTGGAAACTAGCCTATTATGATTTCGCATCCTTGTTTCTTTTAACATTTTGCTTTCTACTGTGAACTTGTGTCCTATCCTATTGATAGTACAATAAAATCTACTGTTATCCAGTTACATCGCAAGCCGTCCCAGCATGGAGCCTCTGAAAGACTCGGCTTGCCGGAAGAACGCGATGAACAGATGACAGAATTGGATGAATTCGCACCTTTACCAGGTTTGTTCAAATAAATATAATTTATTAATTGGCCTATCTACAATTGTTACACTGTTTATTCTAATAACACAAGCATAGTGTACAATATGATGCGATAGACACTGAATGCAACAAAAAAAAAATGTATCAAAAATGAAATTACAACAGTAGTGCAGAAATAAGACTTTCAACAACAGTGGGTAGTTTTAGAAACAGTAAATACAAAGATGAAAAAAATAAAAAAGTCAATATGGTGGGTAGTTTTGATGGAGTGTTGTGGAAAAAAATATCAATCGATTCATATGATAATGTGTTAAATGCAATATTGAAGCTAATTATGTACCGAGGCTAATATAAAGATTGAATCCGAGATAGGAATTTGATTGTTTAAGTTAGGCCAATTACAATACTAGAGACAGTTAACAAACTTCTTTATTTTCGCTACGTAGTGGGTCTTTCATCGACTTTAATCTGACCACGATTTAAGTCTATAAACAAACTGGTAAAAAAATGTAGGCCATTGAAACATTTTGCGCATTCCCAAAATTAGTACAGCGTATGTAGAACAGAAATGCAGTAGAGTAGTCGAGGTGCTAATAAAATAGCTTTGTTTCAGAAAATGTCACTTTCGTGGACAAGATAAGCGCACTCATCGAGACGGCCTGGGCCTTCATTTCGAGTGTCTTAGTATCATTCACTCGACACCTGATGAAATACTCCCGGGATTATCGATACGTATCGAAAACGCTTTCTATTGAGAAGAAAATACTAAAGGTATAACAACAGATGGAAATATATGACTATATTTCATTAGAACTTGTTGATGTTTAGGTTCAATTACAGTGTACAGCAGTGTTTATAAAAGAAAACGTCTACTAATACAATTCAAAATAAAGGATTAGCTTGAAAGTCCTACCTCCAATATTCTCCTTGAATAACTCGTTCTATTTATTTTTAATATTAAAACTGTATTTTTCAGGAAAAAGAGGGCTTCGGCATCGGATTAAGAGAAGGATCGCAAATGATATGGGAACCACTACCAGAGGCGCTATCGAGACAGTAAGTTAGGTCTTATCTACTAAAAATATTTAACTGCCAAACTCAATTTTGTACCTTCCAAGTAATATTTAGAGTTTGGCAAATGTTCTCATTGGCTGTATGAGTAGTCGTTAGTAATTGGCATTAGCAACGCCCATGCTTTCTGCATGTTTTGTTTAGATTTGGTTATCATTGATATATTAAAAAACCCAAGATACACATTCAGTGTCTCAAAATCTTCCGCATAAAATACAGGCACAAAAATTAAATTAGTCTCACTTAATTTTTTTCAATTTTCGTAATTATATTATATTGATTAATAGGGATTTACGTTTAGATAAAAATATAATAATGTGTTTAGAACACAATTTAACAAACTCTTAAAATACTAACACAAAGTCCTAAAAAAAAAAACAACAAAATATATTCGTCTCCACTCCATGCCTTGTCCTACCGGCTAACTTCAGTCGTAAAATTAATTGCTTTTTGTATACTGCTTTGTAAAACATCTCTAAATAATCCGCGTAAGGTTGAATTTGAAAAAAAAAATGTTTATAGTATAACGATAACTACTTATGTAGTAGTGGGTTGTAGTGGTAAGTGTTTGGTGACAGTTTGGAGTGATACTTTTGTTCGAAATTGTGCATCTTGGGTTTTTTATGTATATAAATGCTGGTTATACTTATATTTTGTAAGATGTTTGGTACTTGTCAACGATTTAAAATAGTTAAGTATACTAAAGGTGTGGTCAAACCGATCAGACCGGATGGACACCGGACTTGGACAGATAATGTAGGTACAGTCAAGTAAAGCTCGTTCTGATCATTTTTAAAACAAAACCCCGTGCACACGATGACCACGTCTGTTTACCGCCCCCTTTTTGTGCGGACAAATAGTAGTTAAACAAAAAAGGCGAAAAATATGCGAGCTTTTTTTATTATTAAATGGTTAGTTTAAAAAAATTCGCCCTTTTTCGATCTTTATGAATAAAACAAAAAAAAGACCAAGGAAAAATAAGTTTTTAAAGTCTTTATAGCGCCCGGGCGCTGCAAACAGGAATAGTCCTTACGGTGCACAGTTTTATTATTGCCCCGAAAAACGGACAGCCCCTTTTTATTAACTTATCTGATAGAACAGGTTATTTAGAAAGTAAGAGTAAAATACCCGTGTGCCAATTTTACACCAAAAACGAGTAAAAAAATTTTGTTTTATTTTTTTACTTTTTCTAAATTAATTAATTACAAAAAAAAATACGCATTGTTTTACCCTTTTCTTTATTAAATGTAATAAAACTATATTAAAGATATGTGAAAAAAAATACAAAACAGTACTAACTAGTACAGATGTAAAGGAATATGCTTTTTTTGTGTTTTTAGATTTTGATTTTTCATGGTTGTATCTTTGCTTAGTTGGATTCAATATTTATTGTAAATCATGTTTAGACCACAAGCAATCACCAAAAAAAAACGTATCCAAATCTCGCGGTGTTTAAGAGTTATTCACTTCTAAAGTTTTTTCTGATAATTTTGATTTTAGGGTCATCACTTCACAATTTTTTTTTTTTATAGGTTTAAATTTTATGTTGAATTTTGTTTTATCATAGAATAATACACGTATACATATTTACACCCACTCCCATAAATTTTACAAATAATATTCTTCATTGGACAAACGAAATTTAATTCGTTTATTGTAGGTACATCAAACGTATTTAACGTCGTATGATAGTAAACTTACAAATATCCAAACAAATACCTAAACGGCTAAAAAAAATTGTACAATTATAAAATTAGTAGGATTACTAGCATTATAATTCCGTTTATTCATTTTAATTTAATTCACTTTTTATTTATTTATACAATAATGTGAAAATCAATGATACTGTAACTTCTTTCAGATAACCATGGCCACGTTATTATGTCCTTTGTTTATTTTTACACACATTTTACATTTTTAAATATTACTTAAAATAAAAATTCAATAAAAAAAAAACATCTAAAAGAATACGACTTCTGCCAACCCTAGCGCCTAAATTTCAAAATCCTGTAAGTTCTAAACACCATAAGATTTGGATGTGATATTTTGAATCGGTACTTCTTAGTGCCAAAGCAACATCTTGTCTCGATGTTGAATCCAAATGACATGAAATAAGCCCATAGAAAAATAAAATCGAAAATATGTAAAATTCAATGTTACTCACTACATGTTAACGATAAAAATTGAGCGTTTGCTTGGTAATTTACTTAATATAAATCATCAAGTAATTGCATTCAAAGACATGACAAAAACGCATTGGATCTAAAGTTATTGCGATTTCTATGGTTTTTATGGAAACCATAGAAAACAGAAAAAAAAATTATATCTCCACATTGGGACAAAATTGCCACACGGGTATTTCACTCTTACTTTAAAAATAACCTGTTCTATCGAATAAGTTAATAAAAAGGGGATGTCCGTTTTTTGGGGCAATAATAACACTGTGCGGTGGTCAGACGCAAGTTTGGATGACTGTACTAAAATATCTGACAGACCGGTATCCACAGTCTGGATCGGTTGATTTGACCGCACCTTGTAAACGTGGACCTATTCTTAACTTTTCCTAATGATAATATACCTATAGAAAAGTAAGTAAGATAACTTTAAACAGCTTTACAAAAAATAGCTTTAGTAGTCTTATGTAGTCGATTAGTAAGTAGTGATTTGTTTGCATGCTGCCTAGTACCCGCGACATGGAATTATTTGACAATAATCTACTTGCGCCACCAGTAGAGATGGGGTTTGTATGGCTTTATTATATAAAAAGTTATGAAATTTTAGTTAGGTTTTAGAAATAACTAAAATCTTTAAACAACTTGAAAATTACGACGGGATTTCCAAAGTGTATTTCATGATAGCGCTAAAAAACTTATTATCATTCATATCGGTGTTTGCTCAAAAGTTCAATAGATGGGAATGTGACCTCGAAAGCCGTCACCTTTGAACACTTTGCCTGCTGACATCAGACAAGAAGTTAATAAAGTAAAATTCGCACGTAAACTTAAAAATATTAGATTCTATGTAAGTGAACATGTAAGTATATATAGGTTATAGATGTACCTGATTTACTGTAGAGAGACTCGAAGATCTCACAGTTAAACTGCGTAAGCAGTTTTGTGGGACAATGTAATTAGTGTTAAGGAATTTTTAAGAGAATAAATAAATCAATCAATCAACCTGAAACAAAGGTACGGTACGTATGACCGTGGTGGGTGTTTCCAGCCGTAAGTTAAGCGACATAAGTGTTCCCGAGATCCGGATACTGGCGCCCAGCATGGAGCGCGGGCTGGACGCGTCGCCCCCCCCGCGCCGCTCGCGCCGCCCGCGCCTCTCGCTCTCCAGCGCGTCGTCGCGCCCGCCGTCTGACGACGAAGACGACACGTCTGAACATGAGAGCGCGTTTTCCTTGCAGTCGTCCCAGAGGTGCAGTGACCCGCAAGCAACGATCACTTGTACTGTCTATCTCTACGTATATCTTGTTGTACTGACAATAGGGAATATGCATATATTTTATTTTTTTATTTTTGTACGTATGTTAAAGTACTATAAAAATAATAACAAAAAGCGAAAACAAAACATAAATCGGCCAAACAACATGAAAGTTATAACCATTTAAACTTTTGATTCTGTCTTTCTAGATAAACGGAATTTAGTATGGATTTTGTACGTCGATGCAGCGAATGACGTCATTCGCTGTATCGGATCTCTGTCTAATCAGCAGTTTCAAATGCTTATAAGTAACTTAGTATTTTTTATAGATGTTAAAAAAATAATTTCACTTTGCTGTTTCTGATGTTAATACGCGTTGTTTAGAGTGATAAAAAAAAACATGCATATACCCTATTACGCACAGAATGGACTGATGTACCGTCAGCCATGCTAAGACAAAATAAGCGTACTCACATAGAAAATAAAGTCTAGATTGTAATAAACGATTCGCAGTACGAGTATCGTTGGATATTATCGTCGCTTGCAATGGGCTTTTGCTGTAATGTTTTATATTAAAACAAATTGCTCTCACTTTACCAATACGTCACGTTTCGTCGTGTTGCAGCTTTTTTGTATTTTATTACGTTTAAATCATTGGGAAGAACGTAACTGTGATTCAAAAATGGAAATACTTGTAAATCAAGTCAATGTAAATATGGAAAGCACGTTTCGTTATGCACGTTGCATGGAGGAATAAAAGTACATATTAAAGTAATTTTATCCAAATTTCTAAAATTTATATTCTTTCTATTCTAATTCTAAAACTACACTACCCACGCATTGCCGGCGTTTTGCCGGCAGTCCTCACAACTACTATACTTTTCTTTTATTCTACAATATTTTTGTATACTTGTATGTTTAAGCTACATATGGTAGGTGCCATTAAGAACATATTTTAAACAACTTTTTCAGATTTTAAAGAATTTCTTTTATTTACCTTCTACAGTGTGTATCAGAAATAAGTGTATATTGAGGGACTTTTTGCTATATGTTGAAGAAACGATTTTTCTGTTCTCTCATAAAGAACTCGGAGATTCATCATCCCCTGAATTTGAGTTCAGTGAAGGACGAACGACACCATGCGAATCCACTAGCAATGCAGCTCACTATTCCACCCTGAATTGCCTGAAGAGACGCAAAATCCTGAACCTGGATAGAATACAATGAGCTACCGATTACAAAGAGTTATACCCAGTGAGGAACCTGACTCTGCATGACACTCGATATAAAGACATATCTCATCAGAACAAAAAAAAACCTTCCACACACATTTATTTTCTGATGCGGCATGCAGTTTCTAGAAGATATATTATTGGCTTAATGTATTCGAATTACTATACCAGTTCCACACTGTATAGTTTCTGTGCCTAGATACATTAATCAAAATGGTATCTGTGAATAATTTATGTGTCCCGGCTTTTCTCATATTCTGTCATTTTTAAAAATTAATTTGCAGTCACAACGTAACTATATTGGAGGAGCAGGACGACTCAATGTTCAAACAGAATCGCTCGCCGTTCGTGCACCTCGGATACGCGATGTGGTACGTCGTGCTGGCGCATACTGATATAGTGTGTTATCTCATGGTTTTTATAAATCAGGTAAATACTTATTCGTATATGCTCATTGAATTAAGTATGTTATAATAGCATAATAATCTCCCAATGCCTCTGATTTTTTGTGTGCGTATTGTATAATTATCACTTTATTCGGTGAAGGAAAACGTTGTGAGGAAACCAGCATGCCTAGAGATATTTCTTAACGGCATTTAAAGGCAAGTCAGAGGCCTATGGGCGGCATACAAATTCTGACACCAGCCCGCTTTGCATGAACGCCGTAGACACGAAAGAGAATCGACAAATATTTTGTTCATCTGTCATTTTATCGATTCAATGACAGATGCAACAAAAGATTTGTCGTTTCTCTTTCGTGTCTACGGCGTTCATGCTAAGCGGGCTGGTTAGGCACTAACTGTACGATAAAGAAGAAAGAATCTAGCGTAATGTGGTATTATCGATTCCTCCAACACCAAATGCGAGTGACGCGGAAGGCGCGCGTAAGACTATGTCCCATTTGAACAAAGCTTCTGGCCACTTACTGGACCGAAACAGTATGGATAGTAACGACAATACGAAAATAAATATCTATACTAATATTATAAAGAGGTAACATTTGTTTGTAAGTTTGTATGTAGGGGGTAATCTCCGGAAGTAATGAACCAATTTTAAAAATTGTTTCACTGGTAGAAAGCTACATTATTCGTGAGTGCTATAGGCTATATTTTATTCCCGTACTCCCACGGGAACGGGAACTAAGCGGGTGAAACCGCGGGACGTCAGCTAGTATTTTATATAATAACTAGCGGATGTCAGCGGCGGCGGTGTGTAGCGGAGGAGCTCGTGGCTTAATAATAACAGCCGCTCGGGTCGATCGTTAGGTTAAGCCGTGCTTGCCTAGGTTGGTCTGTGGATGGGTGACCGCCCATTACATACCGTGTTTCCTCCGTGCCTCGGAAAGCACGTTAAGCCGTTGGTCCCGGCTGTCATTTGTAGATCTTTGACAGTCGTTAGGTAGTCAGAGGCCCAAAAAGTCTGACAACCAGTCTGACCAAGGGGTATCGTATTACCCGGTACTAACTGGGTTGTGGAGGTCAGATAGGCAGTCGCTCCATGTTAAATACTGGTATTCAGCTGCATCCGGTTAGACTGGAAGCCGACCCCAACAAAGTTGGGAAAAGGCTAGGCAGATGATGATGATGAACTAGCGGATGTCACGCATTCACATTCTGAATTTTTGAAATCGGCGTAGTAGTTTTTGAGTTTATTCATTACAAACATACACACAAAAATGCAAATCTCCGCGTTATTGCGGCCGTGATGTAACTGTAACTAAGTGCAACTGGTGAGACATTTTCTTCTGTCGCTTCGAACACACTCCAGGTTGAGAATTTAAATCCAAGTATTTGAAGTGAATCGGAATAAATAGTCATTATACAAATTACAGATACAATCGGCAACAATATTGTCTATACCTCTCCCTCTGATGGTGTTCATGTGGGGCACGCTCACCATACCGCGACCTACCAAGACGTTTTGGGTCACCCTGATAGCATACACAGAGGTACGTATACTATTTACCAGACTGACCCAGAAGGACTGTAATGTTTCATAAAAACAAAGAAAAAATATACTTTTCAATACACTTCCTCGAAAACTGGTCCATAACGCACTACGATTAGGTAAACATGCAATGTATTTCACACGCATGCGTTTTTTTTTCACTTTCCCGCACGTGTGCGGGAATGAAAATTGCCACAGATAACTATACCTATACTTAGTCCAAATTGGTTCAATGCCTATAGTCTGAGGTGAATGTTTTTTTTTTTTTTTTTTCGCCAAAGCACTACGCGTCTTTACGGCATTAATATTTTTTGAACTTTAAAATTGTGTTTATAAATAGAATATCATAGATAAACATGATTATTAAAAACTAATAGTTATTTACACAAATTAACATTTATTTGTGTTCTGAATTCAAAATATAAAATGAATCTATTTTTTATATTAGGCTGTTTAACGGCTTCATACCTTTTCCTCTCCTTCAACCCGGCGAAAGCAGAGCGCGAAAAAAAAAATTAAAATCATAGTTTCTTAGTTCGTGACAAAAATATTTTTCGTTTATATTTCATTTTATTTCTTCAAAAGTGTATTGAAAAACGTCGTTTGATACACGTGGACATTTGTTATTGCAGTTCTCGGCTCAAAAACACCCTCGCTTACGGCTCGGGTGTTATAATTCCGCCTCGAATACAATAACAAACTTTCTCCACTTGTATCAAAATGTACTATTGTAGAATATTTTGAATTTTTATGAGTGTTGAATTTTACTATGAAAGTATGAAATAGTACAATTATTGAATTAAATCCTATTCACATGATAGTCGATAAAACCTGGCGGGGCCCCGCCTCGTCATCGTCATCGTCATCTTGACGCTCATACAAATTGGCTTTACAAGTGATGCACCACTTTAAGGACGATTTATGCTAGACTGGTGCAAGCGAGGCGCGTGCAAGCCGTGCTACGTACTATAGTTGGTGCCAGTTAAGATGAGAATAACGGTCATTGACCCACCTACATTTATTAAACTTCTTAACTTTAAAAACCAAAAATAAGCCTGTTCAAGTCTTGAATCGTCATCTATCGTGATCTTCAACATTTTTTGTAATGGTTTATTTGTTTTGGTTCGTACGAAGAGATATTAGGGAAAGGGCAATGACCGCTATTCTCATCTTAACTGGCACCAAGTATAGGCGTGGACGTGACACGAAAATTTCAAGAACATTTTACAATGAAGTAGTTCACGGTACAATCATCGGCACGATTCTTGAGCGCTGACCTTCACCTGCGCAAAAGTGAGTTATTGGGTCCCTTTGGTGGTATGAAGTGAGGCGCGTATAAGTGCACGATGCGCAAAGCGATCCTCACTCTTCCGCCGAGCGCTCAAGAACCGTGCCGGTATCTGTACATCGTGTTGCGTCCGTGCCCCGTTCAAGTCTTGGTCTCTACAAATCGAGCAGTACGCGGACACAACCCGCGCATTTGACGGCCTAGCATAAATCATCGCATAATCATTGTCGGCCGTAATCAAGTAGTTCTCTTCAACTTATTCTATCGTGTAATATTCACAGGTAATCGTGCTCATAAAGAGTATGTTCCAATTCGAGATTCTGCCGTGGAATCAGAAGGTGATACCTGCGAACATGCCGTTCACTGCACCGCGCATCATTGGTATCGAGAGGAAATTCAATTACGCTCTCTATGATCTACTTCTGCTGCTCATTATCTTTTTGCATCGGTAAATATCTATATTATTAGAGGTTAAGATAGGCTAGAATCGGCGGCTTTGATGAGAATGCATTCCGTTGTGTTTGAATACTTTGAATAGAATAGAATAGAATAATCATTTATTCGTTAATGGACAGCAGCAACACAATAGAGCAGCACATACATATAACTACATATAACAACAAACAGCTTAACAATTAATTAAACAGCTCAACTGCGCTGAGCATGCCCATAACGAAAGTGTCACCAACTCAGCATAAAATGCTGGGTGTAAAACACTCAGCGCTGGTTTTCAGTAGGCCCCCCTCAGTGACACACGGATGAGGGTAGTAGGTAGTAAATAAATAATGTTATTCTATTAAATGGGCATTTCTAAGTGTGTAATAAATAAATAATATACAATGAATATTTCTTGTCACAGAGGATAACATAATTATATTAGTAATAATAGACACGAAGAAACCTGCTAAATAAATAAGTAAGTTATAATCCGAAAACGAAACACAGTTTATTGACATGACGCACTTCGGGCCGGCCGATGTAGCATCGACCTATGCATTTATAATAGGTATTCTCAGCAGCTAATCTGATGGTGGCCTTAGGCCGCACAAGTTTTTTTTGTGTATGACAACACCGAGGCTGCCGCTCTCGTTCGGGGACAGTTTCCTCGAGGCTGCTCACTCTGTGTGAACCCGCCTAATGACGAGCTTTGCGGAAACTTTAACCCATTTATTTTTAAAGAAAAGACTTCACGTCGTTATTGCTGAGACAAATCTGCCCCGACAAAAAAACGACTCTTTTTTCGAAAAAGATTTAAAATTCGAATAGTCTTCATTTTTTTAAGTTGCTTCGAAGGTAGACACTAACAAACCTACCTTGAAAATATAGGTACCTATACTTTAGTCGAGGACAGTAGTTTAAATAAAATGAAAAATATAATACGCTATTGTAATTTATTCAGATTTATGCTGAAATCGCTGGGGCTATGGAAGGAATCGTCTCCAGAAATTGAGTTAAGAGAAGACATGGAGTATCCACTGGATCAGGAAGACACTCGGTTAGTGGCAGAAGGTCACATCGATGAAGTGGGCCGCAAGTACGTCATGCTGCACGACCAGTCGGGCCCGTGAGTTTCTTTTTATAACTACATATATTCTTCTCAATGTCTTTCAGGGTGGATTTTTGAGACAGGTAGTAGGGACTGGTAATGAAAGCATAATTATACTCGTATATGGTACCGGGTTTGTCCTAGGTCAAACTGGTTTATCGTGTCAGGATATACTAGCCCAAACAGAGGAATTACACTATACCCAAATTGGATGTGATTGATGGTTCACCCTTGTTTGGTATAACAACGTTTTGTCGAAAATCGCTTCGGCTAATTTTAGTTACAATAAAGTCATTTCGTATATTATTCATTTGACCGAATAATTAATTGGTTGATTTTTATTTAGCATATTTATTTCTTTGAAATAATGTCGTTTGACCGAATTTTCAAATGCACTAATTTTATTTAAACTAATGTTTCACTAGACTAATAATGATTTAGTCGAAAGATCGTATCGAATATTCAGTTCATTAATAATTCGTTTCCTTTCATTGTCTATAAACTAACATTGTTCCTTCACCTACTGAATTCATTAATAATTATTTATGGCATACAATTAACGAACCACCAGATTTAGCAAAATGTAACGGAAAAAAAATCACTTTTGATTGCCAAAATTAGTAAATGATCACCAAAATTAATCCCCATTTTATCGTAGAATTAGAACCAAAAATATATTTATGACCACCAGAAATTAAACTGCTATGCTCTTGCATCCGAGTCGAGGGAGACCCGGTCGACGGAGCCCCGCTACTCCTTAATGGTTTATAAAAAAATAACCACGAAGGGTATGGCGGGGTCTATTCGATCGCTTCGCTCGCTCATTCGACCCTGCCATACCCTTCTAACCTAATCTATCCGTGTCGGGGTGCCCCAAGTCGGCCTAGGCAAAACTAGTTTGTCATCAGCCACCTCATTAAAATGTGATCGCATTTAATTTCAGATTACTTAATCGGTTCTCTTTTTCAAAATAAAAAAATTGCAAATATTTACTATGTTTTCTTTTCTGCATAACATTACACCAATTAAGTATTCGATAAAATAAATATTATACCTTTTGATCAATAGCGCAAATGTTGTTATCGCAAATAAATATTCGATGAAATGAAAATTATGTCAATCGATATTATACAAATTGATTATTTTCTTAAACGTTGTTCGAATTAATAACATTACATCAAAAGTTGTTATACCAAACAAGGGTGAACCGTGATTGATCACAGTTCTAACCCAATTACCCAACCAATTTATAGTTGGTGCCAGTTAACATCGGAATAGAGGTCATTAACACCTACCTACCAAGTTTTTGATCACAAAGCGATAACGTCACTTACTAGTTACCTAAATCGACCAATAAGCGATACTTTGCTACATCGCTAGAGTATCATAATACCAGTCGGCTAGACATACAGGGGTTGAGAATCTTGTGTTGTTCCAATTCGAATTTATTATTATTTTTGCTAGAAAACTAATTTTATGCTCATACATTTACGCGTGACGTAAACGCCCCCGCACCGTGACCATAATGTGCTGCACACCTGACGCGATGACCTCGTAAAACGAAAACGGCATAAGATTAGAATTATAATTTTTGTGATGAAATAGTTTTTGTGATGTCATAATTATAATAATATTTAGATACTTATGGTTTTTCCGTCATGGATGTCGTTTTCATGGTTTTCGGGGTCGTTGATTACGAAAATGAGGACAAAATGAAAATCCAAGATGGCGTCCAAGATTGTTTTGGTTTTTCCGTCATGGATGTCGTTTTCGTGGTTTTCGGGGTCGTTGATTACGAAAATGAGCTCAAAATGAAAATCCAAGATGGCGTCCAAGTTTTTTTTGGTTTTTCCGTCATGGATGTCGTTTTCATGGTTTTCGGGGTCGTTGATTACGAAAATGAGGTCAAAATGAAAATCCAAGATGGCGTCCAGGATTTTTTTGGTATTTCCGTCATGGGTGTCGTTTTCATGGTTTTAGGGGTCCCTGAATATGAAAATGAGGTCCAAACGAAAATCCTAGATGACACCGAGGAAATTTTTTGGTTTTTTAATCATGGGTGTTGTTTTCATGATTTTCGAGGTCGTTGATAACGAAATGAGGTTAAAATGAAAAACCAAGATGGCGCCGAGAAAAAATTTCGGTTTTTCCGTTATGGCTGTCGTTTTCATGGTCAAAGGATAAAGGAAATAAGGTCAATAATTATTTATTTCAATTAGGTCATTCAAAGGCACTTTTGAATGACGAATAGTGAAATGGATTCAATGATTTACCTTGCCTTTGGTTAAATCTGATTTCAACAAATCATTTTCATTTTCATTATCAACGACCCCGAAATCCATGAAAACAACACTCATGACGGAAAAACAAAAAAAAAACACCTTCAAGTAATAATAGGCGTGATGTTATGTTTACTCTACAGAGTAAACCTCAGTGGCCATAAGTCGCGCAAGAGTCCAATCGTGCAAGTGTCCATTCGCGCAAGATTCCTTTTCGCGCATAAGTCCATTCGTGCAAAAGTTCGTTCGCGCAAAAGTCCATGTGCGCATATGTCTTTTCGCGCAAGTGGGTGCGCGCAACAAGTGTTATTTGCGCAAATGTCTTTCGCGCATAAGTCTCAGATCCTAATTTTAAGATGTATAATAATATATTTACTTTATTAAAATTGTCTCAGTAAGTTAAAATAGTTAACACTATTTTAACTTTAACAGTAAGTTAAAATAGTTAACACTATTTTAACTTACTGAGACAATTTTAAAACGAAAATAAAGTATTTAAATCAATTAATTTCGTAGGGTACGTTTGCTCGATTTATTATTTTTTTGGGTTGTGCACTGTGTTATGTATGTGGGACACTGTGGATGTATTATGAGACTCAAGCGATATCAGTTTTGCGACAGGTTTGTACGGATGGAGCGACAGTATCGCTTATATTTAGATATCGGGATGAAAGTCGGAGCAATGACCTCTATTCCGATGTTAACTGGCACCTACTATAGACGTGGTGCTATGATCGTTCTTTGGAGGTGAGCCCTTGTTTGGCCTAGGACAAAGTGGTTTAGCCGGAAATCTGGTTTGGCTAGTAAGGTATATAATTTTGTTATCTAATTTATTTGCCCCAAAATGCTTTTGAAAACTGTGTATTCGAACTACTTCTTTGAACTTCATCTAATTCTTCTATTTTTGTAGCTTTTGTAATTTTATTCTCTTTTCTCTAGTTCTTAGAAAACTGCACGTTTTGCCTAAGAACCTTATCACACTAGCGGATTACGAGCTTGTTCAAAGCGGAGCGGGCGCGCAACGAATTCGCTGCATAGAGCAAACTCAATTTTCAACGCTAAGCTTTGCAGCCTAACGTTGAAAATTGAATGCACTTACACGCTGCTATTCGCGGCGAATTCGTTGCGTGCCCGCTCCACGTTGAAGACGCTCGTAATCCGCTAGTGTGATAAGGCTCTAACTGTCTTTTCTGCTCCAATTTTCTAAAATCTATGAATGCAACTAAGATTTACTTAAAATTTAAGGACAGTTACCTAGGAACGCATTTCTCACGGAAATTCACTCTGTATATTCCTGGTTGCATATGAATTCAGCGTAATAAAATGGCAATAAGTTTGTCTCGTACGCAACAATACGCTAAACTAAGTGCGTCCCGGTACTCATTTTACGGTTAAGCTTGAAATGTTGTCAGCAACATGGATACTTAGAACACAATAAATCTGAACGCAGACCGGGACGGCATGGCAAGGGATTTAAATTTTTGCCAATGGACATTCAAATATATTGATATAGAAATACGACCGTGGCGCGTCCTTCAATACCCCTTCGATCTCCCTTTCGATGCCAGGGCATGCCACGGGTTAATTTGAAAGCATAGCAATTTATGTCGTATTTCTATATCAAAACGTCTGATTATCCTTTGGTAAAGAATTAAATTTCTTACCATGCCGTCCCGGTCTGCGTTCAGCTTAAAATGTTGCTGAATAAAGGTACTACAAGTTTTGTACACGTAACACGGGACCTTGCGGTGAGAATGGGGCGAATCGTAATGTTATGACTCAGTAGAGGGTAACAGAGCAGTGCGCAGCAGGCGATGGAGTACGTAGTAGTGCGGATAGTACATGTCTGGGTGTGCGGATCAGACAGTTGTCACCGGCTGGTGGACCGGCTGTACCACGTGACCGCGACCATCGAGGACGCCATGCACGAGCTGCAGGCGTCGCGCTCCGACCCGCGCGTGCTGCACCTGGTGTGGCAGCGCCTGCAGGACGTGCGCCGCCACCTGGCCGAGCGCTCCTCCCGCCACACCGCGCCGCACGTGGCCACACCCGCCCCACAGTATGTCATGACCGTGTCGTGTTGTCTCTGTGGACATTACGTATACTGATACACAGTGGCGTAGCTAGCATGGGTGACACCCGGTGCGGATATTGTAGGTGTCACCCCAAAAATAAATCAAAACAGTTAAAATTACGTTTGTCTATTCGTACAAGGAGTCATTTTGTCGATTTGTACAGAAAATACTATCAATTGAAAAAAAGAATAAAGTGGTAAACTCAATTTAAGAGGACGCATTGGAAATCATGTAGTCAATGATCTCAATTTTTGTCAGTAATTACAAAACAAATGAAAATATAAGTTGGTGACCTGATAATTCATGATAAAACCCTTATTTTGTTAGTTTTCAATACATGATTAAGTAACTTTTGTAACAGAGAAAAAAATATCAAACATACCTCTTTTTAAAAAGAGATTCACATTTAATGGGCAAACGGGACCAATTTAAGCCTCTTAACTTTCTCCGTAGATGAGCCTATACATACTCTTTAAAATTATAGAAGGAATTTCTGAAATTATCGTTCCCAACTGAATTAAATAACAAAAACCATTTTGTCGTTTACGTCCTTTATGTTATAAGCTAGCAATCCTCGCCCCGCTCAGACGCCCAGTCCCCCGCTCAGTCCCGATGCGCGCGTGCCCGGTTTTAGAACGATGCCTCGCCTTAAGATTGGCATTGTACGGAACCCTCTCCACGCGAGTTCAACTGTCACTTGGCCGGTTTTTATAGGTAGCACTAGTGTGTGTTGTTCACGGTCGGGTGTCACCCGCTCAGGGGTGACATCCGGTGCGGGACGCCCCCCCCCCCCCCCCCCCCAGCTACGCCACTGCTGATACATCGTATTTAATATTGTATTAGCATATTTGTAAAGTAAATTACATTCCTACTAGTGAGTAACTGAATTATTGTATCTGAAGTTTTCTAAGTTTAATATTCATTTTATATGACTGTTTAGTATCAAGTAGAAGCTGATAATTACGCTAAACTGTATTGAATCGCTTCCTCTTAACAGCATCGTTTCTTTGGTTTTCCTCTACTGTCTTCTCATATTGGAGTCTATAAATACTGTATTTAGAATAAGCTTTCAAAGTAAATTGATTATTTGTAGTAAGTAAGTAAATGTATTTCGTAACTTTGTAAGTAAGTAAATTTATTTCGTAACTTTGTAAGTAAGTAAATGTATTTCGTAACTTTGTAAGTAAGTAAATGTATTTCGTATCGTTATAAGTGTTACGTAAATATTTGTTTATTATCTTGTTTAATGTGTGTGTGTACAAAAACCGCATTGCAAAGTGTCCTATATCCATAGTCTAGAAAGTAGGTATAGCTTAAAAGGCTACACAAGCCGATTATTCTCCCATACAAACGGAGAAAGCTGATAACTTCACTATTACGTGTTTATCTCCAAATACTAAGCATCATATCGATTTATTTCGACAATATTTAGTATTATTATCAATCAGTAAAACTTGTTTGGACCTTAAAAGTTCCATATTTTAACATTTATTTTACGCAATTTTGAGCGTCCATAAATAGCAATAGGATTAAAAAAGCTTTTAAAAAATTACCAAAAGGTTTAAAGTTTATTTATTTATATGTTCAAATAACTTTATTTTGTAAAATTAGATTTACTAGTTTTCTTCTAAATACTTTTCTTACTTCGGCATTAATAATATTTGCATCTCACTTTCTCACACGGCGCTTGGTGAAATAGCAAGCATTTTTGGGCGAGTTTGACTGAGAGGCATGCGCACTCTTAATATAGTAATAATATGGTATCAAGATATATTAAATAGATAGATAGATTATTTTCTATTTTAATTTTGAATTTTTTTCAGACTGGCTTTCGATTCCTTGTAAATTGAAAAAAAAACTGCTAGCATTGTAAAGTAAATGAAACTTTGTATTTAATTACAATTGTAATAAGAATTATGTAATATAAAATATACAACTTAAGAAAACTACTTTTGTCTACCAAAATGATTAAACTAATAAACCATTTTGATTTCTTGAAATATCTGCTTTTTGTTATGCTTTTTGGGAGTGTAACATTACACTTCCAAAAAAACTCAAAATTTTATTTTGTGGTCAACATTTCTGTTCCCAGTACAAACTATAATAGCATATTCTTATTTTATAGAGACGAGGATCCTATGTCCGATTCCGTACTTAGAAGAGAAGCTGGTCGCAGCGATGACATGGATCCGGGGTCGTCGAAAAGATTGGAAGACGATCACTACAAGTATGTAAATCCGGATGTCACTGACAACTTCATAAGTAATTTTATTATAACAGCGAGATTCGTTAAGGGACAATACAAGCCCCAATTAGTCCCATTGAATGACTTTTTCATGAAATAGTCATTCGATGATGTTATTTTAATTTATTTCGGTTTGCTTACACAAAATATTTACAATTAATTCCTTCTTACTATTCTATTACTTTTTCATGTGCAACTTATCACTATTAACAGGCTAACACCACATACACCATTTATGGTTTAACTCAATATTTTTGTAAAGATAGAATTAACACGTACTTTTCATTACGAAAACAAGGAAAGTAACAAAAACCCGAATTAACTCAAAAAAAACAAATGAAGATCGGATTGCCGCTTTCCCGCCTATTTTGATTTTTTTTTCTGTGGCCGGTCAGCTATTCAGCCATTATTTTTCATTTTCATAATTGAAAAACCGAACTAGTTTTTTTTTATATAATTTGACAGCTGTCAGTTGAAAACGATTCTCCCTAGGGCTGAAAAGTATTACTTTTAACCCGCTCCTCAGACAACTTCAGACCTACATTTCGAGTATGAGTAACGAAAAGAATATTTAAATTGACGAAGGTAGATATTTAATAGTACATTGTTACCCTAGGGGTGAAAGTAACTTATTTAGTCCCGAGACGGGGTTTGGTGCCCGAGCGAAGCGAGGGCGCTAATAGTTCGAGGGACTAAATAAGTCTTTAACCCGAGGTAAACACTGTGCTTTTCATTACGAATACAAGGAAAGTAAAAAAAAAAACATACAACTCAAAAAAACTAATGAAGATCGGAATTCGAATGGGGTAGATGACACACCAAACAATTGAGATACTTTTTAAGAGCTGTCAAAACGCGGATCTCTAATAGACTTTGTATGGCAATAGCCTACTGTGACGTCACTGTTTATTCAACTCAATGACTCGACCATTTAATTGATTTCCAAGCAACTAAAAATCGAATTTGGCAATTAATTGAAAATAAATCGGGTTTTCAGGCCCAAAATAAAGTGTTTTTTTAGAGAAAGGTGTCTTGGAATTATTGTTTTATGGTGTCATCTACCCTATTGCCGCTTTCCCACCTATTTTGCTTTTTTTTTCTGTGGCCGGCCAGCTATACAGCCAATACCTATTTTTCATTTTCATCATCGAAAAATGGTAAATATTTTTCCCAAATCTATGTTATTTTAAAGAAATAGTTGAAACTTAATTATAATAAAGATATTTAAAACATATATATTCTTTAATTAATACTTAACTTTATGTTAAGTATTAATTAAAGATTTCAATTTTACATCGTGGCTGTATAGAAAGTTGGAACATGGTTCGATAGAAAAATGAACCATTTTTTTTTAATAATTTGACAGCTGTCAGTTGAAAACGATTCTCCCTAGGGCTGAAAAGTATTACTTTCAACCCGCTCCTCAGGCAACTTCAGACCTTCTTTCAGAGTATGAGTAATGAAAAACATTAAATTATAGTATTATCACATTTATACGGTAGGAAACTCTACACTGACTAGCGCTGTAATATTATGATTCCGACTCACGGTCACAGTTAAATCTGACCTTAATAAATTTCACTTAATCTAGTGATGTGATTCGTCTGTTTCAGTGTAAACGATGACGAAGAACCAATCATTGCTGTGTCAACGACGCTTGAGAAAAGATGGTCGCATTACCCGGAACTGATTATGTTGTCGTAAGTATACGTTCAATACAACTGCACAGAACATTAATCGCCTTCGTTAAGGTGAATGTAACCCGATTTAATGACTACTTCATGTAAAAGTCATTCAATCGGGTTACATGAACTTAGAGGGTTGTATTGATGATTTTAATGATTATTATTCTGTAATCACATACGTGTTACAGCCGCGAAACATATTTTAATCAACATACAACCTGACACAGACCTGCAAATTGCAAAAAACGTAAGAAAATATGAATTTCGCGGGCTGGTTGGAGCATTCACCCTAGGTGCGGCACTTCCACCTTAATTAAACAACCCGTGTTCTTATCACCACATCCAATGGCAGTATTTATTTAATGTCACTTCCGTATGGGAAAGAAATGGAG
Source organism: Xestia xanthographa (assembly GCA_905147715.2). NCBI lineage: Eukaryota > Metazoa > Arthropoda > Insecta > Lepidoptera > Noctuidae > Xestia > Xestia xanthographa. Next base: position 9,499,284 of record LR990655.1, read on the forward strand.
CTATACCGGACGTCTAGCTCCATCTCTTTCCCCTTTTGAAGATTATAATAACATTGTTATAAAGGCGCTCCCTCACCTCCCGAGCATTCGCCTGTAATGTAAAGTTCAGATTTGAGCATTACACTAGTAACTGAGACGAGCCGAGCATTACAGTGCGCAGTGTTTGTAACAATCACTTGTTCCTGTACAAAATCATATCATGGATTGTTATAAACCAGGCGAATGCTCCCTTCACTGGGAGCGTTTATTTGTTACATGTTGGTCAAAATCGAATCTCGGATAGTTTCTTTCAGGCTCCAGTGCTGGTCATTCTCATCAGGCTCCAGTCCAAACAAAAGGGGACTACAGGAGCTAAACGCGAGTATTATAATGCCCGAAAGCATATGATTCACTGCAATAAAAAAAATAAAAAAAAATATTCTTCAGGATATATGCTAGTTAGATAGTATAGTATAGGATAGTATAGTATTGAAAACATAATACAACTAAATTTACTCGATAAAAAAAAAACACGAACTTATCTCTAAAAATGTGTTTTAACGAGTAAAAACCATACTAAAAAAATACATGCGATCATTCTGATTTTTTTGGCAAATAATTCTACAAGAAACATATTAACATAATAGTGTTTTATTTTTTTAGTCTAATCAATAGATTTTTTGTAAATCGATCGAAACCACTCATTTCGCATTATTCGGCCCGCAGTGACTGACGTAACAACCACTTTTGTAGTGCAAGCTGATTAGAACTTTAATCTAACAGTATTTCAAACGAAGTTTGAACCACCACAAATAGAGTTGCTAATTTAGCTCCTGTAGTGCCCTAAGAGATCATGGTAGGCCACCATGTGGAAAATATGTTGAATAAAACTGCCTATCTGTCATAACATAATATATCTTTTGCAGCATAAAGCGCTACCTGCGTCCGACGCACCGCTTCTTCCAGTGCATGTTAGCGCCTGGCGCAAGGGTCACCGCTGACATATACGCTTATATGTTCCTGTGTGACTTCTTCAACTTCCTTGTTGTTATTTTTGGATTCGCTGCGTTTGGGGTAAGCCTATTTATTGGTTCTAATATTGAAATGTACTTTTATAACAGGACACCACGATATCTCCGTGACTAGAAGATTCCCCCCAGGTATCCAGAACAAAACAAACCTCCAGAACAAACAATGATCGCAATGATGAGGAAGACCTCAAGACCGAAGGCCTTTCAGCTTCGTTATGGGACTATTTACAGCCCTTATAGTAACAGCAACTTTTCTGAACTGGAGGAGCTCGTCTTTAACTAATAACAATCGCTCGGGTCTTGAGGTTAAGCCGTGCTTTGCCGTGAGTTTCCTCCGTGCCTCGGAAAGCACTTTAAGCCATTCCGTTAAGCGATTCGCGCTGTCATTTGTAGATTTTTGTTGGGAAAAGGCAAAAGCAGATGATGAGTAAGTAACAGCTATTTTTTAACCGACTTCCAAAAGGAGGAGGTTATCAATTCGTTTGAATTTTTTGTGTGTATTTTCATCGATTTTTTCGCCAACGGGGAAGGAAACTGGAACTAATGGCGCTAGCATAGCTAGTTCCCAACATCATTATTGGTTGTAAATGTGGTAATGTCATTTTATATTTCAAAATAGCTTAACCTCGTTGGTCAGATTGAGACCAACTATGGTGGCGCCATCTTAGATTATCTTTGCCTGTGTCTCCATACCTTCGCGTGTGTCCCATTTAAATTTGGTCGAGATCTGATGCTGATCTTCGGAGATATACAATGGAACTCTTCAATAGTAGACAGCAAATTGGTCGTGATTGCTGCAATCGCTTGGATGTTTATTGTTTACACAACATATTAGCGTAACATCACCGTGATGTTGTGTAAGTCGGTGGAAAAAAAATGAATAAAACAACAAAAGTCACATTCTGAAGCTAAAGTTATTTTTCACTTTTTTGTGTTTTTGAAGTCGGTTTTATATTTTGCAAAAAAGTTTTTATACATTTCATTGATTACACTTAAAGTACTTACGGGATAATATATCCGTGATTTTCTTTATTTAATTTTCGCACCACCCAGTATTCCCGCGATAATGATGCATGCAACAGCGTCGAAATATCGGGAGCTCATAAATAAATAAAATCACGGATATTATCCCGTAAGTACTTTAAGTGTAGTGAAAAACCGTGAAAGTCTTAAACAGTTTATTTCATTGATTGTCTAAATAGTCCTCATATTGTTTGTCCAGACGCACCAAGGCGACGGCGGCGTTAAGGCGTACTTGGAAGAGAACAAAGTGCCGATTCCGTTCCTCGTGATGCTAATCCTGCAGTTCGCGCTGATCGTGATCGACCGGGCGCTGTACTTGCGCAAGTTCATGCTCGGCAAGATACTGTTCCAGTACGCGCTTATCATAGGAGTGCATATCTGGATGTTCTTCGTTCTGCCGTTTATTACTGAGAGGTATGACACTTGATACTACTACGTGATTGGCTAAACTAGGGCGATACTTTAAAGCAGGGAAATACTCATAAATATGAGAAACTTGCTGTGGGACTAATTCTGAAATGTGAAAAACATTTCTCTACAGCAGCATTTTTTTTTTATACAATTTTTTTACGTTTTGCATCACGTTTAACTCAGTGTAATGTGTTGAATATAAAAGCTGTTGGTTTCCTCATTTTGAAACATGATGAAATCTTCTTTGTTTTTAATCTGCTTTAGTCTATGGTGATATATCCTAATAATTTAATCCTTTATTTTTAGGAAGAAGTTACCTTTTAAGGTACATCTAGTACGCTCAATGGGGTAGATGACACCAATCAATTGAGATACTTTTTAAGAGCTGTCAAAACGCGGTTCTCTCATAGATTTTGTATGGCAATAGCCAACTGACGTCACTGTTTTTCAACTATTTATTGATTTCAAAGCAACTAAAAATCGAATTTAGCTATTAATTGGAAATAAATCTGTTTTCAGGCCCAAAATAATGTGTTTTTATTAGAGATTGGTGTCTTGTAATTATTGTTTTATGGTGTCATCTAGGTACCCTATTGTAGGTACTTTTCATTCTACCTACGGCTAAAAAGTGAAAATCCCTCCTGAAGGAGTTGACTACTATGCATTCAGGTAAACTACACTGATGCATTAGTATTTTAAGATATTATTGTTGCTTAGGACATTCAACGCCCTGCTGCCGCCCCCGATGTGGTACATGCTGAAGTGCGTGTACCTGCTGCTGTCGGCGTACCAGATCCGCTGCGGGTACCCGCGCCGCATCATCGGCAACTTCCTCTGCAAGTCCTACCGCTTCCTCAACATGGTCTGCTTTAGAGGGTGAGATGCGTTTACATATAAGGGAACGAACCCATACTACGTGATCCATTTTCTAAAATTTTTTATACTCCTCCCACTTCTCGGTGACCACCCGTATTATATGCCAAAGGGGAGGGGAGGGCTCCCCCTCTAGTTTTCACGTAGTAATCATAAATATGGTTTTAAATCATTTTTGCAGACAGGAAGTAAAAAAAAATTCTTTATTAATACAGCGCTTGTTGTGTGACGCCAAGAGTGCGTACATGGTCCCAATTGTGGAAATTTGAGTGGATATTTGAATGTAGCTCAAAAAAGCACGAGATTTCTCTATACAGGATATTGACTACGTGACGAAAACCTAACCCCCCCCCCGCCCTTGTGACCAAGAGTGGTATTTTGAAGACCCCCTCCCCCTCAGAACGGGTCACGTAGTATGGGTACGTTCCCTAACTCGTTTCTAAGTCAAAGTTTCAAAACATTCGGAGTTCTAAATTCTAACAATAAAAAACTGTTGCTTAAACGTCGGGTTTTTGTTTCGATTTCCATGTCAGGCAAAGTGTCACTAATTTCTGAGCTGTATTCCGGATTTATGTCCGATAAATAGCAAATAGGACTTAAATATAGTGGACGGATTGTAGTTATCCTAGGCACTTCTTCCTAACCATGCAGCAATACTGGCATAATATTATATGTGGTAGGGTCAAACCCGCCACACTATTCCCTGCCCACTGTAACTCCTGTGTGTGCTGTGCGCCAGAATTAACAGTGGCGACCACCAGAAAAGCGCCAAGACAATGAAGCTCGACGAAGTCCCAGAGAATGAATTTAACTGTCTTGACCCGCCCAATAGGCACAAAGGGACGTTTACAACTGGATTATGTGTGGTAATATAACATCACGCCTGTAATCCCCGACGGGTTATGCAGAAGAAGAAGAATTGATTCCCATGTTAATGTATTGGGGAAGCTGCAGAAGATTGTAAAAATATACTTGCATTGTATAGATTCCAGTTTTTAGTATTATTTAATTGCATAGCACATGTGTGCGTACTTTGTACTGTTCAGCCACCATTTACATTTAGTTAACTTTCATTGACTTGAATATGCCTTGGTGGCTGAGAGAATGTCATGCTCACTTAAATGTCTCGCTGATGGTGGCGGGTATGTCGGGTCATTTAGTTCCCTTCAATATGATTGGGTTGAACGGCGCCGGTACATGGGGCGCTATCAGTTGGGACTGGTCATCTCTTAGCTGCCAAGGTTCATTTTAATTACTTTATTTTTAAATTGTTGATCTAATATTTTACTCTGGACGCTCGTTAATGTGCACGTCTTTCTACATCGTTCGCACATATATGTATAATCTCAAAATTAATAATGTAACCGATATTTTGTAACAACATTTTGATTTAAAAGAGTGTCCATGGAGTTTCTTGCCCGTTCTTCTCCATAGAGATCTACGCTAGGGAATGGGCAAGTACAGTACTTTCTCAAGTTATTATGCCTTGTGACTGGGACTGTAGCTTTGTTTTTTTTGGATTTTTGACATCCAAAAGTGCCGTAATGGTCTAGTTGAAATAAATGCTTTGAGTTTGAGTTTCTGCTAATACACCAACATTTCGCCAGTTATATTTAAGTCCCATGATATAGGTCGCTAGTCTATTACCATCAAGCGGGCACAAGTTCATACTCCTTAGCTGCTACTAAGAAATTCCTTATGGAAAAACCCAATAAAACTTTGCCCGACCTGGGAACCGAACCGAGGACCTCATGTTCAGCAGTATAAAGGGTGTAAAAAACCTCTTAACGAAGCTGAAAGGCACTTGTTCTCCTCGTCATTGCGATCATTTTTTTTGTTCTACACCATACTTGGGAACCTTCTAGTTACGGAGATATTGGGGGTCAAAATTCCAACTTTTTGACAAGTCTTTTTTTAAATACAAGTTTTTAATGTAAGATTTTTACTTTAAACACCTCCACGACCCCCGTTCTATTCAAATTCATCCATCAGCACAATGTTTTGAGTGCGTTACATTGAGTTCTACCACAAAACATGATTTTTCATCCCAAAAAACAAAGTCGTTTACCGGCAATAATATTTGCGTAAAGTTACTTAGTTTGATGTACAGAATGCTTGGTTGACGGCTTCGTGATGAGGTTGTTTACACTCTGTATTATTAATTGATATGTAATTCACAGGTTCATGGTGATACCGTTCTTATTCGAGTTGCGGACGCTTATGGATTGGATATGGACAGACACGTCTATGACTCTCATGGATTGGCTAAAGATGGAGGATATCTTCGCTAGTGTCTTCCTGCTGAAGGTATTTCAACTATAGTTGGTGCCAGTTAAGATCGCAATAGCGGTCATTGACCCACCTACATTTTTTAAAGTTCTTAACTTTGAAATCCTAAAATAAGCCTGTTCAAGTCTTGAATTGTCATCTGTCATGATCTTCTCCATTTTTTCTAATAAAAAACGATATACACACATCAAAAAAAGTTTGTGATCACTTTGATAATTCAAAATCTTTTTTGTTACGTTTTCATAAAAAAAACTAGCGGACGTCACGCGGTTGAACCCACGTAATTCCCGTTTCCGTTGTAGTACGGGGATAAAATATAGCCTATGTTACTCAGAGTGAAGGTAGCTTTCTAATCGTGAAAGAATTTTTGAAATCGACGCAGTAGTTTTTGAGTTTATTCATTACAAACATACACACAAAAATACAAATCTTTCCTCTTTATATATGATATGATATGATATGATATGGTTGGTAGGATGACCGCTATTGCGATCTTAACTAGCAGCAACTATATCTATTACTAGCTGATGCCCGTCGCTTCGGCCATCCGCAAATTATATACTAAAACCTTCCTCTTGAATCACTCTATCTATTAAAAAAACCTACATCAAAATCAAAAGATGTTTAATATATGTAGGTGGGTCAATGACCGCTATTCTCATCTTAACTGGCACCAACTATACCCATGCTTGTTGTTCCAGTGCTCGCGGTACATAGACGACGAGTTCCCGCAGCCGCGCGGCTCCAAGAAGCGCAACTCCGTCAAGTACTTACTGGGCGGAGGAGTTCTTGCCTTCGTCATCGCCATCATATGGTTCCCGCTTGTTTTCTTCGCATTCGGAAATTCGGTGAGTGGCGATGAGTTTTTGAAACGAAAATCTTAGATTCTTGGAACCAAAAAATCATGTTCATGTTTTATTTCAATGAGGGATTTTCTTTTTAGCTCTTCCCTAGTCGCTGGATAGATTGCGCTATGAGTTAGTATGATAATGCAAGGAACGGAACCTAAAAAAAGTGATTTTAACAAAGCGCGAGAAAACTAGGTTATATTCGGAAGGTTAAGCAAATGAAAGTGTCAGTCAACGAGAGTATGTGACGTGACACAATGTTTTTTTTTTTCAAGCGTTTTGGCTTTGGCACCAACTATCATAGTAAGTTCAACGCCATCTATAGAGTTCTTGGAAACTAAGTTTTTTTTAATACCTCAAAAAGAAAACCTCTCATTGCAACCAAAATAAATGGAGGACTAAGGAGTGTTATCCAGCAAAGTTGAATCCAGAGGGATCCGACTTTTGAGCACATACCCCAATAGAGCAGAAATGTTACTTATTTTGATTGAAAACAATAGGGTAGTTGACACACCAATCAATAGACATACTTTTCAAGAGCTGTCAAAACGCGGTTCTCTCGTAGATTTTGTACGCTGTGTCGTCACTGTTTAGTCAACTCAATGACTCGACTATTTATTGATTTCAAAGCAACTAAAAATCGAATTTGGCAATTAATTGAAAATAAATCTGGTTTTCAGACCCAAAATAACGTTTTCTTTTTAGAGATTGGTGTCTTGGAATTATCGTTTTATGGTGTCATCATAACCTATTCCGCTAACTCAAAGCTACTTACATCTGCGTTCACTACGCTCTGATTGATTGACCCAAGGTCAAATAACACTCTCTCTCTCTCTCGCTCTCACTGTTTTAGTGAAAGCGGGCGTAATATTTACAAGTGACAAATCACTTATTAGTTGCGGAGGCAGATGGTCCGACATTACCGCTCTATTGGGGCGGATCCCGCAAGCATCAAATCGTCCATTAAAGTCCAAATTCATTCATAAGGTTTTGGTCAAAATGGGTGTTAGTCCAACATAATTGAAATATATCTGAAGTACCTAAATCATAGCTAATCGTACCTAATGTATGATTTGGAGACCTTATTGTGATAAGTTCTCCAAATCATACATTTGTCGACAAGTACCAAAGTTGCCGTAGACCAAAGTTACGGCCAATAGAAACCGATGCAATTTTATGTATTTTGTCGAAGATCTGAGTTCAACAATATTTTGTTTTTAAAGTAGAGTACATAGAGTGTACAGTATTGTGTTGTTGATTTTATAATTTTAAAAAAGTACTTGATTATTGCTATAAGTTTGATAACGCAAATGATAAGATGGCTCGATTTTTTGGATGACTAGGGATGGTACTTTGGAACCCTTTTAAATATAAAACAGGTCTTACCTCAAAGTTGCAATCGTCATTCCACGAGGAATCGGTTTAAAAATTAATTAAGAGCAACAACTGTTAAATCTGAAGTAAGTAATCATCTTCTGGACACGCTCGTTCCATCATAGACCCCAACCATCGCTTTCCATCAGGCGTGATCGAGATCAAGAGCTGGCCCATTTAATAATAAAACAAAGTAGCATATCATTCATCATCATCATCATTTCAGCCGAAAGACGTCCACTGCTGGACATAGGTCCCGGTCCCTTGCGACTTGCATCCAGCGGATCCCCGCAACCTTCACCAGGTCATCGGTCCACCTAGTAGCAGAATCTAAAATATTTATTTCATTTCAGGTCGGTCAACCCAATCCGCCCACAGATGTGACGGTAAAGATACGCATTGGTCCCTTCCTGCCTATCTACCAAATGTCGGCTCAATCAAACAATATTTACGTGTAAGTAATAATAATAATCGCGAATGCTGAGGCTCGCGACTCCGTTCCAATTTCTCGAATGAAGAATTTACGATCAGCGGTGCTGATGTCCCGTTGTTTCTATATTGGATACGACCTTGGCTGGCTTTTCATATAAGGTTCAACATGTAATGTATTTCACACTCATGCGTTTTTGTTTTAATTTTCCAACACCGTGCGCAGGAATAAAAATTGCCACAGATTACTATACACCTATACTTAGTCCAAATTGCTTCAATGTCTATATTCGGCGGTGATTGTTTTTTTTTTTAAATCTCTGCAAAGAGATATGAGTCTTTACGGTGTTCATATTTTTTTAATATGTAAATAGTGTTCATAATTAGAATATCATCAAAATCGTGAATTAAAAATTAACGTTTATGAACAACTAACATTTATTTGTGTTCTAAACTCAAAAATATTTGAATTTTCTATTTTTCATATTAGGCTGTTTAGCGGCTTTATACCTTTGCTTCTCCTTCAACCTGGCGAAAGCAAAGCGCGGAAAAAAAAGAAAATTTAAATCACAGTTTCATAATACATGACAAAAATATTTTTTGTTCTTTTATTTTATTTCTTCAAAAGTGTATTGAAAAACGTTGTTTGATACACGTCGACATTTGTTATTGCAGTTCTCGGCTCAAAAACACCCTCGCTTGCGGCTCGGGAGTTAATTCCGCCTCGGGTGCAATAAAAAAATTTCTCCACTTGTATCAAAATGTACTATTCCAGTTTCACGGAACAAGACTACACTCAGCTGAGCAACCTGTACGCACGCGACCGCACGGCGCAGACGTTCCTGTCCAACTACGTGTACAACGACGTCGCCGTCATCACCATCAACCCCAACTCCACGCTCAAGTGGGAGATCTCGCCGCCCGAGCTCGACCGGCTCAAGAGAGAGGCGGCCTCTAGTCAGTACCTACATTATTATAGCTAGCCTGTACTGTCGCACTGCTGGCCAAAAACCTCCCTCCTAATTTTCCACTAGATGACCCACGCAACTTCGTCTGCGTCACATAAGAGAGAAAAAGCTTACAAAAGGAATACATTTTCCCCGTTTTTGCAACATTAGTCATTTATGCTCCGCTCCTATTGGTCGTAGCGTGATGTTGTATAGCCTTTAACTTCCTCGATAAATGGACTATCCAACAAATAATTTTTCAATTCCAACCAGTAGTTCCAGAGATTAGCGCGTTCAACCAAACAAACAAACGAACTCTTCAGCTTTATAATATTAGTATAGATTTGTCTCGACCCCACATTATTTACAAATTCCTAAGGAAGACATCCGGGTCGTCACATCACCATCATCAATGTGACAATAAAAATATATTTTTATCAACCAAGACTTCGCATTGTATTTAATTGCGCTAATTATCAACAGATGCAACATTAATGGTGAAGTTCACGTACGTGATCACGCACCCGACGAACGCGGTCCCGAACCCGCCCACCATAGAGGACCACCGCGAGGTGGCCATCCCGGCGCACCTGGCGGGACAGCCCAACCCGCAGCGCGACATACTGCGCAAGCTGCTAGACGGGACTTCCGCACCTGACACATGGTGACTATTGTTTATACCGAGGCCTTAGCGGGGGGACGCGGGCCTGTGGACGGTGGGCTATGGGCTAGCTCGCCGTCCGTCCGTCTCATGATGACAGGCCGTGTCGACGGGGCAGGAGTGTTCCACGCGCGACGCAAAGAGAGTCAGCAATAGGAAGGGGTCCGCAAGGACCGATGCCTGCCGGGGTTGCGGGACTGTTCGAAAGAGATACCGTAGCCCCGGAACACAAAGGGCGATGAAGGAACATGGATGGGTTTTAGTCAGTAAAAGTCTGACACTCCCTCTTGCTCCGCCCAGAGCGGGAAGATCATTTGATGATTTCCTTAGCGGGGGGGGATCAAGGGAGATTGATCCCCCCGCCCCCGAAATGTAAAAAAAAAATCTTTTAGTTTAAGTATTAATGAGACTGCAGCGCGCCCGTCTCACTCTGTTGTTATACATAACATAATAGTTAATCACTACAAACACAACTCTCTACCTAGGTGCTGTTACTTTTATTTATATATAATTTTTATAATTTTGTAATAAAGTTATAGGTGCTACCAGGTGGATATTCAATAAAATGTCTGATAACACCAATGAACTATTTAATCTTTCACTAAGAAACATCTCTCTTATAATTCCACCGACACCTTCTCTTCTTCCCTCTAGCCCGGTTATGTCGCCTCCGAGCTTTTACGAAGCTAGCCGACCGACCGTCGGAAATGCGCGCGAATTTAGCGCGGCAAATTTAAGATGGTGAAGCTTGTACGCCACACCACCCCCCTAGGTTGAAAGATACCCCAACCAAAAAGAAAAACAATAACTTTACATCTTAAGTTCAACATAAACTTCAATAAAAAAAACAGTAAAATACACAATAAAGAAAATGCAAATTAAAATCGGGATACAAGAACATGCTTACAAAAACATTTAAATTATTAGCTGAATAATGAGCCAAAACTACAGATCGAGACGGGCTTTGAAGCGAACGTTACGCCCTGAACGTGTCGTGTATTGCTGCGGTTGAGCTGGGGCTGTGAACGCAGGAACAGGCGGAGTTTAAGGCGCACTTGGGGCGGCAGGCACAACCGGAACAGCTGAACTTGGGCTAGGTGTCACAGGTAAGTCAGCGATTGGAGCTCGGTAAGCTGATGAGGTTGGGCTGTCGAAGATGAACGCCGGCTTTATCCTGTCAAGGCTCACCTGGGTATTCTTATCACCCACAGTGATGGTGACAGTTTTGTCTGTCCTGGAAACGACCGGGTATGGACCTCTGTAGGGAGGCTTGAGCGCAGGCCGTACAGTGTCGTCTCTTAAAAAAACGTGGGTCGCAGTTTCAAGTTCCTTCGAAATGAAGGTGCGCTGCTGTCCATGTCGAGAGGCAGGGGTAGGCCTTAAGCATGCCATGTATTGTCGCAATTGTGTTGCGAAACTCGAGGGGTCTTCGGCGCGATTTGGATCAGCAGAAGATGCAATAAATTCGCCGGGCAGGCGCAGGGGCTCCCCGTAAACGAGCTCGGCTGTGGAACATTGTAGATCTTCTTTAAGAGCAGCACGCATGCCGAGAAGTACCACGGGCAGCGCTTTGTACCACGTCTCCTCATAGCACATTAAGGCGGCCTTGAGGGTGCGGTGCATTCGCTCGACGAGGCCATTCGCGCAAGGGTGGTAGCTCGTGGTTCGAATACGCTTAATGCCGCAAAGCTGCGTCAAATTTTGGAACAAGGTAGACTCAAACTGCCTACCTTGGTCAGTTGTCAAAATTGTAGGAACTCCGAAACGGGAGATCCAGCCTCGGAAGAAAGTCTCCGCTGTTTCCTCCGCAGTCATAGTCACCATTGGCCAGACCTCAGGCCAACGAGTGAACCTGTCCTCCGCAGTAAGGCAGTATTGGTAGCCTTTGCTGGAAGGAAGAGGGCCAACTATGTCCATATGAACGTGATAGAAACGTTTGGGAGGATTGGAGAAATTACCGAGAGGAGTTACTGTGTGTCTGGACACCTTACTGCGTTGGCAAGCGACGCAGGAACGAGTCCAGTTGTGGCAGTCCTTCTGGATACTAGGCCATACAAAGCGGTCAGCCACCAAGCGTGCTGTTGCCCGCGCACCTGGATGACTGAGGTTATGGAGCTTGTCAAAGTGATGACGTCTAAAAGAAGTGGTTAAGAAAGGACGGGGTTTTCCTGTAGACACGTCACAAAAGATCTCGAGGTCAGAACCGGGTATTAATATTTTTTCTATTTTCAGAGAAGAATCAGTTTGCGCCTTACGGAGTTCCTCGTCGGTCACTTGTTCTGCGGCGAGGGCGGCGAAGTTCTCATCAAGACGGATGGCCTCTACGCGCGACATGGTGTCAGCGACGACGTTGTCCTTCCCACTAACATGGACGATATCTGTTGTGAACTGTGAAATGAACGACAATTGGTTCAGTTGGACAGGAGGCAGCTTCTCGCGCTTCTGTGAAAAAGCATAAATCAACGGCTTATGATCGGTAAAAATTGTGACGTGCTGTGCTTCCAAGAGGTGGCGAAAGTGTTGGACAGCAGAATAAACTCCCAGCAGTTCCCTGTAGTACGCAGGCCAAGTAGCCTGACGTGCAGTAAGTTTTTTACTAAAGAAAGCGAGGGGTTGCCAGATGCTGTCTACCTGCTGCTGTAAGCAAGCGCCAACATGGGTCGAGGAAGCATCAGTGAAGAGGCCAAGCTTGGCATCAGGTATTGGGTGAGCCAAGAGGGTCGCGTTTGCGAGGTGGTCCTTACATTTTTGGAACGCTAACTCGAGCTCAAGTGTCCATGGGACTGGTTTTGCTCCTTTAAGTTGAGTGGACGCATAGCAATCAATAAGAGGGGCTTGGAGTTCCGCTGCATTTGGTAGGAAACGTCGGTAAAAATTTACCATTCCTAAAAACCTGCGAAGGCCTTCGATGGTCTTCGGCAGTGGGAAATTTTGCAGGGCTTCTATGCGTTCGGGAGGAGGGCGAATACCAGACTGGTCGATTCTGTACCCGAGGAACGTGATCTCATGTACGCCCAGCTGGCATTTGGATGGGTTGATTACAACACCGTACTCAGAGAGGCGCTTAAAAAGGGCGCGAAGATGTACTGCATGTTCTTCGGACGATTTGGAGAAGACCAGGATGTCGTCCACATAAGGGAAGCAAAAATCCAGGCCCATTGTGACCTCGTCAATAAACCGTTGAAACGATTGCCCGGCGTTCCGCAAACCAAAGGACATGAATGGGAACTCAAAGAGCCCAAAAGGAGTTATTATTGCAGTTTTGCAAATGTCCTCTGGCGCGACCGGGATTTGCTGGTAGGCTTTGACGAGGTCTATCTTGCTAAAGATGGAACAGCCAGCCAAGTTGCTTCCAACATCCCCGATGTGGCGGACTGGATAGCAGTCAGGTATTGTCCGAGCATTTACACCTCTATAATCGCCGCATGGCCTCCAGCGGTCCTGGGGACAGGCTGGTAACTCCAGATGACTGTCCTTGGGGACCATCTGTAGTGGCGAAGACCACGGGCTTTTAGAAGGACGGGCAGTACCACAACGAACCATGTCTTCGAAGACGGCCTTCGCGACCTGCAGCTTCTGCGGTGCAAGGCGGCGAGGACGGCTCGAAACAGGAGGACCCTCTGTCGTGAGGATGTGGTGCATGGTTGCATGCTTGACGACCCGCGGGAGTCCAGGAGGTCTCGTGATGTCAGGGAACTCCTGTAATATTACAGAGAAAGGAGAATTATCAGTTATGATAGTTTTGATACTAGCTTGTGTGATGGATGCCACAGAAGCACGCACAGAGAGCTTTGTGGTGCCGTCGAGCAGGCAGCGGTTATAGCAGTCGGGTAGCAGATTATAATATGCCAGAAAATCTGACCCGATAATTGCTGTGGTCACCTCGGCGATGATAAAATTCCACCTAAAGTCACGTCGAAGACCCAGATTTAGGTTAAGGCAAATAGTGCCGTAAGTTTTTATGGCGCTTCCGTTAGCGGCGCGAACGTCAAAACTAGTGGCATTGTAGCAGCCACGGAGCAATCGGCGCGGAAAACAACAAAGATCCGACCCAGTGTCGATTAAGAATCGATTACCTGACCTGGAATCTGTTATGAACAGACGGCGGCTCGTATTTTCGCAATCAGACGCCGCCGGTACTAATTGCCGACGGCATTTCCCGGTTGGTCAGGTTGCCAACTGCAAGGCGTAATGCACTTCGCTGCCTTTGTACCAAAACGACTGTGGTACCAGCACATGCCTTTACTCTAGCGCGAAGATGACCTTGGGGCCTAGACAAAATCCAAGCGTTTTCCGTTCACGCTTATTCCTTTAACGCTAAGGACTTAACGTTAGCGTGACCAAAATGGTAGACAAGTCACACATGGAACGCGAAACGCCTATTCCGCAGCGTCGCACGGAAAACTCTATAATTTGTCTACGGCATAGTGTATAGCAGTTGTCAAATGTGATATGACATGTGTCAAACGCAATAGCGCGCTATCAATTTAAAAGTTTGGTGGTGTTGAAAGTAATTAAAGTGTTATAATTTAAGAAGAAAGTAAGTGGCTTTAAATAATTACATAAGTTAGTGTAAGAACTGTGATTTAGTTAGTATCTTTGAAAAACTTGAATAAACCTAAAATTATTTTAAAAAATACAGTATGGTGTGTAATACGTGTGTTTAAGCTGATGTGTGATTTTATTTTTTTTATTAGATGGAATCTAGACTACGTGCTAGTCCTGAGCAATTTAGTTTAATGATAGAATTTATGAAAAGGTAGGTTTATCTCGATATTTTGTTACTTATTCCTAAATTCAATTCCATTTTAACCAGTTTTATAAGTACTTGAGATTAAGGAATGAATAATATTAACAAAGGGCTCACAATGGTGTACTTATATGATTGTGGTTCGTACATTTGTTATTCTTCTATAGATAAACTCGAATTCATACCTTAATACATTGCATAGCATTAAGTTTGACGTCTTTGCAATGCTCCTTCATTATTAGCTGCCCATAATAATCTCAAAGTATGCATTTTATTAGATTAATTTGAAATAAATTTATCACTGTTTACTGTTAGCGTCAGGGTCCGAGTTCCCGCTGTTCTAGCGTGTTGCGGAAACGTCAAAATAGCATTTACGGCTGTCAAAACTGGCACTTGTCTACCATTTTGATAGGTTTTGATGAATATGTTTGGCGTTTCGAGGTCACGCTCTCTTCGACGTTCCTTTCCGCATGAGGAATAATGACTTTGTCTACCAATTTAGCGTCAGTCACGTGACATTTCTAAAGCTAATGTCAACTCCATACAATTTGATCTTTCTGTTGGCGTTAACGCTTACAGAAAAAGGATTTTGTCTAGGCCCCCTTGACCGGGAACGAGCGTTTGTGGGGGAGCGTGAGCGTGCACTGTCCTTATCTAAGGCATCAATCCTTCTGGAAAGGCTTTCAATGCATTTTAAAATGCGCTCAAGGTCCGATGCCACACTGGAAGAAGTAGCATTAACTGACTTACCCGGAGATGCATCCACAATAGCATCAGCCAAGTCAGCTACCTTGTCCAATGGCAGGTCCATCTGGGCCATCAGGATCCGTTGGACCTCCTGAGGCAGGCTCCGCATCCATAGCTCGCGGATGATGCTCTCATCACTCTTTCCTGCCAATGAGCGCAGGTGCCGCAGGAAGGAAGATGGCTTGCGGTCGCCTATTTGCTGCTCACCGAGTAACTGGCGAATCCGCTGCTCTCTGGAAATGGAAAACCTCTTTATGAGTTCATTTTTTAAATTTTCATATTTTCCATCAGAAGGAGGGTTAGCGATGATGTCTTCAACCTCATCAGCCAACCTAGCATCCAAGACTGACAGTATGTGGCCATATTTAGTTCCGTCTTTTGTTATTCCAGCATTTTCAAATTGTGCCTCCGCTTGAGCAAACCAAAGGTGCGGTTTGTCCGGCCAAAAAGAAGAAAGTTTGACAGACACAGCCCCAACACTAGGTGTAGCATTCATGCGAGCAAGTTGCTCTTGGAGTACTGTGATCTGTTGCTTTAGCTCTTCCTCAGCAGACATGATTAAGCACAATGACACAAACCAAACCAATAATTTTACATTTACCAAAACCACAAAACAAAAATGAAAATAGTTTGCTAAAATTCTCAAACCAAGAGTAAATTGTTAGAATATTTACATTTTAAATTCTTAACATTAAAAGGTTATTATTTTTTTTTTTTTTACTATCGCTTGTCAACAATTAAAAAAAAACATTACATGATACAAAAAAGAAAAAAAAACATCTACAGTATTTAAAACATTCCACCAGTCTAACGCAAATTGGTACACATTCCATAAGTCAGTTAGAATGCTACAAACAATATCAAATCAATTGTACTAAATAACACCAACACCTTACTCAAACACTTTAGAGAACACAACATTAAGCACCAGCAGTACAGTTATTTAAAATGAAATGTGACACAAGATATGGATAGCTTGTTCCCAATTATGTAAACATTGCTTGGCATAGAACAAAATGATATGATATGAATATGTGGTGACAGTTATGTGTTAGTTACAGTTTACAGTAGGTAGGTACCTACTGTGGTAAAATAAGTCAGATCTTGAACTGATAATTATGGCACATGTTAAATAGGTATGAATAACTGTTAAAAAACATAACTGGTAAAGTTGAATAGTTCAGTTCGGTTAGATTTAGGTAGCACGAATGTCCGAAGATTGGATTGATGTTCGCGTGAAGTGAACGACACCATAAACACTGATCACCAAAATAGCACATTTAACATGCAAGTTTTTAGGTAGGACGCATTCAAAGTTCACTCACCACGTTAGTAGGTAGGTTGGTAGGTAGAATGCCGGGCGAGCGCGAAATTCGCGCGCCACGGCTCACGTACCTGGGAAACAACAGCCACACAATTGGGTACCTCTAAATCGCTGGAGGCGCGGGCTGTCGTCATGCGCGTCGATGAACCGGCCAGCACGACGTCCAGGGTCAGTAGGGCCTGTGTTGAGCAGTGGGAACACGGCTGCAGAGGGCACGGGGCTTCCCCGGACCAGTGTGTGCGCGACCCACACGTGGGTGCCGAAGAAAATCTGTGTCAATCCAATCGCTCCAGCGACGGAACTGCCAGCATATAGTTGAAACGAGCTAGCCCAGCGTTAATAGGCACGCCCAGCACGCTATTTTGTGTCGTCGAACCACAAAACAATAGTATTTCTGTTTAGGCATATTTGTCGGACCATGCCGGCAGAGTTTACTTTTTGTTTTTACTCGCGTGTAATTTCAACGAGGTAGGTCACCATTATAGGTGCTACCAGGTGGATATTCAATAAAATGTCTGATAACACCAATGAACTATTTAATCTTTCACTAAGAAACATCTCTCTTATAATTCCACCGACACCTTCTCTTCTTCCCTCTAGCCCGGTTATGTCGCCTCCGAGCTTTTACGAAGCTAGCCGACCGACCGTCGGAAATGCGCGCGAATTTAGCGCGGCAAATTTAAGATGGTGAAGCTTGTACGCCACAAAGTGTTAATATTTCTGTAATGGTTTTCTAATAACTATTATATTATATGACAAGTAACACCATTTTATTACTTTTACTAAAACAATTTTATGTTTTTCTACGGTTCAACCAAACCAACCCCCCCCCCCCAATTGTTTTCTGACGACGGCCTTGGTTTATGCACCAGGGCCCATAACATTCGCAGGCAACACATCCATGACTTAGCACAAATATAACTCGATGCTCGTATTTATTCTCTTCAGTGTCGACCAGACATTAGAGCCGACGTAATCATCATCGGCCTATTAATGTTCCCACTGCTGGGACGCAGGCCTCTTTTCGATGATAGGGTACGGGCTATAATCAAACCACGCGGGCCCAGTGCGGACTGGTACATGTCACATGTCTTCGAATTTAGCCGACGTAATGAACGCTAACAATTTCGAGATTTAATAATATGCCCTCCAAAAGTAGTTGAAACTATTCACATCACATATTGTGTCGCATTATCATCTGAAATATATTTTTATCAACAGGCTAACCGTCCAAGACTTCTTCCCGAAATTTTTGAAAGTTTTCAACAAGGGTACCACAAAAGCGGCGTACCAACTAATTCCACCGTCGTCAACTTCAGACGAAGAATTGAGTGAGTTTTCTTGTCTACATTGCTTATTTATTTTTTAATTCTAGACTGTTCATCCATCATTGTTAGTAATAGTGCTTAAAAATATAAACTATATAATGTTATAATAAACGTTATTTCAGGTGAGGAACAAATTGAGTACCGGGACGTATTACTTCGATTAGAGAGAGATAAAGTTACCGACGTAATGTACTGGCGCGTTCGAGAGTCTTGTTCTTTACGGGTAAGTTACAGTTCTTTGCTTTTTAGGTTCCTAAATAGGCCAACCGCACTCCAGATTGTACAATATATTAAGATAACCAATGGGTAAGGCTGGTCAAACCTGACCAATGAGGACAAGCTATTTTGAAATATAAAATGAAATTGACAGATTTTCAACCAATGGCGATGTTTGGTACAAGCGATGCTAGCGCCATTAGTTCCACAGTTGCCATCCCCAATTCACCATTCTACCTACACTAGTCATTTAAAAAATCGCACCAACCTCACAAAGTTATTATAAAAAATAAACAGTTCCTTAGCTTAAAAGTTGATTATTTCTATGATTTGGGTAGTAACAAATACTGGGGTGCTGAGGGACATGTGCTTAACTGGGTAGTTTTCTTTATTCGATGCACCGATTGCATTACGTGTTCGCAACCTTAAACCGGCAATTTCAAATATTTACAATAAAATTAATAAACAAATGTAACTTTATTTGCACTTATTGACGAAACGTGTGATTTTTTTGACGGCCAGACAAGTTGACTTTTTGAAGTGGGCATAGGTAGCCAAATCCGAAACCGACCCTTCCACCCTGTCACATCATCATCATTTCAGCCAAAAGACGTCCACTGCTGGACATAGCCCCCCCCCCCCCCCCCCCCCAATTGTCGCCACATTGACCGGTATTGAGCAAGTAATGGTGTCGATTCTGTTGTGCACAAACTAAACTTAATTTAGGCTATTTCTATCTTTTTCTCTCTAATAAAACGAGAAAGAGACGGACGTAATTTAGAGCTGTCAAATTTAATTGGAACCAATATTTCCATACAAATGAAGGGTGCACGTAAAAACATGTCGACTAAAAACACGGTGAAGCGCAAGGCATAAACTAGTTTGACATCTCTAACTTAGTTCATAGCTATAGCCGTCCTTTTCTAGCAACGGCTTTTAGTAAAAGAAGATAGCAATAGCCTGAATTAAGTTTAGTTTGTGCATAACAGAATCGACACCAATGTCTCACTGCAGCGCAAAGTATTTTCTCCGTAATTATTATTTATGCATTTAATCTGTATTTGTATTATTATTTATGTGTTTAATCTGTGTCGCGGTAATCTAAAAAAGCAAGTAAAGTTCCGTACTGCCGTATATATTTTTTATTTATTTATTTAAACTTCATGTACAAGAGTGGTACATAGGCGGACTTAATGCCACAAGGCATTCTCTACCAGTCAACCTTTGGGTTAAATAGGAAAACATAGTGATAGGGTACAAAATAATGTCTAAAAAACTAACTTCTTGTTAAGGAGAATGTATATATACTTATATTGATACTAATACACATATACACATAAAATAAACTAATAGATATTCTATCAAATACTTACCAAAAATTAAATGAAAACAGCGAGAAAATTATTATGACTAGACTTCGATTTGAGAGCTATTATTCTGACTTAAATAGTGGTTACGAACTTTTCTTTTGAAAGTGAATTTGCTTTCAGCCTTTTTAATGCCAAAAGGTAGCGCGTTCCAGAGCTTTATAGTAGTGATAGCGAGATAGCGTAAGAATTTGACATAAAGCCTGTACGGTGTGAAGGAATTTGGAGAAGTAGATTCTTTGAAGCACGAAGGTTACGACTATGAGAACATATGTATGAGAAATATTTGTTGTTACAGCGCCAACAGAAATACATCATCTGTGAAACGTTCAACTGTCTAGCTATCACTGTTCATTAGATACAGCCTGGTGACAGACAGACGGACAGTGGAGTCTTAGTAATAGGGTCCCGTTTTTACCCTTTGGGTACGGAACCCTAAAAACTAACATTTGTTACAACAATTGTGGGACGAATCTTTTTTTTTCTTAATTTTGGGGATGATTATAGAGAGTAATCATTTACTTAAAATGTCACTTACGGGATATCTTCCGTGATTATATTTTTGAGCTCCCGATATAAGACATCCCCATCTCCATTTTAAGTATAGTTACGAACCGTGAAAGCTTAAAACGGTAAACATTTATTTATTTTTTCAGGATCCATTGATGTCGATCCCGCTCAACAACTGCGATATGCTCGTGATGTACACGTTTAACGATAAACTCTTCCCAGAGACGCTTAACTTTATATCTGGCAGTGGGTAAGTCTAAACTTCTTCATGTTTTACAGTTAGTTAAAGGAGTTATTTCATAAAATGGCTCGACTGATCTTAAAGGTATTGTCCATTTACGTAGCCATAGTCCTAAAACAGTGTTTTTCAACCTGTGGGTCGCGACTCCCTGGGGGGTCGCGAGATCGCAAGAGGTTATGAAAACTACCTCAATAAATAACACAATAAAGCCTAGAAAAATAGATTTAATTATAAAATGTTAACTAAAGGATATAAACATTTGTATGTTCATACAAATTAACAAAATAAAAACTAGTAAAAAACCAAAATATTAGTACTCATCATCTTATTGAGATTTCGCTTGTTTGTAATGAACTAATTTCTCCCACCGTGGATCCGTTATTGCTACATTGAGAACTAAATAGAATTCCAAATTTAAACATTATATTTATCCGAATCCTAATTATGCAAATGCTTAAAAAAATTGTACGGATTTAATATTTGTCATATAATAAAAAAATGAAAAAAAAACGCGAAGAGTCGGGGGTTCGCCAAATATTTTTTCATACTATGGGGGTCGTGTCATGAAAAAAGTTGAAAAACACTGTCCTAAAACATGCTGTTTTTTAATATGTTGTGTGAATGTTTATAGCATCATCGGATTGTACACCACATTCGTGTTCTTGGCGTCTCGAGTGCTGCGAGGGTTCTTCTCCGGCATTTACACAAGGATCATGTTCGATGATCTGCCTAATGCTGACAGACTGCTACAACTCTGCCTTGACATTTATCTAGTAAGTTTGCATTGTGTAAACTGCGGTTTTTAATCTAAATATCAAAACTAAGAATATACAGGGTTAGTCTTCAATTCCCGGCCAAATTTTCAGAGATGGTTTAGAATCGATAATATTTTCGATATAATGAAAAAGAAAACAACATTTAAAATAAAAAAAAAAACATTCCTGTCCATCACTAAAAAGCGAACGTAGATATTACAACAGCACAATTCAATTCAACAACAGATAGGTAGCAGTTAGCACACACAAATTTGACGGTGCATGCACGCACACAAGTGCATTATTCCCCCACTAGGTTTATGATTTAGGAAATTTTCAAATGAATGCATTTTATTTTATGTTTTTCGATAATAATACTTAAAATGCAATTTTGTTTTGATATCTAGATCTTAATTTTAAATTTTGGCTGGTCATTGAAAACCAATTGTTATCATGATTTTTTAAAATTAGTATTCTAAAGTAAAGATGAAGTCATCACCCATTTTCCTTTAGGTACGTGAAGCTCTGGAGCTGGCCCTAGAAGAAGATCTTTTTGCTAAATTGGTATTCCTGTACCGATCCCCTGAAACCATGATAAAGTGGAGCCGACCCAAGGAAGATGAAAACGTAGAACAGCCGGCGCTGCCACCATCGCGCTGAGTTAACTGATTTCAAGAGGGTGGCTAAGGCAAATTAAATCTTAGATGGCGCCACCATAGTTGGTCTCAATCTGACCAATGAGGTTATGCTATTTTGAAATATAAAATGAAATTACCACATTTTCAACCATTGACGATGTTTGCGTACCAACTATAGCGCCAATACTTCCGCAGTTAGCCTCCCCATTAGCTTTACAAACAAATATTGTAGTACATGAAGTTTGTTTACTTCTATGCAAAAGTAAGCCTATACTAATCATGGCATCTAAATAACATCGTCATATGTATAGTAAACCACGTAATTACTTTACCGTTCTAAGGCTAAATGTCAATTGCACGTCCTACAACGTCAACATTATACAGTTAGATTGGTTCAAACCTTATGTTTGAATTTACGGGTTAATCCAGTTGCCCCCTTGTAAGGGGGATTCTCGGATAGACGTCCTAGAATCCCCCAACAATGGTATGACTGCACATTGGCAAACCTGAAGATGAATTAAGTAGGTATCTATATTACCATTGCCCCGCTGACCTTAAATTTACTGAGAGTTTTTTGTAACAAGTGGTAAAACAATAACGGGGTCGACTATACTATACCTAGCCTCGATATTCAGTGGAGTTATTTTGAAAGTAGCTATATTTTTTTATACTATAGTACATATGCCAATACTCTAGCCAATGTCTGGAGTTAATTATTGTAGACAGGTAATCAAATAGAATGATAAAATAAATATCGTTGGACATTGCACACAGCGCCATCTAGTGCCACACTAAGCAAAGAGGCTTGGATGTGTATCTAACAATCATAAAACAATTCGAATATATGCTTAACAAAAATCGTACGATTTAATAAAAAAAATAGGAAGCAAGAAAGTACAAGGTCACCCATGGTCTATTGTTTACTGTAATACTGTTATAAACGTCCACATAAATTATAATTATTTATAATTTAATAATGACTGCAACACATTACATCGATCATAGATACGTAAGTTGTACAGTAAAATAGTTATAATTTAAGATAAATCATGGTGCATATTTTCTTAACTCAATTCTGGAAGTTTCTGAAATTGGCTAAATTTTGCTATGATGTTCCTACAATAACTATTTATAATAAGTCCGATCAAAACAAACAGCCTGCATGATTGTCTTATTTTCATTTATTATAATTTCTATTCAACAAAGTTTCATTGCAGTAATGATTATTATTTAACTACAACTAATTCCTTGCACTATTAATTCCATAATGTGCACAAACTGCCTTGTGTTGTACTTAAGCATTAATGTACGTTCCTAGGCGATGTCAAAAGCTCTCTTATCTAAAATTTCGAGATAGTTACTAACTTCCTATTGCAAGCTCATAGCTGCATATTATTTTTTTTTTATTTAATTTGCTGTTTAGAATTTATAGTTATTCGCTTATTTTACCAGATGTTTATGTAAATAATGTTTTTAAATCTATATGAAGTTACCAGTTTAAGAATTTAGTTATTTATATTTAATAAATGGTTTCACATAATATTGTAAACTATTCTTATCTGCACAAAATATATACTATCAATCTCTAAACAAATAAGTCTTTTTTAAAGTGACATAAGTACGAATATTTATAGATATCTCAATTTATAAAACCTTATTTTGCATTTGATAATACTTAATGAAATTATGAGTAAGAGTTATACATATTGTACACTTTTGTATTATGGTTGTTGTGTTTAAGCTGCATTTAATGTTGTCTCGATTTGTGATAATAAAAGTCATATGAAACATTGCTTGTATTTTTATTAATTGTATGAATACATAAAGAAATCCAAAATTGAAGTTTATCTTTCTTAAGCGCAGGCCACACCGCCAGCTAGCGGGCGGGCGAGCGAAGCGAACGAGGCCCTTTTCATATTTCGTTCGGCTTTTTCGGTAGCTCGCGGTGTAAACCGAAGTATGTAAAGAGGTGAAACGATGTTCGCCCGCCCGCCCGCTAGCTGGCGGTGTGGCCTGCGCTTTAGAGAAGAGGCAACTTAATATTCTAATTTACTACCATTAATCTTGGTGCTATGTTCATAGACATCAGTTCCTGGAATAGTAATTTGGCAGCGTATGGCAATCGTATTTGCGAAATTTGTGTCTTGTTCTTACAACCTTTGCATTCAAAAGTATTATTTCTTAAGTTTGCAATTGCTATCAAGCCACAGAAATTGCAAACGTGTATACGATAGGGATCAGATACCTCAAAAAGCCGCTCTCGCAAAAATTGTGCAGCACCATGAGCAATTTGACAATCTCGTTCCATTTCTCCAAAACGCAATCCGCCATCTCTAGCTCGGCCCTCCATAGGTTGTCTTACTAAAATTTGTACAGGTCCTCGAGCTCTGGAGTGAATTTTGTCATCCACCATATGCTTCAAACGCTGATAATATGTGGGGCCTAAGAAAACTTGGGCATTTATCTTTCGTCCTGTGTGTCCATTATACATGACTTCATTTCCACGAAGATGATAGCCGTACTCTTGTAATAGAGAAGAAATTTTCTGCACATTTACAGCATCATTGAATGGTGTAGCATCACCAATTTCTCCTTTGTTAGAAGAGACTTTGCCTTGAATGCACTCAATCAAGTGACCAATTGTCATACGAGATGGGATAGCATGTGGATTAATAATAATGTCAGGAGTAAGTCCCTCACAAGTAAATGGCATATCTTCTTGCCTATACTGAATTCCACAAGTTCCTTTTTGTCCGTGACGCGAAGCAAACTTATCTCCAATCTGAGGAATACGCACAGATCTAACGCGAATTTTGCAAAATTTGTATCCTTCACTGTTTAGTGTTAACATTACCTGGTCGACGATCCCAGTTTCACTATTACGTAAGAATGTTGACGCATCACGCTTCGAGTAACGTTTTGTTGTACCTTCTAATTCATCATCATTTTCGGGCAATGTAATAGTTTTGCCAATGACTACATCATCACCAGATACTCTTATACCAGGTGCGATAATGCCGTCTTCATCTAATTTATCATATAAAGCATTTCTCATGCCCTGACATGTTTGTCTGGTTGGTTTCTCAAACTGCTCTTCTTGGTCACCAATTCTTTTGGACTCAGAGTCTTTATAAGACCGATAAAATACAGAACGGAAGAAACCTCTTTCCACTGCAGAAGCATTCAAAATGACACTGTCTTCTTGGTTATAACCAGTATAACACAGGATTGCAACTATTGAATTAATACCTGCTGGCAATTCTCTAAACCTTAGATATTCCATAGACCTTGTAGTTACCAATGGCTTGTGTGGATAGTACAACACATGAGCCAGAGTGTCCATTCTTACATGGAAGTTGGTAATGTAAACTCCCATAGCTTGTTTACCCATAGCACTTTGATAAGTATTCCTAGGACTCTGGTTGTGATCAGGGAATGGGATAATAGAAGCACACACGCCCAGGATCATAGCAGGATGAATCTCACAGTGAGTGTATGTAGTACAGTATGCATATTCTTTTACTTGAGCTAGGTCATCTGGGCTCATTGCTATCATCACAGTCTCCTCTTCCAAGGTGTCTATATATTCAACAACCCCACTTGCTACCAAATTTTGCCAACCGTAATTATTAAAGTCACGCTCTTTAAGGTCATCAATATGTTTCTTCTTCAATAGCAAGGCTCCATTTTCTACAATCAGCAAGGGGCGACATATTCTACCAGCATCTGTGTAAATTCTGATTTCTCTGTCTCTGATATCCCGGATCATGCTCACTTCAGACACAATGATATCCATTTGACGTCTCAGTTTTCTCAAGGTAGCCATCAATTGTTCAGGATCTCTATGGATACCAACCCAACAACCATTTACAAATATTTTTGTAGCATCAGCTATGGCTGAAGGTGCAATTTCTTCCAAATTTTCCATGGACCATTCTTCCAAGAATTCTAGAATTGGAGATGGCTGACTGCCTACAGAGATATAGGCCATTAATGCAAGATTTTTCACCAAACCGACAGCGGCACCTTCAGGTGTTTCAGCAGGACAAATCATACCCCACAAAGTATTGTGTAATTGTCGAGGTTTGGCTAGTTTACCGTCGCGACCAATCGGAGAGTTAACACGTCTCAAATGTGATAAAGTTGAAGCAAAAGTTAATCTGTTCAATACTTGAGACACACCAGCTCTAGCCTGATGAGCTTTCTTTTGGTCACCCCAATTTCCCGTAGCAAGGGAGTATCTGAGACCATCTGTTATTATTTTAGTCTTAATAGCTAATTCCAAATTAAAATCCTTTCCTCTGTCAATGAATTTTTGAGCATACATTCTGACCTCTTTCAACAGATTTTTAAATAAACCTCTGAATAAAAATGCAAGTAGAGGGCCAGCTAAATCCAACCTTTTGTTGCCATAGTGATCTCTGTCATCTAGTTCACGACGACCCAATGCAGCCAGCAACAGCCTGTGTACCATATAACCCAAAAAGTAAGCTTTTTTAGTTTCACAGAAATCTGATACACCAACATGTGGCAACATTTCTTTTTGTAAAATTTCTCGAGCATATTTGATACGCTTTTCCTTAGTTACTCCAGGGCGAGCTCCACGAGCACCAATGAAATTAAGAGCCACATTTTGTTCTTGAATTACAAAAGCTTCATCTAGGGAGGGTTTAACCATTTCCATCATTTCTGGATCATCAAAATCATAAATAATGTGTTCCAGTATATCTCTGTCAGCTACAAAACCAAGAGCTCTGAACACAATCATGATCGGAATTTCTTGTTTAATATATGGGACAATTGCAATAATTCTTTGCCCAATTGCAGATTTTTTTATGTTTTGCCCTCCACGAGCCATCATATTAACCCATAAAGTAGAAGTAGGCCTAGAACTATGTTCCAGACAAGACCGAATTTCTGTTTTGTAAGCAAATTTACCGTCTTTCATACTGAATACATATACAGTATTTGTTGCCATTTTTTCTTGTGCAATTAATACTTTTTCAGATCCATTGATAATAAAATAGCCACCAGGGTCAAGTGGGCATTCATTCAATTCAGACAAATCTCTGTCCGTTAAGTTATTTAACAGGCAATAAGTGGATCTAAGCATAATAGGAATCTTCCCAATGAATGTTTTCTGATGCTGCGTTTCAACAGGGTCTTCATGTTCTTTTACAATTGTTTTGGTAATATCTACATACAGTGGTGCAGAATAAGTCAGGTTTCGAAGACGGGCTTCGTTAGGCATCATAGGTGATGGGGCACCATCTTTTTCCCAATGCGTAGGTTTAGACAAATAAATTTGATCGAATTTTAAAAGATATCTCGGCGGTGTTTCTATTTCACCCGATGAATGTTGAGCTTCAGCTTGCAACTCTATAGGTGGTGAATCTTCCACGATACGTTGGACAGACATTTGAATAAATTCATCAAAACTATCCAACTGTTGGCGTACTAAACCTTTTTCATCAAAGTAAGCGTTGATGACAATCCAACAAGCTTCCTGCCAGAGTTCAGAAGAAATTTCTTCCACGTCAACTTCTTCATATTGATCATCTTCAGTATCGTACATAATAACAGAGGAGAACTAGAAGTTCCCCTCAATCACTTTAGTTTATAACTATGTTGTTGCTATTGCACGCACAAACTTGTAGTAGCAAGTAGCACAGACAGAATAGATTACAGAATGTCCGCTTGACAGATCACACAGCACAGGCGATGACAGCAGAACTACGAGAAATCAAAATGACGTCGTGCAGTAGAGGGGCCCAGTGATAGTCAAATAGTCTATGATGTGCGGTTCGATCAAACATCACGTGTTTAATAGGCCTAAGGACGTACACACATAAACACGATACTACGTCGCATTGTGCTACGAAGCGGCATCATCTCACGTTGCGACGTCGTATCATGGGAATCTACGACATCGCAGCGTGCCACGACATCGCAACGTGTCATGATTTCGTCGTGTGGTCGATAACAGTAAATTTCGAAAAATGGACCGCACGTCTTACTCGCTATATTCACAAATGAATGCGGCACCGGTGAAAGATAGTTTCATCGACGTCGTACCGTACCGTGCGAAGTGGCACGTTGCGATGTCGTAGATTACCACGGTGCGACGTTCTAACCAGTATACCGTAATACCGTATGTGTACGAGCCGATACATAGAGGAATAAGCTATAGAAACGGTATAGCTGGACTTTTAATAACCCTCTGATAAGGGACTTTGGCTGTTTGACCATACACGTTAACTAAAACTAGTTCATCATTTGCTCTGTATCGTTAACAAGCGCTCTCTAAAATGGTCAATTGTGCCGTTTCCTGTAGTAAAAAAACCTTTTTTGCAAAAAATAAAACCGACTTCAAAACACAACAAAGTGAAAAATAACTTTAGCTTCAGAGTCGGTGACTTTTGCGTGTTTGATTCAGTTTCCTTGCCACCGACTTCTGAAGCTAGACAGTTAGACAATGAGAGGTTTTACTTTTGAGGTATTAAAAAAAAACGTTTCCAAGAACTCTATAGATGGCGTTGAACTGACTGTGATAGTTGGTGCCAAAGCCAAAACGCTTGTAAAAAAAAACATTGCGTCACGTTCTGTTCCTTGCATTATCATACTAAGTTCAGCGCCATCTATCCAGCGACTAGGAAAGAGCTAAAAAGAAAATCCCTCATTGGAATAGACAGACTAGTCAGTTAGACAGTTGGACAACCAACAGATGCATAAATAACTAGTACCGTATCGATATCTCTTCATTTCTGGAGGTAATTTACCTACGTTTATTAATAATAACAGAGCCACTGCAGGGCAAAGGCCTCCCTACCCTTTTTCCAGCACTCACGGTCTATTGCCTTTTGTTGCCATTCCTTTTCCCACAAAAATAATTTTAAAGAATTAATATAAATTAGCATCATTAGAAAATTAAATTAAAATACGTATTTACAAATAAATACAAATACATTTCAAGGTCAAATCTTAAACACTCCCAGTCCCATAAGAAATCAGCGACACGAAGCGCATCTAAGGAGCGCACTCCCCGAAATTACACCACACAAAGGGCACCTTCCTGCCTAGATTATTAGTGATACAGAGATCCAGTTTTCTTAAAAATGTAGTCCAACTCAATAACCCGAGGGCATTTTTTCATTTTTTCGATATCACTTTTAGTTTTTGAGATACAGTTGATTTTATGCCAAAAGACCCTAAAAATTGATCAAATTTTTCACATTTTTGCGATTTTCAAACAAAGTTTACGACTTTTTCGTTTCTTATTTTCACCATATTATAGCCCTCATTAATACGCGTCTTTTGAGGTCTCAAACATTCATGAACCCCTTAAACTCACGACACCAAGGCGATGTCACACTGAGCGAAAATGGGGGCTATAGGTACTGAAGCGATCGAAAAAATATTTTCAATGTTAAAACAATCTGCTACTTCAAATCTACAAAACCAATGTGTTTCACATGTAAATACTAAATAAGCATTGGTCACAATGTCGAAATAATCTTTACCAGCTTATAGATTATTTCGACGACGTTGGTAGCTCGAACACACATTCAGGCCCCTCCAGTGACATGCGTGGTATTAATAACGATGACCCATTTTGTAAATTGTAATTTTGTTGCTGCGCTGCGTAACAACGATGTTCCTTAGCGTAAATAAATATGATTGTCTGGATTTCTGGAAAGAAATGTACAGATACCAGCACATCTAGCTACTACAATCTGTCAAATTTCAGCGATATCATGGCACGTTGTGAGACGATGCCACGAAGATACCACGTCGTAGCAAGATGCAATGTCGTTTCGTGTTTAAGTGTACCTATACGCCCTTATTCCTCTTTGATTCTTAAGAGGACCATTATTCTGCTGCATAGTTATTAGATGTGAAATCGTCGATAAAGGTGCTTAATTACGGTGACTGTGACACCAAATTGTTTGCCCAAATGGGGAAGGCTGGTCAAAGCTGACTGTAGATGGCGCGTCTATAGCTTAGTGGGTCTATCTGTATCTGTATCTGACCAATGAGGTCAAACTATTTTGAAATATAAAATGACATTGACAGATTTTCAACCAATGACGATGTTTGGTTCATGCGATGCTAGCGCCATTAGTTCCGCAAGTTGCCCGGCCCATTTTGTTACTATCGGGAACACCCAAAAATTCCGAACAACTAAATTCCGAATTTCGATATTCCGAAAAACTATGTCCATATTTAAAATTCCGAAATTCATCGTAAATACGAATTGTTTGTTGATCGATTTTCATATGTCCGAAGAATCTAACGTTCGAAGGATCGATAATCCGAAAAACGATATTCTGATACTTTGAATAAACTGCTAAAATTGTCCTAGTTATGTCTTGCTAGCTAGCATGAGGAGTGGAATGGAGTCGTAGCAGGTTCTAAATTTGCTATATATCTCGAAACGGTGAAATAATGAAAAATTTGCCCCCTTATTTTAAGCCCAATGCCGCATGTTAATTCTCAACATGTAGGTAAAAAAAATGGATTTGTGTTTTTAATGTTTATGTACATGTAAATATCAATAGGTCGGACTATTTTCGGTATTTTGAGAATAGTAACGTTCGGAATATTGAATTTAGAAATTATGAAAATAGGATTAATGTTATCTAACGGAGTGGTTTTATTCGGAAATATGAAAATCGGTATTTTGAAATTTGGAATTGTGACTCTCGGAATAAAGTTTTCCGGACTGTACTGTGCTGTGTACCCGTGTGTGAGAATAGTAACGTTCGGAATATTGAATTTAGAAATTATGAAAATAGGATTAATGTTATTTAACGGAGTGGTTTTATTCGGAAATATTAAAATCGGTATTTTGAAATTTGGAATTGTGACTCTCGGAATAAAGTTTTCCGGACTGTACTGTGCTGTGTACCCGATAATAATCAGTTTTCTGTATTGCCTCCCACCATAGAAGCAAATTTAGACAATATATTTTAAATTTTGCAAGCTCGAGAATTTTGTGACATAATTAAAAAACCGAGCGAAAAATTGATAGCGTTAAACATTTTTTTTTTAATGTATCTGTACAACTCATTTTGACAGTCATGTTTTAAATAATTTAATTATTATAACAATCGAATATCGATCTATGTCGTTAGATCATCCCTAGTGGATGTTTTGTTTGAGAACATAGTTTGAGACTTCAATTTGACGATTTTGAGTTTTGACGACTTTTGAGATGATTCATTCGAACTCGGATTGAAGTGCCTAAGACTAAAGTTTACTTTAATTTTTAGCAGTTGCATTTATTCCTTAAAACATGGATTCATCGCGCAGAAGTAACTCAGAAGAACAACGTTGTATTATTGGTCTTCAAAATTTAAAACTATCCAATAAAGTTGAAGATGTTACTGAGCAAGCGCACGGCGCCGTATCATCGAACACAAGTTCTCTCGCCAAAACCCGACCTGTGGGCGCAATAGAGAGCTTTGTACTGGATAATAGCCAAAACACTCGTCAAGATTACAGTTTTTATGAGCGATCAAATGTTATAGCTGCTTCAAAGTTTGCTACGCCTAAACGAGTTGAAACTATTGCGTCGATCAATAAACGTGATATAAACACTGCTGCTCTGCCTTCGAGTCCTACACGTTCCATCGATTCTATATCGCAAAGGTCACTCAGTTATCAAACTGACGACCTCTATGAAATCCCAGCCATTCCGAATGCTCAATATCCACCACCAGTTTATGAAAATATAGATTATTACGGTGAACAGCGGTCCCCGCAGCCGCCTTACTACCACCAGCTGTACCAGCAGGCCCCGCCGCCGCCGGTGTCCGACGGGTATTACGACACACGCTACAGCAAAGCGCAACCTCAAGTGCCTGTTAATTCCAAGACTAAAGCTAACCCAATAGTGTATGAGAACATGTTGTGTTCAGATAATGATAAAAAAAGTGAATTTAAGCCTCAACAAAACCATGATCAGCGATTTATACAACAGGGGTCAGTTCCTGGTCCACAAGTGCCAAACACTGGTGTTACTAGGAATCTGGCACAAATGATAACAAGTGAGAAAGTAAAACTAGACAAGGCTCCACCTCCACCTCCGTACAGCACGTCCCATGAGAACCCAGGCAGTGACTACACAGTGATGAAGTCTGCCCCTCCCAAGTACACTGATGTGAGTGCCCTCCTGAAGAATGATAACAGTATTAGTTTTGATGATAAAATTGTGACTATACCATCTACAGCAATATATGCATCTATAGCTCCAAGTGCCCAAAGACCTAAAGCCAACATTGCTACTGAAGTACAAACAGCTACAGCAAGTCCTAAATTCTTTCATCCCAAACCAAATATTGGGAAAGAGAAACCATTAATTAATGGAGGGTTTAATTCAAAGCCTGCAGTTGGTAGTAGAATGCAGATAGTGGAAGATACTAACGGTTCAGATTATGTGTGCATGACTGGTGGCTCCCCTGCCGCAGTGGTGGCAGCAGCTAACAGAGACAATGTCTCCCTTGCTTCTGAATCTATTGCTTCTAGGAATTTAGTATCAGGACTGACATCATTGTGTTCTCCGGCTCAGTCCCCAGCTCCCAGTCCTACTCCAAGCTCTGTGTCCCAAGTGTCAGGTGGTTCTCGAGGATCTGGTGGTCGAGGCAAAAGCTTGCTGCCATACAGTATCACACCCCCACGTCCACCTGGCCCCAGCGAGGCTCAGCGTAAGATAGAAGAACTTACCAGGCAACTTGAAGAGGAAATGGAAAGGCAAGATGAAGAGGGTGAATATTTTGGTATGACATCTACATTTTTTATTTTAATCTTGAAATAGCTATTTGCTTTAAAAATACTACCTGTTTGGTACATTTTCACATATTGAATTGAGACTTACTCTTGTCACCTAGGTATCTGCCACACATGCGGTGCAGGAGTCACGGGGGCAGGCCAAGCTTGCCAAGCAATGGGCAACCTTTACCACACCAACTGTTTCATCTGTTGCTCTTGTGGTCGTGCATTACGAGGCAAGGCTTTCTACAATGTGCATGGCAAGGTTTACTGCGAAGAAGACTATTTGGTGTGTACTGAATGTCATAAATATATAAATATGCACTTATGCATTAAATGTTGCATTATCATTGTTGAAAATAATGAGGTAACCTTTTTGTAATCCAATATTGCAGTACTCTGGATTTCAACAAACTGCTGAAAAGTGTGCAATATGTGGACATCTTATTATGGAAATGGTAAGGAATTCTTTGTTTTTGCAGGCCTGGTTTTATTTGAACATACATTATTTAATTTTCTGTTGTATTGTTTACAGATTTTGCAAGCAATGGGAAAATCATATCACCCAGGATGTTTCCGTTGCTGTGTGTGTAATGAGTGCCTTGATGGGGTACCCTTCACTGTTGATGTTGACAACAAGATTTACTGTGTCAATGATTATCATCGCATGTTTGCTCCTAAATGTGCTAGCTGTGGAAAGGGTAAGGAGATTCTCTTATTTCTAAAAATAACCTATTTAATCTAAATAAGCATAAATCATATGAGTAGAGGAAAGGAGAAGTGGAGCAAGAAGGTCACAGAATGGTACCCCAGGAATGGCATAAGAAAGAGGGGAAGACCCCGCCAAAGATGGGAGGACGTTGTATTACATACTGTTTATTAAATAGCTTTAGTATTATTATTATTTAAGCATAAATCAATGAAACTGTTTGATTCCAGGCATAACTCCAGTTGAAGGCACAGATGAGACAGTAAGAGTTGTGTCAATGGACCGGGACTTCCATGTTGACTGTTATATGTGCTGCTTATGTGGAATGCAACTGACTGATGAACCTGACAAACGTTGCTACCCCCTAGCTGGTAGGTCAAGCATTGTAGCACTTCAATACCCGCAATTACAGACACAATTAAAATAACAATGCACCGTGCCTCTGGAGGCACGGCCGGGAGCATACGGGTTAAGGTCACTTTTGTTTACCAGTTGATAGTGAAGAAGAGTAAGAAGAAGAAGAATTATTGAGAGAAGAATAATTCCGAAATAATCCGAAATAAATCCGAATAATTCTGAAGAGTAATTTCTACACAAATTTATTTTATCATGTGGACTCAGGACCTTGATTTTTATACACATAATAGGGACTAAAGACCTCAGAATCTGGTATAAATTTCAACTTGCTAGGTCCACCCGTTCCTGAGAAAATCGGTGGTGACAGACAAGAAAGGGTTCATCTAAGGGTTCTAAAAAGACCTTGCTTTGGCTAAAAACCTTTTGCGTTATCTAATATAACTGGCGATACAAATTGATTAATTATCTTTTAAAGTAATTAAGGCATGTGATTTTGTTGGGTATTGAGAGGTGAAAAAAAAAACCTTTATGATATGCTCAAGTTGATATTTTATAAATATTCTATTTTTTACATTCTGGATATGTTCATAAAAAATATATAATTAGAAATATCAAATAATTTATGTGAATAATAACAATGAAACTATTTCAGGCAAGCTAATGTGTCGCGCTTGTCACTTGACCACGATCGGCGCGGCGACGGGTCCGGGACACTCGCCGGCGCCTCACCTCTCCCCCGCTTCGTACCAGTACATGGGCTGAACTTTATTCTTTGGGCGGCGGCGTCTATTGTTCAAACAATTAAATTACATCAGAATGTGTACTTGACAGGTTAATATTTACATATGGTATCCAAGTATGTGCTCAAAATGATTTTGTATAGCCAATTGTTGCATCTATTAGCATTTAATGTAATTAGCTTTAATATGCCTAACATAAGTTATGATAAACTTAAGTAAAACATTTTACATGTTGTTAGTGTTAATAAGATTCAAGATAATGTGATGTAAATGTTATGTGACAAACAAATTATATCTATTTGATGAGCATACATTCTCTATTTGAGAGCATCAAAATATAAATAAGAAATATGATTTGTTTTAGCAGAGAACAGGTTGGCCTATTGTATTTTGTGATATCCGATATTTTTTTTATTCTATGTGATATTTCAATAAATTATGAGAACACTATCAAAGGAATTGATTTATGAAAAGTGATAATTACATGTCAATATGGAATTGGTGGTAAATAACAAATTAGTAAGCTTATGTCTTGTTTCATACATGTATTTGAAGTAGCTGTGCTCGTATTTCTGTTACTGAGTATGTACAGTCCAACAAGCTATTTTGTATACAGGTAAAAATTATATATTCCCACTACACCAATATTCATATGTGCTTAGTAAATATTGAAATCAAATTACCATAGTTATAGTTAATGAGTGATGCAAAAGAATGGAGTACTCGGCACACCCACAACATTGATTGTGTAAAAGTAGTAGCATGTCAGATAGAAAATATAGCTTGTTCAACAGTACATACATAATATATATATATTGGAAAATGTTCTTTAGAGCTAAACAATGCATAGAAATTCTTATAGATTTACCTTGCCATTACACATTGTATGTATATTGAATGAAATACATGTTAAAACCCCCAAGTATTATGGCTGCTAGTTGATTTGCCATTGATGTGAAATGCATTTATTAATTTTACACATTACACTGGACAGCACGCCTGGTTGGTGTGTTTCTTACATAATATAATTATTATGTAACATTGTGTAACAGGCTCCCTGTTTCGAACAAGTATATTATATTAATTGCTTTTGGTCACAAGCTTAGGAATATTTTAGGATGAAAGGCGCAATAAAACATTCCAGTAATGTGCTGTCTTGTTTTGTACTTAATATAAATAAATGAAGCTGTTTTAATATGTACATTTTGAAGAAAAGTTATGTGATTATTGTGTAACTAGCTATTTTATATGAAATAAACATGATTTCGTTATGTAGTTCTTTTTATATTTAAGGAAGTAATAAATATTACAAAATTTATAACTGTAATTTAAATTTCATCCTAGAGCCTTATTCATCATAACTAGCAGATAATAACAGAACCCTGTTTACATCTTAATATTTATGCATGAAAAAGGCATCTAATCATGTCACAAATATTTATATTTAATGAACTTGGGTATGGATGGGATCTTTGAAAATATCACATTTTCTTCACCTTATTTTTCATATTTCTCATTTCAGATTTATAACGTTTCATTTCCTGCATGACTTTGGTGTGTTTTTCTTTCATCTGTGCTTGACTCTCCTTGAATGCATCTTGGAGATTCTCTCTTTTCTCTTGAAATATTTCTTTCATTCGCTCTCGAGAAGGAACTGGTTTGATAAAACCTATTCCTGTTAATCTTTTAATAGCAATTGTAGTCCCTCCTAGAATGAAATTATTTTTTTAATAACATGCTTCCATACTTGGGTGCTTGTCTTACAGCTTGGGACTAGAAAAATATCAACATAAATAAATACATACTATTACATTCTAAACATGACTTGCATAACAAAGGAAATATAATATGAATTGATTGGACTTTATGCCCAGTAGATCTGGCCAAGTTTTTTTTTTAAACTACTTTTGTAACTGTTTGTTATATTATGCAAGCAGGTATTACCTATAGTGACAGCATACCGTAGAGGTGTTACTATCTTGTACATTGCTAATGCAATGGCAAAATATCCGGCACTTGTATCTCTTAGGGGGCCAATTATTGATTCACTGATGCCTATGGACTGTGCTACTGCCAAAACATCAACACCACTGCAATAAAGTTAAATTAGCATTAAGTCTAGAAGATTAAATCACATAATATTATTCAAGCTTCAAATTCTTAATTCACACCTTCTGACAATGTAGTAGAAACTTCCAAACCAAACGATAGATGTAGCGACATGTACAGGGATCAACACATACCAGTAGTCCCTGTACATTTGTTTAAACTTTTGTATAACCCCTTGCTTCTTTTTCGGTAGCTCGTCGGGTGGTGCGTCATTTGGGGTAGCGCTACTTGGAGTAGAATATAGTCGGAAATGTTTTGGTTGGAAAGTTTTTATTTTATAGTCACTAACGAGACTTTGAGCGTATGGATTTTGATAGCAAATACCACTTGCCAGAGTTCTTGTTGGGTATATTTCTCCGACACTCCATTTTACCGGTTTGGTTATATTTTGTAGTAAATTATATTTATTAAACAAACTCCTATAGGTAAGGGCCATTTTAATTCGTAAATCGATTTATTGCACAAAAATCTTAATGCTATAACATTTTTTATAACTATTCGGAAAAATGTGTAACGGGATCTATTTCGCTATTGTTGACAGGTTGAGGTGACAGTGACATGAGCAGTGTGATCTTATTTTTTTTTTTTTTTTTAATCTTTATTCATGACCATGGATACATGTCCTTCAGTCGAAATCATTAAACATACTACTCTTATCTTACTAAAAGTACATATAACAATTAATTCATGACCATAGAAACAAAGTATTTCAGTCGCATACATAAATAATAATTATGGCTACACAAATACACTTCACAGTTCACACATTTTCATTACACCTCTGGTCCTCTGTGTAACATTCATAAAAAAATATATAAACTTTTTGTTTCAAATTATATCTAAAACTACATATTATATTACATTTTTTCAACAGTATTACTTATATATTTATACAACGCATTGTAATAATTCCTATTTATTAATAGTTCCTGAACGTGGCGGGGAGCACTTTGTTGACATTCACTATCACTTTGACTGTTACTGTCTAAAATGTCACTTACTAAAATCAACCGTTGAATATTAAAACTTGTGCATTGTAATATAATATGATTCAGGTCAGCATCTTCAGATCCACAGTGATGACATCGGCTATTGTCATATATATGGATTCTGTTCAGGTGGGCTGGTGTCAAACAATGTCCCAGTCGCATACGTGTTATGGTAGTGATAAATCTTCTAGTGATGTTTTTGAGGCTATGGTACCAAGGTTTTATTGGTAATTCTTTCTGTATATCAGCATACCACTTGCCTTTCGTTTCCAGGGTTATATTCCAGTAGTCCTTCCACAACTGTCTGTTCGACTCCTTAAAAAAGCTGTAGTAATCAGTAAATGGAACCTTTAGGAACTCCGATTGGTCTTCATCATAGTCTAAACGAGTTGCAGTGTCAGCTACTTCATTTCCAGGTATGCCAGTGTGTGATGGTACCCATACAAATTCTACATTAATATTCTTATTATTTAATTCTCTAATCTTATTTCTAATATTATAAACTATATAATTTAATTTATAAGATAAATTTACATTTTCTAAAGCAGATAAAATACTCTTAGAATCAGTCGCTATCAGTATAATAGTTACATTATTTACAAAACTATTTACATGCTCAAGTGCACAATAAATTGCATAGCTTTCTGCAGTAAAAATGCTACATGCTGCGTTTAACTTAATGCATTTAGTCAAATCTAATTGTGGATCATAAAAAGCTGCTTTGACACAATGATTTGTTTTAGACCCATCTGTGTATAAGATGTAATGATCTGGTTTATTATCTTTAAATTGTAGAAAATCAAATTTATTATGCACTGTATTTAAATGTATGATTGTAGAATTATTAACAAGTTCATTAAAAGTATTTTTATATACAGGCCAAATATCATATTTAATAACTCCTTTTGAATTATTTTGTACATATCTAAATATTGTTGGAATTTCAGGCAAAGTTCTACCAACCAGAGAAGAAGCAGAGATAGTATTGGACGATATTGACTGGAAGATTTCAGGATTTATTGTAATTTTCTTAACTAAAAGATTATTATTTAATGATAAAACTTTTAAGAAAAATCTCTCAGCCAACATCAACCTGCGTAACATCAAGGGAGGTATGCATGTCTCAATTTCTAATGAATTAATAGGTGTAGAGCGCATGGCCCCACAAATAAGTCTCATTCCCATATTTTGGATAACATCTAATTTCCTAAGTAAGGTGTCACTAGCATTCATATAAGCTAAACTGCTATAATCAAAATGGCTTCTCACTATACTTTTGTATAGCATACTCATAATTTTAGGGTCAGATCCCCAAAAGGTTCCAGCTAAATGTCTCAATATATTGATGCCATTTAATGCTTTCTTTGCTATGTGATTGATATGTTCATCAAATTTCAACTTATCATCAATAATAACCCCTAGGAATTTATGTTGTTTGACTATTGGAATTTCATCATTATTATATAAAATTTTTACATTTTTATGAGCATTCAAATTTTTTGTCACTATTAAAACTGAACTCTTGTCTGGATTAATTTCTAATTTAAGTTTATTATGATAGTAGATGTACAGTTGATTTAAAGCCTTGTTGATATTAGCAATAGCTATCTCTATATTTTGATTTATGCTATACAAAAGCAAGTCATCTGCAAATTGCAAGATATTTACATCTGCTGTGTCTACATATTTTAATATTTCAGAAGTATATATGTTATAAAGTAAAGGAGAGGAAGTTGCCCCCTGCATTATGCCTTTGTTGACAGACACAGGTCCATGTAACTTATTATTATATTTAACAAAAACAGTTCTATTGCACAAAAACTTATAAAGCCATTTTAAAATGTGGCT
This sequence comes from Xestia xanthographa, assembly GCA_905147715.2. Taxonomy (NCBI): domain Eukaryota; kingdom Metazoa; phylum Arthropoda; class Insecta; order Lepidoptera; family Noctuidae; genus Xestia; species Xestia xanthographa. Next base: position 9,538,547 of record LR990655.1, read on the forward strand.
AGGTATACCAATGTCATGAGATACTAGAATGAGTTCCTCTATATTTACATTGTCAAAAGCACCTTTGACATCTAAAAAGACACAGACTGCATTGGAGTGACTTAATTTAACCTGTTTTAAATCTGACAATAGAGATACAAAGCTTTCAGAACAACTTGTGCCTTTTCTGAAGCCAAACTGTAAAGAAGGAATTAAACTATGTGATTCAACAAAGTGATCTAATCTTAACTTTAACATATTTTCAAAGAGTTTACCCAAACAAGATGATAATGAGACAGGTCTATATGATGAGGGACTATTTACAGATTTATTGGGCTTTAAGATTGGAATTACACATTGAGTTTTCCATGATTCTGGTATAAGTAGTGTATCCCAAAGTTTATTATAAACATTTAATAAAATTTGTAAGGCATTAGGGTGTAACTTTTTAATTAATATGTATGGTATGTTATCCAGACCTGGGGTTGTATCTTTTCTACTCTTAAGAGCTATGTGCAATTCGTTTATTGTTAATGGACTATTAAGAAAGCAGTTGGTTTCAGATTCAACAGATTCTTTTAGAGTATCATTTATATTATTTTCATTCAATATTGATGAGTCTGATAAATTTTCTAAGAATTCAGGTACCCAATCATCATTTAAATATTTGTTAGAAGAAGAACCTATCCTTTTAAACTTTTTAATATAACCCCATATTCTTGCAACAGGCGTCATTCTATTAAAACTACTACATAACTCATGCCATGACTTGATACTCTCCTCTTTTAATATTCTTTTCTTTTGAGCATCAAGCTTTTTGTATTGTATGAAGTTGGGGATGCTTGGTGATGTTCTATATTGTAACTAGGGCTTGCAATATCCGTTCATTTTTACTATCCGGATAATACGGATATCAATATTTTACTATCCGGATTATCCGGATAATGCGGATAATACGGATATTTTTTAGTTTTTATTCTAAATAAAACTAATAAACTTTTGTAACACGTTTTAATCAGTCTCTCAATCAAAATGACAAAGAAATAATAAACTATACCAGTATTTTAAGTAACAGTCGCCTAACAAAACTAGTTCACTCTCTAAAATTATACTATAGAAAACCGGATAAAACCCGACCAATAATTTGTATCTATCCTTCTCATACTTATAACAATTCCATTAAAAAATGAGATCTTACATTTATCACAAAATCCTAATCAAATCAACCTATTTAAAACATAATAATCAAATAAAAATACCACTTTAGAACAAGAACTGGTTTTAAATGAAAAACGACCGTGAGTGCGATACAATACAATACAATCTTGAAAATACGTGCAGTATGGATGTAAGTTTAATTTTAACAAGTGGTAAATGTTGTTATGATCTCTGTCACTAAATTGAATTATTGTGTTGTGATTTGTGAAGTGAATAAAAAAAATTGCAAGAGTGATTAGCTCTATATTAATAGTACATTATGGTACAAGTGTGTAATGTTGGTGATTACCGTTGAGGCGCTATTGAGACCCGAGCCGTTAGGCGAGGGTCTTAAGAGAGCCGAGGACGGTAATCATCATTACACACGTGTATCAAACGACGTTTTTCAACTCACTTGAGAAGAAAATAATACTCAAAAATAATTTTATTTAGTAGATAATAGATATTTGTCCTTGGAGTTTTCAGGTAGTAAACTTTCCATAACGTTAAGGGCTTCACATCTTATATCGGGCAGTGTACAACATAAATCATTTTCTTCATAACTAGTACTTGTAGACATTTTAATTAATAAATAACTATAATTTCAACAGTGAAAACGAGTTGTGAAAAATGTTTCGCAATGGCGGGAAAAATTTATCAGTTTTCCTATGCGCGCGCATGTAACAATGGCGATCGGCCATAGACTAAAATTATTTTTTTTGCTTCTCGCGGATAGCTTTTCAGCCACGTACAAAATGGGGAATTCAAAGTTAGAAAACAAAAGTTATATTTGAGTGAAAGTTTTATTTATTAAAAACGTACAAGTTTAAATTATCTATTTAAATACGAAGTTGCATAAAATGAGCAAGCACGTACATTAATTTAATTGTACTATTTATTGAACATGATTTTTTGTATCGAAACTTTTTTAAGAACAAAGCAACAAGCACCTTAACCTATAAAAAAACCATATAACTCACTTGTGAATAATAGTAATGAAAAAGTCACAGTTTGATTGAGATGACATTACGTATCTAATTGCAGTGTGTTGAAAAATAAATAAATAACGTAATAACAGTTATGTACTTTGAAGATTACAGCTATTTATTTAATTTTGAAAATGGAAATACAACTATCCGTATTATCCGTAAAATCCGGATAATGATGCAAGTAAAATCCGGATTTGAAAATCTGCGGATATCCGGATAATACGGATATCCGGATATCCGGATTGCAAGCCCTAATTGTAACAGAGCTTCCTTAGATTTTTGAACTGCCTCATTACATGTTTGGTTCCACCAAGGAGCTGGTTTTCTTAAAATTTGCATAGTTTGATTAGATTTTCGTTTTGGGACTGTATTTATTCTTATATCATATAAAATATTCACAAAATTATCATACAGATGAAGAGGTTCCATATTATCTATGTCTAAATGAGAGAAACCGGTTTCTGATAATTCATAATATTTAGACCAATCTGCTTTACTATAGATAAATTTTTCTTCCACAGGCCGGACTTCATATGTTGATGGCTTTACATTTAAAACCACCTGGGTTGGGTAGTGATAACTGCCCATAGGATCGTCATGAACCTGCCATTCACAAAGAGGAGCTAATGCGGAACTAACCAGAGCTAGATCAATAGCTGATGCATTCCTGTTTGGGTACTGAACAGTGGTTGCTCTACCATCATTTAAAACGCATATGTCAAATTCATCAATAAGGTTATATAAACTGTTACCCCTATTATTGTTTGTATGACATCCAAACAATATATGGTGTGCATTAAAATCGCCCATGATAAGACATGGCTTGGGAATTTCAAGTAGCACCTTTCTCATTTTGTTAGTATCAAATCTGTTGCTATTGGGAGGACAATAAACACATAGGATATTCAATCTGCCCATGGATGTTTCTATGGAAATACATATATTTTGGACTGACTCATAAAAAGTTGTTTCTATAACATTATAAGCTAAATTTTGTTTTATCAGAATACCTACTCCATTGTGTTTATTTACTGAATTTTTATATATAAAGTTATATGATGTAAAACGAGGAATTACACTACCATTTTTTAGCCAAGTCTCATTTAACAGGCATATATCTATTTTTTGTTCATAAAGAAATGTGTTTAATAAGGCCTTCTTACTCTGTAAGCTTTGTATATTGAATTGTGCTATATTTAAAAATGTATCCATCAATTAAGAATTAAGTTTGCTAATAAAGTTTCTTTTATTCTTTTATTTGTTATTGGAGCATTATCTTTATTATTACCAAGCCCAATCAGTGATTTTACAATGGCAGTTATAATTATTTCATTATTAACAATTTCTTCAGCAAAAGACTTTGAGTTCTCACCCAAAGTCCTTTCCTTAGGTTTTTTGAGAGCTGGGAAAACATTTGTATCTGACATTGTTGGAGGAGGTGTACTCACCACACTGGCATACGACTGATTCCTATTGAGGAACTTCTTCTTCTTTTCTTCCATTTTTTGCTTCTTAATGGGGCAATCCCTTGAAATTGCTAGGTGATTGCCGCAGCAGTTTATGCAAGTAATTTCTTCAACATCACATTCTTTGTATGAATGTCGACCGGCGCAAGAAGAGCACATTTGCTCACCACGGCAAGCTCTTGCAGAGTGGTTATATTTAAGGCATTTGTAGCACTGTAGCAATGGTGGTATATATATATGTACTGGGTATCTAAACATCTGAATGTATGCATACTGTGGCAATGCCGTTGCGGCAAATGTAACTGCTATTGTACCTAATGGTGTAAGTTTTCCTTCAACTTTCCTCATGAATCTTTTAATAGATATGACTTCTACGTCACTTTGAATGTTTTTATATACTTCCTCATTTGACATGGTTTTCGGTACATAGCGGATGACGCCTGTTGTTTCCGTCATGTGTGCAGGAACGAAGGCTTTTAATTTATTTTTTCCCAAGAAATAATCCATTTTGAGAAAACTATTCGCCGGTGCAGGTTTTTTAAAAGTTATCCCAACTTTGTAGGCATTGACTCGATGTACACCTATGATGCCTTTAACATTTTCGGTGAATAATTTTGTAAGTACAATTGGGTTTTTGTTGCCCAATTTTTCGTCTTCTATTGATTCCACATAGACTACACAATCGCCACTGTGGCATTCGGGAAATTGTCTCTTGTAATTCGGTTTCATGAAGATTTTGTAAGCTGCTGCAGACTGTGCCGAATCCATGAAAGCCAATTTTCGCTTTTTCGGCTCTTTATCAACGGGGGCATCGCCCCCATCGCTTTCCGTTCCCATCTTACTATATACACTAGGAATTTATCAAACTATCTAAGCAAATATACACAAAAATTACAAATTATTAAGTAGGAGAAATTTTTAAACACCCGCGCAATTTGATTTCCCGCCAGAGCAGTGTGATCTTAAAATTCTCGATACTGCCATACTTTGGTTTGAAACTTGCCAAATCCTGCCAAAGGCTGGAGTAAAAAATGCCCAAAAATTGCCAAGTTAAAAAAACAAAAATAAATACTTTATTTTTACATAATATCATATTTTTATTATTAATTAGGTAAAAAATGTTAATTAAACATTGTAATTACCCTCATGTTCTTCATTTTCTATCTCTATATACATATTTTTATTCATACGATGCTAGTCTAATAGATTTTATCCAACATTTGGACGCAAGTTTGCAACATCTTATCATGATTTTTTTGTTACAATTATTAAATGAAGTTAATCGGCTTTGCTGGCCGCTCTAGTTTGGTGTAATGGCGTGTGGATTCTATTATTTTTAAATGAAGATTGTCTACCCTATCGTTATTAGGGTGGCCATTTTCGACAATTTGAGATGTTAGTTGGAACGTGCACAACGACGGTGCTGCCGACTGGCGTCACCAATCCGAATCTTGTGCTATAATATTATTTGACATTGACATGTAAAACAAGTAAACAGAATTAATTTTATTATTGAAAATGATTATTCTAGCTAATCATAATGCATTGTTGCATTTCTGGATGTACCAATACATCCACAAAAATGAAAATTAATCAAATAGCGTAAAATAATAAAATTCTATTACTTTCCAAAGAATAGTACTCTCATACCATGTTTATGTGAAAAACGCAAAAAATGGATAAATGCAGTAAGAAAAATATTTGAACACAATTTGTTTTTGTTACACTCTGCATTGAAAAAGTTCAATTGCCTTCAACATCAACCGTCCAAGCAAACATTAAATGGTACTGGCGTACCATTTAAACTTCAGCGAACACATATTAGACTGCACTGAAGTTCACACCGAATATTCCTCAACAGTTAAACAAAGAGTCCACATGTACTCAGATTATAAACATGGTTATACAATAAAGTTTTTAGTTGGCTGCACTCCTTGTGGTTTCATAAGTTTTGTATCTAAATGCTACGGAGGGCGTTCTAGTGATTGCTTTTATAACAAATGATTATGGATTAGACTGCACTGAAGTTCACACCGAATATTCCTCAACAGTTGAACAAAGACTCCACATGTGCTCAGATTATAAATATTGGTATACAATAAAGTTTTTAGTTGGCCGCACTCCTTGTGGTTTCATAAGTTTTGGATCTAAATGCTACGGAGGGCGTTCCAGACTGCACTGAAGTTCACACCGAATATTCCTCAACAGCTCAGATTATAAACATGGTTATACAATAAAGTTTTTAATTGGCTGCACTCCTTGTGGTTTCCTAAGTTTTGTATCTAAATGCTACGGAGGGCGTTTTAGTGATTGCATAAAACAAATGATTGTGGATTAATTTGTTATAGCCTGGAGATACTGTTCTCGCTGCTAAAGGATTCCATTCCATTAAAACATGTATTGAAAATAAGAAAGTTGTCTACGCCACCGTTTCTTCATGCACCACAATTTTCATCAGAGAAAGTAAACGAAACATACAAAATTCATATTGGTCAACATTCATGTTACGCTGACGAACATTATTGATAGACCGGAACCCATGTTTTATACTTTTTATCCTAATCAAAAATAATACTTTTGAAGAGATTTGCGTGACAGTGACAGCATAAGTTTCCTTTACTGTCCGCATAGTGTCTCTTTTGTCGTTTAGTGCTGCCACCTATAGTTCCTGCACGTTCCCTATAGATTTATTTTCAACATTGCAATACTGCCAAAAACTGACAAGTTTATAAAACGTCAACTAAACATGCCGGAGGCTAAAATAGGAGGCCAATCCTGCCAAAAAGGCAGGAAACTGCCACATATGGTCACACTGGACATGAGTGACAGCACTAGCACCACAGAACATCAGAACATAAATTCTCTAGGGAGGCCCGACTCACTGCCCGAGGGACAATAGTCGGGGGTAGGGCTGCCTACTAAGTACACAGAGGAATAAGTTATGGAAAAAGCAAGGAATGAATCGCCACGCTCCGCACGCCGGACAAATCTGCCACTTTTTGCTGGACGCGGGTATGTGTACACGTACACTCGTGCACACTACTTACAGGAATTTTAAAAAACACAGAGACATGCATCGTACAGCAACAAACGCACACCAAGAAAAAACAACCATTAAAAATCTACATTTTGCTTAAAATGACCACAACCAAACGCTCTATTTTTAATACTTACGGTATTTTAGCAATATAAAGTAATTTGTATTTTAGTTTTTAAAACATACTTATTTATTTCACTCATTAACCGACCTCAAAAAGGAGGAGGTTCTCAATTCGATTGGTATTTTTTTATGTATGTACACAGATTACGCTGAGGTTTATGATCCGATTTACGTGATTCTTCTTTAGTTTGATGCGGAATAGTTGCCATTTGGTCCCATAAAAATTTAACATAGTTTGGCCCAGTAATTTTCATTTGAGTCATATAGATGCAAAGGCAGCATCATCCAATTTTTTAATAATAGCAACTTTGAATGCAGTCTGTTAGTGTAAAATCAGTATAATTGGTTGATATATTTAGTTTTTAGCAAAAGAAGCAATATCCCGTATAAAATGACCGTTAAAATCTTTGGTTTGTAGCAAAAACAGCATTATCCACTTGAGTAATGCCAAAGACAGCAACATCCGATTCGGCCAATCAGGTGTCTGTATTTGGCCACCATGACACTTTATTTAGTATGGCGATTATCGTTTTGTTGTTCTTTGGTCTGTTAGTTATTTTTGTAAATTTAAACAGAATTAAGTATATTTTTACCAGTAAAAGGTGAAAAACAACACGATGGAGTGTTTTCCTACCCCATGTGACAAAAAGTCAAGTAGAAAAAAGCAAGCTGACCCCGATAAATGGAAGAGAAATGAAGCTAAAAAATGCGGTAAGTTAGAGTGTGATTCAACGTTTTTGATCCTTTAAATATTTTTTAAATGACACAAAAAGGAAGAGCTTTATTATATATTTTTTGTAATTAAGGTGCGCTCTGTGAATCTAATTTGATTGGAGGAATATGATGTAGGTACCCTCTCCGCAGCTAAGCGCGCGGATTTGCAAATACCGTAACCGCTCACATGCAAAAATTTTTGCAAGTTTTAAAACATTTTCTGCCCGATCCGATAAAAACACCTGTAGCTCAAAAACTACAAGTCCTAGAGCAATTACAAAAATACTGTTGTCAAGCTGATTAGATAAGGAATCTACTTATCTAGAAATCAAAATGAAATACTTTAATTATATACTCCAAGTCATAATGTATAGCAAAAAATAGTTACAAAAACTGATATTTCGCTAGAAATATCAGTTTTCTCTTAGTTTTTTATCCATTTTAACATTAAAGAAATAAACTAGACTATATTTCCTTTCCAACAAGACCACAATCTCATTTATAGCTCAATAGCATCATATCTAAATATACTTATGAAACTAGATACTCACTGTTTGTTTACATCTGGGAACTAATTTTTGGCAGCCGGTGTTGGATGAAAAAACACACAAACCCACATGTTTTTTGGTGTAGATAGTTGAACAATCTAATCACCTCACTAATTAAGCACTGTTTTTCCCATTTCACACACGTTTTAGTCACTAAATCACGTATTTCTTCACACAACACAATCACTATAGGTACATATAATAACTACTTTTTCACGGGCGAAATATTGCAACTTCGAGATTCCAAAACGAATTTACGTTGACAAAATAATGAAGCACAGTTCTCAAGGATAATTTTGATATATAATAGTATCAGCTACCATTAAAAATACCAGAGTTATCACGACATTTGCTGCGGAGGTAAATTCGAGTGTTCACCGTCTGTCAAATGAAAGTTGTTTTTTTTTTTCGGCAAGTTGTCTATGGAGTAGTGTTGCGATGTTCGATTTTATTATTGAGGAATTTAGTAACGAATTGAACACAGAGGTATAAGCTCTAGAGGAGACAGTTTTAGACGGTTTTTAATGCAGTTTTTTTTGAGGCGGGTGCGCGCCATACAAATGTACTAGATAGCTATCAAGTGTAATGCAGCCATAACGCAAATGACCTAGATAGCTGCGGAGAGGGTACTACAAATGGAATTGAAGTTATTATTGTAGAATTTTATTAATGTTATTTAATTTAATTGTTTTAGGTATTCTGCGAAGACTCTTCCAATAAGGTTGCTATGTCGGCACAAGAAAGGTTTTGGCTTTTGCTGTGTAGCTACTTAAGTACGCTAAATAAAGAAACAATTTATAATTAAGTAGTTTTAGTTTATTCCTTACCTCTTCTCAGTATATGTGGGTAGTCATTAGACAGAATTCCGTCTATTATTCTGAGTATTAGTTGGAAACCCAGAAAGAAGTTATTATTATAAAACTACTTTACTGTGCCAATATGTATCTAATAGGTAACGATTTTATTTCCTGCCCAATAAAAAATCCACTGATTTTTAATTCAGAATAATGGTTTAAGTTTATAATTTCATTTATCGGTATGGTGTCCCTTAGATACAGTAAACTCCTGACGTAGACACCTGTTGTATGTACTTTGCACCAAAAGTATCAAGATTATTCAGTCTGATTATGATCAAAAATCTGTGGTTGCAAATGCAGCAACATCCCAGAGATTTGGCTGCAAAGGTAGCAATATTCACGATTTGGGCGCAGAAACAGAAACATCCAAACCAAACGTCTAGTTTTTAGAAAAAATACGATATTACTGTAATATCCTAAATTGTTCTTGTATTAATCACATGATTCTCTAAATTTTTATGTTAAAAATAGAACCATAATAGTTATATTACTGCTTCAAAACAAAAAATTCGTTTACTGCCATTTTTGTAAAACTGGATGATGCTGCCTTTGCATCTATATGACTCATTTATTAACATTTTTTCACTTCAGTCGTGTGGTCTAATTTCATCACGTTCACCGATTTTACCCCCATTTGTGGAGCTATTGTCAAATTTGGTGAAGATCTGATGCTGATTTTCGGAGATATACAATGGAGCTCTTCAAAAATAGACGGTAAATCGATCGTGATTGCGGCAATCGCTTGGATGTTTATTGTTTATACAACATCATGACGTAACATCACGCCTGTATACTCTGAGGGGTACGCAGATGTGTACAATACACCCAAATTTCGACAGTTTATGTATGTTAAATTATTAGGGATAAGCCTATTCACATGACATGTATTGTTAACAATGTAAAATAAATGCATAGCAAATATTTGCTTACGATATTACAACAAAAAATGGAAAAAAAAAACTTTTTAACCCTCCAAGTTCATAAGTCGAGGAATGAGTTTGACCTTGAAAAAGTCGTTCCTCGACCTCTATGAACTTGGAGGGTTGTTGTTGTTGTTGTTTTGTGGGTTGTATTTTGATGATAATAATTCTGTAACTAAAAGAGCGAACTAAAATGTATGAATAAGACCTTTATTACAATACCTGTGTTCACAAATAAAGATGATTTGATTTGATTTGATTTGATTTAACTACATACGTCAGTCGCGAACAATATTTTAAGGCCTGCAAGTTGCAAAAAACGTAAGAAAATTTGAATTTCGCGGGCTACCCTGGAGCATCAGCCTTAACATACTTATACTGTGAAAATCTGTATTTTCTTGCAAACTGCTTTATTAAAGGTACATCGAAAATGGTTAAAATATTATAATTTTCACTCATTTTTTAAAAAAATTCGTCGTTCATAAAGGGTGTAAGTAGGTACATCAAACTAAGTAACTTTACGCAAAAAATATTGCTGGGAAACGACTTTTTTCTTTGGGGTGAAAAATTATGTTTTGTGGTAGAACTCAATGTAACGCACTCAAAACATTGTGCTGATGGATGGATTGAATAGACGGGGGTTGTGGAGGTGTTTAAAGTAAAAATCTTACATTAAAAACTTGTATTAAAAAAAAAAAAAGTACAGTACACAGGCGAGGAGCCTGTGTACTGTACTTTTTTTTTTTTGTCGTAGTCCCAGTCGTAGCACTGGTTATGCCCCGCGCATGCCTATGTGGTGCTACGCCGTAGCGGATGCTACGAAGCATGACCGCACGTTACGTTACGTGACGATGAGTTCAATGTTTTTCCTTCACCCAAAAAGTGCTCAACGCGCATAAAGAAGTTTTCACTTCAAAAACTTGTCAAAAAGTTGGAACTTTGACCCCCAATATCTCTGTAACTAGAAGGTTCCCAGGTATGGTGTAGAACAAAAAAAATGATCGCAATGACGGGGAGAACAAGTGCCTTTCGGCTTCGTTAAGAGGTGTTTTACACCCTTTATATTAAAGCAGTGACGAAAATAAAACTGCACGTATCTCTAACTGCTTTTTTGCCGCCTGGTCGCATTCTGCTGAACGGCGCTCAAATGTGTCTGAGCAAAACCCACATGAAATCTAGACACGCGGGAGCGTGTCAAGCCAAGTTCTGGCGCGCAGCTCCTTAGCACTTTTGAGCACCTCAAAACTCAAAAACCATTTCACCTAAACATGTCTAATTTGGCTCATATATTACTGGCGAGATACATATGTGTTCCAAATTTTATAATAAACATATCTCAAACGGTTATTTAGATAGCTTCAAAGTCTGTATGGGGAAACAAGATTAGTTAGACTATTTTATTCGAAACTTCACAGGAGTGCTCCTATTGATAAATGAGTAGAAACGGGTTTCAGGTTTTTTCAGAATTCAACCCCTAAGAGGGGGAAATGGGGTGGCAAAGTATAAAAATCAATGCACAGCCCAAACGTCCAAAAATCGTCATATTTATGACTGACCTATAGACCAAACTATAACCCAGTTCCAGATGACCTAGAAAGTTCAAATTTGGCATGCAGATAGGTAATTAGGTGAATACAAAGGAAAAAATCAGAAACTGGTAAATTTTTATCATTTTATTATAATTTTCACTTACTTAAAATTAGTGCCTGTAAATCTCTCTAAGTGGATTTTAAGATCTTCACGTGAATATATAACGAGTTGACTAACATCCTTATTTTTTTTAATTCAAATATTTCCGTTTTTGTACTTATAAATAAGAATATAGTAGATTTTCGTATCTAATACGCGTAACTAACCTACAACCACTAGCGCCACCTATTATCATTCTCAGAAACTCACTAACTACACCATACCACCTCCATTGATTTATTTAAAAGTGACACTAGATAGCGTTGTGCAATGAAAGGTTTTCCTTTTGAGGTTTTAAAAAAAAACTTAGTTTCCAAGAACTCTATAGATGGCGTTGAACTTACTATGCCAAAGCCAAAATGCTTGAAAAAAAAAGCATTGTGTCACGTCACATACTCTCGTTGACTGACACTTTCATTTGCTTAACCTTCCAAATATAACCAACATTTCTCGCGCTTTGTTAAAATCAGATTTTTTAGGTTCCGTTCCTTGCATTATCATACTTACTCCTAGCGCCATCTATCCAGCGACTAGGGAAGAGCTAAAAAGAAAATCCCTCATTATGTCACGATCATGAATCTCGGTGCTAAGATTCTCCGTGATTGAATCACCTCCGCTACTATAATATTTTTTAAGTGTCTGAATTCTGACGTCTTGCTGTCCGGTTGTCTCTCGATATCTGACCCATAAGGTTACGATTTATGCTACGAAATTCAAAATTGTCTTAAAAATACTTAAATATTTGTGGTTAAATAATTATTACATTAAAATTATTTTAGTAAGGTGAATAAAAAAAAAAAATAGTATGGTTATAATAGATAAAAGTAGGTATGTATACTTAACTCTGAATGAGTTTGAGAATGAGAACTTATTGGTAACACATTGTTTTTCTTGAGAATTCAATAGTTATCAGGTAATTTGTTACGAAATCGTTTGAAATAATTATCTTTTTATTGCGTGTATTGTGCAATGAGTCGTACAATAGAATTACGGGTGGGTGACACACTTACCTACCTTACACCGAATTGTTTCAATGCCTTCCGATGGAAGCTGCCTTTTCCATTCGATTGCATATTCTTTGTTTGAGTATATTAACATACAAAACAAATAGGTTGCGTGAGGCTATAGTAGATTATGATGTCGTAACTGGGATGATTTAAGTATGTACACTAGCGTTCCAAACGGGGATCCTTACTGCTCTGAAGAAGAGTATCGAGCAAGCATGCTTTGTTCGACAACTTATGGAGCTGCTTCTGAGTTAAAGGCTGCAGTAAATTTGCATAATAATAAGATCGAAGTGTATCATCAGGATAGAGTTCTGCTAGGTTTGTTCGGCGAAGAGGGATATCCTACAAACCGCTTGCTCTTTACAGGAAATCTCTCTTCGGGCAGGCGCGGATACAGGATTTCCTTTAAGGGAGGGCAATTTTTGGAAAATTCATTAAAAAAAAATGATATACTTTTGATAATAAATGGGTGTTACTTTACAGAAATCCATGATATGCAAGATACAAGGGGGCCGCCAGCTATTGGGCCAGGGAGGGGGGGAGCGTAGCGAGGAATTCTTACGACACCTTGCCTTGGACAGGTTAGAATAGTTTCCAACGCTCATATAGGAGATACTTGGTCTAATTTTAAATAAATTGAAGAGAAAATAGTTTGTAGAGCGAGCGAAGCGAGCTCGAAAATTTTAACACTTTTCCTACCGACCTACTGGAGTTACCTGGGCCTCCTAAAGACAAAGTTATGACTCACGAAAAACTAGGCTTCAAGAGCGAGCGTAGCGAGCTCGAAATTTTTTACAACATTGCCTCAGATAATTATGCTATAATTGCATATATATATAAGGCCTCGGGGCAAGGGGCTATAAATTTATTTCAGGCTCTGTCTATTATAGATCGATCATTCAAAAATCTAATAGGAGTGCCAATCCAGAGGAAGAAAAAAGGAACCTTTTTGAATATGTTTTTTCGCAGGGTTAAACAATATTTTAATTTAAGTGATTCCATTTTACACTACAATTTATTACGTATAATACCATTCTATGGCATCAGGCAGGAAAAAACTTTAAAAAAATCCTGAGCCTCTAAGGGCAGCTGCCTCCTTCTGGCGACGCCCATGACAAGATATACAACTAGAATATTTAGTTTCAATTCCGTCAAATTAGTTCAAGCCTGGCAAATGACCTATTTGGTCCAGTTCAGGGGGGGGGGGGCAATTGCACCCATTGCCCCCCCCCTGTATCCGCGCCTGTCTTCGGGCCATTATGACTTGTGTATTCCAGTGGAACAAGACACGAATAATGTCCTACCTACTACTAATTTATGTACAAAAAGTAATGATATCCCATCAAAAACATAAATGTGAAATGAGAGCCAAGTTCAATATTATGATATATACCTACCTTAGTTGTTGACTTCAACGTTTGCTAATTGTTGATCGAAGCTTCAACGACATATTATAATTATCATAATATTGAACTTGGCTCTCATTTCACATTTATGTTTTTTATGGGATTCACCATTCTGTAGAAAGAGAGAAAGCGACCGTGCGGCCAATACTTTACTGTCTCTTTTCTTTAATACCTGTCTCAGTATTCCTACACGTAGTGTAGAATTCAGCCGCTCGTGCATGGCTGTGACATTTATAAATCAATATTCTAGAAAAAAAAACAACAGCTACTGGCCGCACGATCGCTTTGTCACCCGTATTTACTTTACAACTGGTTAGGGAACGCGTCAATAGGTAAGATCAGTGTTTTTCAACCTTTTTCATGACACGACCCCCTTAGTATGAAAAAATATTTGGCGACCCCCTTCGCTTTTTTTCTTGTATTATATGTTTAATGTAAATTTTATGTCTAAAAATGTTTATAGAGCACTTTTTTTATTTGGAATTCGATTTAATTCTCAAATTCTCAATGTAGCAAAAACGGATCTACGATGAAGAACCTCAATAAGATGGATGAGCACTAATAGGTTTTTATTTTGTTAATTTGTCTGAACATACAAATGTTTATATCCTCTATTTAACATTTTCTTATTAAATCTATTTTTCTAGGCTTTATTGTTTTGTTTATTGAGGTAGTTTTCGCGACCTCTCGCGACCCCCCTATAAAGGCTTCGCGAATCCCCAGGGGGTCGCCACCCCCAGGTTGAGAAACACTGGGTTAGATCACAAAAAAAAAACTAATAAGTCCGTCAGATAAATTTCCAATTGGACACATATTTTTCCTATATACGTACGTATATGTAACGAAACGTACGTAACAAGAAATAAAGACGATACAGACTACAGTGCGTCGAAAACTCGTGTGACGTCACATTTGAGTACATTTTTTACCGGAAAGTAACGTCACAAGCGGCCAGACAGAACCCTTAATCACAATTTTAGGCGCGGGACAAATACAAGAGGCGTCGGGCGTAGGAGAGGCGCGGGCGCGCCGCCACTTCTCTGAAATTTCATACAAAATGTAAAGAAGAGGTCAGGTGCGAGACTTACTGAGACGGCGCGGCGAAAATGCGTGAAGATATACCTAGAACTTTAAACACTAGAATTCCCCAAATGCATCCCTGTGTTCGCCTGCGCCTCGCTTTCCCAACACCGTTAGGCGCGGGACAAATACAATAGGCGTCGGGCGGAGGTGCAGGCGTAGCGCCGCGCGCCGCCCGCGCCGCCCGGTGCAGCGCAAAACAGGCGCGCTAACGGTGTCGGAAAGGCGAGGCGCGGGCGTACACAGGGATGCATTTGGGGAATTCTAGTGTTTTTATTTTACCACTTTGTCGGCGTGATTGATATACATATTGGTAACAAATTTCAGCTTTCTAGTGCGAACGGTCACAGAGATTAAGCGAGGACGGACAGACGGACGGACGGACGGACAGACATGGCGAAAATATAAGGGTTCCTAGTTGACTACGGAACCCTAAAAAGCACAAAAGACGCGTATTCACGAGAGCTGTAAGGTGCAAAAATAATTATTCAAAAGTCAAAAACGAAAAAGTTATGGCCGAAATACATAGAGAAAAAAAATAGTATATTTCCATTGACATATATATTACTGCGTAAGGACCTCAAGTCAATGGTAAGGACTGGGTGGACCGCATGTTACAATGACGCCTCGAACGTGGTCCCAAAATGGTCTTCCCTATAGCGAACTAAACTAGAACCATAGACTAGAACGCGTTCGGCTGTCTTCGGGAGCGGTCGTAAATTTTACAAGCAAAAATGCCTAGTTGTGTCGTGAAGGGATGCGTGAACTACGACAAAAAGCACAATAAAATAAATGATAACATTTCTTATCACCGGTAAGTTAAAAAAAAATATGATATCAACTTCTAACATTATTTAAAACAATTTTCTTTCGTATTTGTCTCAACGTTTGGCAAAGACGACGCGAAGCCCCGTAAAAGTTAGACATAACTTTGCAGCGGCGCGCGTTTTAGCCGATGAAATGAAAAGATTTAATAATTCATATCATAAAATTAATTTTGTAGGTATAAAATATTTTTTATTGTTTATTACAAGCAAATTAAAATGTGTTTTTATGTACTTACTGGTAAAAATCTATAAGTACAGTGAAAATACGTATTTAATTTTCAGATTTCCTACTGATTCGGTGCGAAAAATACCCGCTCTAACAAGGTTACGTCTAGGGGCAGACCACGCCGATTGACATCGTAGTTCATAGTAGTTCTAATAGATGGCGTTAGTGTTCGGTATTTTACTATGGGGACGGGCTGCAGACATCGAGTCTATATTTATTCTGCAGAAAAGAGCCATCAGAGCCATTTATGAATTACGTAGACGCGATTCTCTAAGAGAACTGTTTAAGGAAATTAATATCATGACAGTACCTTGTCAATACATCTATGAAAACATCATGTACGTTAGAAAAAATCGGCATTTATTCAGTAAGAGAGGGGACAGACACCACTATAACACTAGAAATAGGGACCAACTAGTTCAGCCAGGTTTCAGGCTTGCTAAAGTGGATTCATCTTTCATGGGGTACTGTTTGAAATGTTACAATAAAATACCTCCCCACATTCTTCAACTGAATGAGACGAAATTTAAATCTTGTATAAAACGCACACTATGTAGGCAAGCATATTATAAGTTGGGGGATTACATTGATGATAAAAATGCTTGGCTAAATGCTGGTCCTGCTCCACAACCATAGGTGGGGGGGGGGGGGGGGGGGCAAACTAATTGTTTGTACTGGTCGGGCATTATTTGAGTCCATCGTCACGTAAAGAAGAAGATGAAGAATTGATTCCCATGTTAATGTATTGTGGAAGCTGCAGAAGATTGTAAAAATATACTTGCATTGTATAGATTCCAGTTCTTAGTATTATATAATTGCATAGCACATGTGTGAGTACTTTGTACTGTTCAGCCACCATTTACATTTATTTATCTTTCATTGACTTGAATATGCCTTGGTAGCTGAGAGAATGTCATGCTCACTTAGATGTCTCGCTGATGGTGGCGGGTGTGTCGGGTCATTTAGTTCCCTTCAATATGGTTGAGTTGAATGGCGCCGGTACATGCGTCATGTCTGTGAACGGGCGCTGTCAGTTGGGACTGGTCATCTCTTAGCTGCCAAGGTTAATTTTAATTACTTTATTCATAAATTTTTGATCTAATCTTTTACTCTGGATGCTCTTAGTGTGCACGTCTTTCTACATCGTTCTCACATATATGTATAATCTCTAAATTAATGATGTAACCAAGATTTTGTAACAATATTTTGATTTTAAAAGAGTGTCCATGGAGTTTCTTGCCCGTTCTTCTCCATAGAGATCTACGCTAGGGAATGGGCAACTACAGTACTTTCTCAAGTTATTATGCCTTGTGACTGGGACTGTAGCTTTGATTTTCTTTTTTGTATTTTTGACTTTCAAAAGTGCCGTAATGGTCTAATTGAAATAAATGCTTTGAGTTTGAGTTTGTTTCTGTATGGCGACCGCGTTCAGCGAACGTTCGGATGACCGTATCTTTACTATTTAAATCAATGTATATTTCATTACAAGTGCGGAAAGGCTGTCATTGCAAAGAGTTCCGACAAATGTCTACCCGAGCCGAGGCGCAGGCGAAGGCGAGGGTTGACAGTCGGAACAAGTTGCAATGACGGTTCCGCAAGTGTACTGAACATTGACTTGAGAAGTAGATGGACTGGAAATACCTACAAAAAAAAGGTGCCACAAAATTTCTCATAAAATGGCTGCCAATGATAGGGATGTACCAATTAGGGAATATAGTGTTACTATAACAAGTATCGATACTAATACTACATAATAGTTTTACGAGTCTTACTAGATATCACGTTTGAATCATATTTATAATTTACTAAGCACTTCGCCCGCGAAAATTGTGATAGCTCGGCTAATTTGCATGACATCAATATAATTTATATCCTATGTTACTCGGTAAAGATGTAGCTTTCTAATGGTAAAATAATTTTTAACAGTAGTTCTTGAGTTAAATCGTAACAAACACACAAACAAAAAATCAAATCTTTCCTCTATATTATTATAGCATAGATTCTTACATTCTGTTGTAACAAAAAAATGAGTAAGTTTAATGCTCTTCTGATATCTGACCGTTATTAAATGTAGTGTTTTTTCTGCACAGAATTTATAAACAATTTTAGTCGCATCACTTTTGCGCTTTCGCTTATTTTATATCTGGTCTGTAGCTTCTAGTAGGTATGCGGACTAGGTTTGCCAGATACAGTAATTTCATTTCCTGGCCAATTCGAAGGATACTAATTTGGTGGGTACGAAAATAGTTATTGGTCTTTGTAAATTGCATTTCTTGTAATATTTTACAAACATACCAATACACATAAGTATGTCAAAAATCAACTTACCAGCTTTAATTGCTCATACTATGCAGATTATTTTTTAAATATGAAAACACAAACATTAATTGAGTATCGCACCTCGTTTTTAGTTATTCATTAAATAAAACTTCGGTAAAAATCAACATGTGTTTTATTTATTCAATAAACATTTGGTATGAAAACAACAATATTATGTATATCAAAATAAAACAAACTACCTATTCATTTCTAAACAATGTTAGTTTGTTCAAAAACTGCTTTCCGAGGCACGGAGGAAACTCGGTATGTAATGGGTGGTCACCCATCCACAGTCCAACCTAGGCAAACATCAGATTTTTTAACGTTGCTCGTCTTACAGAAAACAGATGACTTTTGATGTTGTTTTTTGATGGATGCCTGAAAAAAATAGGATTTTCGTTATGCAATATTTGTTTTGTATTATGTAACGGGCTGGTGTCCGTAACTCCACGTCAAATTCGTCAGCCATAACGCATAATCTTTTTTCGACCCGATTAGCACACGTATGTACTATACCGATATTGTACCAGCACAGCGAAGGAACTAGTATCGGAAAATATTACCGCCGGTACCACACTATTCCGCCATGACATATTATTGTAAACAAACGAATGAAATTATGAAATTAAAAAAAGGTCTGTTGGACGAAAATAAGCCCAAATATGAACACTACAGCCATAAATTCACGATCCCTTAGCATTTTTTTCATCAAAAGTGTATTACTATGTGTAATAATTCATGAAAACCGGCTACTAACCTGTGAAAAGACAATTTAGGTTGATTTTCCTTCTTTCTTGCACAACACATCTTAGCACAACACGCAGGCATGTTGAATAGCTGTTTTCCACCATATATGTGCAAATTTTATAGATAAACTCTTCGTAATTTTCTCACAAATCTTAATAATTGCAAAAGTAAACACTCATTTGACAGCAGAACTACCACAAAACTCGTCGCATAATATGGCGGATACGGCACTTACCCACAACTGTTACTACGTCACAACAAAATGTTGTCATTATGAGCAACAGCTGAAATATTGTTGTCTCTTTTAACAAAAATCTACTGAAGACTAAGCTGTATGGATAGTTCCCTTTGCCTACCAAAATGGGTGAAGAAAAAAAAACTCTGCTTATATTCTACGGATGGCGCCATTTTCCAGAAATTTTCTTTGCGAGTTTATTGTGTTTTTATTATTTTATTAAATTGCTTCATTTTTTCGCAACTGTATTAAAAATAGTCGTTCAGTACACTTGCGGAACCGTCATTGCAACTTGTTCCGACTGTCAACCCTCGCCTTCGGCTGCACCTCGGCTCGGGTAGACATTGGTCGGAACTCTTTGCAATGACAGCCTTTCCGCACTTGTAATGAAATATACTATTTCAATACACTTCCTCGAAAACTGGTCCTTAACGCACTACGATTAGGTACAACATGCAATGTATTTCACACGCGTGCGATTTTTTCCACTTTCCCGCACGTGGGCGGGAATGAAAATTGCCACATATAATACCTATACTTAGTCCAAATTGGTTCAATGCCTATAGTCTGAGGTGAATGTCTTTTTTTAATTTTTGCAAAGCACTACGCGTCTTTACGGCATAAATATTTTTTGAATATTCAAATTGTGTTTATAAATAGAACTAGTATTTGCGTGGGTGCGCGAGCTGCGCGCAGCTCGCGTGTTGTCGTGTTCTTGAGAAGTATTCCTTACCATCATTAAATTTTGAGAATCCATAGGAATCCTTAAAATAATTGGAAAATCCGTTACAACTACCCCTATATCAGTATGAAAACCCTTAAGAACCCCTAAAACATTCTAAAACTAATTCAATAAAAAAAAAAGTAAATAAAAAAGAATACATTATAAACGTTAAAAGCTGAGTGTTACGCTTCACCCACTCACTAAACCTTCGTTACGCTGTGGAGGTCGCCGGCTCGCTTCGCTCGCCACCTCCCCCTTCGCTCCACTCAGAACCTACCTACCACCAGACATGTTTCGACGCCTACTATAATATTTGTTCAAACACATAATGGCTATCTCTGACCGTTACGAAGTTATAGCCCTTTTATTTTTAGGGGAAGTTGGGGAGAAGAGGATACCCTCCGTATACAAATTTAAACGCTCCTCAATAATAAGTTATAGTAAAAATCACAAAGCCGCTACGTGTCCTAGTTTCCGAGATACGATGGGGGGAGGGGTGAAAGGGGGGAGAGTGGGGAGTTTTGAAAAATGATTTTGACTAACGCGTAGCCCCTTTATTATGAATCTGAAAAAAAAATGTTCCAAGTCTCTCAACTTCCGAGATCCGCCTAAAGGAGAAGGGGAAGGGGAGAAGAGGGAAAAAGGGGTCAATTTTGAAAACTGGTGTTTACTTTTCCGAGCCTCTTTTATACGAATCTGGAAAAAAAAATGTTCCAAGTCTCTTAGTTTCCGAGATACGATAGGGGGGTGAAAAGGGGAGGTTTGGCACTTTTCCCATACTCGCGGGAGTTACTTGTTTACGAATCTGTCAAAATATACCCACCTCCCCATCCACCATCTGGGAGAACAATTATGTCAGTGAGTCAGTGAGTGAGTGGTAATCGAGCTTTATATAGTATAACTAGTATTTGCGTGGGTGCGCGAGCTGCGCGCAGCTCGCGTGTTGTCGTGTTCTTGAGAAGTATTCCTTACCATCATAAAATTTTGAGAATCCATAGGAATCCTTAAAATAATTGGAAAATCTGTTACAACTACCCCTATATCAGTATGAAAACTCTTAAGAACCCCTAAAACCAATTAAAAAAAAAATCGTATAAAAACCAAATAAAATTAAAGTAAAAAACCGTATTTAAAAACTCAGTCTCATAAAAAAAACACTACCCTAAAGTTTGCTTGTGGCCTGAGTTACGCTTCACCCACTCAACCTTCGTTACGCGGCGTTCGTTCGCTCCACTCAGAACCTACCACCACCGAACATATTTGTTCAAGCACCCAATGGCTATCTCTAACCGTTACGAAGTTACAGCCCTTTCAATTTTAGGGGAGGTTGGGGAGGGGAGGAAAGGGGTGCACAAATTTCAACGCCCCTCAATAATGAGTACAGCAAAAATCAAAAAGCCGCTACGTAACCTAGTTACCGAGATACGATGGGGGGAGGGGTGAAGGGGGTGAGAGGGGTGAGTTTTGAAAAATGATTTTGACTAACTCTGGGCCCCCTTGTATTAATCTGAAAAAAAAAATGTTCCAAGTCTCTCAACTTCCGAGATCCACCTAAAGGGGGTGAGAAGGGGGGCAAGGGGGGCAACTTTAAAAACTGGTTATTACTTTTCCGAGCCTCCTCTATACGAATCTGAAAAAAAAAATGTTCCACGTCTCTTTGTTTCCGAGATACGATAGGGAGGGGGAGAAAGGGGGGCGTAAAGGGGAGGTTTGGCACTTTTCCCATATTTGCGAGAGTTACTTGTTTACAAATCTGTCAAAATATACCTACCTCCCCATCCACCATCTGGGAGAACAATTATAGTATTATGCTATACTTAGGCTTCATATTCACCATTCATAATACTATTCATCATCCTTTTTATTTGCTTATATTACTACACTCAGCAAATCGATATAAATACGATTCATTTACTTAAAAATAGCTGAAATAAAAATAATATTAACTTGTAATTTTCATGTTGTGACGCTTGACGTAAGGTCAAGCGTCAAATTGTCAATCTCTCAGTTTCTGCTTAGTCTATGATATTTACTTTTTGGTTTGTAAAATTTAAATTATTTTTATCAATATGTGTTTAGCCATTATATTTTGTAGATTATTAGGATTGTTTACTAAATAACTTAATATTAAATTATATTATAAAATTATTTACGCACTCATGGATATGTCCTGGCCGACTACACTTGTCAGTTGAGATGATGGCGACACTAAGAAAACTAAGATTTGAAAGAAGAAGACTACTTTGGGAGAAACGAGCTGACGGACGGCTGAAAAGTCTACTCTGGAATCTGATTTGAGGAGATTCTTAAACTGTCCAGGGGACCCAGCGATAGTTTCTCCTGGGACTTCTACTCCCGATGTTCGGAGGCTAACTACGTGCCTGTCCGTCTACTGGTCTCGCAGGGCTGTCCTACGTCTGGCCCTGAGTTCTGCACTGTCTTGCTGCTGAGCTGTCCTGGTGAACTCTGAGATCTGCGCTGCCGCCGTTTCTACTGCTTCAGAGCTCAACTTCAGGGTTACTCCGGTATCGACCTGCTACCCTGACGCCTGTTCCCGTTCTTAGTGTGGTAAACTCATTATTGTCCATCTAAGTGTATAAACTTTAAAACTGAGTGCGTGCTAGGTAGTTTTTTATAACTAGCTGTATTTTTTATCTTTCCCCTCTATTAAAATTTAATTGAACAAGTCTGCTTATCCATTTATTTTAAATAGGAGCAAGTAGATCTGTTACACAATTATGTCAGTCAGTCAGTGGTAATCGAGCTTTATATAATAGAAGAACTAGTATTTGGGTGGGTGCGCGAGCTGCGCGCAGCTTGCGTGTTGTCGTGTTCTTGAGAAGTATTCCTTACCCTCATAAAATTTTGAGAATCCTTAGGAATCCTTAAAATAATTGAAAAATCCGTTACAACTACCCCTAAATCAGTATGAAAACCCTTAAGAACCCCTAAAACATTCTAAAAACCAATTTTAAAAAATATTACCTATAAAAAAAACCTTATTTAAAAACTCAGACCCATTAAAAAAACACTACCCTAAAGTTTGCTTGTCGTCGGCCTGAATTACGCTTCACCCACTCAACCTTCGTTACGCTGCGGAGGTCGCCGGCTCGCTTCGCTCGCCACCTCCCCCCTTCGCTCCACTCAGAACCTACCTACCACCAGACAGGTTTCAACGCCTACTATAATATTTGTTCAAACACATAATGGCTATCTCTGACCGTTACGAAGTTATAGCCCTTTTATTTTTAGGGGAGGTTGGGGAGGGGAGGAAAGGATGTACAAATTTCAACGCCCCTCAATAATAAGTACAGCTAAAATCAAAAAACCGCTACGTTTCCTTGTTTCCGAGATACGATGGGGGGAGGAGTGAAGGCGGGGAGAGTGGGGAGTTTTGAAAAATGATTTTGACTACCGCGTTGCCCCTTTATAAGAATCTGAAAAAAAAAAAATGTTCCAAGTCTCTCAATTTCCGAAATCCGCCTAAAGGGGGGAGAAGGGGGAAAAAGGGGTCAATTTTGAAAACTGGTTTTTACTTCTCCGAGCCTCTTCTATACGAATTACGAATCCGTAAAAAACGAAAAATACGGGTCTCTTTGTTTCCGAGATACGATAGGGAGGGGGAGAAAGGGGGGCGAAAAGGGAAGGTTTGAGACTTTTCCCATACTCACGGGAGTTACTTGTTTACGAATCTGTCAAAATATACCCACCTCCCCATCCACCATCTGGGAGAACAATTATGTCAATGAGTCAGTCAGTGAGTCAGTCAGTGGTAATCGAGCTTTATATAGTATAACTAGTATTTGCTTGGGTGCGCGAGCTGCGCGCAGCTCGCGTGTCGTCGTGTTCTTAAGACGTATTCCATACCCTTATAAATTTTGAGAATCCATAAGAATCCTTAAAATAATTGGAAAATCCGTTACAATTACCCCTAAATCAGTATGAAAACCCTTAAGAACCCCTAAAACATTCTAAAAACTAAATCAATAAAAAAATGAGAATTCATTAGAATCGTTAAAAGCTGAGTTACGCTTCACCCACTCAACCTTCGTTACGCTGCGGAGGTCGCCGGAAGAACCTACCACCACCGGACAGGTTTCGACGCCTACTATAATATTTGTTCAAACACCCAATGGCTATCTCTAACCGTTACGAAGTAACAGCCCTTTCAATTTTAGGGGAGGTTGGGGAGGGGAGGATACCCTCCGTTTACAAATTTAAATGCTCCTCATTAATAATTTATAGTAAAAATCAAAAAGCCGCTAAGTGTCCTAGTTTCCGAGATACGATAGGGGGAGGGGTGAAGGGGGGGAGAGTGGGGAGTTTTGAAAAATGATTTTGACAAACGCGTTGCCCCTTTACACGAATCTGAAAAAAAAAATGTTCCAAGTCTCTGAATTTCTGAGATCCGCCTAAAGGGGATGAAAAGGGGGGCAAGGGAGGCAACTTTGAAAACTGGTTATTACTTTCCCGAGCCTCCTCTATACGAATCCGTAAAAAGAAAAAAATACGGGTCTCTTGGTTTCCGAGATACGATAGGGAGGGGGAGAAAGGGGGGTGAAAAGGGGAGGTTTGGCACTTTTCCCATACTCGCGGGAGTTACATGTTTATGAATCTGTCAAAATATACCCACCTCCCCATCCACCATCTGGGAGAACAATTATGTCAGTCAGTGAGTGAGTGAGTGGTAATTTAGCTTTATATAGTATAACTAGTATTTGCGTGGGTGCGCGAGCTGCGCGCAGCTCGCGTGTTGTCGTGTTCTTGAGAAGTATTCCTTACCCTCATAAAATTTTGAGAATCCATAGAAATCATTAAAATAATTGGAAAATCCGTTACAACTACCCCTAAATCACAATGAAAACCCTTAAGAACCCCTAAAACATTCTAAAAACCAAATAAAATAAAATTAAAAAACCTTACTTAAAAACTGAGACCCATTAAAAAAAACATAACCCTAAAGTTGCTTTTCGTCACCCCTGAGTTACGCTTCACCCACTCGACCTTCGTTACGCTACGGAGGTCGCCGGCTCGCTTCGCTCGCCACCTCCCCCCTTCTCTCCACTCGGTCTCGCAGGTTCGCTCCACTCGGGACTTACCACCACCGGACAGGTTTCGACGCGTACTATAATATTTGTTAAAACACGTAATGGCTATCTCTGACCGTTACGAAGTTATAGCCCTTTTATTTTTAGGGGAGGTTGGGGAGAGGAGGATACCCTCCGTATACAAATTTAAACGCTCCTCAATAATAATTTATAGTAAAAATCAAAAAGCCGCTACGTGTCCTAGTTTCCGAGATACGGTGGAGTGAGGGGTGAAGGGGGGGAGAGTGAGGAGTTTTGAAAAATGATTTTGACTAACGCGTTGCCCCTTTATATGAATCTGAAAAAAAAAATGTTCCAAGTCTCTCAACTTCCGAGATCCGCCTAAAGGGGGGAGAAGGGGGACAAGTGGGTCAACTTTTGAAAACTGGTTTTTACTTTCCCGAGCCTCCTCTATACGAATCTGAAAAAAAAAACGTTCCAAATCCCTTGGTTTCCGAGATACAATAGGAGGGGGTGAGAAGGGGGGCGAAAAGGGGAGGTTTGGCACTTTTCCCAAACTATTTAGAGTTAGTTGTTTACGAATCTGTCAAAATATACCCACCTCCCCATCCACCATCTGGGAGAACAATTCTGTCAGTCAGTCAGTCAGTGGTAATCGAGCTTTATATAGTATAACTAGTATTTGCGTGGGTGCGCGAGCTGCGCGCAGCTCGCGTGTCGTCGTGTTTTTGAGACGTATTCCATACCCTTATAAATTTTGAGAATCCATAAGAATCCTTAAACGAATTGGAAAAACCGTTACAACTACCCCTAGATCAGTATGAAAACCCTTAAGAACCCCTAAAACATTATAAAATTAATATAAAAAAAAACCTAATAAAATAAAAGTAAAAAACCTTACTTAAAAACTGAGATCCATAAAAAAAAGCAGTCCCTAAAGTTTGCTTGTCGTCGGCCTGAGTTACGCTTCACCCACTCAACCTTCGTTACGCTGCGGAGGTCGCCGGCTCGCTTCGCTCGCCACCTCTCCCCTTCGCTCCACTCGGTCTCGCAGGTTCGCTCCACTCAGAACCTACCTACCACCAGACAGGTTTCGACGCCTACTATAATATTTGTTAAAACACCCAATGGCTATCTCTAACCGTTACGAAGTTACAGCCCTTTCAGTTTTAGGGGAGGTTGGGGAGGGGAGGAAATGGTATACAAATTTTTAATTTCAACGCCCCTCAATAGTTTTAGGTAAGAATTAAAACATTTTTCAGTAGAAAAAAAAGGGGTGAAAAGGGGGGGGGTGAAGTGGGGGAGTGTGGGGCGTTTTTGAAAAATGAATTTGACTATCGCGTTGCCCCTTTATATGAATCTGAAAAAAAAAATGTTCCAAGTCTCTCAACTTCCGAGATCCGCCTAAAGGGGGGAGAAGGGGGACAAGTGGGTCATTTTTTGAAAACTGGTTTTTACTTTCCCGAGCCTCCTCTATACGAATCTGAATAAAAAAATGTTCCAAGTCTCTTTGTTTCCGAGATACGATAGGGAGGGGGAGGAAGAGGGGCGAAAAGGGGAGATTTGGCACTTTTCCCATACTCGCGGGAGTTACTTGTTTACGAATCTGTCAAAATATACCCACCTCCTCATCCACCATCAGGGAGAACAATTATGTCAGTCAGTGAGTGAGTCAGTGAGTGGTAATCGAGCTTTATATAGTATAACTAGTATTTGCGTGGGTGCGCGAGCTGCGCGCAGCTCGCGTGTTGTCGTGTTCTTGAGAAGTATTCCTTACCATCATAAAATTTTGAGAATCCATAGGAATCCTTAAAATAATTGGATAATCCGTTACAGCTACCCCTATATCAATATGAAAACCCTTAAGAACCCCTTAAACATTCTAAAAACCCATTATAAAAAACATAACCCTAAAGTTGCTTGTCGTCGCCCCTGAGTTACGCTTCACCCACTCAACCTTCGTTAAGCTAAGGAGGTCGCCGGCTCGCTTCGCTCGCCACCTCCCCCCTTCGCTCCACTCGGTCTCGCAGGTTCGCTCCACTCAGAACCTACCACCACCGGACAGGTTTCGACGCCTACTATAATATTTGCTCAAGCACCCAATGGCTATCTCTAACCGTTACGAAGTTACAGCCCTTTCAATTTTAGGGGAGGTTGGGGAGGGGAGGGTATACAAATTTCAACGTCCCTCAATAGTTTTAGGTAAGAATCAAAAAGTTTTTCAGTAGTAAAAAAAGTGGTGAAAAGGGGGGGGGGAGATGAAGTGGGGGAGAGTGGGGATTTTTGGAAAAAATATTTTGACTTACGCATTGCCCCTTTATATGAATCTGAAAAAAAAAATGTTCCAAGTCTCTTAATTTCCGAGATCCGCCTAAAGGGGGGAGAATGGGGAAGAAGGGGTCAACTTAGAAAACTGGTTTTTACTTTTCCAAGCCTCCTCTATACGAATATGAAAAAAAAAAATTTCCAAGTCTCTTTGTTTCCGAGATACGATAGGGAGGGGGAGGAAGGGGGGCGAAAAGGGGAGGTTTGGCACTTTTCCCATACTCGCGGGAGTTAGTTGTTTACGAATCTGTCAAAATATACCCACCTCCCCATCCACCATCTGGGAGAACAATTATGTCAGTGAGTCAGTCAGTCAGTCAGTGAGTGGTAATCGAGCTTTATATAGTATAATAACTAGTATTTGCGTGGGTGCGCGAGCTGCGCGCAGCTCGCGTGTTGTCGTGTTCTTGAGAAGTATTCCTCACCATCATAAAATTTTAGGAATCCTTAGCAATCCTTAAAATAATTGGAAAATCCGTTACAACTACCCCTATATCAGTATGAAAACCCTTAAGAACCCCTAAAACGTTATAAAATTATTTTTTAAAAAAACCTAATAATATAAAAGTAAAAAAACCTTACTTAAAAATTGAGACCCATTAAAAAAAACATAACCCTAAAGTTGCTTGTCGTCGCCCCTGAGTTACGCTTCACCCACTCGACCTTCGTTACGCTAAGGAGGTCGCCGGCTCGCTTCGCTCGCCACCTCCCCCCTTCGCTCCACTCGGTCTCGCAGGTTCGCTCCACTCAGTTCCAAGTCTCTTTGTTTCCGAGATACGATAGGGAGGGGGAGGAAGAGGGGCGAAAAGGGGAGATTTGGCACTTTTCCCATACTCGCGGGAGTTACTTGTTTACGAATCTGTCAAAATATACCCACCTCCTCATCCACCATCAGGGAGAACAATTATGTCAGTCAGTGAGTGAGTCAGTGAGTGGTAATCGAGCTTTATATAGTATAACTAGTATTTGCGTGGGTGCGCGAGCTGCGCGCAGCTCGCGTGTTGTCGTGTTCTTGAGAAGTATTCCTTACCATCATAAAATTTTGAGAATCCATAGGAATCCTTAAAATAATTGGATAATCCGTTACAGCTACCCCTATATCAATATGAAAACCCTTAAGAACCCCTTAAACATTCTAAAAACCCATTATAAAAAACATAACCCTAAAGTTGCTTGTCGTCGCCCCTGAGTTACGCTTCACCCACTCAACCTTCGTTACGCTAAGGAGGTCGCCGGCTCGCTTCGCTCGCCACCTCCCCCCTTCGCTCCACTCGGTCTCGCAGGTTCGCTCCACTCAGAACCTACCACCACCGGACAGGTTTCGACGCCTACTATAATATTTGCTCAAGCACCCAATGGCTATCTCTAACCGTTACGAAGTTACAGCCCTTTCAATTTTAGGGGAGGTTGGGGAGGGGAGGGTATACAAATTTCAACGTCCCTCAATAGTTTTAGGTAAGAATCAAAAAGTTTTTCAGTAGTAAAAAAAGTGGTGAAAAGGGGGGGGGGGAGATGAAGTGGGGGAGAGTGGGGATTTTTGGAAAAAATATTTTGACTTACGCATTGCCCCTTTATATGAATCTGAAAAAAAAAATGTTCCAAGTCTCTTAATTTCCGAGATCCGCCTAAAGGGGGGAGAATGGGGAAGAAGGGGTCAACTTAGAAAACTGGTTTTTACTTTTCCAAGCCTCCTCTATACGAATATGAAAAAAAAAAATTTCCAAGTCTCTTTGTTTCCGAGATACGATAGGGAGGGGGAGGAAGGGGGGCGAAAAGGGGAGGTTTGGCACTTTTCCCATACTCGCGGGAGTTAGTTGTTTACGAATCTGTCAAAATATACCCACCTCCCCATCCACCATCTGGGAGAACAATTATGTCAGTGAGTCAGTCAGTCAGTCAGTGAGTGGTAATCGAGCTTTATATAGTATAATAACTAGTATTTGCGTGGGTGCGCGAGCTGCGCGCAGCTCGCGTGTTGTCGTGTTCTTGAGAAGTATTCCTCACCATCATAAAATTTTAGGAATCCTTAGCAATCCTTAAAATAATTGGAAAATCCGTTACAACTACCCCTATATCAGTATGAAAACCCTTAAGAACCCCTAAAACGTTATAAAATTATTTTTTAAAAAAACCTAATAATATAAAAGTAAAAAAACCTTACTTAAAAATTGAGACCCATTAAAAAAAACATAACCCTAAAGTTGCTTGTCGTCGCCCCTGAGTTACGCTTCACCCACTCGACCTTCGTTACGCTACGGAGGTCGCCGGCTCGCTTCGCTCGCCACCTCTCCCCCCTTCTCTCCACTCGGTCTCGCAGGTTCGCTCCACTCAGAACCTACCTACCACCAGACAGGTTTCGAAGCCTACTATAATATTTGTTCAAACACATAATGGCTATCTCTGACCATTACGAAGTTATAGCCCTTTTATTTTTAGGGGAGGTTGGGGAGTGAAGGATACCCTCCGTATACAAATTGAAACGCTCCTCAATAATAATTTATTGTAAAAATTAAAAAGCCGCTACGTGTCCTAGATACGATGGGGAGAGGGGTGAAGGGGGGGAGAGTGGGGAGTTTTGAAAAATGATTTTGACTAACTCTAGGCCCCTTCTTACGAATCTGAAAGAAAAAATGTTCCAAGTCTCTCAACTTCCGAGAGCCGCCTTAAGGGGGTGAAAAGAGGGGCAAGGGGGGCAGCTTTGAAAACTGGTTTTTACTTTTCCGAGCCATCTCTATACAAATCTGAAAAAAAAAATGTTCCAGGTCTCTCAATTTCTGAGATCCGCCTAAAGGGGGTGAAAAGGGGGGGCAAGGGGAGCAACTTTGAAAACTGGTTATTACTTTGCCGACCTTCCTCTATACGAATCTGAAAAAAAAAATGTTCCAAGTCTCTTAACTTTCGAGATCCGCCTTAAGGGGGTAAAAAGGGGGGCAAGAGGGGCAGCTTTGAAAACTGGTTTTTACTTTTCCGAGCCTCCTCTACACGAATCTGAAAAAAAAAATGTTCCAAGTCTCTCAACTTCCGAGATCCGTCTAAAGGGGGGAGAAGGGGGACAAGTGGGTCAACTTTTGAAAACTGGTTTTTACTTTCCCTAGCCTCCTCTATACGAATCCGTAAATAACAAAAAATACGGGTCTCTTTGTTTCCAAAATACGATAGGGAGGGGGAGGAAGGGGGACGAAAAGGGGAGGTTTGGCACTTTTCCCATACTCGCGGGAGTTACTTGTTTACGAATCTGTCAAAATATACGCACCTTCCCATCCACCATCTGGGAGAACAATTATGTCAGTCAGTGAGTCAGTGAGTGGTAATCGAGCTTTATATAGTATAACTAGTATTTGCGTGGGTGCGCGAGCTGCGCGCAGCTCGCGTGTTGTCGTGTTCTTGAGAAGTATTCCTCACCGTCATAAAATTTTGAGAATCCATAGGGATCCTTAAAATAATTGGAAAAACCGTTGCAACTACCCCTAAATCAGTATGAAAACCCTTAAGAACCCCTAAAACATTTAAAAACCAATTTAAAAACAAAATAAAATGAAAGTAAAAAACCGTATTTAAAAACTCAGTCCCATAAAAAAAAACACTACCCTAAAGTTTGCTTGTCGTCGGCCTGAGTTACGCTTCACCCACTCGACCTTCGTTACGCTACGGAGGTCGCCGGCTCGCTTCGCTCGCCACCTCCCCCCTTCGCTCCACTCGGAACCTACCACCACCGGACAGGTTTCGACGCCTACTATAATATTTGTTCAAGCACCCAATGGCTATCTCTGACCGTTACGAAGTTATAGCCCTTTTATTTTTAGGGGAGGTTGGGGAGAAGAGGATACCCCCGTATACAAATTTCAACGCTCCTCAATAGTTTTAGGTAAGAATCAAAAGATTTTTCAGTAGTAAAAAAAGGGGTGAAGAGGGGGTGAAGGGGGTGAGAGGGGTGAGTTTTGAAAAATGATTTTGACTAACGCGTTGCCCCTTTATATGAATCTGAGAAAAAAATGTTCCAAGTCTCTCAACTTCCGAGATCCGCCTAAAGGGGGGAGAAGGTGGAAAAAGGGGTCAATTTTGAAAACTGGTTTTTACTTTCCCGAGCCTCCTCTATACGAATCCGTAAAAAACGAAAAATATGGGTCTCTTTGTTTCCGAGATACGATAGGGAGGGGGAGGAAGGGGGGTGAAAAGGGGAGGTTTGGCACTTTTCCCATACTCGCGGGAGTAACTTGTTTACGAATCTGTCAAAATATACCCACTTCCCCATCCACCATCTGGGAGAACAATTATGTCAATGAGTCAGTCAGTGAGTCAGTGAGTGGTAATCGAGCTTTATATAGTATAATTTATATAGTATAATAATATAACTTTATAATAACTAGTATTTGCGTGGGTGCACGAGCTGCGCGCAGCTCGCGTGTCGTCGTGTTCTTGAGTATTTCTTACCCTTATAAAATTTTGAGAATCCATAGGAATCCTTAAATTAATTGGAAAATCCGTAACAACTACCCCTAAATCAGTATTAAAAACCCTTAAGAACCCCTAAAACATTATAAAAAAAAACCTTTTAAAATAAAAGTAAAAAACCTTACTTAAAATCTGAGACCCATTAAAAAAAACATAACCCTAAAGTTGCTTGTTGTCGCCCCAGAGTTACGATTCACACACTCAACCTTCGTTACGCTACGGAGGTCGCCGGCTCGCTTCGCTCGCCACCTCCCCCCTCTGCTCCACTCAGGACCTACCTACCACCGGACAGGTTACGACGCCTACTATAATATTTGTTCAAACACCTAATGGCTATCTGTAACCTTTACGAAGTTACAGCCCTTTCAATTTTAGGGGAGGTTGGGGAGGGGAGGGGAAAATATACAAATTTCAACAACCCCTCAATACTTTTAGGTAAAAATCATCAAAAAACTCAGTTTTCCCATTCAAAAAACAATAACCTGAAGTTTGCTTGTCGTCGCCCTAGAGTTACGCTTCACCCACTCAACCTTCATTACGCTTCGGAGGTCGCCGGCTCGCTTCGCTCGCCACCTCCCCCCTCTGCTCCACTCGGTCTCGCAGGTTCGCTCCACTCAGGATCTACCTACCACCGGACAGGTTTCGACGCCTACTATAATATTTGTTCAAACACCTAATGGCTATCTCTAACCGTTACGAAGTTACAGCCCTTTCAATTTTAGGGGAGGTTGGGGAGGGGAGGATACCCTCCGTATACAAATTTAAGCACTTCTCAATAATAATTTATAGTAAAAATCACAAAGCCGCTACGTGTCCTAGTTTCCGAGATACGATGGGGGGAGGGGTGAAAGGGGGGAGAGTGGGGAGTTTTGAAAAATGATTTTGACCAACGCGTTGCCCCTTTATATGAATCTGAAAAAAAAATGTTCCAAGTCTCTCAACTTCCGAGATCCGCCTAAAGGGGGGAGAAGGGGGACAAGTGAGTCAACTTTTGAAAACTGGTTTTTACTTTCCCGAGCCTCCTCTATACGAATCCGTAAAAAACAAAAAATACGGGTCTCTTAGTTTCAGAGATACGATAGGGGGGAGAGGAAGGGGGGTGAAAAGGGGAGGTTTGGCACTTTTCCCATACTCGCGGGAGTATTTTGTTTACGAATCTGTCAAAATATACCCCCCTCCCCATCCACCATCTGGGAGAACAATTATGTCAATGAGTCAGTCAGTGAGTCAGTCAGTGGTAATCGAGCTTTATATAGTATAATTAGTATTTGCGTGAGTGCGCGAGCTGCGCGCAGCTCGCGTGTTGTTGTGTTCTTGAGAAGTATCCTTACCATCATAAAATTTTGAGAATCCATAGGAATACTTAATTTTAATTGGAAAATCCGTTACAACTACCCCTAAATCAGTATGAAAACCCTTAAGAACCCCTAAAACATTATAAAATTAATATAAAAAAAACCTTATAAAATAAAAGTAAAGACCTTACTTAAAATCTGAGACCCATTAAAAAAAACATAACCCTAAAGTTGCTTGTCGTCGCCCCTGAGTTACGCTTCACCCACTCGACCTTCGTTACGCTGCGGAGGTCGCCGGCTCGCTTCGCTCGCCACCTCCCCCCTTCTCTCCACTCGGTCTCGCAGGTTCGCTCCACTCGGGACTTACCACCACCAGACAGGTTTCGACACCTACTATAATATTTGTTCAAACACATAATGGCTATCTCTGACCGCTACGAAGTTATAGCCCTTTTATTTTTAGGGGAGGTTGGGGAGTGAAGGATACCCTCCGTATACAAATTTAAACGCTCCTCAATAATAAATTATGGAAAAAATTAAAAAGCCGCTACGTGTCCTAGATTCCGAGATACGATGGGGAGAGGGGTGAAGGGGGGGAGAGTGGGGAGTTTTGAAAAATGATTTTGACTAACTCTAGGCCCCTTCTTACGAATCTGAAAAAAAAAATGTTCCAAGTCTCTCAACTTCCGAGATCCACCTTAAGGGGGTGAAAAGGGGGGCAAGGGGGGCAACTTTGAAAACTGGTTTTTACTTTTCCGAGCTTCCTCTATACGAATCTGAAAAAAAAAATGTTCCAAGTCTCTTAACTTCCGAGATCCGCCTTAAAGGGGTGAAAAGGAGGGCAAGGGGGGCAACTTTGAAAACTGGTTTTTACTTTCCCGAGCCTCCTCTATACGAATCTGAAAAAAAAAATGTTCCAAGTCTCATAACCTCTGAGATCCGCCTAAAGGGGGTAAAAAGGGGGGCAAGGGGGACAACTTTAAAAACTGGTTATTACTTTCCCGAGCCTCCTCTATACGAATCCGTAAAAAACGAAAAATACGGGTCTCTTTGTTTCCGAGATACGATAAGGAGGGGGAGGAAGGGGGGTGAAAAGGGGAGGTTTGGCACTTTTCCCATACTCGCGGGAGTTACTTGTTTACGAATCTGTCAAAATATACCCTCCTCCCCATCCACCATCTGGGAGAACAATTATGTCAATGAGTCAGTCAGTCAGTCAGTGAGTCAGTCAGTCAGTGGTAATCGAGCTTTATATAGTATTACTAGTATTTGCGTGTTGCGCGAGGTGCAAGCACCTCGCGTGCTTGTGCTGGTACATTTTTCACTTTAAAAACCCCTAAATGTAGTAAAAATGTCAAACATAACCCTAAAAGAGTCTTTCACTTTTCAAACTCTAGTGAAATGCCAAATTTCCACTTGATTAAGCTCCTATTTATTCTAAATCTCAGCACCTCCAAATCACTCTAAAACGATACCCATATTCAAATTTTTGAATAAAATCAAGTTTCTCATTTTGAAAATCATTATGAGCGGCCCTTGCAGCAGTACAATAGTTATTTATGCAACTGTTGTATAATGAGGGGTATTAAAACACGAATGTGGGTTTATCACACGAGGCGAAGCCGAGTGTGATAATAGTATCACATGAGTGTTTTAATACCTAATTATGTACAGTTGCATACAAGACTTTATCTACATCCATGATATGAATCCTCCATAAAAGGTTCTGAAACCATAGGGTGTTGCAGTGTTCTAAGAAGTCTATGTAAATTCATGGAAAGTTTAATTGCTTGTATTTACTACAAACAAACCGTGTATAGGTAGTAATATAATTATTTACATTTTGGATTGTTCAAATAATCAAAATTCACAAAGCTTTGTATCACTCATTTTTGTAAACAACAAGTACAAAGTACATAATGCAATACTAATATCCAAATGTCGAACAAAAATGGCGGGATACGACGTGAATTCGAATTAACCTATAAGTTTTTTTTTTTAAATACGGCGCTGTGGTAGTGAATCGCACGTGCTAGACGTTCGATTCACTACCACATTCGATGTTCTTTTTTTAAAACGAGTTGCATAATGAAATTCAGTACAACATTATAACACCCGTTTGGGTGTTATAATGGTTATTATGACACTGGCTGTTTTAATGGTGGCCATAAGCTAACTGTTTCAGATACCTTTATAGAGGATTTATAGCATGGGTGTAGATAAATACCCTTAGGAACCCCTAAATCAGTATGAAGCAGTCTAAGAACCCTTAAGATCCGCTAAAACAATTTACCTACAACCTTCATTAAAAACTCAGACCTATAAGCTATCTTGACCTTATCCCTTCCACCACCGGACAGGTTTTGACACTAACTATAATATTTGTTCAATTACTTAATGGCTATCTGTAACCGTTATGAAGTTACACCCTTTCTTTTTTTGAGAAAATATTTTTTTTTCGAATGTACAGTGTCGACCAAAAGTCGATAGGCAATCTCACAAAGCAATAGCTTGACGTTTAGTTTGACTTACGACCTTCTACTTTAAAAAAAATAGACATTGTCATCTACAAGTAAATGTAGTCCAAAATTTCAACATTGAAATATAAGTCAAGATGGCCTAGTGGTTATGCGCGTCCACGTCTAAGAGTGAATCAGTAAGCCGTGAGTTAAAATCTCACGTTGTTACTTTTAGACTTTTTGTAAGTGTTTACTCGATTGGAAGTAATGGGACAGAAAAATATTCTCGCTTTGTTCACACATTTCATAAAGTTAGAAGAAGGTAGATCATAGAAAAATAAGTCAAGAATTTATATTTCTGTGAGGTGAACCTGAGTTTTATGAATATTTTACTTGATCGAAATGAACGTTGTCGTTTGGTTGTGTTAAATTTGGTTAGTGACGTGTGGTTTAATAGATAGCGGTATTGTTGTTGGTATTTCTCAAAATGCAGGCAAATATTGATGTTGAGGCGAGGGCGACTAATATTATCGTGCTGCATAAAATTGGTCTTAATAGAACACGAATATCTGAAGAAACCGGACTAATGTGAGTATTATATTTATGAATTATTGTAACAAAGTTTTATTAAAAATTAAAGCCTACTTTGTTATTGTTTATTTATTTGGTGACGGATTAATAAATTGATTTTAAATCCATCATGAGGCATAAAAGATAAATAATTAGTGTTAATTATTGGATTTATTGTTGTAAATGTAAACTATTCCATGGCTATTAAACCTCTCTGATAAGCTGAAGAAGAAAATACTAATTTAAAAAATGTATGTTATGATTCTATCTTTGGTTGTGACAACTCTCAAATAAATTTTCACATCTTTAAGTCGTATTTTTCCTAGAAATTACAACACGTTATCAGCACGAAAAGCGCTCATAGGAAATACAGTGAATCTTAATACAAATAGTGTGTAAAAGATTATTTTGTGTGGTTGAATATTTTTCGAAGATTTTTATTTTTTGAGATGTCCAGTGGTGATTCTGTAGCGATCAGATGGTCATCATCATCAATACCCTCGCTCCTCCTATCTAATAGAGATGGGTACCCTTCGTGGAAGTTCAAAATGAGGAACTACTTAATTCATGAAGATTTGTGGTGCACAATAAATGGGTACGATGAAGGAGATGCCACCTCTGAACAGGTAAAATCTCGAAATGATAAGAGAGCATTAGCAAAAATATGCTTAACAGTAGATGGCTCTGCAATAACGCATATTAGGAGTGCAAAGTCTGCTCTAGAAGCCTGGAAGGCATTGCAAGATGCTTATGAAGATAAAGGCATGGGCAGAAGGTTGGCTTTAGAGAGAAAGTTATATAGGCTCTCGCTGAATGAATTTCAAAATATTGAAATGTACATTAACGCTGTTTTGAGTACTGCACAAGATTTGGCTGACATCGGCAAGGTAATTGAGGATGCTTCGATTGCTGCGATTTTATTAGGAGGTCTTTCTTCGAAATACGAGCCTCTAATAATGGCATTGGAGAATAGCAATGTAGAAGTAAGTACCGAGCTAGTTAAAAGGAAGCTACTGAATGAAATGTCAAAGGTTGACTCCACAGAAAGTGTTGCAGCTTTTCAAATGAAAAATCGATCCGAAATTGATGTTCATAAAACAAAGAAGAAGAAACCTATTGTATGCTATGAATGTAACAAACCTGGACACAAACGGCCTGATTGCCCTCTACGCAATAAGGTAAAGAAAGGCGTTAGTTCATCAGACAAAGAGACTACTTTTAGTGCTCTTGGTTCTTCGTGTTT
Organism: Xestia xanthographa; assembly: GCA_905147715.2. Classification (NCBI taxonomy): domain Eukaryota; kingdom Metazoa; phylum Arthropoda; class Insecta; order Lepidoptera; family Noctuidae; genus Xestia; species Xestia xanthographa. Next base: position 9,576,029 of record LR990655.1, read on the forward strand.
GGAGATAAATAAGTGGTTTATTGATTCTGGTGCATCAAAACACATGACTCCTAGACGAGATTGGTTCAAGGACATCAAACCATTAGAAGGTAGCACTGTTACTGTTGCCAATGGTGAGAAGATCGACTGTGGTGGTATTGGTGACATATCTATTAACACTGTGTGTAATGTGGTTAATAGCATCAAAGATGTAGCGTATGTACCTAAACTTACTAATAATTTGATTTCTGTCAAAGTCGTAGACAAAGGTTTTGTAGTACTTTTTGATAAGAATGGTTGTAGTTTTTATAAAGATAATGATTTTTCTTTTGAAGGTGAGGCGATTCTACATGGTTCGGCTAGTGGTGGACTGTACACTCTCGATTGTACAACTAATTCCCTCCAAAATGTTGCGTACGAGGTGCACTCTGACACGTTGAGCAGGTACCTGTTATGGCACAAACGGTTAGGTCACTTATGTCGCATTGGTATGAACCAATTAAAGAATTCTCACGTAGGTATAGATTATACTGAAATAGATAAATCGAGTTGCGTTGCCTGTGTTGAAGGCAAGCAGGCGAGAAAACCTTTCAAGACGACTGCATACAAGAAAGCTATCTCAAAGCTAGAGTTGATCCACTCAGATTTATGTGGACCAATGTCTGAGACATCATTCCAAGGTAATAAGTATGTTCTTTTATGTATCTACTCGTTAGTTTATATAGTGCGCTAAGTTCGTTTTTTTTTTTTTTTTCTGATCGGGATTTGTCCGGTGTTTTTTTGTAATATTTGTCTCCTATTTAGTAATGCCATTGTCCTCTCTGAGAGAATTTGTGTCTAATACGGGTATTCTTAACTTGTCTTGCTTGTTGTAGACTGACGTTGATAGCATGCAGTAATTTGTTATAAAAATCCTGCACTGTCGTCTCCATCTGATAATCAACTAAATTTGATATTTGATGCCCCAGATTTTGCTTGTATGCTTCAATTTCTTCTCTCGTTTTTAAAGTGCTATTTTGGTTGTTGGTGAATTTGATTCGGCTTTTCTTTGCTACTTTTAAAGTTATTGTAGCTCTTACCATTCTATGGTCTGTGGAGAAGTTAAGGTTTAGTGTTTCTATATTTTCGAACAGCTTAGGTTGGTTTGACAGTATATAATCGATTTCATTCTTGTATACTCCACTGGGTGAACGCCAAGTCCACCTGTGGCTTGGTTTTTTTTTGAAATAAGTATTGATCACTGCAAGTCTATTTTCAAAAGCAAAATCTATTAGTCTTTGACCTCTGTCATTTCTATCTCCATATCCATATATTCCTGTAATGATATGTTCATCTTTTAGTGGTTGACCTATTTTTGCATTAAAATCTCCCATTATTATAAGATTTTTTGAGGATATCTGGATTGCCATGTCCATAATTCGATAGAATTCTGTAATCTCTTCTTCACTTGAAAGAGTTGTGGGGGCATATGCTTGTATAATACTTATAATATATCCTTGAATGTTGAGGTTAAGCAGGGCGATTCTTTCTGTGAAGCCTATAAATCGTTCAATATACGGTTGTAAGGATTTCTTTATTAAAAATCCCACGCCATAAAGTCCAGGTGTGTGGCCTACATAACATAATATCGTGCTCTCATATTCTTCTATTTGGCTGCCCATTCTTCTGACTTCTGACAGACCGATGACGTCATACTTTATTTCTTTCAGGGCTTCTTCGAGTTCTAATAGTCTTTCATATGAAGAGAGTGTTTTCACGTTGTATGTTGCTATGTATAACTTGTTTGTTGATAGATTTCCGGGTTTTGGGCTGATTTCTAATTGTTTCCTTGGAGGGTAGTGGTCAATCTCTTCCACGGTGACCAGCCGGCTTGGAAGATGGTTTTCTGTGTTGTATTTATCTATTTTGTTTATGAGAGGGGTTGCCGATTGCTATTGGTTTAGATTATTTTTTGGCTTATCTTGGTTAGTTGGATTTTTATTCACCAGATAGTTGAGGATCCCCGGCTTGATTATGTTTTCACTAGAACAACTAGTTGTGTTTTGTGAGGTGCTTGATGCAGGTTTGTTTTTCTTTTTTGGTTGAGTTCTAGGTGATGGTTCATTGCGATCATAGATTTCTTGAGGAGATGTCGGAAGAGATCGTTTGTTGTTTCCTGATGTATTATTTATTTCTTGTTTTCCTATTATAACTAATTTATCGTACTTTAATATAGCTTTGTTACCCTTCTCTCTTTCAATTTTTACTTGTTCCTGTAGCATTCTCCTTTTCTCTAAAATGTGTTGTGGGAAATCTTCTTTAATGTAGTAGTTTGTATCCTTTAATAGCTTCTTTTGTTTGAAAATTTCAATTTTCATACCAACCGTGGTCAGTGTCATCACAATGGGCCTTGGTTTTTCTGTATATTTCCCTATTTTTCTGATTTCTTGAATTTCTTTACGATCTAGTTCAATTCCGAGATATCTCGATATGAAATTAATAATTTGCGTTTCTAAATCCGAGTAAGAGTAGGGTGAGTTGTGTTCTTCAATGCCAAAAAATACGATGTTTCGGTTTCTTGCCTGTTTCTCCAATATATTTAGTCTTTGTTCTTGTCTTCCACATTGTTCTTCTAGGGTTTTGTATTTTTTTTCGAGATTATTTAGTTTTTCGTCTAAAATCAAATTCATATTATCCGTAACTGTTTTTGCTACTTCTATACCGTTTTCCTTTATTGCAAGTTTTTGGTCTTCGAGATCTTTCTGAATTAAGCGTAGGGTTGCCATTATTTCTTCCAAAATAAACTAAAATATGACTATAAAAACTACAGGAATCAGAAAATACAAACTTACCTTACACAAGGAAAAAGTTTCAAAAAAGCTATGAAAGAACTCCGAACAAATAAGACTTGGATCGAGGGATTAAACCAATCAGGACAAACAACACACAACCGTAAAGAAATATTAAACATTGCTACAGAATTCTATAAAAACCTATACAGTGCGAATACACAACAGACAAATAACAATAAACAGGAAACATATAACAACTACGAAAGCCATGAAAATAATATAAACTATATCGACGAACTGGAAATTATACAAGCAGCTAATAAGTTAAAATTAGAAAAGAGCCCAGGCCCAGACTTCATTACTAATGAAGCAATTAAACATGGATGTGAAATACTAGCATCACCACTGGCCGCATTATTTAACCTAATACTCAAAACTGCGATCATACCTGCACAATGGTCAGAATCTATTATAATCTTGCTCTATAAAAAAGGAAACCCTAATGAAATCGGCAATTACAGGCCAGTAAGCCTTCTACCAACTGTTTACAAACTATTCTCTTCCATAATTAATCGAAGAATATCTGAAACTTTAGAAAAGAGACAGCCCATAGAGCAAGCTGGCTTTCGAAAGGGATATTCAACCATAGATCACATACACACTCTGGAACTTATTATTGAAAAATACCAAGAGAACCGAAGACCGCTCTACATAGCCTTCATAGATTACCAGAAGGCTTTTGACACAATTTCACACACAAGTATATGGGAAGCATTAAGTAAACAAGGAGTAGAAAATGAGTATATACAAGTAATAAAAAGTATATACAACAACAGCGTCAGTAAAGTCAAACTGGAATCAACTGGTCCCGATTTCAACATCAATAGAGGAGTGAGACAAGGGGACCCACTATCTCCAAAACTATTTATTGCAGTATTGGAATCGATTATAAATCAATTAGACTGGAAAAAGTACGGTTTGTATATCAAAGGAGAATACCTGAGTCATTTACGGTTCGCAGATGACTTGGTACTGCTATCTGAATCCGGTGGCAACTTAGAGCACATGATACAGTCATTACACGAAGCCAGCAGACAAGTCGGATTAGAAATAAACTTGACAAAAACAAACACCATGACAAACAGTTATAAAAGAACCATCTCTCTAGAAAACAAACCATTACGGTACGTGGATCAATATATCTACTTGGGAAAGCAGATAACATTGGGCAGCAATAGCAACGAACTAGAGGTGGAGCGCAGAACACGAATTACGTGGAATAAGTTCTGGAGTTACAGAGAAGTAATGAAAAGTAGCATGCCAACAGAAATGAAAAAGAAAATGATGGACACTTGCATTTTGCCATGTCTGACATATGCTTGCCAGACGTGGAAATTTACGAATAACATTAAGAATAAAATAATAACGTGCCAGAGAGGAATGGAACGTAGCATGCTTAATATAAGAAAAACACACAGAATCCGTCATACAAAGATAAGAAGCATAACCAAAACAGTAGATGCGCTCAAATATGCTCAAAGACTAAAATTCAAGTGGGCTGGACATGTAGCACGACTTAAAGATAAGAGATGGACATCGAAAGTAACTACATGGGACGGTCCACAGGGCAAGCGGCGCGTCGGTAGACCGTACACGCGCTGGGAGGATGACATTAGAAAAGTCGCTGGACCGCACTGGATTTATGTCGCCAGAGACAGAGGCAAATGGAAATCCTTGGAGGAGGCCTTCACCTGAGAGGGGTCCATGCATATAAAAAAAAAATATATATATATATATATAATAATTAAATAAATAATAATAGTAACATGAATATCCTAAAAATAATAATAATTTACCTATATTACGATATATTTGATTATTTTAATTTTTCTATTTGATACATTTATATCTGAATTAATTGATTATTATTTATTCTTTTTCTATTTTTTCTTTTTTGTAATATTTCAAAGTATGATAATAATAATCAAGCATGAAATTTTGATTCATATTGTTAAATTATTTTGTAAATGCATGGAATAAAGGGCTTTTTTATTTTTATTTATTTATTTATAAGTATGTTCTTATTTTCATAGATGATTTTTCGCGGATGATTTATCCTTACTTTATTGCTTCTAAAGCACAAGTTAAAGAGAAATTTTGTATTTTCCAAGCATTAGTGGAAAGACAAACAAAGAGAAGTATGGAAGAAGAAGACATGCTGCGCCGACCCCAAATGAATTGGGATAAGGGCAAGAGAATGATGATAGTGGAAAGACAAACCGGTGCTAAAATCAAGAGATTGAGAACTGACTGCGGAAAGGAGTATGTCAATAAAGAGCTTGCGGATTACTTAGCTACGAAAGGAGTGACGCATGAGACTACAGTAGGGTATAGCCCTCAATCAAATGGAGTAGCAGAAAGGACCAATCGTTCCATCGTGGAAAAAGCACGGTCCATGCTAGCTCAGAGTTCGCTATCCAAAGCGTACTGGGAAGATGCCTTCAAGACTGCTGTATACTTGAAAAATAGGTCACCACATCGGGCTCTAGAAAGAAAAACACCATTTGAAAAATGGAATGGCAATAAGGGTGATTTGACCCATTTGCGTGTGTTTGGGTGTAGAGCACTTATACAAGTTCCGGCTTGTCAACGGAAGAAACTAGATCTGAAGACTAAAGAAGTAATCTTTGTTGGATACTCAGAAGATCCAAATGGTTATTATTTCAGGGATTCTTCAAATCCAAGAAACATCCAGAAGTCAAGAGATGTAACATTTTTTGAAAATCATTTTTCACAATTAAAAGGTAATGCTGTTGAATCTGTGAAAACGGAACCAGTCATTTTGATCAATGAGCAGCAGCAGGATGAGAATGAAGTTCGTCAAGAAAATAATTATATGTGTAGTGATGATGAAAATGATTATAATTCAGCAGAATCAGAGGATCCTACAAGTCCTGAACGGATAGAGCCAGCTGTGGATCAGCAAGTAAGTAGATATCCTACTAGGATTCGTAAAAAACCGGATTTCTTAACCTCTAAGGTATTTGCTGAAGAGATTATTGAACCGAAGAATTATCTCGAGGCAGTGAATGCAAATGATGCTGATAGATGGCTTTTGGCAATGACAGATGAATACAATTCTTTGTTAAAATTAAAAACCTGGAAGCTTGTTGACCGACCTAATGGAAATAAGAAGGTCATACCTTGTAAATGGGTCTACAAGTTGAATGCTGACGGAAATATTATGAAGTGTAAGGCAAGACTAGTGGTTAAAGGTTTCAAACAAGTAGAAGGTGTTGACTACACTGAAACGTTTGCCCCTGTAGTTCGTCATTCTTCACTCCGTACATTGTTTGCTTTAGCTGTAGAAATGGATCTACAAATGAGACACTTGGATGTTGATACAGCTTTTCTAAATGGAGATCTTGAAGAGGAAGTATTTATGGAACAACCTCAAGGTTTCGTAAAGAAAGGACAAGAAGCTCAAGTTTGTCTGCTGCAGAAATCCTTATACGGGCTCAAACAAGCACCACGAGTATGGAACAGGATGTTGGATATTGGAACACTGGTGAAGTTAGGTTTTGAAAAAACTCCTTCCGAACCATGCGTGTATAAGAAACTTTTTGGTAAAGAGTTGGTCTTATTGGCAGTTTTTGTCGATGACATTATTGTCTTTTACCAAAATGAAATAACATTTAACACTGTCAAACATGTTTTGAAAAATATTTTTTCAATAAAAGATCTGGGAGAATTAAAATATTATCTCCGATTAAATGTCCATAGAAGCGACGATGGTAAAGTAAAAATTAGTCAAAGAACATTCATTTTAAGTTTGCTGAAAAAATATGGTATGGATATGTGCAAGACGGTTGAGACACCATCAAGCCTAAAGAAGCTGAGTACTGGAAATGGAGAAGACGAGTATCCATTTCAAAGTTTAGTTGGATCCCTTATGTTTTTGGCAGTAAACACTCGTCCTGACATAGCATTTGTGACGAGCTATCTCAGTCAGTTCAACACAAAGTTTAATAAAGAACATTGGCTTGAACTAAAGAGAGTGTTGCAATATTTGAGAGGTACAATAGATTATGCTCTTACTTACAGAAAGACTGGAGAGTACCTCATGGGATACACGGATGCAGATTGGGCTAACTGTAGCATGGACCGAAAGTCATATACTGGCTACTATTTTATGCTGGCTGGAGGTCCTGTAATGTGGCAGGTTAAAAAGCAGCAAACGACTGCTCTGTCATCTACTGAGGCGGAGTATATGGCACTAACCGCTGCGGCTAAAGAGGCGTGTTACCTAAGACGATTTGTATCGGAAATAACTGGTAAGTCCGATACTGTTACTTTGTTCAACGACAGTCAGAGTGCACAAAGTTTAGTGCATAACCCTGTCCATCACGAGCGAACGAAACATATAGATACAAGATATCACTTTATACGGGAGAAGGTATCTGACGGTATTATAGATATTAGATTCGTCAGATCAGATTTGAATTTTGCTGATATGCTAACAAAACCGTTAGGGCGTATTGCACATAGGAGATGTGTAGCTGGTTTGGATTTAGCATAGTTCTTGATAATGTGCTATTTTTTTTTTGTCTAGAGAGTTTTAATTGAGGGCGGATGTTGTAAATGTAAACTATTCCATGGCTATTAAACCTCTCTGATAAGCTGAAGAAGAAAATACTAATTTAAAAAATGTATGTTATGATTCTATCTTTGGTTGTGACAACTCTCAAATAAATTTTCACATCTTTAAGTCGTATTTTTCCTAGAAATTACAACATTTATAAATGCAGAGTGAATGATAACTTCAGTATTTTATTATAGCTGCATAACATCATTTTTTTGTTTTTTGTTTTAGAGGAATACTGTGAGTCAGATCAAAAGGCCTTGCTAGTCGACAATGAAGTGGAAAGCCGTCGCTTATTATCGGCTATAGGTTGGCGAATAAGAAACAAAATGGTTTCACACCTACGAGACACTTTGTGGAATTATTTGACACCTCATCGCAAACTGTTCGCCGTGCCCTCCACGCTGAAGGCTTGTATCACGAAGACCAGCTAAGAAGCCCTTCTTGACAGAAAGAGTTATAGAAGAACGATTACGTTTCGCACGGGATTATTTAGATTTTTACTGGAATACTACCATGAGAAGACTCAAAAAACTGACAAAATATTTAGTGAATATTAACTTATCCGTAATTATATTAATTATCTTAAATTGAGGTTTAGATTCAATCTTCTTTTCTTCGGGAAAATGAACACTTAAACTATAACCTCAATACGAGTTACATTTATTGTGACGTCACAAAAAAAATATTCATAAAGTCTAAATGATTTACCTATATTAGTTTTCAATAAATTCTGCTGATTACCGATACCTATAATAAGTGGGTATCAACTATATGTTATATTTGTGTGATTAGAATATCCTTTCCTTGTTACTTAAGTATGTTATTATGAATTGAAAGTAAGTGGGTATACCGTATACAATAAAAAATCTTATGATCGGTTACAAGAGAACTTTTTTACATCTAGGTAGGAATGTGACGTTACAATTATCATGAAAGTTTGTTAATTTTATAAATAAATAAAACGAATAAACATTTCTGTTATCATTCACCACGACTTTTTGTCAGAGTCAGGATGGCTGGACCAAGAGAGATTTTGGAAGTTTGACCAATACCAAGTGTTAGTACCTGTTTTGTACTATTTGGTACCAGACATCAAATAATGTGTACCTCGCTAAAGAGGGAAAAGTATTACAAGGAAAGTGGCCAGCCATTCTGACGTCAGAATGGCTGGACCAAGCCGGTTTCACCTAGTTGTAGGCGTTATAACTAGTTCATCTTTTCGTTAATATATAGTACCTCATTTGTACCTCAACATATGTTTTTCTTAGATTTTTTCGATAAGCCAAAAAAAAGTTACATCTAGAAGAAATTTTGCATGTAATCTGGAGGGCTCAGGCGCAAAATGTCGATTTTGCAAAATGTCTACTGGTAGTAAAATGTCTCTTTCTCATAATGTCGCTTTTTAAAAGCTTTTATTTATTTTCACCTGTCCTTTTCTTTTGATGTCATTTTTTTTTTTGATGTTTGTTTCTTTATCTGTCTGTAATCAAATCTTGCAAGCTAAATTTGATCCACTTCTCGGTTACCGATTGAGCTGAAATTTGGGAATTAATTAATAAATAAACATTACATAATTTTGTATTAATTTGGGGTTTCTGAAGAGAAAAAGTTTTCTAAATAAAACCAAATGAAGTTTAATTATGGGTTCAGATTTTTATTACGCTAGTAACCTTATTTCATAGTCAATGTCAATTAGATTGACATAAATGGGTTAAACTTTACATTGCAGGGCAACGATTTAAAGGCCGAGGAAGGGGTGGGGGAAGTGGTTGGAGGAGGGACTACCCCTCTGTGTCACCCTCACCCCGCGGAGCCCCATGGTTATGGAGATATCCATGGTCAAAGTTTTGAGGCTAGAATAGCGCTATTTAGTTATTAGAATGAAAAGAGGTAAAAATTTAGTACCGTTTGGCAGGAGAACGGAGGGGGCAGGTGCCCCTGTGCCTTGGCACCACTTCCATGTGAAGGCAATTTATTTTAAAACGTTTATTAGAAACTGCTCCATTACGTAATATTTCCATTTCCAAAGGTTTTACGGAATCGCAGAAAAATGATGAACGTTAAGATGACTAGATCACGCCTGGATTTGCGAAATTCATGTGAATACGATATAATAATAATAAAACAAACAACACATTGCCAACAAACTGGATTGTCCTTTCATCTGGTATTTAAGTCAGCTACATGCTCCTGTAAATATTGTTAATGGTGTCGATTCTGTTGTGTACAAACTAAACTTAATTTAGGACATTGCTATCTTTTTCTCTCTAATAAAACGAGAAAGGGACGGACGTAATTTAAAGCTGTCAAGTTTAGTTGGAACTAATATTTCCATACAAATGATGGGTGCACGTAAAAACATGTCGACTAAAAACACGGTGAAGCGCAAGGCATAAACTAGTTTGACATCTCTAACTTAGTTCATAGCTATAGCCGTCCTTTTCTCGTACTAGCTTTTAGTAAAAGATAGCAATAGCCTAAATTAAGTTTCGTTTGTGCAGAACAGAATCGACACCAGTGTCTACTAACATAGTTATTAAGTTTTTATGTTACTAACATATTTGTATTTAACTTATAATTAAGGAGTTTTATTCAGAAATAAAGATATTATTTTCTCCTTTATTCATTTTATCTACTTAGTTTACATATTTTTAAATGAATCTTTAAAAAATATATATTAAAATATACATTCAAAAATATAAAAAATATTATTATTATCCATTTATTCATCTATATACATATTTTTAACATTTTTAAATATTTCTTAACAACATAAAAAAAAAACATTTAAAAATATAAAAAAAACAGTAGCCCACCAGCGCTGGGAACAGGGTCCGAGCTGCCGGTGGTCAAGGCTCTTGAGAGAGGAACCTCATAACGATACGTGCCGTGTCCAGAAGTACTGCTTTCTGAATCAAGCCCTTGATCCAGCTGCCAAGCGAGAGCCTCCTAAGATGTTGGTCGAGGCTCTTGGCTATTAAGCCATTGGCCGACACGACTATCATTATTATAATTATTATTATAACATTATAAAATATTCTACAAAGAAAGTGGTCCCGCTATTTTGATATCAAAATAACCGGACCACTATTCGTTTGATGAAAACACATGGCGTGCAAGTAGCGTGACAAGCATAAACCATGCATGCAGCAGGCATGCAAACAAGCATACACCATACATGCAGCATGCCAGCAAGCATGCAGCAACGACAAACAAGGATGCAACATGCAGCAGGCATGGTTTCTGTCACGGCTCCGGCGGTCCATGCGAGCTTATCGTCGCAGATGTGGTTCACGCTCACCAGTGGCGAGCGTTAGAACCACCTGCTCCTCAACTCGCGGGCCACCTCACCCCTCCGCGCCTACGCGATATTAAATAACACTCTAGGTGTACGGGCAGCAGCTCCGCACACTGAGAGGTTGTATGTAGATGGACGAATCACACGGGATGTGTACAGGGAATAAAATCACTGTTTTGTGTCCGTAAATGATTGACAGTTTATTATGTAAAACATTAAAATATATAATTCAAAAAATAGGTGACTTGTGGCGGGCGTAATAGCCTAGTCAGCGAATGTAAATAAATCGGTGAACTTAGCAACTGCTAGTTCAGGTAAAAACTAAAACAATATGTGGCGATGCTCGTACACTAGGAGTAGGGCAGACAAGACTACGTCGAGTCGGTTTTGCACCGATTTTACGACATCAAAATCTGAAGATATTGAAGAGATCGCCAGAAGTGAGATAAACAGTTCTTCAGCGTCTTCGTCAAAATCGAAGAAAAAAAAAATTTAAAACTTGCTATTTTTTTTTTCTAAGTTACTAACGCAACATTTTGAGAAAGAGATATTCTGCGAAAGCGACATTATGAAAAAGAGACATTTTACTACCAGTAGATATTTTGCAAAAGCGACATTTTGCGCCTGAGCCCTCCAGATTACATGCAAAATTTCTTCTAGATGTAACTTTTTTTTGGCTTATCGAAAAAATCTAAGAAAAACATATGTTGAGGTACAAATGAGGTACTATATATTAACGAAAAGATGAACTAGTTATAACGCCTACAACTAGGTGAAACCGGCTTGGTCCAGCCATTCTGACGTCAGAATGGCTGGCCACTTTCCTTGTAATACTTTTCCCTCTTTAGCGAGGTACACATTATTTGATGTCTGGTACCAAATAGTACAAAACAGGTACTAACACTTGGTATTGGTCAAACTTCCAAAATCTCTCTTGGTCCAGCCATCCTGACTCTCACCGACTTTTTTTATTTCCACCTTCCAACACCGAACAGCTAAAATAATAAATAAATAGTTGAATAATAATACTATGTTTTTTTTTACTAATATTTAACTTATTCTTATAAAAAATAAATAATGAACCAACAACTAATGTTACCAAGAAACAAAAACCCCACGTTGTTAACAGGATTCGAACTCGGGTCTCTTTGATCGTGAATCCTACTGATTACCCCAACAGCTATCAACACATGGAAAATAGATGTGAATTTAAGCTATCCAATGGTAAGAACAGGTCGCTACACAAATAAGGTTTGCTGCGTGTATAATAAAAGAAACGGAAATATATTCTTATGCTTCTTGGAGTGTGACGCGCGACATGCGATTGGGCGAACTCTGTGGCTGTGGTGTGCGTACTGTATTGAGACCACTTACACATACAGACGCACGGACGCTCGACCGTGCGTTCACAGCAATACAATCCTTAGCGTGCCTCAGAACTTATAAACGCTTACTGTACATAGTCACCTCTGAGTTACGCTTCACCCACTCAACCTTGGTTACGCAACGGACGTCGCCGGCTCGCTTCGCTCGCCACCTCCCCTTCGCTCCACTCGGTCTCGCAGGTTCGCTCCATTCAGGACCTACCTACCATCGGAAAGCTATCGTTACCGTACCACCACCGGAGACCGGACAAGTTTCGACGCCTACTATATAATTTGTTCAAACACCTAATTGCTAACCGTTATGAAGTTACAGCTCTTTCAATTTTAGAGGTTGGGGTGGGGAGGGGAAGGTATACAAATTTCAACGCCCCTCAATAGTTTTAATAAACAGTCAAAAATGTAATAACATCAGTAGTTACCTATTTTTATTGTGATAAAAAGATTACTTATCAAACACTGTCATCATGTAAAAATAGAAATTACACTAAACAGATGGTCGGATCGGGCGGTCTAAAAAAAAAAGCTGCCGCCCTATCTCCCGTCAGCCATGTCGTCGGAGCTCCGCCGGCCTTCGGCCTACGCTCCTCATGTCCCAAATTCGGACTTCTGGGACATAAAGTTGTAATACTACTTCGGACCAATCATGGTGGTCGACATACGCAGGGCAAGTATTAAAGAAAACAACTTCTAAACTTTAAAAATAAAAACCGATGATGCTATCTCAATCACCGACTTATTGCATAGACCACGGGCCATCGGGCATTATTAATAATGGCCGGTCAAAGTGATAAATTAATCACTTTGCCCATTGCTCTTGGGCATTATTAATAATGGCCGGTCCTTATTAATAATGCCCAGTTAATCACGTCGCTTGTAACATATATATCATTCTATTCGGTTCGGTTTGGTTTCGTGTTATTGAGAAGTATTCCTTACCCTTATAAAATTTTGAGAATCCTTAAAAATCCTTAATGAATTGGAAAATCCATTAGAGCCCTTAGAAGATTTTGTAAAATACTTCTGAATATTTTTTAAACCTTTAAGAGAACCCTTACAGCAGTACGAAAACCCTAAGGAACCCCTAAATCAATATGAAAACCTTTAAGAGCCCCTCATTCTAAAAACTAACTCAGTAAAAAAAAAAATATTGAAGTAAAAAAAATGAGAATTTATTTTAAAGATTTAAACATTAATACAGTCTTAAACCTTATTTAAAAACTCAGACTTTTTCCCATAAAAAAAACAATACCCAAAAGTTTGCTTGTCGTCGCCCCTATTTTTTTTTTTCGGTTGGGAATTCATCAAAATGACTCCTCCCGCTCTGGGCGGAGCACGAGTAAGTATCAGAGTTTTACTGACTAAAACCCATCCGTGTTCCTTCATCGCCCTTTGTGTTCCGGGGACACGGTTGTTCTTTCGAACAGTCCCGCAACCCCGGCAGGCATCGGCCCTTGCGGACCCCTTCCTATTGCTGACTCTCTGTTTGTCGTCACCCCCTTGAGTTACGCTTCACCCACTCAACCATCGTTACGCTACGGACCTACCTACCATCGGAAAGCTATCGCCACCTTATCCCTACGCTACGGGGTTCACCCTTCGCTTTACCGGTATCACCACCGGACAGGTTTCGACGTCTACTATAATATTTGTTCAAACCCATAATGGCTATCTCTAACAGTTATGAAGTTACAACCCTTTAAATTTTAGGGGAGGTTGGGGTCGGGATTGGCGAGGGTATACAAATTTCAACACCCCTCAATAGTTTAGGTTAGAATCAATACGAAAGCGTATGCGTGCGTAGTACTTACATAGTTACAGTTCCCGGCACGTAACTTGGCAAGAGTCGTTAGATGCGCAGAAGTCGTTTTTTAGGTCTCTTTGGTGGTCAAGCGGGACGCAGGGTATGACGTAGCGCCGATCAAAGCGCGCGATTGGTGCGTCAGTCGACCCTTGCCTCCCGCACCGCATCCTACATTCCGTTCGCTCCCGATTACACTTGCGTGCACGAAAGTTGTACCCTTTGTTTTTGTTGACTTTTAGGTACGAGTTCAGTTTTAGTTTTAAATTAAGTTTTTGTTACGAGTTATTGTTATTGTTTTAAATTTAGTTTTTGTTACGAGTTGTTGTTATTGTTTTAAATTTAGTTTTTTGTTATGTTTATTACATAATATGCTAGTTCAAGTGGTAGTTCTAATTTGATGCCAGGGGTAACAGTATTATTAACCGATAGTGACGACGAGAACCTATAATTTTTAATAATAATACCTTTTTTACATACTTAATAAAAAAAATGCATATTATATTTTATTTATAACACCTAATAAATGTCACGAATTCCTTTGCTTTGTTTAACAACATCATCAAAAATAAATAATGGCAATAACCATAATGACAATCAATAAAAGTGACCAGTTTTTTGTTCCACTAAGTGCACGTTGCGCGAACTTGCTCCCACTACGCCAAAACCTTGCCAACTTACGTGCCGGGAACTGTAGTTGCGGAGCGTTTTGGCGTGGCGCGAAATTTAAAATTAGAATTCAAATATTTTTTCCGTATGTATATAGTCGCCTCTGAGTTACGCTTCACCCTTTCAACCTTCGTTACGCTATGGAAGTCACCGGCTCGCTTCGCTCGCCACCTCTCCCCTTCGCTTTACCGGTACCACCACCGGACAGGTTTCGACGCCTACTATAATATTTGTTCAAGCACCTAATGGCTATCTCTAACCGTTATGAAGTTACAGCCCTTCAAATTTTAGGGGAGTTTTGGGACGGGAGGGAAGAGTGTTAAAATTTCAACGCCCTTCAATAGTTCTAGGTAGGAATAAAAACAAAACCGCTACATGTCCTAGTTTCCGAGATACGATGGGTGGGAGGGGTGAAGGGGGGAGAGGGGGGTGTTGTGAAAAATGATTCTGACTAACGCATTGCTCCTTTATATGAATCTGAAAAAAAAGTTTCAATTCTCTGAACTTCCGAGATCCACCTAAAGAGGGGGAGAAGGGGGGCAAGGGGGGTAACATTGAAAAATGTTTTATACTTCCCCGAGCCTCCTCTATACAAATCAGTAAAAAAAAAACACGGGTCTCTTAGTTTCCGAGATACGATAGGGAGGGGTGGGAAGGGGGGCAAAAAGTGGTTTGGAACATTTTCCCTACTCGTGAGAGTAACTTGATTAAGAATCTGTCAAAATATACCCCTCTCCCTCTCCACCGTCCGGGAGAACAATAATGTCAGTGAGTGGTATTCGAACAAGGTTTCAAAAACCGAAAATGGCACGGCCGCCATCTTGAATATTTCAAATGTCACAATTTTTCTAAAGTAACCAGGATACAAGCTACCTGTCTGTAAAAACACGGTGGCTGTCCGTTGACTTTGGTAGAACGAAAGAATTCGCCAAAGTCGGGTCTGACCCTGAAAATTCAAGCCCCAATGGCTCTCGGGGTTGCCAGTTGTAAGTGATGAAAATGGTCAAATAACATTTGGGGGACCCCAATGTTGCCGGCTGGTCAAAGTCTCCATTAAAAATATCATTATTTCTACTTTTCATATTTTTGGGGAGAATCTGAGAAAATACCCTAAAAATGGGGAAAAATTTTGCACCAGGCAACACTCCTCAACGAAATAAACAACCGGTTCATACAACACAATCCAGTCGGGGGATGCCACCTGTCTGATTTATTGTGTAAAAAATTGGGATTTTTCGTCATTTCTACAGGATGGCCGCCACACTGTCTGCCATCTTGTTTTTCTGAAAAGTCATAATTTTCCTGAAATCTCAAGGATATAGGCTGCCAACCGATGTAAGTGGTGTTGCCAACTTTTGAGTTTAGTAGAACAAAAGAACTCGCCAAAGTCAAAAAGTCCAAAAAATTAAAATATTCAATATTTTTTGTGGTTGCCAACTTTAACGAACCAAAATGGTCTAATGTCATTCGGGGGACCCCAATGTTGCCACCTAGTCAAAGTCTCCATTCAACATGTCCTTATTTCTAGTTTTCATGTTTTTAGGGAAAATTTGGGAAAATACCCTAAAAATGGGGAATTTATTCAAACCAGGCAATACTTCTCAACGAAACACAACCGTTTGTTAAAACTCGAACCCGACAGATGTTGCCAACTACCCGAAAAATGGATTTGAAAAAAGTCGAAAATTCCACTTGGTCACAAAATGGCTGCCACAGCGTTCGCCATCTTGTTTTTCTGAAAAGTCAAAAATTTTCTGAAATCTCAAGGACATAGGCCACCGACTGGTGTACTTGGTGTTGCCAACTTTTGAAATCGGTAGAACAAAATAATTCGTCAAAGTTTAGTGCAAAAAATCGAAGATTTCAAAACGTCCAAGCGCAGCCACCATATTGTTTGTTTTTTTTTCTTTACTTTTTTTTAAATAATTTTAGATTTTGTATGGGATCTATGAGTCGAAACTTGTCCAAGTCTTTTCTCTACCGAAACCGGAAATGGACTCGGCCGCCATCTTGGATTTGAATCTCCTCAATAATTTTTCTCTACTCAATCTATAGTTTTATACATTATTGTAAAACATACCCCTAACCCATCTCTCACCCATTCCGAGAAACGACATGTCAATGAGTCAGTGGGTCTTGTAGTTTTATATAATTCATTACGCTACGGAGGTCGCCGGCTCGTTTCACTCGCCACCTCCCCCCTTCACTCCACTTAGGACCTACCTACCACCGGAAACCTAACGTGACCTTATTCCTACGCTACGGAGGTCACCGGCTCGCTTCACTCGCCCGCTCCTCCCTTCGCTTTACCGGTACCACCACCGGACAGGTTTCGACGCCTACTATAATATTTGTTCAAACACCTAATGGCTATCTCCAACCGTTATGAAGTTACAGCCCTTTCTTTTTTTGAGAAAATATTTTTTCAGAATGTACATAGTCACCTCTGAGTTACGCTTCACCCACTCAACCTTTGTTTACGCAATGGAGGTCGCCGGCTCGCTTCGCTCGCCACCTCCCCCTTCGCTTCACTCGATCTCGCAGGTTTGCTCCATTCAGGACCTACCTACCATCGGAAAGCTATCGTTGTCGTACCACCATCGGAGACCGGACAAGTTTTGACGCCTACTATATAATTTGTTTAAACACCTAATTGCTATCTCTAACCGTTATGAAGTTACAGCCCTTTCAATTTTAGGGGAGGTTGGGGTGGGGAGGGGAAGGTATACAAATTTCAACGCCCCTCAATAGTTTTAGGTAATAATCAAAATATTTTTCAGTTGTATAAAAAGGGGTGGAGAGAGGGGCTCAAGGGGGGGAGAGAGGGTATTGAAAAATTAGTTTTACTAACTCTGGGCCTCTTTTTATGAATCTGAAAAAAAAAAAAACATGGCCCCTTATTTTTCGAGATACGCCTACAGGGGTAGAGAAGGGGGTCAAGGGGGACAACTTTAAAAAAATGATTTTTACTTTTCCAAGCCTCCTCTATACGAATCCGTAAAAAAACAGAACATGGGTCTCTTAGTTTCCGACTAACGAGATAGGGAGGGGAGGAGAGGGGGGGCAAAAAGGTGGGGTTTGGCACTTTTACCCCACACGTGGAAGTTTCTTGTTTACTTATCCAAAAAACCATTACAAACTAATACCCCTCAGTGAGATGAACCGCTTGAACGACCCCAATCGGACAAGGTTTTGGAAACCGGAAGTGGCACAGCCGCCATATTGAATTTCTAAAATGTCACAATTTTTCTAAAGTAACCAGGATATAAGCTACCTGTCAGTAAAAACACGGTGGCTGTACGTTGACTTTGGTAGAACAAAAGAACTCGCCAAAGTCGGGTCCGACCCGAAGATTCAAGCGCGAATGGCTCTCGGGGTTGCCAGCTGAGAGTGATGAAAATGGTCGAAAGTCATTTCGGGCACCCCATTCTTGGTGATTATGCAAAATTTCCATTTAAAATAACGTCATTTCTACTTTTCATGGTTTTGGTCAAAATTACCCCAAAAGTGGGGAGAAGTTTTGCGCCAGGCAACACTCCTCGGCAATATACACAACCAGTTCATACAACACAATCCAGTCGGGGGATGCCAACTGTAACATTTATTGTGTCGAAAATTGGGATTTTTCGTCATTTCAACAAGATGGCCGCCACACTGTCCGCCATCTTGTTTTTCTGAAAAATCATAATTTTCCCAAAATCTCAAGGATATGGGCTACCGATCGGTGTACTTGGTGTTGCCAACTTTTGAGTTTGATAGAACAAAAGAACTCGCCAAAGTCGGGTCTGACCCAAAAATTCAAACCCCAATGGCTCTCGGTGTTGCCAGCTCAAAATAATAAAAATGGTCAAATGTCATTTGCGAGACCCAAATGTTGCCGGCTAGTAGAAGTCTCTATTTAAAATGTCGTCATTTCTACTTTTCATGTTTTTGGGGAAGATCTGGGAAAATTACCCCAAAAGTGGGGAGAATTTTTGCACCAGGCAATACTCCGCAGCAATACACACAACCGGTTTATACAACACAATCCAGTGGGGGGATGCCAGCTGTCCCATTTATCGTGTCGAAAATTGGAATTTTTTGTAATTTTTACAAGATGGCCGCCCCACTGTCCGCCATCTTGTTTTTCTGAAAAGTCATAATTTTCCTGAAATCTCAAGAATATAGGCTACCAACCGGTGTGCGTGGTGTTGCCAACTTTTGAGTTTGATAGAACAAAAGAACTCGCCGAATTCGGGTCTGACCCGAAAATGCAAACCCCAATGGCTCTCGGGGTTGCCAGCTCAAAGTGATGAAAATGTTCAAATGTCATTCGGGACACTCCGATGTTGCCGGCTAGTTAAAGTCTCCATTCAAAATATCGTAATTTCTACTTTTCACGTTTTTGGGGAAAATCTGGTAAAGTACCCTAGAAATGGGGAATTTTTTTGCACCAGGCAACACTCCTCAACAAAACACATAACCGATCAGTACAGCTCGAACCCTTCAGATGTTGCCAACTGCACGAAAAATAGATTTGAAAAAAGTCGAAATTTCAAGTTTTTACAAAATGGCCGCCACACTGTCCGCCATCTTGTTTTTCTAAGAAGTCATAATTTTCCTGAAATCTCAAGAATATAGGCCACCGACTGATGTATATAATGTTGCCAACTTTTGAGTTTGGTAGAACAAAAGAACTCGCCAAAGTCAAAAAGTCCCAAAAATTAAAATATTCAATATTTTTTGGGGTTGCCAACTAAAACGAACCAAAATGGTCGAATGTCATTTGGGGGACCCCAAAGGTGCCAGATAGTCAAAGTCTCTATTCAAAATGTCATTATTTCTACTTTTCATGTTTTTGGGGAAAATCTGGCAAAATACCCTAAATATGGGGAAATTTTTCACACCAGGCAACACTCCTTTATAAAACACACAACCGCTTGGTACATTTTGAATCCGTCAGATGTTGCCAACTACCCGAAAAATGGATTTGAAAAAAATCGAAAATTACAACTTTTTACAAGATGGCCGCCACACTGTTCGCCATTTTATTTTTCTGAAAAGCCATAATTTTCCTGAAATGTCAAGGATATAGGCCAACGATTGGTGTACTTGGTGTTGCCAACTTGCAGTTTGGTAAAACAAAGGAATTCGTCAAAGTTTAGTGCAAAAAGTCGAAGATTTCAAAACGTCCCAGCGCAGCCGCCATCTTGTTTTTTTTTTTTTTTTACTTTTTTTTTAAATCGTTTTAGATTTTGGATAGGACCTATGAGTCAAAACTCGGCCAAGTCGCCGCCATCTTGGATTTGAATCTCCTCTATAATTTTCCTCTACTCACTCTATGGTACTCTACATTTTTCCCAAACATTCCCCTAACCCATCTCTCACCCATTCCGAGAAACGACATGTCAATCAGTGAGTGAGTGAGTCAGTGGAGTATTTGCGTGTTGCGCGAGGTGCAAGCACCTCGCGTGCTTGTGCTGGTAGATTTTTCACTTTAAAAACTCCTAAATGTAGTGAAAATGTCAATTAGAACCCAAAAAGAGTCTTTCACTTTTCAAACTCTAGTGAAATGGCAAATTTCCACTTGATTAAGCTCCTATTTATTCTAAATCTCAGCACCTCCAAATTACTCTAAAACGATACCCATATTCTAATTTTTGAATAAAATCAAGTTTCCCATTTTGAAAATCATTATGAGCGGCCCTTGCAGCAGTACAAATACCCTTAGGAACCCCTAAATCAGTATGAAGCCGTCTAAGAACCCTTAAGATCCGCTAAAACAATCTAAAACCTTCATTAAAAACTCAGACCTATAAGCTATCTTGACCTTATCCCTACCACCACCGGACAGGTTTTGACTCTTACTATAATATTTTTGTTCAATTACTTAATGGCTATCTGTAACCGTTATGAAGTTACAGCCCTTTCTTTTTTTGAGAAAATATTTTTTCCGAATGTACATAGTCACCTCTGAGTTACGCTTCACCCACTCAACCTTGGTTACGCAACGGAGGTCGCCGGCTCGCTTCGCTCGCCACCTCCCCCTTCGCTCCACTCGGTCTCGCAGGTTCGCTCCATTCAGGACCTACCTACCAACGGAAAGCTATCGTTACCGTACCACCACCGGAGACCGGACAAGTTTCGACGCCTACTATATAATTTGTTCAAACACATAATTGCTATCTCTAACCGTTATGAAGCTCTTTCAATTTTAGAGGTTGGGGTGGGGAGACGAAGGTATACAAATTTCAACGCCCCTCAATAGTTTTAATAAACAGTCAAAAATGTAATAACATCAGTAGTTACCTACTTTTATTTTGATAAAAATATTACTTATCAAACACTGTCATCGTGTAAAAATTTAAATTACACTAAACAGATGGTCGGATCGGGCGGTCTAAAAAAAAAAGCTGCCGCCCTATCTCCCGTCAGCCATGTCGTCGGAGCTCCGCCGGCCTTCGGCCTACGCTCCTCATGTCCCAAATTCGGACTTCTGGGACATAAAGTTGTAATACTAATTCGGACCAATCATGGTGGTCGACCTATGCAGTGCAAGTATTAAAGAAAACAATGATGCTATCTCAAACACTGACTTATAACATAGACCACGGGCCGTCGGGCATGATTAATAATGGCCGGTCAAAGTGATAAATTAATCACTTTGCCCATCGCTCTTGGGCATTATTAATAATGGCCGGTCCTTATTAATAATGCCCAGTTAATCACGTTGCCCGTAACATACCATATCATTCTATTCGGTTCGGTTCGGTTTCGTGTTATTGAGAAGTATTCCTTACCCTTATAAAATTTTGAGAATCCATAGTAATCCTAAAATGAATTGGAAAATCCGTTAGGTAACTCCGTTTGAAGTTTTTAAAAAAAATTATTGAACTTTTTAAACATTTTGAAAACCTTTACCTTTACAGCTGTACAAAAACCCTAAACCTAAATCCCTAAGGAACCCCTAAATTATCATGAAGCAGTCTAAGAACCCTTAAGATCCCCCTTAAACAATCTAAAACCTTATTTAAAAACTTAGACATTTTCCCATTATAAAAACATTACCGTAAAGTTTGCTTATTGTACCTACCACCGGAAAGCTATCGTGAACTTATCTCTGCCACCACGAGACAGGTTTCGACGCTTGCTATTATATTTGCTCATACACCTAATTTTTACGTCTAACCATAATAAAGTTAGGCATACTGTCGACAAACTAATCTGATTAAGGGTTTTAAAAATAATTACAATGGGTAGCAAAAATAATACGTTGGCAGCTACAGTGAAGTAGCATTTTAAGTATAAAGTAGCAGCTTTATTTGGAGTTGTAAGCTTTGTTTAAATTTAAATTTGAAGTGATTTTTTGGTGTGGCAATTGAATTTATTGTTAGGCGACAACTTGACGGCGGATAAAAAGTAGAAAATAGGCTTTCATAAATTAATTAAACAATGAGGTTGTTTATAAAATTAACTGAGATTTAGAACCTGCTACGACTCCATGACGCGCGCTCGCTTCGCTCGCATATTGAATAACACTCTTTGACTTCTGTCCCCAAAGTGCCGGGCCTCCGCCGGCCTCCTTCGTCGGCCTACGGCCCGGTGCCCATAAATGATTACTTAAATGAAAATTTGAAATGTTAGCTGCCCAGTCATTATTTTTAATACCTCACCTATTATTTAATTGGCCCTGTTTAATATATTTGCTAACTTATAGTAGCAGCCATTATTTAGTTTTTATAGAACCTTGACTTTTGTAGCTCATTTAATATGATTGTGCTAAAAATATTTAATCGCTACCAAGTTATATTTTTTGTAACCAAGTAGTTAGTCGCATAATAAATTGTTATTCGTCTGAAATATAATTAGCCATAAAGTTACAGCCCTTTCAATTTTAGGGGAGGTTGGGGAGGGGAGGGTAGGGTATTCAAAATTTCAGTGCCCATCAATAGTTTTAGGTCAGAATCAATACGAATGCGTATGCGTGCGTAGTACTTATATAGTTAGTTGCGGAGCGTTTTGGCGTGGCGCGAAATTTAAAATTAGAATTCAAAGTGTTTTTTCCGTATGTACAGTCACGGACTATAATTGATAAGCCACTTTCAAGATTTCCAATTTTGCAGTTTTATACATTCACGAGATTACACGATTAAACACGAACTCAAACCGAATGCTCGGAAACAAAATGACACATTACATTACTAATAATCGGAATTAGTTTTATCCATAGAGGTTGAAAAATGACTTATAAGATGTCAATGATAAATCCATACAACGGTGCTGACGTGAATCCCAATCTATTTGATACTGACCTCCTTTGAAATAGTTCTTATTAAATACTCTTTATTTCTGAAAACCTATCCGAAGCCAGAGTGACAGTTGAAATTTCGATGTCAGAAAAGATAAAATGTCTCCGTACGCCAACGTTACTATGGCTACGCTAAAACAATTAAATAAATAAAATAAATAAATAAATATTGCGACGAATTGTCGCTAAGTTACGGTTGCTACACCTGCAATTGGTCGACTTTAGGTAGTCACTCAGTACTATGTACGAATATAACCGACTAAACCCGATTTGCATTACCTACACGGCTAAAATACGAATGGTGGCAAGTGGCTCATCATTTATAGTCCGTGACTGTACATAGTCATCTCTGAGTTACGCTTCTCCCACTTAACCAAAAGCCGCGTGAAAAAAACAGGTGGCGAGTGAAGCGAGCCGGCGACCTCCGTAGCAAAACGACTACGAAGGTCGCCGGCTCGCTTCGCTCGCCACTTCCCCCCTTCGCTCCACTCAGGACCTACCTACCATCGGAAAGCTATCGTGACCTTATCCCTACGCTGCGGCGGTCGCCGGCTCACTACGCTCGCTCGCTCCTCCCTTCGCTTTACCGGTACCACCACGGGACAGGTTTCGACGCCTACTATATAATTAGTTCAAATACCTAATTGCTATCTCTAACCGTTATGAAGTTACAGCTCTTTCAATTTTAGGGGAGGTTGGGGTGGGGAGGGGAAGGCCTGTATACAAATTTCAACGCCCCTCAATAGTTTTAAAAAATATCGTTATTTCTACTTTTCCTGTTTTTGGGGAAGATCTGGGAAAATTACCCCAAAACTGGGGAGATTTTTTGCACCAGGCAACACTCCTTGGCCATACACACAACCGGTTCATAGAACACAATCCAGTGCGGGGATGCCAGCTGTCCCATTTATCGTGTCGAAAATTGGAATTTTTTGTCATTTTTACAAGATGGCCGCCACACTGTCCGCCATCTTGTTTTTCTGAAAAGTCATAATTTTCCTGAAATTTCAAGAACATAAGCTGCCGACCGGTGTACGTGGTGTTGCTAACTTTTGAGTTTGATAGAACAAAAGAACTCGCCAAAGTCGGGTCTAACCAGAAAATTCAAACCCCAATGGCTCTCGGGGTTGCCAGCTCAAAGTGATGAAAATGATCAAATGTCATTTGGGGCACCCCAATGTTGCCGGTAAGTCAAAGTCTCCATTCAAAATATCGTTATTTCTACTTTTCACGTTTTCGGGGAAAATCTGGTAAATTACCCTAGAAATGGGGAATTTTTTTGCACCAGGCAACACTCCTCAACAAAACACATAACCGATCAGTACAGCTCGAACCCTTCAGATGTTGCCAACTGCACGAAAAATAGATTTGAAAAAAGTCGAAATTTCAAGTTTTTTACAAAATGGCCGCCACAGCGTCCGCCATCTTGTTTTTCTGAAAAGTCATAATTTTCCTGAAATCTCAAGTATATAGGCCACCGATCAATTTATCTGGTGTTGCCAACTTTTGAGTTTGGTAGAACAAAAGAACTCGCCAAAGTCAAAAAGTCCCAAAAATTTAAATATTCAATATTTTTTGGGGTTGCCAACTAAAACGAACCAAAATGGTCAAATGTCATTTTGGGGACCCCAATGGTGCCCGCTAGTCAAAGTCTCCATTCAAAATGTCCTTATTTCTACTTTTCATGTTTTCGGGGAAAATCTGGAAGAATACCCTAAAAATTGGGATTTTTTTCAAACCAGGCAACACTCTTTAACAAAACACACAACCAGTTCGTACAACTCGAACCCGTCAGATGTTGCCAACTACACGAAAATTGGATTTGAAAAAAGTCGAAAATTCCATCTTTTCACAAAATGGCCACCACAGCGTCCGCCATCTTGTTTTTCTAAAAAGTCACAATTTTCCTGAAATCTCAAGGATATAAGCCACCGATCGGTGCAATTGGTGTTGCCAACTTTTGAAATCGGTAAAACAAAACAATTCGTCAAAATTTAGTGCAAAAAGTCGAAGATTTCAAAACGTCCCAGCGCAGCCGCCATCTTGTTTTTTTTTTTTTTACTTTTTTTTTAAATCGTTCTAGATTTTAAATAGGACCTTTGAGTCGAAACCCGTCCAAGTCTTTTCCTCACCGAAACCGGAAATGGACTCGGCCGCCATCTTGGATTTGAATCTCCTCTATAATTTTCCTCTACTCACTCTATGGTACTCTACATTTTTCCCAAACATTCCCCTAACCCATCTCTCACCCATTCCGAGAAACGACATGTCAATCAGTGAGTGAGTGAGTCAGTGGCTTTGTAGTTTTATATAATATAAATAAAATAAATAAATAACTTTATAATAACTAGTATTTGCGTGAGTGCGCGAGCTGCGCGCAGCTCGCGTGTCGTCGTGTTCTTGAGAAGTATGCCTTACCATCATAA
The DNA here is from genome assembly GCA_905147715.2 of Xestia xanthographa. Taxonomy (NCBI): domain Eukaryota; kingdom Metazoa; phylum Arthropoda; class Insecta; order Lepidoptera; family Noctuidae; genus Xestia; species Xestia xanthographa. The sequence continues at coordinate 9,601,287 of LR990655.1, forward strand.
AATTTTGAGAATCCATAGGAATCCTTAAAATAATTGTAAAATCTCTTACAACTACCCCTAAATCAGTATGAAAACCCTTAAGAACCCTCCTACCCTCTAAAACATTCTAAAAACCCATTAAAAAAAACACTACCCTAAAGTTTGCTTGTCGTCGCCCTGAGTTACGCTTCACCCACTCAACCTTCGTTAACAAATTTGTGTTTGTTCCTCGTGTTTATGTTGTGGATATCACTGTATTTTTTAAATAAATTAATATTTTTGTGCGCGTACAAAAGGTTTTCATAAATAAACTGAGAGGGCACAGTAAGAATAAGAGACTAATGTCTCTTTAAATTTTTCTCTGAGGGAGTATCTGGGACTTAATTTATAAATTGAACGAATTGCCCTTTTTTGCAAAACAAATATTGTCTGAATATCGGCGGCATTGCCCCACAAGAGAATACCGTACGACATCACGCTATGGAAATAACTAAAGTAAACTAAACGGGCTGTCTCAAAGTCAGTTAAATCACGAATTCTTCTAACGGCGAATGCTGCAGAGCTAAGTTTCTTCGACAATTTGTCTATATGCGGGCCCCACTGAAGCTTGGCATCCAAAGTTATGCCTAAGAAGACTGTGCTATCTTCCGGTTTTAACTCTTCATCCTTAATTAGTACAGTAGTTTCCACTTGACTTACATGGGGTATCGTAAACTTAATACACTTAGTTTTTTTCTCATTTAGGAGTAGATTATTAACATTAAACCAATTAACGACTTTCGCCAGGGCGCTATTAACATCATCCGTAACTAACTGCTGACGTTTGAGTTTAAATAAAAGAGAAGTGTCGTCTGCAAACAATACTATGTCATGATTATCCTTTATGAGGTAAGGCAAGTCATTTATATAAATAAGAAACAAAAATGGACCAAGAATTGAGCCCTGGGGTACCCCCATTCTTACTACGGATCTGGGAGATCTTTTCCCTTTAACATCAACTCTCTGAATCCTGTCACTCAAATATGAAATAAGAAGAGTCAGGGAGGCGTTACGGATTCCGTAGTGGTGTAGTTTCCTGATTAATGTTTCATGAAGAACACAATCGAAAGCTTTAGATAAATCGCAAAAAATGCCCAAAGCATCGCATTTGTCCTTCCAGGCATTATAAATGTGTCCTAATAGTTCAACACATCAGTAGTTGAACGACCCCTTGTAAAACCAAACTGTTTTTTATGTAATAACTTATATTTATTGAAAAAACTTTGCATTTGTGCCAAAATTAATTTTTCAAAAATTTTACTAAAGGTGGGTAGTACTGAAATGGGTCTATAATTAGTGGGGTCTGATGTACTACCCGATTTAAACAATGGTATTATTGAGATACAGTATATTATAACAGATTGAACTAGTGAGATATAAACTTCATTTAGAAGATTTTTTGCCGAGCCACTCTTGGGGACTACGTGTCGCAATGTTTTAAAAATCCAAATAAATTTTCTTATTCTCGCAGAAATTTGTTCAATTTGAGGATACCAGGACAGGCTTTGGTCCAAAATTATACCTAAGTACTTGACGTGGTTAACTTTACTGATGGTTGGACAATTGCAGTCGTAATGAACCGTCTGCCTACATTTATGTATTTTAATGTTGAAGCTAGGTTCCGGTTGGACATTTTTATATATCGAAAAGCAAATATAATTCGTTTTGCTCGTGTTTAACGTAAGAAGATTTGTTTTTAGCCATGAAGCCACTTGTAACATACCTTTTTCGGTGTTGGTTTTTGTTTCAGCCCAGGTTGAGCCAGTGAAGACGATCGCGGTGTCGTCAGCATACGAATATATTTTTGCTTTATTAATTGACATATTACATAAGTCATTTATATATATTAGAAATAAGGTAGGTCCCAGAACGCTTCCCTGGGGTACGCCGCATGTTACATCAACGTCCTCGCTGACAAAATTATCGAGCTTAACCTTCTGTTTTATATTTGTCAAGTAATCGGTGAATATAGATAGTTGTGTATCTCTAATATAATTTTTTTCTAATTTTTGGACCAGGATGGGAATAGAGACCGTGTCGAAGGCCTTTTTTAAGTCAATAAAAACTGATAAACACCTAGTTCCTTTATCGATTTCTTTTGTTAGTTCTGTCGTTAAAGACGTTATAGCGTCTTCCGTAGAAATACCGCGTCTAAAGCCAAATTGAGATGGAGATAAAATGTTGTTGGTTTGAAGATAGCTTAATAATCTGGAATTTAATAGTTTTTCTAATATTTTGGCTATAACAGGAATAACAGAAATTGGCCTATAGTTATTAACGTCACCCTTTTTTTTTTTTTTTTTTTTTTTCGGATGGGAAATCATCAAATAACCCCTCCCGCTCTGGGCGGAGCAGGAGGGAGTGTCAGACTTTTACTGAGACGGACGGATGGCGAGCTAGCCCATAGCTCACCGTCCACAGGCCCGCGCCTACGGTGGCCGGGGGCTACGTGGTGGTGGCCCCCGACGCCCGGGGCGTCTCCCGCGGCGGCCGGGACGTTGAGAGGTTCTCTCCCTCTCACGTTCCGCCACCTCCTTCTCTAGCATTACTGCTTCGCAGAAGGAGGTGACGGCGTCCCATTCCGTCTCGCTCCGGACCATGGCTTGCACCAGGGCCGGACGCGAGAGGTCGCCGCCGCCAATCGCCGCTTCGAGGACACGGCGGTGCTCCGCCCACGCGGGACACACCTCCACCGTGTGCTCCACCGTGTCCTCCGGTCGATCCTCGCAATGGAAACACCCGGGCGTTTCCTCCCGCCCGATTCGGTGCAGGAACCTCCCGAACACTCCGTGTCCGGTGAGGACCTGCGTCAGGCGGAAGGTGAGGACGCCGTGGCGTCTCTCAAGCCACTCCTCAAAGAGGGGACTTATCGCCACTATCGTGGCGTGCCCTGCGCGGGGTTGCGACAGTCGCTCTCTCCATGTCGCCATGAGATCCCGCCGGAAGTCTGTCCGCTGAGCGACAATTTGTCGCTGCAGCGGAGTTTCCCCCCGACGTAGCGCCTCCGCGCGCCATTCATGCAGGCGCGCGAGGACTATCGCCTCCAGATCCCACGGCGGCAATCCGGCAAGGAGGCTCGCCGCCTCGCGGGAGATCGTGCGGTACGCCCGGGCCAGCCTTACGGCTACCACCTTTTGGGGCACGTTCAGATAGTGGGCGGCTCGCCGCCTCAAAGAACGCGCCCACACCGGGGCCCCGTAAAGGGCCATGGACCGCACGACTCCCGCGTAGAGCCTCCGGCAGGAGGCATTCGGCCCCCCCAGGTTGGGTAGGAGCCGCCTGAAGGCAGCCCCAGTCCGTTCTAGTTTGGGGGCCAAACGTCGGAAGTGCTCCACGAAGTTCCACCGGCTGTCGAGGACGAGTCCTAGGTACTTCAAAGTCGACTCGACACCGATGGATACTCCTCCTACCGTGAGTAAGGATCCCGGAGGTGGCGCATTCCGAGGCCCATGAAAGCACATGGCCTCGGACTTGTGCAATGCCACCTCGAGACCCAGTTGCCGGATCTTCTCAACGACTATCGCAACCCCGCGTGTCATAGCTTCGGCCGCCGCCTCGTGCGACCTCCCCTGGGCCAGCACCAGCGTGTCGTCAGCGTAGCAAACTACGCTGACACCACTAGGGAGGTCGGCGCGCAGCACCCAGTCGTAACCGATGTTCCACAAGGACGGCCCTAGGACCGATCCCTGCGGAACACCGCACGACATCTCTCGCCGGTTCCATTCTCCGCTGCGACCGGGGTAGATGACGGCTCTGTCCGTCAGGTAGTCCCCGACCACTCGACGGAGGTAGGTCGGCACCCGGTGATACTGGAGTGCCTCCCTAATGCAGCTCCAGGGCATGGAGTTGAAGGCGTTGGCGATGTCGAGAGACACCGCCAAGACGACCCCACCCCTGGAAACCGCATCCCCCGTCGTGAGAGCTCTCACGCGCATGATGGCGTCCACCGTAGAGCGCCCCTTGCGGAAACCGAACTGGTGTTCCGCAAGGTCCGGCCCAGTCCCCGCAAGGTGCTCGGCGAGGCGGTTTGCAATTACTCTTTCGAAGAGCTTGCCCACCTCGTCGAGCAGCACCACGGGCCGGTATGCGGACGGAGAGTCCGCAGGGCGCCCCGGCTTCCGGATGAGGACCAGCTTCCCCGTCTTCCAACGAAGCGGGAACTGGCCTCTCTCCAAGCATGCGCTTAGGAGCCCCTCCAGTCGGGGCCCGAGAGCCTCTGAGGCCAGGACCCAGGCTTTGCCAGGCAAGCCGTCGGGTCCTGGGGCGGTATTTTTGGCACTGAGCCTGCGTACCGCCACTCTCAAGTCTACCCCAGTCACCTCCGGAGTGTCGTCGTCGTCGTCCTGATGATCCGCTTCCAGCACCGCAGACGGCGGAGCCATAGGCGGGGGGGGATGTTCCCCTCGCGAAGGGAACAGAGCGCTCACCACGTCCTCCACGAGCTCAGGCCGGAGACTCTGCGTCAGCGGGGGGGCCCAGGGGCGGAGTTTATCCCGCACCATTTTGTAAGGGCGCTTTACTTTTTTCGGCTGACTCAGAAAATGAAGTCTACAAGCTTGCGCAACGCGGATTTAATATTGTAAATAAATGGCTACAAAATAACTCACTCACTCTAAATGCAGTGAAGACAAATTTTATTAAGTTTTCGATGCGTAAGCATATATCCAATATCCCCTCAGCGTTGCATGCTCACTGTTGCCCAGTCCCTGCAGATAGCCAGTGTAAATGTCCCAATATTAGGAAGACTGATAAAATAAAATACCTGGGTGTTATAATAGATGAAACCCTTTCCTTCAAACAACATATGGAAGCTCTAAATAATAGAATTCGTAAGCTGATATTCGTATTCAAAAAGCTACGTTCTATTACAGATCCAAAAATACTCAGGCAAGTATATTTTGCTCTTTGTCAGTCAATTCTGACTTATGGCATTACTTCATGGGGTGGGACGAGTAAAACTCTGTTATTACCCATTGAAAGAGCTCAAAGAGCTATTCTCAAGGTGGCTACTTGCCGCCCTTTCCTTTTCCCCACTAACCTCCTATATAAATCCTGTGAAGTACTAACAGTTCGACAGTTATTTATTATGAGCACTGTACTAAAACAACACGCAGCACTTCCATACAGCACTGAATTTACTAAAAAAAGACGGAAATATATAGTTTGCCCTCAAAAAAGTACAAAACATGCTTTCACATCCAAGTTTTATATGTACCTCGGACCGCTACTATACAGGCTTAATGAAAAAGGAAACATCTACTCCCTAAATCACAATAACTGCAAGAAAATCCTTAAGGAAGCTCTTCAAACTATGTCCTATGAAGATACAGAGAAGTTATTACTTGTACTAAAGTAAATATTAATTGTTCATACTATTGTTAATTGTTATTTTTTAAATTAGTTAGCTAAGTTAAGATAGTATAATTTTTATACCTTTTTACATTGGTACCAATAATATTAACATGTATGTGATTATTTAATCAATTTATTAATGTTACCTCAAATCGCCTGAAACACAGGATTACCTAGTTCAGGCTCACAGCTTACGTGAACTTGACATAGATTTAAGAAAAATTGTAAACCTTTACCTTACACATTTTTGAATAAATTTATTATTATTATTATTATAGTATAAAGTCATCGATAAAGCTCGATTACCACTCACTGACTCATTGACATAATTGTTCTCCCAGATGGTGGATGGGGAGGTGGGTATATTTTGACAGATTCGTAAACAAGTAACTCCCGCGAGTATGGGAAAAGTGCCAAACCTCGCCTTTTCACCCCCCTTCCTCCCCCTCCCTATCGTATCTCGGAAACAAAGAGACCCGTATTTTTCGTTTTTTACGGATTCGTATAGAGGAGGCTCGTAGAAGTAAAAACCAGTTTTCAAAATTGACCCCTTTTTCCCCCTTCTCCCCCCTTTAGGCGGATCTCGGAAGTTGAGAGACTTGGAATACTTTTTTTTTACAGATTCGTAAGGAGGGGCCTAGAGTTAGTCAAAATCATTTTTCAAAACTCCCCACTCTCCCCCCTTCACCCCTCCCCCCATCGTATCTCGGAAACTAGGACACGTAGCGGCTTTTTGATTTTTACCATAAATTATAAGGGTATTTTTATTATTGAGGTGCGTTTAAATTTGTATACTGAGGGTATCCTCCCCTCCCCAACCTCCCCTAAAAATAAAAGGGCTATAACTTCGTAACGGTCAGAGATAGCCATTATGTGTTCGAACAAATATTATAGTAGGCATCGAAACCTGTCTGGTGGTAGGTAGGTTCTGAGTGGAGCGAACCTGCGAGACCGAGTGGAGCGAAGCGAGCCGGCGACCTCCGCAGCGTAACGAAGGTCGAGTGGGTGAAGCGTAACTCAGGCCGACGACAAGCAAACTTTAGGGTAGTGTTTTTTTTATGGGACTGAGTTTTTAAATACGGTATTTTACTTTTTTTTTAATAGGTTTTTAGAATGTTTTAGCGGTTCTTAAGGGTTTTCATACTGATTTAGGGGTAGTTGTAACGGATTTTCCAATTATTTTAAGGATTTCTATGGATTTTTAAAATTTTATGATGGTAAGGAATACTTCTCAAGAACGAAGACGACAACACGCGAGCTGCGCGCAGCTCGCGCACCCACGCAAATACTAGTTATAGTATAAAGTCATCGAAATTGCAATATATGCTCCTAATATTTTGGGAAATTATGGTAAGGTCAGATTTATTTGTGTTATAATCGCCACCACTAGGCCACCACTGCACTGCTCTGATACTATATTTTACAAATCGTTTTTTCCATATTGTTAACAAAATAGCATTTTTGGAGTTACTGTGTTTTCATTTACGAGGGCAGTGTTGTTCTAGGAGGAGCTCGTGGCTAAATAATAACAGCCGCTCAGGTCGATTTTTAGGTTAAGCCGTGCTTGCTTATGTTGGTCTTTGGATGGGTGACCACCCAATACGAGTTTCCTCCGTGCCTCATAAAGAACGTTAAGCATTTGGGTCCCGGCTATTATTTATAGATCTTTGACAGACGTTTCAGGTAGTCAGGTCCAAAAATTCTGACAACCAGTCTTACCAAGGGGTATCGTAGGTATTACCCAGTACTAACTGGGTTGTGGAGGTCAGAAAGGCATTTGCTCCATGTAAAATACTGGTATTCAGCTGCATCCGGTTAGACTGGAAGCCGACCCCAATATTCTTAGTTTGGAAAAGGCTAGGCAGATGATGTCGTCCTAGATACAGCTTAATAATAATAGTCTAGCTAGATAAACTTGTTCATTGTTTAAATAGGACTTCTGTTGGTAAAAATATTACCTTTGTAATATACTTTTGAAGGATTTAACGGTCCATTTGCTATATCTTGTAGGTTTGAAGGTAATGGCATTGCTTCCCTATTTACGGTGGGAGCTATGCTATTGTAGCAGTTATTCCTGTGGCCGTAACTAAGCGTAGACCATGAATCTAATCCTTACAGATGCAATAAGAATAGCAAATATACATGGAGGACTCAAAATTTTTCGGACCTTTTTGTCTTTTGTGATGAAACTGAAAATTATAACTAGGAGGGGTTCCTATTTGACTATATTTTTCTGTAGCATTCTATTTTATTGAACTTCAAATTGATCTTTTTGATTTCCTAAAAACAGTTACCTAGAACACTCACATAATAATAGTCCGGTCAATCTATCTATATCTATACTAATATTATAAAGAGGTGACATTTGTTTGTATGTTTGTAAGTTTGAATGTTTGTAAGTTTGTATGTAGGGGGTAATCTCCGGAAGTAATGCACCAATTTTAAAAATTGATTCACTGTTAGAAAGCTACATAATTCGTGAGTGCTATAGGCTATATTTTATTCCCCTACTCCCACGGGAACGGGAACTACGCGGTTGAAACCGCGGGACGTCAGCTAATTTAGATATAAAAATAGTGGTCAAATAACAAAAAATCCCGGAGAACCAAATATTGGTGGAGAGCTGGGGTTTACCATTCCAAATAAAGTTTTAAAATCCCCATCGATACTATGTGTGCTACAAAAGTTATTCGGGGTCAAACATTGAGTTAAATCTATACTTCTATGCTAATATTATAAAGAGGTAACATTTGTTTGTAAGTTTGTATGTAGGTAGTAATCTCCGGAAGTAATGAACCAATTTTAAAAATATTGTTTCACTGGTAGAAAGCTACATTATTCGTGAGTGCTATAGGCTGTATTTTATTCCCGTACTCCCACGGAAACGGGAACTACGCGGGTGAAACCGCGGGACGTCAGCTAGTATACATATACATCTATGGGATCAAAGGTCAAAATTTGGGGTTTTTTGGATTTTTCTCGAAAACGGTAAGATTTATAAAAAAAAACAAAGTTGTAGATCATAAAATTCTCTACAAAAATAGTCTTAATGATTTTTTTCCTAAGAGTTACCATTCCTGAGATATCCCGATTCTAAGTCACATTATACTTGATATGCACACATTTCCACGCCACCTGTGAGGTAGTGTACTCGGCGCGTGTTTTTTACCGTGGTTTCCCCTGTAGGCCTACTCCACTAACTGTCATGACAATTTTAGGATAATTTAAGGGAACAATACCCGTCAAGTTCTAGATATTACCTTATTATTGATATTGCTATTATTTGATTTCTTTAGATATTTTAATCAGATTCGTACTCTTGAAAGTCTACTTCAACAGTCATGTCTTCTTCTATTTCTTCTTCTTGTTCTTCCTCTTCCTGGATGTTCATAACTTGTTCAAATGTGGTTAAGTCATTGGTCTCTTCATTAAAATCACAGGATTCTTCCTCTTTTGTACTCAACTGGACATTTGAGCAAGACTGACCTTGGCAATTGGTACACGCTGGGGAACACAGCAACCCGACTTTTTTACAGCAACATTTAGCACTACAACCTTTTTTGAAATTGCAAAAAATAGTGTTGAGGAGTTTTTTTGGAGCAGGTGGGAGTAAAGTTTGAATCGGTTCCAGAGTATTATCTATCAATTTCCAACCCCAGTCTTCTGGGTTCAGTTGATTGCCTAGCCATGTTTGAACTTGATAGTATACCTACTGGATACAAGTGTTGAATAGCAGATACCGATGTTGGAGGAAGACATGATAGTTGTACTTGTTTCTTGTTTCGCGTATTTTTTGCAAAAGTTAAGTATCGGTATTTATCATGTACAGAAGGGGCAAAACGTCAGTATATAAATTATTTGAAAAAAAAAAGATTTGACTGACTGCGCTAAAGTATTTACAGAAATTGATTCCACACCTCAAACAATAATTACGGAAGGGATTCGCTTTCTTCTTGCGGTTTATGGAGCTCCAAAAAAAAATTACTTGCATTGATAAATACCGATACTTAACTTTTGTACAAAATACGCGAAACAAGAAACAAGTACAATTATCATGACTTCCTCCAACATCGATATTGTTTTTTTGATAAAACTTACCGTTTTCGAGAAAAATCCAAAAAACCTCAAATGTTGACCTTTGACCCCGAATAACTTTTCTAGCACACATAGGATCGATCTTTACGATCGAAACTTTATTTGTAATGGTAAACCCCAGCTCTCCACCAATATTTGATTCTCCGGGATTTTTTGTTATTGTAGATGTCTATATTGACCGGACTATAAAGCCTCTTTTGTGAGGCTCAATTTAATAAATGACATTTTGTACCTACTACCAAACTGTCCTATTCACCAAATATTTAGCCAATAACTCTTATCAATTTGAATGTAGGTAGGGTTCGCCGACTCTGCCGCGGCAAGACTTGTTCAGCTCGCTTGGCTCGTACGCGGTTTGTGTCGAGTTCTTTTTCATGTTGGAGCAAATGTTTGTGTGATGAGCATGGACATTTGTTTCCGAGTCATGGATGTTTATATCTATACTAATAATAGTCTAAAGAGGTAACATTTGTTTGTAAGTTTGTATGTAGGGGGTAATCTCCGGAAGTAATGAACCGATTTCAAAAATTCTTTCACCATTCGAAAGCTACATTCACCCTGAGTGACTATACTATATTTTATCCCCGTACTCCCACGGGAACGGGAACTACGCGGGTGAAACCGCGTGACATCCGCTAGTACTTAATATTCTGATAGAAAGGATAGGTAAGGAATCAAACCATACATGCATTTGAAAAAAAATAGTATTATCTAGCTAGATAATTAAATTAGCCACAGTAGCAATACATTTTAACTGAATCGTAATTAACACAATCGCTTTGATTTCGATAAAGATTCAGGCGGCTCACGGTTCCAGACACCACCCAGTGCGATCCGCTGTGGATAAGAGTGCCATCAAAAATGCCGTCTCCCGGTCTTGTTTTCACCCTTACCGAATAAATTCGCCATTGCTTAGTTCTTTCTAATAAATAAACATCATATATATGTGCAAGGATTAATTTACGACACTGTGGATAATCGTTTAACAACTTGTTGAGTTGCTCCACAAGTTTGTGTGCTGCTATCTTTTTGAGTTTGCTTCCAATTTTAATCTTTTTCCCTCGGTGACACGGGCACCAATGTTCTTCAATACCAACTGATGTGCAATTTCTGATTCCCGGTATAGGAAGAAAAAGACTTGATTTACTTAAAGACAAACTCTTAGCCCTTAAACTGACCATATTATCTTCTAGGGAAACCAGATTGAGCAGATCTAAAAATGTCTCATAAACATCATAAGGCGTGGTTAGGCGGCCGACATTATGTTGGATGTTCTGAAAGGCTTGTTTATAACGGCGTCTAAAGTTTTCAGGAAAAAGAATACCCAACATTGGCAAACGTTCTTCCAGTCGGCCTTGCTCTGTTTCTAATAGGTTCCCCCATCTCATTCCATGATCACTTAGAATTATAAGTATGGTTTTACTCAAATAATTATCTCCCTGTAAATTAGTTAAAAAGTTAAAATAAGACTCATCCATGAGACGTGGGTTATTGAGCGACTCGTGACTTATAGATTCTTCCCAAAACATACCAAACAATGGAATACGCTTTGAACGAACATGTTGCGTTAACCCATAGATGTATTCTAAAAGAATTTTGAAATAATATCTAGAGCCTAAGCATGGGTGGTAAAAGTTATATTGGTTTTTGAATAATTTCCACGTTTCCGAAATGAATGGCTGTAAATAGAAATCAGTCGGTATGCTGGGCAGGCGGAGCTCGTACTGGCCTAGGAGGGCAGCCACAGTGTCGGACCCGAGTGCTGTGAGGTATCCTTTCTCGTGAAACTTATTCCAGATGAACGCATTGAAATACTCGTTAAAATGTTGTTTTTGCTTTCCATACTTGAAAGAAAGTCCTGTTAACAATGGAAACAAGTTAGGATATGAGTTATCCCCTAACTTGCCATAGCCGAGCAACTCAACGACACCTCTTTCCTTTAAGAAAAGTGACGTTAAAGGCATTGTACGATGAAAATTGAGTCGTGACAAACTTTCCAAACCAAGTATAAGTATGTTGTAAGATTCTTCGTTATGAGACGCATTAGGCGTAATATCTTCATGGTAATTGAACAAAAAGAAATCTCTGTAAATTACTTCTTCTAAGTAATAACAGTCAATATAAACAAATTCGTGTTCCGCTTTTATCACTGTTAAAAATTCTTTGCAATCACTGTAAATTATTTTATTCATGTTTTTTGGTGCTGAAAAAAATTTGTAGCAACAATAAAAAATAGAACTATCTTTAGTATATACGTTGTAGACGTCGAGAGCTTCACGCTTCACCCAGATATGTGTCTCATTGGTTGCGACGAGCGGGACGGCAGAGGAGCAGTTGTGTATCTGAGGCGGTGCAGAAACTATATCTCTTATACTGTCACTAACCTCTGACATACCAGTTATCACACATCCTTCTGTACTGATCGTGTACAGCTCACTAGTATTCTCGTAAATCGCAACAACTTCTTTTAAGACAGTAACTAAAGTACAACACAAAGCTACTGAAATATGCATTGCAATTAAAATGCCTATTCTATGCCTTGTGTTTCTGTTCTTGTTGTTTAGCAAACAGGTGCTATAATTGTTACGCACCACCAAAAGAAAGCTAAGTTGCTGATGAGGGCAAGGCTTTTCAAAATATTTACTCCCACTTTCTAAACATTCTGATAATTCAGTGATGTGGATATTTAAACCGTGTTCACATTATGAAATAATTAAACACATCTGCTTGCCTTACATGTAGCGGAACCTGTTGTACTTAGGCCAGTTTTTAATATTTTGTTTTTTTTTCATTAATGTTCATATTATATATATATAGATATGATATTGAAAAAGACATGTCAAGTAATTATGTATATAATAGAAAGATCAGTCATTCAACTACATAATTCTTCAATAAAATCTGTGGATTTTCCATAACGCTGGGAACAAAAGCCGTTAGAAAAAAAAGGTTAACCGTCCAAGGTACAACATAACTGACGTACTTTAGGCCGTAACAGTTTTTCTTTTGACATTCTTCTCCTTCAATAATCTGATTGCATTCTCAATTTTATCGGTGTCTAATGGAGCTCTTTTGATGTTTTACTTGCTTTGCGGCATTTTCCCTACAGCAATTAAAGCATTAATATGTAGTTTAGTTTCCAAGGTAAAACTAATATGGCCAATTTCCGAAGTACGTAATTTGTTGGAGGCCTTGGGGGAATTTCTTTATATCACTTTTTTAAATACACCTAAAGTTGAGGTAAGTCTGACATTAGATTGAGAATAAAAGATTTATTATAAACAAGCTGTGCCCGACATGCGTTGCAAAGCTCCTTTTCTTACTCTACCCTACCTGCCTGCCCTACCCTCCTACCCTACCTACGTACCCTACCTACTTACTCTAATTACCTATCTACCCTACCCTACTTACTTAACTGCTCTACCTGCGAGACGTGAGCTGTCAATTGCGGAAGATGCCAAACTTAATTTATTTAAAAACTATTTTTTCCGTGCAAATTTCAGGTATTATAATATAGTTATTCTGCTATTCAGGGCGGAGACGAATCTAAAAAATCCGAGATTATAAAAATCTGTAAAGCCATTCCTGAATTATAAATGGTGTAATTAACCCGACTTTATTTTGTATACGAGAGGTGCAGATCGTGGGTAACACAGTCTACGAATGGTGCGGACACGTAGAACGTTCTACAAAGTGAGCGGCAATTACATAGCACGTTCTACAAAGGAAGCGGCAATCGTGTAGCACGGTCTACGAAAAGTCCAGATCATGCGTAGCACGGACTACGAATGGTGAGTCTTGCGCGTAGCACGTTCCACGAAAGGTTCAGATCGTGTGTAACACGGTCTACGAATGGTGCGGCTCACACGTAGCACGTTCTATAAAGGGAGCGGCAAGCGCGTAGCACGGTCTACGAAAACTGCGGCTCGCGTAGCACGTTCTACAAAGGGAACGGCAAACGCGTAGCACAGTCTACGAAAGGAGCAGATCGTGCGTAGCACGAAGGGTACGGCTCGCGCGTAGCACGTTCTACAAAGGGAGCGGCAAGCGTGTAGTACGTGCTACGAAACGTCCGGATCGCGCGTAGCACGGTCTACGAAAGGTGTGCTCACACGTAACACGTTCTACAAAGAGCGCGGCTCACGTGTAGCACGTTCTACAAAGGGTGCGGCTAGCGCGTAGCACGTTCTACAAAGGGAGCGGCAAGCCGTAGCACTTGCTACGAAATATCCACATCGCGCGTAGCACGGTTTACGAAGGGTGCGGCTCACACGTAGCACGTTCTACAAAGGGAGCAGCAAGCGCGTAGCACAGTCTACGAAAGGAGCAGATCGTGCGTAGCACGTTCTACAAAGGGAGCAGCAAGCGCGTTGCACAGTCTACGAAAGGAGCAGATCGTGCGTAGCGCGGTCTACGATGGGTGCTGCAAGCGCGTAGCACGTTCTACAAAGGGAGCGGCAAGCGTGTAGCACGGTCTACGAAAGTACAGATCATGCGTAGTACGGTCTACGAAGGGTAAATCTTACGCGTAGCACATTCTACGAAAGTTTCAGATCGTGGGTAACACAGTCTACGAATGGTGCGGCTCACACGTAGCACTTTCTACAAAGTGAGCGGCAAGTACATAGCACGTTCTACAAAGGAAGCGGCAATCGTGTAGCACGGTCTACGAAAAGTCCAGATCATGCGTAGCACGGTCTACGAATGGTGAGTCTTGCGCTTAGCACGTTTTACGAAAGGTTCAGATCGTGTGTAACACGGTCTACGAATGGTGCGGCTCACACGTAGCACGTTCTACAAAGGGAGCGGCAAGCGTGTAGCTCGGTCTACGAAGACTGCGGCTCGCGTAGCACGTTCTACGAAGGGTGCGGCTCACGCGTAGCACGTTCCACAAAGAGCGCGGCTCACGTGTAGCACGTTCTACAAAGGGTGCGGCTAGCGCGTAGCACGTTCTACAAAGGGAGCAGCAAGCGCGTAGCACAGTCTACGAAAGGAGCAGATCGTGCGTAGCACGGTCTACAATGGGTGCTGCAAGCGCGTAGCACGTTCTACAAAGGGAGCGGCAAGCGTGTAGCACGGTCTACGAAAGTACAGATCATGCGTAGTACAGTCTACGAAGGGTAAATCTTACGCGTAGCACGTTCTACGAAAGTTTCAGATCGTGGGTAACACAGTCTACGAATGGTGTGGCTCACACGTAGCACGTTCTACAAAGTGAGCGGCAAGTACATAGCACGTTCTACAAAGGAAGCGGCAATCGTGTAGCACGGTCTACGAAAAGTCCAGATCATGCGTAGCACGGTCTACGAATGGTGAGTCTTGCGCTTAGCACGTTTTACGAAAGGTTCAGATCGTGTGTAACACGTCTACGAATGGTGCGGCTCACACGTAGCATGTTCTACAAAGGGAGCGGCAAGCGCGTAGCACGGTCTACGAAGACTGCGGGCTCGCGTAGCACGTTCTACGAAGGGTGCGGCTCGCGCGTAGCACGTTCCACAAAGGAAGCGGCAATCGTGTAGCACGGTCTACGAAAAGTCCAGATCATGCGTAGCACGGTCTACGAATGGTGTGTCTTGCGCTTAGCACGTTCCACGAAAGGTTCAGATGTGTGTAAAACGTTCTACGAAGGGTGCGGCTCGCGCGTAGCACGTTCTACAAACGGAGCGCCAAGCCTGTAGTACGTGCTACGAAACGTCCACATCGCGCGTAGCTCGGTCTACGAAAGGTGTGCTCACAAGTAACACGTTCTACAAAGGGCGCGGCTCGCACGTAGCACGTTCTACAAAGGGTGCGGCTAGCGCGTAGCACGTTCTACAAAGGGAGCGGCAAGCCTGTAGCACGTTCCACGAAAGGTTCAGATCATGTGTAACACGGTCTACGAATGGTGCGGCAGACACGTAGCACGTTCTACAAAGGGAGCGGCAAGCGCGTAGCACAGTCTACGAAAGGAGCAGATCGCGTGTAGGACGTTCTACAAAGGGAGCGGCTAGCGTGTAGCACGTTCTACAAAGGGAGCGGCAAGCCTGTAGCACGTGCTACGAAAGGTCCACACCGCGCGTAGCACAGTCTACGTAGGGTGCGGCTCGTACCTAGCACGTTCTACAAAGGGAGCAGCAAGCGCGTAGCACAGTCTACGAAAGGAGCAGATCATGCGTAGCACGGTCTACGATGGGTGCGGCTCGCGCATAGCACGTTCTACAGAGGGTGCGGCTCGCGCGTAGCACTTTCTACAAAGGGTGCGTCTCACGCATAGCACGGTCTACGAAAACTCCAGATCATGCGTAGTACGGTCTACAAAGGGTGAGTCTTGCGCGTAGCACGTTCTACGAAAGGTTCAGATCGTGCGTAGCACGGTCTACGAAGGGGGTGGCTAGCGTAGCACGTTCTACAAAGGGAGCGCCAAGCGCGTAGCACAGACTACGAAAGGAGCAGATCGTGCATAGCATGGTCTACGAAGGGTGCGGCAAGCCTGTAGCACGTGCTACGAAACGTCCACATCGCACGTAGCACGTTCTACGATGAGTGCGGCAAGCGCGTAGCACGTTCTGCAAAGGAAACGGCAAGCACGTAGCACGGTCTACAAAAGGTCCAGATCGTGCGTAGCACGGTTTACGAAGGGTGCGGCTCTCGCGTTTCGTTCTACAAACGGGCAGCAAGCTTGTAGCACGGTCTGCAAAAAGAGCAGATCATGCGTAGCACGGTCTACGAAGGGCGCGGCTCGCGCGTAGCACGTTCTACAAAGGGAGCGGCAAGCGAGCTATGCTGCTACGCGCGAGCCGCACCCTCTGTAGAACGTGCTATGCGCGAGCCGCACCCATCGTAGACCGTGCTACGCATGATCTACTCCTTTCGTAGGCTGTGCTACAGCACAGTCTACGCAAGGAGTAGATCGTGCGTAGCGCGGTCTAGGTAGGGCATACAGCTTACGTGTTGGACTGTGTTTGGTGTTTTCACCGAACACCTTAGTTTGCACTATCGGCGTGACGACTTAACCTAATTATCCGACTTCATTATGAGTTCAAGCCTCTGTAGTTGTTTGTATTTTCACCTACCTTTACAAGGCTTTTTCCAAAGAGTTGTTCCGTGTCAATAACGAGAGAATAAATTAGATTCGATATTTTTCAGGGGTGCACCCAGTTACCTCTGCTGTTTAACTGAAGCTCGTCAACAGTTATCATGTCTACACGCCACCAATGCATGGAAATAATGTTTATAACCTGAAATACAAATATAAGTAATTTGTAGCCTCTGTAGGTAATTAAATCCAAATTGAATTAGGTATACCGAGTCAAATTTTTTATAACTTTGGCAAAGTAATATCCCTCGTCTGATGTTTATTTCTATGTACTATGTATGCAAAATTGTACATTGTACAAAATTATATTGTACGAGTGTAGGTACACATTATAATATTGGAGTTGGTCGTATTGGTGTGATTTTAAACCTCGGTACCGCCACCTTCGTAAATGTTTTATCACTATAAAAAAAACTCACAGTAAATAGAAAAAAAACCGGCCAAGAGCGAGTCGGACTCCTGCACCCAGGGGTCCGTACAAACTTTTTAAAGGACAAACTTAACTTTGCTGTTCGATCCTCAGAAACGGCTATTTCACCAACCGCAAATAATAAGTTTGTTTTTTTGTTATTAAACTACATATTTACGGTTTCCCTTTCCATGTACTGTAAGACATTGCTTATCGCCAAATTTCGTGAGTCTAGGTCAACGGGTACCCTATAGGTTTTCGAACACTCACGGACAGACAGGACAAGAGAGTGATCTTATAAGGGTTCCTTTTTTTATTTTTTGAGGTACGGAACCCGAATGATCACAAAGTGTCTTCAAAGTAAAACAAGTGCGAGTTAGACTCGCGCACCGAGGCTTCCGTAATAAACTTGTAGATATTTTGTTATTAAATAAATCTGCAGTTTTCCTTATCATGTCCTGTAATACATTGGCAAATTCATGATTCTAGGTCAACGGGAAGGAGCCTATTGGTATCGATTCCCTTGTGAAATTGCAAACTATGCGACAAAAATAGTAATATCTTTTGATCGCGTTTACTAATAAGTTTGATGTTTTCACTGCTTCAAAAGGTAGCAGAGTATTTGATATTAATTTCAGCTTGATACTATCTTCATACGTTCCTGGGAAAAAGGGTCTTGACAGACGGACAACAAAGGGTTTAAGGGTTTCGATCTTGCCGCCAGAGATACGGAACCCTAAAAACAAAGTCATGTAGTAAGCAAGTCTTATAGTAGTAAATCAACTAACCCCCGAGCCCGGAATGTAAATAAAATTAAAAACAACAACAAGTTTAATTTTATTTAAAAAAAAAACGATTAGCTGCCATTTCTTCCTATAACTTAATACACCTTACACGTATTTACAGAAATTATTGATAAATACTAACTACTTCATATGTATATTATAACTTAATACACCTTACACGTACCTATTTACAGAAATTATTGATAAATACTAACTACTTTATAATTATGTATAAGTATTATAACTTTATTCACAACAATATGTATTTTTGATATTGTGAAACATTAAATTTGTACTATAATATAATAAATAATAATAATAAATATCGCTGGACATTAACACACAGCGCCATCTAGCGCCACACTAAGCAACGAGGCTTGTGTCGTGGACACCAGACAGTTGATATACTACATAGATACTTTTTGTTTGTAAATACATACTTATTATACATATGATCTAAGGATATCGTTATATACTGTATACTTACTTAACCTTTATTAATAAACGTGGAGTCAAGTTGTACCAAAGTTAACAAAAAATCTAGGTAAAACCGAAGCTAGGGACTTAGGGACATCATCGTCTGCCTAGCCTTTTCCCAACTATGTTGGGGTCGACTTCCAGTCTAACTGGATGCAGCTGAATACCAGTATGTTACATGGAGCGACTGCGTGTCTGACCTCCACAACCCAGTGAGTACTGGGTAATACGATACCCCTTGGTAAGACTGGTTGTCAGACTTTTTGGGCCTGTAATGACTGTCAAAGATCTACAAATTACAAATGACAGCCGGGACCAACTGCTTAACGTGCTTTCCGAGGCACGGAGGAAACTCGGTATGCAATGGGTGGTCACCCATCCACTGACCAACCTAGGCAAGCACAGCTTAACCGAAAGATTGATCCGAGCGGCTGTTATTGTTTAGTCACGAGCTCCTCCTCCTGAACTTAGGAACATATAAGAACATTATACAGACTAAAAGGAACCATATTCCACGTTTATTAATAGGTGAGTAAGTGCCCATTGTATACTTTAGCATGTACTTATAGTTGTTGTTGTTGTGATCTCAGGTAGCTACAGAGTAACGTTGTGATCTCTCGTGTATAGTAACGTCAGGATTGAGGAGCCAGTTAAAATGTGCTATAGCTCCCAATTCACTAATTTTTAATTAACGAATCTTGTCCTACAAATCTAATATACTTACTACTAAATAACAAAGAAATTGCGCATTAATTGAACAACTGCTTCTTTGAAAAATGATGAGTCGTATTACGGTCTGAGGAGCCACATACATAATGTATGGTAACTTTTTTACTTTTAATACAACCGTGTTCAGATTTTGTCTACTAACTACTCTCAAATTCTACAATATCATACTAAATTATGATAAATATTAATCCATGGTGTTCGAAGTTCTGACGTGGCTCCTCAATCCAAACATTTAGATTGAGGTGCCACCTTTATGATTATATAACTTTTGAAGTATTATACTACAAAATCGAGGATCGATCCTACAATTTTTTTAAACTTAGGTACTAAATAAGTATATTAATTTAATTAAGCTACAAAAAATGGCTCCTCAATCCTTACGGACAACAGCACGCCTGTAATCCCCGTAGGGTTAGGTAGAGGTGTGCCTAATATGTCACCAATTTGAGTCCAATGTAATAGGGGGCGAGCCTATTGCCATCAATTGTGCAGAAATATAGACTCCGTGGCTGCTCCTAAAATACTGCCGATGGAAAACTCAATAACAATTTGCCCAATCCAGGAATGGGGTAGATGACACACCAATCAATTGAGATACTTTTTAAGAGCTGTCAAAACGCAGTTCTGTCATAGACTTTGTTTGGCAATAGCCAACTGTGACGTCACTGTTTATTCAACTCAATGACTCAACTATTTATTGATTTCAAAGCAACTAAAAATCGAATTTGGCAATTAATTGAATATAAATCGGGTTTTCAAGCCCAAAATTAAGTGTTTTTTTAGAGATAGCTGTCTTGAAATTATTGTTTTATGGTGTCATCTACCCTATTGGATCCAGTACCTCACGCTGAGCAGTCGCAATTGCGAGCACTATACCAACGAGGCAGTTTTTTTAATTACAAATAAAAGTATCCTTTACACACAAAATATCTTTGTGATATGTGATTATTCTCAAATCTACATCAAGCTGACAAAACATGAGCGAAACATCGCAGCGTGCACTCTGAAGCGTCTCTAGCCCATGTAGAGCCCGTGTGCAAACATTACCAAAGCGCCCCGCGAGTAGTCAAAATGGAATGGGTACAAAGTACAGGCTGATTTACATTGATCCAATAGCTGGATCCAGCTTCATTGCATTCCAGCGCAGGATTGGCATTGACACTGGATCAGGCCGTTTACATTCAGTCCAGTAGACAGTCTTACTTTGTTGAGGTAATTCACTCTGCACACTCGGTAAAGACGGCCCTGTGCACTGTCTAGCACAATAGTAATTTCCACGTTTCCTCATGTTTTTCTGCACTAATTTCCCTCATGGCTTAGTCTAATTTACTAAAATTCACATTTAGGTACACCTAATTTTATTGTTCTGAAAACGATGAAATAAACCATCGTCTAATATGATTCGCTCAATTGTAACTTACTGTTGTTTAATATTAATTTTAGTTTGATATGTACGAAAATATATCTTATACCTATTTATGATATATGACAAATCTAGAGACAGGGATTTAAGAAAACATTTGATATCTTACAAGACTCATAAACAAACCAAGTATTTTGTAAGGTGTCTACAGTACAGTCAAACTCTTATAACTAATTGTCCTCTAGAAACATGATTCTGATCGGTAAAAGTACAATATTCATGACATAACTTCAAACAACTGAATGGCCTTCGCACACCATATCATCAACTCGACATCATTTTCTGATCTTGTTCAGAGTCAACAGGACGGTGTATCGACATTAGGGTCTGAGCACACGGCGTATTTTAAAAGCGTAGATGGCATATTAAGCACGTATTACGCGCTTCAAATGAGATTTGAACGCAACCTTGTAAACTTAGCACACGGGGCGATCGTGAAACGTGCGTCTATACTGCGCGTATACGCGCAGATACAGCGATACAGACGCGCTGTAGTCGCTCGTAGCTTCCGCGTTTTGGTCAGAAACTCCTCGTCAGTTGTACAATGGCGTCGGTTGAGACAACACTGCTTACGCTGGTTTGACCCTTTGTACGCGCTTCAAACGACGAGTTTCGAACGCGCTTCACACGCGCATTTGTATCGCGTTTTACGCGCGTTTGAATCTATACAAACGCAAAAATCGACATCTACTGCGCAGAAAACATGCGTTTCAGGAACCTGCGTTTGCACGTCTGCGCGTTAAAACACGCCGTGTGCTAGGGCTCGTTACTTACTAGACGATGTCGTATCCTCAACGAGTGTACAACGCGTTCCACAATGACGTGTTACTTGTGAGTCGTCAACGCGGGGCCGACCAGAGGTAGATGTGGTGTACTATTTATTTTGTGGATGTGGGCTGTAGTTGGTCTTTAGAGATCCCACGACAGACCGTGACTGCAACAGCGTCGCACCGTCTTGTAAGGTCAATATACAGGGTGTTAACGGACCCTTCACGAATAATAAACGGATTATGGAGGTATTTAAAGTAAAGTAATGACCTTAAAAACTAGTAAAAAATAAACTTGTGAAAAAGTTAGAACTTTGACCTCCTATGTCTCCGTAACTAAGAAGGTTCCCAGTTGTGGCAAAAACGACGGTAACGCGAGTCAACCACTTTACACGACTTCCCCTTATTGTTGATGTATGTATGATAATGTGTTTTATATATTATTTTAACATTTTACTCTGAGTCAATCTTTAAGGTAGGCGATATTGCAATCGAAAAGATTAGGTACTTGTTAGGTTACTATCGATAGGCATCGATGGTCCATATTTGATACTTATCTATAGGGATACAGGTATCGCGCAGGTTCTTCAATCTGCTTATATTAGAAAATAACAAATTAGCAAGGAGAGGAGCTGATATCTGAATGTCAGGTACAGATATAAGAAGTGGAAGGGACAACGACGTGAAAACAGTCACGGTTCTGAGCACTACACAGAATTTTTTGACCGGTTTTGAAAAAAAAACAGCTGTTTTTTTAATAATCGATGATAAATTTCTATGTAGGGGCCGCAGAATGATGTAGTTAGGTACTGAACACAAATGGTAACCGTTTTCGCTTCTGTGTCCACCCCGTATTTATGTGTCATTGTTAAACCAATATTGAACAATAAGCTTTTAAAATCTTGGGAAAATTATGTACTTATACATTTAATGTCTAATAATTCGATGTTCTAGCTATTTGTCTAAAAGTATATATCTAGGTCACGTTCCAGATATTCGTTCGATATTCATCCCATATTTTTTTTCCAATAACTATTATAATTTGTTCTCATACAGCTACGATACCTGTCTAGTCTAATAACATTTTGAAGATTCAACTCTTCGTAATATCACAGCTTTTTAACATGATCTGGATTGCGATCAAATTGCTAGAACTACCGACAGTAACAATACAATTTAAGTTGGTAGTGGTGCACGCAGTGACCTTGCTTGCCGTACAGGTTGAGCCGGCTGATAGTGCCGGCCAGGCTCCAGGTGTCGCCACGCTGGCGCAGCGTGCCCTCGAACACGCCGCCGCCCGGCGCGGTGCGCACCACCGCCATGAACTCGCGCCACCCCACCTCCTCATCCCGCGGCACCCCCACCATCATCTCTGTCACATCCAGCACTTCTGCCAGTGTTAGTTCAGCACATTGCTGGTGGTCCTTTAAATATTCATTGATATGCTTCACTAGTTGATTAGCTGCGTCGCGAGCGTCAAAACTCTTTGGTGATATTTTTATACCTTTGTGACAAGTACACCAGTGGTCGTCGATGTCCGCCATCTTACAAGTTCGATTACTCGGTATCGGCAGAAACAGACTAATACTTCTACTTTGAGTGTATCCAGGCGATTCCATTCGTTGTTTTATATTTTTATTATCGATGACTTGCAAATCGATCAAATCGGACAATGTCGCATACATGTCGAACGGTGTAGTCAGACGTTTGCTGTTTTCTAGCAAATTATCGTACGCTAAATTGTAACTTTCTTGAAATGATGCCGGCAGCAGTATATGGACAAAAGGTAGACGTTCTTCTAATCGGCCTTGTTTAGTACGTCTTATTGCACCCCACCTTATTCCATGATCACTTAATAGTATTAGAACAGTTTTATCCAAATAATGTCTATCAAGTCTTTTCAAAAATGTTTCATAACTGTCGTCCATTACCATCGGGTACGTTAGATGATCATGACTCATTGTCACCTCCCAAAAAAACCCAAAAAGTTTGGAAGATTGTAAAGTTGTCGTCAAATCTTGAACATAGTCCAGAAGTACCTTGTAAAAGTATTTGTTGCCCATACAGATATACGAGTTAAAATCAATGGTATTACCCACGTTCACTTCTGCTTCGTGCATAAACGTTCTAATGTAGTAGTCAGTTGGTAGCTTGATAAAGCCGGATTTAAAAAAATTAAAAGTACCCAGTTTTGCACTATCTTCGCCCATAGCTGTATAAAACCCAGCTTGTCTAAACCAATGCCAGATAAAAGGACAGTTATCAAAATTTGAATCATCATTCGGCCAACAAGTTTTCTTCATTTCGGTGTCTTTGATCCCAAGCAGCATAGGAATTAAGTTAGGAAAAGTATTGTCACCCACTTTGTTGTAACCTAGTAATTCGATAGCACCCTTCTCTTTAAGGTAAGCCACAGTTTTTGGCATGGTTCTATAAAAATTTAACCTTGAAATAGCATCAATACCCATCACAATCACATTGTAAGATGTTTTGTTGGATTTAATTTTCAATCTTTTGTTAAGTATTGCTTTTTTGCGTGCAAATAGATAGTACTGTTGGTGGACCTGTTTTTTATTATATTCGCAGGTGACCTTCACGAATTCATTCTTTACTTTTATATGCTTAGAGAAATTCTGACAATCTTCGTAGTGTACTCTGTCATCTGCATGATTCGAATAAACATTTTGGACCGACATCGGTCTGTTAAATGGTTGGTAACAACAAGAGATATTTCCATCTTTGGGAATATTATTGTATTGGAAAAGTCCAGGGTCAATCCAAATGTATGTTTTATTATGTTTTAGGAGAGAATTGTCGGCATCGGGACAACCTTTTAAGTGTTTTGGAGGTACATTGAACAGTTTTACAGTTTCGTCTAAGGCGATCAAACTGGGTATCGTACAACCTTCTGTTTTGATGGTGAAACTTGGTTCGGCATGATATTCGTAATGTTGGTAACCTAGGGGCTGTTCATTGTTGACGAGAAATATCTCTGTGCGATTGGAGATGGAAATAATAATGAAACTGCTGCAGAACACCATTGCCAGTAGGAATAGATATCTTAACCGCACCGAGACTGAGTAAAGCCTCGCGCTGCTCTTCACCTGATGGGCCATGCTGAAAACAAAAATGTGATTATTCCGTACATAGGTAAATGTTACAATCTTAGACATTACATGTATATTAAAAAGTATACTAATTGTTTTAACTCAGTAATTTATCAACGCAGAGCAAAACGATAGCTTGATAATACTTAATATGGACAGTTTTTTTTCTTTCTACGTTTTTTTTTATTCCAGAAGTGTAGGATGCAGTGACGTCAAATATTTTTTAAAAGTATATTATACAATAATTAATTATTATGTGGTTTAAACTACTAACACTGAAATTGTAAATCTATATCTGATATATTTTTTATTTTTAACCGACAAAAGTAAAGGAGGAGGTTCTCAATTCGATTCAATTCGGTATACTTTTTTATTCCTTTTATTCATTTCTTTACAAATGCCATACATTTTTAAATATCCAGAGAAAGGAACCTCCAAGTTGCTAATTGTTGATCGAAGCTCCAAACAATATAAGCCGTGAGTACTCCTTTCTGAATCAAGCCCTCCATGATCCAGATACGTGACGAGAATCTCCTCGGCTCTCAGGTATTGGTCGACGTTCTTGGCAATTAACCCATTGGCTGATTTTACGACTATCATCTATCAGCACAATGATGGCTGAGTCCACATCCCCCACATGTCGCCAACGTCAATGAATGTTTAACACAATGTTATTTTATTTATTATTGTTTTATCCTACTCCTATTTACCTACCTACTTTGTAAGTTTCTAAGTTTATTGTAAGTTTTTCCAAACATGGCCCATCAGGTCGTTTCGTTAGTGTTTAAAACAAGATATCTCAGCGTTAGCAAAAATAAGTAAGAAAATACATTAGAAAATAATATGTTGTGAAGTTGTTTTTAGACTTTTAAACGTGAAACATAAATATTATCTTATCATTTAGTTAGATCATTAACTGCCGAATGTAGATATTGTTTTGTAGAGCTATACTGTAACATTACTGAACGAGTTCCAGTTGAAAGTATTGACTTACCTTGGAAGAAGTTGACTTAACGTTGAATTAACACGAACTGACAAAAACATTGGGAACTGAAGTTACAACAACACAGGACGTTCAATGGGCTAGTCATTTTTAATTTTATAAATATTTACTTTCGCACTGTTTGAACCGAATATGCTTTAGCATTAAGTGTCAGTAGGGGCTGTATAGGTAAGTACATGTTTCATTAGATTGTGATTGATGGGGAAAGTGGCCGCGTGTGTACTACTGTAATACTGGAGACGATCGTGACGGCTCCCGAGGATCTGTTGTGCCCGAATTCAATACCGACTGAAAATTTCTCAGTATGAAGTTCGTCCTAATGGTTGCCTTATGAAACATGTAAGCAAGACAGCACTAGTTAGCCGAGTATCGCACTGGGAGACGGAACACAGGGATCGCGGCGGAGGCTGCGCGCATGCGCCCTCAGGCGTGGTTGATTTTTGTGACCCTTGACAGTTCAGCTGCACTCGCTGTGGCGCTACATATGTAGATCTAAAAATAATGTATTAAGTAGGTACTACTCACACACGATATACTGTGCCTCAATAATACAATAAGAATGTATTAAGTAGGTACTACTCACACACGATATACTGTGCCTCAATAATACAAAAAGAATGTATTAAGTAGGTACTACTCACACACGATATACTCTGTGCCTCAATAATACTACTGTTACCTATAAATGCGAAAGTTTGTGAAAATGGATGGATGGATCATGGATGTTTGTTACTATTTCACTCAAACACAACTGAACGGATTTGGAAGAAATTTGGAACACAGATAGATTTACAACCTGTTTTAACACTTAAGATAATGGCCATTTAATTAAACATAAGCCAACAAGTCTTCCTGCCGGGGTTGCGGGACTGTTCGAAAGAGATACCGTGGCCCTGGAACACAAAGGGCGATGAAGGAACATGGATGGGTCTTAGTCAGTAAAAGTCTGACACTCCCTCCTGCTCCGCCCAGAGCGGGTGGAGTCATTTGAAGATTTCCCATCCGAAAAAAAAAGCAATAAGTCTTCTATTGTTTCCTAGTATTAGGTATTTTGCAGAATTCGTTTAAATATTTCGAGATTCTAAGGTAGTTACAAAGTTAAACAGTCACCAATAAGTAAACTAAATTTTAATATTATTATCAATTATTAAACCCATTAAAAAACCATTCATTTCTGTATCCACTACTCTATCTATTAAAACCGGACATGTGCAAGAAGGTAGGAATCGCGCCCTAGGGTTCCGTCTCAAAGCAGCATGGTGCTCGGCTGCTCGCGGTTTCACTCAAGTGACACAGCCTATGAATTTATAATTCCGGATTGAAGAATTTTCTAGTACAACAACTTTGCAATTGAAAAATACTTAACAAGCCCGCCACACTGTTCCCAAACCACTGTAACTCCTGAAGGCCAGAATAAACAGTGGCGACCACCAGAAAAGCGCCGAGACAATGAAGCTCAACGAAGTCCCAGAGAATGAATTTAACTGTCTTGGATCCCGCAACGAAATTAATCAGAAAAGTATAGCGGAGGAGTAGGAAAATCCGTAATTTCCACTTCCCTCCATATCAGCAGGAGACACAAAGAAACAAGGCCAATAGGCGCAAAGGGACGTTTACAACTGGGATAGGCCCAGTTGCCTAGCACCACGGATAAAATATTAACATTAATGGGTCCTAAGTTGTGAGCAGTTATATTTGATTCCAATAATAGGTAAGGCAAAAACGCTTGAACGCACGGAAATTTGTTCTAGTTTCTACAAGGTCTGTGTAGTAAATAACTCCGGATGTAACCTGTACACTATCAAACATAATATTGCGTTCATTCTGCCAAAGACTGCACTCCCATAAAATATGATGTGCTGATTGTTCATATTCGCAGTCAGATGTCCAACATTGACAAAAAGGCGAGTCAACAAGCTTGAAGGAAAATAATTTACTCTTAAAGTTACCATGACCGGTGAGAAATTGAGCAACACAGTGATCAACCTCCAGCCATGTCCTGGCCAGCCGTTCACGAACGGATGGAAAGAACTGGTGGAGGTGTCGGCCCTTGATGGAATTATCCCACCTACATTGCCATTCAGACAAAAGTTCCTCCCAGACGTCGGTCTGTGGTTAAAAAATATTTAAATAGAGAGTGAACCAATTGGAATGTAATAAAAACTAACTACTAGATGAAGGACCATCCGCACCGGTCGATTGAAGGATTAACACCCTGGATGGGCGAGCACCCATGACATTCCAACCCCCTTTCATGTCTCGGAAAGCACATTAGAACCGTTCATCGGCTGTAATTTGTAAATGTTGTCAGTTCTCATCCAGTAAAGAGGTTTTAGAGGTCAGAAAGGCAGTCACTCCATTGTTAAATGCAGGATTC
Organism: Xestia xanthographa; assembly: GCA_905147715.2. Classification (NCBI taxonomy): domain Eukaryota; kingdom Metazoa; phylum Arthropoda; class Insecta; order Lepidoptera; family Noctuidae; genus Xestia; species Xestia xanthographa. The sequence continues at coordinate 9,628,904 of LR990655.1, forward strand.
TTCAGTTAGATTGGAAGCCATCCTGAACCTAGTTGGGAAAAGGTAGGTAAGGTAGATAACGATGGCCTCTAGCAAATCTACTTAGTTTTAGAGGTTTTGAGAACGGCATAGAGGTGTCGATTCTGTTGTGCACAAACTAAACTTAATTTAGGCTATTGCTATCTTTTTCTCTCTAATAAAACGAGAAAGAGACGGACGTAATTTAGAGCTGTCAAATTTAGTTTGAACTAATATTTCCAAACAAATGAAGGGTGCACGTAAAAACATGTCGACTAAAAACACAGTGAAGCACAAGGCATAAACTAGTTTGAAATCACTAACTTAGTTCATAGCTATAGCCGTCCTTTTTCGCGCTACCTTTTTAGTAAAATATAGCAATAGCCTAAATTAAGTTTAGTTTGTGCACAACAGAATCGACACCAGTGCCTGCTAGTGTTAGTAATTTCCTGGTTAAACGCCTATATTATCTCTGTTGTCGAAGGACGCTAAGAAGAATGTACGTATAGAGTTGTCTAACAGTTAGTACAACAGTTTCCCGATATAATTTCCGAGTAGCAAAGAGTCTACGAGTGGGCAACCTTTTAAATCAGCCTTTGAGCTCGCGTTAGATCCAACAATTTTGTTTTGTCAGTGCCACCCCATGTAGTAATACAGTAGGCCACAATAGATGACAAGTGTCTTCCTATCTGCTACGTGTCTGAGTTGTTTAGAAATGTTTACGCACTTTCTGGGCGACGACGTTATGAATGTGTTCTCCGAATGAAAGACTATTGTCAATAGTAACGCCGTAATGTAGGTATAGATTTTACTGATTTGATTTGCAGACAATTACTGGAACGGAACATTGGTTAGAAAATATTTGGTATACGTTTTGTGAAGTCAATGCTTGGGTTACGAACGGACAATTGCATGAATTTGGTCTTGTCCGCATTCAATGTCAGTGAATTTGCAGCCAGCCCGTGGCAGGTAGTGTTCAAACCTCAGTTTTAGCATAAACCTATACCTAGGTGTCACCTACAAAAATATTTGTCTTGGATTTGAGACAGAGCTCATTTATATAACATAAAAGTAAGGTGGGTCCAAGAATACTCCCTTGCCAACTCAAAACGTCATTTTGGGATCATCACTATTGTAGTCACCGATACTTACATACTGAGATCTTCCCGATACATAATCAGCGAAAGATCAAGCTGTTTCCCCCGAATTCCCATGCTGCTTAGCTTGTTTAAAAGGTTGATGGACACAGAATGTATTCATTTCTACTTTTTTTTTTTATCTAAAATCCAATTGTGGAGGCCCCGGGGCTAGCGACAGCGTTGTGAACGAGCCTCCATAGTGCTTAATACATGAGTGTCAACCGGGTCGGGAATAGCTCTTACAACAGGTAATACAAAAATACATTTATGAAACATATGTATTTATACCGAGACTTATTTACAATAACAAAATGTTTTAATAAGAGGATCTTTGACACAAAAACTCCGCAAATCGAGGGCATTAAGTCGTTCTATGTGATCCACAACACTCCAATCTTTATTGTAATAGCGTAAAATTGTGTCATAAATCCCGCCTCCAGGTGCCATTCTCACTACCACATTATAGATACGAAATTCGGTATGTGTATTGTGCAAGGGCACCATTTCTTTTGCTGTAACAATTTCCTCCACTGTGAGTTTTAAGCATTTTGGGTACGGCTTCAGTATCTCATTTGTCTGATGGTTTATGAATTGAACAGCTTCTGCAATTATTCGGCTTCCAGATGAGACTATAACATCAGTATGGCAATCACACCATGTGTTATTTATGCCTGCCATGTTACAGGTTCTGTTTATGGGATTTTTTTGGAACAGGCTGATACCTCTATCATGCGTGTAAAATTTCGTGCTTCTTCTTAATAGTTTTTCCTTAGATAAGGCGGTCATATCAATAAGATGTAATAGTGTTTCGTGCAAGTCAAACGGAGTCGTAAGGCGTCCCACATTCCACTTTAAATTCTGATAAGCTAATCTATATTCTTTCCTAAATGAAGGTGGCATTAAAATAAAGACGAATGGTAGTCTCTGCTCTTTAATATCTCCAATATCAGTTCCATGATCACTCATTAAGATCAATATTGTTTTATTTAAATAACCAGTAAACAACCAGTTCTTGATTAACCTAACATATGCATTATCCATATTTATAGGACTATTTAAGTGGTCATGACTCATAGATTTTTCCCAAAAAACGCCGAACAACTTACCGTTTTTCAGAGATGTAGTGATATCGTGAACGTAATCAAGTAGAACTTCTGAATAGAATTTGTCTCCCATACATTTAATTATTGAGTTCTTATTTGTTGTTATGTCCAAGGATTCAGACTCGTGGATAAATGGGTGTGCATAGTAATCTGTAGGGCTATCTCTAAAACCAGTGTTTGCTCGATTAAACATACTAAATCTGGAAGTATCTTCCACCAGTGCCGTGTAATATCCCACGTCTTTAAACTTTTGCCAAATAAAGGGGCATCTGTCCAACGTAGACCGTTTATCGGTCAAACAAGTGGTTTTTAGTTCCCAGTTGTTCTTGCCAACTAGAACAGCCATCATATTCTGGAAAGTGTTGGCTGCTACTGTGTTGTAGCCTTTCAATTCCACCGCTTTGTATTTTTTCAGCAGCTTTACAGTATGATGCATGGTACGGTGAAACCTTTGCCTTGACATAGATCCTATTCCCATTATAATTACGTTGTACCTGGATCGGTAAGTAGATATGTTAAACGGTTTATCTCTAACTATAGTAAATGACTTTGTTGGCGTAAATATAAAATATTGTTTATACATAGTTTGTTTAGAGTAACGACAAGTCACTTTTACAAACTCATCTTTCACTTCTATGAAGTTATTAAAGTTTATGCAACCGTAATAATGGATGGCGGGGATGTTATTGTCAACTACTTCGTGAGGTAGTTCTCGAGCAGGTGGTCGGTAAAAGGATTGATAGCAACACACCACGTTCGAATTGTTTGTCATGTTATAATGTTTATAATTATGTTTTATAATCCATATGTGTGTTTGGTTGCTTCCCAGCAAACGTCTATTATAATTAGCACAAAATTTCGTTAGCGTTTTAGATTCTGATGATTTCTTATTCAACGAATTCTGAATATTGAAGGACGGAATAATACAGCCCACAGTCTTGATATTGTAAGTTTCATCGCTATACGGACTTTCAAACGAATCAAAATGAGAATTGTTAGGGTCTTCAAAGTGTTGAGCTCCATGCAGGATACCGCAGGCGCACCAAGTCAGTCTTCCAAATATTATAACTTTAATTAAAACAAAGATAATTGCTCCTCTCTTCCTTCCTTCTGTGACCCATCGATGAATCATAGCGATCTCGACAATAAATATTGCTTTACAAATTTTATGTGTTTGGAAACGGTGGGAAATCATTCAAAGTTTAAATAACATTTGAAACTGTTGCAAAACGTGGTAACGATGACAACGATGTGGATTTTAAAGGAATACAATATACAGCAATATCACGATTATTTTATACACTTTAAAATAATAATGTCGGATGTTCAATTTCAAGTCATTGATTACGAACACACTAAGCGTGAAAGCTTGTGATATAATAATGTATATTATCTGATAAAGAATATGATTCCATGATAAGATAGATTAAAATATTTAGTCTGTCTATTTTGCCAAACTTATTAGTAGCGCACCTACGACCACGAGTTCCACTCAACTAATGAAAATGTAAACCAGTATGCTACTCCTCAGCAACAAATAAGTTTTGTTGTGTGATTAAGTTACTACACAGATGGATGGACATGTATCACTTACTAACCTGTATATTATGTAAGGAAAACTCTCTTGTAAAGTGTGGGAGGTATCAGCGTGCGCGGCGGTTGCACAGCTCCGCGGCGGCTTTATAACTGTTATCAAACAAAAACCTGTTAATTGCAACTTTAATGGTTTGTTAGTATACACAACTGTAATAGTCGCATACGATCGTTTGTGAAATTAACACAAACACTCTTACATGTTATTGATTGCATTGGAAATATACTGCGCCTAAAACAAAAGTTGTTTTCATTACTCATACTCGGAAAGTTGGTCTGAAGTTGCCTGAGGAGCGGGTTGAAAGTAATACTTTTCAGCCCTAGGGAGAATCGTTTTCAACTGACAGCTGTCAAATTAAAAAAAAAAAGTTCATTTTCTATGATTTTTCTATTGAACCATGTTCCAACTTTTTATACAGCCACGATGAAAATTGAAATAACAATAAATTTAGGTATTAATTAAAGAATATATGTTTTTTAAATAACTTTATTATAATTAAGTTTCAACTATTTCACTATTTCTAATCCATAGGTCGCTGGTTCAGATCCGGCTCGAAGGACCAAAAATAAATGTAGGGTATCCCTGCACTTAATAATGATACCGGAGCGATTCTATTGGGATGATGATGAAATAAAACTGACCACCGCGAATGTCCGTTGAACACTGATTTATTGATTTAATGTACTTACACAAATTAGCTTAGTGATAGGTACGAAATGCTGAGTGCACAGAATGCACGGCGCGTGAGTATGAACAATAATTTATTAATAAAACTTTAAAATAACATAGATTTGGGCAAAATATTTACCAATTTTTTCGATGATGAAAATGAAAAATAGGTAATGGCTGAATAGCTGGCCGGCCACAGAAAAAAAAAGCACAATAAGCGGGAAAGCGGCAATCCGATCTTTTCGATCTTCATTTGTTTTTTTGAGATTGATTCATGTTTTTATTTTACTTTCCTTGTATTCGAAATGAAAAGCACAGTGTTTACCTCGGGTTAAATACTTATTTAGTCTTTCGAACTATTAGCGCCCTCGCTGCGCTCGGGCACCAAACCCCGTCTCCAGACTAAATAAGTTACTTTCACCCCTAGGGTAACAATGTACTATTGTGTATTACCCACAATTTTTGTACTGACAAGCTGCAGTCCGTGCTCCCTTCGATAACACGAAAGCATTGCAGCTACTTTGACCTGGTATGGCGGTGGAGCATGATTCAAGTAGTAATGAGTAGATACTTCTTTCTTTCTTTATCGTGTGGTTAGGGTCTAACCTGGTGTCAGAGTTATTATGCCGCCAATAGGCCTCTGACTTGGCTTTACATGCTGTCGAGAAATATCTCTCAGGTATGCTGGTTTCCTCACGGTGTTTTCCTTCACCGAAGCAAGTGATAATTATACAATACGCACATGAATGTGAGAAATCAGAGGTGCGTAGTCAGCGTAGTGTGTATCCTGGATAGATCCTGTTTATAACAAACTGTTTAATATAATTACCTAGTTAAAATAAAATAATAATAATAAAAAAAATAAAAATGTTTATTTCAATCACATATGGCTTCAAGAAACAGGATTTGGAGATCACCTTTTAAGCAAAGAGATGCTTGTGTTAGGTGACTCCGCTCTTCCGCATTAACATTAACATTCTAATGCAATTGGACACAACATAAATATAAAAGAAGTTATAAAAATTCAAAGATTGATGGTTATTTTTAAAATTTTTACAACTAAAGTATTAAAAACTTAAAGAGGAGCGCATTCGTGAGATGTATGTGAGTGGGTTAATGCGTGTGTGCGTGTGTGTGTGTGTGTGTGTGAGTGCATGTGTATTGTATATTACATTTATATGAGTTTTATACGTTTAGTTTTTAGGTTTCTGTTTAAGTTTAGCTTAAGGTTTAGGTTATGGTTTAGGTTTAGGTTAGCCCTGCGACAATGTCTTGGGATCGGATAGTTTGTTTGCTACCCTCTAAGTAGGATGTAAAGGGTGCAAAACACCTCTCAACGAAGCCGAAAGTCACTTGTACTCCCCGTCATTGCGATCATTTTTTTGTTTTACACCATACCTGGGAACCTTCTAGTTACGGAGATATTGGGGGTCAAAGTTCCAACTTTTTGACAAGTTTAAAAAAAAAAAAAAAGTTTTTAATGTAAGATGTTTACTTTAAACACCTCCACGACCCCCGTACTATTCAATCCATCCATCAGTACAATGTTTTGAGTGCGTTTCATTGATTTCTACTACAAAACATGATTTTTCACCCCAAAAAAAAGTCGTTTTTCAGCCATAATTTTTGCGTAAAGTTACTTAGTTTGATGTTCAGAATGCTTGGTTGACGGCTTTGTGATGAGGTCTTTTACAACCTGTATATGCTGACGTGCAGTTCCATGAACCTAAAAGGGTACCTAAACTGCACTTTAGGGATCGATGTCGGGCTTTAAACAAATCTAAGCCAAGGTAGGGGAACGGAAGCGGTTGGTAGAGCGGGGATCATCTACCGCCCGCGTGGATGTGTGGCGATGTCCCCACGTCGCCGAAGGAGTTAGGCAGCTTAGGCGCAGGGCCACCGCTAGAAGGGTCGCAAAATCTATCAATAAATTCAGTCATATCAATCGTACTTTCCCATCTAGGGCCCGCTTCAAATGCCCGCGTGGGCAGAAGTTACTTGTCAAATCAGAAAAAATTCCTTAGCGCGGTTGATGCTAACATGTGGGGAACATCACTGTACGAATGAGTAGTGGATATTCATACATTTTCTCAGGTGAAGACGTTTCCGTTAAATTATTTATTTATAGTGTTCATGCGTTTCTCTAATCGTGCAGTTTTCACTTTTATAATTTCATGTCAAGTGTAAAATAAATTTGTATTTATTTTTTTCATTTTCTCAATCTTACGACTACTTTTACAGGGTTACCTAATGCGATAGTGTAAATTTCGTAACTAATCACAAACAATGCATTTTTTGTGTGAACTCACTCGGAGAACAGAAGGAGGAGCCCGTGGCTAAATAATAACAGCCGCTCGGGTCGATCTTTAGGTTAAGCCGTGCTTGCCTAGGTTGGTCTGTGGATGGGTGACCACCCATTACATACCGGGTTTCCTCCGTGCCTCGGAAAGCACGTTAAGCCGTTGGTCCCGGCTGTCATTTGCAAATCTTTGACAGTCGTTACAGGTAGTCAGTGACCCTAAAAGTCTGACAACCAGTCTTACCAAGGGGTATCGTATTACCCAGTACTAACTGGGTTGTGGAGGTCAGATAGGCAGTCGCTTCATGTAAAATACTGGTATTCAGCTGCATCCGGTTAGAGTGGAAGCTTACCCCAACATAGTTGGGAAAAGGCTAGGCAGATGATGATGACTCACTCGGAGAACAATGGAATAAATCAACGTCCATGAGGCTGAGAGTGCGGGGTGCACGTAAATTGTTACGAGAAGAACAAGCCGGCAGACTGGACGGTATCATTTTTAACTTCGCATTAAAGGCTTTATGGCCAGGTCGTTTAAAGGTTTAAGGCTTACGTGAATTCACACATTCATCAAAGCTCATTTTGATTTTTGCTGACAAGTAATTAACTATAGGTTTATTAGGTACCGTACCTGTCTTGATAGGTGAAAGAATTTAAAACTCCACGAAGGTTTAAAAGACTTTGATGTACGTACATCTAAAAGTACAACATTCAACGAGCAACTTTGTAAGGTCGAATTAATTAAAATTCCAAGTTTTGTCGAGGGGTGACCGGACGTCCAGTACGCATGCGCGAAAGAACCGGTAATGGCAACGCATGTCGAGGCTCCTATACTTTGAGTATTAGACTAGTTTAATTCACGATTCATGTAAACAGTTTCCTTGACCATCTGCCGTATAAGAGATATGAATGAGGACCACTTCGTTTTCCCTGGAGGTAAGCATATATTTCTTTGGAGACAAGGTTAACTCCGATGCTCGAAAATCGATAGTTAAATAACACAAGCATAACCTTATTCTCATTGCGATTTATAATATTACGCGTGTATCGTCGTGTATATTCAGTGAAATTGTGTATCAAATTGTGTTTCGGTCAGTGTTCATGAAGTTAAATGAGTATTAATTTGTGAAGTGTCAAATAAGTTTTGAACTAAAGTGATTCTGAGAATGGTCAGGAACCGTCACTGGGTCATACTCGTTTCATTTACGTCACAACCCCTTCAAGAAACCCAGCATGTACCTAATCTTAACGTTTTGTGTTTATTAACAGAATTATTATTATTAAACGTATTTGAAGATGATCCCAAAATGATATAGGCACAGGGTACCTATACCTGACCTAATTTTACAGGAACAGATGTTGGTTCGCAATGCCTGTACTGGCAATATGGGAACACACTTAGTTTGTGAAATAGGTACTCCGCATGCGGTTGCGTTGCAACTTTAGAACTTGCAAGGAGAAACTACATCGTCAGAAAACCACTTTTATTTTATTAATTTACTAGCTGTTGCCCGCGACTTCGTTCGTGTAGAAATTTTGATGCGTATGAAAAAAAATAGCTTACGACCAGACCTACGAAATATACAAAAAAAAAAACATAAAAATCGGTCAAGCCGTTTCGGAGGAGTTCAATAACAAACACTGTGACACGAGATTTTTGTATATTAGATTTAAACTTCATGTAAATTAGTGGTAGGACTTATTTTCTGCAAGAAAATTGTTCCGTGGTGACCTGACCTTACCTTTATGTTTCATACTAATCATACACTGTGTAAACAACCTCATCACGAAGCCGTCAACCAAGCATTCTGTACATCAAATTAGGTAACTTTACGCAAAAATTATTGCTGGGAAACGACTTTTTATTTGGGGTATAAAATCATGTTTTGTGGTAGAACTCAATGTAACGCACTTAAAACATTGTGCTGATGGATGGATTGAATAGTACGAAGGTCTTAGACGTGTTTACAGTAAAAATCTTAAAAACTTAAACTCAATAAAAACTTGTAAGTATTAAAAAAAGTTGGAACTTTGACCCCCAATATTTCCGTAACTAAACAAAAAATATATCGCAATGACGGGGGAACAAGTGCGGTTCGGCTTCGTTAAGAAGTTTTTTCACCCTTTATAATTGCAAGAGAGAGAGGCGAGCGTCGCGTACCATCATAGGTGAGAATGTGTGATCGGCGGGTGAGATAGTGGTCTAACGCGAGCTTATCAATAATACATACATACATACATACAAGGTAAGCAGAAACTACAGAACGTCACCATCTCCTCCAGATCCACACATACTCCTTTTGCCTCGTTCACTTTCATACATCTGATCATACACGCACGCTTGTTGCAAGTACTAATACTTAATAGCAAACAAATGAAATGCTATTCTCCTTTTTGGAAAATGTGATGAAATGCGACGCAAGCCTGGATTCTCGCAACATAGACTATTTTTTAAATAAATAAAATAAATTATGTTTTATTTCAGGCAAATACAACAAAAATAAAATTGAGACAAATAAAATAGTAAAAACAATAATCTTAAAAAATATATATATATAATTCAATTAAAATAACAATAATACCATAGTATTAAGTAGTAACAATAGTATTTGTGTTGTATCAGTTAACTTATGAGTTTTAAAAACAATTTGTTTTGTTCGCAGGTCCTGGCCTTACTCTTCCTCACGCTGATCCCTTGGCCGGGGCCGTCAGTCTTCAAAATAACCTGCTCTCGTGACAACTCCAAAATAGTAAGAAAAGTTATAGAGAACAAATGGCTCCCAGTATTGGAGAGGTTTCAGGTAAGCTACATGTGTTCAATAATCATTCGAAAATCTTAGATACTTTTTTATTATTTTATCTACACCCATGCTATAAATCCTCTATAAAGGTATCTGAAACAGTTAGCTTATGGCCAACATTAAAACAGCCAGTATCATAATAACCATTATAACACCCAAACGGGTGTTATAATGTTGTACTGAATTTCATTATGCAACTCGTTTTAAAAAAAGAACATCGAATGTGGTAGTGAATCGAACGTCTAGCACGTGCGATTCACTACCACAGCGCCGTAATTAAAAAAAAAACTTATAGGCTAATTCGAATTCACGTCGTATCACGCCATTTTTGTTCGACATTTGGATATTAGTATTGCATTATGTACTTTGTTGTTTACAAAAATGAGTGATACAAGCTTTGTGAATTTTGATAATTGAACAATCCAAAATGTAAATAATTATATTACTTCTTATACACGGTTTGTTTGTATTAAATACAAGCAATTAAACTTTCCATGAATTTACATAGCACCCTATGGTTTCAGAACCTTTTATGGAGGATTCATATCATGGATGTAGATAAAGTCTTGTATGCAACTGTACATAATTAGGTATTAAAACACTCATGTGATACTATTATCACACTCGGCTTCGCCTCGTGTGATAAACCCACATTCGTGTTTTAATACCCCTCATTATACAACAGTTGCATAAATAACTATTAAGGCTTACTATACTTTTTTATATTAGTGCGTAGAAATTATCTTATAATTTGTTCTATAAAAAGAACATGTAAGCTAGATGTTTGGGTTGCATGTGGAGTTTCACAAGGTAGGATTCATTAGCCGATTCTCTTCTTGAATTTAAACGGTAATTTACTTTTGATGACGCTACTTTGACTGACGCCTCTTTCCCATGGTTCCCAGGTTTACTGTTTCCGTCAGGTTAAAACAATAAATAAATCCGTAGTACCTCCTTTATTTATTTATGCACTGTCTGCACATAAGTCTTTTTAATAATTGAGTTCTGCGTAGGCAACGGTCTCACATACCTTCCTGCCCGCTTAGCATAAAATTCATCTGTCATTTTTTCGATTCAATGACAGATGAACAAAAGATATGTCGTTTCTCTTTCGTGTCTACGGCGTTCATGCTAAGCGGGCTGGTGAGTGAGTTAGCTTCGTCTTCAAGGACCCACCAAGCAGACCCACCTGTAGGTGTCCGAATACTGATGTGTCTCCCAAGACCTACTGACTGGTAGGAGTTTTATATCCCCTGAGACCCACCAGGAACTTAAATGTACGAAAGAAAACAATTACAAGTAATCCTTTATGGGCGGCATGGGCACCGGGCAGTAGGCTGGCTGAGGCCCGGCAGTTCGGGGACAGTAGTCAAAGAGTGTTATTTAATATGCGAGCGAAGCAAGCGCGGGTTTTTACTAGTCCAAGTGGGTCTTCGAAGACAATAAAATCTCAGAGGACCCACTAGTAGGTCTTGGAAGACACATCAGTATTCGGAGACCCACCAGTGGGTCTGCTTGGTGGGTCCTTGAAGACGAACTGAGTGAGTTTCGATTCCACTAAACTGTTTGTATTGTATTTGTTTCCACAGACAATTGACTCAAAAAAAAACAAAGACACACACACAAAACTTATACTTACCATCAGATAAAATTGATGTGATCCTGGACCGGTTGTGTTCCAAGTACTGTTCGACAGCTACTGATTCCACCGGATCACCGGTGACACCGACATAATCGATATTCATAAGTTGTCTATATCCACAACTACGAAAAAATAAGTTTCAAATTAAATAACACGATACGCAAAAATGCACCGTTGACTCAATACTTGACGTATACCGTAGCATGCCAAATAATTATGTAATCAGTTGATGTTAATTGTGACCGTATGCCACGACAAAGGGTGTACGTTACCCCAGCAGGAAAGTGTCTCCTAGAGTTATATGAGTGGAACGTTTAGTTAGTGCCTTATCTGCTGTAAATGTGCCCCCACATAAAAAAGGTGTGGCCCCGTCGTTTTGGAAAAAAACGGAAAAACCGATTGCTGGGGTATCGTTTTTCCAGCAGGAAAATTCTAAACGAATGATCGGAGAGAGAAACATTGTGCATGGCCTTGTAGCTTATGTTAGTGCCCAAAAAATAAAATGTGTGCCCCTTCAGGTTTTCGAGATATTGCATCTCCTGCTGGAGTAACGGTAATGTACACAGACAAAGATGGCGCCTGATTTACGTTGCTCGTACATGATAATCTAAACTTCTAAACTAATATTATAAAGAGGAAAGATTAGATTTTTTGTTTGTTACGATTTAACTCAAGAACTACTCAATAGATTTTAAAAATCTTTCACCATTAGAAAGCTATACATCCTTACCGAGTAACATAGGTTATAAATTATATTGATATCATGCAAATTAGCCTAATAAATATATATAGAAGTGCTAATAAATATATATAATATAATAAATAATATTTTGTACTTAGCAACTGTTAAAAGCGATTTTCTTATACTTGCATAGACGGTAATTTTATGTTGTTACGAACAAAGTAACCAGCTACAAAAATAAAAACCGGGTTCTGGTCAAAAGTAGCAAAATACATCCTATCGTTCATTCTTATATTTCAACTGAAAGTAAATATAAATTTGTACATTTTTTTTTTTTTTTTACTTTGCCTATTCTGTCCCACTGCTGGGCAAAGGCCTCCCCCATTTCTTTCCAACTCTCCCGGTGTTTTGCCTTCTCCGGCCAATCAGTCAGGAACGAGTCCAAATCGTCATTCACAAATTTGTAAATAATAATAATAATTTTTAGGTCCATCTAAGGCGTTGTAGGAAACAGCAACATACCAGCTAATAAAACACAAAAAGGAAACCATAGTCACCAGAAAGCAAATTAGAAATCCTCACATACAACTTTTTTATGACTTTACTTATCTCTATCTTACGAATTAACTAGAAATTGAATGAAACTATCTGCATACAGTAACGAACACTAATATGCAATATGCATACAACTAGCAAATTTTAATAGCTATTTTCTATTTGAATAACTGTTATTCTATCCTTTGAGATAAGACCTATCTCATTATGATTCGGGTTCGAAAACACTATATTTCAAACTAGCGGACGTCACGCGGTTTCCCCCGCGTAGTTCCCGTTCCCGAGGGATTACGGGGATAAAATATAACCTATGTTACTCAGGGTGAATGTAGCTTTGTAATGGTGAAAGAATTTTTGAAAGCGGCACAGTAGTTTTTGAGTTTTTTTAATTACAAACATACACATAAAAATACAAATCTTTCCTCTTTAAGTATAATATTAGTGTAGACGAAATAAAATTACAATCAACAGTGAGTAAGAGAAAATCAATTGTAAAAGTTACTAAAATAATAAGATATAAGTACTACTGTGTTACAGGTGAAACTACCACTGGAGTGTCCATTCCACCCAGCGCGCGACATCTTTGCGCCCCAACACGCGGCCAAGTTACAGCACCGGCCGTCGCAGTGGACGTGCGCCTTCTGTGGCAAGTCCTTCTACGAGGAACGACACCTCGACACGCACTTCGACCAGCGACACAAGAACCAGATTAACAAGGTACGAACGAAGTAGTTACGGCTATAAGAATAGTAGCAGGGCTAATGTCGCGACACTCGTAACCTATGATGCGTATCATTTGACACATAACCGTTTGGCCACGGGCTAAACGCTCAAGCAAATTCAATTGAAGAAATTGCTCTAACATGCCACGAGTAGCCGCGACGGTAAGTAAGGGTCTATTCACAAGGCGTTTTTTTCGGCGCAGATGACGTTCGTCTACCGAGATTCAGTCGCAGCCAGTAAACCTTAGCATATTACCACCATACCACCTACCATAGCAGTTCACAAAATTTTACCGGAATGTTACAAGAACGCGCGTTGTTAGTGAATTATCGGCGAGAATAACATAATGCACTATAGACGTTCGTGCAGATAGCCAGATACGGCGATGCAGAAGCGATGCGAATGCGTCGTCAGTGCGTATAAAACACGCTGTGTGAATTCGTGTTCGTCGCCTAACGTAGTGAACAGGGCATAAGGCCAACATTCGCCCGATTTCTATGGATACATCTGCCACAAGAACATGCCTTTACTGTTTTTCTACTAAATACAGGGTTCCTTTTAAATATTTTTACAGGCAGAGGATGCAGTATGCCTGGCTGACTTCTGCGATATAATGCGGTGCCAGGTGCTGGTCGCTCACGGTCTACTCAGCGGCGCGGGTGGCCCGAGCACTGACATAGAGGTGAGCAAACTTAGATCCATGTGTTTATCCTTAATCAGGTAAACTATTTTAGGGGGTTTGGTTTAACGAAAGCCTTTGAAATGCCTACGAACAATTAATTATTGGATTAATTTGTCCAGATGAAGGATTGTTTACGCGGGCCTGTGGACGGTGGGCTATGGGCTAGCTCGCCGTCCGTCCGTCTCATGACGACAGGCCCTGTCGACGGCGCGTTCGTGTTCCACGCGCGCCTCAAAGAGAGTCAGCAAAAGGAAGGGGTCCGTAAGGACTAATGCCAGCCGGGGTTGCGGGACTGTTCGAAAGAGATACCGTGGCCCCGGAACACAAAGGGCGATGAAGGAACATGGATGGGTTTTAGTCAGTAAAAGTCTGACACTCCCTCCTGCTGCGCCCAGACCGGGAGAAGTCATTTGATGATTTCCCATCCGAAAAAAATAAAAATAAAAAATGGATTGTTTAAACAGAAGACCAGCACTTTTCGCGCCGCTTTCAAGAAGGAACATCCACCTATTTAGGGGCCGCCTCCATGAGCGAGCGTATCGCGGCGATCCAACGATTTCTCTATATGAAAATATCGTCGCGATTCTCTCGCTCGCGGAGGCGGCCCCTTAGATGTTGTTATAACTTACTTTTATACTAATCAATCGCAGGTATGGCAAGACGTAGAAGCAGTAAAGAAAGCGCTAGCTCCGGCGGGGCCGCGGAGCGTGGCGCGCGTGGCGGCGCGCAGACGACACCGCCCGCGCACCGCGCCTCCCCCGCCCATCGCAGACTGTCCCCGAACAGATGCCGATGCAAGAGAGGAGGAAGCTGGTATGGGCCTACCTACATATTTATCAAAAATATTTGTAAATATAAAACCTTTACTCACCAGAGTTCTCATATCCAGTTCGAACAGTTTCCAGAAATGTCGACGTCACGTAACCCATTTTTTAGGGCCTGATCCTCTAGCAAGCTTAACCACGGTCATGTTGGCTGGCTGGTCGGTCGCTGGTGTCTCATCGCAAGATTACGATATTATGAGCTAACGAGCCAGGCTCGCGGCTCGTCAACTTTGTTTAAAATTTAGCGACACACTGACTTGAAGAATGTTGGTCTGGCTTGTGTTACAGGAAACACGAGCTGCAACTAAAATCCCGGTTTAGGCCCACTCATCGATCATGTTTAGGTTAAGAATGTCAATACGTGTAAATGAGACCATTGCCATGTTCTTGCTTTGTTTGTTTAAACAACGCCGGACGAATGCGTCCGGTCTGATAATGATCAGCCGGTGAAATGAAATCTCTAAAAATCATGGTAAACTTAATTATAATTTCAGAGCCAGAAGAGAAAAGAACAGAAGACAGTGACGGGGACGCAAATCAAACAGCAGAGCTTTGCGATGCTGACACGGTGGAGTCATCGCTACCTCCCGACAGTCGGCAGAAGAGGCTGGCAGACCTGCAGGCCGAGCGAGCAGCTTGCGACCCCACCCGCCTTCAGACACTCAAGGTATTTTGATTTATCATCTTGTGTTCTTCACATTGTATAGTTTCGCTAAACTGTTTTTTGGCTTTTCAAAACCATTGACTATGTAGTGGTGCTATTTTGGTTCGCTAGAGAGTCTAACGTATATAGCCGTTTGTATATTTCAATATCCATGATTTTGTTTTTCAGGTTCGCTGCGAAAGGATCGTGCACTCCTGCATAGCGACGCTTTTGCTACACCTTACTCAACATCAGTTCACAGAGCTTGAAGGTTTTATTCGTTCTTTTATTGCCTACTTGTATTCCAAATCCCACATCATTCAACATGTCGCATTGTCGCCGGAATGTTATCTCCAATATCAGACTTGACGAAAGTTAGCCGGTTAGATTATTCTGATGCTTATCAGTTGCAGGCAACTGCTGGCTGATCAAATGCTGGCGATGTTGCCATTTTATGCAGACGAATTAAAGGGTCCAACTAGCCCGCGGTCGACTAATGTCGACCGGTCGATATTGATCACCACATGTCCAAGAAAAATGTCCCAATTTGACTGGTCTTGAACTTTTCCCAAATTGTGTACTCAATTCAAAGTGTCACGTTGTCAGAAGAGATGCAGCGCGCCGTGTGCTGGTACCTGAGCTGCGACCGCTACTGGGAGGACACGGCGCCGTCGGCCCGCGCCTTTCCCTGGCCCCTCCTGCTGGCCCTCGCCACAGGCCTCGCGCTGGCACTCTGTATGTGCTATTACATCATCTGGATTGTGTTTGAGTAAGTGTTGTCCGGCGGAGAGAGACGGACGACATTGTTGCTATTGCGGCCGCACTTGGGTGAGACGGCACAGGGAGAGTGAGATTGGCTTCAAGAGAAGCTTGTGCCCAGGAGTGGGTGGTGGGTGGTGGATGGTGATTTGTGATGTAGGATGAAGTAGCTGCAAAATGAATTTTCAACTCTTCTTTCAATATTATCAACTTGTTTTCCGTCATTCCTAAATGTTTTTTTCCATAAGAGAAAACTGAGGCTCAAGTATCCTAGAACAGTGTAGCGGCTCTGGCTATTCAGAAGTCACGTTTCTAGCGGTACAGTCAGCAGCGAAAGTTGATTACACTTCAGTATTTTCTGAACAAAACTATTTCTAAAAAGTCGTAACAGAAGTAGGTACCCAACATTATAATAACAAACTGTTGTCTCATGAAATGCTTGAAAAAATCACAAATATTTAATAATTTAGAAGCTATGTTAACAATGTAAAGTGTTAACCAACTTTCGTTCCTAACTGTACTTAGATGCTCACAGATGACCTATTTTTGTTTTGGAAAAGGTTGCCTTCTGTACAGACGTTTCTGATTAATTCAATCGTCCAACACCTTTACCGTCAAGACGTCGAGGATGAAGACTTCGACGAGCTCGTCATCCCGCACGGAATTAGGTACAGACAGTACTTTACTATCCAATCTCTTTCTTTTCCAAAATTGAACTCATCTACAACTGTATAGTTCGGAGGAAGGCAGCGTGGCGGGCAGCGCGTCGGTGTCGATGACGACACATTCATCGCCAACGCGTGGCGAGCGCTTGGCGGCCGAGGAAGCTATGTTGGACGACCCCGACCACGACGACCACTACATCTACGTGACCTACCCGCCTGAGCTCAAGCGCCGGCTGCTCGAGAGGTACGAAGCGAACAAACTCACACTAATCATTTTGTCGCCTTTTATACGACAGACGCGTGTAGATTAGGGTTGTCAATTCAGTGGCTGTTTCCTAAGGGATTTTTGTCACTATTCGTATGTTTCACTACAGAGTTTCAATTGAAAGATTACAAGTAAATTGTTATAACCCCAATCTAAAACTAACTATATCTACCTGCTTTAATGTCTTTTAAATCTTCATCTCTATCGGAAATTCAAGCTCTACTGGACCAGCTAACGCTAAATGTAAGGCAATCATAGTTTGATGGATTCCTGAAGTTCGTTTGAGAATATGTTTTTGTAGAATTTTGTTGATAGGTACGTTTGTAAACTACTGAAACTAACAGATTTCACTAATGACGCCGATCGCAATAATCTAAACCGCATTCATGAGCTACCAATGCCAAAATTGATATAGAATATTGAAGCTGATAAAAAAACTGTTATACGTCAACGCACAATTACTATAACTATATAATGTATACTATAATAATTTTACGAATTGAAACGTAATTCCTATCGTTTTATGATTCTGCTAAAGCAGCCATGATACGCCCCCTGTGCTCGCGTTGTTTCATTCGTGAAATCCCTTACTCTCTAAACAGTGAATATTAGTTTATAGATAAAATATAATCCGATAGATAGTTACACTTATAATTTAGACCTGTTTTATCTCACTTTTATAGCGAGATTTTAAAATTGCACAGGATTTTATGGTAGCGATTGTTTTTTTTTTTATACGAATTAATTGTGCGATGGAAAACAACTCGTTATCATGCTAGAAAACGAGTTGTTTGCCAATTTGCTAAATACATTTCTCTGATTGACCATAATCGTTTAATACTCATAAATTGATTTTAAACTCAATGCCATCGCTCAAGTAATTTCTAACAATATATATACCTAGCCGAATCGGTTTAAGGTGACAATTCAAGTTAATGACCTTGGTTGGTTAAGTCTGTTTTTTGACGGAGCTCGTGGCTAAATAATAACAGCCACTCGGGTTAATCTTCAGGTTAAGTCGCGTCTGCCTAGGTTGGTCCGTGGACGGGTGACCGCCCATTACATACCGAGTTTCCTCCGTGCCTCGGAAAGCACGCTAAGCCGTTGGTACCGGCTGCCAATTGTAGATCTTTGGCAGTCGTTACAGGAAGTCAGTGGCCCGAAAGTCTGACAACCAGTTTTACCAAGGTATAGCGTATTACCTAATACTAACTGGGTTGTGGATGTCAGATAGGCAATCGCTCCACGTAAAATACCTACTGGTTTGTAGCTGCATTCGGTAAGAATGGAAGCCGACCCCAACTTAGTTGGGAAAAGGCTAGGCAGGTGGTGAATACAAGTTAATGACCCGTTTTGTATCAAAATGTCGCATTAATTTTATATGCATTATTTCTTCGCTTAAATCAATAAAATACATATCAACTCAAGAAAATAAGTAAAAGTTAAGTTCAATTGCTGCTTGTCGTTCAAAAAAACACTACGTAGTAGCGCTTCCACAAGTACCTATAAGAGTACCTATAGTTGGTGCCAGTTAAGATGAGAATAGCGGTAATTGCCCTTTCTCTAATATCTCTTCATACGAACCAAAACAAATAAACCATGTATCGTTTTTTATTACACACGATGTACAAGATCACGATAGATGACGATTCCAGACTTGAACAGGCTTATTTTTGGTTTTCAAAGTTAGGAAGTTTAATGTAGGTGGGTCAATGACCGCTATTCTCATCTTAACTGGCACCAACTACACCTAAATTGGTAGGGAGGGGTGAATTTCCTGTAGTTCTGTAATGTCACGTTAAAACGATTCGACTACAGGTAGGTAATATAGTTAGTCCAGGCACCCTATTATAAAAATAGAAGGTCAGATAGTAGATTAAAATCTATTTGAAAATGATGACATAGCTCCCCTTTATCTGTTGTCGCCGGTTTTTTTATAAAAAATGTTTTTTGTCTCAGTGATTAATAAGTATAGCTAGCTGTACCTATATTAACAGTTCTACATAAAGGACCTAAAAATTGCCACTTGAACAAAGTTGTGCAGTCTTTTTAGTTATTAGTCAATACGTACACACGGTGAAATTTATTTAGCTAGCGAAATTCGACAGGCAGATATCGATATTAAGGTCATTAGACTCTCCTGAAATATGACATTGTTTTATCTGTTTAGATACCGATAGCCACGTCTGTCGAATTTCTTTTGCTAATTAAATTTGACCTGGTGCGTGTTTAAACATTATTTTTTACTAACAAGATTTTATTGTTTTAGCTGCTACAATAGAACAACTCGCCTCTGAGATTCGCATCCATGCCATTGCGCCGCGCATGCGTACTTTGTACCACTACAGTAGATTTAATACTTAGATTTAGTGGCAACTTTAACGTTTTGTTATAGAAAAGTGCGTACGTGTTCTGTTCCTTAGATCAATCAAAACAACGACTTATTTCTGAACACAAAATAATACTTTAAGGTTCGATCGAATCGGTACAAATTGAAGACGCGACTGCGGACTGTGGGCACCGGGCTTATAATTCTTTATTATTATTTATTTATTTAAGTACCACCAACTATGGCAACATAACATACTTGTCCAATAAGATGCTATGAAGTCACAAAACGAAAAAAAAAGCAAGTAAAAATACCAACTATAATACAATACTTATAAATAAAAAAAATACATTTAATTTAAACTGATAAAATGTCCATAATTTGTTAGTAACATTATCTTAAAATGTCAGAAATAGTCAGAAAATATATAATAATAAATATATAATGATAGTCGTGTCGGCCAATGGCTTAATAACCAATAGCCTCGACCATCTTAGAATTTTATGTTAGGAGGTTCCTCTCTCAAGAGCCCTGACCACCGGCAGCTCGGACCCTGTTCCCAGCGCTGGTGGGCTACTATTTATTATGTTTTTAATTTTTTTTTATAGTGTTTTATATTAGAATATTTAAAAATGTAAATAATATGTAAGAAAATGAATACTTAAACGAAAAAAAAAAAATGTACTGAATAATCTGTCTTAGTCCGCAGCCGTGTCCGCAATTTTATTAGCCTAGGTTGTTGAACTGAATTGTGTTGTTGCAAATCCACACGTTCGCTTCTATGTGGTAGACAGGAATGAAATTTTATTTAAAAAATGTTGTTTTATTTCTCATTATATCGAAAATATTATCGATTCTAAACCATTTATGAAAATTTGGCTGGTCCATGGAAACCCACCCTGTATACCTAAATATGATGCGTACTTACACGAACTTCACCTACCGCACATTGCTCGAACAAAACACAGAACACAGTAAACACAGACTTGGCAAGAACGAATGACAAACAACCAACTCCGCTCTCATCAATATTACGTAAACAAGTCTGCAGTAAATAACATACTCTATTCTTATTAAAGATAAACTTAAGACCCATTTGGCGATCTTACAGACTTATTAAATCTAGTGTTACACCTAACATTGTGTTCAGAAAACACAAATATTATAGGGTAGGTACAGAATAACATGAAATTTTTTACAAAATTTTCACGTTTTTTTAAAGTAGATTTTAGAAATGAATAATGAAAGAATCTCTTGTTTGATATTGTTATAATATTATTTTATTTCAATTTAGTTGAAAGTATTATTGTTCCTTTAGATGTAGTTCGCTTGAAACAATTGGTGCCTAAACTTTTCCGTTTTTATTATATTGTGCCTATTACTAATGTACTGACTTTGTTTTCTATAGTAGGTAGTATCTGATATTGCAATAAAAATAATACTGTACATAAGAAAGTGAATGCTCCAACCGACCCGTGAAATTTAAATTTTGTTACAATTTTTGCAATTTGCAGGCCAGCGCTAGGGTATGTGGCTTAAAATATTATTCGCGGCTATAAGACGTATGTAGTTACAGAATTATATTCATTAAAATCATCAATACAACCCTCAAAGTTCATAAAGGTGGAAAAATGACTTATTCAAGGTCAAGAAAATTTGAATTTCGCGGGCTACCCTGGAGCATTAACATTATTATAATCCAGTAAATCAAGAGACAGACAATCATAATTATTTACCGCCTGATAGATCACTGGTCTCGACATACCTACATATTTGACACACGTATATATATTTTTATGTATAATCTTAAAAACCTTTTTATATAAAAAATAGCCTGTAAATAGTTTAGTATTTATCTTTCTTTAAAAATAAGTATAGCATTTTCTGTGCAATACCTATTACCTACATATTTTTTTACCTATTGATTATAATTACTTTTTAGAGAAGTATCTCTAAAAACAAAACACTAACAAAAAACAAAAAACTTAATTAAAAATAATGGATTAAGTTTTTTGTTTAAATAGTAATCATTAATTGTATTTTAATAATAATTTAAATGATCTCGCGATAACTAGTCTTCACACTTAGTATTTTTTGATTGATGAATTTTTTGTGTAATTTTGAACTAACTTATATATTTAAACTATGATATAATTACTTACCTTAAACTTGCTACCTGTTTAATATTTACTGCTTCTTTCCTTCGCATTAGAAAATGCTTGAAAGAGACTGAAGAAAAGCATTTTAAATATATTTTCAATTATTATAAACTCACTCATTTTAAGATAATCCAGAGCACAGTTTCGTTTGATTGTTTTAAAATATTTGTAATATAAAAACGTTTGTTAAATAAAATTCTTGATACAAATTGTGTAATTATTTATTACAATGGATTGTATAAAATTGCCAGTCTTATTATTAATTACATTTAAAATTATTATATACAAATATCTTCTACGCATATTTTGTGTTACGTAATTTGACATCATTTATGAATGTGTACAGTTTATTAGGTAAGTCACACAGTTTAAACGGGGCTTTACATAGTGAAGTCACAAATCGTAAGAATACCTACATCAGAAGATAATAATGTTCAAAAGTGATTAATTGGATTTTTTAAATTACTAAATTGGTCTTATTTCAAACCACGAGAAGATTGCTTTTGAATTTTACTACCTTAGTTTACATATACGAGTAAGTGCTGGAAGTCACCACACGTACATACTCATAATTATGAATCTTACACCCGAAAATCACAATTTAAACATTATCAAAAAGCCAAAAGTAAATGCTTCGGACATTCAAAAATCTACTCTAAATCTACCGAATAGAAACGTAACTTAAGTGAGATATTTACACTACGCTTATTCATATATTAGTAAGTTACATACGTTGTTCGCTCAGACGTACTTGACTCCTTTCCACACGGAGTTACCTTCCATGACGCACTTACAGCCGCAGCCCGTCGGACACGTGTCGTGTTGGGAGAACCTGAGGGGTTTGCAGATTGGTGAGCAGTTGAACTCGTGGATAGTGGACCACTTTTATTCGATTAATTTACGTAAGTGGTTTTGAACAAGTTCTTAGAGAAAAATTACAAGTTTATAATTAGGGAAGACGAATGCAAAAAACGACTAAATATTTAAAAGAAAATAGTGTTGATGGGGAGATATTTGTCCAGCAGGGGGACAATATGTACAGGTTCAAAAAAAGATTGATGGAGTAAAAACTTATCTTTCACGCATAGGTTTAGAAGATTTGAAATTATGATTTAAACAAAAATGTTATCGTCATTGCGATATTCACTTATGCCTGTTTTCTTTAATAAAAAAATAACACTTAAATAACTAATTAAAATCGCACCGTTCAATTAATGACGACTTTGAACTAGCTATGCTAGCGCTATTAGTTTCACGGTTAAAATTGTCATAAATTTTTAAAAATGGTGTTGAAATGGTCGCACTTACCAGTGCAGCATGTGCATGGCGTGTCCGGCGTGCGCGCAGTAGTGGCAGGCGGCGGCCAGGCCGCGCACGGGGCGCGCGCACACGGCGCAGCGCAGCGCCAGGCGCGCGCACGCGCCGCACGCCGGGCCGCGCGCCGCCAGCCCGCAGCGCGCGCACTCCGCCGCCAGCTCGGGCCCGCGCCCCACCGAGCTGCCCGACCCGTCGCACACTAGCTTTAGCACCTGACCCCATACATTCACATCAGCAATACCATACCAGAATACAGGACGAAACATATTATCTAATAATATCTCTTAGTTGCCATGGCTTATTTGAATGTTTATTTTGGAATTGTATTTTTTGTTTTTAATGGACACTTTTAACGTGCACATCTTGCTACATTGTTCTCACATAATATACCATCTTAACATGAATGATGTAACCAAGATTTTGTAACAACATTTTGATTTAAAAAAGTGTCCATGGAGTTTCTTGCCCGTTCTTCTCCATAGAGATCTACGCTAGGGAATGGGCAACTACAGTATTTTCACAGTTATTATGTCTTGTGACTGGGACTGTAGCTACATTTAATTTTCATCTTTGTTTCGACAATTCAAAAGTGCCTGTAACTGGCCTATTTGAAATAAATGCTTTGATTTTGATTATGATTACAAATATCTTTTTCATCACACTTGCTCGTAAACAGTATCATAACATGCAGGTTACTTTGGCCGCAATGCCCCGTATAAAACCCTCGACCCTTTTTCTTCCCATGAAGCCCAAGGTCGGTAATTATTATTTTTTATTAATTTGTAGCTCTGCACACAGGTCATGCAAGTTCAAGTTCAAGCAAGGAGTTTGCATCAAATCGAAATTAAAAAATTATCTTAGAATGTTATCACAGGAATTTGATTGCAATCTCGCTACATATTACTTTTGCATCGTCATGTCTGTACCTCTACGTATTTGCCCTTAATGTTTCTAAACGAAACATTTGTATTATTTGTGGTGTGGGTTAAAAAGGCGGAATTTCGTATTCGTTTCGTATTAGTTGTGCTGACTTGTGTAGAAAAGCTGTATTTCATAAATATTTTTTATTTTTATTTGAAGTAAAATATCACAATTTCTAATAAGGAAGAAAATATTACTAATAATTTGTCTCAAGCAATAAGACTCCCCGAAAAAAAAACGTTTGCCTTAATTTGACTAATTGTACAGTGACTATAAATTTTAATAAATAAGTTTTTCTGCCCTATAATTTTATTTATTTACTCGCAAATGTGATGAAAAACATTGCATGTATCACGGGCGGTACGGGAATTACGAAACTCGACTCAAAAAGCCCGCAGTCTTCGACTTCGGGCTTCTACTAGAGCCTCGATCGTAATTCCTTACTTACCGCCCTTAAAATACAATGTACTATTACAACTACATCAAGCTGACAAAAAGTGTTATTTAATATTAAT
The DNA here is from genome assembly GCA_905147715.2 of Xestia xanthographa. Classification (NCBI taxonomy): domain Eukaryota; kingdom Metazoa; phylum Arthropoda; class Insecta; order Lepidoptera; family Noctuidae; genus Xestia; species Xestia xanthographa. Next base: position 9,653,187 of record LR990655.1, read on the forward strand.
ACCTGTGATAATTACTGAAATAAAACCAATGAAGATTACAACAATATTTCATTCAAATATTACAGACTACAGGTCGCGGCACGAAAGTCTAGCGGTGACCGTTATTGCGCAGAAGTAAAAAATAAGAATGTCTTGGGGCGTGCGTTGCGCCGATTGGCTCTCCAGTCGTATAACATGCGCAGATATCCCCTCCACGTTTCGTTCAGCGCTAGACTTACGTGCCGCGACCTGTACCAGTCTGACTTGCAACAGCTAGTCTGTAAGTCTACTGTCTAACAAAAGTGCTAGCCAATTTCACTTACCTCAGTCTTCTTATAAATCAACTGCCAACGGTGTAAGATATCCGCATAGACTCGTTTGAAACAATGATACAGGTGCACTGTGGCTTCATCGAGCACACACGACGAGGCTCGTTCCGATTTGGAGACCGTCGAGTCTGTGTAGAAGTTCTCGGCTTCTGAACACGAGTTACTGCGAACGATGGGAAGCGTCCACCCGTCGGCGCTGATTTCGCTGTACTGATTTACTGTACTGTATGGGGATGTGCCGTTGCCCTATAATTAAGAAGTTTTCTATAAAGACAGTTTTTTTTGTGTATCGTGATTTTTAAGGGAGTGATGGTATTTTTTCTTCACAATAGAGGGTCAAAATAAATTCGCTAGTGAAACTATGAAAAATGATACCCAATATGTTGGTGGAGTTTCCTTGGCAAAGGACCTTGGGTATTTTTCTATAAAACTTTGGCGAAAGACCAACTAAAATATGGTATCTCATCAGGTATCTCAAATAGTAGCTTATAATTAGGACTTCACTTTATAGAAATAGAGGTAACTGAAAGGCAACATTTTGCCTTTTCATGTATTTTGAGAAAGATAACAAGGGGCCTATATACAGTTAGATAGATCCTCCACACGGGTGAAGCCACGGGGATACGCTAGTCATTTAAAAAGATTTATATAACGTGATAACATCTTATAAATCGATGAACACCGGCTGTACGCACGAAAAAGTGTGACACCGTTCCGCGCGCCAGTCGATCAACGCCCAGCCCAAACCCTTGGACCTAGAAAACTGAAAATTTGCACAGTGGTTCCCTTTATAACGTAGACAAGGAATAAGCAAGGAGTTTTCGAAATTCAACCCCAAAGGGAGTCCGTCAGTTTTAAAGTTAGGATCTTAAAATTTTGTGTTTTGGGCTGACGATTGAAAATTAATTTTCAATACACTTCCTCGAAAACTGGTCCATAACGCACATCGATTAGGTACAACATGCAATGTATTTCACTCGCGTGGGTTTTTTTCCATTTTCCCGCACGTGTGCGGGAATGAAAATTGCCACAGATAACTATACCTATACTTAGTCCAAATTGGTTCAATGCCTATAGTCTGAGGTGAATGTTTTTTTTTTTTAATTTCGGCAAAGCACTACGCGTCTTTACGGCATAAATATTTTTTGAATAATAAAATTGTGTTTTTAAATAGAATATCATAGATAAACATGATGAACTAATAGTTACTTTTATACACAAATTGACATTTATTTGTGTTCTGAATTAAAAAATATAAAATAAATCTATTTTTTATATTAGGCTGTTTAACGGCTTTTATACCTTTGCCTGTCCTTCAACCTGGCGAAAGCAAAGCGCGAAAAAAAATGTAAAAAAGTTTCTTAGTTCGTGACAAACATATTTTTCGTTATATTTTAAAAGTGTATTGAAAAACGTCGTTTGATACACGTGGACATTTGTTATTGCAGTTCTCGGCACAAAAACACCCTCGCCTATGGCTCGGGTGTTATAATTCCGCCTCGAATGCAATAACAAACTTTCTCCACTTGTATCAAAATGTACTATTATACGTGTCTCAGCGTTTTTGATCCTGAAGAATATATATTTTTCTGGTTTTGTTTATTGCAGTGAATCATATGCTTTTTTGCATTATAAAACTCGCGTTTAGCTCCTGTAGTCCCCTTAAGTTAAAATCACTAATATCATGAAAAATGACGTTATCATGTAAAATTATCGTCCGTAAAGCGACTTTACAGACAGCCATTTTTTTATGACAGGTGTTGAATATCTATACTAATATTACTAGCTTCTGCCCGCGACTTCGTACGCGGATCCTGTTGCTTATGCCAGCGACAACGGGGTCGTCAAAATCGAAGACCTCAAAATGTCTGATGTGGAATTTTAAGAGCCCGGGGACGGGAATACAACGGGATGCGCGAGACGATTCGAGACGTTCCAGATCTTTCAAGTCAACAGGAAATGCCCATCAGACTAAACATGTTTATAAGTCAAGAGGCTCAGCAAGTGCCAATAAAATATAAGTCAGGGTCTCAGCAAGTGTTGTTTGGTCTGATGGGCATTTGCCCATCAGACCAAACAACACTTGCTGAGACGTCGTTCCTATGTGTTATGGTGTAGCTGGGCTCTTGGAGTTCCACAACAGGTGTTCCAGATCTTCGATTTTTATAAGTCAACAGAGAGTGCTCATCAGATTGAAGAACTTTTGCTAAAACTTCATTCCTATACATATGTTAAAGTGTAGCTGGGCTCTTGGAGTTCCACATCGGGTGTTCCAGATCTTCAACAGAAAATGCTCATCACGTGGAACAATTTTTGCTATGGTACCATTTTTGTATCTCTTATAGTTCAGCTGGTCTGTTGCGGTTCTGCATCAGGTGTTTGTTTCCAAGATAAAAGTCAACAGGAAATGCCTATCAGACCAAACAACACTTGCTAAGACGTCATTCCTATGTGTTATGGTGTAGCTGGGCTCTTGGAGTTCCACAACAGGTGTTCCAGATCTTCGATTTTTATAAGTCAACAGAGAGTGCTCATCAGATTGAACAACTTTTGCTAAAACTTCATTTCTATAAGTATGTTATAGTGTAGCTGGGCTCTTAAAGTTCCAAATCAGGTGTTCCAGATCATCAACAGAAAATGCTCATCACGTGGAACAATTTTTGCTATGGTACCATTTTTGTATCTCTTATAGTTCAGCTGGTCTGTTGCGGTTCTGCATCAGGTGTTTGTTTCCAAGATAAAAGTCAACAGGAAATGCCCATCAGACCGAACAACTTTTGCTAATACGTCATTCCTATATGTGTTATGGTGGAGCTGGGCTCTCGGAGTTCCACAACAGGTGTTCCAGATCTTCGATTTGTATAAGTCAACAGAGAGTGCTCATCAGATTGAACAACTTTTGCTAAAACGTCATTCCTACATATATGTAAGTGTAGCTGGGCTCTTGGAGTTCCACATCAGGTGTTCCAGATCTTCAAATTTATTCTCTCAGCAGAAAATGCCCATCACGTGGAACAATTTTTGCTATGGTACCATTTTTGTATCTCTTATAGTTCAGCTGGTCTGTTGTGGTTCTGCATCAGGTGTTCAAGTTTCCAAGATAAATTATAGCCTATATCTTGCCCAGACTTAATACCTATACAACAACAAAAAAATCATTCAAATCCGTCCAGCAGTTCCAAAGATTAGCGTGTACAAACAAACAGACAGACTTTTTTTTTTGGATTCGTGCTCTATTACTGTTTCTAAACCCCCCTCAATTATTTATTACATTTTTTAATATATTCAATGTACAGATACAGTTTTTCTACTGTTTTATTATATGTATATAGATTTTCTACTGTTTTATTATATGTATAGATAAAGAGGAAAACTTTGTTTGTTTGGTTGTAATGAATAGGCTCAAAAACTACTGGACCGATTTAAAAAATTCTTTCACCATTTGAAAGCTACATTATCCACGAGTAACATAGGCTATATTTTATCCCCGTACTCCCACTGGAACGGGAACTACGCGGGTGAAACCGCGGGACGTCCGCTAGTTATTCCATATAATTGACACATTTAGGAATATCTGAAATAGGAGTAGTTTCATATCTTGTATACTTACGTAACTAGATGTGCTGATAGTAGACTGTGAACTAGAATTGCTGGCGTCGTTGAAGACAGAGAAGGCACATGCTAACATCGCTGCCATCTGCAGGTTTGACGCTTTGGCATAGTGAGATATTCTGTAACAATGATGTTGGGGGTCATTATTACGGTGTTAACTGAAGGCTTTGGAAATCTTGAATTTGGAGCTGCAGTAATGTACAGTTTTACTTAAATATGAGTTTCATTCATAAAACTACGCATAAGGGCTCGTATTAAAAATTAACACATTACCTGTGTCGTGTTTAAACTTTTATTAATTGATTCAAAAAGCCATTGTATACAAACACGGTTTTTTTTTTAAATCTTAAAACATTGAAAACGTATTAAATAAGTAGACTCACAGCGACCTGAACGAAGACCGCGAGGTGCTAGCGATCATAGTTAGTACTTACAGAGACTGCAGCAGGTTGCAGCACAGCGGGTGCCCCACCCAGCCCATGCTCTCCTCGCTGGACGACAGGTGGTCGGACACGCGCGCACGCAGCGACCGCGCGGTCAGGGCCGCGAGGTGCTAGCGATCATAGTTAGTACTGTACTTACAGAGACTGCAGCAGGTTGCAGCACAGCGGGTGCCCCACCCAGCCCATGCTCTCCTCGCTGGACGACAGGTGGTCGGACACGCGCGCACGCAGCGACCGCGCGGTCAGGGCCGCGAGGTGCTAGCGATCATAGTTAGTACTGTACTTACAGAGACTGCAGCAGGTTGCAGCACAGCGGGTGCCCCACCCAGCCCATGCTCTCCTCGCTGGACGACAGGTGGTCGGACACGCGCGCAGGCAGCGACCGCACGGTCAGGGCCGCGAGGTGCTAGCGATCATAGTTAGTACTTACAGAGACTGCAGCAGGTTGCAGCACAGCGGGTGCCCCACCCAGCCCATGCTCTCCTCGCTGGACGACAGGTGGTCGGACACGCGCGCACGCAGCGACCGCGCGGTCAGGGCCGCGAGGTGCTAGCGATCATAGTTAGTACTTACAGAGGCTGCAGCAGGTTGCAGCACAGCGGGTGCCCCACCCAGCCCATGCTCTCCTCGCTGGACGACAGGTGGTCGGACACGCGCGCACGCAGCGACCGCGCGGTCAGGGCCGCGAGGTGCTAGCGATCATAGTTAGTACTGTACTTACAGAGACTGCAGCAGGTTGCAGCACAGCGGGTGCCCCACCCAGCCCATGCTCTCCTCGCTGGACGACAGGTGGTCGGACACGCGCGCACGCAGCGACCGCGCGGTCAGGGCCGCGAGGTGCTAGCGATCATAGTTAGTACTGTACTTACAGAGACTGCAGCAGGTTGCAGCACAGCGGGTGCCCCACCCAGCCCATGCTCTCCTCGCTGGACGACAGGTGGTCGGACACGCGCGCAGGCAGCGACCGCACGGTCAGGGCCGCGAGGTGCTAGCGATCATAGTTAGTACTTACAGAGACTGCAGCAGGTTGCAGCACAGCGGGTGCCCCACCCAGCCCATGCTCTCCTCGCTGGACGACAGGTGCTCGGACACGCGCGCACGCAGCGACCGCGCGGTCAGGGCCGCGAGGTGCTAGCGATCATAGTTAGTACTTACAGAGACTGCAGCAGGTTGCAGCACAGCGGGTGCCCCACCCAGCCCATGCTCTCCTCGCTGGACGACAGGTGGTCGGACACGCGCGCACGCAGCGACCGCGCGGTCAGGGCCGCGAGGTGCTAGCGATCATAGTTAGTACTGTACTTACAGAGACTGCAGCAGGTTGCAGCACAGCGGGTGCCCCACCCAGCCCATGCTCTCCTCGCTGGACGACAGGTGGTCGGACACGCGCGCACGCAGCGACCGCGCGGTCAGGGCCGCGAGGTGCTAGCGATCATAGTTAGTACTTACAGAGACTGCAGCAGGTTGCAGCACAGCGGGTGCCCCACCCAGCCCATGCTCTCCTCGCTGGACGACAGGTGGTCGGACACGCGCGCACGCAGCGACCGCGCGGTCAGGGCCGCGAGGTGCTAGCGATCATAGTTAGTACTGTACTTACAGAGACTGCAGCAGGTTGCAGCACAGCGGGTGCCCCACCCAGCCCATGCTCTCCTCGCTGGACGACAGGTGGTCGGACACGCGCGCACGCAGCGACCGCGCGGTCAGGGCCGCGAGGTGCTAGCGATCATAGTAAGTACTTACAGAGACTGCAGCAGGTTGCAGCACAGCGGGTGCCCCACCCAGCCCATGCTCTCCTCGCTGGACGACAGGTCGTCGGACACGCGCGCACGCAGCGACCGCGCGGTCAGGGCCGCGAGGTGCTAGCGATCATAGTTAGTACTGTACTTACAGAGACTGCAGCAGGTTGCAGCACAGCGGGTGCCCCACCCAGCCCATGCTCTCCTCGCTGGACGACAGGTGGTCGGACACGCGCGCACGCAGCGACCGCGCGGTCAGGGCCGCGAGGTGCTAGCGATCATAGTTAGTACTGTACTTACAGAGACTGCAGCAGGTTGCAGCACAGCGGGTGCCCCACCCAGCCCATGCTCTCCTCGCTGGACGACAGGTGGTCGGACACGCGCGCACGCAGCGACCGCGCGGTCAGGGCCGCGAGGTGCTAGCGATCATAGTTAGTACTTACAGAGACTGCAGCAGGTTGCAGCACAGCGGGTGCCCCACCCAGCCCATGCTCTCCTCGCTGGACGACAGGTGGTCGGACACGCGCGCACGCAGCGACCGCGCGGTCAGGGCCGCGAGGTGCTAGCGATCATAGTTAGTACTGTACTTACAGAGACTGCAGCAGGTTGCAGCACAGCGGGTGCCCCACCCAGCCCATGCTCTCCTCGCTGGACGACAGGTGGTCGGACACGCGCGCACGCAGCGACCGCGCGGTCAGGGCCGCGAGGTGCTAGCGATCATAGTTAGTACTTACAGAGACTGCAGCAGGTTGCAGCACAGCGGGTGCCCCACCCAGCCCATGCTCTCCTCGCTGGACGACAGGTGGTCGGACACGCGCGCACGCAGCGACCGCGCGGTCAGGGCCGCGAGGTGCTAGCGATCATAGTTAGTACTTACAGAGACTGCAGCAGGTTGCAGCACAGCGGGTGCCCCACCCAGCCCATGCTCTCCTCGCTGGACGACAGGTGGTCGGACACGCGCGCACGCAGCGACCGCGCGGTCAGGGCCGCGAGGTGCTAGCGATCATAGTTAGTACTTACAGAGACTGCAGCAGGTTGCAGCACAGCGGGTGCCCCACCCAGCCCATGCTCTCCTCGCTGGACGACAGGTGGTCGGACACGCGCGCACGCAGCGACCGCGCGGTCAGGGCCGCGAGGTGCTAGCGATCATAGTTAGTACTGTACTTACAGAGACTGCAGCAGGTTGCAGCACAGCGGGTGCCCCACCCAGCCCATGCTCTCCTCGCTGGACGACAGGTGGTCGGACACGCGCGCACGCAGCGACCGCGCGGTCAGGGCCGCGAGGCGCTAGCGATCATAGTTAGTACTTACAGAGACTGCAGCAGGTTGCAGCACAGCGGGTGCCCCACCCAGCCCATGCTCTCCTCGCTGGACGACAGGTGGTCGGACACGCGCGCACGCAGCGACCGCGCGGTCAGGGCCGCGAGGTGCTAGCGATCATAGTTAGTACTGTACTTACAGAGACTGCAGCAGGTTGCAGCACAGCGGGTGCCCCACCCAGCCCATGCTCTCCTCGCTGGACGACAGGTGGTCGGACACGCGCGCACGCAGCGACCGCGCGGTCAGGGCCGCGAGGTGCTAGCGATCATAGTAAGTACTTACAGAGACTGCAGCAGGTTGCAGCACAGCGGGTGCCCCACCCAGCCCATGCTCTCCTCGCTGGACGACAGGTGGTCGGACACGCGCGCAGGCAGCGACCGCGCGGTCAGGGCCGCGAGGTGCTAGCGATCATAGTTAGTACTTACAGAGACTGCAGCAGGTTGCAGCACAGCGGGTGCCCCACCCAGCCCATGCTCTCCTCGCTGGACGACAGGTGGTCGGACACGCGCGCACGCAGCGACCGCGCGGTCAGGGCCGCGAGGCTCCACGCGTGCGCTAACTCGGCCTCACCTTCGTCTGTTGCCAACTTTGCGTTTGTTTCACACATTTCTGTTGAATATTTTATTATTTAGTTTAGTAATAAAACTGTATTATGTGAAAAGGTACAAATATATTTTCATCAGTTAGGCACGTCGGTAAATCGGTGTTATTAACCGGACTTACCAACAGGGTTGTCAGCGTTGATAACATATTTTTCCGCAAGGTTGCGACTCAGCGGGAAGAGACTGGGGGCGGCGTACATGACGACGCGCGGTGCCACGCAGCCGGATATACTGCCGCGGCTACGCATGCTACCCGCGCGGCGACCTTGTGCTTTCTATCGATAGGAGACAACAATAGAGTAATGTTTTTGTTATAGAATATAATTAACACAACGTTTTTATGCTACATCACAGAATAGATAATAGTACAGAAGTTGCACTCCTTTGATCTTGAAGAAAGCCGACATTATAAATACCTAAACTGAGCCCGCTCAATCAAAATTGTGCCTTGACGCCACGCATTAGCGTATTTTATTCGGCGTCTCACTGCTTAATGGTCAGTCGGTAGGGTTGCCTCAAGTACTCAAAATAAAATACTACCAACATTTTTGTACTTAAATGTATTAGGTATTATTTAAATGTTAATTAAAACTTTTATAATTACAATTGTTTTACTCAATTATAATGTCTCTTAATATCTTGCCTTCTCTAAAATTACGATTAGGTACTTATTAAATTGAATAGCAGCATAAATGCGAAATCTAACAAAGGTAATTTAAAAATAAACTCTGATGAGAAGCATGGACATGGAGCAGTGTTATATAAAAAACCGGCCAAGTGCGAGTCGGACTCGCCCACGAAGGGTTCCGTACCATTATCTATACATTAGACAAAACGGCAAAAAAATCACGTTTGTTGTATGGGAGCCCCCCTTAAATATTAATTTGATTCTGTTTTTAGTATTTGTTGTTATAGCGGCAACAGAAATACATCATCTGTGAAAATTTCAACTGTCTAGCTGTCACGGTTCATGAGATACAGCCTGGTGACATTTCTTTCTATCTCTATGCTGGTGACAGACAGACGGATAGACGGACAGACAGCGAAGTCTTAGTAATAGGGTTCCGTTTTTACCCTTTGGGTACGGAACCCTAAAAAGACAATTTTTTTCTACATTTATTAATAACAACAGTTTATCCGGCTTGTCATTTTCACTAGTAATGATTAATGATCAATAAATCAGTCAGTTAACAAACACGAAGTACGAGTAGGTAGATACGCGACGCAAGGGCAAAAGAGCGCGAAAAATTAACGCGGCTTACGTACCTACGCAGTTACGCACGGCTGGAGCACGACAGCCCTAGAGAGCTTGCATATTCAATATGCGCGAAGCGGTAGGTAATTATCTCATGCCTACACACGGAGTGCAATAGCTCTGGCTACATGTGCATAACTCGTTGGTATCGTAAAAGAGTGGTTTTATTGAGACCAGAATTGTATTCGCGAAATAGGTATGCGTTTAAGGATACATAGAGAAAGCGTGTCACTTAGAAGTTGGATATAACCTTCCATCTTCTGCAGACGGAGTAAATATCAATGAGTATTTAATCACTTCAATAACATATAAAAACTCACCCATCTATCTTGAAAATAGAACGTAGTAATAGAATTCGACGCATGTCGATGATGCAGCTGTGGAAAACCGGACGCGTTCGTCGGGGACGGCGTCGTGGTCGCGTGCGGCGACACAGAGTTGTACCCCGTCGTGCCAAACAGCCCCGGAGTTAGCGACAACGATGACATCGACCGCGGGGTCCCCGTCTCATGCTTCAGGGACAGTCGCCGCGCGTTCGGCGGACGGTTGAAGACGACCAGTGTGCTGACTCCGCACCACTTGGCCCCACATGTTCTAGGGAATGGTATGCACGAGTCACCAGCGTTTTCGCTCTCCGATTGACTTCGTTGACTTGATTTCATCGAGTCTGTATCGTCACTGGATTTCACTGGTATCTAGAATGTTGGAAATACGTGATAGGTACTTTCTAATGTTCTCGCAATACATTGAGTATTTTTGCAATGGTACCTATGTTTTATGATAATGTGTTGTTCACATTTATTAAATGTATAGCATGGAAAAACAATAGTGTTAGTAAGTAAATACCTCATCAATGGATGTAGCTAATGTTTTCAAACAGTGCAACAGACATCTGTGCCCTTCTTTTTTCTTACGGTAGGCAGTTCTATTGATAGATTGTAAAATTTTAATAGTCGTAGGGCTATCGACATTTGTCCCTGATAGCCAGGAGAACTTTGGTATAGTTTGTTCGGTAACGTTTCTCGGGAATGTGACTTGTAAGTTGGCGACGTAACCGTTACGTTCGGAGTGTATCTGGCAGGTCCGCGTCTCAATGTTCATGTCCGTTACTTCGATGTTCGCCATCTCGCGAATAGATTCGAACTCCTCGTCGATCGAAGTGTTTGTTTTATGTGGGAGTTTGTTCTGAAAGAAAAATTATGGTTTTGGGGACAATTTTGGTTAAGTGTGTTCTGATTGAGCAATAAGCCCAAAGCAATTTTTTTTTCGGACCACGATGCGTGACGTTGCGCAAGACCACGCGTAGTAACCCTGTTTAGAAATATAGCTAAAATAAATATGATAACTCAGACCCAAGCTTTACATGACAACTGCTTACCAATGCAATATCTTGACCTTTGTTATCTCCTGTCGAGATATCGTTTGTAGACCCTGCTGTAGAAGCATAGCTTACATCTGAAATAATACACTTTGGTTTTATTTTGCTTACCTAATGATTGTGATTCCAATATAGAAAGAAGAAAAAAAACTTACTGTCACTATTATTATCCTCATCATTGTCACCATCATCAGGAAGATAATGATTGCACATCTTTAACAATGAAGGGTGCATCGTCCAAACCCTGAGTGATTGATCCCGGGCCCACGTCACCAACTGATAGTTGGATGGGGAGGTGTTAGGTCTCCAAACCATGGTCTGGACTGTATCTGTGTGACCGACAAGCCTGTGTGTCAGTGTCCCTCCTACCCAGATGCCAATGACTCCTGCCTGCTCTACTCTGGGCATCCCACCCCAACCTACTCCTATGGTCAGTAAGCCACTTCCAAAAGGCGTGTATATTGCCCTCCACACTGGGAAATTAGTCATTATAACATTCTCAGGTCTCCTTGCATTATTAATGTCGAAATATTTGATGCTGCCATCATGGCTTGATGTGACCAGTTGGTACTCATGGTGAGGACTCCAGTCCACTCCATGGATTTTACACAGATGTGCAGAAATGTAGTGAATAGGTGCAGAATGTTTGCGGTAATCCCAAATTTTAATGTCACCATCATGTGCAGTGGCTACTATGTGGGTTGCTACTTTGTTCCATTGCACTTGTGAAGCACCAGCTGAAAGCATTGACAGTGTTGAAATTGTTGAAAGAATTGTATTTCTTTTTAAGTTCATATTTATGAATTAAAGGTTCCATTTATACTTTTTTTGGGACCTTTAAGATTAAGAGGTCTTTAAGGTAAGCCTTCTTTGATAATAACATAACAATTGTGGTAATTCACAGTAATATCAAGCATGGTGAAAATTTAACACACTTACCAACAGCACACAATGAAACCACAGGTTTCCTTGCATCTCTCAAGTCCCACAAATGAGTGAATGTATCAATAGAGCATGTGGCAATAAGGTTGTGATCTTGTCTATGGAAGTGAGTATCACTGACCACTCTGGTGTGTCCGCGAAGAGAACTGATGCATGTTAGGTCATTGCCTCCACGCCACTCATACACATCCACTCTTTGGTTACTCTGTACTTATGTTAAAAACAATGTTAATTTTGGGTTCTTAAAGAGACAACTTCAAGTTAATCGTAGAACAGTTTGGTTTTCTTATAGCAGATTTCATCAAAAGCTCATCTTGAAAGCCTAAGGTCATTGATTAAGTATCCTCAGATCTGGCCCAATTCTTCTTTTACAGATTAGTTGATCAGAATATTAAACAATATATTATTATTTATATTTATATACATACCGCAATCGCGCAAAGTTTCTGTCCATGGTACGACTGGCACCACTCGGCGCCGGCCGCATCGTACTTGCTGTGACGAGGGTACTTCTTCACAATGTCACCCGAGTCGTCGTCTTGCGTGAGCTGTTTGATCGCTAGCCAGCGTCGTCCCGCTAACAGCACGTTGTTGCCCGAATAGTCCACGGACATAGCCGTGGCTTGCAAGTCGCGATATTCCCATTTCATTATTTCTGAACTCCAGTGTATGGACATACTAAAGAATTCTTTAAATAAATATTGCTCTACTATCACCCAATTACACTTATTGTATTATTGAAAACATGGTTTATTTATTTTTACTTTTTGTTCGAATTCCGTGTGACAGTAATTTGACATTTTGACAAATTGACAATCAGCTGGAGAATGCGTTTCGTTTTAATTGGAGGATGTTAATATTTCTGAAGATTTTGGCCAAGATTAAGATCTTACTCTATCATTATTGTGTGTCATTATTGTTTTGTTGCTCGAATTATATAATTTAATAATACCTATTGATATAATTCGACAATAAAATTTAAATTATGGTAAAAGGCTAAGGCTCAAAAGACACAATCTGAAACGTAAAATATGAAATATTGCAACTATAAGCAAACATTTCTAAATAGTATTTCTTTTGGATCCGTCCGAAACTCAAAATATGAAAAATCATTGGCATGGAAAGGATTGCCCCGTGAACCCGTCTTCCCAGAGACAGTGGGATGAGCCACTCTGCAGGTTTGGTAGTTGATACGGAGTATATAAATCTATTAAATTCGTCTACATTATGCTTTAGTAAGGGAATGGTTTTAAATGAATTAATTGGTCTTATAAATTATTGACCTCTTGTTGATCGTAGGTTTTTATTAGTTTATTCTTAATTTGGACTCGCTCTTGCAATGTTGTTTGATTTTTTGGTACAATATTAAACAAGATTATAGCAACACTTGAGTACAAACTGTCTGTCAAAAATCAATAAAATAGTTTAGTGATTGTTTGCATACAAACCGGTTATTTGTATACCTTGAAAATATATAATATTGAATGAAAATTGTGCTTTTATTTAGAAGCAACAATCCGTATCAGATTAATTGAACAAGAAAACTCTAGCACCATGGCATTAATGTCACGAAGATTGCGACGAAGTTTAATTGTTAAATTAATTTACTTGTTTCTCGGTTTCGGTATGATTTACGTTTATTGCGAGTACCTAATTTATTATGTTGCGCAGTTTCCGGTAATTCTCTTTAATTTAAAATGGTTAAATACAAGCATTGGCCCGTAAATAAGATGTGCATTAACTAAATTCTAGTGCGGCTGGTCAATGTTGAGTAAAGAGCCAACTGACGGTGTGGATCCAGTATATGCGATGGTTATAGCTGATACGCACCTCGTTGGCTCCCGGAATGGACACTGGTTTGATAAGTGGCGGCGAGAGTGGCAGATGCATCGCTCATTTCAGGCGGCTATGACTCTACATAGTCCTGATGTTGTTTTTGTTTTAGGTATTTTCATTTAACCTTATCCAATCTAAAACAGAATAATTTAAACGCTCAGACTGGGCTTTGTGTCTTTATTGTAAAACTTAAGCTACTGAACAGAGTTTAATCTTGTTATAGCTCTTTTTATGATCTTGAAACAGTGGGGCTTCAGGAATTGGGCTTGGTTGGTCATCCTTATAAAGCTTTTGTATCTTTTTTTTGGGGAAGACAATAGCTTTTTAAAAAGAATAGTGAATAAATAAATAAATCATTTTGACACTATAAACATTAAAATCAACATTATGGTTCTGTTTCTGTTTTAAATTAAACATAATTACTTTACACAATTACTGATCTTTGTAATGGGTTTTGGCCATAGACTAATGTGTAATATTATGTTGTTTCCAGGCGATCTTTTTGATGAGGGTTTGTGGTGTCCTGAAAAAGAATTCAATGATTATGTTGAACGATTTTATCAAATATTCAAAGTCCCTGAAGGTACTGAGATGTACTCTGTTGTTGGCAACCATGACATTGGCTTTCATTACAGGTAATCATTCAAGATTAATTAATTTAGAACTTAAGGCTAGGTGGCCCCGAATTTAAGTTTTTTAAAACAATCTGAGACAAAGAATATAGTGTTTTAAATAAATAAAAAAATATATGTATTAGTTAAGGATCTTGTCTAGTCAAAATCGCATTCAGTTGCAAGACCTGATGAACTTCACTCGATAGAAAAAAATCGCAAAGTTGCCCCTTTTTATAACGTTTTTTCAATATTATGACTATTACTATGTCCATTAAAACACGAGATTTTGGTAAATCAGTTTATTGCGCTCGGTAGCATAGCACAGTACAAATTAATGTGTCACATAACAACCTACCCTTGACTTAGCCAATATTTTTGATAAAAGAATATTCCACAAGTATTGAAGGCACCTACGTTATTTCATATGTGACAACTATATTACTGATTTTTTACATTTAATTTTTGTACTATATTAAAGAAACTAATCTATACTAATATTATAAAGCTGAAGAGTTTGTTTGTTTGAACGCGCTAATCTCTGGAACTACTGGTCCGATTTGAATTATTCTTTCAGTGTTGGGCAGTCCGTTTATCAAGGAAGGCTATAGGCTATATAACATCACGCTGCGACCAAAAGGAGCGGAGCATAAATGAAAAATATTGCAAAAACGGGGAAGAATGTATTCCTTTTGTGAGCTGTTTCTCTTTTATGTGACGCAGACGAAGTTGCGTGGGTCAGCTAGTTAGTTATAGACAAATTCGCAGAGTTTGACTTGATAAAATGATTTTCTTAATTACTACGATTAAATATGAATTAAAAGCGCCCGCGGCAACTCCGACAGGCCCGTTCAGTCGCGTGCTGGCGCTTATGGACGACGGACCTGTGTCAGTTTTTTCCGCGACAACTTCGCGCACCTTATCATCTGTTTTTGAGAGTTTTTTTGTTAGTTATAATGGGAAATAAACAACGCAGGCGAAAAAAGTCGTGTAAAGCAATAAAAGAAACAAATAGAAACATATCCACAGTATAAAAATATCAGTAGGTACTACTAGAGAACGCTAAGATTTTTGATAAAATTAAATCATATTTTGTCTATAAGTATCGATATCTCAGCCTGGCGTTTGCAAACGAAAAGTAAATACTAATACTATATCTACCCATCAATTTCATCTGTGAAATAGGTACTTCATTTACTTTTTGTTATAGGCCAGTGGGGCAGCCTCAAGAATTGCAACCGGCAATTTTAAGATGACTAAAGTACTATCGAGGACACTGCCGCCTGACCACCACTAAGCTAACTTTTGCTTGCACTCGCAACATAGAAACGCTCTTTAGCCCCGACCCGTTGAATTTGTATAGAAATAATGAATGAAAAGATACCGAATCGGCCGAGCGCACGGATGACGCACGCCAAACAAGAGTTATTGTTATTTTGCGCGGCAAAGTTGACGTTTTCCTAATAGGCCCAAACTTTAAGGGGGCGTGGCTACCTCTGCATGTTTTAAGCGAAAAAAAATTAAAATGGTCAGGCGGAAAAGACCACGATAGTACATGAAAATATTTAAAACTAGCTGTGCCCGGCATGCGTTGCAATACGCCTTTTGCCATACGCCTTTTCCTACTACGTACCTACCTACTACCGATCGCCTACCTACCTACCTACCTACGTACTACCGACCATCTACCTACCTACGTACTACCTACCATCTACCTACCTACGTACTACCTACCATCTACCTACTACCTACCATCTACCTACTACCTACCATCTACCTACTACCTACCATCTACCTACTACCTACCATCTACCTACTACCTACCATCTACCTACTACCTACCATCTACCTACTACCTACCTACTACCTACCTACTACCTACCTACTACCTACCTACTTCCTATCTACCCCCTATTTTTTATCTTTTATACAAACCTTGACCTATTGTTGAGTTTTAGCGAGACTAACGAACAGCAATAAATTTTAATTTTTATATTATTATATAGATTTCTTTTATAAATTTGTTTTATTTGACACCCTAGGTTCTTTTTATGCAAATCTATCTTTGAAGTAAATAACCGTAGTTGAAATTGAAATACTTTCCTCAAATACAATTATTTTGAAAAAAAAAAATCAATAATACAAAAACATAAACAAATCAAAATTTTATCTTTACAGTTCTCAAACCTGCGAACTGGCTGTTTATTTTCAATTAATTATTCCAACTGCCCAATTATGACTACCTATTTTATATTCTAATATTTTATAGACAATTATTTTATATCGAAGCTCTAATTTATCGCTACTACGAGTACCTAACAAATTTTGATCATAAAAAAATATTTCATAAAAGTCAAGTAATATTACATAAACTACTGCATATTTCTATACTATGTCGCCGCGCGGAGTCATGCGAGTTCTCTGACGCGCTGTGTCCACGCGAAATACTTACGCCTACAGCGCTAAATGCCTACTTTTGCAAAACTACCTAGCCCTAACTGACAAATTAAGGTGATATGTTGAAAAACATGTGTTTTTCTATTTCGTGTAACTTGTTGAGTATGTGGAATACGGATTTAACATTTTGGTATATGCTTTTTGACTCTTTGGTCTAGTATCGTGTAAAAGGAATACACGATTAAATGAATTTTTCTCGATGCAAAAAAATTGCAAAGTTATATCAATTTTTTTTACTTTTTTCGACATCATGGCGTAACGTTTAAGGATTATTCAATGGAATTTACTTTAAAACATAGATAATTATTGTATCAAAGTTTACTCAAAGTAGTTTTAAATTTAATTCTTTATTTTGTTAAAAAAAGAGTAAATTCATTTGGGCACATACGTCGTTTTACTCCGAGCGCACGCACATTATTGCCATCTCTCTTCTTTTGCGTTTCAAAAGTAATTGCATCACTTTCGCTCGCTTAGTAGAGCAGTCGCCCGGTGCGAGGTACCGATTATTTCACCTGCTTATTTATGAATTAATCCAGTACATGTTAATGCAAAAAGACAAATGACATGGTAATTGAATGTGTAGCGTGTAGTGTACAACTTTTTTCAATCACCGAGACTGAAACTTTAATGCACATTGTTATTCCTTTTTAAAAAATAACATTTAAAAATATAAAAAAGCCACTGGTATCGGGAACTCGAACAGGGTCCAAGCTACCGAGCTGGTCAGGGCTCCAGAGAGAGGAACCTCCCAACAATATGAACTGTGTCCAGGAGTTCCGCTTTCTGAATCAAGCTCTTGATCCAGCTGCCTCACGAGAGCCTCCTCAGGTATTGATCGAGGCTCTTTGCAATTAAACCATGGGCTGATACGACTATCGGCACAATCATCTCTGAGTCCACTTCCCACATGTCGACAACTTCACGTGCCAAGTCAAGATACTTGATTTTTTTATCTTTCTCGGCTTTCACGAGGTTCTCATCATGCGGGACCGTTATGTCAGACCGCTCTGATCGATCCACCACCACTATACCAGGCCTATTGGCTATAATAGTCCTGTCAGTGATGATGGATTGATCCCAGTACAATGTGAGAACTGGGTCGGGCACATTGTTAATATTATTATTACATCTTCCATTGGGAATGTGTGTTTGTCGTTGAGACAGCTAGATTCAAAATTTTGTAAAGTTTCAATGTCTTGGGATTTTTTAAAAAAAGCATCCTTCTAATTTATTGATTCGGATGTGATTAGTTACACTCCCTGCTCTTGCCTTTGATTTGACCTTTGACTGTCTACTTACCGTTGTAAATGAACTGCAGTTTGTCCAAAGGATAACGCCGCAGTTGGTCAAGAGGTTCGAGACTCAGCTGAAGTCGCCCCCTGTGCAGTTAGTCAGCATCAGGGGCAATCACTTCGTCCTTATCAACTCTATGGCAATGGAAGGAGACGGGTGCACACTGTGTGCTCGTACTGTTGCCCAAATAGCAAACATATCAAGTAAGTTTTATTAACTCTTCCCACTCTTCCGTCTATATATATCAATCTGGTGTCCACGACACAAGCCTCGTCGCTTAATGTGGCACTAGATGGCGCTGTGTGTAATGTCCAGCGATATTTATATACGTATAAGTGAGTGTGTTGTGTGGTGTTTTATGCTCACTTGCTCCACCACTAAATTAACAACTAAACATATTTAAAAACATAATTCTGTCTCTGTCATCAACTGGAAACAAAATCTGGAATGCAATATACCGAATATATATATATTCGCGGTATATTATTTTAGATTTTGGAGTACCCAAATAATCGACTGGTGATTTGCGTGTGAGAAGCTTTTGTGTGCTTACTTTGGGATATTACGATCACTGAATGCGTATTTAAGACTTCGTTGTGCTTCTATAGATTGTTTCCAGATTTTGTTTCCAGTTGATGACAGAGACAGAATTATGTTTTTAAATATGTTTAGTTAATTTAGTGGTGGAGCAAGTGGGCCTAGAACACCACACTCACATAAATAAATAATGAAATATCGCTGAACATTACACACAGCGCCATCTAGTGCCACCCTAAGCGACGAGGCTTGTGTCGTGGACACCAGATAGTTGATATTAGAAACTTTTTGTTTGTAAATACATTCTTAATAAACATATAACATCCATGACTCGGAAACAAATGTCCATGCTCATCACAAAAACATATAGTCGAGTGCAATTAGACAAAAAATACTCAAAAGGTGAAACGAAGTTTATAGTGGTCGGATTTTCATGGGATTTTTTTTATTGAGTTCCTAGAGGAGTGGAGAAGAAAGTTAAAAAAAAAAAGTTTGCTGCTCGCGACTTTTTTTTTTTGAATTTTCTTTGTAATATTTTTTTTTCGTTTATGACTAACTTCAAATTCGCAGAATTCATATTGTAGCGTAATAGTGTGATCTGCGTGCATCCATTAAATGCTAATTTGGTCTGTTTCTTTGTTCATTGTTGTCGATGTAATGCAATATTTCAAGTATTTTTTGAAAATTTCCTATTTTCTGCAATTATTTCTAAAATTTTGAATTTTAAGACCAAGATTTCTTTTTAATTAGTAACTGATACTTTTTCACAGATAATTGAATGTAAAAATATTCAAGAAAACCATGTTTACGAGTGAAGTGACTAAAAATGTATTCACAATTATCAGGAAATCGTCTATATAAAAGTTAAAGAAGTCTATTTTCCTCAAAATATTTCTATGACGGTCAACGTAAATATTATCCTGAAAATATCCTTATTATATCTGCTATCCACAGATAACAAAAACTAAAAACAAAAATTGGTGGCACTCGATAATTGTTGATTATTGCTAATGAAGGTGGAATGGGGCCGCTGGTAAATTTACAAAAATTATCGTAATTATAACGTAACCATTTCTCACGATTTCTATCTTAAATAAGTTGCAAGCTTGGGTCTCTGCGCGCAATTTAATATCAATACCGATACCGATACCACTCCCACTTTTTAGCGATAGAGGCATTTTTTCATATTTTACTTTTTCAGCAAAAAACAATATTTAACAATTATCCTTAAATATTTTTCTTCTTATTGTACCTCGTTAGATAGCTAATAAAATGAGGATTAAGACGATAATTTATACATTGAGTTTCATAGCAATATTTGGAAATAAAATGCTTTCATTAACATAGACGATTTTCTAACATTTCCAAATGAATTTTAAGTCACTACAACTCATGGAAGTGGTCTTCATTAATGCTTTCTGGTCCAGTTATCTGTGAAAAAGCATCAGTTGCCAATTTCAAAAGAAATCTTAGTCTTAAAATTCGATATTTTAGAAATAATTGCAGAAAATAGGATATTTTCAAAAATACTTGAAATTTACATTACTTACAGTACCCGGCACGTAAGTTGGCAAGGTTTTGGCGGAGTGGGGGCAAGTTCGCGCATCGTACACTTAGTGGAACAAAAAACTAGTCACTTAAATTTTATTGATTGTCATTTTTGGTTATTGCCATCATTTATTTTTAATCATGTAGTTAAACAAAGCAGAGGAATTCGTGACTTTTATTAGGTGTTATAAATAAAACATAATACTGATGCATTTTTTGGTCCTGGCATTGTAAAAAACGTAACAAAAACTAAATTTAAAACGATAACACCAACTGGTAACAAAAACTAAATTTAAAACAACAACAATAACAATAACTCGTAACAAAAACTTAATTTAAAACTAAAACTGAACTCGTAACAAAAACAAAGGGTAGTAGTGGTACTCGTGGCCGCAAGTGTAATCGGGAGCGAACGGAATGTAGACGCGGTGCGGGAGGCAGGGGTCGACTGACGCACCAATCGCGCGCTTGGATCGGCGCTACTTCATACCCCGCGTCCCGCTTGACTACCAAAGAGACCTAAAAAACGACTTCTGCGCATCTAACGACTCTTGCCAAGTTACGTGCCGGGGACTGTACATCGACAACAATGAACAAAGAAACAGACCAAATTAGCATTTAATGGATGCACGCAAGTCACACTATTACGCTAAAATATGAATTCATTGAATTTGAAGTTATTCATAGAAGAAAAAAAATATTTCAAAGGAAATTTAAAAAAAAGTCGCGAGCGTCGAATTTTTTTTTTTAACTTTCTTCTCCACTCTTCTTGGAACGCAATAAAAAAAGTCCCAAGAAAATCCGACCACTATAAACGTCGTTCCACCTTATTATCTAATTGCACTCGACTAATATATGCTCCTACCGGGATTCGAATCCGGGACCCCAAGAACGTAAGGCAACCTCACTACCGCTGTGCCATTCGGGTCATCAAAGCAAGACATGCAAGTGTGAATGCTTTATATCCCGCTGAGGCGCTGTCCTACAAGTGATAAGCCCGCTGCATGCCGTTAAGGCTGATGCTCCAGGGTAGCCCGCGAATTTCGCGGGCTACCCTGGAGCATCCACCTTAACGTACTGTTGACTCTCATACAGTGCTTTGTAAATAACTGAAAATATCTATAAGAAAAAAAATATTTACCCTGACAGATATATTAAAGTGCAGCAGCGGATCTAGTTTATGCAAAGGCAAAAATAAATTGGAAAGATATAGCAGACCAATTATTATGCAGGTGAGTGTTTATGAACAAATATCAGTCAAAATAGCAAATATTCGCCATTTTTAAGTTGTTTTTTTATGAACAAGTATCTCGTGCATGATTTATTCAAAATACGTCATCATCTGCCTATCCTTTTCCGAACTATGTTGGGGTCGGCTTCCAGTCTAACCGGATGCAGCTGAATACCAGTATTTTACATGAAGCGACTGCCTATCTGACCTCCACAACCCAGTTAGTACTGGGCAATACGATATAATATCCCTTGTTAAGACTGGTTGTCAGACTTTTTTGCCACTGACTTCCTGTAACGACTGTCAAAGATCTACAAATGACAGCAGGGACCAACAGCTTAACGTGCCTTTTCGAGGCACGGAGGAAACTCGGTATGTAAGGGTGGTCACCGATCCACAGACCAACCTAGGCAAGCACGGCTTAACCTAAAGATCGACCCGAGCGGCTGTTATTATTTAGCCACGAGCTCCTCTTATTCAAAATACGTATTAGGTAGATTACTAAAAAACCAAAAATGAAATAAAACACTAAAATTAGTATTTTTTACATTTCAGCACTACCCTCTATACAGAGAATCAGATAGCGTATGCACGGAGCATGACGCAGCTCCTTTGCCTGAACGAAACAGTTTATTCGAGGAGCGTTGGGACTGCCTGTCCAAGGAGTCCACGGAGCACTTAGTAGAAAGTCTGCGACCACGCGCTGCCTTCGGTGCGCACACGCATCACAGCTGCGTCGTCAGACATAGCTTCGTGCCCACCCCTGACCATAAGATCGAGTTCGTCGAATACACTGTACCTTCCTTCTCGTGGAGAAATCGACTTGACCCCAAGTATTATTTGGTAAGTAACCAAGTTCTTCACACAGCTTACTTAAGAGGGCCCTTCCCGGCCCGCCTTTCGTCAACGCGAGCATGGTCGAAAAGCTTGTTGTTTCATCCAGAGCCACAGCGGTGGTATTCTTTCAACTCCCCTGTCTTACCTAGCTCGAATCCGCACTACTTGCCTCCCGCGTACCTCATACCGCCTAACGCGGGGACATTGAACGAAAAATATTGTTCGAAAATTTATAAAACTTGTTCCAGGAAATACGTGTTTTTGAATTAGTCTTACAAGTATGTGAAATAAATATTTGTTATTTAGAATCTCCACTACATTTGCAAGGCTTCTATCGGGATGCTTTCTTTACTTTTACAATTTATATATACATATACATTATGAACGGCCAAAGTTGAGGTAAAAGTTGTGAAAAACAGCAATTTTTGGAGGCTTATACTGAATTTATTTCTACAAATTTTTATTTTCTGCTTCGATAGAAGCCTAGATATAGTCCACAAGATACCTATTAGTTCAAAAAATTCAAAGATATATGTCTAACAACGGCATAATCACACACGAGCTATAGTCAAAATTTTCGCGAAAAGTATGGCGGGTTGGCCGCTCTTATATCCCTCAAATGGCTTAGCATGATCCTCCGTTACGCCTAAAATACTGCAGCATTAATTTTGAAATAAATATATGGTAAAGTTGAGGATTAATGCTAAGTACTATGTGTGACGAAAACACGATTCCATAAACTTTTCTCGATAGAAAAAAATTCCAAAGTTACCTCCAAATCGAACAATAAGCCGCTGGTATTCAAAAAGTACTTCAAATTAGATCATGAAACTTTGCATACTAACTGAACTAACTATAATGCAGGTCATAAGTGTTTTTTTTTTAGTCCAATCAATAGATTTTTTGTAAATAAAAAAAAAAAACTAATTTCGCACTATTCGGCCGCAGTGACTGACGTAAGAACCGCTTTGTGGTGCAAGCTGATTTGAATTTCAAACGAAGTTTGAACCACCACAAATAGAGTTGCTAATTTTAGGGTTAGAAGGGCCTTAACGTTTTCCAGCAGCAGGAGGACACTTTTCTTCTTGGTGTTCAAGGTTCGACCAATTACGACGGAAATGAGGCACGATTTGGATTTCAACCAATATGACTGGTTGATTCCCGCTCGTCTCTTCTCTGTTCCTTTTGTCTCCACTTTGGTGGAAACAGGGCCCTAAATGTGTGTTTGTAAAATTACGTTCTCTCTTATTCGTCCAGTATCTTTACGGATGAAGCTGAAGGTCTAACCGACAGAGATAGCAACCTACCGAAACCGGTTAGTAAGTAATTGAAAATGGCCGCTAAACAGTCAAGATTCATGAGGATGTAGGCTGTAAGAAAAACGAAAATTTTGGACAGGTTGGAATTGTTTTAATCCTTCGTAAAGGGATAACTTGGTCGATTTGTAGACTAAGTCGAGATTCAAGTGGTCTGAAGGGCGAGCGAAGCGAGCTCGAAAATATTATCATCAGAATTATTTCGACCTAACAGAGTTACTTGGGCGACTAATAACAAAGTTAAAATTCAAGAAAAAGTAGGCTACAAAAGCGAGCTAACCGAGCTGGAATACTCGAATCTCAAATACATGTTGCCTCGAATAAATTCAGATAGGTATTTAATTTGAGATCAAAATGTCCACATGCTTCATTTTTTGCAACCTTGTGTATGTATGCAATAATGGCCTCGGGGCAAGGGGCTCCTAATACATTTCGTCTATACCGGTCGATCATTCGAAAATCCAATATGGAGTGCCAAACCTTTGTGTTAGAAGATTTTTCGCAGGGTTCAAAGTATGATCAGAGTAAGATCCCGCGTAATAAATCATTAATTTGTCATTATGTACGAGATTACCATTCTATGCCATTTCTTATAATGGAGTGTCAGTGGTTGACGCCAGCATTTTAGTAGATTACCAAAATTATCAAAATTAACAATTATGAAATCAATGATAGACATTTCTGACACTATTGTAATAGCAGACTGTTTGTTACCTACAGCTGAACTTGCTTGACACACAGATAGACCATTACCTCAAATATTAAAAGTATCATATGCCCTAATACAATACTTTTTACCACGATAACGTGCTTCCGTGGATGCATTTCCACACCCTACACCAGGCTAATGAAATGAAATGAAATGAAAATTTTATTTCCCAGATATAAAAATCCACATACAACAAAATATACATAAAATAAACAAAACACATAGACAATATATATACACACACACGCGCCTCAAATGTACCAAACTACGTAATCGGCGTGTGGTAGGACTGCCACCTTAAATGTAGGGGACTGTGGTTCCATTCTCGTACCGCGGCCACCAAGGAATTGGCCGATCGAAATAATAGGGCGCTGCGTGCGACGGCCGAGCGGCTCCGAAGCAGTGCCTGCCAGCCGGGCGCGCGGCCCTCGGCAAACATGGCGCTCGCGATGCACCACCCAGGCAGTCGAAACATGGCACGCCACGCGTTGTTATACTGCACTCGCATATCGCTCAGTGCAGCCTTGGTGTAGTTTGCCCACAGCTCGACTGTATAGACGCTTGTACAGTAGCTGGTAAATAGCTGGGCCTTCACCACGTCGCTACAGCGGCTAAACCGCCTAGCGAGCATGTTGCCGCGCACCGATATCGCTCGTCGCTGGCTAATCCTTGGGTAGAAGCTAGTAAAAAATAAGTCATTCACTTTTTGTCTGCTATCTACGACCCTGCTGCTATCTATGATTTAGGTTTTTTTTTTGTTAATTTCCAGTTGACGATAAGTCCGGAAGAAGTGAAGGTGTCAAAATGCAGCATGCCAAGTGAGTGGATGCTGCAGATCTCGGCGATACTCTTGACCATCGGGCTGCTGGTCTATCTGAGATACTTCGCCGGTTTCACGCTTAAATACAAGTTGTGAGTATAATTAGTCCTACTGACCGAGTTTCACTTATGAACTGCTATCAATGCCTCAATTTCATGATTAAGTACTCGAGTGTTCATTAGATCATTCAACAACATAAAATTTACTTCCCCATCGTGGGAGAAGCCTTCAATGAATTCGATTTTCTTGAGAATGTTGGTGAACTGCATGCGTGCCACACGCCCTATCTTTTTCTTCGCTTCCATTATCCAAACTATCTTATTGTCACGGTCGCCAAATGACCGAGTTTCACTTACGAACTGGTCAGTTAATTTGTTTCGGGTTCTACACTACGATGATAATGGATTTATATTAAAATATACGCCACGTCGCTGTTACGGATTGTTCACTGTCTTTCTTTTATTGACCAAAGACATATTCAATTAAAAACCACAGACTAAAAATATCTACTTAAGGGGGTGATCACACAGGGCACGCCACGACAGTGGCGATAAGTCCCCTCTTTGAGGAGTGGCTTGAGAGACGCCACGGCGTCCTCACCTTCCGCCTGACGCAGGTCCTCACCGGACACGGAGTGTTCGGGAGGTTCCTGCACCGAATCGGGCGGGAGGAAATGCCCGGGTGTTTCCATTGCGAGGATCGACCGGAGGACACGGTGGAGCACACGGTGAAGGTGTGTCCCGCGTGGGCGGAGCACCGCCGTGTCCTCGAAGCGGCGATTGGCGGCGGCGACCTCTCGCGTCCGGCCCTGGTGCAAGCCATGGTCCGGAGCGAGACGGAATGGGACGCTGTCACCTCCTGCGAAGCAGTAATGCTAGAGAAGGAGGTGGCGGAACGTGAGAGGGAGCGAACCTCTCAACGTCCCGGCCGCCGCGGGAGACGCCCCGGGCGTCGGGGGCCACCACCACGTGGCCCCCGGCCACCGTAGGCGCGGGCCTGTGGACGGTGGGCTATGGGCTAGCTCGCCTTCCGTCCGTCTCATGACGACAGGCCGTGTCGACGGCGCGTTCGTGTTCCACGCGCGCCTCAAAGAGAGTCAGCAAAAACGAAGGGGTCCGCAAGGACCGATGCCTGCCGGGGTTGCGGGACAGTTCGAAAGAGATACCGCGGCCCCGGAACACAAAGGGCGATGAAGGAACATGGATGGGTTTTAGTCAGTAAAAGTCTGACACTCCCTCCTGCTTCGCCCAGAGCGGGAGGAGTAATTTGATGATTTCCCATCCGAAAAAACCTACCTATACCTACTCTTAGGGGTTTATAACTTTATACCACCGAGGCACCGACAAAGCAGAAGCGACTACCTATCATTCGACTATTTTCCCTCTTACCAAATGTATAAATGGTAGCAGGGTAGGAGTCTGACAACCAGTCTTACCAAGGGGTATAGTGTTACCTAGTACCAACTGGGTTGTGGAGGACAGATAGGCAGACGCTCCATGTAAAATACTGGTATGCAGCTGCATGCGGTTAGACTGGAAGACGACCCCAACCTAGTTGGAAAAAGGCTCGGCAGATGATGAGATTCCTTGTTAGTAAAAGAGGTAGGTACCATGAGCTCAGACGAAATCTGCTCATTTTTACAACAACATCCTTTGCACACGATCTCCACTGTTTACCACCTTTAACGAATCATCGACACGAAGAAGAAGAAGAACTATTATTGGTCTTATTTTTTTTTAAGGGTGTAAAACACCTCTTAACGAAGCCGAAAGGCACTTGTTCTCCCCGTCATTGCGATAATTTTTTTGTTCTACACCATAATGGGAACCTTCTAGTTACAGAGATATTGGGGGTCAAAGTTCCAACTTTTTGACAGATTTTTTTTTTAATACAAGCTTTTAATGTAAGATTTTTACTTCAAACATCTCCACGACCCCGTACTATACAATCCATCCATCAGCACAATGTATTGAGTGCGTTACATTGAGTTCTACCACAAAACATGATTTCTCACCCCAAAAAACAGTCGTTTCCCAGCAATAATTTTTGCGTAAAGTTACTTAGTTTGATGTACAGAATGCTTGGTTGACGGCTTCGTGATGAGGTCTTTTACAGCCTGTATATACATATATATTTTTTATAAAGTATTTTTTTTTTTTTTACATTAACAAAAACAAGGGATCAGATGCCGAGATGCTATTGGTTGATTAGCGGCCGAATGCTGCAAGCAAAAAAGTCGTAGTGGTGGTAAGATTTCGTCCGAGCTCATATATACAAGGTTTAATTAAAATGAACCCTTTACGAAGCCTACAACCTAGGAATCTGTACATTAAACTAAGATAACTAAGTAACAGTGAGCAGTAAATATTGCTGGGAAACGCCTGTTTTTGGTGTGAAAAATCACGGTTTACGGTAACGCTCCAAACATTATGCTGATGGATGCATATGCATTGAATAGTACAGGGGTCATAGAGGTATTTAAAATAAAGAAAAAACTTCAAAGGCTTGTACTAATTATATTTCGATCTCCAATATCTCTGTAACAGTGAGAACAAGTGCCTTTTGTCTTCCATAAGAATATTTTTACACCCATAATAATCACCATGCACAAGCTAAATTTATTGCTCTTGCCAACAAACAGAAGAGATCATCCAATAATACAATTATTTTTTCACATCTTGCATTAGATCTTGCCTTAAGGAATTCGACAGTTGGTAGTTGCGTTGTCCCAGGTTAGTCTCAGCCCGGGGGTGAACCTCGTCATGGCAACTCACTTTGGAGGGTAGCGGGATCCGAAGCACGGTTAGCCGACCGCAGGTAGTTGGGGGCCCAACTAGCACGCCAGGCACGTGTGAAAGGCTGCCCCGCCACCTCGCGAAAATCCCGAAATGTTCCGCCGTGCCAGTCGGCGACTGGAAGGGAGGACACGGCGGGCATCTTCGCATCACGGGGGTTCGGGCGTCCCCGCAGTCTCTAAGTGAGTTTCCCTATTGTCGAACTTTGCCCGTGGGAGCTGTATAAACCGGACTCGCCACGCCTTCTCTAGAATTCCTTTAAAAAACTCTCTAAACCCATGAAGCGTAAAAACAAAATGAATAAGTTTAAACAACGGCGGCACGTCCTCCCGCTAAAAGTGCAATTCTCTAACATGTGGATTGCACTCAAATATCAATCCGGTCCATCACCACCTTGAGACCGAGAAGCCGCACTTGTTCTTTTTGACGGAGACTAAGTTAGCGAGCCCGTTAGACGTGGCGTACCTCAACTACCCGGGTTACTCACTTGAACATAAGTTTAAGAAGCAGGCTGGGGTCTGTGTGTACGTTCGCGATGACATATGCGGTCAACGTCTCCGCTGCTATGAGGTTGCGGGTTTTTCCACTCTGTGGCTACTGGTAGACACCGGCTCTCTTAAAACTATTTACGTCGGTGTCTACAGGTCGCACAGCGGTGATCTGGAGACTAGACTCTTTGAACATCTTACAGAGGCAGCTGAATTGGCCCAACACAAGTATCCGACAGCGGAGCTTGTCTTACTGGGGGATTTTAATGCCCACCATAAGGATTGGTTGTTCTCGTACCAGAAAACTGACCATGCTGGAAGAGAGGCGCGCAAGTTTGCGATATCGCTAGATCTCCACCAGCTGGTTGGTCAAGCTACCTGGGTTCCGGATGTTGATAGCCACACACCGAACTGCTTAGACCTTCTGCTGACAACAGATCCAGACAGGAACTCTGTATCGGTCTGGGCTCCGCTCGGATCGTCAGACCACTGTCTGGTGAAATGCGTGTCTTCCTGTTCTCCCCCAGATTTAAGCCCTAGAGGCACGAGGCGAGTTTGGAAGTACGGATCAGCAGACTGGGACGAGATGCTGCATTTCTTTGCTTCTTACCCATGGCGGCAGACAAACTTCTTTTCGCACAACCCTTCCGACTGCGCTAACTCAATTTGACGACCCGATTGGTGCAGCGGTAGTGAGGCTGCCTTACGTTCTTCGGGTCCCGGGTTCGAATCCTGGTCGGGGCTAATGTTTGTGTGATGAGCATGGACATTTGTTTCCGAGTCATGGATGTTTATATGTATAATAAGTATGTATTTACAAACAAAAAGTATCTATGTAGTATGTCAACTATCTGGTGTCCACGACACAAGCCTCGTTGCTTAGTGTGGTACTAGATGGCGCTGTGTGTAATGTCCAGCAATATTTATAAAAAAAAATTGCTGACGTGATTCGCCAGGGAATGGCATATTTTATCCCATTCTCTGACGTCTTACTTGGCTGCGAAGCTCAACCCTGGTACAACGCGTCTATGCGCAAGCCGATATGCTCAAAGAGCAGGCATACCAGGCCTGAGCTTCGGCGCGCAGTGACAGGTGCAATAGTCAGGGTGCACGCGTACTGAAAAGAGCGTACAATTCTGCCGCCAAAGAATGCAAAATGGTGTTACGAAAGGCGCGTTTTGATCATGTTGGACGAATTGGGGCCAAACTGGCGTCCTACCCTTCGGGTAGCAAGAAGTTCTGGTCCCTGTCTAAATCGGTCGAGACGAATTTCTGCCGTCCAACGCTGCCTCCTATGCTGAAGCCTGATGTAACGCTGGCTCATACCGTGCAAGAGAAGGCAAATCAGCTTGCCTCCATCTTTGCCGAAAATTCGCGCCTAGATACGGCCTCTAACATTCCGCCCAACATACCTCACTGTGGCTCCGCAGTGCCGGAGATCTCAATCCACATTAAAGAGGTCCGTAAGGCCCTGTGCAGTCTAGATGTGAACAAAGCCAGCGGTCCTGACGGAATACCCGCAAGAGTCCTGAAGAGCTGTGCTCCAGAGTTGTCTCCTATCTTAACAAGCTTGTTTCGCCTCTCTCTAAAAACCGGAGTGGTGCCGGAGTCCTGGAAGCTGGCTAATGTGCAGCCAGTGCCCAAAAAGGGTTACCGTGCCGATCCTGCCAAGTATAGACCAATCGCCATTACCTCCATACTGTGCAAAGGGTACTTAACAATAAGCTGCTAGCATACCTCGAAGACGATGCGTTCCTCAGTGACCACCAGTATGGCTTCCGTCGTGGTCGTTCAACTGGGGATCTTCTTGTGTATTTTACGCATTGTTGGGGCGCGGCCATCGAGAAACATGGCGAAGCCCTTGCTGTGTCGCTTGACATCTCGAAGGCCTTTGAGAGGGTCTGGCACGCTAGTCTGTTGGGTAAACTTCCTGCATTCGGCATCTCTACTGACTTTTGCAACTGGATTTCCGACTTCTTGAGTGACAGATCAATCAGAGTGGTCATAGATGGCTGCTCATCGGATCATAAGGCCATTGATGCCGGAGTTCCTCAGGGGTCTGTTCTTTCTGCGACATTATTTTTGCTGCACATCAACGACCTGCTACAGCTTGGTGCAATCGGATACGCAGATGACAGCACAGTCGCAAAAAGATACCTGTCCAGTGCAAGAGCCAGCAGAGAAGATACTGCTACTCTTAGAGAGGCCATGGTGGAGCGAATAAATTTGACCCTAAATCTCGTCTCCCAGTGCGGTGACGTCAATCTGGTCAAATTCAATGCTCTGAAAACACAGGTGTCTCTTTACTGCAAAAAGGAGCTAGTTCCAGTTGTCTCCCACTTTCCGGGTTGCATCTGTAGCAGTTACTGACTGCCTAGTTTGTACAAAGCACAAGTCCGTTCCTGTATGGAGTATTGCAGTCACTTGTGGGATGGCTCAGCAAAATACCAGCTTGTTGCACTTGACTCGGTGGAACGCAGAGCTAAAAGGCTTATAGGCGACGAGACGTTGGCAGCTTCGCTTCACAGCCTAGCTCATCGGCGTAATGTTGCCTGCCTGTCGGTCTTCTACAGACTGTACTTCGGTGAGTGTGCGCAGGAGCTCCACGACCTGATCCCACCATCACCCTTTTACCACCGGACTAGCAGACATACTGCGGCGTACCATCAGCACTTGGTTGATATCCCGTCGTGTCGTACTAAGCGCTTCTTCTCCACTTTTATTATGCGCACAACCAAAGTCAGGAACTCTCTGCCTGCGTCTGTGTTCCCACCCACATTTAATCCGCCTCCCTTCAAAGCAAGAGTGAACAGGCATCTTCTGGGCACGCTCGTTCCATCATAGATCTCATCCATCGCTTTCCATCAGGCGTGATCGAGGTCAAGAGCAGCAGATCTTTCAAATTACAAAATATGGATTTTTTTTGTTTTGTTCTAATTCCGGACCAGTTTGAACAAGAAAATGCAATTTGTTATCAAATGTAGTATTAATGGGGCAAATAATATGATAAACTCTGAATGCCAGTCAGTTTAAACTCGCACAATCCAACTATGGGTGGATTTCGTCGCTTGAGACAAACCTATTCTATACGTCGAATGGCGATGTTATTATTTTGAAACAAGCTGATGCCCGCGGCTTCGCCCGCACGCAAATTATATACTAAAACATTCCTCTTGAATCACTCTGTCTATTAAGGCTGGGGTATCTGCTAAATTAGCAACTCTATTTGTGGTGGTCCAAACTTCGTTTGAAATACTGTTAAGTAGTATAAAGTTCTAATCAGTTTGCACTACAAAGTGGTTGTTTCGTCAGTCACTGCGGGCCGAATAGGGCGAAATGAGTGATTTTTATTTAATTGTAGCCTAATAAATCGTTAGATCAAAATGCCAATTGTATACTTAGAAAAAAGTGACAAATATTTGTGTGAAAAAGAAAACTAAAACTTAATGCCTTTTAGAAGTAGTTACGAAATTTCAAAGATAAAATGCTTCGCTTTGAATATTTTTTTAATATAGTAATAATAAAGTTACAATAATTTTAATTGTAACATTTAAAGTTTAGAGTCTAATAAGCAACGTATATTTTTCTTGCACATTTATATTCACTCATCAAAGAGGAGTTACATGGAGAAAATCTCTGGTTAGCAGATACCACCGCCTTAAAGGAACCCGGATCAAAATCCGTTGCGTAAAGATAAAGATAAAGATGCATTTATTAGTATAAACGTGTGTGACATGTGTGTGTGCGTAGTTTTAAAGATCTAAGCATACGACTTTGTTTTATAATATGTAGTAATAGTGATGATGATTTGTTTGCTGTATCAAAAAACCTATGGTACTAACACTAATAACAGTGTAATATTGAAAAAAAGATCACAGTCAAGGATGGTGGTTTAAAAAAAACCTTTTTAGTGCACTCGTCTCGTAATATCTAGGTTACTTATTGGCAATTAATAATGCAAACGCATGGCGGTTACATATTTTTACTCGTGACTTGGGTCAGATCGATAACAGGCATTATTAGTAGTCTTGGAGAGGCACATGTAGGGATATACCTACTTACTTACAGCGCGAATTTCCCCTACATCAAAATATTTTTAGCACTCTAATCGCATGGCCTGATAAACCTCTAAAACCTGATCACTAAACATGCCAATTTATTTATATAAAAAAAGAATAACGTGATTCGGTTGTCTTTCTCGAGACTAATGCACTAAAAGCTAGACAGAGACGCATTTTTATAAAATGTAAGAAAAAATAAACATGTATTTCTTGTTTCAGATCTGGAAAGAAAGTGTGAGACTGCAAAAGGGTACTTACTATTGATAAACGTATTACAATATTCTAAGTCATTATTGTTTATAATTATCTAAATGAATTATATAATAAACACGGAATACGACTTAATTTACTAGTTATTTCAATTCAATATCCGTTTGGTCTAGTGGAAGCGAGGTCAAGAGATCGGGACCCTTACTGGTAATTATCAGGGTTCGAGATAAGAGGTGATCGGACATATAAACAATAATAGCTGTGCATCAAGGGTGCACGTAAGTAAATAATAATATTATTGAACTGGAAAGGCCTCTGCTCGTGTAGGGAAGGAATCTAATGCGCTGCGGTCAAAGGTACTAAGGTCCTACTCTCTAACACTTCCTCCATAATTCGGATCTATCCGTCTATCTCGCGCGATAAGTGCGAGTGAGAGAGGGATAGATCCGAATTACGGACGAAGCGTTAGGGAGTAGGGCCTCTGTAGTGTGGGAGACGTGTTATTCTACTAATTATCAATACTTTTTAGGATATTAGGTTTATATTTTTTATTATTTTCAATACTTTAATCTCCCGTCCGTCACTAAATCTCTAGGAGATTTATGTCAATTGTTTAACTATTGTGTTTACTAATTAGTTGTAAATACGTTCTTTCGTAATGTATCTGAAGTCTGTTTCCCTGACATTGGTTTCGATTCTGTTGTGCACAAATTAAACCTAATTTAGACTATTGCTATCTTTTACTAAAAGGCAGTGCGAGAAAAGGACGGCTATAGCTATGAACCAAGTTAGAGATGTCAAACTAGTTTATGCCTTGCGCTTCACCGTGTTATTAGCCGACATGTTTTTACCTGCACCCTTCATTTGTATAGAAATAATAGTTGCAACTAAATTTGCAGCTCTAAATTACGTTCGTCTCTTTCTCGTTGTATTAGAGAGAAAAAGATAGCAATAGCTTAAATTAAGTTTAGTTTGTGCACAACATAGAATCGACACCAATACATTGTTTTAATTGCCTTCTCTACTTTCTTTATTATAATTTAAATTTATTAAGTTGCCAGTATTAATTAGCGGCCAGGATGATGTATTACCATCATTGAACCTCTACAGTACCTAGTAGAAAAACACCGTGGTTTTAGTCATTATGAGTCTGATAGACCCCTTTTTTTTTTTTTTCGGATTGGAAATCATCAAATAACCCCTCCCGCTCTGGGCGGAGCAGGAGGGAGTGTCAGACTTTTACTGACTAAAACCCATCCATGTTCCTTCATCGCCCTTTGTGTTCCGGGGCCACGGTATCTCTTTCGAATAGTCCCGCAACCCCGGCAGGCATCGGTCCATACGGACCCCTTCCTTTTTGCTGACTCTCTTTGAGGCGCGCGTGGAACACGAACGCGCCGTCGACACGGCCTGTCGTCATGAGACGGACGGACGGCGAGCTAGCCCATAGCTCACCGTCCACAGGCCCGCGCCTACGGTGGCCGGGGGCCACGTGGTGGTGGCCCCCGACGCCCGGGGCGTCTCCCGCGGCGGCCGGGACGTTGAGAGGTTCTCTCCCTCTCACGTTCCGCCACCTCCTTCTCTAGCATTACTGCTTCGCAGAAGGAGGTGACGGCGTCCCATTCCGTCTCGCTCCGGACCATGGCTTGCACCAGGGCCGGACGCGAGAGGTCGCCGCCGGTCTGATAGACCCCTTCGCCTACCACAGGGAGGAGGATTTGCAAACGCGGAAATATGGAATCGGCAAAGTTAGACTACATTTACCTAACCTTAAAGAAAGTGAGTAACATGATCTGTTACCTCGAAATAATAAATCATAACTCCTTTATCCCGGGATTTACTAATTTATTCAAAATTCAATAAATAATTCGTGATTCTTAAATCTCGGAAAAAAAAATTCATGATGCTCATTCTGGGACTTCAGAAGCCTGTATTAGTCAGTCTATGGTACGCACAACGACCAATCAAAGCTATACAAAACCAGAATTGGCGCAAGTTTTAAGTAAGTTACTTACACTAACAAAAATGTTATTAGTACTTAAATATGTATATTTTAGGTTACGGTATTATTTACCTAAGGGTCTTTGTTACCTGAAATAAATCTTTTATTATTATTGTACGGGAAATTTATACAAAGCGAGGCCATTTTATTCTAGAAATGTATATGGGCTGTACCTATCTCATTATCTGTAATATAGACAGTTGAAATTTCTGTGAACATTTCTGTTCTGTTGCCGCTATAACAACAAATAATAAAAAATCGATGGCAATAGGGTCGTCCCATATTATAAGGGATTTAAAACAACTGTCTTAATGAGGGTGGGGTGTACTATTATTACACTTCTACCTAACCCTTCGGCGATTACAGGCGTGATATTACGATGAAGTTATTTTAACATTTTTTGGATGAGTTATGCAAGTTATTTCATTTAATTATTGTTTCTAAAAGCCCAGAAGGACTCAACGTCACGACAATGCTACGTCAAACAATTAAACTCAATTTTACTCAATGGGGAAGGCTGGTCAAAGCTGATTGTAGGTGGCGTGTCCATAGCTTAGTCCCAATCTGTCCAATGAGGACAAGCTATTTAAATTTAAAATGACATTAACAGATTTTCAAAATTTCAACCAATGACGATGTTTGGTACAAGCTATGCTAGCGCCATTAGTTCCACAGTTGCCATCCCCATTGAATTAACAGAAAACGGTCTTGGAACGTAATTTTTCTTCGGTGGCCGTTTTATTGCAGAGGAGTGTATTGAGTGAGATAGGTACTATCGAGGACACTCCCGCCTGACCACCACTAAGC
This sequence comes from Xestia xanthographa, assembly GCA_905147715.2. Taxonomy (NCBI): domain Eukaryota; kingdom Metazoa; phylum Arthropoda; class Insecta; order Lepidoptera; family Noctuidae; genus Xestia; species Xestia xanthographa. The sequence goes on from LR990655.1 coordinate 9,688,338, forward strand.
TCATTGCACTCGCAACATAGAAACGCTCTCTAGCCCCGCCCCGTTGACTTTGTATAGAAATAATGAATGAAAAGATACCGAATCGGCCGAGCGCACTGACGATGCACGCCCAACGAGAGATATTGTTATTTTGCGCGCCAAAGTTGACGCTTTCCTAATAGGCCCAAACTTTAAGGGGGCCTGGCTCGGCGCCTCCGCATGATTTATGCGAAAAAAAATTTAAACTGGTCAGGCGGAAAAGACCCCGATAGTACCTGTGTGAGACTGCACAAACAGACTCACGATGTCCGCGATTACGCGGAGCCCTAATCACAATATATTTGTCCAATTGACAAAGGAAAAACAACTATTCAATACACTTACCATCACGCTGGCACCGGTGATGTGACGTAGTCCTGGTCACGTCTTATCTGGGTGGGGTGTAAGTATATCTGTGGTGTGTGTGGTGTATGTATAGTTATGTAAGATTCGACGGTAACCAAAGACGCCCACAGCGCGCACCGTCGACTCCAGGATCAAACCTTCAGATCCCACACGTGGCACCTTTCACCAATGTCCAACTGAATTTTATCCCGGTTGCTAACCCAATCGGGGATGTAAATTAGTCCAGCACTGAATTTAGGAATTTACGGCGTTCAAAGACACAAAAGGCCGTCTACATAACCAACAAATTACTCGCGGTCAAGACCCAAAATGGCGAGATTTCTCAATTTTCACTCAATTATCAACAAAATATCAAACACCGAACAGGATTGTATCGGATTAACAATAACTCAAAGTTTTCAAACAATAATTACACGACAGCCGCGTGCATCAAAATTACAAGCACGGAGCGACCATTATTCAACCAAAATTGCACTGACAAGCAAACGTCATCGCACAGATTCGCACAGACAACGAAACGTAATCTGTCAAACGTCAAAAAGGTGCGTTCAAAAACTTGGTGGATGAAACATCTATCCCCCCCGGACGGGCCGTCCCGTCCGCTAATCAATTGGCAGTCTTGACAAGGTTGCGACCGCTCTCTTCATAACCGATCCATCCACTAAAACCTCAGCAAAACGAGGTACCCCGTCGGTGCCAGCCACCAAATTGAGAATGCGCCCCCGGCGCCAATACAGAGGCTTAAGGTTGGCATCCTTAATAAGGACGAGGTCTCCTATCTTGGGCGGATGAGTTTTATCAGTCCACTTGACGCGCTGCTGGAGGATGTGCAGATACTCTAAGCTCCAACGCTTCCAAAAGCTCTGAGTGAGCTGTTGCACCAACTGAAACCGCGATAGCCGATTTTGGCTCACATCAACAAAAGGGTACTCAGGCAGAGCGACAAGTGGCTGTCCAATCAAGAAATGGCCCGGGGGTAGAGCCTCCAAATCGTTAGGGTCCGAAGAGAGCGGGCACATTGGACGCGAATTTAGTACCGCTTCAATGCGACAAAATACCGTAGCTAATTCCTCAAAGGTGAGAACGGTGTCTCCCAACAATCTCCGCCAGAGTCCCTTTGCCGCTTTCACCGCGGCCTCAAAAATACCCCCCCAATGGGGGCAGGCTGGCGGGTCAAACAACCAAGTGACCCCTCGACGGGCCAATTTGTTACCAATGTCAACCTGGCTCTCATTAAGAAAGTCATACACTTCTTTCAAATAGTTACTTGTACCCTTGTAGTTGGTACCGCAATCAGACCTGATCAGAGAAGGTAACCCACGGCGAGACGTAAATCTATCCAAAGTTGCCACAAAGGCCTCCGTCGAGAGGGAGGATACCAGCTCCAAGTGCACTGCCTTAGTTGACAGGCAGACAAATACGCACAAATAAGCCTTGACAATTTTACTATTGCGAAGGGTAGACGTCTTTATCGAAAAGGGACCAGCAAAGTCCGTTCCTACGCCTGCAAAGGGCCTCGCCTCATTGACACGATCAGCAGGCAAGTCTCCCATCTGGGGCTGCATCGTTGGGGCCTTAGTCCGATAGCACGGTATGCAACGGAAGACGATGCTACGAATGGTACGACGAGCCGACAAAATCCAAAACTCTCGCTGCAGAATGGCCAACAGCGCATTGCAACCGGCGTGCGAGTTCTTAATGTGACGATCAGTCACCAACAATTTAATCAAATGGCCCGCCTTGGGTAACAAAAGGGGGTGACGGACCCCATAAGGAAGGCTAGAGTGCCTCAACCGTCCTCCAACACGCAAAAGACCCGTTTCATCCAAAAAGGGGTTCAACTTACTAACGGCTCCCGACAACTTAACTCTACCGGACTTCAAGGTCTCGATCTCCTTCTCAAAGTGTACGGCCTGCACAGAGCGAACCCACAGGAGGAGTGACTCCTGTTGCTCTTGAGGAGAGAGAACCGGTGACAGGCGCTTGTCCCCTGGATTCCTAGCATTGTGACCAAAACGCCTGATCCACGAGGTAACGTTCAACAATTTGTCGAGGGAGCTGTATCGATTCAACAAAATATCAGGATCAAACGGAGGGTCCTTCGTCCCAACAGCGAGCACCTTAAGCCCGGGCAAAGGATCCGACATCAAAATTGGCGTTCGAGGCCAATCATCCTCGGGGCGAGTCAGCCAATCCGGTGCACCTTGTGTGCACAATTGTGCACCCCCTTTGGTGGGGACCAAAGGGGGTGCACAATCAGGCGGGGGGCCATGCACCCACGTGAGGCTACGTCGCCGGGGTTCAAGTCTCCAGGCACGTGCCTCCAAATCAAAGGCGTTTCGGAATTTTGTATCTGTGACACTCGGTTCGCCACAAAGACCTCCAAGGAGTGGACGGACGTCTTCAACCAGCACAAAACTTTTTGACTGTCCGTCCAGGCGTAAGAATTCCGAATGTTCACAGATCCACCTAAAGTTTGAGCAACGTGATTCAAGAGACGCACAAGAAGCGCCGCCCCTGACAACTCTAGCTTAGGGATGGTCAATGCCGTCCGGAGGGGGGCCACCTTGCTCTTGGCCATGATCAGTGACAACTTCACCTGGCCTGTCGCGCTGACGGTGCGCAGATAAACAACAGCTGCATAACCGTGCGAAGATGCGTCACAAAACCCATGAAGGGTAGCAGTATAGTTCCCAGGGGGGAGGATAGCGCGTGGTAACGCGACCTCGTTGACCGCAGGAAGTGCGGATACAAATTGGAGCCAATCTTCCAAAAGGGTTTCCTGAAGTGGCTCATCCCAACCAAGTTCCGCGGTCCAAAGGCGCTGGAGAAAACATTTCGCCCAAAACAATACCGGGCATATCCAACCATTCGGGTCAAAGGTTCTCGCGACAGTAGACAATACCAGTCGTTTAGTCCAAGTGTGTGGTGACACCAAATCGACATCATACGTAAACGTGTCTTGGACTGGTCGGTACTGAACGCCGAGAACGGCCAACATAGCAGGGTTGTCAGCATTTTCAAACAAATGAGGATCCTGCTTATGATCCTCTTCCACATCTTCCAACAGTGCTGGCGAGTTGGACACCCACTTACGCAACTCATAGCCAGCGGAATCCAAAATTTGAACCAACTCGTCACGCAACAGGATAGCTTCCTCAACCGTGGAAGCCCCAGTGCAGACGTCATCAACATACAAGTCCGTTTTCAAGATGGCGGACGCCCGAGGGAACCTCAAGCGTTCTCGGTCCGCGAGCTCCCAAAGCGAACGAATAGCAACAAAAGGGCTCGATCGAAGGCCGTACGTATTCGTGTTGAGCTCATAAACAACCATGGGGTCCCGGGGATTCTCTCGCCACAGGATCAACTGATAACGTCTGTCATCCCGGTGAATAACCGTTTGCCGGAACATCATTTTGATGTCAGCCACAAAGACTACTTGATGACGACGAAAAGACGTGATGACATCACAAAGGTCCCTCAACAATTAGTGCAAGCAATCATTCAAAGAGACACCAGAGGAAGTCCGCGCAGACCCATCAAACACTGTGCGCAGCTTACCGGTGGATGCCTTGAGGACCGCGTGATGCGGCAGAAAGTAATGCTCAACTGAGCGCCAATCCAAATTTGACACCGACATGTGTCCCAAGTCTGCGTACTCACGCATGAAATCTAAATATTTCTGCCGCAGCACCGGATCCCTGGCCATACGGCGCTCCATCGCCAACAATCTCTTCTCGGCCATAGGTCTGGACTCGCCGAGAGGTGGTCGAACCGCAACAAAAGGCAACCGTGTTACGAGCCGACCGGAACGGAGTCGACCTGTGTTGTTCTGATAGAACAACTCGCACTCCTCATGTTCCGGGTTCAAGCGGGCCACTTGCGGTGGCTCCTCAACCTCCCAAAACCTCTGAACAGCGTCAGAGAGAGCGGAGCCACACGCCAACGCAAAATCAGGCTCAGGTGGAGGGGGAGCCTTCAACACTGGGCCCATCACCGCAAAGCCAAAGATGGTCGAGACAGCCACCAAACCGTTCGGCTGCAAGACTTTCATATTACCCAACAATATTCTCCCTAGTACATCGGAACCCAATATCAAATGAGTTGTATTAGGGGAATCAAACCGGCGGTCAGCCAAATCCAGGCCTGACGTCAACCGGACACTATCAGGCGACAGCTGACGTTGGGGATGACAGCCCAAAATACTCGTCAGAACAATGGCCGAAGGAAAAAACTTAGGGTCCAAACAACTCACAGGAGTGAGCCCAAATAAGGTTTGTCCCTCAACAGTCGGGATAGGTGTTTCGCCTATTCCATTAATCGTGCCTGAAAAGGCACGGACATCCAGGCTCACCCGACCCGCTAACCAAGACGACAAAAGGCAACCCTGGGCTCCCGTGTCCAAAATGGCACGGACCACAACAGAGTCCCCCGTGGGTCCCCAGACCCTGACCGATGCCGTTGGCAACAAAACCGTGTCGATCTGGGGAGGTACGTTAGCGGGACAGGCGCCAATTTCCTAGTAATGCCTGGGCGGCGACCGATCGCCGCATCCAGGCTGGGGTCTATCCCGATGAGGATAGTTGTCAAACTCCTCATCCGCGCGATGTCCCGAGCCGCGCGCCATCGCTGGAGGGCATATCTCACTTGACGCCTGAGTGGCGGGGGGCGCGTCTCCAAACGGGGACGTTCCGCCAACGGAGGGGAGGGAAGGCGGTGCTGGTCTGGCCAACGTCGCCTACCAGCAGCTGCATAGTCGCCTTCACGAGGGGAGGTCAATCGGCGGTCGCGCGGCTCCCGATCAACTGGCGCGGGGGGTGGAGTGCGGCGGTCAAAGTTGCAGGCCCCTCCTCGACTCTGATCCGGCGAGCGAGAAGCCCGGTGCTCATCTCCATCATACCCCCCCCTGCGCGAACCCCCATCAGAGGCTGGTCTGACAGAGCGGTTCGCGTTGGCGCACAAAACTTCAAGATGTGAGCCCCTACAAATTGAACAAGGGCGGGGGTTGGGGCAATCCCGATGAAAATGATTCCCCAAACACGAAAAGCACAGACGGCGTGCATTGGCAACTCGGCGGCGGGCACTCACGTGCAACTCCAAGAAAGCCGCGCAAGTTGGTACGCCATGTCCCGTGGCCTTACAATAGCCGCAAACAAGATTACTCTGGGTGCCACCAAAACGGGGGGCAGGGCGGCTATCACCAGGCCCGACAGTCCCAGTCCGTCCCTGGGCCCTCGGCCGAGAGGGCGGTTGGCTTAACCCCGTGGCACCACGAGCGTTGTCGAGGAAACGACACTCATTCTCCAAAAATTTGACGAGGTCTTCAAAGGGGGGAAGATGGGTGGCACTATCCCCACCATACTTCTGCTCAAAACGGGACCTCAAATCTGAAGGAAGCCGCTGCAACACTAAGTGTACCAAAAAATAGGACCAATAGTCCACCGGCAACTCCAATCGTTTCAAGGCGTTGGTTGCTGCGAGCAACGGATTCAAAAGGTCAGCACGCAACGCTGACATTCTGGTGATGGCCGGCAACCCCAAGATCTGGTCAATATGGACATCAGCCAGGCAACGTTTGTTCTGGTACCGTCGGGATAGAAGTTCCAGAGCAGTGGGATAGGCCGAGTCGGTCACCGGCAAGTGCTGCACCAAGGCTCGAGCCTCACCTCCTAGGGCTGACAACAAATAAGCCAACTTCTGGGCCGGTCGGAGGTCAGAGCGCGCATCAACCAAACTGTCAAACAGGTTCCTGAAGCTTAACCAATGGTCCAAGTGACCGTCAAAATGTCGCAGCTCCAGGGTAGGCAGTCTACCCAAAAGTCCAGGGCCTGCAACAACAGAGGTCTCTGTTTTGACCTGGGCAGGGTCCCGACTCTTCAAAATTTCCCTGGCGCGCATACTTATTATGTCACCCAGGTTCAACATCTGGTCATAATCCGCAACAACCTTATCACGGGCTGCTTGACCCAATGTTTCCAGGTCCAAGTCCAAAATCACTTCATTGAAGCGAGCAAACAAAGTGTCAACCGCACTCAATCTCGCATTCAACTGCTCATACCGGGCAAGCGTGGCCTCTTCCAGGTCTCGACGCTCAGCGGTCGCAGCAGCTGAAGCAAACCATCTTAGCTGTGAGGTCAATCCACCAATGGCTTGGTTTACAGCTTTCAATGAAGCCATTGGGACAAATATCAAATAAACAAATTAAATTCAATTAAATAATCAACGGGAATAATTTTCCCGGACCCAACTACAATTTAAACCAAATAATAAAACTTAGTTTGAATTATTACAAGTTCAAATCCGACCCTGTACAAGCAATACCTTGTTTATACAATAACAAATTAAAGTACAAACCACAAGGGACACTACATATCATAATATATTATGTCAAACAATCTATGTTTAATTTGAGTCAGGCCGACGGCAACAAATCAGACTTCTCAATACTTTTAACTCGACAATAAGTGGTGAATTTAACAATTCAACCACGCTCTGCTACCAGTTGTGTGAGACTGCACAAACAGACTCACGATGTCCGCGATTACGCGGAGCCCTAATCACAATATATTTGTCCAATTGACAAAGGAAAAACAACTATTCAATACACTTACCATCACGCTGGCACCGGTGATGTGACGTAGTCCTGGTCACGTCTTATCTGGGTGGGGTGTAAGTATATCTGTGGTGTGTGTGGTGTATGTATAGTTATGTAAGATTCGACGGTAACCAAAGACGCCCACAGCGCGCACCGTCGACTCCAGGATCAAACCTTCAGATCCCACACGTGGCACCTTTCACCAATGTCCAACTGAATTTTATCCCGGTTGCTAACCCAATCGGGGATGTAAATTAGTCCAGCACTGAATTTAGGAATTTACGGCGTTCAAAGACACAAAAGGCCGTCTACATAACCAACAAATTACTCGCGGTCAAGACCCAAAATGGCGAGATTTCTCAATTTTCACTCAATTATCAACAAAATATCAAACACCGAACAGGATTGCATCGGATTAACAATAACTCAAAGTTTTCAAACAATAATTACACGACAGCCGCGTGCATCAAAATTACAAGCACGGAGCGACCATTATTCAACCAAAATTGCACTGACAAGCAAACGTCATCGCACAGATTCGCACAGACAACGAAACGTAATCTGTCAAACGTCAAAAAGGTGCGTTCAAAAACTTGGTGGATGAAACAGTACCAAAGTAAAATATCTTACGAACAGGTTGTCATAAACAGATAGTAAGTAAGATGACACTAAGGTTATCGATGAGGAAAACTGATGTCAATCAAAGTAGGTTTTGTCAGGGAGGTAAACCCCACTTTTTTATTCTGTGAACTTCATTTAGGTAAAGGTAGGTAAATATAGGGTGACTGGTAATTAGTGACCGATACATAAACACGTGATTGTATTCATGATAACAAACAACTTTCCCAAAGAAACATTTTTTTTTATCATGGTTCACTTTTATCAGAATAACACAATAGCCGTATGAAATTAGCGCGTGCGCGTGCTTGTGACCTATCAGTTGTTAGCCGCGTGACGCCGTTCTGTCTCATTACTATCGTACCGTGCAATAGTGGGCAGGCAGAGCACCCGCGCGGCTCGCAAGCCCGCTCCGTTAAGGCCTGGATACAACACCACGGCGCACTGGCTTGGCTACGGTGCGCCCGCCTGGCAGTTAATACAAAGGGTTAGAGTACACTTTTAAATCGATGGTTGCTGCCGTGAGCCGCCGCACACGGCACCGCACCGCGGCAGGTCGCCGCGCCCGCCGTGGCGATGTGTACGGGTCCTACTAAGCGGCGCCCGCGCCACAGCACGGCTGCCACGTGCCGTATGCCTAAACATGTAGGTACCTACACTGCTTACGTACACGTAAGCAGTGTAGGTACCTACATGTTTAGGTTGCTGTTAAATTAAAAAAATAATATCCAATGTCAACAAACACTGAGTATACTTAAAAAAAAATGTTTCTTTTTGAAAGTTGTTTGTTATCATGAGTACAATTACGTTAAGAATGAGTCACTAATTACCAGTCACCCTATAAAGGGTGTAAAACACCTCTTAACGAAAACGAAAGGCACTTATTCTCCACGTCATTGCGATCATTTTTTTGTTCTACACCATACCTGGGAACTTTCTAGTTAAGGAGATATTAGGGGCCAAAGTTCCAACTTTTTGACAAGTTTTTTTTTAATGCAAGTTTTTAATGTAAGATTTTTACTTTAAACACCTTCACGACCCCCGTACTATTTAATCCACCCATCAGCACAATGTTTTGAGTGCGTTACATTGAGTTCTACCACAAAACATGATTTTTAACCCCAAAAAAAAAGTCGTCTCCCAGCAATAATTTTTGCGTAACGTTACTTAGTTTGATGTACAGAATGCTTGGTTGACGGCTTCGTGATGAGGTCTTTTACACCCTGTATATTAGTGTAATGTCGGAATTTAGCTGAACATCTTTCAGAATAGGTTTCATGGAATGGTAAAATAAAATCATAAAGGTAATTGATAAATTCAAAATATTTATTTTCTAATTATAAAATAGTAGGAACATAAGAAAAAGCTGTTATTGCTAGGTTTAAGCGAACAATTACAATACATCTCTTTTAGAATTAATACTGAGTTATATCTAAAGTAACAATACAAACAAAGCACGTAAGTTTAGCTTTCTAACGAATTATATTCTCCTCATTCGGGAGCAAGCTTCTCAAAATCTGGCCAACAAGATAATGTTAACATTGCCCACGAAATTTGACTTACAACAACATAAATTATTTTTAAAAAGGCCCAACTACTGCCCTGCATTGTAAAAAATCTTAATAATAATATCTAGGTACTTAAAATAAATGCAAAATATCATTCAATACTAAGAGACATCTACCACTTGGCAACAGATATAATGAACAGTGGTAAAAGTAGGTACACTTGGCAAGTTCGTTTTCACATGACTGCGCTTATCAAAGCTCTGACATCACTGACTGAGGTTAACAGTAACTACAATAATTATTATAAAGTACGAATTCTCGGATAAGCAAGTCATGGTTAGCGAAATAAATTATCAATTTATCGTATACCTACTTACAGTGCCTACTCTTGCTATCTCAATTTAAGAAACTGTTAACGTAACAACGTATTCTTAACACATCTATTTCTAAAGTAAAGCTGGGTTTGATAAAACTAAACACAATTCTAACAATACAAACAAATACGTTAATTGTCGTGACAGCTAACAGCTAGAGAGTGTTTAAAAGACATTATAGCATTTAAAGGCCACACTTTTTTCCTCTTGTTCTCATTAATACAAATTTTATTTCATCTCCAAGGCCGGTGACTACCTGTCAGTCAAAGGCTATTGGCAGTTGACAGTGACGCGGACGGGGGATAAGAAACAAGTTTAGTGTGCCTTAATCTTAATTACATTGGCAGTGCAATGTGCTGGTGTACTTGGCAGGCTCATTCTGGTATGTCACTGAGTCGGATGCCCCCGGGTCGTCGGTACATGCGCTCTTGAAGGGGGAGCTCTCCGACGAGGAATCGCTCCAGGGCTTTGTTGGCCATGCGAGAGTGACCGGAGCTGCGGAACGCGGTGCTCGCGTCGTGGCCGGCGTACTCGAACATTATGTCCGCTCCGCCAGGGTGCTGTAACAACAAGAAAAAAAATTATAGCTTCTATTGTATATGAAAAAGTTCTAGTAATAGTCGTAAGAGATTAGATTTCAGCGTTGGAAAAGTTAAATTGAAAGGGAATTATTGCTTGCTCAAATGTTTTGAACTTACCTCATCAAAGAAAGTAGTAATGTCGTATACTCGATCGTATATGACCACCCAGCAATCTTGCGGCGAGTCGTGAAGCCTGACTTCCGCGAGGGTGATCGTGCGATCTTTGGCCTCCGGTGCTCCCGGGACGATCTGGTCTTCCCACTGGCTGGGCTTGGCCTCCACCGACCAAGGGTTCACAAAGCGCAGCGCTGCCATGGTCAACGCCATCAGATCTATTTCAGATTGTTCCTGCTGTACCGGCAGAGATGCCGAAAGGCTCATCTCATGAGGGGTCTGAACAGTTGCCATCTTAATTCTTCTCAAAATTTATTCTTCTCAATAAACTCTTCTGCTTATCTCTTCTTGTCTTACAGACACGTCAGGTCGTTCAGGTGATCTAGACTCGATTGATTAATCGACCGCTTGTCACTCTGTGAAGGAATTATGAAACCATATTAGTGCCCGCATTTCATTCACTGTTAGGGGTGTCAAACATAGCGTGTCATTTTCTAAACAGTTCTTAGTGTTTGTTACAAAAGTTGTTAAAGGTCTGGGTGGTGCTATATTGTAGATAAATATTGAGTTTTTTTTTATTGCTTATTTATCTATTGTGGCTGTCGAACTAAACTACCGTTGGACTTGCGCCAGCCCTGGGCGAAAGCAGCAGAGCGTGAATAGTTAAAATACGATACCGTTAACTGGGATCGTTTTACACGTCTAGACAACCACCACCAAAGTATTGGCAACACTTTCCTATATAAAGTAAAACAAGGCAGTTCACTGTTTAATTGTCATACGCCAGTATCTTTGAACGAGTTATCGCGACACTGAGGTGACCCCTAACTTTTTAAAACAGCCGATAAAGAAGGCTTTTATCAAATGAAGTTTTGGCAATAACGATCGGCAGAGGCAAGTTATCTCTCGCACTTGACGCAAACGTAAATAAATTCATTGATAAAAAACTGACTGTCGTTAACCTCTATAATTATTCAAAAGGTTTTAACGAATAATTATATAATTTAGAATTATAGTATTAGAAAAGGAAAACTTTTGAATTTACAGTCAAAATTAGATTATATCATTTTTTTTTAATTTTGTTTAATTTTATTCCAGGATTTTTTACCCGACTCTACATATTTATGCTTGGGAACGTAAACTGCATTATTTTCAAAACAAATAATATTTACCTTTTAATCACTGCACTCGATCTGAAGGACTCTGGGTTATCTCTGTTGATGCTCGAATCGCGGAGAATGACTGTCACACCAATTGTCACTATGCCACAGTTGTTCGTATTTCAGGTTATTATTAATCACGATAGTAGGATAATGCATGAGAGCGTAGAACATTGCCACAAAACTAATATACTCTTGTCATCGATTACTTGCGATTAGTGAATGAGTTGTTCGTCGCGGCCGCGTAGCTTATATAGCGGTCGGGCACGCGCCGCGCGCCGTCTGATGTAACTAGGGGCTATCTTGCGCGCGCGCACGGGCCGCGTCCGCACGCCTTCAGCGGTGTCGTGTGCTGCCAACACCTTTGGTGAAGTTATCAGTACCAACAGCCTCAGATATTAATCTGACCTCAAGTTATGCTTGAAATTGTACACAAATATTGAGTTATTAAGTAATTTTTTGGATGATGAATTTTTGTTGTTATTATATGATGCCAAGCCTTCTCGGCTTTTTTCGGCCAACTATGTTGGGGTCAGTCTCTAGTCTTATCGGACTCTGCTGAATATCAGTATTTTACATGGAGAAACAGCATAACTGACTTCCACAACTTAGTTACCTCTGGGTAATACGGTAATAATGATTCCTTTGGTTAGACTAGTTGTCAGACTTTTGGGCTATCTGTTGCTCATCCGTAGATCGGCCTCAGCAAGTTTAACGTAATCGATCGAACCTTGCGAATAGTTTTACTTAGACTAGCCCCTTTTGTGGTTGCAAATACAATTATTAATGATTTAACATAATCTTTCCTACAGGAACCTGTCATTTATTAACATAATAAAGATAGCATTCTTCTATTCCTTCATGAGTTTAGGGTGAAATTTAATAACCTCATTCATATTCATGCTCTATTGCGATCGAATTCTATTATTGTATTAAGATGGAAAGCTGTACTGTGACGTAGTTGTAGGGCGGTGAATGAACCTCCGTCACCCATCGTACGACACCCACAAACAACCAAATTCACGTCATTCCCTTATCAATCGTCAGATATTGCAGCGTATTTCTTTAACTAAACAAACGTGTGACCCAAATTCCGTGAGATGTTATTATTTTGATATATTCATGACGCGAGTGCTTCCTTGCCCCTTCCCTCATCTTTACATTAATCATAATATTATTATGCATGCATATCCATTAACTGATTAGATAGTTTCCCTGATGTGACAGGCCGCAAGTTGCTGATTACAGGGCTATGGAATGACTTCCATCTGCTCATGAGAATGGTTTGTTTATGGATTAACATTTTTAATTTATCGTGTATATTTGTAAATATAATTACTCTGACAGTCCTGACAGTCAGGCGGGGTCGCGGCAGGCCACGAAGGAGATGGCCATGGCATGGCGGGGTAAACTGGACATGTTCCGTCAGAACTACAAGGAGAACGCACGGGAAAATGGAAAGAGTGGAGGGAGGCCTTTGCCCTGGAGTGGGACAGAACAGGATAAAGGAAAAAAAAATGTGTGTGATGCCTTCTGTGATAGACAATAACGTTGTATTGGAACAAGTGAGGAACACATACAAAAATTGCCTTACATTTCATCCCCACATGTGCATATTCTCATCGTAAGAAGCCTAATAATAATATTCTTTGAAAATCAAGTTCCTGTAATTTATGAAGATTAATATTGGTATCTAACTCACTCAATAACGGTACCTAATAATACACAAAATGCTGAACTAATCGGTAATTCTAGCGATTTAAAAAAAAATATAATAAGTAGGTAGGTACGTAAAGTGACGAACACGTCCACTTGCCATTAGAATACGTCAAAGAAATTATGTAACACTAATGAAAACTGATACTTAAAAAATACGACCTTTCCACATTAAAAATTTACAAGTGCTATAATATTATAAAGGATATATTAACTAAAACCTGATTAAAATAAATCTGCCAGTCTTTGAATTGAAATTACATATTATATGAATAACATAATAGATAGCATCAGATCTGATGAAAACAGTTTTCGCGATTGCGTTTGCGCACGCGTTGACAAAAACATCGGTTATGTGATGTTTTTCAATCAATAAGTAATTATTTTATTCTTTATATACAATGATGCAATATTTGTGACCGATTGCTTGCTTCTTTACGCCTATTCAGCGTTTAGATAATGTTTAAATCAGGTGAAAAAATTAAATACCTAACTAGTACCTAATTGAATGATGTGGGTCAGATTACGGATTCATGCGCATGTCTGGCAGAAAAGTTATCCGATCAAGGTATTTTTTTTCTTGGAGCATAAGATGAAATAATGATGAACCTACTTACAAAAATTGTGCGTAACTTACACAAAGTTTGACAAAATTTGAAAACGATAGGAACTACGTACTTAGCGATATTTTAGGGTTGATTGAGCCCAAATTACGGAGGTTATCGGGGAATCCTTGTGATATGAGTGTCATAAATGATATAGGGATGTAGCACGATATTTGACACTTGTTAAAGGGAGCAATAAAAAATTACATTACGATCGTATTCCCCAAAGGGGTATTAGACAGAGGTATACTCACATTTTCCTATTATCCATTCTATTGCCATAAACTGACACACACACAACAGTTATCTAGACTCAGGGCTGCTCCCGTGAAGTTCCAAAATGGATAAACCTAATGACATTGACACTTACTCACCTTGAGAATCCTGGGAACCCACAAACAGCAGTTGCGAGTGAGACCGCTAGAGCAACTAGGTGAAAACGCGCAGTGAGGGCTATTATATTTTCTTGTTAAACAAGCAGGTCGTTGGCTATTACACTAATAAGGATAATAATAAAATAGCTATCAGCGATAATGTCTTGTTCATGATTAACAAAGAATTCTGTATTTTTTGCGATATTAAGAAAATAATTCCAAAGATTGAGTACTAAGAAAGGGTGTAGGTACGGCTAGCAACGAAAGGCGGTTAACCCTAAATTTGGATGATAAAATTCTCTAAAGAATATCCGCTTTTCAGCTTTTTATTAGTTACTAGCTGACGTCCCGCGGTTTCACCCGCGTAGTTCCCGTTCCCGTGGGAGTACGGGAATAAAATATAGCACTCACGAATCATGTAGCTTTCTAGCAGTGAAACAATTTTTAAAATTGGTTCACTACTTCCGGAGATTAGCCCCTACATACAAACATACAAACTTACAAACATACAAACTTACAAACAAATGTTACCTCTTTATAATATTAGTATAGAAGTATAGACTAGCGGACGTCACGCGGTTTCACCCACGTAGTTCCCGTTCCTGTGGGAGTACGGGGATAAAATATAGCCTATGTTACTCAGCGTGAATGTAGCTTTTTAATGGTGAAAGAATTTTTGAATTCGGCGCAGTAGTTTTTGAGTTAATCATTACAAACATACACACACACAAAAATACAAATCTTTCCTCTTTATAATGTTAGTGTAGATTTGTAAATTATAAATTATAACGTATGAATTACTTTTCCGGTTTGTGAATTACCTACTTATAGTTTTTCGGTTTTCTACAGAAAGATAAAAAAATAACATTCAGTTAACTTTGATGACTGTAATACCTACTTAGGTACTTGTCATAAATGGTTTGACCTGTCTTTTCCGATGATTTCATAACAATGGACACAATTAGAGTCTTGAATGACGTGAAGTTTTTTTCTTTTATACTATTCGTTTAGCCTACATTAATTAACTACATTATTGTAGTAGTAAATAACGATTCGGAGTATCTACCGATAGAATAAAAATTAAAAGTTGTTATTAGAACAAAAGTGACGCACCACGGTATGAATATATTTTTATACTACACTTGCTTAGTAAGTGTACCAATACTACCCCACTAATAGGCTTGAAAGCTGTTCATTAAACCTTCTCAAAAATCTAGGCAGTTATGTTGTATGGAATTTCATTACTGCCCTGAAAATCAGGGTAGTAATGCATTACTAACGGGTTATGTTTTTGTTTTTTTAAGTCTTGATGACGTCATCATCATCTTCCTGCCCTTATCCCATGTTACTTGGGGTCGGCGCAACACGTTTTTTTATCTTTTCTTTTCTTTTCTTTTCTTTCCTTTTCTTTTCTTTTCTTTTCTTTTCTTTTCTTTTTTTTTCTTTTCTTTGCTCTTCTTTTCTTTTCTTTGCTTTTATTTTCTTTTCTTGCAAGTGTAGTATAAAGCAGTATATATCGCTCGAGGGTAAGTACAGATTACTAAACTCGTGTGGTTCACGGCCCTCCGCTTCGCGTCGGGCCTCAAATGCACACTCGATTAGTAATCTGTGCCTTACTCCCCTTGGTGAATAAATAGCTATTGTCCATCTGTAGAGTTCCGTACCCGAAGGGTAACCAATGGGACCCTATTACTAAGCCTCCAGAAGCAGCTTCTGCTGTCCGTCCGTCTGTGTGTCAGCGAGCTGGGGCCCTACTCTCTCACGTCCGTCTGTCTATCCGTCTCTCTCCCTCGCACTCATCTGCAGACGTGCGCAAGAGAGACGGATATAGATGGACGGACGGACGGACGTTAGAGAGTAGGGCCTCTGTATCTCATGATCCGTAATAGGTAGACAGTTGAATTTTTTACAGAATCTGTATTTCTGTTGCCGACTTGCCGCTATAACAACAAATAAATTAAAAATTAAAGGGTGCTCCCCTACTACGATCCTACGGAACCGACTCGTGAATCCGACTCGCACTTGGCCGGTTTTTTAAAGTAGAGATTCAGGTCATCTAATTGACTGCCCAGGTTCATCACCTAACCTCTCTATATCCTGTGTTAGACGAGGCAATGAATTGTTTACTTCATACAACTTTCAAAGGGTCTATTTTGTCTATTGTTTTAATAAACAGAGTACCTATTAAGAAGGTAGATGTGTGCCAAGAATCTCTTCTCCTCCTTTAGTAGATAACGTAAACTATAAGGTCTACATAGTCTTGGTTTAACTTTTTAAAACTTTCTCGGCTATCGGCTTATGTATATCAAATGAATAGCATGACTAGCAAAATTTAAGCACATTTCTGTATAAAAATTAATAATTCTAAGTAACCACTATTAAAAATGCTTAGTCAATTTCCTCAAAAGACAAAGCACATACCATTTTTATAATAAAACTAGCTTCTGTCCGCGGCCTCGCGCGCGTCCTAATCAAATAACCCATAAAAACCGGCCAAGTGCGAGTCGGACTCGCGCACAAAGGTTTCCGTACCATTTTTAACCTACTTCAAAAAGGAGGAGGTTCTCAATTCGATTGGTATTTTTTCTATACTACAATAGTCAAAACGACAACGCGGTCCTTAAATATAAATTTTATTTTAATTTTATTTATTACTAGCTGACCCACGCAACTTCGTCTGCGTCACATTAAGAGAGAAAAAGCTAACAAAAGAAATACATTTTCCCCGTTTTTGCAACATCTTTCATTTATGCTCCGCTCCTTTTGGTCGTAGCGTGATGTTATATAGCCTATAACCTTCCTCAATAAATGGGCTATCCAACACAAAAATATTTTTTCAATTCCAACCAGTAGTTCCTGACATTAGCGCGTTCAAACAAACAAACAAACAAACTCTTCAGCTTTATAATATCAGTATAGATTTTAAACGGACTAAACAACTAAATATTCTGTGAATATCACAAGCGTCTACCTGTTGCCGTTATTAATATTGAGCAAAAAACGGCAAAAAAATCACGTTTGTTGTATAGGAGCCCCCCTTAAATATTTATTTTATTTTGTTTTTAGTATTTGTTGTTATAGCGACAACAGAAATACATCATCTGTAATAAATTTTTAACTGTCTAGCTTTCACGCTTCATGAGATACAGCCTGCCTGGTGACAGACAGACGGACAGTAGAGTCTTAGTAATAGGGTCCCGTTTTTACCCTTTGGGTACGGAACCCTAAAATATAGCCTACGACCTATTCTCAGAACTACCTACCAAATATGCACAAAAAATTTCATAAAAATCGGTCAAGTCGTTTCCTCAGTAATTAAAAAAAACCGGCCAAGAGCGTGTCGGGCCACGCTCAGTGTAGGGTTCCGTAGTTTCCCGTCCGTCACAATAAGTGGTCCCACTTACGAGTTTAAAGGTGGGTATCCATTAATTATGTAAAAATGCTTGCATATACGAATATACTACAAACAGTCCAGAAATTATTTTGTACAACTTTTTGTCTTTTTTGTACAAAAACTGTTGTTTCCATCAAGTTCAAAATGATTTTCCTAGAAAGTCCTCATAAAGTTCTACTTTTCAGATTTTTTTCATATTTTCTAAACTTATGGTTCAAAAGTTAGTTAGTGGTGGTTAGTTCACATTGTTTTTTACTTTTGGAGCGCTTATTTCCGAAATTATTGACATTATCAAAAAATGATTTTGCGAAACCCCTATTCATTTTTAAATATCTTTCCAACAATATATCACACGTTAGGGTTGAAATTAAAAAAAAAACACTTTCCACTTTACATATAGGGGGGCTACCCTAATAATACATTTTTTTCCAATTTTTATTTTACCACTTTGTCGGCGTGATTGATATACATATTGGTACCAAATTTCAGCTTTCTAGTGCTAACGGTCACAGAGATTAAGCGAGGACGGACGGACGGACAGACATGGCAAAACTATAAGGGTTCCTAGTTGACTACGGAACCCTAAAAAAGTACCTTGATGTACCGTTTTGTGGTTCATAATTGGCTTACATTACATGTGATATTCCCAATGCTGGGATTAATTAATCATTCTGGCCTAGTTAGAGGTCATAATATCTTGGACATGTTGGTGGTGAGTTGGTGACTGGTAAAGTAGACGAACTCTGTGCTGCTGACCCATCTTGTAAGATGGCTGTGTGGCATTATTACAGAACGTTCGTAATAAATGTAAAATAGCGATAGAGATATATGCTCAGTCAGGGCTGTCTTTACCTAGTGTGCAGAGTGTGCGTTGCACACGGGCGGAGCGGTCTTGGGGGCGCCGAGCGCCGCTGGCTACGGAGCCCCACACGGCACTTTCCCAAAAATGTTTTACCCGTGTACAGTGGGCTAAATTTGTCAAATGTTTCCAATTGATATTGAACTTAATATGTTTAGGTATATGAGGACGTAATTAGAATGAAGAAATTTCAAAATTTGGACATTGATGATGTAACATCATGTAACATACATGTTAACATGGGTAGGTTTTGGCTTGTTAGGGTAAACACCAAAACACCCTGTATAATTCTAAATACAGTCAATAACACGTCATGGTATCCAAAACCGACAAATTTCTTTTTCATCTCCAAGCAATAGAGTTTATTATCTATTGGGGAAATTTTACAGTTTGTGGTTACTTGTAGGTACTTTGTACCCATTCCATTTTGACCGCGCTTTCTAGAGGGCGCTAGCTAGGGTAATGTTTGCACACGGGCGCTACATGGGCTAGATACGCCTCGGTGCTCAGTATTGGACGTTCACTGGCTATCCATCTATGACGATAATACTGAAGGTACAAGTTCAAATTAGAATCAATAAGGTATACATTGGTGTCGATTCTGTTGAGCACAAACTAAACTTAATTTAGGCTATTGCTATCTTTTTCTCTCTAATAAAACGAGAAAAAGACTGACATAATTTAGAGCTGTCACATTTTGTTGGAACTAATATTTCTATACAAATAAAGGGTGCACATAAAAACGTGTTGACTAAAAACATGGTGAAGCGCAAGGCATAAACTAGTTTGACATCTCTAGCTTAGTTCATAGCTATAGCCGTCCTTTTCTCACACTGCCTTTTAGTAAACGATAGCAATAGCCTAAATTAAGTTTATTTTGTGCACAACAGAATCGACACCATTATCTTAGTGACGTTCATAGTTAGGTATCTCTACACAATCTCAATGGATATGTTGTAGTTCTAAATGTCTAATGATTCGTAAATTAATGATACATTGTGCGTACCTCGAACAGTCATCCATTCACTTGAATAACATAATCTTCATCAAAATATTATGTGACGTGTCGTGTGTAGAGAATACACCGAACTGACGTCACAAATGTTTTTCATTTAATAATATATGTAAGTAAATAGATCTTGTGATAGTGTTGTCGAACGAGCGGAACGGACTGTTTCTCCCCAGAAAATGAAACATTACGCGATAACAGACTATCGATTCTTGGTATGTTAAGATATTCATGAATCTTAATGAATTATGGACTCCCCCGGTGGTGAACTAAAATTGTAGAGTTAGATGACGATGAGAGGTACCAGTAGATGGCCCGGATGGCTGTTAAATTATGGTTCCGAATAATGAACACTAAAAGTTTGATCCTCTACCTACACTCTTACAGTATAAGGCTCGGCGCAAACGGGCCACCAACCACAGCCACCGGTAGCCAGCGTCAAGCAGTTCACACGCTTTTTCATACATTTTGTTGAAAATCGCCTCACACGTGTGGCCGGTGGCGGCCACTCGCTACAGCAGTGTCGGCGACGCGCGGAAGCGCGCGACCTCCACCGGTGGCTGTGGTTGGTGGCCCGTTTGCGCCGAGCTTTAGTGCAGAATCAAACACACCTCACGGTGTGCCAATTGCCAAATCTATATAAGGTCCATCTATTAATACTTACACGAAATTTCTTAAGGGGTCATTGTACTCATCATTATGAACAACTTTTACTATGGGATCAAACCTTAATCGCGACAAAAACACAGCTGTTCCATACATTTTGACGAGTTACCTATGCGAACATATTGTAGGGAATTTCGCGATTCAGGGTTTCCTCCCATAGTAAAAGTTGTTCACAATGATGAGTACAATGACTCTTTAGGAGATTTCGTGTATGAACAGAAAGACATTATATAAGTCAGTATCTACCTAGGATTAATCGCCCCTCTCTTTTACTTTGTAAGAAGAGTTGAGTAATGTAGGGCCTAGGGACCATAATATAGGTCATATTATATCATCGATGAGTTGTTTTATGTAAGTCATCCAATCAAAACTTATTCTTTCACAGCCCTTAATTCACCCCTCCCTCGATTTTTATTCTAAAAGACATAATATATTAGATTGCCAAGTCCCAACAGAGATGTTTACCAAACTGCCCGTCCATTAATCTCGAAGTCGAGCCTATTTGAAGACGTTGAACTGTGGGGATAATATTTTCTTGACATTGGTCCGCAAGATCAAGGCTAGTGTGAATGTTTATGTTTTTAAGACCGTTCATAACATTCCATTGCGTTTGTTATCTATGGATTCTGACGGAGAAGAAAATATTTTTTTACATTATAAACATTAGTTTTTACTTTGTTTTTCGTATTTTGAATGGTCGCCTAGTGACCCTGTATCTCCTCCTAAGACATCTCTGACAAAAGGTGACTTTAATTTGTATTGGTCGCCGCACTACTGCAGTGCTTCCGGCATGTTCGCAGAAGTGGGCATTGATGGCTTTTACGCCATCATGCGCAAGCGATGCGCCTCCATCATGCGCAGGGTACGCGTCAGCCCCAACAGCATCCTGAAAACTATAGCTGACAGGTGGGACAGTCCCATACTAAGGGCATTGGATGCGCCAACATGCCACTGTGGCGCATAATTAATAATTGTTTTGTTTTAGTTCTTCGGGTAGATATAAGTACTAACACTAGTTTCTAAGTTGTGTGTTGTACCCAAATGGACTTAGTCTGAATAAAAAGCATTTAATTTTTTTAATTTTATCCGCTTGCCTATTTGTAATAGATGAATGCAATTATTTAAGGTTTAATATTTAGGTGCTCTTTTATGTGAAATAGTAGGTACCTACCTGCTTAAATAACTTTAATGCAGCTAAAATGGTTGACCGAATGTTGTCGAACAATCAGCCTCATTTCCAATTTTGCTGACTAGCCAAATCCTTACCACTGTAGGTAGGTACGACATACTACCTACGGCATGATTTTCGATGTTAGTTTTTGCCAACAAGACTGACAAGGGACAAATTAAGGAGGAAGAGTTTTAATTAGGTACCTTCTTGATTAAAATGGGATGGAGTACTTTGAGAACATTTTATATTATCATGGAGTAGAATGAAACCTAATTACTACTACTATTACAACAGCCCATAACGTCCACTGCTGGACATAAGCCTCTCCCATGGTGGGAGGAATTTGCCGTAATCTCCACGCTTGGCAGGCGGATTGGAGATCGCAGTGATGAAAGACTAACAGAAAACGCTGCTGCCCATTCTCTGGTCTACGGAGGCGCAAGGTGTTCTGCCTCAGACATTAGTCGCCTCATACGACACCCGTGAGTGTAATGGGTTGGTTCTATTCTACTCTAACCTAATTAAAAATATTATATTTTTCATGAAGTAGTTTGGGAACTCTTTTTGGAGTACTTGGAAAGAACCCCATAGTATGGGTTGGGCCTTGGGCACTGCCTCAACAATGTCTATGTTTTTCTAATAAGAAGGTCGCAAAGCGTGATGACCTTAAAGCTAGGCCACTTCTAGCTATACCACAATGTTGTCAATGGTGTTCTGACATGTCCGCTTTGAGCTCGGAGTTTTTCGGCTAAAGTGGGATATGCTAGCCACTTGAGAGTACATGAAAGAGCACCAAAGCTATCGCCAACCACCTATGGCCGAAATCGGCTAGATGGCATCATCATGTTTTTCTCATATGCATGACGCGCAAGTAAATTCCCAGTCTGTTTTATTTTTTCAATGAATCTTTATCTTTTTATTTACATAAATATCGTTACGGGTTATTTACATACCTATATACCTACATCATGTTTTTTTACGTAAGTGATCATCCTCAAATGCACAATGATCATGAACTAAAAACAAAAACAATTTTCAGAGTGGGCCTGCGTCATGATGTTTTTTTCCTGCGTAAGCAAATACTAAGATGTGGAAAAACGGAATTTTCTAAGAAAATAATAATGTTTCTAATTAAAACACTTGACCTCTTGCGCTTTATTGTTTATTTACTTACATTAATTTTAATAACTTTAAGCACTTTACAGAATATTTCATGATGATCAAATGGAAGTACTTACCTATTACCTAGGTATATACCGTTAACCGTAAGGTACCTTTAGTAAGTAAGTAGTTCAACCACATTTCGCCAGGTAGTTATATTTCATCCCTTAAATAAGGGTGTTACCCTATTGTCATTTAACGGGCAAAAATCCTGACTCCGGGACGCTACTGAAAAACCAATAATACAATATCCGACTTGAGAATCGAGGCTGCTAGACAGGCTAGTTTAAACGTAATAAAAATAATACTTTGAATATTTAATGCCACCGAGGTCATAAAGAAGACATCTACGTTATCAAAGGTATTATCGATGCTGCGCTGCGCCAATTTTGACATCGCGATACGCAATTGATAAGGCACGTCTGATTTTTTACTGCTATTCTTCCAAATAGCTGCAGCTTCTCAAGATAACCAGTTAAATAATGTTGAAATATTATTAAATAAACTGGTTACTAAAATTATTGTCAATTATAGGATCATTAAAACTTATTTCCCAAGAAAAACTATTTTCTCTCTAGAAAATCATTAACTTATGGTCACGAACTACTATTTACCTTATAGATACTGTTAACAAAGGCTGGAACCGAAAGGCACTTTTTTCCCGTCATTGCGATCATTTTTTTGTTCTACACGATACCTGAGAACATCCTAGTTACGGAGACATTGGGGGTCAAAGTTGCAACTTTTTGAGAAGTTTTTTTTTAATACAAGTTTTTAATGTAAGATTTTTTACTTTAAACACCTCCACGACTCCCGTACTATTCAATCCATCCATCAGCACAATGTTTTGAGTCCGTTACATTGAGTTCTACCACAAAACATGATTTTTCACCCCAAAAAAAAAGTCGTTTCACCCTGTAGGTATATCCAAACACTCAATAAAAGACGAGGAATACTCGTATTTGGTAAGGTATTTCTGTTAAACTTGGTAATACCTCACGCAGTGTTTCCGGCCGCCAGCTCGAGAAACGTGGCCATAATCGCAATCTTTCAGTTTTACTCGTTCACCTGTATCTGAGTAGTATATTGTTAGGTACCAAGTTTTAGCATTACATTCACACGCCTGTGAGGTATATCTGTAAGGTTTGAATGGATAAACCTTTTTTTTGTCTATAGTTTATCTATAGTCTCTGAATTGAGGAACCACCTTAGAACTCCTGTTACTTTTATGGGATGTACTATATAAATTTCAAGTTGGGCCTGACAAATTGTCTCATTTGGTACTAAATATTGTTAGTAGTTACCTTCGACTAAATATGAAAAATGGCTCTTCAAACCATACGGACACTATATTTCCAGTAACACACCCATACAGTATGTGACATTAAAAAAAAACCGGCCAAGAGCGTGTCGGGCCACGCTCAGTGTAGGGTTCCGTAGTATCCCGTCCGTCACAATAAGTGTTCCCACTTATGAGTTTAAAGGTGGGTATCCATTATGTAAAAATGCTTGCATATACGAATATACTACAAACTTAGTCCAGAAATTATTTTGTACAACTTTTTGTCTTTTTTGTACAAAAACTGTTGTTTCCATCAAGTTCAAAATGATTTTCCTAGAAAGTCCTTATAAAGTTCTACTTTTCAGTTTTTTTTCATATTTTCTAAACTTATGGTTCAAAAGTTAGAGGGGGGGGGACACATTGTTTTTTACTTTTGGAGCGATTATTTCCGAAATTATTGATATTATCAAAAAATGATTTTAGGAAACCCCTATTCCTTTTTAAATACCTTTCCAACAATATATCACACGTTAGGGATGAAATTTAAAAAAAAATCACTTCCCAGTTTACATATAGGGGGGCTACCCTAATAAAACATTTTTTTTCAATTTTTATTTTATCACTTTGTCGGCGTGATTGATATACATATTGGTACCAAATTTCAGCTTTCTAGTGCTAACGGTCACAGAGATTAAGCGAGGACGGACAGACGGACGGACGGACAGACATGGCGAAACTATAAGGGTTCCTAGTTGACTACGGAACCCTAAAAAAAGCCTTTATTTTACTCTGACCTTCATAATACATAAACAAGTAATACATTAACTTAAAACTAATCAGCTACCAGGTCAGGCTGTCTTGCGACATAGGCCTCCTCTATTTCCCTACAATTATTCCTATCCAGAGCAGTTCTTCGCCAGCCCTTTGGCAGATCATCAACCTTTTCATCTGTCTTCCTCTACGTCTTTTTCCATTTCTTGGGTACCACTCTGTGACTTTTTTGATCCATTTTTCCGTCTAGGCTCATGTGACATTACCTAAACAGATATTGCTCAAACACGCCGTCTGATACGCGCTGTCCTAACCCAGCGATCAGGCGCAATCCGGATGAAATTGGAGCAAATATCACTGGGTGGGTGATCTCAGGTCAGGAGTCAGATGATGGCCATACACTGAGGCCGTGACAATGTCCGAGATATCGAACATTTTGTACGCCTCAAGTATTGGAATAACTGCCTTATTGCAACACAAGTAGATCACCAGGAAATCTACAAGGTTATACTTAGGCATGTAATTTAAGGTGATATGATGAATAAATGTGGTTTTTCTATTTCGTGTAACTTGTAAAGTATGTGGAATAGGGATTTAACATTTTGGTATATGTTTTTTGACTCTTTGGTTTAGTATTAAGTTTATGGAATAAACGATTAGATGAATTTTTCTCCATTAAAAATGAAAAGTTGTATCTATTACTTTAATTTTTTACATCACGGCGCCGCCGGCGGCGGCGGCGCGTAATTTACTTTAAAACAGACATTATTGGGAAGTATTAAAGTTTACTCAAAGTAGTTTTAAATTTAATTTTGTTAAAAAAGGAGTAAATTCTTTTTGGCACATACGTCGTTTTATTCCGAGCGCACGCACATTATAGCCATTTCTCTTCTTTTGCGTTTCAAAAGTAATTGCATCACTTTCGCTCGCTTAGTAGATCAGTCGCCCGGTGCGAGATTTCGAGGTAGCGCCTTAATTGACGAGCCTTTCCAAAAGAGCAGGTTTTCAGGTTCTTTGATAAATTTTATAAACTACATCCTCTACATAACACAACATCACGCCTGTAATCCCCGAATGGTTAGGCAGAGGTGTACCTAATAGCACACTCTTACGTTTACGTTTCGTTACGTTATACTTACGTTTTTAACTCCCATGTAAAAAGGGACGAGCTCATTACCATAAACCGGGCACAAATCCAAACTCCGTGGCTGCTACTGAGAAATTCCTGTTGGAAAAAATCAATAACAATTTGCTTGATCTGGGAATCGAACCCAGGACCTAATGTCTCACAGTCACGTTTTCGGCCACTAGACCAACAAGGCAGTCACACACCTCGTTACAGTTAGTTTTCAAATGGGACGCGGGCTGAGCCTAGAAATGATAAAACAAATAATATAATATTTTTAACCGACTTCCAAAAAAGGCGGAGGTTCTCAATTAGACAATATTTTTTTTGTGTTTATTACCTCAGAACTTTCGACTGGGTGAACCGATTTTAATTATTCTTTTTTATTGAAAGCTGGTGCTTTTCGTGTGGTCCTTTTGGTGAAGCTCTGATGCTGATCTTCGGAGATATACAATGGAACTCTTCAAAAATAAACGGCAAATCTGCCGTGATTGCTGCAATCGCTTGGATGTTTATTACGCCTGTATGCTCTGAGGCGGTACGCAGATGTGTACAATACACCCAGATTTTATACAATTGGGGATAAGCTTAATACCATGACATGTATTGTTAACAATAAAAATAAATTCATGGAAAATATTTGTTTGGGAACAACTAAAAATGGAAAAATAAAAAACTGAAACAAAAAAAAAACTAAATCAAACAAAGGTCACCGACTTCTGAAGCTAAAGTTATTTTTCACTTTTTTGTGTTTTTTGAAGTAGGTTTTATTTTTTGCAAAAAAGTTTTTTTATGCTGGAAATAACTGGTCTCTACCCGTTGGGTGCTCAATAACTGGTCTCTTTGGGTGTTTTAATCTCCAGTCCCGTTAGTCAAGAACTCAAGACTAAGCAAAGGTGATCTTAAAATATTTTGTATCACATTACTACAGACACGTGTAATATTTGTTTAAAATAAAACCATATTATGCCCCCAGCCGTGCCCAAATGGGCACGGTGCATTGTTATTTTAATTGTGTCTGTAATTGCGGGTATTTGAAGTGTTTGGTTAGCCGAAAAACAATCTGCGCTCAATCAAGATCAATAAATAAAACGAGTTCACCGACAACTTTGAAAATCGACGGTCTGATTAGTCATAGTCAAAGAAACGAGTTCTACTTCAAACAAAACAGTTTTTTTTTAAATTCTTAGTTTATGTTTAGAATTTAAATTGATTTTGAAAGACAAGATCTAAATCTTAAAATGAACATAGATAGAGGCTCTACTTTTTAGGGTTATGTAGATACCCGAAGTGAAACCAACGGGCCAGGGGATCTAAAATGGCCGCTTTAGCTGAATCTTATTTTAATCACGTTAAAAAAATAAAATTCTTAAAATAGACTTTACGGTTATGAACATAAAGTCCATTTTAAGAATTTAAAATTATTAACGTGATTCATACTAAGATTCTGCGTGGATTCTGCTAAAGCGGCTATTTTAGGCCCGCAGGGCTAAGAAAGAACATGGATGGGTTTTAGTCAGTAAAAGTCGGACACTCCCTTCCGCTCCGCCCAGAGCGGGAGGAGTCATTTGATGACTTCCCATCCGAAAAAAAAGGGTAACCAACGGGACCCTATTACTTAGCCGATGTCCGTCCGTCTGTCTGACAGCGGGCTGTATCTCATCATTATCTGCCTAGCCTTTTCCCAAGTTTCTAACTGGATGCAGCTGAATACCAGTATTACACATGGAGCGACTGCCTATCTGACCTCCACGACCCAGTTAGTATTGATACCCCTTGGTAAGACTGGTTGTCAAACTTTTTGGGTCACTGACTACCTGTAACGACTGCCAAAGGTCACAAATGACCGCTGGGACCAACTGCTTAACGTGCTTTCCGAGGCACGGAGGAAACTGGGTATGTAATGGGTGGTCACCCATCCACAGACCAACCTAAGCAAGCACGGCTTTACCTAAAGATCGACCAGAGCGGCTGTTATTATTTAGCCACGAGCTCCTCACGGGCTGTATCTCATGATCCGTAATAAATAAACAGTTGAAATTTTCGCAGAATGTGTACTTCTGTTGCCGCTATAACAACAAATAATAAAAAAAAACCGGCCAAGAGCGTGTCGGGCCACGCTCAGTGTAGGGTTCCGTAGTTTCCCATCCGTCACAATAAGTGTTCCCACTTATGAGTACGTAAAAATGCTTGCATATACGAATATACTACAAACTTAGTCCAGAAATTATTTTGTACAACTTTTTGTCTTTTTTGTACAAAAACTGTTGTTTCCATCAAGTTCAAAATGATTTTCCTAGAAAGTCCTTATAAAGTTCTACTTTTCAGATTTTTTTTCATATTTTCTAAACTTATGGTTCAAAAGTTAGAGGGGGGGGGGGGGGGGGACACATTGTTTTTTACTTTTGGAGCGATTATTTCCGAAACCGAGCAATTATTGACTTTAGCAAAAAAATATTTTAGAAAACCCCTATTCATTTTTAAATACCTTTCCAACAATATATCACACGTTAGGGTTGAAATTAAAAAAAAAATCACTTCCCACTTTACATATAGGGGGGCTATCCCTAATAAAACATATTTTTTTACAATTTTTATTTTACCACTTTGTCGGCGTGATTGATATACATATTGGTACCAAATTTCAGCTTTCTAGTGCTAACGGTCACAGAGATTAAGCGAGGACGGACGGACGGACAGACATGGCGAAACTATAAGGGTTCCTAGTTGACTACAGAACCCTAAAAATCAAAGGGGGCTCCAATACTGTGATGGTACGGAACCATTCATGGGCGAGTCCGACTCGCACTTGGCCGGTTTTTATATAAAAAATGCTTACAGGCGAATAACATAACAAACAGGTACTTAGTTTCTATTAAGGTTTAAAGTTCGTTGCCCTTTCTCCTTATTTTCACAGGTAATCATAGCACACAAGAACATAGAAACACTTCCATTGTAAATAGCCTTCCTCGAGGTCCATTAAGCAGAGATCGCGTCCAGAGAATTTATAGGTCACGCAGCATACAGCAGGCATCGGTCCACCATGTGAAGGCCCAAAACCTATCCTGGCCAATATAATGTCAAAACTGGGTCGCAACGGAAAGATCCTTAAAAATGGACCATAAAATGTATGTTCTCTTGTCTGTTTCGAATAGACACTTATTTAAAAAAGATAAGTCTTGTATTAATATTCCAAAAACTACTTAGTCTGCATTTGCTGCGTAAAAATTTGTTTGGCTTAGCAATAGTTGGTAACAGTTACAACTATCCTAAATATCAAAAAGGTGTGAACTGACGACCTCACGTGCGGCTGATGTAATGTTTTCACTCGATGTCGTGGCCGCGGCCTGGCTCGCCGGCACTTCCGATCTGATGACAACAAACAAATCGATTGCAGGCTACTATGTCAACAAAGTTGGCCTTAACTTTTGATCATTGGAATTTCGACTTAGCCTTTTGAACTTTATATAAAAACTACAACATAGACTGTAAAATTTATTATGCCAGATTTTGCTACGAATTTATAAACTGTGAACTTCGAAACCGTTAATATTGAGATTAAAGGTTTTAGCGAAGATACCATTCCTTGCCCGTAGTACAGTTGGACCGCTACAAAAACAACCTGTAATAAGTAGTAGTGGGTCATTGTAATAACATAACACTGTCACTTTATCTGGGGTGAACAGAAGAGCAACCTTTTTACCTTTTGTTTACTTTACTTTACTTTCTCTTCACTTGAGCACTATTTTACGACGATTATTTCCGATCATTGTCGGGCAATGAGTAATACCTGGATTTTATTTTTAAATTACCTATCCTGTTTCTTGTATGTATGTTCTTTGTTGTCAACAATAGGCTTGTCAACTGAAAAAATCTAATTAGTCCGCGTCAGTTGAATTATCAAAAAATATATGACCCGTATTTTTTCTTTTGTTACGTAAACCAAAATTGACGAAGATACGACGCTTTTAAAATTCTCAATACGTCACGCCGTGGTTTAATTTTAAGTGCGTTATGACGTCACGAGCCCCCACTCCCGAGTTTTGATGCGTTTTATCTTTGTCAATATTCATTGATTTACAAAAACAAAAAATACGTGTCCATTATTTTCCAATACTCTAACTGACGGACTAGATTTGCAATTTATTGATGGTGGAAACTAGCCTATTGAACACACTAGTCATTTCAGCCTAGGATTAATCAGCAAACAACCTCTCAGATGTTCAGGACTTGGTTCTGAAATCTCTAATCACATATACTTAGATTGATTGATTTAGAAAGTTATACCTAGAGAAGTCTATTCCCCTGTAGGCATCGATATGCCGAACCAGACGATACTGACGAACAATCTATCCAAGAGTGACCCCCCGATAAATCAGTCACAGCAAAAATATGAAAGAAACGTTTATCATCGTGTTATTATTGTACTTACATTTGGAGATCACCTTATTAGAGGCTGTTAATATTTTAGTAAACATATCAATTCATACAAATTGAACGCTGATTTTGCACATATCGATTCTAACGAGCGGTCAAATGATTTTTCACACCACCTGCTCGAAAATATCAAATTATATGTCAAGCAACCTTAACCTAAAGTGAGTCATTAGTGGCCGGGGGCACAGCTGGTCAATAATGTTGTACTGGATTTCATTATGACCCGCTGGTCAATAATGTGATTTGAATTTGGAATCTCACATGCTCAGCTAAATTGGCAGTATAGTACTAACAAACACCCTTTGGTGCCGGACAGAGGAAAGCTATTTTCGATACCGTTACTACGCGTGGATGATATTCTCGATTTCCTACAAAATCATAACGACTGTTTCTTCACATCGTTGCCATGTTTTCGGAGACATAATATTGTAAGAATAATTAGATAACTACGAACCATTTTTTAAAAGGAATGGAATAACATTAAAACTGGCATTAATAATAACAAATACCGTACCGCGCCGTAATACCGTAATAGTAATTGGCTGTAGTGTAACATTAGTTAATTATTCTTACTGTTTGTTTATTTAATAAATAACTTTGTTTTTCGTACTATGGCTATTATTTTCTCACAGTAGGTGTAAAAAGTAGAGTATCCTCCTCTGGGCTAAAGGTGTCTTTGCTTTGGGCTAGCTTGAATCTCTCGCTGCATTCAGGATTCTTGTATTAACTCCCTCGCTTCGCTCGTGAGTTAAACTCTTAACTCCTTCGCTGCACTCGGGAGTTAAATCCCGAATTCTTCATAATTGCGCTCGAGATTCAATATGACGCCCGTGACATAAGACACAACTTTAGCCAATCGGTGCATAATCTACTATTATACAGCACCGAATCACTGATGTTAAGCGTGGTTACGGTTCCTCATTCTGTACCTAGCTGATGATGTTTTTTATATGTCATTCTAGGGATAATTTCTGTTGGGGTTTTAATTTTTTTTAATGGAACTGAGTGTTAAAGAAGTACAAGTAAATATGAGTTTGGTGAGGGAAAGTAAGTATGAAGTAAGAAAGGCAGTTCTAAGTTTGAGAAATAGAAAGGCCATGGGCCTTGATGAAAAACTATATAGTAGAAGTATGGAAGTGTTTTAGAGAAGATCGATGTATGTGGCTGACTTTATTTTTTAATAAGTTGTTGTGTCAATTAGCGTGCCACAAGAATGGTGCAATAGTTCACTAGTGCCTCCCTGGGAGCTGTTATAAGGGTCGGTAAGGCAGTGCCTAGTCCAGGGTTTATCAAACTTCTTGCTCCACGTACCCCCATTCAAGTTTCCAGACGACAGCGCAACCCCCAACGCCCCTCCAACAAAAAAAGAATAACATTGTATATAGAAAAAAATACAAGTTTATTAATTGAATAAAAGGTAACAAATGCAGTCCTAACACAAATAATGGTTCGATGGATGAGCTTGTTTCTTGTCACAAATTGAGTACATTTTTGGAATAATACTGGACAATTTAAGCCTTAATTGCGCGCGCGCCTTCCTGCTTTCCGCACGCGCCTGCCAGTCACCCAGCCGCCACACTGGCCTAGTCTGACCTATGAGACAACTGATCTTTCAAACTAATGATCCTAAAATTCTATCTTTATTCCTGTAGAAAATCTATCATCATCCTACTACTTAGAAAATATACTGTAAGAAAGCATGTGTATTGCAAAATATCTCCGATAGGAGGGGATTAGAGTTACAATTCTCAATCTCAAGTGGTTGTGTCTACCCCCACACCCACATATTGTAACTTGCTCCATCATTATCTTACGATTATGAATACACGATACACCTTTATTGACCTCTTTCTAACCACGCGCCAATTATAATAATGGGTGTGATAGTATGTTAATGTTATTTCATCGAGATGAAGTCATAAGCGAGGAAAATGCATTCCTTTAACTTTGTACATATCTTGTTTCTAAGTAGGTTCCGTAGCATAATTACTGAGAGTGAGTATCGTTCTCAGATTCAGGTACAAGAATCGGAAAGATACGTTCCTAGAGGATTCACTATCGTGTGTGTAAGGTAGGGTTGCCAACCATACTTTATAATAATAATAACGTATCTTACTTTAGTTTTGGTAATTATACTTTATACTTTTGATACTACAAATAAAGTATATGAAAATACTTTATTTCCAACCTTTACTGTGATGCGTAAAACAAAACACTCATTATGTGTACCGGGACACAAGTTAAAACGGATGATGGAAACGATTTATAATTACTGAACGAAATGTTAGATGTCAGATGTGAATGTGACAGGACAGTCGAATCGTCTTATTTACTCTCCGTTCCCGCCACTTCAGCTTTCACTGAAAGAGTTTTTTCAGTAATGAATCTAAAGTGGCGAGGAGAGAGAAATAAAGCGTCAATAAATTTAATCAAAAACGAATTGTTAATTTATTGAAATTTTGATTGTAACAAGCAAAAATTGTTAGGATGTGCCAAAAGCACACAAAAATACTACTACTACATACCTACTACGTTTTTAAGACAATACAAACATAAACTTGAAAAATACGTTTTTGTTTTCTTCTTATTTTTTTCCTATTCACACCATTTTAATTAGACGTTTTTCTTTGTCATAAAAAGTTGGCAACCCTAGTGTAGGGGTAAAATTACGGACAAGAATAAGACTATAATACATATTTTCAATGCATATAAATAAGGATCGATTGTGATGAGCACCATTCTCCCACATCTCCATTCATCTTCATCAAGCCTGAGATATAATTGGGTCTTTTTATCCGTTGACCTAAAAGTTCAGCAACAATCTAATAATTGGCACTTACGCAATTGTTACAAAACATTAAATTAATGTTTACGGAAACAATTTTGTGAGTCAAAGTGCATTCTGAAGAATGCAATGTAAGTAAAACTGCGGGCTGTTACTGATTGTATAACTATAACTAATGCAACAATGAACACGTGTGGCTGATGCAAGTTACTACGGTTCTATCGTGGGCTTGGCGACATGGCACGCGGGCGTGCGCGTACCTGCATGTGCGTCTGGCGTCGTCGTTGCGGCGCGCGGCGCGGGCGCAGACCGTGGTTACCGGTCTGACTCGATCAGAGGTACTACTTGCGGGAATCGCGGGGGGGGGGAGGCGCTGGCAGCCATTCTGCGCTGTGCTGCGCTGCATTGTATATTGTCCGTCCACACATTGTTGCATCAGACATAATTATATTTAGATAACGCCGCGGCAAGTCGGTCCTTTATTTTAGCGGATTTTAATATAGAATTTATTTAAATCTAGAGATTCTTATCTAAGCAGGTGTTTATAATTTAATAGACTGTCTTAAAATGTGATTTTATGTATCTACATATTATGTTTTTGGGTTGACTGTTTCAACGTTGTTATGATAGCCGAATTATCTCGTTCACTGTTTTAAGCTTTCACGGTTCATAACTATACTTAAAACAAAAATTATCATTATTATTATTTTTATTATTCCTTTATTCACTTACAATCAAATTTGTTACATTTTTAAATATGAATTAAAAAAATATATAAAAAACATTTAAAAATATAAAAAATTGTAGCCCACCGGTATCGGGAACAGGGTCCAAGCTACCGGCGGTCAGGGCTCCAGAGAGAGGAACCTCCTAACAATACGAGCCGTGTCCAGGAGTACCGCTTTCTGAATCAAGCCCTTGATCCAGCTGCCTAACGAGAGCCTCCTCAGGTATTGATCGAGGCTCTTGGCAATTAAGCCATGGGCTGATACGACTATCGGCACAATGATTGCTGAGTCCACTTCCCACATGTCAACAACCTCGCGAGCCAAGTCAAGATACTTGATTTGTTTATCTTTCTCGGCTTTAACGAGGTTCTCATCATGTGGGACCGTTATGTCAACAATCATTGCGCGCCGCTCTGATCGATCCACCACCACTATATCAGGCTTATTGGCTACAATAGTCCTGTCAGTGATGATGGATTGATCCCAGTACAACGTGATACAGCCATTATCGAGAACTGGGTCGGGCACATACCTATAGTAAGGCACTTCCGATTCCACAAGGTTGTATTTTAGAGCAAGTTGCTGATGGATAATCCTGGCTACAAGGTTGTGTCTATGCAGGTACTCTCCGTTAGCTAGACGAGAACACCCGGAAATAATGTGACGGATTGATTCGCCTGGACGGTGGCATGCCCGACATATGTCAACCGTGCCATCCTTCACAATAAATCTCCGGTAGTTATTCGTCATCATAACTTCATCCATTATTGCACAGACAAAACCTTCAGTTTCTCCGAATAGGTCCCCGGAACGTAGCCAGGCTACGGACGCTGATAGGTCTACATCGGGCCCATGGAGGGCCCGGAAAAAGCGTCCGTGAAGCTCCTTACTCTGCCATACCTCCCTGCGATCGTTAGTGTCAAGCACTGGAGGTTTGCGCCAGTTCTCTTTAGCCAAGGAGAGCGGGGTGAGGCCTTTGTCCATCGTGACGACATCTTGATGCATTCCCACATCGGTTCCTAGGAAATATTCCCTGAGGCTGCATATCTCGCGATTGTGGAGAGTCTTAGCATTTAAAAAGCCTCGACCCCCACACTTCCGCGGGATATACAGTCTCATAACCGAAGAACGTGGGTGATGCATCCGATACGCCGTCAACAATTTACGGACCTTCGTATCCAAGGCGTCTAGTTCTGTTTGAGTCCATTTGAGTATGCCGAATGAGTACATCAAAACCGGCATGACCCAACCGTTGAAGGCACGCACCTTATTGCCACCTGATAAAAGACTATTAAGTACTTTTTTCAGGCGGCCAAAGAAACGCTCCTTCAACGATTGCTTCATGTCAGCAACATTGACGCCCAGCGCTTCCGACATACCCATTATTATTTTTATTTATTATTATCTCGTTTACCCCTCAAGCTATTATTTTATAATTTAACTGGCAGCCCGCCCTGGTTTACGGGTGCAATGCAATGTAGCATAATACATAAAGGGTGTAAAACACCTCTTAACGAAGCCGACAGGCACTTGTTCTCCCCGTCATTGCGATATTTTTTTTGTTCTACACCATACCTGGGAACCTTTTAGTTCGGAGATATTGGGGGTCAAAGTTCCAACTTTTAGACAAGTATTTTTTTTTTAATACATGTTTTTAATGTAAGATTTTTACGCGACCCCCGTACTATTCAATCCATGGCTGCGCTTTAGAATCGTGCGGCACGCGGAGGGGCGTAAAATGGGTTAAAGCTGGTAGGGATTGGGTCCCCGATTATAATGCTATCACTCCTATTATTAGGAAATGCATATTTTCAAGAAAAATTTTCTAACCTCAAATCAGCTTCATAGCGAAAACGGAACGTTAAAATGGGCGATTGACAACCAAATCTGTTCCACATATTGTCTATGGTGCAAAATGACGTGAATAATCTGCAAAACGGAACGTAAAAAAAAAAGTATGTTATTGTGTCACTGTCATGTCGTTTGTTCATTCCATTTCTCCTCGAGTTGCGTAGGCAATGTTACTAGAAACTGAGAATGCGACTAGGATAATTTGGATGCAAGAGCGAGCGAAGCAAGCTCCAGAGCTTGCTTCGCTCCAGTCCAGACTTGGGGCACCCCGACACGGATAGATTAGGTTAGAAGGGTTAGAAGGCGAATAGACCCCGCCATACCCTTCGTGGTTATTTTTTTTTAAACCACTCAGAAGTAGGAGCCCCGCGGAGCGGGGCTCCGTCGACCGGCTTTCCCTCGACCGCGCCAATTTGAGCACTTTTTAGGAGACTATAGTGTTTTGAGGTTAGGTTACATTAATCGGTTTTTCTCAGGAACCGTACATTCCCTAATCATGGGAGTGGTACCAGGGGCCAGGAGGGACCCCCCCTCCCCCCGACCCACCCCCCCTACCCCCTCCGCGTGCCGCACGATACTAAATTTTAACCCAATCCATCTATCAGCACAATGTTTTGAGTGCGTTACATTGAGTTCTACCACAAAACATGATTTTTCACCCCAAAAAAAAGTCGTTTCCCAGCAATATTTTTTGCGTAAAGTTATTTAGTTTGATGTACAGAATGCTTAGTTCACGGCTTCGTGATGAGGTCTTTTATACTCTGTATATGGGAAGATAAGGATCTAAAGATTTAAAACAGTAGCGGCTTCTAACCTAGCAGTACAGCAGAAAAAGTTTGATATAATAACAAACAAGAGCTCAATTTGTTTTTAACAAGTTGTTTGATTGTGTTGTTATTCTGTCATAGCGGGAACTCTTTCATTCAGTTTTGTTTAATACTTAGAGGCCAACGACATTTCTATAACTAGTAATCTAATCACCGAACATGTTTTTGAGGTACTTACGTCTATTAATCTTCTATGAGAGTGAATGTGTTTACTTACCGTATACCTTACTTATAGGCAAGGCAAGGCAAGTTTTTGAGTGCACGCTCGCAAAGGTTTCCGATTCAGTAAAACCATCCTTTACACTAGCCAAGCGGTGGAAAAAAGCTAGTCTATACTATCTTACTTTTTACAACTAAATGTGAAAGTGTGAATGTTTGTTACTCAATCACGCTAGAACGGCTAAACAGATCTTAATAAAATTTGGCACAGAGATGGATTAGGTACCTATAGTCTGGAATAGCTCATATACTACTTTTTTCTCTCACATATACACACGTGAAGTCGCGGGCAATAGCTAGTATAAAATATAAGTCAAGTGATCGTCGTGACATTTCTTATATTTTGTATCAAATAGGTGTAAATTTAGCGGAATTTTATCACAATTTTGCGGAATTTAAGTTTTACCTACTAGATATGCTTTCATCTCCTAATACTGGTAGATATTCTCGATTAATTACTTAATAAAATAATAATCATTTTATTATCAGGCTACTAGGGCCCATAGATAAAATACACAAAATTACATCAAATAACAATAAACTAATACATATTTAAAACCATGAGAAACTAAAACTATAACACGTAACGTTGTCGGCGTCGTGTTTCGCTGCGTGATGTCGCGTAACCGTCCTCGGAAACGTCGATATAGGACACCTTTCGGCCAAAAGTCCTCCTTCATGCAGGTCTGCATATGGTGGGTTGGAAGTTGGAACTCGTACCACGAAAGATTTAAAGTTGATGTTATGGTGCTTACCAGGTATCGTAATGAGCAGTACCTACATAGTGAATCCTGTTTTGCAGTGTGTTCTCTGTATCTACTTAAAGTAATGAGAATAATTAAATACTTGTAGAATTCAGATTTTCCGAAAGAGAAAACTCTTACGCAAATAAAATAAATAAATAAAATATTGCTGGACAATACACACAGACCCATCTAGTACCACACTAAGCAACGAGGCTTGTGTCGTGGACACCAGATAGTTGATATACTACATAGATACTTTTTGTTTGTAAATACATACTTATTATACATATAAACATCCAAGACTCGGAAACAAATGTCCATGCTCATCACACAAAGATTTGCTCCGACTAGGATTCGAACCCGGGACCCTAAGAACGTAAGGTAGCCTCACTACCGCTGCGCCATTCGGGTCGTCAACTCCCAAAATCCCTCAGGTGTCGCCACATTGACCAGTCCCGTGCGTCTCGCATCCAGCGGATCCCCGTATCCTTCACCAGGTCATCGGTCCACCTATTGGGAGGCCTTCCAAAGCATCGTCTTCCGGTTCGCGGTCGACACTCCAGAACCGGCCCCGTCGGCCATCCGTTCTGGGACTGCAAGCAATGTGCCCTGGCTTACCACTTAAGTTTGACAATTCTTCGGGCTACGTTGGTAATCTTGGTTGACACAAGAACACGCAAGGACACTCCGAGCATAGCCCTTAAACGGATTACTCAAACTTCTCTTCTTCTTTCTTTTCATTTTTTTCATTCTTGCTTACAAACATTTAAACTCATAATCACAAACAGCCAAACCCGGAACAACCTGTAGACCATACAAATATTTGCACCGTATGGAAATTGAACCCGCAATACGCAGCGCAGCAGCCAATCACAGCCACTGAGCCAGCCGTGTCGTCAAAGTCCGTCCGTAAAAGGTACAATATTTAACTTTTTTCGACAGCCTTGTTGACTGGTCTAGTGACTGAGCTCATTGACGTTTTGGGTTCGATTACTGGGTCGGGAAAAACTGTTATTGAGTTTTTCTATGAGAAATTTCTTAGTAACGGAGTCTGGATTTTCGCCCGTTAGATTGCTGTAGGCTCGCCCCGACTTTGGTGTACTTTTAGGTTCACGTCTGGCTAACCCCTGGGGGATTACAGGCGTGATGTTATGTTACGATAAAACAATATTTTATTTAAAAAATAACTATATGTAATGGTGTCGATTCTGTTGTGCACAAACTAAACGTAATTTAGGCTATTGCTATCTTTTACTAAAAGGCAGTGCGAGAAAAAGACGGCTATAGCTATGAACTAAGTTAGAGATGTCAAACTAGTTTATGCCTTGCGCTTCACCGTGTTTTTAGTCATGTTTTTACGTGCACCCTTCATTTGTATAGAAATATTAGTTCCAACTAAATTTGACAGCTCTAAATAACGTCCGTCTCTTTCTCGTTTTATTAGAGAGAAAAAGATAGCAATAGCCTTAATTAAGTTTAGTTTGTGCACAACAGAATCGACACCATTACCTATGTATATATAATAGTTGTAGTTTTCTGTTGAAATTGCGAGAACCAATGCCAAATACCGAGGAAGAATAACAGAGATCTATAATTTTATGAAGGACTAGCGGACGTCCCGCCGTTTCACCCGCTTAGTTCCCGTTCCCGTGGGATTACGGGGATAAAATATAGCCTATGTCACTCAGGGTGAATGTAGCTTTCGAATGGTGAAAGTATTTTTGAAATCGTTCATTACTTCCGGAGATTACCCCCTACATGTATGTACTTACAAACTTAGAAACAAATGTTACCTCTTTATAATATTATAGTATAGATAAAGAGATGTTGTTGTTGCTGTTTGAATTACATAACCGCCATGTTGGTTTTAATTTTAAAATGGCGCTGTGTCTAAAGAAGTGGTGGTGCAGAGTTTCAAGAACAGATTGGCGGTTGACTTAGTGTAATTTACTTCATCACTGAGCTCACGTGGCGAATTACAAACCCCCAGTGGAGCCATCCCAAAAGAGTACGTTGACAAATACAAACTTATATTTCGAATAAGCATTCAATATTATGAGCAGAGAAAATGTGAATTTAAATCAAAAACTCGTTAATTGTTATCTTGGTTTGTTATTTAGAAACAGAGCAGTATTATCCGGTTTTTAATCTATGCAAGTTCGTTGGAATATGAGAACGATGTAGGTACTTAATTATGTTGCTCTTTTAACACCAGACAAATATCAGTTGATGATTTCTAAGATAGTTTTATATCGTAAAGATTTTTATCTCCAAACATGATAAAAGAGGTCTCTCATGTTTTAATTAAATTATAAAATACCTACAGATGTATGAACGTGGACGAGGGGAAAGGGGGTACCTATGTAAGGATCAGAGCAGATGGCGTTCTGTGATTTCTGCTTACCCCCATACAACTGTTGCCTGTATAGGTAATGGTGTCGATTCTGTTGTGCACAAACTAAACTTAATTTAGGCTATTGTTATCTTTTTCTCTCTAATAAAACGAGAAAGAGACGGACGTAATTTAGAGCTGTCAAATTTAGTTGGAACTAATATTTCCATACAAATGAAGGGTGCACGTAAAAACATATCGACTAAAAACACGGTGAAGCGCAAGGCATAAATTAGTTTGACATCTCTAACTTAGTTCATAGCTATAGCCGTCCTTTTCTCGCACTGCCTTTTAGTAAAAGATAACAATAGCCTAAATTAAGTTTATTTTGTGCACATCAGAATCGACACCAATGTTGCCTATGCGTAACGCACTCGTAGAGACATCAGCCTTCCTTGGATTGGACTTGTTTGCTGATTAATGGAAAACTTGGATGGAGGTTAGAATTTTTGCGGTTATGAGAGAAGACAAACCTTAATTTAGTATTAATGACTGCACTAATACACTGTAGGTATATATGTAATGATTTTTTATAAATTACCTATCTATCTATTAAAAGACAATACAAGATAAGAGATTCGTTTTTGAAAGTCTGAGAAATGCGTTATACAATTTAGGGTATGTTTTATGTTTTAAGCGTAACTATCACATTGCAAAGGTCAAATGAGCGAGATAATAGGGTAGATGACAAAAAAAAAGAATTAGTCCTTCAGATAGATTTCCAAAAAATATTTTACACATATTTTTTTTTTCACGTAAACTAAAAATGAAGACGATACAGTGCGTCGAAAACTCGGTTGACGTCACATTTGAGTACTTTTTTACTCTAATGTGACGTCACAAGCCCCCACTCCTGATCTTTGACACGTTTTATCTTCGTCAATTTTAATTATTTCGCTACATGTTTGCGTTTGGGCGCTCCTTGTGGGGCTCCACATCGCTGTCAATGTGGTGAAGCAGTCGACTGCCTCGGACACCATGGCCTTTCTTGCAGTAAGAGTGCAGGTCGGATAGCGCGGCACGCTAGCATTAATGATCTCATCCGTCGTGCTCTTGCCACCGCCGGGGTGCCAGCTGTATTAGAACCCACTGGCTTGGCACGCGTCGATGGCAAGAGACCAGATGGTATGACCATAATGCCATGGAAGTTGGGTAGGCCTTTGGTGTGGGACGCAACTTGCGTCGACACCCTTGCGCCATCCCATCTTCCTAGCACAGTGTGCAGCGCTGGGGCGGCTGCTGCAGGTGCTGAAAACCTCAAACGGCGCAAATACAATAATTTAATTGGTAATTATGTGTTTGAGCCGTTTGGGGTTGAAACACTGGGGCCATGGGGTCCGAGTGCCCACCTAGTTTTTCGAGAAATTGCCAAACGGTTGGTCGACTCTTCACGTGACCAGAGGGCGGGCCTATTTTTGGGCCAAAGAATCAGCATTGCCATCCAACGTGGCAATGCTGCCAGCCTTCTGGGCACTTTTCCTGTTGACAGCGATGTGGACGAATTTTTCGACGCCCTGTAACCCTTTTTGATAGTTGTAAATATTTTTATTTCTATTTTAGATTTAGTATGTAAATAATGTCAATATTATATGAAATAAATTCTCTTTTATTTGATAAAACAAAAAACACGTATCCAATATTTTTCGATTATCTAACTGACGGACTAAATAGGATCATATTTTTTTAGTCAGTCATCATCCCTATTAGGTGTAGAATCTGGTTAGACTTGAACCTGTTGCATGCAAATGGTTGAGAAGAAAAAAAAAACTATCTCATAAATCAGAGAAAACGTTAACGACATTATAACCTGTAGTGAACACGGGTCGATTCTAAGGTTAAACAACGCTTGACGAGGTCGGTTGTGGATGGGCGACCAACCATTGAATCCCCCCCATTGGGACCCCTCCGCGCCTCAGAAAACACTTCATTGGCAGGTCCCGGCTGTCATTCGTGGATGGTAGCCAGAAGCTTAAAAGCCTGACCATGACCCAATAGGGAATATGCATTTAATTTTTTCTTCACTTAAATCAATAAAATACAGTATTATCAACCCAAGAAAAGTATTAAAAGTTAAGTTCAACTACTGCTTGTCGCACAAAAATAATATCAAACTCCTGCAATTTTCTAAGACAGTTCAAACGTCCGTAGCTGCCGCGGCCATGATGTAACGTCATTATCCACAATCTGCCTTGTTTAAATTTATTTTTTTTGGCCTTAATAAAATAATTTTACTAATTGTATGTGCTCTATTCACGTAAAAATTGCAACAATATTATAATAAAATTTTAGTGAAACTTTAAGCACTTTTCAAGTAAAAGAGTTTTTTTTTGACACAATGAACTTTAACGTCACTACCGGCGTTATCGAGGTCGGTGTGTTTTGAGAGTGCGTTCCGTTTCACCAAAAACATGCTACATAAAACAGTAAATTGTAAAGTAGGTAAGTGAGGTGAGTGATGTGGTGGTGAGTGGTGGAGGTAGGTGAGTGTGAATACATCACTTACTTACTTTTCTAATAAGAAAAGTAAGTAAGTGATGTATTGTAAATAAGTGATGTAGGTACTTAAACAAGTGTACCACAATGTTTTATGCGCCAACACAAGGCATTTTTCATTAAAAAAAAGAGTTTTGTATTTCATGCATGTTCCCTATTGAGGTCAGATAATTTATATAAATAAGCATTCGCTCCACGTAAAATACTTCTATTCAGCTACATCTGGTTAGACTGGAAAAGGAACTCAACACAGTTAGGAAAAGGCTAGGCAGATGATGATAAAGGTACTCCCATAATTCCAGGCGCGGATACAGGGGGGGGCAATGAGTGCGATTGCCCCCCCCTGAACCGGACCAAATACGTTATTAGCCAAGCGTCAACTAGTTTGACGGAATTGAAACTAAATATTCTAGTTGTATATCTTGTCATGGGCGTCACCAGGAGGAGGCAGCTGCCCCTGCCCCTAGAGGCTCAGGATTTTTAAAAGTTTTTCCTGCCTGATGCCATAGAATGGTATTTATACGTAATAAATTGTAGCGTTAAATGGAATCACTTAAATTAAGATATTATTTAACCCTGCAAAAAAAAACATTTATCAAAAAGGCTTGTTTGAGAAAATTGTTTACTTTTGTGCCGATAGATGGCGTTGTACTTTTACGTCACTTTTCTGAATCGCGGTGACAAGATTCGTAGTGGATTTACCTAGGTCAAAATTATTGTCAAACGAAAATGATCTCAATACACGGTTGAAAGTATTTATTTCGTTTCAATCAATATCATTATCTTCACCCCTGCTAAAGTAAAGAGTGCTGCAGAAGTGTCTTTCTGTGAAAGTTTGTTGTGACGCCTAGTAAACGGGTTGTTCATATGGTCCTTCGAGACGGAGCGGATGTGTTTTTGGGTATCAACCTTGGTCGGGCAAGTGGATCGCTTGCGATAACTGACCAAGCTCATAGCATCAGTGAAGTGCTAGTGGCATCAGCATCAGTGCGGCGGTGACAATCAGCAGCAACTCTGGGAGCAACAGCAGCAGCAGCGCGAGAAGCGAGCTACTGCAGACGGTGCCGGGTGAACGACATCTGCATCGTCAGGAATCAGCAGCAGGGTGAACTCTGGACCTGGAGGAGGTGTGGGACGTGCGTGACGTGACGCAACGACAATCTACCCGTGGACTCATCAGGTGGTATCAAATGAAGTTATAACCGTGAGTGAACTTTTAATAATAACTTAGTGCAGTTTGTGATTTTATCTTCATAAATCGGAGTTTTGGGACTTTATTACTTCGGATTTAAAACTTTATTAGTTTAGAACTTAAAAGTTGTGTGTATAATTAGGTTTAGTTTAGTAGTAGTGTTTTAAAAACTTGCAATTTTAAACTTAAATTGTTGGTCTCAAATTGATATTTCTGTGTTATTCTCATTATAGTTAGTTTAGTTATAATTTTCTCGTTTCAATTTGTGTGCGGTTATATATTTAAAACTAGTATTTGCTTGGGTGCGCGAGCTGCGCGCAGCTCGCGTGTCGTCGTGTTCTTGAGACGTTTCCATACCCTTATAAATTTTGAGAATCCATAAGAATCCTTAAACGAATTGGAAAAACCGTTACAACTACCCCTAGATCAGTATGAAAACCCTTAAGAACCCCTAAAACATTATAAAATTAATATAAAAAAAAACCTAATAAAATAAAAGTAAAAAACATTACTTAAAAACTGAGACCCATAAAAAAAGCAGTCCCTAAAGTTTGCTTGTCGTCGGCCTGAGTTACGCTTCACCCACTCAACCTTCGTTACGCTGCGGAGGTCGCCGGCTCGCTTCGCTCGCCACCTCCCCCCTTCGCTCCACTCGGTCTCGCAGGTTCGCTCCACTCAGAACCTACCTACCACCAGACAGGTTTCGATTCGACGCCTACTATAATATTTGTTCAAACACATAATCGCTATCTCTGACCGTTACGAAGTTATAGCCCTTTTATTTTTAGGGGAGGTTGGGGAGGGGAGGATACCCTCCGTATACAAATTTAAACGCTCCTCAATAATAATTTTTAGTAAAAATCAAAAAGCCGCTACGTGTCCTAGTTTCCGAGATACGATGGGGGGAGGGGTGAAGGGGGGGAGAGTGGGGAGTTTTGAAAAATGATTTTGACTAACGCGTTGCACCTTTATATGAATCTGAAAAAAAAATGTTCCAAGTCTCTCAACTTCCGAGATCCGCCTCAAGGGGGGAGAAGGGGGGAAAAGGGGTCAATTTTGAAAACTGGTTTTTACTTTTCCGAGTCTCCTCTATACGAATCTGAAAATAAAAATGTTCCAAGTCTCTTGGTTTCCGAGATACGATAGGGAGGGGGAGGAAGGGGGGCGAAAAGGGGAGGTTTGGCACTTTTCCCATACTATTTAGAGTTAGTTGTTTACGAATCTGTCAAAATATACCCACCTCCCCATCCACCATCTGGGAGAACAATTCTGTCAGTGAGTCAGTGAGTGAGTGGTAATCGAGCTTTATATAGTATAATGGCCACTGGTTTTAATATGGAATCGTTAAGCAATAAATTAGAAGACAATTGTTCAAGAATAGTCAAAGCTTATAGTAACTTTAAGAAATCTCCTAAGGATCGAATAACACGTCCATATGTTAAAGTAAGATTGGAAAACTTAGATAAATTGTGGCAACAATTAACAGAGGGTCATAGTCAATTATACGAAGCATATGGTCCGCAGGAGTTAAAAGCATGTCTTTATGTTAAGCAAGATAGTTATGATCAGACTGAAGAACTTTACATTCAATATAAAACTGAGTTAGAAACTATTTTAGAGTCATTTGAAGTAAAAGAGGAAAGCCAAACAGAATATC
This sequence comes from Xestia xanthographa, assembly GCA_905147715.2. Taxonomy (NCBI): domain Eukaryota; kingdom Metazoa; phylum Arthropoda; class Insecta; order Lepidoptera; family Noctuidae; genus Xestia; species Xestia xanthographa. Next base: position 9,733,133 of record LR990655.1, read on the forward strand.
CTAAACATGTACAAAGCAATGTAAAACAGTGTCAAGTTAAATTACCAAAAATTGTTATTCCAACATTTTCCGGGAAATACACTGAGTGGGTAACCTTTCGAGATTTGTTCGTATCGCTCATTCACCATAATAAGTCTATAGATAACGTACAGCGGATGCAATATTTAAAAGGGTATTTATCTGGGGAAGCGGAACAACTACTTAGACACATTCCTATATCAGAGTCCAATTATGAACGGTGCTGGGAACAACTTAACGAGCGATACAATAATAAGAGATACTTGTCACATTATATACTAAAAAGGTTACTTAGTCAGAAGAATATGAATAACGAATCAGCTGTTAGTCTCAAAGAATTAATTGATAACACTTCCGATTGTTTAAATGCTCTAGCTAATCTTGGTATCGATGTCAGTAATTGGGACCTCATCGTTGTACATATAATCTCTTTGAAGTTAGATCCAGAATCCCGAAAACAGTGGGAATTAAACGTCACTAGTGAAAAATCGTGCAGCAATGAGATTCCAACCTTTGAGCAATTTAAAAGTTTCTTGACCAGCCGATATCGCGCTTTTGAATTTTTGACCGCTGGCTCTAATGCGGGTAGAGGAAAAAACACAGAGATGCCAAAAGCCTTCCACGCGGCGACTGATTCTGTATTAGAATGTAAATGCTGTAAGGAAAACCATAAAATTATACATTGTAAGAATTTTATAAAAATGGATGTAAATGCCAAACGGGAGTTCATTAGACAAAACAGTTTATGTTTTAACTGTTTAGGAAACAACCACTCGGCTAAGCAGTGTCTGAGTTCAAGTGTGTGTCGTGTTTGCAAACGCAAACATCATTCTTTGCTTCATGCCGCGGGTCCAGTTCATACCGATGACAGTTCCGATAATAAAAATAGTAATGTATCTCAAAACGAGAATGAGAGAGACGCGGCGCAAAGTGCTAAATCATCCGGATCCGCTAACTCGGACACAGTGGCCACGTTCTTCTCGGCTAACCAATTACATAGGACAAATCAAGTTTTGTTGGCCACGGTTCTAGTTAACGCCACAGCCAACAACGGTAGTTATCGTACAATAAGGGCGTTGCTAGATCAAGGGTCCCAAGCCTCATTTGTAACCGAGGCCACGGCACAGTATTTAGGGCTGAAAAGGACGCCAGTAAGGGGACACATTTTGGGATTGGAAGGTAATAATAAAATTATATCAAAATTTATGGTGGAAGTTACTCTGAGGTCCATACACAACCCCAACGTTCAGCTTAAGGTTGCCGCATACGTACTCAAGAGCATAACCACTTTTCTGCCTGGCAAGCAACTTGTACCTGTGGGGTGGGTTTGTGATTTCCCGTTAGCGGATCCACATTATCACACACCAAACAAAATTGACATGTTGCTAGGGGCAGAAATTTATGGGCAAATTATCCAGGAAGGAGTTAAGAAGGGACCACAGGGTAATCTCGTGGCGCAAGCGACTTCATTGGGTTGGGTTTTATCGGGTGTGGTGGAAAAATCACACCAACCACATGATAATGTTTTAGTCATGCATTCGCATGTGGAGGAAACAGACCTCATGAAACGCTTCTGGGAACTGGAGGACAATATGATGAACAGTCCCACCATATTATCCGAGGAAGAAAAACAGTGCGAACGTTTCTTTGCTACAACAACGCGAAGAGACAGTGACGGGTGCTATATAGTACGGTTGCCATTTAAAAGCCAAGATGCAACACCTATAGTAAGAAATTCTAAAAGGATAGCTGAAAAAAGATTGTCTTCATTAGTCACAAAGTTAAGTAAAAATACAAACATGGAAACGAAGTATCAAGAGGTATTGGAAGAATACTTACTGCTGGGTCATATGGAGATAATACCTGAAAAGGAAATAAATAACCGTAAAGGAATTTACCTACCTCATTTTGCGGTTGTTCGGGAGGATAAGGATACCACGCAAGTGAGAATAGTATTCGATGCATCCTGTAAAGGTGAAAACGGCGTTTCATTAAATGATCTGTTAATGATAGGCCCTACTTTACAGCCAACGCTAAGACATATTTTAATGAAATGGAGAACATATCCAATATGTTTATCTGCGGACATAGTAAAAATGTACCGTCAAATCAAGGTTGATGAAAACGACGTGGACTTTCAGAGAATTCTGTGGAAAGGAACTGCAGATAATCAAACTCAAGAATATCGTTTATTGCGGGTTACTTTTGGTACAGCATGTGCCCCATATCTTGCTGTTAAGGTGCTTCAACAGGTAGCCATAGACGAGAAGGAGAAATACCCTACAGCTGCTGTAAAGGTTAAAGAAGATTTTTACATGGATGATCTGCTTACGGGCGTTGAAAGCGTTGAGGAAGGAGTCAAACTGTATTCTGAAATGAATCACTTAGTAGAAAAGGGAGGGTTTTCGTTGCAAAAGTGGTCAAGCAATAGTGAGGAGCTGTTGAAAAGTTTGAAAACTAAAGAAAAAAATACTACAGAAGGAAGGAAAATTAAAATAGATGAAGTTATGAAATTATTGGGACTTACCTGGGATCGAACAGAAGATGCGTTCCGCTACACAGTGACACTCCTACCGACGAAGAAGCCTGTAACAAAAAGAATAATTATATCGGACATATCACGTTTATTTGATCCACTTGGATGGGTTTCTCCAAGTGTCATAGTTGCAAAAATAATCATACAAAAGCTGTGGTTATCAGGTATAGGCTGGGATGATGAAGTTCCCGAAACAATATTAAATGAGTGGCTCACTTACCGTGATGACTTGTGCCAGTTGTCGGAGTTGCAAATACCTCGCTGGATCAATACAAAACGGAATAACACACTCGTTGAATTACATGGATTTAGCGACGCATCCAAGATGGCTTATGCAGCCGTGATTTATCTTCGGTCCATCGACGATCAGGGTCACGTGTCTGTAAACTTGGTAACATCAAGAACAAAAGTAGCACCAATAAAACAAATATCGATTCCACGTTTGGAACTCTGTGGAGCAGTTCTTCTGAGTAGGTTATTGGTTGAGGTAGCTCACACATTGAGTATTCCGAAGGAGAACATTTATGCCTGGTGTGACTCCACCGTCGTGCTGGCCTGGCTTAATAGTCACCCAAATCGGTGGCAAACATTTGTGGCGAATAGGGTATCTGAGATTTTAACCACTTTAGACGCACAACAGTGGTCTCATGTGCGGTCTGACGTAAATCCGGCTGATTATGCGTCAAGAGGACTCAACCCGTCTGATCTCAGGAAACAAACGGCATGGTTTAATGGTCCTACCTTTTTATACTCAGAAAAAATAGATTATAACAAACCTAAAGACATAGATACAGACTTAGAAGCTATAAAAAGGGTGCACTTCTCGGGCACAGAAACAAACTTATTTGATCGGTTTTCAAACCTAACTAAATTAATAAGAGTGGTAGCGTACTGCAGACGTATGTGGATAAAACGAAAAAAGGATCAAGGTGAAAAAACAGTGTTGTCAGCGCAAGAATTAGCGGAAGCGTTACGTGTTTGTATCCGACAGTGTCAAGCAGAAGGTTTTGGAGAAGAAATAGAAAAGATCTCAAAGGATGGTTATTCAGTTACGTTAAAAGGACCTTTAAAATCGTTAAACCCATTCATAGACAGAAACAGAATATTACGAGTAGGAGGTAGGTTACAGAAGTCGGAACTAAGTGAAGATAAGAAACACCCAATGTTGTTACCAAAGAAGTCAAACTTAACCAATTTAATCGTGGCAGACGCTCATGACAACACCTTGCACGGGGGGCCTCAACTCATGTTAGCGTATTTGAGGACTAAATACTGGATTTTGGGGGCCAAGGAACTGGTCAAATCACACGTTCGTAAGTGCGTTAAATGTGTTAGACATTCGGCAACTACATCAAATCAGTTAATGGGGCAATTACCGGCTGCGAGGGTAACGCCTACAAGACCTTTTAAATGTACTGGGATAGATTATGCTGGTCCTATAAATATAAGGACTTCCAAAGGTCGGGGTCATCATGCTTACAAGGGCTACATTTGTTTGTTTATCTGTATGGCCACGAAAGCCGTACACATCGAGGCTGTAAGTGACATGACTACTCAAGGATTTTTAGCAGCATTCAGGAGATTTGTCTCTCGCAGAGGCCATTGTTCGGATATTTGGTCAGACAATGGCACTAACTTCGTAGGAGCGTCAAGGGAGTTAAATCAGTTATTCTCGGCGGAGCAAGCTAGTCTAACAAAGGAAATCGCTGACTGTTTAGCGTCAAAGGGAACGAAGTGGCATTTTATCCCTCCATACTCGCCTAACTTTGGTGGTCTTTGGGAAGCCGGAATCAAATCGATAAAATTCCACCTTCGGCGAGTAGTTGGAGATTCAACCCTTACTTACGAGGAGTTATCAACAGTTCTGACACAAATTGAGGCTTGCCTGAACTCGCGACCACTGTCGAGGATGGATGGGGATCCGTATGGCTTAGACGCATTGACGCCAAGTCATTTTCTGGTGGGTGAGCCATTAGTGGCAGTGCCGGAGTATAACTTCGAATCTAGCACTCTGAGTAGTCTACGCCGGTAGCAACTGACCCAACGGATGGCGCAACAGTTTTGGCGACGATGGTCGCAGGAATACTTAGTAATGTTTCTGAATCGCTATAAGTGGAGTAAACAAACTCCAGAACCATCGGTCGGTATGTTAGTTTTAGTTAAAGAGGACGACTTGCCGCCTTGTCGATGGCTGCTTGGTCGTGTGGTTGCTACACACCCTGGCAGCGATGACATCACTAGAGTTGTATCTATACGTACAAAAAATGGTATAATAAAAAGGTCTATTTCAAAGATTTGCATCTTACCTGTAATGTCCACTTAGACAAACAGATGCGTTTATTTAGAATTATAAGGTTTAATGTGATTAATTTTAAGGATTTAATTTCATAGCAGTAACTAGTGTTTCATGGTGGGCGGAATTTAAACGGGAAAACGTAATGGAAGGCCAAATTTGTTAATTTGCCCTTGGTGGGCGGAATGTTTGAGAAAATTGTTTACTTTTGTGCCGATAGATGGCGTTGTACTTTTACGTCACTTTTCTGAATCGCGGTGACAAGATTCGTAGTGGATTTACCTAGGTCAAAATTATTGTCAAACGAAAATGATCTCAATACACGGTTGAAAGTATTTATTTCGTTTCAATCAATATCATTATCTTCACCCCTGCTAAAGTAAAGAGTGCTGCAGAAGTGTCTTTCTGTGAAAGTTTGTTGTGACGCCTAGTAAACGGGTTGTTCAAGGCTCCTTTTTTCTACCTCTGGATTGGCACTCCTATTGGATTTTTGCATGATCGATCTATACAATAGAGAGAGCCTGAAATAAATTAGGAGCCCCTTGCCCCGAGGCCATAATTATATATGCAATTATAGCATAATTATCTGAACCAATGTTGTAAAAAATTTCTCTACGCTCGCTCTTGAAGCCTAGTTTTTCATTTGTCTTAACTTTGTCTATAAGAGACCCAGGTAACTCCAGTAGGTCGGTAGGAAAAGTGTTAAACTAGGTACTTTCTCTTGAATGTATCTAAAATTCGACCAAGTAACTCCTATATGAACGTTCGAAACCATTCTAACCTGTCCAAGGCAAGGTGTCGTAAGAATTTCTCGCTACGCTCCCCCCCCCCCCCCCCCTGGCCCAAAAGCTGGCGGCCCCCTTGTATCTTGCATTATCATGGATTTCTGTAAAGTAACGCCTATTTATTATCAAAAGTTTATCAACTTTTTTATGAATTTTCCAAAAATTCCCCCCCCCCTTAAAGGAAATCCTGTATCCGCGCCTGCATAATTCTCCTAAAAATTTTGTCTGAAAATCATTATCCATAAAACGTTTGCTAAAAACTTCAGTAACCATAATGTTCAAAATCCCGAAATTTTGTTTTACATAATAGGGTATATGCATGATTTTTTTTATCACTCTAAACAAAGCGTATTATCATCAGAAATAGCAAAGTGAAATTATTTTTTTAATATCTATTAAAAATACTAAGTTATAAGCATTTCAAACTGCGGATTAGACAGAGAGATCCGACACAGCGAATGACGTCATTCGCTGCATCGACGTACAAAATCCATACTAAGTTCCGTTTATCTAGAAAGAGAAAGAAACAAAAGTTTAAATGGTTATAGCTTTTGTGTTGCTTGGCCGATTTATGTCTTGTTTTCGCTTTTTGTCATTATTTTTACAATACTTTAACATTCCGTATCGAAATAAAAAAAAAAGAAATTATATTATATTTCTAAAACTGGTCTGGTAAAATATCGATTACTATAATAAAATTGAATATTCTAATTTGACATGCCATAAAGTCAAATGTCCTAACTATTTTATTATGTAATGTGTATTATTCCGAATGTTCATATAAGTATAACAAAATTTTTGGTCCTAAAATATTTGCTAAAAATTTGATTTAAGTGACAGAAACGAATCGCTGTAAATCCGACCCCACGCAGTCTTGTCTGCCTTACCCTTAGAGTGTAATTTAAAATCACGTGGCCCCGGAGGAGCGAGGAGCCGAAGCTGCGGTGGTGAGCGTTAAACACATTTGCAACGATACGCTCGCGTGGGACCGCCGGAGCCCCGCAGCGCCGGAACCTTGACAGAAACCATGCCTGCTGCATGTTGCTTGCTCGCTTGCATGCTGCATGCTTGCTTGCATACTGTATGCGTGCTGGCATGCTGCATGCTTGTTGCATGCTTGTTACAGGCTTGCTGCATGCTAGCTGTATGCTTGCTGTATGCATGGTGTATGTTTGTTTGCATGTTTGCATACTTATTACAGGGAAAAATAAAATCCACATAGTATGTTCATACTCAACTATAATGATTGACGCTTTGATTGATTGATTTTCTGCCTTTTAGTGACTACCGATATGAAATGAATGCCAAAAGAAGATTCTTACTGTGAAATTTCTGCGATATGATGGTTCTACTTTTTAATTCTTACAAATTTCAAAAGAGCAATATTGTATAAAATTGTGTTGTGTTGAGAGAAGTTCATAGCAAAAGCTTAGTAACACAAATTTGTTTTAATAGTTATTTATGATACTAGTTCGGTAAGTTGGTCTTTACAAACGAGTAGACGAATGCTTTATTATTGTTCATTATTGCACGTGTGTCATACAATGTTTTTCAACACATTTGCGAGAAAACAGTGCAATATGTAATGAAACAAACAGCGACCGCAAAAACCACGAAAACGACACCCATGAAGAAAAAACCGAAAATTTTCGTCGGCGCCATCTTGAATTTTCATTTTGACCTCATTTTCGTTATCAGCGACCCCAAAAACCACGAAAACGACACCCATGAAGAAAAAACCGAAAATTTTCGTCAGCGCCATCTTGAATTTTCGGATCATTCCCACTAGTTCTACTACACAGTTCTACGGTAGAACTAGTGGGAACAAAAAGTCCCACTACAGTTCTACTGCTCTATTACACAATTTTACGGTAGAACTAATGGGAATTTTCGTTCCCACTAGTCCTACTATAACGTGTTACAAAAAAGACGAACTAGTGGGACCAACATTTCCCATTAGTTCTAACTGTTCTATCACACAGTTCATGGTAGAACTAATAGTACATTGTTACCCTAGGGGTGAAAGTAACTTATTTAGTCCCGAGACGGGGTTTAGTGCCCGAGCGCAACGAGGGCGCTAATAGTTCGAGGGATTAAATAAGTCTTTGACCCGAGCTAAACACTGTGCTTTTCATTACGAATACAAGGAAAGTAATAGTACATTATGATATAAGTGCGGTGAGTTGAAAATTACAGCAGAGGCGATATTGTTAGCCCGAGCCGTAGGCGAGGGCTATAATAAAGCAGAGGCTCTAATTATCAAAGCGCACGTATGTCATACGACGTTTTATAACATATTTGCGAGGAAATAAATAAAACTCGGACTTTCTTAAACGAATAAATCTTTTATTTGTTCACAAATTAGCGATGCCCGCGCATCAGCGCTTTAGGACACAAAACAGCCAGTATTACTAATAAAGTAATTAAGTAAATTAATATTTTTGTTTTTTTTTGTTACAGATAAATGGTTGTAATTTATTGTCAAAATTAAATAAATTAAAGAATTAAATGTTTATTTATTATATTTCATCTCCCACAGTTAATTTTATTCATAAAATGTTGACCACTTTTCTGACATAAAAACTCTTTGCTAAGATTTAAAAAAGTACCGTTCCTTTTTGACGGAGCATCTTGATAAGCCGTGCGTTGTACATTACATTACTGCACAAGTACGTAATGAGATACATTACGATATTGAAATGGGTGAAATAAGAGACCCTTTACGAGCAAATGTGTTATAAAAATAAAAACAAGAATCAACTCGAAAAAACAAATGATGATCGGATTGCCGCTTTTCGGCCTATTTTGCTTTTTTTTTCTGTGGCCGGCCAGCTATTCAGCCATTACCTATTTTACATTTTCATAATCGAAAAAATAGTAAATATTTTGCCCGAATCTATGTTATTTTAAAGAAATAGTTGAAACTTAATTATACTAAAGTTATTTAAAAAATATACATGTATTTATATATGTATATATAATAATATATATAATATAATATAATATATAATAATAATATATATAATATAATATAATATATAATAATAATATATATGTATTTATGTATATTCTTTAATTAATACTTAACTTTATGTTATTTTAATTATACATCGTGGCTGTATAGAAATTTGTAACATGGTTCAATATAAAAATGAACTATTTTTTTTATAAGTTGACAGCTGTCAGTTGAAAACGATTCTACCTAGGGATGAAAAGTATTACTTTCAACCCGCTCCTCAGGCAACTTCAGACCTACTTTCCGAGTATGAGTAATGAAAAGGGGACGCTCTTTTACGCAATCAAATGTATATTAAGCTTGTTTTATCTCTATGGATTTTCATTTGGACTTTATTAAAAAAAAAAAAATCGTTAAGAATACCCACGGTGCTTTACACCGGGGTATGCGGTAAAATAGGTACTTATGTGAGAGTACCTATTTTACCGCACGTTCCGTTCTATGGTGCGTAATTTTTAACTTTCGAACAATGTACACAGGCTCCGTAAATGCAGTTTTTGAGCAAATGTGTTGAAATAGTACATTATGATGTAAGTGCGGTAAGTTGAAAATTACAGCCGAGGCGATATTGCTAGCCTGAAACGTAGGCGAGGGCTACAAGAAAGCAGAGGCTGTAATTATCAAAGCGCACGTATGTCATACGACGTTTTATAACATATTTGCGAGGAAATAAATAAAACTCGGACTTTCTTAAACGAATAAATCTTTTACTTGTTCACAAATTAGCGATCCGCGCGCATCAGCGTTTTTTTAAAGTCAAAGACACAATAACAGCCAGTATTACTAATAAAGTAAATTAATATTTTTGTGTTTTTGTTACAGATAAATGGTTGTAATTTATAGTCAAAGTTAATAAAATTAAAGAATTAAATGTTTATTTATACTAATATTATAAAGCGGTAACATTTGTTTGTAAGTTTGTATGTAGGGGGTAATCTCCGGAAGTAATGAACCGATTTCAAAATTTTTTTCACTATTAGAAAGCTACATTCACCCTAAGTGACATAAGTTCCTAAGTTCATTCCCACGGGAACGGGAACTACGCGGGTGAAACCGCGTGACGTTCGCTAGTTTATTATAATTTAATCTTCCAAAGTTAATTTTATTCATAAAATGTTGACCACTTTTCTGACATAAAAACTCTTGGCTAAGATTTAAAAAAGTACCGTTCGTTTTAGACGGAGCATCTTGATAAACCGTGCGTTGTCCATTACATTACTGCACAATTACGTAATGAGATACATTACGCTATTGAAATGGGTGAAATAAGAGACCCTTTACGATCAATTGTGTCATAAAAATATTATTAAGATCAACACATTACCATTTAGGATTTATAATTAGTATTGAAAGCGGTTTTAAGTCTTTTGTATATATAATTGATTGTAATATTTATGATAAACGGGTTTAGGGCATATTGTATTTAGGGATTTCAATTTTATGGCATGTGATATTATGTGATACAAAGTTCGGGTAAGTTATCATTCGGGCAAACGATGATTAGGACAAAAAAAATATGACACGATTATGAATAAAAAAGTTAGACAATACGACAGAGAACCGATGATAAATGTAGTCAAACGTTCATTGTTAATTAAAACGTTAAGAAAGTAACTGGGTATTTCCGATTATAAGTTGATCACTATTTCATTCACTTATTTCCCTAAGATGAAATATTAATTCAGTTCTACACAGATAAATTGATGATTCGTTATGTAGAGCTAAACCAACGTCATCAGGACCATTTTACTGGGTCGCCTATTATAAAAACGTGACTGAGTTTAAATAATATATAATTTATGTTATTTTAGCACAAAGAAACTTGTGTGCGATATAAAGTTTTTCGATAAGACAAAATGTCAATGTCTTCAGAAATAACGAACAACCATTCAAACTGTCACTCTCTGTTTAAATAAAAACCGGCCAAGTGCGAGTTGGACTCGAGCACTGAGGGTTCCGTATAAACTTGTAGGTATTTATGTTATTTAACTACATATTTACGGTTTTCAGATTTTTTCCTTTACATGTGCTGTAAGACATTGCTACTTGCCAAATTTCATGATTCTAGGTCAACGGGAAGTACCCTATTTTGATTCCCTTGAGAGTCTGAAATGTACGTTTTTGCGGCATAAACGGCCGTATCTTTTTTTACGTTAACTTAGAAGTTGGATTTTTTCATAGCTTCAAGGGACTGTAGACCTGAGTAAATGGTCATTTCAACTCAATACCTCCACGCGTTCCTGAGATAAAGGGTCTTGGCAGACAGACGAACACACGGACAACAAAGTGATCCTATAAGGCTTCCGTTTTTTCCTTTTGAGTTACGGAACCCTAAAAAGAGGTTCAATTTTCAAAAATTCTTTCTTACTGCTCTACTTCTATCCGTAGACAGACTTCTAGGAGCATGTTTGGAACTCATGTGATTAGCATGCTTAAAAGCCAGTAGAGACAATATCCTATAATAGTAAATAATAGTTGCATACAGACAGACATGTCAAGTGCTGGTCCTGCTTGCTTCACAGTTTACCAGATACCATAAAAAAAAATTGTGCCCGACAGGGTCCATAATTGTTTTTATTTACCACCTTTAAGTGTCATCTACACTAATATCCTGCTGCAGGTGCTGAAAACCTCAAACGGCGCAAATACAATAATTTAATTGGTAATTATGTGATTGAGCCGTTTGGGGTTGAAACACTAGGGCCATGGGGTCCGAGTGCCCACCTAGTTTTTCGAGAAATCGCCAAACGGTTGATCAACTCTTCACGTGACCAGAGGGCAGGCCTATTTTTTGGCCAAAGAATAAGCATTGCCATCCAACGTGGCAATGCTGCCAGCCTTCTGGGCACTTTTCCTGTTGACAGCGATGTGGACGAATTTTTCGACGCCCTGTAACCCTTTTTGATACTTGTAAATATTTTTATTTCTATTATAGAGTTAGTATGTAAATAATGTAGATATTATAGAAAATAAAAATTTGGACTAAGTAAGTATACACTAATATTATAAAGAGGACAGATTTGTAATTTTGTGTGTGTTTGTAATGAATAAACTCAAAAACTACTGCGCCGATTTCAAAAATTCTTACACTATTAGAAAGCTACATTCACCTTGAGTAACATAGGGTATATTTTATCCCCGTACTCCCACGGGAACGGGAACTACGTGGGTGAAACAGCGTGACGTTCGCTAGTTATGGATAAAGCAATAAACGATTTGAGATTTACCATCACTGGACCACCACGGACTTAAGTAACTTGGTTCCAACTAGGCTGTATTAGGGTTACGCTTCATCTAGCAGCACGGAATCGTTTTACTATGCTCCTATCCTTTTCTGTTGCTTTGTGAATTGTCATTTGAGAGAGTGAGACACAGAGCGTGCTGCCGTGCGATACCACTCCCGCTGTTTGTCGTTCGGCTCAACCGTTATGGCAGTCTAGACTTCTATTAGTATTCTAATGGGAAGAAGTACTCTCAACAGATGGTTTATATGAATCGGGTGCAATAGAGTTATATCCACATGAATAAACTCATAAACTCCTGGTATCATTTCAATTCGACTCATTTCTGGTGCTTAATTTCTGCTGTCATCTTATATTATTAATTTCTTCAGAACTTGGTTGGAACACCAGTCAGATTACGTGCCACTCTAACACTCGGCTTCTAAAGCAAAAATCTATATATCTACAACGCGTCAAATTGTTGCTGTAGATCTGATAGGTCGTTGATAATAATTCAGTCAACCAATCACAGCAGTTCACATGTGAGTGTGTTAAGTAATGGGTGTTACACTTCAACCAACAAGGGTGTCAAACTTCTCTGTTCAGGCGGGAAAACATAGAACTAAAATACATATTTATAACTATATGACTTTATAACTTACTAGCTGACGTCCCGCGGTTTCACCCGCGTAGTTCCCGTTCCCGTGGGAGTACGGGAATAAAATATAGCCTATAGCACTCACGAATAATGTAGCTTTCTACCAGTGAAACAATTTTTAAAATTGGTTCATTACTTCCGGAGATTACCCCCTACATACAAACTTACAAACAAACAAACTTGCAAACAAATGTTTCCTCTTTATAATATTAGTATAGATAGTATAGATAACATTTGACATATCGATGCTAATTTTCGTGACTAGCAACGCCACAACTAGCGTGACCAATTTAAGTGGGCAGTTCTAGCCCACTTAAAGTGGTCACCCTTTATTTGAATAAAGGGTGACCAGTTGACTGTACAATCTTATCCACATTCTTCTTTCCTAACGATATCCTCAACCATACATAACGGCTGATGACTCATGCAACATATATTATCATCTGATGTTAAAGTAGGCACTCGGACGTTTTGCAGATAATTCCTTAATTTGTTATGACAACCAACGAAGAAATTGTTATAGCAACAAAAGATAAGTGTTGTTTTTATTCGATGAACTCAAAGCTACCTATAGCCTAACGTTACGTAGATAAACATACCTATGTTTATCTACGTAACATTAAGCTATAGGACCTCCTCTAATAAACACACAAACCTACACAATCATGTAGAATTACACACTCATTAGTGTGTCGATGACAATAGGGAATATGCATGTTATTTTTAAAATACAGCACTGTCAACGTATCAACTCAAGAATAGTACATTTTAATACAAGTGGAGAAAGTTTGTTATTGCACCCGAGGTGGAATTAACGCCCGAGCCGAAGGCGAGGGTGTTTTTGAGCCGAGAACTGCAATAACAAATGTCCACGTGTATCAAACGACGTTTTTCAATACACTTCTGAAGAAATAAAATAAAAGGTAGGTAACGAAAAATATTTTTGTCACGAACTAAGAAACTATGATTTTAATTTTCTTTTTTTTTTTGCGCTCTGCTTTCGCCAGGTTGAAGGAGAAGCAAAGGTATGAAGCCGTTAAACAGCCTAATATAAAAAATAGATTTATATTATATTTTTGATTTCAGAACACAAATATATGTTAATTTGTGTATAAAAATAACTATTCGTTTTTAATAATCATGTCTAGTCCGATCACCATGTTTGACAAGCCGATCCCTTGGGAGACGCAAGCCAAATACTTGGGGGTCGCATCTTAGACCAACGCCTAAACTTTCGAGAGCACATAAAGACGGTACGCTCGCGTGCCGCCTTCGCTCTCAGTAGGCTCCACTATGTGCTGAATGCACGCAGCAAATTGTCACTTAAGTGCAAATTGCGTATCTACACCGCGTGCATTCGGCCTATCATGACATACGCGTGCCCCGTGTTCGCGCACTCAAAACCCTACCTAATCCACAGGATGCAGACCCTACAAAACCGTTTTCTCCGAAGGGCCACGGGCTCACCGTGGTACCTTAGGAACGAGCAACTTCACGTAGATCTTAAAATCCCAACCATTCAACAGTTCATGAAACGTCTCTCTAAGAGTTTCTTTGATAAGGCCGAGAAGCATACCAACCCCTTGATCTGTTCAGCCGCCCATTATGCCCCATCTAAAATCTCCAAGATTCGCCGTCCCAGGCATACACTACTCATTCCCGATGACCCCACCGCCCTCATTCAAGAAATCTGTAGGGAAAGTAGCACTCTACGTAAAAACAACAAACACAGATACAAACCGCGAACTCGAAACCGACCCCGCCACCGTGACGTACCGCGAGCGCGACCCCCCTGTAACATCACCGACCGACCCTTGCTCGACGAGCCAGCCCGCGCCGCTGAGCATGTAGCTTTAAATTCCCTAAATAATAATCCGACCCAGCCACCCTTGCTGCCCTCCCTCAATGACTCACTAAGCCGAGGCCCGAACTCCACAGGGAGTGCCCTTAGTGTTGTTCATTTAATTGAAAATCCTAGTTTGTAAGCCCTGGCTGGGGGCCTTAAAGTAATTTTAGGCCACCACAGGATAGTCCGGTTAAGCAGTTTGACAAACTTAACGTGTTGTGTCTGCGAGTGGTCATTCCTAAAAAAAAAAAAAAAAGTTTATCTATGATTCAAAAAATATTTATGCCGTAAAGACGCGTAGTGCTTCGCCGAAATAAAAAAAAAACATTCACCTCAGACTATAGGCATTGAACCAATTTGGACTATTTTTTTATTTTTATTTATTTATTTATTTCAAATTACGTAAATGACACCTTAACAGCAATGACGCCAATGCGATGTTACTAAGTACTAAGATACACATACAAAACGAAAAGAAAAAAAAGAAAACAATTAGAAAAAACAATTAACACACATTTAAACATTCTCAATGCACTTCAGTGCTACTCCTGTGAACTTCATCAGACTGCAGTGAAATATATCTACCTCATCTGAAATAAAATTTAACAGTTTTATGGCGCGTGACAAACTTGTTCAGGTTAGTCCTAGAGGATGACTAAAGGATGACTAGTATAGGTATAGTTATATGTGGCATTTTTCATTCCCGCACACGTGCGGGAAATGGAAAAAAACGCACGTGTGTGAAATACATTGCATGTTGTACCTAATCGTAGTGCGTTATGGACCAGTTTTCGAGGAAGTGTATTGAAATTAGTTTTTTTTTATATTTTTGAATTCAGAACACAAATAAATGTTAATTTGTTTAAAAAAGTAAATATTAGTATTAAATAATCATGTTTATCTATGATATTATATTTATAAACACAATTTGAATAATCAAAAAAATAAACGCCGTAAAAACGCATACTTATTGCTTTGCCGAAATAAAAAAAAAAACATTCACCTCCGACTATAGGTATTGAACCGATTTGAACTTCGTATAAGTATAGTAATCTGTGGTATTTTACTTTCCCGCACACGTGCGGGAAAGTGAGAAAAAACGCACGCGTGTGAAATACATTGCATGTTGAACCGTAATCGTAGTGCGATAAACAGCGTCTGTGTTCCTATATTTCACCCGCCTGCCTTCAAAGCAAGAGTGAACGATCTTCTGGGCACGCTCGTCCCATCATAGATCTCACTCATCCATCGCTTTCCATCAGGCGTGATCGAGGTCAAGAGCAGGCCCATATTGTAATAAAAAGTTAAGTTCAACTACTGCTTGTCGCTCAAAAATAATATTAAACTCCTGCAATTTTCTACAACAGTTCAAACGTCCTTGACTGTCGCGGACATGATGTGAAGACATTTACCTCAATCTGTTTTGTTTACATATAAATTTTCGGCCTTAATAAAATCATTTATTAATTTTATGTGCTCTAGTCAAGCAAAACTTGCATTAACAATATTATAATAAAATCTTATTCAAATCTAAGTGTTTTTAAGACACAAAGACTTTGACGTTTTGAGTTGAGAGTGCGTTCCGTTTCACTAAAAACATGCTACATAGAACAATAAATTGGAAAATAAGTGATGTGTTAGAAACAAGTGAACGTTTTATGCGCCAATACAAAGCATTTTTACCCACAACGGAACGGAGACGGTGTTTGCGTTTGGGGTGAGAGGATGTTTGTTTGTTTGTGCAAATACATGTTGCCATTTTTCTCCAAAAATACTAGTCTGATTTTAATGCAGTTTTCAGTTATGGGTTGGGTTTCATTGGTGCATGTTCTTAGATAGGTGTTACGGTGACAACTCGCCAGAGGGCGCTGCAGCAAACATTTTTTGTGCAAATACAAGTTGCCATTTTCCTCCAAAACTACTAGTCCGATTTTGATGCAGTTTTCAGTTATGCCCACGAATATTCGTCGGGGGCTGCCATCACTATTTTAAATTTCATCGTTAATAAAAATAAGCATCATCATCAACCTCTAAAGGTACCGTAGGGGTACGGCCTACTTTTAAAGGGTGTAAGTATAGCGCTAAAAAAACTCCAATTATTCAAGTTACTATAAAACTGCAAAACTAGTTCATTTCATGGCAGCCCCCGACCGATATTCGTGGGTTTTTTATTAAGTTGGGTTTTTTAAATTATTTTATCCTTTTTCAATTACTTTGTAACCGTCGGTGGGTTTTTTCAAAATTTTTAATTTTGCTTTTGAATAATAAATAAAAAGAGTTTTGTGTTCCAGCCTGTTTCCTCTGAAGATTTAAAAAAGATCCGCCAGAGGCAGCACTATTGGGGGGTACGTATGTTTTGAATTCTCTATTGACAGTAACGTTAAACGTAGGTATACTGTATAAATGGAATTAACGGAAGATGGTGTACCTGAAGCAAAATTTAAATTTGCAAAGATCATAATATTGTCCGGAATTTAAAACGATGGCTTGCATGTCGTGGTTTACCTGTTTCAGGTAACAAAAATGTACTTGTACAAAGGTTAGTTGTCGTTCATAGTTCGATTTGTTGTCAGATATTGGAATATTATAATTATTTGCATATTTTTATTTATGTTACCTTTTTTGTTTTTAATGAAGAATGCATTGCCAATGGTAAAATCGATGGTGGTAAATGTTTAGAGGATAAACAGCTAGCATGAAATTACTCAATCCAGTTCCACAGACATCCTGCACTTTTTCTTCTTCTAATTGGCCAATTTTCCCATCCCAACTTTTCCTCATACTTTCAGTTATTTAATTTAATTTAATTCAGACACAATGATCCATAATTTTGTTAATAGGTACACTAAAAAACATAATGATAGCAATAAAAAATCAGAGACAAATAAATACACACTACACACTACTATTAATACTAATTCTACCAATAAAATAATATAAAATTAACACAATAATTTGATATGTCAAATAAAATTTAAAATGTCCAAAATTTAAAATAAAATAAAAATAAGTTAAAATTAAATAATAAATAAATAAAGTAATTCAAAAACTATTATACTATAATTAAAATTACATGATTAGAATAAAACTTGGGGCGTGGGGCGAACTAGGAGTACAAACATTAATTACAGTTTTACATTACAGTACAAAAAATATTAAAAACACAGTTATTTTCTCTTAGTTTAAACTTCGGTTTGGCTCCGGAATGCTCAACATGCAGCCTGGTCCAGTACCGCATTATTGGGCAATCCAGGTCCATGTCCATTCTCCATGCGAACAGCTAAAGGTAGCTGTTGGAACTGCCTCGTATTAGGCGCATCAGGGATACAACTCTCTTGCGAATAATCGCCGCTAATCCATTCATATTTGCCCCCGAAAACATACCTGATGCGCTACAGTAGCGACTGTAGCGAGGCAGCTTCATCAGTGCCCTGAAGGGATTATTGTATAGAACACGCAGGCTGTCATAAGATTTTTTCGTATGCTTGACCCATAGGCTGCACGTGTAAAACGATTGGCAAAATGCCTTAAACAACGTAGCTTTTACTTCAGTAGTACAGCGCGTGAACCTACGAGCCAGCATATTAGCTCTAACATATAAAGCTCTGCGCTCCCTATCTATATCAGTATCATCTGCAAGCGTCTCGGTGACCCAGTGACCCAGATACTTGAACTGCGAGACTCTTTTAAGGACACTGCCATTCAACATGACCTGTGGGACCGTGTCATAAGTTTTAGATCCCGCCTTGAACACCATGAGCTCGCTTTTAATCACGTTATATCTGAGCTCATGGGCCCCCACATACCGCTCGCAGATTGATATCAGTTTTCGAAGGGCACTGATCGATGGACTCAGCAGCACCATGTCGTCCGCGTAACTGATGTTGTTGACAAGAACACCATCAATCGAACAGCCCACACCGGCGCTACTGAGTTCACGGATCAGACGGTCCATATACAGGTTGAAGAGAGACGGTGAGGTTAGCCCGCCTTGCCTTACCCCACATTCCAACCCGTACTCAACCGAAAGCGACCCCGACCACCTCACCAAATTGCTCTGGTTGCCATACCAATACTTTAGGAGACTTATATACTCAGTATGTAGATCCGTGTCATCCGACAACTTTTGCCACAACCTGTCATATGCAACAAGATCAAAAGCTCTCGATAAATCTAAGAAGCAAGCATAGACAGGTGTGCTCCTGTCAGTGTAGTATCGGACGGTATTCTTGAGAGTCAGTATAGCCATTTCTGTTGACAAACCAGGGCGAAAGCCAAACTGTGCATCATGAAGCTGTAGATGTTGTCTTAACTGAATATTAATAACACCGTCCAACACCTTAGCAATGACTGT
The DNA here is from genome assembly GCA_905147715.2 of Xestia xanthographa. Taxonomy (NCBI): domain Eukaryota; kingdom Metazoa; phylum Arthropoda; class Insecta; order Lepidoptera; family Noctuidae; genus Xestia; species Xestia xanthographa. Next base: position 9,751,860 of record LR990655.1, read on the forward strand.
CGCAAGTGATATGGGCCTGTAGTTACTTAATTTAGAGGCGTCTCCTGTCTTGCTCTTTATTATGGGGACAACAGCTATAGTTCTCATCATTGCCTCAGGGAGGTATGAATGCCTTATGCAGAATGTAAACAACATAGCGAGCACCCTCGGCAGATGGACACCCGCATGCTGCAAATGTTCTATGCCGAGCGAGTCATCGCCCGGGGATTTTCCTCACTTCATGTCTCTGATCACCTTGGCAACCTGTTTCGCAGTGATCCGGACAGGTGGTTTCGCTAGGCCAGTACCTCCCACCTCAGTAGTGGTCGTCGTGGGTTCCAGTGGAGAAAGTACCCTAAAATGCTCCCTGAACAAGTTGGCAATTTGATCGGCGTCACTAACCCACTCTACACTAACTGGAACACTTGGCCTCGGATTAAGTTTGTTGGTCTCCTTCCAAAACTTGTTAAAGTTTTTCGTGGCGTGCTGTGAGGCCAGAATGTCCATCTTTATCTGAGTTTTATTGTCCCTACACCACTTGAGCTGTTGTTTAAACCAACTTCGAGACTTTCGCATTTGATCAAAAGCCTGACCGGACGTATTTTTACCCTGGGCGACCCACTCATGAAACCGAAGCCTAGCCTCCTCATAATTATGCCTTTTTGCAGTGTTTGTTCCAGCCTGCCACATACCCTTTATTTTTATTTTTAACTGTTCTAATTTTAGAGCTGGCCACCGCAGCGTCCCTAAGCACATTCACTACTTTCTGATACAATTTATCAACTATTTGTCTATGGTCTATATTGTCACGCATTACATCTGCACAATTATGTAATTCACAAGGAAAGTTGATAGCACGCAGCTTAGTTGAGCAAATGTACAAATATTCATTGAGCTGCTCTTTATCTCTTTCGCCCCATATAGACTTATCCGGCAATGAGCCTCTCATCTGTACTTTTGGTACCAAAATATTAAGGTCACATAACAGTTCGACACCGAAATGATCGGAACTTGACACCTCATACCGTATACTTGTCCCCAGAACAGTTTCTTTTGCGACTTCGGTAACGATGACATGGTCCAACCATGACGTAGTCCCGTACGCATTACTAAGAAATGTATATGTACCTGAATTTATTCCCAGCCATTCTATGTCTGCACACGACCACCGTTGCTCAGCACAAAACTTCAAAAGCTCATTGCCAAATAAGGCGCCTGGATTAGCGTTGAAATCCCCTAGTGTATACACTACGTGTCAGTACCACTAGTCTCTATAATCGCACCAATCTCGCCGAGGCAGCTCACAAAAACTTCAAAATTGTCAAGACTATCCGTTGGCATGTACACCGACATCACTAATTATTCGCGATCATCAACCACTACCTTAACGGCTACTATACGCTCACTCTCACAGTCCACGACCGAAACCGATTGAAACACACTTTTACGCCATAGAAGAGCCACTCCGCCATATGGCCTACCCTTCAGCATACCCGACGACGTGTCCACTGAAGATTTCCCGGTGTACGCAAAATCGTGATCAATTTGTCCTAGGAATGGAATGTCGTCCGGCAGTAGCCATGTCTCTTGTAAAGCTAAAAAGTCTGCGTCGTGACACAATTTCCTGACGTAATCAATGGAGTTCTTAACAGAATAGCAGTTAAAACTCACGAACTTAGTTCTGTTTATTCTCTTGCCTGATCCATTATCCTTATTTTTAAATTCAATGAATTTTCTAACAGTGATGCCTTCAGGCCATAAAGTGTCATCTAGAAACAGTGAGAGCTTCGCACTAGGCACCTGCATTTTATACGCGTGTTATGCTACGATGTATAATTAATTAGTTTAGCAGTAGGTAATAGTCGTTGAATTTGGGTTGTACCAAATACAAAATCCTTAGAATAAATACTTTAAAGTGACTAAGATGAAGTAGTTGCTTGTTTATTACGGGTAAACACTTGCATTGAAAAACAAAATATAAAAAAATAAGGGGCTACTACGGAACCCTACACTGCACGTGGCCCGATACGCACTTGGCCGGTTTTAAAATGTTCAGAGGAAACAAGCTAATTCAAATTGAGTCAGCCCAAAATTTGGCAACGAATTTCGGCCTTTCAATAGCATCCATCAGCTCCTGTGATGAGCAAATAACAGGACAGGCAGAACACGATGTCAAGTGTCCCATCGTTTGTGGGGCAACACCACAATTACACTCCAGGGCAGAGTCATCTCCGGGGCTGCGGGACTGTTCGAAAGAGATACCGTGGCCCCGGAACACAAAGGGCCTTCATCGCCCTTCGCCATCGACATGGATGGGTTTTAGTCAGTAAAAGTCTGAAACTCCCTCCTGCTCCGCCCAGAGCGGGAGGAGTCATTTGATGATTTCCCATCCGAAAAAAAAAGGACAGAGTCATCTACGAATCTCTACCTTAACGGGTTTTTGCTTCGGTCAACCTGTGCCCGAAGTCTATTCAAAAGACTTTCAGGTTAGCCACGGCAGCTCGTGTCCAGGTGGGGAGATTTCCTGCAACAGTTACACACTGAAACATCTCCTTGGTAAAATTTCATAAATTACGCATACAATAGTTACCACAGAGGGTCGTTCAAGGATTAGGAAGAAATAAAAATTCGTACAAAACTTGTTTTCTACATTAAATCGATGCTATATTCAGTATAGCATTATTATTGTTATTTTGAGAGGTATTGAAATAGTTATTTGGACTTCCTGCTTATAAAAGCTTTTAACACAGATGTATCTTGTGCTAAATAAAAGTCTTGATTTATAATTTGGCCGAATGTTTGAAAAAAAAATACAAGCTTTTTATTAGGCTTGATTGGGCTGCATGGTTTGGGAAAGCATTGCTTGTAATAAATAGGGAATATGCAAGAAATATAAAACTTTTATATTCCTTAAAAATGCCTTGTATTGGCCCATAAAAACATTGTGGCACACTTGTTTAATGTTCTAATACAACACTTATTTTACAATTTAATATTTTATGTAGCGTGTTTTTGGTGAAACGGAATACTAACTCAAAACGTGATAACGCTACTACCGTTCTGCGTTGAAACGTCAAACGCTATGTGTCAAAAAACACTTTTATTTGAAAACTACCTAAAGTTTCACTAAGATGTTATTATAATATTGTTATTGCAGTGTTTGCTTGAATAAGAAAGAAAGAAGAAAGAAAGAAAAAACATTTATTAGCACGCACAGGACAAAACACACAAATTAACATGGTAAAATTAACAGCAGGTACAACTAATAAAAATAAAAAAAAAATAAAAAAATAAAAAGAAATAAAATTGGTCCTGTACGAGGCCAAAAGGCCCCCCCTATCTCAGCATGGTGCTGTAACATTAAAAAACGTTACAGTGCTGGTATATACTTATTTTACTCTATGGCTGGTATTCTGATAGGGCCCAGAGCAGAGTGATGCCACGGTCAGCTACGGATAAAATGAATAAAAATATATATAATAAAGCACATACATTTAGTAAAATGGTTATATTAAGGGTAAACCTTAGATGTAAACAAGTCAGATAGAAGGTAATGACGTCAGCGCTATGACATGTCGGACATTTGGACTGTCGTGGAAAATGGTTTAATTTTTTTTTGAGCGACGAGCAGTCTTTGAACTTAACTTTTAATTATTTTCTTGGGTTCATAGTACTGTACTTTATTGATTTTAGTGAAGAAAAAAATACATGCATATTTGTATATTACCTGACACAAATGGTTTGTGTCAGGTAATATCCCAATATGCATGTATTTTATTGTTATTGCAGTGTTTGCTTGAATAAAGCACATACATTTAGTAAAATTATTATATTAAGGGTAAATCCTTAGATGTAAACAAGACGAATAGAGGGTAATGACGTCAAGCGCTATGACGTTTGAACTGTCGTAAAAAATTGTAGAAAACTGTTTAATTTTTTTTTGAGCGACAAGCAGTCGTTGAACCAACTTTTAATTATTTTCTAGGGTTGATAGTACTGTACTTTATTAAAAAATATACATGATGATGACACAAACCATTCCTACTGCAGAGATTAAGCACTACTTAATTGTTGATCGAAGAAGCACTCACTGAAAACGGGCCAATATTTTCGTTTTCACTAACACTGAGTGATACTTTAGCCTTGCACTGTTGGAATATCAATTCTCGCGCTGCGCTGAAAATGCACCAATGTGCATTTGATTAGGAGCCTGGTCTTAATGAACATGAGCATATACTAAGTTCAACGCCTTGAACTAGTACAATCTCTGTTTCTGTATCAAAAGACGATAGCCTTAATTAATTTATAAAAATGTTTGTACAAATCTATATAGTCATAATATTGTGCAATATTATTATATTGACAATATTTTCTTTGCTCATGGAACTTTCTGGAGTGGCAACAAACTGGGGTCACTTCAGGCCCGTGCCGTGATTAGATAATGTTTTTAGAGAAACGTCTTTACGATTGTGACGTTGTCATAAACGTCACAATAATTTGATATGAAGATGTTGTTAACTGGAAAGGTACTACCGATTTCACTGACGGTGTGACGGTCTGCCACTTTTCACCCTTATAATAATAAATATTTATTTCAGATCAAGATCCATATGTTGTTAGTTAAAGTCTTAACCTACTGTTAGTCATCATCTGCCTAGCCTTTTCCCAACTATATTGTGGTCGGCTTCCAGTCTAACTGGATGCAGCTAAAAAAAAAAACAAAAAGTACCTGTATTTTACATGGAGCGACTGCCTATTTGACCTCCACAACCCAGTTAGAACTGGGTAATACGATACCCCTTGGTAAGACTGGTTGTGAGACTTTTTGGGTCACTGACTACCTATAACGACTGTTAAAGATCAAAAATCTGCAAATGACAACCGGGACGTGCTTTCCGAGGCACGGAGGAAACCCGGTATGTAATGGGTAGTCACCCATCCACAGACCAACCTAGGCACGCACGGCTTAACCTAACGAACGACCCGAGCGGCTTTTATTATTTGGCCACGGGCTCCTCCTTAACCTAATGTTAGTAATATCAATAAACACACGCATGTAATTTTAAACAAATGTTACAGAATCTTCTGCCCAACTGAAAAAAATATTGCAATTCATAAATGAAATGAATGCATTTCTTTATCGATTTCTTTAGTGTTCATCTGACATTCATAAAATTACACAAAGCTCGTTATATAAATTAACGACCTTTTCCTAAATCCAAATCACTACATAATATAAAACAAAGTCGCCCACCGCGTCTTTCCCTATGTATGCTCAGATCTTTAAAATTACGCAACGGATTATGATGCGGATTTTATTAATAAATTGAGTGATTCAAGACAAAGATTATCTAAATATATAAAAGAAGAAACTGACTGACTGACTGACTGACTCATCTATCAACGCGCAGCCCAAACCGCTGGGTCTACAGATTCCAAATTTGGCAAATAGGTTCCTTATGAGGTCTAGGGGTGCACTAAGAAAGGATTTTTCAAAATTCATCCCCTAAGGGGGTTAAACGGGGCTCCAAAGTTTGTATGGGGAAACAAGATTAGTTAGTCTATTTTATTCGAAACTTCACAGGAGTGTTCCTATTGATAAATGAGTAGAAACTGGTTTCAGGATTTTTCAGAATTCAACCCTTAAGAGGGGGAAATGGGGTGACAAAGTCTTAAAATCAATGCACAGCCCAAACCGCTGAGTCTAGAGATTCCAAATTTGGCACATTGGTTCCTTATGTGGTCTAAGGATGCACTAAGAAAGGATTTTGCAAAATTCATCCCCTAGGGGGGTTAAACGGGGCTCCAAAGTTTGTATGGGGAAACAAGATTAGTTAAACTATTTTATTCAAAACTTCACAGGAGTGCTCCTATTGATAAATGAGTAAAAACGGGTTTCAGGTTTTTTCAGAATTCAACCCCTAAGAGGGGAAAATGGGTTGGCAAAGTATAAAAATCAATGCACAGCCCAAACCACTGAGTCTGGAGATTCCAAATTTGGCACATAGGTTCATTATGGGGTTTAGGGGTGCATTAAGAAAGGATTTGTCAAAATTAACCCCTTAAGGGGTTGAAACGGGGGTCCAAAGATTACATGGGGAAATAAAATTAGTTAGACTACATAACTTAACGGGAGTACTCCTATCGATAAATGAGTAAACATTTGTGTTTCAGGTTTTTTCAGAATTCAACCCCTAAAGGGGGAAATGGGGTAACAAAGCCTGAAATTCAACATAGCTATTGTTTGTATGGTGAATTGGGTCGGGTGTATTACAAAAACAACGATTTTATGATTTAATGTGGCGGACCTGAATTACCATCATTCCCTGTTGGGGTGCGATGGGGTTGAAATGTCTAAAAATCAATATGGGTGTCGAAACCGAGATTATCAGGGGTGCTGATGTCGAAAATGGCATTTATTTTGAGATCCAGAAGATAGCGGATTCAACTTCTATACAGGGTTATTGTTGATTTATTGTGATGATTGTGATAACGATGATTATGATTGATAATAGTGATGATGTTGATTGTGATGATGATGATTGTGATTACGATGATAATGATTGTGATTACGATGATGATTGTGATAATGATCATGATGGTGATTTTGATTACGATGATAATGAGTTTGATAACGATGATGGTGATTGTGATAGTGATGGCGATTGTGATAGTGATGGTGATTGTGATGATAATAATAAATTGTGATGATTATGAAATTTGGCGCATAGATAGTTTATAACCTAAATTAACATGTAGGACACTATTTATCCCTTTAGTATGATCCAGTGGGACAGTTACCGAACGTCACGCGGGCGAAGCCGCGGGCAACAGCTAGTAGTATATAATTTGCGGGCGGGCGAAGCCGCGGTCATCACCTAGTTTACTAATAAAGCACTAGCACTCTTCGGAACTATGCTGAATTTCAGTACGAGTTACCATCGAAAACTTATATTTATTTATAGCTATGTAGTATCTAGGCAGCCCGCACTCCATCATTGTAAATCTATTCCGGGACGTATTATTGTTTTGATCTGTGGCGAAAGAAACATAGATGCTATCTACCCCGTCTAGCTTCGCCCAAGACAACTATTTACTTACATCGCAATATCATCACGATCTGTACCCTTATCGGATGGCAATAACTCCAGGCGGACTCAATAAGATCTGCAAATCGTAAACTAGGCCGTATCTACATGGAGCGAGGCATTCGTCGTAAAGAAGATATCAGATTTAAGCATTGCGACTGTACGGTCAATAGCAATGAATTTATAAACTAAGAATATTTTTTGAATCCCATACTATTATGAAATTGGTCTTATCTTTGATTTGAAATCGTTATTCTATAAGATAATCGTAAACATTTTGCTAAGTATTTCCATATTCGTGACTTTTCCTATCAGAATCAGATCTTTATTTGCTTAGAATGTAGGTACAGGTATAAGATGTTGTACATAAATTAATGAGATCGGCTACAGTCTACCTTACGGCATGAAAATTATTACATAAATTAAATCAAAACAATGTCAACAAAACAAAACAGAAATTAAAGTCAAGTCAATTAATAATATTATAGTCAGGTACATGGCCAAATCTGCAATTAAAAACAATCATAATCTGGATAAATTCATGTCATTTAAAAAATCTTTCACAGAGTAGTCATTTGTCTAAAAGTAGTGGAGTTACCTTAGATTTAAAAACGTTTACAGAATTTACCCTACCCGGATTATTATCGCAGACAGTTGTACATAGCAACAATTACTTAACCAGAATTTTTGTTTGTCGCTTACTCATTTCTAAGACGATAAGAAAAGAGATAAAAGTTTTCAGTCTAAATAGTTACCAAGAGTAATGAATGCTTGTTATTTAATGTTATCCTTCTTTCGCAAAAATAAATACAATAATTATATGACTTTAAACACAAAGAATTATTTTATAAGTAACAATTATCAGGAGCATGTGTTTTGTTTTAGAACTCAGATTGTAAGACTTTCGTTTCTTTTGAAATCCTCGAATGGACCTATAAGAGTATAATTATATAATTTTTCAGCCAGGTTTTTTACTTTTCAGTGAATAGATTTCCCGATATTTAAAAAAACTACCCTTCTTAATTGAGAAGTATAACCTTACCTATATTACTTTTAAGCACAGTCCATTCTAGAACACAAAGGACGTTGCATAACCCAGAAAAAGCATTTCAATAATTTAAATAAATGACCATATTTACTTGAAATAACAATAACAATTAAGTTATCTTAGTAATTTATGATTAATAACGCGCTTGATGACGTTCTATCGGCTAATAATAGTGAGCTACGCAAGTGTTTGCTCTGCTCTCGACGTCAGGCGTACGCACGCCTTCAATCAAACACACACATACGTACACAATATCACTCTTACTATTTGTATAGGAGTACATGTATATGTATATAAAATACGAGTTCACATCAATTTGGTTTTTGTCTTTTTTAATTTTTTACGATCAGAACACATTGGTGCCGATTCCCTTGTTCACAAACTAAACTAAATTTAAGTTGAATGCATGTTTTTCTTTCTATTTCATTATGAAAAGGACAGAAGATAAATATTAGTTTAATCCTGTCAAATTAGTCAGCACCTGACGTAATTTGATGTAATTTTAGTAGTCAACTTTTTAATCGCGTCTAAAACTTGTATGGCGCTGATTAATTTGACAGAACATAACTAAAATTTATCTTCTGTCCTTTTCTTAATGAGATAGAAAGAAAAAGATGCACTGAACTTAAATTTGGTTTAGTTTGTAAACAAGGGAATCGGCACCATTATAAAACTTATGTAAACGGGTATTTCGCGAATATACCAGACCTTTAATATACGCCCGACGTAAAAAAAAACTCGAAAATACCAGTTTACATAAGTTTTATAATTTGGTTTTTATTGTGTTTTTTAAGGTTTTTGTGTGTGTGGTCTGTGTGATTGCCTTGTTGGTCTAGTGGTCGAAAACGCGACTGCTCAGCACAAGGTCCTTGGTTCGATTCCCAGGAGTGTTATTCGGTGTTTGTATCAGGGAGTTCTTAGTAGCGGCAACTTAGTCTGGATTTGGGTCCGATTGATGGCAATAGGGTCGCGCCCTTTTACATTGGACTTAAACTTAACTGGCGAAATATGGGAGTAGTAATGGGTACATCTCTGCCTTAACACTTCGGGGATGTCAGGCGACGTGATATTATGATGATGTTTTGTGCTTATTGGGCATAAATAAGTTTTCTACTGTCAACTTTACTGTAATACTACGCAAAAAGATAATCTTCGATAAGCCTTTGTTTCATTACATCTACGCTGCTGTACCTTAAGTTACACACTATTTTAAGATCAGAGGTAAGCACGAGCGTGGTATAAACTTAACGTAAATAAGAGCGATTTTATAGAAAGAAAGAAAGAAAAAGCATTTTTTAGCCCGCACAGAACAATAACATAAAATAAAAATAAAATGGTGAAATTATCAGTAAACTAATAAAAATGAAACAAAAAAAAAACATAAAAATAAAAACGAAATTAATCCTGTACGAGGCCAAAAGGCGAAAGGATTTATTCATAACTATGGCTGGCACTTTTTGTGCTTATTGCAAAAACAAAATGCTATAAGACAATTGTATTTTTAACCGACTTCCAAAAGGAGGAGATTCTCATAGATTCTAAAATCGTTCGTATTTACGTTGCGTATACACCCCACGCTCATGCTAGTGCCTCTGATATTTAAATAGTGCACATCATGATACACAACACTAGAAAAATATACATTTAGATAATGTGAAATACCCTTTTTTTTTGGGTGGGAAATCATCAAATGACTCCTCCCGTTCTGGGCGGAGCAGGAGGGAGTGTCAGACTTTTACTGACTAAAACCCATCCATGTTCCTTCAACGCCCTTTGTGTTCCGGGGCCACGGTATCTCTTTCGAACAGTACCGCAACCCCGGGGCGCGTTTGCATTTCAGGCAAAATTATGCTGTTTTTCGGTACATTTTATGGCATAATCAAACAAAATCCAATATAACTAATAACTACCTCGTATAGATTGGTTCTTCATCTTCAAATGCTAGGTACTAGATCATCGAAAATTTTAGTTTTTTATAATGTAAAATCGATCTGTCGTTGCCATTTTTCACAAAATTAACGATACCGGGTTGAGTTTAGGTACATTTTTTGTGCTATTATTAACATATTTAACTATTTCTAAAAATACTATTTGTGGGCAAACATATTCAATTCTTAATGCTAGGATTTTTTTAAAATCTAAATGCTTTATATAGTCGCAGAAAAAATGAAAACCGAAACTTATTTTTTCACATTTTTTGCTCTTCTGCATGAATCTTAATCGATTGCGTTAGGGGTTATTTTATTTTTGATACCCGTCTTGATTTATTGCAAAGTATTTCGAATGAAACTAGTCCGCGCGCGACCTCCGTCGAGAGTGGACACGTATCGCCTGTTTGGAGCGCCTCGAGTTGAAAAAGATCGCTGTACAAACACAAAATATTCGATAAACCAAATTTGATACTTCACAAGGCAGATTTTTATTCTATTTTATTTGGCTATAAAAAGTATGTAAGTAGGGTTTCTAAAAGCCTATTCGTCCTGGACTTGAAGTGACCTGAAGGTGTAGTTCGGTGACTGCTACTGGAACTCCTTGATGTGTTGTACTAGGTGAGCCGAGTTTGGGCTCGTTTTGTTAGTTATGATGAGACCTTACCTCCGGACTTGATGAAGTGACCTGCAGGTGTACTTCGGTGACTGCTACTGGATCTCCTTGACGTGTTGTACTAGGTGAGCCGAGTTTGGGCTCGTTTTGTTATTATGATAAGACCTTTCCTTCGGACCTGATGGAGTGACCTGAAGGTGTACTTGGTGAGCTACTAGAACTCCTCGACGTGTTGTACTAGGTGAGCCGAGTTTGGGCTCGTTTTGCTAGTTATGATGAGACCTTACCTCCGGAGCTGATGTAGTGACCTGAAGGTGTACTTCGGTGAGCTACTGGACCTCCTTGACGTGTTGTACTAGGTGAGCCAAGTTTGGGCTCGTTTTGTTAGTTATGATGTGACATTACTTCCGGAATTGATGGAATGACCTGAAGGTGTACTTCGGTGAGCTACTGGAACTCCTTGACGTGTTGTACTAGGTGAGCCGAGTTTGGGCTCGTTTTGTTAGTTATGATGAGACCTTACCTCCGGACCTGATGGAGTGACCTGAAGGTGTACTTCGGTGAGCTACTGGAACTCCTTGACGTGCTGTACTAGGTGAGCCGAGTTTGGGCTCGTTTTGCTAGTTATGATGAGACCTTACCTCCGGAGCTGATGTAGTGACCTGAAGGTGTACTTCGGTGAGCTACTGGACCTCCTTGACGAGTTGTACTAGGTGAGCCAAGTTTGGGCTCGTTTTGTTAGTTATGATGTGACATTCCTTCCGGACTTGATGGAATGACCTGAAGGTGTACTTCGGTGAGCTACTGGAACTCCTTGACGTGTTGTACTAGGTGAGCCGAGTTTGGGCTCGTTTTGTTAGTTATGATGAAACCTTACCTCCAGACCTGATGGAGTGACCTGAAGGTGTACTTCGGTGAGCTACTGGAACTCCTTGACGTGTTGTACTAGGTGAGCCGAGTTTGGGCTCGTATTGTTAGTTATGATGAGACTTTACCTCCGGACCTGATGGAGTGACCTGAATGTGTACTTCGGTGAGGTACTGGAACTCCTTGACGTGTTGTACTAGGTGAACCGAGTTTGGGCTCATTTTATTAGTTATGATGAGACCTTGCCTCCGGACCTGGTGGAGTGACCTGAATGTGTACTTCGGTGAGGTACTGGAACTCCTTGACGTGTTGTACTAGGCGAGCCGAGTTTGGGCTCGTTTTGTTAGTTATGATGAGACCTTGCCTCCGGACCTGATGGAGTGACCTGAATGTGTACTTTGGTGTGCTACTGGAACTCCTTGACGTGTTGTGCTAGGTGACTAACTAACTCCTTGAGAGTTCCAGTACCTCACCGAAGTAGGTACACATTCAGGTCACTCCATCAGGTCCAAAGGTAAGGGCTCATCATAACTAACAAAATGAGCCCAAACTCGGCTCATCTATTACAACACGTCGAGGAGTTCCAGTAGCAGTCACCGAAGTACACCTGCAGGTTACTACATCAGGTCGAAAGGTAAGGTCTCATCATAACTAACAATACGAGCCCAAACTCGGCTCACCTAGTACAACACGTCGAGGAGTTCCAGTAGCTGTCACCGAAGTACACCTTCAGGTCATTCCATCAAGTCCGGAGGTAATGTCACATCATAACTAACAAAACGAGCCCAAACTTGGCTTACCTAGTGCAACACGTCAAGGAGTTCCAGTACCTCACCGAAGTACACATTCAGGTCACTCCATCAGGTCCAAAGGTAAGGGCTCATCATAACTAACAAAATGAGCCCAAATTCGGCTCACCTATTACAACACGTCGAGGAGTTCCAGTAACAGTCACCGAAGTACACCTGCAGGTTACTCCATCAGGTCGAAAGGTAAGGTCTCGTCATAACTAACAATACGAGCCCAAACTCGGCTCACCTAGTACAACACGTCGAGGAGTTCCAGTAGCTGTCACCGAAGTACACATTCAGGTCACTCCATCAAGTCCGGAAGTAAGGTTTCATCATAACTAACAAAACGAGCCCAAACTCTCCTCACCTAGTACAACACGTCGAGAAGTTCCAGTAGCAGTCACTGAAGCACACCTTCAGGTCACTCCATCAAGTCCGGAGGTAATTCGTAAAAATATAAACAGCAAAAATATTTTTTTTGTAGGTACCTAACATAATTTTATTACAAAGAAATACGTAAAAAAAATGAATTATTCAAAGTATCGAAGTGTGTTCACTTGACTACTATTCTCGCAGTTAGTCGTGCGTACACTTGTGTGTATGACCCGTGTCAATGTAGTAGTTCGATTCTGTACCTATCAATTTTGCAAACGCGTCCTTAACCCTCGGTTTTAATAGTCCCTGCTACGGCGTAGCGCTACGCCGTAGGCCCTTCAACTAGAAATTGGTTAATAGTGTTTAGGATGGCGTAGTGGTTTAAGAATGTTGTCAATGGTTTACAGGTCTGGAATCTTACGTTCTGATTCAGGATGCATTCATCGATGGGTGTTATAGCGAATAGCAATCCTTGTTTATCTGAGGAAATAATTTTGCGTTATGTAAAGGCGAGACGTCTATGTCTATATAAACGAGATTATTTATGAAGACAATCATCATTCACTATCATGTTATTCAAACAAACAGACGGTTTGACATCATAATCCTGACATCAATCTGATCTATTTATACGGATTATGTCAACAGCATCTCATGATCGTAATAGTCGTTTGATCCATCATTGTAGCTAGGAGCGTGTACCATCAATCAAAAAGTCAAATAAAACAACATGTAATTATCTAGATAACAATATATTTTTGTCATCAACGACAAACTTAACAACAGACTACAACATAGATCTTCTCAACGAAACACCTGCGCGAAGTTTAAACATCACCTAACACCTGTGAAATGTTTACCAACACATTGAGATTAGCTGAGGTCCAATATACAGATACAAATCCACGTTCACCTCACAGCATCCGAGGACGAAACAAATGCAACATAAATGGACGGCTTACAATATTTAGGATTAATAGGTTGCCAATAACGAGAGGCACTGCGGGATTCAAAGGCGTAGTGCTGGAGACGCGTCAAGTAAACGACTGCAAGCTGTTGGTAAACAGATCTACACAAAACATCTGCAGGTTTGCGAACTCATTACCACAAAAACACATTTTGTAACCTAAAATAGTTTGTTGTTAAAATAATCTCTTATTCCTACTTACATTGCTTTTGGTTTGACGTGTTTAATACGTACGTAAATGATGAATTGACTCAAATAGAAGGCTGGCCGGTCACACGAGCCTGCCTTTACAAACATGACCGCTTAAATGTAATCATAAAAACTTATAGGTACTTTAAATACAATTAGGTATAAGTTTAAAATTAACTATAATTACTCGTACAAAATATATTTCATTCAGTGCACTTCTGCTCTTTGTATTTTTGTGGATAAAACAGTAATCAGGAAAGGCGGATGTCTATATGTGAAACTGTTTGAACTATTCACAAGTGTTATCAAAGGGAACTGAAGTACTCATACCGCCATATCGTGTACAACGTGAAAGTATACAATTTTCATAGATATTATACTTGAATACGTAATGTTACGATCAAAGTATATGTCAATCATGATCAAATCCTAATATTAGAAGCGTATTGAGTGAGATAAGCAATCGATAAACTGTAATAGATATCTTGATGTCTGCAGAGGACTGCTACGCCGATGGCTCTGCGTTACTTATACTGTACACGCCTAGTGGGGAATGTAAAATGCTTTTGGCACTAACTTCAATAAATATTTATAATTATAATTTATATTACAATACATTCAAATTTGATATTTACAGCTTATGAGTAGATACAGATATATATTTACAACGGTCGCTTGTTGAGATAATAAGGGGTAATGAGGTTCAGTTATAGCATTTATTACATTTATACAAATACTAGTTATTATTGTGAGAACGTGTACAATATCTACAGCTGTAGCTGTACGTTATGGTAGAAGCTCTAGCAACATCGATACCCGGAGCCGGGAACAGAGCGGGCTTCACGCGGCGTACGCTCTCACGCTGCTCTCACACTGCTCTCACGCCACTCTCACGCCGTCGACGCCTGCACGCCTCCCGCGGCGGCGCCGGGCCCACGCCGCGTGATCGCCTATTACATCGACGCTGAACACTGTTTATTGATTCTAACATCTAACATTTGATTATATTGCACACATTCACTTATTTCTACATAAATATCCATAAAGAGTGGGCTAAAATCCCTCTCCGCCAAAATTTCGTAAACTCACCGCTTAACTACCTGATGGAATGACATGTTTGACGCACCTTCTATGTGACACTCTCTAAGCAAACTAAACGAAGCGATACCGAGGACGAACCGAATGTACGACTTCATGCGTTTCAATCAAGAGACAGCTGAACGTATTTAGAACATGGGTTTTACGAAATGGTAATTAACTTTGATTTGAAACGAATGGTTTCTAATTGGAACTAAATTGTCGGTCTCATTTCTAATAGAAAATGTATGAATAGTTAAAAGCTGACATAATGACAGTTGAAGCAATGACGGAACCGACGAAACCATAAAGTGAGATTGCTTAGGAGCGCGCCGACCTGGCCGCGCTGCGGGCCGAACCTGCGATCCTTGCGATGTGCCGACCGGAAGCTCTCTACACGAACACTAGTGACAACTACTAATGGGAACATGACTCTGAACTCGAGGACGATACTTTACTTGAAACATGATATCTTCTCGTAGCACCGTTGCCGATCCATTGATTTTTAGCACGATTCAAAATGAAATTCGAAAGATCTATGTTATCGTCATCTTTTTACAACTCTAGTTCTATTAAATTTGTCGCGGAATTGATCGAATTGTCTAATTTTTAAAAATTGTGATTTTAAAATTTTGTGACTTTAAGATGAACTTATAGTAAACGGTAAAAGTAGGAGATTCATTTTTATAAAATTCAGTCGCCGCCTACTGTTAAAATCGGATTAATAGCTACTCTCCTAGAAAACTTTTTTTAGAAAATTCAGCACTCCCGTAGCGTCCATCGTCGGACGGTCGCGTCACGGTCTCGAGAGATTACTTCCAAAACCCGTCGGGCGGTGCGTGTAAGGTTCGTAGTGTTGTTCCGTCGCTCCGGACGGCTCGTGTCAGCGCGTGGTACATCGCCTCCCTGTGCCAAGTGCGGTACAGCCTCGTCCCGCGGCCGGCCATGCCGCGTGCGTCACGCCGCGTGCCACGCCGCGTGTCACGCCGCGTGCCACGCGCTCAGAAGAGCATGTGGCAGCGCAGGTTGGAGTTGGCTATTCCGTGGTGTGCGCGGTGAGGGCGACCCGCGCCGCCGCGCTGCCCTGCGCGGCCGGCGGGTCGCTGGCGGGGAGGGACAGTAGATGTTAGGCCTCCAAAAAAATCAGTGCGGTTGGCTTCGGCTCCAAGTTGGACTTCTTTGCTTCCACAACTAGGAACTCGATCTCCTGCGGATGTTCAAAAGTTGCTTGGACTTGTTTGTTACATACAATACCTGCACGTGATTTAACCTCAAGAAACGTGATTACTAAATGATTATGTTAATGAATATTTGTGTATCATCATTACTGGTCAATTGAAAACAATTCATTATGCAATAGTGCTCAAACTACAATTCCGATTTGAGTGTATGCCTACTGTCTAATGTGTTATTAATCCATTTAACCTTGTCATCTCATTGAGTAATGTTGTGTCAGTTTGGTGACTCACCGGTTTGTCCCTCTGTGCGAAGGACTCGGCGATCAGCCGCGCCACGTCCTGGTGCTGCAGGCCCTCCACGCGATGCCCATCCACCGCGAGGATCAACTGGCCCACCTCTAACCCGCCAGCTTCATAAGCTGCCCCGTGCTCCTGCAATCATAAGTTTATGACATCAAGGAACATTCTGATATTGGGGATAAGCACCAGCACCAATTTTGCAGTAGATATGGCAATGACAAAGCTACTTCTTTATTAGGAGACGCTTATGTTCACGAATGAATAGCGACAGATCGTCTATAGAAAAATAACGCAAGTTGGGGAAATGACGAGATGTAGTTGATAACTCACATGGATATTTATAATTCTGGGCAGCGGGTGCTTGGTGTTGGCGCCGCCCTCGATGGCGATGCCGAGGATGGGCTTGGTCTTCTTGACGGTGATGTGCAGGTTGCCGTGGTGGTCGGGCACGACGCGCGCGGCGCTGGCCGGGTCGGGCGCGTCGCCGTGCTGCAGCCGCTGCATGGACTGGTGCCGCCGGATGCCGCCCCGCTCCTCCAACAACGCACCACTATCCTCTTTCATGTCGAAACTTCGTGACAAATTGTGTGCTAACTCCTATAAAAAGTTACCACTTTTCCATAATGTTTGCTTTTGTTTTATAGCTAGCTAAACAATAAGTCACTTTCGATTCTTGTGTGGTACAATTTACATCTTAAATACGATTGAAATTACTGAATGCCTCCAATACCTAACCTAGTAACTAATTTTACACATCCACACTAAAACTGTTACTCTACTATGCTAATAAATAGCAAATTCAATTCAGCCTCTAAGTACAAGTTAGTGCTCTAAGAATATTGAGGAGACGTGTAGCTGGGCGGCAGAGGGCAGTAACTCAGCGACGTGCTACAACCGCGGCGGCGGCGGCGACTAGAGCTACGGATACAGGTAGACTTGATTTACGACCTTGTGCCTCTCAGTTACAAAATGTAGGTACAGTGAGTATAATACGTCGAATGTATTGAGAAGCTGTAAGTGAGATGTGTGCTAGAGGCTTGGATTCATGCGTTTCGATCACTCGGTGGCGTGGTTCAAAGTGGGTATATTTTACAAGTGTTACAATGTATTATGGAGAGAGTTCTTATCCCGTTTACCTACCTGAGTAGGCGAATTTAGTTACAGCAAGAAATATAGCAGACACGAACTGAATAACAAAACAACGGAAATGCAACAGATAAATGTAGAAAATCTAGAAACCAAATAAAATATTTTAACGCATTTTTGTCCTGTTATGCTTTTACGCCACCATGCTCTAATTAAAAATAAATAAAACTTGATTTCAATACAAAATAAATGATTTAGAAACTGAATGTATAATACACTATTCAGGTACTGAAGTTTTATTACATTAAGGATTTGTGACATGATCATCAGTTAATACTAAACTTTCATGCAGCACGTTAGCTCGATCCATTCAAGACAATAGTACCTCTACAGGCTAATGAAATAACCGGAATGATAAATCAAATCAGAGATGTGCGTCACTACTTCGAAATAAATTCATGGGTCAAATAAAATTTTTTACTAACAAAATTAACACCGAAATGAAGTGCAACGATAAGAGAAGTGAAAACATACAATAATCGAATAATTCACTAACACCAAGCAATCGTTTTGAAATCGAAGCAAGAACTTCCAATAAAAAAAATCAAGTTTTTTTTTTAATTTCGTGCAAATGTAAGAATCGTTAATGTGCTAGGACAGTTCGCTGGTCATTCCGGCGGCGAGAGGCCGGGCCACTTACTAGAGGTCGTCCCCAGTACCATGATTTTACTTTCTGCGTCCAGCCACCGAGTGATGAGCGCAGCCCCTCGAGATAGCCGCACTGAAACATCACACTCACTCAGGACCAGATCGTTCTCCCTCCGATACTCAATCTATCTCGCGACTCCTATCACCCTGAGTTTTGCCACACAGCAACCCGCTCGTGTTCTTTGTCATGTTCAATGTTCGAGTGACTGTTAAGCATCTAGCATAAATCTAGCTGAAGACAGGTATACTATAGGATTCAATAGGATATAAATCCTACTTAATAGATTTAAAATTCAGTCCGATGCGATTATACTACGAAGTAGGTTCACAAAACACTTAATCTGTATACTGGTACAAAATGTAAGGTAACATCATAACATCTAGGTATATTGAGTAAGTAGTTGTTCTATCAAAAACTTTATAAGATGCTAGAAAAATTAGCAAATACTACAAATTGCTAGCTATCTATAAAACATTACTTAGTTATGTAAAGGTGAAAGTATTTGCCAAGCCTTAATTAACATTACTTACTAACCCTTTACTCTGTTTTGTTTGGACTGTTACAGTGTCTGTTACACCGCACGCTGTCATTAAAAAAATAATCGTAACAAGTCTTGGATATAAATAAAAATACATACCTGATCCTACATGTGAGATTTGTCAGACAGCATGAAACAAAAATGGTAAGATTTTATCACAGTTCGTCTAGCGCCAACCAAGCTGTAACGTAGTTGGTAACTTTCAAGTCATGCAACAATTTTGTCATATTGTTGTTTATATTATGCGCCTCGCGCCGTCGCGTTAACTTTCCATCAATTGTGCTGTGTTTTGGATCTGTCAACAGATTCAGCGTTTGTTCAAAGAAAAACTTCGCATTATTCGAAAAGAATACTTCTTTTGTTTGTTTTTCGGGGGACTGTTGTCAGTTAAGCAATACCTTAGCAAGAAGACAATCATTTTGTTTCACTGCACATATTTTCATATACCTCATTAATTATATGTTACGGTAGAAACTTTTAGTTTTGCCAAGTAACGAAAATCAATACAAGAACATTTAAAATCTTTATAATAATATTCATGAGGTTGCACTTAACCTAGCTTTCTATACGTTTTTGTGCTTGTATGATACGATGATTCAGAATTCTTGTAAAAACAGGGCTTTTAAGAAACTTTCTCTGATACTGGAGCGTTTATTTCTACGTGTTTATCTAACTTGGCTTTGAAGGTTTATCTAACACATGTCCACTCTCAGAGACACGTAGAAACTACAAAGCGATTCGTTTGTCATAACGAGATAGTTTGTTACAAATGCAGCGTGTATCTAGGTTCCGTATCTAGAAGCAGGCGCGACATGGTGCGTCTCGTTAGCGTCTTCTATAAATAATGAGATAACATCGGCCGATGTCGTCCGACACGCGCCGATCCGATGCGATGTACGACGCGCGCCGGTCACCGGTACAAGCACCCGAACCGCTGCTATCTATATTTTATTATCAGCGACTTACAATCCCATTTCACGTAATTTAATATTTGCCGTTATATAAACAAGTTATAATAATTATTTTATAGATAATTGAAAATCGGAAAGCGGTTGCTGGCAGAGGAGGTTGCGTTTGGTTTGTCTTAATCCTTCATGTGGAGAGTTTTGATTAAGATAAAGGAAATAATTAATTACAATTGGTTGGATCGAGATCGAGTATACAGCCAATTTTGAAAAGTTTTGGAAGGCTTACTCGATACAGCCTAAGATACCTGATCAAGTTTACTTTGCCCTACTTTATGATTAAAGTTCTTTTGCTTCCTTTGGATTAAGAATCAGATATAAACTACCTCGTTAAAGCTTGCCTGGCTTCAAATAATGTTCACCTTGTATATTATGTATAATAACTAACGCTTGTTTCAGTTGTCGTGACTGCACGCAGGGCGAATATATTTTTAAATACTTTTGTAGTTCACGTTGACCTTTCCCGTAGTTTTATTGTAAGTGCACGCTTACGTACAATCTTAATTCGTAATCATACGTAACGCACATAGGTACGAGCAAGAGTATGAAGTCCGTTACAATGGAAGCTACACCCATTAAGAGTTGAAAGTTTTTAGGACGTGACGTTTACGGCTCTTTTGGAGTTATTAAGTAAATGGGTTGGTAAGTACGTGTTATCTTGCTGCTCTTACCATAAGTTGAGAGTTCTCATACTCAAGCTGTATAGGTAGTTAGGTACATCATAAGATGTAGACATTTATGACCTCAAGTAAGTCCAGCTACGCGTTTTAACCGCTTCCGTGACAATAGAGGTTTATTAACGTGTTATTATAAACTTCAAGCACCGTTAGCTTATAAATTCTAAAGATAACTCGGTATCGTTTCATCGAATAACGATGCGCAGTCATTGCCGTCGTAATTACAAACGAAACCTCTTTATTATCTATGTTCCAAATCACAATATCCGTTAGAAATACTTTATGATTTCAGCAAAATTAAATTTTGTCATTAGATAACGCCTGTACGAACGGCTATGTATGAAGGCTTGGTGTTACCGTTGGATGTGTGCCAGATGAAACTCTCAACAGCTCTGTTCGTTGGGAAACTCTTTATCTACTAACATGAATAGTAGCTAATTGCCAATTTAATCGTAGTTACACGTGCTTACCGTAAATATTAAACACAGTCATTTATACTATTAAGTCCAACCCGGGATATAATTATCAAAATAACAAGTCCCAGAATACTCTCTCATAGGTCGTTTCGCAGAGCAATCATAAAATTTTCAGCGAAATAAAATGAATTATCGTTATCTTTTGAAATATTATTATCAATAGACTTGAGTGTGAAATAAAATGAATGTAAAAATATCATGAGAAGCTCAAGTTGAGTGAAATTGTAAAACTGAGCTCGGTCGCTTATAAATCATCTATTATGTGTTAAGAAAGCCAATAATATCGTTGATGAATGAACTGTAATCTGGACGATGAATAGCAGCGTCCATCTTTTGTGCGATATAATCCTGTGGAGATTGCTAATGGTAATTGGATTCCCAAGAGAGTATGCTACAATAGTAGATTGTATCATAAGGGAGCAAAATAATATTTTTACGGCGAGGGCGCTTTTTTGAATCCAGAGCGAAGTGAGGGATTCTAGAGTAGAATCCCGAGCGTAGTGAGGGATTCTTTAATAGAATCCTGAACGTAGCGAGGGATTCAAAGTACGTCGCCCGAGCCAAAAATATATTTTGCGCCCGAGTGATACACTCTACTTTTCATCACCCACTATGAGAAAATAAAAGGCGCCTCATAATTTTAACCGACTTCAAAAAGGAGGAGGTAATTCGACTGTTTTTTTATGTATTTACACCGATTACGCTGATATTTATGAGCCGATTGACGTGATTATTCTTTAGTTTGATGCGGAATAGTTGCCATTTGGTCCTATAAAAATGTAACATAGTTTGGCCCAGTAGTTTTCATTTTATGAACATTTTTACTTCAGTCGTGTGGTCTAATTTCAACATGTAAAATAAATCCGTATCTAATATTTGGATAGGATATTACAACTAAAAAGGGAAAAATAAAAAAACTTTTTTGCAAAAAATAAAACCGACTTCACAAAACACAAAAACGTTAAAAATAACTTTAGCTTCAGAAGTCGGTGACAAAAAAAAACTAAATGAATCAAACAAAGGTCACTGACTTCTGAAGATGTAAAGTTATTTTTCACTTTATTGTGTTTTTTATTCACTGTCACTTGAAGAACTCATTTTTCAAAACAAAACCATGAATTTCTAACAATTCATGAAAATTGACGAAAACGCGGTCTGTAGTTCGCGCGTTTTTAATTTGATTCCCTTTTTTTTATTCAGTCAGCGCGGCGGCGCGACTGGGCCGTCGTACCAGCCAGTCTTTATTCTAACAATATTTGCGTTCGATTTCTTTCGGCGCTGAACACTAAGATGTTCCAAATTCAAAAAGTGCGCCGCAAAGATAATTGCGGCACACTTTTTGAATTTGGAAACCTATAAAGAGGATTATAAACTCATTACTGCCCGCTAAAAGTTTCTTATAGAAAACACCACCTTTGGGTGCACTTAAAGGCGAACCAAGTCGTCCTTTTCGAATAGATGGGATGAAATGTATTTAGCATCATAATATTGCTTTTTAATTCCAATATCTGTTCGTTTAGGGCCCGATATTTTACGAGATAGCATATTGAACATGTTTCGATTAAGTTAATACACAATATCCATATAGTTTTATGCTTATTAGCACTTTCTAATAGTCTACTCTAAAAAGAGAATCCTAAAAAACGCTCTTTACAGAACATGCAGACTACGGCCTATACCAGTCCGAGAGCATTAAAGTAGTGAGCAAATATCATTTCAGTTACATGTATCCGCAATGCCATATAAGAAAGTCCTTATATACACAGCTAAAGGACCTATTCGCACTTATTGATTTCGATTCCATCATATAAGATGACAAGTTTATTCCGTTCGATTCTCTGTTTATATAGCGGGAATAAGACTTATGTAATACGCTTAAGTCAACATACAACTATTGGTAAGCTATGTATAGTGAACCGTGAAAGCTTCTGGAGACAAAGCCACGCCCTGTTAGTGAAACCCGCTCTAATACTGTAACCGTATCGAACAAAGCCGCCATTAATTTCACTTTTACCAACCACCGAGAGTACGCTTCACTAATCGGTGTAAACACGGCGATTGATTGAATTACAGACTTTTTTTGCGTGAAATATGATAAGTATGTGTCAGGCACGTGTGTGTGGTCGGTTGGGAGGTGTCCGATGACCACGTGATTCTAAAAAGGCAGCCAGTTATAGGTATTTACCCGACAAAATGCCGCAATGTCAGTTTATAGCATAGTAGCACTTTAAATCGCATTCTCAAGGATAGTCAGAAAGAAAAAAAGCGATGTTTTTGCTGAGACAAAACTGAAAGTCTAAAGACAAGAGATACACCAAAAAACACCTGACTCCTTCATAGCAAAATCTGGAAATGAAATCGTACCTAATCGAGTTTGGAAATAAGTGGTTTGTGATACAATGGACAAAATAAAGAAATCCGTGACAATTGTATTAGAAACTTGAACAAGTAGATTCGGCAATGCATTCGCAGAGCGTAACCCTGCATGGCTTGACGCTGTGCCCTGTATGGCTGTATGTACCGTGTACGGCTAACATAAATAAGCAATAACGATATTAAAATGGGTGTTAAAATACTCATAACGAAGCCAAAAGCCACTTCTTCTCCCCCTCATTGATATTTTTTTGTTTTCCTTCTAGTTACTGAGATATTGGGGGTCAAAGTCAAAGTTCCAACTTTTTTAACAATGCATCGATCAGCACAATGTTTTGAGTACGTTACGTTGAGTCCTACCGTAAAACGTGATTTTTCAGACCAAAAAGAGTCGTTTTCCAGCAATAATTTTTGCGTTGAGTTACAGTTTGATGTACACCTTGTATAAGCGCACAATATATGAAGACTTTATTATTATCGCTACATACGACTACGTACGTTATGGTTTCAGAAAGTGTTTTCTTTTTGTTTAATGTATTTTTTCTATTCTTTCTTTAGTGCAAATCTACATTTTTTACATAACCAATCGCGTAATGAATAGAGCGTCGTATAACAAAGATGTTTTATAATTGCAATTTGTTAAACAATTCTTGATTATTTTACAAAGGATTTGTTATTTATCCAGCGATGTACCGTATGATCGGTACCGATATGCAAGGATGCCAGAGTGGAAAGTACCTACTTGTTGAATTTCATTGACAATTTCATATCATCTCATCATCTGCTTAGCCTTTTCCCTACTATGTTGAGGTCGGCTTCCAGTATAACCCGATGCAGCTGAATACCAATATTTCACATAAAGCGACTGCCTATATCACCTCCACGATCCAGTTAATACTGGGTAAGACTGGTTGTCAGACTTTCAGGCAACCTGTTACGACTGTCAAAGATGTACCTACAAATGACAACTAGGACCAACGGCTTAACTTGCTTTCCAAGGCACGTAGGAAACTTGGTGTGTAATGATGGAACTATGGACCAACCTGGGCACGCACCGATCGATCGGTCGACCCGTACGACTGTTATTATTTAGCTAAGAGCTATAAATTTGATACAAGATTTTATGTAAAATGGTACGATGCGACCCGTTTACGGTTTTTAGTACGTGGTTAAGAACTTTTGGTTAGTTCGTAGAATTCTTCAAATTACTACTACGTTAGAACCAGTAAAAACAACGTTATGCGTGTTTCTGTGAATCAGGAGCATCAAAGCGTGTAAATAATTCAAGAACTTCCAAATTACACGAAGTTTTAAGATTAATAGTCCACTGAGCTGCGTACTTACGCCTTATTCTAATTATAACAACAATAGCGAATACGTATTAATCGCAGCTATAATTAAGTTCATCTGGCGGCGCGTCGTGATTGAAGTGGTAAAAAAATAAATAAGTAGTGTTCACGAGACATGGGAATCGCAGGTGGTTGGCTTGGTAGCTTGGTTGTTTCCGGTTTATCCAGTTTTGGATGATGTCCGCGTGGGAACTAACGGTGCGGGCTGGTAAGACGATTTGTTCATAACCATCGGCCATTGTGTTTGATTAACACTAGAACATGAATTGTTTAGTTATGCCTCGACACGGACATTGCACTATTGGTGATTGGTGTTACGCGTCCACATAGTGATCTTCAAACAAAAAGTCTTATTTCCTTGAACGACATGGCCTTTTATTTAATGCACTATTAAATCGATTTTGCATGTTTTTAAATATGAATTAATTGAATAGTAAAAATGTTCATGATTATGTTAAACTGTTGAAGATTGGCGTCATATTGTGCTGTTATTTATTAGTTTTTATTTTATAATTAACATGAATTAGTATTCATATTGTACTTCAGCTATAGATCATTTCAGTAAAATCTACCGTTGCAACCACATTGTTTATGTAACGCTCGCTTTCACACCGAACGTCGCGTCATTCATAAATCCATCTTGAATATTTTCGACTTGATTGGTTTAGTATCGACGCAAATATATTTAGTACCTGTTCTGTATGATGTTGGATTATTGAGTCGGGACAGGGATGTTATATGTTAGTGACTACAAATCGACAATGGTGTGCGTGGGTGGCCGTAACCATTGCCTGTGGCATACAACCACACAAAAGCGAGTGACGCTTGCGTAGCCGTGGAGTATCAAGTGAACTCGATTCGCAAAGCGGCCGCGGCAGGCGCTCGCTTTGCTCTCGCGCCTCGCGGTCAGTTTCGCTCCAAGCGCCGACACATGTGCACGTTCAACTAACTTCACAGTTACTAGCTTGTTTACAAATAGAAGGTAGTGCAATCTCGCTGTCAACAGGATAACCGTGACAGGTAAGTTAAATATTAAATGGAGGCCAGGGTGCCAAATACAGTTTTATACATGACATCAGTTCTCGAGAAAGATCCGCTTACAACATTGCAGTTAGTTTACTATGGTGTAAACAAAACAATACGGTTGTGTACCCTTTGTTTTTGAACATTATAATGTAAAGTGTGCAGGTAATGTGAAGTTGTGGATTCAAGTTTAGTTCATTTTTTTATGTTCCTGGGCTGGTACATTTTTCTATATTTTTTTATAAAATTCTGCTTGAAAAGACATAGTTTTAATAGCAGCACGGTTCGGTTTAGTAGGTCAAACATTGATCTTATAAATTCTATCCAAGCCCTTGCTTTTAAGATTATATGATCGGGTGTCCCATTCCAGGTATGTTACATTTACCATCGTAGGTACGGTCATGTGGTTTTACTTAGTTCGTTATTCAGAACACATTCATCAAAGCAAGTTTAGCTTGCATTCGGCCGGTTATTTTCGGGCCATGGACAGAAAAAATGGTCTTTGTCACACTTTGTTGTATAATATTATGAGCCGCGCGGTTCGCTTCAGACTCAGTTTTTGCTAGCTAAAAATTAAAGCATAATCTTTGTAATAAAAACTAATTAATTTGTATGCTCATAGCGTTTCTATTTTGTTTTATTATAATGTTGGTTACTAAGCAGGTCACGATTTGAGTTCCTTAAAAATACGGTGTACAATACAAATTCATTTAACTTATTTTCATGAAATATTAATTTTAGCAAAGGTCACGATTACCTGTCAATTATTGAGCTATAAATATAACGTTACATTTGTATATGTCAAGCAGAAAATTTGAAGGCTAGTAATCTTCAATGTCACTTCATTTTCAGACTCATTTTTCGTTAATATTAATAGTAATTAGTAGGTAATCTTTATTTACGTGAAATTTGGTACATTGAGGTGTTACAGGTTCTACATATTCCGCTTACTAAACTTCAGCATTTGTTTATACGTATTTATTCATTGAGATGAACGTTCGTGGGAAAAAAAACGAATGTAAATCATAGGCATAGGTACTACACGATACTCTCATAGACAAGTACCAGATATCCCAGATCCCAATTGGGCAATATAACTAATATGAAAGATTTGCTAATCAGACCCCATTGCATTTCATAAAATATATTTTTTCCTGCATTTAATGGCGCCACGCGTGACTGACTTGTTGAATGTAACAAGGACAGCACAACTCAACAGAAGGCCTTCAAGAGATATCTATTGTGTTATCGTAAATTATGCACTTTTTTATCTATCCACAACACAGCCGGCGAAGCTCCATGACACGCTTTCTACGATTGGAATGGAATGGTAGACTATTACTATACACCATTTGCTAGGAGAGATTCAGAACCAGCGGTATAGGCATCTGATAGCTGGCGAGCACTACAGAGATTGGTCTAAGTGCATTAGACTATCAAAAATACCAAGCAAGCATTTCTATTTCTGATACTAATACTCCGAATCATTTTGGATTACTAGGAGGTGACTCGTTTTTATAAAAAAACATTGCTTTCCTAATTTTAATTTATAGTGTTATCGAATTAGTATAATAATCGTTATCGACATGCCGCTTTTGAACGAGTTCTGATATATATAAGATACATGAGTAATAGGATAAAGTAACGATGTTTCTACAGAATTTTATGTTATCGTGCTAAATCGACAAGTCTTTATTTTCTATTGTATCGCCGCTCACGAGATAACACTACACGAGAAATATTGTTGAGATCACGAACCGGAGCCGTGCCTTGCAAAGGGGTTAATGTTACAGCGCACCTTCCTTATACAGTTTGTTGGGACGACGAGAGACCGATAGCTTTCCGGCCCTTCGAAAAAGAACCGTTCTCTCGTTTACTTGATTTATATTAGCGAATTACGGTCGTAGTCGTATACGTGAATGCGTTATTATTATAGTCGAGTGCGGAAACATTTGCCACGACACAGCCCCATTATTAATGCAGCGTACGAATGGGGAGAGAGGTATCGATTGGACTTATAGTTTAGGTTTACGGTACGCGAAAGCTGTGTAGTTAGAGATTAATGCCGACCCGCGGGTCACAATAGCGCACGACCAACATGGAGAGATTGCAGCGGGCCCTGGAAACTACACAGAACACTACAACTCGGTTATTTAATACACGTAACACTTGATATGATGTTGAAAATCGGTGGAATAGAAAGAATTTCATTGGTAACATCAGTAACAGAGTTGGATGATATTTTCGGGCCATCTCTGTTGGAAACCTAAACATAAATATGATTTTCATCGCGTTTATTCAAACTCATTGTTTAAACAGGACGCGTCCATTTTCATTTAAACGCACAATACTGATAGATACTCTCGTTAACCAGCCAACAACAGTCGAATAGGGCAAACCTTGTCATTGCTATTGTATTTCCGTGAACAGAATTAATGAGTCAGACGATAGCGGATAAATAATAAATAGGCGGTATAGGCAAATGAGCACCGTTGAAGCTTGTGAGCACTTGAGCAGGTTTGTGTGGACAAGCAAGACTGGCAATTAGCGAGGTGGCGTGGGAGCTCGTGCTAGCATAACGTCGCAGTCCCGCTAGCCAAACAAAGCGGACGTTCACCGACTGACGATTCGGAGCACGCCTTCTGACTTGCTCTCATCCATCTCTATGCCTCTTCATGGGGTTAGATGGGAAAAGTAGTATCACCGTCCCCTATACAAGCCGTGGCGGCGTTTATAGGGGCAGATAGCACACATCTAGTTTCATGCACCCCCGTATGGCGGGGGAAGATGGTATAGAACAAATTTAATTTACCTCTTCCTCCAACCCTTGCACTATTTTACCATCATACGGCACAAACATATGATTTTCAATACCTCCTTTCTCCACCACTAACATACTTATGCAAATTCGTCTTCGTGAACTCGCTACATAAGCCACAATGCGCTCGTTCTAAAATACATTTTCTAGCTAAAATATGTTTTATACTGAGTAACGATCACCATTCATTTTCGTGCAAATATGTCGAAAATTCAACTATATTCTACTGTAAGTTTTCATATTACAGCATTAGGTAGTAACTATGTCAGTTTCGTGTTCAATTTTCTGAGTGACAGTATCCACTACATCATTCATACCTAGACATTAATGTTTTGCGTGATGTATAGGATCGTCTTTAATATGATATGTCGACGAGTTGAAAAGAAACTATTTTTTATTTTAATTAACTAACTGGCACTTAGATTAACTTTGGAAAAGATTAAATTCTTGCACGAAATACATTAATCCGTGAAGACCATCGACATATCCAAATCTGTTTCAAACACATCGTATGTAGGAGGAAAAAGTTATATTTTAGATAATGTTTTCTTTACACAACTCATATTTTTTATAAGTACTTGTTTTGTTTTCGAAAGATTAATCGGAAGTAATAACCGCCTGTTCAGAAGTAGCTAGGAGCAAGTTTTGAAACCAGTTAATCTCCTTTTTACAAAAAAGTTAAATAAAGTAACAACCTTTTATGCTCAGTGTTTTTATACAACTTGTTCGGCTCAAGTGAAGTAAAAATAAACACTTAAATATAAGTCGACAACTTGAAACATTTCCAGAAACATGAAGTAGAAAGTGGCACAACGAGTTTACGGGAAACGACAGGTAATTGCAGGAAATATTGGGTCAGACCATACAAGTACCCCCTGCTCTTCCTGTTTAGACGCACAATCTTTTCAGTTTCCCGCGTTTAATTGGTCAACAAAATGCAAATAACGTTTAGGTACAATGTAATTCTTCCGCTATAAGAACTGTTTTACGGTTCATTTCAATTTATAATATTCACGAATGCGTCGTGTTTTGGTTATATAATTTCCTTTTAGTAAACTGCATGTTGCTAATGCTATACAGGATGACTTTTTATCACTTTCCAAAAAAAATGGGTGTAATAGGTGAACGGAGTAGAAGCAAATAGCTTACCTACTTAATTTTTTTTTTGCAAAAATAAAGAATTAAAAACAAATCCATATTTTTCATTTTTTTTTTTCAAAATTTCTCTTTCTTTGTTCTAATATGAAAAGTTTACGTAGCATTTTTTGATGATGGATCAATTTTTTTCTAAGCTGTGGAAAAACGAAAAAAAAACTAGGTATGCCATCAGCTTCTACTCCGTTCACCTAATTTACCCATTTTTTTGGAAAGTGATAAAAAAGTCATCCGGTATTTAGTAAATGCCACGTGATATACAACTAGCCGGTTCACGATATGCATCCAGACAGTTATGTATTCAAATGTGATAAAAGAATAAAAACCAAGATAACAAGAAGACAACAAATCTGCCAATATTCCACTAATGTACAATACGTTTGTGATAAACACATTATCAAATGAAATTCTGTCTTGCAAGAGCGTTCCTAATAGAAACAAGCGATTGGCACGGACATACCGAAGCCCACTTGCACAGATGCGACGACGCAAAGGAATTGCTAAGTGGAACGTCGGTATATTATCACTAATATCGCCGAGGTAACGGTATCAAATTGTCATGACTAGTACATTACGTACAATTGCCATAGATATATCTAACACACTCACCTAAATGTGCGACACTATACAATAATCTTGTTTTGTAGCGAAAGTATCCTACTTGTTGGCACCTTACGATTTACTGGTCTACTGGCCTCAACTGAGTAAGAAACTAAAAATGTAAATCACGTGTTTATTGACTAGTTGAATATTTTATTTTAATTGGACTAGAAATATTTCGATCTCTTATCGCCAGGCATTTTTTTCTTGAGACTGGAATTTCAGTTCTTTCTTCAAGCAAATTGCATTCAAAAATTTTAATCAATCAATTTTATTTTAAAAAGCACTTAGGACGCAGGCTGGTCATCATAACCCAGCTTTAAAGAATTGTATTACGAAAACATATACGGCTCTCAATTTAAATCTTGCACCATATAGAAATCCAATTTCAGCCTTATCCGAACCTATTAGCTGAACAGGCGGGCACACTCGAAAGAGAAAGTACCATATATACGTAGTTCCAAGCCCCATGAGTTACTTACGATGTCACGTACCAAAGCAATTTAGAGCAACGTAAAAGTGCCACTAGCTCACCATTACACCCATGTTTAACTTAACATTCCAAGGAGACATTATGACATATTTTTCTAATGATAAAAACGTTTGAGTAGAAAATATATTATGTCAGCTCATATTACCAAGTCAGCTGCACTATCATATCCACAGAGCACGGAACCGCCGACAGTGACTATTAGACGCCAGTACCAACAAAATGCGTGAACGCTCGATTAGCATAATCAGTTCCATAATGTTTCCACTGGTGGGTCACAGGCCTCCTCTCTATGAAAAGGAGTGGGCCGTAATCCATCACGTGGGCACAGAGCGGGTTGGTGCTGACAAAATTGTGCTGTCCACAGGCATTGTCAGCATTGTCACGAGCCATCTGTATAAATGAGCACATGATGACGCTTGGTTTATATGGAAAGTGTTAACAATATCGTCTCTAACTTCGCCGAAGCAACTAATCATAATATTTCATTATTGATGTAGTTTCCTTTATTTACATGCACAAATTAATACGGACAAACGACAAAAGGCGTGGGCGATGCGCACGCTACGTCCCACTTCCGGCAAGTCTGTGCTCCTCTCAAGCGCAACATGTACTCGTATTGATAGGAACGCCGTTTTTATTTTAATCCACAATGTTAAGGCGGCTCCCCGAGCAAATGACCTTGAGCGAGCAGTTTTTCGGAGCCTACTCCTCTTTATCCAAAAGAAATACCAACTAATAAAAAATACATTAAATTACTACATATCCTTGACTCCAAAATTGTCATTTCATATTTTTTTTTAAGTTGCTTAATGTTTAATAAAAGAATAAAAACCACTCATTTCGCACAATTCGGCCTGCAGTGACTGACGTAACGACCAATTCGTAGTGCAAGCTGATTAGAACTTTATTCTAACAGTATTTCAAGCGAAGTTTGAACCACCACAAATAGAGTTGCTAATTTTGCTCGGGGTACCGCCTTAACGATAATATTAACTGGATTATTACAGGAAGACTTGTTGAACTGATTGCTTGAAGTTTTTAAAGAGAGCTGAAAAGTTAAATTTCTTCATATTTTCACTCCAATTCTCCATACTTTCAAATAGGAAATCGGTGATCGGTTGTGTGATCGAATTTATTGCTTTTATAAAATAATTGCATAAAACTATTATATCAGTACAGTATCAATCATGCAATGAGTTCTTATTTTATTGCACGCTAATATCTTATCTAATTTTTACGATATCACTATCGTCGCTGAGTCAGAAGTTTCTGAGATTTCGTTCTGTGCTTGCTTCGGGTGTCCGCTTGTCGTGTCGGATCTCAACCACGGTAGGTGGCAGTGAGTCACGATTTGTACCAACTACCGGACCTGTAAATGCATTTGAAACTGACGGCCCGCTTTCTCGGATATTACGTGTCTTACGACACAGCCTCGCATTAGGTTCTACAAGACAAAATGTTATACTCAACATCCTATATAGGTGCAGCTACCACTTATCAATAATATACTTGCAAAACATTTCAATCATTTTGGATGACAAGAAATAATATTCTATGCTTCACATAAGAGCAAATAATTTGTATCCAGAATTACTACCCCTTAACGAAATTGATTTGACAAACTTTGAATACCACAGCGTAGAGCCCATAAATCAAGTTCCAATTAATAACGAAGCAAATTGTATTTGAAAGCGTCACAGAGAAATAATGCCACCGCGTTTAGCAACACTTTCGCTAGAGAAAGCTATTCGTGCAATAAAATATCTTTGTCTTCACACTTAAGATGCGCGGAACGACTCACTAGTTATTAATCACTTTTTATGTTCCCCAGCAAGCGAGCACGATTGAGATACGATTAGCATACAATACAATATCAGTTAACGAGGCCTTCTTACAGTAATATGAAGCTAATACTGATACTTGTTTACGTAAGACAAGCTATAAGTAGTTGCTATTCATTTAGTTTTATTGCGTATTGTTTTGTTTTCGTATATAATAAAATTAACAATATATAATATATCTGTTATGGGACGTGCCCAAATACAGCGACTAATACCTTTTTGTGACAAAAGACAGGTAAAATAAATTGAGATCAACTAATAATTAATTAATATCAGTTTCTATATCAATCCGCGTCTCTTGCGGGACTAACGATTGGTCCCCGAGAGCCCCTTAATGAATCACTACGAACGGCAGGTAGAACTGTGATTGATGAGGTCATTGGATGTTGAGATACTTTTGGATTTAATTATTCCTTGAGAAATCCTGTACCAATTGGACCTACTGAACTTTTTACCGATTATAACTGGCGCCGTTTTCTCTTGGATCAACTAAGATTACTTGTGTAATAATTTCAAAACGGTTCTGTGTTGCCTTACCATAAATGTCTCGACACTAGCTGACGGCGGCACCCACGCCCGGCGCCGAGATGAAACCGCGCTTATTTAGGATTTCACCACTCCCCAATGACCATCGTTACTTACACAATCATTGACCAACGGTGGTGCGCCAAAGTAGTGCGTGTTGCCACTTTTTGCACGGCCTGTACTTACTCGATCAGATATGATTGAATCTGTTTCAATTAATGACTACTAACAGTTTCCTAGTTGGTGCAATAGATCTTGTATCAGGCAGGCTACATATGAACTAAACTTTTCCGTTGTTCATGGTATAATGTTATTGTGTAAAGTTGCAAATCATGTTTTAGGCGTCTAATTACTTTACCATCTTGAAAAGTAACCTGCTGGCAGATTTGATCATCAATTTAAAAATAATGTCTTGTTTTTTCCAGAATCGAGCATTCAACCATCGAAAATGGAAAGCTGGCTAGGCGATGTCAAACGCGTGAGGATCCCGCGGCCAAAATTCGGGAGCAAATATCCTGTGGAGCCACCGAAGGATTACCTAGAAGATTGTGGAGGGGATCTAGGCAAGCAACGCCGCCACGACAAAGACCTGACTAAGGCGACAGAAGAGCTACGTCGATCACTGCAAGAGAAACTATGACCTCCCAATAGAGCATTAGGTCTAATTTAGCTTTAACCCTAGCCAATGGCATAATGACCCTCATACGCGGCCGTTTAAGCGATTACATAAGTTTGACGGACATTCGATACAAATGAACGTGATTCGCTAAATTTACAAAGTGTTACGGACACGTGTTACGCGTGTTAATCGTCCGGGTTATTGTTAACATGGCTACTAGTTATAGTGTTATTATTTTGTTAAACGTTTAATTAAGTGATCGACTTGAAATGTACTTCGTTATCGATAGGATAAAATCAAATGGTAATGTTTTAAAACAGAAATTCAAATGCCACAATATAACCACTTCATAGTAAGAAATATCAAACCACAAATCGTACCCATGTCATGATAATAATGTAAGATTTAAAAGTGAGTGGATTTGTTTGAATGTCAAATGCCCCTGGGCCGAGTATTATAACAGAAATGACAAGTGTGACGTGCTTTGTTACAATATAATAATACAATTTTGGTCACAAAGTTACAATGATCGGAAAAACAACTATTCTTATGTAAAAAGGTTGTCAGTATTAATTTGCATAGATTTATTCTTTTGTTTAACAAAAACCTTATCACAACTTTATTTTGCTTTACAATCTTGCCAAAAAGCAAAAAATATGGCGTGTAACTAATTCAAGTTTAACTAATACGAAACCAGTAATAGTAGTGTATTCGTTAGGTACGATTAGACGTAGTTTTTAGACTGACATTATTTTAGAATAAGTTTACCGAATCTCGATAAGTATTAAAATACTTTTATAAATAAACATTGATGTATCGTTTATTGTTGTTTCATGTTTCAGCAATTATGTAAAGATTTATGTGTCTAGCACACATAGGCAATGTTGATTTAGAACAATAATTTATCTAGAGAGAAAGAGGGGAAAAATATACATTACTCGGAAAGATATATTCCTAAAAAAATACTGCTTAGACGTTCTTCCTTTCCGTGTATATACAAATATCTAAGCTACGCTAGCAATATTTCATACAACATTTTAGATGGACCTGTGAGATCAAGATGGCCGTGTCAGAGGACTGGCTTGGTGCCAAACTATTCAGTTACGAATGAGTTTTGGTGGATATCCACTGTATTCCAACAAACATACATATAAACAAGAGCTTCTGCTGATTCCGACGAAATTGTTCGATAACTTAGATATACGTAGATGGCTATGTTTTTGTGAGCGTAGATCCATATTTATTCTTGGAATATAAGACTGGGAACTTAAGACGTGAACTTTAAAAATAGGTAGGTACCGACATAAAAAGTTTATTATAAATGTTAACAGCTTGATTGGTATGAAATGTCACAACATTTATTACCAAGTGTTGTAAATATCACCGCAATGCTTGTTAAGGTTTTCCCAAATTACACAGTATGGTATAATCAGCTGTTGTTCATGTATGTACATAAAGTAGAATAAATAAAACCATGATAAGGTTTCGTAAAGATATGTTATTTCATGAAACAAAATGATTTTCCTCTGGATTAACGAGAAATCTCGATATTGTTGTTCCGAAGTTTCGAAAGTTCGTGATTGGAAAACACAAAATGCTTCGATGGAACCAGAGTGTACTATGTCTATTATATACTGTACATTACCCGTCCCAATCTCCCGAATTGCAATTGGTTTTGTTTTTTTAAACGTTTTATATGAGTAAATCACATCGCTGTACCTAAACAGTTAGCAGCATTCTTTTCTAAACTAGTTAGGACTTCGACTCACTAGAAAAAACACATTCGCATATCCTGAAGAAGCCTGGTTTGTGACTTTCAAAATTGGTTAGATAAAAACGTGGAGGGTTCCAGCAGATTAGCTCACAATTTTACTTACTTGTTTTATTAGTTCTATAGGACGAAGAAAATATGAATGAATTACTTACGGAATCATCGTAGTGTTGTGTGTGTAGAGCGGTAGTGCTGCCCTCTCGCGAGTTGCACGGGGACGAGTGTCGCCGAGAGCGCCTCCCCTCCTCCTCGTACTCCTGCACATGTACGTGTGTTATATCCTTACATGCCGAACAATATGCAAGCTTACATTACACATCACAGACCAACCAATGTGAAACGCAGTAGAGCTACGAGAACAAAACACTAGACAGCACCGTGTCACAACTCATAGATAACATGCATCACACTTTACACGCAAGAAAGTAATACAAGCGTAAAAACTACGTAACTGTATGTAGCACACGACAAAGTTCCGTCTAGACTACAACCTACATAGAAACTTGTTTATTAGTTATAAAAAACGTCTAAGACAGGGAGTAAAGTTAGAGGGATGTGAAACAGCGAAGACTCGCGGTTAAACTGCATGGCGAGGGATGACCAACTAACTGTCTCGACGATTCAATTGATTTTTCACGCTATTTTTGCATGTTGCCAACGCCGCGCGGAAGTACTAGCTTGTTAAGTATTGTTATCGCTCTAGTAGCACCTAAACTGTGCTCAAAATAACAAAAAGTCACACAACGCAAATACATATGGTAATTTTACTGCAGAGCTTCGTTCTAGGCTTGACATATAATTCTGCAAATAAAAGTTAAAATATTATGTTTATGAAAGAGAATATAATTATATTTAGTGATGATCCTATCATAATTTGAATTTTATTTATTACTAGTCTAAATGCCCGATAAAATTAATAAATTGTAGGTTTAGCAACATCAGAGTCGCATAAAATTGCTGACCAAGTTCGCAAAGTCTGATTTAATACTGCTTTCGGTTTTAGTAACAAAAAATAAAGTCATTTAAAAAAAACATTCCCACGAAACGTTATAATGTATTGTTTACTTTTAATTTCTGTTGCGTAACAAAAGTTTTACATAGTGGCTGTTAGTTATAGGTTTAACTTCCGTGTAACTTAAGACGCAAATTTACAAAGATTTTGATAAACCTACATTGCTTAATAGTGATTATTTTATAGTATTATTTATCATTTAATATTGTCATAGTAGACATAGTATACAAGAAAATGCATGTAAGACAATGGATGGAAACAAGTATTTCCCCTATCTAGTAGGATCGTAAGATGGATGCTTATCTATTTTCACGAACGTTAAGAGACGCGCGGAATTGTAGTGTTAAAAACCTAGAAGTGTATTTTATTTAGGCATTCATTTAAGTATCACCTATAGTGTTACAGAAAACAGACGTATTCTTTATACACCGCCAGTACCTCAATAAACTAAAACGTTAAAGGCTTATTTATAACATTTTAAACTGTAAGTGAAACCTAAACCAGGTGTGAGCTTAGAGTCGGACACTTGCGTGTTTAATATCGAACCGAACTCGTTCGCTATTATCGCTTATCCGGAGCCATTGAACGCAATAGTTTTATGTGTAACTACAATAAATAGTCACGCAACGTATAAAGGCTAAAGAACCCTATAATATGAAATAAAGTCGACCCAAATCCTAGTTCATTTTGAGAAGTAAACAACCTCGTTTTTCTGTTTTCGTTTTCATTATAGTACTTAGTATGATTGGTTTTGTACGTTTTGCAATTTTTGTTCTAAAAACAATACCTTATTTTACATAACTACTTACAACAGCATGTTTATCTAAGAAGGCCCTTCTTATCTCTTAAGAGAACACGCAGATATAGGTACTTGTACGGACATACACAGACATAATCTGCAATATCTATTCATAAATTATGCTACGCAGTATGTACGTAACCTATCAGCGGCATGTTCCCGCGTAAATCCAAGTGTCAACACAGGAAAATAGGTCATTCCGGTTCTCGTAGCAGACGTAGCCCACTGACTTAACGGGTACTTTTAAAAGACGACTTTATCGTAGCACCTGACTGCTACAGATCGTAGATAATGTCGGGGTTTTGTTCCTCAATTTACAAAAAGAGATCCTTGGGACTACGAGACTACGAGTCTACGAAACGCTACGCGTGCTACGTGCTACGAATTTTTTATCGTAAGTAAGAAATTCAATTATTTTAAATTACAGTACCTACTTCAGTTATCTCGCTTTGTTTGCGTTATTTAATTAAATCGCTAGAGATAACGTTGTCATCTATGTTATACAGTGGTTGAATGTACTGCACCAATGACTCCCCAAAGAGAAGACATCAACGACCGGGTTAGCTTACATACCTGCTAATTTAATTAACTTTATTGATCGGTTGTATGTTGTTCGGTTCATTACCTTTGTTGAGCAAAATTATTCAGACATAAAACCAACGTATAAGAGTAGGTGTGTGCTTTAAACTACTGTTCAGAATGTTAAATATTGATGTTTTTGTTAACTTTATTCACCGTTGTATCGGTTAGGGAGAGGGTTGTTAACAAACAACCCTGTTAAATATGCAGGACAATCCGTGGTCGGCATCGAATAACTTGCTCACACCTTTCAAACTAAAAGCCTTTAGGTACGAGAATTTATGCATAATGTATAAATTATTTCAAGCTCCCAATTTCATTAAGTTTAGGGAACCTCTTTGAGTCGCGAAGTGTTAGCTCTATAACAAGAATATTACATTAAAAAACTGTTTTTAAAGATTCACTTTGGATTTTATACCTTACAAGTTTTAAATGAACGTTATATTATTGTTGCAGATTAAAAAAAAACAGGCGCTTATAAAATTTATAAAATCACAAAAGTAAAACTGTATCCACCCAAATAATAATTAAATGTCGGGTTTAACGGGCTCTCTAATTAGATATTAACGTTCATTACATTCCTGCTAACTTATAATTACATTGCATGTAGCTACACGAAATTCCCATTAAAGAACAGTACCAGTCTACACACGACAAATCGCATATAAATGAACAATCATATATTTCTATAAATCATTTTTTTTTTTTAAATAAAGCTCGAATACATATTTCCGATAATATTTAAATATTTCAAACGATTCGAACTGCTTAGGTAAATAACAAAATCCAAACGAAAGGTATGAACGAAAGTATAAATAATCCCTGAAAGTTCGAAACCGAAAATAGAAAGCAATCTCATTACAAGTCTAGTGTTATATCACGGAGAGGGTGAGAATGTTACCGAACTGAGTATGAAAGAAAGTGGAAGGTACCTTGGCCATGGCGCGCACGTCCATAGGTACGTAGTCACGGAAGGCGACGCGGCGTCGCCGGCGCGACGACATGCCGAGCGGCCGGCGCGCCGCGCACTGCTGGAGCTAGTCAAGCTACCCGCCTGAAGCCGCCCTTGCCGCCCTAACCACCCTTACCGCCCTTGGGACGCGCCCGCCCTACGGTTTGCTTAAGAGGCTCCCTGTTAACTTTACATTTTATGGCGCACCCGCGGCAAGTACGCGCCGGAAATATTTTTTAATTTTCTACCCTCTCAGTAAAATACTGCTGCGGTCAATAACTGTCGCCTATACACCCGCGAAATATATTTTATTTAAGGGCTTTTTAAACAATTGCTTGCTCAAACGTTTTATACGCAACGAAATGTATGAGGCCTTGTATGCGTGTACTGGAAGATTAGTTAAGTAGTTGTTACTAACTAAAAGTACGCAAAACTCTAAACGTAAGCAAGTTTTTCTAAAAAATAAAATAAACTTTTTGTTGTAAAGAAGAAGCTTGTTCCATTTATTTTTGTCTATTTCGGACACAAAGGTAAATATAAAATACAAAGGTAAATATAAATAAAGGTAAATATAAATAAAGCCTGCGACTGAAGGTTGACAAATAGGATAAGCTTACACAATAAGCTTCTATTGAACTCATTTCGTTTAGGAAGTACTATGGCTCTATATACAGCTACCTATATTATACAATTAATTATGTTGGGGGAAGATAAAGCACATCACCGACAAAGAGGCTTTCCTTGGCGCGCTCTTATTGAGCTTCATTTATAAAAGATGTCCTATATTTATTAATGAATGCTTTCGTTATTAATGCGATAACTTATAATTACATTTCTCTAGCGTTCCGTGGTAAACCGTTGATTCAGCGACACTCGCACGTCTCATTTATTTCTTTATAGTCGGCATTTTAACATCTTTAAAATATAAGTTTTAACAGAGAGAACTGATTAGAGGCAAGTTCGTAATCCTAGGAGTAAGCTCACCTTATCTTTATGACGTAACAAAATGGCTTTTGCCGCGACTTACTGACGTCACAATATTAGATGGTTTACCGTTCAGCCTTTAGCACTCATTAATTTTAACAAGAGAAGGCGCGGTGAAAAGTACACCTTTAATAAAGACTATTTTAACCTCAACAAAGGTTAATAAAGGTTAGAAACAACTATTCTTTTAGGGAATGTTTTTCTTAGTGAAGCATTATTCTTAATTACTCGTAAATAAAATTCAGTTTTAGAAGATACGAACCTTTTTATAAATTGCTTACGTCTTAATTTTTCCAGTACCTACAACGAAATTATAGAACGTAGGACGTGTTTTAAGAATCTTCTGAAATTCGAAACCGGAAAAGATTTTGGCCTGTATAAACCACTCTCAACAGACCGTATATTTATGTAATGCAATACGTCATCTGAATTTCATACATACAATCAGCATCCCAAGAGGTATGAAACGACAGTGAAAAGAGAATTCTCAAATAGGAGCGATCTATTATTACGTGAATATATGAAGTAGGTACATTGTACAGTCCACTAACGATATAAGTGTATTTATACTGGCGGGTAACTGCAACTTCCTTTTAGGTTAACACAAATTGTATATCTACCTTAAAATCTTTGTCATCGTACGTCTAAATGTGTTTACGCATAAAATGTTACATATTATAAAAAGTATGAATATAACCTCCCTAGAAACGTAAGAGGGAATAGACGTTTGTTTCCTGTCCACATACAAAGCTCTGTTGATGACTGTGTAAAAGAATAGGGTATAAACAATGATATTATATAGTAAAAAGAGGTAGATATCGCACTAGCACGCACAAATTGTTGAGGACAAAGTGACACAATTGTTGCACTTTGATAGCTAGCTATCTCTTTCTATCTTATACGTTCCGTATTATCTATCGCTGTCGTAGTTTTAAATTACTCGCAACGATATCTGAACGCCATTCAGTATGAACATGGCGTATCTTCTTTAAAATATCATTGGGTATAAAACAATAATTGAGAGACACCGATCTCTAAAAAAAATACACTTTATTTTGGGCCCGAAAACCCGATTTATTTTCAATTAATTGCCAAATTCGATTTTTAGATGCTTTTAAATCAATAAATAGTTGAGTCATTGAGTTGAATAAACAGTGACGTCACAGTTTGCTATTGCCATACAAAATGTATGAGAGAACCGCGTTTTGACAGCTCTTAAAAAGTATCTCAATTGATTGGTGTGTCACCTACCCCATTCTTAGTGATTTTTAATTCTAGATATTATGTATTCTGTATGTTAGTCAGAATATTAGCCAGATTATAAGTTCAACAAGGTAAGCATAAACTTGATATAATACCTAGGTACTAGTTATAACTCAATATTGCATGACTTATTGAGGTAAACGCCAACTTTAATAAAAATCTTATTTTGTTAACTTTGGAAATCCGTATTAAAATTCCAAAACTAACTAACTTAACGATTCAAGTCCTCATTGTGAGGTCATTATGAGTTGAAAACACTCATTTCATCTGAAAATTCAACAGTGTGAAACACCTATTGTTAAAAATAATAACAGACAATCTGACAGGACGGAAATTAAATTTCCGTTTTTGCCATTCGGTCAGAACGTACCTCCCTAAAATAGCTTTAGCAAATATTGGGTACCTTTTAAAATGCTGTGGTTATTTAAAGGTATATCGTTTTGAAGGCAGGTAGACGGACGGACAAAGGTGTCACACCGATACGGTTCCTGTGGTACGTTTTTGGCATAAAGCCACAACTTCCTATAACTATGCCAAATAAGTTTTCATTTTTTATTAAGTACCTACAAAAATAAATTTAAGTTACCGGTTACTTAAAATTCATCTTATCGAATATCTATATCACCTGATTTCATTAAAATTACTAAAAATTCAAAAAAGAAAGTTCCCCGGTATATTTTGCCTTTATAACTTTTACCTTTTATTTTTACCCTTTTACCTTTTATAACTTTTCGTCTAAAAATTATCAGGTAGTTAGGAAGGTACTCACGACGACCAATCAAACTAACTATACACAACCAGTTTATGGAAATCTCTCATTGTACGGGAAATCTATACAAAGCGAGGCCATGTTATACTGGAATTGTATAGCTTGACGTGTCGCCATATACACGTAGGTACACCTACACAAAAGCCTGGGAACGTATGTGTCTTTTGATAATAACATAATATTACACACACAATAATAAAATGGATAATACTTGCGAAAATCAAGATTTTTTACCGTCTACCTACCTAATTATTTTGTTGGATGTATATCATATTTACGTTACTTCAAAATCCACAACATTGTAGTAAACTGTCTAAATATATTACTTAGATGATAGCTCTTTGCGTCTAAAATAACTCGTCGTACTGCGTGAAATACCCAATTTAAATTCAAAGTAAATAAACAAAAAGTTTAAAAAATTTAAACTAACAAAATAGATACATAATTCTCTAAAACTTCAAAAAATATTGTAAGTCCTCATAAAAGGATGTAGATACGTAAGTAATAAAACCATGTCGATGCCTTTTTTTCGTTGTTTGATTTTGTTGACATAATTAAATTATTGGCTTTTTTTATAAATTAATAAACATCGAGACTTAAACAAAAAGCTACAAAACGAATAAAAATACAACAACACAATAATCAAAAAGACAACAAAGTGGGCTCGTCCGGGATTTGAACCCGGGACCTCTCGCACCCGAAGCGAGAATCATACCCCTAGACCAACGAGCCGATACTTCTCGGAGCTAAAATAGTACTCTAAACAAACGCCCTATATAACTGTGTTATCAATGACGTCATAATGTTTTAAATTACATTAGTCATCTAGATTTCATACAAGATGTATCGAAATAGCAACTCAAACTATTTTCTTTCATGGAACATAAGTGAGGTTAAATGGTGATCGTCCTAACTGGGATGTTTTAAGTAACTTATGCTTCACACATATCAGTATACAAACGAAATTTATCCAAGAGAAGAACTTCTACTTGAATCTATTCTATACTAATAGAGTCAAAAGAAAACACTGTTACTGGCCGCTATTGCCGAATAGGTATTTTCACATAGTTAAATGTTTGCCAATGTTCCCCACGGACCTCTTTGCGAGTTGAAAAATAAATAGGTACCCGAATTTTGCCAGATTTACCCATGGAATGCAATATACAGGAAATAACGGCCATAATTGTGAGCTGTTTAGTTCTACTCGCTAGCCGTTATCGACTCATGCAAGAAAATGTGAGATACATAGTAACACAGTGGTAGTGCCGAGGTGCCACTCCAGCTAGCTACTCAATTAATTCCAAAGTAAAGCAAACCTTTTTTTATTTTTGCTATGGAAAGAACAGATGCAATGAAAGCTATGCAACATCACCGCCTGCTGTCGTAATTGTTCAGTGTTTTATTTATTACGTCTTTAATTATAAGATCAAGCTTACTAGAACTTGAGCATGAGCTAGAACAGCTGTCGGTAAAGAAGATCAGTAGAAAATATGTAAGTGTGAATGGTCGGTGATGAGAACGCGAGTGACACCCAGGACACTGCTATAGACAAGGCGCAGAGAAGTGAATGTGGTCGACAAGATAAGTGTAGAAGGTAATTCTGGCAAAATCACCTCGTGCGGGGGCTCCAGGTCGTCGTCCGGGGGCGGCGCGTCGCAGGGCCGCCACGCGCGCCCGCTCCTGCCCCAGACAACACCACGTCACATAACTCCAACACATCGCTACACCAGCTACTTCACACATTACACCATACGATAACACAAACTCAACCATCAACCGATTTCAACTTTTACAGGGTCGCACTTTCGAGTCCGGAGGGCCTAATTTGTGTTTTAATCGGTCGATATTGTTTCCTACTCTTAAATGATTTTTTTATTTAATTTTAAAAGAATGCCTGTTATTATAAAAGTTTAAATAGTGATCAGACACTACTGTTTCTGTATTCATTCATAGTGTTCGCGCATTTCACATTGCTCTGAATAGGTAAAGGAAAATGTAACGTTAAAATTAGTAACACTTGTGCAGGTAACTACTGCAACTAATGAATTATTCGAGCCTTCTTTGTTATCTAAGAAGTAGGTTCATTGTTGATCTTTTTAATATTGTCATAACTCCATGCAACCAAACCGTTAAAGTGAATATGGACTGCGACAATAATAAATCTGAATTGCTTATGTTGAAACAATTTGACAAAATTGATCTTCGATAAAAGTTCAAACGTCGCTCTCGCATCGATTTAACTGGCAGTAAATTGAAAGCAACCCTTACTTA
Source organism: Xestia xanthographa (assembly GCA_905147715.2). NCBI lineage: Eukaryota > Metazoa > Arthropoda > Insecta > Lepidoptera > Noctuidae > Xestia > Xestia xanthographa. Next base: position 9,795,910 of record LR990655.1, read on the forward strand.
CGGATGCAGGACAATGGCAGTAAACCGCCGGTGACAATAAATGGGAACGTTTATGTCGTCATAAAACAATCGATTCCAATACTGAATAAAAGTGAAAGTGTTTGGCGACCAGCCAATGAGATGCTCGGTTCGCAAGAGTGAGCGCTGACAAGGGCTAGTGGAAAACTGTGGGTTATTTTCGCTGTGAGATGTAAAAGAGCGGACGAAAGCGAACGCTCGACGAGGACTCAGCCTTTGCTTTCGCACTTTACCATTAAAGTATGAGTACTTTAGCATTTAAGCGCCTTTAGAGAGAGGCCCCGCCGGCGGTGAGGGATTTACGCCTCGCTCATTAGAGAGGTGCGGTCTGTCGCGTTGGTGGCTCTCTGATCTCGCGCGGCCTCAGCTGAATGACAAATTATTATTATATCTTTCCGCTTTTCATGAAAACCGCTACATCCTATTTAATCGTAGTGTAAAGAGCTCTAACTATGTTAATGTAAGTGTGGTCAGTCATATAATGAGGTCACCTGTAAGCATGGTCATGCGGTGGCAGGCCCAGGCCGGAGTCCTCGGAGGGCGAGCGATGGTCGGCTACGAGAGGTGCCTCCGCCGGTCCCTCCTATAACAATAACCCGCAACCTGACCCGAAAGCCCCAACACTTCAACCACTTCGCACGTAACTTTACATACGTGGAAGACTTACTAACTTTTAGTTGATTTGGGACTTTGAACTCTAAAGTACTCTATAGTCCATTAACTGAGTTATACAGATTCACGAAAGACATTGAAGATGTGTGGTTGACATAGTGTTCAGAAAAGAAAGTACGCGTAAATTGATGGGTCACATTAAGTGTGCCACGATGGGAGTTTACATTTGTCAGGCCTGACCTTATGGGTGTATCATTGATGTTTCATGATGCCTACTTGTTATTAAAATAATATATTTATGAACCATTTATAAACAAGCTCAATCTACTTTAGAAAGCAATCAAACTATGACATCGATGGAACATGCAGATACAGGGGCGTACTCGGCGATCCTTAACCCTTTGGAGTAGTTTATCTTAAAAATTACAAAGTTCTTTTGAATAATTTAAGAATATTATAGTATTGTTTGGAGCAGCTGTGTACGTCCTTGTGTACAGCCAAGTGAATAAGTAAAGCGTGTGCACTTACCGGGTCGTGCAACTCATGCATCGTCGAGGAGGGTAGCATGTGTCGCTCGGGAGCCCGCTACCAACAAATCGTAAGCATCAACTAAGTTTTGTGCAAATGATTTTGCACTGAAAGTGTACATACTGTCGTGGTATCTATGTATGAAGATTTATGCTTTCATCCATGTTTTAGCAGAGCAGCTGTGTAATTTTAAGAACTCTAGTAGTGTGGATGTTTTATCTTGTGCATGTACCATGTGTATGTAGGTACTAAATAATTACTGAACAAAGAGTCGAGTGTTCTCTTCAACTGAAGCATAACAAGTTTCATTCGTTCGTTAAGATAAACTGAAACCGTAGTTTACTAAAATAACTTAGTTATCTTTTAGCAGACAGTAAAACATCGTTTAAATTAAGTTAGTCGAAGCAATCTTGCAAAGAGGGCGGAATCCTAATTAGGTACTGCAGGTGGAGCACAGATTACAACGTTGTAAGACGAAAGCCTGCCTTATAAACTCGAAGAAAATACACCTTTTACCTCTATTTTTCGCTGAAGAAGAGATTAATTGTGAAAACGTTGCGAATTACTTTGTATTTACATGATTATTTTACTCTACAGTTTGCAAAGCGTATTTTGTGGTGTCTGTGTTACTCTGGGTTCTGGGTGCAAATGTGTTTTAGTTTTTCGTTTAGTGATACAGCGGTCATACCCATGCTAGGTACAGTACAGTACGTACAGTACACACCTTTACAGGAGATCAACAGTGACATCCCGCACATTTCAAGTAAACCATACCACGGGAAAATTGGCCGAGCATTTCAATTCGGCGTTCTTTAAAAATCAATAGTAATCGTGGTATGGTCTAGAGTACTTTAATTTAAATAATATTTTACTAAGATACTGTACTAAAATTGATAGATCTATTTCCATAACAGGCTTGTGTACTGAAAAAATCTAATTAGTCCGTCAGTTAGATTTTCAAAAAATATTTGACCCGTATTTTTTCTTTTGTTACGTAAACCAAAATTTACGAAGATACGACACTTTTAAAATTCTCAATACGTCACGCCGTGCTATAATTTTTAAAAGAGAAAATAGAAGAAAAAGCTTTTATTAGCCCGCACAGGACAAAACACACAAATTAAAATGGTAAAATTAACAGCAGGTACAACTAATAAAAATGCTTCAAAACAAATGCTTCAATGCTCGTGCGTTCTGACGTCACGAGCCCCCACTCCCGAGATTGATGCGTTTTATCTTTGTCAATATTAATAGATTTACAAAAACAAAAAATACGTGTCAATTATTTTCCAATGCTCTAACTGACGGACTAAATAGATTTGCAATTTATTGATTGTGGAAACTAGCCTATTATGTAATCGGTAATTACCTTAAACTTTTATTGTCACTTACGGGATATCTTCCGTAATTGGTAATTGTTTTGAGCTCCCGATATTTCGACGCTGTTGCAAGCGCCATGATCGCGGGTTAACTGGACAATGCGGGTGGATGGAAAATAAATTGTTAAGAGCAGACAAATCTGTCTACCCTCTTTCATTGTCTTTTGCTACGCGAACTGTTGGAACTCGCCACTAGGTCACGACAAAACACACTCACATTATCACGAGATCTTCCGTGATTGGTAAACAATTACCAATCACGGAAGATATCCCGTAAGTGACATTAAAAGTTTAGCTTTAAACCGTGAAAGCTTAAAACAGTGTTCGGTAATTACCTTAATGTGATGGTCGGCGGGCTCCTCTCCTCTCCTATACACGAGCTCGTCGAACCTGGCCCGGTCCTCGGGCATCATGAACTCGCGTATCTCCGTCAGAAGAGTGTACTGCGAACGAAACACTCATCTATTTTTGTATAAAGAAATGACACTGCAAAACTAGCACTAGAAAGAAATAGGGAATATGCATAAATTTTCTTTTTTTTATTTCGATACGGAATGTTAAAGTAAAAATAATGACTAAAAGCGAAAACAAGACATAAATCGACCAAACAACACAATAGTTATAAACTTATAACCTTTTAAACTTTTGTTTCCATCTCTTTCTAAATAAACGGAATTTAGTATGGATTTTGTGCGTCGATGCACAGAATGACGTCATTCGCTTTATCGGATCTCTCTGTCTAATCAGCAGTTTCAAATGCTTATAACTTTGTATTTTTTTAGATATTAAAAAAATAATTTCACTTTGCTATTTCTGATATTAATACGCAAAAATCGGAGCAGTCTTTGGGGACTGCCGATAGAAGTGAAAACAAAAAGTACACAGACCCCCCCACAGTCGTAGCACTGGTTATGCCCCGCGCTTGCCTATGTGGTGCTACGCCGTAGCGTATGCTACGAGTGATATGAACGGCTACGAAGCGTGACCGCACGTTACGTTATGACGATGAGTTCAATGTTTTTCCTTCACCCAAAAAGTGCTCAATGTGCCTAAAGAAGTTTTCACTTCAAAAATCAAGCATATACCCTATTGTCGAGGTTACTAGCGGAATGTAGGTTAAACAGGTAGATGGGAAACAAAGGATACGCTCTCTATTTTGCTATCCGGAATAATTTAGACGGCATCATGCATTTTAAGTTTATCCGCATAGCTGTTGTTCGGTTTCATGGGAATAGATTGTAGTAGGAATAAATATGACATAGGTATACAAGGTGTCCGGATAACCTTGAAATGGCTTATAGTAGACTTGTGGCCATTTAGAAAAAAATACGAAAAAAAATCTATCTTATGTTTAAGTACCAGCAAGTTCATTTATTTTGGAAAATTAGTATGAATAAATTTTTAAACAAAGTTTAAACATCTTGGGTAAAAAAAAATGTATGCATACATGTGTGACCAATAATTTTAAAATAATGTCGGTTTCAAGTAGATTTGATAATTCAATTTTTTTTTGCCTTAAATAGTGAATTATTGTTATTAATGTGTATGTTACGGCTAATAGCCGAAGTGCGGCTACATCTAGTTTTAGCCGGCTAGAACTAGGTGCAGCCGGCCACATGCGGCTAAACTTAGATGTATCCTCTTATCTTCGGTTAGAACTAGGTTTAGCCTTCATCATAGCGGCTAGAACTAGGTGCAGCCGCACACCGGTGGTTAAACTTAGGTGTGTATTATTTATCATCGGCTAGAACTAGGTTTTTAGTTCAGTTAAGCATAATTATTGGTTTTGTTTTGAGATAAGAATCTCAAAACAAAACCAATAATTATGCTTAAGCGCAAGATAAGAATCTTGCGCTTCCCGATTGATTCGATTTCGTATTACCCCCGCAGATGCATCCGAGTCGAGGGAGAACCGGTCGAACGGGCCCCACGATCGGGGCTCGGGACTTTTGAATGGTTTATAAAAAACTGTGTCGGGGTGCCCCAAGTCGGCCTAGGCAAAACTAGTTTGTCATCAACCACCTCATTACTGAACTGAAAACCTAGTTCCAGGCGATTATAAAAAGGATACACCTAAGTTTAACCACCGGTGTGTGGCTGCACCTAGTTCTAGCCGCTATGATGAAGAATAAACCTAGTTCTAACCGAAGATAAGAGGATCCACCTAGGTTTAACCGCATATGGCCGGCTGCACCTAGTTCTAGCCGGCTACAACTAGGTGTAGCGGCACTTCGGCTATTAGCCGTAACATATACAAGGAGAAAAAATTACTGAAGAAAAAAAATGTAATATGGCCCCCTATTCTTAGGCAGGCTCTACATCTGCGGATGAAATTTTTTATTTAGATTATTTTTCGTATTTTTTTCTGAATGGCCATGGGTTCTGCTATAGGCCATTTCAAGGTTATCCATTCGTTGCCAGACACCCTGTACACAATATTTAAAACAGGTACCTACTTATTATGCACACATCATTAATTGAACGTAAACAGACTTCGTGCACGCTGCCTGCTCCAAAAGATAAATTGTTGTTTGGTAATGTGACGAGCGTGCCTGCACGAGGCATAAGTTATACCGCGTATGATTGATGATAATGTATTGATATAGCGTCTACACGCGCACTTCATGACATCCAACAAATTACTTTAATCCTATAAACACAAAAACCACGCGAAGAAACATTAAGGGCCTATACTACCTCAAATGTCTTAGCATGATCCTCCGTTACGCCTAAAATACTGCAGCATTAATTTTGAAATAAATAAATGGTAAAGTTGAGGATTAATGTTAGGTCTTATGTTTGGCGAAAACACGATTTCATAAAATTTTCTCGATAGAAAAAAATCCCAAAGTTACCTCCAAATCGAAAAATAAACCACTGGTATTCAAAAAGTACTTCAAATTAGATCATGAAACTTTGCATACTAACTGAACTAACTATAAAGCAGGTCTTACGTTTTTTTATTTTTTCCAAAAGACGAAAATTGGATTTTATAAAGAATAAAAACCACTCATTTCGCACTATTCGGCCGCAGTGACTGACGTAACAACCGCTTTGTAGTGCAAGCTGATTAGAACGTTATTCTAACAGTATTACAAACGAAGTTTGAACCACCATAAATAAATAAAATAAAAAAATAAAATTCATTTATTTCAGGTCATTGACCCATATAAAAGAGTAAATAACCCCCCCCCCCTAAACACCCCCCCCTAACCCCCTAAATAGAGTTGCCAATCTGAGGTAGTATAGGCTCTTAAATAGGATAGAAAGACATCTCGGTGAACAGAATTCGGGATGTGTTGAATAATGCAATACCAGACGTCGAATTAAAGACGTCTTCTACGTGCTTCATCAGAATCGAATACCCACGCAATGAGTGTATATTATGATAGTGTCTATAAGATGAATCTCTGGAATATTACTGGAAATAGTCTAGACCTTAGTATTTTAGTTCATAATTATGAACCAAAAGAGAACATAATATTTAAATAAGAACTAGCGAACGTCACGCGGTTTCACCCACGTAGTTCCCGTTCCCGTAGGAGTACGGGAATAAAATATAACCTATGTTACTTGCTGATAATGTAGCTATCCAATGCTGAAAGAATTTTTAAAATCGGTCGAGTAGTTTTAGAGTTAAATCCTAATAAACACACAAACAAACAAACACAAAATCAAATCTTTCCTCTTTGTAATATTAGTATAGATGTGTATTTCAGTCATATTTGTTCAGTAGACTTTATTAATCAACTTAGTGGCTTATTTTCGATCCCCTAGACTCTATCTGCTATCTAGAGATTGGAATCGAAATAAATTGGATTTCTATTTATCAATAAAAAACTACTTTCACCTAGAGCTGAAGATAGCAAGAAACCTGAACTATCGCGATTAAATTGAATAAGTTTTCATGGAAAGTTCAACGTTCTGGCCGCAACAAAAGAAAATACTGAAATAAACAAATACCTACGTACTAATCGTCCAATAAGATAGAGAATATTATTATTCTACTCCACATAGAATCAATTGACGGCAATAGACAAGGTACTAACTCTGCTCAAGCTAAGCAATGTTAGCAGTTTGTACATAAATTAGCCGGTTGTAATACCTACTTGTATACTGAAACATTATCGCTATGTCAACTTACAGTTTTCCCTATTGCTAACATGAGAAAACCCGATCTACACACACAAACACTTTCATTAGTACTATGTAGGTAAGTATTAGTGCGGAATGTCCCAAAATAGGGATCAAAGGGGCCAAGATAATAGGGTCGATAGAGCACAATCTGGAATTCGGCAAAAGTATAAAGAAGTCTTTGAAAGTATCCGGAATCGGTTAACATACATTACACTTGTATGAGGTTCTTTAGATGGTATTATTTGGTGTGTATTTTTTGTGTTACCTATACATATTCGTATAAACGGGAAACCCTCACACGACATTGGAATAGTTACAAGCCTTTTCAAATTGTTGATCGAACCGTCAAAAAGCGATCGGTATTGTTAGTGAAATAAATCCTTGACTTACTTTATTATATTATATATTATATTCCTTGACTTTTACTTAACTTCCTTCATAGAACACTAGTTCAGTTCTAATAGGCAACTTTGCCTACTACCTAATTCTGTATCGCTGTGAGTAGCATATTTGTGTGATGACCTAAATGCCGCGGATGGAGCCACCGCCTGCACTAGGGATTGGGATCGATTCTTGCAATGGTACAAGTTTGTATAGAGTGATATTAGTTTACAGTCGGACGATTGTGCTGCTGTGAAATGTGTGCATTTATGTGACAGTTCATTCTTATCTACCTAAATATTCTATTGTAGAATAAACGTACTATGATCTACTTTAGAATAGAAAAATCAAAATTAGGTATTTGGCAAGCAAAGCCAATAAACTTTACAATCGGCATTTTTGCCAATGTCAATGTTATTGCGTGCCCAAAATAATCTTTTTGGATATTCGGTCCTGTGGCGGACTAAGCTTCTTTAGTTAACGATAATTATGAGCCAACATACATAGATAGACTCTGCGAATGATCTTGACGTATAAAGGATGTAAAACACGTCTTAACGAAGCCGAAAGGCACTTGTTTTCCTCATCATTGCGATATTTTTTTTGTTCTACACCATACCTGGGAACCTTCTAGTTACGGAGATATTGGGGGTCGAAGTTCTAACTTTTTGACAAGTTTTTTTTTTAAATACAGGTTTTTAATGTAAGATCTTTACTTTAAACACCTCCACGACCCCCGTACTATTCAATCCATCCATCAGCACAATGTTTTGAGTGCGTTACATTGAGTTCTACCACAAAACATGATTTTTCACCGCAAAAAAAAAAGTAGTTTCCCATCAATAATTTTTGCGTAAAGTTACTTAGTTTGATGTACGGTCGAACCAGCTATTTGGTTTACATTTTACAATATAATTTGTTGATTAAACTGTAAACCAAATAGCTTGTTCAACCGTACAGAAAGTTTGGTTGACGGCTTCGTGATGAGGTCTTTTACACCCTGTAGATACTGAAGGTAAAAATGATCATGTATGGATGCCGTACCTTCTGCGGCGTATCGAGCAGGTCCCTGACGACGGTGAGGAAGGAGTCGGGCGTGAGCCTGCGCGCGGCGTACTCCTCCATGTAGTAGGCGATGGCGGGCAGCTCGCTCTGCGGCAGCAGCGAGCGCGCCTTCTGCTCCACCGCCGTCGACGCCGCGCCGCGACGCTTGCCCCACCCGCTTATTCTAAACGGAACATGATTTATTATCAGCATGAAGAAAGGCCCTGGGCCAAAACTGGGCTCGCTTGCTTGATTGTAAGCCACTACCTCTCACGGAGAGGAGGCCTCGGTCCCAAAAGTAGTAAACATTAAAGGCTGATTATGAAGCGTAATCACAACGATAGGTTGTTGTAGTGATATTTCGAGCAGGACAGTTTAGTCCGCTGCATACAAAGGGCCTGTGCCGGATTGCCATGACCGTTACCAGATTGTAGGTTAACCTTGTGAGAGACCAACACACGCTACGCCTTCCGGAATTTGACATTTAAATACTCTAAGTCAGCCCTTTTTTTTTCGTATGGGAAATCATCAAATGACTCCTCCCGCTCTGGGCGGAGCAGGAGGGAGTGTCGGTGTTATACTGACTAAAACCCATCCATGTTCCTTCATCGCCCTTTGTGTTCCGGGGTCACGGTATCTCTTTCGAACAGTCCCGCAACCCCGGGTCAGCTTCAGCCCTGATTCAGAATATTTGGCAATCAAATGCTACGACGACTATGCCTATAACGAAACCAAGACTCCATTCCATTACATTCCATTCACTCTGTGACTTTTGTCACATTTTCAGAACCGGTACGGTACTACACAAAATAAAAATGATCCCTATTTAACCACCTGCATATTTAAATGATAATGAGACTGCGTTACTCGCGGTTTCTCATTATGAATAAGGGCCCTGGTCTTGGTTGTTAGTTTATAACGAGCGGGAGATTCCGGTTGAATAAAGCTGTAGTTATTCGTACTTCCTGAGTTCTCTAAATTCCATGCAATAACTTTTGTCCAAGAAACTACAACTATTTATGGTATGTGCCCGACTTCTCGAAATTGACCTACGTCTTCGTAAGGGCTTGTATGACTAAAGTTTAGTTATTTGATGTAACTTATGGAACAACTGATAACCTACTGCCACATCCCATAAATAAAAAATGGTTATCAAGGTTCCCTAAATGCTTGACACTAACAAACTGTCAAAAAGCCGAAAAAAAGATTGAATGCATCATTCGATTAATCTGTGAGCCTTGGGCTGACAGGTGTCCCCTTTCGTGGTTGTGCCAAAAACAATTGTATAATGTTTTAATAAAGCAGTCAGATTCAATTGATTAAATTAGTTCTTACCTACCCTATTTACAAGTTACAAGTCACATGTAATTTCATATAATACCGAAGAGAAACTGCATTGTCCCAAAAACAAAGTTAAATGAAAATTATTTCATGCGAACGAAATGGATTTGGTTTTCTACTCGAGTACGAAACACTTTAATTAACATTAGTGAAAACTATGAACATAAAGCTATCTAGAAAAGATTTATACACTTTACGAATTCCAGTGCTGACTAATGGCTTATAGAGGTACGCTTTAATTTGGTTTAGCGTTTTCTTAAGGTTATCAGCCATCTGCTGAGACCTCGTACACTGAGACAGTTTGCTAATAGGGTAGATGACAATGACACCATAAAACAATAATTTCAAGACACCTATCTCCAAAAAAACACTTTTATTTTGGGCCTGAAAACCCGATTTATTTTCAATTAATTGCCAAATTCGATTTTTAGTTGCTTTGAAATCAATAAATAGTCGAGTCATTGAGTTGAATAAACAGTGACGTCACAGTTGGCTATTGCCATCCAAAATTTATGGGAGAACCGCGTTTTGACAGCTCTTAAAAAGTATTTCAATTGATTGGTGTGTCATCTACCCCATTTGTGGTGGTCATGTGTTTCCGATACACCGTACAAAATATGAGGTAATTTATGATACTTGAGATGACGAGATGCTTATACTAAAACTAACATAATTCGAATCCGGTCAAAGCGGTCAATATCAACGGTGACTAGCCATCATCTCGGGAGATCTTACCTATACTGTACGAGTGTGAACGCACACATAAGTATATATTTTCTTCCGTCACTCTCATAATTCTATAGGACGGCAATCCGACACACCCAGAGACATCAGCGGCAGTACCAACGGCTTGTAGATAACAATATATCTGCGATAGGTACCTGGGTGTCGCGTCCCGTTCCCCGTACGCGGTGCATGCGTGAGGAACCTTCCCGACGTCCTTCACAACCAAGGACATTCGTTTGTGGTACTTGAGCTGCGCGACCGCCTCGTCGTGCGTCACGTCGATGAACGACTGATTGTTCACCTCCATGATCTGGTCTCCAACCTAATGCAAATAAGATAATGAAGAAAAAGTTAGTGATGCTGATGACTTTGTTCTACTGCATCAGCCCATAACGTCCACTGCTGGACATAAGCCTCTCCCATAATGGGAGGAATTTGCCGTAATCTCCACGCTTGGCAGGCGGATTGGAGATCGCAGTGATGAAAGACTAACAGAAAACGCTGCTACCCATTCTCTGGTCTACGGAGGCGCAAGGTGTTCTGCCTCAGATATTAGTCGCCTTATACGACACCCGTGAGTGTAATGGGTTGGTTCTATTCTACTCTGCCGGATACCACACGGCTAACTTTGTTCATCTTCTACAAATTATTCATAAGTTACAAATTATGTTCACATTCAAATAATTTAATGGTTATAAGATTTTATGTTAAATTCAGGTAAGTCTGCTATGTCCCGCCATTGCGGCCTACAAAATTCATGTCACAAGTTTGGTGAATATAATAGTTAAATTAAATTACAATACATCCAACTGTTTTTGGTTAAAATTCTCTTCTTTCGTCTATGTAATATTAATATCGATTAATATTACATAGACGAAAGAAGAGAATTATGAAAGGTATTTTGGAAGGTAGGTATCGACCTACCTGCCAAAATACTTTTCATAATCCTAATTGGTTGGTGGTAGAGGTGTGATCGAGCAATAATTTTCAAGTGCGGTTTGTTAAATGAAAATTCTTGGCGGTAGAAGTTTCAAATGTAAGTTACGAGGCTCGGATGTAGCAAGGTAGCGTGCAAAAACTGTGGGAGGGGCGAGTCCCCAGCTCAAACGCTATAAATTCGCCAGCACACCTCGCTCCGTTACCCACGACACGAAAATTCGAAAATTTAATATTATCTGTTCAATTCGGTAAACAGAAACATTGTTGTATTAAGAGATGTAATGTAAAGTCAACATACAAGTGGAATAAGTTCAGAATACAGCTTCCAAAACTAGGACTTCATTAAATAGCAGCTCTGCAAAATGTCATTTCCATAGCGCTCCAAGTTTAATGGGAAACAAACCAGTAATTTAGCCAACTATGAAGCGCCCTCGGTTGGCACAAACTTCGATGCAATTCCGTCTCGAAGGCCTCTTGCCTGCCGCCTCCGCAACTTTCCCAGAGTTGGGTGTCGCGTTAATTTACAACGAATTGCAGCAAACTAAGCGCACTAAATTGAGATTTATATTCACAGTAAACTTACTCTGCATTCCTTTTACATAGCGCTAGAATTGTTTTAATGTAGATTTATTTAAATTGATTTATTTATTTAAGAGTTAATGCCCTGAACTTTCGATGTTTTTTAACCTTATTTCTGTCCTATAATAACATAAAGAAACTATCCGATGCTAATGGTTACACACGCAAGACAAGTTCAAAAGCCAATAAATATGTCGTCCAAATTGCCTCTTATACTTTTTACGTGATAAATAAAATGGAATCGTAACATTATAAATACGGCCGCATATCGTATATACAAACAATAAAGGCAAATATTATCTAACATTATTCAGTATAACAAGGGTGCCGAGGGAAAACCTTTCAAATTATAACAATTTCCAATATTGTCTTCCATTCTGAGCATCATTAGTTGCCGAAACGGGTGAACTTATCAAGTTAGTTGAACATAAAAGCATAATTACCATAAGTCCTGCTCTATCTGCAACGGAATCCTTGTCGACCCCTGTGATATAGATGCCGAGGTTGTACTCCAGCCCGCCTCTTATCATTAGTCCTAACGACTGTCCCGGCTCTATACAAAGGTCAACCTGCACACAAATTCACAAAATTAGCTATTTATTACGGTACATTAAAGCTCCGCAACATAAAATGAAAATGCGTTGTAGATACACATACGAAAATTCATAGCATTCCGGATAGAACATTACGGAAATTGCTATTAGGGAAAGCTTGGCACGTGATTATAATACATAGGGGCCCATAAACACGTAATCTGTGCTCACAGCGCTTTAAGAATGGCTTCATTCACCGAAACGTACTATATTATGATCCAGCTCATCGTGGTGATGTCACATAGATCGACGCGCGCCGCGGCCCCACTTCATTACAACCGCTAACGACAGAATTCTGTGGTGAGTTGACTGCGATTAGCATACCACAGAGCGCTGCGACCTCTAACCCCAATATGCAATGACATAAAATATTTACGAGTAACGGAATTGACCATAAAAAATTATGATGTCATAAATTAATTTACGTGTTTATAAGTAACTGTCGTCATCATTGGTGAGATAGGCTTTGGCCAACGTCTACGTACGCTGTAGCTTAGAATGATACATGAGATAAGTATTACAACGATGGTATTGGCAGTCGTCTGTGGCAGACGTTCAACAAAAGTAGTTGCTATCTTGTGTAACTCACCCTCCGTACGGAGCGGTCTTTGCTGTTGGGCCGCGAGGAGCGCTGCGGTGGCGGGGAGGCGGGCCGGCCGTAGCGGTCCATCCACGAGCACGACGCGCGCCCCACCAGCGCACCCGCCGTCCGCACCGTCATCGTCAGCTGACGACATGACTTCAACATCTAAACGAACAAACTCAGCTTTAGATATATCACAGATATATGGACCAAATATCACGATGTAAAGCAAAGTTTTATCTAGCGATACATAACTCTGTTCTTAATAATGGTCCACTGTTTTCAATTATTTAAAGACACAATTCATGTATTGCGCATTCGTAACCAAAATAAAATTTAATATCAAAACGTATTAAGTTTTCCTTCAAGCTCATAGGTATTCAAGAAGAGGAATTTTATTTTCTACTGTAAAAGTTTATGTTTCACATAAATATATTTATGCCATCCAAACTCGTTAAACTAACTTAATGTGGTATAAATCGTAATAGCACACACATTAGAAACATATTCGTGTTCAGGTTTTGAAATTGGGCCAGGAAGTCATTTGTATTTAAGCAAATTAATTTACCTGTGCTGGCGTTGCCATGCATATTAAAAGCTATTACGAGCTAAGTTAATATGAAATCAGTGGCTCAACGAATAAAACGAAAGGAAGTAGAAATTAATGAGATATATGCAGATAAGTTCGTATAGTCCCTTTTACCCCGTATCTCTTGCTTATGACGGGTAGGCGGGGTAGGGGTTTGGAGTTTTGAACGCTTGGCCGAGCAAAAATGAGAGAACTTTATCAGATCAAGGGAACCTACGAGAGCGGACAATGGGGATGTAGAAATAAAGGGCACCGGAACAATAATCAACTCGGAATATCGTGGGAAAATGGCTATGTTCCCGGAAATTGCTGCTATTTTTATAAATCCTAGAAGTAGTAACACATTTTGATTGCTTAGATTGCTTAGAAGTACTTGGAACCAAAGTTAAACTCACTAGGTCAACTATTCTGGAATATGTCTAAACGTAGGACTATAGTGAGAACAAAAATTCCCTTTAGTTCTACCGTAAACTGTGTGATAGAACAGGTAGAACTAATGGCAGATGTTTGCCCGGTAGGTCTTCGTTTTTGTACCACTTTATAGTAGGACTTGTGGGAACAAAAACTAGTGGGAACAAAAAGACCCACTAGTTCTACCGTAGAACCACGGTAATATTATGATACAGTACTTTAACTCGGCCGCATGATAGATATAAATGCCTACAGCCGCGCGGTACGTAAACATGCGTTAGGGCTGCCCGTCTCCAGCATTTTAATTACATTTGCCTACTTTCTGTTTCTATTTAGTTTTGTGATTGTAAATATCCTTTTTATATAAATAAATGAAATACTTTGTATATTGAATAGGAAGTGTTCAATAAAAATGCGTGTTGTTTTTTGATTGGTAGATTTAATTAAAAAAAACATGTTTTTGTTTGAAAAACAAATCGGGCTTATAAATTTGTGACCGAAAAATATTTGCACCTCGACTGAGTCGTACGAAATGCTTTATTGTTAAGTTTTAAAGTATAGGCACCGAAGTTTTAACACAAGCGTAAGTAGGTAGGTACCTACCGCATCATGATTCATTCAGAACCGCATATAACTACCTATTTCACTCGTCTCAATAACTTTCCGTTACTCTATTCGCTTTATTTATTCATCCAAACACCTTTTTTTTCGTGAGATAAAAGGAAACACTTATCCATTAAAAAGACACACATTATGTACCTACCTACTAGTAAGTACAATTATTTTATAGTCTTACCTTTCAGAGTTTCCAGGTAATTTAAAAAAACTTATGTCTGGATGCGTTATTGACGAATTCATACAACCAAAAACAGAACAATATTTCCTACTCGTCATATGAACTGATTTTTAGAGAAAAAATCACCCGGTTATTGTTAAAAAAAACAACACACCGTCCGTTCGACACTGCGGTACAGCCGTGACTGTCTGCGCCCCAAGCGCACCCCAAGATCGAGGCGCGTAGGTATAGCTCGCGTTTCGTCCGTTTCTATGAAGTTGGAGTACTGTATCATAATATTACTGTGGTAGAACTGTGTAGTAGAACTAGTGGGAATGATCCCTATTTCGCTCTACATTTGCTTCTCCAAATTCAGAGAACCAATGCTGGTCTGTGAGTAAGTAGCTAACAAAGTCATAGATACACCATGCCCAGATCTTTTACGACAAAAGTTATCAAATAACTTGGCTCCATTTCTACATTTTAAGTTACAAAGTAGGTAAATACCTAGTTTTAGAGGAATTTATTTTATAAAAGGAATGAAAACGACTATCCGCGCGTCTACTTTTATCTGTGTGTGATAAAATCACGTCAGCTGATGGGCAGGGGGACGGTCGGGATGGTCGGGACACCCCGGCGACACGCGGCCAGCCGGCGCGGCGCTACTGCCCACTCCCTAGCTGATATATAGCTACATTTGTATAACTGCCACATGCTTTTACGTAATATAACCATTTAACAAATTAGATATCTGTGCGAGAACAATATTTTTTCTGATTAAGCTTTTATACTTGATTAAAAGCTCTTTCGTATTTCGAATTTTAAACGTGTGCTGGTATATATTACACAAACGGAAGAGTTTCTAAAGATAAAAGTTAATAATATAACAAAATGTCTTTGTAGCGGAACAACTAAAGTCGTGTTTTACAAAAAGGTCTCAGTAAATGTCAGGAAGCGACATCGTAAATCAAGCGATATCGTCAAGTGCGGAAGGAAAAGTCCAACAACGTCTGCAAAAATAGTAGCGCTTACCTGACCCACCCACTATAGGTACTACCTAACCGCTACTCTAAAAATATTGCTACGTTGCAAATATTTTTTGCTGTTTCTATGCTCCGTGAAGGCAAAATAAACTTTTTTTTGTTTGCACTCTTTATCCAATTATTGAAAAAGAAAACGAATAAATGGATCTTTCGTTCAAGGCATCTCTGATACAAACATAATATACTTACGTAAATAATAAGTAAAGAATTGTACTTACCTACTTACACCTACCTAAATGAGGGCTATAAAAACTTGGAAACAAGTGAAATACTTATAACTGCCATAGCCAATATCATTCCAAGCCTAATACTGTGTTGTAGGTACCTTCTGCGACAACAAAAGGCAAACAAACTTTCCCTAAAAGAAAACAAAACTTGATGTAGGTAGATGTAGAAACTTTCACCTCGCTTCTCTTAGAAATGTATATGAGTTGAGTACCTATATTCCACAAAGTCAATATTGTTTACTTATCGAAGTATACGCAGGTAATTTCAATACACCTAAACTTTGAAGTAATATTGAGACTCGCTTGAATAATTACGCAACGTATGATTAATACGTTGCAGAAGTGCCTCATTCTCAAATATATAGTTGAAAACGAGAGTGAAAAATGTAAGAAAAGCAAAGCGTAGTAAAATTGTATCTAGAGCCTGAAATAGGTACAATCAAACACTCCTGTCAAATTAATTAGGAACGCCAACTGACATTAGCCATCTAGTAAAAAGAAAATATGGAACGGAATAGCGCCGTCCGATGCTTGTTAGCTATAATACTTTTCAAACACGATATCCTGAATGCAAAATTAACTACAAAATAGGTATTTCCTCTTGGGTTACCAGTTGGTACATCCGTATTTAGATTGATATGCTGAAAAGTGACAGAAATATAAATATGATCTTAGAAAAAATAAAAATAGCGGATACAATAATTCAGGACAGCTGAAATCATAAAAGTGCTTTCGAATTTTCGATATGTTGGTCAAGCCATAAAACCGACGAAATATGGTTTTCCATACATGAAGCACAGTTTCGCAGCAATAAAATATCTGTTTAGGTCTTACGGTTGGGAAATTTCAGGATTATTTGCTGTAGGTAGGTGCCTGGGGTTGGCATTAGCGCGAAAATAGAAAATGTTCGCTTATCGTATCCGCTCCTAATCTAGAACAGGTCATCCCACCACCGGATGGGCGGTATCTGAGTGGAAAATGTTTCGGACACGTAGACATTTTCACAAATTCAAGATTACTAGATGCCTAGGCATCAAACGAAGTTATTTAAAGCTCGTTAAATCATAAACTTAAGTAACAGTAATGAGGAGTATATTAATAAATTGTGCGTTAGATTTTCTCATTATTCTGGTTTTATTGAAGTAAAATATATTTACATTTTAGTTTAACCTGAATATTCGACATGCAAACGGTATTATTGTGGGTTTGGAAATGACAGGCAGACACGATAAGGAGACGTTTTCTATTTCCGTGCTAATGCCGACCGCAGGCACCTCACACAACAAATGTTCCGAAGTTTTCCCAACCTTTAATATCCAACAGATATTTTTTTTTCTACGAAACTGTGTTTTCATTTGGAAAAGCTCATTATACTTGTACCTACTTATTTCCTTAGTTGTATTTAATTGTCATTTCAGAATGTACATATATCATAGCAATCGTTTAAAACTTTAATTTTTATTACATGTAATTGAAGCTTCAACGATCCCAATGTGACAAGTAACGTATATTTATTTAATTTGTGCACTTCTAAAACTCTTGTTTGTGAATTCGTGTTACTCCCGATGGGCAGTCAACTCTTTTACGTACCTACATACAAACTAGTCGGCAACTCACTTTACAACATTTCCTTCATCTCTTATTTTTATCATCCGACACAATTTGTAAATGTCCTAAATTGTAATAAGAAATTCTATTGACGTAGTTCTTTACAAAACGCACACACAACAATATGGCTATGATTTATTTCAGTAACATAGGACTTCGAACGGATTAGATCTTGCAATACTTCTCACTCCATATAGTAGGTTTCGATAGAAATACGTACTCTATTTCCCGATGTCACATACTGCAAAGTCGATATTAAACACGTTCGCCCCGAGTTGGCTGTGACAGTTGGATAATATACAACCTAGGATAGTATATCTCGCGGGAAACATTTCTTTCTAAGTATAGCTTAGGCTTACACTCACTAAGTCTTGTCAAGCCAACTCTTTAGATTGCACTGTAGAAAAAGTTATGACTTAAAGTGTTTCATGAAAATAGAAGCTAAGCTTTGAAAAATAAACATGTTAAAAAGCTTTTAACGCTCAACACCATTAGTACATGAAATATGCATAATGTCAGCTTCATAGACCAGCCTGCCATATAAATCACATGATTATCATCCGTTAAGTGGTGCTGCCGACTACCGAGTGTGAGCCGAGGAGCTCGTCTGCGCTTGCGAACACTTTGTTTAATGTTAATGACGTCACTTAAGTTTTTCACTGCCTTTGCAATTCTTTTACAGTTACGATAAATGGTTTTATCTTTATAATTTTATCAAATTGCTCTATTGCATGACTATTTTATTGCAACTTGTATTTCAATTAACTGAAACAGCAAGGCAAAATATTTGTGTCTAGTTTTCAATAAGAAAAGGCTTGATAAAGCCTACCGTTACATACCTAACAATAGACCCAGCATATTATCAGAATATCCGTTTTCTCTCACTAGGGTCCTGAAAAAAAAAGCAATGTACCTAACTGAATTTAGTTAGTGTTTTGGCAGGTACGCCGAAGCTAAGTGTTTAAAATATTCTTAACCGCGATACTGTTTGGTAGTGAAGGCATTTGGCGCGCGTCACTTAGGGTCATTTGGCGTACCGTCAGGACAGCTGCCAGCGACTGTGACAGCAACAGGTCCAACTTGAGCCGGCTTCATAATAGGTGTATGTAATCACCGTGTAATTCACAGATATCTACGTCCCGCCATCATTATGTAAATCAAGATTTCCTAGCTTACGAGGTGTTTGACTACCAAACGTTTACTCAAAATGGGCTGAGCGCCAGACTGAGGATTTCGGAGATTGATTTATTTATCTAAACTGTCAAGCTTAACGACCTTAATTACAGAGGAATAATGCATGGAATAGCAATGAATCGAAATACAGAATCTAGATGACTGCTTCACTTCAATAAAATCATGAAGTCAAGTGAAGTACCTAGAATATAAATCCATACGTAGACGGTAAATAGTACATATGGGACGTGTACGGCATTACCCAAGCCCAGTTTCTTCTATTACGTTCTCCACATAAATATTCTAGTACCTACAATATCAGGGCATGTTACGAACCAGAATATCTTACCTTAAGAGCATCTTCGTGAGAGATCCCGGAGAACGGAGTGCCATTGACTTGAAGAATGGAGTCCCCAGGGCGAAGACCCGCGCGCTCCGCCACCGAGCCCTCCTCCACTCTCGATATGTACACACCTACGCCTAAATATTATTACATTAACTAAAATTTATACACCTACTGTACAACTAGCCAACGTAATAAAATGCAAAATAAAATTAGAAAATTAATAAAAAGCATTAATTTGAAGTCCGTTCTTCAATTTTGGCGCCAAGAAATCCATTGACAAACGTTTATTTTTCCACATCCTCCCGCTTACCGTGCTCTAAGTATTAATGGCTACTGAAAAAAGTTTTTATTAAGACAATATCAAATGAAAGTTACAGTATTTTTTTAAGTGTCATTAGATTGGTCATTAGTATGTAACAAGACAGAATCATGGAATTAATATGTACTATGTACAATATTAATTGTTTGTATATGTTTACAAAGGTTGACTGGTAGAGAAAGCCTTGTGGCATTAATTCCGCCTAGTACCACTCTTGTACATGAAGTTTAAATAAATAAATAAATATTTTGTTTCATCCTTGGCAAGTCTCCCGTCAATGCTTTTGTCTAAGTAATCATATCTAGAGTGCATGAATGCACCCCTGCTATCGGAAAGTTCTTTTTTGGTCAAACATTTACAGTATATTTAGCTTGAACAAATAACAAATTCAGACATTTAACTCAAATAATTTGAAAACGTGGCCACAATGTAACCTTCACAATGGGAGCTATTTATAAGCAATATAAACCGAGAAGGAACTTATCTTGTCTTTATGACTGAATACTGTATAATATTAAACTTTACTTAGCGGACCTACTTTAGAATTTTTACACGGAGATGTACAATCTACACGATCTTACTACCTTAATGCTGCTTCATTCACGTGATAGCTACACAGGCCTTTCTTATCTGTACATTGTAATTTGAGTAGTATAATATGAATAATAATCTCTGGTCTTACCTAGGATTTATTATTTTGTACGTCGCAAACAGCCGGGTAAAATGTGCTTATATTCTTTTTCTCTTCAACGTATTGTATTCTGTGGCTTTGTGTACAGCAACGTATTTTCCTGTGTGGCTCATGGATAATAGGCGTACTTTCTTGTAAGAGATTTTATGCAATTTAAATAACCCACAGCGCCGCGCCGTCTGCCGGGTTCACTCGAGCGGGATTATCATTTAAAGTTGCCACAAGTCGACTGAAGAGACAGAATACTTTATTTTCTTTAAAACTTTTAAAATGTTGTTGTTGTACGCTTGCGCATGTGATGTCTACAAACTAAGTGAAATATAAAGGGGGTAAAACACCTCTTAACGAAACCGAAAGGCACTTGTTGTCCTCGTCATTGCGATTTTTTTTTTCTACACCATACTTGGGAACCTTCTAGTTACGGAGATATTGGAGGTGAAAGTTCCAACCTTTTGACAAGTTTTTTTTTTTTAAATACAAGTTTTTAATATCCACAACCCCCGTACTATTCAATCCATCCATAAGCACAATGTTTTGAGTGCGTTACATTGAGTTCTACCACAAAACATGATTTTTCACCCCAAAAAAAAAGTCGTATCCCAGCAATAATTTTTGCGTAAAGTTACTTAGTTTGATGTACAGAATGCTTGGTTGACGGCTTCGTGATGAGGTCTTTTACACCCTGTATTTTGATAGCTGATTGACCACTGTTTAACATTATCAAGTTTTTCTTTTTTCTAAAACTAACATGTTTTTCATAAAGGTAGCTAAGTATCAATATAGTACTTAATAAAAAACCACCTGAACGTGACTTGTGAAATCCGAACCCCATATTATGCTGCTAAAAGTGTAATTAATAACAGATTAACAGTTACAAAAAACTCTATTCGTCACGATAGTACACACACGATTAGTATTCGACACACAAAGGGTTGCCAATAAAGAAAATTGTTATGATACAAATAGAGCACGTAAAGTGTGTTTCACAAATAGCATCAGGTCATTGTCTAGGCACTGTCCGCTCTCGGCGCTATTTGCGTGCCGCCCACGCTATATGCTCGTAATCGATAGGACAGCCTCGTTTGCTGTGTAGCTTACGGCTATCGGCTGATGATAATGCGTACCTAATAACTTTTGCTCTAACTGCGAGATATTGGTGATATTTTATATGAATGTGTAGACTAAGTATTTCTAGACTAAGTAGATTGTTCTAGGTCGCCGATTCAATGGTAAAAAAAAGCTCTACAATGAGTTGATACAACATGGAGATAGCGAAACGACATTATGGTTCCACGTGTTTTTTTTATGTGTTTTTAAATAATAGAACAGACAGCGAACCCAGACGTGGGGTTGTGAATGATTTTATAACTTTTCGGATATTAAAGCAAAAGTCAAGGTGGCTTTCTTAGGATTTGGTAAGAAGCTTTACTTATTTATTTCTTTACATAATGAAACAAATAACTATAACGGTTTTAGAGTTCTGATCCACTATTAGACTTACAAAACTAGACAACTGACAGTCTTGGAAACACTTGAAAATCTGACAATTTTGCAAGACTGACTTGTAAAACTGAGAGAGTTGTCTAGTTTAATAGGTGGAGTGTGCGAAATAGTATCTCTAGAAAGCATCCTTTGCTATCGCTTTTCAGTTCACGTGTCCTTTGCAATTTAGAAACATTTAGTCTCGTGTTCGCTGTCCGTGTGACAAGGGTATATCTACACTAAGATACTTAGTTTCGTTGTATACAAGGAAGGTTCCCACCTGCCTCCTTCCCGCCTTTGACACAGATGCCAAAGCCATGCGAGTCGGCGGGGTCCCGGCTCATGGTGACGGTCCGCGTGGCGGGCTCCGCCGGCGGCGGCGGCGCGCCCCCCGACGAGTACGGCCTCTCCCGCTCACCCCCGCGGTATATTGCCTGCCGACAAATGATACAATTAATAGAGAGAAAGAAACATTAATCATTCCAACGTGGACATTTTTGTCAGTTCTATAAAAAGAGAGTAAAAATAAGTCTGTCGAGAACACAATAGTTGCTATCGATCGCATTCGACTATGTCGGAATAGTCATAATGGTGAATTTATAACTCATAGGTTTGGTGTGAGAGCGGATAATGCGTTGCTGAAATAGCTTAGAGTACCTACACATACATAAGTATTTTAAGAGCAGGATCAATACGACGAGGCTTTATAGATGCCGTACATTCTGGCGCCGGAATCATGACTGTGCTTAGCTTTAAAAATGTTTATAAACCTCTGACTGAAATAGCGACTTAAATTCATTTTAATCTGCTATTTCGTAAACTAATTTTTATAATTCGTGATTATAGGTATTACTACATAGGTACATACACACATCAAAAAAAGTTTGCGATCACTTTGAAAAAACGAAATCTTTATTGTTACGGTAGATAATATTGTGATTTCGTCTTCTTTTTTGATTATTTATTCAAAAATATAGGTTTAGAATATAAAACAATAAAACAGGGTGTTTCTATTTGAAGAAAACAACAAAGAATTTTTCTTGTTAAAGTTCAATTTAAAAAATTATATCAGCTTATGCTAGTGATCACAAACTTTTTTTAATGTGTGTACATACATTACATGAGTTATGTTACTCGAATAAATAATTGAATTTTTATTTTTACAAAGATGTCATAATAGATGGGTTAGTTCTCTACATTTAACTCGAAAGCATACAAATAATAATGCAGTTACTGAAAAAGATAATTTAAATGTCAGTAATATCCTTCCAGTTAACATCATAAAACTGAAGACATTGTATTGTATTGTATCCTCCATAAGCTCAGCTGTGGAGTAGTAGCATTTTTTATTTAAAAAATAGTTCAGTTTCTTTTTAAACATACTATTATTAAGATTATTTATCTGTCGTGGAATTTTATTGTAAATAACTGAGCCATTTGATAAATACTTTTACGTATTATGAGGGCTGTTCTACGGTAATCAACACAAAGAAGGTTCGAATCCAAAGACATTTTAATAAACAGATATGTTATACACCTACAAAACCACCGAAAAAAGTGTTCCGCGAGGGAGAGCCAGCTCACATACACGCAGTGACGCAGAATAAAGGAAAAATAGGCCAATTGGCTCGTTTTCGAGTCTTCACGATTACGCGCTCATAACATATCTGTTTAATAGAATATCATTGTTCGAATCCCTTTTTCTTAACCGTGGATCAGCTGGTGTTCTTATTTCGAAAAGCTGTGGGTTTGGAACGAACACTGCCACCTCGAAGATGTATAATGACGAAAATGTCAGATACTTCAAAGATTCAAAATATGGCTAACAACAGTCTTTTGAGTGTAGATTACATATGTACGCATTTTTTGTGCGATGAAAACGTATATGTAAGTAACGTGCATGTAAAGATTATCCCAACATATTATATGCACGATAAAATTATAAAAGTTATGCACTGAAACAGAGAGTAGTATGTTGAAAAATATGCAGAGATATTAGGAAATATTCGCTTCACTCCTGAGCTTTTACTTTTCGAAATTATTAATGCGTAAAATTCTTCACCATTATTCATATTCATAATAAAAGTCTTTCTTTAACCGTCCTACTTTAGAACAAACAACTCATAAATATCTATTATTTTGGGCTTTTAACTCGCTTCATTTTTCGTTACGTTTAAAGCTCTGTCTATATTTAAACGATGAAAGGCGTGAGCGATGTGCCTGTTAGCTCCTTAAACAAAATTGTGTTTGTCTAAAAAATGAACGGCGCGTCCGCTTTGTTGTTGAACAGAAGCTTGTCAAATTATGGTCGTTGAAATATCGCCGTGCTCCTTATTGTTTGTCTCGTAAACTTTTTAGGTGGTTTAGAGACTCGATCTAAAATCAAATCTCTCATTAACGTCTGATGGTTTTGCAGAGGGGGTCGAATGTAAATACAGATTTCATATACTATCGATTTTTTACTGTCTAAGCACTCTAAGTGCAAATTTCGAATATAAATACGAGCGGCTCGGATATGTTTTGCAACCTAGTATACAATTCTGCTGACGCACATACTTTCCTGTAATAAGTTTGTGTTTATGTAATGTTAAATATTAAACAAAAAAGTATACTGTCCTACATAAAGCATATTTTTAGAGCTCCTGCAGTCGGTGATACAGGATTATCCTAGTACAGGCATCTAACATTTTTATACCTACATTGTTAGTTTCAGATTCATATTGTATTTCACCCACATTTCCCGTTGAAGAAGTTGAACAAATTCACAGTGTACAAAAACCTCAGGTTAATCAGCCAACCCCTGCTTCGTAAAGAGCCTAAAATAAAATAAAATGTTTTTCTCAATTTATTCCACGCTGCATGAACCTCCTACTTGCTACGCGCTGGGTCGCTTTAAAAAATACATGTATGTAGGTGGCTCAAGCTTTATTGGGTTAGGAACAGTCACCTTCCGCATTTATTAATTTTTCACTAAGTGACGTGTTTCCTTTACATTACAGCGTGACCTGGCATGTTTGGCGGCGTTTTCCAAAATAATACCAACACATACTCCACTCTCTGCGTGCTAACAAGTAATAAAATTCTAATCCTTTATACTTCAATAAGGTGCAATACAAAAAGGAAGTTTGATCCAAATATAGCGAAAGGAAATGATTTCTAGAAACGCGAGTGACTGCTCAAAGAATTGTTTCCTTCAATATTGTACTGGAGTCGGCGTTCATAAGCAATAAAACCCGCGCCCGTCTTTTGCGTAAACAATGTTTCTCGAGGCGAACGTTTAACATATCAAAGAAGTTGTATTTGCCGGCCGCCCTCGCGCACTGAGCGCCGCCCCACGCCTCGGCCGCCCGCCCTGGCCCGCTGCAAGCTATCCCAGCCGCGAATATTTTCATCCGATCTCGCCCGAGATTTACTAGAATACTATGCTTTCGCTTGCATTGTTACAATGTTCGTGCATATTTTATTCCACGTCTATTTAAGTGTCAGTTACAGAACATAAATTGCTAAGGCTTGGGTTGGTTGGAATAACTCGCTCTTTTTTGCTTGACGCCTGTGTTATATTACAAAATAAATATTGATATTTTTCTCTAGCGATTTTCTTGGACGTTTTTACGTTATTCACATAAATGTTATTCAACCGTTCATTTATTATGCAGCGTGGTAAGTATTACCACTT
Source organism: Xestia xanthographa (assembly GCA_905147715.2). NCBI lineage: Eukaryota > Metazoa > Arthropoda > Insecta > Lepidoptera > Noctuidae > Xestia > Xestia xanthographa. The sequence continues at coordinate 9,821,110 of LR990655.1, forward strand.
CTTTAGAAGCTGGTGAGCGATGCAAACTCAACTAATCGAGTAGCTAAGAGTGTTTAAATAAAATGTGTTTTATTTTATTTTAAATGATATATTTATAAAACATTTTCAGCAAAAAGTTTTATTTGTAAAAATGCCGTAATAACCGGCATATATGCAGATTTACATCAACAAGTGTATCCCAACTGTAATCGCTCACGAGCCCAGCGGGGAATACGCCGAGCCACCGCCGCGCGCCGCTCATACAACTTTACTAAAGATACCTTACACTTTCCAACAGTGATTAACTGCTCGCTTTCAGTTTGCGATGTTAATAGCCCCTAAGTACACTTTAATTGATTAAAACCGAAAGTTCAAAAACAGCTATTATTGCACACAAGTTTCCAACTTTAACTTGAGCGTTTGAACAAAATAATTTCTAACGTCTTCTGAATGTTATCGTAGTACGTCTATGTATATCAAGTTTGATATACATAGACTAACGTTGTAAAGTTGGTAAACTAGCGGAGTTTCGTAGAATTATATGAAATTCAAAATTACCTCATTATTCTCGGTGGAATCCAATTTGGAACGTCTGTTAAGTATATGTTGTCGCCGAACCAGCGTACACTGAGACACATCACGCACTGTTTGAACACTATTTAAGAACACATTTTTCTGCTTGCTTTATGTTTCAGGTGTCAGAACAATAAACTAAACGTGTAGAAAAACTCAAATAACTTGTGTAGACGAGCTTGTCTTTAAACTTTATACGGCTGAAAGATAACACAATCTATGTTCCTCGCTACCCGTTACGCGTTTCCATCTATTTATTTGTATTAAATTTGATGTCTCCCGACTAACCACATCAGTTACGAGGAAATGAGACCTTCGCCGTCGTCGGCAAGTCGTCCGTCGTTCACAAATTGAAATATTTATCGTTCCCTCCTTGGAAAAAAAACAGTGTAATTGGGTCAAACGGCACGACACCGCCCTAACGATTTTACGATAAAGTTAGGAAAAGTTTGCGTAAAATCAGAATTTGTTGTGTTTTACTTTTACAATGAAGAACTGTTAAATACACTGTAGACTAGGCTGCCGGGGCTGTCTCCTCACAGCGACTGAACGTCACGATGACAGCGCGCCGCCGGTGACCATGACACCATAAGCTTTGTATGGACACTCCCACGCCCACCCATAACAATATTTTTCATTGTACACGTGAGTTATTTTCAGACATAGACATTTTCAGTAGTCGGGGTCAACACTGAATTGGTCCTACACTGAATTTCTAATATTTAACCTGCTCCAGTAATTTATTAGACAAGCATCCTATGTACACATGCGGATAAAGCAAGACCCATTCATTTCTGTGTGGTCATGTCCATACTGTCGGCACCTAAACGGTCGCCACTGTGGTCATGAATAAAGTAGTGGTATCGACTGGCGAGCGCGGCCTCACCCTGGAATAATTTACACACGTGACACCCCCCGCCCCCGTCGTGCCTTATATTTAGCTATTTTTGGAACTCTAATTCACCTACTGACATCCTTGACGATACTAATATTGATTCAATAATTGGTGCACCGCAATTTCAACAGCTGTTGAAATTCAAGGTTCCATTACCAAGAATATGAAAATTAATATGGATGATTCATTCAGGTATTGTAGTGTAACTGCAGCGTCGACCTTAGTTTTAAACCTCCAATTAACTAACTGTGCTAATTACTAACATCTGAAGTAAACAGGTGCAAGTTATGAATAACTGAGCAGAGAGTTAAACAACGATTGAACTCTAATTAATCACGAACGTTCTCGGAATTAACCTGAATTTCTGGCTTGCGCTCGAGCCGGCTAATTTAGTAGTGCCCCAGTTCGGTCGTTGAGTAGTGGCAGCATCCAAATAATGCAATTAGTATTGTATTAAGGGCACTTACATGATGCGTAGTGCTGCTGGGACTGCTGGCTGGCGAGTGCCTGCGCGCGGGCAGGGGCGCGGGCAGCGGCGCGGGTGGGTGCGACGGTGGCAGCGCCTTGCCCAGCGCGGCTGCCCCGCCCTGCCCGAACAGCCGCAGCACCTGCTCCGGCGAGATCGGCCGCTTCTTGCCGTTCGCCGAGCTCAGGTGGTTCGTACTGTTCCTCAAGCTCGTCGCTCCGGCTACATGTAATAACGAACAGATCAGACAGGCCTGAATGAAAAATGTGTAACTCGAAGTTTCTCCATTTCTTGATCCGAGACCTCCACAGAAAAAGCAACGTTAGGTAGATCTCAGTATGGCTAACACTCAAAATCATCACCTGCACTATTCGCAATCGTAGTGGAGCCGAGGTAGGGCTGCCGGGACAACTTGCCCGCGTAGTGGTGCGAGTACGAGGTGTGGTGGCCGTGCGAGGAGGCCGGGCGCTCCACGATGGTATACGAAGTGCCCGGCGGCGAGTAGTACACCCCGCCCCGCGCCCTGCCCCGCGCGTCCTCCGCCTCGTAGCTCGTGTGGCGGTTGTCCTGCAAACACTGCTTGCTTACAAAAGAACCAAAGGCTTTATAGAAATACTGGTTTATTTGAGTAATCTTCAAGGAAAATAATTAAGACAAGACCAGTCTTCCCAAAGGAACAACCAGATCCTACCTATAGGATATCATCAACCGATCAGATATATGAGATATATCCAGTATCGTCCTTGGTAGCCAGATTACGTCCATCGATCGACTATTACCATGTAACTACTTTATCGCAATCAATATCAACTGGTCGAAGTTAATCAATGCAATCTACATAGTTGCACTTTATCCCAACATAAAGCATCCAAGAACTTCTTCTTGAAACATGTTAACAAATACTTCAGAAACTTAATTAATAATTTCAACACATTGAAATTCGTTCAGACATTTTTCTTGCAACTTTTACAGTAACTACGTAGTTGGAAGGTTGAATCGTTGTTGCAATTATTGGTACCAATTTTAACACTAGACTGCATGTTAAAGTGGTATTTTAATATTAAAACGGTGGCAAAGAGCCAAGAGCCTTCCTCTGAAATAAAGTTGGGCAAAAAGTTCCCAAGCTACTCAAGCTAGGTATTGGCCACGTAGGAGACTGCGTGGGAGTTTGAATTATAGATGCTCGTTGTACTTTTCCAAAATTGTGAGTCAATTTCAAGTAGTAGGAAACAAAAAACAACAAATTTTCTTTTTAGATATTCACTTAGAAGTAAAAATTGTAAAGTGCTCATTGAATTGTTTCATTGTTATTTTATGCCATATAGAACAGTGTCTAACCCAGTTTAAAGTTTTTGACAAAGGCAGTACAATAAAGAGCAACCGTTTGCGACCGACATAGAGTGCCAGTTTAGAGTTTTTTTCTGAAGCCATGTCCAGTCGCAGGTATTTTAGTTAGTAGACCAATTTATCCTTAGGGCAAGGACTGCAATAATTCGAAGGGAAATTGAATCTGTACTCTTTACAAAAGTTAACCGACCTCTTTTTGAAAGCCGATAAAAAAATCTTTCATGGAAGTAATAGAAGATACAAATAGTATAGGATTCGTTTTTGGTCTTTTTCTTTATTTCTCATCATCATCATCATCATTTCAGCCGAAAGACGTCCACTGCTGGACATAGGCCTCCCCCAAGTGTCGCCAGATTGACCGGTCCCGTGCGACTCGCATCCAGCGGATTCCCGCAACCTTCACCAGGTCATCGGTCCACCTAGTGGGAGGCCTTCCAACGCAACGTCTTCCGGTTCGCGGTATTTCTCATAAGAAGATATAATGTTCTGCGAAGTGCCACTGTCAGTGGACAGTTGTGTACCTGGTGGCTCCTAGAGTGCCGGGCGAGGTGATGCGCGGGCGGGTGCTGCGGCGTGGCGGAGCGCGTCCAGCCGTAGCCCTGGTTGTAGGGCGGCGGCCAGCGTGCGCCAAACTCGGCCAGCTCCGAGCCCTCGCCCGCCTCCCCCGACCTCATGCCGGGGGTCACGATGCTTTCTGAAACAACCGAAACGGAACATTACGTGTGTCGCTCGAGGGAAATTTTCACGTGAAAATAGAGCTTTGCAGCATCTTATTCTGCTAAATAACAACGGTGTTTGCGAGCGCTTAAAGTTTAGCGTTCTTGTTTGCCCGTTGAAATTTTAAGCGCTTTTATTTTAACATAATAAACGTATAAACTACAAATCACAAAAATAAAATGTCAAATTCACGACGGTTTGTTATAATTATTATTTTCATAAAATGAAACTCTCTAAAGTGTATTAAAATATTTCAGAAGAAAACGAAATCCAGGTAACTTTAAATATGTATTCTGGGTTATAAAGCTCGTAGTGCTACGTTATAAAATATTACTGCTCACTCCGGGGACAGACTTCTCTAAAATTTGTTATTAAAAGAGTTGGTAGGATTGGGGCTAGTTTCTCGGAACGTGAAAAAAGTGGCAGGTACCTTCATCCTAGGCAATTGAGCGAAGAAAGTAGTCAGCGAACACCTGGGCGCGGTCCAATTTATGGGACCGACGACTCGAGCTTCGATCGTGAACCACGACATACATTTTTCATGGACACTCTGGTTCATTCATTGTTTTCAATTATTTACAAGCCGTTGCCAAGAGTAGTTTTGCATTTTTAGAGACACAAATGTCTTAACTGAAAAAAATTCAATCGCAAGGGACTTCTTTTGATGTTTTTTTCTTTTCTTTTTTTTTTTAGGGTGAGTAATCAAAGAAGCTTTGTTGGTTCTTTCTTTTTAGGATATACATATCCTATCTCCTATACCTAGGCACTTAGTTATGAAACTTGGGACAGTACCTATCTTCTTGTATACCACGTCGTTGCAGTTTCAATAAACTTTCAGAACTGCCATTAGTTTCTCATTTTCAGGACGCTCTCTTCAGCCATCAAGTGAGCGAAAACGTAAAGCTTTATGTGGCTCTTAAAGTTTGCCACACCATAATGAGTTGCGGCGGCACTTTTTGCCTGAAAGCGATTGAGGTAACAACCCTTTGAGGAGACATAGTCTGTGGGTTCATGGACAACCACGGAGTAGATTACCAGGTTTTATGTGTTTTTGATGATTTTAAATGTATCATCTTGTATAACTTATGACATGCTATAGGTATAGGTAAAGATTTATATAATAACAGCCTTTAAAGTACTCTCTGCTTCGAAACTGTCAAATTAAATAAACTGAAGAGTGAGGGAAACTGACCAGTGCTACGCGGACTCTTGTTTTATCCGCCCTATGAACTTTGATTATATAATGTCTAGATGGAGCGTCAAATGCGCGCAAACGTGTCAAAAATATCAGCCAGCTGTTGGCTTATAAGTTCTTACCCGCCGATTAGTGCCGATCGTGCCGCTTTGGCGTCACTACGTATTACGCGCGCTAATAAACAAATAACAGCGATAAAATGGCAGTATGTACTATTAAACTGTGCCGGAATTATACGAGTACAGGAAGGGTAAAAAATACCAATCACATCACCTACCATTGGTAAGTAACCAAAAAACTTTATATTTATTTTTTATTTTTATGAACATAAAATTACGCCATATTTTATCAGTGTTGCCAGTTTCTGTTTTTCATTCTCCCAACTTAACGTCATTTTTTTGTGGGTATATTAGTTAATTTATGGTTACGTTTATATTATTTAGTTGGTCTACTTTATTTATCGATTTAAAAAAAGGTGGAGTTTATCAATTCGTATTAAGTATTTCTTTATAATGATTTTGAAGTCGATACCAAGTAAAAATTGTTATTATATTAGCTAGGTAAGTAATTTACTTGATACCGACTTTGTAACAGACGCCGAGCCCCGTAGCTTATCACTGTATTCTGTATGATAACAAACTATACGATTCATTTGTAATTAACGAGATCACACTATAATAAGGTTAATAAAGAAAAGAATAGGCCCGAAAAGGTATAAACTTTATTAAGACAACATATTGTGACATATCATTTCCATAGATGGTAGCGAAAATACTAGATTCATGTTATGTCGAAAACGTTACCATATATGGTCACAAAGCAGCATATCGCGCGTTGTGGGCGGAGCCTCCGACAGGTTGAGATTTGACCGACCTGTAGAATGATGGGAAAGTCCATTTTAAGGGCAACGATTGGCCAGAGGGTCTTTAGCACAGCGAGGCCCTGCCACAACTTGCGATATGATGTTTTAGTATAAGAATAGGCGACCAAATCATTCAGTACAGTTTTTACAGTTCTTTCTATTTTATTAACAATTGTTTAGTTTTAAGTGTGTTTATTGTGAGTCCCACGTGCCTTATGTATATTTGTGTTGTTATGTTCTTGTGATTATTGTGTAAATCAGTTTTGTGTAAAGTAAGGTGTCCGCTCTAATGTAAAAGATAATTAAAACAGTGTTAAAACGTCGAAGAGTTTGATTGAAAGTAAATCCCTTAGCCACCTGAGCTATCGAAGAAGGGAATAAATAAATAAATACAGTCCACCCATAACAGACTTCATGTTCTCATTTTAGTAATTATTAATAAGTGGCACTGATTAATAGTATTAAATCGGTGATTTAACCTCCATTTTTATTCCTTGGTTAAAAATTATCTGACTAATGAATAATCAGCCCTTAACAAACATAATTATTGAATGAGTAAAATATGGTGATCAACATAACATCTTATTTTTTAGAATACCCAATAATCATATTATTATCACAAATCGATGGAGAGATCGTATTTTTTTAATATGTGACATAAGGGAGAATTGTAGTAGCTGGTAACATTATTCACGCACACAGAGACACAGAACACAGTGTAAAACACCGCCTGCACGCACACAGGCTTGAAATTGTTGGCTCGTTTTTTTTTATCTAGACATTATATAATCAAAGATACGAAGCCTATGAAGTGTCATTTGATTGGTCTCATTGTACTTTAAAATAAGGTAAGTCTCTGTGAAAAATACAATACACTTAATTTCAGCGGCAAAAAAGAGCTACTTACAAAAAAGAATGACTACATTTTCACTATCGACCTTCCGCCACAAGACCTAAAATCGTATGACAGCGAAGAATTACAGTACATCTATGTCGTAAACTGTCATAAAGTCCGTAATGAGGGCTTAAGTACGAAATAAGCTTCCGACCATTGGGCGCGATGTCCGGTGGCGTGGCGGTCCACTTCCGGTCACCTCGGCCCTTTGTAGCACAGTTGTTTATACGCCATTTATACACGCTCAAATCTAGCTACCCTCCTAATGAATGGAACGCGAGAAACCGCTTACAATGTATTTTATAACCATTAATTAAAGTATACTTTTTTTTCGTGTTTTTACATTCCTAGTGGGGCCTATTACATGGGAGTTAAACATAACTGGCGAAATTTATAGCATACAAATAGTATCCTATACGGGATCCTGCCGTTTTGCCGAAAAGATTTTGACAAAATTTCATTACCCAAACAAACTTTAGCAATCTTTTTTTATAGCATTGCAATATTTCGAATGATTTTAGTACGCATATTTTTATTTGGTCAAATTTTTACTTAGCAAAATATAAAATAGCAAATGATTTATTACAGCAAACAATCTTCAGACAATAAACGTTTGGTGAAATGATTTGATAAGACAAAAAATAACCTCTAAAGTCCCGACCGGGTGGAATTCCAACCGATCGGAAAGGCAAAAATAAGATTTTTTGGGAATTATAGAATTAAAAAATGCAATTTTATTTTAATATTTTTTGGGAATTATAGAATTAAAAAATGCAATTTACTTTAATATAGCTGACCCACGCAACTTCGTCTGCGTCACATAAAAGAGAAACAGCTCACAAAAGGAATACATTTTGGGGACTATATTTCTTGTCACCAAAATTTATATTTGTCATCAAGTTGTATCACCTAATAAATAGATCTATCGCCACGAAATATGTTCGTTCTCAGTTAAACAAGTGTTCCCAGGTTCCAATTATCAAATTAATGTTAATATATGTGTAAAATAAGAGATGGATTACCAATAACATTGTAGTGCATTACATGAATATAAACTTCGTTCTTATAATAATAGTTTTATTACTTAAATAATAGCTTTGTGCTCAGAATGGTAGATCTGTCACCAAATAAATCGATTATCGATCCCTGACTGCGACTCGTTTTATTTGTTATTTTGTCACTAATACAGTGACAAAGCACATACATTACATACAGTACATTTTATTTTGTTCAGTTATTTAATTTAATACATAGTTAATTTAATACATAAATTTATAATTTTAATGAGGTGGTTGATGACAAACTAGTTTTGCCTAGGCCGACTTGGGGCACCCCGACACGGATAGATTAGGTTAGAAGGGTATGCCCTTCGTGGTTATTTTTTTATAAACCATTCAGAAGTAGGTCCGTCGACCGGGTCTCTATTTTCTAGTTACATAATAATTATGATTTATTGGTGATCTCTTTAAATTAGTTTGCTTAAATACTTATTAGGACAAACCTTTTATATTACATACAAAAACATTTATTTGGTACTAGACCCTATATCTTCATGATTTTAGGTGATTTATTGTGGAATTGATTTTATAATGTTTGGTGACTACATTTTGGTGACAAATCTACTATTTTGAGGGCAAACCCTATTATTTAAGGAACGCAAAACTAATTAAATTGGTGATAGCTTAAATGATACCCATACATTTTACCCCGTTTTTGCAATATTTTTCATTTATGCTCCGCTACTTTTGGTCGCAGCGTGATGTTATATAGCCTATAACCTTCCTCGATAAATGGACTACTCAACACTGAAAGAATCATTCAAATCGGACCAGTAGTTCCAGAGATTAGCACGTTCAAACAAACAAACAAACTCTTCAGCTTTGTAATATTAGTATAGATAAGTATAGATAATCATTTGTTTAATGCAAAATATTTTTACATTACAATTTATTTTTTTTGCAATGGACACTAGCAATTTTATTTCGGAGTATCCAGACGTGCGAGTGAATGACGATACTAAGTATTTGGCTTATTTGATTTTGAGTAAAAACTGTTATTCCAACTGAAATATTTGACTAAATAAAAAATGTTAAAAGTACTATTTCGTAAACAAGTTATAGTTTAAACGTTCATTTCCCAAACATTAGGTTTGCGTTAAAATTTTTTGTGAAAAGATTTTTTGCTTAGTAATCATTTGGCAAATGAAACTATGCGAAACATTTTTTGGGAAGTGAAAATTTGTCAAATTCCTTTCGGTTAAACAAGGGAGACCCATCCTATACACCTGTGGTACAAGTGGAGAAGGTAAAATACCTTCGTGGAAACTTCATAATTTTTGAACTGAAACTTGGACCCAAAACTTGTGCCCTAGGACATTCACATAACTGTCAAAATCTCTCTGCAGCTCATCGATGGGAATACAAATTGAATCAGTCTGAAATTTGGCGATGAGTTTCACGCATTGTGTACCACCCATCAGCTCCTGCAATGTTCAAACAACAGGACGGGTATAACATGACGTTACGTGTCCCATCATTTAAGGAACTGCACCACATGTAGTCACGAGCACCAATAAGACACACTTGCGGACTTTCTTAATTTTCTAAGCAACTTTGGCGAGAAATAACTATTGTATACATCTCATCATAATTCTCTTCCCCTTATCTCAATTCATTTGTGGTCGGCGCAGCATATCTTCTTCCTCCATACTTCTCTATTTTTCGTCATCACATCAGACGCTTCCTTTCTTGCCATATCATTCTTAACACAGTACATCCATCGTTTCTTTGATCTTCCTCTACTCATATACCCATCCACATTCATACTCAAAACCTTCCACATGCATCGGTTCGAATCATCACATACCTCGACAACCGATACTTACCGAACTTGGAGATAAATCTCTTTCATAAAAACATAAGTTCCAAAATACTATGCTCGCAACAACATAAATCAGAACAGTAGGAGAAAACACTTTTAAAAGCTGTTAAGTGTTTATATATTGGTGGTCGACTGTACACTCCAGGACAGTCATCTACTATAAATCTTCACTTGAACAGGTTTTCCTTGTTAATGCAGATATGTGGGTGACCACCACTCCTGCGCCTATCCGCCACTCCTGAGTGGTCCAACAGAATATGTGGTCGTCACTCGAGCGGTGACTAATGCAAGTGTCTGTGACTGTCATTACTGCCGTTAATACAGGTGTGCTGGCATTTATTATCAGGGTTCCCAGGATGGGTCAATTTACGTTAAGAAAGAAGTTCCAACCAAAAGAACGATCTCTTCAAATTTCGACGATAAAATGAAAGCCTGCATGTGCTACCCCAGGTCCTAAGTTTAAGGTAAACGTAAAAACGTTAAAACGATTACTACTACTACTACAACAGCCCATAACGTCCACTGCTGGACATAAGCCTCTCCCATGATGGGAGGAATTTGCCGTAATCTCCACGCTTGGCAGGCGGATTGGAGATCGCAGTGATAAAAGACTAACAGAAAACGCTGCTGCCCATTCTCTGGTCTACGGAGGCGCAAGGTGTTCTGCTTCAGACATTAGTCGCTGTTGGCGACAGATCTGGCAACCCCGTTGCTAGGTCTTGTTGTGTGGTAGTTGGCTAGCAACGGGGCGGTTTACCTATATTTTATTTTCTAAATATTGTGATTTAATATTAATTATACCCAATTGCGCCTCATCTATAAAGACTTTAATTTGGTGCCTAACAGTCGCCTTATACGACACCCGTGAGTGTAATGGGTTGGTTCTATTCTACTCTGCCGGATACCACACGGCTACACGACCGACGGTTAAAACGATTGGTTCAGTAGTTTAGGCGAGTAAAGTCATTGACAGAGTTACTTTCTCATTTATAAAATATTATAGTATGGCTACTGGTTTGGTCTACTGGTCGCATGCGACTGTTGAGAGATCTTGAACCTCTCATTTCATGTCATTTTTTTTCTCTTTGTTTGATTTTTATTAGTTGTACTGTTAATTTAACCATTTTAATGTGTGTGTTTTGTCCTGCGCGGGCTAATAAATGCTTTTTCTTTCTTTCTTGGGTTTCATTCCCAGATCGGGAAAAGTGTTATATGGTTTTTCCATCAGGAATTTCTCACTAGCGGCCCAGTTGATGGCAATAGGCTCGCCCCCTATTACATGGAAGTTTAACATACCTGGGGAAATGTGAGTGTATTATTAGGTACACCTATGCTTAGCCCTTTGGAGATTACAGGCGTGATGTTATATAGCATATTATGGCTTGGAACTAGTCGACTACAGTTTGGCCGCTGAGAGAATGCGTTCCTGACATCTGTCAGTTGATACAAAAATTTAGCGCGAAATCATAACATTTATTGATAATTGATTTAATGATATCGTTTTTAATAATATTATTTGTGGAAAGGGCAAAACGGGTAATAATAGGTAAGTTTTATAAGCAATAAGTTATTTATTATCACCAATAATACTAAAACTCGCGACCTGTCAGGAACGCATTCTCTCAGCGGCCGAACTGTAGGTAAAATATTAAATGTCTCTCGTAGGTGAAGTAAAAGGAAATAAAAAATCCGGTCGTGTGCTTGCGGAGCTAATTAGGAAAATGTAGGGCTTTATTATTGTTACAAGCACAATGCTCTCTACCGTTTCGTGGCCAAAAGATAGTATCTTTTCCTAAACACTCTCCCACTGTTCATCCAATATGGAGTGCACTGCAGTGGCACAGATGACATGACGTCGTCACTTGATGAACCGGTGACCAAACGCTGGTCCGTTGCATAACGTCTGCACTGCAGTCACACGATACATATCTAATTAAATCATAAAATGCATGAATTTGTGAAAATAGACGATACTTTTGGCCGCTTTTAACAAACAAACAAACAAAACTCATTTATTTGCGTAAATAAGGTACGGAAGGTTGGTAAAATGTATGAAATTGTTTTCTTATTCTGCCTTTAATTTCGGCGTGCAAATATAAGCTAAAGTTACACATTTTTTTATGCAGTCAAAGCAGATAATCCCATTAACATTGTATTATTGAATCAAATAAATGTCGAAATAACAATAAAAAAATAATAAAAGTAATAATCATAACTGTCAATAATAATCATTACAATAATGAGAGACTATCGTATAGACTTAAACTAAACAAACAAATAACTAAAGGTAAATATTTGAGGAAAGAGAGTCCGTCATGTTATGTATCAAATACTATACATATGTACAAACTATTGTCTTGTCTCCCTTGTATGACCTTTTGCTTTTATCACGTTGTATCTACTCATTATAGAAAGAACCTTGAGGAAACTAAGAATGACCCGTAAATAGCCGACTTACGAATAGTCGAGGCTACGGCAAAGGCTTTGACTGCCTATACAAAGGTTGTGAGTTCAAAACCCCATTGAACTTGTAGTGAATTGAAACAAGAATATTTAGCGTTCGTAGAGGTGCTACGCTTGCTACGAGTGCTACGACTGCTACGAATATATGTTGTGTTATCTTTGATCGTAGCTTTTATGTTAATTCTTATAGAAATAAGTAACGCCAGCATAACATAACACAACGCCTGTAATACTTGAAGGGTAAGCAGAGGTGTCAAGTCCAGCGTAATAGGAGGCGATGCGAAAATAAACGTCTAGGAATAATATTTATAGGTCACCTACAAAACCAATAATAAATTCAGTCCCAGCTATTCTTCATCGCAAAAAAGAATACTTACAAAGCAATGCAACAGTTGACAATAAAACTACTTAGTCTTAAATATTATTGAAAAAATTGGCCAAACGGAAGCAATTTGTTTGTGATAATTTATCTGTGCGAGTTCCAAGGATGGACGGATGAGTCGCTGGCTCAGAGCCAACCCTCCCGCCGTGCGACCGCCAAGTGACTCGCATCCTACAACTTTATATCACTTTTACGTCGTGCCACTTCATGTCTCATACATTTTTACTGCCGGTAGGGCATTTCAAGATACCTATACAACAGAATTCATTATACTTTATTAGCTTTTCCGAAGAATTCTTGATAAGAATTTGCATGTTCCTTTTACGTAGAGAAAAGCCAACTAAGGAATAAAGTTGAACCTTATGCATACTAGTGCAACTTGTAAAAATGAGGAATGCAGTCTGTCTTGTATAATCTTTTACATATTTAATTTTAGAAAACTACGAGGCACTTGTATAACATTGCCAGTACTTTACTCTACATCATTGGAGGAAATTAAATTCAAGAAAACATGTTAGCATAGTATATAAACATGGAAATCTACTCCCCAAACCTACTCACATATTTGTACCACACATAAACCCCCACATATCGTACAGGCTCGTAAACAAGACTGCTCAGCATCGCGCCCTAATTGCGGTTATGCGCCGTAACTTAATAAAAAACCTTTTAGTCCTGTCGAAAGTATTACCGTAAAATTCACTTTTTTAGGACGAAGTTCACCCATTCCTTTTGGGAGTTAGGTATTGCCTGCTCTTACCTTGTAAATTCAATTCTACATCCGCTCGCCAAAAATCGCATCTCAAGAGTGTCCGATTTTTTACATTTGGCCTACTAGTAGTAGGTACTAGTACATTGAAATAAGACTATATTTCAGCAAAGAAATAGAGTTTACAATGAGAATTTATTTATTTTGAGCTTTGTGAATAAGAAATTACCTTATTTGTAAAACTTCATACTTTTTATTTTTTAGGACTTTTCAACCCACACACATCACAAAATGTTTGTGATCACTACCATAAGCTGATATATTTTTTTTAATTGAACTTTATTAAGAAAAATTCTTTGTTGTCTTTTCTTTAAATAAAAATACCCTGTTTGAAATTAAAAAAAATAACTATTTTTTATAAAAACGTAACAAAAATTTAGATTTTTCAAAGTGATCGCAAACTTTTTTTTTGTTGTTTGTACATACACGTGCATGCTGAGTCACTCTTACGGGCTACAGAATCTAAATGAATCTGTGCTTAATCTGTCTTTAATGGTTGGTTGGTTAAAGGAGAGGTTAAGTTCGCATCATTATAATAAACAACAGAATAACAAGGTCAGATAAGAGTAAAAACTTCTGTATTGCACTCGTAATTTAATAATCTTTTCACTTCTCATGCTCTGAAAGTGCTTGTTTGTGCAGGATATAGGCTGCACAAAATCGAATTTTGTGCACAAGGCCATTAATGTATCTACTACTAAATGTATCTATATTAAGGCAAAGAAAATGAGCCATACAGCCAAACGTAATAAGAAGTTCATAGATAGAATTTGTTATTTTATAATACTTCCTTTAATTTATTTGCCTTATGTGTTTTTTAAGACATAAAAGATATAAAAAATTAAATTCAAGTACCTACGGTAGGTTATTTAATTAATTTAAGAAAATTATTATTACAAAATTTAATTCAATAGTAGGCTGTATAGGTCTGCAACCCAAGGCAATCAATGTCGTAAGATTTCAAAAAAATAAAGCGGCGGGAAACAGCTCTTGTTTTTTCGTGCGTTTATTAATTTCTTCAATTTATACTACTGTTTTATTTCCTCGCAATCGAAGTGAAAAGCAGAGTTTATAACTCGTCCACAAAACCATTTTTATCCTCGACATTACTATCAGCCCTCGCCTTCGGTTTGGGCTGCTAAAAATCTCGGATAAAAGTGGTTCGTTTTGTGCACTTGTTGTAAAATCTACTATTGAATGTGAAATGTTTACTTTTCTACTACCTAAGTATCCATCCATCTTAATGATTATATCTCTTGAAGTCCTACGAGAGGCAACCTGAAACTTTGGCGGAAAACGGCAAAGAATATTATCCCAGAAACTTTTATCTTCAAGTTATGTATAAAAAAGAACTTAAAGGAAGTCTTAAGGACTTTGAATATTCTTTCTTTTGATGAGTCCCGACGTATTACGATGTTTTACTTGTACTCTTATAAACTTCAGCTTTTCATTGACACAGTTTTGTAATCTGTAGGTACGTAGGAGCAGTAGGTAGTACCAACGTAAAGGCTCGGCCAGAACGGTAGAGACAAATTGCGTAAGCGGCTGCCGGCTGCGGACAGCAGGCCCGGACTGGCCATACGGGAAAATCGGGAAAATGCCCGATGGGCCGGATGCCCGGTGGGCCGGTGTGGCCGATTGGTGAACGAATTACTTATGCTATTTAAAAAAAACATCGCAATACATCGATTAAAATAACGTCCTCTACCTTCAAGTCGAGGACCTAATTCAATTTACTCTTAGACTCTATCTGTACTGTAGTAATCTGTACCCCTTAGAAGCTCAGTATTTTAGAAAGCTTTTAATTTTCCTGCCTGAAGAATTAGTAAGAAGGTACGTAAAAATTGTAGCGTTCTGTTAAATCACTCTAAAACGAAAATATTTTTAAGGCAAAAAACTAGCCTCTGAGAACTCGTACTACCGCTAAAACTTACAAATTTTCTTTAAACTATCACGCGCGGTTCGTACTTTGAACCTTGCGAAAAAACTTTTAACACAAATTCTGCCTTCGGACACCTGGCACTCCTATTGGATTTTCGCATGATCGACCGGTATAGACAGAGGCTGAAATAAATTAGGAGTCCCTTGTCCCGAGCCCTTAATAAGCAGTTCTGGCATGCATAGGTACACAAGGTTGCAAAAAATGGAGCATGTAGACATTTTGATCTCAAATTACATATTATTAATATCTGAATTTTGAGGTAAGATGTAAAAAACCGGCCAAGTGCGAGTCGGACTCGCGCACGAAGGGTTCCGTACCATTATCTATACATTAGACAAAACGGCAAAAAAATCACATTTGTTGTATGGGAGCCCCCCTTAAATATTAATTTTATTCTGTTTTTAGTATTTGTTGTTATAGCGGCAACAGAAATACATCATCTGTGAAAATTTCAACTGTCTAGCTGTCACGGTTCATGAGATACAGCCTGGTGACAGACAGACGGACAGACGGACAGACGGACAGACAGCGAAGTCTTAGTAATAGGGTTCCGTTTTTACCCTTTGGGTACGGAACCCTAAAAATTTTCGAGTTCGGTTCGCTCGCTCTTACAATCTACTTTCTCTTGGATCTTTACATTGTCGATTATGAATAGACCAAGTAACACCAATATAGGTCGAAATAATTCTAACCTGTTTAAGGCAAGGTGTCAAAAAAATTACGTGCTCACTCCGTTCGCTCTTGCAAGCTACATGTTCTTGATTCTTGGCTTTGTCTGCTAGTCGACCAAGTAACTCTTGTATAAAGGGCGAAACAATTCTAACCTGTCCAAGGTAGGGTGTGAAATTTCCGAGCTCGCTTTGCTCGGTCTTGGAGCCTTACTTCTTTATGTTTTTCAAATTTCCTATCTAAGTCGATTAAGTAACGTCTATTTCTGAATAAAAGGACTAAATAAAAGCTAACTTCTCTAAAGAGGAGAGCTCATTTTTTTTTTAGTTCCTTGGTTTAAAAATAGGTAACTCTTCAAAATTAGTAACTTCTAATTCTATTTAATCAAGTAATATAGATACTTAGAAGAACTTCAGCTGCATCTGTAACTAGTAAACTTAACCCTAACACATCCCTTTTTACTCGCACTTTTCTTTTTCAAAAGCTGGCGACGCCCTTGTTCGACAGCGTCGATATTCCTTTAGTTTCGAGCCTCTTCTTTATCAAAGTCGTAGTTTAGCATTTCAGCCCAACGATCGGAACGATCGGCCCAAAATAGAAATTTTAGATGTTTTCTACAGTTGATGCAAAATTTACATTAGTGGTTTTCATTTCTCTTGAGAGTGGAGGGCCGACCATCTCTCAAATTCCCGGACCGGTTTCGGGTTCCAGTCCGGGCCTGGCGGACAGATAATGCACTCAAGTATGTAAGTGTCCGATGTCCGCAGCTAGTTTACAATCTCTTCACACCGGCTTACGATCAATTTTATAATCTCATATAGGTTACAGTGCATGTCCTGCAAACCCACAGGTCCCAAGAAAGTCGTAAGGAACTACTAACGGATTGTACCGAAGGAAACAGAGCAGTATTCAGTTGTAAAATAATAACACCAACACCATACTACAATGAACGAACCCTACCAAGTGCCAAGCATGTGATAATCACACTAAGTAGCTCTCTTGGGGAAAGACTTATGACTGAAACGTTATTATGAGAACACGTTAAACGATTAAGCTTTTCTCTTTTCGTAACATAACCCAGACCCATTATATCCCGTATCATAAACCTACCGAGATTTATCCAGAGGGCACAAATCATTATTCAAAAAGGTGTGCAATTGTGAACATTGTCGTGTTCAATTAATTTAGGTATTATTATTTTTAGTGGGTAATCTTACTTATTTTATATTGTGTGTTTTTCTATTTTATGTGTTTATAATGTGTGTTTTCTATATTGTATGTATTATAGCATCGTATTGGACTAGTCTGTAATGATGTTATAATTGGTGGTAAATAAATAAATAACATAACAACACGTCTGTAATCCCCAAACGGTTTAGATAGAGGTGTACGTAATAGTACAGCCACATTTCGCCAGTTATGTTTAAGTCCCACGTAATGGGGGAGTGCCTATTGCCATCAACCGGGCACAAATTCCCCATTAATGTTAATATTTTTATCCGTGGTGCTAGGCAACTGGGCCTATCCCAGTTGTAAACATCCCTTTGTGCCTATTGGCCTTGTTTCGTTCTGTCTCCTGCTGATATGGAGGGAAGTGGAAATTACGGTTTTTTCCTACTCCTCCGCTATACTTTTCTGATTAATTTCGTTGCGGGATCCAAGACAGTTAAATTCATTCTCTGGGACTTCGTCGAGCTTCATTGTCTCGGCGTTTCTCTGGTGGTCGCCACTGTTGATTCTGGCTTTCAGGAGTTACAGTGGGTTGGGAATAGTGTGGCGGGCTTGTCCCAATAGCCAGACCTGGTAATCGAACCAAGGTCCTCATGCTCAACAGTCATGCTGGCGACCACTAGACTAACGAGACAGTCCTTTTCTCTTTTCATGACAGGGTTTTATCCGTTTAAATCTAAACTAATGGTGAAATTGGGATTACTTGTTTGTAAGAGATAATCTCTGGAAGCACTGCACCCCTAGTTGACAATCTACAATCGTTAACGCAAGTAGAAAACTATTCAAATAAATGGGAATGACATCATCTCATCGTTAAATCACGAGATCAACACAAACGTACAAAATTCGTTGACAAGTTTACATCGTTCAAAATGATAGAATAGAATGTTATCGTTTCTACAATGTTGATCGCTAAACTCTTTGGTAGGAACGCTCACCATAGACTAAAGTGTAAGTTTTTTTTAGAAATTAGAGAACGAGCGATCGACTCAGTCGTGTCAACTTGGCTACCAATTTAGCGCTTTCTACAATCGCTTAGGCCGAGGCGTTTACGATTGTAGAAAGAGAATCGATACGAAACATTTGTAACTTGGCTAGGGGTGCTGATCCGATTATAAAACTATTTCACTGTTAAACTGTTGACGAATGCCATAGTAATAGATGTGTTATGTGTGTTGTGTACTTGTGTTGTGTTGTGTATGTGTAGATGTGTTTTAGGTAGAGCAGTTTTGTAGTCTAAACACTAGATTTTAACCGAAGCACAAATTAAATTACTTTAGAGCTTCCTTCAATTTCGAACCAAGCATTGTTTATACCTACTGTTCAAAGTCAATAAGATGCAAAACAGTTCACTAATTGAATTTGGAAAGGCGTTTGGTGCGAATCAAGCGATTTTGTAGTCTTATCGGTAAACACAGAAATGAGCGGTAAATGGTTCCGAAATCATTCTAAAGATGGGACCACTGTAAGCACCCTAATAACGGCTACACGAGAACATGCTTTTCTTTAAATGTAAATAAGTAAAGTATAATCTAATTAGTCCGTCAGATAGATTTCCAAAAAATATTGGATACATATTTTTCTTTTGTTATGTAAACCAAAATGTCGAAGATATGACGCTTTTAAAATTCTTAATACGTCACGCCTTGGTATAACTTTTAACTAGTTCTGACGTCACGAGCCCCCACTGCCGAGTTTTGATGCGTTTTATCTTTGTCAATATTCATTGATTTACAAAAACAAAAAATATGTGTCCATTATTTTCCAATACTCTAACTGACGGACTAAATAGATTTGCAATTTTTTGATACTATCGTCACAGCTTATTGGTGGTTATTGTACTTACAATTAACATCAAACCTGTAATTCCAGACGGGATAAGCAGAGACATACCTAAACACAGTATACTACACTCACAATTCTCCAATTATGTTTAAGCCCCATGTAATCGAGGGCGGGCCTATTGCCATAAAATTCCTGATGGAAAAACCCAATAACACTTTACCCAACCTGGCAATTGAACCCAGGACCTCATGTTCAGTAGTCTAGACAAACGAGGCAGATGTTGTACTTAAATTAATGCTAATATTCGTACACTGCAACTTCAACCAAACAATATCAAGTAACACTATAGCGCTACGCTCCTGTACCGATTGCAATCATAAGCGCACAAATTATATAGGTATACAAATTATATAATAACCCCTTGCGCAATGTTACCTGCACACACATCAAAAAAAGTTTACGATCACTTTTTTGACTCTCGCCTGACTTAAACCCAATACAGCACGCTCAAGCGAGCTGTTTGGAAACGTCAGCCACGTCCCCAGACAGTGACAGAGTTTAAAGAAAACACACAACAATGATTTTTTCTTGATACAGTTCAATTTAAAAAATTATATCAGCTTATGCTAGTGATCACAAACTTTTTTTGATGTGTGTACTTTGCATATGTTAGTTTACGTAAATTTCTTCATAGCTACAGATTTGAGCGAGCCACTGACTCGGAAAACGAGCTGGAACCGCTGACAACCAAATGGAAAATTTGCCTACAACCACCACGGGGCGCCTGTGAAGTGTACTGAGCCGCTAGCCGGTATTTGCCACTAAATTATTCCGTTGTTTTCAAACTATAGAGATTTAAACTACCCACTAAAAATACCGAATGGATATTTGGCTTTCATATGACAATATATTTTTGGCAAACACAAAGAGGATATGTGTCATCCATTGTTCCATTTTACCTGACAAAACATTAAAAAAGCCATTTCCTAATGGACCGGTTATAGCCAATAAAAGAGCGGTAGAATTTGCGTAAGTTGTTTTTCAGAGACGTAACATGTCACAGAAGGGTACGCGTCTCAGTGCCATAACTAAAGGATCTTGGTATCGTTAACTTCTTTCAAGGAAAGATTTCTTTGGAAGTGACTTACATCAAATATTTAAGTAAAGATGCGCCCGTTAATTTTGTTTAAATGAGTCGCAGTCTTCAATTTGGTTTTAGCATTACTTTAACTACGAATATTTTTTTCTAGAGCAAACATAACTAACAGAACCGAAGGTTCGAGAGCTAACTAATTTAATCACCAAACAAACTTTGCCAAAGAATTCCTTGAATCTACAGCTTACACGATGTGGATTTTACTACAAATGTCACTTACGGGATATCTTCCGTGATTATTGTTTATTTGTGAGCTCCCGATATTTCGACGCTGTTGCAAGCGCCATGATCGCGGGTATAATCACGGAAGATATCCCGTAAGTGACATTTGTAGTATAGTTATGAACCGTGAAAGCTTAAAACAGAACCTGGGCTTGTCGGCCCCCTCCCAATAAAAAGTAAGGCTAATCTTTATAGAATCTATTTATAGTGAAGTAATTTTCCAGCAAATTTATAGGTAAGCAAATAAAGCACTTAACACTGCTGTAAGCTGTAAAGCGTGAACCTGCATTCAATAAATTGTAGTCATTCGTTGAAGTGCAAACATCAAACATGCAATTTACTTGGCTTTAAACTTTATTCGTTGATTGGCATTGTTGAACATGTTTACTAGGCATAAACAAGCATTCATTACCACTGCAGAAACGTACTGCAGCATTCTGCAAATATCATGTTTTTTTAATACTTTAATTTACTTTTATAGCCACAGGACTACTGTTTAATTTTTATGTTTATTATCGTATAACTGGCGAATTAATATTAATAAAATGACCATCTTGATGTTATGGTCTTTGACAAAACCCTAACTTTCAGAATCTATCTGGTATTATACATCTTCGATAACCAAATATTGCTCTATTTTACTTGTTGTCTTCCACATAATGTATTTGCACGTTTTTGCAATCATCGTTTCTTCACGCACAATTGTACATTCTCCTATTTAATCTTATACATTCTACCCTACTTCAGCTGCATTATCAGCACGAGACAAAGAGAGAGCTTCTCTTTGTCTTTTCCTGTAAATCAATAAATTCCCGTTCGAACAACAAGCCGACGATGAAAACGTAGCGCACTGTTATTTTCCCCTCCAGACAATTAAATAGCTTTGTTGACATACAGTAGAGTCATCTTTTTTTAGAACAAAACAATATACTTAAGAGACAATGCTTGCGGAGGGCATTTATGACGTCACGGGAGCGTGCGGGTGTCGGGCGGGGGGGTCGGGGGGTCGGGGTTCAAGGGCGCGAATCTAGGTCAATGGGACACGGACGAAGTTGGGCTACCGGATTTACTACGAACACTGGCTCACGGGCGGCTTACTTCCTGATTGGTTCTGCCATACTATTGCAGAAGATATTGACTCACTTGTATTTCCTCAAATCTAAACTATTTGTCAATGCACATCCGCATATTGATGTCATTGATCAATGTTCCTTTGTTTCCCAACATCAACCCTAAAAATTTAGTACCTACCTATGCATTTAGGGTTAATTATAAAGAAGCCTTTAATTTACGGCTCAGCGGCGTCTGTAGCAATTATCCGGTTCAGGGAACAATCTGTGAATATTTTCCACCTGGTCGATAACTGGCCGAAACCCAACACATCAAAAGAACCATTCAATAAGATCAAGTGTGCTTTGAAAAACCATTTACTTTTAATTTAACACGAATAAGTCAGTCATGAAGCAAATCTTGGAAAAGCAAAAGTTTAAGGCTAACGAGTCCTTGAAGAACAGAGCGTCCTTGGATCAGAAAACGAAATTAGTCACCGGGAACGTAATTTTGTACGAGTTAAACTTAGACTGAATAAGGATTACAGAGAAAATTCGACAAAGTTATATAAAATTCAAGCCACGCGAAATAAATCAAAACATTAGTCTTTGAAAGCAGGTAAACTTTAACACAGACCCATTGTTATGTTGGTAATCGACGCGTGATCTTCCGCTAGCGTGTCCGATATTTCCACAAAGCATGTTATTATTTGAGGGAAGGCAGCGACCCTCCCTTTTCATGCAATTCCACTAGTCACAGTAAAGCTGATGAAATCACGAACTTTGTAAAGGACTATGAACTCTAGGAAAATATTCAAATCAACTGATTAATATTCAGCATTTCCACAATGTCAAGAACCTATCTAGACGCCATTACAAAATGAGATAGACTGTAAATATATATTTAGGTGTGCTGAAATAAAAAAAAAACAAAATAGAAACCAGTCTTCAATCAAACGCAACATGAGACTGAAAATATATATTTAGGTGTGCTGAAATAAAAAAACCAAGCAAAATAGAAACCAGTCTTCAATCATCGCAACATGATACTCATAATGATATCTTATAAAAAATATCTTCCCTCGTAAAGTTAATCTCTTGTTGAGGATGGCATCATTTTTCATAAGAAGTTGATCCAGCCTTGTGACCGGCTGAGAAGCCTTTCATTACGGATAGTGTTCGGTTATTTATAGTTTCAAGGCTTTATATTATATATTTCCTTTATATTTCAGCTACTTTCGACTGCATAATATTAGTAGTTTCAGAACGTGAATAGGATTGCTAAATGTGGAAATTGCGAGTATCGCGCAAGTTATTACGGATAACTGGGGTGAAATTAAAACTTTGACATATTTATTAACAAACTGTTACGTACGTGAAGTTAATGTGCACTGTTTATAGACCGGATTCAGAATGCTTGTTTTAAGTCAGGGAAATATAACGTTGTAAACTCATAAAACTCGCTCGTTTAATGCCATGCGTAAGTTACATGCTTATATTATGGTTCTACTTTCGTAACTTTAAAACTAACTAAGCTGGCGGCTACTCTTATTTAGCAATCTACAAGTCAACAAAATGTATAATTAGTACATTACTGCAGAATCCAGTAAGTAAGCCTTCCTGGCCAAGTATGAGTTAACCGGACCGAACCGCAGGTGAGGTCCGGATAATGCTTTTCTCAAAAATAAAAGAAAGTTTAACAACAAATTCGTTTAATTAATATTGAAGGTTACATTCATATTAGGGCAATTACTGATAGATATTGTGATCGATTTACCGGGGGCATTTATATTTGTTTGTTGTACATCTTGATTAAAGGACTCTTGGCTGGCAGTAAATGTAAAAATTACTAAATACAAACATAAAATCCCACACTATACTTCCACAACATTATCAAGTACAAAACGCAATGTACTTTGTCTGCGTCGCGTTAAGTGTCACAGACTATAAAATGGCTGTTTATGACTCCAAAAATATATGTATCTCATAAAATGACATACCAAAAAGATATATATTCGGAGCCTCCCTCCTATAACCATGTTATAATGGCTACACTCGAATCTGTGTCCGGTACTGTTTTTTTTTCTAAGCAGATCTAAAGAGGATGACCTACTGTCCAGTAAGTAAATTACATACTTACTTACTGGACAGTAGGAGAATCCAAATTTCAAATCTCGCTTCTTACTGGACAGTTGTGAATAAGTCTTCGGTAGAGTTCACTTTCTGGATACTTTTTAGAGATGTTATGGCATCATTACATACCTTTTTTGAGAATAGATACATTTTGTTATCTAATATACACTGCTTAAATGCTGGCCTGAACTGAACACTTTCGATAGAGAAATACTAGAGAAACAACACTGTGTAATATAATAATATGTATTACAATATACACATATATATTCGGAAAAAAATTACAGACTGTGACAGTAATTATTGTACGAAGAGGGCATGCCGTTCGCGAATACAAAAACAAAAAGCCGTAGCAATAAATAGTCTTTTTCCCATATTCACATGCGAATCGGAAAGTCCGTTAGCATACAAATGGACTAATTGGCTTCGAGCCGATGAAACAGCCGAAAATAATCGAACAATTTTGTTCCACAGAGGCAGGACGTGACACAGACAACGGACGAGTCGGCAACTCGGCACGAATGCGAATTACTGACGTGAAAATAGAACAGCTTTTACTGCATCTCATTATTTTAGCACTACGAACAATATGCATTAAGTACTTGAAAGAATTCTTTATAACCTTTTACTGAAAATACAATTTACCGTCTGTCACATAATTTGTTCTTATAAGTGCTAGCTTGCATGCTTACCAAGCAGACCCGCAGCAGTATTTCTGCATGAAATAATAAAAGAAGTGGCAATAAGAACGAAACGTAACGACCCATCATCGCTTAAACAGCTAGAGTGCTGCGCAAACAACTAGGTCCTTCAATTTAGTTTATAGTTAAAGAGTGAAAAACAACCTCTCAATGAGAAGTGGAGCGAGAGTGGGCGGAAACTGACAGCACACGAGTGAAGTTGAGCGAGAATTTCCTTTAAGCGGGCTGCGCAGGCATTGTCTGCAGGCGCTAAACGCTCCCCGTCACCTAACACATGCGTCAACAGAACGTTCAGCTAACGTGACGTAGATATATAAAACCATAGAAACAAGAGCAGTGATAGCCTAGTGGTGTGACCGTCGGACTGCCAAGTCATAGGTCTCCAGTTCGAACCCAAGGCAACGCACCTCTGATTTTTCGGATTCATGTGCGTATTGTATAATTATCACTTGCTTTGGTGAAGGAAAACATCTTGAGGAAACCAGCATGCCTGAGAGATATTTCTCGACGGCATGTTAAGCCAAGTCAGAGGCCCATGGGCGGTTTAAAAACTCTGACACCAGGTTAGGTACTAACCACACGATAAAGAAAGACCATAGAAACACACACACACCGACGACACTGTAGGTATTCTCGCCATAACTCAATAATTTCTAATTTCCTGTGCTATTGTCAAACTTCCGACATGTCAACTAGAGACCTACTACTCTACACTACACCGTCAAAACAGTAGGACGAACATTTTCAGCCGATGCTTCCTCAACGAAATAGCATCTTTACGTAACAAAAGGTTGATTGGAACACAAAGGCGTGGAAAATTCAGACGGTTACTTCCTACAACATTAGCTGAATTTTCACTAAAACATTTCCGTTATGTGCAAATAGAGACTAAAACTGCCTGAATATTGATTGTACCGTCAATATTTTGCTACTTCAAAGTATCGTGATCCGCTTACAGCAGTACAAAGGTATTCAAATGATTTTTGATGCAAACTGAATGTAGGTTATTGTTAGTTTATGGAATGGAAGGCACAAAGGCTTTATTTCAAACAAGCGTGTTTCCCGTGATTTACGAGCTCGAACCCTCCACTGAAAAGCTACTGTTTATTCAATTAGAGGTGCCTTACAGGTTTAACGGGACTCATTGTCAGACAAGGCGTATAACTGTGTATACCTAAACTTAAATTTTGTTTCAAAGTTATAATTTATTTGCAATTATTGTGTCTCATCATTCAACATCTCGTCGTTCATTTGGCCATGTCTGAAAACGTAAAACTTAGTTACATAAATATGTTGTCATGTAACATTATCTCATGAAAACATCTCACGATAACGCTCACATACAAATCTCATTTACAACTTAGTAATCGATAATAGTACTTTTATTTCCAATTGAACTTCTTCTTCGAGGAAACTCATTGGTATTCCTTTCACAATCAAACATTCCATCGACGTGCTGAATTCACTTACAGGCACATAGGAACACTGAGGAATGCCAAATACCTTCTATCTTCTATACTGAGCTGCAGGTTCAGGGTAAATCGATGACATAGCTCAGTGGCAAAGAAATTCTTGGAATATAATTAAGTAATACGAGTATAATACTTAGTTCGTAATACGAGTATGTGCCAAGTTGCGTGTCATGAACACTTGGCACAGGGTCTTAGCGGCTTTTGTCGGGAAATAATGAACAGAAGATGCTGTTGTTGACATTTAATTCTTTTAAAGTCAAATAAATGTTTTTTTTTAGTGAAAACTTCTTTAGGCGCGTTGAGCACTTTTTGGGTAAAGGAAAAACATTGAACTCATTGTCACGTAACGTAACGTGCGGTCACGATTCGTAGCCGTTCGTAGCACTCGCAGCAGCATTACCAGTGCTACGACTGGGGCGGGGCCTGTGTACTTTTTGTTTTCACTTCTATCGGCAGTCACCAAAGACTGCTCTGATTTTTTTTGTACTACTTACAATTTACTGGTTTTTAAAAGAGTCAAATGAATCGTTCTGAATAGAGAACAAACAAATATTTTTTAATGTGTGTACATTTTTTCAATACAATTCCATGAAAGCAACCTTTCTGGTTACATTCCCATACATTTCAATTTTGTTTAAAAATCACTTGAAGACCAAAAGAAAAATTAATTTAACATATACCTACATACGATTTAGAACCGACGTGAACCTGAATACGAAACAAGTTCGCGTGTCAAAAGACCTTTAAATATTTCCGTTTAAAGTTATGTTTTTATTGCTTGGATGTATACCTAAATATTAAGTTACACGATACGTTTAATATAGACTGAAAAGTATGAAGTTAAAATTCATCGATCGTTTCGCAACCACCTGATTGATAGCTTTATAATTAGCCGTCTATAAAAGGATAAAATGCCAAACTTTTCCCATTTCCACTTTCAAGATTCGATTCTATTTTCATTTCAGAATCTTCCACGCCTATTTTTGGACTATGTAAGCAGCCGGTTTTATAAAAAAAAGGTATTCTATGAATTCGAAGTAATAAAGTCTATCTGTAGGTACGTAGAGAGCCCTTGAGAAACATGAAAATCCTCTTTGGCTCGCTCAGCAGGCGAATGTGTCCCGGTTTACAACGGGTGCACATTCCACGGGCATCGTAAAGGAGCCTGAGGGTAATGGCCAGTAAATTTTTACTACTCGAACACAAATCACATAAAAAAGTCAAATAAGCCTGTCTAGAGAGTTTATGGCCTCAGAAACGGCACTAGAAACCTAATTTAGTTTCGATTAAACAATTACAGTAAACAGTATTTTGTTTCATGGTTTTTACATTAGTTATCCCATAATTCATGTGGATAGTAAAAGCTTATTACTGCTCTCTTAAATAATGTTACGGTTTAATTTTCTGAAAAAAAAAATGTATTTCCTAATTTTCCTATTTTCATTTAACAAAACTGAATAGAAATCCCAAGTCACTCTAAGATCAGGAAAGGTTAGGTCTGCGTTAAGTTAATATTATAGTCCCTCCAATATTTTATAACTCGTCTTTACATCTAGAACCGTATAACTTACGATACGATAGTAAAGCTAGTTTCAGATCCAGTCGCTGAAACAACAAGAAACATCTTTATGTTCTGAATCGATTTAAGTTATGTAGGGCACATAGAGGAAGACTTTTTATCACTTTCCAAAAAAAATGGGTATAATAGGTGAACGGAGTAGAAGCAAATGGCATGCTTAGTTTTATTTATTTTTTCGAAAAAAAAAAGATTTAAAAAATTCGAAATTCAAATCATACGCGTACTGCGTATGATCGATATACCTATATATTTTTTTTTCAAATATCTTTGTTTTATCATGAAAAGTTTACTTGAAATTTGTAACGTTTTTTGATGATCGATCAATTTTTTTCTAAGCTGTGGAAAAAATAAAAATTTAGTATGCCATAAGCTTCTACTCCTTTAACTCATTATACCCATTGTTTTGGAAAGTGATAAAAAAGTCACCCGGTATACATTTTTCATCGGTAATTTTTTTTTCAATACACTTCCTCGAAAACTGGTACTTAACGCACTACGCACTACAACGAACATGCAATGTATTTCACACGCATGCGATTTTTTCCACTTTCCCGCACGTGTGCGGGAATGAAAATTGCCACAGATAACTATACCTATACTTAGTCCAAATTGGTTCAATGCCTATAGTCTGAGGTGAATGTTTTTTTTTTTAATTTTTGCAAAGCACTACGCGTCTTTACGGCATAAATATTTTTTGATTATTCAAATTGTGTTTATAAATAGAATATCATAGATAAACATGATTATTTAAAACTAATAGTTACTTTTATACACAAATTAACATTTATTTGTGTTCTGAATTCAAAAATATAAAATAAATCTATTTTTTATATTAGGCTGTTTACCGGCTTCATACCATTGCCTCTCCTTCAACCTGGCGAAACGAAAGCGCGGAAAAAAAAGTAAATTAAAATCATAGTTTCATAGTTCGTGACAAAAATATTTTTCGTTATTTTATTTTATTTCTTCAAAAGTGTATTGAAAAACGTCGTTTGATACACGTGGACATTTGTTATTGCAATTCTCGGCTCAAATACACCCTCGCCTACGGCTCGGGTGTTATAATTCCGCCTCGAATGCAATAACAAACTTTCTCCACTTGTATCAAAATGTACTATTTTAAGTCGGCTGTCTCCTTCGAAATTGCAATTCCTACACGGTCAAACTGATTTAAAATTGGAATGGTGCGTATTACCACGTAACGCAACCGTGAAATAAAACTGTTTCTTATACCAAGTAAACAAACGCCATATCAGGGCTATGCGAAGTTACATGATAAACGACATAATTTTGGACAATACCTTCCTTGTTCTTATATCCTGCAATAACAATATGTACACAAGTACAGAAAATAATATGTACCTACGTAAATACTATGTGGGTAAATCATAACAATTCGGTAACATTTACTACTAAACAAGGTTTCGTAAGAGACCGTAAGAACGAACGGTCGTCGCAGGGAGTATTGCCATAATCAGCACGCTTGACAAACATTGTGAGCCCAATATATTGTTATTAGTGTTGAGGGGAAAGCTGCTACCTATCGTCTCACCATTATCCCTTAGTCACGTTGCACGACGCCCGCGGGAGCCTTATTCTTGGCCAGAAAAGACACGCAAAATGAAAGTAAACGAAATTATTTGAGCCGTCCTTTGCCTAAATAAAAGGATTACTTCCAATTATTTTTCTTTTTTCCCTTCTCTTCTCACTTCTTTTTGCTCCCTATCTTTATTTTCGTTTGAGTAGATAAAAAGTTATATACTTACTATGAGTAGCTATTAGTAAATTGGATAGTCTGGTGTGACCGTCGCGTCGGACTACAATGTCATAGGTCTCGAGTTCGAACCCAAGGCACGTACTTCTGATTTTTCGGATTCATGTGCGTCAATGATATTCTAACAAACAGATATGTTATACACCTACAAAACCACCGAAAAAAGTGTGCCGTGGGGGAGAGCCAGCTCACATACACGCAGTGACGCAGAATAAAGGAAAAACAGGACAATTGACACGTTTTCGAGTCTTCACGATTGCGCGCTCTTAACATATCTGTTAAATAGAATATGAAAAGAAGAATATGAATGTGAAGGAAAACATCGTGAGGAAACCAGCAAGCCTGAGAGATATTTCTCGACGGCATGTAATGCCAAGTCAGAGGCCTATGGGGGACATAAAAACTCTGACACCAGGTTAGTCACTAACCACACAATAAAGAAGGAGAAGTAAGTTGGATTAACCTTTAATTGATCTTGGCAAAAGGCTAAATATTATAAAATTCTAACACATATCTAATACTCCAAATCCCACATAAATTCTTGTAGTGTACTCCTTGTCAACAGTAAAATGACTATTGTCCTATTTTGTATTACATCTACTCGTATGTTTATGAGACGGTTATTAGTAACGGGACAATACTATAACCTTGTAATAAGTAACGTACCACTAGTAATACACTTGACAACTACACGTTTCCGAAAATGTACTCTTAAAGTGACTTTCGGTAAAGTAAAGTGTAGTAGGTAAGGGGAAGCTTACCTTACCTCTACATCATAAAGGCTAAACGTTATTAGTGACCAGTCAATCTTTTCAGCTGAAAATAGCCAACTCTACCTGTTTATCATATTTAATTTAATAAACAATACTTAATTGAAATGTTGAAGCTCATACCCCGGAGTTCACTCACGTAGCTGCGAGTCAAAACAGAGGATAATTTATATCTCTGTTTAATTAACGTGGCTCACAGAGTTACGATGATGAAATTAAATAAATCCGCGCGATATTTTACTGTTACCGTATTTTTGTGTAAAAACGTAGTAAAACGGAGAGCGTTTTCGCGTTTTCTGGTTAAGTCTTGTCGTGGGTGCAGTATCCTTTATGAAAACGTAGGTGAAACCGATTTCCGCCTCGGATCTCACACATGATAGAAGGAGATACTAGACACCTAGCCACGTATATCAACATACTAGAGAAAACTTGTTAATTCTGTACTATGTAGGTCGTAACTCGTAAGATACCGATAGTACTGTGTACTTGGTATTTCTTGTTGCAAATCCCGTAGAAAATATCCAAGGAAGTCAAAGATAGCACACATATTACCTAAAAACACAACAAAGGTTTCGAATTATTTCTCTGTTGCATTGTTATTTATTCCGTTGAGATCTGAAATCATATAAATATTATGCACAGTCTGCATATAAAATGTACCAATTCATAAATACTGTTAGTTTTGCTACTGTTTATTCATATTTTTTACTTTAAAAAATCTGCGATAGAGGAGGATATTTTTTAATATTAACAAGCCAACCACGACTGTTCTACACGAAACAATTCCTAGAATAACCCTTCAGAGCAGTCCACAAAAAAGGCAAGGGAAAATAAATGTAAAAGTGGAAAGTTCAAGAATGCTGATAGAAATATTTTCTTTTTACATTATTCAAGATGGCGGAATAACTATGCCAACTTTGTACGCTTTAGTACTCTGATAGCAGATAAAAAAATCACTCAAAAATAAACATTAAAATTTACTTTTAATTCATCGTCAGCCTATTAATGTTCCCACTGCTGGGACGCAAGCCTCCTCTTTATGAGAGGGAATGGGCTATAATCCACCACGCGCACAGTGCGGATTGCTAGATGTCACATGTCTTCGAATTACCCTTCGAGGACACAGTCGTTATTTCATATTGTATGTTTGGGCACAATATTGTAACAAAAGTTACATTTGTATCATGTAGCAAAACCAACGGGGAGACACTGTGTAACTAATGGCACTAGCATAGGTTATATGTGGTAATCTCATTTTATATTTCAAAATAGCCTAACCTTATTGGTCAGATTGAGACCAGCTATGGTGGCGCCATCTTAGATTATCTTTGCCTGTGTCTCCCCATTGGGAACATCTGCATATTATGAGTGTGAGATGACCAAGCTGACCACATACTGCATGCCTGCTTGCCCACGATGGCAATGCTGCAAGGACAGCTAATTCTTTAAGCTTTTTTAGACTACCGTAAACAATTAACCATCAAGGGGTATCGTATTACCCGATACTAACTGGGTTGTGGAGGTCAGATAGGCAGTCGCTCCATGTAAAATACTGGTATTCAGCTGCATCCGGTTAGACTGGTAGCCGACCCCAACATAGTTGGGAAAAGGCTAGGCAGATGATGATGAAACAATTAACCATCAAATTCTCGTGCTCATCATATTATCCTTCCAACCACTCCTTCTTTGGCCTTTCTCTACTCGTACATAAAATAAAAATAAAAAATTATTTATTTAGCCATCTTCATAAAACAATCAACCTACGTAATATTATCAAGTACACAAAGTGATTATAAGGAAGAAACAAGAAATGCTAGCACCATTAATATTTGTTACAACCTCTACTGCCTACTATCTCTGTAACTATTCCTTCCGAAGTTTCCCAGTATTCTGAGAATGTAAGAAAATTATAGAGTATTATAGCCCACCTTCCGGTGAAACTCGCCGGAATCGTCTCGGAACGGAGAGAATGCATTTCGTATGTATGCACGGTCGTAAGCGATGAGCGTCCGGTCTGTTATTACCGAGGGTACAATTGCAAAATTCTTGCTCTTGCAATCTCATTTCCACGCTATTTCTCCAGTAATAAAAGGTGTGACCCCGTTACCTGTACGTGGGTGGGTGTTACCGGATGTAGAGAATGTTGCTTGAGAACAGAACAGAATTGAAAATGAATATGATATGCTATATTCAGCATGTGTTAAAGGTGCTGTGGACCAACTATTTTGAAAGTTGGACAACTGCCCCTAGTAAAGACCCATGGTCCAACTAGTTGTACAGAGCAGTTGGACCACTGCCCCGGAATGATATTTTTGCGGACGGGCGGTGCTGCATCCTGCATCCAAGCCTGGATCTACCTAGTTAAATTAATATTATCTCATACGTGACATTTATTGTCATGGATCGTTACTCTAGATTAGATTCAACTTTTCTATGTTATAACTAAAAAATATCAACTTTAAGATGAGGTTCTTGATAAACTTTTACCGATCCAATTATGTAAATTTATTTTACGTATTTGTTTAGATATTAGCCCTCGTACCTTTCTCAGTGGTTCAGCAAATGAAATAAGATTTCTTTATTTCCCCTTGCTATTGCAGTATTGCTGATATTTAAATAAAGGCACTGAATGAATGTTCTCTGCTGTTCCCAAATAAATAACGCTGTGTGCTCGACTGCGAACATTCGGGGCCCGAGGGTGTCGTAAGATACGACTCCAAGATTGCTTCATATAGAGAGTCGGTATGGGTATACCCAGCTTCCCTACAATATTCTACTTTCACCATCCTTCTATTTAAGAGTGAATTTCTCAGGCGAAAAATTTACGCGTCTAGGCTGCAAACACAGTGCTGCTTTGATAGATAATGCAACAATTTTTTTTCTCACAATTAAAGTGACGTGAATCTAAATGAAGCCACTTAAATTATATTTATAAGACTATTACTTTTTATGAAAAAAATCGGTAAATGACGAATTATCAATTTCTGTGCCTTGTCCACAATCACTTTTATACACAGCATTTACCTCTCAGGAAGATAATCTCCAACATATATAGGAAAAAGTATTTTGATTGCGTTAAGTAATACTATAACAAGAACTACAAGAATTTAATTAGTTTTGAATGTTTAGAGTCATAGTTAATGAGTACATGTCAACGGTAGTTTTGTCCGAGCAAAATTGCTAATTTCTATGGTCATTTTGTTTCACCGTCCTGAGCTTCCATCAATGAGTTTAAACAAACAATAAATTCCTGTTTGGCAAGAGACATTCGTATTATATCAGTTTTTTCATTATACCTTATCTTTCTTTACATATAATTAAAAAAACAGTTTTAAGTAATTCACAATTTCAGTGCACACGCACAATTTCTGTGTCACCAATACAATTTCGGTGGCAATAATAAAGTGTCTGTGGCTCGCCAATTTTGGTGGCCCAAATAACTCTCTAAGTAATTTAATTATATAATAGAATGTTAGAAAATGTTTATATAATGTGAATATGTTGCGCTTTATTATTTTTTTTTTAAACTGAAAATGAAAATGTCCATGGAAATTAAGTAAAAAAACTATTTGTTGAAATTGACTCTTAAATCCAAATGTATTCTTAAGGATCAGTGTATCACGAATTTACGATACTTTAAATTACTTAACTTTCAATACTTTGATTAGTAATAGCTAGAAAATTATTTATTCAAATTATTATTATTAATTATTGATTTATTCTTTAACATGTTGATAATAAAGGAAAATAGCAAAAAAAGACGTTTGTTGTAGTAAAATATTTAAACTGTCCAATTACAAGAATATTTGAACTCGCAAGTAACTTACACACGTTTCAAAGATTCTGTTAATCTACTTACTTGGTCCATGTAAACTTGGATCCGCAAGTAAATATCACATTGTGAGGTGCTCGGCGCTCCAAATAGCATAATTACAGTCTGTGTGAATGAGATAATTGTATAATTAGCTGATAAGTTGCTGCTAAGACTTGCTTTATGATGATTTGATGCAGGATATTAGAGGCTACAGCTTTAAAGTATTTCCATGATCTGGCGCTTTGTTTAAGCCTTCGCCTTCCCCTACTACGTTACTTTTAATAACCTCCACAATAATGGTTAAACAGCTAACAATTACTATAAATAATAAATATAATTGCTACAACTACTACTATCGGTGACAATCCTCTTCTAGTAATCTATAAATCACCTTTCACGCCATTACGGATTTGCTCGAGCTTTCTTTTCCCTTTCGGCAAGTAGACGAAACAACAAAAGAACCGTTAAATAATGGGTAATTTTACTAATTAGCAGTCCTATTCCATGTCCAACCCCTGATTGCCAGGATCGATGCTAGCAGTACGCGAGGGGGCTGAGTTATTGCATCGTTTGGTGCGAGTTGCGTGCGCGCCGCGCCCCCGGCACGCGAGCCTGCCGCACGCTAAACTATATCTACTGCTGATAAAATATTAAGCTTGTTAATAACGAAAGTTCATGATTTACCTCAAATTATGTTGACGACTATAAACCAGATTCAATAATGTAGGTTAAGGTGAGCTATTGCAGCCCTCCGCATTCATTTCCTATAGAAATCGTCATGATATAATAAAAAAGCATTAAAACGAAAGATTGTTGTAATTAGATTTATCAAAAAGCTATAAAAGATACCCATAAATCATATGCATGGTAAAATAACTGAACCTGCATTTGAATCAAGCTTAAGTTAGTTTGTTTCAAATGCGGGTTAAGTTATTTTATTTTTTCAGTTATAAACAAAACACTGCTACGAGCTGCTACGAAAGTGCTACGAAAACACATGTTTGCTACAAATGATTAACTAAAGTGTATTTATTAGGTCATAAAAATCGGTTTTGTGTGTCAGCCTTTAATATCTAGGCTATTACTAAAAATATCGTTGAATAAATATCTTGTAGCTTAGTGGTGGGTGTGCCATAATCAGATTGCGGCAGTCGTAGAGCTTCGCGTAGGTACGGACGGACTTCGGCCGCTCCCACCACACAACTAGCTCACTGGTATCAATTCTGAGGTACGTCTGATGCCAATAATCTGGACAAATGTATTATGA
Organism: Xestia xanthographa; assembly: GCA_905147715.2. Classification (NCBI taxonomy): domain Eukaryota; kingdom Metazoa; phylum Arthropoda; class Insecta; order Lepidoptera; family Noctuidae; genus Xestia; species Xestia xanthographa. The sequence continues at coordinate 9,856,096 of LR990655.1, forward strand.
CATAAACGAACTATGACCTTGGTCGTGCAATATGGTACATACACGTAGGTTAGGTTAGTACGTCTTTGACCTAATGAATATTCCTGGCTCCTAAAAGAAAGTTTTAGGTAAAAAATTGGAAAGCATTTTTTTTTGTTATTTTTATAAATCTGTGTCTCTAAGTATTCAGTAACAAAAGCAAGAGATGAACTGGGTTCATCGAATAAGGATTTAAGTCAAAATAAAGCTGGTCAGCTCACCTTATTATTTCATTTTGTGCGTAACTCTGGCACACCACATGCCGCTGGCCGGCGATGTCACAAAGCCTTTGTTTTTCACATGTCGGGCCGCGGGGCCCGGGACTGGTCACGTGGCACGAGCACTGCACACCCGGCACTGGAGGTAGGACGCTCGTGTTAGGTAGCGGAGGTCGCGCGTGTTGTTGTTGTGAACCGGGGTCGGCACGGCAAGGTTGTCACAGAGTGAGTGTCGACGAGCGTCGCGAGCTGCAGCGTGCGAGGCGCTCGGGCGGGCGGCGCGGCGCGACTGCGCGCCCGGACTCCGGAGCGCGCGTGGCCCGCTCGATACGCTGGCCATGAAATTTTCAGCCGAGTCGCTGTCAACCGGTGGCGGCACGCAGGTGCGCCATCACCACCATACCCTCATCCTCTACCACACAAACCTGGGTTGCCTCGAAATAGCGCTTGTCAGTCTAAAAAACAGGCGATAGAACTTTCAAAGTTCTCTAAGCATCTTCTACATGTTCAAAAAACCCATATGAGAAACGTTAGGTGCTAATAGCCATTTCAGCCTACAACAGTGTCAGCAAAAAACCTTTGCGAATCTAAACTAGTATTATAAAGAGGTAACATTTGTTTGTAAGTTTGTATGTAGGGGGTAATCTCCGGAAGTAATGAACCAATTTTAAAAATTGTTTCACTGGTAGAAAGCTACATTATTCGTGAGTGCTATAGGCTATATTTTATTACCGTACTCCCACGGTAACGGGAACTACGCGGGTGAAACCGCGGGACGTCAGCTAGTACCTGAATAAATTTATTCATGAAAGTTATATATTCAATCCGATTGAGAAAATAGGTAGGTCAGAAAGTCAGAAACCTACTTCTTTAAGCGCGAATTTAAAAAGCCAAAGGTCGAAGGAGGTGTAGAGTATTTGAAGAATATCTGGCAGTATCTAATCACAAGCTACAAAAAACCGCAGCGTAGCGACTAGCGAGGCACATACCACATAGCCGCAGTCATGTTTGAACGAATTGTTGAACCCAATTCATAGATGGCACCACTAGCATTGATGTAAGATTTAAGCTTATACCGTTATAATTATGCTTCCGAAAATTTGGACTGTTTTTTGACTTTTTGCCTTAATTAACTTGAGTGAACTCTGAGTTTGAATGAACGTGGCTTGAGGTTGCAACTTCCTATGATCGAAATACCTCATAGATAGCTGTTTCATGAATCCAATAGGCTACAACTTTAGTGTGCTGATCACCCGTTGATCTTTCTAGACTGAAGCGAAGTATTATATTATCTGTGACTGAAGTAAAACTTAGGTCACGTTTATTAAAACCACATATTCATAAAGGGTTTCGTTAACTTTTATTATACGAATATAAACATGTTACAGCGACACTGGTGGAAAACTACAAAATTACACTTTAATTACATACAGATATTTACAACAAATAAAAAGTATTACACGAATATCATTCTGAGCTTAATACATAGGGAGGTAACAAAAATACAGTTACAAGATAACGCAGAGTAAGATATATGAGTTAAATACATTATGAACGATACTGGTGTCGATTCTGTTGTGCACAAACTAAACGTAATTTAGGCTATTGCTATCTTTTACTAAAAGGCAGTGCGAGACAAGGACGGCTATAGCTATGAACTAAGATAGAGATGTCAAACTAGTTTATGCCTTGCGCTTCACCATGTTTTTAGTCGACATGTTTTTACGTGCACCCTTCATTTGTATAGAAATATTAGTTCCAACTAAATTTGACAGCTCTAAATTACGTCCGTCTCTTTCTCGTTTTATTAGAGGGAAAAAGATAGCAATAGCCTAAATTAAGTTTAGTTTGTGCACAACAGAATCGATACCATTATATTTAAATAATAATTTATATTAGGCACACCGTGAATCTTATATTTATCGTATGCGTATGGTCACGTCAAAAGAATTAGTATTAAATACCACGGTGTAGAATATAGTACATAGATATTGTAATATTGTCTTTAATTAAACAATCCTCGTGAAAATCAGTACATTTTATGTAAGTATGGCTGTAAGTACGTAGGTAGAGCTTACGATCTACACATTAACTTACTTGTGTGCAAATAATGGTTTTTATTAATTTTATAAAATGGTCTTTGATTTGATGCCATAGTCACCAATGAACACATACCTAAAATGACATTTACTCCTACAGAAACTACAAGACCACTTCAAGGTGAGACATTTTAGGGATAAAACAGTTAAGTACAATACATCGTTCCGTCAATTAAAACCTAATAAAGAGAAGTCATAAGAAACGTAAACATCAGTACAGTACGATTCACGAAAGATGACCACTGATGAGAAGGCATATTTTAGGTCCCTTTGGAGGTGTGGGGTGAGGCGCGGGCGGAATGCGTCAAGACTGGAGTGACGCCATTGGTGCTAACTAACATTAAAATATTATTTTGTCTTAAGTCTTTTCTTCATGAGTGTACATGCGCAAACGTCCGCTATTTGTGGTCATCTTTCGTGAATCGTACTGTACCTGATGTTTAAAATTGATCCTAATCTGAAAATGCCATCATCGAGTGTATATTTATCAAAAACATGACTTATAACGACTGGCTTATTGAACATCTTTTGAATCTCTTTGTTCCCGAATTTTTACCCTTCTAAACACCCACACTCTTTTAATTTGAAATACAATTCGAAATTCAATTTATAAAACATGTTCATATTAAAGCTTCTAAAACGTTATATAAAAGTGGGTACAGCACCTTGATATTAGACGTATATTGCCTTTGGCTCAGTATTATACTACAATATTAATTCATGAGATTCTTATTTACAAACATTATATACAAACAACAATCCACATATACATAAACAGTTAAATTCACAATACTATGCTAAAGGTGGCATTACATTACATTATTTACATGAGTATACAATACAAATATTACATCATAGAGACCGTAAAATGCACGTTAGGAATATATGAATGGGAACACTGTCAGTTGTAAGTAGTTCGTCAGAGCGTATTCATCTTAGGAATTGACAAAATTACCAAAGGAACTTCCAAGTACAAGGTTAGGTCTAGCTTCGAAGCGATATTTGGTCAGATTATGCGTGGGATTTAGGTTTGATAACCAAGCCGGAATGGAAAAATTAACAAATATAAAAAAAAAACTCATTAAACAAAAACTCACTTCATAGATGTACCAAAAAGAGTAAGTAACGAGTAAGAAATACGTGTACAATATCTTTATACAATAAATGCGATATTTTTGAAGTCTATAATATTCCCTGCATTTAAGAGTCCGCCCTGGCACTGTCGATCTATCGTCACTCACCATAGCAATATTACCTGTAGGAGTCTAAACTGTCTATATGTCTATCAAGGGCGCTTGCCGCGCGATTTTCCGTTAACCACAGGTTCTTGCTGCTGAGTCTTGCGCGGCCGCAGGATAAAGTTCAGGTTGTAGGCAGTATTAACTGCATAGTACACGTTCGCGTTAGCAGGGAGCAGCATTTCTGTAACATTTTTTTTTTGTTTTAATGGAATTTCCTACGATTTACTTTCTCTCTCTGTAGAAATGGTGGTGTGGTTCTGACTGAGAAAAGAAAGTACTACACAGTCTCGATGAACATAGGCACCCATTTTTTACGAAAGAAACAACATTGTACCCGCCAGAGTAAGGCCCGGTTTTCACCAAAGCGGAGACGTGCGGAGTGGAGAGGAGAAGTGCAAGCTTTAACCAATCACAGGATAGACGAGAGACCTGCAACTACATGTGATTGGCGGGTGGGTTGGTGGTTGGTGGGTTTCCGCACATCTCTCGCTCGTCTCCGCTTTGGTGGAAACCGGGCCTGTGTTCGATTAATTTCAACGTTAAAGATAAAGCACTATTACACAATCAGATTGACTGCACTGAAAGAGCCACTAGTCACTTAACCAAGTACCAACGATACAGAAAAAAAGAAGAGATTAGTTATGTAAAATTGTAAGAATAAAACATTAGAGAGTAGTATACAATCTTTACCTTTCTCGGGCAAAACTTGTGCCAATGTGTATCCATCGGGATCGCCATCAAGGTTGAGCTTGAGCATCGCGTTGCGGATGACCTGCGGCGTGCGCTCGTTGTTGCACAGCATGATGGACTTGTACAGCACCACGCCCTCCGTCTCCGCGCAGTCCGACTCGTACGTCACGCGGATGATGTAGAAGTCGGGGCCCGAGCGCACGCCCGGGGCCGCCGCCTTGCCGTTGGCGGGCTTCTGCCCACTGTTGCCACTCGACAGCGAGACATCCAGCGAAGGTAGCGACGACGACGACGAACCGTGCGACAGACGCGTCGGCGACACCCGCCTCTCTAGACTGTCTCTCTTCCAAGCTGTACCCGTACCATCCGTCTCACAATAGAACTGCGAGCTGTTACTCGAGCTGGTGCTGGCAATCGAGTCGTTCTTTCTGTGACCTTGGCTATTTGAATCGTTTATTTTCTTTGGTCGCCTCTCCTTGGGAGGATTTGTCGGTGGTTCAATCTGGCATGATAGCTGGAACGACTCCCGGTCATCCAGCACAATGACAGAGTCGAACCATCTATCGAACATCGAGTCTTGGGGCAAGTGGTAGGCGTTGGCAGCACCTTGCAATAACTTAATCTGCGCAAGAACTTCGAATTCTTTCCTTCGTTTATCGAAATTAATTAAGCCATCAGCTACCGTGTCTGGAATGGCAGTATCGATCATAGTGAGATCGGTTAGAAAAGTTCCAAGGTATGGGATGGTCCCGTGACTGACCCCAGGAGAGCCCCGTTCGTGTAATAGTTTTTGTAGCTGACGATCGTTTTCACCCACTGTGTCTGCAAACTTCGCGGTACCCTCACGCATCAATAACTCTCGCTGAGCCCACCGATTATTGTCCTCACTAAAAATACGCGCGAGTTCATCGAACAATTCCGCTTTTTCTTTGGCTAGTAACGCCCACGTCTTTCTGAGTCTATAAACGGGGTTGCTCTGAAGACCGGAGATGATCGCTTTTAACGAAGAAAAGTTTTTGAGCACTCTCAGTTCCCGGGCAATATCGAGCCAGGCCGATAAGATTTCGGCGCGCTCGAGCGGTCTGAGGTTCGGTTCGACCAGGACCGTCGAAATGACTCGAAACGATACAGCGTTGAATTGGTTAACGGTCGCCAATACGGTAGCGGCGTCGTGGTTGCGGTCCTTGTCCCGGCGGGACCAGACGGCGCCGAGGCACTGGTGCGGCACGAGCTTCTTGAACAGCTCCATGTCCATGCGCGTGAGCTGCTCGGCGAAGTGGCGGTGCGGCACGTGCGGCAGGCGGTAGGCGCTCGTGTGGTGCGCCGGCACGCGCATGCCGGCCGCCAGGCACAGCCCGCCGCCGCACCCGCCATTGCGCTCTGCACTGAATACAGCTAGCTTCTGTAATACCTGCAAATTACACGCAGATTAGCTTACACACATCAATAAAATAAGCAAGAGACTTGTTCTAGTTCAGTATTACAAGAGTGTTCGAGGCCTACCTTCGAGTGTAGTTCCGTCCCGGGCAGATGAACCTGTGTGAAGGCGAGTAGCTGTTGCAGTGCGGGGTGGTGCGGGGACTGGCGGAAGTCTTCCGGGTACGTGTCCAGCCACACGTGCAGACATGCGACCAGAGTCCTGGAATATTTCAAATGTAAGTATTGGATAGGTCACATTATAATGTAGGCCAATGTGAACTGCAAAGTTGTCCAGTGGTTTTTTTTTTTTTGTAACTGTCGTACATGTTTCGCATTTTAAGTAGGTACCGCTAAAGCAAAAAGATAGAATTTGAGGTCTACACTGCAGTCAAAAACTAACTTACTGTGGATCGTTACATAGAAAATAGATCTTAATCCTTCTTCTTTTGGAAAAATTGCGGTTTCGAATAGATACTACCATGAAACACTTACTTTCGGTGTTGCAGCGATGTGTCGACTGCTGTGGGATGCACGTCCTCCGCAGCCAATGCTTCATATCGTCGTAGGAGGAGGTCCAGTACTCGGCCGCACTCCGCGAACGAACTGAAACGTCATACATAACTATACAGTTAAAACTGAACTGTAGATAACTATCCGTACCTCTGGCCCTGTTGCGAAAGGTCGGTGAAAATATAAATAACTTCACATCTTTTTCATTTTGTTAGCGAATGAGTCTGCAGAAAGCGAACATAAGGAATAATGATTATAAAACTGGAGATGGGATACTAGTTCGCAACCAAACATTAAGTGGGATTTGTAGCGCAAAGAAGATGAGTACAAACGTCAAATGACTCAGCAATGGAAAGAGCAATGTTGGGTATTTCTCTCCGATATCTATCCGAGTAATAACGATGCAAACTGATATTGTTCTGGTAGTAGAGACCTCTGTGCTGCCACGAATGACTACGTAGAAGTGACGAAATTTTAGGACACGAAAAAATGTGAGGAAAGATGGAAATGGTCACTATGGGGAGGCCATATAATGTGAAGTAGATCGGGTGAGAAGTAATATGTGGGTGGAGTGGAGATCGAGAAGTAGAAATAAAAGTAGAAGGAGCATACGCAGGCTGCGAGCCAGGTGTAACGATGACATGATGAGAGTGACAGTCAAGAATTGAATGCGGCAGACCCAGGACAGGATAAAGTAGGATGCAATGGGAGTAGACCTGCTCACTCAGCACTGGTTGAATACAGGTTGATGAAAAGAGAGAGACGCTGACTTCCTTCTCATCTGTCTTTGCCTATACAAATACATAAGAACTGTTGCATAACTCACCGATATGTAGCCAGGAACACGTTGACGTACGTGGACTCGAGTTCTCCATCGTCTGTGGCGAGCGCCTCCACCAGGCGCTCGACCGTGCCCGCCTTCACGAAGCGCACGCGCACCGTCTCCCATTCCAGATGGGAGATCTCGTCGTCTGACTCCTGAAAACCACATGATTTTGTCATTATATTGTCATCATCAATGAAGACATCCGAAAGAGAACCAAGATTACCAACGTAGCCCGAAGAACCACCAAACTTAAGTGGCAGTGGGCAGGGCACATTGGTCGCAGAACGGATGGCCGATGGGGCTGAAAAGTTCTGGAGTGGCGACCGCGAACCGGAAGATGTTGCGTTTTTAAGGCCTCCCACTAGGTGGACCGATGACCTGGTGAAGGTTGCAGGAATCCGGATGCGAATTGCACGGGACCGGTCAATGTGGCCACACTTGGGGGAGGCTTAAGTCCAGCAGTGGACGTCTTTCGGCTGAAATGATGATGATGATTGTCATCATTGCATTAGGCGATCTATGCTTAAGTCACTCCCGAAAATCAGCCTGATAAGAAACTGGCATGGAATTGCAAACAGTTTGGTGGTTGGTGGTCCTGGGACGTCAGTGGCCATTTGCCTTTAACATTTCAGAATTGTTCCAGTTTTTATTACTGCGGAGATGGGTGACCTTTTCTCTACACATAAGTATAAATCAAGTTTACTTTTGTATCCATTACTTAGTAGGTACCTACTTAGTTAAGTATTTCCTACTTAATGACCCATGTTTTGTTATTTGTCTGAAATTCATGTACCTACTTACATGTGTGTCATGGTTTCTGTGGACGTGCATACAACCTTGTTTTTATTTTTTTTTAAATGCCTAAATGTGAATTGTTTTTGTGAAAAAAGGATAAACCGCAAGTCTCTCCGTCATAGTATTGTCCCGCTGAGTAACAAGGTCCAGTTTACAAGTCAATGTGACTCAATGACGACATGTGTTTATAACAAAAATGAGGAAAATCAGTCCTCTAGCTAGTCTAATGCCTACCCGAATGAAAGTATGCGTATGGCGCCATATTGCGTCATTATACCAAAGCTCCCATCCATGGTACAAAACAATGAGTTTAGACATTACGGTAATTAACCTTTTTTTAGGGTTCCGTACCCAAAGGGTATAAACGAGACCCTATTACTAAGACTTCACTGTCCGTCTGTCCGTCTGTCTGTCACGAGGCTGTATCTCATGAACTGTGATAGCTAGACAGTTGAAATTTTCACAAATGATTTTGGTTGCCGCTATAACAACAAATACTAAATAAAAACAGTATAAAATAAATATTTAAGGGAAGCTCCCATTCAACAAATGTGATTTTTTTGCTGTTTTTAGGTCGATATTAATAACGGCAACAGGTAGACGATTGATATTTTCACAGTATATTTAGTTGTATATTCACATTAAAAATAAATAATTAAATTAAAATAAAATAAATATTTAAGGGGGGCTCACATACAACAAACCTGATTTTTTCGCCGTTTTGTCTATTGTTGTATAGATAATGGTACTGAACCTTTCGTGCGCGAGTCCGACTCGCACTTGACCGGTTTTTTATTCATATTATCTTGTGACAGTTGGGAAAAGTCTACACAGATGATGATGACTATCTTGTGAAAGTTTTGCCACCATAGTATTAAATATAAGATGGCATTTGGATAAGATTTTTTTCAATGTGGTTTGCTAATTTAATTTAGTCTTTTTTACAACAACAGGCTTTTCATAATTAGACCGTCCGCACCAAGTAAAAACCTTTGTAATGCGATGACCTGTATTAATTAGCTATTAATAAATCATTCGAACAATACGTAATACGCATATGAATATATGTATATCTTTGGTCATGAGCAGAGGACTTTGCCTAAGAGTGGGTTGACGCAGACTAAGTATCCGTATACCTACGATGGGACTAGCGCTAAAAACGGCTTATTCCCAGGAGCTCCAAATCTATTGTTATCCAAAAAATTTCTCTCCATATATTGATTCCCAACAGCTCCATAATTGTATTAATCTATACATATAATAATAAAAAAAATCCCAGCGGCTCCAAATCAAATTGCGTAAGGTCAACAAAACACAAATTGCTACCATCAATGTTATAATTTCGTGGTAAGTAGTTTCAGTACATAGGCAGTCACAAATCAATCTTATCTTTATCTTAGCTAAGTATGTACTTACTGCGATACAAAACCATAAATTAATTTTATTGTATTTTTTTTTTTTTTGTGTAATCTGTACATGAAAATTTTTGGAGCTCATGTGAAAACTTTTATTTATTATTAATAGATTGCTTTTTTAATTTGGAGGCGCTGGGAATAAAATTATGGAACGCCTGGGAATAAGCCCTAAAAACAAACAACTGATTTAGTTTAAAGGATTCCACAGACCATAGGTCAAGTATTTCGTACGTAAATTAAATAAATAACCTAGGTCAAATAAAACCCCAACTACACCGAATTAAATACAAGGTTTAAAGGTGCGGTGAGAGCGTTTCGAGAGAACCCTTCTGAATAGTTAAGAAAGCTACTTGAATACAGAACAAAACCAGCTACAGACATAATAAGACACCGTATCAAGTAACTTTGTACATACAGATAATATGTAATTCTATGCAATTTAGTCGTCAAGCCATTGTGAGATCAGCGAACAGAACTAAAGATACAAATGACTGCAGGTTCCCACCTCTCACACTTACTATTATACTCTGGTGTTTCGCTCATTGTATCAGAATAATGTGTATATTGTCTTAAGCATGTTTTGTACTAAGGAAAATAATGTAAGACTTGTATTTATAGGCAGGTATATAGATACCTACCGTACTCATTCATACTACGCTACTCATTTATGTTTCATACAAACGATTTCAGCAATGGATTCTTACATAAACCCGATTTTCGACAATACTTTTACTTATTTTAATCACGTTAAAAAAAATCCCAGAATTCTTTAGAAGAATGGAATACATAATTATAACGAAAGGAAAACACTTTGTCGTTCATTCATTCAACCATTGTTTTCTTAATATTTTGACGCATTCATTCTTATCTCAAGTAATAATTATAAATAATTGCGTAATAATTCGTATGCATACAACGACCTCTTGGGAATGTTAGCAGAAGGATCAGTAACGAATGGCATCAATGTTAGTGATTCATGTTATTTACACTACACACGTTATAGTGACTTTGTCATCAGCTGTACCTGCGCTGTTTTGATTGCTATCTGAACGACATTGAAATTGCGTGATGGCCTCGGTGCTGAAAATCAATATTATTGCAAAGCGCAAAATTTAATAAACATCAATGTGAATTTTTCACTGAATGTAGTACTACCTATATACAGTTATCTGTTGGTGGGTGAGTTGTTCACTGAAATGTATGGATTTTTTTGTAACAAGCCACACATTCTAAATATGAATTTTGAAATCAGATGAAGTCTTGTGTACCAAGTTAATGAATTCTTTAGTATTATTACTAAAATTCTGTAGGAAAATACGCACTTAATGCTGATGTCATTAAACATGTCATGTCACAAACAATTACCTACTTTACGAGTATTTCAACGACGTAACAATATTTATAGTGAAATAAAGTGATAAATGAATAGTGGAATTCAAATTCTTGGCTGACAATCCCAAGCGATCAAGTATGTCTCGACCTCGAGTGGCCATTTCGTGATTTCGTCAATCAAAGGTTAGTCCATCCTAACTAACGCACTCGAAAAGCATTTTCCTCAAACTGAGCCAATCAAAATAATAATAGGACACAAAAGGCAGAAAGAACTCTATTATTTAATGACAAAGAAAATCTTGTTGAAAGTTTTCGCATTGTTATGTATGAGTACCTACGTACGTAGTACGGGCTGGGAGCATACCAACGTAAATGTACTTTCCTGAAGTTTGTGTGCATGGTTCATGTGTTTTAATCGTGCTCGTGCATTTTAATCGTCGCCACACCGCTTTGTATATAACTGCAGATCGTGATAAACCATACATTACAGAGCGGACTAATTAAAAGATACACGGCAATAAAGAATTAAAATTGTATGGTACACGCCAAAATTGCGTTCAGTAATTGTCATGTACAACCTTGTAAACCATTGTCGGTCATCCGGGAAACCAACAGTAGGTACAGTAAATATAAACATGAATATAAAACTCTGTCAGATTGTGAGCGATTCGCGATGTTTTATAGCCACTTTTTATTCCAAAAAATGTTATCGCATGCCATAAATCGGAATTGTAACGTACTGCACAAACGAACACAATAGAAAATATTGAACGAATAATGTCACACACGTTTGGAGACATAAAACATTATGAAGGCTACGAAGATACATGGCATGGTCTGAAATTGCTTAGTAGTTGTTATAAATTACCTACCTATCTATTAGCTCACAATAAAAGTAATTACTAAACATTACTTACTTACTGAATTACACTAATGTAATCAAAACAACGAAATTGAGTAATAAACTAGAACGAGTTAGCAGAATTAGTTTATCGACAATGTTTATAGTTTAACGTCTCATTACTATGTAATAAATAATGTAGTATTGTTCGTATAATGGAGATAAGTATACCTAATGTAAGTATATTTTTTCATGCTGGGAAAAGGGAACAACCAACTGAAAGATTAATATTCAAATGAATTCACTTATAGATTTATCTGTGTAGGTAATATTTTTCAATTATTTTAATAAAAGCAGTAATGACCCAGTGCTCTCACTGCTCCCATCCTACACCCATGACGTAACAACTGTCACATCATCGGGGCCATTTCCTAATGAAAGAGTTGTTAGGTCAGGTTCAAACCCAGGCTGAAACTTTTATTTGTGTACTTAATTTATTTAATCACCACTGCTCAAGCTCTGCAAAATACTGAAGGGAAAAATCGTGAAGAAACCAGCATAGCCTACTACCCGAGAATTCGAACTGGTGTGACATCTACCAACCCGCACTGTGCCTGCGTAGTGGATTACGCCTCATCCGAAGTGGAGCCCATCAGAAAAGTTCAGAGACAAGATTATAGCGTATTCAGCCTAAATTCTTCTTAGCATATCGATGGCAAAAAGTTCAAACGTGTTTAGCCCAAAACTCAACCACAACAACTCCGCGCAAGATGAAGGTGGGCCATTGTTTATAAGCCTATAAGCTAATATTGTGATAATGCTATGTACATATTTTTCACCGATCTATTGATTAGTAGGGCAATATTGTACTACTTACTGACTGCAAAGTAGTGTGCTGTAAGCTGGGCCCTATTTTATATAGCTGACAATCCGACATATATGTCAAAAAATGACAAAGTCGCGCCTAGGCTGTTTTATGAACGTGACATATAGGTATGTCAAAAAGCGACAGGTAAAATCTTAACATGATTGTCGTCTAATAATGCGTTTTATGAAAATCAACATATGTCAAAAAACTACAGTCGAATTATTTCGCGACAGAGGGAACGCTCCTGTCAGACTTGTCGGACAATTCTACATAAATGTCATGACGTCTTGACAATTGTGTGTTTTTATAAAAGTTTTATAAAGCAGATTTGACAAGATTTTCACGACAAATTGTCACCTGTCACTAATAAAGTTTCATGAAACAGAGATACGTCGGATTTTCGCGACAATTCGACATATTTGTGAATTTTCCACCATGACAATTATGTCACCTGTCAGCTTCAAAAAACAGAAAAAAATTACAATTGTCACTTTATGACATATGTCGACTTGTCGGATTGGCTTCATAAAACAGGGCCCTGGTGGTAACATATCAGCGATTCCTCCATAGAGGTCATCAAGTTCCGATAGTGGGTATGAAATAAGCATAACTACTCATGATTACAATGTTTTAGTTACATACATTGTGTAAATGTTCTATAGAACATGCGAATATGCGATACTAATTAATATTTTAAAAACTTTTTGGATTAAAAAATATTTTTCATTACTCATACTCTGAAAGTAGGTCTGAAGTTGCCTGAGGAGCGGGTTGAAAGTAATACTTTTCAGCCCTAGGGAGAATCGTTTTCAACTGACAGCTGTCAAATTATTTTAAAAAAATGGTTCATTTTTCTATTGAACCAAGTTCCAACTTTCTATACAGCCACGATGTAAAATTGAAATAACATAAAGTTAAGTATTAATTAAAGAATATATATATTTTAAATATCTTTATTATAATTAAGTTTCAACTATTTCTTTAAAATAACATAGATTTGGGAAAAATATTTACCATTTTTCGATGATGAAAATGAAAAATAGGTATTGGCTGAATAGCTGGCCGGCCACAGAAAAAAAAAAGCAAAATAGGTGGGAAAGCGGCAATAGGGTAGATGATACCATAAAACAATAATTCCAAGACACCTTTCTCTAAAAAAACACTTTATTTTGGGCCTGAATACCCGATTTATTTTCAATTAATTGCCAAATTCGATTTTTAGTTACTTTGAAATCAATAAATAGTCAAGTCATTGAGTTGAATAAACAGTGACGTCACAGTAGGCTATTGCCATACAAAGTCTATTATAGAACCGCGTTTTGACAGCTCTTAAAAAGTATCTCAATTGATTGGTGTGTCATCTACCCCATTCGAATTCCGATCTTCATTAGTTTTTTCAAGTTGTATGTTTTTTTTTTACTTTCCTTGTATTCGTAATGAAAAGCACAGTGTTTACCTCGGGTTAAAGACTTATTTAGTCCCTCGAACTATTAGCGCCCTCGCTTCGCTCGGGCACCAAACCCCGTCTCGGGACTAAATAAGTTACTTTCACCCCTAGGGTAACAATGTACTATTTAATCACACCTCGAAAGATACGTGATACAAAAGCGTTACGATGGTCTGTCTTAAAGATAAAGATAATTTTATTTGTTGAAACATGCGTATTACATACATGAAAATTAAGCATGCAGGATGACACAATATGAATATTTTGTACGACGTACATGTTTCACCCGTAAGGCGTACAAATTTATAAAATTTACAAAATAAATAACTCTTGTCTTGTTACTGACATAGTGATTTTATACCCTTTAATTAAAGGGTATAAACTGTGAGACCTTAAACTAGTCGAAAATTGGAGGTATTCCATGAAGCACACCCAAACGAAGCACACCCAGACGAAGCACACCTAAATTATTCCACTTAGCACACCCGTAGGTGGGCTTCAAATAAAAATTTAAAATAATTAATATCCTATTCCACGATCCACACCTACGAATATAATTTCTTAATCCCCGCACTATGCGAGTGATATTCGTAGGTGTGCTTCGTGGAATAGGAAATTAATTATTTAAAATTTTTATTTGAAGCCCACCCACGGGTGTGCTAAGTGGAATACTTTAGGTGTGCTTCGTCTGGGTGTGCATCGTTTGGGTGTGCTTCATGGAATACCTCGAAAATTGGTGTTGGTGCATTATTCTGTATAAGCTAGAGACAGTTCTGCCTGAAGAGGAGTATTTCATTCAACTGCCTATTGGGCTACCGTGCTGGTATCCATTCCTACTTAAAAGTCACAAACATGATGTGTTAATACTCACACTATTAGAAGCACTCCTTGTTGGTCGGTGGTAGCGCACTTTCTTGAGGTAGACGGTGTAGATGGCGCCGTCGACGCGCTCCTCGCCCCACAACCGCCATGTCGGCTGCTGGAACACACCACGAACAGGTCAACATAATAGTTCAACACCAACATTTACTTACTTACAACATACACACAGTTCTGAGCATCCTACATCATCATGGTGGTTCAAGATAGCAAGATAACTAATTCCACTAATATTGTCTGCTTCGGCGAAGGTATCGACCGACACAAGTGATGAGTGCATAAAGTTCTTCAGAACCCAGTATTTACAGGTAGAAGACATTATTTGTTTATCACGTCAAATGCATATAACACGTATTGAACTTATGCGTAGGTACACACTTACAGCTTCAAGTTATACCTAGCTAGTTTGGTCATGTACGTATTGGGTGCATTACAACAAAGTGTTCAGCTGTAAAGATAAGGCATGTTGTCATAATAGTGTTATTGTCTGTAGGTTAGGTATGTGATGTTGGTAACAGCGAGTGCTTACATAATCATCGTCTAGGTTGCGAGCGAACAGCGCGGGCTCGGCCTTACTGACGCCGCAGATCCTCCACATGTCCCATGTCCGCGACGTCACGCGACGTCACTCCAGCTGAGCGCCTCCCGCATCACGCTCACTTTCACTACCTACTGCACAGTGCACACCGCGCCGCTACAATACGTCCACATGCAAATCCAGTAATCCAGTAATTGGATCTATCAGTGGCAAGAGGCGCGCGAGTATGCGCACCGCGCGGACGTGCGTGACGCGGAGAAATCGAAGCGGACGTCGACAGCGGCACACTTGTCCACCTCGGCAACACTCGGCATCCGGCTCCAGAGCCGAGCTACGCAACTTTTAATAGATTCACGCAATTAAGCTCCACTGTCACCTCTTAATCACTGGCATCACTCGTTAAATGATCCGAAACGAACTCTCCCTCGATAACAACAAGTTTTCTACTATTAAGTACAGCGTTAAAGTCTAATAAACTGTGTAATTAGCGTCACATTTTACTACGTTGATATTACGAAATCATGAATTTGCATATTACATGGAGAACGCATAACTAACACAATCTATAAAAAAACTTTCACACATTTAATATTGATAATGTTACCTCCTGCCTTCTACTGGATTTTGAAAATGAATTATGTAACAGTACGATACACGTAACAACCACAATCAATTATAGAAATAATAATAAAAAGTTAGCAAAATATGTAATGTATGAGAAACGCTGGCGCTGCAGCGCGGGCGCACTACGACTGCTCTCTTCGTGGAGAGATCGCGTGAAAAACTCCGATAGAGCACGTCAGTGACGCGTCCACGCCGCCGCGCCAGCGCCCCTGTACCAGGTGTTAAGTGTTAGTGGCTTCATAACACGACAATTACACGTGCCGACACATGTGTGAGTCGAATCAAACAAGCTTAAATATACGCAAGCAACATGACCTCTTGTTATTATGATCCCATTAGCACTAACAGGTATACCCGCGCATCCAAAAGGTTTATCTACTAATATAACTCTCAGCACCTAATTGTTTATGAAATTTTTCAGTACAACTGGTGGACAAACTGGATTGAAAAAAATACTACCTTATTCTGCGTACCATAAGTATCAACTATCACAGGCTTACCCGGTTTTGCGGTCTCATCAAAAATAGATTTCACCGCAGATAAGGTTAATATTTACTGAAATTGCGTACCGAGCGTTTTCTCTAAGGTCATACATTACATTACATTCGCACTGTATAGTTTCAGCCTTTTTTACCTAGAGTTAGCTGTAAATAAGACACTGAAGTAGTCAAATAACGCAATTTCTTAAGCTTCCGACATTCAGGACACGTCCCGACACGGGCACAACGAATTATAAGAGATTCATACGCTAACCTACCACGAACCGCTGAACTGAACCTTTCAGAATAAGTGCCCACGTGTGTTTGTAGACTTTTTGACCCAGGCGAACAAGCAGAATAGTATACATACATAGGTACATATATAGTAATATTGATTATCATTGCACCAAGAGTGTGAAGTTGCTATTCAATTGACGGCAAGAACTACTCTTACCTTATGTTTTACATTACATATCTCATAGTTGCGCTTATGTTCGAGATTTCTGATTCTAAAACATATAATTTAGTCCGCCTTTGTACAGTTTTTTTACTTGTGTCATCATCGGCCTAGCCTTTTCCCAACTATGTTGGGGTCGGCTTCCAGTCTCACCGGATGCAGCTGAATACCAGTATTTTACATGGAGCGACTGCCTATCTGACCTCCACAACCCAGTTAGTACTGGGTAATACGATACCCCTTGGTAAGACTGGTTGTCAGTTTTTTTGGGTCACTGACTACCTGTAACGACTGTCAAAGATCTACAAATGACAGCCGGGACCAACGGCTTAACGTGCTTTCCGAGGCACGGAGGAAACCCGGTATGTAATGGGTGGTCACCCATCCACAGACCAACCTAGGCAAGCACGGCTTAACCTAAAGATCGACCCGAGCGGCTGTTACTATTTAGCCACGGGCTCCTCAAAAAAAAAAAACAAAAATTAATAAATTTTATTCAAAGTTAAAATTGGTACAATACAACATAACTCTTAAGAAAATAATAATGTAGGTATAACAAAGTACGATGCCTGTACTAAAATAAACCTGTATACGTATTGCCACATGCCACAGGCGGCATTTTTCTAATAATTACTATTTGCCTTGGACACTAGATTACTTTTCTAACAATATTTAACATAAGATTTTTTTATAGTAGTGAAATAAATGGCAACATATTGACATTGCGTTGGCCTTGGAACATCTAAATTAGATCCTGAATACTATAACCTGGCCACAAAACATTACCTACAGTAAATTCAGGAATAAAATGCGATTTTTAACTAGCGATTTGGAACTATTTCCCATTTCTATATTGTGTAGGCAAGCATTTTCACATCCTTCAGGAAAATAACAACGATATTGTCCAAGTAATGTGTCCAAGTATCAAACATTAAATATCTCAACTACAAATATACTTTGTATATTTTTCCCGTAAGCAATTCTAACTAGTTTGATGCCGCCGCTTAATTCTTAAACCAACATTTACCAATCGATAACATCTCTTAAAAGTAAACTGTTTACGGGCAAACATAAGCGTTTTTGTAAAAAAGTAAATAATGTTTATCGCAATTGGTCGAAATGAGTTGTGAGTCGTGAAGCGATATGCTCGCGCGCACCCAATGAAGCGATTAATAACTTGCCTGCTCAACTACGAAGTTGTTGCGATCATTGAAAATTGAAATGAACACCTACAACACATTATGTTGTACATTTATACACATATCACTTTTTGTGAGCTATGTAAGTAGAGTTATAAAGGAGACTTCAAACGTAAACAAAGTAGTTTTTCTGGTGTGTTCATCATCATCATCATCATCCACAGCCCGAACTCACCCACTGCTGGGTATAGGCCTCTCTTTTCTTTTTCTCCACGTTCCTGAGGCCCTACTCTCTAACGTCCGTCCGTCCGTCCGTCTCTACCCGTCTCTCTCGCGCACGTCTGCAGATGAATGCGAGTGAGAGAGACGGATAGAGACGGATGGACGGACGGACGTTAGAGAGTAGGGCCCCTGTGCCAGCCTCGTTTATGTGAGAAAAAACTTGATGAGGCTGGCACAGGATCGTGGTGTGTTACATAAGCAATATTTTGTTTGAAAAATTCAACGTCTAAAGTTTCAAACTATTCCAGCTTAACATTAACTTCCCTTAATCGTCCATCCGGAGCCCGAGTTTTCCAAACACGCGAAGGTTCGATGAGCTCCACTTATGCTAACTAAGCACTACTTAGGCTCAGCTAGCTACTTGGCTAGCCAACAAATATTGTGTAATATTCTCTAAAATTATGGATAACTTTCTTATAAACCTCAGCTCCAGTAGTGAGGAAAATTAGCAAGCGAGACAGGCAATTACGACTGAAATGCAATTCCAAAACACAGCAACAAGATAAGTACAAATTGTGCGGTTTTACGAGAGTTGACAACGCGCCAGTAGCCCAGCCGGCGCCGGCTAACCTCTCATGACCTTTCTTTCCCAATGTAACAATATACTACGAACCTACTCATATTTTTGATGGTTATCTCCTGAATAAACAATTTTCCTAGACGGTAATCCTTTCACAAACAATCTCTTTTCGTCCCGACGACGTTCTAAATTAAATTGGGTCTCCGTGATATTGGTAAGGAAAATCTTATTGAAATTCAGTGATGGCCAAATTACAAACATGATATTGATCGCACAGATTCTGCCGGTCTTCTGAACCGTTGTTTAAATAACAATTGATGTTCGGATAAACGAACACACGAGCACGTATTTATTGATCAATTCTTTGTAGAACGTTCTAGCGATCGATGAGAGCAACAATGCTCAATTGATTTCGTAGATTGCTGTCCCACACATTTAACCATCTGGAGCCCTTCACAAATGCGAAATCGCTTGAAAAATCTCTCACGGCTAAACATTGGACCCTTCTAACAAAACCTTTTAAGGATACGACAAAGAATTTGGGACTCAAGCCGAATTACGTCAATTCAATCCGATTGTTATTTCTACTCTACAGACTTACGAAACCCTAGAAAATAAAATAAAATCTTTTACATGTGAAACAGAATAGTAAGACGGGTTTCATCGAAATTAATATTCAAGGTAAAAGTGTAATTGCAAAGTTCAAATTACAGTGAAGAACCAGCACGCTATCTACTGCGGGATGTCAAGGCATTTCATTTACTGCGCAGTCATTGTGATGAATAGTCGGCACCCGATGTATCTAACACTACGACGAATGTTGTAATTATTGTGAATCGTATATAGGAATATAGGTCGCTGGGTAGACGTCGATTTTATTCTAGTTTAACCTGTAGTAGAGTTGTTAGAAAGTTAGCGCTAAGTGCTAATATCGATCGCGCATGCAATTTACAGCAAGGTAGACTATATATAGCAGGTGATTCAAGTCGGGTGACTTCCTTGCCACCCCGTGTGCCTCCCCAGTCCCTAGCACCATGCTAGCCCAATTACCGCCAACTGTCAGCCTGCGCTGTCATACTGAAATAATTGGCCTTATCAAAATGAATATTGGAATTTTCTCTTCAGGGAATAAACTGCCTACTGACTACAGTAGGCAGTTCATTCCCTGAAGAGAAAACTGCTACTGCTACATACTAGGGAGGTTACTAAACCTCGCTAGTATATACTTTGAATAACTTCGTAGAGGATTAGGTCAGAGGTCCTGACTGACAGCCGGACAATATTCTTATTGGACTTTTTACTTTGCGCGCCTCCATAATCCGCCGTAGGGAAGTATTATTATAGTTTCAAATTACTTAACAAATTGTCTTTTTAAATAATCAAATTAATTTACGCCCCTAATCAGTGATTGAAAAAAAAAAAATGTTTGCTACGAATTTCGTAGACCTGCTACGAAAAATATACTTTCTCAGAACATACGAACAAAATCAATATTTCTGAGAATAACGAAGCGACTGTCGATTATCTCATAACATTGGCATCTCCCACTCACCTGTATCAGTTTGATAAGATTATTGACCTCGAGAAAGTATCTACTAACAAGCTGAAGATATTTGTATCTCGCTACGTTTATGACGTAGGTTGTTATGTGAACGCAATAAAACGTGAAGAGGCTGGGATGGTAATAGGCGTCGGAGTCTGAAATAGACGGCAGTTGGAGCGGACAGCAGACGTGCGGGGCGAGTGGTGCTCCCTAAGCTGTGACGCACTCCCACTGACTCCCGCTGTCCCACACCATAGCCTGGCTCCGATATAATGAAGTGACGTCTGCAACCCATCCACATACATACGACTAACCACACTGAGATATTTTTACACATTTATGAATATCGATTTATGAATAATTGAACACTTATGAACGTGTCAATAAAGGTTGAACGTTACTCATTATCTTGGTAGCCTTTTCCTGACTATGTTGTATGAAATTCTGGTATTTTTCAAATGGTTCGACTGTCAATCTGTCCTCTGAACGTTATTATAGGTAAATTCTGTAGGGTTTTGGTATCGTACCTACCTATAAAAAAAATTCGTCGAGTGAAAAGGCCATTTATGCTACTAATCCATTTACTTATCGAAGAGTTCAAGAGCTCATTCGCACCGTCCTCCCACGCAAACGTACAACACTTTGACACGTTCGCGCCCTCTCACCACCTTTCAATAAACCCAAGAGTGCACTCACTCTGATTCACAGCCCCTACATACCTACTGCTCTTTAGCTTGATCAACGTTGACATTTCCTATTATTTTCCTTTAATATTTTGACAACGTCAGACTTTGCTCAAAATGAAAATGAACTAACCTCAAACTTTAATATTAATAACTTTAATTGATCGGCCAAATACCTAGGAAATAGAAGTAGGTAGCTAAAAGGCAATGTTCTACTTATAACTTGAGCTTCTTAAAAAACATTGAACCGTGTCTTCGGGCAAAAAGTGGTAGTTGCTTATTAGAAAACTGTTGTTAAACAAAGGACAGCGGTGGAGTCGGAGGGCATTGTGCGACGCGGGGCAGCCGCGTGGCATGACGGACGCGCTTGGCCGACGGCGCGCCCTGGCCGCGACTGATGCTACCCGGAACAAACACCCACCACTATTGGGCAAGGCGATGCCATCGTTGACAACCTTATGCAATCTACATACATCGCACTTAACTTTCGAACTTGGCTCCGAGGAGGTTTCCGGCGACTGGGACCGCAATTAACTGGGACCGCGGTCCCAGTCGCCGGATCCGTAAAAAATAAATATTTTTCTTCCAGCGACTGGGACCACTCATAGATAACTTAAAAAAATCTATTATTCAAGCCAAAATTAGTACAGTCAATTGACTGTACTAATTTTGGCTTGAATAATAGATTTTAAACCTCGCTCCGAGTACCCGACGTTACATGACTATTTATTTGAATGCCGCAAGAAACATCCCTCTGCGATCTGCAAGCAAAAGCTGACACCGATGTAAAGAAATGTCGGTCATTCCTTTTGCATCGTACGCCACGGCTTTAGAGAGGCGGCTCATAAAGGCGAGTACTCGCACCATTCCTTATTTGAAAAACAACACCGCACACATTTTCTTACTTTCCACGCTCGTCTCGACGTAAACACCACAGTTTACATACTAAGCAGTAAGAAGCCACTGCTTTTATGGTGAAATCTTACAAGAAACATTTCAAGCACGTACTTTGAACAGGCTCTCTCTACGTTTATGTCAATTTTATTCAAATAACATAAAAGAACATTCATTTAATTGAATCTCGAAAACTAAGTACATACTCACTACTCAGCCGTCCTGAACGTAATGATGTAACCTCGATCGTGTATGAATGGTAATCAAAATTACACTAGCCATGCATGAGGACTCAACCTTTTTATAATCGCGCGTCCATCACAATCAGAATACAAATACGCAGTACTTCACGATTAAATTGTACAATTATCGCGGTTGTTAGCTAATTTCAAAACTGCGACTCGCATTAAAATGGAGAACATTAACTAAGATCAAAAGACTCATCGCAAAAGTAAGCAAGTCTCGAGTTCGTCGGCACCTCTGCAATCGATACGTATCGAGCATCGGACCGAATAGTCACGGTGACAACGACCTCCGACCACCTCAGACACTGGGTGACCCACTGCTTACAATAGCATGCAATACACAGTGATTAGCAACCGATTAATTCACTTAACAGCTTGCTGAAATTCAAGTGGATACATACAGACCGTAACGTTGATAATGAAACTAAGAGTAAGATCACAGACTGTCAGCCAGAGATCACAATCGGCCGTGAATCCGAAGGATTTTGAAGAAAAATCCTAATCCATTTCAAGAAATTTGCTGTTGACATCGTGACTGTGAGTGACGCAATGATTGTTGTTATATTGTCAACATGAATAGCACTGCCATTGTATTTGCCAGCAAGTGTGTTACGCGATCACCCCGCTGTATCTTGGAAAAACTCGTCAAATTCAGCTCAGATTCTAAAAATGAAACCACTGAAGGATAGCCACACAAGCCAACAAAAAAAAACACTATGTTGTTGTATAACTTGTAAAAGTGACAAAGGCACGCAATTAGAAGCCAGGTGGCTGTTAGTTGGAACAGAAGCATCCTCCATACATGAAGCACTATGCTGACCTATTTTAGTTTGTTGACTCTTGCTGCTGCCTCAGGAAATAGCACTCGGCATCCTGTTACATAGATAGATTACAACACGATAGCATTGTGAGGATATCCATCCGAATGCAATTAGGATTTATTGAAAATCTAATAATATAGAGATAAAGGGACATGGTAAACATGATAAGCAAAATTTCCGGGGAAATTCCTATGTAGGCCATTTCATTTCTTCGTAATCGCGTTATAGAAATGTGTCAATATTTGATATTGCAAAAAATTCATAATGACGTGTTCATTAATCATTACTGATCGTTGCTTGTCTAACTAACGTTTGGGATTTCAGCCGACTTGTTTACCAATCAAACATTTTATGCTTCAGAAATATGTCCAACGGAGGTTTTAGAGAACAGTATAATAACAGCCGCTCGGGTCGATCTTTAGGTTAAGCCGTGCTTGCCTAGGTTGGTCTGTGTATGGGTGATGACCACCCATTACATACTGAGTTGCCTCCGTGCCTCGGCAAGCACGTTAAGCAGTTGGTCCCGGCTGTCATTTGTGATCTTTGACAGTCGCTACAGGTAGTCAGTGGCCCAAAAAGTCTGACAACCAGTCTTACCAAGGGGTATCGTGTTACCCAGTACTAACTGAGTTGTGGAGGTCAGATTGGCAGTCGCTCCATGTAAAATACTGGTATTTAGCTGCATCCGGTTAGACTGGGAGCCGACCCCAACATAGTTGGGAAAAGGCTACGCAGATGATGGAGGATTTAGAGAATAGTTGTGTTAGGGAACATACCTACCTACATAATGTTGGCAGTGAGACATCTTAGTATCCATGCACTTATTGGTAAAATGTAGGTACAGGTAGGATGGCTAAATGATTGTAGGATATTGACAAAATAAATTACTTCGCGTGGTGACCAATGTTGACATGAACAACCAACTTAATACCCCTATGTTACCAAAAACACATTAGTTAAGGTTTACTTATTTCATTAGGTACAACCCAGTTTTGATATGATTCAAAGAAAGGCAATGTTGCTTAAATATGGAGTTTTTATAGTTATTATAATTTTTCCACAAAATTCTACGAAGTGGTAGAATGACTTGATACAGTGTATACCTATTATAACGCGATCACCATTGTACGTCCACCACAAACGATTCGTCACTTACGAAGTTATGATTCATACGAATTCGCAGCTGAAGTACTTGTGCTACAAACAAGTCAGTCACAACGCTCTTGTTCAGACAATTATCGCCTCACTAAACAAATAGGTACAAGAAAATTCGAGCTTTGGAACCTTACAGGTTACTACTTGGCCAAAATAATTCATACCTCAAAATAAGATCACTTGTTTTATTCAAATGTTTCGAGTTCACAAAGTGACAAAGGTGCTCTTATCTCAAGAACGTCCTTCAAGTCGCATTTGTGAGCCCGAGGCCCACCCCATGACCTATTTCGGCCCACGTCCTGGTTCTTCATTTATAATAACAGATTATTGCCCCCTACGACCAGGTAGATGTAATGTGCCTACTAACTTTCAGAAATACGCATATAAATGATAAAATGACATTTCCAGCAAGACTTGCAGGCTTATTTATAGCCAGAGAAATAAAATGACTTTTTTATCACTTTCCAAAAAAAATGGGTATTAGGTGAACGGAGTAGAAGCTTATGGCGTTCCTAATTTTTTTTTCTGTTTTCCACAGCTTAGAAAAAAATTGATATATCATCAAAAACCGCTACAAATTTCAAGTAAACTTTTCATATTAGAACAAAGAAAGAGAAATTTTGAAAAAATAAATAACAAATATCAAATTTCAAATCGAAAAAAAAACGAATCGAATCGATTTCGACATTTCTTATGATTTGAATTTGGTTTTTTTTTTTTCTTTTTTGAAAAAAAAACAAAGTATGTCATTTGCTACTACTCCGTTTACCTATTATACCCATTTTTTTTGGAAAGTGATGAAAAAGTCACCTGTATACGTATAGTAATTCTTCGTCTAACTCACTACAAATAAAGTTTATTGTAAGGTATTTGCTTTACCTACATTTAAGTAAAGACAGGTTTTAGATTTAAAAAGAGTTATAAAATTCCTATTAAATAACGTTCATGAAACTGAGCGGATAGCACACGCCCTGTTAATAGAAACATTCCATGAATATTCACAAGTTAAAGGTAAAACGCTTTTAATATGTAGCTGTAGGGTAGGCTTTTAGGTAGATACAGCTTTTCAGGTAGTAAATATTTACCAAATAGCTGCTTGCTTGTATCCAGGGCCCGCATAGCAGCCTGCCGCATTCTCGAGCGCAAACCGCGTGCATTCCTATGCGCGTGCGCCGGCTGACGCTCACATAACTCAAGCCTTGACCTGCATTGCTAACGAAGCCTGCAGACGTACCCGATAAGACGATTCACTGACACCGATTGCAAAATTAACTTAACTTTTAAACACTGTTGCTATTGCATTCTCTTGTAGTTAACACAGATGCAAACTGCGAAATAATTATGACGCAGAATGAAAAAATCTTAAAAAATTGACCGTAATCACTAGTTTTCGACCGACTTCCCAAGGAAGTAAGTATTTACTGAAAAGCGTTCAGATTCGTAATAGCATGAATCAAGAATCTAAACACCAATGACGTCAGTACATGGTAACGCATACAAAATCAATAAATCATCTGTCTACAAATTCTACTCAGCAAAACCGGCTTACTAGCTCATTGAATCTTAGCGTAAACTTATAATAACATGTCAATTTTCCGCTTTACGTTTTTGGATATTATAACAATGATGGGTTTTCTGATTTTACTTAACTACATGAATGCGAAGGACTAAGATAAAGTAGACGATACAAACAATACATAGGTGCCTATACTTATGTAATGGTACATTGCGTTGATATGGTTCATTCACAGATATGTGCAAATTGACAACTCTTTTTTAGAACGTTGCAGTGACGTAGTCTATGGCTATCAAATAAACAAAATAATCAATCTGCTCACTTGAACCCCAGACTCCTAAATATATGAATATTGTTTCATCATCATCTTTAAGTTGTTAGTTATAAACACTTCTGAATTGCAGATAATGACTGGTAATAACTGGTTCATTTCGACAAAGTGATGAGGAAAAAAAACATGAGATAACTACCTATAGGAAAGCTTTGGTTGATAACAAAAGAGAAGATCATTGCCTTGGTTTATAAACGCACTCTTCTATTCTCCAGAGAATTTAAATTATTTTCATTTAGGTAACGGTATTAAATGCCTAAATGTATAATTTTTTTCCATCAACACGGTGTATGTATTACATTTACATATTTATATTGGTACAATGAATGAGTCAACGAACGGCTGAAGATCGTTGTTTTGTCATGCAAATAACATAGAAACCATTGATTCATCCACTAAGATGATTGTAACAAATATCAATATCCGGTGTGTAATACCTATATCCTGAGGTATCCTTGTGACATATCAATAAAACGAAAAGTCTACATGAAGCTGATTTAGAAGGAGTGACTCGTGTTCTCAGAATTTGAATCCCTCGGTGCATCACTTATTTTACATTTTGTTTTTTGATCAAATATATCCGACTTCAACCGAACTCCTAATATGTATTACTACCGCACTATCTGAATAAATAATTCATAAACAGATAACAGAATCTGCAATTAAAATCTCAAAGTCAGATGTTTAGCAATTTGAAAATACTGACGATGAAAATATTAATCAACTTGATGCTTCTGTTTTCAGGAATACCAAAGTGATTATACGCCATGTTCTGGTCAATGTGTGTAGCATGTCATGGGGCCCATGCATGAATGTACCTGTACATGAAGTCCTTGAACAAAACTTACTTTGACATACCACCGCGTTTGTGACTTTCGGTGCCTGGTCCGACGTCGCTCGCAGCTTCGCTCAGCGCGCGCCGGCGAACGCAGCGCGTGGCACTGCGCCGCCAGCGCCTTGGTGCGCTCGGCCAGCGAGTGGCGCAGGTCGCTCCCCACACCCCCCACACACCCCCGCACCAGCATCTCAACCGACCTCCACTTGCTCCACCGATATACTGGCGTCATCTAAGATATCACTCATCGCGACTCCTTCACACTACTCCGCCAGTTTGTGCTGCAGCGGTGCCTAACAAAAAGATATTGCTATTGTAAACTCTGGATTTATCAATTCAAACCCAATTCAACTAAACGGTTATGTAATTAATGCCAAGATAAGATGTCAACTGTGTAGTCATCAATATTTACTGAGATAATATGTAAACTTCCGCTCTCAACAATTAGTTTCTATAGCTAAAAATAAATTGATCGCAACTGTATTAGATTAGATGAACGAGACGAAGCATCAAGGTCTAGGTCGGAAGATAAGGTCGCGCAAGCAACAAGCTATTTATTTATCATTTGATAGGAGTAAACTGAGCGCATTCTGCCGGGCCGGCCGGCCGGCCGGGCGACGATTTGTGATCACAAACATGTGTCATTGTGTATTTTCATTGAATGATTAAAATCCCGTTTCAAGCGGGGATAAACAATTTGTACTCGTTACAAGACGTAAAGTAACAAAAACATAAACTCTGCAATAATGTCCTGTTTTATCAGTTCTTTGTACACGGGAATGATTCATGTTCTCTGTAAGCGAAACAAACAAAACTGAGTACAACCGATTAAATGATTGAAATGAGCTGTTATTGTGGGAAAGGTGCGACTTGAACGCTCGGAGACAGATATAGGACATTGTTCTTTGTGGACATCGTGATTGTCCCGCCCGCGCAGACATCCACTGGTTCGTGTTGTGACCGATATTTGTATGCACTGTTACATAACAGTGTGCGTATTTTCAATTACTTGGTTACTTCACGCAATTACCGAAAATTACAATACTTATACTTATTAGTACAAGATTTATTCAAAAGTAATCTTGATTAATTTTTCTGAAAATAGAGAAATAAATTTACGAGTTACTTATTACATAAAACTTCACTTATTTCGCTTTACCTTCACACTAACTGACTGTACTGTATGTACTGTGTGTATGTACTGTATCATACATAACTGTGATTTATTGTACCACAACCTATGAAAATCGATTGACTTGTTCCAGTCGGTAGGAATTAGATAAAGACTGATAACGGCACTAAGTAAGCACATTTGTTTAAGATATCAGTAAATTCTTCAATGATTTGATTGTAACTGTAAAAATCAATTTACTTCTAAATAATCCGACTATGGTATACGTACAGTCGAGGACTTGAAAACTCGTCTCGACTTGGAATTGATGAGCCACTTGCCACTGTTCGTATTTTAGCCGTATAATGCAAATTGGGTTTAGTCTGTAATATACGTACTCGTGAATGTAAAAAAGTGCAAAATTGGAAATTAGTCTATATCTATACTAATATTATAAAGAGGTAACATTTGTTTGTAATTTTGTAAGTTTGTATGTAGGGGGTAATCTCCGGAAGTAATGAACCATTTTTAAAAATTGTTTCACTGGTAGAAAGCTACATTATTCGTGAGTGCTATAGGCTATATTTTATTCACGTACTCCCACGGGAACGGGAACTACGCGGGTGAAACCGCGGGACGTCAGCTAGTAAATAATAAATAAATAATAATAATAAATAGTGAAAGTGGCTTATCGATTAAAGTCCCCGACTCTACATATGTAGTAAACCCGGGATCAAGTTTAAAACAATAGCTTCTCTGGAATGATTTCCAGTTTCCAGAAAAACAAATCCTCTAACTAGGCGTCGTTAATCTCGATGATCGGTAGCTTTGATAGTCGAGTTTCCACAGGAACCATTCATTTACCCAGAATCGACTTTCCATAAATAGAAATGGTAAAAGATCAGCCGACTTTCATTTCAGTGGAATATCGTGGAAACATTACTGCAATATGGCATCCATGTAAATATATTAATGCATTTGCAGAGTGTAAGCGTTGACAATGCGTAGACCCTGCGTAGGCCTAGACTAGTTCTTGCATAGGCCTTGCGTAGGCCTTGCGTAGACGGCGTTTTAACCGCTTTAGTTTGGATACTACGACAGGTTCAATATTAGCTCAATTTTTATTTGTATATTTTTTATTTCCCAATCATTTCCGTCATTTTCTGATAACGCAAGGTACGAAAACATTGCAGAGTTAAAGTATTATATTTTGCATTATATTTTTATTGTAAAAACACGATCTGTTCTGAATAACTAGATACGAGATTGCCAGTTGAGTAGTTTAGCCGTAGTACACATTCATGTCTGTAGAGTAGGTCGATATCTGACGAGGAAATTGGATAATTGAGGAAGGGAGCGGCCGCCGCGCCGAGAACTAGGTACACTCGATATGTTAACGTCTTTTTACTATGGATATCACGTGTTGCACAATAACATCGCTGCTACTTTGGAATTTTTTTAAAGCCGGATACAGTTACAACAAGTTTAAACGACTTGTTCAGTGCTAGGACCACGGATAAGAAAAACAAGTTCATTCGCTGATTTTCCCTATGCCGTAACTAGGATTCTCTTGTGTTTATATCCTCGATAGTGTATAAAACGCCAAGACTGGCCAGAGTACTTTAAAATACTAAGTATCCTTTTAATCTAAATAGTGATTTCAACATGCATAAATACGTTAAAAATGCGATAAATTGCGACAGAACTAGTGGTTCGCGACAGAACGTATTCTGAGGAAATGTGGAGAACTGAGCAGCGGTGGCGCAGTGGTGGCGGCCCACACTTACGAACAGTAAGTTGTGGGTTCGAACCCAGGCAGGCGCATTACTTTGTGTAATTTATTTCATCACCGCTGCTCTCAAAACGGTGAAGGAAAACATCGTGAGGAAACCGGCATATCTTAGAACCAAAAAATTCGAAGACATGTGACATCTACCAATCCGCACTGGGCCCGCGTGGTGGATTATAGCCCATTCCCTCACATAGAGAGGAGGCCTGTGTCCCAGCAGTGGGAACATTAATAGGCTGATGATGATGATGTGGAGAACTCCTTACCAGGTCAGTGTGAGTGTATTTTAAGATATCTCGCTCGTAAACTAGCGCTAATTAATTGCTGCTAAGCTTGAATCGTTTCTTATAATTTTATTATGTTTATCAAAGATAAAGCTGACTTAAATAATTATTAAGTAATAGCATGAATCTAATTACGATTTACTGAGGACGTTAGTCATTTCAGATAAAATTTATGGAGATATTTGTAAATTAGTGAGTTTTTTTTAATCAAGCAGCCTAGTAACCAATTTTTCTTCAAAAGTTGAGCATCCAACATTAAAGCATAATCTATACTAATATTACTAATATTATAAAGAGGTAACATTTGTTTGTAAGTTTGTATGTAGGGGGTAATCTCCGGAAGTAATGAACCGATTTCAAAAATTCTTTCACCATTAGAAAGCTACACTATTCGTGAGTGCTATAGGCTATATTTTATTCCCGTACTCCCACGGGAACGGGAACTACGCGGGTGAAACCGCGGGACGTCAGCTATGTATAACAACTTTTTAAAGGACCAGTGAGCACAAGCCGTGCCTACGCCAGGTGGTATTCCATATTTAGTTAATGCCCCGAAATTTCGCCCTTAAGCTTTTGAATACGAGTACCGAAGTCGAGTGGAAATGACAGGTGGTCGACAACGGTCGTCAGGTGCACACCGTGCATCGTACAAAAAACCGAAAAGGTTTTTAAAATCCTACCTGGCTTCCATACGTCCCTTACTAATTTATTCATCTGCTCATATGAATCGCGATTTTTTGCCTGTTCGCTTTGTTTATTTACTCATTAACTAGGCAGTAGGCTAGCTTATTATCAGTGAACATGGAGGAATTACGTTACAGCCATAAAGCTAACAAGACCACTGAACGCTGTTTGTCTATGTACTTCAATGCGTTTAGGTTTAGTATTTCACTATAAATTGTTTTCCTAGCCGGCCAGCGTTTCTTGATTATTTACATGATTAGATAAGTAAATCTCTATTAAGGGCCTATACCTACTACCTCAAATGCCTTAGCATGATCCTCCGTTACGCCTAAAATACTGCAGCATTAATTTTGAAATAAATATATGGTAAAGTTGAAGATTAATGTTAGGTCTTATGTTTGGCGAAAACACGATTTCATATAATTTTCTTGATAGAAAAAAATCCCAAAGTTACCTCCAAATCGAACAATAAACTGCTGGTATTCAAACAGTACTTCAAATTAGATCATGAAACTTTGCATACTAACTGAACTAACTATAAAGCAGGTTTTTATTTTTGCAGGAGTTTTTTATTTTTTCCAAATAACGGAAATTTGATTTTATAAAGATTAAAAACCACTCATTTCGCACTATTCGGCCGCAGTGACTGACGTAACAACCGCTTGGTAGTGCAAACTGATTAGAACGTTATTCCAACAGTATTACAAACGAAGTTTGAACCACCACAAATAGAGTTGCTAATCTGAGGTAGTATAGGCTCAACACAAAAAGTTACGTAATAAATAAGTAATACATACAAGTTTAGTACCACATTATTCAGCAGCAACAGCATTTGCATTTATTTAAATTATGGCAGGTACACTACAGGCTCTGTGATAGAGTGGTCATAAGGTTGGAGATTGGATTTCAACTTCTAGATATTCCGGACCTGACATTTTAATAATAATTTTGCAGTCGATATGATCAATGTATTTTTTACTATAAAGGGTGTAAAACACTTCTTAACGAAGCCGAAAGGCACTTGTTCTCCTTGTCATTGCGATATTTTTTTTTGTTCTACACCATACCTGGGAACCTTCTAGTTACGAAGATATTGGGGGTCAAAGTTCCAACTTTTTGACAAGTTTTTTTTTTTTAATACAAGTTTTTAATGTAAGATTTTTACTTTAAACACCTCCACGACCCCCGTACTATACAATCCATACATCAGCACAATGTTTTGAGTGCGTTACATTGAGTTCTACCACAAAACATAATTTTTCACCCCAAAAAAAAAGTCGTTTCCCAGCAATAATTTTGCGCAAAGTTACTTCGTTTGAAGTACAGAATGCTTGGTTGACGGCTTCGTGACGAGGTCTTTTACACCCTGTATATGCAGGTAGCAGGTTGAACAGTAATACATATAAAGTGAAACGTAACTATCAATTCGGTTTGTGCCCTTTTGATCTACATTGTCTACAAGTCAAATTATGAAACATGGTTTTAGGTGTATATTCATATAGATGACAATGTATAATTATAAGAAAAGAATACACATAATAAATACTGCTTATTTAGTATCATGTGTATTCTTTTGGTATCATAGTAATTAATAAAAACATTGAGACATAAAATACGCGCAAAAAGTGTCATGAACCTTAATAACCTCTCATAATGAGTTATATCGTATTTATGACTGATTAATTATGGGTACTTTGTTACCCAGACGAATGAACATCTTTGTACCTTCTCAGGACTCATGGCAGCATTGAGTATTATAATATGTATATATAGGTGGTGCGAAACTCTCAGCTGATGAGACAACTTTATAGTTGACATATAACAACCACTTGAGGTTGAATTACAATAAACCAAGGCCTCTTAACTCTTGGCATTAACTACATACCCGATAACCAGCTAATTGGTATAGCAACTAATTACCATGCAAATTACACTTGAACTTAAAACACGTATAAAAAGACAAAAATGTAATCTCACTGTTCACAATCACATAAATCTTGAGCACACGAGAGATATAAACAAAACTGATAATTTAAAACTTGGGTTCACTGAGAGACACTTCACTGATAGTAATGAGTCGAGATTTTCGGTAATGTTTGGTGTCACTGAATGTAAAGTAAAGCGTGGAACGTTGACAAGTATGGCCTTCCGCACTCGACGCGGGGCGCGCGTCGTCTGAGCCGCGACGCGCGACGAGCCGTATCGCGCGACACCGAGGACTGACGCGGCTAGGAAACCACGCATGTGCAGGATTCTCTCGGGTTTTCCGACAACACGGTACAATCATGACGTAGCGAAGAGCTACGTCATAAAAAAGATAAAGGTATACATTTCCCTATACTAGGTATTCGACCTAAGTAAAAAACTGCAAATGATTGCATTGCTGGATGAGAGTCGCACGGGACCGGTCAATGTGGCGACACTTGGGGGAGCCCTATGTCCAGCAGTGGACGTCTTTTGGCTGAAATGATGATGATGATGATGATTGCATTAACAGAACAGGTGAAGGCGATTACAGGAGCTAAACGCGAGTTTTATAATGCAAAAAAGTATATGATTCACTGCAATAAACAAAACCAGAAAAATATATGATATTCTGCAGGATATATGCTAGTACGATAGTGTTTTGAAAACATAATACAACTACGTAATTTTATTTGATTAAAAAAAATCACGAACTTATCTCTAAAAATTTCTTTTAACGAGTAAAAACCATACTAAAATACAGGCGATCATCCTGATTTTTTGGCAAATAATTCTACAAACAACATACTAGCATCATAGTGTTTTACTTTTTTAGTCCAATCAATAGATTTATTGTAAATCGCAAAAAATCACTGATTTCGCACTATTCGGCCGCAGTGATTGACGTAACAACCACTTTGTAGGGCAAGCTGATTAGAACTTTTTTCTAAAAGTATTTCAAACGAAGTTTGAACCACCACAAATAGAGTTGCTAATTTAGCTCATGTAATCGCCTTAACAGGTAAAATAACAAATAATTCAGATATACCTAATAGGCATTACTAACTCTACACACCCTAACTCTACAAGGTCCAACTTCACAAACTCTACACCTTAGTCAAAATATGTGGCTTGGCCATTGCGCTACATTCACATGGGCGTAAGGGAAAAATGTATCCACTGTTCTACTTTTCTGTTATACAATAGTTCTTGAAGTTACGAAACGACCAAGATATTTATGGATATTTTGACTACGGTGTAGAGTTTGCGAAGTTAGAGGGCGTGTAGAGTTAGAAGCTTGGCTCTACATGAGATCAGATAACTTTTTGACAGTGCGAGTCATTGAACCAGGGGTACAGAAAATTAACCGTGGAACACCTTGGTGAACCAGGGGTACAGAATGATAACCGTGGAACACCTAGGTGAACCAGGGGTACAGAAAGTTAACCGTGGAGCACCTAGGTGAACCAGTTTGGTGTTCCATGGGTCAGAAAGGATATGGTCTGGTCTTGGCGACATTTTACATGAAAATGTTTTTGGTGGGATTACTAATTTACTGGAATTTAATGACTGATTCAAAGTAACTGTAAATTAACTTCGAGTTTAGGTCCAAAGCGTTATTTAGAAAAACGGTGGTTTTGCTTTTGGATGAGGGGTAAAACATAACACAGTGTCGTCATGGGCGGAATCGAATTTTCCAAATTGCCATTACATTACTGCAAAAATTTACTGACTTATCTAAGGATCCTCTAATATATAACGCGAATCTTCTAAACAGCTGAGCCACACACAAGATAACAAAAAAAAGTTTTGGTGGTCCACAAGGTAGCGTTCAAGAGACCTGTAATTTATTTATTTAGACAACAAATGATGACGGTTCATAGTTCGCATTAATTTTATGTCTTGACTAATGATTAAGTAAATGTACGTTAGAATGTAAGAATAGCTTAACATTTGGATGAAAGTATGCAAAATAGGTACACAATAATATCGCCGCGATTCTCTCGCTCGTGGAGGCGGCCCCTAAAGCGAAAAATTGCGTGTCTTGCTTGTGGTGTCAGTGATTATGCGGACACAGTGTATGGTCAACGACTTCGGTCAAAACCGAAAGACTGATCCAAAGACTTCAAAACGCCTGTGCACGATTCTGCTTTGAAGTTCCTTTTACATCGGGGTATCATGTTACATCTTTCTTAAATGATCAGAACATTCTAAAAATGAGAGCTAGACGTAAACTGCACTTGGTGACCCTACTTTTTGGAGTTATCAAGTCTCACTCCCCTTCTTATTTAAATACTCCCCTTTTATCTTTTTTTTTTGGCTGTCGTGGTCTAGGAGCACAGAATTGGTAAGGGATAAAAATTATCTTTTTTTGTTTTTGTTTATAATTAAGAGTCGCAATATTTTGTTTTAGTTGTTATTTGTACAAAATATTTAGAACTATTATATGTGTTTGTTTTTGTTTTCGAACGTATATTATGGCACTCGTGGGCTGCAGCTGAAAATCAACATCGTGTGAGAATTTTGTGTTGCCATCTGGCATTATGCTGTCCTGTTCATTCATTTGTTTATTTTTTATAATTTTTAAGGTGTTTTTGTTTTGAATTCCAAATAAACTCAATTCACTTTTCTTTCTTTCATAAGAATATAATCTCGAAACTTATGGCATTGTTAGTCATTTTCAATTTCATTCGGTTTTTTCTAGATGAAAGTATGACAATCGCATGGTGCTTTAAGCGACGATACCTCAGTTCCGGAAGACATCAGTGGCGGCTCAGTGGTAATGGGCCTAAGTTACGAATTGAGGCGACAGTCGGAGGATTTCAAAGCAGGGAACTAAAGTCATTTATTTCTTCACCACCGCTGTCAAAACGGTGAAGAAGAACGTGAAGAAATATACATGTCCTGGATCTGAAAATTCGAGGATTTGGTATCATCCGCCAAGCTGCACTTAGGTCTCTGTCCTACTAGCCAGACCAAAAGTAGGGACATCTAAATATATAAAAGAAGAAACTGACTGACTGACTGACTGACTGACTGACTGACTGACTGACTGACTGACTCATCTATCAACGCACAGCCCAAACCGCTGGGTCTACAGATTCCAAATTTGGCAAGTAGGTTCCTTATGTGATCTAGGGGTGCACTAAGAAAGGATTTTTCAAAATACACCCCCTAAGGGGGTTAAACGGGGCTCCAAAGTTTGTATGGGGAAACAAGATTAGTTAGACTATTTTATTTGAAACTTCACAGGAGTGCTCCTATTGATAAATGAGTAGAAACGGGTTTCAGGGTTTTTCAGAATTCAACCCCTAAGAGGGGGAAATGGGGTGGCAAAGTATAAAAATCAACGCACAGCCCAAACCGCTAGGTCTACAGATTCCAAATTTGGCAAGTAGGTTCCTTATGTGGTCTAGAGGTGCACTAAGAAAGGATTTTTCAAAATTCACCCCCTAAGGGGGTTAATCGGGGCTCCAAAGTTTGTAACAAGATTAGTTAGACTATTTTATTTGAAACTTCACAGGAGTGCTCCTATTGATAAATGAGTAGAAACGGGTTTCAGGGTTTTTCAGAATTCAACCCCTAAGAGGGGGAAATGGGGTGGCAAAGTATAAAAATCAACGCACAGCCCAAACCGCTAGGTCTACAGATTCCAAATTTGGCAAGTAGGTTCCTTATGTGGTCTAGAGGTGCACTAAGAAAGGATTTTTCAAAATTCACCCCCTAAGGGGGTTAATCGGGGCTCCAAAGTTTGTAACAAGATTAGTTAGACTATTTTATTCGAAACTTCACAGGGGTGTTCCTATTGATAAATGAGTAGAAACGGGTTTCAGAGTTTTTCAGAATTCAACCCCTAAGAGGGGGAAATGGGGTGGCAAAGTATAAAAATCAATGCACAGCCCAAACCGCTGAGTCTAGAGATTCCAAATTTGGCAAGTAGGTTCCTTATGTGGTCTAGGGTTGCACTAAAAAAGGATTTTTCAAAATGCAACCCCTAAGGGGGTTAAACGGGGCTCCAAAGTTTGTATAGGTAAAACAAGATTAGTTAGACTATTTTATTCGAAACTTCACAGGAGTGCTCCTACTGACAAATCAGTAGAAACGGGTTTCAGGTTTTTTCAGAATTCAACCCCTAAGTGGGGGAAATGGGGTGGCAAAGTATAAAAATCAATGCATAGCCCAAACCGCTGAGTCTAGAGATTCCAAATTTGGCACAAAGGTTCTTTATGAGGTTTAGGGGTGCATTAAGAAAAGATTTTTCAAAATTAACCCCTTTAGGGGTTGGAACGGGAGTCCAAAGATTACATGGGGAAATAAGATTAGTTAGACTACTTTATTCGAAACTTAACAGGAGTACTCCTATCGATAAATGAGTTAACGTTTGTGTTTCAGGTTTTTTCAGAATTCAACCCCTAAAGGGGGAAATGGGGTAACAAAGCCTGAAATTCAACATAGGTATTGTTTGTATGGTGAATTGGGTTGGGTGTATTACAAAAACAACGATTTTAAAATTTAATGTGGCGGCCCTAAAATAACATCATTCCCTGTTGGGGTGCGATGGGGTTGAAATGTCTAAAAATCAATATGGGTGTCGATACCGAGATTATCAGGGGTGCTGATTACGAAAATGGCATTTATTTTGAGATCCAGAAGATGGCGTTATACAGGGTTATTGTTGATTTATTGTGATGATTGTGATAACGATGATAATGATTGTGATTACGATGATAATGATTGTGATAACGAGGATAGTGATTGCGAGAATGATTGTGATGGTGATTATTTTAACTTGATTTTGTGATAGCGACGGCGATTGTGATCATGATGATTGTGATTGAGATGATAAAGATTGTTATTACGATGATAATGATTGTAATTACGACGATAATGATTGTGAAAACGATTTTGGTGATTGTGATAGTGATTTATATGGTGATTGTGATGGTGATTGTGATAGTGACGGTGATTGTGATGGTG
This sequence comes from Xestia xanthographa, assembly GCA_905147715.2. Classification (NCBI taxonomy): domain Eukaryota; kingdom Metazoa; phylum Arthropoda; class Insecta; order Lepidoptera; family Noctuidae; genus Xestia; species Xestia xanthographa. The sequence continues at coordinate 9,893,566 of LR990655.1, forward strand.
ATAGTGATGGTGATGGTGATTGTGATTATGATTGTGACAGAGATGGTGATTGTGATAATGACGAAGATGATTGTGATTAAGATGATAATGATTGTGATAACGAGGATAGCGATTGTGAATGTGATAGTGAGTGTGATTGTGTTAATGATGGTGATTGTGATAGTGATGGTGATTGTGATAATGATTGTGGTTGTGATAGTGATGGCGATTGTGATCATGATGATTGTGATTAAGATGATAATGGTTGTGATTACGATGATAATGATTGTGGTTGTGATAGTGATGGCGATTGTGATCATGATGATTGTGATTAAGATGATAATGGTTGTGATTACGATGATAATGGTTGCGATAATGATGTAAGTGATTGTGATAGTGGTTGTGATCGTGATTGTGATGGTGATGATGATTGTAAAGGTGATTGTGATGGTGGTTGTGATTGTGATAGTAACTGGTGATTGTGATGATATTGGTGATTGTGATAATGATGGTTATTGTGATTACAATGTAATGATTGTGATTACGATGATAAATATTGTGATAACGATGATGGTGATTGTGATAGTGATTGTGATATTGTGATAGTGATTGTGATAGTGATTGTGATAGTGATTGTGATAGTGATAGTGATAGTAATTGTGATAGTGATTGTGATAGTGATTGTGATAATAATTGTGATAGTCATGTAAGTGATTGTGATAGTGGTTGTGATCGGATTGTGATGGTGATGATGATTGTAATGGTGATTGTGATGGTGGTTGTGATTGTGATAGTGACTGGTGATTGTGATGATATTGGTGATTGTGATAATGATGGTGATTGTGATTACAATGATAATGATTGCGATTACGATGATAAATATTGTGATAACGATGATGGTGATTGTGATAGTGATTGTGATATTGTGATAGTGATTGTGATAGTGATAGTGATAGTGATAGTGATTGTGATTGTGATAGTGATTGTGATTGTGATAGTGATTGTGATAGTGATAGTGATAGTGATAGTGATAGTGATTGTGATTGTGATAGTGATAGTGATTGTGATAGTGATAGTGATAGTGATAGTGATAGTGATTGTGATAGTGATTGTGATTGTGATTGTGATTGTGATAGTGATTGTGATTGTGATAGTGATTGTGATTGTGATAGTGATTGTGATAGTGATTGTGATAGTGATAGTGATAGTGATAGTGATTGTGATAGTGATTGTGATTGTGATAGTGATTGTGATAGTGATAGTGATAGTGATTGTGATAGTGATTGTGATAGCGATTGTGATAGTGATTGTGATTGTGATAGTGATTGTGATAGTGATTGTGATTGTGATAGTGATTGTGATAGTGATTGTGATTGTGATAGTGATTGTGATAGTGATTGTGATAGTGATTGTGATAGTGATTGTGATAGTGATTGTGATAGTGATTGTGATTGTGATAGTGATTGTGATAGTGATAGTGATTGTGATAGTGATAGTGATAGTGATTGTGATAGTGATTGTGATTGTGATAGTGATAGTGATTGTGATTGTGATAGTGATTGTGATTGTGATAGTGATTGTGATTGTGATAGTGATTGTGATTGTGATAGTGATTGTGATTGCGATAGTGATTGTGATTGTGATAGTGATAGTGATTGTGATAGTGATTGTGATAGTGATAGTGATTGTGATAGTGATTGTGATAGTGATTGTGATAGTGATTGGGATAGTGATTGTGATAGTGATAGTGATTGTGATAGTGATAGTGATTGTGATTGTGATAGTGATTGTGATAGTGATTGTGATAGTGATTGTGATAGTGATTGTGATAGTGATAGTGATAGTGAATTTGATAGTGATTGTGATAGTGATTGTGATTGTGATAGTGATTGTGATAGTGATAGTGATTGTGATAGTGATTGTGATAGTGATTGTGATAGTGATTGTGATTGTGATAGTGATTGTGATAGTGATTGTGATTGTGATAGTGATTGTGATAGTGATAGTGATAGTGATTGTGATAGTGATTGTGATAGTGATTGTGATAGTGATTGTGATACTGATAATGATAGTGGTTGTGGTAGTGATGGTGGTTGTGGTAGTGATGGTGGTTGTGATAGTGATGGTGATTTTGATGATAATAATAAATTGAGATGAATATGAAATTTGGCACATATATAGTTTGTAACCTGGATTAACATGTAGGATACTATTTATCCCTTTATTATGATTCAGTCGGACAATTACCGAACTTAACGCGGGCGAAGCCGCGGGCAACAGCTAGTAATATATAAAATGCGAGTTTGCTTATACTGTTTACTGAATATAAGATAGGTTATCAACTAATAAGAAGCTCTTTCAATGCATTTCTTTTTAACCAACAACAGCCATCCGTGACTGCGTCAGCTGAATAAATACGTAAGTTAAGTAATACTTAACGTATGGTGGGCCGGCCGACAACTATACTGCGAGAATTTATGAAAAACAGCATTCAGTCGGTGCCTGATGTTTTTCTTTTAAACATTTTGAACTCAATCACGCTCACAATGTGCAATGGCGGCTGACTATAGCATGTGCCTTGCATATGTCAGCGTAAAATTGTAAAAACCGTTAGATTGTAATTAATCTATCTAGCGAGATTGTAAACTCTCGAAAGATTGTCAACCGAACATACTGCTTACAATTTAACGCATTATTTTTCGGTAGATTATAATAAATCGAAGTGAAACCGTAAAATTGTTTGCAGCAAAATTTTAAGCAGCATGTTCGATTGACAATCTTCCGAGAGTTTCTGCGAAGAGATCTCGCTAGATTAGAATACAATCTAAAGGTTTTACAATCTAACGGTGGATTGATCGGATTTATTTTGTGATGAGGATGAGCGTCAGTGAACGCACTTACGTATGACGACTGTTCAAGAAGCCATACAAAATGCGTAAAATTCTCCGTTTGATACGATCGGTCCGATGCAGAACATTGGACGCGAGTTTAACCAAAATAGTCGTCGGTCCTCCTGACCGTTTTCGGTCTCAGACAAACACAAGAGGTATTTGATGTTTTAGTACACAAATGTGAGCACAGGTACAGGTATACTCTTTCTTCCCATCATACCGCTGCATAATACTTGTGGCGTAAAAGGGCCCAAAATAATGCCAAAAATGATCTACAGCCTGCTGCAAAACAGCAAAAAATAATTAGTTCATGACAAGTTCATTCTAATTACTAGCTTTTTCCCGCGGCTTCGTTCGCGTTAATTTAGAATTTGACAGTTTCTATAAAATATGATTCAATCATGATTCGAAAGCCACGTGGCCCCATCTAATATCATAAGAACGTTATTGTTATTTTCCACGTGAACGGTACTTTTTTCGGAATGAAAGGTACCCTATGCCCGTTTCTACAACGTCTAATATGCAAAATTTCAGGGTGATCGGTTCAGTGGCTTAACGCAAACAAACAAACTTACTATCTCAATTATAATATTAGTTAGGAAATTAGAATAAGCAGTCAGTTAACTAACATCACATAAAGATGAGTAGACGAAAAATTGCATAATCATAGCTCGGCATGTAAAAGATCTCAACGCGCGATACTAACAGACAAAGTATTGTTGCACAATTTTCCATTGACTTATTATTTGTGACGTCGTTATATTCATGTGGCTGTAGTGGAGACCTAAACAGTAACAGAATATGCTAGATTAAAAAAAATGTTCATGATTTTTAAACATATAAAACGTGTAGGTAATGTAGGTATCTTGGGGTCAGTTTCTGTTAAATAATAACAGCCGCTCGGGTCGATCTTTAGGTTAAGCCGTGCCTGCCTAGGTTGTTCTGTGGATGGGTGACCATCCATTACATACCGAGTTTCCTCCGTGCCTCGGAAAGCACGTTAAGCAGTTGGTCCCGGCTGTCATTTGTGATCTTTGACAACCAGTCTAATCAAGGGGTATCGTATTACCCAGTACTAACTAGGTTGTGGAGGTCAGATAGGCAGTCGCTCCATGTAAAATACTGGTATTCAGCTGCATCCGGTAAGACTGGGAGCCGACCCCAACATAGTTGGGAAAAGGCTAGGCAGATGATGAATTAAGTCTTCTTTTATGTACACATCACAGCCTCTAATCTCCGAAGCCCGTACCACATTTCACCGTTCTTGTTTAATTAATATAATATGTACGTTACGTAAAAGTAGTCTTTGCAGCTGCTTCTGTGAAATTCCTGATCGAAAAACCCTAACTTTATCAGAGCTGGAAATCGATCCCGAATCGACCTCATAACCAACGAGGCAGTCAACCTACGTTTAAACATACAAAAATAATAATGATAGTAACGCGAACAAGCTGTTACTTAAATTTCTATGGAACGCAATGTAACGTGAAAGTGTTAGTCGAAGGTCCGGGCTCCGGCCGTTTCACTTTCTACGGAAAAATGCGATTGTCGAAATGTTCGCGCAACCACGTCAACTATTCAAATTATAAAACAACTATCTTATCTTTAGCATGAAATGCTACATCGGTGTTTTTTTTCAATCTTGATCTTTTAATGAACATAGCTATAGCATTAATACGTAGGTACTGACGGACAGCGAAATTACCTGAAGTAATTTTGTAACTAAAGTGATTTCACAAAGTGGTTGTTTAGAGTTAAGCCTGTTAATTCTCGTAGGTACTCCAACTGTTCTTACAGTTTACCATCGTTGTTTCTTGTATTCTTAGTCATAAAAGAGTTTGAGAGTTAGATATAGAAATGCTTTAGATGAACCGCTGCTACCAATCTAATGCCCGTGTTGTCTAACTCTAGGCGAACATTAGGTGTAACTTAGTGTAGCTCAATCTGGCATCACTTCAACAAGGTAACGCAACGCATATTACTTCAAGGCACAAGATCCATATCACGTTGTAATGTTCTAAGATATATTTCCTAAAATATACTGATTAACAGCTATGCATCGTTGACGAAACTACAACCGTTTACATCTTCGCAGAGTTGTAAGTCTGTCGGTGATTAATCTGGTGCATTTGCAAGGCTGAGTTTAATCATTTGGAGACATTCCTCCAACTCCAAGTCTTTTCCATAATCGGATGACTAGATGGACAGCAATGCGCCACCGTTATAGGTGGACATTCCAGCGATACATATTTGCGTTCCGACAGTGGAATTCTTTTCCGACGTTTACCGATAGCGCTAACGGCAACCTTCAAGTTACGATTGGACAGGTTGCTTCTAGAAAAGCGTAGGTACTACATATTTTAACATATCATTGATCAAAAGCGACATCTGTCGATGCCAATTTCTCGTTTCACCTTCCACACTACTCTATTTATCATAGAACAGAAGGAAATCTGAAAGTTAACAATGGTGCAGAAACTGGAGCAAGCGCGCGTGTGGCAAGCAACTGCCACCAGTCCCACGAACACTTTCAACATTTTGCGTTATTGCTAGAATAACAAAACAAATATCGCAATCAACATCTGTGCCGTACTTTTTATGCAATTGAGAATGTATGACTGAGTGTTCATGTTTTATAGTCAAGGTAACATTGAAGCTGTTCAAGTAGCCTAAACACCTATAGTGAAGAGTGTACTTATAGCAGGCTGCGATGGTGATGACGGCCAATCTAACTAGTTTACAAAATAACTGACTTTAAGACCATAATGTACTATACTTATTGCAAATAAATGATTATGATTAAGATAATATCCTTTAGGTTTAAAATTTGATAATATTTATTATTGATATTTCCGAGTGTAGCCTGCAAATCTTGCTATGGACAGCAAAAAGTCAATAACCTCGCCGATAAGTCGAGACCTACCTGAGTACATGGATTCTTTGTTGATCTCTACATTTCTGTGGGCGAGAAATAGCACCCACGCATTGAATCATCGCCCAACCAAATAATATCTCCAATTAAGACCGTATCGAACTATCGACCATGCAAACAGCTAACGTAATAGGTACTTTGCTACTGACTGTTGGAATTTTAGTTGTACTGATTGTTGTTACTAGGTACCATTTTATGCACACAGATACATAAGTAGGTATGGGTTCCCGTTTTCCTGCTGTGTACACATACTACACACTAAAACTATTTTTGTTTATAACAGGAAAATATCTGTCTATCTGTAACAGCAGTTTTACTTTAGCCTACACATCACATTCTTGATGAATAACTAATAATCCATCAATTAAGCAGAATGTATGTAAGGTAGCCTTGAATGTCGCCAGTTCAAGTAAATACATACTTATTAAGCAACGTTTACTGTCTATAATATCATCATCATTATAAATAGCCAAACTGAAATCGCCTCTGCAGTTTTATCAACAGTGATCTAATAGCACTTGTCAGTATTCGTTAGACAGCTCATCGCGCTATTCGCATTTGTAGAAAAGGCTCGAAGAAACTTGTCACTCGGTACCTGTGTTAGTAATGTTATGTGGAGTTACTACAAAAATGATATTACCAAGCTCTCAGCATCCTGGCTCATCTTTTTCTACGCATGGTTCCCGTAGAGGAACCGCGCTGTGGCGGCGTTGCAGCTACAATCCAGGTAATCCAAGACACTGCACCATCGCACGTCACCATAACAACACGCCACATTCCATCACTGCATCCGCGTCCAACATATGATCGCGGTGGCCGGTGTCTCTGACGTCACGCGCTTTCTCACTACTTCACAAGGTTGAAACAAAGCATTAGGGGCCTGTAGGTCCTGTGCACTCGATCACTTAAATTCAAACAATGATACTCTTAGCTGATGAATTGATTCGTTTCGCTTTGGCGTGCTGTAGAAATAATGTTCGCGTGTGGGCAAGTGCTATCGTGTGACGCAGGTAACGACTTTCGCGCACGAACTGAGTGAAGCACGTCCGCGTCGTGGCACCGCCGCCGTCGCGCGCGCACCACGTAACGGCACCGACCCCCGCCGCCGCGCGCCTCCCCTCGCGTTGGCTCCACCGCTCCACCGGACCTGCCCTGTCTCACTATCGCCTGCAGAGCCGCTTTCATGTGTAGGTCCCATCATGTAATCACCACACCACAATATTATAAGTAATTAATACCAATGCGGATGCGATGCGTATCATATCCATATCTTTCTCCATAAGGCTTATCGAAACAAAGACTAACAATACAAAATGCTGCCCTGCGTCACAGTGAACGAGATTTTACTGTTAGCAAAGTCACAATCACAGATCGGTACAGCTGAGGTGATATGGTATGAGAAATAAGGAGTGAAAAAGCAAAAGGAGGAGGGTTTTTGGAGGTACAGATGTGTACAGTCGTACAGACAGTGTCTAGCAGTTTTTCTAGACCTCAAAAAAGCCTTTGACACAGTCTCGGTCCCCATACTTCAGCGCAGGTTAGAAGACACAGGCGTCAGAGGTGTCCCACTCAAGCTGTTTCAGGAATACCTAAACGAGAAAAGATATGTGGTAAAAATAAGATTAGTAACAGCACAAATAACGCGCTGTCAAATTATTTTTTTGTTTCCTATGGAAGTGCGGGGACTGTTCACTACCTACACCTGGAATAGATCTTCAGATTGTTCGTGGTAGTTGGGTCATCTAAAATGGGTATGAAATAGATTCTACAATACAAATATTAGATACGATAGTACCTAGTGTTAAGTAGACTCAAGATTAGAAGGTAACAAAAGTTCCATATCAAATTGAATAGCTCTTTTCTCAGAAAAGGTGTACTTAAGTGTAACGCGGCGGTGTTTTTACTACACGACTGATGATGACATGAATTTGGAACTCTGATCTGTTTGGATGGCCTTGTTAACAAACCTCCGGGACAATTTTATGTCATTGACATTTTGACGAGCTAAACACTGATTCATAAATTATTTAATTATTAGAATAAAATATAAGATAAATTATGTTAATTTAAAATACACCTCTCATTGACCCCAGTACTAATACTATTATTTTTATTCTGTGTCGGTACCGCAGAGTGGTGGGCGCATGGACCTATGGCGTTAGTTATTGTCTTATCCTCTGTTCTTTACATTCATAAGTACATAAACTTGTATTATAAGTCAACAAAGCGACCTCTATTTTTTTAATGAATGGTCAAAATTAACTATCCTACTTTATAAACTGACATGACCACATCAGTAGATGGATTTGTACGCGCGGTACGATCAATGAGATGATTGCACCTGTGCGCGTCAGAAGAAACGTTTCGCTAATCATTTTATTTACTTAAAGTTCAGTTGCTACAGAAAAGAGGTTCGCGTTCGCAAGCTCTTGTGTTGAAAGTTATTAGACGATACCTAAGTAGTCACACTATTCATCATCGTTATAATAATATTGTATATCTGTTAAGCCTAATAGCCGAAGTGCGGCTACACCTAGTTTTAGCCGGCTACAACTAGGTGTAGCCGGGCACATGCGGTTAAACTTAGATCTATCCTCTTATCTTCGGTTAGCCTTCATCATAGCGGCTAGAACTAGGTGCAGCTGCACTTCGGCTATTAGCCGTAACATATCTATTAGACATTAGTATATTGGTGATGAATCTAAACAGGGTGTAAACGGACCCTTCACGAAACCGTTAACCAAGCATTCTGTAAGTACATCAAACTAAGTAACCCTACGCAAAAATGGCTGGGAATCAACTTTTTTTTTAGTGAAAATTCACGTTTTACGGTAAAACTCAATGTAACGCACTCAAGTATTGTGCTGATGGGTGCATTGAACAGTAAACGGGTTTTTTTTTTTTTGGGACAAGCCCGCCACACTGTTCCCAAACCACTGTAACTCCTGAAAGCCAGAATCAACAGTGGCGACCACCAGAAAAGCGCCGAGACAATGAAGCTCGACGAAGTCCCAGAGAATTAATTTAACTGTCTTGGGTCCCGCAACGAAATTAATCAGAAAAGTAGAGCGGAGGAGTAGGAAAATCCGTAATTTCCACTTCCCTCCATATCAGCAGGAGACAGTAAGAAACAAGGCCAATAGGCGCAAAGGGACGTTTACAACTGGGATAGGCCCAGTTGCCTAGCACCACGGATAAAATATTAACATTAATGGGTCCTAAGTTGTGAGCAGTTATATTTGATTCCAATAATAGGTATGGCATAAACGCTTGAACGCACGGAAATTTGTTCTAGTTTCTACATTATACATTACATTAGTTACATCCGGAGTTATTTACTACACAGAGTAGTAAATAACTCCGGATGTAACCTGTACACTATCCAACATAATATTGCGTTCATTCTGCCAAAGACTGCACTCCCATAAAATATGATGTGTTGATTGTTCATATTCGCAGTCAGATGTGGAACATTGACAAAGAGGCGAGTCAACAAGCTTGAAGGAAAATAATTTACTCTTAAAGTTACCATGACCGGTGAGAAATTGAGCAACACAGTGATCAACCTCCAGCCATGTCCTGGCCAGCCGTTCACGAACGGATGGAAAGAACTGGTGGAGGTGTCGGCCCTTGATGGAACTATCCCACCTACATTGCCATTCAGACAAAAGTTCCTCCCAGACGTCGGTCTGTGGTTTGAATAATCTAGAAATCTTATCACGGTCACGTAGGGTTAAAAAGTCTGCGTCCGTGGTCTCACGCGCATTATAGTACATAGCAGGCCGTCGCTGCACTTCAAGATCGACTGGAAGTACACCTGCAAGTACCGGTAATAAGGCTTCAGTACTAACCGTCCTATACGCTTTGCATAAGAATATCAAAGCCAAACGCTGGTAAACGGGTTATGGAAGTATTTAGAGTAAAGTTATGACCTTAATTAAAAGCTAGTACCTATTAAAAAAAAGTTAGAACTTTTACCTCCAATAACTCCGTAACTAGAAGGTTCCCAGTTAGGTTAGGTTTGGTTAGGTCCAGAACAAAAAAAATGATCGCAATGATGTGGAGAACAAGTGCTTTTCCGTTTCGTTAGGCCTAACTCGTATTTTCCTATGCATTTAATAAAAAGGTGTTATTTTGATATTATTAACAGGCAATTCAATTATAATTATTTGTATGAATGATGAATAGTTAAAATACTGTCGATTAAAAATCTGATGGACGCATGCAATGAGGTATTTTCAGGGCCAGCTTCCACTGAAAAACGATAGATGGCGCTTTGCAAGACTCGGTATAATTTTTTTTTTTGCTCTAGGTAGATGTGTGTGGGTGCTATAATTATTCTTTTCTTGCTTGCTTGTCAGTAATCTGAATAAAACGCAAGTGGAGTATTGCATTCTCTTTGATATAATATGGGTATTTGTGTTGTGCCAATGAAATAAAAACGCAAATCGAACAAAGAAAGACAAACACACACAAACTATTAGAGGAGATCTCATTCATCAGTCATTTTCAATGAGATCAATTTTATAAGTCACTTTTTCCTTTCCAGTCTTGTAATGACTCTTACTTATAAAAAAAAAAAACAAATAAATGCTGATGGAGGTTTTCTCTCAATCTTTGCTTTATAATAGTACATTTTGATACAAGTGGAGAAAGTTTGTTATTGCATTCGAGGCGGTATTATAACACACGAGCCGTAGGCGAGGGTGTTTTTGAGCCGAGAATCGCAATAACAAATGTCCACGTGTATCAAACGACGTTTTTCAATACACTTTTGAAGAAATAAAATAAAATAACGAAAAATATTTTTGTCACGAACTATGAAACTATGATTTTAATTTTCTTTTTTTTCGCGCTTTGGTTTCGCCAGGTTGAAGGAGAGGCAAAGGTATGAAGTCGTTAAACAGCCTAATATAAAAAATAGATTTATTTTATATTTTTGAATTCAGAACACAAATAAATGTTAATTTGTGTATAAAAGTAACTATTAGTTTTTAATAATCATGTTTATCTATGATATTCTATTTATAAACACAATTTGAATATTCAAAAAATATTTATGCCCTAAAGACGCGTAGTGCTTTGCCGAAATTAAAAAAAAAACATTCACCTCAGACTATAGGCATTGAACCAATTAAAACTAAGTATAGGTATAGTTATCTGTGGTAATTTTCATTCCCGCACACGTGCAGGAAAGTGGAAAAAATCGCACGCGTGTGAAATACATTGCATGTTGTACCTAATCGTTGTGCGATAAGGACCAGTTTTCGAGGAAGTGTATTGAAAAATATTTTGTATTAGCCTGTCATTCCTTCATGTCAATATGAATGTTTCCAACATACGTTTTATCATTTCGAATTTCGATCCTTAAAATACCTCTCAACGTGGTAGCAGAGCGTTTAATTATATTGGAAACGATTGATTAACGAATCGAGTAAGTTAAATACCTGTCAACACTATATGTAACTCTTTTAAAAACTTATTAGAAACTTTAACACATTATCTGAAATAGTAAAATAGCCTAAAATGTAAACATTGTCTGATTTTACCAATTTGGGCATTGCTGGGAGACGTGAAAATTGGGCTCGTGAAACCTTCCCAAATGCTCTAAGCTCTAATTTATGGCTATGGCAAAATTTTAGCCCTGTAACGCCAGGCCCCAGTTTCAATGGAGTTTAGAACTCCTCACATAAATAAAAATATCATCAAAAAAACTTTTTTGCAAAAAAATAAAACCGACTTCATAAAACACAAAAAAGTTTGCAGTGTCATCTGCATAGGTCGCCATTGTTGTGGTCGTCCTGCTCGATACTGATAGGTCTGCTGTAAATAACAGGTACAGGATAGGAGCAAGTACACTTCCTTGTGGTACCCCTGACAATATAGAGTTTAAGTCACTTACTTCACTTCCCTGCTTTACTAGGAAATGCCTGTCGTCAAAGTATGATTTTATTAGAGTGTAATAATTGGTTGGTAATCGAGTCTTTACCTTATATAGGAGGCCCTCATGCCATACTCTGTCAAATGCCTGAGTTACGTCTAGAAATACAGCTGAGCAGTGCTGCTTAGCTTCAAGAGTGTTGTGTATTTTTTCAACCAGTCTGTGTACTTGCTCTACCGTGGAGTGTTTTGCGCGGAACCCAAATTGATGTTCTGGTATTATTTTTCTTTCATCAAGAATGGGTAGCAGCCTTTGTAGAAACAGTTTCTCAAACAATTTTGAAAGTATTGGTAGAAGACTTTTATATAGGTCTATATGAGGTAACTTCTTCTTGAGGTTTCCCAGGTTTAGGGATCATTATAATTGAGGCCACCTGAAAGTTACCAGACGAACCACCAGAAGAAGTTACTTCCCACCACAGTAGAGGTGGGAAGTAACTTCTTCTCAGCATAGCATTATACAGCTGAGTTAAGAAGGATATAGCATTGTCCGGTAGTTCCTTAATGCATTTACCTGTAATGAGATCGTAACCTGGTGCCTTTTTTGGGTTTAGTTTCTTGTGAATCATGTATCTTACTTCCCCAACAGTGAATGACTTAATAGGTGGATCGAGCTGATGTTTTGTTTAAAGTGTCATGTATGAATTTTTCTTCTTTTTGTTTTTCAACCTCACGACTATTGGGTGTAAAAACTTTGCGAAGGTATGTTGCGAATGTCTTTGCCTTCTCTGAGTCACTTCTTGACCATTCTCCATGGTTGTTTTTTATTGGCGGATTGGCACGAACAGACTGTTTCAGTTTGGATGTACCTACATTACCATAGGGAATAGTTAGTAGCTGCTGTTGGTGATAGATTGATTAGATACTTATGAGTTTCGTCGTCTTAAAAAAAAAACTTTTTTGCAAAAACAATAAAACCGACTTCAAAAAAGTGAAAAATAACGTTAGCTTCAGAAGTCGGGGACCTTTAGCTTCAGAAGTCGGTGACCTTTGTTTGATTCATTTAGTTTTTTTGAAGTGAAAACTTCTTTAAGCGCGTTGAGCACTTTTTGGGTGAAGGAAAAACATTGAACTCATCAGCAGTCCCCAAAGACTGCTCTGATTTTTTTTGTCACCGACTTCTGAAGCTAAAGGTCTCCGACTTCTGAAGCTATAGTTATTTTTCACTTTTTTGTGTTTTTTGAAGTCGGTTTTATTTTTTTTTGCAAAAAAGTTTTTTTATTTTTCCATTTTTAGTTGTAATATCCTATACAAATATTTGCTATGCATTTATCTTACATTATTAATTAATAATACAGCTAAAAAAAAGTTTTTACACTCAGACTTGCACAGCGCCATCTATCTTTTTTCAATGGAAGCTGGCTCTGAAATTTTATTTTATCAAACTCAAAAGACTGGGTTCCATTGCTTAGAAAACGCGGAAAATATTATGTATATCCCTTTACCGCATGGATTTTTTAAATTCGCTCAAATTAATTTATGATATGGTTTACCCCGTAAAATATCCTAGAAAAATAATAAAAAAATTATAAACACATGGAAATCGTATAAAATTCGAGTAAAACCCCCTGTTCCATATTTGGAACAACATGCAGTCATTGTTATCTAAATTCACGTTCCACTTTTGGAACAATATGCAGGTACGGTAATAGATCCGTATGTTTAATGAAAAAATATATTAATAGTTTTGAGATACTCTAATTATGTTAGGATAAAAATAAGGATTTATAATAAAAACATAGGTTGTACACTAAAAGTTTTATTCATTTGTGAAAACATGAAAACTTTTAAAACAATTACAATTACGGTCTGTATTAAAGCAAAAGTAACAATTACATTTACTGCTTCCGAATCAGATTCCAAGTCAGTTTCTGGAATCGTTAGCTTCGGTAATTGATATTCATCGTCATCCGATAGGTTTTCATCATCAGAGTCCTCGGGAAGTGCTAAAACACGATTGTTTATTTTGGTACCTGTAGTGAAATACAAAGTGAAAAATACAAATAGGCACATAGGTAAAATACATTAAATAAATTAAAGCGGTCATTAAAAAAAATACATCTTAGTATGATGTACCAAATACATATTGTTCCATATTTGTCCAAAGTTAAATACAACCCTTACTTCATAGAGTTCCATATTTGTCCGAATGAATTTACCGTTAGCGCATCGTGTTCCAAAACAGGAACAAAGTTTACGGAAGTTTTGTAGTAGGATACAGTTAATTTAACTTACGTGTTATGCCATAAAATTTTCTGGGTTCCATTTTTCTTGTGTTTAAGACTTATTTTATATTTTGATTTGCACAAAAACTTATAAAAATCAGCGGCAAAAACAACTCAACCAGACATTCCTGACAAAATGGCCGACAGACGAGTTCTGACACTGAAATATAGAATGATTGACAGCATAGAGGTTTGACGTAGACTTTTTACGTTCGGATACACACTAGTCAACTATTATGCTTTACAACAAGGCGAAGAGATGTTGCTAGACGCAAATTTTAAAACAAATATGAACTGTTCCAAATATGACACGACATGCGGTAAAGGGATATGCTAGAGCTCTGACTCTGTGGTAGTATCAATGACTAAAGAATAAGAGGGTAGTATATACATATTATACTCTATACTCTCTACTAATATCTCTAATCTGTGTATGATATGATGGTCTGTGTGCAGTGATGCCAGATCTACTGACTTAGCAGTAGATCCTGATTTTAAAAAAATCTACTGATCTACTGCCTTGATACATAATCTACCTGCTTTTTTTTACCAAATCAGATCGGATCATCTAGTTATTGTCGTAGTATCGTGTCATCTGGCATAAAGGCATAACATGTGTAGCAACCCAGAGACCTACGAACCGACCAATAAGAGCGTCGCCAGTCCGCTGCTTACGCGCAAGGCACATGTACCGCATGTACGTGTTTCTGTCAAACCTCCCGCGCAAGTCGTTACGTGACGCCACGCGCCGACATTGTCCGCGAAATACTTACATTCTGAACTATTTTATTGTAAAAGTGTAAACTAACGAATAAACTGTTGATCATAACTCTAATCAGAGACTTGTTTCCGTTTCCCCTGAAACCTCTTCTCATAAATGACATTTGTTCAACAAGTTTTGTGAATTCGCGGTATTTTTTAACTGTTTATTTCAAAAATATAGTAATAAAGTGTTCTAATGTATTATATCATACTTATAATTCAAGCTCAAGTCCATTTTACCTCATCTGGTTATGACTTTTTTAATCCACTGATTTTTCCTTCGATTTAATGCGAAAACTTTATTTTTTCTACTGATTTCTACAGTTTCCATCTGGCAACACTGTCTGTGTGATCTTGTCATCTTGTGTCATACAATAATACATAACGTCAGTTGTTCAGAAAACGTGACGCGCGTGCTTTTTTATTTTGTCTATAAAAATACGCGCTTTTCAAGAGTTTTCGTCTCATCTACAAACTTATGGATAAAGTGAATCTCGCTAATTTAAAAAGTAATTATCATATAACATACTCAAAAACCAAATAAATCACAAACTATGTCGACTTCTCATAATGCAGAAGAAAATAACGGTGATCCTAAAGTTGACGAAGAGCATATTGAAAAAGTCGGGAATGTCGTAAATAAACGTCATAGTGATCAAGATAGCAATGAGCCCCCTCAAAAGAAAGCTAGCACTGAAGAACACAGTTCAGTGGTGGCAGCACACTACAACCACTTGGAAGAGAAAGGCTTGAAGGAAAGATTTAATTCACCCATATATTACCTCAGAAATTTTAATAATTGGGTCAAAAGTGTGCTGATACAAGAGTACACAGACAAAATTCGTGAAAAGGATTATGGTAGATCCTTGAGAGTACTGGATATATGCTGTGGCAAAGGTGGTGACTTGAGTAAATGGCAGAAGGCCAGAGTAGAACATGTTGTTTTTGCAGATATTGCTGAGGTATCAGTGCAGCAGTGTCAAACAAGATATGATGATCTTCGTTCACGTTGCCGGGGTGGTCGAGTTTACTCTGCTGAATTCATTGCAGCAGACTGCTCTAAGGACACACTGAGAGATAAATATAGAGATCCCTCAATCAGTTTTGACATAGTAAGCTGCCAGTTTGGTCTGCATTATAGCTTTGAAAGCTTACCTCAAGCGAAGAGGATGCTTACTAATATATCTGAGTGTCTAAAACCAGGTGGCTACTTTTTTGGAACTATTCCTGATGCTTATGAAATTGTGTCTCGAGCAAAAAAATCACCTAATGGCTCATTTGGTAATAGAATTTACAATATAAAATTACTGTTTGATGTTGAGGAAGGTTATCCACTCTTTGGTGGAAAGTATGATTTTCATCTAGAAGGAGTTGTAGATTGTCCTGAGTTTTTAGTGAATTTTAAATTATTGACTAAGCTTGCTTCTGACTTTGGTTTGGAATTAGTATACAAAGCAAGATTTACAGACTTTTTTAAGGATCACTCTGAAAAGTACAGACAACTATTGCAAAGAATTGTATGCTTTGAAAGTTATCCTCCACCTCCGGGAAAAGAGCTTATTGCTGATGAAGCAGAATATGAACATGCTAAACAGTTCTGGGAGAGCAAGGATAACAAGACTGAAAGAGATCGAGTTGGCACAATGAGTTCATGTGAATGGGAAGTCGCCAGTAAGTACTTATGAAGCCCAGTTTAATCAATGAACTTTGTCATGACAGGCTAATAATATACCCTTTTGTTTTTTTTTAGCTGTTTATATGGCTTTTGCCTTTCGAAAACTGAAAAACACCTGGGATTCAAATGGAAAGCCTGTGTATTCAAAACCAAGCGAAGAATGTCAATCGACAAACAAAAATTAGCTTTATATGTAAATCGGAATATTGTTCCATTGTTTACCTGTATTAGAAGCTCGAAATTAAATATATTTGAAAATGTAGAAAGCAAACTTTTTCCCCTAATCAAATGCCTATTTTCCACTGAAAAAAGATGAAACCATGGCGCCAAAAAACGATATTGTTGCGCTTGTACGCACGTACAAAACGATAGAAGGTCCGAGAGAAGCGTACATCATACTGTAAAATGTGTATAATTTTGATAGAAGTGGAGAAAGTTTGTTAATGCATCCGAGGCGGAATTAACTCCCGAGCCGTAGGCGAGGGTGTTTTGGAGCCGAGAACTGCAATAACAAATGTCCACGTGTATAAACGACGTTTTTCAATACACTTTTGAAGAAATAAACTAAAAGAACGAAAAATATTTTTGTCATGATCTAGAAAAGAGTATAGATTTTAAATTTCTTTTTTTCCGCGCTTTGCTTTCGCCAGGTTGAAGGAGAAGCAAAGTTAGGAAGCCGATAGCCGTACCTACAGCTTAAAAATTAGTATTTTTTATTATTTTTTTATCTAGAACTAGGGTTGCCATACGTCCCGTATATACGGGACTGTCACCGTATTTGATCATCCCGTCCCGTATTACTGCTTGTCCCGTATTTGTCCCGTATTTCGACAAAATACGAAACAGGTTGTCGGTAGAGACCTGTGGTAGAGACCATTGAATCCATATTGATTTGTCATTACAATTTTAAAATGACATGCGCCCAGTTCTATGATTATATAAAAAAAGAAAAAGAAGTTATTGCAAAAGTAAAATCAACTTCAAAATATGACTGGGCAAAAAAATAAATACCTGAGTAATTTCATGTTAATTAAAAAAAATGTTTATTTAAGACTGAATAAAAAGTAGGTATGATTCAATAATTTTTGTTTAATTTATTTTACAGTTTTGATAAGTTTGAGATCAGAGGGAATCTGTTAGAAAATACATTAGTTTGTTTCTTCTCGCTATGTAGGAAGGTACACATGCGTGCTATGATAAGTAGGTATGGTGTAGTTGAAAAACCCCGTGTCGGTGTTGAATGTGTTATGTACGATTACTTATGAGTTTTGGGTATCGGAAGAAAAAACGTCCCGTATTGGTTCCCAGAAGTTATGGCAACGCTATCTAGAACACAAATAAATGTTATTTTGTAAAAGTAACTATTAATTTTTAAATAATCATGTTTACCTACGATATTCTATTTATAAACACAATTTGAATATTCAAAAAATATTTACGCCCTAGACTTAGACGCATTAATGCTTTGCCAAAATAAAAATAAAAAACATTTACCTCCGAGTCAGTGGCGTAACTACAGGGTGGCAAGTCGGCAAAATGCCACGGGCCCCCAGCCGGAAGGGGCCCCCGGTCAGAGGAGAATCCCAACTCCCAACATTTATTATTACACATTTAGTAAAAAAAGTTAATATGTTACAAAAGTTTACATGAGCTCAAGGCAAATCTACTCATTTGAAAAACAAAATCCCGTGCACACGATGACCACATCTGTTTACCGCCCTTACTACTATTGGTCCGCACAGTGTGCTGACCTTAAAAAAAAGTGTGCGCCATTTTTTCGTTTTACAAACTTTGTTTTATAAAAATTCTCTGGCTCTGTTATTGATCACAGATGTTTGACCACCCTTTTTAGGGTTCCGTACCCAAAGGGTAAAAACGGAACCCTATTACTAAGACTTCGCTGTCTGTCCGTCTGTCCGTCTGTCTGTCACCAGGCTGTATCTCATGAACCGTGACAGCTAGACAGTTGAAATTTTCACAGATGATGTATTTCTGTTGCCGCTATAACAACAAATACTAAAAACAATAAAATTAATATTTAAGGGGGGCTCCCATACAACAAACGTGATTTTTTTGCCCTTTTTTGATAATAATGGTACGGAACCCTTCGTGCGCGAGTCCGACTCGCACTTGGCCGGTTTTTTTTTGACTAATAGGAATAAAACAATAAAAGGACAAAGAAAGTGAAAGCACTCATCAGGCAGTTTATGGCAGTTTATTGTTGTATTGTATTGAATTGGTTGTTTGTTGCAAGTGCGGATATATTTAATTAGTTAATTGTGAAATTAGAAGATGTTGACAATGGAGCTAATACCATGAAAGGCACTTATGGCGGAGTTCAAAAACTCAAGAGATATAGAGAGAGATATGCGGTGTATGTCCATTGTGCTGATTATAATTTAAATTTGGTGGTAAATGATGCAGTAAACGAGGTCATGGAATTAAAAAAAACGTTATTTGAAACTGTGCAACAAAATTATATATTTTTTTTGGCCATAGTATTAGACAATGGAATATATTACCTAGTTTTATATCTGACAACAAAGAAGGAGAGACGGGGTACCATCAATGAGATTTTACCAATAGAGACGTCATACTGATTATAAAGAAATAAAAACATGGCGATATTTTACATGAGCGGCTAGCTGGGTGACGGCCAATGTCAGTCTATGACAGCAGCTAGATAGAGTGATATGGGGAAAAATGGGTACCTATCAGGCAGCATGAAGAAAATAAACAGTAAATTTTCAATATAAAATGTTTATTTACAAATAATAATATTATGTATGTTTTTTTTTGTTTCACTATCACTTCACTATCACTAAAGTTGAGAACAAATAGTTGAGTATGTTGTTGGCATTAGGCATCCATTCATCTTCTCGTCTTTGGGTTCTAACTACTTGTACCCATTTTTCTTTAATTAATCCGTCTATACGAAATCTAAAACAAAATAGAAGTTAATGATGAAAGGCAAATGTTACATTTATCTAATAACAATGATATTCTAGTAAACAGTTATGTTGTGAGCGCACAATCGTGAAGACTCGAAAACGGCCCAATTGGGCCGTATAGCCTTTAGTCTGCAACACGCATGGCGACGAGCGATACGCTGCTACGAATTTAGATAAAAATTGTAAAAATGCCATCGTGCGTGTTCAGAAAGTGTACCAATTATGATACCAAAGTAAATAAATCACAAGGGATCTCATACCACATGTAACTACGCAATATACTTCGATTTATTAATATTTTTCATTTATTTTCTTAATATTCTGATATTTGGAGGATAAAAAAGAAAGAAATGGGAAATGCATTTTTGTCGTGAGTACGACAACGACGCGTGAACTCTACGAGTCCAGACTTAGAACAACACTATCTGTCTCTATTTTTCTTATTGGTTTTATCGAGCTATAACTTTTGTGTCGTTTTGACTTGTAGTGAAATGTAGAATGAATAAAAAGGTGTGTATGCCGCTGTTGCGCGAAACACTTTTTTCGGTGGTTTTGTAGGTGTATAACATATCTGTTTATTAGAATATCATTGTCTACTATGGACAATATTGGACACCAGTGGTGAAAAATAATATGTGATATTCGAATAATATATTAGGCCAGGCCCCATATGGCCATATCACCCCAACATCCTTTAGCGTCGTTCGAACTGACAACACCGCGCGCCATTATCTCGTTTTCTCTATCACTCATAAATGCAACACGCTACTTGTCTCTTTCGTGTAGGTGACAAAGCGGCAACAGCGCGGCAGTCATTTTTGAGTAATATTAAATTTATGATTTTCCATTTTAAATAGAATAAACAGTACTTACAAATGAAAAGACACATCCTTCTTGATTTTTACAGCCGGCCCAGTATAAGTATTGCACTTTCTGAACACACAACTGCCTTATTTGTTTAATTTCCTATAGCAAACTCCCGTTAAACGTCAGTTCGCGTCACGACCAGACGCAGGACGTGCGCAGGACAGACTGAAGTCACACAAGCTGGTCAGCTTGTGTTTGCATTGCCACGCTGACGTCGGTAAAACGTATCTACCTCAGTATTATATATAACATCATTGGGTACCATCAAATTGCGTAACATGAAACGAATCCAACTTGATGGGCAGGACGCTTTGATGCCATGTTTGCTTTAAAAGTTCGGTTTGTTGATGTTCAAAAAGCGCTTACAAAAACCATTTTTTTTAATTCCAAAGCAGATGAGAAAAATGAAACTATCTTGCTGAAGAAGAAGGTAGAAAACTACAATTTTATTATGTTGCTGGTTTTCCATTGCAAAGTCTTAAAAACCATAGACGCGGCTTATAAAGCACTTCGACCTAAAGTCATCGATCTTTCAAATGCTTCAAGGCGTTTGCAAGTCTGTCTAGAAGAACTTGAAAAGTATCGACATGAATTTGAAGATTTAGAAACGGAAGCAAATAGTATTGCAGTGAAGTACAGTCTATAAACCCTGAATTTCCTAAAACTCGTCAGAAAAAAGTGTAACGTCATTTCGATGAAATTTGTGAGGATGAACGTCTTCAAGACCTTGAAAGCTTGTTTAAAGTGAACGTATTCTATCATGTATTAGACATCATCATTAGTCAGCTGAGATCGCGTTTCCTTGTGATGAATGAAAATGTTTCCTATTTCAGTGTCTTGCAACCTGCCCCTTTGCAAAATTTGAATGATTCTAATTTATTGGAAAATGCTTTAGAATTTGTTCATCTATATAAAAAAGATATATCAATCTCGTTTTCCAAGGAAATTCTCAGATTTCGATTTTCTTTTAGACACGAAATAGAAACGTCATCTTTTTTATGAGAATTTGCTGACTTATTAACAGTGGCGGCTGGTGGGTCATCGAACTGGTGGTGCAGTTTACTTCCTCAAAGATTAGAAACTACAATAAAATTTGATTACATTTTTGTGAAGCAAAAATTAAATGTTCAATCACCTTTTTAATAAAATTGGGTATTGTTTGTACTTATTACTTATTACGAGTATAAACACAATAATTAACGCGTCACCGATGCAGCAAAACTATACTGATATCGAGATGTCATCCATCATGGCCACCGTCACCGCTCGACGCCCCGGCCGGCGAATTTCGTCAAACATCGGGTACTCTCGGTAATCTTCGGTTCGCACCGCACGTGTGGCGCACGAAAACTGACTAATTTCTCGGTACATTTCTATTCTATGAACTATCTTTTGTCTCACGCGTCCGGCATGTTAGCTCGTATCTCATACAAGTTGTATTAGCAGTCCGCGTGCGCTCGCCGAAGCGCACGAGAATAGGTATTTCTTTACAGGGATGGTAAAATATTAAATTGTTTCGTCATAGTTGGAAATTTTATTTGTTATATGATTTTGTATTTTTTTTTTAAATTGTAATTTTTAAATCTTTTGAATTGGTGGTTCAGCGCACGAGCGCACTTAAAGTACAGCCGCCCCTTTGATTGACATTATATAATCAAAGAGCCGCCCCTGCTTATTAATACACAAGCTTTCCTGAAGTGTGCACTGCATTTCTGTTATTTCTCACCATTTCTGTGACTACGGCTAGTGTAGAGCGATAATTTTCAAAACTGAAATTGATAAAAACTTGTTTATGAAATTATATTGGCTAACCATCGAAAATTCTATGGCCCGAAAATTGAACTTTGATGATGTCATTAACACTTTTGCTGAACAAAGAGTCCGAAGAAAGGAATTTTAATAATTAAAATTGTGTACATAAACTACAATAATTGTGATTTCAGTTCAAGTACTTTATTATATATATGGTTATATAATATGGTGACTTTAACATAAGTACATTTAATTCAAAGTGAATTATTAGAATATCAAGTAGGTACTAAATTATAATTATAAAGTTTGTATCATACAAACTTTATAGTTATTTGGTGTATACAAATTGTATGTACCTACTTCACGTAGTGATTTAATATTAAACTCTCTTACAAGTAAAAGTGGGTAGGTAAGTAGGTATTATAAAATGAAAAATACTATTATTGTTGGTTCAGCTTCTTTATATTGGGGGGCCCATCCGATGAATTCGCCACGGGCCTCGAACGGTATAGTTACGCCACTGCTCCGAGTATGTTTAGATAGAATAGTTTTCTGTGGAAATTTTCATTCCCACACCATTGCTTTACACCGGGGCAACACTGTGCGGCATTGCAGCATGCTACATATTGTGGCATCTTGTGGTAAAGGTATGCTCTACAAATAACCCCACTTATTGATGTGCCTCCGGAAAACATACAGCATTGTTTATGAAGAAGCAGTGTATACTTAGCCTTTTGCGCGGTCAATCGTACGGATAATTTAGTTTAACTTAATAATAATAGATGGCGTAACTATCGCCGATGTTGTATTTAATCTGTGCCAGCTAGGACGCGGGAACCGCTGTCACTTTTCGAATTCATAGCGTTGTGTGCTTTCGCCGCGAGCGGTCGAAATCCAAAACTATTCGGTTAATCATTTAACCTTTTAAAATATCTATTTAACATTGTGTTAGATATTTTAATATTGCATTAATTGTTGGTTGTATTTTCAAACCTTAACATTAAAATAACGGTTTTATCGTTATGAATCCCGGGCCGAGTGACGAACCCGATGAGGCCACCACCGCCGGGGCTAATCGGTCGATCGTTTCGAACTCGCCGACTTCCGAAAGGGATCAAGAAAAGGAGGACTCCTCGTGTGCTAGCAGTTCATCGGACAGCGAAGCCGAACGAGAGGAACCTCCACGCAAGAAACAAAAGCGGGATTCTCAGGTAACGGTCAATCCTCGGATCGACGCGTTATACAACCAGGTCAGTTTTCTTACAAACTTTATAATGCACCAAAATTACGTGCCGAATCCTAATGTGAACACAAGTGACGTTATAGAACAAGCGGATGTTACCAACAATGATTTTGTGACTAATCCTTCTACAGAAACGCGTAGGCCGTTGGATTTGGGAGCCTGTAAAACTAGTTTTGATGAGAAAAAAATTCTTAAGGTGGATGCTCAAGGGTAGCCCGCGAAATTCAAATTTTCTTACGTTTTTTGCAATTTGCAGGCCAGTGCTAGGTTGTATGTTGATTAAAATATTGTTTGCGACTGTAAGACGTATGTAGTAACACAATTATAATCATCAAAATCATCAATACAACCCTCCAAGTTCATAATGGTGCAAGAATGATTTTGACCTTGGAAAAGTAATTTTGACACCAATATGAACTTTGAACTGAGTCGCAAACAAAATTTTAATCAACATACAACCTAGCACTGGCCTGCAAATTGCAAAAAACGTAAGAAAATTTGAATTTCGCGGGCTACGCTTGAGCATCCACCTTAAGTTGGCTGATGAAAAACGCCTACGTCAGTTAATAAGTTTGCAACATTTTAACACCCCCACGTGGCAACATATCCGTTATAAGAAGGCATTGGTAGAAATGCTCGCATACCCGGGCTTTTGCAATTTAAAAATTAACGACGAACTGTGTACTCTGAACAAAGGAAAAGATTTCCTGGCCCCAACGGAGGAAATCATGGCTGCAACTACTAACGCCTTGTTACATCAAAGGGAGCTTTTACAATCCGGTTTACAGGGTATTATTGATTGGGCTCACAATAACCCTGCCGAGTTAAAATCCGAAAACCTTTTTAATAAAATTTTCGAAACATTCGGTAATGAATCATGAATCATCGTCTTATAAATTGTCGGAACAAACTTTACAAATAATTTGCGGTAAAAGAGCCGAATGTATTGAAACTAGACGTAAAAGAATAATTTCCGAAATTCCGGATAAAAGTGTGCAAGCTGTGCTTAGTAATATACCTCTTAGTGAAGAGTTTTTATTTGACAAGTCAAAACTTATGTCTCTTATCCAGTCCCTCGGAGGGCCTCACTTCTGGTTATCACCACCACAGGCTCACAAAGCTAAGGAACAACCCAAATCAAAATATAAGGAACCAACACCGTCGACCTCCACATACAGACCTCGGACACAAAATAATAAAAATAATTTTCGTGATACCCACAAAAAGCAACAAACGTACAAAGGGAAAAGTGACGGTTCTATACAAACTAAAAATTATTCATTTCGAAACAAAGATGGAAAAAAGTGACTACCCGACACATTTCAGGGGAGGTCATTTAACTATGTTCAAGAACCGTTGGCAAGCACTAGGTGCAAATAAATTCATAATTTCAGCAGTTTCGGGGTTCCGCATACCCCTTTACAAAAAACCTCCTCTGTTAATGCCAACAAGAAGGATCATGACGCAATATGCAATCAAACCATCACCTGCAATGTCTCAGATAATCAAAGATCTATCGGATCAAGACGTTTTGCGACTAGTTTCCAAGAAAACGCCCAGTTTTATCTCCAAGCTTTTTCTGCGGAAGAAAAGCGACGGATCGATGCGCCCAATTTTCGATCTTCGAGAATTGAACAAGTTCGTCAGAACGAAACGTTTCCGTCTGATTTCTCACGCCTCGGTCCCAGATTTTCTCCAACCTCCCGGGAGACTGGATGATAAAAATAGATATATCCCAGGCTTACTTTCATCTACGGGCAGCAAAATCTCACCGGCCGTTCTTGAGAATCAGCTACAAAGACCTGTTATACGAGATGACATGTTTACCGTTCGGGCTGGCTTCAGCGCCACACCTGTTTTCCTCCGTAACTTGCTGGGTCGCGGAGACCTTGCGAGCGAAGGGATGTCGAGGGCTAGTCTACCTAGACGACTTCCTTTTGGTCAACCAAGACCAATCGAAGTTATGTCTTCAGGCTGCGGAAGCCGTGAGGCACTTGGAACACCTGGGCTGGCAAATCAACTACCAAAAATCTGTTTTGGTGCCAACTCAAGATTTGGAGTACCTTGGCATACGTTGGCAAACATCCGTAAATACAATGTCCCTGCCAATAAAAAAGATGAAAAGCATAAACCAAACATTAGACCGGTCGTTGTTGAAAAGTCGCATCAATCTCCGGGAGCTGCAAAGCCTGCTGGGTCAGTTAAACTTCGCCAACTTTGTTGTCCCCCGAGGAAGACTACACTGTCGGAAAATGCAAATCTTCTTACGACACTTCAACAAAACACGACCCCGTCAAAAACAGCTATTGCCTCAAGTTGTGTATCAAGAGATAATGTGGTGGCGCGGAGCCACAAGTCACACATTGCCTATACACAAAAAGCCTGCTACCCATTTCCTTGCGACGGACGCTTCGGATTGGGGTTGGGGTGCCCACATGGACGGAAATCTGATGTCGGGTGCATGGGCAACTCACCAAAAAAGATGGCACTGCAACAAAAAGGAGCTATATGCAGTAATAGCGGCAATCAGAATGAATGCGAAGACGTTGCAGAACTCCCACGTGCTGATCCAATCAGACAACCGGACCTTGATTGCATATATCCGAAAGGAGGGAGGAACCAGATCGTTGGGGTTACTAGCCCTAACCTTCAAACTGTTACATCTCACGGACAAGTTCAACATAACCCTATCAGCCCATTATCTGCCGGGGAGATACAATATAATAGCGGACAGACTATCACGCGGAAAACAACCCGCGGAATGGCATCTTCTATCTCGAGCAACAGCGGAAGTATTTCGGAAGTGGGGGCTTCCAGAAATCGACTTATTTGCGACACAAGCAACCGCGGTAGTAAAGAACTACGTATCTCTAGACTGCAGAAATCGATCGGCAAGCTATATAGATGCCTTCAGCAGACCATGGAACCACGGACTAGCGTGGGTGTTTCCACCTCCTAGCTTGCTGCCCAGAGTTCTGGCACAACTGAACAATGCCACGGGAATTTACTTAGTAGTGGCTCCAGAGTGGCCCCGAGCCTTCTGGCTTCAGGACCTGAAATCCAGAGCTCTAGACCACCCACACGAACTTCTGAACCTGTCGGAGATCATGATAGATGTTATAACATCACAGCCTCCCCCACAGGTACAGACATTGACCCTGAAAGTCTGGAAAATTGGGGGTGGGGTGCCCAAATAAAAGATTGGTCCACACAGGAAAAAGATCTACTAAAGAAGAGCTGGCGACGCTCAACTTTGTCGACCTATTTGCCGCCACTTAGGCGGTGGTTGCAATGATGCTTTACCTCACAATTAAATCCAAAATATCCAAAACCTGCTGACATCGCCAAATTCTTAATGTTTCTTTTTCTCAAAGAAAATTTGTCCTACAGTACTATTCTTGTCCACAAATCAGCAGTTTTAACTATTTGCGGCCCTTTTTTTTTTTTTTTTTTTTTTTTTTTTTCGGCTGGGAAATCATCAAATAACCCCTCCCGCTCTGGGCGGAGCAGGAGGGAGTGTCAGACTTTTACTGACTAAAACCCATCCATGTTCCTTCATCGCCCTTTGTGTTCCGGGGCCACGGTATCTCTTTCGAATAGTCCCGCAACCCCGGCAGGCATCGGTCCTTACGGACCCCTTCCTTTTTGCTGACTCTCTTTGAGGCGCGCGTGGAACACGAACGCGCCGTCGACACGGCCTGTCGTCATGAGACGGTCGGACGGCGAGCTAGCCCATAGCTCACCGTCCACAGGCCCGCGCCTACGGTGGCCGGGGGCTACGTGGTGGTGGCCCCCGACGCCCGGGGCGTCTCCCGCGGCGGCCGGGACGTTGAGAGGTTCTCTCCCTCTCACGTTCCGCCACCTCCTTCTCTAGCATTACTGCTTCGCAGAAGGAAGTGACGGCGTCCCATTCCGTCTCGCTCCGGACCATGGCTTGCACCAGGGCCGGACGCGAGAGGTCGCCGCCGCCGATCGCCGCTTCGAGGACACGGCGGTGCTCCGCCCACGCGGGGCACACCTCCACCGTGTGTTCCACCGTGTCCTCCGGTCGATCCTCACAATGGAAGCACCCGGGCGTTTCCTCCCACCCGATTCGGTGCAGGAACCTCCCGAACACTCCGTGTCCGGTGAGGACCTGCGTCAGGCGGAAGGTGAGGACGCCGTGGCGTCTCTCAAGCCACTCCTCAAAGAGGGGACTTATCGCCACTATTGTGGCGTGCCCTGCACGGGGTTGCGACAGTCGCTCTCTCCATGTCGCCATGAGATCCCGCCGGAAGTCTGTCCGCTGAGCGACAATTTGTCGCTGCAGCGGAGTTTCCCCCCGGCGTAGCGCCTCCGCGCGCCATTCATGCAGGCGTGCGAGGAATATCGCCTCCAGATCCCATGGCGGCAATCCGGCAAGGAGGCTCGCCGCCTCGCGGGCAATCGTGCGGTAGCCCCGGGCCAGCCTTACGGCTACTACCTTTTGGGGCGCGTTCAGGTAGTGGGCGGCATGCCGCCTCAAAGAACGCGCCCACACCGGGGCCCCGTAAAGGGCCATGGACCGCACGACTCCCGCGTAGAGCCTCCGGCAGGAGGCGTTCGGCCCCCCCAGGTTGGGCAGGAGCCGCCTGAGGGCAGCCCCAGTCCGTTCCAGTTTGGGGGCCAAACGTCGGAAGTGCTCCACGAAGTTCCACCGGCTGTCGAGGACGAGTCCTAGGTACTTCAAAGTCGACTCGACACCGATGGATACCCCTCCTACCGTGAGTAAGGATCCCGGAGGTGGCGCATTCCGAGGCCCATGAAAGCACATGGCCTCGGACTTGTGCAATGCCACCTCGAGACCCAGTTGCCGGATCCTCTCAACGACTGTCGCAACCCCGCGTGTCATCACTTCGGCCGCCGCCTCGTGCGACCTCCCCTGGGCCAGCACCAGCGTGTCGTCAGCGTAGCAAACTACGCTGACACCACTAGGGAGGTCGGCGCGCAGCACCCAGTCGTAACCGATGTTCCACAAGGACGGCCCTAGGACCGATCCCTGCGGAACACCGCACGACATCTCTCGCCGGTTCCATTCTCCGCTGCGACCGGGGTAGATGACGGCTCTGTCCGTCAGATAGTCCCCGACCACTCGACGGAGGTAGGTCGGCACCCGGTGATACCGGAGTGCCTCCCTAATGCAGCTCCAGGGCATGGAGTTGAAGGCGTTGGCGATGTCGAGAGACACCGCCAAGACAACCCCCCCCCTAGACACCGCATCCCCCGTCGTGAGGGCTCTCACGCGCATGATGGCATCCACCGTAGAGCGCCCCTTGCGGAAACCATACTGGTGTTCCGCAAGGTCCGGCCCAGTCCCCGCAAGGTGCTCGGCGAGGTGGGCAAGCTCTTTGAAAGAGTCATTGCAAACCGCCTCGCCGAGCACCTTGCGGGGACTGGGCCGGACCTTGCGGAACACCAGTATGGTTTCCGCAAGGGGCGCTCTACGGTGGATGCCATCATGCGCGTGAGAGCCCTCACGACGGGGGATGCGGTGTCTAGGGGGGGGGTTGTCTTGGCGGTGTCTCTCGACATCGCCAACGCCTTCAACTCCATGCCCTGGAGCTGCATTAGGGAGGCACTCCGGTATCACCGGGTGCCGACCTACCTCCGTCGAGTGGTCGGGGACTATCTGACGGACAGAGCCGTCATCTACCCCGGTCGCAGCGGAGAATGGAACCGGCGAGAGATGTCGTGCGGTGTTCCGCAGGGATCGGTCCTAGGGCCGTCCTTGTGGAACATCGGTTACGACTGGGTGCTGCGCGCCGACCTCCCTAGTGGTGTCAGCGTAGTTTGCTACGCTGACGACACGCTGGTGCTGGCCCAGGGGAGGTCGCACGAGGCGGCGGCCGAAGTGATGACACGCGGGGTTGCGACAGTCGTTGAGAGGATCCGGCAACTGGGTCTCGAGGTGGCATTGCACAAGTCCGAGGCCATGTGCTTTCATGGGCCTCGGAATGCGCCACCTCCGGGATCCTTACTCACGGTAGGAGGGGTATCCATCGGTGTCGAGTCGACTTTGAAGTACCTAGGACTCGTCCTCGACAGCCGGTGGAACTTCGTGGAGCACTTCCGACGTTTGGCCCCCAAACTGGAACGGACTGGGGCTGCCCTCAGGCGGCTCCTGCCCAACCTGGGGGGGCCGAACGCCTCCTGCCGGAGGCTCTACGCGGGAGTCGTGCGGTCCATGGCCCTTTACGGGGCCCCGGTGTGGGCGCGTTCTTTGAGGCGGCATGCCGCCCACTACCTGAACGCGCCCCAAAAGGTAGTAGCCGTAAGGCTGGCCCGGGGCTACCGCACGATTGCCCGCGAGGCGGCGAGCCTCCTTGCCGGATTGCCGCCATGGGATCTGGAGGCGATATTCCTCGCACGCCTGCATGAATGGCGCGCGGAGGCGCTACGCCGGGGGGAAACTCCGCTGCAGCGACAAATTGTCGCTCAGCGGACAGACTTCCGGCGGGATCTCATGGCGACATGGAGAGAGCGACTGTCGCAACCCCGTGCAGGGCACGCCACAATAGTGGCGATAAGTCCCCTCTTTGAGGAGTGGCTTGAGAGACGCCACGGCGTCCTCACCTTCCGCCTGACGCAGGTCCTCACCGGACACGGAGTGTTCGGGAGGTTCCTGCACCGAATCGGGTGGGAGGAAACGCCCGGGTGCTTCCATTGTGAGGATCGACCGGAGGACACGGTGGAACACACGGTGGAGGTGTGCCCCGCGTGGGCGGAGCACCGCCGTGTCCTCGAAGCGGCGATCGGCGGCGGCGACCTCTCGCGTCCGGCCCTGGTGCAAGCCATGGTCCGGAGCGAGACGGAATGGGACGCCGTCACTTCCTTCTGCGAAGCAGTAATGCTAGAGAAGGAGGTGGCGGAACGTGAGAGGGAGAGAACCTCTCAACGTCCCGGCCGCCGCGGGAGACGCCCCGGGCGTCGGGGGCCACCACCACGTAGCCCCCGGCCACCGTAGGCGCGGGCCTGTGGACGGTGAGCTATGGGCTAGCTCGCCGTCCGACCGTCTCATGACGACAGGCCGTGTCGACGGCGCGTTCGTGTTCCACGCGCGCCTCAAAGAGAGTCAGCAAAAAGGAAGGGGTCCGTAAGGACCGATGCCTGCCGGGGTTGCGGGACTATTCGAAAGAGATACCGTGGCCCCGGAACACAAAGGGCGATGAAGGAACATGGATGGGTTTTAGTCAGTAAAAGTCTGACACTCCCTCCTGCTCCGCCCAGAGCGGGAGGGGTTATTTGATGATTTCCCAGCCGAAAAAAAAAAAAAAAAAAAAAAAAAAAAAAGGGCCGCAAATAGTTAAAACTGCTGATTTGTGGACAAGAATAGTACTGTAGGACAAATTTTCTTTGAGAAAAAGAAACATTAAGAATTTGGCGATGTCAGCAGGTTTTGGATATTTTGGATTTAATTGTGAGGTAAAGCATCATTGCAACCACCGCCTAAGTGGCGGCAAATAGGTCGACAAAGTTGAGCGTCGCCAGCTCTTCTTTAGTAGATCTTTTTCCTGTGTGGACCAATCTTTTATTTGGGCACCCCACCCCCAATTTTCCAGACTTTCAGGGTCAATGTCTGTACCTGTGGGGGAGGCTGTGATGTTATAACATCTATCATGATCTCCGACAGGTTCAGAAGTTCGTGTGGGTGGTCTAGAGCTCTGGATTTCAGGTCCTGAAGCCAGAAGGCTCGGGGCCACTCTGGAGCCACTACTAAGTAAATTCCCGTGGCATTGTTCAGTTGTGCCAGAACTCTGGGCAGCAAGCTAGGAGGTGGAAACACCCACGCTAGTCCGTGGTTCCATGGTCTGCTGAAGGCATCTATATAGCTTGCCGATCGATTTCTGCAGTCTAGAGATACGTAGTTCTTTACTACCGCGGTTGCTTGTGTCGCAAATAAGTCGATTTCTGGAAGCCCCCACTTCCGAAATACTTCCGCTGTTGCTCGAGATAGAAGATGCCATTCCGCGGGTTGTTTTCCGCGTGATAGTCTGTCCGCTATTATATTGTATCTCCCCGGCAGATAATGGGCTGATAGGGTTATGTTGAACTTGTCCGTGAGATGTAACAGTTTGAAGGTTAGGGCTAGTAACCCCAACGATCTGGTTCCTCCCTCCTTTCGGATATATGCAATCAAGGTCCGGTTGTCTGATTGGATCAGCACGTGGGAGTTCTGCAACGTCTTCGCATTCATTCTGATTGCCGCTATTACTGCATATAGCTCCTTTTTGTTGCAGTGCCATCTTTTTTGGTGAGTTGCCCATGCACCCGACATCAGATTTCCGTCCATGTGGGCACCCCAACCCCAATCCGAAGCGTCCGTCGCAAGGAAATGGGTAGCAGGCTTTTTGTGTATAGGCAATGTGTGACTTGTGGCTCCGCGCCACCACATTATCTCTTGATACACAACTTGAGGCAATAGCTGTTTTTGACGGGGTCGTGTTTTGTTGAAGTGTCGTAAGAAGATTTGCATTTTCCGACAGTGTAGTCTTCCTCGGGGGACAACAAAGTTGGCGAAGTTTAACTGACCCAGCAGGCTTTGCAGCTCCCGGAGATTGATGCGACTTTTCAACAACGACCGGTCTAATGTTTGGTTTATGCTTTTCATCTTTTTTATTGGCAGGGACATTGTATTTACGGATGTTTGCCAACGTATGCCAAGGTACTCCAAATCTTGAGTTGGCACCAAAACAGATTTTTGGTAGTTGATTTGCCAGCCCAGGTGTTCCAAGTGCCTCACGGCTTCCGCAGCCTGAAGACATAACTTCGATTGGTCTTGGTTGACCAAAAGGAAGTCGTCTAGGTAGACTAGCCCTCGACATCCCTTCGCTCGCAAGGTCAAGGTGCTCGGCGAGGCGGTTTGCAATGACTCTTTCAAAGAGCTTGCCCACCTCGTCGAGCAGCACCACGGGCCGGTATGCGGACGGAGAGTCCGCAGGGCGCCCCGGCTTCCGGATGAGGACCAGCTTCCCCGTCTTCCAACGAAGCGGGAACTGGCCTCTCTCCAAGCATGCGCTTAGGAGCCCCTCCAGTCGGGGCCCGAGAGCCTCCAAGGCCAGGACCCAGGCTTTGCCAGGCAAGCCGTCGGGTCCCGGGGCGGTATTTTTGGCACTGAGCCTACGTACCGCCACTCTCAGGTCTACCCCAGTCACCTCCGGAGTGTCGTCGTCGTCGTCCTGATGATCCGCCTCCAGCACCGCAGGCGGCGGAGCCATAGGCGGGGGTGGGTGTTCCCCTCGCGAAGGGAACAGAGCGCTCACCACGTCATCCACGAGCTCAGGCCGGAGACTCTGCGTCAGTGGGGGCGCCCAGGGGCGGAGTTTGTCCCGCCTATTGCCTATTTGCGGCCCTCATGTTGAACAACAAACATTTTCTAATTTTATTATTAATAAACAAACCCTTAAGGCAATAGGAGTGGCTAAACCAAAAGAAATACGGCCTTTAATCACGTGGGATCCACGTATTGTACTAAATTGGCTCTCGTCAACTGTACCTAAAGACACACTGTTTGATTTAGCACGTCGAACAGCCACAGTTTTATTGCTGGCATCAGGCCGTAGGGTTCATGACCTAACCTTGCTGAAAATTTCAAATGACAGTTTTTTGGATGACGGTGACAATATCTATTTAATACCTGCATTTGGGTCGAAAACCGATACGCATTACTACCGTCAGTCCGCGTGGAAACTTTCAAAACATAATGATAAAAATATATGTCCTGTAACTTTAGTTAGGCTTCTAATAGAAAAAACTAAAACAAAGAGATCCGAAGTTACCAATTTGAACAATCTTTTTATCACTATATTTAGTAACACAAAAGCTGCCTCACGCACTGTACTTGGAAACTGGGTACGTACAGTTCTCAGAGAAAGTGGCATTCATGCATCTCCGGGAAGCTGTAGGTCAGCAGTAGCGTCCTTAAATTGGTTAGATAATTAACCAATTCATGATATTTTATCACGGGGTAATTGGAAATCATCCAATACCTTCTTCAATCATTACTGTCGTGAAATAGAACTCCCTAGAGACTGTCGTAATTCATTTTTCAATACATTTACTTCTACTTAAATAACTAGAATTTGATTTATTCGTAGAAAATCTAAACCGTGATTATTGTTACCTTTAGCCGTGAAGATCAGATTCTGTTTTTAATAAATTATTGTAACTATTTAATTCTCAGAATAAACATTTGTCATAATCATCATAGCGTTGTGTTTTACCTATAAAATTTCACCAGCAGATAACAAACACGTCTTCATAAACAATGCTGTATGTTGTCCGGAGGCACATCAATATAGCGGTTTTACATAAAAATAAAACCGATATTATGTGCCGAGAGGGAAAACATACAGCATTGTGGGAAGTTCTTCCTGGTGAAGACTATGAATTCGAAAAGTGACAGCGGTTCCCGCGTCCTAGCTGGCACAGATTAAATACAACATCGGCGATAGTTACGCCATCTATTATTATTAAGTTAAACTAAATTATCCGTACGATTGACCGCGCAAAAGGCTAAGTATACACTGCTTCTTCATAAACAATGCTGTATGTTTTCCCTCTCGGCACATAATATCGGTTTTATTTTTTTGTAAAACCGCTATATTTTACACCGAGGCAACATCGTGCTTAGATAATTTTCAAAGCATCGTGCTGTAAATTTTATTGGAGTGTTTTGGTCTACCAACTTGATTGATCGAGGGGACACACCGTAGAGGCTGATGAAGTAACTTTAGCAGCATGACGCAAGGTGTTGCCTTGTCGCACGAATCTTGCCATAATGTGCACCATTTTAAATATTATTGTAGCATGCGGCCTTGTGGCATGCCGCAATGTCGCACAGTGTTGCCCCGGGCGGCGTAAAGCAGCCCTAAGATGGATGCTCCAGGGTAGCCTGAAAATTCAATTTTTTTACGTTTTTTACAATTTGCAGGCCAGTGCTAGTGCTAGGTTGTATGTCGATTAAAATATTGTTCGCGACTGTAAGACGTATGTAGTTACAGAATTATAATCAACAAAAACATCCATACATGATACAACCCTCCAAGTTCATAGGTGTAAAAATGACTTTTTCAAGATCAATGTCGTTTTTTTTTTTTTTTTTTGCATGAAATATGGTATGGTACATGATGTTCCTGCACGTTTATGAACTTGGAGGGTTGTATTGATGATTTTGATGAATATTATTCTGTAACTACATACGTCCTACAACCGCGAATAATATTTCAATCAACATACAACGTAGCACTGGCCTGCAAATTGCAAAAAACGTAAGAAAATTTGAATTTCGCGGGCTACCCTGAAGCATTCACCAGATGACTAAATTCAGTGAAGTGTATTATGTGCGTCCCGGGTAAGCCAAGCTATGGCATAACACATTCCTATATGGCTTCGGTTCGCCACCGATGCCGCCTCCTGTCTAAACAATTCAGTCTGCCCAGAACTTGGCTACAAGTTTATATAATTAGTGAACATAGAATTGTAAAAAAAACACGCTATTCTATTTCGGGTCATCTAACATGAAAAAGTCTCTCTCACAAGAAATTATTTTTATTGTAGTTGATTATACATTTTGAACGCTGCAACACTGAGCACAGAATACTTTTATATTCTGACTGAACCGTCTGAACAACGTCCAACTAGGACATTGAACCGATTCACCTGAAGCTATCAACAATCTTGGGAGGAACGGCGCATGCGCATTCGTCACTTCTCAGCACTTAGAATTTGCGTTCGCTTGACCGGCCTCATGTAATCGTACATCGTACTTTTTGTGCTAACGTTGGTCGGTAATACGTAGGCAAAATGAGTGTCGAAAATCCCGCTAGCGACAATGATTGTGAATCAGTAAGTGATTAAATAGATTTGTTTATTCAATATCTATCAACTAATGTTACATTTACGCCATACGGATACCTGAATTGTGCGTTCTATTGGTGAACACAAGTCTCCACGAAGCGAAAATTTTCTAAGTCCCAATATGGCGTCAACTACAGTATTCGAACAAACCGAAGCTAAGCGTCGGTTTGGAAAGTTTCGATAATTAAAACCGACACAATAGGGTGTTACAAAGCTCTTTACATATTTATCTACATGATGCCAATTTGATGTCAATTATTTTGATAATCTTAAAATATCGTAAATTGTTCTCAGGGAAAGGTAAACGGTAATAAAAATGAACACGTGAACGGTGTTCACAATGGATACAGTAGCTCCGAAAAACACAGATCCAGCCACAAGTCATCAAGTAAGGACAAGCACCGAGACAAAGATCGGAACCACAAGAGCTCATCCAAACACAGCAGGTTAGTTTTTCCAGAAGGTTCTGTGTGAACATGCATTCTGCATTGTTAACCCAATGAAGGTTATTATTTATGTGTTTAATTTATAGCGATCAAGACAAGCACTCGTCTAGTAAAAGTCACAGCAGCTCACACCAGTCCTCCAGTAGAGACAAAGATCGCAGCGAAAAAGATAAAGAGCGCGGGGATCGAGAGCACAGCAGCAAAGATAAAGATCGCGACAAGGATAAGCACCGTAGTGACAGAGACAAGCACAGGGACAAGGAGAGAAGTGACCGTGACAAGGATAAGCACAAGAGCAGCAGTAATGATAAAAAATCGTCCTCATCGTCGTCTAAGGATAAAGACAGAGATCACAAGAGTTCATCTAAAGATCACAAGTCAAAGGACAAGGATAAAGAACGTGAAAAAGATCGCCACAGAAGCGACAAACACCGCAGCAGTGATAAAGATAAACATTCAAGCTCAAAAGATAAACACAGGTTGGTTGCAAATACTCTATAATTCCTACTTTCTATTTCTCTTAGGCTCCATAGCTTGTCTATTATTAAGCTTTCTGAATAGGTTATCCAAAAAAGTAGATTAAAAAAAATTGTCATGTCATTTTTTGAATGTCAACTTGTAAAAATCTGTATTCTGCATTTAGTATTATTTTTGGCAAAATTATATTGTGTCTTCCATGATTGAAGAGTTAGTTCTTTTGTGTCCACATTCAGCTATCAATGGATTGCTTTAGAAATTTGCACAAGTTAATATCTCTTCATCAATTTATATTCAGTCTGTCTGTATTAGTAATTACTTACTTATAGGTAAAGCTTGCTTTACATACCTCTAAACAAAAAACACTTCTATAAAACTTAATTTGATCACATTACAATATTGATCTTAATATTTTTATAGAGTTTTGGTTTCAAATTATACTAATATTTATTTAAAAGATCTTATGCAACCTTGGTCAGCATTTAATGACCTAACTATAACAAATTTCATTTTCTGTAGCTCCAGTAAAAGCAAAGAGAAAAGCAGTAGTGAAAAACATGATAAAATCAAATCTGAATCCAATACTCGCATCAAGGATGAGCCCATGCAGGTAATAATTTTGTAATATCAATCAGCTTTTCTGGTTTTATTTCCAAAGTTCAGTTTAGTTTTCATAATATTATGTATTCTTTTAAAGACAGAACATGTTGATGTCAAGAGAGAAATTAATGACGAAAGCAATGATTTTGGAGGACTCAACACAACAGCTTCATCATGTGATTATTCTCTATCACAATTTAAAGATGAGCCATTGTCAGAACTCCCACCGGAAGATGAAAGTGATGAAGATTCACCATCGGTAATCATTTGATTTGTTTCATCTAAACTCTGAAGTTATTGTTTAATTGCACCAAATTAACCTTCTTTTTAAAAACAGTCTGAGCCCATTGGTAAAAAACGACGTGCGCCTAGTGAGAGTGAAGAAGAAATTCCATTGCTTCAGCGTAAGAAATCTAAAAAGAAAATCAAAAAAGGTTTGTAATTTATTCATATTATTTATAATCTTTTTTCTTCTCATATTCAAAACGTTGTTGTTGCTGTGTATATCTACATTATTAATATTCATTCAGAAACCACTTACGACGATGAGGATGAGGAAGAAGAACAAAAACCAAAAAAGAAAAAATCAAAAGCAGCACCAGCAAAACCAATCAAAGTGAAGCATGAGGCAAATGATGGCCCCAGTCCAAACAAACGCAAGAAGAAACAAGATGATGAACAAGAAGTCTGGAAATGGTAAGTTCCATCAAATTGAGATTTAAGGTCAATAAACTTTAATTCTAAAATAGCACAAACCTCATCACTCTAGTTTCCTAGAAAATGTTTAGATGGCGCTGTTCTACAACAATGTGACATTACAGTTTAGAGGTTATGTTCTTGAAAATGTTCTTTAGAAATGTGTCAATAAGAATTTTAGAAGTAAAATCGGTTTTTAGGGTGACACCTATAGTTATTGTGAGAACAGTGCGTTATCGCAAGCAAAAGTGTTTGTAGGTTTTAATTATTAAGATCATTATTATCAAACCTACACAATTAAAGTACAATAGTTAGCATCATGTAATGTTTTGTATTATTTAATATGCATTGTAATACATTATGATCAACATTGTTTTTAAGGTGGGAAGAAGAAAAGAAAGACGATGGAACTAAATGGAAATATTTGGAGCACAAAGGACCCGTATTTGCGCCGGATTATGAACCTTTGCCTGAAAATGTTAGATTCTTTTATGATGGTAAAGAGATGAGACTTTCTCAGGACGCGGAAGAAGTCGCGGGATTCTACGCTCGCATGTTGGACCATGATTATACAACCAAATCCACATTTAACACGAATTTCTTTACTGACTGGCGCAAAGTAATGACACATGAAGAAACAAAACGAATAAAAGATCTCTCAAAATGTAATTTTAAGGAAATGCAAGCTTATTTCCAAAGTGTTTCAGAAAAAAACAGGAATCGAACAAAGGAAGAAAAAGCAGCACTTAAAGCCAAGAATGAAGAAATTCAAAAGGAGTACGGTTTCTGTGCCATAGATGGCCATAAAGAGAAAATAGGGAACTTTAGGATAGAACCTCCTGGCTTATTCAGAGGGCGTGGTGAACACCCGAAAATGGGAATGTTGAAAAGACGTGTAATGCCTGAGGATGTGCTTATTAACTGCTCTAAAGACAGTAAAATACCTAAACCACCCCAGGGACATAAGTGGAAGGAAGTTCGACATGACAACACAGTTACTTGGCTAGCTTCATGGACCGAAAATGTCCAAGGGCAAGCCAAGTATGTTATGTTAAATCCTAGTTCTAAATTAAAAGGTGAAAAAGATTGGCAAAAGTATGAAACTGCCAGAAAACTCCACAAGTGTATTGATATAATCAGAGAAAACTATAAAAATGATTGGAAGGCTAAAGAAATGCGTGTTCGTCAACGTGCAGTCGCTCTATACTTCATTGATAAACTAGCATTGAGAGCAGGTAATGAGAAGGATGATGATCAAGCAGACACTGTGGGTTGTTGCTCTTTGCGTGTTGAACACATTGCTTTGCATAAAGAGAAAGATGGCAAAGAATATGTCGTTGTATTTGATTTTCTTGGTAAAGATTCTATCAGATACTATAATGAAGTGCCAGTTGAAAAACGTGTGTTCAAGAATCTAGAGTTATTCATGGAAAATAAAAAAGACAGTGATGATCTCTTTGACAGACTCAATACACAAACTCTAAATGAACATTTAAAAGATTTAATGCCTGGACTGACTGCAAAGGTTTTCCGTACATATAATGCATCTATTACACTGCAACGACAATTAGATGAGCTTACAGATGCTGATGCATCAATACCAGAGAAAATATTGGCTTACAACCGAGCAAACCGTGCAGTTGCCGTCCTTTGTAACCATCAACGTGCTGTCCCCAAAGGTGACTTTTTGTTTTCATAAGTTTAATAAAACCCTGAAGTGGTTTCCACTCCTTGTAAACTGACTGTGGCCAAGGAACAGCATTCACTATTATCTTCCTACCCTTGGCCCAAATAGGTCATTGCAACATGTTTTTTTTTTTCAATCTCGCGCTGCATCCATCACAGTATTATTTATTCCTTTTTCTTTCATACCAGGTCTCACTAAATCCATCATCTTTATTTGACTTTCCTCTCCCTCTTCATTCATCAACATTCACATTCGTCCCTCCTTATCACATGTCTCATACCAAAACAGACAACACCTTTTCATTTTTCTGTACTTTAGATTTTCCTCATATAGGCATTCCTTAAATTATCCATTCTTGTCACTCCACACATCTATTCTAACATTGTCATCTATCACTCAAGCAATATATTAATTTTTTCATCAATGTTAGATAAAAATTTACGTTACAGCTTCTTTGCTATATAACCATTGTTTTCAGGTCATTCAAAATCAATGGAAGCTTTGAAGGAGAAAATCCAAGCTAAACGTGACCAAGTTGATGAAGCAGAAGAAGACTTGCGACAAGCATCAAAGGCGGCCAAACGAGGTTCTGTCAAAGAGAAGCTAGCTTGTGACAAGAAAAAGAAAGCACTAGAACGTCTGCGAGACCAACTGAAAAAACTGGAACTCCAGGAGACCGATCGCGACGAAAATAAAACAATTTCGCTTGGCACTTCAAAACTGAATTATCTTGATCCACGTATCTCAGTAGCTTGGTAAGTGGAGTCAAATTGATTAGTTAAAAAGTAAAGTTAACATATTATATTATTATAAATTCTTAAATGAAATTCGTATTTTTGTATTTTTGCAGGTGCAAAAAACATGGGGTACCAATTGAAAAGATTTACAACAAAACTCAACGTGATAAATTCCGTTGGGCGATCGACATGGCCGGTCCGGAATATATCTTCTAAGGTCAATATTAGCATTAGCTATAAATATTTTATAAATTTTCGTTAAATCTGAAAACGTTCCACTTCCTACATGTTGTTTACATGGAATTTATTTTATGGATTTCTGACGTAAAAATTTTATTCAGTGATTTAGTATTGATGTAAAAAAAACATTTGGACCCAAACGGAATAGTGTTCCTCCCAAGATTAGGATCCAAATTAGAAGTCTGATTCTAATTTATTTTATTTAGTTACAATGTTCTCTTTAGCTTAATTAGTTGTAGGCTAAGGACTAGTGTTAAAAGTGAAGTTTCTTGTATAGATTTGCGAAAGTTTTGATGTTAAAAGTAGGTTTTTATTTCTAGATAACTAAATCAGCCTCTAAAAACAATCTACTATTCATGCAATTGTGTCAAAATTTATGAAGAGGCAGTGATTTCCTGTGAAGTTTTGAACATTTTCTATAAGATTATTGACTTATTTAGTAGCTTCCAGCCCGTCTGGAATTATGCAATTTTAACAGTTCAAGTGATTTGTATATAAACTAATGCTCTTTTGTTTACATTTTAAACACTGGAGTGCCACCTACTTAATACAAACCATGATTTAGTGATCACTAGATTATTCTTAGTAGTATTATATAGCAAACTGGAGAACCCGAAAGAATAAAGCCGCATCAGATATAAACTGTGCACAAATTGTGCAGAAGCAAATGTTGTAAAGTAAGAAATAATGTTATATTATTTTTATAAAATTAGTATTGGAAATCGTGGCAAGCGTCAGTTCATCTTTCGAAAGGTACAATGTTCTAGGTAAATTTGTAATATTACATACATTTGTGTGCATCTTGTATATAGTAAATTTTTACCATGTCAAACAATTGTGTAATGTATTGAGATTATCCAAATAAATAAAAAATTGAACACTAGTATTTCACTGGTTTTATTTCGTTAGCATCAAAAACCATTAATCATCATCATGGAAGAAATTATTGTCCTCCATTCCCTCTGGCATATAGCTTAATCCAGACTGGTCTTTATGTGACATATTATAACCGCTTCCATAACCTGAAAAGAAAGAAGTATTAACGTTATTCAGTACTGAAATAGGTATCAAGCCTATCGACAATTCACATAATGGGACAATATATATCCACCACACCACAACAGCCCATAACGTCCACTGCTGGACATAAGCCTCTCCCATAATGGGAGGAATTTGCCGTAATCTCCACGCTTGGCAGGCGGATTGGAGATCGCAGTGATGAAAGACTAACAGAAAACGCTGCTGCCCATTCTCTGGTCTACGGAGGCGCAAGGTGTTCTGCCTCGTGTACGTAACCCCAGCAGGAAAGTGTCTCCTAGAGATATATGAGTGACACGTTTAATTAGTGCCCTAACTGCTGGGAATGTGCCCCCACATAAAAAATGTGTGCCCCCTGTCGTTTTGGAAATAAACGGAAAAAACGATTCCTGCTGGGGTAACGTTTTTCTAGCAGGAAAATTCTAAACGAATGATTGGAGAGAGAAACATTGTGCATGGCCTTGTAGCTTATGTTAGTGCCACAATGTGCCCCCAAAAATAAACGGTGTGCCCCTTCAGGTTTTCGAGATATTGCGTTTCCTGCTGGAGTAACGTTTTGCAGAATCGTATATCTCTGAAACCATAGTATGTGCCCCTGTAGAATAAACATACACGAGTAGCTCTTATTGTGTGCCCCTTAGTGCCCCAATTAGATTTAAGAAAATATTTCTAATTTCCAAGTTATCGCGGTTTTATGAAAACTCGAAAAAACATCGCAGCGCCTAAATGAGACAAGGTATTAGCTCGCTGAAAACTGTATTCTGTCCGTCTTGACACTAATAATAACCATACAAAGTTTCAAAACTGTTCATGCATGCGTTTTTGAATTATCTTGTTATAAGTCAAAACAATGGTGACATAACTTTGACGGCAAAATACAAGGAACCAGCTCAATCCCAGATGTGTAGGTGTAAACCAATAATGTGTGCCTTTAGTCAAAAATATATGGTGAAAATATTCAGCTTGGAATGTTTCACAATAAGTAAATATCGACAAAAAACTAAACATGTAAATAACGGCTGGTTATCCGACCAAATTCGAATGACTACTAAAAAGCGACGGATTCATACATAACGATGACCATCTTAATTGGACGTATTATACTTAAGCTGTTGTCCATACCACAGTATGAATATGGACAGTACGGAAACTACCTACAAATACTCGAAACCGCACACTAACACAAACATGCGCATTATTGCGCATCGACGGGGTCCCCATAGTCTAAGATCCCTTACAAAACGACCCTCACCGAGCTGGTTAATGGTTGAAAAGTATTTTATATCAAATTAAATATGTCAATAAATATATTACAAATGGTTTGACTAAAAAAATTCAGTTAAGAACATGATTAATAAGAGCAATTTAAAAATTATTTATTTTTTAAACATTTCTCTGGTTTGGTTAAACAAATTCCATACCAAATTGAAAGTATGAAGCTTTCAGAATATGCAAAGGTTAATCGGTTAACCTAACGTATGCATATTCTACAGGCTTCATACTTTCGATGGGTATGGAATTTGTCTATTAACCAAACCAGAGAAATGATTAAAAAAATATATAATTTTAAATTGCTAATTATTCATATTCTGAACTGAAATTTTTTAGTCAACCCATTTGTAATATAGGTATTTATTGACATAATTTAATTTGATATAAAATACTTTTCATCCATTAACCAGCTCGGTGAAGGTCGTTTTG
This sequence comes from Xestia xanthographa, assembly GCA_905147715.2. NCBI lineage: Eukaryota > Metazoa > Arthropoda > Insecta > Lepidoptera > Noctuidae > Xestia > Xestia xanthographa. Next base: position 9,936,279 of record LR990655.1, read on the forward strand.
TAAGGGATCTTAGACTATGGGGACCCCGTCGATGCCAGGCCTGTGTCACTCCGCCTGTAGGTATTAAAAAGATACCTACAGGCGGCGGCCACTGCGGAAGGGCCAATCTAGTAGGCTGCCCCAAGCGAAAGAAGACACGCGCGCGCGCTATTTGTTCGACCACGTTCAACTTTCTCGATAATTGTAATCTTGCAATCCAGATGGACACAAAACGAAAAAAAAGCAAAAATATACTGTGCAGTATTTAATTGTTTAAATACGGATCGTGATCGAAATTTAACTTTTTTTTGGTTACCTAAAGACAGGTAAAATCTACTTTGATTGGATTGCATTAGGTATGTTCCTATTTGAAATGAAATTAATTCAAACTACAAACCCTTTCTCCCCTTGTTGAACAAAGTACTATTCCAATACCCTAAAAGTATTTAAAAAGTACAATAAAAAGACATTTTAGTCGTTTCATTCGAGTTGCATTTCATTTGTCGTATTCATTTACGAACTTAGACTAAGAGCCCAATGAAAAATATTTACGGTAATACTATAGGTGATACCTATGGAATTCTTTTCAACTTAAAGGAAGTTTGCGAATCCACACTAGATGGCGTAAGTAGTTTCTCGAAGTAAGCAACCCTAGTCCGCGGCTCTTTCAATATGTATAACCACGTATAACTTATTATGAACCGTAGTCCAGTGAATTAAGGCCCATATTCCCTCAAAAAAAAATTGGTAGGTATATAAATGAACACGTGGTCGACTGGAACGCGAGCTAAATTAAATCATATTGTTTATCAGATTAAGTACATATTTCTTTAAAAACAATTGCGAAGTAAAGCTTCTGTAACGCTAGTTACTAGTTATTATTCTGTGTCGATGCGCATGTTTGTGCGGTTTCAAGCATTTGTAGGTAGTTTCCGTACTGTCCATATTCATACTGTGGTATGGACAACAGCTTAGGTATAATACGTCCAATTAAGATGGTCATCGTTATGTATGAATCCGTCGCTTTTTAGTAGTCATTCGAATTTGGTCGGATAACCAGCCGTTATTTACATGTTTAGTTTTTTGTCGATATTTACTTATTGTGAAACATTCCAAGCTGAATATTTTCACCATATATTTTTGACTAAAGGCACACATTATTGGTTTACACCTACACATCTGGGATTGAGCTTGTTCCTTGTATTTTGCCGTCAATGTTATGTCACCATCGTTTTGACTTATAACAAGATAATTCAAAAACGCATGCATGAACAGTTTTGAAACTTTGTATGGTTATTATTAGTGTCAAGACGGACAGATTACAGTTATCAGCGAGCTAATACCTTGTCTCATTTAGGCGCTGCGATGTTTTTTCGAGTTTTCATAAAACCGCGATAACTTGGAAATTAGAAATATTTTCTTAAATCTAATTGGGGCACTAAGGGGCACACAATAAGAGCTACTCGTGTATGTTTATTCTACAGGGGCACATACTATGGTTTCAGAGATATACGATTCTGCAAAACGTTACTCCAGCAGGAAACGCAATATCTCGAAAACCTGAAGGGGCACACCGTTTATTTTTGGGGGCACATTGTGGCACTAACATAAGCTACAAGGCCATGCACAATGTTTCTCTCTCCAATCATTCGTTTAGAATTTTCCTGCTAGAAAAACGTTACCCCAGCAGGAATCGTTTTTTCCGTTTATTTCCAAAACGACAGGGGGCACACATTTTTTATGTGGGGGCACATTCCCAGCAGTTAGGGCACTAATTAAACGTGTCACTCATATATCTCTAGGAGACACTTTCCTGCTGGGGTTACGTACACTTCTGCCTCAGACATTAGTCGCCTTATACGACACCCGTGAGTGTAATGGGTTGGTTCTATTCTACTCTGCCGATACAATAATTATATATATGTTACGGCTAATAGCCGAAGTGCGGCTACACCTAGTTTTAGCCGGCTAGAACTAGGTGCAGCCGGCCATATGCGGTTAAACCTATGTATCCTCTTATCTTTGGTTAGAACTAGGTTTAGTCTTCCTCATAGCGGCTAGAACTAGGTGCAGCCACACACCGGTGCCGGTGGTCAAACTTAGGTGTATCCTATTTATCATCGCCTGGAACTAGGTTTTCAGTTCAGTAATGAGGTGGTTGCTGACAAACTAGTTTTGCCTAGGCCGACTTGGGGCACCCCGACACGGTTAGAAGGGTATGGCGGGGTTGAATGAGCGAGCGAATAGACCCCGCCATACCCTTCGTGGTTATTTTTTTATAAACCATTCAAAAGTTGGAGCCCCGATCGCGGGGCCCGTTCGATCGGTTCTCCCTCGACTCGGATGCATCTGCGGGGGTAATACGAAATCGAATCAATCGGGAAACGCAAGATAAGAATTTCAAAACAAAACCAATAATTATGCTTAGCTGAACTAAAAACCTAGTTCTAGCCGATGATAAATAAGACACACCTAAGTTTAACTACCGGTGTGCGGCTGCACTTAGTTCTAGCCGCTATGATGAAGGCTAAATCTAGTTCTAACCGAAGATAAGAGGATACATCTAGGTTTAACTGCATGTGGCTGGCTGCACCTAGTTCTAGCCGGCTAAAACTAGGTATAGGTGCCGATTCCCTTGTTCACAAACTAAACCAAATTTAAGTTCAGTGCATCTTTTTCTTTCTATTTCATTAAGAAAAGGACAGAAGATAAATTTTAGTTATGTTCTGTCAAATTAATCAGCGCCATACAAGTTTTAGACGCGATTAAAAAGTTGACTACTAAAATTACATCAAATTACGTCAGGTGCTGACTAATTTGACAGGATTAAACTAATATTTATCTTCTGTCCTTTTCATAATGAAATAGAAAGAAAAAGATGCATTCAACTTAAATTTAGTTTAGTTTGTGAACAAGGGAATCGGCACCATAGCCGCACTTTGGCTATTAGCCGTAACATATTATATAAATATTGTAGTACTAGCTGTTGCCCGCGGCTTCGCCCGCGTGCAGTTCGGTAACTGTCCCACTGAATCATACTAAAGGGATAAATAGTGTCCTACATGTTAATTTAGGTTATAAACTATCTATGTGCCAAATTTCATAATCATCACAATTAATTATTATCATCACAATCACCAACGCTATCACAACCACCATCATTATCACAGTCATTATCACAATCACCATTACTATCACAACCACCATCATTATCACAATCATCATCGCAATCACCATCACAATCATCATCACAATCACAATCACCATCACAATCCCCATCACCATCGCTATCACCATCACAATCACCGTCACTATCCCAATCACCATCACCATCACAATAACCATTAAAATCACTATCACAATCACCATCATCGTTATCACAATCACCATCACTATCACAATCACCATCACAATCACCATCACAATCACCATCAAAATCACCATCACAATCTCGATCACAATCACTATCACAATCACTATCATCATTTTAACAATCATTATCATCGTAATCACAATCATCATCATCACAATCCCCATCCTCGTCATCACCATCATTATCATCGTAATCTCAATCATTTTCATCTTAATCACAATCATGATCACAATTGCCATCAACTTCACAACCACAATCATTATCACAATCACCATCACTATCACTATCACTATCACAATCACCATCACTATCACTATCACAATCACAATCACCATCACAATCACCGTCACATCACCATTACAATCACCATCACAATCACAATCACTATCACAATCATTATCATCGTAATCACAATCACTTTCATCATTATCACCATCACTGTCACAATCACAATCACCATCACCATCGCTATCACTATCACAAACACCGTCACTATTACAATCACCATCACCATTAAAATCACTATCACAATCACCATCATCGTTATCACAATCATCATCATCGTAATCTCAATCATTATCATCTTAATCACAATCATCATGATCTCAATTGCCATCACTATCACAACCACAATCATTATCACAATCACCATTACAATCACTATCACAATCACTATCACAATCACCATTACTATTACTGTCACAATCACGATCACCATGGCTATCACCATCACAATCACCGTCACTATCACAATAACCATCACCATCACAATCACAATCAAATCACTATCACAATCACCATCATCGTTATCGAACTCATTATCATCGTAATCACAATCATTATCATCTTAATCATAATCATCATCATCACAATCTCCATCCTCGTTATCACAAGCATCGCTATCACCATCACAATCACCATAGCAATCACCGTCACTATCACAATCGCCATTACTATCACAATCACTATCACTATCACAATCACTATCACAATCACAATCACTATCACTATCACAATCACTATCACAATCACCATTACTATTACTGTCACAATCACGATCACCATGGCTATCACCATCACAATCACCGTCACTATCACAATAACCATCACCATCACAATCACAATCAAATCACTATCACAATCACTATCATCGTTATCAAACTCATTATCATCGTAATCACAATCATTATCATCTTAATCATAATCATCATCATCACAATCTCCATCCTCGTTATCACAATCATCGCTATCACCATCACAATCACCATAGCAATCACCGTCACTATCACAATCACAATCACTATCACAATCACTATCACAATCACAATCACTATCACAATCACTATCACAATCACTATCACAATCACAATCACTATCACAATCACTATCACAATCACTATCACAATCACTATCACAATCACTATCACAATCACTATCACAATCACTATCACAATCACTATCACAATCACTATCACAATCACTATCACAATCACTATCACAATCACTATCACAATCACTATCACAATCATCGTTATCAAACTCATTATCATCGTAATCAAAATCATCATCACAATCATCATGATAATTATCACAATCATCATCGTAATCACAATCATTATCATCGTAATCACAATCATCATCATTACAATCAACATCATCATTATAACAATCATCATCATCGTTATCACAATCATCACAATAAATCAACAATAACCCTGTATAGAAGTTGAATCCGCTATCTTCTGTATCTCAAAATAAATGCCATTTTCGACATCAGCACCCCTGATAATCTCGGTTTCGACACCCATATTGATTTTTAGACATTTCAACCCCATCGCACCCCAACAGGGAATGATGGTAATTCAGGTCCGCCACATTAAATTTTAAAATCGTTGTTTTTGTAATACACCCGACCCAATTCACCATACAAACAATACCTATGTTGAATTTCAGGCTTTGTTACCCCATTTCCCCCTTTAGGGATTGAATTCTGAAAAAACCTGAAACACAAATGTTAACTCATTTATCGATAGGAGTACTTCTGTTAAGTTTCGAATAAAGTAGTCCAACTAATCTTATTTCCCCATGTAATCTTTGGACCCCCGTGGCCCTTAGGGGGTTAATTTTGAAAAATCCTTTCTTAATGCACCCCTAAACCCCATAAAGAACCTATGTGCCAAATTTGGAATCTCTAGACTCAGTGGTTTGGGCTGTGCATTGATTTTTATACTTTGCCACCCCATCTTCCCCTCTTAGGGGTTGAATTCTGAAAAAACCTGAAACCCGTTTCTACTTATTTATCAATAGGAGCACTCCTGTGAAGTTTCGAATAAAATAGTTTAACTAATCTTGTTTCCCCATACAAACTTTGGAGCCCCGTTTAACCCCCCTAGGGGATGAATTTTGCAAAATCCTTTCTTAGTGCACCCCTAGACCACATAAGGAACCAATGTGCCAAATTTGGAATCTCTAGACTCAGCGGTTTGGGCTGTGCATTGATTTTTAGACTTTGTCACCCCTTTTCCCCCTCTTAGGGGTTGAATTCTGAAAAATCCTGAAACCCGTTTCTACTCATTTATCAATAGGAGCACTCCTGTAAAGTTTCGAATAAAATAGACTAACTAATCTTGTTTTCCCATACAAACTTTGGAGCCCCGTTTAACCCCCTTAGGGGGTGAATTTTGAAAAATCCTTTCTTAGTGCACCCCTAGACCACATAAGGCACCTACTTGCCAAATTTGGAATCTGTAGACCCAGCGGTTTGGGCTGTGCGTTGATAGATGAGTCAGTCAGTCAGTCAGTCAGTTTCTTCTTTTATATATTTAGATTGGCACACCAAAAATTACACAGCGCACGCCTGGTTCCCCTTAAGAGGGAACGGGGCGTGCGAGGAATTTGAAGAAACTTGCCGTCGCACTGCGTCAAATCTATCTCCGTTGAATGCGCCCACAGATATTCCACATATTATATCACAAATGACGAGATGGACGTTTCGTATTCCCCTTTTTACCCGACTACGGCAAAGCTAAAAGGTAGGGTTATGATTTTAGCAGTATAAATTTGTACCTATGTTTATGTTTTTCGTATGTTCCACCGTAGCGCATAAACTATTCATCCGAATTTGATGAGTAAGGTGTCAATCGATTTGTTTTTATGGCCCGGGTAACCTAAGCTACATTTTATTCAGTAGTCGGGTTTTTTAGTTGTAGTTTATCACACAAATTATTGTTTCTCCTCGAAAACTAAACTGATTCAATTATTTTTGCCATCACAATTTTCAGAAGGATATGGTGTCGATTCTGTTGTGCACAAACTTAACTTAATTTAAGCTATTGCTATCTTTTACTAAAAGGCAGTGCGAGAAAAGGACGGCTATACCTATGAACTAAGTTAGAGATGTCAAACTAGTTTATGCCTTGCGCTTCACCGTGTTTTTAGGTTTTTAGTCGACATGTTTTTACGTGCACCCTTCATTTGTATGGAAATATTAGTTCCAACTAAGTTTGACAGCTCTAAATTACGTCAGTCTCTTTCTCGTTTTATTAGAGAGAAAAATATAGCAATAGCATAGATTAAATTTAGTTTGTGCAGTGTGCGTAACCCTGGAAAAATGTTGTGGATTTAAGAGATGAGATCAGAAAAAATAATTAGTGTATCATGAGGAGCAATTTGTTCAATAGTAGCAAAATTTGTGTGAATTGTAGTTTTAAAGTTAATTGAGAAAAACAGATTTTGCTGGAGTAACGTTTGAAACGTTATCCTGGCAAAATCGATTTTCAAAAATTCGTTCAGCCCGGAACCAAATAGGTACATGCCATACATACAATGGTTTCAAAAATCAGATAAAAACGGATTTGCAAGTAAACCAAAACACTTATAACCAAATAAACAGCTGTAAAAAATACCCATGGTAGACACTTAAGAGGCCGGGGAGCGTGAATTTGTCCATACAAACGTAATACCAAAATCATTTTCAGTCTGAGCATATTTCCACCTTAATATGCTGTTATTCGGAACAAGATGGTAATTACCTAGGTTTCTATCGTTTTTTTTTTGCAAAATACTTATCAAGAGCGAAATGCAAACAAACTGAATATCTCACATTTTTAGTTTAAATACGATGTTTTCATCTCATCTGTTCTATATTAACAACGGTAGTATTTGTAATATTGTTCAAATCGAAACATGTGTTATATTGTTAAGTTAAATAATATAAAAAAAAAATTGGAAAAGCATTGAGTTTTCATTCATCATTTTTGGTATTACGGCACACATTCAAATTAATCACAAATGTTCATCGGAAGTCGTGCTATCGCATCAAGCATTGAGCTGGGGCAGGGCGCGGGGCGCGGGACGCGGGACAGAACACTTGGATGTGTTGAGTGAGGTGTACGTAACCCCAGCAGGAAAGTGTCTCCTAGAGCTATATGAGTGGAACGTTTAATTAGTGCCTTATCTGCTGTAAATGTGCCCCCACATAAAAAATGTGTGCCCCCTGTAGTTTTGGAAAAAAACGGAAAAAACGATTCCTGCTGGGGTAACGTTTTTCCAGCAGGAAAATTCTAAACGAATGATCGGAGAGAGAAAAATTGTGCATGGCCTTGTAGCTTATGTTAGTGCCACAATGTGCCCCCAAAAATAAAATGTGTGCCCCTTCAGGTTTTCGAGATATTGCATTTCCTGCTGGAGTAACGTTTTGCAGAATCGTATATCTCTAAAACCATTGCATGTGCCCCTGTAGAATAATCATACACGAGTAGCTCTTAATGTGTGCCCCTTAGTGCCCCGATTAGATTTAAGAAAATATTTATAATTTCCAAGTTATCGCGGTTTTATGAAAACTCAAAAAAACATCGCAGCGCCTAAACGAGACAAGGTATAAGCTCGCTGAAAACTGTATTTGGTCCGTCTTAACGCTAGTAATAACCATACAAAGTTTCAAAACTGTTCATGCATGCGTTTTTGAATTACCTTGTTATAAGTCAAAACGATGGTGTCATAACTTTGACGGCAAAATACAAGGAACCAGCTCAATCCCAGATGTGTGGGTGTATACCAATAATGTGTGCCTTTAGTCAAAAATATATGGTGAAAATATTCAGCTTGGAATGTTTCGCATTAAGTAAATATAAACAAAAAACAAAACATGTAAACAACGGATGGTTATCCGACCAAATTCGAATGACTACTAAAAAGCGACGGATTCATACATATCGATGACCTTCTTTACTTTACTCACTAACCGGTTCATACGTGTTGTGCATGAGTACACTGAAGTAGAAAAGTAATATGTAATAATATAAAGTTGTTATTGGATTAAATTCTACTAGCTGTTTCTGTGACTGCACATGACTATGTACATTTTAAATAGTAGTATGTGCTATTCCTAGGTAAGCTATCTTCTTCATTCAAAATTTCATTAAAATACATCCAGTAATTTATGTGTGAACGAAAGACATACATCCAAATATTTGCCAGGTCTTTGATCCAAAATATGATTGGCGACGTTTTAAAAAAAATATAGTTCATGAAATGTGTGATGAATACCTACTACGAAAAAGAGGTAGCTCTTTTTTGTATAGTAATAAAAACCAATTATCACAACAGTAAAAGAAAGCCGTATTTAAGTTTTTCACCATTAATAGAAGATTCCCTTTTTTCGCCTCCTCACCGCTGCATATCTCTGGCCGCACTCCATCCGCTGACTTCGTGTCGCAAGGAATCGCTTTGTCTAGCTTGGAGAAAGTGAGACAGCTAGTACGCATACGGTATTAGTGGGACAGAGACAGATACCTACCTAAACGTCGCTCTATATGAATAAGTGAAGTGTTTTTGACTAGGAAGTGCGTTTGAATTATTACTTGGTATTGGTAAACAGTTGCAGTTATGCCGCCAAGGACACAGTTACGTGTTTACTTTTTTTTAAAGTTGGATGAAAGTGGCGTAATAGTTAAGCATTTTATAACAATGATGTGGTTGTAGGGGTGGTGAATTTTGTAAAATATAGTTACAATGATGGCATGATTTGCGATGGTAAGTATTTAATGGCATTGTTTTGACTCTAAGTATTTAGGTACACTTATCAAGTACTTACTTGGATTTTTTTCATTACTTTATTTATTTTCAATCAAAATGTTCTAAATCATGTTTGTTTTGCTTTCATCTATAATTTTCACATCACAAGCTGTTAATTTATTTTATAATTAGCCCCCAAAACTTTTGAACGCGACTGTACGGACAACAGCTTAGGTATAATACGTCCAATAAGGAAGGTCATCGATATGTATGAATCCGTCGCTTTTTAGTAGTCGTTCGAATTTGGTCGGATAACCATCCGTTGTTTACATGTTTAGTTTTTTGTTTATATTTACTTAATGCGAAACATTCCAAGCTGAATATTTTCACCATATATTTTTGACTAAAGGCACACATTATTGGTATACACCCACACATCTGGGATTGAGCTGGTTCCTTGTATTTTGCCGTCAAAGTTATGTCACCATCGTTTTGACTTATAACAAGGTAATTCAAAAACGGATGCATGAACAGTTTTGAAACTTTGTATGGTTATTACTAGCGTTAAGACGGACCAAATACAGTTTTCAGCGAGCTTATACCTTGTCTTGTTTAGGCGCTGCGATGTTTTTTTGAGTTTTCATAAAACCGCGATAACTTGGAAATTATAAATATTTTCTTAAATCTAATTGGGGCACTAAGGGGCACACATTAAGAGCTACTCGTGTATGTTTATTCTACAGGGGCACATGCAATGGTTTTAGAGATATACGATTCTGCAAAACGTTACTCCAGCAGGAAATGCAATATCTCGAAAACCTGAAGGGGCACACATTTTATTTTTGGGGGCACATTGTGGCACTAACATAAGCTACAAGGCCATGCACAATTTTTCTCTCTCCGATCATTCGTTTAGAATTTTCCTGCTGGAAAAACGTTACCCCAGCAGGAATCGTTTTTTCCGTTTTTTTCCAAAACTACAGGGGGCACACATTTTTTATGTGGGGGCACATTTACAGCAGATAAGGCACTTATTAAACGTTCCACTCATATAGCTCTAGGAGACACTTTCCTGCTGGGGTAACGTACACTTGAGTGAGTATAGTGACAAATGTAAATGTATACGTGCGCACCTCGCCACCCGGCCGGGCCGGGCAATTCGTTCGTCAATGTTAGACGATTACTTGATTGCATTGTGCGTGCGTATTTGTTTGCCAATTGTATCGTAATATTTCTGACACTTCTTGACCTATGCTACGGATTTGGATTTAGATTTGCCTTGTGATTTGGAATCGAGTAACCTACCTACCTACTTTATTACGACTTTTGTTTTGTTTACGGACTTCGATATTTGCTTACGATTTGGTTAAATTTAAGTTTCAAAACAGGTACCTACATAAACATAATTATATAAAGGTTAGCAACATGGACTCCAAACGTTGGGATGGGATGTATCTCACAGTAAGTAGGTATCTACCTACCTTTTCGTTTTCATCATTTAAAAAAAAAAAAAAAAAAAAAAAAAAACATTTATTTCAGGTCCAAGACCCAACCAAACCAGACCAAACTCAAACCAAGAAAATGCCTGCCTACCTACACATATTTTTTCTCGTTCATAATCGAAATTACATTACACTGGGTTAGTTTAGTACTCATACTGAATTAGATGTGTTTAGGCTCAGTTAGGATTCAAATGTCCGACTAATAGGTTTCATTCATAATCACGCATATGTAGGTATATCGCGTGACAGTGCTATAGGTGGCCATAGGAATTCTGTAATGTAACGACGTAACCCCATCGAGTTTGAACTTGTTTGATTCGTCGTGACGAGTACTTTGTCTTTAGGTTATATCCAGGGTCTGATGATGGAGCTAGAAGGTGTCCATGGGAACTCCGTTATAAAACGACATAACCCCATCGAGTTTGGGCTCGTATGATTTGTCTTGACGAGTACTTTGGTGCTAGGTGGTATCCAGGGTCTGATAATGGAGCTGGAAGGTGGCCATTGGAAGTCTGTAATAAAACGACATAATCCCGTCGAGTTTGGGCTCGTTTGATTGATCTTGAAGAGTAAATTGGTCCTAAATGGTAATCAGGGTTTGATGATGAAGCTGAAAGGGGGGCCAAAGGATCTCCGTAATAAAACGACGCAACTGCTTCGAGCCTACTACCTGCCTACCACCTGCCCACTATCTGCCTACTACCTGCCTACTACCTACCTACTTTTAGGTACTAGGATACTTATGCCGGTTTCCTCACGATGTTTTCCTTCACCGTTTTGAGAGCAGCTGGTCTAAAATGGCCGCTATAGCAGAATCTACGCAGAATCTTAGCATAAATTACGTTAAAAAAATTAAATTCTTAAAATGGACTTTATATCAATAACCATAAAGTCCATTTTAAGAATTTTAAATTTTTAACGTGATTCACTAAACGATTCTGCTAAAGCGGCCATTTTAGACCCCCAGAGTTGATGAATTACACAAAGTAATGCGCCTGCCTGGGTTCGAACCTACGACTTAGGCGCGGGCAGTATTATAAGTAAGATTATAAGTACTAAGTCTATGGGCACGGGACAAATACAACACACGGTATATCGTCACATCCTCGTCAGCGCGATGATATACCGTGTAGCCTAAATTGCACGTTATTTCCATGCATTTCGTATGATATTTGAATGGAATAGGAAGCCGCCCGCGCCATGTCCGCGCCCGACGCCTCTTGTATTTGTCCCGCGCCTTACTGTTCGTAAGTCGGGGCCGCCACCACTGAGCCACCAGTACGTACTTTTATTTCAGATTTTCAGGCGAAACGTATACTCATTCGTTACCTACATTAGTGGTATAGAAAGAGTAGTACCTAAGTAACCCAGATTTTTTTTCAACAAAGGCTAGATTTTGAGTTAATCTAACATTTGAGATAAAAACATTGTAGACAGATTTCCTAAAAACGCATTACTATTCTGCACATACACTAACGATTGCACAAAGTAACTAACAAAAATAAAGCAAATAATGAACATGATAACTACTAAAAAGGTAAACTCCAAACACTATTAACACACGCATAGGTAAACAATATTCACACACGCTCACGCGCGGCTACGCAACGGGCCGGGGAGTGTGAAACAGAGACAACAATATTTCAACGTGTTTTTGCCTTCGCTTCGAATTGCAGTTGCGAGCGGATGGCGCCGCACTCTTAACACGTCAAGTAAAATAGATCATGTAACTTTATACGATATGAAGATAAAAACAAAATTGATTAATTTTAGACTGGTCGTACTTTAGCGATGAAATACGCAGTTCCCAAAACATTAAGAAACGTGGCATACTTTAAACAAATTAAAATGATTCATGAACATTAATTCCTGTTAATTTCAGCTTCCAATTACGGCTGTAATGAAAGTTATATCAAAAACAAGAAAATGTCAGCAATTCTCTAATAAGCCGACCAAATCGAAAAGGTCACGAAAAAGCGGCCGCACTATACATAATCGTAACCATCTTAAATTAATGGGATAATACGGATGTTTTGTTAGTACAGTTGCGTACCTACGTTGTTGTTACTGTTGCGTAGTTTGCTGGTCATGGTGTTCATTATTTTTATTTAAAAATCAGTCTCATACAAATTATTGTACATCTTTGCCATAGCATTAACATATTGATGAAAAAATCTCAGATAATTTGAGTACGTACTTTATTGTAATATTTGGTTACATAAATGTTTTTCTGTTTGTCAAGTACCAATGCTTATAACTTAAATACAATGTTGATTCATAGTTTGTACAATTTTCCTTAAGAGGGAGATAGGTACCTACTAAACACGTAGGTAGGTAGGTGGACTCCATTTCCCCTCGACTCACAGTATGGCATTTAAATATGAGCTTTGTAACGTGTTAAAGTGGTTATTTAAACATTACATGTGACTGTTACAGGTGATCAACGTGTGAACCACGCGTCGTCAATCAAAATCACACTATAAATTATTTACTGAGATTATTTCTTACCTTTTTAAAGTTACTTTGACTTTAAATAATTACCTATGATCCATTAAATTGTTAAACTACTGTTAATTAACATGATTTTCATTTATAAAATAGAAAACTAGTAGAAAATGTGTGATATGGTACCTGCACTTCGAACAAAAAAAAATCGGTTACACGTAAAACGTTTTTCTGCTTAACTGTACAAAACATCGGACACTAAGTTGCTAATTTGCAAAGACTACTCGTATGTACGGTGCAGCCGCTTTTACGTGACCTTTTTAATTTGGTCGGCTTATTAGAGAATTTCTGACATATTCTTGATTTTGATATAACTTTCATTAAAGCCGTAATTGGAAGCTGAAATTAACAGGAATTAATGTTCATGAATCATTTTAATTTGTTTAAAGTATGCCACGTTTCTTAATGTTTTGGGAACAGCGTATTTCATCGCTAAAGTACGACCAGTCTAAAATTAATCAATTTTGTTTTTATCTTCATATCGTATAAAGTTACATGATCTATTTTACTTGACGTGTTAAGTGTCTACCATGGGTATTTTTTACAGCTGTTTATTTGGTTATAAGTGTTTTGGTTTACTTGCAAATCCGTTTTTATCTGATTTTTGAAACCATTTAATTCCATTGGTTTACGACAACCAAACCAAAAACTAATGTTTAAAATTTTAAACAAATTAAGGTATCTTATTGGTATTTTTTTCAATCTTCTGCGTTGAGCCCTTTTCGAGATCTGGGAAATCCCAAAACGGTACCACAGCAAAATCTTAAATAACTCAAGAACCATACCACACACAAATTTTGTTATTTACAAACATTTACTACGCAACAAAAGCTATCTAATCATGTATTTGGTTCCGGGCTGAACGAATTTTTGAAAATCGATTTTGCCAGGATAACGTTTCAAACGTTACTCCAGCAAAATGTGTATTTCTCAAATAACTTTAAAATTACAATTCACACAAATTTTGCTACTATTAAACAAATTGCTCCTCATGATACACTTATTATTTTTTATGATCTCATCTCTCAAATCCACAACATTTTGCCAGGGTTACGCACACAATAAGTAAATAATAAACAAAATAACTAAAAATGTAAATAGCGGCTGGTTATCTGACCAAATTCGAATGACTGCTAAAAAGCGACGGATTCATACATAACGATGACCTTTATTGGACGTATTATACCTAAGCTGTTGTCTGTACCACAGTATAAATATGGACAGTACGGAAACTACCTACAAATGCTCGAAACCGCACACTCACACAAACATGCGCATCGACGGGCCCCCATAGTCTAAGATCCCTTACAGAACGACCTTCACAGAGCTGATTAATGGATGAAAATGATTTTATATCAAATTAAATAAGTATGTCAATAAATATACAAATGGGTTGACAAAAAAATTTCAGTCAGAGATATATACGATTCTGCAAAACGTTACTCCAGCAGGAAATGCAATACCTATCTCGAAAACCTGAAGGGGCACACATTTTATTTTTGGGGGCACATTGTGGCACTAACATAAGCTACAAGGCCATGCACATTGTTTCTCTCTCCGATCATTCGTGGAAAAACGTTACCCCAGCAGGAATCGTTTTTTCCGTTTTTTTCCAAAACGACAGGGGACACATTTTTTATGTGGTCATTGACAGCAGATAGGGCACTAATTAAACGTTCCACTCATACCTATAACTCTAGGAGACACTTTCTTGCTGGGGTAACGTACACCCCCCGCGCGCCCCGCACTGCTGCGCTTGTTGCACAGATTTTATTCGCGCTGTCTTCTCTATACGTAATAGTAAAGCTCCATGTTCCAAATACGCTTTATCGGTTGTGTACCTACGTAACATATAAGCGATATTTTACATAGGTTTGATATTACACGTAGCTCTACTATAAGTTTGCCACTGATTTTCTCTTTAGGAAAAAGTACCAACGTGAGCAGAGATTCCCGTTAGCACACTTTGGTACTTTTTCCAATACCTTTACCTAGTTGCTTCATAAGCTTCGTAGGAGCATTACGCAAATGGAGTGGAACTGATGGCAGAGGACCCTTCGTTTCCACCAGAGATTTCCGACATCTTTTCATAGCACAGTATACTTCTCGACTTTTAGGTGCTCTCGCAAGTCTTACTGCACATTGTGCAAGCAAAACGTCACATTCCGGCATTCCAATATGCTGACAACCTTGTAAACATGCAACCGCTTCAACTAGGGCAGTCTGGTCTGCTAAACCTGTATAATACAGAAGTAAATTTCAGTCTACGGAAATATAAAAAAAATGACATGTATAGTGTACCTATACCAGTATCGGTTATGGATTTCAACCATAGCTTTAAACCTGGGCATGAAACCTGACCCCGAGCTATAACTGAAAAATTCCATAAGGAATAACCCAGTAGGCTTGTCAACTAAAAAAATCTAATTGGTCCGTCAAAGATATCAAAAAATATTAGACCCGTATTTTTTCTTTAATTCACGACGCTTTTAAAATTCCTAATAGGTACGTCACGCCGTGGTACAATTTTTAGTGCGTTCTGACGTCACGAGCCCCCACTCCCGAGTTTTGACGCGTTTTATTTTTGTCAATATTCACTGATTTACAAAAACAAAAAATACGTGTCCATTATTTTCCAATAGGTACTTTAACTGACGCATGACGGACTGAATAGATTTGCAATTTATTGATGGTGGAAACTAGCCTATTGCCTCATCTGGAATTCCAAGCTTTACCCTCATGTTTAGCAGTACCTACCTACCTATCTATATATTTTTTTTTTCAGTAAGTACCTCTTTTGACCACTAAACCAATGAAGCAGATGGAACAAAACAAAAAATAGTTAGGTATTTGATGTCCAGTTTCAAACCCATATTTTTTTTAATATTGATGATTAAAAAAAATATGGGTTTGAAACTGGACATCAACTAACAATTTTTTGTCTATTTTGTTACCATGGACAGACAATAAAGTGAATTAAGTACCTATATCTTCACAAGCTGCCCGCACTAAGCGCCGTGCGATATACAAGGGATCCTCGCCACCGTGCAATGCTCGCGTGGTCCAGTACAAGGCGGCGTTATCGTCACTTGCTCGAATTGACTTATGGATCGCCGACACGGTATTATAGTGCTCCTCACCTTTTCGATCGTAAATCATGTGTGATCTCTGTAAGGAAACTTACCTCAGTAAATAAAGCGGAAAAGAGCGAGTCGGACTCTCGCATTGTAATGTTGGGCGGCAAAATATATTTCTATTTTCACAGCAAAATTTCATTTCTTTGCAACTGCGAAAAAACTATGCTATAGTCTCCGCACGAGAAGTAAGAATTCTGTGGAATTAAAGGTCTTAACCCGCATAAGTACATTTATTCAAATTCATAATTCCGAAAACAGAAATAATAACAAACTTGTCCCGAAACAACCTTTATCGTGATCCTTGACTTTTTCTAGTAATAAAAAACGATTCATACTGTCTGTATTGTCAGGATACGCAGAGAAATTAGGGAAAGAGCAATGACTTTTAATTCTTACTTATCTGGCAGAGACTATAGCTGAGAGATATTTTTGATTTACCTATAAACAATATAATATACAAACAACCTAAAATTATCAATAACGTGGCTCACCTTTATACCATCTTTAATATCTTCAAGACTAATTATTGCTGGCCCTGTGTTCAGCAGAGTAGTCCCAGGAGCTCTTGCTGCAAGTGCTAGTTCCAGAGCCCCAAGCGCCACCCTTGCATCTCCATCACACACTTCTGCTAGCCACTGGAGAGAATCTTCCTCAACAATACATCTTGAAAATAAAATTGATGAGTTTATAAAACTGACTATTTATTTTGGGGAGGGAGAAAGGGGTGGGAAAGCCACAACCAATACAATGATGGCCCAATAAAAAGTGCCCTGAACACACTAATGATAACTGAGGTGAGTTGTTATTGGCAAACAGGTTAGCGTCAAATTCAATAGTTATTAAAATAAAACTACACTGAAAAAAAACTCACTCTGGAAGATCAGTTCCAGGTGATTCTTCAAATTCTTTTGTGAGGCTGCTGATAATTGCTTTTCCACTCTTTTTAAGAGCTTGCTTCAAAATTATTAATACCTCATCTGCATTTAATTTTTCCATAACAACCACTCGACATCTGCTCAGCAATGCATTATTCAAACTAAATGATGGATTTTCAGTAGTAGCACCAACAAGAATGATTGTACCATTTTCTACATGCGGTAAAAATGTGTCTTGCTGCAGTTTGTTGAACCTAAAATTGTAAAATGCAGCAATGAAATGTGATCCACATAATAATTAATTATAGATAAGGTTTGGCTAAAACATAAAATTAATCATTAACACTAGAATTTGAGCTGCACCACTTTCAAAAATATTTCTCAAGAATACCTATGAATTTCATCCATGAACAGTACTGTCTGCCTCTTGAACTGTGTTTCATTTTTGGCAACTTTTACCACTTCTTTAACATCATTTATTCCTGCCATTGTGGCAGATAACTTGACAAATCTCATATTATTTTGTTCTTTGCAAATGTTAGCTATAACATTAGCCAATGATGTCTGAAATAAAATGTTTAATGTTAATTTTATAGTGATGAAATCAACAGTATATAAGCAAGTGATATTAATAAGTACTGGCCAATTTTCCTTCACCTGAAGATTATTAGAAGAGTAGGTAATTAACAAAGTACAGAAATACCTTTCCACAACCAGGCGGTCCCGGGGGGGTCTGTATTTATGCTTTCGCGGTTGCACAACGACATGCTTTGCTTTGGCTTTGCTTGGTAGTATAGATGCAGGCCTACCCTACTGCCTCCCTCAGAGGCGGTAGGGTGGCGGGGTCTTGAGGGGGAGCGCTACGGTCGTGTAGATCCTCAAGGCAAGTCTGGGGGATTCACCTTCACGAGGTTGCCACCCTGTTCTTGGTCTGATTCCATAAGAAACAGACGCAACAAAAACCCCCGGGCGCTTTATCTCGCACTTTCCCGAAAGCCAAAATCCCAGGCCTAGGGTAATCCCACACCCCACTCCTATGATCCTACGCCCTGTCCTTCCCTCCTTTTCCTTTTTCTCCCTTCGGTCCTTGAGGACGGGAAACCTCAACTCCAAAAAAGCCCACAAACCCCAAAAAATGCAGAGTGGAAAAAGTAATATTCCCCAGGTGGGTCCCGGCAACGGGGAATCCCACACCGACTCGTCGGTCTGCCCCCACCGTAATCTGGGGGGGGGCACCAATCTGCCTTCTAGCGCCGCGCCTTCTGCGCGGCTGGCTGCTTTAGCGCCGACATCTCTGGCTGCGGCTCACGCGCCACAAGACTCAACAAGGGCTGCGCCTTCTGCGCCTAACGACTCTAACACGACTGCGACTTCCGCGACAAATACTCTGACGACTGTTACACCTTCCACGAGAGCCTGGCAACAGAGCATCGTTCGGAACAGTGTAACGAACAATCCTGACAACGACAGTGACAAAGCTCGACTCTCCAGCCTTAGCAGCGAACTCCGCGCGCTGGCACTTCAGCGCGAGAAGATCGAGGCAAGGTTGAAAGACATAAACTCTCTCGGGACGGGAAAGGAAGCGGAATCTGCTGGTTCTGGTTTCATCTCTGTGGACGAAGTACGTATGCTGAAAACAAAGCGCGGAAAGATCCGGAACAGAGAGAGAGAACTCAACAACCGTTTGCGCAAGATCCGCGATGGCAATAGCCTGCGCGAAGCACAAGCGGTTAGTTGTAAGGGAGTACGCGACCGGCTACAGACACGCGAAGGGGAAACCCTGCGCGAACAGCAGTCGGACGCGGAAACGAGCGGGCAAGGAACAGCACGCGAAGGGGAAACCCAGAGCGCAAAGCTCCTGCCCGCACCAGGACCATCCGGAGGAAACGACCGGAACCGCAACGAGATGACTGTAGACCGACCCCGAACTAGACAGAAGCGAGGCAAGCGGGCTGGGTTCCTGCGCCGGCTGTCCCTGGCACAAAACGCTGTGCCAAGCCCCTCAGAACCGCAACCCGGTCCAAGTGGCCAGGGAGCGGCGAAGAGGGAGCGCCCGGACGACACGGCTTCGCCGAGTACGCTCCAGGGGGACGCCAAGCGTGTTAGAACCCAGCCTGCTCAAGGGGAGCAGAGAACCTACGCGCGGGCCACAAAGGATATCCCTGCGCGACTCGCCGTAGCGATCTGCCTCTCGCCTTCAACTCGAGACATGACGACTGACGAGGGAGAGCACATCAAGCTCAGCCTTGAAGACCTGATAGTGGACACGTGTCGAACTGACCCCACCAAAGTCCCAGCCTTCCGCGGTTACCCAAGGGTAGCGGATGGCACGGTGCACATGTGGTGCGAAGACGACAACGCCCTGACTTGGCTGACCCAGAACGTGCCTAAGATAAGACTGCCGAACACCGACTTGACACTGACAGTCATGAGACAATCCGACGTACCAACCCGGGTTCGAGCAGCGCTCTTCGTACCCAGGTACAAGGGGGAAATAGAGCTGCTGCAGACGATTTTGACCTGCCAGAACCCCTGGTACGCCATCGGTAGATGGTCCCTGTACAGGGCGACATCGGTCGGTGGGGATAACTACGGGACTTATCTGACCCTGGGTATCCCACCGGACGAGGCCGAAAAGGTCTTGGGGAGGGAGCGACGGATATCGTACCTACTTGGGTCGATATACGTGCGCTTTTTCCCCAAAACCCATCCCTCCGACACTCAGACTGACAACGACACCGAACAGACGAAACCGGCACCGACTGAACATGATCTGACGATGACGCAACTGGAGGAGGAGATGGCCAGAACAGCGATGGCTGATGCTGACGCTGTGAGGATGCCATCCTCACCACCAGGGTGGACGGAGCAGCTGCTCTCATCGTCACCGGCACCCATTGAAGACCAGCACGGGCTGGAGGACAGGGGGGAATCATCCGATGGATCCATCTCCCCCTAATTCCACCCACCTGCCTCCCACATCCCGTCCCCTAAACATCATCCAGACCAACCTCCAGCATAGCCAGACGGCTACTGCTTGTCTGCGCAGGGCACTGGAGATGGAACCCCGAACCATTGCACTCATCCAAGAGCCTTGGATCCGTAATAACAGAATATGCGGCCTTGGTAACATTGGAGGTAAGCTGATCCTCGACACACAGGGCACAGATAAACCACGAACCTGTGCCTATATACCCAAAGATTTTCCCACCACCACACTCACGCAATTATGTTCCAGAGATCTAACAGCCGTCAGGCTCAAAACCGACGGCGATGCACCTGATATCGTCCTGGCCTCGGTATACATGCCAGGCGAGGATGAAGACTGCCCACCAAAAGAAATGGCCGACCTGGTAAAGTATTGTGAAGACGCCAACCTGGACCTGGTCATCTGCACGGACTCGAACGCCCATCACCCGCTTTGGGGTTGCACTAAAGCCAACAATAGAGGTGAGGTACTATGCACATATTTGTTCTCCACTAACCTTAACATCGCAAACCGCGGCTCGGAACCCACTTGGGTCACATCCCGCGGACAAACGATCATTGATCTAACGCTGGCTTCGGAATGCGCGGCAAAACTTATCTCTGACTGGCACGTATCCAACGAGCCTTCCTGCTCTGACCATAGAAGGATTCGCTTCTCATTAGTAGCTAATTTTAAAAAACCAGATCCTAGACGCAATCCACGCCGTACCAACGTACCCGGCTACAAACGACTGTTGGCCTCCCTATTAGCGCAGCACCAAACGCCCAGTATTCTAACAGACCCCAAACAACTTGAAGAAACAGTGACAAAACTCTCAGAATTTATAATTGAGGCCTACCACGCCTGCTGCAAATTAAAAGATCCAAGCACCAAGAGCAAGGGTAACTCCTGGTGGAATGCGGAACTTAGTAAGCTCAGGCACACCATGCGCAAACAATTCAACAGAGCCAAAAATTCCAGACTACCAGAAGACTGGGACTCATACAAGAAAACACAATACACCTTCAAAAAACAAGTCAGGAATGCCAGCAGGGCTGCCTGGCGGAAATTCTGCGAAGAAATTGAATCGAACAGCGAAGCCGCGCGTGTGAGAAAGATCCTATCCACTGATCAGGACCGCACCCTCGGGTCGCTGAAAACCCCAGACAACTCTTACACCAAGTCGGACCACGAAACAAGTAAAGTCCTTTTGGAAACCCACTTCCCAGACTGCAATCTCTCTGAGGACAGAACCTGGGCAAGTGAGCCAACGCACACACCAAATGATCAAGACTGGGCCAGAGCCCGCACCATAGTAACCGCAGAGAGAATAAAATGGGCAATAAAGACTTTTAAACCATATAAATCCGCAGGCTTAGACGAAATTTTCCCCGCCCTGCTACAATGGGGAGTAGACGTCCTAACGCCGTGGCTGACCGCCATCTACCGAGCCTGCATAGCACAAAAATACATACCCCTTGCATGGCGAGAGGTAAAAGTTATTTTCATCCCTAAACCAGGCAAACCAGATTACACACAACCTAAGGCGTACAGACCAATAAGCCTAACATCTTTCCTACTGAAAACCCTCGAGAGACTCTGTGATCGACACATTCGGGACGGACCTCTTCGGGAGCGACCACTCCACAGACAACAACACGCGTATTCCTCAGGAAAATCAACAGAATCTGCGCTGCACAGTGTGATCTCCAAGATCGAATGTGCAGTGGACCACAAAGGCTCCTCACTAGCCGTCTTCATTGACATAGAAGGCGCTTTTGACAAAACCGTCTTCCATAGCATCAACGCAGCCCTCGAGGAACACGGTGTGGACTCGACCCTGCGAGGATGGATCACAAATATGCTCCGACTAAGAGCCGTACAAGTTACGGTAAACGACACCACCAGAGCAATAGTGGCGAAGGGCTGCCCCCAAGGCGGGGTCCTTTCGCCACTACTATGGAACCTCGTAGTAGACAGCCTCATCAAACGTCTCAACAGCAGAGGCTACTACACGGTGGGCTATGCCGATGATCTGACCATAATAATAAACGGCACACACGAAAACACACTATGCAACCTTATGCGCCAAGCCCTAAGGATAGTAGAAGACTGGTGCAAGGAATACAGACTAGCAGTGAACCCTACCAAAACCGAACTCGTCCTCTTCACAAAGAAAAGGAAGCTAGCAACGTTACAATTACCAAGCTTCTTTGGGACAACCCTAAGCCTATCGACTGAAACCAAATACCTGGGTATCTTTTTGGACAAGCAGCTGAACTGGGCAAAACACACCGAATACACCATCACAAAAGCCAGTATAGCCTTATGGCAATGTAAGAGACTCCTCGGGAGAAATTGGGGCATAAGCCCCAAAATCACCTACTGGCTATACACCACAGTTATCCGACCAATCATCACATACGGCTCTTTAGTTTGGTGGCCCAGGACCAACCTAAGCACGAACCAAAAGGATCTCGAGAAACTACAAAGGTTTGCCTGCGTAGCAATCACCGGCAGCATGAGAACTTCCCCCACTGCTGCCTTACAGGCGATGCTGGGGCTACCACCTCTACATCTCGTCGTAAGAGAGGAGGCGGCCATAGCGATTTTCAGACTCGAAGTATCTGGCACCCTAAGTAACGATTCCAGAATCAAACACACACGCATCAGAGCAGATGCTATCAAACAACAGCCCATGATGGCATCACCCAGCGACAGAATCCTGAAGACCCACTGCTTCCAAAAACACTACAACATAGAGCTCACAGCGGAGTTGTATGACTACTCAGGTACGAACGAGCTAAGAATCTACACTGATGGATCAAAAACCGACGACGGGACAGGTCTCGGGGTGTTCTCCGACGACCTAAACATTAAAATAGCCAAACCCCTTGGAATACTCAACTCTGTTTACCAGGCAGAGTGTGTGGGTATCATCCAAGCGGCACACGCTATAGAGGCCAGGGAGGTTACGGATACCAATATTCGAATAATATCCGACAGTGCCTCAGTCCTTCAATCCTTAAAGAGTACTCAGATAACGTCGAGACTGATACTAGAATGCCACAATGCCCTAGAACGAATCACGGTACTAAACCATAACACGGTAACACTACAATGGATCAAAGGTCACAGTGGATCACTTGGGAACGATGCGGCTGATGAGCTTGCCAGAAGAGGATCCAGCACAAAACCCTGCGGACCCGAGCCCATTGTGCCTATTCCCTTCAAGCAACTAAGAAGCTGGTTAAGGGAACACACTCGAATACAAGCGGAGAAATGGTGGACCTCGGCACCAGGGTGTAGGCAATCCAAGGAAGCCATGCCATCCCTTGACACAAAGCTGACCAGGCGCCTTCTGCGCCTGGACAGAGATAGCCTACGACTGGTGGCGGGGACCATCACTGGACACTGTTCACTAAATAAACACTTCCACACCCTAGGAATCACTGACAGTCCTCTATGCAGAGCGTGCATGGAGGCGGAGGAAACGGTGGCCCATGTGCTCCTTGAGTGCACTGGCGTTACCAAGATTCGCGAGGAGACCTTGGGTACACCAAGATCCCTTGCGGACGCCCTGAGAAGACCGGGAAGTTTGATCTGCTTCTGGAGGGAGGTGGGCTGGTTGGAGTAAACGGCCACCACGGCTCACGCACAATGGTCCACTTTAAGGACTAAGTGCGGAAACCAAAACCCCATGATAGATAGATAGACCAGGCGGTCCCCAAAGAATCATGTTGGGTATTATTTTCCGTTCTATTGAAGATCTTAACATTGACCCAGGACCAAATGCTTGTGTCTGCCCAACAATGTCTTCCAGATGTAGTGGTCTCATACGTTCAGCCAGAGGCAAACTTTTGACTTCCTTTGATTGGGCTTTAGAGCTAGTTTCAGGCAATTGTGGTTTCTATGGAAATTATACATTAATTTAATGATTATTATAAACCAAATACCAAACCTATATAATTTACGCTACTCACCAGAACTTTGGCAGAATTTGGACTTGTGCTTAATCGTGCCCGTTTTTCATGTAAAGTATTGTTGAGGTGTGAACTACTTCTTTTGTTATTCGGTGGGTCTACTTTATTTTGTTTTAATTTACTTCCTTGTGATGTGTTCAGAAATAAACATTTATTAGCATGTTCTTGTATCACTGTTTTCTTAAAAGCTTTATTACAAATGGGACATGAAATTGTGACATCTGAGTCATTTTCTTGATTTTCTTCTAATTTGATCGAAGCCATTGTTCAATTAAAATATTGGGACGGTAATCATTCAGTACAAAAAATTAACTGACGAGTTTCAACAAGTTTTCATTTCAACAACATTATTAAATTTATTTTGACAATGTCAATGACACAATACACAAAATTTTATTTTCCCGCGTCAAGACGACCATGGCATGGCGTTTGTAAGTACATACTTATCATGCATAGTCAGGGTTGCCACCTTGGAATAAAACTTACCACTAGAAGCCTTGAAAAAGCACCAGTTCTGGTGGGAAAACCACCAAGGTGGCAACACTGTGCATAGTGTGGTGCATGGTGTGGCGCTTGCTTTCGTTCGTTTTGGTCAATGATATTCTAACAAACAGATATGCTATACACCTATAAAACTACCGAAAAAAGTGTGCCGCGGGGGAAAGCCAGCTCACATACACGCAGTGACGCAGAATAAAGGAAAAACAGGCCAATTGACACGTTTTCGAGTCTTCACGATTGCGCGCTCTTAACATATCTGTTTAATTAAATATCATTGGTTTTGGTGCGTATGCACCAAAGACCAAAGGAACGAAAGCAAGCGAATGATCAACATGATGGCGTGGACAGACAAAGAGGACTAGGGGCGTAGACGAAAGCCAGTGAGAGAAAGCATTTAGGAAAAAACAAGAATATTTCATTGCACAAAGGAATAAGCTCTAGAGTTGAACTTACACCTGTGTCAAAGTATGTTGACAATAACTAATATTGTCAACAGACTTAATTGTGTATCGTTTTATGTCACAAAAAAGTGCTCTTTAATAAGGTCAATTGTGCAGTTTCCTGTTGTGAAACCGCTCTGCCACTTCTAATCTGCAAATCCATGGTGTTTTGTATCACAAGGGAGTAATAACTAGGCATTATCATGATCTTACAATGTCAAAATACTTTTTACGCTGTTACGATAGAAACATTTTGTGGTACGTTGGTAGCTCAAACAAGGACTAACAGGTAGATGATTTGACTGATTTGATTTGATTTCTACGGGAACGAACTAATGATAAAGTAAATGTTTTTCAGTTCAGTTATCGCTATATCAGTTATTTATTATGTGTTCTGTAGGTTATACAATATTAAACAGTTTTCTTGCGTATGTATTTCAACAAAAAGATAGAAGTGGCTGTAGAAATAAATATTTTTTTAACTTTGTTTATTCATCCATGAATGACGAATGAAATACCACTCATCGGTTGTGTTCACTCTTTGTTTGTTGTCACAAGACAATTAATAATAATAATAGATAATCTTAATTTTCAAAAAGGGAAATACAATTTATTCATCTCAACCAATACATAAAAACGCCATTTTATGAAGCACAATTTGAGACAGAGTGAACAACTATGTCTGTGCTAGTATAGACTGTGTTACCTGTGTGGGTGTGCCTTTCTCTTACAGTTCATTGACAATTTGCTGCACTTTGTAGGAATTTTTGTAAGCCTATAAACTTAGTTTGACTTATAAGTACTTATCACTTAGTAAAATGTATGTAAAAACTACTAACTATAGTTTTACATTATAATTAGAGAGGATACGTTGCAGATTTCGTTTAGTGTGTTCTAGAGGTGCCTGCTAAGACACGGGTAGTTTCGTCTCGCCAGAGCAGGTTTTGGTTGGGAGGTGGGCACTCAGGGTCCTTACGTCGTTTGTTTTGCTCTAGTAGCCTTGGGTCATAGGTCAATGATGAGTGTACACGTAAAGTGACGTTATGTGCACAGAGCTGTCGGACAGTGAATACAGATATGTCAAAGCTGGGTTGTCGGGTACCGGTATAGTTTGTGAAGCATGACTTTCAAGACAGCTCTTTGTGCCCTTTCAAGGTGAAGTAAGTACGTTTTATGTTTACCACCCCAGACAGATACCTAAGCAATACGTTAGAAGTGACTGAGCTAAGGCAAAATAGTGTACTATGTCAAAGCTGGGTTGTCGGGTACCGGTATAGTTTGTGAAGCATGACTTTCAAGACAGCTCTTTGTGCCCTTTCAAGGCGAAGTAAGTACGTTTTATGTTTACCACCCCAGACAGATACATAAGCAATACATTAGAAGTGACTGAGCTAAGGCAAAATAGTGTAAGCAATTTTAAGTTTAATAAATTTATTTTTAGAAATTCAATCAATTTACAGCATCATTTTTATTGTTAAAAGTATATTTTTAATAGTTTGTAAAATAAACCTAAAACGATCATTTGTTTGACAACTAACTTCACACCTATCAAAGAAGGGGGATGTGACGTCACATCCGTAGTAGTGTTGGAATATTCACGGTTGTTGATAACTAGCTTCAGACTCAGTTCATAGACTCAGTTGTCAAATCAAGTCAACCGGTCGTCGAGGAAGCAAGTCGTGCTGCTCCATCGCGAGTGTTAATTATTGTGGCCTACAGCTATCTTGTTGTAAAGTGCCAATAAAGGATTTTGAAATCTGAAATAATCGACTTTATTTTGTGAAACGTTCCCGCAAAACGAAGAGGATAACAATAGATAGTTTTTAACAGTCGGTTGGCAACTACTCTTCTCAGTTTTTTCAAGAAACATTAGCTTACGAACACGCGTAACTAACTGTCAAACTGATTTGCTTATAGGAAACGATAATTTGTCAAAGTGTATGTGTTTCTTTAGATAAACTCAAGGAACTAGTATATAAGTTCCTTGGATAAACTATAGAATGTGGTTGCATGTCTCTGTGTGTGACTGTCAAAATCCCGTACTTTGCCATACATGTATCTCACAAAAAGTGGCAGATTATTTGGTTCCGCGTTTCGGTCCATGCCGTCTCCATAGCTTATTACTCTATGAGCATTGGCATTGGCTAATGAAATATGGACTGCTTGTGTCGTGTCGCCTCTCCCAGTTTGCTGCCCTGCCATGGACAGTGGGACAGTGGCGTATAGCAATAAGTCATATTATGTACACCATGACTGCTTGATTGTACTTGTTTTGACTACTTATCAGTACATGACAATAGTAATTATCTGAATGATGACCATGAGCTTATGGCATGGGCATGGCAGCCTCCTGGCGCTGCTAGCTACCTCCTGACTCGCTCAATGATTAGCGCTGCTGGGCCATGGCCAGGGCCCATGTCGTCTGTGGAGTTTATTTTAGCTGTGGACTAACGTCAAATACGTATACGTCACGGTATGTCACGGTCAAACATGAAAAATTTGCGAAAGTTTTAAAATTACTTTCATTATTATTAATGTAGGTTTTCATAGATGAAACACAATCGAAAGGAGTAGTAATAGTTGAAACTTAAGTATGGATGTATCTACAAATGTCAAAAGACGATTAACGAAAAAGAAAATTAAGGAGGTCAGCGAACTCGAGGAAAACAGTTATTTAAAAGCCCCAATATGTACTGAAAGAGAAGTCGTAAGTGCCATCACATTATAGCGGTACCCTTCATCATTCATAATGTAATAATACGTTTATCAAGTATATGTATTATATATATACTTGATGTATTGCAATTTTTTTTCAATGCCCAGTTGAAAAACCATGATATACTTACCATTACCTCCAGAGTGTAATTGTTTATTATCAAATAAACAATTACACGCCTGTCTAAAAAAACATTAGAATTTCAGAGATTATGATATACCTAAATAGATTCACTTTTTCTGTTATTTTTAAATTAATTAACTAGATTTTCCCACGTTTGTTTACATTTTCCCTGAAGACTAACTAATTGAATGTATGTAACTGAGAGTTATGTTTATTCTAGCAAAAAGATGACACACCAGCCGAAGATGAAATAGAGCCAGTCAAAGACAAACCACTGCCTAAAACAGTAGACCAGTCACCGAAAGGTGTATACTTACATTTGGAAATAAATCTGGTGTTTTTAGGCCTGCTAGCATTAGCACTATGTACTAGACTACCCAACCTCGATAAACCTCACTATATTGTGTAAGTAACTTTATCAATAAATGTGTAAAACTTTATTTTAAAAGTTCTAATTAACCATAGGATTTAATGTGCCGCCTATATGATATATCTCATCACTGTTTGCAAGCTTTCTTTTACAATAAATGTTATCATTTGAATGTTGATGATTCTGACAAAATAGATTAATTTACTCATACTGTAACTTTTGATGGTTTGGTGTCAAGTCATCCAGTTTCTGATTTGAGTATTTTAATTACAATTACCCAACATAAAAATAAGGAATAAGTCTTATCCTACAATTTTGTATTGCAGATTTGATGAATTACATTATGGCCGTTATGTGTCTTTGTACACAAAAGGTGTATTCTTCTTTGATGCTCATCCACCTCTTGGGAAGCAGTTGTTATACTTAGCTGGCAAGGCAGCTGGCTATGATGGAAACTTTACTTTTGACAAAATAGGCACACCCTATACAGAGAATGTGCCAGTGACGGCTCTGCGACTAATTCCTGCAGTAGCAGGCAGTATGTTAGTAGCAGTTACGTATCAATTAATGTTGGAGATATCTTTTTATCATTGGACTGCTATTCTGGCTGGTCTTCTTGTTTTATTTGGTGAGTAATAAATGCTAGGATGGAACTTCTAATATTTTAAACTTTTCCAGAAGCATAAAATCTAACTTTGTGATTGGCAAACTAGCTTAAAGTTCAAATGATCACATAATAAATACACATGTATTTGGCATCAGCTTGTAGTTAAAAAGTGATGGTCTTGCTAGGCTACCATTCTAGAGTTATTAATATGAGCCATGAATGTCATGACCTCACTCTAAACACTTTCAAGATTTAAAAGTTCAATACTCTTCTCTCTGCTTGGTGAGTCACAACTCACAAGTTCTTAATGCCTTGCTAAGTAACTTAAAATATTTATTGCATGAATTTCAGAAAATTGTTTTTTGGCACAGTCGAGGTTTATGCTGCTGGAAAGTATACAGATACTGTTTGGACTGTGTGGAGTTTTGTGTGCCATTAAAAGTACTCGCCGGACGGGCCTTGCAAGTGGTGTTTGGCTTTGCATTGCTGCACTCTCACTTGGTTGCTGCTTCTCGTGAGTATCATTTTATAAACCTGTTTAAATGACAAGTATTGCACAGACAATGTCGTGTTTCAATCTTTGGAAGGGTCACTTCAAACAAGTACCTATGGCATGTGTGAAGCCACTACATTTATCTAAAAACAAAAGACCCACTCAAATGCATGACAATAAATTGTTTGTTCTAACAAACAATTGGGTTAGTGCATGATTCTAATCGTGCACTAACCCAATTATTATTATTCTTAAGCCTTTATTGCCGTGTGTTCCGTTCTGGCCCGGCCACGATGCCAAACAAGGTCATGGTTATGGCAGGAGACTGTACGGATATGTACCTTTGGGTACTATAAAGAGAAATAAGAGTATCACATTATTTCATGACTTATACACCATTTTCAGTGGCCGGGCTACACCGTATCCGTCCTAGCACGGCCACGCTTAAATCGGCTGAAATCCACAATTTTAATGGATGGTTCGTGTCTGAGATCAGTGTACGTGTGATGTACTTTATAATAGACCTACTTATATTAAAAAAATACCTTTCAAATCTATTTAATAGTCACTTTAATTTTTCAGGTAGAAAACTCCTGACAATAATTCAATAGCAATAGTTTAACTTGACAACTTACAATAACTATTCAAGGTCAGGCGTTTTCTACCTGAAAAATTAAAGTGACTATTAAATAGATTTGAAAGGTATTTTTTTAATATAAGTAGGTCTATTATAAAGTACATCACACGTACACTGATCTCAGACACGAACCATCCATTAAAGTTGTGGATTTCAGCCGATTTAAGCGTGGCCGTGCTAGGACGGATACGGTGTAGCCCGGCCACTGAAAATGGTGTATAAGTCATGAAATAATGTGGTACTCTTATTTCTCTTTATAGTACCCAAAGGTACATATCCGTACAGTCTCCTGCCATAACCATGTGTAACGAGGCTTTTTAGCTCGTCACATCGATGCATAATATTCTCGTCGTTTACTTGACAAATTAGCTTGGGTGTTGCCTTTTAAAAAATTCATTGGTTGGTTGACTTGGATTCATGTAGTGGTCACACTGATTTTATACTGTCAAGTTCACTTTGACATTGCTCACTTTTCGGCTCGTCAATTTTTTGGGTGATGGCGTAATTACAGCGCTCCTAAGAAATCGTTAAATATAGCTTCCAATGGGCGGCATCTAATCACCATTATGTGGTAGCCGATTGCCCTTGCCCGCATCCTAGTTGGATAGCATATATTTTTGATGGTAAGCGAATTTTTCGTAATTTTGTTCGTTTCACATGTTTTGGTTATTTTCATAGCAGACGCTTTAGTTTCCGATATTTAATTGTTTCAGGATTTTTTAACTTGGACATAATATATTTGCTTGGATTGCATCATCTACTGATGACTGCATTTGGATATTTTGGAAGAAACGGTGAGTTTAATAGTATTTGTTCTTATTAGCGTTGGCGTGGTCCGCCATTTTTTCATCAACGCTGTACTCCAGCTAACGAATTATTAATGTTTGTTCGCAGCCGTACGAGGCGTTTCTTTTCGACTTTTAGTTTTTTTTCTACGATTAGTTTTCTTTATACGATTAGTTTTTCTTCCGACGATCCTTCTTATTTTTTACAACGTAAATATTTGAACGCTCGCCTCTACCAAGATTTATGATGGACGCCGTTGGCATCACAGCGGAGGTCACCAAGATGAGCACGTATTTAGCTCATCGGATTTAAATTATTTGACAAAATTTTAGTATGGTTTGTGGTACCTATTTTATATTTTCCAAAGTGCAATAATGACAGGTCACAAAATAACACCCGTTTATTCTTAGTTTTACACCTTTATTCAGAACCTTATGTTTTAATATTAGAAAGGAATTTTTTTTTGTGTTTTTCTCCCAACCAGCAAGCCTTCGGGTAATAAAATAGATCTGTAACTTTCATGGTCGATTTTTATTGATACCTTCCCGCTTGAAGATTAAAATCCAACTCTCGCAGGTAAGTCTATCCTAGGCATAGTTTTGTGTGTACTCCTGGCGCCCGAATTTCCATTTTTATTTATTATTTTTATTTGGAGCACACTACACATTTTTTTAACATTTATAATATAATTCATAAAACACCCATTCACACTTCTTTTCTTTTTTTTATCATTACAATTGTCGCTCAGCGAACAGGGACTTGAAGTAGGTTTTGCTGGTAATTATATACTGTCATTATTGCACTATTAATTAATTAACACTTTCACTAATGAGTCTATTGTTTACAGTAATTTGTTCTGTGCATTATTAATTTCATAACTTTGTTTAATGTAACTTTGATAATTTGACTCATGAGTTGTTGTTTAACTTGGTGAATCTTTTGTAAACATAGTTTGTTTAGTTTTTACAATTGATCATTTTGTTTATAACCTGTTGTTTATAACATGTTTTTTTCCTTAGCATAACCAACAATTGTATAGCATAGACCGCTCTTTGTTGTTCTCAACAGTGAAGTTATTTCATAACTTAGTTTAACTTTTTAAGTAAATAATTTAATCTTAACATAAGTACATTATAGTACACCTTGTTTATCTAGATTTAAGCTGTTTGTAAGTGATTATTGCACTTTTTCAACGTTAAATAACTTAGTAGTTTTTTATAAAAATATCACATTGACTTTCATACTTAACCTCAAACTTAGAATTTTATTTTCAAACTTTGATTTATTTTGAAACTTTTTGAAGTTTAGTCATGCCTTTTGCTGCTATTTGTTTTGCTGCTTGTTGACAATGGACAAGGGAGTTCAATTTCCGCCGCTTCATACGGATACGGCTGATGTCGGTATTTGCCTGACTGTTGATGCCAACGCTGCTGAGAAAGCTCATGGGATGGTCAATGCCCCTGATGTTGACAATCCTTTTGAATCAAGAATCGCACATTCTTTTTCGG
The DNA here is from genome assembly GCA_905147715.2 of Xestia xanthographa. Lineage (NCBI taxonomy): Eukaryota > Metazoa > Arthropoda > Insecta > Lepidoptera > Noctuidae > Xestia > Xestia xanthographa. The sequence goes on from LR990655.1 coordinate 9,968,797, forward strand.
CTTTCACAGCTCAAGCTTTGCCTTCGTTTAATTATTTGAATGCGCTTGTGAATGAAAACATTCGGAAAAATTTTCCTCCTTTGACAAAATTGCCCGACTTAAAAAGAAGTAGAATAATTTATAACGGTAAAACTTGTGTTAGACAATTTATTATCCAGATTGAAGAATATTTTCTTTATAAAAATTTTAATGAAAGCCTGCTTGTTGGTTCCTTTTCAGATTTGCTTGACGGTATAGCACTCAAATGGTTTAGATCCATTCGAATTCATATTCCTTCTTGGCATGCACTTAAGCTAGCACTACTAAAACGTTTTGATGAGCCTGATTTTGATTATTTTTTAGAGTATGAGCTCCGTACTAGGAAACAGAAACAGTCTGAGTCACTCCCTGACTTCATCACAGAAATCTCTGACATGGCTAGTCGTCTTTCAGAACCTTTATTTGATAAAACTTTAGTTAATGCGATAAAACACAATATGTTGCCAATTTATACACCTTTTTTGTTTCTTAAACAGATTGATTCCATTGAACAGTTTCTAGAACTTGCGAAGGAACTAGAAGTTGTTGTTGACAGAAAGCCTTTCAAAGATTCAAGTAAGCCAGCTGTTAGGTCTAATGCCGTTTCGAATAATTTAACGTGTTTAAAATGTCAAAAACCTGGACATTCATATAAAAATTGTAAATCCATTCCAGGTGTCGTTTGTTTTAAGTGTCATAAAGCTGGGGTCACCTCTAAGACTTGTGATGTTTGTAATTCGGAAACTAAAAACTCGCAAGAGTCAAAAAAACTGATTAGGCAGCATCGAGCCCACGTTTTTGATAAAACTTCGAGAGACTCGATGTGTGAGAAAATTATTAGTAGTCACAAGCCTGGTAATGTTGCCCGTAACAAAGATTTTTCAAATTGGTTAGACTATTTAAAAACATTTTTTCATATTTACCGTTCAGCCCCTGTTCTTTTTACAAAACAGGAGGATGTTAGACCTTTTTTAGAGTTCACCGTTAGTAATCAAACTTTTTCAGGATTATTGGACAGTGGTTCCAATAAGTGCGTTTTAGGTTGTAATGTTCATAAACAATTTTTGCAGTTAGGATTTAAAATTAGACCTACTTGTGGTTCTGCATCCACAGCGGATGGTTCCTCTCGGAGAATTATTGGTGCCTTGGATTTACCAGTAACTTGTGATGGTATGACTAAGTTAGTAGAATTTTTAATTATTCCTTCTTTTGACCCACCAATCATTTTAGGTTTTGACTTTTGGATTAAATTTAATTTAGCTAAAGATTTGTGGAAAAACATTAAATTTATTCCAGGAAATAGCAAACAGGTTTGTTCTGTTACTGCTATTACTGAATTATCTCCTTCTGAGAAACAACAGTTAAATGATACCATTGCTTTATTTGAAGATATTTCTTATGAGAAAAGAGGCCTAGGTCTCACTCCTTTAGTAGAACATAAAATTAACGTAACTAGTGAACCTTTTAAGCAACGATATTGGCCTTTGAGTCCTGCTAAACAGAAGGAACTTTTTGATGAGGTAGAAGTTTTATTGAAAGAAGGTATTATCCAGCCCTCTAAGTCCCCTTGGTGCTCACCTGTTCTGGCGGTAGAGAAGAAAGATGGAGGAACTAGATTGTGTTTAGATTCGAGACGTTTAAATTCCGTTACTATTAAAGATTCTTATCCCCTTCCTTATACTTCTAGAATATTAGATAACCTTAGAGATGCTAAATATATTAGTACCATAGATCTTTCTAAAGCCTTTTTACAAATTGCACTTGAAAAATCCTCCCGTGAGAAGACTGCTTTTGTGGTTCCTGGGAAAGGACTTTATGAATTTGTTAGGATGCCTTTCGGTCTCACTAATGCACCGGCTGAGTTGCAGAGACTAGTAGATAAACTTTTTGGTCCAGAGTATGATAATTCTGTATTTTGTTATTTAGATGATTTAATTTGTATAAATTCAGACTTTAGCAGCCACATAGAACAGTTGCATAAAATTCATAAAATATTGAAAGAGGCAAGACTAACTGTAAATTTAAAGAAATGTAATTTTTGCAAGGATAGACTTCGCTACCTTGGTTTTATAGTTGATAGTAATGGTTTACACACTGATCCTTCTAAATTAGAGACAATAGAAAATTTCCCTCGTCCAGAAACGGTAAAACAACTCCGTAGTTTCCTTGGTTTATGTTCTTATTATCGTAGATTCATTAGTAAATTCGCTGATATAGCTTCATCTTTGACTAAATTGACAGCAGGTAGTAAAAATTCAAAAAAATCACTCGTTTGGAATGACGAAGCAGAAATTGCCTTCCAAGAATTAAAACAATCTTTAATAACTTCTCCTGTTTTACAATGTCCTAATTTTCAAAAACCTTTCTTTTTGCATTGTGACGCCAGTTCTGTAGGACTAGGTAGTGTTTTAAGCCAAGAGGATGAGAAGGGAGATCAGCATCCCATTGCCTTTTATTCGAGATCTCTTAATAAATGTGAAAGAAACTATAGTACCACTGAACGTGAATTATTAGCTATTTTAGATTCCATAGAACATTTTAGACCTTATGTCGAGGGAATGAAGTTTACAGTAATCACCGACCACGCTTGTTTAAAGTGGCTTTTAGGTCTTAGTAATCCTAGTGGACGGTTAGCTCGTTGGGCAGCCAGAATTTCTCAATTTACATTCGATATTATTCATAAAAAAGGTTCATTACATTTAGTTCCAGATGCTCTGTCACGGATAGAAGTCACTGCTATAAACGCTCAGGATAATTTAGTCTCTCCTGACGATGATATTACTGACCCATGGTATAGAAAAGTATTCACCCAATGTCAGAAATATCCTAGAAAATATAAAAATTTTAGAGTAGAAATTAATACTTTGTATAAATTTTGTAGAAATAAATTTAACCCTCACAGTTTGTTAGATTGGAAAATTGTTATACCAAAAGAGCATATTTTAGATACTATTAGGTCAAATCATGATGATGTAAACTCTGGTCATTTAGGAATTCATAAAACTTTAAAGAAATTAAAACAACATTATTTTTGGAAAGGAATGTTTAATGATGTTCACCAATACATTTTGTCATGTGATACTTGTAAAGCTTATAAACATACTACTTCTCCTCCTTTCGGTACTATGATTAATCCCAAAAAGGTAGATCGTCCCATGCTTATGCTTTCAGTTGATATTATAGGAATCTTACCTAAAACTTATTCAGGACATAGATACATACTTTCAGTTGTTGATGTTTTTACTAAATATTGCTGGTTTTTCCCAATGATTAATGCTACCACTAGAGTAATTTGTAAACATTTTGAAAAAGAAATATTTCTTAAGTTTGGTTGTCCAAAAATAATAGTTTGTGACAATGGAACTCAATTTACCTCAAAACATTTTGTGGAATTTTTGAAAGGTTTTAATATAACTAAAATATTTTATAACACTTTGTATACACCTCAAAATAATCCTGTTGAGAGGTATAATAAGACGGTCGAAACTTGCATATCGTGTTTTGTTAAAGATGATCATAGAACTTGGTCAACTTTTTTGCCCAATGTTCAATTAGCTTTAAATAGTAGTGTAAACCTCGCTACAGAGTTTACACCTAACTTTCTTATGTTTGGTAGAGAGCTTGTTCTTGATGCTTCATTACATCATTTTAGTAATTCAGTTGATAACTTATCTCAACTAGAAATTTCCAATAGAAATGCTTATGCAGTTTCTCTTAATTCACTTAGTGATATTTTTGTTAAAGTTCAAGTTTATTTGTTGAAGGGGTATAAGCGAAATGCCGCTTATTATAATAAGGGTCGGAAAGTCATTTCTTTTGATGTGGGCGATGTAGTGTGGAGAAGAAGTTTTGTTCAATCTCAAGCACCTGCTTATTTCTCGGCTAAGCTTGCACCTAAGTTCTTAAAGTGTAAAATAACTGAAAAAGTTTCTGATAACGTTTATGTTTTGAAAGATTTAAATAAGGGTTCAGTAGGGCGTTATCATGTAAAAGATATTATTAAATTTTAATTCTGGGGAATTTCGTAGACTTGATTTTGGTGTCAAGTATTGTTGTGTGAAAATCTGTATCTGTTAGAATGATGTATGAAAGGTAATTACAGTTCGAAAGTATTATTATGTTAGGCAACTTCATTACAATTTATTAGATTCCAATTCAATTCTTTCTAAAATAAAACTTAGGTCACATCGGTTAATTTAAAAGTATTTTTTTCACACTAAATATTTTTCACATCGAAGGATCTTATTTGTTTGTTTTGTTTTCTTGTTTGAGTTGTATGGGATCTTAATTTTACTTTTACATATAGGGTAACCTTGTTTTTTACCTGTGTTTACATTTATTTGAGATCTTATATAATTTCACACTTGTTTTTTTACATTTAGAGATTTAAAAGCTTAAATTTAATTTCAAGTTTTTATAATCCTACCTTTTTTCTTAGATTAAAATCATTCTATTTCATCTTTAGTCTTAAATAGTTATTGATTTGTAAGTCTGCTTCTACTGTTTATTGACAGTGTTTACCATTTCTTATCTCGAGATTCATTCGACATTGCTCGGATGTGACTTTGTTAGCAACGCGTTCATCCTGGACTTTACTTTTTAGGGTCATTCTGTAACCTTTGTTACAAAATGCCTTATTATTTTTGGATCTTGGTGTAACTTTTGACCTTGATTTCAACTATTTTTTCCATTGTGCTCGGAAAGTTCGGTGGTGTTGTGCCGATCACAATGTGGGATTTCGGCCCCGGCCATATTTTTTTCCTTTTTCCATTGTGTTGGACATGTTGTTCCAATCACAATGCGGATATTTTTTTTGACTTTCGTCATTCTTTTTTTTTGCGCTCGGAAGTTCGGTGGTGATGTGCCGATCGCATTGTGAAGCCTTGGCTTTGCCTTTTATTTTTTCTATTGTGCTCGGAAAGTTGGTGGCGTTGCGCCGATCACAATATGAAATTTTTTGGCTTTCGCCTTTTGATATTGAGATTTCTCATTGGAGAACTCAATGCTTTTTTGTTTGGATTGGTTTTTGAAGAGGCACTTGCCGATTGCATTCCTTTCCACTTTCAGCTATTGTGTTCGGAAGTTCGGTGGTGATAGGCCGACCACAATATGCTTTTCTTGTTGCAGGTTGTTGCTGTAACAAAATTTCTTGGATATAGTCCTTCAACTTTATCTAATACTTTCGTTTGGGGATAGGATAGAAATTTTCGGATTGTTTGTTGTGGAGATAGATAGATAGTCAGTGGCGATGAAGCCTAACTGCACTCGTGGAGATAGGAGAGTTGGAAGCAGTTGACTTTGTAGTCAGTGGCTATGGTGCCTAACTGCACTCTAAGTTGTACTGTTCCAAGTTGTTTGAAATTTTTAGTCAGTGGCGATGGTGCTTAACTGAACTTAAATTTGTGGTATGAGTTGATAGATGAGACGGATTTTGAAATTTTTAGTCAGTGGCTATGGTGCTTAACTGAACTACTATGGGTTTTGGGAAACTTAGGGATTTTCTTCTTTTATTAAGTTTTTTTATAACTTACATTTTATTTTTAAATTTCTGTAGGTTTGTTGAATTTAGTCAGCGGCTATAGTGCCTAGCTGTACTGTTTTGGAGTTTAGAAGAATTGGAAAGTTTTTCTTTCTTTCATTTATTTGATAAAGTTTTTATAACTTATAATTTTGTCTGTTCTTCACAGATTTCGTTTTTGACTTTTAGTCATTTGCATTTTTTACTTTTATTAAATTCTTGAGACCTTGTCGTTTGACGTTTTCAGAATTCATTTACACTTTGAATCTTTAGTGATTTTTCCTGTGGAATTATAAAATTATTAAGACTGGTTTATTTGGTTAAATAATTCTTTTTTTAATAAAAGAAAGTTCCTTTCTTTTATTTTCGGGGAGGGATGTAATGTAACGAGGCTTTTTAGCTCGTCACATCGATGCATAATATTCTCGTCGTTTACTTGACAAATTAGCTTGGGTGTTGCCTTTTAAAAAATTCATTGGTTGGTTGACTTGGATTCATGTAGTGGTCACACTGATTTTATACTGTCAAGTTCACTTTGACATTGCTCACTTTTCGGCTCGTCAATTTTTTGGGTGATGGCGTAATTACAGCGCTCCTAAGAAATCGTTAAATATAGCTTCCAATGGGCGGCATCTAATCACCATTATGTGGTAGCCGATTGCCCTTGCCCGCATCCTAGTTGGATAGCATATATTTTTGATGGTAAGCGAATTTTTCGTAATTTTGTTCGTTTCACATGTTTTGGTTATTTTCATAGCAGACGCTTTAGTTTCCGATATTTAATTGTTTCAGGATTTTTTAACTTGGACATAATATATTTGCTTGGATTGCATCATCTACTGATGACTGCATTTGGATATTTTGGAAGAAACGGTGAGTTTAATAGTATTTGTTCTTATTAGCGTTGGCGTGGTCCGCCATTTTTTCATCAACGCTGTACTCCAGCTAACGAATTATTAATGTTTGTTCGCAGCCGTACGACACAGAAAAAAAAAATTACTTGAAACAAGTAATATTATTTGAGTTAAGATCTTTTGGGTTTTCGATATAAGGAAAGTCGAAAATGTCTTCGATTGAGATATTTTATGTTTCATATTATAGTTCTTAGTCCAACAACTACTTATTTGGATCAAAACTTAATTGTCTCTTGACTTAAAATCTAAAAACTGTTATTTCGAAACATATTGTATCTCAATCGAAGACGTTTTCGACTTTCCTTATATCGAAAACCCAAAAGATCTTGACTAAAATAATATTCGGTAGGTGTTTCAAGTAATATTTTTTTCAGTGAATACGTTTCAAATGATCTACGGCTCTTTTTTTAAAAGCTAAATGACTTGACCCAAGAACGAAAATATCTTGTTCTAAATAGCTGAGATAATTCACTCAAGAGCGTTTTATTCTTGTTGTAAAAGGGACAATATTCCGCTCAAAGAAGTAAAGCTCTTTTTCCAAAAGTTAAATGACTTAACCCAAGAGCGTTTTAGTCTTGTTGTAATAGGGCCCATACGCCCAAAAAAGTAAAACTCTTTTTTTAAAAGCTAAATGGCTTGACCCAAGAACGAAAATGTCTTGTTCTAAATAGCTGAGATAATTCACTCAAGAGCGTTTTGTTCTTGTTGTAAAAGGGACCATATTCCGCTCAAAGAAGTAAAGCTCTTTTTTTAAAAGTTATATGACTTGACCCAAGAACGAAAATGTCTAGTTCTAAATAGCTGAGATAATTCACTCAAGAGCGTTTTATTCTTGTTGTAAAAGGGACCATATTCCGCTCAAAGAAGTAAAGCTCTTTTTCTAAAAGCTAAATGACTTGACCCAAGAACGAAAGTGTCTTGTTCTAAATAGCTGAGATAATTCACTCAAGAGCGTTTTGTTCTTGTTGTAAAAGGGACCATATTCCGCTCAAAGAAGTAAAGCTCTTTTTTTAAAAGTTATATGACTTGACCCAAGAACGAAAATATCTTGTTCTAAATAGCTGTGATAATTCAATCAAGAGCGTTTTGTTCTTGTAGTAAAAGGGACCATATTCCGCTCAAAGAAGTAAAGCTCTTTTTCTAAAAGCTAAATGACTTGACCCAAGAACGAAAGTGTCTTGTTCTAAATAGCTGAGATAATTCACTGCAGAGCGTTTTATTCTTGTTGTAAAAGGGACCATATTCCGCTCAAAGAAGTAGGGCTCTTTTTCCAAAAGCTAAATGACTTGACCCAAGAACGAAAATATCTTGTTCTAAATAGCTGTGATAATTCACTCAAGAGAGTTTTGTTCTTGTAGTAAAAGGGACCATATTCCGCTCAAAGAAGTAAAGCTCTTTTTCTAAAAGCTAAATGACTTGACCCAAGAACGAAAATATCTTGTTATAAATAGCTGAGATAATTCACTCAAGAGCGTTTTATTCTTGTTGTAAAATGGTACGTATTCCATTCAAATCACATACGTTTTTATTTTAAGCGTGTTTAATTCTTCTCGTAAAAAGTTACGTTCTTGTCGTAAAATGGAACGTATTCCATTCGATTTACCTAAAGCTCTTATAGATTAGTTAAATATGATAGCTATTTAGAACAAGATATCTTCAAATAAGTAAGATATCTTGTTCTTAGTAGATATGATGTTTAACTCCTATAAGATAAGAGCTTTAGGTAAATTGAATGGAATACGTTCCATTGTACAACAAGAATGTAACTCTTTACAAGAAGAATTAAACACGCTTAAAAGAAAAACGTTTGTGATTTGAATGGAATACCTATGTTCCATTTTACAACAAGTATAAAACGCTTGATTATATAAATCAAAAACATACAAGTACTTAAACAAATCTAATCTAACAAGCCAAATCATTTTCGAAACCCACTTATTCCTATTAAGATGTTTGTACTAAAAAATGAAATGAAAGTCAAATGTAAGTTTATCATTTATTCTGAAAATTACTTGACACTAAAGGATAGATACTATTAGCAGGATACATCAAATTCTAAAATTTTCTATTTGAATAAAGAATACAAACTTAGAACGGGTTTCATTCTGAACTTATCACTCAGGTTAATTATACTGGCAGACTGTCAAGCAGATTTACAACCTGGTTTTTTTTATATCCCATAACTTCAGGGTATGATTGAGACCATATCAAAGAATCAACTGGCATATCAATTATGTTTCAATCATCCTTTTTTTTTTTTCATTTTTCATACAAAATAATTCGGCAGTCACGATTATTAACGTAAAACATCCTTACGTGAAATATAACAACGCAACGTCGCATTTTCTTAGCTTTAAATATGAATATCAACGAAAATTAGATACATATTTTATAATTATGATTGATGATATCTCCGAAACTATGATCTAGGAGTTTTAGTAGGTATTATTTTGACAGAATATACATTTACAGAATATAACCCTAGAGTTATGGGATGTAAAAAAACAGTTTGTATTATTTGTGCGTTTCTTATTTCGACGATGTTTTTGTTGTTCTTGGGCGTGTTCCGTTTCGTTAATTGACCAGAAAAAACACTACTGCATTTATATCAGAATTATTACTCAAGTTTTAGGGTTCGCTACCATCCAAAGAAAATCTGAGATGAAAACTAAAATAAAATAACTAATGTTGTTTTACTAGACTACCCATTTTGAATGTTTAGAAAAACCAGAATCCTGCATATTTTTATAAAGCTAAACAATGTCTATATAAAGAAAAAAAATAAGATTTTTGTAAACTTTTTTAAGATTTTCCTTGGGCGGTAGCGTACCCTAAAATATAAATAAAAATTCTGAAATACCTACAGTATTGTTTTCTCAAGTCATCGAAACGCAATAAACAAAAAACATCGACAAAATAAGATGCACTCTAATATTATATTTTACAATTTTATCATATTATTATCACTTTACTACTAAATCATAAGTTATTATGCGGGATATTTAATAAACATGACGTGATTGCTCCGCGTTACTTTCCCTGAAATCGCAATATAACTTAAAATTCAAGGAAATTGTGTGGAGGTTATTGACATTTCGGTTTCCATAATGTCATTAAGTTCTAATATTACTTTCTTATATGCTAAATTACTAACAGCACTACAATAATGCTTTTTTATGTATCATTAAATCATATTATTTTATCAAATAAGTAAATTACTATTATAAAACTCAACCTTACAATTTTACACATCTAAGTTTAAAACATCGACTATATACGGTGGTACTGTATCATACGCCGTATGGACTTGGTACACTTTTTTTGAATGATTACGAGGAGGTGCTCAGCCACTTGGGGATACTTAGCGTGAAAGACGTGATATATCTTGAACAATAAGTCGAACGCCTTTGCAGCTGACAGCATGTGGTATTTGACATCATCAACTACGATGTATATCTGGGAGAAGTTTTGCAGCGGTCCTTGTATGAGCACGTATGGTTGCACGGTGTCTTTCCGCGCTGCCGCCTTAGTTTTCTGGGTTTGGATTACGTTGTCGATATCTCCGGCATCCTGCATTTAAAACACAATTTTAAAGAAATGCCATAATTCCCAGGAATATTCCCCAGCTCAGCAGAGGCTCTACTATGAAAATCGAAGTTCGAAGATGCGATGGCACTGTTCCTTTCTCTTCATTGTAATACATGCTGTGGTTTTGAAAACGTGGTGATTTTTTAGAGGTTAGGTACTAGATTATTGAAACTGAACAAAAAAGCAAATAAAAATAACCATTTTATTATGTTAGGTATGTAAAGAAATATCCCCAACATATAAGATTTAATTCAATGATAATAGAACATTGATCTGTAGTCAAGTAGGTTGTGAGGTAGGTATGAATAGGATCGCTTTTTCATTCGTAAACCTCTGCTGCTAGGTCATTGACCCGGCCTCAGCAGTTCGCTTAAAGGTAAATGCATGGCAAAAGTTATTCGTGAGTACATTAAAAAAAAAAACTCTAATTAAAAATTATTGGTGTTTATTACTGCGGGTCTAAAATGGCCGCTTTCATCAGAATCCACGCAGAATCTTAGTATGAATCACGTTAAAAAATTTAAATTCTTAAAATGGACTTCATGTCTATAACTATAAAGTCCATTTTAAGAATTTTTAACATGATTCATATTACGATTCTGCTAAAGCGGCCATTTTAGACACCCTGAGCATAGAATCACACTATCTACTGCTATGACAACATGTCTGTTAAATTCACCACGTTTACAAAACCACAGAGTGTATATGTAGGGACAGAGCATCCAAAGTTATTTGTATGAAAAACCAAAGAGAATTTAATTTTGAGAAAGCAGATAATGGTGTGTGGCCTGTGTCCCTGCAGTGGGAACAATTAATAGGCTGATGATGATGATGATGAGATAATGGTGTCGATTCTGTTGTGCACAAACTAAACTTAATTTAGGCTATTGCTATCTTTTACTAAAAGGCAGTGCGAGAAAAGGACGGCTATAGCTATGAACTAAGTTAGAGATGTCAAACTAGTTTATGCCTTGCGCTTCACCGTGTTTTTAGTCGACGTGTTTTTACCTGCACCCTTCATTTGTATGGAAATATTAGTTCCAACTAAATTTGACAGCTCTAAAAATTTCGTCCGTCTCTTTCTCGTTTTATAAGAGAAAAAGATAGCAATAGCCTAAATTAAGTTTAGTTTGTGCACAACAGAAACGACACCATTATGTACTATTTCGTAACCTGTGCACTAACTAAGCAATATGTTGAATTTATCGGATGCTAGCTTCTGCCCGCGTCTCCGTCCACGCGGAACTCGTTAATATCGTAGCTTCATACAAACTTTTACCACCCATTTCACCCTCTTAAGGGAAGATTTCCGGGAGTAAAACTATCCTATGTCCTTCCCTGGAACTCAAACTATCTCTACCAAATTTCATCTAAATCGGTTGTCTGTCTGTTACCTCTTCACGCTTAAACTGCTGAACCGATTTAGATGAAATTTGGTATGGAGATCGTTAGAATCCCAGGGAAGGACAGAATAGTTTTTATCCCGGAAATCATCCCCTAAGGAGGGGAAATAGGGGGCGGAAGATTGAATGGAGGCGCGATATAAACGACTTCTACGAAAAATTAAATCGCAAAAGCTGCAACTAACATAAATTGGGGCACTTCAACATATTATTGTCGCACCGTGTGGTCGAAAGTGGACGAAAACCGGCGCAACCATCCATTATATATCCATCCATTCAATTTTAATTGGGTACATGCAATACTTACATCTATTTGAACCAATAAGCCCCGGATTGATTCAGAAGTTGAGAACTTGACTTTTCGTGATTTTCGGCCTTTGGGTGGTATTAAAAAACCTAACAGGTAAATCTGGACAGGTATTCTTTTGTCTGAAATAAAACATTTTAAGAAATTAATATAGATCTTAATAAGACAACCAATTTAAAATGCATTGTTATTGATCATGTCATAATGAAGTGTAATAAGTATGTTAGTCTTGGCTACTCAACCATTGATATCACACCAAAACACATATTATATTAAATATACCAAGTTCTTTTTCACTACTTTTGGTGGCATATAAGAATTTGGCCTATTTATTACATGTATGTTTGGTGGGATACCAATGTTATATGTAGGAACCGGTGAGTAATTTGTTCTTAACCTCGATTTACCCTACTCCAAATTTTAACACAGATGGGTACTAGGTACTAGGACGATATACCAACATGGCTACTATAAATACTTGTAAATAGATAGATCTAAAATTCTGGTACAAATATTAGTGTTTATTACAAAAATATTTGCCCTAACCGGGGATTGAACCTGGGATTGCCAGCTTCGTAGGCAGGGTAACTACCCACTAGGCCAACATAGACTGGATAAATATTTACGTACTTACCGTCGTCAGTGATATTTCCTAGACCTTCAATGATTGCTTTTGCATCTTCATTAGTCACCATACTTTCTCTAAGGTTCAAAAGTTTCGAGAAAAAATGTTCCCAGTTTTTATAAAAGTTAAGTGACTTCTCTTTATATTGTTTCTCAAAATCTAAAAGTATCTGTAACAATAAGGAAATATGAAACAGAGTTGCATAATACAGAGTGAGCATTCCAAATGGGACAGTAGGGTAAATGTTGAAACTAAGACCATTTGAAAAAGTGTTCATTCAGTAATTCAAATGGAATGCCTGATTCTAAGGAATCAGGCCATCTATTTCAATTTTTTTAATGTAATTATTTTGAGAAATATTTACCAGAGTATCTGCTTTGCTGTCTTTTAAAATGGGCCATGTTTCGAGAAATTCGTGTACAGTTTGAAATTTTTGTTTGTGCCTTAATTCAAAGGTGTTATTCCACCTTTCACAAACTTGGTCCCATGGCTCATTATTATGTTTCAGCCAAATAGCGTCATCATTTGAGACCGCCTCTGAAATAAGTCCAAGAAAAAATGTATCGTAACTTTTCCATACTTTGTGAAAGTGAAGTAGAATTTTGAAGTATGCACCTTCCAATCTCAAAAAGAAGAAAATCTCTTAAAGATAAAATGCAGAAAACACCAATTAAAAGAAGAATATTTATACCGAGACTAATACTACAAAATACGATGCCAAATGATTATTACATTAACAGATTGTCTTTTCATGTTTCCTATAAACCTGACATTTGAACACGGAGTATCTTTTTTGTGTAAGTAGCCCCAAACAATACAAATCAACTTAGCTCAATGATAAACATATTTTACCTTGATTACTTTCCACAGATTCTGCATCTGAATCCCAAATAGAGCAAGTGGATTTAGTGCGCCTACGCTTTGCTCCTGATATGTAGAGCAGATTTCGGACCTTGTCCACTAATTTGCCTTTAGAGGGCACATATCTTCCTGAGGCAGATTTGCATGTTGGCACAGCTTTCATATAGTATGTGTATATACTTTCTGTCGGGAAAAGTGAAACAATTTTTGCAGCTAGCAAATTGAATTCTTCTGGTTTGATGTTGCTGAGGAAAAAAAAATCTGATTATTTTCATTTGCATTGAAATATTATGTAAACCAGACAGCGGTGTTCATTGCCTAATATAAAATGAAGTTATTTAGAATCAGGATCACAAAAATACATAAATTTGCTCCCTTGTGACACAATCTTTTACTTTTTACATACCTACATTTCTCTCACTGGAACCGCACTAGGCAGTATACAATCCACTTGGTTTGACATGCAAGTACCGAACCTAAACTACTGCTGTCTGAACTCCTATAATTACTTGTAATATATTTTATTAGCTAGGTACTTGAGCAGTACCTACATAAATGTTAAGGTAAATGTGCAAAAAGAACATTTACCTACCACATGGCGGCTAAATCTTAGGATTTACTGCATATTTACCTTAAATAAGCTGATATTTCACTAATCTACAATGTGTAGTAACTACAGCATGGTGATTAGTGTAAGTGTGTCTAAACTATTTTATTATAGCTACTTCATAACCTACATAGGCTACTACTTAATCTAATATGTAAACTTAGTAGAAAAACAAACACTACAATAGTTCTACAATGGGAAAACATAAGTGGTTCAATAATTACTTGTTAACAATGAATGTGTAGTGATGTTTCATCAAAACGTCAACAACAATGTTTCTTTTTTGTGAATTCAATTGTTTGTATTTTTGATAATAATTTAAAACACTATTTCCCTGTGGAGATGATTGGAGGATAGTATTTAAATCAAATTCTGGCAGTGAAAGCCTACTTGGTATATTTAAGTAGGAATCGAAGTCTAAAGTGATATCCGTCAGAACAATTGATTGATCAAATTGCATCGCTTCTTGACAGTTAGCTTTAATATTCATTAAATCTTCATTTATAGAAGATGTGGTTTCAGTATCAGCAACCGAGTCTATGTAATCCTGTAGTTTACTTTTAAGTTTGATTCGGTGTCCAATATGCGGGCAAAGTTCTTTCAAATAAATATCATTTGAAACCAAATATTTGAATTGTTCTTTGCTTATATCATTTTCTGTAAAAAAATAACTTAGTGTATAATTGAATATAAATGATGATTATGAGCTGTAAGTAATAAACTTCGAAGATTTTTTTTTAATTTTAGTTGCCAGTAAGTGCGACCCAAAACACTACTCTATGAAATTAGTTTTGTTTTCATTTTTATGTAGCATGGTCAAATAAGATGACAACGGAACAGTATACCAAATATATACTTATTTAGTAGGTATACTGTTTAATATTACGCTTTCGTTTAATACCTACTGATTTAAGCTTTCACGATTTACACACAATTTTAACAAAACGGGATGTTAGCGTATTAGTACTTATCTAATTTCTATAGTTGCTAGCACAGTCGACGCTTCATACAAAAATAATTTGGTTCTCATTTATTTTAAAACGGCATGCTGGAAAAAGATGAAACTGCACCTACAGGTACATAAACAGGCGACGACACACGCACGGAGTTGCGCCACCCGCCACCGAAGCGGTCGGTTGTAGGCGGCGCGCGGCGGCGGTTTTGAGCGTATTGAATTTGAAATTTTGTATCACGACCAAGATCTTACCTACATCGCCTACCGGACTACCCACACGGAACCGCCGCCGCCGCCGCCATAGTTCATCAGTCCATCATAAAATGCACAACTTACTTTTGAAGTTCTCCACGACTTCTGATGGCACATCCCAGGATACCAGGATGTTTTCTGTAGTTCCGTCCTCGTCCATTATCTTATTCAGCAAATTTTGGTAATATTCACTCACTATATTTGCAATTTATTCACGACAGAAAAATATGATTTGCCGACCCGACGCAACGCAACGAACGAAATGAACGAATTGAGTGGCGGTTGGCAGCAAGTTTAAAATGTTGCCAGTACTTGATTTTTATTTTACCCAACAAATAGAAATCTGTTGTGTAGATTGATATAGTTGGTGCCAGTTAACATCGGAATAGAGGTCATTAACACCTACCTACCAAGTTTTTGATCACAAAGCGATAACGACACTTACTAGTTACCTAAATCGACCAATAAGCGATACTTTGCTACATCGCTAGAGTATCATAATACCAGTCGGCTAGACATACAGGGGTTGAGAATCTTGTGTTGTTCCAATTCGAATTTATTATTATTTTTGCTAGAAAACTAATTTTATGCTCATACATTTACGCGTGACGTAAACGCCCCCGCACCGTGACCATAATGTGCTGCACACCTGACGCGATGACCTCGTAAAATGAAAACGGCATAAGATTAGAATTATATTTTTTTGTGATGAAATAGTTTTTGTGATGTCATAATTATAATAATATTTAGATACTTATGGTTTTTCCGTCATGGGTGTCGTTTTCATGGTTTTCGGGGTCGTTGATTACGAAAATGAGCTCAAAATGAAAATCCAAGATGGCGTCCAAGCTTTTTTTTGGTTTTTCCGTCATGGATGTCGTTTTCATGGTTTTCGGGGTCGTTGATTACGAAAATGAGCTCAAAATGAAAATCCAAGATGGCGTCCAAGATTTTTTTTGGTTTTTCCGTCATGGATGTCGTTTTCATGGTTTTCGGGGTCGTTGATTACGAAAATGAGCTCAAAATGAAAATCCAAGATGGCGTCCAAGATTTTTTTGGTTTTTCCGTCATGGATGTCGTTTTCATGGTTTTCGGGGTCGTTGATTACGAAAATGAGCTCAAAATGAAAATCCAAGATGGCGTCCAAGATTTTTTTGGTTTATCCGTCATGGATGTCGTTTTCATGGTTTTCGGGGTCGTTGATTACGAAAATGAGCTCAAAATGAAAATCCAAGATGGCGTCCAGGATTTTTTTGGTATTTCCGTCATGGGTGTCGTTTTCATGGTTTTAGGGGTCCCTGAATATGAAAATGAAGTCCAAACGAAAATCCTAGATGACGCCGAGGAAATTTTTTGGTTTTTTAATCATGGGTGTTGTTTTCATGATTTTCGGGGTCGTTGATAACGAAATGAGGTTAAAATGAAAAAATAAGATGGCGCCGAGAAAAAAAATCGGTTTTTCCGTTATGGCTGTCGTTTTCATGGTTAAAGGATAAAGAAAATGAGGTCAATAATTATTTATTTCAATTAGGTCATTCAAAGGCACTTTTGTATGACGAATAGTGAAATGGATTCAATGATTTACCTTGCCTTTGGTTAAATCTGATTTCAACAAATCATTTTCATTTTCATTATTAGCGACCCCGAAAACCATGAAAACGACACTCATGACGGAAAACCCAAAAAAAAAACATATTCAAGTAATAATAGGCGTGATGTTATGTTTACTCTACAGAGTAAACCTCAGTGGCCATTAAGTCGCGCAAGAGTCCAATCGTGAAAGTGTCCATTCGCGCAAGATTCCTTACGCGCATAAGTCCATTCGCGCAAAAGTTCGTTCGCGCAAAAGTCCATATGTCTTTTCGCGCTAGTGGGTGCGCGCAATAAGTGTTATTTGCGCAAATGTCTTTCGCGCAAAAGTCTCAGATCCTAATTTTAAGATGTATAATAATATATTTACTTTATTAAAATTGTCTCAGTAAGTTAAAATAAAATAGTGTTAAAAACGAAAATAAAGTATTTAAATCAATTAATTTCGTAGGGTACGTTTGCTCGATTTCTTATTTTTTTGGGTTGTGCACTGCGTTAAGTATGTGGGACACTGTGGATGTATTATGAGACTCAAGCGATATCTGTTTTGCGACAGGTTTGTACGGATGGAGCGACAGTATCGCTAATATTTAGATATCGGGATGAAAGTCGGAGCAATGACCTCTATTCCGATGTTAACTGGCACCAACTATAGAAATAAACTAATTTTGAAGTGGAACTTCTTTTATCAAAATGGTACAGTAGGGGTAGGTACCCCTGCACACCTCACTATTAGGTAAATAGTGAGGCCTGGGCCTTTACTCTGAAATCCGAAATACTAACATCGTAGCGTGCTGTCTTATTCCCTCTCGGATTATACACCATATGAGTGAGTGAGCGAGCCCGCGCGAGGCCCTCAGAGAACTAGTTTAATAATAATTCCCAAATAATAAATTTCCGAGTTGAACGGAATTTTTTCTCAATGTATAGATGCACCTCCCTGAAAATAATCCTGGCGGCGCGGCGCCCATAATTTATGCCTTTTAAATTTCAAAAACCATATCAAAAGCGTGGTTAGATTGTGTTAAGATGAGATTGCAGATGATGATTATGAGATGATGAGATGTAAGTCTGAGATGATCGGGTAAACAACATAAATAATACAGCAACACTGCTTATAGTAAAAAAATCAATCTCTTGAAGCAAGATTTTGTAAATTTTGCTGCAAGAAATAATATCTTGGTGCAACAATGCAAAGAGAATACTATCTTGGATCAAGATTCATGAATCTAAGTGCATCAAAGAATTCATATCTAAGAAACAATGTCATAATGTACAATATTGCTTTTACTTTCGATGGTCCTAAATCAAGATTCATGAACTTAGCTGCATCAGTAGGTACCTATTCAACATTGAACAAATACCTATAGCACAGAATATATATTAGTACCCCTATAGGTACCTACCTACTTAGTGATTTAAAACCGACTTCCAAAAAAGGAGGAGGTTCATCTGTACCTATGTATTTTTTTTGATGTGATAACGTTTTATAATATAACCGATTGAGTTGAAATTTTGCATACAGATGTAAGGTCTTTTGATGGAGTCAGGAGGTAGGTAGATAGTAGAACTATAACTCACTCAACGCCTCAACGGCGAACAGCAAAGGCACGAAATTTTGTAAATGTATTAAACTATAATGTAAGTAGCCTGTTCTAAACTCCATCATGACTTGGCTACTGCTCCCAGGGTTGACTTCCGGCGAGGGAACTCCTTAACGGTGAATAGTAGAGACACAAAGTTTTGTATATGGATTTAACCATAATAACCTGTTCTGAATTCTATCATGACATGGCTGATGCACCCAGGGTTGGCTTCCGGCGAGGGTACTCCTCAACAGTAATTAGGACAGACATGATTTTTTTTATTCGTGATAGGTAGTCCGTTTTAAACTTCGTCATGACGTGGCTGCTAGATGATAAAACTTGTTTTGCACTCAAAAACGAAAAATAAATTAATATAACTATTCTAAATGCTACCTGCACTCATCTATTTGAAGTCGGTGCCAGGCCAGCTATGTCTAATAGGTAGTAAAAGAGATTAAGTATGTAGTCAGTAGGTAGATACTTGTAGGTACCTAGTAGGTAGGTAACTATACTTACCAAATATTTCATTCATAGTCATAGATATAATAAAGAAGTTTTTATATTTCTGTGGTCATAGTCATAGTTATTTATTGTTGAGGTACAAATCAATGGTCTTATGATTGATAAACTTACATATAATTACCCTGATAGGGCGTAGCAACAGAGTGAAAGCGGACCGACACGCTTTGAACTAGCTTTATAATGTCGTAATTCGGAATGTCCAGTAGGAATTACTATAGGTACCTACTACTCGGTGCCAGCCAAGCCAAGTAGGTAGTAGATAGATACTATGTAGGTATGTAGTAAGTAGGTAGATACTTGTAGTTGGACCACATTAGATGAGACCACACATTATTTAATTTTATTGTAATGTTAAAATTATTCACTCATTGTCTTGATTAAAATCTGTGTATCTGAGGTAGGTCTGTATGTGGCATCGTAGCTCCCAAACGAATGGACCGATTTTGCGGTTTTTTCTGTTCAAAAGCTGATGTTTATTTTATTATTTAAGATGGGTCAGCTCTTGACCTCGAAGCTTGCCTGAGCAAGGATGAGGTCTACGATGGAGCGAGCCTTCCCAGTAGCACTGGCTCTCCCGCGCACCTACGGACCATAGCTAACTGTTTGGCGCCTGACTTCGGCGGGAGGATGGTAACTAGCCAGGCGGTCGTTTGCAGGCCCTTCCACCAGTGTTGGTATCATTCAGCCGTAACCGCTAACATCAGTCAGCGATTCCATTGCCCGGGGTAGACCACTAGGATGCAGATCCCACCAACACCAAAATGCCCACGGTACATCCTATAGAACAAAGACAGACACGCAACCTCACGACCTAGGTGTCGAGGCTTGCTTTAGCAAGGTATTCCTCACCAATAAGCCTGCTAGCCCTACGTTCCACCGAGTCCAGTGCGGCAATTTGGTATTTAGCTGAGTCATCTCCTGAGCGTTCTCCAAACAGGATCGGACTTGTGCTTTGCAAGTATAAGGTCAAAAGCTGTCCAGGTGTGAAATATCGCTTAATCTTATTTAGGATGCCCAGCTTCTTGGCCGCGGTTTGAAATTTAGACTCGATGGTGATGATGGTCACCAGCCGACTCGTTCCTTATTGGAATCAATAGTAGGTTGTATTTTTACTCAGAAATGGGTAGGTACCAAAAATGTCTACATACTACAAGAAAAAGTAATAAGTTTCTGATTAGCTGAATCTTGGGTGAAACTAGTAATATCTCTTACCGAGAAATATATTACTTCTTAGGATATGAATGTCTTAATACTTGACTGTGAATGTAACTGAATCTTGGGTGAAACTAGTAATTTCTCCTACCGAGAAATATGTTACTTGCTTTAAGAATGTCATAATATTTGTCTGAAAATTTAACTAATTCTTGAATGAAATAAATAATATGTCCTGCCGAGAAACATATTACTTGCTTCAAGAATGTCTTAATACTTGACTGTGAATTTAACTGAATCTTGGGTGAAACTAGTAATATCTCCTACCGAGAAACATATTACTTGCTTTAAGAATGTCTTAATACTTGACTGTGAATTTAACTGAATCTTGGGTGAAACTAGTAATATCTCCTACCGAGAAATATATTACTTGCTTTAAGAATGTTTTAATACTTGACCGTGAATTTAACTGAATCTTGGGTGAAACTAGTAATATCTCCTACCGAGAAATATGTTACTTGCTTTGAGAATGTCATAATACTTGTCTAAAAATTTAACTAATTCTTAGGTAAACAAAATAATATCTCCTACCGAGAAATATATTACTTGCTTTAAGAATGTCTTAATACTTAACTGTGAATTTAACTGAATCTTGGGTGTAACTAGTAATATCTCCTACCGAGAAATATATTACTTGCTTTAAGAATGTCTTAATACTTGACTGTGAATTTAACTGAATCTTGGGTGAAACTAGTTATTTCTCATACCGAGAAATATGTTACTTGCTTTAAGAATGTCATAGTACTTGTCTGAAATTTTAATTAATTCTTAGGTAAAGAAAATAATATCTCCTACCGAGAAATATATTACTTGCTTTAAGAATGTCTTAATACTTGACTGTGAATGTAACTGAATCTTGGGTGCAACTAGTTATTTCTTATACCGAGAAATATGTTACTTGCTTTAAGAATGTCATAATATTTGTCTGAAAATTTAACTAATTCTTGAATGAAATAAATAATATGTCCTACCGAGAAACATATTACTTGCTTCAAGAATGTCTTAATACTTGACTGTGAATTTAACTGAATCTTGGGTGAAACTAGTAATATCTCCTACCGAGAAACATATTACTTGCTTTAAGAATGTCTTAATACTTGACTGTGAATTTAACTGAATCTTGGGTGAAACTAGTAATATCTCCTACCGAGAAATATATTACTTGCTTTAGGAATGTCTTAATACTTGACTGTGAATTTAACTGAATCTTGGGTGAAACTAGTAATATCTCCTACCGAGAAATATATTACTTGCTTTAAGAATGTCTTAATACTTGACTGTGAATTTAACTGAATCTTGGGTGAAACTAGTTATTTCTCATACCGAGAAATATGTTACTTGCTTTAAGAATGTCATAGTACTTGTCTGAAATTTTAATTAATTCTTAGGTAAAGAAAATAATATCTCCTACCGAGAAATATATTACTTGCTTTAAGAATATCTTAATACTTGACTGTGAATGTAACTGAATCTTGGGTGCAACTAGTTATTTCTCATACCGAGAAATATGTTACTTGCTTTAAGAATGTCACAATACTTGTCTGAAAATTTAACTAATTCTTGGGTGAAATAAATAATATGTCCTACCGAGAAATATATTACTTACTTCAAGAATGTCTTAATACTTGACTGTGAATTTAAATGAATCTTGGGTGAAACTAGTAATATCTCCTACCGAGAAATATGTTACTTGCTTTAAGAATGTCTTCATACTTGACTGTGAAATTTAACTGATTCTTGTGTGAAACTAGTAATAACTTCTAACAAGAAATATATTACTTGCTTGAAGATTTTTCAATTATTCATTTGAGATCTGAACTGATTCTTGAGCCAAGGTCGAATCTATATTGGTACAAAAATTAATTTTTGAGTCAAATCCGCGCAGCTGAGAAATAATCATTCTTAATGTTAGAAATAAATTGGTTTTGATTTGAGATATAAGTTTTGACTTAAATAATATTTCTTTTGAACAAAGATTTTCGATCTTGAAATTGAAGAATTCTTCATTTTTGAAGCGTTAGTTGGATTATCTTAGTACAAGATATATATATTTGAGATCAAGAAATATTAGGTGAAACATAGTTGGTTCTTGGTTCAAAAGAACATTTTTTTCTGTGGAGGCGTTTCTTTTCGACTTTTAGTTTTTTTTCTACGATTAGTTTTCTTTATACGATTAGTTTTTCTTCCGACGATCCTTCTTATTTTTTACAACGTAAATATTTGAACGCTCGCCTCTACCAAGATTTATGATGGACGCCGTTGGCATCACAGCGGAGGTCACCAAGATGAGCACGTATTTAGCTCATCGGATTTAAATTATTTGACAAAATTTTAGTATGGTTTGTGGTACCTATTTTATATTTTCCAAAGTGCAATAATGACAGGTCACAAAATAACACCCGTTTATTCTTAGTTTTACACCTTTATTCAGAACCTTATGTTTTAATATTAGAAAGGAATTTTTTTTTGTGTTTTTCTCCCAACCAGCAAGCCTTCGGGTAATAAAATAGATCTGTAACTTTCATGGTCGATTTTTATTGATACCTTCCCGCTTGAAGATTAAAATCCAACTCTCGCAGGTAAGTCTATCCTAGGCATAGTTTTGTGTGTACTCCTGGCGCCCGAATTTCCATTTTTATTTATTATTTTTATTTGGAGCACACTACACATTTTTTTAACATTTATAATATAATTCATAAAACACCCATTCACACTTCTTTTCTTTTTTTTATCATTACACATGACCTTGTTTGGCATTGTGGCCGGGCCAGAACGGAACACACTTTATTGCCAACACAATATCGTGGGGTTAGTTCAAATACCAACTAACTCGAAAATAATGAAAATGAGCAATGATGTTTTGAAAGTTTGGTGCCTAAAATTAAATACATTACTTTAGAAAATGGTTTATTGAGAAATGGTATCTAATTGATAATTTAATAAAGTATGCTTTGATTTATATCTTTTCAAAGAAAAGTCACAGTGTTTCACAAAAAATTACACTTTGTGGCCCGAACCCCCCTATTTAGTTGCTTTTACCTCTCTATCAAGAAAACGCTGTATTTTGGAAACTAAAAGTTATTGCTGAGTGCTACTAGATCTATATATAATAATTTAAATGATGATAAAAATTAAACATACGAAGATTTCAATAATCCTTTTAATTTTCTATAAAAACGCAAATATGTAAAATATTAGTTGGTTTTACTTCTCAAGTTTAGTTTAATTTTTTTATTAACCATAACTTCCTGTCTAGAAATACTGATTCACTATGAAAACCTTATAACAGCTATCAATAATAACTTTTTTTATATATTATAAAAAACATAAACAATATTTAAAAGTAGGTAATCATTTTATTATCAAATAAAACATTTGAAAGGAATTTGAAATTGTAAAAAAAAACATTACTTTTCATCAGAAGACATATCAGACTGCGTAACACCTTGGGGTACGGTCTATTTTAGTAAGGGTCTATCAGTCGCTCAATTTTCAAACCACGCGTGATATTCTTCTGCAATTACTTCTTTTGTACACAACTTCAGTAAATCAAATTTTTTTGCTTCGGCTTCGTTATAGCTGTCGAATTTAGCATGGTCTTTTTTTGTATCCATTCCACGATGAGCCCGACATCAGGAGCAGCATTTAGACTCCATGTTTATTTCCTGATCTTTAGCGAAGAAGTTATCGGACATGTCATAGTCATAAAGATCTTCATCTGACCCTTTTCATATTTCATGCGTTTTATCCTTTAACCAATTCGCTTTGTCTCCTTCTGTGTTTTTATTCTTGTTTTTCATGAAAAATAGTCGACTAATTTCGTCGATAGAGAAGACCTAGCCCGTCGGAAAACATCCGACATAGAATAAATCTTTGAGTGTTTCCGAGCCGACTCTATGCTACTATGCATCGAATCAACCTCCATGTAAAAGTGGCCCGATTCCAAAAATGTATGCTCAATTATTGTTCAATTTACAATGGTTTGCACTGCCCATAACAAGACAGATGCCACATATTGGTTGCGATTCTGGCCTCCGCATGTGTCGGAATAAAAGCCACTTCGTTGACATTTCTCGGTACATACTGAGACAAATAAAGATATAGATAATATAGATCCGATTTCTGTGCTGCCTTTTTTACCGTGTGCCTCTGACTAAAGCAATAAGCTTCATTAGGAAAGGCAATTTTATAAATGGTGAGGTTGTAGACCGTCAATTTATGGCAATTTTGCAGATCAAAAGTTGCCAAAATAAAGTTCTTGTCTTTAGTCGCTCTTTCTTTTATGCCGACACTAAAAATGACACGAGAGGTGTTCTCGCGGCGCGAGAGCAGAAACGACTAACGCATGCCCTGCGCTTGCCCGCCCGTCGGTAACTCGAGAATTTATATCAACTACCCTGGGTTAGCCGGTATTTTATCTCTAGATAATGCGCGTGGTATATGAGCAAAATTATAGAAGTAAAACCTATTACACCAATTTACTCGCAATGACTTCGTTTTATTGTGTCCAGTTAGATAATACGCGATCAATAGGAAAACCAACTAACCTCTAGTAATTGTTATTAAAATTATAAAACTGTGTTTTCTCTAATATCTTAGTACTTATTAAAACCAACTAAACAGAATAAGATCGTTTTACTTTTTAAATGTTCCGTATTTTAGTCGCAAAGTTTTATTTTGAAAACTGATAAGTGAAGGTATTTTGTTTTACTTCGATAAAAATATATATTTTCACTGATTAACAAGGAATATTAGGTTTTCATACAATTAAAAGCTTAATTTAGTTGGTTTTAAGATTCAGTATCTCCGAAACGAAGCATCGCAAGGGTTAGTCGGTTTTACCTGTAGAAAAAGGAAAAAAATGGGAATCGATTTGTATATTAAACTCAATTTGCCAAAATTTCGAGTTAGTTGGTATTTGAACTAAGCCCACGATATATTATATATACATAATTTAGAATTTCACAGTTAATTATATTTATCATGCAATTAAATCTTTTTTTTTCCTTAGCTTAAAACATTAAATTGTAAATTTACATTAAATTCATTATTATTAATATATTACAATTGCAATTTTATTATTATTAAAATTCATTAGACTTTAAATTGGCATTCATTAAATTAAATTAATTATCATTACAATTGCAATTATTATCATTAAATGTTATTGCTATCATTAATTGTAGGATATCATAATTATTATTATTAGATTGGGCGTCGGCGTGTCTTTGCGACACGAAGGCCTCCTCCAGCTCTTTCCATTTTTCTCTTGTTTGGGTTAACCTGAGCCATAAAGGACCCGCATGCCTTTTTATGTCGTCAGACCAACGTTTTCTTTGCCTTCCTCGTTTCCTCTTTGTTTGGAATCTAGGGGTCCATTCTGTTACTGCTTTCGTCCATTTATTACTCTCCACTCAAAACACAAATCTCCTCTAAAACTCAAATGGAGGTGGGTAGGCCACATGATGAGAATCATGTGGCCTACCCACCTCCATTTGAGTTTTTAGGTTTTAACAACAACATCTTCCATTTTAGTTATTTTTCTTAGATCTACAGCTCTTTTTCAGTCTCTTTTTGTGTAACCCAGTATACTCCTCTCCATTGCTCTTTGGCATGTTATCAGTTTTTGTTTTTGTGTGTTTGCCCAGGTCTGGCACCCATAAGTAAGAATTGGTAATATGCATGTATTGTATATTTTCCTTTTTATTGCAATATTATATTGATTACCTTTTAGCACTTCTTTGAGCGACCAAAATCTCTTCCAGGAATTGGCTACCCGTCTTTCTATTTCTGAATCCATTTGGTTGTTGAAGGCAATCAGTTGGCCCAAGTATATTTAGGAATCTATTTCTTCCTCATCTACTGTGATACTTATTTGGGATCCGTTTGTTATTATCTTGGTCTTTGTTTTGTTTATTGTTAGTCCCACTTTTTTGCTTTCACATGACAAATCATGTAGCATGTTTTTAATTTTAAGGCTTTCTGGGTTATCTGTTATTAGTATTATGTCATCTGCGAATCTCAAATGATTTAAACGTGTTCCATTTATGTTAATCCCTATGTTGTCCCATTCCATCTTCCTGATGACTTCCTCTAGCACGGATGAAAAAAGTTTTGGTGAGAGTGGGTCTCCCTGCCTCACTCCCCTGTGTATTTGGAAAATTTCCCCCTCTGTTTCTAGTTTTATTCGTGCCTTGCTGTTGGAATATACATTTTTTATTAACCTTGTATATTTCTTTTCTATTCGTTGATTTTTCAGGGCTTCCCAAATGTACTGATGTTCCAGGCAGTCAAATGCTTTATTATAGTCCACAATTGCCATGTACAGTGGGTAATGATATTCTTGAAATTTTTCAATGAATCGAATCCCGATCGGAATCCAGCCTGTTCTCTTGATTGCTGTTCGTCAAGTTTTTTGGTGATACGTTTTAGTATTCTTTTTGATCACTAACCCAATAATTACTCGTAAATTTGTTCGTTACAGAATCAAATACTCAGGCGTGTATTCGTACCTGCTAGCAGTCTTCCTGGTTGGAAGACAGATTTGGCAATGGATTGGTCGTACGGAATCCGGACTTCGACTTGCTTTTTCGGCATTATGGAGACTGTTTATACTGACCGCTATTCCGTTTTCGGTATATGTGGGAGTATTTTATGCTCATTTGATAATGCTGCCAAAAGCTGGCCCGCACGATAGTGTCATGACGAGCGCTTTCCAAGCGTCGCTGCAAGGTGGACTCGCAAGTATAACCCGCGGTCAACCATTACATGTGGCACACGGCTCTCAAATAACTCTTCGGTAATCATTTATTTAATTCGTATTTGAGTAATGAAAACAGTCGATGTTCTGGATGTTATGAAACATTTCCTCGTTGCAGGCACACTCATGGGCGCACCTGCTGGCTGCACTCGCACGCGCACGTGTACCCGGTGCGCTACACGGACGGGCGCGGCTCGTCGCACCAGCAGCAGGTCACGTGCTACAGCTTCAAGGACGTCAACAACTGGTGGATAGTGAAGCGCCCGGACCAGGCGTCGCTGACCGTGTCGCGGCCGCCCGACGCTATACGGCACGGAGATGTTGTACAGTTGCTTCACGGTATCACTAGTCGCGCTTTGAACTCTCATGATGTGGCTGCGCCTGTGTCACCACAATCTCAGGTATAGAATAGCGACAAATTGGCTTTCATTCGTTATTCGAAAGTTCGTTTAATACAGTTTTAATTTTTTATTACATTTTCAGGAAGTATCTTGCTACATCGACTATAACGTATCGATGTCGGCACAGAATCTCTGGCGGGTTGATATTGTGAACCGTGATAGCGAAGACGCCACGTGGGACGGCATCCGATCTATGGTCCGATTGGTACACGTCGACTCTGGGTCGGCGCTGCGCTTCAGTGGTCGCCAACTGCCTTCGTGGGGCTTCCATCAACATGAAGTGGTGGCCGATAAAGTGCTGACACATCAAGATACAGTATGGAATGTTGAGGAACATCGATATACGAAAGGTAACTTTTAACCATGATCATCATCATCATCGTCGGCCAGCAGTCCACTGCTGGACTGCTGAAGCATCTAGAATCGCTCTTCATCTATAGTTGGTGCCAGTTAAGATCGGAATAGAGGTCATTAACACCTACCTACCAAGTTTTTGATCACAAAGCGATAACGACACTTACTAGTTACCTAAATCGACCAATAAGCGAGACTTTGCTACATCGCTAGAGTATCATAATAATACCAGTCGGCTAGACATACAGGGGTTGAGAATCTTGTGTTGTTCCAATTCGAATTTATTATTATTTTTTGCTAGAAAACTAATATTATGCTTATAAATTTACGTGTGACGTAAACTCCCCCGCATCCGCACCGTGACCATAATGTGCTGCACACCTGACGCGATGACCTCGTAAAGCGAAAACGGCATAAGATCAGAATTATAATTTTTTGTGATGAGATAATTATATTTAGATACTTATGGTTTTTCCGTCATGGGTGTTGTTTTCATGAGTTTCGGGGTCGTTGATTACGAAAATGAGCTCAAAATGAAAATCCAAGATGGCGTCCAAGATTTTTTTGGTTTTTCCGTCATGGATGACTTTTCGTCAGTGGCCATTAAGTCGCGCAAGATTCCTTTCGCGCAAAAGCTTGTTCGCGCAAAAGTCCATGTGCGCATTATGTCTCTTCGCGCAAGTGGGTGCGCGCAACAAGTGTCCTTTGCGCAAATGTCTTTCGCGCAAAAGTCTCAGATCCCAATTTTAAGATGTATAATAATATATTTACTTAATAAAATTGTCTGAGTAAGTTAAAATAGTGTTAAAAACGAAAATAAAGTATTTAAATCAATTAATTTCGTAGAGTACGTTTGCTCGATTTCTTATTTTTTTGGGTTGTGCACTGCGTTATGTATGTGGGACATTGTGGATGTATTATGAGACTCAAGCGATTTCAGTTTTGCGACAGGTTTGTACGGATGGAGCGACAGTATCGCTAATATTTAGATATCGGGATGAAAGTCGGAGCAATGACCTCTATTCCGATGTTAACTGGCACCAACTATAACCAAGATCGTGTGTCATTGGAATTATCATTGTTCTCTAAATAACTGCTAATTTTATTTAATTTTTCAGCTGAAGACAGAAAAGAAAGGGAACGCGAGCTTGTATCTGCAGAAATGATCCCGACTGCTGTGACTCAGTTAACGTTTTGGGAGAAGTTCGCGGAGTTGCAATACAAAATGATAGCACACGCTCCCGACGCGCCTCATGGCCATATGTTCGCGAGTGAGCCCACTGAGTGGCCATTACTCGTCAGGTCCATCGCATATTGGCTATCACCCAATTCCAACGTAAGTCTTCAGAAAAAAAACAGGCGGGGCAGTCTTTGGGGACTGCCGATAGAAGTGAAAACTAAGTTTGAATAGAATCAATCCAAAATGAACTTTTATCTTAATTGGATAAAGTTGATTTTGACTAACCTTCTATGAAAGCGTTCGGTGACGATGACGCGAGTTCCATGATTTTTGTTCACCCAAAAAGTGTTCAACGCGCCTAAAGAAGTTTTCACTTCAAAAACTTACAATCATAATCTGATACCTATTTCATTTTATTATTTTTGTTTATTTTCAGGCTCAAGTACATTTAATTGGAAATCTAATAACTTGGTACACCGGGTCAGTCTGCATTCTTCTATACAGTGTGTTACTCGCACTGTATGCCATTCGACAGCGTCGCGCCTGTACCGACTTACCACCACTGGCATTGCAAAGGTTCTATGACGCCGGCTATATTCTCTTCTTGGGCTACTGGATCCACTACTTACCTTATTTCTTTATGGACCGCACTCTGTTTCTACATCACTACTTACCCGCGTATACATTTAAAATCTTACTTCTATCGTTTGTCATGGATCACTTATACTACATTCTTCAGTCACGAGAAAAAACTCGCCCACTGACAAACATATTCATTTTATGCATTGCAGTATGGCTAGGATATGTTATAATTACTTTCAAAAAGTTTAGTGTTCTCAACTATGGGAACACTGACTTGACTGAGCATGATCTTTTGAATCTCAGATGGAAAGATACTTGGGATTTTATAATCCATAAAAAAGGATGACAGACGTTACCAATCTGAATATCTATTTCAGCTGCCATTTCAATGATCTTGTCACTTTATCTTGTGTTATATCAGTATACCTAACTAATTAGAATGGATAATAATCCAAATAAATATAAGTTAAGTATAATCCAGAGACTGCAAAAAATGGTTATCCTTTTATAAAGTATTATCTACCTTACAAATAAAAGGGGTAACACATATTGTACAATGTACAGACAGCTGCATTAATTATATAGGGTCATTGCGCCGGTTAGCGACCAGTTAGCTGAGTTCCCCACTTCAGATGAGGAAAAAAAAATGTTGTCTACACGCAAAATAGTATTTGTTAATGTGAATTTGTCCCAAATATAATCTAGTTTGGATACAATATATAAAATAAAATACATTCATACAAAAATATTTATAAAATGCTGAAAAAGTGAAAATATAGCGAAAACGTCGGTTTACGACCATTTTTATCAGTTTATGACCACCAGTGTGCTGGTTTGCGACCGCTATTTTAATATGAAAAATATGTCATTAAAACAATTATAATCGCTTTAAAAATATTTTAATTTTTACCTCGTTAATAAAAACAAATATGGGAATAATTATTTTGGTGTAATTTTTTTTTTTCATTAAAAATAACAATCTTACATTTCGTAGGAACTTAATCATACTTAGTTGTAATAGAATTAACATTCATTAGTCAAACAATATCTTAAATTATATGTACATTTAAAAATAATCAACATCAATATTTTCTAGTCATCTGGTATAATATTATTTTATATCATCGAAAGCTTTTTTCAGGGCTTCTTCAGTGTAGGTACTGGACAGTCTCTTTATTTTTTTTGTTGACTTTTAATTATTTGGGAGCTCCATCTAAAAAAAATATAATAATATTTATTGTTGTTTTTATGACTCATTTTGTTTTAAACTGAAAAATAATAATATTTAGAGACGTGGTCGCATACTCAATTAACTTTCATATTTATTTCTGTTAGCGGCCGTTATTTTCTCATACTAAATTATGGTGGCCGGAAACCAATGTCTTTATTTCGATTATTTTGGTTTACGACCACCCAATTTTGTACGTAAATTAAACAAAGTTCTTTCAAAGAAACTGGTGGTCGCTTACCAAAGTACTACAAAGAAAACCTTTTACAACGCTACCTTAAAAATTGTAACAGTCCTGTATGAAGCATTACGACCATATTAATCAAAACAAAATAATGCGGCTCTCGTCGGTTTGCGACCATGTGGCCGCTATCTAACGTTTTTGATAAATAAGCATTTCGGTTACCGACCACGGGATTTTATCTTAATAATAAGTCAAAAAATAGCACAATACAACTAAATAATAAGCAAAACTTATCGATTGTACAATTTAACATCTAACTTGTGTGTAAAATATGAAATAAGTAATAAAACTTAGCTTTGAGCGCCGCGCGCCGTGTTATTTTTTTTCCAACTCGCGGTATCATATCATCTCGCGGAATCAAGACGCGCACTGAGCAATTTTTTTTCGGCTCTGGGTTAAGAGCGGGCCTAACGCCAGGATAAATTCTGATTTCCCCCGCGCGTCTCGCTACACCCGCATTAGTGCCGATAACAAACACGGGCGGCCGCGGCGCCACGACGCGCGAAGCGTGGGACCAAGCTTGCGTAGTGTAGCGGGTAGGGCGTAGTATATGCAAGCAACACAGTTAAATAAAGCCACTTTTTTTTCTTATTTTTTTTTGTATTCATTTTTTAACACCTATATAATACATTCCTATGTTGTTTGTATGTCGTGAAATAAAAGTTTCGACTTTTGAGTACTCCATTTCATCTTAATTTTTTTCTCCATTTCGTTTTATCATCACGCCTGTTATTTTGACGACCCGATTGGCGCAGCGGTAGTGAGGCTGCCTTACGTTCTTAGGGTCCCGGGTTCGAATCCCGGTCGGAGCAAATGTTTGAGTGATGAGCATGGACATTTGTTTCCGAGTCATGGATGTTTATATGTATGTATAATATGTATGTATTTACAAACAAAAAGTATCTATGTAGTATATCAACTATCTGGTGTCCACGACACAAGCCTCGTTGCTTAGTGTGGCACTAGATGGCGCTGTGTGTAATGTCCAGCAATATTTATTTATACTTAAAGGTGGTTTTTTTTTTGTTTTTTTGGCCCATGAGTGCCATACGCTCGACAACATAAACAAACACATATTAATGTCTACAATTTTTGCACAAATACCAACTAAAAAGAAAATGTTATATTATAAATACATTAAAAACGATAACAAAAAGTAAAATGATGAAATAATAAAATAAATAACATTCGATTTTTTAATAACTTCTAAAATTTATAAATACTGTGACCATTAATAAGAGGAACATACCGTACAATAAGAATCAATAATAAAAGTAAAAATAATAGAATGTATAAAATTTATGACATTGGTAAAATTGAATAGGTAACGAATAAAAATTGATGAAATTAAAAAAATAAAGATAATATATTGATAACTATGCTAATATTTAAAAATGCATATGATTGTATTAATGATACCTATACATGATATATACCTAATTGATAAAAACATTGATGAAAATTGTTTTAAATTGATACATCAAGACACAATAACAAAAATTATAGAATGTGTAAAACTAATAATATTGGTAGAATAAATATTTATAAAATACTGTGCCCGTTAATAAAAAGAACAAAAAGGCAATAATAATAAAAAGCACAAAAGATAAAATCGAAAATTTTATAAAATTGATAACAAAAATAAATTTGATGACATACACTAAGAATCAGAAACAAAAAGTAAAAATGGAGGAATGTGTAAAATTTATGAGCTCAAAATGAAAATCCCAGGCGGTCAGAACATTTTTGGTTTTCGATCATGGGTGTCGTTTTTTCATAGTTTTTGGGGTCGCTGAACACAAAAATGAGGTCAATTCTGACCTCATTTTCGTATTCAGCGACCCCAAAAGGCAAGATGGTGCCGGGAAAAAAATGTGGTTTTTCCATCATGGGTGTCATTTTTATGGTTAACGTGGTCACCGATAACGAAAATGAGATCAAAATGAAAATCCAAGATGGCGCCCAAAAAAATTTATTTTTGCGTCAACCCCGAAAACCATGAAAACGACACCCATGACGGAATATCAATAATTTTCCTGGGCTCCATCTTGAATTGTCATTTTGACCCCATTTTTGTAATCAGCGTCCTCGAAAACCATGAAAACGACACCGATGACGGAAAAACCAAAAATTTTCCTCGGCGCCATCTTGGATTTACATTTTGACCTCATTTTCGTAATCAGTTTCCTCGAAAACCATGAAAATGACACCCATGACGTAAAATCAAAAATGTATGCCGGTGCCATCTTGGATTTTCATTTTGACTTCATTTTCGTTATCAGTGACCCTAAAAACCATAAAAACGACACCGATGACAGAAAAACCAAAAATTTTCTTGACTATCCTGAATTTTCATTTTAACCTCATTTTCGTTACCTATCAGCAGTGATAGGAATAGGTAGTGCTTATTAGCCTAAACTTCGAAGAACAGAGACAAGAATCGGAGACTTCCTTAGACCACAGAATAGATAATAGTACTTGCTTAGACTGTATTTTTTTCCGGGACATCACGTAAGTACCTACATCAAAAATTAATGTTATTTGGAATAAGAAATTGGTCTATGTTTACCTAAAGTTTGCGACTAGACATAACATAACACAGTCGTTACAACCATCAAAATTTCTGAAAGTTTTCTTTTTTTAAGAACATTTTGGAAACGACTTCTTCATCATAAAACTATGAAACGCTATCTTTGTCAAGGAGCCGTACACGTTTTGAAGTAAATATCTACTTTCTAGCTCACTCTTGGCCACGTTTGTTGAAATTTCTAAAGTTCAAGTGATTTATTATTTCAAAAACAAAGGTATTTGGATTTTATCTTACTAAAATATATTTCTGAAGTATATTTCAAAATTCTAAAATAATAGCCGGGTTACATTGTTTAGTAACACACTCAAACTTTAAAAACATCATTTAATCTTTATTGCAACGAAAGTACAATGGGCGGACTTTTATGGCTGCGCATTTAGTTATCTACTCTTAGAATTTACAAAAAAAAACTCGTCGTGGTCGCATAATAAAATATAGTCTAAGGAAGTCTCCGATTCTTTTCTCTGTTCTTCTTCAAAGTTTAGACTAATAAGCACTACCTATTCCTATCACTGGTTATCAGTGACCATGTAAACCATGAAAAAGACACCCATGACGGAAAATCTAAAATTTTCCTCGGCGCCATCTTGGATTTTCATTTTGACCTCATTTTCGTTATCAGTGACCACGTAAACCATGAAAACGACACCCATGATGGAAAAACCTAAAAATTTCATCAGTGCCATCTTGGATTTTTATTTTGACCACATTTTCGTAATAAGCAACCATGAAAACCATGAAAACGACACCCATGTTTGAAAAACCTAAAATTTTGCACGCCGCCATCTTGGATTTTTATTTTGACCTAATTTTCGTTATCAGCGACTCCGAAACCATGAAAATGTCACCCACGACAGAAAAACCAAAAAACCAACTTCAAGTATAAATAACAGGCGTGAATGTTTACAGAGTGAACCTCAGTGGCCATTAAGTCGCGCAAAAGTCCAGTCGCGCAAGTGTCTTTCGCGCAAGTTTCTTGATACCTACTACCTACCTACTACCTACCTACTACCTACCTACTACCTACCTACTACCTACCTACTACCTACCTACTACCTACCTACTACCTACCTACTACCTACCTACTACCTACCTACTACCTACCTACTACCTACCTACTACCTACCTACTACCTACCTACTACCTACCTACTACCTACCTACTACCTACCTACTACCTACCTACTACCTACCTACTACCTACCTACTACCTACCTACTACCTACCTACTACCTACCTACTACCTACCTACTACCTACCTACTACCTACCTACTACCTACCTACTACCTACCTACTACCTACCTACTACCTACCTACTACCTACCTACTACCTACCTACTACCTACCTACTACCTACCTACCTACTACCTACCTACTACCTACCTACTACCTACCTACTACCTACCTACTACCTACCTACTACCTACCTACTACCTACCTACTACCTACCTACTACCTACCTACTACCTACCTACTACCTACCTACTACCTACCTACTACCTACCTACTACCTACCTACTACCTACCTACTACCTACCTACTACCTACCTACTACCTACCTACCGGTTAATTCGGACGGGTTGTATATATTTAAAATAATTTCGGACAAAAACAATGCACATAAATCAATCATTCGTTTATTTTGCGTTTACTATGAGCTTATGCACGTAAAAAATACATAGTACCTTCGACTTCGGCAATCAGCCATCATTTGAGTCTTCAACTGTTTTAGTTATCGCTTTTCAATTGTATTTTTCTTGTTAGCCATGTTACACAAAAAAAATAATTGATTCAATGATATTATTAATGGCGAATTGGCGCGGAGCAAAGTGACATAGACTACCCGTCTCAACAGAGCGAGGGCAACTGATCGGCGAGTGATCGGTGAAACAAACTGATGTCTCAAGCTCGCGTCACGCGGGACGGAAGACTGCGTATTGCGCGGAATAAAAATGTAGTAAGCGCCAAATGCGTTGAGTCTGTTATCTCTTAAAATAGAAAATATTTTGAAAAAATGCCAAATGTCAGCTATAGGTTATACATGAGTGTTAATATTTATCAAGTTTATGGTTCAGTAACATACACCAAAATAGAATAAAAACCAAAAATGTTGAAAATTAGAGGTAACTTTGTGATGGTTTTCTATCGAGATAATTTTATCCTATTATGTTTTTCGCCAATGTCAACCATCACATTCATAATGAAGTTTCCTGACATATACTTTTTTTCCAATTGGAACATGATTTACTACTCTAAAAATCTAATTAAAGATTGAAGATTTTGCTTTAGGCCCGCTCTTAACCCATTTGTTTTAAACTGTGTTAATTCTTAATTCATAATTATTGATAAAGCACGTTAGATTTATTTTTTATCTAGGTTACCTCTACAAATAGTATTATCTTGATTTAAAGAAACTTAGTCCGTCAAATGGTCGCCTACTGAAGGTGGTCGCGATACCGGCGAAACGACCCTATATCCGTTATGCATTATGACTCTCATTATAAGGGGTAACGAATTAATGCAGCCGTCCGTACATTAGTTAACTTACCGCGCTTTAGAACTAGTGGTATTGTAATATTGCTGTAAGTACCATTATATTTATTTCAACCAGTGGCGTAGCGTGAGTCACTGATAAGTAATTTGCCGCCTTTTTGACGTCGTAAAAATAATAATGTTGGTGTTGGTGAGAAAAAACGTAACAAAATGAAAGAATTGAGCGAAAAATATTTCAAAGCATGGGGTGTGACAGTATGCGTGCCCGCATACGCCTCGCGCGCACACCTTAGCACCGTGCATGTAAGTACCTACACGTCTAAACACAAACAAGGTCCGACCGCCACTCGTGATTTGCAACAATTGTTTTGGGCGGGTGGGACATTTAATGTGTGCAAGTGGGTAACTTCTTAAAAAATTAACTGTCTGACTGACCGCCAGTGACAGCACAAAATATGTTTTTACCAATTTTGTCGCTGGGCGCCGTTTCAGTGGTGGCGCCCAGGGCGATCCGCCCCTCCCTCACTACGCCACTGATGTCAACTTTAGATTACTAATGATTATTATTAATTAAAATAAACAATACTTTATCTTTCATGCAGTTAACAAATGTGAATGCATAAATAACAATCTGACTGGTTTGCTGATGCCAGAAGAATGGGTTAACACCAAACAAGGGTTCGTCATTATCAAGTACCCTTAAGGTGGTCACCACCAACGGCTTGAGCCAGTAGACTTTGCATCGTTTCGGTTCGGACAACTGGGGTCTAAAATGGCCGCTTTAGCAGAATCGTATTAGGAATCAGGTTAAAATTCTTAAAATGCACTTTAAGTTTATATACTTATAGTCCATTTTTAGAATTTAAATTTTTAAACATGATTCATACTAAGATTCTGCGTGGATTCTGCTAAAGCGGCCATTTTAGGCCCGCTGGGCGAACACGTGATCGGTTCCAACCAAACCGCATTGGTAAGTGCGATTACTCCATAACCTTTTGACCGCTACTTGTCACATATACGTGACAAGCAAGCGCGTGCCCTGTACGCTAAACGGCACAAATATGTAACACAAATAGTAGGTGAAATTGTGGCTTGCCGTGAAGGAGTCCGTTACCCTACCCCAGCCAGATGTTGTCGAAAACGGTCATTTGAATCTTATAGATAATTAGTTATGCGGCTTCTGTAATTGTTGCGCACATTTTTAAATTTGTTGCGCTTATAGTTTTTTAATTATTTCACAAAAACATTTCCTGCTGGGGAACGTTACCCCAGCCAGACCTTTTTCTTTCTAATGGGAATATTTAAATAATTACTAGCTATAAAATTAGTTGTCTAGATGAAGTAAATGTTGTGCCTTATTTTGTATTTGTTCTTTCTTCGGTTGCGAAGTTATTCGAGATTTTGCTGGGGTAACGTTTTTGCTTTTGCTAGATCTTTGAAATGGTTAAGCGGATTCTTACCATATTTTGTACAAGACTTCTTAGGAATTAGTTTAAATTTGTTCTGCAATAAAAAAACCAAAATAATACATAGCATAAAGGTTATTTCATTAAATAGAAAAACACTTCAATTGGTCGCAGCACTCTCAATAAGAGGTCTAAAGACTTACTTTAAACATTATTTTGAAGCTTGTAACTGCCTTCAAATGTATGTGAAGTTTCATTAGTATCCTGTAAGTATTTAACAAGATAAGATGATATTCAGTTCTTCACGAGCACGGTCTTGATGCGCGCGGTGTTATTTTGCCACTGGATTGGATATATGAACTGAATGTTATGTCAATTATTAGTTTTTTAGTTCAGTTGTATATCAGTAAAATTTCAGCTCAGTACATTGGATAATTAATGAGATAATACGAAAGTCATTAGGAAGTGAATGACCGTGGTAACCCGACCAAGTTTAGGTGGTTACGAAAAAGCGAAAACGCAGAACATTATGGTACCTTCTAAAATATGTAGGATAGTGTTACAAATTTAGTACAGACATGTACACAAGTTTTAAAAAAACTACATGATTATTAAAGAATTTTTATTGACAGGTAATATAATCATTTCAATTGAACTTTTAAAGTATTAATAAACTTATACTTAAAAACAATCACAGATTAAAATTACAGATAGTAATTTTGCTAAAAAAGAAAATAATAAGTAAGTTCCTAAATTCAAATATTTAAGCCTTAAAAAAATACAGTTTTAGATAAGTACCTAACAACATGTACATATTAATAATAATTTTGCTACTATTTCTGTAGTTACATTATGCAAGCTTACCTTGTTCGTGAATTCATCAAGCAACCCGCACCATAATTATGATCATCAATAGAAGCACTCCACATTAGCAGTAATTCGCCACACTTATTATTATAATAGCTCTCACGCACTCGATAAATATTTGCAAAAACAGGAAAGGGAACTGCCGAAGCGCACGCGCACTTTACAAGATGAATTATGTGATTATGAAGCATGTTTAGTGCATTATGCAAACAATGTATTACCCCTTCACCCCACCCCTCCCGCGTCCCACCGAACGACATGTTATATCGGTGATTTTTGATAAGTTTGTGCAACTGGAAGATAATAATAATGTTTTCATAGTACAGATATTATTATATTATTAGGTATGTATTTAACAGTGTACGCGTCTGTACCGAAATTGTAAGGTGTACTATACTAAACATTTCAAAAGATAGTATAATGTTCTGCGTTTTCGCTTTTTCGTAACCACCTAAACTTGGTCGGGTTACCACGGTCATTCACTTCCTAATGATTTTAATCGTATTATCTCATTAATTATCCAATGTACTACGCTGAAATTTTACTGATATACAACTGAACTAAAAAACTAATAATTGACATAACATTCAGTTCATATATCCAATCCAGTGGCCAAATAACACCGCGCGCATCAAGACCGTGCTCGTGAAGAACTGAATATCATCATAACTTGTTAAATACTTACAGGATACTAATGAAACATCACATACATTTGAAGGTAGTTACAAGCTTATAAATAACGTTTAAAGTAAGTATTTAGACTTCTTATTGAGAGTGCTGGGACCAATTGAAGTGTTTTTCTATTTAATGAAATAACCATGCATTATTTAATAGCTATGCATTATTTTGGTTTTTTTATTGCAGAACTCATTTAAACTAATTCCTAAGAAGTCATGTACAAAATATGATAAGAATCCGCTTAACCATTTCAAAGATCTAGCAAAACCAAAAACGTTACCCCAGCAAAATCTCGAATAACTTCGCAACCGATGAAAGAACAAATACAAAATAAGGCACAACATTTACTTCAAATAGACAACCAATTTTATAGCTAGTATTTATTTAAATATTTCTATTAGAAAGAAAAAGGTCTGGCTGGGTAACGTTACCCCAGCAGGAAATGTTTTTGTGAAATAATCAAAAAACTATAAGCACAACAAATTTAAAAATGTGCGCAACAATTATAGAAGCCGTAAAACTAATTATTTAGAAGATTCAAATGACCATTTTCGACAACATCTGGCTGGGGTAACGGACTCGCCGTGAAGGGCATGCGCGTGCATTTACGTTCTGGCGTTCAAAAGGCTGAGGATGACCATTGACCCTAAGGTGTATTATTTTGTAATTTAAGTACAATAGTTATAGACTGAAAGGAGTATAATACTCAGTTAATAAAAACGGTGGCACTATTGAAGCAATGGAATCTGTTATTTGGTAAGGCCACTTGTAAGTCATTCCGTCCATAAGTATTTTTATTTTTGTATTGAGATATTAATATTATTAAATCATTATTTTATATAACCAAAGGTGTTTTTATTGAAATAACTACAACTATGTAAGAAAAAAATACATTTATTTTATAAGCAATATGTAAATGTAAAACTGTGAAGTTAACGCCGACTGTGGGAAGCTTCCACATCCATTGGCTGCGGGCTGCTAATGTTCACAGATGTAACCTCCAGGGGAATGACGCGCTGCTTCAGCACAGCTGTAGTGCCCAGGGGGTATCTGTAAGAGCCTTGCTTCTTGCCCTGAAAAATCATAATGTTAATAAGAAAATTGTTCAATAATATTGTAGTAGCTTTTATAAACTGCAAATAGTTACCTTAACATTAGCTTCTTCATAAGTTCTAAGGTACTGAGCAGGTCCTGTGCTGCGAATGACACAAAGGTCAACATTGGAACCTGACCCCAAGTCATTGAAAATACCAGCAGCTATAGCATCACGAACAAGCTTTTTTCCTTCTTCCTCACTCATGTTAGGCTTCCAACCAGATTCAAACACTGCCATGGCAGCTAAAGATCCAGAACCTAATTAAAACCAAAAACATTAGAATATGATTTTAGGCACTAATTGTCTTGAATTCTATTGTTATGAAAATCTTACCCATAGTTGCATAGGGCAATTTGTCAACAGACCCGTGAGGGTAAATGCAATAGATATGAGGCCCAGTTCTATCCACACCACCAAGAACCAGAGCAGCACCAATGTACCCCTGGTAGCGGAACAGCATCCGTTTCAATAGAGTGGCGGCAGTCTCAACGGGTACCGTGCGCCCTGTGTGCAGTCTCTGTAACTCCAACTGCGATGCCACTGTTTGCGTTGTCATTTCAGTATCAGCGGCAGTGCCGGCACCGCAGCAGTACATGTTGCCAGCTAGGTAATGTATCTTTTGACAGTTTTTATCAGACACGACAGTATTTTCAGTCGCCCTGGTATCAGCGCCGAGAATGACCCCATCAGCATATATTATGCCCACAATGGTGGTACCGGTTTTAGTAGCTTTAGGGGCCGGAAATCCTTTCTGAGCTAAGAAAGCATTGCTGTAAGAAAGAAGAAAGTTATTGAAATTCTAGAGCTATGAGTGAATAATCGGTTTGTGCAGTCTTTGCTTACCGCTGGCAGTTCTCAAATGAGAATCCTGGAGCTGGGACTTCTGGTACTAGAATAGAAGCCATGTTTATTTACTTATTAAATGTTAAATTCAACGGTTTACTTTTAGTTGCGTTGATAGGATTTTGTAAGCCGAAATGTATTTCTGCAAGCAATGCTTCTAAACGTCACTGTCAAACGATCAATCTCAGAATCACATTATCACAATGACTTATCAAAAACGCAAGCATGGAACAATAAAATACTATAGGGAACGTGCACAACGACGGTGGTGCCAACTGGCGTCACCAATCCAAATCATGTACCAAATTAATACTTGACATTGACATGTAAAACAAGTAAACAGAATTAATTTTATTATTGAAAATGATTATTCTAGCTAATCATAATCCATTGTTGCATTTCTGGATGTACCAATACATCCACAAAAATGAAAATTAATCAAATAGCGTAAAATAATAAAATTCTATTACTTTCCAAAGAATAGTACTCTCATACCATGTTTAAAGTGAAAAACGCAAAAAATGGATAAATGCAGTAAGAAACATATTTGAAAACAATTTGTTTTTGTTACACTCTGCATTGAAAAAGTTCAATGGCCTTCAAAATCAACCGTCCAAGCAAACATGCCAAGTACAATTTAAACTTCAGCGAACAAACACATTAGACTGCACTGAAGTTCACATCGAATATTCCTCAACAGTTACACAAAGAGTCCACATGTACTCAGATTATAAACATGGTTATACAATAAAGTTTTTAGTTGGCGGCACTCCTTGTGGTTTCATATGTTTTGTATCTAAATGCTACGGAGGGCGTTCTAGTGATTGCTAATAACAAAATATGGGTGTGGATTAGACTGCACTGAAGTTCACACCGAATATTCCTCAACAGTTAAACAAAGAGTCCACATGTGTTCGGATTATAAACATTGGTATACAAATAAGTTTTTACTTAGCCGCACTCCTTGTGGTTTCACAAGTTTTGTATCTAAATGCTACGGAGGGCGTTCCAGACTGCACTGAAGTTCACACCGAATATTCCCCAACAGTCTCCACATGAACTCAGATTATAAACATGGATATACAATAAAGTTTTTAGTTGGCTGCACTCCTTGAGGTTTCCTAAGTTTTGTATCTAAATGCTACGGAGGGCGTTATAGTGATTGCATAACAAATGATTGTGGATTGATTTGTTATAGCCTGGAGATACTGTTCTTGCTGATAAAGGATTCCCTTCCATTAAAACATGTGTTGAAAATAAGAAAGTTGTTATAGCCACCATTTTTTCATGCACCACAATTTTCATCAGAGAAAGTAAACGAAACATACAAAATTCATATTGGTCAACATTCATGTTACGCTGACGATCACTATTGATAGACCGAAACCCATGTTTTATACCCTAAAACATAATCAAAAATAATATTTTTCAAGAGATAATTATTTTGCGTGACAGCATAAGTTTCCTTTACTGTCCGCATAGTGTCTCTTTTGTCGTTTAGTGCTGCCACCTATAGTTCCTGCACGTTCCCTATAGGGAACGTGCACAACGACGGTGCTGCCGACTGGCGTCACCAATCCGAATCTTGTACTCTATTAATACTTGACATTGACATGTAAAACAAGTAAACAGAATTAATTTTATTATTGAAAATGATTATTCTAGCTAATCATAATGCATTGTTGCATTTCTGGATGTACCAATACATCCACAAAAATGAAAATTAATCAAATAGCGTGAAATAATAATAAAATTCTATTACTTTCCAAAGAATAGTACTCTCATAACGTGAAAAACGCAAAAAATGGATAAATGCAGTAAGAAAAATATTTGAACACAATTTGTTTTTGTTACACTCTGCATTGAAAAAGTTCAATTGCCTTCAAAATCAACCTTCCAAGCAAACATTAAATGGTACTGGCGTACCATTTAAACTTCAGCGAACACACATATTAGACTGCACTGAAGTTCACACCGAATATTCCTCAACAGTTAAACAAAGAGTCAACATGTACTCAGATTATAAACATGGTTTTACAATAAAGTTTTTAGTTGGCCGCACTCCTTGTGGTTTCATAAGTTTTGTATCTAAATGCTACGGAGGGCGTTCTAGTGATTGCTTTTATAACAAATGATTATGGATTAGACTGCACTGAAGTTCACACCGAATATTCCTCAACAGTTGAACAAAGAGTCCACATGTGCTCAGATTATAAACATTGGTATACAATAAAGTTTTTAGTTGGCCGCACTCCTTGTGGTTTCATAAGTTTTGTATCTAAATGCTACGGAGGGCGTTCCAGACTGCACTGAAGTTCACACCGAATAGGTATTCCTCAACAGTCTCCACATGAACTCAGATTATAAACATGGTTATACAATAAAGTTTTTAATTGGCTGCACTCCTTGTGGTTTCTTATGTTTTGTATCTAAATGCAACGGAGGGCGTTATAGTGATTGCATAAAACAAATGATTGTGGATTGATTTGTTATAGCCTGGAGATACTGTTCTCGCTGCTACAGGATCCTCCCCCTTCCATTAAAACATGTGTTGAAAATAAGAAAGTTGTTTATGCCACCGTTTCTTCATGCACCACAATTTTCATCAGAGAAAGTAAACGAAACATACAAAATTCATATTGGTCAACATTCATGTTTCGCTGACGAACATTATTGATAGACCGGAACCCATGTTTTATACTTTTTATCCTAATCAAAAATAATACTTTTGAAGAGATTTGCGTGACAGTGACAGCATAAGTTTCATTTACTGTCCGCATAGTGTCTCTTTTGTCGTTTAGTGCTGCCACCTATAGTTCCTGCACGTTCCCTATAGGGCTTTCAAGTTTATATCGACTAAGATACCGGCCTTGAGAAAACCGATGTTTCGATCGTGAAACAATAAAATGGATT
Organism: Xestia xanthographa; assembly: GCA_905147715.2. Classification (NCBI taxonomy): domain Eukaryota; kingdom Metazoa; phylum Arthropoda; class Insecta; order Lepidoptera; family Noctuidae; genus Xestia; species Xestia xanthographa. The sequence continues at coordinate 10,012,390 of LR990655.1, forward strand.
TAGTACTCTGGTAACATTACACCTACGAGTCTGCAGATGATTGGATGAAATTTTATTGTATGTTCGTGCCATTATAAACTTTATTGAACGGCGTTAGACACTAGGTTATTGATTTATCAATTTACTTTGGCCTTTTTCGTCCTAGAAACCTCGCGGACCAATCAGGAGTGGACGAATTTGTCTTCGTATACCATTTGTCATTTTTGTCAAACTAGTACTGCTGTTGTCAAAAGACGAAATGTGTTGAGGAATACCATTCCAGATTTTTACTTGAATTTAGCTTCTAAATTAGTTCCTAGGTGTAAAGTTAACAAAATGCATAGTAACACTGCCTATTTGTGTTTAATTTATCTTACGTCTGCGTTAGTACTAACTTTGGCCGGTCGGGACTTCTATCAAATTCTTGGAGTAAGTCGTTCTGCAACCACAAATGAAATAAAGAAAGCTTACAGGAAATTAGCAAAAGCTCTCCATCCAGACAAAAATCAAGATGACCCTGACGCGTCCCAAAAGTTCCAAGACCTTGGCGCAGCATATGAAGCCCTTTCGGATACCGAAAAACGAGAGATGTATGATCGTTGCGGTGAGGACTGTCTTAAGAAAGACGGTATGATGAATAACAATGATCCGTTTGCGAGTTTCTTTGGAGATTTCGGTTTCCACTTTGGTGGAGAACCTCAACAGCACGAAACCCCACGCGGGTCGGATATTGTAATGGATCTCACAGTCACCCTTGAAGAGCTCTACAATGGAAATTTCATAGAGGTTAGTAACAGTAAAAGTAATCAATGATAATATTTCGCTAAACCGTTGCAGTTGTAAGGAAATGTTTTTAATGAACAATATCCTTATTTGCAGATAACTAGAAATAAGCCAGTAATCAAACCAGCGTCAGGTACACGCAAATGTAACTGCAGACAAGAGATGGTGACCAGGAACCTTGGGCCTGGCCGGTTCCAGATGATGCAACAGACTGTGTGTGATGAATGTCCTAATGTCAAGTTTGTCAATGAAGAGAGGCTGCTTGAAATTGAGGTAACTTGAATTTGTATCAATTATATGTCTTAGAGAGTACTTATTCTTACAGCACTGCTGCTAGATATCTTGAGATTTATAAAAAAAAAATAGATTAAGCTTATTCTGTGAAATCTTCACTGATTATAGTTAAAGCCTATGAATTGTTGGTAAGAATGTTGCTACATACATCCATTTAATGTCAAAGAGAGTTGCTCAGATATTTAATTTCAATCATTGTTCAAGTATAAGTAACCACCTTTCTCCTTATTTATGTAATGGCCAAAGCACAACTTGCTTTTATGTTCAGTTCACCACCTGCCTAGCCTTTTCCCAACTACATTTATGTTGATGTTGAGGTCCCAATAATCTACAAATGACAGCCGGGACCAACAGCATTTATGCTTTCCTAGGCACAGAATAAACTCAGTATGTAATAGGTGGTCAACCTTCCATGGACCAACCTAGGCAAGCATGACTTGACATAAAGATTGATACTGAAAAATATTAAAAAGGCTACTTATTCCAATCTTCTTTCATCTACAAGTTTTATTAATGAATATAATCAATAAAATTAATGGTGTGTAATAAATATGAGATAACATTTTTTAATTCTTAATTTTTACAACAAAACTGATAGTGAAAACTAATAAAACATGTTGATATCAGCATGTAACATTTGGAACACTAGTGGTAATATTGAATTGTTTACTATTGATAATATGAATATGTTCCGCCTCCCTGACCCGGACTGTATTCTTGGACTAGTTGTTGCAAGCGCGATTACTGAGCATAAGGTCCCGGGTTCATAATGAGCTATGGCGACATCTGCAATATGAACACTTGAATAGTTTTATTTATAAATAAAACTGCTTCTCATACTTACGGTCATCCATGACAATAAAATTATATGATTTTTCCAGGTAGAAGTAGGTGCACCAGATGGCCATAAGTCGAGGTTACGAGGAGAGGGTGAGCCACATATGGATGGAGACCCTGGCGACCTGATCATTGTGTTCACAACTGAGAAACACCCACAGTACACACGTAAAGGAGATGATCTCTACACCAATGTCACCATAACCCTACAGGTAGGTTGTAGCCAACACAGTGTATATCTGTGTAAATTTGATTTTTTTGTAATAAAACATGACAGATTTTGCTTAGTCAAATTTCTTTGATTATGCCCTAAAGAATTGCTCTCTGAAAACAGGCATGGGCTAAAATAGATTTGAGGGTGAGATCTTTATGTAGGTTGTAGTATTTTGTTGTTAAAAGAAGAAAGAAAGAAAATACATTTAATAACTCATGTGATCATGAACCAATGTAGCTGAACTGAAGCATACAGTTACACAGTAAACTGTTTGAGTAATAAACTATGTAACAGTGTTTTATTGTGTAGATTAAACTCTTATCTAGAATAGTCGCCAATCATTAGAAATGGTTCCACATCATGGTTTCATGGTATAGTTATAGGTATGATTAAAAATGTTGGTTTTTTTTTAATAGCAAAACTTTCATAAGTGATTTATGATATTTCGTTAATAAGCATACAAAACCACATTATAGTTCTTTTTCATTGATTTATTAATATTATAATAATACTTATTTTTACAGGATGCGTTAACTGGCTTCACAATGGACCTGGTGCATTTAGATGGTCACAAAGTATCTGTATCTCGTGACAAAGTGACCTGGGCCGGGGCCCGCGTCCGCAAGAAGGGTGAAGGCATGCCCAACTTTGAAAACAATAACCTTCATGGAAATCTCTACATAACTTTTGATATTGATTTCCCAAAACAGGACTTTACTGATGAAGATAGAGAAGGTATTTTGTTATTACTTAGTTTAGTTTTAATTAATTGAAGGACAAGCAGTGATCTTTATTTCATAACTAATCTTTTTCTTTTTTTGTTTCAGCACTAAGAAAAATACTTAAACAAACACCAAATAATAAAGTATACAATGGACTATAGTATACATTATACTGCCAATTTAATTTATTTAAGTAGTGAAAGTGCTATGGTATGAACAAAGTCTGTTTTGTGTGAAGGATTTTTTGTTACCTGTGAATACATGTGATTGTTTTTATATAATAAAACATCCTAATTGTAGAAAAAAGTTTATATTTTATTTTTGAACTTGATGTGCTTATGTGAAGCGTTCACATTTTACAATTTGTCACAGGCGTGAATCTAGAAATTTCGTAAAATGAAAAAAGGTGTCACTCTTTATAGAATGATCCACAAATAAAACATCCTAATTGTAGAAAAAAGTTTATATTTTATTTTTGGACTTGATGTGCTTATGTGAAGCGTTCACATTTTACAATTTGTCACAGGCGTGAATCTAGAAATTTCGTAAAATGAAAAAAGGTGTCACTCTTTATAGAATGATCCACATAAATAATTTAGAACCTGATGGCTTGGCACGCGACAATGGTAAGAGATTATACCTTTGGTGTTGGATGCAACACTCTTGCGCCATCCTATCTTAGTACAGCGGGCTGTGCTGGTGCGGTGACACGGTACAATGAATAATTAATCTAGCCAGTTGATTCGCAAACCATTGACGAAAATCTTGATTTAATTCGTGACATTCTGCGTGAATCAGGCACAAATATATACGTCATTGGGCACAAATATGTCGTTATCTACTCTGGCCAGCGTCGAGTGCAGTATACCGCGGCGCGCGGGGGAGCGTCGCGCGCGCATTTCGACGAGAGCGAGGGCGGCGGCCGCACGCGCGGGGCTAGGCCTCGGGTCCGACTACGACTATTCGGCTCTACATGGCGACGAGAATTTCTGTCATCTAGTTCTGATCCTGAAAGTGATCAGTCCTCGGAAATTCATATTTTAAGACTAGAAATACCTACTACAATTCGTGAAGACGAACCCAGAATTACTGATGGACCGTCTGTTTCGACTTCCTCCGAGAGACGTTACTGGCACACCCTACTGATAGAATAGAATGGTGTTCGAATTGAATGAGGAATCACGCAACAGTGCCTCTCCTAGAGAGCCCGGGCCGTCAAGGGAGGTAGGGAGAATCAATGTGTCGTTTTTGAATAATAGGTTTCGTGTTGATGTTCGACCGAGAGTGGTTCAATGAGTACTGACGTGGCACCCGCATCTACAGAAGTCGGCTCCTCGACCGTACTAGCTGTGGAGGCCACATGTCGCCCGAGATCGCGCCAGCGCCCGCTGCTCCCGCATCTGCTGTTGGTGACGAAGCGCCTGCAGCGGACATTATTTAAATCTAGCTCGGGTCGGGTAGTCGGTGCAGCTTACCATTGATGGTGTACTGTCGAAACAACGTTTTATCGATATGGTACACTGTCAATACAGCGTACTATCGATTTGGTGTACTGTCGATGTAGCGTACCATCGATTTGGGGTACTGTGTGTGGCTGACTCTGGCAGAGCCACCATCAGGGATTTTAATTTTGATAACACAAAAATTTAGTCGCTAATTAGTCGCCAAATATCAGATTTGGTCGGTCACTGGTTCAAAAGATAAGATATATGAAAGGGCTAAGATAGATGCGCGTGTACAGACGAGCTACTTAGAACGAGTTGCCCGTGACGTACCTAAGTTAAAAAGTCGGCCAGTTTAAAGTGGAACTTAAAGAATAGTTAGGAACTCGAATGTTGTTATAACTTGTTAGAAAGCTTTTCTGTGACGTTTTGTTTCTAACGGTCTGTAAGCTAAATGTCAAACAGACGGAGATAGCAACCGTCCGTTACCAGTTAGTAAGTTATTGAAAATGGCCGTTAGTCTTTCGAGATAGGTATAGCCAAGCCAAGCGGTCGGTCGGCTCTTCCTGTGACCCAATCACCCAAGGGCTGGCTTTTACCTTGGCCTGAGGCTAAGCGTTGCCATACGCGTCACCGCCAGTCTCTTGGGCACATTACCAGCTGACAGCATTGAGGAGTTTTTGATGCCCTTTTATAACATCATTTTTAATTCTTGTAGCTCTTCTATACCACCCGCAATTACAGACAATTAAAATAACAATGCACCGTACCCGATCGGGTACGGCTGGGGACGGACATACATGACATGCATAAATTTGGTACAATAAAACAAAAATAATAACATATAGCTATATTTTCATAAAAATATATTAAAAAACATTGCCTAAATTTTTAAATCCTGATAAGATTTTCACAGCGTAATACGTTTTACAATAAAATATACAGTTTTTTTATTGAAATTGGTTAGTAGAGTCTGTCTAATGGCGTCGTATTCAAATGTTTAATGCAGTTTCTTCAAAACTAATTCTTGTAACTCTAATAGTTTTATATAGGCTCCATAGAGACTCATCTCAAGTAATAGTACTCTTTATAAATCTATTCGACATATTATAAAATAGTTTGTCTATAAAACGACATAGGTATGGTGTTTCTTTCCTGTTTCATATAAAAATATTGCTTAAATTCAGGTCCAAGCCCTCACAAGTGAAGAGACTGTAGGTATTAAGTACATTTGGGGCATTCGTTGTAGCAGAGTTATGAGACTAACAAATGAACTAAGAAATCCACATAACTTCGTCTTGCCTGTTGTGTTTGATAATAATACAGTCACTAGAATTTTTAAATATGTTGTCAGAAACTGTACATAAGTACTATGTATTATGAAATAGGACATAATCTCAAAGTTGAAATCGATACGTTACAAGAAAATTGCTTTTGAATTTTGCGTCTCTTACATACATTATTAGTGACCGTCCAGTATCGGATCAATAATTATTATTGAGATTTTAACCATTGTTTGTAGCAAGCAGCATCGAAATGCGGCCCTTGAGCGTTAAAATTAGCCAAAGCCAGTGTTGACCAAGCGTTTAGTAACGACTATCAGTCGCGGCCAATTCAGGAATGCATGTCGATGTCTTTTTCAATGCCATAGACTTACAATCGAGTGGCTAAGGCAAAGTAAATCTCAGATGGCGCCACTATAGTTGGGCTCAATCTGACCAATGAGGTTAAGCTATTTTGAAATATAAAATGACATTACCACATTTTCACCCAATGACGATGTTTGGGTACCAACTATGCTAGCGCCATTAGTTCCACAGTTAGCCTCCCCATTAAAATATAACAAAATGGTCTAGATGACCAATATCAACCACATAAATGTCATTAGAAATACATTTCAATAATTATAATGCAATAGCTAACTACTATGAAAGCTAATAATAACAATAAAAAATATAACAACACTAATGAAAATCAAAGGAGGACCAGGCAAAATGATCTACATGACCAATAACAACTACACATTTTGTCTAATTGGGTGATATTTTAAAATTATGCAATAACGGCTCATTTCAAATTACCGTATGAAGAAAGTTACGGCGATGTTTCATAGAACTGCAGATATTCAAACTAAGACCACTTGAAGTGATTTACTATTCAAGGGATATCGAAGTGGTTCGAACTGAGCCGTTAGGAAGTAGTTATTGCAGTATATTAAAATTCCTATTTAAACACGTAGATTGCGTTGATAAGTATCATCTTAGACCAGCGTTTATACAATATTGCAGATTCTCTTTTGTGCGGAATATATTCGCATTTAGTGTCGTGGTTCTATATTTATAAAGATATTGTTTTTATTCATTTCAACATGGTCAATTTGCGAACAAATTGGGAGCCATATACTTAACGCAAGTATATTCAATACGACATCTTTGTAAATATCAGTCGCGCTTAAAACATTTTTCAGCTTACATCTAAATATGGCATTTATGTGACAAATTATTACAATATTCAGCAATATTTGCTAGCCTGAGAACCTCACGAGTCAAAGACGCGCGAGTTGACTGCAGAGCTTAGGGGCCATTTCCACGAACGAAAGAATCGCGGCGATTCAACGCATTTCTCTACGAAAATACCGCCGCGATTATAGAAAAACGTGGCGAGGACGATAATATCGCCGCGAATCTCTCGCTTGTGGAGGCGGCCCCTTAGGCATGTGTAATCGTACGGCTAATGTAAGGATAGCACTACGCGGGCGTGAGAGGCGCGGGGAGGTGCTCGCGCCCTTCACCTCAGGCCCCGACTGCATTCAACTCTTGCGCCTACAGGAACTATGACATGTTTAAGGTAGGCAGGTAGCCGCGTGTGGGCACACGCGGCTACCTGACGCGAACGCGACGAGCTGGCAGTGGTGCGGTCACGAGACGAGGCAGGAGGGCATGGCGGCGGGCTCGAGCTGCGCGGCCGCGGCGCCCTGCAGTACGCTGTTGACGACGGCGCGCGCCAGGTAACCCACCGACACGCCTGGCGCCGCCGAGCTCAACGCGTTGCTGTCTGTTGGCCCGCCGTCCTGTACGGATTAACGAAAGAACAGGTCAGACAACGCCCCGTACGCTGCTACAGACTACATAGGTGTGCGTACCGACCTTGGCGTAGGTGAGCTGCGCGTCGTCGACGAGGCGGTCGACGTAGAGCGGCTGCTGCAGGTAGAGCTCGGGGTTGCGGCGCAGGATGGTCGCCAGCACGCACAGCAGCTCCACGCACAGCTGGCGCCGCGCGGGCGCCGCCACGCGCACCAGCGCCTCCTCCACCAGCAGCGCGAAGGCGAGCTCCGAGCGCGACATGTTCACCAGCGTGGGCGTCGCCGGGATCGCGTGACCCTGCACGAATACACAAACACTCTTCCTCATTCACGCCTAGGATTACCATTTCGTAAGGGGTTTTTATATTTTGACCTGCCGTCCCCCATTTCATTGCTAATCGAAATATTATAGCTTATAGAATTTTGGACAGATGGCAACCCTAATCGCTCAAGTAAGGTGTAAGGCCATTTGTACAAAAACTTTGTTTGCCATGCAAATACTTATTTATTGCGGGCAAAGGCCTCCCTCCATTTCTCCCACTGCTCTCGACAGTATGCTTCTTCTCACCAATTCAAGAGAAACCCATCCAAGGCGTCCCGCCATCTTCTCCTTGGTCTACCGCGACCGCGACCATGATAATCTATGGTTGATTAATATATTGAACTAGACTAGGTTTAGATCGCGGACAAATTAGTTGATCTTGCACAAGTTTTACAAATACTTACCTCAATAATAATTCCTTTTGGTGTTCGCAGCAATATGTCCCAGACTTGTATGTAGAAATGTTTGGGCACGCGACACAGGCAGCCCTCTAACTGCCGCCGTTGTAGCGGTGTCAACCTATTAAGAGCAAATAAAACTAGGTTATTTTTTTAGGAAGGCTAAAACTTAAGTAAGAAGTAACTTTTCGAACAACAATATTAAATTATGCAGTCGTCAAAAAGCTCGATAGAGCTTTCGCTTTTGCATTTATTTCGTCGCTTTACGTTTTATCCCGGCAAAAGCATAGGTCTGTAGTATAGCATGCCTATGCCTGGGCGGCGCATTCCATTCGAAAGTATTTGTCAAAAGAAAAGACCGACGCGACGTTTATCCTTGCGCGAAAGCACAAGTCACGAGTCGATTGAAGTCACGTGTTTGTAGCTCGTCTAAAGGTCGACGAAAGCGAAGTCGAGGGTTAAAGCTGGTGCATAGAATAAGCGACGAATTAGAAAAAGAAAAAAAACTTACCCTTTTTCCTCAGCCCAGTCGGACACAGTCAAGACTCTCTGCAGTAGCGTACGCAGCTTGTACGGCGAGAGCGCCTCGATGGTGGCGTCGGCGCGCTTCTCGTCGGGGAACAGCTGCAGGTAGATGCGGATGGCCTCCAGCACCCAGCCCACGCGGATCTTCAGGATGCCGCGGAACATGTCCGGGTTCGTGCCGATCAGGCGCCCCGTGTACAGCACGATCTCCTGATCAGGTAACATGGCTCATCGAATGTGTCTAACATATGGACTAATCAAATGACGACTAATACAGAAGTACGGAAGAAAAAGACACGCTACGCCGATGCCAATAAATTGGAATAAAGGTTTAGGGCAGGAGAATGATGATCTATCGTGTAATAGACAAAATAGAACAATGCAACCCGCGTTAGCCTTAATAACTCTTTTTGATGTGAAATATCTATAGGCGCGGGTAAACTAAAAAAAACAAATGAAAAATTCGTGGCGATCGAACCCGGCCCGAACAATCCCGAACATTACCGACCTGTTCAAGCAGCATAAGATCTACATATCCGCGCGCCACGTTTTACAACAAGCCAGCTGGTCTCGGGGCACAGCGCTGGGTTACAATCTCGTGACTTCGAGTTCCATTCCAGCATAATGATTTTCTATTTGTGAATAGAGTCATTTTGTTTTTATTTTATTTTGTGTTTGTTTTTTATATAGACTTTTTTTAAGCATATTACTTGTACAAAATAATTTCGACGCTTCACATCTGCCAGGCGTCCCGCGACGCCTTACTTTTTTTGTACACTCATGGTAACAATGATTGAATGACTTTGACAGCGCATTTATTTCATAATATTAGGTGTTACTATGACGAGTGTGACTTACCTGTTGTAACACTGCACCAATGACATCGTAAGGTTGTATAGTCGAGTACATGACGGACTGGATCTCGCCGGGCGTCATGGGCTTGTCAAACACGGTCTCCTTCTGGCCAATCACGCCCACTGTTAACTGTGCATAGAAAAAAAAATCGAGTTGAGAATTGAATAATGAATTTTAAAAAAAAATCGGCTGTTCCATACATTTTGACCGTGTAGATCTAGAAGTATCTCACACTTTTTTTTTAAATTGTTGAGTTTCTATGTGGGCGGGTTCGGAACGATGTTCTGAATATGTGGTAATCGTTTGTGTTCCGATCCCTTCGACCCTTTAATAGATAAGGTTAATGTACGCGGGCGGAGTGATCACCTGCTTCCCGTTGACCAGCACAGTGGTGATGAAGGGGCTGATGGAGTCCACGGTGTGGTTGAGCAGCGACGAGCAGTAGCGCACGGCGCGCCAGTGCCGCAGTACGCCCGCGCTGTGGTACAAGCTCTTCAGGGACTCCAGCGCGTTTGTGCCGTTGATCTGTTTGCAATGGATCAATGTTTAAGCACTGCTAAAGGCAATTAGTACGTGTTTCCTTGCATATCTTATTGAAGAAACAGAAACTGTTCTAAAACATTTCGCATCAGTTATACACGTTCATTTAGTGTTTTAGTATTGCAGACGGCGATTTTTTACGCACCGTGGACGCGTATCATACGCGATGTGAACGCTACTAGTGCTGGTTTTCAAGGTAGAAACTGCCCGTTGAGGCACAGATGAATGCGCGTTACATGAAAGGCGTATATCAAAATCGACGCGCGCAATGCGCCCTTATTTTTTACCAAACCAATTAGGCCTTGATAATTATTAACAAGTACGAATTAACTCAATTACCAAATAAGACTATAAAAATAAAGTAAACTCTTTGGCAGGAACAAAGCTCGTGTATAACAAATAAATTTCCGAAAATATACGCACCTCAAACATAGGTCCCTCCCTTTCTATCAAGATGCCCCACAGCTGGCACTGCGCGAAGATATTGTCGAGCGACCTGAGCGCGGCCACCACGTCGGGCGTGGAGCGGTGCTTGAAGGCGTCGTGCGAGGTGTTCTCTTCGCGGTACGTGAGCGTGCGCGGGACGTCCGTCAGCGACTGGTAGCCGATGTACTCGTGCTCCAGCTGACGGAACTGAGTGAACATCTCCGATGGGAACTCGCCTTGGCTCATGAAGTCCAGATGTTCTGTTGGTAGTATTTTTATTAAGTTCAAAAATACGCTCGTAATCTTGTCTCTAGGTTTGGTCATGACGAGCCAGAAAGATACCAGCTAGTTCTATTGATATTTTGTATGGTCAGCGTCATTATTACTCAGCACAGCGATATGACCAAATTGCTTTGCCGCGTTGTGTAGTGGCAAATTAAGTTAAATGTATGAACTTGTAACTTAATTGGGTGCCACACTTATAATCTGTTCCAAAGACATTTCATTAAGGTAATATTCATTCAGGCAACGCTTGCCAGGATGAAATTAACAAAAAAAAAGAACTTCGAAATAAGCTAGCATCAAACCTTTGCAAGTTTAAACTACCTGGTAAAACAATCCAGCATTTGGTAAAGTTGTCAGTAAAACAAAGAGAAATGTGTGCTGGTACACATAGTGGAAGTGAAACTTCAACGGACAAGTGGAAAAACGAATCGCAACAAAATTTTAACTTGAATTTTTACGGGCAGATTGTTTAATGATCGAGGACACTCCCGCCTGACCACCACTAAGCTTATTTTTGCTTGCACTCGCAACATAGAAACGCTCTCTAGCCCCGCCCGGTTGACTTTGTATAGAAATAATGAATGAAAAGATACCGAATCGGCCGAGCGCACTGACGACGCACGCCAAACGAGAGTTATTGTTATTTTGCGCGCCAAAGTTAAGGATTTCCTAATAGGCTGAAACTTTAAGGGGGAGTGGCTCGGCGCCTCCGCATGTTTTAAGCGAAAAAAAATTAAAATGGTCAGGCGGAAAAGACCCCGACTGTACTTGTCCAATTTGAAAATTTTATATGTTTAAAAAAATACAGGGTGTAAAAGACCTCATCACGAAGCCGTCAACCAAGCATTCTGTACATCTACGCAAATATTATTGCTGGGAAACGACTTTTTTTTTTTGGGGTGAAAAATCGTGTTTTGTGGTAGAACTCAATGTAACGCACTTAAAACATTGTGCTGATGGATGGATTGAATAGTACGGGGATCGAGTTTTTACTTTTTCAAAAAACATTCAAAACTTTTAAATATTTCAAAATTCCCCCTACTCTCCCCCTCCCCACTCCGTCCCCCCACCGCCAGCCTCTCTCCCTCCGCCGCTTTTGAATGAATAATTTTGACTAACTACTTACTACTTTAAAGATGACTTACCCATACAAGAGCTGGAGATCAAGTTCTGGAGCCTTCCGAGGCGCACCTTGACGCCGTCGCAGTGGCCCTTCTTGAGCATCGCGAACAGGTCCAGCATGTGCTTGAAGTGCGGGTCGCGCATGTGCTCCTCGCGCACCAACAGGCACACCGTCGGCCGGCCCGACAGGCGCCAGTATCTACCGGCGAGGTGCTGATGGTACAGTAGTGACACAAGAGAACGAGAAACTGTGTTGAGGATAAGATCGAACGCAGCTAACAAGCTCGTTCAAATATTCTTGAAAATGTTCCTAAATATAGATTTCTGCACAGTTTCACAGTTTCCAAAAATATTTATCGCTTAAAATTAAGGCGCTGAGCAGGCAGACGATGGACTATTTTGTCCGCGGACTATTAGCAATAAACATTGATGAAAAACAACGCGGCAACCAAGTAGACATGATTCATTTCGGAGGTCATTTCCGTTTGGCGGACAAAATAGTCTATCGCCTGCTCAGGGCCTACAGATCCTAGGTTTGTGGTGAAAAGTAGGCACAAACAAAATAAAGAGTAAGTATTTGGATTGTCTTACTTGCCAACGAACTGCAGCTCAGTCTTGATGTCGTCGATGAGCAGAGCCATATCTCTGTACAGGTAAAACTCCGACACTTCGAATATGAGCGGGTAGCACAGCACGGTCATGCCGCACACCCTGTATATCTGGAGCAATGTTTGACTTCTCAGCATATTGATGGCAGTAGGGAGGAATCAGGCAGGAATCAGCTTGAGTACATTGTGATGTACTCAAGCTGATTCTGCGTCGATTAGTATACGACACACGACAGGACGACACGACCTCACGTCGCGCCGATCTAAATGCAACAAATGTGATAATACACATATTATCACATTTGTTGCATTTAGATCGGCGCGAACCGAACCAAAAGGCGAATGACTACCGACGTTTTTTCGCTTTTACTACATGGACATAAAGTTCTTTCTGACCCGCCGCGTCTTTTAGTGTGGTCAGCCAAAAACTTTCGCGTTAAAAGTTGCGCCAGAAGACAGACAGACAGTGGGAGTGCTATACTCGTATGACAAAGAAAGACATACCTTGCTCGTGCCGAGAGAGCCCACGGGTCGGATGGGACGTCCGGTGAGCTTCAGCTTTGGGCAGACGCCTAGCTCTCGGTACACGTGCACCAGCTGCGTTGAACTGCACACCTTTAAGAATAAGTTGTTCAAGCATTATATTACACCAATACTTTTTATTAATTGACATACCATTGACCACTTATCACCTAAATTGCTGATTGGATGTGCTAAAACCATCGCCTTGCCAGTGGTGTCGATTCTGTTGTGCACTAACAAAACTTAATTTATGCTATTGCTATCTTTTACTAAAAGGCAGTGCGAGAAGAGGACGGCTATAGCTATGAACTAAGTTAGAGATGTCAAACTAGTTTATGCCTTGCGTTTCACCGTGTTTTTAGTCGACATGTTTTTACGTGCACCCTTCATTTGTATAGAAATATTAGTTGCAACTAAATTTGACAGCTCTAAATTACGTCCGTCTCTTTCTCGTTTTATTAGAGAGAAAAAGATAGCAATAGCCTAAATTAATTTTAGTGTGTGCACAACAGAATCGACACCAGTATCTCTTTTGTTCAAAAAATCGCTTCTTCAAGTTCTGTTCCCCAAATCTGGAAGTCGGCCTTTATAACTCCGGTACACAAAAAGGGACACAAAAATGAAATAATTAATTACAGACCTATTTCCAAACTGTGCATATTAGCTAAAGTTTTTAAGAGGGTCGTCTACGACCAAGTTTATGCAGCACTGTGTCAAACTTTTAGCCCTTCTCAGCACGGTTTTCTTAAGGGTCGTTCAACTGTATCAAATCTGGCTTTGCTCAATGACTTTTTAACGGACAGAATGGATAATGGGGCTCAGGTCGACGTGGTTTACACAGATTGCAGTAAGGCTTTCGATAGAATCGACCACAATATTCTTAAAACCAAGCTCGTTAATACTGGTATCAGAGGAGATCTACTACGTTGGTTTATCTTTTACCTTGAAAATAGCTCTCAAGCTGTCGTTATTAGTAACTACATGTCGAGCTGGGTTTCAGCTCCCAGTGGCGTCCCTCAGGGTTCCTTATTGGGTCCGTTACTTTTTATTATTTATGTGGGTGACTTGTGAACAACGTGGTGAAGATCGAGAGTGTGTCAACCAGGGTGGCGTACCTTATACTCAGAATATCCTCCAGATATTCGCTGAAGGTCATACAGGTCTACGCCCCGACCTCGGCACACCCCGACGACGAAGTGGAGACCATGTATGAGGATATTTCTAAAGCCATGCATGGTTCCAAAACTTACTTCACCGTTGTCATGGGGGACTTCAACGCGAAACTGGGCAAACGAGACGGGGATGAGCTGCAGGTGGGGCAATTTGGAGTTGGACATCGGAATCGCCGGGGTCACCAACTGGCTAGTTTTATGGAGAAGGAGGGCCTCTATATGATGAACTCCTTCTTCAAAAAGCGTGAGCACAGGAAGTGGACCTGGCAAAGCCCCGATGGTGCAACTAGAAATGAGATTGACTTCATCATGTCAACCAAGAAGCAAATGTTCAATGATGTCTCGGTGATCAATTCGGTGAAAACCGGGAGCGATCACCGCATGGTAAGAGGCACATTGAACATCAATATTAAGCTTGAAAGGTCTCGACTGATGAAGTCTACGCTCCGTCCAGCACAGATCCAAATCCAAAACCCCGAGAGCTTTCAGCTTGAACTCCAGAACCGTTTCGAGTGCCTAGGAAGCTCAGTGGACGAATACAACGATGGGTTCGTGGAAACTGTCCATACGACCGGGTCTAAGTTCTTCAAGGCACGTCGTACACATCAGAACAAGAGACTCTCCGATCACACTCTCAAGCTCATGAAGGAGCGGCGTGAGATGATCCTGCAGTCTTCAGACGAGGCGTGCAAATACCGGCAGCTCAATAGACGGATCTCTAAATCCTTGAAGAGCGACCTCCGCCGCTTTAATACCGAGCGTATTAAAGACGCGATTGAGCGGAATAAAGGGTCCAAGGTATTTGCAAGAGATCTGGCTATTGGGCAGAGCCAGCTCACGAAACTGAAGACCGACGATGGTAGGATCTTATCCGCCAAACCGGAGCTTCTGAGGGAGATCGAGAGCTTCTATGGACAGTTGTACACGTCAACCAGTAAACCCGTCGTAGATCTAGCAAACGACCCAAGAGCTAGACTGACCCGACACTATACCGAAGACATCCCGGACGTCAGCCTGTACGAGATTAGGATGGCTCTGAAGCAGCTCAAAAACAACAAGGCACCGGGTGATGACGGAATTACGGCCGAACTCCTGAAGGCGGGTGGAAAACCGGTACTTAAGGCCCTTCAGAAGCTGTTTAATTCCGTCATACTTGAGGGAAAAACGCCACAGGCATGGTGCAGGGGTGTGGTGGTACTCTTCTTCAAGAAGGGTGACAATGCCCGGTTGAAGAATTATAGGCCCATCTCACTTCTAAGCCATGTCTACAAGTTGTTTTCTAGAGTCATCACGAATCGTCTCGCGCGCAGGTTTGACGATTTCCAGCCACCCGAACAAGCCGGTTTCCGAAAAGGCTTTAGCACCGTGGACCACATACATACGCTGCGGCAAGTTATACAGAAGACCGAAGAGTATAACCTGCCCCTCTGTTTAGCGTTTGTGGACTACGAGAAAGCCTTCGATTCGATCGAGACCTGGGCTGTACTGCAGTCTCTCCAACGGTGCCAAATCGACTATCGGTACATCGAGGTGTTGAAGTGTTTGTACAAAAATGCCACCATGTCAGTCCGACTTCAGGACCAAGCCTCGGAACCTATCCTCCTGCAGCGAGGTGTGAGACAGGGAGACGTCATTTCTCCGAAACTGTTCACCGCTGCACTGGAGGATGTCTTCAAGGTTCTGGACTGGAGAGGGCTAGGCATCAACGTCAATGGCGAGTACATCACTCACCTTCGGTTTGCCGACGATATAGTGGTCATGGCTGAGACCATGGAGGACCTCAGTACAATGCTCGATGACCTCAGTGGAGCTTCCGGAAGAGTGGGTCTTAAAATGAACATGGACAAAACCAAGGTCATGTTGAATGCCCATGTCACACCCACTCCTATCAAGATCGGAGACTCCACACTCGAAGTTGTAGACGATTATGTGTACCTAGGACAAACGGTCCAGTTAGGTAGGTCTAACTTCGAGAAAGAGGTCAATCGTCGAATCCGACTAGGCTGGGCAGCGTTCGGGAAGTTGCGCGGTATCTTCTCGTCCAACTTACCGCAGTGTCTCAAGACGAAAGTCTATGACCAGTGTGTGTTGCCAGTGATTACATACGGGACCGAAACGTGGTCGCTCACAATGGGCCTCATCAGAAGGCTTAAAGTCACCCAAAGGGCAATGGAGAGGGCTATGCTCGGAGTTTCCTTGCGCGATCGAATCAGAAATGAAGACATCCGCAAGAGAACCAAGGTTAACGACGTAGCCCGAAGAATTGCCAAACTTAAGTGGCAGTGGGCAGGGCACATTGCTCGCAGAACGGATGGCCGATGGGGCCGAAAAGTTCTGGAGTGGCGACCGCGAACCGGAAGACGTTGCGTTGGAAGGCCTCCCACTAGGTGGACTGATGACCTGGTGAAGGTTGCGGGAATCCGCTGGATGCGAGTCGCACGGGACCGGTCAATGTGGCGACACTTGGGGGAGGCCTATGTCCAGCAGTGGACGTCTTTCGGCTGAAATGATGATGATGATGATGTGGGTGACATCGACTCATGTTTCCTAAACTCAAAATTACTATGTTTCGCTGATGCTATGAAGATTTTCTCTGCAATATCCTCGGAGGACGACATGGATGCTCTTCAATGTGACCTAGCGCGATTAGATGAGTATTGTCTAATTAAGTTTGACTTGAACCCTGCTAAATGTTCAGCAATCTCATTTAGCAGGAAACGAGTCCCTCTCCCGACAACATATATACTTAAAGGGTAGCTATTACAGAGATGTGACGGTGTTCGCAACCTAGGTGTTTTTCACGATTCCAAACTTTTATTTAACGTGCACATTGAGCAAATAGTAGCTAAAGCTTCGAAGACACTGGGTTTTATCATGAGACTCGCTGGATGTTTCAAGAAGGCCAAAACATTTAAGATTCTCTATTGCTCTTTTGTCAGAAGTCACCTTGATTATGCGTCACAAATTTGGAACCCGTGTTATGGCAAATACATAAATCGTATAGAGAGTTTTCAAATGAGATTTATTCGTTTTCTTTGTTTTCGGCTGCGTATACCATATCATTCTGATAATTACTTAAATCTCTGCAAGAAATTTCATTTACAGCCACTTTCTGATCGTCGCCGACTTGCCGATTGCACTTTTCTTTTAAAAATTATAAATAACGAGATTGACTGTCCTGATCTCCTGCATAAATTACATTTCAATGTAATGATCAGAGATCATGATGAGATGATGTAGAGATCAGTCAGATTTAATCTACCTATCTCCATTACTTTTTCCTCATCCAACTATAGGCAAAACTCATACATAGTGCGAGCGATCAAGGACTTTAATATTCTTTGTAAGGAGTTCTCTTTTGACCCATTTTCTATCAAAGCCTATTCTGTACGCACTCGGCTGAATGCAAACTTTTTTTAAAGTTAGCAGTAGTAGTGTTTTATTTCTATTTTATTTTTCCCCTTGTCAACAATGCCTAACCTAGTGTCTGAGTGTATTTAGTGCGTATTGCTTATTTTAATTCCTTTTATTTGTACTATTATAGTGCTTGCTATTTGGTGATCTTAAGATTTATACTACTATCTCTGTGTCTACTCGTGAGAACCTGTAATTGGCTCTGTGTCGCTTATATACGTACAATTGTTACTCACTTATTTTAGCTGTTGGTTCTCCTTTAAATAAATAAATAAAAAATTGACCGGAGAAGGCAAGACATCAGGAGGATTAGAAAAGTATGGGGAAGGTGTTTGCCCAGCAGGGGCACAAAACAGACTAAAAAAAAGTGAACCGTCGCGGGACGCCTGGCAAATTATTTTGTACAAGTAATATGCTTAAAAAAAGTCAATATAAAAAAAAAACAAATACATAAAATAAAAACAAAATGACTCGATTCACATAAAGAAAACCCTTATGCTGGAATCGAACGCGAAGTCACGAGATTGAAACCCAGCGCTCTGTGCCTCGAGACCAGTTGGCTTGTTGTAAATCGTGGCGAATATGGAGATGTTATGCTGCTTCTACAGGTCGGTAATGTTTGGGATTGTTCGGGCCGGGTTCAATCGCCACGTTCGCCACAAATTTTTGTACAGTCACGAGCACCAATATGTATACACTTTCCTAAATTTAAAAGCAATTTTCGCGAGAAATAACGGTCGTAACTTGGAGATAGGATCTTTTTCATACAAATATGAGTTCCAGAATACTATGTTCGTAACAACATGAAATTTTAATCGAGTATCACACTTTTAAAAGTTGTCAAGTGTTTACATATTGGTGGTCGTGACTGTAGGACACGCCACGTGAACAGCCGCTAAAGTAGAGACTGGTAATTTAGCACATCGATTTTTTTAAATAGTTCCGACATCGTACCCTCTTACATAGTTACGTGATTGTTTCTTTATAGCACGATTTGTGCTATGTCAACGCGTGTATACATTACCGACTAGGTAGTGTGCAATCTAACCTGGACAGGTTCAACTTCGTGCGGCGTCTGCGTCTGTATGCCGTATGTGCCCATCATGGCCTGCAGCCGCATAGACTCGGCTATCAACACCACTTGGACCACCAGATCTGTTGCTATGCCCTGCGACAAAAACATCGTGAAAAATATGTCTGCTTGCGATTATTAATACTTATGCATGTCAGCGTAAAATTGTAAAAACCGTTAGATTGTAATCTATCTAGCGAGATTGTAAACTGTCGAAATATTGTCTTCGGTAGATTATAATCTGTCGAAGTGAAACCGTAAAATTGTGAAATGTATGCGGTCTTATTATCACATAATTAACTTAAACTCTTAATTAGTGCACGTATTAGATTGTAATCTATCTAGCGAGATTGTAAACTGTCGAAATATTGTCTTCGGTAGATTATAATCTGTCGAAGTGAAACCGTAAAATTGTGAAATGTATGCGGTCTTATTATCACATAATTAACTTAAACTCTTAATTAGTGCACGTATATAGCTCATGCCGGCTACACTTTTACTCTTAATACTTACACCAGTTGGTTTGCCCTGCAGCATGAAAGTTAAAAATATTTTGAATTTCAAACCAATAATAATAAGAAAGAGGTAACTTGGCGGTGATATTCCTTAGAGCGATAAAAATTACCATCAACATTGTTTCAGCCTAGTCTAGTGCACATTAATCCAGTAGGTTCCGGTTCTCGTGACGTTCACCAGCGTCTGCCTTAGTGCGAGCTGTATTTATCTTATCCATGGTGTTATCGCAATCTTCAGTATTAATGAACCTAAATAAAAGCCGGCTATAGAACAATGGAACCGGATCGAGAAAGCATAAAAACTCGCACTAGGCCTTCAACCTACGCTTCGACGTCTAGTACGCGTTAAAAAAATTCAGGATACCTTTAAGACCCTATACTACCTCAAATTAGCAACTCTATTTGTGGTGGTTATAAACTTCGTTTGAAATACTGTAAGAATAACGTTCTAATCAGCTTGCACTACAAAGTAGTTGTTACGTCAGTCACTGCAGGCCAAAATGAGTGGTTTTTATTCTTTATAAAATCAAATTTTCGTCTGTTGGAAAAAATAAAAAACATAAGACCTGCTTTATAGTTAGTTCAGTCTGTTAGTATGCAAAGTTTCATGATCTAATTGAAGTACTCTTTGAATACCAGCGGTTTATTGTTCGATTTGGAGGTAACTTTGGAATTTGTTTCTATCGAGAAAATTTATGGAATCGTGTTTTCGCCAAAGGATTAATGTTAGGTCTTATCCTAACATTAATCCTCAACTTTACCATAATATTTATTTCAAAATTTATGCCGCATAGTCTTTTTGGCGTAACAGAGGATCATGCTAAGCCATTTGAGGTAGTATAGGCCCTTAATATGATTAATAAACTTTCTGATGACATGAGCGTACCTGAAAAGCAGAATACCGTCCGGCGCGACGCGGTCGGTTGTACGACGGTAGGTACCTCCTGATGGGGTCGAGCTCGTTGACGTGCAGCAGTCCGCCGGTCAGCAGCTGCGCCAGAACGAACAACGACTGCGCCCAGAGGAACAGACCACCTGTGTCTAATGCATCATGCGAATTTTACATTAATAAACTGTCGGTACCTACTTTGGAAATGCTCAGTCAGTTTTTCTTAATTATTCTGGAAATGCTTTGTAATAAGCAGTCGTTATCTGTCACCGGCTGTTTACCAAAGGCTCCACTCGCTTTTAAAGCTGATAATTTACCCGTGCTACTCCCTCAACCGTTAAGCTTTATACTGAAGGGAATAATAAATAAAATAAAAAAACCGGCCAAGAGCGTGTCGGGCCACGCTCAGTGTAGGGTTCCGTAGTTTCCCGTCCGTCACAATACGTGTTCCCACTTATGAGTTTAAAGGTGGGTTCACCTCCATTATGTAAAAATGCTTGCATATACGAATATACTACAAACTTAGTACAGAAATTATTTTGTACAACTTTTTGTCTTTTTTGTACAAAAACTGTTGCTTCCATCAAGTTCAAAATGATTTTCCTAGAAAGTCCTTATAAAGTTCTACTTTTCAGATTTTTTTCATATTTTCTAAACTTACGGTTCAAAAGTTAGAGGGGGGGGGGACACATTGTTTTTTACTTTTGGAGCGATTATTTCCGAAATTATTGACATTATCAAAAAATGATTTTAGGAAACCCCTATTCATTTTTAAATACCTTTCCAACAATATATCACACGTTCAGGTTGAAATTAAAAAAAAAAACACTTCCCACTTTACATATAGGGGGACTACCCTAATAAAACATTTTTTTCCAATTTTTATTTTACCATTTTGTCGGCGTGATTGATATACATATTGGTACCAACTTTCAGCTTTTTAGTGCTAACGGTCACAGAGATTAAGCGAGGACGGACAGACGGACGGACGGACAGACATGGCGAAACTATAAGGGTTCCTAGTTGACTACGGAACCCTAAAAAGAGAATAAAAAAACAGACGGACAAGAAAGTGATGTTAAAAGGGTTCCTTTTTACCCGACTGCGCGACGCAAAGGAGGGTAATTTAACCTTTTGAGGTTCGGAATCCTAAAAACGAAATAATAATAATAGGGATTGCTATGGCTGATACGCTAAACATTGGAGTTGTCTCAATCTTGGGGCCTAAAATGGCCGCTTTAGCAGAATCGTAATATGAATCACATTAAACATTCTTAAAATGGACTTTATGGTTATGATAATAAAGTCCATTTTAAGAATTTAATTTTTTTAACGTTCTTCATACTAAGATTCTGAGTGGATTCTGCTAAAGTGGCCATTTTAGGCCCGCTTATTCCGCCATGAACAAGAAACGACGAAGAAAAAGTTTCATGAAACTACACATGATAGAAGTACGACAAATAATCTTAATCTATACATCATTATAACATACATACTGAGTTAAAAAATGCAATTATGCACCTACTGAAGTATAGTTTAATCTAATCTAATAAAGAAAGCATAATTTGCATATAAGCAGCTACTTAACTTGATTTTATTTATCAATGGAAAAGTGTTAGGTAATCGTATTACAGTGTATATTAGTCACCGTCGACATTTATATACTTAGGATCAGCAATAGAAGGTAGAGAAAAAAAATCTTGTGAAATTCATAGAAACATGGAAATGCACATGTATTCATTAAAAACTAAACGCAAGCTATGGTGGATGCTCCAGGGTAGCCCGCAAATTTTTCTTACGTTTTTTGCAATTTGCAGGCCAGTGCTAGGTTGTATGTTGATTAAAATATTATTCGCGATTGTAAGATGTATGTAGTTACAGAATTATAGTCATCAAAATCATCAATAAAACCTTCCAAGTTCAAGAAGGTCGAGGAACGACTTTTTCAAGGTCAAGGTCATTCCTCGACCTTACGACGCAAATTGCAAAAAACGTAAGAAAATTTGAATTTCGCGGGCTACCCTGACGCTTCCACCTTAAATCACTCAAGAAATCTATGTTATATACAGGTTTGGTTAAATACAACAGAAAACAGGAATAAGTGTTAAATAAGAAGAAAACAGCCATTCTCAATGTTGTTACATTTTACCTTTTTCATTACTGTCACTGGGGTGATCTGGAATTGTTGAATTTATATTTAAATAACGATATTTATCACATTATTTTATTTTACAATTTACAACGAAGCATAGGAAATTGTAAGGGCCATAGTAGCTGCCGGGGCTGCGGGACTGTTCGAAAGAGATACCGTGGCCCCGGAACACAAAGGGCGATGAAGGAACATGGAAGGTTGGTCAGTAAAAGTTTGAAACTCCCTCCTGCTCCGCCCAGAGCGGGAGGAGTGATTTGATGATTTCCCATCCGAAAAAAAAGGGTCATACCCCCATGGGAAAAAAAACGCGAGTTTATGTACAGTCGGGGTCTTTTCCGCCTGACCATTTTAAAATGTTTTCGCTTAAAACATGCGGAGGCGCCGAGGCACGCCCCGTTGAAGTTTGGGCCTATTAGGAAAGCCTCAACTTTGGCGCGCAAAATAACAATAACTCTCGTTTGGCGTGCATCGTCAGTGCGCTCGGCCGATTCGGTATCTTTTCATTCATTATTTCTATACAAAGTAAACGGGGCGGGGCTAGAGAGCGTTTTTATGTTGCGAGTGCAAGCAAAAATAAGCTTAGTGGTGGTCAGGCGGGAGTGTCCTCGATAGTACCTATGCAAAATCACGTAAATATACAGAGTGTAAACAGACTCTTCACGAAGCCGTCAACCAAGCATTCTGTACATCAAACTAAGTAACCCTATGCATAATTTTTTTTGGAGTGAAAAATCACTTTTCGGTAGGACTCAGTGTAACGCACTTAAAACATTGTGCAGATACATGGATTGAATAGTACGGGGGTCGTGGAGTTGTTTAAAGTAAAAATCTTACTTTAAAAACTTGTAGTTAAAAAAAAACTTGTCAAAAAATTGGACCCCAACATCTCCGTAACTAGAAGGTTCCCATGTATGGTGTAGAACAAAAAAAATATCGCAATGACGAGGAGAACAAGTGCCTTTCGGCTTCGTTAAGAGGTGTTTTACACCCTTTATATCATCACGCCTGTAATCTCTAAAGGGCTAAGCATATGTGCACCTAATAATACACCCACATTCGGGGGTCGTGAATAAAAATGTATTTTAAAAAAACTTGTGAAAGAGTTGGAACTTTGACCCCCAATATCTCCGTAACTAGAAGGTTCCCAGATATGGTCTAACTAGAACAAAAAAAAAAATCGCAATGACGAGGAGAACAAGTGCCTTTCGGCTTCGTTAATTTTTTTTACACCCTATAAAGGTATCGAATGGTGTGTACTGTTGCTATAGTTGCTAGCGGTTACTAACCCACCTACATTTATTAAAATTCTTAACTTTGAAAACCAAAAATAAGCCTGTTCAAGTCTTGAATCGTCATAAGTAATTATATTATGATCTTCAACATAACACAACTTTAATGTTTGCATGCCAATTTTATGGCGAAATGTGTCATTGCACTACATATTATTTTTACCATCTTTTGTACCACATTTACTGCAAATAAATAATTTTGACTTTGACTTTGACTAACATTTTTCCTAATGAAAAATTATACATGGTTCGTTTGTTTTGGTTTGTATAAAGAGATATTAGGGAAAGGGCAATGACCGCTATTGTACTCTTAACTGGCAGCAACTATAAGTGCAATCAGTGAATTTTCTTGGGTTTCTATGGCATCCTATTAGACCCTGAAAAACAGTACTTACTTGCAGGCAATCTTCGCACTGAATTCGGTTCACTCCGCTCATTTTCTATACCCTCGCGGGGAACGTAATAATACCAAGGGATAACTGGATCTGAAATGATATATACACATAATCGTAAGGGACTAACGACAGTGTGAAACAATGGGGCGGGCAACTTGTGGAACTAATTGCGCTAGCATCGCATGAACCAAACATAGTCATTGGTTGAAAATCTGTCAATGTCATTTTATATTTCAAAATAGTTTGGCCTCATTGGTCAGACTGGGTCTAAGCTATGGACACGCCATCTACAATCAGCTTTGACCAGCCTTCCCCATTGGTATTTAGCATAATTAAAGTTATGTATATGGGTGGTCAAACTGAGTCGAACCGCGAATCCAGAAAGTGATGCGACTACACGCGTCTGTTATTTGAATTATAAATTAATAAATATAAATAAATATCGCTGGACATTACACACAGCGCCATCTAGTGCCACACTAAGCAACAAGGCTTGTGTCGTGGACACCATCTATACTAATATTATAAAGAGGTAACATAAGTTTGTATGTAGGGGGTAATCTCCGGAAGTAATGAACCAATTTTAAAAATTGTTTCACTGGTAAAAAGCTACATTATTCGTGAGTGCTATAGGCTATATTTTATTCTAGTACTCGCACGGGAACGGGAACTACGCGGGTGAAACCGCAGGACGTCATATACTATACGTACATACTTATCATACACTAGCGGACGTCACGCGGTTTCACCCGCGTAGTTCCCGTTCCCGTGGGTGTACGGGGATAAAATATATAGCCTATGTTACTCAGGGTGAATGTAGCTTTCGAATGGTGAAAGAATTTTTTAAATCGGTTCATTACTTCCGGAGATTACCCCCTACATACAAACTTACAAATAAATGTTACCTCTTTATAATATCAGTATAGATATAAACGTCCATGACTCTGATGTTCATGCTCATCACACAAACATTTGCTCCTACCGGGATTCGAACCCGGGACCCCAAGAACGTAAGGCAGCCTCACTACCGCTGCGCCATTCGGGTCGTCAATAAGGATATCACACGACTATTTGTGCCAGTTTTAACACAATAGGGTAGATGACATCATAAAACAATAATTCCAAGACACCAATCTCTAAAAAAACCACTTTATTTTGGGCCGGAAAAGCCGATTTATTTTCAATTAATTGCCAAATTCGATTTTTAGTTGCTTTGAAATCAATAAATAGTTGAGTACTTAATTACTTATTGAGTTGATTAAACAGTGACGTCACAGTTTGCTATTGCCATACAAAATCTATGAGAGAACCGCGTTTTGACAGCTCTTAGAAAGTACCTCAATTGAATATTGATTGGTGTGTCATCTACCCCATTAGTTGACACTACTGGCGCCAGCAAATTTTGTTCCGTTTCCCGCGCGGGTTTCGTCTTAGTTTGATTGACTACTAAAAAGTGATTCAACACACCTCCAAATTCGTCCATATAAATCCTAGCTTTCAGAAGTTTCTGGTACTCTTCAACTTGATCAGGTAGCGTGCGGAACACGCCGTCAATAATCATCATTACGTAGAACAGAGGCCATTCTGACTCGATGCCATCGAACTCCTTGAGTTCTCCTTCGTGGTAATACCTCCTGTGCGGATCCTCTAGCACGCACTTGTACCCATCACGGCTGAACCTTTTAAACCCACATTTCCCTTGTAAGCGTCTTAAAATATTATTTTTCGTCAACTGAACTAAGTGTTCCTCGTGAGTGGCGAAAGCCGGGAATGATACTGTTGGTAATAATGCTGCATCAACACCCTGAAATATAAATATTAAGTTTAGTTACTCCTTTCAACTAAGTTAGTCAAAAGTCAGTTGTGGAGACTTAGGTTTTTAGCCCACATAAACGACTCCGCTCCCACACAGCAAAAACAATGTAATTCAAATATGGGCTTTATGTATTGCTCTTTAGATACACTTTACATTGGCAACATAAATTAACAGACAGCTCACTGTCAGCGCGGTTACCGCCGTCAGACTGCTCGGTTGCCAATGTAAAGCATATCTAAAGAGCAATACATATAGCCTTATATTTGAATTATTTATTTTTTTAACTTGGTGGGAGCGGAGTCGTTTAAGTGGGAAAGACCTTTATTATTATGTAAGTACAGGCAGACAAGCTTCTCCTGTTGCAGATTTTAGCTCAAAATTCATAAACATGCCTTCTTTTACGAAAATTAAAATTATTAGCAATTATGTATATTTATGTGCAAAAAATGAGGTAAAAATATAAAGGTATTAATTACTATTTTGTTTACCTTGGAACTAGATTCGCGCGGCAGCATAGTTTCAAAAATACTTCTATTACGATTATGGGCATCAATATCTACATAAACTACACTCCATGATGCTCCTTTGTCTCCGAAAAGATTGCATCCATTGATGGCTTCAAGAGCGGCCTTAGCCATGCCTGAAATATCATAAATGTATAATATTATTGGCCTCTAATACCTGTTTAGTATCAATGTTGTTTCCATTGTAACATACCAATTGAAGATGCATGGATTTCAGGCTTTCCGTCGTTATATTTAGATCCTCTTTCCCACATGCCATAATCTGGCGTTCTGTAAGCACGCTCCACGTAATATACTAAATTTTGAACAAATGCCACCTCATCCTGTTCAAAAACATGAAAATCTGTACAAATCTTATCTAAAATGCGAAAGTTTGGATGGATGGATGATTGTTACTCAATCATCCCAGAATGGCTGAATGGATGAAATTCGGCACGCAGAAAAATTATAGTCTGGAGTAGAACTTGGTTCTATTTTTTCTCACACATAAAGGGTGTAAAAAACCTCTAAACGAAGCCGAAAGGCACTTGTTCTCCCCCTCATTGCGGTCATTTTTTTTTTGGGTTCCGTACCCAAAGGGTAAAAACGGAACCCTATTACTAAGACTTCGCTGTCTGTCCGTCTGTCTGTCACCAGGCTGTATCTCATGAACCGTGACAGCTAGACAGTTAAAATTTTCACAGATGATGTATTTCTATTGCCGCTATAACAACAAATACTAAAAACAGAATAAAATTAATATTTAAGGGGGGCTCCCATACAACAAACGTGATTTTTTTGCCCTTTTTTGATAATAATGTTACGGAACCCTTCGTGCGCGAGTCCGACTCGCACTTGGCCGGTTTTTGTTCTACACCATACCTGGGAACCTACTAGTTACGGAGATATTGGGGTCAAAGTTCCAACTTTTTGACAATTTTAATAGTTTTTAAATGTAAGATTTTTACTTAAACACCTCCACGACCCCCATACTATTCAATTCATCCATCAGCACAATGTTCTAAGTGCGTTAATTTGAGTTCTACCACAAAACATGATTTTTCACCCCAAAAAAAAGTAATTTCACAGCAATAATTCTTGCGTAGAGTTAGGTACTTAGTTTGTTGTTCAGAATGCTTGGTTGACGGCATCGTGATGAAGTTGTTTACACCCTGTACACATTAAAATTTCCATGCGCACGAAGTCGCGGACAACAGCTAGTAATAGGTACATAAAAAATAATCATAATTATTAATACTTAATCATATGATTTTCAAGTAGATAAATGACCAAGACGTAAGTCCTTTACCTGGGTATAAATAATCTGTAGTCCAGATGTGATCATTTGTACAAGAAACAGTAGATATAGGGAGACAACATCTATCTGTAGATGATGGTACTGTTCATCAGTCAGCACAGGTTCCCCAGTAGTGAGGTGGAACTTGACGTGTAGTGCGTGTGCAGTGCTCTGGCGCGTTTTGAAGGCCTCCACCCGCGCCGACTGCTTCACCCAGCACTCCAGGATGCCACGCATGCACTTGACAGTGCTCTGACCCAGCTCGTATGACTTCCCTCTGTCATCGTCAATTCGTCTGAAATATTTCATAATTGGTCTTTTATTCTATGTCAAATGCACTACTTACTGTGTTTGTACATCACAATATCTTGACCAGATCAAACACACGTGTCTAAAGTTATCGTCATCTCTGTAATCAGGACTAGATTGAAGAGTAGGCCCATTTAATATTTTAAAAATCCATGAGGTTTAAATAATAGTAATGATATTTGGGTAACCTAACCTGTAAGCCTGATATAAGCCCCAAACTGCTGATGCACAGTAAATACTGTCTCTCACACTGCCTATGTGGAGGTCTGATGACAAAACTGGAAATAGTCCAGTTATAGGGCTTTGGAATCTTAATAACTGTCTTTTAACTGTAAAAAAAGAAGGCTCATTAGTAACAAATTAAATAAATAACTGTAATAAGTATGCAAGGTTTAGTAGTTGTGAATACTTTGGTATATTGTTGGTGGATGTTTTGGTATGTTCTTAACCCTGCATTTACATCAAGGTTTAAAAAATCTATTCTACATGTAGGGTTACCATCTGTCCAGATTAGTCCGAACTATTAGACTCTTGTCCAGACTTTGTCCGGCCCTTTAATTTGTCCGGATTTTTTAAAATTAGATGGAATACGAGTAATAAAACTACATTATTAAATAAGCTAATATCAAATCAGTCATTAATCAACATACAATCAACTTAATAATAAATCGTCTAAGTATTGCGAAATTTGCAAAAAATCAACTAGTTCAAAGATAAAATATTTTCTTCAAATAAACAAAAATAAATACAACAAAATTACCCGCCCGCACCCCGCATCCTACCACCCTCGCAATGCAATCGTCTGCTACCATACCACTGTAACTAAGTAGGTAATGTTTTCATTTTGTCACCTAAAAGTCCAGGCTTTTATCGAAATGTCCGGGGTTTTTCTCAGGACTTTTCAAATTCCTAAATGGTAACCCTATCTACATGCTACTGAAACTAAGTTCCAGTTTACAGTTAAAACAAGTTATGAATTGTTACAAAACAGTTGTTTGTTGTAGGTACCTTGTTAGAAATTTTAAAAAGGTAAACATAAGACATTAATTTCTAAATTTACATCTAATACATAATTTTTGTATATTTAATACATGGGTGAACAAAAATTATTTCTACTATAATTTTATTAAAAAAACATATTTTTAGTTACTACTGAGGTCATAATCATTTATGGTTTAATAAGTAATGGTGATTACTCTGTGGTAAGTGTGGTAACTTACCGATGGCATAATATATATCCAGTTGTCGGACTGTGTCTTCATAATTAGATACTTTTAAAAACTGTTGAGAATTTATGTCATCAATACTTCCTTGACGGATCATTATTTCTGGGATAGGCTGTACAATCATAAGAAAGTAGTGTCAGAGGGTCATCAAAACGTAATACAAAAAATCATCTTACAAAAATAAACTCTGTTTCATGTTGCTTCTCCCAAGTAAAACTATTTGACGAAGTACATGTAGATAACACTGTTCTGTTTTAAGCTTTCACGGTTTAGAACTAAACTTTTGTCACTTATGGGATATCTTCCGTGATTATTATTTGTTTTGAGCTCCTGATTGTTCGAAGCTGTTGCAAGCGCCATGATCGCGGGTTGCAGATATCCCATACGTGACAATAGGTATAAGTTTACATGTAGTTAAATAAATAATTTAAATAAAAACAAGAATAATTTGAATTTTGGCAAAAAAAAGTACCTGTGATCCCAGTAACTTTAACTCATCTATTTTTAAAGTTCTACAGAAACAAAGTTCGGACTCATAGCATCATGACTAACATTATCTTACTTTAGCTGTTAATAAAAAATTGAATTTATAAAATATTATTTCAACAATAATCGCTATTTACAATAAAGTGTTTTTTTAATTTTTTTGACCACTATTTGACATTCATTTGTGATTGAAATATTGAAAGGCAGTGTCCGTCTGTCCCAGAGTGTTATCAACTCCCAAAAATATTTATCCCTAAAGCTAAATCAAAAACCCCTAAAATTGCCACAATTACTTGAAAACCCCCCTAATTTTTTTATCGGTTTTAGGCATATTATCAAAAAATTGCATGTTATCGAAGCAGTTCAATTACAATATCTAACTGCAAAACTGTAGATTAAACTAAACATTATCCAAGCCAAGGTATTTTATAATTTGCAGTAGACGTAAACAAACAAAGTTACCACAAACTATCTATACCTATAGGTAGAGTAGATGTAATAATGTATTGGCTAAAACACCGTTCATAGAAAAAAATCCTTTGTTTATGGTTAACACAGTGACAGTTGTATTTTTTTCTAATAAATATACTCCACATTCTTAGTAACGAGGAATTGATCTAGATGTCATTACGTGGCGCTAGGCTCAGCAAATAAATATGATTGGCTGGATTTCGTTATCTTAGGGTCTGCACTTGTAAATAAAAAAGTCCCTAAAAAAACCCCTAAATTGAACGCCCCTGAAAAAATCCCATCCCACTTATTTACCCCCTAAATTTGGGGGGAAAACCCCTAAGTTGGTAACCCTGGTCCGTCCTTGCTTAATTAAAATGGGTATTTTTCCCTAGATATAAGGAAAAAAGGAATGTTTGCATGTTTGGAATGAGAGGTTTTCCTTTTGAGGTTTTAAAAAAAAACTTAGTTTCCAAGAACTCTATAGATGGCGTTGAACTTACTATGATAGTTGGTGCCAAAGCCAAAACGCTTGAAAAAAAAACATTGTGTCACGTCACATACTCTCGTTGACTGACACTTTCATTTGCTTAACCTTCCGAATATAACCTATATTTCTCGTGCTTTGTTAAAATCAGTTTTTTTAGGTTCCGTTCCTTGCATTATCATACTTACTCCTAGCGCCATCTATCCAGCGACTAGGGAAGAGCTAAAAAGAAAATCCCTTATTGCATGCAAAAAAACCGAACAATTTGACAGTTCAGAGAAAAAAGTTAGTAAAAAATAACATCACACTTTTATTGAGGGGTTTTCTTTTTGAGGTATTAAAAAACTTAGTTTCCAAGAACTCTCTAGATGGCGTTGAACTTACTATGATAGTTGGTGCCAAAGCCAAAACGCTTGGAAAAAAAAAACATTGTGTCACGTCACATACTCTCGTTGACTGACACTTTCGTTTGCTTAACCTTCCGATTATAACCTAGTTTTCTCGCGCTTTGTTAAAATCAGTTTTTTTAGGTTCCGTTCCTTGCATTATCATACTAACTCCTAGCGCCATCTATCCAGCGACTAGGGAAGAGCTAAAAAGAAAATCCTTCATTCCCAAAGGGTTGAGCAGAAGTGTACCCTAAAATAGTATACCCGCATTTCATTCTCTCATGTAATAGGAGACCCTATTGCCATCAACTGGGTACAAATCCAGAATTCCATACTTTGTGGCTGGTACAGTTATGTTATATATCTGCGCATGTTATGCGACTGGAGAGCCAATCGGCGCAACGCACGCCACACAAGACATTCTTATTTTTTACTTCTGCGCAATAACGGTCACCACTAGACTTTCGTGCCGCGGCCTGTACTAAGAAATTCTTGGGGAAAACCGACCTTATTACGTACATGATTTATAGAAATATAAAAAACATAACAGCCTAGAATAATTTAGGAACAGTGGAAAAACCCAGTAACACTATGCCCGACCTGTAGGACTATTAAGTATCTTTTTGATCTCCAGTGACTATCAAGCTTCGGTTGTACACCGAACTTTG
The DNA here is from genome assembly GCA_905147715.2 of Xestia xanthographa. Classification (NCBI taxonomy): domain Eukaryota; kingdom Metazoa; phylum Arthropoda; class Insecta; order Lepidoptera; family Noctuidae; genus Xestia; species Xestia xanthographa. The sequence goes on from LR990655.1 coordinate 10,043,875, forward strand.
ATAAATAAATAAATAAATATCGCTGGATTATTACACACAGCGCCATCCAATGCCACACTAAGCAACGAGGCTTGTGTCGTGGACACCAGATAGTTGATATACTACTTAGTTACTTTTTGTTTTTGATACTACATACTTATTATATACACTAGCTGTTGCCCGCGGCTTCGCCCGCGTGCAGTTTGGTAACTACCCCACTGAATAATACTAAAGGGATAAATAGTGTTCTACATGTTAATTTAGGTTATAAACTATCTATGTGCCAAATTTCATAATCATCACAATTTATTATTGTCATCACAATCACCATCATAATCACCATCACTATCACAACCACCATCATTATCACAATCATTATCACAATCATCATCGCAATCACCATCACCATCACCATCACAATCACCATCACCATCACCATCACAATCACAATCACAATCACAATCACTATCACCATCACAATAACCAATACCATCACTATCACAATCACAATCACAATCACCATCACCATCACCATCACCATCACCATCACCATCACCATCACCATCACCATCACAATCACCATCACAATCACAATCACAATCACTATCACTATCACTATCACTATCACTATCACAATCACAATCACAATCACAATCACAATCACAATCACTATCACTATCACTATCACCATCACCATCACTATCACAATCACAATCACAATCACTAACACTATCACCATCACCATCACCATCACCATCACTATCACTAACACAATCACAATCACAATCACTATCACCATCACAATAACCAATACCATCACTATCACAATCACAATCACAATCACCATCACCATCACCATCACCATCACCATCACCATCACCATCACCATCACCATCACCATCACTATCACAATCACAATCACAATCACAATCACAATCACAATCACTATCACTATCACTATCACAATCACAATCACAATCACAATCACAATCACCATCACAATCACAATCACCATCACCATCACTATCACAATCACAATCACAATCACTAACACTATCACCATCACCATCACCATCACCATCACTATCACTAACACAATCACAATCACTATCACTATCACTATCACAATCACCATCACTATCATAATCACAATCACCATCACCATCAACATCACCATCACCATCAACATCACTATCACCATCACCATCACTATCACAATCACAATCACTATAACTATCACTATCACTATCACCATCAACATCACCATCACCATCACCATCATCATCACCATCACCATCACAATCACCATCACAATCACCATCACCATCACCATCACAATCACAATCACTATCACTATCACTATCACGATCACAATCACTATCACTATCACTATCACAATCACAATCACCATCACAATCACCGTCACATCAACATTACAATCACCGTCACAATCATTATCTTCGTAATCACAATCATTATCGTCGTTATTACAGTCACAATCTCCATCACTATCACAATCACAATCACCATCACAATCACAATCACTATCATCATTTTAACAATCATTATCATCGTAATCACAACCACTATCACCGTAATCACAATCATCATCATCACAATCTCCATCCTTGTCATCACAATCATTATCAGCGTAATCTCAATCATTATCATCGTAATCTCAATCATTATCATCTTAATCATAATCATCATGATCACAATCGCCATCATTATCACAACCACAATCATTATCACAATCACCATTACTGTCACTATTACAACCACCATCACTATTACAATCACCATTACTATCACTGTCACAATCACGATCACCATGGCTATCACCATCACAATCACCGTTACTATCACAATCACAATCACCTTCACAATCAAATAACTATCACAATCACCATCATCGTTATCACAATCATTATCATCGTAATCACAATTATTATCATCTTAATCATAATCATCATCATCACAATCAACATCATCATTATAACAATCATCATCATCGTTATCACAATCATCACAATAAATCAACAATAACCTTGTATAGAAGTTGAATACGCTATCTTCTGGATCTCAAACTAAATGCCATTTTCGACATCAGCACCCCTGATAATCTCGGTTTCGACACCCATATTGATTTTTAGACATTTCAACCCCATCGCACCCCAACAGGGAATGATGGTAATTCAGGTCCGCCACATTACATTGTTTTTGTAATACACGCGACCCAATTCACCATACAAACAATGGCTTTGTTACCCCATTTCCCCCTTTAGGGGTTGAATTCTTAAAAAAACCTGAAACATAAATGTTAACTCATTTATCGATAGGAGTACTCCTGTGAAGTTTCGAATAAAGTAGTCTAACTAATCTTATTTCCCCATGTAATCTTTGGCCCCCTTTTCAACCCCTTAGGGGGTTAATTTTGAAAAATCCTATCTTGCACCCCTAAACCCCATAAAGAACCTATGTGCCAAATTTGGAATCTCCAGACTCAGTGGTTTAGGCTGTGCATTGATTTTTATACTTTGCCACCCCATTTTCCCCTCTTAGGGGTTGAATTCTGAAAAAACCTGAAACCCTTTTCTACTCATTTATCAATAGGAGCACTCCTGTGAAGTTTCGAATAAAATAGTTAAACTAATCTTGTTTCCCCATACAAACTTTGGAGCCCCGTTTAACCCCCCTAGGGGATGAATTTTGCAAAATCCTTTCTTAGTGCACCCCTAGACCACATAATGAACCAATGTGCCAAATTTGGAATCTCTAGACTCAGCGGTTTGGGCTGTGCATTGATTTTTAGACTTTGTCACCCCTTTTCCCCCCCTTAGGGGTTGAATTCTGAAAAATCCTGAAACCCGTTTCTACTCATTTATCAATAGGAGCACTCCTGTAAAGTTTCGAATAAAATAGACTAACTAATCTTGTTTCCCCATACAAACTTTGGAGCCCCGTTTAACCCCCTTAGGGGGTGAATTTTGAAAAATCCTTTCTTAGTGCACCCCTAGACCACATAAGGAACCTACTTGCCAAATTTGGAATCTGTAGACCCAGCGGTTTGGGCTGTGCGTTGATAGATGAGTCAGTCAGTCAGTCAGTCAGTCAGTCAGTCAGTCAGTTTCTTCTTTTATATATTTAGATATAAACACCCATGACTCGGGAAAAATTTACATGCTCATCACACAAAACATTTGCTCCGACCGGGATTCAAACCCGGGACCCTAAGAACGTAAGGCAGCCTCACTACCGCTGCGCCATTCGGGTGATGACAACCGAGAATGACGCTTTCGTATCGATACTTACATTATTTCAATTATGTAAACATATTGGACAACAAATTGATGACAACTGAGTTTGAAGTGGCTTTTGTGAAAGACGTTACACGGGTTACACCGTACCCGGGCTCGTAGTCACCGTAAAGTGATATCCACTCAGTGCGATACATAATAGTGCAAGTTTTACATAAAAATAAAACTTGTATTATTTAGCAGAGACGATGCACAGCATCGGTGAGAGGGCGTTGTATACTTCCCGTTAGTTGTGAGCCAATCACAGCTCTCGTAGTCACGTGGTTCCGGTAGTCACGTGGTCCCAGGTGGCGTGTTCGCTAGTGGCGGACTTTTACCTCATAGAAGTCTCTCACCAGGAGACCTTGAATGGATGCTGTGCATCGTCTCTGCTAAATAATACAAGTTTTATTTTTATGTAAAACTTGCACTATTATTCGGCATGTGACGATGCACAGCATCGGTGAGAGACGTGTTTATAACTCCTGGTGACCACAACGACGCTATGTGACAATATGATAATATTTGCTGAAAAATGAAACCAAGCAACATTAATTTATTAAACAATCAATGCAACATAATTATATATTACACAGATCAAAATATGGTACCTCCAGTTTTAAAATTCAATTTAGGTAGGTACCTAGAAATATTTTTATAATGTAATAATCTAGAAAACAAAAATCATTCAGCTAAACAACGATCTATAGACAATCGATTTTATCTTATATTGTTTAAAATTATTCAAGAGATTACTCGGACTTGGTGAAGTGATAGCTTCACCTAGAATATGTTTGCAATAATATTTGGCAAAAATATTCGGTCTACGCTAATTACCACAAGAGGGGATTTCTTCAACTGGAACATGTTCGTACAACTAAGTAAGTAAGGAAGCTACAGCTGCACGCATACTGCACGCATACTTCCAGGAGACACAGATGTACCTGCATCTTTTAGTAAGTTTTTAATCCAATTACTTATCACAGTTCGTGATGCACTTTGTGTGGGACCCCGAATTGACACAAACAATGAATGACATTCGGCTGAACGTCTCGGTATTTCCAATTCCAAAACTTTCTTAGACCAATTAACTGGACATATATTTTCGTTAGCGTGGTAAGACAATTTCCAGCCTGACTGCAGCAGTGTCAGTGTTTGACCTAAACACGGGATACAGAATGATATGATCACCCTAATCAATATAGTGACTTGTCGAGACCCTGAGTAGAGTAAGGTAATGAACTAGTCTTCCTGACGCTAACAACAACAGTCAAGCCAATCGTCGTGACGCTTTGAATAAAGTGATGTTAATAGGAGGATTCGTCTGCATCCAGGCAATCAGTTCACCTGGATCCTAAATAGGATGCTACTCTGCTCTAGGAAAATGGAGGGAGATAGCTTTGAGTATAAATGTTGTACTAAGAAGTCTGAATTCAAAATTTTCATTACAGGCCGGTCGTGCAAAGGTCAGAACTACAGATTTATGCAACAATATGGTAGGATAAGCCAATCTCTCCTCAATGAATAGGAATGCAAAAATATTGTCAAACAAATATTATTGGGATAATTGAAGTCAAAATTGTTATCTACACCATTTGACCCACCATTTGACCTACCGATACCAGGCCGGTCTATAAGTTCTAAGTGTGGATTCCTTCCAGCTAGATCGGAGTAGGGACCTTTCAGATTCTGACCAATTCCTAGTTATTTCCCCACCCGCTATCTTCCAAACATAGAGCTCCATGTCTTGAATGCAAGGAGGTGGCAGGCCCGTGGTCCGATCCGATAGAACTCGGGCTACTCGTAGGTTGGGGATTCTCAAAGGTCTGCCGAGTGCTTGACGTCGAAGATCCGGTAATCAATAAGCTCTCTTCCACATTGAAGCCACTATCAAGAAAACGCGTTGAGCCGAGTTCAGATGGTTTATAAGAACTCGAGGGAAAAGGCTCGGAGGCTCCTACGCCAGCTGAAATAGCCACTGACGACTGAAGGCGTTGCAAAATTGAGCTAATGAGTCTGAACATTCATTGGTAACATACTCATTCACAACCCTGGTTTCTCTGGCGGCTAAGAGGTATAACTGCAATGGGGAACTCCAAATTTGCAAAAAGCATATCTTAGAGCTGGTCTTAGTAGATGCTATTCTACCGTCTGATTCCCGCGAGATAACCTGAAACTGAAAGATCGTCCAACTGTGGTCCCCACCCGTAATCTGCAGCATACGTTGCCAAGAAATGGTGAATCACCTCCGGGTGCAAGCTACTCCAAACTAAGGGCTCCTCCCTCTAAAGTTGTGACCCACCGTTTCAGATCGACGACGAACCATGATAATGAACGACCATGTGTGATGGTTTGGAGGTAAATGGCAGATACATTCCCGTGATTATTTCGAGAAGGGCCTCCGGAGCCCACAGCGTCTGCCACTGCCTCCGATACGCTCGGAGACAGCCTCTGTAAAAGTGGTGTGGCTGGTGGTTTGGAGGTAAATGGTAGACGCATTCCCGTGATCATTCCAAGAAGGGCCTCCGAAGCCCGCGGCGTCTGCCACTGTCTCCTTTATCTTACGGACCGATAGAAACAAAACATCACAGAAAAGCTTTCTTTGTTTTTTCTATGAATCAAGCGACAGGCAGGTGACGCGGATAGGATATTTCAAGCTAACTTTGTTTATAGAAACACCGATAGCTATGAGACGTGTCATATTAACTGACAGTTATACTTAAGCAAGAGTAAGTTATAGGAAACGGCCTTAAGTAGACTATAACTCGCATGAAGTCGCATGCCTTTGGATCGTAGAACTTGGGCTACCCAGTTGGTCAACGCTGAGAAATATAGGCCGAACGGCAGGCAGGTCATCTGCAGAATTGACCATAAATTAGTCCGAGGAACCGACGGTAGTTTCTATGCTTACGTGAAAATATGCCGAGGAACTATGTGATGGTTCAGGCGCTTCAGGTTGAATATGGGCCTCTTGAACCCGTCGCTCTTGTTTGTAAGAAACATTCATCATCTGCCTACCCCTTTTCCAACCATGTCGGGGTCGGCTTCCAGTCCAACCGGGTGCAGCCGAACACCTGCACTTAACATGGATCGACCGCCCATCTGACCTCCACAACCCAGCTCAGTTAGTCAGCTCAGTACTAGGTAATAAGACACCCATTGGCAAGACTGGTTGTCAGACCTTTTAGACCACTACCCGACCACCTGTAACGACCGTCAAAGATCCGCAAATGACAGCCGGGACCAACGGCTTAACGTGCTTTCAGAGGCACGAAGGAAACCCAGCATGCAATGGGCGGCCACCCATCGACAGACCAACCCAGACAAGCACGACTCAACTTAAGGATCGACCCGAGCGGCCGTTACTATCTAGTCACGGGCTCGCGATGATCCACACCTTCCAGAACGCCTTGATCTAATAATTGTTCTACCTGGATTGACATCTCCAGCGATTGTACGATCTTGAATCGGCGCATGGTTTGTACTGATGGATGAATCAGTGGTGGTTTGGAGGTAAATGGCAGACACATTCCCGTGATAATTCCGAGAAGGGCCTTCGGAACCCACAGTGTCTGCCACTGCCTCCGATACGCTCGGAGACAGCCTCCGTAAGAGTGGTGTGGCTGGTGGTTTGGAGGTAAATGGCAGACGCACTCTCGTGATTATTCCGAGAAGGGCTTCCGGAGCCCGCAGCGTCTGCCACTGTCCCCGATACGCTCGGAAACAGCCTCCGTAAAAGTGGTGTGACTTCGATTCATTGGGAGCTCGCGAAAGTCTGGTCTATTTGGTCTGCTCGCCACTTTAGGGGTGGTCTTATTTTCACCTTTGTCGGTGCCGAACCAAGGACGTACCCATTTGTCCATGCCACCTGTATTCTGAATGTAGGCGTGCAGTTGAATTTCATCAAATAGGCAATTAGAACTGGAGGATCTTACGCAGACCGTCACGAAGGTTCTTATTTGCAATTTCGCTAAGGATACGCTCCCGGCGGTTTTCTATATATATAGCTCGTTTTCCGCAAACTAGCTGTACGATTTCCTCACTAATTTTGTGGAATTTTGATGAGGGTAGAAATCATATTCCGAAATTTTATTAAAAATGCTAGAGGCAAAAAAGCTGTCCACTCAATGAAATTTTGTAAGCTTTGAGTAACTCGTGTTGTGAAATTAAAGCATTGCATAGGGCTGCTATCAATCTCTCGGAATTCACCCTTAACAAACTGTCGAAGTACATCGTTAATATCAAGCTCGACAAAGCCAGGCGCAGCGTTATGAATCTTCAAGGCGTAGCGCACATCCTTCCATGAAGAATCACCGAACTTTTGTAACGCTTCAAGTCGCTTCACGTGGTACGGATTAGAGCATAATAACAATTTAAAGCTTAAATTTAAACGCGGAACTCCACTGAATATATTATTGATAATCGCCGGCGGTCGATTTAAATATAAATCCAACGGTAACGTGGAACGTTACCGTTAACGTCCAGGAACTGGTTCGGGCACCTGAGCCGCTGCATGTTTATTCGGAGTCGAACCGGATGTAGCCACGTTTTGCATTAAACGGTTCGTTAGTACAGCCACTTGGTTCACAAGGTTAGAAATCTGATGACTCACCACATTTCCGTCGCTTTACCTCAGAACCTGAAGAATCAGATTGCGAAGAGCTCGAATCGCTTCTTGGTAGCAGACGTTTTACGGCACGCTGAAGACATCAAGTCGTCGCCTACCTGCACTTCTTGATCCGAACCACAATTATTCACAATTGCACTATTTATTTGATTTTCACTCATTTTTATTTATTTAGAACACTTAGCACTCCATAAGTAAAGCACGCGCTTGGACGTGGAGCTGCGGGCACCAGCCCGTTGTACAAAACAATACAAACACTTAGCACTTATTTAAAAATAAAATAAGATTTCAAGTATTAAAAAGTAGCTGCAAATACTAAATTCACTTAGCACTTATTTAAAAATAAAATAAGATTTAAAGTATTAAAAAGTAGCAACAAATACTAAATTTAGATGTTGCTTGCTCGAGAAGTAACGACGCTATGAGGTAAAAGTCCGCCACTAGCGAACACGCCACCTGGGACCACGTGACTACCGGAACCACGTGACTACGAGAGCTGTGATTGGCTCACAACTAACGGGAAGTATACAACGCCCTCTCACCGATGCTGTGCATCGTCACATGCCGAATAATACCAATATTATGACAATCTCGGTTGTCATCAAAGTTCGGTGTACAACCGAAGCTTGATAGTCACTGGATGTCAGAAAGATACGTAATTGGCATAAAGAAGAATCTAGGGGAAATTAAAATTCAGAGAGTGGCAGCACTGGTGAACAGTAGTGTCCTTTGGCAGTGTCAGTTTGGCGGGCTTGGCGCTATATATACTTATTTTACTCTATGGCTTGGCGACTGAAAGACGTTGGTTGTGGTCATGATTATAGATCTAAATTAAAAAAAAACAGTGCACCTATATTTTCCAATGATATTTTCTGTTTGGGGTTGCAACTCTGAGGCCCGTGGCCGTGGCCTTGGCCCATAGCCTGTTCAAGGAAATTTCAAAATGCCTACTTGACGCTTAGCCTACTTTCAATTTGCTTTTTTGTTAGTCATGTCGTTCTTTATCTATTCATAGCGGACGTCCCGCGGTTTCACCTGCGTAGTTCCCGTTCCCGTGGGAGTACTAGCCTATGTTACTCAGGGTGAATGTAGCTTTCTAATGGTGAAAGAATTTTTGAAATCGGTTCATTACTTCCGGAGATTACCCCCCACAAACAAACTTACAAACATAGAAACTTACAAATTTACAAACAAATGTTACCTCTTTATAATATTAGTTAAGTTTATCTATTCATAAGTTTCCACAATGCACGCTACCCATATCACTGGGTCCCGAATTACATTCAATCTCGCCAAGTCACCACTATCCCTTAGATAGTTTATGATTAAATTTTGAAGTGATTTATTTTTAAGATTACATTATTTAAAAACTTTTTTTCTGAAGTTTTCCATGCATCGTGAGTTGACATCTCTATTAGTGACAGTGACAGACCTTTCCTCCATAGATTAGCTTTCCTCTTCGTTTTTTCTTCCTAAACCGATTAACGTTAGTGCCTAGTACTTATTAATACCATGGAAGGGATTTTATCATTTTGATAAAATAATGATATCGAAGAAGTTTTATGACATTGACACTGACACCTGACAACCATCAGAGTAGGTAGTGGTAGGTAGGTATTCACTTCAGAGTTCAGACCTCCGCTCCGCAAGCCCAAAGAGTATAGTAACTATTATAGAGGGACCTCCGCTAGGAGTAATAGTGTTCTGTGGTTCAGACCAAGACCTCAGAGTTGATCAGAGATAACAAAAACAACAATTTTACGTGTTATTGTAATTTGATTGTCTGATGAACAGGTTTGTTGTTTTTAAATAATGGTCAAATAAGTAATGTTTTAGGTACGTTGTATTGTTAGTATAATAGAAGCTGCAAAGTAGTTTGTGATTGTGAATAAACTTCGCCAACGAGTATGAATAATGACACGAGTGAAATATCTTCAGAAAGTGATACCAATCACAGCAGAGACACCCAACAGGTTTTGATCAATAATAAATATTATGGATTCACTAAATGTCACAAAACAATTCAAGGCACCTATGTATACTCTAACATATAAAACCCTAACAGGTAACTTCCATTGTGGTTTAATAAGCAGCTGTAATGTGTATTGGTACTTACATTGTAATTATTTTATTTATTTGTTCGTAATATTTAAATTTTATTTGAGAACAATGTCTTCTAAATCCTCCTGGCCTTCATTTTGTTTATTGTTTTAATTAATATGTATGTTTATAACTATAACGAAAAAAACAAACAAATCATCATTTGTTTGAAAAATCGGTGAGGCCTTCTAAGTTCAATAAAAGAGGTAAAGTAAAACCAATACTATTACTGTGACTAACAATTTATTGTATGAATGCAGTTGGGTAATATGGCAAACACGCATGTACTTATTATAAACTTACAGAGAACCTTGTTTCATAAAAGTGAACATCAAGAGCGCATGATTAATTTTTAGAACATACAACAGATGATTGACTATAATATACTGTATGATTTCAGGTAGACTTATTTAATTTGATTGGAGGTAGCTGGCCACCAGCCCTACGTGAGCCAGTGCATACTGAGTATGGAAAATTGCAGCGGAACCACAAACACACTATGCAGCGAACTCCACACAATGAGCGAGTCAAGTCTGTAAATTTACTGGCTCATTTGGCCCCAGATCGGCGACGCAACAAAACGCATACCAATCTACCACCTTCAGTAGTTAGTGAAGACTCACAACAAAAAATGGTTCATGAACCAAAGAAGATTGAGACTGGAATTTTAGTGGGTGGGTGTTAACACACTAATCTAAATATATAAAATGGTAAACTGACTGACTGACTGGGTGACATATCAACGCACAGCCCAAACCGCTGGTCCTAGAGACATGAAACTTGGAGGGTGTGTTCTTTGTGAAGAGTAAGTATCCACTAAGAAAGGGTTTTTGGGAATTCCACCCCTAAAGGGGTAAAATAGGGGATGGAAGTTTAGATGAAAGTCTGTCAGCTTTGAAGTTAGGATCTTGAAATTTTGTGTTTAAGCTGACAATTGAAAATTAATTTTTACGTGTTTCGGCGTTTTTGATAATTCCACCCCCGAAGGGTTAAAAAGGGGAATGAAGTTGTGTATGGAAAGTCCTTAATTTTCGAAGTAATAATCACTTAATTTATTATCTAGGCTTATGGTTGGAAGCTAACACAACGGTGTTGTTAGAATTTCAACCTTTAAGGGGGTGTAAAGGGGGATGAAATTATGAACTGACTGGTTGAATGATTGACCAACGCACAGCTGAAACCGCTAGGTTTAGAAGCCTGAAATTTTACAAATCTTTGAATGACGTAAGTGTGCACTAAGAATGGATTTTTCGAAATTCATTCCCTGAGGGGTTAAAACGAGGGTTGAAAGTTTGTATGAAACTTGATCAATTTTGAAGTTTGAAATGTAAAAAAGTATTAATGAGCTTATGGTTCAAAAGAAAAGTTTACTGTATCACTGTTAAAAAAATAACTTTCTTTAAGGGGCAAAAGCAAGTTTGTATGAAACTCCGTCATTTTTGAAGTTCCAACCTCCACAACGCGCCCACACCGGGGCCCTGTAAAGAGCCATGGACCGCACGATCCTCGCGTAGAACCTCCGGTAGGAGGCGTTTGGACCCCCCAGGTTGGGCAAGAGCCACTTGAAGGCAACCCCGGCCCGTTCCAGTTTGGGAGCCCAACGTTGGAAGTGTTCCATGAAGTTCCCCCGGCTGTCGAGGTCGAGTCCTAGGTACTTCATCGCCGACTCGACGCCGATGGAAACCCTTCTTACCGTTAGTAGGGATGCCAACGGTGGCACATTCTAAGGCCCATGAAAGCACATGACCTCCACCATATCATAAGCTGTCGCTGCCTGTCGGCACACCTGTCATGCTACTTCGGAATTTACTACCACCGAAACTACATGTGTAATGAGAAACAGTGTTTGTGCCGCTTATACCGTTGACTCCCTATGATCTTTTTCGGATGGGAAATCATCAAATGACCCTCCCACTCTGGGTGGAGCGGAAAGAAGTGTCAGACTTTTACTGACTAAAACCCATCCATGTTCCTTCTTTGCCCTTTGTGTAATGTTCCGGAGCCACGGTATCTTTTTAGAATAGTCCCGCAGCCCCGACAGGCGTCGGCCCTTGAGGCCCCCTCTTTTTGCTTACTCTCTTTGAGGCGCGCGTGGAACACAAACGCGCCGTCGACACGGCTTGTCGTCATGAGACGGACGGATGGCGAGCTAGACCATAGCTCTCCGTCCACAGGCCCGCACTCCCTAATGATCTGCCGTTTAAATTTAAGCGACTTTTGTTTTCCCTGAAAGTTTGCTTTGCCAGGTCAATAAATAAGTCATAAGGCCAAACTCTGAAAGTCGCAAGAATTGACTTGTGGTCTGGTTATTTAAGCTCCATCCACTAAAATGGTCAAGAGTGTTGTTTTTAAAGAAATATTGTCATAGACACTACGTTTGTGCAAAATTTCATGGTTCTAGACCCAGCAGTTTCAGCTTTGCGTTGATCGATTAGTCAGTGAATCAAGCTGTCAGCCATGATCTTTAGTGATTGGTTGTATCCTTAACGATGTCTGATGTTGGCTACCACGCGGACGAAGTCGCGGGCAACAGCTAGTTTGTGTTGTTATAATTATAAAACTCTACATTTTTATTGCTGCCTGGTATTGGTAAAGAATAGTTGACTTTTAGTTACACTTCCAAGCTTTTTTTAATTAATGACATCCATTTCCTTTCAGGAGTTTCATCTCTAACCATTTTGGCTTTGTAATCTTAAAAGTAATTAATGTATTTGATGACAGCCTAATTATGTATTTTTTTAATCAATTACTGTGTATATAATTAATCATTATCTTAATTTAATGCATTCAAATATTCCTAGGACCCAATGATATTATAAAGAAGATACGCCATGTTCATACTGAATGGCGTTCAGATATCGTTGCTAGTAATTTAAAACTACAACAGCGATAGATAATACGGAACGTATAAGATAGAAAGAGATAGCTATCTATCAAAGTGCAACAATTGTGTCACTTTGTACTCAACAATTTGTGCGTGCTAGTGCGATATCTACCTCTTTTTACTATATAATATCATTGCTAGGACCTATTAAAAAAATATCCGACGACCCGATTGGCGAAGCGGTAGTGAGGCTGCCTTACGTTCTTAGGATCCCGGGTTCGAATCCCGGTCGGAGCAAATGTTTGACATGAGATATGAGCATGGACATTTGTTTTAGAGTCATGGATGTTTTTATGTATAATAAGTATGTATTTAGAAACAAAAAATATCTATGTAGTATATCAACTATCTGCTGTCCACGACATAAGCCTCGTTGTTTAGCGTGGCACTAGATGGCGCTGTGTGTAATGTCCAGCGATATTTATTCGTTTATTTATCAAACATGTTTTTCTTAACACCTCTGGCCACCCCTTTGGTAAAACAGGTGTAATATTATGTATTTCATAAAGTTAACTTGATTTTACATAGGATAAAAACTGTAAGGTGACTTTGCAAAATGTCAATGTTATCAATTTCATGATACTCTGTGTGTTCATCACTCAATAATTTTTAAAGCATAACATTATTGAATAAGCTCACTGTTGGTACTGTTATCATAGCATACAAAACTATACCTTACCGGTTTATTCATGGCTGTGGAGCTATTATTATCACAGATTACTTCTTAATATTATTGACAAACACCACAATATTTTGCTAGAGCACTGAGCTCGGAACTCGCGTCTGCCTATCATCCAATAATAGCTATCGTCTAATTTTAGACACTAGTGCGGCAGGGGGGCGTCCGGCCGGCTGGCACGCTCGCGTAGTGCATCGGCCACCAACATGTCGTATTTACGCGATTTGTCTATTGACGAAATACCACTCTGTGTGCTTGAATGTGAACAGTGTATGGCATAAACCATTTCATAAATTCTGTAAAAACTGTTTTTACTAAATAGTTATTGTAGAAAACTATGTACTTCCTAACAATAGCTTCCTGGTAGTGTCCTAATTTTCAAACTGAACCATAATATGTTCACTTTAGAATCTCAGTTTAAATTTAATTTATTGAAATACATACGTTTTATTTAGAATACTGTATAATTTTTAGACATATGTAACGCGGAGGCTGCGCCTGAGGAGTTGTATGATTCACCGGCGCTGGGGTCGCCCCGGGCGGCTCCACCGGCCGGCAGACCCTCACCCATACACGTCGCTGAAGACATCGGCGTCGGGTCACTGGTGGAAGTCGCTACAGACGTCGACCAACATTACTATGGCGTAGTCAGATGGATAGGAGTTATTGATGGTAAGTGACAAGATTAGCATAGTAGCTTTACCATGACTTCGAATAAGGCCGCAAGAGCTCACTGGTGGATCATTGTAAAATTGTGATTCTGCGCGCCGTAGTTGTGCTGCACCACTAGCTTACAACTCGTTAAATGATGTCAGATATAGTTATTGATTGCTGATAGGTGTTTGGGAGTGGTGGTGGAATGATAAGTGACGGAAGATTTATTAGAATTGCGATAATGTAGTTTAGAGCTACCTCGATGATTTCAGCACAAAATCTCATAAAAAAGCTCACAACATGCCAATCCTTGATCAGTCTTCACATGCCATCAATTCAAATCATGTGCCATGTAAGGAACAGCCCTCACAACCCACATGCCGTTGTGGGAATGTTGTGTAGGTACATACTGTAAATGTAATGTTTAGTGTAATATGTTATCGCAGACACAGCGACAGCCGGCGTGGAGCTCGAGCAGAGCGTGTGCGGGCTGGGCGACGGGTCGCGCGGCGGCGCGCGCCTGTTCTCGTGCGCGGCCGGGCGCGCGCTGTTCGTGCCGCTGCCGCTGTGCCGCCGCGACGCGCGCTTCCGCGACACGCCGCCGCCCGACACCGGCGACATGCACGACGCCGACCACTTCGACCAGGTACGACATGATGCCGCTGTGCCTACCTGCCGCGCGCCTGTTCTCGTGCGCGGCCGGGCGCGCGCTGTTCGTGCCGCTGCCGCTGTGCCGCCGCGACGCGCGCTTCCGCGACACGCCGCCGCCCGACACCGGCGACATGCACGACGCCGACCACTTCGACCAGGTACGACATGATGCCGCTGTGCCTACCTGCCGCGCGCCTGTTCTCGTGCGCGGCCGGGCGCGCGCTGTTCGTGCCGCTGCCGCTGTGCCGCCGCGACGCGCGCTTCCGCGACACGCCGCCGCCCGACACCGGCGACATGCACGACGCCGACCACTTCGACCAGGTACGACATGATGCCGCTGTGCCTACCTGCCGCGCGCCTGTTCTCGTGCGCGGCCGGGCGCGCGCTGTTCGTGCCGCTGCCGCTGTGCCGCCGCGACGCGCGCTTCCGCGACACGCCGCCGCCCGACACCGGCGACATGCACGACGCCGACCACTTCGACCAGGTACGACATGATGCCGCTGTGCCTACCTGCCGCGCGCCTGTTCTCGTGCGCGGCCGGGCGCGCGCTGTTCGTGCCGCTGCCGCTGTGCCGCCGCGACGCGCGCTTCCGCGACACGCCGCCGCCCGACACCGGCGACATGCACGACGCCGACCACTTCGACCAGGTACGACATGATGCCGCTGTGCCTACCTGCCGCGCGCCTGTTCTCGTGCGCGGCCGGGCGCGCGCTGTTCGTGCCGCTGCCGCTGTGCCGCCGCGACGCGCGCTTCCGCGACACGCCGCCGCCCGACACCGGCGACATGCACGACGCCGACCACTTCGACCAGGTACGACATGATGCCGCTGTGCCTACCTGCCGCGCGCCTGTTCTCGTGCGCGGCCGGGCGCGCGCTGTTCGTGCCGCTGCCGCTGTGCCGCCGCGACGCGCGCTTCCGCGACACGCCGCCGCCCGACACCGGCGACATGCACGACGCCGACCACTTCGACCAGGTACGACATGATGCCGCTGTGCCTACCTGCCGCGCGCCTGTTCTCGTGCGCGGCCGGGCGCGCGCTGTTCGTGCCGCTGCCGCTGTGCCGCCGCGACGCGCGCTTCCGCGACACGCCGCCGCCCGACACCGGCGACATGCACGACGCCGACCACTTCGACCAGGTACGACATGATGCCGCTGTGCCTACCTGCCGCGCGCCTGTTCTCGTGCGCGGCCGGGCGCGCGCTGTTCGTGCCGCTGCCGCTGTGCCGCCGCGACGCGCGCTTCCGCGACACGCCGCCGCCCGACACCGGCGACATGCACGACGCCGACCACTTCGACCAGGTACGACATGATGCCGCTGTGCCTACCTGCCGCGCGCCTGTTCTCGTGCGCGGCCGGGCGCGCGCTGTTCGTGCCGCTGCCGCTGTGCCGCCGCGACGCGCGCTTCCGCGACACGCCGCCGCCCGACACCGGCGACATGCACGACGCCGACCACTTCGACCAGGTACGACATGATGCCGCTGTGCCTACCTGCCGCGCGCCTGTTCTCGTGCGCGGCCGGGCGCGCGCTGTTCGTGCCGCTGCCGCTGTGCCGCCGCGACGCGCGCTTCCGCGACACGCCGCCGCCCGACACCGGCGACATGCACGACGCCGACCACTTCGACCAGGTACGACATGATGCCGCTGTGCCTACCTGCCGCGCGCCTGTTCTCGTGCGCGGCCGGGCGCGCGCTGTTCGTGCCGCTGCCGCTGTGCCGCCGCGACGCGCGCTTCCGCGACACGCCGCCGCCCGACACCGGCGACATGCACGACGCCGACCACTTCGACCAGGTACGACATGATGCCGCTGTGCCTACCTGCCGCGCGCCTGTTCTCGTGCGCGGCCGGGCGCGCGCTGTTCGTGCCGCTGCCGCTGTGCCGCCGCGACGCGCGCTTCCGCGACACGCCGCCGCCCGACACCGGCGACATGCACGACGCCGACCACTTCGACCAGGTACGACATGATGCCGCTGTGCCTACCTGCCGCGCGCCTGTTCTCGTGCGCGGCCGGGCGCGCGCTGTTCGTGCCGCTGCCGCTGTGCCGCCGCGACGCGCGCTTCCGCGACACGCCGCCGCCCGACACCGGCGACATGCACGACGCCGACCACTTCGACCAGGTACGACATGATGCCGCTGTGCCTACCTGCCGCGCGCCTGTTCTCGTGCGCGGCCGGGCGCGCGCTGTTCGTGCCGCTGCCGCTGTGCCGCCGCGACGCGCGCTTCCGCGACACGCCGCCGCCCGACACCGGCGACATGCACGACGCCGACCACTTCGACCAGGTACGACATGATGCCGCTGTGCCTACCTGCCGCGCGCCTGTTCTCGTGCGCGGCCGGGCGCGCGCTGTTCGTGCCGCTGCCGCTGTGCCGCCGCGACGCGCGCTTCCGCGACACGCCGCCGCCCGACACCGGCGACATGCACGACGCCGACCACTTCGACCAGGTACGACATGATGCCGCTGTGCCTACCTGCCGCGCGCCTGTTCTCGTGCGCGGCCGGGCGCGCGCTGTTCGTGCCGCTGCCGCTGTGCCGCCGCGACGCGCGCTTCTGCGACACGCCGCCGCCCGACACCGGCGACATGCACGACGCCGACCACTTCGACCAGGTACGACATGATGCCGCTGTGCCTACCTGCCGCGCGCCTGTTCTCGTGCGCGGCCGGGCGCGCGCTGTTCGTGCCGCTGCCGCTGTGCCGACGCGACGCGCGCTTCCGCGACACGCCGCCGCCCGACACCGGCGACATGCACGACGCCGACCACTTCGACCAGGTACGACATGATGCCGCTGTGCCTACCTGCCGCGCGCCTGTTCTCGTGCGCGACCGGGCGCGCGCTGTTCGTGCCGCTGCCGCTGTGCCGCCGCGACGCGCGCTTCCGCGACACGCCGCCGCCCGACACCGGCGACATGCACGACGCCGACCACTTCGACCAGGTACGACATGATGCCGCTGTGCCTACCTGCCGCGCGCCTGTACTCGTGCGCGGCCGGGCGCGCGCTGTTCGTGCCGCTGCCGCTGTGCCGACGCGACGCGCGCTTCCGCGACACGCCGCCGCCCGACACCGGCGACATGCACGACGCCGACCACTTCGACCAGGTACGACATGATGCCGCTGTGCCTACCTGCCGCGCGCCTGTTCTCGTGCGCGGCCGGGCGCGCGCTGTTCGTGCCGCTGCCGCTGTGCCGACGCGACGCGCGCTTCCGCGACACGCCGCCGCCCGACACCGGCGACATGCACGACGCCGACCACTTCGACCAGGTACGACATGATGCCGCTGTGCCTACCTGCCGCGCGCCTGTTCTCGTGCGCGGCCGGGCGCGCGCTGTTCGTGCCGCTGCCGCTGTGCCGACGCGACGCGCGCTTCCGCGACACGCCGCCGCCCGACACCGGCGACATGCACGACGCCGACCACTTCGACCAGGTACGACATGATGCCGCTGTGCCTACCTGCCGCGCGCCTGTTCTCGTGCGCGGCCGGGCGCGCGCTGTTCGTGCCGCTGCCGCTGTGCCGCCGCGACGCGCGCTTCCGCGACACGCCGCCGCCCGACACCGGCGACATGCACGACGCCGACCACTTCGACCAGGTACGACATGATGCCGCTGTGCCTACCTGCCGCGCGCCTGTTCTCGTGCGCGGCCGGGCGCGCGCTGTTCGTGCCGCTGCCGCTGTGCCGACGCGACGCGCGCTTCCGCGACACGCCGCCGCCCGGCACCGGCGACATGCACGACGCCGACCTCTTCGACCAGGTACGACATGATGCTAGTGTGCCTACCTGCTTTCGTTGAACCCTACAGAAAACTAACAAATACTTCTTTTCGCTATTAGTCGGTTAAAGAATCCCAAAATCCCTACAATCTACACCGATGGAATAGCAGCAAGTTATCACACAATACGAGGCTAAGGATTGCTTGAATTACGGAAAAACATAGAATGTCTATACCGGCTGTGGCGTAACTTAATACAATATGTTTCAGCCGGACTGCCCCGTGGTCCCCGGTGTGGTGGCGCCGCTAAGCTCGCTCGGCGAGCTGGCCGGCAAGAACCGCGGCATTCAAGGACATCACAACTCCTGTTATCTGGATGCCACACTGTTTGCCATGTTCACCTTCACAAGCGTGTTCGACGCCCTATTGTATCGTCCGCCTGAGCCTGAGGTAAAATATTCTGATCAGGAGAGAATCCGACGCATTACATTATAGCTTTGTTTGATGCTGAAAACAAAAAACACTTAATTTTTTGTGTTATATTTGTGTGTTTAACAGGACTCTCCGCATTATTCCGAAGTTCAGCGAGTTCTTAGAGAAGAGATTGTGAACCCGCTGAGAAAGCATGGTTATGTGCGCGCTGACAGAGTCATGAAGTTACGTACTCTGCTTGAAAGACTTTCTGACGTGCCTGGCTTGACATCCGAAGAAAAGGTATAAGTCACTGCTAGTAAAAAGGTTTTGACGCATTAATATGTAAACTGCAGGATGTGTATCATACACGCATGTTTCCAAACATAAATATATTATGTATTTATTTTTGTGTAGCCATTCCTTCCTAAGCTCTCGATGTTGTTCTTCACCAATTCATGAATCTAAATGGGTTGAACGCCCAAAACCGTCCCCCTGCCCTGGTGGATCTATTTATTTTTCTACCGCCAACAAAAATTTGCGATAAGAAACGAACCAAAATGTTTAATTACTACTCATAATATTTCAGGATCCAGAAGAATTTTTAAATGGTTTAGTAGCACAGTTACTGCGAGCTGAGCCTTTTCTGAAGTTATCTTCGGGACAGGAGGCGTACTGCTATCAACTGTTTGTAGAGAAAGATGAACATGTTTCGTTACCCACCGTACAGCAACTTTTGGAACAGTCGTTTACTACATCAGGCGTCAAATTAAGTGAGGTAAGATTTTAACTATTAATAATCAAGATAAACCTATAATATAAAGAAACAACTAGCGACCCGCTCCGGCTTTGCACGGGTGCAATGTAGCATAATATACATTATAAACCTTCCTCTTGAATCACTCTATTTATTGCTGAAAACTGCATTAAAATCAGTTGCGTAGTTTAAAAGATCTAAGCGTACAAACAGCGGGAGTGACTTTGTTTTGTATTATGTAAAGGTAATATATAAAAACAGAGCAGTCTTTGGGACTGCCGATAGAAGTGAAAACAAAAAGTACACAGACCCTCCCCCCAGTCGTAGCACTGGTTATGCCCCGCGCATGCCTATGTGGTGCTACGCCGTAGCGGATGCTACGAGTGCTACGAAGCGTCACCGCACGTTACGTTACGTGACAATGAGTTCAATGTTTTTCCTTCAAAAAGTGCTCAACGCGCCTAAAGAAGTTTTCACTTAAAAAACAAGCTACACTATTGTTACAGGTTCCAGCAGCTTTCATCATTCAAATGCCAAGGTTCGGCAAGCAATACAAGTTATACCAAAGAGTATTACCATCTCCACTTTTGGACGTCACTGATTTAATAGAGGGCTGTGAGTATTGGGATTGAACACTTAATAATCAGATTAGTTTGAATCATCGTTTTCAATCTGCCTTCCATTTGTAATGTGTAATTTAAGGCGGTACCCCGAGCAAAATTAGCAACTCTATTTGTGGTGGTTCAAACTTCGCTTGAAAAACTGTTAGAATAAAGTTCTAATCAGCTTGCACTACGAATTGGTCGTTACGTTCGTCACTGCAGGCCGAATTGTGAGAAATGAGTGGTTTTTATTCTTTATAAAATCAAACTTACGTCTTTTGGAAAAAATAAAACGACAATTATGTTCATTATTAAATTGCCTATCCATTAGTATAAGTAGCAAATCAAAATAATGGTTACTTTACGAGGAGTAGCATTTTATAAATCATTATTTCTCATTTCTATGGTTTCGTTGTGAGGGGATTTATTAAACATTAAGCAACTTAAAAAAAAAAAATGAAACGACAATTTTGGAGTCAAGGATATGTAGTAATTTAATGTATTTTTTATTAGTTGGTATTTCTTTTGGATAAAGAGGAGTAGGCTCCGAAAAACTGCTCGCTCAAGGTCATTTGCTCGGGGAGCCGCCTTAAAGTAAATGGTTATCCAGATATAAATGGATTCCCGTATTTATGAAATTATCAGCTACCATGTTCAAAGGCTTCATAAAAATAATTATTTGCAGTAGGAAGGAAGGAAATAGGGGGGTATATACGAAGTTTGTTAATAAAAAAAATCGGAGCTGTCTTTGGGGACTGCCGATAGAACTGAAAACAAAAAGTACACAGACCCCCCCCCAGTCGTAGCACTGCGGGGCATACTCCGCGCATGCCTATGTGGTGCTACGAAAAAAAATAATGATGTCTTGGGGCGTGCGTTGCGCCGATTGGCTCTCTAGTCGTATAACATGCGCAGATATCCCCTCCACGTTTCGTTCAGCGCTAGACTTACGTGCCGCGACCTGTACGTGACGATGAGTTCAATGTTTTTCCTTCACCCAAAAAGCGCTCAACGCGCTTAAGGTGGATGCTCAAGGGTAGCCCGCGAAATTCAAATTTTCTTACGTTTTTTGCAATTTGCAGGCCAGTGCTAGGTTGTATGTTGATTAAAATATTGTTTGCGACTGTAAGACGTATGTAGTAACACAATTATAATCATCAAAATCATCAATACAACCCTCCAAGTTCATAATGGTGCAAGAATGATTTTGACCTTGGAAAAGTAATTTTGACACCAATATGAACTTTGAGGGTTGTATTGATGAGTTTGATGAATATAATTCTGTAACTACATACGTCTTACAGTCGCAAACAAAATTTTAATCAACATACAACCTAGCACTGGCCTGCAAATTGCAAAAAACGTAAGAAAATTTGAATTTCGCGGGCTACGCTTGAGCATCCACCTTAAAGAAGTTTTCACTTCAAAAATGCATTGATTGTGATATACAGCAGTAAAATCCGTGGACAAGTGATAGCACGTGGCAGTATTTATAGGGTTCCGTTGCGAAATGGGAAAAAAACGGAACCGGAAAACGCCGAATAAAAAAAAAGTGATTATTGAACACAAAAATTGAAAAATAACTTTAGCTTCAGAAGCCGGTGACAAAAACACCAAATCGATCAAACAAAGGTCAAGCTTCGAAGTCGGTGAAGAGAATGTAAGAGCGAGCGAAACGAGATCACTGTGAACTTAGCATCTCAAGTATTAGCAATTAGCATCCCAACAAATAACTTGTGTTCTGCTTGCATCCAGCATAGTTCCACAGTTCCTGATAGTTCATAACAATTGTTCAATTAATTTGCCCTAAAAAATTCAATTTTGAAAATGAGATGCCAACTTCACATATATGACATCGCAGCATCTCATCATGTTAAAGGTTTTTCAGAATGGAGGAGTTGTTTTAAAACATAGTTTTATACCTCCTGATTGATTGTAACAATAGTTCTGTTGCTTTACCGTAAAAAAAGCAATTTTGAAAATGAGATGCTAACTTCCTATATGACGTCATAGCATCTCACAGTATTTTCAGTGTTTTAACACCGAGGAGTTGTATTAAGCATAGTTCTATACACCCTGATTGATTTTAAGCATAGTTCCGTCAATTTGCCGCTAAAGTCGCGACCCCACCGCGATTTCAAACGTATACAAATATGGTTACCGTTAACTGACACTTCTGTCCAGCATCTCAACTTTTTCATTACCAATGCTATAAATACGCCTACTACTGCTGTAGGACACACCATACTTACAAGTTTTAGCGAAAAACAAAAAAACCAAAAAAAAAAAATGGTGACCGTTTACTGACAGTTCTGACCAGCATCTCAGCTGTTTTCATTACCAATGTTATAAATACGCCTACTACTGCGGTATAACGCTTTCAGGACACCACACTACACCACCTTTGATCCTTTGATTGATTTAGTGTTTTTGTCACCGACTTATGAAGCTAGTTATTTTTCACTTTTTTCTTGTTCTTTTTGTTTTTTTTTCTGAAGTCGGTTTTATTTTTTGCAAAAAAAATATATTTCTCATTTAGTTGTAATATCCTATACAAATATTTGCTATGCATTTATTTTACATTGTTAACAATACATGTCATGGTAATAGGCTTATCCCCAATAAATGGAACATACCTAAACTGTCGAAATTTGGGTGTATTGTACACATCTGCGTACCCCTCAGAGCATACAGGTGTGATGTTACGTCATGATGTTGTGTTAACAGTAAACATCCAAGCGATTGCAGCAATCAAGACTGATTTACCGTCTATTTTTAAGAGTTCCATTGTATATTTCCGAAGATCAGCATGAGATCTTCATCAAATTTAAACGGGACCACCTGAGGAGAATACTCTTTTAAATAAAAAAAGATTTTTAAGAATCGCTCCACAAATGGGGGAAAAAATCGTGGAACATACTAGAAACGAGTGTGCTTTACCCACACGACTGAAGTAAAAAATGTTTAAGAAAAAACTTTTGCAAAAAATAAAACCGACTTCAAAAACACAAGAAAGTGAAAAATAACTTTAGCTTCAGAAGTCACACTTTAGTTTTTTTTTGTCACCGACTTCTGAAGCTAAAGTTATTGTTCTTTTTTTGTGGTTTTTGAAGTCGGTTTTATTTGTTTGCAAAAAAGTATTTTTATTTTTCCATTTTTAGTTGTGATATCCTATACAAATATTTGCTATGCATTTATTTTACATTGTTAACAATACATGTCATGGTGATAGAAAACCAAATAAATGGAACATACCTAAACTGTCGAAATTTGGGTGTATTGTACACATCTGCGTACCCCTCAGAACATACAGGTGTGATGTTACGTCATGATGTTGTGTTAACAGTAAACGAAGTCGGTGACTTCTGTGTGTTTGATTCACTTTCTTTGCCACCGACTTCTGAAGCTAAAGTTGTGTTTTTGAAGTCAGTTTTATTTTTTGCAAAAAAGGATTTTTATTTTTCCATTTTTATTTGTAATATCCTCTACAAATATTGGCTATACATTTATTTTAACATAACATCACACCTGTAAACCCCGAAGAGTTGGGCTGAGGTGTACCCAATAGTACCTACACCCACAAGTTATGTTTAAGTCCCATGTAATAAGGGGCGAGCGCTGGCGCAAATCCAGACTCCGTGGCTGCTACTGAGAAATTCCTGATGGAAAAACCCAATAACACTTTGCCCGACCCGGGAACCGAACCCAGGACCTCATGTTGAGTAGTTGCCACCACTAGATAACGAGGTCGTCATTTATTTCATATTGTTAACAATACATGTCATGGTAATAGGCTTATCCCCAATAAAATGGAACCTAACTGTCGAAATGTGGGTGTACTGTACACATCTGCATACCCCCTCAGAGCATACAGGCGTGATGATATGTTATAATGTTGTGAAAATAACAAACATTCAAGCGATTCTAGCAATCACGACCGATTTGCTGTCTATAAGTGAAGAGTTCCATTGTATGTTACCGAAGATCAGCATCAGATCGTCACCAAATTTAAACGGGACCACCAAGTAATTTTCTTCCAAACAAAAAAAGGATCATGGAAATCTGTTTAAATTCAGACGAATTGATAACCTCCTCCTTTTGGAAGTCGGTGAATGAAAACTGCTGGGCCAAACTACGTTAAATTTTTCATGGGACCAAATGGCAATTATTCCGCATCAAACTAAAGAAGAATCACGTAAATCGGATTATAAAGCTCAGCGTAATCGGTGTACGTACATACATTAAAAAAAAATTGAGAACCAAACTTGAGAACAAAACCGTTATTTAACCGACTTCAAAAAGGAGGACCTTTTTGAAGTCGGTTAAAAAACGGTTTTGTTCTTGGTTGATGGCACTAGGCTCCCCCCCCTATTGTCATAGTCATCTGCTAACCTAACCCTTGGAGGATTACTAGGCGTGATGTTATGTTATGAAACAAAGGAAGATTTTGTATGACCGGCCTAACTTCCGCCATTTTAATTTATTTTCAATTCATTCCTAACACCATCCATTCTTAACACCTACATTAATCGATAGCTGGTATCAATACAAACAAGTTTTGGACGCAAAATGTTCTAAAGTGTGACGTTTCTGAAGTATTTT
The DNA here is from genome assembly GCA_905147715.2 of Xestia xanthographa. Taxonomy (NCBI): domain Eukaryota; kingdom Metazoa; phylum Arthropoda; class Insecta; order Lepidoptera; family Noctuidae; genus Xestia; species Xestia xanthographa. The sequence continues at coordinate 10,068,819 of LR990655.1, forward strand.
TATGCTATCAAAGTTAGCATCTATTCACTGTTGATGACATCAATACTCCTTTGATTTGATCAGACACGCATAAAACGTGACATATTAATGTCAACAACATGAGACAAATTAATATCACAGTAGTATTATGATACAGTATTCCGACTTCATAGAAACGGACGAAACGCGAGCTATACCTACGCGCCTCGATCTAAGGGTGCACTTGGGGCGCAGACAGTCACGGCTGTACCTCTTGTATCTATGGCTGTACCGCAGTGTCGAACGGACGGTGTGTTGTTTTTTTAACAATAACCGCGCGATTTTTTCTCTAAAAATCAGTTAATATGACGAGTAGGAAATATTGTGCTGTTTTTGGTTGTATGAATTCGTCAATATCGCATCCAGACATAAGTTTTTTTTTAAATTACCTGGAAACTCTGAAAGGTAAGACTATAAAATAATTTTACTTACTAGTAGGTAGGTACATAATGTGTGTCTTTTTAATGGATAAGTATTTCCTTTTATCTCACGAAAAAAAAGGTGTTTGGATTAATAAATAAAGCGAATAGAGTAACGGAAAGTTATTGAGACGAGTGAAATAGGTAGTTATATGCGGTTCTGAATGAATCATGATACGGTAGGTACCTACCTACTTACGCTTGTGTTAAAACTTCGGTGCCTATACTTTAAAATTTAACAATAAAGCATTTCGTACGACTCAGTCGAGGCGCAAATATTTTTCGGTCGCAAATTTATAAGCCCGATTTGTTTTTCGAACAAAAACATGTTTTTTAAATTAAATCTACCAATAAAAAAACAACACGCATTTTTATTGAACACTTCCTATTCAATATACAAAGTATTTAATTTATTTATATAAAAAGGATATTTACAATCACAAAACTAAATAGAAACAGAAAGTAGGCAAATGTAATTAAAATGCTGGAGACGGGCAGCCCTAACGCATGTTTACGTACCGCGCGGCTGTAGGCATTTATTTCTATCATGCGGCCGAGTTACACTACTGTATCATAATATTACCGTGTTAATATTCTTAAGTGTCACATTTCCGAAATGAAGGGAGTAAACAACCTCATCACGAAGCCGTCAACCAAGCATTCAGTACATCAAACTAAGTAACTTTACGCAAAACTTATTGCTGAGAAACGACTTTTATTTTTGGGGTGAAAAATCACGTTTTGTGGTAGAACTCAATGTAACGCACTCAAAACATTGTGCTGATGCATGGATTGAATAGTATGGGGGTCGTGGAGGTGTGTAAAGTAAAATCTTACATTAAAACTTGTCAAAAAGTTGGAACTTTGATCCCCAATATCTCCGTAACTAGAAGGTTCTCAGGTATGGTGTAGAACAAAAAAATGATCGAAATGACGGGGAGAACAAGTGCCTTTCGGCTTCGTTAAAAGGTTTTTTTACACCCTTTATGTGACACTTTAGAACTTAACTTTAATTTTTTTTGTCTCATACAAAACTTGTTTTTATTGATACCAGTTATCATATTGTTTGGTGCTACGGCACACTACGTGCACGAGTTCGACTCGCACTTGGCTGGTTTTGTTTTATTTTCGCCTACGTCTATGTCCTGAAAGGAATTAGTCAAATAACAAGTCACTCTCTAAAAGGAACTCAAAATTTCATGCTTCTAGACCTAGACCCAGCAGTTGAGTTCGAGCGTTGTCTAACAGTGAAAGAATTGATATTTTGTGACAGTGCCTCGTCAGTGCACGGTGTGTGGGTCGCTGGCGCGCTGGGAGTGCGCGGCGTGCGCCGGCGCGGCGCTGGAGGCGGGCGCACTGTGCGACAGCTGTCGCCGCATCGCGCACGCAACGCGCCCGCACCACAAGGTATAGTTCGGTTCAAACTTAATGGCGGCCCGGAAGTTAGCTGCAAGAGACGGTCTGCACATTATACAAACAAAACGATGCGTCATCTGCGCCCCGTTGATACCCAAAATTGTTGTCTGCGCAGCTTTACATTAGATGTTCCGAATCGCCATTTATACGTAGTTTAAAGCGTTATTCATGCGTAGTCCTTCCGTCACTCGCAGCTATCCTCCGAGCCGCCAATAAGTTTGAACCAAATCATACTGTGGAACTAACTAGAAAGCTAAAGTCTATCCCTGAAGATCAGCTAAAATGTTTTATATGTGAGTAACTTCATCAGCACCCGTTTATTATTTACATCTCATGCAACAGCCAGCAATAAGCTCCGATTTTGTTGAAAGTTTTAGAGTACATAGTATCCAAAATTGTACTATCTTGTACCATTTTGTCCCTCCTCCCCCAGTCCTCCATAGATAACGGCAGTACCTCTATAGTTTCGTCTAAAAATGACCTTTTTTTTGAAAAACAAGCATATTTGCCGTAGTGCCGTCTGTGGTGTGAGACCGGAACACAGCAACACAGCAAGGAAGGCTGGTCAAAGCTGATTGTAGATAGCGCGTCCATAGCTTCGACCCAATCTGACCAATGAGGTCGGTCAAACTATTTTAAAATATTAAATCACATTGACAGGTTTTCAACCAATGAGACGATGTTTGGTTCAAGCGATGCTAGCGCCATTAGTTCCACAGTTGCCATTCCCATTGTATTCCCACGAATATAAAGAACAACTTTTGTGTATTATGCTCCTAGCATCGCTATAGGTCGAGGTCTGCATCCCTATAGGCCGGGGTGTAGTAGGCAATAATTACTTTACTCTTTTTTTTTTCAGGCTACACCACTCACTGTATGCGAGGAGTTTGCCAACATTCTGGAGTCCTGCCCTGTTCCACGAGTGTACATGGAACTGTTTGCGGTCCTGTGTATTGAGACTAGTCACTACGTGGCCTTTGTGAAAGCTGGGGTCGGCCATGACGCGCCCTGGTGTTTCTTTGATTCGATGGCTGATAGAAAAGGTACGATCACTCGTTACATAATTATTTATCATTCGTTATTTAGGGAGTGTCCACACTAAACTTATCGTCCATGCTATAAAAGTAATTTGCCTCATTTCGGTGCGGACAACGCGATCACGCGACACGACACCTCATTCTTACTTTGTTGTTGTTGCAATTGACTATTTGAAAATGCATGCACTAAGGAAGGTTGCGCTAGTCTCACTATACTACAGGCCACACCGCAAGCTAGCGGACCGGGCGAGGTTTCACCTCTTTTCGTATTATACTTTAGTTCACACTGCAAACTACCGCAAGTGCCGAATAAAGTATGAAAAGAGGCTCGCCCGGCCGCTCGCTGGCGCTGTGGCCTGCGCTTTATACGTGCTCGAGTGCAATATGCAAGGTCGAGGTGCTGTTGGTGTTGGTACAAACAAAATAGCGTTCGTTTCGGTTAAGGCCACGTGACAAAATATAGCCGTGTTCAAGTGTAGTAATGATGAGTGGTGCTGGTGTGTGTTCAGGCGAGCGCAACGGCTACAACATCCCGGAGATCGTGTGCATCGCGGAGCTGGGCGCGTGGCTGGGCGACGAGGCCGCGCGCCTGCCCGACCGCGCACTGCCGCGCCGCCTGCTGTCCGACGCCTACATGTGCTTCTACCGCAGCCCCGACGTCGCCATGTACCGATAGCGAGACTGATACAGTCACACCTGCAGGAAATTACGTCGAAGAAATGTACCTACGCTTTGACGTATTCGTTTGCTATGACTATGACACACCATGTCGAAAATCCACCCGACTGATGTTTACGCCTACGCTGAAATGTCTTCGGTTAATATGTAAATTTTCGTCTGCTGTGCAGCTAGTTAGTTAAAAAGCAATGTAAGAGGAACTTTCTCTACCTAATATCGGCAGGTCTGTCAAAACATCAAAAGTAGCTACTAAATATAATTTATGCGCTGTACTAAATAAATAAATAAATTATTTAAGTGTGTAAATTTCCAAAAAATATCGTAATATAAAAAAACAGCCCCGAAGTTAGGGTATTCGTAAAAACGAAAGCCACTTCAAACTCAGTTGTCATCAATTTGTTGTCCACTATGCTTACATAATCGCAATATTATAAGAATCGATACGAAAGCGTCTGTCAAAATGAGTTACGGTGACTATCAGCCACGATGGGCACCGATGACGTCATATTTGATCGCGACTGGTACGAAATACATAATACGAAACTAACCTTTTGACAGCAGTTACCATCATTTCGAGCTGTCAACAGAGATACGTAATAGGCCTGCTGTTCCGAATTAGGTACCGTGAGCGCGATATCGATGTCCCTTGAATCGTGAAATGAAAACAATGAAAACATAAGATCAAGCCCATTAGGATCCAGCGAAATGCCTGGTTCACTGGTTCATCAACACCGCACCGACCGCACCAACGAAAAAAAAAGTGCTACATATTTAAAACTGGATAAAAGGTACAAATTCAAAGAAAATTCCTTGGAATAAGATAAGAGAAGTAAAAGTGCAAAGGAATAATCCGGATATTACCTAATGAATTAAAGTACGAATTTTTTTTTTAATAAATTATAGAAAACTAAACTGTGGCAATAATTTGAAACTGGCTAGAGGGAGAAAAAATAACTACTACAAGAGAAGGTGAACAATAATCCTATTCCTATCACTGAAGTGAAATATAGAGACTTGATTACGATGATTATCCCAAAAAAGTATCATACATTCTATAATAACCTTAAGCATAGTAAGGAAGAACAAAGTGACAAAGAAGTTTGTTAAATTTATTTATACCGTCTTTTTTTCTATAAATTTTAATTTTTTATTTAACTATTGAGAAAACATTAATAGTATTTGATGATCATTCAATATTACTATAAAAGTTTTTTTTATTTAATAATTAGGTAGATAGATGAGACACATACTTTAAATAATGCTGTGGTGATTATTAAATATTACTAATTAGTTAGTTAAATAATTAAGCTGAGGCTCGTGCTTAAATAAAAAAAAATAAAAATCTTAGAAAACTGTGATGTTTAATGTTTCGTTCCTGCTTCAATGAGGCTACAAGTACCTATTGTTTAGATGCTAAGAAGATGATTAATTAACAATAAATAATTTTCAATTATAAACCTTTTTTAATTAATAAAACACAGTCCCAATAATTTTATATAAGGACATGTCTTCATTTACATTGCAAGAAATATAGTCCTACCCTGAATGAATGAAACCGCGTATAAAGCGATATGTCTTCATTGATGTATTTTTTATATCCATGGGTGGCGATTTTAGGATGTTTAACATATCCGTTTGAAAACAATAACATAATTCTACGTTTTCATAAAACATTTTATTTAAATTCTATTTTATAAACTGTTTTCTTCTTTCCTGCGTATAAAAAGGTATCTTAGACATGTCTGACATACTTTTATTTTAATATCAGCGTAAAAACAGTTATCTATCAGTTTTTCTAAGAAAATCTAAAAAAAGAAAATATGTTTATATACCATTTTATAGTTCTTAAAGCTAATAAAACATTATAGAAAAAAAATATTTATAATTGTACATAGAATTATTTCTAGAGCGCTTTGAACATAAAAAACGCTCTCCTGTAAACCTCGGTTTTTGACATGTCGTTAAGGGACCGTCGATTTCATTGATGATTTGATTATAACTCCGCAAATCCATTATTTGCTACGATCGCGAATCATATTTTGTTCAACATACAACCTGACACTGACATATTAATTTTCTTTTCTTAACATATAATTATATCGACATGGAATATAGAACCGTAATTACAATTTGAAGGGTTTGAAAACACTTAACACTCCTTTAAAAATATTTGGGTTCCGAAATTTGATAGCTCTTTTGTTTTCATTTTAGAATGAGAAATCGCGTGAATCGAGTAGAGGAGGATAGTACTTTTAGAAGAGACGCCGTGCAGGGTCCTAGTGGAAAGACTGATTCAATAAAATTGATTGTTTTAGTTACAACTAGCTGTGCCCGCGGCTTCGCTCACGTCAGCGCGTATTCTTTTGGCATTATCAGGGAACATTACATGAGAACGTGAAGTCGTAGTATATTCCTGACATCTTCTACAAAACAACATACTAATAAACTGACTTACTGTTAATTTTAATTAAAACTTGTTAGTAAGTACTTCTTTTTTTAAATACCTACTAAAGGAACTAGGTAGTAAATTTTTGAGAGGAATCAATTTAGATGGCCATCGACACGGAAGAAGTTTATGAACAAAGCAAATAGATGCAATTCATGATATATCATAGATACACACACCTACACAGAGTAGGTATCCTTAAAAAAAATCTTTCAACTCTGAGAGCATAATCAGTCGATCAAAAGTAAGAATATGAAAAAACCTCGTTACTGAAAAATACTGTTAACGCTTGAATTTAATGTATTTAGTAGTTAAGGAACCAGAAAGAGTATGCGCTTCGAAATCAAGATTATCATGTTTATCAACCTACCTACCTACTAAATATCTAGTTTTAAAAAATGACGTGTAAAAGTGTTTGTAAAAACCAACTTGCAAAATAAACATCATTTATAATAAAAAGTATAATAATATAGTATATTATGAATTATGATGCAAGTAAGTTGCAAGTACGAGGCTGTGAGTTGCAGCCCGAGCCGCAGGCGAGGGCGTAAATCAGCCGAATGTCTAGTGAGCAAGTTGCTCACGAGTTTCATACGCACTTTTTCAACACACTTGCGAGGAAAAAACAAACATGCAGCAACAAATGCGATACAAACAAAATATGAAAATTATGGGAAATGGCGCGCAAGTTTTTTTTTTGCACTCGCCAAATGTAAGGTGATACTTAAAGCCATAAATCCTACTTCGAAATTATAATTTTAGTGATAAAATACAAATACATTTCACCTATAACAAATTATTGTAAATTATAAATAATTTGATATTAATAAATGTTTTTCCGTCTTAATTATGGACACATTAATTATTTATTCCAAAAACGTAAATGGGTTTTCAGCGACATAAAACCTCTTTGTTGTTACAAAAAAAAAACTGTATTACCCGGTTAAATTGAAAATGCTCTGTGTACTCGCATATTATTTGCAGTTAGGTACCTACTAAATTAACATTGTAGGCATAATTCTATTATGCACTAGTGTGTAATATTATTGCACACATTAGGCTCACTTTACGAGCAAGTGTGTTGAAAAATATGTAAGTAATAGAAACATACACGTAAAAACATATTTACATAACATATATTTGTGTTTTATTAGTTTAGAAGGGTTTAATAGATTAAAGACTGAATAAATAAATTACATTTTTGCCTAAATCTCAAACCAAGGTGCATTACGATTGTAACGGCCCAAGATTGTTTAGTCCGTCTCGATACTCGCGCTGCATTGTTCGCGTTGTGTAAGTGTGGATAGCTACGCACACATACACAAAGCTGCGGTCTTTTACCTAAACTCCTCGATACTCGCGCTGCATTGTTCGCGTTGTGTAAGTGTGGATAGCTACGCACACATACACAAAGCTGAGGTCTTTTACCTAAACTCGAGCGTTTAATTTTTGTGAAATGGCTCTTAAGCAAACATAAAATGTGCATAGGTGTTACAAAACGAAATATTGAATTAATTTTAAATTTAATATTGCACAGTTCATCGAAATTATTTAATACTGATAGGATTTTTAATAAAAACTACAAAACATAAATATGTATTTAAAATAATCATTAAAAACCAACGAAAAAGTCACCTCCATGTCGTGTGCAAAGACGATTTAGGATGATACAGACCAAAAATGTAATACATTTTCTCAATTAAACAAAATAATTAATATTATTTCACAATTACACATGAAATAAAGTTCTTAGAAAACGCAAAAATAATACAATATTTAAAAAAAATTAGTAATTTTTAAAATTTGAAACCATTTGTGCAAGGATGTTTAGTCACTTCCATGAATAAACTTATTGAACACAGCCATAATTAATAAAATCAGTGAACACAATTTCTGAAAGAACACAGACATCCAAATCAACGCCATATTGAAAGTTTTTTTTGGGGTTTCGAAAAAACGGCATTTACGTTTAAAATGTCACTTCCATGGACGATTTAGTGCTGCCACCTGTTCCTGCACGTTCCCTATTGGGGGTCAAAGTTCCAATTTTTTATGTTTTTTTTTTAATACAAGTTTTTAATGTAAGATTTTTACTTTAAACTCCTCCATGACTCCCGTACTATTCAATCCATCCAACAGCACGATGTTTTGAGTGCGTTTCATTGAGTTCTACCACAAAACATGATTTTTCACCCCAAAAAAAAGTCGTTTCCCAGCAATAATTTTTGCGTGAAGTTAGTATGATGTACAGAATGCTTGATTGACGGCTTCGTGATAAGGTCTTTTATACCCTGTATATATATAAAAAAATATACAATACATTTATAATACAAATATATTTTTCTTTTTTATTATACAAGCATTGCTCGTTTAAAGGAATTATTAGATTTACACAATACATTTTATTAGAAGTTTACGTAGTTGACTGTACCATGAGCTCGGACGAAATCTGCTCATTTTTAAAACCTTTAAACCCTTGCACACGATCTCCACTGTTTACCACCCCCTTCTTAACGAATCATCGACACGAAGAAGAAGAACTATTTATTGGTCTTATTTTTTTTTTTAATTATATATATTTTTTTTTTCATAAAGTATAACTTCTTTTTAATTTTTTTTTTCATTACCAAAAACAAGGGATCAGATGCTGCAATGCTATTGGTTGATTAGCGGCCGAATGCTGCAAGCAAAAAGAGTCGTAGTGGTGGTGAGATTTCGTCCGAGCTCATAGTACATCTGACGTATTTTACGTAGGTGGCGCGAGTTGACGACAACAAAATAAATAAAGATTGGAAGGTGCCATCTTGCGACCAGTCGCGAGATTCACAGTCGCCAGATGACGTATGACTCTTTTTGATGAATATAGAATATGATTTTCTCAGAGAAATTGTCACATAGGTAGTATTTTTTCTAGCTCACATTTAAAGTTAATTGTAAAAAATTTAAAAATAATAATAAAAGAAACTGAATAATAAACTTCAAATATATCCGTTACACTATGTGTGATTAATTGAAAAATATTAATAGTTATCTATTTAAAAAAAAAAGCTGTTTCCTACAAAAGTGCGATACCTAAAGGTACAAATTGTATCGAACAGCATTTTTTTTTTATTAAGTTCCAATGAGGGATTTTCTTTGTACCTCTTCCCTAGTCGCTGGATAGATGGCGCTAGGAGTAAGTATGATAATGCAAGGAACGGAACCCAAAAAAACTGATTTTAACAAAGCGCGAGAAATGTTGGTTATATTCGGAAGGTTAAGCAAATGAAAGTGTCAGTCAACGAGAGTATGTGACGTGACACAATGTTTTTTTTTTCAAGCGTTTTGGCTTTGGCATAGTAGGTTCAACGCCATCTATAGAGTTCTTGGAAACTACGTTTTTTTTTAAAACCTCAAAAGGAAAACCTCTCATTAAAAATTACTTTTTGGGGAGGTTGGAATGAATACTGAATACGTGGTAACCATTAGTGCGGGCAAAAGAAAGACAATTTTCTCATAAATTAAAACCAAGCGATTATTGCTGTCAAGGATCAAATCTGGCTATAGGTAATAATTAAAGCAATAAAATAATGTTTGTAGTCTTGTGTAATAGTTGTAAATGTTAACATTTAAATAAAGTTAAAAAAAAAAAATACTTTTACTATATTCTACATTATGACTTACAGACTGAGATTACGACTTAATTATGATTTTTTGTTCAACACAATAGGTATTAATATTATGATTAATATCACAGCTCTTCGCGGTTATTTGGTTTTAGAGGTTCACAATCGCAAGCATTTTTAGGCTGTTGTACGTGAGTCATGCTTTCGCCTATATTCACTTTGCTTTTTACAATTTTACTCCATTCCTGAAACAAAAAAGAACATATTAGTGGATTTAGTGGTGTAAGCTTGATCACAACCAAGATTCAAGCCAATTGACTTGAATCTAATTTATTTCAAACAATCGAATCGAATCGAATTAGACGACCTGATTGGCGCAGCGGTAGTGAGGCTGCCTTACGTTCTTAGGGTCCCGGGTTCGAATCCCGGTCGGAGCATATGTTTGTGTGATGAGCAAGGACATTTGTTTCCGAGTCATGGATGTTTATATGTATAATAAGTATGTATTTACAAACAAAAAAGTATCTATGTAGTATATCAACTATCTGGTGTCCACGACACAAGCCTCGTTGCTTAGTGTGGCACTAAATGGCGCTGTGTTTAATGTCCAGCAATATTTATTTATTTATTTAATCAAACCATACATTGGTCGAAACAAATTTTAAATAGTGCTCATGTCTCTAGTGTCGTTCTGTAATAAGGGCCTTAGTCCCTGAAATGTTTTCCTGAAACCAGTCGAAGGAGTTTGAATATTTTTGTATGAAGCCTGGGCGCCGGGCGGCCTGCCTATGTTCCGCCATTTTATTTTATTTTCAAAATAGCAACCATTATGGTGAATTTTTCAAGTGGTCGTGAATGGCCAAATCCGATACTATGAAGAACAGCGAAAAATACTCAAAAATCCAATAATGCAGTTTTAGTTTTCATCAAAATCGGGCTCAAAAATAAAATTCACATAGGCCAGCGGGTCTAAAATGGCCGCTTTAGCAGAATCGTAATAAGTATCACGTAAAAATATTAAAATTCTTAAAATGAACCTTAAGGTCATAATCATTAAGTTCATTTTAAGAATTTTAAGTTTTTAACGTTATTCATACTAAGATTCTGCGTGGATTCTGCTAAAGCGGCCATTTTAGACCCCCAGATGCCCGCCCACTTATAAAACGTCGAAAAAGGTGCACGGTTCGGGTTGGTCGTTTCCATGGAGAAGAACCGGCAAGAAACTCCATGGTTACTCTTTTCAAATCATTTGGTATTACAATATTATTATGTTACAGCCAATGATATTCCAACAAACAAATATGTTATACACCTACAAAACCACCGAAAAAAGTGTGCCGCGGGGCAGAGCCAGCTCACATACACGCAGTGACGCAGAATAAAGGCAAAACAGGCCAATTGGCTCGTTTTTGAGTCTTCACGATTGCGCGCTCATAACATATCTGTTTAAGAGTCCGCAGTATAAAATCCACTCGCTAGAGTTTAGGCAAATTCGTTGCGATCCTATGTTTGTGTGCATTGTTCATGCAGATACACGCACACACGGGTTAAGATTGAGTGTAGTGATCGCTCAAACCATTTTGATCTTTTAGTTATTTTCAAGTAACATATTATTAAGTAGTAAGTACGGTTTAGAAGTCATGAATTTGTGTGCTTATCACAATCAATAAGTCGTATTATTGGATTTTCCATCAGGAATTTCTCAGTAGCAGCCATGGAGTCAGGATTTGTGCCCGGTTGATGGCAATAGGCTCGGCCCGTTACATGGGATTTCCACAGAACTGGCGAAATGTGGGTGTACTGTACTGTTAGGTGCATTGCTGCCTATACCTTCGGGGATTAAAGGCGTGATGTTATGATGGTTAAGTCATAATTATTAGATCCACGCAGATTAATATCTAAGATGATTTTGAGGAAAGAACCGTACACATTTGAGGGGACCGGGGGGTCTAAAATGGCCGCTTTAGCAGTATCGTAATATGAATCACGTTAAAAATTTAAAATTTCTTAAAATGGACTTTATGACCATAACCATAAAGTCCATTTTAAGAATTTTAATTTTTTAACGTGATTAATGCTGAGATTCTGCGTGGATTCTGCTAAAGCCGCCATTTTAGACCCGCTGTCTATCCATTGCAAACATTTGACAGTTATCGTGTACGTCGACTCATCAACAATACAATAGGGTAGATGCATCGATCACTAATAAAAAACTAGATACACAATCAGCGACAAAAAATGTCCTCACCGAATGAGCGCCCACTCGAACATTTGGGTGCGCTTTTAATCTAGTAGCATTTGAATGCTCCGACGGTAAACATGCCTCAGTGCTCGTTTAAAAAGTGTAAAAATCACACATCCAGGACGCTAAAAAAGGATGGAATTTCATATTTTCGGTAAGTATAAATATTATCCCTATTTAATTGTTATTACTGTATTGTAAATACTAATATTTTGTCAAGAACTCATCGTAAAAACAATTTTTTAGATTAAGTCGTATTAAATAGCAGTAGTTATAAAGCATCTCAATTGTAAAGACCCTTACTAAACGTATTAATCATACTACTGGGGTGAATAGAAATGCAGGGGTGAATGGAAACGAACCTTTGAAATGGATTTTAACGCTGAATCACTACTGTATTTTGCCAACAAGGTATCTAAACAAATAAGTATAATTTAGTTAATAAAATAGAGTAGGTACTTGTTGGTAACATATCACGTGAATTCAACTTTAAAATCCATTTCAAAGTTTCGTTTCCATTCACCCTTGCATTTCTATTCACCCCATTTTACGTATCCATGCCCACTTAAATTGTTCGAGTTATGTGCGTTGATTCTGTTGCATTTGTTGGAGACGCCATTGTTTTTTTTATTTTATTTTTATTATTAAATTATGATTGTTTTTTTTTGTTTAATGAGACTTCTTTACTGTTTCTCTAAATATTATAGTAACATTTAATAGATTTAATTTTGAATATGTGCATGTAATAAAATTAAAGTCGTGAGTTTTTTTTAGCTTTCCTCGAGATCCAGTCAGGTGTGGAGAATGGATATCGGTTATAGCACGTCAAAGATCCGAAGAATTCTTCAAGCCGACCCCAGGAAGCGTTGTATGTTCGAAGCATTTTTTAGAAAATGATGAATATGTGACTACGAAAGGAATCAGAAGGCTAAACAAAACAGCTGTACCTCGAATAGTATGTGAAATTTAAATAATTATATTGGGTTCAGTTATTTACGCACATGAATTATTATTAATGTGTATTGTTTATAGGAAGCAAATGATCAGGATGTAGGAGATGAGTCTTCTGTTGATAAAAAAGCGATTGAACAATGTTGCTTGCAACCACAAGTAAGTAGTTGTAAATATTTTTATTTTTTAATATTTTTACATTGTTTGTTGATCAATTCCATTGTCAATTCAAAAAGAATTTCACAGGGTTGAAGGAAAAATCTTAAATTTATTTTGTTTTGTTTTTTACATGCTATTTTTTGAGTATTTTAAAATGTGATATGCCGATATAAATAATTACAAAATTATATTTTATCTTGTGTTTTATTAATGTTGTTTCATTTCAGATAAATATTGAACCAAGAGTTGCTGAAGTTCTTAAAAGCCCAACTTCATCACTAAGTATTGGCTCAATTCTGGATACGCCAAAAAAAGTTGTTATGAAGAAGGAACTTCTTGCTTGCAAAAGACTTTTAACAGTGAAAAACCACAAAATATCGAACTTACGAAAACAAAATAATAGACTAAAGAAAAAGTACAAAAATTTGAAGGATGTTCTGTCTCTATTAAATAAACGCCAAACAGTAGATCAGTCATTACTTCATGATCTATCTAAACATATAGAAGTTACAGACACATTTAATGCTATTTATTTAAAGAATGTAAACGGTAGAAAACGGCCATTTTCTCAGTATCCACCAGGTGCCAGAAAATTCGCCATCACACTACACTTCTATTCACCAGCTGCGTATAAGTACATAAGAAAAATGTTTGACACTTGTCTACCTCACCCGAATACTTTATGCAACTGGTACAGAAGTATAAATGCAGAACCTGGTTTTACAGGAGAAGCATTTGACAGACTGAAAGAAAAAACAGGTAAAGCCAAAAAGGAAGTAATAGGTGCTATAATTGCTGACGAAATGTCAATACGACAACAGAAAATATGGACTGGTAAACGTTATGAGGGTTTAATTGACATGGGACTTGGCAACACTGATGACACAAATGACATTGCCAGTCAAGTATATGTCATTATGTTAGTTGGTGTAAACGAATCATTTAAAATACCTATAGCTTATTTTTTCATTTCAAGTCTGACAGCCGAAGTAAAGGCTAATTTACTTAAAATTGCTTTAGAAAAATGTCATTCAGTTGGCGTAAAAGTGATATCGTTGACTTTTGATGGGTGTAAAACAAATATTTCTTGTATGAAAATCCTCGGCTGTAAGATTGACGATTGTTTGAATATGATAACTCATTTTAAACACCCTTCAGCTAACTATGAAGTGACTGTGTTTCTAGATGCATGTCACATGATTAAACTTATGCGTAACACATTTGAGTCTAAAAAAACAATCAAAGATGCCAATCAAAAACTGATAAGATGGGATCTCATAGGTCGTCTTCATAATTTACAGGAAGAAAAGGGACTACATCTTGCCAACAAATTATCTCACCGCCACATAGCATTTAGAAACGAAATAATGAAGGTGAAATTAGCTACGCAACTCTTGAGTCGAAGTGTGGCTAAGGCTATCGAGTTTTGCGAATTTAAACTACATCTTCTCGATTTTAAAGACTAGTGCAACAGCCGACTTCATTTTAATTTTAAATAATATTTTTGACATTTTGAACAGTAGGAATCTAAATGATCACGGATATAAAAAACCACTAAGTGTTAGTAATGCTGAACAAATAATATTATATTTACAGAAAGCTAAAGAATATTTAATATCTCTAAGTGTTGATATCCGACGGAAAAAAACTATAAAAAGAAAAAATGAAACGAGAGTGGTTTACACATCGGAAAATATTCCGTTGTGGAAGTGCCAAGCAAATACAGGTGTGATTGGACTTTTAGTCTGCATTGATAGCGTGACATATTTATACAGGACTCTGGTCGAATCTGGTACCCTTTCTTTTCTTTTATGTTACAAATTTAGCCAAGATCATGTGGAACTATTTTTCGGCCATTTGCGAAGTCATGGCGGTCATAATAATAACCCTAATGCAGTGCAGCTAAAGTCCGCTTATAAGAAAATGCTAATGCATTTGGAGCTAAGTAATAAGTTTACAGGAAACGCTATACCGCTGGAAAATATTCCAATTTTAAGTGGTAACAATACAATGTCCGTTCTAAATATAACTTCTATAGGATATCGCTCAGAAAATGAAATAGAAATAATTAACTCCAGTAATAACTTAGAAGACACACATATTGAAGAAAACTGTGACATATTATCGTTTGAGCTCAATGAATCCGAATGTCGATCTGAATATGTAGACCAAATCGTGGGATATATAGCTGGAAACGTGGTACGCCATTTAGTAAAAACTATGAAATGTGACGCATGTGTAAATAGTTTATTAGCTCAAAATAGGCTTTTTTTTCACAAACTTATTGATGTGAGAAACCTAGGGGGACTGTTTTATTCATCTCTAGGTGTATTTCTTGTTTGCAAAAAAACAGAAGTTGCAATTAGGCACTGCCACACGTGTACTAACAAGAATTTCGATATTTCTCAAATTTGCAGCAAGGTATTGTCATCATTTTTAGGTGTCGACATATTTTCATCCAAGTGTCACGATAATAATCATAGAGTTATTATAATAAAATCTATTACCGAACGGTACCTTAAAGTAAGATTGCATTACATTGCAAAAAAAGATACGGAAAAAAATAAAAATCTATCGAAGAGACGATTATTTAATAAACTCATTTTATTTAAGGAAATTAATAACACAATTATTCAATCCTATTCGTTTTTTTGGAACATCTCTAAATATGAACATTACGTCAAAAAAAGTGGACAATAATATTCTTTTCGAACTTTCTGTACTTACTTACTTTTTACATTTATATAATATACATATTGAATTTAGGTTTAAGTTGTTTGCCAAGCAATATCTTTAATTTTTTGATACAAAATAAAGAATAAATAAATAATTATGACTGTTTCAATTACTTTCATTACTAAATGAATGTGGTACCCTATCCAAAAACATATTTACATTCAGGTAAATTATAACCTTTACACTTACCATTACACATATACACCATATAATAGAATAGAATTTGCTTCATTACACCAATTTAAAAAAAAAAAATAACATTTTTTTTTAAATTACAATTTACAGTAACAAAAATATTCAGTTCGACTCCATTCATTCCTTGTCCAACCACCGAGCCTCGGTCGTAAAATTTTATTGCTTTTTATTGGCACTTTGTAATTCTGACTTTAAAACATGCGTGTAAGGATGAATTTGTTTTGAAATAGGTTGACCAGCGAGTATCGGTCGTAAAAGGTTATTACTTTTTGTCCGTAGCTTTGTGAATACAACTTTAGGCAATGTAACATTAATGTATATTTATTTCAACTACAAGTACGTCAAAACAATTGGCGACAGTTTTTAGAGAACTTTTGCATGGGATTGTGTATCTAGTTTTTTATTAGTGATCGATGGGTAGATGACAAACAAAAAATTAACGTCAGAAAGATTTGCAAAAAATATTGGACACAGATTTTTTTATTTTTTCACGTAATCTAAAAATTAAGACGATACAGTGCGTCGAAAACTCGTGTGACGTCACATTTGAGTACAGTTTTTACCGGAAAGTGACGTCATAAGCCTCTCTCTATCTTTGACGCGTTTTATCTTCGTCAATTTTATTAATTTGATAAAACAAAAAATTTGTATCCAATATTTTTCGATAATCTAATGGACGGACTAAACAGAATCATAATTTATCAGTCAGGATCATCCCTAAAAAAAACATTGTTGTGTTCAACTTGTAACCCGCATAAAGTACCGAAACTGTCAGACATTAGTTAAAAACTAAGTGAAAAGAAAGAAAGAAAATGGTCATAATAATGTCGTAGGCAATTCGTATGTAAGACGCGCCATTATTATGTATGGCGCGCCGTTATTATGTATGGTTGAAAAACGCCGCCGTTATGTAATACGGCGTCCTCACGTTCAGCTGGATTACAATTCGGCTGAAATAAAGTACGCCGCATTGAATGAGCTCTTCGCGTTCGTCAAAGCGGCGTAATAACGTGCCGCTGCCGCCGTTATACAAACGGGCGCATCGTCGATACCGCTTTGAAAGTTTTAGTTCCATTTATCACCACAAGTGGCGCTGCATGATCATAACAAGAAACATGGCGTCAAAATCGACAACGGAGTCACAATGAAATGGCCGCTTTTCCCGCTTTTCAGTTTTTTTTTTTTCATTTTTATTTCGCGTTTTTTTTTCTTTTTTTTTACCTACGTGTTGAGAATTACGTGGCAGGGGTTTCTAAAATGAGGGTGAATTTTTCATTACTTTTGCGATAGGATGCACCGTTTTCGAGATATAAGCAAATTTAGAACCTGCTACGACTCACATTTTACATAACACATCCACTTTTTGTCACAAATGTCCTCGTCGCTCCACCGGCCTTCGGCCTACACCCCTCATGCCAGCTAGCAAGACTTTTAGGACAATTTTAGTAGGTTATTTGAGGTATCGGAATTGCTGACAATACGGCTAAACGTTGGACGCCGCTTATCGAACGTATCGCCACCACAATCCGACTGAATGTGAGGACGCCGTATTACATAACGGCGGCGTTTTTCAATCCGGCGCGCCATTATGTGAAACGGCGTGTTAGACGAATTGGCTGCGACATTTATACAAGCAAATTTTGTAGAGTACATAATCTTCTAAAGCGTCACGCTTCAGAAATATTATGTATGAGCTATCAAAGCTAAAGTCCATTCATGGTGGTCCATTTACACATTCATTTTGTCTGAGACAGCAACGTTAGCTACGTTTTCGAATATATATAGCGTTGTGATTGCTACCAGTACAACTTTGATAGCTTAAATCTCGGAAACGTGACGCTTTAAAAGATTTTGTGTCAGAAAAAACTTGTTCGTATTGATGCCATCGATTGATATACGTTTTATGCGTGTCTGATCAAATCAAAGTTTTATTGAAGATGCTATCAGTGAATGGATTTTAACTTTTAATAGCTCATATATCGGAAACGTGACATTTTATCTCATACAAAACTTGTTTGTATTGATAAATAAATAAATAAAAAAAAAGCCTTTATTATTCCTTAATTACAATGAAAAAATATTTAACATAAACTAATTTAAGTAAAGATTTATAATTTACTGTGCATTAAGGACCCCTCGACGGGTATAGGCCTCCTCCAATAATTTCCATTGTTTTCTGTTCTTTGCTTTAGCTAGCCATGAATTTCCAACCAGTTCTACGATCTCGTCGTGCCATCGCTCTACTGGTCTGCCCCTTTTTCTCTTGCCGTGTGGTCCTAACCACGCGGTCGCTCTCAGAGTCCATCTACTGTCTTCTGATCGCGCCAGGTGGCCCGCCCATCTCCATTTCAGTGCCTGCGCGTGTTAAGGGCATCTATGACTTGAGTCTTCTTCCTGATTGTTGAGTTTCGTTGTTTGTCTCTCAGTTTAATGTTTAGGATGCTTAGTTCCATGGCCCTTTGACAAACTTGTATTTTATTTTTGGTTGTTTTGTTGAAGATCCAGGTCTGACACGCATAAGTAAGGCATGGCAGCAAACAAGAGTTCATGACTTTAGCTTTGAGTTTTACTGGTAAATTGGATTTCATTATTTCCTTGTAACTCCAAAATTTACTCCAAGTTATGTTAATTCTCCTCTTGATTTCTTCGATGTTTCTATTTTTGTTGAAAGATAGTTGTTTACCGAGATATATATATTCCTCTACATATTCTACCGTTTCGTTGTTGATTTTTATTTCTTGTTTTGACCTGTTAGTTAATATTTTTGTTTTCAGGGTGTTCATTTCTAGACCAACTTTTGAACCTACGGTATGGAAGGTCATTTAGCATCTTTTCCAGTTGTTCCGCGGATTCAGCTGCTAAAACAATGTCGTCTGCAAACCTTAAGTGGTTGAAGTATTTACCATCTATGAGAATTCCTTTTCGGTACCAGTCAAGGTTTGACATTACGTGCTGTAGGACGTTAATAAAAAGTTTTGGGGATGGCGGGTCGCCCTGCCTTACTCCGCGTCCTATTGTTATAGCATCCCCAGTTCTGTCCAGTTTGACTCTACTTCTACTTTTCCTGTATATGTCTTTGATAATATTAATGTAAGTTTGTGGGATGTCTATAGCTGAAAGGGAGTCCCATATGCTCTGATGGAGAATCGAGTCGAATGCCTTTTTGTAGTCGACAAAACCCAAGTACAGAGGCACATTAAACTCTTCATATTTCTCTATTATTTGTTCTATGGCATGAATATGGTCCACTGTGTTAAATCCTTTGCGAAAACCTGCTTGTTCTACTGGTTGATGTTTCTCTATATCTTCTTTTATCCTTTTTTCCAGACATGAGGCAAACAGCTTGTATAAATTTGGCATTAGGCTAATTGGTCGATAATTTCCCACGTCTGCTGGGTCCCCTTTCTTATACAAAAGTATTATGTCGGATAGCACCCATGATTTCGGGACAGTTTCTTCTCTTAGTATTTTGTTGAAGAGATGTGTCAGTGGTGAAGAAAGAACATATCTGGACAGTTTTATCATTTCGTTTGATAGGTTGTCTGGCCCAGGGCTTTTATCAGATTTTAATTTTTCAATATTGCCAACGATTTTTGCTTCGTCGAATAGTTTCATCTCTAAGTCTGTCTGTAAGTTTGAAGTTTGTCTGGTTTCCGATGGTGTAGTTTTCGGAGTGCTATATAGAGTTCGGTAGTAATCTGTAGCAATTTTTATAATTTCTGATCGTGATTGTAATTTGTTGTTGTTGTGACTTGAGCTTAGTTTTGGAATCCAGGTTTTTTCTTTATTTAATAATCTTCCAGCTTTTTTTGTGCTTCCTTTTGTTACGAGAAAGTTTTCTATTATTTTCATTCTATGTGTTTTATAATCATTTTTGATACTCTTGTTTGTTGTCTTAGATAGTAATTTTAGTTGGTTTTTTTCTTCTTTCGTCAGGTTCTTCTTGTTTTGTAGTTTGTGACGCTTGGAAATTAATTATTTTGTTTCGTTGCTTATAATATCTTTCTTTTGATTTACAATATTTGATTGAGCTTCTTGTATACTATGAGTTATGGCTTGATGATTTTTTTCATGGTAAGTTTCAACTTAATCGTCATTGTTTAGGTTTTTAATTTTTTCTTGCAGTATTATACCCCTCCGGCCGTTTTCGCAACTGCGATTCGCAACCAGTTGCGAATTAGGAATTTATACTCCATGTTCGCAACTAGTTGCGAATCAAAAAAACTTATTCCTTAACCGCAACTAAGCACCCCGATGATTAAGTTTCGTAACCAGTTACGATAAAAGAATTTATTTTCCTTCTTCGCAACCATCGTTGTCTGTTTGTTGACACTCTATTTTACTCTAGAAAGCTAAATTACCACTCACTCACTGACTCACTGACATAATTGTTCTCCCAGATGGTGGATGGGGAGGGGGGTATATTTTGACAGATTCATAAACAAGTAACTCCCGCGAGTATGGGAAAAGTGCCAAACCTCCCCTTTGCGCCCCCCTTCCTCCCCCTCCCTATCGTATCTCGGAAACAAAGAGACTTGGAACATTTTTTTTTTCAGATTCGTATAGAGGAGGCTCGGGAAAGTAAAAACCAGTTTTCAAAATTGCCCCCCCTTGCCCCCCTTTTCACCCCCTTTAGGCGGATCTCGGAAATTGAAAGACTTGGAACATTTTTTATTTCAGATTCATATAAAGGGGCAACGCGTTAGTCAAGATCAGTTTTCAAAACTCCCCACTCTCCCCCCCTTCACCCCTCCCCCCATCGTATCTCGGAACCCTCCGGCCGTTTTCGCAACTGCGATTCGCAACCAGTTGCGAATTAGGAATTTATACTCCATGTTCGCAACTAGTTGCGAATCAAAAAAACTTATTCCTTAACCGCAACTAAGCACCCCGATGATTAAGTTTCGTAACCAGTTACGATAAAAGAATTTATTTTCCTTCTTCGCAACCATCGTTGTCTGTTTGTTGACACTCTATTTTACTCTAGAAAGCTAAATTACCACTCACTCACTGACTCACTGACATAATTGTTCTCCCAGATGGTGGATGGGGAGGGGGGTATATTTTGACAGATTCATAAACAAGTAACTCCCGCGAGTATGGGAAAAGTGCCAAACCTCCCCTTTGCGCCCCCCTTCCTCCCCCTCCCTATCGTATCTCGGAAACAAAGAGACTTGGAACATTTTTTTTTTCAGATTCGTATAGAGGAGGCTCGGGAAAGTAAAAACCAGTTTTCAAAATTGCCCCCCCTTGCCCCCCTTTTCACCCCCTTTAGGCGGATCTCGGAAATTGAAAGACTTGGAACATTTTTTATTTCAGATTCATATAAAGGGGCAACGCGTTAGTCAAGATCAGTTTTCAAAACTCCCCACTCTCCCCCCCTTCACCCCTCCCCCCATCGTATCTCGGAAACTAGGACACGTAGCGGCTTTTTGATTTTTACTATAAATTATTAATGAGGAGCGTTTAAATTTGTAAACGGAGGGTATCCTCCCCTCCCCAACCTCCCCTAAAAATGAAAGGGCTGTAACTTCGTAACGGTTAGAGATAGCCATTGGGTGCTTGAACAAATATTATAGTAGGCGTCGAAACCTGTCCGGTGGTGATAGGTTCTGAGTGGAGCGAACCTGCGAGACCGAGTGGAGCGGAGGGGGGAGGTGGCGAGCGAAGCGAGCCGGCGACCTCCATAGCGTAACGACGGTTGAGTGGGTGAAGCGTAACTCAGTGGCGACGACAAGCAACTTTAGGGTTAAATTTTTAAGTAAGTTATTTTATTAGGTTTTTTTTTTAAATTAATTTTATAATGTTTTAGGGGTTCTTAAGGGTTTTCATAGTGATTTAGGGGTAGTTGTAACGGATTTTCCAATTATTTTAAGGATTTCTATGGATTCTCAAAATTTTATGAGGGTAGGGAATACTTCTCAAGCACACGACAACACGCGAGCTGCGCGCAGCTCGCGCACCCACGCAAATACTAGTTATACTATATAGTTCGATTACCACTCACTCACTGACTCACTGACAGAATTGTTCTCCCTGATGGTGGATGGGGAGGTGGGTATATTTTGTCGGATTCGTAAACAAGTAACTCCCGCGAGTATGGGAAAAGTGCCAAACCTCCCCTTTTCGCCCCCCTTCCTCCCCCTCTCTATTGTATCTCGGAAACAAAGGGACCCGTATTTTTCGTTTTTTACGGATTCGTATAGAGGAGGCTCGGAGAAGTAAAAACCAGTTTTTGAAATTGACCCCTTTTTCCCCCTTCTCCCCCCTTTAGGCGGATCTCGGAAATTGAGAGACTTGGAACATTTTTTTTTTCAGATTCATATAAAGGGGCAACGCGTTAGTCAAATTCATTTTTCGAAAAACGCCCCACTCTCCCCCACTTCACCCCTTTTTTTCTACTGAAAAATGTTTTAATTCTTACCTAAAACTATTGAGGGGCGTTGAAATTAAAAATTTGTATACCATTTCCTCCCCTCCCCAACCTCCCCTAAAACTGAAAGGGCTGTAACTTCGTAACGGTTAGAGATAGCCATTGGGTGTTTTAACAAATATAATAGTAGGCGTCGAAACCTGTCTGGTGGTAGGTAGGTTCTGAGTGGAGCGAACCTGCGAGACCGAGTGGAGCGAAGCGCAGCGTAACGAAGGTTGAGTGGGTGAAGCGTAACTCAGGCCGACGACAAGCAAACTTTAGGGACTGTTTTTTTTATGGGACTGGGTTTTTAAATACGGTTTTTTACTTTAATTTTATTTGGTTTTTATAATGTTTTAGGGGTTCTTAGGGGTTTTCATACTGATTTAGGGGTAGTTGTAACAGTTTTTACAATTATTTTGAGGATTCCTATGGATTTTCAAAATTTTATGATGGTGAGGAATACTTCTCAAGAACACGACAACACGCGAGCTGCGCGCAGCTCGCGCACCCACGCAAATACTAGTTTTTATATAATACTAGCTGACGTCCCGCGGTTTCACCCGCGTAGTTCCCGTTCCCGTGGGAGTACGGGGATAAAATATAGCCTATACGGATTCGGAAGAATCCCTCTAAGTAATGGTAAAAGAAATTTTGAAATCGGTCCAGTAGTTTTTGAGCCTATTCAATACAAACATACAAAAATACAAAGGTTTCCTCTTTATAATATTAGTATAGATTTCTGTTCTTCTTCTGATTTAATCGTCTGTGGAGCCTTGTTGAAATTTATTCGTTTTTTCGTTTTAGTTTTCAGTGTTATTGTTGCTCGTACTAATCTGTGGTCGCTAGAGTGGGTTATGTTGTTTAGGACCTCTACTTTTTCGAATTGGTTTGGTTTATTGGAAAGTATGAAGTCGATCTCGTTTCTTGTTTTTTTATCAGGTGATATCCATGTCCATTTTCTATTCCTTTTCATTTTGTAGAAGGTGTTCATTAACATTACTTTATTTTCCAGAGCAAATTTGATGAGTCTGTCGCCTCGTTCATTTCTTTGTCCAAATCCAAACTTTCCCATGATTAGATTTTCAGTGGGTTTTGCATAGCCTATTTTTGAGTTAAAATCGCCCATAATAATTAAATTGTTTCCAGCGTGTGATTGCGCTTCTAAAATTTTGTCATAAAAACTTATTAAATCCTGTTCTGGTGCTTCTGTAGTTGGTGCGTATACTTGGATTACCGACAGTTCATATTCTTCAAACTTTAATTTTAACAGGCAAACTCTTTCGGATATCCCAATAAAAGAATCAATGTTGGGTTTCAATTCTTTCCTGATGAGAAAGCCTACTCCATATCTCCCAGGTCTTTCCCCCATGAAACATAAGACATGGTCTTCGTCTTCAATAATCGAGTTACCCATTCTGCGTATGTCTGAAAGTCCAATTATGTCGTATTTTATATTCCCAATTGCATGTTTTAGCTGTAACATTCTTTCTATCGATGATAATGATCTCACATTGTAAGTACATATGTATAATTTCTTGTTCTCTATGTTTTTAATTATTGGAGGGTTTTGGTCATACGTTCCCCGGGTGACCGGCCTTGTGGGGACACGAGGGGTCGTTTTTTCCTAGATAGTGTTGGGTTGAGTAGGTATTTCTGGTTCTTTTGGTTTTTGAGTAAGGTATTGCATCATATTGGTTCTATTTTTCTTTAAAGGTTGTTTTGTGTTTGTATTTTTGTTGTTTTCCTCTACTGGTTTACTTATTTGTCTCTGGGGATTCTGATAGAATACGTTTATTTGTTTTTCTATTTTCGCCAATTATAACTATTTTGTCATATTTCAAGAAAGTTTTTTTCCCCTGATCTTTGTACTTGGAGTTCTTTTCGTTTTTGCAGTACTTCCAGCGGGAAGTCTTCCATTATGTGATATGGTGTGTTGTCCAAAGCTTTTTTGTTCTTTAGAATTTCTATCTTCATGCCCATCGTAGTTAAAGTTACAAGCACTGGCCTTACTTTTTCGGCAGGTTGATGTTGTTACAGTTTATTTTCATGTTTGTTTTTATTATATTCGATATTTCATTTTCCAGATCCTGGTACCCTTTTTCTTCCTCGCTCACCCCAAAGAAAATAACATTCCTTCTTCGTAACGTTCTCTCAAAACTATCGAGGGTTTTTTGTTGTTTTTCAATTTTTTCTTCTAGTATTTGGTTTTTGTTTTCGATGTTTTTGAACTTCTCGTTTATGTTTTCGTTTATCGTTTTTGTTATTTCTTCCTTCATATCTTTCATATCCTGTTTTTGTTGTTTCATATCTTCTTGAATACTTCTTAACATTTTTTTGATTTCTTCCATTTTTGTGTATTGCGCCCTCTAGTGGCAATTTTTGGACACGATCGATAGGTTTGGAGCGATTGACACTCGGTTCGCAAAGTAAAGTAGGTTGCTGTTTGTCTTAGTAGTGTAACGTTATGAGAATAGATGGCGTTAGAATGCAGTTCCTAGTTTGTGTTGAATGATTCGTATGTTAGGTATTATAAACAGATGAATTAGCGAAACACTCATTGTTTAGAACATAATTCCGATATAAATGTGTATAATCTGGTAATACTGCGGTTTATTAGGTCGTAGTAAACTCATATGCACTGTATTGTTCAGGTGTCACTGAGGTCTGTTAAAATTGTGTTTATTTACACTTTTGGACCTTATTTTTACTCAGAACTAATGTTTTTCACACTACAATACTCTTGATCTGCACACAATAGCGATTTTCACTGCTTAACTTTAGGCACTGTATTGTTCAATTGTCACTGACGTCCATTAAATATTTTTTTCTTTTTTTAATCGCTTGTATTTACAGTTTTGTCCTTGTTTTCACTCAAACTAAATGTTTTTCACACTACAATACTCTTGTTCTATACACAATAGCGGTTTTCACTGCTTAATAGTTACTTTTAGGTTTTATAAACAGATTTTTGTTGCGAGCTTACGTCAACACGACCGAAGGTAGGTATACCCACATACTAAGTAAGTTTGTATTGATACCAGCTATCTATTAATATAGGCTACATGCGTAGCCACAAATTTGAAAAAAAAAATTAAATGGCGGAAGTGAGACTGGCCACAAAATTCAAACCCCTTTCAGTTTGTTACCAGAGATACCTTCTTTGGCCATTTTGTCTAAAAATCCTTGGCTAGGTGACAATGAAACTTAGAAAGTACAAGCTAAGAATAAGAACCATCCTGGTGACCCAATAGGAACATAAGAAAACATAAAAATGGCCAACTTGACTTAACTTGAGGTTTAGAAAGCACCGGCTTTTTTAACTCACTTTTTCCTGAGAATTCGCTCGCATTATGGTCTAAAACTATCCCACGGGAACGTCCTACAAACAGCCTTTGACATTCGGCGATAATATAAATAAAAATAAAAAAAGAATTTTCGTAATCGGATCAGTAGTTCCGAAGATTACCCTCTACATCTAAACTTGCAAACGCAAACATAGAATACAAACTTTACGCCGTCATCATAACATTAGTATTGAAGCTGAACAAAATTTTAACAATCTCAGTAAACAAGCAAAGTTCTTTGTTTATAAAATGAAAATAAAAAAAAATCTTTTCATATCAAAATATGGTAGTCTGCGTACAATCTCTGGAATATAATTTACGTAGAACACGTGACCGCGCGCAGCAAAGTCATACGTCCTCACTCTGGGATGGCCCGTTCGTTACTGAAGGGAACGGTTGAAAAGGATAGCGCTATTACTACCGCATGCAAAACAAGGGACAGAAAGAGTGCGTGCTCGCTTAGAATAAAATAACGTAAGCGCCAAATCACATATTGCTAATTACGAGAAAACCAAGTAGAAAAATAAAAAATTGAGTCGACACGATTTTAGATAATATTGTTACCTATCTATTAGGCTAAAAATCATCATTAAATTCCTTAGGGTTTCAGAGATCCAACTCAAAATAAGTGCAAAACGAGTTTTTTTTGTATTTTTTTTCTATCGGGATTATTTTATCCAATCGTGTTTTCGCTTCAACAGATTTAATGATTATAAGTCCATGTTTAATGGTGTCTAAATAGCGAACTCTTAGGTCTTATAGATACCGAGATCTAGATCGCCCAATATCACCAAAACAGCAAATACAGGCTCTTAATAGAATATCATTGGTTACAGCATTAGTACTTAAGTGTATGGGGGACAGCGTAGGCCCGATAATAGGTCGTTGCTTACTATACAAAAACGTAAAACAAGATAAGTATTTAACAAAAGTTAACAAACCTCTGGGAATCTACAAAGCCTACAAAGTTCATACATTCACAAATAATAGGTAAAAAGAAAGAATCTATAAAAAAAGTAAGAAAATATTATTAAAAAAAAAACTTTATTAAACAAGTGACACAAATATTGTCATCAGTGCTGTAACTACTCTGAGCAAAAGAATATAAGAAAAAAATAATAATTTGAAAACTATTGTAAAAATCTGAATGGAAAGAAAAGAGAAAATGAGATTGAGAATAGTTAAGACATCCACAAATTTGTGCCGTTTATGAACTAGCAGGGCGGCCGCATGCGCAGAAGGAACTAAAGCCAAACTTTTTAACCGAATTCTTTATCTTCAACGTAGTTGATTTTTAACCGACTTCCAAAAGGTTTTTTTTTATGTATGAACACCGATTACGCTGACATTTATGATCCGATTTACGTGATTCTTCTTTAGTTTGATGCGAAATAGTTGCCATTTGGTCCCATAAAAATTTAAAATAGTTTGGCCCAGTAGGTTTCATTTTATGAACATTTTTACTTCAGTTGTCTGGTATAATTTCATGTATGTTCACCGATTTCTCCTACATTTATGGAGCGATTCTCAAAATTCTTGAGATGGTCGCCTTTAAATTTGGTGAAGATCTGATGCTGATCTTCGAAGATATACAATGGAACTCTTCAAAACTAGATAGTAAATCGGTCGCGATAGCTGCAATCGCTTTGGATGTTTATTGTAAATACAACATCATGACGTAACATCACGCCTCTATGCTCTGTGGGGTACGCAGATGTGTACAATACACCCAAATTTCGACAGTTTAGGTATGTTAAGTTCCATTTATTGGGGATAAGCCTATTACCATGACATGTATTGTTAACAATGTAAAATAAATGCATAGCAAATATTTGTATAAGATATTACAACTAAAAATGGAAAAATAAAAATACTTTTTTGCAAACAAATAAAACCGACTTCAAAAAACACAAAAAAAGAACAATAACTTTAGCTACAGAAGTCGGTGACAAAAAAAAACTAGTGTGACTTCTGAAGCTAAAGTTATTTTTCATTTTTTTGTGTTTTTTGAAATCGGTTTTATTTTTTTGTGTAATATGCTTTTTAAAAAGGACACGTTTGATATAGTTTTTGAACTTTCCATCGGTGAGTTCTATAACTGACTTTGGCAACTTGTTATAAAAGCGTATACTGTTAATAATAACAGACTTGCTAGTTTTTGTTAATCTGAATTTAGGTATTACAATTTCATGTTTACTGCGTGTATTTTTAGTATGGAAGGCGCTTCTAATTTTGAAAGCCCTCGATTTTTGCGGACATAAATAATACATTCAAAGATATAGAGCGAAGGCAGTCAGTATACCGATCTCTTTAAATTTTTCTCTGAAGGACTTGCGAGGACCCATTTTATAGATCGCGCGGACTGCCCTCTTTTGTAAAATGAAAATTGAGTCAACGTCAGCTGCTGATCCCCACAGCAGAATGCCATAAGACATAATACTGTGGAAATAAGCATAGTATACTAATCTAGCTGTGGCTACATCAGTTAACTGCCTTATTTTCCTTACTGCATATGCAGCTGAGCTTAACCTACCCGAAAGAGTTCTAATGTGCGCGCCCCACTGAAATTTTAAATCGATATTAATCCCTAAGAATACAGTTTTCGCTATACGTAGTCTGGTCATAACTTTTGTCACATATAGAAAGTTAAATAAATGACACAATGAGTCACGCACTATAACCATTTATATTACAAATGAAAGGGCATAAAATACGGATTTAAACCACATTAAAATTATTCGAAATGTCCTCCTCTTGCTTTGATACTAGCCTTCAATCTGCAAGGCCAGTCATCAATCTAAGCACGCACGACGTGCATGTCGATATCGGCGACTGCTTTAATCAGGGATGTTTTAAGTGACTCCAAGTTGCGATGGGGTTTAGCGCGGACCTTCTCTAAGTGCTGCCATATTTTGTAATCCAAGGGATTCAAATCTGGATGAGCGCCAATCCTCATGGCTGATAAAGTCGATTCCACGGGTCGTGAGCCAGTTTTGGGTACTTTTCGCCTTGTGAGCCGGCGCAGAATCCTGCTGGAATACCCAGTGCCTGTTTTCAAACATTGTTTGTGAAAGAGGTTCCACAATGTTTGTTAGAACTGTTTTTTGATATACGAGAGCACTGGTTTTCACTCCTTTTTCACAAAAAAAACACCTCCGTTGAGCCCAAATAGGACACTCCAAGCCAAACCATGAATGTCGAAGGGTGATGACCACGGTGAACACGTGGCACACGTCTGCTCGCTTCTTCACTAGAGTGTGCATACACTTTATCATTTTGTTTGTTGAAACTCTCCTCAACATTAAACATTTTTTCGTCCGAAAAAAGTATTTCGCGGTATTTTTTTCCCGCGTACCGCCTTAACAAAACACGGCTTCTTTCGAGTCTGATTTTCTTCAGCCGTGCGTTAAGAAGATGTGCTATTTTTTTTCTATAAGCACGCAGTCCTAGGTCTTCATTCAAACACCCTTTTAACAGTAGTTCTGCTTAGTCCCATCTGCAGAGCCAACCATTTTTGCTTGCGGATAGGATTTCGTTGGATTCGCGCCTTCACTGCTTTGATGACCGCTGGAGTCCGAACAGTACGAGGTCGACCGCTCCTTTGTTTGTCTTCTAATCTTGAATCTTCCCTAAATCGTTTGATAGTACGATAAATAAATCTCAGAGGAATTTTCACATTTTTCAGCAGTTTCATAATCTCAGTTGGCGCGTGACCGCAACGATGCAATGCAATAACTGCGACTGTCTTCTTTGCGCGTCCATTTAAAAAAATGGACAAAAGTCTTTGTCCATTTAAAGAAATGGACAAAATTCCAGAAACCCTTTGTTTTTATTTTCTTTAAATATTCATTTCGAATGCCCATAATATTTTTCTCGGTTTGCATTCTAAATTCGAAATTTTACCTATGTGACAGCAGAACTTATGGCCCGACTACGTAATATCTATTTTATTGCCGTCAAAATTTAAATTTAGATCCCTTTGTGGTACATTTGGTAAAGAGAACTTTAGACATTTCGTTTTGTTTGCATTCAGTAAAAGATGCCTGCGAACCATTTCGAGAGAACACTTAGACATTCGTATCTCTTCTCTCTATTTTAAAAATTAGCGAGGATTTGTCATAAGCAAATAGAATTATATCGGATATTTTGGCCATCATATAATATCATTAATGTTAACAAGAAATAGGAAAGGACCGAGAATTGAACCTTGGGGCACGCCCATCTTGACTAGAGACCCGGAGGACGTCGCCCCATTTACATTTACTTTTTGCTGCCTGTTTGATACATAGGGAAGAACAACAAGATCAGCAGCTCGTCAACGAACTCCGTAGTGGTTATAATTTACAGATAGGTGTGTTGTGGTCGACGCAGTCGAACGCTTTAGACAGATCACAGAAAATGCCAATAGCATCCTGGGGACTTCTCCCAGAATTCCAAAATTTGAGTGAAGAGTTTTACTCCCGCGTCCGTTGTCGACCTTCGTGAAACCAAACTGTTGACTACGCAGAACATTTGAGTTAAGGTGAGTCAGTATCCGGTCCTGCATGATTTTTTCATAGATTTTACTCAATGCTGGACTCTTACTACCCGATTTAAAAATTGGTACTACTTTACTATGTTTCATTAGATCAGGATGCTTGCCGCTGTTCAAACATTGATTGAATATGCCTGTTAGGACAGAAGCGATTGATTCAATAATATCTCCAAGAACTTTGACGGATATCCCCCATAAGTCTTCAGTATTTTTTATGTTGAGACTTTTGAATGCGTTTTTAATGGTGGCAATACATATTGGTAAATTTAAAGTTTGGCATGTCCTCAGTAAAGTTTTCTTTAATGAAGAGCTTCAGCTAATGTAGATGAAGAAAGGGAGAGATTTCGTAACTTCAAGCGGAATATTAGTAAAGAAATATTCTAGTGTCTCAGCCACTTCTAGCTTATCCGAAATGGTCTGATTATCTATTTTCAAGGACTATAATTCATTCTGATTTCGTTGTTGTGTCTTTCCAGTCTCTGTGTTAATTATTATTAGAAATAAGAGGTCTTATTTGAATAGTTTTAGCTAAGTGTAACTTTTTGTCCAAATCAAAAAATACAAGGTGACCAGGGTCGATACTCCATTGAGTATTTTTCGCTATTCCTCATACTTGTGGACTTTGCCATCCACATCCACTTGAAAAAATCACCCTGTTTCATAGTCTAAGTGGCGGAAAGTTAGGCAGACCAAAATATTCAAACCCCTTTACTTCCGTATGCAGTTAATTCTTTGGTTCTATACTTTACAGATCAAGCGGATAAAAACGTAACTACGGCTATAGGATATTTTTTTGACCTAAAGAAAGCACACAACACACAATACGCATACAATATACAATTATTATGAAAATATTACATACCCAAAATAAAGCCGCATGGTAACAAATAACATGTTGCGGCAATAAGTGTTCATTTCCGAAATTCCTCGCATTCATCGCTATTTGTTTTGCCTTCTCATCGTTTTCACGTGCCCATTTCACCTGATCGACTAAATCGGACAAATCTCGTTTTACGGGTACAAAATGTTCCCAAGCGGTGAGTTGCTTGTAAAAATGTTCGTGATAAGGCGAATCCTGTTTAAGAACCAAGCCTCCGCCAGTTAACAGATACGGCATACGATATGCAGCTACCGTACCATCAACATTAATTTGATATTTAAACTGAAAAACACAACTAACTGTTAGGGTCCTTGATGTTACTATTATCCCTCTTCTAAAAGTAACTAATATTGTATTGTAGGTATGTATTGTTGTATTTTTATGAAGTAATTTTAGGTAGTCGTCGGCTCCGTTTCTAAAGCCATTTCCATAGCTCGCTGAGCGACCTTGATCTGGCGGACATATCAATACAAATAAGATGCGCTGATACAATAAACAAAATAAAACTTACATCAAAGAATTTAAAGAAAGATATATGCGGCTGTTTTGGTCCGTATTGAGCCTCTTTATCTCTAAAGAAAAAGAAATTCGTAAGTGATACATTAAACAAATCGGGATTGGCTCGTGCGATATCAACAAGTTTCAATCGTTCAGCACGCGAATCTCGACCACGCCAAACAGCTCGCGGCTCTCGCTCTTCCCAAACAATATCTGCACCACTTTGAACTGATAGTGTATCTAAAGTCACTCTGTAATCAAGAAAACAAAAATGTTAGTATTCATTCGTCCGTTTTTGCATCGGGAGTTAAAAACTGATCAAATAAGTATTGCGCTCCTCAGAATCTACTATTTTTCTACATTATTTTCAAAGTAAGAACTACTAGATAATGCCCGCGGCTTCACCCGCGTGTAGATCTGGAATTGTCCACGGAGTTGTACTTCGGGATAAAAAGTAGCCTATATGCTATTCCCGACTATAATCCATCTCTGTACCAAATTTCACCCAGACCCTTCTGGTGTGATTGAGTAACAAATTTCCATCCATCCAAATCGAATTTATAAATCAGACATTTCTGAGGGCGCTGAGTTTTATGTGAATACCTGAAATCCAAACGGACGAAGTTGCGGGCAATATTCTATCTGTAGTTGGTGCCAGTTAAGATGAGAATAGCGGTCATTGACATATATTCAACTTCTTAACTTGAAAACCAAAAATAAAAGCCTGGTCAAGTCAGGAATCGTCATCTATCGTGATCTTCAAAATTGTTTGTAATAAAAAACGATACATGGTTTATTTGTTTTGGTTCGTACGAAGAGAAATTAGGGAAAGGGCAATTGACCGCTATTCTCATCTTAACTGGCACCAATTAGCACCTTTATTATAGACAAAGAGAGAGAGATATACTTATGTACAGAGATTAGAGAGTATAATAATTATTCAGTGTTTACCTTCCCATATTTTCTAAAGTTGACTCTGTTAAATCGTATGTTGGCATTACAATGTCATAAGTTTCATCACTGCCACACCATGAAAAAACAGGTAAAGGTTCATCACTTTTGTGGACCAAGGGCCAATCACCAAGATTAATTATCAGTTCCATATCAGGTAGTTTTACTTTCCTCATTAAAGATAATAGAATATTATCAGAAAACATATTAAAACCAACATGTTTCCCATAACAATTACGATATATATTGTTTTGTTTTATGGCATAGTGACAAAAACTGGTACTTTCTGGCTGATGATACTTTTGTATAATCTTTTGTACTTGCTCTTGCATATCTAAATCATGAAATGGCTTAAGGTCATTTGTAATTTGTTTATGTGTTTGTATGCAACCATAATTCTTGAACCAACTTTCAAAATCTTGTTCTGGACAATCACACTGATCCGGATAAATTGGCCCTGCAAAAAATGGTGTTTGTGTTATTTTCGTATTTATAAATATCCATAAACAGGGTGATTGTAATATGTTGCATTAACTTGAAATGGATGATACTAGACCGTATTTGCAACAATTTAGACCTACAATACTGGAGATTTGATTCCGGAATTCCGGAACTGGTAATTTTTAAAGTTTCTTTCAAATCAAACAAGATTTATAATCATCATCATCAGCCAACGGCTGGACATAAGCCTCCTCAATCGCACACGCCATTCAACTCGATTGCAACTCTCATCCAATTGCTACCAGCCACCCTGCGAAGATCGACTCTCTACCGAACCTGAGGGCGTCGTACCTTACGTTTGCCGACTTGCGGTCTCCACTCAAGAACACGTCTACCCCAACGGTCATCGGTTCTTCGGCTAATATGACCGGCCCATTGGCCACTTCAGCTTACTTATTACAACTCTGGTTCTCTGTCGGATCACCTCGATCTGATGCGATACCTCAGAGATACTCCAACCAAGCATAGCCCGTTCCATAGTTCGCCGAGCGACCTTAAATTTATGGACCAGCCGTACCGTGAGTGTCCTTGTTTCGGCTCCGTAAGTCATAAAAGGCAGGACGCACTGATTGAAGACCTTTAGGCACTGTGGAATACGCGACGAGAAGACCCAGCGAAGCTTCCCAAATGCTGCCCAGCCCACCTGGATTCTTCTGTTAGCCTCCCTCTCAAAGTTGTTCTTACCAAACTGCAGAGGTTTCCCGAGGTAATAAACATATTTTCGAACAACCTCGAGAGGACCGCCATTGACAACAACAGCTCCTGGGGTGACATGTTTGTTGAACATAACCTGGGTTTTGACCAAGTTCACCCTGAGACCAATGCGTATTGAAGAATCAACTCAGATTGTCGGGATCAGGTCGATATGCATGCGATGCGTACAACTGCCGTAGAAGTTTACGACCATAAAGAATCTCGGGCTTCGAAACGATTACATCCCCGCTAGATTTGGTCAACTTCGTCAGGTGGCTACTTCCAAGTGATTGGACGAACACTTTCGACCCCTGATTTTGCTCAATCGGGTTTTCCATTCAGCGTGTGCTGGAGGATCGAAGGTCGCATCGCACCAATTTCCTAATTCTTTTATTGAGTGTCTGTAGTTCTGACTGATTAAACATATTTGGTCATCTTTCTCCCATAATACTCTATTAAACATTTTAAACCGTAAAATCAACAAGCCTTATTTATCACACAATAGAATTAAACATTAATAATATGAATAAAAAACATACGATATTTGAGTAGTAGTATGTTTACTACGTGTCACGTACATTACTTATTACATCTCATCTCATCATACAGTCTCCTTACAGTCTTAACATTTTCATTACGAAGTGAGATAGCATAAAAAAAAGTGAGATAGCATAAAAAATTTAAAGCCAGTCCGGCTAGCTTGTGGAAAGTTCCACAGACTAGTTTGGTTGCGATTGCGTTCAAAAAAAAAACGTAATCAAAATTTAAAAAATGTATGAAAATCGGAATTCCGATATCAATTCCGGAATCGAAATATCAGAAAAATCGAAATACATGCCTTAATATCAGCTATCGATTAATATAGGTTTTATGCGTGGCCGCAAAGAGTATAGTACATAATATATATCGTGGCCGCTACTTGGAAAAAATGGCGGAAGTTAATCAGAAAAACCCTTTCCAAAAATCTTATGAAGTTCAATTTCTCCAAAACAACCCGTATGGACCCCAAGGTTATCGGAGTCAAAATAGATGCAATTAGGGTCGAGTATCAACCAATTCACGGAATGCACTCAATTAACTAGTGTACATTGACTGGATTGTAAGTTTATTTCTATGGGCCTTAGTGGCGACACATTTAGGTACATAAAACATGATGAAATCTCTATAGCTCTCAATCTTTTTTGCTTAATTCTTTTCCTCATCACAACATGTTTTTATGAAAATGCTCGCCAGTGTAGGAAATATTATCAATTTTGGAGATTCAATGTTTAAAGTTTTAAATGGCAAAGTTCAAATTCCAATGAAACACTAAAGGCCAAAATCTTCAATTGTGAATAAAATGGCCTTCCTATTTTAACATCAAACAAGTATTGTATTGGGACAAAATCTTGTTAAGCATCTGTTTTGAAATCTAAGCTATCAAAGTACTAATGATCAGTGTGAATAGATTCAAACTTACATACTTAGCTTATTATATCAGAAACATGAAGCTTTAAATTTTTTTTGTCTTTTAAAATACATGTTCGTATCTAAGGCAGGTAAAGACAAAAACATGTAACAAGTGCGGCTCCAATTTATATTATAAAAAAAAACATAATGCCAGATGAGTAGACAAGGAAAAATATTCAAAACCATTTTTTATTAGAATAGTTTGAGGAAATCATACAAACCTTTAAACTTATATGGTGACTTTCCCAAATGTTTTCTGTCATAGTGCACATGAATAGACAAATCTAAGCATGTTTCATATACCTTATAGCGGACGATGAAAGTTCCATCTTTTCTGTCTAATTTGTTAACCCATACACGACAATGTTTGCTTGCACTAGATTTACCATCTATTTCAACAACCAATTTTTTATTTATTTCTGGAGTATACCTGTGTAAAATTATGTTTTATTAAAGTAGTATTTTTGTTTCCAGTATAATTATGGTCATATTCAGATTTTTTTCTACCCATACAGTAAAGGGCTCCATTGGTATGAATATTTCCATATCCTCAGTATTGATTTTACCAGTGCTGCAAAATTGCAAGAAACATGAAAAATGGAAGATTGCGAAGTTACCGCAAGAAGTTACCCATTAAAGCCTCAAGTTTCAGTGTGAGAGAGTTGGAGCTACATATACGGGATAAATTACATTATCTAATTACAAAACAATGGTAGGTTTAACCTCTGCAGACCGACTGTACCCCTGGTGGTATGGTGGGTTTTT
This sequence comes from Xestia xanthographa, assembly GCA_905147715.2. NCBI lineage: Eukaryota > Metazoa > Arthropoda > Insecta > Lepidoptera > Noctuidae > Xestia > Xestia xanthographa. Next base: position 10,104,751 of record LR990655.1, read on the forward strand.
TAAAGTTAACAATACCAGTTACCAGTTAGTTTTGTGTCGTAAAAACCACTTCTGACAACAACAATTCTATCATTTTATTAGAACCTGCTACGACTCCATGACGCGCGCTCGCTTTGCTCGCATATTAATTAACACTCTTTGACTTCTGTCCCCGAAGTGCCGAGCCTCCGGCCTCTCGGCCTACGGCCCGGTACCCATGTCGCCTTTATAGGATTAAAAATGATTAAAAAAAATTGTTGCTGTCAGAATATTACCTGGTGGTAACTTTAAAAAAACCACCGTACCACCAGGGGGGTACAAAACCGGTAACATAGCCCATTCTTATATTTATTTAAGTTTTCGGCCTGAGGGTCGTCTATATAGCTTACATTTTTATACTCGTGATACTGCTAAAAAAATATATTTTTGTATTTACTCACGATTGGGCAGTAATCTGTGTAAAGTTAATGAAAAAATATCTAGCCGGTATTATTATTTCTACTGGTTTGAGTCCTGGGCCAGATATAATTACATTATCACTGTTCTGTGATTGTGTCAAAACACATAAAAGTAACAAATATAACATTTTTTTAAAACACATTTTGTATAAACGTACAGTTTGCAAAGATAAAGATAACTGAAACTGAAAGATTGTACAAATCAAAACAAACATAACCTCACTCCACCCAGTTCCACAAACAGTGTTGCCAACTCACTACTGCAAAATATGCTAAATAGATACTAGATTGGTGTAAAAAATATGCCAAAAATATGATAACCTTCTCTGAAAAATGTCAAAAAAATGCCAACATAAATAAATGTCAGTATTTATTAAGAAATTAAATCAGGGGAATAGAATATCAATGTCTTGATATTCATCAACATTAGCTGATGTGGAAGGGTGAGAGCTAGTCGTAACTCTTTTTGGTTCCGATACAAAGTAGTACATTGTCTGGAACAGTGTAACACTATCAACAATTTCCTGCTCTTTAGGCCGAAATTAACGTACAAAATACACACATCAACACGGTCTAGGGATATTTCATACTCAATTAAATAACTCGAAAAGTACTGGCCGCATTGGAATCTTTTATACACCGATTTGTTTGTAATTTATCTCAGACTAATTCCAATATCAAATTTTTGAAAATTCTTTTGTTTCGGTGGCATAAAAATGTCTTGATGTATAGGAGAGGGAATTTTCATTTGTGCGAAATTTAGAAAACAATACGAATTACGTTTAGTTACAGTTTTTTTTCATTTTTAAACGAAAGATAAAGTTAAAATTGAGGTATTGTAGCCATGCAACGCCGACATTTGACGAGGGCGGAGATGTTACGAGCTGTGGGAATGCTGGAAGCTGGATCTGTTCAGCGTAATGTTGCTGAGGCCATAGGGACCCATCAAAATGTAATTTCAAGATTGTGGACACGCTATCGTGCCACAGGTGAAGTAGCGGAGAGGCACCGGGGGCCAAGTCGCATCACTACCCCCAGACAAGACCGATTTTTGCAAATTACTGCGCGAGCACAACCAAATGCAACGGCGACTCAATTGGTCCAAAGGCTGCGAGTGGAACACCAAGTTCTTGTGAGTGACCAAACTGTAAGAAAGCGACTGCATGAAAGCAATCTACGCTCTCGTAGACCACTCCGGGTCCCACCTTTACGGAGACGCAATCGTGGACGACGATTAGAATGGGTTCGGAACCACGTGGACTGGGGCCGTGACCAATGGTCCAATGTGCTGTTCACGGATGAATCCAGGTTCGGCTTCCATCCAGATTGACGAAGGACGCGTGTTTGGCAAGTTCCTGGACGATGGAGCCGTCTCCAGAACCCTCAGGAAGTTCACCCATACCAAGGAGGAACAATTATGGTTTGGGCAGGAATTCATCTTGGAGGACGGACGGATCTCGTTTGGGTGCGGGGCAATATGACGGCAGAACGATACGTCCAACAGGTGCTGGGGCCCGTAATCTTGCCCCACAGAACACAAATGGGGCAAGATTTCCTGCTCATGCACGACAATGCCCGGGCACACACGGCGAGAACGGTAGCAGCTTGGTTACATACACATAATGTTAGGGCCTTAGACTGGCCTGCTCAATCGCCAGATCTAAATCCCATTGAGCATGCGTGGGATATGCTGCAAAGAAGAGCTCTGAAGGAAGTTCCTGAAAATCTGGCTACAGAAGATCAACTTTTTGCGCACCTCAGAAGGACATGGGACAATATTCCGCAGCAAGACATTGACAACCTTGTTCTGAGCATGCCGAATCGTTGCCGATGTGTTATGAACATCATGGGCGCTTTCTCAGACTACTAACTTCAAGTTTATAAACACAAATTAAATGATTTTTCTATTTTTTTCAGTTTTTACTCACAAATTAAAAGTTCATTCATATACGGTTTCCGTCTATGCTTCATTTTTTTTCCATAAAATCCTGAAATTTTAATCTATACCTTAACCATTATTAAAAAATGGTAGAATATTAAATAACGTATCTTTTAAATATATACATATCATATAAATAATTAACACATTGATAGTAATTCGCTTTTTTAAAAATATCCCTAGACCGTGTTGATGTGTGTAGCATTCAGGGGTCTCACCGCTAAACCGCCGCGGAGTCGAGTATCGATTTCAATTTTTATTTCAAGAAAGATTGTGATTTACATTCTTTTCATGTTTTACAAATTACGTCAAAAATATGCTATAAGATAAACGCTAAAGAAATATAAACTAGAACAAAATATGCCAAATTTAGCATATAATTTGCTAAATTGGCAACACGGTCCACAATACTTCAGAATGAGGGATTTTCTTTTTAGCTCTTCCCTAGTCGCTGGATAGATGGCGCTAGGAGTAAGTATGATAATGCAAGGAACGGAACCTAAAAAAACTGATTTTAACAAAGCGTGAGAAATGTTGGTTATATTCGGAAGGTTAAGCAAATGAAAGTGTCAGTCAACGAGAGTATGTGACGTGACACAATGTTTTTTTTTTTTCAATTGTTTTGGCTTTGGCATAGTAACTTCAACGCCATCTATAGAGTTCTTGGAAACTAAGTTTTTTTTTAAAACCTCAAAAGGAAAACCTCTCATTCAGAAATGTCAGACTCAGTGTTGCCAACTCCTTTAATTTCCAGTCCCCAGACTCAATATCAAAAGCCGTTATAACTCTAAACTGATTCTACCCAGCGAATTCAAGATTTTGTTTTGGGAGGGGTACAAGAGGCTAGAGGTCATGTTCTGAAAATTTCTTGACACTTCTCTTGTTTTTTGAGTCAGATTTCCCAAAATAAATGTACAACACTTGTCGTGCAAATTATAGGACCGACTTCACCAAAATGGTGTCACTCGTTTAGTAAGTTAAATGTTCCTGAGATGGTAGTATTTTAAAACTAGGTAGTAGGTACAGTTTTTTCGATGCACGTCTTCCTTGTTGCAGATTCTCTTGTTATCACTTGACTTAGCGCCGGATCCTGGTCAGATCTGTCTTTAACAGGTGTATTTTAATCTATCTTAGCAGACAGTCAAAGCAATTATTTTGTTCTGTTTAAACAGTGTCTGTCCGTCTGTCTGTCTGTCCATCCGTATGGCACAGCCAATTCACTCCGAGAAACCGCTTCCTAGAAGTGATATGAAAGCTGTTCATGCCACCATTTCTTCATGCACCACAATTTTCATGAGAGAAAGTAGACGAAACATTAAAATTCATATTATTTAACATTCATGTTACGCTGACGATCATTATTGATGGACCGGACCCCATATTTTATAACGTATTCAAAACTAATATATTTGAAGCCGACGACTTGAAGAGATAATTTTGCGTGACAGCTGATAAGTTTCCTTTATTGTCCGCATACGTCAACGCAACGTCTTATAAGCTTTGTACCTATGTACAAAGCTTATAAGACGTTTAAAATATAACAGTATGGAACAGAAACAAGAAAAAAACAAAAAAGTTGACATCTAGCACGTCGTGAGTGCGACAAACAGGTTAAACCACTCAGCATGATGCTGTGCTATGGGGAGCCCACAGCACAGCGCTGGTTTTCAGTGGTCACCCTTGAAAAAACGTATGGAAGCCAATAACAGTGGTATCTATTGAGATGAGTAACTAAAATAAAACAGCCTGTACATAAATTACGTAAACAAATCACAGCATAAGAAACATAAAAAATACAACAAAATAAAGTCGGTATACGGGCGAAAGTTTTACGTGACAACGACTTTGAGTGGTAAAATAATTTTGTTCGTGTCGTTCGTGGAAGGGACGCGTGCCTCTCACTCGCTCTCATTGTGAGCGCATAACGTGAGCGGAGCGTAACGCAGTTTCTTGAAGTGTCACCCGGCAAACCAATTTATAAGACGTTGTCACGTCAAAACATATTTAATATACCTATAAATAACAAAATAAACGTTAACTAAAAATTAAAAAAATGACAAGGTTTTTGTCTCGCTCCGAACCCTCCCCACCGAGTCCCGTACGGTTTATCGAATTACCCTTGAACGATATAACTGTCTACAGAAAGCATGGTTCACCGGCGAACGGTAATACGAAAAAACTATTAGTCGATACCATTATTTAGCGCCAGCACGTTTCGCCGAATAACGCTACATAGAATGAATGGTTGGCCGATACCAAGATTTGCCGATGTCTTGGTTCGCCGGAACACGCTTGAACTAAATAATCCTTTACCGATAGATATTCGCATCGAAAGCACCTTTTCTTTGTAACGTTACATTTTCCTGGTAGGAGCTGTAAGGTCACACTGAGCACTCACCTACCTAACTTTCGGTCTGGAGGAGAGTACGGTTAAAAGAAATAGTCAAGGGGACTAGTTATAAGAATGTATTATTAAGAAATAACCTAACTTATAGGGCCTTTAGGGACGGAGCTGGAAGTTAGCTAAACCCTCACTAGGCCAGAGAAGCTAGTGAACGAAAATGAATTTGAACGTAGGATGAAATGGAAAAAGACGGCCCTCTCGGCTGTAGTAGTGGCCGAGGGACGTCAGGCTTCAGTTTTCCTTCACTAGTACTGGTCGAGGGACATCAGGCTTCGTCTTCCATCCCTCTGGCTGTAGAAGTGGGTCGAGGGACGTTCAGGCTTCATCATCGCAGCAGAGGAGATGGGGGCCATCAGTCTTCCTCTCGAAGAGCCGGAGGATGTCAGTTTTCTTCTTGGTGAGCCGGAGGGCGTCAGTTTACTCAAATCGTAAGGGACGATCGTCACTCGTATAGCCCGGGCAAGAGATGTTAAAACATGGCACGGGTACGCGCTTTGCAATGCGTTACTTCGCTATTGCGACATCATTAAATTTTCAGGTTAATAATATCCAAAAATGTAAGTAAAAAACCCATGTAAAAACACACACATTACATCTTACACCGCCGATCCAAAATAATTGTCTTTAGTTTCTCGCTCATACAATTTTGACAGACATCGATTAAATTGCAATAACTGCTATTTCCATGCGTTTGTCTTAGTAATTCAATAAACATAATATATGTAAAGAAAATAAATAAAACAGCATTAGCAGATTATTTTTATAATTATATGGTAAATAACAAAAATAAAAGTTGCAAACTGTGCAATCATAAGAAACATGATAGAAAACAATCAATTTTGAAAAAAAAAATTACGCCCCTCGGCCACTACTACAGCCGAGAGGGCCGCCTTACTCCATTTCATCCTACGTTCATATTAATTTTCATTCACCTGCAGCTTCTCTGGCCTAGTGAGGGTTTAGCTAACTTCCAGCTCCGTATAGATAGGCCCTTTAGGTTAGGTTATTTCTTAATAATACATTCTTATAACTTGTCGCCTTGACTATTTCTTTTAACCGTACTCTCCTCCAGACCGAAAGTTAGGTAGGTGAGTGCTCAGTGTGACCTTACAGCTCCTACTAGGAAATTGTAACGTTACAAAGAAAAGGTGCTTTCGATGCGAATATCTATCGGTAAAGGATTATTTAGTTCAAGCGTGTTCTGGTGAACCAAGACATCGGCAAATCTTGGTATCGGCCAACCATTCATTCTATGTAGCGTTATTCGGCGAAACGTGCTGTCGCTAAATAATGATATCGACTAATAGTTTTTTCGTATTACCGTTCGTCGGTGAACCATGCTTTCTGTAGACAGTTATATCGTTCAAGGGTAATTCGATAAACCGTACGGGACTCCTCCCCACCGCACTTCGTCGTCGTCAGATGCACGCGCCGCGCAATGGCACTGAGCCGCTAAGCGTCGCCGATTACGCATTTTTTCTCCACGCCTGATAACGCGTTGACGTGCTTTGCATCTAATGGGGGCTATCGTTTTAGAGCTCACCAGATGGCGCACTGTCGAGTAAGGTCCTGTCAGTAATTCTATTCAATACTTTAAAGCACCAATAACTTCTTGAAAATGTTTATTTTATTACGTACTAGCTTCTGCCCGCGACTTCGTACGCGGATCCTGTTGCTTATGCCAGCGACAACGGGGTCGTCAAAATCGAAGACCTCAAAACGTCTGATGATGAACATCTGATGATGATTTTAAGAGCCCGGGGACGGGAATACAACGGGATGCGCGAGACGATTCAAGACGTTCCAGATCTTTCATTTTTGTAAGTCAACAGGAAATGCCCATCAGACTAAACATTTTTATAAGTCAAAAGGAAATGCCCATCAGACCAAACAACACTTGCTGAGACGTCATTCCTATGTGTTATGGTGTAGCTGGGCTCTTGGAGTTCCACAAAAGGTGTTCCAGATCTTCGATTTTTATAAGTCAACAGAGAGTGCTCATCAGATTGAACAACTTTTGCTAAAACTTCATTCCTATATATATGTTATAGTGTAGCTGGGCTCTTGGAGTTCCACATCAGGTGTTCCAGATCTTCGAATTTATTCTCTCAGCAGAAAATGCCCATCACGTGGAACAATTTTTGCTATGGTACCATTTTTGTATCTCTTATAGTTCAGCTGGTCTGTTGTGGTTCTGCATCAGGTGTTCAAGTTTCCAAGATAAATTATAGCCTATATCTTGCCCAGACTTAATACCTATACAACAACAAAAAAATCATTCAAATCCGTCCAGTAGTTCCGAAGATTAGCGTGTACAAACAAAAAGACAAACAGACAGAACTTTTTTTTTGGATTCGTGCTCTATTACTGTTTCTAAACCCCCCTCAATTATTTCTTTTTTAATTAATATATTCAATGTACAGACACAGTTTTTTTACTGTTTTATTATATGTATATAGATAGATATAGATAGATAACAACATAGTGTAAGCTTTAGATATATATTTACAATATTCTTCCTAAAATTAGCAAGCATAAGACATTTTAAAAATCATTCTACCTCCAAGTACTAACAATATTATGATCTTATGTTGCTACTTAAGAGGACGCATTGGAAATCATGTAGTCAATGATCTCAATTTTTGTCAGTAATTACAAAACAAATGAAAATATAAGTTGGTGACCTGATAATTCATGATAAAACCCTTATTTTGTTAGTTTTCAATACATGATTAAGTAACTTTTGTAACAGAGAAAAAAATATCAAACATACCTCTTTTTAAAAAGAGATTCACATTTAATGGGCAAACGGGACCAATTTAAGCCTCTTAACTTTCTCCGTAGATGAGCCTATACATACTCTTTAAAATTATAGAAGGAATTTCTGAAATTATCGTTCCCAACTGAATTAAATAACAAAAACCATTTTGTCGTTTACGTCCTTTAAATTATAAGCTAGCAATCCTCGCCCCGCTCAGACGCCCAGTCCCCCGCTCAGTCCCGATGCGCGCGTGCCCGGATTTAGAACGATGCCTCGCCTTAAAATCTTCAAGTCATAATTAATCAGGAATGGCTCAATCTAGAACACAATCGTGAGTATTAGTATAAATACGTGATAAAAAAGCACACAACGCGCGAACACTATGACATCTGACATTTTGGAGGACCTTAGTCTACACAAGCGCCTCTAGCGGCAAATTCACACGCGATAGCCCCCATTGCACGTCTAAGGTGGAAGACAGCCATTCAACATGCCTGTGTGCTTTTGTGTTGTATTATAAAATGTGGAGCAAGAAAGAAGGAAAATTAACCTCAATTGTCTTTGGACCGGCTATTAGCTGGTTTATCCTTTGCGCAGTGCTGCGAGCGAGCTGTCAAAACTCCCAACCGCGCTGTGTCAACAATTATAGCCAATTTTTGACACATTTTCCGCCCGTTCCGATAAAAACACCTGTAGTTCAAAAACTACAAGTCCAAGAGCAATTTCAATACTACTGTTGTCAAGCTGAAATAGAAATATATAATAGATAAGGAATCTATTTATCTAGAAATCAAAATGAAATACTTTAATTATATACTCCAAGTCTTAATGTATAGCTAAAAAATAGTTACGTAAACTGATATTTCACTAGAAATATCAGATTTTTCTTAGTTTTTATCCATTTTAACAATATAGAAATAAACTAGACTATATTTCCTTTCCAACAAGACCACAATCTCATTAATAGCTCAATAGCATCATATCTAAATGTACCTATGAAACTAGATTATTTTCCAAAAATTAGTTCCCAGATGTAAACAAACAGTGAGTCTGTTTGTTTACATCTGGGAACTAATTTTTGCCAGCCGGTGTTGGATGAAAAACACACAAACCCACATGTTTTTTGGTGTAGATAGTTGAACAATCTAATCACCTCACTAATTAAGCACTGTTTTTCCCATTTCACACACGTTTTAGTCACTAAATCACGTATTTCTTCACACTACACAACCACTGTAGGTACATATAATTACTGCATTTTCACAGGCGAAATACTGCAATTTCACGATTTGGAACCTAATTTGTGTTATCTTATTACGAAAGTGCAACTTCTCACGAACATTTTAATGTATAACACTGTATTCCAATAACAAATACGTAACTCGTAATAACTTGAAATGTGACACTAACGCAAATACGATGACGCAAGAAATGGCGCGCTCTGTTGACGTAATTGTGTTTATAATATTTGTCAACTTGTCAATGGAGTGGAGCTGTGATTTTTAGTACATCGTTCAACAATGTTACATAGATTATAAATAAAGCATTGAATACATGGACCGAGCATGATTAGTTGATATTTTAAATAAAGTTTTGGGACAAATTATGCCAACAGCGCGCGGTGGTCATTACAGCCGAGCGCGTACATATGAGTAAAGTTACTGGCTGTGATCTAATTCAGCCGCGGTTTAGAGGAAGCAATATCACACCTAACTAGTAATACACTTTCGATGAAAAAAATGCTAAGTGATCATGAATTTATGGGGTCAGTGGGTCGTCATAAGAGCAAGAGAGAGAAAAAGAAGACTGGCTGTAGTGTTCATATTTGTGACCTTTTCTTAATTTCATAATTTCATTCGTTTGTATAAGTCATGATGGAATGTAGAAACCGCGCGTTGCCGTAATATTTTCCGATACTTCCTTCGCTGCGCCACTTTATAATCACTAATATTATGGTTTTGTTATGGTAACATCATGTGTGAATGTTTTGACTTCTGCTTCGGCAGTTAAGTTTTTGAAAAATTCTGATGAAGACTCTGATTTTTAACAATTTATAATTAGATTTTGCACTTTCTTAGATTACTTTACATAATACGTTTCAAATAAACAATTTTTAACCCTTTGCATTTGTATTTATGATTTTAGCTCTTTTGTTGGCAAAAGCTAAATCTAGCTCATTCTAGCTTATCCCGCATATCCGACTGCAACTTTTCAAAAACCAAGGTGGCAACACTGGTCAGACAGCAGACCTGCAGACTACTGTCAGTGTCAGTGTCAGTGTCAGTGATTGATGTGATAGTGTGTGAGTGTGAACTGTGATTACTGTGAATCCAAAGCAGATCGTAGGACACGATAATCGAATTCTTGTACAAAAATCTTCATAAAATACGATATTTTAAATGGTTTCATGAGCTAAAACATAATTTGTATTATATTCACATGTTCAAGTATCAATTATGGCTTCTGGAAACTTGAACCTTTTACGCAATTCTCTAAGCAAATTGAGGTTATAAAATAATACTTTTCAACTGCATTTTATAATGTGACGGACCCAAGTAACGAATACCCTTTTATTGTTTTATTACAGGATAGATCATATTTTTTCTCGGTCTTTCCAAAAACCTAGATTTCGACCTCCCTATTGGTATGCACAAAAAGAGAAGGTGGTATGTATAAATGATTGTTAATGACTTAATTTACGGAAGATCTAACAACTAAAATGATAAAGTACCTAAAAAAACAGTTTTGGCTCGTTTTGTTTATTCTTTCAGTTATTAATAGTGAATTCTAAAAATGTTTCAGGCATCAGAGGAATTTATAACTCAAGATAATAAAGCATTTATTGAAGAAGTAATCCAAGATAAATTGCAAAATCAAACCTCATTGCACTCGCCTCTGGCAAACATCGACTCAAACAAAGTTACAGAGTGGAACCCACTAACCCGCAGAGTTGGGCTTATAGCTCGTAAAATAGGCAATTATCCTCTTTGGTCCAAGGATGGAAAGAAAATGCAAACTACATTATTACAGGTGCAGTGTAACAAAACTTTTTAGTTTAACAGACATCATCATGGTCCTTGTCTTGTTATTTTGTGCTAGCTGTTACCTGTGGGTTTAAATATTTCGTCTCTATTTTAATCGGATTTTGAAAACAACTTCAAGGGATCATTGTTGTTTCATGAGACCCTATTCCTTTTTTTTTTTATAAAAGGGGCCTAAGTTACTCCTTATAAAATGAGCTATCTGCCTGTAAAAGTACTGTCATTGTTCCAGCTGTTTCAGAAATTAACAGGAACAAACAGAAACCGAAAATTTATACTTTCTTAGGCATTCATTATAAAGCTTTCATTTTTAAATTATAAACGGACTTCAATTTTATAAATAACTGAATATACATATTATAAAATAATTGAATATTTATAGGGTGAATATTGCCTATTTTATGTATCTAATTACTTAGTCTGCATATTTATTTAAGGTGGTGGACAACCATGTTATAAAATATATCCCACCAGAAGAATTTAGCCCAATGAAAACCTCAGCAAAAGTATGGAAAGAAAAAAGAAAATTGGGATGTATGTTAGTTGGGTCTGAGACAATAGATCCTAGCACTGTCACAAGAGAATACTGTGGTTTATTTAATAATGCTGGAATGCTGCCTAAGAGACACCTATGCAGATTTATGGTATCACCAGAATCTTATATACCACCAGGAACACCATTGCTTGCAACTCACTTTAGAGTCGGTGACTACATTGATGTACGAGCAAAGACGTGAGTGAAATTATCTACACTAATATTATAAAGAGGAAAGATTTGTATTTTTGTATGTAACTAATAAACCTAAAAACTACTGGACCAATTTCAAATATTATTTTGCTGTTAGAAAGGTACAATATCACAGAGTAACATAGGCTATAAATTATATTGATATAATGAAATAAGCCGAGCTATTACAATTTTCGCGGGCGGAGAGTAATGTATAATATGATCTTTGTTCTGTGGTGTATTTACCCCACGGCCCCAAGCCATGGCCTGAGGGCGAGATGAGACCTACCCTCTTGTAATTGGCCTTGTTGCATTTTGTTTAGACATGTACTGTTGGCCTAGTGGCCTCCAGAATCTGATGATGATGCAGAAAAGTGTTTGTAGGAACTCCCTTGTACTAATGTGTTTCTTTCTGTAAACTATCTTCCCTTTTTAGGGTTCCGTACCCAAAGGGTAAAAACGGAACCCTATTACTAAGACTTCGCTGTCTGTCCGTCTGTCTGTCACCAGGTTGTATCTCATGAACCGTGACAGCTAGACAGTTGAAATTTTCACAGATGATGTATTTCTGTTGCCGCTATAACAACAAATACTAAAAACAGAATAAAATTGATATTTAAGGGGGGCTCCCATACAACAAACGTGATTTGTTGGTAATAATGGTAAGGAACCCTTTGTGCGCGAGTCCGACTCGCACTTGGCCGGTTTTTAGGGTTCCGTACCCAAAGGGTAAAAACGGAACCCTATTACTAAGACTTCGCTGTCTGTCCGTCTGTCTGTCCGTCTGTCTGTCACCAGGCTGTATCTCACGAACCGTGACAGCTACACAGTTGAAATTTTCACAGATGATGTATTTCTGTTGCCGCTATAACAACAAATACTAAAAACAGAATAAAATTAATATTTAAGAGCCATTTCACAAAATTTAAACGCTCGAGTTTAGGTAAAAGACCGTAGCTTTGTGTATGTGTGCGTAGCTATCCACACTTACACAACGCGAACAGTGCAGCGCGAGTGTCGAGACGGACTAAACAATCTTGGGCCGTTACAATCGTAATGCACCTTGGTTTGAGATTTAGGCAAAAATTTAATTTATTTATTCAGTCTTTAATCTATTAAACCCTTCTAAACTAATAAAACACAAATATATATTATGTTATGTAAATATGTTTTTTATGTGTATGTTTCTATTTCATATTTTTCAACACACTTGCTCGTAAAGTGAGCCTAATGTGTGCAATAATATTACACACTAGTGCATAATAGAATTATGCCTACAATGTTAAGTTAGTAGGTACCTAACTGCAAATAATATGCGAGTACACAGAGCATTTTCAATTTAACCGGGTAATACAGTTTTTTTTGTAACAACAAAGAGGTTTTATGTCGCTGAAAATCCATTTACATTTTTGGAATAAATAATTAATGTGTCCATAATTAAGACGGAAAAACATTTATTAATATCAAATTATTTTTAATTTACAATAATTTGTTATAGGTGAAATGTATTTGTATTTTATCACTAAAATTATAATTTCGAAGTAGTAAGTTAGGTTAAGCATCACCTTACATTTGGCGCGTGCAAAAAAAAAACTTGCGCGCCATTTCCCATAATTTTCATATTTTGTTTGTATCGCATTGGTTGCTGCATGTTTGTTTTTTCCTCGCAAGTGTGTTGAAAAAGTGCGTATGAAACTCGTGAGCAACTTGCTCACTAGACACTCGGCTGATTTATGCCCTCGCCTGCGGCTCGGGCTGCAACTCACAGCCTCGTACTTGCAACTTACTTGTATCATAATATACTATATTATTATACTTTTTATTATAAATGATAAATGATGTTTATTTTGCAAGTTGGTTTTTACAAACACTTTTACACGTCATTTTTTAAAACTAGATATTTAGTAGGTAGGTTGATAAACATGATAATCTTCATTTCGAAGCGCATACTCTTTCTGGTTCCTTAACTACTAAATACATTAAATTCAAGCGTTTACAGTCTTTTTCAGTAACGAGGTTTTTCCATATTCTTACTTTTGATCGACTGATTATGCTCTCAGAGTTGAAAGATTTTTTTTAAGGATACCTACTCTGTGTAGGTGTACCTATGATATATCATGAATTGCATCTATTTGCTTTGTTCATAAACTTCTTCCGTGTCGATGGCCATCTAAATTGATTCCTCTCAAAAATTTACTACGAGTTCCTTTAGTAGGTATTTAAAAAAAGAAGTACTTACTAACAAGTTTTAATTAAAATTAACAGTAAGTCAGATTAGTATGTTGTTTTGTAGAAGATGTCAGGAATATACTACGACTTCACGTTCTCATGTAATGTTACCTGATAATGCCAAAAGAATACGCGCTGACGTGAGCGAAGCCGCGGGCACAGCTAGTTGTAACTAAAACAATCAATTTTATTGAATCAGTATTTCCACTAGTACCCTGCACGGCGTCTCTTCTAAAAGTACCTACTATCCTCCTCTACTCGATTCACGCGATTTCTCATTCTAAAATGAAAACAAAATAGCTATCAAATTTCGGACCCCAAATATTTTTAAAGGAGTGTTAAGTGTTTTCAAACCCTTCAAATTGTAATTATAGTGCAACACAAAAGAGTAGAAATTAAATGAGGGCGCTGCGATCGCTCAGGTGGCAACCCAGTTAGTACGACCTAGCTGATCTTGATACTTGATTATTATTATTGGTCTAATAGCTATAAATAATGAGAAAATAATTATTTTAAATAAGTATGTTTATTAATTCATTGCTTTCAATAAGTTCCTCATAGATAATAAATAGATTTGTTACGTAATAGTAATAAAACTACAAGTTCACTCAAATATATGTTATGAGGGGCGACCTTTTCTGTGTATAGCTGGAGTCGAGAATTTCCCGCCGTTTTGCACAATTCTGCGCACTGTGCTTACAGAAACACCTAAAACAAACAAAGCATGTTAAACATAAGCTTATAAATACAACTTTAAATTAGTGCTCTATCTTCATAAATAATATAACTGCTGTCAGTCCGACGAAAAAAGTCCCGTGCAAAAATGTTCATAACGTGAAAATATTTTAAAATTGTTTCTTTCCATTAGTCGGTTGCTTCAACAAATATGGTATAGCAAAAAACGTATTTGGTAATACGCAATTAATTACATTAAATGTTGTTGTTTAATGTTGTTGTTGCCTTACTATCAATGTTGTTAAGTCGCGCTATAACTACAAGGGTATTTGTTTATCTTAGCATAACCTCAAAAATGGTAGACAACTAATTTGTAAATACTATTTAGATCGAAAATTTTGCTCCCTGAATGTAATAATCGTTTGTAATTAACGTTTACTGCAACTTTCAATAGTTACTTACCAGTAAAATCTGCTGTACGATGGCAAACATCTTCGAAGTAGGATAGCAGCTTCCCAGCTTGTAATTCGGTCAAACACCGCATGAAAACTTAAACATTATATCACGGGCACCTCCACGAATTACCTTATTCATGATACGTCGCTGTTTTCCTGTCCACACTCAGAAATAACACACAAAAACCAAAATTCTAATGAAAAAAGAAACCGATCGAGAAGAATTGACAGCTCAAGTACTAATTTTAGATGTTGCCAGAAAATGAAAAATTTTAGTTCCCAAATATTTAATTTCTACTCTTTTATGTTGAGCTATACGGTTCTATATTCCATGTCGATATAATTATATGTTAAGAAAAGAAAATTAATAGTTCAGTGTCAGGTTGTATGTTGAACAAAATATGATTCGCGATCGTAGCAAATAATGGATTTGCGGAGTTATAATCAAATCATCAATGAAATAGTCTTTAGAAAATTTGAATTTCGCGGGCTACCCTTGCGCTTTCACCTTACGTGATCGATAACTATGTATATGAATTGCAAATAAAAATAATATCCACCTCGCTTCTGTTTCTTTTTTCTTTTATTCTTTCCTTATATTGACACAATGATAATACAACCCTTACGCCCCATTGCTAAAACTGATAAAACAGAAATATAACTATTCATTTACAAATTACTAAAATAATACTTTACTTGATAATAAACGAAATTCTAACCTAATGAAAAAAAAATACAAAGAGAATCAAAATGTTGTAGTCGTAGTATAACAATGCGTTTACGATAGATACGCTCGAAAATCGGGACGCGGAAAAAAATGGCACAGGTCCTTCGTCGATGGGCGCTCGGGCCGTACTAATCGGTGCTAGCTTATGCGTCGTAATTTATTCTAATTTAGAGTGATGTTAAAAATTATTTTGTATCTTGGAATTAGTTTAGTAAAAGAACATAGTTTATTTTTACATTTTTTTTTCAATGTAATTACGCTGTATTCAAACAAAAAAATCACGATAAAATAGCAGTACTTATAAAACGTAAAAATTGACCTAAGACTTTATTTTTTTACTAATTACTGTTATTAATTATCGATACTCTAGTACATTATGTGTCGACAAAAGTATATGTCTGATGCTTTGTGTATTTTTATGAGTGAAATTTATAAATATTTATGATAGAATTAGAGTCTGAAATTGACTCTGCGAAGATTTTTTTGTAAACTAGTTGTGAGAGATTAATCACTATATATATTTAAACAAATAAGTTTTTGTAAATGTGTTGCTAGCTTATGCGTCGTAATTTATTCTAATTTAGAGTGATGTTAAAAATTATTTTGTATCTTGGAATTAGTTTAGTAAAAGAACATAGTTTATTTTTACATTTTTTTTTCAATGTAATTACGCTGTATTCAAACAAAAAAATCACGATAAAATAGCAGTACTTATAAAACGTAAAAATTGACCTAAGACTTTATTTTTTTACTAATTACTGTTATTAATTATCGATACTCTAGTACATTATGTGTCGACAAAAGTATATGTCTGATGCTTTGTGTATTTTTATGAGTGAAATTTATAAATATTTATGATAGAATTAGAGTCTGAAATTGACTCTGCGAAGATTTTTTTGTAAACTAGTTGTGAGAGATTAATCACTATATATATTTAAACAAATAAGTTTTTGTAAATGTGTTACATTAAGTGTCAATAAAAAAAACTGATCTATGAACTGATATCTGAACTGATTTTAACATGTATTAAAAATGCCAGAGTGTTCTCTAAGATGGTAATTTAGGCGACTAAAGTCTTAGAAATTTGCGCGAAAACGTGAAATGGCTTTTAAAAGGGCAAATAAATCACGTTTGTTGTATGGGAGCCCCCCGTGATTTTTTTGCCCTTTTTTTGATAATAATGGTACGGAACCCTTCGTGCGCGAGTCCGACTCGCACTTGGCCGGTTTTTTATATTACATTATGTTTCTTTATAATAAAAATCGAAATTTGTTATAATGATATTGTGAAACGAGAACAACTGCCGACAAACTGTTTTGCAGTTTGGCAGACTTTTTATGTTATTGTTATACAGATTTTGAATAAATAAAATAATAATATTCATCCCAACTACAAACCCAAGGGGGTTTGGAAGACCCTGTGCCTAGTCTTACACACTTGGCCTGTTTTTTGTGCATACATTCATTTTGGGGGTCATTGGACCTTGAATCATTTTTATTCTGAACACCGTTTTTAAGGGAGATAAAAATATATTTCAGAATGGATCGAGGATTCCAAGGAGTAATAAAGCGTTGGGGATTTAAAGGAATGCCAGCATCCCATGGCGTCACCAAAACTCATAGAAGACCAGGAAATATTGGCGGTGGAGGTGAAAAAGCGCGCGTATGGCCTGGTACGAAGATGCCCGGCCACATGGGAAACAGGTGTGTACTTTTATGTGATATTTATTCAGAAATACATTATAAGCTTACAGTTTTTCACCAAAAGAAAGTAAGAACTGTTAACGATAATCTCATGGTTGTCCCAACCCTACGCCAAAACCACAGTTTTACAATGCATACAGTTGGGAAACGCCTTTGATGTTGAACGATGCCGCCACACGTGTAGGTACTTAGGCTCTGAGTCGTAAGCGTGTAAGGGTTGTCAAAAAATAATAATAAAAGAAATGTGATTTTGTAATCATTTATTTACATTATTAATTCAATATTAATTTACAAGACATACTTATATACTATTTTAAACACTATTTAAAACTAAATATTTACAAAACAAATAAAGACGTAAGTACCTATATTACTTTAATATAGTTGTACTTTAAGTTTTTTTTATATTTTTACTATACCTACGGTATGGTACTCATTATTATCTCCTAAACGCGTGGACCAATTTACATGATTCAAACGGATAAAATGGTTTTAGACCTAGACCTTTCATTTGGTACCAAAATCATCAAGATATCTCAACAAACAAAAAATCACATTTTCAAATTGCTCTCGTAATTATCCAACATGTATGGAACGCGTAACAATTCTTTTGATATACCTGCGTTCACAATTACCCGTTACCCGTGTGGTCCCGGGTTAAGAATGTGGCCACCCCATCTCATCCCGTGGGTGTCGTAAGAGGCGACTAAGGGAGCATAAGACCCAGTGCATACCATAAAGCACCTTGGGTTCCCGAATGGTGACGGGTAAATCACCAGCAACAGCATTCCCAAAGAGGGTTAGTGTCAGGCAGGCGGCCGACTGTAAAACTAAAGCCATCCATTTGCAACATGACTAGTGAAAATAGAATGCGCGATAGGACTAGGGCGTACCCCACAGGCGACGCGCAGGGGCAGCACCCGGCTCCTGCGGGAAGTGGACAAGGGTTGTTGCACCACCCCGGGCGGGTGCAACGTAAGAAGCGAGCTCCGGAAGTGAGATTGAGGTATGGTAGTTGGAATGTTGGGACCATAACTGGAAGAGCCAGAGAATTAGCGGATGTACTCAAAAGAAGACGAATAAATGTGGCGTGTTTGCAAGAAACGAAATGGAAGGGAACAAAAGCGAGGGAAATTGGTGAGAGATACAAGTTTTTCTACTGTGGAAGTGACGGGAAAAGGAATGGCGTGGGAATAGTGTTAGATAGTAAGTTGAAAGAAAGCGTGATGAATGTAAAAAGAATTAATGATCGATTGATAGTTGTAAAAGTTATGATAGAAAATGTAATGCTGAATGTAATTAGTGTGTATGCACCGCAAGTTGGATGTGATGTTAGTGTAAAAGAAAAGTTTTGGGAGGATTTTGACAGCGTTCTGATGAACATCCCGGTACATGATGAGTTAATTGTTGGAGGTGATTTTAATGGACATGTGGGAAGAATGAGAGGGAATTATGAAAGAGTGCATGGAGGATGGGGATTTGGGAGTCAAAATAACGAGGGAGAAACTTTACTACAATCTGCTACCGCATTTGACTTAGCAGTAGCCAACACTTGGTTCCAGAAGAACGACGGACACCTAGTTACATACAAGAGTGGGAATCACAAAACCCAAATAGACTACTTTTTAATCCGACGAAGTAAGTTAAAATGCATCAAAGACTGCAAAGTCCTACCAGGAGAAGACTTGGTCTCACAGCACAGACTCCTGGTTCTGGAATTAGACGTACAAATTAAACCCAAAAACATCAAAGAGAGACCCCCCCCAAAAATAAAATGGCATATGTTAGAGAAGGATGATTGTGCGAAAGAATTTAAAGAGCGAGTGGTGGATAAAATGATAGAGATGGGAGACGTGAACAAGCGAAGTGTAAATGAATGTTGGAATGAGATGGCTGGTTATATTAGGAGTGTAGCAAAGCATATTTTAGGAGAGACGACAGGAAGGGGTACGATAGATAGGGATACATGGTGGTGGTCAACAGAAATTCAGAATGTGTTGAAGGAAAAGAAGAGGAAATTCAAGGAATGGCAGAGTGTTGAAGTTGCAAGTGTTAGTCTGAAAGCTGAAAGGAAGAGTGAGTATGATGCTATTAAGAAAAAAGCGAAGAAAACTGTGGCCATAGCGAGAGCAAAAGCCCAGGATAAGCTTTATGACGCACTTGATAGTCCAGCAGGCCAAAAAGACCTATATCGGCTTGCAAGAGCTAGAGAAAGAAAGTCGAGGGATGTATGTCAGATAAAATGCGTAAAAGATGAAGGTGGAATGGTTCTGTCGGATGATGAGAAAATAAAGGATAGGTGGAAGGGGTACTTCGAAAGACTGATGAATGAAGAAAATGACTGGAATGGTGTGCTGGACAATAAACCAGTGAATGAGGGGCTAGTGAGAATGGTTAGTATGGATGAAGTGAGAGTAGCAGTAAATGGAATGAAGAATAGTAAAGCATTAGGACCTGACGGTATACCAGTTGAAGTTTGGAAGTTATTACGGGTGGATGGATGGACGTGGTTAGCTTTATTTTTCAATAAGTTGTTGCTGGAAGAAGCCATACCTGACGAATGGTGCAACAGTTTGCTGGTGCCCATCTTTAAAAACAAAGGTGATGTGCTGGAGTGCAATAACTATAGAGGAATAAAGCTAATGGCACATAGTATGAAAGTTTGGGAGAAAGTTATTGAAAGACGACTGAGAGAAGAGAGCGAAATTTCACAAAATCAATTCGGTTTTATGCCTGGTCGAGGAACGACGGACGCCATTTTTGCCATCCGCCAGCTGTGCGAGAAATACAGAAGTGCGCACAAAAACTTGCACATGGTGTTCATCGACCTCGAGAAGGCATACGACCGGGTACCTCGTGAGGTTTTGTGGTGGGCCCTGAAAGAGAAAGGTATGCCTGGGAAGTATGTGCAGTTGATCCGAGCGATGTACAGTCGATGCAGTACCCAAGTCCGGTCTACAGCGGGCACTACCGGCAGCTTCAATGTGGCTGTCGGCTTGCACCAAGGGTCGGCTCTAAGCCCCTACCTCTTCCTGCTGATAATGGACGCACTTACGTCGGACATTCAGGAAGAGGCTCCCTGGTGTATGCTGTTTGCCGACGACATTGTGTTGGTTGCCGAGAGTGGCCTAGAGGTCCAGAACAGATTGGAGGTGTGGTGGCAAAGATTGGAGAATGTTGGCCTGAAATTAAGTAGGTCCAAAACAGAATACCTATTCTGTGATTTCGGCGGTCTCTCCAGTCCTACGCCCATAACTCTTGCCGGAACACCCATACCAATCTGTTCCGATTTCCGGTACCTCGGGTCGCTTGTCCAAGGCGATGGTGAAGTAGACCGTGACGTAACGCACCGGATCAACTCAGGATGGATGAAATGGCGACAGGTCACTGGAACAACTTGCGACCCACGGATGCCTCTCAAGTTAAAGGGGAAAATATACAAGTCCGTGATTAGACCTGTCGTACTGTATGGATCGGAATGTTGGGCTGTGAAGAAGATGGATGAAAAAAGATTGCATGTAGCGGAGATGAGAATGTTGAGGTGGATGTGTGGTGTGACAAGAATGGATAAAATAAGGAATGAGTATATTAGAGGAAGTTTGAAAGTTGCGCCAGTTACAGAAAAGTTAAAAGGGAATCGACTGTCTTGGTATGGGCATGTGATGAGGAGGGAAGAATCGCATGTGACTAAAAGAGTGATGAATATAAATGTGGATGGATGGAGAGCGAGAGGAAGGCCAAGGAAAAGATGGATGGATTGTGTGAGGAATGATATGAGGGAAAAAGGTGTAAATGATTGCGTGACGGTTGACAGAGGAGAATGGAAGAAGAAAACGTGTTGCGCCGACCCCAAGTAACATGGGATAAGGGCAGGAAGATGATGATGACCTGCGTTCACAATTAGCGCAGTAGAGTTGGCCGGCAGAGCTATAGGTGTAGGTATAGGAGGGCTAAGGCATAAGGTCTGTCTTTACGTACCTACTTGGCGTTTTAGTACTAGATATACGACGGGTAGGTATTACTAATTTAAACGAAAATAGTAATAGTAGGTACTAGATGGTTAGGTAGCTAATTCGAATTTATAGGAAGATAAACTTACCTCTCGTCACGGGGAAATCTATGAAATATATGCTCGTTGAGGCACACCCGTATACGCAACAAGTGTACACCATTATATTCAAGTTATATTATAACGATTATTAATAGTATTAACAACGATTTACACAGACGCGTCGGCCCTAAACGTCCAAGGCTATGAACTGCGCGAGATCGTAGAGCGCGTACCGCGTCGCCCAACCCCCCGCAAGATCCCCGCCGTTGCTCCACGGAAGTACATTCGTTGCGCAACTGTATGGATTGTAAAACTGTGCCAAAACTATTGCACTCCGTGTGTGCCTGCATGAGATAATTACCTACCGCTTCGCGCATATTGAATATGCAAGCTCTCTAGGGCTGTCGCGCTCCAGCCGTGCGTAACTAACTGCGTACGTATGGCGCGTTAATTTTTCACGCTCTTTTGACCTTGCGTCGCGTACCTACCTACCTACTCGTACTTCGTGTTTGTTAACTGACTGGTATATTGATTATTAATCATTACTAGTGAAAATGATAAGCCGGGTAAACTGTTGCTGTTAATAAATGTAGAAAAAAAATGTCTTTATAAATAAATTTCACTGCTAGTCCATGCTTCCCTTCAGTTTATTTTAAAATTACCTATTTGTTAGATTTATGCTGTTAAGCAGTGAGACGCCGAATAAAATACGCTAACGCGTGGCGTCAAGGCACAATTTAGATCGAGCGGGCGCAGTTTAGGTATTTATAATGTCGGCTTTCTTCAAGATCAAAGGAGTGCAACTTCTGTACGCTAGTACTATTATAATATCTATTCTGTGCCTACGCATAACAGGGCGGGCAGCACTGTCGTTCGGCACCGGCGCGACCCATAGAACATTATATTCGGGAGTGCACGGGAGAGTGACGTGTGGTTTCTATATCTTACAATATTATATTATGTGATGTTCTAATGAACATCACATAATATAATATTGTCACTGTAGACTGATAAAATTTTAGTTTTTCATAAATTATCTAATATTAGTATAATTTTATTACTAATATTAGATAATTTATGAAAAACTAAAATTTTATCAGTCTGTGTTTGGTAGAAAGTCACATTTCTCCTAAAAATAGAGGGAATGATATCCTTGTTTTCACACACTGGTAATTCAGATATGAATTTTATTCATGAAAATTATGTATCTGCTTCAAATATCTTAAAATTAAGTTATTTTAGTTACAAGAATGTTTAATTTAAAAAAAAAACCCTTTGCAGTGCTAGCAAATGATACCCAATCACTCAAAATATTGTGTCGGTCCTTCTACCAAACGCCCAGCACCTACCTTATTTTATGAGCATCATTATAATAATACATTCTACTATGAATCTTTAACCCTCCTTGAAGGTTAAACCATTACCACAGTTATTATCATTTTCACAAACGCGCATGTCAATTTTAAATAGGCTCCGACCGAAAAAAGGTTATTTGAACTATTCCTATAACCTTCGCGCAAGTGCAAGCAATAGATTAACAAAGTTTTTATAGCAATCTGATGAACGGTATTGCAGCGCTTAGACTAAGAACATTTTTTTTTTTGTTAAACTGTACTGGCCCACTGCTGGGCAAAGCCCTCACCCAATTCCTTCCATGTGCCGTTTACTTACTAGATTTAAAATTTTAAGCCGAGAACAGCGGCGAACTCGGCTGTCGATCACGAGCAACGAACTCAATCCTAAGTTAGCCGAACGACACACGACAAATCACAAAATACCGTGTTTCTGCCGCTAATTGGCCTAAACCAAAGCTTCCGTCGATCACTAATTTTCATAAACATGCCATGCCATGATCTATCACTATCAATTACCATGGTCCACTAGGATGTATCATTAAATTATCTTTGAGACTCATCGATCTTTAAAATTGATATCATAATTGAATATATTTTTTTAGATGGAGGATACTACGTGGCGTGAAAATTCTGCGTATGAACACAAAGTACAATGTGATCTGGACACTAGGTGTAGCTATACCTGGCGAAACGGGTGCAATGTGCTATTTATTTGACACAGTCCTTCCACTGAAGAAACACACGACATCGCCTGCTTTTCCTACTCAACCATTTATTGAAGACCTACCGTTGGAATATTACGATAACTCTGTCCAACCTTTTGAGGAACAGTCCATTACTTTTGAAGAAAATTAAAGTTCTAATTTGATCATAGGAAAATAAACTACCTATACAATAAACTGCGTGTACTTACATTACACCACGAAGTTGTAGACTATAAAGGTGAACGCAGACTTAGCCGCACCGCAGTCGCCGCATTCAAATTTTTCTATGCAATCTCGCACACAGACATAGATCTACACAGATTGCGCACAGACACAGATTGCATAGAACTTTATACGAAGAATTGGAATGCAGCGACAGCGGTGCGGCTAAGTCTGCGTTCACCTTTAGCTGCACCTTAATAGAGTACATATTCATCGTGTTCGTAGCGTATGCTGGGTACGTTCAAATATTATACGACGTGTTTCCGGACGATATCGATAAACTTCGACCTGTCATTGTGTTTGATTCTTCTTGGTTGGTGGACTGTTTTAGGTCGTTTTGGAATAAGAGTCCCAGCTTGGCACAGTCAAAACTAATTTAATCACAACATGTACACGGATACAACGTCTTAGTTTTCGCAGCTTAATAAGAAGAACAGTGAACGATACAGAGACAAAAAAAGCTCTTGAATACAGAGTAAAAATATAAAATATCATAGACAACTTGTGTTGCTAGCAACACATTGTACACATCATTATGAACAACTTTTACTATGCAATGGGACCAAACCCTGAATCGCGAAATAAAAACCGCTATTCCAAACATTTTCACGAGTGCGAACAATCGAAGTTTATCGATATCGTCCGGCAACACGACGTATAATATTTTTTAATTGTTGAACTAAACGTCCCCCGGAACTGTCGAATACGCTATTCTGTGTCAGAAGCAAGAAGAATTTTACGTCTCTAATAGGTAGTTTATAAGACAAACACTGTTTTATGCTTTCACGGTTCATAACTATACTTATAATGTTACTTACGGGATATTATATAACCTGCGATCATGGCGCTTGCAACAGCGTCGAAATATCGGGAGCTTTAAAAATTAATCACTAATCACGGAAGATATCCCGTGACATTTTTTTTTTAAGTATAGTATAAAATACAGTGGTGCCGATTCCCTTGTTTACAAACTAAACCAAATTTAAGTTCAGTGCATCTTTTTCTTTCTATTTCATTAAGAAAAGGACAGAAGATAAATTTTAGTTATGTTCTGTCAAATTAATCAGCGCCATACAAGTTTTAGACGCGATTAAAAAGTTGACTACTAAAATTACTTAAGTACATCAAATAACGTCAGGTGCTAACTAATTTGACAGGATTAAACTAATAACGTCATTGCTATCTTCTGTCCTTTTCATAATGAAATAGAAAGAAAAAGATGCATTCAACTTAAATTTAGTTTAGTTTGTGAACAAGGGAATCGGCACCAGTATGTATGGCTTTAATTTGAAAATTTTCTACTCTGTCAGTTACCTATGTTAGAATAAAGTAGATAAATACTTTTTGACTGAAATTGCCTTTACTGATTTCATAATTTTATTTTCACCATACAAATTCCCAATTTAGAAACTAGAGCCAAAGTTCAGAGTATCCCTTATATTTTATACTAGCTGACCCGCGCAACTTCGTCTGCGTCACATGAGAGAGAGAGGGTTAGAGAGAGTGGAGTCAACCTTGAAAGATAGACATAATGCTATCGCGGTTTTTTTTCGAACAATTCCCTAATATGTACATGATTGTTGCGCAACTTTAACCGTTTATGCAGCGCCCGCAAAGGAAGCTCTCGAAAGAAATAAATTTTCCTTGTTTTTGCAACATTTATCATTGATGCTCCGCTCCTTTTAATTATAGCGTGATGTTAGATAACCTATAGCCATCCTCGATAACTATTCAACACTAAAAGTTTTCCTGTAATTAGCGCGTTCAACCAACCAAAATCTCTTTAGCTTTATAATATTAGTAGATATATACCTACGTAGATCCAAGTGGGTAACAATTTAATTTCTTCGATATATTTGCATTAATCGCTAAAATAATCTACTTATGTTTTTCCAAAAAAGGGCTTACCTCGACAGCCTTTTTTTTTTTCGGATGGGAAATCATCAAATGACTCCTCCCGCTCTGGGCGGACCAGGAGGCAGTGTCATACTTTTACTGACTAAACCCATCCATGTTCCTTCATCGCCCTTTGTGTTCCGGGGCCACGGTATCTCTTTAGAACAGTCCCGCAACCCCGGCAGGCATCGGCCCTTGCGGACCCCTTCCTATTGCTGACTCTCTTTGAGGCGCGCGTCGAACACGAACGTGCCGTCGACACGGCCTGTCGTCATGAGACAGACGGACGGCGAGCTAGCCCATAGCCCACCGTCCACAGGCCCGCGCGTACGGTGGCCGGGGGCCACGTGGTGGCCCCGGACGCCCGGGGCGTCTCCCGCGGCGGCCGGGACGTTTAGAGGTTCTCTCCCTCTCACGTTCCGCCACCTCCTTCATCCTTAGACACTCGATGACAGTCATACTCCAGCTAGGTCGAAAGTTCTCATCAAAGGTGCAAGAAATTAGCCCAAACACGATTTTTTAATTATAAATGGGACCAACTTTGAGATGTACCTACGCTTTTTACAAACAAAAGGACCATGTACGGACTTCTCTGTAAAAGTTATCCGTGGTCATATATAAAAAAAATACGCGTCGAATTGAGAACTGCCTTCTTTTTGTTTCGTCGGTTAAAAAACCAATCTTGAGGCAATTTACACGTTTGCGGCGGCGACCTCTCGCGTCCGGCCCTGGTGCAAGCCATGGTCCGGAGCGAGACGGAATGGGACGCCGTCACCTCCTTCTGCGAAGCAGTAATGCTAGAGAAGGAGGTGGCGGAACGTGAGAGGGAGAGAACCTCTCAACGTCCCGGCCGCCGCGGCAGACGCCCCGGGCTTCCGGGGCAACCACGTGGCCCCCGGCCACCGTAGGCGCGGGCCTGTGGACGGTGGGCTATGGGCTAGCTCGCCGTCCGTCCGTCTCATGACGACAGGCCGTATCGACGGCGCGTTCGTGTTCCACGCGCGCCTAAAAGAGAGTCAACAAAAAGGAAGGGCGGATCCGCAAGGGCCGATGTCTGCCGGGGTTGCGGGACTGTTCGAAAGAGATACCGTGGCCCCGGAACAAAAGGGCGATGAAGGAACATGGCTGGGTTTTAGTCAGTAAAAGTCTGACACTCCCTCCTGCTCCGCCCAGAGCAGGAGGAGTCATTTGATGATTTCCCATCCGAAAAAAAAAATAGGCAACTGACACGGGCGAGGGTCATTCAATTCAGAAAATGGAGTGAAATAAACAACGCCGTCTATCGACCAAAATGTTAAACTGCTAAAGTATATTTACCTATGCTATAAATTTTTTTTAAAGCTGTTCAGTCGATTTAAAAGTTATGACTGTGGTGAGCACATTTTTAGTCATTGGTATCATTTTAGTTCAACAGATGTCGCTGCATGTATGTATCTTACATTAATTTGATGATTAGTTCTTCTTGAAAACTTTCAGTTCATATATCTTTTGATAGAATTAACCAATTTCAATGAAACAAACACTAAATCATACCCCAAGTTACACACAATTTTTATGTATAAACATTGTCAGCATTGAATTCGTAGATTTTACGTGATGTGCGCACAAACAAACAGACAAAAATTTCAAAAATGATGGAAATGGGTTCTGTTACTTATCTTTTCACACGCTGGCTATTTTTTGTTTCAATTTCTTCAATGTACAAAAATGACTTTTCTACAGATTTATTATCCCTTATATTTTATATTATGTAACCTAGAGTGCTTGCTACCATACCATTTAGTCTGTGTGAGTACTAGTGTTACTAGTCTAGTCGCAAACGCTAGTGCTGAGCAAGAGGGTCTGTGGGTTCGATTATCAAGTCGAGTTACCTAGCTGTTTTTTTCCATTACGAATTTGTCAGTAGTAGCCCGGAGTCTGGATTTGAGCCCGGTTAAGGGCAATATGAGATCAAACGAACTTCTTGAAGTGAAGTTCGATCATTATTGTATGAGTCGCATCATTCGAAGATACAGTTAACATAGGTAGTGCCTTTAGCCTACACGAGGTATTCGCACGTTTAGAGAATCGATTTTCAATCGAATTCAGTTTTTTTTTTTTTTTTTCTTCTACCCGCCCGTCCGGCCGACCCAATGACGGAGCGATAGCCGGCGGCGGCCATCATTCATGTTCAGAGACTACCGTTTTCTACGTGGGGTTTGGGTGGGTGGGAACCCTGTATCTTCGAATGATGCGACTCATACAATAATGATCGAACTTCACTTCAAGAAGTTCGTTTGATCTCATATTGTATTTCGTCGCATCATTCTTCAGATACAGTTAACATAGGTAGATGTTTAGAGACTTTTTCCGTCATGAGCAAAGTGGGTTTGTGCCAAATAAACATTTTGATGAATGAAGTAGAAAACGTTTTATTTTATAACAAAAATAATTATAACACACTTCTAGTACATAATCATCGTAAGATCTCTTCAAAATCAAACAATTTTTGTTATGTAAATATCAAAAACAGACAAATATCTAAAACTAAGTAGGTTCTAGTGTAACAATTATATAATGAGTACTTAGTTAAATATTACTTATCTAACAATTTAAATCATCTCAAAGACAGAACGAGCAAAGATTCCATCGTCCGTCACTGGGCGGTTATAGAATCTAGCAAATGTCAGAGACGAGGCAGACCAACCCGCGGTCTTCCTAATGGTGTCAATGCAGACTCCAGCAGAGGCCGCCGCCGAGGTGGAGGCGTGACGCGTGCAGTGTGCACTGAACACTTTGACGTCGACGCCGCTCTCTACTAGAGTCTGTTTGATCCATCTACTTATGGATTGTGACGATGCTCTTGTATGAGGTTTTTTGTGAGTTAGTAAGAGGTTATCTGTTCCTTCAGGCCGAAGACCTGATGTTACTGTAAGATAGTCCTCGAGAGTCTTTGCTGGGCATATGCTTGGGTTGTTCACAAAGAAAGGTAAAAACAAAACTGGCTGTTCACGATTTGGAGCCGAGGTTTTTATAATGTCAGTTATAAATATCTTTATTCCAGATGGAGACCTGTAGATGTTATTGATTTTAATAAGAGATAAGGTCTGGACGCGATGTGACGTACACAAGGCCAACAAAACAGTTAATTTTTTAGTCAATTTCTCAAAATTCAGTGTACTGTTTGGATACCATCCGGAAATGAAATCTAGAACCAGTTTTGGGTCCCAGGTTGCAGTATATTTGGGGCGCGATGGCTTTTGCCTGTAAATGCCTTTTAATATACGTTTTATTCGTTCATCTGATCCTACATTATTCCCAAGGAGTAATGATAGGGCAGAGCGATGACTATTAATAGCTCCATATGCTGCTCCTTTATTGAACTGATCAACTATGAAGGCTATCACGGATGGTAATGGGGCTTCGAAGGTATCTATATTATTATCGAGACAATACTGCCACCACAATTTGTATGTAACTGAGTATTGTCTCATGGTACTTTCAGAAATGGATGAAAGCATTAGATCTAGTGCTATGTCAGGGGTGTTTAGTCTTGCAAATGCTGCCCTGAGAGCGTCGCGGCCCCCAGGGTAAGGCTGGCGTGGAGCCGGTGGCGAATCCTGAAACGAGAACGCAAAAGGCCCCTGTTAGGTTCGAAGAAGATAATATCTGAGATAAGCATTCTTTTAAGCAATGGGAACCACGCTTGACCAGGCCAATAAGGGAAAACTAAAATACCAGTAGTTTTTTCATTAATAATTTTGCGCAAGCATCTGAGTATTAGAGCGAACGGTGGAAATGCGTAGAAGAACGTAGAGTTCCAACTAACCGTAAAAGCGTCAACTGTCATGGCGTCGGGATCCGGTTTCCATGAGATGTACTGAATGCATTTTGCAGTGGTACGAGAAGCGAAAAGATCAATATTAGGAGCTCCGAGTGTTTGGACTATCTTTTGGAACGCCCAATCCGATAGTCCCACTCTGTGTCCTCATTTACTTTCCGCGATTCTTCATCGGCTTCAACGTTGTCGTGTGTATTTATATAAGACGCATATATAAAGATGTTTCGCTTTTCGCACCATTGCCAAATACTCTTGGTCAGGTCATTCAGATGTGGGAACCGGATTCCACCCATGCGATTTATATAATAACTAGTATTTGCGTGGGTGCGCGAGCTGCGCGCAGCTCGCGTGTTGTCGTGTTCTTGAGAAGTATTCCTTACCATCATAAAATTTTGAGAATCCATAGGAATCCTTGAAATAATTGGAAAATCCTTTACAGCTACCCCTAAATCAGTATGAAAGCCCTTAAGAGCCCCTAAAACATTATAAAATTAATATAAAAAAAAACCTTACTTAAAAACTCAGACCCATTAAAAAAAACACTACCCTAAAGTTTGCTTGTCGTCGCCCTGAGTTACGCTTCACCCACTCAACCTTCGTTACGCTGCGGAGGTCGCCGGCTCGCTTCGCTCGCCACCTCCCCGCTTCGCTTCACTCGGTCTCGCAGGTTCGCTCCACTCAGAATCTACCTACCACCAGACAGGTTTCGACGCCTACTATAATATTTGTACAAACACATAATGGCTATCTCTGACCGTTACGAAGTTATAGCCCTTTTATTTTTAGGGGAGGTTGGGGAGGGGTGGATACCCTCCGTTTACAAATTTAAACGCTCCTCATTAATAATTTATAGTAAAAATCAAAAAGCCGCTACGTGTCCTAGTTTCCGAGATACGATGGGGGGAGGGGTGAAGAGGGGGAGAGTGGGGAGTTTTGAAAAACGATTTTGGCTAACTCTAGGCCCCTTCTTACGAATCTGAAAAAAAAAATGTTCCAAGTCTCTCAACTTCCGAGATCCGCCTAAAGGGGGGAGAAGGGGGGAAAAAGGGGTCAATTTTGAAAACTGGTTTTCATTTCTCCGAGCCTCTTCTATACGAATCCGTAAGAAACAAAAAATACGGGTCTCTTTGTTTCCGAGATACGATAAGGAGGGGCAGGAAGGGGGGCGAAAAGGGGAGGTTTGGGACTTTTCCCATACTCACGGGAGTTACTTGTTTACGAATCTGTCAAAATATACCCACCTCCCCATCCACCATCTGGGAGAACAATTATGTCAATGAGTCAGTGAGTCAGTGAGTGGTAATCGAGCTTTATATAGTATAAAGAGCAGTTGTGTTGTCTACTCGAAGCAATATAGAGCTACCGTGATACGTGTTGGCGAAGCTTTTAAGACCAAGGAACACAGCTAATAGTTCAAGGTAATTAATGTGATGGGATAGTTCATCCACTTTCCATCCACCGTTCACTCGTTTCCCTTCGCAAGCGGCGCCCCAGCCTGTTCTGGACGCGTCGGTAAATATTTCTAAATCAAATATTCTGTCTGGTCGTAATATATTATTAGTCACCGCTATGTTCTGTTGCCACCATTGTAGGTCGGGTAAGATAATAGGGGATAGCTTAATTTTGGCTTCAAAATCCACATATTTTTGAAGGGCTAAATATTTTTGCCGTTCGAGGGTTTTGGTGTACAACCAACCGCATCTAACTGCGGGGCAAGCTGCAGTAAGTACTCCAATTAGTTGTGACAATTCCCTAATGGAGCATCTTGGAAGTTGGGAAAACTTCTTGGTTAACTTTATGATGCCCTGCCGTTTTTCATTTGGCAAGCCTAGTGACATATCGACAGTATTATATATGAAGCCTAAAAATCGACAAACCTGTTTAGGTTCGAGGCTACTTTTCTCAAAATTTATGACAAAACCTAAACATTGTAACAATGTTAGGGTTTTGTTTACATTTTCTTGGCATTCATCATAAGTGTCCCCAATACATAGGATATCATCAAGATATATTACTGACCTACAGCCCTGTTGACGTAGATAGTTAATGACCTCTTTCATTAATTTTGTGAAGACCCAGGGAGCCACAGACATACCATAAGGTAGGGCACTAAATTCAAAACATTTTTGATCGAATTCAAAGCGTAAGTACTTACGATGTTTTTTTGTGATAGGTACTAAGAGATAAGCCTCTTTAAGATCGATATTTGCCATAAAACCAGCTTTAGGTATGAGTCTGGTCGCTGTCCTGTGGTCCTCCATTTTAAAATGAGAGGTCGAAATAAATTTATTTAGAGCCTTTCAATTTAAAATAAATCTTTTTGACCCGTTGGGTTTGGGAGCTAAAAATACGCTGGATACGAAATCATTTTTAGATCTATGACATGGAGAAATAGCACCAAGATTTAATAATTTGTCAATAGACTGTAACATATCAGGGAGCTCGCTACTTGAAACAGAGTTGCGGGGTGTCGAGAACTGTCTAACTTTCTTACAAAACGGTATAGCATACCCGTTTGAAATCCATTTTAATATTTGAGTATTTTTTGTAATTTTTACCCAGCAATTATAAAAATAATGAATTCTGCCTGCATGTACCTCTATTGTTGTTGATTTGCTGCACGCTGCTTGTTCTGCGCCGATGACTTCGACTGAGCAGCATTGCCTGCTGGAGGTCTCCGGCCCGCTGGACCATTCCTCCTCTGTCCTCCCCGCCCCCCCCTGTTCGACAAGAAGCGAGAGGGGCCCGTCCAGTTTCCCTGTGGTCGTGAACGGTTTGTCGGCGTTTGGTATGATGTAGAAGGCGTTTTGGGGGTTGGAGCCGGTTTCTTAATCTGTAATCCATGCTTCTCGATTACTTTTGTGGCCTTAATCTTTTCTGACAGCTTGCCTCCAAAAAGCAATTCATCTCGGTCGACGTCTTGCATTATGTTCAAGAAGGACTTATCTAATCCAGGAGTAATAAACTTCTTTCTGGCCTCCGTCTCCATATAGTGCAGATCGCACAGGAGTCTACAGCTATCGCTGAGAAATTTGATGGCTTGTAGTCTGTCTTTGCCGTCGTCCAGCCCGCGTAGCATGGCGACGTAGAAACAGGGAAAGACTCGACAAATCTTTTGTTCCTCTGTCATTTTGTCTATTCAATATCGACAAAATGACAGATGAACAAAAGATTTGTCGAGTCTTTTCCCGTTTCTAGTCGCCATGCTACGCGGGCAGAAGGAGTTCCAAGCCCTTATTGAGGGCGGATATTCCCTGTCCCAATTGCTGCTGCACGGCTTCTACTCTCTTGTCTCGGGTTCGGGCGCCCTCAGCTACAGCGGCAGACATCTCAGGATTGAGTTTTGGCGCTTGTAACAGTGGGCAATTTTCTGGTATAGGATACTCTTTGACGAGCTTCTCTTTTGCCTCCTTGGTCATTCCCTTTCGAAGAATAGGTAACCATAGCCGAGGTAAGTTTTCGTGAATTTTTGGGCCAAACTTTGGCCCTTCTTCAGTGGTTTCACCCAACGCGATAAGAATATCGGGGTCCAGGTCCGGCACTGGAGCCGGTTCTTGGTCGCAATCATCTTTGCCTTCCTCGATATTTGAACAGTTTTGTTCGACAGCGGCTGGGTCCAAGGACTCTGGGTTAGCGTTGTCAAGGTTTTCATTTTCTGTAAAGCAACAATAACAATTGTTACTGGTTGAGGGTACCTACATAGAAAAATAAAACCAAACTTGCAAAAAATAATTACCACACGTGGTGATAAAAGTATTTTATTTTTGCCTAGTACCTAACTCAAATTAGATGTAATTTGATTTGGTACAAAATCGTATATTGCCTTCGTGAGGATACTCGATCCACCTCCAGGCGATTTTGTTCTCGATTTTTGATACGTAATCATTTTTTACGATTACGAAATACCATTGTGTTAACCCACGGTTAACCTCCCGGCAATAAATTACCTTCGTGATGACACACGGTCAACTTCCAGGCGTAATAATCGAGACTTAGTTACAGTGGATACAACGGAATAAACACTTTACTAACCTGAATCTTTGTCGGAGTCTTCTGACGATGACGAATAAATAATTCGTCTGAATTTCCGCTGCTCCTGTTCCATTCGTCGAATTTTGCGTTGATAACGCTTAATTTTTTCGTCATTCTTGCGTTTCGGCATAATGACAAAAACTAAACGAAGTATTTTTCTCTTTTTATTTGGGGCACGTGCGAACGCTGCCTCGCACAAGAAAGGAATGATGGCCGCCGCCGGCTATCGCTCCGTCATTGGGTCGGCCGGACGGGCGGGTAGAAGAAAAAAAAAAAACTGAATTCGATTGAAAATCGATTCTCTAAACGTGCGAATTCCTCGTGTAGGCTAAAGGCACTACCTATGTTAACTGTATCTGAAGAATGATGCGACGAAATACAATAGGCTGGCCTCACTAGTACATGGGACTTGACACAAAGAAGAAAATTAAATGTGGGTTTGCTATAGGTACACCCATAGGGTCAGTTCAGACAGAACGGAAAAATCCTCGCGCAGGCTCGATCCTCCTCTGTTCTTCTATACCTATTTCACATCAAGAGTAGAAACATGGCATGCCATGTCATGTCAGAGTCGATATACATACAATTTTCTTTTATAACCAATCGTAATACGGTCCTATTTTCAATGCAGCCAGTAGATTGCGAGGGGTTTTTTCTACCCTTCGTTTTGGAAAAGTACAATTGTTATCAAAAACAAAAATGGCATGCAAAATATTTGGATAATATGTAGTTTACTTTGATTTTTTTTTATGATGTTTTAATAATAAGATGAATGGAAGATCATCAACATTTACAAAATCCTTAGATTGTACTTAGTCTAGACATCTATACTATATTATAAAGAGGAAACCTTTGTATTTTTGTATGTTTGTATTGAATAGGCTCAAAAACTACTGGACCGATTTCAAAATTTCTTTTACCATTACTTAGAGGGATTCTTCCGAATCCGTATAGGCTATATTTTATCCCCGTACTCCCACGGGAACGGGAACTACGTGGGTGAAACCGCGGGACGTCCGCTAGTTTCAAATAAAATAACAATTATTCAAGCATTGTTTTTATTCACACAGAAAAATAAAATAATATACCAATTCTTTATAATTTTAATGTCATTTAAAAAAGTTATTGTTAAGGCGTGTCCAAATAAGCGCGGCATTTGATAGTCTGATTGGACTACGGGAAGCTCGTCAAAAAAAGACAACCCCTAACTTCAAAAAAGTGTAAATTAACTTTAGCTTTGGAAGTCGAGTTTTGTTTGATTGATACTTTGTTTGTCACCGACTTCAAGCTATTACACGAACATAAACTAAAATATCTGACAAATTGATAATCTTCTCCTTTTGAAAGTCGGTTAAGGATTAAGGAAGAGTTAAGGGGCAGACAACACCTAATTGATTTTATTTAAGCAGTTTTTAAGAAAAACTGTATATATTTTAAAGTCCGTGGACGGACTCTATACACGGACGAAATCGGCTCGATAGAAAATAATTGCAGAGTGGTCTTAAAATCATCATTAAACGGTTCTATGTCCTTTATTTTTTTTGACGTATGGATCTGCAATTAAAAACATGATGTCAACATATTCATACCTAAACCGAGTCATAATTTACAAACTACACATTATTTACACTATTTTTTATTTCAATATTTATTCATTATTTTCTTCCAAAACCTGGCCGCCCAGTAACTCTCTCGCTTTCTACTCCGATACAAATAGACAAGTGTGCGCGCATTTTGGTGTTAACATCACCCTAAGTCCAAAATTTTGAGACTGCAAATTGAAGACAAAAATGAAAAACTTGTTGCTCGGTTTTGCTACACAGCACTGCGTCTGCGGCGGGTACATTTCTCTATACATAGCGCCCCAGAAATTGTGTTCTGCGAATCGGCACTGCGCGCTATGTTTGGACACTCCTCTATAAATAAAATATTAAATACACGACAAGTACACATTGAAGTTTTTTTCATAGAAGTAAAATAAGTTAGGTCAGCCTTATGAGCGATGCTCTGAACTTTTAACATTTTATTTCTATAAAAAAAAAAACATTTAAATAACTACCCTACCTATTTTTTATAATAATATTTACACTTAAACCTTACGTTGACAATCCAAAGATTATTGAACTTGCTATTTGTGTTCGCAAAAAAGCAAAGCAAATTACTTTACTATGACGTTGTACGTACGTTGCAGTACGTTGAAAAAATATTGTTTACACTCGGGGCCACCTTAAAAACAATAGAGACAATAATCAAATTAGTTTTTCTTATTTCGGAAACTTCATAAATCGTTCAGAAAACAGCATAATTAATCATAATTAGTTAGACTGAAACTTAGTTATGGTCACGCCATATTACAACATAGAGCTATTACTTACTACTACGTATAGAGAGAGAGAAGACAGCGCGAACAAAATCTGTGCAACAAGTGCGGGTAGCGCGGGGGGCGGCTAACCACGTACGTAGATGCTGTGTGGCGAACAAGCGACTGAGTGAACTGCGGCTGGCCGACCGCAGTTGAACGGAGCACAGATTTTGTTCGCGCTGTCTTCTCTATACGTAGTAGTAATAGCTCAATGATATACAATGAGTTTTAACTGGCCTTCACAATTGTTGTCGTTTTAGAAATGGTCACCCAAAATAATGGAATAGCACAACTGCTCCAAACATTTTGGTCATTGGCTATTAATACAACCCACATCCCCCCAATAACACTGGGCGCTTGATATTTGCTTTGCTTGCTTCAGTAGGTATGGACAAGGTAAGGGATTCCGCAGACTTCAAACAATGGAAAGTTTTGGAGTGGATTTTTTCTAAGAAAGGATAAAGAAGGTGGATTTCAAAAAATGGCAACAGGTTTGATTATGAAGTCCTCATCAAAAAATCGGCAAAGCCGTAGCCGTTTAGGGCAAAATTTCCTAAAAACGCCCACACTGGAATTTTAGTGCATTAAAGAGCGGTAT
The DNA here is from genome assembly GCA_905147715.2 of Xestia xanthographa. NCBI lineage: Eukaryota > Metazoa > Arthropoda > Insecta > Lepidoptera > Noctuidae > Xestia > Xestia xanthographa. The sequence goes on from LR990655.1 coordinate 10,140,889, forward strand.
TCCATAATCTAGGAATACTGACAAATTAATAACGCTTCTATCGCGGTATAATTGGATTTTATTTTGTTCTTCTTAATTATAGGGTTTTTGCAAAGCTCGGGTTAATTGGAAATTAAAATCAGTTTTTTTGTTAAAAAAAATGCAAAAAAACTGGAAACCGTGAACAACGACGATGAGTGTGAAGTTGTGAACTTTGATTAGCGGATATGAAAGTTATGCGCTAACCTACCAGAAAAAAAATGTTAAGTATAGATTGGCCAATCAGCAATCAAGTTTACAAATGTCGGTTTATTTTAAAAAATCCAGAAAATATCGTATCTAGATACAAAGGTGAGTCAAAATGGCGGATGTACCATAGCGAATCAAATTATACCAATTACCAAAAAAATTGTCGCAATGATGGGGAGACCAAGTGCCTTTCGGCTTCGTTAAGAAGTTTTTTACACCCTTTTTATGTAAACACGATTATTATCATGATAATAAATATATATTGGTGCCGATTCCCTTTTTTACAAACTTAACCAAATTTAAGTTCAGTGCATCTTTTTCTTTCTATTTCATTAAGAAAAGGACAGAAGATAAATTTTAGTTATGTTCTGTCAAATTAATCAGCGCCATACAAGTTTTAGACGCGATTTAAGAAGTTGACTACTAAAATTACATCAAATTACGTCAGGTGCTGACTAAAGGTCATGGCACACTAGACAAGCACCGCACCGGCACCGCTCCAACCCAGCATTTAACTTGCCATTCAAATATGAGCATTAAAATTTAAAAATATTGTAGCATTGCTACTACGCTGTCTCATTTTAAACTGTAACGGAAAGCGTGTTAGTGGGGTAGGTGAATTAATCCACGAATCTACTTCATAAAAATAAAATTACTAGACATAATAGGAGGTAGGTAGGTCTATAGTCACCTTTTTTTTCACCACTTCCCTAACTTCCCAATCATCCAGCCACCGCGGGTGCGTCAGCTGACGCTGGGTTCACTTATTATTGTCGTTCGAGATCGATGAACACGATGCCAGTGCTGATGCCAGCCAGTGCGCGGACTGCGAGCTTACGCCTCGCGGACCGCGGGTGGACGCCGCGCCGTAGCCTAAATTCGAGGCAACGTCGGGCAACAGCTGTGCTGGAGCGGTGCTTGAGTAATGTGCCACGACCTTTCTTTGACAGGATTTAACTAAAATTTATCTTCTGTCCTTTTCATAATGAAATAGAAAGAAAACGATGCATTCAACTTAAATTTAGTTTAGTTTGTGAACAAGGGAATCGGCACCATTATATTGTTATGGTTACACAATGTGTCGCTTTGCATCCTGGTGAAATTCAACGAAGTATCTATGCTAAAACTGTTACAGTCAACATTACTTTTGACGGGTCAAAACTATTTTAACACTAACTAACATTAACTTAGAAACTTTAGGTTGTTAGGTTTTTTTTTGTAACCCTTTGAAAAACATCATGTAATTCTAGGACTGGTAATTACAACCGAGGCGTTCTAAAACAATCTATTTTTTATGCAGAAAAGGTATTTTAACTTCATAGGATTTTGACTGACACCAGTCAAAAGTGGTTTTGACCGATTAACAGTTTTGACTGTAACATACTGTACTTTACAAGACGCGGTTGTTTTATTTCTCAAGAACTATCCAACTGATCAAGTGTTTTTTGAATTGAGGTCCTTTTTAAGTACAATTTTTTGGTGTATTTCTATTTTATGAGTAAAGGTTAAATAATAAAATATTATTTTATTATTACCCGCCACCGCCATCTTGACGTCATAGTGGGTGTACCTTATTTCGAAATAATTTCGTTCTGAAGGAGGTATAGATTTTTTAGAGCTAGGTACTAAATAGTATATTTTAGGTAAGCTTACATTTTTTTGGTAATTGGTATAATTTGATTCGCTATGGTACACCTGCCATTTTGACTCTCACATACAAAGGCCTTTCATTAGATTTCAGTTTTCAAAAATTCTAGGATTTACGCAGAAAAAGTTTTTTGTGACATCTACAGGGTGGAACCATTGACGCACGTGCCACGTTACCAGTACCACGTATTCAGTACATGACGGTACAGCTCAGAGCTCAGCCCGGACTGAGTTCATTCAGTATAGACATCGTGATTTTTACGTTAGCTCGTCAGAACTAAAAAACGAAACTATAGGTACTTACTTACATCATAGAGCAAATTGGTCAAAAGAACCAACATCTTAATTTTCGTTAAAAAATACAAAGGCATCATTGTGCCATACAATATAATCATTGTCTTTTGTATCGGTTATTTTTTTTTTTAAAGTGTATTACACATTACACAATCTAAATGAATGTAACTGCTGTACTTACATAGAAATTTTACATCAGTAACTTTCGGAATAATGTACTTACTGAATATGTGGTAACCGTTTGTGTGTCAATGTCTCCCTACCAACCTGAATATTTCTTTAAATCAATTTTTTTTTCATTTTGATATGAAAAATGAAGTAATAGTCCGAACATAACATTGCAATAGCCGCAAGTTTTATTGTTGGGTAGGCGGTTGGAACCCATATCCTGGATAAGGTTGAGGAGCACCAGGAGGGGGGGCTCCAGGTGTTGGTGCACGAGCATATGGGTAAGGAGATGGAGGATATTGAGCTGGGGGATATCCTTGCTGATAAGCATGAGGGGGGTAACCACCTCCTGCTGGAGGATAGTTTTGCGGATTTTGTGGGTATGACGTTTGTGGAGGTGGCGCTGTAGAAACAGGTGGCGCAGGGCTTCCAGGTTGAGATGATGGGTTAGAGTAAGGAGGCTGAGTAGCTGGTGGGTATGGTGACGCCTGTCCAGGAGGGGGATATTGTTGGCCAGGGGGGCCACTCGATGAAGGTGCCCCAGATGCTACAGAAGACGGAGTTGCATTATTCCCATGAGAACTGGAATTATATGTTGGGGATTGCGCAGATGGAGATCCATAACCTGATGTAGGCGGATTTTGCGATGAGTAACCAGTAGGTGGTGGCTGAGGAGAACGATTTGGCTGTGATGTAGGAGTTGTACTATAAGCTGACGTTGGTGTTGTGTTGGGGAAAGGTTGCGACTGGTAGGGTTGAGGTTGTGATCCAGTAGAATTGTAACTACTAACCCCAACATTTGAGTAATTAGAGCCAGTTTGCGATGGTGGATAGGCTGAATTCATTGTATATGCTGGTTGTGCTGCACCACGTACAGGGTAAGGAGTCCCAGCAGCAGCTGGACTGCCAGGAGGTGGGGCATAGGGTTGTTGTGCTGAAGATGGCGGATAACCTGGGCCTGGGTGTGTTGATGGTGGGTAGTTACTTGGTGAAGTTGTTATAGGGGGACCATAGTTTGAATTTGGAGGGTAACCCTGCGGTTGTTGAGGAGGATTTGGAGGTCCATAACCTTGACTAGGTGGTCCATAACCTGGTTGTGGTGGGTATACACCTGGTGCACCTTGATACTGTCCTTGATACTGATTCTGTGGGTATGGACGTTGACCATAAGATTGTGTTGGTCTTGTTGGTGTAGTTGAGACTCCAGGTGGTCTGTAGGATGGTTGAGCTCCACCAGAAACATCACCACCACTCGGAGATGGTGAATTGATAGGAGGCGCTTGCGAGTTTCCAGCAGCTAGCTGATGAGGAGGCTGTAAGAAGCATTTTTATTTCAGTACAAACAAATCAAAATTGTGTGCTGTAGGTGGATATAAAAAGTTTTGGCTTTCTCGTAAACAGTCTATAAAGTTTCTTCCATTGCTGCATCACAAGACTCCTCCCCTAGAGAAGGAGCCTGCTGTAAAGCACTTGGCGAGCCCAGTACAAGTTGGTGGATATAATAAAATTAATGATTAACGCCTGCCAAACCACACATGGTTTTATTGAAAATAGTTACAGACTGGCTGCTTCTTCAAGTTGAGTTCTTTTTTTATTAAACTAGTTAAGAAGCACTTTTCCTTTGGTTTTGCCACTAATTCAGTATTACTTATTTTGAACCGCTTTGTAGACTAAAACCAAACTAGAATTCTAAGCTTGATAGATTTTGGAAGTGAATTGATTTCAATTGCACACTAGTATTTTCTAAGTGCACCATAGGCTCCAAGAGGAAATCAATACCATGGTCAGAGCACAACCAAGTATTTTCAGCAAAAAAAGAGACAAAACACATGAGAATCACAAAGATGCCCACCCTTGTCTAAGCTATGTCTAAGTACACTAATTAGCACAGTGCAGTCATTCCATTTCTTTGTGTCAATATGAAAATCCAATTTACCAATATCTTGTAGACAACGGTAATTAAGAGCTTATGTGGCTAATAGTGGAAAAGCTTTGAAGATTTACTAGTCATGTACATAGGTCACCAAGTCAATCAATATTAATTAGAAATTTGTTGACATTGCAATTTACCGGTAGTATGCTTTGAATGTTTTGATTTACATCTGCGACCGATGCTAAGTAGACCAAATTCCTGTGTAATACTTGTTGATACTGATGACACTCCATAAGTTGACCTTTTGCTTGATATTCTTGAATGGTTTGAATGAGATGAGCGTTTTCATCTAACATTTTTTGGATTTGTGCCGGGCTCAAAGGAGGCCGATTGCCGCGTGCTGCAAACGCTACAGACATGTTGCTCTGGATTACAAATATTTCTACGACAATAGAACTTCGTAATCACTTATAACTCTCTATTTGTAGAAAGGCGTCGATGAAACCAACAAAACAAGCAAGCAAACTGTGTCTATATAAAATGTACTCTGTCTGTGACTCTCTCTACAGATTATATTATACTGTCCCGAGCCACTGCCATAGATAATACACTATATAATACAAGACCGCTGACTAGTGAAGTCAAGAGCTCTAGGTACTTATTATTTCCATCCATGGTTACTTCACACGGAGAAAAAAGTTCTAGAAATTACAAATCTGCCACTTTTTGCGGTAGGCGCCACTCTACGGTTATTTGACAATCACACACTGAGACATGCATCTTATTGCTATAAACCATTGACTTGAGATATTTCTTTCTATCTCTATGCTATAAACGCACAAGAAGAAAAGCAACCACATAATAAAGCAACAGGGACAAAGGGCTCGGTTTTGGGCATCTCTTTGGCCTCGTTTTAGGATAACCTTTTTTTTGGACGGGAAATCATCGAATGACCAATGACCCCTCCTGCTGCTGGGCGGAACGGAAGTGTCAGACTTGTATTGACCAAAACCCATCCATTTTCCTTTGTGTTACAGGCCCGTGGTATCCCTTTCGAACAGTCCTGAAGTTCCGGCAGGCATCGGCTCTCGCGCCGTCTACACGGCCTGTCGTCTTAAGATGGATGGACGCGCGGCGAGCTAGCCCATTACTCACCGTCCACAAGTCCGCGCCTACTATGGTGGCCCCCGACACCCGGGGCGTCACCTGCGGTGGCTGGGACGTGAGTTTCTCTCCCTCTCACGTTCCGCCACCTCTTTCGCTAGCATGACTGCTTGGCAGAAGGTGACGGCTTCCCATTTTGGCTATTGCCTCTCGCTCCAGACCATAGATTGGCGAAGGCTGGTCAAAGCTGATTGAAGGTGACGCGTCCATACCCATAGATTATACCCAATCTGACCTGATGAGGTCCAACTATTTTGAAATATATACATATAATGACATTGACAGATTTTCAACCAATGACGATGTTTGGTACATACAAGCGATGCTAGCGCCATTAGTTCCACAGTTGCCATCCCAATGGGGGAAGAGTGGGTGAGATGGGGAATGGGGGTAGGGTCAATGACGTATTATATATAGACACGTCATGAACCAACATCGCGGCGCTTAAAAACGGCGAAAATACTAGAACTACTTATAAGCGTGAAGAAAGAGAAAGAAAATATGACACCGAACGGCGGGATGCCTGTTGCGAGAGGGAGATAAATATACATCTTCAGTAAACGTAACTAAGCGCGATGTGGGCAATTGCCTTCATTTCATGTTGTCATTTTAGAGTGCGGACAACGTATCTATAGTTTATATATCATTGGGTAGGGTAGCGATTGTAAGACGTATGTAGTTACAGAATTATAATGATCAAAATCATCAATACAACCATCCAAGTTCATAAAGGTGCAGGAATGATTTTGACCTTGAAAAAGTCATTTTTCCACCTTTATGAACTTTGAGGGTTGTATTGATGATTTTGATGAATATATATCTGTAACTACATATGTCTTACAACCGCGAATAATATTGTATTCAACATAGCACCTAGCACTGGCCTGTAAAATGCAAAAAATGTAAGAAAATTTGAATTTCGCGGGCTACCCTGGAGCAATCACCCTAAAATGACATCGACAGATTTTCAACCAATGTTAATATTTGGTACAAGCGATGCTATCATGCTAGTGCCAATTAGTGCCACAGTTGCCATCCCCATTTTAACGTTTCAAACATACCAATATCGTTGCGTAGATTACCACTAATGACTTTTTTGGAATGTAATCAGTGTTCTTGATGATTAGGTACTCATAACTTATTACTTACATCCAAACTTACTGATATAGAATACTAGCTGTTGCCCGCGACTTCGTTCGCATAGAAATTTTGATGTGTATTGTGTAAGAAAATAAAGCAGTGCTATTCGAGACATTTAAGTATCTCTGTGCCAAACTTCATACAGATCCTTTCAGCCGTTTTGGCGTGATTGATTGAGTAACAAACTTCTATCCATCCAAACTTTCGCATTTACATTATATAGTTAGGATTAGGTAGTTGAGATAGTTCTCCTCCACCTACTCGATTACTTGATGTACAAACAGACCACGTCGATGACGTCACGTCGCGTCGGCGCTCTGATATGGTGCGCAAAACAAGTATAGTAGGATATTATTATAAACAATAAGATTTCCAACTAAACAAATATTGTGTTAATTAATTTAATGTAGGTAATATTATTATAATGATATGATTAAAATTGCGAAAATAATGCATATCCTCGAGATAATGTGACCGGGTTGTAAGTACAAAGTAGTTAAATCTGTTCGTTTTACCGATACTTGATGTCGCAACTCTACTCTCGCTTCATGTGGTTTTGTAATTTGTGAACTTGTGAACAGTGTTGCCAACTTAACTTCTTCAAAATCTGCTAGATTGGTTGGTTCCTTGTATCTATATTTTCGAAGTAGCTATGTTTGTACAGCAAAATCCAAGTCGTTTTCAACGCCTTGCTGATGTATTTCCAAGGAATAGGCGTGACAATAGCAAACTTTGTCAAGTACCATGTCAAACCACTATAATGCGCAAAAGTATTTATTGCATGGCCCCTATTATTTTCAATAAATTGCCAAGTGGCTGGAAAGATTTAAATACAGTGATGTTTAGGAGTAGACTACGTAAATTTTTGACAGATAAAGTGTACTATAGCATAAATGAGTTTCTAACAGAGAAAAATATATTTTTTGATTAATTTGAATAATAATGATATTTTATTAATTGAATTATATAATTGTAACAAAAATGATAATTTAGTAATTGAATGATAATTGTAATAAAATGATAATTTATTAATTGAATGATAATTGTAATGAAAATGATAATAATTTATTAACTGATCTATTGAATGATAATTGTAATAATATTAATATAATCGATCTGGTCTTGTTTCATAAATAATGTAAATGTTTGCATGCCGCATGGTAAAATATGGCTGAACTTTGAAATGTCATAACAACTATATTGTATTACCCATATTTGCAAAATAAAATTCTATTATATTCTATTCTAAAAAAATATGCTATCTAAAAAGTTAAAAAAAAATGGCAACATAAATAAGTATATGTATGTATGTATGTATGTAGTATATGAATGTCTTGATATTCAACAACATTAGCTGATATGGAAGGCTGAGAGCTAGAGTCGTTACTTTCTTTTATTTCGATACAAAGTAGTACATTGTCTGGAACAGTGTAAGATTATCAGCACTTTCCTGCTCTTTTTAGGCCGAATCCGACGTACAAAGTGGCATTCAGGGTTCTCACGACTAAACCACCGCGGAGTCGAGTATCGATTTCAATTTTTATTTCTAGAAAGAAACATTGTGATTTCCATTATTTTCTTGTTTTATAAAATATGCTATAAGCCAATGACGTATTATATATAGACACGTCATGAACCAACATCGCGGCGCTTAAAAACGGCGAAAATACTAGAACTACTTATAAGCGTGAAGAAAGAGAAAGAAAATATGACACCGAACGGCGGGATGCCTGTTGCGAGAGGGAGATAAATATACATCTTCAGTCACGTCACAGGATTTATTAAATTATAAACAAACGTAGCGTCGCGCGACAGGTTGGTGCGTAACTAAGCGCGATGTGGCCAATTGGCTTCATTTCATGTTGTCATTTTAGAGTGCGGACAACGTATCTATAGTTTATATATCATTGCTAAAAGCAAAAAAAATATGCTAAACAAGAACAAAATATGCCAAATTTAGCTTATAATATGCTAAATTGGCAACACTGCTTGGGAATGACTGAATAATAAATATTCTGTTCGTTTATGGTCTAAACTTCAATTCGTTCTTTCCTAATTATTGTTTAAAACTCACTTTATCGACTTTAACCCGAACGAAAATTCATTTGTAAATGTGATAGTGCAATGCTGTCGTAAATTTTAATAAAATCTTATAAAAGTTTATGAACTCTTAGAAGTGTAAATACAACACCTTGGAAGGTAAGTCTGGGCACGGGATTACATGTTATAGGACCTTAATTATGTAGGTATTCAATTAACATAAAAAAAAACATTGTATTATTAGATCTGAACTTTGAATTTACCTACCTATCTAATCAAGATTCACACTTCTGGGCTTTTAGTCAGGTGAAAGTAACTGGGTCGGTACACGAAGCAAATATAGCAGTAACTTATAAATTGCGTTTCATTGATTATTTACTTTTATTTAATTACTAGCTTAGGCCCGGCGGCTTCGCCCGCGTGGAGTTCAATAATTATCTCACGGGATCATACTACCGGGTTAAAAAGAAAAAAAAAAATCCAGGTTTTAAACTATCTGTGTGCTAAATTTCATCTAAATCCGTTCAGAAGTTTTTGCGTGAAAGAGTACACATCCATCCATCCTCACAAACTTTCGCATAATTATATTATTAGTAAAGGTTTATTATAGTTATAAGAATTCTAAGATGCAATATAATGTAAGTAGCCGGAAGACGTTGCGTTGGAAGGCCTCCCGCTAGGTGGACCGATGACCTGGTGAAGGTTTGCGGGAATCCGCTGGATGCGAGTCGCACGGGACCGGTCAATGTGGCGACACTTGGGGGAGGAGGCCTATGTCCAGCAGTGGACGTCTTTCGACTGAAATGATGATGATGATATTATTATATGCAGTGGCGTAGCTAGGGGGGGGGGGGCAGGGGCGGCCCGCACCGGGTGTCACCCGCTTAGGGGTGACACCCGACCGTGAACATCACTAGTGCCACCTATAAAAACCGGCCACGTGAGAGTTGAACTCGCGTGGAGAGGGTTCCGTACAATACCAGTCTTATATTGAGTTTACCAATTTATTATTTTTTTCAATTGATAGAATTTTCTGTATACATCGACAAAATGACTCCTTGTACGAATAGACAAACGCAATTTTTATTTTTTAACTGTTTTTATTGATTTTTGGGGTGACACCTACAATATCCGCACCGGGTGTCACCCATGCTAGCTACGCCACTGGATATAATAATATGTAAGTAATACATATTTTGTTACTTTTGTTACCTAGTTTAGTAGTCGTAAGTTCGATTTTCCATGGGACGAAATGTGGGTGCACTGTGCAGGTACCTACATATGTATACTACCTACACATAGATGTCTATGAATATAACTCTCCAACCCTTCGGGGATAACAGGCGTTGCTTTTCACATTTGAACCGTTTCGATTCCCGCGTAAGACAAGCGATTTATTATAAACCTTTTTTGCAAAAAATAAAACCGACTTCTAAAACACAAAAAAGTGAAAAATAACTTTAGCTTCAGAAGTCGGTGACTTTTGCTAGTTTGATTCAATAATTTAGTCACCGACTTCTGAAGCTAAAGTTATTTTTCACTTTTTTGTGTTTTTGAAGTCGTTTTATTTTTGGCAAAAATGTTTTTTATTTTTCCATTTTTTGTTGTAATATCCCATACAAATATATACAAGTAATGAGCTTATCCCCAATAAACGGAACTTAACATTCCTAACTATCGAAATCTGGGTGTATTGTACACATAGATCTGCGTACCCCCTCAGAGCATACAGGCGTGATGTTACGTCATGATGTTGTATACAATAAACATCCAAGCGATTGCAGCAATCACGACAGATTTGCCGTCTATTTTGGAAGGGTTCCATTGTGCGAGTAGGTATATCTGCGAAGATCAGCAACAGATCTTCACCAAATTTAAATGGGACCACCTCAGGAGAATACTCTTTAACCCTTAAACGCATAGTGTCCCAAAATTGAATCATCAAATTTAGTCACCAATATCCGTTCATAATATTTTTGTTTGATACATTAGGCTGTATGAAATGTTTCTTTTGCTCCTTCTCTAACCATAAAATAACTCAACTAGTGACATTTTCTGTTGATATCTGTGGCTGATTGACATTTCACCTTTTGACGCGCGTTTTTCAAATAAGATTGAGTTGAGTGCACTTTGGCAACATATATTACGAAGTTATTTGCTGATTTTGGAGAAAAAAAAATGTTTTCTAAAGATAAATGACTATTATTTATGTAATAACTTATGCTTTTTTCAATATACCATAAATGTTATAGGAACAGGAACCTTTTTTGTTTTGATGCAAAAATGGGACAGCATGCACTTTTGGTATAAATTACGACTGTTATTTGAAATTATACATTTTGTGATTTTATTTATTTTGCTTTGGTGAGGTATGCATGCGGTTGGTTATTTTGTTTTAGAAATGACAGAAAATAATAGGAGAGACGGTGACATCGAGTTTTAGTTGCGCCAGCTAGAAGATGGCGCCATTTCTGAAGACGATTTCGAGTCGGACGGTGACGTACTTGATTATTATCCTACCCAACAAGATTTATTAGATGTTTTAGAAAATTATGATGACGATGGTGAGGCTAGATCTAATGATAATATCGAAAAAACTATACCCGATCCTCCTATTGTAATAGCGGATGCTGTTCCTTCAAATAATAATGATGCACGAGTTGTGTCACAAACAGTGATAAAACTTGCAAGAATAATTCACAGACATGTCAATCACATTATATACCATGATAATTTCTATACCACATTGCCCTTGATGTATTATTTTGCTAAAGAAGGAATACAATGTGTGGGAACTGTTCAAAGGAACCGCCTAGGTAAAAAATTTAAACTACCCTCAAAGCAGGTTGAAATGAAAAAACAAGTGCCAAGAGGGCCGTAAGTGGAATATATTACAAATGTTGATGGGGTCGACATGTCTTCAGTTAGCTGGAAAGACAACAAACAAGTAGTTCTGCACTCGACCTACGTAGGAGCTGAACCAATACAGTCCATCGAACGGTATGAAAAAACAGTAAAGAAAAAAAATATTATAGACTGCCCAAAAATAGTCAAAGAATACAACGCCTTTATGGGGGCGTTGATCTCATGGATTCATTTTTGGGGAGATATCGAATAAAAGTCAAGACTAGGAAAAGGTATATGAGGGTTTTTGACCACCTTTTAGATTAAACTATTATTAACTCTTAGGTTCTATACAAAACTGTAGACAAGAAAAGGAGCAGATCCAAAGAAGCTGAAAAACCTGTCAAAATTCAGGTCAGAGCTGGCTGATGTCTTATGTAGGTACCTATGGTGTTACGACCCAGCCAGCAATAGGACGTCCTAGCAACAGCAGCATCACTGATACCACAGACGCAAAAAGAAAGAAAGGGAGCCAGGTTCTTCCACGGTCTTACGTTCGGTTAGACAATCTTGGTCAAAGCCAAATTAAAACCGAACAACGCATGACACCTGGCTGTAAGCTACAGAGCTTTGTAAAATGCACGAAGTGCAATGTATTCCTTTGTGCAAAGAAAGGAAACGATTGTTTCAATTTATTCCAATGTTAATTAATAAAAGCATTTTTTTAAGCTTATTTTGCATAATGTCCCAAAAATGCATCATCTTTATTTAATGATTAAAAACCTATAAAATATTAAAAGTTATTTTTTTTACTATTTTTCCCGTTTTTCACAGCTTCTAAATAATTGAAACAATTTTTTTCCAATAAAATTAATTAATTCATGCATTTAAGGGTTAAAATAAAAACACTTTTGAGAATCTGTCCACAATTGGGGAGAAATCGGTGACATAGATAAAAAAAATACATTATATGGACCAATTTAAATACCTAGGGCATCTACTTACCGAGGACCTTAAAGACCATGCTGATATGGACCGGGAGCGGAGGGCGCTGTCAGTGCGAGCCAACATGGTAGCCCGCAGGTTTTCGCGTTGTACTGGGGATGTGAAGGTCACGCTTTTTAGAGCATACTGCACATCCCTATACTCGTGTGCCCTGTGGGTTGACTACACTGAAAGGGCGTACAGTGCCCTCCGTGTCCAGTACAACAACGCGTTCCGGGCGGTGTTGGGGCTGCCCCGTTTCTGTAGCGCATCGGGGATGTTCGCGATGGCACGCACTGATTGTTTTCACGCTTCCATGCGCAAGCGGTGTGCGTCTCTGGTGCGGCGGGTGCGGGCCAGCCCCAATGCCATCTTGGCGATGATCGCCAACAGGCTGGACTGCCCTTATGTCCGGCATTGCTGTGGCAAGCATGTTGCTCCTCCAATGCCGATTAGAAAATTATAATTATTATATTTTTACGGACTAATTTATTGATTTATTAAAAAAACCATAATTTTAATTTAATGTGATTTAATTTTAATTGGACTTTTATTTTATAGTTAACTTTGATTGTGTTATTGATTTTGTTGACTTAATTCTGATTTTTATTTTTTTATTTTAGATTTTAATGATGAATTGATTTATGTGTGGATTTTAACTTTGATTTTTTTTTTTTTTTTTTTTTTTTCTCTTTATTAGTTTATAGAAGGTTTGATCAGTAATGACCATGCCACCCTCATAGGGGCATTCTATGTCTATCTACGCTTAATACCTAAATTTACAATTTTGTATAGTTTTTTGGCTGTCCTGGACAAGGGCGCAGCCAAAATACTATTATGTATGCCAACATCAATAGAATTTAAACAATTTTCTACGAAAAAGTTACTCCTCTCAACCTCGTTCCGGACACATTCCGCTAAAATATGAGTGGTATCCTCTACCTTATCGCACTCGGTACAATTGGGCGAATCACTCTTTCTCATTAAAAAGGCAAAGCTATTCAACGGGACATGTCCCGAACGCAGTCTGAAAGCAGTAACAATGTCTTTTCGTTGCATATCTGTGCCTACAAACCAAGGGAGGCGGGAAAGGCTGTTTTGAATAGTTTTATACCAAATTCCCCTACTTAGCGACCTCTCATCAAAGTATTCTTTCCATAATTTTAGACATTGGTCGCGAACTTGATACAAGAGGTCACTGAATAGGGGAAGACATACAACAGGTATTCCATCCGTGATAGCCTCTTTTGCTAAGCGATCTACTACCTCATTTCCATACAAGCCAATATGGGATGGTACCCATTGAAGAATAATTCTTTTGTCTCGTATCTTACCAATGGTGTCCAGAATTTCATAGGCTATCGGTGCACCTCGACAATTCGAGGTGCATCGAGCCAGGTGTTGCAGAGCACTCCTCGAATCTGTCAGTATTACATAACTACCTGATTCGAATGACTCAATGTATGAGATAGCTTCTGAGATTGCTTGTAATTTGAACTTTGATTATGATTTTAATAATGTAATGTGAATTAAATTTTAATGTAATCTGTTAAATGTGTGAATTAAATTTTAATTTAATGTATTATGTAAACTGAGTTATATGGGCTAATGCCTGAAATAAACGATTATTATTATTTTTATTATATATACCAGTCAAACATTTGATCCTCCTTCTTTTTTGAAGTCGGTTCAAAATTAGCTTTTGCCAATAGCGCGCGGCGTCGCGTTGCTCTCGTTATCTCCAGAAATTGCACATCAAGCTATTACAAGCTGTCAAATTTCTTTAGTTTATTTGCAATCTCAAAAGCATTAGGTTCAAGGTTGATTGGGAAAATGTAAGTTCCGGGTAGCTTCTTGAAGTTTAGGCAAAAAAACTAACTATTTCGGTCTCTGCTTTTATGTTTAATACCTACTAAATGTATTCATGCGATACGCCAAAAAGAGAAAGTGACAAAAATTTTAAAAGTGTGCTTGGAGGGTTTGGTCAACGATGAGTGGAAGGCTACATATAGGTACAAGGCAGATGTAAGTGGAAACGCAAGAAGAGGGAGTAGGGGACGCCCTAGAAAGATAATACACTGACCTAATTAGTGACGATTATCGACTTGTTCTGCAGAAAGGCCAGTACTTGCAAATGGCGCGCGAACGTACGAACCTGGACGAAGCAAAAAGAGTAGGAATGCAAGGATCGTAGCAGGTCGCGTTCTGATGTAATTCTGTATCAAGTCAGTTTTATTCAGTAACTTGAAATTATTCAAAACTTTTTAAGACGACGCGACGCACGACGTCGCGTGGATCGATGCAACACCAGGCCCGCAAATTCATCAAGTGAAAGACATACCGACATTTTGGGTGCCGCTCCCCAGTTGATAAAATAAGGATCCGTTATTTTTAAAAATCAGTCTTTGATGAGCGAAGCTGCGCCGAAATAAACAGATATGGTAGATATCCTAGTTTGTGAGTATGGATGTATGTAAGGATGTTTGTTACTCTCATGCAAAAACTCCTGAACGGATTTGGATGAAATTTTGCACACAGATAGTGTCTAACCTGGATTAAAATATAGGTTACTTTTTAACTCGGTAGTAAGATCCCATGGCACAATAGGCATGACGACAGTATCAAAAAATTGCAAATCTATTTAGTCCGTCAGTTAGAGTATTGGAAAATAATGGACACGTATGTTTTGTTTTTGTAACTCAATGAATATTGACAAAGATAAAACGCATCAAAACTCGGGACTGGGGGCTCGTGACGTCAGAACTAGCTAAAAATTATGGGTGCGCCAAAGTTCACCTAAATTTTCAACTCCGATAATTGGAAATCCGAAAATGTTGTTCCTAACATTTTTCATCCTAACAATCACAATTCCTAACTACTCTGTCTCTAATGTTCATAATTCCGAATAGCATTCAACTTCATAATGTCAGTAGCAATAAACATCTATTATAATTTTATTTGTTTTCCTATATTTTCTCAACATAAGCATCTTTTACACTATTATTCAAAGTCATATCTTTTTTGTTTAGATTTCTTTTTATTCATAATAATCAGTATTATACACATTAATTTTGCGTAACTTAATTTTCACATAAAATTTATAACATATAAGAATAATAGTACCATACAAAATAATAGGGGGGAAAATATAATGACCACCAAAATTAACTTTGTGACCACTAACATCTATCACCTAAAATATCAATTGATCACCAAATTTAGTAAATTGAGCACCAAATTTTAATGAGGTGGTTGATGAAAAACTAGTTTTGCCTAGGCTGACTTGGGGCACCCAGACACTGATAGATTAGGTTAGAAGGGTATGGTGGGGTCGAATGAGCGAGCGAAGCGAGCGAATAGACCCCGCCATACCCTTCGTGGTTATTTTTTTATAAACCATTCAGAAGTAGCAGCCCCGCGAAGCGAAGCGGGGCTCCGTCGACCGGGTCTCCCTCGACTCGGATGCAAGAGCATAACAGTTCAATTTCTGGTGGTCAAAAATAAATTTTTGGTTCTAATTTCACGATAAAATATGGATTAATTTTGGTGATCATTTACTGATTTTGACAACCAGAAGTGATTTTTTTGCCGTTACATTTTGCTAAATCTGGTGGTTCGTAGTTAATATAAACATGTTTTCATATATATTTATATATATGTTAGGTTAGAACTGTGACCAGCTACCTCGAAATTGGTCGCGAAATTTTTGTAAGTATTTTTTTCATAGTGCCCCCAAGACGACACTCTGACCTGAATTTCATTAATTTATGACAAAAATCAGTGAAACGACCTTTAATCATTCTAAACAGTTGGTTTTTTTTTAGACATAATTATCTCAGGTATAGTTATAGTAATAAGTACGTTATGTAAAGCATACCCCCAAATAATAATCATACCCTCAAATTAAAACGATAAATATCATCTTCTACCCACATATATTTTTTATTACACTTGGTAAATGTATCTTTCTGAGTATGAGTGAAAATATTATGGTAATTATGTTTAGGGATAAAAGCGTTATGATAAAAAACAGTAGGAGTTTAAATATATTCACATTAATGATATTATTAATTACAATTTTCGGAAACATGAGTGTTATGAACATCGCCGGTAGCACTATAAATAGTATGAATGAAAACTTTAGGATGAAAAATTTTAGGAAGAGTGATCATTCGGATTACAAATCATTAGGAAGAAGAATTTCGGGTAAAGAACTTTAGGTGAGGCAATATGGACCCAAAAATTATACCTAGGCGTGACGTATTGAGAATTTTAAAAGCGTAATATCTTCGTCAATTTTGGTTTACGTAACAAAAGAAAAAATATATGTCCAGTATTTTTTGGAAATCTATCTGACGGACTAATTCGTTTTTTTTTGTCGTCCTGCCTAATAACAAACTTCACACGGCGGAAGCTAGTCCTATTTATAAATGCAAAACCCCCCGTAAGTTTAATTAATCAAGATATCACAATAAAGCCGCACGGATTTGAAGAAATTTGGCACACGGGAGGCTCATGGTTTAGTAGACAAAAGGGACATTACTTAATTCCAAGTTTCTATGGAATTGACGGCTTTTGCGCAGGTAAAGTCGCTGGCAGGAGCCAGCACTTATTTATTATTTAAGCAACGAGTAGGTGGATTCCTTTAATAATACCTAATTAATGTTTGACTTTTCTGATTATTTCAGATATAATAGAGGATTTTTCTAACAAATGGCGCTCAAAGGAATAAGAGTCGTAGAAATGATGGGCTTAGCTCCAGGCCCATTATGTGGAACCTTATTAGCGGACTTCGGGGCGACTGTCACTGTCGTTCAAAAGGTTAGTAAGTACCTAGGTGGTCACGATCACCGAAGTTACCACACTCTACATTCCACACACTAGTAATCATTTTCATTTGATTTTAATTTGTCCTGGAAACTTAGTTTAATACAATCTTCAGAAACAGTATTTTAACTAGAACTATTTATCAATTAAAAGCCTTCAACGGTGAACGGTCTTGATGCAAAACGTCCGGTTTTCTTTTATTGCTTTAAAATTTTAAACAATGGGTGGAAACTAACACACTAATTACCTACCTCGTCGTTAGTCTGATACAGTAGGTAATTCCATAATTAAACACATGCTAAAAATACTTCATAATCACTAGAAATAATAGCGTCTAGGTAAAGACAAACATTACTTCTATTTATTTTATCACATCACATTATGTAATAAAAGAAAACCGAGCTCCTTGCGAAGCAGACTTTTGCAACATAGCCTTTTGCGACAAGACCCCAACTGCTTCCATTTTTTTTTCTTCTAAATCTATTTCATGCACCAGTCCTTAGATCAATTTACTCTACCTCTGTCTTCGAGGAAACGATTTCCGATTTATTTTAAAATATTGCAAACAATTAGTGTTTCTTTTCCTACGGGGAAATACAGGCGTGGTTTGTGTTTATTTTACAGATGAATCCAAATCCATTCGACGTAATGTCTAACGGAAAAAGAATGATATCAGTGAATTTAAAAACTGAGGAAGGAGTCAACGTGCTAAAAAAGCTTTGTGCTAATTCGGATGTTCTTTTGGATACTTTTCGACCAGGCGTTCTGGAAAAACTGGGTCTAGGACCAGAACATCTGATGACAGAAAATTCTCGTCTCATCTATGCAAGATTAACTGGTTACGGCCAAAATGGATTCTACAAAAGCAAAGCTGGACATGATATAAACTATGTTGCTATGTCAGGTATACTTTCATTACTTAGCAAAAATAAACAACCACCAACACCACCTCTTAATCTTTTGAGCGATTTTGCGGGAGGTGGAGTATTATGTGCTCTAGGTATACTATTAGCTTTATATGAAAGAACCACATCAGGGAAAGGCCAAATTATAGATACGAGTATGACGGAAGGAGCTGCTTACATTGGCAAGTGGTTATTTAAATCAAGACAATTGCCAATCTGGTCAGGCGAGCCCGGTACCAACCCTTTAGATGGGGGATTTGCATGTTATCAGACATATAAAACTAAAGATGGTAAGTTTATGGCAGTTGGAGCACTTGAACCACAATTTTATTCAAATTTTTTGAAAGGGTTGCAGCTTCCAGGCGATGAATATGTTCAAGTGGGTAATAACGAACATTGCAAGAAAAAGTTTGAAGAAGTTTTTTTGAAGAAAACCCAAGAAGAGTGGTGTCAGATATTTGACAAACTCGATGCATGTGTCACTCCCGTGTTAAATATCGACGCAGTTGATAAACATAAATTTCGTGTTTCTGATTCAGCTTTTCATAGAGATATAAATGATATGGTAGTACCTGAACCGGTTCCGAAAATGTCTCGCACTCCAGGAATATCCAGTAGTCGTGAGCCTTTACCAATGCCCGGACAGCATACAATAGAAATATTATATGAATTGGGATATAAGAAGATTGACATTGAAGAACTTATTAAGAATGAGCATGTGTGTGCAATTATAAAGTCAAATTTATAGCAGCATTTTAATTATTTCGTTTCTTACTTGTATAAATTCATCTTCTTTTGATGACAATATGTCTGTACTTAAGTATATTGGGTGTACATAGATTAAGTTTAATACTTTTAATATATTTTTTAAATCAAACTTGATTATATTTATTCCAAGATAGTATTGGTTACTGCAACACACTTCAGTATTCCCTTGTAATTGCGATAGCCTTTTCTTGGCTATATAACATATAAATGTCACAAATGACTCAAAGTCCATGCCAAAGTGGGATTTTAGGATCAGCTGGCACTCAGCAGGAAATTCAGGTGTGCCTTTACAGTCTTCTATTTGACGTTCTACTGTTAATAAACAATTTTCTAATGCCTTCCATACTATCTCTATATTGCAAGCATTTATCCAATTATGATTTACAGAAATTGTTTGTGCTTCATTTATTACTTGGTGGTGCCAACCAGATGGGACAAAAAGAGCATCGCCTGCTTCTTGTGTGATCTCGTAGTACTTGATATTTTGATACTTATCTGCTTCAAATACTAAAGGCAGGTTACCCAATCGATCTTTTAATTTTTCCTCTTCTCCAGGAGGAAATATTACCCATTTTTTTCTTCCAACAACATTAACTGACCAACTGTAGGAACAGTACACGTCTTCGTGAAGAGGGGTCCTGGAACAATTCATCATTACATTTTTATTTATCACAATTATCTTTATTAGAAATGAAATATTATTTTAAGTAGTGTTATTCTTAACGGCCACAGTTTATGAAAACAGCGGGCTATTGGTGTTTTCAGGGCCAGCTTCCGCGGAAAAAAACGATAGATGGCGCTGTGCAAGACTCTGTGTAAAAACTTTTTTAGGCTTCATGGAGCTGGCGTTCAATGCATTAAAAAAAAATGGGGGCTAGTATATATAGGTGCTATGCTATATTTAATTTTGTTCTTTACTTGTTTGCTTGTCAGTACTCTGAATAAAACCCAAGTGGAGTATTATTTACAGTGGCGGCTTTAGGGGGTGGCGAACAGGGCAATAGCCCGGGGCCTCGCTCTTGCAGGGGCCTCGCGCAACAAACCAAGAAAATTTAAAAAAATATAGATTTTTTAAACTATATTTTTTTATTTAAAACTATCGATTGTGTGATTCATAATTTATTTAATAAGGTTATAACACAACGGTAAATCAAAATAAAGTTCGTTAACTAATTCATTAATCAAAACATAATTGAAAATCGAAATATCGCGCCTCGAAACACTTGAAGATCGGTTTTTTAATCGCATAGCTCTCAAATCAGCTCGGGAGTCGGGACATAAATAATGTATATGTTCTGCTCCTCCTATCGCTCGGGGAATCCCCGTGTTTCATTTCGCTCGTCAACTCTTCTATTTTTTGTTAATGGCAAGGAAAGCTCTTGTCGCCTTGGAGTTATTTATTTTGCTTGCAGTATGAGTTACAAAATCGAACGAATACTACTTTCGTAAAGTAGGTAGGTATTTAAAGTATTGAGTGAGCTGGAAAAGTGTAAATTATAATATTTGAAGTAATGAGTAAGCTGAAAAAGTGTAAAAAAACTGTGATACTTACTTAAAAAATATTTCTGAATGTTCCTTTCAATCGAGAATGACGTTAACTCATTCGTTAGACTATTGTGTTTTAATTAAAGATTTCAGTGTTAGGAAAAGTCGCAAACGTCAATTTTAAAATTTATCATCACTGTTAATTTTGTAAATCTTTCAATGTAAAATATTTTAAAACTCAATTTTATTTACTTATTTGTATAACCTTAGCATTTCTCGTCAAACATGACAAATACCTAAACCAAACAACCAGACTTAGGTACTTTCGCATCACATACTTTTCACGAAGGACAAAGGGCCTCGCAAAGACCTGCCGCCCGGAGCCTCGCAATGGGTAATGCCGCCGCTGATTATTTATTCTCCTTGATATATTAGGGGTATTTGTACAACAAAAACGCAAATCGAACGAAGAAACACGAACACATACAAACTATTAAGCAAGCAAGAAAAGAACAAATAAAGCACCGAAATCTGGGTGTATTGTGGTGTATCTCAGATCTTAACATTCCATATATATTACTATTTGGATCATAGTCTACATCTCAGAGCATACAGGCGTAATGTTACGTCATGATCTTGTATCTATACTAATATTAAAACTTTTTTGCAAAAAAAAAAAAAACCGACTTCAAAAAACAAAAAAGTGAAAAATAACTTTAGCTTCAGAAGTCGGTGACCTTTTTTTTAATATCATGACAGTACCTTGTCAATACATCTATGAAAACATCATGTACGTTAGAAAAAATCGTCATTTATTCAGTAAGAGAGGGGACAGACACCACTATAACACTAGAAATAGGGACCAACTAGTTCAGCCAGGTTTCAGGCTTGCTAAAGTGGATTCATCTTTCATGGGGTACTGTTTGAAATGTTACAATAAAATACCTCCCCACATTCTTCAAATGAATGAGACGAAATTTAAATCTTGTATAAAACGCACACTATGTAGGCAAGCATATTATAAGTTGGGGGATTACATTGATGATAAAAATGCTTGGCTAAATGCTGGTCCTGCTCCACAACCATAGGTGGGGGGCAAACTAATTGTTTGTACTGGTCGGGCATTATTTGAGTCCATCGTCACGTAAAGAAGAAGATGAAGAATTGATTCCCATGTTAATGTATTGTGGAAGCTGCAGAAGATTGTAAAAATATACTTGCATTGTATAGATTCCAGTTCTTAGTATTATATAATTGCATAGCACATGTGTGAGTACTGTGTACTGTTCAGTCACCATTTACATTTATTTATCTTTCATTGACTTGAATATGCCTTGGTGGCTGAGAGAATGTCATGCTCACTTAAATGTCTCGCTGATGGTGGCGGGTGTGTCGGGTCATTTAGTTCCCTTCAATATGGTTGAGTTGAATGGCGCCGGTACATGCGTCATGTCTGTGAACGGGCGCTGTCAGTTGGGACTGGTCATCTCTTAGCTGCCAAGGTTCATTTTAATTACTTTATTCATAAATTTTTGATCTAATCTTTTACTCTGGATGCTCTTAGTGTGCACGTCTTTCTACATCGTTCTCACATATATGTATAATCTCAAAATTAATGATGTAACCAAGATATTGTAACAATATTTTGATTTTAAAAGAGTGTCCATGGAGTTTCTTGCCCGTTCTTCTCCATAGAGATCTACGCTAGGGAATGGGCAACTACAGTACTTTCTCAAGTTATTATGCCTTGTGACTGGGACTGTAGCTTTGATTTTCTTTTTTGTATTTTTGACTTTCAAAAGTGCCGTAATGGTCTAATTGAAATAAATGCTTTGAGTTTGAGTTTGATTCATTTAGTTTTTTTTGTCACCGACTTCTGAAGCTAAAGTTATTTTTCACTATTTTGTTTTTTGAAGTCGGTTTTATTTTTTTTGCTAAAAAGTTTTTTTATTTTTCCATTTTTAGTTGTAATATCCTATACAAATATTTGCTATGCATTTATTTTACATTGTTAACAATACATGTCATGGTAATAATAATCCCCAATAAATCGAACTTCACATACCTAAACTATCGAAATTTGGGTGTATTGTACACATCTGCGTACCCCTCAGAGCATACAGGCGTGATGTTACGTCATGATGTTGTATAAACAATAAATATCCAAGCGATTGCAGCAAACACGACCGATATCAGCATCAGATATTCACTAAATTTAAATGCGACCATTTCAGGAGTATACTTTTTCAAATAAAAAAAGAATGTTGAGAATCGCTCCACAAATGGAGGAGAAATCGGTGAACATACATGAAATTATACCACACGACTGAAGTAAAAACCGGCCAAGTGCGAGTCGGACTCGCGCACGAAGGGTTCCGTACCATTATTTAAAAACATTAGACAAAACTGCAAAAAAATCACGTTTGTTGTATGGGAGCCCCCCTTAAATATTGATTTAAGTAATTCTGTTTTTAGTATCTGTTGTTATAGCGGCAACAGAAATGCATCATCTGTGAAAATTTCAACTGTCTAGCTGTCACGGTTCATGAGATACAGCCTGGTGACTGACAGACGGACAGACAGCGAAGTCTTAGTAATAGGGTTCCGTTTTTACCCTTTGGGTACGGAACCCTAAAAATCTTCATAAAATGAAAACCACTGGGCCAAACTATGTTAAATTTTTATGGGACCAAATGGCAACTATTCCGCATCAAACTAAAAAAGAATCACGTAAATCGGATCATAAATGGCACCGTAATCGGTGTACATACATAAAAAAAAAACATTTATGTTTCACTGGTAGAAAGCTACATTATTCGTGAGTGCTATAGGTTATATTTTATTCCTGTACTCCCACGGGAACGGGAACTACGCGGGTGAAACCGCGGGACGTCAGCTAGTAAACAATAAACATCCAAGCGATCACGACATTGTATTGGGCGAATTTTAAAATTTTCAAGTTTCTCGAGGTGAGGATGTTTTCCTCACACCGTCGTTCCGTTAAAAAAAAGAATAGGTAGGTATTGCTTCTAATAGGGAATATGCAAGTATTTTTTTCTTCACTTAAATCCATATAGTACAGTACTCTCAACAACGAAAATAATTAAAAGTAAGGTCAACGACTGCTTGTCGCTCAAAAAAACTTCTAAACTTCTACAATTTTCTACGACAGTTCAAACCGTTCGTTCAAACGGCCGTGACTGTCGCGGCCATGGTGAAACTTGTAAGTAGTTTTCAAAGTGTTTCTTTGACACAAAACGTTTGACGTCACTACCGGCGACGATGCGTTTTGAATGGGGAAAATAATTATTGTGCACCAAATTTTAATGAGGTGGTTGATCACAAACTAGTTTTGCCTAGGCCGACTTGGGGCACCCCGACACGGATATTTTATTTTTCTATAAACCATTCAAAAGTAGGAGCCCCGCTAAGCGGGGCTCCGTCGACCGGGTCTCCCTCGACTCGGATGCAAGAGGATAACAGTTCAATTTCTGGTCGTCAATAAAAAGCAAAATTAAAAATTTTGAAAAACCCACGACGGTTAAAAAGTAATTGAAAAAGGATAAAATATTTTTTTAAAAACAAACAACTTAATAAAAAACCCACGAATATCCGTCGGGGGCTGCCATGAAATGAACTCGTTTTGAAGTTTTATAGTAACTTGAATAATTGGAGATTTTTGGAGATTACTACGTATATACTTACCCACAGGTAGGCCGTGCCCCTACAGTGGGGAGCTTTAGAAGTTGATGATGATACTTATTTTAATTTACGATGAAATTTAAAATAGTGATGGCAGCCCCTGACGGATATTCGTGGGTTTTTTATTAAGTTGTTTTTTTTTTAATTATTTTATCCTTTTTCAATTACCTTTTAACCGTCGTGGGTTTTATCAAAATTTTTAATTTTGCTTTTTATTTAAAACTTTTTATAGAGCATCAAAATCAGACTAGTAGTTTTGGATAAAAATGGCAACATGTAATAGCACAAACAAACATCCTCTCATCCCAAACGTCTCCGTTTTGTCGTGGGTAAAAATACTGGTATTCAGCTGCATCCGATTAGACTGGAAGCCAACCCCAAGTCGGGACAAGCTTTTATGAAACCATTTCGTTTTCATTTACTAAAAGGTTTATTTTCTTCTTTTCAGTGCATTTTAATAAAAGCTTATTTTTAAAGAGGTTTTTTAATTGTTAATTTTATAATGTTTTATAGTTTTGTCGTAATCATTGAATTCGTGCTATTTACCGTTGAGGAGTTCTCTCGTGAGAAGACAATCCTGGGTGTAGGATCAGGTCATGATAGACATCATGTTTATCTATCAAATATGAACGCGTCTACAAATCTTCGTATTCGTGCTATTTACCGTTGAGGAGTTCCCTCGCGAGAAGACAATCCTGGCTGTAGAATCAAGTCATGATAGAAATCATGTTTATCTATCAAATATGAACGCGCCTACAAATTTACGTATCCGTGCTATATATCGGTAAGGAGTTCCCTCGTGAGAAGACAACTGGAGAGTTGTCACCGTAACAACTATCTAAGAACATGCACCAATCAAATCCAAAACTATAACTGAAAACTGCATCAAAATCGGACAAGTAGTTTTGGAGAAAAATGGCAAGTTATATCTGCACAAAAAATCTATGCTGCATCGCCCCCTGGCGAGTTGTCACCGTAACACCTATCTAAGAACATGCACCAATCAAACCTGAATCCATAACTGAAAACTGCATCAAAATCTGACAAGTAGTTTTGGAGAAAAATGGCAAGTTATATCTGCACAAAAAATGTTTGCTGCAGCGCCCCCTGGTGAGTTGTCACCGTAACACCTATCTAAGAACATGCACCAATCAAACCTGAATTCATAACTGAAAATTGCATCAAAATCGGACTAGTAGTTTTGAAGAAAAATGGCAACATGTATTTGCACAAACAAACAAACACACAAACAAACATCCTCTCACCCCAAACGCATACACCGTCTCCGTTTCGTCGTGGGTAAAAATAAATTTTTGGTTCTAATTTCACGATAAAATGGGGATTAATTTTTGTTGATCATTTACTAATTTTGGCAATCAAAAGGGATTTTTTTGCCGTTACATTTTGCTAAATCTGGTGGTTCGTTAATTGTATGCCGTTTAGAATTTGCGTTCTGTTTCACCAAAAACACGCTACATAAAATTAATATTAAATTGTAAAATAACTGTTATATTAGCAAGGTAAACAAGTATACCACAGAGTTTTTAAGGGCCAATACAAGGGATTTTTAAGACACCTATATAATTTTTTAATTTTTTTTTGCACAATTCCCTATTCTCAGTCATTGGTGGATCCTTTTTCTTATCTTTTACCTTTGTCCGAAATAATCAATAATGAACGAGTATTTCTGAATTATATTTTAAATAATATGTCTTGTTTATTGATGATAAAATAGGGATGATTTTAAGATTTTATTATTTTAAGATAATAATAGGTATATGTGATACTAGAACATTGACATTACCTGACTTGCCAATAAAGCGAAAACAAGACAATCAGATCTTGGAGATCGGAATTAGCTACATAGTTATGGTAAATTATAGCCGTTTGCGACACTGATAAATGCTGAAAAAAAAGTTAAATAATTGCTTATTAATTTACGAAGGTCCTAAAGAAGCTAAGTTCTCTTATATACCCGCAACCCCCTTACCCTTCCCGGGACATACGGGTAGGGTTGCCACCTTTTTTTTTGGACGAACAAAGTATTTTTTCATTTTGGTAGAACAAAAATAAAGTACACAGCATAAAAAAAGAGTATTTATTATTATTTTTCATTAGTTGTCCTTAAAAACGTATTTTTTTTTGCTCTTTACGACATTTAATAAATATAAAATTTGTCTTTCTTGAAGATATTGCAATCAAAAAATCAAAAACCAGTTTATTTAGTCTCATATGTAATGTACACACTGCAAACTAGTTCGGTTTGCAGGGCACACTAACAAAGTTATTGGTGTGCGTAAAGTCAACGGCTGTCTGGCTTCGCCTATTTATTAGTGTTTGCGCTTTACAATAACCCGTTGTCCACCCACACACTTGCAATTTCTTGTCACTTGATGTTGCATGGAATATGAAGCATAAATTTAGCCAACTTAACAATCTTCTCCGTGGCGCAATGGTCGAGCGTGCGGTAAACAGTATCTTACGCCGTCAGCGCCTAGCGCCGTAAGTTCAAATCCGACTGCCAACTCATCGGTGTTTTTGTATGTTTTAATGAAACGTTTTACATTTGTTTGTTCAATTCATTGCTTAAATATTGGCAAGTCTTCTTTATATTTGAGTTAGAATTTATTTGTGGTCTACCCTTTAAAAATTACAAATCATGTGTAAGTTAGTAGTTTAAGTTCATCGTCATAATGTTATTGACTATCGGGTTTACGTTACGTTTTTAGACATTATACCCTGCGTGTTTTGAGCAGTGCTTTTATTTGTTAATCATTATGAATCACTTAACTACACTTTTAAGAGCTGAGATTATTATTTTGCGTGAGCAAAACGTTTCAATTAGTGAAATTGCGAGGCGTTTAAAGATATCGGTACGTAACAAAATGTTATTAATATGTTTAGAAGATTAATAATAATGTTTATATAATCCACATGTTATTGTTGTTGTTTTTTGTAACAATATTTTATTATTGTTCACACTGAAGGACTGTGCAATTGTGGGTCCATCGATATGCAGATTCGGGAAGCATTGATCCTTGCCGACCGGGACCGAAAACTAATCCATAGCATATACAGATGGCAATGCGCGGCACCGTGATATAGTTGCAACACATATCGGTGAGCCCTTCTTCACTACTCGTTTAACGGCGACTAAACATGACGTGAAATTACAAACTGTACGGAACCACTTGCGTGCAGCTGGTGTGAAATGTCGTAGGCCAGCCAAGAAAAGAATACCAGAGAATGGGCAGCAGCGCTCTCTGTGTCTTATGTAAGAACTGCACTCACTGCGATCGCCAACCCGCTTGCCAAGCGTGGCGATTATGGCAAAACCCCCCCCATGAATAGCGCAACAAAGAAATGGCCCCTAGTGCCCGGCAGCCCGTCTACCCTTGACTACGGCAGCGGTCGAGGCTACGGCGTGGCAAGGGGTGCGAAGAATCTCCGGAAGGGATCCGGCTGCCAATACCAACGACTGGACCTGGCAACATATAACACGCGCACACTCCGGACCGACGAGAAGATAGCGGAACTAGAAGAGGAATTGAGCAGGCTGCGATGGAGTATTGTGGGGTTATCTGAAGTCCGAAGAGAGGGGGAGGACACGATAATCCTGAAATCCGGCAACCTGCTCTATTTCCAAGAGGGTGACCGGCAGTCCCAGGGTGGTGTTGGGTTTATCGTCCACAAGTCCCTTGTGAACAACGTGGTGAAGATCGAGAGTGTGTCGACCAGGGTGGCGTACCTTATACTTAGAATATCCTCAAGATATTCGCTGAAGGTCATACAGGTCTACGCCCCGACCTCGACACACCCCGACGACGAAGTGGAGACCATGTATGAGGATATATCTAAAGCCATGCATGGTTCCAAAACTCACTTCACAGTTGTCATGCGGGACTTCAACGCGAAACTGGGCAAACGAGACGGAAATGAGCTGCAGGTGGGGCAATTTGGAGTGGGACATCGGAATCTCCGGGGTCACCAACTGGCTAGTTTTATGGAGAAGGAGGGCCTCTATATGATGAACTCCTTCTTCAGAAAGCGTGAGCACAGGAAGTGGACCTGGCAGAGCCCCGATGGTGCAACTAGAAATGAGATCGACTTCATCATGTCAACCAAGAAGCAAATGTTCAATGATGTCTCTGTGATCAATTCGGTGAAAACCGGGAGCGATCACCGCATGGTAAGAGGCACATTGAACATCAATATCAAGCTTGAAAGGTATCGACTGATGAAGTCTACGCTCCGTCCAGCACAGATTCAAATCCAACACCCCGAGAGCTTCCAGCTTGAAGTCCAGAACCGTTTCGAGTGCCTAGGAAGCTCAGTGGACGAATACAACGATGGGTTCGTGGAAACTGTCCATACGACCGGGTCTAAGTTCTTCAAGGCGCGTCGTACAGATCAGAACAAGAGGCTCTCCGATCACACTCTCAAGCTCATGAAGGAGCGGCGTGAGATGATCCTGCAGTCTTCAGACGAGGCGTGTAAATACCGGCAGCTCAATAGACGGATCTCTAAATCCTTGAAAAGCGACCTCCGCCGCTTTAATACCGAGCGCATTAAAGGCGCGATTGAGCGGAATAAAGGCTCCAAGGTATTTGCAAGGGATCTGGCTATTGGGCAGAGCCAGCTCACGAAACTGAAGACCGACGATGGTAGGATCTTATCCGCCAAACCGGAGCTTCTGAGGGAGATCGAGAGCTTCTATGGACAGTTGTACACGTCAACCAGTAAACCCGTCGTAGATCTAGCCAACGACCCAAGAGCTAGACTGACCCGACACTATACCGAAGACATCCCGGACGTCAGCCTGTACGAGATTAGGATGGCTCTGAAGCAGCTCAAAAACAACAAGGCACCGGGTGATGACGGAATTACGGCCGAACTCCTGAAGGCGGGTGGAAAACCGGTTCTTAAGGCCCTTCAGAAGCTGTTTGATTCCGTCATACTTGAGGGAAAAACGCCACAGGCATGGTGCAGGAGTGTGGTGGTGCTCTTCTTCAAAAAGGGTGACAATGCCCGGCTGAAGAATTATAGGCCCATCTCACTTCTAAGCCATGTCTACAAGTTGTTTTCTAGAGTCATCACGAATCGTCTCGCGCGCAGGTTTGACGATTTCCAGCCACTTGAACAAGCCGGTTTCCGAAAAGGCTTTAGCACCGTGGACCACATACATACGCTGCGGCAAGTTATACAGAAGACCGAAGAGTATTAACCTGCCTCTCTGTTTAGCGTTTGTGGACTACGAGAAAGCCTTCGATTCGATCGAGACCTGGGCTGTACTGCAGTCTCTCCAACGGTGCCAAATCGATTATCGGTACATCGAGGTGTTGAAGTGTTTGTACAAAAACGCCACCATGTCAGTCCGACTTCAGGACCAAGCCTCGAAACCTATCCTCCTGCAGCGAGGTGTGAGACAGGGAGACGTCATATCTCCGAAACTGTTCACCGCTGCACTAGAGGATGACTTCAAGGTTCTGGACTGGAGAGGGCTAGGCATCAACGTCAATGGCGAGTACATCACTCACCTTCGGTTTGCCGATGATATAGTGGTAATGGCTGAGACCATGGAGGACCTCAGTACAATGCTCGATGACCTCAGTAGAGCTTCCGGAAGAGTGGGTCTAAAAATGAACATGGACAAGACTAAGGTCATGTTGAATGCCCATGTCACACCCACTCCTATCAAGATCGGAGAATCTACTATCGAAGTTGTAGACGATTATGTGTACCTGGGACAAACGGTCCAGTTAGGTAGGTCTAACTTCGAGAAAGAGGTCAATCGTCGAATCCGACTCGGTTGGGCAGCTTTCGGGAAATTGCGCGGTATCTTCTCGTCCAACCTACCGCAGTGTTTCAAGACGAAATTCTATGACCAGTGTGTGTTGCCAGTGATAACATACGGGACCGAAACGTGGTCGCTCACAATGGGCCTCATCAGAAAGCTTAAAGTCACCCAAAGGGCAATGGAGAGGGCTATGCTCGGAGTTTCCTTGCGCGATCGAATCAGAAATGAAGACATCCGCAAGAGAACCAAGGTCACCGACGTAGCCCGAAGAATTGCCAAACTTAAGTGGCAGTGGGCAGGGCACATTGCTCGCAGAACGGATGGCCGAAGGGGCCGAAAAGTTCTGGAGTGGCGACCGCGAACTGGAAGACGTTGCGTTGGAAGGCCTCCCACTAGGTGGACCGATGACCTGGTGAAGGTTGCAGGAATCCGCTGGATGCGAGTCGCACGGGAGCGGTCAATATGGCGACACTTGGGGGAGGCCTATGTCCAGCAGTGGACGTCTTTCGGCTGAAATGAATGAATGAATGAATGAACGAGCCAAGAAAATATTACTGTCAGATATTCACAGACAAAACCGGGTACGCTTCGCAAGAGAATATTTGGATTTCGATAGTGCAATAATGTTGTTATATTTAGCGATGAAAAATGTTTTAAGTCGGACAGATACGGTCGCAAAATATTGTAGCGAAAAGATGGCGAACGCTATAATAAAAAAAAATATTCTTCCATGCAGGTCTAGTGGCTGCTTTACTTTGGGATTTTGGGAATGAATGTCATCAATGGGTCCTGGTGAATTAGTGCAGGGAGGGGGTCGCAATACCAGTGAAGGTTACTTGAACGTTTTACATAACCTGATGCTACCAAGTGTGCGGATAGTAAAGGCGCACCAATCAGCTATTAATAAAAATATCAAGGGGTAATTTGTTTTATGTGAGTGATGTTATTGTTAGTGAGATAACAATTTAGGATACCTGTATCTTAATATCTTTCTTACTAACATGTTTATTCATATCACTATAATTAAATTACTCTCTTGAATATGAAAAATAACGTTATTTCCTGTCCGACTAAGAATATTTGTCATGCACAAAACTTTATAATTTGTAATTATAATTATTATAAAAACCTAGGCAATAAATATTGTTGATTTCTTATTACAAATTGTTTAATTTTCTCTTCTATTTTTTTTTCTTATTATCAGTTAAAATATAAAAATTCAACAAAATGACAACAAAAGTTTTTAAAAAGTCAAAAAGTCAATGACGGTGGCGGGATTCGATACTACGACATTTGATTTACCAGCCCATTGCTTATACACCTATGCCACAAGACTAGTTAGCAACAACGTGAAATGTATGCTTAATATTCTTTGCCTACAAAATAGTCCTAACCGTTTTCAATCACAGCGGCCAATCTTAGCGAAGATTGGCTACACACACGCGTGTTTGCTGACTTATTGTGAGACGTGAGGCGAAGTAATACACCAGTTGACTTTACGCACACCAGCATTATATTGGTGTGCTCTGCAAACCTAACTAATTTGCTGTGTGTACTCATAACCAGTAACGAGCCAGTAACAATCAATTTTACCTAAATAGAGTATTTTAGCATACTTTATTAGTGTCGTAGATTATAAAGTACGCCTACATGAAAAAGAGGACAATACTCTATTTTAGAGTACGCGTGGCAACACTGCATAATACGGGTTAGTATATTAAGCATAGTTACTACCTCAAATGGCTTAATATGATCCTCCGTTACGCCTAAAATACTGCAGCATTAATTTTGAAATAAATATAAGGTAAAGTTGAGTATTAATGTGAAGTCCTATGTTTGGCGAAAACACGATTCCATAAAATTTTCTCGATAGAAAAAAAATCCAAAGTTACTTCCAAATCGAACAATAAACCGCTGGTATTCAAAAAGTACTTCAAATTAGATCATGAAACTTTGCATACTAACAGAACTAACTTTAAAGCAGGTCTTATGTTTTTTATTTTTTCCAAAAGACAAACATTTGATTTTATAAAAAATAAAAACCACTCATTTCGCACTATTCGGCCTGTAGTGAGTGTAGTGACTGACGTAACAACCACTTTCTAGTGCAAGCTGATTAGAACGTTATTCTAATAATGTTTCAGACGAAATTTGAACCACCACAAATAGAGTTGCTAATTTGAGGTAGGTAGTATATGCTCTTAAGCTCATGCTTGTTTCTTATGGGGGTAGGCAGAAACCACAGAACGCCACCTGCTACGATCCTATACTTAATTAGTATTCATTTTTATACTCATAAATTTTTTCGTTTTCCTAGCTGGTTTTTTTTTTCTTTGACATAAGTACTAGGATGTAGTGTAGGTTTAGGTACTGATTGGGTATGCGCAATCCAGTTACAGACCAGCAACCGCAATACAGACTGCTAGCAGTGGCGTGCCTAAGGGCCAACAATTGAGCAAACCCATAAGGCGGGCAGACTGTTCAGAAACCCTATCATGAAGAGCAAGACAAGCCTTTAGGCTTATATAAAAGTACCGCCACTAACTGCTAGGTGTTCAGAACATTAATTGTGTGAATCAGACTCGCTCTGGGTTAGTTTTTAGGGTGCCGTAGCTAAAATGCCAAAAATGGAACCCTCATAGATTCGTCCTGTCCATCTGTCTGTCAGTCAGTATGTCAGCCATTTCTCTCCGAGATTGTTGGTACCACACAGTTGAAATTTGGAGAGCAGGTGTCTTCTATGGGCTGCTAATTTTATGTTCTATGTCATTACGAAAAAAAAAAAAAAAAAAAAATAGGGGTGGCCCTCCATAAATGTAATCGAGGGATGAAAAACAATCTATGTACATACATACTGTGTGGGCAGGGTGTCTATCAACAGCTCTTAAAATTATAACTAGCTTCCTAAAAAAATGTCATGAGATAGTCGCTCCGAAAGCCATAAATATTGTGTTTGAAAACATAGGTTTTTAGAACATAAAAAACTTTAAACAAAAATTAGTTATTATATATCAAGATTCAATATTGAAATTCAAGTTTTTGAGATACCGTTATGTCTCTTTTCACACTCTTCTCATTTATATGCATGGGTAATGGCATGGGAGCCACCACTAATTATATTATTATTCTGTTTTTTTACAACACCATTGTTTAGCAGTGCACAATAAAGTGTATTCTCACTTTTAGCAACCTGTCTATGATCGTCAACAAAGTCTCATCAGCCAACCACTTTAAACTCGATTCCACTCTTTGAGTAAGTATTGGTCTAATAGCACTCTACTAGTAGTGTTCCAACACATGAAACAAAATAGTAGATAAATAAATAAGTATGAGGAAATTGTTAAGTAAGTAATAATAATTGGAGCCACAGATAAAGCCTGAATTAAACAATAGCTGACATCAATACAAAAAAGTACTATTTGGGACAAAATCTTTTAAAGCATCATATTTCTGAGATAAGCTATCAAAGCCATCTGTTGATTTTTCATAGCTATTTATGTTTTTGAAGAGGGTATCTAATGAATGTTGAAGAATGTTGTGTTAATTAGATAATATAATAATTTCTTACCAGGATCCTTTAGGACCAATGTATACAAACATGAAATCATCTTCTTGATTATCTACTGCAAATTCATTAAGCCAGTCCAAAATAAAATACTGTGGCACCTCGTAAAATTTGTCAGCTGGTCTATTTCTTCTTAAGTGCCAGTCTTTTAAATATAACTTTCTGCAGTCTGTTGTTGTGTTCTGCAAATATTCTATGTACTGATGTACCATCATATCAGATTTGCATTGAGCATTAAATTGTATGTTTTTACAATCGGCAACAGGAGCAATTAGATCACCATATTCTTCAATTAAATTATCATAATTGATTTGATCACCTTTTACCCATTGACTGGCACATTTCCAGTTGGTAGTTACATTTTTAATTAGACAAGGTAAATTTTTTAACATGAAATTGTTGAAAAA
The DNA here is from genome assembly GCA_905147715.2 of Xestia xanthographa. NCBI lineage: Eukaryota > Metazoa > Arthropoda > Insecta > Lepidoptera > Noctuidae > Xestia > Xestia xanthographa. Next base: position 10,174,727 of record LR990655.1, read on the forward strand.
GTCTATGAAACTCAAGTTACACTGCTGAAAATTCGCATCCTCAATATCCCAGTTTCTGTAATCGTACTCTGGAATTTCTGTATTTAATGGACATTGAATATCAATTTTACTTTGCGTCATTATTGTGGTGTTTGATGTTGTAATGCTAATGTTAAATGAATACTATAGTTTTCTATGTTCCTTGTTCAACTTATGTAAAACTATATTCTTTCTTTGTTTTTTACTATATCCAGATCTTGCTTCACATGATAATGATTGTTTGAGCACAGGCATTGCTATGTTTGATATTTTGATTTCAACAAAAAATATATAAACAGCAGTAGATTGTTGTGTCGAGTACAAATACATCCAAGCAGAAATTAATAATCAGCCAGTCAAATATTGGGACAGAATTGTACAAAAACCTCTCTAACACTCAGAAAATACCTATTGGTCTAAGCGAAGACTAGAAAGAATACTTTTATCAACCAAAATATAATAAATTCTCTTCTTTCGTTTCCAAATGAAAATATTATTGATTGATTGATGGTTGACAGTGACACTATTGACAGAATGTCAGTCATTGACTGTAAATTCGGAAACATGATGGAATGCTTTCGAATAATTTGAATAAATCTCTGGACCTGGTGTTATCAGTAATTTATAATTCCATGAATCAATAAAACAAAATTAATGATTTTATCGTTACGTTACTGTGACTGTACTTTTCGTTACTGTGATTTAGGTTTTAGAAGCTTACATATATTCAGACTTCAGCATACAACTTATGCCGGAAACACACGTGGCGTGGCGTGGCGTGACGTGGAGTGGCGCGCGCCAGAAGCATTTCGGTTTCATACATTTAGTATGATTAGAGACATATTTGTAGGTCGTGTTGTGTCGTGGCGCGCTCTGGCGTGGCGCTGATATTACTATACTCTATGGGCACTGACTGCTCCCCCACCCCACCGCCGATTGCGCCAGAGCGGTGGGGTGGGGGATACGGTGCGACACGCCACAACAGGCAAATGTGTTCCTACACCGCGTGGCTCGTGGCGCGAGCGAACACTTTTTGGCTTGGCACTTAAGTTTGGAGCGTGTGAAAAATGGCTGACGAGCTTATTGAACTTGTACCTACGTCAACGAAAAGTTTTTTATGATACAAAGAGTAATAATAAAAAAAAATAGTACTTAGTATGTTTTTATGTCTCTTCCAATCAGTGACTGGACTTCCTCATTGTGCGGGACAGTGCAATATACAGGGTGTTAAAGTAGTCGCGTGCCATAGCCTAAGGGTAGGTTCAGTATCGTTATAGGAACCCAGGAAAAATAAAAATAAAATCCAAAAAAATTAAACATAAAAAAAATATTTCAAAATCAACATAACTAGTACGGTCTACTAACTTAAAATAGCAATCGTTTACAATTAAAATTATTTTATTTGTTTAAATGCTTTAATTACTTACCTACTATCGAACATGTTGTAGGTTATCACTACTTATCACCCGCTTTCACTCAATTTACGCGCGAGAAACAAACGGCTCTGCGCACGGCGCGCGCTCCGACTTGCGCTCGCTCTAGCGACAGCTGACAGCAGCGCGGTCGATGACCCCGAGTGCCCGCCCGTTTGGCGGTCAGCTGTTTCCGAGCGCATTAGAGTGAAATGATCTTGAGGAAAATGGTGGATTTTCTTCAAAAAAAAAGGTTGCTTTTTTCAATGGTTTTAGGTTCTACTAATGAAATCAAACCACTGGTTTCAAGGATAACGGTGTTCACATTAACACCCTAATTTTATGTTTAAGAAAAAAAAAAAAAGTATTTATTTTTATTTTTTACGGGTTCCTTTATCGATACTGAACTCACCCCTAAGCTATGGCACGCGACTACTTTAACACCCTGTATAGTGTAAAGTTATAGTGATACATAGACATTGCACAAACAGTACATAAAGTGATATTTGATAAATAAACTGGTATTTTTAGTGTTTGTGTGCAGGAAAATGATGACAGTGTATAGTTACAGATATAGGTGGTATATAGGTGTGGTACATATGCACCTATAACAGTAAACAGGCACTAATAGTTTATTATATAAACGTTTCAAATAGCCTAATAAGTTTATATTTTAATAGTTTTCTTGCATTTTTGTTCGTTTAATTAAATAGAGTAGACTTAGCGATAAGAGTAAAAAGTTTATTATGTTATATGTTTGTTGATTTTATATTTTTGTATGATAGTTTTTTTATATATAGATCTCGTTGAAATATAGTTTTATATAGGTTTACATAGAAAAAGTTAGTAAAAAACGCGAATATTGTCACGCGGTTCTCGTTACAGTCAAGTTTCGTAGTAGCTAAGGTAACTTGCACAAAGTTTTCCCACTTTTTTTATATGTTTTCATTGGTTTTTAGTTTTTTCCGCGTTTTTTGGATTATTAGGTGTACGGGTAAGGTACATTTAAATGATAGACTGATAGAATGAAGAAGAATCTGTGTATTGAAAGAACACCCAAAAACTGATAACTGATCGACTCGCGGCGAATGAGTCTTTTGTTGTTAGCCCGAACGGTGCTATGCGACTACTGGCTTAAAAATGTATATTTTATTCATTCGCTGCGCGTCGATGTCAGCATAAAATTGATACATATGCTATTGTACGGGTTTGCTCGTACATGCTCCCCGAGGAAAAGATATAAAAATACAAGTGATTAAAATGATAAACAAATAATTATACTATATGATTTGATGTTAATCTAATTTCTTAGTGTCTCTATCGTTAACACTTCACAAATTAGATATGCTTGTATAAGAACCTAACATAGGGAGGTGGCTTTATCTAACACTCGCGCACTAGTTACCACCTTCGCTCTTTCACTGTCACACTGATACACTACAGCTACACTATCCCCAACACACGCACGTTGCGTGGCCGGGCCCGCGCCGCTGCCGGGCGCGCCGCCTGCTGCGGGCGTCACCGCCGCCGGCGAGAGCGCGGGGGCGCAGCGCGCGCGCACGCGCCTCCACGCGAACACTCCGAGACCTGCTGCTACCACGGCGACCATACAGTAGATCGCGGTGTAATGATGAATGTCGTGGGATGACAGACTGTCAATTAACAATCCATTTTCTTTCATGATCTTGATTTTGTCCTCAATTGTTTTAAACTCTCGATCGCTCTCTGCTGGAGTCATTCAAGACATCTTGAGGAATAGACACGTTTATTACGTGATTTATGGATGCAATGACTGGTGAGTATAGGTTAGCGCTGATACTAACATCGCTCGTTCTTTGTTGATGAGCAATTACTTCAAAATTATCTGATTTGATTATGCAGCCGTAATCTATTGATATAAGTCCGGAGTGAGTCAGTTGATGCGCGGTAACTTGATCTCCACATACTGTTCGTAGGTTACATTGACCGCAGCAAAAATAAATATAATTGTTGATAGAGTGGCTTTCTATCCAAAGGTTTTGACAGGGATCGATGTTGACCTCACATGATGATGCCTTTGATAGGCAGAAGTCTTTATCACTGCTTAGTTTGTAAATAGGAGAATGAATGTTGCATAAGTGTACGTTTGTCACTAGGCAGGAATCGATGATATTTTCTGTCAAGATGATGTAGGCATCCTTTTTCAGGTTTACAGCTATGAAATCGGACACTGGTTTAATTGATAACATGGTGTTGTTGTTTTTCTTCGCAGGGATTGGTATTAGCTTGAATATTTCATAGGTGTCCCTGCTTATCAAAGGTATTTGTACCTCAAATATTGAATAATTCTTAAGCATTCTTGCTTTGACTCGTAGAAGTTTAAAAAGTTGTGCAAGATCCGTATGAATATTTTTCACAGGTAAGGTGACGTCAGTAGACAAATGAGTTGCTATAGTGCTCAGCTGATCCTGTAATTGTTCGGCGGTTAATAAATGTGGATTAAATCGCCCATGATAGATGTCTGTAATTGTATCCACTAAAGCGTTCTGTAAATCTTTCAAGTCGTGTAGTAGATTGCTTGTGACTATAGCTCCCATGGAAACTTCACTTGCTCTCGAAAGATTTTGAGTTTCAGCCTTTAATACTTCTAATGTATTTTCGATGTTCGAAAACTGTTGATGAATCATTTTATGTTGTTTGTGCATTGTAGCCTCCGTCCTCTTCAAGAGACTGAATTCTGCTTCTATGACCGAGGTTTGATTTTGCCAAAATGAGACAATATGCTTTTGATTATTGCGAAGTAGAGTGATATCTTTCTCGTACTGTTCCGCGAATCGAGCGTCCAATATTCCGAACAGCCCGTTTGCTATGTAACCGACACCGTCGATAAAACCTCGTCGCCACCTGTTCGCTGGCCTTGCAAAATGCTGACTGAGTAACAAATGATTATTGTAATCCAGTTCGTTGTACCCGTGACGTAGTTGCAATAATATTATGTCACAATATGATTGTGCTATAATGTTGCTGCATGTTTGTTCTAGCGATATGATACTTTTGTTAAGTGCCGTAATTCCTTCCCAATAAGGCTCTAAGTCGTAGTATATGATTAATTTCCAGTTGTCTCTTATGATTTGCATGTTTGATAGTTTATCGAAGTAAATATGCTGATTACTTCTAAATTGTGTGACGTTAAGTGCGCATTGGGAAGTTGTTATGATGCTAAAAAATAGGATGATTGCTGTAAACACCGACGCTATGTTGTAACGAGTGCCTGCTTTCCTTGTTTCAGACTGTTTGTTTGTGTTGGACTCTCCCGAATCCGTCGTTTTTGCTTGCTTGATTTGCGAGGATTCATTGTTAACTGGGAGTTTTGATAATTTTGTGATAGGACGTTTCAGTGTTCCGTTTTTGGTTTTTACTGTAACCACGCGAACATGACCATCTGAACCGGGGTGAAGCCCGATGACTCTGCCCATCAGCCATTTTCCCGGTGGAAGATTGTCATCATGAATCATGACAATATCATTTACATTGAGGTTCCTTTTTGCTTGTCTCCACTTAGTTCTTTCTGTAAGTTGTACTAGGTACTCATTCTTCCATCTTTTCCAGAGATCCTGTACAATTTTTTGTGTCAACTGCCAACGGGTTCTTAAATCCGTTTCAGTCTCGTGTACGGTAACCTTTGATCCACCTGTTAGGAAGTGAGCAGGCGTTAAAAAATCCACATCGTCTGGATCTTCTGATATAGGACATAATGGTCTCGTGTTGAGACATGCCTCAATCTGTGTAAGCACCGTAGATAGTTCCTCAAATGTAAGAATCTGGTCACCAATAACTCTCTTGAAATGATATTTGAAACTTTTAACTGCCGCCTCCCATAGGCCTCCCGCGGATGGCCATGAGGGCGCATTAAAACTCCATTCGATTTGCATATTTAAAATTTCTGCTTTGAGGTCTTTGTCTTGCATGATATTCATAAGTGCTTGATATTCCTGTTGTAGTACCTTGTTAGCACCGACAAAGTTGCGACCATTATCGCTATAAATGTGACTAGGCGTCCCTCTGCGAGCTGCCATTCTTCTTAATGCTGCTATGAATGAAGTTGTGCTTAGATCACCAACTAGTTCTAAGTGTACTGCCTTGGTGACCATGCACACAAAGACAGCCACATATCCTTTTGTGCTCTTAATGCCTCGTCCTTTGCTTGCTTTGACGTAGATGTGACCAGTAAAATCTACGCCTGTGTGCGTAAACGGACGTGATGGATTACTTCTGGCCTCCGGCAGGTGCCCCATGATTTGCTGTTGGCTGTCTGGATTTTGCTTTTTACATATTACGCAACGACGAAGCTGCCTCTTCGTAGCGACGTTCCCTCCTAGAATCCAATATTTTTGTCTGATAAAACCTAATGTCAGCCGGGCCCCGGCATGCAACATGGTTTGATGTGCATCCTCTATTATTAATTCTGTCAGACGTCCACTATGCGGCAGGATAATAGGGTGCTGCATGTCATGGCTGATATGTGCCTTTTTTAGTCTCCCTCCAACTCTTAAGATATCATTTTCATCCAGGTAAGGGTTTAATTTTGATAATTTGCTTTTTGTATTTAACTTGCCTTCTTGCTTTAAGTCTTTTATTTCTTTCACGAATTCTTTTTGCTGTATATGCTTGATTACTTTTTGCCTTGCTTGACTGATTTCTGATAATGATAAATATTGCTTTTTTGCTTTTCTTTTGTAGGTCGTAATCTTCATCACTAATGCTAGAATACGTGAAATTTTGTTGATTGATTGATACTTGCTTAACAGGACGGTAATGATGCTTGATTCATTATTTGTCACAACATGAACGTCTTCTTGTTTCTTTATTTCCTCGTTTGTTGTATAGATTGCTTGATTTTCTTTTGTTGCTTCAAAAGATTGTAACCATGTCGGTCCTTGCCACCACAAATGATAATCAATTAATTGAGTCACTCCGAGTCCTCTGCTAGCACAGTCAGCGGGATTTTCACTTGATTTCACATATCGCCAAAATTGTGGTTGAATGATATCAGTTATTTGTGTTGTTCTATTTGCTACGAACGTTTTCCACCGACTTGGGTTTCCTTGGCGCCATCCCAATACGGCAGTAGAGTCACTCCAACCAAATATATGTAGATTATGACCGGTTAGACTTTGCTTGACTTTGGTCATGAGCTTGGCCAGCAACAGTGCTCCACACAATTCCAATCGAGGTAGTGATATTAGCTTTTTCGTAGGAACCAATTTTGATTTAGCGGCTACTAATATTGCTGATTTATTGCTATTTACAACTCTGCAGTAAATGACGCAAGCATAAGCTTTTGTTGATGCGTCACAAAAGCCGTGTAACTCTACACAGCTTGCTGATTCTGTACCGTACCATCTTGGTATTTTAAATTGATCGATACTTTCCAATTCTTCTTTGATTTTGATCCATTCTTTGCTGATTTTATCTGGTACGTGTTCATCCCATTGAAGATTAGATAACCATGTTTCTTGAAATAAAATCTTCAATTTTGTTGTTACGGGCACGATCCATCCTAATGGGTCGAATATTTTAGACATGTCTGATAGTATGATTCTTTTAGTGATATTGGTGCTTGATGGTTCAATTTTTGATACAAATGTGAAGTTATCATGTGTAGGGTTCCAGCGGAGTCCTAATGTTTTAGTTAATCCTGCTTGACTAAAATTCTTGCTTTCTTGTTTATAATAGTCTTGATCTTCTATTTGTAGTAGACGACTATCGTTTGACATCCACTTTCTTAAGTTGAAGCCCCCTGATTTCAGTAGATTCAACAAATCTTGCTGCAACTGTAGTGCTGATGATAGGGAGCAGGCTCCATGTACTAGATCATCCATATAGAATGATTTTTCGACGACTTTAGCAGCTTCTGGGAACTTGTCCCGTTCGTCAGTGGCTAACTGTCTCAATGTCATCATTGCAAGAAATGGAGCTGCTTTTGTGCCGTATGTTACGGTTGTTAGTTGATATTCTTTTATTTTTTGAGACGGGTTATCTCTCCACACAATTTTTTGTAAAGGTTGATCTTCTGGGTGTACCCAAATCTGCCTAAACATTTTTTCTATATCAGCTGTGAATGCGTACTGATATTGTCTCCATTTAATGATAAGAGACTGAAGGTCTTGCTGTAAATTGGGCCCCGTGTACATTAGGTCATTTAAACTTTGATTTGTTGATGTTTTTGCCGAAGCATTGTAAACAACTCGTAATGCAGTCGTTGCACTATCTTCGCGCAATACGCAATGATGCGGTAGGAAACATTCCAGTGTCTGATTGCAAGGTGAAGGTTTCATGTGACCTAAGGTTTTGTACTCGGTAATGAATGATTTATAAGCGTTGAACAAAGTATTGTTTTTATGTAATTTCTTTTCTAAATGAATGAATTGAGCAACAGCCTTGTTTTTGGACTGCCCCAATTTCTCTTCAAATTGTGGTACGAGTGGAAGTCTCACTTCGTATTTTCCGTCATCCAATCGACTTGTGGTTGCTTCATAGTATTGAATGCACTCTTGATCTTCTGATGATAATGATTTTTCTTCTGTAATATCTTCCATCTCCCAAAATTGCTGAAATTTGTCTAAGTCGAATTGTACCACGTTGCACATTAATTTAGTTTTCATATTTCCACATAGTATCCAACCCAGACGAGTCTCTTGAACAAGCGGAAGTGATTCGCTTAATCTACACATGCCCGCTAAAAGAATATTCGAGTATACGTCCGCACCCAACAGTATGTCAATGGGTCGGCTGATGTTGTACTCAGGATCTGCTAATTCTAGATTATCCAGAAATGGGCATGCTATTTTTGGGAATGAGTATGATGGTAAATATTTTGTTAAGTTGTTCATAATGTAAACATCGATATTAAATTGATAGAGTTTGATTCTTGAGCTTGACATACAGTTCAGGTTCAGCATTCCTTTGCAACTGTTTTCCCTTTGTCCTATGCCTGTAATTATGCCGTCACACCTGGATCGCTGCAATCCTAACTGCTGAGCGGCGTTCTCTGTTATAAGAGACATTTGTGAGCCCTGATCAATAAGGGCCCGGAGGATCAGGTAGGTCCCATCTGCTTTCTGAACCTTTACCAGTGCGGTTGAAAGCAAAGTTTCTTGCATCATATTTTGTTGTGTCACGTGCGTGTTGCCTTGATTTGCACGTTCTTGATTATAACGGATGTTGTTTTGCTGTGTAGAAGGTATCGCGTTGCCTCCTTGTTTTGACAATTCCTTAGAAAACGATTCATGAAGTAATGTGTTGTGAAATTCGTTGCATTCGACGCAACGCTTCTTTGATAAGCATTCTTTGCCTTTATGGTCATATAAGCAGTTTTGGCAATAATTTAAGTTAGTAACACATTGTTTTTTCTTCATCGGGGAAAAGTCAGCAAATTGTTTGCAAAAGAATATGGCATGTGCGTCATTGCAGACTGGACAGTTTGGCCGATAGTTTTGCAATTTCCTGTAACTAGGTGAATGCAAAATAGCCTTGTTACTTGAATATGATTGTTTTGTATGATAATTTCTTGATTCTGATGGTTTATTGCTGTTTGAAGAAAAGGATTTTTGGTTATTGATCTCCTGTTTTCTTCTACTTGCTTCCATGCTCGTGAACTTACTCTCTAGAAAGGCTAGAAATTCATTTAACTCGAGTAACTCTCGAGGTTGTTTGATTGCTGCGTTGTATTCACTGAATGTGTCCGAATCCAATTTCTGACACAAGATGTGCACGATCAACGGGTCCCACGAAGTCACATCAACGCCGAGGGTTTTTATGGCGTTCATCGTTTCAAGTGCTGTATCATGGATTTGTTTGATATGATTAATTGATGCTTGCTGTAAATTTGGTATATTTAATAAAATGTTAATTTGTGAGGTAAATATCATCCTCTTGTTGTCATAACGATGGCTTAAGATATCCCAACTAATGACATAGTTGTCCGAGCTGATAGGGAGATGCTGTATGAGGCGCTCTGCTTCACCTTTCACTTTCGACTTGAGAAACTGCATCTTCTGAGCCCCAGATAATGACGGGTTGCCATGAACTGCTTCGGTGAAGAGATCCTTAAAGGATGTCCACTGATGGTAGCTGCCGCTGAATGTAGGTATTTCTATTTTTGGCGTAGTATGCTCCCTATTTGAGACCGACGACATCTTCTTATTGATTGCTTTGATAGCATCGTTGTATGTGCTTTCGTATTTGAGGTACATATGATGATACTCTTGATTTCGGTCTCCCAACTCACTGTCTAATTCCCAATGCTGGGCGTCAATTTTAGACCAGCGAGACCTTACCGTACTCAACAGATGATCGAATTCCCATTTCTCCGCTACCGCATCCATGTTGATGCTTGAAACAGTATGTTCAAAGGCCTTGAAGTTGCTGATCTGTTTCCTCATCATCTCATCCGTCTTGCTGTTTGATCCCTGACTCTTAAAAGCTTGTCCTGAAAGTTGCTGTACGGCGCTTGAGGTAGCTAGAGGAGTAGCAGGCTTTAGAAGCGGTGTTGATGGTCTTTCCTCTGTTGGCTGATGATTCTGAATAATTGCTCTGATTTTCTCATATCTCTCCTTCACAGTGTCAAATTGATTCGAAGTAAAATAAGAATGCGATCTGGCATATTCAATGCTACACAATTTGATATGATTTGATTGATACTCTTGCCAGCATGCATCCACATTTTCTAACCTTCGGCGTATATAGTCCGAGGTTTTGCAATCGGAGCCATCTTTTTTGAAGTTTGAGTAATTTTGCTCTATCTGATTGAGTAGTTGCTGTTGTTGGGCGAGTACGTCTTCCACAGACGACATGTTGTTGAAATGATAATAAATGGAACGATCTTACTTGATTGTCCAAGCGGGAGCTTTGTTGCTCACCAAATGCGGATCGCTGTTGACCCCTGCTGATTGTTGCTGCTGCTGCTATGTACTGCACTATTGCTGGCAGTACAAACACCTTCACTGATAGTTTACTGATAGTTCACTGATAGTTCACTTGATGTCACTAGTGAAAGCTTTACAGTACTTGATTGCTACACTGTAGTTAACACACGCGACATCCGGCTCGAAGGACCAAAAATGTACGGGTAAGGTACATTTAAATGATAGACTGATAGAATGATTGAATCTGTGTATTGAAAGAACACCCAAAAACTGATAACTGATCGACTCGCGGCGAATGAGTCTTTTGTTGTTAGCCCGAACGGTGATAAGCGACTACTGGCTTAAAAATGTATATTTTATTCATTCGCTGCGCGTCGATGTCAGCATAAAATTGATACATATGCTATTGTACGGGTTTGCTCGTACATTAGGAACAATTGTGATTGGTCTTTTACTTAGAAAATTCTGTATAAAAATAGGGCCATTTTGTTCGACCGAGACAGTATGTAGTCGGCAAGATAGCAATAAGGAAACACTCCTCCTAATAAAGAAGCAAGAAGTTCATCAGTGGTTTTACTCCTCACCACACCAGCAGTTAAATGTGCTACACCGCACACTCATATTGTGCTTTGTTCATTCTAGAGTACTGATGAAAATTCTTTTCGTCACTCTCTAGTAACTAGAGAGTACTAGTAATTTCATTGATTTCAACGTTCAACGTTCTTTATCAAGGAACTAGAGTCTAGTTCTATAACAAGACGATGAAATTCACCTTTGTTGTCTCCCTCTGTTTGTTGGGTGAACAGTACCTACTTTTCTTTTTTTTTGACCTCAATAAGTTTCATTGATAAGAGAAGTTGAAGATCTTCATCAAAATCACTATTCGAATCCGAAGAAAACATTGTGCACGTTTGAACGCTGCAAAGGTTCGTTAAGTACTGTTCAGAAAAAAACACTAGATCACGCCACGACACGACACGTAAGTGTGTTTCCGGCTTTACTTACTAATATATAGAACAGAACTTTTCCTCTATGGTATAGAACGGTGCGTGGTACAACCCTACCCTAGCACTAAATTCAGTTCAGTTGTCATTTTGTGATGGCGGCGCTTGGGGAGAATGTTGGGGAGTTACGCTACGGTTTATAATCATACGCCGCGGTGTTTTCTTAATTTTGATAATGAGATTTTTGTTTATTTTGAATAATTTTGTATAAGCGATTTTTAAATATGTGTTATAATGTGCGCCGTTTGAGTCAAAAGCATTTTTCTGTGTTCATTACTTGGTTGTATGAATACTGTGTTTCCAAATAAAAAGTATACTTGCCTATTGGAACCTTATTGGCCAATAATAAGTTTTCTTATACATAAACTTCTTAGATTTATCTATAGTGTTACAATTGAGTCTAAGACAGTACACAGTCGTCCCAATAAACAGTCAACATGAATGATGTTCGTGACAAAGTAGTCGCTGGAACCTCGACGTGGGAGAATAATGCTACTCAGAGTGACTCCTCACCGGAGCTCCAGTCGTCGCCAAGTGGAAGTGGTGAAACGCCTCAAACGCCAGGAGCGCCTGTGCCATTGGCCCCACACTTAGCTGCTGACTTACATCCAGATCTATTACAACAAGGTTGGCGGAAGTACTGGTCCAAAAGAGAGAACAGACCATACTTTTGGAACAAACTATCAGGTGAATCAATGTGGGAATTACCAGCAGTTAAGAGAGATTTTGACCCTATTACTGACCCATTAGGCATTTGTCATACTGGGCCAACAAACACAGGTAATATGACTCCTGGAGCAAACAAACGTCGTCCATCTGAGGATAATGGACCTCCACCAAAGAAGTTTGTTCTGGCTGGACCATGGGACATAGAAGTGCCAACTAATGTGGTAATATATGAGAGGCCTCCTACTATTTGTCCACATCCCCATCCAGAAATAGAGGGATTTAGATTTACTTTGGCTAATAAGTTACGACAGTGCTACCAAGAGCTTTGTCACACAAGAGAAGGCATTGATGCTCCTAAAGACTCATTTAACAGATGGTTGATGGAGAGGAAAGTGAATGATCAGGGTGGTTCAGACCCGCTGCTTCCTAGTCATTGTTTTCCAGAAATATCACATTCAATGTATGAGGAAATTATGAATGACATTCCAATTAAGCTGACTCATCCAAAGTTTACGGGTGATGCCAGAAAACAGTTATCAAGATATGCAGAAGCGGCAAAGAAAATGATAGAATCAAGAAATGCATCACCGGAAAGTCGCAAGGTAGTGAAATGGAATGCTGAAGATACATTTCAATGGCTTAGGCGAACTGTTGGAGCTACATATGATGATTTCCAAGACAGACTGGCTCACTTGAGAGTAAGTGATTATTTTAGTATATTTTCGAAAGTGGTTTTTTGTCAGTACCTCCTAGTAAGTATGTTATGCTAAGAATTTGGCATAAATATGTAACTGGAGTTAGGTTATTTTTCTGCGTACCTTTTCATAATTTAAAAGGTGTTTTATTAATTACTAGCAGATTCCCGCGACCTTCGTTTGTGTGAAATTATTATACAAACATTTTTTTTTTTTAATTTGATTTTGTTTAACAATTTCAAGGGTTTTTGCACAGAACCCACATCCTATCTTCCAGTAAATCAAATCAATCCATCTAAATCTGTTGAAGTTTAGCCAGAACAAACAACAAAAAAAATAAAAATATTGTTTGTTTTGTTTTATCATGTACTGCATATGTTACGGTTAATAGCCGAAGTGCCACTACTCCTAGTTTTAGCCAGCTACAACTAGGTGCAGCCGGCCACATGCGGCTAAAGTTAGATGTATCCCCTTATCTTCGGTTAGAACTACGTTTAGCCTTCATCATAGCAGCTAGAACTAGGTGCAGCCGAACACTGCTGGTTAAACTGAAGTGTATCCTATTTATCATCGGCTAGAACTAGGCTTTCAGTTAGGCATTTTGGTTTTGTTTTGAGATTCTTATCTTGTGTTTCCCAATTACACACCACAAACCTAGTTCTTACCGAAGATAAGTGGATACATCTAAGTTTAGCCACATGTGGCCGGCAGCACCTAGTTGTAGCCGGCTAAAACTAGGTGTAGCCACACTTCGGCTATTAGCCATAACATTATATATACTTTCATATGAATTTAGTAAAAAGCTTTTATTTTAAAATTACAAACATCTTCAATTTTATCTATTTGTAGATAAAACTGTAAAAAATTGAAAATTTAACTGTAAAATTGATATTTTGTGATTTTTTTATGAGTGGCTGACAATCTGTTTTGTTAAATATTTTCAGAGACAGTGCCAACCGCACCTTGCCGAGACTGTGAAAGCTTCTGTTGAAGGGATTTGCCTCAAAATCTACCACTTGTCGGCTGAATACGCTCGGAAAATAAGAGAAAAACATAGTGGTCTACTCAAAGAAAATGGAATACAGGTATGTATTTAGAGGGTGGAATTTTGAGTGGGGGCTGTAAGGGCAGGTATCTTAACCATTATGGCTTGAGTAAAACGATTTTGGTAGGGTATGCTATACATAACTGTTTGAGAAATATTGATCTACATTAAAATTTTGGAAAAACTTGACAGTTGTCAAGAAAATGCTCAATTTTTACAAAACTTTTCGTCAAGCTAAACAATCCTGTTTCTTGTATTGTATAACGGGCTGGAGCCCGCAACTTCACATCTAAAGTAAAGGTATATTTTTCGTGTGGGCGGGAATATCGATCTTTCAATCCACTCCAGTTACCCGAGAAAGGCTAGCAATGACTTGATATTAATGAAGATCTCGCGAAGAGATGAGGCAACGTCTGGGCAGTTTAGAAGCACTTTGGCTACTGTCTCGTCTTCCTCCATGCAGGGTCTGCACAGTGGGCTGTCTGTAGCTCCTACGCCGTGTCCAGTGATGGCAGCTTTAACTGTGTGCAGCTGTATTTTGGTTAGCCGGAGCGCCAGTTTAGTGAAGTGGCCGTTGATAATAGGAAGTTCTTCCTTGGCCTACTTGCTCTCACCATGATCTAGCCACAGATTGTAGGGTTTTGATTTCTCTGGTGCATTTCCTTACCAGCATGTGTAGGTACCCGAAAGGGAGTAACACGATGAGTTCGGGTCCTACTGCTACCATGCTGAATACATTTCTGGCGAGTTTGTCCGCTGCATTGTTGCCCCAGGAATAGCTGTGTATTTCGATCTATTGGATGTTGTCGCGTTTTGTGCTTGCAGTACAGTCATGCTGTCTGAGGGGATGTGAACCCTGGCTAAAAATTTGATGTGGCCACTGAAATGATAATGGAAGAGTCCAGCTCCTGTACCAGTTCCGGTTTTAGATCCGTCCTTGAAACTTAGTAGCTCTGTGGGGAATAACTTGCATGCAGCGGTGATCCTCATGGAACTGGATTTTGTATACCTATCTTGTTGAATACGAATTATTTTGGTACTTGGTCGTTTATTTATTTAAACTTCATGTACAAGAGTGGTACATAGGCGGATTTAATGCCACAAGGCATTCTCTACCAGTCAACCTTTGGGTTAAATACGAAAACATAGTGATAGTATAGTAACTTCTTGTTAACGAGAATGTATATACTTATATTGATACTAATACACATATACACATAAAATAAACTAATAGATATGGTTTATAGCTTTCGCCGTAGAATCCCTCCAGTAATGCAGCGTGTTGTGTATATTTCTTACCCCAGAGGTGTAGTGTTTTAAGGCATACTGCTGCCATTCATGCCACTGCACGCCGGAATTTTATAAATATTGTATTGACTGTAGGAACTTCAAGCCCCGTTGCAGCAGGCAGCGCTTCGCAAGGTGTGGTGCTACCCGGTTCAGTTTGCGGTGCCGGCGCCCCGGCCTCCGCTCGTGGAACACTTCCTCGACCGCGATCAGACGCTGTTGCGCTATCTCGGCGAAACTCAAGTTCTCAATGCCGTGTATTTACAGAAGCTGGTAAGCCTTTCAATTATTTTATTGGTACATTGTCATGAAACGTATGTAGGTCTACCTAACTTAGAGATACTTCTAATACATACATAATCTCGCGCCTTTTTTCCATGGGGGTAGGCAGAACCATTTCATTCATCTGGTCGTAAGACCAGATGAACGACCGTGGACGAGATGGGTAAGCCCAGGCCGGTATACCTAATAAACTACATGAAATCGGTTGCTTATCATAAGATCACCATAAAACCACATATTATTGTCCATCATCAGAGCCGCAGCCTCTTCTCATCATTATGGAAAAAGCATAAGCATTGATTAGTTAGCATGCCTGCTCAAGGTGGATTGGCCTTTTCTGACTAATTAATGAATCATATCAAAAATATTGGTGACGTCCAAGGTAAAAAGTTGAAAGTACATTTCAATTGGTACAAACTTGCTTGGTTTCGAACCTACAATTTCGCGCAAAAAATGAGGCAACTCTCAAGCCCCGTAGAAACCAGATCGCGAGAAATTACTGTTTGCACCATTATAAAGATTGAGGTGTTCACAGTCACGTGACTGAATTAATTAATATAATATTGCTGAAATTATTTTCTTAAAATATCTTTAGATTTTATAATAAAAAATGAGTTTTTTTGTTATCTCCATAACATGTTCCATCATAAGAAACTACTCTCAATCTGATTTATTTATAGTATAGACACAAACCTTATTTATACCACCTCCCAAGCCACCACCTTTGCGGAGGTCGAGGTCTACTTGTCAGATGTTCTTGGTGAATTAACCACATACTACCTCGCTAATTCACTCACACCCAATCTGAGCAAAACACAGTCTTGCAGTTTCCACCTTCGAAACAGACAGGCTAAGCGTAGAGTTAACATCGTTTGGGATGGGGTGCTTATCGAGGACAGTAACTTCCTAAAGTGTCTTGGGGTTACTCTGGACAGATCATTGACCTTCAGCAAAAATTGCAATACCATCAAGCAGAAAGTGCGCTGGCGCTATCTTTTTCAGATGCCGAATTTGCGTGCCCCGTGTGGAGCGGTTCAGCCCATAAATATCGCTGAACATTAAATAAAAAAAATATTGTTACTTACTTTATTTTTCATGTGTTTTTTTTTTTATATATTTTGTTGCTATTGATTTGTACAATTTCTTCCAACAAACTAGTGAGTTAGGGTGGTTGTATTTTAAAACAATCATCCGAATACGTAGGTATTTAATTGTAGTTATTCTTGTTTTTATTAATATATATATTTATTTAATATTTGTATTTATCTATGAATATTCCAACTGACTTAGATGACAGTTTTTTCTCTTGTTCTGCCTCGACTTGCAGCTTCGTTAGTGCGGACAGTGAGCCTCCGCTTCGTACTTTGCGTGACAATATTTCCTCTCTTTTTTGTAACTATCCTAACAATCTGCATATAGCCCATATTAATGCTCAGAGTGTTCCTGGTCACTATTCCGATCTTCTGGCATCCTTTAGCAGTGTTCATCTTGATGCACTCCTAATATCTGAGACCTTTCTTAAGCCCTCTCTTCTTTCTACTCACTACGCACTTCCTGGTTTGTCCTGGTCAGAAATGACAGGATAGGCAAGGGTGGTGGTGGTGTCGCCATTTACTTACGCGATGATATACCGCACAAAATTGTAAGTTCGTCTCCATCTCAGTACTCGGGGTCGGCTGAATCACTGTTTCTTGAGATCACCTTAAATCATACCAATGTATTGCTTGCTGTGTTTTACTCTCCAAACCTTCACATTAACTACTTTGACTCCTTAGAATCCTCACTTAACAATCTTTGCCCATCATATGAGCATGTCATTTTAATGGGTGATTTTAACACATGTTTAATTAAAAATGATTCACGTTCACTTAAACTCCGTTCGCTTTTATCTTCTTTCAATCTTGATATTCTACCTCTTTCAGCGACCCATAACTCCCCTAATTGCACGCCTTCTCTTCTTGACCTAATGATCGTATCTTCTTCTCACAATGTTGCTGAGTTTGAGCAGCTCACTGCAACCTTTTCTTATCATGACCTCATTTACCTTTCCTATCGTATCCGACCTCCAAAATGTAAGCCTCGTTTCTGTTTCCTTCGTAGTTTTAATAGCATAGATCTGGAGGCTTTGAAACGCGATGCTGGTGCTATCGATTGGACTCACGTTACCGAAAGCACCAGCATCGATGAAAAGGTGAACAGCTTCAATGCCATTTTATTAGATATCTATGATAAACATGCCCCCCGTCGCCGTATTAAAATTAAACATAATCCTGCTCCGTGGATGACTACTGAGATTAAGAATGCTATTGCTCGAAAGGATAAGGCGAAGAGTAGGTATAGGCGCAGACCCACGGAACTTAATCTCACTCATTTTAAAGCACTACGTAACCGCTGTAATCGTCTGTGTCGAGATGCGAAGAGACGCTATTTCCACGAATCTCTCGTTGATCGTAACTCCTCCGATATCTGGAAATTTTTAAAGTCTGTAGGTATCGGCAAATCTCCTACGAATGCCTGTAAAGATGTCGACTGGTGCGCTCTTAACAGGCACTTTTCTTTACCACCTGTTTCTTTGGACCCAAGCGCTAAAGCTTCTACCTTATCTGAGCTGTCTAAGTTTCCGTTACCGCAATGTACACCTTTTAATTTCAGTCCTGTCTCTGAAGACGTTGTGAAAAAGTCCCTTCTCTCTATTTCCTCCTCTGCTGTGGGCCATGATAATTTGTGTTCGAGAATGATAATACCCATTATTTCAGAGCTGCTCCCCATCCTTACTCATATTGTTAATTTTTCCTTATTCTCTGGTATATTTCCGTCAGCCTGGAAACAGGCTCACATAATACCACTTCCTAAAGTTAGCAATCCTTCTTCCTTATCCCACTTCAGACCGATCTCCATTCTTCCTTTCCTTTCCAAAGTTCTCGAACACATTGTTCATGGTCAAATTTCCAGATTTCTAACGTCTAATACTCTTATTTCCCCTTTCCAATCTGGCTTCCGTACTGGCCACAGTACTGTCACTGCTCTCCTGAAGGTTACTGATGATATCCGCTGGGCTATGGACAATAAATCTTTGACTGTTTTAGTGTTACTTGATTTTAGTTGCGCATTCAACTCAGTGGATTTCGACATCCTTCTTGGTATCCTTCAATCTTTTAACTTCTCTGCCTCTAAGATAGCCTGGTTTGACTCGTATCTTCGGGGTCGCTCTCAGTGTGTCCGCCAAGAAGAAATCTACTCTGATTGGTGTGATCTTACTGCTGGTGTTCCTCAGGGTGGCGTTCTCTCTCCTCTTCTCTTCTCTATCTTCATTAATACTGTTACCAAATTTATCACTTCCAGCTTTCACCTCTACGCAGACGATTTGCAGCTGTATCGACATTTCTTGCTGGCTGATGCGGAATCTACAATCAACGCCATGAATCATGACCTGGAAAGAATCTTTCAATGGGCTAAGTCACTTTCATGGGCTTACAGATTAACCCTACCAAGTCGCAGGCCATGATTATAGGCAGCAGATACTATCGCAATACTCTTGACTTGTCATCTTTAACTCCATTATCTTTGGGCTGCTCGACCATTGCCTATGCTGAAACAACTAAGGATCTTGGTGTCTTAATTGACAGCAATCTTTCTTGGCGAGCTCAAGTGAATGAGGTTAGTCGTAAGGTGCACTTTTCTTTCCACTCGCTTAAATCCTTACAGAGCTTCTTGCCTTTTAAAACTAAAATTTACTTGGCTCAAACTCTGATTCAGCCGATCATTGATTACGCTGATGCCTGCTATTTGGATGCCACCGAAGAGCTGTTGAATAAGCTAGAGCGTTTGCAAAATCTTTGCATTCGTTTTGTGTTTGGACTGAGAAAATATGACCATGTCTCTCACTACCGCAAGGAACTGAAGTGGCTCCCTATCCGTCTTCGCAGAAACACTCGGATATTATGTCTCCTCTACAATATCCTTCATAACCCTGCATATCCCAGTTACCTGCGCGATCGCTTTTCCTTTACCCGTCCTCCTGATGCTCTGTGTAGATCCCACCTCAGGCATCATCTTAATTTCCCATCCCATAAAACCGAATTCTATTCCTACTCCTTCTCTGTTCACGCAGTACGTTTGTGGAACTCACTTCCGCCTAACATTCGAGACTCTAAAACTTTATTTATCTTCAAAAAGCAAGTCAAAGAGCACTACCTTTCTTCTATACAGTAATATTCTACATATATATGTATGTATATTATAGGTAAATATTTACTATACGAGTATTTTTTTTATATGTGTATGTATTTGTATGTATGTTTATTTCATATACCTAGATATATTTTGTTTTAAGTTTTATTTTACATTTCCTGTTTTGTCTTTTCTACACACTGTGTCTACATTTCTAATCTAACTTTCCTCTCGCAGGTCTGCTGGAAGAGATTTCTTATGAAATAAGCAGTACCTTTGTGCTCTTCTATCTTAATGTAATGTTCTGTTAAGTATTTTGTGTGTACATAAATAAATAAATAAAAAAAGTTAGTGGAGACAGCTCTGAATGAAACGTGCCGGGATCATCACTGGTTGCCCTAAACCGACCCCGGTACAGATGCTGTATCCACTGGCAGGAATAGCGCCACCAGAAGTTCGCAGAACAGTCACAAGCTCAAGCGAAAGAGCCATTTGGTTTCAGACACACGACACCCTTTACACCTAAATCTACAACCTAAAACCCTCGTGGTCGCAAAGGTTGAAAATTCGAAACAGCTTTCTGCTGTTCCACAAATGATGGGGCACGTAATATCGTGTCCTGTGTGTCCTGTTGTTTGTTCACTACAGGAACTGATGGACGCTACAGAAAGCGCCAAACTAATAGCTCAGTTTTGGGCCGACACAATTTAGATTGCCATCGACGCGCTAAGAAGCAAGATCGGTTCGTGTGAGTAATGACAGTGCTAATCAAATAATTATGATTGTTTTTTTATACTAACAGCTGAATAAAATTTTTATTTAGCTGTTAGTATAAAAAAATCAATCATTAAGTGCATTTCAGTGGACTCAAATTCTGCTAAATTAATCAAAGTATTGAAATAAATATGTTATGTTAAAATCTCCAAGATGGCTTTACAAAGTCCTACCTACATAAAATAGGGAATTTATACAAGAAATTCAAAACATTTTTATTCCTTAAAAATGCTTTGTATTGGCCCATATAAACATTGTGGTACACTTGTTTAACTTTCTACACAACACTTATTTTAAAATTTAATATTTTATGTAGCGTGTTTTTGGTGAAACAGAACGCAAATTGAAAAAACATCTTCGCCTGTAGTGACGTCAAATGCTATGTGTCAAAGAAACACTTTTATTTGAAAACTACTTTAAAGTTTCACAAATATGTTATTATAATATTGTTATTACAATGTTTGCTTGAATAAAGCACATACATTTTTAGTTAAATTATTATATTATGGGTAAAAAAATTGATGTAAACAAGGCAGATATAAGGGAAATTACGTCGACGCTTGATCTGTAGAAAATAATAGGAGTTTTTTTTTTTTTTTGAGCGACAAGAAGTAGTTGAACTTAACTTTTAATTATTTTCTTGGGTTGATGGTACTGTATTTTAATGATATACGTGAAGAAAAAAATACACCCTTAAAATCCCTATTACTGATTTACATATTATTATCGCTAAACTCGTCACCTGCTGCTGCCGAGTCTTTACTAAGGGAAAACATTTCTGTCTGTGATTCAGAATTTAATTTTCAATACATCACTTGAAAAGATATAATTAAAAATTTTCACACCATAAATGTCAAAAAGAACGCCGATCATTCTGTGGACGTTGCTAAGTCCATTATAAAAATTGTAGCTCTTTCTTTAGCTGTAATATTTAACGATTGTATTGGCCGTGGTGAGTTTCCTGATCTAATGAAAAATAGTAAAATAATACCATTGTTTAAATCGGGTAGTACATCAGACCCCACTAATTATAGACCCATTTCAGTACTACCCACATTTAGTAACATTTTTGAAAAACTAATTTTAGACCAAATGCAAAGATTTTTTAATAAACATAAGTTACTGCATAATAAACAGTTTGGATTTGCAAGGGGTCGTTCAACTGCCGGTGTTAAACTTTTAGGACATATTTATAATGCCTGGGAGGACAAATGCGATCTTTTGCGATTTGTCTAAGGCTTTCGATTGCGTTCTTCATGAAACATTAATCAGGAAACTACACCACTACGGAATCCGTAACGCCTCTCTTGGAACTTCTTACTTCATAATATTTGAGTGATAGGATTCAGAGAGTTGATGTTAATGGGAAAAGATCTCTCGGTTCCGTTGTAAGAATGGGTGTACCCCAGGGCTCAATTCTTGGCCCATTTTTGTTTCTTATTTATATAAATGACTTGCCTTACGGCCTTACCTCAGGATAATCATGACATAGTGTTGTTTGGAGATGACACTTCTCTTTTATCTACATTCAAACGTCAGCAGATAGTTACGGACGAGGTTAATAGCGCCCTGGAAAAGTCGTTAATTGGTTTAATACTCCTAAGTGAGAAAAAAACTAAATGTATTAAGTTTACGATACCCCATGTAAAACAAGTGGAAACTACTGTACAAATCAAGGATTAAGAGTTCAAACCGGAAAATAGCACAGTGTTCTTAGGCATAACTTTGGATGCCAAGGTGCAGTGGGGCCCGCATATAGACAAAATATCAAAAAAAACTTAACTCTGCAGCGTTCGCCGTTAGAAAAATCCGTGATTTAACTGATTTAGAGACTGCCCGTTTAGTTTACTTTAGTTATTTCCACAGCGTGATGTCGTACGGTATTCTTTTGTGGGGTAATGCCGCCGATATTCAGACAATATTTGTTTTGCAAAAAAGGGCAATTCGTTCAATTTATAAATTAAGTCCCAGATACTCAGAAAAAATTAAAGAAATTAATATTCTCACTATGCCCTCTCAGTTTATTTATGAAAATCTTTTGTACGCACATAAAAATATTAATTTGTTTAAAAAATACAGTGATATCCACAACATAAATACAAGGAACAAAAACAAATTTGATTTTTTGTTCCTGCAACGAGGCTCAAGAAAATAGGGGATACGTTTAGATGCCAATGTATACGTTTTTACAATAAACTTCCGAGTCATATTCAAACACTAAGCCTAAATAAAGTCAAATCGTTTATAAAACGGAAGTTATGCCTGAAAGCCTACTATCATGTTAATCACTATCTCGAAGATAAAAAGGCTTGGGAATAGGCTGCTCCATTGAAATTTGCTCTGTGAATGTCGAAATTTCGGACTTCGCTTGTTTATTATTAATTCCTTTATTTTATATACTTTGACATTGAATGATTTGACATGCATACTAAGTTCAGTATTTTTTACTTTAGCTTTCATTATTTTATGTGACATGTATTGATTTGACATGAATACTTTGTTAAGTATTTTACTTTTTTTATTATTATTGTGGCATTTTATGTGATTTTTTTTATGGACTTTCGTTTTGTAAATTATTGTTAATTTTATTTAATTATTTTGAATGTGAGGACCATGTGGGTCACATATTTTATTTTATTTTTTTCCCCACGACTGTCTGGCAGTTTGAGTACTATAAGCGACCTACCCAAATGTCCTTTCTTTGGCATTGTTCGTCTTTTCGTTGAGCTCCTTGAGTTATATATAAGTCGAGCTACACGATAGCTGACAAATGCTTGCACTGACTGGACAGGTCCACTCAAATCTGTGTGGTTCTTTCTTCAAAAGACCATCTCAGACACTAATCTGCAAACTCCTCATGTGAATTGAGCAAGATTATGTCTGGACTTCAAAAGAGACTATATGACTTCTGAGTTTGTTTCGGCTGTTTCTTCTCAGACTAGTCAGGTACGAAACACCGGCCCCATCTAGTTTAAAAAAAATTGACGTGTAAGTGTTTGTAAAAACCTACTTGCAAAAATAAACATCATTTCATTTCATCATCAGAATCAGTCTTTATTGGTATTATTATTTGGGAGGGTACGCTTGTGGCGGCGCGCGCACACCAACTGCAGACGCTTTTCTACACGAGACCCCGTGCGCCCTTTCATCAATTCATCAGAAACATTAGTCATCATTTTATTTTTATTTTTTATTAGTCATAATTGAAGATTGATGACTTGAGTCAAATTTTTTACTTACGTCTCAATTATGATTAAATTAGTCGTAATAATTGATACCAGATTGAAAAAAAAAATGTTGATTTACACAACACTGCTAGTGCCTATATCAAGACTTTCAATGTTTTTTTTTTTCAAATAAATTGAACTTAGTACTTAATTTACGCATATAATGAATCGGATAATATGCGATTGAACAGTATAGGCGTTATTTAGCCCCAGTGCGATAATAAGCGGGGCTCAATAAAGAATTCAATCATAAAAAAATGCACAGGTATCACGATTGACTGGTTGTTTCACAGGAATGTCTGTACCGCTACAGCTGCTTCGACGACAAGAAGTTTGAGCAGTTTCTGTCGCGCGTGTGGTGCCTGTTGCGGCGCTACGCAGCGTGGGTGGGCGCGGGCGGCGAGGCGCAGCTCACGCAGATGTCGCTCCCCGTGCCGGTGCTCGAGTGCCTGCACCGCTGCTTTGGCGTCACCTTCGAATGCTTTGCCAGTCCGCTCGACTGCTACTTCCGACAGTATTGTTCAGCTTTTGCCGATACTGACTCCTACTTTGGATCTCGAGGGTATGTATTTCATAATCTAATACTTGGCTCGGTGATTTACAGAAATCAAGTAATAATCTATTAGGTAGTGTTATTGTAAATCATTACTTTTGACCTAAAATTATTTTCCCAAAAGCACTGAAGTAGGTCTATTATAATTGGCGGGGTGTACTGCAGTACAAACAAACAAAGGTATTAACAATTTTTCAGAAGGTCGGTCACTATTGATGTTGCTACAATGAAATATGTAAATCATGGATTTTAAATTCTTTTTTATTGGCTCCTGTTACAGGAGTTCGTAGGAATTTCAATTTTGATATATTTCTTCTACCTTCATCTGTTAGCGAAGTAGACACAATAGTTAAACAATGGCGTCAGGCCGATTCAGTCGGGCTTCACAGACGAAGGGAGTGACACACACGATTACCGCCCTCAAATGCTAAGTTAGCTGAATCATAGTGCTTATCGTTTTCTTCCTTGGCATGATATCATTTAAATGAAATAGTTTAAGAGCCCCATCGAAGACAGCTCAGTGTAGTTTGATTCGGACCCTTAATTTTGAGAAAAAGACTCTGTCTTGGCTAGTGTTTATTTTACAGTGTTTAAAGTTTGAACGGGTTAGTATCGTTTGGTCTAAAAAAAGCAGCTGGTCTAATTAGCAAGTGGTCTAAAAGTAGCTGCGGGCCTAAAATGGCCGCTTTAGCAGAATCCACGCAGAATCTTAGTTTGAATCACGTTAAAAATTTAAAATTCTTAAAATGGATTTTATGGTTATGAGCATAAAGTCCACTTTAAGATTTTTTTTTTAACGTGATTCATATTACGATTCTGCTAAAGCGGCCATTTTAGACCCCCAGGTCTAAATACAAATTG
This sequence comes from Xestia xanthographa, assembly GCA_905147715.2. Classification (NCBI taxonomy): domain Eukaryota; kingdom Metazoa; phylum Arthropoda; class Insecta; order Lepidoptera; family Noctuidae; genus Xestia; species Xestia xanthographa. The sequence continues at coordinate 10,199,630 of LR990655.1, forward strand.
GTCTAAAACTCAACTGACGGATGGTCTAAAACGCTGCTCGCCTAAAACGCGATTAGACGATTTTTGCTTTAGACCAATTTGTACTTAGAACAGCTACTTTTTAGACCACTTGCTAATTAGACCAGCTGCTTTTTTAGACGAAATGATACTAAACCGTTTGAACGATATCCGCACGAGTCCCGCCCTTATTACTCGACGGAGCCGCAACACGTTTTATAACTCACGTGGAAAAAAGCAGACCTGTGGTTTTGTATTGATTCGTCTGGTATCTTTTATTTCTTCTATTCGGAGTGGAGACCGATATCAGCCGTCACGTTATCATTTCTTTTTATTTCGTTTTATATCATTCCTTTCACTATCTATCTATCTTTTCTTTGGTCTATATTATAAGTAAATTTAGAAGACACTATAAAATAATATGAAATAGATACTCAGCAGTATTTGCAGTCTGAAATACAGGTATCTCAGTTCTCAATTAGTTTCCTTTTCCAGCATGCGTAGCATGACCACCGTAGAATCGGTTTTTGTCGACTGAAGAACCGTTGCAACCCGTACAGTAGGTATGTGAGTTCTCAGAAACAAATTAGGGAACATTCTTCTTTCCGGCAAATTCACTTGTTCCGGAAGCTGCAGAAGCTGGTAGAAACATCTGATCCATACGTCATGTTTGTGGACGTAGGTCCTTTTCCTTTTTTTACATTCAAAACTGCCTGTAATGATCTAATTGAAATAAAGGCTTTTAGTTTGATGCTTTTGTTTTTGTCATTCAAAAGTGCCTGGAGGTCTATTTGAAATAAAAGATTCGAGTGGAATTTGAATTTGTTCAAACTGAAAATCTGAGAGTTGGTCCTAAGGGGCTACGATACGCCTGTAAAACTAAGTACTACACTTTTAAAATTTCAATTTTTTCTAAACCATAGATTAAAATAAAAACGTTTTATACCAATTTTTATCAGCTATATTAGTTTTTATGTACAAAATTAAACTCTTTTTCCAGTCCTTTTTGTTTTCGAAAGTAGTCTTGTGTTGTTTACTTAAAAAGTTATTGCAATTTTAAAAGTGTGATACTTAGTTTTGCAGGCCAGTGTAGTTGTTAAAAGGAATATTAAAAAAATGTACATAATATTGGTACACACGTCTTTGTTGCATCACAAAATCTTACAATATTTGTTTGTTTAGTCCATTTCTAGAACTGCGTCCAGTGTCCGGGTCGATGGTGGCGCACCCGCCGTATTGCGAGGAACTATTGGAGGCGGCACTCCGGCACATGGAGCGGCTCCTGCAGGACTCCGCCGAGCCGCTGAGCTTCGTTGTCATCCTGCCAGAGTGGCCTGACCGACAAACGCACGCCTTACACAAGCTTCAAGCCAGCCACTTTAAAAGAAAACAGGTACCTCCGAAGTTGCAAAATAATATAATAATAATAAATATCGCTGGACATTACACACAGCGCCATCTGGTGCCACACTAAGCAACGAGGCTTGTGTCGTGGACACCAGATAGTTGAAATACTACATAGATACTTTTTTGTTTGTAAATACATACTTATTATACATATAAACATCCACGACTCGGAAACAAAATAATGTCCATGCTCATCACACAAAAATTTGCTCCGACCGGGATTCGAACCCGGGACCCTAAGAACGTAAGGCAGCCTCACTAGCGCTGCGCCAATCAGGTCGTCAATATAGTTGCAAAACATTCAATTCTCAAAAAGTTCATCGTTCATCATAATTATGAGAATCTTGGGCAAACGAAACATACACACATCAACACGGTCTAGGGATATTTTTAAAAAAGCGAATTACTATCAATGTGTTAATTATTTATATGACATGTATATATTTAAAAGATACGTTATTTAATATTCTACCATTTTTTAATAATGGTTAAGGTATAGATTAAAATTTCAGGATTTTATGAAAAAAAAATGAAGCATAGACGGAAACCGTATATGAATGAACTTTTAATTTGTGAGTAAAAACTGAAAAAAATAGAAAAATCATTTAATTTGTGTTTATAAACTTGAAGTTAGTAGTCTGAGAAAGCGCCCATGATGTTCATAACACATCGGCAACGATGCTCAGAACAAGGTTGTCAATGTCTTGCTGCGGAATATTGTCCCATGTCCTTCTGAGGTGCGCAAAAAGTTGATCTTCTGTAGCCAGATTTTCAGGAACTTCCTTCAGAGCTCTTCTTTGCAGCATATCCCACGCATGCTCAATGGGATTTAGATCTGGCGATTGAGCAGGCCAGTCTAAGGCCCTAACATTATGTGTATGTAACCAAGCTGCTACCGTTCTCGCCGTGTGTGCCCGGGCATTGTCGTGCATGAGCAGGAAATCTTGCCCCATTTGTGTTCTGTGGGGCAAGATTACGGGCCCCAGCACCTGTTGGACGTATCGTTCTGCCGCCATATTGCCCCGCACCCAAACGAGATCCGTCCGTCCTCCAAGACGAATTCCTGCCCAAACCATAATTGTTCCTCCTTGGTATGGGTGAACTTCCTGAGGGTTCTGGAGACGGCTCCATCGTCCAGGAACTCGCCAAACACGCGTCCTTCGTGAATCTGGATGGAAGCCGAACCTGGATTCATCCGTGAACAGCACATTGGACCATTGGTCACGGCCCCAGTCCACGTGGTTCCGAACCCATTCTAATCGTCGTCCACGATTGCCTATCCGTAAAGGTGGGACCCGGAGTGGTCTACGAGAGCGTAGATTGCTTTCATGCAGTCGCCTTCTTACAGTTTGGTCACTCACAAGCACTTGGTGTTCCGCAGCCTTTGGACCAATTGAGTCGCCATTGCATTTGGTTGTGCTCGCGCAGTAATTTGCAAAAATCGGTCTTGTCTGGGGGTAGTGATGCGACTTGGCCCCCGGTGCCTCTCCGCTACTTCACCTGTGGCACGATAGCGTGTCCACAATCTTGAAATTACATTATGATGGGTCCCTATGGCCTCAGCAACATTACGCTGAACAGATCCAGCTTCCAGCACTCCCACAGCTCGTAACATCTCCGCCCTCGTCAAATGTCGGCGTTGCATGGCTACAATACCTCAATTTTAACTTTATCTTTCGTTTAAAAATGAAAAAAAACTGTAACTAAACGTAATTCGTATTGTTTTCTAAATTTCGCACAAATGAAAATTCCCTCTCCTATACATCAAGACATTTTTATGCCACCGAAACAAAAGAATTTTCAAAAATTTGAATTTGGAATTAGTCTGAGATAAATTACAAACAAATCGGTGTATAAAAGATTCCAATGCGGCCAGTACTTTTCGAGTTATTTAATTGAGTATGAAATATCCCTAGACCGTGTTGATGTGTTTAGTTGGGTAAATGTTACATAATAACGCTAGCGGCATTGTGAAACACTGAAGGAAAATTTTGATAATGCTTGTAATCGCCTGCCAGTGAACGTTGACCCCAAAAAAACTTCACCATTTTTTGTATGTTTTATCTTGTTTAGATATCGATACCCATCGCGTCTTCGAAGTGTCACTCAAATACTTCTGACTGATTTTTGTACCTAGCGTGGCCTGCCTAACTTTTAACGCATAAAACTTGTATCAATCAAAAGCTGACATCAATACAAACAAATATTAAGAAAACTTCTAAAGCTTCACATTTTCGAAATGTAAGCTTTCAAAGTTGTGCTGATGTCGAAGATTGTAACTTTTATAATAATAATTTATTGACACATTTTGATGAAATGTTAATCACAACAAATAAAAGATATACTTAAAATGTCACTTACGGAATATCTTCCGTGATCATAGATTATTTTTGAGCTCCCGACATTTCGACGCTGTTGGATGAAGTTGCGAGAATGCGGGTGGATGGAAAATAAATTGTTAGGAGCAGGCAAATCTGTCTACCCTCTTTCTTTGCCTTTTGCTACGCGCACTACTGGAACTCGAAACTAAGTCACGGCAAAACACACTCACAGTATCACTAGGTTTTGTGGAGTCCTTATTATGTTTCTGGCTGCTACTTTTGAGCATACTCAATACTGGATTCCACGTACTTGACAATTTGAAGCCATCCTCTCGATTGAAATTTTCGTGCTTTCTTATTTCAATTGCTGCTCTTGTCAGCCTTGGAAAGTTATGTTTGTCTGTTGACAAAATACGTGGCTTGTGGAATTCAATCCAGTGATTGGGCCCTGGCCCTGACTGCAGTAGATGTTCAACTATGGCCGATTTCTGCTCATCTTTGTTTTTCACAGCCATTATGTGCTCTTTGATGCGGCATGACATCACCCCTGTCACCTTAAGTCCATAGTCACCTCACTCACAAATCGTGCATTTGATCAGTGTGACTCGGAACATCTTGCTAGTGAATTATCCCACATTCAAAAGGTTTTTCATAAGAATGGCAACAAAACCAACGTTGGAGGAGTGAGATCAGGAAAGATGCGAGCCGCCCGACCTACGGTGGAGCGCCAACCAACTTTCTTGCCATACCTTAGAGGAGTAATGGACAAGATAGGTCGTTTACTTAGTAAATTATCGATTTCACCGTGTTTACTCCTCACAGGAAAATTGCACAAAGTCTGCGTTCCACGAAGGACAAGATCCCGTACGAACATCCTGGGGTGTATAAAATCGACTGCAGTTGCGGCAGTTCATACATCGGTCAAACGAAGCGAACTGTCTCATGCCGCATCAAAGAGCACATAAAGGCTGTGAAAAACAAAGATGAGCAGAAATCGGCCATAGTTGAACATCTACTGCAGTCAGGGCCAGGGCCCAATCACTGGATTGAATTCCACAAGCCACGTATTTTGTCAACAGACAAACATTACTTTCCAAGGCTGACAAGAGAAGCAATTGAAATAAGAAAGCACAAAAATTCAATCGAGAGGATGGCTTCAAATTGTCAAGTACGTGGAATTAAGTATTGAGTATGCTCAAAAGTAGCAGCCAGAAACATAATAAGGACTCCACAAAACCTAGTGATACTGTGAGTGTGTTTTGCCGTGACTTAGTGTCGAGTTCCAGTAGTGCGCGTAGCAAAAGACAAAGAAAGATAGTAGACAGATTTGTCTGCTCCTCCTAACAATTTATTTTCCATCCACCCGCATTCTCCAGTTAAGGACGCGTTTGCAAAATTGATAGGTACAGAATCGAAATACTACATTGACACGGGTCATACACACAAGTGTACGCACGACTAACTGCGAGAATAGTAGTCAAGTGAACACATTTCGATACTTTGAAATTTTGAATGATTCATTTTTTTTTTACGTATTTCTTTGTAATAAAATTATGTTAGGTACCTACAAAAAAAATATTTTTGTTCTTTATATTTTTACGAATTACCTCCGGACTTGATGGAGTGACCTGAAGGTGTGCTTCAGTGACTGCTACTGGAACCAGGGACCGAATTACCGTTAATTTTTTGATAACGATACCAAATACCGTTATGTTAACGATAAAAAAGTAACGATATGAATAACGATAACCGTAAGTCCGTTAACGTTATCTAATAACTAAAATTAGTATCGGTAAAAGTAACGATACTTATACCGGTAATTTATACGCCTATCTCTTTCTAACGATGTTGAGAAGATGCTAAGGGCAGCCATGAGAAGGAAATACAATTTGACAACGGACTTTTTTCTAGACACGTTTAAAATAGTAATCAATAATTGACATGTATATAATTTCGTTTTATTTCCTAACGTAATAACTAATAAATTACGGGTAGTCGCGACTGTGGCGTGCTGGTAAAATTTTGGTTTTCACTCTCTGGAGCTAGTTTTTTTTGGTATTGTTTTATCAGACAGTCCCCTAAAATATGACTTATGTTTCATCTTCGGCGAAAAGAAAATAAATAAATATAGGTAACAGCTATGTTTGGGAAAAGTTGCATTGCCCTTTTAAATCAGCTGTTCCATACATTTTGACCGTGTAGGTATTGCAGTTTGCAATTTGTGTAGTAGGTAAGGTAGATTATAGGTAGGGTGGGTAGACTAGGGTAGGTACGGTAGGTATGTAGGCCAGGTGGGTAGAGCTTGTAGATTAGATGATTAAAAATTAACTAACAAGACAATTACATATTAAAAAAATATATAATTAAAAAAATTGGTTGCCTGTAAAGTCGGTATACGGGCGAAAGTTTTACGTGACAACGACTTTGAGTGGTAAAATAATTTTAATGTGAATATTCAACACACTCTCTCGCTCTTAGGCGGGCTAGCCATGCCCGAGTGGAAGGGACGCGTGCCTCTCACTCGCTCTCATTGTGAGCGCATAACGTGAGCGGAGCGTAACGCAGTTTCTTGAAGTGTCACCCGGCAAACCAATTTATAAGACGTTGTCACGTCAAAAATAAAAAACCCGACTGCGTAAAGAACAACTTTAACTAAAAACTGAAAAGAAAAAAAACAAGTTCAGGAAACAGGACATATAGTCGGTACCCATTAAATAATCGAGACTAAAACTAATTATAATAATAGAACAACTAAATAAATCTAATACAGACAATATACGGTACTAATTTGGCGCACGCGATGTTTGTATGACGTACTGGTCTTACTAAGAAACGAAACACGCACATTTTGTCTCGTTTTCGTAGGTATCTGTCCGAACGTTGTAAAATTCTAACTGTTACCACTCTGATTAGCAGAGCCGAACGAAAAGACGCGCGGCGCGCGTTCGGTTTGGCAACTTCACGCCAGTGTGCTAAGTGCGAGTTTTTTACTAAAATTCAAGTAATGTGTCGACCGCGTAAACCGAGTTTACGTTACCATTTACGTCGTCGGTAATGACAATAGAATGCCTCTATGAAAATGAGGTCCGTTTGGAGCACATCGCTAACGTTTGCATGCTATCGCGAGTGCAAGTTACAATTTTGACAGTTTTGACAGCTCGAATACGAAACGCGAGCGTGAAAAGTTTTCACTTAAGATTTTGTGGTGAGAGCATCATGAGAGTGGTGAAATAACAAAGTAATTTACTTTAATTTCGTATTGTGAATGAAACTTACCATGGAATCTCGTATTATTTCGTTTGGACAATGTTTGAGACCGCAAAAGCACAAGATAAGCGTAATATAACGCCACAAAAAAGTAAACACGGTTACGTAAACAAAGATAGAAACACCACCACAAACCACTCGGGCATTACAAGATCATTTGCTTAGATCTCCATGCCTAAAAAGTAACAAACTTAGTTTTACAAACTTCACAGATGGATCAAGGTCACTCACTACACACCAAAAGACATAAATTACACTAACTGCTCCATTTATGTCACCAGCATTTCAAATTGGGACGGGCTAAATAATATTCAAAACTAACACAAACTTTCGTAAACACAAACAAAACTAATGACCATTGACCACAGATAAGTAATGTCGTCTAACTTCGTTCTATAACCACCACTAATTGAATAGGCAGTCGCTTATATTATGAACACAAAATACGAATGTCAACTTATTTTGGCCGGTTATTAATGTACGCAACACAAGTTACGGTGAATTAACGCGAAAACGAATGAATGTATTCTAGGATCTCACACTCGCAAGTTAACGATTGTCGATGCGGCACTCACACTACCTAGTTCTGACATATTACGCTAGATGGCGCTACCCCAGCGCCATACAAATTTGCCTAAACGTTAACGCGCTCGAATGTGGTGAACGAAAATAACAAATCTCACACTAAGCACACAGATAATGTTAGTTTTTATTGAATTAACGTTATAAGTAACGTTACTTAAATACCGGTAAATCCTATAAATTAACGTTATGTTTAACGTTAATATTTACCGCAGCATAACGTTAATGTTTGGGTAATTTTACCGGTATTTGTCTGGTAACGGTAACCGTCCCTGCAGTCAGGGACGGTTACCGTTACCGTAACGTTACTAATAACGTTAATTCAATAAAAACTAACAATAACTGGCGCGACGTTGCCAAACCGAACGCAAGCCGCGCGTCTTTTCGTTCGGCTCTGCTAATCAAAGCGGCAACATCTAGAATTTTACAACGATCGGACAGATACCTACGAAAACGCGACAAATTACGCGCGCTTACGCCGTTACGAGTGTTTCATTTCTTAGTAAGATTAGTACGTCATACAAACATAGCGTACGCCAAATTAGTACCGCATATTATCTATATTAGATTTGTTTTGTTGTTCAATTATTACAATTAGTTTTAGTCTCGATTACTTAATGGGTCCCGACTATTGCAGTCAATATATCCTGATTCCTGAACTTGTTTTTTTTCTTTTCAGTTTTATTTAAAGTTGTTCTTTAGGCAGTCGGGTTTTTAATTTTTTAAATTATATATTTTTTAATATGATTGGATTGTAATTGTCTTGTTTGTTAATTTTTAATTATCTAATCTACAATCTCAACCCACCTGGCCTACATACCTACCGTACCTAACCTAGTCTACCCATCCTACCTATCTACTCAACCTATCTACTATCAACTGAAGAAGTGGTGCAGTATTTGAAAGTGAAGACCAACTGGACTCTGAGGGTCGAAAGGTTGGAATCGCGCCATTACATCAACTTTAAATCTTTCGTGGTACGAGTTCCAACCCACCATCTGCAGACCTGCATGAAGGAGGACTTTTGGCCGAAGGGTGTCGTATATCGACGTTTCCGCGACACCACGCAGCGAAACACGACGCCAACAACGTTACGTGTTTAATTTTAGTTTCTCATGGTTTTAAATATGTATTAGTTTACTGTTATTAGATGTTATTTTGTGTATTCTATCTATGGGCCCTAGTAGCCTGATAATAAAATGATTATTATTATTATCTACCTTCCTACATACACAAATTGCAAACTGCAATACCTACACGGTCAAAATGTATGGAACAGCTGATTTAAAAGGGCAATGCCACTTTTCCCATACATAGCGCCATTTATTTTTTTCTTTTCGCCAAAGATGAAACCTAAGCCACATTTTAGGGGAGTCTGAGAAAACAAATACCAAAAAGAAATGTGTGCGTAACCCTGGCAAAATGTTATGGATTTGAGAGATGAGATCATAAAAAATAATTAGTGTATCATGAGGAGCAATTTGTTTAACAGTAGCAAAATTTGTGTGAATTGTAGTTTTAAAGTTATTTAAGAAAAATACATTTTGCTGGAGTAACGTTTGAAACGTTATCATGGCAAAATCGATTTTCAAAAATTCGTTCAGCCCGTAACCAAATACTTGATTAGATAGCTTTTGTTGCGTAGTAAATGTTTGTAAATAGCAAAATTTGTGTGTGGTATGGTTCTTGAGTTATTTAAGATTTTGCTGTGGTACCGTTTTGGGATTTCCCAGATCTCGAAAACGGCTCAACGCAGAAGATTGAAAAAAAATACCACTATGAGACCTTAATTTGTTTAAATTTTCTTAAACATTAGTGTTTGATTTGGTTGTCGTAAACCAATGGAATTAAATGGTTTAAAAAATCAGATTAAAACGGATTTGTAAGTAAACCAAAACACTTATAACCAAATAAACAGCTATAAAAAATACCCATGGTAGACACTTATCACGTCAAGTAAAATAGATTATGTAAATTTATAAGATATGAAGATAAAAACAAAATTTATTAATTTTAGACTGGTCGTACTTTAGCGATGAAATACGCAGTTCCCAAAACATTAAGAAACGTGGCATACTTTAAACAAATTAAAATGATTCACGAACATTAATACCTGTTAATTTCGGCTTTCAATTACGGCTGTAATGAAAGTTATATCAAAAACAAGAAAATTTCAGCAATTCTCTAATAAACCGACCAAATCGAAAAGGTCACGAAAAAGCGGCCGCACTATACATAATCGTAACCATCTTAAATGAATGGGATAATACGGATGTTTTGTTAGTACAGTTGCGTACGTAAGTTGTTGTTACTGTTGCGTAGATTGCTGGTCATGGTGTTCATTTTTTTGATTTAATAATCAGTCTCTTACAAATTATTGTATTTCTTTGCCTTAGCATTAACATATTGAGGAAAAATCTCAGATAATTTGAGTACGTACTTAATTTTAATATTTGTAGTTGATTCATAGTTTGTACAATTTTCCTTAAGATGGAGATAGGCAGTGGCGGATTTAGCAATGGGCTGAGTAGGCTGGAGCCTAGGGCAGCAAATTTTAGGGGCGGCAAATATGAGCCAGTTTTCACCAGGACAGGAGCCAGGTTTCTTTTTAAGTGATACAGAAATTAATACATTCATAATTATATTCCTAAATGCTATTAGGTTCACACAATAGCGCAAGCAATTCAATATGTACTAAATGTTTCACCAGTTAGATGATTTTTTCTACAACTTTTTGAATCGCGTTTATTGAAATCAAGCGACGGGAATAATTTTACATTTACAAAAACTGGAAACGGCAGTAAATTGTTAGTGTGGAAGGTTTTTGGAACAATAAACTAAGTGAAGGTTCAAATTCAGGCTAAAAGAGAGAGTCCAGATGAGACGAATTTCTTTAAAATGATTATAGTATTTCGCCATGGAATCAAGACAAGTGTGTCGAAGCTATAGGTAACATGGGCGTCGCCATGGGCAGCTTTTTCCTGCCTGATGCCACAGAATTGGTATTATTGCATACATACGCAAGGTTGCATAGCATGTGGATATTTTGATCTCAAACCTCGCTATCTGAATTTAATCGAGGCAAGATGTAAAAATTTTCGAGCTTGCTTTGCTCGCTCTTGCAGTCTAGCTTCTCTTGAATCTTATCTTTGTCTATAAGTCGCCCAGGTAACTCCAGTAGGTCGAAACAATTCTAACCTGTCCAAGGTACTTAGGTAAAGTGTACAAATTTTCGAGCTCGCTTCGCTCGCTCTTGCAGCCTACTTACTCTTGCCTTTATCTGTGAGTCGAATAAGTAACTCATAAGTATCAGGATTGAAACTATTCTAGCCTGTTCAAGGTAGTGTTAAAATTTTTGCTTAGCTCAGGAATTTACCCAAAAACTATTTCTTGGGTAATCTTAACAAAAATTTTGAGTTGTAAAAACAATCTTAGCGGAGAGCAGCGTTGGCCCAATGGTGGCGGCCCTGACTTATGACCAGTAAGTCGTGGGTTCGAACCCAGACAGGCGCAGTACTTTGTGTAATTTATTTCATCACCACTGCTCTCAAAAACGGTGAAGGAAAACATCGTGAGGAAACCGGCATGTCCTAGAACCAAAAAATTCGAAGACATGTGACATCTACCAATCCGCACTGGGCCCGCGTGGTGGATGTGTGCCCATTCCCTCTCATAGAGAGGAGGCCTGTGTCCCTGCAGTGGGAACATTAATAGGCTGATGATGGATGATGATGAAACAATCTTATAGAAACTCTAACACATTAATGTGTAGAGGTAAGTAGGGGCGGCAAAATTTGAAAAGCCTACTGGCGGCAAATGTGTAAATCCGCCACTGGAGATAGGTACCTACTAAATACGTAGGTAGGTAGGTGGACTCCATTTCCCTCGACTCACAGTATGGCATTTAAATATGAGCTTTGTAACGTGTTACTTAGTGGTTCAGTGGCGTAGCGTGGGTTTTCGCCGCTTGGGGCCGACCGGAAATACGCCGCCCCTTGTTTTTTATTGACCCCGATAACTTGGGGTCTAAACTGGGTGGTTTTTGAAAAATCGAACTTTAAAAGTTTTTTTGAAATTTTATCACCTCTCCACCATAAAGTGCCTGAACGGCGTAGATTTTGCATAGTTAGTGCGAAATCTATGCAGTTCAGGATGTTAACTGATACTTTTCTCTGTTAGCTCATGAACGAATGATCCTTCGAAAACCAATTTGTCAAAAAGTACATCTGCCTTTGGAAAATAAGCCATTTAAGTCAAGTTCTGAAATTTTCTTGAAATATCTCTTGTTTTTCGAGGAAGGTTTCTCAAAATAAATGTATGACACTTGTGCAAATTACAAAACTGATCGTTCATTGTCTCATTAGTTTTCCAAAATGGTGTCACAGTACACTTCTTTATTAAGTGAATATACAAAACAACGATATTTTCTGAGAAGGTAGTATTTTAATAAAAATGGGTAGTACAGTTTTTTCGATGTACCTACGTCTTCATTGTTGCAGATTTTTTGTTACCGCTATGTGATGTTAGCTGTTTGACTTCATGCGTCGGATCCTGGTCGATCAGATCAGGTAAAATCTGTCTCTCTCAGGTGTATTTTAACATCAGATAGTTAAAACTATACTTAAAATTACTAGTTAATGAGATAAATCACCAAAATATCGCATCATACACATTCATACATTAACACATTTCAAGTCACTTTACATACAACGTACACTTTTTACACATAAAGATAATCAATAATAATCATGATCTACTTTTAATTAATTTTAACTTTAAATATACTTTGCCACTGGTTTTTAACAGGCAAACATTATAAAGTATAACCAAACACAATGTAAACAAACTAAGCATCGAAATATTTTGCGTATACTATGTCAACTTTTACATGTACCTACTACTTAACAAAAAGTTCACTATTCTGTTTGCCTACCCCTAGTTTAAGTTATTTTAGCATTTGCTTTGCTTTTATTTCCTAAAACTCTTTATGCTATAAGTTAAAATATTATTTTGTCACAAGTATGCTAACATGAGTACAATCACAGAGAACGAGGAACACTGCTCCACCGTAATACAGTTTAAACTAGTACGGGGAGCAGAGTGAATCAGTCTTGTGTTAACAACTAAAATAAGTATACCGACACATAACAAACAAAAATTGTAACTACCTCTACTGCTTATTTGTAACATAATGAACTGTGCAAGGTTGTTATTTTGATTTGGCAAATAAAGCTTTTTTTTTTATAATCTTCAGCTATCAGAAAAGTATCAGTTTAACATCCTGAATGGCGTAGATTTCTCACAATCAACACTTTATGGTGGAGGTGATAAAGTTTAAAAAACACTTTAAAAGATCGATTTCTCAAAAACTACCCAGTTTTGGACCCCGACCCGACTTATAGGGGTCAAAATTATAGCAAATAAGGTCTAGTATCACCCATTTGAAGGCCTGCACCCAATTACCAATCATTCTGTATATCAACATATCGTTTTATATGTCAAGAATGGCATGAAATTGCGCGCGCGATTTCGAATATCTAAGCATTTTTTGAGTGCAGCGGTGGCCCAGTGGTGCCGGCCCCAACTTACAAACAGTAAGTCGTGGGTTCAAACCAGACAGGCACATTATGTAATTAATTTCATCACCACTGCTCTCAAAACGGTGAAGAAAAACAATGTGAGGAAACCAGCATTTCCTAGAACCAAAATTCAAAGACATATGACATTACCAATCCGCACTGGGCCCGCGTGGTGGATTACAGCCCATTCCCTCTCATAGAGAGGAGGCCTGTGTCCCAGCAGTGGGAAAATTAATAGGCTGATGATGATGAAGTATTTTTTTACATTTTCCAAATTAATGAATTGGCGCTTCCTGCCGCCCTCTTTCGTATACCACCTGGGACAATGGCCCCCACCGCCCCCCAAGCTACGCCACTGTAGTGGTTATTTCAACATTACATGTGACTGTTACAGGTGTTCAATGTGTGAACCACGCGTCGTCAATCAAAATCACACTATAAATTATTTACTGAGATTATTACTTACCTTTGTAAAGTTTTTTTTTTCTTTTTCCTTTTATGGCAACTGAGGCGGTTCCGACTATTCTGCCAGTATCACGTCGTGACGGCAGCACAGAGAGGCAGGCCGTCGAACTTCGTTGACTTTAAGTAATTACTCGTGATCCATTAAATTGTTAAACTACTGTTGATTAACATGATTTTAATTTATAAAATAGAAAACTAGTAGAAAATGTGTAATATGTTATCTGCACTTACATTAAAAAATCGGTTACACTTAAAACCTTTTTCTGCAACCTTTTAAAACCTTTTTGTACAAACATCGGACACTAAGTTGCTAATTTGCGAAGCGGCTGCATTTACGTGACCTTTTTAATTTGGTCGGCTTATTAGAGAATTTCTGACACATTCTTGATTTTGATATAACTTTGATTACAGCCGTAATTAAATTAACAGGAATTAATGTTCATGAATCTTTTTAATTTCTTAGTATGCCACGTTTCTTAATGTTTTGGGAACTGCGTATTTCATCACTAAAGTACGACCAGTCTAAAATTAATCAATTTTGTTTTTATCTTCATATCGTATAAAGTTACATAATCTATTTTACTTGACGTGATAAGTGTCTACCATGGGTATTTTTTACAGCTGTTTATTTGGTTATAAGTGTTTGGTTTACTTGCAAATTCGTTTTAATCTGGTTTTTGAAACCATTTAATTCCATTGGTTTACGACAACCAAATCAATAACTAATGTTAAAAAAAAAAATAAACAAATTAAGGTCTCTTATATAATGGTATTTTTTTAATCTTCTGCATTGAGCCGTTTTCAAGATCTGGGAAATCCCAAAACGGTACCACAGCAAAATCTTAAATAACTCAAGAACCACACACAAATTTTGCTATTTACAAACATTTACTACGCAACAAAAGCTATCTAATCATATATTTGGTTCCGGGCTGAACGAATTTTTGAAAATCGATTTTGCCAGGATAACGTTTTAAACGTTACTCCAGCAAAATGTATTTTTCTCAAATAATTTTAAAACTACAATTCACACAAATTTTGATACTATTAAACAAATTGTTCCTCATGATACACTAATTATTTTTTACGGTCTCATCTCTCAAATCCACAACATTTTGCCACAAAAGTAATAGCTCTAAAGAGAGTGAAAACCAAAATGTGACCAGCACGCCACGGTTGCAACTGGGTAATTTATTAGTTATTACGTTAGGAAATAAAACGAAATTATTTTCATGTCAATTATTTATTACTATTTTAAACGTGTCTAGAAAAAAGACCGTTGGTAATTCGGGGAGACAGTGCGTCTATATAACCGTTTACCATCTGTAAAGAAAAAATACAAAACTTATTACTTTTATTAGTACCTACACATTCGTAGCTGCTACCGCCTCGAGGAATGGGCCATTCGGGGCCATTCCGAATGGCTGCGCAATGGCATGGCATTGTCGGCCACGAATGGCCCATTCCTCGACTAGCGCGGCAGCTATACTAGCTACCTACATATTAATTTTAAAAACGTTGATAATAATGTGTTTTTTACTCGTGTGTTTTCTCAAGTGATAAAGAAAACTGAATTATTTAGGTACTTATAAAACTTTACATGTAAATACCAAAATACCGTTTCCTGATGTAAATACCAAAATACTTACCGTTTCCTGCCATTTCAATTCGTTAGATACACCCACCAATCACTAATTCACTAGGTAATTCATACACTCGCGACTGTGCGAGCGCGAGCGCCACCAACATCGTTAGAAAGAGATAAGCGTATAAATTACCGGTATAAGTATCGTTACTTTTACCGATACTAATTTTAGTTATTAGATAACGTTAACGGACTTACGGGTATCGTTATTCATATCGTTACTTTTTTATCGTTAACATAACGGTATTTGGTAACGTTATAAAAAAAGTAACGGTAATTCGGTCCCTGCCTGACTGGAACTTCTCGACGTGTTGTACTAGGTGAGGAGAGTTTGGGCTCGTATTGTTAGTTATGATGAGACCTTACCTTTCGACCTGATGGAGTAACCTGCAGGTGTACCTTGGTGACTACTACTGGAACTTCTTGACGTGTTGTACTAGGTGAGCCGAGTTTGGACTCGTTTTGTTAGTTATGATGAGACCTTACCACCGGACTTGATGAAGTGACATGCAGGTGTACCTTGGTGACTACTACTGGAACTTCTTGACGTGTTGTACTAGGTGAGCCGAGTTTGGACTCGTTTTGTTAGTTATGATGAGACCTTACCACCGGACTTGATGAAGTGACATGCAGGTGTACTTCGGTGACTGCTACTGGAACTCCTCGACGTGTTGTACTAGGTGAGCCGAGTTTGGGCTCATTTTGTTAGTTATGATGAGCCCTTACATTTGGACCTGATGGAGTGACCTGAATGTGTACTTCGGTGAGGTACTGGAACTCCTTGACGTGTTGGACTAGGTAAGCCAAGTTTCGGCTCGTTTTGTTAGTTATGATGTGACATTACCTCCGGACTTGATGGAGTGACCTGAATGTGTACTTCGGTGAGGTACTGGAACTCCTTGACGTGTTGTACTAGGTGAGCCGAGTTTGGGCTCGTATTGTTAGTTATGATGAAACCTTACCTCCGGACCTGATGGAGTGACCTGAATGTGTACTTCGGTGAGGTACTTGAACTCCTTGACGTTTTGTACTAGGTGAGCCGAGTTTGGGCTCATTTTGTTAGTTATGATGAGCCCTTACCTCCGGACCTGATGGAGTGACCTGCAGGTGTACTTTGGTGACTGCTACTGGAACTCCTTGACGTGTTGTACTAGGTGAGCCGAGTTTTAGTTCGTTTTGTTAGTTATGATGAGACCTTGGCTCCGGACTTGATGGAGTGACCTAAAGGTGTAGGTACTTTCATAATTATGAAAAAACGTTATCAATTTTTTACTATGAGCTCCATATTTTTTGCTTATCTGGGGTCAATCAAACTCGGCTCACCTAGCACAACACGTCAAGGAGTTCCAGTAGCTCACGGAAGTGCACCTTCAGGTCATTCCATCAAGTCCGGACGTAATGTCACATCATAACTAACAAAACGAGCCCAAACTTGGCTTACCTAGTGCAGCACGTCAAGGAGTTCCAGTACCTCACCGAAGTACACATTCAGGTAACTCCATCAGGTCCGGACTCCGGAGGTAAGGTCTCATCATAACTAACAATACGAGCCCAAACTCGGCTCACCTAGTACAACACGTCAAGGAGTTCCAGTACCTCACCGAAGTACACATTCAGGTCACTCCATCAGGTCCGGAGGCAAGGTCTCATCATAACTAACAAAACGAGCCCAAACTCGTCTCACCTAGTACAACACGTCAAGGAGTTCCAGTACCTCACCGAAGTACACCTTCAAGTCATTCCATCAAGTCCGGAGAAAATGTCACATCATAACTAACAAAACGAGCCCAAACTCGGCTCACCTAGTACAACACGTCAAGGAGTTCCAGTAGCTCACCGAAGTACACATTCAGGTCACTCCATCAGGTCCGGAGGTAAGGTCTCATCATAACTAACAAAACGAGCCCAAACTCGGCTCACCTAGTACAACACGTCAAGGAGTTCCAGTAGCTCACCGAAGTACACCTTCAGGTCATTCCATCAAGACCGGAGGTAATGTCACATCATAACTAACAAAACGAGCCCAAACTCGGCTCACCTAGTACAACACGTCAAGGAGTTCCAGTACCTCACCGAAGTACACATTCAGGTCACTCCATCAGGTCCGGAGGTAAGGTCTCATCGTAACTAACAATACGACCCCAAACTCGGCTCACCTAGTACAACACGTCAAGGAGTTCTAGTAGCTCACCGAAGTACACCTTCAGGTCATTCCATCAAGTCCGGAGGTAATGTCACATCATAACTAACAAAACGAGCCCAAACTTGGCTCACCTAGTACAACTCGTCAAGGAGTTCCAGTAGCTCACCGAAGTACACCTTCAGGTCACTCCATCAGCTCCGGAGGTAAGGTCTCATCATAACTAGCAAAACGAGCCCAAACTCGGCTCACCTAGTACAACACGTCGAGGAGTTCTAGTAGCTCACCAAAGTACACCTTCAGGACACTCCATCAGCTCCGGAGGAAAGGTCTTATCATAATAACAAAACGAGCCATAACTCGGCTCACCTAGTACAACACGTCAAGGAGATCCAGTAGCAGTCACCGAAGTACACCTGCAGGTCACTTCATCAAGTCCAGAGGTAAGGTCTCATCATAACTAACAAAACGAGCCCAAACTCGGCTCACCTAGTACAACACATCAAGGAGTTCCAGTAGCAGTCACCGAAGTACACCTTCAGGTCACTCCAAGTTCAGGACGAATAGGCTTTTAGAAACCCTACTTACATACTTTTTATAGCGAAATAAAATAGAATAAAACTCTACCTTGTGAAGTATCAAATTTGGTTTATCGAATATTTTGTGTTTGTACAGCGATCTTTTTCAACTCGAGCCGCTCCAAACAGGCGATACGTGTCCACTCTCGACGGGGGTCGCGCGCGGACTAGTTTCATTCGAAATACTTTGCAATAAATCAAGACGGGTATCAAAAATAAAATAACCCCTAACGCAATCGATTAAGATTCATCCAGAAGAGAAAAAAATGTGAAAAATAAGTTTCGGTTTTAATTTTTTCTGCGACTATATAAAGCATTTAGATTAAAAAAAAACCCTAGCATTAAGAATTGAATATGTTTGCCAACGAATAATATTTTTAGAAATAGTAAAATATGTTAATAATAGCACAAAAAATGTACCTAAACTCAACCCGGTATCGTTAATTTTGTGAAAAATGGCAACGACAGATCGATTTTACATTATAAAAAACTAAAATTTTCGATGATCTAGTACCTAGTATTTGAAGATGAAGAACCAATCTATACGGGGTAGTCATTAGTTATATTGGATTTTGTTTGGTTATGCCATAAAATGTACCGAAAAACAGCATAATTTTGCCTGAAATGCAAACGCGCCCTTAACCCGCGATCATGGCGCTTGCAACAGCGTCGAAATATCGGGAGCTCAAAATTTATATATAATCACGGAAGTTATCCCGTAAGTGACATTTTAAGTATAGCTATGAACCGTGAAAACTTAAAAGATAGAAAAAAAGATGTAGTGCAATAAAGTAGTGCTAGAACCCACACTAACCCACACCCTGTGTCGTGGGATCTAGTTATTTCTGCGTTAATGACACATTGTAAGTGCACTAGTGGGTAGTTCAGTAATCGTTTGGTTACTTAGTCTAAACAATATTTAAGCTTACTTGACTTGACTAAAGTAAACATGTAAATTTACAATTATAAGATTTGTGTACATGTTTTTTGTATGTTTGTGTTAAAGGGATGTGTTACGTATACTACCTTTGATGGCTTATATTTTATCTATGGGCCTTAGTCGCCTGACAATAAAATGATTATTATTATTATTATTATTATTATATCTCGGAAACATACGCTTTATTTGATTTGGTCCATTGATTTGGTCTCATAGAAAACTTTTTTTTATTTATTGGTTTAGACAAGTTTAATGCGGGGCCGCTATTTCGAAAATAAAATAAAATGATTTCGAATTCTAACGACAGACGTGGAATTAGCTTGTGTACACGATACGTTGCGGCGCCGGATCACAATTTTTTTATCGCATTTTCGACCAAACGGATTGTCCAGCTCTGCAGCGAAGAAACTTGACAGATAATTATGTTTGAATTGCTACCGAAAGAGATCGGCTCAATGTCGAAGAAACACAAAATATCTCTGTTGGTTATAAGATGACTGGAACAATGAGTATTAAAGTGATATAATTATGACTATAGTATATTTTTTGTTTTAGGTGGTTATTCCAGCATTTGAACACGAGTACCGCCACGGATTTCAACATGTCCTTACCAAGTAAGTTATTTTAATCTGCTTAGATTGCTAGGTACATACCATAATACGGGGTGGAATGGAAAGGACATGAAGCGCAACCTGTACTCAGTAATGATTGTGGACCCCCAGCGTTGAAAATGAATATTATGCGAGCACAACTTAATGTGTTATTTTGTAGAGTTCATCATTTTATATCTCTGACATTTATTCGTGTTCAGTAACTTGACAGTTCAAAGCATAATAATGTTCATAATATTATAGCTATAGATTTGGGGTACCAAGTACTAATCGTCATGTCAGTGTTACTTGGGTCTCTCGTGGACAACGAAGAAACTCGTCTCAGGCACACAGTGGGTGTGACAATCCCATCTGTCAGACTGATCCATCCTAGCAGTATTATCATTTATACGGAAGGGGCAGCCGGGCACGGTTTTGAGACGAAAGTCTCACTGCTTGTGGAGTTTAAGACCTAGAAGACTTCGGCACTTTTTCACGTGATTTCAACCAAAACGCGTGGCAATTTTATATTAGAATTGAATACATAATTAGCTCCAGCAACACCAAACCAGAGGTCTATAAATTGCAAACCTACTGCTACTACAAGCCTTTTGTTGTGCAACCACTCTCAACCCCACAGCTGCCCCTGGATCAATTAATAATGATAATATGGCACACTAACTAGAGGGATTTCGTTGCTCTATAAATTGCATCCGTATTTCCTTATAATATTTTCCAGCTATATTTCTCACACACATATTCGGTGTTCTCTGTAACTCCAATTACTGAATTACTCAGCTATCTAGTTTTCATGCTGAATCAGCTGAAAATTCATCTGCGCTACTGAGGCTGGAATGTGGAACTCCCATAAGAATATCTTGGTTTTGCAAACGAAAATTCTGACTTAATTTAAATCCGAAAGATATTTTTATATCTTTCGAATTATGACCGATTGTGTACTTGAGCCCTCTCCCACTTCTGCACGATTGCTCTGCGAAAGCGGTCATGTTAGGGTGTAAAGGACATCACAACCGATTAACATAAATTCAGCTCATGATTAATTGATTATATAAGACATCTAAGGTTTCGTTGGTTAATAAACAGCTCAGCTGTTGCATACTTTTTGACCGCGTAGATATTGCAGTTTTTACAGAATAAATACATACAATACAGCGCAAGTACAGAAGATTCACTCCGCAAAATCATTCATTCAATCGATTTTAATGAACTACTACGACATAATAAAATGTAGGTAATTCAGCCCAGAGCTAATTACCTTAAGTTAACCCTATTTACACGTTGCCCCTCTTTCTACTTTCAAGTTGTCTTCTTTTAATTAAAATTAATCTGAATATTTAATTACCAGTTATGTGCATATTGCTCTACTTTTGTGAACAAATGACATTTCAAATAAACCTAGGCTCGGTGTTTACTTTTAGTAGTATGTAGATCAGACAACTATTTTATTTTACAAATTATCTGCATACGTACGTACTATCGTGGACACTCCCACCTGATCACCACTAAGCTAATTTTTGCTTGCACTCGCAATTGTTATTATTATTGTTATTTTGCGCGTCAAATTGACGCTTTCCTAATAGGCCTAAACTTTAAGGGGGCGTGGCTCGGCGCCTCCGCATGATTTAAGCGAAAAAAAAATTTAATTGATCTGGCGGAAAAGGCCACGTACCTAAGAAGAAAGGTAAAGGTATACGGCATATACGTTAGTGTGTACATTGTCGAAACTAAATAATATTTCGTTTAGGTGGGGTGGGTAGGTGCATACGTATCAAATTTGGGAATAAAATACGATGCAATATGCTTTTCTTTTTCTCATCGCGACGAACGGACGACGACGAGGGCCGGGAGTATCGAACTGACGTGCGACCAATGTATGTACTTTATGCTGCATGGCCGTCTCGCGGCAGCCCAATTGAATTAGTCCGATGCGTCGACCTCGCTATGTGCATACCTGTAGCTTCATCATACCTTAAATGCGGAGTGCCTGGCTTGCTGTTGTATGAAACATCGTCTTGGTAATCATCGAAAAACTTCAACTTGGGTCTAAAATCATGTACTGAGTCCATGGTAACAATTTGCCGGTCGATGTTCTTTACACCGTACACAACACATACATGGCGTAAGGAACATCAACCGGCGGCCGAAACAACATATTTAGTTGATATTCACAGGCATCGTATAATCAGAAATACAAGTGTGTCCGGTGCAGCTTTCGTCGCGCTTTTTTCCATATGTGTCGCAACAGTCCAGACTGAAGGGAGGCCACTAAGTAGAGGCGGGAGACACGCATATAGCCCACATAACACGTGACATGTCACAGGAACGAGGTGTACTTCAGATGGGGCGGCGGCACGGTGGTGGTGTGGCTGCAGAACGCGGCGGGGCACGCGCGCTGGGGCCCCACGGAGGAGCGCGTGGAGGCGCTGCTGGACGCGTGGCGGCCGCGCGCCAAGCTGCGCGAGCCCGCGCCCGCCGCGCCCGCGCAGCCCGACCCCGAGCCCGCGCCGCCGCCGCCGCTCGCCGACAAGCGCTAGCCGGATCTCTGTAAATATTGATCGTGTACATACATATACATACCTAGATATATTATTGTAAGGACGATACGTATGGTATCTTTTTATTTTTAAATCTCCCATCTCTGTTGTATAGTTCGATAAAAGTTTATTATGTTTTGATTGTTTATTATATTTTCTGAAAAAAAAAAGTGTTTTTTTAACTGTCGGCCTGAAGTATCGTTCAGTGCCTTAACCGCCATTACTACCCATTATTGTTTAATTTATATGGGGAGACACAGGCAAAGATAATCTAAGATGGCGCCACCATAGCTGGTCTCAATTTTGACCAATGAGGCTCCGCAATTACAGACACAATCAAAATAACAATGCACCGTGCCCGATCGGGCACGGCTGGGGACATAAGGGTAAGCTAATTTGAAATATAAAATGACATTGGTGTCAATTCTGTTGTGCACAAACTAAACATAATTTAGGCTGTTCCACGCCTAACCAGGCAAGATCTGGTCTGTCGTTGTCCGCGAGCCGCGGAGCCAAGCTAAAAATACTCTTGCCTTATTTGTACTTACCTAGCGCTGGTGATGAAGTCCTGTCTGGGGGTCATGTCGCTTCTGTGTATGTATGTAGGTGTCTTTGTTTATGTAATGAGTGGGAAGTTTGGTGTCAGATTCGACGATATTCCCAAAGGACGCTGGTCCGTACAGCGTGTAATAGCTCGGCACGCACCACAACAATTATCCAAGATGATCACAAAATGGCTCCGGGCCTGAAGTAAATCGTTCACACTTCTCACCAATGTCTTTATATGAAATATGCAATTCCACGCGCGGGGTGCCTCTTAACCTCAAAGCGGCGTTTGTCCAAAAAGCACTAACTATCCCGGGTAAATACCTCAAGGGGGGATGTTAAGCTCGGTAAGCTCTAATTTCAACCAATAATTCGGAAAACAATTAAGATTCAAAACGATTTACAATTTTTCCCAACGAAATACAATCAAACGTTCCGTGCATAAACAAAAAAAATACGGCAAAAACATTACAATTGACATGACAGTGACAGCTGCCCAATACGTCACAAACCGCGTTCGAAAACGAGTGTGGTACTCAACATAGGCTATTGCTATCTTTTTCTCTCTAATAAAACGAGAAAGAGACGGATGTTATTTAGAGCTGTCTAATTTAGTTGGAACTAATATTTTCATACAAAGGGTGCACGCAAAAACATGTCGAATAAAACACGGTGAAGCGCAAGGCATAAACTAGTTTGACATCTCTAACTTAGTCATAGCTATAGCCGGCCTTTTCTCGCACTGCCTTTTAGTAAAAGATAGCAATAGCCTAAATTAAGTTTAGTTTGTGCACAACAGAATCGACACCATCACCACATTTTCAACCAATGACTATATTGGGAACCAGCTATGCTAGCGCCATTAGTTCCACAGTGTGTCTTCCCATTAATCACAAACTACAAATTGTACAATCAACTGTGCTGCTACTTGGAGCGCGACCCATTAAAAGAGTTGACGAAAAGAGAAGCGATTTTTGTTGGTTAAAAGTAAATTTAAATGGAAAATTACTGCCTTCCATTATTTTTTAAAGCTGTCTGCTGTTGTCATGCTTGGGAAATAAATTGAAAATGGTATTTTACAATCAATACCGCAAAGGTAATGACGTATTCATTTATTATTCGTAAAAGAAGTACCGTCCTTTCAGTTATTTCACCTCTGATTTTGCATCACATTCTGAATCGGTGATCTACAGGTAGACATTGCATATTTTATTAACTTTATTATTATCTCCTTCCTACTCCTTTCTGACCCGTGGAACACCGAAGTGGTTCACCTAGGTGTTCCATGGTTAACTTCTATACCCTTGCTTCACCTAATGAGTGAAGTTAAAGTCGATGTTGTTTTGTTATATATAACATCTCATTGGTTTAAGTCTGGAACAATATGTCTTGTTTAATTGCGCGTTGATAGCCTGCGACACAGTTATAAACTTTTGTAGCTATCATCTGTAATTGAGTCTATGTTCTAAAATAAAAAATAAAGCCAATTGCGTCGTACCGTTGCGTCTTGCGTCTGACCGCAACACATGCAGCTAGCCCTGTACCTAACTAGCAGGCAGGCCCGGATCTAGGGGGGGGCAAGCCGGGGCCCATGCCCCGGGCGGCAAGTTTAGGGGGCGGCAAATTCAAGCTTGGCAGACATATGGTCAAAGTTGCGATAATGATGAGTTGTAACGATACAACTCATTGATTTCTGTTGAAGACTGGAAAACTGTTCCTGTTGAAGAAGAAGGAGCGCCCTGCAGACACCCCATATGCATACTAGCCCATCGATTTAGATCTCTCTCTTCTGAGGAAAGACGTAAAATTTTCGAGCTCGCTTCGCTCGCTCTTACAGCCTAATTTCTCTTGAATTTTGACTTTGTCCATAAGTCACCTAAGTAACTCCGGTAGTTCGAAACAATTCTAACCTGTCCAAGGTAGGTAAACTGTTAAGTCTTCGAACTGGCTTCGCTTGCTTTTTAGACTACTTTCTTTAGACTTTGCCTAAAAGTCGTCCAAGTAATTCCTGTATGAAGGATCGAAACAATTCAAACCTGTCCAAAGCAAGGTGTCAAAAAATTTTCGAGCTCGCTTCGCTCGCTCATGCAGTCAAGTTCTTCTTAAATCTTAACTTTGAAAGTCAACCAAGTAACTCCTGTATGAAGTGACGACATAATTCTAATCTGTCCAAAGTAGGATGTTAAAATTTTCGAGCTCGCTTCGCTCGCTCTTAGAGTCTTAGTTCCTCTTTCTCATTGAATTGTCTCCATAAATTGATTTAGTAGCATCTATTTAAGAATCAAATTTTCATTTAGTGCCTAACCTTTTCAAATAACTCTTCAAAACCTAAACTAACCAATCCGAGGTCACGGAGGTGCTAACGTTTTTGAAGTGGCTTTATGCACTTCAGCTACATCCGTAAATAGTAAACTTACAAATCGCACCCTTCTGATAGGCCCCCCTTCTGGCCCAAAAGCTGGCGACGCCCTTGGCCAGGCCCCAAGTAGTATTAGCCCAGGGCCCAACAAACTCACGGTCCACCCCTGGGCCTATGGCCATCATTAGGCGTCTGATGGGTGAAATAATGATGATGATAAAAATAAAAATATAGACGGGCGGGGGCGGCATTTTTTAGTTTTTGCCCCGCCTCGAAAAATTTCAAGATCCGGGGCTGCTAGCAGGTAGTCCGTTGAAGGCCTCTTGTACCTGACGATTTAGCGATGGTCTTACTGCAAATTTATTTATGTAATGTGGAAAATCATAAGAAACCATTTTTTTTATTTATCTTTATTTTATAAATACCAACGTCCAGTGCACCTCAATAATAAAAACATGAAGCAAAAATAATCGTCTCGTGGAACGATTCGAAACTAAAACATATGAGCTCCGAGTTTATCTAAGAATTAAGAAAATTCATCAACAAGATTACATGTTAGTATTTTTTTAAAGCTAAATTAAATCACGATACTATGCCTAAGATTTTTAATGTACTATCGAGGACACTCCCGCCTGACCACCACTAAGCTCATTTTTGCATGCACTCGCAACATAAAAACGCTCTCTAGCCCCGCCCCGTTGACTTTGTGTAGAAAAAATGAATTAAAAGATACCGAATCGGCCGAGCGCATTGACGACGCACGCCAAACAAGAGTTATTGTTACTTTGCGCGCCAAAGTAGACGCTTTCCTAATAGGCCCACACTTTAAGGGGGCGTGGCTCGGCGCCTCCGCATGATTTAAGCGAAAAAAAATTAAAATGGTCAGGCGGAAAAGATCCCGATAGTACCTACCAAAAGATCCCGATAGTACCTACATTGTTTTAGTGCTCGTTATTCTCGGGCCATCGCGACCGTCTCAGCCGCCAAATTGATGTAGGTAGATGTAGCGAGTTGCAAAAAAAACTGTGGTCGCGAATTTCCAAACATGTAAACATACGTGTTTTTGGAAAAACAACCTTCATAATCATACATAGCGTTGCAAATGCACAAAATTTCAAATATTAATAACTATTTCAATAGTACTAGTCATTCGGAAATAATATCAGTTAGAAAGAAGTATTTGAATAGACATATTACGATATTTGTATCACCTACTCCTATTTTGGTGACACTTATCGCTAGTCGTAGTCAGTAAAACATATCATATTCTTTAAGTTATACCTAGTTAATAATATGTGCAAATGGTAGGCGAATACCCGAAGTGCAGATAATGTTTTTAAAATAATAATAATCAAACTGCTAGGTACGTTAAAACCCCACTCTCTATTTTACATTCTTAAAATAGGTTTCTACACAATGAAATGTAGATTGTTATGAGGGCAAAAAGTAATATTACTAACACATTTAATATACATAAGTATTGAAATAAAGATAGTACATATAACTACTATTTATAAAAACGTGTCAAAATACAAAAGTCGGAGAGCTCAAACGAACTATTGGTTGTTGTTGTAATTAATTTCGTAAAGGTCAACGTTTTAGAGCTTAATGATTAAGATACGATTAGTTACTCCCAACAATTCTACGAGATCTACGAGTACGTTACCCCAGCAGGAAAGTGTCTCCTAGAGATATATGAGTGGAACGTTTAATTAGTGCCCTAACTGTTGTCAATGTGCCCCCACTTAAAAAATGTGTGCCCCCTGTCGTTTTGGAAATAAACGGAAAAAACGATTCCTGCTGGGGTAACGTTTTTCTAGCAGGAAAATTCTAAACGAATGATCAGAGGGAGAAACATTGTGCATGGCTTTGTAGCTTATGTTAGTGCCACAATGTGCCCCCAAAAATAAAATGTGTGCTCCTTCAGGTTTTCGAGATATTGCGTTTCCTGCTGGAGTAACGTTTTGCAGAATCGTATATCTCTTAAACCATTGTATGTGCCCCTGTGGAATAAACATACACGAGTAGCTCTTAATGTGTGCCCCTTAGTGCCCCAATTAGATTTAAGAAAATATTTCTAATTTCCAAGTTATCGCGGTTTTATGAAAACTCGAAAAAACATCGCAGCGCCTAAATGAGACAAGGTATAAGCTCGCTGAAAACTGTATTCTGTCCATCTTGATACTAATAATAACCATACAAAGTTTCAGAACTGTTCATGCATGCGTTTTTGAATTATCTTGTTATAAGTCAAAACGATGGTGACATAACTTTGACGGCAAAATACAAGGAACCAGCTCAATCCCAGATGTGTAGGTGTAAACCAATAATGTGTGCCTTTAGTCAAAAATATATGGTGAAAATATTCAGCTTGGAATGTTTCACAATAAGTAAATATCGACAAAAAACTAAACATGTAAATAAGGGCTGGTTATCCGACCAAATTCGAATGACTACTAAAAAGCGACGGATTCATACATAACGATGACCTTCTTTATTGGACGTATTATACCTAAGCTGTCGTCCATACCACAGTATAAATATGGACAGTACGGAAACTAACTACAAATGCTCGAAACCGCACACTAACACAAACATGCGCATCGACGGGGTCCCCATAGTCTAAGATCCCTTACAAAACGACCTTCACCGAGTTGGTTAATGGATGAAAAGTATTTTATATCAAATTAAATTATGTCAATAAATATATTACAAATGGGTTGACTAAAAAAAATCTGTTCAGAATATGATTAATTAGCAACTTTAAAATTATATATATATATTTTAAACATTTCTCTGGTTTGGTTTATAGACAAATTCCATACCCATCGAAAGTATGAAGCCTGTAGAATATGCATACGTTAGGTTAACCGGTTAACCATTGCATATTCTGTAAGCTTCATACTTTCAATTGGTATGGAATTTGTCTATTAACCAAACCAGAGAAATGTTTAAAAAATATATAATTTTTAAATTGCTAATTAATCATGTTCTTAACTGATTTTTTTAGTCAACCCATTTGTAATATATTTATGGACATATTTAATTTGATATAAAATACTTTTCATCCATTAACCAGCTCGGTGAAGGTCGTTTTGTAAGGGATCTTAGACTATGGGGACCCCGTCGATGCGCATGTTTGTGTTAATGTGCGGTTTCGAGCATTTGTAGGTAGTTTCCGTACTGTCCATATTTATACTGTGGTATGGACGACAGCTTAGGTATAATACGTCCAATAAAGAAGGTCATCGTTATGTATGAATCCGTCGCTTTTTAGTAGTCATTCGAATTTGGTCGGATAACCAGCCGTTATTTACATGTTTAGTTTTTTGTCGATATATACTTATTGTGAAACATTCCAAGCTGAATATTTTCACCATATATTCTTGACTAAAGGCACACATTATTGGTTTACACCTACACATCTGGGATTGAGCTGGTTCCTTGTATTTTGCCGTCAAAGTTATGTCACCATCGTTTTGACTTATAACAAGATAATTCAAAAACGCATGCATGAACAGTTCTGAAACTTTGTATGGTTATTATTAGTGCCAAGACGGACAGAATACAGTTTTCAGCGAGCTTATACCTTGTCTCATTTAGGCACTGCGATGTTTTTTCGAGTTTTCATAAAACCGCGATAACTTGGAAATTAGAAATATTTTCTTAAATCTAATTGGAGCACTAAGGGGCACACATTAAGAGCTACTCGTGTATGTTTATTCTACAGGGGCACATACAATGGTTTCAGAGATATACGATTCTGCAAAACGTTACTCCAGCAGGAAACGCAATATCTCGAAAACCTGAAGGGGCACACATTTTATTTTTGGGGGCACATTGTGGCACTAACATAAGCTACAAGGCCATGCACAATGTTTCTCCCTCCGATCATTCGTTTAGAATTTTCCTGCTAGAAAAACGTTACCCCAGCAGGAATCGTTTTTTCCGTTTATTTCCAAAACGACAGGGGGCACACATTTTTTAAGTGGGGGCACATTGACACCAGTTAGGGCACTAATTAAACGTTCCACTCTTATATCTCTAGGAGACACTTTCCTGCTGGGGTAACGTACTCGAGATCTACGTATATCTACGAGACACTGCACACCAAAACAATAATAATAGAAAAGATAATAATATCACTTTATCTGCGGAAAAGGCGTGTCCTTGTGACAGTACCTATGCTGTAAAAACAGCAGCGCTATACCAGTAATGGGGAAGGGTGGTCAAAGCTGATTGTAGATGGCGCGTCCATAGCTTAGACCCAATCTGACCAATAAGGTCAAACTATTTTGAAATATAAAATGACATTGACAGATTTTCAACCAATGCCGATGTTTGGTTCAAACGATGCTAGCGCCATTAGTTCTACAGTTGGCATCCCCATTGTAGGGCAATGCACGTCAGAATAAGCGCTGCATCATATTAATAAGAAGAAACAAAAAAACTGGAATTAGTATTGTAGATTGCAATGTCTCAAAGATTGAGAATTTCAAAATTGCTTTCGTTTGTCACATGCCTACATTGTGGCGTAATGTGGGTTTTCGTAGCCCAGCCGAACCTAAAATTCGCCACAATCGCCACCCCTTACCTATACAAATAAATAAAATTGTAGTGTCTGTTTGTAATTTCAAAATAACAGCTTTTACTGAATTTAACAACAAAAACAATCATTTCTTTTTTTTTCTGTTTGTTCCGGCTAATCTCCGAAACAGCTAGACCGGTTTTGACTGGCAGATAGTTGGTGTTATAAGGAGGAACTAAGGTTATTCATATTTTAGATAAAGCGATTAGGGTTCTGCGGAAAAAAACTAAACTTCCGCGAAAAAATAAAATGCTCTCTTTGTTGCCGAAGCCTCTCAAGGGCTGACTTATATTTTTACAAAAATTATTCAAGGTATAACAGCGAGCTCGAAAATTTTAGCACCTCGGATAAAATAAAAGAACCTATCCTAGGTTCTTTTTTTCCATTTAAATTGATGGTTTGGTTCTTAATACCTCAAAAGGGGAATAAACTGGACCGATTTGTCAGTTAATCAGTAATTACCTTTTTTCAGAGGTATGGGAATATGTATCTGAAACTAATATCATATCAGTCTGCATACTCTTGAAAATAAAAATCGAGCTCGTAAATCAACCGATTACTTACTTTAGCAGCAAAAAAATATTTGGATATTATAAACTGACATTTGCCTGTAGCATCAACATGGTGAAGTAGAACGTATGAAAGGACTTTTTTTTAACTGCAATGGGTATTATCCAGAATGGGAAATACACAGCTTTGAAACCTTCAGTTTGCGAGTCCCCTTCTCACTTGTCCGGTTTATTTTTGCTGGCTACTATTCATAGACTTTCCACAACTTAAGTACACGCTAATCCTTAAATTGTCAATAATTGGGTACTTTACGCTACAACCAGCAACCAAATGCATTAAAAAAAACTTTTTCTCGGACTTTTATTTTCTGTATTTGACACGTCAAGTTAATAAAACAAGTAAACACATTGTAGGCGACTGTCCCACCGCCAACGAGGAAGCGACTATTCTCTTAATTAAGACGCGTACAAAAGTTGAAGGTCCCGTGTCAGTAAAGGCGATACTTAATTCTGTTGAATGTTTGATCACCGACTGGGACTGCTCACAGTGCCGGTGCCGGCACTCGGCGAGCAAAACTTTCGCAGACCACACACATACCAGCAAGTGACTGGGTGCGAATTATCCGTCGCTATTGCTCATAGTCCAGCGACTTTCCAAACTAGGCATACACTCGCAACTCGTTAAGTCGATCGGTCCATTTTTAATCGTCGCCAGTGGGACATGTGCCTTAATAAGTTCACATTTACTGTGCAAGATAATTTTAAATTATGTTTTATGCCCGTTTTCACTAAAACAAGGCAAAATCTGTATAGCAAATACTTAGCACAAAAAAACTTGTCAACAACGCCTAGAAGAGACTTCAATGACGACATTTCGCTAATATGTAATGTTTGGTTTTGAACTACTGAGAAACGAATAGTGAAACGTGATTTGTTGCTTAGAGATCTGCTTATGCTAAACATTACGTAATGGTGGATCCACACAGCCCGGCCGCACTGCCGGCGGCGACTTGATCACAAATTCACAAGCAAAGCCGCAAGTGCGATATTCTCAGTTAGTCAGTCGCTGCGGCTTCGCCGGCAGCCGGCATCGGCGCCGCCGGCTTTGTTGCGATTTCTGCACGCAAAACCGGCCCGGGGCTATGTGAATCCACCGTTAGGCGTTTTTGAGCTAGAAATTAGTGAGAACGGGAATTAGTGTCTTACAGTTACGATATCATTAGATTAGTTTGTGTCTTCATTTAGTTGTATTCGTCATCTTCATCCATAGCAAAATCGACGCCCGAGTCGACAGCACACACAGGACTGAAAAAGAGATTGGAATCAAATTGAGTACTGATTAAATCAATTTTATTCAATGCATTAATATAAATTACTTGGGTACATACCTCATTGCCCTACATGTGAAAAAGACAATCCGTTTCAACCTTCTGTTGTAAAAGAAATAGTTGTATGCCCACAGACAGCCTGGTTCTCCAAAAGGGTCACTGGCAAGATCCGGGTTGTAGCTATATATGCGACACTCTGGCAATACCACCTCCTCATCAACGGCAGTCCACAGCGTTGGGCGCAGCTGACGCCAGCGCACGCCACCTACTGCCGACAAAGCCGCATCTACGGCACTTTGTACCCAACTGAGTGAGGGTTCAGCACTGAATTCGCTGCTCTGTAATTCAACAAATTCATAGGTATAAGTTATTCATCAAGTTATTATGATTTCTACAATATGGATAGAGTACATGGTACACTACATGGTCCGATAGGGGTTCACATTGGTTTGTGAGTATACAGGACTGAGTTCTTACAACACATTACGTTGTCATGCTGAATGGGGTGACCAATTCAGCATGACAATGAAGTTACCTCAGCTCAGCCCAAATGGACTTTATGGTCATAACCATTAAGTCCATTTTAAGAATTTTAAATTTTTAACGTGATTCATTTTACGATTCTGCTAAAGCTGCCATTTTAGACCCCCAGATACTACCTCAGATAAGTGTTAAGTAACATTGCTTTAGTCACTAGTGGTAGTACTTTCATACAAGTCCAAAAGCTTGGCCTCTAGGCATACCACTAGCACAATAATGAAGTTTTTTTAAACTATTTTTGTTCTGAAATTAACTGAAATTGCATATGCACAAAGTTTTTATTTCAACATTATACCAGCCTGGAATCACCCACTGCTGGGTATAGGCCTCCCCGCCCTTCTGCCACACTTCCAGGTTCTGTGCGTCCCTGATCCAGGTGTTTCCCACTAAGTTGCTATTTATTTAAGTGGAAGTAACATCAACTGGAAACATGGATTGAGTAAAATTTATGTTTTCCCTCTCGTTATTATACTTATAGTTATTGTTCATATAATTATGCAGTTGTGCTCAGTTTACTGTAATAACTGTGAATTTACCAGAGTTAATAATAGTTTTTCTAGGGTATGAATAATTTTTATTTGGTCTGATTTTCTTAGCATTTTGCACTCTTGGTGTAAACCAACTAAGCTTTTGTGCCATATTCAAAAATAATAAGACACCCAGGTTCAGATCAAATATGAATAGTGAAATTATCCTTTAAATCTTTCACATTTGTACCTAAAATTAAGCTTAGATTTTAGAATTTCTACACTTACCTTTGCCATTGAAAAATCATAATCTGGAAAAGCAGCATTCAGTGTAGCAATCAAGTAAAACAAAGTTTTACGAGATATAGTATCACATAGCACTCCGTCTTCATCACCAGACAAACTTCGGCTGTAGAATTAAAATAAGAAATTAAAATTATGTCCACATTAACACTGATAGTACAAAAAACAAACAATAGTTATACCTGTAAATAACACTTTCTGGTGGAGACAAAGCTTCGAGTGTTGTTTCTCCGAGAGCTGTGAATCTCTTATAGAAAGACTTCTCAGCCCCAGCCATTTTGCAGCTGTAGCTTTCCACTCGACCCTGTACGGCACTATCTCCATTCAAGATCGAGAGAGCTCTGCTCAATGCCTCTAAGCGGCCACTCTCTAGAAGTTTCATTTTCTCTAATATTGTTTGTCTCTCAGTTTACCCACTAAAATTACTTGTGGTAAGCGGTGCTTGTATTATAGTGCAGCACGGAACACTATTTCTGTACATAGCAGAGGGGTGTATGAATATTCCTTTTCTCTTTGAGTGTAGCAAGTTTACACTCGGAATCAGTTTCGTCTTCTGTTCTTCTTCCGCGCTGATGGAATGCGGGAACATCACAAATAAGAAGAAAAAATATATTTAACAAATTGCTGAACGGTAGCAAATTATTTATAGCTTGTTTTGCCCACAACGAGATCGCGTCACTTCACTTGTAGTCCCACAATAGTGTACACTAATAAACACCAAAGTAAATAACAATTACAGATCAATATCCATAGAAGACATGGTCACGAAAAACATTAAACCAGAAGTCACAATTTCCTCAGCACAGATCGTTCTGCGAAATTATTTATCTCAAACAATACGAATTACGAAACTGGGGTGCGCAATACTTCAACAATCATCAATGGCGGATCACGCTCACCCATAGAGTTTAGTAGTAAATATTACGCTCACTCACCGCTCACGGTCACTCATAGAACCAATGACAAGAACCTAGAGGGAAGTATGGAATAAATTATTAGTTACTAGCTTTTGGCGCAGCTTCGCCCGCGAGCATAGAGGAAAAAGTTGTAGAAATGGCATAGATAGAGCGAATCACTGACCAAATGAGGGATTTTCTTTTTAGCTCTTCCCTAGTCACTGGATAGATGGCGCTAGGAGTTAGTATGATAATGCAAGGAACGACGGCGCGTTCGTGTTCCACGCGCGCCGCAAAGAGAGTCAGCAAAAAGGAAGGGGTCCGTAAGGACCGATGCCTGCCGGGGTTGCGGAACTGTTCGAAAGAGATACCGTGGCCCCGGAACACAAAGGGCGATGAAGGAACATGGATGGGTTTTAGTCAGTAAAAGTCTGACACTCCCTCACTCCCGAGTTATTTGATGATTTCCCATCCGAAAAAAAAAAAAAAAAAAGTAATGGAACCTAAAAAAACTAATTTTAACAAAGCGCGAGAAAACTTTTTACGCGAGGAAACGTTTTTTTTCCAAGCGTTTTGGCTTTGGCACCAACTATCATAGTAAGTTCAACGCCATCTATAGAGTTCATGGAAACCAAGTTTTTTTTAATACCTCAAAAAGAAAACCTCTCATTCTGGCAGTTTCTGCAGCACACTACGAGAATTTGACAATCATACACAAATAAAACAATAAACAATATTTATTTGACTTAAACCTATTTACAATTATTGTACCCTAATAGACTAACTTACTGGCAAGATACAAAACAAGTGCAACTGGGCTTAAACTACGGGCTGGGCTTAAACTAGGAGGACTCCTGTGCTATAAGCACCAGTTACTTCCGTCACCACCATGATCGAGCTGCCATTATGTTAAATTATTAAATTGAATAGAAATACATTGAAAGGAAATATAGTTTTATTATAAAGACACACAAACTTCAAAGTATCAACATACAAGTGTTGCGTAGCAATGTAGTCCATAGAGTAGGTGTTATAAGAAGGTGTGTATACCTTCACATCCTCTCACGTTTTTAAGAATTTATAAATAAATTCTTGAGTCCCATTCTGGAACTTAAATCTTGTAGCCTAGGGCCAAACAGTGGCTTCGTTAGCATGTCGGCCAACTGCAACTCCGACGGAACGTGTTGGACATTTAAGTCTCCGTTGCTAACACATTCTCTCACAAAGAAATGTTTCAGCTTGATGTGCTTAGTCCGTTTGTGATATTCATATTGCGGATTTTTAGCAAGTTGAATAGCTGACTCATTATCTAGGTTTAGCACCGGCTTCTCTGTGTTCTTGGACAGATCTTTGAGTAGTCTATTTAACCATATAATCTCTTGAGCAGCTTCACTGGCTGCAATCACTTCCGCTTCTGTTGAGGAAATGGCGACAGTCTTTTGTTTCTGGCTTCTCCAGCTAATAGCAGCTCCAGAGAATAAGCACGTCGTTCCAGATGTCGATCTGCCGGTAGTCTGGTCTCCTGCATGATCTGAGTCACTATAACAGACCAAATATGAGGGTGACTGCTTCCGGGGTTGCGGGACTATTCGAAAGAGATACCGTGGCCCCGGAACACAAAGGGCGATGAAGGAACATGGATGGGTTTTAGTCAGTAAAAGTCTGACACTCCCTCCTGCTCCGCCCAGAGCGGGAGGGGTTATTTGATGATTTCCCATCCGAAAAAAAAAAAAAAAAAAAAAAAAGGGTGACTGCTTCATGTAAGTTAGCCCGTTCTGTTGGGTCCCTTTCAAATATCGAAACATGCGTTTTACCAGCATGACATCTTGTTTAGTAGGTGCTCCAAGATTTCTGGATGCGACACCCACAGCATATGAAATATCAGGCCTTGTGCCTACTGATAAATATGCTAAAGCACCCACGGCTTGTCTGTATGGGAAATTCGTGTTCTCATCCTCTCCCGTCTCATGTTCTTTGATGATGGGCGTTGGTGCTGATTTGCAATTGGACATTCCATATTTTTCCAAAACTTTCTTTGTGTAGGCCTTCTGACATAGTGTAATGGTCTGGTCCTTGCGCACGTCAATTTCCAACCCAAGGAAATATGATGCAGGTTTAGTAGTTATCTTGAATCGTGCTTTTAATTCCTTAATGAACTCGTCTCCTGCTTTGGTTGTGTTGTACGCTACTAGTCCATCGTCAACGTAAAGACCAATAAAGACTTTGGATTGTCCTTTGACTCGAACATACAAGCATGGATCCGCTTTACTTTGTTGAAAGTTAGATTTCTTTAAGAACTCTGCAATGCAGGTGTTCCAACAACGCGGCGCTTGCTTTAGTCCATAGAGACTGCGTTTCAGCTTGCAGACTCGTTTTGTGCCATCCTGATAACCATCAGGCTGTTTCATATAAATTTCTT
This sequence comes from Xestia xanthographa, assembly GCA_905147715.2. NCBI lineage: Eukaryota > Metazoa > Arthropoda > Insecta > Lepidoptera > Noctuidae > Xestia > Xestia xanthographa. Next base: position 10,235,651 of record LR990655.1, read on the forward strand.
CTTCGACTGTGCCGTTTAGGAAAGCTGTTGACACATCGAACTGGCATAATTTTAGATTTTCTTTTGCAGCTATGGCAAGTAGTGCTCGCACAGTGCTCAGGCGAACCACTGGACTGAACGTTTTATCGTAGTCTACTCCAGGTTGCTGAGAGTAGCCCTTGATAACCATTCTGGCTTTGTACCTTTCGACGGAACCATCAGGATTCATTTTAACTTTATATACCCATTTACAAGGCAGGGCTTTTCGTCCTATAGGTAAATCAACCAGATCCCAGGTTTGGCTTTCGTTCAGAGATGCCATTTCATTTTTCATAGCTTCTTGCCATTTGTTCCGGTCAGGAGATTCTAATGCTTCTTTGAAAGTGATAGGTTCTTTAGGCTTGTGAAGGTTTTCGATTTCTTCAACAGCTGCCAAAATAAAATCATCGTAGCGCTTAGGAGCTGTGATTTTAGTCCTATCTCTCAAAGATCTCGCTTCATTAGTCCCGTTTTCAGCAACAGCATTATGAACAGGTTCATCATCATCGTCATCATTGGATAACCCGGAAAGAGATTCGTATTCACTTTCAATGTTTACTGGTTCGATCCGTTGAGTGTTTTCATCAAAATGTGGTGATGAAGTTCCGTTGTCATCTTGATCATCGGTGTCTGTATCACTGTGCTGGTTATCTCCTTTGTTATCGTCAAACGTAATAGTCACTTGCTTGCGTGATGTTTGTTGTGACGTTTGTTTATGTTGATCTGATGAACTTTGGATTCCATTGAACAATTTGGAAAGTTCAGTTTTATTATGTTCATCGTAGAACATGTTCTTCACCACTCGAATATCTTTCGATGTAACAATACTGTTCTTCGAGGGTATGAAAATTCTGAAAGCTTTGCTTGTTTCAGAGTATCCCGCAAACATGCCAGGAATTGCCTTTGGTGCAAATTTATGACCGTTGATGCCTTTCTTCAAGACAAAAGTCTTGCAACCGAACACGTACAAATGATTGATACATGGCTTTCTGCCAACCCATCGTTCGAATGGCGTTTCGTTCTGGATTGCGCTGTTAATACTCCTGTTCGATAGGTAGTTTGCAGTGAAGACTGCTTCGCCCCAGAATTTTAATGGTGTATGTGCGTCAATCATCATTGCTCTCGCTTTCTCCACGAGGGTGCGGTTCTTTCTTTCTGCAACTCCGTTTTGATTCGGGGTATAAGGCGCGGTGAGCCTTCGCTGTATTCCGCAACGTTTTAAGTAAGTGTCAAACTCTTTATTGACGTATTCAGTACCATTGTCTGACTGTAAAAACTTAATTTTGTTTCCAGTTTGTGTCTCCGCTAGATGTTTGAACTCTTTGAACTTGTCGAATACTTCGTTCTTGGTTTTGATGAGGTAAATTCGACTGTACCTGCTATAGTCATCAATAAAGGTAACGAAGTATTTGTTTCCGCTGATTGTGGGCGTTTGTATAGGTCCACACACGTCGCTATGAACGATTTCTAAGCGTTCTGTTGTTCTTTGAGTATTTTTCTCACGGGGAGCTGGTACTCGATGCAGTTTTGCTTGGATGCAGATTTCACATTCTGGCAAGGTTTCAGAAGCATCGAAGTTCAAGCCAACTAAGTTCTCGTTTATGAGTGCAAGTTTCATATCTTTGGCGTTCATGTGACCAAGTTGCTTTGTTCTTCGTAAAGAGGACAGAGCATTCTGCATCTGTCATTTTACTAACGGACATCAAATTAGTACAAAGACTAGGTACATACAGCGTGTCTTTTAGGTGTGTACGGGCAATACCGCTACCATTTTTGGATAAAAAAGTTACTGTGCCTTAACCTTCAATCTTTGCAGTATGTTCTTCAGTGGCGAAGTTTAATTTTCTGGATATTTGCTCAATGGTCGTAAATAATTCTCGTTGGTATGTCATGTGAGACGTACAACCGCTGTCTAAGACCCAAATGCTGTTTCTAGGCTTCTCGTTTTGTGTGAGGAGGCACTGTGTAGCATAATTGTTCTTATGAGAACCGTTGTTGTTTTTGGTTGGTTTCTCATTGTTTTTCTTCCAGCAGTTAGTACAGATTTTGTGGGTTTTGCGTTTAAAGATGTTACCTCTTTGTTTGCAAATTTTACATGTGGCGTATAGCGCTTCTTCATGAGTGAAATTTTCAGGTTTGTCGTTGTTTTCTAAAGTTTTGCTATGACGAGCTTCACATTCTTCGATAATTTTGTTTTTCAGCTCATCTGGCTTCGGAAGAGTGTCTCGTGTTTCAATAGCGACTCTGAAATTCTCGTATTCGGATGAGAGACTGTACAACATCATGATTGTCAACAAGTCCTCGTTTATGGCTATATCCATGTCTGCCAGTTTGTCAACTATGTCCATAAATTTGTTGAGATGATCACGTACGTCGTGTCCTTCTAATTTTGTTAGGATCAGTTGTTTCAAGAGGGATGCCTTTCGTGCAGGTCCCTTGCTGGCGTAGGTATCTTTCAGTTTTTCCCATAATGCTTTAGCTGTTGTACATTTTTTAATTTGTTTGAGTTCAGAAGGAGCGATTATAAGAATCAGTTCTGATCTTGCGTGTCTGTCACCTTCTTTGTCAGCTTCAGTAGCATTATTTTCGATGTATTTCCACAGTTTTTGTCTTACTAGTACGGCCTCAGCTTGTATGACCCATGTGTCGTAGTTTTCTCTCGTAAGAGAGTCGATTTTTGTGCTCGACATTTTAAAAAACAAATGCGACAGGGTTACTCACTTAAATCTCGTTACTTCGTACACGCTCTGCTACCATGTTAAATTATTAAATTGAATAGAAATACATTGAAAGGAAATATAGTTTTATTATAAAGACACACAAACTTCAAAGTATCAACATACAAGTGTTGCGTAGCAATGTAGTCCATAGAGTAGGTGTTATAAGAAGGTGTGTATACCTTCACACATTACAAGTGCAGTGCAGTGCAAATGTAAGTAATACAATATTATTAATTTATTATTACTATCATGCGTGTGAATAAGAACATATTGTGTGAGTGAGCGTATGAGTGTGTTGTGGGTGTGTATGCGTATGTGTGTATGTGTGTGTGTGTGTTTGCGTTAATAAATGGCTGTGTGGCTTTTATTTTATTTTATACTTTTTAATATATTTTCAGTATCCACATAATTTTGGGAGAGAAGGAAGTTATCTATTGTAAGTTTTAGTTTTTTTATCGGTAAGTTATGTAATTGTATATTTTTACTTATTTTGTTATAAAGGTATGGACCCATGTAGCACGGTTGTCTCCTGAAGAAGTCTGTTTTACACGGTTTCAGGTCGAAAACGAGGTCCTTCCTTCGTTTGCTTTTTATCCTTTCCGGATCGTACGTTGAGCCTTTATGGCTTAAAAGCAGAACCATTCTGATATAAAGTTGTCGAACCGTTAAAACCATACAATCCCTATATAGCTGCTCCGTTGGGTACTGGAAGTTCTTTTTGTGTATTACTTTGAGAACTGCTCGCTGGGCTCTTTCTAGGTTTAATAGATGAGTTTTGTGTGTACTCCCCCATATAGAGATACGGTATTCCAGTACCAACTGGCACAGGGATAGATAGATTGTTTTCAACAGGTTCGGGTCGCACACCCTGCGTAACTTCTTAAAAACTGTTATTAACGTTCTTACCCTAGAGCTTAGTGTTTTTACGTGGTGGTGAAAATTTAACTGGTCGTCCACTTGTATTCCGAGATATTTTATATAGTTTGTTTTTTCAATAGGGTTCAATAACCTGCATTCACTGATATTGTTTAGGTTACAGGTGTGTGCTCGGACTTCAACCAATTCTTTAGCAGATGGTGGAGCCTTCTTTATCGAGAACATAAGGTATTTTGTTTTTTCTACGTTAAGGGTAAGTAGGTTTAAGTTGAGGCATCTAAGAACTGTTCTCAGCCCGGAGTTTGTAAGAGCGGCAACCTCTGTCCATGTATTTGCATGGAAAAGAATTGCCGTGTCGTCTGCATAAGTTATTATTTGACCATTTTGTAGATTTAAATTACATATCTCATTAATATAGATGAGAAATAAACTTGGACCGAGTACACTCCCCTGTGGTACACCAAAATCTATATTTGCGCTATCACTTATATACTTGTCAATCTTTACTATCTGAGTTCTATTAGTAACATAGTCCGTTAGTAATTTAAGAGGGGTTCCAAAGCATGTATCCTATTGCTACAAACGCACATGGAGAAAAAACAACCATAACAATGAAACACACACACACACGTATCTATAACACAGGCAAGCAACATGCAGCAGGCATGGCTTCTGTCATGGCCCCCGGGTCTGCGGGGTTCCGGTGGTCCCACCCGAGCTTATCGTCGCAGATGTGTATAACGCTCACCACCGTGTTACAACTTACAACCACTTGCTCCTTAAGGGTTCTTATAGACGAGTAAGTAAGAAAATTTGAATTTTGCGGACTACCCTGGAGCATCAGTATTAGTGTGCGTTATAAACAAGATTTAAATTTCGTCTCATTCAGTTGTAGAATGTGGGGAGGTATTTTATTGTAACATTTTAAACAGTACCCCATGAAAGATGAATCTACCTTATCAAGCCGGAGTAAAGAATAGAATAGAATATCATTTATTTGCCTACTTTTTGTTTTACAAAATATGTCTCTGTGGCCGGCGGGCCGTGCAGAGGTGAATCAGCTAACATAATGTCCTAGTGGATCTCTGTTTGCTGTGTTCTGATATTCGTAATTTGTTAGGCTATACAAACATTATTACGTGTTATAATTGGTTATATGTGTTGTGTATTTACACTATTACATACGTTCATTATTTGCCAAAGTTCATTTTATATTGTTTTTTTTTTTAATATTTCTTTAAACAAACAATTACTATTATTACATTATTTCGTATTATTATTATATTATTAAATTTTTATTTCCTTTATTTATTTCTATGCACATTAATATTTACATTGCTATTTTTAAATATGACAAACATTATGTATTAATATTACATATATTATTATAACATATTATTATTACGTATTATTATTACATTATTATTTACATAACTATAATTTATCATTTTATTTTAAGGGGACGCGGGGTCTTCGTTTTGTCGGTAGGCCACCGTCTGTATCCTTTTTTATTATGGTCATACAGTATTTCACCTATTCTGTGATTAACCCTGAGGGGGTTAAACTCACCGCGAGCCTGGTAGGCGTCCCCAGGGGACTCAAGGTCTTGTTTAATATGTTTGATTTAGCAATGTTTTCCAACATTTTGGTGTTGAGATCCTTGGCGCGTAGGTGCCAGGTTTCTATGTCAGCCATCTCCCAGATTACTTCCGTGGGTTTTCGTCTTGGTAGTTGAGCGGCATTTTTCAGTGCAAGTCTGTATTGGCGTTCGATTTTAGTTAGGTTCGTGGCGCTATACCTTGAGAGTAGTTGCACCACTCCGTAGTCCATTAGTGGTAGAATGCAGGCCTGAATGATGGCCAATTTCGTGTCTAGTTCGGTCTTCGCATTGTATCCTATTATTGGACCGAGGGCTCTTCGAACTTGTTTCAGTCTTTTGACGACCCTTTCGGTGTGCTGGTTCATCTTCAACTGTTTGTCGAAGATGACACCGAGGTATTTAATCTGCTTTTGATAGTGCAACGTTTGTTGTTTCAGTTTCACCGTTGGTCGGTATTTTTTCTTTTTCGAGAACATGATGCATTCTGTTTTCTCTATGTTACACTTTAACCCACATCTCGTGTAATAGTCTAATGATGGCTTCCGCTGCCCATTAAGCACGCGTGGTCGCGTGTTCTGGGTTCGTGGCTCTGTTGAGTATACAGAGATCGTCTGCATACTGTGAGAGTTTTAGACCTCTGATGTGGTCTTGTTTGTCCCAGATATCATGGACGTATAGGTTGAAGATTATCGGTCCTAGGATCGAGCCTTGGGGCACGCCGTGAGGTATCGGTTTGTCTTTGGTTATGGTAGTTCTGAATCTACCTCTCAAGTTTCTGCCTTCGAGGTAGTTCTCAATTATTTTAATGATGTTGTTGGCAACGTCTTGATTCTGAAGTTTCTTGATTAGGCCCTTGTGGTTGATCGAGTCGAAGGCCTTCGATAGATCCGTAGATATCATGGAGACGCTGTCTTCCGCGGCTAGTGCATCAGTGATTATTTTTCCGGTACGTAATATCTGGGTTGCTGACGTTGCTGTGCCTCTTGCCCTTGTGAAGCCGTGCTGGAACGTTGTTTGCAGTCGATTGACCGTAGCGTTAAGTCTTCTCAGGATCAGTCGCTCGCAGAGCTTGCCCATGATGTTGAGCAGTGTGATCGGGCGGTATGATGATGCCTGACGGTGATCTTTGCCAGCCTTGTGCAGGAATATGCACACGCCGGTTTTCCATCGCTTAAGGAAGTAGCCTGTGGACAATACAAAGTTAGCAAGAGGCACAAATGCCTCAATGAAGACTTCTCCCCCAAGTTTTAGGGCGTCTGCTTTTATTCCATCTGGCCTTTTTGTTTTTGAATCTGCTCGGTGCAAGTTGCACTTCATTTTTTGACGTTAGGTCGAGCGGTTGGAATGGTGTCATCTTTTCAGTCCCCTCATCGTCTTTCGCTATTTTGGCCTCTTTAACTATGGCTGTATCGGTGAGCTTTTCGATCGTGTCTATTTCTGTACTGCATCCCGTGATGTTTGGTAGTTTAGCGATAGGCTTCTTCATGTTTCGTTGGATGCGCCACATTTGTGACCTATTGTCCCGTGGATCTTGGAGTTGGTCGAGCCAGCCTCTTTCGGAGTATTCTTTCAGAACTTTTTCGGCTTCTCTCTTAGCGTGGTTGTTAAGAGAGCGTGTTTCGTGTTGGAGTCTGGGGCTGCAGTGTATCGCTTGCCATACAACTTGTTTTAGTTTGTTTCGAAAGTCGATTTTATCGTTTATTTCCTTTGGTAGTCGTTCATGCCTTGTTGAATTTTTCAGGGGTACGTGAGTGTCGAGGGCTGCGACAACGGCCTTTTCCATTGTTTCGACATACTTCTCGCAATCGGCTTCTGTTGTGATTTCTTTGTTAGGGTTACAGAGACTTCCCACATTGTCTGTTGGTATGCCGCTCTCAGTTTCTCATCCTCAAAGACTTCTTTGTGTTACGGGATAGCTGTTCCTCTATATTCTGTCCAATCTTCACCGTTAGCAACCACGGGAGGTGATCCGAACCAACGTTCTCAACCTGTTTGGCCGGCGCTTCTAGTTGTTGGTGTGTTATTATAGCCAGGTCTAGGATGGTGTTACCTTGGCTGAAAGGTCTAGATGGTGCTTCGGCGTATTTCAGGGAGCAGATTCCGTCTCTCGTTGCTTTTTTAACAATGTTGCCGAGGCCGGAGTTCCTGCTGTGGCCAAGGGTTTGCATACGTAAGTTCATGTCGCCGATGATGATTGATGGCTCGTCGGCTAGGGTCTCCTCCAGTTCTTCTCTAGCATGATGTTGGTTTGGAATTTGGATATATATTCCTTTAATCTTTATATATAGTCCACTTGTGTGGTTAGTAAAGAGTTTGATGCCTACGCCTTCTATCTTCTTGTTTTCATCGTGCCAGCCTGGGGTGACTTCTGTTTCAGCCCACCTTAGTCCCTTCTGTACATACATGGCAGTAGCTAAGTGTTTTTCCAAAGTGTGGGTGAGCTTATCGTACCCTTTTATAGTATATTGTTGTGTCTCAAAGTCGATCTTGCACTCGTTCAATATAATTATAGCCGGTCTATATTTCTCGACTAGTGCTTTTATTTCTTTGAATTTGTTTCTTACTCCTTGGGTATTCAGATGTAAGATTTTGAGGTTCTGTATTTTCTTACTTTCGTGGTTAGCCATTGAGACGTGAGTGTATCCTATTTATAGTATCCATCAGCATCATCAGTGTTTGTTGCATTTGTGTCTGCGTCTGAACGAGGCCCTCTAGTGTGAGACCGCCTACTGTCGGTGATACTTGTTCTGTTTGTGGTTGTGCTGATTCTTTTTGTGGCAGTGCTGGAAATAGCCTTGTATTTGTGACATCTGCGTATTTAACACCTAGTCTTACCACTAAACGTTTGATTTTCTCCTCTCTCTTGGTTTGTTTAGCCTGTAGTTGTTCCATTTGCCTAGCTATTACATTTTTAAACACAGGACATTTGGCGTTGTTCGCGCCGTGGTCTTCTCCTTTACAATGTCTGCAGACTTTCGTGGTGGTACCCTCTAGCGTGGTAATAACTATCTGTGGTTCCTCTTGTTTACCGTAGCACGATTGTTTGGAGTGATCGAATGCATAGCATTTTTTGCACTGTACAATGTGCTTCGGATTTTCTCTGAATGGCTCAACCTTGAAAGAGATCTCTCGATTTGTGTTTACCATCAAAAATGAGTAGGTGTGTTTTCCCTGCTCTTCCGAGTGGTTTGATTGCTGTTGGTTTAATGCCAATGCAGTCTGCTATCTCGTTAGCAATGGTGTCGCGGTAGCAATTCTCCTTAAGTCTCATTTTTCGGTGCAATCACTCTGGTTATTCCACAGGCTCCAATCGTAGTGAGTAGGTTCATACGCGCTGTCGCGTTATTCGGGCTAATTTTAATTTGGCCTTTTATAACGTTGAGCGTTGAGTTGTTCTTCGCTACTGATTCTCTGATCTTCTTTAGTGTGTCTTGATTTTTAAGTGCATTTTCATCCCTTATAATTATATTAGGGATATGGGTGTTTTTCAGTGTCGGTGTTGTATAACTGGATGCGCCTGTACGCTGTCTTTTTGCTCCTCTAGTTAACATGTCGCTTGATTAACTTGCTCAGAGCGGTTGTAGTCGCTCGCTGGTTTTTGTAGTTGCTTGTCTACGATAGGCGGTGGTTGAACGGATCGAGGAATTTTCCATGCAGCCAGCGTAGTCTGTACTTTGTCTACGATCGCTCGGGAAGGCAGACATTGCCGGACGGTGGCAGGGTCTGGAGCGCCGACACTCATTTCTGACCTCACTCCGTGCACCTGCAGCGGCGCTTGTGGGAGTTGCTGGCCCACATTCACATCCGGGGTCTTCACAGTCAGAAATTTACTATAAAAGATTCACTTTACAACTCGCGTCGGTGTGGAATATTTTGTTCCACACATTTATAAATGACGGTGGCTTATAACGGTCGTGCGCGTGAGTCACCTCCAGTGAGCGCTCGCTCCGTAGGCACGTCCGCTCGCCACCGCGGTGCGCGCGGCTCTTTTAAGCCGGAGTACCTACCTTTACTTACTTTACTTTAAGTAAAGCTAAAGTAATAAGTAGACCATTGCAGAAGCTTTTGAAAATGATAAAAAGTCGATATAAATCAAAGTACAATGAAACCCATTGAAAAAAGAAGAGACTATAACAAACAAATGAAAGGAAAAATAATTTACGGGCATCCTGAGGTCGGGAAGTGGGAGGAGCCCCCCCGCTTTTAGAATAAAAAACGGTTTGTCTCGATTTCAGCAAAACTACCAGTTATGAAAAACAATGGAAAAAAGTTAAATAGCAAAACTGTAGGTAATTTATAGATCTACAACTTTTGTATTTACACTTTTTCACATAACCTAAAAACAATGGGGCCATGGTCAATTTTCATCTTCTTTCATGAATCGGCACTCTTGTATTATATAGTGCATTAACCAATGATATTTAATTAAACAGATATGTTATGAGCGCGCAATCGTGAAGACTCGAAAACGTGTCAATTGGCCTGTTTTTCCTTTATTCTGCGTCACTGCGTGTATGTGAGCTGGCTCTCCCCCGCGGCACACTTTTTTCGGTGGTTTTGTAGGTGTATAACATATCTGTTTGTTAGAATATCATTGGCATTAACTATGATCGGCACTGGTCTTTATGGTCAAGGTTGATTGGAAAAATTTGTCAGTTTCGAGTAGATTGATGTACTGGCGTCGTACTTTAACAGATCGATAAGTCAAGCTAAGCCAAGTCTAAAGCTTATTCTTCTATGCGTCATAGCGTAGACCCCATAAAGGAATAAATCGTAGAATAAATGTTCTCTATGGTTGACATAGTATGGAATTAGAAAAACCCATCCTAGACACGTGCTTCTGCACATCACTGACGTACTGCACATTGACTTGAGCTTCTGCAGGACTGACACTGACAGTCACCTTTTTACTTGACAATGACATTGACAGCTTGCTTGCAATGAACGAATCACAGAGTACATTATACGAATGAAATCCAAAATCGACTCGGAATCGAATATTGCGCGGCATGCGGCACTAAGAATTCTTTTCTAGAGTTTAATAACATATAAATATGTTAATTTTATTGCCTACTATCACTGGATTATTAAGAACTAGCTGTACTAGATGCTTTAGGTACCAAAATTATGGTAAGTTGTGAATGAAACTGGTATTTCAATTCAAATAAAAATACACTCGGTCGAAGTCTTAAGTTTTTTATCTCAACTTGGTGTGTTCTATAATATGACTAATTGTTATCCCTTAGTTGACCATTGACCCTTGTGTTTTGCAGCGACACGTAAAAGATTTTACCGCGGTACAAGTATTGTACAAAGTGACAAAAAATGGGAGATCACTTTGGATCATCGACGTCTGAAAACACCCAATGGCAAGATATTGGCAGTACACAACGAGCCCCTGGCGCGTGCTATAGCCGCCGAGTGGGATGCTCAAACGGAAGTTATAACACAGCCAACTATGCACTTGGTTTGTATTATTTGTTTTCATTTTCTAAAAGTCCTGGATGCCGCACTGCAGGACTTCTCCCTTCTGTCCTTCCATCTCTCGTTCAGAGCTGCTAATGAAGGTCCATTCATTGTTAATCAGTCAAGTAATTCCTACAATTTGCAGTCTTGTTATGTTTTCTAAGATTATAATACTTAATTGAGATTACAAAAAATCATTTAATTCAGTAGAAAATAGAATTGTTTTCCATTTTTTTCTACTGTAGGTATTATATTCAGTGTTACTCCTCTTACTAAACTTCTTGATAGATTTCAATGCAGCTATGAAATTAAAAGATTGAATATGTACACAATTATGAAAGCATCATAATCATCTGCTGTCCAAGAATTAGGTATAATTTATGCTCAGACATGAAGTTCTGGTCAGTCTAACTAACCTCTGTACAAAACAAATCTTATAAGACTTACTCACACAGCCTGCCTCATTAACTGATCACAAGCTGCTAAACTCTTACAAGAAGACCTAAAACTTGTCGAACAATGGACAAAATTATGGCGTATTAAAATAAACGAATCAAAATCTGCACACATAACATTTACGCTTCGTCGGGGAGTTTGTCCACCGGTAACACTGAATGGCACCCAAATTCCACAAACTGATGACACAAAATATCTGGGTATGCATATTGACAAAAGAGACCTGGAGGAAACACATCTTTACCAAAAGAAAACAGCTTGGCCTACTATTAAGACAGCTATATCCACTGCTTAGACACAAATCAAAACTGAATCTAGAGAACAAGCTGCTTATCTACAAATGTATACTTCAGCCAGTATGGACATACGGCATACAACTCTTGGGGACTGCCTCAAAATCAAACTTGGGAATTCTTCCAAGGTTCCAGTCCAAAGTCTTGAGGCTAACTACAAAGGCCCCCTGGTACGTTACAAACAATATCCTGCACAGAGATCTCCAAGTCACTACAATCGAAGAAGAGGCGTTTAGACAAACCAAGAGATATCAGCACAGACTAACCAAGCATCCTAACAACCTAGCAAGACTGCTTATGGCCAGGAAACCTCATGTGAGGCGATTGAAGAGAAGGATACCACAGGACACAATAACATCAAGTTAAACCAAAGAGAGGGTGCATCACTGGATGCATACCCAGCAAGTCCAACTGCGAGAAAATCCAAAGTACAGCTGATTGTCCTCAATCTAGGACAGATTGCAGTAGAAAAAGGGGTTATAAAAAAAAAAAAAAATGATTTGAATTAGTTACAATATCAACGCTTGAAAGGCAATCCTTAAAAAGCGACATTATTCCGTAAAATGAGTTATTAAAACCGGCCAAGAGCGTGTCGGGCCATGCTCAGTTTAGGGTTCCGTAGTTTCCCGTCCGTCACAATAAGTGTTCCCACTTATGAGTTTAAAGGTGGGTATCCATTATGTAAAAATGCTTGCATATACAAATATACTACAAACTTAGTCCAGACATTATTGTGTACATTTTTTGTCTTTTTTGTACAAAAACTGTTGTTTCCATCAAGTTCAAAATGATTTTCCTAGAAAGTTCTTATAAAGTTGTACTTTTCAGATTTTTTTCATATTTTCTAAACTTATGGTTCAAAAGTTGGACACATTGTTTTTTACTTTTGGAGCGATTATTTCCGAAATTATTGACATTATCAAAAAATGATTTAAGAAAACCCCTATTTATTTTTAAATACCTTTCCAACAATATATCACACGTTAGGGATGAAATTAAAAAAAAATCACTTCCTTCTTTACATATAGGGGGGCCAGTGGCGCAGGCTCCTAATAACTCGATTCCCACCGGCTTCCCTTCAGAAGTTTGGAACACAACCACTACCACTCTCTACCATAATTGAAAAATGACACAATCAGTACGTTTTTACAAGCATCACGAAACGCCTACTCGTACTCAATCAACAAAAATTTGCTGTTCAACAAAATTGCTATAAAATAACCCGCAGGCGCTATCGGCTTTTCGGCAGCTACATTTCTTTGCAAAATAAACGTCATGACGTCACTAGCCAGCCTGCCTATATTAGTACTCTGGTAAGCCGACGCAAACCGAGTTATTCATAGAGAAAGTAATAGAAAATGCGTGCGCGTGAGCGAGATGGGATAATATCGTTATCGCTCGTTGAATTTCGTATAGAATCGGATATCGTTCAATGCTTGATGACATTATTTTGTTTTGTAGGGAGCTAGGTTTTATTAAGCCGAAGATTATCGAGTTACGACAGGGGCAGAAAAAGAAAGTATGTATGTATGAACGAGATAGAATTAGTAATGGTCGATAATGTCGAATTTCAATTTTGTACACTAAATTATAGTACTTATTTGTTGACTTATTTACATCTGGGATAAAATATATTTTTTTTTTTTATATTAGGTGAAAATCCAAGATGGCGCCGACGAAAATTTTTTTCTTCATGGGTATCGTTTTCGTGGTTTTTGGGGTCGCTGATAATGAAAATGAGGTCAAAATGAGAATAGAAAAAAAAACGAAAAAAAATTAAGTCTACCTATTCTCATTTTTTTCCTCGGCTTCCCCTGACTCAATTTTCACTCTTCGCCACTGAGGGGGGCTACCCTAATAAAACATTTTTTTCCAATTTTTATTTTACCACTTTGTCCGCGTGATTGATATACATATTGGTACCAAATTTCAGCTTTCTAGTGCTAACGGTCACAGAGATTAAGCGAGGACGGACAGACATGGCGAAACTATAAGGGTTCCTAGTTGACTACGGAACCCTAAAAACCATTAGAACTGCCAGAATTTTCTGCGTCGTTCGGTCTAGGTCTCACAGTTCTACGACGAGTTTTATTGTTGCTTAGATATTGCGTGATTTCGGTCAAATCTACATTTTGTGCTTAATAAACGACCATAAAAAAGCGATTTGAAGAATATGCAGCAGTTACGACATTCTAACAATTAAGAATATGAACTTAGTCGGGTTTTCATGTATTGACTCTTTCATTTATTTTTACTTGCTAAGGCTGCAGTCTTGCAAAATTCACTCGCTGCGAATTATTTGCGCAACAAAGTATTTTTTTTTTAAACAAACGGATGAAATAACACGAAATATTATTATTGCACATAAGTAACCATAATATAAGTAATAGCTAGTTATTTTTTTTAAGTTCATTTAAGTGGATTATGTTAGGTAAATCAAGCGCTAGATACAGGTCTTTCGTGCCCAACATCATTTCGAGTTGTGTTTGCGTGCTTAGTTTATGGCAATAAAGAATTAATTTACAAATCTGTTCAGCGCATAATGACCTCAATATACTTGTCTTCAAAATGCGCTGAATAGTTTTTTCTAATTATCTTTAATTTTCTTAATTCAGAGGTCACAATTTCATCAAAATTCTCTGTTTTTATCTCTTAATAAACGGGTTGTTTCATAAAAACTATGCATCGTAAGTATGTAATAATTAAATTATTTTGATGCCAAGAGTTCAATAAAGCAAATACAAAAAAAAAATGCACCTAAATCACCTTACTCTAACAATAATAATAATCTCAAAAGACCTACAAAAAAAGAGTTTATAAACAAGAATTGCAAGGGATTTCTAGCTATTACTTATATTATGGTTACTTATGTGCAATAATAATATTTCGTGTTATTTCATCCGTTTGTTTAAAAAAAAATATACTTTGTTGCGCAAATAATTCGCAGCGAGTGAATTTTGCAAGACTCCAGCCTTAAGAAATTTTCCTTTGAAATCACATATAATAGATTTTACCTACACAAATTTACATGCATGATAATAATTACTTAGACAGTTCTTGGATAAATGTCAGTAATGAAGGGAGGTTTGGGGTAATTTTAATAAAAATCATTATATAATTTACTTTATTTTAAACTGTCAGATCTTTTCAGATCAATCGTTCTGTATCAAAATTCTAAACTAAGTAAGTTTACCTATTTTTACATGTTACTGCACACACTACAGGGACGATTTAAAATCTAAATCGTATTGTATTGTATAATTGTATAACGGGCTGGTGTTAATGAAGTGTACAGTAAACATTATCTAAATTTTAGATAATTTTACCTGTTCATCAAATCAGGTAAATTTTATCTAATCGACACAAACCGCTGTTTATAAAAGTGTCAGGTGTCTTATTTTGACACTTTGGATAGCTATAAAAAAATGATTTCTACGAGTGTTAACATAATTTTAATCAAACAATTTTTTAAATTTGTATGTTTTTTTTTTAACTTTAAATCACCCTCCTGGAATGTTTGTTCAATGTCGCTTAATGAGGGTTGCCTTTCAACATCCCCACGAAACCTGATCATAGTCCCTGCTATGTTTTGGTTCCGTAGAATATTATTATGTACATCTACACTAATATTATAAAGAGGAAAGATTTGTATTTTTGTGTGTGTGTGTATGTTTGTAATGAATAAACTCAAAAACTACTGCGCCGATTTCAAAAAATCTCACAATCTTCACGATTAGAAAGCTACATTCACCCTGAGTAACATAGGCTATATTTTATCCCCGTACTCCCACGGGAACGGGAACTACGCGGGTGAAACCGCGTGACGTCCGCTAGTTTTAACCCTTAACCACCTGACGTCGGTCTCAGAGACTCGTGCGATTTTATTTTCAAAATAAATCTGTTGCTATGCGCGTGGTGCAACCGTGCGTCCTGTTACTTTTTCCCCTCCCCCGTCAGTACGCGCCACGTGCTCGGCAGCTCCTGACGTGCGCGCAGTTGTGAATTATAGGTAATTATATTTTGTGTGCGGTCTGAGTGACCGTCGTCAGGTTGTTATGTTATTTTTACTACATAGTATTTATTTTATTGTAGGCTCATAATGGCTGAAGCAAATATATTACGATGGCTAGAGGATTCTGATTCAGACTCTGAAAACCATCTCAGTGTACCAGAACTTCCAAATGAAGATTGCAGTGACGTGGAAGATGTTTCAGTAGCCCACGTTATTGATGGAAGAAAGAAGACTTTGAAAGAAGGAAAAAGGAAGACTTGTTCAACATGCGACCCTAAGAAGAAGCGTAAAACAGCTTATATGTGTTTCGTATGTAAAAATCCAATTTGCATTGAATGTAGCCAAAAAATGTGCCTTGATTGTCGCCGCAACTTGTAAAACTTTATATTTTGTAATTTTATGATAATTGTGCCTTGATTAAGCCAAAAATAATTTTAAACTTAAGATAATATGTTCGACTGATAGTAAATAGGTTTATTATAATATGTAGTAATTAAAATTCCTATTCAGATCTCATATATCCAAAGTTCCTTCTTTTTTCTAAAATTTCATATGTTTATTTTATGTGTTGATTTAGTATAAGTAAATAAAGACTTCTCATTGTTTAAAAACTTAAAACTAATAAAAAATATAATAAAAATATATATTTGACTTTCATTTAAAATAATATATAAATAAAAAATAATTAAACATAGTAAATACGCAAGCGGTCTCTATGACCGACGTCAGGTGGTAGTGTAACTGAAAAACACGTCAGGTGGCTAAGGGTTAAATAAAATTGTAGGTACAGTACGATTCAAACTTAATGGCGGCTCGGAAGTTAGCTGCTAGTGCAGGTACACGCATGTACAGTCAAGTCGAAAATCATTATGCTCGTTTAATTATTCTGAAAGTTGTGTGAATGTTTAGTGCTGTATAGTAAGTATTAATTTGTTAGTTTTTCAAGTACAGGGAGGGTTCAAGGAAAAATAAAATAGGTTTAATGAAAAATATAAGAAATAATGGTGTCGATTCTGTTGTGCACAAACTAAACTTAATTTAGGCTATTGCTATCTTTTACAGACAGTGCGAGAAAAGGACTGCTATAGCTATGAACTAAGTTAGAGATGTCAAACTAGTTTATGCCTTGCGCTTCACCGTGTTTTTAGTCGACATGTTTTTGCGTACACCCTTCATTTGTATGGAAATATTAGTTCCAATTAAATTGACGGCTCTAAATTACGTCAGTCTCTTTCTCGTTTTATTAGAGAGAAAAAGATAGCAATAGCCTAAATTAAGTTTACAACAGAATCGACACCATTGTATTTTAAATTTATTTTATGACAACAAACAACGAACGGAACATAAACAAAAAAAAAACAACAACAAAACAGTTAACAAACAACAACAAATTATTATGAGCTCGATTCTACGTAAGCTGAAATTCGCGCGTGTCTGCAGCTTAGGGACATAACTCACACACTCAAGCGAAGACGCGTAGGGCGAGTGCGGATGAGAGAGAGAGCGTACAGCGGCACGTCTCTCTACGTCCCAGTTGTTCATAATAATGACGAGTACAATGCGGCCTAGCGCATAGCAGAAGCAGAGATACTATAGTTATTTATGCAACTGTTGTATAATGAGGGGTATTAAAACACGAATGTGGGTTTATCACACGAGGCGAAGCCGAGTGTGATAATAGTATCACATGAGTGTTTTAATACCTAATTATGTACAGTTGCATACAAGACTTTATCTACATCCATGATATGAATCCTCCATAAAAGGTTCTGAAACCATAGGGTGTTGCAGTGTTCTAAGAAGTCTATGTAAATTCATGGAAAGTTTGATTGCTTGTATTTAATACAAACAAACCGTGTATAAGAAGTTATATAATTATTTACATTTTGGATTGTTCAATAATATCAAAATTCACAAAGCTTGTATCACTCATTTTTGTAAACAACAAAGTACATAATGCAATACTAATATCCAAATGTCGAACAAAAATGGCGGGATACGACGTGAATTCGAATTAACCTATAAGTTTTTTTTTTTAATTACGGCGCTGTGGTAGTGAATCGCACGTGCTAGACGTTCGATTCACTACCACATTCGATGTTCTTTTTTTAAAACGAGTTGCATAATGAAATTCAGTACAACATTATAACACCCGTTTGGGTGTTATAATGGTTATTATGACACTGGCTGTTTTAATGTTGGCCATAAGCTAACTGTTTCAGATACCTTTATAGAGGATTTATAGCATGGGTGTAGATAAAGTAATTATTTCTTTTGTTTTTAGACTGCACTATGCAACACTGCTTTGGACAATCCAGCAAAACTGACTTCACATGATATTGCTATTTATTTTCTGGAGTACTTCTCTACAGATACTCTACTTTTTTATTCTGAGGTAAGTACATAGACACATTAATTAATATTTTTATAAAATCTTTATCATCAACCTGTAGCTGCCATGCTATCTAGTATCTAGCTTGGTTGTGTCGTTTACTGGGTTTTTGGTCCATATAAACTAGCCCTTCTCCTTAAAGGGCTCCCCTATAGCGCCACTTTAGTAAAAAAATCAGAACTCGTTAAATACACAATTAATATAAAATCTGATAGACAAAATCAATGCTTTAGAGTTCTAGATTATTGACGTCTATTTAATTCATTAAAATATACTTCACTGTAGTTACAGTTAGAAAAATTGCTAAAAACGGCCGTTTTTTTTCCATTTTGTATCTGTAACGACAGCGAGCTATGTTTCAATGAGTTATGCAGACTTAAATCATTTAGAAGACCAAAAGATTGATTTTGTCTATCAGATTTTATATTAATTGTGTATTTAACGAGTTCTGATTTTTTTACTAAAGTGGCGCTAGTGTGCTTAAGTTTTGCTGTTGAGTGTTAATGGTGTTGATTCTGTTGTGCACAAACTAAACGTAATTTAGGCTATTGCTATCTTTTCTCTCTAATAAAACGAGAAAGAGACGGACGTAATTTAGAGCTGTCAAATTTAGTTGGAACTAAGAATTCCACACAAATGAAGGGTACACGTAAAAACATGTCGACTAAAAACACGGTGAAGCGCAAGGCATAAACTAGTTTAACATCTCTAACTTAGTTCATAGCTATAGCCGTGATAGCCGTCCTTTTCTCGCACTGCCTTTTAGTAAAAGATAGCAATAGCCTAAATGAAGTTTAGTTTGTGCACAACAGAATCGACACCAATGAGTATTAAAAATATTGTTTGGTGCTATGGAAGCTTCAGTGTGCGAGTACTGCTCGTACTTGGCCGGTTTGTTTTTGTTTTGTCTTAAGGAATAATTTCAACAATATGATTATTAACATGTTTTTGTTTACTTAGGAAAACGAAGAGCTGAGGATCCTACAAGAAAATGAATGGGGCCCTATATTAGAATGGTTCCAGAAGAGGTTTAATGTAGTTCAAGAGATAGCCAAAGGCCTAGAACCACCTCCTGTAACTGCCAACACTAGAGCAGTTTTAGCGAGATATTTTTTGTCGTATGACTTTCCTGCACTAAGTGGTATGTAATGATCACTTAACTTTGCTTATGATAGAAATAAAAATCTTGTGTAACTGATACAAATTTACGACTCACGAATAGCACATAGTCACCAGGAATTCGATACAGATTTTCAGCCCTTAAAATGATTACTAGGTCTAAATTAGGCTAAGTACTTTTATTTTAGCCGTGCAAAAAAAAACCCTTCAAAATTGGTAACGAAATCCGATTCGAAAAGGGAATAATAATTTCACGCGAACGAAGGTCGCGGACAAGTGATATGTAGTAGCGAACAACTATAATACGCGAGACGACAAAAAAAAATCTAATTAGTCCGTCAGATAGATTTCCAAAAAATATTGGACACATATTTTTTCTTTTGTTACGTATTTCAATATTGACGAAGATATGACGCTTTTGAAATTCTCAATACGTCACGCCTAGGTATAATTTTTAGCTAGTTCTGACGTCACGAGCCCCGAGTTTTGATGCGTTTTCTCTTTGTCAATATTTATTGATTTACAAAAACAAAAAAATGTGTCCATTATTTTCCAATACTCTAACTGAAGGACTAAATAGATTTGCAATTTTTTGATACTGTCGTCATGATATTTTTTTATTTATTTTATAAGACCAACGCAGTTTTTTGAATTGCGATTGGATGAAGACAGATGCAGTGCGCAAGCAGTATAGGCGCTAAATTTCATTACGTAAAATGCTTTTGTTGATTTTTAAACAGCAATGACATTTGGGGTGGATGCTCTGAAATCTCCACTACTAATGTTGGCCTGCGTGGAGCGACGCCTGGAACCAAAGCAGGCTGTTTTATTGGCACGCCTCGAGGAAGAATACCAGGTTAGTAAATCAATCCATTAAGGGGACTACAGGAGCGAAACGCGAGTTTTATAATGCAAAAAAGAATAATTATGATTCACTGCAATAAACAAAACCAGAAAAATATATGATATTTTTCAGGATTTATGCTAGTATGATAGAGTTTTGAAAACATAATACAACTAATTTTACTCGATAAAAAAAATTTCACGAGCTTTTCTCTAAAAATTTAATTGACAGATAGAAATTAAAGTAAAAATCCTATACATAATATTATGTAATCTTCAACCCGCGGAACCTTTCATTGTGCGTGTTCCGACCCGCACCAGGCCGATTATTTTTGCATTGGTTAAAAAATATAGTATTTCACATTTTAGTTGTATCCACACATACATATTTGTGTACAGTACGCACGAGAACACAATCTACAGGATGTAGCGTAATTAATCTATATCTATACATATAATAAAACAGTAGAAAAACTGTGTCTGTACATTGAATATATTAAAAAATAAATAATTGAGGGGGGTTTAGAAACAGTAATAGAGCACGAATCCAAAAAAAAAAGTCTGTCTGTTTGTCTGTTTGTCTGTTTGTCTGTTTGTTTGTACACGCTAATCTTCGGAACTGCTGGACGGATTTGAATGATTTTTTTGTTGTTGTATAGGTATTAAGTCTGGGCAAGATATAGGCTATAATTTATCTTGGAAACTTGAACACCTGATGCAGAACCACAACAGACCAGCTGAACTATAAGAGATACAAAAATGGTACCGTAGCAAAAATTGTTCCACGTGATGGGCATTTTCTGCTGAGAGAATAAATTTGAAGATCTGGAACACCTGATGTGGAACTCCAAGAGCCCAGCTACACTTACATATATATAGGAATGACGTTTTAGCAAAAGTTGTTCAATCTGATGAGCACTCTCTGTTGACTTATAAAAATCGAAGATCTGGAACACCTGTTGTAGAACTCCGAGGGCCCAGCTACACCATAACACATATAGGAATGACGTCTTAGCAAAAGTTGTTCGGTCTGGTGGGCATTTCCTGTTGACTTTTATCTTGGAAACAAACACCTGATGCAGAACCGCAACAGACCAGCTGAACTATAAGAGATACAAAAATGGTACCATAGCAAAAATTGTTCCACGTAATGGGGATTTTCTGCTGAGAGAATAAATTTGAAGATCTGGAACACCTGATGTGGAACTCCAAGAGCCCAGCTACACTATAACATATATATAGGAATGAAATTTTAGCAAAAGTTGTTCATTTTGATGAGCACTCTCTGTTGATTTATAAAAATCGAAGATCTGGAACACCTGTTGTGGAACTCCGAGAGCCCAGCTACACCATAACACATATTGGAATGACGTCTTAGCAAAAGTTGTTCGGTCTGATGGGCATTTCCTATTGAGTTTTATGTTGGAAAAAACATAAACACCTGATGCAGAACCGCAACAGACCAGCTAAACTATAAGAGATACAAAAATGGTACCATAGCAAAAATTGTTCCACGTGATGGGCATTTTCTGCTGAGAGAATAAATTTGAAGATCTGGAACACCTGTTGTGGAACTCCAAGAGCCCAGCTACACCATAACACATAGGAATGACGTCTCAGCATGTTTTTAGTCTGATGGGCATTTCCTGTCGACTTATAAAAATATTTAGTCTGATGGGCATTTCCTGTTGACTTACAAAAATGAAAGATCTGGAACGTCTCGAATCGTCTCGCGCATCCCGTTGTATTCCCGTCCCCGGGCTCTTAAAATTCGACATCAGACGTTTCAGGTCTTCGATTTTGACGACCCCGTTGTCGCTGGCATAAGCAACAGGATCCGCGTACGAAGTCGCGGGCAGAAGCTAGTACATATAATAAAACAGTAGAAAAACTGTGTCTGTACATTGAATATATTAAAAAAGAAATAATTGAAGGGGGTTTAGAAACAGTAATAGAGCACGAATCCAAAAAAAAAGTTCTGTCTGTTTGTCTGTTTGTTTGTACACGCTAATCTTCGGAACTACTGGACGGATTTGAATGATTTTTTTGTTGTTGTATAGGTATTAAGTCTGGGCAAGATATAGGCTATAATTTATCTTGGAAACTTGAACACCTGATGCAGACCCACAACAGACCAGCTGAACTATAAGAGATACAAAAATGGTACCATAGCAAAAATTGTTCCACGTGATCGGCATTTTCTGCTGAGAGAATAAATTTGAAGATCTGGAACACCTGATGTGGAACTCCAAGAGCCCAGCTACACTAACATATATATAGGAATGACGTATTAGCAAAAGTTGTTCAATCTGATGAGCACTCTCTGTTGACTTATAAAAATCGAAGATCTGGAACACCTGTTGTGGAACTCCGAGAGCCCAGCTACACTAACATATATATAGGAATGACGTTTTAGCAAAAGTTGATGTTCAATCTGATGAGCACTCTTTGTTGATTTATAAAAATTGAAGATCTGGAACACCTGTTGTGGAACTCCGAGAGCCCAGCTACACCATAACACATATAGGAATGACGTCCTAGCAAAAGTTGTTTGGTCTGATGGGCATTTCCTGTTGACTTATAAAAACTGAATATCAGAAACATCTGATGTGGAAATCAAAGCTATCACTAATTTCAATATATAATAATTATATAAAATAACATAAGCTGGGAGTACCTCCACGCGGTGAAGGTGGTAACAGTTTAGGACTGATTTTCGATGACTATGGTTGAAAATTTGACTCTACTGGCCAAAACTCCCTTTTATTTTTTTATTTATCGAATAAATATGCCTACCGGCTTATGTTATTTTAGTGTTTATTTTCCTTTTCCATTTATCTTCGTGGCACGGTAGCCTACCCGGTAACGCAGCGGAGCAGTCACTTAGATTATAATAAAACTATAACCATGCCTAGAAAGAGGTCAAATCTTTCCCAATGTTCCAAAGGACCTAAAAGATTGAGGATCATAAGATACCAAGAATCTACCGAAGAGCGTCAGGAGAGACTGGATGCTGTTCGAGAACATCAGGCTTCAACTCGCTCCGTGGAAACCTCTTCGGATCGCGAAGCACGCCTGCGTTCTCAGCGTATTTACGCATCTACATCCAGGTCTCTAGAGACCAGTGAAGAATATGATAAGCAACTGACCGCTGATCGTGAACGTCTGCATTGTCTCGCGAGTTGGAGACGTTCACGGAAAGAGAATTATACGCTTGAATTCTTAGCATATCTACACATCGACTTCTAGGTATCTAGAGACAAGTGGGGAACGTGATGCGCGACTGACTGCTGATCGTAAATGTCACGCATTGTCTTGCGAGTCGGACACGTTCACGGATAGAGACTTGCGCTTCGACATCAGACGTATCAGATCTTCGATTTTGACGACCCCGTTGTCGCTGGCATAAGCAACAGGTTCCGCGTACGAAGTCGCGGGCAGAAGCTAGTGGATAATAAATTAACACAATATAAAAATTGTCAAACTCCAGTGTCGACTCATTTGTCGTTAATTTGATCAATGAACAACTAGGATCTCAATGACGCTAAAAGGATTAGTGAAAGAAAACAACTAATATTTGTTTTAAAAGCATTTATTTAAAAACAATTAAGTACACAAAATGCTCGAAACGGGCACCACCATCGACTCCGGGGTTTAACATTTTTTTATAATAGGGTTTGGGTTCCCCCACCCGCAGACACAGGAATAATCCTGTATCTGCGGGTGGGGGAACCCAAACCATTAAATAACGCTACACCCTGTATACTATAAACACAAAGCAACTTTTAAAAGTGATTTTCTCCTACTGTATTGATTATCGTTTTCCGTTTGCACGAGCATAGTACACAGACTTGTCATACTATTTACGAGAAAATCGTTTTTTATTTTGCTAAGTAAATACATCTTAATGCACACTGCACGTGACTGTACCACTACAACTATTTCCCCACTAGGCTTGCTAATTGTCTAGATCAAAGACCTGACATGACCCTTGCATCCAAGTTCCCGAATTCTCCATCACAAAATAACTTTTCAGACCTCCACGTTTCACCCCAGTTAGCTAGTTCTTCTATGACAGCCCCGCTCGAATCGATGGTCATGTACGATGTTGATGACGCCGAAATTGAAGGCATTATCTTATCTCTCGAAATCTTTCGTAGCTACTTATCGGGGCGTAAACAGGTTGTGAAGGTCGGACCATATAATAAGTGATGAAGAAAATTTGATTTATGGAGTCCCTCAGGGCAGTGTCCTAGGACCAACCCTCTTCCTCATATATGTTAATGAGCTGTGTCAGTTATCTCTTCCGAACACAAAAATCATTACATACGCGGATACACACAGCTCTCATAACCCATGGCAAGGACTGGTCAGAAACTCGTGAAAAGGCAGAATTGGCACTGAGCATGGTTATGAGGTGGTTAACCTCGATCCTGCTCACGCTCAATATCTCTAAGACTAAGTTCATCCCCTTCACCCCAAGTATTCTTAGCCAACCGCCTTTGTCGTTTGAGATAAGGTCCCATGTGTGTACTAACCCAGTCGCCAACACCTGTAACTGTGCCCAAATAGAACGGTCTGATAGCATAAAATACCTTGGAGTTATATTGGACAATCTTTTGACATGGAAAAACAGATTAATTCAGTTGTGGTTCGAGTTAGAAGATTGATCTACTTATTTAAAAAACTTTGAGCGGCTGCTGATTTCCAATGCCTTAAAATGGTCTACTTTGCCCTCGCTCAATCAGTACTCGGTTACTGCATAACCACGTGGGGGGGAACGCACAAGACAACCATGCTGCGGCTAGAGAGGGCTCAGAGAGCAGTTTTGAAAGTACTAGCTAAGAAACCTATTAGATTTCCCACATCTGAGCTTTACTCACTTTGTGAGGTCCTCTGTGAGACAATTGTTCGTGCTGCAAACAGTTCTTAGGAAGCACCTACTTCTCCCTTACGAACCTCAGTCCCTTACAAAGAAGCGTCGTGCCGACAGAGTCTGTAAGACTGAACGCTGCAGGTTAGCGATGGTCAGTCGCCACTTCACTCACACCAGCTCCAAACTTTATAATGCCATAAATATAAAAATTAAAATATACCCTATGACTAGGAATGAACTGAAGAGAAATGTGACCCACTGGCTTAAGTGCTTGTCCTATGATGAGACTGAGCAACTTATGGTGTCATAAACGCGGTAGAAACACAAACACACACACACACACACAAATACACACCTCATCCCCACCTCCACTCTATACAACATAGTGTTCTTTATATGTTTTCTTTTTTTGTTCTATTTTTAATTTATTTTGTCATCCTCAATTTAACTTCTTTTAGGTTAATCTGGAACAATGTCTATGATTGTATGTAGGTATTTTGAATTGGGCGTTGATAGCTGCGCCACAGTACTTTACTTTTGTAGTTATCTTCGTTTTTCCTGTGTACTCTGTAAACTTAAGTTGTTCCAAATAAACTTTATTATTATGATATTATTTGCTATGTGAATATTATAACATCATCATTCAACATAGTTGACGTTAAAGACACAATTATTTTTATTTGTTTATATGAATGACTAGCGGACGTCCCGCGGTTTCACCCGCGTAGTTCCCGTTCCCGTAGGAGTACGGGGATAAAATATAGCCTATGTTACTCGTGGATAATGTAGCTTTCGAATGGTGAAAGAATTTTTTAAATCGGTCCAGTAGTTTTTGAGCCTATTAATTAAATAATAAATAAATAAAAATAGCTTTATTGATTCCTTACACTGTATGTACATCTATCAATTATTTACATTAATTGTTATTGGTTATTCAATTTATTGAATTATCAATTTACATTAAATTAGATTATTTTATTCCATCATGCTTTACAATAAATATAATTTCTTACTATTTTGTTAATTATTAAAATAACATAATTTCTTCGTGCAAATTTTTTTTTTTTTTTTTTCTTCTTAACAAAAAAACATTATTTTATAAGAATTTCATCATGCTAATTTTAATGTAATTTATCATTATTAACAATTGACATTATTTAATAAGATTCATCATTCAAAATTATTGACATTATTTAATAAGATTCATCATTCAAAATTATTATAGTATTATATTATTTATTATCATGAATACTATTTTAATACTATTATTCATTTAAATGTAAGGACCGCCTATAGCGGTAAAAGCCTCCTCCATTATTTTCCATCTCGCTCTGTCTCTGGCCAGCCTGCTCCATATTTTTCCTGCTACTTTGGCTATGTCATCGTTCCACCTCTTGCATGGTCTACCTCGGCGGCGTTTTTTGTTGATCGGGTACCAGTTTGTGGTTATTTTTGTCCATCTCTCGTCACTCATTCTTTGGATGTGTCCTGCCCATTTCCATTTTAGCTTAAGAGCTTGTTTAACTACGTCCTTGGCTTTGGTCTTCTCTCTAATTAATGTGTGTTTAACTTTATCCCTTAGTTTTATTCCCATGTAGCTCCTTTCTATAGCTCTTTGACAAACTCTTATCTTTTCTAACGATTCTTTTGTTAAAGACCACGTTTGGCATGCATATGTGAGGCACCGCATTAAGCAGGTTTCCATAGCTTTTGTTTTTATTTTTGCAGGCAGTTCACTTTTAAATATTTCTTTCATGGACCAATATTTGTTCCAGGTGTTCTTTATTCTACGTATTATTTCTTTTTTTGAACAGTCTTTTATAGAAATTAAGTGTCCCAAATAAACATACTCGTTAACCCATTCTAAGGTTTCCCCGTTCAAAGTTAAAGTTGTTTCTTCTCTATTTGTCATAACTTTTGTTTTGCTTTGGTTCACTTCAAGCCCTACGGTCTTGCTTTGTTCATTCAATGTTCGTAGCATATATTGTAGCTCTTCGGGGTCTTCAGATAATAACACCAGATCATCAGCAAATCTAAGGTGTGATAGGTACTGTCCATGTAATTTGAGGCCAACTCTATTCCAGTCCAGTGATCTAAATATTTGTTCTAAGACTGCTATGAATATCTTGGGTGAAAGTGGGTCACCTTGTCGCACACCACGTTGTATATTAAAGACTGGTCCGTAAGATTCAAGTTTGATTCTTGCTTTACTATTCCTGTATATTTCTCTGATTATATTTAGGTATTCTGCATTCAATCCTTGCTCCGCCAGCGCCTTCCACATCGAGTTGTGCGAAATAGAGTCGAACGCCTTTGAATAGTCGATAAAGCTAATGTAGAGTGGCTTATCATATTCGTTGTATTTTTCAATAATCATCTTGAGAGTGTGTATGTGGTCCACTGTAGATCGATTTTTCATAAACCCTGCTTGTTCTACCGCTTGATTATCGTCTATTTTTCTGGTTATACGGCGTAGTAGAGTTGAAGAAAATACTTTATAGAGACATGGCATAAGACTTATGGGCCGGTAGTTCGATATTTGCGTTGGGTCTCCTTTTTTGTAAAGAAGGATAATGTCTGTACATGCCCATTGACTAGGAAGTTTGTTTTCCATTAAGATTTGATTAAACAAAGTCGTGAGCGGCTTAATTAAGTTGTCTTTGCCTGCTTTTATGAATTCATTCTTTATTCCATCTGATCCGGGGCTTTTTTCTAATTTTAATTTATCTATTGAAAGCTCTATTTCATTTTCATTAAAAAATGGAACAGGATCATAATTAAATGGCATGTATGTGCTATCTTCTGTGTTGTTATTAGAATATAGAGTTTCATAGAATTGAGTAGCTATTTCCAGTAAGTCTTGTCTGTTAGTGACCTTCATTCCAGAAGTATTTTGCAGTTGAGTCATAAGTTGTCTTGAATTATTTAGCTTCTTGTAGGCTTTTTTTATTGCTCCAGAGTTATTTATATATTCTTCTATCGTAGTTAGTCTATAAGTTCGAATATTCAGAGTTATCTTTTTATTTATAATTCGATATAATTTGCTTAAATATTGTTTTTCTGATCTTGTTTTGTGTTCCTTGTTTTTGAGGGTATGTCTCTTGTCTATGAGTTCTTCGACCTCTTCTGTTATGATTAAATGTTTTTTTAGGGTTTTTCTTGCCAACATTGAGTTTTCAGTGCAGTTTATTATTGACTTTTCTAGAATATCATACTGTTCTTGAACTGACATAGTTGAGTCTGGTGATGGTCTATCAGATAGATGAGATTGGAATTTATTGTAATCCACATTTTGAATTTTGTTTTTAAATTGTGTTCGCCGTTTTCCTTTTTCTAGGTTTAAGGTTATTCTCACTAGGCGGTGGTCACTTGGATGTTTAAAGTTGCTCAGTACACTGATATTATCTAACGATGAATTTGGAATGGTTGTAGCAATGTAATCTATTTCATTTCTAGTTTTGCCATCCGGCGATTTCCACGTCCACCTCAATTTTGAGGATTTTTTGAACATAGTATTTACTATCTTTAGTTTGTACTGAAAGCAAAACTCTACAAACATTTCTCCTCTTTTGTTTCTGTTTCCGTAACCATGCTCACCCATTATAAGCTTTTCGTCTGGCATTGGATTTCCAATTTTTGCGTTTAAATCACCCATGAATATTATATTTTTTGTGCTGTTATCCATAGCTTTTTTGAGATAGTCGTAAAATGTTTGCATATCTTTATCATCAGCGCTTTCCGTGGGCGCATAAACTTGAATGATTGTATAAAGTTTGTTTTGTATTTTTACGTGAATAAGGGCAACTCTGTCCGAAAATCCGATGAAGTTCTCTACCACTACATCATTTTGTTTTCTAATAAGAAATCCAATTCCTTTCACTCCTTTTGTTTCTCCGAAATAGTATAGCGTGTAGTAATGTCTGTCCTCTATTATGTATCCTGAGCGTCGTACTTCTGAAATTCCTAGTATGTCCCATTTTATATCTGATAGAGCATGTTCAAGTTCTATGATTCTTGATTCGCTTGTTAATGATCGTACATTGAAAGTCGCTATATAGCATTTGTTTAGTTTTGGAGGGTTGCAGTCTACTGCCCCCGCGGTGACCGGCCGTTCTGGGGGAGATGTACGTGGGAGGGGCGTCTGTGGTTGCTAGATTTCTTCTGTATCTACTGTATCATTAGAGTTGTTTTTGTTTATATAAGACAATAAGGTGTTTTGTGCATAGTACTTGGGCCTACCATTTTCATTTTGTGAGGTAGATTTCGTAGTTCTGATTTTTTTTGTCTCTCTATTTTTGTTGTTTGTAATTTCTTCAGGGTTGGTATCTGAAGTCTCTGGAGATTGTGACATATTTCTCTTGTTTCCATATTTTCGGTTTCCCGTTTCCTTGTTATTGACAATAATTAGGCGGTCGTATTTGATTATTGCCTTATTTCCTTTTTCCTTTTCTTCTTTCATTCTTAACTTTAATTGTTTTCTTTTTTCTATCACATCTTTTGGAAAGTCTTCTTGGATATAGTAGGGAGTATTCTCAGCCTATTCATTACAAACAAACAAAGTTTTCCTCTTTATAATATTAGTATAGATTAAAAACCAAGTTGTAGCTACTAAGTAACATTTTAAACGATACATAATCGGTTATTAAGAAGTAAACATAAAAACGAGACAACATACTTACTATTGAAGCTAACTAACTAATGAACTCTTCAGTCAAAATCAAAACCTAAAAAAAGAATAAAAAGACTCGCCGAATGCATCGCTTCTTTTTTGAAGTGGGCGAAAAATGCAGCCTTATTAAAATTAATGGCTGCATTTTTTAGTTTTCGGCGGCCATTCATACATTCACGCCTGTATTTCCCGAATTTAAGGGTACGGTGAGCATTTTGTCATCAACCGTGCACACGTGTGTGAGTTGCGTTGCGTCCAACAAGACGCATGAATAAAACAAACAACATTTATTTAGCGATAAAACTAAAATGAGTATTACCATAGCTGGTGTCGTCGGGGTGAAAAGTATACCTATGTAAATGAAATACAAAAATCATGTTGAAATATTTTCCAAGTGCGCGTCATCTTGCGCGTGAATACTCAGTGCTTCAATCTCGAGACACAAATTATAATTTAAATCTTTGTTCCAGTTAAGGCAGTGG
Source organism: Xestia xanthographa (assembly GCA_905147715.2). Lineage (NCBI taxonomy): Eukaryota > Metazoa > Arthropoda > Insecta > Lepidoptera > Noctuidae > Xestia > Xestia xanthographa. The sequence goes on from LR990655.1 coordinate 10,265,473, forward strand.
GGGCGCGTCGAGTGGGCTCACGAGTTAAATCAAGCGGAGCTAACCGCGCGAGTGTCCGCCTCATTGTTAGTCATCCACAGCTCTGTCGAAAAACACTCCGCGAAAGCAAAAGCGGCGCCTGAAGAAATAAGCCAATAAATACCGTAGACCACATTCGGGTACCAGTTTTATTTTAGTTAAATAAATATAATTAAACAATCGTCCTTAGTTAGTTATTATTATTGTATCTATTTCCATATACATATACGACGGAAAGAGAAATTAAATGATTGAAAATTATTTTAAAATTCTTTCTATAATACATTAATACCGTACCGTACCGTAGTCTGATAGGCACTTATACTTATATATTCAGTATTTTGGTGAACCCTTGTCTACTTATAAAACATCCAATCCATATTATTTGCGTCGATCTTTAGCTAATACATATTATTAGTAAAATCGATTTTCGTGACTAACCGCGTTGTTCTTCTATACTACGGAACAGATTTTGACACAGTTTTCACCATCTCTTACCTATGGCCCAGGGTTTTTAGGAAGATTGTGAACCCTATCTTATCTTCCTGAAAGGTACATTCTAAACCCAACAAAAATATAAATTTTACGTCGGTAATTTAAAAAAAATCTGCTGTTCCCATATTGTTCTCTGTATTTTAATAACCGACTAAAAAATTCTATGCGGGAGTTCAAAATGACGTAGGTACTGAATAATATGTGATATGTATAACCATTTTATCGTCGATTTTTTTTGCTTTACTCTACTCTTCTCCTTAAAGGTATTGTGTAGGTACCTAGGCACGGTACGTGGGTAGTAGAACAAATTGTACATTTACACGTAGGAACCTATATCTTACCGGTGATGATTGATGACACATGATATAATTTGATATAGGTCACCATCTGTATTGATTTGACCTATTCATCAAATGAGATCACAATAAAATAGTTTCAATAAGAATATAGATCTAATCAAATTATGCCAGGAAGTTCACATTTAAAAGAAGTGAGGTCGGAGCACCTTAGTGTAAGAATGAAATGAAAATAGCAAAAACGAAGTCGCGAAGTTCCTCTAAATATAGCTGGGCGGGCGGAGCGCGGCGCAGTCGCAGCTAATCGCCAGTGCCCGCGCGCGACCTCGCTTTGTTCACAATCACGAACAGAGAGCGACCGCTGTTTATCCGTTTAGTCCACAAATCAACGTTCGGTTTCAATAGCTGATAGTCCACGAAGATATGTACATAGAAGAAGATTTTCACTGATGTCTACCAAGTGTTACTATGGATATCTACCGGAATAAAATCATTACGTGAATAACTGATCAAGAAGTCTACGTTTTGCTTAAGAAAATGCAGAAATGAGGTTAATATGTTCTAGTTTGCAGCAGACACGAAACTTGTGAACCTAATTTGATTCACTACTATCGTAAGTACCCATTATATCTATTGGTGTTGATGCATAGTTAACCTATTTTGCAGTGTCGTACAATAGACAGGCTATACTTAGTCAACAAATTCCTGAAGATAATCTGAGTTGTCCTGAAAATATAAAATAAATGCATTCCAACTTCCTTTATTTCGTAAGTTTCTTAGCTGTTTTTTTTGTGAATTAGGTAAGAAAACAAAAAATAAATTATATGGGATTTCAAGCACATGCATAAAGACCTGTATAAGATTTCATCTCTGAAGAAATGCTGAATTATGTAAACAAATAAATTAACAAGAATCTGCTTAGTAAAATATTAACTTTAGTTGTTTTATGTGTCCAACTGTAGACAGCCGATGAATACCTAATCAAATAATTTAGCACGTTAGGCGTGCTAAATTATTTGATTATTCATCGGGCAACTTCTTAGCGAGCCTTAGATGATATTTTTAAGACGATGCAATACACAGTACGAGTATCTACTTATTGTATTTAGATTATTATGTTTTATTAATAAACATTTCAATGCCTTTGCTCTTTAAACTTTAAAGGATGTAAACAGACCCTTAACGAAGCCGAAAGGTTATTGCATTTTTTTTTGTTCTGGGCCATACCTGGGAACCTTCTAGTTACGGAGATATTGGGGGTCAAAGTTCCAACATTTTCACAATTTTTTTTTTTAACTAGCTTTTATTTAAGGTCATCACTTTACTTTAAATACCCCAACAGCACAATGTTTTGAGTGCGTTATATTGAGTTTTACCGTAAAAAGTGATTGTTCACCCCAAAAAAAAATCGTTTCCCAGCAATTATTTTTGCGTTAGGCATTCTGTACATGAAACTAAGTAAAGTTTGATTTAGGTACCTACAGAATGCTTGGTTGACGGCTTCGTGAAGAGTCCCTTTGCACCCTGTACCTATAACCCATTTAGCGGATACGACACGCCCTTCACTCGAAAATGAAGGGAGTGTCGCAAAGATTCTCCTGATATCTAATTTAGAAAAACTGGTATACAAACAAAATATACAATTATCTACTACAACGCCGTTTCAAAGGGGACGAAGCGTTTATTTTCGATTACCTTTCATTTCAGGGGTGATGAACAACGACGTAGAGGTAGAGGCCCGCCCTCGTCCACTGTCAACGGGCTTGTGGACATTGTTCTCGTGGCTCCGTCGCGACGACCGCTCCGTTTCCAGTGAGAGCCTCTCCAGCGCCGGCTCGGACAGGACGGTTGCGAGCTTCGCGTTCCTGACGCCAGCGCGCTACCAACCTGCGAGAGGACCAATAGTAGTGCCACCGCCGGGTCCTCCCACAGACTCCTACAAAAAAAGAGTGCATGATAGAAATCTAAGACGTCATCACGACCGTGATATAACGCTTCATCGCAAATACGGTTTATTCAAGAGTGAAGGAACTTGCGGTTACGACGCTTTCAGTTTACCGCCAGTTCGAAGAATAAGCGCCGACTCTGGTGGTAGATGGGATCGTGACAGGAGGGCCACAAGTGAGTGTTATCCACGTCGGTTAGCACACGTTCCTGGTAAACGCCGCGCGCCTCTGCCCCCTGTATGTGCTGCGGGCACATCTGCATCTCTACCACGCCGTTATACAAGAAAACGACCTGCACCACAACCACCTGTAAGGCTATTGGACAAGCACAAAGCAGTCTTGAATAACGTCGAAGTAAACATAAGTTATAGTTCTGCTCAAATGAGTTCTAACGCTTATCAAGATAAATCCAAAACAAGAAATAACGATGTTACAATGGGTTGTAAATCTGAAAAGTATAGTAAGAAAGATGCAAGTACTAAAGATACAAAAACGAAACCTGAAAAAAGTTTTTTGAAACAAATATTTGACGGGAAGAAAAGAAATTCCTATATAGATACTTCTGCTGTGAAACTACTTCCAAGCATTAGTGAATTAGATAAACAAGCAGCTGAAATAATTGAAACATGTAAATTAAAGGCAACGGAACAAAATAATAATACTACATTTGGTGCACACAGTTCTGGTTCAACTGAGTCTTGGTTTTGTGTTCGTTGTTTACGAAAATATGATTCAACAGTAGTTACTTGCGTTTATTGCGTATCGAAACATAAAGCGAAGTCTTCTGAAATAGTTAAAGATAACAAAGAAGCAGCGGCTAAAGCTTCTAATATCGGTTGCACACAAACGGAAAATGACTTGTTACCGAACAGAAAATATGATTCAGAAGACAAACAAAAACTTAAAGAAATGTTAAAAGAAATGAAAGATTCACTTCCTAAACGACCAAAACATGATTTAATCAACAAATCAGAAAAACGAACTTCTGTGGAACCAAGAAGCTCTGAGCAGAAATTTTATTCTACAGAAACTCCTACTCTTCGCGTAGGATCAATAGCGCATGATGAAAAGAAAACAAATTCTGATTCTCACTCATCTAACTCAGGTGTCGATTTAAAATCTGCACCGGTAAAGGTGCTGTCACCTAAAGACCCTTCGCCAACCTCTGCACAAGCTGCATTGGTAGCACAAGTTATATCAGCGTATAAGAAACAGACGAATAATCATTTGAACCTGGCAGTCAAGCTTACGACTGACAATAAACTTGCCGCACAAACTGAACCGCTTGCGGATAGTTGTGTTAAAATTAAAGTACCCGAAAAAGCACCACTACAACAAACACAGGATATGAAGATTTTGAATACGCCCTTAAAAATATCATCGCTATTGAATCCAATGTACGTCCCTAAGAGTTATGTCATGAATAAACAGCAATCTACAAATATTGCGCAAAAAGAATTAAAAAATGAATTATTAAATCCTGATAAAGTTAATTCAGACAAGGTACATCGAATCTCTCAAAGCACAAACGTTCCAACGCCGCCGTCTGATGTGATGGCTGTTCCTTCTACATCTCAAACAAGTGTTTCTTTTGTAAAAATTGCCAAAGTAGAAAACAAATCTAAACCCGATATGGAGAAATGCACCAAAGGGAGTCCAAATTCATCACAAAAAGAACAACTTAAATTACCTGAAGCTGGAAAAGTTCCCGAGTCAACTAGACCTCAAAATATAATATCAAAGTTGCCATCTTCAGCAAAAGTACAAAATTCGACGAACAGTACGCAGATGCTTGATCAGCATTCTAGACGTAGAGATCTAATAAATCAACTTGAAAAATCGATAGCGCGAGGAGACGAGCGCGCTGCAGCAGAAGCAGCAGCTAAACTAGCACAATTACGTTTGTCATGTTCAGTTCTTTCATTTTCGTCTCAAATATTATCTCAACCATCGACATCTTCAACCAATAACGTAATAAATAAAGATTTAGAAGGAGGCAGTGGTGGACCAAATGTTAAGATATCCACTACTAGTAACGAATCTAAACAAAAATCACACAATGCACCACCAGGCCCAACGTCAAACTCGAATAAAGAAAGATCGCCGCCAAAAGTTTCAGTTTGTAAACTTAACTCAAGTGTTATTGTCATACCAAATAAGGTAACAACATCGTTAGTTTCTCAAGCAGATACCTCTAAATTGGCACCTGTTCAGAAGAAAACAGACGGAGACACACAGCGAAAAGAACAGGATCCCAAAAAAATGGAAACTTCTAAAAAGAAGGATGACGATATAGTCACGTAAGTAGAACGTATTTACGAGAACCGCTTTTATGATACCAGCGAATTTATTTTTTTATCCTCTATCAGAAGTTCTTTCAAGTGCAAAGTTTACTACATACTTGTAAATAATCTATTGTCGTTAATGTATCTAAAAATGTAAATATTTTAGAATAGCAGTAATGGTCGAGGACCGCGAAGCGACAAGGGGCCCTGTACACCTGCGTATAAACCGTCAAGCATGTATACGAGACCTGCGCCGAGAAGCCGAGACATCACTTGGCCTAGCAACCAATCTGCAACGCTGGATTGTTGGTCGTGCTCTGTGTGTTAACGACACCACACCCATCATATCGCTTGCTGGACCGGACTTTGGCGCACCATTTTATTTATGTGTAGTAGAATCAGGTATGTATACGTACCTACCTACCTACTAATCTTAAACAGTAAACCATTACTTAGGCATTTATGCTCTTAATTCCCAACTTAAACTTACGAGTAGGTGCCGATTTTTCAACCTTAAAGATTTATGATGAAAATAAATAAATAAGACAATCCGCGGTTATAACTGGGCCTAGAAAGGAGACCGAAACTATGCAGAATGCGTGCTCGTATCTGCTTCGCGCATTTGCTTAGTAGAAACATAAATATCTACACTTAGTCGTATCTATATTGGACATTGGTGCCGATTCCCTTGTTTACAAACTTAACCAAATTTAAGTTCAGTGCATCTTTTTCTTTCTATTTCATTAGGAAAAGGACAGAAGATAAATTTTAGTTATGTTCTGTCAAATTAATCAGCGCCATACAAGTTTTAGACGCGATTAAAAAGTTGACTACTAAAATTACATCAAATTACCTGAGTCAGGTGCTGACTAATTTGACAGGATTAAACTAATATTTATCTTCTGTCCTTTTCATAATGAAATAGAAAGATGCATTCAACTTAAATTTAGTTTAGTTTGTGAACAAGGGAATCGGCACCATTAGCGAGAATTGACTCACTAAAATGTATGAAAAGGTGTCATCACGAAATATAATTAATTCGCCTTGTTTGTAATTTCAGAAACTAAATTGGAAACGAACTCCCTAAAGCACAATGACACAGCGAGTAAGAACACAAACGACCAACAAAAACAAACAGGCAACGTTTATACTGAACTTGTGCAGTTGGAGCAACAAGCACTAGTTCCTAATGCAGAAAAGTTTGAGTGTGGAGTTTGTATGGAAGAGTACCCGCCCGGTCAAGGGGTGGTGTTGCGCGAATGCGTACACATTTTCTGCAAAGATTGCTTGTCCGATGTGGTTCGTCATTGTGAAGAACCAGATGTCCCCTGCCCGGCTATGGGTTGTCGGGAAATGCTGCATGAAAGGGAAATTCGCGCCCTCGTGCCTGCTCAGGACTACGAGCGCTGGCTGGCGCGGGGTCTAGCAGCGGCAGAAAGCGGAACTCGAAATGCCTTTCATTGTCGTACTCGTGATTGTAAAGGCTGGGCCCTTTGCGAACCGGGCGTCCAACGTTTTCCGTGTCCTGTGTGCAAATGCATCAATTGTGTGCCATGCCAGGTAAATGATATTATACTCATCATTTGCTCTGACAATATATTACATATACAGATAGGCTCACACAGCCAAATACTGTACCTACCTATATGCTACCAGACAAACTCGATTACAGGTGACACTTGTTTAGTCTTTCCTAGGCTAAAGTTACCAAGCTAGGGCTCATTAGAATAGGATGATCATAGGGCACATGGCCCACCGACTAAATGGGTCAGTTTCGAACTGTGACCATTCACTCGCGAGTAAGCGAGCGGAGCGAACAGAGCCATGACATCGGCCTGCTAGAACTTCGTCCAAGTTTGTCGCAGTGTATTGCTTCGTTTTGGGTCAGGAACTCATCCGAGTAAATCCTGTCACAATAATCCGGTAAACCGATTTGGCTATTGGTTTCAGTCGCTAACATATACTTATACTTTACAGGCTGGAATTTTGAGATGAGGCAGTAAAGACCTTTTTAACACCCTTGCTCGTAAAGCTGATGTAATTCCACCGGTTTTAAATATGTAAAGCGGGTCATAAAAAACGCGTGTGTTACCAAAGCAAATAGTTAAGGTAGAGTCCATACAAATTCCATAACAGTATTATTTGCCATTTCAAATATGGAACTGATCGCCGCCGCACGACTCCAGCTAGTGAGCTGCGCGCTTTTGCTATTCAAATTTCGAAATAATCGCCGCGCGGCGCCAGTCAGTAGGCACTAGGCAGCGCTAGCGCGCTGTTAAAATGGCGGGAAAGCAACAGTGTGCATTCACAGATTGAGTTTATTTAAAATAAAATAAAAAACAGTTTATTCGGTAACTTAAAAACTTGGCTGCATGCTCTAGCGTCTTTGCCAACATTTTCACGCAGCCACGGCAGAAAATAATCCTCGCGCCATTTTTCTCAAATTTTCTTTTCTTTGTACTTGTATTGTGAAATGATTTTTTTTTCTGTTTCCTCGCAAATGTGTTAAAAAACGTCGTACGATATACGTGCGTATTGGTTGTAACATGCTCGGCTCAATTACGCCCTCGCCTTCGGCTCGGGCTGAAATTCCGCCTCGCATGTTATAACCATCTTAACGCACTAATATCGTAATGTACTATTTTAACACCCTTGCTCGTAAAGCTGATGTAATTCCACCGGTTTTAAATATGTAAAGCGGGTCATAAAAAACGCGTGTGTTACCAAAGCAAATAGTTAAGTTATAGTCCATACAAATTCCATATCAGTATTATTTGCCATTTCAAATATGGAACTGATTGCCGCCGCACGACTCCAGCTAGTGAGCAGCGCGCTTTTGCTATTCAAACGAAATAATCGCCGCGCGGCGCCAGTCAGTAGGCACTAGGCAGCGCTAGCGCGCTGTTAAAATGGCGGGAAAGCAACAGTGTGCATTCACAGATTGAGTTTATTTAAAATAAAATAAAAAACAGTTTATTCGGTAACTTAAAAACTTGGCTGCATGCTCTAGCGTCTTTGCCAACATTTTCACGCAGCCACGGCAGAAAATAATCCTCGCGCCATTTTTCTCAAATTTTCTTTTCTTTGTACTTGTATTGTGAAATGATTTTTTTTCTGTTTCCTCGCAAATGTGTTAAAAAACGTCGTACGATATACGTGCGTATTGGATATAACATGCTCGGCTCAATTACGCCCTCGCCTTCGGCTTGGGCTGAAATTCCGCCTCGCATGTTATAAATAAATAAATAAATAAAATTCATTTAATTCAGATAACATGATCCATACAGTGATATTAAAATTAGTAGTAAAAAATAAAATAAATTATCACAAATACAAAAAAAAAAAAACAAAAAAAAATTACCATCAATTATTAAAATCAAGATAAAATTTACAATTCATATAAGATAAATAAAACATCAAATTTAAAATACGATTAAATACAAATTACAACATTCAAAATACAGATAAAATAAAAATTAAAACATTCAAATTACCCGCTTAATAAAAGACACCCATAACGGAGAAGATATCCTATCAGCAACAGTCTTCAGAATTCCGTTGCAGCTGCCACGCATTCTGCAGATCAGGGAAACGGTTTTCTTGCGAATGACAGCATGAAAGCCATCAGTTCGATACAGCGCGAACATCCCCGATGCACTACAGAAGCGAGGCAGCCCCAACATCATCCTGAAGATGTTGTTATACTGGACGCGCAGGACATCCAGCGATCTTTTGGTGTAACCATCTTAACGCACTAATATCGTAATGTACTATAACTATTGTAGATACAGGAATACAGTCTTATTGGGAAACTTTCCTTAAGTTTTAAATAATACCAGGCCAGGTTATCCGTTATATATAAAAGTTAATGGGCGATACCTACTCGTAATTAGGGTTAAGGCATCGCATCCTCACTGCTAAGTTACTAATATTATTCAATTTCTTTCAATTAAAGGCTATTCACGAAGGACACACTTGTGAGGAGCATCGCGCTAAACTGAAGCACGCAGCGAATAACAACAGCTATTCGACCGAAACTGACGATGGAACACGAACACTACTCAATTCCTTAATTAGCAAGGGAGAAGCTCTTGAATGCCCTGAATGCAGTGCTATAATAACTAAAAAATGGGGTTGTGATTGGGTGAAGTGCTCAGCGTGCAAAACGGAGATATGTTGGGTGACACGCGGACGACGCTGGGGGCCGGGCGGAAAAGGTGACACCAGTGGCGGCTGCCGTTGTGGTGTTGACGGCAAACGGTGCCATCCATCTTGCGGTTATTGTCATTAGGAAGAGTCATGTCACTTGAATTGAAATTAAACCAAACCCAATGAAAATAACGTAGTTGAGTCTCAGAAGAGATTGTATGGTAATTTAACTATACTTTGTATATTTTTTTTTTTTGTAAGCTTTTGTTGGTAGCGCAGAGCAGCTATGCTTTATGTATTTTTTGCATTAGAGACTGTACCTACTTTATATTTAATCATTTCAATGAATATTTTTTTACATTGGTACATAAAGGGGAAGGGGGACAAGACGGGGTACTTAACGTTTCAAGGTCAATAAAACTAAAAGAAATCTCGTTTATATTATATTTTAATAGTCATCTATAGTAATCAGTCTTTCATAATTCAGTCTAATTAGGAACATGTGTTACATAATTAAATAAAAAACAAAAATTAAAAAAAGTCAGATCTCCCCATTCTGCCCCCTCCCTCGGGTAAGATGGGGTACCCATGGGGTTTCACAACTAAAAAACGTGATGTTGTCGTCCAGTGACTTCGCTAACTAATAACTGTTATGGCGGCGCTGTGTCAGGTGCAGAAACGATTGTGATTGGTCAATTGGTTTTTGATTTAAGACGGGTACCCCGACTTGCCCCCCCTTCCCCTACCGAATTACTAAACTAATTTATGAAACTGCCGATTCAATAAGATTAAGTAGATGTACAATCAACACTACGGTCGTAGGCATTTCTTTTTTATTCCGAGTTGATGATAAACGTACAAATTGTACATGTTGTGTACCTATGAGTTAAGGCCAGTCACTTGAACCTCAGAACTGCAAGTGTCACTTGACACACAGATATGGGGCCTGGTATAATCAGGAGCATCGCATAAGTACTGAGTGCCAGTGAGGTCTAATCCCCCATTTCACTAGATTATGATTTCAGCAGCCAGGGTCCGCAGTTGTTTGTTTATTTTCCAATTTCAAGTTGAGACCAAGAATATCCAAAAGCGCGTTGGGCCAACACGACGATATCGCCCAAGTCGAAGGTAACACCTAAATGAGAAACGCAAAGAACCGGAATGGGTAATAATATTCCCGCCGGCCGCCGCGGCAGCGGGCGAATCCAGGTTTATTTGACATGCAGACTGCTGGTCATGTCCACGTGGCACATGCTCCTGGAGCTGAACGAAAATAGGCGGTGGTGGCTTCTGTTGTCGCACAGCATTCTTCACACCCTTTGGCGGTTGGTCTTAGATGACCTGAACACCTAATTACAGCAAATAGAGCTCTTCAGGTCCAGTCTCTCTAACACTCGTATCTATATATTTATTCAGGTTATAGTAATTACTTGAGTTTTAGTAATCACTTAGCAAACATTTTATGCATTCGCTGTGAATTTAAACGTTCGCTCGCGCTTCGACAACTCTTGTATTTGTCCCGCCGTTTGGCTGATCAAACGGCACGGACAAACTATGAACCGGTTGCGGACACTGGCGAGTATGGATGGACGTGAGTGTCAGATATACCTATCAACAAAAAACGTTTTTTAATGTACATAGGTAGTTAGGTAGGAGGAGCTCGTGGCTAAATAATAACAGCCGCTCGGGTCGATCGTTAGGTTAAGCCGTGCTTGCCTAGGTTGGTCTGTGGATGGGTGACCACCCATTACATACCGAGTTTCCTCCGTGCCTCGGAAAGCACGTTAAGCAGTTGGTCCCGGCTGTCATTTGTAGATCTTTGACAGTCGTTAGGTAGTCAGAGGCCCAAAAAGTCTGACAACCAGTCTTACCAAAGGGTATCTTATTACCCGGTACTAACTCGGTTGTGGAGGTCAGATAGGCAGTCGCTCCATGTAAAATACTGGTATTCAGCTGCATCCGGTAAAACTGGAAGCCGACCCCAATATAGTTGGGAAAAGGCTAGGCAGATGATGAGGTAGTTAGGTAGCTACAAGCGAGCTATCTCTAACCATGAGTGCCTCACCTAGTGTTCATAAAACTTGTCCGCCCTATTTTATACGTCCATGATTCTGCTAGTTATTTCAGGTGCCTCGAGGCTATGCAAGTTTGGTATACCTATTTCGAAACCTACCTACCGGTAACCTTAGTTATATGCCCTATCAGAGTATGGGCCGAAAGGAATTTGGGTTATCAGGACGGGGTTTACCTGTTTCCGTAAATACTGGTGATGTACCTACCTACACATTTTTTTATTCATTATGTAGTTTGAATTAGCTATTTATTTAGATCAGTTTTGTAGGAATACTTTTAGTTTGTTAGATCTAAGGAGTTAATACTATTGTAAAATGTATCTAATTAATCATTATTTGAAACATTATTTGTTGTTTTTTTTTACTTTGTCATATTCCGTCTACATTCGGATTTAAATACTCGTACACTTATAGCACACTATGCTCGTACCTACACGTACTCAGATCAAAGGGATATGCTAAATTGATTTCGTTTCGGTGCAGCATGTTTTCTTCCATAAATTACCTTTATGATCAGTGTCTTAACTGTTTAGCATTCAATTCGTCTATGAAGCAAAATGCCTAAAATTAATGTCTACACAGCAAATTGCCTAAGCTGTAAATCGCCTAGAGATCAAAATGTCTTACTACTCCCTCTGAGTCACACACACAGGGATAGTTCAAGTTTGTCCTCGAAGCGGCGATTGGCGGCGCGGCGGCGACCTCTCGCGTCCGGCCCTGGTGCAAGCCATGGTCCGGAGCGAGACGGAATGGGACGCCGTCACCTCCTTCTGGGAAGCAGTAATGCTAGAGGAGGTGGCGGAACGTGAGAGGGGGAGAACCTCTCACCGTCCCGGCCGCCCCGGGCGTCGGGGGACTGTTCGAAAGAGATACCGTGGCCCCGGAACACAAAGGGCGATGAAGGAACATGGATGGGTTTTAGTCAGTAAAAGTCTGACACTCCCTCCTGCTCCGCCCAGAGCGGGAGGAGTCATTTGATGATTTCACATCCGAAAAAAAAAAAAGGGATCGTTCAAGTTTTAAATTCCAACACTACCGATGCCATACCAATACAGGTAAATTTTTCAAGGCATGAGGAATAACGATAAAAAATTGATAGTAGGCTTGGGCCTGATTTAGATGAAAACTGAATCATTGGATATTTGAAAAATCAATAATTAGTCGATAGCCAAGAATCGAACCCGTTGATTTTGGAAAAGAACACTTAAGTTTTAGGGGAAGGTGCTGTACCTACCTTGGACACCCTTCGTACAACCTGGAGCCACACTTAAATTTTTGAAATGTTCCCGCCAATTTCTCAGATGTTCATCTGTAAAATATATAATCAAAGAGTAGAATGACAGTTGTTTGTTAAGGCCAACTGACACATGTGACATGAAGTTTTAGTTGGCAGACCACAGAACGCCACCTGCTACGCTCCTTACATACAAATTCATACATTGTTTTGGTAATATACAGATGTCCATAATGTCATTTCACCGCTAGAAAGTACGACACAGTAAAAGATGATCAATTAAATCTATGGGGACAACTATTGTGAAGCAGGGAACAACAGGTGTTTTGCCACAGCCTAGCCAAGACCTCATTGGTTTGAATAAAAAACATAAATTTCTTGATAAAATCTTATATTAGAATTTAAGAATTACAAGTTATCTCAGACAATCTTAATATGTATGCAGCTAGCTGGTCGTCATTGCTCTGCATAGCATGTGAAACAAGTCTCACAACTAATTTTGTTGCATTTGTACTACACGAAAACAAGTAATTTTAGTCAGATTTCAAGATTTGCTTTTAGCTGTGTTCCCACTGTCTACATCCTTCAAAAACTCCGATAAGCCACTTGTACACTCTTAAGAAATTTCAGTGTCCGCTGCAGATAGGACCAATTTACCATGTACACAACAAGAATTTTATCAGATAAACGCACGGAAATTTATCTTCCCTAATATTTTCACGCGTCAGGTCTAGGGCAGACAAGATTTTTTTTGTTTGGTCAGTGCTGATGCAGTGTACACAGGTGGTGTGTAGAAACGAATTCTTACATAGGCCCGCGACTTATCTTAGGGTGTAGCGACCTATTCTGAGATCCTGCCTAAGATCAACCTTCACCCATCTGCTTCCCTAATGAAAAATACATTTTAGAAATCAAAATACTATAATAAAAATATTGCGAATGGCTTGCCTAATTATGAAAAAAACAATCACTGTTTATTTTTTCATTGTGAAATTTTTTCTTCAAATGAAATCAATTTTGACTGAAAGTACAAAAGCCTATGGAACAAGAAACTTGTGTTGTCCTATCTTTTTGTACTTACTACAGGGTTATCTGGCATAATTAGGTCAGTTGATATTATGTATGTACACATAACTGTTTTTATTAATAAATTTATATTAAAATATAGTTTTATTAATAACATGGTGGTATTTAGTTGTAAAGTTAAATCGTTCAAGACTGCCAGTTCTCACACTTTTAGTCTCTACTTAATTTCATCAGGCAACCTATTCGTAATAAGATTAATAATGTATTAAGATTGCTAAAAATCTGAAGCCTAACTGTTCAGAATAGTCTTCTTGGTGGCTAGTTTGGTCAGCCCTTAGTTAAATGAAAAATGTTATCACATACGAGCAACACACAAGATAAAGTTTTCATGTAGCGAATATTTCACTCTACGTGGTATCACACATCACTGCACAGATTTTAATAGCGTCGCATTCCAGGAGGCCCTCGCCCTCCAGGTCCACCACGGCCCATTCCTGGAGGAGCTCCCATCATGCCTGGAGGTGGCCCTCCCATCATGGGTCCTCCACGCATTTGTGGCGGCGCAGACAACTGCCCTCGAGATCCAGGGGCCATATGTTGTTGTGATGGACCACCAACGCCTCTAGCAGGTCCTTGTAAGCCCGGTGGAGCGCCAGCAGGCCCAGCTCCACGTCCTGCCGCGCGGCCACCACCGGGCCCTCCGATAGCTCCAGGAATGGGCACACGAGGCAAACCTTCTTCTGGTGGAGGCGGACCTTCGATTGTTAACGACACAATATTTTCACCGCGGAGCAACACAAATCCCAATGTTCTTTTCTCCTCACGATCTGCGGTTTTGCTATTCTTGGATTTAATTTTTCTGAATTCTTCACAGTCTCCCAAAATTAAATTCATGTGTTTATCAAACGCTTTGAAAGTCCCAATAAATGTTCTTGAATCTTGTAGTATTACTCTAACCCTATAGTTTATATGCTGTTGCATTTTATTATTCTTCCCGATCGTCTGAAAATAATCATTACCATTGTTATTTTTTTACACAGCAAACTAACAATTTTATTAATAAACTGAATTTTTTCGCCGGCTTTCCCGGTATTTTATATGCTTGGAAAATAGACGGTGAAAACGATACATATTCATAAAAATATCATTTATATGTTAGCCAGAAGGATTAAAATATTTAAATGCAATGTTTACATACCATTTTGGATGATTGATTTTAAAATAAATTCTTGATGAAAAACTCAGAATTGTTTTCAATAAACACAAGAGTACAGAGACACCACAGTTTCAGAAACCATCAAGTCAACAACACAACCACAAACACGACAGGTCTATGAAGCGAAGCAAACCATAGATTACTCAGCTCAGCCTTATTTTTTTTTTTCGATATGGCATCTCGCATCTCGCGTAGAGAGGTAGAGAGGTTGTCGATGTCGTATCTGTAAGTGCCTTGAGCATTTAACTCAACGGCCTTGAGTGGACTTCCAGTTCCAGCCAGGGCGCCTGCTCCATTTTTGTTTCTAATGGGGACGGCAACTGTGGAACTAATGGCGCTAGCATCGCTTGAACCAAACATCGTCATTGGTTGAAAATCTTTCAATGTCATTAAAAATTTCAAAATAGTTTGACCTCATTGGTCAGATTGGGTCTAAGCTATGGACGCGTCAACTACAATCAGCTTTGACCAGCCTTCCCCATTATTTTGTAGTCTGGTTTCAAGACTAGAGGGCTGCCAGTAGGCAAATTAAACACAAATAATATTATTAATAATAATTTCATGATTTGGTTCCGATACATTAAGATTTGTATTTTAAACTTCATCTAGTTAAGCGGGGATAACTATAGCAACCAAAACAAAGATTTATTGGATTGGCGGCAGAAACAATCAGGGTTGCCACTTTGGAATTTTTAAAGGCGCTAAATCAAGGGTAAAATGTCGTCAGATTTCAGAAATTTGGACTACAAAAAAACCACCAAATTCCGCTAAACTGCATTTAAATCTCTGACAAAAGAAAACATAATTACATAAAAAATGAACGAATATGTATGAGATTCTAAAAAATTGTTTGTCGTTCTTATTAATCATACAATTTGCAAGTATTTTTTTAAATTTTGTGTATCTAGACTAGAGTACAAAGAGTTTTTATTTACATTTTACATTTATATTTTTTATTTACTTAACATTAACCAAACATAAACATTACATTCAGTAAAACTTGACAATAGTACCTAGTATTCTAAAGGGTGTAAAAAGACTCCTAACAAAGCCGAAAGGCACTTGTTCTCCCCGTCTTTGCGATCACTTTTTTGTTCTAGACCATGATACTCGAGAACCTTGTAGTTTCGGAGATATTGGGGGTCAAAGTTCCAACTTTTCCACGAGTTTTTTTTTAACTGCATGTTTTTAATGTCAGATTTTTACTTTAGACACCTCCACGACCCTCGTACTATTCAATCTATCCATTAGCACAATGTTTTGAGTGCGGTACATTGAATTTAACCGTAATTCGTGATTTAAACCCCAAAAAAAAGTCGTTTTGCAGGAATTTTTTTTACACCTAAAGTTACAGTATGTTCTACAGATTCAAAATCCTTGATTGACGGCTTTGTGAAGAGTCTGTTTAAAATATAGTTCATTTGAATCAAGAGAAACAAGTTAACAAACGTGAACTAAAGAAACGGTAGGAGATTTCCCTCTCAAAAATGTGATGCCAGATTCCATATTGAAAAACCGCTACAAACCACTAAATAAAATAAAAGCGCTAAACGAATAAAAAATACCACTAGAAGCCTTGAAAAAGCACCAGTTCTGGTGGGAAAACCACCAAGGTGGCAACACTGGAAACAATGCAAAGAAGCAAAATCGTTAAATCGTGGGAGACGCTCGACAGACATTGACAGAGTCGTTAAAATGCATGGACTTAGTATATACTAAATGCTTTGAAATATTTGACGTATGAAGATGGCAATATTAGTTCTGTTTTTGGCCACGCGCCAAAAGGTCCCTGTGCAACTAATAATTCCAACAAGGGTCCTTTGGCGTGTGGCCATGGAAGTAATAGGTTTAGGGCGTTTCAAATAAGATTATGAACGTCAATTACCTCTAATCTGTAAATTGTCACTTTTTCTTCTCCTTTGCGTGTCGATGGACTCAAATAATATCCGACCACTAAATAGGGAACGTGCAGGAACTATAGGTGGCAGCACTAATCGACAAAAGAGACACTATGCGGACAGAAAAGGAAACTTATCACTTCTCATCGTGCTTTCAATTTAGACAAAATTGTCTCTTCAATTATATTATTTTTGAATACCTATGCTAAAAGATATAAAATATGAGTTCCGGTCTATCAATAACGTACGTCAGCATAATATAAATGTTTAATAATATGAATTTTATATCTTTCGTTTAAGGCTGATGCTCCAGGGTAGCCCGCGAAATTCAAATTTTCTTACGTTTTTGGCAAATTGCAGGCCAGTGCTAGGTTGTATGTTGATTAAAATATTGGACGCGATTGTAAGACGTATGTAGTTACAGAATTATAATCATCAAAACCATCAATACAACCCTCCAAGTTCATAAAGGTCGAGAAACAATTTCTTCAAGGTCAAAGTCATTGCTAGACCTTTATGAACTTGGAGGGTTGTATTGATGGTTTTGATGATTATAATTCTGTAACTACATACGTCTTACAATCGCGTCCAATATTTTAATCAACATACCACCTTGCACTGGCTTGCAATTTGCCAAAAACGTAAGAAAATTTGAATTTCGCGGGCTGGTCGAAGCATTCACCTTAATATCTGATGAAAATTGTGGTGTATGAAGACATGGTGGCTGGCATAACTAAGATAGCTTTCTTATTTTCAACACGTGTTATAATGGAAGGGAATCCTTTATCAGCGAGAACAGTATCTCCAGGCTCTAATTAATCATTAGTTCACAATCATTTGATGAAGCAATCAATAAAATGCAGTCCGTAGCATTTAGATACAAAACTTAAAAAACCGGCCAAGTGCGAGTCGGACTCGCGCACGAAGGGTTCCGTACCAATTATTGTAAAAAAATCACGTTTGTTGTATGGGAGCCCCCTTTAAATATTAATATTATTCTGTTTTTAGTATTTGTTGTTATAGCAGCAACATAAATACATCATCTGTGAAAATTTCAACTGTCTAGCTGTCACGGTTCATGAGATACAGCCTGGTGACAGACAGACGGACAGACAGCGAAGTCTTAGTAATAGGGTTCCGTTTTTACCCTTTGGGTACGGAACCCTAAAAACCAAAGGAGTGCAGCCAACTAAAAACATTATTGTGGGTATAACCATGTTTTTAATCTGAGTACCTACATGTGGAGTCTTTGATTAACTGTTGAGGGATATTCGGTGTGAACTTTAGTGCGATCTAGACTCTAGTAGAACACGTGTATGGTGAAGTATAAATGGTTCTGGTATGTTTGCATGGACGGTTGATTTTGAGGGCCTTTTCAATGCAGAGTGTAACAAAAACAAGTTGTTTTCAAATATTTTTCTTTACTGCGTTTATCCATTTTTCTTTGGAAAGTAATAGAATTTTACGCTAATTGATTTATTTTCATTTTTGTGGATGTATGGTACCTACATCCAGAAATGCAACAATGCATTATGATTAGATAATTAATTTTCACTATAAAATTAATTCTGTTTACTTGTTAGAAAAGTCAATGTCAAGCATTAATAGAGCACAAGATTCGGATTGGCGACGCCAGTTGGCAGCACCATCGTTGTGCACGTTCCCTATAGCCAGCTGCATAGCTCCTAATAAAAGTAACGCAGAGTCTAGCTGACTAATCCTTTCACCGCGATGACTCAGACTGTCACTTGAAAAGGACAGTTAGCAAAAAAGTTACTTACGTTAATAAATAGTTAATATTTTTTTTATCGTAGTTAGTTGTTGTTACATAGAAATATATATTTTCAAACGACGTATCAGAAACGATTGGTTTTTTCACCAATTGTGTACATGTTTACACAACCGAATGTTTTTTTATTTATTTTCAGGCAACTTTGGCCCATGGATACCCATGGATACATGGATGGACCTTAAACGCAGGCGCGGATATAGGATTTCCTTTACGAGGGGGCAATTTTGGCAAAATTCATAAAAAAAAGAACTTTTAATAATAAATGGGCGTAATCCACGATATGCAAGATACAAGGGGGCCGCCAGCTTTTGGGCCATGGGGGAGGGGGCGTAGCGAGAAATTCTTACGACACCTTACCTTGGACAGGTTAAAATGGTTTCGAACGTTCAAATAGGAGTTACTTGGTCGAATTTGAGATATATTCAAGAGAAAGCATTCTGTAGAGCGAGCGAAGCGAGCTCGAAAATTTTAACGCTTTTCCCACCGACCTACTCTAGTTACCCCCAGGTAACTCCAAGTAAGAGAGCCACCTCTTATAGACAAAGTTAAGACTCATGTAAAACTATGCTTCAAGAGCGACCGCAGCGAGATCGAAATTTTTTACAACATTGCCTCATATAATTATGCTTTAATTGCATAAAACATATATTGGTCTCGGGGCAAGGGGCTCCTAATTTATTTCAGGCTTTGTCTATTGTATAGATCGATCATGCAAAAATCCAATAGGAGTGCCAATCTAGAGGTAGAAAAGAAGCAGGGGTAAACAATATCTAAATTTCAGTGATTCCATTTTATGCTACAATTTATTACGTAGGTATAATACCATACATAAGATAAAACACAAATAAGGCAAAATAAAAGGCTAATTCTCAATCTAAACCCTTTTTCAGCAATACAAAAAATATTTACTACTACTTAATAACTTCGATTTGACAGCTATTACGTCACAATACGGTGCCAGATCAGTCCTATTCTTATTTTAAACAGTGTTATGGCCACGCGGCGTGGCCCACGCCCCAAAATAACCATTATGATATGGCAGCAGTGACGGATTGACTACTTGATGCCACCACTGAACAGCGTCAACAGCGCTAAAAGCGTAAATTTTTTGCAACGAACCGCTACAACCGCGCTAACGATTCGCGAATTATTCGCAAAAATTCACAATTATATAAAAATACTTGACGATCGCAAACTACAAGAGATATAGATATATAAACTCTACAGTGAATAGCTGAATAGATATGGAATCTATTTAACCAAACATAAAGATAAATAATTATAATTTGATACCCTAAAAATAATGTAGAACTTGAAAAACAGCGATAAAAACGGACATTTCGATAATAAATGATTAATTTGTGGAAAAAAATATTTCCTTATTACCTATTTTTTTATATTAAAATAAACTAGACTATATTTCCTTTCCAACAAGACCATAATCTTATGAATACCTCATCACAAACATAAAAAAAAGCTAATTAGAAACTAGGTACTCACTGTTTGTTTACATCTGGGGACTGACTATGGCCTGCCGCTGTTGGGCGAAATGGTCCCCATAAAAAACACAAAACACTTGTTTTTTGGTTTAGATAGTTGAACAATCTAATCACCTCACTAATTAAGTACTATTTTTCCCATTTTACACACGTTTTAATCACTAAATAATCACGTATTTATTTCTTCAAACTACACAATCACTGTAGGTACATATAAGTACTGCATTTTCACAGGCGAAATACTGCAATTTTGCGATTCGGAACCTAATTTGTGTTATCATAATACGATAGTACAACTTCTCACGAACATTTTAAGGTATAACACTGTATTCCAATAACAAATACGTAACTCGTAATACTTGAAATGTGACACTAACGCTAAAACGATGACGCCAGAAATGGCGCGCTCTGTTGACGTAAGTTTGTTACTTCATTGTGACACTTGTTGACGGATTTTAGCTATGGTTTTGGTATGGAGTTGAGGAATATTGTAGAGGTGGGAAGTAAACCAGCCTATTCACGAGCAAAGCACGTTTAGTCGATTATTAATTGATTAATTGACGGGGTATTTAATAAATGTTTCTGGGTCAGTTAGTTAACCGGTAGCGGTTGGGGGTACGCACCTACTGGTTCACTTAGTGGACCGGACGCTGTTCAATGGGGCAATCCAAGCCTGTGTAGTATTCTCTGTCTACGTGTGGGCCCCCCTATCCGTATGTCAACTAGAATCGGTCTTTACACCTTTATCGCCTAAAAATATTAGTTTTTTTGTAAAAATAAGATGATGAGATCAGAGATGTAACGCACCTTAGAGTGGAGTAGGTGCGGCAACAATAAAAACCAAAGCATAATTTATTGAAGTGAAAACTTCTTTAGGCGCGTTGAGCACTTTTTGGGTGAAGGAAAAACATTGAACTCATCGTCACGTAACGTAACGTGCGGTGACGCTTCGTAGCCGTTCGCAGCACTCGTAGCATCCGCTACGGCGTAGCACCACATAGACATGCGCGGGGCATAACCAGTGCTACGACTGGGGCGGGGCCTGTGTACTTTTTGTTTTCACTTCTATCGGCAGTCCCCAAAGACTGCTCCGATTTTTTTATTTATTGAAATGTGCTTTGCGGCTTTTTCGGGCATTGAATTCACGCAAGATAGTATTAACGTCTAACGTTTTTAACATATCGGACTCTATGTATATTATCAATAAATTATAGAGCCTTTCTTGTATCATCTTTGTCCTTTTTTAATTTAAAAAAAAAGAACGTTCCGCTGACCAATTTGTAATCGCGATAAAAATATACGCAGGGCTGCTGCGTCCACATTATTAGGGAAAGCTGATTAAATTTTATCATCATATATTATTTTTTTAAATAGGCTTGTGTCCTGAAAAAAACTAATTAGTCCATCAGTTAGATTATCAATAAATATTTGACACGTATTTTTTCTTTTGTAACGTAAACTAAAATTGATGAAGATACTATGCTTTTATCAATACGTCACACCATGCTATAATTTTTAGTGCGTTGTGACGTCACGAGCCCACACTACCGAGTTTTGATGCGTTTTATCTTTGTCAATATTCATTGATTTAAAAAAACAAAAAATACGTGTCCATTATTTTCCAATACTCTAACTGACACGACGGACTAAATAGATTTGCAATTTATTGATGAAAAAAAACAAAACATTTAAATAACACAGATTTGCGGGGGCGCCAGGCGGGAGGGAGACCTTCGGGGATGGGGTTGTTTGTGATTAGCTGATCGCAATTCCGGTGCATTCGAATTGCCGAATGCACTAGCGGGCAGCGATGACTCTATAATAAGTCGGACTCTATGTCAAACTTAAAACGCGCGAATTTTCAGTCCTAGAAATTTTTTTTGGTGTGGTTTTTGGTGACGTGAGACTTGAGAATGAGACGTGATACCTTACGGATGGTTTTTTTTGTGCTGCTTTTGTGAAGAAGCACAAAAAAACCCGTCCTTAGGGCATCACATCAGCCCACTTAGCATGAACGCCGTAGACACGAAAGAGAATCTATAAATCTTTTGTTCATCTGTCATTTTGTCGATTCGATGACAGATGAACAAAAGATTTGTCGTTTCTCTTTCGTGTCTACGGCGTTCATGCTAAGCGGGCTGGGGTGGCTCCAGAAGAAGTTCTTCTGGTGCCCCCCCAGACGTGATGCCCTAGGCATTTGCTTAATTTGATTAAGGGTTAATCCGTCACTATATGGCAGTCACCAGCATAGGTCACCAGTCAGGCGCTGCACGCTGTAGAGTTGGAGACAACAAACACAATTTTTAACAAAATTTTGTAATTTTATTTGTACTATCTACCGGCCTGGTTTTATTTATTAGTACGAGGCACTGAAGATCCAATCACTACTCCGGCACTTACCCGCCGCTGGGCATTAGTAAAAAGTCCGGACGTTTTACCACCTTTTTCAGTAGGCCATTTACTCGTTTTGTCTTCTTGTAAATCTCCCTAGTTTGATGTCCGAAAAACTTAAATGTCAGACAACCAAAATGCGGAAGGAAAGAGGGGCAATGGAGCCAGGTGGATGGCAACCCTGGTTACGAGAAAGCGATGACGTTACCCGCGTAAAAACAATTTTTCTTATGTTTTTTGCAGTGGCGAAGCGTGAAATAAAAAATATTGGGATAAGTAGGTAAGCCGGAGCAGGCGCGGATAGAGGATTTCCTTTAAGGGGGGCAATTTTTGTAAAATTTATAAAAAAAAAATTGATAACCTTTTGATAAATAAATGGGCGTTACTTTACAGAAATCCATGTTAAGCAACATAATTTCCTACCGACCTACTGGAGTTACCTGGGCCTCTTAAAGACAAAGTTTGGACTCATGAAAAACTAGGCTTATTATATTTTACTAAGTAAACCATTCTATGACATCAGGCAGGAAAAGCTATAACTAAAAAATCCTGAGAGGCAGGGGCAGCTGCCTCCTCCTGGCGACGCCCATGACAAGCTATACAACTAGAATATTTAGTTTTAATGAAAATCAAAGATGGCGCCAACGAAAACTTTAGTTTTTTAGGGTTCCGTAGTCAACTAGGAACCCTTATAGTTTCGCCATGTCTGTCCGTCCGTCCGTCCTCGCTTAATCTCTTACTATATGTAAAGTGGGAAGTGATTTTTTTTTTATTTCAACCCTAACGTGTGATATATTGTTGGAAAGGTATTTAAAAATGAATAGGGGTTTCCTAAAATCATTTTTTGATAATGTCAATAATTTCGGAAATAATCGCTCCAAAAGTAAAAAAACAATGTGTCCCCCCCCTCTAACTTTTGAACCATAAGTTTAGAAAATATGAAAAAAATCTGAAAAGTAGAACTTTATAAGGACTTTCTAGGAAAATCATTTTGAACTTGATGGAAACAACAGTTTTTGTACAAAAAAGACAAAAAGTTGTACAAAATAATTTCTGGACTAAGTTTGTAGTATATTCGTATATGCCAGCATTTTTACATAATGGATACCCACCTTTAAACTCATAAGTGGGAACACTTATTGTGACGGACGGGAAACTACGGAACCCTACACTGAGCGTGGCCCGACACGCTCTTGGCCGGTTTTTCTTCGTGGGTGTCGTTTTCGTGGTTTTTGGGGTCGCTGTTTGTTGACACACGTCCAGAAATTGGTATTTACAAACTCGTGACTATGGTAAGCCCTCGACTTCATCTCTTGCTTACATTCGTCGACTCGTTTGTAAAAACCAACTTACCACATTATTATCATAAATAGCTATTAAAGTGACTAAGATGGAGTAATAGTTGCTTGTTCATAACGGGGGAAGACTTGCATTGAAAAACTAAATTTAAAATATAACGGGCTACTACGGAACCCCACACTGCGCGTGGCCCGACACGCACTTAGCCAGTTTTGAAGTTTATAGTTTAAGGTGAATGCTCCAACCAGCCCGCAAAATTCAAATTTTCTTACGTGCAATTTGCAGGCCAGTGCTACGTTACTTATATGTTGATTAGAATATTATTCGCGGCTGTAAGAAAAATGTATCTAGTTAAAGAATTATAATTATCAAAATAATCAATACAACCCCTCCATGTTCAAGGTGCAGGAATGACTGACCTTGAAAAAGTCATTTTTCCACCTTTATGAACTGGACCTTTTTTTACCCAGGAGCATTCACCATAAATTAATTAGTTTAATTTATCCTGCTAAGAAGATACCTGAAAAAAAAGCGCGGGAAACTTTCAACTTCACGGACGTGTTTTTTTGGACTTTTCTGTTTTAAAATAATTTTTAACTGTATTATAGTATCAGTAGTCGTAGTTTAGTGTCGTAGTTTCTTTATTTTGTTATTTATTTAAGTTTGTGTATATTCTTCAGTAGGGGTAAGTGTTTTTATTGTTATAAGTTTATTGGACGATGAACGACCCGCCAGACCCGGGGGACTTTGTTCCCCCGGCAGGCAATTTTGTAACTATAAGCAACGAGTCAGGCATGGATACTGATGGATCGTCCTCGGCTCGTCACCGTAAAAGAAGCCGCGTACATGTGTGCAAGCACTGTAACAAACGCCGTCGCACCCGAAATAACCACGGTTCCGAGTCGTCGGGTTGTGGTTGCACGGAACATACAAGCCCTACTACAACTTTACCGGAACATAGTAACTCTGTAGTACCAACCACTGCTGCAGCAGATATTCATACTCCATCCGTAGCTGTTCCCGCGCAAATCGGTCGTAAAGCATACGACAAAACCGACAGTGCACCATATATTATACACTTACAAAAGAAAACTATTTCCCCTGATGATGGTACTACATTGCACCCAATCACATTCGGCAAGTTTCTTAAGCACAACGCCTTCCAAAACATAATAAATGGTAGCGTCAAAAAAATTGGGCGCAATAAAATTTCTCTCTCATTTTCCAATTTTCTGGATGCAAATTCTTTTATTTCACATAACAGTCTGGAAACATATAATTACAAAGCTTTTATACCCACATTCAATGTTACGAGAATGGGTCTAGTGCGTGGTGTTCCTGCAGAATGGTCTCCAGAGGAAGTTATTGATAATATTACAGTTCCAATTGGTTGCGGTCCAATTCTTAAAGTCAGACGCCTTAATTTTAAATCCGTTGTTGATGGTACAAACATTTGGAAGCCATCCCAATCCATAGTTGTTACTTTTGATGGACAGGTTCTACCTAAAAGAATCTTTATGTGTTATAATGCATTGCCTGTTGATTTATATATTTTCCCTACTGTACAATGCTTTAATTGCTGTCGTTTTGGGCACACTAAAGTTCAGTGCAGATCTAAACCTCGCTGTTATAAATGTGGTCAAGGCCATACTGGAGATAGCTGTGAAAGGGAAATAGAAAATGCATCTTGCTGTTTGTGTTCTGGCTTTCACTATGCCATTAATAAATCTTGCCCTGAATTCTCTCGACAAAAACAGATAAAATCATACATGGCACATAGCTCAGTTTCTTATGCTGAAGCAGCAAAAGTATACCCCCCAGTAACTAAATCATATGCTGACACACTTTTATCTTCTCCTTCTAAAAATTTTGCAGATACTCCATCAATCTCTTCACCCAATAGAATGCAGGCTTCAAGTAGTTATAAAAAGACTGTCTTCCTGAAACCACGCTCCCCACCCAAATCTATACAAGGTTATAATAAAGAGGCCCATAATGCTATTATTAACGATTTCACAGTTCCCCAGCCATCTAATGGCTGTGGTTTTTCTAATAATCCAAATAATGATAAAAATGATGTAAACTTTTCTATTAACGATTTTCTCTCTGCATTACACAATCTTCTTAATCAGTTCAACATCTCACCGTCCAACGTTGCCTCAACTTTCAATGTACCTCAATCCATTCATAATGGACAACACATCCAAAATAGTCCAATGGAACTGCCGCAGTCTAGTAAACAAAAAGAGTGAAGTTATATACCTTTTAAACAAATATGAGCCATTTATCTTTGCTTTAGCTGAGACTTGGCTCAAATCAAATCATATTTTTAAAATTAATGGTTATTTAACCATTAGGGAGGATAGATCTGATGGGTATGGTGGTGTAGCTATACTTATCAAGAACTCTATTCCTTTCTCTATCATTTCATTACCTCCTCATAGTTAGGAAATTTCTATGGTAGCCATTAAGGTGTACCAAACTTGTTTTGTTTCTATTTGCATTCCTCACCCTTCTTCTTCTATCCTTCAAGAGATGAATAATCTCTTTTCTTTTCTTCCAAGGCCTTTCTTAATATTGGGGGACTTTAATTGCCATCACCAATCATGGGGTTGTTCTGTTTCTAATTGTCATGGAGAGGAATTACTTGATATTATAGACTCACATAACTTATGCATCTTGAACTCAGGAGCTGCTACTCGCCGTTCAGATCCCAACCAAAATCAAAGTGCCATTGACCTATCTATCTGTTCTTCAAACTTAGCCTCTTCATTAACTTGGCATACTCTAACCTCCACTCATGGTAGTGACCATTTCCCAATAGTTATTTCTTACCCTACTTCAAAATCAAAGGCATCACCAAGGAGATCTAACTTAAAACATAAATTACCTAGTAGAAATAATAATGACTGGGACAAATTTAGAAGCATTGTTGACAGTAGGCTATGCTCCTTGCCTGTAATTTCTGATGGCAATGAAAACAGCTGTGCTGAAGCTTTAGCACTTTTGTTAATCGAAGCTGCAGATGTAGTTTTTCCTGAAAAAAATAACAATAATAGTACAATTCCCTCGCCTCCATGGTGGGACTCTGAGTGTACAGAATTAGTTAACAAACGTAAAGAGGCGGAATATAATTATAACCTTAATATGTCTGATATTAATTTTGAAACTGTTACTAACATAATTAACGAAACTTATAAACTTTTTAAGAAGAAAAAAATTGAGTCTTGGCGTAACTTCTGCTCATCAATTTCACCAAATACTCACCCAACGATCGTCTGGAGCAATATCCGTAAATTTAGATCCATTTATAAGAACCCTTCACCTATACCTGATTCTTTAGCCAGCGAATTTTTAGATAATTTAGCGCCGCCTTGGGTTCCTGAGGCTATTAACCCTAACCTGTCCTTACCAATACTATCAATAACCAACGGATCCCATAACCAAGACAGAGACACCCTTACGACCCTAGATGGCCCATTCACTCTTACTGAATTAAAGGGTGTTATTCATAAAACTAAGGATTCTGCACCAGGCAGTGATGGCATTCCATATTCCTTTTTTGCTAATTTAAATGAAGACGTCCTCAGTTATTATTTACATCTTATCAATTCTATTATGATTACTGGAAACATTCCTGTTGAATGGAAACGTCAAATGGTGTTGCCATTCCTTAAACCAAATAGAATCCCATCTGACGCTTCTTCATATCGTCCCATAGTTTTGTCTTCAGTTCTGATGAAATTAGCTGAACACTTAATTAAAAATCGTCTAGAATGGTTTGTTGAAAGTAAGGGTCTTTTGGCAGAATCACAATATGGCTTTAGAAAAGGTAGAAGTACCAGTGACTGTCTAAGCATTTTAACGTCGGATATTCGGATTTCATTTTCTAATAATCAATCCACAGTCGCGGTTTTCCTCGACATTAATTCAGCTTATGATAATGTTGTATTATCAGTTTTACAAAATAAATTAAGTGCCTTACGGGTTCCATTGAATTTGTCGAATTTTATTATTAATATCCTGACTGAACGCTCTATTAGTATATTAATTGGAGATCAAGAGGTATCTCACCTTGTGTGGAAAGGCCTCCCACAGGGTTCTGTGCTCAGCCCCCTTCTATACAATATTTACACTTTTGATTTAGACTCGTCCATAACTGACCATGTTAGGGTTCTTCAATATGCCGACGATTTGTTGTTATATTCTTCAAGCCAATCCGTCGAACAGGCTAGCCAGGCTATCAATTCCGCTTTATCTAATTTGGAGTCATGGTTACATCATAACGGCTTGGATATATCCGCGTCCAAAAGCGCGGCCGTTTTATTCACCCGAAAGAGAAATATTCCCACAATAAATCTCTTTTATAGGGAAACTCCTATCCCGATTAAAGATAATTTTAGATATCTAGGTGTAATACTTGACTGTAAATTAAGTAGTGTCCCTCATTGCGATTATATTGTTAACAAATGTGAAAATCACCTAAACATGCTTAGATGCCTCTCTGGTGTATGGTGGGGTGCGCACCCTTTTTCACTGAAACTTATCTATAACGCAATCATCAGAAGCACTCTGGATTATGGATTGTTTCTACTGGAACCTGGTAGTGTTATGGCTTTCAAAAAGTTGGATCGCATCCAATCCAAAGCTCTACGTATTGTTTCGGGTGCCATGAAGTCCAGTCCCATTAATGCACTCCAAATTGAATGCGGGGAAGCACCTTTACACCTGAGACGACAATTCCTGTCTGACAAATATTTGTTCCGGATTCTTCAGTCATCAACTCATCCTCATTCCTAAATTAGACTCTTTAGTGTTACAAATAGAATCTTCTGACTACTGGTCCCATAAACGAGCTCCCTGTCTAGTTATAAGCTATAAAAAATTCCTTTCACTTTCTTCTCCAATCCACCGTTCCAATAAACTTCCCATGTTTAACTGTAGTTATGAAAGTTTACTGTTCAGCCCCACCCTAAATTATACCTGTGTTAAAAAATCGGACCCTGACAGAAATTCAAGTTTTAATTTTTTTTTGGCTGAACACATAGAGTATCACCATATATTTACGGATGCTGCCAAGCCTTCTCCTACGGGTTGTGTTGGGATAGGTACGTATCACTCTCAATACAACATCGTCCAAAAAATAAAACTGCCTCCGGAAACTTCTGTTTTTACGGGAGAATGTTTCGGCATTCTAAAAGCACTAGAATATTCTCGATTTTTTAAACTCAAAAAAACTATAATTTTTACAGATTCTCAAAGTGCTCTTTTAGCCATCAACAAATCCCCTTTCGAACTTAAATCGCAGTTTCCTATCATTTATTTAATAAGAGAATTTGCGTTCAGAACCATCTCTGAGGGTAATTCAATCCAGTTTGCGTGGATTCCGGCCCATGCTGGAATCCACGGCAATGAAGTGGCGGATACACTCGCCGGTGATGCGGTGCAGTGTGGAGACTTAGTTCCATATGTAAATTTTAGCACTGATCTTGTGACTCTACCAAAAACTTTTCTTCGGGACACTTGGAAGATAGCTTGGGATATCAGTAGCAAATCGAAGGGCTGCTATTTTTCGTTAATTCAACCTGACGTTCCGGAAAAACCGTGGTTTGGTAGGGCTGGGTTTGGTAAGATGGAGACCTCCATTCTTATACGGATGAGACTAGGTCATGTTTGTACTCCAGCCCATCTTGCCAAACTACATATCATTGACGACCCCACTTGTTCGTGTGGCACAGATGTGGGCGACTTGAACCACATTCTTTTCTCCTGTCCTCTATATGACCGTTCTTCCTTTCTCAGTGATCTGTTGTCTCTCCGTATTCCTTTTCCTACTTCAGTTCTTTCTTTATTTTGTACAAATAGTTTACCTGTATATAAATGTATAGCTTCATTCATTATCATTAATAATATTAAATTGTAATTATTTTTTTTTCTCGATTTAATGCATCTCATCATTCATTATTAATCTATTTTAGATACTATATCCACTACTGATCCTATATCCCGAATTCCGTTATAGATCTTATTTATAAATAATTGCAGTTTCCCTACCTTTGTCTCATAAACCCTAAAAAACCTAACATGACATTGGCTAGATGCACAAACCGTGTGAAGCCAGGAAAAAAAAAAAAAAAAAAAAGAAAAAAAAAAAAAGAAGATACCTATCCTCTGTTAAATCTATATGATGATGTCACCTGCGTGGACCAGCTCCAAGGTGCTGGTACAGACCGCCGCGCGTTAGCGGCTGCCTGATTTCTACTACTAATAAATTCTACTTGATTCGTAAAATTTTGTCTGATGGACAGCCAGGAAAAAACAGGGAAAATAAATATTCGATTTAAATCAATTCATTATTGTACTTTATTGTAACCTAAGTACCTATTACAATTATCTTAAAAATACCTAAAAGATTTAAATATAAAAACTTATTCAACTTACATTAGCGGCACAAATGCACTTACCTACTTATTAAGTAGCTTTTAGTCTTTTTCTCAACTCTTAAAGATTAACATTTTCTCAATTCATTGGTTACAGATAATCGTGTTCCAAGACAACTGTCTTCGCTGTAGGTGTAGACTCTACATACAAGCTATTTCTCTACATACACAAAAAGGTACTTACACAACACAATTTACCAGCTACCACTACAGACTCATTCAGAGACAACAAACAGCCAATGAATAAAATTGAAAAAAGCTTTGGAAAATTACACTAAGAAAATACTACATTCAGGATGTAATACGATTAAGCATTAGATAAATGATTATTATACTACATTGCCTATAATGAATCAGATGCGGCAGCTGGAGCAAATTGTATTACCGAAGTGTGCCGGACAGCCGGCACCTCGGTATCAGGTTGGGGAATAAGTTTTCGTTTCCGTGGCGGCAACGAGGACGGTGCAAAAGTGTATTGGATTGAAGTTGTGAGCGCCGGCGAGGGTGAAGGTGACGGGGAGACCGAGGGTGAGGGAGCGGCCGCCACGGCAGCGCAGGCAGCGGGCGCTGAGGGACACTGGGGCGACGGCGGAGAACTAGGAGGAGTTGGAGGTAATTGCTGCAGAGCAGCTTCTACCAAATCACACATTACATTGCCATTAACCACTAATGAACCTGTAGACGGTATCTGCTGAGTGCGCGGTGTGTCTGCGCCATGTTCTTTATAAATATGGGCTTCCATTTGTTTTTTGGTGTTGAAAGTGCCATCGCAAACAGTACAACGATAACACCGCTCGCCGTAATGTTGAAAACGGTGTAATTTTAACACATGATTGTAGCCGAAATCGCGGAGACATATGTCACAGGTGTAGGGACGTTCACCGGTGTGCGTACGCGAGTGCACTTTGAGTTGTTTAGAGCAGGTGAACCCTTTCCCGCAGCCGGGCGCCGGGCATCGATATGGTTTTTCACCGGTGTGGGTCCGGAGATGGATGACCAGCTGTCCTGATTGTATGAAAGTCTTGTGGCAATGGGGGCAGGCATGCGGCCGTTCTCCGGTATGTATGCGAGCATGCCGGTGTAATTTGCCCGAGTGCTCGAAAGCCGCGTCGCACACTCCGCATCGGTACGGTCGTTCTTTAGTATGGATCCGACGATGCACTTGCAAGTTCTCCTTCACACTAAACATCTTATGGCAATATTCACATTCAAAAGGCCGTTCACCAGTATGGGTCCGATAATGACGCACAAGTCTTGCGGGCACAGCGAAGGTCTTGTGGCAAACGTCGCAACGATGAGCATCTGCAGTGGCGCGATGAGAGCGCGCGTGAGCTGTTAGTGCACTGCGAGTGGACAGCGTTAGCCCACATTCGCCACACTGATGGACCCGTTCCTCCTCACCTGTCGAACGATATTGTTTTATTTTAATAGACGATAAAGATTCCATTATTGTATGATTTGTATGTCGACCGCAATTCGGTTGGCACCCCGATTCGAACGCGACGACCGTTCACAGTACAGTGTCTGTTGTGTATGGCATGCAGCGATCAGGAATATCAGGATGCACCAACATAATACGGCCACGCAGGGGTGAGAGCGGTAAGAGGCGAGCGGAGCATAAGCCGAGTGAATGTCCTCTGACAGCACGTGGAGGCCTGCACCGCGGCAGTATCGCGTCGAAACCGCGGTGCAGGCCTCCACGTGTTTGGGCCGCCGCACGCCGACCCCGCTGTTCGCGCTCACTCAACTAGATATCCCTCTCTCGCTCGCCCCACCCCGCCCCATTTACAAGAGTGTAATATTATCTAAGTACATACATTGGTGTTTCTCGGTAAATCTTCAGAAGTTTAACTGCCTATATATTTAGTTTAAATTACTTAAGATTTTACAAGCTATAATTATTTTTATAATAGGAACCGCACTCCCCAAAATAAAAGAAAAAAAATCTGATTACAATGTTTGTCTCTAATCAGAATCATCGATGACGATAAGGAATTAGTTTTACAAATTGTCAATAAAATAATGACCAAGACATTGATTACCGACAGGTACCTAATCAAGGTTTGGAGTGAGAGAAAAGTCAGGAAATGTTTCAGAAGACCAAGACTACTCATGCGACAAACTGACAATGTAACTACTAGGTACTTACTACACACACTTTGAGCGTAATGGGTTAACTTATGAAATGTGAAATGATTCACTTGAATAATTAAGAAATTGTAACTGTTATTTTCATAAAACATTTCATACTATAGGCCTAAATAGAATAATGTAGAACTGGCATTAAGCTAAAATTTCTTGTTCTACGGTTTAGTATGTTTTGATTATGTGTTTACTTAATTACATTTAATAAAAAATAATTCGCAATAAGTATAAATATACATTGGTAAACAAAATGTAAAATTATACCGTAATTTTAATAATGTTATAAATAAAGATCCTTACCTATCATGTTATACAATGATGATGATTTTTCTAGCGCGGTTCAATGTTGTTAATGTTGGCGTAGGTTGTGTACAAAGGTCTGACAGCGACTAACTATAACGACACACTCACTCGACCGACAGCAGCCGAATGCCGCGCTGCGGAGCGGGCCGGATCGGAATAGGCGGCGTTATAGAGCAAGAGCGCGAGCGGGAACAATCAACAAACGTCTTCGCTATGCTTAAATAATGCATCACTACTTAGGTTTTTTTTGCAGATTTTATGTTCTCTCTATGGTGGTGTTTTCTCTGATGCAGGCATGAATGAAAATATACCTAGGTACTAACACTGTCCTATGTCAGTACATTTCGACATGTAGGTAGGTATTCGGTCACTACTCTGGCTCTGGTTCTGTACATTTCTCAAGGAAGACAGACAACCAAGTCATCCTACTATTTTTTTCGGCCTAAGATGGCAAAAACAATTGTTATTGTTTTAGTAGCTTGTCTAGCAAGCCTATACTTAAGTACTTAGGTAAGTAGGTAATTTTATGCATGCAACGCGTTTCGTCTCGAATGTTTAGATACTTAGATAGTAAGCACCTAGATAAAAAGCACTTGACTTATTGAGGAACATTACCGGTGCAAGCTTTAATTTTTGCAAACCTTTTTAATATTATTAAAAAACAATATCTGACATTCGAATGCTACCCGCTACTAGGTTGCTACTTGGGGACTAAGTGCCCACCCAGCCTAAACTGAGTTTCCAGTCTCCACTTCACGAACGCAGTTTTTTTAAAGGTTAAGAACCTCTGCTGGACTAGGTAGACAGGCACGTATGTATCCTTCAGTGTTAGGTATACAAAAAAAATTGACAGAAGGCAGGTTGTAGGTATTCCTGTGTAGGCGTCTAATTACCTATGTTATATTTTGCAATTAGGTATATTTTTTCTAGATATTTATAAAAATAATACATTTTTATACTTTTAACATCAATATTTTGAATTATCAATTGTTTTCATTACATAGGTAGGTACTTCCCTACTTATTTTATAATTATGTATGGTATGGGTACCTATTTGTAATTGTTACACAAGCATAACGCTATTAAATAACGTATATATATACCTACCACGCGATAGACTATGCGCGTTTGTTGAAGGTTGGTTGGAATGTCCGAACGAACCGCGCGCGGGATGCGGTGAGCGGGCGAAGGAGGGCGACGCTAGCGTACACGTGGAGGCCCACCGCGGTTTCGAAGCGCGCGTGTGAACTCTCGACAACACTGCGCGTGCGTAACTCCCTTACCCCTCAGGCCTCTGCCTTCCGCACTCTCCCTCTCGCCGATATCTGTCTGTCTAGCTAGGACAACAACATAACACGAACTATGTTAGGTGGGTCTGGTGACCCGTCAAATATTCTTATAAAGTAGGATTTTCCTAGTTTCATTTCACTACGAAATGTTTACCTACTTATTTCAATTTAAGTACCTATTTGCTAAGTAGATTTGTTTATTCCTTCTTATTGCTTAGGTTCTAAGTAGCAACTAGTAGTAGTTCTTAGTAAATAGCAACCCATTTAATTAGGTAACACTTTATTTTATAAATAAGTACCTACCTACATTTTTTTTTTTTAATGTTGATAACGATAAGATAGGGCGCTAAATTCAATTCTCGTGACGTCGCGTACCTACACAACGAGTGACGAGTTGACGAACCTGAGTATCAAAACTTCCCAAAGTTATTCAACCTACCGGACTGGGTGTAACAAGTTATCAGCTAATATGCGGACGTCGGTCGTTTTGTATCGGCTTTCAATACAATGCGAGGTCAGCATAGACTGGATAAATGTATGGCTTGCTACATGGCCTACATGGTAGGTTTAATAAACCTATGGGAAAATCAAAGGGGAAAATTGGGAAACTGATATTTCTTCTGACTTATAATAAACTAGCTGATGCCCGCGGCTTCGCCCGCCCACAAATTATATAAATAGGTATTCCTCTTGAATCAGTAAGTAGGTCTGTATTAAAAAAATCCGCATGAAAATCCGTTGCGTAGGTAGTTAAAGATCTAACATTAACCTAACATTTTTTGATTTTGTAGAAGGAAAACTGAGAGCTCTATGTACTTAAGGCGACTACAGGAGCTACATTACCAACTCTATTTGTGGTGGTTCAAACTTCGTTTGAAATACTGTTAGAATAAAGTTCTAATCAGCTTGCACTACAAAGCGGTTATTACGTCAGTCACTGCGGGCCGACTAGTGCGAAATGAATGGCTTTTAGCAATTTACAAAAAATCTATTGTTTGGACTAAAAATTTAAAACACTATGATGCTAATATGTTGCTTGTATAATTATTTGCCAAAAAACTTTTTTGCCAAAAATAAAACCGACTTCAAAAAAAACACAAAAAGAAAAGGACAAAAAATACACTAAAAGAAAAACAAAAAAAAAACACTAAAACAAAACCACAAAAAAGTGAAAAATAACTTTAGCTTCAGAAGCCGGTGAGAAAAACACCAAATCAATCAAAGGTCAAGTTTCAGAAGTCGGTGACCTTGTTTAATTGATTTAGTGTTTTTGTCACCGACTTCTGAAACTTGACCTTTGATTGATTTGGTGTTTTTCTCACCGGCTTCTGAAGCTAAAGTTATTTTTCACTTTTTTGTGGTTTTGTTTTAGTGTTTTTTTTTTGTTTTTCTTTTAGTGTATTTTTTGTCCTTTTCTTTTTGTGTTTTTTTTGAAGTCGGTTTTATTTTTGGCAAAAAAGTTTTATTTTATTTTTCCATATTTAGTTGTAATATCCTATACTTACAAATATTTGCTATGCATTCATTGTACATGGTTAACAATACATGTCATGGTAATAGGCTTATCCCCAATAAATGGAACATAACATGCCATAACTGTCGAAATCTGGGTGTACTGTACACATCTATGTACCCCTCAGAGCAAACAGGTGTAATGTTACGTCATGATGTTGTTTAAACAATGAACATTCAACCGATTGGAGCTATCACAACAGATTTGCCGTCTATTTTTGAAGAGTTCCATTGTATATCTCCGAAGATCAGCATCAGATCTTCACCAAATTAAAATGGGACCACCTCAGGAGTATACATTTTCAAATAAAAAAAGAATTTTGAGAATCGGTCCACAAATGGGAGAGAAATCAGGTAAATTGTACACTTCTGCGTACCCCCTCAGAGCATACAGGCGTGATGTTCCGTCATGATATTGTATAAACAATGAACATCCAACCGATTGGAGCTATCACAACAGATTTGCCGTCTCTTTTTGAAGAGTTCCATTGTATATTTCCGAAGGTCAGCATCAGATCTTCACCAAATTAAAATGGGACCACCTCAGGAGTGTACTCTATCAAATGAAAAAAGAATTTTGAAAATCGGTCCACAAATGGGAGAGAAATCAGGTAACATACATTAAAAAAAAAAAAAAAAATACATACACACGAACATATAACCTCCGCCTTTTTTGAAGTCGGTTAAAAAATCAGAATGATCGCATGTATTTTGGTATTGTTTTTACTCGTTAAAAGAAATTTTTAGAGATAAGTTCGTGATTTTTTTTATCGATTAATATTAGTTTTATTATGTTTTCAAAACACGATCGTACTAGCATATATCCTGAAGAATATCATAAAGTTTTTTGGTTTTGTTTATTGCAGTGAATCATATGCTTTTTTATCGCGTTTAGCTCCTATAATCCCCATAATTCATTTTTTAGGGTTATGTAGTCCTAATACCCTTATAGTTTCGTCATCTCCGTCTGTCCGAGGTTTTGCTAAGAGAATGTTAGCACAGAATAATTAGTACTAGTCCGTTATTACTAGAAAGCTGTAATTTTGTACCAAATACAAAATCCTTAGAAGACATCGTTCTACATTGTGGTAACGCGCGGGCTATTAAGGAACCCTATAATACTGCACGTGGCCCGACACGCACTTGGCCGGTTTTTATGGTTCCGTAGTCCTGACAATAAACCCTTAGTTTCTTCATGTCCGTCTGTCCAAAGTTTTCTAAGAGACTGCTAGTACTAGAAAGCTGTATTTTTAGGGGTGTGTAATATATCAGATATCATCAATTAGGCCGACAAAGTTGTAAAGTAAAATTTTGTGAAATATATTGTTTTTAGGGTACATGTGAAGTGAAGTGGGGATGATTTTTTTTTTTCGTCGTCTACTCCGTCCTGTGGGGTATCGTTGAATAGGTATTTTAAAATGACTAGGTGTAACTAATTATATTTTTCGATTAAATGCTCTAAGTATTTACGAAATATTAAACTTTAAAGTGCAATTTTCCCCCCCCCTCTAAAAGCTAAACTGTTGGCTTGAAAAATCTGTAAAAAATCACGATGATAGTGCATTTCATGAACTTTAAAGGAAAATTATAGCGGTCAAGATAACTTTATTAGTTTAGCAGTACCTAATAGTCGTCGAAATTGGATGTTGGATAATTTTGTACCAAATACAAAATCCTTAAAATAAATTGTTTAAAGTGACTAAGATGAAGTAGTTGATTACAGAATCGTTCTATATTGTGATAAAGGGCAACTACGGAACCCTACACTGCGCGTGTCCCGACACGCACTTGGCCGGTTTTTTTTTCTTTTTTCTGTTGGTCGGCAATCGCAAAAAAAAACATAGACCTTAACTCCGTGAGGGGTGGAAACTGAAAATACCAAAAAAGGAAAAACACTTGATGTTGACTGGGAGCAGAAACCAGGATGACTATAGTTGGTGCCAGTTAAGATGAGAATAGCGGTCATTGCCCTTTCCCTAATATCTCTTCGCACGAACCAATACAAATAAACCATGTATCGTTTTTCATTACAAAAAATGTTGAAGATCACGATAGATGACGATTCCAGACTTGAACAGGCTTATTTTTGGTTTTCAAAGTTAAGAAGTTTAATAAATGTAGGTGGGTCAATGCCCGCTATTCTCATCTTAACTGGCACCAACTATAGACCAAGAGAGATGTTGGATTAGGTACCAAGTTTTCCGGGGTTGCGGGACTGTTCGAAAGAGATACCGTGGCCCCATAACACAAAGGGCGATGAAGGAACATGGATGGGTTTTAGCCATTAAAAGTCTGTTTTTTCTCCTGCTCCGCCCAGAGCGGGAGAAAAAAAAAAAAAAACGTACTTACCAAGTTTTTGTACCTTTGGTCCAGTCATCTTGACGCAGACCAGAAACCTACAAAATATGTTACATTTCATTTTTTTACTTGAATAATGAAGTACCTACCTAGGTAGGTATTTTCAAAATACAATGGCTAAACGAACCCTTGACGTAAACACAGTCCACACACACACAACACAACTTAACCTTCCCGAAGTTGTGCTAAAATGTTCTCTGACATTCTGCGTTCTTTTCAGTTTTTCTTAAAAACCGACACAATTTCTGTATTTACAGACAAAAAGAAAACCGCTCAAATACAAAGTGGGTGCTAAATTTATTGTACGAGGGCTACGAGCTTGCGATGCTCGCTCTTGAAAAATATAGGCTTTTCTTTGTCGTTTCATGTATAGAATAATTTAGTTGACATATCAACTAAATTATTCCATAAGTACATGAAACGACACCGACAAACGAAAAACTAACATATCCGTGCTGTGAGTGTGGTATGGTGGAGTTCAAGCTCTTTTCGGGAAGTTGAAGGAAACCGTCCCTCCCTCCCGGAAATAAACCTGTCATAGAAAAAGACAAAGATGGCGCCCGTGATCGTTTGGTGTAACGGAGGTTACGGAGGTGTAATTCTGTACATCAAACTAGGTAACTACTCAAAAATTATTGCTGGGAAACGACTAAGTATTACTTGGGGAAAAAAAAACTAGTTTTACTGTAGAACTCAATGTGACGAAATCAAAACATTGTGTTGGTGGATGTACCTATTGAATAGTGCAGGGGTCATGGAGGTATTTAAAGTTAATGTATTACATTAAAAACTTGTATTCAAAATTTAAAAATGAATCTCGTGAAAAAGTTGGAGCTAGGTATAAAAACTTCCAATATCTCCGTGACCTAGAACGTTCCCGTCGTATGGTCAAGAACAAAAAAAATATCACAATGACGGGACGAGCAAGTTTAGACGAAGCAAGACATCAAGCTTCCCAAAACTGACAAATTTTGCCAACCAACCTCTAACCAACCTATTACTTTGTTGATAGGTACAGTACGATTCAAACTTAATGGCGGCTCGGAACATCGTACGTGCCGCTGCGCAGATCGCAATTTTTAGGTATCAGCGGGACGTAGAGGGACGTGCCGGCGGGGCACATCCCCGCGCGCTCTCTCTCTCACCCGCACTCGCCCTACGCGTTGTCGGTTTAGTGTGTGAGTGTGTCTGTATTCTGCACACGCGCGCGAATTTCTGCATAAGTACAGTCGAGCTCATAATAATTTGTTGTTGTTTGTTAACTGTTTTGTTTTTTTTTTTGTTACTGTTTTCTTAAGTTTTTTTTGTTGTTATTCCGTTCGTTGTTCGTTATTTACGTAAAGTTTTAAGACTGTTTTTGGTTGTACGGAAAATACTTTGGTATTTATTTGTAAAATGCCTCGCGGTCGATAGGTTTTACGCAGACAAGCGAGAAAAATGGTTTATAATGTCATCCAATTTCTTAACTCTTTCTTCTTTCTTTCTCAACTATGAATCTGAAAAGGAATCAGATTCAAGTGAAGATGAAGGAAGTGATAGTTCCATGGAAGTCCACAAGAAAACAAGTTTTTATGGAGGGTGTTCAGCCGTTGTAAAATAAATAATATATTTCTTATATTTTTCATAAAACCTATTTTATTTTTCTTTGAACCTTCTCTGTACTTGACAAACTAACAAATAAATACGTACTATACCTACAGCACTAAAACATTCACACAAGTTTCAGATAAAAATAATTAAACGAGCTTAGATGATTTTCGACTTGACTGTACATGCGCGAACCTGCACTGGCAGCTAACTTCCGAGCCGCCATTAAGTTTGAATCGAACTGTATGTAACGTTCTTCTTCTTCTTAGCGTGTCGATGGCAAATATTTATTAAATGTGTTTGGCCCAAAATTCAGCAATGCGAACTCTATAACGTATAGGTAAACTATGTAACATTTAAAATGTTTTAAAGAAATTTGTCAGATTATAGGTACTAGTAGCTGATGTGTCTGTAGGTAGGTACCAGACGGATAACAGTCTTAAACCAGATGTAGGTACTTAGTGGTTCTAAAAAAACTGGAGCTGGACCTACCTAGTTATTTATTCCAATCCTACCTTACACAAGAGCTATAGGATGCCCCTACAGCCTTTTGAATCTCGTTGATTGGGAAGACCATAGAAATGTAAATGTATGTCTTTATTAAATCAGTGGGGAAGACGCTTTACCTTTATACATAAAAAACATTATTGTCATAAGATAGACAGATGATATCCTATTTAGTAAATGAGTAGGTATTTATAAATTATTCTTACACGTGTAAACGGAACGAATACCTACTTTTGATAACGTAGAATATTCGCAAGGTTTTCATTTGATACTAGGTACTTAGGTACATTTTCAACTCGCAGTATGAATTTTTAGCAGACATTTGGGAGGTACGTAAATGGCGTACTGTGTCAGAGGAAAGGAAAGGTTCGTAGTTCACAAAGTGAACAGTGAGGCGGGCGGGCGGGCGCAAACATTAGGTGTGAGGCGGGCGCGCGGGGAAGAGTACCGACACGCGCTGCACGGTCACCGAACGTTTGAAACCGCGGTACTGAGGCCACGCGGCTCGTGCGCCCGATTCAACCTTCCTCAACGCGACCGCAACTGACCCGCGCCACGGGCCGCGCCGCGCTTCCCTCGCCCCGCCACCACCACCGCCGTCGCCTGCCAGCGCGCCGCCGCCGCTCGTGGAACCTCGCTCGAAACAAGCCCGATTCTTTCGTAGGTATGTATAATAATATTGTTTTGTTTTTAGTAAATATTTCCTATAATTTGACACAGTGCCTTGTGGCTAGATAGATTTCCAGTTGTGCCTAGCAGATAGAGTCCACCTCGTAGCAGTCGTAGCAGTGCATTTGTACATGGTGACAGTAAAACTTACCTACCTTTATGTACCTACATTATACAATGGCTTCCATGTTACAATAATTATGTGAGTACATTTAGGGAGTAGTTACTCGTAATCATGGTAGGGAAGTAGGTATTTATCAATGATGTTATATATAAAATACTAGCGGACTTCCCGCGGTTTCACCCGCGTAGTTCCCGTTCCCGTAGGAGTACGGGAATAAAATATAGCCTATGTTACTCGTGGATAATGTAGCTTTCGAATGGTGAAAGAATTTTTTAAATCGGTCCAGTAGTTTTTGAGCCTATTCATTACAAACAAACAAACAAACAAAGTTTTCCTCTTTATAATATTAGTATATAGGTGGGTAGTTATAAGGTTCCATGATTCTAAACGGAACCATTTTAGTATCACTGACTTGTTCATGAGTTGTTTAACTGTCCTTTTGTTAGGCGTTTCAGGAGTTTGGTCTTTTGGTGATTGGAGTCTGGCGAGGTTTCAGCAGAACCATGGCCGAAGCAGAAAATTAGCCGCTGTTTTTATGGGCGAGCGAAGTTCCAGGGTAGCCCGCAAAAGTATTGACTAACCGGAAATTGCAAAAAAACGTAAGAAATTTTGAATTTTGGTGTGTTACCCTGGCCCTTCAACCTTAAAATTAATACGTACATTTTAATAAAATACATAATAAAATCTTCAATGACGTCGATCTGTCAACTGTCACTTGAAAAGTAAGACAAGGAAAGGAAAAATAAATACCCATTTTTTTCATATTTTTTTATGTTAATTTATTTTATGTGGTGGCTAAAATGCATAATTTTTGCCAGTAACCGCCATTGTTTTGGTGATTGGGCCAGCTAAAGGGCGCCTTTGTGCTGCCTTATATAGTACTAACTAATTCCATGGCAAATTTTCGTAGGTTCTAAGCAATAACATTTTGCAGGTCAATGTCACGATACGATTCGGGACCGTAGGCATAAGATATTATTAACTCACTACAATCGTTTAA
Organism: Xestia xanthographa; assembly: GCA_905147715.2. NCBI lineage: Eukaryota > Metazoa > Arthropoda > Insecta > Lepidoptera > Noctuidae > Xestia > Xestia xanthographa. The sequence goes on from LR990655.1 coordinate 10,307,023, forward strand.
TTTATATTCTATGCGGACGCGGTCGATGTCACAGGCGGAGACTAGTACTTAATAATTCCACACAACATCTATACTGCAGTGCCACTAGTACAAGTTGGCGGGCGGCGCCTTTTGGAACTAAAATAAAACGACCATCTTGAAATGTCACTTTGACGATGTACGAAATTAAATTAAAATAGTAGGGTTGTTTCCCGGAAATTTCGCCGCAAGATGGCGCTGATAGTTTGTTACCTGACAAAAGTTTTTGATATAAATGTGTGCATTGTGTGGACGATTTTTTAAGTATTTGCGTGTTTTTTTTAATCAATTTGTGCTGCTGCACAATCTAATGCTACCTGGCGTATCACCCAGTTGAAGGAGGAATTGAAAAAACGAAGAGCAACGCAATAAGGAAAGAAAGCGGAGCTTGTCGAAAAGTACATTATATTTAACATTTTATCGACTTTTTGCTGTTTTCTTGGCAATATTATGGTTCTGTAAGTTGTAAAATAAACTTCACTCACTAACTTTTTGCTTTTTAATGATCTAATCATAAACAAACTATAAGGTTCAAAGAAAGAACGAAAGAAAAAAAAACGAAAGAAAGAATCCATTTTTTCTTAATAGGTTGGTAGCTTAAGACAGAAGTTTCAACTTCGACTTCTTGTGTAACAGTCCTGAAGTGGTCTCGTAGTCTGTTTCGTAGAAATGTTTCCCACTTATCTTCGAAAAATTACTTGATTTGTTTTTTTTTTAGTTTCAGTGCCTTTCCCACTTTCTCTTCATGCGCGAATTTCTTGGAAATGTGACAACGCCTATTTCTTTGCATCCAAAGGCTACACAACGACCCATGATATTGAAAAAGACTAAGTAAAGTCAAAATAATAAGTTAGTGATCAATTTCTATGAAGTTTGACAGTTTGTTTGTAACAAACAGTCAGCGCCATCTACGTGGAACTATTTGACAGTTTTCTTCCCCATTAAGTCTAAAGTGATGCCTAACGTGATCAAAAGTGGTTATAAAGGGACAATAATAAAAGTTCATTCGTTTTGTGCTCAAGAAAGTGAAAGAAATGAGCCGATTAAAAAACCACTGAAATCTGTAAATGTGAGGGTGGCGGCAATCGCGGCAACGACTGCTAAGTGTTGACTGCTTCACGAAATAATTTACCCACATAACTCATATAGATAAGTGTGTGTTTATATATTGATGGACATAGATATATATAAAATTGATAGATGTAATATAGGTGTAGAAGATGTAGCTATAATAAATTACACTTGAATCTTGTTTATATAGGTACTTACGAATTAATCCCGAAAAATACTGTTTGGTTTTAAAAAATAGGCTCTTAAGTTAACAACGTATAACACCGTAAACATTTTTTAGAAGTTCAATCAAAAGACATTATCGAGATTATACAGAATTAAATGCCGATTTTTCCCTGTATTTGGTTAAGATCTATACAGTGGCAACACTGGTTTTAAGCACAGTGGCGCACAGCCATGTCAAGAAATACTTGTCGGACTGTACTAGCCATTTTCCTGCGTCGATAGCGCCAAAAGCGTATATTTTTTGCAACGAACCGCTCCGAACGCGCTAACGATTTGCGAATTATTCGCAAAAATTCGCAATTCTATAAAAACACTTAACGATCGCAAACTACAAGAGATATAGCTATATAAACTCTACAATGAATAGCTGAATAGATATGGAACCTATTTAACCAAAAATAAAGATAAATAATTATAATTTGATACCCTAAAAATTATGTAGAACTTGATTCACACCGATAAAAACGGACATTTCGCTAATAAATTATTAATTTGTGGTTAAACTATTAACTTTTTTACTATTTTTTAATATTTAAAAATAAACTAGATTATATTACCTTTCCAATAAGACCTTAATCTAATTAATAGCTTATTAGCATCATATCAAAATAATTATATGAAACTAGGTACTCACTGTTTGTTTACATCTGGAACTAAAGTTGTCAGTCGCTGTTTGGACGAAAAAACACACAAAACTGCTTGTTTTTTGGTGTAGATAGTTGAGCAATCTAATCACCTCACTAATTAAACACTAGTTTTCCCATTTCACACACGTTTTAATCACTAAATCACGTATTTCTTCACACTAAACAATCACTGTAGGTACATATAACTACTGCATTTTCACAGGCGAAATACTGCAATTTTGCGATTCGGAACCTAATTTGTGTTATCATAATACGATAGCACAACTTCTCACGAACATTTTAAGGTATAACACTGTTTTCCAATAACAAACACCTAAAGAACTCGTAATTACTTGAAGTGTGACACTAACGCTAAAACGATGACGTAAAAAATGGCGCGCTCCGTTGACGTAAGTTTGTTACTTTCATTGTGACACTTGTTGACGGATGATAGCTATGGTTTTTGGTATAGAGTTGAGGAATATTGTAGAGATGGGAAGTAAAGCAGCCTATTCACGAATAAAGCCCGTTTTTTCGATTATTAAATGATTAATTGACGGGGTATTTTATAAATGTTAATGGGGAATTAAGGAACCCGGACGCGGTTAGGGGTACGCACCTCCTGGGTATGTAGGGTACCCGGACGCTGTAATGTCTGTTTTTAATTATGTAACTTTTCTCATATCTAAAAATATAAAAATTCAGTTATAAATCATGCTAAATGTTGATTCATGTTCCCATGATAAATATAAATAATATATAATATAATAATAATCAAAATTATAATTACATTCCGTTTTAAAATTATTTACGTTGTTTTTTTTGTAATTTTATTACGTACAATTTTTTTCCATAAGGCTGATGCTCCAGGGTAGCCCGCGAAATTCAAATGATCTGACGTTTTTTGCAATTTGCAGGCCAGTGCTAGGTTGTATGTTGATTAAAATATTGTTCGCGACTGTAAGACGTATGTAGTTACAGAATTATAACCATCAAAATCATCAACACAATCCTCCAAGTTCATAAAGGTGCAAGAATGATTTTGACCTTGGAAAAGTAATTTTTGCACCTTTATGAACTTTGAATTTCAGTCAGCGCGCTGACTGAAATTCGGCCACATTAGGCTACTTATGGTGGATGCTCCACGGTAGCCCACGAAATTAAAATTTTCTTATGTTTTTTGCAATTTGCAGGCCAGTGCTAGGTTGTATGTTGATTAAAATATTGTTCGCAACTGTAAGACGTATGTAGTTACAGAATCTTAACCATCAAAATCATCAATACAACCCTCGCAACTTCATAAAGGTGTAAGAACAAAAATAAAATCAGAAAAAGTAATTTCTACACCTTTATGAACTTTGAGGGTTGTGTTGATGATTTTGATGATTATAATTCTGTAACTACATACGTCTTACAATCGCGAACAATATTTTAATCAACATACAACCTAGCATTGGCCTGCAAATTGCAAAAAACGTAAGAAAATTTGAATTTCGCGGGCTACCCTGGAGCATCAGCCTTAACTGTGAAAAAGGGGCGACATCAGGCCCCGCGCTGTTGGCAACACTAGAGTCGCTGTCATTCAAAATCAGGATTTGTATATAGTTGAGTGAGGAATGTTGTTTTTGGTTACCTAATTTCACAGAAAACCTATTAAATGTCCTAAACAATTATATAAAACGCATAACTCAGCTTACCATAATAAGCGTGTAGTGGACAAGAAACAGAAGTTTGAGCTGCTATTGAAGTAAAATCGAATCGTCCAGAACTAAGAAACCTTTCCATTCCATCTTTATATCTTTAGAATGGGAGGTGGAGATTTAGTAAGGGTTATTTATTTATTTGATTTGGGTGAACCTAGAACTAGTATAGGACGTGTTATGTTGTAAAAATAAATGATGTAATAGATTTGTTGTGTTAATATTGCTATCAGAACCATGTTAGTAAGTTGGTCTTGATGTGGCTCTGAAGCACTTGTAATTAACGATTTTTGTGTTTTTGGTTCTAGAATTCTAAGAAGTCATGGCATCCAAATACAATGAAAAATCAGGAGCGTGTGTGGAAGGCAGAACAGGCTGTGGCTGAGGAGAAAAAGCGAATGGTAGAGTTACAACGTGAACGTGCGGAAGAACGGGATCGTGCTGAACTGAATAGTCTCATGAAGCACAGCAGTAATTCCCCTGCTAATGATAACCGATTGTCTTGGATGTATGATGTAGGTAACTTCATTTTTTAGCAGTTGATATTATGGTGTCCACAGTGTAATTCTGCCATGTGTCCATTTACAAATTACTGTTGTGTGATTAATACAATTTATGTTGATTTTCCGTATGGTTTTATCTTGGTTAAAACATAAGAGAACAACAATTAAGTCAAAATTGTGTTGCTTCAACTAATTATACAAAAAATTGTTTCAGAAACCTGATAAGAAAGTTGATCAAGAAGCATATTTGCTTGGTAAATCAATTGATAAAAATGCGGAACAATCAGATAAACCAGAACAAGATGTGATACCGGCAGTATCAAGAAGAGTGGTTGGCTCTAGTATGTTAACTTCAGCTGGCGACACACAAGTAGACATGTCTAGGAAGATTCGTGAAGATCCATTACTTTTGATAAAAGAGCGGGAGCGGGCCGCTCGTGCTGCCTTGTTGAACAATCCCTTACAACGTCGCCGATTAGCCGAGTTGCTCAGAAAAGAACAGGTAAATTTTATCTTTGGTTTCTCTTATCTGTTTATCACACATAAAAAACTATTATTTATTAATTGTTTTTTAGGTATCATTATGTTTATAAATTTATCATAACAGAATCTTTTTTTTAACTCTAAATAGACCAAAAGGTTGACTGGTTGATAAGGCTTTGTGGTCTTAAGTCAGCCTATCTAACACTCTTGTACATGAACTTTAAATAACCAAATAAAATTAACTCTTCAATACCACACACACTTAAAATAACAACGCACTATTCACCTTCGGATACGGCTGGGGACATTGGGTTAATTATATTTTTTAAAGAATGGATTTTTACTATTACCAAAAAAGTATTGTGTCATGTAATTTGTAAGTATTTATTAAATATTTTCATTATTTGACTCACTTCTGCTGTGCAAATTTTGACACCTCATAAATATTTAATAAAAAATGGTTTTGTGCTTGGTTGATACTAATAAACTCGCCCCCTATTACATCAGAATTAAACAATTGTTGAAATGTCAGGGAACTCAACACAAGCCTGATGTTTTGTTATGTAACGTAATATGTTTCTTTTCTAGGATTTAAGAAAAGAAAGCAAATCCAAGAAATCACCCAAAAAGAAAGACAAAAATCTTGATGATCTACTTGCAGCCAAACTGAAGGCTCTAGGGGGACAGAAGAGTATAGATTTGGCAACTCTTTTAAACTCGGACGATTCCTCACCTGATTCATCCCGAGAAGACAAAAAACAAAGTAAAAAGAAGAGAAAGAAATCAAAACAGAAAAAGAAGAAAAAAGAACGGAAACATTCATCAGATAGTGATAATGACGATGAAAAAACATCTAAATATAAAAAAGAGAGTAGGATTGATGACACAAAAAGCAGTAAAAGATCGTCTGATCATCGTGATGATAAGAAAGAATCACGAAAAAGGAAAAGTTCAGAACGAGAAAAATATTCAGACGGTGAAGTTACATCTAAAAGATACAAAGGAGAGACTCCAGAACGGCATGTTTCGAGACGAGACTATGAGACAGATTACAAAAAATCGCGTTACAATGAAAAGAAAAATTATGATAGTGAACATTATTCTAGCAGGCGGTATACTAAAGAGAGAGACGAAGTAAGGCAAAGTAAAGATGTGGATAAAAGGGAATCCAGGAAACATGGTGGCATGACTGAGGAGGAAAGAGCTGCCAGGTTAGCGGAGATGGCGGCTGCGGGAGCGGAGCGGGAGGTGCAGCGCGGGCGGCGCGTGGCCTCGCAGCGCGCCGCCGATGCCGAACACGAGCGCGCCGCGCCCGCACCTCGCTCCGCCCAGCTCCGCGCGCTGCCCGACTCGCTCGAGAGCCGTATTCACTCCACCAGACATTACATCCAACGTGACAAGCGCCATATGAATGAACATTTCGCTCGACGATAATAATTTTATTCAAGAAAATAAGTATAACTACACTACACTACAACAGCCCCATAACGTCCACTGCTGGACACAAGCCTCTCCCATGATGGAAGGAATTTGCCGTAATCTCCATGCTTGGCAGGCGGATTGGAGATCGCAGTGATGAAAGACTAACAGAAAACGCTGCTGCCCATTCTCTGGTCTATGGAGGCGCAAGGTATTCTGCCTCAGACATTAGTCGCCTTATACGACATCCGTGAGTGTAGTGGGTTGGTTCTGTTCTACTCTGCCGGATACCACACGGCCTAAAAAAAAAAATATAAAGAATAGAAGATATAGAAGAATAGAAAATAAGTATAAGCACTCAATAATATCATATGAATGTATTTATTTAATAAATTTAATGTTAATCTATATATATTTTCATTGGTTCAGTAATGTTAATCCATTATATTTTGAAGCAACCGACACTTCCGTCATGTTATCTTGTCAATCCAGTGGAATCTTCTCTTTTACAATCTGTAACATTAATTAGGATTTTAGAAACATTGAACACATAGTACAAAAAATTAAAGTAGTATGATTTTGTAATTGTTTTGGGACTTGTTTGAAGCAATTCTGTAGTTTGTACTTTCAGCAGTCTTGTACACAGTGAACCGCACATCAGGGGTCGCCTTCGTCTTCGTCCAAGATCGCCCTTAAGTCGCAGTTAGGGTGGTTTCAGATTAGCGTATCTAGAAGCGCGTGTTGGCGCGTTTGGGCGCGCCTTTCGCTATACGCGCAACTCGTACGAGTCTACGACCGCGAGACGCTAGAGAAGCTTCCCGCGCGCCCGCTCACCCCAAGGGAACACGCCGGAATAAGCGCGTGTAGGTGTACACGCGTGTAAGCGCGTAAAAATAAAGGCTAGTCTGAAACCGCTCTTAATTTTAAATTGTTACCACTGATTTGCAGTCGATTGTCCCTAAATTCTTGTTATAACTACGGTATAAGACGAAGTCAAGTCAAATTTAACAACACAGTAGCTATAAATATATTTTTTATATTAAATAGGCTTGCGTTTGGCCGCAACTCGTCGTAATTGGTTGCCGATTGGTACCGTATGGATTAATCCAACAGGCTTTGTGCCTAGCTTAAAACCCAAAATGGTCCATCGATCCGGTCGAATTATGGTACCTGCGATATAACTATAACAACTCAAATGCTTGACTAGATGTTGTGAACAGTCTTTTTGCCACAATGCAGAATTAAAAGATTAGATTCTTTGACGTCTACTTTCTATCTTGTAGGTAAGTTATTAGCTGTCCATGGTTAGGTAACGAAGGCACTTCGTGCCTGTACCTCCGCGCACATCCCGGCATAGATGGGGTCAGTGTCCCAGGGCCCGCGCTCGGGCAGCGGCAGCGCGCGGCGCCGCAGCTCGGCCACGAGCTCGCTCACGTCCATGATGGGGATGGGGTCGAGCCCGCGCGCCAGCCCCGCCAGGTACTCCACGTAGTGCGCCCTGCAAGTACAGCCGTGGTCAACACACCTCCACGAGGCCCCGCTTGTAGAGGCCCTCTAGCGTGCCGTAGGGCCGGGGCGGCGGCCGGAGCGCGGCGCGCTTCACCAGCGTCTCGAGGTCGTCCACCCCCAGGATCGGAAGCGGGTCGATGTTGCAACGACGAACCAACCGACTCAGGTATTCCAGGTAATGATTCCTGCAAACACATGCCTCACTCACCGCCTCGCTCCTCTCGACCGTCACAGACATCAAAATCACCTTACAGCAGCCTAGAGACATCTAGGCTGTACCTATAGGGCTCATCATCATTCAGTCGAAAGACGTCCATTGCTTGACATAGGCCTCTCGTCGCCACAACTACCTTGAGGTCTTGCTTACGGTTAGAAGTTTGATACATATCCAAATACCTAGTTTAGTAATATGTATTATCACGCAGTAGTTAAGTATGGATTCAAAATCCATGTATTTGTTACTTTGAATGAACATTGTTTATTCTAACTCCCCTCACTAATAAACATAGGTAGACCATAATTATACCTACGCAGTGCAAATTGCCAAGATGCAAAGTGTTGCGGTGCGACAGGGCACAGTGTTTGGAGGCCCACTGGCCCACTCCGCCTGCAGGCGCCTGCTCGGTGACCGGGCCATTTTAAGATTTGGCGCCCGTAGCCAATAATAATTACCGCCCCAAAAATCTAAATATTTATAAGAAGAAACTGACTGACTGACTGACTGACTGACTCATCTATCAACGCACAGCCCAAACCGCTGGGTCTACAGATTCCAAATTTGGCAAGTAGGTTCCTTATGTGGTCTAAGGGTGCACTAAGAAAGGATTTTTCAAAATTCATCCCCTAAGGGGGTTAAACGGGGCTCCAAAGTTTGTATGGGGAAACAAGATTAGTTAGACTATTTTATCCGAAACTCCACAGGAGTGCTCCTATTGATAAATGAGTAGAAACGGGTTTCAGGTTTTTTCAGAATTCAACCCCTAAGAGGGGGAAATGGGGTGGCAAAGTATAAAAATCAATGCATAGCCCAAACCGCTGAGTCTAGACATTTCAAATTTTGCACATTGGTTCCTTATGTAGTCTAGAGGTTCACTAAGAAGGGATTTTTCAAAATTCACCCCCTAAGGGGGTTAAATGGGGCTCCAAAGTTTGTAAGTATGGGGAAACAAGATAAGTTAGACTATTTTATTCGAAGCTTCACAGGAGTGCTCCTATTGATAAATGAGTAGAAACAGGTTTCAGGTTTTTTCAGAATTCAACCCCTAAGAGGGGGAAATGGGGTGGCAAAGTATAAAAATCAATGCACAGCCCAAACCGCAGAGCCTAGAGATTCCAAATTTGGCACATAGGTTCTTTATGAGGTTTAAGGGTGCAGTAAGAAAGGATTTTTCAAAATTCACCCCCTTAGGGGTTGAAACGGGGATCCAAAGATAAATAAGATTAGTTATACCACTTTATTCGAAATTACCAGGAGTACTCCTATCGATAAATCAGTTAACATTTGTGTTTCAGGTTTTTTCAGAATTCAACCCCTAAAGGGTAAAATGGGGTAACAAAGCCTGAAATTCAACATAGGTATTGTTTGTATGGTGAATTGGGTTGGGTGTATTACAAAAACAACGTTTTATGATTTAATGTGGTGGACTTGAAATACCATCATTCCCTGTTGGGATGCGATGGGGATGAAATGTCTAAAAATCAATATGGGTGTCGATACCGAGATTATCAGGGGTGTTGATTACGAAAATGGCATTTATTTTGAGATCCAGAAGAGGGATTCGACTTCTTTATAGGGTTATTGTCGATTTATTGTGATGATTGTGGTAACGATGATGATGATTGTGATAATGATGTTGATGATTGCGATGGTGATTTTGATTACGATGATAATGATTGTGATTACGATGATGAAGATTGTGATAATGATGATTGTGATAACGATGATAATGATTGTGATTACTATGATAATGACTTTGATAACGATGATGGTGATTGTGATAGTGATTGTGACAGTGATTGTGATAGTGACGGTGATTGTGATGGTGATAGCGATGGTTGTGATAACGGAGATGGAGATTGTGATGATGATGATTGTGATTAAGATGATAATGATTGTGATCACGATGATAATGATTGTGATAACGATGATTGTGATAGTGATTTTGATGGTGATTGTGATAGTGTTGTGTTAGTGAGGGTGATTGTGATGGTGATACCGATGGTAATGTTGATTGTGATTGTGACTTTGATGGTGATTGTGATAATGATGAAGATGATTGTGATTACGATAACAATGATTGTGATAACGAGGCAAGTGATTGTGATAGTGATTGTGATGGTGATTGTGATGGTGATGGTGATTGTGATTATTATGGTGATTGTGATGGTAATTGTGATGGTGATTGTGATGGTGATGGTGATTGTGATGGTGATTGTGATGGTGATTGTGATGGTGATTGTGATGGTGATTGTGATGGTGATTGTGATGGTGATTGTGATGGTGATTGTGATGGTGATTGTGATGGTGATTGTGATGGTGATTGTGATGGTGATTGTGATTGTGATGGTGATTGTGATGGTGATTGTGATGGTGATTGTGATGGTGATTGTGATGGTGATTGTGATGGTGATTGTGATGGTGATTATGATGGTGATTGTGATCGTTATTGTGATTTTGATAGTGATGGTGGTTGTGATGGTGATTGTGAAGGTGATTGTGATGATGATTGTGATTTTGATAGTGATGGTGGTTGTGATGGTCATTGTGATTTTGATAGTGATTGTGATAGCGATGGTGATTATGATAATGATTGTGATTACGATGATAATGGTTGTGATAACGATGATGGTGATTGTGATAGTGATTTTGATGGTAATTGTGATGTTGATGGTGATTGTGATAGTGACGGTGATTGTGATGGTGATAGCGATGGTGATGGGGATTGTGATGGTGATTGTGATTGTGATGGTGATTGAGATGGTGATTGTGATAATGATTGTGATAATGATGGAGGTTGTGATAGTGATGGTGATTGTGATAATGGTGGTGGTTGTGATAGTGATGGTGATTGTGACGATAATAATAAATTGTAATGATTATAAAATTTGGCACATAGATAGTTTATAACTTGGATTAACATGTAGGACACTATTTATCCCTTTAGTATGATTCAGTCAGTGGGACAGTTACTGAACTGCACGCGGGCGAAGCCGCGGGCAACAGCTAGTATCAGATAAATCTTCGCCACTGTGCTATAACGGTGATTTAACAAAATAGTACGAAAAATATTACAATTCTAAGTATCAGAAGTTCAACAGGGTTTAAATTAATTCACAACCTGCAAGGGGCAGCGGTGGAGCAGTGGTGGCCCAGTGGTGGCGGCCCCGACTTACGAAGTAGACAGAAGACTTAAGTCGTGGGTTCGAACCCTGACAGGCGCATTACTTTGTGTAATTTATTTCATCACCACTGCTCTCAAAAACGGTGAAGGAAAACATCGTGAGGAAACCGGCATGTTCTAGAAACAAAAATTCGAAGACATTTGACATCTACCAACCCGCACTGGGCCCGCGTGGTGGATAATAGCCCATTCCCTCTCATAGAGAGGAGGCCTGTGTCCCAGCAGTGGAAACATTTATAGGCTGATGATGAATGGGACAGGACAGGGTGACCGTCTAATCACTTTGACAAATCGCAGTGCGGCAGCGACTCTAGTCTTTTCATTGTAAAAATGCAAATCCTAGGTGATCGCAACCGCAAACCGTGAACACGCAGAGGTATAGCCGCAGCACGCAGCGAGCCTCAATCACATACTCACTTGCAGAGCCCTGCATAATTGTTGGGTGCGTCATTGCCACACGTGCCGTCTACGAGTCCTGTCGGTGTTTCTCGTTGTAATTGTACGAAACATCGCCCCGTGCTACCTTCCTCTGTGTTTGTCTCGTATGTGACGTTGTTCATCTACAACAAGTAAATGCAACGGAATTTACTACACAGAATCTTAAAAAACATAACTTTACGGTCATCATCTAGGAGTCCATACTTACACCGTACCTATAGTCGTAACCTTAGATACCTAATCTTACGATTATTACTATTTTTTAAATAGATTTCTATTTCCTAGGTTTAATTTGTTAGTAGCAGCCTACTGGAGTCTGGGCTCGTGCCCCGTTGATGGATGGAAAGTCTTGATGTTACGTGAAATGAATGATGTTGTTTTCGTACTATTCGACCCATTATTTGGATTATTGCAGAAAACTTCTAAGTATATTTAAGTCCTAAACAGACTGACATTCCAATCGTCCTAAACTTTGGCACGAGTGGAAACTTGAATCATAATTGGCTAAATTGGATTCAGCTGAATAACTCGCAGTGTTTTTTTTTTTTATTCAGAAACGCTCGTTCGCAACCGTCACCAGTTCACCACATTATATAAATAAGTGGATTAGGAAAATCTATACAAAGACATAATGCATAAAGCAGCTCGCCATTGTACATAAGCATTATTGCAATTTATAATGTATGTTCAAAATGAGAAGAGCGGAAGGCTATGGGGGAGGCCTTTGCCCAGTAGTGGGACATTAGAGGCTTAGTAAAAATATCATAATTACCTGAAGTAAAGTTTGTAAGTCATGTGGTTCTTTATCCCTTAAATAAAACAGGCAGTTTCGGGGGTGATGAGCGTGTAGACCTAGCTTTGCGCAGTAATCACTCAGGCCGCACCGTGCGCCCATTGTGAACGGCTTCCCGCAGCCATAGCAGAATTCGTATTTGCATTGAGTACATGTGAAATGCATGCAGCCTCCCCTGAAATTATGGATTTACTGATGTTATTTTTTAACCGACTTAAATTGGAGAGTTTAAGAACAAATCTAAATAGGTACACCATGTCAGACGTCGAGAAAATATCTGAAGTAAACATTTTCAAGTAACTGCTTGCTTAATCTTTAAATAAGTTAATTTTAAGAAGCTTACATTTAAAATCTATAACTTTACAATATTAATATTTCAGAAATAAAATTAACCTGGAGAGAGAGTACTTAAAGTGACACCGTGGGCACTCGAGTCCATTGTCTCGCAAATGTTGTTGTATTACAGTGACCGATCGCTCCGGATCGTTGTCCTCTAGCCACGCAGTATACTGGTCACAAGTTAGTCCTTCGTGATTCGTACTCCACTGTAGAAAATATAATCAAAATATTAATATTATCAAATCACTGCTTCTAAAATTGTTCAAACAGATTTTAATTAAACTTGCCAGTTTTCTACACGACGCGCAACTTATGGATCGACATTCTGGGCAGCGTATTTTTTTTTGTTTCGGATGAACAAAAAATCCTGAAGAACATTCCATACACCACCTGAAGTTTGGATCTCGAGCTAAGGTTCGGTCTCGTAACTGTTAACAATTAAGTATTCCCCTTTGATATTGATATGGTAAATATGATAAAGATTTCTATACTTACTTAGTAAGTAAACTACTACATTGAATATAATGCTTATTTACCTTTCTTTGAAACAACTCGTGCACATCTATTTCGAGCAGGGTTTTTAAAAGTATGTCCAGATGAGCAAAATATTCAAGCCAGGCATCTTCAGGTAGACTTTCCAATTCTGGAAGTTTACAATAGGGACATACGCAGTCAGCGATACTTCTCTCGGTTATTTGTACAGTGAAGTAATGGTGTGCGCATTCCCGGCAGCATCGATGCGTGCAACGCAACATTGACACCATCTGAAAAATAATCAAGTAAGATTTGTTTAATGTGACTGAACCTTTTGCAAGAATGAAATTGAATGCCGAGACTGCAATAACAAATGTCCACGTGTATCAAACGACGTTTTTCAATACACTTTTGAAGAAATAAAATAAAAGAAGGAAAAATGTTTTGTCATGAATTATTAAGAAACAATGATTTTAATTATTTTTTTTCCGCGCTTTGCTTTCACCAGGTTGAAAGAGAAGCAAAGGTATGAAGCCGAATTTGAATATTCAAAAAATATTTACACCGTAAAGACCCATAATTATTGCTATGCCGAAATTAGAAAAAAAAAAACATTCAACTCCGACTATAGGCATTGAACCATAGGCATTTTGATTGAACTTCGTATAAGTATAGTTAAGTACTTGTGGAATATCTGTGCGGGTAAATGAAGCAAACGCACGAGTGTGAAATACATTGCATGTTGAACCTAATCGTAGTGCGATAAGAAGTTAAGAACTCGTTTTCCAAAAAGGGTATTGAAATTATTATGTTATTAGTTTCTCACCTCATGCTCCGGTAGTCGAGATGCACAGAGTTCGCAGTCTTGATATAAATAAGCTAGGGCAGATGACAGGTCAACGCACTCAAGTGCAGCTAGCAGCGCAGCTGGCGGATCTGCACCTTGTGCTATCAGCTCTACCGCAAGCTGCGCTTGCTCCCATGTTTCTGTTGCACCCTCTGCGAGTAGCATTCGCGCTTGCCTCTAAAATATAGTTTATTTATGAATATTTTTAATCGTTTTTTTTTTTGCATTAGTAAAATTAAAGTGACTTGTGTGAAACTTACCTCTGGCGAACCTTCTGGCAGTCGGACTTTAGCCAAATCTATGATTTGACCAGACACCCTTCGGACAGTAACTGGTGGAGGTGGAGATGGCGGTGAATGTATTGATTCCTCAGTTGGCTTCATGATAAGTAGCTGTGAGTCCTCCGAATCACTATCGGTCCATTCATCTTCTGTACGACAGGTTTCGCGGAAAAATGGCTTCTTTTCTTTCGGAGGCGTAGTTGTTTTAGGAGGCGAGAGTTGTTTTTCCTCTTTTTGTTTTAAGGGTGGGGGAGGGGCCGGTTTTTTCTTATTCAACGTTGAAGTGGTTGCTATCACCTCGGGCATCTCAGATGTGGTAGGAATAGGTTGGGAAGGAATTGCCTTGTTATTAAAAAGTCTAGTTTGTAATTGCCTTACATGGCCACTTTGAATGTTACCAAACTGAGATTTAGGAGGAGCAGGGGCAGGATATTGTTTAATTGATGTTCGACGTACTGGGACCTTTGAAACAATTAGTTTTGGAGAGTTTTTATCATTCTTTGACTTGTTATTAGTTATGATTCTTATCAATTTAGGTATGTTAGACTTATTGGCTATGGAGTTTTTAATACTGTTGTTATCAGACGGTGTACCAACTGGAAATTGATCAGGTATCTGTTTTTTATCATTATTGGCGTTCTCTGTTTCTTTCGTATCTGAAGGGTTATTTTCTACAGAGTTTACATTGCTTCCGTCATTTTCTTTAATGGTTAAAGTTATAAGTGGAGCGTTTTGACTGTTGGCTGGAAGTGATTGCTGAGGTTCATTCATTAGTAATATTTGTTCAGAGTGGTTTTCAGAAGAATTATTTTCATCTAATTCTGCTTGTTCTAAACCTGGCTGTATAATTATTTCATTAGAAACTGATTCAGGTGTGACCTCATGCTGTAATTCGATATCTTGGGCATTAATAGAATCATTATTCTGTTTTTGCTCAACGGTTTCTAAAACAGCATTTAAAACAGGATGAATATTTTCGGAAAACATTAGTTTAGTCGGTGCTATAGCTTTCAATGTGGATAAAACTAATGCCTCTCTTGCAAATAGTTCAAGGTTTTTAGGAGTAAGATTGTCTTCTGCGGTTTGTTTTACTGTCTGTTCATCATTAGCAACTTTATCGACATTATTTTGAGTATTAAGCTCTTCATAAATTTCTTCGAAACTGTTAACGCTAATAAACACATTGTTATTCACATCTTGTTTTCTCGAGGGCCTTAAAACATCTTGTATCTGTGATTCATTTACTTCCACTTTAAAAGTATGTTCTTCTTGTAATGTTCGTGCTATAGAATCAAGCATTTCAATGTTTGCGTGCTTGAAATCTTCTAATTGGTTTTCTACATGATCTAAAGCTTCTTCAAAGTTCTCATTTTCCTCAGAACTTGTTATAGATTGTAACGCCTGCCGCTTATCAGATGGATCCTCATCTTCAGAACTTGTAACTTCTTTTTCATCTGATGTAAGGTTGTCCGTTCTCTCTTCAGTGTCGCTATAGCTCGATTCTTGTTCATTATTTGTTTCATCGCTGCTAGATTCAGCTTCACTTTGGGATACAGTTCTGTCATCAATGGAGTTTATATCGGAATTAATTTCTTCTTTCATCTGTTGAATGAGTCTTTGCGTGTTATCCACAATATCTGTTAGATTGTTGGATTTTTCCTCTATTTGTCTGTTATTTCTACTGTCTGGAATATTTTCTTCATATTTATTAAAACTTTTTGGAAGGTGGTTACTATTACTTTCTAAAATATTTTCACTATAACTTTTTTGATTCGTAAAATTGAAAACGGGGCTGACAGTTTGTGCGTTTCTTGTTTCATCGATTTCATTGACCAAATCTACTGAACTTTTATCTGTTTGATCATTTTTAAGAGGTTTATCATTTATTTGTTTGACTTCTGGTGACTGTTCAATTTTAACATTCTGATGATATTCATTTTCATTTGCAGTATCTGGCTTATGGTTATTAGATTTATTTGCTTTTGTACTTTGTTCCTGTTTTAGGTCATTCTGTAAGACTAATTTATTTCCATTTAGAATTTCAGGTTTGTTGGTTTTTTCGTTAATATTAGGTAATGGACTTGACCTTGTTAAGGCGTTGTAGGCATCTATAAAATCATTTTCAGATTGAATAAAATCAATCGGCTGTGTTTTTGCACTAACATTAAGATTCACTTCTGGTTCGAATGATGTATTGCCAGATAGTAGTCCTTGCAAAAGCAAGTTTTCATCAATCGAAGGAACTCCGGCTTCTTGGAGAAGTATTTTTAATTTTTTTGCTACATCACCTGTTTTCTCAACAATTTTCCGGTCGCTGAATTTATTTTCTAAAAAGTTTGCTTCTCTTTCGTAATCATTCACACTTATGTGTAGTGGTAAATACATCCAGTCGTCCTCTTGAAATCTAGGCGGTGTCGGTGCTTCAAACTCATCTGAACTATCTTCTGCTGAAATGTAAAGTGAAGGTTATGACGTGGTACGATGATGGTGTGATCTTGTAATGCAACGATATTGTTATTGGTTTGTTGTTCTTTTAAGATTACCGCGCATGCGGTGAGAGTGGCGGGATGAGGAGCGAGGAGGAGCTGCGTCGTCGTCTGCGCCCACGGGGGAGCCCCAAACATGCCCGCGTAGTTTTCCTTCCTCTCCGACGCCCATAAGCTCCGTCTGAAAACAATCGTTGTGTTTGATTGAGCTCGTAAGTAGGTGTACTGGGTGCGGGTCACGTGCTTTCTTGTACAAAATCGGGCATGAAAAAGAAAGAAGAACGATGATTTTCCTTAATTTTTTTATTATTACGTTTACGAAGTGACAGGCATCGGTTTTCTTAGTATAGCAACGAAACCAATCGATATTATGATTAACTTTAGACGCCCCCCGAAATGTTAAAAAGTCGACTAAACTATCATAAGTGTTGAAAACATTCAAAATAGATTTCTGGCTTACCTGTCGTTTGTGTCTATCAACGCATTCTGTCACAGCCGGCCACATAGCTCCTCTATGTCTAGCAAGAGCAGCTCTCACTTCCAACTCTGTGACATTAGCGGTCGGCGCGAGTCGAACGGCGGCGGCGCGCACGCCAGCGCAGAGACTTGGCCAGCGTTCCCGCAACCAAGCTAACGGTGATGCGGGACTCTGTGTTAGTGCTGCTTGTACTTCAGCAGCGCTAAAGCCCAGCCTTTCAGCCTCTGCCATCAACTGAGCTAACTCCATTCCTCTTTCTGCTTCTCGCATAGTGTTAGCGCCAGCAAGAGCTTCAAGTGAAATCGCCCGTGTGGACTGTCGTTCAGGAGAAGCCGCCTGCGAAGAAAAAGAATAACGGGGCGAGTTTATAGAACATAAATAATTAACATATATAGGTACCTAGTGCCGTTCATCAGGTCATTGTTTAGGAACGAGTTTGGATACTTATATCGTAAAAGATTTGTACCTCAGAGCCATAATAAGTAGATCGGCGATTAGGACGAGTACGACGTAGGTCTAGGTGAGATGCACGGCGGGCCAGACGACTGTAACTATCTCCCCATTCACCTCCAGGGCTGCTGTCACGTTCGCGCCACTCCCATCTACTGGCCCCACCTGGGCCAGCTGTACGGACGCTTCGTTCACTTTCCTGAATAATGTTAGTTTAGTTAAAATACTGTACCTCCTAATAACTTTACTACAACAGATAGCTGAAATTATTATGAGCGACTTACACGGGTATCACTGGACATAGAATGTCTGCTTTGAGATCTTTCTCTTCTGCTTTCGTCTCGAAATCGTCTCCGCGGCCGTGATCGTGAAACGGACGGCGCTCGTTCCCATGCGGTCGAGTTCGGGACTTCATAGGTCTGGAAACGTTAATTTTCGTTACGCTGGCATTTAAGCAGGTGTTTGTTGGGGACCTGATTAAACGCCTGCTTAAATGCCAATCTACAGAAGTGCTAAAAAATCTACTACAGACCATACAACTCGCCAATTAATTTCTGAATTCAAATTAATTTTGTAAATTCCTAATTTTAACATAACATAATATCACGTCTGTTATTCCCGAAAGGTTAGGCAGAGGTGTACCAAATAGTTCATTCATATTTCGCCGGTTCTGTTAAGTCCCATGTTGTAGGGGGCGAGCCTATTGCCATCAACCGGGCACAAATCCAGACTCCGTGGCTGCAACTAAGACATTCCTGATGGCAAAACCCAAAAAATCTTAATTTTATTTGTATAAATTGAAAGAAAAAAACATGTATTACATGTAAAGTAGGTACCTATTCAAAATAAAGTAAGCTCGAAGTTCAAAGTAGCAACAGTATGCAACTTTAACTAAAACTTAAAGGTAGCTTCAAGTAGCTTGCTTTGAGAGCTCAGCTACCCCAGGAAAGCAGCCTAGTAATTGCAGTACCTATGCTATCAATTGCTCCCATTGACGTCGAATAATGCTACTATTCTTAGTTGTGTTTTTCAGCACCCTTTATTAGAGAAGGTACAACACAAAAGACCGTCGGTAAACGATGTTTCAAAGGGTTTCTGTCATATATGGGCTATAGATTAAATTGATGGAGTGACATGTTATAACACGAACGCTCACCTGCGTCGAGATACTTTGAGGAGGTGGCGATGTACCGGTATTGGCCACGTTACTCTTGTTGTTTGCTAACGATGAGGAGTGCCGTTCAACAATGGCGTCTCGAAGTGGAGACGCCCCAGCGGACTTTTTTTGGGCGATTACTGAATTATTTTTTTGAGGTGCGTTAACGTACGCGTTGTCTCTGGGCGGTGAAGGCCCCACAGATATATTGTGCCGCTTTGGAACTTCAGCCCCTGGCGATTCTTTGCTGTCGCGAAAAGGAGAGACTCGCATTGTTTTGTTAGTGTCTCGTGAAGGAGATATCTCTGTACTCATATCCGTTGTATTGGCATTTCGAACCTCTCTTGGTGGTGAAGGTCCAACGGCCATATCATGTCTTCCATGATTGCTGTCGTTATGATTAATAGTACTTGATTCTCTCGTCGGCGTGACGAGTCGGTTTATCGTTTTCTTAGGAGTATTGTCTTCTCGAGGAGGTGATGGTCCGCATCCGGTTGAGGTCCGTTCTTTTTTAGAATTCTTTTTCGGTTTTTCGACCTCTGAAAATTATTACAATTTGAAGGTAAGAAAGTTGGAGAAGAGTGTCTAGAATACAGACTATTCAAAGAAATAACGAGTTATATAAATTAAATCAAATTAACCTCTATCAAAACGGGGTTCCTCCAGAACACGTGCAGGGGATGGTGATTGTTTATGAGTAATTTTCAGTCTTTCAAAATTCTCACTAACATCCTTTAGAATCGGTTTAGGAACAGTAACGGGTGTTCGGCAGCAGATGACGCATACTCGGACTCCGGCCTCGTTCACGTAGGTACAGTGCTCGCACTGCCACGACGAGCTCGGTGGCGGAGGAGCAGGTCCAAGAGAATCTTCCTCCTTTTGTTGTGGTTTACTAGGAGGGCCGTGATCACTTTCGCTTTCGCTCTCCGAATCGGCATCACTTGATGGCACTGGCGGCGGTGACGGCGTACGGTGCTTCATTCGTCGAGACGTTCGGGATCGCACGCTCATAGCCGGAGATGCTGCCCGTGATCCAGCGCGCGATGCTGCACGAGAAACTGTACGACTTTCAGCTGAAAACGCAAGTTCAATGTCTGAATTAATTTGTAAATCGTCCAAGTAGATAAATACCTCCACAGTAATACAAAAACATAAAAAAGTAATTGCTTACCTCTCCTGTAAGGTTGTGGTGTTTGTGGTGGATGCATATGTGGATGGGGTTGCATGTGAGTGGGGTGGCCAGGAGTACAGCACGTGGGCGCCCACCCTTGGTTTGTGTTGGCCCAGGGGTGGTCGAGGCTGGCGCAGCTGCCGTACCGCCACGGCATGGGGGCGCAGTGCGCACATCCAGCGCAACCAGTGGCTCCACCGGTTAGTTCGAGTACTGAAGCACCCCTACGTAAAGGTCGGCCCCAACTTTGCATTGAGGGAGCCATATTGTCTGAATTTTCCCACTGTTCGACTGGTACAGCCTAAAAAATTATGACCATGTAAAGTACTTGTTTAGGCGCTGTATCTGATAGTATAAATACATAGAATCAAATTTACCATGTTCGGATGTACTCCAAAACCTTGTAGTGATCCACGAGGGCGATTCCAAGCTGCATTCATGTGAGATAGAGTATTGGACTGTCCCTGGACAGGTGCATGCTGGGCCGCGGTGACATGCATATTTGTTGGTAGAAACGGCATACTGCCCAGATGGCTTGGTGTGGGTGTTGTAGTCATTTTAGTTTGAACATGTAGGGGCATCTGTTGGTGCATGCTATGCTGGGTGTGTTGAGGTGGTAAATGATTGCCGGCAGGCACAGTAGGGGCCTGGCCGTGTGTGCCCATCATCATAGCCGCGTGATGCGGCGAGTTGAGAGTAGCTCGCCGTTGGTCCATTACAGGTGGCTTGGGACTAGCGCTCATTCTGTCACCGCTCATCTATAAAGCGATAAGTTTAAGTATTAAAAACACTTAATTAAAATACATATAACTTACAGTTCGAATTACACAATACATATGTAACTTGCCTTATGTTTCCGCGGCGGTGGCACAGGTGGCACTGCCTTTGGCGGTAATGGCGGCCGCTCTTCGCGTAACTGGGATGGCGACAGTGCCTGCAACACGACAATGAATATTTACTACCTACCTATACATCACCTATCAAATTATCCTGCTCTTCTCATTGATAATAGGTGAAACAATATGCGTAACATTGCAGTGGATAGAAGCGGCCAGGTACTGTTTACTTAGAATAGAATGAGATCTATAGAACACAAGATGCGTTCTGCCGCATACTTTCCAGGGCATTGCAGTTACAGTGCCTCTCAAAGCGGTATTACATTTATTCTTAGCGGGAAAAGGTTTATAGTTAAGTTACTGACCTGCCGCTGGTGATGTCTCCGTTTGGGGTGTCGGTGGTACATATCGTCGCAGGAGGCGCACAGCGCTCGCCGGCCACACTCGGCACAGCGCACGCGCGCGCCGCCTCCTCCACACAACCCGCATGATGCGCCTGCGTCGACCGGGTGACCTGGGGAAGGGACCATTAAACCATTTCGAATTTAACAAATGATGAGCATCTGGGCCACTGAACATAGACAAGAAGTAGATTTTGCAAGGTTTTCCATAAGGATCAAGTATCTTTTTTCAATCACAGACAGAAACCGATTTCCGCTGCGGCTGCGAAGAACCTAAGCTTTTAGTTTACATTCAAAATAAGCTAAACCGTATAATTCGGAAGCACCGTTGATTGGCGCATCTTGGACGAGGCTTACAAATGTTCAGCAGTGGACTATGAGATAAGAGGATACACCTAGGTTTAACCGCATATGACCGGCTGCACCTAGTTCTAGCCGGCTAAAACTAGGTGTAGCCGCACTTCGGCTATTAGCCGTAACATATATATAGTTTAGTTTAGTTTACCATAAAGTCCTTTTTTACTATACTGTCCTACAAGCTGAATGTATGTAGGTACCTACTTTATGGTTAGTGATGATAATTAAAGATTTCGTGGGTAAGGCAATAGGCAGACGTATTAATAATAATAATAAATAATTTAAAATGAGTTGTGTTTACATACTACTTTAAACCCCTTTCTCCTATTGCAAATTGCATGATTGTAATTTTATGCAGTTTCGAACGTAGTATTTTGTAGATAATAATTTATTATAAACTCAACGTCTCGTCATTCTTTAGGGACATAGGTATCTTTTGACTTTTGGTAAGTAAAGACGTACACATTTGGGCCTCTCATCAACTGGGCACGAACCCAGACTCGAAGTAGAGAGGAGCCGAAAAGTTTTTGAGGCAATGACTTTGAATGTGGAACATTACAAAAGCTTCGCCTTACTTTACGACCACTCCTGTCGCTTACCAAGGTGTTCTTTCAAATTCCTTTTTTTTTGTCAAAAAATCCTCATGGATGACCTCTGTTTCCAACCATAGGTTTAAGAAAAACTATAGGTTTTACTAACCTGTTGGTGGTCGGGGTGGTGGCGGCGGGGGCGGCTGTATCTTAGCATTGACGTATTGGTCGCTAGGGAACTCCACGACCTCGTAATCTGGCTCAGCCCTGGCGAGAGGCGCCCGGTGCATCGACGGCGTGGCAGGGCGCAAGCCGGACGCCAACGCAGGTGACCGCATGACGCTCGCGAGGTGCGCCGGCGGCGCCGACGTCACGCTGCGCGGATCGCGACCGCGACCCTTCAGCATCTCTGTAAACACACACTGACTATAGTTGTACCTTACGGTAAGTTCAGTATCTATGTGGCACTAGGTTTTTCTTCTTAATGGTGTAAACGAAATAAGAATAACCCTGTTTATGTTTTGCCTCTTTGTATTGTAGTTTATATTGTTTCTTTGCGTATTGAGAAAGTTAATGGACAGGTTAGTGGGGGGCCCCTAATTCTTATCTCACCACATTATTAGCGTTGAATAAAATTCTTAGTTACTGCTATTGATTAGATACATCCACGTAGTTTGCGGCTAAAATAGTATTGTTGCACCAAGAATGTTCACAGTGCCATACCTACCCACCACTTATGTAAATTTTCTTGGCTAGACACACCAAATATCTGTTCCAGCAACTGCTTGAACGATTTCTCGCAATATTAAAGTCATATTTAGTTATTGAGTGAATACTTCCTATAATACAGATATTATTAACATTTGCGAACGGCAGCTGTGACCGGGATAGAACGGGCGTTGCCGCGTCGGCGACGCCTTGCCGACCTATATTCCGCCACTCATATCCCAAAATATCGAAAGTGTGTTCACTCTATGTAAATAACAATTAGTAAGTGTATATGTGTGAACGTTATTATCGGCGTATAGTCTTATTTTAAGAGCTCACCGTTCGTTCTTAAAACATCCGAGTTCAGATAACTTTTGTATCTTACCTCACTTGTTGTCTCACTTAGTTATGAACTGAGTTTGATGCACAACACTTTATTTACTAAATTCGTTTCCACAGGTAATTTTTCACAATTATGCAACTGCGCACAGTTCTTCATGAGTGCACTCGCGGCGGCCTGGCGCGGCAGGTCGGCGGCGCTCGGCGGCGACTCCGCGCTACACTTTCCTCGCGGCTCGAGTGCCCGGTGGCTGCTAATCGTGCTCCCTATGCGGACGAAATTGACAGCGGGAAGACGCGTGTTCGCCGCCTCTATTTCGGTCCGCGGCCGCGTTGCCCCGATTCCACTAAAATTACGACGCGCTGCTATTTCCGCACTCATCCCAATGCCCCCTCTAGTCGGAGTCAAATACCTTGCGAAATTATTTCTTAACGTTGAACTTTTATAAACGTTGTTAAAAGAAAAAGTGTTTAGGACTGGATGGTAACTTTTATAGGTGGGTAGAGTAATATAATCTGGCGATATTAGTTGTGTCGTACCTATGACACAATCTCAGCATGCAGATTATTATTTACACATACCATCAGACGCATAATTTAACTAAATTAAACCAAGATAACTTGCCACACTTCTCTAGCAGTTGCCAATGTTTGCATTACAGCTGCGTATTTATTAAAATACTTAGTTTTAGAACGTATTTTTCATTAATAAACAAATGTTGGAGATCTCTCCATTATTAGGGATCTAAATATTATATTATAGACACGACGTTAACTGATATAATTATACATGTAGGTACCTATTTAATCTCGATCTATCAATATCATGCTTAACTGGCGAGCTCTTTTTTGACCCCCATTCGGGGTACATAAATCCGTCCAGTAGTTCCGAAGATTAGCGTGTACAAACAAACAGACAAACAGACACACATACAAACAGACAGATTTTTTTTTGGATTCGTGCTCTATTACTGTTTCTAAACCTCCCTCAATTATTTCTTTTTTAATATATTCAATGTACAGATACAGTTGTTTTACTGTTTTATTATATGTACGTAATAATAATAATGAAGTAAGGCACACCAACAACATATATGTACTTATACAAGAATTGTCACTAATGGTAATAATCACTCGCCTGCAATGCTGTGTACATACAGCATACATATCACTTACAGGCATGCACTACATTGTTATTAAAAGGTAAGCAACTATTCAAAAACCGGCCAAGTGCGAGTCGGACTCGCGCACGAAGGGTTCGGTACCATTATTATCAAAAAAAGGGCAAAAAAATCACGTTTGTTGTATGGGAGCCCCCCTTAAATATTAATTTTATTCTGTTTTTAGTATTTGTTGTTATAGCGGCAACAGAAATACATCATCTGTGAAAATTTCAACTGTCTAGCTGTCACGGTTCATGAGATACAGCCTGGTGACAGACAGACGGACAGACGGACAGACAGACGGACAGACAGCGAAGTCTTAGTAATAGGGTTCCGTTTTTACCCTTTGGGTACGGAACCCTAAAAAACAGTAATTGAATAATAAAACAGAATTGAAAGTAATTGAAACAGTAATTGAAAAACAGTAATTGAGGTTTGAACAATAAAATAACATCATAAAATTACATTATAAAATATTCTATACAATCCTTAACCTAGCAGCTATTTAGCACACCTCTGTTGCCTGATATCTGCCAAAGCAATCACGACCGACTTTTCATAATATCTAATTGTTCTTACCTACAGTATCTAAAGTACTTCCACAGAAAAAGTTTCAGCTTTTATAACTGAGCTTTTACAGACTGATATGTCTGGCGTTCATCGGATCTTAGTTCACAAAAACTTTGAGGTCGTTAACAATGTTAACATGGTCATGAACCTATTTGCCATTGAGGTTTGAACGTTCGAACTTATTTCAAATATTATCAAATGACACTGTTTCCATGTAAACAATATTGTGTCAATGTAATGCGTGGGGTGTAGTTTGAATCAGTTTGAATATTGCATTATGGAAATATTGCAAAATTTTAAACAAAATGGCTATTTTACTGCGGAATTGTACCACTTACTTAATGAGAAGAAGTTGGTTCATATTTCAACTGAGGTAGGTACCTTACCAATTATTAAATAGGATGTAGCTAGATAATGTTCACTTGTAAATTGCAAACTGCTACTAAACATTTATGAATAACCCTTCAGAAAGGAACAGGATCAAGAATAGCAAATTATTTTATTATTATTCAAACTAGCACTTACGTCAGTTTGCGCGTCGATGTCACACTCTGGTATTTCTTTATATCGTTATTTTCCTTGACAGATTATTCCATCGGAATATGAGAGAGAAATGAAAATGACTACGCAGGAGCGACTGCAGAATTTGAATAATATACAAACTGACAATATTATAAGCATTGCTGGCAAAAAACCTGGCAAGGTTGTGTTATCTTTCACGCCGAGGCTCCTTGTGTTTCAAAACTTTAAGCCTAATGAAAAAATAGTCGCCAAATTCTCTGTTAAAAATATAAGCAAGGTTACAAACTCGTTGTTCTTGTGGTATTTTATTAAAGTAAGTATAAATTTTTTTTTTAGTTAATGTTTGTATCAACAGGCCCCAACATATCTTAACATGGTATTCAAAGAGTCTTCATACTTCTTCATCAAGACTTGCGGTGGACAGTTACTATCCAGGTTAGCGCCAGGAATCAGCGTAACCTTCGCCATTACCTTCTTGCCTGTTCAGTACGAGGATTATACTCACAGAGTTACGTTTTTTACTGATGCGGATCAATATGTTATGCCACTGATTGGTAAGCTTATGATTTTAGTTTGCGTTTATGTCTGAAATTAATGTAAAACTACATTAATAATTATTTGTTTTTAGCTACCGGCCCGAGACCAATTTTTAATTTTCCTGACAAGGTAGAGATTGCAAAGATTCCCCTGAAAGTCGAAAACCATACTCTGGTGACAATCCAAAACATTGGTGAGGTGCCTGCTGGCTTTACACTCAGTTGCAAATGGTATGTCTTTAATTATTATATTTATCAGGAAATTTCTGAATGTCATTATATAAACAGATACTTATTACTTTTTACAGCCCATTTTCAGCGCAACCTAAGTCAGCGTTTTTGACTAAAGGTCAAAAAATTACTATCACTGTGGCGTTTAAAACGATGCATTTGGGCAATACGAGTTCTGTGTTAAGTGCAACTTTTGAAACTGGTAATTAGTTCTACATAAAAATGCAAAGGATGTTGTTTGTGATTTTACTTTGAGACAACTTACAGCAAGAGTATTACAATTTTCAGGAGAAAACTTTAGAATAGTAATATCAGGAAGTGCTCACACTGTCAACGTAGAACTAGAGAAACAAGTTGTGAGGTTTTTCGACACTTACAACACCATGATACGTCAGCAGACTTACAAAGTAGTCAATAAATCAGATCATGTGCTCACGTACATGTGTATGAAGAACGAGTCTGTCAACTACGGTACGGGTTATTTGAAGTACAAAGATTGTAATCGTTAGATTCATTTTATCGCGCCAAATTATGATAATGTTTGTTCCGTTGACAATGACATTTAATTTTGAATGGTGTTGTATGGCTCACTCCTACTAAAAATCATATCACATCTAACGATTTCAATCTGTGTTTGAAGTAAAAAGTGTTTAATTATTGCAATTGCTCAGACCAGTTTTGGATTGGGTTTTTTAACGAGTCGACTTGACAAACAGATTTTGAAGAGAAAGTGAAATTAGCGACGATATTCTACAATATGAAAGATAGTGAATCTGCGAAGTATAAGAAGTTGGTGCAATACGACGTGTTGAGCAGCGACGAGCACGAGCGGGTGTACACGCGGATCTTCTACGATGAGATCCAGGCGCTCGTGGCGGACGAATCCTTACATTTTCAAAACCCGCACTTCTCAATAGATCCAATTGTGAGTGAATATCACTACAGATACTAATTAACCATCTAGTTAAACTTATAGTAGAGTAGCTTAAGTACCTCCGCCAACCGGATGTAGCTGCAACCAGTATTTGACATGGACAAACTGCTTATCTGACCTGCACAACCCAGTAACTGGGTAATACGACACCCCTTGGTAAGACTGGTTGTCAGACTTTTAGGCCACTGACTACCTGTAACGACTGTCCAAGATCTACAAATGACAGCGGGCACCGACATTGGCAAGCGCGGCTTAAGCGGAGCAAAGTAATGTTAAGTATCTACTTAATACATTTTGATTCACAGAAAGGAAAACTATGGCCAAACAAAACTACAGAATTGACAATAACGTTTCGTCCGAAAGAGATAGGAGAGTTCCACGCGAGCGCTTACTTCGACATCGACGGGCTGGTGAAGCGCGTGCCGGTGGAGCTGGTGGGCGTGTCCCTGCCGCCCTCAATCTGCCTCAACGTCGAGACTCTGGACATGGACCGCGTCTACATCAACAAGCCTTATCACTACGAGATAGTTGCCATCAATAAAGGTATCTGTGGAACATTAGCTTTTATTTTACTAAACTACTTCTTTCTTTATTTTTAACAATGCTATAATATTTTTTAAATTTTAATTAGTTAGTAAAATTACAGCGTAACTATGTTTTTCTTTCTATTATGTTTCGTAAGCTAAGTAAATGCTCTAAAAAGCTCTTCAATGTAGGGTCTACTATTATATTTCATGTCTAGAGCCACTCATTTTTTTTCTCTTTTGTTAACATTTATTTTTGTGAATGCTGGTTAACCTGTAATAATGCATAAATTTTATTTTTATTATTTCGATACGAAATGTTAAAGTACTGTAAAAATAATGACAAAAAGCGAAAACAAGACATAAATCGGCCAAACAACACAAAAGTTATAACCATTTAAACTTTTGTTTCTATCTCTTTCTAGATAAACGAAATTTTGTATGGATTTTGTACGTCGATGTAGCGAATGACGTCATTCGCTGTATCGAATCTCCCTGTCTAATCAGCAGTTTCAAATGCTTACAACTTAGTATTTTTTATGGATATTAAAAAAAATATTTCACTTTGCTATTTCTGATGTTAATACGCTTTGTTTAGACTTTAGAGTGATAAAAAAATCATGCATATACCCTATTGGCGACTGTGTAAATCCAAGATTGTAAAACCTATGTATACGTAAATGCTGTACACAGAAGCTGTTGGTGAACCTATATTAATAAATAAATAAGCTAAATAAATGAAAAAATTAATACATTGCTAATTTTATTTCGTTTCAGGACACATAAATGGAGTTATAGTATATAAAGAATTACCTACGTTGTTTGGTAGCATAATATCATGCACTCCAGAATCGCACTGTTTAAAACCTGGAGATAAAGAAATTTTCGTAATATCTTTCTGTAATTCCAATCAAGGACCGTATTTTGAAGAAATAAACTTTAGCATTCGCGACACAGACGTTGTTTTAAAACTCTACTTGAAGTAAGTTTACTAATCACTAACCTTGGAGAATATCTGTGATTATTAAAATTAAAATATATTTTTTTGTTATTTTCAGAGGCGAAGTAATATATCCATCACTAACGTTTAACATTCCGTGTTTAGATTTTGGAATCATTAGTTTGGGTAAGAAGCGTGATGGTGACATAATAAATAGCATAGCAACGCTGCGCTAGAAGTGGACGGGTTGCAATACTTGCAATGCAGTCGCAAAGTAATCTTAGGAGCGGTATTCCGTTTGGATGTAGACCCGGCTATGTAATGTTGTTTTTAGGAAGGTCTACGGCTTATATGGGAGCGCGCTACAATCGTAGCACAGTAGTTTTTTCGTAGCAAGTGCGCTACGGTCGTAGCAAGGTCTACAATCAGAAGCTACGGCGTAGCGAAGATCTACAACAGGGCGCTACGACCGTAGCAAGGTGTAAAGTAGGAAGTATTACGATCGTAGTAGGTCTATAATTTCGTTGGAGTTTCGCTAAGTGACATTGCAGCACCTCCCAAAGCGTTATGCTATGATCGTAGCATAATAAGGATAACAATAATTAGTTCTTTGCGTTTGTTAATACGGATATTTTTTCTGGTGTAATGACGCATTCTTTACTTTCCAAGTTAGCTTTCGTTTATTTGTATCGACAAGATTGGTACAAAATAACTAACTGAATTTTAATATGTACTTTGATAGGTGTGCCTAAAACTATGGATTTGGATGTCATCAACGAGTCAGTAGTGCATGTCAGTGGATCTTTGAAAATCTCATCGGATGGTCCTGAAATCAGCAGCATAACACTAACCGACTATGCAGTCACTGATTATCCTAAGCCGAAAGTACCTCAATGGCCAAGAGAGTTTAATATTGAGCCTTGGAAAGTTGACATAGAACCTGAGTCGAGGATAACAATTTTGGTAATTCAATATTTTATTATTTGAGGTTTAAAGTTGATGACAAAAACGGAAAACTGTTGTGGTAACTGTGAGGCGGTACCGTCGTAAGCGTTTGTGTGGCAGTGTGCCTTCCACCATGTAAATAAAAAATAATAAAAACCTTTATTTTCAGGCTACTTTGGCCCATAGATAAATACCTTACAGACAAACATTATATATTATAATAGTACAATTTGTGTTAGTGTATAAACTTAAAAACTCACACTTCACTCGAGCACTGTCTGTGGGGGTGTGTATACCAATTACGCCGACAAAGTGGTAAAATAAAATTTTGGAAAATATTTGTTTTAGGGTAGTTCCCCTACATGTGAAGTGGGGATGATTTTTGTTTCGTCGTCTACCCCATCGTATGGGGTATCGTTGAATAGGTCTTTTAAAATGACTTAGGGGTTGCTAGTACTATTTTTCAATTTAATGCTTCGTTTATGAAATATTAAACTTTAAAGTGCAATTTTTTCAACACAAATTGCACCCCTTCCAAAAGCTAAACTGCTGGCTTGAAAAATCTGGATAAATTCATGATGATAGTGTTTTTTATGTTATTTTAAGGAAAATTGTAGCGGTTATTAGTTTAGCAGTAATAGTCGTTGAACTTGGGTGTTGGATAATTTTGTACCATATACAAAATCCTTAGAATAAATCGTTCTATATTGTGATAACGGGCTACTACGGAACCTTATACTGCGCGTGGCCCGACACGCACTTGGCCTGTTTTTTCATATGCCAGCCCCTGCTATCTTCCTGCTATCCGGCTATCTTCAAGAAGCATGAAGGATCTGTCTTCCAAGCTGGAACCAACCATATAAAATCACAAAGTAATAAATTAATTGAAGTCGGTTGAGTGGTTTCAGAGATAACCGCGCACGAACACAGCGATATGTGATTTTTGAATATTAAAATATTTACCAAAATCTATACATATAATAAATCTGTAGAAAAATCGTTTTTGTACATCGAAAATATTTTGAAAAAAAATTGCCAGGGTGTTAAAGGATAACCAACAGAACTCATTTCCAGCATTTTTGGAATTTTTGTCTGTTTATCTGTTTGTCTGTTTATCTGTTTGTCTGTTTCGATGATCAAGCATCACGTAAAATTTACGAAACCAATGTAGATAACTTTTATACATAAAAATGTTGTGTAACTTGGGGTATTTAGTTTTTGTTTCATTGAAATCGGTTAATTCTATCAAAAGATATATGAACTTAAAGTTTTCAAGAAGAACTAATCATCAAATATAAGATACATACATGCAGCGACATCTGTTGAACTAAAATGGTACCAATGACTAAAAATGTGCTCACCACCTAACTTTTAAATCGACTGACCAGCTTTAAAAAAAAATATATAGCATAATATACTTTAGCAGTTTAACATTTTGGTCGATAGATGGCGTTGTTTATTTCACTCCATTTTTTGAATCGAATGACCCTCGCCCGTGTCAGTTGCCTCAAGATTGGTTTTTTAACCGATGAAACAAAAAGAAGGAAATCTCAATTCGACGCGTATTTTTTTCTATGACCACGGGTAACTTTTACAGAGAAGTCCGTACATGGTCCTTTTTTTTTGTGAAAAGCGTAGGTACATCTCATAGTTGGTCCCATTTATAATTGAAAAATCGTGTTTGGGCTAATTTCTTGCACCTTTGATGAGAACTTTTGACCTAGCTGGAGTATGACTGTCATCGAGTGTCTAAGGATGAAGACGTAAGTAAGGCTGTCGAGGCAAGCCCTTTTTTGGAAAAACATAAGTAGATTATTATAGCGATTAATGCAAATATATTGAAGAAATTAAATTGTTACACACTTGGATCTATATCTATACATATAATAAATCTGTAGAAAAGTCATTTTTGTACATTGAAGAAACTGAAACAAAAAATAGCCAGCGTGTGAAAAGATAAGTAACAGAACCCATTTCCATCATTTTTGAAATTTTTGTCTGTTTGTCTGTTTGTTTGTGCGCACATCACGTAAAATCTACGAATTCAATGCTGACAATGTTTATACATAAAAATTGTGTGTAACTTGGGGTATGATTTAGTGTTTGTTCCATTGAAATCGGTTAATTCTATCAAAAGATATATGAACTTAAAGTTTTCAAGAAGAACTAATCATCAAATGTAAGATACATACATGCAGCGACATCTGTTGAACTAAAATGATACCAATGACTAAAAATGTGCTCACCACAGTCATAACTTTTAAATCGACTGACCAGCTTTAAAAAAAAATTATAGCATACGTAATATACTTTAGCAGTTTAACATTTTGGTCGATAGACGGCGTTGTTTATTTCACTCCATTTTCTGAATTGAATGATCCTCGCCCGTGTCAGTTGGGAAATCATCAAATGACTCCTCCTGCTCTGGGCAGAGCAGGAGGGAGTGTCAGACTTTTACTGACTAAAACCCAGCCATGTTCCTTCATCGCCCTTTTGTTCCGGGGCCACAGTATCTCTTTCGAACAGTCCCGCAACCCCGGCAGACATCGGTCCTTGCGGATCGGCCCTTCCTTTTTGCTGACTCTCTTTTAGGCGCGCGTGGAACACGAACGCGCCGTCGACACGGCCTGTCGTCATGAGACGGACGGACGGCGAGCTAGCCCATAGCCCACCGTCCACAGGCCCGCGCCTACGGTGGCCGGGGGCCACGTGGTTGCCCCGGAAGCCCAGGGCGTCTGCCGCGGCGGCCGGGACGTTGAGAGGTTCTCTCCCTCTCACGTTCCGCCACCTCCTTCTCTAGCATTACTGCTTCGCAGAAGGAGGTGACGGCGTCCCATTCCGTCTCGCTCCGGACCATGGCTTGCACCAGGGCCGGACGCGAGAGGTCGCCGCCGCAAACGTGTAAGTTGCCTCAAGATTGTTTTTTTAACCGACGAAACAAAAAGAAGGCAGTTCTCAATTCGACGCGTATTTTTTTTTATATATGACCACGGATAACTTTTACAGAGAAGTCCGTACATGGTCCTTTTGTTTGTAAAAAGCGTAGGTACATCTCAAAGTTGGTCCCGTTTATAATTGAAAAATCGTGTTTGGGCTAATTTCTTGCACCTTTGATGAGAACTTTCGACCTAGCTGGAGTATGACTGTCATCGAGTGTCTAAGGATGAAGGAGGTGGCGGAACGTGAGAGGGAGAGAACCTCTAAACGTCCTGGCCGCCGCGGGAGACGCCACCACGTGGCCCCCGGCCACCGTACGCGCGGGCCTGTGGACGGTGGGCTATGGGCTAGCTCGCCGTCCGTCTGTCTCATGACGACAGGCCGTGTCGACGGCACGTTCGTGTTCGACGCGCGCCTCAAAGAGAGTCAGCAATAGGAAGGGGTCCGCAAGGGCCGATGCCTGCCGGGGTTGCGGGACTGTTCTAAAGAGATACCGTGGCCCCGGAACACAAAGGGCGATGAAGGAACATGGATGGGTTTAGTCAGTAAAAGTATGACACTGCCTCCTGGTCCGCCCAGAGCGTGAGGAGTCATTTGATGATTTCCCATCCGAAAAAAAAAGGCTGTCGAGGTATGCCCTTTTTTGGAAAAAACATAAGTAGATTATTTTAGCGATTAATGCAAATATATCGAAGAAATTAAATTGTTACCCACTTGGATCTACGTAGGTATATATCTACTAATATTATAAAGCTAAAGAGATTTTGATTGGTTGAACGCGCTAATTACAGGAAAACTTTTAGTGTTGAATAGTTATCGAGGATGGCTATAGGTTATCTAACATCACGCTATAATTAAAAGGAGCGGAGCATCAATGATAAATGTTGCAAAAACAAGGAAAATTTATTTCTTTCGAGAGCTTCCTTTGCGGGCGCTGCATTTAAACGGTTAAAGTTGCGCAACACTCATGAATTAGGGAATTGTTCGTTTTAAAGCGTTCTAAAAAAAACCGCGATAGCATTATGTCTATCTTTCAAGATTGACTCCACTCTCTCTAACCCTCTCTCTCTCAAGTGACGCAGACGAAGTTGCGCGGGTCAGCTAGTCTACTAATATTATAAAGCTAAAGAGTTTGTTTGGTTGGTTGAACGTGCTAATTACAGAAACTACTGGTTCGAATTAAAAAAAAAAACTTTTAGTGTTGGATAGTTATCGAGGACGGCTATAGGTTATCTAACATTATGCTATAATTAAAAGGAGCGGAACATCAATATATATAAATGTTGCAAAAGCAAGGAAAATTTATTTCTTTTGAGAGCTTCCTTTGCGGGCGCTGGATAAACGGTTAAAGTTACGCAACAATCATGTATTAGGGAATTGTTCGTTTTAAAACGTTCTAAAAAAAACCGCGATATCATTATGTCTATCTTTTAAGGTTGACTCACACTCTCTCTCTCATGTGACGCAGACGAAGTTGCGCGGGTCAACTAGTAATAAATAAATCTTTTCATAACAGGTGACATTAACGGCGAACTTAATGCGCGCCAATCAGACCTCACTTGAACTGGAACTGGAAAAGTCGGACAGTCCCCCTATCGTGTTGCCGGTGATGTACAACGCCATGGTACCCGAGATCACGCCCGCGCCCGACATCAAGCTGCGAGCCTGCTTCATGGACTTCTGCTATTTTCATGAAATTATTATCACCTCGAACGCTATTCGGAGTTATTTCACATTGGAAGACTCAACGGTAAGTGAAAACATCCGCTTTCGTGGTGAAATAGACGCATTTGGAACTACTTTTTTGATTGGTGACTTTTTTTATTTTTTAGGATGAATCGACTTTTCAAGTTATTGTTGGGATAAAAGAAGGTTTCATCGAACCGAACTGTACGATATGCTTGCCAGTCAGTATAAAAACAACCGTGCTCGGCCTTCAAGAACATATTGTTAGGTGTTTATTCATAAATTCTTAACTCTTCTTATGACTTGCCTGTTGCTTTTGACTGTTCTTACACTGTTTTAAGCTTTCACGGTTTAAAACGAAACTTATATTGTCACTTACGGGATATCTTCCATGTTAAATAAATTGTAAAAAAATCGTTTCTTATCTATTTATTTATTTATTTATTTATTTGGTACACCAACAGCAATACATACTAAGAATTAATGTGAAACAATGAAAATAACATAAAAGTGCTGGTATGCATGCCTATTATAGGTATACGCAGCATTCACCATAAGACAACAATATATATAATTTTTCAAATCTTAATAATAAAATTTGAATACAATATACATAAAAGAAAATTTACTTAGTACTAAATGAAGTGATATGAATTATGATGATATTATACATAATTATGCATTATGAGTGTGATATCTAAAGAATTAAATTTTTTGTTAAATGGTTGCGCAGTTGTAAATGTGTTGAGTTGACAGAAATTAGTTATTTAAAGGTAAGTACCTAAATTAGTGCTCTCCCGTACCTCAGAAACTGATCTTCTAAACTTGTTAAGGGAAACGCCGAATAAATCGGTTTCCAGTGATGTGTGGGAGCTGTTATCTTATCGTTCGTATCGTTGTCATTGTCGTCGTCGTAATCGTGCGTCGCTTTTCGTTATTCGTGATGGTGAATAATAATCACGGAAGCTATCCCGTAAGTGACAATTATAAGTTATTATGACTGTTCTTATTTTATATTATTTAGTACATCTGATCTACTACCGATTAGTAGTTTTGGGTTTTCGATTTTAAATCAGTTACATAAGAACTTTTAGGGTTCCGTTAGCAAATGGAAAAAAAAAACTGCACCCTTATAGATTTGTACTGTCTGTGTCTATCTGTCCGTATATTACAGGCATTTAACTCCGATACTGTTGACACGACACCGTTGAAATTTGTAGAGCAGGTGTCGTCTATAAACCGTTATACAAAAATGATGTGAAATTACGAACAAAAAATAATAGGGGTGGCCCTCCATACATGTAGCTGAAGATTTAAAAAAAAATCTACGTAGCTATATATAATAGGTAGGTATATATAACAGTGTGAAAGCTTTTGAAAAATGACATCTAGGTTCCTAAAGGTTGATGAGATAAATAAACTTTCAACGGAAATTGGTTTGAAGAAAATTTAATACTAAGCTTTTGAGATATTATGAGACTTTATCGTGAAACTGTTGCAGTAACTTTGTTTTTTTATTAACATAATGTAAAAAAAAACAAATTTAGTTTTGCTGTTGAGTGTAAATTGACCTATGAATAAGGGTTAAAAATATTGTTATTATATTGTTTGGTGCTTTTTATGGACTGGCTGGTTTTTTATAAATTTTCTGTTTATTACAAATAGGATAAATTTATTTGGACTGACCAAATCAATTCCAATTTGTACCATCACTGGCTACGGTGTCCGACCAATAGTGACGTGCACGCCTATGGCACTACATTGGGGTCAAACCAAATTACTAACGAAATCGGAGAAATGTCTAACGCTGTTCAATGATTCTCCTGTCAACGTCAACTTCAGTGCGACGCTGGTAAGCCTTTGTGTATTATGTAGCAATCAAACGACATTCTCTGTCAGAAATATTTTCTTGTATGTAGTCATGGTAATGTACTTTTCTCAAACATGCTTGGAAATTTGAGCATTATTTTGACAACCTTCTTCGAGATAAATCGAAATTTCTGTACTGGCCCTGGCCAGATACATGGTGCTGGCCAACAAGTTGTATAAAAATCCCTGTCTGTCGTGTTTAGCGGCCAAATAAATTACACTTAACTCATATCTGTCGTGTTATTTAAAAATGCAACGATCTTGTGCTTTTAATCTGAAACATGGTAACCAAGGAGGTAACTTATCAATGGTTTATAATTACATTTAGAATTGGCTTGCAAATAGATAGCGGTTTATTAAAAAAGAAAATCGGTGCAGTCTTTGGGGACTGCCGATAGAAGTGAAAACAAAAAGTACACAGGCCCCGCCCCAGGCGTAGCACTGGTTATGCCCCACGCATGCCTATGTGGTGCTACGCCGTAGTGGATGCTACGAGTGCTACAAACGGCTACGAAACGTACGTTACGTGACGATGAGTTCAATGTTTTTCCATCTCCCAAAAAGTGTTCAACGTGCCTAAAGAAGTTTTCACTTCAAAAAAACAAATGAATTCTTCAACGCGAGAGTTTTAATTTCCTCGCATTATTTGAGAGAAGTACTATACAAGCCCCTTGGCCACAACTAGGCATTGATGGACTTACGCTGCAGTAATGTACTTTAAACATATCAGTTTCTTTTTAATTTTCTAGTTGAACAAAGACGGAAGATGGCAAGTATCTCCATCGGAAGGTTTCGTGGAGCCTGAATCGGAAAAAGACTTAATATTAACTTTGTATTTGATCGACGCTGCCACCTACACCAATAAAGTGGTGTTGCATTTAGAGAAGGTTAAGGACATCGTAAGTAGCTTGTAAATTCATAAAGCTTTACGTATTTAATTTCTGCTGTTAACTTTAAAGCAATTTTATAAATCAATGGTTTCGAGACATCTACCTGTTTCATATTTTATGGTGCAAACTGACAATTGGTAAACACTATATACAGAATGTTTTTTTCAATTTCAAAACTCAGTTACGATAAAAAAAACAGCCTGTAGTATTTTTTTTAGACGTAATGGTTGATTAGTGATCTTTGCCAAAGTTTTAGGCATTTTTGAACTCTTATTTATAAACAAAGATCTATTACGGCATCAACTACGGAAATAATTTAAATTTCAGTACTGTCGCGCCGTAAATCATTTTTAAATTGGCTTCAAATGATTTAAGCTGCGATTTTTCATAAAAAAATAAACTAAATATCTAACTAAGTAACTCAAAGAATTTCGGTAAAACATTTAGTGGCTTAATTTGTTGCATTATAAACTCTACTAGCCGTCCTGCAAGAGTTACCAGTAACCTTGTATGTATGTAGGTATTTAAAAAGGTGTAAAAAGACCCGTAACGGACCCGAAAGGCACTTGTTCACCCCGTCATTGCGATCATTTTTTTGTTGCATACCATACTTGGGAACCTTCTGGTTACGGAGATATTGGAGGTCAAAGTTCCAACTTTTTCACAAGTTTTTTAAAAATACATGTTTTTTAAGGTGAAAGCTAACGCTCAGGGTAGCCCGCGAAATTCAAATTTTCTTACCTTTTTTGCAATTTGAAGGCCAGTGCTAGGTTGTATGTTAATTAAAATATTTTTCAATACACTTCCTCGAAAACTGGTCCTTAACGCACTACGATTAGGTACAACATGCAAAGTATTTCACACGCGTGCTATTTTTTCCACTTTCCCGCACGTGTGCGGGAATGAAAATTGCCACAGATAACTATACCTATACTTAGTCTAAATTGGTTCAATGCCTATAGTCTGAGGTGCATGTTTATTTTTTATTTTAGCAAAGCACTACGCGTCTTTACGGCATAAATATTTTTTGAATATTCAAATTGTGTTTATAAATAGAATATCATAGATAAACATGATTATTTAAAACTAATAGTTACTTTTATACACAAATTAACATTTATTTGTGTTCTGAATTCAAAAATATAATAAAACTATATTTTATATTAGGCTGTATAGCGGCTTCATACCATTGCCTCTCTTTCAACCTGGCGAGACCAAAGCGCGAAAAAAAAGAAAATTTAAATCATAGTTTCATAGTTCGTGACAAAAATATTATTCGTTATTTTATTTTATTTCTTGAAAAGTGTATTGAAAAACGTCGTTTGATACACTTGGACATTTGTTATTGCAATTCTCGGCTCAAAAACACCCTCGCCTACGGCTCGGGAGTTATAATTCCGCCTCGATTACAATAACAAACTTTCTCCACTTGTATCAAAATGTACTATTATACTACACCTGCTTGGAAAGTACCTTGATATTTTATCAAATTTACGGTAGAAAGTACGTCATTGCATATCGAACAAATAAAGGGGAGAAAACGCATCTGAGCGGGAGAGAAAAGTGTATGAGAATCCATTTCTTACGTGGTTTTTAGGGTTCCGTAGTCAACTAGGAACCCTTATAGTTTCGCCATGTCTGTCCGTCCGTCCGTCCTCGCTTAATCTCTGTGACCGTTAGCACTAGAAAGCTGAAATTTGGTACCAATATGTATATCAATCACGCCGACAAAGTGGTAAAATAAAAATTGGAAAAAAATGTTTTATTAGGGTAGCCTCCCTATATGTAAAGTGGGAAGTGATTTTTTTTTTAATTTCAACCCTAACGTGTGATATATTGTTGGAAAGGTATTTAAAAATGAATAGGGGTTTTCTAAAATCATTTTTTGATAATGTCAATAATTTTGGAAATAATCGCTCCAAAAGTAAAAAACAATGTGTCCCCCCCCTCTAACTTTTGAACCATAAGTTTATAAAATATGAAAAAAATCTGAAAAGTAGAACTTTAGGACTTTCTAGGAAAATCATTTTGAACTTGATGGAAACAACAGTTTTTGTACAAAAAAGACAAAAAGTTGTACAAAATAATTTCTGAACCGGAACCCTACACTGAGCGTGGTCCGACACGCTCTTGGCCGGTTTTTTCTTTTTTAATTTTGGGTAAGAATATGCGCCGGTAACCTAAATATCAAAAGCCAAAAAGTTTTTACAGTGAGTTTTTATCTCCAAGTTCGCAAAATGACACTGGCCACTAGCTGTGTGTTGGATGGTGTCGGGCTGGCAGTGCGACCCTGCGGCGGCAGGATAAACAATTTGAAAAAAGAACATGTGAAAATTGCAGACGATGGCGTCTGCAATTCGGCGCCATTTCCAATTTGTGTGTTGTTTGAGGATTCAGTTTTCGTAGAAAGTAAAATAAAACTATCAAAACGATAAGTAGTGATAGTGATGTTGAAGATTTTTTAACTCCGCCGCAGTTGAAGGAAACAGCAAAAATACTGATTGATAACCTTTTACCCTTAGATTAAAAAATGTCCAGATTCCGTGTTGGAAACAAAACGGAACGTTTTAAGTGAAGCCACTTTTTTATAAATGTGTGAGTGAGCGCCGCGCTCGGGAGTGTATTACGTATCGGATTTGCGTTTGTGTGCAATGTGCGTGTAATACCAGTGGCGGAGACTTACCCATAAATGTGGGAGATTTTCAGTATTTTACGTTCAGCGTAAAATATATCATCAACAGTAATGACATGATTTTTATCATCATTACGGTTGGTGATTTTCAACGTTATTTCTCTAATTTGTGTAATTTAAAAGTTAGTAAAAAAGAAAAAAGGAACTGTAAATATGCCTGAAATACGAGCTCTCATAAAATACTTTCGAACTACAAAAACGCGATTCTGACCGAATCTGACCAAGTCTGAACGTGTCTGACCGAACCTGACCGAGTCCGACCGTTAAGCCGGGTCCAGACTAGCGTAATGTAACGCGAATCCACCGTGTAATATAACGCGAATTCTAGGTGTGGACGGCACCGCGAGCATTACATGTAACGCTCGCGGTTGATCCATCGGCTGTCGGTTTTTGCGCGAACACAAAGGCGCACGCAGTATTCGCGTTTTCAATTCGCTTTGAGTTCGTGTGCCGTCCACATTGTTGACATGAATTAAACGTAATCGTTACATTCGCGTTACACCAGTCTGGACCCGGCATTAGTTAGTTTGACTCTTAATCTGACTCTGACTCTAAATGAGACTTTGAGGCAATGGACAAAGCGTTTCGAATTCAGTAATTGAGCCAAAGCTTTTACATTTATAAAAAAAAACATCATTTAAGTAAATAAAACTCTTTCTTGTTCTGAAAAGATTTTTAAAAGTTACAAATAATGGGTAAAAAAAATTATGGCCCTGGCAACACTCAACAAATATGGCGTGACAGTAATGTCAAATTATACTTTTTGTTTACATAAGTTTCAAATGCGGTAACAAAGAAATACAAAGTGAAATTGAATACTTACTTGTGAAATGATATATAGTGGCACATTCCTTTTTTTTGTGTGATTTCTACACCATTTCACAACACAAACCTTCATTTTAAAATATCAAAACACGGACTCGTGACGTAGTTTACGCGGGGAACGTTCCTAGGCGACTGACGTATGGATCGTACGACGCGAGATATATGTCCCGCGTGTTTTTGGCTTCAATTCTCAGTGGCCTACTATTAATCTGGACATTTTTTAATCTAAGCTTTTACCACAGAAATCAATTAAAAAATATAATAAAACTTATGACGATTTTTTGCAATGGAAAAGTGAAAAAAATGCGGCATCTTTTTCTGAAACTGTTTTGCTAGCTTATTTCAGTGAAAAAGCGCAAAAGTACAAACCACAAGTACGTTATGGTCTATATACTCAATGTTGAAAAGTACTATATTGACAAGAAACGACATAAATATTCAAGAATACAAAAAACTTACAGCAAGCTTACAGCATTTCTGAAAAGAAAGTCGGAAAGATTCCGTAGTAAGAAATCAAAAGTGCTTACTACAAAGGATGTTTATTCCTTTTTGCAGAATGCTCCAGATGACAAATATTTGTTGATGAAGGTAAGTTTATGAACAAAATGCACTGGTTTATGATTTATTACGTACCTATTTATGAGTAGAAATCTACTAGGTTTTCATGTTTGATATTTTTGTTTACAGGTTATTTTGATTTTAGGAGTAAATGGGGCCTGTCGTTCGCAAGAACTTGTGGATATGACAACACACGATATCGAAATCCTCGAAAATGGAATAATTGTCAATATTCCTAACACAAAAACCAAAATTCAGCGATCATTTGTTATATCGGGCTTATTTTATGAGATAATAAAGAAATATAACGAAATTAGCCCCAGTGACCCCAAAACCAATCGGTTTTTACTACAATATAAAAACAAAAAATGTACGAAACAAGTAATTGCGAAAAACAAAATAAGTACTGTGCCAAGAGAAATAGCTTCCTACCTTAATTTACTCAATCCACTAGACCACTGACACTGACCACTGCTTTCGCAGAACTTCAGCGACTATTCTTGCCGATACTGGTGCTGATTTAACCACAATAAAACGCCACGGTGGTTGGAAATCGTCCGCTGCTGCAGAAGGTTACATAGAGAATTCCGTAGAAAACAAAACACGAATAAATAACCAAATATCGGGATCGATTAATGTGCATCAAGACTCATCTCCTCAACCATCAACGAGCGCGGCGATGCCAAATGCCCCTCAGCAGCCAGTTGCCCCTTTGGCACCACAGCCTTCTACGAGCGCAGTGCCAACAGCATAGCCAGTTATTCCTCCTACATTGTCGCAAACATCTCAAACAAACATTAATGGAAAAAGTGTTACATTAAGCTTCACTAACTGCAACAATTTCAATATAAATTTCAATTAGTAAAGATTTCGTTTTTTATTTTCCTCGTAGGTGTAGTAAAGTACTATGTATCACTCGAGAGAAAGTGTGATTCCCGATCTTAGGTGTTTTAAAGCCCTCGCCTACGGCTCGGGCTTCAAACGACACCCCCGACGGTAATCGGTCACTTTCTCCTCTCGGTGAACAATGTACTAGTTCGCGCCTGTAAGACTTATGTAGTTACAGAATTATAATAATCAAAATCATCAATAAAACCCTCCAAGTTCATAAAGGTGCAAGAATGATTTTGACCTTGGAATAGTACATTTTGATACAAGTGGAGAAAGTATGTTATTGTAATCGAGGCGGAATTATAACTCCCGAGCCGCAGGCGAGGGTGTTTTTGAGCCGAGAATTGCAATAACAAATGTCCACGTGTATCAAACGACGTTTTTCAATACACTTTTGAAGAAATAAAATAAAATAACGAATAATATTTTTGTCACGAACTATGAAACTATGATTTAATTTTTTTTTTTCGCGCTTTGCTCTCGCCAGGTTGAAAGAGAGGCAATGGTATGAAGCCGTTAAACAGCCTAATGTAAAAAATAGATTTATTTTATATTTTTGAATTCAGAACACAAATAAATGTTAATTTGTGTATAAAAGTAACTATTAGTTTTAAATAATCATGTTTATCTATGATATTATATTTATAAACACAATTTGAATATTCAAAAAATATTTATGCCGTAAATACGCGTAGTGCTTTGCAAAAATAAAAAAAATAAACATTCACCTCAGACTATAGGCATTGAACCAATTTGGACTAAGTATAGGTATAGTTATCTGTGGCAATTTTCATTCCCGCACACGTGCGGGAAAGTGGAAAAAATCGCACGTGTGTGAAATACATTGCATGTTGTACCTAATCGTAGTGCGTTAAGGACCAGTTTTCGAGGAAGTGTATTGAAATAGTATATTTCATTACAAGTGCGGAAAGGCTGTCATTGCAAAGAGTCCCGACAAATGTCTACCAGAGCCGAGGCGCAGCCGAAGGCGAGGGTTGACAGTCGGAACAAGTTGCAATGACGGTTCCGCAGGTGTACTGAACGACTACTTTTAATACAGTCGCGAAAAAATGAAGCAATTCAATAAAATAATAAAAACCTCGACCATAACGTAGACGGTTTTAATTTTGCTGAGAGTTCGGAGAAGTATGCCAACATTTTCTGAAAAACTATTTGCTTTTTTCTCTTCTCTCCACGCAATAAATTCGTCGTATGTAGATATGTAACGACTTTTTGACTTTTCCGGTAAAATGTTCTCCGAAGCATTTATACTGAGTTCCAGTGGTGTTCATTCAAAAAAAATAGGGTCGAAAACAATGATGTTATATAAAATACTTCTCATTGGTCGAAAATACTCATTTTGTGCAACAAACAACTAAACTCGCAAAGAAAATTTCTGGAAAATGGCGCCAACCGTAGAATATAAGCAGAGTTTTTTTTTTCATTACACATTTTGGTAGGCAAAGGGAACTATCCATACAGCTTAGTCTTCAGTA
Source organism: Xestia xanthographa (assembly GCA_905147715.2). Lineage (NCBI taxonomy): Eukaryota > Metazoa > Arthropoda > Insecta > Lepidoptera > Noctuidae > Xestia > Xestia xanthographa. The sequence continues at coordinate 10,350,271 of LR990655.1, forward strand.
GATTTTTTTTATTGATATGAAATGAAAATGAAATTTAATGAGATGAAATGAAATGAAACCTAACCTAACTCATTCAATTAAATCTGATATTGAAATAAATTAGTAGCTTCTTTTTAGACATATACGTATTTGTATGAATCACAAAAACTCTTTAGTAAAAACTTCATGGTTGGTTTTTCTTTTAATAGACATTATTTTGACAGTTGGGAAAGAGAACGCACGAGTTCGGGAAAGGTAAAAAAAAAGCACTAGTATGTAATAGCCCACATCCCGAACGCTATACGTCCCTGCAATACACCACTTTTTGAGCAACTGTATTAAAAAAGTAATTTTTCCGCCTTTATGAACTTTGAGGGTTGTATTGATGATTTTGATCAATATAATTCTCTAACTACTGTAAGCTGTATTTGGTTGTTAGCTAGGCTCGAGCTTATGTGGGCAGAAGACGGGTTTCGTGCTATGAAAACATACTGGATGCGATATACTATTTTATTTCACATTGCACATTGCACGGTTCGGTATGGTAGTTTCCATGGAGAAGAGCCGGCAAGAAACTCCATGGTTACTCTTTTCAAACAGATACATTGAGTCTAACAAATTACTTCACATTACACTTTGACACATTAACACTGGGCTCAATGATTCGGGTACAGTTTTAAGACTTCTTAATAGGCATAAATATTAATAAATATGTTATTGTCAATTGTCTTCGACGTTCAGCATCAGAATGCCCTACTTGCCCGCTCGGGCTCCTGACCAAGACCCCTGCCGTTGCAGGGAAAATCCAGCGCCCTGATTGGCTCACGACTTTACGCCACGTCAGTCTCGTGATCCAATCAGAGAACCGCTTCATTCTCGCGCCAAACATTTTACAAATCAAATGATAGAAATATTGCCATTCTTACGGAATCAATGTTATCAGTTTACATAATAAAATATAAAGCATTTAATATTTTACATTATAAACAAAATTCTTTCTGAAAACATAGGAAATTGACTAGTAAAATCCGGAAACCTAACAATCGTCCGTCCTGACATCGTGTGCGTCCCTGCACACGACACCAGGTGGTAACCTAACAATCAGGTATCTTGGCCAGTAGCATAATAACGTTACGTCCCAAAAAAAAAAAAACAATGACTGTATTACAAAATATGACAACTTAAAATTATCCAATTGATTGTGAAAGAAAAAGAACAAATTGAATACTATCAGTTACTAAATTAATTTGTTATTCAATAAATAATAAATAATCTAGGCACTAGCTTATACAGAATAATTTAAAAACATCAGCAGTTGCTTTACTGGAACTGAATACAGTGAACACAAACGATCGATTAATTGCGTCACTAAATAACTTCACAAACTTTAACAAAAAATGGCGATATTCTGACTGAAAAACAAGTAATAAACGTTGTCTATCAGATAGTCTTGATAATTAACAATAACAACTTTAATAACATTACAAGTAACAAGATGTTAAATTCGTCAGCAATCGATTTGCTGGTACCATTGACATATATATTACTGCGTAAGGACTGGGTGGACCGCATGTTACAATGACGCCTCGAACGTGGTCCCAAAATGGTCTTCCCTATAGCGAACTAAACTAGAACGCGTTCGGCTGTCTTCGGGAGCGGTCGTAAATTTTACAAGCAAAAATGCCAAGTTGTGTCGTGAAGGGATGCGTGAACTACGACAAAAAGCACAATAAAATAAATGATAACATTTCTTATCACCGGTAAGTTAAAAAAAATATTATATCAACTTCTAACATTATTTAAAACAATTTTCTTTCGTATTTGTCTCAACGTTTGGCAAAGACGACGCGAAGCCGCGTAAAAGTTAGACATAACTTTGCAGCGGCGCGCGTTTCAGCCGATGAAATGAAAAGATTTAATAATTCATATCATAAAATTCATTTTATATGTATAAAATAATTTTTATTGTTTATTACAAGCAAATTAAAATGTGTTTTTATGTACTTACTGGTAAAAATCTATAAGTACAGTGAAAATACGTATTTAATTTGCAGATTTCCTAATTCGGTGCGAAAAATACCCGCTCTTACAAGGTTACGTCTAGGGGCAGACCACGCCGATTGACATCGTAGTTCATAGTAGTTCTAATAGATGGCGTTAGTGTTTCTGTATGGCGATCGCGTTCGGCGAACGTTCGGACGACCGTATCTTTACTATTTAAATCAATGGCTGGTACTAAATATAGTGAACCCAAACGATCGATTAATTGGGACAAAAAAAAAAACAAAGTCACAACCGATCGATTAAGTCGTGACAAAATATGCATACATACTGAACGATCAATTAATTCAGAATACTATTATTCATATTAAATTATACTATTTATTTTATATAAATCATTTTTATCAAATAATGTCCTGAATACGCCTGGCAACAGGCCCCAATACGTCCTGAATAGCAATGACAACAGGTTTTTTTTTTTTTTTTTATTTGGGACAAGCCCGCCACACTGTTCCCAACCACTGTAACTCCTGAAAGCCAGAATCAACAGCGGCGACCACCAGAAAAGCGCCGAGACAATGAAGCTCGACGAAGTCCCAGAGAATGAATTTAACTGTCTTGGATCCCGCAACGAAATTAATCAGAAAAGTATAGCGGAGGAGTAGGAAAATCTGTAATTTCCACTTCCCTCCATATCAGCAGGAGACACAAAGAAACAAGGCCAATAGGCGCAAAGGGACGTTCACAACTGGGATAGGCCCAGTTGCCTAGCACCACGGATAAAATATTAACATTAATGGGTCCTAAGTTGTGAGCAGTTATATTTGATTCCAATAATAGGTATGGCAAAAACGCTTGAACGCACGGAATTTGTTCTAGTTTCTACAAGGTCTGTGTAGTAAATAACTCCGGATGTAACCTGTACACTATCCAACATAATATTGCGTTCATTCTGCCAAAGACTGCACTCCCATAAAATATGATGTGCTGATTGTTCATATTCGCAGTCAGATGTGGAACATTGACAAAGAGGCGAGTCAACAAGCTTGAAGGAAAATAATTTACTCTTAAAGTTACCATGACCGGTGAGAAATTGAGCAACACAGTGATCAACCTCCAGCCATGTCCTGGCCAGCCGTTCACGAACGGATGGAAAGAACTGGTGGAGGTGTCGGCCCTTGATGGAATTATCCCACCTACATTGCCATTCAGACAAAAGTTCCTCCCAGACGTCGGTCTTGGTTTGAATAATCTAGAAATCTTATCACGGTCACGTAGGGTTAAAAAGCCTGCGTCCGTGGTCTCACGCGCGTTATAGTACATTGCAGCCCGTCGCTGCACTTCAAGATCGACTGGAAGTACACCTGCAAGTACCGGTAAGGCTTCAGTACTAACCGTCCTATACGCTTTGCATAAGAATATCAAAGCCAAACGCTGGCTTTGAAGCAATTTATGTCGTACCGCTCCTATGGTGGCCCTATCGGCCCAAACAGGTGCCCGTAGCACATACACCCCAAATAGGTAGCCCCATAAATGGTCTTTAAAGTTAGAAATGACAGACCCCACGTAGATTTGGATATTCTAGTTAAGGCATAAAAGTTCTTTTTAGCTTTTTCACCGACAGTTTTTATATGATCTATGAATGAAAAATTCTTCTCTAAGACCAAACCAAGGTAGCACACGGACTGCTTTCTTTTCACGGGAACGTTATTAAATTTAATACTAGGCCACGATTTAAGATTACCTTTTAAAATTAGTTGATAAGTTTTTTGCAGTGCAAAGGTCAGACGGTTTCGATCGCCCCACTGAGATATTAATCGTAGGCAAGTGTCAGCTAAATTCTCGAGTCCAGCCCGAGTACTCGAGCAGCAGGCCGTCGTCCGCGTAACCGGTTAATGAACAGCCGGGTGGGAGAGGAATCGCGAGAAAATCATCGAAACCTAAATTCCACAGATACGGAGCGATTACCGAGCCCTGAGGACATCCCATGGTAAGGGACTTTGACATAGAATGATGTCCGAGTTTGAGTTTCGCGGAACCATTTAAAAAATATGAATAAACAAGATTATATATGTTTTTATAGCAGCCGCGATTCTTCATTTTAAGTAGTAGCATCGGCCACCATGCGTTATCAAAAGCCCCGGAAATATCTAAAAAGATTCCAACCACGTACTTGTTCCGAGTTATTAACAATTTTTCTAACAGAAAGTGCCGCGTCTACGGTAGATTTTCCCACGGTGAAACCGAATTGACAACAGGTTCTAATACGTTCTGAATACCCCTGGCAACGGGCCCCAATACGTCCCGAATACCAGTGGCAACAGGTCCCAATATGTCCTGAATACCCCTGGCAACGGGCCCCAATACGTCCCGAATACCAGTGGCAACAGGCCCCAATATGTCCTGAATACTCCTGGCAACGGGCCCCAATACGTCCCGAATACCAGTGGCAACAGGCCCCAATATGTCCTGAATACCCCTGGCAACGGGCCCCAATACGTCCCGAATACCAGTGACAACAGGCCCCAATATGTCCTGAATACTATTATTCCCTGACGATCAATTAATCAGGGTGCCCTAACCTCCTGAACGATCGATTAATTCAGGATGCCTAACCAAAGTCACAACCGATCGATTAAGTCGTGACAAAATATGCATACGAGTACTCTGAACGATCGATTAATTCAGAACACTATTATTCCCTGACGATCAATTAATCAGGGTGCCCTAACCGCCTGAACGATCGATTAATTCAGGATGCCTATCGACGCCAGTACGAGCCGATCGATAAATGCTCATAGTGGCTGCCGTAGGTCTTGCCTTCGTTGCACCAAGCCGCGATCCGATCGATTCTCGCGTACTTGATCTGTAACAACGAATAATATCTGTGTAAGTAATTGTTCGCACATTCCATGCAATTAAAGTAAGGTTTTTATTTTAACTCAATATACTGCCAGAATCATCTATGCCATTATCTGAACTCTCATCGATATCATTATCATTAACTTCTAAGGCAGTCACATGAATCCACGACTTAATGCGATCCGCGGCCACGGTTGTCGACCGTGTTCTGTGTATCAACAAGGCCTGATATCGGGGCTACAATATAATGGTCCCTGACTAACACCTTGCTAACCCGATATGGACCTATGAAGGCAGACATCAATTTTTTGCTTTGTCCATTATTATTAAAATAAGTCTTTGTTATTTTAACAAGGTCCCCTACACTATAGGAACGGGAAGGTTTTCTACCTATGTTATACCTCTCCTTTTGCTTGACCTACCCTAGATCTATCCGAGCCTTAACACTTTCGCGGATCTCTGTCAAGTCATCATCTTTACAAGTGCCTGCAGTAGTTTCATTAAGCATGGGGTTAAATTCGCTATTCATACAAGTTCCAAACATCACCGCTGCCGGTGTTCTGCCCATAGTTTTCTGTATAGTGTTATTGAGTTCCTATTGAACTCGTCTAAGATGACTGTCCCAGCCCCGCTTTTAACAATGTTTAATGCTCAGTGCCTTGAGGGAATCGAGAATCGTGCGGTTATACAGCTCAACCTGTCCGTTGGACTTAGGGCTAGAAACCGCATTTAGGACATGTTTGACTCCCTTATCTAAGCAGAACCGTTTGAATGAATGCGAAGTAAAACAAGTGCCACGGTCGCTTATGAGTCGGTCAGGGTTTATAAATATACAGAAAGTATGTTCTAGAGCCCTAATGAGAGGTTTTCCTTTTGAGGTTTTAAAAAAAAACTTAGTTTCCAAGAACTCTATAGATGGCGTTGAACTTACTATGCCAAAGCCAAAACGCTTGAAAAAAAAAACATTGTGTCCCGTCACATACTCTCGTTGACTGACACTTTCATTTGCTTAACCTTCCGAATATAACCAACATTTCTCGTGCTTTGTTAAAATCAGTTTTTTTAGGTTCCATTCCTTGCATTATCATACTTACTCCTAGCGCCATCTATCCAGCGACTAAGGAAGAGCTAAAAAGAAAATCCCTCATTGCGTTTTGGGTATTCATGTTTTCAACAGGCCTGAGGAAACAGAATTTGGTGAAACCGTCAACAACTACGAGTAAATGAGTAAAAACCCCTAGTCGATTTCACGAAGTGTCCAAGGTGGTCCACGTGAACTGTGTGGAAAGGAATCTCCAACTTTGCGATAGGATATAGTACCCTTCGCGAGTGCTGGAATTGATCTTTGCATATGCACACTCAATGTAAGCACCTACATACTTTTTACTACTGATAGACATTATGGCTGGAAACTGATCGTCGAGACATTCCGACTATTCGACAGGATTCCGCGACAATGCGTTGACATGGCTCATTTTAACCCCTGCCCTGTACTCTATAGTGCAATCGAATTCACCAGCACAGACAGACAGACAGTAACGTCAGCCACCACCGTGCTATTCTTGGAATCAAGTCCCGTTTTGAAAACATAGAACGCAAAGCGCTGCAGTCGGTGATAATTCTTGGATTCCTTCCCTAACAAATGAACCCTAAACTTACAAAGGGAGTAAACCACCGCTAGGGTTTCGAGCTCGTAAGAGTGTTTTTTTCCGGGGAAGTTTATCGGCTGTAAAACGCCACAGGATGGAAGTTATCAGAGCCCTGCGTTCGCTGTAAAATAATTCCTCCAATTCCTAACCTACTTGCATCCGTGTGCAGCTCCAACTCTGCATTAGGGTCATATATAAGTAGAACCGGCCTAGTAACCAAAAGATAGGAAACGATATTTGCGCAAAATTTTCTATAAATTTACGAAAATAACTGGTCAAACCCAAAAACTGCCGGACATTGTGTACGTTCTGAGGTCGGGGAAAATTGACAACGCTGGATATCTTGTTTTCACCGGGCCTGATACCACTAGCGCTAATTTTGTAGCCTAAATAGTCTACCTTATCACGCAGGAACTCGCACTTTAATAGGTTCTGAGTAAGGTTCGCCTTTTCTAGCATTTGTAACACCTCTTCAAGACGATCAAGACACTGCCGAGGGTCTTTACCATAAATAAGAACATCAGTGATGTACGTGGTTGCCTTATTAAATCGTGCCGATCCCAGTATGTTATTGATCATCCGTTGAAAAACGGCAGGCGCATTTGCTAAGTCGAACGGCATACGGTTGAATTCGTATTGACTGTCCTGCGTAACAAAAGATGTCAAGTGTTTGCTTTGCTCAGAGATTAGCACTTGGTAGTAGCCAGAAGCAAGATCGAGAGTTATGAAACAGGACTGACTAGAAAGTCGTGATACTTCATCCTCGATAATAGGCATGGGATACCTTTCCTTAATCGTCATTGAATTCAGCATACGATAGTCTACGCACAACCTTGAGGAACCATCTTTCTTTCGTACGAGTAAAATGGGACTAGAGTAATCTGAAACAAATTCTCGTATCACACCGGCATCCAACATATCTCCGACCATCGAACGTAAGTTCTTCCGTTCGTAATGCGACAACCTGTATGGACGATAAACAACTGACGTTGACTATTGAGATCAATCTTCATCTCTGTAACACTACATACTACCTCCCACAACGAAGAAGCAAAGCAATGCTGATATTTCTCTTTATTATTTCTCTCTCTGCAACATGTTTATTAAGTCTTTCCTGATCTCTGCAGGGACCCCCTCACCCACGCGGACCTTAGTTTCATCAAACCTCCGACTATCTACAATCCCTATAGATCGCTCATCAACAATCCTATTCATCACATCAACTATTTCAGCACGGCAGAGAACCTGTTTAGATGAAATGCGGCAAGATTCAGAATAAGGCAAGACCATTATCTTGATTTCACCGTTGATCGAGTGATGTAGCCCGCCGGTGATGATCTCGGAAGGACATCACCACTGAAAGGAGACTGAGCCTTCACTTTAACGGAAGCTGGACCATAAACTACAACTGATCTGGCAGGAGAAAACTTCACTAAGGCATCACCATCACCGGCGTGTTCTGAACTAGACAATTCTTTCACGATATCAAAAAACTGCAATATATTCTTGTCCTTATAAACCAATATATGTGACTGCTCCGTGAAAGTCTGCCCCATAAGCACAGGGACCTCTAGCAAGTGATTATTTACGACTTTGCGTGTCACTCTAGCCTCTACCCCATCAACGATCATGTCAATACTCAAGTTGCCTAACGACTAAACTACACCATTCCTAAAAGAGTTCTTTAATGAGAGTAACGTCGCTTCCGAAATCTACAAACGCTTGGAGTTCAGAATTGTTGACATTTATTTCTTTCAAAAATTTTGCTCCGGGGTTATGTACGCTCGCGTCTTTATTTATAAAATCGATTCTCATAGTTTTCTGCAATCGTTGTTTACCGGGGGTAATGCAAGACCATCCCTCAATTTAAACAAATCGAATATATATCTTTTATATAAAGAAGGGCTACGTGACCTGTCAATCCGTTCGTGCCGTTGTCCACGCTCGACCTGTCGCTCCGCCCGTAGCCCAGCATCCCGACGCCTCGCTGCCTCGGAAGTGCTCTGTCGTCGACTGTTCGCCCGCGGCTCGCTGATGCGTCGCGATGCGTCGCGCAGATCTTCTGCGGCGCGCACGTGACCACGTTCCCGCCGAACTTCCACCTCCAGCATCCGTAGTCGCTCACGTCGCAGCTCGATATCCGGTTCCGGCCTACTACGGCTGGGGCTCCGACTTCAAAGGCGACTTTGGTTCGGGGTGGCAGAAAAAAAAAGTTCATAAAGGTCTAGAAAATTTGAATTTCGCGGGCTACCCTGAAGCATCAGTCTAAATGTAAGAATTTTACTTTAAACACCTCCACGACCTCCGTACTATTCAATCCATCTATTAGCACAATGTTTTGAATTGCACATTGAGTCCAACCGTAAAACGTAATTTATCACTCCTAAAAAAAGCGTTTTTCAGCAAAATTTTTTGCGTAAAGTTATCAGAATCAGAATCAGAATGCTTTATTTGTAAACATAGGTCAAATTACAATAGTGGTGTTACAGATAGGTAGGTCCTCTATGTTTTGCCCAGAGGCGTACAAATATATTTAATTACATTGTCTTTACTTCTAGCAACAATTTAACTTTTAAAATAATTATCATAAAGTGGTAGAATAATATAAAATTATGTAGACTTTCACATTGGTAATAAAATCAATTAATATATAGGTACATGCATAACAATATAAATAAAGAATATAATCAATTTCAATAAAAATGTCAAATGATTATACAAGGTGTCCAAAAAGAGTATCGGGTAATTGTTTCAGCGATGAAGTTGACTCGAAGCGGTGGGGGGCGCGGAAAGGGGGATTTTTAAGTTCCCCATTTTGTGCAATTTTATTTGCAATGGAGCAGTACACGGGTACGCATCGCGCATTTTGCGTAGGAGCGTATTATCGTAACGGAGATTCAATAGTGACTGCTCAACATTTGTATCGTGCAGAGTATCGTACACGCAATGCACCGAGTGACGATAGCATTAGAAAATGGATCAGGATGTTCGTAAATACAGGTGCGACGGTAAAAATTCAAAAATCTGGTCGCCCTCGTTCAGTCCGGAAACAAGAAAAAATCGAAGAAGTGAAGGCGTCAGTTCGTCAAAATCCGTATTTATCCGTCCGAAAGCGAAACCAAGCATTGAACTTCAAAAAATCGTATTTGTATTCAATTTTAAAGAAAGATTTGCATTTAAAAGCGTATAAAATTCAATTGGTTCAAGCATTGAAGGATACAGACTACGAAAATCGATTGAATTTTGCGAACGAAATGCTACGGTGATTCAACAACTTTGAAGACATACTGTTCAGTGACGAAGCCAACTTCCACCTGAATGGTCATGTTAATAAGCAGAATTGTTGATACTGGGCAGAGGAGAATCCGAGACGAAAGCATGAACGACCCCTGCACAGCCCAAAGGTCGTTGTGAGGGCCGCTATGTCTGCTAAAGGCATAATATTGGTTCTCATTTTCATCTTCGCTCCAGATTAGAAGAGTGCCAGCAGCATAATGGTCACCATTTGGAAAACATTATCTTTTCAAAATAATTTTCCATTTTGTATTCTAATAATTAACAATAAAAAAAATACTTGTTTACTACTAGTTTTTGTTTTATTGAACAAACAAATACCCGATACTCTTTTTGGACACCTTGTATATATTAGGTTACATGTCTTAATATTAATGCTAATGTCAATAAGATTCAAAATAGGTGAGGTGATGTACAATTTTCTGAAGCAGAAATTATAGAATTATAGTCCAAATATTCTTGTAGTGAGTAATAGCATTTATTTATCAATATTCTTATTAATTGTGTTTTGAAATTGTCCAGATTTAACGTTTTTATTTGTTCAGGTAGTTTGTTAAATATTTTTTTGGCCATACAGAAGGTACTTTTATTCATTAGTGCAGTTTTGCAATAAGTCACTTCGAGTTCCAACTTATTTCTATCGCGCAACTTTCTGTAGTAACTTTTAGTAGCTATTTTATATAGTGAAATGTTAGATTTGACGAACACATTTGTTTCGTATATGTACAGCGATGGCAAGGTAAGTATTTTTAGGCGTATAAAGTACGGTTGGCAACTGTCTGTGATTTTAAGGCCACACATAGCTCTGACACATCTTTTTTGGGCTCTAAATAAGCGTTCTCTATCAACTGAATTGCCCCAGTATCTTACGCCATATCTGAGTGTGGATGCAACATAGCCGTGATAGGCTGTTTTTTTACATATGTCTGGGGTCTCCAAGTCAAATTGTTGTCTATATTAATTCCAAGAAATTTAGTAGCAGTAGTTGATTCTATTTTTGTGCCTAAATAGCTAATGTCATGGATTAAATTTGGTATTCTCTGATAAAAGTGCATAATTTTAGTCTTTTCTAAGTTTATAATTAGATTATTGTTGTCAAACCATGTTATAATTCTATTCAATGTCATGTTTATTTCATTTTCATAAGTATTGGGATCATCACATTTTATGATTACGGTGCTATCATCGGCGAATAGTACCATAGGATGTTTTATTTGCCTCGGAAGGTCATTTATGTAGAGTAGGAAAAGGGGGGGTCCCAGCACGCTACCTTGAGGTTACTTAGTTTGATGTACATAAAGCGTGGGTTTAACGGCTTCGTGACGTTGACGTTGACGTTATGTTGCTCTGTTGCGTCCTCAGTGGTTGCGTCCTTGTCTAACTGCAAGTAACTACATATATATTAATGAACATTCGTTTTGTGGTTCCAGTTAGTACCATTGTCTGCAACCGGTTTTGGGACGAGTATAGTGGTCGGTGAGTTACGGGACAAAATAGTTCTCGGACGACACTTTACTAAAATACCACTGGAACGCATAGTTATCGTGGAAAACTGTGGGACACGGATGCATGCGCTAGAGTGGAGTGAATATTTTAAACCACCCAAAACTCAACAAGCAACAACGTATGTATGGTTAAGGGCCTGCGCAGACGACAGAGTTCCGTGACGCACTTTTTAGTCTGTGAAAATAGAACCTAAGCAATTATAAATGTGGTAACGCATACGACGCGCAAAAAGCCCGGCGACCAAAAAATTCCGTGTCATTCTGGCAGAACGCGCCGCGCCGCACAAAAAGTGTGCGAAAAAGTATGCTAACGCAGACGGCGCACACTTTTAGCACATCTTTTAGTATGCAATCTGCATTCGTTAATGGTTAATCTGCACTATGAAGATGTGCGCCGTGTGCGTGTGCGTGTGCGTGTCTGCGTAAAATCCGCGACGGACTTTTTGTATGCCATGCAGACATCTTGTGCGCCACAGACTAGATCGCACAAAAAGTCTGTCGTCTGCGCAGGCCCTAAGTGAGATCAATTCAAATTGAAACCATGATAAATTAATAAAAAAATACTCTGTTTTTAGAGGATTCTTCAATTTGGATCCACGATCATTCAAAATTTCCGCTGGGGAAAAAATTGAATTAACGCTAACAGGAAGTTCTCATAAAGTGACGACGGTCAAGGAAACGTGGTATTTGATCGGCAGCGTAGAAGGCATTAATAAGAAAGAGTTGTTAATGGAGTGCCCGATTATAGCGGAGTTCGTCGATCCGAAAATAGAAGTGTCTTCTACAATTACAGAATTACAATTTGACTTCGCACCGTACAGCGAATACTATAAGTTAACAGGTGTGAAACTTTATACTTAAATACTTAGATTTAAGTGCAGACGGCACATGAAGGTACTACAATCTGTCAAATTTCTTTAATAGATTTTTAACTTTATCGCTAAACCGTTAGATAGACCGCAAAGTTGATTGGTAAAGTTTGAAAGTTTCGGGTAGCAACTGGTTGTGCTAGCGTCTGTACAATCAACTGCAAAACAATAACTTAATGAGACGTAAATGATGAATAATTTAATAGTTAATTAATAATTCCGACACGAAAGCACGCACAAAAGTTTTCGATATTGGAAATCGCGTTACGGAACTCAAATGGAGTTGGGCAGGACACCTAGCAAGGCGCAGTGATGACAGGTAGACCAAGGCTGTCACCGAGTGGCGTCCAAAACTGGCAAAAGGAACGTGGGTTGTCCCGCGGCGAGATGGGCAGACGACATAGTTGCCGTCGGGGGAAAAAACTGGATGAGGCTGGCACAGGAACGTGGAGATTGGCACAAGAGAAGAGAGGCCTATACCCAGCAGTGGGTGAGTTAGAGCTGTGGATTATGAATAACTCCGAATCTTTTTTTATACTGCGACTTCCTTTACATGCTGTAATTAATTAATAATTATAATTAATTAATAATTTTCCCATCCAGTGACTACAGAGGATGAACTTATCATGCACGTTTAACTAGAACTAGATTAATATCTAATGCATTCCGAATCTTTTTTATACTGCGACTTTCTTTATATGCTGTATTTTCTTTGCGAGTCCCATAAAAAAGAAGATACCTGCGTGTAGCTATAGAATAGATTAGAGTATAGTTAGATTCTTTTATATATAAATAAAACTGCACAAGAATATTGAATATTATAGTTGGTGCCAGTTAAGATGAGAATAACGTTTATTGACCCACCCACATTTATTAAAATTCTTAACTTTGAAAACCAAAAAATAAGCCTGTTAAAGTCTGGAATCGTCATCTATCGTGAATGAAAAACGATACATGGTTTATTTGTTTTGGTTCGTATAAAGAGATATTAGGGAAAGGGTAATGACCGCTATTTTCATCTTAACTGGCACCAGCTATAACCACATATACTACAGCCCACTGCAGTGTTCAAAGGCCTCCCCCTTTCTCCTAATAAAACATTTTGTGCATTTTCTGGCCAGTTCACCGCGTTCGATGTCCTCCCTCAGGCATCCAGTGACAATCTTTGCCCGCCTCTCCGGTTGCATTCGAGTGACGGGGCCAGCCCATTCCCACTTTAGCTTGACTGTACAATTCCAACATCAGCTACTGGAGTTATGGAGCTCATGGTGGTGTTTCTAACACAGTCTACTCACATGGCACCTATTATGCTGCGCTCCATCGCCTGCTAGGCAATCTTGAGTTTCGACTTTGTGCACCGTAGAGCTTATTGAACAAAAAATAAAAAATAAAGTATTTCATTTTTTGTTTAATTTAATATACAGTGTGTTTGGCTACCGGTTACCGATACTTTAAGGGCATATTATATACTCATTTCTATCAATAACGGCCACGGCAAAAAGGGAAAATTTGTAACTTCTTATTTTTTTGGGGCCTTTTTGCGTATTTTTCAGGAAATGTTATTTAATAATTAGATAGCCTCGTATTTTGCCCTTGCAATAAGATCATTTGCACGTCTATAAGTCTCTTAAATTTGAAGCTCAAATTCAAAGATATTAGTATTTCATTGAACATACCCTAGATTAGCCGAATAGAAAAACAAAATTGCTGCCATTCGCGGGGTGTGGGGTTATGATTATTTATAAACGTTTATTTATCGATAGAAATGAGAATGTCCTTAAAGTATCGGTAACCGATAGCCAAACACACTGTATATAATTTAATTTTGATAATATTGAATGCCGAATGCCTAAACATAGAGCACATCTATGAAAATGTAACATCTTACACAGTCTGTAGCTACCTATGTTAACAAATAAACATTCTGATTCTGATTCTATACTTTTGCAGATATTATCACTATTAAAAATGTTTCGAAACTACCATTGGACTTCGAAATTTGTGTTAAACCACCGTTTGCAATCATTCAGAAACAAACATATAAAATACCAACTGACGAAGAAAGTATGACGTGCGGCTGTATACAATATAGAAAGTCGGACTTAAATCTTGAAAATTTATTAAAGAAACTCGGTCCACATCAATCACGGACGTTTATTGACTGTCTAACATTGAAGCCCGTAGAACCATTCCGGAAAGGATCATTAGGTTTTTTTCAAGACATTCGTAAAATTAAAATAGCCTTCAATCTCACACATTTGGTGGAGGAGCGATTACAAGACTTAGAGGTTATGAAAATACAGATACTGTTCGATACTACTAAACACTTAAATCTCAAGTCTAGAATTTATTGTGATTTAATGAGAATCAAATTTAAAGGACACAAAAATAAAGTAATTACATTCACCTATTAGTGACACTAGTATCCTGTAAATACTTATAACAATTCAATAATGAGTTTATTTTCTTTTTTAGGATGCCATAAAACTAAGCGGAACAATTAATTTCCCGAATATATTTATCTTTTCACCGAGACTCGATTTTCAATGTATTTTGAATGGGAGCATACAGAGCAAAACCATAAAAATACAAAATATGACGCCAGTTTTAGTTTGTTATACATTTCAATGGAAAAAATGTTCAATTACAAATCTGGTCTTAGTAAGTACTTACATAGCCTTCAATTGGAAATTTTGTCAAAACATAGTTTGATACAGTATCTTTATGAGCAAAATGTCTGACCAGATTAGGTGTGGAGGCAAAGACTGGAATGTTGGTCTGTAATTGAGTAGGACCAAAACGGAATACTTGTTTTGCGATTTCGGCGGTCTCTCCAGTCCTATGCCCATAACTCTGGCCGGAACACTTGTCCAACGGGGATGGCAAAGTTGACCCGGACGTAACTCGGAATCAACTTAGGGTTGACCTGTCTGATCAACTTAGGAGTGACCTGTCGCTATCTCCATCTAGGAGATGGCGATAGGTTACTGGAACAACTTACGACCCGCGGATACCCCTTAAGTTAAAGGGGAAAGTAAACAAGCCTTTGATTAAACCTGTCGTACCGTATGGGCCAGAATGCTGGGCTGTGAAGAAGATGGATAAAAACGATTGTATGTAGCGGAGATGAGATTGATGAGAATTGAGATGGATGAGTGGAGTGACAATAATGGATAAAGTACTACCTAAGGAATGAGTATATTAGAGGAAGTATGAAAGTGGCGCCAGTTACAGAAAAATTGAAAGTAAGTTTTTTGTCTTGGTTTAGTATCAATGTTATAGTCAAACCTCGAAGCTCCTATTTGACAAGAAGTCTTAGTCAATGACTAACGAAAAATGTTTAATTATAGAAGAGACCAACTTGGACAGTCCAACGCAGAAACTCAATACGATTAAATCGGAGTTTGGTCAGTAAGTTAACTTGACCTAAAGTTCAAGGTAAATATCATTATTTTGCGATAAGGCATAGTCGACGACGCTGCGCGGGGCTCATATTTCTGGTTGCAGGATTTAAAGTAACCTAACACGAAGCGGATGGCGGTGTCTTAGTTCGCTCACTTCGCTCGCTCACTAGATCTTACCATCCCCTTCGTACCTAACCTGTTCGAATCAATGGACTAAGTCTTGAGCTCGCTTCGCTCGCTCTTGCATCCTAAGTTTTTCTTGTTTTATTAATTATCTACTCCGTATGCCAAATTGCCAAAGTCAGCGCCGGCAGCAATTTCAACCAACTGCGCTGGCAGCTAATTTGTAAAAAGTAAGGTACTTCTAGGTTTGCTTAAAAATACATCAGTCAAAGGCAGAAATGAGGGATTTTCTTTTTAGCTCTTCCCTAGTCGCTGGATAGATGGCGCTAGGAGTAAGTATGATAATGCAAGGAACGGAACATAAAAAAACTGATTTTAACAATGCGCGAGAAATGTAGGGTATATTCGGAAGGTTAAGCAAATTAAAGTGTCAGTCAACGAGAGTATGTGACGTGACACAATGTTTTTGTTTCAAGCGTTTTGGCTTTGGCACCAACTATCATAGCAAGTTCAACGCCATCTATAGAGTTTTTGGAAACGTAAGTTTTTTTTTAAAACCTCAAAAGGAAAATCTCTCATTGGAATCTATGTTTGGGTTTGCCAAAGGTCGTTCGTCAAACCTAGGATAAACCAGTCATTCCGCGAAGAGGCTACATATCGATCTTTGACTATAACGTGGACATATAATGAGGAGGGATGAAACGCTTGTGACTAAAAGAGTGATGAATATGAATGTTGATTGATGGAGAGAGAAGGCCGAAGAAAATATGAATGGATCATCTGAAGAATGATATTTCCTTTCATATCAGTTTTCACACGGTCCATTCATATTTTCTTTAGGAATGAATATATGATGGATGACGTCTGACAGGGGGAATGGAAGAAGTGTTGCGCCGACCCCAAGTAGAATGGAAGAAGTGTTGCAACAACCCCAAATAGAATGGTAGAAGTGTTGCGCCAAACCAAGTAAAATGTAAGAAGTGTTGCGCCAACCCCAAGTAGAATGGAAGAAGTGTTGCGCCAACCCCAAGTAGAATGGAAGAAGTGTTGCGCCAACCCCAAGTAGACTGGAAGAAGTGCTGCGCCAACCCCAAGTGGAATGGAAGAAGTGTTGCACCAACCCCAAGTGGAATGGAAGAAGTGTTGCGCCAACCCCAAGTGAAATGGGACAAGGGCAGGTAGATGATAAAGGGTCTTACATCAATTTATTGTTAATGTTATCTTCAAAATATTGTCGTTTATTTAAGAGCGTGAAAGTCGCCATCTTAGAAACGACTGTTTCTATTCACCAAAGATTAACATTTAGTTGATTCAAATAATTTTTTATAATATTTCTTAGTCTTATTATGTTATTATCTTGTTTTATATAATATTATTGTGTTTTATTATTATTACCGTTCTATAAGAGCGTGGAATTGTTGAATCAAACGGTATCTTGGAAACAACTGTTTTATGTTTAAGCCACCGAATATGTTATTTTTTATTTGTCCATTACAAATAAAAAATACATATTCGGTGGCTTAAATAAACTCTCGCTCTATATTGGTTTTATGGCAGGATTTGCCTAGTTTGAGGGCAATACAATTTTTTGTTTTAAATTTGGCAATAAAATAATAATATAAACAAGTTTATTGTTGACCTATGACGTCACAATATGACGCGCGGTCCTATTCTTATTTGAAACGCATTGTATATTAACTTATCCACTCTTATATTTCGACACAGCCTGAAGTTCCAGTCGGTATCGAGTGTAATGAAGTGAGTCAAGACAGGACGCCTGTGGAAGGCACTGAAACTACCCGTGGGTATATGTGTAATTAAGGCTCCTACACACAGGCTCGTTTTTGCGTTTCTGCATTTTCGCGGTTCTGCGTCCCAATACCAAATATTCTAAGAACTCATATCGCAATATCGCATTTTGTGTTGGGACGCAGAAACGCGAAAATGCAGAAACGCAAAAACGCGCTTCTGTGTTAGTGTTAACCTTTATACAATATGTAAAAAAACCCTGTGCGAACCGTGAGGGTATTATTAGGTATCAAGATTAGATTCCATTTATGTAATCCTTTTTGGATATACTGATACTGTTAGCCTGCGTCATCCCACTGCTGGGCAAAGGCCCTTCCCCATGACTTCCAGTTTTTTCTATCCAGGGCTAATGTGGATCACTGGTCGTTGGTTTTATCCAGCTCGTCCCGCCATCTTCTACGAGGTCTGACGCGACGCCTTCTGGCTGTGTCAGGGCTCCAGAAAGTGGCTATTAAATAGCCATTGGGCATTTTGGAGCCTTTTTGGAGAACAAGTAAAAATAACCCGATTAAAATTAAATGAAATGTATTAAAAATAGGAAACTTCTATGGCAGCACACAGGCGCGTGCGCTCGCTTCACGGGAAGCGACGTCAAAAAAAAATTGACAATTTAACATACTTATCCCGAAGGAAATCCTTATTTAGTCTGAACGACCCAAAACGAATGGCCCGCGGGCCATTCGACCGTATACAAAAATCGTCTACGTTCCAAGGGCCCTGCTGTTATAGAATGTTTTTAGGGTTCCTTAACTCAAAAGGTAGAAAAGAAACCAAATTTTTACTTGGATTTTACCATGGATATTTTATGTTTCATAATTCAATTAGCACTGTCATTAGTATAAGGTAAGTGGAGCTATTTCTGACTTTTTTAGTACCACGACCTGGGTTGGTCCCATAGAACTTTTTGATCAGTATTAAAAACAGGATCGATTGGCATCAAAAAAATGTTTTGTGTAAAATAGTAGTTTTCTAGCCAACAGTACATTATTTTTTTAATCTGTAAATGGGGATCAAAATTTCACGAAAAATTCGGGATAGTCTTTTTAGACCATTTTCGTGTAGCTGCAACGGTCAAGGTAGTTCCTCTTACTGCCCCGCTGAAAGTTCATGTTTTGCAATTTCTGACTTTTTGAGTAGTTGCAACCTGGGTTGGTCTGGAAGAAATTTTTGATCAGTTTTAGAAACAGGATCGATTGGCATAAAAAAATGTTTTAGGTAAAATTTTCTTGCTAATTGTATTTTTTTTTAAATCTACAGATTTTGATGATGAGATGGCAATCAACATTTCACGAAAATTTTGAATAGTCTCCTAAGACCATTTTCGTGTAGCTGTAGCTCTTCTTACTGCCCCGTTTATCGTTTCCACTCTGTATAAGAAGTACCTATTTACGTACATATGCCCTCTCGGATCGGACAGGGTTTTTTAACATTTTATTTATCATTCCTTATCGCATCCATATGATCTTATGATTTACGAAATCCGTCTAGTAACATTTTTTTTTTAATTTCAGATTCCAGCTGTATACGTGATGTTATTTTGAGTTCGTCAGGCAAATCAGTTTATGAGCATAATGTCAGCCCTATCTTGAGTAAAATATCTGAGGTTTTGTTCAATAATAAAATTATGATGAAAACCCAAATTATGCGTAAAATAACACCCATGATAGACATTGATTATGACACAGAATTTGAGTGGATACACAAGTTTGCCAGACTTTCTAAGCCTTCGAACAATACCGATATCAACGACGTATTGCAATTGGTATCACATCGAGGACAGCTTAAGCCCGGCGAAATACAGTACGTGCACGTCATATTTAGACCCACATGCAATATTAGCGTTCGCGCTGTCCTGGAGTGTGAAGTGTTGGGTGGGCCACCTGAGTCGGTAATTGTGACCGGGCAAAGCTGTGATATTGGGTATAAAATAAGTGCTGAAAACATAAATTTCAAAATAAGGTCTTTTCA
Organism: Xestia xanthographa; assembly: GCA_905147715.2. Lineage (NCBI taxonomy): Eukaryota > Metazoa > Arthropoda > Insecta > Lepidoptera > Noctuidae > Xestia > Xestia xanthographa. The sequence continues at coordinate 10,369,734 of LR990655.1, forward strand.
TGAACATGCCATTGAAGAATTGAAAATATCTAATACTGCGCTATTAAATTTTAATTATAAAACATACCTAAATGAGCCAATATTTAAAAATGAACTCGAAGGAACTATTCTTGAATTATTGCCTCCTGAGAAAACTTTAGAACCTAAGGAAGAAATCGAAATGAAAATCGTAATGAGACCGGGCGTAGTGGGACACTTCCATACAGTATTTTTATTAGAGATTGGGCACCTTCCTCACATCCCTATCGAAGTATTCGGTTGGGGTGTTGTGCCTCAAATATATTTAACGTTACTTCAACCGGTTACGGAAAATGTAAGTTTGATTTTTTAAATAATATTTTGTAGAAATCTTTTCCATAGTAATCAATTATCGGTGTCAGTATTTATTACTGGTATAAAACAGCTATTACTTCTGTTGACGACATATGTAATTACGTACTGAGAGATTCGTGGTGAAAATTCAATAATCATCATCATCATACCAGCCTGGAATCACCCACTGCTAGGTATAGGCCTCCCCATTATTCCGCCACACTTCCCGGTCCTGTGCGTTCCTGATCCAGGTGTTTCCCGCGACCCTGACGATATCGTCAACCCAACGAGTTTTAGGACGGCCCTGGTTTCTTTGGCCAAACCTAGGCCACCACTCGGTCAAAGCCTTGCTCCATCGGCCATCTCCGCGTCTAGCCAGATGTACCTGCCCAGGTCCACTTGAGCCGCACCGCCCGGTCACCGACGTCGTAGACTTTCGTCCGACGGCGGATTTCAGTGTGACGCACTCGTATCTAAGAGGGTTATGCCGAGCATGGCCCGCTCTATGGCCCTTTGTGCCACTCGTACTCGGTGGACAGTCTCTTTTGTGAGCGTTCATGTCTCGGCACCATATGTCATTGTTGGCAGGACACATTGGTTAAAAAGGTGGGTTTTTAGGCACTGAGGGATCTTTTTGGACCGAAAAATATGTTCCAGTTTGCCAAATGCCGACCATCCGAGCTGTACTCTACTAGAAATCTCCTTGCTGAAATGCTCCTTGTCAAAAGATAAAACATGTCCCAGATAAACATAATGGTCAACCATTTCCAGACGCTCGTTTCCAACCATAACAGCTGAGACAGAGTCTTCCGGAATGCCCGACATCACCTTCGTCTTGGACGTGTTCATTCTTAAGCCAACTTGTAGGTAAAATTCAATAATACTTCATCAAAATTTAATGCCAAAATCGACACTTTAGTCGAGTGCAATTAGACAATAAGGTGAAACGAAGTTAATAGTGGTCGGATTTTCATGGGACCTTTTTTATTGAGTTCCTAGCAGAGTGGAGAAGAAAGTAAAAAAAAAATTTCGCCGCTCGCGACTTTTTTTTTAAATTTTTCTTTGGAATATTTTTTTTCGTCCATTGAACAGCGTCCGGGTCCCCTACATACCCAGGAGGTGCGTACCCCCAACCGCGTCCGGGGACCTTAAGTACCCAGTAACATTTATAAAATACCCCGTCAATTAATCATTTAATAATCGACTAAACGTGCTTTATTCGTGAATAGGCTGATTTACTTCCCATCTCTACAATATTCCTCAACTCCATACCAAAAACCATAGATATAATCCGTCAACAAGTGTCACAATGAAGTAACAAACTTACGTCAACGGAGCGCGCCATTTTTTGCGTCATCGTTTTAGCGTTAGTGTCACACTTAAGTAATTACGAGTTACGTATTTGTTATTGGAATGCAGTGTTATACCTTAAAATGTTCGTGAGAAGTTGTATTATCGTATTACGAGAACACAAATTAGGTTCCGAATCGCAAAATTGCAGTATTTCGCCTGTGAAAATGCAGTAGTTATATGTACCTACAGTGATTGTGTAGTGTGAAGAAATACGTGATTTAGTGATTAAAACGTGTGTGAAATGGGAAAACTAGTGTTTAATTAGTGAGATGATTAGATTGTTCAACTATTTAAACCAAAAAACAAGTGTTTTGTGTTTTGTATGAGGACCATTTCGCCCACAAGCGGCAGGCCAGAGTCAGTCCGCGGATGTAAACAAACACTGAGTACCTAGTTTCTAATTATTTGTTTGTTATGTTTGTGATAAGGTATTTACACGTTTATGGTCTTGTTGGAAAGGAAATATAGTCTAGTTTATATTAATATTAAAAAAAAAAAAAAAAAGTTAATAGTTTTTCCACAAATTAATAATTTATTAGCGAAATGTACGTTTTTATCGCTGTTTTTCAAGTTCTACATTATTTTTAGTGTATCAAATTATAATTATTTATCTTTATTTTTGGTTAAATAGGTTCCATATCTATTTAGCTATTCATTGTAGAGTTTATATAGCTATATCTCTTGTAGTTTGCGATCGTCAAGTGTTTTTATAGAATTGCGAATTTTTGCGAATAATTCGCAAATCGTTAGCGCGTTCGGAGCGGTTCGTTGCAAAAAATATACGCTTTTAGCACTATTGACGCTGGAAAGTGGTGTTATTTATTGTGTCTGGGTCACCAAGATACAGGCTGTGCCTAGTTTGGCACCCGTTGTTAAACCTATCTCAAATACTCATGTAAATAATAGTAGATTTAATTGTTGGTTTGAAATATCTAAATAGGTGTCCAAAAGGTGAAAATACTTGAAATATATACATTACATCGACAACTATGAACAAAGAAATAAACCAAATTAGCATTTAATGGATGCACGTTGGTCACACTATTACGCTACAATATGAATTCGTCGAATTTGAAGTTAGTCTTGAGCCCAGGCCTGCCCGGTAACTCCAGTAGGATATATATATATGAACGTTCGAAACCATTCTAACCTGTCCAAGGCAAGGTGTCGTAAGAATTTCTCGCTACACTCCCCTGGCCCAAAAGCTGGCGGCCCCCTTGTATTATGCATATCATGGATTTCTGTAAAGCAACACCCATTTATTATCAAAAGTAAATCAATTTAAAAAAAAAAAATTGCCCCCCCTAAAGGAAATCCTGTATCCGCGCCTGCTAGCAGAACACTGTAAAAGACAAAGTTAAGACTCATGAAAAACTAGGCTTCAAGAGCGAGCGTAGTGAGCTCGAAATTTTTTACAACATTGCCTCAGATTATGCTTTATTTGCATTTATATATAAAGCCTCGGGGCAGTCGGCTCCTAATTTATTTCAGGCTCTGTCTATTGTATAGATAGATCGATCATTCAAAAATCTAATAAGTGTGTCAATCCAGAGGCAGAAAAGAGGAGCCTTTTTGTTATGTCTTTTCGCAGGGTTAAACAATATCTTAAGTGATTCCATTTTACGTTCCAATTATTACGTATTTACGCCATTATATGGCATCAGGCAGGAAAAGCTATAACTTTTAAAAATCCTGAGCCTCTAGGGTCAGCTGCCTCCTCCTGGTGACGCCCATGACAAGATATAAACCATTCTCGCACCTCAGTCACTCATGTCACCTCCTACGCATACACACCGAATCACATTTTGTTCATGCACACTCTACAGCTACTCACACGCGTTCTAATATTTCCACAATAATTTTGTATTTTTTTATTTTACTTTTTTTCCATACTTTTTTATTTGTATTTTAAAGTTCCTGCACTCGTCTTACTATGAATAAATAATCCATTGCAATAAAAGTAGGTCATAGCAGACGAATTGCTGCGGGAGGGTCCTGGTGACTTGTAATACAGGTTTCTATAGAGACCTACTTCAAGCACCAGTCTCTCACAAAGTTAATTCCACGCTCGTGTTCCACTGTAACCTTAGCATTAAGTAACTTGTGTAGAGAAAATAAATTGATATTTTATTATTATTATTATTATATACAACTAGAATATTTTATTTCAATTCCGTCAAATTAGTTGAAGCTTGGCTAATGACGTATTTGGTCCGGTTCCCCCCCCCCCCCCCTTTCTCCGCGCCTGTCTGCTAGCGCAAGAAATATATACGTACTATAAATAAACAAAATTGTATAAATGAGTTTGTGAAATTATTTCAGTTTAATCCTGAAATAGGATACAGAGCCATTCCATCTCTGACGCAAGACTATATGGAAGCGATCGGTGAAATATTTAGTAATAAAGGAAAACAGGAACATTTAAATACGCCTTTTACCGAAAAATGTTTCGAAGATCCTAATTTTGACGCAGATTGGCACCTTTGCTCATCTTGGGTTGGTACTTTATGCCAACGTAGCTACTTAAAATTATCCTATAGATACTTTTATCTACTTTAGGATGTGTGTGGATTTGTTTTCAGGATGGTTATCCTTCTACAATGGATATTGAGCTAGCAATAGAAAGATTTATGGTTATAGATTATATGAAGAACCGTCCAGAAATATTGACCGCATATTCCACAATGTCAAAAGTGGGACCAATACCCGGATTTCAAACTGTACCCTACGTCATAGACTACGGAGTAGTTATTACTGGAAGCACGGTGAGGAAATTAATACATTTTGATACAAGTGGGGGGGGCTTTGATTCTCACAAGTGGGGGCTGTTTAGCGGCTTCAAACTTTTGATTTTCCTTCAACCTGTCGAAAGGAAAGCGCGGAAAAAATACAAGTTAAATCATATAGTTTCCTAATAAATTCGTGACAAATTATTTTTTGTGCTATTATTTTATTTCTTCAAAAGTGTATTGAAAAACGTCGTTTGATACACGTGGGCATTTGTTACTGCAGATCTGGGCTCCATAACAACCTCACCTGTGGCTCGGGTGTACATTCCACCTCGGCTGCAACAAGAAAGTTTCTCCACTTGTATCAAAATGTACAGTCCGTGAGGCCTAAGCTGAGCTTTCTATTTTTGTGAGTGCATATAGATAGTGTAGGTGTGACGTCGGTCTAGAACGCGACGCGTCTTTTGATTGGTTTAAACCGGTTTAAACAATCGGCCTAAGGCGCGGTGCATCCCCCGCGTGACGCATCTCCACCGCGCACCTTTTACACTTCACCTCTTGTACTGTCAGCAGGGTGACGTGATTAATTCTTAACATTTTTTTTTGTGTTTGATTTACTAGGGAAATGGCTGTCAACACAAATAAACGAATAATAAGAAAACCTTTAAATATACAAGTAAAAGAAATATTGTGTAATTTAAATACTTATTTTAAAGACATAAACGATAAAGACATGTCAAGTGTCACTACATCAGCCCAATTGGTAGCGACATCGACAGGAATCCCGCTGTCCACTGTCAAAAGATTTTTATTGGAAGGCAAACGTCTTTTGGAAGACGAGAGCAAATTAAAATTTCTGAAAAATACCAGATGCAGAAAAAATATAATTATCATTGACGATTTTGATAAAGCGGTAATCCGAAGAACTATTCATATAACTTTCACATTACTGATAAAGAGACAACAGAAATAAACTTTATCCAGGTTCAATTTGTTCATTGCGTAAAGAAGTGTGTCTTTTATAGGATTTAAATGGAAAGGGACAGAAGATAATAGAAAAATTCTAATGGAAAAACATGAGATACGTAATCTACGTATAAATTATTTGATTCAAATTTCTGAATATCGCATTCAGGGCCGGCCAGTCGTTTTACCGACGAGTGACGACACATATGTATATAGACACGGCTCACATTTCTTCGAAATATTATTCAGTTGGCAGCACTTCTGGTTTGAAGAAACCAATTTCTATAGGAAATCAATCAATGAATATGGATACAATAATGAGGTTAGCGAAAGACACTATCAGTGTACAAGTATGGAAAAATGTGTGTGATCACGCAATAAAAGAAGAAATAAAGTTTCGTGGTCACGACGCCGCTCTTGATGATATAACAGAACGATTCATTATTAACACAAACGACACATCAGACGAGAGTGAAAATGATGACGAGAATGATAATGAAAATGATGAAGATGCAATGTCCGGTGGAGAAGAATAATTGTTATAGTTTTATATTTGAATTTTATTTATTGATATCTGACTTCTCAGTCACACTTAACATAATGTACACATAGCTGCTCATCAGTCATATTACATAATTATCATAGCTGGCCTTTATTTTAACAATTATAACTTATTTAGTTTTATTTTATTTTTAAACTTGTATACTTCTCCCTCTTATTTTATGTACCTACCTAAAACATAATAAAATTATTTCTAAAAGTTTTTTGTCTGACTCTACTTTTGGTAATCACTCACACAAATGCAAAGCTCAGCTTAGACCTCGCGGACTGTACTATTATTTTGTTGGCAGTACTATTGCGTTGTTGGCAGTACGCGTCGTGAAAACATTCGCTCATTTAAAATTATTAATATCAACAGGTGCAATGCTCTGCTGAAGTAATTAATTATGGACCGATTGCGACGAAGATATATTTTGCGAAAGGCACAAATGTTCCTACATGGCTAGGAATAAAATTATGTGGAAAATTAAATCCCGGTGAGGTCGGGAAACTCGAAGTTACTTTCTCACCTACTTCTATGGACTTTACCGAACTGGAACAGAATGTGGAGACATGTTTGAACCTAGAGGTAAGGATACCGTGTTCCAACTCAAACACTGGGTTCCTGCTTGAACTCGTATAACATTTGCTTGGAAACGTACTAACTCGATAAAGGGCTTGGAAGACTATTGTATGAAGCCTGGCCGCCCTTACTTCCGCCAGCTTAATTTTTGTTTTTTTTCCAATTTGCAGCCACGTATAAAACCTACATTAATCGATAGCTAGTATCAATACAAACAAGTTTTGTATAAGACGAAATGCTCTAAAGTGTCACGTTTCTGAGATATTATAAGCTATCAAAGATAAAATCTATTCACTGTTGATGACATCAATACTACTTAGATTTGATCAGACATGCATAAAACGTGTATCAATCGATAGCTGGCATGAATACAAACAAGTTTTTTTTTTAGACAAATGTTCTAAAGGGTCACGTCTGATCAAAGTTGTGCTGAAGATGCTATCAGGGAATGGACTTTAACTTTGATAGCCCACTTTGCAAAGAGAGAATATAAAGGGTGTAAAACACCTCTTAACGAAGCCAAAAAGCACTTGTTCTCCTCGTCATTGCGATCATTTTTTTGTTCTAAACCATACGTGGGAACCTTCTAGAAGTTTTTATTTTAAATAAAAGTTTTTAATGTGATTTTTACTTTAAACACCTTTACGACCCCCGTATTATTCAATCCATCCATCAGCACAATGTTTTGAGTGCGTTACATTGAGTTCTACCACAAAACATGATTTTTCACCCCGAAAAAAAAGTTGTTTCCCAGTAATAATTTTTGCGTAAAGTTACTTAGTTTGATGTACAGAATGCTTGGTTGACGGCTTCGTCATGAGGTCTTTTACACCCTGTAAAGCGAGAAAAGAGAGAGCGCTGTCGGTGAGGGTGATTATGTTATTATACATAATCACCCTCACCACAGTGACGTCACACGCGCTCATTTTTGTTCGGGAACTGTCGCATGTCGGTGTGTTTTCGGTACTGGGTTCAAATAATTATTTTTAATTGAATATATCTATCTATCTGATTAGAGCGAAAAAAAACTAAAAATTGTTTGTTATAAAACTTATTAGGATCTTTCCATTTTTGACAAAAAAAAACAACTAATACTTAATTGCGTATGCTACATATTTTCATGCTACCATGAATAGTGATTTTTCACACCAATAATATCTTAATGTTTGGAAGTCGCAGATAAGAGTAATTTCCAAGCAAATATTTGTACAATGCTACTTATGTTGATGTAATAGGTACCTATATATATGTATTATACTCAGCAAAAAAATGTATTTTACTAATACTGTGGTCTTTGTTATTTAGGTACCCTATGGGGCGACAATTCCAATCCAGATCAAAGCCCTCTGCGCGGTGCCTTACTTAGCCTCAAACGTTACATCTATTGATTTTGGATCTGTGAGGTGTGGGGATAAAATCGTTTGTTCGATTCCATTAAAAAACGTGTAAGTAAACTTACAATGTACAAGCAGCGCGCCTGATAGAATGTTCCATAGGCAAAAATTACGAACATCCAAGTAAATCACCCCCATAGACTCTATGGGATGCATTTTTTAAATCTATCCTTAGCACCTGTAATGTACCTACATAACACTGTTAGGCCAACAGTTCAGATTCCGGCATTACATGAATGCGTGAGTAGAACCGAGCATTACAGTGCGCAACCTGCAACGATGCAATTTGTTTGAGGGAGAGCGCTATAAACTGTGCGTATTGTGCCGGTAAATACAGGGTGATTGGTACTTGGGTGCATTCCTTGAAATGGGTGATACTAGACCTAATTTGCAACAATTTTGACCCCGGTAACTTGCCAGCTAGGTATTGTGTGAGTCAAGCAAGACTGACCAAATAACTTTTACGCAAGTTACACTGTTAGGGAATTCAGTTCTCATAGTCGGTGGGAAGGTGTCCAGGTGGCCTTCGGAGGAAACCAACCTTGTCTTTTTTAAACTTTCACGATCAAAACACATTATAAAACACATATAAACGGGTATTTTCGCGAATTTTTACCTTTAATATTTACCCGGCGTTTCGACCGGATTGCACCAGCCGGGAAGACAAATAAACAAGTCCGCTATAGCGGAGCATGTGATACACTCAGGACCCAACCACTGGATGGAGTTACACAACCCAAAAATCCTTGCAAATGAGAAGCACTACTATAAGAGAATGGTTCGGGAAGCGATTGAGATCAAGAAGTATCCTAATTTCAATCGCGAAGACGGCTTCAGACTCTCTCCCGCTTGGAATCCAGTGATCACTAAGTGTACTCGTCAAGTGAAATCATCTCAGTATGCGGACACTGTTAGTGTAGTGTGCTGTCCTAGTGTGAACCGGCCCTAATTAACATTTATGAAGATCAAGTGAGGGTAATTGAATAAACACCTTCGCTTTGCTGTGGCGGTACCTCACTGAAAAAACGACTTGGTTTCTAGTTACCGAATTTTCATTAGATAATTACTAAAGTATTTAGTTGCTGTGGTGACTGCCGAACGTTTGGGTACAGTAACAAAACAAATTTAGTTACTTAATTTAGATCTCATTACAAAACTGTTTAGTAAGATATAACATAACAGTTTGGTTAACGAGTGCTGACCTGTTTGGTATGACATAGCTAAAGCTTTGGGTAAGATATAACATAACAGTTTGGATAACGACTGCTGAACTGTTTGGTATAACATAGCTGAACTGTTTAGTAAGATATAACATAACAGTTTGGTATGAGATAGCTAAAGCGTTGGGTAAGATATAACATAACAGTTTGGTTAACGACTGCTGAACTGTTTGGTAAGAGATAGCTTAAGCGTTGGGTAAGATATAACATAACAGTTTGGTTAACGACTGCTGAACTGTTTGGTATGACAGAGCTAAACTGTTTAGTAAGATATAACATAACAGTTTGGTATGAGATAGCTAAAGCGTTGGGTAAGATATAACATAACAGTTTGGTTAACGACTGCTGAACTGTTTGGTATGAGATAGCTAAACTGTTTAGTAAGATATAACATAACAGTTTGGTTAACGACTGCTGAACTGTTTGGTAAGAGATTGATAAAGCGTTGGGTAAGATATAACATAACAGTTGGTATGAGATAGCTAAAGCGTTGGGTAAGATATAACATAACAGTTTGGTTAATGACTGCTGAACTGTTTGGTATGAGATAGCTAAACTGTTTAGTAAGATATAACCTAAAAATGTGGTTAACGACTGCTGAACTGTTTGGTTTATGATAGCTAAAGCGTTTGGTAAGATATAACATTTCAGTTTGGTTAACAAATGCTGAACTGTTTGGTATGATATAACTCTATACATTGGTTAACCTTAGCTAAACTGTTTGGTGATAGGTACCAACCTATTTGGTAAGATATGTTTGGTAAAGGGTACCTAAATTGTTGATAACGACCGTGCTGTGATTACGGCCGAGCTATTTAGCTAAAATAGCTAAATAGCTCGGTCGCAATCGCGGCCGATCTGTTTATCTAAAAACAACAATACATTTTGTGAGAAAAGTGATACGCGGCGCTAGTTCATTTTTTGGCGGTTGCTCACGAGATGTATTGTTGTTTTAGTTGAAGAGACTGAAATCAAAGAAGATATACATCTATAACTTTTATTATTTGAGTTCAAATGACAATATTATGATTAATTAGCATTTACTTATATGAGTGACAAAGGACAACATTATGATTAAGTATTAATTAACACACAAAATATCCTGAACAAAAAGGTGCACATAACGCGCATAATTATTTATTGCTAATGGCGCTGATTCTAAGGCAACTTAACTTAGTTTAGACTATTATCGCTTTCTTTTTCTAATCGTTAAAACTAGAAAGAGATAGAAAGAATCTTACTCTTGTCAAACTAGTCATAATTACGTTTATCTACACCCATGTTATAAAACCTCTATAAAGGTATCTGAAACAGTTAGCTTATGGCCAACATTAAAACAGCCAGTGTCATAATAACCATTATAACACCCAAACGGGTGTTATAATGTTGTACTGAATTTCATTATGCAACTCGTTTTAAAAAAAGAACATCGAATGTGGTAGTGAATCGAACTTCTAGCACGTGCGATTCACTACCACAGCGCCGTAATAAAAAAAAAAATTATAGGTTAATTCGAATTCACGTCGTATCCCGCCATTTTTGTTCGACATTTGGATATTAGTATTGCATTATGTACTTTGTTGTTTACAAAAATGAGTGACACAAGCTTTGTGAATTTGATAATTGAACAATCCAAAATGTAAATAATTATATTACTACATATACACGGTTTGTTTGTATTAAATACAAGCAATTAAACTTTCCATGAATTTACATAGACTTCTTAGAACACTGCAACACCCTATGGTTTCAGAACCTTTTATGGAGGATTCATATCATGGATGTAGATAAAGTCTTGTATGCAACTGTACATAATTAGGTATTAAAACACTCATGTGATACTATTATCACACTCGGCTTCGCCTCGTGTGATAAACCCACATTCGTGTTTTAATACCCCTCATTATACAACAGTTGCATAAATAACTATAAAATGCAATTTTAGACGTGATTTCTAAACGCACCAGATTAAAAATACGGCAGAATACAAAGAAGTGCGTTTCATAAGCTAACTTGACAGGAGTAAAATTCTTGCTATCTCTTTCTAGTTATAATGATTGGAAAAAGAGAGCTATAGTCTAAATAAGTTGCTGGCCTGCTTAACTTGAATCGGCGCCAATTACACATTATTTGCAATTTATTATTTACAAATTTGATTATTATTCAATAATCAAATATATTATTTGATTATTGAATTACCCCGTATTCATTTATTCAAATGTGTTTTACATTTTAAAATTACTTACAGTAGTAATAATTGGTTTAGTAGACAAAAGGCCTATTCGCAAAACGCCTTACTCGTAATACATAATTAGAGTCCGCGCAAGTTATCTTGGCGAGCATGTTTGAACTTCAAAACTCGTTTGCCGCCATCTCAACGTTTATATCAAGTGTCAAGAGAGTGTGATGTGTTCAGTGTTTTCCAAAGTAAATATTCGCCATCATTATGCCGAAAGTAGTTACAAGTTCTGGCAGGGATATAGTCTTGAAGTTCACACAGGCGTGCCAAGTTATCTTGCGCGGACTTATGGTGAAAGCGTCAGAGTATAGCCCGCGTAATTCAAATTTTCTTACGTTTTTGCAATTTGCAGGCCAGTGCTAGGTTGTATGTTGATTAAAATATTATTCTCGACTGTAAGACGTATGTAGTTACAGAATTATAATCATCAAAATCATCAATACAACCCTGCAAGTTCATAAAAGTCGCGGAATGACTATGACCTAGAAAAAGTCGTTCCTCGACCTTTATGAACTTGCAGGGTTGTATTGATGATTATAATTATGGAACTACATACGTCTTACAGTCGCGAACAATATTTTAATTAACATACAACCCAGCACTGGCCTGCAGATTGCTAAAAAACGTAAGATAATTTGAATTTCGCGGGCTACTCTGGAGCATCCAACTTAAGCCGAACGACATATTTTGAAGAAGACTTATTCGTATGATCTATTCATAAAAAGGATAATTCTTTAAAATATTAATTAGAATAATATTTACAAGATTATTGTACCTATTATAATTGAGACCGAACTGTTACAAATCTCTGCCCGGTAGACGTTATTGTAATATTATTTGGAACATGGCATAAAAGATTATCATGAAAAATATATATTTTTTTTTCATTTTTGGGAATTTCAACTTCGTAGCAGTTAAAATGATCATCAAACTCCAATGTATTAAACATAGCACATTCGAAAATAGCTTTTTTTGTACTATTAATATAAACATTCTTTAGGATCATGAAACGAAACTCGCCTAAATCATCTATATCCTCGGTAAGTATTGTTTTAGGCTTATATTCAGTACCATAAACTTTAACCCATGACACGCGCTTTAGAGTATCTTCAGAGCTAATATTTAGTGCTGTTTTAATCTCACTGCATTTTTCTATAGAGATATCTCTGCCCGGCCCAAACTTAATTGTTTCATTCAAGTGACCTTTTAAAAATATTGCATTGAGCTGCATCTGATGTTTATTTGCAAGTGTCAATGTAATATTACGCCTATTACATGAAGTACGAGCGGCAATTTTAGACAATCTGTGTTTTGCTTCAAATCGCATCGACCAAAAATTTACAATAGGTCCGTATTTAATTATAAATGAAGGATAATGAGTGAGAAAGTGAAATTTTGGTTTCAGATGGTCGTTTGTTAATGTCAAGTACAATTCATTAAGTTCTCCAACCAAACATTTTAACAATTCGCTGGTATCAACATTAATTTTCAGACATAGTACTAGGTCAATCAATTTTCTTAGGGTAGTGTACAATATCCAGTATTGGTCGTCGGATGGCACGTACTCACCGATGAGCAAACCAAAATACCGAATCATTGTTAACATCTCAGAAGCTGAGAGCCTCATATTACGATTTGAAATATGATCCATACTCAAAAGACAGGGCTTGCTACTACTGTCAGGACCGTAATCAAAGGAAGAAATGTTATTGTTTAAGACTTGAATTGTAAAATATTTTAAATCTGTTACATACTTTGATATCATAAAACACATAACATATTTGGCAACACCTTCAAGTATGTCGTGCATTACATCAACCCCGACCTGTTCAAATAAACTAAATCCTTTAACATTAAGCCACACACATTTCTCTTTTATACCAGTATTGGAACTGTTATCTTCGGCCAACTGAATATCATACTGAGCCTGATTGCGTAGGAGATCCACATTTTCGTAACATTGCTTTTTTAATAATTCTTTAGGTACAGTGCAAATTCGACAAGGAAAATTTGAAGAGAATGACTCATTAAATCCTGTAATAGCATGAATTCCTAAATTATCTCCAACAATAAGAGCTAGTTCAAAATACAATTTACCTTTAAAACAGGTTATGTCTATTTCTACGCCCTTTTCTGACAAGAAGTTGAACTCTTCAATAATAGGTTGAAAAATAACACCATTACCAAATGTAACTCTATCAGAGGAATGAAATAGCAATGCAAGAAATATATTAGTCAGAGAAGAAGCTCTGTGTGGTGGAATGCAACCAACTGAAACGTAAACAGCTCCTAATTTATGTATACCGGAATGACTTCCCAGAACATTTCCACTTTCATAATCGTCAAAGAACATAAACAGTGGAAATACATGTTTACCTTCATTATTTTCCATTCGTTTAACCCAATAGGTTCCTTGAATAAAGTTCTCTATTACACCATTGATCGATTGACGTGATAATAATTCTATGTAATTTAGTGTTTCGGCCATAACGCCATCAAGGGAAAAAAACTTTTGCAATGTATCTCGAAGTGGAATAAATTGTAATGTACAATCAGTCGGCTTGACATTCATCACACCGCGTTGTCTTACTGTAGACATTCTTTCGCCTATTGTTATTTGTTTCGGTGGTACATAAGAACCCATAGACACAAAGTATTTCATCCGCAAGTGATCGGTTTTAAAGGAGTCTAAAGGAGACTGCACAGCTGACAAAAATTTATTTTTAAAAACAGTCACATCCTGACCATTCTGTAACGAGTTCAACATTTCGTCAAAAATATTTTTTATGTCCTGGGACAATCCCTCGTGCATATAAGACCTCATCCCTTCAACGACGGACTGAACTGCATTTTTTGGCAGTAGTGGATTTGCATACAATGCTGCCAAAAAATTAGACAACCACTCAGATCCAATCGAACTTTTTAATGGTATTTCCGGGCTATTGAGGCAAGGTTGAACTAAAATTTGATCAGGCGAGTTAGTCGTGACGTGTCGTAGTAGGCCTACTTCAGGAATTAAACTACTATGTGTGCTTCGACAACCATGCTGACTATTAAGATGTTTACGAAATGTGTTTACTAAGTGAAATGCTCTAGAACACCCATCGTCAACACAACGATATTCAGAAAAAGTGTGGTTACCATGAAAATAAGAAAAGTGTTTCAACAAGCTTGAAACGTCAGCCGTTACTGTAGCACAAATAAAACACGTTGGCATTTTAAGGTATAAGGTAGGTCATCAAATACAGTGACTTTAAGTGCTGATATTCACACTTATTTAACAGTGGTACTTTATGTAGTAGAAATGCCCAGGTCAGTCATGAGGGAATTAACTGATGTATATACCTTGTCATATTTTGTTGTGAGCTTGTATAATCCTTTTTGAATAAAATACCAGATGTTTGAACTTTCTGCGGGATACTCTGCATTTAATGCAAATAAAATTTTAAAACAAGCATCAACAGCATGGATTATGGAAGCAGATTCGTAACAAATGTTTGACGTTGACGAGTACTTAACATTATTGATAACTGTGTATCTTGTGTGAATGTCCGCAATTGAAGTACCAATAATTATAATGTACGGCTGAACAGTATATCCTAAACTTGCCATTTTTTCCTTCCTAAGAGTAATGGTGGCTTCTAGATTCGACGGTGATTTGATGTGAGTTATAAATCCTTGTAAGATTTCCAACTTTGATGGTCTCCACTGTTTCTTTGCTTTTGGTTTGCGGGTAGTACTTGGTGTCATCAAAAACGCCAGCGACATGAATGCAGCAGTGTTGATTGTATCATTGTCCACACCTGTTAACAAATATACATTTGTGTCAAAAATAAAATTATACATTTAAGCATGAGTATACGGTAGGGATCCTACTGTGAAATTATGTTACTTCCAATTTAAACAGGCCAGTTTTCTGTAAAATGTCAAAACAATGTGTAACACCAGTGACCTTTTAAGGAGTCCTAGTTATGTTTGAGGTGCAGGACCCTAATTAATACACCTTTGTGCATTTAAAATAGAAAATCAACCAAATATTGTATGTATTGTGATAGTAACCATGTAGGTATATTACCTTCACCATCAAGGCAGGATAATATTTCTTTTAGCACAGGATCATTTCTCTTCTTCGCAGCTTCAAGTATGTTTTCACGGTACAATGGCCAGTTTTGAAACAGTTTGTCAGCATTCTCGAAATATAGGTGGTTGAAATCACTCAGCAACTATAAAAGTAATTCACATGTTTATTTAAGTTTTAAAACTAAGGTACTAAGTAATTTTTTCTAAAAAATTAAAACAATGAATTAGATTAGATATCATCATCAGCCTGATAATTTCCACCGTTGGGCAGAGCCTCCTCCAAAATCTGATGGATTGGCGATTGCCATAAAGGTATTAGTGTTAGTAAGTACTCTATTCTTTAAGCGGGACCACCACAGAATTGGAAATCAAATTCAAATGATACATACCAAGTGCAGACCTTTGGGCTGTCCCAGTGCTCTGAAGTCATTAAAGTAATCTGCAATTTGCATATTAGATTCAGCATATTTTTGCAAGCGTGCCTTTCTTGTCTGATCCCAGTATAATTCAACTGTCATCCATGGGTCACATGAGTTTCTCAACCATAAAAGATTCTCTTCTACCTCGTCACTTGTAGGCTCGGGTAGACTTTTTGTGGCATCTTCAATTCTTGAAGCAGAGTATGGTGATGGTGGATTACTATAGCATGATGAACTTGACGATCTTCGTTTTCTTGTGGTGATCAGGCCAGCTTTTGAAAATTCTCTCCGCCGTTGCCTAAATGTGTCAAGTAATTTTCCCTTTGCTGCAATTTTGTGAGCCGGACTGATGGAAATGTATGGTGAGAAATAGACTGGGGCACTCTCTTTTCTAAATATTTTTACAATATCATATGCCAACTGATAGAATTGTTCACTTGTGATTTTTGCATCTGGGTTTGTTTGTAATTCCCGGTTTATTATAATATTGCAGAGTCTTCGTCTTGCTATGTTGTCTAACAGTCCACTCTTCTCATAATTCATAAGAAGCGCTTTTCCTTCATTTATAGATGAGAGGTAGTTACGTAGGCTTTGGCTGCTCTGGGCATGACCTTCAGTACATGCTTGTTCAGCTTCGATTTTATCTGTTTGAGACTCCTCAATTGTTCTTTCTTTTGGTTTTTCACAACTGTTCAGTGTTTCATGCGTACTAGTTGATGCTACTGGTATAGTGATGAAATTTGAATCATTTAACAGGCTTGAGAAGCTAAGGTCTTCAACATTATCAACTAATTCCTGGGAGAAAAAATATTTTTTTATTTATAGTTAGTAATTGTGCTATGTTTAGGTTGTTTAAAAGTATAAAAATTAAGCCTTCTCAGTGTTAAACTAGGTAATTTCTAATTACAATTTGAAACTTACGTAAGTTATGAGAGGTTTTTTGTTTATTCCATCTTTCAACCCTTGAATATGTGCTTCGAGTAAAGCACGATCTCCAATGGCAGAAACGAGGGCATGTATGTGTTCTTTGGATAACACATGCAGCGCATCCAACGTTATGCCTTCATCTAAAACAGAACACAAATTTTATTCAAAGCATAAATCATAACACACGTAGCATATTTTAGACTTTTTATGTTTCACTACTGAAAAGAGAGTTCACGACTCGACGAGGAGATAATAAGTTTTTAAATAAAATCTAACTGTTTACAGTGATGAACATAATAATTGTTACCTACCTTTAAACTTCTCCTTGTATTTTGAGAGGCCCCAAGAATCCAGATGGTCTTCGACAGATTTATCGCCCATGACAAGCTTTGCACTCAGGAAAATACTTAGTTTATATGGCCGCGACAGTTATGTGTAAACTTCAAGATTAAAATATCCCTACCAGCACTTGTAATTTGGAAAACACTGAACACATCACTCTCTTAGCACTTGATAAAAACGTTGAGGTTGAGATGGCGGCAAACGAATAGTGAGTGAAGTTCAAGTTCAAACTCGCACGCCGCCGTTAGGTAGGTACCTTGCTATGTACTTTTACAACAGTAGACACTATCACGTTAGAGCGACAAACAAGCTCGCAGTCTATACCATAGAGCAAAAAACGTCACTCGCGGACAATATTGACTTATTGAGATTTGACTTTGACAAAAACATGGTGGGTGTGGAACATGGGCAATTGGGCACAAGTGAACGCGACGGACCTGTTACTAGTCTGGAAATAGAATGAGCTAAAAAATAAAATATTCTCAATGCAAGTTTTTATTAACTAAATGGTTTAGGAAAAAATACCAAAACATTATTTACAAATTACTAATGTGTTTAGCACCAAATTGCTATACACTATGCTACCGAACTACCAAACATTAGCTAAATTACTGCTAAATTTTGGTTGGACATTTCTCAAGTGGTTTAGTTAATAGTTACAAATGGAAGAGCACAGAACTACTAAATATTAGTTGTATAGATTACAGTTAGTTGCTGTCTGCAAATATTTAGCTATATTGCTTTAGCTGCTACAGCTAAGGAGTTTGGGATCCAGTTACTGGGCCATGTCTGTGGCAGCTCAATAACTTATCTATGGTTATTTCACATAATTCTGAGAACCGAGATCTGTACCTACCATTATGCAGCTCCCTAAGTGTTGTCAAAATGGGTAGATAGAAACCATAGGCACACCCAAGCAAAGTGCCAAACAACGATCACAATCTGTCGACACAAAGGTATCCCCAAGCTTGGCAAACGTGCCGTTGCCAACTAGGGCCATGGGTAGATGGGTACCTACTTTGTAGTACATAATTTTTGTTTGGAAGTCTAATTTTTTCTAAAAAGTTTTTTATGTACACCTACTATGGTCAAATCGTAGCTATAAATTTTCCCTACTTACATTCGAATTAGGTAGGTACGTTTTTGTCTGACTGTACGTAAATACGTCAGATTTTCACGGGTGAGCGAGACGACAAAAAAAAAACCAGCCAAGAGCGAGTCGGACTCGCGCTCCGAGGGTTCCGTACAAACTTTTTAAAGGACAAACTTAACTTTGCTGTTCGATCTCATGAAACGGCTATTGCACCAACCGCAAATAATAAGTTTGTAATAGTAATATCGCTTTTTAGGGTTCCGTACCCAAAGGGTAAAAACGGAACCCTATTACTAAGACTTCGCTGTCTGTCCGTCTGTCTGTCACCAGGCTGTATCTCATGAACCGTGACAGCTAGACAGTTGAAATTTTCACAGATGATGTATTTCTGTTGCCGCTATAACAACAAATACTAAAAACAGAATAAAATTAATATTTAAGGGGGGCTCCCATACAACAAACGTGATTTTTTTGCCCTTTTTTTGATAATAATGGTACGGAACCCTTCGTGCGCGAGTCCGACTCGCAGTTGGCCGGTTTTTTTTGTTATTAAACTACAAATTTACGGTTTTCAAATTTTTCCCTTTACATGAGACATTGCTTTTCGCTAAATTTGGTGATTCTAGGTCAACGGGGACTACCATATAGGTTTACGACCCAAATCCTATAGGTTTCTTAGGTAGGTACTTCCAGTTGACCTAGAATTGACAATTTTGGTTACATACTTACCATCTTCTTTTTTATTCAACCTACCTTTTATTAAGTTTAGTTTGTGCACATCAGAATCGACACCAGTACCTACCTACCTAAGGTGGTGGGTTGAATAAAAAAGAAGATGGTAAGTATGTAACCTGGGTACCGACACATATTTTAGGGTTGGCAATGTAAATCCCGAAGAGGATCTTACAGATTGACTGCTCTTAGAGCAAAATTTAAGAGATGGTAAGTATGTAACCTGGGTACCGACACATATTTTAGGGTTGGCAATGTAAATCCCGAAGAGGATCTTACAGATTGACTGCTCTTAGAGCAAAATTTAAGAGATGGTAAGTATGTAACCTGGGTACCGACACATATTTTAGGGTTGGCAATGTAAATCCCGAAGAGGATCTTACAGATTGACTGCTCTTAGAGCAAAATTTAAGAGATGGTAAGTATGTAACCTGGGTACCGACACATATTTTAGGGTTGGCAATGTAAATCCCGAAGAGGATCTTACAGATTGACTGCTCTTAGAGCAAAATTTAAGTAGTAGGTATGACAAAGATAATAATGTTTGTAACAGCTGAATTTTATTTCTTAATTAGTTTAGTTAAAATAGGTAAGTACTTAAATAAAAAAATGTAGCTGTTACTAGCCCTAACTAAGCAAAAGCTTGTAAATAATACCTATATGACTGTAAAACTAGGTATGTGAACTAGATGACTGATGAATGTTTAAATCTCTTTAACCCCCGATAAAAAAGAGGGGTGTTATAATTTTAACATGTCTGTGTATCTGTCCATCTGTATGTCTGTCTGTGGCATCGTAGCTCCTAAATGACTGGACCGATTTTAATGCGTTTTTTTCGTTTGAAATCTGCCGTGATCGAGAGTGTTCTTAGCTATAATTTATGAAGATCTGTTCAAGTGGTTGATAATTACAGCTCATTTCCTACTTGAAAAGATGGGGGCTTTTTAATTTTTTTAATTTAATAAGTACCTACTTGTTTTCTTAAATATATATAGGTAATTGATACAATAAAATACCCAAACACGTAAAAAACATCAATGTTCATCACAAAATGTTTGTCCTGGTTGGGAATCGAACCCACGACCTACAGCATGGCAGGCAGGGCTACTACCAACTGAGCTGTGAGACCAGCCAAACAGTGTTGCTATCAAATACTAACTGGAATTAGTAATGAATAGCTCATTTAGAAAAACAGAGCTAATAATAGCTAAGCGGTTTAGTAAACACCTACATTTTAGTAATTAGTTACCAAATGCTTTAGTTGTTGTTAACTCAACAGGTTTTAACAAAATAATAAATGTA
The DNA here is from genome assembly GCA_905147715.2 of Xestia xanthographa. Classification (NCBI taxonomy): domain Eukaryota; kingdom Metazoa; phylum Arthropoda; class Insecta; order Lepidoptera; family Noctuidae; genus Xestia; species Xestia xanthographa. The sequence continues at coordinate 10,389,965 of LR990655.1, forward strand.
GCCACAGCTAAATTCATTTTGAAAACAGAGCTGAACTTTAGTAACAATTAACTATAATATAGTAAATATTCAAGTAGCTAAACTGTTCAGTTAATCTATTTTTTTCAGTGCTCCAATACAGGATTGTGGTTTCAGTCTTCCCGCGACCACGGCTGGTGCAATCCGGTCGAAACGTCGGGCAAATATTAAAGGTAAAAATTCGCGAAAATACCCGTTTATATGTGTTTTATAATGAAACCAACCTTAATATTAACATGATTTAGGAAAAAGGATTTTTTTTTCAGCCTAGGATAATTTAGGAAGTAACAGTACCATTTATTTAATCAAAATAAGACATCGTGTAGTCCAAACCGCTGGGTGTAAAAGCATAAGTAGAAGAGTTCCCTATAACAATGTACTGTAACTCGACGTAGAGAGACAGCGGCAGATCGTGAGAGCGTTCTTCTCTATTATCTACGTTATGTATGTTCTCTCTATCAATGTTATTTGTCATTGTCTACTCCTTTTTAGGGGTAAACCTACATGTATTTGGTATGTAACTTTGAGGCTGAAGGCGCCGGGAACTCTTCCTATGACAGTGCTCGACAGTTCAGGAAAATACGAACCAGGGCAAGGAGGGTGGCTCAGCGTCGCCTTTAAGCCGACAATGGAGGTTCGTATGCTTTGTTCATTTACTATTGCAGTCGAGAATACGGAAAAATACATGTTAAACCTAGTTTACGATATGCTCTGTGGTGTAATTTTCGCATTTAGGTTTAGGTTTAAAGATATTTATTCTCAAAAAAGAGTCTTGAATGCATTAAAACAAACGTTGACGACGTCGTCGTCGTCGTTCATTCATTAAAATACGTGAGGGTATTTTGTTGTACAATTGTTCTCCTTCAAATTTTAGCATTCTTTTGCCAAACTTAGTTCTCATCTTCGGCAGAAAAAAAAACTGGCTCGGCGAGTTGCTACTTCGGGTTACTTGTTTCACTTTAGTGAACGGTAAATTAGTCTGTAGGTAGGTATACTTTTGTTGAGTGCCTTATGAATGAAAATACATGTATTGTAAATATATAACTGTCTAATTTTCTTTATTTTGGTTTCTTTAATGAAATGAAAACTTCTTTAGGCACTTTAAGCAAAAGGAAGGGGTCCGTAAGGACCGATGCCTGCCGGGGTTGCGGGACTGGTTGAAAGAGATACCGTGGCCCCGGAACACAAAGGGCGATGAAGGAACATGGATGGGTTTTAGTCAGTAAAAGTCTGACACTCCCTCCTGCTCCGCCCAGAGCAGGAGGAGTTATTTGATGATTTCCATCCGAAAAAAAAAAGGCACTTTAAGCACTTTTTGTGTGAAGAAAAAACATTGAACGATCATCGTCAGCTCACAGCTTCGTAGCATTCGTAGCCAATCCGCTACGGCGTAGTACCAATTGGCGTGTGCGGTGCACAACTCGTAGCAGGTGCTACGACTGGGGCGGGGATTGAAGGGATTATGGGAGAGTGGTTGGGGGAGCGTGGAGGATGCGGGAGGAGGGCGGGGGGGGGGGGTAGGAGGTGGAGGGGGAGATGTTTCAAAATGTATGGATTCATAAGTTACATTTTTTTTCACTTCTATTGGCAGTCCCAAAATACTGTTTTTTTTTTTAAATTTAGCTTGTTGATGTTAAACATGGATAGTTAAAAATCATTTTTATTAATTTGTTTTGTTAATTGTTTTGTTAATTGTTTTGTTAATTGTTTTATTAATTTGTTTTTATTAATTTGTTTCGAATCGACCAAGATTTTGAAGGAGCACAATTTAGTTTAATTTTATTGTTTGCTGGAAAGTTTACCATATTCCACATTTTCTTAGGTTTATTAATACAATCGCTAAACTTTTTATAGTGGTAAATATTCTTTGTATCTTGCACGTGTTTGGCAACTTGTTTTCTTTTTGTGATACATTCTGCTTCCAGGGTGGTGTTCTTTGGATTCTTCTTTAGTTGTGTCCAAAATGCGTTTCTTTGGTTGATATCATCAATAGGGAATATGCAAGAAATACAAAATTCTTTTTATATATTAAAAATGCCTTGTATTGGCGCATAAAACCATTGTTTAAGTTTCTAAAACATCACTTAGTTTACAATTTATTGTTTTATGTAGCATGTTTTGTGAAACGGTACGCACTCTCAAAACGCGTCGTCCTTGATAACGCCGGTAGTGACGTCAAAGTATATTTTAAAAAACACTTTCATTTCAAAAGTAGGTAAAGATTCACTTCGATTTTATTATAATACCGTTATCGCAACTTTTGCTTGAATAAAGCACATACAATTAGTAATAGTAGATTATTAACCAAGGGCTGTATGACATCAATTGCATACGAGGTTTTTGGCGCCTGAGCGAAGCGAAGGCGCTAATTAACCCGAGTATGCAATTGATGCTTACGCCCGAGATAAATACTCTGCTTTACATATCGATTGTGAGGTAAGTAAACAACAAGACAGCAGGTTTCAATGAACATTTATTAAGAAGAAAAAAATGTGTATTTAATTAAAATTAATAGTAAAATTATTACAATTTGTAAGAGATATGGTCACGTTCTTTTTAGGTATATTTATAGTTTGAATATGAGTTTGTGATGATAAGACTTGAGTTTGAGTGACTTGAGGTTCTTGCATCGTAAATGGCGGCAGTTGACTGGTACTATTTTCTTCATTAAAAAATGGCTCAGATGATGTGCTTTGACGTGGTGATTTTAAGTTTATATTTTCTGTTATTTTAGAAGTAATTTTGCTTTTGTTTGCCATCGAATCTTCGATATAACCTTCGGCCACTTTGCTGGACTTCCAGCCGCCGTGCCTTTTTAACAGAGTGAGGTTGGCTCCCGAATCAGCCAATAGAGTCGCTGATGTTCTGCGAAAGCAATGCCCGGTGTATAACTCTACGTTACTCAGTTTTAAATATGTGGCTATTTGCTTTGGCATGCCTGTAAATTTGTTTTTTCCTATTACTTGTCTGTGGCATTTTCCTTTACTGTAATTAAGAAAAAAACGATTTGTATCCACGTTTTCAGGCCGAAGAGCTTGATATTTTTCAACATAATTTGCAAATTCTTCATGCACAACAAATGACCGGTCAATTTTAGTTTTCGTGTTAGGCAGTTTTATGAGTAGTAATTTGTTATGTTTTTCTACATTTTCTATTGTCAAGTTTGTCAATTCCACGGTTCTGCAGGCTCCCGATATCCCAAAAATTAGAACAACCTGTAAAAAAGACATAAGTTGTATTAAAGGCACCAAATTCGCATAGTATTTTTGTGAAATATTTTGGTAACTTAGTAAAAAGGGCAAGTAAATACGTAGGTACCTTTATTGCTAAATAAATTTCATCCGGAGCTTCATTTAAGAATTTCTGTACTTCTTCTGCAGTAAATACCTTCGATTTCTTGCTTTTAAAGCCGTCAGACTGCCTTTTCAAGAAAGCAGTAAGTTTAGAAAAATCTTTCAAATTCACGTCATGTTTTGTCATCATTGTAGATTTTAGCATGGAATAAAAGCACCATAAACTGGAAGGTTGTAGCCTCTTAGATAATTCATCAAAATATGATATAAAAACACTTTCAGAAAGAGATTTCACTTTTTTTTCTGACCGCCATTTCATAAATTCGTCGTATGCCTTTACATATCTTTCTTTCGAGTTCGGCGGTAATATATTTTCGACAACTGTTTTTGCCCTTTCTTTAATAAAATCGGGCGTTAGATCTATGTCTTCGTCACTAGACATGTTTAAAACTTTTGAAAAAGAACTCAAACAAGAAAATTAATTATTTTCGCGATGCTTTCGCGCCTACTAGTAGACTGCCTTTTTTTTTTCACGCACGCAAGCGCGTCAAATCTTGCTGGCCAGTTTGATTTTTAAATCGATTCCATCTAACATACGATGTGGAAACAAATAGTTCCATATTTAAAATAAAATCTTTATAAAATAAATTGTCTAGATTCCGATTCGAGTAATTAATCGATACCGAGAAAAAAAAATTAACTTTTTAAAAATATTCTTCGTGCAGTATGAGTATGACAGTTCTTTTTTCAAATTCCAAAACCTATGCTGTAATGATAGTCATACACCCCGGCATTCAGGGGTGTAAGGGTGTACTTACAGAGCAAGAGATATGTAAAATTAATTTATTAAGGCCAAAAAAAATCACATCATGGCCGCGGCAAGACGGAAGGACGGTTGAACTGTCATAGAAAATTGCAGGAGTTGAATATTATTTCTGAGCGACAAGCAGTATAGTTAAACTTAACTTTTAATACTTTGCTTGGATTGAAATTACTGTATTTTATTGATTTAAGTGTGAAGACAAAAATTCCATGTATATTCCTTATTATGTTTCTATTTATCAAGTAGTTTTGGGGTAGGTTCAGAATTTTGGTCTAGGTATGTGGTTTTACTTTTGTCAAATATTGATTTTATTTTGTTTTCTAGTTCAGTGTAATCAGCATTTCCTTTATGTTGGGGCGGAAAACAACTTAAGTTATTTTTTTTATATCTGTTTTTACCCGACTACCGCGAAGCCAAAAAGAAGGGTTATCATTTTAGCAATCTAATCTTTTTTTGATTCATACACGAAATCTCTTGTACTCATCATTATGAACAACTTTTACTATGAGACCAAAACTTGAATCGCGAAAAAGAAACAGCTGTTCCATACATTTTGACACAGCTAATTTTTTTATCGCGATTCAGGTTTTGGTCCCATAGTAAAAGTTGTTTTTATTGATGAGTACAATGATCCGGCCCGTGTAACATAGGCTACATTTTAAGCAATTTCAACAATAGGAGGCTTATAAACCCTGAGTTTAATTGAAATCGTGATTTTTCAGTATTAGTCGGGTTTTTTAGTGGTAGTAGACAAGTTTTTGTTCTCTTTAATGAAGCATCAAAATATCTTCTATCTAAAACGTCGTATGCAACGCGCTTGTCATGTTAGCCTAGCCAGCTTATATAAGCTTAGTTCAGTTGTAGGTATATAATGATTATTGTCTAGCTAGTGCCTATTCCAGATTTGTCCAGTAAATTCACGCAAAAGATGGCGGTATTTTTTTTTTTTTAATTTATATTTTTTTATATATTACAGTTTGGCCGCTGAGAGAATGCGTTCCTGACATCTGTCAGTTGGTACAAAAATTTAGCGCGAAATCATAACATTTATTGATAATTGATTTAATGATATCGCTTATAATATTATTTGTGGAAAGGGCAAAAAGGGTAATAATAGGTAAGTTATATAAGCAATAGGTTATTTATCATCACCAATAATACTAAAACTCGCGACCTGTCAGGAACGCATTCTCTCAGCGGCCGATATATATTATTTTTTCGAAGGAGAGGAGAGTTCAATCTGTGAGAGATTGAACTTTATTCAAGCATTACGACGCACAATTAAACTTCAGGATTACGCAAACCAAACCTTTTTACATTAAACAGATGCTGTACGAAGGCATACTAATATTCAGATTCCACATGAATCCCAATAAAATGACGATACCAGTGACGGGGCAAGGGATAGTCCCTCACGTGCACATAATTGGTCCCAACGTCATCTTCCCGCCGACACTGCCGTGGGCAGAAACAAGTGACATTTACTTCGGACTCACGAACCCTTGTCCTTTTCCTATAGAGCTCATCATAGCTCATACTGATGAGTAAGTATTATTCATTCATTCATTATATGTAGTCTTAGCAAGTATTATTAATTCATTTATCTACACCCATGCTATAAATCCTCTAAAGTACTTGAAAAAGTTAGCTTATTGCCAACATTAAAACAGCCAGTGTCATAATAACCATTATATCACCCAAACGGGTGTTATAATGTTGTACTGAATTTAATTATGCAACTCGTTTTAAAAAAGAACATTGTCATGCACGTGCGATTCCCTACCACAGCGCCGTAATTTAAAAAAAAACTTATAGGTTAATTCGAATTCACGACGTATCCCGCCATTTTTGTTTCAAATTAGTATTGCATTATGTACTTTGTTGTTTACAAAAATGAGTGATACAAGCTTTGTGCATTTTAATAATTGTACAATCCAAAATGTAAATAATTATATTATTACCTATACATGGTTTGTATGGCAATTAAACTTTCTATTAATTTACATAGACTTCTTACAACACTACAACACCCTATGGTTTCAGAAACTTTTAAATGGAGGATTCATATCATGGATGTAGATAAAGTCTTGTATGCAACTGTACTTAATTAGGTATTAAAACACTCATGTGATACTATTATTAATTTTACTATTATTATTAAGCGACATTCGTGTTTTAATATCCCTAATTATACAACAGTTGCATAAATAACTATTATGCATAATCTCAACATGAATTATGTAACCAAGATTTTGTAACAACATTTTGATTTAAAAGAGTGTCCATGGAGTTTCTTGCCCGTTCTTCTCCATAGAGATCTACGCTAGGGAATGGGCAACTACAGTACTTTCTCAAATTATTATGTCTTGTGACTGGGACTGTAGCTTTGACTTTATTTTTTGGATTGTTGACATTCAAAAATACAAAAAAAAGACTGTTTGCCGCAATGGTCTAATTGAAATAAATGCTTTGAGTTTGAGTTTCAATGATTTAATTTCCTTGACTACCATCTTCGTGATGATTTATAAGCAGTGATAGCCTAGAGGTGAGACCGTCGGACTACCAAGTCAAAGGTCTCGAGTTGGAACCCAAGGCACGCACCTCTGTTTTTTCGGATTCATGCGCGTATTGTATAATTTTCACTTGCTCCGGTGAAGGAAAACATCGTAAGGAAACCAGCATGCCTGAGTTCTCGACCGCATGTAAAGTCAAGTCAGAGGCCCATGGGCGACATAAAAACTCTGATACCAGATTAGGCACTAACAACATGTTAAAGAAAGATGAGGATAAAATATCAACACGATATAAGATTTTGTTTTGTTTTGTGCAACATCCTTTTTGGGCACCAATAACTCTCCAGTTATTAGTGCCCAAAAAGGATTTCGATCACGGGTCTAAGTTAACTAAATGCTCCTATTAATGGTCTAAGTTAACTAACTTAGACCCGTGATTGAAATCGATATGCTGGTTGCTAATATAGGGTGTAAACACACTCTTCACGAAGCCGTCAACCAAGCATTCTGTACAACAAACTAAGTAACTCTACGTAAAAATAATTGCTGGGAAACGATTTTTTTTTTTTGGTGAAAAATCACGTTTTACGGTAAAACTCTAATGGATTCGAAACATTGTGCTGATAGGTGTATTGAATAGTAAACGGGTTATGGAGGTATTTAAAGTAAAGCCAGGACCTGAAAAACTAGTAGGAATTAAAAAAAAAAATTGTGATAAAGTTAGAACATTGACCTCCAATGTCTCCGTAACTAGAGGGTTCCCAGGTATGGTCTAGAACAAAATAATGATGCAATGAGGGGGAGAACAAATGTCTTTTGGCTTCGTTAAGAGTCTATTTATATCTTTTACATTGGTGTCGATTCTGTTGTGCACAAACTAAACTTAATTTAGGCTATGCTATCTTTTACTAAAAGGCAGTGCTAGAAAAGGACGGCTATAGCTATGAACTAAGTTTGACATCTCTAACTAGTTTCACCGTGTTTTTAGTCGACATGTTTTACGTGCACCCTTAATTTACATAGAAATATTAGTTCCAACTAAATTTGACAGCTCTAAATTACGTCCGTCTCTTTCTCGTTTTATTAGAGAGATAAAGATAGCAATAGCCTAAATTAAGTTTAGTTTGTGCACAACAGAATCGACACCAATATGCAACCACGGCATTGAGAGGTAGGTACAATCAGTTATACAACTATTGCTAAACTTCTGTGCATTTCGCCAGTTATGTTAAGGTTTCAAGTAATACGGGGCTTTTTGCTTTCAAACTGGTTTAAGTTTCAAGTAATGGGGGGCTTATTGCCTTCAAACGGGCACTAATCCAGACTCCATAAGTAATACAAAATAATGCGATATCACTTCTCTTTTCTAGAAAATGGAAAGACGAAGATGACGTATTTCAGTTACTTTATAAATTCTACAACAAGCCAGAAGAAATGTTAATTCCGGCTATTTTGCCAGGAAATGGACTGCCAGAAGAAATTATTAGTTTTTATCATTATTTTCAGGCACAAGTCAAAAGGTATGTAAATGTAACATTTTAAAGGTGTAGACGAAATCTGCCCAGACATGGCATTTGGCGTGCTAACTGCATACTATATATATAGGTACTATACTATATATATTACTATACTACTACTTATACTTACTATACTATATAACTGCATACTATAAATAGCTACTATATATATGTTACGGCTAAAAGCCGAAGTGCGGCTACACCTAGTTTTAGCCGGCTAGAACTAGGAACTAGGTGTATCCTCTTATCTTCGGTTAGAACTAGGTTTAGCCTTTATCATAGCGGCTAGAACTAGGTGCAGTCGCACACCGGTGGTTAAACTTAGGTGTGTCTTATTTACCATCGGCTAGAACTAGGTTTATGTCTACAAGTGACATTTCAGATACTGATTTCTTGTGTCTTGTAGCCTCGTTGCGTGCAGTTGGTACCAAATACATGGACATGTATTGCTCATATGATACGTGCGCGCAGCGCGTAAACCGTCCTGAGAGGAAAAAACCCGATAAATGCCCGTTTCCATGTTTTTAAATAATACATTGCTCATAGTTTCCATACTCATAGCTCATAGTTTCACCTACCATTATAGCGGTATCGATCGAATTCGCGTTAACACTGTCTCTACATACTTATTATCTATTACTTACGAGCTATTTTTATGGAGGCACATTTCTAACTAAAAATTAAAAACTTTCCTTCCATTTCTGTTTCAGGGCCAAAGAGGATCAAATGGCCCTTTTGAAAGTGAGCGCAAAAGCAACTGCTGCAGCGAAGTATGTATTGTGTTGTTTATACATATATAATCCTACTAAAGTTTGGCCGCTAAGAGAATGCGTTCCTGACATCTGTCAGTTGGTACAAAAATTTAGTGCGAAATCATAACATTTATTGATAATTGATTTAATGATATCGTTTTTAATAATATTATTTGTGAAAAGGGCAAAAAGGGTAATAATAGATAAGTTATATAGGCAATAAGTTATTTATCATCATCAATAATACTAAAACTCGCGACGCATTCTCTCAGCGGCCGAACTTTAGCTTTTGTCACGAAGAAATATTACCCACCTGTCTAATACATGCGGTAGGTATACAATCTATAAAGAGTTAGGGTTTCTAGTTAACTAGTTACTTAACTAGTTTAAAAATATAATTAGTGACTACAACTTGACCCCGAGACTATGCAACCCAGACAACTCCTACAATTCGATCCGATGAGACCTCTGGCCGAATAACTCTGATACTAACCAGCTCAGATATTTAGGGTACTCCGAGACAGACAAGGAGAGGGACAGGTTAGGTTCGAAGGGGCTAGCGAGGGCCAGAGTAAGCGAGGAAAGCAACCAATGGAATCCCTTGAACTTTGCCTTTTCCTTTCCTTTGTATCCACGTAGCTTCAATAAAATAAAATCAATGTTGGAGTTGTGTGATCGAGGCCCAGTTGTGGTTCATAATTAATTTTGTGTAATTGATTTTAGAAAAATAAAGAGTCCTAAATCAGGAAAATCGAACGTAGTGGCGGTACCCAAAGTTCAACATGGCAGCGCAGGTCCTCTAAATATACGTTCTGATGCTGAAATAATTGTAGGTATGTTACTGCTGTCGTTTAACTCGCCTATTTATTTAACGGTCGTTCAGATATGCGGAATATGTGTAACTGATATTTCGTAATTGAACTCCCCTAACCCCCATGTATTTATTATCTTTCGGTTCTGCGCGCCATTCACGTTATCTGTTCTGGCTAAACGTTTCCCCATACTATCGCAGTCCTTTCCTGGACCGTACCGGATCAGCACATGCAAAAAAATATATATTGTAGAATTAGTACAAGTTGGCACTTGGTACCAACTACACGACGGCGACGCGTGTTCAGGGGTCCTACTCTCTAACGTTTCGTTCGTATATTCGGATCTATCCGTTTTTCTCGCGCACGTCTGCTGATGAGTGCGAGTGAGAGAGACAGGTACTTAGATCCGAATATACGGACGAAACGTTAGAGAGTAGAGCCTCGGATGCCCGACAGAGCACGGTACGCGACGTGTCCGGAGACACGCTGTGACAGCAGCACGCTGTCACAGCGCCGCTGTCGCGAACGTTAAAACACTTACCGCAGGTGCGCCGCACCATCGCGTTTCAAGTACCTACTACAGTTCTACGGCGTACCAATGCTATTAACCCACGTATGTAAACTTCTAACGTTACATCAAACATAACTTAAATGCTTCCAGATGAAATGAGAGACATGCGGGCTAAAGGTGTGGACCCGTTAAATGAATGTTTACACGCTATCGATACAGACACAGAATCTTTCAAAGAAAAACTATCCAAAGGCATTCTTATATTTTTCCACGGCTCTCCGTGTGAAGGTAGAGTGAGAGCACTTCTATATAAATTTGGTGAACAACCGTAGCAATCTTTGTCGTACTTACATAATAATTTAGATTATCAATAAAAAAAATAAAAATAGTCAAATTAAATTAACTTAAATTAGTCCTCAGTTTTATAAATAGGTAGTGTGTTTTAGCTTTAGTAATAACGCATCATGATAATTTTCTTATATTTTGTTGAAGTCGGATTTCAGTTTCGCCGGATCCGGCTAAATACCTGTATTTACTGGTATTCAGCCGGATCTTATCTCCACCACCCAGTTACTTAGTAATACGATACCGATTGGTATCCCGGTAGCCCGAACGTCCCGAACGTCTGACAACCAGGCGGTTGTCAGACGTTCGGGACGTTCGGGCTACTGGCTACCTACCCTTAACGTCTGTTAGGCCCGATTTGAATAAGAATGAGTCAGTTTGTTGACCTGAATGCTGGTTTGAATTTTTGCTTCATGAATGGTCCGTTTTTCACTTTGTAATAGTAATTAATAACCAAAAAGGCGTTGTTTGTTATATTTGAAAGCATGGATTGATGGCGCTACGGCAGAAAAGACAGCGCCGTTTAAGAATTTGTTTGCGACATTTTATAGCGACATATTATTACGTTTATCGTTAAATTGCCTGTTCGTTTTAGAAACGCAATGTAAAGAAATAGCTTATTCAGTGGGTACATTTCTAAAATTACCCACAGTAAATGTGGACAACTGTATAGTTCAAGCATTATGTGAAACTGACATCCCAGCAAAACATTTGCTAATAGCCGCAATTGCCGAAAATTATGAAATACTCAAGAAGAATATGAGAAGCGATACAGATCCCACTGAACAAGCTGAAGGTAACAATGCAGTTTGTTTTCGACCTGCTTTTTGAAGTTACCACTTTATTAGGTAATATGGATTTAATTGATCTTTGACAGAAGAAATGAAGGAAGATGAAGATGAATTTAATACTCTTTGGGACAAAATTCAATATTTAGCCATGACTAGAAACATTGCCACGCCTCGATCTAGAGGAAGTGACAAGAAGAAAAAGAAATCGCCCACCTCGTCGACCATAGCGTCTCACACAGCGTTAGAAGCTATGGGCTCCACGACATTGTTTCAGATGGTTACACACCTCATATTTTTATCACTAGTCATAACATCATGCAGTTGGCTATATTATATTTAGATGCAAATGTGCAACAGGGTTTGAATAATTTTGTATGACGCCTGGCCTGCCAACTTTAGCCATTTAATTTAATTTTTCAAATAGCAGCCACGTTTAAAACATTTTATGTCACTAACTGGCATCAATACAAACAAGTATTGTATGACAAAATGTTTTAAATCGTCATGTTTGTGTGATTTAAGCTATCAAACTTGCAATCTTCGCTGTTAGAACTTTGATAGCTTATACATATTTTATTATTAATTGTTGCCTTGTAACCTAAAACCGGCCCAATGAGATCCACTTTTCGGGTAGGTTTGTTAGAATAAATGAATTAAACCTACGTTTTATAGATTGAAATATTTACAGAAAATAAAATACCTATACCTAATATACCTATCTTTAATTTTTGACAGGAGTTAGTTGAACAACTGCTTACCGAGTTATTTCTTCAACCCATATATAGCCACGGCTTTGTGGTGGACTCATTGACAAGTATTGTAGTAAAGAACCCCCCTTTGGTGCTGACCACGTTGATTAAATGTAAACGCAGTATTCGGAACCTACATCTAGTACTCTGTCATTCGGATTTTTCTAAATGGGCCCAACAAGCGTATGACGAAGCCCAACGAGAAGCTGATGCTTTGCTAATCGAGTAAGTACTTTTGACTATGACACGATATGCAATTAAACTACAAACAATATGTCGTCTGCTGACTTCAGCTGTAACTGCAGCAAGTTGCGGTCGAAGCAATTCATACACAATGTATCAGTGAATGAATTCGTGTAGGGCGGGCATATTGTGGTCGCACTCACACACTTTCACACTTGATATAAGTTCGGCCGCTGAGAAAATGCGTTCCTGACAGGTCGCGAGTTTTAGTATTATTGGTGATGGTAGATAACTTATTGCTTATATAACTTAAATATTATTACCCTTTTTGCCCTTTTAACAAATAATATTATTAAAAACGATATCATTAAATGAATTATCAATAAATGTTATAATTTCGCGCTAAATTTTTGTACCAACTGACAGACGTCAGGAACGCATTCTCTCAGCGGCCAAAGTACACGATAATAAATGGGAATTAACTCGAGCTTCGTGGAAATCTACTGGATTTCGAACCTTAAATGATAACAAGAATAAAATTTTATTAATGTATACTCGTCCAACGGCCCTACCGTTGGACGAGTATACATTAATAAAATTTAGAGATAGATTAGAGCGTCGGTTTTCAAAAATGTTAAAAAAAACTGTTATATATATGGAAGGAAATGTCCGAGCGCGCAGACATTGATAGCTATGCCCCACGTATCTTCAGTAATGCAGGTATGTTAATCTGATGGTTTGCATGGTGGGGGTTAACTATATGGCTGTACGTAAGGGCTGAAAATAGGAAAAAAAATACTTAACGTTATTGCTTTTTTTTTAATGAATAGAGTATTATTGAAGTAATTGAGAGAAGACATAACTAATTCTGGAGTATCCTGTAGAATATCAGGTGTTATGACCACATCTTCATATGCTTTTGGTAATTGGTCACCAACAAACCAGCCCGCGTAGTATGGCGACGTAGAAACGGGGAAAGACTCGACAAATCTTTTGTTCATCTGTCATTTTGTCGATATTAAATAGACAAAATGACAGATGAACAAAAGATTTGTCGAGTCTTTCCCCGTTTCTACGTCGCCATGCTACGCGGGCTGGTCATTTCCAATTTTCCTTGAAAGTCAATAATTTTGGCATTGTGAGCATTACTCCATATTTATGGAGTAATGCTTATTTAAGCATGCAATAAACCATAGACGGATATTTTTCCATCCGTAATCTGTTGGTTGAAAGTCAATAATTTTGGCATTGTGAGCATTACTCCATATTTATGGAGTAATGCTTATTTAAGCATGCAATAAACCATAGACGGATATTTTTCCATCCGTAATCTGTTGGTTGAAAGTCAATAATTTTGGCATTGTGAGCATTACTCCATAAGCATGCAATAAACCTTGTGCATTAAACTTCATAGACGGTTTGTTGTTGATTCAGCTAGTGGAAATCGTCAGATTATTTTCCGTTATCCTTGAAATATTTGCTTAAAAATGAAATAAAAATTAGCCACTCTCGAGAAAGTCGAGATGTTTTTTTTTTTACAAATTTGGAACACTCCCACTTTCTTACGTCACACTGAAATCGTCAGATTATTGCATGTACTTAATACAAAAATTTAAAATGTAAAAAAATGACGCCCTCGAGAATTTTTTATGATCAATTTTGTTTTACTATTCTGATCCTTTATCCTAGGCGCGCGAACATACATATGGGGCTCATATACGGTAGAGGTACTCATCAGGCTGCAAGGTATCCCACTTATATTGATCTGTAAATCCCGAAATCCCTTCTAGGCCTCCTCTGTACTATGACTGCCGCCTTTATACCCAAATCCGTCAATATGTCGAAAATATGTTTTTGGGTTGTTTTTTTTTTCGCAGTTACGACCTAGAAATCTTGGGTATAACCTATAGATGCTCTCTTAAAAGGCGAAGGTCCAGTATGGATGGACCGAAAATCCAGTAACAGATACGAACAAGCTATTTATCAATAGGTGATTATATTCATATGAAAATCCCAGTGCCTAGTTCCATTAACTTGAAACTAGAATACTTAAGCTATGGAAATACTTGTCATCATAAGTTTTTTCAAAGCTGGAAGAAGCATAAAAAATACCTAGTGTTGAAGATTGTATGTGGAATTCCGGACATTGAATCTAAACAGGGCTGAAACTTTCAGCGGGGCAGTAAGGGAAAGTACCTTAACCGTTGCAGCTACACGAAAATGGTCTTAGGATCGATAATTTTTCGTGAAATTTTGATCCCATTCACAAACAACAAAACAAAAACAGCAAAAAAATGCCCATTTTACACAAAATATTTTATTGATGGAAATCGATCCTGTTTTTAAAACTAATCAAAGACTTCTATGGAAAAACCGAGCAACTCAAGTTGCAGTACTTAGGTAGGTACCGTACTAATTAAAAAAGTCGGAAGTTGCTAAAACTTTTTCCGAACATTTTGTATGGAAAACTTATATTGTCACTTACGGGATATCTTCCGTGATTAGAAATTATTTTGAGCTCCCGATATTTCGACGCTGTTGCAAGCGCCATGATCGCGGGTTGACTGGAGAATGCGGGTGGATGGAAAATAAATTGTTAAGAGCAGACAAATCTGTCTACCCTCTTTCTTTGTCTTTTGCTACGCGCACTATTGGAACTCGCCACTAAGTCACGACAAAACACACTCACAGTATCACCAGGTTTTGTGGAGTCCTTATCATGATGCCGGCTGCTACTTTTGAGCATAGTCAAAACCGTGAAAGCTTAAAACAGTGTTTGATTTTGTATGGAAATTTTACTCAATATATTTTTTCACTTCTCATGCTCTGAAAGTGCTTGTTTGTGCAGGATATAGGCTGCACAAAATCGAATTTTGTGCACAAGGGCATTAATGTATCTACTCATAAATGTATCTATATTAAGGCAAAGAAAATGAGCCATACAGCCAAACGCAATAAGAAGTTCATAGATAGAATTTGTTATTTTATAATATTTACTTTAATTTATTTGGATTATGTGTTTTTTAAGACATAAAAGACATAACAAATTAAATTCAAGTACCTACGGTAGGTTATTTAATTAATTTAAGAAAATTAGTATTAAAAAGAAAAATTTAATAGTAGGCTGTATAGGTCTGCAGCCCAAGTCTAATATCAATGTAGTTTATAACTCGTCCACAAAACCATTTTTATCCTCGACATTACTATCAGCCCTCGCCTTCGGCTCGGGCTGCTAAAAATCTCGGATAAAAATGGTTCGTTTTGTGCACTTGTTGTAAAATCTACTATTTAATGTCGATGTTGTTTCTAACAATGATCAAAATTTTCTTTTTCATTACTCATACTCGGAAAGTAGGTCTAAAGTTGCCTGAGGAGCGGGTTGAAAGTAATACTTTTCAGCCCTAGGGAGAATCGTTTTCAACTGACAGCTGCCAAATTATTAAAAAAAAATTAGTCTATTTTTCTATTGTACCATGTTCCAACTTTCTATACAGCCACGATGTAAAATTGAAATAACATACAATTAAGTATTAATTAGAGAATATATATTTTTTAAATAACTTTATTATAATTAAGTTTCAACTATTTCTTTAAAATAAACATAGATTTGGGCAAAATATTTACCATTTTTTCGATGATGAAAATGAAAAATAGGTAATGGCTGAATAGCTGTCCGGCCACAGAAAAAAAAGCAAAATAGGCGGGAAAGTGGTCTTCCGTGGTCCGATCTTCATTTGTTAATTGAATGTTTTTATTTTTATTTTCCTTGTATTCGTAATGAAAAGCACAGTGTTTACCTCGGGTTAAAGACTTATTTAGTCCCTCGAACTATTAGCGCCCTCGCTTCGCTCGGGCACCAAACCCCGTCTCGGGACTAAATAAGTTACTTTCACCCCTAGGGTAACAATGTACTATTTTTTATCAGATCAACCATCGCTCGAGTACGAAAAAAGTCAGACATCGCAAAAAAACTTATCTTATAATTATGTAGGAAATCATTGTATGTGTCCTAAGAAAGAATTTGTGAAACTAAACGACAAAAAAGGCGGTATGTAAATTTATACATATCGAAACTATCTAAAAGAGAAATCATATTAATTTTCCTTTTTTTTTCTATGATTCACAATAAATTATTTGAATTTTTATTATTGAAACCTAACGTTAATGCTTTGATTATATAATGTCTAGATGGAGCGTCAAGTGCGCGCAAACGTGTCAAAAAATATCAGCCAACTGTTGGATTACAAGTTCTTACCCGCCGATTAGTGCCGATCGTGCCGCTTTGGCGTCACCACGCAAAGAGTATATTTAAGAGACGGGACTTCCATACTAGCCAATAAAATCAATTTACATGGCATTCCAATACAAACATAACCATCAAATACCACAAAGATGTCAAACAACATCAGGAGTACCAACCTAACAAACCAAATAGTGCTTAACAAATAGTTTTTTATCGATATCGATAAACTATGCAGAGTAGGAACCGAGGTTACTACTAAATATTTTTATTTATTTTAGGTAACTATCGAATCCGTATTTATGAGTCCAGTGTTGATAAGGGGATGTTTGGTACGAATACAAGATTGGACTTAAATGCGGACCCGAAATAAAATAAAAAATTGTTTCTTTCTAAATTTACATTTTTATTTTGCGATACCCTGTTGCTGTGATCTTTTAATAATGTCGGCAGTTGAGTCTTCAGCTTTAACAAACGAAAGATTTGTACGATGGCATTCATTCCTTATCAAAAGATTACTCAGATGAACCAGTAACATATGGAGCAGACGATCTTTGTGGTCATCACATATCCACAACAAATTGTCACATTTTGACAACATCATCGTAATGGCTTGCTGAGAAATATTTCTTTCATGAAGAATTGGTTTAACTTGAACTTCAAAGCATGATGTAACAGTGTCGACTAATTTGCACAGATTTAATGTGGGATATGTAAGACTCTTTTTATCTTGCCACCACTCACGAAGTTGTATGTAGCTATACATTGATGACTCACATCGTTCTGGGTCTTTTATTTTTAAGCTTTGCTCACAACTCTCACATTGCCACCGCAGTTTTTTTAGCACCATTAAGGCTATATACCCTGCAACATATACAGTAGGCTGATTTTCGAACGATTCGAACAAATTATTTTCCATGTGAACATGTTCCGCATCATCGTCTGGAAATTCTAAATCGTCAGGCAGGACAGCATCATTAACTTCGGGTAGGTGTAGAACGGGAATTCCAGCATATTGTTCCAAAAGTTTTTCAGGAGACCGGTTTTCAAATCGAACGGCTTTTGAATTTTCAATTTGCCTAAAGAAATCTTCGAAATCAATGATTGCTTCACAATTATCTTCTTCACAGTTTGCCCCTCTACCTACTGGCGAACTTAATTTCGTCAAAATGTTGGATTTTAAAGCAGCTGTGAAATGATGACAAGTCGGGTTATTGCTTGTAGGACAATGTTGTCGTATCATGCCAAAAAGGTTTTCTAAACAATCTTGATTCAACTGCCGAAGATTTAAGTATTTGAACCCTTTCGACTCAACATACTTCCAAATATCTTCCAACGATGACAGCGATGTAACGTATCCCTGGACGCATCTTACGTTCTTCAGTCTCAGAAAGCTATCAGATTTGAGGAAATACATTGTACTCATAATTTTTTTATAATTTCTCCACAATTCAACATGGTTAGTTTTCTTGGAGACATTTTCTCTTCTGTTCCTGATTATGTCTTTTCTGGACGATGGACCATTGGTACAATCGAAAAGTCGATCTAGGCTTTCTACAATGTGAGCAGTCTCTAAGATTTCTTTGGCTTTGACACTATCTCCGTACTTTTCAGCCATAAGTTTTAGGATGGCAGCAACAGTATTACTTAGAACTTGAGCAGCCAGCTTGACCTTCATTTTAGTTCTAAATGTAGGATTCACGTGTAGGGCTGTCAATTTTTTAAAGTGTAATGTACTTTGATTTTTTTCTGCCACATCTAGCAAGTGAGACCACTTTCCTTTTTTTCCATTTATTACAATTTCTCCCCCATTATGAAAATTGTTTCGGAGCGATTTAAATAAATGTGGAATATCAAACATTATAAAGATCTTCATGTCATTTAATAAGAAATAATTGGAGGTACTTGGGATGCCACACCAATTCTTTAGTAAATTTAAACTGCCAATATTTGTGGGTCCTTGGTCACATACTGTGGTAATCACGGTAATTCCAACGTCAGTAACAGCCTTAATTACATCTTTAATAAGAACAGCCAGGCTTTGGGTTGATACTGTACCTTTCACAAAGTAATGTGCTATTGGTTGCTTCATTTTTTTGTGTAGACCTTGAAGCATGAATACCAAAGCGTGATCAGCTATTTCTGAAGATCTGCGCTGGTTTTCACCTAAGTCTACAAATCCATTAACTTTGTCTGTCCTTGGATTGAAGATAAGGCGCTTTTTTAAAGCTATCTCATCGAAAAGCAAAGCACATAACCTGTCTTTTTCATTTAATTTTGCAACTTTCTTTTTAAGATGATCCATGATAGTTGGACTGATACCTGGTTCTAACTCGATGCTTTGAAGAAGAGTTTGCAAGGTTCTTATGCTTGGTAATGCCATTAGATGTTGTAGATGTCTGTATGTGCGAGGTGACTTCTTATATATAGCAATAGCCAATGCTTTTTCTAAAGGAGTCCATCGTTTTCCTCCAGGTTTTCTGTCATGGTTGCGTATATATGCTTTAATCAGAGTTTTTAGTGCTAATGACTTGATACGTGGCATTATATTTCTTTTTCGTAAAACATTTATTTCGCGCTTGTACGAATTTATCTTTTTTATCAGCTTTCTTTTTCGAGGTGTCACTTCTAAATCTGCAATTGAATTAAATATTTAATGACTTAAAATAAATACATGTCACCTCACGCACAGTGCTCTATAGTTTTGTTCCCCTTAATTTCAAGTCAATCCAACTCTTCGATCAGTAATTGATCGAAGATCCAACTACATAAAGTGGGTGGAAATCAAACAAACATACAAACATTGCAAGTTAAATAAAAGCTTGTAAAAATTCAAAAAGAAACAGTTTTGGATAGGTGCACCATACAAGTTTAAAATATTGCCGCCACATCTCTTTTATGTACGAGAATGCATAGAATTAAATGTACATCATACCTGAGCTTGATCTTTTTTTTCTTTTAGGTGAAAGCACCATCTCCTTTTTTGTGCAATAATCATGGTCAGACAACTGTAGTCTTGAAGTTGATGGTTCTGTAAATTTGAATGAAATTAATGAGTTAGCGCTACGCCACAGTATTAATGTGGTACTAATTTTTAAACTTTTCATTGGTTGACATTTTTATACATATTCAGAAAGAATACTAAAAAATTATGCTAGTACTTTCTGTCCCTGTAGTGTTTAGTAATGTAAATTGAAATGAACTATATTTACCTGAGCTAGGTGACAGTTTTCTTTTACGTGATTGAATTTCTTTCTTGTCACTTGATTCTGGAGCCAACAGCTGCTGTCCTGCTGTACATGAATCTGGAACAAATTGCAATATAAAAATAGAACCAAAATCCTATAAGTATTAAAGTTCTAAAAGTTCAGCTGCCAAACAAAATTTTAGAAAAAGAGATTGTACCTGAGTTACTAGGTCCGGCCTGGAATAATGAATCTTCATTGTCGTTAATCCCTTGAGACGTGTTTGTAGTTGTAACGTCAATGTTTGAATAAATGTGACAGGGAAATTCAAGCAACATTTCATCAGGAAGTGGATCAGCTTTCAAATTTTTTGATGGTATGGCCCAATTTTTAAGGCGATTTTTTTTTTTATTAAATGCTCTTTTGTCAAAGTGGTTTCCACATACATATTTTAATGTATGCAACTTTTCAATGGGAACATATATTAAATCTTCTTTGCCCACAAACTTGACCCACTGTTTGCATCTGAATTTTTTTTAAAATTAAAATTAAGTCGATGTTTATTGGTTAAAATCATATATATTATTTTATATCGTTGTTATCGATATGAGGATATTACAGTTGCAGTACATCACTAGCACACAAATCTAAATGAGATAAATTTGCTAATATTATTTTGTTTCTAGCCTGCTTTACTTACATATGGCTGCAAAGTATCATATTAAAGTGCTTACCGAGCTTCATCTATAGGAAATCTCGCCATAAACATCCTTTTTTCTTGATTCGAACGACTTGCTCGATTTTCACAAATTTCACAAGTAATAAACCGTATTTTTGGTGGCATTTTGATTTAAAGTACACCTCTGATCACCCGTCACTAATTTTGATGAGAAATTACACTTTATAAACTTAAAATCCACAATCAAACAAGCATTTACATTCAAAACACACGGCACGAGATGAAGTTTTGACAAATAACATGGCTGACACTTGACGGAAGAAAGAGAAACCGGACTGAGGGAGTGTGATAGCAATATCCACCATTATTTGCCACGTAAAGTCCATAGAAAAGTTTTTTTGTTCCTAGTTTCACTAGACTGTCACCACGTATTACGCGCGTTAGGTAATAAACAAATAACAGCGATAAAATGACGGTATGTGCTATTAAACTGTGCCGGAATTATACAGGAAGGGTAAAAAATACCAAGCACATCGCCTATCATCGATAAGTAACCAAAAAACTATATTTTTCTGTTCTGTTTTTATGAACATAAAATTACGCCATATTTTATCAGTGTTGCCAGTTTCTTTTTTTCATTTTCCCAACAGACCGTCATTTTTTGTGGGTAAATTAGTTAGTCTAGGGTTACGTTTATATTATTTAGTTGGTCTACTTTGTTTATCGATTTAAAAAAAAGGTGGAGTTTATAAATTCGTATTAAGTCTTTCTTTATATGATTTTGAGGTCGATTCCAAGTAAAACTTGTTATTAGCTAGGTAAATAATTTACTTGATACCGACTTCATGTTCGCATTTTAGTCATTATTAGCTGACCCGCGCAACATCGTCTGCGTCACAGGAGCGTACCTACCTACCTACTACCTACCTACCACCTACCTACCTACTACCTACCTACCACCTACCTACTACCTACCTACGACCTACCTACCTACCTATTTCTCACCGTTTAAACCTTCCGTGAACTTCCACAAACAATTCAAGACCAAAAATAGCCAACTCCGTCCAGCCGTTTTCGAGTTTTAGAGCGACGAACGGCAATTCATTTATATATATATATATTATTCTTTCTTTATCGTGTAGTTAGTGTCTAACCTGGTGTCAGAGTTTTTAAGCCGCCCATGGGCCTCTGACTTGGCTTAACATGCCGTCGAGAAATATCTCAGGCATGCTGGTTTCCTCACGATGTTTTCCTTCACCGAAGCAAGTGATAATTATACAATACGTACATGAATCTGAAAAATCAGAGGTGCGTGCCTTGGGTTCGAACTCGAGACCTATGACTTGGTAGTCCGACGGTCACACCACAAGGCTATCACTGCTCATATATATTATTAATAACTGGCACTGATTAAAAGTATTAAATCGGTAATTTAACCTCTATTTTTATTCCTTGGATAAAAGTTATCTGACTAATGAATAATCAGCCCTTATCAAACATAATTATTGAATGAGTAGAATATGGTGATCAACATAACATCTTATTTTTTAGAATACCCAATAATCCTATTATCAGGAATCGATGGATAGATCGCATTCAAAAAAGCGGTGGAGATGCCACGTGGAAACCAACAAAAACTAATGTAGTTTGCATGTAGAGAGAAAAAGATAGAAATAGTCTAATTTTAGTTTAGTTTGTGAACAAGGGAATCGGCACAATTCTAATACTAATTTAATTAACTTAGCTGATTTAATACAACATTCAACAACTATATTTCAATTTAAATAGTGTTTTTTTATTTATCGAAGAAAGTAACTACATACCTACTTAATAAAAATACACTACTAAAACTGAATAATACTTACTACATACATACACCTAAAACTTATCTTATTTAATTAAGTAGTCTATTATTTTTAATATGTGACATATGGGAGAATTATTGTACTAGCTGGTAACATTATTCACGCACACAGAGACACAGTAGGGCAGTGTAAAACACCGCCTGCACGCACACAGGCTTGAAATTGTTGGCTCGTTTTTTACGTTTTGATTGTAGGGCGACGCTCCATCTAGACATTATATAATCTAAGCGTTAATGTTATTCTTTTTTGAAATGTTGCTGTTTCATATGGGATTTTTTTTTGCGATTTCTGACTCTTTTAGTACTCTAACCTGGGTTGGTCCCATAGAAGAATTTACTTTCTTCTTCGAAACAGGATCGATTGACATCAATAAAATGTTTTGTGTAAAATAGCCATTTTATTACTAACAAATTGGATTTTATGATATGTTATATAAATGATTTGATTGATTGATAAGACCGTTTTCGGGTAGATGCAACCGTTTAATAGTGCATCCTTTAAAGTATTATTTTTTACATTTTAAGATTTACCAGGGATCTGTTGATTAGCTTGCTCGTATCAATTACTGGGTTAAAAGTGATACCAAAATATTAATTTATTTTGTAAATGTCTACAGACCCCAATCAAAAGTGTACGACGAGACTGAAATACAAGAGATCATAAAATTATTTGAAGACATGGACGCAGAAGAGTTTGATGAGGCTTCTCCAGAATTAAAGGCAATATACATTGCTTACGGATTAGAATACAGAAGGAATAAATTTTTAGAAAACCATGCAATGTAAGTTTTTCTTGTAACACATTCGATAACTCAGATAACCGTATCTCATCAATCTCTACAATTTACCAATGACGTGAATCGTTTTTTCTGAAACAATATTAGAAAATGAAGTTATTTAGTGCATGTTGTAGACCCAAGCAGGGCTGTTTTTTTTTAAATTACTAAATGTCCTTGAACACGATCACGCCAGATAGAAAGCGGTGGATGAGGTCTATGATGGAACCAATATTACTACCAACAGTATTCGGGTAATTCCAGTGCCTGTTTTACTAGTACTATCGCAGTAACGCAAAGTACTAAGTAGTAACACGGGAAATTAATACTTTCTCTTCGTACTACTTTCAGTTCTTCCATACAGCCTAGAATACCTCATTCTTTCTTTTCTCGTCGGATCTCGTCGACGTGTTTAGTAATAGTACATTTTGATACAAGTGGAGAAAGTTTGTTATTGCATTCGAGGCGAAATTTTAACACCCGAACCGTAGGCGAGGGTGTTTTAGAGCCGAGAACTGAAATAACAAATGTCCACGTGTATCAAACGACGTTTTTCAATACACTTTTGAAGAAATTAAATAAAACATAACGAAAAATGTTTTTGTCACGAACTAAGAAACTATGATTTTAATTTTCTTTTTTTTTTCGCGCTCTGCTTTCGCCAGGTTGAAGGAGAGGCAAAGGTATGAAGCCGTTAAACAGCCTAATATAAAAAATAGATTCATTTAATATTTTTGAATTCAGAACACAAATAAATGTTAATTTGTGTATAAAAATAACTATTAGTTTTTAATAATCATGTTTATCTGTGATATTCTATTTATAAACACAATTTTAATATTCAAAAAATATTTATGCCGTAAAGACGCGTAGTGCTTTGCCGAAATTAAAAAAAAACAGTCACCTCAGACTATAGGCATTGAACCAATTTGGACTAAGTATAGTTATAGTTATCTGTGGCAATTTTCGTTCCCGCACACGTGCGCGAAAATGGAAAAAAAAGCACACGTGTGAAATACATTGCATTTTGTACCTAATCGTAGTGCGTTATGGACCAGTTTTCGAGAAAGTGTATTGAAAAAGTTATTTAAATTGATTTACCTTTTAAAAAGTACTAGGCTAACATAAATTAAAAAAAAGTAATTCAATCATAGTAACAACACACGTCTACTTACTTACCCAGAATTATTAAAATACGTACTATCTTCAACTTATGCTAGCCTGGTACTTTTATTGGGTTATTTGTATTTCTCATTATTTTTACTACCTATAATATTTGTCTTTTTAAAGTTTTGTGGTACTTTTATTTTATTGTGTTTGGGTGGCTTACAGCTAACAATACAAAAAGTTGTACTAATTTAATCAACGACAAGTCATTTACAAGCCTCAGCATGTTGCGTGTGTATGTGTGTTTAGTTTTATTGTTTTCACTATTTGTAATGTTTTTCTCTTTACTTACTTACTACTGCGGTAGTAACACAGGCAATTAAATTATCCGCACTACTCTACTGGTAGTTAGATGGGTAGTAATACTTCACAAACTGCTTTCATTGGACGCAAGAGAAGAGTGTTTCATTCTTGTCACAATGCACTGTTTTTGACTTTGTGCAAACATAAAAAGTGTGTGAGATTAAGTAAATTTTTTGCAATAAAAATTATCCGATCAATTATGTCTCTATTCTTCCAGATTGGCTGTTTACTTGAATAGCTATGTTTATATAATAATAAAACGTTTATTTCAGAAAAAAAACATATATCATAGTAGTAATAAAATAGTCAGCGCACAAATACTTATTAAAAAATAAGCAAAATAAAAATAATAAATAATTAATGAAATAAATCAAATAATGGCCTAAAAGTACAACGGAAACGAAAAGATACATGTCAAAAAGATTAATAATTCAATGTCAATCAATCAATTAGAATTAGTTATTTATTCTAATTGATACACATTACAATTAAATTAAATAAAATGTCAGATCAGTATTATTGTCCAGTAATACACATCCACTTACTTTGGATCGGACAGTCTGTGCGGGAAGCAATCATCTTGAGGATGCTATTGCCACTGTCTCTCAGTCGTCTTAATAAAGAAGCAACCTTTTCGAATTATGGCTGGATAGCCATCCGTTCGAGCTTCAGCAGACATTAGCGACGCACTGCAATAGGGCAGCCGCATCAACATCCTAAAGATGTTGTTATATTGAACGCGCAGGACACTGGCAGCCCGACTGGTATGATTAATCCATAGACTGCTCGCGTAAAACGATTGACAATATGCCTTAAACAAAGTAATTTTAACTGGAATGGAGCAGTGAGCGAATCTACTGGCAATCATGTTCCCTCGGACCGCTAATGCCCTGCGCTCCCTCTCCAGATCCGCGTCATCGGACAAATCCTCCGTCACAATGTGCCCCGTCACTCTCTGCAGTTCCTCACCATACAATTTAATTGGTGGAACACAAACTGGTACGGAAACACTAGACTTACCCTTGAAAAGCAGCGTCAGTCCATGTTCCACCGCGTATGTCTCACATATTGCTAACAACTTACGAATAGAATAGCACCCACCGATGGTCCCAACAGCACCATATCGTCCGCGTAGCTAATATTATTGACGCATATACTATCGATATGACAACCGGTATGAGTGCTGCTGAGCGCACCGATAAGGTCATTTATGAAAAGGTTAAATAGCAAAGGAGAGGTCAGTCCACCTTGCCTAACGCCGCACTCCAAGCCATATGGCTCGGAGAAGGCTCCTGCCCATCACACCTGGTTCCGCTGGCGATGGTACCAATCTTGCAACAGTGATATGATATAAACAACGTACCCGTATTTTGTGAAACTCAAGAAATATTGCAGTTTTTGCAAATTGTGGGAAATCAACCTTAGTTAATTAATTGGCAAACCACCGATTCAAATACCGGCCCATTTCATTATTTTACCTCCACCATACGGACTACTTGACATCCAGAGGTCCTCCAAACTCGAGTAGGACGTCTTGTATTCGGCCTCATACCGAAACGAGATTCATCGAAAAAACACACATCGCCGATCTAGAATACATATATATGGAAATCTCTGTGTTCGGATGGTTTGAACGCTTATTAAAAAGCCTGAAGAGCTATGGAGCCTCGTAACCAAAATCATGGCGGTCAGGTACGATTCCGAAGAGCAGTATTTTGGATGCATCGATCCTGTCTATGAGTGGTGATGCGAGATTGTCCTCCATTTCGCTCAGCCACGGCACCTGTGATGGGATAGCGTGTCTAGAGTCGGCTTACAACGATCTTTGTTAGTGCCAAGATCGATATAACCACTCGACATTGCCTGGAACCAAGTTCCAATATTCCGACGACTCTCATCATATCTTCTCGGGTTAAATGACTTCATCCCTCCATATAATTTTTTTTTTAAGTTTCAACACTTCCAATGCAGAAATTGTAATGATTTCGTCAAAACGCCATTATACAGTTTCAAAGAAATCCTAATTGACAGTTCATTTTCGTTTTAAATACGACTATCTAATAAAAAAAATATTTTAATAAATAGTCAAGTGCAAGTCATAAAATATAATCAATGGCAATCTAAAAAAGTTAAGACAATAAACCTCAATCGCAGAAATACTCTAAAACGTAATTGATCCCTAAACACTTTTGGTGTTAAGTTTAATGGTAAACAAGTTACATTATTATTGTTACCCGTAATGACACAAGTCTTTTTTTTTTGTAGTTTGGAAATCTCAGATCCATTATCAGATAGCAACACCAAGAGAGATAAGGCGGGAAAAGGTAGGTACGGAACTCAACCATCAAGTTGTGAAAACTCAAAAAAAGGGTCTAGCTAGCACATCGAATTTGTACTCTTATTGTGTCATAATAAGGAACGAAACAGGTAAGGTCGTTTGTTTAAATTATAGTCGAGTGCAATAGACAATAAGGTGGAACGAAGTTTATAGCGTTCGGATTTTCATGGGACTTTTTTTATTGAGTTACTAGAGGAGACCTTTAATCTTTATTTGACCTTCTATGACACTGTCTCAAGAAGGAATGTCGTGAAATACGCTTGAAGGTCTTAGCCCACTTACACGACTCTGCTCCAACACCGCTCCCACCCAACGCCGCCCTAAACTAAGGCGACTGCTCGCAGTCCACGCGGCGACTGCTCGCAGTCCACGCGGCGACAGCTAGCAGGCACCCAGGAGTCAACGCGGCGACAGCTAGCAGGCACCCAGGAGTCAACGCGGCGACAGCTAGCAGGCACCCAGCTGTCCACGCGCCAACCGCTTTCGGTTTATGTGACAAACACGGTTCGTGATCAGTTTGAATAAACTGCGCGGTCGGCGGCTTGAGTGACAGTATAAGTTTATTCCATAACGATATCTGCAAAGAAAGGTCTTGGTGAGAAATCGTCACTACTTTTTAAACAGACAAAGCCCTTTAAGAGCGGCCAACCCGCCATACTTTTCGCAAGAATTTTGACTATAGCTCGTACGTGATTATGCCGTTGTTAGACATATATCTTTGAATTTTTTGAACTAATAGGTATCTTGTGGACTATATCTAGGCTTCTATCGAAGCAGAAAATAAAAAATTGTAGAAACAAATTCAGTATAAGCCTCCAAAAATTGCTGTTTTGCACAAATTTTACCTCAACTTTGGCCGTTCATAATGTACTTTATAAATTGTAAAAGTAATGAAAGCATCCTGATAGAAGCCTTGCAAATGTAGTGGAGATTCTAAATAACAAATATTTATTTCACATACTTGTAAGACTAATTCAAAAACACGTATTTCCTGGAACAAGTTTTATAAATTTTCGAACAATATTTTTCGTTCAATGTCCCCGCGTTAGGCGGTATGAGGTGCGCGGGAGGCAAGTAGTGCGGATTCGGGGTTAGGTAAGACAGGGGAGTTGAAAGAATACCACCGCTGTGGCTCTGGATAAAGCAACAAGCTTTTCGACCATGCTCGCGTTGACGAAAGGCGGGCCGGGAAGGGCCCTCTTAAGTTGACTATCTTTTAAGAATAAAGAATTGGAAAAGATCAATGGCTATTAAAGTGAAGGCTCTTGTTTATTTTAAATAACAATAGTGGATTGTTTACTAGAAATGCGCAGTGTACATTCAATACCAGAGCCAGGGGACTCGAAAGACGCGAAGAAGAAAGTAAAAAAGGACGAACGAGAATTTAGAGGTATATATTATGTACACAATAATAATGCTGTTGATGGTATAATGTACCTAATGCACAATGACGTAATAAATTTAAGGTAAACCAACGAGTGAGTTTGCTGCAATGAATGCAAAATATACGGAATATAATAAAACTACTTATGAAACTCTCATACATATCGCAAATAATTGGATAATCGACGCGTGTGATATGGCGTTCCCTTTAATCAACTTTGCCGGTCAGCTACTAGGCATTGCTCAAAAGAAAGCTAAGAAAAAATCTGAGTTACAACTTCAGGTTTGTAACATTCCAACCATTTTCTTAAAATAGGTAACCCTAAAAATGGTTAAATAAAAACATTATTTATTAGCGAACGTTTTATTACAGATGTCTGAAGTATCTTTTGAGGACAGAGGCTTTCCGTTGACACTAATCATGTGCCCTTGTCAGCGATACAAGGAAGGTTTGAAACATATGTTTGCGCAGTCGATCATTGTTCGCGACGCTTTAAAAAAAGATGAGGAATATGATGTACTTCAAAGTCCTGTGAAAAGAAAAGAATTCACTGTCTTGATGCCTAAAACTTTTCCCATCATAAATCATGAACCACCACTTGAATGGTGGTACTTAGATGAAATACCGGTAAACTTATTAGTTAATTTAACATATATGTTAGCGGAAAAGTATGTAATCCGTCTTTGTATACAATTCCTAAAATAGATACAAAATCTCTGATATATTTTGCAATATCCACTTTTCCTAAGCAATCTATACTATTTAACAATCGGAAATGTATAACATTTTTGATGTTCTTAAGTACAGCGGGGATAGTGGTGCGAGGGGCGGCTACACACATCGAGAGAGTCTATCGTATTCCTATTCTTTATGTTACCCAAATACACTACACACCACACCAACATAAACATTTAAACGAATCATTCTGGCCAGGAAAACTTAGGATGCAAGAGCGAGCGAAGCGAGTTAGGGGCTTGGGGCACACCTCGACTCTGGACAGGTTAGGTTCTAAGACTCTGCAGACAGAAATAGCAGCCCGTACGTCGACTATGCCTTATTACAACATTTTGATATTCACCTTGAAGTTGATTTTGTTCGTGTTTTATTTATTTTATTCTCAGAGAGCATTCGTTTTTATATATTTACTAGTACCATCTCGGAATTGCATACAATTCCTAGGAAATACACATACACATTTCATAGGAAATTTGTATATCTTTGAAACTTTATTTTACACATTTCTTAAGTGAACACTGTTTTAAGCTTACACGGTTTAAAACCAAACTTATATTGTCACTTACGGGATATCTTCCGTGATTGTTAATTGTTTTGAGCTCAAAATAATTAGCAATCACGAATTACAAGAATTTTATACATTTCCTAGGAATTGTGCAAATTGTGTACAATTCCCAGGTTTCACACATTTCCGGTAACATGTACACATTTTTTTTTTCATCAACCAGCATCGCGACACGCAACACTTAAGATTATAATATTTTATTCCAGATAAAAAAATGTGAATGTAACCAACTAACTGATCTTAATTTATTGGATGATTCTAACCAAGATAATGTGTTGAATATTCTTTCGAAGTGGCATTGCATTTGTGGCAAAAAGGTACTACTTTAGCTATCAAGTTTAATTTGATTTAGTTTATTGTAGTTGTTAGTGACAATTATTTTTGAAAGGACTTGGGGAAGGCTATCGCCCAATATTAACACGTTACGGTATGCCATGAAACTAATTAAATACCTACCTACTTACAGGTGACTTCGTCGCAAACATCGACTGGTGAAATTCCCTCAATGTCCGTGGAGACAAAAACCGATGAGGAGAGTGCCGCAGCCGGAGAGGAGTCTCTTCCGCTTCCGCTACGCAGCGTCAGACCCATTCCTAGTAAACAGTTGTATATGTTAAACATAAGACTTTAACTACATTGCACATCTAGACTTAGAGGTGACAGGATTTTTCGTTAACGATCATGGATACGGTTTGATTTACTTCAATGGGTTGTAGAATAAATGATAAATGATGTTTATTTTGCAAATACTATAGGTTTTTACAAACACTTTCACACGACATTTTTTTAAAACTAGATGGGGCCGGTGTTTCGTACCTGACTACTCTGAGAAGAAACAGCCGAAACAATAATAAATAATAAAAAAAGGTTCAGACAATCTTGCTCAATTGACATGAGGACTATGCAGATTAGTGTCTCAGACTGTCTTTTGAAGAAAGAACTACACAGATTTGAGTGGACCTGTCCAGTCAGTGCAAGCATTTGTCAGTTATCGTGTAGCTGGAGTTACAACTCAAGGAGCTCAACGAAAGAAAGGACATTTGGGGTTTTTCGCACCAATGCAGTGACTTGCCCGCATTATAGTTCTGAAATGCAACCACTGAGAGCCGGCAGACCAACTTGTTTCATCTGCGGAGACGCCATACTTTGAATTTGTATTGAAACTTGACTATTTCTCTTTTTTTTTCGCAACAATGAGCAAAGTTGCAACCACTGAGAGCAGGCAGAAAGACATCATTCGCACTAGGGGACTACACTACAATCCATTAAAGTAAATCTAACCGTAAGATTGTTTTCCTGAAAAATCCTATCACCTCATAGTCTAATCGGCTGGTCATGCAGGCTTCAGTCAACCAATTATTTATATTACTAGCTGTTGCCCGCGGCTTCGCCCGCGTGAAGTTCAGTAACTGTCCCACGGGATCATACTAAAGGGATAAATAGTATCTTAAATGTTAATCCAGGTTATAAAATATCTATGTGCCAAATTTCATAACCATCACAATTATAATCATCACAATCGCTATCACAATCACCATCATTATCACTGTCACAATCACAATCACCATCACCATCATCGTTATCACATCAACCATCACCATCACTATTCCAATCACAATCACCATCACTATCACAATCATTATCACAATCACCATCATAGCTGTTATCACAATCATCACAATAAATCAACAATAATCCGGTATAGAAATCGAATCCGCCATCTTTTGGATCTAAAAATAAATGCCATATTCGTAATCAGCACCAATGATAATCTCGGAATCGACACCCATATTGAT
Source organism: Xestia xanthographa (assembly GCA_905147715.2). Lineage (NCBI taxonomy): Eukaryota > Metazoa > Arthropoda > Insecta > Lepidoptera > Noctuidae > Xestia > Xestia xanthographa. The sequence continues at coordinate 10,421,304 of LR990655.1, forward strand.
TTTTAGACATTTCGAGCCCATCGCACCCCAACAGGGGATGATGGTATTTCAGGTCCGCCACATTAAATCTTAAAATCGCTGTTTTTGTAATGCACCCGACCCGATACACCATACAAACAATACCTAACCCATTTCCCCCTTTAGGAGTTGAATTCTGAAAAAACCTGAAACCCATTTCTACCCATTCATCGATAGGAGTACTCCTGTGAAGTTTCGAATAAAACAGTCTAACTAATCTTGTTTCCCCATACAAACTTTCGACTCCCGTTTCATCCCCTTAGAGAGTGAATTTTGAAAAATCCTTTCTTAGTGCACCGTTAGACCTCATAATAAACCTACGCGTGCTAAATTTTAAATCTCTAGACCCAGTGGTTTGGGCCGTGAGTTGATTTTCAGTCTTTGTCACCCCATTTCTCCATATTAGGAGTTGAATTCTGAAAAAACCTGAAACGCAAATATTTACTCATTTATCGATAGTAGTACTCCTGTTAAGTTTCTAATAAAATAGTCTAACTAATGTTATTTCCCCGTGTAAATTTTGGACCCCCCATTTCAGCCCCTTAGGGGGTGAATTTTGAAAAATCCTTTCTTAGTGCACTCCTAAACCTCATAAGGAACCTATGTGACAAATTTGGAATCTCTAGACTCAGTGGTTTGGGCTGTGCGTTGATATGTCAGTCAGTCAGTCAGTTTCTTCTTCTTTTATATATTTTTACCCGACTGTGCCAGAAGGAGGGTTATTGTATAGATTTTATATAAAATAGAAGTAGCCTAAGTTACTCCTTATTTCATCAGCTATCTGCCAGTGAAAGTCCCGTCAAAATCGGTCCCGCCGTTCCAGAGATTAGCCGCAACAAACAGACAACATATAAATTAAAAAAAAAAAATATTTTGGTATATGTACCCTATATACATTTATATGCATGTAGTAACAGATAAATTTAAAAAAAAAATGTTATTTTGGTATATGTACCCTATATACATTTATATGCATGTAGTAAAATGCGGTTGTTTTAATATTATAAACAGACACTTCAATTTTATTTATTTGTACAGATAAAGCCCCCTTTTCATCTTTCACCCTCTAGGAGTTGAAATTTTCAAAAACAGCTTCCAGTTTAGTGAGTTTTACTTCAAAAATTAAGGACTTTCCATGAACAACTTCATTCTCCTTTTTAACCCTTCGGGGGTGGTATTATGAAAAACGCTGAGACACGTATCAATTAATTTTTAATCATCAGCCTAAACACAAAATTTGAAGATCCTAACTTTAAAACTGACGGACTTTCATACACAACAACTTCATCCCCTTTTTAACCATTTGGGGGTAGAATTATGAAAAACGCTGAGACACGTATCAATTAATATTTAATTATCAGCATAAACACATAATTTGAAGTTCCTAACTTTAAAACTGACAATTTTCCATAAACAACTTCATCCCCCTTTTTAACCCTTCGGGAGTGGAATTGTGAAAAACGCTGAGGCACGTATCAATCAATTTTTAATCGTAAGTCTAAACAAAAAATTTGAAGATCCTTACTTTAAAACTGACGATTTTCCATATACAACTTCATCCCTCTTTTTAACCCTTTGGGGGTGAAATTATCAAAAACGCTGAGACACGTATAAATTAATTTTTAATCGTCAGCCTAAAAACAAAATTTGACGATCTTAACTTTAAAACTGACGGACTTTCATACACAACAGCTTCATCCCCTTTTTAACCCTTTGGAAGATAAAACGCTGAGACACGTTTAAATTATTTTTAATTGTTAGCCTAAACACAAAATTTTAAGATCCTAACTTTAAAACTGACGGACTTTCATACAAACTTCAACCCCCTGTTTAACCCTTCGGGGGTGGAATTTTGAAAAACGCTGAGACACGTATCAATTAATATTTAATTATCTGCCTAAACACAAAATTTGAAGATCCTAACTTTAAAACTGACGATTTTCCATAAACAACTTCATCCCCCTTTTTAACCCTTCGGGAGTGGAATGGGGTTGTTTCCCGGAAATTTCGCCGCAAGATGGCGCTGATAGTTTGTTACCAGTCAAAAGTTTTTTATATAAACGTGTGCATTGTGTGGACGATTTTATAAGTATTTGCGTATTTTTTTACTTACTTTGTGTTGCTGTACAATGAATAATACCTGGCCTATCATCCAGTTGAAGGAGAAATTGAAAAAACGAGGAGCAACGTAACAAGGAAAGAAAGCGGAGCTTGTCGAAAAGTACATTATATTTAACATTGTATCGACTTAGAGCTGTTTTCTGGGCAATATTATGGTTCTATAAGTTGTAAAATAAACTTTACTCACTAATTTTTTGCTTTATAATGATATAATGATAAACAAACTAAGGTCGTCGGTCGTCGTCGGTAAAGTTGGTTACATGTTACAAAATGTAAGGTTATTTGAAAAGAATCCATTCTTTCTTCAGCTTACGACAGAAATTTCAACCTCGACAGTGTGTGTAACAGTCCTGAAGTGGTCTCGTAGTCTGTTTCGTTGAAATGTTTCCCACATAACCTCGAAAAATAACTTGTTTGTTTTTTTTTTAGTTTTAGTGCCTTTTCCCACTTTCTCTTCATGTGCAAATTTCTTGGAAATGTGACAACGCCTATTTCTTTGCATCCTAAGGCTATACAACGACCCATAATATTGAAAAAAGTCACAAAATAATAAGATATTGTTCAATTTCTATGGAGTTTGATAGTTTGTTTGTAACAAACAGTCAGCGCCATCTACGTGGAACTATTTGACAGTTTTCTTCCCCATTGTGAACGCTGAGACACCTATCAATTAATTTTTAATCTTCAGCCTAAACACAAAATTTGAAGATCCTAACTTTAAAACTGACGGACTTTCATACACAACAACTTCATCCCCTTTTTAACCATTTGGGGGTAGAATTATGAAAAACGCTGAGACACGTGTAAATTAATTATTAATTGTTAGCCTAAACACAAAATTTGAAGATCCTAACTTTAAAACTGACGGACTTTCATACAAACTTCCATCCCCTATTTAACTCCCTTAGGGGTTGAATTTCTAAAAATCCTTCCTTATTCCTTGTCTACATTATAAAAGGAACCTCTGTGCAAAATTTCAGCTTTCTAGGTCCAAGGGTTTGGGCTGGGCGTTGATGAGTCAGTCAGTCAGTCAGCCAGTCAGTCAGCCAGTCAGTCAGGCCTTTTGTTTTTATTTATATAGATTAGTTTGGCAAGGTTTTTCATAGAAAATCTGGAACATCAACTTTCAACGTTTTAAGAATAATTTATATGCGTAAAAGTTATAAAATCATTTAGTTGAAAGTTAACACGTGAAATTAAAATTTTCTTACGTTTTTTTTGTAATTTGCAGTTTTAGGTTGTATGTTGATGAAAATATGATTTTTCTTTTTGCGGGCTACCCTGGCGATTTCACCTTAAACAAATTCTTCAACGATTACTAGTAGCATTATCCATTTTTTAATACGGAACAGAGAAATCTGTTGAAACATGGTTTTAAATTAGTTCTAACAGCCACGTGGGCAGTTGAACTGTTAATTGACTTATGTATGTATCTATATTTTGCTCAATATAAGCGATGCTCATTACAGCGACTGCGTCACGTTTAATTCTACAACCTGGTGATCTAGTGAGGTGCAAGTATTCTTTTAGTCCTCAAGATGAAGGAAACTATAGCGTCAAACGATTTGTCGAAGTTAGTGGATGGCCTGAATCAAGAGCAGACATCAACGTTAACGGGATTTGTGATTTGCCGAGGTAATCTCATATATTCCCATTAATGGTTTTAACACAGTTTTGGCAATAGGTTACCCACTTGGTTGACTTTTATATGTATGCCGCCGGTACGTTATTATTTCAGATTGGATAGCCGCCCGAAAAAGATGTTCGAAAATTTTGTAAGGAGAACTCATGAAGAGAACATCTACAAACTAACATATTTAGATGATCTTAAAGTGTTTGAATTCGGACCAATATTTATAGGATTAGACAGGTATTCTGGTAAATAATTACTTATTAAATTTACTTGTTGTACAAGAACCCATACTAACAACTTTTTTGAAATTTTAATTTTAGAATTTATCAAGAAAATTATACTATCGATTTAAAGAATTCCTCACTCATTACAGCAGATGTTGTAATCGAGTTTCTTCAAGACACTGCAGTATTTCAAATAGACCAAACTCTTATAAGATTGGAAGTAAGAATTAAAAACAAAACCACAATTTCACATGCGCATGAAAGGAGATCACTCATTATTGGATTTTTTTTTTTTAGCTGCCGTCAATAATAATTACACATTTTTAAAGCACACGTGTAACGCATTACTTTTTACTATACCGTCAAAGTCGAAAACTATTTGGGTTCGGAGACATACAGGGTGAATTTTTCAAGTGGGCTCGAATAGCCAAATCCGAAACTATGGGGAATAGCGAAAAATTCTCAAAGGAGGAGCCTGATTTTGATGAAAACTAAAATTTCATCAATAGTTTTTGGAAAAATCAATATTCCTAGTGTTAGCGTGCATTGACTTCCTGTGTACGGTCGAACAAGCTATTTGGTTTCACTTTACAAGGGGTAATTTGTTGGTTAAGAGCCTGTATTTGCTGTTTTGGTGATATTGGGCGATCTAGATCTCGGTATCTATAAGACCTAAGAGTTCGCTATTTGGACACCATTAAACTTGGACTTATAATCATTAAATCTGTTGAAGCGAAAACACGATTGGATAAAAAAATCACGATAGAAAAAAAATACAAAAAAAACTCGTTTTGCACTTATTTTGTGTTGGATCTCTGAAACCCTAAGGAATTTAATGATGATTTTTAGCCTAATAGATAGGTAACAATATTATCTAACATCGTGTTGACTTAATTTTTTATTTTTCTACTTGGTTTTCTCGTAATTAGCAACATGTGATTTGGCGCTTACGTTATTTTATTCTAAGCGAGCACGCACTCTTTCTGTCCCTTGTTTTGCACGCGGTAGTAATAGCGCTATCCTTTTCAACCGTTCCCTTCAGTAACGAACGGGCCATCCCAGAGTGAGGACGTATGACTTTGCTGCGCGCGGTCACGTGTTCTACGTAAATTATATTCCGGAGATTGTACGCCGACTACCATATTTTGATCTGAAAAGTTTTTTTTTATATTTTCATTTTATAAACAAAGAACTTTGCTTGTTTACTGAGATTGTTCAAATTTTGTTCAGATTCAATACTAATGTTATGATGACGGCGTAAAGTTTGTATTCTATGTTTGGTTTGCGTGTTTGCAAGTTTAGATGTAGAGGGTAATTCGGAACTACGGATCCGATTACAAAAACTCTTCATATATTTTTTTAAATTATATTATCGCCGAGTGTCAAAGGCTATTTGCAGGACGTTCCCGTGGGATAGATAGAAGCGTCACGTTTCCGAGATTTAAGCTATCAAAGTTGTACTGGTAGCGATCAGAACGCTATATATATTCGAAAACGTAGCTAACGTTGCTGTCTCAGACATAATGAATGTGTTAATGGACCACCATGAATGGACTTTAGCTTTCATAGCTCATATTTCTGAAACGTGACGCTTTAGAAGATTATGTACCCAACAAAATTTGCTTGTATAAATGTCGCAGCCAATTCGTATAATACGCTGTTTCACATAATGGCGCGCCGGACTGTAAAACGCCGTCGTTATGTAATACGGCGCCCTCACGTTCAGCCGGATTGCGGTGGCGATACGTTTGATAAGGGGCGTCCAACGTTTAGCCGTATTTGTCAGCAATTCCGATACCTCAAATAAACTACTAAAATTGTCCTAAAAGTCTTGCTAGCTGGCATGAGGAGTGTAGGCCGAAGGCCGGTGGAGCGACGACGACATTTGTGACAAAAAGTGGATGTGTAATGTAAAATGCTAGTCGTAGCGAGCGCGCGTCATGGAGTCGTAGCAGGTTCTAAATTTGCTTATATCTCGAAAACGGTGCGTCCTATCGCAAAAATAATGAAAAATTCACCCCCCTTTTAGAAACCCCGTGCCACGTAATTCTCAACATGTAGGTAAAAAAAAAATGAAAAAAAATCGAAAAAAAAAAACTCAAAAGCGGGAAAAGCGGCCATTTCATTGTGACATCGTTGTCGATTGTGACGCCATGTTTCTTGTTATGATCATGCAGCGCCACTTGCGGTGATAAATGGAACTAAAACTTTCAAAGCGGTATCGACGATACGCCAGTTTGTATAACGGCGGCACGTTATTACGCCGCTTTGACGAACGCGAAGAGCTCATTCAATGCGGCGTACTTTATTTCAGCCGAATTGTAATCCAGCTGAACGTGAGGACGTCGTATTACATAATGGCGGCGTTTTTCAACCATACATAATAACGGCGCGCCATACATAATAATGGCGCGTCATACATACAAATTGTCTACGACATCAATATGACCATTTTCTTTCTTTCACTTAGTTTCACTTCATCATCATCATTTCAGCCGAAAGACGTCCACTGCTGGACATAGGCCTCCCCCAAGTGTCGCCACATTGACCGTTCCCGTGCGACTCGCATCCAGCGGATTCCTGCAACCTTCACCAGGTCATCGGTCCACCTAGTGGGAGGCCTTCCAACGCAACGTCTTCCGGTTCGCGGTCGCCACTCCAGAACTTTTCGGCCCCATCGGCCATCCGTTCTGCGAGCAATGTGCCCTGCCCACTGCCACTTAAGTTTGGCAATTCTTCGGGCTACGTCGGTAACCTTTGTTCTCTTGCGGATGTCTTCATTTCTGATTCGATCGCGCAAGGAAACTCCGAGCATAGCCCTCTCCATTGCCCTTTGGGTGACCTTAAGCTTTCTGATGAGGCCCATTGTGAGCGACCACGTTTCGGTCCCGTATGTAATCACTGGCAACACACACTGGTCATAGACTTTCGTCTTGAGACACTGCGGTAGGTTGGACGAGAAGATACCGCGCAATTTCCCGAACGCTGCCCAACCGAGTCTGATTCGACGATTGACCTCTTTCTCGAAGTTAGACCTACCTAACTGGACCGTTTGTCCCAGGTACACATAATCGTCTACAACTTCGAGAGTAGAGTCTCCGATCTTGATAGGAGTGGGTGTGACATGGGCATTCAACATGACCTTAGTCTTGTCCATGTTCATTTTTAGACCCACTCTTCCGGAAGCTCTACTGAGGTCATCGAGCATTGTACTGAGGTCCTCCATGGTCTCAGCCATTACCACTATATCATCGGCAAACCGAAGGTGAGTGATGTACTCGCCATTGACGTTGATGCCTAGTCCTCTCCAGTCCAGAACCTTGAAGACATCCTCCAGTGCAGCGGTGAACAGTTTCGGAGATATGACGTCTCCCTGTCTCACACCTCGCTGCAGAAGGATAGGTTTCGAGGCTTGGTCCTGAAGTCGGACTGACATGGTGGCGTTTTTGTACAAACACTTCAACACCTCGATGTACCGATAATCGATTTGGCACCGTTGGAGAGACTGCAGTACAGCCCAGGTCTCGATCGAATCGAAGGCTTTCTCGTAGTCCACAAACGCTAAACAGAGAGGCAGGTTATACTCTTCTGTCTTCTGTATAACTTGCCGCAGCGTATGTATGTGGTCCACGGTGCTAAAGCCTTTTCGGAAACCGGCTTGTTCGAGTGGCTGGAAATCGTCAAACCTGCGCGCGAGACGATTCGTGATGACTCTAGAAAACAACTTGTAGACATGGCTTAGAAGTGAGATGGGCCTATAATTCTTCAGCCGGGCATTGTCACCCTTTTTGAAGAAGAGCACCACCACACCCCTGCACCATGCCTGTGGCGTTTTTCCCTGAAGTATGACGGAATTAAACAGCTTCTGAAGGGCCTTAAGTACCGGTTTTCCACCCGCCTTCAGGAGTTCGGCCGTAATTCCGTCATCACCCGGTGCCTTGTTGTTTTTGAGCTGCTTCAGAGCCATCCTAATCTCGTACAGGCTGACGTCCGGGATGTCTTCGGTATAGTGTCGGGTCAGTCTAGCTCTTGGGTCGTTGGCTAGATCTACGACGGGTTTACTGGTTGACGTGTACAACTGTCCATAGAAGCTCTCGATCTCCCTCAGAAGCTCCGGTTTGGCGGATAAGATCCTACCATCGTCGGTCTTCAGTTTCGTGAGCTGGCTCTGCCCAATAGCCAGATCCCTTGCAAATACCTTGGAGCCTTTATTCCGCTCAATCGCGTCTTTAATACGCTCGGTATTAAAGCGGCGGAGGTCGCTCTTCAAGGATTTAGAGATCCGTCTATTGAGCTGCCGGTATTTACACGCCTCGTCTGAAGACTGCAGGATCATCTCACGCCGCTCCTTCATGAGCTTGAGAGTGTGATCGGAGAGCCTCTTGTTCTGATCTGTACGACGCGCCTTGAAGAACTTAGACCCGGTCGTATGGACAGTTTCCACAAACCCATCGTTGTATTCGTCCACTGAGCTTCCTAGGCACTCGAAACGGTTCTGGAGTTCAAGCTGAAAGCTCTCGGGGTTTTGGATTTGGATCTGTGCTGGACGGAGCGTAGACTTCATCAGTCGATACCTTTCAAGCTTGATATTGATGTTCAATGTGCCTCTTACCATGCGGTGATCGCTCCCGGTTTTCACCGAATTGATCACAGAGACATCATTGAACATTTGCTTCTTGGTTGACATGATGAAGTCGATCTCATTTCTAGTTGCACCATCGGGGCTCTGCCAGGTCCACTTCCTGTGCTCACGCTTTCTGAAGAAGGAGATCATCATATAGAGGCCCTCCTTCTCCATAAAACTAGCCTGTTGGTGACCCCGGCGATTCCGATGTCCAACTCCAAATTGCCCCACCTGCAGCTCATCCCCGTCTCGTTTGCCCAGTTTCGCGTTGAAGTCCCCCATGACAACTGTGAAGTGAGTTTTGGAACCATGCATGGCTTTAGATATATCCTCATACATGGTCTCCACTTCGTCGTCGGGGTGTGCCGAGGTCGGGGCGTAGACCTGTATGACCTTCAGCGAATATCTTGAGGATATTCTGAGTATAAGGTACGCCACCCTGGTCGACACACTCTCGATCTTCACCACGTTGTTCACAAGGGACTTGTGGACGATAAACCCAACACCACCCTGGGACTGCCGGTCACCCTCTTGGAAATAAAGCAGGTTACCGGATTTCAGGATTATCGTGTCCTCCCCCTCTCTTCGGACTTCAGATAATCCCACAATACTCCATCGCAGCCTGCTCAATTCCTCTTCTAGTTCCGCTATCTTCTCGTCGGTCCGGAGTGTGCGCGGAGTTTCACTTAGTTTTTAACTAATGTCTGATAGTTTCGGTACTTTATGCGGGTTACAAGTTGAACACAACAATGTTTTTTTTAGGGATGGTCCTGACTAATGAAATATGATTCTGTTTAGTCCGTCCATTAGATTATCGGAAAATATTGGATACATGTTTTTTGTTTTATCAAATTAGTAAAATTGACGAAGATAAAAAGCGTCAAAGATAGAGACAGGCTTGCGACGTCACTTTCCGGTAAAAACTGTACTCAAATGTGACGTCACACGAGTTTTCGACGCACTGTATCGTCTTCATTTTTAGATTACGTGAAAAAATAAAAAAAATCTGTGTCCAATATTTTTTGCAAATCTTTCTGACGTTAATTTTTTGTTTGTCATCTACCCTATTGTATTGTTGATAGGTCGACGTACACGATAACTGTCAAATGTTTGCAATCTAAAATGGCCGAATCTATTCCATATAGATATATATATCCGAATTTAGCAGAATCCACGCCGAATCTTAGCATGAATCACGTTAAAAAAATAAAATTCTTAAAATGGACTTTATAGTTATGGTCATAAAGTCCATTTTAAGAATTTTAAATTTTTAACGTGATTCATATTACGATTCTGCTAAAGCGGCCATTTTAGACCCCCAGGTCCCCTCAAATGTGTACGGTTCTTTCCTCAAAATCATCTTAGATATTAATCTGCGTGGATCTAATAATTATGACTTAACCATCATAACATCACGCCTTTAATCCTCGAAGGTATAGGCAGCGATGCACCTAACAGTACAGTACACCCACATTTCGCCAGTTCTGTGGAAATCCCATGTAACAGGGGCCGAGCCTATTGCCATCAACCGGGCACAAATCCTGACTCCATGGCTGCTACTGAGAAATTCGTGATGGAAAATCCAATAAGACGACATATTGATTGTGATAAGCACACAAATTCATGACTTTTATTTCTAAACCGTACTTACTACTTAATATGTTAGGTACTTAAAAATAACTAAAAGATCAAAATGGTTTAAGCGATCACTACACTCGATCTTACCCCGTGTGTGCGTGTATCTGCATGAACAATGCACACAAACATAGGATCGCAACGAATTTGCCTAAACTCTAGCGAGTGGATTTTATACGGCGGACTCTTAAACTGTAAACTCAAAAAGCTTGTTCGACCGTACATGTTGTCATTTAATAATAGAAAATGTTCTAACACACACTGTTTTATGTCCGTAAGGATTGAGGAGCCATTTTTTGTAGCTTAATGAAATTAATATACTTATTTAGTAGTAAGTTTAAAATAATTGTAGGATTGATCCTCGATTTTGTAGTATAATACTTCAAAAGTTATATAATCATAAAGGTGGCACACCTCAATCTAAATGTTTGGATTGAGGAGCCACGTCAGAACTTCGAACATCATGGATTAATATTTACCATAATTTAGTATGATTTTGTAGCATTTGAGAGTAGTTAGTAGACAAAATCTGAAAACGGTTGTTTTAAAATTAAAAAAGTTACCATACATTATGTATGTGGCTCCTCAGACCATAATACGACTCGTCATTTTTCAAAGAAGCAGTTGTTCAATTAATGCGCAATTTCTTCGTCATTTAGTAGTAAGTATATCAGATTTGTAGGACAAGATTCGTTAATTAAAAATGAGTGAATTGGGAGATATAGCACATTTTAACTGGCTCCTCAATCCTGACGTTACTATACATGCGAGATCACAACGTTACTCTGTAGCTACCTGAGATCACAACGGAATCTAAAACCAGATACACTAATATTTAGTAGTAAATGTCTACTAAACACATATGTACAGAACAACATTGTATATATTCTGTATCTGTAAAACAAATTACTTTTCGAAATGCCCTAATAAATCGCTGCTAAGGGTGACCATGGTATATGAATGAAACCAGGATAACTAGTTTTGAAATTTTATTTTGCAACTAATCGACAATGTCTAAATAAATAAAATACCCAATATATTTATAAGTTTTTTTATTTATTTATGTATTATTATTATTTCTTTTTTTATTAATAAAAATCATTTATTTCAGATTCATCCTAAGATTACATCCCTACTTGTTAGTAAAATTGCGAGCTTACAAACTAGGGTTATAAAAAATATTTATAGTAATAAATAATGAACTTTGAAACATAATTACCTATAATAAAAATAAAGAAAAAGTGGCAGGTCCGGGTGGACATCCCAATGATGGCGGCAAATCACTAAACGACTGCGTGCAGCCGTATCCAGCGCACCAGTATCGTAGAGACTTACCCATCCACCAGAGTGCACGCTGGATGTTGTTGGGATTGTAATTAATTAATAAAAAAAATAAATGTAAATAAATGTTAAGTTCCATTTGTTGGGAATAAGCCTATTACCATGACATGTATTGTTAATAATGTAATATATTTATGGCGACTTGTTTGGGAACAACTAAAAATGGAAAAATAAATTGAAAACTTTTTTGCAAAAAATAAAACACAAAAAAGTGAAAAATAACTTTAGCTTCAGAAGCCTGACCTTTGTTTGATTGATTTGGTGATTTCGTCACCGACTTCTGAAGCTAGATTTTTCACGTTTTTGTGTTTTTCTTTTTGTCTTTTTTTTTGAAGTCGGTTTTATTTTTTGCAAAAAAGTTTTTTTGTTTAGTATAATGATGGTAATAATATTTTGTTTGTTTTAAGTTAAACTGTTATTTTTTGGTACTTTATTATAAGATGCTCATAATTTTAAGTTAAAGTTAAACTGTTACTTTTGGTTTAGTATAGTATATAATGCTAAGTTTAAATAAAAAAAACCTTAGTTAAAAGTTGCCTTTGTTCGTATAGTATCGATACGCATTATGCCAACCTACGCAAATGTCCAAATGCGCAAAACTCCAACTACGCATAGTACCAACTTCGCAAAGAGACAAGCTCGTACCAAAGTACCAACTACGCTAATTACTAAACTGCAACACGCAAAGTACCTACCAACTGCGCTGAGTCGGCTACGTAATTTCGAAACACGCAAGCTCGCTACACGTTAGTGGGACAGATCTCGACTCACATAAACCCGATACACGGAATCTCCCGACAAACCTTATCGCGACTCATCAAATCCCGATGTACGAAATCGCAAAATACGTAATGGCGACTTATCAAATCCCGATGTACGAAATCGCGATATTGACAGCTGTCATTCGGAATGTAGATCTCATCGAGACCTATCACTTGCCCTTACACACAACTAGTCTAAGATCGATAGTTTCCGAGATATAGCCGCTCTAATTTTGACAGCTGTAATCCGAAATCTATCCCCTCCCCTTCCACTGACTAAGAAGTCATTGAAAAAGTGATCATTTTGGTAAAGTAGTATTTCTGGTAAAGTAGAATTTATATGCATTGTGGGGGCTGTGGTCATTATGAAAAAGTGGTTATTTTGGTAAAGAGATCAATTTGTGAAACGCAGTAGTCGTTATGAAAAAGTGGTAATTTTGGTAAAGTGGTATTTTTGGTAAAGTAGACTTTATGTGCCTAAAGGATTTAGACATTGTCGATTTGTTCCAAAATAAATTTTCAAAAACTCCTGGTTTCATTCATATACCATAGTCACCCTTAACAGCGATTCCTTAGGACTTTTCGAAAAGTAATTTGTTTTACAGATACCGGATATATACAATTATGTTCTGTACATATGTATTTAGTAGACATTTACTACTAAATGTTAGTGTATCTGGTTTTAGACTTCGTTGTGATCTCAGGTAGCTACAGAGTAACGTTGTGATCTCTCATGTATATAGTAACGTCAGGATTGAGGAGCCAGTTAAAATGTGCTATATCTCCCAATTCACCCATTTTTAATTAACGAATCTTGTCCTACAAATCTGATATACTTACTACTAAATGACGAAGAAATTGCGCATTAATTGAACAACTGCTTCTTTGAAAAATGACGAGTCGTATTATGGTCTGAGGAGCCACATACATAATGTATGGTAACTTTTTTAATTTTAAAACAACCGTTTTCAGATTTTGTCTACTAACTACTCTCAAATGCTACAAAATCATACTAAATAATGATAAATATTAATCCATGATGTTCGAAGTTCTGACGTGGCTCCTCAATCCAAACATTTAGATTGAGGTGCCACCTTTATGATTAAATAACTTTTGAAGTAATATACTACAAAATCGAGGATCGATCCTACAATTTTTTTAAACTTACTACTAAATAAGTATATTAATTTCATTAAGCTACAAAATGTGGCTCCTCAATCCTTACGGACATACTGTTTTGACTTCCTGTCATCATAACGTTTTAAATAATATCTGTGAAAAATATTGAACTGCTGGCTTCCAGTTGTCAAAATCACACTTAAATTGACAGAAATTGCCGCAGGAGCGCACTATCCGCTGGACGCGCGACTCGTGAGGTCAATGATTACTATTACGTATCACGTATCGGGTTACGTATCATACATTTGTGTTTTATTACGTAATCTACAAGTATATTACACCTGGAGGAAATAAGAACGCATACGTCCTTTTACTAGCCAGAAATCGAACCCATTGATTTTGAAAAAAAAAACAACAGACACTGTATTATTACACCATTCGATAGTGTCGCTAATAAGGATCAAATTTTGGGCAGTAATGACATAAGGGAAATTAAAGGAAAGAGTTAAATTTTGACAAAATACCTATCGGGAAACAATTTGTATTGGGGTTTTTAAGAATTATATTATTAGTTACTATTATGGTAGCACTATACACGTACAGGTAAGCCTAGACAAGTGTTTACAAACACCGACAGGTTATTTAGATTAACAAAACACAGAAGACGAGCATAATGATACTAATTTTTTGACTCCGCTACTGAATGTCGAAGTTTGAAATGTCGACGTATGTTAGTTCTAAAGTACAGGATCTCGATGTACGCCAGTTCGAAATTACCCTGTTACGAAGTATGAAATGCCTCCGTACTGTTACTGGTACTCCTACAACATTATAATTAGCAAATTTGTGTAAAAATAAATTTACTTCATTTTTTATATAGAGACAGACACGGATATTAATAATTGTTTGTACCTATTATTATGATAAATATATTTAAACGGAAGTTTAACGCAACAATGATAAATAACACTATGTGTTTACTATTTTACATTACAAATAGACAATGCATTTGAAAAATATTAAGTTTACCAGGTACTATATTTATTGCAAAATTATAGAAATTGTGAGGGTAGATAGTATTTTTCCAAGTGTCATTAATTAATTTGTTGTCCTACAAGTGATATCGCTTCATCATTTTAACTCATTCGTAAAAATGGAGAACAGTAAATGTGAGTTTGTTATGTCGCATAAAAATAATAATCTTTTGTTTCTTGATGGGTTTCTATACATGATTAATAAAAAGTGTGATAATGTGTTCTACTGGAATTGCGTGAGAAAAAAGTCGTCGAGTTGTGGCGCCACGGTAATTACAAGAAAGAATGGAGATGATCATTATGTACACAAATTTAACAATATATTTCATCTTCATGAACCAGATTCGAATACTGCTGAAGCAAATACCGTCAGGCACTCATTAAAAAGAAAAGCTGCCGACAGTTTTGATAGGCCTGGGCAAATTATTCAAAAAAGTATACAGGACGTGCCTAGTACGTCATCTCCTTTCATGCCGTCAAAAGAAGCTATGCGTTTGATCATTCATAGAGAAAGGATGAGAAATGAACCAAAACTACCGAAAACATTGAATGATATTGTCATACCCGACGAGTATACCAAATTTGAAGGTGAACAATTTTTAATTGGCCATTACGTTGATGAGACCGATACAATTCTTGTGTTTAGTACAAAAACAAATGTTCGCCTTTTGGATAAATCTCAATTTTGGATTATGGATGGCACGTTCCAGTGTTGTCCAAGTTTGTTTTACCAATTGTATTCGATACATGGGCAAGTGGGCCAGAACAACGATACGAAGCAGGTGCTACCACTTGTTTATGGTTTTTTGTCGAGTAAATCTGAAACAATTTATGGCATATTTTTACAAATTGTTCTGCGATTTACATTCAATCAATTAAATATTAATCTCAACCCAGAATTCATTATCACAGATTTTGAGTTAGCTGCGATAAGAGCTAGTGAAAGTGTTTTCCCAAATGCAAAACACAAATGTTGTTATTTTCATTTGTCCCAAAATATTTGGAAGCATATCCTAAAGGAAGGATTATCAAAAAAGTATGTTAGCGACAGTAATTTTGCGCATCAAATGCGCCATCTAGCGGCCATTGCTTTTTCCTTAGATCCGACTGAGATACCATTCGCATTTGAAATTATTCGCGAGCAAATTATACCTGAAGAAGCAAAAAAAGTGTTTGACTGGTTTTCTGAATATTATGTTCATGGAGTTTATAAACGTGTAACTAATCGAAAGAAGATGTCAACACTGAAATTACAGCTGAAGAAGTCGGCCCCAAGATTTCCGCCTCAGATATGGTCCGTATTAGATTGTGTGAACGCTGATATCACAACTACCCAAAACAATATTGAAAATTGGCATAATGGTTGGAATAACTTACTGAACAGGAAAAAATTCAATATCTATAAATCGATGAAAGAATTGCAAAAAGAACAAAAAATACAATTTTGGAGATTGAAAGAATTAATGCTAATATAAAGAAACGTAAATACAAAAAATAATGCCATATCCAAAAAATCAGAGAAGTTATTAAAGAAGGATAACGTAGATTTAAAAGAATACATAAGTGGTCTTGCATACATAGCGTTTATGAAGATTTAATTTTATATACAAAACTGAAATAAACTAAATTACTGGTACTATAATACATATTTAATCTAAATGGTGTTTTTAATAACATTATGATTGTTACGTAATGTAATGCTCCAAGCGCATTTTTTTTGTTTGGTTATGGTTCAATTTGTTTTTTTCTTTTTAATAATTTAAAGATATATCTATTTATGAATGTGTTTTGTTTATTACCTATTACAATTGTTCTAATAGCGATAGTGTCGATATCGAACTTAGAAAGCATACGAGTGCGAATAGTCCTATTGCACTTGTATGCTTTCTAACTAACAGTACGGAGGCATTTCATACCTCGTAACAGGGTAATTTCGAACTGGCGTACATCGCACTCGTATGCTTTCTAACTAACGATACGTCGGCCTTGCATACTTCGCTCCAGTGAACTTTCGAACTGGCGTACATCGAGATCCTGTACTTTAGAACTAATATACGTCGACATTTCAAACTTCGACATTCAGTAGCGGAGTCCTCTAAATTACGTCCATCTCTTTCTCGTTTATTAGACAGAAAAAGATATCGACACCATCGCCGACTTATCCAAAATCATCGAACTAAAACAAAATGAGTGATGTCCTTAATGTATTTCGATTTCTTTCTTACAGAAAAAGTTCAATTTAATACTTTTTCTCATCTCAGCCCGGTTGCCGAGCCCAACTGTCAATTTCGGCCGCTCCTGCAGAAGTGGGTGTGCACACGACTGTGTTACTGTTCTGTGTCAAAGACAATCCTGAAATAGTGACGGTAAACATTGCTTGTAGCGGAGTTGTGCCGGTCGTTGAAACATTGCCCTTGACCAAGGCAATTGGTAAGATTTGATTATGTACACACTTGCATAATTTTGAACATAAAAGTATAGTAGGTTTTTTCTGTTTTGCTACTATATATAACCCGCGTGTTTATGTAATCTATTTGCATACTTTTAAATTGCATTTTTTGTTTAACTAACTCCAGAATTCGGAAAGCTGCTACTCTATCGTCGAGCAAATGATAGATTTATTGTAAAGAACGATTCTATTCTACCAATAACGTGGAAGATACGCAACGCGTATGACTTTGTAGAAGATTTTATAATAGCACAGACATCGGGCATCGTGCCCAGACATGACAATCAAGTTGTTCCTGTTACGTATATCGCGTGCCAAGTTGGTGTTATATCGCAAAAAGTCCTGACGATCGATGTATGTTTAAACCTTTTTTTACCTTTAGTTAACAGCGCTTACCGCGTGGTTATTGTATGTGTACAGTATAAAGTAACTTTCAGCAGATTTATCTCTAAAGAGCGTAAATAGACCCTAAACGAAGCCCAAAGGCATTTGTTTTCCCCGTCATTGCGATCATTTTTTGTTCTGGGCCATAACTGGGAACCTACTAGTTACGGAGATTGGAGGTCAAAGTTTTGACTTTTTCACAAGTTTTTTTTCAAGTACTAGTTTTTAAGGTCCTTTAAATACCTCCATAACCCGTTTTTTATGGTACTCCCTTAATTCTCCTAAAAATTTTTGTCCGAAAATCATTATCCATAAAACGTTTGCTATAAACGTCAGTAACCATAATGTTCAAAATCCCGAAATTTTGTTTTACATAATTATCTTCATTTCTAAAACTGTTCTGTCATAATATCGAATACTATAATAATTGAATCTTCTAATTTTACATGCCATAAAGTCAAATGTTCTAAGTATTTTATTATATAATGTGTATTATTCCGAATGTTCATATAAAAATAATTAAATTTTTGGTCCTAAAACATTTGCTAAAAATTAGGTTTTAGTGACAGAAACGAATCGCTGTAAATCCGACCCCACGTAGCCTTGTCTGCCCTACCCCGAGAGTGTAATTTAAAATCGCGTAGGCGCGGAGGGGCGAGGTGGCCCGCGACTTGAGGAGCAGGTGGTTGTAACACTCGCCGCCGCTGCTGAGGCTGGCCGGCAAAGCCGGCCAGCAAGCCGAAGCTGCGGTGGTGAGCGTTAAACACATCTGCGACGATAAGCTCGCATGGGACCGCCGGAGCCCCGCAGCGCCGGAGCCGTGACAGAAACCATGCATGCTGCATGCTTGCTCACTTGCATGCTGCATGCTGGCTCGCTTGCATGCTGCATGCTTACTTGCATACTGTATGCGTGCTGGCATGCTGCATGCTTTCTGCATGGTTGCTGCAAGCTTGTTGCATGCTTGCTGCATGCTAGCTGATTGCTTGCTGCATGCTTGCTGCATGCATTGTATATGTTTGTTTGGTGTATGTTTGTTTGATTGATTGATTTTCTGCCTTTTAGTGACTACCGATATGAAATGTATGCCAAAAGAAGATTCTAACTGTGAACTTTCTGCGATATTATGATGGTTCTACTTTTTAATTCTAACAAATTTCATAAGAGCAATATTGTATAAAAATGTGTTGTGTTGAGAGATGTTCATAGCATAGCAAAAGCTAAGTAATACCCGTAATTACAGACACAATTAAAATAACAATGTTCTGTTCCCTTTTGGGAACGTATGGGAATTGGGAATATACAGGTTTGTTTTAAAAATATTATTAAGATCAAAACATTGAATATTTTTTTGAATTTAGGATTTATAACTATTATTGAAAACGGTTTTAAGTCTTTTGTATATTATTGATTGTAATATTTATGACAAACGGGTTTAGGGCATATTGTATTTAGGGATTTCAATTTTATGGCATGCTATATTATGTGATAGTAAGTTCGGGTAAGTTATCATTCGGACAAATGATGATTAGGACAAAAAAAGTTATTTCACTTTAAATTATGAATAAAAAAGTTAGGTAATACAATAGAGAACCGTTTTTTATGCATCCATAAGCACAATGTTTTGAGTGCGTTACATTGAGTTTTACCGTAAAACGTCATTTTCATTTTCACCCGAAAAAAAGTCGTTTCCCAGCAATAATTTTTGCGTAGTTTCTTACTTTGATGAACAGAATGCATGATTGAGGGCTTCGTGAAGGATCTGGTTACACCCTGTGTATTACCTAATTTAGGATTAGATTTAATACATATTTATAGATATTTGACGCAGAGGGGCGTGGAGGAACGAAAACGGAAATCTAATAAATGTACAATAATTTATAGATATATGACGCAGAGGGGCGAGGAGATCCAATGTTGGTAGACAATCTCACATTATCTGCGGAATGCTACGATGTTATGGTTGAATGTGCTCATGAAAATCCAAGCGAAACCTATCTTAATTATGGCAACGTCAAAGTAAATTCTACGGTTGTTCGAGAGATGTACTTGCTCAATCGAGGCAAATATAACATTTTTTATAAGTTAGTTGACATTTTATTAATAAATTATTATTTAATTGGATTGGCCCACACTCGCATTAGATCGAGAAAAGTGGAGGGTAGGGACTAAGAGAGGCCTTTGCCCTACAGAGGGACGGCATGGGCTAGTAATAATAATTGTAATGAGACTGACTGGCCATACGGGCAAATCGGGCAAATGCCCGATGGGCCGGACACCCAATGGGCCGGTGTGGCCGATGGCGGCCGAAATTCTTAAATAAAAAACATCGTCCATAAAATAACGTCTTCAATTTACACGGGCTATTCACTAATCTACGAGACTAATAATAAAAATACCCCGAAACAATTCTAACCGGTCCAAGGCAAGGTGTCAAACAAATTTTCGAGCTCGCTTCGCTCGCTCTTGCAGGCTACCTTCTCTTGAATCTTGAAGGAAGTAGCTTGTATAAAAGGTTAAAACAATTTTAAATTGACCAAGGGTGTTAAAATTTTCGAGCTCGCTGCGCTCGCTCTTGGGGCCCTAGCCTTTTTGTTCTTGAAATTCTCTCCCTAAATCGATTAATTAGCAACATCTATTTCTGAATAAAAGGACAAAAGCTGGCGATGCCCTTCTCTAAAATGCTCGGACCGGTTTCGGGTCCCAGTCCGGGCCTGAATGAGAATATTTCCTCAATGAGATGCATCGAGATTTTGTCGCGGTGGACAAGGATCTCGCCCCGCTCTTCTTGGCTAAAGAGAACTGGCACAAACCTGTAGTGCTTGACACTAACGACTGCAGGGAGGTTAATAGGCGTTTTTTCCGGGCCCTGCATGGGCCTGATTTAAACCTATCATCGTCCGTGGCCTGGCTACGTTCCGAGAACCTCTTCAGAAAAACCGAAGGTTTTGTCTGTGGTTTGTCGACTGAAACAGTATAATTTAGTCTGTCAGTTAGATAATCAAAAAATATTTGACCCGTGTTTTTTCTTTTGTTGCGTACCTAAACCAAAATTTACGAAGATACGACGCTTTTAAAATTCTCAATACGTCACGCTGCAAGCTGTAGTATAATTTTTAGTGCATTCTGACGTCACGACCCCCACTCCCAAGTTTTGATGCGTTTTATCTTTGTCAATATTCATTGATTTACAAAAACAAAAAAAACGTGTCCATTATTTTCCAATACTCTGACGGACTGAATAGATTTGCAATTTTTTGATACTGTTGTCATGCCTATTATGGATGAAGTTATGATGACGAATAACTACCGGAGATTTAGTGTGAAGGACGGCACTGTTACACATACATAAAGGCTGTAAAAAGTCCCGAACGAAGCCGAAAAGCACTTGTTTTCCCCGTCATTGCGATCATTATTTTGTTCTAGACCATACCTGGGATCCTTCTACACCCGTACTAATCAATCCATCCATCAGCAAAATGTTTTGAGTGCAGTTACATTGAGTCATACCGTTAAACGTCATTTTCATTTTCACCCCAAAAAAGTCGTTTCCCAGCAATAATTTTTGCGTAAAGTTACTTAGTTTGATGTACAGAATGCTTGGTTGACGGCTTCGTGATGAGGTCTTTTACATCCTGTATGTCGGGCATGCCACCGTCCAAGCGAATCAATCCGTCATATTGTTTCCGGGTGTTCTCGTCTAGCTAACAGAGAGTACTTGCATAGACACAACCTTGTAGCCAGGATTATCCATCAGCAATTTGCTCTAAAATACAGCCTTGTGGAATCTGAAGTGCCGTAGGTACTATAAAGGCATGTGCCCGACCCATTTGTCTAAAATGGCAATAATGCATTGTCCTGGGATCAATCCATCATCACTGACAGGACTATTGTAGCCAATAAGCCTGATATAGGGGTGTTGTATCGATCAGAGTGGCGCGGAATGATTGTTGATATAATAGTCGCAAAAGCATCTAAAGCACTAGGTTTCATAATGCGGCTCTCCAAATGCTTTAGTCAAGCCAGATCTTTGAAAATTCTTTACTGCACTTTTATTAGAAGGCGTCTGAAATCTGAAATCCATGTTATCACAAGTACATTGATCGTATAGAGAGCATCCAGAAGGTTCATCAAGTATTTGCGTTATCATCAGAAAGGTCTGAAGATTACCTCAACCTCTGTAAGAAGTATCATATATTACCTCTAATCGGCGAGCAATCTCTGATTGTATTTCATTATTTAAAATTTTCAATAATACTATTAATAACTCCGATATTATATCCAAATTTTATTTTAACGTTCCCGGAAGGTCGAAGCGATGGAAGTGGCGTTGCGTGTTCCATTTACCTCTAAGAATTACAGGCAAAATTCATTATAGTGCGTGCAAGTAGAAACTTTATTAACCTGTGTAAACAGCATGATTTTGATCCCTTCATAACAAGTGATTTTTTTTGTGTTAAGGTTTTTACTCTTGTATTGAATATGAATGTGAATTTAGTTTAAGTTTTAGTTTAAGCTTGACTGTTATAACTCGCGTCAAATAAAAAGAGCGTTGAAGGGTGGCGCTACTTGTCTCCACCGAACACATAAAACAGTACAGAAAATGTTAGTTCCTATTTTGGCCACCGCTCTTTTTACGTGACGCCATTTTTTTATTCTGTTTATTTTAGCTGTACCTAAGTCTTCCATAGTACATAAATATTAATAAACAATGGTCCCGCAAGCCTCCAATGGTCCTGCAATGGTCCTCGTGAAAGCCGAGAAAGATAAGCAAATGAAGTATCTTGACTTGACTCGTGAGGTTGTCGACATGTCGGCTGTGAACTCGGCGATCACTGTGCCGATAGTCGTTTCAGCCATTGGCATGGCTTAATGAGGGATTTTCTTTTTAGCTCTTCCCTAGTCGCTGGATAGATGGCGCTAGGAGTAAGTATGATAATGCAAGGAACGGAACCTAAAAAAACTGATTTTAACAAAGCGCGAGAAATGTTGGTTATATTCGGAAGGTTAAGCAAATGAAAGTGTCAGTCAACGAGAGTATGTGACGTGACACAATGGTTTTTTTTCAAGCGTTTTGGCTCTGGCATAGTAACTTCAACGCCATCTATAGAGTTCTTGGAAACTAAGTTTTTTTTTAAAACCTCAAAAGGAAAACCTCTCATTGTCAAGAGCGTTGACTGATACCTGAGGAGGCTCTCAAGGACTTGATTCAGAAAGCGGTACTCCTAAAAACGGCTCGTATTGTTAGGGGCTTCCTCTCTCTGTAGCCCTGACCGTCGCGGTCGGTAGCTTGGACCCTGTTCCCGATACCGGTGGGATACTGCTTTTTTATATTGTTACGAGCTGGGTATGGGATAAATTAATTACTACCGATGAAACAACTGAATAACTTTAATAATCACAAAACACTTCAAACTCAATCACAAGTACACTACTGATCACTATTCGCTTAGATATCGCACTCACTATAGTTGGTGCCAGTTAACATCGGAATAGAGGTCATTAACACCTACCTACCAAGTTTTTGATCACAAAGCGATAACGACACTTACTAGTTACCTAAATCGACCAATAAGCGATACTTTGCTACATCGCTAGAGTATCATAATACCAGTCGGCTAGACATACAGGGGTTGAGAATCTTGTGTTGTTCCAATTCGAATTTATTATTATTTTTGCTAGAAAACTAATTTTATGCTCATACATTTACGCGTGACGTAAACGCCCCCGCACCGTGACCATAATGTGCTGCACACCTGACGCGATGACCTCGTAAAATGAAAACGGCATAAGATTAGAATTATATTTTTTTGTGATGAAATAGTTTTTGTGATGTCATAATTATAATAATATTTAGATACTTATGGTTTTTCCGTCATGGGTGTCGTTTTCATGGTTTTCGGGGTCGTTGATTACGAAAATGAGCTCAAAATGAAAATCCAAGATGGCGTCCAAGATTTTTTTGGTTTTTCCGTCATGGATGTCGTTTTCATGGTTTTCGGGGTCGTTGATTACGAAAATGAGCTCAAAATGAAAATCCAAGATGGCGTCCAAGATTTTTTTGGTTTTTCCGTCATGGATGTCGTTTTCATGGTTTTCGGGGTCGTTGATTTCGAAAATGAGCTAAAAATGAAAATCCAAGATGGCGTCCAAGATTTTTTTGGTTTTTCCGTCATGGATGTCGTTTTCATGGTTTTCGGGGTCGTTGATTACGAAAATGAGGTCAAAATGAAAATTTAAGATGGCGTCCAGGATTTTTTTGGTATTTCCGTCATGGGTGTCGTTTTCATGGTTTTAGGGGTCCCTGAATATGAAAATGAGGTCCAAACGAAAATCCTAGATGACGCCGAGGAAATTTTTTGGTTTTTTAATCATGGGTGTTGTTTTCATGATTTTCGGGGTCGTTGATAACAAAATGAGGTTAAAATGAAAAAATAAGATGGCGCCGAGAAAAAAATTCGGTTTTTCCGTTATGGCTGTCGTTTTCATGGTTAAAGGATAAAGAAAATGAGGTCAATAATTATTTATTTCAATTAGGTCATTCAAAGGCACTTTTGAATGACGAATAGTGAAATGGATTCAATGAATTACCTTGCCTTTGGTTAAATCTGATTTCAACAAATCATTTTCATTTTCATTATTAGCGACCCCGAAAACCATGAAAACGACACTCATGACGGAAAACCCAAAAAGAAAACATATTCAAGTAATAATAGGCGTGATGTTATGTTTACTCTACAGAGTAAACCTCAGTGGCCATTAAGTCGCGCAAGAGTCCAATCGTGCAAGTGTCCATTCGCGCAAGATTCCTTACGCGCATAAGTCCATTCGCGCAAAAGTCCGTTCGCGCAAAAGTCCATATGTCTTTTCGCGCTAGTGGGTGCGCGCAATAAGTGTTCTTTGCGCAAATGTCTTTCGCGCAAAAGTCTCAGATCCTAATTTTAAGATGTATAATAATATATTTACTTTATTAAAATTGTCTCAGTAAGTTAAAATAAAATAGTGTTAAAAACGAAAATAAAGTATTTAAATCAATTAATTTCGTAGGGTACGTTTGCTCGATTTCTTATTTTTTTGGGTTGTGCACTGCGTTAAATATGTGGGACACTGTGGATGTATTATGAGACTCAAGTGATATCTGTTTTGCGACAGGTTTGTACGGATGGAGCGACAGTATCGCTAATATTTAGATATCGGGATGAAAGTCGGAGCAATGACCTCTATTCCGATGTTAACTGGCACCAACTATAGTTCACTTTGATTCGTCCCGTACTGTAGCCAAAATGATACTGCCTGCTCCCACAAACACGTCGACTATTTATACGACGACCGAACGTTTGAGAAAGATCCATAAGTTCCCAGAATCTTCTAGGCAATTCATACTAGGTCATTGTCCTTAGAGAAACTTCCACAACTTTTGTACACAGGAAAGAAATAGGTACTTTATGCCCTGGGCGTACGGTCGAAATTACAATGACAACTTCCTGATGTATTTTATAGGTAGTTTGCGAATTTGTACCTACATCATTCGATACATACCTACTACTACCTACCTACTTAGTTGTAGGTACCTACTATTAGAAGCTACTTGTATTGTAGGTATGGGTACGACGTAACACTGCCCCCTCCTTAGACATGCTCGTCCCGAGCATCATTAGGCCCGTAGTATCGCGCCAATCGGTCTACA
Source organism: Xestia xanthographa (assembly GCA_905147715.2). Classification (NCBI taxonomy): domain Eukaryota; kingdom Metazoa; phylum Arthropoda; class Insecta; order Lepidoptera; family Noctuidae; genus Xestia; species Xestia xanthographa. The sequence continues at coordinate 10,446,334 of LR990655.1, forward strand.
TGGACAATCTTAGGCGCACCTCGTGGACCCTTCTGTATTCGGTAGGTGACATCGTTGATCCTAGTCACGACTCGGTATGGTCCATCCCAGTTTGCTTGTAATTTCGGAGACTTCCCTTTGCTCCGTACTGGGTTATGCAACCACACCAGTGAACTCTCGTCGAAACCCCTACTATTTGCCTTCCGGTCATAACGGGTCTTCATCTTCTCAGACATCTGTTGGCCGGATTGTCTAATATGCTCATAAACATCATTCAACTTGTTACGCAAGTCATTTGCGTAATCTGTTACACTGCGTGGAGCATCAGGGGGAGTTCCAGTGATTAAATCTGCAGGCAACCGTAATTCTCTTCCAAAGTTCGCGAAGGCGGGCGTCACAGTCGTACTTTCGTGGACTGCGCTGCGGTACGACAGAAGAAACGGCTGTATGTGCTTGTCCCAATCCCTTTGTCTGCTTTCCACGACTTTTGCCAGATATCTTTCCAACGTTTGGTTGAATCGTTCCACCATTCCATCAGATTGTGGGTGGTAAGAGGTGGTTCTGGTTTTGTGGGTACCCATTAATCGACAAGTCTCCTGAAATACTTGCGATTCGAAATTCCTTCCTTGATCGCTGTGTATTTCTAAGGGTACTCCAAAACGACAGAATACTTCCTGAACCAATTTATCTGCGACAGTTGTAGCTTCTTGATTAGGAATGGCGAAGACTTCTGGCCACTTTGTGAAGTAATCCATGACCACCAAGAAGTACTTGTTTCCGCTCTCACTTTCTGGAAATGGTCCCGCAACGTCTAGTGCTATCCGTTCCCAAGGGGCTCCAACGTTGTACACTTTTAATGCTCCTCTGCTGCGTGTTTGGGGTCCTTTCACGGCCGCACAACTGGTACATTTGCGACACCAGTCCTCCACATCATCTCGACAGTGGATCCAGTAAAAGCGTTCTCGAATTTTTAGTAAAGTCCTTTTTACCCCCATATGTCCTCCCGAACATCCATCATGGTACAGCCGTAAAACATCCGGTACCTTAGCTTTAGGGACAATCATTTGTAGATGACAGCTGTCCCCTCGGGCGTTTTCCCATTTACGGCACAAGACTCCATCCTGGATCACCAAGCTGTTCCATTGCGCCCAATAACTCTTCGTGATGGAACTCATCGCAGCCACATCACTCCACTTGGGTTTAGGAGCACCAGCTTTGATCCACTCGAAGATCGGTTTGATGTCCGAGTCATTTTGCTGAGCCTGCTGTAGGGTTTCTTTCCATTCATCGCTGAGATCCATTCTAAGCTTCCTCACGGGCACTACTTCCTTAGTCTCTTGCCTGGCACAGTGCTTACAGTCTTCAGGACAAGGTCTTCTCGACAAGGCGTCTGCGTTACCGTGAGTTCTTCCACTGCGATGTTCAGTTACGAAGTCAAATTCTTGCAATAGCTCAATCCATCTCGCCACTTGCCCCTCTGGATTCTTGAACTGTAATAGCCACTTCAATGCAGCATGGTCAGTTCTTAATTGGAATTTACGTCCCAACAAATATTTACTGAAGTGCTGCAATGTCTTTACTACGGCGAGTAGCTCCCGTCTTGTAACGCAGTAATTTCTTTCTGGTTTGGATAAAGACTTGCTGAAGTAAGCTATCACAACCTCTTGGTTTCCTTTCCGTTGAGACAGCACGCCCCCAATTCCAGTATTACTTGCATCTGTGTCAACTATGAAGTCATTTTCTGTGTCAGGATATCCCAAAATAGGCGTATTGCACAGACGTTTCTTTAATTCCTGAAATGCAACGTCGCAGTTCTCGTCCCAACAGAATTGACGCTTTTCCTCAGTGAGTTTGTGCAGAGGTTTTGCAATGTCGGCAAAATTCTTGACAAACCTTCGATAGTAGGAGCACAAACCCAGAAATGCTCTGACCTGTGTTTTGTCTTTCGGAACTGGCCAATCCTTGACGGCGATTACTTTTTCTGGGTCTGTTCGAACACCTTCCCCCGAAACTATGTGCCCTAAAAAGTTCACTTGTTGTCTGAAAAACGAGCACTTTTTCGGACTTAACTTGAGATTTGCTGTTTGGATTTTCGACAGCACTTGGTTGAGGTTTTTAAGGTGATCTTCAAATGTACGGCCCACGATGATTATGTCGTCTAGATAGACAAGACATGCGTCTCCAATCAATCCGGCGAGTACTTGCTCCATCAGCCTTTCAAACGTCGCAGGAGCATTGCACAATCCGAATGGCATAACTTTAAACTGCCACAAGCCCTTCCCTGTTGAGAATGCAGTTTTTTCCTTATCCTTGGGGTCTATTTCTACTTGCCAGTAGCCACTTTTCAGATCAAGTGTGGTAAACCACTTCATACCAGTCAGCGTATCCAGTGTGTCATCGATCCTAGGCAGCGGATAGCTGTCCTTTTTCGTGACATCGTTCAGTCGTCGATAGTCCACACAGAAGCGCATACTGCCGTCCTTTTTCTTTACCAGGACCACAGGAGAACACCATGGACTCGATGAAGGCTCTATAACACCGTCCTTCATCATTCCCTCCATCATGGTTTCCACCTCTTTTTCACGTGCAACCGGCAGTCTTCTTGGTCGCTGACGGATTGGTAACTCGTTACCCGTATTAATCTTATGCTGACTAGTCCAGTTCTCCCTATGTCAGCATCATTTGAAGAGAAAATGTCGGCGTACTGAAGTAACATCTTAGCCTTGTCTATTTCTTCTTTAGATAAATCGCAGTTTTCCAAAAGTGTTGACACGTCAAACTTTGTACTACGAATTTTATTTCCGGTAGGCAGATTTTGCAATTGACGCATCCAAGCTACTTCCTCGCAAGTGCCGATTAAGGTGCCCTTCTTAATCACTTGCTCCTTGTCACTTGGATTCAGTATGCGTACTGCTGAGACGTTGTTGGCCTTGACCAGAGTCCGTGCCATCTTCCATGGAAAGTCATTGTTCACCCTTTCTATCAGAACACTTCGATCTTTTTGTCCAGAATCCCGTGGTAAACTAATTGGCACAATCGTTTCTGATCTGCGAGGAAGAACAATCTCCTTTAAGCAGTACACTTTCCCTGATGGTGCACCTTCCATGAAGACTTCCTCTGAACCACATTTCAATACTCCTTGATCAACGTCGATCTCACAACGATATTTCCGCATAAAATCCAAGCCCAAGATGCAATCGTCCACTATGTCGGCCACGATGACATTGTGCTTGTAAAATCTGTCACCCAATTTTAACTCCACCTCCTTCTTGCCTCGGACGGTTATGTGCTGACCGGTAGCTGTTAGTAATCGTATACGGTCGTGGTTATCTAAGTAGTCCCCAAGAAACCGACTTGCTAGGTGAGAGTTAACGACCGTGTAAGAAGCTCCAGTATCCAACGTCAGTTTGCATGGTGTTCTGTTGACTTCACCTCTGATGGTCAGGCTGTTCCCGTCATGTGCTTGCGAGATCAAGATTCTCGGGGCTCTTTCAATACCAGCCAGCACCCGCCCCCCAGTCCTGGCATTTACTCGTTTCCCTGCTGAGGCTGGGCAGTCACTTCAGCCACCCTTCCTTGTTGATCTTCTCGCGGGGTGTTGCGCTTTGGACAGCTTGACCGAAGGTGACCCCTTTCTCCACAAGTGTAGCACCTAGGACTGTACCCTTGCGGGCGCTCGCGTACAGGTGATGCTACAACCTCCCTAACGCGGTGCGTTCGGTGGTCTTGCCTCACTGCCTCTACTTCTAAAGCATGGGCTAAGGCGTCCTTCAATGTTTCATGATGCCCAAGTCTCACGGCGGCTCTAACTTCTAAGTCACGTATTCCATCAACGAACGCTTGTACCAGATTCCCATCGATCAGTGCAGGGGCAGACTGGTATGCTTTCCGAACCAGCTTTTCAACTTCCAGGGCCCACTGCTGTAGGTTCTCGGCACTACGCTGGACACGATCCTTCAACTTAGCACGAAATACGTGCTCCAGGTGCGCGTCGCCGTATCTGGACTCTAACGCCTCCAGCAGCAGTTCGTAGGTCACATCCTTACCAAGCGCTTCAAGAATGTTGAGGGCATTGTCTCGGAGGCCCAAAGTGAGCGCGGTCATGGCTTGAGATTTTGTCCATCCATTCGCCTTCATAACGGCCTCAAATTGAATTTTATACGCCGACCACGAAGATGTTCCATCGAATGGAGGCACCTTAAAGCCCCGCTGAAGGTGCAGGAACTACTGAAGCCACCGTCACATCTCCAGTCTTCAGTTCTCCCAAAGCCTTCTTCATCCCAGCGATCTGCACTTCGGCCTCTGAGATGCGATTCTCGTGCTGGTGAACCTGATCCTTCATTACCTTCAGCTCTTTGCCGAAAGTTGAATGAAGATCCTTTATGAGGATCATCTGTTCTTCTTGACGACGAGCCTGCTCCTCCTTATCTCGTTGCAACTGCTCTTCCAACCGGCGAGCCTGCTCCTCTTGACGGCAAGCCTGCTCCTCCTTATCTCGTTGCAACTGCTCTTCCAGCCGGCGAGCCTGCTCCTCTTGACGGCGAGCCTGCTCCTCTTGGCGGCGAGCCTGCTCCTCTTGACGGCGAGCCTGCTCCTCCTTATCTCGTTGCAACTGCTCTTGTAACTGGCGAGCCTGCTCATCTTGACGGCGAGCCTGCTCCTGCAGCAGCGCCATTAAAGCTGACAAGTCTGGCGCTACTGATGCTGGAGAAACTCCGGATGGACCAGCGACTGGCACTGACGTAGGCTGGACACCACCCGGTGTCTGTGTCGGAGAATCTCCAAACCGCCTTTGGTCCATGTCCTGCTGTCGCTGACTCCTGGTACGGATACCTTCCGTGTTGTCCTTAGGTAGAACTGGCATAATTTATCCCTCACTTCTGACACCAAATTGTTACGAGCTGGGTATGGGATAAATTAATTACTACCGATGAAACAACTGAATAACTTTAATAATCACAAAACACTTCAAACTCAATCACAAGTACACTACTGATCACTATTCGCTTAGATATCGCACTCACTAGTTCACTTTGATTCGTCCCGTACTGTAGCCAAAATGATACTGCCTGCTCCCACAAACACGTCGACTATTTATACGACGACCGAACGTTTGAGAAAGATCCATAAGTTCCCAGAATCTTCTAGGCAATTCATACTAGGTCATTGTCCTTAGAGAAACTTCCACAACTTTTGTACACAGGAAAGAAATAGGTACTTTATGCCCTGGGCGTACGGTCGAAATTACAATGACAACTTCCTGATGTATTTTATAGGTAGTTTGCGAATTTGTACCTACATCATTCGATACATACCTACTACTACCTACCTACTTAGTTGTAGGTACCTACTATTAGAAGCTACTTGTATTGTAGGTATGGGTACGACGTAACAATATTTTTAAATGTTTTCTTTCATATTGTTTTTTTTTTTTTAAATAACATAATTAAGTGAGCAACTCAACACCCAGGTTGAAAAAGGTGAAGAACTTTCCCGAGCCATCGCTGCTGCGGTCGTTCGAGTGCATCCCGGAGTGCGGCATGGTCCCGCCCACCATGCGGCTGGTGGCCATCGAGTTCGAGTGCACGCCCACCACATCCATGAACCTGCTCAACGTGCCGGCCTACATCTGCTCGCTGCTCGACGGCAGTAAGAACCAGGTCGTCGTGGCTAAGTTCCCTGTCTGCGTTACCATTGCTTCGTTTTACAACACGTAAGAGCAACTCCTTTCTTCTTCGTGTTGCTGGCACGACAGTTTATTTTTGGCCTTAATCTTCGCCTCATCCACGACACCTATTCACTTGAATTACAATGCAATAATGTTTGTTTACTTACTGCGTCTTGTAAGTGACGGTGTTCTATCATAACATGAACAATATTTCTATCGCATTGTCGCTCATTTCGGGAAGGTCACTTAATCTAGTAATCTACAATCTGAGTAATGACTATCATGTATTTTGTTTTTCAAGGTTTACCTTATTCCCGTTGGGCGAATTGAATTTCCATATAATAGCAGTCGGTACTGGAATTATGAGGGAAGTTATTTTGAACAACACGAGCAAGTGCCCAGTAACCTACGAGATAGTGTTGCCGCCTGCCTACCAGGTGAAGCGCGACCCCACTCTCCCCCCTCCACCTCTGCCAAAAGAAAAAGTAACCAAGTACGTCGTAACTCGTTAATATTATTATATTCTTATTGTGGGGCATAATGGGAATAACACTATAATTACATCAAACTTTTGAGCCCACCTTCCCCTATTATGTTAATATAATAAAATCGGCCAAGTTCGAGTCGGACTCGTGCACGAAGTGTTCCGTACAGGTCGCGGCACGTAACTCTAGCGCTGACCGTTATTGCGCAGAAGTAAAAAATAAGAATGTCTTGGGGCGTGCGTTGCGCCGATTGGCTCTCCAGTCGTATAACATGCGCAGCTATCCCTTCCACGTTTCGTTCAGCGCTAGAGTTACGTGCCGCGACCTGTACCATTATCTATACAACATTAGACAAAACTGCAAAAACATCACGTTTGTTGTACGGGAGCCCCTCTTAATTATTTATTTTATTTTAATTGAATTAAAGTGAATATACAACTTAATATTCTGTGAATATTTCAAGAGACTACCTGTTGCCGTTATTAATATCGGGCAAATAACGGCAATAAAATCAAGTTTTTTGTATGGGAGCCCCCTTAATTATTTTTTTTTTTCTGTTTTTAGTATTTGCTGTTATAGCGGCAATCGAGCTATCACGGTTCATGTGATACAGCCTGGTGACAGACAGACGGACAGACAGACAGTGGAGTCTTGGTAATAAAGGGTCCCGTTTTTACCCTTTGGGTACGGAACCCTAAAAATAAGTAATTTTATTGAATTAACGTTCTACAGAATTAGAAACGCTCCGTTAAAATGCGGCAACTTCCTCATAATGAACGAAGACAACCTCCTTCCTCCTGGAACCAGCCGAACCATACTGATACAGTTCTTCGCGACGAGAGTGGACAAGTTTGAGGAAACCATTAACTTTATTATAAGTGACACGTGCCCTGCTGAGGCACAAGGAGTGCCACTCAAGCTGGTGGGCACGGGAGCTATGCCGACTTTGGACCTGTGGAATATTGAGACAACGTTTAGAGAACATTTGATTGTTAAAAATCTATCAGAATATAAAGTACCTGAGGTAACGTTTGCAACTCTCGTATAACAAGAACAACACAATTTAAAGCTCATTCATATTATGTCATTTTACAGTCAACAGCTAAACTAAAGGAGAATGGGCCTTGAAGTATCGGCATCGTCCCCAAGGTCCAATAGCCAAAAGATATTAATAATTGAAAAGAGATATCTCTTTTCAATTATTAATATCTTTTGGCTTTTTATATAAAAAGAAAAAAAAGAGAACGTTTGCTATTAACACGACTTTTCGCAAACAGCAGTCCGTTCGGAGTTATTGACCTGAATACGTGACTAGTTGGACACCTAAGTTAAGATTGTGTTGGTAACAAATTAAGGTTTTCTGGGTAACCAATATTAATAAGATATAAACCATTGGATAGAGCTTTTCAAGGAGAAGCTTTTCCAATAACGAGACTCGTCAATTCGTTCGAGTCTTGTTCAGAGTTTGACCTAAATGTGTGTCTAATTGGGCACCAAAGATATGATTCATCATATGATTCACTTGAATTCATAGTATATTGGAAAAAAAAATTACTGCTGTAGTTCTGAAAATGTTCCACATCTCAAAAACTGAATTTCAAATGTTATGCAAACCAATTTTCCTTTATGGTTTCTTTTCGTTCTATTTACATCTATTTTTTGTCGAAATTTCATCAACCTTGTTTAAGGGTTCCGTTTTTGTCGTTTGGCAACAAAGTTAGATATTGTATGTGTGTCTGACATTTTTCTTGTTTACAGTCATCGCCGCATTGTGTTTTTGCGGAGAATTCGGTGACGTTGCATTTTTTCTGCATAACAATCCATTCGAGTCACACAGGTTATATTGACCTTTATAACAATGGACTCGTTGCATGTGCACTCAGCATGAAACTTCACCATCAAGCTAACTCCAATCCAAAGATATTCTCTTTGGATAAGTTCAATACATTTATAGAACCTTTGTTACATAAGAATCTGGGAATTATTTTCAGTCCAGATGCGCTTCAGGTATGTGCGATTAAATCTAAAACAAATTTTGTATACTCTTAAAAAAATAAACATATAAATAAAATATGTTTATTTATATTATTTTTTATTATATTTACACCTTGCATAAAAGTAATACTTATCTATGATTGCATAGTCAAAGTCAAAGTCAGTCATTTATTTCAAAACAGTATACATTGTGTAGAAATCATTTTTTGTTTTATTACTTTTATGCAAGGTGTAAGCGGACCCTTGACGAAGCCGTCAACCAAGCATTCTATACATTAAACTTAAGGGCTGTATATCCCTCAAATGGCTTAGCATGATCCTCCGTTACGCCTAAAATACTGCAGCATTAATTTTTAAATAAATATATGGTAAAGTTGAGGATTAATGCTAGTTCCAATGTGTGACGAAAACACGTTTTCATAAACTTTTCTCGATGGAAAAAAAATCCAAAGTTACCTCCAAATCGAACAATGAACCACTGGTATTTAAAAAGTCCTTCGAATTAGATCATGAAACCTTGCATACTAACTGAACTAACTATAAAGCAGGTGTTATGTGTTTTATTTTTTTAGTCCAATGAATAGATTTTTTGTAAATCGCAAAAAACCACTCATTTCGCACTATTCTGCCGCATTGACTGACGTAACAACCGCTTTGTAGTGCAAACTGACTAGAACTTTATTCTAACAGTAAAAATAAACGAAAAAACGAAGTTTGAACCACCACAAATATAGTTGCTAATTTTAGGGTTAGAAGGGCCTTAAGGTAGAAGCGCCCCAGGTTAACTCGTGAAATTCAAATTTTCCAACGTTTTGTCCAATTAGCAGTTCAACGTATGTTGATTATAATAATAATAATAGGTAATATTCTTTATTTTTCGGACAACAGTGATCCATCGTGTTAGTAAGCAAAACAAAATAACTTATTTCTAGTGTTAGTAGCTGAGATACAATAGAGAAGACAGAGTAAATAGTATTGTGAAAAGGACATCCCCAGATTAATGTTCAGTGATTGTCCTTCTCACAAAACTTTTAATAATCGGAGAGTCAATACTCTCCGCTATAGTTTTTAGGATGCTGTTGCCACTCGCCCGTAACCTTGACAACAGCGACGCGGTTTTCTTACGAATGACGGCGTGGAAGCCGTCAGTTCGGTTTTGCGCAAACATAGCAGATGCGCTGCACCATCGCGGTAGCCCCAACAGCATCCTAAAAATATTATTATATTGTACGCGTAGGTCATCCAACGTTCTTTTAGTATAGTTGACCCAAAGATTCCCCGTGTAAAAACACTGGCAATATGCCTTAAACAGTGTTACTTTTACTAAACTGCTACAACGAGCGAATCTTCGGGCCAACATGTTACCTCGGACCGCCAGTGCCCTACGCTCTCTTTCAATATCAACATTGTCCTTAAGGTCGTCAGTGAGAAGATGCCCTAGATATTTAAATTTGAATTTGATTAAAATTTGATTTGCGACCGTAACAAATATAGCTTAACAGATTTATAATCATTAAATTCATTAATACAACCCTCTAAGTTCATTTAATCTGATTAATGACTTTTTCATGAAATTGTCAGTCAATGAAATTAAATTATTGAACTAAGAGGGTTGTATTGTGTTTTCAACCGACTTCCAAAAAAAGGAGGTTCTCAATTCGACTGTATTTTTTTTTTTTTTTTTTTTTTTTTTTTTGTGTTTGTTACCTCAGAACTTTGGACTGGGTGAACCGATTTTACCCTTTGGGAACATCTGATGCTGATCTTCGGAGATATACAATGGAACTCTTCAAAAATAGACGGCAAATCTGCCGTGATTGCTGAAATCGCTTGGATGTTTATTGTTTAAACAATATCATGACATAACATCACGCCTGTATACTCAGAAGGGGTACACAGATGTGTACAATACACCCAGATTTCGACAGTTAAGTGTGTTAAGTGTGTTAAGTTGGCGCGATCGTGTTCCGCGCGCGCCTCAAATGACGTAACATCATGCCTGTATCCTCTGAGAGGGTACGCAGATGTGTACAATACACCCAGATTTCGACAGTTAGGTATGTTAAGTTACCGCGCGCGCCTCAATGCGATGTCAGCAAAAAGGACTGTTCTAAAGAGATACTGCGGCCCTGGAACGCAAAGGGCTAAGAAGGAACATGGATGGGTTTTAGTCAGTAAAATTCTGACACTACCTTCCGCTCCGCTGAGAGCGGGAGGGGTAAATTGATGATTTCCCATCCGAAAAAAAAAAGTATGTGAAGTACCATAATTATATTGGGGATACGCCTATTACCATGACATGTGTTGTTAACAATTTGACAATAAATTCATGGCAAATATTTGTTTGGGGACAACTAAAAATGGAAAAATAAAAAACTTTTTAACAAAAAAAATAAAACCGACTTCAAAAACACAAAAAAGTGAAAAATAACTTTAGCTTCAGAAGTCGGTGACAAAAAAAGTAAATCAATCAAACAAAGGTCACCGACTTCTGAAGCTAAAGTTATTGTTCACTTTTTTGTGTTTTTGAAGTCGGTTTTATTAGTGTCACGTTCCCGACATATGAGCTATCAAAGTTGTTTATATTGATGCCAGCTAAATCGATTGATACAGGTTTTATGCGTGGCTAATCACATCTTTAGTTATGCTGAAGATGCCTTCAGTGACACGTGACACTTTACTACATTTTGTCACAAAACTTGGTTTGTATTGATGCCAGCTATCGATTCATGTAGGTTTTATGAGTGGCGGCTACTATGAAAATAAAATACATACAATGGCGGAAGTTAGGCCAGCCTATAAACAAAAATTTTTCAAGCCCTTTGAACTTCGAGGGCTATCCTGGCGAACTCTATGCAAAAATTATTGCTGGGGCAAGACTTTTTTTTTTGAGGAAAAAATCACTCATACGGTAGGAATCAATGTAACGCGCTCAAAACATTGTGCTGATGGATGTATTTAATCGTACAGTGGCAATGGAGGTATTTAAAATAAATTTTTTAACAATAAAATTTGTATTAAAAAAAACCTGCTAAAGAGTTGGAACAGTGGCTTCCAATATCTCCGTAACTAAATGGTTCCCAGGTAAGGTCCAGAATAAAAAAATATCACAATGGCGGGACAACAACTGCCTTTGGGCTTCGTTAAGGGTCTTTTTAACCGACTTCCAAAAAAGGAGGACGTTATGTATTCCACCAGCATTTTCATTTATGTATTTTACCAGCATTTTCATTTTTGTATTCCACCAGCATTTTTGTTATTTATATACAAATAATCAACCATGTTATTAGTAACGCCATCTATTGGTACTTTATAAGTAACCTGTAATGTTGTCTTTGTCTGTACTCTTTTAATTCTCTATGTACCATGTGTGTTAATAAAGTTAGTTCTGTTCAACTCACGAACCACGCTGTTTTTATTAGAGGTTATGTGCCCAGAAATAACGTTTGTTTCTCGCGAAAAGACTTGCAAGTTTGTGCCGATTAGTCCTCGCAGATTGAGAATACGTTGTGCTGTTGAACTGTGAACTGTGTCAGTAAAAATTGACTGTGTGATTGAAAAAATGTCGACGAACTATATCGTGAGTGTGCCGAAATTAAAAGGTCGTGAGAACTACTCTGAGTGGGCTTTCGCCGCGGAGAATTTTCTCGTTTTGGAAGGAACTTTTGATTACATCAAAGTTACAAAACCGGATGAAGCCGCAGCAGACACGAAAACCAAAGCGAAGTTGATCTTGACGATTGATCCGGGACTATATGTACACATAAAAGACTCGAAGACTACTAAAGAATTATGGGAGAAACTCAAGAATTTGTTTGACGACTCCGGCTTCACGAGGAGAATCAGTCTATTGAGAACTCTCATATCAATACGTCTAGAAAATTGTACATGCATGACTTCGTATGTCACACAAATCATAGATACAAGTCAAAAGTTAAGCGGATCGGGTTTCCAAATTAACGATGAGTGGGTTGGATCGCTACTTCTAGCAGGATTATCTGAAAAATACTCGCCCATGATAATGGCGATCGAACATTCCGGCATTGCAATAACAGCGGACGCCATTAAAACCAAGTTGATGGATTTGGAGGAAGACAGTGGCGACGCGAGCGGAGCGTTTGCGAGTTTCCGGAAACATAGTAAGAGTGGCAACACTTCCGGAACCAAAGACAATCGGAATACGTCAAACTCAAATGTGTCAAAGTCAAAACCGAAGGTTATAAAATGTTATAAATGTAAACCACTGACGTATAAATCATATGGACTTGAAATGTTTGACTATAGAAAATACAGATATACAAATATGAGGCATATCGACACCGAAATCATAAAAATACTGTTATCTCTTTTTAACTTTTAGAATTTTGCATAAGTGAAAAAGGATAACAGTGTTTTTGACAGTTACTATAATAGCAAACCTTCATTCCTAGCGTCTTTGAAATACCTATTTGCGGCCAGGCCGCCATTTTATTTTCCCGCTGTTTGGCTATTGCTATCTTTTTCTCTCTAATAAAACGGGAAAGAGACGGACGTAAATTAGAGCTGTCACATTTAATTGAACTAATATTGTCGATGTCGACTAAAAACACGATGAAGCGCAAGGCATAAACACATACACTGCCCTTTTAGTAAAAAATGTCGATTCTCTAATTTTAGATTAGTTACTGAACCAGAGAATCGGCAGCAATATCATCCAAACTAAACATGCAAAATGTTAGCTTAATCAAAAACCGGGAAGTCGGTGAAAAATAACTTTTAAGATTTGCTTACATAGTTATTTTGTTAGTTCTATACAAGTGAAGCTAAGAAAAGTGTGATAAAAATACTTACCCGTTGATATTGGACCGTGACAACGTGAAAACATTCTCACAATCTTTTATCTAACATCGATTGTAGAGAAATATCGATATGGGCTACCCTATTAGCCGCCATTTTATTTTCCCTCTTTAATGTAGGTATGTCCACGTTTTTCTTGTAGGTATGCCAAGTCCATAGGATTTATACGTCAGTGATGTAAACAGACAGGACATTACCGCAATCAGTGCACCATTATTGACAAAGATTCAGTGAATAACAAGTCTAGTGAACGCAAACAAAGCAACGCGTTTAGTGCCGTGTTTTTAAATGGCAGTTTCTCAAAAAATGATTGGTTTATAGACTCTGGTGCAAGCGCTCATATAACCGCCAATGAACATTGGATAAGAAATGCTTCTGTAAATCATCCAATCAAAGAGATTGTTGTAGCGAATCAGGAAAAGGTGTCGGTTAAATGTTGTGGTGATGTGTCGATAACGACATTGACAGATAACTGCGAGTATGACATAGTTGTTGAAGGAGTATTGTGTGTACCAAGTTTGACCACTAATCTGATTTCCGTCAGTCAACTGATCGCAAAAGGCAACAGAGTACAATTCACCAACAGTGGCTGTAAAGTTTTTAATAAAACTGGTGAATTAGTTGGTATAGCTTCGTTGCTGAATGGTGTTTACAAACTAAGACAGCCTGAAGTTTTGATGGCTGCAGCAGTGAACTCAGGTGATATTTGGCATCGCAGACTTGGGCATGTCAACAGCAACTACCTAAACAGAATGCAGGATGCCGTGGAAGGTTTCACACTAGACAGAAAGACAGATGTTTCAAAGTCGTCGTGTACAGTGTGCTGCGAGGGTAAGCAGAGTCGTTTACCCTTTCCACAGAATGGCAATAGAAGTAAAGAACTTCTGCATACTATACATACAGATGTATGTGGTCCATTCAGCAATGTTTCGATTGGTGGTTCCAGATATTTCATTTTATTTGTGGATGATTACAGCCGCATGATCTATATTAATTTTATGAAGTACAAAAGTGAAGCTTTTAGTTATTTTAAAAGATACAAAGCACTTGTAGAAAACCAGCTTAACAAGAAAATAAAGATCCTTCGAAGCGATAATGGGAAAGAATTCTGCAACAAAGAATTTGATGATTATCTCAGGAACTCAGGGATAATTCATCAGAGAAGCAACCCATACACGCCTGAGCAGAACGGTTTGGCTGAACGTTTCAACCGTACTGTGGTGGAAAAGGCTAGATGTATGCTTTTCGATGCAGATCTTGAAGGAAAGTTTTGGGCTGAAGCAACTAACACTGCAGTCTACTTACAAAATAGGACTGTAGCGTCAGCTCTTAATGGAAAGACTCCTTTCGAGATGTGGACAGGTGCAAAGCCAGACATCAGTCATCTTAGAGTCTTTGGGAGTGCAGTGATGATACATATACCCAAAGAGAAGAGGCTCAAATGGAACAAAAAGGCTGAGAGAGGCATTTTAGTTGGTTATTCAAATGATGTGAAAGGGTATCGTGTCTATAATCCAAAAACCAAGGACGTTACTACCAGCCGTGATGTAATCATAATGGAAAAACCACGTGCAGAGGAAAATGTTGTTCAGATTGAGGAAAAACCAACAGATTCTACCGAGGAGCATGAGGATTCAGTGGGGGATTTGTCCATGTCAGATGACACTGGGAGTGAAGATACCCATGATAACGACGAGACATATGTACCAGATGAAGACTCTTCTGCCAGCAGTGTGGAAAGTGTTGTGTGTGTTAATAAGCAAGATAGTTTCCGTAGACAAAGAAAACAACCCGATAGATATGGTTTTTCTAATGCTTGCATGAGTGGTAGTGTAGACAATACTGGTGAACTTTCAATTGAGGAAGCTCTCAAAGGGCCTGAAAAAAAACAATGGTTAGAGGCAGTGCGCGATGAATTACAGTGCTTTAATGACAATAATGCGTGGGAAATTGTAAATGTGCCTAAGGATAAAACCATAGTTCAATGTAAATGGGTTTTACGAAAGAAGTATGACAGTGAAAACAAAGTAAGGTATCGTGCCAGACTAGTTGCCAAAGGTTTCTCTCAGAAATATGGTGTCGATTACACAGAAACATTCTCACCTGTGGTTAGACACACAACCCTACGGCTATTGTTTTCACTGTCAGTACAGCTGGGACTTGATGTGACGCATCTAGATGTGAAAACCGCATTCCTTAATGGTGACTTAGAGGAAACCATCTACATGCAGAAGCCAGACTGTTATGAGGATTCTGGTGACTCTAACAAAGTGTTAAAACTTAAAAAGGCCATTTATGGCCTGAAGCAGGCCTCTAGAGCCTGGAATAAGAAGGTTGATAGTTGTTTGCTTAAAAATGGTTATTTTAAATCTAAGTTGGAACCTTGTATGTACACAAAAAATGTTGGCAATTACAAGACTATTGTGACTATATATGTAGATGATTTTTTCATATTTTCAAATTGTAAGAATGAAAGTGAACATCTCAAGAAAGTATTGTCAGGCCAATTTAAAATCAAGGACTTAGGTCAAGTCAAACAATGTTTAGGAATGAATGTTAGGTTTGATAAACAAGAGAAGTCTGTAACTTTGAGCCAAGAAAATTATATTAATGTTTTGTTACAAAAGTTTCACATGACTGACTGTAAAACTGTTGATACTCCAATGGAGCCCAAATTAAATGTCAACATTGATCAGAATATGAATGATCAAGTACCTTATCAGCAGCTCATAGGGAGCTTGATGTACCTATCTGTTTTGACTAGGCCAGATATAACATTTGCTGTGAGCTACCTAAGCCAGTTTAATAATTGTCACACAGATGAACACTGGGGGTATGCCAAGAGGGTTTTGAAATATTTAAAAAGAACTATAAACTTTGGTATAAAATATTGTGAAAATGGAAATTCAGAAATAAAAGGTTTTGTTGATGCCGATTGGGCTAATAATAGTTTAGATAGACGGTCTTATACCGGATTTTGTTTTGTGCTTGCTAATGGGATAATATCTTGGGAATGCAAGAAGCAAAAAACTGTTGCTCTGTCGAGCTGTGAAGCAGAGTACATGGCTATATCAGAAGCCTGCAAAGAAGCCATTTATTTAAGAGCTTTGCAATTCGAAATCACAAATAAAATGTACACCTTGAGTTTGTTCAATGACAATCAGAGTGCACAGAGACTGTCGACAAATCCAGTGTTTCATAAGAAATCCAAACATATTGATGTTAAATACCATTTTACTAGAGAGTGTATTTCTAATAATATAGTAATATTAAGGTATTTACCGACAGCCAATATGCCGGCTGATTTGCTGACAAAAGGTTTGTGTTCCAAAAAGCATTATACCTTTATGGATTTATTGGGAATATCGTTGATATAAATTCAGATATTTTTTAAACCAGACTTATTGTGATTATTTGATATAGTGGGGGTGTTATTTATATACAAATAATCAACCATGTTATTAGTAACGCCATCTATTGGTACTTTATAAGTAACCTGTAATGTTGTCTTTGTCTGTACTCTTTTAATTCTCTATGTACCATGTGTGTTAATAAAGTTAGTTCTGTTCAACTCACGAACCACGCTGTTTTTATTAGAATTTTCATTTTTGTATTCCACCAGCATTTTCATTTTTGTATTCCACCAGCATTTTCATTTATGTATTTCACCAGCATTTTCATTTTTGCATTCCACCAGCATTTTTATTTTTGTATTCCACCAGCATTTTCATTTTTGTGTTCCACCAGCATTTTCATTTTTGTATTCCACCAGCATTTTCATTTATGTATTTCACCAGCATTTTCATTTTTGTATTCCACCAGCATTTTCATTTATGTACCTACTCCATTTTTCTGTGATTACTAGTGTGATTTTCGTTATTAGGTTTTCAATGGTAGAAGAACCTTGCGCGGTGGATGTGGTGGACTCGTATACTAATGAGTTATCTTACTTTCGAAAGTCGGTGGCAATAAAGTCAATGAAACAAAGTCAATCGAACGTCTTCAGAAAGCATTTTTTTACTGTTTCTTTGGAATTCAAGTTTTTTTTTGCAAATTGAGTTATTAATTATTTTTACAAAGGAGACTTCGAAGCTTGACCTTTATTTGATTGATTTGGTGTTTTTATCACCGGCTTCTGAAGCGAAAGTTATTTTTCACTTTTTTTGAAGTCTGTTTTATATTTTGCAAAAAAGTTTTTAAACATGAATTACTTACTGAGAAATTTGAAAAAAAAAGAAAGATTTTCCCTACACTTTGCCGAGGTTTACTAACATAAATGTATGGAGTTGCTGATTTATTTTCGCGTTTTTAGGGTTTGGTTTCTTCCAGAGTAAAAGTTGTTCATATTCATGTTTTTACACTGTTCATTTAACCAAATAACCTGAATACTTGATTAATTGCGTTATTAAATTCAGGAATATCGAGCGGTGTTGGAAATAAAATTAAAATTACTAGACAACCAAGAACAGTCATTCAAGATATGTCTAATAGGCGAAGGTGTTATTCCTAGAATAGAATTGGTATCGCCTCCGGTGAAACAGCTACGGACTGCCGTGCTCCGGTTTGAAGTAACATGTCTGGGTTCTATCAACAGCAAACCTATCAGTTTTAAGAACATATGTTCTGTGAACAGTGTAGTCGCAATAGATATTATACAGTCAGACAATGAAATAAGACCTATATTCTGGTTGGCGCAGGAAAAAGAAGTGGTTCAAGATGGCAATAATGGTAACAGAAATACATGGAATATTAAATTTTAAACTATCCTTTTTTTTTCAATAGCCTTGAATGTCCCACTGCGGGGCAATAAGGCCTCCCCCATATTCTTCCAGGGGCCCAAGTCTGCTATTTTTATAAATTCATCATTCCAACACGATCCCATTGTCATTTTACTAAAAGTTCGTAATCAGCTAAATTCATAATGGTCGATCATTGGTCGGTCAATGGTCGCATAATGTGAAAGAATTGTGTTATAATGACATTGCCGTATTGCCATTATTATAAAACCCGTTATTACACATGGTTTTCGAAATCTACTACTAAATTTGAACATATTTTCATGCCAGATTTCTTTTATATAGTACTAACTGTTGCCCGCGGCTTCGCCCGCGTAAAGTTCGGTAACTGTCCCACTGAATCATACTAAAGGGATAAATAGTGTCCTACATGTGAATCCAGGTTATAAACTATCGATGTGCCAAATTTCATAATCATCACAACCACCATCACTGTCACAACCACCATTATTATCACAATCACCATCACTATCAAAACCAACATCAATATCACAATCATTATCACAATCACCATCACTATTTCAGTCACCATCACCATCACAAACACCAACACAATCACCATCACAATCACAGTCACCATCAATATCACCATCATTATCACAATCACCATCACAATCACCATCACAATCACCATCACAATCACCATCACAATCACCATCATAATCACCATCACAATCACCATCACCATCACAATCACTATCAAAATCACCATCACAATCACAATCACCATAACAATCACCATCATCGTTATCTCAATCATTATCACAATCGCCATCACAATCGCCATCACAATCACCATCACAATCACCATCATCACAATCATTCACTATCACAATCACACTATCACAATCACCATCACCATCACAATCACCATCACAATCACCATCACAATCACCATCACAATCACCATCACAATCACCATCACAATCACCATCACAATCACCATCATAATCACCATCACAATCACAATCACCATAACAATCACCATCATCGTTATCTCAATCATTATCACAATCGCCATCACAATCGCCATCACAATCACCATCACAATCACCATCATCACAATCATTCACTATCACAATCACACTATCACAATCACCATCACCATCACAATCACCATCACAATCACCATCACAATCACCATCACAATCACCATCACAATCACCATCACAATCACCATCACAATCACCATCATAATCACCATCACAATCACCATCACCATCACAATCACTATCAAAATCACCATCACAATCACAATCACCATAACAATCACCATCATCGTTATCTCAATCATTATCACAATCGCCATCACAATCGCCATCACAATCACCATCACAATCACCATCATCACAATCATTCACTATCACAATCACACTATCACAATCACCATCACCATCACAATCACCATCACAATCACCATCACAATCACCATCACGATCACCATCACGATCACCATCACGATCACCATCACAATCACCATCAATGTTGAATGATCACAACCGTTTCAAGGTTCCATCTATCTCTATACCAAAATTCATTTAGTAGGGATATACGATACACAACTGCACTCTGCGTTTCCACCCGTATAATTCCGGGATCGGGATCGGGATCTGGATAAAAAGTACCCTATGTCCTTTCCCAAGGTTCCATCTATCTCTATACCAAAATTCATCAAAATCGGTTCAGCGGTTTAGGCGTGAAAAGGTAACAGACAGACAGACAGACAGACAGACAGAGTTACTTTCGCATTTATAATATTATAGTAGGGATACTTTTACACATAATTGTCATTATGTAGGTACGAGATTACCATTCTATGTCATTTCTTTCAATGGAGTGTCAGTGGTTGACCATTGGAAAGTCATAATGACGCCATTATATTAGTAGATTACCAAACTTGTCAAAATCAACAATTATGAAATCAATGATAGACTATTTTGACACTATTGTAATAGCAGACTTGAGGCCCTGGTACTCTCGATCTCCCGCGAGGCGGCGAGCCTCCTTGCCGGATTGCCGCCATGGTCCTCGCGCGCTCACATGAATGGCGTGCGGAGGCGCTACGCCCGGCACCCGGGCGTCGGGGGCCACCACGTGGCCCCCGGCCACCGTAGGCGCGGGCCTGTGGACGGTGGGCTATGGGCTAGCTCGCCGTCCGTCCGTCTCATGACGGCAGGCCATGTCGACGGCGCGTTCGTGTTCCACGCGCGCCTCAAAGAGAGTCAGCAAAAACGAAGGGGTCCGTAAGGACCGATGCCTGCCGGGGTTGCGGGACTGTTCGAAATACCGTGGCCCCGGAACACAAAGGGCGATGAAGGAACATGGACGGGTTTTAGTCAGTATATGTCTGACGCTCCTGCTCCGCCCAGAGCGGGAGGAGTCATTTGATGATTTTCCATGCGAAAAAAAAAATAGTCCCTGGTACTCTTCTCCTGCACCACCTCGAACCAGCCTTCGTGATGCGCGTCTAAATTACTATCGCTACCTTTTCTAGGCCGGCTCTGTAACTATGCTTCATTATGCAAATTAATTAAATGTTTTAAATAACCGTTTTTTTCAGCTGAAACCAATTTAAAAATGAAAGTTACTCTGAAACCAGGTGAAATATTGACATTAAATGTTTATTTCAATCCAATAACGAAGGGCCGAACTAGGTGTGAAGTAAATATCACAATTGTAAAGAACCCTTACGAATATTTTACCGTAAGTAAAATATTATGGCTAGTATTTAACTGTAAATCATAAAATTCTTCCGTTTTTAAGTTAAAATATCCTAAATGCTAATAAAAAATACTGATTGCACCTCAAAATGTTATAGGATATATAGGTAATAATAAGTAAAAGGTAGGCAACAATTTGAGTGAGTGGCGCAACGCTAATAATTGAAAACCAAGTTTCTATTGTTTTCTTTCTGTTACATTCCTAAACTTTCCCGAGTAGATTGTATCATAAGGGAGCAAAATAATATTTTTACACGTAGCGAGGGATTCAAAGTACCTCGCCCGAGCCAAAATATATTTTGCGCCCGAGCTCTACTTTTCATCACCCACTATGAGAAAATAAAAGGCACCTCATATTTTATTCACTGTCACTTGAAGAACTCATTTTTCAAAACAAAGCCATAAATCTCTAACAATTCGTAAAAATTTACGAAAACGCGGGCTGTAGTTCGGAGCAAAATAATATTTTTACGCGTAGCGAGGGATTCAAAGTACCTCGCCCGAGCCAAGATATATTTTGCGCCCGAGCTCTACTTTTCATCACCCACTATGAGAAAATAAAAGGCACCTCATATTTTATTCACTGTCACTTGAAGAACTCATTTTTCAAAACAAAACCATCTCTAACAATTCGTAAAAATTTACGAAAACGCGGGCTGTAGTTCGCGCGTTTTTAATTTGATTTTTTTTTTATTCAGCCGGCGGCGCCGGCGGCGCGACTATATGGGCCGTCGTACCAGCTGCCAGCTGGCTGGTACGACGGCCCATATAGTCGCGCCGCCGTCTTTATTCAAACAATATTTGCTTTCGATTTCTTTGGCGCTGAACACTAAGATGTTCCAAAATCAAAAAGTGCGCGGCAATAGTACATTTTGATACAAGTGGAGAAAGTTTGTTATTGCAATCGAGGCGGAATTATAACGCTCGAGCCGTAGGCGAGGGTGTTTTTGAGCCGAGAATTGCAATAACAAATGTCCACGTGTATCAAACGACGTTTTTCAATACACTTTTGAAGAGATAAAATAAAATAACGAATAATATTTTTGTCACGAACTATGAAACTATGATTTAAATTTTCTTTTTTTTTTCGCGCTTTGGTCTCGCCAGGTTGAAAGAGAGGCAGTGGTATGAAGCCGTTAAACAGCCTAATAT
Organism: Xestia xanthographa; assembly: GCA_905147715.2. NCBI lineage: Eukaryota > Metazoa > Arthropoda > Insecta > Lepidoptera > Noctuidae > Xestia > Xestia xanthographa. Next base: position 10,467,965 of record LR990655.1, read on the forward strand.
AAAAAATAGATTTATTTTATATTTTTGAATTCAGAACACAAATAAATGTTAATTTGTGTATAAAAGTAACTATTAGTTTTAAATAATCATGTTTATCTATGATATTCTATTTATTAACACAGTTGGAATATTCAAAAACATTTATGCCGTAAAGACGCGTAGAGCTTTGCAAAAAAAAAAAACAGTCACCTCAGACTATAGGCATTGAAGCAATTTGGATTAGGTTAGTTATCTGTGGCAATTTTCATTCCCGCACACGTGCGGGAAAGTGGAAAAAATCGCACGTGTGTGAAATACATGCCATGTTGTACCTAATCGTAGTGCGTTAAGGACCAGTTTTCGAGGAAGTGTATTGAAAAGATAATTGCGGCGCACTTATAAAGAGGAGTAAAAACTCATTACTGCCCGCTAAAAGTTTCCTATAGAAAACAACAACTTAGGGTGTACTTAAAGCCGAACCAAGTCGTCCTTTTCGAATAGATGGGATGAAAAACGAATTGCGTTATAGATAGAAAATATTACCTTCTTTAGTTTATGTTAGCCTAGTACTTTTTCTAAGGCAACTTATCAATTTGTTTGAATATCTTTAACAAGAATGCTCCATACCTGCGAAAACACGGAAAATCTAACTAGATCGCAATTTGTGTTAGGTTAGGATAGGAACGAAACGTCGGGTCAGGTTAGGACGAGGGTTACGTTCGGAACAATTTTTTTTTCAAGTTCCTAACCTAACCCGCGACCGGGTTAGGATTTCGGGCCAGGGTTCGGAAAAAACCGAATTGACTCGGGGGTCACAAGTCCCGAGCTGGCTTTGCATCCTATGTTGTCCTTACCGCAAAGCTTTTTTTACGATAAAAACATGTTGCAAAAGCATGTTTCTAGTAAATTTGCTGTGCAATCAGTATATTTGATATGAAAAAAATATTTCATTGATATAAATAAATTAACTATTTAGGTGATAAGTTTTTTGATGTGCATTTAATTTTATAATTAAGTCGAATATTATTCGATACGCTTTGAATAAGATATTGGTCACTTTCATGTTTTGTAGATAGTGATATCTATCGTTATTTTAAATTCCTTTTATTTTAACAAAGTGTTCGTAGTTTCATAATTATTATTGTTTTTTTAGGTATTGTGTAAAGGAGAAGCATTTATGGAAGATGTCATATTAATGAATCTAAAAATGCTACCCATGGATATGGACCTCGAAGTGTTTAGAACAGCTCAAGAAGAGTGAGATTTCTTTAAAAATGATATTATATTTAAGGGTGTGGTACAGAGCATCAAACCGAACAGCTTCCTTATTTGAACCAACATCGTAAACTAATTGCAAAAAACGACCCATGTGAATCTTTAATATCTATCGACCAAAATACATATATGGGACAGCTAATTTATTTCTCGCGATTACTACGTATATACGTATATTGGTCCCATTCATAAACTTGTGCAGTTTAAAGGTCGTAGCACACGTATCAACTCGGAAACTGGAACGGCGAGGCGGTAACGATCCCTTCGTTACCACCTCGCCGCCGTTCCAGTTGGCGTCAAACAGGCATCCACGTAACGTAAGCGGATCAGAACCTCCGGCACGTCGCGTCGACTCGGCTACAGCTAGGCACGACGCCGCGCTTACGGCTCGCCGACCGCTGGTTGACGGCTAAGCGGCACTAGTTCAATCATTTTTAATCCGAACATTAAGTGTACAACGAAGAGACGTAAGCTAGGGTACGGAGAGCCGTAAGCTAGGGTACGGAGAACCGTAAGCGCGGGAACTACAAGTCGACCACGCACAGCACCGCGGTTCGTGAGCTTGTCCCGAGGTAAGGCGATAGCGTTACGATTCCGATTAGTATGCGTTGCAGTAGGGAGTTTCATACAAATAATACTGAACGGCTCGAGTTGATACGATGACGATCTCTTTCCGAGTTGATACGTGTGATACAACATTAAGAAACAGCGTGTGCTGACTAATGCACAGGGCTCTGTTTCTCGCTCAGCAAATGACGGTACTGAGCGACGTAAAAGGATAGGAATATGGAAAAATGCAAACGATTCCATTGCTGCTAGATGAGGTGCAACCCTAATAGTCTGAATCACACCTTTAAAAATGACTACACCTTTCTGATACACGGTGTATATAATGTGTGTGTGAAGCACTACCTATGTTCTAGTTTTAAAACTTTTTGTATTTTTTTTTTTGGACATCCTTTTTGTAAACATCTTGATGCTTTTTAAATTGCAAACAGGTCCATGTATTCTACGTCAGAAAAAAGTAAAAGTAAAACCTCTAGTGAAAGGAGAAAATCAAAATTAGAACCCAAGAAGTCTAAACGGACGTCCGCTAGTTCAGTTCGTGAATCCTCAAGTGCAGAAAACTCTCTCCTAAAATACGTACTAGATTTTGGTAAAGTGCTGTTTTTCTATACGTACATCACATGTGACTAATAGAATGATGAATATAAATATTGATGGATGAAGAGGGAGAGAAAGACCAAAGAAATGATGGATGAGTTGTGTGAGGAATGATATATACATCTACATTAATAATATTGTAAAGAGGAAAGATTTGTATTTTTGTGTGTGTGTTTGTAATGAATAAACTCAAAAACTACTGCGCCGATTTCAATTCTTTCACCATTAGAAAGCTACATTCACCCTGAGTAACGTAAGCTACTGTTGTTCTTCATACCCCCAAACATTGAAGTATCTATCCAAAATTTGCAGTTTGCAGCAAAGAAATGCAATTACACAAACAAATAAATGATACATACCTATACGTATTTTTAATTCCAGGTGGTTGTGAACTAAGCTCCTTACAAAGAAGGTCAGTTATAATGGTCAATAATTCTGAAAAAGTTTACAAGTTCACCTGGGCCGAAGCACACTGTTTGGTCATAAAACCGTCCATGGGTTATATTTCCCCAGGTGAAGAGAAGGATCTAGAAATTATGTTCTTTTCTGCTCAACCTATTAACCTACATAAGGTATTAATAGTGATTTATTTTTATTTTCTACTAGCTGATGCCCGCGGCTTTGCCCGCCCGCAAATTATATACTAAAACCTTCGTCTTGAATCACTCTATCTATTAAAAAACCCCGCATCAAAATCCGTTGCGGAGTTTTAAAGATCTAAGCATACATAGGGACAGACACGGCGGGCAACTTTGTTTAATATGTAGTGGTAGTGAAACTTTATTCAATTCATATTCGTATTACCACAATACGTGCTAAAACCAAAATCACTGATGTGGGTAATAAGACTGTGGGATTGGGTGGGCCAAGTCTGTAGAATGAAGCAGGACCAATGGGCTAGAGACGTCAGGCATTTGTGTGCCAGTAAAAGGACTTTGTCTTCGAGGGAAACCTAGGAAACGCTGGCGTGAAGACCTAGAGGCATTTTTCAGAGATTGGCCACACAAACCCGCATGAAGAGAAGAGTGGAAGGCTATGGGGGAGGCCTTTGCCTAGCAGTAGGACATTAGAGGCTAACTAAAAAAAAAAACGTTATTGCTGACGATTTCAATTAATTCTTGTTTTTTTTTGCAGGAGTTCTTATTTTGTACGTTAATGGCAATTAGTGACGATGCCCTCACACTGGATGTGAAAGGAACCACTTGGGATAAACGTCAAACAATTACCCTTTTTGATCATAATACGTATGTTAATTATATTAATAGCATACAACAAAGCTGTGTGTCGTTGTGCTTTGTTCCCCAAGTTACAGCTATCCCGCCCATATTTTTCTTTTTGGATGTGTTAGGCTCAAAAATCAAAAAGCCAACCAAATCGCGTTGTGGCATTTTCAAAACGTTCACAGCGAAATTTGCGTCGTGGCTCTTTTAAAAAGTTCTGAGCATTTTCCAAACAACCACGACCTAGCTCAAATAGGTAATCCATGATAGCGGATGTAAAAAAAGACATATTTTCGTCATAGGAGTAGTCGTTTTCAGGGGCGCTGATAAAAATGTTGAGGGTGTAATGAAAAGCCATGATGGCGGATGTGAAAATTCTCACTCGCTTCGTGGTCTTTTTGTGTTTGCCAAAACGCATTGTGGTCGTTTTAAAATCGCCACAACGCGTTGTGGTCGATTTTCACATTTTGTATTTTTTCTACTCGTAGCTACAAAATAACAGCTGCTTGGTTTGAAACAGGTGAAGCCGAGCTTGTCTATGTGGATGGGTGACCACCCAGTTCATGCCTCGAAAAGCACGTTTAAACCGTTGGTCCCGTGGTGTCATTTGAAATCTTTGTCAGCCGTTTCAAGTAGTTAGTGGTCCAAAAGTCAGACAACCAGTATTACTAGGGGGTATCATATTTTTTGTTGTGAAAAGGCTAGGTAATATTATGTTTTCAGGGATTTGAGTCTTAATCAAAGATGCCAAACTCTTATTGATGACCAAACCATTACACCGGCAGAGACTTTCCTAAGAAAAATAAACATGATTATAGTTTATTCAGCACAAACTGAATATACAAGATACGTGTGTAAGTTGCCAGAGAATAAACATTTACGTGACACGTTTATTTATCAGGTAAAATATTCGTCTTTTTAACAATTAGTACAACTTTTATTTTAAGTAGGTGTTCTAATCTCAACGACTTTCATTTCAATATTCAGACGAAAAATTTCGACTTCACCGTGGAAAATAATGGTCGTGTTCCGATGAAAATAACTTGGAGTTTTCAAATTGACGATGAATTTCCAGCCAGAATAGACAAACACGAATTTAAAGAATTAAAGGTTTATTTGTGTTCTTTATATTCTTTGTTATATATTATAGTGAAACGATATTTTAAGAAACTAGGTTTTTCTTACGACATAAGACCTTCAATAAAAACTTCGTTATCACAAGGTAAAATAAGCTACAAGGATCTGAGGCCCTACCACGACGCGGGCCTGGTGGACGGTGGGCTATGGGCTAGCTCGCCGTCCGTCTCATGACGACAGGCCGTGTCGACGGCGTAGGAGTGTTCCACGCGCGCCTCAAAGAGAGTCAGCAATAGAAAGGGGTCCGCAAGGGCCGATGCCTGCCGGGCTTGCGGCCGCGGGATAGTTCGAAAGAGATACCGTGGCCCCGGAACATAAAGGGCGATGAAGGAACATGGATGGGTTTTAGTCAGTAAAAGTCTGACACTCCCTCCTGCTCCGCCCAGAGCGGGAGGAGTCATTTGATGATTTCCCATACGAAAAAAAAAAAATGGCCCTACCACGAGCGCCCGGTGTTAACGTAAACTATATGGTCTATATGAGGTCGCTCGGTGCTCTTCTGATCCTTTTATAATTTTGTTCCTGATTAATTAGTTAGAGTGAATTAATAAGTTGACTTTCTAAGTGTATTTCTTTGTATTCATTAAACATTAGTTAAATGACAAGTTTGTTTACTGTAAAAGCCTTAAGATACGTCGAATTTTTGATCGAAATTACAATTAAATACATTATATCAATCAATGGCATTTTAGTTAAATTGTATGTAACAAGTACAATCAGTTATCACTGCAGATTGAATTGGGGTCATTGATCCGAAACGTATTTATGAATTTGGAAAAAAGCAAAGAGAAAAAAGAGAAAAGCATAAGAGACGCTTATTGAATCCACTTACTCGAACAATTTGCAATTGCAGTTTTGACAATAAATTAATTTACTGTCAAAAATGCAATTGCAAATTTTAAAATGCCCAATTCTCAAAACGACTAATTATCAAAATGGCAAATTCTCATCTGTGATAACTCTGAATATTAAATCATTATCTATTAACCATATTCATCATTAATACGCATCATACATAGCCTTTCTCGTTTATCCAGACCTTATTCTACCCTTAATCAGGGTCGTCTTTACCGAGTGTGCAGGGTGTGCGTTGCACACGGGCGCAGCGGTCCTAGGGGGCGCCGAGCGCGGCTCGCTACGGAGGGACACGGGGCGCCTTCCCAAAAATGTTTTTACCCGTGTTCAGTGGGCCTCGGTTGCAGTGAGCTTCCCTTCCCTGTCAAATGTTTCCAATGGGGAAGAAAACTGTCAAATAGTTCCACGTAGATGGCGCTGACTGTTTGTTACAAACAAACTGTCAAACTCCATAGAAATTTAACAATATCTTATTATTTTGTGACTTTTTTCAATATTAGGGGTCATTGTGTAGCCTTTGGATGCAAAGAAATAGGCGTTGTCACATTTCCAAGAAATTTGCGCATGAAGAGAAAACGGGAAAAGGCACTGAAGCTAAAAAAAAACAATACAAGTAATTATTCGAGGTTATGTGGGAAACATTTCAACGAAACAGACTACGAGACCGCTTCAGGACTGTTACAAACACTGTCGAAGTTGAAATTTCTGTCGTAAGCTTCCAACCTGTGAATAAAAAATGGGTTCTTTTCAAATAACCTTACATTTTGTTACATGTAACTAATGATGTATCGTACCTTTGTTTATTTATCATTAGATCATTAAAAAGCAAAAATATAGTGAGTAAAGTTTATTTTACAACTTTTAGAACCATAATATTGCCTAAAAAACAGCTAAAAGTCGATAAAATGTTAAATATAATGTACTTATCGACAAGCACCGCTTTCTATCCTTGTTGCATTGCTCTTTATTTTTTCAATTTCTCCTTCAACTGGGTGATACGCCAGGTAGCATACATTATGCAGCAACACATATTGAGTAAAAAAAACACGCAAATACTTAAAAAATCGTCCACTCAATGCATACGTTTATATCAAAAACTTTTGACAGGTAACAAACTATCAGCGCCATCTTGCGGTGAAATTTCCGGGAAACAACCCCATTGATATTGAACTTTGTATGTCTATATGAGGTCGTAATTAGAATGAAGAAATTTCAAAATTTGGACATTGATGATGTAACATGGGTAGGTTTTGGCTTGTTAGGGTAAACACCAGAACACTGTATAATTCTAAATACAGTCAACAAACAACACATCATGGTATCCAAAACCGACAAATTTTTTCTTCATCTCCAAACAATAGAGTTTATTATCCATTGGGGAAATTTGACAGGTTACTTGTACTTTGTACCCATTCCATTTTGACCGCGCGCTTACTAGGGGGCGCTAGGGTAATGTTTGCACACGGGCGCTACATGGGCTAGAGACGCCTCTGCCCTTAATGAAGCCAAGCTTTATGGGCTTTTAGGGTTTTGTTACACCCTGTATTTTAAAGTAAACTAATTAAAAAAAATCATTACAACAAAAAAAACATGGGGGTCTTCTTAGGGACGACCTCAAGACTTTTCACGAAAAAGTCCAATGCCTACTAAGCCGGAATAAGGTCTGGTCAGTCATTTTGACAATTGGGCATTTTAAGAATTAGTCCTTTTGCAAATTGGGTATATTAAGAATTAGTCGTTTTGCGAATTGGCCATTTTAAGAATTAGGCATTTTGCGCCTAAACCATTTTTACAAATGATTATGTCGTGAAATTTTCAGGAAAAACCAGAAGACCTGTCTCTTGACCTGGACCCAAATAATGCGAACACAGGTTCAATAACAAACGGAAATGACCCCATGCCTGAACTTCCAGTTGGAAAAGGTAAATGTAGTTGAAAAAAATCATAAACTAATAAACACTGATGAAACGCAAAAAAATATATTGTTAAAAACGTTGTTAAATGATTAATTTAAAAGGGCTTGGAAGATTTTTGTACGAAGCGTGGCCGGATAAAGTTCCGCCATTTTGATTATTATTTTCAAAGTAGCGGCCACGCATAAGACCTATATTAATCGATAATTGGTATCATTTCAAATAACTTTTGTATGAGGCAAAATGCTATAAAGTGTAAACATAATATTGGTTACATGGTAAGTAACTATGTATTTTTTAAAGTTCAATAAACTCGCTCTTGTTGGGTACCTAACTCAAACAGCCATCCAGCTCCTCGATAACACGGACATAGTGAGAAGGCTCAAACGGACTAAACCTTTTGAGTTAGTGTAGTGTAATTCATTGTCATTGTAAACTTGCGCAGCACCCATTCAAGGGATGTTATTTTAACTTCCGTGATGAATTTTAATAAAGCAAATCCGTCCAAAAAGCTAAACTCCAAACATCTCGGCTATGGAGGTCCTGTAAAGCCAATATTTGTATCTGAACACCTCTCGCCTCTAAATAAACAAATACATGCAGCAACAAGAAAGGCAGCGCGTGATAAAGGGTACAAATATGTGTGAGTACGAAATGGTAGAATACTTATCAGAAAAGCTGACGGAGAGCAAGCGAAACAGATAAGAAGCCTAGATGCCGTTGCTTTGCTATGAACAACCCAAAAAAACAACTAACATAATACCGTGGATAGAAGTAAAATATTCAACATTTACTATCAAAACTTTAGAGGCATGAAAACCAAATTGGACGATATAAGAATACATACGCTACTTTCCAACTACGACATCGTTATTGGCACGGAGACCTGGTTAGATGATAGCATCAATGATGGTGAAATACTCGACTCCAGATATCACATCTATCGCAGAGACAGAATCTCAACTAGTCTTGGCGTTAAGAGAGGTGGGGGTGTACTGGCTGTGAGTAAAAGTATAGACTCTGTACGCATGACTAAATGGGAAACGGAAACTGAAAACTTATGGGTTAGACTTAAAGTGTCTAAAGGAAAAATATCGCGAAATATTAACATCTGCGCCGTATATATGCCACCACCTGTACAGCAACTTTCACTAGATTCGTTTCTGGCCAAAGCCTCTTCAATTATGGACTCAACAGGCGACGACACGATAATAGCCGGTGATTTTAACCTCAGTAGTATAGATTGGGTCTTAGATCATAGTGCAAGTAATTTCCTATTCACAACTGCTAATAACTTTAAAACTAAGTTGGGCTACTCACTAGTGGACTTCATCTCATATAATAATCTATTTCAATTAAATACTATTAAAAACTGTTATCATAAAACGCTAGATCTGATACTATGTAATTTCCATGGGGGGATTGTCTCTGAATGCCAAAATCCGATATCGCTAGTGGACAACTATCACCCACCTTTAGAAGTCTCTGTGGGAAATACTGTACCGCCGTCATTACAAAACAAAAACTTGGTTAGAACGAACTTCAGGAAAGCTGATTACACGTTGATCAACAATAAACTGAAAGCCATAGACTGGTTGGATGAATTTTCTGGTCTTTCCCACGTCGATGCTATGATTGATATTTTCTATAGGCACCTTAACGATATTGTGAACAAGTGTGTACCACAAGTCAAAATAACAAATCATAAGTATCCTACTTGGTTCACCAAACCTCTCATTAGACTTTTAAATGAGAAAGAAAAACTGAGGATACGGTTTAAAAAATACAAAAATTCCAGAGACAATTACGAGTATAAAATGCTCAACGAAAGAGCCAAAGCAATGATAAAAGATTGCTATAAAAATTACGTGAAAAACACCGAAAAGGGTATAAAATCTAACCCTAAACTATTTTGGTCTTTTGTTAAGGCAAAGAAATCCAAATCCGGTGAAATACCCTCGGAGATGTCTCTGGGTAACAATATTGCAGCTACAGGAGACGAGGTTTGTGAACTCTTTGCCACCCACTTCTCATCCACTTTCATACAATCGGCGGGTTCAAAAGAATATACCAAGCCCAATACGTATGATCAGCTTGCGCTATGTAAAATTAAGTTTACCGAGAGAGATGTCTTAAGCGTATTAAAAAAATTGAATGTTTGCAAGGGACCAGGCTACGATGGTTTTCCGTCACTATTTGTAGTAAGATGTTCTGCTGGCTTAGCTTTCCCACTAAAGTTAATTTGCAACTTCTCTCTTGAATCAGCACAATTCCCTACTGAGTGGAAAATCGCGAATATTGTCCCAATATTCAAAAAAGGGTAAGCCAATGATGTCAAAAATTACCGACCAATATCACTCCTATCAATATTCTCTAAAGTGTTTGAGTCGCTGGTATGCCCTATTTTGACCTCCCATATCAAAACACAATTAGCTCCCCAACAGCACGGATTCTGCAGTAGCAAATCAACCACAACAAACTTAGTGCAATACGTTAACGACCTTAGCAAGTCTCTTGACTCCCGTATGCAGGTCGACGCCATCTACACCGACTTCAGTAGCGCATTCGACAAGGTTGACCATATGGTCCTGTTAAAAAAGCTCGAAGATTTCGGCGTGCATGGCCACCTGCTTCGTTGGTTTGAATCCCATTTATCACACAGAAAGCTAAGAGTAGTAGTAAAAGGATATGAGTCACAGCTGTTCACTGCCACATCGGGCGTACCACAAGGTTCGCACATGGCTCCTATTCTTTTTTTGATCTTCGTCAATGCTATCGTGAATTCCATAAAATACTGCAAATGCTCCATGTTCGCAGATGACTTAAAAGTGTATAAAGAGGTAAAATCACATCGTGACATTGCTCAAATTCAGGAGGACCTGGACTCTTTAGCCGATTGGTGCCTAAAGAACAGGATGTCCGTTAACGCCAGCAAATGTTATCACATCTCATTCACGAGGAAAAAAAGAGTACAACTCTCAAATTACACACTTAATGGTGTCTCAATTGTGAAAGTGGATACAATCCGAGACTTAGGGGTACAGCTCGATAGTAAACTGACTTTCAGCAATCATTTTGACAAAATAATTTCAAAATCCTCCAAAATGTCTGGTTTTGTCAGAAGAACATGCAAAGATTTCCGGTGTACCTCAACCCTCAAACTTATGTACAACACACTAGTACGAAGTACGTTAGATTACGCGTCTCCCGTCTGGAATCCCAAGTACCGTGTCCATGTCAACCGCATAGAGCGCATACAAAAGAAATACACTCGGTATCTACGATACAGATGTGCTAACTGTCCAAAGAATGCTCAATACCACCAGCGGCTGTCTTTCTTCAACATGACTTCTCTCGAAATACGCAGAGATTTGTCTGACCAAATTTTACTTTTTAAAATTATTCGTAACGTCGTAAACGTTCCGGACTTATTATCTGAAATTGCTTTATCTATACCTCGTCGTACTTTTTATAGATCTAAGCGTAGTACAGAGATCTTTCAAACATCCACGTCAAAAACTAATCTTGGCTCATCTGCACCTATGAACCGACTGATGAGAGGTTACAATGAAATCAGCACACGTTCCAATGATATGGACATATTCTGCAACACATTGCCACAATTTCGCAAAAATGTACTGGCTCTTAAAGAAAACGCTGATAAAGACTCTTAAAGGTTTGGGTACTTATAAAGTGCATCGTCTAGCGAGGAAAAAAAAAAAAAAAAAAAAAAAAGCATTCACTACTCACGACGGTTAGGTACTGTTTCTATTGTGTTATTTTTGTTATTTTTATTTTGTTTTGTAACATTATTAATTTCATTATTGCATTTTGTTCGTTTGTATTTCGTTAGTTATCACATTGTATTGTCATGCGTATACTTATTTAGTTTAGTTTGTAATTTTATTTTGTAATTAGTTTGCGTAGTGTACTGCTTTAAGCTTTATGTTAAACTCGTATAATTTTGCAAGTGTTGTGCACTCCTATAATTGACAAGTTGCAAAATTATACGAGTTTTGTGCACTCTTATAATTGACAAGTTTACTGTAATCTGAAAATTCTACTGTGTTTATTGAATGTTTATTAGTGAATAAGTTGTTGGAGAGCCATAAAGTAGATAATAAAAAGATTTGGTACGTAATAATAATAAAACTACAAGTTCAATCAAATATATATTATGAGGGACGACCCTTTCTGTGTATAGCTGGAGTCGAGAATTTCCCGCCGTTTTGTACAATTCTGCGCACTGTCCTTACAGAAACACCTAAAACAAACAAAGCATGTTATTAACGTATGCTCCCGCGCAAATATGTTCATAACGGGAAAATATTTTAAAATTGTTTCTTTCCATTAGTCGGTTGCTTCAACAAATATGGTATAGCAAAAAACGTATTTGGTAATACGCAATTAATTACATTAAATCTTGTTGCCTTACTATCAATGTTGTTAAGTCGCGCTATAACCACAACGGTATTTGTTTATCCATAACCTCAAAAATCGTAGACAACTAATTTGTAAATACTATTAAGATCGAAAATTTTGTTCCCTGAATGTATTAATCGTTTGTAATTAATATTTACTGCAACTTTCAATAGTTACTTACAAGTAAAATCTGCTGAACGATGGCAAACATCTTCGAAGTAGGATAGTAGCTTCCCAGCTTGTGTAATTCGGTCAAACACCGTATGAAAACTTGATAAATTATTTCACGGGCACCTCCACGAATTACCTTATTCATGATATGTCGCTGTTTTCCTGTCCACACTCAGAAATAACACACAAAAACCAAAATTCTATTGAAAAACGAAACCGATCGAGAAGAATTGACAGCTCAAGTACTCATTTTAGATGTTGCCAGAAAATGAAAAATTTTAGTTCCCAAATATTTAATTTCTACTCTTTTATGTTGACTGTACCTAGCTATTTATATGGACACAAGAACAAAGTGACTTCACCTTAATAGACGCTAAGTAAACGCAATGGACGTGCTCTTAGATATAATTTTATTTTTAGCAAAGTAAGTTAGATTAAAATTGCTTATTAGCCTTATTAGGCTAGATTGTAATATAAAAAACAAATAAAAAATAAAATCAATGAACTATTCTCTCAAGAAATACTAATATAATACTTTTAATACATTTGTGTTATTATTCGATTTTATTGAAGGGCCAATAGAGTTGGACTCGCACGCACAGGGTTCCGTAGCACCAAATAATATAATACAAATATTTTTAACTCTCATTCTTGTAAATTTACACTCAACAGCAAAACTACATTTGTTTTTCATAGTATTTTAATGAAAAACAAGTTAGGTACTGCTGCAATTTGGTGAAAAAATCTCATAACTCAAAACTAAATGTCAAATCTTATTATTATTATTCAAAGCAATTTTTGTTGGAAGGCTTTTTTATTTTCTACAAACCTATTTTTTCCAGATTTTTTGTCCTCCTAAAGAAAAAAAGTGTTTTAGGAACCTCAAATCATTTTAAGAACTATCGATAGACACTCCACACAGTTTACATTGAATTTTCTTTTATAATGGGGGGCCATCCTTATTTTTTTATTTTTCATAATTTCAAACCACTTTTGTGTAGATTTGGAGATGTGTCGGTTCACAGAAGACACATCTCCAAATTTCATCTGCGGAGTGATAACAGTCTCGGAGTAAAATGGCTGTGACATACGGACGGACAAACTGATGGGGACCCCATATTCATTTAGAGCGCCTTCTAATGAGTCCCATGACGAAAAATTTGCAAATTTTCGTGGCAAGCATCTTTTAACTTTTATTTTGAGGGCTCTTGGGTACCTACCATGAAAATGTCACCCACTATTATATTAACTCATCATTTGGTTTTTTGGTCTGCCGCTGCGTTAAGTCACTCACCGCTTGCCGCAACTTCGTACCGCGAGCACGCGTATTAAATACAACAACAACACACACCACAACTTACAACAACAACTTGTAGTCGCGGTGACGGTTTCCTAACAGATTATTTAAGTAGGGCAGGATGTTAGCGGGTGGCTCCCCGCGCACACGATTAATTTTTTTCAATACACTTCCTCGAAAACTGGTCCATATCGTACTACGATTAGGTACAACATGCAATGTATTTCACACGTGTGCGATTTTTTCCAGTATCCCGCACGTGTGCGGGAACGAAAATTGCCACAGATAACTATACCTATACCACAGATAATATAATACTTCCTATACTTAGTCCAAATTGGTTCAATGCCTATAGTCTGAGGTGAATGTTTTTTTTTTATTTCGGCAAATTACCACGCGTCTTTACGGCATAAATATTTTTTGAATATTCAAATATTGTGATAATATGTAAAATAGAATATCGTAGATAAACATGATCATAAAAAACCAATAGTTACTTTTATACACAAATTGACATTTATTTGTGTTCTGAATTCAAAAATAAAAAATAAATCTATTTTTTATATATTAGGTTGTTTAACGGCTTCATACCTTTGCCTCTCTTTCAACCTGGCGAAACCAAAGTGCGAGAAAAAAAAGAAAATTAAAATCATAGTTTCATAGTTCGTGACAATAGTACATTTTGATACAAGTGGAGAAAGTTTGTTATTGTATTCGAGGCGGTATTATAACACCCGAGCCGTAGGCGAGGGTGTTTTTGAGCCGAGAATTGCAATAACAAATGATAAACAAATGACGTGTATCAAACGACGTTTTTCAATACACTTTTGAAGAAATAAAATAAAATAACGAATAATATTTGTGTCACGAACTATGAAACTATGATTTAAATTTTCTTTTTTTTTTTTCGCGCTTTGGTCTCGCCAGGTTGAAAGAGAGGCAATGGTATGAAGCTGTTAAACAGCCTAATATAAAAAATAGATTTATTTTATATTTATGAATTCAGAACACAAATAAATGTTAATTTGTGTATAAAAGTAACTATTCGTTTTAAATAATCATGTTTATCCATGATATTCTATTTATAAACACAATTTGAATATTCAAAAAATATTTATGCCGTAAAGACGCGTAGTGCTTTGAAAAATTAAAAAAAAACAACATTCACCTCAGACTATAGGCATTGATTGAACCAATTTGGAATAAGTATAGGTATAGTTATCTGTGGCAATTTTCATACCCGCGGGAAAGTGGAAAAAATCGCACGCGTGTGAAATACATTGCATGTTGTACCTAATCGTAGTGCGTTAAGGACCAGTTTTCGAGTAAGTGTATTGAAAAAATATTTTTCGTTATTTTATTTTATTTCTTCGAAAGTGTATTGAAAAAGTCGTTTGATAGGTACACGTGGACATTTGTTATTGCAATTCTCGGCTCAAAAACACCCTCGCCTACGGCTCGGGTGTTATAATTCCGCCTCGAATGCAATAACAAACTTTCTCCACTTGTATCAAAATGTACTATTGTTTTTGCAGTGTATTTTCTAGTCTTGCACAGTGCCTTAGATAAACCAAAGTTAACTTTTTAATTTATATACCTGAATTTCTCATTATCAGATACCAGCCATGTGACACTGTTTAGTAACAGTCAAGGCAGAGAAAGCGTAGACACGTGGTTCGAGGTCGACCTGCCCTTCTCAATAGAACCGCTCAAAGACTGCTTGAACCCTGGCGAGAGCACAGTTTTCAGAGTCAAATTTGCGCCTCTCGACGCATTTGATTATAAAGTGAGGCTGAAAAGTTCTATAGGTAACTAAATTTTTAACAAATATTCGTTTTGTAATAGTGATAGCATTAAGTACAGGATGATCGTCATGGATTCGCCCTTAGCCCAAAATTTTGGGTCCGCGCTGCAGGTCTTTTTATTCCATACTAGCGGACGTCCCGCGGTTTCACCCGCGTAGTTCCCGTTCCCGTAGGAGTACGGGGATAAAATATCTAGCCTATGTTGTGTGTGAAAGAATTTTTAAATCGGTTCATTACTTCCGGAGATTACCCCCTACATACAAATTTACAAACAAATGTTACCTCTTTATAATATTAGTAAGTATAGACAACTCTATTAGTGGTCATTTCATGAGTCACCTTGTTTTAGCTATAGCTTACTTATCACGTAGTTTATCCATATTTTCTTTGGTAATCCCCTGATGTCGCTTTTCGCAGATAATCTTGATCCTTATGATCAGAACATATCGTGCAAGCTGACGGCGCGCTCAGTGATACCGTACGTCCACTTGGATATCGAGGAAAGTACTTACTTGACATCAGGCAGGAGAAAGATCACTGGAGTAGCTTTACCACCACACTTAACAGTATTGGAATTCAATGTTTTGGGATCTGGATGCTACAAAAAGTTTGTATTGCTATTCTTATTTCTTCATAATTTGAAAAATAACACCACTAAGGTACAGTTGACCGCACCTCCTTGGTAACGACAACGTCTTTATACCGTAACAGTAAGGATGGTTTACAGTAGTATTGTTACCACGTAAGTATACGTGCGGTTAACCTTAGTACAAATAATTATTGCGCACACAACAAACACAACAACAATAGTCCATAACGTCCACTGCTGGACATAAGCCTCTCCCATGATGGGAGGAATTTGCCGTAATCTCCACGCTTGGCAGGCGGATTGGAGATCTCTAGTCTACGGAGGCGCAAGGTGTTTTGCCTCAGACATTAGTCGCCTACGACACCCGTGAGTGTAATGGGTTGGTGCTATTCTACTCTGCTGGATACGGCTTCAAATCAAATCAAATCAAAATTATTTATTTGCAATAAATGTGGTAGGTAAAAGATGGTCAAAATAAAAATATGTAGTGCAATGACACAATTCGCCATAAAATTGGCAGGCAAACATTAAAGAATTAAGGTACACCACACAAGCACAGCACCAGCACTGCACCAGCACAGCTGTTGCCCGGCGTTTCCTCGAATTATGGCGGCGCGCGGTCCACCCGCGGTCCGCGCGGCGTCCACCCGCGGGCCGCGCGCTTTCCACCCGAGGTCCACGCGGCGACCACCCGCGGGCCGCACGCCGTCCGCGATGCGCAAGCTCGCAGACCGCCAGTGTTGCCAACTTAACTACTTCAAAATATGCTAGATTGGTGTAAAAAATATGCCAAAAATATGCTAACCTTCTCTAAAAAATGCCAACAAATAAATGTCAGTCTTTATTAAGAAATAATATCAGGGGAATAGAATATCAATGTCTTGATATTCATCAACATTAGCTGATGTGGAGGGCTGAGAGCTAGAATCGTAACTACAAAAAAAAAAAAAAAAAAAAATCGTACTACTATCGTTTCTGATACAAAGTAGTACGGTCGAACAAGCTATTTGGTTTACAGTTTAACCAACAAATTACTTACATTGTAAAATGTAAACCAGATAGCTTGTTCCACCGTACATTGTCTGGAACAGTGTAACACTATCAGCACTTAAAACCAAACAAAGAAATTGTTATAAGAAGGAAAATAAAATATATTTTTTTTCCTTCTGATAACAATTCTTTCCGGTAATGGTAAGATTGACAATTAGATTTTTTGAGAAATTCAGTTATGGACTAAAAGCTATGTGAAATAAGCCATTTTTTCAGAACTTAGCAGAATTTGCTGTACGGAAGATCAGTAATAAAGTTAGGTAGAGAGTTAAAGATGAGTGGAGCCATAAATACACAATTACGTCTAAATAATTCAATCCTAGATAAAGGCAAACCAATATTATGTATGATTATAAAAATATTACCTGAAAAATCATTTCAGAACATTCAATGTGATAAATCCAACTAGCGAAGCATACGAATTCATATTTGAAATGATGTTGTCTAATAAACCGGAGCTCATCCCAGTTCATTGCAACAAGCTGAAAGGATATGTGGAAGGAGGCACGTCTACCGAAATTACCTTCACGTTCTCTCCTACTGCCCCTGGGGTAGGTAAACTGTTGAGTTGTTTATTAAATGCTTTTGTTATTGAAAGTAAGGCCCCTAGCACACCCTGCCGGGGTTGCGGGATTGTTCGAAAGAGATACCGTGGCCCCGGAACACAAAGGGCGATGAAGGAACATGGATGGGTTTTAGTCAGTAAAAGTCTGACACTCCCTTCTGCTCCGCCCAGAGCGGGAGGAGTCATTTGATGATTTCCCATCCGAAAAAAAAGGCCCCTAGCACACGGCGTATTTTAAACGCGCAGATAACGCGCGTATGCGCGTTTCAATCGAGATTTGAATGCAACCTTGTAACCTAGGCACATGGGGCGATCGTGAAACGCGCGTCCATTGCGCGTATACAGCGATACAGACACGCTGTAGTCGCTTGTAGCTTCGCGTTTTGGTCTGAGACTCCTAATAAAATTGTGCAATGGCGTCGGTTCAGACAACACTGCTTACGCTGGCTTTTGACCCTTTGTACGGGCTTCAAACGCGCTTCACACGCGTGTTTGTATCGCGTTTTACGCGCGTTTGAATAAATAAAAACGCAAAAATAGGCATCTACGACGCAGTAAACGCGCGTTGCTGAAACGCGCGTCGCCTGCGCGTTTAAAATACGCCGTGTGCTAGGGGCCTAACTTACTGGCGTCATGTCGGTGACTTGCGTTGCGGTCAATTACCCGGTGACACTCAAGCTGTACAGTCAGCCCCAAAAAGATGTAAACACGGACTAGGAACCATTTCATTGTCTACATTCATTATTCCTTCATGAATGTGTCTACAATGTACAGGTACTGTACAAGGTACAGGCTATACTATGTAAATCTCTTAAATATGGAAACAACAATCGTTTAAAACGAGGTAAAAAAATCTCAAAGGCTGAATAGTAGGTACATTTTGATACAAGTGGAGAAAGTTTGTTATTGCATTCGAGGCGGAATTATAACTATATAAAAATATTTATGTCACGAAATAAGAAACTATGACTATAATTTCTTTTTTTCGTGCTCTGGTTTCGCCAGGTTGAAGGAGAGGCAAAAGTATAAAGCCGTTAAACAGCCTAATATAAAAATAGATGTTATATTATATTTATTTTATATTATATATATTTTTTTTACGCGTTAGACTGACATAATTTATTAATTGTCATTACAACGACGATCATATCTTAGGGTAGTCAAGTCACTGACGCGGATAGGGGGCAATGGGTGCAATTACCCCCCCCCCCCCCCCCTCTGAACCGGACCCAGTACGTCATTAGCCAAGCTTGAACTAGTTTGACGGAATTGAAACTAAATATTCTAGTTGTATATCTTGTCATGGGCGTCGCCAGGAGGAGATAGCTGATCTTAGTGGCTCTGGATTTTTAAAAGTTATAGCTTTTCCTGCCTGATGCCCTAGAATGATATTGTAATCGTAATACATTGTAGCGTAAAATGGAATAGGCATGACGACAGTATCAAAAAATTGCAAATGTATTTAATCCGTCAGTTAGAGTATTGGAAATTAATGGACACGTATTTTTTGTTTTTGTAAATCAAAGAATATTGACAAAGATAAAACGCATCAAAACTCGGGAGTGGGGGCTCGTGACGTCAGAACTAGTTAAAAATTATACCTAGGCGTGACGTATTGAGAATTTTAAAAGCGTCATATCTTCGTCAATTTTGGTTTACGTAACAAAAGAAAAAACACGGGTCAGATATTTTTTGATAATCTAACTGACGGACCAATTAGTTTTTTTTTGTCGTCTCGCCTATTACTCAAATTAAAAAATGGTTTAACCCTGCGGACAAAACATTTTTAAAAAAAGGCTCCTTTTTTCTACCTCTGGATTGGCGCTCCTATTGGATTTTTGCATGATTGACCGGTATAGGCAGAGCCTGAAATAAATTAGGAGCCCCTTGCCCCGAGGCCTTATATACAATTTACCTATAGCATAATTTTTCTGAGACAATGCTGTAAAAAATTTCGAGCTCGCTTCGCTCTCTCTTGCAGTCTAGTTTTTCTTGAGTCTTAACTTGTCTATACGAGGCCCAGGTAACTCCAGTTGATCGAAACAATTTTAACCTGTTCTAGATATGTAGTGTTAAAATTTTCGAGCTCGTTTCGCTCGCTCTAGGAGCTTGGAGCCTAAGTTAATTTTGTTGAACAAAATTGTCGCTTAAAGTCGATTAAGTAACTATTCTATCTATTTCTGAATAAAAGGATTAGAGAAAAACTAACTTGTCTAACATTTAACATTTTTTTACTTCAGTCGTGTGGTCTAAACATAGACTATTATATAACCAAGAAAGGGACTTGAAAAAGACATCAACGCGGTATCATTTTAGTACTTCAGGCGTGTGCAGCAGTGTGGTCAAATTTTATGTATGTTCACTGATTTCTCCCCCATTTGTGGAGCGATTCTCAAATTTTTTTTATAATTGAAAGATTTTGACAATTTAGGTATGTTAAGTTCCATTTAAAAAAAACTATGTTTTATAGCACTTCTTCAACAAAATACCTACAAGTTTTTACGGAACTCTCGGTGCGCGAGTCCAACTCGCACTTGGCCGGTTTTTAGGGTTCCGTACCCGAAGGGTAAAAACGGAACCCTATTACTAAGACTTCGCTGTCTGTCCGTCTGTCTGTCACCAGGCTGTATCTCATGAACCGTGACAGCTAGACAGTTGAAATTTTCACAGATGATGTATTTCTGTTGCCGCTATAACAACAAATACTAAAAACAGAATAAAATTAATATTTAAGGGGGGCTCCCATACAACAAACGTGATTTTTTTGCCCTTTTTAGGGTTCCGTACCCAAAGGGTAAAATCGGAACCCTATTACTAAGACTTCGCTGTCTGTCCGTCTGTCCGTCCGTATGTCCGTCTGTCTGTCACCAGGCTGTATCTCATGAACCGTGACAGCTAGACAGTTGAAATTTTCACAGATGATGTATTTCTGTTGCCGCTATAACAACAAATACTAAATATAGTCAATGGTACGGAACCCTTCGTGCGCGAGTCCGACTCGCACTTGGCCGGTTTTTTATTAAAGAGATACTACTTCTGTTCTTTCTCCTCGCTATTTCGAATTCATGACCGAATATGTCCTTTCTGTGAATGCCGTAGTGGCGGGAATAGAGAGTAGGACTGAAATTATTTTTTTGCGGTTGTTGTCGCTATTTTTTTTAAATAAGTCGCCATTTTGGCCTGTAGTTTTGTCAGTAAACTCACACTACAACCTTTTACTTTTGACAGATGTTTGTTGATGATGGCATCAGTCAAAAGTTAATGTTATATGAATAATTTAAGAATAATTAAGAATAAGAATAGTTATACTAATATATAATTTTTGCGAGTATAGAATAATTTGTTTTAAATGAAGGAGTTGTTTGTTAGATTTTGGTGTTGAAAATATAGTATTTTTGTGTACTATATATTTCTTCAACAGTATATAGTACGCAGACCCAAAATATAGTACAATACTATATATTATAGTACGGTTGGCAACCCTAATTACAACGGACAATATCGATACAACTAAATCGATGTTACGCATTCGAACGTTTACAGTTCAAGCGATCCTTGATCAGTCAATGGAGCTGGCGCGGTATTTTACCGCAATATTAAAAGTTAATTAATAATAATAATAATAAAAGTATGCCTAAAGTATTAGACACTAATGACCGCAAGGTGGAATGGCAGGGCAAGGAGCTTCACGGACGCTTTTACCGGGCCCTACATGGCCCCGATGTAGACTTCTTAGCGTCGGTATCCTGGCTGCGCTTTGGTGATCTCTTCGGGGAAACCGAAGGTTTTGTCTGTGCAATAATGGACGAAGTTATGATGACAAATAACTACCGGAAATACATTGTGAAAGATGGCACGGTTGACATATGTCGGGCATGCCACCGTCCGGGAGAATCGATCCGACACATTATTTCTGGGTGTTCTAGTCTGGCTAACGGAGAGTATTTGCATAGACACAACCTTGTTGCCAGGATTATCCACCAGCAACTTGCTTTGAAATACAACCTTGTGGAATCAGAAGTGCCATACTATAAGTATGCGCCCGACCCAGTTCTCGACAATGGTCATATCACGTTGTATTGGGATCGACCTATCACCACTGACAGGACTGTTGTTGCCAATAGGCCTGACATTGTGGTGATAGATCGATTGGAGCGTCGCACAATGATTGTTGATATAACGATCCCGCATGACGAGAACCTCGTGAAAGCAGAGAAAGATAAACAATTCAAATATCTAGATCTGGCTCGCGAGGTTGTCGACATGTGGGACGTGGGTACAGCAGTCATTGTGCCGATAGTCGTGTCGGCCAATGGCTTAATAGCCAAGAGCCTCGACCAACATCTTAGGAGGCTCTCGCTTGGCAGCTGGATCAAGGGCTTGATTCAGAAAGCAGTACTTCTGGACACGGCACGTATTGTTAGGAGGTTCCTCTCTCAAGAGCCCTGACCACCGGCAGCTCGGACCCTGTTCCCAGCGCTGGTGGGCTACTGTTTTTTATATTTTTAAATGTTTTTTTTATAGTATTTTGTATAGAAATATTTAAAAATGTAAAAGACATGTAATGTACTAAATAAAGGGAATATAATAATAATATTTATTCACAAATTTGAGACAACCATACAGAGTAACTCAATAATAAACACAAAATAGACAGATCGTTGGATGTGAAATGGTACAATAAAAAGATGGTCTGGTTGTCTATAGTCTGATTCGCCCTATCCCCTCGTACTAGTATGAAACTGTATCACGAGCGGATAGTTTTCCTCAACCTTAGAACAACAGATTTTCACAAGGTTCCTGTTACAAGTCACATAGCAGCAGTTTGATTACATACTATATAGGTATAATCATGGTACAGATAGTTATTGTATATTAAGTTACAAATGATGGGAATTGTCTGTGTTTGAATATTTTAGTTTAATGTATTTATGTATATGTGTATATTATGTTTTTATGTATGTTTCTATATGTGTACAGTTATGTGTGCTTTATTATTTATTTGTTCATGTGCCTTGTTTATAACATCGTTTTATATTAGATTTTCAGTGCTGTTGTAGTCTAGTGCTTTCAAATATTTTTCAATTGTTTTTTTGCATGTTTGGCTATCAAGATTCTTCAATTTTAGATCTTTACTTATTTTGTTGTAAAGGCTAGGACCGAGATAATTGTGGAATTTGTGTGCAAAAGATGTTCTAAACTTGGGTATGTTATAAACTATATCTAATCGTCGCCTTTTAGCAAAGTGCGGTTTTACTTTATGCTGTGCCATGATCTCTTGTTTAATGAACAATTTTCGCACCGTAAGGACTCCTAGTTCTGAGTAAAGTTGGTGTGTCGGATATGTGTACTTTTTGCGAGAAATTACTTTGAGTATCATGCGTTGGGCTCTTTCAACAGTCAACATGGTTGTTTTTGAGGTTCCTCCCCATACATTCAGGCCGTATATCAGTATAGATTGACATAGTGCTAAATAGATTTTTATCAGTAGCTTAATGTCACATGCATTCCTAATAGTTTTAAAAATATAAATTAGCTTTCTTGCGCTATTATTTACTTTAATGACGTGTTCTTTCCAGTTTAAGTTTTGGTCTACTATAACACCAAGATATCTTATGGAATTGGTTCTGGTGATTGGGTTACAATGACAGGTACTTCGATTGTTGCAATGGTGAGTTTGTATATTTATTGAGTTAGGAGACGGTTGAGTTCTACTGTTAATTGTGAATGTAATATATTTCGTTTTGTCAAGATTAAGTGTCAACAGATGATTGTCCAGCCATGAGGTTACTAAAGCAAAACCTTCATTTGCTGCTTCGGTTACATCTTTCCACGTGTTAGAGCTGAACAATAATACTGTGTCATCTGCAAATGTTATTATTTGACCATTTTGTAAAAGCAAATTGCAGAGGTCATTAATATATATTAAAAACAGCGTAGGACCCAATACACTGCCTTGAGGCACTCCGAAGGTGACATTTTCCTCCTGGCTTATACTGTTATCAATTTTTATAACCTGTTTACGGTTTGTCAAGTAATCTTGGAAAAGTTGGAGAGGTATTCCTCGAATTCCTAAGGTATCGAGTTTGTTCAGGAGGATGGGTATAGAAACGGTGTCGAAGGCCTTAGCTAAGTCGAGGAATATGCCTAGAGACTTCTGCCCCTTATCCATGTTTTCGACTACATACGAAGTTATTTTGTGAAGAGCGTCAGCGGTTGATATTTTTTCCCTGAACCCAAACTGATTACCTGAGAGAAGATTATGAGTCTCTAGGTAGTGTTTTAGCCTCTTATTTATTAGCTTTTCTAGAATTTTTGAAAAACTAGGAAGCAAAGAGATCGGTCTATAATTCGACACCAAAGTCTTGTCTCCTGCTTTATATATAGGAATAGTGACCGACTTTTTAAGAGCATCTGGAAAGACTCCTTTTGAAAAGCAAGCATTAAATATGTGTGCTAGTGGTGCAATAAGGTAATCCACTGCTCTTTTAATAAAAAGCGTGGAGACACCGTCCCATCCCGAGGAATTCTTAGCTTTAATGTTAGCAATTATTTCTTTAATTTCAAATTGGTCTGTAGGGAGAAGCATAAAGGAGTTAAGGGTTCCGCTATTCGGTTTTGGTCTACACCGCTTGCTCAAATCTATCTCATTTGTGAGGGTCCTGGACAAGATGGTGTTTGCCAAATTACTACCGACATTGACAAAGTAGTTATTTATGTTATTTAACGCGTTTCTTTAATTTCTTTCATAACAACATGTTCATAACACACATTTGACATTGTCAGTCTGTGTGTCAGTCTGGTGTTTGTATTATTATGTTACCGGCCTATGTAAGAAGTTTTGGTGAAATGAATTGTTTACTATGTTTTAACCGACTTCAAAAAGGAGGAGGTTCTCAATTCGATTGTTTTTTTTATATATGTACACCTATTACGCTGAGATTTATGATCTGATTTACGTGATTCTTCTTTAGTCTGATGCGGAATAGTTGCCATTTGGCCCCATACAAATTTAACACAGTTTGGCCCAGTAGTTTTCATTTTATTAACGTTTTTTTTACTTCGTCAAACATAGTATTATATAACCAAGAAAGGGACTTGAAAAAGACATCAACGCGGTATAAATTTTTGTGTCATTTTATTACTTCAGTCGTGTGCAGTGTGGTCTAATTTTGTGTATGTTCACCATTTTCTCCCCCTTTTGTGGAGCGATTCTCAAAATTCTTTTTATATTTGAAATATTTTGAAAGTTTAGGTTATAATATTATATAAGCCTATTACCATGCCATGTATTGTTGATAATGTAAAATAAATGCATAGCAAATAATTGTATAGGATATTACAACTAAAATGGAAAAATAAAAAAACGTTTTTGCAAAAAATAAAACCGACTGAAAAACACAAATAAGTGAAAAATAATTGGCGTCAGAAGCCGGTGACAAAAACATCAAATCAATCAAACCAAGGTCACAGACTTCGAAGCTTGACCTTGGTTTGATTGATTTGGTGTTTTTATCACCGGCTTGACTAGCTTGAGTAGCTTTAAATTCGAGACACATTTATGGAATAATGGTTGTAGACAATGAAATGGTGCCTAGTCCGTGTTTACATCCTTTTGGGGCTTTTTGGTGGCCTACCATGACGTCTTAAAGCAGGATCGTTTTATTCTTGTTCCAGTGTGGGTAAGAGATAGAGCTATAGAGGACGTCTAACGCCATCTCTTTCCCTAACAGGAATAAAATTAAACTATCCTGCTTTAAGACGTCATGGTAGGCCACCAGTAAAAAAGTCTTGTGCCGCCGACAAAGTTCTTAGAATTGCAATGATTTGTAGCTATTGGCTAGCTCCCCGATACCAAAGTCGCCGACGCAAGTCGGCGGGATGGCGCGGCGGCTTTGGTTTGTAGAGTCCTTAAGAGCCATTTCACGTTTTCGCGCAAATTTCTAAGACTTTAGTCGCCTAAATTACCATCTTAGAGAACACCCTGGCATTTTTAATACATGTTAAAAATAGATTAGTTTTTCTTATTGACACTTAATGTAACACATTTACAAAAACTTATTTTTTTAGTATGTAGTGATTAATCTCCCACAACTAGTTTACTAAAAAATCTTCGCAGAGTCAATTTCAGACTCCTAATACTATCATAAATATTTTTAAATTTCACTCATATAAATACACAAAGCATCAGACATATACTTTTGACAACAAATAATGTACTAGAATATCGATAATTAATAACATGAATTAGTAAAAAAATAAAGTCTTAGGTCAATTTTTACGTTTTATACTGCTATTTTGTCGTGATTTTTTGGTTTGAATAAAGCGTAATTACATTGAAAAAAAATGTAAAAATAAACTATGTTCTTTTACTAAACTAATTCCAAAGTTTTATTAAAATCAATTCATTTAATCAGATACAAAATAATTTTTAACATCACTCTAAATTAGAATAAATTACGACACATAAGCGAGCACCGATTAGTACGGCTCGAGCGCCCATCGACGAAGGACCTGTGCCATTTTTTTCCGCGTCCCGATTTTCGAGCGTGTCTATCGTAACGCATTGTTATACTACGACTACAACATTTTGATTCTCTTTGTATTTTTTTTTCATTAGGTTAGAATTTCGTTTATTATCAAGTAAAGTATTATTTTAGTACCTAATTTGTAAATGAATAGTTATATTTCTGTTTTATCAGTTTTAGCAATGGGGCGTAAGGGTTGTATTATCATTGTGTCAATATAAGGAAATAATAAAATAAAATAAAAAACAGAAGCGAGGTGGATATTATTTTTATTTGCAATTCATATACATAGTTATCGATCACGTAAGGTGAAAGCGCAAGGGTAGCCCGCGAAATTCAAATTTTCAAAAGACTATTTCATTGATGATTTGATTATAACTCCGCAAATCCATTATTTGCTACGATCGCGAATCATATTTTGTTCAACATACAACCTGACACTGATATATTAATTTTCTTTTCTTAACATATAATTATATCGACATGGAATATAGAACCGTAATTACAATTTGAAGGGTTTGAAAACACTTAACACTCCTTTAAAAATATTTGGGTTCCGAAATTTGATAGCTCTTTTGTTTTCATTTTAGAATGAGAAATCGCGTGAATCGAGTAGAGGAGGATAGTACTTTTAGAAGAGACGCCGTGCAGGGTCCTAGTGGAAAGACTGATTCAATAAAATTGATTGTTTTAGTTACAACTAGCTGTGCCCGCGGCTTCGCTCACGTCAGCGCGTATTCTTTTGGCATTATCAGGGAACATTACATGAGAACGTGAAGTCGTAGTATATTCCTGACATCTTCTACAAAACAACATACTAATAAACTGACTTACTGTTAATTTTAATTAAAACTTGTTAGTAAGTACTTCTTTTTTTAAATACCTACTAAAGGAACTCGGTAGTAAATTTTTGAGAGGAATCAATTTAGATGGCCATCGACACGGAAGAAGTTTATGAACAAAGCAAATAGATGCAATTCATGATATATCATAGATACACACACCTACACAGAGTAGGTATCCTTAAAAAAAATCTTTCAACTCTGAGAGCATAATCAGTCGATCAAAAGTAAGAATATGAAAAAACCTCGTTACTGAAAAATACTGTTAACGCTTCAATTTAATGTATTTAGTAGTTAAGGAACCAGAAAGAGTATGCGCTTCGAAATCAAGATTATCATGTTTATCAACCTACCTACCTACTAAATATCTAGTTTTAAAAAATGACGTGTATAAGTGTTTGTAAAAACCAACTTGCAAAATAAACATCATTTATCATTTATAATAAAAAGTATAATAATATAGTATATTATGAATTATGATGCAAGTAAGTTGCAAGTACGAGGCTGTGAGTTGCAGCCCGAGCCGCAGGCAAATCAGCCGAATGTCTAGTGAGCAAGTTGCTCACGAGTTTCATACGCACTTTTTCAACACACTTGCGAGGAAAAAACAAACATGCAGCAACAAATGCGATACAAACAAAATATGAAAATTATGGGAAATGGCGCGCAAGTTTTTTTTTTGCACTCGCCAAATGTAAGGTGATGATACTTAAAGCCATAAATCTTACTTCGAAATTATAATTTTAGTGATAAAATACAAATACATTTCACCTATAACAAATTATTGTAAATTATAAATAATTTGATATTAATCAATGTTTTTCCGTCTTAATTATGGACACATTAATTATTTATTCCAAAAATGTAAATGGATTTTCAGCGACATAAAACCTCTTTGTTGTTACAAAAAAAAACTGTATTACCCGGTTAAATTGAAAATGCTCTGTGTACTCGCATATTATTTGCAGTTAGGTACCTACTAAATTAACATTGTAGGCAAATTCTATTATGCACTAGTGTGTAATATTATTGCACACATTAGGCTCACTTTACGAGCAAGTGTGTTGAAAAATATGTAATAGAAACATACACGTAAAAACATATTTACATAACATATATTTGTGTTTTATTAGTTTAGAAGGGTTTAATAGATTAAAGACTGAATAAATAAATTACATTTTTGCCTAAATCTCAAACCAAGGTGCATTACGATTGTAACGGCCCAAGATTGTTTAGTCCGTCTCGATACTCGCGCTGCATTGTTCGCGTTGTGTAAGTGTGGATAGCTACGCACACATACACAAAGCTGCGGTCTTTTACCTAAACTCGAGCGTTTAAATTTTGTGAAATGGCTCTTAAGCTAAACCTATTTCATTATTATTTATTTACCTTTAGGATTACGAGTCGCAGTGGAGGTTCGAAATACCAGTTCATAACCTACACATGTACATATTAGTTGTTGGTTTGGTAAGAGAGCCCGAAGTTATATTCGTTCCAACTATTCTTATCATAAGGAACTCCCTAGTTGGCTTCACGACCACCAACACCGTTATGTTGAAGAATAATGAGACCGAAGAACTCCAGTTTGAATTCAAGGGCAACTCGCTGTGTAATGAATCTGGGAAAACGCCTGTTATTTGCCAACCAGATCACGGAACACTGAAACCTAGATCGGACACACCAATTAAGTAAAAAATGTTACTAATTGTAGATGTTTCCTGGTTTCATTCCTTAAATCGATTTTACTATAAGATTTTCTTTTTCTAGAATAATATATACTCCAATCCAGGATGGCCCACTGTCGTTCAAGATATTCTGTAATATAACATATCTAACCAAGTTTTTAACGCTGTGCGTCAACGCGCTTAGTTTCTCCATCAAGCCTACAGTGACATATTATTTAATTGGCCATAAACATGTACTTAACAGTGAAGCTATTACCAATATATATTTGGATCAGGTTTGTTTCCAACATCATCATCAACTGCCTTTTTTTTTTTTTTTTTGACGCTGGGAAAAAATGCATTACGCATACCCTCCCATCGGGGGACGGGAGGGGTATGTGGGACTCCCCGGGCGAACCCGGTATACCCACTAAAACGACCCAGCGCATTCCCGCTTCGTCCGAAGTGGCGGGGGACTGGGAAACCGGCACAGATCATCAACTGCCTAGGTTATTCGCAATTATGTTGGGGTTGGCTTCGTCTTACCGAATGCAGTTGAATAGTTTGTTTCCTACAAATTTAGATAAAAACAGATAAGATTAAATTACTTCGTATATCTACTAGCAATTTGTAGCAACTTAGTCCGCATATAATTTCCCTATTTCGTAGATTTTTTAAAACTCCGGCCTTATTCCTAGTCTACATTACAAAACTCCGGCCTTATTAAAGTCTACATTACAAAGTTGCACTGCAAGATCTATGTCCAAAGGTCTGTTGTCTATTTATTTAATGTTGTTACAAAAGTTAGGTTGGTTGATACGAAAGTCTAACAACCAGTCTTACCAAGGGGAATCGTATTACCTAGTACTAACTGGGTTATGGAGGTCAGATAGGCAGTCGATCCATGTAAAATACTAGTATAGCTGCATCCGGTAAGATTGGAAGCCGACCGCAATATTGGCCGATGATGCCGATGATGTTGATTTAAAAGTTAGGTGGTATTTAGGTTGCCTGAGTATAATCGGTCAAGCCTCACAGTTGTCAGAATTATTACAAGACTTGATGTAATTTTATCAGACAAAATGTTCTAAGCTTGCAAAAAATATTTTTCAGTAAACAGATACGTGAAGGTCGATCGATCTCCTAGCTAGATTACTAAACTGAGTGCGCGAACACGGAATGTGTTTGCTGATCCACCGCTTCTACGTGTGCGCGCACAATGTTCGCAGTTGTGTGCAAACATTGCGGTAAACACCCGCACATTTTGCACATGTTCACTTGAGAGACTCCACCGAAAGAAACATTATGCGGTACACGGGGCACTGTGCCGCACACCGCTGGAATCGCAAAATGAATGCCGAACCGCTGGAATGAATTCAAATGTTTAATTTAAAAAAAATCTGGTTATTACTATTGTTTTTATGGACTAATCCAACTATCTATTGCACAGGATTTCCTGAAAATTTTTTTTTGGTGACAATTTTTGTTACAAAACTAAGTTTAATTTTGTAATTTTCTATGGATTAACTATATTAACGGAATGTATGTATGTGTAACATAACATTATTGGAATGTAATTTTTTTTCGAAGTGAACTTTAATGGCCTTGTCTAAGAAAATTGACAGCCCATCGATATTGGCACCAGTTTACAATGTTTTTTTGACTAATGGCCGTTATTTTATTTGGTTAATTTTTTTGAAGTGAAAACTTCTTTAGGCGTTTTGAGCACTTTTTGGGTAAAGGAAAAATATTGAACTCATTGTCACCTTACGTAACGTGCGGTCACGCTTCGTAGCACTCGTAGGCGATCCGCTACGGCGTGGCACCTCATAGGCATGCGCGGGGCACAAGTCACAACAAGTGTATGACTGGGGAGGAGCCTGTGTACTTTTTGTTTTCACTTCTATCAGCAGTCCCCAAAGACTACCCCGATTGTTTTTGGTTTTACTAGTCGGATTTCGTTAACGATATTGCGGTGGTGCCGAACTACCGACTCTATACTGCTCTGTCGATAGGACTCGATGGAAGGCAAAAACAAACAACAAACAACCATCGGGTTTCTTCGGATCAGCTCAACGATTCTCAAATACGACAATTATGAACGCGAGACTAGTTAGAAGTCAAATTGGAGACAGAGATACATGGTACATTGGTACCAACCTAATTGAAAAAAAAAAATTGCGAAATATTCGCGAATGCTATACTGCGAATGCGAACATTTTATACGGACAACGACGTAGAGCATCTAAAGCGTCAAATCAGATTATTTGAGTATAGCATGGCGATGTCAAAGAGGAGCTTCCCGCGCACTAGATTTGTTTTTGTTTTTGCAGTGTATTTTCTCGTTTGGCACACCCGGACTTTAGCCATAACCGCAGAACAAAATACGAAAATTGTGCTTGAACATCACGAATACCTAAAAATTATTTATCTAGGAAAATTGCTTAAAATCGAATTGATAGGGGTGCGGTGATTAAAAACTGGTTATCAAATTAAAAAAAATGTCGGGAAATCCTTTACAATCCTAATAGTTGAATTAGTCCTCAAGACGATCAAATGCATGTTTAACAATTTGAATCTAGGATTTCAGATGATAACATTGCTTCTGAAGTTAATAATTTGAACTAACTTTTGGGGGCATTGTATTTATTAATGAAAATCTTGATGGCAATAATTAATCA
Organism: Xestia xanthographa; assembly: GCA_905147715.2. NCBI lineage: Eukaryota > Metazoa > Arthropoda > Insecta > Lepidoptera > Noctuidae > Xestia > Xestia xanthographa. The sequence goes on from LR990655.1 coordinate 10,499,122, forward strand.
ACTACCTATATAATTCCATGTATTTTAGACTGCGTCAACGTATGAAAGAACAGTACCGTTTACTATAAAGAACGATGGTTCTGCAACGTTTTTCTTCGACTGGAGTTATAACTGCTCGAACGTGAAGAAGTATATGCAGCTGAGAGTAGAGCCAAAGAGCGGGCACGTCACGCCCGCCAATGAGGTGGAATGTACTTTGTACTTCACAGTCAAGCAAGTGCCGGTTCAAGCTTTCCCTGTCACTTTGTCTGTACGTAGAATTTATTTTTCAAGTAGCTGTGCCCTCGACTTTACGTCCGCGTGAAATTATTATTTATTTATTTAACACTTCAAGCACAAAGTACAGAGGCGGACTTACCATAGGCATTTTCTACCAGTCAACCTTTAGGTGATGCAGAGACAAGCAGTGGTAGGTGTACATCTGAAAATAATTTAATTAATAATAAGGTAAAATAGAAGAATATATAAAATACTATAAATATATATAAATACTATAAATATATATCAAACTATTTATTACTGTAAATAGATATTCACTGATTAAAATAAAAAGAAAAACAATAGAGAAAACATTACCGCTGTGATGAAACTGCCAGCTTCTTGCGAATGTACTCTCGAACTTTAATTTTGAAAGCTAAACGATTGGTTGCCATCCTGATTTCCTGGGGAAGCGCATTCCACAGAGAAATAGATTGCACAAAGAATGAACGGTGAATGAAGTCAGTACGGTGAGAGGGACAGTGAAGAACACGGTTTGTGATGATCGCAGACTCTTAGTATGGTTGGCACAAATGTACTGAAAGCAAGGTAACTAGGGGAAGTGGGAGAAACAAGAAAAGAAAACAAGGTGGTTAGCGCCATTTGCTCCCTACGCTGACGTATGGGCAACCATTTAAGAAGAGACCGGTACTCGGACACATGATCATATTTACGCAGATTGAAAACGAATCGAATGCAGTTATTTAGAAGACGAATGCAGTTATGCAGTTATTAGAACAATATATATTCATATCTTCCTTATTTGAATCGGATTTTTTTAACAATTTCATGGGTTTTAATAATCATGTATCATGTACTTAGTGTGGTCAAAATGGCTGGTGGCTAATTTCCTTGTTTAGATTTCAGATGGACCGGAATACAGTATTTTCATACATTCAGAAATTGAAAAGCCTTTATACCATTTTTCGTTCAAGGAGTTTAATTTTTCAAGGTGCTTTATCAATGCGCCAGATCCTACCTACAAGCAAAAACTAGCATTTACTAACGATGATAAAGTGCCTATTATGTAAGGAATTCTTTCTATGTATTTTTCTTTCATCGAACTAATTTTCCTTATCCGTTTGGTTGATAGCTCGCTGGTAAATAATAACTTGAGCGTATTTTCTTTATTTACAGTATCGATTTAAACTTCCCAAGTATACCGGAACTGTTCGTAGATTACACAAAGGTATCGAGCATCAAACCTGGAAAACGTCTAAAAATAGCGATCTACTTCAGACCGAAGCAAGTTAAAACTTATGAATTCACCTTACAGTTTTGGGTAAACTCGCTCTGCGAAGAAAATGTAATTATTAAAGGAGAAGGTTCGATTTGTTCACAATAAAGACCATTTGAAGTACCATTTATCGGCAATACACCATAACTGAGAATGATTTTCGATTATTTTCCAGGAGTTCCTCTCTTATTTGATCTTTACGAAGGTTGCCAAAAGAGCTTTGACTTAGGTCACGTAAAAGTGGGTGAAAAGTTTATTCGCACTATAGAAGTGATGAATCATAGTAAAATACCAATAGAAGCCACATACATATTCAGAGAAATGTACCCGATTGTAGAAGATACGACCAAGTCTGACGCTACCAGTGTTTGTCTCAATCCTGTGGCTGCTGTGGACGATGGTGGGCCGTCGAGGTAAAACGCCCGGGATTTTTATTAGTAAAAAAGTACTTAGGTACCTACTTCTAATTTGAGGTTAAAATGATTGACCTGTGACTTTTCAGTATATATAAACCTCTAAGAAACTTAGATGAGTAATTTAATTCTATATGTAATTAATATGCCGTTTTGATATAAATTTGCAGAGTACAAATGTTGCAAACGTATAAAAATGATAAAATTCGTAACCAAATCGCCATGGACATACAAAACGCGTTGTCCTCTTTGAAAGTAATACCAACTGCAAGCAGGATAGGACCGTACGGTAAAGTACCTGTGAAGATACAATTCAAGCCGGTTGGCTTGATTAGCGTGCTCAACGTTCAGGTATAATCGTCTTTTTGATGTTTTTCTACATACGTAATATTGTAACTTTGAATCGGTATCTACCTACTTGTTTCCAAAAGGATCAAAGTTGGTTTTTATTGTAAATTATTGATTTTTTAAATCAGGATCCGAAGAATAAGTATATTGTTAGATGTTTTGTCCACAATTACCTACTGCGACTTTTGTTTTGTTGACTTTTAAGTTATTTTAAACTTGCGATTGACGAGAAGGAAAACAGTGCTTCGACGATACGCTGTAAGAGTTTGCATTTTCCAACTAAAACTTGGTTTATTTACTTTATTTGGACTTAGTTAGGACAAGATTGATGCTAGCGAAATTATCAGGGTGCGCTTAGTTGTATTGACCTATCCAACAGCAATCGAATTTGACACAATTTGGCTGATGTAAAATGACTAATTAATTACAAATAAATGTCGTCGTTTGATTTTAGTTAAACATGAAAGTGTTAAGCTTTGAGCGGCCTCTGGTTAGTCTGAGTGGTTGTGCTACGGGCATGAGTTTGGTCTTCAGTCAGAACTCGCTTCAATTTGGCCGCGTGCGCAAACGTGGATGCAAAAATCTCAAAGTAATGCTACTGAATAAAGGCGACTTTGGGACTAGGTAAAAAATATTTCATATCATAATAATTATGTAGATATAGACCATGAATAGTGATAGACCAGTAATAGTACTTGAAGGTCAGCAAATATGTAGTACCTATTTGCTGTCCTTCAAATAAGTATAATAAAAGAGTAGGGATTTGATTGGCATTTCGCTGACACTTTTTGTCACAATTTTTAAACCTGTGATCCTTCGATCAACAATAATTGTTGATCGAAGCTATGCTCTGTGTGGCTCTGTGCTATTTACGGTCATTCCAACACGCAGAGTACTGCGCAAAGAGTAGAATACTTAGGTACCTATACCCAACGGGTGCTGCGTATTGTTTTTATTTTATAAACTCGTATATGCTGAGAAAAACGCGACTCTGTAGAACATTTTGTCTCATTCAAAATTTGTTTGTATTGATACCAGCTAACGATCAATATAGGTCTTATGCGTGGCCGCTGCTTTGAAAAATCAAAATGGCGGAAGTTAATCCGGCCAAAAATTTTAAACCCCTTTGATGTGTATGTATGAGACTAAAAATTTGCCTAATATCTATTCTCAGACCTACCAAATATACACAAAAAACCATAAAAATCGGTCAAGCCGTTTCGAGGGAGTTCGATAATTAAACACTTTACGACACAAGATTTTTATAATATTGTTACGAGCTGGGTATGGAATAAATTAATTACTACCGATTAAACACTTGGATAACTTTAATTAATCACAATACACTTAAAACACAATCACTTATACAGTACTGATCACTATTCACTTAGATATCGCACTTCTAGTTCACTTCGATTCGCTTGGTACTGTAGCCAAAATAAGACTACCCGTTCCCGCAAACACGTCGACTATTTATATGACGACCGAACGTTTGAGAAAGATCCATAACTTCCCAGAAACTTCTAGGCAATTCATACTAGGTCATTGTCCTTCGAGAAACTTCCACAACTTGTGTACAAAGGAAAGGAATAGGTACTTTATGCCCTGGGCGTACGGTCGAAATTACAATGACAACTTCCTGATGTATTTTATAGGTAGTTTGCGAATTTGTACCTACATCATTCGATACATACCTACTACTACCTACCTACTTAGTTGTAGGTACCTACTATTAGAAGCTACTTGTATTGTAGGTATGGGTACGACGTAACACTGCCCCCTCCTTAGACATGCTCGTCCCGAGCATCATTAGGCCCGTAGTATCGCGCCAATCGGTCTACATGGACAATCTTAGGTGCACCTCGTGGACCTTTCTGTATTCGGTAGGTGACATCGTTGATCCTAGTCACGACTCGGTATGGTCCATCCCAGTTTGCTTGTAATTTCGGAGACTTCCCTTTGCTCCGTACTGGGTTATGCAACCACACCAGTGAACTCTCGTCGAAACCCCTACTATTTGCCTTCCGGTCATAACGGATCATCTGTTGGCCGGATTGTCTAATATGCTCATAAATATCATTCAACTTGTTACGCAAGTCATTTGCGTAATCTGTTACACTGCGTGGAGCATCAGGGGGAGTTCCAGTGATTAAATCTGCAGGCAACCGTAATTCCCTTCCAAAGTTCGCGAAGGCGGGCGTCACAGTCGTACTTTTGTGGACTGCGCTGCGGTAGGACAGAAGAAATGGCTGTATGTGCTTGTCCCAATCCCTTTGTCTGCTTTCCACGACTTTTGCCAGATATCTTTCCAACGTTTGGTTAAATCGTTCCACCATTCCATCAGATTGTGGGTGGTAAGAGGTGGTTCTAGTTTTGTGGGTACTCATCAAACGACAAGTCTCCTGAAATACTTACGATTCGAAATTCCTTCCTTGATCGCTGTGTATTTCTAAGGGTACTCCAAAACGACAGAAGACTTCCTGAACTAATTTATCTGCGACAGTTGTAGCTTCTTGGTTAGGAATGGCGAAGACTTCTGGCCACTTTGTGAAGTAATCCATGACCACCAAGAAGTACTTGTTTCCGCTCTCACTTTCTGGAAATGGTCGCGCAACGTCTAGTGCTATCCGTTCCCAAGGGGCTCCAACGTTGTACACTTTTAACGCTCCTCTGCTGCGTGTTTGGGGTCCTTTCACGGCCGCACAACTGGTACATTTGCGACACCAGTCCTCCACATCATCTCGACAGTGGATCCAGTAAAAGCGTTCTCGAATTTTTAGTAAAGTCCTTTTTACCCCCATATGTCCTCCCGAACATCCATCATGGTACAGCTGTAAAACATCCGGCACCTTAGCTTTAGGGACAACCATTTGTAGATGACAGCTGTCCCTTCGAGCATTTTCCCATTTACGGCACAAGACTCCATCCTGGATCACCAAGCTGTTCCATTGCGCCCAATAACTCTTCGTGATGGAACTCATCGCAGCCACATCACTCCACTTGGGTTTAGGAGCACCAGCTTTGATCCACTCGAAGATCGGTTTGATGTCCGAGTCATTTTGCTGAGCCTGCTGTATGGTTACCTTCCATTCATCGCTAAGATCCGTTCTTAGAATCCTCACAGGCACCACTTCCTTAGACTCCTGTCTGGAACTGTGCTTCCAATCTTCAGGCAAAGGTCTTCTTGACAGTTCATCTGTTTTGCTGTCGTTTCTCCACTGTTGTTGGGTAGTCATTCCAGCCGCTTTTCTCTGCAGAGATTGGTCTTCTCTCGGTGTGCTTCGTTTTTTACAGTTTGACCGAAGGTGACCCCTTTCTCCACAATTGTAACACTTAGGGCTGTACCTTTGCGAACACTGGCGCACAGGTGATGCCACAACTTGCTTTGGGCAGCTTGACCGATCATGATTCCTTTCTCTACCAGTGTAGCAGCTAGGGCTGTAACCTCTCGCACGGACGCGTACAGGAGATGCTACAACCTCCTTGACATGGTGTGTTCGATGGTCTTGCCTCGCTGCCTCTACTTCCAAGGCATGGGCCAACGCCTCTTTCAGGGTCTCATGATGCCCAAGTCGTACAGCGGCTCTAACTTCCAAGTCGCGTATTCCGTCGACAAACGCCTGTACCAGATTTCCAGTGATGAGTGCAGGGGCAGATCGGTATGCTTTTCGAACAAGCGTCTCAACTTCCAGGGCCCACTGCTGTAGGTTCTCGGCACTACGCTGGACACGATCCTTTAACTTAGCACGAAATACGTGCTCCAGGTGCGCGTCGCCGTATCTGGACTCTAACGCCTCCAGCAGCTGTTCGTAGGTCACATCCTTGCCAAGCGCTTCAAGAATGTTGAGGGCCTGGTCTCGGAGGCCCAAAGTGAGCGCGGTCATGGCTTGAGATTTTGTCCATCCATTCGCCTTCATAACGGCCTCAAATTGAATTTTATACGCCAACCACGAAGCTGTTCCATCGAATGGAGGCACCTTAAAGCCCCGCGCTGAAGGTGCAGGAACTACTGAAGCCACAGTCACATCTCCAGTCTTTAGTTCTCCCAAAGCCTTCTTCATCCCAGCGATCTGCACTTCGGCCTCTGAGATGCGATTCTCGTGCTGGTGAACCTGGTCCTTCATAATCTTGAGCTCTTTGCCGAAAGTTGCATGAAGATCCTTTATGAGGATCATCTGTTCTTCTTGACGGCGAGCCTGCTCCTCTTGACGGCGAGCCTGCTCCTCTTGACGGCGAGCCTGCTCCTCCTTATCTCGTTGCAACTGCTCCTGTAACTGGCGAGCCTGCTCCTCTTGACGGCGAGCCTGCTCCTCCTTATCTCGTTGCAACTGCTCCTGTAACTGGCGAGCCTGCTCCTCTTGACGGCGAGCCTGCTCCTGCAGCAGCGCCATTAAAGCTGACAAGTCTGGTGCCACTGATGCTGGAGAAACTCCGGATGGACCAGCGACTGGCACTGACGTAGGCTGGACTCCACCCGGTGTCTGTGTCGGAGAGTCTCCAAACCGCCTTTGGTCCATGTCCTGCTGTCGCTGACTCCTGGTACGGATACCGTCCGTGTTGTCCTTTGGTAGAACTGGCATAATTTATCCCTCACTTCTGGCACCAAATTGTTACGAGCTGGGTATGGGATAAATTAATTACTACCGATTAAACACTTGGATAACTTTAATTAATCACAATACACTTAAAACACAATCACTTATACAGTACTGATCACTATTCACTTAGATATCGCACTTCTAGTTCACTTCGATTCGCTTGGTACTGTAGCCAAAATAAGACTACCCGTTCCCGCAAACACGTCGACTATTTATATGACGACCGAACGTTTGAGAAAGATCCATAACTTCCCAGAAACTTCTAGGCAATTCATACTAGGTCATTGTCCTTCGAGAAACTTCCACAACTTGTGTACAAAGGAAAGGAATAGGTACTTTATGCCCTGGGCGTACGGTCGAAATTACAATGACAACTTCCTGATGTATTTTATAGGTAGTTTGCGAATTTGTACCTACATCATTCGATACATACCTACTACTACCTACCTACTTAGTTGTAGGTACCTACTATTAGAAGCTACTTGTATTGTAGGTATGGGTACGACGTAACAATATATTAGATAAAGCTAAGTCGAGGTATCACAAGTGCGACTGATGAGTATGAGGTCCTGGGTTAGATTCCCGGGTCGGGGAATGTGTTATTGGACTTTTCCATCAGGAATTTCTCAACATCACCCCAGAGTTTAGATTCGTGACCGGTTAATGACATAGACTCGCCCCCTATTATTCCATGGGACAATAATTGATAACTGGCGAAATTTAGATTTATTATACCTACTATTAGGTACACCTCTATCTTGCCCTTCGAGGATTACTGGCGTGATGGTATGAATAAAGCTAACATCACTTAGAAAGTTTGGGAGAAAGTTATTGAAAGGAGACTGTGAGAGAAGAGAGCAAAATTACACGAGACCAAGCATAAAACCGATGCAAACAACTGTGCGAGAAATACAGAGATTTTCACATGCGTCGACCTCGAAAAGTCATATGCCCGGGTATACCCCGTGAGGTTTTTTGGAGAGCTCGTAAGGAGAAAGGCGTGCGTGGAAAGTAGGTATACGTGCAGTTGATCCGAGCGATGTACAGTCGATGCAGTACCCAAGTCCGGTCTACAGCTACAGGCACTACCGGCTTCAATGTGACAGTCGACTTGCACCAAAGGTCAGCTCTCAGCCTTTACCTCATCCTGGTAATAATGTAGGTACGCTCTCACGTCGGACATCCAGGAAGAGGCCCCTGGTGTACGCTGTATGCCAATGGCATTCTACTGGTTGCCGAGAGCGGCCAAGACGAGCAGATCAGATTGAAGGTGCGGTGGCAAAGACTGGTCAATGTTGGCCTGAAATTGAGTCGAACCAAAACGGAATACTTGTTTTGCGATTTCGGCGGTCTCTCTAATCCTGTGCTTGTGTGTCTCTTGCCGAAAAGCTCATACCGATATGCTCCGACTTCCGGTGCTTCGGTTGGCTTGTCTATGGGGATGGCAAGTAAACTGAGATGTTATTTTAACGCACCGGATCAACTCAGAATGGATGAAACGGCGACATGTCACTGGAACAACTTGCGACCCGCGGATACTGATGATTGAAGTTAAAGGGGAAAATATACAAGGTCGTGATTAGACCTAGGTATGTTGTACTGTATAAATTAGAATGCAAGAAGAAAATGGATATAACACGATGGTGAAACATGATGAATGGATGAAGCAAGTTTTAAAGTGGTGCCAGTTACAGAAAAAAATACAAGGAAGTCGTCTGTCTCGGTATGGAGTTGGACATGTGATGTTAAGGGATGAAACGCATGTGACTATAGTTACACCTAACAACTAACTAACAAACTACAACAAAAACCACCACAACACAACAACACACAACAAAAATACAGCACAACTTAGCAAAACACAATACAACTAGCAACAACACTTACACAACACACAACTTAGCTCAGCCGAGTTATAACTCGGCTGAGCTAAGTTTGCACCTTGCTTCCTTGATGGCGCGGCATTACAGTGAGGTGCAGACTTAGATCGATCGGGTTGTAAAATAGTGATGGATGGAGAGAGAGAGGAACGCCAAAGAAAAGATGGATGGATCGTGTGAGGAATGATATTAAGGAAGGAATAAATGGGTGACGTCTAACAGGGAGGAATGGAAGAGGTAAACGTGTTGCGCCGACTCCAAGTAGAACGGAACAAGGGCAGTAAGATGATGATAAATTGATACCTTTGTAGTACAAAGGTATCAATTATTAGAACAAGGGGTGTACAAAGTTTGTACACCCCTTGTTCATATTTAGCTACCTTTGTAAATCTTTGATATGTTTTTCTGTTTAGGTTTTGGTGGCAACCATTGATATCGGAAGAATTCACGATAAGCCCACAGTGTGGCGCAATAGCAGCTCACACAAACGTTACCTTTACCATAACGTTCAGGCCGGTCAATCATAACCCATTCATTAAAGTATGGGTATGTATTTTCAAGACGGTTCTTTATTTTGTTATGGAGTTCTTCCATTTATGGATCCCTATTGAATTTCTTTTGGTGTGCTTTTTTACCTGTGTGTTTTCTCATTATGAGCCTATACTACCTCAAATTATCAACTCTATTATATTGGTGTCAAAATTACTTTTCCAAGGTCAAAATCATTCTTGCACCATTATGAACTTGGAGGGTTGTATTGATGATTTTGATGATTATAATTGTGTTACTACATACGTCTTACAGTCGCAAACAATATTTTAATCAACATACAACCTAGCACTGGCCTGCAAATTGCAAAAAACGTAAGAAAATTTGAATTTCGCGGGCTACCCTTGAGCATCCACCTTAAGAGAAACAGAACCAGACAAGTTACAACGATTATATTACTTTTATATTGTGGGATTGCTGCGTAAATTGCTGGGTACTCGTAGATATGTAAATAGATGGGTACCCAGTCCTATCGCTCTTCTCAAATTTATTGCACTCAAAAGAAAGAAACCCAAGTACCCACACACAAAGGTTTTTTTTTTCTTATATGTGCCCCAATATTTTTGTTTACTGAACTTATACCGTGTTCTAGGCAAGTTGTAATTTAGAAAACTACAGGCCTCTCGAATTAGCCCTTTATGCAACGTGCATCGATGTGGGAAATATTGAAATTCAAACTTTGAACATGGAATGTCCTGTCCGTGACGCGCATACTGACCATGTTGTCATCATCAATCCGTACGTATGAATGCATCCTACCTCACTGCTATTATAAATGCGAAAGTCTAAATGTATGTGTTACCTACTACTTCGCTCTGAAATTGATTAGGTACACAGATAGACCTGTGGTAACGTAAGGGTTACTAGTAAATCGAATGTAACGCTAGCAAAGCCTCGGGAAAAAGCTGACGAGTGAATAAACCTCGATTTCACACTTTGACGTAACGATTAAAAAAACATAGTGGTCCTGTTCGAATGGTATGGCATAAACTTGCGAACTAAGGTGATCCCATACCTACATATTATAGATAATAATGTTGAAATGTTTAACAGTTCAATTCGTTAGTTATGCATACAGTGTACCAAAAATAAACACGAGTCGTTAACGATAACACATCTCACAGAGGAAATTAGCGGCAAGAATGCTGCATGTTCTAATTTAGTGTTTATTGTCATTTCCAGAACTGACGATCTCTGGCTAATTCTTTCTGAAGTATCAGGTGGACCATTCGAAACATGGAAAGAATTTAATGTTGAACCTAATTCTACACTAGATGTTCCTATCACATTCAAACCGAAAACTATCGGCAGGCATGATGTAAATCTTTGTTTGTATTTCAATACATAAAAAAGGGTACCTCTCGTACAATCAGTATAAACACACAGCGTCGGCTGATTGCAAACCTACACCTAATTTTCCGCGGCATTGCGTAAACGGGCGGAGCGCGGCGCGGCGCGGTTCGAATCATATTAATTATTTCGAACCAGTTTTCGTGGTCTATTATATACACAATGACGAGCGAGACGCTTTATAATTTGTTTTTGGCTATATAAATCATTCCTTGCCCATGGTACAGTTGGCTAGGTCCGGTTGACTGGACCATGGTAAAAAAATTTAACAGTGTTACAGTTGACTAATCACTCAAAAAAGTCAATATGTTGTGCTACAAAAGTTAGTGACATAAAAAAATCGCTGCAAAACCGACTCCACGTAGTCTTGTCTGCCCCGCAATTTAAACCCGCCTAGGCGGGAAGCTTGCTTGCATGCTGCATGCTTGCTGCATGGATGACTGCACGCAGCTGCTTTTTTTAACCGATGACAAATCAATATGTAGACTCAGAATGATGTACTGAAACCACCCCGTATAATATGCCCTTGAAGTATCGGGAATCATTAACCAAACACACTTTATTTTCTTGTTTTCTGTGCCCTAGAGTCAAGTTTTGTACTCGCCTCTTGGTGAAACTGTATTATTCATCACATTAGTCGGGGAAGCTACACCACCAAACCCTAATGGCAACATTGAAATAAGTGTTCCCGCCAAGGATGTCCATACTGAATCATTACTCGTTTATAATATTACTGAGGTATTTACAATCTACTAACCTAACTAGATTATAGGTACATACCTTACTTTGCAAGAACTGCAGTCTAGTTTATACTAGGCATTATCTCTTAATTCTCTTAAAACCTACTCCTAACTAATATTAATAATGCGAAAGTGAGAGTATTTATTTGTTTTTAATACAAAATTCACCCTTTAACAGCTGAACGGATTTCGATGAAGTTTGATAGATAATTTGCGAATTCCACGGGCAAAAACTATTTAATAAAAACAACTGTTTTCAGAACCCCGAGTCGTACATAGTCTCTACTGAGGTAGTAAAGACAGTGCCTGACAAATTCGAAGGGTATTTCGAAATTAAATGCCCAGAAACTATCAAAACATGGGGCGAAGCCACTGCGACCTGCCGGTGGACCTTCGTTGGTTACGAGGAGTGCGAAATGACATTCAGAGTCAGTGCAATGCCCACCTATTTAATAAAGCTTTAATTCAAATTGCTTTGTTCGTATGTGAATTTCTAGTTAGACGTTGTTATACATTTTTCGAGCACTTGTCACTCATCAGTGACAAGATTCATAACAATGAGACCGGTTTCAGTCTAGCGTAAATTTCGGCGCATGTAAGCTAGTTGATACGAGCTTACATGCGCCGTAAAATACGCTGCTGCGCGAGCTGATGCTCACGCGCATGCAAGCGCGCCACATTTTGCGCTACAAAAATGGATCGCGCGTACCCGCGCTTATTCCGACTTGTCCTCGAACTGGTGGGTTCTTTAAGTAGCAATATGGCAGTTATCTTTCGCGCGTCAACGCTCGTACGAGTTGCGCGTGTGGCAAAAGACGCGCATTCACAGCAAGTAAACCGAGCTGTGAGATATGCTGTGAAGGCAAACAAATAAGGCTGCCGTTTTCTGCTAGATCACGAGTGCATACGCGCCTAATAAATAAGCGATACGCTAAGTAATCTAAAATCGCTGCAAGTGCGTACCTTGGACCTGGGCTGATGCAGCCCTAAGCTGACTACAACACTAAGTACTATGTTTTAAATTGTAAACGTTTAATATTGACCGTAGGTATTCTTCACGGACGCATCGAGTCGTGAGTATCAATTCTACAACATCACCGTGACGGTAACTGCGAGTCCTATAGTGGACACCTTGACGTTCGAATGTCGGGCGCGTGAGATGGCACAACGTGAAATTGTCATCAAAAATCCGCTTGCCGACGAAGCTGACTTTTATATCAGCTGTGAGAGACTACAATGTCCTGATGTTTTGAATATCAATGGAAATTCAGAGGTAATAAACATTTTCACTTATCATACCTTATTTTTTAGAAACTAGTTATTTACCAAAGGCCGAAAACCATAGTAATTATATAGTAGGTTAGAACAGGGTAACTTCACGGTAAGCAGGTACTAGGCTTACATGAATCGAAGTTCTGATGAGTTATACCAGACAACTTCAGAAAGACTGCCTCGTTGGTCTTGTGGACGCAAGCCCGGCTACTGAGCATGAGGTCCTGTGTTCGATTCCCAACAACAGCAACAGTGTGACTCGTTGGGAACCCACCTGGAAAACAGGTTGCAACGGGTCGCAGTGCGACTCAATCGGAAAAATAGTACCAACGACTCACAGCCTCATACTGTGACACGATTGGGTAGGACTTGTTGGGATCCCACCTAAAGAATGCCAAGTGTCTATACCCCATAAGCACATGCAGTTGGTGGTATCAAATGTGAAATGGAAATAATATAAAATTAACAGCCACCAACAGCAGACTGCGTGAAAACTGATCCTGAAAGTGCGAATAAATATTATAAATGTGGATATTTATTTCAGGCTACCTTAACTATGACATATTCACCTTTAGTGGTTGGCGATATTGAGGACTATTTGGAGGTGAACAATTATTTGGTCGGCACATTTGTCTACAAAGTTATATTGAAATGCCTCCCTGCTAAAGAAAAAAATTTGGAACACGAAACTGCACTAGGAACTAATATTCCGATACGTCTCCGAGTGCAAAATAGGAGTGAATTCAGGGCTGATTTCACTTGCACGGTTATTATCTTGTTATATATTGCTATACTATTATAAATTATTATTATTTATTTTTAAGGACCTCGTGCACTTACGCGGCCGCGACTTGTCGCATGACCCGCCCGCCCGGTCGTGTGTGACCTTCGATCAACAGTGACCAAACTTTCTTCCTGATCGAAGCTTCTGGGGCCAAAAGTTGTGGTCAGGCGTAGTTTTTTTTTCCTCGAGCGTTCCGTATTTCAAAGGGAATAATAGAACCTTTAGGTACCTATAGAATGACTTCGTTGTCCATCTGCTTTTCCTCAAAGCGTGTAGGCATCAAGTTATTAAATATTATTAAATATTTAGGTCTACGGCATTGAGCTATTACTACTACGTATAGAGAAGACAGCGCGAACAAAATTTGTGCAACAAGCGCGGCAGTGCGGGGCGCGCGGGGGGCGGCTAATGAGTCATAGATGCGATGTCACCGTTAAGAGGCGACACTTTGTTTATATTCTGCCTATTTCATTGGGTACCCCTTAGGTGCACATTGTTTGACTTACAATTTTTGTTATAATATTTATTTTAGATATAACTGACTTTACTCTGCGGAACAAATAATATATTCTGGCATATACCTATACCTACCTATACTAACTGGTTCAGTCAGGGTTATGGGAAGTCTCATTCTTAAACAAATTGTATTGTATTCCTAAATAAATAATAATTTTATTTCAGGCCTTTACTTGTACAAACAATTAATCAATTAAAACCAAACAATCTAAAGAAACAATTAGGTACGTAGCTAATTGATTTTCTTCTTTCATGAATTTACCTTCCTTCAATTAATAACCACAGTCTATTCTTTTCTATTTAGAAGAAGTGTAAGATTATTATTTTCCACTATAAAAATATACGTCAGGTAATACTATCTACAAGACTTATTACACAGCCAATGTCACTTCTTAAATTTTTAGTCTATGACAAATGACGCAAAATGGCGTCCGCTAAATATTTTGCTCGAATTACATTTTTAAAATGATTATCTAGTTACTTACCGATGGAAAGTTATTCCTTTGCACTTTGCCATGTTGCTTGAATTATTAGTGCAATATCGTAACACACACGTAACCATATTTGTTGAATTTTCACGTTTTATTGCTTAAATGGCAAACAAGACTTAAAGCGCTCAAGAGCGAGCAAGCGACTGAGTGGGTTGTAGCCAGCTGGCTGAGTTTGAACGGAGCACACATTTTGTTCGCGCTGTCTTCTCTATACGTAGTAGTAATAGCTCAATGGTCTACGGTATGTAGATACCTAGATACATTGCATTTGCAAGTAATCCAAAACCAAAACGGGCTGGTGTCCGCAACTCCACGTCCATTGCGCGTATTTTACGTACGGATCGTACAGGGTGCTAAATTGTTCTTCAATCCGACTTAAGTACTATCTTCTCTTTATGAACTTGAATCTTTGAGACCTGATTTCCGTGATGGACAAACCATCAACATGCTAGTTTGTACAGACTTACAGAGCCCTCGGTGCGTGTGTCGGTCTCGCACCTGTCCTTTTTGTTTTTACTTGAAAAATGGCCTTAGGCTTGCGGGGCCTAGTTCAGTGGCGCCACCGTATAGGGGTATAGGTACTTAGATTTTACAGGAATGTCGCATCTTGAAATACTTAAATTGGAGTGGCCTACAGAATTAACACAGAGTGGATGAAACCTACCTACCTATTCTACGCCTTATGACCTGATTATTTGGGAGAGATTTTTTCTGTTTTTATTATGG
The DNA here is from genome assembly GCA_905147715.2 of Xestia xanthographa. Classification (NCBI taxonomy): domain Eukaryota; kingdom Metazoa; phylum Arthropoda; class Insecta; order Lepidoptera; family Noctuidae; genus Xestia; species Xestia xanthographa. Next base: position 10,514,284 of record LR990655.1, read on the forward strand.
ATTCTTTGGTTTGTTGTAATACTTCTTCATAATATGGTTTTATTTTACAGGTGTCTCATCCATCAGTACTAGCAGATAAGGAATACGTGCTAGGACCTCTTGATAAAGGGAAGTTTTTAGTATTGTTTGAACCAACGGAGCCCGGTGTTCAACATTGTAAAATTTCTTTTGATTCTCCTATAGCTGGTGAATTCATGTAAGTCAGCCATATTGAATTTATAACAGACATGCACGGGCAGCTTAAAGCGGTGGCTAACCAGTACAGGCCATGACCCAGCCGAAAGGGAGCCGCAAGAACCAAATCAACTAGGTACAAATTTTTTTGTAGGTAGTAGATAAAATTTTTTTTTTTTTTTGTCAATGTATTTTCGCAGGTCAGTAGTCTATGAGGTTGTTGTCTGCTTAACCGGACTATCCTGTGTTTGCATCAATGATATTATAAAGAAGATACGCCATGTTCATACTGAGTGGCGTTCAGATATCGTTGCGAGTAATTTAAAACTACGACAGCGATAGATAATACGGAACGTATAAGATAGAAAGAGATAGCTAGCTATCAAAGTGCAACAATTGTGTCACTTTGTCCTCAACAATTTGTGCGTGCTAGTGCGATATCTACCTCTTTTTACTATATAATATCATTGGTTTGCATAATAACTTAAAAACTGAGCGACAACATGCTAAGACTTGTACCTCACACACAGCGTGTACCTGATGACTTAGGGCGTCATTGAGAACAATAAGGTACGGAAGGCGCGGTGGCAGCCTAAGTCTTTTGCCCTGTGTCAACCAATGGGTTAAACGGTAAACAAGAAATGCTATTAGCTCTGAATTTACCCATACAAAACGATCATGGGCGCCGACAGGCTTATTTCCGGAGGGTAGGTAGAGGTAAATCTTCAAATCCACGAGGAGCTCGGGAATTTTCACACTTCACCTAGGATGTAGAGTAGATGTCAGATTTTCATTTAGTCCTACATTCATACAAAGGGTTAACTTTGTCGACTCATGCAGAAAATCCAGAAGTCTAGTCAGGTAGGTTTCAATTCCATTACAATTAGGGTTTGGGAATTCCCGAGACAATTTCAAAGTCCCGGGACACGAGACAGCCTACAATCAAGGTCCCGGGAATTCCCGGGACTTCGAGACTTAAGAAAAATATTTTTTGTTATTTTTTTAGGGGGGTACTTAAAACTTTTTTGAAGAATTTAAATTGAGTTAATTTCTGGTGAAAGGTATTATTATAAAAAGGTTTTTTTTTTTGAAAAATCAACATTTATTAATAAGAAAATTAAATGTTAATAACTTTAACGTTAATTTCAGTCTTAATAATTGCTTTGTTTATTTCTTTTAATCACACACAGATTCAGTTTTAAGCAGTTAAATAGTATAGTTATAAAACGAACTTAGTTAAAAAACATACTAATTCTTAATAACTTGCATATTATTTATTGATTCGTCATTGGTCATAATCACAATATTGTTAATTCTCATAATCACAGATTTGTTTTACAATAAAATAATAATAATATTAAAACAGACTTATAAATCAGTCTTTTAAATAATCAACTAACGCATTAATTGGACTTCTTTGCTGATTTAATAAAATAGGCTTTCAAAAAAATCAGAGCGTCAACAGCTTTGTCCGACAATCTGTTTCTGATTTTTGTAATAACACTCTCTCGTTTTCAACAGATGTCGATTTAATTGTGTTTAAGGCTTTAAAGCTAGGCTAGGATCCTTCAATTATTAGAAAATAAAAATGATTACCAATCAATTTCGACAATCTTGTCTCGTCTCGAGTCTCGACCCGAAAGTCCCGGGACTCGAGATAACTAAAATTACGAAAAGTCCCGGGACTTCGAGACACGACACGTCCCGGGACCCAAACCCTAATTACAATGATAAAATCCAAATCAAAAGAAATGGTAGATACCTACCTACTGTAGTGTTTTACATCAAAATAATTATAATCACACAACAATAAAATAAAACTTCATATAATTACACCAATCACTACTATAATTATCATTTACAAAGAATCACGATAACAAGGTCTATTTTTCCCTATTGTCTTGTCGCAAAAATAGTTCGCGAGCAAAGCGAGCTCGACAATTTTAGCGGCCCGCTTCGTATTGGTTATGTTTATTTTTAACATTCATGCAGATAAAAAAGTTACTTTGTCAATTCATGTTTATAAGTTTTAGAATGACCAAGAGAGCAAGAACGAGCGAAGCGAGCTCAAAAATGTTTGCACTTCACCCCGAATATGATATAGGTTTTCTCGTTTATTCAACAGAAATAGAACTGACTGAGTTGACAGAAGAGTTTTGATTTAAGATAATCAAAGAAGCAAGTAAAGCTAACTCGATCATTTTAACAGTGCCCCATTTTTTTATTTCTAAGAGAAATGACGACAAACGCAAAAAAGGTTCAAGATGAAGAGAAGGCAAACGCGAGCGGATAGGTTAGGTTATTTTTGTGCATTCATACAGAAACAGGATTCATCATCATCTTCATACCCTTATTGTCATGTTACTTGGGGACTGGGGTCAGCGTTTCTTGCATTCTCCCCTGTCACCCGTCACGCTATCATTTATTCCTTTTTATGGTTCCGTACAAAAATTAAAAAAAAAACGGATAGGATCACTCGTGCGTCTGTCTGTCTATCCGTCCGTCCGTCTGTCACAGCCAATTTACTCCGAATCTACTAGACCAAATCAGGTGAAATTTGGTAGGATGGATGGTGTAATCCTATGACCCAAACACAGATGTGCAAAGTAAAGTATTTTATCTACACCCATGCTATAAATCCTCTATAAAGGTATCTGAAACAGTTAGCTTATGGCCAACATTAAAACAGCCAGTGTCATGATAACCATTATAACACCCAAACGGGTGTTATAATGTTGTACTGAATTTCATTATGCAACGCGTTTTAAAAAAAGAACATCGAATGTGGTAGTGAATCGAACGTCTAGCACGTGCGATTCACTACCACAGCGCCGTAATTTAAAAAAAAACTTATAGGTTAATTCGAATTCACGTCGTATCCCGCCATTTTTGTTCGACATTTGGATATTATTAGTATTGCATTATGTACTTTGTTGTTTACAAAAATGAGTGATACAAGCTTTGTGAATTTTGATAATTGAACAATCCAAAATGTAAATAATTATATTACTACCTATACACGGTTTGTTTGTAGTAAATACAAGCAATTAAACTTTCCATGAATTTACATAGACTTTTTCGAACACTGCAACACCCTATGGTTTCAGAACCTTTTATGGAGGATTCATATCATGGATGTAGATAAAGTCTTGTATGCAACTGTACATAATTAGGTATTAAAACACTCATGTGATACTATTATCACACTCGGCTTCGCCTCGTGTGATAAACCCACATTCGTGTTTTAATACCCCTCATTATACAACAGTTGCATAAATAACTATTATAACACATTTGCTCGTAAAGGGTCTCCTATTTCACCCATTTCAATATCGTAATGTATCTCATTACGTACTTGTGCAGTAAAGTAATGTTCAACCACAGAGTATCTATATAGACGCACGGTTTATCAAGATGCTCCGTCAAAAGGGAACGAACGGTACTTTTTTAAATATTATCAAAGAGTTTTTATGTCAGAAAAGTGGTCAAGTTTATGAATAAAATTAACTGTGGGAGATGAAATATAATAAATAAACATTTAATTCTTTAATTTAATTAATTTTGACAATAAATTACAACCATTTATCTGTAACAAAAACACAAAAATATTAATTTACCTTCTTAGTAATACTGGCTGTTTTTGTGTCTTTGACTTAAAAAAAGCGCTGATGCGCGCGCATCGCTAATTTGTGAACAAGTAAATGATTTATTCGTTTAAGAAAGTCCGAGTTTTATTTATTTCCTCGCAAATATGTTATAAAACGTCGTATGACATACGTGCGCTTTGATAATTACAGCCTCTGCTTTCTTGTAGCCCTCGCCTACGGCTCGAGCTAGCAATATCGCCTCGGCTGTAATTTTCAACTTACCGCACTTATATCATAATGTACTATTTCAATACACTTCCTCGAAAACTGGTCCATAACGCACTACGATTAGGTACAACATGCAATGTATTTCACACGCGTGCGATTTTTTCCACTTTCCCGCACGTGTGCGGGAATCAAAATGGCCACAGATAACTATACCTATACTTAGTCCAAATTGGTTCAATGTATAGACATTGAAAAAAAAATCATTGAAAGTGTATTGAAAAACGTCGTTTGATATACGTGGGCATTTGTTATTGCAATTCTCGGCTCAAAAACACCCTCGCCTACGGCTCGAATGTTATTATTCCGCCTCGAATGCAATAACAAACTTTCTCCACTTGTATCAAAATGTACTATTTTTTTAATAAGAGTCGTTTTCGGGGGACAAATTAGGAAATAAATAAGGTACTGTGTCATATATCCATGGACGTAGCTATAGCTTTGACAAGGGGGGTTCCCCAAAGTAAAAAAACAGCTCTAACGCCAATTAAATCTATCAATGTTTAATGTAAGTCAACAAATTTACAAATTAAACATTGCCTGCGGCTATAACACGCAAGTATAGTCGCGGGTAATCTATAATTATTATACCGGATGACTTATTTATCACTTTCCAAAAAAAATGGGTATAGTGAACGGAGTAGAAGCTTATGGCATACCTAGTTTTTTTTTTTCTTTTTTCCACAGCTTAGAAAACACACAATGAATGTACATTTTGATACAAGTGGAGAAAGTTTGTTATTGCATTCTAGGCGGAATTATATCACCCGAGCCGTAGGCGTGGGTGTTTTTGAGCCGAAAACTGCAATAACAAATGTCAACTTGTATCAAACGACGTTTTTCAATACACTTTAAAGAAATAAAATAAAAAATAACGAAAATATTTTTGTCACGATTTATGAAACTATGATTTTAATTTTTTTTCGCGCTTTGCTTTCGCCAGGTTGAAGGAGAGGCAAAGGTATGAAGCCGTTAACAGCCTAATATAAAAATAGATTTATTTTATATTTTCAAATTCAGAACACAAATAAATGTTAATTTCTGTATAAAAGTAACTATTAGTTTTTAATAATCATGTTTATCTATGATATTCTATTTATAAACACAATTTTAATATTCAACAAATATTAAAGACGCGTAGTGCTTTGCCGAAATTAAAAAAAACATTCACCTCAGACTATAGGCATTGAACCAATTTGGACTAAGTATAGGTATAGTTATCAGTGGCAATTTTCATTCCCGCATACGTGCGGGAAAATGGAAATAAACGCAAGCGTGTGAAATACATAGTATGTTGAACCTAATCGTAGTGCGTTATGGACCAGTTTTCGAGGAAGTGTATTGAAATAGTACATTTTGATACAAGTGGAGAAAGTTTGTTATGCATTCGAGGCGGAATTATAACACCCGAGCCGTAGGCGAGGGTATTTTTGAGCCGAGAATTGCAATAACAAATGTCTACGTGTATCAAACGACGTTTTTCAATACACTTTTGAAGAAATAAAATAAAATAACGAAAAATATTTTTGTCAAGAACTATGAAACTATGATTTTAATTTTCTTTTTTTTTTTTCGCGCTTTGGTTTCGCCAGGTTGAAGGAGAGGCAAAGGTATGAAGCCATTAAACAGCCTAATATAAAAAATAGATTTATTTAATATTTTTGAATTCAGAACACAAATAAATGTTATTTTTTGTATAAAAGTAACTATTAGTTTTTAATAATCATGTTTATCTGTGATATTCTATTTATAAACACAATTTGAATATTCAAAAAATATTTATGCCGTAAAGACGCGTAGTGCTTTGCCGAAATTAAAAAAAACATTCACCTCAGACTATAGGCATTGAACCAATTTGGACTAAGTATAGGTTTAGTTATCTGTGGCAATTTTCATTCCCGCACACGTGCGGGAAAGTGGAAAAAATCGCACGCGTGTGAAATACATTGCATGTTGTACCTAATCGTAGTGCGTTATGGACCAGTTTTCGAGGAAGTGTATTGAAAAAAAATTGATCCATCATCAAAAAACGCTACAGTAAACTTTTCATAGTAGAATTTGAAATCAAACGCAATACGCGTATGATAATTTCGAATTTTTTGTTTTTTTTTAGCAAAAAAATAACTAAGTAGGTATGCCATTTGCTTCTACTCGGTTCACCTAATAGACACCCATTTTTTTGGGAAGTGATAAAAATTCATTCTGTGTAACTTAGTTTACTCTAAGTAGGTCTTTAAATAAAAAGTTATATATAATGTATGTATTCCAATATTTATTTAAAACAAAGTTAAAACTTTAAAGTAAAAAAAATATTTTAAGTCTTTTGTGTTTTATTGCTAACTGATTAATAACTTCTTCGGAATCAAGTTGCACCGCCAGATCTATGTGTACGCTCATTAAAGCCAGACCAGTAAGTCTTTTATCGCCAATTTTATTTCTTAGGTAAGTTTTTAACCTCAAAGATCTTTCAGGGGTTGCAGTGGACATTAGGAGTGTGGCGGACTAAGCAACTATCGTTTTCTACAATCGGCGCGGTGCATGTGTGGTGTTTTTTTCTGTTGGACAAGTAAGATGGATACGAATGGGGGGTCCGGGCCTCCAAACCCCCCTCCCCCCTTATAGACGTCCGTGCATATATCAAAATGAAAGGGCTCGTTATGACGATCTCAAATATATTTTTGTTATTATTGTAAGATAAATAGTTTTGATTGTATTCATGAAAGAAGACGAAAATTGACCATTCCTACTGATCTCCGAAACTACTGAGCCTAAAATTTCGAAAAAAGTACAAAATATAGTTAGTTATAATTGCTTGTCGATTACAGGAAAACCTATAAGAATTCTATGAATTGAAAATAAAGAGGTAAACTCAATATAAGACTTTGGCATTGTACGGAACCCTCTCCACGCGAGTTCAACTCGCACTTGGCCAGTTTTTCTTTCATATCATTCTTCACACATTTCATCCATCTTCGTTTGCCATCATGCAGTCTTTTTCAATACACTTCCTCGAAATCGGGTTCCTAACGCACTACGATTAGATTCAACATGCAATGTATTTCACACGCTAAAATTTAAATTTAAATTTCACGGGCTACCACGGCGCTTCTTATCTGCTTGAGCTGCCTGTTTGCAGTCACCCATAATAATACTTATTCCAGTAAACTAGACAATTCTTACTTAGTTACGTATTTTGTGGTGGATCTAGAGACGCCACAGCCAAATCTTTTTATTACCTAATAATTCATGGGTAACACTTACGCAACTTTAATAACTTTTTTTCTTGGAACCATGAAGATGGTGACATGCGACATTTTATGTATGCAGATCTTATGCAGATGTTGTTGCTGCAACTTGTTTACCATAGATCATAATGCTGGGGCTGTACCTGCGTCTTGAAGTAGGTAAGATGCGGTGGTGCGTTTTCTGGGAAGATAGGATTTCCAAAAAAACAGCTGTCGAATGTGTTATATAAACGAGTTGAAGTTCTCTACAGAATATCTGCTTCGTGGCGATAAACGCAGGTTCGGCCGCAGCTTAAACAAGCATGTTTATCACTGCTCGGTCTACTTGCATTATACTATATAAAGCTCGATTACCACTCACTGACTGACTGACTGACTCACTGACATAATTGTTCTCCCAGATGGTGGATGGGGAGGTGGGTATATTTTGACAGATTCGTAAACAAGTAACTCCCGCGAGTATGGGAAAAGTGCCAAACCTCCCCTTTTCGCCCCCCTTCCTCCCCCTCTCTATCGTATCTCGGAAACAAAGAGACTCGGAACATTTTTTTTTACAGATTCGTATAGAGGAGGCTCGGAGAAGTAAAAACCAGTTTTCAAAGTTGACCCCCTTGCCCCCCTTTTCACCCTCTTTAGGCGGATCTCAGAAATTGAGAGACTTGGAACATTTTTTTTTTCAGATTCATATAAAGGGGCAACGCGTTAGTCAAAATCTTTTTTCAAAACTCCCCACTCTCCCCCCCTTCACCCCTCCCCCTATCGTATCTCGGAAACTAGGACACGTAGCGGCTTTTTGATTTTTACTATAAATTATTAATGAGGAGCGTTTAAATTTGTAAACGGAGGGTATCCTCCCCTCCCCAACCTCCCCATAAATTGAAAGGGCTGTAACTTCGTAACGGTTAGAGATAGCCATTGGGTGTTTGAACAAATATTATAGTAGGCGTCGAAACCTGTCCGGTGGTGGTAGGTTCTGAGTGGAGCGAACCTGCGAGACCGAGTGGAGCGAAGGGGGGAGGTGGCGAGCGAAGCGAGCCGGCGACCTCCGCAGCGTAACGAAGGTTGAGTGGGTGAAGCGTAACTCAGCTTTTAACGATTCTAATGAATTCTCATTTTTTTATTGATTTAGTTTTTAGAATGTTAAGGGTTTTCATACTGATTTAGCGGTATTTGTAACGGATTTTCCAATTATTTTAAGGATTCTTATGGATTCTCAAATTTTAATGATGGTAATTAATACTTCGCAAGAACTCGACAACACGCGAGCTGCGCGCAGCTCGCGCACCCACGCAAATACTAGTTAATTATCTATTTTTACAGATATAACTTAAAAGGAACTGGCACACAACCAAAACCTCGAGGACCCTACAAAATAAAAGCCGGCGAGTCCACGCATATTCTGTTTAAAAACATTTTCGCCGATGTGACCATGTTCAAAATATACGTGGACAGGAATGAATTCTATGTGAATGCTCAATATGAATCACTTAGACCTAAGAAGGTAATTGCATGAGAAGTTGACTTCCAATAGCCTAACATAGTTTAAGCAATGATATTCTAATAAACAGATATGTTATACACCTACAAAACCACCGAAAAAAGTGTTCCGCGGGGGAGAGCCAGCTCACATACACGCAGTGACGCAGAATAAAGGCAAAACGAGCCAATTGGCCCGTTTTCGAGTTTTCACGATTGCGCGCTCACAACATATCTGTTTAATAGAATATCATTGGTATTAAGAATAACAATTTTCTCGATGAAAAGAACGTACTTTTTATTACAAGCTTTTATTTAGTTTCACCTGTCCCGGTGTTTGTCTGTAATCAAATCTTGCAAGTTAAATTTCACCCACTTTCCAGTTACCAATTGAGCTGAAATTTTGCACGCATATGTATATCGCGAGGCAATGCAATATCATGAGAACATGGAGCTGATCTGATGATGGAGCTGGAAGGTGGCCATAGGAACTCTGTAATGAAATGACGCAACCCCATCGACTTTGGACTCGTTTGATTTGTCTTGATGAGTACTTTGTCTTTAGATGGTATCCAGGGTATGATGGTGGAGCTAGAAGGTAGCCATGGGAACTCCGTTGTAAAACGACATAACCCCATCGAGTTTGGGCTCGTTTGATTCGACATGATGAGTACTTTGTCTTTAGATCGTATCTAGGGACTGATAATAGAGCTGGAAGGTGGCCATAGGAACTCCGTTATAAAACGAACTAACCCTATCGAGTTGGGGCTCGTATGATTCGTCTTGACGAGTACTTTGTCTCTATATGGTATCCAGGGTCTGATGATGGAGCTGAAAGGTGGCCATAGGAACTACGTTATAAAACGACATAACCCCATTGAGTTGGTGCTCGTTTGATTCGTCTTGATGAGTATTTTGTCTTTAGATCGTATCCAGGGACTGATGATAGAGCTGGAAGGTGGCCATAGGAACTCCGATATAAAACGACATAACCCCATCGAATTTGGACTCGTTTGATTCGTCTTGATGAGTACTTTGTCTTTAGATAGTATGCAGGGTCTAATGATGGAGCTGGGAGGTGGACATAGGATCTCCGTAATAAAACTACGCTACCACATCGAGTTTGGGCTCATTTGATTCATCTTGATGAGTACTTTGGCGCTAGATGGTAACCTTGGTCTGATCATGGAGCTGGAAGATGGACATAGGAACTCGGTAATTAAACGACACTACCCCATCGAGTTTGGGCTCGTTTGATTCGTCATGAGTACTTTGTCTTTAGATCGTATCCAGGGACTGATGATAGAGCTGGAAGGTGGCCATAGGAACTACGTTATAAAACGAACTGACCCCATCGAGTTTGGACTCGTTTGATTCGTCTTGATGAGTACTTTGTCTTTAGATCGTATCCAGGGTCTGATGATAGAGCTGGAAGGTGGCTATAGGAACTCCGATATAAAACGACATAACCCCATCGAATTTGGACTCGTTTGATTCGTCTTGATGAGTGCTTTGTCTTTAGATGGTATCCAGGGTCTGATGATGGAGCTGGAAGACGGCCATAGGAACTCCGATATAAAACAACCTAAGCCCATCGAGTTGGGGCCCGTATGATTCGTCTTGACGAGTACTTTGTCTCTATATGGCACACAGGGTCTGATGATGGAGCTAAAAGGTGGCCATAGGAATAGGGCATTGAAAACGGGCCACTTTTCAGAACCGGTTTTTCGGTTTCGGGTTTTTGTTCCAAAACCGGGTACTCGGGTTTTTCGGGTTTTTTTGTTAATACAAAATGCTCTTGCTCTATTTATTAATGAACAATTACAAAGGTCATAATATTGACCAAGCGCTCGACTAAATGATGGAAATCTTCAGGGAGGAAGCTCTAGACGCGTTTTTGCAAAATGCGGCGTACGGGCAGGAAGTCCAAACTTTCGAAGTAGACTCTGGAGCTTATGACGGAACGACATGAAAACCCACTCATCACTTCGACTGAACTACAGGCATTTAGCAAAATAATTAGAAAATTGGTAAGACGCGATGTTCGATGCTCCAGCAAACGCTCAATAGAAAAAGCAATTGAGCAAAACTGGGGCTCGAATGTGTTCGTCTAATTACTTGGGAGAAGCCACCTGACGAAGTTGAGTAAATCTAGTAGGGAATGGGGATATCGTCGTTTCGAAGCCGGAGATTCTTTTGGAAGTCAAAAACTTATACGGCCAGTTGTACGCATCGTATGCATGTGGACCTGATCCCGAAAATGAGAATTCCAGAGCAACTTTAACCCTCCATTTCACAGAAGACCTGCCGGGAGTTAGCCAAGATGAAATTGAGGCGGCTCTTAGACAGCTGAAGAATCGAAAAGCCCCTGATGAGGATGGGATAAAAAACTGAGCTTCTGAAAGCGGGAAGTAATCCTCTATTAAGAGAGCTTTTCAACTTTCCTGTTCTCTGGGAAAACCGCAGAAGCGTGGAGAAGGAGCATGGTCGTTCTTTTATTTAAAAAGGGGAACAAGACCATTTAAAGAATTACATAATATCCATTTCGCTCCTTAGCCACGTGTTCAAGCTGGTTTCAAGAGACGTCACAAATCGTCTAGCTAGCGCGAATACTCTTCGACTTCCAGCCAACGGAGCTAGCCGAGTTTCGAGCAGGATACAGCACCCTAGACCACATCCACACAGTGCGGGAGATTATACAGTCCGAAAAGTATAATTGGCCTCTGTGTCTTGTATTTTTTGACTATGAAAAGGGTATTGATTCTATCGAAACCTGGCTGACCAGGTGTCTCCAGGATTGATCCTGGAGTCTCTGCAGCGGTGCCAAGTAGAGACTAGCGATACATATAAGTGCTGAGAACCAGCAAATATAGCACATCTCATTGCGTCGGGGGCTGAGGCAAGGGTACGTAATTCCCCCGAAATTGTTCACCAACACACTGGAGAATGTATTTAAAATTTTACATTTGTATTTTTTTAAAACAAATGTATCTGATCACCTTGTTCCCGACGCGATCCCTCAGGAAGACTTCAAGCATAGTCCGCTCCATAGCTTGCTAAGCGATCTTTAATTTATGGACCAGCCGTACCGTGAGTGTCCACGGTTCGGCCCCGTAAGTCATAACAGTTTTCCAAATACTGCCCAGCTCTGCTGAATTCTTCTGGTAGCCTTCCTCTGAAAGTTGTTCTTATCAAACTGTACAGTTTGCCCGAGATAAATAGGGGGTGGTGGTATAGCAGTCTGGGGGGTGACGTGTTCGTAGAATATAATCTGGGTTTTGTCTAAGTTCACCCTGAGACCAATGCGTATTGAAGAATCTACTAGGCCATCCAGCATTTGCTTCAAGTCGTGCAGCGATACAGCCAGTATGACGATATCATCTACAAATTTTAAGTGTGAGATGTAGTCGCCGTTGATGTTAATGCCACGTCCTTCCCAGTTCAGCGTCTTAAGTATCTCAGAAGAATAAATACACAATAAATTTAAGACAAAAAAATACTCAACGGATACTTTCGAATAAGAATTTTACCGATTTTACAACCCAAGAAACCCTGTATCATATTTTTGAGGATAAATTATAAATTAGATGAAACTTATTCATATTTCTACATTTTAAACGACCTACGACGTGTTGCGTGTCTGATCTGCGACGAAAAAGACCGAAAAACCCGAAAACCCGGGCTTTTTAACGACAAAACCGTTTTTTTTTACACACTGAAAACCCGGGAATTCCCGGGTTTTTGAGAACCGGGAAAAACCGATAGGAACTCCGTTATAAAACGACATAACCCTATCGAGTTGGGGCTCGTTTGATTCGTCTAGATGGGTACTTTGTCTTTAGATCGTATCCAGGGACTGATGATAGAGCTGGAAGGTGGCCATGGGAACTCCGTTATAAAACGACATAACCCTATCGAGTTTGGGCTCGTTTGATTCGTCTAGATGGGTACTTTGTCTTTAGATCGTATCCAGGGACTGATGATAGAGCTGGAAGGTGGCCATAGGAACTCCGATATAAAACGACATAACCCCATCGAAATTAGACTCGTTTGATTCGTCTTGATGAGTACTTTGTCTTTAGAAAGTATCCAGGGTCTGATGATGGGAGCTGGAAGGTGGACATAGGATCTCCGTAATAAAACTACGTTACCACATCGAGTTTGGGCTCGTTTGATTCATCTTGATGAGTACTTTGGCGCTAGATGGTAACCTTGGTCTGATCATGGAGCTGGAAGATGGACATAGGAACTCGGTAATTAAACAACACAACCCCATCGAGTTTAGACTCGTTTGATCCGTCTTGAAGAGTACTTTGGTGCTAGATGGTAACCAAGGTCTGTTAATAGAGCTGGAAGATGGCCATAGGAACTCAGTAATTGTACGACATAACCCCATCGAGTTTGGGCTCGTTTGATTCATCTTGATGAGTACTTTGGTGCTAGATGGTAACAGGGTCTGATGGTGGAGCAGAAAGGTGGCCATAGGAACTCAGTAATTATGCGTCACTACCGTGTCGAGTTTGATTAGTCTTGATGGGTGGATCGTTTTTAATGGGTGGTGAGTGTGAGTGGTGGTGTTTATTTCCTTTGTGGGTTTCTCACTTCCCGTCTCCATGGTTAATTTATAATAATACACTTTGGTTGTATTAATATTACTTTTAATTATTTAGCTTTACAGGTAATACGTGCGCCATCATTGGCGTGGCCATAGACTACATAGGCCGTTCATCATAGATCAAAATACAGATAATAAAACTTGCAACATAAATTGAGCCATCCATAAACATCCCCCGTTTTCACAATACTTAATTAATTAATTTCTTTGATCAACATCTTACTGACAATAGTCCTTAAACTTAATGGGTGTTTTAACCCTTCGTCCACTTCTCGTGACATTCTCAGATCTACAGTTAATTTCTGATTCTTCTGGTAAATTACAATTAGACTGTGGCATACAAGACAGATTTTCATTATTAGAAATAGGAACCTCGTTTACAATATTATTTTGTTCCGGACTCTCCTTACTGACATCTGAACCCATGTTTGAAATGGGGATATCATTAACAACATTATTTTGTTCTTGATTATTATCTAAAGTTTCAGGAGCCTGATCACATGGGTAATAATCATCATTACAATAATGGTCATTAGATCCAATGGCCATCATGATATATTTCCTATTTCTTCTGTATACTTTGCCCTCTTCATCCCCTACCAAATAAGAACGAGGCTCATCACATATTTTTAAAATCGTTCCCTGTTGCCAATTAGCATCAAGAGATTTTTTAAAATAAACTTTCTGACCAATATTCAATTCTGGAAGTAGTTTTGTAGATTTATCATAATATTGCTTTACATCTCTTTTGTATGCATAATGTTTTCTCCCATAAGATGCTATTTGGGGCTTTAACTTATTTTTTGAAACTGGTAACAAAGTATTTAAATTTCTAGAATAAAGTAGTTGTGCAGGTGATGGCATATAAGGTTTAGGTGTATTGCGGTAATTAAGCAAGCCAAGGTATGGATCTGATCCATCCTCCTTACATTTTTTCATTATATTTTTAAATATTTTAACACCACTCTCACTCTGGCCATTGGACTGTGAGTGTTTGGGACTACTTTTTACATGACAAAAGTTGTAAGTGTGGGCAAAACTTTGAAATTTTTCAGAAGTAAACTGTGTACCACAATCGGTTACAACTACAGCTGGTATGCCATGTCTGGCAAAGATAGATTTACACTTCACTATTGTGCATTCACTTGACAAATTATCTAATTTACAGACTTCAATAAACTTAGAGTAATAATCCATTAATACAAGAAAATCTTTTCCATCCACTGTACATATGTCAATGCCAATCTTGTACCATGGAATATTTTCTATTGCATGATAGATTAAAGGTTCTTTCGGTAAGTTAGGTCTATATTTTGCACAAGGTTCGCATTTTTTAACAAAACTCTCTAAATCTTTGTTAATATCTGGCCAAAACACACATGATCTGGCTCTTAACTTACAAGCTGTTAACCCCGCATGACCTTGGTGAATGATTTTTAAAAATTCTAATTTTAGACACTCGGGTATGATTATTAAATTACTTTTAAAAATAATTCCATCCAAAAGTCCCAATTCGTCCCTAAATGTCCAAAATATTTTTGTATCATCATCCAGTTCAGTAATATTTTTAGGCCATCCATTTTTTACATAATTTAAAATCTTTTTCAATGTAAGATCATCTTTAGTTGCATTTTTAATTTTTGTTAATTGTTTACTAGAAATTGGCAGAACTTCTTTTGTCAATTTAACATGACAAACAATATCCTTATTAAGTTTATTCATTTTACATTCAACATTAGAAGCACAACTTCGAGACAATGTGTCAGCAATGTAAAGCAGTCGACCTGGTTTGTATTTAACATCTAAATTATACCCTTGAACAGCTAACATCATTCTCTGAAGCCGAGCTGGAACTTTATGTAATGGTTTCTTAAATAAAATCTCAAGTGGTTTGTGATCAGTCTCCACCAATACTTGGCGTCCGTAAATGTACTGATGCATTTTGTAGCAGCCAAAAACAATAGCCAGCATTTCTTTTTCCAATTGACAATAATTTTGTTCTGTATTAGTGAGAGCACGAGATCCATAAGCTATAGGTCTGTTATTTTGCATTACAACAGCACCTAATGCAGTAGATGAACTATCCACCGACAACACAATATCCTTGTTAGTGTCAAAGTATGCTAAACATGGCTGACTACAAAGTGCTTGTTTTAGAATATGAACTGAGTGCTCCTGGTTGCTGTCCCAGGTGAAAACTGCATCTTTTTTCATTAATAACCTTAGTGGTTCTATTAAATTTGAATAATTAGGAATAAATCGAGACAGATAATTACACATACCCAAAAATCTTTCTAAGTCTTTTTTGCATCTTGGATGTTCCATTTCCATTACTGCCCGCACCTTGTTAGGATCTGGAGAGACACCTTCTTTAGTGAAAATGTGACCCACAAACAGAATTTTAGACACAAAGAATTTACATTTACTTTCATTGAATTTAATACCATTTTTAGAAGCAATTTCAAGTACTTTGGTTATTCTATGATGCAATTGCTCAATGGTTTCAGCAAAAATACATAAATCATCTATATATGGAATAACACCTTCCACATTTTCGAACATCTGTGTTATTATCCTACTGAATTCTTCTGGAGCTGAACTTATGCCAAATGGTAATCTTTTAAATCTATACCTGCCAAATGGAGTAATAAATGTACATAGATCAGAGCTAGTTTCATTTAAATTTAACATCCAAAATCCATTAGATGCATCCAATATGGCAAAAAACTTTGCATTTTGCATCTTACTTTTAATTTCATCTATGGTTGGCAACTGATATTTAGGCTGTATTATGTATTTGTTTAAAGATCTAGGATCTATGCACATTCGAAGATTTCCATTTGGTTTTCTTACAAGAACAAGATTGTTTACCCATTTTGTAGGTTTGTTTACCCTTTCAATAACACCCATGGTCTCCATCCTTGATAATTCTTTTTGAAGTTCGGGTAGCAATGAGAATGGAACACGCCTCGCTGCTTGCACAACAGGTACTGCATTTTCATGTAATTGTATATTCACTTGACCTGGTACACAACCAAGACCTCCATCGAACAGTTCACTGAAATTGTTTTTTAATTCTTTTGTTAGTAAATCTGAATTGACATTTTCAGATGACACCATATGCACATTAACTAATTTAGAATTTGCTGAAACAAAGTTACACTCTAAACATGTCCTGCAACCAAGTAATGTGGGAACTGGACCATCCATTACAATAAATTTTACCAAGTATTTCTTGCTATTAGGATGGGTAATTTCTAAAAAACATTTACCATACACGGGCACAGTTTTCCCATCAAGTTGTATAACTTTCACATTACTATTAAATATTTGAGATTTTTTTAGTTTTAGTTTTTTACATACCTCCATAGATATCACATTACATGCTGCACCAGTATCCATTTTCATAGGAACCTTTATGTTATTAACAAAAAAGTTTTGAGAAATCTCACTTCCCACTGATAGAGATCCAATGAATAAGTTGCTATCCTCCTCGTCATCATCCACATCTTCATCTTGATGCTTAACAGCATGAACTTGTTTATTCTTTCTGCACACTGACGAGAAATGGTTAGGCTTGCCACATTTGTGGCAGGCTTTCCCATAAGCAGGACATTTATTAATTCCATGCGACTTCCCGCAATTTCTACAATTCTTTATGGTTTTCTTCTGGTTTGAGAAATAAATTTCCTTCTCTTCATTTTTATTACCTTCAGTCGCCATCTTGTCTTCAACGTAAGATCTTGAAGTCTCAGCGCATAGCAGAAATTGCATAACGTACTCCAGCGTCAGTTTTTTGTCGTCTTCAGTTATAAGTTTTATTTTCAAATTTTTGAATTTGTCGTCTAATCCAGAAACGATCTTGCTTGCCGTCAAGCTTTCTCTCAATTCGCCGAGTTCGCATGCGAGTCCAAGATTGATTACTTTTTGAAAGTATTCTTCTAAAGTCAATCCACTTTGTTTAATACTGAAGAAATCATGCCTTTGTATAGATAAGCTCTTTCTTGGATTTATGTATTTCTCGAACTTACTGACGATGTCTTCGAATTTTTCATCCCCAGTGGCACTAAAAGTATTATAGATTTCAATGCCTTTTTCTCCAATGAAATTGAGAAATATATTAATGCGTCTCTTATCCGAGGTCGTATCGAGGCCGTTAGAAATTAAATAAATATCCAATTTCTGTTTCCAGACTTTGAAGTTATGTTTTAGGTTACCATCGAAAGACATTTGCGGCAGTGGCGGTAAATACCCCACACCTGACACCATGTTTATTTCCTTTGTGGGTTTCTCACTTCCCGTCTCCATGGTTAATTTATAATAATACACTTTGGTTGTATTAATATTACTTTTAATTATTTAGCTTTACAGGTAATACGTGCGCCATCATTGGCGTGGCCATAGACTACATAGGCCGTTCATCATAGATCAAAATACAGATAATAAAACTTGCAACATAAATTGAGCCATCCATAAACAGGTGGTGGTTTGGTGGACGTAAATATGCGACACCATCTTCGGGAAAATAAGTTCATTCGTTAGTTCGTTCCGTTTGTTATGAATGTGGATTCTATTTTTAATTAGATGGATGACCTAATGCCAAGGTGAGCACGTGCAGGGCTAAATGGTATGAGGGTGTATAAATATGTCATATCTCTAACGTTGCGCTTGCGTCTCAGGGTAACAGGGTGAACTCTGTTTTACTGAAACACTTATCCGTTTTTGTCCTATACTCATGGAAACAACATGAACAAAAAAATATTAAAAAGTTAAAAATAAAATTAAAAGAAAAATTTTTTTTTTTAAAACAAGCTTTTATTACTTATTAATAAAAAGAACTAAAAAGTTAAAAATAATTTAAACCTTATAAAAAAAATAAAAGCGTGTTACATTTTGATTGCAAACGAAAAATAATGAAGGTGTCTATGCTAAAAATTTAACACGCTTTTATTTTTCTTATAAGGTTTAAATTATTTTTAACTTTTTAGTTATTTTTATTAATAAGTAATAAAAGCTTGTTTTTAAAAAGATTTTTTTTCTTTTAATTTTTTGCCGATAACATGCACGTCTTCATAGTCCCAGTCACTTTGTCGCCTGAAAGTATGGCGTAGTACCTATGCGTCAAATCCGGTAGTTCTGATTTTTTGCAGACTTGTTTATGATGTTGGCCTAAAGAATAATCCAAGTTTGTGACCTTAAGCGCCGAACGCAACTTTGTCAAAAATCGAAAATACTTTTTTGTTCAAATTTTGGCGATTATAACCATAAAGGACTAGTTTTTGAAAAAACTTTGTTAGGACGTTTTTAAAGTAGACTATATTTTCTAAAATATGATACTAGAACTGTCTCTGTACCTGACGAGATACCAGCAGCAGGAGAGCGAGTCATAATTGCTCAGATACGGATACAACCCCAACAGCCATAACCTCGACGAACTGCGGTACCTACTAACTATTCGCCAGGGCTGCGGCTGCGACGAAAACCACCTTCAATCTAGCCAGGTTACCTCCTACACGAGACTGCTCGATTTCACTCCTCGGAAACTATTGGGTCTACAGAGACAGTTTTAGTATCATATTGTAGAAAATATAGTCTACTTTAAAAATGTCCCAAGAAAGTTTTTTCAAAAACTAGTCCTTTAGGGTTATAATCGCCAAAATCTGAACAAAAAACGATTCTTTCGCGGTTTT
Organism: Xestia xanthographa; assembly: GCA_905147715.2. NCBI lineage: Eukaryota > Metazoa > Arthropoda > Insecta > Lepidoptera > Noctuidae > Xestia > Xestia xanthographa. Next base: position 10,533,356 of record LR990655.1, read on the forward strand.
TTCGATTTTTGACAAAGTTGCTTGCGGCGCTCGAGGTCACAAACTTGGATTATTCACTAGGCGAACATCATAAACAAGTCTACAAAAAATCAGAACTACCAGATTGATTGGCCAAATTCGTTGTGTAAACAGGAATCTAAAGTAGGTACTCTATTCCAAGGATATTTTGGCGCTCGAATTGCGTTGACCGTGGTTAGACATTATTGAAAATTTTCTTAGATTTGACCCATAGGTACGTCAAATTAAGGGTAATTTGGTACACCAGGGGTGTTGCTTATTCTTTCGAAGGTCTATCCATACTACAATGCCAAAAGCTTTTTTTGAAGTGAAAACTTCTTTAGGCGAGTTGAGCACTTTTTGGGTGGAGGAAAAACATTGAACTCATCGCCATTTGACGTAACGTGCGGTCACGCTTCGTAGCACTCGCAGGCGATCCGCTACGGCGTAGCACCACATAGGTATGCGCGGGGCATAACCAGTGCTACGACTGGGGAGGGGCCTGTGTACTTTTTATATTCACTTCTATCGGCTGTCGTCAAAGACTGCCCCAATTGTTTTTCGCTGTATTTCACTGATACGACTTAACTACCTGCTTTTACAATAAAACATTTTTCTTACAGGACATCAAGATAGAAGTGAGTTTGGCAGACATGCCATCAGCAGGATGGCAAGAAATGCCCACTGGTACTCTCACTGTTGAGACCTACGAACCATCAACGCCAAAGGTGCTGTGGACTTACTTCCTGCAGGGGACATTGGATTCATAACCTTGATCTATCTATATTGCTTTATCTCGTGTTTTTATTGTTTAACATTTTTAATGTGAAAATATTGTAATAAAATGATGGCTTTTTATTTTGATTACCATTTATTGTATTACCAGTCATTTACACTAAATTCTTGCACAATATCATCTTTCTCGTCAACTGTGTCGTCGATTTCTACTGGTTTCTTCTTAATTGCCTTTTTCTTAACATTTTTCTTTTCCTTCTTTGTCATTTTTTCTTTCGGCGCAGGGGTATCATCATCTTCCATTTTGAAGTGGTCATCCTCTTCCTCGTCGTCCGATGGAAACAGTTCCACTGGCCCCTTTTCTTCTGCTTCAGAATTTTGTGTTGCATCATCAGACAGCTTAACCCTTTTTATCTTAGGTAGCTCACCAGCAATCTCATCATTTTTAGTAATCTTCTTACGTTTCTGGATCCTGTTTATCTTACTCCAGTTCTCGAAGAATATGTGTAACGGCGTTCCTTTCGTCCTGATACTGGTTTCCCAGGCTGTCACCATTTTATCTTCACTCAAGGAGAAACTAATTTTAGCTCTCTCTCTTTCTATAAATTTAGAGTTTTCCTCGATTTTTTCAAGCAACTGGCGCATTTTTTTTGTATAGTTTGAAACAGAACATGTCTTTAAGAACTGTTTTAACTGCAACAATAAATAAGTTATATGAATGTGGCTTTCATTCAGTTATCTGGACAACTTACATGATATGGTTAGTATAGTCAAAACATACCTGTATGACAGCTAACAGTGTTACATCTGGGAAGGCGATTGTGTGCGACTCATTGGCTGTATACTCTAACATGAGACCATACAGCCGTTCTATTACTGAGTCCTTGAACCCATTCTCCATCAGTTGGGACTTTGCTAGTCTAAGAATGCATGAAAAATCTAATGGCTTCATTGAAACTTTCTTATGCTTCTTATTAAAGTCGAAAGTACTTAAAACCTGGAAATAAAATAATTGTTATTAATATTTTCTTTATTCAAGAGTGAGTTATAATGTGACAAATTCATTTCAAATATTTACCTCTACAAGGAATGGTAAAATAGGTATGAAAGTATTGGATTCTTTGGAAAGATTTACCAATATCTCAACACAATGAAATCTCAGAGGATAGTATTGGTGTGTTGGCACAAGTTTAATTGTATTAGTAATGATCATAACCAGGGGGTAGATCAGCGGCTGCAGTTGTGCTTTATTTGATGTTGCTCCCAACAAATCTGCCCACAGATGCAATGAATTCACAAACTGCCAGTTATAAACGGCTTGACGGTTCTCAATTTTTTGTACAACTATAGCATTTCTCAAGTGAATAGCCAGTTGTCGAATGTAAAGGAAAACATGCTGATATGACACATTCAGATCCAGTGAGAACATTTCCACTAGTGACCTTCTCATGAAGTTGATTCCTGGCCAAGTGGAAGGGCTCACAAATTTACAGTTTTTAACATAAGTCATGTACATGGCTTTTAACACCAAGTCAAGTAATGCTGGTTGCTGATTTCTGGTTATCCTCAAAATGCAGAGAAAAGCTAACACTCTCACAGTCTCTTCGCCGGTACTCCAGAAAGTTAACAGTTTCTTCAGTGCTTGTTTAGCTATTCTTATGAAGCAAGCTACATAAATAGACATTTGATGCAAATGTTTGAGTAATACGGTCAATATATTCTCTGATGTTACTCCTCCAAGCAACTTCAGTAAATCACCAAGATATGAAATCAAGTGCGTTTTAATTTTAATGAAGTGTTTGCATTTCTGAGGGTCTTTACCAGACTGTTCCATGCCTAAATATTTTCTAATTGCACCTGGCAAATATAGGACACACATCTGTATGACAGCATTGAAAACTGATGAACCTGTAAACAAATTATTTAATTTAACTTGATATCATTATAAAAAGTTATGCATTAAATCTACCTCAAATTGTCATTTGAGTTTTATTTTATGTTGCCCTTTTTCAGGGTTCCTCTTGATATCATTATAAAAAGTTATGCATTAAATCTACCTCAAATTGTCATTTGAGTTTTATTTTATGTTGCCCTTTTTCAGGGTTCCTGCTTTATGACTATATGGTAGGGTGTCCATTACAGGATGGTAGGGACACCAATGTGAAAACGCTCGCCACGTAATCAGTACACCATTCTGAGCCCCCCCAGATTGAAATTTTTCATTGGTTATTGAAAAAAAACAAACAGCAAAATATTCAGTCCCTGAATTTACCGTGTTTTCTTAAACAGGCCTATAACTGGAATCTTAAGGTATTAAGTATCATACCTTCAACTTTATATTCTCCGTTGGAGGCCCCATCTTCACTGGTGGCCCTGACCATTGCTGCATTGAAAGCCTTTATAACAGTAGTCAGTGTCGTAAGTTTTACTTTGACTTCACTTTGCAGTTCAGCTTGCCATTCTGCTACCATTTTCAGGGTAATTTTTCCTTGAACTGGTTTTGCATCTTCATCCTGCAAGGAATAAAATTGTTAATTTAAGACCCATAAAAGTTTCACAATAAAATAGAAATGTTTGACTCAACATTGTGCAAATACATGCCTCAAAGTCGCTTTCGTCACTATCCCCCCTAAGTGGTCCTGGTTTGTGGACTTTGTCATCGTCATCCTCATCGCCATCCTCTTTAACTGATGCATCGTCACCAGAATCCACATCAAAATTTAATAGATTCTCGTCATTTTCTTCCAAAAAGTTGTAAAAGTCTGGATCTGTTTTTTTAAGCTTTTCCAAGGATTTCTTGTGAGTTTCAGGACTAAGCTCTTCTTCAGAATCTGAAATAATTATACAAACACATTGAAACATGCTCGCATGTGTAAAATCTCATTCATTGGGTTCGATGGTAAATGAACACATTTATTAATAGCACTTTCAACAAATCAAAATAATAAATAGCTTACAAACTAACCTGAGTTTCCAGAAGTTTTTACTGGGGTTTTGATTTTCTTCATTGTCCGTAATTACAGTCACTCACGAGTTAACAGAATTTAGACCCACGTGTTCGGAATCTAACAATTTGTTGTTGGTTGACCAACAATTGACAGTGACTTTTAAAAGGTGACTATGACTTTGACACTCTTGACACAAGGAAGTGATCATACCTCCGGGTGTTTATTATACAAGTATGGAATTATTACGTACCAAACGTAATATCATACCCTTGCTCACCATAGAGGAAGAAACTATAGAGACGGCATAGTCCCTCAGCAAAAGTACATTAGCCATTCGACCACACACGGAACATAAAACTAGTTCATTTGCCGATCGCCATTTTATATTTAAACAGGTAGTATAGACACAGAATAGATAATAGTACTAGCGTACAGAAGTTGCACTCCTTTGATCTTGAAGAAAGCCGACATTATAAATACCTAAACTGCAGGGCTATTATGTATCTCTGTTGACAGCTCGAATTGATAGTAACTGGGCTCAGTGTATATCAATTAACTGTCAAAAGGTTAGTTTCGTATTATGTTAATTTATGTATGACCAATCGCGATCAAATATGACGTCATTGGTGAACATCGTTGCTGTTAGTCACCGTTAACTCATTTTGACAGATGCTTTCGTATCGATACTTTTAATATTGCGATTACGTAAGCATAATGGATATCAAATTGATGACAACTGAGTGTGAAGTTGCTATCGTGATAGACGTTACTCATAAGTCATAGGTAGTGTTTTATAAGGTTTTGTGATATACACCGGTGCCGATTTCTGTGCAAACATTGTCTTTTGTTGTTTTATTGTGTTTAAAGCTTGTAATGTTCTAAAATATTTATTTTCTTGTATTTTAATATTAGTTTAACTAATCGCAATGGTATCGTTAGTTCTGATTTCAGCCACGTGTCAAAAGATCCTTGTACAGTTATAAATGAAAAGGCTTAAAATTAACTATAGATAGATAGTTTTATTAATAGCTCGTAATACTTTTAGGCCCAGCCCACACCGCTGGAGGCACGGCGGAGCGCATTTCCTTAAAGCGCGCTGGCGGATCCACGGGCCCCGAGCGGCGCTGAGAGCCCTTGAACGGAGCGGCGTGCAGCCACTCCGAGCGCGCACATTAATAGTGCTGTTCGATATTTTGTACAGACAACTCGCTCTCGTGGTGCGGCGGCGGAACGCAGAGCAGCGCGGCGGCGACTGGAGCTAGTTAGGTAGCTAGTTCTTGTAGTAGCTTGAGGGCGCTCTGTGCACCGCGTGCGCCTAAGGCTATCTTATAATATATTTACCGTATGTCAAGGTAGTTAAGCCGCGCCTCCAGCGGTGTGCGCTGGGCCTTACACTAACTTCACTTTTCTACATTTTGTATATTTGTTTTGTGAAACATCTTGAAAAAAAAGACAAATAATAATGCTGTACTAACTTTATTTATTTGAATTATACTACATACTACTACTAATTATTACCTACGTACTACCAACACTGTATGTTTAGAACAGTTGATGATCCAAAACCGGTTCCTAGTCCATCAGAATACACTATGATATTACTTTGGGTGGGGTTCAAATTGTGGGCTTCTCGCACTCCAGTCCGGATACACCATCAATCAGCTCATTGAACAGGTTATTGGTGTTAGTGATCTCTTTGCTGGCTTTAATGGTGATAAGTACCTTGCACAATTATTCTGCTTCTAGTTCAAGTATTCGTTTCAGTCATGAGTGTCATGTATTGCTGGAAACCAGACACTAGTTGACGGAAATGGTGATACTAGTCCAGTATCTCGTCCTATGTGTTGGGTGTGAAGTTCTGCAAGCTGGCTCTTCAGTTGAGTGTTTTTGTTTACTATTGAATAAATTTCAACTTCACTTCCTTCCTGTCCCGCAGTAGTTTGCTCACTCATTTCTAGATGAATCTAGAACCGTCAGCTCTGCTTTTAGTTTGTCACTCATGTCATGAACGTAGCTCCGCAGGTCATCATATTGCCTGATTACCAACACCTGAAATGTGACAAGAAACAGCTGAGTATGTTATGAGAATTTAATGTTTGTTGAAACCTTGAGAAAGTTGGAGTTTTAAAGTTAGAATGAAATAAAATATTAAATAAAAAAATAAAGGTACGGAAAAATAACCTAAAATTAATTTTCTATATGTGGGAACAATGTTTAAATATGTAGGTACTTTAATTATGAACTAAGTGGTTTAGTTCAATGAGATTTTACCAATAGAGACGTTATACTGATTATAAAGAAATAAAAACATGGCGATATTTTACATGAGCGGCTAGCTGGGTGACGGCCAATGTCAGTCTATGACAGCAGCTAGATAGAGTGAAATGGGGAAAAATGGGTACCTATCAGGCAGCATGAAGAAAATAAACAGTAAATTTTCAATGTAAAAATGTTTATTTACAAATAATAATATTATGTATGTTTTTTTTGTTTCACTATCACTTCACTATCACTAAAGTTGAGAACAAATAGTTGAGTATGTTGTTGGCATTTGGCATCCATTCATCTTCTCGTCTTTGGGTTCTAAATACTTGTACCCATTATGAAATCTAAAACAAAATAAAAGTTAATGATGAAAGGCAAATGTTATGTTTATCTAATAACAATGATATTCTAGTAAACAGTTATGTTGTGAGCGCACAATCGTGAAGACTCGAAAACGGCCCAATTGGGCCGTATAGCCTTTAGTCTGCAACACGCATGGCGACGAGCGATACGCTGCTACGAATTTAGTTAAAAATTGTAAAAATGCCATCGTGCGTGTTCAGAAAGTGTACCAATTATGATACCATAGTAAATAAAACACAAGGGATCTCATACCACATGTAACTACGCAATATACTTCGATTTATTAATATTTTTCATTTATTTTCTTAATATTCTGATATTTGGAGGATAAAAAAGAAAGAAATGGGAAATGCATTTTTGTCGTGAGTACGACAACGACGCGTGAACTCTAGAGTCCCTCTTTTTTTCTTATTGGTTTTATCGAGCTATCCCTTTTGTGTCGTTTTGACTTGTAGTGAAATGTAGAATGGATAAAAAGGTGTGGTGCCGCAGCTACGCGAAACACTTTTTTCGGTGGTTTCGTAGGTGTATAACATATCTGTTTATTAGAATATCATTGTCTACTATGGATAATATTAGACACCAGTGGTGAAAAATAATATGTGATATTCGAATAATATATTAGGCCAGGCCCCATATGGCCATATCACCCCAACATCCTCTAGCGTCGTTCGAACTGACAACACCGGGCGCCATTATCTCGTTTTCTCTATCACTCATAAATACAACACGCTACTTGTCTCTTTCGTGTAGGTGACAAAGCGGCAACAGCGCGGCAGTCATTTTTTAGTAAAATTAAATTTATGATTTTCCATTTTAAATAGAATAAACAGTACTTACAAATGAAAAGACACATCCTTCTTGATTTTTACAGCCGCCCCAGTATAAGTATTGCACTTTCTGAACACACAACTGCCTTATTTGTTTAATTTCCTATAGCAAACTCCCGTTAAACGTCAGTTCGCGTCGCGACCAGACGCAGGACGTGCGCAGGACAGACTGAAGTCACACAAGCTGGTCAGCTTGTGTTTGCATTGCCACGCTGACGTCGGTAAAACGTATCTACCTCAGTATTATATATAACATCATTGGTTTAGTTATAATATTTAGAGCACAGGTATTAGAGACACCATATTAAGCAATGAGATTTTACCAATAGAGACGTCATACTGATTTTAAAGAAATAAAAACATGGCGATATTTTACATGAGCGGCTAGCTGGGTGACGGCCAATGTCAGTCTATGACAGCAGCTAGATAGAGTGAAATGGGGAAAAATCACTGACGTATAAATCATATGGACTTGAAATGTTTGACTATAGAAAATACAGTTATACAAATATGAGGCATATCGACACCGAAATCATAAAAATACTGTTATCTCTTTTTAACTTTTAGAATTTTGCATAAGTGAAAAAGGATAACAGTGTTTTTGACAGTTACTATAATAGCAAACCTTCATTCCTAGCGTCTTTGAAATACCTATTTGCGGCCAGGCCGCCATTTTATTTTCCCGCTGTTTGGCTATTGCTATCTTTTTCTCTCTAATAAAACGGGAAAGAGACGGACGTAAATTAGAGCTGTCACATTTAATTGAACTAATATTGTCGATGTCGACTAAAAACACGATGAAGCGCAAGGCATAAACACATACACTGCCCTTTTAGTAAAAAATGACGATTCTCTAATTTTAGATTAGTTACTGAACCAGAGAATCGGCAGCAATATCATCCAAACTAAACATGCAAAATGTTAGCTTAATCAAAAACCGGGAAGTCGGTGAAAAATAACTTTTAAGATTTGCTTACATAGTTATTTTGTTAGTTCTAAACAAGTGAAGCTAAGAAAAGTGTGATAAAAATACTTACCCGTTGATATTGGACCGTGACAACGTGAAAACATTCTCACAATCTTTTATCTAACATCGATTGTAGAGAAATATCGATATGGGCTACCCTATTAGCCGCCATTTTATTTTCCCTCTTTAATGTAGGTATGTCCACGTTTTTCTTGTAGGTATGCCAAGTCCATAGGATTTATACGTCAGTGGGAAAAATGGGTACCTATCAGGGGCAGCATGAAGAAAATAAACAGTAAATTTTCAATATAAAAATGTTTATTTACAAATAATAATATTATGTAAGTATGTTTTTTTGTTTCACTATCACTTCACTATCACTAAAGTTGAGAACAAATAGTTGAGTATGTTGTATCTTCTCGTCTTTGGGTTCTAACTACTTAGACCCATTTTTCTTTAATTAATCCGTCTTTATGAAATCTAGAACAAAATAGAGGTTAATGATGAAAGTCAAATGTTATATTTATCTAATAACAATGATATTCTAGTAAACAGTTATGTTGTGAGCGCGCAATCGTAAAGATTCGAAAACGGCCCAATTGGGCCGTATAGCCTTTAGTCTGCAACATGCATGGCGACGAGCGATACGCTGCTACGAATTTAGATAAAAATTGTAAAAATGCTATCGTGCGTGTTCAGAAAGTGTACCAATTATGATACCCAAGTAAATAAAACACAAGGGATCTCATACCACATGTAACTACGCAATATACTTCGATTTATTAATATTTTTCATTTTTCCATTTTAAATAGAATAAATAGTACTTACAAATGAAAAGACACATCGTTCTTGATTTTTACAGCTGGCCCAGTATAAGTATTGCACTTTCTGAACACAAAACTAGGCTATTTGTTCAATTTCATAAAGCAAACTCCCGTTAAACGTCAGTTCGCGTCGCGACCAGACGCAGGACGTGCGCAGTACAGACTGAAGTCACACAAGCTGGTCAGCTTGTGTTTGCATTGCCACGCTGACGTCGGTTAAACGTATCTACCTCAGTATTATATATAACATCATTGATATATAGTGTGAAGTAGGGTTTGTAGTGAATGTTATAAGTCTGGGCAAGAGTTTTCGTCCTCGGATTTGCGTTCACAATTTGTCAAGCAAAATGAGACGTAACGTAGTTGGTGTTTACTGGGACGTCGCTCGGTGTCTGTGTAATGTTATGTAAATTATACAACATTATTACGTAAATTAAAACAGAATACTCCCCAGGTTCGAAGAATTCAAATTCACAGTCCAAAAGTTGACAGCCGGTTATCGAATGGAGTTATCACAATATAAATACAGGCTTGCACAACAACGTAACACATTCTAAGTCATACGTTATCGGTTCCTTTAACAAATAAAGAAGTTATTTTTATGAAACATATTTATTTACAATAACAATGTCACTGTCAGTAATGTCACATGTTATTTATACCGCTTATTATAAAATGTTCCGTATAACCAAGTATTGTAATGCTCAACGGGCGCTACTTAACTTAGCTGCATAATAGTCGATAAAAAATAGAGTGTTCAACTGCTGAGGCTAAGCGCGCTGTTAGTCACCGTAAAGTGATATCCATTCAGTGTGATACATAATACCAATAATATGACATTCACGGTTGTCAACAAAGTTCGGTGTACAACCAAAGCTTGATAGTCACTGGATATCAGAAAGTTACATAATAGGCCTGCTGGGCCCGCTCGATCCAAATTGTGCCTTGACGCCACGCGTTAGCGTATTTTATTCGGCGTCTCACTGCTTAAAACTAGTTCATTCGCCGATCGCCTTTGCTCTATAGAAGTTTAATTGTACAGTTTCCTGTCATAAAAAATGATCTGCTATAAATCTGCAAAACCATGCTGCTTTGTGTAACATGTAGGTGCTAGTTAAGCAATAACATTGTTATTTCTAATAATCTTTCTGCCACCCTATCGATGGAAAATTTATAGGTACGTTGGTAGCAGTACAGTACAGAAGCTAACAAGTACGCGATTTGGTGTAGGGTTAAACCAATAGGAATTAATAAATGATAAAATAAATGCTTTTAGTTCAGTTATAACAGTTACTTCTAGGTTAAATAATTTTCTAATGTGTGTGACTATGTGTGAGCAAAAAGATAGAAGTCCCATAAGGTGTAATAAAAAAAAAAACAAATTATAATTAAAAGTGAACGCAGACTAGTGATGCAACGGAAGTGTCTTAACGGAAGCAGAAACGGAAACAGATGTCAAAAGTAAATCTTAGCGGATGCGGATGTGGAAGCGGAAGCGGAAGTGTTAATACTGTAGGGGCTTACGCTACAAAAGCTGACGCGACAAAATATATAGTCGCCAACCGGGACTGCGGTGTGCGCAAGCGCCAGTCCCTTACACGCAGTGGTGGTGCAAACATGTCTTTATATTGAGACATCCGGTAAATCGCGTGGTGTACTATGTTACTGTAATGTGAACCAGGACAATAAACGTCTAGATGTAGTTTCCACGCACTGACTTTTAATCATCCTCCCCACTCAAGGCTACACCGCAACAAGGACCTTTACACACCTCACACCACCACCAAGGGACTCAATAATACTATGAAGAAAAAACACTTTTTTTTTTTCAGATTTGTTTAATTAATAGAATTTGTATAATGTACTTTTATTACTCGAAGTTAAACAGAGGTAAATTATGTTTAATAAAAAATAATTTGGCCGCTTTTACATTGTCATTAATCTCAACAAAATAGTTCCAAATGGGCCTGGTTTTTGGTTTCCTAATTGCACTAGACATAAAACTAATAGGTACCTAAATAACAAAACAAACATAAGAAAAAATCAACAGAAGATTTACGAGCTTACGTTAAACGTCACGCACGAGGCGCGGTGATGCGCAGAATGAAACAGAAAATATAATGTTAAACAAACTCGCGACAAGTTTGTGTACCGCCCCCGTCAACAGCCCCCTGCACGCGCCGATTCCGTCATGTCCAGTCGTTCACGCGCCCCCACCCCCGCGCTCCTCGCTGTATTCTCCGTTTAGAGTTATAAAGTTGCGGAACCAGAAACGGAAACAGAAGTGTAAAAGCTTGCGGAACTTCTGCAGAAGCGGAAGCGGAAGCAGAGTTCTGTTGCAACACTAACGCAGACCTAGCCGCACTGCAGTCACCGCATTCGAATTCTTATGCAATCTCGCACACAGAGATAGACACAGATTGCACACAGACACAGATTACATAGAACTTTATACGAAGAATTCGAATGCGTTGACTGCGGTACGGCTAGGTCTGCGTTCACCTTAAGAGTATGTAATCTAAACTCTTAGCGAAATTCTTACAAGAAAATAAAATAATAACTCTGTTATTTCATTCGTTCATTCATGGATGGTGTAAAATACCATTCACTGAACATGCCATTTCACATCACTTTTTATTTGAAAAACATCAAAAAATAAATCCTCATAAAATAATAAACATAGAATGAGACAAACCATGCGCGATCTGAAAGGGGCGTATCCATAAAGTTCTACCAATGATGACATTACCGAATAATTAATAAAACATATTAAACGAAAGTAAATATATTTTATTTTTACGACTATTATTATATTTTTGACTGTCAAATTTTTACGTACGCGTAACACCTAAGTTCATTTGATCCGACAAAAAAAAAAAGATATTCGTGCAAAAACTTATCACAGTGATTTGGGTTCATTATGAACCTAAAGTATTAAGACTATTAAAGGCGTGTTGTTATACATTTTGTGCTCTAAAGTGTAAACAACAACGTAGTGACAAAAAACAATTGGCAAGTAATCTTAATATACCGACATTAAGTGTTGATAACCAGCTGATACAGTGAAACGCGTAAGTGATTCGGAATCGCACGGCGCTTACGACGTTTTTCTCGTCGATACTCGTTGCGTCGACTCTTCGAGGGCCTTTATTAGCGTGTGATTTATTAACGTGCACAAGACTTTATTTATCAATTTTTTATACGTTTTCACTGGCTAATCATTAATATGAACTGCGATTGTTGTTCAGGAATTATCGCCGAAGGAAGTTCCGTTTTTAATTGTTCGTCGTGCCAGAAACCCTACCACTCAGCATGTCTTACAAACTTGCTGGGTTCTGATTTCCAACTCAGCGAACAGTATAACTGGCTGTGTCCGACCTGTAAGCCAAAGATGCGAAACGCAGATAATACCCCCGTACGCAATAGCCAAGGGGGTGATCCGAACATAACGCTAAGGAAGAAAGGAGCATCGACAAATATATCAGTCGATGTATCGCCCAAGGAAGCGCCTGTTACGTCAACCGAAGTTAACCGCATCATGAAGAAGCAGATAGACGATCTTATGCGGCACCTCAACGAAACTCTGGCGAACTATGTCAACAAAGAACTTAAGGCGATAACGAACAAAATAGAGGGACTTACAGCATCAATGGGATTCATGAACGAGAAGTTTGAGGAAATGAAGACGGAGTTTTCACTGAACACCAAAGTAGTCTCTGACATTAAGAAAGAGAATGAGCAACTCAAAGCCACCGTCAAAGACTTGAGCGGGAGATTGAACCAGATGGAGCAGCAAGCTCGTTCTTCGAATTTGGAAATTCAATGCATGCCGGAGCATAACAATGAGAATCTAGTGTCTACTGTTATGAATATTAACAGAGTTATATCAGGTGATTTAACAGAGAACTGCATACACCATGTCACTAGAATTTCCAAACAAACCCCATCTAGCAAGCGCCCAAAATCTATTGTGGTTCAATTCAGCTGTCCGCGAGTTAGAGACAATTTTCTAGCTGCTTCTATTAAGTTCAATAAGAATAAAGCTACGGAGGAGAAGCTCAACACTGCCCTACTGGGGATTGGTGGTAAAAAGGAAAATGTTTTCATTGTAGAACATCTGTCTCCTGCGAACAAAGCCTTGCACGCTGCTACTAGAATTAAATGCAAGAGTTTGGGATACCAGTATGTATGGGTTCGTGGCGGAAAGATTTTTGTGAGAAAAGTGGATGGCGCAGACTACAAATATATTAAGGATACCGAAACGTTAAACAAATTACAATAGGCCACATTGGAGTATTTATAAGGTATTAGATTAAGATTATAAAATTCGATCAGTTAAAAATATACTACCAGAATGTCAGGGGTATCAGATCAAAACTAAATAACATTTATCAAGAGATCGCCTGCTGTTCATACGATATTATCATATTTACTGAAACGTGGTTACTCAGTGGTATTTTTGATTCAGAGATAATGGATGGGCGATATACCATTTATAGGCGTGACCGGACCATTAATACGTTTAATAACAAAACCGACGGTGGTGGGGTCCTTATTGCTATTACAACAAAACTTAAATCACACAGAGTGGCCAATTTTGAAAGTTCATGCGAAGATCTCTGGGTCAAGCTATCTCTTGGAGTGGGTGGAAAAACGAAAGACATTTATCTTTGTACTGTATATTTACCCTCACCTATACAGCCCAGATTGTTGGAGCATTTTGTTGACAATACTAACCAAGTGTTGGAGCGTGTTGATGACTGTTTAATACTGGGTGACTTTAACATGAAATCCATTAACTGGCTCGGAGCTGATGGCAATGTAATAAAAGTACCCCAGAGGACTTGTTCCAGTTTGGAACAGACTCTATGGGACTTCATATTGCTTAACAATTTATCTCAGTATAATAATTTGTGCAATCATAATAATAGGATTCTTGACTTGGTATTTACGAATTTAGACAATGTCACTGTAACTTCACCAGTGGATGTTCTCTCTAAGGTCGATCTACACCACCCCCCTGTATTATGTGAACTCTCATTTTCTCATGTTCTAAAACCACAGAAATGTATTCCAAGAACAAGATTAAATTATTTAAAGGCGGATTACGTGGCAATTAATACAGCTCTAAAAGAGGTTGATTGGACGAGAGAATTGGAGTTTTCCATGACTGTCGATCAAATGGTGGACAAATTCTATAATATATTGTATGACTTAATACAGAGATACGTACCACAAGTTGTAATTCGAGAAAATAAATATCCATACTGGTTCTCTAAAGATCTCATTAAAAGGCTAAATGAGAAAAACCGCTTACGACTTAGAATAAAAAAATACAAAAATCCCTTAGACATTATTGCTTTTGAGTCACTAAAAAAAAGATGCAACCGTATGGCTACTTCTTGCTATAATACATACATTGCGGATATAGAGGCTAAAATAACATCGAATCCAAAGTATTTTTGGAGTTATATAAAGATGAAGAGAGGTAGAGCTAGTAACTACCCTAGTTCTATGACGGATGGTGTGAACAGTACCGAGAATATTAACGAAATTTGTAACTATTTTGCAGCTCACTTCTCTAAGGTGTATTGTACTGATCAAAGTAATGGGCGCGTAAATTTGGATTGCTGCCTGAGTAATAATATTTTAAGTCAAATAACAATAACCCAGGATCAAATCCTTAGAGAATTGAGGAAAATGGACGTTAACAAGGGCGCTGGTCCGGATAATGTACCTTCCTTGCTTTTACATAAGTTATCAGATAGTCTCTCGTTGCCATTAAGTATATTATTCAATAGTTCGTTACTTCAGGGAGTTTTTCCGAGCATGTGGAAGGAAACTAGAATTGTACCCGTTTTCAAGAGCGGAGATCAGTCTGATGTGACCAACTATAGGCCCGTAGCTATTCTCTCTGTACTGGCAAAAGTTTTTGAGGCGCTTATATGTCCTATATTGTCCAGACATATGGCACAGCTCATAATAGATAACCAATATGGCTTTATGAAAGGTAAATCAACTGCTACAAATTTAGTGACTTACGCTGAATGTATTATTGAAGCGGTTGATGCGCGTATTCAGGTTGATGCAGTCTATACCGACTTTAGCAAGGCATTCGACACAGTCGATCACAGTTTGCTTATTGAAAAGCTGAAAATGCATGGTGTGTCGGATCCCTTGCTGAGTTGGTTCAAGTCATATCTGACAAAGCGGACGCTTAGGGTTGTGATGAATGGCTGTAGTTCTGATCCATACATGGCCACTTCAGGAATCCCCCAGGGATCTCATGTGGGACCACCTTTATTCATCCTTTTCATCAACGACATATACAAGTGCTTTCAGAACTCTAGAATATTTCTATTCGCTGACGACCTTAAAGCCATAAAAGAAATTAGAAAGCCTGCTGATTCGGTACAGTTTCAGGGCGATTTAGATAGGCTGAGTAAGTGGTGTGAGCACAATAAAATGTCTTTAAATATAAAAAAATGTAAGCACATCAAATTTACTAAAAAAAAAAATGTCTCACCCACAGCATATAACTTTAATGGTCAACAGCTGGAAGAAGTGGATTCTATACGAGACCTTGGCGTTCAATTTAATAAAAAGCTTGGTTTTGTTGAGCATATTGACAAAGTTACACTAAAAGCTACAAAAGTACTAGGTTTCGTCATGAGAGAGTGCAAAACCTTTAAAAACGTTAAAACTAAAAAAATTATGTACAACTCGCTAGTTAGAAGTCATCTCGAATATTGTAGTGTTGTCTGGTCTCCTAAATATAATGTGCACATCAAGCGTATCGAAAGATTGCAGAAAAGATTCTTATGGCATCTTACTTATCACTGTGGTATGGGTAAAAGTTTGAAATCGTACCGGGAAAGATTAAAATATTTTAAGATTGTTTCGTTAGAAAAAAGAAGAGATATGTTGGATTTAATTTTCCTTAAAAGACTAGTAACAGGCTCTTTGAACTGTCCCGAGTTGCTCAGTAGAGTGTCCTTCCATGTGCCAAGAAATCTACCAAGAAAATCAAACAGGAAGCTGTTTTGCATGCCAAAATGTAATACAAATTTAAGGCAACATTGCTCATTATATAGAATGTATGCTGTATGCAAAGAACACGATGAAGACATCGACTTATGTCATACATCTGTACCTACTATCAGAAAAATGTTTAAATGTAATTCTCAGAATAATTAAATATCACTCTGTTTTCTTAACTTATCTTTTATATATATATTTTTTTTTTTTGTATCGCTGTTTCATATATAATTAGGCGCATAATTTAGTGCATGCAGTGCTCTTCTATAAGTAATGGGGCACTTAGACGTAAGTTTGAAATGTTGTACTATACACTATGTAATAGTGTACCTATTGTTGAAGAGCCAAATAAAATAAATAAATAAATAAATAAATTTTTAATTAAAATGATATAAAAAAATTGTACTTAAATTACCTTAAAGCAGAGTTTATACGAAGCCAGTAACGCTGGCGCCAGTCCTCAGGCAAGCATGCGCTGGCCTGGCCCGTGTTGTTTTTAGGGTCAATGGATTCATTTCATTCCTGGATTATTCTTCTGGTGTGCACACGTTTTGTGTTTAAAAAAAAATAATTCGGGACAAATGCGGTGACAGTTGAAAAATAAATGTATTTAGAACATAATTCGTGCACAGCACTAGTGCTCTCTATACAGCTGAACTAATGTTTCGTTCACGCGTGAACAACCTACGGATATGCGTCAGTGGTGCCGATTCCCTTGTTCACAAACTAAACTAAATTTAAGTTGAATGCATCTTTTTCTTTCTATTTCATTAAGAAAAGGACAGAAGATAAATATTAGTTTAATCCTGTCAAATTAGTCAGCACCTGACGTAATTTGATGTAATTTTAGTAGTCAACTTTTTAATCGCGTCTAAAACTTGTATGGCGCTGATTAATTTGACAGAACATAACTAAAATTTACCTTCTGTCCTTTTCTTAATGAAATAGAAAGAAAAAGATGCACTGAACTTAAATTTCGTTTAGTTTGTGAACAAGGGAATCGGCACCAGTGACTAGCCCGTTGCGTCTACACGCGTCCTCACGCTGGCGCGGGGTTTGTGGGAGATCACTGGCTTGAATTAAAATAGGCCTGCGTTCTATTCCCGCCAGTGCTGGCAGCCAGCACTGGCTTGTCTTGAAAAACTGTTTATACGAGGCCAATAACAAGCCATCGCTGGCACTGGCTTCGTCTAAACCTTGCTTAAAATCTAACTAACTTCCTCTCGGGACCCGGCCGTGCCTCGTGAGGCACGGACAAAAAACTCCGTTGAGCCCCGCCGTACCTCCGGAGGCACGGTTGGATCCAGCAAATTCAAACCTTATTTGTACTAGACACACAGTTCTAAATCGTTAGGCAATGTTTTACCTGTGGTGCCTGACAGTAGTCGATTCGAACGATGCCAAACACTAGTAACTTATGTCGGGCAACTTTAAAAAAAAATATATAGAAGCGCGTCAGTCGTTGAAACGTCAGTGCAGGTAAACATTGAGTGCCACTCAAGGAACTTAAATACTATAAGTTCCTTGGTGCCACTCGAGTGATTTATTGTGTTTTTGTTTAGATAAGTGCTTGAAAACGTTGTGAAGTGAATGTTTATTACCTTATTATTGTATAATGCTACTTTGTAGCAAGATATTTAGGTAGAACAATGAACCAAAATTATTTTGTGAGCCACCAAAATTTTCGTCGAACGATTTTTTTGTCAACATGGAGTGAACAATTGAAAATGTGAATTTGACTGTTCTAAAATGAAATATGGTCTTGGAAACAGCAAAAACAAGGTAAGTAATAATGATAATTCAATAATTTCATGTATTCGAAGCATACATATTCATATTTATATAGATTTCAAGTGTTTTCAAATCAAGGTCAATGACAATAAAATGACAGTTCGCCGTATACGATTTTTTTGTTACAATCTAGTTGAAATCTGATTAGAATGTATCAGTAACTCTTATATGAATTATGTATTAGGTTACTTGTGTATTTGTTACATTGGTTCTAAAGTTTCGTGTAAATTGAATCAGTAGTTTTACCAAAAAAAATAAGATACGGCCACAGGTCTTAGCGTGGCAAATTCTCATATGCCATCTATCTCATATCCCATGTTTATAATACTGAAGTGGTTTTACAAGTGCTGTCTATATAATAAAACACGGCCTATTTCAAAACGATTCCGACAATGTTTACGGCTTAGGCTAAGAACGAGTAGAACTCGAGCGATAAGTGTTTTACTAAGCGAGGTCAGATGATGAGATGACTCATGCGATGACGTAACTGCGGCTGTGACGGCGGGCGGGAGGGATGTTTAGCGTTTATTTCGCTTGGCCCTTGAGAGGTTAAAACATGACAACACCATCTTCAGCTTTAGAAAAAAACGTGTTATTATTGTTTGTTGACGTCACAACGTCACTCACTACCCGCGTATTATTGACTGGGTGCCGCCCATCCCATGTGCCGCCACCCAGGCCTCTGTGTTGCCATGTGATTTCCTCATATTAGTTTGTTTTAATAATTATTTTTTATCAGAGTATTTTTTTACTTGTTGTGTGATTTACAAATTCACGTAGCGCTGTACGTGTTTATAGGTGAATGCAGACCTAGCCGCATCGCAGTCGCCGCATTTGAATTCTTCGTCCATAGTTTTAAGCAATCTGTATCTGTGTGCAATCTGTGTCTACGTCTGTGTGCGAGATTGCATAGAAAAAATCGAAAGCGGCGACTGCGGCGGTGCGGCTAGGTCTGCGTTCACCCTAATTCACCTTCTTAAAAGTGGCAGAAAACTCAGAAATGCCAAATAGTCATTGAAGTGCAAAAAGATCCTGATAATCTTTATGCACTTAAATGAATTTAACAAGGAAGTGCTGATAAGAATCTAAACTACCTACTGACTAAAATATTTTTTGTCAAATCCAAACAAAATGACGGTGTTTGTTGGCCACGCGCCTTGTGGATTTAGTACTTTATAATTCCATGGCTGCGATACTTTTTATGGCAACTTTTCCTACCATAGATTACAAAACGGTACGGTAATATTCTGGAAAAATATAATTTATATAGCTAACTTTTCCAGAATATTACCGAAAACGCGATTACTTTAATTACTTATGATGCTCTGTGGTATTTGTGTTTGTTTCTTGGATTGAATGAAGCGTGAAGACTTGAAGCAGTTGATTTGATTGGTCATTGGTCAAGTCAATGTTGGTGACTGATGTGATCTAGTGGTTCTATGTCACAGAGTACTTTTTCTGTCATTGAATTATTGAAATCAAACGCAGATCACTTTTCAGTTTTCACTGTTTTGACATTTCGAAAATTAGCAGACAAAATCAATCTTCGTAAAAATTGTGAGCTTATTATTTCTGTTTCTCATACTTTTTTATAATTCCATTCTTTCAGTCGTAATTACATTTTAATACCGCAATCAAGCATTGGAAAGGCTTTTCGGCTTTTTGATACCAAATTGTGTTTTTATTTTTAAGATTGCATCATGTTGTCGCGTATGTGCCTTGCGCGTTCCGCGTTAAACGTAGGCCATACCCTGAAAACTCCAGTACCACAGAACTTTGTTCCAAAAAACTATGTGATCAGGAACTATGCCCGAGAACCTCGTTCCAGAGTAGCTACTCCTCGAGCTCAAACCTCAATATGGGCGAAAATGATGGCTCCTGCTGGACCCAATGGTAATTCTTACTTTAATTCTTTCTTTTTTTTTTGAGACTCGTGAGTTTATGTATGGAATGTCTGTATTTAAAAAAAATGGTCCCTTACATACAAATTTGCTAGTAAAAACCAATGCATATGGGGTACATAAAAAAAGTTATTTGCAAACAATATTGTCGCAAAAACCCTACGAGCTGTATTATGTCTGTGAGGTGGAATATTCCACTACACCTAATTGATTATTTAGAAGCGTGATCTTTGCTAACCTGATATGATCTTCTGAACACTACAAAATTTGATTTGAGCTTTGAATTAATTATATAAAAATCTAATGACTGGACCTATAAATAATTCAGTACTTTTAGTTTATCGAAACTAATATTAAAAAGAGGAAAGATTTGATTTTTTGTTTGTGTGTTTGTTACGATTTAACTCAAGAACTACTCAACAGCTTTCTAAGAGTCAAAGAATTTTCAAAATTGGTTGAGTAGTTCTTGAGTTAAATTCTAACAAACACGCAAACAAACAAAAAATCAAATCTTTCCTCTTTATAATATTATTACTAGCACTTCGCCCGCGACTTCGTCGAAAATTGTGATAGCTTGGCTAATTTGCATGATATCTATGTAATTTATAGTCTATGTTACTCAGTAAAGATGGACCTTTGTAATGGTGAAGGAATTTTTAAAATAGGTTGAGTAGTTGTTGAGTTAAATCGTATCAAACAAAAAATCAAATCTTTCTTCTTTATAATATTAGCTATTAGAATAGATTGATAAAAATTACAGGTCAGATTTTGATAAAAGTAAAAACAAGAATCATTATACTTATATTAAATATAGTCAATATTTTTAGTGCTTTAAAAAGTGATTTCGTGGTGGTATCCCATTGTGATTGCGTAATGGCTCTCTTTACCTTCTGTAATTGTTTTAAACAATCTTCTGACTGGGATATTGATGGCTATTTGCCTTTTTATCAAATTTTAATTGTTCTTTTATTATTATTTGATTTAATTGTTCTTTTATTATTTTTTGATTTAATTGTTCTTTTATTATTATTTGATTTAATTGTTCTTTTATTATTATTTGATTTAATTGTTCTTTTATTATTATTTGATTTAATTGTTCTTTTATTATTTTCAGCCTTCAGCTTAGGAAAGGGTGCTCTGGCAGGTGCTTCTGCCATGAGCTTAGCAGCACTCTGTTATTATGGTTCAGGAGTGAGGCCCGGTGTGTGCACAGAAGCACAGTAAGTTTTAACTATCCATAAACTTATTTAATTTTATTTATACTTTAGTTATGAGACCAGTATGCATGGTGACCAATCAAGCTAGATATAGAACCAGTTTTTACGGATATCTCCTTGCCGTGTGTACTATCCCTTTAAGCTGCTTATATTATTGGTTTGAATTATTAAAATATACTATATTGCTATCCTATAATGCACATCAATGATGCACTTTAAGGACTAAAGTGCAGAAACCCTTACGTAGAACATAGAAGTATCCTATAATGTCAGTTAACTACTACTGTAGTTTTTATTTACTTGAAAATGAGAAATTTCCATGATTTTACAATTTTTAGCACTTCAATAAAGATTTAAAAAGAAATATCAAATGGCTACGTAATTTCCTTCAAAATATACACCAATATAGTGTTCTTAGTAAAATGCTATTTTAAGGATTGGGCTAAAATAGCTCTAGATAGAGAGCAATGGATAGAGGGAATGAGGCCTTTGCCCTGCAGTGGGACACAACAGGCTCATCCCAACGATTTGCAAATGATGAAGCTACTGAAGGTATCAGAAACTTTCAGTAGCACCATCAGGATGGAATTTGCTGTGGATAAATGTGCAGTCATGAATGTGAAGTGAGGGGAGATTATGGAATCCGTGGGAACTCAACTCTCGAATTCCATACACCTTAGATTCCTTCCCTCAACAGAAACCCACAAGTATTTTGGGTATGTCGGAAGCATTAGGTATCAATATAGTCTTTTGTCAGTCGGAACCACGATGCGCGCCTTCAACGGTTGAGTCAGGCCGGTTCTGATGTATTCTTTCGGCATACTCAAACGGACTCTGACGTACCTTGATGCCCTGTATAGGAGGGTCCGCGTACTGCTTACCACAAATCGAATGCATCACCCAAGGTCGTTGATGATGAGATTGAGACTGTATGTATATCCCGCGGAAGCACGGGGTCGTGGCTTAAATGCTAAGACTGCACAATCGTGAGATCAGTGTCAGGGAATACTTCCTAAAAGCCGACGTGGAAATTCACCGAGATGTGGTTTCAGTGGACAAGGGCCTCACCCTGCTCTCCCAGGCTAGCGAGAACTGGCGCAAGCCTAGAGTATTAGACACTAATGACCGCAAGGAGGTTCACGGACGCTTTTACCGGGCCCTACATGGACCTGATGTAGACATCTTAGCGTCCGTATCCTGGCTGCGCTTTGTGCCCTCTTCCGGGAAACCGAAGGTCTGTGCATTACTGAATGAAATTATGATGATGAATAAGTACCGAAAATACATTGTGAAGGATGGCATGCCACCGTCCGGGAGAATCAATCCGACACTTTATTTCTGGGTGTTCTCGTCTGGCTAACGGAGAGTACACAACCTCGTTGCTGGGATTATCCACCAGCAACTTGCTTTGAAGTACAGCCTTGCGGCTTAAGCCAAATAAATATGTTTTCTTTCTTTTTCTTTCTTTCTTTCCTTGTGGAATCAGAAGTGCCATACTATTAGTATGCGCCCTGTTTTCGTTAATGGTTGTGATGATAGATCGATTGGAGCGTCGCCCAATGATTGTTGATATAACAGTCCCGCATGACGAGAACCTCGTGAAAGCCGAGAAAGATAAGTAGTTCAGGTATCTAGATCTGGCTCGTGAGGTTGTCGACATGTGGGACGTTAGTACAGCAGTCATTGTGCCGATAGTTGTGTCGGCCAATGGCATAATAGCCTCTAACAAGATCTGAGGCAGCTGGCTTGATTCAGAAAGCAGTACTTCTTGGACACGGCGCGTATCGTGAGGAGGTTCCTCTCAAAAGCCCTAACCACTGTTCCTTAAAACGATATGTATGGAAATTTACTTACCTACTTATTTATTTTCAGTCTCTGGCCGAAGTATGTTAAAGACCGCATCAGGGCAACATATGGATACATTGCGGGTTCCATTTTATTGACTGCGGGTAGTGCCTACACAGTATTTAGAACACCTGCATTGTTAAACTTAGTTGCAAGAAATGGTTGGATGGTAAGTTCAAAATCACAATACCTTTATTCTTCTGCAGAGACTGGCGCCGACAGAACGAATATGTCGTCTCTTTTTTGATTTATTAGAGGCAATTGGGTATATGCATGATTTTTTTTATCACTCTGAACAAAGCGTATTAACATCAGAAATAGCATAGTGGATTTTTTTTTACATCTATATAAAATACTAAGTTATAAGCATTTGAAGCTGCTGATTAGACAGAGAGATCCGATACAGCGAATGACGTCATTCTCTGCATCGACGTACAAATTTAATTCTATACTAAATTCCGTTGATCAGGAAAGAGATAAAAACAAAAGTTTAAATGGTTATAACTTTTGTGTTGTTTGGCCGATTTATGTCTTGTTTTCGCTTTTTGTCATTATTTTTATAGTACTTTAACATTCCGTATTGAAATAAACAAAAGTAAATTTATGCATATTCCCTATTATGAAAAAAACCTAAATTAATTTTAGATTGTGCAGAATCGATATTACTTGCATAGACCGCTTTCAGCCTGACTGATAAATGTTAGACTCATAACTTTCTACCACCAATATAAAGTTATGTTGTTGGGCCAAGTCTGTGCCAGATTTTCATGTAACTTAATTTATTTCAGTCAATAGTCATGACACTGGGCTTGATGATCGGCTCCGGCATGGTGGTACGAGGCATGGACTACACGCCAGGTTTCGGTGCTAAACAGATAGCTTGGATAGTGCACACTGGCATTATGGGGGCTGTCATTGCACCGATGTGCTTCCTCGGCGGCGCAGTACTGACTAGAGCTGCTTGGTAAAATCATTTACTTTAAGTGTCCTGTAATTTATAAAAACCAGAGACAGACACAATGAATAGAACGTGCGTAGGATGGTATGGCAAGACAGGAGGTGTCTGATGAGTGGACGAGTAATAGAAAACTGTTGAAGAAGATGAAATGCTGTGCTGACCCCAAATAAATTGAGATAAGGGTATAGTTGGTGCCAGTTAAGATGAGAATAACGGTCATTGCCCTTTCCCTAATATCTCTTCGTACGAACCAAAACAAATAAACGATGTATCGTTTTTCATTACAAAAAATGTTGAAGATGAGATGACGATTCAAGACTTGAACAGGCCTATTTTTGGTTTTCAAAGTTAAGAAGTTTAATAAATGTAGGTGGGTCAATGACCGCTATTCTCATCTTAACTGGCACCAACTATAGGAGAATGATGATAATGATGAGTTGACAAAAACATAAAGCAAATAATGCTAAGTTCAGAGGCAATGCTTTTACTCCCAAAGCGTTCAGAACAGCGATCTAAAAGCTACTACGAACCTGTAGATCCTACTACGGTGTACCTAGTCACTCCCGACGACCCTGTCACCCTCTTTCAGAAATGCAGTATAGTCCAGTCAAGTTAGCTCAAAAAATAAAGTAGTCGTAATTCGCATAGAGCTAAAAATTGGTACGAATGTTGAGAACACACACACAAATGAAATGTCAAAGTCCCCATCGAACCGACCTTTGCAAAAAAAATCAAGGCCAAAGGTCGCGTAAATGTTTTTTTTTTTTCATTTTTTAGTCAAACGAGTTTACCATAAAAATATTTTCGACAAAATTGTAGATCGTGCAATTATTGCAATAATCCATAATAATTGATTTAACACTTTTTCAGCTATTCAAAGTTGTGTTCGTCATATAATATGCATACGTTTCCAAGCCACCGGTGAGGTAGTGTATACGTTTTTTACAGTGGTTGCTACTGGCTACCCCGGTAAGTCTATTCCACGATCTATTGTGGCCCTGTTTATTTAAAAAACCGGTCAAGTGCGAGTCGAACTCGCGCATGACGGGTTCCGTTCCGTACCATAGCAGTGGGTGAGCCTTTAATTTATATTTGTTTTTATAATGGTGTTCCCAACATTTGTACCAATTTCTATGCGAATACGGATGATGACTGACTACAAAAAATATGATTCTGTTTAGTCCGTCAGTTAGATTATTGAAAAATATTGGATACGTGTTTTTTGTTTTATCAAATTAATAAAAATT
The DNA here is from genome assembly GCA_905147715.2 of Xestia xanthographa. NCBI lineage: Eukaryota > Metazoa > Arthropoda > Insecta > Lepidoptera > Noctuidae > Xestia > Xestia xanthographa. The sequence goes on from LR990655.1 coordinate 10,558,283, forward strand.
GACGAAGATAAAACGAGTCAAAAATCATGAGGGGCTTGTGACGTCTCCGAGGCTCGTACCCCCACAGGGGCGCCCTTAGCGTGCGGTCGCTTAGTTAAATAATTTGCCCCTGGCTGGAGGCCTTACACTCAAGGCACCCACAGATTTGTCCGGTTAAGCAGAAGCCAGCGTCATTGGTTGACCTGTGAGGTGCCATTTAGAAAAAATAAAATAAAAACTACCTTGCCAAGTGTCTCTCATTTATGAAAGTGAGCATACAGGTCGCGGTACGAAACTCTAGCGGTGACCGTTATTGCGCAGAAGTAAAAAATAAGAATGTCTTGGGGCGTGCGTTGCGCCGATTGGCTCTCCACATGTGCAGCTATCCCCTCCACGTTTGGTTCAGCGCTAGAGTTACGTGCCGTGACCTGCATGACACGATTATTTTTACAGGTACACGGCTGGAACCGTGGGCGGTCTCAGCATGATCGCTATTAGCGCGCCGTCGGGTGAATTCCTGAACATGCGTGCTCCGCTCGCAATGGGCCTTGGTGCCGTGTTCGCAGCCTCGCTGGCTGGCATGTTCGTACCACAAACTACAGCACTTGGAGCAGGTAATAGAGCAGCTTCCATTTTCATCCTTATTCGGGTGATTTTTTCCTATTTCATTACTTCCAAGAATTTAACCTTTAGTAGCGACGCTATCGAATGGTGTAATAATACTTTTTTTTTTTAATCAATGAGTGTAATTCCTGGCTAGGAACATTGATGTTTTATAAATCCAATAATGCAGTTTTAGTTTTTTATCAAAATCGGACTTGAGTTTTTTTCGCTATTGATATAATTGAGAAAAACCCATAAAATATTAATACAATATTTGAATATTAGCCTACAAATACTTGACACATGAGACTGGTCATCTTATTTGTGGGATTCTTCTGATTACCAGATTCAGAGCATTTACTTGAGCAACATACACAGTGCACTATAATAAATCATCTGTTTACTATGTTAAGAGCGCAGTCCCAATGAGGGTAACTAGAATCTATTTTGTAGATTAAAAAGAGCTAAACTGCATTAATATATTCCCCATTCCCATACCAGGGTAGTCAGAAATAACAATATAATAGTTGACTAGTTTTTGGGTCAAATTTGCAGCTTCTTCGATACTAGAAGTTTAGTGAGGGCGGGCACTACTAGTAAATATAAGTTTTCAACTAGTAACTCGCCATGCGACTGCGTTAGCTCACTATCCTATGGTGAGAAAATGATCGTGACTGCTATTGGAAAATAGCTTATTTGCTTCATCATCAGCCTATTAATGTTCCCACTGCTGGGACACAGGCCTCCTCTCTATGAGAGGGAATGGGCTATAATATAATCCACCACGCGGGCCCAGTGCGAATTGGTAGATATCACATGTCTTCGAATTTTGTGGTTCTAGGACATGCCGGTTTCCTCACGATGTTTTCCTTCACCGTTTTGAGAGCAGTGGTGATCATATAAATTACACAAAGTAATGCGCCTGACTGGGTTCGAACCCACGACTTACTGTTCGTAAGTCGCGGCCGCCACCACTGGGCCACCCGATCATTCTCAGAAGATCCATTGGCCAGATCCATGATGGATCTACGCTGCTCTCCAATGCTTGTGTAATACTTATTTGCTTACTTTGTAGTAAATACATAATTATATAGTTCATTATGTCAAAAAGTTAATAGCTCTCAATAGGATCTCGCCTTACGGTGAAACGCACACTTATCCGCGCCGAAAGAAACATTTTCTAATCCGTATAACGTTATCTACTCGTCCGATTCGACGCGAATAAGTGTGCGAGGTTTCATAGGATTTCTAAAGTAATTCTAAAATTCGATTCTTTCGGCTCTTTCGGTTCCTTCGGCTCTGATAAGTGTGCGTCCACCTTTAGATTAGCCGCCGTGATATTGACCTGCATCATATCATAACATAGTAATACTATTATTACCAATAAAGAAATTGATGTTTGTTTCAGGACTGTATTCACTCAGTTTGTATGGAGGTCTGATAGTATTCGGTGGTTTCCTCCTATACGACACTCAGAGTATCATAAAACGCGCCGAGATGCATCCGATGTATGGATTACAGCCTTACGACCCGATTAACTCGTAAGTACTTTTGGAAAATTCACACAGTAGTGGGTGCGAACACGGCTCTATCTTGACCATTTCTGTACCTATGCATTTCTGGATTTTGAATTATTTTCTTGTTTCGTCCTTTTTTTCCGTAGTTGGGTTATAGTTTTTTTTTTAAGAAATACCTATGTGTAGTTTTGCGCGCGTAGTTGAACGTTCGGTGGTCCCCTGACGCGGCAACCAATGCACTCAAAATGTTGCATTTTTCTTTGTTCTCGGATCGTGTCTAATTGAAAATTTTGTTACAGTGCTGTTTCGGTATACTTGGACATCCTGAACATCTTTATGCGAATTGCTATAATCCTGTCTGGAGGCGGCGGCAACAAGAGAAAGTAAACAAAAAACGAACCGGTTTAGTGCTTTTCTTTATTATTTTGCTGTATTAGAATCAAACAAAAGAATCGTAGACAGCAGGAAAAAAATAGAAAACATTTCGACTGAAAAAGGAACATGAATGTGATATTATTGTTGTGTAGTCAGTAAGTTGAATGTAGGACTTGGCGTGAATAAAATTAACAAGTATTCCGAGAAGATTGACTTTTTTTGTCCCTATAGAAAAATGGAAACGTCAAAAGCTTTAGGAACGCGAAATATAAACGAGCAACCAAAATTTTGTAGTAAAATATTACTTAAAAAAGTCTCGCTTCGTGTTCGTTATGATACGTAGTAAACGGGCCATTTTAGTAGCGGAGGATGAGTTTAATAGCTCTTTTTTCCAACAGTTAACTTGGCGCTATTTCTACTGATTACACAACTGGAATTTCAAGCTGTAGTATATTCAATATAATAGAGTTCACAATACCAAAATCTGTACACATTGTTTTTATTTTTAATAAAACTACGTTATCAAAAAGAAACTGAGTGCTCTTATTATTTCTCGATGATACCTGACCGTAACGACACATACCGTGTCCAAAATACAGCCAGCTCCACAAGCCAAATATTAATTATGACGCATTTAAAAAAAATGTCCCCGAGGTCATTGCATAAAATTGTGAAAACCGTGCTTGCTCACTAGGTACAGTTATTTAACCTTTTGATCGCCATAATATAGTCACATATACGTGACAAGCAAGCTGAAGACAAGCGCGCCCTGTACGTCAAACGACACAAATATGTAACAAAAATAAATAAAAGATATGGGCCAGAGAGCCCAATGACACGTCACACGACAAAAGATGGTCGAGGCCGACCAATTTCATAAAACATTTTAGGTAAATTCGTCAGAAGACTCCGCATAGGCAGGTGCGGATACAGGATTTCCTTTAAGGGGGGGGGGGCAATTTTTGGAAAATTCATGAAAAAAAAATTATAAACTTTTGATAATAAATGGGCGTTACTTTACAGAAATCCATGATAATGTAAGATATAAGGGGGCCGCCAGCTTTTGGGCCGGGGGAGAGGGAGCGTAGCGAGAAATTCTTACGACATCGACACCTTGCCTTAGACTGGTTAGAATGGTTTCGAAGGAAGTTATAGGAATTACTTGGTTTCGACCAAGTAACTCCTATAACTTCGTAGCGAGAAATTCTTACGACATCGACACCTTGCCTTAGACTGGTTAGAATGGTTTCGAAGGAAGTTATAGGAGTTACTTGGTTTCGACCAAGTAACTCCTATAACTTCGTAGCGAGAAATTCTTACGACATCGACACCTTGCCTTAGACTGGTTTCGAAGGAAGTTATAGGAGTTACTTGGTTTCGACCAAGTAACTCCTATAACTTCGTAGCGAGAAATTCTTACGACATCGACACCTTGCCTTAGACTGGTTAGAATGGTTTCGAAGGAAGTTACTTGGTCGAATTTTAGATAAATTAAATTTTGGACTACTTTAGTCCAAAATTTTAACACTTTTCCTACCGACCTACTGGAGTTACCTGGGCCTCTTATAGACAAAAATAAGACTCATGAAAAACTAGGCTTCAAGAGCGAGTATAGCGAGCTCGAAATTTTTTACAACATTGCCTCAGATAATAATGCTATAATTGCATATATCTAAAAGGCCTCGGGGCAAGGGGCTCCTAATTTATTTCAGGCTTTGTCTATTGTATAGATCGATCATGCAAAAATCCAATAGGAGTGCCAATACAGAGGTAGAAAAAAGAAGCCTTTTTGATAAATGTTTTTTCGCAGGGTTAAACAATATCTTTACGCTACAATTTATTACGTTTAATAGGTACCATTCTATGTCATCAGGCAGGAAAAGCTGTGACTATTAAAAATCCTGAGCCACTAGGGGCAGCTGACTCCTCCTGGCGACGCCCATGCATGACAAGATATACAACTAGAATATTTAGTTTCAATTCCGTCAAACTAGTTCAAGCTTGGCTAATGACGTATTTGGTCCGGTTCAGGGGGGGGCAATTGCACCCATTGCCCCCCCCCCCCCCCTGTATCCGCGCCTGCGCATAGCAGACAACCAGTACCCTTCCAAGCAATGAGCGCCGATTTTCCTGACTTAGAAACATTTCCTTGCCTCATCCAGAGGGAACGTATTATTTTGTCTTGGGTTTGGTGGATCAACTGAAATTGGCAATAAATTAAAAGTACCTTTATTAAAAACAAACTTTAATGGGCTAAAAATAATAAAATAAACTTTTACTATTAACATATAACGTCATTAGTGTATTATCTATGAACGTCATTACAGAATTATATGATATAAAAACTTGTCGCGACATTTAAGTACCTACCTACTTGTATTTACTTAGTTTGAAAATTTAAAATACAAAAAATAAAATCAATTGGATCGTTATTTAATTTACTTATCTACACAGTTAAATCTCGCGACAAGGTTTTATATCATATAAATTGTGTTATGACGCACTACCTACGCACGTCTCTTCTGTTCTGCTCGTATCCGCTTTGGTAGAGTCCGGACCTTAGTCGCTTAATTTCGGCAGATGTGTTGCTAGATTGAGGTTAAGGCTCTTCTAACCCTAGAATTAGCAACTCTATTTGTGGTGGTTCAAACTTCATTTGAAATACTGTTAGAATAAAGTTCTAATCAGCTTGCACTACAAAGCGGTTGTTACGTCAGTCTCTGCAGCCGAATAGTGCGAAATATGTGGTTTTTTGTGATTTACAAAAAATCTATTGATTGGACTAAAAAAATAAAACACCTAGGACCTGCTTTAAGCAAAGTTTCGCCAGCAGTTTGTTGTTCGATTTGGAGGTAACTTTGGATTTTTTTTCTATCGAGAAAAGTTTATGGAATCGTGATTTCGTCACACAGTACTTATCATTAATCCTCAACTTTACCATATATTTATTTCAAAATTAATGCTGCAGTATTTTAGGCGTAACGGAGGATCATGCTAAGCCATTTGAGGGAGTATAGGCCCTTAAGCTCTTCCTTCTCGTTGTATCAGAGTTTATCTATTCTAAACCCTTGAACGCCAGAGAATAAACGCACGCACGTGCCCTCCACGCCAGTCCACAATTTCACCTACCATTTTTTCACATATTTGGGACTTATTCCTCGTCGTGCCACCAACTTGTTCTACCAGCGGCACGAGAAGGAATTGTCATTCCTTGTCGTACCACTGAATGCAGATACATGCAGTAGCTCTACTTTTTTCCCTCTATAAATAATTATTATTGTTGTCTTAAACACAATTGTATTTGTTACGTTTGGGGTTGGCGTACAGGGCACGCGCTTCATCATCATCATCATCATCATTTCAGCCGAAAGACGACTGCTGGACATAGGCCTCCCCCAAGTGTCGCCACATTGACCGGTCCCGTGCGACTCGCATCCAGCGGATTCCCGCAACCTTCACCAGGTCATCGGTCCACCTAGTGGGAGGCCTTCCAACGCAACGTCTTTTCCGTTCCGGTTCGCGGTCGCCACTCCAAAACTTTTCGGCCCCATCGGCCATCCGTTCTGCAAGCAATGTGCCCTGCCCACTGCCACTTAAGTTTGGCAATTCTTCGGGCTAGGTAACCTTGGTTCTCTTGCGGATGTCTTCATTTCTGATTCGATCGCGCAAGGAAACACCGAGCATAGCCCTCGCGGCACGCGCTTTCTTGTCACGTATATGTGACAGTGGCGTTCAAAAGGTAATAGGCTCACTTTAATTGGTTGATATATAAGTAATAATAATAAAGTTAGTCAGCAGAAGCTAGGGTTAAGTAAAACATAAAGCCCAAAGCTGCTGCTATTGACGCTACCTTCTCGATTAATACGGAGCAAAATTCGCACCCAACTAACCAAGAGACGAGCCGATTAATGGAGAAAATCGAGGATCACTCCAAGTTGCCGCTGGAAAGCAACAAACGGATAGAGGTGCTCAAGGGTGATTAGGGTGAAATAGAGGCTCAGAAGGAAAGAATGGATAATGTGGAGACTCCTACATAATTATGCAGGAGTGGCCGCGATTGGGAGCGGCGCCGGCGGCGCGCTGGGAAAGCGAACGCTGCACTCAGTCGTGGTCACCTCCAGCAATGAGGAGGATTCGGGAGAAGAAGTTCTTGATAGGGTAAGAAAGGCAATAGATGCCAAAGAGGGATGGATAAAGGTGGAGAAGGTAAGAAAGGCGAAAGATAGGAAAGTGATTATGGGTTTTGAGACGACGGAAGAAAGAGACAAGGTGAAGGAAATATTGAGGATGAATGGAGCCAATCTCATCGTTGAGGAGGTGAAAAACAAGGATCCATTGCTGATCCTCAGGGGCGTCCTATTGGTCAATACCGATGAGGTCGTTCTTAAGGCATTCAGGAACCAGAACCAGGATGTTTTCCACGGCCTCAGCGGTGGGACGGGCAAGGTAGCGATAAAATATAGGAAAAAGGCTAGAAATCCGCATACCGGCCACATTGTGCTTAGCGTCTCGCCAAACATTTGGAAAAGGGTTACAGCAAAGGGATATGTACACATCAACCTCCAGCGCATCAGGGCCGAAGACTAATGCATTGTACGCGCTGTCTAGGTTTTGGGCACAGCAAAAAATATTGTGAAGAGTCAGTGGACATGTGTAGCCACTGCGGCGGCCCCCACCTGGGATCTGGATGCGCGGACTGGATGGCAGGAATACCAGCAAGTTGCATTGAAACTGCAAGAAAGCAAATAGCAACCAGACAGAACACAATGCCTTTAGCGCCGGTTGCCCGCAGCATCAGAAATGGGACGACTTGGCGCGAGCAACAGTAGCGTACTGCTAAGGGCACTCAGGGGGAACATCACGCTTACAAATTCGCACAGGCTAACCTCCAGCGAAAGAAGCTTGCGACAAACGAGATATTCTTAGAAGCAGAAAAACGCGGAATAACGGCTACGCTTATTCAAGAGCCTTACGTCGGCAACCTCAAGACTGTGAAGAGTCAAAGAGGAGTGAGGATCTTCCAAAGCACTGATGTAGAAGGGACTGTTAAGGCGGCAATTGCTGTCTTTGATAATGACATTAACGTCATACAGTACCCGAAACTCACCACCAATAACATCTCTGTGGTGGGAATCCAAACCAGTGCTTGGGAGATCACACTCGTCTCGCTCTACTTTGAGCCAGACAAGCCGATAGAGGCATACTTAGAACACCTCAAGAAAATCGAAGTTGTCAATGGCCGCTGATCATCGGAGGAGACGTCAACGCGAAGAGCACGTGGTGGGGAAGCCCAGTCATTGATAATAGAGGCGAAGACGAGTGTGGAACTCTCGGAGAGCTAGGGCTCCACGTACTCAACACAGGGGAAATCCCGACCTTCGACACTATCAGAGGAGGACAGAGGTACACCAGCTATGTCGGCTATGTCAATATCACAGCCTGCTCGACGAACATTCTCGGGTTGAAAGCCATTTGGGAAGACTTTCATGAGAAATTCAACCAATTAGCAATAGAGTATAAAGGAGCCACTAAATTGGAAATACACACATCAAAAGTATCTAGGGATCAACATATATTTTTGCAATAACTTTTCTCCTGATTGATATTAATTAAAATTTTCTTTAAGGATTCATCAAATAAAGTGGTTTCGTTTGTCACAGTAACGATAAACCAAGTCACCTTTGCATTAATAAAGAAATTTGCCATTTTCCTAATAAAGGGATTTTTGACATTTGAACCACTAACATTAAAGTTCGAAAAAATGACTGAAAACACAGTTTTCTTTAAAATTTTATTGGGTAACTTAAACAATTAATAATCCGTGTTTCTACCGCGAACACTAACAACACAAGAACATCGGTTTGGCATACTCAAAATGAGTTCATCCAAATCACGCTGTGGAATGGCCGCCCATGTTCGTTGCAACAACAAAAAAAGGTCTTCTTGCGACTGGATACCCTCCATATTCGGCAGAGCTCTTCTCTGTAGCATATCCCATGCATGCTCAATCGGGTTCAAGTCTGGCGACTGAGCAGGCCAGGGCAGGACATTGATGTTAGCTGCGGCGAGAGTCTGTCTTACAACTCTTGCGGTGTGCGGTCGTGCATTATCATGCATTAACTGAAATAAGGGACCGATTTGCACTTGTAGAGGATGACGTCTGATACAATCGTCTCAGCATAAATTTGAGCGTTGAGGTTGCCTCTGATCCAAATCAACTCAGTTCTTCCGCCGATCCAAATACCCGCCCATACCATGATGGTTCCACCACTATAAGGATGGACTTCCTGGCAGGATTTTAATCGCTGTTGGCGTCCAGGGGTTCTCCAGTGTCGTATACGTCTTGTATCCGGTCTCATACCAAAACGAGACTCATCAGAAAAGCACACGAAACGCCATTGTTCTTCTGCCCAATTTCTGTGTTCAAGAGCCCATTGATATCGAATCCTACGATTGTGCATTGCTATAGGTGGTACCCGTAGCGGTCTTCGGGAATGAAGGTTCACTTCATGCAAGCGGTTTCTGACTGTTTGGTCGCTAATTAAGTTCCCTGAAGAGTGATGAAGCCTCACGGCTAACATCATGGCGGTTATTGTTGGAGCTCTTCGAGTTAAGATTTGAATGTATCGGTCTTGTCTCCGTGTGGTGCAGCGATACCGTCCTCCATGGCGCTCAGCCACGGTACCAGTGCTTCGGTAACGTGTCCAAAGTCGACTGATAACACTCTGACTTGTATTCAGAGCTAAAGCTACAGTACGTTGCCGGGAACCAGCTTCTATCATTCCCACGGCTCTGAGCATTTCTTCCCTGCTTAAATGACGTCGCCGCTCCATAATAACGTTGGTTTTAATCAGTAGTAGGGAAACAGTAGCACTAATAATGTCTTCAATGCGTTGTATGTTTTTATAGGGAAAATATTGACAGCTTATTTTCATCTTTTACTCGAATTTGATTGAGAGTTCCTGATTCAAATTATGAAATGCACCAAAAAGGATCCATATAAATTTATAAAATCATAAATTGATTACAAAGCCACATCTCAATCTCAAGAAATCCGCATAAAAATGCTTGATCCCTAGACACTTTTGATGTGTGTAGATAGGAATAGAAAGGAAACGAATGCGATATACGAAGTACCTGCACTGCACGTTTGGCAGTTGCTTTGAGAGATTGGCACTAAACCACTACCTAGTTCCCAACCTTTTCTTGATCCAGGGACCATTTAGATTTCTTCCTTTATTAATCCTTTCTGCACATTCACTATGTACATTATTAAATATTTCATCAAAAAAAAAACAGGCTCCAGAGACAGAAACCTCCTCACAAAGCGGGCCGTGTGAAAGCGGTACCACTCGTAATGCCTTCTGAATCTTCTGAAATGAAGGATGTTCGTGCTGTTAACATTTTAGAAAGGTTTTTTTTTTTTTCTGACATCCTAACAGTTGGACTTCATTTTAAAATTAAGTAGGTATAAAAAATAATATGTAAGTATAATTATGTTTATTTTTTTTTATACATAGGCACTCGTAAATGGCAAGGAATCGTTGAAAATAATACAAGTACGCTTTAAATTGGATTGTTTATTTACATGACTAAATTGCAGCATTTTACAATCACTATTTAATTAAAATGGAATATGCATTTGGAATTTTAATGATTTTATTCAATATAAGTACAAATAATATAAATGCATAGGCCAGCAAGCAACATTTCTGAAGAGCATTTGCATAATATTGATAAAGGACTAGAATTACATCATAATATCCGATTCGATTGTAAATTCGAAAATATAATAAAAATAATACTTTTAGGAACATAAATTAGAATTATCCAATACATAAATTAAAGATTATGCATCATGGAATGCAATAAATTAAACATAGAGCTATATAATAACGCAAAAGCTTTTGTTTATTGTCGTCAAGTAATAAGAAAAATAAAATATCACAATTATTTATATATTAAAGGCTCTTTGGAATTATCATTATAATATGTAAGGCTAAAAACTGCAGATACAAATCATAATATTGCTGCTCTCTTGAAAGATTATAAAGTGGATTGATTGTCGAGTGCAATTAGACAATAAGGTGGAACAAAGTTTATAGTGGTCGGATGGGATTTTTTTATTGAGTTCCTAGAGGGGTAGAGAAGAAAGTTAAAAAAAAAGTTTCGACGCTCGCAACTATTTTTTTTTAGTTTTGAATATTCATTGAAATATTTTGTTTCGTTTATGAATAACTTCAAATTCGACGAATTCATATTGTAGCGTAACAGTGTGACCTACGTGCATCCATTAAACGCTAAATTGGTCTGTTTCTTTGTTTATTGTTGTCGATTTAAAGAATATTTCAAGTATTTTTGAAAATTTCCTATTTTCCGCAATTATTGCTAAAATCTCGAATTTTAAGACAAAGATTTCTTTTGAAATTGGTAACTGATGCTTTTTCACAGATAACTGGATCAGAAAGTATTAAAGAAGACCACTTTCATGAGTGTAGTGACTTAAAATTCATTCGGAAATGTTAGAAAATCATCTATGTTAATGAAAGCATTTTTTTTCCAAATACTGCTATGAAACTCAATGTGCAAATTATTGTCATAATCCTCATTTTATTAGCTATCAAACGAGGTATAATAACTAGAAAAACATTTAAGGATACTTGTTAAATATTGGTAACTGCTGAAAAAGTAAATCATGACAAAAGGGCTCTATCGCTAAGTGGGAGTGGTATCGGTATCGGTATTGATATTAAATTGCGCGCAGAGACCCAGGCTTGCAACTTATCTCAGATAGAAATGGTTACGTTATAATAACGATATTTTTTGTAAATTTACCAGCGGCCCCATTCCACCTTTGTCAGCAATAATCAACCTTTATCGAGTACCACCAATTTTTTTTTTTAGTTTTTGTTATCTACGGATAGCAGACATAATAAGGATATTTTCAGGATAATATTAACGTTGACCGTCATAGAAATATTTTGAAAAAAATGGCCTTGTTTACTTTTATATAGACGATTTCCTGATAATTGTGAATACATTTTTAGTCACTTCACTCGTAAACATGGTTTTCTTGAATATTTTTACATCCAATTATCTGTGAAAAAGTATCAGTTACCAATTTCAAAAGAAATCGTGGTCTTAAAATTCAAAAATGTAAAAATAATTGCAGAACATAGGACATTTTAAAAAAAGACTACTATGAACAAAGAAACAGACTAAATTAGCATTTAATGGATGCACACAGGTCACACTATTACGCTACAATATGAATTCGTCGAATTTGAAGTTGGTCATAAACGAAATAAAAATATTCCAAAGCAAAATCAAAAAAAAAAAATGTCGAGAGCGGCGAAATTTTTGTTTTAACATTCTTCTCCACTCCTCTAGGAACTCAATAAAAAAAGTCCCATGAAAATCCGACCACTATAAACTTCGTTCCACCTTTTTAGTATTTTTTGTCTAATTGCACTCGGCTATGATTTTAAATACAGATTACATGTTACGTTGATCACGTGTTTAACCAGATTGCATTTTTAGACAGTAGTATACAATAGAATATAATTATGAGCTACCTGATTTTTCTGACTTATAATAGTAATATGAGATCCAACTTTATTATATTCTCCACCAATGAAGCTGGACCCGTGAATTTAATTTTCATATTTTTCAGAGAATATAGGTTGTTACTAACAATGTATTACTTACCCTAATGGTGTTTTAATACATACATAATTATAATGACCAAAATTATACCTTATGAGCAATCAAATTATTACAAGAGATCTTTCCATCCTTAAATTAAGTAGTTATATCGCCAGTCTTATGTGCTTGCTGTTTCAAATAAATAGCATACATTTGTCGCGCTTGGTTCAGTACCCTGTTTACGTTGTGTTTACGAACCATTTTGTCAAAATGCATCGCGAGCTCGTTGTAATCCATACGATTCCTCATGATGTAGTCTCTGTGTTGTAACAACACAGTTAAACAAAGGAACATTAAGAATGGATTCCCACCTCCAAACACGGTTGGAGGTGGAAGACTGCTTATACTAGTTTTAGCTGAACCGTCACTGGTCACTGAAGTAACACTAGCAGTTTTTTGAAGTGGTGGCTTAAACACCTCGTATTTCTTCTGAAAGCTATTAATAGTAGAAGCAACACTGTGTAGATTAGTTTGTTTGGCATTTAAAAGGGACTCGCAGTTCTTTTTTGCGTTTTCCAATTCTTGTGACATACTTGAGAAGAACTTTTGCGACCTCGATGTGTTGGAATTATGTTGTTGATTATCCTTAACGGTGTCTACGTTTGTAGATTCACCAATGTCTTTCTCAGAAGATTCTGATCCACTAGAATGGGTATTAGAATGTTTCGTATCTGGGCATAGCTCTTGGGGCTCTAACGATTGGTTTTTTCTTAATAATCTTATTGGTGTAATGGATTTTTTACCAGAATGTTCTTCAAATATTTCTCCAGTGTCTCCATCAAAATCCAGTTCGGCCTGTTCGTCAGGTGTCTGCGGACAACTCGCCGTCGTCCGTGTCGTCGGCGTATTTCTGTGTAATGGATTTTCCCATAAATAAATGTCTTCAGCGCTTCTGGCATTCGATCTAACAGTTTCAAGTAAGGGCGACTTTTTCACGGTTTCTAATAATTGCGGTCGAGGTTCTGTAGGCTCAGTGAGTTTAAGGTCTCGTTTAATTTCAGTACAATCATGCGTCGGTTTGTCTTCAGTACTAGTTGAATCTGAAGGAGAGTCGTACATCATGCTACACCTGTTCACATATGAAGGACCGAAAACTTGACGGTCCAAGTGTTCTAATTCAAGTCTTAATTCTCTGGTCATAGATGTTGTCATGGGGTAGTATTCTTGCGAGTCATCAGGACTGCTGCCGTCATTTGTGTCTGAATAAATATTCTTATTTAATTTACTGGCTTTTTCTGTTTTATGCACCCTGACATCGTCAAGAGATGTTTTAGTTAGTGTTATTCTTGGACATTCTTTAGAACTTCTCTCTATAACAGAATGTGTTCTTTGTAGTTTCTCTTGGGTGACAGCGCCTACTTTACTTCCGGTTGCAAAATTAAGAAACTCATTTAAATTTTTAATCATTTTTACTTTCGGTTTACTAGAGGAGTCTATGCAGACAACTGAGTCCGAGTCAAGCTTGTCGAGTGAAGAAAAGAATTTGCTATTATGCACGGATATCTTATCTCGTAATAATCTTATTTGGTTTCCCAGAGGCGTATCTTTCGCGTCTACGTGTGCGGTACCGTTCGTCAAGTTCCCAGTACTGGACCACGCGGTGGCATGAGCCTCTGGTGTCGACGCAGGCTTCTCGTGCTCTGGTACACTTTTCATACTTCTTCTCGCCTGCAGTTTGGAATCTTTTGGTGATAAATTGTTTTCTTTATTTTTCTCAGCCTCATATCTATCTAACTTCGGTTTCTGCATTTGTAAAGTGGCATCATCCAAACTTTGAAATTCCTTTGCATGTCTAAGCGACGGGTTAGTTACTACTTTACGTGTTGCGTTTTCGTCTAAGCTGTGATTCATTTGCTTGCAAGTGGCAAGTTTGGGCGCTTTCACGTTTGCGAGGCTAAAGCTTGAGCTCTGTCTTCTCATAGCACATACTTTAGTGTAAGCATTTTCTCTGGGGGCTTTTATCAGTGGACTCAAAGGTGGCGGATCGTCGTCTATTTCAATTGCGGGATCGAATTCCTTTTCTTTTAGACATAATTCAGCTGTTGGAGTTTTTTGAGGCAAGGATGCCCATAATACTTCGAGCATTCTGAGAGCATCATCAAAGGCGAATTCTCGTTTCATTTCTAAAAGTAACCATCGGTAGCAAAATAGTAAGTCGTCAGCCTGTTGGGATTTTAAGTAGTTATAGAAATCAGGGTCGTAAACTTGCAGGGACTCAGTCAAGTGAGTGAACTTTACAGTCATGGCTTCTCCGTCTAGTAGGAAGTTGGGGTACAACCGAGTCATGAGCGCACACAGACATATGTACGCATGCGCCTCGTCGCCCATGGTCACCAGCAACGGCGATGCTAGGTCTGACATACCTTGACAGTAACTTACTGTGGGATGGTTCAGGGCGTACCTGTAGATTGAAAGAATTTATTAGTCAGCATCAGACTTTATCTCAAAAACCTATGTACATCCTAATATTCAACTTACGTAGTTAATATATTGAAAAGAGAAGCTATGTTTTGGTTATCATCACTGCCAGCATAGAAGTTATGATGTCTGTCAGTTCTTAAGACGTCTTTTCGAACCATTCCAGTCACGTAAGCTAAGTCAGCATTTACCTGTAAAAAAACACAATTTAATTAAATTCTAATGCAATATGACCAATAGTCATTTAAAGAGTCAAATATGTTATACTGACCATTCCTTTTTGAATACAGTCTTTCCATCGTGTTCTTAATGCATAATATTCATTTGCTTTTCGTTTAATGTAGTCCATTCTCTCTTTGCCAGTCATGCCTTCGGGATAAACATTAAGAATATGTTTCCATACAACTTTTCTGGAATAAAAATCCTCACGTAAAAGATACTATAGAAAGAAATCAGAAAATAGCATACTTAATATTCAAGAGGAATGTTGTGACTAAAGTTGTAGAACAGAGGTTCCCAAACTTTTTTTCTGGTAGATCCTTTTCAAAATTTTCTGGTTTCGGTGGACGCCCTGTTGCATTTTTTTCAAGCCCGTGGACCAAATTAATAAGAAAAGCAAGAAATTTGCAATACTGTTTGTTCTGTTAGGATAGCATGAGGACCGTAGCTCTTAAGTTTTTTTGGAAGAAAATTAGAATCTTAGAGCTTCGAAAAGCTTTTTTTAAAAGTCTCAATACGACCATTTTAACCGAAATACAGCCTGTCATAGATAACTGGAACATTTGTTTTTTTTTACTTTTTTGAATGGCATATTGGTGTCGATTCTGTTGTGCACAAACTAAACATAATTTAGGCTATTGCTATCTTTTACTAAAAGGCAGTGCGAGAAAAGGACGGCTATAGCTATGAACTAAGTTAGAGATGTCAAACGAGTTTATGCCTTGCGCATCACCGTGTTTTTAGTCGACAAGTTTTTACGTGCACCCTTCATTTGTATGGAAATATTAGTTCCAACTAAATCTGACAGCTCTAAATTACTTCCGTCTCTTTCTCGTTTTATTAGAGAGAAAAAGATGGCAATAGCCTAATTTAAGTTAAGTTTGTGCAAAACAGAATTGACACCATTATCTGCCTACATTGATAGATAGAGTCAAGCCAACATTTTTATCTTTAGTATCGAAAACCACATAAATTTTTCATGTCAAATACTGGTATTTAACTGCATCCGGTATTCCGGTTAGACTGAAAGCCGACCCCAACATAGTTGGGAAATGGCTAGGCAGATGATGATGAGTATCGAAACCAGATAAATTTTTTCATGTCAAATACTGGTATTTAACTGCATCCGGTATTCCGGTTAGACTGAAACCCGACCCCAACATAGTTGGGAAATGGCTAGGCAGATGATGATGAGTTTCGAAACCAGATAAACTTTCATGGACCGGACGGAGCTCGTGGCTAAATAATAACAGCCGCTCGGGTCGATCTTTAGGTTAAGCCTTGCTTGCCTAGGTTGGTCTGTGGATGGGTGACCACCCTTACATACCGAGTTTCCTCCGTGCCTCGGAAAGCACGTTAAGCTGTTGGTCCCGGCTTGAAGATCTTTGACAGTCGTTACAGGTAGTCAGTGGCCCAAAAAGTCTGACAACCAGTCTTACCAAGGGTATCGTATTACCCAGTACTTACTGGGTTGTGGAGGTCAGATAGGCAGTCGCTCCATGTAAAATACTGGTATTCAGCTGCATCCGGTTAGACTGGAAGCCGACCCCAACAAAGTTGGGAAAAGGCTAAGCAGATGATGAGATAAATAAGTATGAAACATGCTGCACTGATCCCGAATAAATTGGGATGAAGGCAGGGAAATGATGAGCATAATATTTGTACACAAATGAGTTTCATACTAACCTAAGACTAGGATCGATGCCTCCACAGTAAATGACTTCCCTGAGCTTGGAAGTATTAGTGATCTGTCCAACAGCATCCAGGAATGCTCTAAACTCGATATCACTCAGTGGTGGTCGCGGCGCGTTGTTCGGGTCATCATACAGGTTTAGAGCTCTCGTCACCATGTTGAATGTTTTTTCAACCTGTCAATAGATTCGTTAGTTTATAAGGTAACTACTAACACATTTGCTAACCACGATACCATACTTACCATTAGCGAATGGTTAATTTTTGGAAAAGGGAAGCTGGAGTACATATCTTTAAGATACGCGTATATTGGCCCGCGCCGGACGCACCGCAGGCACGGCCCGCAACGTATTGACCGGATTTGCCGATGGCATGCGTCCACTGTATTCGGTTTCGTCCAGTTTCGACTGTCTTCTTCGGTACGTCCGGCGCGGGTCAATGGGCGCGAACCTTTAATGTGATTGTATTATACTGTCTATAGAATTGTTAATTTGTCTATGGCTGTGCCATTTTTCAAAGGGAATCCGGTAGGAATTGAGGTGCATGGACCCTTCGCCACTGCAACCTACGTAGGACACTAAACTTGTAGTTACTTGTTGTTAGTTATCTACTGCTAAACCAATGAGAATTATTGAGAATCAATAATGCTATCACAAAATCTCAGTTGGTCAGGCCTAGCCTAGCTACTTTCTTATTTTTATTAAGTAATTGTTATTTACGATTTGGAAGTAAATCAAGAAGAATGTGTGTGGACTGTGGATAAGAGGTCCACTGGAGATGAAAATTAAAAAGAAAGTCGTGAAAGAGGTGGTGTCTTAAGAGATTTGTCTTGAGCATGCAAAAAGTTTTGATTTAAAGAAATGATCTTTAATTTTGATAGCCATGCCAATTGTGTTAACTGGCTGTCGAGGCTTTTCACAATCCAACAGAACTATAAATAGTGGCATCATGGTATGGATCATGAGGTATACCAATTATCAGTGCTTTCAGTCAGGGTTTGACGCAGAATATGCACAAAGCAAAATGTGCACTTGATGCAAAATGTGCACTTCGCAAAATGTGCATTTCGCAAAATGTGAACTTATCAAAGTGAGCACTACAAAAATAAAAACCGTTTGCCTATATATTTTTTTTATTATTTTGACCGATTTTTAATATACAGGGTGTTTCGCTTATGGACCGACACAATTTTTCCAGGGGTTCGGGAGGTTATTAGATAGGTCTTCCCATACGTCCTAAGTCCCAAATGTCACGGTTGGTTACATGTTTTTTTGACAAAAATACCCGAAATGTTTCCTTTAATTCGAAATAACTTTTTCATTTTTGGGTGTAATGGCACAAAATAAATATTGGGTTAATTTAAACCAAATTTTAACAAGATTTCTAACTTTAGTTTATAAAAACATGATAACCTTAATAAGTATTTTCTTAACCATGACTGTCCTAACTAATATTTTGACTACTTAATTAATTGTTTTTTATGACATGTAGCATACCGTTAGAAAGGGTATCAACTAAAGAACATTTTAAAATAAAGCTAAGTTCAAAATGGCGTTTAGTTTTTTTATAATGAATTTAGAAGTTGTAAAATTTCATACATTCAAAAAAATAACTTTGGTAGCTCGTAATAAATTTTCTTGCAACCAGTTTCTATCATACAAAAATTGATTTAGATTTAAAAGACTGAAAAAACAACAAAATTTATTTTGTGTCATTACACCCAAACGAAAAAGTTATTTGGATAAATGATAAATGATGTTTATTTTGCAAGTAGGTTTTTACAAACACTTTTACACGTCATTTTTTAAAACTAGATGGGGCCGGTGTTTCGTACCTGACTACTCTGAGAAGAAACAGCCGAAACAAACTCAGAGGTCATAGTCTCTTTTAAAGTCCAGACATAATCTTGCTCAATTCACATGAGGACTATGCAGATTAGTGCCTGAGATGGTCTTTTGAAGAAAGAACCATACAGATTTGAGTGGACCTGTCCAGTCAGTGCAAGCATTTGTCAGTTAACGTGTAGCTCGACTTATAACTCAAGGAGCTCAACGAAACGACGAACAATACCAAAGAAAGGACATTTGGGTAGGTCGCTTATAGTACTCAAACTGCCAGACAGTTGTGGGAAAAAAACAAAAAAAATTAAAAATGTGAGCCACATGGTCCCCACATTCACAATAATCAAATAAAATTAATAACAAGTTCTTTCCAAATGAATGTAAGTAAAAAAAAAAAAAAAAATTTAAAGGAAACATTAAAGGAAACATTTATTAGGACTTAGGGTATATGGGTAGAACCTAGCTAATGACCTCCCAAATCCCCGGATAAATTGTGTCGGTCCATAAGCCAAACACTCTGTATAATAAGAAATTCATAAAAAAATATACGTAGTCGGGCCATAAGTTCTGTCACATAGGTAAAATTTAGAATGCAAGCCGAGGAAAATATTATGGGCATTCGAAATATGAATATTTAAAGAAAATAAAAACAAATAAAGGGTTTCTGGAATTTTGTTCATTTTTTTAAATGGAGTGGACGCGCAAAGAAGACAGAGTCGCAGTTATTGCATTGCATCGTTGCGGTCACGCGCCAACTGAGATTTTGAAACTGCTGAAAAATTTGAAAATTCCACTGAGATTTATTTATCGTACTATCAAACAATTTAGGGAAGATTCAAGATTAGAAGACAAACAAAGGATCGGTCGACCTCGTATGTTCGGACTCCAGCGGTCATCAAAGCAGTGATGGCGCGAATCCAACGAAATCCTGTCCGCAAGCAAAAATTTTTGGCTCTGCAGATGGGACTAAGCAGAACTACTGTTAAAAGGGTGTTGAATGAAGACCTAGGACTGCGTGCTTATAGAAAAAAAACCGGCCAAGTGCGAGTCGGACTCGCGCACGAAGGGTTCCGTACCAATTATTATAAAAAAAAATCACGTTTGTTGTATGGGAGCCCGACTTAAATATTAATTTTATTCTGTTTTTAGTATTTGTTATAGCGGCAACAGAAATACATCATCTGTGAAAATTTCAACTGTCTAGCTGTCACGGTTCATGAGATACAGCCTGGTGACAGACAGACGGACAGACAGACGGACAGACAGACGGACAGACAGCGAAGTCTTAGTAATAGGGTTCCGTTTTTACCCTTTGGGTACGGAACCCTAAAAACAGTACATCTTCTTAACGCACGGCTGAAGAAAATCAGACTCGAAAGAAGCCGTGTTTTGTTAAGGCGGTACGCGGGAAAATAATACCGCGAAATACTTTTTTCGGACGAAAAAAATTTTATTGTTGAGGAGAGTTTCAACAAACAAAATGATAAAGTGTATGCACACTCTAGTGAAGAAGCTAGCAGACGTGCCACGTGTTCAGCGTGGTCATCACCCTTCGGCATTCATGGTTTGGCTTGGGGTGTCCTATTTGGGCCCAACGGAGGTGATTTTTTGTGAAAAAGGAGTGAAAACCAGTGCCCTCGTATATCAAAACACAGTTCTAACAAACATTGTGTAACCTCTATCACAAACAATGTTTGAAAACCTGCACTGGGTATTCCAGCAGGATTCTGCGCCGGCTCACAAGGCGAAAAGTACCCAAAACTGGCTCACTACCCGTGGAATCAACTTTATCAGGCATGAGGATTGGCCCTCATCCAGTCCAGATTTGAATCCCTTGGATTACAAAATATGGCAGCACTTAGAGGAGAAGGTCTGCGCTAAACCCCATCGCAACTTGGAGTCACTTAAAGCATCCCTGATTAAAGCAGTCGCCGATATCGACATGAACGTCGTGCGTGCTTCGATTGATGACTGGCCTTGCAGATTGAAGGCTTTTATCAAAGCAAGAGGAGGACATTTCGAATAATTTTAATGTGGTTTAAATCTGTATTTTATACCCTTTCATCTATACATATAATAAATCTGTAGAAAAATCGTTTTTGTACACCTAAAATATTTTGAAAAAATAGTTGCCAAGGTGTTAAAGGATTAAGCAACAGAACACATTTCCAGCATTTTTGGAATTTTTGTCTGTTTGTCTGTTTCGATGATCAAGCATCACGTAAAATTTACAAAACCAATGTAGATAACTTTTATACATAAAAATTGTGTGTAACTTGGGGTATTATTTAGTTTTTGTTTCATTGAAATCGGTTAATTCTATCAAAAGATATATGAACTTAAAGTTTTCAAGAAGAACTAATCATCAAATGTAAGATACATACATGCAGCGACATCTGTTGAACTAAAATGGTACCAATGAGTTTAAATGTGCTCACCACATAACTTTTAAATCGACTGACTAGCTTTAAAAAAAAAACTAGCATAATATACTTTAGCAGTTTAACATTTTTTTTTTTTGGTCGATAGATGGGATGGGATCCATGTTCCTTCATCGCCCTTTGTGTTCCGGGGCCACGGTATCTCTTTCGAACAGTCCCGCAACCCCCGGCAGGCATCGGTCCTTGCGGACCCCTTCTTTTTTGCTGACTCTCTTTGAGGCGCGCGTGGCACACGATCGTGTTCCACGCGCGCCTCAAAGATCGTCGCGATCGGCCGCGATCGGGCCGTCGACACGGCCTGTCGTCATGAGACGGACGGACGGCGAGCTAGCCCATAACCCACCATCCACAGGCCCGCGCCTACGGTGGCCGGGGGCCAAGTGGTGGCCCCCGACGCCCGGGCGGTCTCCCGCGGCGGCCAGGACGTTGAGAGGTTCTCTCCCTCTCACGTTCCGCCACCTCCTTCTCTAGCATTACTGCTTCGCAGAAGGAGGTGACGGCGTCCCATTCCGTCTCGCTCCGGCCCATGGCTTGCACCAGGGCCGGACGCGAGAGGTCGCCGCCGCCAACGTGTCAGTTGCCTCAAGAGTGTTTTTTTAACCGACGAAACAAAAAGAAGGAAGTTCTCAATTTGACGCGTATTTGTTTTATATATGACCACGGATAACTTTTACAGAGAAGTCCGTGCATGGTCCTTTTTTTTGTGAAAAGCCTAGAGTACATCTCAAAGTTGGTCCCATTTATAATTGAAAAATCATGTTTGGGCTAATTTCTTGCACCTTTGATGAGAACTTTCGACCTAGCTAAAGTATGACTGTCATCGAGTGTCTAAGGATGAAGACGTAAGGTTGTCAAGGTAAGCCCTTTTTTGGAAAAACATAAGTAGGTTATTTTAGCGATTAATGCAAATATATCGAAGAAATTAAATTGTGACCCACTTGGATCTATATCTACTAATATTATAAAGCTAAAGAGTTTTTTTGGTTGGTTGAACGCGCTAATTACAGGAACTACTGGTTCGAATTAAAAAAAACGTTTAGTGTTGAATAGTTATCGAGGACGGCTATAGGTTATCTAACATCACGCTATAATTAAAAGGAGCGGAGCATCAATAAGGAAAATGTATTTCTAATGAGAGCTTCCTTTGCGGGCGCTGCATAAACGGTTAAAGTTACGCAACAATCATGTATTAGGGAATTGTTCGTTTTAAAACGTTCTAAAAAAAAGCGCGAAAGGGGGTAATTTTTGGAAAATTCGTAAAAAAAAAAAAAAAATTGATAAACTTTTGATAATAGATGGGCGATACTTTACAGAAATCCATGATGTGCAAGATACAAGGGGGCCCCCAGCTTTTGGGCCAGGTGGGGGAGCGTAGCGAGAAATTCTTACGACACCTTGCCTTGGACAGATTACAATGGTTTCGAACGTTTTTAAAGGAGTTACTCGGTCGAATTTTAGATAAATTCAAGAGAAAGTACCTAGTCTGTAGAGCGAGCGAAGCGAGCTCGAAAATTTTAACACTTTTCCTACTAGGTACTGGAGTTACCTGGGCTTCATAAAGACAAAGTTAAGACTCATGAAAAACTAGGCTTCAAGAGCGAGCATAGCAAGCTCGAAATTTTTTACAACATTGCCTCAGATAATTGTGCTATAATTGCATATATATATAAGGCCTCGGGGCAAGGGCCTCCTAATTTATTTCAGGCTCAGATCGATCGTGCAAAAATCCAATAGGAGTGCCAATTCAGAGGTAAAAAAAAAAGAGTCTTTTTGATAAATGTGTTTTCGCAGGGACAATATCTTAATTTAAGCGATTCCATTTTACGCTGCAATTTATTACGTTTAATTCCATTCTAATGGCATCAGGCAGGAAAAGCTATAGGTAGCTTTTAAAAATCCTGAGTCTCTAGGGGCAGGGGCAGATGCCTCCTTCTGGCGACGCCCATGACAAGATATACAACTAGAATATTTAGTTTAAATTCCGTCAAATTAGTTTAAGCTTGGCTAATGACGTATTTGGTCCGGTTCAGGGGGAGCAATTGCACCCATTGCCCCCCCTTGTATCCGCGCCTGTGACGCAGACAAAGTTGCGCGGGTCAGCTAGTTTGTAATATAAATGGTTATAGTGCGTGACTCATTGTGTCATTTATTTAACTTTCCATATGTGACAAAACTTATGACCAGACTACGTAGTAGACAAACGGTTTTTATTTTTGTAGTGCTCATTTTGAGAAGTGCTCGTTTTGAGAAGTGCTATTTTGAGAAGTGCACATTTTGCGAAATGCAAATTTTGCGAAGTGCACAATTTGCGTCAAGTGCACATTTTGTTTTGTGCACATTCTGCGTCAAACCCTTCAATCAGATTGAGTTAGTTACTGTTATCTCATCATACTATTTTCACTAAGTGTCCTTGATAATTATAACAACAATAGATATCAGCCAGGCAGGATACAAAACATTATCATCCATCCTTTATTTAGGTATGATTGTTAAACTGTCTGCTATAAAATGGATATGCATCTCTAAACACACTGAATAGAGCCTGATTTAGTTTCTTTATTTTTTAAATGTTTTCATACTTGGTAATGTTTACAATAATAAAACTAGGCTAGATACAACTCTACAAATATAAGCCTACTTGTTTTACCAGCATTTAGCCTAGTAGGATGCTACAGTTTGTAGTATAAAACTGTATACTAAATATTACATTAAAAAAAAACTTCTCTCTGTTACCTTTTCACATTTAACGTAAATGGATAACAATGCAATTTGGCAGGCTTAGATAATAGAAGGCACTTCTTATCCATAGAGTAGGTTCCCCTTGCATGTGGGTAGGCCAGGTGCAAAACCTAGTTTGTCTATAACCCTTTTTTACTCTATGACGAAGCCAGAAGGAAGGGTTATGATTTTAGCAGTCTATGTATGTATGTATGTTTGTTATTTGTATTTAAGTATGTTCCACTGTAGTTCATTGTAGTATTCAGTGTTCAGGTTTTTGTTTAGTTGCAGTTTGTTTTGTTAGTGGTAATATACCACACAAATTCTTCTTACGTATTATGGTTATAGTTTTTTAACTATGGTTTTATTAATTATACCTGGTTCATGATCATTCCTTGGAAGCCTGTTTGTATTTCCTGTTTCTCAGTCTGCTGCTGCGTTGGAGCCACAGTTGGCTGCTCCCTAGAGTTCTGGCTAACCATTGGAGCCGCCTGGCTCACACTTGGTGGCTCCCAGTCCTCTGAGGCCTCCGCAAACGGTCTCATATCCACTTTTAGCTGCACACATGGTTCTGACTTCTGAGTGAGGGCTATATTATGTGCCCTGAAATTGGTAGGATACCTAATTATTATTTTTTTGGCAATGGGCACAGAATTCTAAATTTATTTTGCACAATAATATTTTGATTATTTATTTGTTTTAAATATTTCGAATGGCATTGCCAAGAATATAATATGGCTGTTGGGCAAACATTTATTTATATATTTTTTTATTATGATGCAATCTGTCCATTTACTGACATTCAGCATCTTTTGTGTTATGTTTTTGTAGTCATGCTTGGTATGCACCCAGTGGTGCATCCATATCAGTCCGTTTTATGGTGTGTCAGCTTTCACAGTATCAGGTCTTGTGGGGTTTGTTTTTTAAACCTTTTGAATGACTTGGTTTTCATCAAGTTCGATGCCAGTTTATTATAATGAGTAGTAATCCTATTCTTGTAGGCACTGACTGCTTGCGTGATTTGTCCTTTCACTTTTGGTATTTTAAAATCCCGATGTAAGCTATCGTTAGTCATGTACCATTAGCATGGTGCATTAGTTATAATCCAAAGCATTTTTAATTAAAACCTTTGGAGTATGTCAATATTTGAATTGACTGCCTTGCGGTGCCCCACAGCTGTATTCGGTATGCCCAGATAGGCATTACGATACACTTATAAATCCTCAGCTTATTTTGCAGGGAGAGAGCAAACATAAGCATAATATAATACTTTCTATTGGTGAAAAAATGGTTCAAATCGGTTCAGTAGTTTTGGACCTTATTCGGTACTTACAAGCAAACAAACAAAACAGTATTTCCTCTTTAAAATATGAATATAGATATCGATTTTATCACTATGCTTAAAATTTACTTTTGTTTTAAGTACTACAAATTTTGTAATTACTATTTAACTATTAATATATGGCGCATAACTTACTTAAGAAAAGCTGCATCCAGGTCCCAATCAGAGAGAAGAGGTAAATAGATTTCTTGTCCATAATCATCAGCAGTTCGGTAAGATAGTGTGAAGTCCGACTTGATATCAAAAGCTTTTACTAAAATGCTTTGTAACACTTCCAGAGATGTTATTTGAGGGTCAACTGAAAACTTCCTTAGTTCAGGCTGAAGTTTACCCTCACATTTCTATGAAAAAAAAAAAAACTTCATTATTCCAAGTACACACAACAATTTCTACAGTACGCCACAAACAGTAACTCACTTTAATAATAACTTTCATAATTTTGTTGCAAACAATGGGTTCTTCTGACATACTTTTTTTTTCCCAGTGGATATCCCAGATATTGATTAGGTACTGATACTCAAGTTAAATAAAACATAGAACCCGTCTATGTAGTAAACGGAGTAGTAATATTTGTAGTAAAATGATGAACAATATTGAACCTAAGAGATGTTCTACTTTTAATTTATAAAAAGTAATTGATCAACACAATACAAACCTTGACTTTCACTCTTACTGCCTCTTTACTGTACCCAAACATGATTTCACATTACTCTATTGCGAAAGCGAAGAATATAATTAAGAATTGTAGTAATAATTGTAAAACATCTTGGGCAAAACACATAGATCACAGAAATCTAAACTAAAACACTTTTTTTACAAAAAAATCATGTCGACCACAGACCACATAGAGCTTTTTTAATTTGACAACAGTGGCATTTATATTGACGTTTATATTTTTTTTAATTTACAGAGCATTTTACAAAGGCATTCTCAAGAAACGTCATGCTCACGAAACGTCCAAAGTATTCGCGGTTGAGTCAAACTCGTGTAGATTTTGGTGAAAGTAAAATTATTAAGATTTTAATAAATAATGTTCAATGGTTTTATTTTTTTTTTCAAACAGCGAAGGTGTCAGTACCAGGGTATCCCGCGAAATTCAAATTTTCTTACGGTTGTATGAATGTATGTCAGAGAGATTGTACGGTGATGAAAATATGATTCGATGAAAAATTACCCTAGTAATGGTAAATTATTTATTTAGCATACACACACATGGCACATAATAAATAATAGAACATATTATTGAAGGTTAAAAAAGAAGAAAATGTAAAATAAATTAGTGAAAAATTGTTATGAAAATTAACATTTTCGTTATAAACTTTTGCAACAAAGATATTTTTAAACAACAGAGCTATACCGTCGAGCCTGTTGTCGCGAACCTGTCGAGCCCAATCTTTAGGTATCACCACTTTTAAGTGTGCAGTTCAAGGTGGCATTTGTTTTAGTTCTGTGTTTTTTCGCCTGCAGAAATACGTTGGTTGTAATGCTTGCTAACTTACATGGTTCTATGCTAACCACCAAGTCTACCATTCGCTTTGCAAGAAAATGTACTTACAAAAGTGTCTGTGTCCGTCATTAGTACATGAGTGGCTTGCTTGAATATGGCGCTCACATAGCTCAACGCTATGCACATGGAGTTGAAAAACAAATCCAAAAATGAATCCAAAATGCGCCACGTGCCCGTGTGCAGCATGCGTCGCGGTGGGTTTGAGCCCTAAAACAACTTTGGGCAAAGGCTAGGAGTCTAGGTAGGACATAGGATCAAATAATTATAATACAAAGCAGATCTTTGTCATTCTCTTTGATTTAATGCTAACTAATGACTAGGCAGCATGGTCTCAGACCTTAGCCTGTTCCGTCAGGAACAAATGGAAAAAAAAAAAAAAAAAAATCTCTTTGATTTAATGTCAATGTCAATTCATGCTGTCTGTCAGACACTGCATGTCAAAGAACGAGAAATAAAAACTAAAATTTATAATTCTGTAACCTTTCGAACAGATTTAGTTTTTAAATATCAGGAAAGTGAAAAGAGTAAAACTAAAATGACTACTCCTGTACTTCCCCAGATAGACCGTGAATTGGACTTATCAAACGCAGGCCGAGGAGTTTGGCTTGTTAAAGTTCCGAAATACATAGCCAACAAATGGGAAAAAGCACCAGGAAATATCGAAGTAGGCAAATTGAAGATCTCACGAGCGCCAGGACAGAGAGCTCAGGTGCAATTGTCTCTGTCTGAGGCTGTACTTTGCCTCAAGGACCCTGGAGAACAAAACATTCCAAAGGAACATCGTCTTGACGTGTCAAATGTAACTAGACAATCCCTAGGAGTATTCTCTCATGCAATTCGTATGTATAGTTTAGTACATAGCGTTTTTAATATGATTAGATTAGTACTTAAGTTTGCATTTGTCCAAAACTACTGCTCACTATTAACAAAGAGTAGACATCTACTAAACTTGACGACTATTTGTTTTCAGCATCAAACACAGATTCAGTGGTACCTGAGTCAGAGAAGCTTTACATGGAAGGAAGGATTGTACAGAAATTAGAATGTAGGCCTTATGCTGACAATACTTATTACAAGCTGAAATCAGAGTCTATAAGGAAAGCATCTATGCCACAGCGGCAAGTGCAACAGTTAGACAGGATAGTGCAGAACTTCAAGCCAATTTCTGACCACAAACACAATGTAAGTCAAAATCTGTTCACAATATTTGGTTATTAGGTCATGATGTTTAAATTGCTTAATTAATTTAATGCAATATGCATTGTTTTTTTTTTTCATCTGCCTAGCCTTTTCCCAACATTTTTTTTTTGTCATGAGTAATGAGTTCTGTACATGGCTGTTGCTGTGCATCATACATTTTTGTACTAAATGGTATATTCAATAGGGCCACCAAATAATTTAATTAAAGTCAAGCTGTTGAAAGTTGTTTATTTCTGTGAAGCTTGCTGCCAACTGCACGTTACGGCCAGAAAGATCCCTCCTTCCATTAAAATTGAAACAGTAGAAATAGGGTTGTTTTATAATTATTGCATATTATCATTTTTATCCCGGATATTGTTGTTCCTGCAAGCTTCCCAAGTCAAATCACCCTCTTTTGTTGCTGGTAAACTCGTAGTTACATTTGCCAACACACGAAAAAAAAGGAAGAACTTAAACATGTCTATATTTTATTTGTTTCAGATTGACTACATGAAGAAGAAGACGGCTGAAGGAAAGAAAGCTCGGGATGACAAAGATGCAGTTCTCAACATGCTGTTTGCTGCATTTGAGAAGCATCAGTATTACAACATTAAAGATTTACAAAAGGTACAGTATGATTCAAACTTAATGGCGGCTCGGAAGTTAGCTGCTAGTGCAGGTACAAGCATGTACAGTCAAGTCGAAAATCATTATGCTCGTTTATTTATTCTGAAAGTTGTGTGAATGTTTAGTGCTGTATAGTAAGTATTAATTTGTTAGTTTGTCAAGTACAGGGAGGGTTCAAGGAAAAATAAAATAGGTTTTATGAAAAATATAAGAAATAATGGTGTCAATTCTGTTGTGCACAAACTAAACTTAATTTAGGCTATTGCTGTCTTTTACTAAAAGGCAATGCGAGAAAAGAACTGCTGTAACTATGTACTAAGTTAGAGATGTCAAACTAGATTATGCTTTGCGCTTCACCGTGTTTTTAGTTGACTTGTTTTTACGTGCACCCTTCGTTTGTGTGGAAATTTTAGTTCCAATTAAATTTGACAGCTCTAAATTACATCCGTCTCTTTCTCGTTTTATTAGAGAGAAAAAGATAGCAATAGCCTAAATTAAGTTTAGTTTGTGCACAACAGAATCGACACCACGTCATTTATTTTAAGTTTATTTTATGACAACAAACAACGAACGGAACAATAACAAAAAAAACTTAACAAAACAATAACAAAAAAAAACAAGAAAACAGTTAACAAACAACAACAAATTATTATGAGCTCTACTGTACGCAAGCAGAAATTCGCGCGCGTGTGCAGCATACGGACATAACTCACACACTCAAGCGAAGACGCGTAGGGCGAGCGCGGGTGAGAGAGAGAGCGCGCGGGGATGTGCCCTGTCGGCACACGGCTTGTCCCGCTGATACCTAAAAATTGTGATCTGCGCAGGTGTCCGTTTCGACCCCGCGGCCACGGCGTTTTTTTTTTAAAAAAAACTATGCCAAATTTTTGTAAAAGTTTGTAAAAGTTGATTCCCAAAACCATTAATTTGTCAAAGTTATAGTTAAAAAGTTATAAGGGTTTGAACGTGACCGCGCCATCGAAACGCGGAGAACCGCGTGGCCACGGAGATCTTTAAAACTAAGCGTTGTAGACACCTGAAATTTAGGTAAATAACAGATTGAATTTGTAAAAAAATTGTAAAAATATACAAAAAAATCCTAGGTTTATATTTTAGGAGCTGTAAGACTAAAACCTCATGGCCGCGCCATCGAAACGGTGAATAACACGTTATTGCCGATATCTCGCTGAAAAAGCATCGCAGAGGTCTGAAGTTTTTTGTAAAACACAGATTTGAATTTGTCAAAACTGGTAAAAATACTTCAAAAAGTCTTAGGGTTATAGTTTAGGAGCTGTAAGACTACAACCCCATGGCCGCGCCATTGAAACGGTGAAAAATACGGTATCGCCGATATCTCGCTGAAGAAGCATCGCAGAGGTCTGAAGTCTTTTGTAAAACCTAGATTTGAATTTGTCAAAACTCGTAAAAATACACAAAAAAATGCTAGGTTTATATTTCAGGAGCTGTAGTACGGTATCGCTTATAACCTACAAAACGTTCTAAATGGTTGGTTAGGGTGACCATGACTTATTGCTTACAGAAAACTTCCACCAAATGCATTAGAAATAATTTTTCAAGGATTATAAATAAAATTATAATGATAAGATACAAAAACATGTTTATTTCTTTAAAAAACACCTAAATCACAGATTGCTATCTTACATATTTCTGACAAAACCACAAATCACAGATTATTTACTTACACTAAGAAATTTTTTATATTATATTTTTTTAATACGAGTGTGAAGTATGGTTTGTTTAAAATTACTGTTTTTTTATTTTATTATCCTAATCATCTATGTATAGACCATAAATAAGTTAGATTATGTATTGTCATGGGTTGTTTAGAACTTGCGTGCATTTCGGTTTTACCATCGTCATAACAAATCAGTCTGGAAATACTATGCAATGACACTTATTTCTTTAATAATACATATATTTCAAATCCTTTAGACAAATTCAAAACAATTGCTTTTTTTAATTTAGATGCTTTTTCAGCTATTAAGCAATGGACCCCTTCATTGCTTGATAGCTGAAAAAGCACCTGTTGGCGCGTTTACGCCTTGTGCTCAGTTACAGGAGCAAAGAATAGAGTAGAAGAGAAATAAAAATACGTGGACTGTTTGATCTGGTGTAATCCAAGATACAAGATTTACAAGCAGTGTCTTCGTCGTGGTAAAATTTAGAAGTGAGGCGATGGTCGGCGCGCGCGACCGCGCTCACGCTGCCGCCACCCGCGCGCCCCTCAGCCGCCGCCGACGCCCGATGCTGCTGCCGCAGCCCGCGCGCCCTCTCAGCCACCGCGCGCCTCCAGCCGGTCGTCGGCATGCCATGCATAGACATGCTCCCCGGGTTGAAGTGGACTTCAAAGAGGAAGCGGGCAGATATTGTTGAAGCCGCGCCGAATCGTCCCTCTCTTAGTCTTCAGATCGGCGACTCTCGTGACGCCGTCGCTGCCAGGATACACCTGGACGACGCGCCCCAGCAACCAGCAAAGCGGCGGGAGCGCCTTGTCCTTTACAAGAACAAGCGTACCCAACGCTATGTCGCCGTTGGTAGAGGCCGGCCACTTCGTTTTTTGCTGGAGGTTAGAAATGTACTCTGTGTTAAATCTGTTCCAAAAATGTTGTCTGATGCTCTCGACACGTTGGTAGCGCTCCAAACGATTGATGTTGGCATCCGTGACCTGTGGATTTGGAACCGACATTAGTGAGCGTCCAATAAGGAAGTGCGAAGGAGTAAGGGCAGAGAGGTCTAGAGGGTTAGTGGATCCGGCTCGAAGGACCATATGTTGGCGCGTTTACGCCTTGTGCTCAGTTACAGGAGCAAAGAATAGAGTAGAAGAGAAATAAAAATACGTGGACTGTTTGATCTGGTGTAATCCAAGATACAAGATTTACAAGCAGTGTCTTCGTCGTGGTAAAATTTAGAAGCGAGGCGATGGTCGGCGCGCGCGACCGCGCTCACGCTGCCGCCACCCGCGCGCCCCTCAGCCGCCGCCGACGCCCGATGCTGCTGCCGCAGCCCGCGCGCCCTCTCAGCCACCGCGCGCCTCCAGCCGGTCGTCGGCATGCCATGCATAGACACACCTAACTGAATAATCTGATTTGTGTTTTTTTATAATTAAAAAAATAAAATAAAATGAAACGATAAGATCATCATCATCATCTGCCTAACGTTCCCACTGCTGGGACACAGGCCTCTTCTGAGAGGGAATGGGCTATAATCCACCACGCTGGCCCAGTGCGGATTGGTAGATGTTACACAATGTCAAACAAGATACAAAAACATAATTATGTTTATAAGAAATTAACATACGACTCTTCATTTTTATTTAATTTAGGATCCTTGAGAAATAATTTCTACTAAAATAGGTGGAAAGTTTTCTGTAAACAATAAGTCATGGTCACCCTATCGAAACATTCAAAACGTTATTACAGGGTTTATATTTTTTTTAAATATCCTTTTTTGCCTACTATCGTTAGTTCTACTTAATTAGGTTTTGTTTACAAAAAAAAAATCAAGCTCATACTTACTTTCTACGATAAATAATCACGACTTATTTCTAAGCAATACCGTATTACAGCTCCTGAAATATAAACTTAGGATTTTTTTGTGTATTTTTACAAGTTTTGACAAATTCAAATCTAGGTTTTACAAAAAACTTCAGACCTCTGAGATGCTTTTTCAGCGAGATATCGGCGATAACGTGTTTTCCACCGTTTCAACGGCGCGGCCATGGGGTTTTAGTCTTACAGCTCCTAAAATATAAACCTAGGATTTTTTTGTGTATTTTTACAAGTTTTGACAAATTCAAATCTGTGTTTTACAAAAAACTTCAGACCTCTGCTATGCTTTTTCAGCGAGATATCGGTGATAACGTATTCTTCACCGTTTCGATGGCGCGGCCGTGGGGTTTTAAGTCTTACAGCTCCTAAGATATAAACCTAGGATTTTTTTGTATATTTTTACAATTTTTTTACAAATTCAATCTGTTATTTACCTAAATTTCAGGTCTCTGCAACGCTTAGTTTTAAAGATCTCCGTGGCCGCGCGGTTCTCCGCGTTTCGATGGCGCGGCCACGTTCAAACCCTTATAACTTTTTAACCATAACTTTGACAAATTTATGGTTTTGGGAATCAACTTTTACAAACTTTTACAAAATCTTGGCATAGCTTTTTTTAAAAAAAACGCCGTGGCCGCGCGGTCGAAACGGACACCTGCGCAGTGGAACGTACGTTGTTCCGAGCCGCCATTAAGTTTGAATCGTAATAAATGTAGCTAACTGAGAAAATGCAGAATTAAGTAATAACTTGCCGCCAGTGCCGGTTTTAGCACTACCAGCGCCCTGGGCGAGATTTCTAGTGCGCCCCCTAACTGCAATTTTAAACCCATACGAAAAAAGGCAAAGGATAGGTATAATGTAACTAATAAAAAAATACTTTTCTAGCCTTTATAACGGCGAACTCTTTTATTAATTGGCCACCAGGCGAGTGAATTGCGCGCTCCGCCGCTAGTTCGACGTGAACACACACAAACTCCTCACTCTTCTCACGCATTTGATAATGAAACTTTACTTGGGAAGAGACGGGACCCCACGACACAGGGTATCCTAGTGTGGAGTCCAGGGAATTTGTAAAAATCTAGCGCTTAAGGATCATTGTTTTTTTATATGGAGGGCGCCTTCGTACCGGCGCCCTAGGCGGTCGCCCACCCTCGCCCCCCCCTAACGTCGCTACTGTTTGCCGCCCAAATACAAACGGGCGCATCGTCGACACGGGCGGCGCTTTGAAAGCGAGTTCAGTACTTAGGGCACCCGACGTTATTTTTGGTTAGGTTCCTTTTAACCCTGCAGACAGAGATAGGAGCCCCGTGTAGCGGGGCTACGTCGACTACGCCATATTACATTTTTATATTTTTCTGGACGTTGTTTTTATTCCTGGTGTATTTATTTAATAGGTTAAAACGCAATTTAAGCTGGTGAAAAAACATTACGTCAGCAAATTTTGTATTGATTTTCGGAATTTTCAGTATTTTATTCGGTCGTTTCTTCTTGCTGGCAATAAAGCTAAGCGTTGGACACCGCTTTGTCGAACGTATCGCAACCACAATCTGGCTGAACGTGAAAACGCCGCAATACATAACAGCGACGTTTTTCAATCCGGCGCGCCTTTATGTAATACGGCGTGTTTTACGAATTGGCTGCGACACTTACATTTAGAGCTAAGCTAGATAATTACACCACTCTGCTATAATATGTTTGAGAAGTACTTTTTAGTACAAAATAATACAAAAAAGGATTTAAAATAATGAATAATTATGCAATATTGTGCAATCAAATCAAAAGCTTCCTTCACTTTGTTACAGATTACCAGACAACCCATTGTGTATCTGAAAGAGATTTTGAAAGAAGTATGTAACTATAATTTGAAGAATCCACACAAGAACATGTGGGAATTGAAGCCAGAATACCGGCATTATAAGCAAGACCAGACTGCTGAAACCAAGGATGATAAAAATAGCTCTGATAGTGACTAAAGTGAACATTGTAGTTCGATCTACTAAATAAACTAGTTACCATGTTGTTGTCTGCAATATGCACACAAGTTATTATTATTAAGTTCAAAACTTGTTCCTAGTTTTGCTATACATTATTGTGTTTCTTGTTTTGTTAAGTGCAAACTAACTAACTGTACATAAATATCATAAAGACTGTATACTCTTATAGGTAGGGAAAATAAATATTTTCGTATTGGTGCCCTGGGTTTTTATAACTAAAAGGAAATGGTCCTTGGAAACGCCAATGAAGAGTGATCTTCCGATCTCCCTCAAGCGGAAACTCGACTCGCCCGAGTCGCAGAGGTTCGCCAAAGGTCAAATGGAATGCAGCATTCCGAGTGTTTAAACGACAGAGTTCGAAACTCCATGCTGCGACACAGGCATGGTGGACGTTGGCAAGAAGGCTGCTAGGTGTCAGTAACACTGGCTTGTCCACCATATCAGGGACTTTAATTTTGATAACACGAAAGTTTTGTCGCTAATTAGTCTAAATTTGTCGCCAAGTAACAGATTTAATCGGGTCTTAGTTTAGAAGATTTAATGAGTTCAATTAGTAAGGTATAGTCCAAGAGCTAGATCGAATGAACTCTCTAAATTCTTACGATCTATCTCTTGAACTATACCATACCAATTGAACTCATTATATCTTCTAAACTAAGACCCGATTAAATCTGTTACTTGGCGACTAAATATGGGAGAAAACAGGTATTCGCTAGGTGCCCTAGTTTTTGAGATATAAATGTGGCCAAGCTGGGGAGAATCTCCAGATCGGCTACCTGTAAACCCTTATATCTTTTGAACCAGTGACCGACATTAATTCTGATATTTGGCGACAAATTTCGACTAACTAGCGTCAAAATTTTCATGTTATCAAAATTAAAATCCTTGATGGTGGCCAAGCTAGTGTCAGTCACACGGCTGCTAGGCTAAAATGTGATTGGGCGGGTCAAATAGTAGAATACTTATACCAAACGGGCGGGTCACGTCAGTCGCAGGCACGATGACAGATGGGTCAAAGTCTCCACACAGTGGGTGCCATAGACAGCGCAGCCAAGGCCGGCCCAGAAAGAGAGGTAGGTAGTGAGACGATATGGAGACGTACCGCGCGGGGTGGTTCGAGGTGGCACGGGAAAAGAGCTCATGGTAGGAATGGGGAGACACAGGCAAAGATTATCTAAGATGGCGCCACCATAGCTGGTCTCAATCTGACTAATGAGGGTTAAGCTAATTTGAAATATAAAATGACATTACCACATTTTCAACCAATCACGATGTTGGGAACCAGCTATGCTAGCGCCATTAGTTCCACAGTGTGTCTCCCCATTGGGGGAGGCCTTTGCTTAGCAGTGGGACAGTACAGGCTAACACAGAAAACAAGGAAATAAAACTATGATATTATGCATTGCTTCAGGTTTAATAACATTTAAAAATTGACTATACTTATATTGTAAAGAGTACATCAATTTCAATTATGTACCTACCTTAGAAATTCTAATCAAACATTTTATTTATATTTTAAACAATGCTAATATACCTATCCAATATGGATAGCGTCAGTCGAGAAGAGATTTAAAAAATGAGATTCGCGTACAAAATAATCGTAATCGATAAGTATTGGAGTCCTTAGTTGACCACGTCGTATTTCGATTTCTTGATATAACTGGCTAGGTAGCACGACAGAAATGTGCCGATGAGCGGGAGTACTAAGAACATGATCATGCTCATGGTCAGCAATCTGTCGTAGTGTTGTTCCAAGTAATCATTAATCACCGCGTAACAACCCTGCTGACACAAAGTACCTACATTAAAAAACTCATTAGGTAGGTATAGAAAACAGCGCTTTGCAAACGTTTTTGCTGGCATAGGTTCTTACTTGAGTAGCTATTTATTTATTTATTTATTACTGTTACCACCAATATTAAGGTGGATGCTCCAGGGTAGCCCGCGAAATTCAAATTTTCTTACGTTTTTTGAAATTTTGCAGGCCAGTGCTAGGTCCTAGGTTGCTTAAAATATTATTCGCGGCTGACAGACGTATGTGGTTACCTAGTTACAGAATTATAATCATCAATATCATCAATACAACCCTCCAAGTTCATGTAACTCGGTTGAATGACTTTTTCATGAAATGTAAATTGCAAAAAACGTAAGAAAATTTGAATTTCGCGGGCTGGTTGGAGAATTCACCTTAAGGCTGATGCTCCAGGGTAGCCCGCGAAATACAATTTTTTTACGTTTTTGGCAAATTGCAGGCCAGTGCTAGGTTGTATGTTGATTAAAATATTGGACGCGATTGTAAGACGTATGTAGTTACAGAATTATAATCATCAAAACCATCAATACAACCCTCCAAGTTCATAAAGGTCGAGAAACGATTTTTTCAAGGTCAAAGTCATTGCTAGACCTTTATGAACTTGGAAGGTTGTATTGATGGTTTTGATGATTATAATTCTGTAACTACATACG
Organism: Xestia xanthographa; assembly: GCA_905147715.2. Taxonomy (NCBI): domain Eukaryota; kingdom Metazoa; phylum Arthropoda; class Insecta; order Lepidoptera; family Noctuidae; genus Xestia; species Xestia xanthographa. The sequence continues at coordinate 10,594,472 of LR990655.1, forward strand.
TCTTACAATCGCGTCCAATATTTTAATCAACATACAACCTTGCACTGGCTTGCAATTTGCCAAAAACGTAAGAAAATTTGAATTTCGCGGACTGGTCGATGCATTCACCTTAAAATATCAAGAAAAAAATCGAACAATAAAGGTAACATCACGCCTGTACCTAATCCTGAAGGGTTAGGCAGAGGTGTACCTAATTATTACTTGTTTTTTTTTATTTTTTATTGGTATCATCAAGAAACTTATTTACATTACAATTGACAAAATATACGTTCCAGAAAACCACAGAGGTTTGTTAGGAACGTAGACGACGTTTAGGTACACACATGGTACACACTCACTCACCCACATTTCGCCAGTCCCATGTACTAGGGGGCAAGCTTAGTGCCATCAACCGGGTGAGTGGGTGACCATACATTGTTATAATTATGTCCGGCCGGTGGCGATATGACGACAAAACCGTGCTTAGCTCTTCCGAGATACGAACCGAGATTATATCCAAAGTTACAGCTATGTGTTGTATCATTTTCAAAGGTTGCTTACTTGTTGGAAGACGTCGCTGTAATTAGCCGTGATGCAGTCGTCAGGGTCGATGCAGCACGAGATAGGGATCACCTTCTGTGGTGACAGTCTTATCCAGTCCGTGTAGTTAGATACGCCACAGCAGTGTAACTGTTAGGCACGCGCACGGAATTGTTAATTAGCCGCTGAATACAAGAAAATGGTAGCATCTACGTTTGAGGACAGAGATGATAAAAATAACGCTTGGGATCAATATTAACACTGGGTCCTAACAGTAGATAACATTGAACTAAAGTAGGTACTTACTTTTATGATTAGATACTCTTTATGTACCTACTTGTATAATACCAAAGACCTACAAGAGAAGCTAAATGAAATAATTCTGCATGTCCCGATCGGTTTTAAATCTGATTCATCATCATCATCATTTCAGCCGAAAGACGTCCACTGCTGTACATAGACCTCCGCCAAGTGTCGCCACATTGACCGGTCCCGTGCGACTCGCATCCAATGGATTCTCGCATTCACCAGGTCATCGGTCCACCTAATGGGAGGTCTTCCAACGCATCGTCTTCCGGTGCGCGGTCGCCACTCCAGAACTTTTCGGCCCCATCGGCTATCCGTTCTACGAGCAATGTGCCCTGCCCACTTAAGTTTACCAATTCTTCGGGCTCTGATTCACTGATGGACCAATTAGCGGTGGATTCGATATGGGGATCTATATGATGTAAGTTGTATCATATAATTCGCTAGGTAAGTATGACACTAACGTGCTTTTGTACGAAGTCGAAATTGGCTTTCTGCGGATCATTATTGGTGATAGTTCGAGTGAGGCCATCGTAGAGACTCTTGGGAAAGGTATCCCGGTAACACGCGGCTGCGGCGCCCAGGCCCGCGTTCATCATGAAGGTACACGCCAGAAATCCACCATACTGGAAGAATACGAGATTTTCACAGGAATTTTTAAACCATCGGAGGATTTTTTATTCAGAAATACATTCTAAGGCGATTACATTAGCTAAATTAGCAACTGTATTTGTGTTGGTTCAAACTTTGTTTGAAATATTGTTAAAATAAAGTTCTAATCAGCTTGCACTACAAAGTGGTTGTTACGTCAGTCACTGCGGCTGAATAGTGCGAAATGAGTGTTTTTTGCGATTTACAAAAAATCTATTGATTGTACTAAAAAAGTAAAACACTATGATGCTAGTATTTTGCTTGTATTTTAGTATGTATGGTTCTTACTCGTTAAAAGAATTTTTTAGAGATACGTTCGTGATTTTTTTCTATCGAATAAAATTTGTTGTATTATGTTTTCAAAACACTATCGTACTAGCATATATCCTGAAGAATATCATATATTTTTCTGGTTTTGTTTATTGCAGTGAATCATATGCTTTTTTGCATTATAAAACTTGCGTTTAGCTCATGTAATCACCTTAAGCTAACAGTTTTACACCACTACGGATGACTTATTGCACTCCAAGCTGACTGATGTCTAACTTAAGAAATGTACAGGTACACTCTACTGTCATGTCTGGCCAGCAATCTAGATAGAGATAGAAAATAACGCTTACAATGTAAAGCAGAACCGGTTGGCCCTTGATGATGATGGAGAATGCGACCGAGCCCACGAGGATGACCAGGCAAGCGATACCGATCACCACATAATTTACTGTCTCCAAATATTCGTGCGACAGTTCTATGTAGGCAATTTTGAACTCTGTGATTATCCCCATCAGCAGGAGCAGGACTCCTGTAATCTGAAAGGCACATGTTTTTATCCGACTGCACGACAACTAAGAGAGGGTTAGTTACGCTTTCTCAAGCAGTACCTCCTACCTACCTACTCTTATCGGATTAAATATTTCATGCACGTTCTGATTTCAGTTTCGTAAAATTTCTATCGAAGTTGGTTTTAATACTTATTTTTGGTTCAAATATGCGGAGTGGAAGGGACACCGACGCATACGGTTACCACGTATTCGGTAGGTACTATCGAGGACACTTCCGCCTGACCACCACTAAGCTCATTTTTGCTTGCACTCGCAACATAAAAACGCTCTCTAGCCCCGCCCCGTTGACTTTGTGTAGAAAAAATGAATGAAAGATAACGAATCGGCCGAGCGCATTGACGACGCACGCCAAACGAGAGTTATTGTTACTTTGCGCGCCAAAGTTGACGCTTTCCTAATAGGCCCAAACTTTAAGGGGGCGTGGCTCGGCGCCTCCGCATGATTTAAGGGAAAAAAATGTAAAATGGTCAGGCGGAAAAGACCCCGATAGTACTATCGGGGTCTTTTCCGCCTGACCACCGCCTGGTCACCGGAATGATGTACATCATTCCGGTGACAAAAACACCAAATCAATCAAACAACTCAACCGCCTAACGCCAGTTATCGAACCAAACCTTATCGCTGAACAAGCTGGCTTTAGGCCAGCCATTGGTCTCAACCACGCTACTTGGGCGTCACCCTAGATAGATCTCTGACTCACCACTGCCTTAAAACAAAACAAAAAGTCGGGACTAGAAATAACGTTCTTCGCCGCCTCACATCCATCAGCTGGGGAGCATCGCCACAAGTTCTCCGCACGACCAGCCTACGTCTTGCTTTTTCTGCTGGGGAGTTTGCATGCCCAGTGTGGCACCTTTCAGCCCACGCTAGAGAAGTTGACATAGCGCTGAACGATACTTGCCGCATTGTAACGGGGTGCTTAAAACCCACCCCTCTTGCGATGTTGTATCCGTTGGCAGGTATAGCCCCACCAGACGTTCGGCGCGAAATAGCTAGTCGCATCGAGAAGGGAAAACAGGAACGAGATAACCGCCACCCCCTGTACGAGCATCAAATGCCACCTTCACGCTTAAAAAGCCGTAAAAGCTTCGTGAGACACACGATTCCCTCAAAGGACAGTGCGTCAGATGAAAGATGCGAATTGTGGAGGATCAGATATCCCACCCCTCCTCACTTCATCAATCCAGCAGAACATCTTCCCCCTGGACAGGAACTGCAGTGGCCAATCTGGAAATCTCTTAACCGTTTGCGAGCCCAGGTTGGCCGCTGTAGAAATAATCTGGCCAAAAATCTGGTATCATCGACCCGTCCCAAATACGATGTCAGTGTGGAGACCCTCTGCAGGATATGCCCCACCTCCTTTCTTGCCCATCCTGCACAGCCACCTGCACCTTCCAGGATTTAAACGAAGCCAATGACAGAGCTGTGCAAGTGGCTACATACTGGTCGGGTATTATTTGAGTTATCGACACGCAAAGAAGAAGAAGAAGAATCAAACAAAGGTCAAGTTTCGAAGTCGGTGACCTTTGTTTGATTGATTTAGTGTTTTTGTCACCGACTTCTGAAGCTTGACCTTTGTTTGATTGATTTGGTATTTTTGTCACCGGCTTCTGAAGCAAAAGTTATTTTTCACGGTTTTGTGTTTTTTTTAAGTCGGATATATTTTTTGCAAAAAAGTTTTGTTTTTTATTTTCCATTTTTAGTTGTAATATCCTATACAAATATTTGCTATGCATTTATTTTACGTTGTTAACAATACATCAAATACATGTCATGGTAATAGGCTTATCCCCAATAAATGGAACTTAACATATCTAAAGCTAAACTTTCAAAATCTGGGTGTATTGTACACATCTGCGTACCCCTTAGAGCATACAGGCGTGATGTTACGTCATGATGTTGTATAAACAATAAACATCCTAGCGATTGCAGCAATCACGACAGATTTACCGTCTATTTTTGAAGAGTTCTATTGTATATCTCCGAAGACCAGCATCAGATCTTCACCAAATTTAAATGAGACCACCTCAGGAGTATACTCTTTCAAATAAATAAATAATATTGAGAACCGCTCCACAAATGGGGGAGAAATTGGTGAACATACATAAAATTAAGTAATGAAATGACACAAAAAATGATACCGCGTTGATGTCTTTTTGAAGGCCCTTTCTTGGTTATATACTCTATGTTTAGACCACACGACTTTAGTAAAAAAATGTTAATAAAATGAAAACTACTGGGCCAAGCTATGTTCAATTTTTGTGGGACCAAATGACAACTATTCCCCATCAGACTAAAGAAGAATCTCGTCAATTGGATCATAAATCTCAGCGTAACCGGAGTACATAAATAAAAAAACAATCGAATTGAGAACCTCCTCCTTTTTGAAGTCGATTATAAACTCCAATACACGGTCAAAATGTATGGAACAGTTGTTTCTTTTAATAACCGACGAAAAATGTCTACTGGAACCGGCAGTAGGTATATACTAAGTCTATGACTGGAACTGCCCACGATGTGTAGGTACTGTCAACGGGAAGTTGTACCACATAGGTTTTGATTTACTGACGACTGTATACCTATACCTATATACTCATACTTATTCGACATTAAATATCAAACCCTTTGCCTTTTGATTGCGTTGACATAAAAGATTGATTTTTACAACTCCAAGGGACCTAAGTATTTGATACTTTTAAGTAAATTAAAACGTAATAGCTAAACTAAAAAAGGTCTTGACAAACAGGCAGACAGACAAACAGACAACTAAAGGTATTAAAATACCTTTACCCTTAGAGCGGTTTCGCACTACAGCTACGTCCGATCCGAATCCGATCCGGACCCGTAAAAATACGGTTCGGAGTAGTCGTAGAACTATTTCTATGGTAGTTTATTTACGCACCCACTAGATCCGGCTTCCGTCATCCGATTTTATATTGTACCTAGTGTATTTACGGATCGTACTCGGATCGGACGTAGGACACTACGGGTTCCACTTTTTCCTTTTGATTTGAGGTACGGAACCCTAAAAAGATGAATGAATAACAAGAGTTTTCCAATTTAATGGCACGCGGGTCACATAAAGTAAACTTTTAAATATTGTTACACTTAAAACAAGTATTATTTTAAAAGAAAATAAGGAATAAAGCAAAATAAACATTGAATTAAAACTTACCCAAAACGGGATGTTGAAAAGAAAAAGAAATGTTTTCAGGCTGACTAGGACCGCCACTTTTTTGAATTGGTTACCCATTTCCTATTTATTTTTGAGCTTTTAATTCACGATTTCCATGTTTATTTATCAAATGCTGTAAACGATCTTGTTGCGCGTGGAATGTCAGGCAGAGGAGAAATATACGTACCACGCATGCGCTAAATAATCGGCGTCTCAACCAGTGTTGTTGGTAAATAAAATTTTGCGGCATGCAATGTCCTAGGTGTTGTAGACTAGGCTAAGACTAAGCTAAGGCGGGGTTGCTTCACGTCTATTACGTCACAAGCCATGTTTTCGTCAAAGATGGCGGCGTTAACAATCGCCAAACCAAAAAAGCGTCGCTTCATAAAATTATGACTTAGGTACAATTACAGTAACCACTCCAGTGCCGATGGCCGTACTGGGCCCCAAGTCTGCTATTTTTATAAAATTCGTCATTCCTACACGACGCCATTGTCATTTTGGTAAAAGTTCATAGTCTGCTAAGTTCATAATGATAGATCACTGGTCGGTCAATGGTCTCGTAATAGAATTGTGTTGGAATGATATTGTTGTATTGCCATTTTTAAAACCCGGTGGTAGAAATGATTTTCGAAAAACTACTATTAAAATTGAACATTTATTCATGCCAGATTTCATTTTATATATTTTTACATATTATTTATTAGTGTTTTAAGCCATCTGAATTAATAAGAAGTTCGTAAATAGGAAAAAACATTAAAATGTTCAACGCGGATTAATGTAAAACTTAATATTTTATCTGTATAAATGTCAAAGTCAAATGTGACATTATAGTTTACTCTCGTGTATCTGTTTTTGTTTCTAGCGGCCGGTGTTTTGTTATTGTATTTATTTTCATTTGAGTGTTCTAGTTAGATTTTAGTTTGTATATTTTAACCCCGAAGTGGAGGAGCTCGTGGCTAAGTAATAACAGCCGCTCGGGTCAATCTTTAGGTTAAGCCGTGCTTGCCTAAGTTGGTCTGTGGATGGGTGACCACCCTTACACACCGAGTTTCCTCCGTGCCTCGGAAAGCACGTTAAGCTGTTGGACCCAGCTGTCATTTGTAGATCTTTGACAGTCGTTACAGGTAGGTAGTCAGTGGCCCATATAGTCTGACAACCAGTCTTACCAAGGGGTATCGTATTTCCCAGTACTAACTGGGTTGTGGAGGTCAGTTAAGCAGTCGCTCCTTGTAAAATACTGGTATTCAGCTGAATCCGGTTAGACTGGAAGCCGACCCCAACATAGTTGGGAAAAGGCTAGGCAGGCAGATGATGATTTTAACCCATAGGTAACATGCATTTACAATCTTGCCTGCAGTTGTTCAACTCTAAAGGCTGCTTTACGCCGGGGCAACGCTATGCGATATTGCAGCATGCCACATGGCCGCATGCTACAATATTTTAAAATGTTGCACATTGTGGCAAGAATCGTGTGGCTTGGCAACACCTTGCGTCATGCTGCTAAAGTTACTTCATCAGCCATAATCTACGGTGTCTTGTCCCCTCAATCAATCAAGTTGGTAGACCAAAACACTCTAATAAAATATACAGCATGATACTTTGAAAAAGGCACGATGTTGCCTCGGCGTAAAATACGCTGCCGCATACCGCAATTGCTGCATTGTATCGTTATTTGTAGCACACCATAATACGACGCACGCCACAACATGTAGCAAGCTGCAATGCCGCACAGTGTGGCCCCCAATGATATTCTAAAGGTAGCTTTACGCCGGGGGCATCACTGTGCGGCACTGCAGCGAGCTACATATTGTGGCGTGCGTCATCTTTTTGGTATGATGCAATTAACCACGGTGAGCGGCAATTGCGGTATGCCGCAGACTATATTACACCGAGGCAACATCGTGCCTAGATAATTTTCAAAGCATCCCGAACATAACCTATAAACTGTATGCCGCACCAAGATTGTGGCATGGAATCCATAGTGTTTGGATAGAAGCTGTGACAGTCTGATACATGACGCAAGTTGTTGCAATGCCGCACAATGTGCAACATTTTAAATTATTTAAGCATGCGCCTTTGTGGCATGCTGCAATGCCGCACAGTGTTGCCCCGGTGTAAAGTATAAACTAGACATATTATACAGATATGTTATTACACCTACAAAACCACGGAAAAAAGTGTGCCGCGGGGCAGAGCCAGCTCACATACACGCAGTAACGCAGAATAAAGGCAAAACAGGCCAATTGGCACGTTTTTGACTCTTCACGATTGCGCGCTCACAACATATCTGTTTAATAGAATATCGTTGGTTGCCCCGGTGTAAAGCAGCCCTATGTAAAGCATGTGTGCTGCACCTTCAAAAAATCAATTTACTTTTTTACCTAGCTGCATTTGGCATTTGGCTGCATTGGGACGATCCGATTAGCGCAGTGGTAGTCAGGCTGCCTTACGTCCTTAGGGTTCCGGGTTCGAATCCCGGTCGGAGCAAATGTTTGTGTGATGAGCATGGACATTTGTTTCTGAGTCATGGATGTTTATATGTATATTAAATATGTATTTACAAACAAAAAGTATCTATGTAGTTTAACTATCTGGTGTCCACGATACAAGCCTCGTTGCTTAGTGTGGCACTAGATGGCGCTGTGTGTAATGTCGAGCAATATTTAATATTTATTTATTTAGGTAAACGTAGATTAACTTATATTTAATTACTGTTCTTGACTAACAAGAAATAAAGCATCTAAATTTATAAAGTAAGAAATTAATTCTATTTTCTATTTTTTATTCTAATCACTCATCATGAGTATTTAGAACAATTGCTTAGAATAATGCTCTTTATATAACGCTCTTCGTCAGTCCAACACGATCCTATTGTCATTTTGGTAAAAGTTCGTAGTCTGCTAAATTCATAGTGATCGATCATTGTCCGGACAATGGTCTCGTGTTGTAATGACTTTGTTGTATTGCCATTAATATAAGACCCGTTAGTAGAAATGATTTTCGAAAAACTACTATTACATTTGAACATTTATTCATGCCCGATTTCATTTATTTATTTATTTACATATTATTTATCATTGAGCTATTACTACTACGTATAGAGAAGACAGCGCGAACAAAATTTGTGCAACAAACGCGGCAGTGCGGGGCGCGCGGGGGGCGGCTAATGAGTCATAGATGCGATGTCACCGTTAAGAGGCGACACTTTGTTTATATTCTGCCTATTTCATTGGGTACCCCTTACGTGCACATTATTTGACTTACAATTTTTGTTATAATATTTATTTTAGGTATAAACTGACTTTACTCTGCGGAACAAATAATATATTCTGGCATATATACCTACCTACCTATACTAACTGGTTCAGTCAGGGTTATGGGAAGTCTCATTCTTAAACAAATTGTATTGTATTCCTAAATAAATAATAATTTTATTTCAGGCCTTTACTTGTACAAACAATTAATCAATTAAAACCAAACAATCTAAAAAAACAATTAGGTACGTAGCTAATTGATTTTCTTCTTTCATGAATTTACCTTCCTTCAATTAATAACCACAGTCTATTATTTTCTAAATGTGTAAGATTATTATTTTCCACTATAAAATATACGTCAGGTAATACTATCTACACGACTTGTTACACAGCCAATGTCATTTCTTAAATTTTTAGTCTATGACAAATGACGCAAAATGGCGTCCGCTAAATATTTTGCTAGAATTACATTTTTAAAATGATTATCTAGTTACTTACCGATGGAAAGTTATTCCTTTGCACTTTGCCGTGTTGCTTGAATTATTAGTGCAATATCGTAACACACACGTAACCATATTTGTTGAATTTTCACGTTTTATTGCTTAAATAACAAACAAGACTTAGAGCGCTCAAGAGCGAGCAAGCGACTGAGTGGGTTGTAGCCAGCTGGCTGAGTTTGAACGGAGCACAGATTTTGTTCGTGCTGTCTTCTCTATACGTAGTAGTAATAGCTCAATGTTATTTATTAGTGTTTTAAGCCATCTGAATTAATAAAAAGTTCGTAAATAGGAAAAAACATTAAAATTTTCAACGCGGATTAATGTAAATTTAATATTTTATCTGTTTATATGTCAAAGTCAAATGTGGCATTACTGTTTACTGACGTTTATTTGTTTTTGTATCTAGCGGCCGGTGTTTTGTTATTGTATTTATTTTCATTTGATTGTCTAGTTAGATTTTTGTTTGTATATTTTTACCCCTAAGACGACCCACTGACCGAGAAGCCTATATTTATTGATTTTATACAAAATGGTGATAATTGAGCAAATTTCGGCTCCACTTGAATAATTGGAAAACCACCAATGAAGGGCGAAGTTTATCGAAGGTAAAGATCTTGCAATTATTTGTTTTGACCATTAACGCCCCACTTTATGGGCAAAGTATGTCGCCCGATGTTACAAAATATATATTTTTTTATAGAAACAGACCATGTACCCTCTCGATGTTGCTCAATCAAGGCTGGACGCTATTGAAGCCAGGAACGAGGCGACTTTAAAACATGCTCGGGCAGGCCATCAACAACTCAGCTGCTGCATTGATGGACAGCTCCACCACAGAAAAAATGGTGAACCATAGAGGCCACTGTGTGCCAAAAAAGGTAATTACTAATTACTGTTGATTTATAGGTAAGTCATTCACCTTTAGGTAATGGTTTCACCCAAAATCGGAACTTCTACTCATTGTGTGTGCTACCAACATACCCACAATAAGTATTATGGAGCATTGAAAACAAAACAATAAAAATTATAATAATTAATATGACCCCTCCATCTAAGCTTATAAGCTTGTGTTAGGTTTAGGCTCAATCAGTAGTAGTACATTGGCCAGAATCTGACATCTTGATTGTAACTCTGATACTAAGCGCTAGGTTACACAACATGCTATAAAAGAAGTTGCAACTTTTGTATTAAACTTAATTTTGTTTTCACACAAACTCTGCAGAATTATAATGTCATGACAAAATGATTAAATGAAACAGTGTTTATAAAAAGAGTATTAATTTATTTTAACCTATAAGTATACCCGTAATTACAGGAATAACAATGTTCTGTTCCCGGGCTTGAAACGTTAAATCATATTTTGTCAATACTGTGGTCACTGTGGATCTGTAACAAAGAGTTAAATCATTTTATTAATACTTAGAGCATTTTCGTACTTCATTAGAACATTAAGGTAGGTTTACAGTACATACCTGCTAATTTAATTTATGCATTTCTCCACAGTCTGTCAAGAAGAGCCTGCTGCAGTGCCCGACCTTCAAGAAGATCCCGATTCACCCTTTGATGGTTTTGATAATTAGGTGCTGCATTATTATTTTCCTCCTAAATTAAAAGACAGATTAGTGATTAATGACATGAATGACTGTTATTATTTTTATTAAAAGGTAATATTTGTGATTTGTTATTCAAATGATGATTAAAATTAAAATATTGAAGATCTTTTTGATTTGTATGAAGACTGATTTTGATTTGTTATTATTATTACATTAGATATTGTAACTTGTCTTTTGTTTTATGTAGTACCTAGATTTACATTTCAGGTTTTTCAATTGACTTGAAATTCAAGTTTAAAATGTTAAATAAATATTTAGTTTATGAGAAATAAAGATTATTTTAAATGTTGATTTTTAACATAGCAGTATTATTTTAAATTGGAATGTAAATCACCTATTGCAAGCCAAGTACTTCTAGATAAACTTCATCAGGTGGCAACGGTGCTCTTGCCATGTATGGAATGTTGTGCAATATGTAACATGCATTCACAATCTTGCCTGCAGTTGTTCGACTATAATGTAAAGCATGAACTGCAACCTGAAAAAATCAATTTACTTTTATAAGTACAACCGCAGGTAACTTAACTTTTATTTAATTAATACTGTTCTTGACATAAACTATTGCATCTAATCATTGTTATTGAGTATCTAAAACAATAAATTGCTTATAATAATGGGTCTTTACCTGAAACATGCTTCTAATACGCTGCAATGGGGAATGAGTTCTTCAATTTATTAACCTCCATATGAGTTCTTTCCAAGGCGAAACGACTTTACAAATTCCGCCTCGGGAATATCTTAAAAGGGTTCAAATAATCCCTTTAGGCTCAAAACGTCCATCATTCGCGTCAAGCGAAGGGCACGACGACGTCTTCTGCATTCCGCCCATCTTCTTTCTCTAGCATCCACTGCGTTGGCTAGCTCGAGAACATTTTGTTCGTAGTGAATTCATTGTCTCCATTCAATATTCCACAAACACGATCGAAATAAAAGCAATGATTGCACAATGACGTTCCACTGATAGGTTAGTGATCAAAAGAACTGTCAAAACTTTAGCAGATTACCGCTATAAGTTAGTCATTGTGTACGAGATTACCATTCTAAAACAGTGGTTGTTCATTGGAAAGCCATAATGACGCCATTATATTAGTAGATTACCAAACTTGTCAAAATCAACAAATAGAAGATCAACGATAGATCATTCTGACACTATTGTAATAGCAGACTTGATTTGCGTTGGCTGGCTCGAGAATATTTTGTTCGTAGTGAATTCATTGTCTCCATTCAATAATCCACAACCACGATCGAATTAAAAACCATGACCGCACAATGACGTTTCAATGATAAGTCAATGATCCAAAGGAACTGTCAAAATTTTAGCAGATTACCGCTTATGTCAGTCATTCATTTGTCATTGTGTACGAGATTACCATTCTATGTCATTTCTTTCAATGGAGTGTCAGTGGTTGTTCATTGGAAAGCCATAATGACGCCACTAAATTAGTAGATTACCAACATTGTCAAAATCGACAATTAAGAGATCAATGAACGACTATTCTGACACTATTGTAATAGCAGACTTGAGGCCCTGGTTGTGTCATTTTATTCTCAAACATCTGCGCCAAATAGTTTAGAATCTTAGAAGGAACACAAATATAATAAGAATATCTATCCGTTATTCTATCGGGCAACCCTGCCTGATGCTTTCTATCAATATAGATTTTGTATGGTTAAAAAATAAATGAAAATGTTATGAAAAAGAACGATTAAAAAAAAAGTCGAATAAACCGTACTTAATTTCATCAGGCAACCTATTTATTCGCATTAAGTTTGTGTGTACTTATTATATTTCATTTTTTTTTTCTGCACTAAGAATGCGCAATGAAGAGATGATGTGGCCCAGGGTGGCGCGCGCTTGCCTAGAAGAAACCATTGCACTGGTACTTTGAAGAAATCCAGATGATACCTATAATAGGTAAATATTGTAGGAACTCTACTTGACTGTAATAGTCAACGGACGGTATTTTTTTTGTAATAGGTAGGTACTATGTAGATACGTAGGATTATCAGTTTATCACATTTCAGCTTCCGACGACGCAACGTCTGATGTTATAACTCATAAGACTATAAAAATGAAATAAAACTTTTTTTTCGTTGTCATGATTTGTGGGTCCGGTTAAAATTTAAGTCTCTGTGTTCTTTATGGACATTATAAGGCCATTTATGATTTACTGACTGTGCCCTACGGATTCAACTGCCGCCAGTCGGCTCCTAAGGGTCGAAGCGTGATAGTATATAGCCTATAACCATTAAGAATTGGACAGTAAAAAAATTTTTGATATCCGACAGATAGGTTGGGTCCAGGTAAATTAAACCTTCCAAACTTTAGCTACTAACAAAACAAGGGCCTGAAACATGCATCCACGTTCTGACCTTATATACCCAAGACCTTCTCTACTGCGACCTTTTTACCTGTTATTTTTTTACCGGCTCTTATTTTTTAGGGTTCCGTACCCAAAGGGTAAAAACCGGCCAAGTGCGAGTCGGACTCGCGCACGAAGGGTTCCGTACCATTATCTATACATTAGACAAAACGGCAAAAAAATCACGTTTGTTGTATGGGAGCCCCCCTTAAATATTAATTTTATTCTGTTTTTAGTATTTGTTGTTATAGCGGCAACAGAAATATATATTTTGTGAAAATTTTAACTGTCTAGCTGTCACGGTTCATGAGATACAGCCTGGTGACAGACAGACGGACACACGGACAGACAGACGGACAGACAGCGAAGTCTTAGTAATAGGGTTCCATTTTTACCCTTTGGGTACGGAACCCTAAAAACGGAACCCTATTACTAAGACTTCGCTGTCTGTCCGTCTGTCTGTCACCAGGCTGTATCTCATGAACCGTGACAGCTAGACAGTTGAAATGTTCACAGATGATGTATTTCTGTTGCCGCTATAACAACAAATACTAAATATAGTCAATGGTACGGAACCCTTCGTGTGCGGGTCCGACTCGCACTTGGCCGGTTTTTTCGTAATAAATATCCAAACTAGATAGAGCGACTTGTCGCATGACCAGCCGCATGGGCCGGCCGGCAGGATTATTTCCAGGGAGGTGCACATTCAGTTCCATGAAAACAGCTCGAAATTTTCGTATTCCACCTAGGATATTAGATTCAAGGAGTATCTTGGTCAATTTATTCAGAAAAGCCCATCAATTGAAAAAAGTTGGCTAAGTTGAAAATTTTAGCACCCATCTTGAATTTGATAGGTTTTCTTTTGCCGTTAGAAATACGGGTAAGAAAAGCTTAAATGCCAAAGGATATAAGATGTCTGAGCGCGCTCAAATATATTTAGTTTTGGATAAATTTAGGTTATTTTTGTTTATACGTCCAAAAACAAGCATATGAGCGAGCAAAGCAAGCTCGAAAATTTTTGCTTTCTGGCTCGGATGCATTAGTGTTTCCACGTATTTTCTTTGCCGTTAGGGACTCCCTTAACGTGCAAGAGCACCCCCTTCCACCCATGACCCATGACCAGCCGCTACCTTGAAGCTTGAACAAAACTGGTCGGACTAGAAATCGCTTAATGCGGGTTTTCTGAAAAATAAACAAAATATACATGATACCCATACTACTTAGTGCTGTAGCAGTGCCCATTGAAAGCTGGAACTGTTAATCTGCAAAAATTGTTGGATTGATCAGGGCCAGTGTTTTGTAGCATCTCCACTGACAGGACATCCTTATTTTTCAGTAACACATCATTCAAGCACGGAGGTCGCGCCTTCGCGAGTAACTGTGCCCGTCCAAAAGCGTAGCTTGTCGCGACGATGTTATTGGTTAGTCGCTCGGTGGACACTGCAGCGCAAACGCATGTACGCTCATAGCGCCGGCGCCTGCGCAACCGCGAAAGCCTATACGAAATCGCGATCTTTTCCAGACCGGTCTTTATTAAATTATAAATTAATGTGTTGCTCTACTTTTATAATCGGGAAATGATGGTTCGCCGTACACATTTATTTTTTATTGGAATAATTTTTCGAATTTCATGTGTGTCTCCTATCGATGAAATTGATGCAAACGAAGGTGAGGTATATTTTATAAATAATTATTTGCAATCAAAAACCCCTCATCAAAATGAGTAATTTCCTACTGATAAAACGGCTGCAAAAGTATATTTTCTGAACTGACCCAGCTCGGGACCCTGGGTCACTACCGGGTACAATATTGGATAAATTCAAAAATCACGGTCGTAAGCTCGTATTTATTTATTTACGTATTTATAAATTCATCTCAACCCGGTTATTTACCGGATTACTGATTTGATGATCAATTAAGTTAGGTGGTCACTAGTTCTGTATGAGGTCTACAATAAATGTTTAGTTATTGATGTAAAATTATACGAAAAAAACTCCTACACTCTTCAGGTTTCGTGAAAATTCTGAAGCTTATTGCAAGTTACAATAAATTCTACGTAATGTGTGCGTGTCTGTCGCGTATCGTATGCTCTAGCTAGCGCGACCGCGACCAATGGACCGATTTCGATGATTGAGATCATACATTCGGCTCAATGGCTTTCCATTCAGATTTATATTAGCAATCCAATCAAATTGTTCTTTGGATTGCTGTGCAACATGGGTAAAAATTATTGAATTGTGTGAAGGGTGATAATTATGGATACGAAGGAAGAGAATACCTGGGTAGGTAGATAGGTAGGTAGGCTGATAGATGTAATGTAAGTCTAAGAAATAAAATTGGGATGGCGACAGAAGGAGGACAATGGAAAACAAGAATTTATGTGGTATACGAGTACCTACTACCGAGGAGCTCGTGGCTAAATAATAACAGTCCCTCGGGTCGATCGTTAGGTTAAGCCGTGCTTGCCTAGGTTGGTCTGTGGATGGGTGACCACCCATTACATACCGAGTTTCCTCTGTGCCTCGGAAAGCACGTTAAGCCGTTGGTCCCGGGCTGTCATTTGTAGATCTTCGACAGTCGTTAGGTAGTCAGAGGCCCAAAAAGTCTGACAACCAGTCTTACCAAGGGGTATCGTATTACCCGGTACTAACTGGGTTGTTGAGGTCAGTTAAGCGGTCGCTCCATGTAAAATACTGGTATTCAGCTGCATCCGGTTAGACTGGAAGCCGACCCCAACAAAGTTGGGAAAAGGCTAGGCAGAAGAAGACGAGTACCTACTACCACTAAAAAAATCCGACTATATCTGAAAAATCACGGTCAAATTAAATTTGGGGTTTACAAGGTAAAATCGCCGCCTCCATTGTTGAAGACGGTTGAAATGTAGCCTTTGTTACCAAGGCCATAATATCGAATCGATTGACCCCTTATTCATCAAAATAGGATGAATTACTTTGTTTTTGTTCTAGTAAATACAGGTGTTCTAGTAAATACAGGGTGTAAACAACCTCATCACGAAGCCGTCAACCAAGAACTAAGTGACTACGCATTTTTTTTTGCTGGGAAATTACTTTTTTTTGGGTTGAAAAATCACGTTTTCGGTAGGACTCAATGTAATGCACTTAAAACATTTTGCTGATGGATGGATTGAATAGTACGTGCCTGTACGGGGGTCGTAAAGGTGTTCAAAGTAAAAATCTTACATTAAGAACATGTGTTTAAAAAAGAACGTGTGAAAAAGTTGGAACTTTGACCCCCAATATTTCTGTAAGTAGAAGGTTCCCAGGTATGGTCTAGACTCTAGAACAAAAAAAAAAGTATCACAATGAACGGGGAGAACACTGAACAAGTGCCTTTCGGCTTCGTTAAGAGTCTTTTTACACCCTTTATTTACTATGGAGACAACAGAATGAAAATGCAAAAACAAGTCTGTCCTGACTCCTGATGAATTTCTATGAATGTTAACACATTTATCAAATAGGTAGAATAATCCCCTATTGAAATACACAGTATATAATTATGTACTTAGTGTTATTTTAAACAATATTTGTAATATTCATTTGTATCTAAGTCCAACCTACAAACCGCCGCACATTGAAAGTTGTAGTAGTCGTGTGCGTTCGACTTTAGCTAACATTGCAACTGTCGCCGTAAATAATTTCAATTTCAGAGTTCGAAATCACGACCAAAAAAAAGAAAACACCTTATTTGTCGAATCGCACCGCGGCGTTTAGATGCAGGCGACACAGAATTGAACCAGAACTGATCGCTTTGAAAATCTGTAGACTAGCCAGATCTATGTTTAGTGCTGTTAGCTGACTTGATGGACCTATACTTTTGATGTTAACATCATAGTGTCATAAAAAATATTTGATGATTTTGACTGACGAAGAGGGGGAAAAGAATAAAAGAAAAGGTGGATGGAGTGTGACAGTTTAAAAATGGAAGAAAAAAAGGTGTTGCGCTGACCCCAAGTAACACGGACAAAGGTAAGAAGAATCTGTGTGCAAAAGAAGTCGACTTATAGGTAGACACAACTTCTCATGTAAATAAATCACAAATCATCAGCCAACAAAAAGGTACATGGTAGGTTCATGTCGAGTTATGAGACTATTATAATAATCTGTCGCAAACAAGTTTACGCAACACAGGTCCGATACAGCTCATACGGCTACAACAATGATCACTTACCGCAAACTATCGATGTTTCACACTTTTCCCACATTATTGCAGCCATAACCTTAACGGCACTCATGTAATTCACGTCAGCCGCGAAGATGAACGTGTGATAACCCTCTGTCGATATTCTTTGTGAAGCTAACGAACGAGACTACACAACTATACCTTATTATGCACGGCTAGAAAGGTAAAGGGTTTACCGTAACGGTTTAGCAACATCCTACATAATTACCATGTAACCGTATCCCAGTGTGGTGGGACATATTCAAACCTGGCAGGAAACGTTCGTCTAATGTTATCTATGTCACGGATCGCAGCCGCAGCGGGAACGCGGCCCATCTGCACGGCTTATCTCACCATCTCCGAGATTGCCTCGCTCAAATTAACTGCACCACAGAACAATTGGTACCAGTACAATATTGTAGTAGATGCTCGTCTATTTCTGATTATGGTTCTATAATCGACAATCTACATTATATCCATTGTTTACATGACATGGACCGATTCGATTGATAGTTACCAAAAGTTCGAGCATTTGTATCTAGGTCGTGAACAATGACAGATGAGTCGTAACGAATTGAATTCTTCTATTTCCTGATTGTTAGGCAGGTACGATATGGAACAGAAAGAAAAATGGCAGTAGAGCTAGGTTTGACTACGACTAGCAAGAGTGCTGTACGATAACAAGAGACAATCGCCGCGGGCTGACCGACCGCGCTCAGCCAAATCACAGATACCGTCAGCTAGGGATCGGGTCCAGCTAATGCTCGCTGCTCGGCAACTTGCATTATGATAGATTACCCGTGTCCAGTGCAAACTATGGCAAAAACGATGCGCCAACTAGCTGTGATTTACATCACATTTATTCTGCCCTTATTTGTAGAATTTTATTGAGTCTATAACAATTTTATTGCAATACATATTTGTAGCTACTAAAACTTTTTTGGTTAGTCTTGAGTTGTCTGTGGTAAATAATCGTGATCCATCTGGTTCGGTTTTATTATTAAGATTCAAATCAAAATTTAATTTAATTTAATTCTTAATTTATCCCCACTACCTACCTATATAAATTACCAAAATTTTATGCATAAGTATTCATGACACATACGCATACGCATAAAATTTACTGTTTATTTCGTGGTCTACAAAAGTGGTACCGGTGCGGTACTTAATAGCTTAGCCGCAAAACATTTGATCCATGCCATACAACACATTCAATCGCGGAAATACTGAAGATGCTCACCAAAAAAATTTTGCCAGAGCAATTTTAACCGGTCAATCAATTTTGGCGTATCGTTATGGCATAACGTTATTCATGACTGTATTGGGTGGGCAGGCGTGGTTCCATAGTGTGTATGTCATTTCATCGGTGGAACATTTCGCAGTCGGCATTAGCATGCGATAACGGTAGCGTGTGAGTCGCGAACTGGCGGCGACAACCCCGACCCCCCGACCCGACGTGATGCCGCTCTAATAACCTCTCCGCCACATTCGATGTAATCCTCCATGAAAAGAGCTTTATAAATCTCTATGGTCTAACGAGAAAAATGTCGCGCCGAAACGCATGATCGTTTTGCTCTTGTTTTGTGACGGTGAATCACTAAATGGGCCAAGTGTGAAACTGCTTTCACTGAACGTGTTTGACTGCACGTCACGTTAATTAGCTGATAATTTCATTTTAGATGTGTCGATAACACTTGTCGTAATATTAAAATTAGTAGTGCCAGTTTCGATCTTCAAACGTGCGAAGTCATTGAATAGTTTGAATAGTCTAATATGTATAGTTAACAGAAGTGTTCTAACACGGCTACTTACTTATCACCTCCTTAGAGTATATATGTTCTGTGCTTATCACAATAAGTTTTCTAGTTCTCATGTGAGCGAAATTTCACAAAAGTCGGTCAGATTATTCTGAATTTTAAGAATAGTAACGAAGTACCTAAGCGGTTGCACATTGCACCAAGGCCCGCAACACCTTGACATAAGAACAGTAAGTTAGGTATCCCAATATGATCTGAATTTTGTCAAATTAGACTCGAGGACTAACATTTCGACTCGCACTAGTTCCACAAAGGCTTTTCCAGTTATTCGATTTTACGAAATCGTGCGCGACTCCGGCTATTTTCCTGAAGCCATTGCCCTAATGTACACGTTTTTATATCGATGTTTAACATAAATTCATCTAATTATTTTTTGTTAGATAAATTAAAAATCTCATACAACTGCAAACTTTTACTTTAAATTAAGTAACGATCGAACGATATAGTAAGTATGCAACAGTAAAGCTAATAATGGATAATGATAGGCTACAGTTTGGCTATCAATAGAGCCTAGTCATTAGCGGACACAAAATGGGGAACGTACTGACCGTCGGATAAGGTACCAATCAAAGTGAACGATCGCCGCGGGCCTTTACCACGAAGCCACAACGCAATCCATACAATATATTTCCCAGTCTAGCACATTTCTTAGACAAAAAAAACCCAAAAGAATCAAATAAGATTAAATAAAGTCAATAATTAATCTTATTTGATTCTTTTGTTTTGTCTTTATATACTTATTTCATTAATTTTACAGGTAGGTAAACGAATCGTAATTATTTGTCTTGTCCCTTGATCAGACGTTACATTGATGTCCGCCCAATGATTTAATTTCAATTTTCCCTGTCAGCCCTCGCATTTTAATACACAGTAGTAAGTATACGCTCTGGAGTTCCACAGGGTTCCTATCACGGTCCAGTTTTGTTTTACATTTCCTAAATAATACATTGATTACCGTATTGTAAAAGATAGAAACGTTGTCCCGCGAGGGTTGGTTTGAAAGGGAAAATGATTTCCTGGAAGGAATTGGGGGAAGGCCTTTGCCCATAAGTGGGACAGCCTGCTATACGCTATAAAAAAAAGTAGTTAGACACACTAACAGTATACTGCCCGTACCGATGTTGGTGTGACTTTTCAATGTATTTTTTTTTCGAATATAGCCATAAAAGGCTTTCATATACTTAATTTACTCCCTTCATACAATCCATCTTATCATCTTTTTTTGATATTCTCTAGCGGCTTCTTCCATCAATATTAATTTTCAGCACTTTTTAACACTTTCGTTAAATTCTCTTCGCGAAACCTACATTCGTCCTAATTAATTCGTCATTGTGCTTAATATACGTGCCTGCTGCTACTATCAGATTATTCGAACTCAAAACTATCCAACCAAACCATCGGCATCGTCCCAATGTCCTAGCAAAACTTACGAGCAAAATTCAATAAATAATTTCATACAGAGATGTTCGATGTCCGTGTAATATTTATAGTGTAGCTATATACCGTTGCACACGGATGGAGAGGCATGTATGCCTCTAATAAATCTGGTGGGCGCAGCCAGCGTGGCTTGGTAACTTGCATGTAGGTCTAAGAGTCCTGAGCGTTCGTTGCTCGCCGACCGAGCCTTCTGCGGATACTCGCTCAGCCAAAACAGAAAATCACCACCCACATTCACCTACCACATTAAGTAATTTAGGTTCCTCCTCGTCATCGCGTGGATACCGATTTGCAATCGATAACGGCTCTTCGGCCGTATTAAAGTTTGCCATTTTCGATTAGTTACCTTACCCACTTAAATTGCCTTTTGCAGACAGTGAATCAACGTTTAGATCTTATTAATTAGATATTTATTCCGTCTATAAAAACTCTTAGACTATATTTTAGCCGTGTAATGGCTGACACTGGCTTAACAACAGGTCCGTTACTACTTTGTGGCTTTTCAATACCACAGGGATTTAAGTACTTTCAGTATCTCAGTGGTTATCCATAAAAGTTCTTGGGAACGGTAGGTAACCACTACGCCTCTTCCAGTTGTAGGTACAACCATAAACGGTTATTCGTTTTATTGGCGATCGAGCTGGCCGTTACCCGTGGCTATTTCATGCTGGCGATGGCGTCCGCACATAGCCTTTACGTACAAATCTACATAATTCTTGCAATATGTCTTTAACCTTTACTTAAAAGCCTTGCAGCTGTAGGTTTACCGAATTGCATTGCATACCATGTTTAATGAAATGATCCTTAGATTTTAATAATATTTTTTCATTAGTCTTATCCAAGTAGGTATCTTTCTACTCATATTTTTTTATTCTGTTAATGACATTTACTTACTTCTTTATCTACAGTTTCGTTAAGATGGTTGATCTTTGTTACCTGCCTAAGAAAATCTCAGTTCTACTAAAGTGAAAACCCACATATTATTATGTTGGTAGTCTCTAACTACTTACGATATTATACTCTCCCTATACATTAAGGCCATAGCACCTTCCATTAGCAGGTAGGTAAGCTTAGAGTAAGCGCACATCATGTTGATATCAGAGTTCTTATATGGTACCAACTTGAACTAGTTCGTAACAAATTTTATACCTCTATGGAACCTAGTAGCATATGTCGAAAATAGGATACCTATATAAGGTACTCGGAGTTACCATACATGGCATGCCCTAAAATATATACTAAAAGAGCAATGTATATGTGTCGTCACGTTTGTCTTGTAAGTAGACTATCGGTATGTTACGCAGGGTCAACAAAGGGCACAAATCTCAGCGGTCGCATTCAGTAATTGTGCTAACATAACGGACACAGCTGCTCAAATGCCAACTGTCAAGTGCTGACCCCTCGCTAGACTTTACAATGTTCTGCGAATAAAAAACATTCAAATAGGAATACATCTTGTAAGCAGACCTAAAACACTTTATCTGAAGTCGGCGCCACGCCATCGCATCTGTGCCGCCGGTGGCTAAGGCAACAATTTTCCAAGTATTCCAAACACTTTACGCTTCTTCTCGCTCTAATGCCCACACAATTAAATAATTACAAAAGCTTTACTTTGAGTAAACAAGTAATTAGACTGTTAAGAAAAAAGAAAAATCAAAATGCACTACGCGACACGCTACTTAAGTTTGACCAAATTTCTAAGCTACAACATTTTATAAGACATCGTCACCTCAATTTTTAGCAATTTAAGTAGCACGAGCGTTAAAATTAAAATTAATACAAACTTTAGGTCGGTTACTTATAAGATGCATACAATTTCAAGAAAACACTTAATGCAGTTACAGTTAGATAATTGGCATTCAAAATTAATCTTTCTTCGCGTGTGTTTACATTCCATCTGCCCTCGATTTTGTCAGTAGCTAAACACCATTGTGACAAAGTTTTGGACTTATGTTTTCTGTTTTGTCCGAGAAGAACCAAGTAGGTAGACTGTTTTGTTCTGTTCGCGCGTCTTCGCCAGTGGGTCACTTTTAATTGAATTCGGTAAAAGCGGTGATTATACACGCACGTCTAACAATGGAATATAGGTTTACATCGTTTCTCCGACTTTGAAGGGTCTCGAGACTCCCATTGGACATGCTATCTAAACGAATCTCGGGACCCTTAAAAGTTTCATAAAACAAGCTACATAAGTCGTTACTTCAGTTCTATTTTTTTAACGTTATGAAGCAATTCCTTTCTGTGCTGTAATATGATAAAATTGCTACAATTCGCAAATTATATACTTATGCAGGTACTTGTTGACGATGCAGCGCAACAGAGTAATGTCAGAGATCCTTCAGATTGCTGGCATATTTACAGCCTACTTAAATAACGCCCGGCGGCTGCTGGAATCTCGGTGGACGCACTGGTACAATGTCATCAAGATAACTTGTTTTATGTCCCGGCGGTGAATTATTTCTAAGTATTCCCAGCCGTTAAGTTATTTCTATTTGAACCCATAAAATACAAATAGAATTAATTCTTGTCGAATAAAAAAATATGCGTCTTTCTTCAGCCCTAAACGGTGGCAGTTGAATAGTCGCTATTCTTGTCGTTGCATCGCGAACCAAAAACAATCGTATCTCGGAATTCTTGAACGTGCGCGCAACGATGCATATCATTGACCATGGTGTATTTTTATTGCTTTTGTATGCATGGCAGACATAATACTGCACTGAATTGAATTAAGGGACATTTAGTTTACTTATTCCGTTGTGCTATGTAGAACACCTTGGCAGAAATAAGTATGTTTATCGATTATGCATTCCGGGGAAGGTAGCGGAGATTGGTTTTGCTTAGTCGAACAAAAGGTTCTGCTGCAGTTTTGTTAAATGTCCCAGTTTGTACCGGACTGCCCCTAGAATATCATGTTTTTTGTTCCTAAGCAGTCGCAGTTAGGCAGGCAGTCACAGTAACTGCTTGTACTAAAATATCCAGCCGGTTGGCAAAAATCTCGAATGATGATGATATTTTCGTAGTTTCCATTTGAATTTTTGAATTCACGTCTGTGTTACCGGTGCCGCATTGACACCATGAAATCAGATGGCCCCATAAAGCTCGGCAGGAAGAGCATCACGCGTGAAACGCGTTATTGTTTGGATAGAGCCGTTTCGCGCCACTCGCTCGTCACAATGCCGGACTCACTGTTACGAATTCATCAACATGTAAAACCATTAGGAAGCATGTAGATTTTTCTGAAAGTGATAACATAATTCACATAAATAAAAACAAAAACGCATTCTAGTCGGTGTCATTTCGCGGAAACAGATTGTGGTAACAACAATAATAGGTAGACTGGTAGACAGATAGTAGCTTGTTAAAGAAGATATATGTAATGTAACGTCAACTTCAAAAGCTTACATAATGAACAAGTCCCTCACGCATTTCCTATACAATACACTTACAGAGAGGCGTGTAAAAATAGACCTAGATGATGCACCGCTCGCTCATTCTACGTGTAAGTACAGTACATACACATGATAAAAAGTCGCAAAGTATTATGCATTGAATAGGAGTCGCAAAAACGCGGTGATGATTACAAACGCTTTCGGTAGAAAGCTGAGACGTTTCGCTAATTACCTACTAGCATAACATCATTTTTACTTTCGATTCTTAACTACTTATAGATTGCGTCGTTAGACAATAACGTCCAAGCATTCGATTAAGTTTATAGCTTCCCGTAATTCACGTTATTACCTAGGAACTTTATTATTGTTCAGATTCTTCAATAAAAATAAGTAAGTAGGTACCTATTTATTAAAAAAATTTGATTGTTTGTGAACTGAGTTGATTGTATTGGTTGTAGTAGGTAGCTAGGTATGGTATTGTACCGGCTGGCACTCCGGCAGTCACAAACTCACAATGGTCGTTCTGGTCCAGTGGTCGGGTCATGCCGCCTGCGCATCCGTCATACCATCAAATCTGTGCCATTATGCTCACCACATAACATTATTTTATATAATGATGTAGGTATCACGACACGCAGATTTGATATGTGGGCAATTACGCATAGTTCGTACATAATGTTCTTCGTTATGAAACATTGTCAATCAGTTTTTTTGTGGCTTCTGAAAAAAAATTTGTCAAATCGGCTGCTTTTTTCGCCCTTTTCCCATATCTTTCTATTCATATCAGATATTTCACTGAATCCGGTGTAATTTAAATGTACGTACGACGTACACATACCTATGATGAATGTCAGATTATGTTTTGAGTAAGTAGATAGGTAGAGGCATATATTATTTGTTATTCCTAATGTTACCGGCCGCGCTCCCTCTCAGAGCGTCGCGAGGCCACATCCGTTTTCAAATACAAACAGTGGTGATAAAATAAAAAATGTTAATGATATCGCAATTCCATTTCGAGGCCTGAACAATTTCTGGTTTTGTTGCGACCGAGGGCGATGCGCGTCCATTTATGTAAAAACCATTATTTTACACATTATTTGGACCATTCTTTATTTGTTGAGCAAAATTCAGTCCTTGTATGTATGGCTCTATGTAGTTATGTACCTATATGTAGTGTATCCGATAACCTAAAGTCAACCAAATACCTATGCGATAAGTATGATTTTGGCTTCTTATTTTGTTAATGACTTGTATCTGGAACACTACAAGTACCTACCTGTAACACATAATTTTGGGAACTGGCCTCGTTTCCTTTATGCGTTTGGGGATTTAAAATGAGGCTGTTACTAAGGTAGTACCAAAGTAATTAATGAACCGACTTCAAAAAGGTTCTTCACAATTCAAGTTTGTAGGTACACCGATTACGCTGAGATTTATGATCCGTTTACGTGATGCCTAAATAAGAATCACTATTTAGCACCACTAACTTAACTATTAACGTAACTATTTAGCATCAGACTAAATAGTCTGATGCTAAATAGTTATATAATATGCATTTGGTCCCATAAAAAATTAACATGTAGTTAACATTTTTTTTACTTAAAGTCGTGTGGTCTTAACTTAGAGTAGGTATATACCAAGAAAGGGACTTCAAAAAAACCAATCGTATTTGAGAGCCTCCTCCTTTTTGAAGTCAGTTAAAAAGACATCAACGCGGTATCATTTTCGCGTCATTTTAATACTTCAGTCGTGTGGTCTAATTGTATGTAAGTTCACCAATTTCTCCCCCTTTTGTGGACCGATTTTCAAAATTCTTTTTTTTATTTGAAAGAGTATACTCCTGAGGTGGTCCCATTTAAATTTGGTGAAGATCTGATGCTGATCTTCGGAGATATACAATGGAACTCTTCAAAAATAGACGGTAAAGCGGTCGTGATTGCTGCAATCGCTTAGATGTTTATTGTTCATACAACATCATGACGTAACATCACGCCTGTATGCTCTGAGGGGTACGCAGATGTGTACAATACACCCAGATTTTGACAGTTAAGGTATGTTAAGTTCCATTTATTGGGGATAAGCCTATTACCATGACATGTATTGTTAACAATGTAAAATAAATGCATAGTAGGTAAATATTTGTATAGGATATTACAACTAAAAATGGAAATATAAAAAAATCTTTTTTGCAATTGCAAAAAATCTTTGGCTTCAGAAGCCGGTGACAAAAACACCAAATCAATCAAACAAAGGTCACTGACCTTTGAATGATTTAGTGTTTTTGTCATCGGCTTCTGAAGCCAAAGTTATTTTTCACGTTTTTGTGTTTTTTTTTAATGAATCTATTTCTGATTTTAATTTTTGATTTAAACAGTGGTAGCAATACCTACTTAATTTAAAATAACAATGCACCGTTCTTAATAACTCTACCTAAGTATAGAACTACAAATCTCATCAGAGTTCAATTAGGAATCAACACCACCACGGATATAAAACATAGCGGTTTTTCATTAAGCTACCATAATACCAAACCTGAAGTTTTGAAATTAAGAGGGAACTGGAGCTGCGATTTTCCGTACAAATGTATTCCGCTTTTTTCTTCCTGAACAATGCCTCTAGCTAGAGCAAACATTTGCAAATGATTCTAGAAAATGTGATTTTCCATGACCCTTTTTCACGGTCGTGATTAGAGGACTACTAGACAAATTGAAAAGTTTTTTTGTAACGGAAATTTATAGGAACCTAGACATACTCATTCTTAAAATATTAATGTCAAAAATAATTGAATCGCCTCAGTTTTCGAGGAGAAAAAATGGGAATCCGAAACGTCGATTTCGTCAAATTGATGGTGATATAATCGGTCTGCTGAAATGCAGCTGTCAACAGCTGTCAACAGCAAATGCTGCGTCAAGCCTGCCCCGTAGAGTGCGATAGGGATATCGCACTCTACGGGGCAGGCTTGACGCAGCGCGACGGCAATAGTTTCTTCAAATACCTATTTTTCAAATGTTGAGAAACATTAAATACATCACTAATTGTTACCTGGCACATCACATGACCAAGCTCACATCAAACTCCTCGCAGGCCCGGTTCCCTCTTAAGTGCACACTCTCTTAGTGAAACACTTAAATTAAGCCGCCATGAAATCAGAAATACGACATTCTATGATGAAGAAAATGGTCTTTATGTAAGGAACCGCTTTATTATAGGATAAGGAAATTAACTATATCGCTAGTTATTACCAGGCGCCTTTAATTGCCTCGAGCCCTCTATGTCTAACGTGGGCGGTAGAATGCAAATATTCTAAAATTGTAGTTTTATTACCACTTTGGTATTTTACCCTAGAACTCTAGTTATTGGGGCAAAATAATATTTCTTGATTGTTCTCCGATTGACAACCTTGCCGTAACTAAGCTCGCTGTGGAATCCAGTGAGTGATAGTAGAAACACTTTCTTAGCTTGGAACTGTTCGTAAATTCATTATAACACAGACCTATATTTTAGATTCACTCTAAACTTGTTTCTGCGTTGATTGATAGTTACTCGATCAAATCGTTTCGATATTAACACTCATTAATTATTTTGACTTCGCTATGCAACAACAAAAAACTGGCCAAGTGCGAATCGGACTCAGACACGAAGGGTTCCGTACCAGAACGGCAGCACCGTACAATTTGTATGATATCTATTGCCATATTAAGATCTAGCATAATACGCCGAAAAAATGTAAATAATAAACAGAATATTACAACAGAATTATACAGTTTATATTTCATCCAATCTTTCATACAAGTCATCAATTAAATGACTAATGATTATGCTACCTTTGTACAGTCAATATACTGCAGCCCTTTAATTTTGAAATCAGTGGGCAGATAAGACTTTATATTATTTTAAAAAAAACATGTTTTTGATAAACAAGTGAATATAATTTGTTTTTTCCGAATTCCTTTTTAATTTTTTTTTTTCGTTTTCTGTGTAATTTAATTTTTAGCTTTTAATTTTGATTATTTGCTGTACAGATAGACAGTAGAAGGGTCTCAATTCCATAGGGACTCATTTGGGTGTGAACCCCTAAAACCGCTCATGTTTGTAGTCTTTAGCGAAATTCTAAATATAGTGTAGTATATATTCGTTTAGAGTCTCAGTGGAAGAATAATATGTATTGTTTGTGAATGGTATTAAAAACTAGATGTTGCCAGCTACTTCGTCGGCGTGTATTTTCGTCGTCAGGTACCTAATTATATTTAAATAAAAATATGAAGGATGAAAATTCATGTATAATTAATTATGTCCTACTCCAGGTCCCAGGCTACCTGTCTGATACGTAATAGACAGACAGATAAATACAATATTATTATGAAATATTAATGGTACCTAGTAGGTAGAGGTGGCCGGGCCGAATTTAGGGACGGGCAACCGGGGCTACAGCCCCGGGCCCTCCACAAAAGATCCCCACAATAGAGATTTTGTGAAAAAAAAATCAAATTCAGACTAGGTAGTAAACACTAATAAACAACTTTTCTTTTGATATTTTTTTTTCACGTTTTACTTTTACTTACAGTACTTTGTACAAACATGATTATTTACGATTAACGATATTGAATCAACGATTTTTCGGCGAAAAAAGCTCGAAAAGTTCCGTTCATTAACGCTAAAATTTAATTTCAGATAATTCTTGTTTCCGATTATATGTTTGATAAATAATCTATAATTGGTTTCTCAATAAAATTATTTTCTGATTATATGTTTGATAAATACCTAATCTATAATTAGTTTCACAATAAAATTAGTTTTCTACTCGAAACTCCACTGAAAAAATTCCATTTTATTTGGCAAATAATTTGGGGCCAGGGGGCCTCCACTCCTTTGTTGCCCTGGAGGTAGGTACCTATTTGTATATACCTATATATATGTATTCGCCACTCAAATTAGTAGGTATACCGAAGCATTGTTTATTCAATGATCATAGTGGAGTCGTGTGGTTTCCATCAAGTAGAAATTATTTACTTAGTCGCCTAGCGCCTACTTAGGTACTCTTTCACTAGGTGACGAGTGTACTAATTCCATATAATTATTATGATGCGCCACACGCCCGGGGCCTGAATATGATTGAACTATCCGTAATGCGAGATATTTCGCTAACCACGCACTGGTTTCAAGTCGGCTTGTAAAACTAGCGCAAGGGAGATCCCATTACATCGATGATACTATAATTATTGGAAGCAACAACGGCTCAGTGAGCAAGTCATTGGGTTAATGGCACGCCCGGATCGCT
The DNA here is from genome assembly GCA_905147715.2 of Xestia xanthographa. Taxonomy (NCBI): domain Eukaryota; kingdom Metazoa; phylum Arthropoda; class Insecta; order Lepidoptera; family Noctuidae; genus Xestia; species Xestia xanthographa. The sequence goes on from LR990655.1 coordinate 10,623,795, forward strand.
GCATTGCTGATGCATCCGAGCGTAACGTTAACCACCCCTATATTTGTTATCGGAACGGAATGTCTAGATTTATTTATGTTTGTGGTTTACAGAAGTGCTGCATCTGATTGGTGAACCTGACTTTCGCGACGTGAGGCTGCGATGGGAGTACGGCAATGAAGATGACAGGCCGAAAGTGTTGGCATTTCAAGTGCATTACTGCGAATTGCAAGCATGGGGTCAATACCGCTGCAGGACCAAGGTATGGAATATGAAATTGTTCTCGTGAACTTATATGAGCATTATGGCACAATCGTGTGAACAGTGAAATATAAGTCGTTAAAAACTATGACATTCTACAATGGTATATGTTGGCAATGAGTTGGCACTCCGAAACGGGAGATAATGGGCCGGGGTTTGCGCGCCGAGCGTGACTGCGGCGTGACTGTGACAAGGAACATGCCCGCCAGTCATTACTGTATTTACGTGTTAATATAGCACCGCTGCCAGTGTTTGTAGCCTTTCTCTTTTATTGAATCAGATTATATTTAAACATGGAGCTTTACGTTGACATCATTATCCGCACTGCTAAGCCGCAATAAACTTTATTGCAGACAATTTTGCTAGAAAGACGAAGCTTGGCAAAGCTGGTTTATGATCGTAGTATATTGTTTGAAAGGGTTGTTAGGTTCGATCCTTCCAACATAATCCCTATAAATTCATTGCCTGGGCTTAAACAATAACATTGAATTATTATTTTCAAGGTGATCGACACAGCAGAAGAAGAAAAATCTACCAAACACTCCACCAGTACTACAGAAGCGTCAACGACCACGAAGCAGCCGACCGCAATAAAACGCGGGCGCATGTACAGCACGCGTATCATCGGCTTGCGAATGGCCACAACATACTCCTTCGAAGTTAGGCCGGTCCGGCGAGACGCCCGAGACTTAGCTGACCCGCAATCGATTAGCTCAAAAATTATCATCGTGCCTACGAAAGGGTGTAAGGATTTTTTTGTTGTTCTTTTGAAAATAGTAGACTCCTACCTATTAGACTGTGAAGATTTGGAAATCCTGCGACGAGACCTAACCGAGTTTATAGATGCCCAGAATTTGAAGTAACCTGAATAGAAGTCACATATACTCACCATATGTCAATGTTAAATTCAGGTCCAATTGCCAGGACCTGACTTTCATGATCAATATCGACTAAACAATATTCCTTTTCCAGTTTCAGCTCGCGCCACTCAGTGCTTACCACACGCGAGTGAAGTTGAAGTATCTACGGGTCCTTTCTTCGGAGGTCGTATCGCCGTAGAAGCAGCTGACGGTGGCCCCGAGCGGTGCTCAATCCAGGGCAACCCGAATAGCGCCCAAGACGCCTACATCCTGCGGATACACCACGACGAGTGCGGCTCTGAAGTGAACGACACTACAGTCGCAACCTACGTCATTGTGCAAGAGAATCTGCCCATTCTTACGCACAGCACTAGACGGTAAGCTGCAAACATTTTGCAAACTGAAAAAGCCGAGTTATTTCCACTGAATTGCAATATAGGATATAGGTATATCTTAACGAACAACTCAAAATCAAAATCAAAGCATTTATTTCAAGTAAGCCAGTTACAGGCACTTTTGAATTGTCGAAACAAAGATGAAACTTAAATGTAGCTACAGTCCCAGTCACAATACATAAAAACTGTGAAAGTACTGTAGTTGCCCATTCCCTAGCGTAGATCTCTATGGAGAAGAACTGGCAAGAAACTCCATGGACACTCTTTTAAATCAGAATATTGTTACAAAATCTTGGTTACATCATTCACGTTGAGATGGTATATTATGTGAGAACAATGTAGCAAGATGTGCACGGTAAAAGTGTCCACAGCAAAACACACAAACAAAAAAAAAAAAATACAATTCAAAATAATTCATTCAAATAAGCCATGGCAACCAAGAGATGACCAGTCACAACTGACAGCGCCCGTTCACGGACATGACGCATGGATCAGCACCATTCAACTCAACCATTTTGAAGGGAACTAAATGATCCGACACATGCGCCACCATCAGCGAGACAATTGAGTGAGCATGACATACTCCAAACCGCCAGGGCACATTCAAGTCAAGAAAAGACGTAGGTTTCCAGTGAATGATAGCTTTCTAGTACATAGTACTCACACAATATGGGCTATGCATTTATATAATACTAAAGAGATTGATTCTATACAATACAAAGATAGTTGTACTTACAATCATCAGCACAGCTCCAACAATACAATTTAATGCTATCAATTTATGCGCCCCTGTCCATGTGGAGCAGGACCAGCATTGAGCCAAGCATTTTTATCAGCGATATAATCGCTCAACTTGTAATATGCTTGCTTACATAGTGTCCGTTTAATGCATGTTTTAAATTTCGTCTCATTCAGTTCAAGAATACTTTGTGGAATTTTATTATAGCATCTCAAACAGTACCCCATGAAAGATGAGTCTACTTTAGCGAGTCTGAAACCTGGCTGAACTAGTTGGTCCCTATTTCTAGTACTGGAATTATGCCTGTCACCCCTTTTACCAAAAAGGTGCAGATTTTTTCTGACGTAGGTACATTATGTTTTCGTAGATGTATTGACAATGTACCGTACCGACAATGTACCGAACTCATCAGTGGGCACTGTTTTAAATTATTATTTACTAGCTTTTGCCCGCGAAATCGTTTGCGTGGAAATTGTGATGAGTATGTGTGACAAAAAAGGAGCCTAAGTGCTAATTATGTAGGTATAATCTATCTCAGTGCCAAATTTCAGCCAGACCCGTTCTGGCTCGATTGAGTAACCAACATCCAATAAACTTTCGCAATAGTACCTAAGTAAAAAGATGTTCGTTTCCTTCAGGTTCTTGGTCCTCTGTACGTACAAACCCGAAACATTGACAGTCAGAGCTGGAATCAACTTGCCAAAATCCAATCCTGGGGACGTGCTTCATCAGAATAGACCTTCGAGTGGATCTGTTGAACCCTACGAAAATCCGGACATGGACTACAATGAGCTACAACCTGCCAGACTTGAAGCGAGCAAGGAGGAGTCACAACAAAGTATGTCTAAACGGTTCTTTAAAATTAATTCGGTTATGATTTATTACTGTCCTCCTTACGTTACATTTGATTTATTATTCCAGGCGCGGTCGGTGAGGTCACATTGGTCATGTTCTTAGTAGTGGCTGCGTTTGGCGGCATCGCACTATTAATATGGAAGGTGGTCCCGCAAGCTGACAGAGACAACATATCTATCGCGACGGTCTCATCTTTGGCGCGCAGTGGCATCTTCAGTAGACGGAATAGAGACAGATTCTCGGACAAAAGCTCTGTTTATTCTATTTCGCTGTCCGAAAAAGATGAAGGAACTCCCAAAAAGCCTAACGACGGCGATAATACGTCAGAAGCGTGATTATTTTGTAATACTATTGTGATTTATCTAATTTAATTTTTAGTTTTATGTGCACGTTTTATCTGAACTGAAAATATTATGTCTTAAAGTTGGTCATGTTGAATAAGTTATGTAAATAAAAATATTAAGACCCCAAACAAGATGTGAAAACTTGAAATTCGGGGCCGATTACCTACTGATATACGTAAAAATTAAAGGATGTTAGTTATGTGTATTGACGATGGGATAAGTTTATTTCGAAGCAAGTTATGGCATTTTAATTTTAGGTGGCCAGTAATTGCTTTGCACTTGGATCACTAACATCAATGCTATGATTGCCATAGATATAGACTTGTGTGGAGCGGACATACGAAACCTTATAAATTTGGAATTCATTTCGGTACATAATTTATGTTCGATTATTTGTTAATGGCAGTAAAAGTATGTAGTTAAACAAAATTCCATGTTATTCGTATGCCCGCTTGTTGATTTTAATTTTAAGTTAATACAAATAGAAAAACGAGTGTGAATAAAACAAATAATGCGAAACTCACGGATTTTTATTTGAACACATCTTGTGATTCGTCCAGTACAAATATTTGTTTTTCCATCTTCACTTCTGGAAATAGGAACTGGTTGACAGTGTCGTTTAGTTCTTCTAAAGCTATTTGTGCGTGAAGTCGAACAGTTGTGTCCTCATTATTATCTCTGTAGAGGCTTTTTAGTGTTCTGTAGACAGGAAGCAGATTATCCTTCAGTTGGAGTAAGGTGTCTTTGCCTAAACCTTTGATTAAGCTGGATATGACCATGACTGCTGCTCTTCGACACTCGATTGCTTTGTCAGTTTCTATTATACTCCAAATACAATACAGCACCTTAAAATAAAATTTGCCATTTTTAATAGTGATTCTCTTAACAGTAAGTCGTGGGTTCGAATCCAGACAGGCGCATTACTTTGTGTAATTTATATCATCACCACTGCTCTCAAAACGGTGAAGGAAAACAACGTGAGGAAACCGGCATGTTCTAGAACCAAAAATTCGAAGACATGTGACATCTACCAATCCGCACTGGGCCCGCGTGGTGGATTATAGGCCATTCCCTCTCATTGAGAGGAGGCCGTGTCCCAGAAGTGGGAACATTATAGGCTGATGATGATGAAATACTACATTCATTCGGTTTAGTCTCTATGCAGAGTTTAGTGAAGCGCAGCTGGTCTAAAATGGCCACTTTAGCAGAATCATAATGTGAATCACGTAAAAAAAGCACTTTATAATCATAACTTACTATAAAGTCCATTTTATAGATTTTAAATTTTTAACATGATTCATATTATTACGATTTTGCTAAGATTGTGCTAAAGCGGCCATTTTAGACCGCCTGAATCGAGGGCTTTCTGACATTCACTATAATATAATCAGTAGCTTTCAGGGGGCCCAAAATGGCTGCTTTATCAGAATCACGTTAAAAATTTTAAAATGGTCTTTACGGTTATGAACTTATGACGATAAAGTCCATTTTAAGAATTTTCACTTATTAACTCGAGGTCGCCACCACTGGGCCACCGCTATTACTGTTAACGTTTAATATTCAATGTCAAAAAAATCCGCTCCACGCTTTCATTTGGCCTGAGCTGAGTATTACAAGCCTGTTTAATAAAGATATTCACCTCATAAATAATACTTCCTATTCTGTAATGCAGCACTAGGGCAATTTCCGCCAGGTTTGACAAAGCTGATGTCCTGATCAGCGGGTCTGTATCGTTTACTGCGCAGAGCATTGTGTTCAACAGGATTGTCTTGTGAACCACTGCCATTTCACCTGCAAAAATGTATAAATTGTATTTCTGCTTTATTGAATACGGCGGCGCCACCTATCGGGTCCAAAACTATCCTATCTTACAAACTGGAACCAATCATACACATTACAAAATTTAATTGAAATCGGTTGGGTGGTTTCGGAGATTAGCGTGTACGAACATAGTGACACGTGATTATTATATATATTTTTACGATTTTATTAAATGTTTAAATCTATACTAATATTATAAAGCTGCAGTGTTTGTTTGTTTGTTTGAACGCGCTAATCTCTGGAACGAATGGTTCGATTTGAATGATTCTTTCAGTGTTGGGTAGTCCATTTATCGAGGAAGGCTATAGGCTATATAACATCACGCTGCGACCAAAATGAGCGGAGCATAAATGAAAAATATTGCAAAAACGGGGAAAAATGTATTCCTTTTGTGAGCTGTTTCTCTTTTATGTGACGCAGACGAAGTTGCGTGGGTCAGCTAGTTAAGAATAAAATCATTTTAAGCAATGTTTTTTGTACAAGCTTGTTGTTTTAGAGCTGGTACTTAAGTGTTGTGTTTTTTTTTTTTTTAATAACAGTGACCAGATTGATCTAGAACTAGAACAGTGATTCTCTACACAAATAGAGCCTCCTGCTTTTATGAATTTTGTTGCCTAAACATTGAAGGGGGGGAGTTTTTACTTATGAGATATGGACATAGAGGGACATGGATAATTTTAAGTCATGTAAACTAGTATTTGTAGCATGACGACCCGAATGGCACAGCAGTAGTGAGGCTACCTTACGTTCTTAGGGTCCCTGGTTTGAATCCCGGTAGGAGCAAATGTCTGTTGATGTGAATGGACTTTTGTTTCAGTCATGGATGTTTATATGTTTATGAAGTATATATTTACAAACAATAAGTATCTATGTAGTATATCAACTATCTGGTGTCCACGACACAAGCCTCGTTGCTTAGTGTGGCACTAGATGGCGCTGTGTGTAATGTCCAGCGATTTTATATTTTACTAGCTGATGCCCGCGGCTTCGCCCGCTTGACAAATTAGGGTCATGTGTCCAACAATGAAACACTAAAAATTCATAGTCTCATACACCTTTTGTTTCTACAGATATAACTCTAATTTTTTACAGGTGTATAGGAAATTTCATTGGGTACCGGATGTCGTTTAAGGTTTTTTTTAAATTAAATTGTAATCAATCAGTATAAAATAAAAACTTAAAAATGGGTAATGTTTCAATGTTTCCACTGTGGGGTACACAATGAAACACTACAAATTCAACAATGAAACATAATATTGAATAATGGCTGTCTCATGTTTTGTGGAACATAAGGAGTAGGTGAATGTCAAAAAATACTTGAGTTCAATCAAAAACGGGTTTATTCTTAATTTCACTTTAACCAGACGCTTCACATTACCTATAATAGTTAATAACGACACACCATAAAAAATATATGAAAAAGTAACTACATACAACTTACTAGCTATATTTATGGCACTCATTAATTAAACTCTAGTTAGGCAATAATGACTTAATTTTTTCTAGCACTACAATTAGTCAGTCTCAGAATTATAAATCACAAACATTAAAATATTGTTTATAAAAATTATCAGATATCACTTTACATTATCACATAGCGACAAATAAGTCGCAAAATTACGAAAGAACCAGTAATTGGCATCATTATAATATCTAACAAATATTAAATGAAAGTGTAGGACAATTGCAAATAAGAATAAAAAATAAGAGAAGAAATAATACCAAAACAAAAGAAAATGAAAAATTAACGCAATTTCATATTATTACAAGATAGTACACAATGAAACACTGTTTCATTGTGTCCATTATGCAACTGTTTCATTGTTGACTACCTCAGGTTTATTTTATTATTCTCAAAAAAAAACTACTAAATTGTAACACTTTAATATACCTACGATATATTCCACGTTAATCTACGAAATATATTGAATGCTAGGTAATAATGAAAAATATGAAATTTCTAACCATAATGTAATGAAAAATCAATAAAGAATTTTGAAAAACCAACATTTTTATCGAAAAATTAAAAAATTCGCCGCAGACACGTCCTCTCCCACGCGGCGCCGGTGCAAACTGGGGTAGTGCGGGGGGTTCACGTGACTGTTCTAACGCGACATAATGCGCGATCTGGCAACGCAGTATTTTAGAAATATTTCAGTGTTTTATTGTGTACCACTGTTTCATTGTTGGACATCTGACCCTATATACTAAAACCATCCTCTTGAATCACTCTATCTATTAAAAAACCCGTATCAAAATTCGTTGCGTAGTTTTAAAGATCTAAGCATACATAGGGACATACTGACGCGGCGGGGGACTTTGCTTTATAATATGTAGTGATTTATTTATTTACCTAATCTCCTGGTAACCTTCACAATAACATCGCCAATCTTCATCCTCAACTCTGTTTCTTTGTTTTGAGTCTCATTTGTCTGAACATTCCTCTGTTCAATTCCAGCTTTCGACTCCTGTAAGTACTCTTTACATAATATTTGTAATACATCTTCAGTACAGTGTGTGCAGAGTGCAGCAAGACCATTTACAGCTGCTAAGTAGACATAAGAGTCTGGATCTTTTAGCTGTTCCTGCAAAAATATCGAAAATTATGTATAAGTAAATTTACTCTAAACTTATTGTATTGTATTGTATAGCGGGCTGGTGTCCGCAACTCCACGTCAAAGCGCGTATTTTGCGTACGGGTGGGAAATTTATTCGATCCACCCTAACTCCCCGAGAAAGGCCAGCAGCGCCTTGGTGTTGCTGACAATCTCGCGGAGAGTACCTGGGTTACCAAAGTACTCTAAACTCATCAAGAACTTAGTTTGCATTGCAATAAATGGAAAACATCTAAAAGCAGAGAAATTCAGCAGTGGCATGAATAAAATGCATTTAAACTTAGAACTCATTTACCTGAAAGATGCAAAATATATAATGTTTCTTAGAAATAGTTTCAGTATCACCAGCTTCAATAAGTTTTGTTAGTTCAATGATTCCATGTGCTCTAACTGGCAGCAGATCATCAAAGATATCAGATATTGCCTTCTCACAACCTGTATCTTTCTTCTCTGGAGCTTCTTCAGATAGCAGGGATAGAGCTTCTTTACAAAGTATACTGTTTAAGCTTGAATCATTCTCACTTATTCTTCTCAACACAGGCAGTAAATTACTAAACTTTGCATCAATTTTATCAGAATTTGATAGAATAGTGTTCAGTAATACCAGAGCAATAGTGACACATTCATCATTTGTGTCAGAATTCTGTCTCAAAATAAAATGTTCAATGAAATCAAACACAATCATTGGGTTTGTTCTTAAAGCATTCACTATTTTGGGTGATGTGGATATTTCTGAGAGCAACTGGAGTATTATTGCATACTGTTGATCAGTTTCATTTATTAAAACGGGATCATCTTCACTGAATAGTATTTCTTTATTTCCTATTTTCCTTCTTCTTTCATTTAGATCAATTAATACTTTTAAACCTATCGAAAATATATTTGTAACAAGCACATCATCAGTTGCACTTTTAAATAATTCCATGAAGTATACCACAGCTTCATCTTTCAAATAATCTTCACAACTTGCCACTGATTTAATAGCAACACCAGCATCAAATTCTTCAACAAGAATTCCTGATGTACACAAAACATCTTTACCAAATAAAAATGTTTTAACCATGTCAAATAATTCTTCTTTTCTTAGTTTCTCTAAACTTTTTAAAATAATATCTTTCAGTTTGATTTTCATTTCATCATTCTTTGTACACTTAACTCCAATAGAATAAATTAAATATAAGTTTGGTATCAAACACTGAATAGGCCAATTTAACTTGGTAGAACACACACATGCATGTAAAACATTTATTTTTTGTTCAACTTCTTGAGGGGATAGTATGACTGTGCCAGGTAAATTACAATTTGTGGTCAAATAATTGTAATCAAAGGACTGGAATACCTCATTGACTAACAGAACCACAGATTCTGCCTGAGGGAACTTATAATTTAAGCTCAAGATACATGCTACTGCTGCAGCTAAGTAGTGCGTGTTGTTCAAGGACAGTATCTCCTGCAACTGACAACAAATGTTGGCAAGGTATTCACTTTCTGTACTGCTTCCATGTCTTACTGCTATGATTCTGCAAATCATGTCAATTTTTTTCCATTCAAACCCAGTGTCTATATCATAGCTTTCTATAAAACATCTGATCAAGCTCAGTAAACCTCCTGGAGCTATTAATCTTTGGCTCAACTCCTTTGCTATAACTCTTTTAGCAAATGCTGGAGGTGATGGGTCAGAACCACTCTGTAGCACCAATAGCTCCTTCATCAGAATTGGTTGAAAACAATTATTTACAAGATGATTATAAACACTTACATACTTTTTCCTGTCTTCACTGAGCTTGTTGTACATTTCTTGGGTCATAATAAAATTATTGTATGTTCCTGGTTTTTTAAAAGGTGCATATGACAATTGTATCAATGCTGCTAAATAATCCGAGAGATGCAAAGTTATGATAATTGTTTTGAGGGCCGATACACTGTAACTTCTTGTGATAAAATCTGTGCAGTCTACGAGCATGTCATACTTTTGTTCATCAGTAAAGGAAAGTCTAGGAAGTACGGCCCCAGTGATACATCTCTTTGACAACTTCATTCCAAGCCCTGGTATGAGACATGGTGAAATACCAAGAGATGTTATTAGTTGAAAACAGGTACGTAGAAGTTTTTGGTTCTTTACACTGATTAGAATAGTTTCATCGTTATTCAGCTCAGTAGCAAGTTCGTCTATTGCACTGAATATCTCTTGGAAAAACGATTTTAATTTAAGAAAAGATTCATTTGTTATCAATTGATTTTCATATAAAGCGATATCTTTAAGTATCGAAACAAAGTTGCTATGGCCTTCTGAAATAGATAAGAAAAGATAATTAATATTTAAAATGCTCAAAAAACAACAAAACAACAAAACTGAGTGACAAAAAATCACCTGTATGGATTAGTTTTTCTATTCGGTTGAATATTGGCTGGAGCTGAGACATACTTTCACCGTGCAAGTATTGTTTGATATCCAAGGATAAAGTTATTTTAATTCCTTTGAGAAATTAGAAAGCAAAGTCTACAAAAGCCACGGGCCGAGAAACTGATTGATTGTTACTCTCGGATGTCAGTTTGACACTGACAAAAACAACAACAACTTGTCAGTGTCACCTCTTGAAGTTCTTTGAGGATTTCCGAACGGATTCAGCTAGAGTTAGCAAAAATAAGCAGCAGAAATCGCCTAAAAATAGCAGGATATTCAAGGCCATAGAGCCCCCTAAGCCATAGAGGCAGCAAGAAGCAAAACGACTCGCTAAACAAATTTTTTTTTGACGTGACAACGTCTTATAAATTGGTTTGCCGGGTGACACTTCAAGAAACTGCGTTACGCTCCGCTCACGTTATGCGCTCACAATGAGAGCGAGTGAGAGGCACGCGTCCCTTCCACTCGGGCATGGTTAGCCCGCCTAAGAGCGAGAGAGTGTGTTGAATATTCACATTAAAATTATTTTACCACTCAAAGTCGTTGTCACGTAAAACTTTCGCCCGTATACCGACTTTACAGGCAACCAATTTTTTTACCATTTTTTGCGTGAGGCGAGTAAACACAACACATACAGGAATACAGCACAGTCAGGCCCGGACTGGGACCCGAAACCGGCCCGGGCATTTGAGAGACGGTCGGCCCTCTACTCTCAAGCCAAACGAAAACCACTAAGTAGGTAATGTAAATTTTGAATTAACTGTAGAAAACATCTAAAATAGAACGTTAGGCTGAAATGCTAGGCTACGACTTTGATAAAGAAGAGGCTCGAAACTAAAAGAATATCGACGCTGTCGGACAAGGGCGTCGCAAGCTTTTGAACCATGGGTGGGGGGGGGGGGGGGGGAAAAAAGTGCGTGTTTATACAAACGGATTTGTAAGGGTTAAGTTTACTAGTTCCTTATGCAGCTGAATTTCTTCAAGTACCGTATCTAAAATACTTGAATAGAAGTAGAAGTTACTAATTTTTAAGAGTTATTTGAAAAGTCTAGGAACTAAAAAATATTAGCTCTCCATTTCAGAGAACTTAGCTTTTCTTTAGTCCTTTTATTCAGAAATAGACTTTACTTAACCGACTTAGAAAGGCAATTTTAAAAACAAAGAAGTTAGGCTCCAAAAACGAGCGAAGCGAGCTCCGAAATGTTAACACCCTACCTTGAACAGGTTAGAATTGTTTCGACCTATTGGTGATACTTGATCGACTTAAAATCGACAATGTAAAGATCCATGATAAAGTAGGTTGCAAGAGCGAGCGAAGCGATCTCGAAAATTTTCACATCTTGGCTCGAAATTCAGATAATAGTGATTTGAGATCAAAATGTCTACATGCTCTATTTTTTGCAACCTTGTGTATGCATGCCAGAATTGCATATTAGGACCGAGTCAAAACGGAATAGCAGTGGCCGCTTGCGTCACTGCGGGCAGCCTTGCTACCTTTTCAAGCTTTTCAAGCGATATTGGTCTTGTAAGTATGTAGATAAAGTGTGTAGAAAATTATTTCACACTGAAAGTGCTCGCCGCGTCGCTGACAGCCGCTGCCATTCCGGTGTGACTCGGCCCATAAGGCCTCGGGGCAAGGGACTCCTAATTTATTTCAGTTTGTCTATACCGGTCGATCATGCGAAAATCCAATAGGAGTACCAGTCCGGGGGCAGAAAAAAGGAACCTTTGTGTTAAAAGGTTTTTCGCAAGGTTAGAAGTACGAACCGCGCGCGGTAGTTCAAAGAAGTTTCTAGCGGTAGTACGAGTTTTCAGAGGTTCATTTTTAGCCTTAAAAATATTTCCATTTTAGAGTGATTCTACAGTAAGTACGCTACAATTTATTACGTACTAGTTTACTAATTCTGTGGCATCAGGCAGGAAAAATAAAAACTTTCAAAAACCTGAGCCTCTAGCTAGGGGATACCATTACTACAGATAGTTTATGAATAAATTGAATTAGGTCCTCGACTTGACGGTAGAGGACGTTATTTTAATCGATGTATTGCAATGTTTTTTTTTTATTTAACAAAAGTAAGACAATCACCAATCGGGCACACCGGCCCACCGGGCATCCGGCCCATCGGGCATTTGCCCGATTCGCCCGTAGCCAGTCCGGGCCTGAGCACAGTATTCTGATGAAAGAAAGATTAAAAGTCATAAAATAGAATATTTATACACAACTAGCTGTTGCCCGCGGCATCGCCCGCGTGCAGTTCGGTAACTGTCCCACTAAATCATAATAGAGGGATAAATAGTGTCCTACATGTTAATCCAGGTTATAAACTATCTATGTGCCAAATTTCATAATCATCACAATTTATTATTTACAATTATTATCATCACAGTCACCATCACTATCACAACCACCATCACCATCACAATCACCATCACTATCACATTCACCATCTCAATAATTACCACAGTCACTATCATCATTTTAACAATTATTATCATCGTAATCACAACCATCATCATCACAATCTTCATCCTCGTCATCACAATCATTATCATCGTAATCTCAATCATTTTCATCTTAATCACAATCGCCATCACTATCACAATCACAATCATTATCACAATCACCTTCATCATTATCACCATCACTGTCACAATCACAATCACCATCACCATCGCTATCACCATTACAATCACCGTCACTATCACAATCACCATCACCATTACAATCTGCATCACAATCACTATCACAATTATTATCATCGTAATCACAATCACCTTCATCATTTACCATCACTGTCACAATCACAATAACCATCACCATCGCTATCACCATCACAATCACCGTCACTATCACAATCACCGTCACTATCACAATCACTATCACAATCACCATCAAAATCACTATCACAATCACCATAACAGTTATACAATCATCGTCATCGTAATCACAATCATCATCATCATAATCATTATTATCGTAAACACAATAATTATCATGGTAATCACAATAATTATCATCGTAATCACAATCATTATCACAATCACAATCTCCATCACTATCACCATCACAATCACCATCACAATCACTATCAGCATCACAATCACCATCACAATCATAATCACCATCAACATCACAATCACTATCATCATTTTGACAATCATTATCATCGTAATCACAACCACTATCATCGTAATCACAATCATCATCATCACAATCTCCATCCTCGTCATCACAATCATTATCATCGTAATCACAATCTTTATCATCTTAATCTCAATCATTATCATCTTAATCACAATCATCATGATCACAATCGCCATCACTATCACAACCACAATCATTATCACAATCACCATCACTATCACAATCACCATTACTATCACTATCACAATCACTATCACAATCACAATCATTATCACAATCACTGACCTCGTTATCACTATCATTATCATCGTAATCACATTCATCCTCATCATTATCACAATCATTATCATCGTAATTACAATCATTATCATCACAATCTCCATCCTCGTTATCACAACCATCGCTATCACCATCACAATCACCATCACAATCACGTCACTATCACAATCGCCATCACTATCACAATAACTGTCACAATCACCATCATCGTTATCAAACTTGTTATCATCGTAATCAAAATCATCATCACAATCATCATGATCATTATCACAATCATCATCATCGTAATCACAATCATCATTATAACAATCATCATTATAACAATCATCATCATCGTTATCACAATCATCACAATAAATCAACAATAACCCTGTATAGAATTCGAATCAGCCATCTTCTGGATCTCAAAATAAATGCCATTTTCGAAATCACCACCCCTGATAATCTCGGTTTCGGCACCCTTATTGATTTTTAGACATTTCAACCCAATCGCACCCCAACAGGGAATGATGGTAATTCAGGTCCGCCATATTAAATCTTAAAATCGTTGTTTTTGTAATACACCCGACCCAATTCACCATACAAACAATACCTATGTTGAATTTCAGGCTTTGTTACCCCATTTCCCCCTTTAGGGGTTGAACTCTGAAAAAACCTGAAACACAAATGTTAACTCATTTATCGATAGGAGTACTCCTGTTAAGGTTCGAATAAAGTAGTATAACTAATCTTATTTCTCCATGTTATCTTTGGACCCCCGTTTCAACCCCTTAGGGGGTTTATTTTGAAAAATCCTTTCTTAATGCATCCCTAAACCTCAGAACCTATGTGCCAAATTTGGAATCTCTAGACTCAGTGGTTTGGGCTGTGCATTGATTTTTATACTTTGCCACCCCATTTCCCCCTCTTAGGGGTTGAATTCTGAAAAAAACTGAAACCCGTTTCTACTCATTTATCAATAGGAGCACTCCTGTGAAGTTTCGAATAAAATAGTCTAAGTAATCTTGTTTCCCCATACAAACTTTGGAGCCCCGTTTAACCCCCTTAGGGGATGAATTTTGAAAAATGCTTTCTTAGTGCACCCCTAGACCACATAAGAAACCTACTTGCCAAATTTGGAATCTGTAGACCCAACGGTTTGGGCTGTGCGTTGAGATAGATGAGTCAGTCAGTCAGTCAGTCAGTCAGTTTCTTCTTTTATATATTTAGATTGTTTAGAGTGACCGACTTTTGTTGTTGTGTGCAGTTTTCTACCGATTAGCGACTGTACTTTGACTGACGAATTGAATAAAATTGTCGAATCGAAGAAACTGACAAACACTGAAAACTGAAGAATTGACGCAACTGTTTATTTCACAAAATAGTCCAATCAGTGAAACTGAGAAATAAATAAACTGACACGTGAGAGGGAAAGTAACATAGCAGATTTTTGAATTACCAACACTTCGCCCGCGACTTCGTCAAAAAAGTGATAGTTCGGTTAAATAAGCATGTGCGGGAAACTGATCAGTGTTACGCGGACTCGATAGACAGAATGACTTTTTTATCACTTTCCAAAAAAAAAATGGGTGTAATAGATAGGTGAACGGAGAAGAAGCAAATGGTGTATTTAGTTGTTTTTTTTAAACAAAATTAAGTATATAAAAAAAAATGTATGCCAATTGCTTCTACTCGATAGACAATCTGCATAAGGTCAAATAAGGTGATTGCTCCAGGGTAGCCCACGAAATTCAAATTTTCTTACGTTTTTTGCAATTTGCAGGCCAGTGCTAGGTTGTATGTTGATTTGAATATTATTCGCGGTTGTAAGTGTCGCGAAAAGGAGGTTCGCGAATAATAAATAAACCTCACAATGTTTCATAAGAATTTGCAATTTCCATGGAAATAAAATCCATAGTATTTGGCTTGCAGTTGTCTGTCTTATTCATTTGTTTTGTGAAAATATTACTGATAATGTTGGTGATTCCTCAAAACCTGGTCTGCTCTGCAATAAATGAAAGCTAAGTACCTAGATTAAGTCAAACGTATCTATTCTACTTGAATTCAAAGTTAGAGACGTGAAGTTTGGCAAAGCCCTGTTGGTGTATGGGCTGCGCTTCTGTCTCTTTGGCAAAGCCCTGTTGGTGTATGGGCCTTGCACTTCTGTCTCTCTGGCAAAGCCCTGTTGGTGTATGGGCCTTGCGCTTCTGTCTCTCTGGCAAAGCCCTGTTGGTGTATGGGTCTTGCGCTTCTGTCTCTTTGGCAAAGCCCTGTTGGTGTATGGGCCTTGCGCTTCTGTCTCTCTGGCAAAGCTCTGTTGGTGTATGGGCCTTGCGCTTCTGTCTCTCTGGCAAAGCCCTGTTGGTGTATGGCCTTTCGCTTCTGTCTCTTTGGCAAAGCCCTGTGGGTGTATGGGCCTTGCGCTTCTGTCTCAGTGCATTAGCACAAATTACCCTTTTTTTTCTTTTTTTTTTTTCGGATGTGAAATCATCAAATAACTCCTCCCGCTCTGGGCGGAGCAGGAGGGAGTGTCAGACTTTTACTGACTAAAACCCATCCATGTTCCTTCATCGCCCTTTGTGTTCCGGGGCCACGGTATCTCTTTCGAATAGTCCCGCAACCCCGGCAGGCGTCGGTCCTTACGGACCCCTTCCCTTTTGCTGACTCTCTTTGAGGCGCGCGTGGAACACGAACGCGCCGTCGACACGGCCTGTCGTCATGAGACGGATGGACGGCGAGCTAGCCCATAGCCTACCGTCCACAGGCCCGCGCCTACGGTGGCCGGGGGCCACGTGGTGGTGGCCCCCGACGCCCGGGGCGTCTCCCGCGGCGGCCGGGACGTTGAGAGGTTCTCTTCCTCTCACGTTCCGCTACCTCCTTCTCTAGCATTACTGCTTCGCAGAAGGAGGTGACGGCGTCCCATTCCATCTCGCTCCGGACCATGGCTTGCACCAGGGCCGGACGCGAGAGGTCGCCGCCACCGATCGCCGCTTCGAGGACACGGCGGTGCTCCGCCCACGCGGGGCACACCTCCACCGTGTGTGCCACCGTGTCCTCCGGTCGATCCTCACAATGGAAGCACCCGGGCGTTTCCTCCCGCCCGATTCGGTGCAGGAACCTCCCGAACACTCCGTGTCCGGTGAGGACCTGCGTCAGGCGGAAGGTGAGGACGCCGTGGCGTCTCTCAAGCCACTCCTCAAAGAGGGGACTTATCGCCACTATCGTGGCGTGCCCTGCACGGGGTTGCGACAGTCGCTCTCTCCAAGCACAAATTACCCTTGATTGGCAATAATCTCAGGGATTACATGTTATTTAGTGTTGTACTATTAAATCTTTGAAGGGACTTGCTTGAAGTAGCCTATTAATTAATCATGCGTATGGCAATGTTGGTACTAATCGATGATAAATCTTTGGTCGTGGTTATGATCATAGCGGTCCACTGTATTAAACGCATAACATGTTTGGTAATTCATATTTGTTGGAACAATTTAAATGTGTTGATCTAGGTGCTTAGAGATTTAAATCCTTTTAAATTGAATCTTAAACTAATCAAACAGAAGGTGCATGCAATCTCGGTGATGAGAAGCACGTGGCAGGTGCAGACAGGCAGTGGATCAACTTCAATTTGGTAAGACAAGCTAATCAACATAAAATTAATACACCCGATCGGTCTCTTGGTCACATTACTCATTATAACACTATAAGCGAAGCAGATAAATACATATTGGTAAAATTATTGGAGTTACATTCTATTAGAACCCGATGTATAGGGATGTCTCCGTGAGTTCATTCATCCAGAATGTTTTCACTGTGATATCAACATTTGTGTACGTAGTCTATGAGAGATGCTGCACAGTAAGACGTATGTAGTTACAGAATTATATTAAGGCTGATGCTCCAGGGTAGCCCACGAAATTCAAATTTTCTTACGTTTTTGGCAAATTGCAGGGCAGTGCTAGGTTGTATGTTGATTAAAATATTGGACGCGATTGTAAGACGTATGTAGCTACAGAATTATAATCATCAAAACCATCAATACAACCCTCCAAGTTCATAAAGGTCGAGAAACAATTTTTTCAAGGTCAAAGTCATTGCTAGACCTTTATGAACTTGGAGGGTTGTATTGATGGTTTTGATGATTATAATTCTGTAACTACATACGTCTTATAATCGCGTCCAATATTTTAATCATTATACAACCTTGCACTGGCTTGCAATTTGCCAAAAACGTAAAAAAATTTGAATTTCGCGGGCTGGTCGAAGCATTCACCTTAATCAAAATCATCAATTCAACCCTCAAAGTTCTTAATGGTGTAAAAATGACTTTATCAAGGTCAAAATCATTCCTGCACCTTTATGAACTTGGAGGGTTGTATTGATGATTTTGATCATTATAATTCTGTAACTACATACGTCTTACAGTCGCGAACAATATTTTAATCAACATTTAGCCTAGCACTGCGGGTCTAAAATGGCCGCTATAGCAGAATCTACGCAGAATCTTAGCACGAATCACGTTAAAAAAATTAAATTCTTAAAATGAATCGCATCAGCCTAAATTGGTTTTTTTTTTTTTTTTTTTTTAATTTCTCTTACTTTGTTCTAAGAAAAGTTTACTTGTTTGTAGCGTTTTTTGATGATGGATCAATTTTTTTCTAAGTTGTGAAAAAATTGTGAAAAATGGCCCAAAAGTCATCCGGTATAAATTAAAGCTAAATATCTAACAACAGCAGTCACTCGGGTCGATCTATATGATGCCGTGCTTGCTTAGGTTGGTCTGTGGATGTGTGACCACCCTCACATACCGAGTTTCCTCCATGCCTCGGAAAGCAAGTTAAGTTGTTGGTACCAGCTGTCATTTCTAGATCTTTGACAGTTGTTACAGCCCAGGTAGTCAGTGGCCCAAAAAAGTCAGTCAACCAATCGTACCAAGAGTGGTATCGTTTTACCCAGTACTAACTGAGTTGTGGAATTCAGATAGGCAGTCGCTCCATGTAAATTACTGGTATTCAGCTGCATTCAGTTAGACTGGAAGCCTATTTCACATAGTTGGGAAAAGGCTAGGCATATGACGACAGCACCTATAACACCCATGAATAATGTAGCTTTCTGCCAGTGAAAGAATTTATAGAATAATTGGCTCATTCGTTCCGGAGATTACCCCCTACATACAAACTTACAAACAAATTCTACCACTTTTTAGTATTAGTACAGATAGTACAGATTAACATTCGATACTTTCATTTCTAGTCGATTACTTGCAGCCTCAACACTAAACTGTCAAAATAATGTCAAATGTGTCAAACAAAATGTCAAATGATTAGCAAGCAAAAAGTGACTAAATACTTTGCCGCACCGAACTACCGAATTAAAGCGCATTATTCGCAAAAGAACATTGATTTTAGTGGTCTAGTTATTGATATTAAACAAACTAATCCATCAAAATGTTGATTAAAGTGAAGGTAAGGCAAATTACATACGATTAAACTAGATGAAGGTATTATTTACAATTCATAACCTCGTTTCTGTTCAGACGCTTACAGGAAAGGAGATAGAGATAGACATAGAACCTACAGATAAAGTAGAGAGGATCAAAGAGAGAGTGGAAGAGAAAGAAGGCATTCCACCACAGCAACAACGTCTTATATTTTCCGGAAAACAAATGTAAGTATTCTTGTAACCTTGTTTCTTTGTTAATCGTTCCCATTTAACCATTAGGTCGTTTTGTCTGTTTGGACGTGAATGTATAATTCTCCTTTCTTTCGACGTTTAATCAATTCAGAACCAAATTTTAATAATAATAGTTATCAATTTAGAAACCTAGGATAACATCATATATTATTCTTATATATCTGATGATTACCTACCTATAGCAGCCATAACAAAAAGTAGGATGAGCGAAACTTTTTACCCGACTGCACCACGAGGGTCGTTTCAGTGGTTCATATTTACATACTGACTACTACTTATATAAAAATCTGATTTCACTAGTGTTATAACTGCCATAAACCTGTACCTTAAAATAGTGAAAAAAGATGCGATTTTGAAGCCTCTCTGATCAGAAGAAATGTATGTATTTAATAATAGAAGTGACATTTCCTGCTGGTGATTAGACTGAATTAACCAAGGAGTATGGTGTTAACAGTAATTGGGTTGTGGAAGTCAGATAGGCAGTGACCAACCACCAGAGAGTGAGTGACTTTGTGTAAAGTTCTGCTATTCAGCTGACTAGAATTGGAAGCAAGAAGAACATAGGGGCAAATAATAGCTAACTGCATCTTTGTTTTTGCTACAGCAGATGAGCAAACCCACCGTACCCCTGGCCGTACCCCTAGTGGTATGGTGGGTTTTTAAAGTTAAACAATACCACCAGGTAATAGTGTTGTAATACTAGTTAAAACCACTTCTGACAACAACAATTTTATTACTCATTTTATTAGAACCTGCTAAAACTCCATGACACGCGCTTGCTTCACTTGCATATTAAATAACACTCTTTGACTTCTGTCCCCGAAGTGCCAAGCATCTTTTGTCAGCCTATGCGCCGGTGCCCATGCCACCATAAAGGATTAAAGGTGATTAAATAAAATTGTTGTCAGAATATTACCTGGTGGAATCGTTTAACTTTAAAAAACCCACCGTACCACTATATCTCTACACTCCTGTGCCAATCTTATCCAGGTTCTACAATTGATAGCAAGTATGGTGATCCCTCTAAACTAATTGTTTTCAAAATATGTATTTAATTTCCTCTTTATTTTTTCAGGAACGATGAGAAGACAGCACAAGACTACAAAGTTCAAGGAGGTTCAGTGCTCCACTTAGTGCTGGCACTACGAGGAGGGCTCTGATCTGGCTTGTAATAGTTTCCGTCTTATATTTATAACTTCTAATTTTATTTTTCATTTCTTGTATAAAGTGATTACGCTGTACCACATATCTTTCAATTAATACCTTTGAAGTTGTTGTGTATGCCTTTTTGTCCATTCAGGATAATATGAAACATTAACTCTTTCATTATGATCTTATTCCTGGCTGAGTTTTTAAAGATTTGTTTGTTGTAATACTTTATACAACTATGACAACTGCATTTAAAACTTTGTATTATTTTATATGACAATTATCATGAAATAGTTTTATAAAGGGTGTGGCAAATATGCAGTGAATTAAAATCAAGTCATCATTTGAGCAGGTATTTATTATTACACCTATAACATTGTACATATAGTCAAAGTATAATTTACACATATTTGCGCTGAATGAAGTTTACATAAAAATAAAACATCTTTGGTTCACCACACAAATTAACAACATCAATTTTCTAATTTTTTTTCCTAATTTACATTAATTTTACCACAAGCCTTTCATTTCACAATTTAAAATTATTAACTAATTTTGAGCATTTCACTACTCATGAAATAGCTGCAGTGTTACTACTACAGACTTTACACAAAGCATGCAGAGCCTAGCTAGACTGTTTCATTAGGTATTACATACAAGTACACTTATATATTTCAGGTATTGTATACGTAAATACAAAGAATAGATCAAAGATGAAATGACAAACTACCATACTTTAGAATCATTTTGGTGGATTTTAAAAACTACAAATCTCTAATATTATCAAAATGATTAAATGACTTTGGGACGGAAACATTTCCTTTAAAACATCAATAATATTTTTGTCTGCAAGATATATCAATTTTGTCAAGAATTTAATTTATTTAATTAGAGCACTTACGGGATTTAATATTTAAACATTTTTAGTGGGACCATTCGAAAAAATTGAGCTTTACAAAGTAGGCGATGAGCATTCATGTTTGGCACAACATAATAAGTTACACACATAGACGGGAAATGCTTGAAAAGTTCACATTTATTTATCTAAAGGTTGTAATCCAACATTGTCTAAAACAGGTTTACTCCCAAACTCCTCGCACTGCTGTTGGCTCCAAGTCTACTGTATGATTGGTCACGGCAGTCGTGACGTTGTAAGACACCACCACATTTAGAGAATAGTAGAAGGTGGTTTAGGTGCTTCAGGTGCTTGTGTAACCAGTATAACATGAACTTTGTGACAATGTTGTGTTAGATAAGTATGTTTCTTAGTATAATAAAATTCTTTTTAGAAGATTGAATTGCATCACCCATTTCACCCTAGACTTATTTTTTTATACATTGAATGTAAATATTTTTTCGACATTCGAATAAAAGACTCCACTGATTTTAGACAAGATGATAAAGACTAATTACACAGAGCAGAGCATTATCAAAATTTGCACTAGTTACGACTAAAAATTGTTCTTGAAAAATAACTAAGGAGATCCTTTCTGCATTAAAGTTGATCAGCTCCGACTGCGAAAAGAAAATATTAATGTTATGTTAGTAGGAATTGAATAAACTGTCTAGCATATGACACTAGGTATTTGTATAGTAATTCTATAAAGAGTACTCCAATTTGTCGACGTCGTCGTCTAAATTGATAAATGATGCTCCTACGAAATATGGCTTGCGGTCGTGAGGACCATAATTGGGTCAATGTTACGAATCACTGCACATTGTAAATGATTTCTGGACCTACATAAGTAAAGTGTAATATAACCATGTGTTAGGGGAAGATTACCTTGGCAGCTCAACCATCGGAGAGCGCTGGTGTGACCCAACCGTATTTGTCATGTGTTTTGACGACCGAGCGGAATGCTTCTTCGGCGCGACGGCGCGTGAACTCACAGGAGGGCCTGGGTGGCGCCCGCGCCACTCGGCCCTGCCCCTTCACCACAGATGCAGCGAACTGCATCACCACAGCTTCTACCGTGTACGCGGAAGCCCAGCCACGTGGGGTCAGCAGTTCCATGCAAATTGCACCACCTTAACAAAAGATTAATAAAACAACATGAATTGTTAAAAGCAACAAACGTGTAGAAGGTATAACTCGGAATTTAGTTACATTTGAGTCTGATTAATGGCAAGTCTCTCTTGAATTGGGCCTGAACTAAAAATGGTTAATAGGCTCTCGTTAAAAGAATCCTCACCTTCCATGACGAAACCCTTCTCTATCCTGGGTTCGATGACCCGCATGAAAGGCGGTGCGAAGGGGAAATTCTCTGGAAATATCAGATGCAGTAGTATGTGAGGAATGTGTAACTCGCGGAGGTCGCTCGACAGGTCGCTCTCCGGGTCGATCTGGTGCAGGCGCACGTGCCATTCGAACAGGTTGTCGTTTACCAGTTCCACCTGAAACAAACATTGATATTAGACTAGATCATGCTTATTACTTAATTCAAGAGAGCGGAGTAATATTTTGCGTGCGTTTAGTGCGTTACTAACAATCTCAATGCTGTTCATTTTTATACACATCATCTAGACGGTTCCTATCCCAGCTAGCAAAAAATAATCTTACAAATATCCCAAGACCATATTTTTTTCAGTCTTAAATCAGACTTATAGACACTTATAAGTATGGATTTGGGCGCACTTTATAAGTGTATTCACCCTTGCAATTGCCTTGTAATGGTCTCGCGAAGTGTATTTCCAAACTTACAAGATTCTTGCTGATGCTTTTATAATGACAAATAAACTTTCAAGTGACTTACAATGGCGCGCTGTAAGGGTAAATAACCTTAAAGTCCTCTTACAAATAAAATAAAATACTATTTGAAGTGTAATATCGCTTGTAGTCCTCTTTGTGATTTCCTATTATGAGTGTTATCACAAACCGCCCTGAGGTTGCGAAGTAATAAAAACAAGTATTTTATATTTTATTACACATTTCTACAAAACGCTAATGTGTATATTTTCTAATTTCTTACTCATGTATTTTCCATATGCGATTATTAGGTTGCGAAGTACTATTTCTCGATTATTTTGAAATTTTAATCACAATATTTTCACGGGCCTTTTCAAAAATGTGTCTTTTACTATATATATTTTTTTATTATTTGTAAAATAATATAAAAATGTCGCCATTACGACTAAACACGACTCAAAAGTGCTTTATTAGAGTAATATAATACCAGTACTCTTGTGTAAGGTTTATATCGCACTCGAAAAAGTCAAATTAAACCTAAAACCACTGTTTACACGGCCATGTTGCTCATAATTTTAGGGTTCCTTAATAAGGCAAAGCAAGCCATACGACGAAGTCGAAGGATTTAACAGAAACCTAATGATAATATGTACTAAATATTAAAATGGTCTATTTCCTGATTTTATAACAATTTCTGGAGTCAACACAACAAAGAAAATAAATAACCCTTAATAGGGAATTGTTTAAGACACTTGTAGGACTTTTGAAGTGCTACTACTCTTTAATATGTCTTAGGTGAGATAAATCACACTTTTAAAATACTAGTTTCACAGAAGTCTAATGAAACACTTAGTATAGTCACTTCTAAGGTTGACTATACTTATAAAATGTATTTATAAGTATTAAGTAAGAATCAGACTTGTAAAAAGCGCTTATAATGCCACTACTCTTATGAATATTATATAACGTTTTCTTATATACGTCTATAAGAATATGTTACAAGTATGAATGCTCTTAAAATTTAAATAGACTTATAAAAGAGCACTATTAGAGTTCCCGCCTTAATCAGAACACATATAAATCTTATATGAAACCATAGCTCTTATAAGCGTTTGTTTGTAAGGGTATCAAGAGTTTCTGACTTAATCAGAACACGTATAAACCTTCTATGAAACCATCGCTCTTAAAGCTTTTGTTTGTAAGGGTATTTTGCTAGTTGGGATAATTCTATGTTAGGGGCGGCTGCTAGTCTAACCGGATGCCAGCGGAATACCAGCATTTGACATGGAGCGAATGCCTCTGACCTTCAGAATCACAACCCAGTTGGTAGGTACTGGGTAATACGATGCCCTTTGGATTGAGTGTCTGTCAGACTTTCGGGCCACTGACTACCTGTAACGACTGTACCTAAAATATCTACAAATGACGGCTGGGACCAACGGCTTAGGACCTTAAAGTGTCTACATATTTTGCCGCTTCAGATTACGTATATATGTAACTGCCTGGGGAACTAAACCATAATGTTTTTGCCTTTTGGAAAAGAAGGGACATCATATCGGCTTAATAAGGGCATTGAAACTCGGTATGTAATAGGTGGTCACACATCCATGGACCATCATATCCTGCAAAACAGCACAAACGATCAATAGGTAAAAAAATAAGGTAGGGAACCGCGCTGATGCCGCTAGGGTGGTCTGCGCAGCACAGCACCCAGTCCTAACCAATGTTCCACAGGGGTGGCCCTAGAACCGATCCCTGCGGAACACCGCACGACATCTCTCGCCGGTCCCATTCTTCGCTGCGACCGGGGTAGATGACGGCCCTGTCCGTTAGGTAGTCCGTTCTCCGCATCCCCTGTGGGCGATGATGACATTCACCGTAGAGCGCCCCTTGCGGAAACCAAACTGGTGTTCCGCAAGATCCGGTCCCATCTGCTCGGCGAGGCGGTTTGCAATGACTCTTTCAAAGAGCTTGCCCACCTCGTCGAGCAGTACTATGGGCCAGTATGCGGACGGAGAGTCCGCAGGGCTCCCGGGCTTCCGAATGAGGACCAGCTTCCCCGTCATCCAACGAAGGGAACTGGCCTCTCTCCAAGCATGGGCTTAGAAGCCCCTCCAGTCGAGGCCCGAGAGCCTCCGAGGCCAAGACCCAGGCTTTGCCAGGCAAGCCGTCGGGTCCCGGTGCAGTATTTTTGGCCTTGAGCCTGCCTACCGCCACTCTCAGGTCTACCTCAGTCACCTCCAGAACGTCTTCGTCGTCGTTCGGGTGGTCCGCTTCACCAATAGGGTACTTAACTACCTACCCAACTGCTCAATGCTCAACCTGTCAATTGTAACATAGACTAGCAATTAGGTAGTTAACAGTATCTATAAGTACCTACCTATCTACCAAGTTTATTTACCGAAGTTATTAACGGTTTAATTAATTAATTACTACTGCTCCATTATACAATAGTACAGGTAGTTCTGTAGGAACCCAATAAACTAAGATTTATGATTGACCTAATTTTCGCAATAGAAATAAATGTTTGAATTCCTTGAATATTAACGTGCCGTGTACTCCTGCTGCAGGTAATCCTTGTAATTTATTTGATTGAAGTGGAGGCACCAAGCCAATTTAAACGAACGAAACGGTTGAGTAACTTAACCAATTAACAAAGAGAAATCATACAAAGTTGTTTCAAACGTTTTGCATAATCAAATTGTTGAGATAACATAAATATTACGAAAATCGTAGTAGGTAGGTACTACCTATCTCGGATTCCTTACGGTTTTTTATTTCGCGTCTTTGATACTAATCAGAAAAAAAAAGTTTAAAAGTTTATTATTCAGTTGTAGGTTGTTAAATACCTACAACTGAATGAATAACAAACTTTTAAACTTTGGAAGACCTTCCAAAGTTTAAAAGTAACATTGTAAAATGTAAACCAAATAGCTTGTTCGACCGTACTTCGTCATATTTTTAGACTTGACAACTGAAAAGGGGAATGCACTGTACACCCACCTATCTGCCTGCCAAAAATATTATGATGTTAGTAGGACACTAGGACAGAAGACTAGATGTCTCACCGTGAATACAGGATCAGGCCGGCTGTTCTGTATTCGTTGGATCTCTTTCAATTCTTTCATGAGCCTGCGTGTACGCACGGCTGCAGCGCGCTCGCGCACCTCATTGGCTCCTCCTGCCTTCTTCTTGACGAGGTTCGTGGCCGACGGGCTGGCTGGCAGACTTGCAGCGGCCGCTTCTGCTGGACTTACGCCGTCTCTGAGAATTAAAATAATATTCATTTAAAAAAAAAGTAGGACACTGTTCTGGCAATGATCTATCGTTAAGCATGTTTATTTCACTTTTTGGCACAATACGGAAATACAATGTTAAATGGGCATCTAATTAGTGGGCCTTCAAACGTTTTTAGCTCATAGTAGGTAGGTACAGATTTCAATGAATGAACTTATTCGTCAACTAGTTCAAGAGATGTAATCTCTGAGAATTAAAATAATATATATTTTTTTTTAAAAGTAGGACACTGTTCTGGCAATGATCTATCGTTAAGCATGTTTATTTCACTTTTTGGCACAATACGGAAAAACAATGTTAAATGGGCATCTAATTAGTGGGCCTTCAAACGTTTTTAGCTCATAGTAGGTAGGTACAGATTTCAATGAATGAACTTATTCGTCAACTAGTTCAAGAGATGTAAAGATCTTAGATGTAGGACTTCGGGGTAGGTACTCTAAACAAGTCGTGATTGGATGGTCACGCACGAGTCCGCTCACGTGCGAACCTGCATCGTACACTTTTCAGTTTATTTTTAACATTGACCTTTAAGTATGCATTCCTATGTTTTCTTTAGATATTATTATTGAATTAAAGACATTGATATTATGATACTAGGATTCTGTCTCTGTATGTGTCACTGGTTATTATCAGTCCAATTTTTTATCATAATAAATAAATAACATTTAGGTAATGGTCGTTGAGCTATTTTAAGTACCTACTTATTGATTTTATTGAAGAAACTCGAGTTTACAGTCAAACAGGTTCTGTTAACAATTTGGCACACAGTTTCAGGGAGCTTGATTGTGAAACCCATAATATCATCATCTGCCTAGCCTTTTCCCAACTATTTTGGCGTCGGCTTCCAGTCTAACCGGATGCACCTGAATACCAGTATCGTACACTTTTAATCCCGCTCGTTCCTGTAGGATAATTTTGACCTCCACGCGGTAGAAACTGCGTCCAAAACTTAGTACTTAAATAATAATATAACTTTATATTGCCACATGTGGACATACATATATATATAAGTCTACATTGTAGAGTGTACAGCTAACAGCTAGAGCTACCTGGCCTATAGCTACCCGGTTTTTGGCAATAAATCTACAGCCTTGGGTAATGACCGCCACTCGGGGTGATAAATGTCATGTAAATTGCCAGCAATCGGAATGTCTTCATCGGAGCTAGTTGCAGTAGCCAACTCGTTCTGTGAGTGTTATGTTATAACGTCCATAAACACCTTGGATATCACATCCTGGGCAGACATTTCAGACAAAGAGCTTTGACAGATACAGTAGGGACATTGTCTTTAACATGCCTTCATTAACCCCATTGAAGCGGGCGGCATTGTTTATTTATTATTTAAATTCTTATTCTTTTCGCGTCTTTATTAGATGGATTGTTCTAAAAGTGATCAGGTTTTGATTTCGTAATTCGCTGCATGGCTGTTTGTGAATCATAACATGTTATTCCGGTTATTTCAGTCTCTGGAGTTAGCGTTCTGTAGTTTCTATCCACCCTCATGAGAAATAGACATGACTGTTTTTTTAGGGATTTCAATCGCAATCTTGTTGCTGCACGAGTAAGATTCAAAACCAATTATTTCTAATTTATGTTGGGAATCTGCACTTTTTGAACTCCTTCGTGGACCCACTCCTTTGTCTTTGACATGGGATTTCATCGTAGTGTCGCAACATAGGTACTTTAAAGACATTTTGATCGACGCTAAATCCACTAGCACTGTCTACAGAGTCCTAGGCGTAACGATATTAACTAGCCTTGCATTCTTACTCTTTTATTTAGCTTCCATCCCTTCCCAGGACTCCTGTCAAATATTCGTCGACTCTACTTTTTTAAATACCAATACTTCTTTTTACCGTAGATTTAAGCTAGATAGGATAAGAAGCGCATGACACATGAAGCAAAAGCAATCTCTAGGTTATTATTGCCCTTGGCAGAATACACCATTTAGGTACCCTTCGTGGTGTACAAAAAAAAATTGCTGCCCAGGGTTTAGAATTAGAATCATAGGCACATAGTGCAACTGTGCAAATTGTGCTAATGTGAATTCATGGCAACTGTTTGCGAGTCGATGTCTCTTACACACCGTTCTTCTTCTTCGTGTCGCTGCGACTGGTTATTTTGTTAGCCCAGAACTTTGCCACTTCCACTTTGTTTTGGGACTAAGGGGACAGGTTACGAGGTTGAGCATATTTGTCCACACCCACCCACTGCTGTTCCGTTGAGGTAGCCCTACTTAACGAGGTAGGTATAAGAATGCCTAAGTACATATGATTTAATTACCTTAACCAAGCACGAGCATAACACGGACCTTTATGTTTATCTAAAAACAACAAAGAGCTAGGGAATCATTCATGCAAATGCAAATCATTGAATGCCCTAGTTAGTTAGTATGCGAACCAGTAAGGTATTCTCGCTGCGAATACGCTCGTGTGTGGAATGCAACCTGCCTGCTATTCTCACAACGAGCGCTGTCAATGCGTCAAGTAATCAACATCATAGTGTATGTCCGAAACCGCGATGTAAAATGTGTAAGTAAATAAATGTTCATTTATTAATTTCAATAATACCTATGACATCAAAAGAAGACTGACATTTTCCTTATTTATTCCGTTCGTTATGTTTAGGTAGGTGCTGTGTCTAGCTAAACATAACGTCCTACATAAATAATGAAACCGCTGAAATGAAGAAGATTTATTATTTCTAAGAAGTAATCCTAATTTTTAAACAAAACGACGGAATATTTTGCTCTACTTGAAGTTTTTACTAATGAGCTCTTTTACTTCTTTTATGTTACGTGTTACGTAGATAGTCATTAGTCATTAGCCGGACGCTTGCAACCTACATAAAAACTTGCCAAAAAGGTTACCTACTTAGCCAAGACACGTCTCAGTTAATCATGTTTTTGTGTAAGTAACTAATTGAAAACAACAAAACAGCGAATGGTTATAATAGCTAAACTGGGGCGACCGCATACCATTGTTAGGTACTGATTTTGATTAATCACCGGGTTTTATGTAGGTACCTCATCGGTTAAGTATAATAAATGTAGGTACAATATACATTTATTGCACCAGTAAAAACGATTCAAATAATGCCTTTTGGTTTTGGATTGAATCCAATGAAGTGGCGAGGGTAAGACGCCTCAGACAGGTCAATGACTTCCAGGAGATTTATTCAAAGTATATACATAAGTATATACGTCTATACAACTGCACAGATTACGTAAACAACTTCAACCCAGCGATAAGCTGCAGTTTCGATCTAAAAATAATTTCTGCATTATTTATTAGAACCAACAAAAGTGTGTTATTAAATCAATTATTGACCAGGACCAGTTTATTTATCTGACCGGATACTTACATACACAATGTAGTTGAACAGTAAATGTAAATATGTAATTACTTTATTTAATACACCAAGCATGTATACATGCACCTAACACCTACTTACCTAAGTTTTATGTAAGAATTTGTTGAAGTTTTCTCTTTTCTATTGATATTTGTATTATTATGTTGTTCCAAAGATTATATCATCCAAAATTCTCCACAATCAATAATTAAATAGGTAATTAGGTACCTATTTAAGTAATGGGCACCATATATTTATGTAATATTCGCAAATTCACTTCTTTTCATGTTTTAAAACAAGTAAAACTGTTGTAGAGCCAGAGCTTTTTATTGGAATTTAAAGAGCTTCACTGAACTAAAGGTTGACGATGTAGTGTAGCTATGTTGACCTTGGACAAATATTTTTTATTAAGTATTCATATAAAATCGATAGAGCAGACAGCCAGTATAACAACATAAACGGCTCAGGGAAATTTTCTATAAACGGCGTATTTTTAGATTTGAAAGTGAAGTGGGCGCGCATGTCACCTAGTAGCACGTAGCTCCTGTTTGTCTTGTTCTACCGGAGTCTGTACTAGATAGTTGAAACCCTCACTGAGAATAACTAAGATTTACATGTACCACCTACCAGCTACTAGCTAGTAGTAGTATAGCAGTTCTTTTGGTAATAAACAGTTTGAAGGACTTGAAAAAGGCGTTTGACTTGGTCCCGAGATACGCATCACAACACAATAAAACATTGCCGAAGCTTTCGATGAAAAGTGTGCATGAGCACAACGTCAATTAATTACGTCATCAAGTAAAAAATCGAGAACCACATCTACAACCGGAACAAAGTTTTCAAAGGAGTTCACCAAGGAACTGTTTTAGGACCTTCTTGAATCGAAAATGTCTAAAATAGAGGTTATCTACAGTTTTATGGAGAGATCAGAGATGACTCTGTTTTCGCATTTTTCTAGAGATTTAAGATTCCTGAACAGTTCTTAAAAGGTATTCAGTAATATGAAAAAAATAAAACCGACTTCAAAAACACTAAAACGCAAAAAATAACATTACCTCTAGAAGTCGGTGACTTTTGTTTGTTTGATTCAGGTTTTTTTTTGCCATCGACTTCTAAAAGTAAAGTAATTTTTACGTTTACACAAACATTTCATGGTAATAGGCTTATCCCCAATCGAAATCTGGGTGTACTGTACACATCTGCGTACCCCCTCAGAGCATACAGGCGTGATGTTACGTCATGATGCCGTTGTATAAACAATAAACATCCAAGCGATTGCAGCAATGACGACAGATTTGCCGTCTATTTTTGAAGAGTTCCATTGTAGGTATATCTCCGAAGATCAGCATCAGATCTTCACCAAATTTAAATGGGACCACCATCTCAGCCCGCTCAGTTCATCTGTCATATTGCTGTCACTGAATCGACAAAATGACAGACGGTTTGTCGATTCTCTTTCGTGTCTTCGGTGGTCATGCTAAGCGGGCCACAATTGGGGGAGAAATCGATAAACACACATAAAAAATACAAACAGTCGAACATAGTAACCTCCTCCATTTTGAAGTCGGTTAAAAAAAGTTCAAAACACTGGTAATTGTGATATTTAAATTGTTAACTTCGGTGAACTCACCAGTGACAATCGTGGGATTGTTACGAACACTTGGGGAATTTGATACGCAGATGACGACGACCCAAAGCAAAACATATAGCAGCCACTGTGCAAGAACTCGTGTTACAAAATGTAAAGTTAAAACACCGTAATACTTATGAGGGAGATTTGGTACTCGAGATTATATAATTGCAGATGAATGAATGACCATTCTGTTATAAACACAGTAAAAGAATAGTTGATTAGTTGCAGTATTTGAATTTCAGCGCAATTAAGTTCACAGACCGTAGTTTGACATATGGGAAAAGAAGTGTGCGCAACGAGTAATCCAGCTGGATCATTTAAAAACGAGTGATTCCTGAACGAGGAGAGTGAGAGTGCACTGTTACAAAATATCAACACTTTTATATCATTTTATGCGTTCATATATACATACACAGTAGTTTATGTACCTTCATAGCATTAAGAACCTCTTGAATGTCAAATTCCATATAAAAACATACGTAGTACCAGGATGCTATGAGTCAATTTGATCGTCATCAGAAACATGTTATTGCCCATTTCCGCAGTTGTTTATATGTTATTTAATTCACCATTCGTTCAATCGAACGTAATTAGCAGATACCATAATTGGCTTGCATTAAGCGAATGTGAATAAAGACTTCTGCATTTTTGCACATCAATAGGCACTGGGTGTTATGCATTAATTAGTGGCAATTAAGGAAAATAATAATTACTTTTTTTTGCAGTTATCGGAGCGATTAATCTGCTGGTCGGTAGATAACGATTTGTTAGAGAAATTACTCATGCCAGACAGAGTTCATTAATCTAATGAACGGTACCCAGTATCGCAATAATGGCTAATAACAATACAAGTTATAACTCTTATAACCCAATACAAAATTCCATCCCACTACTGTGTTTACTAATAATCCATTATCAATATTGATTAAAGCTAAAAATAAAGGCCCTCATGATAATTGAACAAAATATTCAAAGGTTCGTGTTAAAAGTCATCGTCTGATAACTATGCATGTCCATATATTATATTTTGACCTAGTAGTATGTATGAGGCTTTCTATCTAATCAGATGACATGGCACGCATCTAATGGATCGCTAATGTTTAGTTTATGCTTCCATCACTGTTTATATATTGGTGTGTCATAATTAACAATGGCTGAATAAACAGCCGGTGCGTTGCGGTTGCGTGTGGCCTTTTGCTTGAGACTTCTTTGTTGCGATATTCGTATTCCGCATTGATACGTCAGTCATTGTAGCTGTAGCGTCGATAACGGGTACAATATGCACGCGGTGCCCGTGAGCTTCTGTACGTAAACAATGCCTTTGTTTGCCGGCCACTGGAGACGAAATATGACGTAGAATCTGATTCGCACATCCAAATGGTGGCCGCATAATTATCTATTGTACTGAAACTGGAATGTCAACTATTTGTCAGATTCTTATTATGTAACCGTTGAATTTGATGAGTTTTCCACCGTTCAGAGATACGTTACGTTATTGATCCCCATCTCGTCTAACCTATATTTACAAGTATAGAAATCGCATCAATGTTATGATGGGCAATATTATCGACCTTCGCCTCTACAGACCTTTCAAATATTTATCGAACAAGTGCAGCTTGCCAAGTTTATGCGGCATTGACGTGTGTTATATTTGTTTTAACATTTGGTCGTCGCTCAACCGTGTAGATTTATATGCCCAGTTAGTTAGTATGTGTTACTTACTAACGCTTGCGTGTTTCAAATTAATGCCTTGATCTTAAAACACTGTATAATTTATAGGAAACCTTATTTTTGTGGAGTACGAGTACGATCATTGTGCTCATGTCTATTCAAATGATTTGCAGCATACTCATCTGTAGCAGATTTTAAAATATTTACGGATTAATCTAGTGTAATGTTATTAAGAGTAGGTCAATGCATCGTCTCTAAAAATATACTTTGTTTAAAGCTTATTTGACCTGAATCTGTTTATCAGCATAAAAAAGGCCGGCTGAATGATTGGGAGCATTTGGTTTGTAACGTAGATAAACGAATTGAGTTTTGAACTTTTCGATTTATGCAGCATGTTCGTTATGATAGTTAGTAATACTTATTAGAGATTGAAGTAATTAATGATACTTGTTTTACAGACAAAAGCTCTCAATGAGTTGACTTTGTAGAGGAGTGTTTTGTTGTCCTAGAAATTAGTACTCGTGCACTCATTATTACCAATGGGTAATGATGAATTCTTCTCTATCAAGAAGCTTATCGCATCGTTAAATATTATAAGATTTTTTTTTGACATATTTTGTCCCACCTCTGGGTAATGGTCTAACCCTTTTAATAACCTTCCACACTTTTCTTTGCAAGGTTTTTTCTCCAGCCAGCATTCTCTCATAAACGCCTTGTAGGGCATTATCATAAGGTAGAGACGGTATGCTTTTCTAATTCATTTACGTTTATGGATGTGTTTATTTCTATGAAACGATGGAATTATTAACGTATTAAAAAAATAACAAGCGAAATCGGTGTATTACGAGCATTACAATTATCTACCCACATTCTAGCGCAGTGTTATCAAACGTTGTTTACAAATAATTAAGCTTGTTTGAGTATGATTATGCAAATGGAGAAGATAATGTTTTACTGAATGCATAAGCCTCAGCACATAACCTCGCTCCATGTGTGTTATTGTGTTTTTATTACCAATAATGTTTGTTATGAAATAACCGAAGAGTTTACCAATAAATGATTGAGAATGTTCGACAGACAGTCCCTCGTCGCTGATGGGCTCAGTGATTATGTGACTACGAGACCAGCCGTCACCCGTGTTATCAAACATCTACTTCAGACTGATGTTACAACAGCTCGCATCGTCCGTTGCCATTGGTGTCGCTGACTCATTTGCACATTGTGTGCTGTTTGTTGATGAAATTCTCCACTTTCGAACGTTCTATACGGAATTCGAATTTGAGTTCAACAGATACTAGGAACAATTTTAATGATGTGTTTTGTAAATGAATGATTAAAGTACCTGTGTCGCCGCAGCAGACCTCGTCGTGCTGGGGAGCCACTGGGCCCGGCGCCGTCATTGTCCAGCTTCTCGGGAGAGCGGAACAGCTTGCGAAAGGCGGCTGCCACCTTCTCCTTAGATCGGGACGTCATGTTTGCACTAATTTAACTGCACTTCCTTTATCTGCACTCAACTCTCCGAAACGATAATTTAACTTTCACACGATGTTTATTTTATTTCCGCACGTCTGACGCAACGTCTACACACCATGTCACGATAACGTCAAAATATTTTATTCGAATATGGAGTCCGCGGAGATGTATGCAGGCAGTAATAGTTCAAGTGTTCGGCATGTGTTACATCAGTGGAGGCGTCTCGCACGGCGAGGGTCCGTGATGTGCGGCGTCTGCTGCAACGCACGTGCGACTACGAAGCGAGAGCGGCGATGAAATCGAAACTTGGCAGTTGGCACGCTGGAGGAGGTCGGTTATCGCACCTCGGCGGATGCCTGGTGGAACGCGCGCATGTGTGTCACAGTGCGCCGCGAGTGCCGCATGTCCGCACACCGCACGACCGCCGGCCGACGCTGCACGCTCACAATAACCGTATCGGTATCGCCCAAGTCCGCCGCCCGTCCCTCGCCCAGCTGCGCCGGCGCAACAGGAACTTTTGTGGTTCCCAGAGTTCGCTGATCCAGCCCCACCTTTAATTCCTCAAAAGTCCGTCATCACTTTGTCTCGCCACTCACTGTAATAGGAAAAAACAAGTTGAATGACTCGTCAGCAAACTTAAACTATCAGCAAAATAAGTATTTGTGTTTCTATAAGACTAATTTAAATTAACCATTATTTCTGAGAAATCTGTGTAATTTATTGAAAACAAAAATTATACCATCGTTTTCATGTAAACACCACAATCAAATGTCATATTGTTCTACAAATAGGTATATGTTGGTACTCGTGATGGGTGACTACTGTATTATTTAAAAGTGTTAATATGTAACACTATCAAAAAATATATTGAATATGTTTTCAGTGAGGCATTTTACATGCAGGCAACCATGGCTCTACGTGATTTATCCTCCTTCCTAATTAATGTCACTTTGATCTCCACTGAACACTCAGCAGCTACTAAATCAATTAAGATGATCATCTCTTGTTTACAATTTGATCTTATTTAAGCTGGCATTAACTAATGGCCTATTCTCCTGCAGATTCCACGAGTATAAAAATAATAGCTTTCAATAAATCTGAAAGACCATTTATCTATATCGACCTGAAAACGCCTGAAATGTTTCATTTATCATTCGCTTATTTTATTACATATTGAAGGTAGATTTTTCTCATTATTTTTCGCTATCAGAGCGATATCAAATCGTGAAAAATATAATTTTCAATAGGTACACTTCCTCGAAAACGGGTTCTTATCGCACTACGATTTGGTTCAACATAATAATATTCAATGTATTTGACACGCGTGCGTTTTTTTTCATTTATCGCTACGTGTGACAATTTCCACAGATAATAGTACATTGTTCACCGAGAGGAGAAAGTGACCGATTACCGTCGAGGGTGTCGTTTGAAGCCCGAGCCGTAGGCGAGGGCATAGTGCTTTATACTACACCTACGAGGAAAATAAAAAACGAAATCTTTACTAATTGAAATTTATATTGAAATTGTTGCAGTCAGTGAAGCTTAATGTAACACTTAACACTTTTTCCATTAATGTTCTTTTTTCAAATTGTTTATCCTGCCGCCGCAGGGTCTCACTGCCAGCCCGACACCATCCAACACACAGCTAGTGGCCAGTGTCATTTTGCGAACTTGGAGATAAAAACTCACTGTAAAAACTATGGATTTTCATACACTTTTCTCTCCCGCTCAGATGCGTTTTCTCCCCGCATATTTGTTCGATATGCAATGACGTACTTTCTACCGTAAATTTGATAAAGTATCAAGGTACTTTCCAAGCAGGTGTAGTATAAATATACTTTATACTACACCTGCTTGGAAAGTACAGTAAATTTGGTAAAGTATCAAGGTACTTTCCAAGCAGGTGTAGTATAAATATACTTTCCTCCCTTTCTCCTCGCCTACGGCTCGGGCTTCAAACGACACCCTCGACGGTAATCGGTCACTTTCTCCTCTCGGTGAACAATGTACTATTTCACTTCTCATGCTCTGAAAGTGCTTGTTTGTGCAGGATATAGGCTGCACAAAATCGAATTTTGTGCACAAGGGCATTAACGTATCTACTCATAACTGTATCTATGAAAATGAGCCATACAGCCAAACGCAATAAGAAGTTCATAGATAGAAATTGTTATTTTATAATATTTACTTTAATTTATGTGGGGATGACAGATTGAGTGAGAGCGATGATGTGTGAGAGAGAAAGAGTAGGGAGAGTGTAGATTTTGACGGAAGACGTAGACGTTAAGATTTTTGTAAAGAATAAATAAATTAAAATAAAATAGTTTAAGTGGTTTTTAAAGTGTTTGATTTCCCACATTTTCACGCCCACAAAAGTGGAATACTGGGAAATCATTAAAAGACGGGCTAACAAGTTGAAAACTGGAAAAAAAATTGACGACGTGTCGACGACGACGTAAAAAATTTTCAGTTTTGAAGGCGGCCATTTTTGGTCATCAGACGCAACGGGTTTGAATTATAGTCACCCAGAAGACGAAATGGCGAAGGCTGGGACAAGCGAAAACCCTACCATGCAAGGGTATTTTGCTGATGATATGGTGAAAAATTCAGCGGCCAGGATAAAACATACACGGTATCGAAATGGATCCAAGAAATAGATGACAACTCGGAGATTTTTATGTGGACGCCGTTACAGCAGCTCATTATAGCTCGTAGATCCCTGGTGGGAACAGCAGCTTTATGGCTCCAGTCTGAGCGCCCGTTTAGATCATGGGATGAGCTGAAGGTAGCGATCGCCAAGGAGTTTCCTGATGTATTAGACCAGAAGACAGCCCACGAAGTAATGTCCAGCAGAAAGAAACAGAATGATGAAAGCTGTATGGACTACTTGTTAGTAATGCGTGAGCTAGGAAAAAGGGGAAAGATGCCAGATTATGTCGCTATAAAATACATCGTAGAAGGAATCCAAGACGAAGAAATTCATAAAATAATGTTGTATGGAGTTACCACGTATCCCGATTTAAAAGAAAAAATGAAAATTTACGAAACTCTGAAAGAAAAAGTGAAAGAATCGAAGATGCGACGAAGTCAGACGAAATATAGCGATGTGGTACAAAAAAACGTGTTCAGGTGCTTCAGTTGCGGGGAAAAAAGTCATCAGTCCAAAGAATGCCCAAATAAACATCTCGGGCTGAAATGTTTTAAATGCAATAGTTTTGGCCATATTGCGCCAAGCTGCAAAAAGGCGGAAGTACACGAGCAGGCACCGAGCAATTTCCGAAGCGGCGGTGACCAAGCAGGTGCGACT
The DNA here is from genome assembly GCA_905147715.2 of Xestia xanthographa. NCBI lineage: Eukaryota > Metazoa > Arthropoda > Insecta > Lepidoptera > Noctuidae > Xestia > Xestia xanthographa. Next base: position 10,661,729 of record LR990655.1, read on the forward strand.
TTTACAAGACGTCAGCAGCAGCACCCGACCCGGCAAGTTGTTGGTGAAAAACCATCAGGTGGCGTGAGTGCCTTGAGCGACACGAAAAGCACGATGTTCAACAAGGAGGCCGACAACGTTAATTTTAAGTCCGCGGGCGGCAGCACTGAGTTGTCAACTGCGAATGAAAAAGGTTTCAGCAGTGATTTGTCAACCACGAATAAAAAAGAATATGACGTTTTGTTTGACAAGGACAACGATGTAAACAAAGATATATTGATGAAAAATTCCTGTAAAACTGTGAAAATTTTTGATAAGGCGGTGATTGCATTGATCGACACCGGCAGCGACGTTAACTTGATTTCTGAAGAATTTTACACAATGATTGGATCACCAAAAAGTGAAGATAATTTTCTTTCGTTATTTGGTTTTGGACATATACAAGTGTGTTCTATGGGGAAAATTAGAGTTCCTGTTGTTATAGATGGACAAAGCTATAGTGATGTGTGTTTCCATGTGGTATCTAATGACTCTATGTCGTATGCGATAATAATAGGACATGAGTTTTTAAAAGATGTAACATTGTTTATGAAGGAAGGAAACATAATGTTTTTGCCGTCGAATGAGAATTGGTTGCGTAAACTTTCTTGGTATTTTACAGACGTTCCGTACGTTATTGGAGTTGAAGTTAGTAAACATGTTCAGCAGCAGGTAAAGCATCTTGTCGAGGGATATCAGCCGATGAAGACGAAAGACGCCCCGGTAAGGTTGCATATTATCTTGAAAGACGACATCCCGGTAGCTCAGCGGCCATGCCGTTTAGCTATCAGTGAACAAGAAGAGGTTGAAAGACAGGTTGAACAGTGGCTAAAAGAAGGAATAGTGCGGGTGAGTTGGTCAGAGTATGCTAGTCCGTTAGTTTTGGTTCGGAAGAAGGATGGAGCTATCCGGATCTGTGTGGACTACCGATTAATCAACAAGAAGATGTTAAAGGATGAATATCCTTTACCGATTATTGACGACCACATTGATAGACTTGCAGAAGCTAAGATTTTTTGTAAGATTGATTTAAAAAATGCGTATTTTCATTTGCCAGTACATGAAGACTCGATTAAGTACACTGCTTTTGTCACGCATAATGGACAATATGAGTTTTTAAAGGCACCATTTGGTTTGACGGTCTGCCCTAAAGTATTTACAAGATTTATAACGACTATTTTCCATGAATTGATTTGTAGACGTATTGTATTGATTTTTATAGACGATTTACTAATCACAGCTCAGAATGAGCTAGAAGCTGTAGAAAGATTGAAAGAGGTGTTAGACGTTGCGTCACAATACGGGTTGGATATCAACTGGAGGAAATCACAACTTGTGGTAAGACGAGTGGAGTATTTAGACCACATTATAGAGGATGGTCAAGTAAAACCTTCACCTGAGAAGACTGATGCTGTTAAAAGTAGGTTCCTAGAACCTAAGAACACTAAGCAACTGCAATGTTTCATTGGTCTGACGTCATATTTTCGTAAGTATATACAAAATTTTTCACTGATTGCGAAGCCGTTGACCGATCTACTACAAAAAGATTATTACATTAAGAGTATATACAAAAGAGTTGAAGATTACACAAAAAGATTACTAACAAAATTGTACACGCGCAAGGTGTACCAACCTAGAGGCGCGCAGCGGAGAAACGCCAGCGCCTTCAAACAACGTCCGTTTCCGGCCGGCGCATCGCGCAGGACGAGCACGCAGCGGGAGACGTGCGGGGGAACGAGACGCAGGGAGCCGCGCGGCGCGGGCGACCGCCGCCGCCGGCCACTATATAAACAGCGAGCGCTCACGCTCGCGCATTCGGAACGACTAGCCACCGGGTAGCACACACGTGAAAACTGTTGTATTTAGCCCCGCTCGGCCATTCTGCATAACTTTGTAATTATTATAATAATTATAATATTTCAACAAAGAAAGTCTTCCGTTTCAATCATCTCCCGCACATTTGGCGACCGTGTGCAACAAGAATCTGCAACAACTACCAGAAGAAAGAAAAAACCGCGGCTCGGGGTGGCGTGCTGGATTCTTTGAACCGGCCACGTTCTTCGTGAAAAAACTGCCGGCGCCGCCGCTGCTCACCGGGCATCGCAACCACGTGCATCAGGCGAAATTGCTGGGAACACGAGGAGGCTACACGACTACGGCTGTCGAAGATCTACCTGTACAGCGGGCATCGCGTCAGGTGGTCGTCAGTCCGAGGGAAGTGAGCTCGTTCCTATTTTTTTCCGTCCCCAATTTCCGCCGCTTTTGTTTGTGTGTTTAGAGTATAATACTGCATCCTCAAGGTTAAGGGCAGCTAATAACTAACACAATTGCATTGTGGTAAATTAAAATTCTCTGGGTTGTGTGTCAAAATACTTTAGTCGTAATTCCTAACTAGTATTGGGACTTGGAGTGTTTAAGGTGACCATACAATTATAGGTCCCGCATGCCCGCATGGGTTATATTATATTCGTGCCACTGCATTCGCTGTGTAGGCACTTAACTCTCAGTTTAATAATCTAGTGTTTATATTCCGGTACTAAATTCCCCTATTCCGTGTTTCGTGCACCAATAACAAAGCTTATAGCCTTGCACTGCATCCGTGCTTCAAATAGATTTGCCGAACAATTCCAGGAAATCGGCGGGCTGCGTCTGCGCGCTGCCTCCCATCGACCGCGTGGCTACTAGGCTAGGGCTCCGCGGCGCGGCGTCGGCGCGGTCGTAGAATAGCAGAGCGGCCATCTTGTGGTGCCTGTGCGGCGTGCCTGCCGTTTCAACGCGTGGCTGCGAGCTGCGACTGGAGTGACGCCTAACCGGGCGTTTGGTTTGATGCACATTTATTTTACTTATTTCATTGTTTGTGCTCGGTTAGTGTAGTTTATTTAGTGCAATCATGGACAAGGATGCGTGCAAGTTTAGTGAACTAATTAGGAAACGCGGTAATATCAGAGGGCGATTAACTAAATTAAATGATTATGTACAGGAAATGAAAAACCTAGAATCTTCTCTAAGTACTATAAATTTAAAAGAGTTAGGTAGACGGTTAGAAAATTGCCAAGAATTATTTAGACAATTTAATGATATTCAAACATTAATTGAAGACACTTGTGAGGATTGTGCCACCGAGGAACAACTCACATTAAGAGAGTCCATTGAGTCAAAATTTATTTCTGTTATGTCAATCATAGAGGATATTATAGAAAATAGGTCTGACAAAGAAAAGTTTGGTGATGCATGCAGTAATAAAAGCTCCCATTCAAACTGTCAACAAAATGGCTTACAGTCAATTAAATTGCCTACAATTAAATTACCTACATTTAATGGATCCTATTTAAAATGGCTAGAGTTTAGAGATACCTTTCATTCTTTAATACACAGTAATGAGTCAATACCAAATATAAATAAATTCCACTATTTGAGATCTTCACTAGAGGGTGGTGCTATTGAGGTTATTAGATCCTTAGAGTTTACCTCTGAAAATTATAGTGTTGCATGGCAATTACTCAATGATAGGTACAATAATAAAAAACTCTTGGTAAATAATCACTTAAAGGCTCTATGTAGCATTGGTAATGTAAATAAAGACTCTGTTAAAGAATTGAGAAATCTCATAGATATTATTTCTAAAAACTTAAGAGCTCTTAACAATTTAGGTCTAGTGACTGGCCAGTGGGATCCTCTATTAATATTTATTATAACTGGGAAGTTGGATACCAGTACGTGTGTAAAGTGGGAAGAGTACAAGAATAGTTTACCTGACTTACCAACACTTAATGATTTTTTTAACTTTATTCGTAGTCGTGCTGATGTATTAGAAACAACATCAGTCACATCACAACAATGTGACAAAGGAAACAATAATGATAAATATAGTCAAAATAAACAACTAGTTAAATCTAATTCCTTTGTCTCTTCAGTTGAAAATTTAAGTGAACTTTTATGTTTAATTTGTAGCGAGCAGGGTCATCGAATCTACAAATGTCTCAAATTCAATAATATGAATGTTCAAGATAGGCTTAAGGAAGCTAATAAATTAAAGTTATGTTTAAATTGTTTGCGTGAGGGTCACAACTCGTTTCATTGTCGTTTGAAGAGTTTATGTAAATTTTGTAAACACAAACATAATAGTTTAGTGCATGTAAACAAAACTAAGAGCAACAGCAGTTCTGAAAAGGAACAAACTACTGCTGCACCTTCTACGTCAACTCAACAACAACCGGTATCACTGTCTGCTGTATCTATCAGCCAGGTTTTATTGTGTACTGCTGTTGTAGAAGTAGTTAATGTATTTAATAATCAAACTTACTTTGTAAGAGTTCTGTTAGATACATGCTCTCAATCTTCTTTTGTGACAGAAAACCTGAAAGAAAAGTTAGGACTGTCCACTAAAATAATTGAACCGTTACGGATTTCAGGTATTAACAATGTTTCTTTTAATATATCCGAGCGCTGCAATATAATAATAAAATCAAGATTAAATTCATTTAATGTAAAAATAAATTGTCTGATAGTACCACAGATTACAGGTACATTACCGAGTGCACCTGTTAATATTCAGGAACTTAATTTACCAGAAAATATCAAGCTTGCAGACCCAAAGTTCAATAATCCCTCTAATATTGATATGTTATTAGGGGCGGATGTTTTTTGGAACATTGTAGGGACTAAGCGTATTTCTCTGGGTGTAGGTAAACCTGTTCTACAAAATTCACAATTTGGATGGTTAGTCAGTGGACGTTTAGGAGAATGTAGCCTTAGTAGTCACTTGACATGTAATTTCACAAAAGAAATCCACAGTGATCTTAAAAAGTTTTGGGAAATAGAAGAAATTAATTTTGTTGATAGTACTTCACCCCAAGACAAATTATGTGAAGTACATTTTTTAGAAAATATGAAACGTCTTCCCAATGGTCGATTTTCTGTTAAAATGCCATTCAAGGAGATTCCTGAACAGGCACTAGGCGATTCTTTTCACTTAGCAAGGAAGCGTTTCCTTAATTTAGAGAAAAAATTAAACAATAATAATCAGCTCAAACAAAATTACACTGCTTTTATTGAAGAATATAAGAACTTAGGTCATTTAAAGGAAATTAAACATCCTTCATTCGGATATTATTTACCACATCATGCAGTATTAAGAGAGCAAAGTGAAACAACTAAGTTACGTGTTGTTTTTGATGCCTCTGCGAAAACTTCGTCAGGGAAATCATTAAATGATATTCAGTATATTGGTCCAGTCTTACAAGATGACTTATTCTCCATTTTATTAAGATTTAGAACCTATAGGTACGTTTTAACAGGGGACATACAAAAAATGTACAGGCAAATAGAAATTGATCCTTCTCAGAGACACCTACAAATTATTTTATGGAGAGATGATTGCTCTCAGCCTATAAAGGTCTTGCAGTTAAACACTGTCACCTATGGGACAGCATCTGCACCTTTCTTGAGCACCAGGTGTCTTTTTCAATTAGCTCATGAATGTGATAATCCATTAATTTCAAATATTTTAAAACATGATATCTACATGGACGATTTAAATACAGGATGTCAATCAGAAAAGGAAATCAAACAAATATTTGATGACGTCACTAAAATCTTATCTTCAGCCTGTTTCCCTCTTCATAAAATACGCACAAACTGTCCCCAGGCATTGCAAACAGAGACTACTTCGCAATCTCTTGATCTTAGTAAATATTCCACAGTTTTAGGATTAAACTGGTCTCCGTCACCAGATACTTTACATTTTACTGTAGATATGGATAGCAGTAGGAAACTTACCAAACGGGTTATCATATCATTAACTTGCAAAATATTCGATCCATTAGGGCTGCTATGTGCATGTATAATTAAAGCTAAAATTATTTTACAACAATTGTGGAATGAAAAGTTAGGCTGGGATGATCCTGTGCCACCCCACATTGAAAGAAAGTGGGTAAAAATAGCAGAAAATATTAATAATCTGTCAAAAATTAGTTTGCCTAGGTATGTACTATGTGATATTCCTATAACTGTTGAACTACATTGTTTTGTAGATGCTTCCCAGGAAGCGTACGGAGCTTGTGTCTATCTACGGTCTATTAGTAAAGACAATATTGTACATGTTAAGTTATTGTGTGCGAAGGCTAGGGTTGCACCGCTGAAGGCTTTGACCATACCTCGCCTTGAATTGTGCGGCGCATTACTTGGTGCTAGGTTGTCCACAAAGGTAATCCAGTCCATTAGATATCATAAGATAACACAAAAGGTTATATGGACCGACTCAACTGTAGTACTGGGCTGGATAAATTCGCAACCAAATCTTTTAAAAGCATTTGTAGCCAATCGAGTTATTGAAATTAATGAGTTGACACAGGGTTTTACTTGGCGGCATGTTCCCACTCACCTTAACCCTGCAGATCTTGCTTCTAGAGGTGTTGATCCTCAGCGTCTGCAGGTTGAACCCTTGTGGTGGGAAGGACCCTCCTTCTTAAAGGAGGGATCAACTGCTTGGCCACAGCAACCACATAAGTCCGTGGACTTACCTGAACTAAAGGTTCATGTACAAACAAATTCTCATGATGACAGTCATAACTCTATCATCAATTTTAATAATTATTCTAAGTTTAATCATTTAAGTCGCGTGTTAGCTTATGTATTGCGGTTTTTACATAATGGTAGGAACAAAACTAAATTATATGGTCCACTACAAACTAAAGAAATAAATAAATCACATACTTTTCAATTTAAATTATGTCAACTCGAATCATTTCATACGGAATTAGTATCTATAAATAAAGGTCTAGGAATACCTAAAAATTCTAAATTATTCAATTTAAATCCTTTTCTAGACTCGGAAGGTCTATTAAGAGTAGGAGGTCGTCTTGACAATTCAAGCTTTGATTACAATAAAAAACATCCTATCATATTAGATTGTAAACATAGACTTACCCTTTTATTAATGCAAAGTGAACATCATCGTTTATTTCATGCAGGTCCACAATTATTATTAGCTTCTGTAAGAGAAAGGTACTGGCCTGTAGGTGGGAGGGCGTTAGCACGCAAAGTAAATAAACAGTGCATTGTATGCACTAGATTTCGTGGTAAGACTATACAGCCTATAATGGGCAACCTACCATCAGCTAGGATGCGGCCTACTTTCCCTTTCCACTCGACTGGTACCGACTTCGCAGGACCGTTTCAAATCTCTAGTAAAAAGGGAAGAGGTAATCGAATAAGTAAATGTTACCTCTGTCTATTTGTTTGTTTAAGTACCAGAGCTGTGCACCTAGAGCTGGTGAGTGACCTCACTACATCAGCATTTATTTTATGTTTGCGACGATTTGTGTCGCGCAGAGGTAAGCCCTATGAGATTTGGTGCGACAATGGCACAAACTTCGTGGTGGCAAACAATGAACTAGGTAAGGTGCTACGCTCCAGTCGTGACTCAGTCATTGACTATACGGCCAACGAAGGCATTTTATTTAAATTTAGTCCAGCTTATTCACCGCACTTTGGTGGGCTCTGGGAGGCAGGCGTAAAGGCAGCTAAATATCATTTAAAAAGAACGGCAGCTAATGTGTCTCTTACTTTTGAGGAGTTGTCAACTCTATTCACACAAATAGAGGCAATCCTAAATTCTCGCCCTCTCTCCCCTTTATCTTCTGACCCCTTTGATTTAAACCCTTTGACCCCCGGGCACTTCCTAATCGGACGGCCACTGACGTCGGTGCCCTCTTTTCAGGCTGAAGACTCCAGACCGAAGTACAACCTCATCTGCAAGCTACGCCTCGAGTTCTGGAAGAGATGGTCTCAAGAGTTCATAGCAGAACTCCAGCAGCGATCTAAATGGAAAATTGGGTCTACCGGGCCAAGGGTTGGAGAGATGGTATTAATAAAGGACCAGAATCTGCCTCCGCAACGCTGGCGGCTAGGCCGCATTACACGTCTCCACACGGGCGCAGACAACACTTGCCGGGTGGTAGATATCTACACATCCAAAGGAACAGTCCGCAGAGCTATCCACTACATCGTCAGGCTGCCGGGTGAAGAAGAACCTGAGGAACCTGTTGAAAGCTAACTCTTTCAAGGCTGGGAAGATGTACACGCGCAAGGTGTACCAACCTAGAGGCGCGCAGCGGAGAAACGCCAGCGCCTTCAAACAACGTCCGTTTCCGGCCGGCGCATCGCGCAGGACGAGCACGCAGCGGGAGACGTGCGGGGGAACGAGACGCAGGGAGCCGCGCGGCGCGGGCGACCGCCGCCGCCGGCCACTATATAAACAGCGAGCGCTCACGCTCGCGCATTCGGAACGACTAGCCACCGGGTAGCACACACGTGAAAACTGTTGTATTTAGCCCCGCTCGGCCATTCTGCATAACTTTGTAATTATTATAATAATTATAATATTTCAACAAAGAAAGTCTTCCGTTTCAATCATCTCCCGCACAAAATTGTGTATTGAACAACCAGGTAATTTTTACAAACATGTTGGTCGTTTGCAACAAGCGCTGAACAGCACTTATCAGAGAAGTGTCAATGCTGCTCCTTATGAGTTACTCATTGGCACAAGGATGAGACGGCAAGCAGATCCTGAGATTTTAGATTTAATTCAACAAGAGAATCAACACATTTTTATGAATTATCGAGAAGAACTGCCTAAGAAGGCGAAAGAACAGATTTTAAAACTGCAAAACGAGAATAGACGTGTTTTTAATAAAGCAAGGAAGAAAAGCCGAGTCTATAAAGTTGGAGATGTTGTGGCTATACGACGTACGCAATTTGGAGTAGGCATGAAGCTCAGACTAAAGTACCTAGGTCCTTATCGGGTCACCAAAGTGAAGGGTGCCGATAGATACGATTTAAAGCTGGATTCTGAAACCGAAGGGCCAAATAAGACGAGCAGTGCGGCGGATTCCATGAAGCCATGGCCTAGTGTGCAGGAAAATGATGCTGCAGATGATTGATGATAGATTTAGGAGTCAATTTTATTTTATTTTCAGTTCAGACGGTAAAACACTATGTTTTTTAATTCCTGAATGTTAGGATTTGTTTTTGTTTATGTTACAGTTATTTATGATTTAATGTTGTGTTGTGTTAAGTGTTGTAAGTAACAATGTAAGATGTTTATTGTTTTCGATTTTATTTTTTGTTTACAGCTTATTAGGTGTTTTAAAGATTTCTTATTTGTATTAGTCTAGGGTCAGACTAATTGCAGGACGGCCGAATGTGGGGATGACAGATTGAGTGAGAGCGATGATGTGTGAGAGAGAAAGAGTAGGGAGAGTGTAGATTTTGACGGAAGACGTAGACGTTAAGATTTTTGTAAAGAATAAATAAATTAAAATAAAATAGTTTAAGTGGTTTTTAAAGTGTTTGATTTCCCACATTTATTTGCCCTATGGGTATTTTAAGACATAAAAAATTAAATTCATGTACAGCTACGGTAGGTTCTTTAATTAATGTGAGAAAATTATTATTACAAAATTAATTCAATAGTAGGCTGTATAGGTCTGCAGCCCAAGCCTAATTTCAATGTCTAAGATTTCAAAAAAATAAAACGGCTGGAAACAGCTTTTGTTTTTTCGTGCGTTTATTAATTTATTCAATTTATACTACTGCATACTGTTTTATTTCCTCGCAATCGAAGTGAAAAGCAGAGTTTATAACTCGTCCACAAAACCATTTATCCTCGACATTACTATCAGATCTATTCTAAAAGTCTCGGATAATAATGGTTCGTTTTGTGCACTTGTTGTAAAATCTACTATTTCGTTACCTATATTATTTAATTTCTTCGAAAGTGTATTGAAAAACGTCGTTTGATATTCGTGGGCATTTGTGATTGCAGTTCTCGGCTCAATAACGCCTAGAATGCAAAGACAAAGTTTCCCCACAATAATTATATTAAAAATGCCAAGTACTTATATCTAAACTGGTAGTTCATACTTGCGTACACATACTTGTAGGTAAGATTATAATCATACTATTCTATTTATTCCCTATGTGTAAATACATATAATTATATTTGTATATATATACATATTCATAAAATACTAATTATGCAATAAATCTATACATACTTAAATATTATACACACACACACACACATAACATGCACATACACACCGTCACCAATGTTCGTACTATGTCCACGTTGACAACCACTCTTTATGATGTGATGGGGGGCCTGGAGTTCTAAAATACAGGCCTAGGCTTAGTTTAGACTCCAGATCTTCCACAAATTACAACTTTCTGCCAAACTATGTGTCAACCTATAAACAATGTAACTTGTGGAGATGAATAAACGTTTTTATTATTATTATTATTATAACTAGGTAATTACCTCGTATACCTGAATGTGGATGATAGGTTATGAAGTAATGACATGTAGGTATTAATATAATGATTAGTAGGTACGTGGAATAATTTAGAGAGTAGCCTTTTAGGTATATTATTAACTGGTATTTCTAGACTGTGGTGTCCTCACGTTGACCTTGGCCGTGGCTGAGGACATCCAATAACTGGCGGCTGCGAAGCCTACTCGTTATTGGCAAGTTGCCCGATATGATTATGTCCCTCAGGACTAAAAGGCTCATTGTGGAGGCGGGCTATTAAATTCACCCGATCAATACACGCTCAAAATACATGACGGTTTTAGGACATCGCTGATTTATAGATAGAACATGATTGAGGTCCTCTCATTTTCGCAACTAAACTGACAAATCTAAATTTTACTGTAAGTAATGGATTATTCTTCGAATTTCGTTTGTGCTAATCGCACGACCAATGTTAGCTTTTTTCCGAGTAAAACATAATTAATTCTAAAGCTCTTTTTCAAAAGTTCCATCCGTAACGGCAGAGTCTGTGCATAATGGAAACCACTCGGCTATGTCAATTAGATTATGTTTCTAGTCTTTGAACTCGCACCATAATTAGATCTTATCATCGCTTTGTCATTTGCTACCCACTTTACCAGAGAGGTCTATTCTAAGAATGTTTTATTCCTGAGTCATGAGTACTCGAATCAAGAAATAATTAGCAAGAAAAAACAATTATTCAGTCATTTTGAAATGTTCTTAGGGTTCCGTACAAAAAAAAAATCGGAGCAGTCTTTGGGGACTGCCGATGTGCCGATAGAAGTGAAAACAAAAAGTACACAGGCCCCGCCCCAGTCGTAGCACTGGTAATGCCCCGCGCATGCCTATGTGGTACTACGCCGTAGCGGATGCTACGAGTGCTACGAACGGCTACGAAGCGTGACCGCACGTGACGTTACGTGACGATGACTTCAATGTTTTTCCTTCACCCAAAAAGTGCTCAACGCGCCTAAAGAAGTTTTCACTTCAAAAAACGGAACCCTTATAGGATCACTCGCGCGTCTGTCTGTCTGTCCGTCCGTCTGTCACAGCCAATTTGCTCCGAATCTACTGGATCAAATCAGGTGAAATTTGGTAGGATGGTGTAATCCTATGACCCAAACATAGATAATTGCAAAGTAAATAAATAAGGTTGACTGGTAGAGAATGCCATGTGGCATTAAGTCCGCCTATGTACCACTATTGTACATAAAGTTTAAATAAATAAATAAAAATAAATATATTTTTTTTAAAATAAGGGTATTTTCGGGAGACAAATTAGGAAATTTAAAAAAAAAGTTTTGCAAACCTTACTGTATCTTATATCAAATGAAAGGTCTCGTTATGAGGATCTCAAATGTAGATTACAGGAAAACCTAATTGAAAATAAAGTGGTAAATTAAATATAAGACTGGAAATACTGGAATCGTCGGGAACCCTCTCCACGCGAGTTCAACTTGCACTTGGCAGGTTTTTTTTTTATACTATGTTTTGGTGCAATTAGTCGCAATAACTAGAATAGAGCTAAAAAGCCCAAAACGCCCAAAAAAAGCCCAAAAAGTCTGACAACCAGTCTTACCAAGGGGTACCTATCGTATTACCCAGTACTAACTGGGTTGTGGAGGTCAGATAGGCAGTCGCTCCATGTAAAGTACTGGTATCCAGCTGCATCCGGTTAGACTGGAAGCCGACCCCAACATAGTTGGGAAAAGGCTAGGCAGAAGATGAACTAGAATAGAACTGGCAAATACCTATGTCCTCATTTGAGGATTAATGATTCAATGTTGTTATTCTAGCTGGCTGATAATATAGGTAGGTCCAACGGAAGAAAATATTGAAACCTGATTAGTTAAAAAACTCATTAGTTAGCTTACCATTTTAAATCGTAGCCATACGTAACTAGAGTCTTGCAGATCAACTGATATTTTGCACGTGTTCCCAAGAAACCGCATTCTTGTACAAGGTACTTGTTATTCTACTCTGTCTGACGGCTACCTAGCTGTGTATGCAGACTGAAATGAGTGGAGCTGGGTTTGTTTGCCAGTCAGGTAGGTAGACTACAAGTACCTATTTCATTTATTGAAAACGATGAAACGTGTTCAGATGACCGACTCAATCCTTGGTATTATTAATATCGTTAATTCGTACGTAACCCTTGCTTGAAGCCCTACCGGTTTATTTTTGATCCGGTCAGAAACTCGATGGGGCAGTTCTTAAAGATTCGGTAAGCTTTCTAGTGCTGTTTTAGTTACCTTACCAAAAACAAACTATACTGCTTCCCTTAGACATGAAACTTCAATTGAATAGGTACCTACTACGAGCTATCATGGCATGGCTCATGTGACCGCTTGTGATTGTACTTTTCGTTTTGTTAAAAGCTCTTAAAGCTTTGTATGCCTACTTAAACTTACATATTTTGGAAACACAAAAGTAACTTCGATTGAAATAACATCTAACGTGGGGGCAGGTAGTAAATACAACCTGCACAGGTAAGTTCTCAAACTGGTATTTTTGTTTAATTGACTCCAATTAATTTTTGACGGCAAAAATAATTACGTAAGTACCTAATGATAAAACAAAAACATGCAATGAATGCGGTAGCGAAATAAAAAACTTGTAACCGAAGCAGTTTGATGTTGGCGCTATAAACCTATTTGATAATGGTATGTAAGAGATATGTCTATAAATTAAAGAAAGCATGGCTAGACTTTCAATATCATAATGACAAACTTATACATGTGCGAGATTATTGATTTTTTTGGAATTATTAATGCATTAATTGTATTTTTTAAGTCAACTTCCGATTTATAAAAAGTAGTGTATTGACTTTTCGTTACGCGCCGCTCCCCCACTTACCGACCGAGTCGAGTATAAAACAGGGTGCGCGGCGCTCGACAGATCAGAAGTTGTCTAGTAGCAGACACGGTACGAAGGTGCTCTGAACTGTCAGGTAACGTTGAGTTTATTATTACTTTATATTGTTACTATGCTCATTGCTATGTTGATGTGATAATTAATTACTTATTTACTGAACCGTTATATAAATTGTGTATTTGCTGTATTGCTTCCTATTTTCATGCTATTATGTATTATGGAGTAAAATAACAATGTACCTACTTCCTTATGTAAAATATATCGATTTGATTTATTCAACTATTTTTTTCGTATTATTTCCACTACATCTCCCACATCAGAAGTGGGATTACGAATATAACAGAACTACGCCTATGAATGTTTTGATTTCAGGAACTTCAAAATGAACGCGGAAGATTCTACCACGGGTCAGGCTGAGCGGTCGCAAGCTACGTCAGGGTCTGCGCCAGCATATCAAGACCAGCATGCTGGTAGACAGCCATCACCGATCCTGAGTCAAAGAGCGTCGCATCAACGTACTGGCCGTTTTGCAGACGTCAACGGCAGAAACACTGCGTCCTCGTCATCTACGCGCGATGCAGTTTCCGGTGGTTCCACGGCCACATCCGACAGCCGCGAATCAAGGACAGTAGAGTTTGTACCTCTCAATTTTATGCAAACTATGATGCAGGAAATGATGACTCAGTTAATAAACACTACCGCTCAAGCTTTTAACCCACCAAATGTGCGGCCTACTCCACGAATGCGAAGTCTTGAGAATATTTATGTCCCTGCTTTTAATCCCGACGATCGGACCGATACCGTACAAGTTTGGTGCCGAAACGTCGAAGAGCTCCAAGCTGAATATGAACTCTCTGATAGAGAGCTACTAAACTTGGCTCGGAACCACTTACGTGGACGAGCCGCTGAATGGGCTCGTCGTAATTATTCAAATTTAATTAGGTGGTCTGAACTTAAAACGGGTCTTATTGAAACCTTTGCAGATGAGGCCCGTTACTATGACGACCTGACGCTGTTCATGGAATATACCAGCGAGCAGGCCAGCAACTTCGCCGAGTTCGCAACCCGGAAATGGGAACTGGCGAAGAAGGTGATTGGTGTGGAGATGACTGAACAACGCCTCGTCGAAGCTGTTATTTCGGGTATGTCTGACTTTCGTATTCGTTCTGATTTGCTACGACTTACGCCTAAAAATTTGCCACAGCTAATTCAAAGTCTCAATTCATATAAGCGTAAGAGGCCCGGTGGTGAACCTGATCACAACATCCCGTCTAAACGGTCTAGAACCAGTTCCCCTTCAGATACTCGACGATGTCATAAATGCCATAAAGTAGGTCACCTACAAAAAAACTGTCGCTCAGGCACAAATAATAACGGTCCTCGGAAAGATACTGCTCCCAATCCTAATATTAATGCTAAGCCTACCGAATCAAAGCCTTCTAAACCAACAGTTTGTACTTTTTGTAATAAGAAGGGGCACACTTTTGAAAACTGTTTTGGGCGCATAAATAAGCAAACCAAAAACGATAAACCCTCTAATGTGAATAGTTTGAGTTTAAGCAATACAAATTTGCAAACTATTCAAATCGAAAGCCGCGATTATTCTTGCCTCTTAGACAGTGGTGCAGAATGCTCCCTTATGCGCGACAGTATTGGCGATTCGGTCAAGGGTAGGATTATTTATGAGACCTCGGTTTTGCGGGGCATTGGAGACAATGCTTTCAGTTCATCACGAAAAAAGCTGTGCATGGTGTGTGTTGATGGTCTTAATATTGAATTGGACTTTATTCTAGTCCCTGATAGGTACATTCAATATGATGTATTGCTTGGTCAAAATCTTTTTGATGTACCTGGAATTCAGGTAACTTTCTCAAAGAACAGTGCTAAAGTTTATAGAAACTCTTATAGTATTAATTGTCTTCGAAAGAATTTTGATTTTGAAACATTAGATGTGAACCCTGACATAAATTCGGAACATAAAATTCAGTTACGTAATCTATTAGAATCACATTCTAACACGTTCACGTCCGGTAATGCAGTTTCACAAGTAACAACTGGCGAACTAACCATTCGCTTAAAAAATCCGGACAAAATAGTTCAGAGACGGCCATATCGATTGGCACCAGCCGAACGTGAACATGTTAAAAACTTAATTAAAGACCTAAAAGATAACAATATAATTCGCGATAGTAGTTCACCATTTGCAAGTCCTATATTACTAGTTCGAAAAAAAGATGGTAGTGACAGGATGTGTGTTGATTACCGAGAATTAAATAGTAACACCGTTCGTGATCACTTTCCACTTCCCATTATTGATGACCATATTAGCAAACTATCTGGAGCTAAATACTTTACAGTATTAGATATGGCGGCAGGGTTCCATCAAATCCCAATAGCTAATGATTCAATAGAAAAAACTGCCTTCGTCACACCTGACGGGCAGTACGAGTTTCTTCGTATGCCATTTGGCCTTTGCAACGCACCCTCGGTTTTTCAAAGGGCCATTAACACAGCACTAAAGCAATTCGTTGACGATTTTGTTTTAATTTACATTGATGATGTAGTAATTTATTCTGAAACTGTTGATCAGGGTATTGAACGTCTAAATCTTGTACTTGATGCCCTACAAAAAACGGGTTTTTCTCTTAATGTTAAAAAATGTAAGTTCCTACAAACCAAAATAGAATATTTAGGAAGAATTGTCTCCAATGGCCAAGTAAGGCCAAGCCCTGGTAAAGTTAATGCCTTGTTAAATTCTCCCATTCCAACAAACATTAAACAGGTCCGGCAGTTCTGCGGATTGGCCAGTTACTTTAGGAAATTTATTCCTAACTTTTCACTAATCATGATCCCTTTGTATAATCTCACCCGTAATAATGTCAAGTGGAACTGGACATCTGAACATAATGTTGCTAGAAATAAAATTATTGAATGCCTATCTTCTGAACCTGCATTGACTTTATTTGATCCTACAAAGTATGTAGAGCTACACACAGATGCCAGTTCCGCTGGACTAGGAGGTATCCTTTTTCAAAAACATGACGAAAACCTCAGTCATAGAATATTTTAGCATGCGCACCACCGAGACTGAAAGCCGTTACCACTCTTATGAGTTGGAAACGCTTGCGGTAGTTAGATCTGTTAAGCATTTTCGCCATTATTTACTTGGCAGACCATTCAAGCTTATTACTGATTGTAATTCTCTGAAAGCCTCGCGGAACAAAAAAGAATTGCTTCCCAGAGTCCACAGGTGGTGGGCATATTTGCAATCTTTTGATTTTTCTATTGAGTACCGCAAAGGTGAACGCATTCCTCACGTAGATTATCTAAGCCGCAATCCAACAACTGTCAACATAAGTAATGTACAAAATTATAGTGAATGGTTAGAAGTAGAGCAAAATAATGACCCTGAAACTAAAAATATCATTGAGTCGATCCAACAGGGTACCATCGATAAAGATGTAGCTTCTAGTTACGAAATACAAAATGGTCTATTATATCGTATTATTTCTGTACATAGTAAAGTAAAAAAACGTCTCTTTATTCCTAAGAGTTATCGATGGCACATGATACAAATTTATCATGATGCACTTAAACACTTTGGCTGGGAAAAAACGCTCGAGAAAATCAGAGAGCAATTTTGGTTCCCCAATATGTCCAAGTGTACTCGTAAATATGTTGACAATTGTCTGACTTGCAAAATTAATAAAAGTCAATCGGGATCGCGACAGATTACGTTGCATCCAATAGAAAAGCCGCCTACTCCCTTTCATACCGTCCATATGGACACCACTGGCAAATTGAGCGGTAATAAACCCACTAAACAATACGCAGTTGTTTTCATAGATGCATTTACTAAATATGTTTTCATGAAACCCGTTAGTAATTTAACTGCGGCAGCTACTGTAAATTGTTTGAAAGAGCTAATTTACACTTTTGGCACTCCTAAGCGTATTGTTTGTGATCAGGCCGCTTCTTACACTGGTAAAGAATTTTCAAATTTTTGTGAACATTGGTCTATAGAATTGCATTTTATAGCTAGTGGTGTAAGTCGAGCAAATGGGCAGGTTGAGCGAGTAATGAAGGTTTTGACTAACTGCTTTACAATTGTTGAAAATACTACCAAAAGAAGTTGGAAAGATGCTATTGGTGAAGTACAGTTAGCAATTAATAGCACTTTCAGTAAAAGTACCGGTCATACTCCGTTCCAACTTCTTATGGGCTGCGATCAGTCACCTCCTGCCATATCAGCTTTACTAAATGATGTTGAGCGCCTGGACCTCGACACATGCCGTCAAGAGTCAAAACTTAAAATAGACGAATTGGCTCAAACCCGGAAAGCTGATTTTGATAAAACTAAAGCTAGAATTGTACCTTTTAAAGTCGGCGATACTGTTTTAGTCAAACAAAACCCACGAGCAATTAACAAGCTTGACAGTAAGTTTAGAGGTCCTTGCGTGATTACAGAAGTAAAAGACAATGATAGATACATAGTAAAAGTTCATAATACTGGTAATGAGTTATATGTTTCTCATGATAACTTACGAGTTGTTACTCCCGATATGGGATGTGAGTTGACCGAATCTTTAGATACATCTGATTGATAACTGTTTATAGATTTGATTGATTTCATTTGATTTGATTAATTTCATTTGATTTGATTAATTTGATTTGATTGGTTAGGTTAGATTGTCTTGCATAATCAGTAATCGCCTGGCCAACGATTATTGTTATGCCTGATAATCACAGTTTTGTTGCCATGTGATTTGGCAATTGTGTTTTGTTGTCATGTGATTTGACAACTGCCATGTGATTTGGCAATTGTGTTTTGTTGTCATGTGATTTGACAACTGCCATGTGATTTGGCGATTGTGTTTTGTTGTCATGTGATTTGACAACTGCCATGTGATTTGGCGATTGTATTTTGTTGTCATGTGATTTGACAACTGCCATGTGATTTGGCGATTGTATTTTGTTGTCATGTGATTTGACAACTGCCATGTGATTTGGCGATTGTATTTTGTTGTCATGTGATTTGACAACTGCCATGTGATTTGGCAATTATGTTTTGCTGTCATGTGATTTGACAAGCTGCCATGTGATTTGGCGTTTGTGGTCATGTGACTTGACCAATCTTAGTTGTGAGCCATGCTATTTGGCAGTAGGATCATGAGATTTGATCGTTCAACGGATGTTATTACTTTAAGTAATTTAAGATTTGTGATTTATGTTCGCGAGCCATGACGGCTGCTCGTCAGAATGGCCGTGTGCGAGATTATTGATTTTTTTGGAATTATTAATGCATTAATTGTATTTTTTAAGTCAACTTCCGATTTATAAAAAGTAGTGTATTGACTTTTCGTTACGCGCCGCTCCCCCACTTACCGACCGAGTCGAGTATAAAACAGGGTGCGCGGCGCTCGACAGATCAGAAGTTGTCTAGTAGCAGACACGGTACGAAGGTGCTCTGAACTGTCAGGTAACGTTGAGTTTATTATTACTTTATATTGTTACTATGCTCATTGCTATGTTGATGTGATAATTAATTACTTATTTACTGAACCGTTATATAAATTGTGTATTTGCTGTATTGCTTCCTATTTTCATGCTATTATGTATTATGGAGTAAAATAACAATGTACCTACTTCCTTATGTAAAATATATCGATTTGATTTATTCAACTATTTCTTTCGTATTATTTCCACTACATCTCCCACATACATAGAATCCAAGGATAGAGAAAGAAGATATTTTTGGTCTGGAAATGACCTTCCAACAGGCAATGTCTATACAAGTCAAGTACCTACACCCTGCCCCCTTAATGAATCTCAATAAAATCGTTTGATTAGGCGCGCTCTGAAGCGTGCGACCCCTTGTAGAATTTTATATCTTCGCTCCCCTCGTGTTCTGACTACTAAAACTATGACCAAACTTCTTGTTTCGTTCCGGAGCCCTAATTCGAATGCTTTGCCAATAAATAGATACGACAGAAATGGTTGCCTATAAAAATGGATTCGATTCGACTTAGCAACGATTTAAAAAAATTACAGCGAAAAAGAAAATTAAAAAGCTTACTCCGGGAAATGCTTACCTATAAAGTTTATTAAAGCTCAATAAACATAATATGTAATAGCGATGGTATTCCACCCGAGTAGAAAGTAATTCCAAAAATAACGCAATGCAAAAAGACATTTTAAAGTTTTAAGATGCTGCTCATAAAATGTACCTACCTACATTTGCAGTTATTGGTAACCGGACGAAAGTTCGGGAATCGTTAATGAATTGGGAAATTGTTGATGTTGAACTTCAGCTACACTTGGTTCAAGAAACCATGTGTATGCTCGTAAACAATGAAGAAATAATAAAGGGAGGCCGGGGGTTATTGCTCGAATGCTCGTAGAGTCGCCCTCCTACGCAAATTCCTGAAGTCCCGAAACATTCCAAGACTTTGCTTATTGTGAATGTGATGCGCCGTCGTAGTAAACCCATTCCTTGTATCAAGTAATTCAATATAAATAAAAGTTGTTTGTGGAAAGAGGTATTGTTGTTTACCGGTTCAATTCATAAATTGCACTGAAATGTCAAGCTCATTCTTGCTTGTGTGCAGTGGAAATGTTATGCAGCCGTCCGATGAACTGGGATCTGAAGCCCGCGGCTCACCTTGCCTTGACATTAAAAGTATCTTACACAGTTTATACGTTAGTAAGCAATAAAAACAATATTTTACTTCATACCTACTACATATTAATAAGGTAAAAGCGCCAGGGTAGCTTGCGAAATTTAATTTTTTTAAATGTTTTTTTTTTGCAATTTGCAGGTGCTTTATGTTGATTAAAATATGATTCGCGACTGTAACAAATATTTTTTTACAGACTTATAATCCTCTAAGTTCATTTAATCCCTTTGAATTACTATTCCATGAAAAAGTCAATTGCACGGGCAGTCACGGGCTATCCTGGCGATTTCACCGTAATAGTCCCTACCCAAAGATCAAATTAATATTCTCAAAGCCAACTTATAATTTTTGTGTCAATGATTGAGTTTAGTCAAACACCGATTAAGAAAAAGCAGTGATTGAAAGCTTGAAACAATAGGTAATCCATTCAATAAATCGGAAATCATAGCTTACACCCTAGCTACCTAGATACATTCAACATAAAACCTTAACCCTATTACCTGAAGTCGTAAAAAGTTAGTTACCTTTCTACGCTTCAAATCGAATTCTAAATGCCAGGGGTCTTTCAATAACTGGAAGCAGCACCAGCAATTAATGCGAATTCATTAACGGAACTCCGATAACAGCACTACGTTCAAGAGATGCGAGGGTAGTTAGGGGTGGCAGGGTGTCTGGAGCAGGGTTGGGGAGGGGGAGGATAGCCGGCGACCTCCACCTCCGCGAATGACGTCAGAGCAGACCCCTAACGCGCACGTATAGCACTCAGATGAATTCAGATGGCTATGCTTCTGAAGATAACAAGCTGTATAAAACAGCACTTTAGTGCTACAATTATGTGCTTACTATGAATGATACGATGCAAAGTTATAGGCTACATAGGAAATAGTGTGATAGAAATAACTTGCAGCATTGCGTAAGATACGAGTGAGATTTAAATTATGCTGGTTAATCTGACAAGTAGAAGCTCCTACGACATATTATTACTTAACATGGACATAATGCGTTAGACTACTATCCGTCTGCAGTTATTTCCTGGTTGATGAGAATAATATTATTACCTACATTACATACCTACAGTTCTAGATGCCAATTGAAGTGCAACAAACACTAACAACTTGCATACAAATGGTATGTTCTCGAGAGCAAAAATTACGTACTTAATCGAAGAACAAATACTTATCTGTACTCACTATACTATTACTGCACCGAAAGTGTTGGCGTTGTTGTTTACATCGTTAAACAACAGTAATTTATCTATGTTCCAAAAGAACAACTAATCAATAGATCCCATGAGAAGTTGACTCCACGAAGTTCATGTTTGAGGTTTTTTTTCTTTGATTGAAAGAACCTTATTGCAATAAAAAATCTGACTTTCAAAAGACACTAAAACTTCTTATGTCGGTGACTTTGTTTGTTTCATTGCCTTTTTTGCCACCGATTTCCGATAGTTATTTTGGGTTTTTTTACTCTCTCTAATGGACTACTTAGAACAAAGGCTACGAAAAGAGAGAAAAGCTTAGAATTAACCTTATCTAAGTTGAAGTATTTTTTCATAAAAGGTTACTCTTCACTCACTCTCATCGCACAATTACGAATTGACAGAGGTGCGGGAGTATCGGGACTTTGTCACTTTGGGAGCTATATTGTAATACCGAGAAAAACACCCACCACGCAAAACTATAAACGCCATTGTTTATAGTTTTGCGGGAATCGAAAAAGATCATCTCGTACACGTCTGTCCTAGGTAGGACCTACTTAGATTCCATTATAGATAGACGCAGCCTACTGATGGCCATGATGCTGCTCGGTCTGTGTCCTGATATGACTAATAACAATATGTTACGTTGTACCTAGAACTGTGATGCGCCGAGAGGCGCGCGTGTCCGGCTGTTCCACACTGCAAGGAGTAGAACTCTCGCTGGCCTCTCCAACGCATCGTAGATTATTTTATTATTATCCCTTTATAATGGGTAGACCACATACTAAATTTTCTGTAATATTGCACGCATAAACTATTTTTTTATTTACTATCGCGGACATCGGTGTCGGCACCAATGTCCTCGAAATAATGATTACATGTTAACTTAGTTTTAACCGACTTCAAAAAGGAGGAGGTTCTCAATTCGATTGGTATTTTTTTTATGTAAGTATGTACACCGACTACGCTAAGATTTATGATCCGAATAACGCGACTCTTCTTTAGTCTGATGCGGAATAGTTGCCACTTGGTCCATTAAAAATTTAACATAGTTTGGCCCAGTAGTTTTCATTTTATTAACTTTTTTGAAGTGAAAACTTCTTTAGGCTCGTTGAGCACTTTTTGGGTGAAGGAAAAACATTGATCTCATCGTCACGTAACGTAACGTGTGGTCACGCTTCGTAGCCGTTCGTAGCACTCGTAGCATCCGCTACGGCGTAGCACCACATAGGCATGCGCGGGGCATTACCAGTGCTACGACTGGGGCGGGGCCTGTGTACTTTTTGTTTTCACTTCTATCGGCAGTCCTCAAAGACAGCTCCGATTTTTTTTTTCTTCATTCGTGTGGTCTAAACATAGAGTACATATAACCAAGAAAGAGACTTCAAAAAGACATCAACGAGGTATCATTTTTTGTGTCATTTTATTACTTCAGTCGTGTGGTCTAATTTTATGTATTTTCACCGATTTCTCCCCTATTTGTGGAGCGATTCTCAAAATTCTTTTAATATTTGAAAGATTTTGACAGTTTAGATATGTTAAGTTCCATTTATTGGGGATAAGTCTATTACCATGACATGTATTATTACAACTACAAATGGAAAAATTAAAAAAAAATCTTTTTTGTAAAAAATAAAACCGATAAAAAAAAAACACAAAAAGTGAAAAATAACTTTGGCTTCAGAAACCGGTGACAAATGTGACCAAATCAATCAAACAAAGTTTAAGCTTCCAAGTCGGTGACCTTTGTTTGATGTATACTTTAATTGTAATAAGTAACTGTTAAATGTAGGTAGGTACTATACAGAGTGTAAACAACCTCATCACAAAGCCGTCAAACCAAGCATTCTGAAGTGCGATTCACTAAGGCAAAACATCTTTACAACCAAGAAGTCATCGTTGAAACATCTGATGAAAACATAACAAAGTAACTTTACGCAAAATTTATTGCTCTGAAAAGACTTTTTTTGGGGGTGAAAAATCATATTTTGTGGTAGAACTCAATGAAACGCGCTTAAAACATTGTGCTGATGGATGGATTGAATAGTACGGGGGTCGTGGAAGTGTTTAAAGTATAAATCTTACAATAAAAACTTGTAGGACTTACCTACTAGTTAATATTAATCTCTCATTGTAATATAAACACGATTTGACAAAGGCCTTGCTTATTTACATTTTTATAAAGCATATGAGATTTGTTAATCTCATCCATCTCATCTCCAAAAATAGTACATTTTGATACAAGTGGAGAAAGTTTGTTACTGTAGCCGAGGCGGAATTAACTCCCAAACCGTAGGCGAGGGCGTTTTTTATTTTAATTTTTATAGACATTTTTGTTTAAAAGCTCTGACGTGATACGTAAAGCGCAACGAAAATCTCCTATGTGTTAACTAAAATGCCTTTTTTTTTTACTATGATACTACTTTTAATTTCAACTAACAATAGTAAACTAAAATGCAGGAAATAATATGGCTGATACCTAAATTTTTGTTTTAGTTAGCTAAATTTCCCATTAATGTGAAATAAAATAAAATGATGTAATAGACACTTCAAGCAACGTCATGTAGAGTGTAGGGGGTGTTCGCAAATGTAGACGATTTTAATGCTCCGCGTTTGTGACTGTCCGTCGTCGGTCGTCGCGGGGAGCTTTTACGAGTTGCACTCCGAGCAGAATGAGGAACGCGAGACTTGAGACAAATTTACGCCATTTATGATATACACATTACATACCGCCCGAGGAAACTCCGGGATCTGCTCAAAGTTCTTTGTCGCCTGTTTAAAAGGTTCCGGCGGGCGTCACGGCGACAGTTTGGAAACGTACCCATGTCCAACTTACTCGGAAGTTAGATAGGTACTGTTAATTTCTTATGTTTTATGAAAATGTAAACAACCAAGGCCTAAGGGCCTTAGGCGCATAGGGGGGCCTATACTACCTCAAATGGCTTAGCATGATCCTCCGTTACGCCTAATACAACACTGCAATAAATATATGGTAAAGTTGAGGATTAATGTTAGGTCCTGTGTTTGGCGAAAACATGATTCCATAAAATTTTCTCGATAGAAAAAAAATCCAAAGTTACCTCCAAATCGAAAAATAAACCGCTGGTATTCAAAAAGTACTTCAAATTAGATCATGAAACTTTGCATACTAACTGAACTAACTATAAAGCAGGTCTTATGTTTTTTATTTTTTCCAAAAGACGAAAATTTAATTTTATAAAGAATAAAACCACTCATTTCGCACTATTCGGCCTGCAGTGACTGACGTAACAACCACTTTGTAGTGCAAGCTGATTAGAACTTTATTCTAACAGTTTTTCAAACGAAGTTTGAACCACCACAAATATAGTTGCTAATTTGAGGTAGTATATAGGCTCTTAAATCGTGTTTATATTAAAATGAGAGTTTAATATTAACTAGTAGATAAATGTATGATATGTGAAATGTTAAATGTGATGAAATGTTAAATCTATACTATAATTTACTATAATAATAATATTACTAATATTATAAAGAGGTAACATTTGTTTGTAAGTTTGTATGTTTGTAAGTTTGTAAGTTTGTATGTTTGTAAGTTTGTATGTAGGGCGTAATCTCCGGAAGTAATGAACCGATTTCAAAAATTCTTTCACCATTAGAAAGCTACACTATTCGTGAGTGCTATAGGCTATATTTTATTCCCGTACTCCCACGGGAACGGGAACTACGCGGGTGAAACCGCGGGACGTCAGCTAGTACTAACTAACTTAGTAGGTAGGTAGGTATTTAGTTAAGTATACAATTGAAGATGTCATAAGATATGCTTTTGCTTTCAAAAAGTAAGCATAACGTCTCTATCCAATGCTACGAGTATATCTGCTGTAGGCTGTAGCATACGATACGTATCATTGTTGAAATAGCTTTCGTATGACACAGTAAAAAAGTAAAAGAGATATCGTTATGATGTGTACCTAACTACATGTATGCATGCATGTACCTATTCTAATAGGCGCCACACGTGTCCATAACTGAGGAATTTTGAAGTGAAAACTTCTTTAAGCGCGTTGAGCACTTTTTGGGTGAAGGAAAAACATTGAACTCATCGTCACGTAACGTAACGTGCGGTAATGCTTCGTAGCCGTTCGTAGCACTAGTAGCATCCGCTACGGCGTAGCACCACATTGGCATGCGCGGGGCACAACCACTGCAACGAGTGGGGCGGGGCCGGTGTACTTTTTGTTTTCACTTCTATCGGCAGTCCCCAACCCAAAGACTGCTCCAATTTTTTTTTTGTAACGTTCATAAACGATATGACTGTGGGTAAAAATATGCGTTCATCGAGAAATCCTGTCGAGACGTGATCCGGCACAAAATATGGCGGTAGGGGAGGGTCACCCTGTTCGACGTTATGAGCACTGGCGACGTTGGAAGGCCTCGGAAACCGTGGGGAATGACACCCTCCCCGCCATTTATATCCCTCCAAAACACAGACAGAATGAGTTACGATTTTATATTTACTTTTAGTACGTGTCATCTCGTCCATTTGCATGTTAATTGGTTTTGTGAAGCTACAATTTACAAAATACTTGCCACAAAATGAAATTGGGGCAAAAAATATCGAACTCATTTCGGTCAAAAAAAGTTTTCCGGTGGGTAAAGAAAATTGTACGTTCATAGAATAGTAAATTTTGATACAAGTGGAGAAAGTTTGTTATAGCATTCGAGGCGAAAATGAACGAAGCGAGGGTGTTTTTGAGCCGAGAATTGCAATAACAAATGTCCACGTGTATCAAACGACGTTTTTCAATACACTTTTGAAGAAATAAAATAATATAACGAAAAATATTTTTTCAATACACTTCCTCGAAAACTGGTACATAACGCACTACGATTAAGTACCTAATCAACAACTTGCAATGTATTTCACACGCGTGCGTTTTTTTCCAATGAAAATTACCATTAACTATACCTATACTTAGTCCAAATTGGTTCAATGCCTGTAGTCTGAGGTGAATGTTTTTTATTTTATTTCGGCAAAGCACTACTCGTCTTTACGGCATAAATATTTTTTGAATATTACAATTGCGTTTATAAATAGAATATCATAGATAAACATGATTATTAAAAACCAATAGTTATTTTTATACACAAATTAACATTTATTTGTGTTGCAGTTCTCGGCTCACTCGCCTACGGCTCGGGTGTTATAATTCCTCCTCGAATGCAATAACAAACTGTATCAAAATGTACTATTGTCATGAACTAAGAAAATATGATTTTAATTTTCTTTTTTTTTCGTGCTATGCTTTCGCCAGGTTGAAGGAGAGGCAAAAGTATGAAGCCGTTAAACAGCCTAATATGGAAAATAGATTTTTTTATTATTTTTGAATTCAGAACACAAATAAATGTTAATTTATTTTAAAAAGTAAATATTAGTTTTTTATATCTATGATATTCTATTTATAAACACAATTTGAATAATCAAAAAAATATTTACGCCGTAAAGACGCGTATTGCTTTGCCGAAATAATAAAAAAAAAACATTCACCTCCGACTATAGATTCCGACTTGAACTTCGTATAGGTATAGTTATCTGTGGAATTTTACTTTCCCGCACACGTGCGGGAAAATGTACAAAAACGCACACGTGTGAAATACTTTGCATGTTAAACCTAAACGTAGTGCGATAAGAACCCGTTTTCGAGGAAGTGTA
The DNA here is from genome assembly GCA_905147715.2 of Xestia xanthographa. Classification (NCBI taxonomy): domain Eukaryota; kingdom Metazoa; phylum Arthropoda; class Insecta; order Lepidoptera; family Noctuidae; genus Xestia; species Xestia xanthographa. The sequence goes on from LR990655.1 coordinate 10,688,522, forward strand.
TTGAAAAATTTACTTACTTTGTTTGAAAAAATAAAAAAAACACCTGCCTCCCGCTGTAATGAAATGCGGTGAATCTCCCCATAACCAACTAAGCTTTTAAACGTAAGGGAATTATTAAACGTGATTCCCATACACACGTACCTAACACCGAAGTGTTCAAACTCTACTGAGTTCTAGATAACAACAACACGAGAGCTTGTCTGAGAACCAGTTTTACAGGTCCGTGCCTACAAAAGAAGTTCTAGGTAGCTTGGCACAAAGTACGAATACCTACCTCCCACAAATATGTATGTAGTTGGCAAAATAATTTGCTAAACCAGTCAGCTAAGTAAATGGTGCTTCATATCAAAATATGGAAACACCATTTACTTTTACAGGTTTCAGTCAATCTAGCTTGGAAGTACAGTCATAAGTGTGTTAGTTGTGTGTGTGTGTTGTGTGTGTGTGTTGTGTGTGTGTGTTGTGTGTGTGTGTTGTGTGTGTGTGTGTTAGGCTTGTAATTAGCAAATGTCACTACTTATGCATGATATTTATAATTGTTATTAGTCTGTAAGCTTTCTTTAAAATTAAATAAATAAATAAGCACGACAAAATATCTCCTCCGAAAATCACGACTGTAAAAAAATAGTAACATATATGTGTGCTTGTACGTAAGTACTTACATAGGTAATATAGAAGCTATAGTGCGCTCTATATGAAAATGTGCGGTCGTCGTGAGATCTGCACCATACCATTGCCATTGGAATGACAACCCTCCTCACAATAATGCGAGCTCCAGCGATATTAAAGCTTGTAGACATGTACATAAAATATGTATGTTGCAGTTACGTGTTGTCAAAATACATAAACTCAGTGCTTGCTAGATACAAAGAAGTTCATTGTTCGTTTACAGTATTTTATACACATTCTCTTAAAGAGAACACTTGTTATCATTTCTTTGTTTGAAAATATTTGATCATTGAATAAATTCGAGATCGAGGCATGCTTATCAATGCATATTTGCAACCTATAGAGACGTGAACACCTTCGTGACCACACACGTGAGATCAGGCATTTGAAGTGTCTGACGATACGCCATTCTCTCTCTCTAACATTTGTTTCAAAGACAATGGTTTCAATTGCAACCGATTTTGTTTCATCCCTTTTCGCCAATCGTTATCCCTCAGAGAAATAAAATGAGAATTTCAAGATAATGTAGTTCATGATATTGACAAAGTGGCACTTCCCGTAGACTATTGTTCGAATACCTGCTGAAAACATAATGAAAGATTATGATTTCGTTATTTATTTGTTTATGTGTTTGTTCTTCACAATGGAACTTGAGTGAACGGAATTTAATCACGCTTGTTTACTTTGTATAAACTGCTCGGTTATTTTGCATGACTAACATCACTAACATGATATTACTCGAGTGCAATTAGACATTAAGGTGGAACAAAGTTTATAGTGGTCGGATTTTCATGGGACTTTTTTTGTTGAGTTCTTAAAGGGTTGAAGAAAGTTAAAAAAAAAATTTCACTGCTCGTGACTTTTTTTTTGTATTTTCATTAAAATATTTTTTTTTCGTTTATAAATAACTTCAAATTCAACGAATTTATATTGGGGCGCAATAGTGTGACCTACATGCATCCATGAAACGCTAATTTGGTCTGTTTCTTTGCTCATTGTTGTCGATTTAATTTTAATGTATACTTCAAGTATTTTTGAAAATTTCCTATTTTCTCTAATTATTTCTAAAGTATCGAATTTTAAGACTAAGATTTCTTTTGAAATTGGTAAGTAATGCTTTTTCACTGATAACTGGACGGACTGGAAGTATTAATGAAGACCACTTTCATGAGTGTAGTTACTTAAAATTCATTCGGAAATGTTATAAAATCGTCATGTTAATAAAAGCATTTTTTTTTCCAAATACTGCTATGAAACTCAATGTGCAAATTATTGTCTTAATCCTCATTTTATTAACTATCTAACGAGGTATAATAACTATAAAAATATTTAAGGATACTTGTTAAATATTGGTTACTGCTGAAAAAGTAAATCATGACAAAAGGGCCTCTATCGCTAAGAAGTGGGAGTGGTATCGGTATCGGTATTGATATTAAATTGCGCGCAGAGACCCAAGCTTGTAAACTATCTCAGATAGAAATCGTGACAAATGGTTACGTTATGATTACGATATTTTTTGTAAATTTACCAGCGGCCCCATTCCACCTTTGTCAGCAATAATCAACCTTTATCGAGTACCACCAATTTTATTTTTTATTTTTGTTATCTACGGATAGCAGATATAACAAGGATATTTTCAGGATAATATTTACGTTGACCGTCATAGAAATATTTTGAGAAAAATGACCTTCTTTACTTTTACATAGACGATTTCCTGATAATTGTGAAAACATTTTCAGTCACTTCACTCGTAAACATGGTTTTCTTGAATATTTTTAAATCCAATTATCTGTGAAAAAGTATCAGTTACTAATTTCAAAAGAAATTTTGGTCTTAAAACTCAAAATTTTAAAAATAATTGCAGAAAAAAGGAAATTTTCAAAAAATACTTGAAATATTGCATTACATCGACAACAATGAACAAAGAAACAGACCAAATGAGCATTTAATGGATGCACGTAGGTCACACTATTACGCTACAATATGAATTCGTCGAATTTGAAGTTGGTCATAAACAAAAAAAAAAAAATCCAAAGAAAATTCAAAAAAAAAAAAGTCGCGAGCGGTGACATTTTTTTTTTTAACTTCTCCACTCCTCTAGGAACTCAATAAAAAAAGTCCCAAATCCAACCACTACAAACTTCGTTCCACCTTTTGAGCATTTTTTGTCTAATTGCACTCGGCTATAGTAAGAAGTCGATCACGTTTTATAGAATAGTACATTTTCATACAAGTGGAGAAAGTTTGTTATTGCATTCGAGGTGGAATTATAACACATATTTTTCATCCAAGAACTGCAATAACAAATGTCCACGTGTATCAAACGGCGTTTTTCAATACACTTTTGCAGAAATAAAATAAAATAACGAAAAATATTTTTGTCACGAAATATGAAACTATGATTTTAATTTTCTTTTTTTTTCGCGCTTTGCTTTCGCCAGGTTGAAGGAGAGGCAAAGGTATGAAGCCGTTAAACAGCCTAATATAAAAAATAGATTTATTTTATATTTTTGAATTCAGAACACAAATAAATGTTAATTTAAAAAAAAGTAAGTAAAAGTAACTATTAGTTTTTAATAATCATGTTTATCTAGATATTTTATTTTATAAACACAATTTTAATATTAAAAAAAATTCTATGCCTAATTAAAAAAAAACACTCACCTCAGATTATAGGCATTGAACCAATTTGGACTAAGTTTATGTATAATTAATTATCTGTGGCAATTTTCATTCCCGCACGTGTGCGGATGGAAAAAAACCGATGCCAAAATGGAAAAAAACGCACGCGTGTGAAATACATTGCATGTTGTACCTAATCGTAGTGCGTTATGGACCAGTTTTCGAGGAAGTGTATTGAAAAATAAATTACTCCACATGTCAGCTTTATCGATTAGATATTTTTGAACAGACTAAATAGTCCAGACTTGGTCAGTAAAAGTAGGTAATATTATAGTCTCGTCCCGCTCTACTCAAGTTTAGCGTAAATATTTTAGAATTTATACGATTCAATCATGCCTGGTACATTTTATTTGCTTTTGCGTACCTAACCGATATAAAATTCATCTTGAAAGGTCACCCTTACACGCAAGTTGTCACAAGGGACTAGTTTATAAATCAAAAGGATAATTTTATACCATATCATGGCCGTGCTGGGCAAAGTTCAGAAGGAGTTATTGGAATATTTAACTACCAGACAGTTTATATAGCGTAGGTACTCTATTTCAGTTTCTATACGTAGGTAGTTTAGTTGACTTTGTGTGTATCATCTGGGCACAGTTCAACATAATCTAAATATATAAAAGAAGAAACTGACTGACTGACTGACTCATCTATCAACGCACAGCCCAAACCGCTGGGTCTACAGGTTCCAAATTTGGCAAGTAGGTTCCTTATGTAGTCCAGGAGTGCACCAAGAAAGGATTTTTCAAAATTCACCCCCTAAGGGGGTTAAACGGGGCTCCGAAAATGTATGGGGAAACAAGATTACTTAGACTATTTTATTCGAAACTTCACAGGAGTGCTCCTATTGATAAATGAGTAGAAACGGGTTTCAGGTTTTTTCAGAATTCAACCCCTAAGAGGGGGAAATGGGGTGGCAAAGTATAAAAATCAATGCACAGCCCAAACCACTGAGTCTAGAGATTCCAAATTTGGCACATAGGTTCTGAGGTTTAGGGGTGCATTAAGAAAGGATTTTTCAAAATTAACCCCCTAAGGGGTTGAAACGGGGGTCCAAAGATAACATGGAGAAATAAGATTAGTTATACTACTTTATTCGAACCTTATAAGGAGTACTCCTATCCATTCCAAATTTTGCACATTGGTTCCTCATGAGCTCTAAGGGTGCACTAAGAAAAGGTTTTTCAAAATTCACCCCTTAAGGGGGTTAAACGGGGATCCAAAGTTTGTATGGGGAAACAAGATGAGTTAGACTATTTTATTCAAAACTTCACAGGAGTGCTCCTATGGATAAATGAGTAGAAACGGGTTTCGAGTTTTTTTTCCAAATTCAACCCCTAAGAGGGGGAAATGGGGTGGAAAGTATAAAAATCAATGCACAGCCCTAACCGCTGAGTCTAGAGATTCCAAATACGATTTTATGATTTAATGTGGCAGACCTGAAATATTACCATTCCTGTTGGGGTGCGATGGGGTGGAAATGTCTAAAAATCAATATGGGTGTCGATACCGAGATTATCAGGGGTGCTGATTACGAAAATGGCATTTATATTGAGATCCAGATGATAATGATTGTGATTACGATGATAATGATTGTGATAATGATGACGATGATTGTGATGATGATGATTTTGATTACGATGATGATGATTGTGATAATGATGATTGTGATAACGATGATGATGATTGTGATAATGATGATTGTGATAACGATGATAATGCTTGTGATTACGATGATAATAAGTGTGATTACGATGATGGTGATTGTGATAGTGATTGTGATTGTAATGGTGATTGTGACAGTGATGGTGATTGTGATAGTGACGGTGATTGTGATGGTGATAGCGATGGTTGTGATAACGGGGATGGCGATTGTGATGATGATGATTGTAATTAAGATGATAATGATTGTGATTACGATGATAATGATTGTGATAACGATGAAGGTGATTGTGATAGTGATTTTGATGGTGATTAAGATAGATAAGATAAGATAAGATAATATTTTATTTGCTGAACATGTGTCATACATACAAGAAAATACATGCATGCAAGATGGTACATTATTAAGTACAGCATGTTTGCCACATGATGTGACGTGCAAATGTCCAGAAGTGTTATTATTTAAAAAATCCTCATAGAATAACAATCAATTAGGTAATTCAATGCTCCACAACCATAGGTGGGGGGGAGGGGGGCAAACTAATTGTTTGTACTGGACGGGCATTATTTGAGTCCATCGACACGTAAAGAAGAAGATGAAGAATTGATTCCCATGTTAATGTATTGTGGAAGCTGCAGAAGATTGTAAAAATATACTTGCATTGTATAGATTCCAGTTCTTAGTATTATATAATTGCATAGCACATGTGTGAGTACTTTGTACTGTTCAGCCACCATTTACATTTATTTATCTTTCATTGACTTGAATATGCCTTGGTGACTGAGAGAATGTCATGCTCACTTAAATGTCTCGCTGATGGTGGCGGGTGTGTCGGGTCATTTAGTTCCCTTCAATATGGTTGAGTTGAATGGCGCCGGTACATGCGTCATGTCTGTGAACGGGCGCTGTCAGTTGGGACTGGTCATCTCTTAGCTGCCAAGGTTCATTTTAATTACTTTATTCATACATTTTTAATCTAATCTTTCACTCTGGATGCTCTTAGTGTGCACGTCTTTCTACATCGTTCTCACATTTATGTATAATCTCAAAATTAATGATGTAACCAAGATTTTGTAACAATATTTTGATTTTAAAAGAGTGTCCATGGAGTTTCTTGCCCATTCTTCTCCATAGAGATCTACGCTAGGGAATGGGCAACTACAGTACTTTCTCAAGTTATTATGCCTTGTGACTGGGACTGTAGCTTTGATTTTCTTTTTTGTATTTTTGACTTTCAAAAGTGCCGTAATGGTCTAATTGAAATAAATGCTTTGAGTTTGAGTTTGAGTTTGAATAATAATAATATTGCAATAAATTTAAAATAACAAAAAATTAAACACAACATTAAAAACAAAAATAAGTTATTAGGACTGAAAAACAACAATAAAAAAAAAAAAAAAAAAATCCATTGTAAATTAATAAACACAAAAAATAATTAATAATAATAATCAAATCAAATAAGCTACTATGTCAATACAAATCTTTCCTCTAGGAACTCGTTAATGTTATAGTATGCTTTATTAACTAAATAAGTCTTTAAGTTTACTTTTCAAGTGTACATTATTAAGCTCCTTCCAACTTTTTGGCAATTTATTGAAAACAGTTGGAGCCATATGAAAAACACTTTTGCGCATAAGTGCAGTCCTACAGGGAGGTACACATAGTTGGGTTTGGTCACGCCTGTTCCTGGGAAATTGATCTGCTCTGCGCGCAAATAATTTAGGATTGTTCTTGACAAACATAACACATTCAAGAATATACACACATCAAAAGTATCTAGGGATCAACATATATTTTTGCAATAACTTTTCTCCTGATTGATATTAATTAAAATTTTCTTTAAGGATTCATCAAATAAAGTGTTTTCGTTTGTCACAGTAACGATAAACCAAGTCACCTTTGCATTAATAAAGAAATTTGCCATTTTCCTAATAAAGGGATTTTTGACATTTGAACCACTAACATTAAAGTTCGAAAAAATGACTGAAAACACAGTTTTCTTTAAAATTTTATTGGGTAACTTAAACAATTAATAATCCGTGTTTCTACCGCGAACACTAACAACACAAGAACATCGGTTTGGCATACTCAAAATGAGTTCATCCAAATCACGCTGTGGAATGGCCGCCCATGTTCGTTGCAACAACAAAAAAAGGTCTTCTTGCGACTGGATACCCTCCATATTCGGCAGAGCTCTTCTCTGTAGCATATCCCATGCATGCTCAATCGGGTTCAAGTCTGGCGACTGAGCAGGCCAGGGCAGGACATTGATGTTAGCTGCGGCGAGAGTCTGTCTTACAACTCTTGCGGTGTGCGGTCGTGCATTATCATGCATTAACTGAAATAAGGGACCGATTTGCACTTGTAGAGGAACGATGACGTCTGATACAATCGTCTCAGCATAAATTTGAGCGTTGAGGTTGCCTCTGATCCAAATCAACTCAGTTCTTCCGCCGATCCAAATACCCGCCCATACCATGATGGTTCCACCACTATAAGGATGGACTTCCTGGCAGGATTTTAATCGCTGTTGGCGTCCAGGGGTTCTCCAGTGTCGTATACGTCTTGTATCCGGTCTCATACCAAAACGAGACTCATCAGAAAAGCACACGAAACGCCATTGTTCTTCTGCCCAATTTCTGTGTTCAAGAGCCCATTGATATCGAATCCTACGATTGTGCATTGCTATAGGTGGTACCCGTAGCGGTCTTCGGGAATGAAGGTTCACTTCATGCAAGCGGTTTCTGACTGTTTGGTCGCTAATTAAGTTCCCTGAAGAGTGATGAAGCCTCACGGCTAACATCATGGCGGTTATTGTTGGAGCTCTTCGAGTTAAGATTTGAATGTATCGGTCTTGTCTCCGTGTGGTGCAGCGATACCGTCCTCCATGGCGCTCAGCCACGGTACCAGTGCTTCGGTAACGTGTCCAAAGTCGACTGATAACACTCTGACTTGTATTCAGAGCTAAAGCTACAGTACGTTGCCGGGAACCAGCTTCTATCATTCCCACGGCTCTGAGCATTTCTTCCCTGCTTAAATGACGTCGCCGCTCCATAATAACATTGGTTTTAATCAGTAGTAGGGAAACAGTAGCACTAATAATGTCTTCAATGCGTTGTATGTTTTTATAGGGAAAATATTGACAGCTTATTTTCATCTTTTACTCGAATTTGATTGAGAGTTCCTGATTCAAATTATGAAATGCACCAAAAAGGATCCATATAAATTTATAAAATCATAAATTTATTACAAAGCCACATCTCAATCTCAAGAAATCCGCATAAAAATGCTTGATCCCTAGACACTTTTGATGTGTGTATATGGATGGCAATGTTAAAATTTTATGCATTATAAAGTAGGGTTTGCAGCTACCCATCTGATTAATTTGACAGAACATAACTAAAATTGATCTTCTGTCCTTTTCTTAATGAAATAGAAAGAAAAAGATGCACTGAACTTAAATTTGGGTTAGTTTGTAAACAAGGGAATCGGCACCATTGACATTGAGCTGTTTGTTGTTTTATTTGCTCGATTTGCACCCTAGAAACGAATATTTCTACCAAGTAGGTACTTAATTCATCGTCTCCGTGAATTTTATTTGCGGATCATGGATTGTTGAGTTGAATTGATAGTTGTTACTTGTTTGACAAGCTCAGCCGTCAATTAAATTTGATAGTTAACATTGATTTAGACCATAGTTATATGCCTATGTCTATGACTACGTTCAGCGAACCCTCGCTAGTGTAATTTTTATCTGGTGAAAATTTCGCCGTAGGGTCGTTTCGCCGGTATCGCGACCATTTGACGGACTAAGTTTCTTTAAATCAAGATAATAGTATTTGTAGAGGTAACCTAGTTAAAAAATAAATATAACGTGCTTCATAAATAATTATGAAATAAGAATTTACACAGTTTAAAACAAATGGATTAACCCAGAGCCGAAAATAAATTGCTCAGTGCGCGTCTTGATTCCGCGAGATGATAATTGATACCGCGAGTTGGAAAAAAAATAACACGGCGCGCGGCGCTCAAAAGTTTTATTACTTGTTTCATGTTTTACACACAAGTTAGATGTTAAATTGTACAATCGATAAGTTTTGCTTATTATTTAGTTGTATTTTGGTATTTTTAAACTTATTATTAAGTTAAAATCCCGTGGTCGGTAACCGAAATGCTTATTTATCAAAAACGTTAGATAGCGACCACATGGTCGCAAACCGACGAGAACCGCATAATTTTGTTTTCATTAATATGATCCTAAGGCTTCATACAGGACTGTTACAATTTTGAACGTAGCATTATAAAAGTTTTGCTTTGTAGTACTTTGGTAAGCGACCACCAGTTTCTTTGAAAAAACTTTGTTTAATTTACGTACAAAATTGGGTGGTCGAAAAACAAAATAATCGAAATAAAGACATTGGTTTCCGACCACCATAATTTAGTATGAGAAAAGTAACGGCCGCTAACAGAAATAAGTATGAAAGTTCATTGAGTATGCGACCACGTCTGATTTTTTTAATTTGTTTGGTTAATGAAATGTCCGTTTAAAATTATTATTATTTGTATTATTTTAGCAAGCGGTTGTACCTAATCTGTCGAAAACTAAATATTATTATTTTTCAGTTTAACACAAAATGAGTCATAAAAACAACAATAAATATTATTATAATTTTTTAGATGGAGCTCCCAAATAATTCAGAGTCAACAAAAAAAAGAAAGAGACTGTCCAGTACCTACACTGAAGAAGCTCTGAAAAAAGCTTTCGATGATATAAAATAATATTATACCAGATGACTAGAAAATATTGATATTGATTATTTTTAAATGTTACTACATATAATTTAGGATATTGTTTGACTAATGATTGTTAATTCTATTACAACTATGATACAGTTCCTACGAAATGTAAGATTGTTATTTTTAATTAAAAAAAAACATTACCCCAAAATAATGATTCCCATATTTGTTTTTATTAACGAAACAAAAATTAAAATAATTTTAATGCGATTATAATTGTTTTAATGGCATATTTTTCATATTAAAATAGCGGTCGCAAACCAGCACACTGGTGGTCATAAACTGATAAAAATGGTCGTAAACCGACGTTTTCGCTATATTTTCACTTTTTCAGCATTTTATAAATATTTTTGTATGAATGTATTTTATTTTATGTATTGTATCCAAACTAGATTATATTTGGGACAAATTCACATTAACAAATACTATTTTGCGTGTAGACAACATTTTTTTTTCCTCATCTAAAGTGGGGAACCCAGCTAACTGGTCGCTAACCGGCGCAATGACCTGTACACAAATATTCATGATAACTTATGTCGTTATTCGTACCTACCCTACTTTAATGTAACAAGTAATAGGTACCTAACGCTACAGCGGCATGCAACTTGAGTGTCGTCACCCTTTTCCTTTTCAATCCAACCACAAAGGAGGATTACCTAAGTTTTTAGTTTTATTGAGTGGGTAGGAACTTTGATTGGGTATTTGTTCATTATTCGACCACAGCACCTAATTGTCTGCGGTTTTATCGCGAATGACTTAGGAATTATGAATAATGGCCCGTCACAACACGCTTACGTCTTACCTAATCATATTATTATGAGGAAAATATTTTCTATTATTATGTTTGTCCTTTTTGCTGGTAAGTTTATTTTAATGTTTTCATGCGGCATATGACCAATGTAGGTACCTACCTATATGTTATGTATGTACTCATATGTAAGTACCTAATTATATATATAATAACGACGTTGATTTATTTAATAAGTAAAATCTTACTGAAAATGGGTAGGCACCATTTTCCGAAATCTTTCAATGGATCACAGTATAAGCAGTTACTCAAAAACAATAAAATTTTCCTATAAAGGGTGTAAAACACCTCTTAGCGAAGCCGAAAGGCACTTGTTCTCCCTCATTGCGATATTTTTTTTGTTCGACACATATAACCTTCTAGTTACGGAGATATTGGGGGTCAAAGTTCCATCTTTTTGACAAGTCTTTTTTTTTAATACTAGTTTTTACTGTAAGATTTTTACTTTAAACACCTCCACGACCCCCGTTCAATCCGCCCATCAGCACAATGTCTTGAATGCGTTACATTGAGTTTTACCACAAAACATGATTTTTCACCCCAAAAAAAAAGTAGTTTCCCAGCAATCATTTTCGCGTAGAGTTACTTAGTGTGATGAGGTTGTTTAGGTACACCCTGTATGATGAAGTTAGCAACTGAAATCAAGCTTTTTGTATAAGCATTGGTTGACATGATTCATCAGATAGAATCTCGTTTACCTACCTACATTTTGTTTTGGGGACAACATGCGCTATTGTAGTTAGTGCTATGGGGCTGTGATGTCATGCCGTGCCGCCATTTTTTATTTGAAAGAGTATACTCCTGAGGTGGTCCCATTTAAATTTGTTGAAGATCTGATGCTGATCTTCGGAGATATACAATGGAACTCTTCTAAAATAGACGGCAAATCTGTCGTCATTGCTGCAGTCGCTTGGATGTTTATTGTTTATATACAACATAATAACGTAACATCACGCCTGTACGCTCTGAGGGCCGGGTACGCAGATGTGTACAATACACCCAGATTTCAAAAGGTAGGTTATGTTTTCGGATGAATGGACAAATATTTTATTGGCATATCAGAAATATTGTGAGAGGAATTTACGAATGTGTGAACCTTTACTTTGTTATTTTGTATATTTTAATTTTATGTCATCTCTTACTCTTTTAGTTCTAGTTTTAGGACAGTAATTGATTATACAACCGTTGTAAATAAATAAATGTTAAGTTCCTTTTATTGGGGATAAGTCTATTACATTGACATGTACCTACCTATTGTTAACAATGTAAAATAAATTCATAGTAAATATTTGTATAGGATATTACAACTATAAATTTTTGCAAAAAGTTATTTTTCTCATTTTTTGTGTTTTTTTTTTAAGTCAGTTTTATTTTTTTCAAAAAAGTTTTTTATTATTAGTGAATCAGCTAGGTAGGTAGGCAAGGAAGGTATCACAGTACACAGTACCCAATTTTTCAATAGATATAAGTACCTACCTAAGTACCTGCTAAAGCTATAAAGTAGCGGTACGTATGTACGCACATAAATGGTCTGTTATTGTGTTCAATGGCAATGCATTACAAATAAGTTAAATACTGCAACATTTGTTTGTCGCCTAACGTGACGACTATTGAACAGATGCTACCTATAGTAGCAGAACACCTGTTCAATAAGTTAGAATATTTAGTAGGAAGGCCCCTACGTGTTAGGAATATGAGTGTGGCCAATACAATAGTTACATTATCTTCAAATCAATTCGTCGAAGAATATAAAATCCTCGTTCTCATAAAATCATTTCTTATCTTATCTCCGCCGCGGGAAACAGCTCGTAAACACCCCATGGTTACATACAATAAGTAAATTGGCCGCGGAGGACGAAATAAACCAACATAACGCGATTTGTAGCGGCTTACAAACTTAGTAGAAAGTTGAAACGAACCAACCTTTCAAAAGATTAGAAATAAATAGGCTATGAAAAACAAGTCGAAAATATTGTAAAGCTCTAAAAGAATCTCCTCTGTGCTGTGACTGTCTTGTTTAAAATAATTAATGCCTTGATACAACCTATCCAATTAATATTTAATTAGGTTTAAGTATGAAACCTGACTACTTTTAGCTTGGGAGTAAAATTTTAATTAGGCCGTTTGAGATTACACCCGTCGAGCCTGACACAGAATCAGCACTAGTGTACGCTCGTTACAGCTTACTCCCAGGAGCTCTATAACGGACTGAGTAGGTACCTACGTACAAAAAAGTACTCGTGGATACCTATGTTGTTAATTTTCTAATAAGACGAATTATATAAATATGCGCGGCAAAGGTGCCAAATGTAATACGCGTAGAAAATATGAAATATTTTTATGGTATATTATCCGCACAATAAATAACAAGAAAAATAAATTTAGGCACTTGATCACATAATCTTGAATCAAAATGATGAGCAAGCTAGGTGTACCTATTATGTATGTGTATGCAAGTGATTAGGGTGGTTGACGTTATCAAGTGGCGCACTGTCCTCACCTCGAGTGTCGGAGGCTGCAAGCCCGGAGCAGAGTCGAGAACACGGCCGCGCGCCGCCCGCCTGCCGGCACACTGTCGTCGCCGCGCCGCGCCGCCAGAGGGCGCGCCACGCACTACTGCCTCCCGTTCCCATCGATCCACCCTTCACTACGCCACCACATCCCTACACCCCGTAACGCTCTATCACCCACAACATAGAGCTCCAATTACTCGCAGCGAAGGGTTAACTGCTGCTGTCGGCAACCTTCGATGACGTGGGTGAGCTCCGTTATGATGATTGCAGAGCTTTACTCTTACTTGACGAAGCGTATGTTAAAACGTAACGAGCTACTGAATTACTCTTTTAACACTTTGATTGTTTGATAGCAGTAAAACAAAATCATTTGAATGCGTGAAGCGTGCGGAGTCTCGAGTGAAAGTCAAGTTTACTTTTATGGGATTGGATAGTTTATGATGAAAGAAATACAAAAGTTTAACAAATAATATAACTTTATTTCATTTAAGAAAATGTAACTCATAAAATCACAACAAATACATGTACATTTTGTCATCACAACATACGATGGTTACTTTACATTTCATTCATTTACATTATTTACTTAATATTAATTGACAAATATATTCATATATTTTACACAACAGAAATTATTATATTATGTATATCATCATTATAAATATGATATGTTCCATCACACTTAAATACTTAACTCTCTCTCAACTTCATCTTTCATAGTTAGTTTTATACTTTCATATACATACTTAATATCTTTATATTTATTAAATAATAATTATAAAGTGATACCCCACTCATACCATAACCAAAAAGACGTACAAGTTACAACACAAGATTAAATAAGAATAAGTATATCAAAATATAAAGGTATGAAGTTTTAACAATTGGCGGCAAGCATTTATTTTAGCAATAAAATAATATTGAATAAAATAATATTTACAATCACAATATTTATTGTATTTTGAGTTGTTCCTACAAAAGAATAAAATATTTTTTGTAGACAAAGAGGAACAGAATATTATCATTGTACTGCAATGAAAAAACTGCCGCTATTCAAAAATAATAATAATGATTTACACTAATTTCTTTGTACATAAAAACGTACCTACTTATTAGTTTTTTAGGTAAAATCACTTGAAGAAAAGTCAAACGCGTAACATAACAAGAATTCGGACTGGAAAAGTTAACGCAAATTAATTAAAAAAGATACACACATCAAAAAAAGTTTGTGATCACTAGCATAAGCTGATATAATTTTTTAAATTGAACTTTATCAAGAAAAAAACTTTGTTGTGTTTTTTTTAAAAAGAAATACCCTGTTTGAAATTAAAAAATAATACTATTCTTATATAATATACAATAATGATATATAATTCTTATATAATATATAAAAAGAATCTTATATAATGTATAATATATACTTCTACACTAATATTATAAAGAGGAAAGATTTGTATTTTTGTGTGTATGTTTGTAATGAATAAACTCAAAAACTCCTGCGTCGATTTCAAAAATTCTTTCACCATTAGAAAGCTACATTTACTCTGAGTAACATAGGCTATATTTTATCCCCGATACTACCACGGAAACGGGAATTACGCTGGTTCAACCGCGTGACGTCCGCTAGTTTTTTTTACAAAAACGTAACAAAAAAGATTTCGAATTTTCAAAGTGATCACAAACTTTTTTTGATGTGTGTAAGTAAATCCTTTTACAGATTTTTTTCCCGTATTCTTGAAAGTAACGAGCAGTTTTTAACCGACAAGCCCAAAGGAAGGGTTATGATTTTAGCAGTATGCATTATATTTACGTATGTTCCTCCGTAGCGCCTAAACTATTCAACCGATTTTAATGAATAAGGTGTCAATTGAGACTTCAACAATAGGAGGAGGCGATTTTACTTTGTCAACCCCAAATTTAATTAGAGCGTGATTTTTAAGTAGTCGGGTTTTTTAGTTATAGTATACCACACAAATTCTTGTTGATGTAGAAATGGCTTTTTAATGCCTATGTAAAAAATGTGTTAAACTTAGGTAAGCAAAAGAGAGAAACAATGTGTCTTCTTAATGGACCAAGATCCCTTAAACGCCAGACCTACGTCATTTTATAAAAACTGAAAGGGCTTGGAAGATTTTTGTATAAAGCGTGGCAGGATTAACTTCCGCCATTTTGTTTTTTTTTTCAAAGTAGCGGCCACGCATAAGACCTATATTAATCGATAGCTAGTATCAATACAGACAAGCTTTGTCTGAGACAAAATATGGTACTTCCACGGAAAAAGATTCAGCTTCTGCAAAATGACTTAGGTCGGCCGGTCTGTAATGAAAATGAATGCAGTAACTATATGATTAAATACAGAATGGCCTTATAATTATAATAAATGAAGAGCGATTACTTTTATTTTTAGTAAAACAGAGCACCCTTCAATTATCCTTACACAGTACGTATTAAATACTTGGAATATGTTCCCATAAAACTCAATGCACTTTATCTTTTCTACTACATTTTGCTAAATATAAAGACATTTGTACATAACGGTGACTTCAATGATTGTCGACACTAAGGCCCATCTGCACCAAAAAACACGAAATGCGTGTAGCGCTAATAGTTATTTATGCAACTGTTGTATAATGAGGGGTATTAAAACACGAATGTGGGTTTATCACACGAGGCGAGCCGAGTGTGATAATAGTATCACATGAGTGTTTTAATACCTAATTAAGTACAGTTGCATACAAGACTTTATCTACATCCATGATATGAATCCTCCATATAAAAGTTTCTGAAACCATAGGGTGTTGTAGTGTTGTAAGAAGTCTATGTAAATTCATGGAAAGTTTAATTGCTGAGTATTTAATACAAACAAACCATATTTAAGTAATAATATAATTATTTATATTTTGGATTGTACAATTATTAAAATGCACAAAGCTTGTATCACTCATTTTTTTAAACAACAAAGTACATAATGCCATACGAATACTCAGCAATTAAACTTTCCATGAATTTACATAGACTTCTTACAACACTACAACACCCTATGGTTTCAGAACCTTTTATATGGAGGATTGATATCATGGATATAGATAAAGTCTTGTATGCAACTTTACATAATTAGGTATTAAAACACTCATGCGATACTATTATCACACGAGGCGAAGCCGAGTGTGATAAACCCACATTCGTGTTTTAATACCCCTCACTAAACAACAGTTGCTTATATAACTATTAGATTTACACGACGCCGACAACGTTACGTGAATAGTTTTAGTTTCTTTTATGGTTTTTTAACACCCTTGCTCGTAAAGCTGATGTAATTCCACCAGTTTTAAATATGTAAAGCGGGTCATAAAAAACGCGTGTGTTACCAAAGCAAATAGTTAAGTTATAGTCCATACAAATTCCATAACAGTATTATTTGCCATTTCAAATATGGAACTGGCCCCTTATTCACAAAGCTTCGATTCGATTTTCGATTCGGAAAGTCGTATGTCTATCTTTTTTTGACATTACGAAATCGAGCGAGATGGACATACGACTTTCCGAATCGAAAATCGAAAAGCGTTGTGAATAGCTATGCTGATCGCCGCCGCACGACTCCAGCTAGTGAGCAGCGCGCTGTTGCTATTCAAATTTCGAACTAATCGCCGCGCGGCGCCAGTCAGTAGGCAGCGCTAGCGCGCTGTTAAAATGGCGGGAAAGCAACAGTGTGCATTCACAGATTGAGTTTATTTAAAATAAAATAAAAAACAGTTTATTCGGTAATTTAAAAACTTGGCTGCATGCTCTAGCGTCTTTGCCAACATTTTCACGCAGCCACGGCAGAAAATAATCCTCGCGCCATTTTTCTCAAATTTTCTTTTCTTTGTACTTGTATTGTGAAATGCTTTTTTTTCTGTTTCCTCGCAAATGTGTTAAAAAACGTCGTACGATATACGTGCGTATTGCTTATAACATGCTCGGCTCAATTACGCCCTCGCCTTCGGCTCAGGCTGAAATTCCGCCTCGCATGTTATAACCATCTTAACGCACTAATATCGTAATGTACTATTAAATATGTATTAGTTTAATGTTCTTAAATGTTATTTTGTGTATTTTATCTATGGGCCTTAGTTGCCTGATAATAAAAATTTTATTATTCCTTCATTCATATTTAAACAAATTCGTTACATTTATAAATATTAATTTAAAAAAAATGACGTATACAGAAAATACATACATTATTATTATTATTAAACGCATTTAATAATTTGTGGTGCAAGTGGGCCTTACAATCGGTTTCTGAAAGACTAATTAATTAACACAAAAATAGCGAGACTATCAAGTTAATGATGACTGCTGTGATTGGCTGACTGAAATAATAACTTCCAATTAGTCATTTCACAGCCACAATCGTTTGCGTTGAAAATTTGTTAAGAGCACGAAACCGATGTTTTGCAATAATAATACTTTTTATTTTAATTAAATAAACGTAGCTATAATTACCTAAATAAATGAGAGTATCGTATCATCTCCACATTACTCACATTTTTTAGGATATTTATATTTAAAACATTAACACTAAACTCACAAAAACATTAATAATAAGTAATCCATCTATTTACTTACATACAACCCTTCAAGTAGTAGGTACACATGTACAATAGAAAAACTTCGAGTAAATAATAGCAATTTATATTTAAAACTTATTTTACTAAATGGTCTAAAAATAATTTGGGATTTAATAAATTGCTTTAATATTAGAATATTAATAACCACATCCAAAGCCAAAAAATGCAATTTACGATACACTCACAAATACAATAATTTAGGAAGAAACCTTACAGTCATGGCTATTTTTATACATTATAAAATAGTAAGTTTTTAGAAGCACTATTAGATGATTTTCTGGAACACTTTTTATTGAAACAGTCGAAGTTATCATTGTTACAAAAGTTTCGTGTACATGGTATACTAAAAAAGGTTAAATGGAATAAAATATCGAGGAATGTAAATATTTTATAATACTTCATTAGAAAAGCTGACATTGTAGATGCACTAACACTGAGGAGGTTAAGTACTTAACATAATATAATTTATTGAAAATCTTTCTATAAATATTTTAGTCGCTGCAATTTCCAGTCAGTAGTAATCCCAGATTTTTACAATGTCAAAAGTGAAACCATACTCAAATAATAATAATATTTTGGTTCTTTGGGGACATAAGTAATACATTGTCTAAATATTTTATATTGTATAGTAGGTATAGTATATATATAATTTACGTATAATCATATTGAAGTGTATAATTTATTTATATACTTTAATCTAAATTGGCATTTTACGGAAGTTACCTAACCACTATTGTACCCCATAACTCTCGAAGCTATGTAATGCAGTGCTGACTGTTTTACTTCTTGGAATAAACAATTATAAATAGCTAAATATTATTATTTACATGTTACAGTATACACTAGTATATTGATAAAGCCCATGGGAAGTTAATAATTATTGCTCATTTAAATCTTTCATTGGGGCATAGTCATACCTGGTTAGTGGTTTATTTTAACGTTAATTAGAAAACATTGTGTTTAATACAAGCAGCCCATGCGGTCATACATAATATAAAAAATAACATAAATAATATTGTACTTTTCTATTAACAGCAACAAATCAATAATTATTGCTGTAGTCGACAACCCGTCTTGCTACGCTAAAAATGCTTGCTTGTACTAACTATTACATTTGTGATAATTATGAATAAGTTCTGATTTGTTTTACAAAGTTTTATGTTTTTTATTATTTATACCATTTACAACCTACCAAGCATTTTTAGTCTTACAATGCGCCTAATTGTTAGGACTAGTTAAATCACCTTAAAAAGACAGGATTCTTTTTTGGTCATTCTAATTTTATATCAGCTATCAATGACTATTTTCACTTTTATAATAACAATCGATCAAACAACATCACTAGAGTTCTTTTATGAACGTTGTAGATATTCAATTAGGCACAAACCTATAGCACCGTCTACCTAAAGAATTATTGCAACCACTAGAACGTATAAATAATGTCCAATTTCGATTAACAGGTTTCGTTTAAAATGTCAATTCATTTCGCACCATAGATCATTTGGTCATCGTTTGGCTAAAATACGTTTCAACGTTCTTGAATTTTTAGAAAGAATTTAATTTTTCACACAACCCACAGCAATGTCGTAGAAAATATCGTCATAATATGTAGGGAAGGCAGATTAAATGTACCGTGTAAGGTGCACAGAGCGCTATGGTAGCGCTGATCGCGATGGAGGCGCTGCGAGCGCTCGGCGGCGCCGGCGCAGGCGAGCCCTCGGGCGGCGCGTGCTATAACTCGGTCTCCACCCATTGCTAATCGCCCCGGCGCTCTCGCCTAGCCGCCGCCGTGTTGCGGCGGTACAGCCACACCTGCAATAACAAACGAATACTGTAACAAAACTGTACATTATGAAATACGTTGTTGGCATCTAATGTGACTTGTACAGTAATCGCCAAATCACTTTTTCTCTATATTCACGTGACAGGTAAAGCTTCAGCTACACTGTGGCGGTTATGTCAGGCGCGATTGCCATTACTGTCTTGTTGTATTACAGCAAAATTTATCGATATACGTTACTCTGTTTATGTTTATCGTGTCGCGACGCATCTGCGTGACGTGCTTCACAAATAGACCATGTCGCGTTTTATCGACACGCCCGGTGTCGCTATCGATACTCACACCCGCTTAGGGTATATGAATCATGTGCTGTGAGTTTTCACTAAAAAGAGTGTTCCGCAGTGGCTGGAAGAAAACTACCGACGCTAAAATACCGCCGCTACAAGACGTTTCAGTAGGTAAAGGAACATTCCGAAAGATGTAGTTAAGTATATGGGTCAAGAAGGAAGGCTGAGTGTTGTGTGGTGCAACTTAGAAGAGTTCTAAATCCAGCCGCTGAATAGACAGGCCGATTTGAATATTTCTTTTCACTTCTCATGCTCTAAAATTACGCCAATATAGCCCTACGAAGCGGGACTAAAGTGACCCTTTTAGTCTCTAGGGAGTAAAAGTAATTAGTTTTTTAATTTCCTTCTTGTGACATAGACAAACTCCTAAGGGTAAAAACGGGACCCTATTACTAAGACTCCGCTGTCCATCTGTCTGACTAAATTGACTATTTTTCTCGCACTCAAAGTGAAAAGTACAGTGTAACACACGGCGCTAAAATCCCATTATAACTCGGTTCCTATTTACTACCTCGCTAAAGCTCGGTAGTGAAACTACCTCGTATATAATGGGTCGTTTTAGCCCCTTGTATTACAATGTACTATTGTCTTCTACTTATTATCTAGATGAGTATGTTCAGATCGTGTGAGGCCCTTAGGTAATGAAGATGTGGGTGGCGGACGATCATAATATATTTTCATCGAAGAGCTCCCACGAAAAATGTATGTCGTAGATACCATATTTCACCTACGGTAAACGTAGTGGCTGATATATTGGTTTCTACGCTACTGGTCAGAGATTCGACTTCCGCACGGAACAAATATTTGTATGGCTTACACAGATAGTTGTTCCGGGTCTGGTTGTATGTGAGGGTAAGATTCGACCCACGATGCAGAAAAATTCCCAGAGGCAACGTTTAGAAAAAAAAAACATGCAACTTAAATGGGGCCTAGTGTAAAGAACATAACAATACCTAAAAAAAAAAATTGTAATTTGCAAATAAAAAAAGAAGCAGCAGCACAAAAGCGTTTGGATGACATTGAAATAATCCCGCTGACTACACCCGTTTGCAAATGTATGGAAGTTGTCTAATGATCGCCGATCCCTTTTCGTTGTACGTCACTCACCCCTTACAGGTAGGTAACCCGGTGTTAAAGCGAGGACTGAATATCGGAAGGCTGGGCACCCACATGCGAACCGATATCGTCAGAGTGTCATCACCTGACCATCTGTAAGCCAACCGTTGGTATTACGGCTAGTCAGCCCTTTGTACAACACGGTAATATCATCTTAGGCGACATGACCAGATAAACCCTGCGTTTCTTGCACGCAAGTGAGCCAGAATATAAAAACATTGCTCAGTGTATTACAAAGTATAATTGTAGTATACAATGCATAGTACCTATATTTATTTGTTCTAGTGTTACAATTCCTTTTTCAAGACACGAGTTTGGTTGGAGACTACGTCATCGGTGCATTAAAACGAGGTCGCCAAATTATATTTTTACTGACATAAAATAATCAAAGACGTAGTGTCAAGGCATGGCTGAATGGGAACTTTTTTAAAGACGTCCTATCGTATTTCAAAATGTATACTCACTTGGAAGAGAATAACGACATCTAATGAGACTTGAAGGCTGCCACACAACCAAAACTGAGCAGGTGCTTCTCTTAAAACGAAGTATGCAGTCTTGAAAACGTCACCACACGTCCACATTATCACCATGCTGACACTGAAATACAGACAAACAAGGCTTTGTTACAAAAATCCATTTATAATAATTCAGATTGCTGTTTTTCATGGATGATAGATTGCTACTCTGATAATTCCGTAATTATTCAAGATAAAGAAATGGCGGGATAGGTGACGAGAAGACTTGACGAAATTTTTCTTGACGATTTTTTTTTTCTTTTTCAATCAGTGCCTGCTGCCCGTTATGATGTACGGTGCCGAAACCTGGACATTCACGCTCGGGTCAGTCCGCAAATTCAAGGTCACTCGTCGCGCTTGGAGTTTCTTCGAAGGAACATACACATCCGAAATTAAAATATCGGTAAAAAAAAAGGAAATGACCGATGGCGGAATTGCGCCCTGGAATGGAGAGTGCCACGACTGTTTTGTAGGAACCCCCAAGCAAGACAGACTAGGTAGGTGCCTAAAAAAGTGGTATGGTCAGACTGTATGTTGAAGGGGGAGAACAGTGTTGCGGGTCAGCTTGGGATAGGCCTATGTCCGGCAGTCGACTGCTTTAAGCTGAGTTTAAAGTAACACGCTGAATTTGCATCATTCAGTTGTTGTTTTTACATGGCAAACTAATTCGTTTTTGCAGCATGACTTACTTCCAACTTATATATCGTCATACAAAACTGTAAAAGATTATGTTACGTAATTGATGTTTACCTCATGCCCTCAGTACTTTTGTTTTTGTGATTTTTGGCTATCTGAGGTGCACCAAGCATGGCCTCAGTGAACAGAGCGAGGAACCCAATCATTTCCACGAACGGCGCAAACTCTATCAACAAGTAGGTGATCGCCGCGCCCAGCACCGAGAACACCAACATACAATCTACATAGCTCTGGAAGTCTGTCCAGGCCCAGAAATATTTCCTTTCCATATCTGAAACAGATATTATTAAGTCCTTGTTATTGAATGTCTACATTCAATTATGGCAAAATATATATAATTTGATATCAACCACACCATATTAACAATGCACAAAATACAATTATTTTAATCTTGTTAGTAATGTAATTTGTTAATACATTTACAAATACCACAATGCTTACATAGAAGTAGGAAATCATGCCCAAGTAAATGACATCAATAAATAGATAAGATATCTGACACGAATTTGACCCAGTCATGACTCCTTAGATACAAAATAACTTGTATGATAATAAGAGCATTGAACTGAGGTTAGCTACACAATTGTAAAAAATATGTACATTATGGTTTGACATTTGACCTTCATGATAAAGAGCTGCTATCAATCTACACTACTAATACAAAATTTTACTTGTTTATTACATACATACACCAACACCATTCATTATAATACGAAACACTGAAAACATGCAATGGAAAGATGAAAGCAAATATAAGCACGATGATAATCCAAGAAGAAAGTTAAACATCCCAGATGATGTAACAAACACTGTAATCTCCAAATAAAAATTGTTAAGCATGGTTTTGGGTAGCTGAAACAAAAACGATAATGATGACTTGCACATGGAACAAACTGCAGCAATCCTTATGACATGGAGGAGAGAGCTGGCACTCACCATAGAAGCGATGCGGCTTCTCTCCGCCGGCGATGCCACTGCGCTGGTCCAGCCAGCGTGCCGTTTGATCCGGCTGAGCTGAGCCGTTCACACAACACAACAGTATATATAACATGAAAATCGCACCTAATTTCACCATCAATCACACCAACCACCAAACAGAACATAAAATAATGTTAAAGTAAAATTATTGATAGCAAATAATATACAGGGAAGTTAGTGGGTTAAATATCTCTCATATCTTTGATATGATGGAGGAGGAACAAAAAGAAAGCAAATAAATACCAAATAAACAAAACTAAAAGGGTTAAAGTATACAGTTGTTTAACTACAGGGTTTGTCAAATATATTATGTTTAATTAGCAATAAATAATAGTTAATGCTGCATATTATAGTTCTTACAGTGCAATATTTTATCATAGATTACTGTAATATAGTAAATAAAACCAATAACACACTTGTAGG
The DNA here is from genome assembly GCA_905147715.2 of Xestia xanthographa. Taxonomy (NCBI): domain Eukaryota; kingdom Metazoa; phylum Arthropoda; class Insecta; order Lepidoptera; family Noctuidae; genus Xestia; species Xestia xanthographa. Next base: position 10,712,119 of record LR990655.1, read on the forward strand.
GGTCATTCATACCAACCTGTGAATATTCTCTCCCTTGCTCTTATGATTTGGTTCTTTTTCCGTACACTTACACACAGGTGTATCATGACAAACATTGTGATATTCATTACTATGCTTTGGATCAATAGAGGTAACTCATAACGTTTACCAAACCTGGAAAAAAAGTTAGTAAATATTTTGAACATTTCATTGCAAAATAGATAGATAAACCCAATGATATTCTATTAAATAGATATGTTGTCTAGGTTTGTGAAGACTCGAAAACAGGCCAATTGGGTCGTTTTGCCTTTATTCTACGTCACTGCGTGTATGTGAGCTGGCTCCCCCGCGAAACACTTTTTTCGGTGCTTTTGTAGGTGTATATCATATCTGTTTATTAGAATATCATTGGATAAACCATTTATTTTCAAAATAAGTAATTCATGCGATATAATCTGTCTTTTGGGTTTTGATATTGGTTAGTCTGTGGATAGAATACATGTGAATCATGATGACTGCCAGTTTCCAAAAACCTTTTAAATGTTGGGGATTTGTTTTTGTGGGCAAATTCAATCAAGGCAAACAAAGATCTAATCATTTCTACTTTAGTTAATAAACTTGTATTCTAATGATAACAATATTTATCTGTTACAATATTTAAACATACTGATAGAGCTTGCTTAACTAGCTTAATATGTATTACACACTGGAACCCCAAAAAGAGGATTAGCATGGGTAATAAATTATAGAAAAATCCGGACAAATTACAACAAAAGTCAGGTGTCACTTGGGCACATAGGAAGGATGCTGCTGCAATGCCACCCAGCATTGCAGCAGCATCCTTCCTATGGCTTGGGTGATGTACTGGATGTACATGATGTAATCTATGTTATTGAGTTTTTGATGTTTAGTAAACTGGACATCAATGCTTCCAACTGGCGTAACATGATGATAGTGGCAATATGATGTCATTTGTTAATGGAAACGGATTATTTAAAGAAGGTGATGAAGGTTGGTTTATTATGTAATACTAATTTGGTCCAAAAGCATGATATGTTAGTTTTATTTTAAGCCGTAATACATACCAAAACAATATCCTCAGAGTATTTGCTATGAGCAGTGCTAAACAAACGTATAAAGAGAACCCTTCAGCATCCTGTGTCCTCTTGATTTGTCTATACTGTGGGATGTAAGGGGCGACGCCACCAATTATCATAGCACCAGCTGCTCCCCATCCTACCAGATGGCCCACAGTAAGTCCTAACTGGTCCGAAATTATCCAATCCATTGTTTCGGGGATATTAATCAGTCGATTATCAAACTATCACGATAATGTCGATAAAACTCTGTGACATTTATTGCAAGTGTACCACAATAATGACAAACTTCACATTCGTTATTACTTTACATTATGTGCGAAGAATTTAATTTATTATTTATTTAATCTTAGATCGTTCAAGTTAGCGCTTGCAACGCAAATCGATCGATACGATAAATGAGTCGCGTTTCTGGTTGATTTTAAGCTATTGCATCTTCTACATTATGTGACTTCTCTATAGACTGCGAAGGGTAGAAAGTGACAAAGTTCATCTCAATGCTTCAATACAAATGCTATCTCGGAACGCAGCATGGTTTGTCAATAATTCCGTTTCGACACAAAAAGTTTCGTTCTAAAATACATTTAAATGGTGAGTTCATGCCCAATTTATTCTTGCTAATTTAATTCATATAATTATATAAATTAAATCATGAAATAGGCATGTCATGAGCATAATACAAATTTTTGTAAGAATAAAATAAAACAAAAAGATACTGGTCTAATACATTACCACCTTTTTTAGAAGTCGCTAAACGAAATCTTATCAGCTGGTGATGACATTAGCTGTCATGATGGGCTTTTGATTTGACTGACATAATTTTGCAAAAATAAATACGATAACCTCTGAGTCCTCTGACGATTTTTCACGAAAACAAGGCTAGTGTGGAGTGTAAAGTATGACTATAATATCCAAATTATTTACAGTATTGCGCGGTACTAATGCAGTTGAATGCGTTCCTGCAATTTTACAATCATCGAAGATTAGCTATGTCCGTTGTTATTCAACCCGCAAGGATAGCGGCTTGGCTAGGAGTCAAGAGAGAAGTGATGTGTCTACAGATGTCCGACCTCTAGGAGAGAAAATCAAAGAGACGACCAAGACTGCTACTTATACTGGAGTCATTTTATTGGGTCTTGGTGCCACTAGCGTCATTTTTTACTACGTGTTCCGAGAATTGTTTTCAAGCAACAGCCCCAACAGCATTTACTCAGAGGCACTATCTAAGTGTAAAAATGTAAGTAGAATAGTATAATTTCACCTCTACACTTATCTTCTGCGTAATTGTTGTCCCTACATAATTGTAGGGGTCAGCTTTCAGTGTAATCTAACCAGGTGCTCTTGAATATCAGTATTTTGTATCGACTGACTGTTTGTCTTGATAGCAGAGCTTGGTTACACTTTTTATTAATTAAAAGTCCAAAGACATTCAAAAATATATTACTTGTATTTAAGTCAAACAGACAGTCAACAATTATAGTTGCTTATCATCATATCGAAGAAAAATATAATGACACATAACGCTAGAAAAAAGTCTTCATGCGTCAATGTCAGACACCATAATACTTTCCCTCATTGCAATGATGACTGCAACCCCAATCCTGCTCTCAATAGTAGGAGCCTTGGCTTCGGAACTGCTTTTGTCAAAAAATCAGCTAACTGAGCTGCAGAACTGGTTTTCTGTACGCCAATCAATCCTTCTTGTACTGTCTCACGCACAAAAAAATTTCTCAGACGAATGTGTTTGGTCCGTTTATGGAATTCTGGATTGTGAGAGAGACGTATTGCAGCTTCGTTGTCCACTTTCAGTGTCGGTGTGCCTTGTAGCGTCATAAGTTGGCTAAATACTCTCTGTAGCCAAACTAGTTCGCGAGCACCTTCACTGGCAGCTACTATCTCTGCTTCCGTGGTTGAGATGGCAACAGATGCTTGCCGTTGACTAAGCCAGGACACCGGTCCTCCAGCGTACAGGCAAACAACTCCAGTGGTAGAGCGTCCTGTGAGCTCATCACCGCCGTGATCTGCATCACTGTATCCTTCAATGATGGCTTTGAGATTTCCAAACCTGTATCTTATTCCGAAAGATATAGTCCCTTTGAGATATCTGAATATCTTCTTAACTTTGAGCCAATCAGTCCAGGAAGGATTCTCCAATTTTCTTGAAACTACTCCGACAGCGTATGCAATGTCGGGGCGGGTACCTGTCATTAGATACGCTAGTGCTCCTACAGCCTCACGATAAGGAAAGTACTTCTTTTCAGGGGTATCGTCAACTTTCCCTTCTTCAGATGTCCTTTCAATGGGCGTTGAGACTGGATTGTAATCTGACATTTGAAACGTTCCAGGATCTTCTTAGCGTACAATTGCTGAGAAATCAAAATAGAACCGTCTTCCGATCGGTCAATTTCCAATCCCAAATAGTAGGATGCTGGTTTCGTGGTTATCTTCAGCGTGTTTCCTAATTCCTTGAGGAATTGGTTTGCTAGAGCTTCATCTGTCGTGGCTACTAGTCCGTCGTCCACATATAGGGTAATCAATATTTTCTTGTCTCCCACTACCTTCGTGAAAAGACAGGGTTCAGCTTCGTTCTGTATGAATCCTTTATCCAGCAAAATCTCTTCAAATCATGAGTTCCAACACCGAGGTGCTTGTTTGAAGCCATACAGACTTCTTTGAAGTTTGCAGACTCTTGAAGATTTATCTGAGTATCCATCAGGCTGCTGCATGTATATCTCCTCTTTCAACTTCCCATTCAGAAAAGCTGTGGATACATCGAACTGTGTCAGATGTAACTTCTCCATGGCGCTGACACTTAACAGAGCTCTTATGGTAGACATACGAGCAACAGGGCTGTACGTCTGATCATATTCTATCCCCTTACGTTGCTTGAATCCTTTGACTACCAGTCTTGCCTTGTATTTGTCTATTGTACCGTCTGGATTTCGTTTGATGCGAAAAACCCATTTACAAGGTAGCGCCTTTCTGTTTGGAGGTAAATCGCATAGCGTCCAAACCTTGTTGTCACCTAGGGATTTGATCTCGTTCGCCATGGCTTTAAGCCATTCGCCACTATCATCCCTCTCAACAGCTTGTTTGTATGTCTCAGGAAAAAATTCTGTTCCTACGAAGCATACGAAGTCTTCATACTTTTTAGGTCGTGCGATAGTCGACCTGTCTCGAAGATTGTATCGAGACTCAGCTACAATTAGTTGCTCTTGCTCATCATTAGCATCAACAAAAACATCTACTTCGATATCTTCTTGAACTGCTTCACCTTGAACATGAACTTTATCTTCAGCTCTTTCTCCCTCAAGATCATTTTCATCGTTTTCCTGGTATTCGATAAGTGACTCGGGTACTTCTTGAATGAGAACACGTCCATTATCGCCGACCTCAGCTCCCTCTGACATAATGGGGTCGCTTGTCGTTATCCTGAACTCAACGTCTGATTCGAACGTTATGTCCCTTGATCTCAGTGTCTGCGATCCGTCGTAGACGCGATAACCATCATCATTCTCGTAGCCTATAAGTCTTCCTTTAATTGCCTTTTTGCACATCTTCCTGCGCTTTTGTTTAGGCACGTGAGCATAACAAATGCTTCCAATCACTCTGAGGTGTGAGATTCTAGGCTTTCTTCCAAGCCATAACTCGTATGGAGATTTTCCTTCAACCCTTGATGGTCCTGTCCGATTTAGAACATATGCAGCAGTGTTCCCAAGTTCAGCTCAGAGCACTTGAGGTAGCTCTCCACCTGAGTAAATCATAGACCTTGCTGCCTCTACAAGTGTACGGTTCTCCCTTTCAGAGCATCCATTCTGCTCCGGTGTGTACGGCATAGTGAGTCGCTGCTTGATGCCATGCTTCTCTAGAATATTCAGAACGGTTTCATTTTCGAATTTACCACCGTTGTCACTCAACAGCGTTTTGACGACATGACCTGTATTCTTTGCTTCTTGTAGCAACTGTATCAGCTTATTCTTAACCTCTGACTTCTGTCTTATGAAGTAGACAAAGCGATATCCAGAGTAATCATCCTTAAATAAGACGAAGTACTTGTACTTGGAGATGCTTGGTTTTGCAAAGGGTCCGCAGACATCATCATCTGCCTAGCCTTTTCCCAACTATGTTGGGGTCGGCTTCCAGTTTTACCGGATGCAGCTGAATACTAGTATTTTACATGGAGCGACTGCCTATCTGACCTCCACAACCCAGTTAGTACTGGGTAATACGATACCCCTTGGTAAGACTGGTTGTCAGACTTTTTGTGCCTCTGACCACCTAACGACTGTCAAAGATCTACATATGACAGCCGGGACCAACGGCTTAACGTGCTTTCCGAGGCACGGAGGAAACTCGGTATGTAATGGGTGGTCACCCATCCACAGACCAACCTAGGCAAACACGGCTTAACCTAACGATCGACCCGAGCGGCTGTTATTATTTAGCCACGAGCTCCTCCAAAGGGTCCGCAGACATCAGCGTGAATTAATTCACCACAAGCCGATGCTCTTTCCCTAGTTCCGAACGAATTTCTATGAGCCTTTCCATATATACAGCCCTCACATTTAATTTTGTCATGACTCAGCTTCATGCCTAACTCGCGTTTCACCACACGAATGACATGGTTCTTATCCTGGTGAGCAAAGCGTTCATGGTACAATTGCAGCATATTTGACCCGGTAATAGCATTAACCTCTATGGTTTTTTGCTTTTTAGGAATAATTGTCTCCATATCCAACTTGTAAAGTCCTCCAAAAGGAACTCTCTTGCCAACAACTCTTGTGATATTTTCAATGTCGAGCTTGCACTCTCTAGTTGTTGCCGTAAAAATGCTGTTTTGCATCCTATCTTGCGCTGCTAACGGAGAGAATAAGTTCTTCGTTAACGATGGTACTAGCCACACATCATTAAGCTTGATTTCTTCCTTCTTGCCATTGACATTTGATGCTACCACTACGGTTTCTTTTCTTAACGCTGGAATTGTGGTCCCATCTGCAGTCGTAACTATGTGATCAGCGTCAAATTCATGATATTCCGTGAAGACATCGCTCTTTACTGCAATGTGCGTCGTTGCTCCGTTGTCGACAAACCAGCTGTGAAGATCTTGTGTTTGTCCTGACGAGCATGTGTTTACCATCAGCGAGATGTGTTGCACTTGTTTGGACTTCGAGCTAGAGCCTGACGTGCCTGAAGTTGGTTTAGGTGGCCTCCCATCTCTGATCCACTCTCTGCACTTGCGCACTCTATGTCCTTTGCCAGAACAGTAGTTGCAGGTCAGTTGCTCATCTTTCTTGAGCTTGATTTGTCGCTCTGTATGTGTAGTCACTAGTGCTTCCTCCTTCGACCTTACTTGACAATCCAGATCTCTCTCAAATGCGCACAGATGACTTGTCAGACTGTCAATCGTTCTCTCAGACTGCTTTAGCATCAGCCAGCTTGACTTGAAGTTGAAGAACCTGTCGTCCAGTGTGTCTAAGACCTTACAGATCAGAAACATTTCAGGAAGCTTAGCTGTGGAGTCAATCTTGGCAACTTCCACCTTCAATTCGTTCCAGACGTTCTTGAGCTTTGACATGTGAGTTGGAATATCGTCCGCCTTATCATGCTTTAGTCCAAAGAACTCCATACCTAAATTGTAAGCTCTATCTTCCGATTGTCCATCAAATAATCTGTGTAATTCCAACCAGACTTCATGAGCAGTCTTATATCTCATCACTTTTTTAAGTGTATCCTCAGACATATTAGTGGTCAACGTGAGTAGAGCGCCAGTTTCAGCCATCATCGTATTATATCTGGCGATGTTAGCGTCACCTGCTCCGACCGCGAGGATAGGTTTAGGAAAACGGCCTTCCACTACTTCTAGGGCTTTTTCAGTACCATCAAGTAGGATGGAAATCTTATATTTCCATGTGCACCGAGTTTGCCGATATCTATTTTAGTAGAATAATCCATGATTAGTCTCTTCAAGGTCAGATGCTGGGGCCCATAACCTGATAGCAGAGCTTGGTTACACTTTTTATTAATTAAAAGTCCAAAGACATACAAAAATATATTACTTGTATTTAAGTCAAACCGACAGTCAACAATTATAGTTGCCTAGCATCATATCGAAGAAAAAACCGGCCAAGTGCGAGTCGGACTCGCGCACGAAGGGTTCCGTACCATTATTATCAAAAAAGGCCCTTAAATATTAATTTTATTCTATTTTTAGTATTTGTTGTTATAGCGGCAACAGAAATACATCATCTGTGAAAATTTCAACTGTCTAGCTGTCACGGTTCATGAGATACAGCCTGGTGACAGACAGACGGACAGACGGACAGACAGCGAAGTCTTAGTAATAGGGTTCCGTTTTTACCCTTTGGGTACGGAACCCTAAAAATATAATGACACATAACGCTAGAAATAAAAAATAATAATTAAAAAAAAACAAAAAACCCGACTGCTAAACTAATTTTAAAAAATACGTGAAATAATTAACTTAAATAAAAACTAAAAAGAAAGAAACAAGTCCAGCCCGCGTAGCATGGCGACTAGAAACGGGGAAAGACTCGACAAATCTTTTGTTCATCTGTCATTTTGTCGATATTGAATAGACAAAATGACAGATGAACAAAAGATTTGTCGAGTCTTTCCCTGTTTCTACGTCGCCATGCTACGCGGGCTGTAGTTTAGAATTCTGTTAAGTAATATTAAATAACTACACAATTGAAATAGTTTTATAATCGATACACACATAAAACAAATCATAAATTCTAATGTAGAACAGAACGACTCACAGTCGGGGCCCCTTGGGAAGATTTGATTGGTAAAATTTAAATGGGCCCCGACTGTGAGTCGTTCTGTTCTGCATTAGAATTTATGATTTGTTTTATGTGTGTATCGATTTTAAAACTATTTCAATTATGTAGTTATTTAATATTACTTAACAGAATTCTAAACTACTGGACTGGACTTGTTTCTTTCTTTTTAGTTTTTATTTAAGTTAATTATTTCACGTATTTTTTAAAATTAGTTTAGCAGTCGGGTTTTTTGTTTTTTTTAATTATTATTTTTTATTTTATACTTTTTAGTTACGATTCATTGACTTCGTTATAAGATGGTAAATTTCGCAATCTAGTCATTTCATTGAAGGAGTTAATATCGTGGGGATTATTAAGTAACTTGCGGTGGTCTAAACTACTGATGATTAGTCCCTCTAGAGACCTAACTCATGAGAATAATTGAGAAACAACTTTAAATCGTTATATATCCTAAACTGTTGTTTATAATGAAAAATGATAAAAGGAACCTAAAGATGATTTTAAAATACCTATTCAACGACACCCCACTTGACATAGTTCATCAACTTTTTTTTTTTCATTTTGACAATATGGCGTCTGGTTGTCGCTGTGGTGAATTTTGATTACTGTTATGTCTTTAGTGACACTCGCAAAGTTAAGACGAATCGATTGACGTAAGAATTATCAAAATCGGCCTACGCATTTGGTCTCTAGAACGCCACATAGAAACAAACATACATACATACATACATACATAGACTGATAAACACATTACCCTCCTTTGCATCGCGCAGTCGGGTAAAAAGTCTTCATGCGTCAATGTCAGACACCATAATATGTCTGACATCTACAACCAGATACAGGGTAACACGACTCTTCCGCACTATGACATTCATTGTCCTTTTTTTGTAAGATCACAGCAGCATCCCATATTGAGAAAGAATCTAATCATGTACGGGATAATTCAGAATGTACCTGGTATTTTATACTATGTGTGCTACTGTTTTTAATGCTGAACCTTTCTTTAATACACTCCGAGTGACAATATCTAAGGCCTAAGGTATTTCTTATATTAACTGAATACATCATTATTTTGTCAACGGCAATGGCATCACAATCACACAAACGTGGGCAGTATAGAATGGCATCTACCAAGATCTTTACAATATAATCTTTTTTTGTGATGACTTGTATTTTATAATTACAGGACCCTAGAGTGGAAGATGCCTTGGGATCTCCAATCAAAGGTTATGGAGAAGAAACCACCAGGAGAAGACGCACACACGTCAGTCATGCTGTGTATGAGAAGGAAGGGGTCAAACACATGAGGATGAGGTTCTACATCAAAGGAATTAGGAACAAAGCTGTTGTTGAACTTGATATGAAACAGGTGAGTAGTCACAACACTCCTCTACATGATTCCTTCAATGTAGTGTAGCACTTAAATTCAAAATTGAATGCCAGACTGATTGCCAGTTTCTAAACCAGTTTAGAGACTGGCAATCAGTCTTCTGCCGGGACGGGACTTGTTCCAACAACAATGTTTGACAAGTAATATGTTAATTGGGGACAGTGTCCCCTAGTGGCTTCTCCACTTTCTGATGTTAGATATATTGTGATAATGATAAATGATGTTTATTTTGCAAGTAAGTTTTTACAAACACTTTTAACACATCATTTTTTAAAACTAGATGGGGCCGGTGTTTCGCACCTGACTACTCTGAGAAGAAACAGCCGAAACAAACTCAGAGGTCATAGTAGTAGTCTCTTTTAAAGTCCAGACAATCTTGCTCAATTCACATGAGGACTATGCAGATTAGTGTCTGATATGGTCTTTTGAAGAAAGAACCATACAGATTTGAGTGGACCTGTCCAGTCAGTGCAAGCATTTGTCAGTTAACGTGTAGCTCGACTTATAACTCAAGGAGCTCGACGAAACGACGAACAGTACCAAAGAAAGGACATTTGGGTAGGTCGCTTAGAGTACTCAAACTGCCAGACAGTTGTGGGAAAAAATAAACAAAAAATATAAATGTGACCCATAAGGTCCCCACATTCACAATAATCATATAAAATTAATAACAAGTTCTATTCAAATCATTAAAAGTCACAATGATGATAAAAAAAGTAAAATACTTAACAAAATAAGTATTCATGTCAAATCAGTAAATGTCAAATAAAATAATAAAAATAATAATAAAGTAAAAAATAATAAAATACATGTCAAAACATTAAATGTCAGAGTGTATAAAAAATAATAAAATACATGTCAAAACATTAAATGTCAGAGTGTATAAAAAAGGAAAAGAAAAAAAAAAGGAAAAGAAAGAAAGAAATAATAAACAAGTGAAGTCCGAAGCTTCGACATTCACAGAGCAAATTTTATTGGAGCAGCTTAATCCCAAGCCTTTTTATCTTCGAGATAGTGATTAACATGATAGTAGGCTTTCAGGCACAGCTTCCGTTTTATAAACGATTTGAATTTATTTAGGCCTAATGCTTGAATTTGGCTCGGAAGTTTATTGTAAAAACGTATAAGTACCTACATTGGCATCTGAACGTACCCCCTATTTTTTTTGAGCCTCGTTGCAGGAACAACAAATTTGTATTTGTTCCTCGTATTTATGTTGTGGATATCACTGTATTTTTTAAACAAATTAATATTTTTGTGTGCGTACAAAAGGTTTTCCTAAATAAACTGAGAAGGGACAGTAAGAACATTAATCTCTTTAATTTTTTCTCTGAGGGAGTATCTGGGACTTAATTTATAAATTGAACGAATTGCCCTTTTTTGCAAAACAAATATTGTCTGAATATCGGCGGCATTGCCCCACAAGAGAATACCGTACGACATCACGCTATGGAAATAACTAAACTAAACGGGCTCTCTCTAAATCAGTTAACTCACGAATTCTTCTAACGGCTTACGCTGCAGAGCTCTAAGTTTTTTTGACAATTTGTCTTTATGCGAGCCCCACTGAAGCTTGGCATCCAAAGTTATGCCTAGAAACACTGTTCTATCTTCCGGTTTCAACTCTTCATCCTTAATTAGTAGGTACAGTAGTTTCCACTTGTCTTACATGGGGTATCGTAAACTTAATACATTTAGTTTTTTTTTCTCATTAGGAGTAGGTTATTAACATTAAACCAATTAACGACTTTTGCCAGGGCGCTATTAACATCATCCGTAACTAACTGCTGACGTTTGAGTTTAAATAAAAGAGAAGTGTCGTCTGCAAACAATACTATGTCATGATTATCCTTTATGAGGTACTTAAGGCAAGTCATTTATGTAAACAAGAAACAAAAATGGACCAAGAATTGAGCCCTGTGGTACCATTCTTACTACGGATCCGGGAGATCTCTTCCCGTTAAGATCAACTCTCTGAATCCTATTACTCAAATATGAAATAAGAAGATCCAGAGAGGCGTTACGGATTCCGTAGTGGTGTAGTTTCCTGATTAATGTTTCATGAAGAACGCAATCGAAAGCTTTAGATAAATCGCAAAAAATGCCCAAAGCATCGCATTTGTCCTCCCAGGCATTATAAATGTGTCCTAAAAGTTCAACACCGGTCATCAGTAGTTGAACGACCCCTTGTGAAACCGAAACTGTGTGTGCAAATGTTTTATTTTTTTAGTTAGCAAAAGCCTCCCCCATTCCTTTCACTTCTCTTCACTTTGCAAATGTTAATAGTTATTTATTTAAACAATTGTTTTTGTTGCAGAATGATTATGGAAATTATTTATGCCGTTATTTACTAGTCCAACTAGATGACTACAGTGGCAAGACCTTTATTATTGAAGATAATAGGGCAGAACTGGACAACAAGCAAGACTTTGGAAGCTTTTCTACGCTTTCACTAAGCCAGTGAAAACCTCATTCAAAGTTGTAAATTGTAAAATAAACTTAGGTATTTAAGTAGTATTTGTTAAAATGTTTAAATTGAATAAAAACAGCATTCTTTCGAAAAAAAAACTTTTAATTAATTAATTAGATCTTTCAGCAATTGGCGAAACAGGACATTAATGAATTGAGCAAATCTTAAATAGTCAACACACTAATCACAATTTTCAAATTACACTCATCTCATTCATAATTTGTACAGGTAGACAAATTGTTTAATATTGCTTCAATTTTTTTGTAATTTGGCAGAACTGTTAGAAAAAGTACTTTCTATGCGTTTCTCTTTTTTCCAAGGCTGTATTTCCCAGGCCATAACTAAACGGTTATTGAATACAAACATTTTGATTTTATTAAACAGCCAATAGAAAACAACAATCAGGGAAAGATACTGAGGCCATGCCCATTTCAGTTCTTGAATCAAACTTGGGGTATATTTGATTTCCATTTCTGGCACTCTGAGACTTATATGTATTTGCATGGAACCTGTATGCCCATTCTGACTTCTTGAATATAGTGTTGTGGTATGCGTTGTAACTGCAAATATAATAACATTGTATTATTGTCACAATAAAACAAATATATCTAGCCGACGTCACGCGGTTACACCCGCGTAGCTCCCGTTCCCGTGGGAGTACGGGGATAAAATATAGCCTATGTTACTCAGGGTGAATGTAGCTTTCTAATGGTGAAAGAATTTTTGAAATCGCACTGTAGTTTTAGAGTTTATTCATTACAAACATACACGCACACAAAAATACAAATCTTTCCTCTTTATAATATTAGTGTAGAAAATTAATGATTAAGTATGTGTAGAAATATTATATAACATTATTATTACATAACATAACATCACTCCTGTAATCCTGAACAGTAAGGCAGAAGAGTACCTACCTAATAGTACACCTACATTTTGCCAGTTATGTTTAAGTCATGTAATAGGGGGGAGGGAGAGCCTATTGCCATCAACCAGGCACAAATCCAGACTCCGTGGCTACCACTGAGAAATTCCTGACAGAAAAACCCAAAAACACTTTGCCAGACCTGGGAATTGAACCCAGGAATTCATGCGCAGCAGTCACTCTTGCAACCACTAAATCAATTATTATTAAGTAAATTAAATATAATAAACTATCTTACCATCTCTCATAAAATAGTTCTCCAGTGTATGATCAATTGCATTCTCGTGAGTGTTCTTATCAGAATTAAACAAAGAATAGTTATATTTAGTATGTATTAGGTTTTGTTTGCAAGGCAAATGAGATGTTTGGTAGAACTGAAGATCACCAAAATATATGAACCCAGAAGGTGGTGTTGTAAACTCTTTGTTGACTACAGCCAGACTTTGCATGTGCAGGGGACACACTGACTGAAACACAGTAAGAAAAGATTACTTTAAATTGATATTATTGTATTCACATTTCCTTGACTGAAAGTTGGAATAAAAAATGAATACCTACCTTTAGTTGAAAGTCTAGACTCAAGATGAACAATATAGATGTTACTGTCATGTCTTGTGGCAATTCGAGATTGATTTTGAAATCTAATAAATCAATCTTGCCATTGCCGCTCAAATCATATTGAAGCACCTACAAAAGATTTTATTATTTGAGATATATGTCTACACATGATTGATATAGAGGATTGAGGAATAAAGAAAAGTCGGATGGATTGATGAGGAATGATAAGAAAGAAACTGGAGTAAATGATACCGTGATGACTGAACCCAAGTAATAAAGGATGAGAGCCGGAAGATGATCATGAAACACATTTTGTATAGCACATACTTCGAATTCCGCACAGTTATCTTCATTTTTCATAACATTTGCATAATTTCCATTTGTTTCACCGCAAGCAATAGATCTGCTGTGGTCATTAGATTCTGCTACGAGGAGGTGCTCGTACGAGAAGTGTACAACTGGTTGCTCATAAAAGCTGTGGGATCGTAGCCAAAACCCTAAAAAAAGACATGGGTACAAAGAAACTCGTCACAAAATTAAGAACTTTGCAGCTATTATTGCTTAAATACTTACCTCTGCCTATATACGCTATTATAAACGGTAAAATGAGATTTAGTATTGTGGTGGTTAAAGTAAAAAACGTTGCTAAAGAAAAAAAGCAACTCATGTACTGTACTTTGACATTATAACTAAACAGGTTAAAGAGACCCATTCTCTCATTTCTATCTTCTTATATTGAGAGCTTCTTCTTATTATTTTAAATAGTTAAAAGAGAATTGTATTAATTAATAATGACTGTCACACTTGACTTTTGACATTTTGATTATTGATCAACAATTAACCGTTGCTAGGCAACGATTGCACAATGTTGCTACACAAAATTTTGTTTTACGTCAAGCGATTTTCGCGTGCTTTATTTCCAAAGAATTTTTTGAAATCAGTAAGGGGCAGGGCAAATATGAAATAAACAGTTTCTCAAAGAATCCATTCGTTCCAAACTTTAGAGTTGCAAAAACGCTGAATTCCGAACATTATGCAAATGATCCAGACACCAATAAATGCATGAATGCCATTGCCATTTCAAGATTTTGATGTTACTTCTTCCTGTATGGCTTAGATGGAGCTGTAGTTATTTTTGTATCGTTGCGAGCTTGAAAATTTTAGCACCCCTCGAACTTGATAAGTTTTCTTTTGCCCTTTATTTTAGAAATAGGGCTAATTCCGCCTATTTATAAAGAAAATTATAAACGCAATGGTCGTAAGACACTGAACGAGCGAAGCGAGCTCGATTATTTTAGGATATTCTCGGATAAATTAAGGTACTTAATTTTGTTCATACAAACAAGTAGGTACGGTAATAAGAGAATGAGCGAGCGCAGCGTTTTTTGCACCTTCTCCCTGCCTAAAGCCCCGACAATGCTGCAATGGAAGACACGAGGCGTAAGCAATCTGTGCATGCTTTGTTCACAGGAAAAGAGTACCTACAGGAGGACACTAAATTGATTGACAAGGTGATGAGCTTGGACAGCAAACTAGACGCCTTAAGTGTTATTAACACAGTAACATAGGTATTGCTAAAATCTAAATGAGTGGGTGTATGGGTGTATTGTACACATCTGCGTACCCCCTCCCTCAGAGCATGTTGCATAAAAGAAAAACATCCAAGCGATTACAGCAATGACCGACAGATATGCAGTCTATTTTTGAAGAGTTCCATGGTATATCTCCGAAGATCAGCATCAGATCTTCACCAAATTTAAATGGGACCACCTCAGGAGTATAATCTTTCACATAATAAAATAATTTTAGAATCGGTACCCAAATGGGGGAAAAATCGGGTAAAATAAAAAAAACATACACACGAACATAATTATACGTATAGGTAACCTCCTCCTTTTTTGTAGTCGGATACAAACTAATATTTACTTTTAAACAAATTAACATTTATTTGTGTTCTAAATTCAAAAACATAAAAAAATACGATTTTTTATAGCCATTAGGCTGTTTAACGGCTTCATACCTTATTTTAAAACCTGGAGAAAGCAAAGCGCGGAAAAAAAATGAAAATAAAAAACACAACTTAAAAGAAACAGCAACAAAGCTGGCCGAGCAAGTCGCAGTATTTCGATTCCCATAGTATCGCCATAAATAATAAATGTGTGGCTATATGGGGAGGGGGGGGGGGGGGGCACACTTAAAACATTGTCCTATTATCGCATCGTATTGCAGCCACATAATGCAGTAATAGTACATTTTGATACAAGTGGAGAAAGTTTGTTATTGCATTCGAGGCGGAATTATAACACCCGAGCCGTGGGCGAGGGTGTTTTTGAGCCGAGAACTGCAATAACAAATGTCCACGTGTATCAAACGACGTTTTTCAATACACTTTTGAAGAAATAAATTGAAATATAACGAAAAATATTTTTCATTTCTCATACTCGGAAAGTAGTGTTTGTTTGATCAGAGCAGCGGGTCGAAAACGATGCTTCCCTCCCTTGGGCGGGAAAGACTCATAGTAATTGCTTCCCTTCCTAGGGCGGGAATGAATTTTAAAAATAGAACTAAAATTGGTTATTTAGTCGGCTATATTTTTTTTTACATAATTAAGAAAAATATCGATTTAAAAAAAAAATGCTGCGGTCTTGTGAGTGTATACGGCCAATGTGAATTAAAAAAAATACCTATTAAAGTGGGATGGCCCGCGGCGGTGACGCGGGCGGTGTGTTCCATATTTGAAATTTAAATTAAAAAAGACTATTTATGTATAATTTGGCGGGATACTAACTCTGTACCGAAATTATTTGATTAAAAAAACCGGCCAAGTGCGAGTCGGACTCGCGCACGAAGGGTTCCGTACCATTATTATCAAAAAAGGGCAAAAAAATCACGTTTGTTGTATGGGAGCCCCCCTTAAATATTAATTCTATTCTGTTTTTAGTATTTGTTGTTATAGCGGCAACAGAAATACACCATCTGTGAAAATTTCAGCTGTCTAGCTGTCACGGTTCATGAGATACAGCCTGGTGACAGACAGATGGACAGACGGACAGACAGCGAAGTCTTAGTAATAGGGTTCCGTTTTTACCCTTTGGGTACGGAACCCTAAAAATGAGTTCAAGCGATTCTGAAATGTCGACCCCCAATTCCGTTAAAGACGAGGCCAATACAGTTATTGAAAATCTTTTGCCAGAAATTTCAAAGGAAAGATACTTAAATATTTACAATGATTTTATGAAGTGGCGAACAGACAAGAAAACAAAATCGTTTTCCGAAAGTGTATTTCTTACATACTTCAATGGACTATCTAGCAAAATACAGCCTTCTACGCTATGGAGTAGGTATTCAATGCTCAAGAGTACACTTAGTGTAAAACATAATGTGGATTTGAAAAAAATCCATGATCTCACAGCGTTTTTGAAAAGACAGTCTCAGGGGTTCAAGAGCAAAAAATCTAACGTTTTCACCTCTTACGAAGTGGAATCATTTTTAAATGAAGCCCCTGACGAGATATATTTGGCAATGAAGGTAAGCTAAACGTTTATCTAAGTAAGGAGAAGTCTTTTACTCTAAAAATGAACATCGTTCCCAACGTCTTTACTCTGATAAGTATTATAGATAAGTTTGTACAAAAAGAGACAATGACACTGACCAGATTGCGTATATTGAGAGTAAAGACGTTGGAACGGCATGCATTTTTAGAGTAAACCTGTTTATTTTACCTACTTAACTAAAAGATAAATACTAACAAAATTCTTTGTTTTCACAGGTGGTATTGATACTCTGTATAAGCGGCGCCTGCAGAAGCAGTGAGCTCACAAATCTAACAATTAAAGACGTTGAAAATCATGGTCAGTTATTAGTTGTAAAATTGACTAAAACAAAAACAAATATTGAGCGCACATTTGTAGTACGAGAAGAGTTTACACAAACAGTAAAAAAGTATCAAAAGCTTAGACCTACTGACATAAAAACGGATCGTTTTTTTCTTAACTACCAAAAGGGAAAATGCTATAAACAAGTGATCGGTAAAAATAAAATCTCAGTTATGCCAAAGCAGATAGCAACATATTTGAATTTACCAAACTGTGAGCAGTATACCGGGCATTGTTATAGAAGAACGTCAGCGACACTCCGATTCTGGGGCGAACTTAACAATGTTAAAAAGACATGGAGGATGGAAATCCAGCACAGTCGCGGAAGGCTACATTGAGGATTCTATCCAAAATAAATCTAAAATTTCAAAGAAATTAACTGAGACTATAAATATACGCCCCAATTCGCCTCAACCAACCACTTCAAGAGAGTCTCCGCCATGGATTCCACCGTCTAATGAAATACCAGAGTCTTCTACTTTTACAGAGATCCAACACAGCCAAATTTGTCATAATATATCAAACAGTGTAAATATTCCAAATAAAAATTTAACTTTGAATTTCACAAATTGTTCTAACTTCTCAATTAATTTTAAATAGGTACTACTCATGTTATTACTATCAATAAATATTTTAGAAAAACTACTATTTTTTACTTTCCTTATATTTGAAATGAAAAGTAGAGTGTTTAACACGGGTGAAAGTCATCAATTCCCACTCGGACTATAGCCGCCCTCGCTTCGCTTGTGCGTCTAAATACCTCGTATGGGAATTGATTTCTTTCCACCCTTGTATAACAATCTACTATTTGTCACATTGTTTGTCACGAACTAAGAAACTATGATTTAAATTTGATTTTTTTCGCGCTTTGCTTTCGCCATCAGGTTGAAGGAGAGGCAAAGGCATGAAGCCGTTGAACAGCCTAATATGAAAAATAGATTTATTTTATATTTTTGAAATTCAGAACACAAATAAATGTTAATTTGTGTATAAAAGTTACTATAAGTTTTTAATAATCATGTTTATCTATGATATTCTATTTATAAACACAATTTTAATATTCAAAAATTATTTATTGCGAAAAGACGCGTAGTGCTTTGCCGAAATTAAAATAAAACATTCACCTCAGACTATAGGCATTGAACCAATTTGGACTAAGTATAGGTATAGTTATCTGTGGCAATTTTCATTCCCGCACACGTGCGGGAAAATGGAAAAAAACGTACACGTGTGAAATACATTGCATGTTGTACCTAATCGTAGTGCGTTATGGACCAGTTTTCGAGGAAGTGTATTGAAAAAATATTAGTCCCGTTATGCGAGACTTTGCAGAAATAGGATACCATAAAGTTAAGTGTAATATTCGTCTATTCCGGAAGGTAAAATAAAGTTGAATTGTTGTGTAGTATCAGCGCCGCATTGCAATTATACAATAATATACAATGCAATTGACTGTATGAAGTACCTACCCAGTATGTAGGTAGGTACCTACCTCCTACATACTGGGTAGGTCAGTCAATTGCAATAGACTCTACCATGCAAAATCGCCTCACTGCTACGGAATAAAATCGCATGAATCGCCATTGTTACACCGACGATACTTGTAGGGTAGATCGGAACTCAATCTTATTCTCAAACATTTACCAGGTACGATAAACTGCCACAAATAGCTAAGTAGGATGACCACATTCACGGAAACACCTTCTAACATGCGTCTTACACAAGTTTGTCGTTGTAGTAGAAAACTTAGCTCTCGTAGGCTCAAGTCTAACTGATTGCAAAAGACAACTCAAGCATTCGTTAGCAGTGTCCGTTACCTTGTTTTATGTTGATAAAACAATGGGCAAACATAATAGTGTGTGTTTTATTTTAAAACGTGTTGACGGAATGAAATGTCAGAAAACTAGAGGTATAGTTTAGCACAAAAGCGTTTTAGGTAGGATCGTAGGTGTCAGACGATCTATAGGACTATAGGCATGTTGGAGTGGACTAAAAACTGGTTATGTATAGGAAGAAGGAACGGGCTTAAGAAAGCTCATTAGCTTTCTTAGGCCACGACAGGACATTTCCTGTAGCGTATAGTACTGGAATTCTGCGGTTATGGTACGTTCTAGATACTACATCTAAATTACAGATTTTCAAGTAACAGTTGACAGATAGAGGTCACTAAGGAGTTTCTATTCTTATTTGAAACGTAATAATATACTTAAAAATTCTTGCGTATTACTTCAAAGTGGAAACACTTCTATTTTTAAACAGTTCCCTAAACGACACGACTACTGTAGACGACTGTACTTCGTAACGCCCCGTGTGTTAGTTAGCGTAGTAACTAGTTCTATGAAAGAGAGGTGTTCTTGTTTTAACTTCGAGTCAGTGAACATAGACAATAGCTGCCCAGAAGCTAGTGACTCCGGCGCCTGCGTTGTTAACTGACACCTAAGGGCGGTGAACGATCCTTTGTGCCGACTAGCACTATAAAAAGGTCCCGAATCTTTCCAACGACATCATTCGCTCTGGTGTGATCCCGGAGCACAGTGAGGTCCTACATCGGGACTTGGAATACTTGGATACTCGTACAGCTTCTACGCAAGGATGTCTATGGTCAGAAGATCTAGTATGGACAGGATGTCCTCAAGCATGACGTCGAGCATGACTGGAATGGGTTTGGGTGGAATAACTGGACTGACATCGGGCATGAGCACGCTGAGCTGCATGAGAGACCAGCAGATGACGATCGGTGGAATGCCTTCGAACTATGTTCCGGGGCTTTCTGCCTATTACAATATTTCCAGCTTCTGCCAGCGCCCTGGACAAACTCGTCGTTGGCCGATGCAGCGTGCCGGGCCGACTGCCCAGCATCGCCCGGGTCGCTCGCACAGCACTGGTTCGCTGCACCGTATGAAGTACTCGATGAGGAACAGTCCTAATACGCAGTACACTCATAACTTGATTTGTAAGATGGCTGATCAAAATGAACGTCGCCGCCGTCAGGACACAATGGAAATGATTCCTCAAAGTTATTATTCTCAGCAGCCATTGAAGGTGGAGCTCACTGAATTCTACTCCCGTGACAACTCTAAAGACCACCACACTGAACAATATGACTTGGTGAACGATAATATCCTTCCAAATCCAGTTCTAAGGAGGGGCCAGAACTTCTTCTTTGCCGTTCGCTTCGACAGGACCTACGATAAACAACAAGATATGATTCGCATTGTTTTCTGTTTTGGTAAGCTCTACCGTTTTATTTTATCTTGCACTATTTAAAAAAATAATATATTTTTACGAACTTAGTTTGATCTCTTACAACATTCGAAAATTATTGAAGCATTACTCGAATTTCTTTTTACAGGTCCTAAACCCAGCGTTACCAAAGGAACCCGAGTAGTTTTGCCCGTGAACTGGAGCAACCAGCAAGGTGTGTTCCAACATTCCCGTGATATGATGGGAATGGGCATGGGAATGGGAATGTCTCGCATGCAGGATACCAGTACCAGTATGGCTCCTATGGGATCTATGGGCACAATGAACACTATGGGAACTATGGGCACCATGGGTACCATGGGGCCAATGGGTACCATGGGAACTATGGGCACCATGGGAACAATGGGCACCATGGGTCCGATGAGCGGTATGAGAGAGACTACGACTTATGGAGTCCGTCGCAGTTCATTCAGCAACGAGCCATTGCCCCTGCAGCATAGCCCTCTCAGCCCGCATGGACCTCTGGACCGCCCAATGATGGATCGCTACGGAGGCACAGCTCAGCATTCTACTTTCGGTCGTGGATACGGTTCACGTCATGGTTCCATGCAGAACTTGGCGTCTCTTGCTCATGATATGGACAGATGGGACATAAGTATTCAGCGTCAAGATGGCAACACGATTACATTCCAAGTGCATGTTCCGGCTACTGCGCCAGTTGGCGTATGGAACTGCTGGGTGCAAACCAATCGCTTCGGCCAGCGCGATAACCGCCACGACTACAAATGCGATGAAGATATCTACATGCTGTTCAATCCTTGGTGTCGTGAGGACCCCGTCTTCATGGACAACGAATCATCCAGGAAGGAGTACGTGCTCAACGAGCAAGGCAAGATTTGGTGCGGCACTTGGCGTCAACCAAAAGGTCGCAAATGGATTTACGGGCAATTTGACGACGTGGTGTTGCCGGCTTGCATGTACTTGCTGGAGCGAAGTGGCCTCGAGCATTCTGAACGCGGTAACCCAGTTCGTGTTTGCAGGGCGATTTCGTCGATGGTGAGTTCATCAATAAGAATTCTACATTCAGGGGATTATATTTTCTAAATTACCTCACATAATGGTGTGTTTTAGATAAACGCGAATCATGACGACGACGGACTGATGGTTGGCCGTTACGATGGCGAATATAAAGATGGCGTTGCGCCTCACGCCTGGACCGGCTCTGTGGCTATTATGGAACGTTACCTCACCGACGGGGGCAGGCCGATTGAATACGGCCAGTGCTGGGTATACTCCGGCCTCGTGGTCTCGATTTGCCGTGCGCTTGGTACAGATTCTTTTAACATACTTTACTCATGATAACTACAAGAGTTAAAGCGGCTGTTTATTACATGAATCACATTTATTTTTAGGTATTCCTTGCCGTTCTGTCACCAACTATGTATCAGCCCACGATACGAACCGAACGTTCACGGTGGACAAATACTTCGATCGCGATGGCAATGAAGTACCAAATGGACCGGATGAAGATTGCTACGATTCATGCTGGAACTTCCACGTATGGAATGATGTATGGATGCAGCGACCGGATTTGCCTCAAGGTATCAAAAATATAATTTTTACAAAAAAATTATATGTTTATAAACTGATTGCAAGGCTTTTACTTAATTTTTCTACTTTTTTCTTAAGGTTACAGTGGCTGGCAGATCATTGACTCCACGCCTCAAGAGGAAGCTGAGGCTGTATACCACTGCGGACCCGCTAGCGTTGAGGCTGTCCGACGAGGCGAGGTTGGCTTCCAATATGATACGCCCTTCATGTATTGTCAGCTCAACGCTGAACTCTGCCACTTCCAAGAAGAGGAGAATTCTGAATGGGGTTTCATTAGGATGGCTTCGAACCAGTATCAGTGAGTACAACCAATGGTTTTCTTCTTGTATTGGTATTGACGTAAGTACGGTATTTGCCACTAACGCATCATATCTTACAGAGTTGGCCGCAAGATCCTTACGAAGAACCCGAACCGTGACGACGACGAAGGTGACAGCGACATGTTGGAGATCACCCACGAGTACAAGACGGTTGACAGCTCGTCTCCCGAGCGCTTGGCGGTCATTGCTTCGTGCCGTGGCTACCAGCGCCTGCAGCAATACTATGAATACCCTGATCGCAATTTCGAAGATGTTTACTTCGATCTTATGGACATTGACCTCGTGCCTTATGGACAGCCGTTTGACTGCACGATGAATATTCAGGTACTTGGTTATAAACTCCACATAATTAATGAAATAAAATGAAAAAAATAAATGTCGTTCATGAAATACATCTACTACAATGAATAACTAAATATGTATTTGCTATTTGACGATTTTCAACAGAACAAATCGCATGAAGATCGTACCATCTGGTGTGTGCTGACGGCTTCGTCATGCTACTACACTGGCGCCATCGCCTCCCGTCTGCGAAGGGCTCAGGGAGAATTCATCGTACGTGCCGGACAGCGTGAAGTGTTGAAACTACACGTCACGCCTCAGGAATACATGGATAAGTTAGTGGACCACACCATGGTGAAGGTGCACGCCATGGCCTATGTGAAACAGACTCGTCAGGCCTGGTCGGATGAGGATGACTTCCCACTACACAAGCCAAGGATGCAAGTGCAGGTTGGCTATACTTTAGTACTTACTTTTTTTTTCGGTTTAGTAAGTAATCTGTTTTTTACATTCACGATTTCTAATCACCTATGATAATGTCCGGTAGGTGAGGGGCCAGCCATGCATAGGACAAGAATGCGCTGTGACATTCAGCTTCCAGAACCCATTGAATGTCCACCTGACGGACTGCTACTTCACCTTCGAGGGAGCGGGTGTACAGAGGCCGAGACAGGTAAATACAAGGTGCTTAACAACTTTTGAAAATAAATAAGAATAGCAGGCGTCATAAATGGATTTCTTCTTCCAGATAAGATTCCGCGACGTGAAGCCGGGTGAGTTCGTGAACTACCAGGAGAAGTTCGTGCCACGGCGTCATGGTGAGCGCCGCATCGTGGTGACGTTCTCGTCGCGGCAGCTGGACGAGATCTTCGGCTGCACCATGGTGAACGTGCGCGGCTAGCTAGCCCCCGGGCCCCGCGCACCCTCGCCGCGCACCTCGCCGGGGCCTGCCTCTCCTCCCGCGCTGCAGATGGACCGATCCTACGTATCTTACGTAGCGCCAGAACAGCATTTGTATGTTCAAGAAGAAGAGGTCGTCATTATCAAGACTACCTCTTAAACGTCCACTCGTCGCCATTATAAGCTGGCTACTATAGTTATTCTTTATTGACAAAACAGTTTTTCGTGAGTTTTATTATTGAATGTACGAATGTTGCATCTAGAATACTTACTTTGTTTACTAATCAACAACTCGATACCTTTAACGATGACTAGGCAAGTTTTAATGGATTTTATTAATTTAGTATTATGTACTGATGTATATCGTTTGTATCACCAGCACATTTCAAATGAAAAATAACAAAAAAAGTAATTTTATAATCATTCACGTTTTCCACTGTGTGATAATAATATTATTTTGTTAATGTATTCTTAATTTTAAGGAAACCGATGCTTCATGTGCCATTGTTTTGATATGTATGAATAACTCTGTACAAAAGAGTATAGTATTAAGAAATTATATGATCTTTAGTTTACCTTTTATATATTTGCGTATTGCATATTTTTTTTTTAATTTATAAAACTATTTTTATCATTATATAACAAAAACTTTATAACACTTAATTTTAATAATTTGCACGGTGTTTGTGTGTTTTTGGGATCTCAAAAATAAAGAGCATTCGCTGCAAATTATATGATTTCATTTAAAATTATCCGTCCTTACCGCAAACAGAATAGTTTTTTTTTTTTAAGAATTCTGTTTCTTTTGCAACACTCATCTTTACGTACCTAATGACAAATTAGTACTTTATTACATTGCATTGAACTTATATCTAACTAATAGAAGAAGGACAAGGGTATTCCCATTGTGAAACATTTCAAATGAGTTCATCAATGCAAAAAAGTATGAAGCTGTTCTTTATCTGGCTACGGCTTTTACCAAAGGAGGAACATCCTTTGGTAAATCACTTGTTAAGCAAGTACTCGTACATTCTTTTCCTAAAGTTTACTTGCTTACATAAATAGCTATTTTTTATACTTATGCAGCAGCATGTTTGGCGATAAACATGAAATTAAATCCCATGAAATGGTGGAAATCAGCTTTACTTATTGTTCTGTCTCGTAGTTACCTACTAGACATTGTTCTAAATAGTTAGATTGAGACAGAGAGTTGATTTTTGACTTGAAAAAACTACATCTTTAATTAATGAGGTACCACTATCATAGGTTCACCTTCGCTATTTTGACCTGGAAACAGTGACTCTCAAATTGAGAATATTATGTAATTGTATAGGTACCTATACGTATTCAAGCAGTACGCACAATATGCAGAATTGCACATGGCTGCTATGAAAATATAATTATTTAGGTATAGCAAACCGCACGTCTGAAAATAATAACCTCGGCCATGCTTTTACTGAAGGTGAAGTGGAAGTGGAACTAGCAGTCCCGTGTGTTCCAAATATAAGAAAATCAATGACCGATCGAATGACGACACGGTGAATGGAAAGAATATACACACATACACTCACGCCTTCTGCCCATGGGAGAGAGAGAAACAAAAGAACGCTACCTGCTACGATGTTTAAATACTTCTTTTACTTCGTCCACGTTCATACATCTTAGAATAGTACATTTTGATACAAGTGGAGAAAGTTTGCTATTGCAATCGAGGCGGAATTATAACACCCGAGCCGTAGGCGAGAGTGTTTTTGAGCCGAGAATTGCAATAAAAAATGTCCACGTGTATCAAACGACGTTTTTCAATACACTTTTGAAGAAATAAAATAAAATAACGAATAATATTTTTGCTATGAAACTATGATTTAAATTTTCTTTTTTTGTAGCGCTTTGGTCTCGCCAGGTTGAAAGAGAGGCAATGGTATTCTATGAAGCCGTTAAACAGCCTAATATAAAAAATAGATTTATTTTATATTTTTGAATTCAGAACACAAATAAATGTTAATTTGTGTATAAAAGTAACTATTAGTTTTAAATAATCATGTTTATCTATGATATTCTATTTATAAACACAATTTGAATATTCAAAAAATATTTATGCCGTAAAGACGCGTAGTGCTTTGCAAAAATTAAAAAAAAAACATTCACCTCAGACTAAAGGCATTGAACCAATTTGGACTAAGTATAGGTATAGTTATCTGTGGCAATTTTCATTACCGCACACGTGCGGGAATGTGGAAAAAATCGCACGGGTTGAAATACATTGCACGTTGTACCTAATCGTAGTGCGTTAAGGACCAGTTTTCGAGGAAGTGTATTGTAAAGGCTTTTTTATTACATAACACTCTCAGCTGTTCTGATGTCAACTCAGGGTAGATAATTAATTGAAATTACCCGGTATGTTCAAATCACAGCATTCGTTTTTCGACAGTTTGTTTATATGGACACGGCATATTATGTACCAAATGTGTCAATATTTTGAAAAATCATTATTAATTTCCTTGGACCTATTGCTAGCAAACACTTAGGAATGAAACAAACAAAGGAAAAGTGGTTCGAAAATCTTCATTTTAATAAATCAGTCGATATTTCATCACTATTACTGGTATGTAGGAATCCCCGCAAATTGTATAATTTCTCTCGTAACATTGAGACAGCATCCTGGTTTATTAGTCACGTGCGTGATTACATACGAGTACATGTAAAATGTATAGAATCCTAGTTAAGTATCATCAAGTTATGAAAGGGCAAATGATGCATCGTTACAGATGCACTGCTGTCACCTGGAAAAGCCCTCACCTACGCGGTTTGCGGCACGTGTGCATAATTTCCTTATTTGCTGTTGTACTAGGCGAGTCCACACGAATCAATTTGGTAAGCCCTTAAGAGCCTATACTACCTCAAATTAGCAACTCTATTTTTGGTGGTTCAAACTTCGTTTGAAATCTTTTTAAATAACGTTCTAATCAGCTTGCACTACAAACTGGTTGTTACGTCAGTCACTGCAAGCCGAACAGTGCGAAATGTTTTTTCTTTTTTATTTTTTCCACAAAAAGAATTCTTTATTCGTTTTGTGGAAAAAATAAAAAAAAACATTAGACCTGCTTTATAGTTAGTTCAGTTAGTATGCAAAGTTTCATGATCTAATTTGAAGTACTTTTTGAATACCAGCGGTTTATTGTTCGATTTGGAGGTAACTTTGGATTTTTTTCTATCGAGAAAGTTTTATGGAATCGTGTTTTCGCCAAACATAGGACCTAACATTAATCCTCAACTTTACTATATATTTATTTCAAAATTAATGCTGTAGTATTTTAGGCGTAACGGAGGACCGTTACGCCTAAAATACTTCAGCATTAATTTCATCATGCTAAGCCATTTGAGGTAGTATAGGCCCTTAACGATCTTGCTGAAAACTGCAATTCTAGCGTTAGTTCGTTGCCCAACTCTATATTGGATTCGAAGCTTTATCTGCTTTAGCGTGGTGTACATTGCTGGTGGCCATTTATGTTTTTTTTTATATTTGTACACCAACGAGTAAGCTCGACCCAGGGACTACACAAAGTGAAATAACGAAACGATGATAGAAAGATAGAAAGTCAACTTATTATAATTGACTTATGCTACCGAAAAGCATATTATTTTTAAAATCGCTGTGAAAATACGAATTTCTTTTGAAAGCTCACAAATCTGCATGGTCCTGTTTGTTTCGGCCCGGATGTTTCTTCTCAGAGTAGTCAGGTACGAAACTGGCCCCATATAGTGTTAAAATTTTAATATAACATGATGTGATGTGTAAAAGTAGGTATTTTGTTTATACAATTTACAGAAATATGTATGATTTATCGATTTCTACCCACCGTCTTAATAATATCACCACCAGGAACATAAAGTCTGCTTGATATTCAATACCTATAAGGTAAAATTATCCACGATTACAAGAACAGGAAGACCTAATGAAAACGCTGCTTAGCAAGCATTTGTGTACCTATTGTAGGTAGATTTCAAGTTGTATCTAATCAAACTCATTAAAGGTTTTATCTTGTTAACCGATGAGAAGACAAACATGTACCTACCTATCTGTGATTGTTTGCGAATGTTGCAATGCAGATCTTCATTTGTAGATCGACTTGAAATCATCGTTTATTTTTCTTGTTTATGAAAACGACTGGTCTGGATTTCTATTTTTGCCTGGATATTGAATGTTACCCGTTTTACTTGTAGTATCAGAACGTGCTTTGGCTAAAGTAACTCAGTATGGGTGCCGATAATTGTTGTAATAACCTAAAAACTGTTATGGTTTGGGTGTATTTTCACGGTTAATAACATTAACAATGTCTTAAAACAAGAATGCGAATACGTAATGTAGCTTAGTTCTTTGCGTCTTCTTTGAACTCAATAATGTCAAAGTATGACAAGTCATACCTGGGCAAATATTCTTCGTAGTACTTATTTCAATGTATTTTCATGACGATTGACTTCTAACGAGAAATCTAAGGAGGGATTTTACCCTCACAAGTAATTCTTAAGAAAGAAAAAGACACATTCCTAGTTAGGCTTTAACCTTATCCGGATCAATTTATTATGTACAGACCAGTGTTATTAAGGCGCCTATTATGTTACAATAATTATATCTTTGTATCTGTAATAAGCTACTCAATCACACTTATTGAGAAACTGGTGCTAAATGCATCTCGTAACTGTAGGTAACTCGTATGGGATTTTACAAGGTCGTCTTATCTCGGTGACTCACAAGCTGTTTTTAGATCATTTTAAACCAGTATTTTTATCTTAAGCTCATCCTGATGAGCTCTGATTTATGATATTTGTTTTTGTTCAGTAAAACTGAAGCATAATCATAGAATTCTTTAATAATTTTTCTTGTGGAAAAATTAGGTCAAAGTCAACTGGCACAAATGCGTCAATGTCTGGGATCTCTGAGACGTCTTTTGACCGCAATAATGATAATGGTTCTTGGAAAATTACTAACAATACGTGCAATGGTGCAATTCATTGAACTTATTCATTCATAATAGAAAAAAGAAAAATGTGATCGGGCTAATTGAAGAATGAGGCCTTCATCAGCCAAGTACAAGGAAGTTCGCGAGTGCCGAGATGTGGGCTATGATGTCATCTACCTATGTAGTAAATTAACATAATCATGTGTAACTTTATTTTGTCAAACGTTTATTAACATTATGTTTGTTTACGGTATAATGTACAAACACACGTGCATGACTGCCTGATACAAGATCAAGTTCATAATGATAGCTATGTAGTGCGTTTATTAGATGAATGATAAATACGTTGTATGAGAGGTATGTATTCGGTTATCCTTCAGTAAAATAGGAAACTATTCATTGGAAAAATAATCGATTTAGCACAAGCGCAACCTCGGGCTGTTCGGCAAAACTAAAACAAAATAACAATTACCTATCTACATCACAGTAATTAATAAATAAGGAATAGTACATTGTTCACCGAGAGGAGAAAGTGACCGATTACCGTAGGCCCCTCGCCTAAAACGCCTTTAAAACACCCGAGATCGGGAATCGCACTTTCTCTCGAGTGGAGTGGATACATAGTGCTTTAAATACTACACCTACGAGGAAAATAAAAAACGATGAATCCTCAAACAACACACAAATTGGAAATGGCCCCAATGGCGTCTGCAATTTTCACATGTTCTTTTTTCAAATTGTTTATCCTGCCGCCGCAGGGTCGCACTGCCAGCCCAACACCACCCAACACACAGCTAGTGGCCAGTGTCATTTTGCGAACTTGGAGATAAAAACTCACTGTAAAAACTTTTTGGCTTTTGATATTTAGGTTACCGGCGCATAGTCTTACCCAAAATTAAAAAAGAAAAAAACCGGCCAAGTGCGAGTCGGACTCGCGCAAGAAGGGTTCCGTACCATTATTTAAAAACATTAGACAAAACTGCAAAAAAATCACGTTTGTTGTATGGGAGCCCCCCCCTTAAATATTGATATATTCTGTTTTTAGTATTTGTTGTTATAGCGGCAACAGAAATACATCATCTGTGAAAATTTCAACTGTCTAGCTGTCACGGTTCATGAGATACAGCCTGGTGACAGACAGACGGACAGACGGACAGACAGCAAAGTCTTAAAACCTACCTACCCTAAAAACCACGTAAGAAATGGATCTTCATACACTTTTCTCTCCCGCTCAGATGCGTTTTCTCCCCGCATATTTGTTCGATATGCAGTGACGTACTTGCTACCGTAAATTTGATAAAGTATCAAGGTACTTTCCAAGCAGGTGTAGTATAAGAGTTATAAACGTTCGCGTGTTAATTATAAATGTTTATGTCGGAACCTGAAGAGTATGCACTTAAAATTAAACACAAGCGCCTTGGTTTGGCGTTGTGCGGAGTCTAGAGGTATGGTGTTCGAATGCGGACCTCAGTCAGTCCCAAGGAATCGACAGTAATCGTTCGGGCGTGGTCGGGACACATACTGGTCTAGGAACTGCTCTGTGTTTCCTTTTAAGTTCAGAGTATTTAGTTAGTACAGAAGTGTTGGTAATTGACTCTGTAACAATAAACTGTGTACAAGTTAAGGGAGCTATTTCTCTAGTTTACCCGTATCCCATTCTACGCTCACAACAGTTTGACACGGTGTATGTCACTTAGTACTAAAGTTAGTACGTCCTGACAAGGGTTCTATGTACCTGGATGCGAGAACATAAGTAGACAAACACTGGCCGATGGCCCCTTCAGACCAAAACCTCTATCGGATGCCATTAGAATTATTTCTTTGTTTTTTTTTTTTCATAGCTTGTAGCTTACTCTCTTATTTTTCATGTTAAACAGCCTGTACACCTACTCATTAACAGTGCAATGCACAACCTTTTTGATGTTTATTGTGAGTACCTAATACGTATACGTGTTTGTGACTTTTTAGTTGACCCATAATTAAGTAAAACGTGACAGATCGAGACGTTATTTACCTAAATTGCCAAAGTTACACCCAGTGCTACCTTTTTAGTAAATAAAAAAAAAACATTGACAGGTTACCTACCTGGCCACTACAGATCAAAATCTCTAGCAGAAGCCATTAGAGATGTTTTTCTTGTAACTTTTTTTTTTAGCTCATAGCTTGATTTTTTATTTTTCGTGTAAAACAGCCAGTACCTACTTATTTAAAAACAGTGCAATGGAAACTTTTTGGATTTTTTGGTAGCTACGTATTTGTTACTGTTTCGTTGATCCATAATTTAGTAACAGGGAAGTGACTTAGATTAGTTTTCAAATAAACATTTTTTTTTCATGTTCAATTCCCATTTCGTATAGTAAAATAAAAAATCTTTCTTTCCAAGTTAAATTTGAATCGGTGTACAAACATCATTAACGAAACCCAGAGGCATTTGTTCTTCCTGTCATTTCGATCGTTTCTTTTGCGTGCTGAATCCATTGATATATTAAATATGGCTGGACCATAACCTGGGATCCCTCTATAGTTACGGAGATACTGAAGCTCAAAGTCCTAACTATTTCAAGTAAGACAAGTTCTAAACTTTACTTTAAATAACCCTGTATTAAGTACCTAGGTACTTATTTAATGTATCTATCAACACAATGGTTACGTTGAGCGCGTACACCAAAAAAGTGTCGTTTCTCAGCAGGACTTTTTGTGCAGCTTTACTTAGTTTTGTGTACAGAATGCTTTGACGGATCCTTTTTGACGCCATGGAAAGAAAAGTTCAGCATTTTCTTCAATGCCCGGAATTATCTCCGGATAACTTTTTTACATATCTGGGAACCCTATTGCCACCCACAACAGATCAAAATCCTCTGTCAGATGCCATTAGAGATTTTTTTTGTATTTTTCTCGTAATAGCTTTGTCTCATAATATTTTACTGCATCTGGTTACACTGGAAGCTCACACCAGCAGAGTAGGGAAAAGGCTAGGCAGGCGTTGAAAATGAATTTGCTAACAGGTTAGTGGTCTCCAAGTCAATTATTCAGAATGATGAATGATTAAACTGCTATTTAATTTTCCAAACTTCCATTTGCCTAGTAGCATTCATATTTAAACATTATATTGTTTTAAGGTCATGGTTATGGAATATTCTCATCGGTTTCAACGAAGAATAGTGACTAAAAAGTTTGCTGTCACGTACCTATAGGTACATCATCACGTTTGTCACAAGCGGTACTTTCCATATTTTGTTTACTCATTGAACCTGATGGGGATTTATTGCACTATGCATCCCTACGTAGGGATTTTTTACTGTACGTGTACAGTGTACACCCCTGCGTACTTTTATTGTTTATAATAATAATAATAATCATTTATTTAACAGATCATACAATCCAATTTGTTATTAGTACATACACATCTTTAACACTAGTGTTAGTAGTACATAATTATATTTTGTAAAATTTTACTAATAATAAATAATAAATAAATAAATAATTATATCTGCATTCGTAAAAAAGTGACAATTAGATATTATATCATTATAATTATGTATACGTAGGTAAAGGGTGTAAAAAGACCCATGACGAATTCGAAAGGCAGTTGTTCTCCCATATTTTTTTGCAATATTTTTTTTGTCTAGACCGTACCTGGGAACCTTCTAGTTCCGGAGATATTGGGGGTTAAAGTTAAGGTTTTTTTTAAATACTTGTTTTTAAAGAAGGCAAATAAATAAAAAAATTAGGTCATGTTTGTTTGGTTTTAATGAAGAATAGTGACTGAAAAGTTTGCTGGTACGTATACATCACCGCGTTTGTCACAAGCAGTATTTTCCATATTTCGTGTACTCATTGAACCTGACGGGGATTTATTGGACTGTGCATCCTTACGTAGTTATTACTTAGTGATTTAGGGCTAATAGTGAATCATTAGTATCAACCGATATTCCTGTGAAAGACTGACGTTGATGTGATGTGACGTGACCCTACATTCCGCGGTCGTGATAAGAGGTCACGCGAGCGAAGGTAGTGAGGATGCCCAGCGGAGACTGAGCACAGACGAACTGATCCCGCGCCGAGGTGCGCACGCGCATACGACGTTCACACACGCTTTTAAATTTATAAGAGCTACGCAAGCGAATGTTTATCCGATCGATAAACCATTAATTCAAAAAGCAGCTGATAATTTGTTTACATTGTGGCAACCTGAACAAACTGTGCGTACTAAGGATAATTTTAAGCGGTTATGATCTAATCGCGGTTTTAGTGCGTTAATTGATATTAGAGTGGTCTATAAAACGAGCTGAAAGAGATTGTTGTTCACTGTGTATGTGGTTGTTAGTGAGTGATTGATGTTAGTGCAATGGGTGCTGTGAAGAGCAAGTTGGTCCACTGTTGCCCGCCACAGTGTTTGTGTTGTGGGTTCCGCAAATCGGACTCTTATGACCTCAAAGAGTTGCCGCGACCTCCTTCATGGAACACCGGTAACGACGCAGGTAGGTCAAGGCCAGTTTAAATAAATAAGAACAAAAAAAAATTGAGTGATGACATAAACTCTTAAAATAAATTCAATATTATTCGGATGATGATAAAAATTCTTCCATGCTAACATTTAAGATAATGAGTTTACCTACGTATCTGTTTTGATTAACTTGCACGACATAGTGTTACCTCATGTTTTATAATAGACAGCACGTGTTAATTCTTTGAACATTAGCATAATAATTTTAATAAAATATTGGAAACTACGTAAGGTAGAGACATCGACTCTACCAGCTGAGACGACAAAATGTATGATAATTAAACCAATAAGACGGTCCTTGCATACTAAATAATCACACAGCATAGTACCTACCTCTTTCGATATAGTACAATTTCTAAAAAGCTTGGCAATAAAAAAAAAAAAACTTTGAAATTCACATCTGAAACTTAAAATATCGATTCAAAATGTTTTTAAACAAACTTAGATGTATTGCGACTTGGAAGTAAAACATTATTCATGTATGTGCAATTGTTTCATTGTAGTTCTTTTGTAAAAAATGATCTTATAGATACTACGAGTGCTTAATAGTGTAGTGTAATACAAATTAACTTGTCAAGATTTTTGGTGTACACTTGGTTGTTAGTTCATTTATTGTTTGATTGTTGAATCACTGACTACAATGTGCAATGTGGTGATTTCTAGAGTGCCACCAAATTATTTGATCTTTAATCACCTTAATGATCAACGCGGAGACTAAAATCTGCATGTAGTCATTTTTTGGGCATTTATAATTATTTCCTTTTATCTAACTGGAAAAATGCAAGAATGTTCCAGAGTCAACCCGCAAAAAAAGTCGATGTAGAACGATCGTTTTCAAGTTGCAAAAATATTTTAATTAAGTAATGAAGGCTCAGTCGTAACATCGTCGTATTTTACTCGGTTTTCAAAAAAAAACCTCGTCGTTGTTAGTAAATATATATATATATATATATATTTGTATTATCTGTATTCATTCAGAACTATATAGCGCGATCGTCAAGATATAAATGAAAGTGCAGGTCGAAATACGTATTGAACACTGTCCAATTTTCGTCCAAAAATTTACTGTGACCTATATATTCCTGCCAGTCCTATAGAATTCGGAATTCAAATATGACAGAAAACAAACAAGGTTGATTACAAACACATTTTAATTTATGGTTTTCCATCGTTTTGAAGTGATGTAAAAGTAAAACTCGTGGCTTTTAGCACGGCTGGTATCGTGGCGAGAAGTAAAGCAATGTTGTTGGTAATTTGTAAGAAAACGACGACATTGGAAATTGAAATGCACAAGCTGTCTCTTCCAAACAAAGATGTCTAAGTTAAAAGATGTAATTTTCCTTAATGCAGGTTTTTTTTGTAGCTACAATGTGCAATGTACTATTCAACTCTTAAATCATGAGGAAATTTCTTCATTTTTTCGAAATTAGAACTGAGTTTTGGTGTACCTTATGCCCATAACTTTTGAAGGGTACTCTCTACGAGTATATTTGCTGCGGGGACACAACAAAATTGCGATCAAAACATCGCAACTTTACTTACCTTGATGTCTGTAGAAACTATTAGTTTAACCATTTATCACATTGCTCCCAACCTGTTCTGTCCTTCGAGGTCTCTTGGTATTCGAACGCTACTGTTTGTGAACTGGTTTAGCGCCTCGCATACTTATTGGTACCTACCTATGTCAATACGTAGGTACTTGTACTAGTACCTCTAAGGATTTTTCGTTCCGTGATAATAGTACATTTTGATACAAGTGGAGAAAGTTTGTTATTGCAATCGAGGCGGAATTATAACACACGAGCCGTAGGCGAGGGTGTTATTGAGCCGAGAATTGCAATAACAAATGTCCACGTGTATCAAACGACGTTTTTCAATACACTTTTGAAGAAATACAATAAAATAACGAATAATATTTTTGTCACGAACTATGAAACTATGATTCAAATTTTCTTTTTTTTTGCGCTTTGGTCTCGCCAGGTTGAACGAGAGGCAATGGTATGAAGCCGTTAAACAGCCTAATGTAAAAAATAGATTTATTTTATATTTTTGAATTTAGAACACAAATAAATGTTAATTTGTGTATAAAAGTAACTATTAGTTATAAATAATCATGTTTATCTATGATAGTCTATTTATAAACACAATTTGAATATTCAAAAAATACTTATGCCGTAAAGACGCGTAGTGCTTTGCAAAAAAAAAAAAAACATTCACCTCAGACTATAGGCATTGAACCAATTTGGACTAAGTATAGGTATAGTTATTTGTGGCAATTTTCATTTTTTTTTCTGGAAAAAATCGCACGCGTGTGAAATACATTGCATGTTGTACCTAATCGTAGTGCGTTAGGGACCAGTTTTCGAGGAAGTGTATTGAAAAAGATATACCTAGATCCTTCGGCAATGATATTCTAATAAACAGATAATATGTTATACACCTTCAAAACCACCGAAAAAAGTGTGCCGCGGCGGAGAGCCTGCTCACATACACGCAGTGACGCAGAATAAAGGAAAAACAGGCCAATTGGCCTGTTTTCGAGTCTCCACGATTGCGCGCTCACTACATATCTGTTTAATAGAATATCATTGTCCTTCGGTATATTATCTGTGCTTCGGTGTTTTATTTTTTATCAGCTGGCATTTAGATGACTTTGTTTGCCTAAAGTGATAAGCGTGGGTCAATATTGTTCTTGTATTAAGATGCCTTATGTCTTTCTGTAATATGTACGATAATTACTGATTGTGAGTTCATTAAACTTCCCTTCTTTTTTATTAATTTATAGAAAAATATAACTAGAACATAGCCCTACAAAGAATGTCGCAGCAATTAAACGGATAACGTCGTAATTGACAGTTATTAAAAATACATATTTAGGAATAATTCTTTAGATTAATGGGTTAAAGGCGCGTCATTGCATTGCATTGGCGCCTACACACGTACATACGTAATGTACTATCGGGGTCTTTTCCGCGTGACCATTTTAATTTTTTTTCGCTTAAAACATGCGAAGGCGCCGAGCCACACCCCCTTAAAGTTTGGGCCTATTAGGAAAGCCTCAACTTTGGCGCGCAAAATAACAATAACTCTCGTTTGGCGTGCGTCGTCAGTGCGCTCGGCCAATTCGGTATCTTTTCATTCATTATTTCTATACAAAGTCAACGGGGCGGGGCTAGAGAGCGTTTCTATGTTGCGAGTGCAAGCAAAAATAAGCTTAGTGGTGGTCAGGCGGGAGTGTCCTCGATAGTACGTTGGTGTTTAAATTAATTACCCATCTACAAGTCGTTAGGATATGGAGGAGACAGTCATGTTTTGTCTTACCTATAGATATAAGAAACTTACCTACCCATAAAAGGTTTGTGCTTGTTTTGACTAATACTAGGCGAAATCTAAATGTAAATAAAAAAACCGGCCAAGTGCGAGTCGGACTCGCGCACGAAGGGTTCCGTACCATTATTTAAAAAAATTAGACAAAACTGCAAAAAAATCACGTTTGTTGTATGGGAGCCCCCCTTAAATATTGATTTAATTCTGTTTTTAGTATTTGTTGTTATAGCGGCAACAGAAATACATCATCTGTGAAAATTTCAAATGTCTAGCTGTCACGGTTCATGAGATACAGCCTGGTGACAGACAGACGGACAGACGGACAGACGGACAGACAGACGGACAGACAGCGAAGTCTTAGTAATAGGGTTCCGTTTTTACCCTTTGGGTACGGAACCCTAAAAACCAACTGCCTAAACAAAAGCGCACTGTTGGAGTTACAACACTATGCTCAGCGCTAAGACTTGAAATTCCTATGTGCAAAAATATTTAGGCATTTTATTTAGCGACTAGATATAAAATAATTTATAGCCTATAGCACCCACGAATAATGTTGAGCCTAAATTAATAATAATTTATTTATTCAAAAATAGAATTAGCACAAAAAATACAATTTAAATCTTAGAAATAATGTTGGTATACAACAATTGAAATCTTTAAGACCTTTATGGTAATTCTACTAGCCTTGTTTTTGGAAACTAGCTATTTGAAACTCTCTGCTCTACCAACATAATCGTATAAGCCCCTATAAACTGTTTCATATGCGTGAGATCACATCAGTCTGTTGCTAATGTTAGCATTCATAAACCAGGAATTTGGTTTCAGGAAATACTTTTGCAAATGTTTCACTCGCAATCAAATGTTTCTCTACATTCATTCATCCTAATAGGTACAAATACAATAGGTAAACAATTAGTCCTGATTAATTGGTTAAATCCAATAATTAGTAATAGTACCATGAGATACTATTTCCTCACTTCTGAGTACCTATTTTATGGTCGTCATAGATCCAACTCATTGTTTTTTTTTTCCTGTTTTTAAATGCCTAAATTTATTAATAACAAAGGTTTGATTAATCATTCATTCATACTAAAACATATTATAGGTAGTAGTACTCTCGACGTCGTCGGGCCAAAATAGGATCTAACTACGCCATCTTGTATCACAAAATAATTTCACAAAATGTTTATCAACAGCCTTCTTGGTAACGTCATTCGAGCGCCAAAAGAGTCATGTATCACTGTACGGAAATTTTTCGTTCATTCGATCTATCTACTCCTGTGTTATCGCTGCTTTGCTTTTTCTTGGCTTCTATGGTGCGATTGGTGCGTAGCGTCAATAATTGGGCCTTCGTCAATAATTGGGCTATGCAAAACGATTTTTTCAAACAAAGTCTTCAGCTTTTTTATAGTAATAAATGTTATAACCGTCCTCTGTACCGCAATAAGATTGTTGTCTTGCATAAGGAAAATGCAATCAGAGAACATGTCATACAAAATAATGACTGTTCATAAAAACAATATAAGTAACAAATTATTGACAAGCAATGGTTTAAATTATACAATGTAATTTGTGCGTTAAACTGTAAGCCAAATAGCTTGTTCGACCGTACATTATAAGAACACCTACATCATAATAGAATTCCTATCATAATCCCTTAATAAATAAATACATAATCAGTAGTAGTTAGTAGCAAATAAACAGCTTGCAAAAATCTTAAGAGTTTGCAAGTACAGTCACATACAAAGTTATTTAAAGGAGTGTTTCTTAAACAAGTTGACGAATAAGTAATAGAGGCTGTACGCTTATGTCATGACATGCAATTCCAAGGTAAACTGGCGCGCAGATCCGTCCTACAATCTACGTCCATACACTCCAAACATTCGTTAATTTATAATACCATGATTGGCAGTTGTAAGGAGGAGCCTGTGGCTAAATAATAACAGCCACTCAGGTCGATCTTTAGGTTAAGCGGTGCTTGCCTAGGTTGGTCTGTGGATGGGTGACCACCCATTTCTTTCCTCCGTGCCTCGGAAAGCACGTTAAGCTGTTGGTCCCGGCTATCATTTGTAGATCTTTGACAGTCGTTACAGGTAGTCAGTGACCCAAAAAGTCTGACAACCAGTCTTACCAAGGGTATTACCCAGTACTAACTGGGTTGTGGAGGTCAGATAGGCAGTCGCTCCATGTAAAATACAGGTATTCAGCTGCATCCGGATAGACTGGAAGCAGACCCCAATATAGTTGGGAAAAGGCTAGGCAGATGATGATTGACAGTTGTAAACATCCACACATCTTCATAAATAAGACAACATTAATTAGTTTCTTAATTACTAGTAGATACTTGCTAAAGACAAATGCAATTAACGTACTTACTTACATTTGCATGAAACCGGTTTCGGTTCGGTCACGCACGAATAGTTAATAAATGAGATGCGACTGCATGTTCAATGTGTGAAATACTGTACTGACCATAGAGTAAAGTGACATAGTGTAAAGTGTGGTAGTGATGTGTGACAGTACCATCATAAGAGTAATTGCGTAATACACTCACCATCCCAAAGCAATTCATGTTGAAAATTCATCAGTATTCATTGCGGTATTGACGTTGAATTTGTATACATATGAAGCAATGGATTAAGAATTTGCTTTAAAATCCTTGGGATGGCTTGACATTGCGGTGCTAGGCCTTTATCGCTAAGTTATTCACGGTCTCCTTAGATCATGTAATTCGCCGATAAAGGTTAAATAAATCTTAGGTATATTTATGGAAGGGATTGGGGCCTCCAATAATTTAGAAAAAAAAAATATTAAAAGCAAGCTTACATAATCTGATTCATTCATAAAATAAGTCATGTAAATTGGTCATAACTTAGTACGTACCTGGTACAATGCTTAATCAAGAAAAAAACGGTACGTACCTCCTGGCAGACTCGTTAACAAGTCTTGGTTCCAAGGAATCCATTATTACTCAGCGGGAACTGATGACCTTCAAAAAGGTCGGGATGTGTGATATTTTCCAAATTTGTCAAAGTCAACACTTTGTTGGCAAAGTATCCGGACATCGCGGCCTTTTCTTAACAAACCGAGTAAATAAAAATACCCATATTTCGTAAAGCATCATATTCCGTTCTTACGTAATTCTGTGATTGTGAGTGAGTCACTGAAACTAAGATCCATTCCTGAAATAGACCGAAATAATTAAAAAGTTCGTGTTTCGTGCGCGCGATCATAAAGGAGTTATTGTCGGCAGGTGTTGATGCAGCCGTCAAATAAAAGTAGGTCAGGTTGAATAATACGAAAACAATTTTTCGGAAATATCTAGCGGTTTTTTTAGGTCTGAAAAATAGAATTGTGTTTTGGCTGTGGTTGTGGGTACGCAATAATCAGTGATGAGTTCTAAATTATTGCAACACTCATCATAGTAAGGATCTTAAACGATGGAAAGAGCAAGATCAAATTAAGATTATTATCATCAACATTGACAGACTTCTTCAACTCACTGTTGAGTATTAAAATACAAAATTGTATAACTGGATATAAATATATTTATATTTAAAAATGCATCTCTTCCAAAAAAGTTGCTAAGAGAAAATGTTTATGTTCTGACAAGAAGCAGACTAAAATATTCAGCCTTGATTGCAACAGACAAATGTGCGAATTTCCGCTGCATGTTAACCTCTGAATTATTGCTTTTATGTTTAGAAGTTTTATACCACAAACAATTCCCTATCTTGAGTTATTATTAGTAGTGGATGATTAATAATGATTTTACTTGTGGAATATGGTGTATTGTATATGACCTGTTTATTATTATCTTCAGACCACGATTTTTTTTTATTACTTCTTATTTTTATTTCTTGTATAATATACTGACAATTTAAATTATTGACAATTTTATTTAACGTATGTATAATATAATAATTAAGTTGATATTTTTAATGAACATTTGAATTTTATTTAGTGAATTACTTTTATTTAATTAATTTATTGTATAAGAATTTAAATTTTAATAATTTTATATACCAGTCTTACCAAGGGGTATCATATTACCCGGTACTAACTGGGTTGTGGAGGTCAGATAGGCAGTCGCTCCATGTAAAATACTGGTATTCAGCTGCATCCGGTAAAACTGGAAGCCGACCCCAACAAAGTTGGGAAAAGGCTAGGCAGATGATGAATTTTATATACCGAATGATAATGTTTGCATGCCGAATGGTGAAATATGGCAGAACTCTGATGAAAACCTACTACTATCTATCCACCTACTATTACTACTACTATTCTACTACTACTATTATTTCTGCTACTATTATTCTATCTATCTACTATTTATT
This sequence comes from Xestia xanthographa, assembly GCA_905147715.2. Taxonomy (NCBI): domain Eukaryota; kingdom Metazoa; phylum Arthropoda; class Insecta; order Lepidoptera; family Noctuidae; genus Xestia; species Xestia xanthographa. Next base: position 10,752,665 of record LR990655.1, read on the forward strand.
ATCTATTCTATTCAATTCTAATGATCGATTCCTTTCTTGTTAACTTTTACTTGGAGAGTTGAGATTGTCCTCATAAAACAACTGAACATCTAGGAATGAAGCAGCCATACACATGACTTTCTTTAATACTTTCGGATGTTACTCCAGACGAATACAACAATAATGTCACATAACGTAGTAAAGATAAAATTTACGCTCTGCGTTCGTTCAGTTTTATAGTACGAATTAGTCCACTTTGATGTGCTAGCTCTAATTTATGAGGTCAATATAAAAATGCGACGAGTTTAAAAATAGTTATTGAATTAGAATCCTTTTGTTTATCTTGTCATTAGAGGCTTGAAGATGAGCACGAAGAAGAAGAAAAATATAATTGAATAGATATCACTATCACTACATATTATAAAACAAAGTTCCCCCCCCCGCCTTGTCTGTCTGTCCCTATGTATGTATCTTCAAAACTACGCAACGGATTATGTTGCGGATTATTTAATAGATAGAGTAATTCAAGAGGAATGTTTTAGTATATAATTTGCGGGCGTGCAATGCCGCGGGCATCAGCTAGTAATAAATAAAAGCCAAGAAAAAAAAACATTATAACTTCTATGAACTTGTTTAAAAGCACAAGCTTGTAGCCTCGTCAGTTTGACCAACCAAAACCTTTCTATCATTCCGGCAGTGGCGTAGCTTGGTAGGGGCGGTGGGGACCATTGTCCCAGGCGGCATAAGAAAGGGGGCGGCAGGAAGCGCCAAAGTATCAGTTTAACAGCCTGAACGGAGTAGATTTCTCATAATCAGCACTTTATGGCGGAGAGGTGATACAATTTCAAAAAATCTTTTAAAGTTCGAAAACACCAAAAACACAAACAAATACAAATACAAAAACCACCCAGTTTAGACCCCAAGTTATCGGGGTCAATAAAAAACAAGGGGCGGCGTATTTCCGGTCGGCTCCAAGCGGCGAAAATCCACGCTACGCCACTGCATTCCGGAGGCAATATATGAGTGACTCTGAACTGTCTCGTGTGCCTATAGTGGTTCAGTGTGTGAGCGTGAGTCAGAGCCTGGATTTGTGCCCGGTTGATGGCAATAGGCTCAATCCTTGTTGCATGGCACCTAATTATAATTCGAAATGTGGGTGTTGCTACTTTAAGTAAACCTCTGCTTAACTCTTCGTGGAAAACAGGCGTGAAATTGTTTACGTTATGTTTATGAAACTGATAAATATCATGATAGCACTGCTCAAGACACAACTGCACCTGTCACATAGATTATTCTAATGCATACTGCACAGTATGTCAGTATCTAATCAATTCAAATCAAGTGCTCATCTAAATATGGAATCAATTAATAGTTATCTTAACGCATCTTACATCGCTTCCTAATAGCGAGCCTACGCGATCGCCGTCTGCGGTGTGTGTGGGACCAAGTTCTCGCTGATTATTCCGAAGGCCACCATATCCCGGTATAGCTGGTCTAGCATCCCACTTGGTAATTAATACCAAATAAGTTATTTACCAGACGGACGATGAAAGGAGTCGGCTGGCCTTGTTTAGTATGCTCAAGTCGTTGCTTAGCGACCAGCTCTAAAATCTGTGAGGTCAATGGTTTTGAGTTGCCTAAACTTCATTTTAGATAATACGTTGGCGAAATGTTGTACTATTTGCGTGATAATTTGGAAGAAGCTAATAGAACATACCTAGATAGTTACTGGACTTCTCATCATCTGCCTAGCATTTTCGTAAATTTTGGGATCGGCTTCCAGTCTTACCGAATTCAGTTGAATATCAGTATTTTACATGGAGTGACTGCCTATCTGACCTCCACAGCCCAGTTACTGGGTCTTCTTTATCGTGTGGTTAGTACATAAACTGGTAAAGCCGCCCATGGGCTTCTCACCTGGCTTTACATGCCGTCAAGAAATATCTCTCAGGCGTGCTGGTTTCCTCACGATGTGTTCCTTCATCGAAGCAAATGATAATTATACAATACGCACATGAATCGAAACATTGACGTGCGTACCTTGGGTTCGAACTCGAGACCTATGACTTGGCAGTCCGACGGTCACACCACAAGGCTATCACTGCTTAGTTACTACCCAGGGGGTTATTGTTATTGGGTTATTACCCAGTAACTAAGCAGTGATAGCCTTATATGATAAGACCTCTTAGTAAGACTGGTTGTCAGACATTCGAGCTTCTGACTCAATGGCGTAGCTAGTCATAGGGCCCTGTTTAATTTTTTTTGGGGGCCTTTGAACCCGAGTGCGGCGAAGCCCAAACAAAAGAGAAAATCACTAATATTTTTTGTAAAACTAAGAAAATAGCGTCCTGACTTGCATCGATTTAGCTGTCATTTATTTTATTATGAGAATGTGTGAGCGAGCAAAGTGAGACAAAAAAATGGGTAACTGTGACCATGACTAGCTAATAACTTATGAAGAGTTAAAATAGAAAATGACATCATCCTAAAAGGGTTTAAATTGTCATTGAAAAGCGAGCGAAGCGAGCTCGAAAATTTGGTGCTTTCTAGACCACGACTGGTGAAGCCTTCATCAAAGAGCGAGCGAAGTGAGCACGAAGAATTGGAGCTTTCTGGACCGCGATAAGTTATATTTTCGTTTTATCTTTTATCAAGAAGAATATTTGAGGTTGGGAGAAGGTTTTGTGATTTTTTTCCTCATCAGGGGCCCTTGTTACTCGGGGGCCCTATATAATTGATTTAAATTGATACGGCTGATACGGTGGTAGCTACGCCTGACTACCTGAACGACAGTGAGAGATCTACCATTGACAGCCGGCCGGGAACAACTTGGCTTAACTTGGCTTTTGAGGCACACAGGGTCACCCATCCTCGGCAAGCGTTGCTCAACCTAAAAGATCGACCCGTGTGGCTGTTATTATTTATCGAGAGCCGAGAGTTATCTGGACGTCTAACGTCCATATAAGCCGTGTGGTATCTGGCCAAGTAGAATAGAACCAACACATTACACTCACGGGTGTCGTATAAGGCGATTAATGTCTGAGGCAGAACACCTTGCGCCTCCGTAGACCAGAAAATGGGCAGCAGCGTTTTCTGTTAGTCTTTCATCACTGCGATCTCCAATCCGCCTGCCAAGCGTGGAGATTACGGCAAATTCTTCCAGAGGCTTATGTCCATCAGTGGACGTTATGGGCTGTTGTTGTTGTTGTTGTAACGTCCATCAAATTCCATTAAAACAGACCTACCATAAATATTGACCTTCATAAACAATTTAAAATTATTTTCTTTTAAAAAGCATTTATGAATTACTCAATGGTTATCAAATGAAGATATAAGGAACGCACGACTTCAATTGACCCGCATTAAGGGGTCAAATGTTAGTGTTAATTGATAGATATCTACAATTTATATGCTGATAGGGAGTTACTATTTATTGCTAGGTGCTACACATGAAAGATTTTGAAAGATTTATCAATGAGTGAGACGTCATGGAAAGAGACTCTCTAAAGATTTATATGACGTTAGATCTAGATGGATTCTAATAAAAACCTTGAATTTTCTGCAAGTAATAATTATATTGAATTACTGGTGACTCCATAATGCATACCTACTTGGACAAATGATTAATGAATATTTAAATTAAAATTTTATGGACATTATAATAATGAGATATGTATGTCTGTTCTTGACTAATAAATTGATTTAACCCTCGAGTTTAAATTACTTCATTAGTGTCTAACAGAAAATTGTTAAACCAATGAATTCATAGTTTAGATAAGTTGACAATCTCATGATATCACCTAAGGCATGATTTTGTCAGATACTAATGATATGACTGATATGAGTAACACCGACTAGCCTTGGTTTTGTCAATGAACAGAATCGGCTTCTCAGTAACTGGATGAAGCTTTTCATTGCTTGTTGACTATGACATCACCGTCCGTCTTGGTCTTGGATGGAGGAATAGTAGACTGTAGAGTTTACACTGCAGCTCGCAGTCCAGCACGGCATGCCTGAAGAACAACACGTTTGTTATGCGTTTGTTCTTATAATTAGCAACGTACGAACTGTACTCGATTGTGAACGAAACTAGAGATTTATGTGTACATGTGTAGATACAAGTGCTTCTGTAATGTTTATATTAGTACAGAGTTTAATGTGATCGTAAAATAATGGATTATCTTAAAAGTTTGTGGCGCCGATATTTTGGGAGGCGGGAAAGATATGTTATTACGAATGTGCCGTTTCAACCAGGTAATAAATGGGATAAAAATGAAATTAAAAGTACCTATTATGTTATCACAAAATGTAGTTTCCTCTTATTTAACTATACTAGAAGCAAAATCCTAACATAGCCGGCATGCTGTAGGTAAATGACAAAATCCAACGAGAGTAAGATCTTTTGAAGATATGATGATCTGTAATCTAACAGCAAAATCACAAAATGTAGTCAAATATTATTTACGAAATTACGATAAAGGTTTCAAGATTGACACCTTGGCTGGCAGCCAAGTCTTGGGCGCGAAAATTTTTGAACATGACGAATTATTATTGTGGTGCGGTAGGTTTCATTCATAATGATCCACTAGCGATCAGTTTTACGCTAATATGGGTATTAAAAACTTAATTAATTCGGTGTGGAATAACTTTTCCATTGAAAATAGAATGTAAACAATATTAGTTGCGTCTGTTTTTTCCAATGATATCCTATTTTGACCTTCCGAGATGCTTGGATTCATGTGAGCAAAAAATTATCCTAATTTTTCAAGGTCTTGAATGAATCAGTCTCAATTATTCTGCAACAAGTCTTGTACCTATTACTATACTCGTGAGATATTATTGAATAAGTATATGAATGTATTGTGACATTATTTCTGTTTGTTTATTCAGATGTCGTCGACGCAACGAAGCAGGGCGTGCTTGCGGTGCAGGGAATTGATTTCTGTGTCGACACAAATGGCGAGAACCACCACACGAACAAGTTTAACCTGATGACAAGGAGCGTCGACAGAAGCTTGGTCGTGCGTAGAGGACAGGCTTTCAAACTAGACATATTATTGAACAGGCCGTACGATGCAAGCAGAGATGCCGTATCCTTTATTTTCTACGTTGCAGGTCTGTATACCTTATATATTTATTGTTGAAGTCGTGGGTAGTCCCACGACAGGTTTGCCTGACCTAAAGTTCTGTCTAGATGCAATTCCGCTAATCTTTGTTACTTGTAAGCTCAATACTTCCTGTATTGAGCTTACAAGTTGAACAAGGTCGAGCTTAAAGTTACCTCATTTTTTTCATCGTAGGCTGCTCAGCGTTTTTGTAGATTAGCCCTCCTTTGTGTGTGGATGACCATGAAAACAGAAAAAAAGTATGAGCAAAAGGATGTCCATCCATTCAGTTTGTTGGGATTAAGATGATCACAGACACTGATATACTAGCACGTTAACGTTCAAGGTCTCTTTTTAAATATTTGGTGCCTGATATTTATCTTGCTAATAATTAATTACGTGTTGGAACACCGATACAAATGGGATATTACGTAACCTTCGCATTAGGGCGACGCGACGTCAGTGATAAAAATAATGCCATGACATGACCATAATTCTGTTACGCAGATGTGGAAACACGAGGTCCATCAGATGAAACGTCTGCCGCTGTACCTTTACTGGAGAAAGGATCTGAAACCTTCGGAGCTTGGAGTGCGACGTACGAGGGTCAGGTAGACTCTCACCTCATGGTAGCTGTGACCCCAGTAGCGGACTGCATTGTAGCCGCCTGGAGACTAGATGTAGACACAAGACTTAGTGGAGGCAGCTCTCTCAGCTACAGACATCCCTTGCCGATCTATGTCCTCTTCAATCCGTGGTGCTTGACTGATACTGTTTATATGCCAGGTACGTACAGTTTCGTTTGATAATAAAAGTAATAAATAAAGAATTTACCTAGGTTGATCAAGGCTCAAAATAACTCTAGTGATTGGTGAATGCTTGCACAACTGGAAATTTTAAATCAACTGCTTCTCTAATACGGCAAAATGATGAATAATATGTCTACTGTGACAGACCAATTTTAACTAAAATAAAACTGAGTGTCTGGGATCTTTCCAGGTCACAGCCACCGTGACGAATACGTGCTAGAAGACGGAGGGCTGATGTTCAGAGGAGTATACAATCGAATCAAACCGACACCATGGAATTACGCACAATACGATGAAGATATATTGGACTGCGCACTTTATCTAGTCAGAGAAATTGGAAAGGTATTTGCTTTTAGATTTCCACTTAGAAACTAGTTTTGCCTCAGCTTTCTAGATAAGAAAAGCGGAGAGATCCGTAATATTAACGATAAGCTACAACATGAGGCGTTGTTTTACTACTACTACACTACAACAGCCCATAACGTCCACAGCTGGACATAAGCGTCTCCCATGATGGGAGGAATTTGCCGTAATCTCCACGCTTGGCAGGCGGATTGGAGATCGCAGTGATGAAAGACTAACAGAAAACGCTGCTGCTAACAGAAAACGCTGCTGACTAACATAAAACGCTGCTGGAAACGCTGTTGTTTTACTATGTAGAATTATTTACCAAACTTTTATTTTTAGGTGAAAGGCCGCGCCAGAAGTGACCCAATCCGGACATGCAGGGCTTTGTCAGCTGCAGTGAACGCACAAGACGACAACGGTGTTATCATCGGCAACTGGGCTACCGAAGTGTCGGACTACAGTGGAGGCACACACCCACTCAAGTGGATCGGCTCCCTGGCTATCCTTCAGAAGTATTATGAGAAAAAGAAGCCTGTCAAATATGGACAGTGTTGGGTGTACGCAGGGGTGCTTACTACAAGTAAGTGTGGCTACACTACATTACTCAGAAAATGTCGAGACGGTTATTAGTCATCGCGAGACTTGAAAATTAGAATTTGTGTTTATTTCTGACTAAACTAAGCAAAGTATCCCGACAATGAAGGTCATGTCAATGACTCTATACAGGGTGTAAACAGACTCATCACAAAGCCACCAACCGAGCATTCTGTACATGAAACTAAGTAACTTTACGCAAAAATTATTGCTGGGAAACAATTTTTTTTTTGGGGTGAAATATCATGTTTTGTGGTAGATCTCAATGTAACGCACTCAAAACATTGTGCTGATGGGTGGATTGAATAGTACGGGGTTCGTGGAGGTGTTTAAAGTAAAAAAAACTAACATTAAAAACTTGTAAGTATTTAAAAAACACTTATCAAAAAGTTGGAACTTTGACCCCCAATATCTCCGTAACTAGAAGGTTCCCAGGTAAAGTGTAGAACAAAAAAATGATCGCAATGAGTACGGGGAGAACAAGTCAGTGCTTTTCGGCTTCGTTAAGACTCTTTTTACACCCAACGGGTTTCAAAAATTGAGATTGTTTTGCAGTTTGCCGAGCTCTGGGTATCCCTTGCCGACCAGTATCAGGATACGATGCAGCCCACGACAGTCAAGGAAGTCTCACCATTGATATCATCAAGGATGATGAAGGAAACACTCTTGAAGAATACACCAGGGACTCAGTGTGGAACTACCACGTCTGGAACGAGGTAAATCATAATAAAGCTTATGCAATTGATTTTTTGGTGTAGTTTTGCTTGCTTTAGTTCAATATTATGTGTAAATTCGTGCGTTTTGCACGATTCGTATTTTTATGATGCAACGAGCCGTAGGTTACTAATACCACGAGCATTATTATCGAGTCTTAAAATAGTCTCTAAGTGCATGCGTTTGCGACCTACGCAAAATCAGATCGATTGATGACTCATTTTGTTGATGGTATAAATAACTTAACCCAGATAACCTTTGAATGGTTAAAGCTATTAACTTACAATCTTTAATGGTGTTTTTACTTAGGCCGTAGGCTTCTAATGGACTATATATCTACTCTTTGGGATTCTCTGGTTTTAGCAGATATACCATTAACATTTTATTGGACTATGAATCCAATAAAATCTTAATGGTGCTAGCTATGGAGTAATAAAAATTCGAGAGCAGACCTCAGAAAAATTGTAACGTGTTACAAGATTATCTTGTTGTTTTTCAGGTATGGATGGACCGACCAGATTTGGGCCCAGAGTACGGTGGCTGGCAAGCTATAGACTCGACGCCGCAAGAGACTTCTGAGGACGTCTACCGCTGCGGACCCGCTTCTCTAAGAGCAGTCAGGGACGGAGAGTTACAGAGACCTTATGACGCTGCCTACGTTTTCGCTGAAGTCAATGCGGACAAGGTACTTTGTCTTTCAGTGGGTGGGCCGAGATAGAAGGCGTTAATCTTATTCGTAACCGATCTGATCTCGTTTGTTTTCTACACAAGATAGTTCTAAAGTAACTTTGATATTTTGAATTTATTTCCAGGTGTTGTGGAAATATTCCGGCGAGATTCAACCGCTTAAACTGATGGCTCGTGACACAGTCTCTATTGGACAAAATATTTCAACCAAAGCCATTGGCAAAATGGAACGCGAGGTAAGGGGGATTCCTCCAATTTATTTATTCGTTTGACGAGTAACTAGTGGTTTTCTCATATTGAAAAGTATTGTTACTTTTGAATATTTGAACAGAACTAGAATTATTTAAGAACAGAACAGTTCATAAATTAAAATTCCAATTTAATTTAATGGTCTATGTTACTTCTAATTATAATATTATTGAGGAGCTCGTGGCTAAATAATAACAGCCACTCGGGTCGATCTTTAGGTTAAGCCGTGCTTGCCTAGGTTGGTCTATGGATGGGTGACCACCCTTACATAACGAGTCTCCTTCGTGCCTTGGAACGTTAAGCTATTGGTCCCGGCTGTCATTTCTCCATCTTTGACAGTCTTTACAGGTAGTCAGTGGTCCAAAAAGTCTGGCAACCAGTCTTACCAAGTGGTATTGTATTACCCAGTGTAAACTGGGTTATGGAGGTCAGATAGGCAATCGCTCCATGTAAAATAGGTACTGGTAGTCAGCTGCATCCGGTTAGACTGGAAGCCGACCCCAAAATAGTTGGGAAAAGGCTAGGCAGATGATGATGGTCTATATATTACTTTTCTTAAGTTTGCTATACCTATTAATCCAGCAGGCCTAGCCAAGTTACAAACGTTTCGTATCGATTCTCTTTCTACAATCGTAAACGCCTCGGCGTAAGCGATTGTAGAAAGCGCTAAATTGGTAGCCAAGTTGACACGACTGAGTCGATCGCTCGTTCTCTAATGTCTGTAGAAAAAACCTACACCTTAGTCTATGGTGAGCGTTCCTACCAAAGAGTTTAGTGATCAACATTGTAGAAACGATAACATTCTATTCTATCATTTTGAACGATGTAAACTTGTCTACGAATTTTCTATTCGTTTGTGTTGATTACGTGATTTAACGTTGAGATGATGTCATTCCCATTCCTTTGATTAGTTTTCTCCTAGCGTTAACGATTGTTGATTGTCAACTTGGCTAGGGGTGCAGTTTTTATAACGATTTGTTTCGAATAATCATCCAACATTTTACCATAATTCCAGGACATCACAAACACATACAAGTACCCAGAGCGAACTCGCGAAGAACGCATGACGATGGAGAAGGCGCTGCGCAAGTCGGAGAGCATCTTCGCGCGGTACTACCTCAACGATGCCTTCAATGACGTCACCTTTGACTTCGATCTACTGGACGATATCAAGATCGGACAGAACTTTAACGTGGTATGTTTAAGTTTTCCATTTTTGTGTCTGAATTTGGTTAATTCAGACACAAAAATGGAAAAAGTTATTATGTTGGAGGACATGCATGCACGACATAGAAGACTATATAGCTATACTAATATAAGAAACATATGAATATATTATGGTCATCATGACATAATTTGGTTGGAATAAGATTTGGCCAAAAGGCGCTTCCTCGCCGGGAGTACCTGTAATGTAACAAACTATGAATAGATTTTATACAGATGCCTTCCCATTTCTTTATAATGTTTGTGCCTGACTCTTTCCAGTTGATTTATATTAAGGAATAACTTATTTCAGGTCCTCCACATCAGAAATCGTTCAAGTAGCGAGCCGCACCATGTGAAGGGTATCCTCCGCGTGGACACGGTGACGTACACGGGAGTGACCGGCGAGGGAGTGAAGAGGAACGAGTTCGATTTCAAGCTCGAGCCGGAGGGCAAGGAGCTCGTCAAGATGCTGGTCACCTTCGATGAATACTACAAGAAGCTGGTTGATCAGGTAATCTATACTAATATTATAAAGAGGTAACATTTGTTTGTAAGTTTGTATGTAGGGGGTAATCTCCGGAAGTAATGAACCAATTTAAAAAAATATTTCACTGATAGAAAGCTACATTATTCGTGAGTGCTATAGGCTATATTTTATTCCCGTACTCCCACGAGAACGGGAACTACGCGGGTGAAACCGCGGGACGTCAGGTAGTTATTGATATTTATAGGAATGGAAATCAAAAGGAGTGTGTCAGAATCGCTTTGTTTTTGCCAACCTGATTGTGCGTGAGTTTATGGAGCTGTCAGTGATAAGTGTCTATGGAAGAACTCCTTTAAGTCCTCATCGTTTTCTTCGTACGCTTTATTTCTAATAATGGTTCATTTTAATTACTTAATTCATAAATTTATGATCTAATCTTTTACTCTGGATGCTCTTAGTGTGCACGTCTTTCTACATCGTTCTCACATATATGTATAATCTCAAAATTAATGATGTAACCAAGATTTTGTAACAATATTTTGATTTTTAAAGAGTGTCCATGGAGTTTCTTGCCCGTTCTTCTCCATAGAGATCTACGCTAGGGAATGGGCAACTACAGTACTTTCTCAAGTTATTATGCCTTGTGACTGGGACTGTAGCTTTGATTTTCTTTTTTGTATTTTTGACTTTCAAAAGTGCCGTAATGGTCTAATTGAAATAAATGCTTTGAGTTTGAGTTTGAGTTTGATGGCCTTAAGCCTTAAGACCGACCAACCATGGCGGGTTGGCCGGTCTTAAGGCTTAAGGCCATCATTTCGCGAGACTTTTGACAAACGCTCGTACGTGATTATGCCGTTGTTGCACATATACGTATCTTTGAATTTTTTGAACTAATAGGTATTCTGTGCACTATATCTAGGCTTCTATCAAAACAAAAAATAAAAATTTGTCGAAACAAATACAGTATAAGCCTCCAAAAATTGCTGTTTGGCACATTTTTTACCTCAACTTTGGCCTTTCATAATGTACTCTTAAATTGCAAAAGTAAAGAAAGCATCCTGATAGAAGCCTTGAAAATGTAGTGGAGATTCTTATTGACTAATACTTATTTCACAAACTTGTAAGACTTATTCAAAAACACGTATTTCCTGGAAAAAGTTTTATAAATTTTCGAACACTATTTTTCGTTCAATGTCGTCGCATTAGGCGGTGTGCGGTGCGCGGGAGACGAGTAGTGCGGGGTCGGGGCTAGGTAAGACAGGGGAGTTGAAAGAATACTGCCGCTGTGGCTCGGGATGAAACAACAAGCTTTTCGACCATGCTCGCGTTGACGATAGGCGGGCCGGGAAGGGACCTCATAATCTATATCTATAAAAGAGAAGTCCACTCACTGACTGACCACTCATCACGAAATCTCGGAAACTACTGGGCCGTGAGGTCCATAATTTGGCACAAGCACTCTCTATGGGGTGCAGGCGCGCACTAAGAAAGGATTTTTTAAAATTCGCACCCCAAGGGGTTGAAAAGGGGTCTCAAAGTTTGTATGAAAGTCCTATGCTTTTAAAGTTAGAGACGTGAATGTGGGCCTGAATGTTCCTTTTAGCTTCTTGGTGCTCATTAAGGTTTAAGGTTTTATGAAATTCGGCCCTTAAGGGTATAAATAAGGGTGTTTAATGTTTGTATGAAAAAAGTGGAAAGATCCAAATTGAATCTTACAGCAACGCGTTATTGCATACTTTACATTGAAATTAGAATTCGGAAGCCGAAAAAGATCCATATTGAATTTTACGACAGCGAGTTAATGCATATTTTACATTGAAATAAGAATTTGGAAGTTCCTTGAGGTTTATCTTCAGTTTTTTAAATGCGAATTTGTAGGTGGCCAGTATGTTACAGTAATATGCAGCTGCAGGCGTCTGCTGAAAGGTAATGAAATGAGGTTCTATAACGTTCTAAAGTTTTTATGCCAATTTATAGGTAGCCAGTATTTTTCGTCTGCTGAAAGGTAAGAAAAAACGTTTTAAAAAAACGAACTCATGAATCAATCACAGATTACAGAATAGTGTAAAACCTGAGGTTAGGATACAATGACTTACGCGATTCATGTTCAAGCTCATTTCTGTTCTGCGATATTTTGCTATTACCTACTACTAATTTGCTTTGAAATATTTGTCATCATTGTTGTTTGGTTGTCTTCGTTTTGGTTCAAACTATTTCATGCCGTGGCGTTTCTGTACAATGAAAATATTTAGAAAAAAATAGTAAGGTGTTAAAGGATCACTAACAGAACCCATTTCTACTATTTTTAAATTTTTTGTCTGTATGTCTGTGCGGGGTCTTTTGTTACAGCATCACGTGTAAATTATAAATCCAATGTGGTTAGATTTAATGCACAAATATTGGGCATAACTTAGAGAAGGTTTTAGTTTTTGTTGTAATCGGTGCTTTCTATCAAATGATATAAATGAACTTAACGTGTTCAAGAAGAACTTATCATCAAAATGTAAGATACTCGCAGCGACATCCATTCAACCAAAATCTTGCTAATAACTAAACATGTGCTCACAAGTTATTTTTTAAATCGAGTGACCGTCTTTAAAAAAAGTTAAGATAGCAAGAGGTACACTAACTTAGTCTATATGACGCTGCTTTAAAAATCTACATAGCCAATATAGTGTGTGTTAGACCGCTTTCCATGTCTATAGATGGCGTTGTTCATTTCACTCCATTTTCTGAATCGCGTTGTTAAGATTTTTCGTGATAGAATGACTCTCGCCCGAGTCAGTTGCCTTGATTTGGTGTTATGCCCACGAAACAAATTCAGGAGGTTCTCAATTCAATGCGTATATTTTTTTGTACAGGACCATGCATAACTTTTTACAGGTAATTCCGATATTGCATGATATTTTTTTTTTGTGAAAAGCGTATAATTATCTCAAAGTTGGTCCTATTTAAAATTGAAAAATCGTGCTTGGGCTCATTTCATGCACCTTAATGAGAACTTTAGACCTAGCTGGAGTATGAAAGTCATCGAAGGTCTGACGATGGAGACGGAAGGCAATTGCAAAAGCTCCGCAAGAGTTTGCAGCAGCTATGTGGTGTTTGGGCTCATTTATGCAGCTTGATGAGAACTTTAGACCTAACAAGAGCATGACTTTCATCGAAGGTCTGACGATGGAGACTGAAGACAGTAGCCAGAGGTCCCCGAAAGTATACAGCAGCTATATCGCGTTTGAGCTCATTTCATGTATCTTGATGAGAACTTTCGACCTTGCTAGGGTAAAACTATCATCGAGTGTCTAAGGGTGAAACCTAAGGCTGTCGAGGGAAGCCTCTAATTGAAAAAAAACAATATTTCTGAGAAATGTAATTGTTACCCACTTGAATCTATACTTATTATAAAGGAGAAGAGGTTTTTTGTTTGGTTGGTTCAACGCGCTAATTTTAGAAACCACTGGTTCGAGTTAAAACGTATTTTAGTGTTGGATAGCCCATTTATCGAGGAAGGCTATACGTTATATAAGATCACGCGGTAATCAATAGGAGCGGAGCATCAATGAAAAATGTTGCAAATACAGGGAAAAAATATTGCTTTTGAGAGCTTCCGTTGCGTGCACTGCGTAAACGGTAAAAGTTACTCAACAATCATGCATGTATGACGGGATTGTTTCTCTTATAAAGTTCACGATAGCACATGTCTATCTTTTAAGGTTGACTCACACTCTCTCTAACCCTCTCTCTCTTATGTAACGCAGACGAAGTTGCGCGGGTCAGCTAGTATATCATATTATCATTACAGAATTTCTTGAATTTCGTCAATATTGGCCAAAAATAAATTGCATCAGTTTCAGAGTTTCCAATTACATAGACCCAAGCGCCCAAGCAAGCTTTACTTCAATTACAACAATAATAATCTTCTACTTAAATCAATAATCATACTATCTATTTTACAGGCTTCCTTCAACATCGCCTGCCTAGCAACAATCGTGGACACAAAATTCGACTTCTTCGCACAAGACGACTTCAGAGTCCGCAACCCTGACATCAAGATCAGCATTGATGGCAAGCCGGTATCTCGCCAGGAGTTCACCGTCTCCATCAAGGTGGAGAACCCACTGCCCATCCCACTCACCAAGGGCAAGTTCTACATTCAAGGCCCTGGGCTTGAAGAGCAGCTTAAGATTCAGTTGAATGAGGTAAGCAATAACTTATTATTATGTTTAACGAGTACTTATTTGTGCAGCTTCTTTAGATTCCCTTTGTTCTCAAGTGACTACAATGAAACCATACTAATAAAATATCAGAAAACTACAAATGTCACTATAAATAAGTACTTATTTCTGCTGGAAATATATTATAACTGAAACGTTGTATTTCGCATCCTTATTGATACTACTAGCGCCATCTGTCTTAACATAAGTGAACTATTTCGCTTTTGAGTAACGCTCGCTGGCGGGGTACCGCAAGGTAGCGTGTTTGGTTTTATGCGAAGCTTACTTACCGACTTAATTCCCCGTTTTCCCAGAGTGTGGCGCCAGGCGAGTTCGCGACTGCTCAGTACAAGCTGACGCCACCGTGGGCTGGTCGCCACCAGATCTCTGCCAAGTTCACGTCCAAGGAAATGCGGGACGTCGATGGGTTCCTGTCGTTCATGGTCGCACCACCGGCTGCGACCAACGGTGTGCCACCTGACTCTGTTGAGAGTCATCAAATCTAAATAGTACTCTAATTTTATTTATAGATAATTATGTTAACTGTGGAGAGATTTCCACGACTGTACTGTACAAACGTTTATGGGAAATTTTCTGTTTTGTGTTTGTCTGGTCATTCTTTAGCTGATTAATATAATAGAATGACTAATACATATTTAAAAGTGATCATGCTAAGCATTCAAAAACGTAGCTTTAATTTTTATAAGCGTAGCATTAACCTTTTGTTTTCTTTGGAAAATAGAGATATTAATGCAGCCTTTATTCAATGTATAGCTCCTAGCTCCTCATTGCTCGTATTCAATAGTCAATAAGTAATTTGTGCAGTCTCAACATCGTTATTATTTAAGTTATTTATTCTGTTCATTATGTAAGATATCTAATGAATCTACTTAAATTATAGAAATAAGTCACATGTGCTAATAATATACTTTACTTTATTTTCCAACCTGTCATACATTAGTTTTCCAGTATAACTAAAGTACAACACTATATTAATATGTTAAGAATATCTAAGTATTTATGTATAATTAAGACTGCCACAATTGGTGCTCTAATCAACTACAAAAAGAAAAAAATAAATAGATTCTACAAACAAAACTGTCTTCTTTGTTAAATCTGTGTTTTAAGTTAACCTTTAAATGAGGTCAGGAACCTCTGGATTATCCACAAAGTCAGGTGAAGGCTGTTTTTCTCCTAATTTAAATCTAGGATCAATGTAATCAGGTATCGGTTTCGGCTGAGTTATTTGACTGAAATCAAGAATATTATCTGCTGGACCTATTTCCAAAAATTCTCTCCTGGTTTGTCCACTGTGACCTTGACAGTCCTTTGCTGTATGCTCAGAGAGTAGTTGGGCTTCTTTCTTATTTTCTTCTTTAGGCTTAGTTGGCTTTTTAATAACAGCCTTACATCTTGGCATCGTTACAAGCAAGTGGCCTGTGATCTGTGATCGCTTGGCGGTAGAGTTGGTAGTGTCGACCTCGGTCGGTAGATGGAGCTGGAATATCTTATCTTTAATCATAACTCTGACGTAGTTAGGCTGAACATCAACATCAACTAGATTTGTATCCATGTATTTATACACGGCTAAATCCAAAACATAGTTTACAGGATCTTCATCGCTAAAGGTAAATTCTATTTTTGCTTGGTTAATATTGTATGGTCTACCGTCTGGAGCAAAAAACTTGTACACTCGTTTTTCCTCCTTCTTTTCAGTTTCGTAACTCTTTAGTTTTAATTGACGCATTTTTTCTATTTCGTAGCGAACTTCAGGAGCATGTTCACATTTTTCTGCGTAAAATTTTTTGTTTCGTTCATCTGGATCCATATCTTTGTATTCATTTTCCCATTTTTCTTTTATTTCTCGCTCTAGGCGGGACTTTTGCTTTTTCCTCTGATACCTATAGTTTTCTTGTTCAAACAGTATATCTGACCTTATGATTGGAAGGTTCTGTAATGCTTTGATTCGCTCAGATCTGTCGATATCATGCCCATCGAGGTGATTGAGTTGGGGTAAAGTTCCAATAACAAAATCACGGTAGTTTTCATAATCAGTACAAGGATTCCCCGTTAAATACAAGTTAGATAGATTATAGTTACCTGTGAGACTTTCCACGCTTACGATTTCACCAATAAAGTTGAGAGTAAGATCTAATTTTTCTAATGATTCACATCTCTCCAAGTTTTCAATGACTTCTATATTGTTCAGAGCCAAGTTTAAGTAAACGAGATGTTTCAACTTATTAAAATTTTCAATCTTAGCGATGAGATTACTTTGCATTAAAAGTATCTTGAGTTTAGGGCACCAATCCTGTATGTACTCGATTTTCTCAATGTTCTCCTGGTGCAGCGCGATCTCTTCTAACGGAGCCAGTAAGCAATCATGATGTTCAGCTTTTTTACGCACCATATCTACAGTGATTCGTACCATTATTTTTGTTATCTTCCTTTAAAATAAAGACGAATGAAATTTACTTCACCTGTTAAATACGACAGTTTTCAACTAGTCATGACTACCGTTGCCAAGTAACAAGAACCTAACGCACACAACTTGCATTCTGTGGATACAGATAAAATAAGTTTAGTAGGTTTTTACACTATGATTTTCTTGAAACGTAGCTTAGTTAGTTAGAAGCCTGCCTGTAGTTAAGAATTTCGTACGTAAGTTCTTGCTTGGTTCCTTGACGTGATTTGTTCATTTAAACTCAGGTGGGTACTGAACTTTTTTATGTATTTTCAGCTTGATTTTACTTACGAGTTAGGAGATCCCTAACCAAACGCAAGGTATTGTAGAGTAAAAGAAAGCTTACGAGATGTGGCAATGATAGAATCTCCATCATTTCGAGCGGTTGGTTATCTTTCAATCTCGGCGTTCGGTAATCCGTCATTTAACATTCCATCGGTGGCACCGCGACCGCTCAACTCAAGCGTACTAAATTAATATCGCCGTGATGTAGAGGGTATTAAAATATTTTAAACGACGCCATTTATAATATGACGTTCAGATATCAAGTCGCGAGAGCACAACATATATTATTCCACGAAACTGCCAAAAGACAATGAGGATGAAGGATTACTATCATCAGGAACTCGTTTTATTGTTAATGTTCCAAGTGGGCTCACAGTTCGAAAAAACGACAATATGGAAAAAACAAGAGATGGCTGGATGAAATAAGGCATGACAGAGGGAAAGACGGTGTTATTAGTGTGCAGGGCGCGGGCAGGGCGCGGCGCCCCGCGGTCTGTGTGTGTTTAGGGGCGCTCCGCGGGGCGCCAGCGCGACGTGCCCACTTATTGAAAGCAGTCAATTTAACATTTTGTTGTTCAAACAAACACAGTGGTCCCAAGTGCCCTTGTCAATTTATTAATTTTAAACGATTATGAAAACAATATCATGTGTGAGATTAACAACAGAGTGGTCTGCCTGAACATCTAGTTATTAAGGTAGCCACTAGCCATATATATTTTTAGTCTCAATTTATATCGCCAGATGGCATTGATTGAACATAAGTACTTAGAGACTATAGTATAAGACAGACTGACTGTGTATCTTTGAGCTTCATTATTATGAAGGGTCGTGGGGTTTTTGGGATCAGGACCGCGGTCTCGGATTCCCCATAATTTAATGATACAAGTTCTTATTCTTTGTGTTTTTTGGGTTCCGTACCCAAAGGGTAAAAACGGAACCCTATTACTAAGACTTCGCTGTCTGTCCGTCTGTCTGTCACCAGGCTGTATCTCATGAACCGTGACAGCTAGACAGTTGAAATTTTCACAGATGATGTATTTCTGTTGCCGCTATAACAACAAATACTAAAAACAGAATAAAATTAATATTTAAGGGGGGCTCCCATACAACAAACGTGATTTTTTTGCCGTTTTGTCTAATGTATAGATAATGGTACGGAACCCTTCGTGCGCGAGTCCAACTCGCACTTGGCCGGTTTTTTAATTACAATTTATATGTATTTCGTTGGGCATTGTCCTGAAGTACCTATATGTCCATGTTTGTTAATTTTTTGAAAATTAATATTGTCCTGTGTAGATAGTTCAATTTACTTCAGTAGCTTAATTATTAACAGTATTTTTATCTTGATTATTTTATGGAAATTCAATACATCACACTCTTTTATTTAACTTTAAAGAGATCAACACAGGTAGTCGTTTCACAAATTAATTTAGGCTGCATTTTTGTCGGTCGAGTGGAGCAATACTGTCGGAGTCTGCACGGGACTCGAACACGCAAATGTCAGGACAAGTCAAAACAACCGTCATCACTCCAGCGCCAGCGCGAGGTTTCTCGAAAAAATGAAAAAATACTCGATATGAGATCGGAGTTCCGCTTATATTGTCGTCTCGTGCTAAATTGCCGTGCTAATGTGATGTGATTTATCTGTTTTAAATGAGACATTTTTGATTTGCGAACGAGTTTTTCTTTTATTTTAGTGTGGGAACAAAGAAAGAAGAACTCAAGATTTAGGGTATTCGTTTTGAATATTTTGTAGATCTATTTTTATTTAATTACACTCTTTTCATATATTATACCTACGTGGTTCAGATAGTCCAGCCAGAAACCTGTAGAGTGGGTAATTTATAACGGTTGTATATTTTCGCAATGGAGCTGGTTTTTAGCTTGTCACAGCTTGTACGTTGAGTGTTGCGTATCAGGTATAGCAACATAACAAGTGTGGCTCTGTTGGAGCGGGCAGTCGTCGCGTCTGCGCGGGCGCAGCGCTGGCCACCGGAGCGTGAGCAGCAATCTGGCGGCGGCATCTCAACTCGCGCGCAATCAACGATTCGTTCCGGTGAGAGGGACTGCGCGGAGAGGGCGCGGGCGGCGGGGGTGCTGGCCCGGGCCCATTCTCACGTAAATAATTACCGGCGAGTCTCAAATTACAAGGCGCCGCTACAGCCTGCCGATACATATTCATCACGTGTTCGCGCCGCGCGTGACAGCTTCCTCAGGGCAGCGGCCAGCCAGCTTCATGATCCACTCTCCTCTAGCTGCACGAATAGAATAGAATAGAATAGAATAGAATACAAACACACAAAACATGAACACACACACACATGAAACATGAAACATGAAACATGTGATTGCACATCAATCAAAATATTTCGATTTTGAATTTAGCAGGTTTTGAGAAAAACCCAATTTAATTTGTAAAACATCACAAGGGTTCATATTAAGTTCATATTACTGCTTCCGGCTTTCACTATACGAGCAATTTTAGCTGAACTCTACCTGTAACTTGATATCATCAAAACCTTCGCAAACGATAATTTACAGTTTTACCATAAGCCGTTTGGCGCTTTATCGAGATATGGATCGTTAGGAAATTATTGAGCTTATACAAAGTGGTGATTAAAATTAACCAGATTCTGGAAATTAATTTGAATTCTAATACTTCACAACTTAGTAGTTATCATAAATAACACCATTATCTTAAGCGATGACTACTTAACTGTGGTTTAGCTATAACTAGTGAACGCCAATAAGTTAGTTAATAACGAAGTAGCTGGGAATCCATTTAGGTTCTAGTATGACGTTAGTTGCTCGGGATCATCAACGACAATGAATTTCTAATTAGAAATATCGCGCTCGCGCCGGATGCGGCCTAAGCGATAAATTATGCACTTCGAGAGGAGTACTAATTTCGATGCCGACAAATTTTCCACAACCGCGACTTTAATGCGTTTCAAATAATGTCTGTAGGCAACGCTAAATGATAAATTGTCAGAGGTACGCCCCCGAGTCGAGTTTAGTATAAACGAGCGGAGCTCTCGCTCCTTCGGCGAGGGAACGAAGAAGATGGAGGCGTCTGTTACAAAAGGAATGGGTGAGGTGAGAGCGCGATGGTGTTGAGATAATAACAGTGCCGGCACCGCGGCCTGCTCGCCTTTGAGTCGCCCGCTGCCGAATATCACCATTAGCCGCAATTTGAATATTATCCTTGAGCGAAATAGTTTTCAATTTCACAATCGGCCGCCTTCGATGAACATCGGCCGAACAAGCTGGGCTCGTTTTGGATTTCGATATGGAATGTGACGATCGCCGGAAGGTCAGGCAGGGGCGCAAGGGCGCAAGGGCTGAATAAAACAAACAAGTTAATTGTATTTATTCAAATGCGGTGGGGAGGCGGGGAGCTCAGCGCAGCCGTCGCTTCATGAATAGGCATGCGGCGCACTCCGCCCGGCCTTCCTCGCTATGTGCAGCGTCATCGGTAGGAGCCGACGATGCTTTCCTAAAGTTAGATTAGGCTTCGATATATTATGCAAACACCATGTTCTATATAGGTATACTTGCCAGTATTGCTGTGCCTTCATAGGCACGGCGTTGAGTTATCGCTAACTACTCTACATTTTTGGGCAATTTACATAGAGCTCTCGATATTAAACAAGGTTTATGAGAAAGACTTCACAGCAGTGAAGTATTATCTATTTATATTTATAATTTTTAAAAATAAGTACAGTCTTTATGACTGTCAACAAGTTCTAAACTAGTAGGATAATAATAATGAGAAGCTGTAGAAATTTGGCTTGCTAGGAGGATGACGAGGTATGCTTGCTCGAAAGTGGGTAAGCACATATTTTTTTTAAAAACTCGTGTCTAATAAGACAGCTCTTTGTGAATGTCGTGTAGGGAGCATAACTAAAGATAGTCACTGGATATATTTCCATATTGCTCGTTGGGCCGGAGTGGCAGCGCACTGAGCGCACGGCTGGGCGGAGACCTGTCTGACGCTGCACTCACTATGATAATCCTTACCATTGTTAACTCACGTCAAGTGGGCATTACTATTGTTTGTTTTCGGTAGTGGATTCTGTTACGTGTAACAACCTCCTTGTACCGAATAAGAACAAAACTAATAGGAATGCTGGTCTTCGAACTTCTGCACCCCGGATAATGTTTATTTATAATGGAGATAATTCTTCATGCTCGATGATATGTTACGTTTGCCGGTTCTGATTCATATTGCGGAATGTTTCTTCGCCCGTCACAAGCAAATGCTTTTCCGTAACAGACGTTGATTTATTTTGTGGTTTAAGAAACAAACATTTCGCTGCACTTGTGGTTAGATTTTGAAATATTGTTTAATTTGAATATTACGATTCAGCTGGAACTATTAGTATGAGAGTGGCAATATCAATCTTAACGACGTATTGGATGTGCGTGATCAGTGTGCAGCTGTGAACATGCAAAAGACATGGAATTCTAGTAACTTTTAATCTTGAATGTATTTTAACAAAACATCAACTCCAGTGTAACCCCCCAATCAGAACAGTTCAGCAAAACAAACAATAAATCCAGCTTTAGCTCGAACTAATTACGGAGTATGATACGTCACCTTACGCCGCATAATCCGATTCGTTGCAGCGCTCATCCCCTGACAATGGTACAGGCGAAATGTTTATTTACACAAGATATTTAGCCACTTCCCTGGCGGATTAGCGGCGGGCGAGGGGAGCAGAGATAGATAAAGTGAGGCTAATAGCAGGGGCGGAGCGCTCCCCAATAGACGAGCAATCTTTGTGTAATGCACAGATTACGTTGACTGTTTCCTGGACCGATCACTTCACTTATGTTTTGTGATTGTTTTTGTTTCAGATTAGCTTTTGAAATTGTAAAGTTAGTTGTGTATGGATATTATGGATCGATTTCTCATGCGGTTATTTTCTTTGCTGTGGGAGACGAGAGATTCGATTATTTTCTTGGGTTTGGTTACTATATCTATTCGTTTTGTAGAATTCGAGATCATACGTGCCTTACAAGAACCTTTCGAAAAAAACTACCATGCAGAAATAACAAAACCAAAACACTTGGAACCTGATTCGTTTTTGTGTCCGGAAATGAAACAGCTTAAAAAGAATTTAAGACGATGCTGTCATTGTGGGCGCACAACACGGCCATAAATAAAACGGTTTGTTTAGCCATTGAATATTCCCTAAACAACATTAGAGGTGAATAGTTAAATTGTCAGTTTGTCACCAGGGCCAGGGTCTGTGCGCGGCAGGAGAGCGGCCGGGGTGACTGACCACGGGGGGGCGAAACATGCCTCGTATACTCATTTGCTCATTTTAAACTTATGTTTTCTTTCAAACTGTCGTCTCGAATTCTTGTTTAACTTGAATGAGATTTTGTTAACAATATTTAGAAATGTTTAATATGGAGATTTAAAATTGTAGGTTTGGTAATTGCTACACGGTTACCAATCGTAGTGTAGCTTCTAAATGCCATATGAAGAGATAATGACACGATCTGCCGAAATCCACTTAGTTTACTGAAGTTTGTAATCAGTTCTTACATCTATTGATAATTCTTTTTCGGCTTTTGCGTTAAGCTACGACAACGTTGCATAGCCGAAAGATGATAGATGTGTAGCGGAAGCGTAGCAGATCCGTAGCGGTATCGTAGCGTACGCGTAGCAGATTGCGTAATGGCTGCACTACAGTATTCTGTAGTTTAAACACAAGCATCAGCCAAGTAGGTCCCAGTGAGGATTGCTGTTCATTTTGTTGCTGAAAAAATAAAATAAGCTTACACACATTATTTTGCAAGTTTAGGTCAAGGGCCTGAGTTAGTAGCTACCGCATTGTTAAAAATGTTACTGCTCTTTTAAAATTTAATAATTTCTGACTGTTGCCCTTCCTGTTTGTCGGTTTAAATCCTAGTTCTGCAAGTAACGCGATATGTCTAATTCTTTTCATGTCTGCGTTGACGTCAATAATCATCAAAAACGTTTGCAACAAACGGCAGCTGTGCGCGGTAAACTTATCTACATTATTCTATTATTTAATTTGTCGTTACATTGTGCGCGTCTAGCAAGCGGGTAATGTTTCCGTATTTACGATTTACATGCGGAATCCGGACAGAAGTCAAGTTTGACAGTGTCAACATGTCAGCGTGACAATAGCCGTCACACGTCCCGGCCTGTCAATCGGAGCATGAGAAGCGGGCGGCCCCGGGGACGCGCGCCTCGTGGGACCAACACTACAAAAGAATATTCATATAACAACAAATTCTTTTCCTTGTTTAGCAGATGAGTGAACGGTCCCCCGGTGCAATACGTTCGGAATTCATAAGAAACGTTTGAAGTCAATGTTAAGCACTCTGCAAATGCCGAAAAATTATTTATCTACTCTGTAATCGAGACTGGCCACATCACGCAACTTTTAACCTGTATCAGTTGCTTGTAGAGGGCCGATAGTATCAAAGGATACGCATCGCATTTCTATTGCAACACATTATTTAATTTACGACTTGTGTACACAGTTATGATGTATAGACAGTTATTTTCGCCCTATTTGTAAAGTTCATTGTGTCTGATCACACCCAGTCGGTTTAAGGACAATGGCAAACTGTAAACGAGTGATGTTCGTATAAATCGGGACGAGTCCGCAAACAAAACGGGACGTTTCACCGACGTCACACAATGAGAGATTAATGGCGCTCTTTTTGTTATCGTTCGATGGTCTTTACGCGTTTTGTGGCCTCGTTTCACGGTTTATTTAGCTGTTTAAACACCAATAAGCGTTAAATTACAACGATATGCATACTAAAGTCAAACAAAAACCGCATTTCGAAAATTTAATTGCTGTTTACTGCTGAAAAAAGTTCAGTTATTTTAAAGCGCGGTCGTGTCATGGTCGCAAGTGGAAATCCATACCTCATGCTCCACAAAACGTGGCATTCTATTAGACATATATTTTAAAAATTATTAACGTCTTCTAACGTCACGTTGAGCTTTATTGATACTCGTAAAAATGAAGTGTGTCGCGATGTAGGAATCCCCATAAAATTGTATCTCTGTGGTCGCAGTCTGATCTGTTGTGCGTTGCGCGAGAGTTGGTTTTTGGCCATTAAACGTGCGTTTTTTGTGTGTCGCGTTAACTGTCGCCTTATCATCGTGTCGAGTTGTCGACGCCTCCAGCCGGCCGCAATCAAAACACCATTCGAGGCGGTCATTAAAAATGATATAAAGTTTAATTTATATCTGTGGCACGTCTACGGATTAACGGTTATTGGTAATGTAATGTCCACATTGAACTCGGTGTGAAAATTGTTTTCTTTGTCAAAATAATATTAATAATATTTTATGGCTTAATATTATATGTGAGCTACTTCTCGCCGTATTTTTAGTACCTAATAAAACTTTTCTTTTATGTTCAATTGATTTCTTGGTCTCTGTTTCCAAGTAGACCATGTTTATGACACGTTTGTGGAAGTTTTTTGAGATGTTTGCTCGATTAAAAAAATGTTTGGAAACAATACTTATCTAGTCTAGATAACTAGGCTTGATCATTGTCGCCTGCGGCCGAGGAACAGGCGCGACCGCCCGCGCCATCTCGCCCCGCGGGAAGCGTTATTGTTTACGATTGTACACCACTTCTACTACAATGATTTACGAACCGCCTGCACCCATAAAAGCGGGGACACAAGGCACTAAAAGATACAAAAGGTGCTAAAGAAAAAGTAATATATTTTAAGTTGGAGCGAACGAATATAAAAGTTTGGTGAAATATATCAGTTTTAGTGTTGAGCGCGAGTGTTTGTTTATAAGGGCGATTACGCACGCCTTTTGACGCGCATTCTGTTCGGCGATCAATGGCGAACATTCGTCACGACCTTTCTCACGTCTCGTCGTGCTCTCGGAGCTTGTTTGTATATTAACGTTTACGCTTCACATGTGGTAACCTTGCACGCTGGCACACTCCTAATTATTTGGTGGATGTTTGACAGGAAGTAAGGCTCACACAAATTTTGAGATTAAAATTGAGCGAACCGAATTTATGTTTGCAATGTGTCATCCCAAGCGTGTTTTAAGCCATGTAGACTTAAAAATCTATATTTTACCTAGTGTTTGTTTGTCGGTTCCTAGGATAAACGTTGTAAAACAATAATAAAATTACCTATAAGTAACATTCTAATTTCTTGGGAGTAAACTGAAACTTGCACTATGCGCACACGACACTCATGATTTTTGCATAATTAAAATTCCTAATGTCTGAAAACATGGTCCTCGTAAGACTGAGATGACACAGATTTATTCTTAGGTCTACGAATAAATCACCTTTGGATGCATATTTCATTAAAAAAAAACTCACAGTTTACGACTGCCTTTATCAAATATCCTAGAAGATATAGTCATTAGAAGCTGTTTTACGGTTATTGACGAGATCGTTAAAGTAGAGGTGACTGTGGGCTGACACGTCGTCGCCACACTGGCCACGTTATCGCACAACGTGCCCGTCGCTCGCTCGGTCAACGTTTGTTTTTTCAGGGACCCTTTCACCGGCTGCGGAGCTTCGGGTGTCAACGCAGACTACCGCCTTACACACAAAAAATCATTTAAACGCATTCGTATGCAATAATCTGTGGGGATTTATACCGACCGCGGCGGCCACCCACGTGGTGCCCGTATTTCTTCCTGAACGAGCTAACTTCATTATTGTGGCGTGAGATACAATAGTTAAGAGCACGATTTATAAGTCCAACACGTTGACTTCTGTTTATAGCTAGCGGCGGGGCGCGGGCGCAGCGGGGGCGGGGATTACAGCGTCTGCGCACCGATTTATGGCCGCACCTCGATAAAAGCTTAAATACTCTCAAGTGAGAATTATTCAATAGGTTTAGTTGCGAGCGTAGAGCAGCCATTGTGGCGGCCGGCGCGGGCGCATTGTCGCTCTCACACGCGCTACGCGGAGCCGAGGCCCGGACACACCATTACCGGATTTACGTCACACCGCCTCTCACTAGCCTTTGCTGGTAAATTTATTGCTTCAACTAACTAACTAGATGCCCATTAGAAGACCTCTACGATCATTACTTTACCCAAACAGGGAGAGAAATTACCTACTAAAAATAGTAGACGAGCTATTCACATGTTGCTCTCTTAATTATCATGAACACGAGTCAAATAATAATTAATTTTACTTAACTGCATGGTATCTACCTAACCATAAATCCACCAACAATAGTACAAAGCTGTATAAATCGTTTTGCATGAAAGTGACGTACGGCAAAAAGCTTCGCAATTTGAAAATCTTGTCTATTTATATTTTTGTGAGTAAATGCCAAACTTAAGTGGCAGTGGGCAGGGCACATTGCTCGCAGAACGGATGGCCGATGGGGCCGAAAAGTTCTGGAGTGGCGACCGCGAACCGGAAGACGTTGCGTTGGAAGGCCTCCCACTAGGTGGACCGATGACCTGGTGAAGGCTGCGGGAATCCGCTGGATGCGAGTCGCACGGGACCGTTCAATGTGGCGACACTTGGGGGAGGCCTATGTCCAGCAGTGGACGTCTTTCGGCTGAAATGATGAATGATGATGATGATGAGTAAATGAGTGTAGTTTAGGATCGGTGTAGTATTGATATCAGTATGTCAGACGTCAAGGGCAGAGGGCGAGTGCTATTTCGGTGCAGGGCAGGGAGCGGAGCGGAAAGTAAGCTGAAACTAATCCGGCGCGCGGGTGGGCGAAACCCTACACCGCGTGCGCGCAGCTTACATTTGTCATTTATAATGCGCGCGATTTGTTGCTCCTCACCTCGCTGCCTCGCTGCCTCGCTCCCCACCAACAGCCCTTTCACGTTCTCTTATTCTTTTTACCAAGCGATGTGCGTAATATTTTTTATGACATTTTATGGCATCAGTTTGTCGTATTCGTATACAAACAGTTATATGTTTATGTGGCTGTCACGGGTGAATCTTCAGTTTATTTTGCGAGGTAACATGAAAATGCTGAATGTATTTTTCATTACATAACATATCATATTGACAGCGGCACTATATCAATGTTATATATCACGCTGTGTGTGTAGTCATCATCTGCCTAGCCTTTTCCCAAGTTTTATTGGGGTCGGCTTCCAGTCTAACCGGATGTAGCTGAATACCAGTATTCTCCACAACCCAGTTAGTACTAGGTAATACGATACCCCTTAGTAAGACAGGTTGTCGGACTTTTTGGGCCACTGACTACCTGTAACGACTGTCAAAGATCACAAATGACAGCCGGGACCAACGGCTTAACGTGCTTTCCGAGGCACGGAGGAAACCCGGTATGTAATGGGTGGTCACCCATCCACAGACCAACCTAGGCAAGCACGGCTTAACCTAAAGATCGACCCGAGCGGCTGTTATTATTTAGCCACGAGCTCATCCTGTGTGTGTAGTCAAGTGCGATATTCTACAGCTTTGTATTGGATACGGAAAAATCGACGCACAATTCGTAGCAATTTCAACAGGTCCGGCCATCCAGTTATGCATAGTTTTTACTTAGGTTTCAGTATACATCTGTCATAACTATACAAGAAATAATAAAAGAGACAAAATGTGTTGACTGTCCAAAAGTCGTTAATTATGATTTTCGTAGCGGTCGTAGGCGATTGGCTACGAGTGCTACGACAGAGCACCGAGATTGTTTTATTTGCTAAAACCTATTGACACCAAACCTGTATTACGTCCGGGTTTGAGTTCGTTCAAATTGTGATAACCATCAAGGTGATAATCAATCTCAGTTCAATTCAACCGAAAGGAGCTAAAATAAATATCAAGTATACATAATTACAATAAACTACCATAAACCTGAAAAAGTGGATTTACTGCATAGCTACTTAAGTACTTACGTAGCTAACTCTAACCTTTTTCACAATGTAACTTTGGATTGCTGTAGGTAATAAAACTGGAAACGATACCTAATAGAATCAGAACACCATTATTTCAACACGCATTCAAAACCAATTTCCAGGCGAGCGGCCGTGCGTCGGCTGAACACTTCATTTCACGGTTGACGTGTGACCGATATGTCGTTGATTTGATTGCGTTAACTTTTTGCGCGAAAACTCATAACTTACGGCCATTTTCTAATGTTGCAACATGGCATCCTGTGTGGCCACAGCCGCGTGTGTGTTCCCAACGCGCTAATATTTGGTTGCTTTCATAGGCTCACTGACGTTTTGACATTCGATTTTCGAATTGAAAAAAAAGGGCGCCGAGAGCGGTATTTACCTCGCCGTTTCGTTTTACGCAATATAATACAATGGTTTGCATTGTGTTTCGCTCCACGCAGCTTATTTTTACACTATTTCCTATTTTTTCAATATCAACTTGTCAATGGTGTTGATTTTGAGAATGAATTATGAGTTCCCCTGTAACACAGAGTTTTGTTGTGACGCCTGTAGTAGGATTAGTTGATTTACAAAATAGTAAATATTTTTATAGCATTGCTTAGTTTACAGTCAACATAATGCTTCAGTTTTATGCTACCTACTTAACTTTAGTATGGGCAAACAAAAGTTTAATTAACGCCTGCAGACAAGTACAAATACAAAATACAAAAAAGTAGTTGGTACTAGTTGCTTAACGATTGCGTATAGGTTGCGTCGTTTCTAACAATGTGCAATCAACTGAATTCGCTAATTTGAAATGCATAAACCCGAGGTAGCAATAAGTTTGTGGGCGAGCTGCGAGCTGCACGTTTAAGCATCGGCGAGACATTTTGCGTGTTCGTAAGTGAAATAAACAGAGAGTGTGGGAACTGAGTGCAGGCAGACGCGCTGGGCTCAAGCGCTGTCGAGTCATTCAAGTTAGGTACACATTGCCATAAAGATGAACACCGCAGACGCCATTCCACCAAATTGAAAAACATCTGAGTGGCTCATAATGCCTCTTAATGCCTCACCCAGAGAGTTATTGCCTCTTAAGTACGCAGTATTTTTCATATTTTCACAAATAACGCAAGTCTTTGGAGCGTGGAGTATGTACCCACTTCGTACTTACATAGGTACTATGCGATGGAGTATACTTGTGTAGAGCTGTTTTGTTCCCTATCTCGTGAGGGGTGTCAAAATCTATGAAGCCTTCGGTGCATGCTGTAAAATTTGGTAATATGTATCTTAAAGTAGAGTTTATGTAAGTGCTCTGTGTTACTGTGAGTAATAAAAAAAAATATTTTAAATGGGAATAAAGATCTCTCGGGCTAAGGGGTTTTCGAGAGCAAAGTACATAAGCTTATATGATGTAAGAGACATCAAGTAACCTAGATTGATGTGTGAAATTAATTAGTATCATCTATGATATGATGTCTGAGGCAGAACACCTTGCGCCTCCGTAGACCAGAGAATGGGCAGCAGCGTTTTCTGTTAGTCTTTCATCACTGCGATCTCCAATCCGCCTGCCAAGCGTGGAGATTACGGAAAATTCCTCCCATCATGGGAGAGGCTTATGTCCAGCAGTGGACGTTATGGGCTGTTGTAGTAGAAGTAGTAATCTATAAAGATAGTTGAAGTCGAAGATTGAGTATACAAGCAGAACAGTGTTAAACACTAGCCGTAGTAAGCTGCGTTCTTATAACATTTAGTACCCGTTTAAAACACACATTTAACACTTTTAACTTGTGCAAAAGTTTTAATGAATGAATAAATAAATTAGTGACTGCCTTGTTGTCTTGCCTGCAAGCGGGACTACTAAGCAAGAGGTCTTGAATTTCTTATTTGCAGCCGCGGAGTCTGGATTTGTGCCAGATTGATGGCAATTGGGTTGCTCCCTATTACATGAGACTTCAACATAACTGGCGAAATGTGAGTGTACTACTTAATAAGTACACCTCTGCCCAACCTTTCGCGGGGATTATAGTCATAAATAAATAAATAAAATAAATAAATATAAATATCGCTGGACATTACACACAGCGCCATCTAGTGCCACACTAAGCAACGAGGCTTGTGTCGTGGACACCAGATAGTTGATAAACTACATATATACTTTTTGTTTGTAAATACATACTTATTATACATATAAACATCCATGACTCGGAAACAAATGTCCGTGCTCATCACACAAACATTTGCTCCGACCGGGATTCGAACCCGGGACCCTAAGAACGTAAGGCAGCCTCACTACCGCTGCGCCAATCAGGTCGTCAGGTCGTCAGGTAGTCATGATGTCAATATGAATGAATGAATGATGTAAAATAATTAGTTGCACATTATACAAGCGCTGAAGTTACACCCTATCGCAGGCAACCCTACAACTAGCTGTACTCAACATCTCCCGCTGACGTCACAAGATACGCGATGAGGAAGGCGATGCCTCACTCGTCATTCCTCACACGAGGAGAACAAACGTCGGAGTCGTCCTCATTCCACAGAGCGCTTGCATTATTTAATGTTATGGAGCCCACTCCATCAAATGCTTTCACGTTATGTATGAAGAGTGGCTCGTAAGCAAATAGGGAAGTAGGGAATCTATTGCGGAATCTACTGTAATGTATCTCGTTGGGAAATGACGATTCATTTCGATCAACTGACTACTTTTAGCTTTTAAAAATTACACTAGACAATGATCTGAAGCTTATAACAACACCATCCCAATATCTTTTGTTAGACCTAATTGCGTAACATACAATAACAATAACACACAATGCCTTTAGTTTTTTGGCAATTAACAATAACAAATATTCTCTGCGTTATTTACGTTGTCTCGTAGACGCATTTTCAAACTTACTTAATTAATAAAGCAATGTGTTAGTCATTTCCTAGGAAATTCTTCCTGCGTTATGCAAATGGGGTGCTATAACATGAACTTCTGAATACATTAAAAAATATGTTTCTTGAGAGAATACGCATGGAAATATTGCTTTTGTTTTAAATTAAAAATTCTTCGATTCAAGGAAAACTGAAACCACTTAGCTAGAACAAAAGGTCTACTGTCACTTTGTAAATTGAGTTTTTCTTTGCAATTTTAATTACTTATCCAATTTTATTGTTTTTCTTTTCATTTTTATTATTTTTATTGATCTGCCAAAGTGTAGTACTGTATATTTATTTATGAATGTTACTTCAAACAATTCAAAATTAATTCCAATCAGGGTTATTTAAACTACAACACAGTCGCAAATTATTTGGTTAACAGGAATGGTTGGTGAAAAAGTGGCAAAGTGGCGGCACCTCGTTTTCAAAGCTTTGACACAAGCTATTCTGTAGCTTAGCTAGGCCGATTCAATACCTACATTTTTTACTTGACTACCGTCGTTATCGCTTAGGTATACGAGTAGTATGTTACTGTGTCTAAGCCCTGAGGCATCCATTCGTATTTGCTAGTATCTAATGTGGAGAATTACAGGTTTGCATGATTTCAAGGAATGGAAAAAGCTATCTATACTTATAATAAAACAGTAACGAAAGAAAAACTGTGCATTGAGAATTTTCGAGAAAAAATACGACTTTTGTTAGAAAAACGTAACTGATGACAAAAAGTGACATTTTAGAATTTTTGTCTGTTTGTCTGTGTGTATGATACGGCTTCACGCCGAAACTACTGGATAGATTGAATTGAAATTCAGCAAAAATGTTCTTTGTAAGGAAGGCTTAGGCTAGGTACATATTAGCACGTCGTATGTTATGGGAGGTAAGCAATATTGATTTTAAAAGGTTTTTGTTCGTAATTGAATGCACAAAATAATTGAATACACAAAATTACATGCTATACGCTATATTATGTGACGCAGACGAAGTTGCACTGGTCAGCTAGTAATGTAATAAAGACTTAAATGATTTTTAACCTGCACCACAGATTTTAGAAGTTACCAAAATCAGTTTTGTCCTTAAATTCGAAACTCACTTAGGAGGAATAATACTTACTTTGTTTAAATAGGATTGAACTCTTCAATGTAAGTAGTTCTAAGTAGAAATTTTCAATTTAGTGTTTAATATAGAGATGCAACGAATAGTGATTTGGCCGAATACCGAATATTCGGCGGCGCTCTCAGCCGAATACCGAATATTCTGCCGCCTAATATTCGGTGGGAGATCCAACAGCGGAAACAAAAAAAAAACCGGCCAAGTGCGATTCGGACTCGCGCACGAAGGGTTCCGTACCATTATCTACACATTAGACAAAACGGCAAAAAAATCACGTTTGTTGTATGGGAGCCCCCCTTAAATATTAATTTTATTCTGTTTTTAGTATTTGTTGTTATAGCGGCAACAGAAATACATCATCTGTGAAAATTTCAACTGTCTAGCTGTCACGGTTCATGAGATACAGCCTGGTGACAGACAGACGGACAGACGGACAGACAGCGAAGTCTTAGTAATAGGGTTCCGTTTTTACCCTTTGGGTACGGAACCCTAAAAAGTGCGATTGCAAATGAGATAGAATTTTCTTTGAAGAATGCTCGTCTAAACCGTACGGCAGATTCTTATAACTGGTGGTCAACCAACTCACAGCAGTTCCCAAACCTTATACCTATATTTTGTTAAGAAATACCTGTCGTCACCGTGCAGTTTTGTTTATAGTGAGAGAATATTCTCAGAAGAAGGTATTGTGTATGAAGAAAAGCGTAATCGTCTCTTACCAACGAATGCCGAAAAACTTGTTTTCATTCATCAAAATTTGGCATTATTTAATTTTAAATATTAAAAAAAAAAAACATCAATGTTCTTGTTTCCACAATTAATGATTATTTGATAAATAAATGTTTTGATTAAATTTCTTTTATATTTCCTTTTATAAGATATTCGGTATTCGGCCGAATAGTAAGTAGGTAGTATTCGGCTAAATACCGAATACTGAAAAAAATTGCCGAATAGGCCGAATACCGAATAGTTGCCGAATATTCGTTGCATCTCTAGTTTAATATCATTAAGAAAATTTTTATTCAAGTACCAAAACCTTTTAATTATGAGCTTTTGCCATCGACTTATTTATTTTTATTTTATTACATTCTTAGGTTCTAAAATAAGTATTTTACTTCAACTTCGTTTTCACGAAAGTTACGAAAAACTCCTATCTAGTTACTCATTTAGAAAATAAAAATTCTATAAACAGCAAAATAACAAATGTTCGAAAAAAAAAGAAATTAATACGAATTAATAAAAAAAACAATTGGCAGTGGTTTTGTAGCTAGCTCTACAATGCTTTTTATAAAATGGGATGACTAAATTTATAATATGCACTTAATTCTTGAAATTAATTCTAAAAAAAAAACAATAAAATAATTAGAAACTCTAATGTGCACTATGATTTCTTTTTTTATTACAGTAAGGGATAATGTCTAGTACTTAGTGATATGTAGATGTAGATTTACACTAAATGACTGTAGATTACCTATATATTAATATCTATTAAATCAAGCAATTTTGTATTATTTCAATAAATATTTGGATGAAAATATTCAAACTCCGTATAGGCTATTTACGTCATTTTATATTGTAAGGCTAAAAAAAATATGAGTTTCTTTTTAACAATGAAAAGTGATTGAAATCAGTCTTATGTTGGAAAGTAACAAGAAACGTGTTAAAAATTTATCGCTTTTCATGTTTGTAATCAAATATAACGTTCTTAAAAATATACAAATAATTTGCACGCTCTGAAGTTCCACGTTAAGTATTGATAAAGTTACGTCTTTTATACGTTGTTGCATGTTATAAATCCTTTCAACTCTTTCTAACGCATGCGCACGCCCACTGAAGTCTATACCTATCTCGCTCTAATCTACTGATCTGTTTTTATGGGCGGCGCGCTCGCGCGGTGACTGCGCGCGCGTTTTCACTTGACACAATTTTCATGAAAATTTATTCGTATACAACGTGGATATATTTTGAAGGTATCTCAGGGGTAATAAACTTATTGTTTTAGAACCGATAGATTGCCGTTACATAAAATGAAAAAGATCAGCTGTGGGACGGTGATTAATTATTTTATTGATAGACAGAGTCAACGACTATAAAAGCTGAAATTTATTTTCTATGATGTCACACACACAATGGCGGTGAGCAAATATGGAATTAATATTATTATTTTATTGTTATTGAAAAGCTTAGTGGTCGGGGTGTTCGGGGTGGGGAGGGGAGGGAGGTATCGGTGACAGCGGGTAGCGCGGCCAGTGGTTGCCTGGGGAGGCGGCCCCGCCTGCCCGCCCCGCCCCGCGCGCCGCGCCCGCGCCGCGCTCAGTCCGCGCTCAGCCGCCGTACCGCTTTCGCTTGTGTACCACGACGGACAATTTCAACTGCTATTTAAATACGCGTTTAACGATCGTCGGACGAGTTAATTGATTCGTAATTGTGCATTAACACAGTTTTAATTCGAAAAGTGTTTTTTGTTAACAATAATCAAAAATTAATTTCTAAATTAAAAATGCAAATAATTTCGTAACGGTTAAATTTAAAAAATAAATTGGGTGTAAAATATTTTTCTTGAAAAGAAAATGCATAAACGAAAACAATGTACGGGCCGGTATCGGTGAGATGTTGGGTGAGGATTAGTGTTGGACTGAGGTACTGAGAGTTGTTACATGGATGTGGAGAGCGCGGAGTGTTGGAGGGCCGGAGGCGAGAGGATGGTGGCCGAGGAAGGCAAGACGAGGGCGACGGACTTCTCCATCGCGGCGATCATGGCCCGCAGCGGCGCCGAGCCGCGCAGCCCCGTCGCGCAAACACCGCCACACACCGGTAATATAGGCCTAATTAAACACTTACTTATTGATACTAACCTGACTGCTAAAAATTATAGATTCCGAAAACTATTAGATTATATTGTGAAGGACAGTCGTTCTAAATGTAAAATATAAAATGTAGAGCAATCGTGTAGTCGCTGAAATCAGAAAATTTCAAGAATCTTTTAAAACAAGATTGAATTTGGTGAAATAAAAATAAACCCCTATAGGCAATGGAATTTTCAATGAGGCCTAATTATAGCATTACATAAACACTGTATCATGAACAGTGTTTGTAGTGACATTATGGATAACTTACTTGTTACAAGAACCATTGCTGTTTAACATTGTTATATTGCTAAACGTAGGTAGGTAGGCTTTTCTGAGCATTTTCACAAAGGAAATGGCAAAAAATTGCTAAACAGACGTAGAGTCAGTTTTAAAAATGTTTTTACATATTTATAAATTTTATGAAAATACCTTTTATTTTTTATATAAACTACTATTAGGTGTGTGAGTGTTTTTCTTGGTAATAGCTTGTAACAAAGTTAGATATCTTAAAAGAAGATCTTGCAGTGTTCAAATATGTATTGGCCAACCCTTTATGTAATTTAAATGAAATGTTTTTGTTTTTAGACGCCACAGTGTTTTTTATGTAAATTAAAACTTTTTAATTAATCTTCAGATATTACGTGTAAAGCAATATGAATAGTTGATTGGTGAGACCATAGATCATTTGCAAAAATAATCCCATCATCCATGTATTATCAAGCAACTGTGACAATAACTTACGTGTATATTAAATTATATGGTTTATCTGGATCCATTATTTCACCCATAATTAGTATTTTCAGCCATTATTCTGTAATTAGCACTATCGATACTAACTCGGATTTAGTTTTGAACAAATAAGTATTTATATCTGAACGTAAGTTTTACTTATATCTTTAGATTTAGTTTTACTGCACTAGAGTACTTAGTTGTGCAAGTATGAATGAATCCGAAAATGCAATCAATGCTCGAGGGAATTGTGTTTTACTAACATAGTTTTAAGTTTATACACTAACACACTTTGTACTATCTCTACATATTATAAAACAAAGTCCCCCGACGCGTCTGTCTGTCCCTTTGTATGCTTAGATCTTTAAAACTGCGCAACGGATTTTGATGCGGGTTTTTAATAGATTGAGTGATTCAAGAGGAAGGTTTTAGTATATATTTTGTCAAGCGGGCGAAGCCGCGGGCATCAGCTAGTTATTATATATATGTTAGTCTGTAAGGTATTTATCTATGGGCCAAAGTAGCCTGAAAATAAAGGATTTATTATATTATTACTGATACTGTTTTGTTTAGATTAGATTTCTTGTGCAGCATTTAATGCTCATTACGTTATAAATCGTAATGAAGAATTTGCTTGAAATTTGCAACCTGAAACTAGCAAAAATACGAAAACATGAACAGTGGATACCTACTGATTTTTGATGGTGATATTTATAATAAAACATTGGGAACTGGCTGTTGTTATTAGGGCATTTAGCTTTTTTCTATAGCTTTTAAAAGTCAATGTATAGATATTTTAAGTTAATTGCGAGTCCAAATCAAAACACGCAGCTAGAACAATTCAACAATACACTAAAACCCGGCTATAAAGCTGGAGACGTATTTAAAAAGGGTTTAATGCTAATTGGTGTTGTGGGAGCAGGCGCACATGCGCAGGAGTCGTGTTACGGGTCAGTTCGTTATTTCAGATTAATTGTGTGGAACCGAACGCGCCCGACACCGCCCGAAGTGTACCGACACGCAACTAACTACAAATACACACCATTATTATTTTTATTTCGCTTTTATCTACCCATGTGGACACATATAGCCGGTATTTCTTGTTGGCATTCAAGAGTAGGATTAAGACTTGGTACAATCAACTTTTAATCATCATCATTAGGTGTATTGATCGTAAAAGATACTTCTGAGGATCCATTCTTCATTTTACACACATCTGGTTTCGTACTTATATGCTTTCAATACAATAACAGAAACTACTATTGAAGGTTCTATGCTAAGGGATACCTAACTGCAAAAAAAGCAAAGCAGCCTTTACACTCCTGCTTACTCATACTCACACATTCACCACACGATTTTTCTAACACACACAACATATGAGTGAGTACACACGCACATACACATTCTCATAGGTATACGCACTACGAAAACACACACATATAGGTACACACGCACACCCACACACACTCGGTCTATTTAATTACATTTTAAAAGATTATTTCTCAACTATTATTCTGTAGTACTGATTTAATTATATTATTTTATGTCTTTACTGCTTGGCACCTATTAATGTATTGTAAATACTCGAGGGGAATGGTGCTGATAGCCGAAATATAGGCTATGCCTAGTTCGCCTTAAATAGTGAATTATTGCTATTAATTTAAACAAGGAGAAAGAATAACAGAAGCAAAAAAATTTAATACTTATGGCCCCCCATTCTTTTGCAGGCCCTACATCTGCGGATGAAATTTTTTATAAGATAGATTTTTTTCGTATTTTTTTCTGAATGGCCATTGGTTCTGCTATGGGCCATTTAAAGGTTATCCTTTCGTTGCCGGACACCCTGTATAATCTATACTAATATTATAAAGCTGAAGAGTTTGTTTGTTTGTTTGTTTGAACGCGCTAATCTCAGGGACTACTGGTTGGAATTGGAAAATTCTTTTAGTGTTGGATAGTCCATGTCTTGAGGAATATAACATCACTCTACGACCAACAGGTGCTGAGCAGCGAGGGTGAAACCGCGGGGAACAGCTATAGTTTATAACCTAGATTAAAACATAAGATTTCTTTTTCTTTTTATCCCGGTAGTGAGATGCCACGGGACAATTATCAAACTTCACGCGGGCGAAGCCGCTGGCAGAAGCTAGTTATTACATAAATAGATAGGGTACCTATTACAAAGCATCTATTCTGAGTTTTAAATATAACTATAAAAATCTAGGGTTAAATTGTCAGAATATATTTATGTGTTACCTTCCCCTTATCTTTCAAACACTCTAGGAATGATAATCTGCTTGTAATCTATTGTTTTTCTTCAACTAATAAAATGTTACGTGGAATTATTAAAATTCCTCCAATTAATTTATTACTGAATTTAAAACGGAATGAAAATAAAATGACATGCAAGACTGACTTCGTTTTATGGCTTAATCAAGAAACCACCATGATACACCACAGCCATATATGGTACTAATTGTAAGATATTAAAACTGTAATTATCATTTTAATCTAATCACTCATCTGTTTTACAAAATTGTTTCATTTCAAAAATAGAAGGGGCACGACATTTGAATTTTTAACATAATATCTCAAGCCGTTGGTCCCGGCTGTCAATTGTAGATCTTTGACAGTCATTACAGGTAGTCAGTGGCCCGAAAGTCTGACAACCAGTCTTACCAAGGGGTATCGTATTACCCAGTACTAACTGGGTTGTGGAGGTCAGATAGGCAGTCGCTTCGTGTAAAATTCTGGTATTCAGCTGCATCCGGTTAGACTGGAAGCCGACCCCGACATAGTTGGGAAAAGGCTAGGCGGATGATGATGGTGACATAAATATCTAGCTAGACACCATACATTATTCTTTGAACTACCTAAATATTTCTACATTTGAAAATTATTTGAAATAAAATAACAAACGACCGTCATTCGTTATGTTATTTTGACAGCATGAATGATTTAATCGCACATCAATATCTATTAGGATGTTCAGAAGCGCCTTGGTCACAATGATCAGGGTGAAAAAGAAAAAAAAATATGACGCGCCAAATTATAAGGTGCGGTTAGCGGGCGAATTAAAAAGCTAAAATATAACGTAACTATTCTCAATTTTGTTTCCTTTTTAAACTCAGATAACGGTGGCCCACCCAGGGTCCCATAATGCTATTTAATTGCAAAAGCAACGTTAGTGCTAAAAATAAGTTGTAACTCTTACTTTTGTGCCGTGTTATATTTTATGAGAAACTATTAAATTTTCCCTTAGTTTTTGTGAGTCCCATTACTTTTTATTATTTTTACTTTCAATTTTGCTTAGACATGCTTGGAATTTTAAAGAAGGCACTAGGGAAGTAATAATAATTATGTTTTGAAATAATGATGTTATTATCTAAATCAATCAAATGTTGAATCAAATGTTGTGTTTTTAAAGCTAAATAATTTGTCTAGTTTAAACAAAAAAGAAAGATACTCAGTCAAAAGTGATATTAATTCGTACATTCGTTCGTCAATTCCAGGAGGCATTTTATTACTACCAATGACTAGATATTGTGGACTAGCACCGATGATATGGTAAAGATATCACATATTTGTGAAATACCTAGGTATAACAACGGTATCCACTTGTTAATTTAGGTACTTGCGACGAAAATAATTGGCGGTAGAACTGTAGAGCTAGTCTAGTCGCCATTTTGTAACTAAAGCCAATACTTAGCTGTACCTGGCTAACACCTCGTTTCATTAAGTTTAATGTTACAGTTAGTTAACAAAGTTAAATTCGCGGCTTTGGTTTACAGTCCAGGGTTAATAAAGTTATAAACCTCTAACCGGTGCTGTACCCAGGTACAATTGGCAACAAAAGGCGTTAAACCTTCAGTTTTATTAGTATTAATAATTGAGCAAAATATTCATTACAAATCTTGTTTTAATATTTTAACAGTACCTATTAACTCTACGATAGAACGGCTCTTTAGTAAATTGATCCCGCTCATTTCGATCC
Organism: Xestia xanthographa; assembly: GCA_905147715.2. NCBI lineage: Eukaryota > Metazoa > Arthropoda > Insecta > Lepidoptera > Noctuidae > Xestia > Xestia xanthographa. Next base: position 10,792,259 of record LR990655.1, read on the forward strand.
CGCGGGATCAGTTTACTAAAATAATATTTTTATGTCAATTTCTTTAGTAGATTGGTCCAGCTCTTAAAAAAAAAAAAATGCCGTCGAATTTCAAATTTGAGTAACATCATGTAGAAAAATGTTAGGAAGAATAAAAATAAAATCCCGTTGGCCCCACCGACATGACCCTGACATTTTGGATCCGTAAAGATGATTTATGAAAGTGCCTATTTAACTAAAATTGTCGTAGTTGACGATCCGAATGGCGCAGCGGTAGTGAGGCTGCCTTACGTTCTTAGGGTCCCGGGTTCGAATCCCGGTAGGAGCAAATGTTTGTATGATGAGCATGAACATGTCCGAGTCATGGATGTTTCTTTATTATAATAAGTATGTATTTACAAACAAAAAGTATCTATGTAGTATATCAACTATCTGGTGTCCACGACACAAGCCTCGTTGCTTAGTGTGGCACTAGATGGCGCTGAGTGTAAAAAAAATATTTGTGTTCTTTAGGAGATTTGGGGAGCTCGTAGCTAAATAATAACAGCCGCTCGGGTCAATCTTTAGATTAAGCCGTGCTTGCCTAGGTTGGTCTGTGGATGGGTGACTACCCTTACATACCGAGCTTCTTTCGTGCCACGCTAAGCTGTTGGTCCAGGCTGTCATTGTAGGTAGATTTTTGACAGTCGTTACAGGTAGCCAGTGGCCCAAAAAGTCTGACAACCAGTCTTACCAAGTGGTATCGTATTACCCAGTACTAATTGGGTTGTGGAGGTCAGATAGGCAGTCGCTCCATGTCAAATACTGGTATAATATTTTATAGCGAAATATCCGTTTTCATCGCTGTTTTTCATGTTCTACATTTTTTTAGCATCAAATTAAAATTATATATTTATCCTATTTTTTGGTTAAATTGATTTCTTAACTATTCAGCTATTCACTGTATATTTTATTTAGCTATAACTCTTGTAGTTTGCGATCGTCAAGTGTTTTTATCTAAGGTGTCTAATAACGTGCGAATATTCGTGAATATTTCGCTAATATTCCGCGGTTAAATGCATAAAATTCACGGGGGTCAAATGGGTAAGAGTTTCTCATGTATCGTGGGTGGGCTTATAAAAATTAAAACTCACATTCACAAACAGCCAGCCCTGGAACCACTAAGTACTTGTAGGCTATACAAATATTTGTTCCGTGCGGGAATCCAATCCGCGACACGCAGCGCAGCAGCCAATCACTCAGCCAATGCACCAGCCGTATCGCATTCTTAAGTTCAGATCAGATGATTTTTCTAGTCATTAAATCAAATAATAAGAAGTCCTAGTCCTGTTTTGTCCTTGTCATTGTCCTTGTTGGCGTTAAAAAGTGCAAATATGTAATGTAATCAGCCTATAATGTTCACTGCTGGGATACTGAAAATGGAAAATGGAAAATGGGCTATAATCCACCATGCAGGCCCATTGCATTGCGTATGCCCAGTAAATATGTATTTCTATCTATAACGATTTTAGTCAACGCCATAGGATGCTCATCGTTAGCCGCACTTGAGTTTCTTGAAAAAATAAAGTAATATCCATCATAAACGATGTGTGTCAGTCTTCTAAAGTTGGTGCCAGTTAAGATGAGAATAGCGGTCATTGACCCACCTACATTTATTAAACTTCTTAACTTTGAAAACCAAAAATAAGCCTGTTCAAGTCTTGAATCGTCATCTATCGTGATCTTCAACATTTTTTCTAATGAAAAACGATACATGGTTTATTTGTTACGTATATACGAAGTTTGGTACATACGAAGAGATATTAGGGAAAAGGCAATGACCGCTATTCTCATCTTAACTGGCATCAACTATAATACCGGTTGTAGCATCGCTGCCCGGGGGATTTTTACTCTCTTGCCACTCTTGCCAGTTAGAAACCGTAGCTTTCTATGCTCATAATTAATTTCATATGAGCATGAATTCAAGAAGAAGGGTGTGTCTTAAGTGGTAATGTTAGAATAAAAATATTTATAGTAAAATTGTCAGCTCTTACGGCGAAAGCTGGCTAACAAGTTTTCTGGTTATCTGGTTTATTCAACTTGCCTTGTTAGTTAGTATTGTAGGTCAAATCTTGCAACTTAATTTCAGACCAGTTCCCCCAACCGATTGAGCTGAAATTTTGCACACACCTTTGGTTCAGATAAATAATTTTTATAATAGACTGTACCTAACATAAATTGAGTTTGAAGCTTTTATGAAATCCTTTCATAAAAGCTTGTCGCGTATAGTTTTTCTTTGACCATTCGCGCGAAAAGCTTTTATGAAATCTTTTCAATTTCGTTTTCATTTACTAAAAGGTTTATTTTCTTCTTTTCAGTGCATTTTTATATAAGTTTAGGTTTTTTTAAATATTTTTTTATTATGGCTATTTGTACGGTCAACCAAGCTATTTGGTTTACATTTTAACATGCAAATTACATTGTAAAATGTAAACCAATTAGTACCTATTAGGTATCGATGTTTTTTTTTTGTTCAACTAGAGACTAGCTAATATTATTGAAACTGAATCGCAGAAAAAATTGAAATTGCACTGAAAAATTTAGAGATGGTATCTCTTTTTTTTTACGGTTTTTATGAAGTTCTGTAATCAATCCGAAATGATGTTTATTTATTTATTTATAGGTAGAAAACATGGGGAAATGATTCAACTTAGCTTTGCCTAAGTTGAATCTATACTTCTATACTAATATTATAAAGAGGTAACATTTGTTTGTAAGTTTGTATGTTTGTAAGTTTGTTTGTAGGGGTAATCTCCGGAAGTAATAAACCGATTTCAAAAATTCTTTCACCATTAGAAAGCTACATTCACCCTGAGTAACATAGGCTATATTTTATCCGCATACTCCCACGGGAACGAGAACTACGCGGGTGAAACCGCGGGACGTCCGCTAGTCATTTCAATATAAAGAAATGGAAAATAGCATATAACATTTGAGTACAAAAATACTGCTTATTTCTTGAGAAACCTGCACACCTGCGAAGGGATGTGAAAGAAACGTTGATATTGTCATGATAACACAAAGAATCAGCTCCAACCCCATCTTCTCCGCAGGTTCGGTATCCCGGCAGAGTTCCCCGGCCTCGCTCAGCTCCCCAGCGTCGAGTTGCCGGTCCCCGCTGCCGGACGAAGATGTGGAGGTGGACGTGGAACAATGCTCGGACGGCGAGCGAGACGCGTCCGACCACGCCGTGCCTTCCCCTGCTCCTTCCTCTGGTCAGTATCATCACAAGGCTAGTGTTACCTTGGCTGGTGTCCTGGGATAGTTTTCGCTATGTATATCGCTCATGATTCGATACCGGATGATTTGACAAAAAAGAATAATTTTGAAATTAATTTATTTTAGCCGTGTGGTTTCCGGCAGAGTAGAATAGAACCAACCCATTACACTCACGGGTGTCGTATAAGGCGACTAATGTCTGAGGCAGAACACCTTGCGCCTCCGTAGACCAGAGAATGGGCAGCAGCGTTTTCTGTTAGTCTTTCATCACTGCGATCTCCAATCCGCCTGCCGAGAGCGTGGAGATTACGGCACATTCCTCCCATCATGGGAGAGGCTTATGTTTAGCAGTGGACGTTATGGGCTGTTGTTGTTGTTGTTGACTAAAAAAATATGACTTTGTTTAGTCCGTCAGTTAGATTATCGAAAAATATTGGATACGTGTTTTTTGTTTTATCAAATTAATAAAAAATGGCGAAGATAAAACGTGTCAAAGATCATGTGTATGATCAGTGGGGGCTTGTGACGTCACATTTGAGAAAAATTGTACTCAAATGTGACGTCACACGAGTTTTCGACGCACTGTATCGTCTTCATTTTTTGTTTACGTGACAAAAGAAAAAATATGTGTCCAATATTTTTTAGAAATCTATCTGACGGACTAATTAGAATTTTTGTTTTTTCTTTGTTTACTAATAAGTTAAGTAATTTAAACCAATTACAAAAGAGGCACAGAAAAAGAAATAAGTGAATTTAAAAAAATTGATTCGTATACTTACCGATTAAATGAAGCACAAAACCTGATTTATAGATGGAACGGAACGTTAGATAGAGTATTTTTTCAGACAGGGTTATCTGCGGGCTGCCCTTAGAGGTAACACACATATTTTATTAACGACCTTACATGCCAATAAGAGGTATCTTCTCCACCAGTGAACAAGTCCATTCAAAATATAATTTCCCACTTTTAAAGACCTATTTCCTCCAACTATTTATATATAAACGTGAAATTTCATCGCAATTTACTGCTTTACTGCTGCATCTTGCGGCCGCCGCCATTATTGTACAACAAAAAGTAATTGAAGTTGTTATAAGACAAGTGTTATTAACATTATAAACAAACTTTCTCAGCCCGACACAATTCGGTTCTCACACTGCCTTCTTGATTTAATGCGTGTAGAAAACTATAATGTAGTCACTAAGGTGGCTAGGTAACAAGCTCTGACTTGTAAATATGCACTTAATCATTTTATTGTATGTAATTGTGGTTTATTATACCACGTTTTGGTAGTCGTGTAACAATACTGTCAATTAAAATTTGTGTTGAGAAGTGTTCTTAATTAAAAAAAGAAATGTCTGAGTAAGTAGGTAGGTATCTAATTAATTTTACTTACATGAACTTGTCTCTTAATTGAACTCACTTTTTAGCGCTGAAGAAGATATAAATTAATTACTTCGCCTTTGGCTGACAACATTTTTATCGCAAGGCCTTTCATTCATCAATTAAAACTCGGCGAAAAAAGTCACTCAAAAGTTTTGTATGGTGTCGGACGTAAAGAATAGCACCATCCCATATCTTCCCGTGGGTGTCGTAAGAGGCGACTAAGGGACTTACCAGAAAATGGGCAGCAGCGTTCTCTGTGCTTTTGTAACAACCGCACTGCGATCGCCAACCCGCCTGCCAAGCGTGGCGATTATGGTAAAAACCCTCGTTTAGGGGAGGCCTATGTCCAGCAGTGGGCCTCTTTCGGCTGAAGTGATGAGTGTGTGATTTTCAAACAAAAACATTAAACTGCAATGCCTGATTTTGTTTGATTTTTGTTTAGGTATATTTAGAATTACTATGCAGATTACCACACTGTTCAGATTATTCAGTGTAGAACATGTCTGACGGTAACCAAACAATTAACATAGCCTAAGGTATATAGCTTTTTCATGGGCAACTATTAATACTGCAAGTATAATTATGTAGGTACAGTTAACAAATAAGTTAGGTATTCAGGCAAAAATAATAACTTTGAACTAAAGTACAGCCAATATTTATTGAAATGGTTTGCGTAATAACTTGTATGTTTTACAAACGTAGGTCAATGCTGAGTGTTTTCAAATACTCAACTTCTCAACACACTCAATATCACTACATTGTTTAGGAATAGTCACAACTGTTTGTTTACTTTCTTTTTGTTTGACTGAAGTTTTTATCACAACATAAATAATACACATAAAATAATACAAAACCTAATTTGATGCCTAAATAAAACCGCTCTTTTGGATAATAAACGTTTTGCTCAGCGAAAGATTTGAAGTTCTAATAGTGAAATATTTAGTACGCATTCATTTAAAAATCGCTTAGTGAAAACGGGGATTAGGTAGTGCAATATAATCAAAATCATAGGTATCTAGAAAAACAAAACTTTAATAGATGTCATAGATAATTTCTGAGTGCTCTATTTTGAATAAAGATTCGTTGATAAAGTTAAAAGAAATCATTTTCATGTATTTATCATTGGTAATAATAAGAGGCCAATTACAATCTAGTGCCTCAACACAAACTTTGGCTCACTTCCTGTCCTGATTTACGTGTAATTCCACCTGCACTTTGAGGGACCTATCCGAAGCCATCAGTCCATCACCAACGCCGCCGCCCGACGAAGTGGCACGACCGCGTGATATAAACATAACGTAAATAAATCGATTTTAAAAATACTCATTGCACACATAATATTTAGAATTCATTCGTATGTATGGATGATACTGATTATGTTTGTTGCATACAATTTACCTAAACTGCTAAATTCTATAGAATCATTGTTTTTTAGATTAAAAAACCGTCGTTACGTTTACACCGCTCATGCTAAGGCCTCTTAGTCGAAGCTAATTTGACTCTAATAATAGGGAAGATTACAATCTTACCTTTACAAAGGTTAATCCTGCATTTTCTGGACCTTCCAGAATTTTAAACCATAGATGGTAAGTCGTCCCAGTTCATCTTAGGTATTTCAATATGCCAAGGTCCTAAAATAAAAGTTTAGAACCATGTAAAACTCAGCATGTCCTATTTGCCGCTGACCATAGCATGTTGTTTTGAGCCATATCAATATAACCTGACCCTTAACTGAAAGTCACGATGTAGCTATATTTTTACAACATGCAATTCTTGTTTCCTTCTATAACAGTGGCGTTAAGGTCTGTGGTAATATGACATCCATATTCATTGAACAATCTTATGGTTCTGTTGCAACGGTCGTGGTAATACTAGAAGTATAAATGGCATTTTTTATAGAGTAGGTAATCTACCAATGTGGATTAAAACTTCGTATTTCTGATGTGTTTTTCAATACAATGGCAAACAAACAATGGTATTTTGCATTTTGCGAAATCCGAAATCGAATCATTGGTCTAATCAAAGACACTGCTTTGTTTGCTGCCCATCTCTACTACTCAATATTTATTTATTTATTTAACACTTCAAGCACAAAGTACAGAGACATAGGCATTTTCTACCAGTCAACCTTTGGGTGATGCAGAGACAAGCAGTGGTAGGTGTACATCTGAAAATAATTTAATTAATACTAAGGTAAACAACAATATCAATATCGTACTCTAACTCCTTACTTAACCTTACTTTACATCAAAATAGTTCTACTGCATTTAAAATGAGGGCTATGTAAATATCGTAATATGTATTAAAAAGCTGCCTCGTTGGTCTAGTCCCCCGCAAGCGTAACTGCTGAGTATGAGGTCCTGGGTTCGATTCCCGGGTCGGGCAAAAGTGTTATTGGGATTTTTCATCAGGAATTTCTCAGTAGCAGCCACGGAGTCTGGGTTTGAGCCCGGTTGGGTTGGCAATAAGTGGGGCAAACTTAGGGGACATGGGACTTAAACATGACTAGCGAAGTGTGGATGTAGGGACCCGATCACTTTTCCGAATTTTGTTTGCTCGAATTTCATTTTACCAAAAACTATTGACCAACTCCTTTTTTGCCATAATTATGCATTTTTTGACATATATTTAGTTCATCGAAGTATCATGTGTCATAGGTATTATTTTACTGAACTACGTTTCGCCGATTTACAAAATAACTTTTTGCTACTGGCCGAAGCCTCTTATGAACTTTATTCATTTGCCTAAATTTTACAATAGGTAGCTAACATTTCCTTAGAAACTTGAAAAACATCATGTAAAAGTGTAACTTCGGTAAAAAGTTTTACGACCAAATGAAACGTCGTAGTTAAGAAAAAAAATCAAATCGATAATATGTAGGTCAACTGATACAGTGCCAGCCGTGACTTCGATGAAGTGAAAAAAAAACGAAACCATAATAGTTAAAAGTTTTAGGTGAAATGAAATTCGGTTATATGATTTTCCAACGGGATCCTGCCGTTTTGCCGAAAAGATTTTGACAAAATTTCATTACCCAAACAAATAGCAACTTTTTTTTTATACCATTGCAATATTTCGAATGATTTTAGTATACGCATATTTTTATTTGGTCAAATTTTTACTTGGTAAAATATTACAATGTATAATGTCATTATGGCATTTGGTCTTTAATCAAATGATTTATTACAGCAAACAATCTTCAGACCATAAACGTTTGGTGAAATGATTTGTTAAGACAAAAAATATTAATAGAAAAAAAAAAATTTTTTTTAGTCGGTTACCCGTTTCCAATTATTTAGATTAGGTTAATTTCTTCTTTAAACAAAATTGGTAGGTTAGGTTAGGTTAAAACTGTGATCTATTTCATTCAGCTCCACTACCACTTTCCTGATTGGAATAACAATTGCATAAGCTGAAGAGTAGAACTACTAATGGCCCTAGTTCTAAAATGTTCTCCTTTATGAACAGAACTAGGCGAGCGGGATACGCCGTCGCCAGCGCGGCCGCTACCACCTGCCACCTCCTGCAACTGTGAGGAGTTGCTCTCCGTAGACTGTCAGCTGGAGACCAAGGAGCTATGGGACAAGTTCCACGACCTCGGCACCGAGATGATCATCACTAAGAGTGGCAGGTAGGCTCAATATTTCAATATACAGGGTTGGTTTTCTTTCAATGACCAGCCAAAATTTAAAATTAAGATTTAGATAATTATCAAACCAAAAGTGCATTTTAAATATTATTGTCGAAAAATATAAAAAAATAAATAATAGCATTCATTTGTAAATGTCCTAAAGATATCTTAAATCATAAACTTAGTGGGAATCAATGCACTTGTTGTGTTGAACTGAATTGTGCTGTTTCAATATCCACACATTCGCTTTTTAGTGATGGACAGGAATTATTTTTATTTCATTATATCGAAAATATTTTCGATTGTAAACCCTCTCTGAAAATTTGGCCGGTGATTGAAAAGTAACCCTGTATATTGTATACCTATAAAGGGTGACTGGTAATAATTATTGACCGATTCAAGTGGGAGGTCCCACTCAGAAACCGTGGAAAACAAATTTAACTTAACTTTTCGCGATCATTTTTCACAAAAATTAGTACAATCATGTGTCACTAATTACCAGTCACTCTATATAGTTTTACTTATTATGTAATGTGTCCTCGGCGCATGGAATTTCTTATAACAGTAAACGAGTACTTCTGTAAGGAAACTGCCATCATAACAAAAGTGACGATCTGTCAAGGGATTTTAAAATCGTTAGGTATCCGTGTTACTTTATTTAAAAGTTGGAAAATTGTTTCTGAATGTTTAAATGTTTCTCTTCTCTTTTTATAGGAATGACACTCTGATTCTATTTTAATTATCATGTTTTAACTCTCTTGAGGAATAAAACAGAAGAAATAACAAGTGCGTGGATTTAATGAGTTAAGGGAATTTCGATCAGCTTTATAGATTTTAATATCTGTTTCGTCATCTAATCTTTTGATATTGTATTAAAATGTAGTTTAGAATAATTCGTGTTTAAAGCATCTGAACTCTCGAAGCTTAAGAAAAATATCTAATTATAATTAAATAATTGCTAGACTCATCAACATAATGTAATCTTTCACTCCTTTGAGATCGGAGTCAAAAACAAATTAATTCACTCCACAATCGCCCCCAATAAAGGGTACAGCGGAATGGATTCATCAGCTAAAGTGGCCAATTCCGGAATAATTACTTCGCGAACCCGCCCGTTCTTCAACCCTTTAACGAGATAAATTAAAAGTACATTTTTTCCTAACCGTCGGCGTAATGCCGGGCTATAAATTCACAAAGCCCCAAAGACAACAAACAGCGTTGCGTGGGGGAGGGGAAGATGTTTTTATAGTCACGCCGAGAGGTTTATCTAAATAATTGCGTAGTCGGTGGCGGTGAGCGGAAAATTGGCATTGTGTACGGTGCCTGCCGCCCTGCCGCCGCGCGCCGCCCCGGGAACACTGTCGCGCTCTGACATACAACCCTCCAGAGGCGCGCGCGCAATATTGACCCGTCAAAAAACGTACAAATAAAAAGACGTTTGTTAGGCACTTGAAAAAATCTACCAAGATCTATAAAACATGCTTTGAAAAGACTCGCCTCCAAGAATTTTGTTTATGACCATATTTTTATTCAATAATGGCAATATTTATTACCTGCGAGGCGAAGTTATAGTTAGTGATAAAATATCTCATTTCCATGGTAGGAGCTGTGAACAGGTTCGAACATAAGTGTCGCGGCGAAGTAAGACCTACCTAGTAACTTTGCGAAATGACTGTAGTTTTGTGTCATTAGCTGATACTGGCTTGTAACTCGGCGTTCTGGCGCACTTACGGTAAAATAGCTTGTCGGAACAAGTGTGTGGAATGAGTATAATCCCCGTATTAGCTGCCTGTCATATGTTATCTGCAATGGGTAGTGCCCCCCGTATCGCAACAAGTGCAGTTAGTCTAAATCACTGGAGCCGGCAGTAGCCCGGAGAGCGTTTCAATCTCCGGGGAAGGGATCCTATTGTTACTCTCACTGCGAACACTATTGATATACTCGACTGGCTAGTTTTGATACTTGAAGCAATTAGTTCTGATTATAAAAATCGAAAGACCATTATTTGACACAGAATGACGGAACAAAATAATATAATTTGTAACATTTTCAATAAAACTTCAAAAAACAAGATAAAATAGATGATCGAAAAGTTCATTTTTAAACGAAAATTTGAATCCCATCTGCGTCATTGACCATTTTATTTTTGTTTATAGCTTTTATAATAAAATTGTTTAAAAATAAAAAAGTATCAACAATGGGTAATCTTCACCGTACGCCTAAACAAGAGATAAATCAAGCCGTCCAATCAAAACGGGATATTGGGGACAAATTTTACAAGGGGAGGGTGGCGGAGCGTGTTTTCAAATTGCTTTACAATGCGTTGTCTATTAATTTCTTTGGGAGATATTCTGATAACTTTTTGTTACAAATGTCGTGGATAATATTAAATTATATGCACATTAGAAGCCAACAAAATAAAACCTCCAGAATCTAATTGAAGTGTAATTGATTTATAGCATAGCTATCAAAACAGTTATCGTTTGACTAGAATTGAAATCGAATTCAGTTTTATTAGAATTCTAGTATCTCAATTTCAAGGAACCAAATTCAATCACCGTTAAACTTGCTACTTTTCATGTATATTTAACACTATTGAATCTTTTAGGTCTAGAATGTAAAGCAGTAGTAAGAACAGCTCGATGAGACGAGTGTTAAACTAACAAAGGCAGCCAATAGCAGTAAAATGTGTTACTGCGTTCATTTTTATGTCAAACTTAATATGAAAACATAAAGTGGCTCTTATCTCCGGACATCCCGTAATACGCTTTATCTTTTTTTATTGCGATGCACAATCCGTTCCTTTCCACATCGATACGGTCTGCCCGGGACCACCAAATATCGTACTTTATTATCGTTTTTTTTTCTAATTCTACTATAAGGTTATAAGCTTATAAATATTTCGAATGGATATGCGTAATGTTATTGACTTTGAGATACAGATTTTGTATTTCTTTTTCCATTTATTAGAAAGCAAACCAAGTAAAAATGATTTGTTTCTTATACACGTGCTTTTATCAGATTACGGAAGTTTCGCATCAGAGAGGTTTTTATTACGGTACACGCACAGGATATTTTATCGACAGTGCCCTCGTACAACTAAGTAGCGCATCACTAGTGTTGCGTGGCTCACGAGAAACGTCGGCTGCGTCTCGATTTATTTACTTTTTTCATTTTTTCGATTCGTCGTTTTGATTTACAAGCGGCCACTTTACTGCCGAGTGGACTTTGTTAGAGGGAGCTAACTGGAGGACGATTTATGTGCACTGGACCTTTCTTGACAATGACTTGTCCAAAATATTTGAATTTTAGGTCATAACGTGCCCTTTTTATGTCGGACGCTTATTCTTAACCTCGTTATTGTAACATCGTTTTGCGGTTGACTTCAAAATCGTACGTCATCGGCAAATCCATACAATAAAACAGTGTTGAAATTATGTCTGAGCACTCTACCGCGAAATTTAAAATGTGCAGACAACCTTTCGCTTACAAATAAATCCATAATGATTAGTTCTTTATTGCTTGCTTCACTTGAAATGCTGAGAATAAATTTCAAGTGCAGCTTCTTGTAACACACAGCACTTAATGTATTCCGATGTCTTCTCTTTTAAGTAGCGGAGTCGATCAATATCTGTCAATTAGTTTAGCGTCGAAATACGCATTTATTACTATAAACATCACATAATTATGAGCTCTCATTCATAACTTTTGATTTACTTGTGTAATTAAAATGCAACCTTATATTAGTAAGTAGGCACATCGCAGTCGTAGTTCATTTAATTATCAGTTGCAGTGCATCTCGCGGACGGCGGTGTGAGGGGCGTCTCCTACGTAAATTATCGGTATCCGCAATTTGACCGATCGCCCGTCGTATTAATGGTTTTTATCGGTTTTTAATGCCTCGACAATTACCCGCCGGTGTGTCGGCGGACGTGATGCCCATGCATTATAAGATGTGCGTGTCTAAACCAGGTAGACTATGTTTTCTACTGATTGAAACTTTATCATGACCTTTCGGCAACGATTATAGGTTGTAGTTTCACTTTTAGTAACGGACTAAGGAAACAAAGAATAGTACATTTTGATACAAGTGGAGAAAGTTTGTTATTGCAATCGAGGCGGAATTATAACTCCCGAGCCGTAGGCGAGGGTGTTTTTGAGCCGAGAATTGCAATAACAAATGTCCACGTGTATCAAACGACGTTTTTCAATACACTTTTGAAGAAATAAAATAAAATAACGAATAATTTTTTTGTCACGAACTATGAAACTATGATTTGAATTTTCATTTTGTTTCTCGCCAGGTTGAAAGAGAGGCAATGGTATGAAGCCGCTAGACAGCCTAATATAAAAAATAGATTTATTTTATATTTTTGAATTCAGAACACAAATAAATGTTAATTTGTGTATAAAAGTAATGTTAGTTTTAAATAATCATGTTTATCTATGATATTTTATTTATAAACACAATTTGAATATTCAAAAAATATTTATGCCGTAAAGACGCGTAGTGCTTTGCAAAAATTAAAAAAAAAACATTCACCTCAGACTATAGGCATTGAACCAATTTGGACTAAGTATAGGTATAGTTATCTGTGGCAATTTTCATTCCTGCACACGTGCGGGAAAGTGGAAAAAATCGCACGCGTGTGAAATACATTGCATGTTGTACCTAATCGTAGTGCGTTAAGGACCAGTTTTCGAGGAAGTGTATTGAAAAATGTCTTTCTTTACCTATACGAACAATTTCTTGCAGAAACATGTTTTGCATCAAGAATTAGAATTTATACCTACATTCATTTCTGTATGTCTAGCAATTATTTATAAATAGGGCTATTTGCCCCCAGAATACTAAAATTGGCTATCAAAGTAATACCACTTAGGCGGTACATCGGGCTATCATTAGAAAATAAAAACTAACAACTTATAAGGTGTGTGGTTATTTCATTTGAATATTAAAGGGGAAACATAAGCAAGTATATTCGTATTAATGTTAACCTTTAGCACCTGGCAGGCTGGCACTGTTGATCCGCGCCTAGTCCTTTGTGCGGCCTGGGTCCGCTCGGGCAAGCGAACCCGCTCGACACGACGACGTGACGCTCCAAGGTGTGGACCGTTGAAAAAAATACAAAACTTATGGCATTTAACAAACAATATTTAGTGCCGTTTTGACAGTTATTGTAGTCAATGATTACTGTTGATTATGAGAGGTTATAATACAGTTTTTGCCGGCCGAGGGCGGCTCTAACAGGTGCCCCTATATTGGGAATGAGTATTAAACTTATTCAACTGTATTTTATAGGGTTTAACAGCGGACTGTTTGAGATATCGATCACTTTTGGGGCTGTCTTGTGTTGTTTGTGTGATTGCTGGACGTTTTGTAGCTTTATTAAACATCAGAGATTTTGATATTATCTAATCGTAGGTAAAAGCAGGACACTATTTCGGAACCATCTAATGTTGCAGTTTGAGAAAATGTTATAAAGTTATAACTCTAACTACTGTTTTAAAACTTATTAACAGAAATTAAAAGCAGCCTTTAATAAAAACGCAGCAGTTATAAGAAATTGTTTTTTTTTTCAAGTAACTAAATTAAAACATGTTATCAGACCACATTTACAGGACATTAAAATAAAACGAACAGTTAAATCACCTGTTTCGTGTAATAAAGCTGTTGATGGGATAACGTTATCATATATTAGGGAATCAAATGTATCGGCATCGATAAAGCAAGTGCAAAGTCAATCGCGCGTCGGTTTAGCTCGCTTCGTAATCGGTTTTAATAAATCGTGTAGGGGGTTAAGTTAGGGGTGTAGAGGAAGGCGGGGGGGAGGTACACCGACATGTGCATTAAACTTAATTGAAATTTTCGTGGCTACGTGTTATTTTGCACTAATGCACCTTTCAGTTTGACACGTCTGCGCACTCCCGCGCAACCGCTTAAGAAAAGAGTTCAACGCACGTTTTAAAAAATATTTTTTCAATGTCTTGCTTTGTTGTTATTATAATGTTGAATGTCGGGTTATCATCAATTACTGAGTTAATAATTAACAAATATAAATTATTTTGAAGCACAAAGCTAGGCATGCAGTTTTGCAAAATTAAAGACTTGTACCAGTTAAGTAACTTTACTACTGAAGGCAAGAAAGGTTAGCAGTTTGCGGGAAGAATGTAGTCTTCAATTTTTTATTCTGCAACATAGCAATTTAGAATCAGCGCGGTATGTATTGGCGGTTTGCACGTAAACTTGTCGTATTTTCATCAATATAAGTCGTAGTTGGTAGGTAATTGGTAAGGTGCTGAGGTAGGTGCGTTCGTGTCTCAGCGGCCGGCGCATGCGCAGATCGCGCGATAACTCGATCAAGCCGCGCCACCAACGTGTTGCAATAAAACGCAATTATGTTCATCACACGAATTAATTAGTAGTCAAAGCGAAATTAGTTTGAAGAAATACTTCACATAGGATATAATGTTGCAGTTGTATTGTGTTTTTAATGTGATTGTGGGATTCAATAAGTACGTCTTTACTTCTGTGTATTCTTTTAACTATGTAGGGGTCAACTTCGAGTTTATATATCCGGATTCAACTGAATATATTCTTTATCTACTTTAGAGTGAATAATGAATTTTAGCTATGTCTTGTAGATTATATTGATATAATTTGATATTGTAGCTACATCATATTATGCATATGATGTAGCTACAATATAGCTAAAATATGTAGTTATAGACATAAAAAATGATAAATCATTTATCATTTATAAACACTCGAATACACAGGATCATTAGTTAGTGTTTCTTAAAGCGCAACAACAACGCCAACGGATTTAATAAACAAAATAATAAACATAAACAGATCGCAATAAACTTATTGCGATTTCACAATGATTAATGTTGAAAGTATTAGCTACTGGTTGCTGTGACTTCAATGCGAGAAAATGAGATGTGCGCACAATAAGGCTGCGCCCACGCACCCGGTGTGAACTGTCAGCTACCGGCCGATTGTGCAACCGACAGCTCCGGGAGGACGCGCGAATACATTCCCATATTACGTTTTTATCTTTATACTTTGCATCGTCAAGAATTCATGATTTATGCCGCAAGAATTTCCTTAAGTATTTCGACGAAAACTGTAATTTTTCATCATAACACCCGCTTTAAAATCGATTTGACCATAAAGTACCAAAGGCCTTACTTAAAATGAGATCGAGAGAACAAGAGGAGGAACATCATTAAGAGGGTGGTCATTTAACAAGCATTAACGCCTAAAACATAATAAGCGACTTTAAATAATTACGAAAAAAGGTGTAAAAAGTGCTTGAATACAGGGAGAGTGATGCGCCCGCGCAGCTCGATGAAAGGCTGACGGCAGACGCCGACGGAGATTGATTACGTAATCATGGACAACGGCCGGCGATTTCGGGAATCTCATAGAGAGTAATCATCATTCATCTCACGGCTCGTT
The DNA here is from genome assembly GCA_905147715.2 of Xestia xanthographa. Lineage (NCBI taxonomy): Eukaryota > Metazoa > Arthropoda > Insecta > Lepidoptera > Noctuidae > Xestia > Xestia xanthographa. The sequence continues at coordinate 10,807,976 of LR990655.1, forward strand.
GACGTTGCATTGAAGATGTTCTTGATGTTTTTGACTGTGCACTCATAATCGAATTTTGAAGTTAATTTTACGCGTCGATTAATGTAGCCAAAGGTCGATAGAGGTGTTTGGAAAGCTGCGTGATTGCACGGAAGCGACCCCGAGACTAGTAGGAGCATAATAACAACATCGAGGTTTAGTTCTTGGCGTGAGTAACAATGAGGTGGTATCTGTCTGTCGTCGCACAATTAGCCCTCCATTGTGAGCGCGGTATTGTGCTGCGCGCGTTGGTGCGCGGGCGCGTGTTGGTTTTACTCCTACGCCCATTGTGATCGCTTCAATCGCGCGCATTGCCATTCCACTCACACTGCTCAATGAGATATTATCTCGACTATTATTAACCGAACATTCGATACTTAAATAGATAATGATTTAATATTCTAGCGCTGTGGCGTTTTACACGTCGATTCATTGTGATTGATCGCTTTAATTCGCTGATTAATACCAACGTAACGCCAGGAGTCTCTTAGTAAATTAATCAATGAATTGTGCTGTAGTGTAGTATGTTATAATTTTACTGTTATAATAATTTGTTCATAGAGTCTAATTGCTTTGAAAATAGAGGTGCCTGCGATTGAAGTAATTACTGGATAATGATTTTAATTACTGGGGCCGGGCTTGAAAACAAAGGCTGCCTTAATGTGGTATGCTTTGGCAGGCCACCGGCGGAGGTGGGTCACAGGAGTCACACAGCTCGGCACTAGGCGCGCGTGGCCGTGTGTGGCACAATACACGCGTAATGAAGTGGGCCGCGAGGGGGCGGCATTGTGCACCAAACGAGCCATTGTGAGGTGTCCGCGACCGCGACTGCGACCCCCGACCCGCTTCTCGTTACCACACGAACCACTGCTCGTCGCGACCTCACTCCCGCCACTCCGGAACTGACGACGCTCTTTTTAGTCGCTTACAGTAAAGTGGCCTTGTTATCGCATCAGAATTTGATTATTGACCGAGCTGCCCCATCTATCATTGTATTGATTCGTATCACATACACTTTATAACGGTCAGTATCAATTGCCCAAAGTATCATTAGTAAAAGTTCAATATATCAATACAAGTTAACTGTTTTCTTACGACAGAATTATTGTATGTAAATAGCAATTAAGTTGACTGTTGATTGAGAGCAACAGACGCGGGCCTAGCAGCAGTTCTGTGTGTCATCTGTCGAGTTACTAATTAAGTGAGGTCGTTAGTGTCGAGTCGATCAGCACTCGGCACACGGAAGCGATACCATTCACGCGGCAGTTGCACCGTGAACTTTTTGAATCATAAATGTCGCTTCAGGCTGTAAACTAAAAAACGGGGTAGCATGTTGTCACTCTCATACATAGCAAAAAAGTAAAGGATAGATGTCGAATTAGACATCGTCATGTGGTGTCACTTTTTTCAAGGAGAGCGTTAAATTTTCACAGCTACCCCTCGGTGGAATAAATTATTTTTATGTGGATTCGGGGTGGCCGAGCCCGTCGATGTAACAAAAACGTAATCATAGCTCATGTCGCGGAAGTAAGGGTTGGTTTGGTTCCAACATGTCGGTGTCATTGACTACCTCGCAGATGCTACTTAAGATTTTAAAGGCTTCTTGAGTCACGTACCGATGTATATATCGGATAAGTGTCGGTAAATCATAAACGAATAACTGTAATACCGCTAAGAGTGCTTTAGGTGCAATTGATGCAATCAAGCAATTTATCCTATTCCACAACGTGCGATTGCAAGCGAAATTCAAAATTTATGGTTGTAATATACTTGTGAAATCGATTTTTTTTTTCCATGAAATTTAAACGTTGAACGTAAATCACAAAACCAAAAAAACATTTTCACTTTTCCGGGATCTAAAGGAACTAAATGAAATAACAATAATATAATGAGTTAGTCGCGCACTATGGCGTAAGTTTTCGTACAAATGACGTCTAATGCGTCCAAATTATATCCGTACGTGTCGCCGGCGCCGCCCAGCGATGAAGTTATTATTTTCCATTTCCGCGGCGGTGTTAAGTCGATAACTCGAAAATGACTGCCATTTGTATGAACAAGCCACAATCTGACGGCACGTGCTCATTACCGAATCATGGAACTGGAGGTTACATTTGTGACGCCGATGTTTGACTTGTAATTTGGAACACGTCACGGTAGTATAGACATGCTCTCGGATACTATAATTTGGTTAGTTGAAACAATCGAGTGAGTTTTGGGGCAGTCTTTGTTTTTGGTAATGCTTTTGGACGAAGAGTCTTCACAAAACACAAACTAAGAGGCTGATGAGAGAGCAATTTGCTAATGTCAAAAAGAAACCTATAAATAAAAAAAATTGAAAGACCCAATAAGGCACTACTTCTACTCAATTTCAACTGCTTTAAAACCACATCTCACGATTCACTCGTTCCTTGTCTAGTCTAGCTACTGATTCTTTACTCCAGACAGTCTATTCTCATGCGCTAGACTTCGATTTAATGACATTATTGGTCGATGAAGCCCTTGAGTTTATCACGGAATCAGGGGTGCATACAATGTCGAATGTGTGACGTCACGCGAGCCGCTCGTCAGCTTTGTCGCCACCATGTATAAGGCTCGTGTACAACGACTCACTCGATTCAGGGGATGACAGCCTGCGCTCTTGTGTTCCTGCCTGAAAATTATAACCGCTTTATTATTTTGACATTGATATATTCGATATAAAAAAAACCGGCCAAGAGCGTGTCGGGCCACGCTCAGTGTAGGGTTCCGTAGTTTCTCGTCCGTCACAATAAGTGTTCCCACTTATGAGTTTAAAGGTGGGTATCCATTATGTAAAAATGCTTGCATATACGAATATACTACAAACTTAGTCCAGAAATAAATTTGTACAACTTTTTGTCTTTTTTTGTACAAAAACTGTTGTTTCCATCAAGTTCAAAATGATTTTCCTAGAAAGTCCTTATAAAGTTCTACTTTTCAGATTTTTTTCATATTTTCTAAACTTATGGTTAAAAAGTTAGAGGGGGTGGGGACACATTGTTTTTTACTTTTGGAACGATTATTTCCGAAATTATTGACATTATCAAAAAATGATATTAGGAAACCCCTATTCATTTTTAAATACCTTTCCAACAATATATCACACGTTAGGGTTAAAATTAAAAAAAAAACACTTCCCACTTTACATATAGGGAGGCTACCCTAATAAAACATTTATTTCCAATTTTTATTTTACCACTTTGTCGGCGTGATTGATATACATATTGGTACCAAATTTCAGCTTTCTAGTGCTAACGGTCACAGAGATTAAGCGAGGACGGACGGACAGACATGGCGAAACTATAAGGGTTCCTAGTTGACTACGGAACCCTAAAAATGGAGTTCATACTTGAGTCTTGGTGAAAGTGTCAGGGTTCGCGCTTCTATTTGCTGGGTTTATGAATAGGTACTTATGTAATACATTGGATGTAGATATACCCTGCTTGTCTTAATTTGATAGAATTCTTAACTATAACTTTTATTTATTAATTAAGATTTTTCAAGGTTATGTCGTAAATCGAGGAGTGTGATTCAGAAATTTTACTTTCCTCCAACATTTTTTTGTGTTAAGTATTCAGTCAGTAGTTTGCGCCATGTGTTGGTGCTTAAATATCGTCACTTGTGTGAGACCTTAACTGTCATTGACATCTGACAGTTTGCATCAGTTTGTTATCTTTACTGAGATGATTGACATAATAATATTCTTGAATAAAAAATTGTTCGTGACTTTATAGTACGAGAGTCGACCGCACTTTCACAAGTTATTAGTAAAGTATTTAATCTAATTGCCACCAGGCTTGTTAATTTAATAAATAAATACCTTCAATATTTTTAAACCGGTTGGATAGGACAACTGCTTGAAAAACACCCGCTCTCCATCAGACAGGGAATATTTGCCTTTTTCTATCGCATTCTAATCGTAAAAAAATGTGCGCTATTTACTTGCCAATAAATATTTTTATCATTAACAAGTCGATACCAACTTACAGTTCAAAGTGTTCTATAGGTCATGTGCTTGTTTTATATTCGCCGCTAGCGTACTTATCATCAGACGAGTTATTTCCTGAGTAGTTGCAAAAAGTATTGATGTTTAGATGCAAGTAGCTGTATGAGTGTACGTGTGTTGTGTTGTAGTAGCATGATAGATACGAGTATAAACATATGACGTGAAAGTTCACGTAGTCGACCCTTGTTTTCCCGAGGAGCACGGAAATATGTGTGTCGGCGGGTGAAAGCAGGACGCAGCAGGCACGGCCGCGGCGGTTTCGTACATCGCCACCCGTCCGCGCCCGTAAGCTCGTAATTTGCCTTTCTATTAGAGCGAGGGCGTGAAAAAAGGAAAGCGTTTACGGCGTGTTTAATGGGAGCGAGAGGGAAGAAATATGACCGCCCGTCGGGAGAAGGGAAAATTTTGGTTTTCAGAGAGTTTTTGCGGAGATGTGCATCGGCTCGCAGAGTGCGAGGGGGACGGCGATGTTTGCCGAGCCGCTCCCCCGAATAATTAGCGGAAGTCGTGGCTTAGTTTACCCCCGAGCGGGAGGGCTGCGGGAAGGGAGTTCCTCTATTTGTCGTTTAAGAGTTAATCGTACGAGCAATTCGTCACCCTCGGGAGAGTGCGCTGATATTATATCTTTATTATGAGTCCGTTGTACGGAACTCGTCGTCCGCCCCGGGCCATTAACCAAATCGTGATTATTGATAACTTTGTTTTGCGTCAATTCCTCACTCCGAGGGTTGAAGTTAATTTGTTATTATGAGATTAGTTCACTTGTTTCGTTTATCTGAGACTTTGCAAACTTGGCTATAATTTGAGGTAAATTGTTAAACATAAACAAGTTATTAGGTACTTAAACTAACTTTGAAAGTTCTTCGTAAATAGCTTCCCATTTATATTTCTTTGTAGATAGTTCGCCATGAGGCAGACATGCCGCTGTGGCCGCGCACTCGTGGCACTCATCAATTTGTTTATTTTCAAAAGGTCCTCTACCGAAGGTGCGTAACGTATCATTAGCGGAGGGGAAGTGACAAATACGTAGTAAACACAGCTCGTGTGCCGACTGTCAATTAGCTGTAATAGCAGACTCCGCCGCGAGCCGCGACATCTGCTCAACGAACAACTTTTATATTTGTTACCCTTTTTACGACACAAAATTACACAATGCGACAGAGACCACAGTTGTGTTTTGGAAGCATTCGCCTAGAAAGTCAATTGAAGACGACGCAGCACTATAAACATACGCTGCGTCCTCATTAAGTACTGCGCTGCGAGTAATATACCTTGGGAATATACAATGTAGGCAAAACGATGAACGAAAGAATGCAAATAACCACCCGCAAGTCTGCGTTGCCGTATTCATAACTACTGGTGGAATTTATTTGCTGGAAATTCTTGTCAATATTGATTTAAGAGTACTGGCGTTAATAGTCTCCTTAATTAAAACAGCAAAGCGAATAAAGTGAAAAGGCGTGGCGATCCAAATTGCAATTCCACTTCCAAGAGATCTTGAAATTGGCCGGGTTTTATTAGAAACTAGTGGAGTACTATATTGAGGTATGTTGGGGGCCAATCAGCGGCAAATGAGCGATGGCGGTAATTAAAACGGATCGCCTTACCGAATCAATAAACCCACGATAAGCCAATTAATTGCACATGCGGCCCATACATTCCCCGAGGTGAAACTGAGGCCGATTAAATCGGACGGTATGAATATGTGTGCCTGCCTAGTACCTAGGTGAAATTGCTAAAGGGAGCATGCCTACTTGTAGCTGTAGCTGCTACGACTATCATTCGAGCAATTCATTTCCGTATAGCAGTGATTGCGTAGCAGGAAGCTACGAGCTTGTCTACGTATTGATTTATCTTCATATTAGTCAACTTCACTGACGGATACGCAGCATGCCTCCTAATAACCACCACAGTAAACCGCCGTGTTGCTATTTCTTTACTAACTTGTAACCAATTGTTGATAGAATCAGTACGATTAATTAAATTAGTCAAACCAAAAGCAAGCATTCCTTACAACACTTTTACACGAAATTTATGATCAGTGTTTATTTCTGAATAAATATTAATCCATTATAAACATACCACCACGTGTGTGGTAGGCTCCAGTGAATAATATCGGCCATTTACAACATAGTTGATAGTGGTCGCGACGGGGGAGTTTCTACGAAGGCACTTCCGCGTAAGGTGCACCATTAATATACCAACAACGTATTGTACCACTATGTCCAAAGATTGTGTCAATGAGCACTCACAATACGTTTTTTCGCAATAGACACAATTTTATGGTTTTAGGGTTCCTTAAAAAAACAACGAATTTGGTCTTGCGTCTTTTTTTAAGGAAATCTTTAATCAAAAATGTAAAACTCCAGAATGTAGTGTTAAAAGTCAAATGAATTACTTTTGGTGCAGTTTTGATTTTTCTTATTGCGGAATAATACCTAATAATAATAAAACCTTTATTTTCAGGCAACTTTGGCCCATATATAAATACCTTACAGAGTATCATACATGTGATAAAATACAAAGTGTAATACAAAGGACCTTAGAACTACGTTAGTAACACTTCACTTTTGCTCTATGCCACTGTGCAAAACGTACGTACCGTACGTATTATAGACTGGTGCGAGAAAATAATAAAAATGATGTCTTCTAATTATACTTTTTATTAAAACTCATAGATTGATTTTATTTAAATGTCACTCCAAATATCAATTCCAGTATCTATCAAACTGTCGTGTTATATAAGTAAAGAGTAACGGAACCCGTCAGTGCCGTGACGTCACCGCGAGGTATTCGCGAGGTGCCGGCGTGTGGGTGGCATCGGTCACAATGGTGTTTGGCTTGGCATTCGTCACGGGGCGGCCGGCTGCATGATTGATGACTCCTCGCCGAGGCCCAGCTCTCCACGTAACCCCCCTTGCTCATCATTATGCACCTTTTTGCTATACTTTAAAATATTACTAGTCGACACACATTATACTCATACTGTTACAAGTAGTAGGTCCACGCAATAAGACCTAAAATCGCGTGTATTTAATTTCACACCTTATAGCAATTTTACAATCATATAGATAGGTTTATTACCAATAAAACCGCACACATATTCAATAAATTAAACGCAGAGTGTAGTATCATGTTTTTTTTTGTTGGTGTACGGAACCCTAAACGGCACGGTATGGATTACTATGATGCGTGTGGAACATGATTTATTGGTTGTTGCGGAACCTTGCGCGAGCTGGTCGCTCTCACTATGTGGTTTCGATAATTAAGACCACTTTAATTAAAAGTGTTTTTTGGATTTGCAAATACAGAAATGCTAGCAGATGTACTATGCGTATTGTATTCTTGTTACGTTTAAAAATTGCAATTTAAATCTACTTAGCACTTCGTAGCACGGGTGATTTTGTAAATGCGTAAAATTGTATGTATGTAAATCTATATACAAGTAAGTATCATATAATATTATGTCGGTAACGCAATTCAGAAGTATCAATTTTACATTCCATTAACATTGTTAATATGGCAACGGATATTGGAAAATCTTGCTTAACAATATAACTACTTATCTTCCTATTGAAATATTTACATAATACATTTTCATTTTACGACCGTCTATGTTTCAATTGATTCTAACAAAAACCTCTATAACACTGTCAAACGACTACTTGGGAAGGTGTCAAGTAAAAATATTATTTACTAAAATGTAGAGACAGCCCGAGCGAGCGTCCGGCACGTAAATTATGGATCGTCATAGGTTACTCTGCGATGTAACATAATATGCGGTCCGATGTCGGACGCGATACCACTACGAAATATTCATAATCTCCGGAGGGCTCTGTATATAAATAAAAATTATTTCATATCAGGACAGGTGTAGCGTCGGGTTACGCAGCACCGCGCTCCGTTCGCTGGCAGCGGCTCACCGGCGCGGGCGCAGCGCTCATTAACATTCGGACGAATTAGATCGGCATACAGGTGCAAGCTGTCACGTCAATCTGCACCAACATGCCGTGACACTATCGCACTTACAATCACGCCGTTTAGTGCTCAATGACAACTAAACATTTGTAATACTGTTACTTAAAACTTTTCAACTTGTTCATTTCAATATTTAACTTCAACGGTCAGGTCATGGTTCAAAAAAATATATGAAGTCGTATACGTCGTCGATTACATCCAACAATGCTAATAGGCTCGGAGCCTATGAATATATTTGTAGTATTTTCGTGCTGTCATGAGCTCTGTGACACCGCTGACTTGTAAATACCTATCGTGCGGCGTATAAATAACAATAAGCGTTCGCCTAATTAGCTATAAGAGGCTTGATAAGTTTTTATTGTCTTGCTGTCGCGTGACTAACAACAGTTTGTGCGCAAATCCGGCCGTGTCCTCAACAGCTGTATAACTAGGTGCACGGCGATGCTTTATTGCCGGCTATGCGTAGGTAGATAATATGTCTAGATACATGCTTCCGACTTCGTAAATAAACACAACCAGGATGCGGGATCCCTGGCATTCTTGTAGGTACCTGTTGTCGCACACTCGCGTACCGACCGCACCAACACACGCGCGCGCACTCCCTCGCTCGGAACAGCCCTTGTTGCCAACTCGACTGGAACCTTACATAGGACTAATAAATGTAAGTGTACATAGGTACTCATATCTGAGCATTTGGAGCAGTTGTTTACGCTTACTTTGGTGGTGTTCTACAAAGCGTGGTAATTTTGACTGATGCCTCATTAAACCTGCTTAACTCTCGCAGTTATTATTTTATGATGATAAATTATGGAGGAGCGGCCCGAAGATAAAAGAATTTATAGATATAATATTCATAATTTGCTTCCGTCAGCGGTATTATGGCGAAATTAACGGCATATGAGTGGGTACATAAAGCAATTAGATGCGTGTTAAGCACAATTTAAAAACTTGTCGGTTTCATCACAAAGTCAAAGGCGCTCGGGGCGGACTGTTAATGGAGATGTCTTTAATCTCGGGGATTACAAGTGCACAACTGACTTGTCACCAAACGGTGCTACAGTGTTTTATCGGTGACGGATCAGTGTCCTGAGGAATTCAAATTGATCGTCACTCACAAAATTGTAATCTTAAATTTTGTATTGATACGCGTACGGGAATTTGGATCTTATTTCTTGTGAGATCTGAGATTATTTCAGCTTGGTGTATAGGATGCAGGTTGAGTCGCTTGCGGCGGTCGACTACACGTCACCCGTTTTGTACTCGTCGCCTGATCCCGCGCTTAACTAACCGTTTTGACAAGATTTCAGATGTACCGATCGATAACCGAGTTTAGTTTTTGTGTCATTTTTATCTAGAGAAGACTTTTTGTGTTAGAATAGAACAATAAAATTAGTTTGAATATGTTAATTTTATCGAACGAAGATAAAATCACGATTGAGACCTAGTAGGTCTATAGTGCTAATGTTGTCATTATAATCAAAGTGAGGTACAGATGGTTATTTTAGATTTTGTAGCAATAAATATATTTTTACGCTACAAAATGTATTAGAGCCTTGGCTTTGGCCTTATTTTATTCGGCCGTTAAGTAAGACTCTGAACTATTGAAACGAATTACTAAAACTCGTTTGATGTCAGATTAAGTTGTTTTATTTTAGTGTTCCGCTGGATGTTAGTAGGAGCGAGTGGCTTCCTAGTCCGTGAGGCGAGATAATATCGACGTGGCGAGGGTCTGGCCCAAAGGCACCGGCCGCGGCAGTGACAGCGCATCACAATACAGTCGTTTAACACGCTCATCGCATTTTGAACATGTCTTGACAGCTCACATGCATTATAAAATATAAAACGAGATTCGATTCACTTCGGTCGTCCTGAGACGTTCGGTGTCGTGGGTGAGGACTGCCCGAATAAGGTCACTCGTTTACAGATGATGAATGTTCATCCAGAAAGCTTTCGAGTGAACTCGTCAGAGGCAACTTGTGCGAGGGTAGTACTCGTATAATAGTAGAGGAAGGAGCGGCGGCTGAATCAACAATGAGTGTAGGCTGCGGGCTGCGGTGGCGTGCGCGAGGCGTGTCCGCGCTTCATCGATCGCAGCCTCCGACGCTCCTCGACGACGTCTGCTCCCCAGCACCCTGCCGCCCCCCGCGTCCCGCGCACCCCGTGCCCGTTAGCGCCCCGACCGACTGCATTTACCACCCGCCTCCCTGTCATACACATACATAGTCCACGAGCTACCTGTCTACCGGCGCTGTCTGCTCCACCGTCAACATCTCGTGTTTTGGCAAGCACTGCACATTTTTACTCATTATTATTTCAATAAACTAAAAGTCCGCAGTATAGCGCGCTCCCGTTTATTGCGCCGTGTTTATGTACCAATTTGGATGTAAGGTGTTGATTCGACGCTCGTAGCGACCAAGGTGCTCGATTGCTAAAGGTGCAATTAAAGCAGTTTACATCTCTTCGCGAGCGACCTGTAAATGTTATTTTGTGCTCATTAAAACGGAATTACGTTATAAAATTTATGTGCGTACGCTGTAGCCACGTTAACGTGCTTGAGAAATTATCGAAACTTTGTAATGCCTACATTGAAGCAAACGTGATTCTCCTTTGTAACTTTACAAAAACTTTATAACGACTGATTAAGAGTTTTAGATGTGTAACTTCCGTATACATGTAAAATATCTATCATTATTGATTCATCATAAACGGTTTAACGATTGATCCTTCAGGTGTTTACGTAAACAACATTAGGTACTTGTTTGATATTAGATAGTTCACGTTGACGCCATAATCACTTTATCTATAAGTAACAGCACACAACATTAGTGGTCTAAATTAAATTTGTCGGGTGTCGGTATGGCGCCGGCGGTGGTCATCCATCATCTATAATGGTGCGGTCACACTAACGAGCATGCCCTCTGTTCGCCACGCCACGGCACCTCCACGGCCACGGCACTCGCTACGCTCACACACTCCGGTGCATTAACAGCGATTTGACACCTCGCATCAATCTGTTATACACTACAGCCTCTCCTATAAGTATCACATTGTGAAAGCCTTTACGCCACATAAATCTGCAAACGATCAATTCTCGTTTCACAAGAAAACATAAAGGTTTAGTGTGAAACCGGCGCGCGGCAAGTAAAACATCCCGGCACAATTACCAGCTTGTGATATTTATCTGTCTTCATACAAACATCAATAAGGACGTCTCGTTTATTACGAATGTTGTTTTAAAGACGTTAGTTTATTGTGGACGGCCGAGTTATGGTTATTAAGGGTCCGGCGAGCATTAACGATTAAAAGTAAACATTGCATCGTTTGAATTACATTCGTACGTACCTGGAGGCAACGACATTAAATTGCTCGGTATGTGGTCGCAATTTTTCACCAGTTTCAATTAGCTTAAGCAAGTAAAACCGACCCGTTGAGATATAAGGAGTGTAAGATAAATTCGCGGAGTGGGTCGCGAGTCGCATCGCTAATTACTTCAGCAGCTGACTCCGGTTAAGTGGCGATATCAATCTTAGCGAACACATGTGGGAACATGGCTACACTGCTTGAACAAAATACTCGTTTTATGCATGTAATTGGCGGAAAGAGCTCCGAGACCTCATACAATGCAGTGATGTCATTAACATAATGTTATTAAGCATGCTGCAAGTAAGTTATTATTAAAAATTAAGCGCTTGAAACTATAATTACTTGAGCCAGTATTGAGGTATTATAGTTGTCAACAAAGAATTACGATGTTTATGTTTTTACGACCATTGGGTTTCTAGTATATTAACTAAATAGATTAATTTGCGGAACTTGACGCCAAGCAAACAAAAACATTCGTATTTGCTTGAAAGAACTCACGGTTACAGTACATTTCTCACCATCCTGATGCCGATCAGGTTTTCAAAACAAGGTAACTCTTTAGCAGTTGTCATTATCACTTCTCTAATGAGATATTAAATAATAATAACGGCTTAGAGATTACACACATTAAGTCAAGTTTTGTGAGATAAGGCGCTGGCCAAGTAATTATATCGGAGATAGCTTATAGCTGTTTATAAAGTAACAGAATGTGTACACGTGGGTTTAATCTAAAGATATCCGTACCGGTCTCTCGTGGCACCTGCGTTACGCCTTATTGACTTTTATAGACGTCCAACGGTTCATTTAACGTGGACGACGCTTCGCATCTATCAGTGTGACCCCGTCTTTACAACGTGTACAGTTACCCGCAGAAAGCTCTCTCGTCTGAACCAGGCTTTGAGGTAGGATGACAGCTGAACATTATTTGCAATTTAAACTGCTTTGAATTTGATGGATTTCGTGAAAGAGAGATTTAGTATGTTGGCTGGTATTGTTAGCAGTAGTGGTTTTTAAGGTTGAGTTAGCTGAGCCGTGTCTTGTAAATAATAATGAGACAAAAATAAATCGTGTGACCAATTTAATTTATCACATTTTTTAAAAACTAAATGTTTGGCTGTTATTAAAAATAAAAAGGACCCTGTTCAAACAGGGTCTTTCTTTTTTCTTTAAAGTAACAGTTTTGAATTTGTAATCTGTTGGGCGTTAATTATATAAACTTATGCTTGATCTAAAATAGTAGTAGTAGTTATTTTAAAAAAATCTTCGTCTTCCTTTCTTTGTAGTTTACACACAAAACTATTAGTCATGTTTTGTCAAGAGAATATCTTACAAATGATAAGTCGACACAATACAGCGTTCCCGCAGCGTATGCGTTGCTTCTTTAAGTGCTACGCGCCTACGCGACTGCTACGCGTTTGCTACGAGCCTACGCGGCTGCTACGCACAAACGCGGACGCGACGTAGCCGCTGTCAGTCTACGGTTGACAAACGTTATTTTAAATATTTAAAAAAATAATAACTTTACGGATAAAACGAAATACTGTTATTATTTCACTTATGTCACTTACATAAGTGAAGTAATTACAGTGCATATTTTGAAGTAGATATTGGAAATGTTGTAATAGAAGCACCTCGCCATAAATGAATAACGGAGCATTATGTAACTACCGTGTTAACGGGAGTAACGTGCAATAATTGTTATTTCGCACCAACCGGTCCGCCATATTCATGTCAATTACACCTCACAAACTCTTGTTATAAAACAATACAGTTTTATTACAATATCCACACGTTACCGCAACCACACGATTAATTATGAAAGTAAGCATTCATTATTAATATTTTTTATGATGACAAACTGGAGTGCATTAAAATAATAGATAGATAAATCAGGGCACACATTAGTATTTTATTAATTAGTCAGATAAAGAATACAAATCAGGGAATAAATGGTTGGTTGTTCGTTCACAGTTAGTTTATAATAAAGGCAGTAAAAGCCTTCCATGCGCAAAGTCGTTATGGAAACATCGTAAAAGAATGGTGTGCATGATCCCTTATGATGAGATAGCAGCGTGGCTGTGTGGCTGCGTGCTTGTGTGGTTCAATCCGAATATTATGATCTCGTTTATATTCAAATGTGCTAGCAGCGAGCACAGTTTACGACACAGAAAACCACCAGATTAGCAGTTTATAAATATAAATACAATTATTAAGATATTATGTAGTTATTTTAAAATCACTTCATATAGCTACGATACTAACTGACATTAATATAAAAACTCGTGTGTATTTGACGAGAGTTAATATATTAGCTTTGTAATGGAAAGTGTACAACTAATGTTGTTTGCATAGCAATTTGTTCATTATACAGATAGTACTTAATATGAATAGGTTAACCAAACATGGTCTATGTTTTCGCTTCATTCTGCAAGCTAACATTAGCATAATTAATTTGTAGATTCACTCGCAAAGTTTCAAACCCTTTTTTATTTAAGCACACCTTATTAATTTAACGATTACTATCTCAACATTGCCTGTACAGCCTACACTAGATCTTTGAATTATCCGCATAAATTAAATAAATGAATGCATTCCGAATTGAAAGGAGCGAGCCCCTACTTTGTGCATTCGTATCATATTTAATGTGGGTATGATTGTGCAAGATATCAGCGACTACATTACGTTACGTTGATGAGATAATTACAGTTCTGTTGACAGCAAGAAGGCCACTTTACAACTGCGAGACCTATTAGGTGCTCATAAGCACATTTGCATTGGCAGAGCACGTACAAATTATACGTGGAGGATACGATTAAGGTTACTAGCGGATAGGTACATCTAGCATGAAGTGCAGTTGTATATTTATGGTAATTACACGGGGTAACATAATGCGATCTTATGATAAATGTTCTGTTAACAAGACCATGATGCAGGCTGAGGGAAATAAAATTGTTGCTGGTAATTGAAGTTGATTGAATGCATGCTAATAGCGTACCTATGCGCTCTTGCAAGCTTGTTTTGCAACTGCAAAGTGAAATAGATTTCTAGCTTCTTCTAGATATAATTTTATAATATTAAGTGATAGGTAGTGCTTATCTTATTCGAGATACAACTTTATGGAAAAGCGAAACGTGTTAATTACATTATTTACGCAGGGTTCAGTAAAAGTCTAGATTTCAATGATAAACATTGAAATCTAGACTTTTTCAATCACATCAAAGCGTGATAACGTACGTATATGAAACTAATTTAAACTCGTAAGCATGAATGAAACAGATAATCAAATTCACTCTTGATTCTTATTGGATAAAAATTGTTTGTATTTGATAGTTATTTTATTGAATTGTTATTTTTATCTATTCTAACAGTAATAATCATACCTTATGTCTTTTTTTTATTTTAATTAGTAAAATTACACCATACGTTTTACTTTTCTTTGTATTGTTTCGTAAGCTAGATAATCTCTTAAATGTAGGCTCTACTTATTGTATTTCATTTCTATAGCTACTCATTTTAATTTTAATATCTCATAAGCTAACACTTATTCTTGTGAATGCTGGTTAACCTGTAATTGGCGACTGTGTAAGTCCAAGACTGTAAAACCTATGTATACCTAAATGTTATACACAGAGGCTGTTGGTGAACCTGTACTAATAAATAAATAAATGAATTGTTACAAGAAATCAGTAAACGTGTGTAAACGAGGCGAAACGTGTCGACAGTAGTGTGAATGACTCAATTAAATTCAATAAAATCAACACCGACATTATAAACAGTAAAAAAGCAATCAATAAACCATGATTTTTATTTAAAACGGATGTCATCTTATCATGGCTCATGATGAACTATTACATCATAAAACATAGATGCAAATATAGTTATAGCTTCATTAGTATTAGTTGTAAAGTCTAAGTGAAATTTGATTATACTATTGCAAATAAACAGGCAAGATGTTTCCTCAATAAATGATGTTAAATTGAGCTCAAGAATTAATGAAAATCTGTCTTAAAATCTGGTATGAAAGGTACAAATTGGCTTGGAGATTGAAGTTGTGAGTTGTGTAGATAGAAGGATGAGTCGAGGTGGTCATTAGCGAAATGAAGCCATTGGGAGCGTGTAAAACAGTTAATTACGACGGCGTAATCTCGAGCCGAGGTGGCGCTCGAGATACTCGCCCAGATTATAATGAACACGGATAATGACGGAATGTCTACCCTCTCTCCACTAATGACGACCGGGATTGAGTTTCGAACACTCAAATCTAACTCTATTTAAAGTTCATAATTACTATATAATTGCGGGGTCTAAAGTTTGTGAAAATTAGCAAGGCGGCAATTATTTATTACTTATAATCTGCAGCCAGTATGTGATCAACCAAGTTCAGTAGAGCGAGGAAAGATATGTTTAAAAAAAAATACAACTTATTTTTGAAGTGCCAAAATAGTTAAGTATTCGTCTTTTGGTTTATCTGCATCTTTGGTTGTTACGTATTCTGCGTAGATACTAGATAGCAATTTAAAAAATGACTGTAAATTAAATTAACTGGTACAAAATAAAAACACTAGGTTACTTAATGTTCGTGTCGATTTCATTACGCTTAATAACACATGAATGGTTCATGTAAATTGGGTCTGAACATGGTTCGGTAATGTATATCTACCGTCTTTGGGTTGGTGATAATGACCGCCGACCTATCACGTAGTGATGGTCAGTTCGGTTGTAGAATATAATCGGCGCCGGCGACGCCCTGTCTACGGTGCGCTCACGCACATAGGCAGGACCATAGTAATTTATAATTACTGCAGAAATCGCAATAAAACACATCTATACAGACCAACAATATTATAGTAGGCTATATACAGTATGAGTACCTACGTGACACGCGAGTTGATCGTGTCAAGCATGAGAAATTGTTTAATTGTACATTAACAGTAGATTTATCGCCACATCCACAATAGTTAGTTCATCTCGATGAATTTCCCATTGGATATGTCTTGATTACAATTTCACGTTTTTGCGTTATGTGAAATTCATTTGATGTAGCTTAGAAATTGCTTATTGCATCGTTTATCACGCATCGTGTCGCGGGCACTGCGCAGATCGGTTTATGAAGTTATTGATCATCTTATCTCACACCGTTATAAAAACATAAATCTATGGTTTGTTAAGTGTAGCTGCATACGAAATAACACTAACCTATTTCTAGTTTTATGAAGGTTGTAAAGTTATATTGGGTCATTCGGTGTTTTAATATTTAGTCGGGAGTCACATCGTTGGATTTGTGTTGTAGTGGTGTTATTTAGGAGGGCGAATGTTGCACATCGAGCATTGTATACCCGGCTTTATGGCCGGTCAGGGGTTCCGGCGGAAGTGTCGTAAACCCGACATCATAGTCAGATTCCGCTGATAATAATTAAAGGGCACCTTGTTAATGTTAACTGGTCTATAATTGCCGACCGATATTAATTAGTTTTATATTGGCACATGACTTATAACGTCAAATGAGCGCGAGGGCGATTCGCTTGACAAACTGTTTTATTATTGAGTTTTTTTACAAAACTAGAAATGTGGTTAAGAATTGTTCATAATTATCTTTGAGCATAAATAACTTATATGTCTTTAACTATTACTCCTTTGAAATTATTCACATAAATAGGTAGTTAAACCACATTGCGCAAAACGTAAATAGAGGATAAGTTTAACATACGACATTATTAAATGTTTGCCTTAAGAAAGTAAGTTTTTCCTCTTGAAAAAATGTATCTTCCGTAGGGCGTAGGCAAGACGCCCTACGGAAGATACATTTTTTAAATGAATTTTATTTATTTTTTTATTTTATTTTAATTAGCAAGACACAGGAGTTAAATTAGTTTACCCAGCTTTGATAACAACGGTGGTTACGGTAGATCTTTGAGCATAAATAACTTATATGTCTTTAACTATTACTCCTTTGAAATTATTCACATAAATAGGTAGTTAAACCACATTGCGCAAAACGTAAATAGAGGATAAGTTTAACATACGACATTATTAAATGTTTGCCTTAAGAAAGTAAGTTTTTCCTCTTGAAAAAATGTATCTTCCGTAGGGCGTAGGCAAGACGCCCTACGGAAGATACATTTTTTAAATGAATTTTATTTATTTTTTTATTTTATTTTAATTAGCAAGACACAGGAGTTAAATTAGTTTACCCAGCTTTGATAACAACGGTGGTTACGGTAGGGTAAAGTTAGTTGTCACTCAGGTAGATCAACCCAGTAATAAATGAAAATGAACGCATCTTAATAAATTCCCGTTCTTATGTAACTAAGATGTTAAAAAACTTCAGTATCTAAGACGTTTGAATGCAAACATAAACCTGTATATCTAAGATACATTTTTTTTGGACTACTATAAAAATATGATTTAAAAGGATAATACACATCACCAACCCTTATATTAAATTTTATTCTTCAAAACAAAATTCGGTTGTAAGGGGTTATACTTAGGGCTCTCCCAATAAAATAACGCGTAGCCAGCTGAACAAGCTACGGTGTAATAAAACTTTAATGTGGCCCCTTAAATCATTGCTTACGTGCACCTTAGCACCTTGCACTCTCTTGAAATATATATTGAACAAGTATGAAATCGGACAAACTGTGGACTGGCTAGTAAATGTATTTCAATGATTAAAAATGTAGAAAACTTTAGTATGTTTGAAATGGAATATTAAGGTCATAAAATTTCTCGACACAAGTAATTAATCTGTTTTGTTTTGTATTTCCTATTCATATTTTTATGTGGTGCTAAGTGGGAAATACTTACACCCAGCGTGAACTGATTTACACAAGTAACTCCAGTTTAGTCAAGAATTTCACGCTTCCACTTAATGCTACGTTACTTATTGTAAATTATCGTGTGTTAAACAATAAAACATTTCTTGCATAACTACAATCTGGACGCAAAAACAAAGAAGAATTTTTAATTAGCGAAGTGTTTGCCTGTAGTGCGCTGTAGGCGCCCCGCCGCGCGGCTACTTTATACACATTGCTTTGAGGTCGTTAACAAAACGTCACTTTTCACAATATTTATGTCTCCATTATTTTTCATGTATAACGACATCGTAAACTTAAAACTTCACCGAAGAAAGTTTCTTTAACTGTCAATATATTTATCCCGTTGCCATATAGGTAGCTGATTCAACACTCCCACATAATCTCAAGCTCTATTTTATCAAAATAAATGGAAGAGTATATTTACACTTCTATTTTTATCTTCAGAATCATCGGGAGACATAAAAAATGTGAGAAAACATATCGCCGTACACTAACGGATTGGTAGCTAACAAAAGGAAGATATAAACCGAGATCGTATGACCAGATAGCTATACTTGAGGGCCCTCCAAGTCCCGACACTGTACAAAAGTAATAAAATGAGAGTTCCATTTCGCACGATTACCCGGGAGACGACAAAACATGTCAAGTGTCAATTTGTATAATTTACTCAGGAATTAAAATGGCGGCTTGACAGATGACAGTTCGCGTGGTTCTCTCAGACCCGGTCGGTGGCGACGCCTGATGCGGGCGTCCATAACCTGTTGATTTTTTCCATTTTATTTTTTATTCAATTTCACACGAGGTTGTCTGTAGTAACAGGATATTTTGTTTTGAATAGCAAGATTAGCTTCGCGGGCGACGCGTGGCGGCGACGACGCGCGACATAACGAGACGCGTAAGCGACAGACAGCTGACACGCGCCACGCGACGCACGCACTACACATGTACCAATGTACTACACTATTCGCCGATAGGTTTCGTATTACTGAACACTTTCCTTCTTTTAGTAAAATAATTATTTTTGTATAGAATCGCGAATTCATATTCATAAAAAAATGTTTAGTGTCTCATGTAGAAATTAAAGCCAGACAATTCATTACGAAACGTTTTCTTATTTTATACAATTGCAAAATTATAAAATAATAATTAAATAATTATAATTAAGACTATAGGGCATTTGTAAGTAGGACATGTTTAATTGCGTAATTGCAAAATTAATGAACGGGAATATGTATAAATTGAAAGTTGTAATAAACATATAAACACGGTGTCGATGACCCAAGTTGCGTGCGAACGCGCTCTGTATGAGTGGATGACATTTCATGAAAACCAGTCATGTTTCTATTCAACTCATAAATACATACATATATCTAACAACTTATTGTAAATGATTAGATATTGGATAGATATAAATTACCTACGCAATGCCTTCGCCGTTTCTAAATAAGATCTATTAGATATTCGTTAGTTGTTCGATGCCAGCATTCATGTCTTATTAATAGTTTACTTGATTGAATATGACGTTTATAAATGGTGTGGAATATTCAATATTATCTAATTTCCCGCAATGTTGATTGTTTAGTCAGTCAGTCGTTTATGATATGACAGGGCTGTGCAATGCTATTGTGATTGCAAAATTGAACGCAGACGTTGTACACGCTGTCCTTATATTTATGGCGCATCTTTAAATATAATTATCTGAATTATGTTATCTATATCGAGAAACATGTTACGTAATTAGCAGAAAATAAGGTTGTCTTTTAAAAAACTTGTAGGTCGAAGAATCTACCTACATTGAGTAGGTCGTCCATCTATTAAATAGTTTTCTAATTTTGTTTACAAGGTTTTAAGGCAAAAGAAAATTCTTAGTGTATTTGGTCTTCTTCTTAATAGTATACCTACAGTGAAAAATGACTCATTATAGCAGGATATTGTCACAGCAAATATTTCTCCCAAAATGTCAATAAACGAACAAGTTTTTTTTAAGAACGAGCCATTTAGATAAACCAAACGGAGTGTGAAGACTCGAAAGTTCAAAGTTTGCGTTATAATGATCGTATCGGCCATAATGATACCACCCATTGATTCGACTACGACATGTAGTGGAATAACCACCTTATGATACGTGTATAACGGAACCAAACACTTCTATAATATGAAAGAAATGTTATCGCGATGGCACGGAAACGTGATATTTGATCGGAATGCCTATTCGTACGATGTTTTTTAAATTTAAATAGTTATTTGTAGAAGAATTTCCTGCATTTAATTATAAGGTAAATATTTTTAGGTTATTGTTAGCACTCAGGCGATGTCACGGTTAATTGCTATCACAATATCTAGGTATGCCTACCAGGTTGCGATTAAATATGGTGGCAAAAGGTGTCCACATTAGTTGGTAGCTGATAGGACCATCTAGATATTTTTTACGGAAATAAGGAATTTCAGTACCTAAATAACTAATTAAATAAATACAACAATATTTATCCAGAACAGTGGTTAGTATGTTATTTTAACCGTTGACAGCTTTGTTTTTTTATCTCTAGCTAGTCATATCAATTTCACAAGATATGTATATTTTTTCTACGTTTACGAAATACGATATTCTGTTTAATATCCAAAACGCGACGATAGTGAAAGTGGATTAATAACCATAATGTATAAATAACATAATTTTTAGTACTATTATGGCATGACAATATTCAAATTTCACATTTGAAATCGTTTTGTCCAAACAAATTGAATATACAAGGCGTACCTACATTATTATAAAGTGAAATGTGAGTTATAACGCTAACGCTTTAGTATGGAACTTATACCAAATATGTCTTTAGTATAGAACTTATACCAAATATGTCGTACTCTTTTTTTCGGGTGGTTAATGCTTAGCGAAATATGTGAGGTTATCGATCTTATCCCTATTTTAAGCTCAGAATACTAAATAACTTACTACATTTTAATAATGTAAATAGGAACCTACAGCAGGCGGCTTTTCCTTTTGTAAGTTCCTACAAGTAAGTTAGGTGAATTCAAAACACATGTTTCCATTGACTGTACATGGACTTGACCAATAGCGTATTTGGAAAATTTCGTAATTGGACATAAAGACGATTTGACGAACTACAGCTTTGACCAATATCAAATTTGACGAATTGGCGAGTTGACGAATATCAGACTTGACCAATGTCGTGCAACCCGAAATTTTCCATTAAATACTTAAAGACAGATGAAAGTATAAAACATATTTGGCACATTTTTAATTGGTCTACTATACAGGGTTAGTTTTCAATGACCGGCCAAATTTTCAGAGATGGTTTAGAATCGATAAAATTAAAAATAAAGAAAATAATATCTGTCCACCACTAAAAAGCGAACGATCTTGCAACAGCACAATTCAGTTCAGCAACCTAGATAGGTAGCAGTTAGAGTACACACATAAATTTGGCGGTGCATGCAAGCACACAAGTGCATTGATTTCCACTAGGTTTATGATTTAGGAATTTTTTATGACATTTTCAAATGAATGCTATTATTTTATTTTATACATTTAATTTTGGGTGGTTATTGAAAACTAACCCTGTATATTCATCATCTGTCTAGCCTTTTTCCCAACTTTGTTGGGGTCGGCTTCCAGACTAATAAATAATTGCAGCTGATCACGAGAATTGTACATGAAGCGACTGCCTATCCGACCTCCACAACCCAGTTAGTAGGTACTGATAGATAGATACCCCTTGGTAAGACTGGTTGTCAGACTTTCGGACCACTTTTAATTGGGTTATGGTGTTGGAGAAAATTATATATTGTTATTATAGGACTTGGTTGCTTACTCCTCCATCTTTTTCTTTTTGATTGGCGTTTCTGGTGACTCTTTCGTGTGTTACTTACAAACCTTAAAGAGGATCAAGACAAGAATGTCCAGCAATATTTATTTATTTATATAACGACATAAACGTATCAGTGTAAAACGTAGAGCAAAAATATCAATACCTGGGCGTTAAATATTCATTCCGCTGCGGCTTTTCACGGTTAAATGCCAGGTTATTAGTTTAGTTCGACATCCGAGTGTAGTTATTAGTTACAGGTGAATCAATATATTATGCACTGCCCGGGAAATACTGTAGCCACAAAGGCCAAATATGAAATAATACATCCTCTGAAATACTACACAATTCCAGACATCCAAAGATGGTCCAAGATAAATGCCCATTTCAATGCTCACGCAACGCGTGGAAGCAACATATTAATTTGAAATAACAGTTGACAATTAATACCGACGACTTATTACCAGAATGGAGGCAAAAACAATAAAACTGTATTTATTTACTTGGCAATTACATAAAGGTCACACTTACGTAATAAATATCTTAGTAATCTGCTTATCTGCGCGGACGCATCGTTTGTAATCAAGTAATCATAATAACATGTTGTCTCCTGCCTGCTTACAACTTAATTATCTTTACTGTAGGTTAATCGCTAATGGATGTGTATAAATGGCCATCTTCAACTAATGCTTATTCATTGATGAAAAAATGAAAACTACCAGCTGTTGTAAGTAATCTTGTATTCTAAAATTTCTAAATGGTTAAAAATTGAAGGGGCGCTATCACTTTACTTGTATTTTTTGGATAAAGCTCTTTTACGTTTCTTTGTATTCTGAAAGAATGTACAAAATCGTATGAAACTGTGTATTCATATTGGGTAATCAAAGAATTCTGTCAAACATCTTTTATTTATTTATTTATTTTGGATTACCAACGAGCACCATTACAATTTCTTAGATAAATTAAAACTATTACAGAATACATTGTCTTGTAACGCACACTCAATTACAGGTAACCACAGCTTACACATTATCGAGTACACATGCTCTAAATACATATTTTAATTAAAATTAGGAATACATAGGTAGGTACAATTAAACAATCATGCTACTATTAAAGATTAAAATATTCAAATTTCATTACATATTGAATTTGGAATTTGGCATATTTTTATGATTCATATTCACTTAAATATAAATACATATACTTATAAAGGTAAAATTGAGCATACGCGACGTGACTCATAATAAATTATTACATAATTTTTGTCAACTGCCTACAATACACTACTATTGTTCTTGAAACCACATTTATTTTATGCAAACAAACAATAACGACAGAAGTTGGGAAAGGGGACATATTCAGCCATACTCCGACATATTCACGCCTCGCTCCGGATGCGGTATTCCATAATTGTTGCACTCAATCAACTGAAATTAGGTTTCTTTCATGCGTACCTTAATGTCATATACTTGCGGTTCCTTACCGCAAACAAAAAATATTTAAACACAAGACATTCAATGAAAATAATTCGGTATAATAAAACTTAATTTTATACTATCGTGGACTAATTTATCTCTATATTTGACAATATCTATGAACGATTTCTGGTAATTAAAATTTTACGCGTTTATCTAATGTGGGTAACGAATTCAAAGCTGGAAGTCGACACGGAATATTCCATTAATTATTCAGCTCTACATAAACTACATTACATGTGGGAAAACCAATAATTCCCACGTCTATGAACTATTATGAATGTATAATATCCTGTATACCCGTTCAACAACAATGTTCTATAATGACTATTGAAACTAATAATCTATTCGCGCGATGATCTAACTGATATTTACATACTCAGTAATTGTGTTAAAAGTTCTCGCATTTGTCTGTATACATACATTCAATTGGGTATTTTGTTAAACTTATCCGAGGGCATCGCGGCCCGACGTTTATTAATGAATTATGTAAATGCGAGAGACCGACGGTCCGCCGACGATTCTACCAACTTTATTACTCGCGAAATGCGCCATTAATATAGATCGTTACCTCGCTCTCTGCAGACCCCTTTAATTGTTAGCTTGCTTTACCTTCGTTAGGTATTAATAAGTTAAGACGTTACGTCATATACTTTTTATGATCATATTTTAGAATCTACATAAATAGCTGATCAGAATTCTAACACATTCGCAAACATTGTATCTTCAGGTAATTGCAGCTTACTGCTTCAAGCTACATATTACAAGACATTAGCAAGTTGTACCTAATTATGAGCTGAAAGGTCACAAGAAACATTGAAGGTTAAATACCCTGTAAAGTACACTGTAAAACAAGCTTTATTTCCATCCACTCAGAGTTGATAGATGGTCAATGTAATGGAAAAGCAAGTTCCGTAGTTACTCACCTACCTAATTTTCATAACTCAATCAACATCATAGCCCACGATGTTCGGGCCAAAGATTTCTTGTAGCTGAAATGATTTTTCCGTTCAGATTTATATGACTCTACACATTAGGTACCAAGAAAAGTGAATAATTGAAGCATAATTTTCGAATAGGGAGGAAGCACTACGTTATTTTTTCTTTATTGTAATGAAACGGGTTAATAAAACACACCATAGTGTTGGCTGTTAGGCACACTTATCAGCTGAAATGGTCAAAAACTAACAGACGTATAAAAATATTCAGGAGGTAAAAAAAAAACGATTAGGTAGTATTGAAAGTGCATGTGACGCAATTGATGGTCGCGATCGATTGTTATCCATGATGGATGCGGCTCATTACTCGAGCGCTCTGGGTGGCACGACCGTCGCCCGCGCCTAACGACGCGCGACTCCTCTCATTGTCAAACCTGACCACTGATCCCATCGATATGACACTACCATTCCAAACACACCTCAATACCATTTATTTATGACCAGTGCTTAACTCGCGTCTTGCGACCTACTTTAATACTGCCTTCACGTTTTATTGACTACTCGTACCTCGTCGTTAGATAATATAACACTTACCTCAACATCGGTATGACATCGTGTTTTATGACTGCTATTAATTCATTCTTTCACTCCTGGATTTTATTGCTCGCATTCCACGAATTCCCATCAGCAATAAAGAATCGTTTTTTTTTTTCTAATCTACCGTAGCTCTACGACGATGTGACGTTATATCGCATTATGGCTGACAGGCAAATTGTTAGTTGACGGTTATGTAATCTGACAGGTCCCTGACTACTTGTTTAGGCATCCAAATTACAAAAGTGCCGTTTAAATTTTATAAAAAATATAATAAGAAAGACTACATCATAAATAAACGATGTTGAGATGCTATCGGTTCCTGGCCGGCAGGAAGCGCTTCGGCCCATTTAGGGGTGCATTAAAATCGAATACATCATATTTGTTTGATTTCCTAGTTCACGTTTCACCCTGTAATTATACAAGTCACCGTCCGTGGCCGGATCTGTGGTGGTTTTTGTTAAGATGCATTAATCATCTTTTTTTATTGCGAGCATGTGTTTTGGTCTCGTAAAACACTTTCGGGGATTATAAGCTTTTTGTATTCGTAATGTCTAATTTAGTTTTCGGTCGGTCCTTATGAGGTCATTAGTGCGGTGAGGTCCGTTTCGTCATCCCCTTCGGAAATTTATGGTTGAAAGTTGAGTTTTAAAGTTGTTTTAATTTGTCGCAATATTAATAAAATTTCAGAAACATTTTCAACTTTATCACATAAGTTATTCTCGATGTTGGCAGTTAATTATAATGAGTGTGTTTTGTGTGATTGTCAGACGCATGTTCCCGACGGTGCGCGTATCGTTCGCGGGGTGCCGCGCAGACGCGCGCTACGCCGTGCTGCTGGACGTGGTGCCCGTGGACGGCAAGCGCTACCGCTACGCGTACCACCGCTCCTCCTGGCTGGTGGCCGGCAAGGCGGACCCGCCCGCGCCCGCGCGCCTCTACCCGCACCCCGACTCGCCCTTCTCCGGCGACCAGCTGCGCAAGCAGGTCGTCTCCTTCGAGAAGGTCAAGCTCACCAACAACGAGATGGACAAGAACGGACAGGTGAGCCTATCATACAGATGCCACGAAATAATTATTATGTCAAAACCTTTTTGTTAATCATAACGATAGACAAATAGAGACGCGGCTCTATTAGAAATCAGTGATTGATGATGTGTGTGACATGTGGTACTCGCTTCTGATCATAATTTGATTCAATAGGTTGTTAGAGTCGTAATTTATAAGCAACAAAGTGAAACGTATCGGTTTCGTTTCGAGGGAGAGTGGCGCGAAGGTTGTTGCAGCGCTAAGAACAAGGTGATAAAGCGGCCGAGCCTGAATGAGCTATAAAGTGTTGACGTAAAACGGTTGATTTACGTGCGCCCCGGGTGTCGCCGGCGGCTAACGAGCGCCTGCGACCAGCCAGTGTGTGGACCGACCATCTAAATGTTCCACAAGTGAAATACATTCATGTAATTCTAATTACACAAATCGTGTCTTCGACACTACAATTTTAACTGTATAGCTTGAGTGGCTTGAGAAGCTCGGTTCTGCTCCAGAAAGTAGCTAATGGCTGTAAGTGTTATTACTTGACGGCGGCTACGGGTTAGCCGAGTGCGTGCGCCACTGCAAATCGAGGTTTATAAATTATCCGTCAACTTTTAATTATACACTGGCCACCTTTGCAATTCAATGTAAAGATGGCTTTTACGATATGTTCGCTTGGATTGTACGAGTGTTTAAATAATTTGGAAGGATTTAATTAAACACACAATCAGAATGATTGATGTCACTGATTCATTCATAAAACTATTGCAGAAATTGTAACGAAAAGGATATAATAAAGAAAAGAGGAATGAACAGAACATTCAATAACCTGTAAACGCTTCCTGGATTTCACACATCCTCTGGGATGACGTCGTGACACGTGGACCACTTCCTCATGCTTGTGGCAATTTGTAGAATTACTGGTAAAATGGTTGTGTCGGCGACACCTCGGGCGTCGGGGGACGTCGGGGAGAGTGTAATGAGTGCGTTGCTGGCAACAAATTAGTCGCACATGTCGCGGCGCGTCAGCCGGCACCTCACGGCTACTTACCTCCGCGGCGCAGGTGCACACCCGCGCAGGCAAATGTCACGACTACACACCACCGGCCTACCCAGACCCACACACAAACCTGCCACACTGCAGGCCGGAGATCTCGTCCACTGGACGTAATATTTACTTAACATAGGTTAGTCAGGAATATGACAGTTATGAAGAGTGCGATAGCACTGCGATAGTATCGCGATTGTAAATTGATTTTCAACTGATGAGAGTGAACTTTAAATTAGTTGTTTGTTATTGTCATAGTTTTATCGTTTTATGTAGATCGTGTTATGAATAAATTATAACTTAGACTTGTTAGGTATTTATGTCTTGTAAGTAATTGTATAAACAAGCAGGTGTCCAATAACTTTATATTTAATTTTATTGCTACGCTACAAATTTTAATTAAGTAATTGTTTAATGAGGCTAACTAGAGATGGTTTTCTTCGTTTTGCCTACAGACAACTTATGACGTGTTGGATGCACGCTATGCCGTCTTTTTCTGGAAAACTAAGCACTTCTAAGTAGTGGTACTTCGTAGAATAAATAAAAATAAGCTTTTTGCTTGGCTAAGTCATTACGAAACTTGAGTAAATAAAGCGGTGTTGCGGGAAATTACTTGCCAAAGAGCTCAATAGTTTTTCACCGAACTGAAATGCTGGTCAGGCCTAGTTTAGCGCATTTTTCCATCTTAAACAATACTACTATGTAATTGAACAATGCTAGGTTACGTTACGCACTCAAGTTTAGTTGGAGGGCGCTGGATCGGAACCGATGGGCGTGGCATTATGATGGATGGCCCGGCTCTCACCAAAACACACCTAATTGGCTTTCCCATAGTAGACCGATGGCTATCGGGCTCCTATCGTGGACTTATTTAATTAAATAACTTATTTTAATATACATAATGCGTTCAAGCAGGCGAAGTCGGGAGTTCAAGGTTGTGTAAAAAATTGTTTGGGGTTTTATAATACTGGATGCATTGGTACTTTTATTATTAGCATTTTTTACTGCACTGCTGACAATTATGTCATAAACAGTAGGACATATTTATAAAATAACCTTATTTAAAAGATCAACTTGAAAAATAGTATTGCCATTGACTAGCTTCTTTTAATTGTATTGCGACGAAGCTAAAATATAAAGTAATTTGAATAATTTTCGCATCAATAACAAAAAAAATGCTCAAAATAGCACTTCCCTGGTACTAAAAATTAACATTCAAATAATTCCATCAACAATGAAAAATAAAGTGTAAGAATAATTTACCGAAGCGGTAGATTTAACTAATTACGCAATGTTTTATATTTTAAATGAATTATGAAGTTACTTGCAATATAAAATGACTAACTCACTATAAATATTAATAGACTCAAGCAACCGGCATTACACGAAACTCAAGTTTTCCCTCAATAAATCTAAGCTTATATTATTCCGCTCCAAGAAACAGCTAAATACACGAAAATATTTATAAATAAAACTTCTAATTAGCAATATATTATCAGAAACGGAACTGGAATTGCTGAGTCGTTAACATCGGTAACAATGTATAGGCCACGCAACTCGACACGGCGGTTCGTGTCCACCCGCCTAATTGTGGAACAAAAACTCCATGGAACCGACGAATTAATCATCAGCGAGCCACTTAACTGCCTGTACTCGAAATAATAAAATAAATGCTGCATTCACGACGCTTGTAACTGTAACCCTGAAATGCTGAGTTGTGTCCAGTCGCGTGCTACGCAGAGTGGCTTGTCGTTTTTGTTTTCTCTACGGACCTCTCTGCCATGAAAAATGTGCGTTCTTTTACACCTTTTTGTAGACAAAGGTAATGTTACGTTTACTGTGCGTAATGTGTAAATAAGGGCACAATACTATCTGATCTTTTTAACATAGCTTTCCTAATTATAACAGTCTAACTGCTAAATTCCACACAACCTTAAAAGCACGACTTTCAAGTTAATTTCGACATCCGTTCATAATGTAGAAGAGACCTTTGTGAATGTTTGTAGGGTTTATTTAAAAGCTTGGTATAATCGTGTGTCGGAATGAGGTCAGATTATTAGAATTCATGAGAACGGTCACACGAAAGCGTGGTGACTGTGGCGAGTAGCGATGACGGATCGCGATTGTACGAGCTCGCTCCGGCCCGGCCCCGAGCCGATATGCCCCCGGTCACAAAGACCTCCCAACGACACTGTGGCGTGTTAAATCCGTAAATCTTGATGTAATATATTTTACTTTCTCATAGTTGTGTGTATTTATCTCGGTATGAATGAGCAGCTTTATTTTATTTTCTAAGGTTTTGTATAAATACTCGACTCCTCGTATCTCAGTGTTATTATTTTTAGATAACAGTTATTGTAGGTAAGCAGCAGAGTGAAAAAACAAAGCGACCATATTTTAGAGCAGTGTTTCTCAACCTTTTTCATGACACGACCCCCTTAGTATGAAAAAATATTTGGCGACCCCCTTCGCTTTTTTTTCTTGTATTAAAAGTTACAAATATATCTATACAATTTTTTTTATATAAAAATGTTTTTAAAACACTTTTTGTTTTAATTTGGAATTCGATTTAATTCTCAAATTCTCAATGTAGCAAAAACGGATTCACGATGAGTGAAATTAGTTAAAGACTAACAAGCTAAACCTCAATAAGATGGATGAACACTAATATTTTTTTATTTTGTTAATTTGTATGAACATACAAATGTTTATATCCTCTATTTAACATTTTCTTATTAAATCTATTTTTCTTGGCATTATTATTTTGTTTATTGAGGTAGTTTTCGCGACCTCTTGCGACCCCCTTATAAAGGTTTCGCGACCCCCCAGGGGGTCGCGACCCCCCAGGGGGTCGCGACCCCCAGTTTGAGAAACACTGTTTTAGAGTGTCTCGGCTCTTTTATTTTGCGTAGACCCCGCGTAGGCACCACGTAGACCCCGCGTTGACAACTCTTAGCTGCCACGAATACGCCACATTTTAATCAATAAATTACAATTAGGCAATCAAAATGATCTACATTAATGTGTAATAAATATTTTCAAAACAATTTATTATCAGGTAGCACTTCTGTAACAGTTATAAACTCGTACGTAACTAAAACAAAAGAAACATGCAAATATTTTCATTTGTAGGCGATAAAAAGAATTTATGACTTGATAGAATGATTTACTATTACGAAATGGTAACAATAGCTAGAGGTGTTGGGTATTATTATTGATAATAATAATTAAAAGCGTGTAGTAAACAACGAGTAGCTACGCATTACCTTCATGTTGTAAATAAAAGTGCATCTACGGGGGTTTCAGTAGGTAGGTACCTAAAGCTTGGGGCTATAAAATATATCAATTGTCGACTATGAAGATTTATTACATAATCTATATCTATACTAATATTATAAAGAGGTAACATTTGTTTGTAAGTTTGTATGTAGGGGGTAATCTCCGGAAGTAATGAACCGATTTCAAAAATTCTTTCACCATTAGAAAGCTACATTCACCCTGAGTAACATAGGCTATATTTTATCCCCGTACTCCCACGGGAACGGGAACTACGCGGGTGAAACCGCGTGACGTCTGCTAGTATAATATAAACATGTTTACCTTATCTAGTTCGTTATTTAAAACTGTTTACATTTGCGGGAAAGTAAACAGCTGATACTGGTAACTACACTTTTTTAATCTTTCCAAAATCATGAAGAAAATTAATAATGTTTTTAAAAATATTATGTTTTGTGTATAATAATGATTAGAATTCAAGGTTAATAGTAGGAAACGAAGGTAAAATTAATGAATTTATGTAAATTGCTGGTTCAGTTCGTGGTCCACACTGAACACGAGTGGTGATGATTAATGAATTGCTTTTTGGACGTTTACTTTAATAATGAGATTATTTTATGCTTCACAATTTTTAGAAAATATACATATGGCTGTTATTAATTAAGAACACTCTGAAATAGTTTACCTACCGAAAAAATACAGCAGAATATTCTGTTTTTAGGGTTCCGTACCCAAAGGGTAAAAACGGGACCCTATTACTAAGACCCCACTATCCGTCTGTCTGTCACCGGGCTGTATCTCATGAACCGTGATAGTTAGACAGTTGAAATTTTCACAGATGATGTATTTTGATTGCCGCTATAACAAAAAATACTAAAAACAGAATAAAATAAATATTTAAAGGGAGCTCCCATAAAACAAACGTTTTTTTAGCCGTTTTTTGCTCGATATTAATAACGGCAACAGGTGGACGCTTGAAATATTCACAGAATATTTAGTTGTAAATTAACTTTAAAAATAAATGTTTAAACTAGAATAAAATAAATATTTAAGGGGGGCTGCATACAACAAACGTGATTTTTTGCCGTTTTTTCTAATGTTTTATAGATAATGGTACGGAACTCTTCGAGCGCGAGTCCGACTCGCACTTGGCCGGTTTTTTCCTATTGATTTATATGACCAGTTCGCAAGGAAATGGTCATCACCCGTGAATTTAGTATATAGAATGAACTATTTATTTTGCTGATAAAATCTTTATTGCATAGATAACGAATTAACAATGTAGGTATTCGCCATAAATTAAAAGCATTAAATTGCATGCAAAATTCACGATTAAATTCACGAATAAAAGAACTTTGTTTAAGTTATAAAACTCTACAAAATTACTGTTGATTGCATAAACAGATCTCTGATAACATTTCCGTAATTTATTTATGTGGTAATGAAACATTAAATGTCAAAGTGGCGAGGGTATTTTATGACAAACTAATGTTGTATCAGTTGACATTGTGAGCGCCCGCGGTGCTGTCAACCGCAGGCGAAGCGGGTGCTTCGATCACCAAGAGCTTACGGAGTCGGGCTCAGTGCACAGTTGCACAGTTCCCAGTTACACAGTTTGCACAGTCCCCAACCCGCCCAGCCCCAGGCTTGCAAACCCTATTCACGTAATCACTACAATTTATTCCATTAACTCGGAATTATGTCGTTAGGCCTTATTTATTCTATGCAATGTTCGACTCAAGTAGGTCAAGCAATTATAATGCACTTAAGATGTACCTATGCAATGCGGTGTTTATCTCCTCTATTATACGCTTTTTCATGTAAAACGTGATTACGAATGTGCAACGACAGCAGAGCTTTGTTTCACTTTTCAGCCAGAGAGTGGACAGTGAGACGATAATGGCGGTCATTTAGCCAAAAAGCCGCCATTAACAGGGTTGTCGGTTGTCGCAGCACTTTGTATAGCCAGGGCTGCTACACACACACGCGCCCGTATCGCACCGATATCCGCGAAATACTTTCATTAATAATCCTCGTTTAATTTATAGCGGCGTCCGAGCCGTTGTATGAATATACAAGCCAATAAAATTTAATAAAACGCTCACCACGCCAGCCGACTGCTCGTCTTAATGAACAACGACAAACATCAATTCTCGACGATCATTTGCGTTTTTTAATTACTGTTGATATTTTCACGTCGTTAACGTATTTTGAAATAAGGCGATTATAAAACAAACAAGCTAGACAGGTGAGTCGAGGAGGCAGTGAATATGAGTTTAGGTGTAATATAAATTAATAAGTTATTCGGCGTCGGCGGAACTCCTGCGGCGAGCCGCGCGCTCGTGCGCCGTGTACCTTACACCGGTAATTATTATACACCTTGGGCCCACTAACCGTCTCCGCACCCGCACTCACTCGTTAAACAGTGCGACTAATTTTACTATAACTATTATTAATATTTTAATCTACTCTCATCTACATACAAGTGGTATTTCGTAATGTTCCTAATTAAACACATCATAATTATGCATAAGCTGTAAACTGAGTATTGCTACGCAGGTTATACGAACCTAGCTGTATATAACTGGTATGAAAACTTAGAAATACCAGCGCCCTTCCAATGTAATAAATATATCAAAACTCTTATCATCTTATGACATCTAACGGCATGGACAGGCAATACAATTGTACTCATAAAACTTTCATAACGTAAGTGACACTGACATAACTATCAATTGTATAGATAAAACTTATAAATCAACTGCATTAAAAAACACCATGTATTTGTCATAGTATGTATGAAGACAGCGTTGTGCTCTAGTTGATGGTCATCGTGAATTTCGACAGTTAATTATTTCGACACAGTCCCACTTTCGAATAACAATAGTTCGACTACTCATTGCTTCGACACAACATACTAATGTTAGTTAACCGAAATAACGTGAAAGGGCCTTTGCTAGACTTAGATTCATCTGCCTAGCCTTTTCCCAACTATGTTGGGGTCGGCTTTCAGTCTAACCGGATGTAGCTGAATACCAGTATTTTACATGGAGCGACTGTCTATCTGACTTCCACAAACCCAGTTAGTACTGGGTAATACGATACCCCTTGGTAAGATTGGTTGTCAGACTTTTTGGGCCACTGACTACCTGTAACGACTGTCAAAGATCTACTAATGACAGTCGGGACCAACTGCTTAACGTGCTTTCCGAGGCACGGACGAAACTCGGTATGTAATGAGTGGTCACCCATCCACAGAACAAGATCGACCTGAGCGGCTGTTATTATTTAGCCACGAGCTCCTCATATATAATAGGCCTAAGTTTTATTGCTTATAGAACGAAGTTCAAAATAAATCAACCTAGGTATTTATTTCAGTAGCCACAGACCAGTAACAAGCTTTATCAAGTATGTCATTAGCATGACGCAGATCAAGTAAAAATAATATAAAAAGGAAACGGCACTAAAAATACCCAAGATAGGTAATTTGATGAAATATCTTTTAACAAGACGAAACTACATGGTAGTAGCTTTTGATATCTCTTCATAATTATCCTCAGCTTATGAAAATACAGCGGAGTAAGTTGATTGCATCCAATTACGGGCGAAGTGGCAGCTTTCATTGTTTCTGCTCACATGCAATTAGCGGGAGGAATCGGCCGAGCTTGGGGTTTCATCGCTCCCGTTTAGTATGGGAACGAAAAAACGTTTTAGCCGCAACTTAATCGGGGAATCGACGTTTACTTAGTAGAAGAGAGAAATGAGAGAATTGTGTGTAATGACACAACGTGCAGCTAACACCAGCTATGGAAAATGATACTCTACGTCTACGTCGTAAAACCTGAAATAAAATTTAAAGTTGCGGGAATTTTAAGTTAATTTTAATGTTAGACTTTACCCGTTACGTAGATACGTATAAGTTGACCATCATTAAGGCTATACAAAGTTAAATCAAATATGGTTAACGGTTGTTAAATATACTTTGTGGTGATGTTAACAGAGAGTATCGTGAATTACTTTATGTCATAATAAGGGCAATTGGAATAAACAGTGGGTGTAGGCGAGACGGCGGAAGTGGTCGCAGTCGCCGCTGCGTTTCAAACTACCCACCACATATTTGCACTCAGTTTATTTGTACCGAACGACCAAATTATAAGCTATAAAACCGTTTCTTACAATACAATCACTTGTTTTAGCTCAGACTTTTACGTAAACGAAATTTAACTCAGGTTATTGTGACATTAAAATAAGTAATAAAAATGTTGTGAGCCCACAAAGATTTACAACGAATGTACTTTTACAACTAATACATTTTATGTTATAATTAATAAATAATTTTCTGTTTTACACTGACATTTTAATGTTAGCATGCGTTTCGTAAATTTTAAGCCTATTACTTAAATGATAGGATGGTACAGTTATGTTAAGATGTAACACGCTTAGAATGTTAAAGTTAGAGTCACTTACAGCTTTTGAGCATGAGCACACAAAAACATTTGTATGTATATTTATCTAAAAATAAAAGTTTTTGACATCAAGTGTTTCTAAAACTCGTTCCAAGAAGGAAAATATGTTTTTTGTTGAATAATTAGACAAAGTAGTTTGATTTGAGCTTTTCAATACAATCGAAGTGAATTTATTTATTTATT
The DNA here is from genome assembly GCA_905147715.2 of Xestia xanthographa. Classification (NCBI taxonomy): domain Eukaryota; kingdom Metazoa; phylum Arthropoda; class Insecta; order Lepidoptera; family Noctuidae; genus Xestia; species Xestia xanthographa. Next base: position 10,843,010 of record LR990655.1, read on the forward strand.
CATTCATCAAACAATTTTTCATTACTCATACTCTGAAAGTAGGTCTGAAGTTGCCTGAGGAGCGGGTTGAAAGTAATACTTTTCAGCCCTAGGGAGAATCGTTTTCAACTGACAGCTGTCAAATTATTAAAAAAAAATGGTTATTTTTCTATTGAACCATGTTCCAACTTTCTATACAGCCACGATGTAACATTGAAATAACATAAAGATAAGTATTAATTAAAGAATATATATATTTTAAATATCTTTATTATAATTAAGTTTCAACTATTTCTTTAAAATGACATAGATTTGGGAAAAATATTTACCATTCTTCGATGATGAAAATGAAAAATAGGTATTGGCTGAATAGCTGGCCGGCCACAGAAAAAAAAAGCAAAATAGGTGGGAAAGCGGCAATAGGGTAGATGACACCATAAAACAATAATTCTAAGACACCTTTCTCTAAAAAAACACTTTATTTTGGGCCTGAAAACCCGATTTATTTTCAACTAATTGCCAAATTCGATTTTTAGTTTGAAATCAATTATATAGTCGAGTCATTGAGTTGAATAAACAGTGACGGTAGGCTATATTGCCATACAAAGTCTATTAGAGAACCGCGTTTTGACAGCTCTTAAAAAGTATCTCAATTGATTGGTGTGTCATCTACCCCATTCGAATTCCGATCTTCATTAGTTTTTTTGAGTTCTATTTTTTTTTTTTACTTTCCTTGTATTCGTAATGAAAAGCACAGTGTTTACCTCGGGTTAAAGACTTATTTAGTCCCTCGAACTATTAGCGCCCTCGCTTCGCTCGGGCACCAAACCCCGTCTCGGGACTAAATAAGTTACTTTCACCCCTAGGGTAACAATGTACTATACATTGTGTTCGAATTTTACAAAATAATTACATTTCGAATATGTGTATACGTATATGTCTCGAATATTTGTGTTAACAAAGTGTTGCCATTCGTAAAACTGTGTAACTTACTAAATTCATACAGTTCAAATTAGCCTCAACTTAATTGAATTGCTACAACTTTTCGAACCATTAATTATAAATAGGTAATACCTAAGCCTAAATCGACTTTAGTTGCTGACTGTATTGAAAAGCAGCAGTGAATTAAAGAACTTTGATTTTCACAAAATATTGTAATACAAAACAACTGATACAAGTTTCTTATTAAACAACCTTTACCTGGTCATGTAAAAGCATAGTTTTATTGTGACGTGCTCATTTACGGACAGCATTTTGATTTATTTCACGTTTGAATGTGTGCGTGTGTGTGTGCGTTTACGAGCCAGTCTGTTGTCACCTTCCTTGTCTGCCCGCGAACACTAAACAACAAACTTTATGTTCGCGGGGAAAACGGTTTGTCTTGTAATTTAGCAACTTAAGCCTAATATATAAATCACTCCGTTCCTTGCAATTATTACCAATAAAATATGACTCTAGGCAACATGTATTTACGCTGCAAAACTTATGTTTTTATACTTACAATGAATTATTGCTTATTACGGCCGTCGAGAAGAACTTTAAGTTTCCAAGATTGAAAGTTGTTAGACGATTGCGCATTGTTTTCTAACTTATATGTACTCGTTTTCTATTACGACTGAGTTTATGACCTTTTTGATAAATTTGTTGAAATTGCCTTTGGAAGGTAGATATGATTTGATGGCAGCCTTGTGATGGAATGTTGTCCAGAGCGAGGGACAGGTTGTCCCACGTATTGTATGCAAATACGGTCGGCGCCACCGTGAGGAGCTGCGCTCATTTGGCAGAGTTATGGGCGTCACATGGCGCGGTGACACTGCGTCACTGATACGCTCGCCGTATTAATCACGGCTGTAACGATAGCTCTAAGAAGCCCTGAGCCCACGACGCAACGCGAGAGAAGCGCCTCGCGGGGGGCGCGCACACCGACATAACATTTCTCACTTCAATTTGTAGTCTTATTTGTTTTTCTGTTTCCATCGTCTCACTTCATTTCAATCGGAGGTCGTTTTTTAATATAACTTTTATACTTTTTTCATTCCGAGGTGACGTTTATCGTGACTCCCCGGGTGACGGCGACGCGTCGCGCCTCTCTAGTTAAATGACGATTTAAAAGTTTTTCATTGGACTCCCGATGTCTGTCTCTTTACGAGCGAGTATTTTATTTGGAGATATTTTACTGCCACCGATGTTATGATGAACGTTTACGTACCTCTGAGTTATTTTAATGTTCCATATGAATTTGTGAACTTGAGACGCTACGGCCAATAAAAGATGAAATTGATTAAGGTATAAAGTTTAAACATTATTGTAGGTATTTGTTTGATTTTGTGTACGTGTAATAAAATGTGTGTATGACTGTAATAAAATGTAAGCTTTTCTTATTATAACTACAATACTATATCAGTACCAGCCTACCAGGTATGCAACATATAAAGCAATTGAAATAAATCAATATCAATTTATTTAAAATCTATGTAACTTTCGAACACACAAATCTCTTAAAAATACATATTGATGAAAAGTAACAGTTTAGTCTCAGGTGTGAATTTGTTAATTAAGTATAGGTACTATGTCATTAGTTATGATTACCCATTCATTTGTCAAAAAAGCATATTTAGCAGTCTCTTGCCTCATCCTTATTAATTTCTATCTAATACATATTTATATTTTGATACAGTAATGTACAGTCAAGCACAAAACTAGAACAAGAAAATACAAATTATAAAGTCTAAAATACAAAAACATCAAAAAATTAAAATGCAAAACAAATAATTCGATTATTGACAAGTCCAAAAACTGAAAATATAAGAAAACATCTGAAAATCGGTTTGCAAATAATAAGAAAGTATTTATGAGTGTGGTGTCGTCGTTAATAAAACGGGTGGGATTGCTCTGCGAACACTAACTAATGCAAATGCAAAGAAATCCGCTACTTTAGAGGTTCGTTACTCACGGCTTACCACCGCTGTTGACTTAACCTCGACGACACACGGACAGTCGCGGCCTAAGCTCCTTCTTATTGGAATATCTTTATCAATTTTATGCTATTAGTATTTTTTTTAATAGTCATTTTATATTTTATTTAATGTACCTATTGGCGACAGGGTGTTTCAGTTTAGCATTATTTGTGAACAAAGAGAAAAAGTAACATTTAACAAGTATAAGAAAACACTTAGGTATCAGTTTCTAGTTACTTGTTGTACAGAACATTGCTTTTCTATAAATATCCTTCTTTCATTCATATCTTTTAAATATTAAATAAAAACCCATAAAATCTATCCTTAGAGTTGAGTGCGCGAGTGTGGCCGCCCACGGCCCAACCCGATTCAATCTGTTGACATCTCATATTGAGTGAACACGTGCTGTTTGTTTTAAATAAATTCATTATTTAACCGTTGCTATGGACAGAGGCCATTTAAACCGTACTTTATGTTCTAATACATACTTAATGAGTACCTTTATGTATCAATAGATAAATGCCACATTGTTATAATGATTTTTATTACTTTATCCGTCCAGCAATGCAGTTAATTAACCAAGTAAGTTATGAAAAACTCAAAGGCGTTTAATTAGTTTTTATTAATTTGAATTACTTTGTTTGACATCCTTATTTATCAATCAGGAATTATTGATTCATAAATGCAGGTGCTCGTTAGGTAGCGGTTTTATTGCATATATCAATTTAAATAGCTGCTCTCGTACTACTGTAGTTTCCCGTCTCATGTTACTGTATATTGGCAATTAATAAAACAATATTTAGCATTTTGTGTCACACATAAATATTTTTGATGTTCGTAACGGTAGCGGGTTATGGCGTCGGATTTATTTAGACAGAGTCGTTATAGGCCGTGTCACGAGTGCTCGGAGTAAGGTACAAATGGGCCAATTTGTCGGCGCTCCGGTGCGGAGGCGAAAATCCGCCGTAATCCGCGGGCTCGCGCGCTAATCGAAATATCGACGCAGCCGCTTATTGACGAGTCGGCGCCCGTTCGACCCGACACCGTCGACCCGCGCACTAACAATCAACCTAAACACATCTGAATGAAAACATAATTAATTCGTACTGTTATAATGTCGTTATTTTCATCAAATTACGGCTTAAATAACTTTCGTTACTTTCAATATAAATTACATAAAGTCAAACAATTTTATGTTAAATTAGAAAAATACAAATTAAACCTATTGCTAGCATTTAATGAATTCACAATTAATTTGAACGTTAGACATCGTAATTGGATATTTTCATTTACTTTATGGAACTCGTGACATTACCAATTTGTTCATGCATTTAATATTTAAAAAAATACTGTTGATGGCGTTGGTATGATATTTCCATATTAGTTAAACAAATATTGTTCTTCGTTCTTTTGATGCTACAGACACATGCGACGCGGCCGGCGGTCCGCAGCCATCTGTCCCCCACCGTCGGCCATGTTCCGCTCCTCCCCACGACCCTCCCAACGCCTCCCACCGCAATTACAGCCATCCGGCGCTTTCAACGCCGCCGCAAACGTCATCTTATTCCTTACATGTTAAAGATTAATTTCGTATGATGGGTAATTTCGGGGGAGCTAGGGTGGGTTGTCCCGCACCACGGCGGCATCCCTTCAGATCGGCTCATGTCGTCGCCTACGCAGTACGTGATACTATCGAGTTGTATAATTATTGTAATGCCTTCGTATCGGCAGCTCTCGTTTTATTGAATGCGTAATTGTTAGGTACCTATTGATATCTGCGTATTGAGATGGTAGGTATCCAAAAGTAGGAATTTCTTACAGGTGCTTCCTCATTCAAATGGTCATTTTATCCCATGTTGGTGTACAATTTTGCATACTGACATGATTGTTGTGTCTGTGGTAAATACATTAGGCATTTAATTTTTGTTTTCCTTTCTTATTCTTCTAATATCTTAGGTAGCAATTAATTAGATTTTTTGCAATATTTTAGAAGTTAAATTAAAACATCCAGTAAAATCAATTCGTAGGGTAACAAACCTTGATAATGACAATTTTATTCTGTTCTTGTAGATAGGTTACAATTTGAAATCATAACAACGCTACGTAAGCGCTACGACTACAATACGTAAGCGCTACGACGACGTTACGTAGGCGCTACGGCGATAGTGCGTAGCGCTACGAAAACGCTACGTACCTACGTACCTACCACCTACGTACTACGTAGGAACTAGTTCCTAGTCCTTACTATGACAAACCTGAAAAGACGCTACTTATTTAAATGTTTTAGTCCAGTTCATCCAATTCTGTAATCATCTTATATTCCTCTAGTCGATGCTACAATGAAATTCAATTACACCTAACCTATCGTGACAACTTACTCTACAATGCAGCTAAAATATTTTATTAAAAACTAAACTGATCAACATGGAAATACCTAGTCCATGTTTAAAAATCGCCCAAAATTCAACATATCCTCAAATCGGTTTTCAATTTTAAATCAAGTGTTAATAAAGTGTTAGTCCCATCATGCACAGATCCCAGTAATTATAACAGAAAGTGAATCTTCCCGTGATCCGGGGTGAGGGCGGGGCGGCCATTCATTAAGCGCAGGTGAGGGTATTAGAGGTGCTGTAATGATGGCCACCACGCCCAGGATCATCACACCTTCTATTGGCTATTCGATTAGGGTTTGTTGTTTCGCTGAGAGATGACAGATGTCAAAATCAGCTTGGGATGGCTTTGAATGATGCTGTGGCATTGACTTGCAATTAAGAAATTTTAGATAGATGCTAGACGGGACAAAGCTAACAATATTGTAATCTACTTGTTAAAACCAACTGGTTAGTATCCGTATAAGAGTATCGTGTCAAGACTTGCCGAACATTTTAGCTTTAAAAACCGTAGCTAACACATGGGACCCATCACAGTTTTTCTTTGACATTTTATTCTGATTGTATAATGCTTACCACCTTAAATCTTCTTGATTTCAAACACAGATTCAAGAAAGAATGGACTTATTATGTTATTACTTAGATATACGTTTTTGTAATGGAAAATCCGATGAAGTCATACATAATAGAAACTCAAACCATTAAACCACCACTCATACATACATTTAGCTAATACAGTAATTATACGAACCATAAAGAAAGAACAGTCATGTTAATAATCTAACAACGAAAATGAATCGGCGCCTTTGCCTTCACAATTAACACGATGCCGCAATAAAAATAACTAGCCAGTGAAATTAATTAATTTAGAGGCTTTAATTATCTCATCAGGGCAGTAAAACTATGGGCAGTTTGCGTCGGGCTGGCTTATCGACTCGTCACATCGGCCGAGACATCGCCCTATTCATTATCTACGGACCACGTTGCGTTATGAGAAATCACCGACATTGTTATTAGTGGATAGATAACGTGATGTTTACTAATTAGTGTTGGAGTGATTTCGTGTGTGAGTCGAGTAAAGTATGGCTGATGTTGCATTGTTGAAAGTAGTGGATTGTTTTATTGGCAGCAGCGTAAAGTAATGGTATTCAACTGGGTTAGACTAGAAGGCTCGACAGATGGAAATGAAGTATCGTTTCTCCGCAAAATCGTGTCTAGTTTGCTGGGTTTAGATCACGTTTAGATTCTCTACAATATCGAAATTTATGACCACTATTTCACATCAAAATTAATTGTTCTCTACGAGCGTAAAATTAAATCCAAAAACTAGTTATTTCAATTATCTATGTAGTTACACGCTTGTCGTCTAGTCAATTTAGCAACTAGCTCCGTCTAGGGCTGAGTTAGTTTATCAGAATATATCTAGCTAATCAATTAACGTACTATGGACATTAATTGGTGTACTTCAGCCCTACCTTCTGACTTGCTTTAGACTGCTTTGAAAAGCATAACACTAACAACAAAACAGAAAGAATACCGACATCTTCACAAACTGAGGCTTATGTCATGGATACTGTGGAACTGCAGCTTAATTGCGTAACTCACCAACAATGACAATGGTTTTCATTTCGTCAATTTTAAAATATCCATTGCAGTTTTTTCGTTGTCGACCAGACGAATTTTTTAAACATATCAATTAATCAATATACAGGGTGTTAACAGACTCTTCGCGAAGCCGTAAACCAAGCATTCTGTCCTACATCAAACTAAGTAACCTATGCAAAAAAATTTGCTGGGAAATGACTTATTTTTTGGGGTGAAAAATCACTTTTTCGGTAGGACTCAATGTAACGCATTTAAAACATTGTGCTGATGGATAGATTAAATAGTAGGTACAGGGGTCGTGAGGGTGTTTAAAGTAAAAATCATACATTAAAAACTTGTGAAAAATTTGGAACTTTGACTCCTAATATCTCCGTAACTAGAAGGTTCCCAGGTATGGTGTAGAACAAAAAAATGATCGTCATGACGGGGAGAACAAGTGCCTTTCGGCTTCGTTAAGAGTCTTTTTACACGCTATATTACTTCATCAGTTATGAGTTTCCTTGAAACTCTTTCAGTAAGATTTTGACTGTATGTGTTACTCAATTAGGTTGCTAGTGTCCTAGAAAGACAATGAAATATCAGCTAGTTCTGAAGCTCCTAAGTTCTAAGCCCCGGGCGTCGGGGGCTACCACGTGGCCCTCGACCTTCGTAGACGCGGGCCTGTGGACGGTGGGCTATGGGCTAGCTCGCCGTCCGTCCGTCTCATGACGACAGGCCGTGTCGACGGCACGTTCGTGTTCCACGCGCGCCTCAAAGAGAGTCAGCAAAAAGGAAGGGGTCCGTAAGGACCGATGCCTGCCGGGGTTGCGGGACTGTTCGAAAGAGATACCGTGGCCCCGGAACACAAAGGGCGATGAAGGAACATGGATCATGGATGGTGTCAGTAAAAGTCTGACACTCCCTCCTGCTCCGCCCAGAGCGGGAGGAGTCATTTAAAAAGGCTCCTAAGTTCTTTAAATCTCTTCGGCAATAATTTTATTCAGCACACGTCTCTAACCACGTATCCTGCGTCAGCGATATCATTCTCCACATCTGTCTTCTGATGAATTGCCTTCACGTGTTACATAATCTGCCTAGTTTCGAAACTTGCAACGTTCTTATGACTGATGACTTCAAGTGTTTTGTTCGTAAATACCAAAATGTTGAGCATGCCTACTTGTTCTAGACAAAGTTTGGTTATTATTAGGAAGTCCTTTGTGAAAATATGCCGCCTGCTTTTGACTCAAGTTTTTGTGCTGAAAATTAACGAATCTAATATTATTACGTAGTTCTTTTTAATGATAATAACTGTAATTACCATTCATGAATGAGTTTGAACCTAGGCCACGTGTAACCGCAATATCATTATCTCCTTTTTAATTTAAAATGACCAGAAATAATGTGCAAAATATGTAGGTGTGTTTTTTATTCTTTACCTAAGTGTCGGTTTAATGTAGCTATTAAATTAAAAGTTTTGAATAACGTATTATTATTATGATGGTGTAAATTTTTCATAACAATGTTTGTATGAAATTACCAATTCGCCTTTAGCAAGCGTTGTGTGTGTGTTCATGCCTGCTCTATATGAAAAGACGCCTTTGCTCTCTGGTGGGGCAGTGATGGGCCTTTATTATTTGATTAATTTAACGCAGATAAAACTGCTAATAAACCCATCAACGTTTACTTGGTTTCATTTTCTAGAAAATTTTGCATTGTATCTTCCTCTCGGCCTCTCAGTGAAGAAACTAGCTAACAGACTAGCTTATAGACTATAGTTAGCGAGGCTATGAAACCTTGTGTGCGCTATGCTTTCATACTGACGTACCATCACTGGTAGAAGTTTATCTTATCTTATCTTGTTCCGCCAGATCGTCCTAAACTCGATGCATCGGTACCAGCCCCGCATCCACCTCGTGAAGGTCCGCGAAGGAGGCGGCCCCATCACGGACCTGACTCGGGAACAGCACCGCACCTTCGTGTTCCCGGAGACGGTGTTCACAGCCGTCACCGCCTACCAGAACCAGCTCATCACTAAGCTCAAGATAGACTCCAACCCCTTCGCGAAAGGGTTTAGAGATTCATCGCGACTGACGGATTTTGATAGGTGAGTTACGACATCTTTTTTTATAGGTTTGTTTTAAGATATCTTTTCTGTCACCTTACACAGGTGAATCGTTGGTTAAAAAGACATAAACGACAGAACAAATAATGTGCGGAGTGTGTAATCTATAAACAGGTACAATTTTTTGCATTATTTGAATGTCAACTCTCTGCAACTAGCTAAGCAGTGTCTAAACATTTTACAAAGCACTTTTATTTAGGCATTCATTTAGGTGTCGCTTAGTGTTAGTGAAGGTGAGCATTAGGCCTGAATTCCTGTCACGCGATGGTCGGTCGCGCACGTTCGGTGGCGTACGTCAGAGAGAAAAACAGTAACAAATACGCGCCGCTGACGTCAGCGTCGCAGTATAGTGATATATAGAGCACAATGTATACTCGTACGCGCGAAGTCAGCGTGGCAAGAATTTAGGCCTTAGTATTGTAGTTTGATACGCTTTTATTAAGCACCAGCTGCGACCTTCTTGAAATAGCTTAGAGCCTTTTGACATCATCGCGAATTTTTTTAATAAGTACCAAAATTCTAGAAAAAAACGTTGAGCATTTCCGGTCTATTGTATAATTACGGCGTTTAAACCATAACCTTAAGGTACCAACCTAACACGAAAACATAAATCCTACCATTAAATTTTAACAGCCCATCAATACTTAAAGATTCCAAAAATCGGTGACGAGCCAACATGTTTAGTATATTTGCGCTAAAGTGGTCTAAAGCGGCAAATGGTCCGGTTTGATAAATTGACAGGTTATTAGCAACAGTTGAAAGGCATTAGGTCCGCCGCCCTGCAATTTGCCGCCAACGGTTTACCATGAATAAAAGATTAAAACCGTTCTCTCTGATTGCGGCGATATCGGATGAGTGTGATGCTGAGCGAGCCCACATTTAGGGCTGTTGTTATCCGTTATCGGTTAATCGACATTGCGAATGAGATTATGGGCGTAAAAATAATCTTGAGGGTGTATCGAGGACGTGCCCCCGAGTGGAGCGATAGCAATGTGCCCAAGATTGTTATGATTATGAATAACATAAGTATTACTTTTATAGCTATGAGTTTATCTGCCAAGTTAATAGCAGATTAGTCAAATGCAATTTTCCTACACAACACACCAGCTACCTACTTCGTAATTGCCATGGGTCGGAGTAGGATTTTTCTTTTAAACACTTCGAAACTTCAAGTTCAAAAACACAATTTTCTAAATCAATTTTGTTTCAAATTAAAAATTAACGCACATTATTAAAACCTGGATGATATTTTTTTTTCTCATTAGGGTTTAGGCAGAGGTGTATCTAAATACACTGGCCTGAAAAAATAAGTATTACACTTTTAAAATTTTATTTTTTTCTAAACTCTGTAGAAGTTAGACATATAAAATAGTTATTTATGCAACTGTTGTATAATGAGGGGTATTAAAACACGAATGTGGGTTTATCACACGAGGCGAAGCCGAGTGTGATAATAGTATCACATGAGTGTTTTAATACCTAATTATGAACAGTTACTTACAAGACTGTATCTACATCCATGATATGAATCCTCCATAAAAGGTTCTGAAACCATAGGGTGTTGCAGTGTTGTAAGAAGTCTATATAAATTCATGGAAAGTTTAATTGCTGAGTATTTAATACAAACAAACCATGTATAGGTAATAATATTAGTTATTTATGCAACTGTTGTATAATGAGGGGTATTAAAACACGAATGTGGGTTTATCACACGAGGCGAAGCCGAGTGTGATAATAGTATCACATGAGTGTTTTAATACCTAATTATGTACAGTTGCATACAAGACTTTATCTACATCCATGATATGAATCCTCCATATAAAAAGTTCTGAAACCATAGGGTGTTGTAGTGTTGTAAGAAGTATATGTACCTAAATTCATGGAAAGTTTAATTGCTGAGTATACAATACAAAATCAAAATCAAAGCATTTATTTCAAGTAAGCCAGTTACAGGCACTTTTGAATTGTCGAAACAAAGATGAAAATAAAATGTAGTTACAGTCCCAGTCACAAGACATAAAAACTGTAAAAGTACTGTAGTTGCTCATTCCCTAGCGTAGATCTCTATGGAGAAGAACGAGCAGGAAAAACACACGGGAAAAACAAACCATGTATAGGTAATAATATAATTATTTTCATTTTGATTGTAAGTACAATTATTAAAATGCACAAAGCTTGTATCACTAATTTTTGTAAACAACCAAGTACATAATGCAATACTAATATCGAACAAAAATGGCGGGATACGACGTGAATTCGAATTAACCTATAAGTTTTTTTTTTTTACGGCGCTGTGGTAGTGAATCGCACGTGCTAGGCAATGTTCTTTTTTTAAAACGCGTTGCATAATGAAATTCAGTACAACATTATAACACTCGTTTGGGTGTTATAATGGTTATCATGACACTGGCTGTTTTAATGTTGGCCATAAGCTAACTGTGTCAGATACTTTTATAGAGGATTTATAGCATGGGTGTAGATAAAATTATTTACATTTTGGATTGTACAATTATTAAAATGCACAAAGCTTGTATCACTAATTTTTGTAAACAACAAAGTACATAATGATGCAATACTAATATCGAACAAAAATGGCGGGATACGACGTGAATAATTCTAATTAACCTATAAGTTTTTTTTTTAACTACGGCGCTGTTGTAGTGAATCGCACGTGCTAGACAATGTTCTTTTTTTAAAACGAGTTGCATATTGAAATTTAGTACAACATTATAACACCCGTTTGGGTGTTATAATGGTTATTATGACACTGGCTGTTTTAATGTTGGCCATAAGCTAACTGTTTCAGATACTTTTATAGAGGATTTATAGCATGGGTGTAGATAAAACGTTTTATAGCAATTTTTATCAGCTATATTAGTTGTTATGTACAAAATTAAACTCTTTTTCGAGTCCTTTTTGTTTCGAAAGTATATCTATAGTTATTACAATTTTAAAAGTGGGATGCTTATTTTTGCAGGCCAGTTTAGTACACCCACATTTCGCCAGTTTTAATTTCCATGAAATACGGGGCGAGAAGCACTTTATAGGTAGACAACAAACGTGCTAAAGGTGATGTCATAGTACTAATCACTTTTATTGTCTAACATAAAACTTTATAACGTTATTAGCAGAAACCATAAAATAAGCCGTTCTGTGCATGTTAGATAGCTCTATGTAGTGTTATATTACATAACATTTATAACATAGTTTTGATATCGTGACGAAGAAACATATAGGTTTTATAACCGCCATATCATTGTGTCAATTAAGATAATTAGTAGCAATATTAAAGTTGTGACCTCCAGTTGTGACTTCAATCAGTGTTTCAGGAATAAGCCCGAATAATTTGAAGGTGACTATAGTGAATTTTGAGGACAGAGGAATAAAACGTGTAAATGGACCTCTCACGATGCCGTCAACCAAGCATTCTGTACCATACGTCAAATTCAAATTCAAATTCATTTATTGGTGTGATTTTTGGTACTTGTTACATGAGATCTTAATAATAAATAAATAGTTCCTCAAAAATCTACCATATAGGTGTACACTTTTTCACAAACTAAATCAGTCATTATTATAAAAAAAGATAATCAACATCTATACTATATATACTATATAATATTATAAAGAGGAAAACTTTGTTTGTTTGTTTGTTTGTAATGAATAGGCTCAAAAACTACTGGACCGATTTAAAAAATTCTTTCACCATTCGAAAGCTACATTATCCACGAGTAACATAGGCTATATTTTATTCCCATACTCCTACGGGAACGGGAACTACGCGGGTGAAACCGCGGGAAGTCCGCTAGTATTAAAATAAAATGATAATTACGTACAATAAAACACAAAATAACTTAGGACGGAAAAAACAGGCAAAACATTAAAAATTGAGTATACATAATTAGAAACATTTAATGGAAATAAAGATAAAAATACAGTGTCAATAATAGAATGTTATAGAATAAAATTTACAATGTCATTATATCAATATAAAAAAAATATAAAATAAACTATCAATGTCAATATAAAACATCAAACTCATCAAACTTCCAATCAATCAATCAATAAGCCCTCTATCCTGAACTTCCAGACGGAAGTTCAGGATTTGAGTTGAGTTTGAGTTTTGAGTTGTTTAGTTCCTCATTTAGAGGATATCTCTAAGTTCAGTATGCCTTTTGGCAAAGGCCTCCTCTAACATTTTCCATTGTGCTCTATCTCTGGCAACCCTTCTCCAGTAAGGGAACGTCAAACTTATCTCTACGCAAAAATTATTGGTGGGAACTTGGTGAGACTTTGTTTTTGGGGTGAAACAGCACGTTTTACGGTAGGACTCAATGAAGGTATTTAAAGTTATAACATTAAAAACTTGTATTTAAAAAAAAGTTGGAACTTTAACCCCCAATTTCTCTGTAACTAGAAGGTTCCCAGGTATGGTCTAGAACAAAATAAAATCCAATTGACGGGGGGAATAAGTGTCTTTCAGCTTCGTTAAATACTTTTACACCCAATTGAATTGTATTGTAGAACGGGCTGGTGTCCATAAATAGCTCTAATAAACCTCTATCTTCTTTAAAAACCTTGTATCGCCTGAGATAATTTTTCTAAGCGTGGGAGAATCGATTTTTAGTCCCGGAAATACACCAACAATATGTCGAAATAGGTAATGGTTTCCTAAAAAGGAAAAAGTAGGTACATACCTTTTTACAGATTATGGTCCCCTGGTACTTCACAAATCAGTTTAGCGAAGTTTCCAACATATCTGTTGACGTAACATGTTCAAGTACCGCTATTGTATTTACTTTTACCTCATGTCGTTCAGTATTAACGCCTATATCTTTCTATTGTGGATGCCTCTACACCTTTCGCCGAGAACAATCGACTATTTTACTCGATTGACGTGGGAAACCAATCGTTCGAACATTTTCCACTATTTTTAACGTATGGACTGCTAAGAAGTATGTGGGTGCAATAAACTTAGGTAGGTATGTGCTTACAGTTTACTCTTGATGGTGAATAACCTCAAGTATGACTAGACATACCAAAATGAAAAGCAACAGTCACATCAGTTGTTACAAGATATGAAAATACTAAGCAGGGTAGGGTTTGAGATGAGACTGCGGAAATCGATACTAGCTGATAAAGAAGAAAAAAAAATGTTCAATGAGTTTAAGTTAATGAGTTAAGGCCGTCTACGCCAAGCAAAGTAGGTATTTAACGCTACCACCCTTTACGCGAAACGAGTCGTGCACACGCGTCGCCGACTTGAACCCAAAGCTGAGCGAAGTGTCACAGTATAGGTAAGCGTGTCGTGTAGGCAGTAAGTCAACTTATTTTATTAAATTGTCAGCTTGATTTATTATAATAGGTAGTAATTGCGAAAACCTAACATTTAAATGTAATAAATTAATTTGAATAGATATTGTAAATGCAAATTGCTGCAAGTCGTAATTTATTCAATTATTTGTGTACCAGACGGGTGGACTCGTGTTTGGAAATTCAAAAACTATAACGGAACCAAATCTGAGCCACTAACCGCCCTGTACCGAAAGTTCCGGGTGTAAACGTTAGCTTCGTGGAACGGAGAGGTGGGTTTGGAAAATACTGCACTATTATTGTAGATGGAGAAGAAATAAAACACTATTTGACTATGGTAAGACACTACAAGCAGACAATACTGGAAAAACTGAGCTGAAACTATAATCGGAAAGAACTGTTAACTATTCGGATATCGAAACGAAACTGACTGCTTGAATATCGTAAACAAAACTGACTGTTCCAATGTCGAAAACAAAACTTACTATGCGGTGCCTGCGCTGTGCTTTCATACTATTAGAAGACACACAAAAACTATTCGCGAATCCTCTAGCGGTGTGTAGTATTTGTTCGCTAGACCATCTTTTAATTCATACAAAAAGCATGAACAAAAAACATTAACAAAAAAATACAAAGGAAACTATAAGCAAAAGGATAATAAATAACTCGAACGGAAGAAGGAAGTAGGTACTTTACGCTCTCGGCGTACGGTCGAAATTAAATTAACATTTCTCGATGTTTTTTATAAGTAGTTTGCGTACGCGCACCTGTGATGAGACTATTCTCGAGGGTATTTGTACCTACTTACTTTTAAAACTAATAATAACAGAAAGTACTCGACAAAGAATCACAAACACGGCAATAGCGTACGTTCTCGAACGTTCTTTCTATAGACTATATAAAAACATTGTTTTAGACACTTGTCGCGAACAATTTGACTAGGTTTCTTACATTGTTTTTATCTCACGAAGAGACACATGCTTTATTTGTTGTATGTGTCACCGTAAAATTGTAAATACCGTTAGATTATAATCTATCTCGTGAGATTGTAAACTCGTTCGTTGAGGAATTCCCTCGACTGTCTATGGTCTCCATCATCAGACCAATGGCACTTACAACCCATATGGGTGGAAAGTTCTCATCAATAGAAATGAATTAAATCCAAACACAAGGTAGCTACTGTAAAACGTTGAGGAGTTCCTTTGACTGTCCTTCGTCTTTATCATCAGACCCCTAAAGATGACCACAACCCATTTAGGTGTAAAGTTCTCATCAATACAAATTAATCAAGCCCAAACACCAGGTAATTATTGTGAATCGTTGAGGAGTGCCCTCGACTGTCTTCGGGTTCCATCATCAGATCGAGTCCAGACTTTCTTTAAATAGTAGTGCTCTAAAATACTCAATGAACAAAAAAACAAACGCACTAGTCGCACTACGATGTTCAAAGGTTCCCCTCGATTTCTCTGAGATGCCATCATCAGATCCCAGTTTCATGGTCATGGTACTACTCTTGGAATATCTTCTTTCTAACAAAAAAAGAATCATCTAAATCGGTTCATAAACGACGAAGTTATCCTACGGTCAAATCGTGAAACCTCCTCCTTTTTTTAACCCGGCGGGAGTGTGGTGACAAAATATTACATCAAGTATGTGGCGGGGTATGATATACCCCAAAACAAAACTGCCAGTATATCATTGTTGTTATTAAAATTATGTCCAATTATTGTATTCTTTATTTATTTAGGTACCATCAATATTGTTTTAATAAAAAAAATGATATTATTAATACATTTTAATAATTTTAATTAAAAATTTATTAAGGCACAAATTTTTGGTTACAGAATCATAACGGTCATTCTAAAGTCGCAACAAACTAAACAAATTTTCCTTTAACGTCATAAAAGCTCCTAAAACATAAAGGACATGAGATCTTAAATGGAATAAACAAAATACAAATGAAGTTATAATATAGGAACACTTTAGGAACTAGATTCAAAATTAGCACAATTTTTGCAGGAAAAAATTGCGTGTTCGAGACAAATGGCTACTCCACAGCTTCACAGAATTCTCTGACACTTCGCGTAACAAAGACCTAAGTCTTCTTTCACCACTGTCTTCACCCATGTTTGACGAAAATCTAAAAAATAATAAAATAAAATAATATAAACAGTATAAATAGTGTATATAATAGCACACACGAACTATGTGGCGGGGTGTCACTTACCCCAATTACGTTTGCGCACGTGGATCTCCAACGCCGGCCGACGTAACGCTGACATCACGTCACTATTCCCCCCTACACTGCCTTACCTCCAGCTACAGGAAGCCGTGTAAGCGTCGCATAAAAGAATAAAATCATATATCGATACAAACGAACACTGGGGTATGTCACACCCCACCACACTCCCGCCGGGGTCGGTTAAAAAAGACTGTACTGTTAGAATTACACTACGTTCTTTAAATAAATCGTTCGATAAATCGACGGGACAGCCGTGCGCCAGCAAAAGGGACATAGGTCCTACCTCGTCAAGGCCTGGCGGGCGACTGAATCCACGTGCGCAAGCCGTTTTCTTATATAATAATTTATTATTAAAAGGATTAAATTGTTTTGAAAAATTTAACCACAAATAATTGTTCTATATGTTATTAACTTTGCTTAGATATTTTTTTTGGAAGTAAAACTTTCATATTCTCCAAGTAAAATAAGAAAAACATGAAAAAATATTCGAATTAGGCTCCTGTTCGGATTTTTTTTTCATCGAGTGAAGTTTTTGATATCATGTTTTGAACCACAAATTATCTTAGTAAATATAGTCAACTATAATATCTATTTTTTTTGGCTTTAAAAAATCACTATTTCTTTGTTTACTATTGAATCAAAGTTATGTAAAATTGGGAAAATTGGGACTACCTGCCCTTAAGTAAAACCAATACAATACAATTGCTCCCAAAATATCTCTAATTTTCAAAAATTAGCAATACTAAGGTACTTACTTCACGTATGGAACAGGTTTCCCTAAGTCGTGCAAAGCAAATTACTGTTACAATAGACTGATTATAAATTATAGCATGTTGTAGTCGGCTTGTCGCCTTGTAAGAAGGTATTAGTAGTGAAAACCTTGAAGGGCGTGTCCACAAAGTAAAACCTAGGTATTAGTGCTAGGTACTACGACGATGCTAGTAATATTTTTAACGTTCCTTTGTCTACACGATTACTAACTTTTATACATTCTTAAACTGCAAGGTAACTGGAAAGTAACATTCTTAAGTAAGTGGAATATATAATTTAAAGCAGAAACCTCAATACATAGTTCTATTCTTCCTTTTTCATATAGGTTGGCATTTAGAATTCTACTAACAGAAGGTGCCTCTTTCAGTAGAATTCTAAATTGGCATTTCATGTCTATTAAGAAAATCGTAGTTTGCTTATTTTTATTTATATGTGTCCATTGAAAAAATCTACCTGCAGGCACACATACTAAGTGATACACTCTATCGTAGCAAGATCTGATAAAACATTACATCGCCCAGAAAAAAATATCGTAATCGATCAACAAAATATAAATAGCAAAGATATTCAACTTTAAAGATCGAGAGACAAGATACCGTTCCATATATTAAATGTAAAAATTAATATTTTGCGAAATGTAGCGTGTTTCGCTCATTAAGTGGAGGTGTTGGGCGACTGAGCCGAGAATGTGCCGCAAGGAACGGTCGGGCGTTCCCATGGGCCGACTGGACCACTACTTTCGACTCACGATCAACCACGGACATAGTAAGGGTGCCTTTATGTGGGTACGTTTACAGAGAGCGCAAAGTCCTTAAGATGGAAGCTTCTTTGCTTTGAATTTTCTGTAGTGTACTGTAGAATTGTTCTGTGCCTCGGAAAGCACGTAAGCCGTTAACCCGGCTGTCATTTGAGATCTTTGACAGTCGTTACAGGTAGTCAGTGGCCTAAAAAATTTGACAATCAGTCTTACCAAGGGGTATCGTATTACCCAGTTCTAACTGGGTTGTGGAGGTCAGATGCCTCAGTCGCTCCATGTAAAATAGTGGTATTCAGCTACACTCGGTTAGACTGGAAGCCGACCCCAACATCGTTGGGAAAAGGTTAGGCAGATGATGATGCTGTAGAATTTCGAAAGTTACTTAAAAGATGCAGAACTTCTTCAGATTCTCCCTGCAAGCCCAGGTTTGATCAAATATAATAACCTGTGGTGAGCAAAACGCGTACGGTAGGTAAGGAGCTTAATAGATGTGTAATTTATTTTGCAAACCGATTAACATAAAGTTTTACGATTAATAATATTATTACCCATCTTTGTCAGATGGATAATAATATTACTCGCACTTACTCGCTTGATACCTAGCTGGACTAGTGCACTATAATATTACCTGCTTGGGTGGATAGTCTACGTTGTGATTGGCCGCCATTACCTACCGAAAATGGCCAGGAGGGTATCTAGTTTTTTTTACTATAACTTACCTTAAAGAAGCCTGTTTAATATCGAGACAGTTCGTATAAGGTGTCAGTAGGAAGGTCTCTTTAGTTTCGTGTTAACACGTTCGAGGTTGCGTGGTTGCGGGCGGGGGCGGGTTGCGGCGCGGCGGCGTGTGGAAACAGCTCACGTCAACGGCGGCCGGGGCCGGCGGCGGCGCGGCGCGTAATCACAGGGCTCGCTCCTCATTATGCCCTAAACGACAAATTAAAGCGCATTTCTATTATCTGGCCATCGGTGTGATGCCCATACGCCGGTCCGGAGTCCGCGACCGGTTCTCCGGGGGCGGTGTGTGGACCGGCGCGTTCTCGCTCACGTGTTTATACTTTAGCAACAACCTGCTGAATTGACTATGCATAAACAATTACCGATTCACCTTTTAAGATTGTATATTGAAAGCAATTTGACGTTCACTACACGGATTATATTATAATACAAGGTTGTGCGGTAGCTTTTATGGTTTAGTATTCTGTGCGATGACAACGTTTAAAGTATGACATAAGAGGAAGCATTAAAAATATGTTGATCAAGATGCTCCCCATGCATCCCGTGTGATCTTTGAAGTCAGAAATTGTTTACTTTCAACTAAGTACTTATGAAAACTCCCGCATTAGCTCTTAAGATTTTTTGTGTTACAGTAGTACCATGACGGGCAGAATTATCGGGCCTATTAATAATGTAATCGACGTAGGCGTCAGTGCGTAGCTACCGATTTGTATTAATTGATACAGCATCGGCTCGATGATAGTTCGGAGCGGTGATTGACGGTTAATTCGAGATGTTATCGGTGCAATTACCGCTTCCACTCAGTCTGTACCTTTGGTTCACTCGCTACCGGCTTTAATCTCGCGTAGTCTTGCCCACGCTCTGCGTCATCCATCGACGGATATTTTGTATGACTTGGATTTTACGGTAATACCTTCCTCGTTTCTTTTGTAATTGATAATCAGAACTCTATTCAATATTTATGGGCAAAAAATTGTTATTTAAAAGTTACGAAAACAAATCGACTCTCTTGATCTTAATGCTCTACATACTGAAGGAGGCCTCAAAATTAACGTGTTTAATTTTAATAGCGAGTGACACTTCCTGTCGCTCTGTCGAGCGAACATAACGGAATGAAAGGCTGAATAATTAGAGGTTCTTGTATCGCGTGCTCCGTTGATTGGTGTCGGGCGCGGCGCTACCGTGCGCCCGCGCTCACCGCTCACCATAACTTCGCACATAGCTCAGCGGGTAATTCCGCTCAACGCACACCTCTATCGATACAATCTCGGACAGAATTGCCACTCCGCTGTCTGTCACTCCTACGCCACACCACTTGATTTGAAGAGTGTAGGTTAATTTTAAAAGCCGTCTAATCACTTCCGTTTGCATTGTTCAACCAGTCAACTATTTAATACTTTCTATTCTGATTGCCGAATTCACACCAACTCATAAATATAAATATTTAAAACAACGCCTAACGGCGCTCAGCCTTAATGACTTCCTTCGCTGACGTCCGAAATCGTCAGACAATAAGTATGATGAATTGCCATTGTGTGAGAATCGGGCGGTGGAGTTATTTGGCGTGGTGGTCGAGGCGGCTTTTCATCCATTAATTAATAAGATCCGCCCCTCGCTCAATCAGAGCCGATATTTAGCGGCGAGGAGTTATATTTATGCTCGGACGCACCTCTTCGTTAATTGCATGCGATTCACTTACGAGCTAGAAATAACTTTAACGACAACCGCGTGCTGCCCGCGGCACGCTGCGTGTTTCACAGTTACGTTACGTTAACTATTTTTTAAATATCAACCATCTATCACATTTAGTTACACGATCATAGACAATGAACTGTTGGCCCAGCACTTATTGCTATATATACCTAATGAGTCAGCCGCGTGACTGATTTACTGCAGGCAACCCGAGGACTATCCTCAAATAGATCAAATTGACATTCTTTAAATGTTTTTATGAGCGCCATAAATAACCTTCCTTTGTAGAATAATAAGAATTAAATTCCTTCATGTAAAGCTTAAGATCGAAGGAAATGCTATAAATCTGTACACTAATAATCTACATTAAGCAAAATATTACGAGTAAAGGAAATCATATTTCACTTTTTATCAGATAGACACATTATGCATTTGCGGGCAAATATCGATAGCGGTCGGCGCGAGATATCGATAAGAGTGCGCGAGCATGCCGGCCGGGCCTATCGGCGGCCTCTTATAGCCGCCGCCCTGTAATTTGCCGGCGGAGAGTGTTGGCTATTACTGCTGATACCGAGATCATAATAAATACGCCATTAACGCCCCCGCAGCACCCGAAACGACATAACCACCCGGTGAAACAGACCTTCTCGCCCAACACTAATACCGCGCCACTTACAACCTTTTCGAACTTAAAGCTTTAAGTGTAAATTTTAAGATATTAGTGCAGTGGAATGTGTTAGTTCACAATTTAACATTCAGTTTTGATTGCCTACAATTATGCGCGAAGTTAAAATGTTTTAATATTGAGAGCTTTAAAAATTAACTTTTTACCTGAGGAAAACTTTAAGCTTTAGACGTACCTATAGGTAGGTAATTTATGATGGCATGAATGTTCAGCATGATAATAAAAGTCATTATTTCTCATGTTAAACTGTCATTAAATTGTTCCATGAAACATAGCATGCAAAGCTTTCTCTACAAGTTACGACTCTACGAGAGTCATCCTCTGCGACAGAGTGAAACTGACGTCGACATAATATCGCGTGATAAATTGTGTGAAATCGCTGAGACGTTGTGGTTAACTCGAGATTATTATAACAATAATACTGGCTATTATTCGTTTTTATAGAAATTAGGAGATCAATAAAAAAATCTATAATATGTGTTAGCGTGTGTGGGCACTACCTGTTTTTAATTCCCGGGGAGAGCGCGCCGGCGCCCGGGGCCGCCGCTCGGTGATAGATTAAATTCGACACGGCATCTCGTGATGTCATGCCAATTTTGAGGCTTAGCTCGAGCTCGCCGTGTCGTCACGCTCATTTGCCGCTCTCGGACTAACGCTCGTATCTCAGGACGGAGCCCATTATTAATAACATCTCCTCAGATTTACGCCTGCTCGGAGTTGCTCCCAACGTGTTCTATAGAAAACGGGAAGGAGTGAGCACTAACTAGATTTCTATTGAGCAGGCGTGAAAGACGCATTATTGCACACTTATAAGTCGATAGTTTCGTAGAGACGCGAAAATAGCGAGTTAACGGGAAGCGTGATCGGTGGCGGTCGCGACAATCTCCAGGAACCGATAAAGGGCATCACGCACTGGCGCATGGCGCAGTAAAGGGCCGCACTCACGCACTCACGCCCGAGCTCGCCGCGCAGCTCGTTAACTGCGACACTACTCGTAAAGACGCTTCGCAGAAACAATCGACGGCGATACACTCCTTGTTTAACACTTTTCCATAATATGGGCAGTGCGTATTAAAAAATACCTACCACACAATATGTGAAGGTAGGTGTATTATTTAAAGATTCTGCTTATTGCAAATGTTGGAGTTATACTGGCATTGTAAATCAAAGCTAAACGTACGAGTCATAAACAAAGCTGCCCACGTCGTATTTCATCGAGGCGGAATTTTACATAACAGCTTCTAGTGTGACGTTCGTAACGTTTTATGAGATTTGAAATCGCCACGTGGCTGCCGGTGGCCGGTGTCGTTCCTCGAACTCGGTTTTATAGACTACGGACCGATGAAACCCAACGAACAGTCCGTCTCGCGAAACGAGAGGTTCGCGGAACTCGAACACTTTACCGAAATAGGACTTATTACTATCAGAAAACAAACTTCGCCTCAATGTGGATATTATTCCAAAAATACTTTTCTGACAAGAGCTGCGTTTATGGATGGTATAGCCGATTGCAGATACTGGAAATGCTTCGTAGGGCTTAGATACAAATTGACTTGCGAATAGGTATTTGTTTACGTCTGCTTACAAAATCTAAGACACCTATGGAGGCAGTACCCATCTGATGTAACCATGTGACCACTGCTGTAACGTGACCGATCAATACGTTAACGATCATCATTAACGTGTATGTTGTTCTTTCTCCGCAGAGACCCGATGGAGCTGATGTTAATGGAACAGCAGCTGTTGCGGTCTCCGCTGCGACTATACGCGGGCGGTGCTGATGAAGAGGCGGAGAAGCGCGCGGCGTGGGCGAGGTCCCCGGCTGCACTGCAGCTGCTGGCCCTCGGTGGGCGAGCGTGGCCCAGCGCCTGGCCGCAGCCGCTGGCGCTGCCCCACGACCTGTGGCTGCAGAAGCCCCCCACGCCGATGCGCTACTGCCCCTACCCGCCCCCCGCGCACCCCAACGCGCCCCCCCTGCAGTCTCGCCCGCAGCACTCGCCTTCACCCAGACATCCACTGTGAACTTACCACGATGATCCTCCTTGGACTGTGTTTCTTTAACCAAATGAGGGCTTGCCAGTCTTTTTAAGCTTCAACAATAAACTGCCTAAAAGTGTAAGGCAATCAGTTCAGTAGCAAAAGACTGAGCTGGAATTGTATGTTTGTGGCTGGCCCCGGGTTGTAACGAAAACGTGCTGTGACGACCGCTCCATCATTATCGAGTACTCATGGTAGTTTCTCGCTTGGACTGTTCTATGAATGATGTGACCGGCTAGTAAAAGACTATTTATTTTATTCAAAGTGAGTTTCAAATTAGTACCTTATTAGACGAATGTATGTAACTGAGTAGTATAAGAAGTTGTCGATAGGTATATTGTGTACTTTAAAACATAATTTCAAGGTTCCTACCCGAAAGTATAATATTGAAAAGTAATATTAATAATGTAGAGTGAAATGAATATTAATTAACAATAGTTACCTGCACATATTAGTATTTTATTTTCTTTTAATCATTTATTTTTTCGTTTCAATGTCTTTGAGAAACATTATATTGTTAAATGACATCATTATTATTGATATTATAATATAAACCAAAGAAGAAATAAGTTTGCTTAAAAAAAAAAACCTGAAACTATGATTCGACTACATATAACATTCCATGTAATGAATATTTCCAGTAACTAATTTAATATAGATAACTATTTAATGCCAGATAACTTTATTACAATGTGTACCTTTTCGAGGGCATGGCAACTTATTTTGTGAATAAATTCATTGTGTCTATCTTCGCCGATTCGAGTCGATTTCACCCGATGTGTCGTCGCGACGACATGCGACAGTCGAATGCGGCTATGCGTCAGATAAGTAGGAATTAAAGGTTATTGCTCTTTCCTTAATTTCTCTGCGTAGGTACCCCGACAATACGTTATGACTCATTATTTTTATTACTAAAAAAAGTCAAGGATCACGATAAAGGTAGTTTCGGGACAAGTTTATGTCATTATTTCTGTTTTTGGAATTATGTATTTGAATAAATGTATGCGGGTTAATGACCTTTATTTCCTACTTTGGCGCAGACTATAGAGAGTTCACTTCATTTCATTGTCACATTGAATTTAGACTGGGACGCTTACTGGGGGTCTAAAATCGCCGCTTTAGCAGAATCGTAATATGAATCACGTTAAAAATTTAAAATTCTTAAAATTGACTCTATGATTATGATTATAAAGTCCATTTTAAGAATTTTTAACGTGATTTTTATTACGATTCTGCTAAAGCGGCGATTTTAGACCCCCAGTAAGCGTCCCAGTCTAAATTCAATGTGACAATGAAATGAAGTGAACTCTCTATATTATTTAAGATTGCCCCCTGATCGTACTGAGACAGAGATGAAATATGGACTGGTTTGTCTGAGTATTCTTACTAGAATCGTATAACTGTCGTACTCTAAATATGAGGTTAATCACATTGATTAGCATAATTATTTAAAATGAAACCACATGTATATTGAATACAAAACAAAAAAATTAAGTGAATCGATGTTAACTCAAAGTTCACTCTTAAATAATTAGTAATTGATTTCATATATACGTCTTCCGAGACTAATTCCAAACCCAAGTGATGTATTATCTTAAATGTACCTATGTGTATTTGTGTGTACATTCTATAACATAAGACTATTTATATTTATATTCTACTTGTAGCCGTAAGAAAATATGAAAATGTATGTACTGTATAGTGGTTGAGTAAATTATTTTTGTAGGATAAGCACTGTACATAGTGGGTCACCTAGATGTTTATATCAAATAAGAGGTTTTGAAGAAGTATTGTCTTAGTAGAGAAAAATGTCGCGGAAGCTCAAATTGTCGTACTTATGTATTTTTTGTAATCTCATCATTTGCCTAGTCTTTTCCCGGTAATTTTTGGGTCAGCTTCCAGTCTAACCACCAGTATTTTACATGGACTACGGTCTGTCTGACCTCCAGAAACCAGTTTCTGGGTAATACGATACCCTTTCCGTTCTCTTAGCAAACTAATCTTAATAAAAATGTCTTGTACACCTACTTCGAAAGACATAAAAGTATTCCTTTGCCCAATATAAAGAATTCTGTTCAATGACATAAAATGGGAGAAATTATTTTTCGTGCAAACCTAGGGTAAAAAAATTGGTTGCCTGTAAAGTCGGTATACGGGCGAAAGTTTTACGTGACAACGACTTTGAGTGGTAAAATAAACTTTTTATGTCTGTCTCTCTCGCTCTTAACCATGCCCGAGTGGAAGGGACGCGTGCCTCTCACTCGCTCTCATTGTGAGCGCATAACGTGAGCGGAGCGTAACGCAGTTTCTTGAAGTGTCACCCGGCAAACCAATTTATAAGACGTTGTCACGTCAAAAATATCTTACTAACGTTGTCGATTTCAGCAATTTTGCAAAATATCGTAACTGTGAAATATAGTTTGTAATTCCATCAATAAACTTGCACAATTTAAGTTCTACATCACTATTACAAGATAATAAATGTAACATCAGATTCCCCTTCTGTATCGGAATATCATTGCAGAAGATTAGGGAGAGGGAGCATGCAATAACGGTAATGGGGTTTAACTTACATATTTATAGACCTTTTGTGGTTACAATGTTCTAAGTATAAAGTAGATCGAAAGTTTGGAGTTGTTGATAATGGTTTGTACAAACTGGTTCTACGACATTGTTTTGTTTTTATGCTGCAGTCAATTGTTTCAAATTGTTAGGTATCTTGCAATTTTTTTATGATTTTGTACTGATATGTTACTAAAATATAACCTGATGTAAAGGTGTATCCTCACCGAAATTAATTGTTTATGGGCATCGTTTGCAAGTGCCAGTAACAACGACATATATAAATTTATAGCAAAAGCCTTTTTTTTGCAACAAGTCTATGTTAAGTAACTACATAACATACACTTGTTGCAAAATATTGCTACAAAAAGTAACTTCGGTGTTGATGCACATTAATATCGTAAGATCCTGTTGACTCATACATTTAAAAATAAATAAAGCTTAAAAACAAAATATCGAACGGAAACATGCATCAAAACATCTATAGCTCAATCAATCAGATTAAATACGTACAGAATTATTGAGTCAAAAACCACTTTAAGAAAAGGATGTTGTTAAACGACGTATGAGATCACTTCCTTCATAAATTAAATTTAAATGCTGACATTGCCTAAACAAGCAGGAGCTCTAGATTTTTTAAAGGCTCTACCTATCATAGTATTGTCATTATTAACCAAATTGAGGACCGATGCCTGCCGGGGTTGCGGGACTGTTCGAAAGAGATACCATGGCCCCGGAACACAAAGGGCGATGAAGGAACATGGATGGGTTTTAGTCAGTAAAAGTCTGACACTCCCTCCTGCGAGCGCCATTGGTAAAATTGTCATCAATAACGTAAACCAATCTCATTTGATTCCTTCATCTCTTTTTTTTCTTCCCTTTTTTTCTTGTCATTTGTGATATTGGCACCTATAAGTAATAACTGCCAGTATTTACTAAACCAATTACCTTCATAATCATTTGAGCATGTTTGTAAGTAAAGAACCTTCTGGATTAGGACTCTTTGGTGTTCTATGTTTAAATTTAGAACTTCTAAACCAAATTGTATTGTTTCCTACAGCAGTATGATAGTGATTATCAACTGATGTTATATATTTGTACGAGATGCGAGCGACGCGCGGAAGTAGCGACACATATCAGGGTTGAGCCCTAAGTGTTAATAAACCGAAATGAAACTTAAAGTGTTGTTTTATTTTACCGGAGTAGTAAAAAGCTGTCTTATTATGATATTATTATAGCTAGCTTGTATTGTGGGCAATGACCTCCCTCCATTCCTTCCGACGGTCACAATTCTAAGCAAAGGAAATGAGGAGGATTGATTGAAAGCGAAGTTCGTCTGCTGTAGCTGTGGTTACTGCCAGCCGCCGCTTATTGAACGATCAGGGTATCCTCTTTAGACAGCTGCTTGCCCATTTTCGTAGACGATTATCCCGCTGAATTCGAGTCCGTAGGCCCAAAAAACCAGTACTAGTCCCATTTTCACTAATATTTTTCGTAACACATCGAATGGTATCATGTTCGCGGAGCGCGTATTGCTTCCTCTGGCAGGGTCGCCATGTAAGGTGCGGTGTTGATGGTAAATGAAACCAACGAATGTACGAATAATACTGAGTTATATTTCATAGGATAGTGCATATAAATGGTTACAAAGGTGCATAGTAATACAGATCTTAAAGCAGGCAATTAATACAACCCTAACACTGTGCTATTGCTTTCGAATTCTCAAGGAAGACATCCAGTTCGTCCCGCCATTTCCTTTGTGGTCTGCCGCGACCCGGTGTCACTGTTGTTCAGCTGTCTTATAACATCTTAATAAATATACTTCTGCAACAACAACAATACCACTTACAGTACTTGTGAGAAAACCTATTGAAACAGTTTTTGCCGAAGAGACACCGAAACGTTTAAATAACAGATTGACAATAACGAGTTGTATCACGAACAATAATAAAAATAGATGGGGCATTATAATATCCTAATGATTCATTACCACATAACTTAACGCCTTGTAATCCTATAAGGTTTGGCAGAGGTGTACCTAACTGTCCTTGACCTTTCGTCAGTGATGTTTAAGGTGAATGCTCCAGGGTAGCCCGCGAAATTCAATTTTTTTTACGTTTTTTGCAATTTTCAGGCCAGTGCTAGGTCGTATGTTGATTAAAATATTATTCGCGGCTGTAAGAAGTATGTAGTTACAGAATTATAATTATCAAAATAATCAATACAACCCTCCGAGTTCATAAAGGTGCAGGAATGACTTTGACCTTGAAAAAGTCATTTTTCCACCTTTATGAACTTAGCGCATTTGGAGCATTCACCTTAAGTCTCATCATGTTATATGGGGCGATCCTATTCATTCTTAGTTCCAAATGCAAAAACCATGGCGCTAGCTACTTCTTTGTTCACTGCTGTAAAGGAAGGGCTTCTCCAATCACACGCCATTTAAATAGATCTTCCACAACTCCATACAGTTAATAAACCCCCCAATCATTTAATCTAACCACATGCTGGTATTAGCGGTGCATAAAACTCAATGATAGAAATGGTTCGTTGACTTTGAACTAGGACACACGCATCAAGATTACAATGACTTAAAAATCACTGGCAAAATGTGCTAAAGATAACACCTCTGCCTAATCCTTTTAGGAAAGCAGCCGTGACGATGTGTGACTTTGCGAAGATCATCGTTTTATGTAGCCCCGGGCCATCCTTCTATGCAGGTACTACGTACGCAGGTATACTTTCTAAGAAATGCTGGAGTCGACAGTCGATAGATGGCGTTAAAATTCATGTTACTAACTTGGAAGTTTTTTTTTTTATATTGCTGGACATTACACACAGCGCCATCCAGTGCCACACTTAGCAAAGGCTTGTATCGTGGACACCAGATAGTTGACATACTACATAGATACTTTTTGTTTGTAAATACATTCATAATATACATAAAACATCCATGACTCGGAAACAAATGTCCATGCTCATCAGTCATCACACAAACAATTGCCCCGACCGGGATACGAACCCGTGACCCTAAGAACGTAAGGCAGCCTCACTACAGCCGCGCCATTCGGGTCGTCAATACATAGTTCTATTCTTCCCTTTTCACATAGGTTGGCATTTAGAATTCTACTAACAGAAGGTGCCTCTTTTAGTAGAATTCTAAATTGGCATTTCATGTCTATTAAGAAAATCGTAGTTTGCTTATTTTTATTTATATGTGTCCATTGAAAAAATCTACCTGCAGGCACACAGTTGACTGTTATGTATGGATATAGAGTAAAATCATAAGTGCAAGGAGATGTCTTACCAGTAGTGTCTATGGAAGCTCGACCATCATCACTCTGTATATGATCACTCTCACCATGCTGATCCATCCCTCTTTTTGAAGAGGTTCTTCTTAAGCTGTAGTCACCCAAAATGGACTCATTTTAACTCGAAGAGAGAGCTAAATTCTCAATTAGTGTAAGTAGTGGAATAACCCAATCCATTTTAAAAACCATGTTCGTATTCAACAGTATCTTGGGTGCTTAAAATGCAGATTCATCTGTTATACAGTTTAAGATTACCAATTACTATATCACAAAAAAAGGAAAAACTACTGACTGCGAACAAACATGGTCTGTCCGTTTCACGCTTGATCAACTTTTACTATTGCCGTCTATATTACCTGAGTCTGCAAATACGAATTTATGTAATTCCCAATTGTGTCCAAATTGGATTTAATATAAAGAACAATAAAGTCAAGACAATAATCGTGTTGTAAATATTCGTAGCAACATGCTGAGTCCATATTTAAGTCTTGGAAACTTGCAGCCGACGCAACCTGCAACTATACGCAAAAAGAAAGCTATCAATTTGATTCTATAAACGTGGGCATAAAACAATAACTGGTAGTTCAATAAACGAACCGTACACTTTACCTACCGGTCTATCAACTATCAAGGACGCTATATTTCTTAACCACAGCTACGAACCGTTACTATTTACGAGACGGCTAATAAATAATCGTCACACTTTTATTTTCTGTCTTTATTAAGTGTCATTAGGCATTATTAAGCGCGTATATCGATGATGATCGGCCTTCCGTCCGTCCGGTAATTGCCGGCGATGTAAGCGGCCTACAAATTGAAAGCGGCCGCAGCCCGAGGCGGGTATTGATGGATCTGCTGCCATCGGGAAATTATAGCTGGCCCTTGCGACAGCTTCGCAAATTGTGCGTATAATGCTAGTAAATAATACGGCGTTCGCTATAAATTCATATGAGGCTAGGATCTAAGTATAGGTCTCACGTATCGTGCGAGGAAGACACACGTATGAGCGCGATATCTATGACTCCAGTTTTTCATATTTTGCACGTTGCATTGACATAATATGAGACAGCCCCACGTGTATGGTGCACTTACTACAATTTGCGTGCGCTGACGTGGCTGGCTCGCCCTTTGTGTCTGCGTGAGAGACATTAAGGCACAGAGAATAGCCGCGCGCCGCTCTGCCCGCGCCGACCGATGCATAAATTAGCACGGGCGTATTTCGCAGACATCGACTGATTGACTCCTTTCATTACCGTCTTGCATTGTTCGCAGCCTGAGAAAAATTGTACATCCTTTTGGAATCACAACACATTTCATAATTATGGACTATTGTGGCGTTGTCGGAGCTAATTCGCCGGGGACGAGCGCTCTCCTCGCCCGGGGAGCGCAGGAGATATATTGGCGTACGTAAAGACGGGGACCGATCCCATAATAGCTGGCGCTGATTAGTTTTCGAGGGAAACGCTAGTTTGAAGAAAGCTCTCCAGGATTTAATGTCCTGTCAGAGGTGTGTTCAAATGGGCATTGTTAGCTGAAAGATGTTCATGACCATTCTCGCGCGAAGCACCTAGCAGCACAGAAAGGAAACTAATTTTAGATTCTGACATCGATTAAAAGGAATCGGAAAGCCGAGGTACTTAAGCGAGATATGAATGTTATATGTACTGTTTGAGGCGAGTTTTATGCTTGGCGGAACGTTTGAAATTATTGGCATTAATTGTGTTCATTTGTCGGGCGCCGTAGTGGCATTGTTCCTGTGGTGTGGCAGATTTATCAGTGATTAAGCACGATAGACGTTGTAGGAGCCCACGTGCGAGCCCTGTGCCCGGTCGTGGCCTGTGCGCGATCGCGATCGGCTCATATTGCGCCTGTGGGAACATTTAAGTGCAGAATTCGCCTAAAGTACAAGCTAATGCGATGCTTACGGTTACAGACGTGAAGCGTGACTGGTTCAATCTAATTCGATCAAATGGGAATAGAAAGACAAGTTAACATCAGGTGAGACTCTTCACGGACTATTACCAAGGTACCGCACCTATCAATCGGGGAACGGTCCAGATGTTTGTGTCGCTCGTCCGGCGCGGCACAACGGTTGTCCGTGGCAAACGTTTTTCTAAGTCAATGTTGTAACGGTGTGTGTCTGTCAGCCGCGTCCGGCGTCAGCTGCCAGCTCTAGCGATCGGATAGACAAGTAAATAGAGGTGGGCTAATCGTCGCGTCCAGCAAGGGAAACGACGAATTACTCCGTCACGGTGTTCCCAACAATTGCTTTGTTATTGGCGATATCACGGCGATTGATGCGGCGTGGCACCTGTGCGAATTGTAAAAATCAAGGCTGTTTTTGCTGCGTAAAATGAAAAAGTTAACTTTCATTATTTGCATAGGTTTGTGTGTTTAGAGGCATGGCACAGTTAGAGCGTTGATTGACAGGGTAGTTGGTGCAAAGTAGCATGATTATCGTGTGGGTGAGTGGCAGCCGTGGCACGGCGCGGAGAGGCGACGTCGTTAGCCGCGTGTGATCGACAGGCGGACAGACTAACCGCCGCAGGTTACCTAACTGCGCCGTACTTGTTACTTGTGATAACTACGTGCGAATGCGAACTTTGATAAACATTGCGTTATTACAGTCTCCGAGTGGATGGAAGAGAACGTATACTTTAGTTGTTTTCAACACTGTTGTACAAATTGTATCTACTTTAAAAGGCCACATTCGAACGTTTTCAATGTTATTTTCTAAGCATTTCTTACCGCAGACGCAGTTTCTAAAAGTATATCGAATATCCATATGAAATGTTACAGTAATAATTTCGATATCACGGTTGTCATTTTGCCATTACGAGATACTTAGCGGATTCGCTATAAAGGCCTGAAATGAAAACACTTTTTACTCCATTGACAGTCTTGATTTTCGTTTGGAAGAAACCACCATTGTACTACTTTCTCTTTCTGACACTACCCTTCAGCAAAACGGTATGAGTTCCTCCTACTACTTACCATCCTGCTTTTATTTGGTCCTATCCGCTTGCAAAAACCACTTTTTAGGGTTCCGTAGCCAAATAGCAAAAAACGAAACCCATATGGATTCCTCATGTCTGTCTGTCTGTCCGTCCGTATGTCACAGCCACTTTTTTCCGAAACTATAAGAACTATGCTGTTGAAACTTGGTAAGTAGATGTATTCTGGGAATCGCATTAAGATTTTTACATAAAAATAGAAGAAAAAAAAACAATAAATTTTGTGGGTAAAAAAAAAATTCATCCAACCCTTATGTGTGGGGTATCTATGCATAGGTCTTCAAAAATTATATTGAGGTTTCTAATATCATTTTTTTCTAAACTGAATTGTTTGCGCGAGAGATACTTCCAAAACGGTAAAATGTGTGTATGTGTGGTAAAATATATGATGTACATTACCATGTAAACTTCCACCGAAAATTGATTCGATTTAATAAAAAAAAAATACACTATTATTAAAACATCGATCAAAGTTACAACGAACTACAAGATCTTTTATATTATGCTAGTTGCTGCTACGGAACCCTCCATGGGTGAGTCTGACTCGCACTTGGCCGCTTTTTTTGTATGTAGTACGCATATTTTAATTATATTACAGATAGCATGCTGATGCTTATTTTCTGAAAGCAATTCTAGGTTAAAAAGTACTTAATAACAACAAACATCAAAACAACTCCACTCCCTTCACAGTTGTCCATAGCGAGCCGGCTAAGTAAATTCTAACACATTTACATAACGCGAATAGAGATGGCTCAAGGCGATCGCAAGATTCAGACAGACGGACAGAGTAGTCGGTCGATAATAACGATAATGGCGGCAACGTGCCCATCACGGCCCATTTCGCTGCACTGGACGGTTGAGCACTGGCGCGGTGGCGGTCCGCGCAGAGGGTAATACCCCACCGACTTCCATGATAGTTGGCTTCATTTTATTTGTTGGAATGTCTGTGACTCGATGACTAGACGGGGACTTCCGCGTTATGGGAGATGAGCTTAGATTTTTAAGATCGGCGAAATATTTTATTATTTATCCAAATGACGTAAAGAGCGATAGTCACAAACGCTGAGCGCTGGTGCGAAGTTTTAACCATACTAAAAGTTTTGACTGGGAGTCGAGCCAAACTTATATCAGCACAACTGCTAGTAAACACGACAAAAACTGAAACAACATTAGGTTTGATCTTAAAATGTCACTTAAGGGATATCTTCCGTGATTATATTAATTTTGCTTTTTGGTCCTAACATTTTTTCAATGCATTCACCAGTTAACCCGTGATCATGGCGCTTGCAACAGCGTCGAAATATCGGGAGCTCAATATTAACATTGGGTTTGCCTAAAAATAAAAATACCAGCCTATAACTGTCCCACTGCTGGGCAAAGGCCTCTTCTCATACAGAGAAGGCACGAGCATTAATCACCACGCTTGCTCAAGACGGGTTGGCGATTTCAGACTTATGTCGGGGTTTGTCAGGAATTTATTTCGCTAGGGTCGAGCATTTTGTGGGCAGAACACGGGTTTCGTGCTATGAAAACACATTGGATGCGAAACACTATTTTATTTCACATTGCTCGGTTCGGGTAGGTTGTTTCCATGGAGAAGAACCGGCAAGAAACTCCATGGTTACTCTTTTCAAACAGATACACTGAGTCTAGCAAATAACTTGACATTACACTTTCACACATTAACACTAGGCACAATGAATCGTGTACAGTTTCAAGACGTCTTCACTCCGCTGCGGTCAGACCCAGACTGTCCGCCCCGCCACGAAGTGTTAACATCAGGACTCTGTAAAAGCCGCCATGGTGGGGAGTAGGTCGCGTGATGTCACCACTGGCGCGCTTTCGATTCATTCGCCCGTCCGTGCTCATGACCGGATGCGACACGGCCATCCTGCTTGCACACGTCCTCGTGTGATGTTTACCCTGCAAGCAAAAAGTCCACGACAGAAATTTGTTCCACTCGGTCACTCCTGACCAAACTCATAACATCCCATCTGTAATCCCCAAAGGGTTTAACAGAGGTGTACTTAATAGTACACTCACAGTTCGCTAGTCATCAACCGGCGCAAATCCAGACACCGTGGCTGTTACTGAGAAATTTCTGATGGAAAAACTCAATAACACTTTGCCCGACCTGGGAATCGAACCCAGGACCTCATGCTCAGCAGTCACGCTTGCCATCACTATAGCAACGAGGCAGTTGATTAAATCAAACACGGTTAATTGGGAATAATTGAAAATAGGTCAACCCTTGGGCCATGTAACAGTCGTTCGAATCAACTTTTGGAACTCTACAGCATTAATAACTACCAAGCTTACAGAAACCCTCGAGTAAAACCTCTAACGCTACGGCTCTCCAGCCGACCAGCAATCGCATTGCTTTCACATCCCTTAAATGGATCTGCCATGTGCATCACCCAGTGACTACACAAATTAAACAAAACACAAAAAATACGTAAAATAATATGAACGCGCCGTCACGGCCGTCCTGCGCCTTCACACGTCCTCGTGTGTCTCGTCATCGGAACTATCTGTAAAGAGCAAAATTACGGTAAGTAGTACACTCAAGCTCGGCCATTCTGGCCCTATTCTTTCTTTAATCAACATCACCCAAAATGGTTGTCATTCAGACATATCTAATTATCTCATAGAGGGATAGTAATATCAATGGGTTAACACAAACATTTTGTCACACATACGGTTCGTCACACAGACTGATTGTCACACAGACAAACTGATTGTCACACAGACTGATTGTCACACAGACTGATTGTCACACAGACTGATTGTCACACAGACTGATTGTCACACAGACTGATTGTCACACAGACTGATTGTCACACAGACTGATTGTCACACAGACTGATTGTCACACAGACTGATTGTCACACAGACTGATTGTCACACAGACAATTTGTCACATGATAGGTTAACACTGCTATATCTACTTACTTTTGCCGTCATCGGCACTTCCAGGTACTTCCAAATTAGCATTCAATTCCAACGGAACATAGCAATCTGGCATAGCACGTACACGGTCGTGAGCATATTCACACTGGCAATTACAATTTAATAATTGCAAAGTGTATCTGATGTCAGAATAATAAACTCGTCGGAAAATTAGACTCTACACGTCACTCTACATGTCACTCTACATGTCACTCTACATGTCACTCTACATGTCACTCTACATGTCACTCTACATGTCACTACATGTCACTCTACATGTCACTCTACATGTCACTCTACATGTCACTCTACATGTCACTCTACATGTCACTCTACATGTCACTCTACATGTCACTCTACATGTCACTCTACATGTCACTCTACATGTCACTCTACATGTCACTCTACATGTCACTCTACATGTCACTCTACATGTCACTACGCGTCACTACGCGTCACTACGCGTCACTACGCGTCACTACGCGTGTCTCTACGCGTGTCTTTGCGCGTGTCTCTACACGTGTCTCTACACGTGTCTCTACACGTGTCTCTACACGTGTCTCTACACGTGTCTCTACACATGTCTCTACACGTGACTCTACACGTGACTCTACACGTGACTCTACACGTGACTCTACACGTGACTCTACACGTGACTCTACACGTGACTCTACACGTGACTCTACACGTGACTCTACACTCAATTGCCAGTCCATCGGCAAGTCACAACGTAAAATGTGAACCCATCGTCAGAAGCTAACCATCTCAGCCGCGTAAGTGCTACTCCTCGCAAAGAGTATACTGCACAGAAAAAGCAGTCAACGTGCACCTCTTACATGCTCCGGCGCTTCTGATGCGGCCACAACAATACCCAGTCCATCGGGTATGCTTTCAGTCCATCGAAAGCATTGTAGTTGTAAACAGTGGATCCATTAAAATCAAAACAATTAAAATCATCATAGTTAGTTTAGTTTAGAAAATGAGATTATAAGAAAACTCTTACTATGCTGGGTACTCAAAATGTTAAGTGGACTACTTGATATTTAACTAGTCTCGTCAGCGTTATCATTTTCGTCATGGCTAGTCTCGTCATTGTCACCTACGAGCATGTCAACGTCAGTTATTTTTTGCAGTCTGTCATAATTGGAACTTTCAACTATATTGCGCGATGCCTGCTCTCTCATTGCAAAAGGTCCGATCAACATTGGAAAAAGTCCGATCAACATTGGAAAAGGTCCGATCAAAAAAAAGTTACAACACAGGAATTCTAACAATTCTGTTACTTTTACCATAATTCTTAGGCAATGCAAACTCAACTCATAAAACTGTCATAAGCGCTCTGTGCACCAACACAGACAGAAATCGCACCAACGATTTCCTACAGACCCATCGCCATCATGTTACTCATGAGGTGCGGTCTACCTGACCCATCGCCACATGTCACTCATGTGGTGCGGTCTAAAGTTTCGAGTATGAGTGTACAAGCCTTTCTTAATCAGATTTGGTCTCACTACCACTGTCATCAACTATGACATCTAATTCTCGAGGAACTTTGTGATCGGGGATCTTTCTAACACAGGCTAAAATCTTCGAATTACCATTTACCGAACCTTGAACTACACCAGTTATAGCAACGACAGGATAAATATGCTCACTCTTAGACAGATTAAACAGAATTGGCACTCTGCTCCAGAGTCATAACAAAATGAAAACGACTCACCAAAGTACTTTCATGTTCCGGCTCGATGATGCAAAGGTCGACTCACTTCTCGACCAGTACAGCAGCACTAGACCAGCGCTGGCCTGCTGCGCAGCGACTGGCGATGTGGCCCGGCGTGCCACACTTGAAGCACATCAGTGAGCTGCTGCTGGCCTACGGTCGCCGCCCAACGCCTGTAGCAGTCGGCACAGGCAACGGCTTCTTGACGGCGGTCGTCTTCGTCCGAAAATCCGCTTGTTTGTCCTTGTTTGCCGCATGCGCGACACTTGATTGGTAGTTACGATGAAAATTTCTAACGTATCTTGTAACCGGCGTCAGTGCGCATATTTTTCTTTTGTTTGTTACTACTCACGTAAATGACGTACAACGTACACGAATTTGGCACTGAAAAATTCTTTACACTGGTTTCACGACATACCACAACACTATCTTGCTATTCACTGTTTAGGTTTTAAGAATTTGTAAACGATACAAAGTCTAAACGATACAAAGTCTTTGTTTTGCGTTTCAAAAAGTAACCGTCACTGATTGTCATTGTTTTTCACATGGTAAATATCACTTGTTTACAGTCTGTTTTATTTCGGCGCTGTTGCAAGCACCATGATTACGGATAAACTAAAGTTATTGCGGGTGGGTGTTTATTAGCACACTAATCGGTCTACCTTCTTTCTTGTCCGTTTTTCTCACGAACTTTTTCGGCACTTTCCAGTTTTTACACAGTTGACACTGATTGTTATTAACACTGTCCCCGCGACATGATTTCATTAGCACGATTTTATCCCAATTCTGATGTCGGGGTTTGTCAGGAATTTATTTCGCTAGGGTCGAGCATTTTGTGGGCAGAACACGGGTTTCGTGCTATGAAAACACATTGGATGCGAAACACTATTTTATTTCACATTGCTCGGTTCGGGTAGGTTGTTTCCATGGAGAAGAACCGGCAAGAAACTCCATGGTTACTCTTTTCAAACAGATACACTGAGTCTAGCAAATAACTTGACATTACACTTTCACACATTAACACTAGGCACAATGAATCGTGTACAGTTTCAAGACGTCTTCACTCCGCTGCGGTCAGACCCAGACTGTCCGCCCCGCCACGAAGTGTTAACATCAGGACTCTGTAAAAGCCGCCATGGTGGGGAGTAGGTCGCGTGATGTCACCACTGGCGCGCTTTCGATTCATTCGCCCGTCCGTGCTCATGACCGGATGCGACATATTGATTATAAGTCCAGGTTTCCTCACGATGTTTACCTTCACCGATGTCCGTGATGTCCAAGATAAACTCAGAAAGTACATATGAATTGAAAAAGTCACATTGTACTTGCCCGGATTTGAACACACAACCTCATGCATGAGAGACGAGTTCTTAACCTCTAGGCCAGCGGTCGTCAACGCGCGGCCCGCGGGCCGCATGCGGCCCGAGACCTACCTCCTTGCGGCCCGTGACTGCTTTGTAAATGAAAGTTTAATTCTTATAGTTTTAATTTAACCTGCGTTCCTTGGGCCTGCCTCGGTGACGACAGTTTTCAGACACCCAGTGTGTGACGATTCACAATTGGAAATGTGACCCAACCAGTCCCATTTTAATCTCGCAGGTTTATCGCCAACATTGGCGATGCCTGTCTTGGAGCGTATTGTGGTGTTTCATATTCGATCGGTGACTTTGATGTTTAAAATACTACGCCCATTGCTCTTTAGCAAACCTTGAATTTGGACTTCTGAGCGTCCGTCAAAGTCAAGTCTGGACGCCATAGGTTAGGATAGGCAGATTAGGGTAGGTCTTTGTTTAAGTTAGTTATTGTATTCCCCTCATTTTTTTTTCATGAAAAAAAAAAATGTTTTAAAATTTATTTAATTTAATTTGTCTTATTTTTTGCATTATTTTTATCACGTATGGTACCTACCTAGTACCAAATTATTATGTGTGCGGCCCGCCTTAATCAATTTTTTTCACTATGTGGCCCTTGTCTGCCAAAAGGTTGCCGACCGCTGCTCTAGGCCATCACGACATTTGGTGCTATTATGGTGTGTTGACGGTTTGGCCTAGCCCGTATATAAATATTGCAGACTAGCTGCGGATAATGACAG
The DNA here is from genome assembly GCA_905147715.2 of Xestia xanthographa. Lineage (NCBI taxonomy): Eukaryota > Metazoa > Arthropoda > Insecta > Lepidoptera > Noctuidae > Xestia > Xestia xanthographa. The sequence goes on from LR990655.1 coordinate 10,881,925, forward strand.
ATACATCAGCATAATCTGTCAGATACCTATGTCCGGAGTCACGTCTGTAATCTGTCCACACCCGGTTTAACAGAACTTGAAAAAGAATAGTCGTGTGTGGATAGCCTACAGCAGAAAAGAAAGGATAGTAAATTATGCGCAGTAGTAAAATAAAGTGTTTCATTGTATTGAGAATTTAACAGTTAATGAGAGTCATTATTAAGCCGGCTTTTATTACCCAAAAAGTGCAGATTGCTGCAATGAAATTGATGACACGCAAGAACGATTAAAAACTGATACACTCAGGTACAGTCAAGTAGAACATATTATTGCAAGCGTCGTAGTGGGAACAATCGTAGTACTACGAATTTTGATCGATTTCCTTGCAACGGCGATGTCAGAAGTGTCTGTCTGTGTATCAAGAATGGTGAGTCTTTTGAAGAAGATTTCGAATATACCGGATGACTTTTTTATCACTTTCCAAAAAAAATTGGTATATTAGGTGAACAGAGTAGAAGCTTATCGCATACCTATTTTTTTCCTTTTTTCCACAGCTTAGAAAAAAAATGGTCCATCATCAAAAAACGCTACAAATTTCAAGTAAACTTTTCATATTAGAACGAAAGAGAAATTTTGAAAAAAAAGAGTAAAATAGCGAATTTCAAATCATACGCAATATGAGTAAGATTTGAATTTCGATTAAAAAAAAAAACTAAATATTCCATTTAATTTTGCTTCTACTCCGTACACATATTATACCTATTTTTTAATAGGTATAATAAAAAAGAAAAACTTAGTATGCCATCTGCTTTTACTCCGTTTACCTATTATACCCATTTTTTTAGAAAGTGATAAAATAGTCATCCTGTATAACGACTAGAAGATCTCGGTCATGTAGTATTAGTATAGCACCAAGTGACGTTGTTGGGCTGCAGTAGTAAAAGCTTGTGTTGGCCCGCAAGGAGCGTGTCACACAGTACTGCTCTAAGCGGAACCACTAGATGTTCTTAGGAATTTGTCTATAGGAAATCGCACTCCCTGGATTTGTCTGATAAAATACTGGTACTAAGTCATAACATTACATGACATCACGTCTGTAACCAAGGGTAAAGCAGAGGTGCACATTGTACGCCGTGTCGACGGCGCGTTCGTGTTCGACGCGCGCCTCAAAGAGAGTCAGCAAAAAGGAAGGGGTCCGTAAGGACCGATGCCTGCCGGGGTTGCGGGACTGTTCGAAAGAGATACCGTGGCCCCGGAACACAAAGGGCGATGAAGGAACATGGATGGGTTTTAGTCAGTAAAAGTCTGACACTCCCTCCTGCTCCGCCCAGAGCGGGAGGAGTTATTTGATGATTTCCCATCCGAAAAAAAAGGTGCACATTGTACACCTTCATTTCCCCATATATGTATAAGTCCCATATAAGGGGCGAGCCTATTGCCATAGAGCCTTCATTTTCCACCCATCAGCTACCTAATAATATTTTGTATTTTCCGAATATTCACTAATCAAAAGTGAGTTAGTGCCGACTGTACAGAGCGTGAGAGTTTTACTTGTCTCAATAATGGCGAACCAGCGCCAACAATGTGTGCCGCTATTTGCGCCATTTTATTACCTATTAATTGCTCTGAAAAGTGAGCGTCGATGCTATGATGCTTGTCTTTATTAAGCACATGATTCTTGGTAGTAGGTATGTTTTCATTTATTTTCACTGAAGTTGTGGTGGTCTTCAGGTGTGATTGAATTGAATTTTATTATTGGATGGGCCACATCTTATCCTACTACGTATAATTCACGAAAGATATAGGTGAAAAGCAACTTCTTGACGCATAATTTTTTTCCATAAACTTTTTTCAAAATGCATCTGATTCCTTAATATTGTATAGACGTGAAACTCTCCGCTCATAACTTTTATCAAATCTGTATCGAGCGTGTGGCTGCGCCGGCGCAGGCTCGGGTCGCGAGGACGCAGCATCGCGCGGCGCGAGGTGATCCCTCAGGTGCGCCCCCCGACTCCGCCCCCTTGTTTATTGCTTATTAGCGGGCATCGCGGCGGCACGTTTGAACTGGCGGTCTTTGTTCTCGCCGACAACACTCCCCCCCTCCCCCCCCCCCGCGGCCAGACTCCGCTCGCGGCCGGTCACGACGCCCGCGCAGCTCGGGTATGCTACGCGAATCATAAATTGTTGCTATTTGACGTAGCCGGTATTGGTGATATCGATCTTTGTTCAATGATATCGCTACGTAGGAAGGAAGTGCAATAGCATCGTAAATTATACCTGTTTTCTTACATTAGGTACGTAATGTATGTCCTTATCTAATAACAATTTATGGCTTATGTTTATGCTATCGGAGGTTCCATTTTATTTAATTCCTATAAAAATATTAAGTAGGTGTCATGGATACCATCATCATCATCAGCCTATTAATGTTCCCACTGCTGGGACACAGGCCTCCTCTCTATGAGAGGGAGTGGGCTATAGTACACCACGCGGGCCTAGTGCGGATTGGTAGATGTCACATGTCTTCGAATTGTTTGGTTCTAGGACATGCTGGTTTCCTCACGATGTTTTCCTTTACCGTTTTGAGAGCAGCGGTAATGAAATAAATTACACAACGTAATGTGCCTGTCTGGGTTCGAACCCACGACTTACTGTTCGTAAGTCGGGGCCGCCACCATTGGACCACCGCTGCTCTCTATATGGATACCATCATACTGTTCTAATTCTTCAATAAGTAAGCTAAATAGGCCTCTATCAAGAGCCCATATGCTAGGTGATTCAGTTAAATAATAAAGGCAAACGAGGATGGAGTTGAATCGCTTCCTGACCCCGATCGATTCACTTTCTATCTCCAGTCACGGTTGGTCAGCCGAGCCCCAGAATTTCCTTTCAGTAATTTGCAACTTTTCTATCAGAAAAGCTTAACTTTGTTTTTTTTTTTTAAACATTCGTGGTATGAATAGCTTCATTCAGTGGTTTTTTCTACAGAAAGGCTACATTTTAGTGACATAGCATTTTTCGACAAGCATTGATAGCCACAAAGCAAACGTGACCTGCATTTTTGTGTTATGCTTCATTGCAAAAATAATAGAACGTTGAAGAGAAGTTGGCTAAATAATAATTATGTTTGTATAATATTTATAGATAAGTTATTTACCAGGTATCTGTTTAAGAAATCTTAGATTATTTAGTAACAAGCACTTGATTGAGTTACCTGAGTTACAGGTTTATTCCTAGTTCAGGTAGAATCAAATTACTATATACCTATAGTTTTTAAGGCCATTTTGTAAATATTTTTGTAATTCAATTATTTCAATTAACAATTTCAATTTACCAGCAAAAAAGTTGATGGAAAAGCCAAAAATTACCGCTAAACTAAAACTTAACACAAAAAGACTACCGATGGACATGTCACGTAATAATTATGGTGTTTGAGACTAATTCAGCAATAAAGGTAATTCAGACGAGATCGTTTATCCTTGCACCTTATTTCAAGCAGTAACGCGATGTTAAGTTCTACTTAACATATTTTGGGATTAACTATATTAATAATTAGTTATTTATTTCTCCTCACAATAATAAACTTATTCTAGGTTTCACATAATTATAATATTATTTGTTTTTTTTTAACAATTTGAGGAGCTGGTGTCTGAGTTAGGCGTAAAATGCCTGTATTACAAATCCCCAGGTCCCCACCCCACGGAAGAACAGAAAGTTTTACATAACAAAATATGATAATAGAATATTACAGATAAGGAGTTTTAAGAACAAAAACTTATTATAATTTTTGGGGGTAGAAGTTAAAAAGAAGCTATCAACAAAAAGTTACTCATTTCTTCTTCACTTCTGGGATTACACGGCTGTAATCCCAGAAGTGTACCAACTAGTGGTACACCCACATTTCACCAGTTATATGTTAAAGTGTACCAACTAGTGGTACACCCACATTTCACCAGTTATATGTTAAAGTCCCATGTTACATTGAGGCGAGATGACTGTCGTCAACCTGGCACTAATTTAGATTCTGTGGCTACGAAGTGTGCTACAAAGAAACTCCTGATGGAAAAACGCAATAACACTTTTCCCGATCTGGGAATCGAACCACGATTATTATTTAGTGTTATTTGAACGATTCGTGCAAATAACACCTACGGCGAGCGGACATCTTCTTACCTAGTTCCTCGGTTAATTAACAACCTACCTTCCGATTTCCGCAGTGACATTACGCCAAGAAATATTAAATCAAAACTTAAGTCCCACTACACACACTACTACGACTTCACATTGAATGCTCAATGTGAAATACAGTTTACGTAGTAACTAGTATTTATGTAACCTGAGATGAAGATACCAAATTTCGAAATAAGGTGCATAATTATTATATTATTATGTTGTATTTATTGTTTACCTTGATTTTGTTTTTTACTAAGATGTAGAATTACATGTAGCATTAAGTACAAACCTTAGTGGTTTAAAAATGCTACTCAGCTAAAACAAATGTAATAATTTTGATAAATAAAAGAAGAAAAAACCCGGCACTTCAGACTCAGTAGTAGCGCTTGCGACCAACGAGTCACTCCTATTGTTACAAAAAACAATTTACAAATACGAAAGTTACACTATCCTTTTCTCTCTCCCTTGCCCTAAAATATTCATCTCCCGAACTTATGTAAATAAATCACTTGAACGCATGCTACGAACAAGAATAAATGCTAGGTCTACTTGAACTAAAATTGATCCTTTTCGTGTGATTTAGATGCATGTGTTATAAATATTCATCAAAACATGTTATCTGCTACTTGAATATTGCTTTAGCTTGCATGTGCTACTTGCATACGTGTATGAATATTTTGATTTACATTTCAATGAAATCGCGTTTAATTTCGATTACAGGGATAATTGCGAATAATTTTCTTGCGGTTTCCGCGCTGCATTATGAAGTAATTAAAAAAATTGGCTCGGTGCATGTTAAGTAGGCGATGAGTGGAATTGAGTAGCAGATGTGTCGGCCGATGATCAGCCGACAATTATCACGCTTGCTCGCCTACATATAACGACTGCTCATTATGAAAATATCTAGCAACACTGTATAATCACCATAATACTGTGTTATAGCAGCAAAAAGTGAAGCAATACTGATCATTTTTGCACTTCATCCGATTTGATAACCGTCTAACTGTGATCTATGCGAAGATAAATATGTTTATGGTATATTCATTTTAAATTCTTAAAAGCATTTAATAATCTCTCTACAACTGCGAGACCCTTTGTAGTGTTTAACAAAAATATGTGCAAATCGCAGCACTTACTGATTCTCCTCGGTGAAAGCCCAGAGGCTTTGTGTGATATGTACTATTTCGTAAAGTTGGTACATTAGCAGACTTTAGTAGTTTTTTAGTTAGTACCTGTGTGTTGCTATTTAGTTTCCATACACAAAAAATCCAAGTGCCCTCTTTCACCTTAATTTCTTGAATGTTACGCATATCTATATTTATAATCAACAAAATATCACGCCATAACACATCACTGACAAGCTCTTTAAGCTATTATTGATGGCATAAACTTTCCTTTCGGCAAACCCGTCGAAATTCTACGAACGAGATCGATATCAGGTGGTATTCAATACTAAACGCATTAGGCCCCATCTAGTCTGTGGCGTGGGTGAGACATTCTCCGAATAGCTCCTCAAATATCTCCGACCAACATAATGACGTTTGACGAAGGCCCTCGACCTATCATCATTAAAAACGGCCGAATCACGCAAATTACGAACGTGATACGCATCGATGCTAACGAAAATCTAACGCGGAAAAAATCACATCGAACATTATTACAAAATAGAGAAAGATGAGTCTCATTTGTCAGTGTCTGAGCAAGGTCCTTTACGATAGTTAAGATGGTACTGAAATATGAGTCGTATTGTGAGATGATTGGGTTAGTAGTTGTGTGTTGTGTGTGGGAATTATGATGTTTGATAGTGGTGCAAGTTGTGGCGATGTGGCAGATAGTGGCTGGGCGCGACGGCCGCTAATGGGTGTGATAACATCTCGCGAGCACGCCTCGCGCCGGCGACCGGCGACCGGCGCGACCGGTGCGGATCGCACCGATGCAGGCGATGCCGCAACAAATGCGTGCTGCTCATAAACACTTGGTATCTGTTGGCATCAGTTTCATTCAGACTGCCTTTCTCATGTATTGGCAAATTGGTGCAGGTGCGGATGAAGAAAATTTCGATTATTGCATGGGAAGCGAACATGACAACTATTTTCAATTTTATGACCTATTTTTACTTTTCTGACCACAATACTTTTTCTATTTCAAGGCTCGTAATGTTAAAATGTTTGGCTCTCCTTTCCTGAAAATAAATATCATAACAGGTACCCATATATTATAGTTTTTTTAACATACTCGTATTTATCCTAGGCCACTATCTGAACACCAAACATACAAACAAAACAAATAAACTTCAGCCACGAAAGATTTGATTATGAAAACTTAACAAGTACTCAAAGTTTGAACGTTAAACTGTTGCATATTTACGTGGTGTTGTTGATTATATCACGTTTTTCCGACAGACATGTTTTTGTCGTAATTAAAAATAAGAATATTAATAACTTTATTGCGTTTGAGTGGATGAGCACGGAAACTCAGCACGATTCCGTTAAAGGTCGTCGAACATTAAATAATTGTTTACTCTGTTGAGTTGTATACGTAAGGTTTCCTGCCCGCTTAGCATGACCACCGAAGAAACGAAAGAGAATCGACAAATCTTTTGTTCATCTGTCATTTCGCTGTCATTAAATCGACAAAATGACAGATGAACAAAAGATTTGTCGATTCTCTTTCGTTTCTACGGTGGTCATGCTAAGTGGGCTGCAGATCACTGACATCTAGCAAAGTGAACTATAGGTATTAAAGCGAAAATAATTTCGAGAAAAATAACAGAAATGGGTAGAAATAGGTAGAAATTGGTAGAAATAGGTAGAAATATGTAGAAACTAGCTGTTGCCCGCGGCTTCGCCCGCGTGAAGTTCGGTAACTGTCCCACGGGATCATACTAAAGGGATAAATAGTATCCTACATGTTAATCCAGGTTATAAACTATCTATCACAATCGCTATCACAATCACCATCACTATCACCATCATTATCACTGTTACAATCACAATCACCTTCACCATCATCGTTATCACAACAACCATCACCATCACTATTCCAATCACAATCACTATCACTATCACAATAATTATCACAATCATCACAATAAATCAACACTCACGACTCTATAGAAGTCGAATCCGCCATCTTTTGGATCTAAAAATAAATGCCATATTCGTAATCAGCACCAATGATAATCTCGGAATCGACACCCATATTGATTTTTAGACATTTCGACCCCATCGCACCCCAACAGGGGATGATGGTATTTCAGGTCCGCCACATTAAATCTTAAAATCACTGTTTTTGTAATACACCCGACCCGATACACCATACAAACAATACCAAACCCATTTCCGCCTTTAGGGGTTGAAATCAGAAAAAACCTGAAACCCATTTCTACCCATTTATCGATAGGAGTACTCCTGTGAAGTCTCGAATAAAACAGTCTAACTGATTGTTTGTTTCCTCATACAAACTTTCGACTCCCGTTTCACCCCCTTAGGGAGTAAATTTTGAAAAATCATTTCTTAGTGCACCGTTAGACCTCATAAGAAACCTACGCGTGCTAAATTTTAAATCTCTAGACCCAGCGGTTTGGGCTGTGCATTGATTTTTATACTTTGTCACCCCATTTCCCTGTCTTGGGGGTTTAATTCTGAAAAAACCTGAAACAAATGTTTACTTATTTATCGACGATAGGAGTGTACTCCTGTTAAGTTTCGAATAAAATAGTCTAACTAATCTTGTTTCCCCATACAAACTTTGGAGCCCTTTTTCACCCCCTTAAGGAGTGAATTTTGAAAAAACCTTTGATAGTGCACTCTTTGACCACATAAGGAACCTACTTGCCAAATTTGGAATCTGTAGACCCAGTGGTTTGGGCTATGCGATGATATGACAGTCAGTCAGTCAGTCAGTTTCTTCTTCTTTTATATATTTTTACCCGACTGCGCCAGAAGGAGGGTTACTGTATAGATTTGATCTAAAATAGAAGTAGCCTAAGTTCCTTATTTTATCAGCTTTCTGCCAGTGAAAGTCCCGTCAAAATCGGTCCCGCCGTTCCAGAGATTAGCCGGAACAAACAGACAACAGACAAAAATTTAAAAAAAAATGTTATTTTGGAATATGTACCCTATATACATTAATATGCATGTAGTAAAATGCGGTTGTTTTAATATTACAAACGGACACTTCAATTGTATTTATTTGTACAGATAAAGCCTTTTCATCTTTCACCCCCTTAGGGGTTGAACTTTTTATTAAAAACACCGTTGCGTTAGCTTCCAACCATAAGCCTAGATAATAAATTTAGTGAGCTTTACTTCGAAGATTAATAGCTTTCCATAAACATGTTAATTCTCCTTTTTAACCCTTTGGGGGTAGAATTATGAAAAACGCTGAGACATGTATCAATTAATTTTTAATCATCAGCCTAAACACAAAATTTAAAGATCCAACAACTTCATCCCCCTTTTTAACCCCTCGGGGGTAGAATTGTGAAAAACGCTGATACACATATCAATTAATTTTTAATCATCAGCTCAAACACAAAATTAGAAGATCCTAACTTTAAAACTGACGGTTATCCATAAACAACTTCATCCCCCTTTTTAACCCTTCGGGGGTAGAATTGTGAAAAACGCTGAGACACGTATAAACTAATTTTTAATTGTCAGCCTAAAAACAACATTTGAAGATCTTAACTTTAAAACTGACGGACTTTCATACAAACTTCCATCCCTTATTTAACTCCCTTAGGGGTTGAATTTCTAAAAATCCTTCCTTATTCCTTGTCAACATTATAAAGGGAACCTCTGTGCAAAATTTCAGCTTTCTAGGTCCAAGGGTTTGGGCTGGGCGTTGATGAGTCAGTCAGTCAGTCAGGCCTTTTGTTTTTATTTATATAGATAGGTAGAAATAGGTAGAAATAGGTAGAAATAGGTAGAAATAGGTAGAAATAGGTAGAAATAGGTAGAAATAGGTAGAAATAGGTAGAAATAGGTAGCAATAGGTATAAATTGGTAGAAATAGGTAGAAATAGGTAGAAATAGATAGAAATAGGTAGAAATAAACTTATTTTAAGTACAAAACTAACTAGAAGGGTTTTAAATTATTGTAACTGGCGAAATGTGGGTGTACTGTTAGGTACACCTCTGCCTAACAATTCGGGGATTACAGGCGTGATGTTCTGTCATGTGACTGAGGTCAAAAGAAATTAAATTAACTCATAAATGAGTTAATTTAATTTCTTTTGACCTCAGAAGCATAACTGAGGGAAATCACATATCTGTCTGAAACAAACATTTAGGCATGATGTCTATGGCGGGAATAGACCCCTCTCTAAATTTAGAGAGGGGTCTATTCCCGCCATAGACATCATGCCTAAATGTTTGTTTCAGACAGATATGTGATTTCCCTCAGTTATGCTTTGTAACAAAATTATGACCCAACGTTTCAGACTTATTTGTTTGTTTCTATACTCTTAACTTAAAATAAACGACGACCCGAATGGCGCAGCGGTAGTGAGGGTGCCTTACACTGCTTATTTGATTATTTATTCTTAGTGTCCCGGGTTCGAATCCCGGTCGGAGCAAATGTTTGTGTGAAGAGCATGGACATTTGTTTCCGAGTAATGGATGTATATATGTATAATAAGTATCTATTTACAAACAAAAAAGTATCTATGTAGTGTATCAACCGAAAGAACAAGACCTGACTTTCTGAGAACGAGACCACATAAAAATAAATACATCGTACCAACATTCAATAATGTGTACGGGATGAGGGTTGCAGAATACTTAGTACCTTTTTTTCTTAATAAACTTCCAGAGGACTTGCAAACGTTATACAAAACGAGTTCGAAAAGTTATAAATATAAATCAAAACGTTTCCTTACACAAAACTTCTCCTAAAGTATGTATGTACCTATAAATTATTTTCACCATTATGTAGTGCCTGCTTCTAGTCTATCTTTGGAAGGCAGGATTACTCAATATCGCCTTTATGTTAAAGATATATCCCATACATATTTGTCCAATGTCCTTTTAGTCCAACTAAAAGGACATTGGACAAATGTTGTTGACTACTACGTATCTACGCACTAAACTTTAGTATGTAACTGATTTTTTTTTATAACTGTCAGTTTTATTGTACCTAGAAGCATTTTTCCCTCATCATAAAATTAATCACTTAGGTAAATGCATTTAACTGTATCGGACTCACACATTCCAGCATTTCAGAACCCAGGGTGATTAGTTAAGGGCATTACATTGCCCAATGACCTTGAGCATGCTGCCCCGTACTAACTTACGACGAAACGACGAGAGAGAGAGGGACGAATGCGGGAGTGACGTAGTGCTTTTCGCGAAATTTCGGATTTTTATTAAATATTTAAAATATTAAAAGAAATAACAGAAAAAAATCAATACACATTGTTAAATACGTCATTACGTATTTTTTGGTATAAAATTCATGCCGAGTTATTGAGCCGTTATCAGAGAAAATTTTCAATTTAGGTTGAAAAAGGACCTATTTGTTACGATTTTTTGATAAAATTTGAGTAAGTTTATTAAAATTTTAAACAGTACATTGTTTTTGTGATGACCTTTAGTTTAAAATATATTTTTTTATATTGAAAACGCACAAAAGGATTCATCTACAAACTTCTTTAAACCCACGGTATTTTCAGGATTTGAGCGAGGTAATCCCCTTAAGTACTTATTCTTAATTAATAACAAAGCATATAGATCCATCACGCAACACATTCCTGTCCGTCAAATTATTCAGCTATTCCTATTGTAACGATCGCTGATTAACAGACGATCGTCGCAAGCGCACATCGACTACAATGTTGTTAATTGTACGCGATTTACGAACCGTGCGTGCGCGGAAATATTATTCAAAGTGTTTCGATTATAATTGTGTAGGTAATGCTTGGCAGTACCTAGAAGTTACACATATATTTTTATATAATAGCTATTTATTCACCAAGGGGAGTAAGGCACAGATTACTAATCGAGTGTGCATTTGAGGCCCGACGCGAAGCGGAGGGCCGTGAACCACACGAGTTTAGTAATCTGTACTTACCCTCGAGTGATATATACTGCTTTATACTACACTTGCACTTTTAAGCACAAAGAAATAAAGACAAAATAGCAAAAAAAGCATTTTATTAAAAAGTTATATTGACACTTTACCAAGAAAATTGTCTCTACAAAATACGTCAACCAACAATAAGTTTTTTTATTAATTTTAGCGCGTCAAACAGTTTTCGCGCCAGAAGACGTTAGAGAAGGTAAAAACGCCCCGTCATCATCATCTGCCTAGCCTTTTCCCAACTATGTTGGGGTCGGCTTCCAGTCTAACCGGATGCAGCTGAATACCAGTATTTTACATGGAGCGACTGCCTATCTGACCTCCACAACCCAGAAAAAAAAAAAACGCCCCGTATGGTAAAATTAAATCGTTTGATTGCAATGATATTCAATTAAACAGATATGATAAGAGCGCGCCATCGTGAAGACTCGAAAACGCGCCAATTGGCCTGTTTTGCCTTTATTCTGCGTCACTGCGTGTATGTCGGCTGGCTCTCCCCCGCGGCACACACAAAACGCGTTAGTAATGCATTACTGCCCTGATTTTCAGGGCAGTAATGGATTACTACCCTGCTTTTCAGGGCAGTAATGAAATTCCATACAATATAACTGCCTAGATTTTTGAGAAGGTTTAATGAACAGCTTTCAAGCCTTTTAGTGGGGTAGTATTGGTACACTTACTAAGCAAGTGTAGTATAAATATATTTTCTTAATTCTCTATGATTGTATGATCCAAAGTTGATTGAAATACATAAATAATTAATAATATATTATGGTCTTCTTACACCCTTTAAAAACACATCTGATTAAGGATCCACCTTAACCGTTGCTGCCACAGAAAAAGGTTCCTGAGACTATCTCCAACTTTGGAAGGTTCTTTTAATAGGTATCGTATACTTCAGTCTGGTGAATATAACATATTGTCAAAATATTTCTATGGTGGATGAATATGATTTCCGGACCGCACACTATTCTCGCTAACCCGTACGTCTTTGCATCGCCCGCCGTCGTAACGTATAATGCAACAAAGAAAACAGAGTCTTTGTTCATATTTCAGATGTAACTTTTAACTAAAATTGTTTGTGTTTAGTGGTAGAACCTAACAACAACAACACAAACAATAACAGCCGCTCGGGTCGATCTTTAGTTTAAGCCGTGCTTGCCTAGGTTGATCTGTGGATGGGTGACCACTCATTACATATCGAGTTTCCTCCGTGCCTTGGAAAGCACGTTAAACAGTTGGTCCCGGCTGTCATTTGTAGATCTGTGAATAGAATAGAATAATATTTATTTGCCAATATATAAAACAACATTTACTGTCAAAGAAGTCTTTGACACTATAAAAACTACGACTACAAAACCATTCATGCAATTTATCTATAAATGAACGTACATTTAACATCTTGAGATTATTTATTTTTTTATAATATTTACATTATTTACATAGATATACTAACTCTATAATAAAAATAAAAATATTTACAAGTATCAAAAAGGGTTACAGGGCGTCGAAAAATTCGTCCACATCGCTGTTAACAGAAAAATTAGAAAAAAAAATATTGAGATTACTTGGTATATTATTATATTGACAGTCGTTACAGGTAGTCAGTGGCCCAAAAAGACTGACAACCAGTCTTACCAAGGGGTATCGTATTACCTACCCAGTACTAACTGGGTTGTGGAGGTCAGATAAGCAGTCGCTCCTTATAAAATACTGATATTCAGCTGTATCTGGTTAGACTAGAAGCCGACCCCAACATAGTTGGGAAAAGGCTAGGCAGATGATGATATTTGAAATACGCATTGACGTTTATAAGGCATAAAATATTACATTTACAACAACGTAAGCATAACCTTTAATTTAATTACTAAGTTAAGTTACACTACTGCTTACAATTCAAGAACAATACTAAGTCGGACTTTAAAGTCAAGGGTTTTTATCGATCAGAAAATAACATAATCTATACTTTTATCTTTATAGCCATCGAAACCTTAAGGATAAGGTGTTTCGTGATGTCAACAAAGTAGATTTTATAGTTTTCATTTCCGTCAATTGACCGTTACACTCGCGATCGGAGTGAACTTTTAGAAACTGTTGAGTCAGAACATATTTAGTGTACGCTACATGAGCCATAAACTTTACAAAGTTTCGCAATACTTAACTTTGTAGTACCTTGTGAAAGTATCACGTTGTTACTGTGGCCCAAAGCCTCACAGGTATGATTATTTTTTATTTTGTTGAAATCATCTTCTAATATTATAAAGAGGCAAGATTTGTATTTTTGTATGTAACTAATAAACTTAAAAACTACAGGACCGTTTTGAAAAATTCTTTCAGCAACTGATAGCTACATTATCAGCGAGTAACATAGGCTATAATTATTTTATCCCCGTACTCCCACGGGAACAGGAATTACGCGGGTGAAACCGCGTGACGTCCGCTAGTCTACATCTACACTAATATTATGAAGAGGAAAGATTTGTATTTTTGTGTGTGTGTATGTTTGTAATGAATAAACTCAAAAACTACTGCGCCGATTTCAAAAATTCTTTCACCATTAGAAAGCTATATTCACCCTGAGTAACACAGGCTATATTTTATCCCCGTACTCCCACGGGAACGGGAACTACGCGGGTGAAAACGCGTGACATCCACTAGTCTTGTTTAAAGAAGTGAAGTCAAAGCCAAAAAAATGTATCAAGAGAAAAGCTCGTCCCGCATGTTTTGAAGGATAAAAACGCCTCTAATTCTCGAAGGGTTAGGCAGAGGTATACCTACATAATAATACACCCACATTTCGTCAGTTATTTTTTAAGTCTCATTTTATAGGTAGCGAGCCTATTGCCATCAACCGGGCACAAATCAAGACTCCGTGGCTGCTTCTGAGAAATTCCTGATGGAAAAATCAATAACACTTTGCTCGACCCGGGAATCGAACCCAGGGCCTTATGCTGAGCAGTCACAAGACCGCTAGACCAACGAGGCAGTCATCTGAAAAAAACTGAATTTGTCTAAATTTAAATAGGCAACGAGGCAGTCTACTGAAAAAAAACTGAATTTGTCTAAATTTAAATAGGCAACGAGGCAGTCAACTGAAAAAAAACTGAATTTGTCTAAATTTAAATACCTACTCATATAACTTAAACAATGACCAACGTTTTCGTAAGGATTGAACGTAATTGTACAGTTTCATCATATTCAAATGTTGTCTGGGTGTTTTCATCTTCTTATTCCAGTGTGGTTTGGATGTTTATTCAGGTTTAACTGTTTTTTACGTCCAGTCTTTCTCAATAGAAAGCATCGTAGAAAGCGCACATGAATATCTGAAGCGTATGCTCAATATGTATCAAGTTTTACGATCATATAATTGAGGTGCGATGAGGGGGACGTTCTGTAATAAAGTAATGAATGATGTGATAGTTTAATTGGCGCATCCGGCTGCGCCTGCGCCGACCACTTTCATTACCGACGTTTGATGTGCCCGCTCTTAACTGCACACCTTGGATATTAGGACATTCGACGACGTCGGTAGGTACTCGTCCGTGTGTAATGTACCTAAACTAATTAGGCAATTTGTTATATGTTCATTATAACTTAACATATTGTAGTGTTTAATGTGCCGAACTTTTTTTGTTATAACTATAACAGATTTGGTGTCGGCTCATTGAGTATGCAGGTAGTAAATAATCATATTAAATAATCATATTAAATAACGTGATAAATATCACGCTTGTAATCCTCGAAGGGTCAGGCAGAAATGTGCCCATAGTAGGTACATACACTAAACTTAATTAATTACAATGCTAACATTAAATCGTAGCATCTATAAGTGAAACTGACTTAATGATGGTTAAAAAAAACAGATAGAAGTTGTAACCAGCGCACTTACTAAGTTTTGAATAACTTATATTAAGTACGTTAAGAGTCATGATTAAGTCCTATGTAATATTGGGCGAGCCTATTGCCATCAACTGGGCAAAACCTGACTCCGGGATGATACTGAGAAATTCCAGATGGAAAAACACAACATCACATTGCTCAACCTGGGAATATAGAATCCAAAACCTAAATAACCTAATAGATAAGATTACGAAACTTATGTAGCCTTAAGGCGGTACCCCGAGCAAAATTAGCAACTCTATTTGTGGTGGTTCAAACTTCGCTTGAAATACTGTTAGAATAAAGTTCTAATCAGCTTGCACTACGAATTGGTCGTTACGTCAGTCACTGCAGGCCGAAATGTGCGAAATGAGTGGTTTTTATTCTTTATAAAATCAAACTTACGTCTTTTGGAAAAAATAAAACGACAATTATGTTCATTATTAAATTGCCTATCCATTAGTATAAGTAGCAAATCAAAATAATGGTTACTTTACGAGGAGTAGAATTTTATAAATCATTATTTCTCATTTCTATGGTTTCGTTGTGAGGGGATTTATTAAACATTAAGCAACTTAAAAAAAAATATGAAACGACAATTTTGGAGTCAAGGATATGTAGTAATTTAATGTATTTTTTATTAGTTGGTATTTCTTTTGGATAAAGAGGAGTAGGCTCCGAAAAACTGCTCGCTCAAGGTCATTTGCTCGGGGAGCCGCCTTAATAAACTAGAAACTAAACTGTTCAGATCTATCTAACAATAGGACGGAAGCCATAGAAACGGATTAGTTCCCGATACCGCGTTGCTCTCGCAATACTAACTGACGACGATTCTGATCCTAGACCAGTCCTACATAGCCTACAGATATAATTACGTAATATATGACGTCATGCATCTTAGTACCGGATGTGAGGACGATCAGTTAGCTCATGGAGTCGTATAATAGGCGATAGAATATCTGTAATGGTACAGATGAACTTTGCTAGTGATACGATTTGATCTCTCGTAATGTGAGTAGGAAATATACAAACTACTATTAAAGAATAGGTATCTCGAATATCTTTGCACATTTACATGTGGCAAGTTGCAATGTACAGGGTTAGTTTTCAATGACCAGCCAAAATCTAAAATTAAAATCTAGATGTCAAACCAAAAGTGCATTTTAAATATTATTGACGAAAAATATAGAATAAAATAATAGCATTCACTTGAAAATGTCCTAAAAACTTCCTAAATCATAAGCCTAGTGGGAATCAATGCACTTGTGTGCGTGCATGCACCGCCAAATTTGTGTGTGCTAACTGCTACCTATCTAGATTGTTGAACTGAATTGTGCTATTGCAATATCCACACGTTCGCTTTATAGTGGTGGACAGCAATGACTTTTATTAAAAAAATGTTGTTTTTTTTTTTCATTAAATCCAAAATATTATCGATTCTAAACCATCTCTGAAAATTTGGCCGGTCATTGAAAACTAACGCTGTACAATAAGAAGAATAACCTACAATGTGCACGGTGTACCTACATCAACGAGCAAACATACGCATCTACGTATATAATTTATAAATAAACATAATTTAACAATCTTTAATGTTCCCACTGCTGGCCACGGGCCTCCTCTCTATGAGAGGGAGTAGGCTGTAATCCACCACGCGGGCCCAGTGCGGGTTGGTAGATGTCACATGTCTTTAAAAGTCTGGTTCTAGGACATGCTGGTTTCTTCACGGTGATTTACTACACCGTTTTTAGAATAGTATTGTTTAAATAAATTAGACAAATAAATGCGATGGGGTTCGAACTCACAACTTAGATCTCGTAATTCGGGGCCGTTACCACTGCACCAACACTGTATGAATTAATGGTAACAGTTTATACTTTGCCTGCACGTATATTGGATATGGGCTTCGAGATGAGCTATGGGATTGCTTAAGGCTCCAACCAGCCCGCGAAATTCAAATTTTCTTAAGTTTTTTGCAATTTGAAGGCCAGTGCTAGGGTGTATGTTGATTCGCGGCTGTAAAACGTATGTAGTTACAGAATTATAATCATCAAAATCATCAATACAACCCTCCAAGTTCATAAAGGTGTAGAAATGTCTTTTTCTGTTGTGCTGGTTGGAGCATTCACCTTAAGGTAGATAATTCGTTTGTAGGGTTGATAGGTAATTATCTAAGCATTTTAGGTACCTTTTTAGGAAGAAAAAATATTCTTGTAGCAATCAACATTGGAAACAGATGTACTTGAAATTTTATTATTTTCTAAGTTTTGTACGATTATGATAGAAATCAAACTCGCTACGAAAGCGTAGCACCATGACGTAGCACATTGCTCAAACCGTTCATAGCACTCGATAAGCTCCAAAAATATTTACCTACCTACCATTGAGCTCACGAGTCCTCAAATCAGTCACCATACGACCCGTAGTGACTTGTCACATTGTGCGCATCTGCGATACGATCTCCGCTTGGTGACGCCGCGGTTTGCCGAAAGCTATCCTGCCACCATCTCGTACCATTGTGGTACTCCCACGGTGACCATCCATCACGCCACCACTAAACCCTCAAGACGAAGCCGACCGAAGAGAACCTTCAAAGCCGAGGCACACAATCAACTCGAATTTATCAAATATTACAGAAGATATTCGATATGACACGGAATTTCAAACAGTTTTTTCCTTTCGTGATTTTGAGTTGTGATTGTCGTAGCACACATTTGATTTTAATTCACTTACCGCCTAGGGGATTGAACTTCAGTGGGAACTTACCGTGAGTCATAACTCAGACCTTTTATAAAAAATATAGAGTGCATCTATCGTAGAAACAAACTGAATTGTGAATAATTAAATTAAAGAACTGAGTAGCAGAAATTCTTGTTTCTTGTTCTTTGTTGTTCTTTCTTGTCTTTTTTTCACTTTTTTAGTCTATTATCTATAAGAAGGTTATCATTTTCTACATTATTAACGCTTTTGAGATAAGGTAAAAAACTGATGGAAACAGTTTTTATTTATAGCACGCATAACATAAAATTACAGAATTTCATTGATAGCCTCACATAAACATAGATAGTACCTAAAACAAAAAAAGCATTACAACGATTAATTAATACGGCAACCGAAAGTTACAATAAAACGGTTGCGACTGTTTTAATATATTACTTAATTTCAACGTCCAATATTTGCATTAAACTGTTAAACACATCAACACGCTAGCACCCACTTTTTCATCGCTTCGCCCAATTAACAGTGACATTCGTTTAATTATAAAATGTAATTACATATTTCTTTTGTGAACTTAAACGGACAGGACACTATATATTTTTAGGCCACACCTCTTGTTTAAGTATAGGACTGTAAAGTTAATATCTGTAATTGTATTTTGTTTTTAAATATTTTAATGCATAAATTAATAAAAAGTTGTTTTTTTGTTTTTTCATTAATTGTGTATTAAACAACAAACGGATCAAATGAAAATAATAACACTAATTTATTTCATGAGAAAGTGTGTCTTTACAAGCTGAAAGTTTTAAGTGGCGACGATGCGAAGGTTTTGTTCAAATTCATGGCCCACGTCTATATCACGTCGTGGGGTATAGACAAATAAAAAAAGTGTGTTTTTGAAAGCTGACCACCACACTGAGTTAAGAGTTCTGAGATTCTTGTTAGACAATCAATTCAAAGATTTCAAGGACCAAGTCGATATCAGCAATCAATTAAGCAGACCTGACAAAGGTAAGAAGATTATTAATGTTTGCGTAGTTGATCAACTTGATGTAAAGACTCCAATAAAAACGCAGGTACCGATAGATGTCGATATCAGATAAAGTTTTTGTGCAAATAAATAAGAACGTAAGTGTCTCCTTTATAAAGTCTTAATTATCTTTGATGCGATGTCTAGATATACAAATAAGTAATATCGAGAACCAGTAATCCATACGTTTAAGTACTCAATTAAATTACTTTATCTAATTTCGCCATCAAAATGTTTATACTGTCATTGTTGTATGCATACTAAATAAGTAGCTCATCGTTAGCAAGCTTCACTTGCTGTTCTAAAGGAATATTTTGTAATTTTAATTTTGAGAGAACCAAAGAGTTTAAATATGTGTAGAATAATTTAATGTCTTTGGAGAGAACACAAAATACCTATTTTCTTATCCTACAATCAGGTTCTGGAATCGTACTCAAAATTTTAGATACTCTTGGTTCCTTTCAACCTTTCTAAGACGCCTACGGGCTAGAAGAACTATGACTTTGACTTGAACTCGTTTGGTTTCATGAGGCCGGTGTCCCTGCTGTGGGAACAGGTTATGCTTATGCTTGTATCAATATCTTCCTGTTCTTGTTACCAAACATTTTGTTGGCAGGGTTTATGTTGCAAAACCTGTGAACTGGCGACACGGTGGGCTATAAAATGAAAGGTGTTATTATTCAAACGCGTCGTCCAACTCTGCTCACATTCCGGAGGCATCGGGTTTTACGACCCCTTCGCTGTAGCGTTGATCAAGAATGTTAGTTATGCCAAATATTTAAATCTATGTTTTTTCTTCTTATTTTGTGAACTTTTGTGAACATAATTATATCAACGCCACGTTGTGCATCATGTTTTTCTATGCATTCACCGATCATGAAGGAAATGTTTGTTTCGATAAAAATAAAAACGTTGTGACAGAAATAGACAATACGTTATATAATTGCTTTTTATAGGTCCCTCTTATAATGCTGACATTTCATATAACTTTATTAGTTTGTCTAGCCTTCTGCAGATGTTCATTGCATTTAAGTACACTAGAGAAGGAAATATGATATGATGCAAACAAAGTATTTCGTTAACAAAGTGTTGAGTTAACAAAGTGTTGAGTTAAAGAGCACTTCGTCTTAGCTTTTATAGTGTCGTTTATTTTTGCAAAATTATAATAATGTGCATCTATTTTAGATGCTAGACTTGAGAATTATTAATAATTCTCAGGTAACATTGCATACTAGACGATATAGAGATATTTCTCGATGGCATGTCAAGCCAAGTCAGATGCCCCTGGGCGGCATAAAAACTCGGACACCAGGACCCCTAGCCAAGTTGACAATCTACAATCGATAACGCTACGTAGTAGAAAACTATTCAAATGAATGGGAATGACATCATCTCAACGTTAAATCACGTGATCAACACAAACGAATAGAAAATTCGTAGACAAGTTTATATCGTTCAAAATGATAGAATAAAATGTTATCGTTTCTACAATGTTGATCGCTAAACTCTTTGGTAGGAACGCTCATGCACCATAGACTAAAGTGTAGGTTTTTTCTACAGACATTATAGAACGAGCGCTCGACTCAGTCGTATCAACTTGGCTACCAATTTAGCGCCTTCTACAATCGCTTACGCCGAGGCGTTTACGATTGTAGAAAGAGAATCGATACGAAACGTTTGTAACTTGGCTAGAGGTGCAGGTTAGGCACTAACCACACAATAAAGAAAACTATAAAGAAACGGCACTCATATAAACACCACAACAAAGAAACGTTTAAAAAATTTCGACGGTGGACATTTGTAGCAAGAAATCTTGCTAAAGAATATGTAGAAATATTCAAACTCGTACATCTACCATGATAGAGAAAAAACAATGTTCTTTTTATTTTATTTAACCCCAATTTAATTTTAATACGTATTCGTATATCTCATAAAACGTAATCCAAAGCAATAACGTCCACCTGAAACTTAAAACAGATTAACTGAAAAACGTTAGCCGCTGTACAAGCCCCACTAACAAACTAGTTACGAAGCAGTTTGGCAAATGTGGTGACTGCCTAACTTGCAGCTACAGCTTAGCTAAGCTAAAATAATCTGCTAACCAAGCTGCACGAGTTATGCTGCTGTAGCTACACCGATGGCAATCATGTTTTAGGCTTTAACTTAGAATTTAATATCTGAACATGTCATATATTTATTATATTATAAGTTATATTATTTGGTACTTTGTTCGTCTTGTTAAACAGACTATATATTGTATGTTTGGAGGTTATCTTTGTCTGCTTTGCAAAATTTGTTAAGTTAGATCTATTCATCATCTGTTCTTGTATAAGTATAATTATATATAACTTGTTCTTTATTTTTAGAGAAGTTTACAATTTTTAGGGTTCCGTACCCTAAGGGTAAAAACGGAACCCTATTGCTAAGACTTCGCTGTCTGTCCGTCTGTCCGTCTGTCTGTCACCAGGCTGTATCTCATGAACCGTGACAGCTAGACAGTTGAAATTTTCACAGATGATGTATTTCTGTTGCCGCTATAACAACAAATACTAAAAACAGAATAAAATTAATATTTAAGGGGGGCTCCCATACAACAAACGTGATTTTTTCATAATAATTGGTACGGAACCCTTCGTGCGCGAGTCCGACTCGCACTTGGCCGGTTTTTTTTAATAGTAAGTATGAGTTTTACATATAAAGCATGCTAGATTTACATCTATTAGATGTCAATAAGAAACATTGTCTCGTAACTTTTTTATTGCATTTGTGAAATTGTACCAGGCAGTTATGTGATCATAGAATAAAAAAAATCTAATTAAAAAACACAATGCCTAGTATTAAAGCGAATAGATCGTTAATATTTTATGTTACATTATATAACATTGACGTAAAGGAAATCAATAGATTAAAGTTGCAAATTAAATTATAATGAGTTCGTAATTATTTATTGAAAATGGATGTACGAAAACACTGAGTAAACTACAAGAGAGAAACTGCAAGTAATGATTATGAAGGCAGTCATTTTAATTCGCCATTATTCTTTTATAACGTCCTGTTGCAACTTTATGTGTCACAATCGATCGTTAATTAATGACTAATAATGGTATGTGCTTATTATTTAAACGGAGCGAGCATCTTTTTACGACATAATAATGTAATACTCATACTCAAATAGTTTTTTTTTGTCTTATTCATTTTGTGAAAAACCTTTGTTGGGAACTTTATCTATACCTATTACTTCCAATGTTTAATGATGGTAATGATTAAAAAACCGGCCAAGAGCGTGTCGGGCCACGCTCAGTGTAGGGTTCCGTAGTTTCCCGTCCGTCACAATAAGTGTTCCCACTTTTGAGTTTAAAGGTGGGTATCCATGTAAAAATGCTTGCATATACGAATATACTACAAACTTAGTCCAGAAATTATTTTGTACAACTTTTTGTCTTTTTTGTACAAAAACTGTTGTTTCCATCAAGTTCAAAATAATTTTCCTAGAAAGTCCTTATAAAGTTCTACTTTTCAGATTTTTTTCATATTTTCTAAACTTATGGTTCAAAAGTTAGAGGGGACACACACATTGTTTTTTACTTTTGGAGCAATTATTTCCGAAATTATTGACATTATCAAAAAATGATTTTGGGAAACCCCTATTCATTTTTAAATACCTTTCCAACAATATATCACACGTTAGGGTTGAAATTAAAAAAAAAATCACTTTCCACTTTACATATAGGGGGGCTACCCTAATAAAACCTTTTTTTCCAATTTTTATTTTCCCACTTTGTCGACGTGATTGATATACATATTGGTACCAAATTTCAGCTTTCTTGTGCTAACGGTCACAGAGATTAAGCAAGGACGGACGGACAGACATGGCGAAACTATAAGGGTTCCTAGTTGACTCATCATTCTCTTGCCCTTATCCCAATTCATTTGGGGTCGGCGCAGCATGTCTTCTTCTTCCATACTTCTCTAGTTTTCGTCGTCTCATCAGACACTTCTTTTCTTGCCATATCATTCTTTACACAGTCCATCCATCGTTTCTTTGGTCTTCCTCTACTCATATACCCATCCACATTCATACTCAAAACTTTCCTCATCCCTCCGCATCACATGCCCATACCACGACAACCGATTACCACACAACTTTTCAGTCACCGGCGCCACTTTCAGACTTCCTCTTATATACTCATTTCTTACTTTATCCATTCGCGTAACACCACACATCCCCCTTAGCATCCTCATCTCCGCGACATGCAAATGCCTTTCATTCATCCCTTTTGTGGCCCAACATTCTGATCCATACAAGACAGCAGGTCTAACCATTGTTTTATAAATCTTCCCCTTGAGCTTAAGGGGAATGCGGGAGTCGCAGATTGTTCCCGTGACCTGCCGCCATTTCATCCATCCCGTGTTAATTCTGTGCTTTACACTACGATCTATTTCGCCATCGCTTTGCACGAGTGAACCGAGATACCGAAAGTCGGAGCAGACAGGAAGAGGCGCGCCATCTAACGCTATGGCTCCAGAACTGGAGAGACCGCCGAAATCGCAGAACATGTATTCAGTTTTACTTCTGCTGATTTTCAAGCCAACATTCTCCAGTTTCAGTTTCAGCTGACCGGACGTAGGTACAAGATTGACTGTACATAGCACGAATTAACTCTACATACTTCCCAGGTATACCTTTCTCTTTCAAGGCCCACCACAACACATCACGAGGTACCCTATCATACGCTTTCTCCAGATCAATGAACACCATGTGCAAGTTTTTGTGTGCACGTCTGTACTTCTCGCACAATTGGCGGAGTGCAAAAGTGGCGTCCATTGTTCCTCGACCTGGCATGAACCCAAGGGTTCCTAGTTGACTACGGAACCCTAAAAAGAACACTTCTTTGAACGAATTTTGATGAAAATCGATGAAGGCCAACAACAACCTACTTACCTATTTTATAAAAAAAGCTTTTTCAAAAATTTTATAACAGAAAATAATAAAACTACACGCACCTAAAAATCAATGACTACTGCAAAAGTTTGATCGGCTTTTTAGTCCAAATTTCATAATTATGTCTGTGTGCCGACAACAGACAATCTGCTTTCCATAAATTGGCCGAGTCAAAACAAAATATTCCCCCATAAAAACTTATCGCAGTATTAATTAAATGATTAGATATAGTTCTAAATACTTCATAACTTGATCCTACCTAATGATAGAACAACAGCTGTACTCGTATAAAGTATCATTTACCCGCCAGTAACATCACGGCGGAAACATTTCGCAATGTAAAGATTCCCTCAGACCGACGCCGACAAGTTAATTTTACGCCTCTACACTCACTCATTTCATAATAATAAAATTGCTGTACAGCAGAATCCGTTGCTTTATTTGTGAAAACTCTTCCTTCGAATGCAATACTGGCAAAAACATATTCTATTGTACAGTGCTACAGTTTAATTTCGTTTGTGGAAATCAAGGTATCGTTCTCCCAAATCAGAGGGTCGCCTGATTGGGGTATCATAAGCTTGTGAGTGTAGTTTGAAACAGACAGCGACATTGATACTCTTATTACCAAAACGTCAGGGGTCAGGCGTGCGTGTGTGTGTGAGTGGGTGTGTGAGAGGGTGTGTGTGAGGGTGTGCGGGTGGGCAAATCACCACAAAACAACTTTACAAGTGTAATTGTCGCGGCGGGTGTCGGTAATTGATTTATTCTACGCTTGTAATGCGTCCCTGCACTATTCTCATTGAGTTCTGTGATTGCTTGCGACGGGGGATTTCAACAAATGCCTATCGGTAGTTGTAGCTCGATGATTTTGTTGTTATGTTGTTTGGCAATTATTGTTGGTTACGTTATTTAATCATCTTCTTTATAAATTATTTTTCAATACACTTCCTCGAAAACTGGTCCATAACGCACTACGATTAGGTGCAACATGTAATGTATTTCACACGCGTGCGATTTTTTCCACTTTCCTGCACGTGTGCGGGAATGAAAATTGCCACAGATAACTATACCTATACTAAGTCCAAATTGGTTCAATGCCTATAGTCTGAGGTGAATTATTTTTTTTAAATTTCGCAAAGCACTACGCGTCTTTACGGCATAAATATTTTATGAATATTCAAATTGTGTTTATAAATAGAATATCATAGGTAAACATGATTATTAAAAACTAATAGTTACTTTTATACACAAATTAACATTTATTTGTGTTCTTAATTCAAAAATATAAAATAAATCTATTTTTTATATTAGGCTGTTTAACGGCTTCATACCTTTGCCTCTCCTTCAACTTGGCGAAACTAAAGCACAAAAAAAAAAGAAAATGAAAATCATAGTTTCATAGTTCGTGACAAAAACATTTTTCGTTATTTTATTTTATTTCTTCAAAAGTGTATTGAAAAACGTCGTTTGATACACGTGGACATTTGTTATTGCAATTCTCGGCTCAAAAACACCCTCGCCTACGGCTCGTGTGTTATAATTCCGCCTCGAATGCAATAACAAACTTTCTCCACTTGTATCAAAATGTACTATTATATCATTTGGTATTAGTTACTTATTTTCTATATCATTTGGTATAGTTACTTATTTTCTATATAATTTGGTATAGTTACTCAGTTTCAAAGTCTTTAATCTTCATTAGTGCAGTTTTTCTTTATAGTTTTTTTTATGTCACGTTTTCAGCAGCAGCAGTTTTAAAGCGCTATCAAACTGGACACTAGAGTAGCTTTTATGAGCATTACATTTGGATCAAAATATACATTTCTTTGAAAGCTCCTCCATAACCTTATGTACTACATTTTTTAACGTTACGATCTAAGTATCAATTTTTACTCAGCAGTTATGAGCTATAAAAACACTCCCACAGCACATTACTATAAACATTACATTTTGCCGATACAAGTAATATTCAGAGCTCAATATAAAGTTCATAAATATTTAATAGATATTTTCCCACAATGGGGTGGCCATTCACACCCGTTAACCCTCAAGTGTGCTGTAAAAATGGGACTGATCGGAGAATATATTCCATTTGGCGGTCCGGTCGGCCCTCAGAGGTCTTACTAAGCAAAATTGTTGCTTGTCTCAATTATTGTTCGCCTTTCAATCGCTGTTAGATGATTTATGGAATGTGTGGCTACTGTTTGTGTGGCTTTTTTGTTGTTAAAATGACTGTGACTAATTTTTGAGGCAGCGAATAATAGTGATTAATTATTTTAATAGATTTTTATCAATTTCTTATTTGTATTGTGTTTTGCTTTTATTAAATTAGATTATAGATCAGTGTGTATGAGTAGACCTTAGAGATAGATTTTCTATGAATATATGGATAGATAAGGAAGTTATTGCAATAATAATTCTATACCTATAAAAACCTCGACACAGTTACCTAGTTACACATAACTGTCAAAACGTATGTAAATACCTGTTCTAAAATAAGTAGCATACACGTACAAGAGATAGCCTTGTCGATAATGAACAGTGTAAAATCGTACATGTCAACTTGTCTTAGAAGTAACGCCTATCAGCTGTTAATTGCCGCCTACGCCGCTTGGGGTCGCCACTGTCAAGATATACTAAGTTATATTATTTGCATGTCTGGCCCATGTCTCTTTGCTACCATTTTGGATATATTATCGAGAATCGATATCAATAACGCCTACGCGGATACGTCACTGTTTCGTGAAGTACTCAAATGTTAAGCTAAGGTTACACAGCGACCGGAATTTAATAATAGTCACTATTTCACTGGGTCTATTATTTTGTTAAACACTGTACAGTTGTAATCACTACTGTTTACGATGCTTTCAATTATTTAACAGTGTAATCAGTTCTTACAACGTTAATTTTCAGTTATACCAAGTTGAAATTCTGAATGAATGATGAAACAAAAAAATATGAATAGTTGGTGCCAGTTAAGATGAGAATAGCGGGCATTGACCCACCTACATTTATTAAACTTCTTAACTTTTAAAACCAAAAATAAGCTTGTTTAAGTCTGGAATCGTCATCTATCGTCATCTTCAACATTTTTTGTAATGAAAAACGATACATGGTTTATTTGTTTTAGTTCGTACGAAGAGATATTAGGGAAAGGGCAATGACCGCTTTCTCATCTTAACTGGCACCAATTATAGTCTTACAAAATTAATTTCCACATTGCAAAATTAGGGTTGAGTATATCTACTGAGAACTTGGAATTTAGGAATATTGGAGCTTGAAATATGATTTAAGTATATGAGTACAACCTTAATAGTTTCGGTCTAAGCGTAGCCCTATCCAACTCGCACATATTTACATAAAGCATTGTGTATTAAGTAGCTCAAACCTGTAAACACAATGAATCATATTATTGGAACCAATAATTACAATGGGTACCTACTACAAGTACGCATGTGTACGCTTGTACCTGTACCTGTAAGTAGCACGTGTACCTCCGCCATTAGACAACACTATTCACGCCTCCGGCTACTATCAATACACACGTCCCGATGCTGAAAAGACATTAAACCCTCCCTACACCAATCCATTTTCAACTTTAACACCTCCAGATAGAACGAAAGTTTCTTTGTTACCGCCGTTCTTTTCAATTTTCCTCCAATCGAATTTGGCTGTAACATCAATCGAGTTCCCACATTTTCCGGGCGCACTTACACAATATCAATCAGGTTTTATTGGTGTTGTCGGGGGGTGTGGGGTGCGGCGGGGTAGTGCCGGGGTGCGGTGGTGCGGGGAGCGGGGGACTATTTGTATCAATAACCTGTCAATGGTCTCAGGGCCCGCAGGGACCTCTGCCCCGTAAACTTGATACTTGCGTATGTCTGTGACCGCATGGATTTGATTAGGAATGCATTAGGATAGGCGTGCGAAACTCTCGATGTGAACAATTTGTTTTCAATACACCGCAATAAATCAAGTTTCTATTGAAAACACGAGTCTTTTATTTGCGGGAAAATGTTATTCCACAGCGTGATCTACTGATAAACAAAACAAACTGCTAGTAAATAATCTACATTCCAAAAACACAGACAATTTGAAAAAATGTTTTGCTCTCTAAGGTCTGTCGGCAAAATTACCATAACATTCGTGGAATAAAACATAACGAAAAAGGTTCCATTTACAAAGTTCCCTCGTAACACTACATTATCTGCTATCAGTGGCGGTCGACAAAGTAAAATTGGGGACACCTTATTTCCTCGGCTGGTTTGCAAAACACGTTCACGCTTCCCACCTATCCCCACATCTCAACGCTTATAGATAGTATCTGTTACACCTATTAGGGATGCTAGCGAGTGAGTGGGTAATGCGAGGTTTTACCTACAATGCGTGGTTTCCTTGCTTCTTTTCCTTAGCCGCTCATTTGCAGCCAGCAATGTGTTCGTCGAAACTTACTTCCACCGTAATTTGTACGTGTCGTCAGGGGTACTGTAATACCAGTTCAGGTGGGCGCCTTCTTCACGCCGCTGCCGCCGATAACACGCTAATGCCCTCAACTTTGCACCGCAAGGGGAGGCCTGGGGAGGTGCTGGAGTGGGGGGAGTGGAAGGGAGTAGCCATTCGTAGAGGAAAAACGGGAAAAGTCGGATCATTCGCGTTATTGAACGCGAATAACTTTATCGAGTTGCAATATGCGCTGCGAGCTCTGTGAACTGCATTATTTTTAAGTGGGTACTCTCGTGTGGATAGGGTAATAATTAGATTGCTCTACAAACAGTAATACAATTATTTTTACTGTAAACATTTATTTTATACTTGCCCCGACTCCTCGAGGAGAGTCCTAGAACTTGCACAGAACAAAGGATCTCAGATGCTCGGTGCATGTAAGTAGTGATAATAAAATTACACACTACTCTATAATATAAATCATGAGACCTTTTATTTCTTTTAAATTATTCTTTGAAACTCTATTTTTCAATTAATTCAGCTGTAGAGCAGACGTTCAACATTAAAACGTTAATAAAATAATCATAAACGGTGAGTTATGCCGCGATACACATAAACGCCACGCACCAATGAACACACCGGGCAATAAATAAAAATGCTCAATTCCATTAGCGCACCATTCTGATAATGTGCCCACCTTAGCGATGAGGCCGGAACACCTATTCTATATGCATTGTTTCAGCAAACGCGCGCGTTTACGTTAATATTTCATAACGCACGTTTCGCGTTTACCGCGTGAACGGCGGACCCACGATTTGTTCCGGTAGCGACTGCCAAGGTAAGAGTACATATATTTGCGGTAATAAACGTGAATTTATTACCCCGTTACGTTTGCAGTTTTACTGAAATGTGGAGATGTGTGGGCTCTCGGAGCGACATTAGCGCCGGCTGCCGTGCTACGCCCTGTCTCCCTCTGTACCTATGTATTAAATCAAGCTTTATGTAAATGATATAGAACATTGTTCTTTACAGCCCCAATGTTGGGAACAGGAGGTATGTCTGTTGCTCAAGTGTCTACGTTACATCGTAAAGTTCTGTTCCGGTTTGATTGCGAGAGAACTTGTGTTTTACATTGCACAGCGATAGGCCTGGCACATAAAACCGTTTTCATACGTCTCAAATAGTCTCAATGCATGATGACTCCTGAAGAATATCAAGATAATAAAAATCACCTCCTCCCCCTTCTCTCATATTAGAATATGAATGGTGTCTTTTTGCAAAATATCTTCATAGGTATATATGTATTGTGGCCCAATTCCTTTAAGTTGGTGCTTGCTAATTAGTATATTTTTATGTTTGGCATATGTCAAGTTCAAAGTGATTTACACACCAAGAACATAGTACCTTATATCAACCATCTCGAGAGAATCTCTTTCCAGAAGACAGAAAGGAGATAGCACTACATTGGTAGACTAAATAAAAAATATGAAAACACCCACGTAAAGATCTGCGACAAACTTATTGAAGAATTCTGAAGCAGTAATTCGGCGGCAACACGTCACCTCCGACACGTACCGCGGTGTCGTCGACATCAGAGCTAAGGAGTGCGAATGTTCACGACCAGAAGAAACCGAACATAAACATTCGGGGCACGTCGGCGCGGCTCGGGAGCCGCAGTTAAAAGGGGATTATGAGCCGAGTGGCCAATAACGCCGCATTACATGCCCCTGCTCCGCCAGCCTGCCGATAAGCCACACTGAATAAGGCTTTGTCTATACTTACCTACGTCTACTTATGTATCAGATGTATGATGGTCATAGTTCCGGGGTGGCCTATTAACTATTTAAACAGTCGAAGACTCAAAGTCTGATTAGCTATTGTATTGTTTATGAGAAACTCAAAAGCATTTCATAGATGAAATTAAATGCTAGTACGCAAAGTCTGAAGAGTTATGTCACGATAAACACCATCTTATCGTTTATATTCTAACGAGTTCATCAGATCGCCGTAATCCCCTGCAAAAACAGCCCCCCTCACTATATTTAATTAACGCAACAACATTACAACCGGCACTAAAATCAAATGAAATATTCAGTCAAACGTTAAATTCAATCGCAGCTTATCAGAATAGGAGCGTCATCCGAACAATATCTGCGATTGGAAACACTTTTACAAGCAATAAATTCTTGGTGGCTGTGTCACTGGCTACAACATTTATTAGCTACAATCCCGATTAGATTAGCGTTGCATCCCCGGTCCTGCGGGGCCCGGCGGGTCGAGCTGGGCCCCAGGGACGTGAAATTTGTCCCAGTAATGTAGCCACGCGCGCAACTAATTCGATGTAGTCGACCCTTCCTCTATGTGACTCGAATGCCTCGCCTCGACACTGCTTCATTTTAATTGAATAGTTGGCGTGGGGTGACGCGTTGTTTTCCTAAAGATAACTTTATAGCCGCTTTGCATAATTGCCCGCCGGCGCTCTAATTTGTTACAATTTCGCAATCTGTCACACAAAAAATCTGAAAATACTGTAATGGAATGTTTTTATAAAGAGCTCTTTTTCATTTAGATTGAAGAAGCGTAAGTAGAGTTGGTTCGTTTTTCACAAACTAGGTGGAAGCAGTGATTCAAATTTTTACCTTTGACTGTTAACAGTCAAACAAGTAACTATCATAATTTCTTACTTGCACTCACTCATACCAATAGATTTGGTGTCGGTGCAGTCTGTCTTCTTGTTCCATGCTGCCCTTTAATCCCCTTTAAAGCTTTATCTATCACCAAAGTCCTTCCATCGTTTCTTAGGCCTTCCCCAACTTTGCTATCATCATCAATATCTTAGAATAAAGAACATCGGAAAAATAAAACAAGAAAACAAAAGCTCGTATCGCTGCCCGGTGCAAAAGCTTCGAGTCGAGCTTCTCCATAACATTACGTACGTAACGCGACGCCCACCGCCATCTAACGGCCCTCGAGTAAATTACAAACAATTTGTTGTGAACTACGTTCCTAGTCGTTTACGAGAACGACGGTTAGGTGCCGATTTAAATGATGTTAATATAATGGCCGCAAAAGTACCCTTAACGAAGACGAAAGATACTTGTTTTCACCATCATTGCAATCATTTTTTCGTCTAAACCAGTCTAGTTACGGAGATATTGGGGCTCAAAGTTCCAACTTTTCACAAGATTTTTTAAATTCCAGTTTTTAATGTAAGACTCCCGCACTATTTATCCATGCGTCAGCACAAGTGCGTTACATTAAGTCCCGTAAGACGTGAATTTTCACCTAAAAAAAATCGTTTCCTAGCCATAATTTTTGCGTAAAGTTACCTAGCTTGAGGTACAGAATGCCTGATTGACGGTTTCATGAAGAATCCGTTCACACCTTGTATAAACAGCGAGTTTTCAAAGCTAGTGGTTTGATTGAACCTTTTAAGTTAGATTCAAGTGTAGCTTTATCTTGAAGAACGTAGAATGTGGCAATCGCTATTATAATGTCTCATAATGGTTACAATAACTTTCACCAGGATAGATAAGTTTTTCGGTAATAAAAAATAATAGTGATGATGACTGAATAAAAAAAATATGATTCTGTTTAGTCCGTCAGTGAAATTATCGAAAAATATTGGATACGTGTTTTTTGTTTTATCAAATTAATAAAAATTGACGAAGATATAACGTGTCAAAGATCAGGAGTGGGGGCTTGTAACGTCACATTTGAGTAAACAATGTACTCAAATGTGACGTCACACGAGTTTTCGACGGACTGTATCGTCTTCATTTTTTGTTTACGTGAAAAAAGAAAAAATATGTGTTCAATATTTTTTGGAAATCTATCTGACGGATTTATTAGATTTTTTTTTTGTCATGTACCCCATGCAAGACTGCCTCGTTGGTCTAGCGGTCGCAAGTGCGATTACTGAGCATGAGGTCCTGGGTTTGATTCCCGGGTCGGGCAAGGTGTTGGATTGTTCCATTACAAATATCTCAGTAGCAACCACGGAGTCTGGATTTGTGCCCAGCTTTTGTGATGGCAATAGGCTCGCCCCCTACTACGTGGGACTTAAATATATCTGGCGATATCATCATCATCATCATCATCATTTCAGCCGAAAGACGTCCACTGCTGGACATAGGCCTCCCCCAAGTGTCGCCACATTGAACGGTCACGTGCGACTCGCATCCAGCGGATTCCCGCAGCCTTCACCAGGTCATCGGTCCACCTAGTGGGAGGCCTTCCAACGCAACGTCTTCCGGTTCGCGGTCGCCACTCCAGAACTTTTCGGCCCCATCGGCCATCCGTTCTGCGAGCAATGTGCCCTGCCCACTGCCACTTAAGTTTGGCAATTCTTCGGGCTACGTCGGTAACCTTGGTTCTCTTGCGGATGTCTTCATTTCTGATTCGATCGCGCAAGGAAACTCCGAGCATAGCCCTCTCCATTGCCCTTTGGGTGACTTTAAGCCTTCTGATGAGGCCCATTGTAAGCGACCAAGTTTCGGTCCCGTATGTAATCACTGGCAACACACACTGGTCATAGACTTTCGTCTTGAGACACTGCGGTAGGTTGGACGAGAAGATACCGCGCAACTTCCCGAACGCTGCCCAGCCGAGTCGGATTCGACGATTGACCTCTTTCTCGAAGTTAGACCTACCTAACTGGACCGTTTGTCCCAGGTACACATAATCGTCTACAACTTCGAGTGTAGAGTCTCCGATCTTGATAGGAGTGGGTGTGACATGGGCATTCAACATGACCTTGGTTTTGTCCATGTTCATTTTAAGACCCACTCTTCCGGAAGCTCTACTGAGGTCATCGAGCATTGTACTGAGGTCCTCCATGGTCTCAGCCATGACCACTATGTCGTCGGCAAACCGAAGGTGAGTGATGTACTCACCATTGACGTTGATGCCTAGCCCTCTCCAGTCCAGAACCTTGAAGACATCCTCCAGTGCAGCAGTAAACAGTTTCGGAGATATGACGTCTCCCTGTCTCACACCTCGCTGCAGGAGGATAGGATCTGAGACTTGGTCCTGAAGTCGGACTGACATGGTGGCGTTTTTGTACAAACACTTCAACACCTCGATGTACCGATAGTCGATTTGGCACCGTTGGAGAGACTGCAGTACAGCCCAGGTCTCGATCGAATCGAAGGCTTTCTCGTAGTCCACAAACGCTAAACAGAGAGGCAGGTTATACTCGGTCTGGCGATATGTGCGTGTACTATTAGGTA
Organism: Xestia xanthographa; assembly: GCA_905147715.2. NCBI lineage: Eukaryota > Metazoa > Arthropoda > Insecta > Lepidoptera > Noctuidae > Xestia > Xestia xanthographa. Next base: position 10,915,403 of record LR990655.1, read on the forward strand.
CACCTCTGCCTCGCCCTTCGGAGATTAAAAGCGTTATGTTATGTATGTTAAAACTATCCAATACAGTTTTGAGTTTAGCGTCATGTCCATGTTCACCATTGTCCTGTCAGTTTGTTTGTTACTATAATTCTCTGCTCTTAGAACCAATATTTACTTTCATTAACACTAGGCAACACCTAATTGAAGGATTAAATAAAAACAGTCTGTTATCTCGTCATACTATAATATCCTACAGTACCATGCTCCTTTGGTTACCTGGCAAAGCAACAAAACCAACTTTCTCGAATAAAATATTTTCGTAGCACTGCCTACGCCTGGCGTAGATCACACCGTTTCTTATTTCTGAAGACCATCGGTTTCAAAGTTTGATACAGTCGAGACTTCAGTTAGACAACCACGTTGTGCCAAACTTCGATTTATGATTCACACCGAAGTTAATTCTAGACTTTAACTTATCTATACTTAATATTATAAAGTGGAAAACTTTGTTTGTTTGTTTGTAATGAATAGGCTCAAAAACTACTGGACCGATTTAAAAAAATCTTTCACCATTCGAAAGCTACATTATCCACGAGTAACATAAGCTATATTTTATCCCCGTACTCCCACGGGAACGGGAACTACGCGGGTGAAATAGACTATATAGATAGACTATGACTATAACTGCCAAAGCCACAAAACGAACTTACTCGAATGAAATATTTTCGGAGCACTGCCTACGCCTGGCGTAGATGACACCGTATCTTATTTCTGAAGACCATCGGTTTCAAAGTCTGATACAGTCGAGACTTCAGTTAGACAACCACGTTGTGCCAAACTTCGATTTATGATTCACACCGAAGTTTATTCTAGAATTTATATTCTTTTACTCATAAACGGAGAATAAAGTTATCTTTATTCTCCGTTTATGAGTAAAAGAACGGCCAGACCACAGGGTCGACCTACTGCTGACACCGGACAGTGATACTTCAGTACATAATAAGCGCCAGAGTTCGCGAAATTCAAATTTTGTTACTTTTTTTGCAATTTGCTGGTCAATGTCAGGCTGTACGTTGAACAAAATATGATTCGAGACCGCAACGAACATGGCTTGACAGATCATCTGCCTAGCGTTTTCCCAACTTTGTTGGGGTCGGCTTCCAGTTTTATCGGATGCATCTGAATATCAGTATTTTATATGGAGCGACTGCCTATCTGACCTCCTCAACCCAGTTACTACCGGGTAATACGATACCCCTTGGTAAGACTTTTTGGGCCTCTGACTACCTAACGACTGTCAAATCTACAAATGATAGCCGGGACCAACGGCTTAACGTGCTTTCCGAGGCACGGAGGAAACTCATGTAATGGGTGGTCACCCATCCACAGACCAACCTAGGCAAGCACGGCTTAATGTAACAATCGACCCGAGCGGCTGTTATTATTTAGCCACGAGCTCCTCTGAATATAGCTTGACAGAGTAAATTAATATACTTTACTATGAAGATTTTTGTAAAATACTCCTATGTAACTTTTTGTTGGAATAAATAAAAAAAATGACTTTTCTATGAAATAGTCATTCAATGGGATTAAGTGAGCCTAAAGGGTTCTGTATGGTGTCGGACGTAAAAAATAGCACCATCATCTTCCTGTGGGTGTCGTAAGAGGCAACTAAGGGACTTACCAGAGAATGGGCAGCAGCGTTCTCTGTGCTTTTGTAGCAACCGCACTGCGATCGCCAACCCCAGGCGCCAAGCGTGGCGATAATGGCAAAAGCCCCCCTTTGGGGGAGGCCTATGTCCAGCAGTGGACGTCTTTCGGCTGAAATGATGATGATGATGATAGGGTTGTATTCATTGTATACATCAGCCGAGATTGAGGTCAAGAGCAGGCCCATATTGTATTGTAATAAGAAAAAATGATTATTTTAATGACTATAACTCTAAGAAAATTTCGGTTTTCATGTATTACTTCACGTCTAGCAGTTCACGCCTACAAAAGATAGATTTACTTATTGCTTGTAATATCTGGTATTTTGGGAATCTGTAGTGTCCATACAAAATGATATTATATCATCGATGATGTTGATCCGAAAGCCAAAAATGTGATTATGATTATCTTGTTGAAAGTTGATTGTCACCTTTCCAGGCCCTTAGCAATGCAGAAAAAAGGGTAGTTTTATTTTCTTTTAGACATTACGCTGTTAATGGACCCTGGGTCTCGAACAGCATAATAAGTATTGCATTATCATTAATTTCTTTAAATTCGATTTAGTCAAGTTATGTTCCTTTGTAGCTCTATTTTTCTCCGCTGAGGCCTGTCTATAGCTTTCTTGCTCTGCGTGGCCACCCTTATTATCTAGGCATCTTGTTGGATGTATTTCTAATAAGAAAACTGTCTTCCGGGAATGCGATAGAGCTGCACTTCAGGGAAATGAAACAAGTCAGGTATATGTTAACAAACATTTAATTTTTTCTTTAGCAATATATTATTTATAATAACTATAATTTAACTACAAAGTCACCGTGTAGGCATCTATGCATCCGTTTGTAGTCGGATTTAGGAATTAATTGTAAACATAGACAGCAATATAATTTCTACTATTTAATTATCAATAGATACATCTATTTTACTAAACCTCTAAGTTTTACTAAAACATTTTTCTGTTGTATTGCACATTTCACCTAAACAATATGAAATCAGCCGAAAAACAGTGTCGAATGACACTACTATTGAGCTACCAATGTTTAGGTCATCGATCCATTCCGTAATGTTTTCACCCACCCTTTATTTGTTTCCAAATAGTCTGAACAATACCAAACAAAATGTACACAGCAATTAAATGCTTGTTTTGATGCAATTAACTCTAATTTGCTATAACATGAATTTAGCAGAAACCATCACTACGAGACAAAACTATTAGGAACATATAACAATAATTACAGATTTAAATTACAGTTAAATAATATATTACAATATAATACAACTTTTTCACAGTCTGAGTAAGGACACAGCTAGTGAAGCGCGCGGTGTTCAGTCGTACACGATTCCAGACGTACTTCTAAATGTTCTCCACGCACTCGCACTCAGTTTATTCACTTCTCGACGCATAAAATTATCGAAGTTCACGACGCCATTTCGTTTCGTAGCAGAACACCGACGCATTTCAAAATTTACTTTTGTGTTCACTCAGAAAACATTCCATATAAAGACTCTCATACAATATCGCATATTATTACAGGGAGATCTCGGGGAGGTTTTTATTCGGCGTTTTATCACTAAGTGGGACTGTGTGGCGGGTGAGGCGCGTGCGGGGTGTGCGGGGCGTGCGGCGGGTGCAGTGGCGACGGGTGCGGGCTGGCGTCGCGCAGCGAGTCCGGCGACGAGCCGGGCGACGCGCGGCGTGGTGGGTACGGCGAGAAGCGGTGCTGCGCCAGCTGCTGGGGGCCCGCGCCGGCGCCCAGCGCGCCCGGGTACACCGGCCGCGGCAGCTGCAGCCCCGAGCCAGAGGCAGCGAGGTGCTGCTGCGCCAGAAGCTGCGGCGCCAAGCACGCCCACTGCCCCCAAAGCGCCGCCGCCGGCACACCGTACAGCGGGTACGCCGCGCGCAGGAACAGCTGCGACCGCGCTGCCAGGATCGCCTTCTCCTCCAGCGTGAGATTGTTATTGTGCTGGTCCAGGTCAAAAGGCCGCAGCGGTGAGCGCAGGAAATGCTGCTCCGCCAACATCGACTCCATCGTTTCCCTGAAAAGGTTCGGAGCCACACTTTAGTCATGTGAACGTTTTCGAGTAAATTGATGCAGATATGTAATATGATTGTATGGTCGTATCTACCTATGACTGGCGGCGCTGTAGCGCGCGTCGTCGGGGAAGACTGATGTTCTTTCGTGCTCCCCCGTGATATAGTATCTCAACAGACAAACAAAAAAAAATAAAACACCCAATAGTCAAGAGAACATATAGAGCAATACAGCATTAGAAATGCGAAAGCGAGTAATAAGATATGCGAAGCGAATGTGGTGAGAGAAAATGTTAGATTATAAATTACACGGGTGGAAACTTGATGTCGGCTCACCCGCAATTAAATACATTGGATTGGCTAAGAAGCAATAAATACAGAGACATAATTGCTCGCGTGGAGATATCAATCAGCATCTGACAGTTATGTTTGTTTCTGAGAGCGTATCCAATGCAACGATTAGAGAACTAACCGAATTGTGTCGCACGAGCAATGACACGTAATGAACACTCATGAATAATAAATAGCCGTCACTTTCGTGTATCTCTCTAATTAACTATCGTCATTACAAAATAACAGTTTCTTTCGCTACAAAAGTTTCAGTATGAAAAATATATTTCATGAACTTATTTATTTTAAGCAACAGACGACTTCTAACAACAGATGTTATTATGATAGTTACCTCTCGAACTCGGTGAGACGTGAAGAGTCACGGAATCCCTTAGCGAATGGATTACTGTCGATTTTCAGTTTCGTGATCTGAAACAAAAGAGACACCATGATTTTCTCTGAGCGAAGGAGCAAGTTTTGTAGAATTGTATAAGAGGTACACACAAAATAATGTAATCAACGTGAAATTGGCGCGTTTTCAATTAGACGTGCATGGCAAGAGAAGGGTCGACGATTATCATAAGGAGCTGTTCAGACGGAGCGAGCTAATTTCATTATGCAGCCGTTTATATTGTAATGGGTCAGTAAAGGGTCTCTCATATCTCAGTGTGAACGGGCCCGTGGCAGCACCACCCGCGGCGATCAGCACACACCAACTAATAAGGTTAACTTATTGACGACATTCCACATCGGTTTATCACTTTAGTTGACTACCTCGGTATTACAATATTGTGTACATTTTAAATGTGCCACGTAATGGAAGTTTGATAGTAGCATTTAAGCGAGCATTGTTGCTACAGAAGCTGGTAATGTCCTCGTATTTCTAAATCTGCATATTTGGAAACCAATAGGGAAGTTCATTGGTATTCTATTTCTCTTCTAGTATTGCTTTTGCGCTAATGATTGAAGTTCTTGTGAGTTACATATTATGTTAGCTTTTGGTAGTGACGAATACGAATTGCAAGGAAAATAATTGAAATATGTTAAAATAAGCACAGAGCAAATGTTTGATTTAAGCTCCGGGCGAGGTGTTAAAAAATGTGTTTGGCAGAGCAGAGGCAGCGTCGATGAAAAATCGCCCCCTCGCTGAGTGGCGGCGCCCCCGCTGAGGCTCCACACAATTTGTGAATAATATTTACGATAAAACCTTCCACGGAAACCTGTTACCATTAAATGGCGCCTGCTCGCCTAATATCCGAGCGGATTAAACCAATATCGAAACTAATTTTAGCATATTCTTGGCAGTTTTATGATGTCGAGGTGAGAAAAAATGAATTATTTTTTAATGGCGAGCAATAAACAAGTCATCAAGAGTGGTCGTGGTGGTGTCAATCTTTCAGCATGTCCAGTCGGCGACGGTAATTACCTGGCGATTGAGTCGCGGGGGACCCTCCCTCTCCCCTGCCCCCCGACCAGCCCGCAAGCCCGCATACCTGTCGCTCTGCCCACACACCCACGCGACATCTAATTGTACATTGTTCTCACATGTTCACACTCGCACTACTCGGATTTTAGCACAACGAACTCGAGGAAATAGGAGGGAAAATGTAAGGCGACAGGAAAGTGTTAAATTGACGAAAACGCTGTCACATTGAAAATAGTGTCGTTTGCTTTCCTTCTCAGATGAAACCGCTGAAATAGTGTTTTTCCGACACTTTTTATGAGACTCCTGTTACTAATTCTTTCCTTTGAAAACAATAACTTCAAAACAAAAATGTGTTGCAAAGAGCAATAGCCAAAGTAATTCATGATCAGTGTTACATTGTAAAGCGTTTACTTTATAACAGTCGGACATTCCACTGTGGCGACAATTAACTTCTTAATTTTCGTTAAAGATATTTATGTATCTTTTGAAGTGGTTCATCTGAGGTGCGTTAATTCCGTTAATCTATGAAATGCTTTGACAAATATCTCCGTCTCATTGTTCCTGATCAAAGGAAAATCATAAACAGTACAAAATATTGACCAGTCCGTGTCAAGTGTTCAGTTTTGCGGTGAGTAATTTCACGAGCAACGTGTCACTCGAAGACTAATGATTTCGAAAATAGTTACAGTGAAACTAGACAAAGAACATTTGTTACCACTCGTGGCCCATTTAACATTATCTCTTCTAAAAATATGCGTTAGTCGTCATCCATTTAGTATCCCGAGTTCCCGACTCTATCAGGATCTTTGAATGAATTGTTTGTTGTAAAAAGAGGATTTAAGTTCATTAACGAACTTCTGATTTAGGTCTGGTAACTTCTGTTTATGATTTTTCTCTTATAGCCACTGCATTCAGTGAGTCTTAAAATACGTGCACCTCTAGCCCAACTGGAAACAAATATGTAAATTCCATTCAAATATTTTGTCCCGGCGTCGCATCGTGGAAATCGGATCCTTGTTCAGGAGGTATTCGTCCGCCACTATCCCATTCAAATATACATTCATTCTCGCGATATGAATGACTGTGTTGTCAGTTTCTTCGAAGAATGAGACTCGGCTTGAGTAAGATTTGCATGCGTTTAAGTTTTGATGAGAATAGCAGAGAAATATAACTGGCTGTAAGTTCCTTCGAGCCCATGTTTAGGATGATGGTGTCTAACCGTTAGCTATACGAACCTTGGTGTACTAATGTATCGGTGGAGTGCAGCGAGGGGGCGCGGCAGTGCGAGGGTCACCGGCATGTCGCGGCACCTACTTACACTTGCACACCCACCTGGCAGCGCCATTGACTACAATGGCGACACTCTCGCCGCGCCTGCGCCGCACGTAATGACTCCACCACAATGCGAGTAGTAGCTGACAATATTGACGGATTATACATTATGTATGCTCCGCTGTCCCACCGCCCGTAATTGTTTCCATGCCTCATGTTTGTTTTTGAATTCCGTTTACGTAAACGACACCCAGTCTACTCCCACTGGCAGCCACGCATGTCGTCCACAATACCACGGTATTCAATTATACAAAACTACTTAAAATATATTATCACTAAGAGAACACTGGAATAATGAATGAGACGCTTTCTCGCTACTGACGTTTATTAGATTTAGTACAAACATAAGAACGAGGCGTGTCAAAACAACCTAATTTAAGTATCAACAAACGTTCGCCCTGGGCGGCGGCGGCGGCGGCGGCGCGCTCCCGTTCACTGACAACATTAAAGGCGCCATAATGACATTATTCCCGGGCGGGAAACAAAAAATCTCAGAAAAAGGCGTCAAGGAGAGAAAGACGAGCGTCGCGCCATCGGCCCGCGACCGCCGCGCGCGCAGCTCTGCAAACGATGCTCTAATTATTGGGGTGGTGATGTATTGTTTATGGAAGTACCAGCCTCGTATTCCGCGTTTCATACTCCGATTTGACAATAAAAACTTGTCCACAGATGTCTTGCACGTGCGCTTATAAATGAAGCTGCGGAGTTGAGAAGAATTTATGTCTTATTTAAGCATTTACATACGAAGACATAAGAGATGAGATATTTGCATAAAATATAATTTACCAGATGTTATTATTTCAATGTGGTGAGATCGATTCAGCCTAAACACATCTTCAGAAGGAATAGCTGTTATAAAAATGGATGCTAATGAATGCACACTTAGAATGTTTAGTGACAGTTCATAACAAGACGAAACGGTGTGCAGTGTAAAGGAACACGTGAGCGACCATCGGGACACGACAGGAACATTGTGAAGAATAAATAAATGTCACGTTAGCGAGCGCGCGCTCCTTCTGCCTACATATCTCATTGATTGATGCAGTGCTGCGACGAACGACGACTCAGCGATCTGCTACTGATGTATTAGTAGACCAACCAACGGCAGATTTAGCTGCACCTCCTTGTTGAAGACAATTTACACGAAAGTCTCCCAAAAACCTGATGTAATATTGCAGAGGTCCTACAAACTATTAAACTAAACAGATTTTAAATATTATGAAGAAAATAGAGAATATTACCAAGAGCACTGCCTAATATACTTGAGCCTGGTTATTTTCTATTGTGCAAGCTTGCAAGTGCTGGCTTAATCGGACTGAAACATATTTAAAAGCATTTAACGTTTTAGTACTCAGTCATAAGTGCAGTAGAATAGCTGTTTCTCCTAATTTTACTCGTCCGTTAATTCGTGATTATGAACCTCTGAATAATGCGGCAGTTATATTAATGTTGCTATGTAAGCTGTTTAATGAGAGTTCCTCAAAGTGTTCTGCTATCAAAAGTCTCGTGAATCCCGTACGACCTACAGCTGCGCACTGTAACGACGCTTTCCAGAAAACCGATGCTTTATTGACAGTAATTCGTAAATGCACCAAAATAATGAACGCTGCATGTGGCATCGACGTTTAACCGGACCAATGTGTGATATTATTCCCAGAAAGTGTTCGGAACAGTCCGAATTAATTGCAGTTTCAAAACTTGTTTAGTAAGCGCCTCTACCTACATGATTGTAAACAACATTTGTCAATAAGAAGCAACGACTTTCAGATAACGGTTCCGTGAATTTTAAAAAACACTGCAGCGAATGTAAGGGCTGCGATTATAACGAATAATTTTTGTATTCACTTCATCCAATAGTGGCAATGGATACGTCTACAGCTTGCATTGCAAAGTAGCTTGAGTTCTACAAAATCTATAGAATAAAGTGTCTTTATAAAAGTAGGCACGATTTATTATTAAAACAATAAATTAATTCCCTGTTTCAAATCCCTTCGGCGTCATCCAATGCTTCGATCAATTGCAGACTTTCCCCTATCGATCCGATTGACACGATAAGAGATACCGTGTGCAAGTTGAAGAGATCGTCGGCTATCTCAGTCACAACTCTTATCAGCATTCTGCACATCCACATTTCAGCTGCCTTCGGGTTTTGTTATATTTGATAGAAAGTTTACCTTTATGAATTTCATTTTGGTTTATTATGCCATTTTATGCATAATATCTTAATAGATTGGCAATCGATCTATTGCCTCCCTGTTCAGACGATTTAAAAGGTCTTTTAGGGGACCCACTGTTAGAATGAGATCTACTTTGCACTCGTGCCCGTAGTTACGGCTGTAAACTCGAAATATGAGCGAGTAGGCAATCTGCCACATCTCAAAATTACATTAATTTTTAAAGCATCAATTATTAGTGAAGTTGTTTATAGATTTTATCCGGAGTGAGTTTGACGTAGCTCAAACTGAAGCTTGTTGTTTTTTATTTAAAGTCAAAATAACGTTTACCATAAATAATAAGCAATATGAAAAAAGGTTGCATTCATTCAAATAAATGTATCAACGAAAGACTGAAATTATAACGGCACGTTCGTAGAGGTGTTAATTTTTGCTATAACACTGTATGCACCATTTTTATACACGTCAATTTTAAGATGTATGATTCCGACTGTATGTTATTTGTTAATTTAATTAAAGACTTGGTATACAAACAAATGTTTAGTTTTTCTGTGGTGGCTTGGTGCGCAGACGCAATAAATTGAGTCGGGCCGCACACGACGGCTCTGCGTGACGTCACACCTCCAGTGATCGATGGTAGGAGAGAGCGAGAACACCATATAACTCACCTCGTAACGTAGCAAAAGTGAGAAAGAGACACAAACCCAATAAATAATTTCATCTTAAATTATTTTAAATCCACTCTTAAGCAAGTACGTTGACTTCTTGTATTTTTGACTTATGTGCGCTTCGTGTTATCGAGCAGTATTATTTATTGAATCATTGAATAATGAACTGATCCAGTGACTTTGATGTTTTATGGTAATTTATTTTAATTAATTAAGCTAATAATTAGTTTAATTCCTTCAATATTGCTTCTTCAAAATGATTTGCAAAGTAAATAACTACTTGAGTAAGTACCTAAAATATTATGTTCTCTTAGCAAATAATGCATTATTTTTATTCGTGTGGCAGAAATGCAGTTGAAAGCTTTTCTTACAAAAACTCTTCACCAGAATTCATGGTAAACAAGGAAAAAAGCCAAGAGGAGTGAAAATAACTTAAGTTAATTCAAAAAACTAATGACGGGATAAAGAAATATTTCAACAAAACGATGTTGTACAAACGAGCAATAAGTTAACAAATATAAAAGGATCGCATTGAAAAGAATGAATCGATTATTGGTGAAGAAAAAGAAACGTGAGGGGGTGACGTGGGGGGAGCGCGGGAGGGACACCTCGTGACACCTGACCGCAGCCATTTTGGCCCGTGAAATATGTTTATTTGTCATGGTTGCCCTTTGTTATTGAAATTGTGTTTGCCTTTACTCCTTCATTATATTGTTCGATTATACTCGCGTAGAACTCGTTTATGGATGCTCAATGTGAGAATAGCTTCGGAGATTTTAGAATATTGATTGTTGATACTGAGAAATGAGATATAAATTTCAATTAAGCGCGTATTGAGCGTGTTTGCATCTACATGAGAGAGCGTGCGCAGTTATTTTCGTGATTATCTCCTCAAGCCGGGTAATAGTGTGATGTAGCATGACCAACACAACTACTGACACGATTTCTCTAAACGTTTTATTTTGTAACACGTTTTGCATTTGTCAAACGTGTTGTGTGCTTGTTGGGTTAGTTGTTTGAAACAAACTACTTGTCTTTGATCATCAGATGAAGTTAACAAGTAAGTAGACAAATCCTCCTACTATCTAACACTGAATAACCTTACTATTCAGAATGCGTAAAACCATCTCTTTGATTGATTGTATCTCAGAAATCAGAACAAAAATAACGATCGTTTTTTTTTTGTATCGATGATTAAAATAAACAAAAATGCTGACCCCGAGTAACGGCAGGTGAAAGATGTAATGACAGGCAAAATATGAGAAAAACAAATTAATGTATCCGAAAGTTTCCATCAGTTGAAGAAAAGGTTTTGATTATTTGATTCACCAAAAACTTTTACGGAAACTGTTAAACATAAGAGAGTATAAAAGGATTTGTGAATAAAATTCTGTTTTTGAGAAAGGACATTGGCCAATAATTTCATAACTAAACAAATATTTTCAATTATGTAGAGTATAATAATCATGTTCATAAACATTCAAAATGTCGTCGCAGGTTGCTATCCGCAAGTTTTTACATTAGGAATATCCTCTAGAGGCAATCGATCATAACAAATTCACAAGTCATCGGCTAATAAAAAAACGTATTGTGTGCATTGAGGATGCGTAAACTCCAACAAACATTGTCACCTCGATGCGAGTCCAATCTCAGACAAAGGATTCTAGAGAAAACGAGCAACAGGACAATAGTGTGGTGGGTGTAAAAATGTTAAATATTGAAGCGGGTCGGGCCCACGGCGCTTTCCCGGGAAACCGCCCCGCGGCGCGCGCGCAGGCGACGCTCAGTCTCACACCGCGATACACACACAAAAAACACACCTCACATTTTTTGTACAACGCTTTATCTCATCTTATATCAACGTTTCGATATGATAAAGCACCAATAATGATGTTTCATTCCCATCGATTTAACAAACGTCGCGCGCGCATTAAATTCGGTGACACTTTTTTCTGAAAATGTAGATAGCGGTTAAAATATTCACATTTTCTTATCTCTTATTAGTGGCGTTGGATTATGTGTTTCGTTTTTTGATGAAGTGTTAAGCTGGCCACTTTTTATGCGGGCACTATCGATCTTGGTTGGCACGCCGCGCAGGTGCAAACATGCTAAGTGTGTTCTCATTGTTATAAGGGATTGAGTTATCAATGACACTATCTCCGCTGTTCGACAAATGTTTTAGCTGTCAGAGTTGTGACGTCAGCCAAATCGAGGTGCGCGCGCGCCGCCCGCCTGGACACTTGCGATCGAAGCTTTGATAGCGAGCTTTTTACCTCGTCAAGTAGTTTATCTATGCTTCGATTTAAAACTCAGGGTGATCGCTGTGAAATACACTTTTTATTATTTTGTTTGATATAACACTAGGCAGAACCCCATTCCACGTTTGAAAACATGCATTGTAGCAATCGCTTTTCTGTTTATGTTGGCATCTTGCATATCTAGCTGCATCGCATTTGTAATGGATGGCACTGTCGCTAGGCGTAGGCAGTAAATCTAGGAGCGCGTTAGAATCAATGAAAATCAATAATCGCCGACCCTGGGGAGCCGTTGGAAGCCGACTGCGAAGGTGGAGCCTCCGCACAGCGCTCAATGGCGATGCTTGATGGTCTACACTACACTAATGGCCACCTGTTTCTAATCAATATGCCCATACTGTTAACAGTAGATAGGTAAGTACTAAAAAGTTTGGGTTTATGTATCAAGTTCTACAGATATTGCAATTGAAGCTAGAGTGAATTTAAAAAAAAATGGGAGGCATACAAATTCTCCTTATAAAGCAATCAATTTGTTTAAGTAACAAAATATCTACAAATGGTGATACTAAACCCGGTCCCGTAACATCTAATTAACGAACGAATGAAGATTTATGTACCGCGTTGTCGATATAAAGTAACGCTTCCTTTATGAACCACAAAACGTCCTAATTATTTTACTACGCGGGATGATACAAAACGACGAACTTGGAGACGCCCAAACGCTCTTGTGACAGAGAATTAATTGCGCGTGGCGACACATGCGCTGCCGACTGCGGCCGCTGCATCCGCGTGCGCAAGAGCGGAGCGGGCAGCGGGTGCTTGTTAACTGCTCTAGATACGCCACGTAAATCAACTTGTCCAATTTATTTACTGAACATTTCTCAATCATCGGACTACTTCTCATAGTCACACCCAACCTGTCATTAGGCATTTCGCACGCCGAATAATTGCGAAGCACAACGCTCGAGAAACTTTTGTGTAGCTTATTTTCACAACAACCCAATGACTCACGAATGTTTTACCGTTAGTGATCGAAATTGGCACGTGAGTTTCAGAGAACGTTTAACTTGAAAGTTGACATAATTTAGCGGGCCGTTCTCAGAAATCTTCGGTAAGCAAATTTATACATGGAAAAAGCACGGGCAATAATAGCTGAGACGTCGCTGGACACGATCGCCTCGGCATCGACTAGGACTTTATATTTAGCTCGGGTGAAAACTTTAATCGTCACCGTGTTGCACGCGTCAGGCGCGCTGTCCGTCCGTCGTCGACTGGTCGTCGGCGTCGCCCGCGTGTGGCCGTCGATGCACAAAAAATTATGTGTCACCTCCCTTTGTTCAGACTGGACATACCTTTCAGCGAGATGCAATTAGTGCGACTCAAATAGCATTCGTCGATACCCAGCCGACCGGCGCTATGCGATTTCAAACGTTTGTCTCTCTGATCTATTTTAGAAATCAAATGATAGAATTAAGAACAGGACTCCCGATGCCAAATAAACTGCGTACGTGGCAAATGGACATCAATAGTAAACAAGGTGTGCCAAATCTGTCACGGTACTTACGAGTTGATTCTGATACGCGGTGACGGCTGTGAAGACGCACTCGGGGAAAATGAACGTCTTGAATTCTTCTTGTTCTAAGTCTGTGATGGGCGCGTTGATGGCTCCTTCTCGTCGTAACACCAGGTGAATGCGCGGTTGGTATTTGTGCATTGAGTTCAGGACCAGCTGTGACGCAAAACAAAAATTGTTTCAGATTCTGCTTGCATTAGTTCCAAGACAGTACATTATCATGTCTCTATCTGTCAAACGACATTAGAAATGGATAGCTGAGTAAACTAACCTGTCCATTCTTGTCCATCTCATTGTTGGTGAGCTTGACCTTCTCGAAGGAGACGACCTGCTTGCGCAGCTGGTCGCCGGAGAAGGGCGAGTCGGGGTGCGGGTAGAGGCGCGCGGGCGCGGGTGGGTCCGCCTTGCCGGCCACCAGCCAGGAGGAGCGGTGGTACGCGTAGCGGTAGCGCTTGCCGTCCACGGGCACCACGTCCAGCAGCACGGTGTAGCGCGCGTCCGCGCGGCATCCAGCGAACGACACGCGCACAGTCGGGAACATGCGTCTGGTGCGGACAACAAACATGCATCAGTATTTTGGTTATACTTAGAAGTTATTGCGTTTGCCGTATTTTCTAGACAAAGTCGATGGTTTGTATAATGGACTACTTAATTTTTAGTGGAATATCAAATAAGCACTTGACTTTTCCTGGAACACAAATAGGAAATGCATAATTAAGCAATATATTTTCTTAAAGTTCAGTTTTGACTTTACAACAGACTTATTGCATTCCATTTGTAGGTCCAGTAGCAGTATTCAACGTGCCTTTTCAGAATCATTAAAATGTTTACAGTACTTCAAAGCGCCTCAAAGAAAGACGTAATTACAAGGCTTTCTTACACAAATGACCAAGCACAAAGAAACCGCGCTAAGCTAATTTTACGTCAAAACATTAAGTTATAACAATATATATTTCTATATTATCGACTTCCTCGTTCCATTGTTGTGTTAAACCGTATATTTTCACATTAACGCAATTATTCGTCAATTACTCGGCTGAACTGAAGTTATCGCTCGCTGAGACCGACGCAAATACTTTCGCTCATTAAGAGCTGGTGTTATCGTATCGCAAATTATCGCATGTAATTAGTACTCAACCTCGGTACACCACGAAATAACCAATAGTAGAATTCTACGTCAATACAATACTACTACCCTTCTACTTACTATTTAAATGCTCTGTAGTTTTAAAGGCTTAAAGTTTATTAGAGGGGCCATCACAGGAAAATCCAGTTCATATTTCACAAATGGTACAACAGTGCAGCGTGTCCCTCAATAAATGTAGTCCCTAGTTAAGAGGGTCGCCCGCCTATATTTAGGTACCCTCCCCACCGCAGAAACATTGTCAGCAATAATAAATATTTACAATAAAAACAACAAAAAATCCTAATACCAAACTACGATAGAGCTCAAATTCGAATGCTCCTTTGTGGTAGCACGAGGAAAAACAAAGGTTCAGCGTGAATTGTTTCATACGACTTTGATACTAGGCTGTCGTCCCCTTCCCCTCCTTAACGGAGACATTCTTTAATGTCTCCGTTGGAGAAAGATGAATGGGTAGACATTTTTGTAAAGGTGTATGTTTTTGTTCACTGAGTAAAATCGCTTGCGGTTGGTCGACATAATAGCTCCTGTTTCGTTCTCTTATGCCACTGCGGTTTCCTGTTGTCATTCCTAATTTGAAGAGGGGAACTATTATATACATGGGTAAGTAGCGACTATATCATATTTAGCACGAAATAAAAATAAACTAAAAGTAGAACAACGAAACGTTGAAGTAGAAATCATAAAAAACAACCGACAGCAACTGATCAACGATAATAAACTCGTTGTAAGCAGAAAGGAGTGTCACAAAAACTGGTGTCGGTAGCGGGCGCGTGAAACACTATCTCCTAATCGACATAAAATGGTAGTCATTGAGGCGGCGAGAACGGAAACAACAAATCTTTAGTTGTAAGCTGAGACGCGGCTTCGTCTATCGGCCTCTCACTTTTTGTCGACAATGCCAGAGGCGCAGCGGTGCGCGAGAACGCTTGACAATTCGCCATCGAGCTTGCGCAAACGGTATGCGGCTTTTGACCCGCGAACTACAAGAACATTCATAACTGATGGGATATGACTGTCGACCACCCAGGCCGTTCGTCATCATTGTGTACACTGTACAACTACAAGCATTATGATTTACAATATAATTTTGATTGGGACGTTCCTTCGTACTAAATTTTATGTCTCCATATAACGCTGGGATATTTTAACAAAGCCGATGCGACGTTGAGTCGTTCTGAGAGTTCTAATGATTTTACAAGATCGAGAGAGTGGACGAAAATAAGAATAGCATTAATAAGATTTATGCACGTTTAGCTGTGGTCGCGCGCGTCGATTTGTGAGACGCTTCTTATAGCTGGCGCGATGGTGCATGCTCGTGCAGGCGCTCGAGCACGGGCAATTGCGCGCATGCGTTAATGGCGACACTCGGCGCACTCGCGATATATTACCGCAATGATATATGACCACCGACGTCGTCCATCATCCTACCACCCAAAAGTTAGCGGAAAAGCGAGCGAGAGCAAAAGAACGCCGAGAAGCACACGTGACTCGCTTTAATGAGCATGTACCGAAGACAGAAATAAGAGGCGCCCGTTTACAGCGCGCTTTTATCGTTATGACATTGTTAAAATACATTTCTATGATTGAAATTTATACGTGCGTCATAAATTAACGTCTGCTATAGATTAGTATTGTTCGGATGAAAGTTGTCTCTTTAGTGCTATAAATGGCAGGAGAAACCCACTTCATTATGTGTGTAAGTCGGAAATGTTTGCTTATCTGTCACGAAGATTGCGATTTATTTAATGGTGGTTATGACGTGAATGTGGAGAATGTTTAATGGATTGTTAGTGTTAAAGTAACAATTAAACGTGTAGCAGAGACTCGGGACAAGACGAGTGTGTCGCAAGTTAAACGAGCGCGAAGAGTTGCAGCAGTGCGCACACGCATGTCGTCTTAATTAGAAAGGCACGAGCCGAGGTGCGAACTCGTCAATCATTGTTTCCTTCGGCATCTCATTTGATAAATCTGTTTCTATGGACTATTGGATTTTTTTCAACCATGAACCCTTTAATGATGTTACTTTAAAAATAACACCACGATTTTTTGTTAATTTATTTATAGACGTCTTATGAACTTGATACACAATTAACACGTTTTATAAGCTAGTTGGGAATTTAACTGTTAATAACCGACGGTTAACGAAACATTTATGAAGAGGCCATATCTAATAAAAACTATAGGGATATAAGTTATACACATATTATTATTGGTTAACAGGACCTTATGAAATACACATTATAATGTATCTTATCTCTCTATAATATCTTGCTTCTAAATACACAAAGTTTTACACACTACGCAACATGTACGCTTTATGTAATAATTTGTATTATTAACCACCGGCTAAAATATTTAAAAAGTTGCCACAAAGTGAACCGTAACATCACACAGTAAAGCCGAATTAGTCCGTCGACAGTTAGAGCGCAGGTCGTGATTATGCAATAGAAAGCTATGCACGCCATTAGCGCAATGTTATCACGTCGTGATTAGGGCCCGCCGACCAGCCAATCCGCGCGCGCTGCCGTCTAATTATACAGGAAAGCGCTTTATTAATAGCAATTACACCCCGCCGCCATATTGCCAAGCGTTTTAATTAACTCGATTCGTTGATTAGAGACAGATGGCACGAGATTGCGAATGCTGAGCACTCATTAGCGCAGTTTTGACGCTAGCCACTCGATAACTGTAGCGTGATATTATTAATGATAACACTTGATAATTTGTTGGTAAAACTGCGAATGTTTACATAGAGATCTGTTACATATTTGCAATGTAAATTGTAGATTATTTATTGGACCAGATTCAAGTGGTGATAAAAGTTACTCGTGTGGCTTGAAAAGTTGGTTAATGAATTATTTAGAGGCACTTAGAGGGTAATATTGTAGCACAAACAAGATAAGTGTCTATTACCTATGCAAAGTACTAGTAGGTACCTAATTAGGTAGTATTAGTGCATGAGCAACATAAGGTAGTTTGATTCCATTCGAAATAACTTGTTTTCCGCCATTTTTATATATTAGTCTGTATGCATTTTTGGAGTTATATTCTCAAATTGACATATACACTACACTTACAACCTATTAAAAAACGAAGAAAATATTCACATATTGTTTTAACGAGCCTGATAGTTTCGTTTCGTCGAATTTTCGTTTTTTGTCATGTACTACACCGCTATCATCGACATTAGCTATACATTATGTACATTTGCGTCGTGTCCTGTCGTACACGGCAAACTCGCTTGGGCAGCCATTACCGCGAATTATCGCTAATAGTTCTCTATACCCGGCCTTAAGTGATTTCTGCTGCATAATACGAGTGACAACAATCTGTGTCGGTGGCCAATGAATATTTCATGTCGGATAATAGGCCTACTTACGGCCGATTGTGGTGTAGTTAAGCGATGATAAACAACGAGTGACTGCGATTGAGTAAGTTCGGATAATCTCGTCAAACGGAGATTGTATCAACTGGGCTGGGAGACAGCTTCGGGCTTCCTCGTCAATCGTTGGAAAGTCCAGTTCGGTTAGTCGTGTTTGTTTGAAAATGGAAGGCGTTTGTTAACTCTTTGGAAAGATCATGGTAAATGTGATAAACAAGGGCAAAAGCTTTAGCATCGACTACTTAATCTAAGATGCTAATATTATAAAGAGGTAACATTTGTTTGTAAGTTTGTAAGTTTGTATGTAGGGGGTAATCTCCGGAAGTAATGAACCAATTTTAAAAATTGTTTCACTGGTAGAAAGCTACATTATTCGTGAGTGCTATAGGCTATATTTTATTCCCGTACTCCCACGGGAACGGGCACTACGCGGGTGAAACCGCGGGACGTCAGCTACTTTAGTTATAAATGGGTGATGAATGGATAGCGTTCAGCCTATAAACTAGTCATTTTCTGTTCTCATCGCACTATTCAATTAGCAAAAACCACTGAACTGAAACCGGCTTTCAAGCAAAACTGGCACAAAGAAATGCGAGCCTCCCATTTCGTAACGACATTTGTTTTGCAAACGTTAGTTGCAGCTTCAATCCACGGTCTATAAACTGTGAAGCAGCGAAGTGTAGTGTTCGTCATGGTCACCATGCTGGATTGATGGGAGGTGTCGTGTACACACTGGCCGACTGACAAGCTTGACATGGTCACGACTCGTCGCCTTCCCGAACCGACATGCGTTTGAAACTTTACACTGGAGTTCCTGTTACGAGAAAACTAATTCTAACTCCTAAATCTTTGTTGAAGTGTTTATGAAAATTAATTGAGGTAGGCTGACGGGTATTGGTAGTTCTTATAGATCAGCATCATCATCTGCGTATAGCCTGTTCCCAACTACATTGGAGTCGGCTTCCAGTCTAAACGGATGCAGCTAAATCAAGCGACTGCCTATTTACCCACCAAAACATAATGTACAAAAACTACGATAACACTATGAAGTTTTATAATGAAGTGGGATCTACGAAATTACAAGTTGAAAAACGTTACAACGATGACCGACTTACAACAACAACAACAACAACAACAGCCCATAGCGTCCACTGCTGGACATAAGCCTCTCCCATGATGGGAGAAATTTGCCGTAATCTCCACGCTTGGCAGACGGATTGGAGATCGCAGTGATGAAAGACTAACAGAAAACGCTGCTGCCCATTCTCTGGTCTACGGAGACGCAAGGTGTTCTGCCTCAGACATTAGTCGCTTATACGACACCCGTGAGTGTAATGGGTTGGTTCTATTCTACTCTGCCGGATACCACACGGCTAACCGGCGACCGACTTACGAAATGATGAAAAGAAAATCTATTCGCATACTTACTAATAATGACCGACTCTAGATATCAGTGATTGATTATTTATCGAACCTACAAAAACTCTGACGTTCAGACCCTCCTTGTCATTGCATTTTAGATTATAAAATCAATTAGACCTGTATATATAGGAGTAACAATAAGCTATCAGCGAGATCTGTGGCATGCACAGCACGTACTGGACCTACATCAAATAAAGTCCGTGACATTTAATGTCAACCTTCTCTTAGGGCATGAGAACAGGCGCACTTAAATATTGAATACTGATTTATTCACACGTGTATTGCTCTTGTTTTCAAGTTATTTTAGTACAAACTCAAAGAATAACTGGCTTGAACAATAATTGAAAGTTCCTGTTACGTCTTCATCTCATTTCAACGTCTCCACCAACGCTCACATTTGACCTGAAAATATCAATTGTTTTGTGTCGTCTCAAAAGATTTCGTCACGTTTTTCTGTCGGCAATAATATTACTGGCAAACTTGAAACATTTCTTTTTGTATTTACTTTACTTATTAAACTTTTTCACACAATCTCAATTTGCGATTATGAAGGAAAAGGGCGTATCAGTGGCGCTGACGTGTGAGTGACGCGATGACAAATGATCGTGCGCCTCTCGGGATCATTACGAGTACATTCAGGATCGGCTGTGCGCCCGGACGCCTGTGCCCGACGCCCGTCTACCATCTCATTATATTACACTAGTTTTTACACGAGTGCTAATTAATTATTATGTCCATCAGCCTGTCCGCTTATATCAACAACATTAGAATAGGTT
This sequence comes from Xestia xanthographa, assembly GCA_905147715.2. NCBI lineage: Eukaryota > Metazoa > Arthropoda > Insecta > Lepidoptera > Noctuidae > Xestia > Xestia xanthographa. Next base: position 10,935,606 of record LR990655.1, read on the forward strand.
ATTTGTAAGCTATCATCAATATCGTATTAAGATACCGCTGTTTTGTCAGCATGTGTGGCATCGAATCAATCTGGAGTTTAAACATTGAAATACACATGTAGTCGTGTAAAGGCGTTACTAAAAGAAAAAATATCGTGTCGTTCTTGTGTAGTGAATTTTTCCCGTAGGGAGAAAGTATGAGATTGATGCGCATTAGAGTCAGTTAATGAGCTGTGGGGCGTGGTTGGGCGGCGGCTGAGGCGCGCGTGAAATATAGTTCTTCCTGGGAGGTCCGGGTACGAAACCGCGTCAAATTTTCGACACTCGCACGATTTTGTCAATCCCGTTGATTAATATCTCTGTCGGATAGACGGAGATCAGATAAGTTGAGCCGCCCCGCGTGGTGCCGTCACACACCGCCCGCGACTCGCTAATGCTAATGCCCGTAAAAATATTTGTAACGCTTCATTTATTAATAAGTTTCAATTGCCATATCAAAATGTGTGCGTAATAAATCATTTATCTTAGTCGCTTTTGACTTGTAGCTGGCTGGTTCCGCGTGTTTAGTTAAACGGTGAAGTTGATGCTTAACTAGATGGTAAAAAACTGTAATGTGATGACACGAAGTAAATATACGAGTTACCTACTACAAAAAATAACGAGTTGTTATTTTTATTTACACCTTCGAAAAAAATAAAAACCCATCGGCGGCCGATATCATCGATGGCCTGAAAAATGTTCTCATTAAACATACACGTGTTTTACCTCCGCAGTGGCATTTGGCGACACCACCCTGACATTTACCTATATCCAACTAAATATTTACGTAAAAACCGTGTTCACACAACAGAAAATTACAAGGTAGGACATGTCCGCGGACGGGCGACGCGCGTACCAAATAAAACATTTGTACAATGCACTACGTCGCCATTAGCACAGCAGATGTGGCGTGTAAGTATTTATTAGTGGCAACATAATTAGTGAATTTAAACAAATATTACTTATGCGTACCATTTTAATTGCGGCGCGCCGAGGTAATGACACACCGTGCGTACCTGCCTTTATTGTAGCGCGCGTGTTGCGCCCTGCACCGGAAACATTGCCTTTTTGTCCCTATGGGCAACTTTCACAAGAAAAAAGAGCATTCAACAAAATATTAATTAGACGTTAACATATTGACAAAACTAATCCGGAGCTACTTAACATTCTTGGAGCTTTTGAGATCGCTGGTTTGCAATGAAATGCTAGGACTGTATGGAGGCGGGCCGTACGGTACTGCGTAGAATTTAGCGTGGAATCTGTCACTCAGCAGACGTATGGTGCTCCTACGCAGGAGACGCGTCATGCTGTCGCGGAAGTGGACAGTTGCTGTCCGGTTACATTATAATCAATCTACATGTATGCTAATAGTGTTGGAGACTTGCGAAGTGCATGGTTGCGTAGCTTTATCACTGGCAGCGATAAGCGCTCATATCCCGGCAAAATCGTGGAAAATAAACAAATATGGAAAACCAGAAACATATGACGACTCGAATGGTGCAGCGGTAGTGAGGCTGCCTTACATTTGCTCCTACCGAGCTTCGAACCCGTCCCGGGTTCGAATCCGGTAGGAGCAGATGTTTGTGTGATGAGGATGGACATTTGTTTCCGAGTTATGGATGTTTATATGTATATTATGTATGTATTTACAAACAAAAAGTATATATGTAGTATATCATCTGGTGTCCACGACACAAGCCTCGTTGATTAGTGTGGCACTAGAGGGCGCTGTGTAATGTCCAGCGATATTTATTTATTTATAGCAATTTTCTAAAAATGATTAAAAGGACATCACACTGCCATAACAATACATTTGGAAACAATAATTACGTTTTGACATTTCTCGTAGCAGCCGCTACGAACTCGCTACGAAATGACAGAAAGTAGACGTAAAAGACTCAATGATACAAAACCGACAGATTTACCTGATCTAACCGTATTGCAGACACAAGTTCTGTGTAATTCAGTATAGTTCCACTGGAGGCGGAGACGGCGCGCTCGGTATCCGTGCCGCCGTCGCGCGAAATTCCGACACCTCGTTTTGTTCGTATTGTTCGCGCGGTTTGCTTCGCTAATGGTGTCACATAGCACGGCGAACGATGTCAGAACACGCTCACACTCCTCTTGTTGCCCGCTTATTTCGGTCGTTAGTGAATTTTTAGAGAATGAATAATAATGTATTATGTTTTGTGGGAGGAGCGTAGCTGTCAGTTTTTGTCGTGTTTCTGTACTAGGAACTGAAGAAGTACGCTAAGTGGATCCTGATTACAGAAAACAGTGTCGAAATTTGTAAACAAATACAGTGAAAATCCGGTGTACTGAACCATTCCGCACAGAGAAACGTACGGCGCTCGTACGAATTATTCCTTGTAAATCCCGCAAAGCCCACAATTTGGAGTCACGTTCATAGACAGTGCTCGGTGGCACGCTACACACTACGTATAGCTGCAGGTACTCACACCTGTAAGGTTCGCAAAGCGCGGCGAGGAGTTTCGCAAGTCGACACCGAAATTGGGAACTTTGGCGACAATATTGCGAAAACTGCCGCTTGCATCTCCCCACGACGTCTACCCCCTACTCGCTTATTATAGCCGTGTTTACCTGTGCATGCTTACCAAATTACCAATAAATAGGAGTAAGGTAGGTATTACGTATTTCTATTATGAACACTAATGTTGATGAATTTCCGTCATCATGTTGGTGTTTGTAGAATGCGTACGTAACTGCAGGGTTGCTTTTCGAATACCGGAACGTAGATTCAGAACATAACAATCGATTTTGGTTTTAAACCGTATTCGAAATTTAAACTATGTTAACAGCTTAGCTAAGAGTCTAAGGCTTTCAAGATTATAGTTAACACTAGTAACAACTACTTACTTACAACAAAAAACAAGCACTGTTTATGTAAGTGTTTTATCAAAGAATAATTTGCAACAACTGTTCCATTACTTAGCTGAGCCGGGCTTAGGTAACCAACAGCTAGGTAGGTAGTAAGTTAGCAACACTAGGGTACGAAGGGCTATAGTTAGTTTGTTTTCATTTCCATAAAGAGGGAGCCATTGCGACGGTCGCGTAAACTCACTAGTCCGTTGCCAGCAGTTAGTTATGTCATCTAACGCGTGTACACACCACTATGAGCCTTAAATCAAAAGCAATATCGAAGATTATCGTGTACACGATGTTTGACATTGCGGGTTTATATGCAATAACATACAGTTGTGGTTTGAACCACCTATGTGTTTTCATGTTTACCGAAGCTATGGTGAATCAATTCAGTAAATTAATACTTGTAGATACAAAAGGAGGGCGTTTACTGCAAATAGTTTTTTTTCTGTGTTCATTGCGTGATTCACTTTGATTGATGAGGCTTGGCTTTGACTGTACATAAATAAATATAAAAAATTCCATAAATAGAATTTAAGATCATTTATAAGTTTTAGAGTGATTTCTTACTACACTACTACTACTACAACTGCCCATAACGTCCACTGCTGGACATAAGCCTCTCCCATGATGGGAGGAATTTGCAGGCGGATTGGAGATCGCAGTGATGAAAGACTAACAGAAAACGCTGCTGCCCATTCTCTGGTCTACGGAGGCGTAAGGTGTTCTGCCTCAGACATTAGTCGCCTTATACGACACCCGTGAGTGTAATGGGTTGGTTCTATTCTACTCTGCCGGATACCACACGGCTACGGTGATTTCTTATAGCTCTTTAAATAAATTAAAAACAGGATTATGTTTTCCTATTACATAAAATTCTATTAATTAAGTGCCATTCCATTTTAAAGGGCTTTTTTACAGCAGCTTGACGACAGAGCTGCCATAGCCACGTGTTCTGACCTGTTAACGGCTCATAAAAGCCAAACCCCTATAAAAAGCTTACTTACAAACTAACATTCTCAAAAAATATTACGTAGAGCTGAAAGCAAATTTAACTTTAGCTAGCTATGTCAACGTCTGGCCGGGACGTGCCCTATGTCTGCGGCTGCTAATGTCGTCAGTTCCAGGGGTTACAGGGTGGTAGGGGTGGCAGGGGGTTGTAGGGGTGAATGGGGGTGGAAGAGCCACGTACTGACTGTTAAAACGCTACATGTCAACGGGGAGCGGGCGGAGCTTCGTCTCAGTACCAGCGATGGAAGGCCCGCGATAATGTCGTGACCTATATGATAGCTGGCGACTTGCATCAAATAGTTGCGATGAGTTTCAACCTTCTATATCAGGTGGTTGTTGGGTTGTTGTTGTAATAATGCTGGAATAATGAAATAGGCTAGTTTCCACCGTCAATAAATTGCAAATCTATTTAGTCCGTCAGTTAGAGTATTGGAAAATAAAAAACACGTATTTTTTGTTTTTGTAAATCAATGAATATTGACAAAGATAAAACGTATCAAAACTGGGGAGTGGTGGACGAGGACTAGTGGGAAAAAAGTCCCACTAGTTCTACTACACAGTTCTACGGTAATGATCCAAAATCATAGCACGGCGTGACGTATTGAGAATTTTAAAAGCGTCATATCTTCGTCAATTATGGTTTACGTAACAAAAGAAAAAATACGTGTCAAATATTTTTTGATAAATTATCTGACGGACTAATAGGGAATATGCATACATTTTCTTTTTTTTTATTTCGATACGGAATGTTAAAGTACTATAAAAATAATGACAAAAAGCGAAAACAAGACATAAATCGGCCAAACAACACAAAATTGATAACCATTTAAACTTTCGTTTCTATCTCTTTCTAGATAAACGGAATTTAGTATGGATTTTGTACGCCGATGCAGTGAATGACGTCATTCGCTGTATAGGATCTCTCTGTCTGATCAGCAGTTTGAAATGCTTATAACTTAGTAATTTTTATAGATATTAAAAAAATAATTTCACTTTGCTATTTCTGATGTTATTACGCTTTGTTTAGAGTGATAATAAAAGATCATGCATATACCCTATTAGTTTTTTCCAGGACACAAGCCTATTGTTTAGTAACGAAATAAGAAAAAAGAAACTGTACCTGCTGTTCAAATTAGGCCAACTGCATAGCTATTTGATTTTCGAAAATTATAATAGAGTAGCTTATGCCCGTGGCTCCCGCGAGGAGTTCGGTTATGTGCCACGGGATCGTACTACCAAAATAAAAAGTATTCTATGTTATATACTATCTGTGTGCCAAATTTTATCCAAATCCGGTCAGTAGTTTTTGCGTGAAAGAGTAACAAACATCCATCTGTCCATCCATCCGCACAAACTTTCGCATTTATAATACACTAGCGGACGTCACGCGGTTTCACCTGCGTTGTTCCCGTTCCCGTGGGATTACGGGGATAAAATAAATAGCCTATGTTACTCATTAAAGACGTAGCTTTCTAATGGTGATAGTATTTTTGAAATTGGCGCAGTAGTTTTTACATTACAAACAAACACACACAAAAATACAAATCTTTCCTCTTTATAATATTATCTTCTTCTATATCTATACATATAATAAATCTGTAAAAAAATCGGTTTTGTACATCGAAAATATTTCGAAAAAAAATTGTCAGGGTGTGAAAGGAACAGAACTCATTTCCAGCATTTTTGGATTTTTTGTCTGTTTCGATGATCAAGCATCAAGTAAAATTTACGAAACCAATGTAGATAACTTTAATTTATAAAAAATTTGCGTATCTTGAGGTATTATTTAGTTTTTGTTTCATCGTAATCGGTTAATTCTATCAAAAGATATATGAATTTAAAGTGTTCAAGAAGAACTTATCATCAAAAGTAAGATGCTGCGACATCTATTGTACTAAACTGGTACTAATGACTGAAAATGTGCTCACCAAATAACTTTTATATCGACTGGCCGGCTTTAAAAAAAATTATAGCTTAAGGTACACTAGATTAGTCTACATGATAAATGATGCTGCTTTGAAAATTTACCTAGCATGATTTCAGCGCATTATATTTTAGTAGTTTAACATCTTAGTCGATAGATGGCGTTGTTCATTTCACTCCATTTTCTGAATCACGGTGTTAATATTTTCCGTGCAAGACCATCTTAACGACCTTTTCCGTGATTGCCCGTGTCAGTTGCTTCAAGTTTGGTTTTTTAACCGATGAAACAAAAAGGAAGAAGTTTTCAATTAAACGCGTAAATTTTTGTTATGTTTGACTACGCATTACTTTTAACAGAGAAGTAGACAATATGCATTGGCCTCTTTTTTTTGTGAAAATCATAGGTATTTAAAATTGAAAAATCGTGTTTGGGCAAATTTCCTGCACCTTTGATGAGAACTTTTGACTTAGCTGGAGTATGACTGTCATCGAGTGTCTAAGGATGAAGACGTTAGGCTGTCGTGGCAAGCCCTTATTTGGAAAAACATAAGTAGATTATTTTAGCAATTAATGCAAATATTTCGAAGAAATTAAATTGTTACCCACTTGAATCTATAGGTACTAATGTTATAAAGCTCAAGAGTTTGTTTGTTTGGTTGGTTGAACGCGCTAATTACTGGTTCGAATAAAAAAATCTGATGAATGAGGGAATTGTTCCTCTTATAACGTTCTAAAAAAAATACGCGATAGCATATGTCAATCTTTTAAGGTTGACTCACACTCTCTAACCCTCTTTCTCTCTCTCATGTGACGCAGACGAAGTTGCACGGGTCAGCTAGTATTAAATATTAATATTATTAGTAGTAGTTATTAGAATATTATTAGTAGCATTTGATTGAGAAATGATGTTTAAACCAAATTTACTAATGTAACTTTTTCATGGGTTTACAGTCTACATAGGTTACAGTCAGTTTTCCTTCACAATTTTCTAGAAAACTGGAAAACCAGATGCCTTTTCTTTGCGGGTAGGTAAATCAAAATCAGCTATACAAAACCTACACGTATTTCAGCACTGCTATTTCAGTTGACATTAATTGTTTTATTATGTAGTACAAAACTATTAAGTGCTACATAGTAACGTGACATAACTAACACTGAGATATCATTGTATAGCGAAGTGTTAGAAATCGGTTAGAAATATGTTTATGTCCTTGCTAAGATTATGTCATAAAATCCTTAATGTTAGAGCTGTATGAAGCATCAGAGAAATTAATTGTTAAGAAACTTGACTACCACTCTAAAATAGTCCCTACTTACACAAATCACAATTGATATTCTTGGACATATTACAGGTGACTTTTTTATCACTTTCCAAAAAAAAATGGTATAATCGAACGGAGTAGAAGCAAATGGTTAAGTGTTCTTCCTTTTTTGGAAAAAAATAAAATAAATGATTATATAGTTTTTTTTTTTTTTTTTTTTTCAAAATTTCGTTTTCTTTGTTCTAATATGAAACGTTTACTTGAAATTTGTAGCGTTTTTTAATGATGGATCAATTTTTTTCTAAGCTGTGGAGAAAAGAAAAAAAACTAGGTATGCCATGAGCTTCTTTCTACTCCGTTCACCTAAAATACCTATTATTTTTTTTAAGTGATAAAAAAGGCATCCTGTTTATTTTATTAAATGGTTTATTTACGGCATATTTACAGATAACATGGAACAAGGGCAAGAAGATGATCGACGTAGAATGAATATCGACGTAGAGTGTCAATTTGTTTAACAATTACATTTCTCGACGGTATCTACCAGCTTTTATAAAAAAATACAATCAGCATTATATTAATCATTATAATAATTAAAAGTCAGCTCTATTGAGTTCTTCAGACGGAAGACTACATTGTTTCTGATTCCGTTTATATCACAAAGAGTCATTAGTGATCCGGACAGTCCCGTGAGTAATGCCTACATGAAACGCGTCTGTCATCAGCTCGTTGTTGCATCAAAGACGCAGCAATGCACGCGCGGTGGTCTTTGCCATTCGTTTTGTGCTGAAACAACGCCTTGTGTTTATTACCTCGGAGAATTCAACTGATGTGCTTTATAGTTTTTTTCTAAGCCAATAAATTCATAATCGTTTCCCAGAAGTAATTCCAAAGGTACAAAGCTTTGTACGCTCACGTATAATTTCGAATTGACTACTGCTGTATTATAATTCCACGTTTGCTGCCTAGTAGCAGCAAATAGCGAAGGCACCGGATGTCAACGGCGCAGGGCGGGAGGGCCGAAGTACGTACATAAACATTTTCCGCGTACTTACTTCCATAAATTAGTTCCCGCGAAGGCGCGGTATAAATACCCGCGAAACGCCGCAACACTCGCTCATTACCTACTAATAGTTTTACTTATCGGCTTCCTGTACACTTCACAACAAGCCAGCCTGTTGACGACTCATGAATCATTCTTGTGCTACCGCGTACTCCGTTACGTGACAACCCTTCGACCCAATCGATATCTGCTGTCCCCGAACTATCAATACAATAACTCCCCCGACGGTAGACAAAACAGTCATCAAAATAATAAGCACCTTCCCCATTGTCAGACAACAATACAACAACGACACGTCTCGGCGAAAATTCCAAATTACACCTCACGAAGTTTCCCAGCCGTTTATCCGTATTAAAAAAAGTTGTTCGACAATCACCTATCATTACGGGAGGCGTCGGCCTAACGCGCACACAAAGGGCGCTGCTACCGGAAGAAAACGACAAAAATTAAAAGTTTCCTCCAAACAAAACAACAGCTGTCATATTAAACCGTCAAAGTAAAGATTACGAATGAAATATTCACGGTGAAAGCGGGGCTCAGGCCGTGGTTATGTAAATAAGTGGCTACGAAAATGTACATAATTAGTTTACACGTTTTCTCGAGCACCCCGCCACCCCTCGCGGCATATTGGCGGCGCAGGCGAGGGGCGCGGGGGCAGATTGGTTCGCGATACACTTGCTAAGGGTACATTTACATGAATCACACATCTATTACACGCGTATTCAAATAGGCTGCATGTGTTCACTTCACATAACCTAGATAACAACAGATAGGGTTGAGTGCCTGAATTATTAATGCACGAAAATTAAAATTTTCCATTTCGTTTCATTACAATCATATACCAATTAGAGGTTCAGTTTCCACTTTAATTATAAACACGACCATCGTTTCCATGACACGTTTCAATATGTATTGTAGACTTGTATTTATGTGGCTTTAAAAGTTCTTAGTAATTTATACATTGTTTTCTAATTAAAGGGTTTGATGGCGCTGAAATGACAGCTAATCTCTTATTAAGACACAGTAAAGTGAATTCGCGATGTGACAGGGGTGGCGGATGTCGTCGACGCCGCGGCGCGTCCCGACGCGTCGCCCGGCCACCCCTCGGCCGCATCCTCCTTAATTCTTTTGTCGTTTTCAGCTCCGTCAAATATCGCGTTTCCCGTTTGCATACATTTTCACTGCTCCCTACGGCCGCGCGTCTCGCCGTCGCTCAGTCGCCGTCTTTCACGAATAAAATTAGTGTCGGCAGCGTGACACCAACTGAATTTAAGCTTAATAAGATATTTATAAAGAAATTTCCGATTCAGCGGCAAAGTTCAAAATTTGACTCTGACTCCACAAAGAGTTTGGTGGCGTTTTCAATTTAAACTTGGAGCAAGTTAAATAATGTGCGAGCTCCGACCAACTCGATTCATTTAAGGTTTTAGTGAAATTAGCTTTTGAATTGGAATGACACTGAAATATCCACGGCATCAGTTGGTAAAGTTTAAGCTGTATTAAGGTTTCATTAATTAATCCTGCTTTTTCGATAAAATTTTAATGCTAAAAACTTTGCTCAAGATGAAATGAGTGTCAAGTTATGATCTTCTAATTTAAACAGAGTGTTGTTTGTCGAGGCTCTTATAAGACGTAAAGTAGCCTGTTATTGAGATTTAACAATACATGATCTGTTTGTCATTTTAAAATTGGACCTTAGGCTGCATCACATAGAAATGCGTATACCTAGTGTTGTCTGGAAGAAGACGGCGCCGGCGACGCGGGCGCGGGTTGTGAGTGAGTGGCAAGTGAGCGGCAATGGTCCTCGCGGCGCGCGTGCATTTTGCGCGTCGTGCCCACCTCGCGTCTAATGTCGCACATAAATCAGAGGTAACGCGCCACCCCGCCACCCCGCCACCGCGCACCCCTCCACCTCGCCACCGATAAAATTCCAAATTGTTTTCTCGCCCCCGGTGGGCGCCGCCCTCGGTTCGCTCTTAAACGCCGTTTCAAGTTGCACTTGTGAATCGCACTTTTTACTGTTCTTGAAATTGGCGTTGCGAATTGCTTTTCGACTCTGCTCGATCCGAGCTTTTATAGGAGTCGGTTATGTTTAACGATTGTACGGAAAATTTGACAATGTTTTTTTTTTAAAACGAACTATCGATGCGAATGGGCAGAGGCGACACGTTGGCATTGGTAAATGCGAGCCAATTAGAAGATTAAGCGTTGACAATTACGGTGTCGGATCGCGATCGTATATCAACAATTATCGCGCGAGTGCGACAAATGGCGAGCTGGGCTCGTGCACGTGTAAGCGCGGTGTGCGCCCAGCGTTATCTGAACAGCGAAAATATTTTAAAGCTGTGGATACGCCTAAACAATTTCGATATATTTCAGGACCATGATTTGTATAGCTAATGAAAAAATTACTAAGTACATTGTGAGACTGTAGGTCAGGATCAGTGTAGACATTAGAATTATAGATGAAGTACTACAATATGCAGACATGAATCATGAGCGCTCTTTTCAGAATGAATAACACGGTTTGAAGAAGCAATCAACAATTCATTAATAATAATAATAATATTATAAAGAGGTAACATTTGTTTGTAAGTTTGTATGTAGGGGGTAATTTCCGGAAGTAATGAACCAATTTTAAAAATTGTTACACTGGTAGAAAGCTACATTATTCGTAAGTGCTATATTTTATTCCCGTACTCCCACGGGAACGGGAACTACGCGGGTGAAACCGCGGGATGTCAGCTAGTGCTTATTAAACCAGCAATACCCGTCAAGAAGTTCAGACCACAGTTGCATGAGCAATGTAAAAAGATGACACCTAGGAAAATGTAGAGCTGCCTGATTTTTTTCACACAATTCATAGCTATAGCTTTAACTGTTTCTTTCAGTTTAAATGGTTTATTTTATGAAATGGCAAATAAGCCAATCTTGAACACATTTAATAAAGCGCATCCAAAAGTATCGCTGACTTTACAAGCTGCACTTTTAACAAACACGACATGTACCTAGGTACATTGGTACATACGCATGGGGCAGGCTACAATATTGTTCGATAAATCGCCACGGACCTAGTTGTGGGAATTCGTAACCCGATGGGCAATTACAGGTAAAAATGTACTGCATCGTGGGACATTCACTAATATTTTGAAAAGTTTCAATGTTAACGGCAGGTGAATTATTTTTGTATTGAAAAGTTTTATGGGTTATTTTTTAAACACTGTTTTAAGCTTTCACGGTTTAAAACTAAACTTATACCCCGATATCCCGTAAATGACAACTTACGGGCAAGGGCGGATCGACCTTTGGCGCCAGGGGAGGGTCACATTGTAGTGGTCAAGTCACAAGAAGTTACAATTTAATTTTGATAATAATAGATACATGTTAAAAGTAGGTATTTTATAAGTAAGTACTGTACTTAAAAATACCTATCTTTATTTAAATAACAAAATCAAATTCTCCCGAAACGTGCCATTACTTCATCTAATTTAATTGGTACGTTTTTTATGGACGTGGAAAAGTGTCAATCCGGTTAGATGTTCCATTGAAGCTTTTTCGTAGCCACGATTAGATTTTTTGAAGGCTCCAAGAACGAGCGAAACGAGCTCAAAAATTTTAACACTCTACCTTGGGCAGGTTGCAATTATTTAGACCCTTCATAGAGGAGTTACTAGATCGACCCTCAGACAAACAATGACAACATTCAAGAGGAAGTAGGTTGCAAGAGCGCGCGTAGCGAGCTCGAAATTCTTATGACACTTTGCCTTGGGCAGGTTAGAATGGTTTCGATCCTTCATATAGGAGTTACTTGGTCGACTTTTAGATAAATTCAAGAGAAAGTAGTCTGTAGAGCGAGCGAAGCGAGCTCGAAAATTTTAACACATTACCTACCTCTTGAACAGGTTAGAATTGTTTCGACCTACTGGAGTTACTTGGGCCTCTATAGACAAAATTAAGACTCAAGAAAAACTAGGCAATAAGAGCGAGCTAGCAATTTTTGACATCATTGCCTAAGATATATATGCTATAATTGCATATATAAGGCTTCGGGGCAAGGGGCTCTTATAGGATACATCTCAATATCGCAATTTAGAATATGGTCAGAAATCGACTGCGATATATCCTGACTCCGCTGCCACTTCACCATTCACAGCCGGTATTCGTTTACAACGACAGAAACTGGAGTATTATCTAGTAACAATGTATATTCGGTTGCTAGTCGTTTCAAAGTTTTCAATGTCTGGATTACTGTATTCGCTTTTTGGCATAAAAATGCTTAGCTGAAACAAAATAAGTATTTCAGGAGACGGTCCTGTAGGTCACTTATTATTAAATCCAGAAGAGGGATGTATATGGCTCTGCAGAAATATTCTTCAGCAGATTGAGCAGGTTGGTTATTGTCTGGTACATTATGTTTAACAATTTTAATTAGTGGTCCACCTAGGTCCTGAACTCAGCCCAGGGGGGGTCATGACCTCCATGACCCCCCCCCCTGGATGCGCCCTTGCTTACGGGATATCACACCCGCATTCTACAGTTATCCGGCGATCATGGCGCTAAGGCACTTGCAACAGCGTTGAAATATCGGGAATGCAAAATAATTAATAATCAAGGAAGATATCCCGTAAGTGATAGTATAAGTTTGGTTATTTTTTTACTGTTATTCAAATGATTATTAGAAAAAAAACCGGCCAAGTGCGTGTTGGACTCGCGCACCGAGGGTTCCGTATAATCTTGTAGGTATTTTGTTATTAAACTACATATTTAAGGTTTTCAGATTTTTCCCTTTACATGTGCTGCATGTAAGACATTGCTTCTCGCCAAATTTCATGATTCTAGGTCAACGGGAACTACCATATTGTAGGTTTTCGACCCAAAACCTATAGGGTACTTCCGGTTGACCTATAATTGCCATTTTGGGTCTTGAGTCTTACAGCACAAGTAAAGGGAAAATTCCGAAAAGTAAAAAAGTTGAAAATTAAGGTAAATGTTGGTACTTACAAGTTTTCACGAAAATCTAAATTTGACCATATCTTTTTATCGCGTTGACTCAGGACCTTGATTTTTATACACCTAATAGGGAATATAGACCTCAGTATCTGGTATAAATTTCAACTTGCTAGATCCACCGTTCCTGAGAAAATCGGTGGTGACACACGGACAGACAGACGGACAAAAGAGTGATCTTATAAGGATTCCTTTTTTTACCTTTTGAGGTACGAAACCCTCACTATAATAATATTCGTGCCATCCATATCGGTATCCTAAAAGAAATTCTTGAATGTATTTGACGACCCGAATGGCGCAGCGGTGGTTAGGCTGCCTCACGTTCTTAGGTTCTCGGGTTCGAATCCCGGTCGGAGCAAATGTTTGTGTGATGAGCATGGACATTTGTTTCCGAGTCATAGATGTTTATATGTATAAAAAGTATGTATTTACAACCAAAAAAGTATCTATGTAGTATATCAACTATCTGGTGTCCACGACACATGCCTCGTTGCTTAGTGTGGCACTAGATGGCGCTGTGTGTAATGTCCAGCAATATTTATTTATTTATTTAAAATAGAGCTCATAAAACTAAAGTACATTAAGAAATTCTGTGAAAATCTAGCTACTCGGCATGTTGTTAACAAATCAAAATCATATCCCCAAGATAAAACAAATCTGAGTCGCAAGTGATTTACCTGCTACGACCTGACTTTATAAATTTACACATCTGATTATCAAAAAAGCAAACAAGCGCGATTTATGTCGCGCCCATTATAAAGAAAGACGTCAAAATATTTCACTACATGCCAGAGCATCCACGAGCCCGCAAAGAGTCGACGAGTAATTTATAAACAAGAACAATCTTAATTTAGATGCTATGTGATGTTCTGTTAAGTTAAAATGCCTTTGTAAACATACGTATAAGATAAAAGTGTGTTTATATATCATATGTGGAAGATTTACGATGGTTAGATGCTGCTGAGAAGTAAATCAAAGAGCGGGTTGGCTGCCAACTGTGTGCTCCAACGATTAGAGCGTTGGCAACGAAAACCGGCGAAAACATCTTCAGCCAGCTACGAGCGTTATCGACGACGGATCGCATTGTGTATTTAGTAAAACATGTTAATTTAAATCTGTTAGCACCGATTCCCACATATATATTCGATACATTATATGATTGTTTGCACATATCTATGCTAATATAATACACTAGCGGACGTCCCGCGGTTTCACCCGCGTAGTTCCCTTTCCCGTGGGAGTACGGGAATAAAATTTAGCCTATAGCACTCACGAATAATGTAGCTTTCTACCAGTGAAACAATTTTTAAAATTGGTTCATTACTTCCGGAGATTACCCCCTACATACAAACTTACAAACAAATGTTACCTCTTTATAATATTAGTATAGATATAGATAAACTCTATAATTTTCTGAGTTTATTAATCTGAATGCAGTAAATTTACTCTACTAAAATCCGGTCTTTCGATTAAGTTTCAGGACACAGATGTTGTTTCTATAGACTCGTCAATGGTTAAGGAATTCTTTTTTTGTAAATTACGGTATATTACGATTCCCTATTCATAGTATTAAGTGTGAAACACGAATCGCTTCAATGTGTTTTAATCAATAACCATAATATTTTATTAGGAAAACCCACACCCGTTTTAATCAGTAAAAAAAATCAACCAAACCACGTGACTAATGACAACAATTAATTCAATCGACAGAAGTTGTCATTTCCGATATTATCTGCGTATTAATAAAACGCTCCTAATTTGTCGAACACAATAAACAAAGGCATCAGATGGACTCTCCGTTTATGAAAGCTTTTGCACACAAAGCCGCGTAATCGACAAACATCAAAATATTTGCCAAGCGGATGAAAAATGGCTCCCCGTTGAATAAACTAAAAGAGCAGTGCACAACGCGGCAGGTTTTAAAACGGAGCTTACAGAAACGCGATTAGCATGCCAACTAGCGACGGACGACGCCGACGGACAAACCGACATATTTACATTATTCTATTACGCGTGCAGCGATTATTTTTTGGGGTGAGATAATGTGTGGGGATTTAATTTTGTTGCAGTCTGCCTTTTGTACTTTTTATGGGGCATGAAATATTAAATCAGTAATAGGGATTTGATTGAGACCTTTTGGAACTTATTACTATGGTAAACATTTTTAAACGAAATTGTTTGTGAATTTGATACGTTTGTTTTCCATGAGAGCTCGCTTCAATTAGATTTCTTTTTACAAAGGTGCACCTGATTCAGTATCACCTACTCGACATATTGCGCGACAATTCGGCTGATCTCTGCGGGGCAATTCAATTACAGTGAAAGATCCCTCATAAGCGAATCGTTTTTCCAAGTCATTAATTTTTTCGAACGACACGGGGCTCCGCGTGATACGGCGGGGTGGGTCCAGGCGCGCGGCTATCTCGCGAGATAATGCTGATTTATGCGGGCGGCCGATGGTCGCGATTCGTCGCGCATCGTCGCCGCGACATGCGAATGTCGCGCGATCGCATCGTCGCTCGCGTCAGTTTGTTTAGCCGCTACCCGCGTCCCGCGCCCGTCGTTCATTTGTGACGGTTAGTTGGCGAGATTTATGCTAATCGACGGGGCCGACTCGGATAAGCTCGCGTGACGGTGTGTGGCAAATTGTCTCCCATTGCGACTTCCCAAAGCTCTTTGTAACGCCTGCTATCGCGGTCCATCTTTTATTACCGATACCGGCCGTATCTAAAGCATCGATAATGTGGAAAAAGAGATAACGCGAGGTAATTATGAAGATCTATCGCATCTAAACATCCTCATAAAAACGAAACATGGCTACAATCTTTTTTTGCGAACGGTTATTATAGCAAATCAACACTGTTATTATTATGTTCTGTGTTGCTAAATTCAGAAATGAATGCGACTGGTATATATTTCCAGATGTCGTATTTTATGGTGCGTGGTAGAAAAACTGGACGCCCGAAGCGTCGTTAACTCGAGAACATTATAAGGAATAAATAAGTGAGGTATTAATACAGCTTTATAGTCCGTGAAAGAGCCTTCATTGTTTTGTACATTATACCCGGCCTTTGTTCACATTTATTTGTATGGAGACGACGTATTTAGCATTAAATAAATTCCAAGGCGAAACTGTGAAATGGGTTAGATTCACTAATTAGGTTCAGGTATCGAGCGGGTGGATATTGTTGAGTTTAGTTTCAGCGATAGTTTCCAGTAAAGTCTAGGTGTTATGTGAAATAAGGAACCCAACAGAGAATATAGGTGGAGCGTTTATAAGCGGCGAGTATCGTGCGGTTTGTCTGAGTAAGCTACAACGTTATCAAAAGATTAGGTTTGCGAATTTGTCACGATCGGTGGGCTGTCGCGTTGATTTACGCGGGCGTCGATAAGCGTCGCCGCTCCACCGCTCTGCCGCGCGTTTCACTACCGTCCTAGTGTTTCCTCGATAACACTTACACACAAATCATTTTCACCTGCTCGGACGTCAAATATAGCTAAGCAGGCAACTGCTTTTTAGATTTAGTCGAGTTTAATCAGACTTTTATGTGACAGCAGTCCTTGCACTTCGATCTGATTTGTTTCAGGAGTTCAACAAAAACAACGCACATGACAAACAGTAAAACATTCTTTACACGTTTGTCAGGTGAACTTATTTTCAAAGATTATTGAGAAGAAAAACCCTGCGTCTAATGAAGATACGTGTCAATTTTTCATGGTTATATGAAACATCACTTAGCGCCCTTTTTATGGTTCCGTAGTCCTTACAAGAAACCCTTATAGTTTCCTCATGTCCGTCTGTCCGTCCATCCGTCCGAGGTTTTGCTCAGAGACTGTTACTACTAGAAAGCTGTAATTTTGTAGAAGTGTGTATATCAATTACGCCGACAAAATGGTAAAATAAAATTTTGGAAAATATATTTTTTTAATGTATCTCCCCCTACACAGTGACGGATTAAGGCTACTTGATGCCCTAAGCAATCCACGCCTGTGGGGCCCCCCTATCCATATGTCAACTAGAATCAGTCTTTAAACCTTTACCGCCTAAAAACATTAGTTTTTTGTAAAATAAGATGATGAGATGTAACGTATCTTAGAAGTGGAGTAAGTGCGAACAATAAAAACCAAAGCACAATTTATTTATTTATTTAAAATGCGCCTTGCAGCTTTTTCGGGCATTGAATTCACGCAAGATAGTATTAACGTTTTTAACATATCGGACTCATGCGTAATATCGATAAATTATCTAGCCTTTCTTGAATCATCTTTTTTCCTTTTTAATATTTTTAATTTTGATAAGGAACGTTCCGCTGAGCAATTTGTAATCATAAGCGATAAAAATATACCCAGGACTGTTTCCTTAATAGGGAAAGCTGATTCAATTTTGTCATCATGTATTATTTTATACAATTGTGCGTGAGTTTGATGTAAACTTGTGCGAACCGAATCACTGGGTCTGGAACTTATTTTACTATGACTTATGAACGAAAATGTTGAATTTCTGTTATTAATTCAATGTTAAGGTCTTCTGGATATGTGTTTACTAGATTTGTACTGTGCTGACTGTATTCTGCAGTTTGATCGGGACACATAATTTTATCGGTTTCGGGTATTTTATTCAAGAATGAGAATTTGTCTGCTGTTTCTTTGCATATCTCATATGCTAATACTATTCTTTTTTTCAATTTAATGCTCCATTTACGAAATATTTAACTTCAAAGTGCAAATATTATTTGTTCCAATAGATAGTCCCCTCTCTAAAAGCTAAACTGCGGGCTTGAAAAATCTGGAAAAATTCACGATGATAGTACATTTCATGAACTCTAAAAGAAAATTATAGACGTTAAAATAACTTTATTAGTTTAGCAGTAATAATCGTTGAACTTGGGTGTATGATAATTTTGTACCAAATAAAAAGTCCTTAGAACAAATCCTCTAAAGTGACTAAGATGAAGTATTTGCTATAATTGCTAAGCTGAAAGATATCAAATTTGATCTATTATATCTATTTTTTTTATTGTTACTATTATAAACGGGCTACTACGGAACAATACACTGCACGTGGCCCGACACTCACGTGGCTGGTTTTTTTAATCAATTAATTATGTCTATCAACCGTCACGTACCAATTTGTGTATTAGGCACTAAACGTAATAAGCTTCACTTTGTCTTAATTTTGCAATAGGTTTTTGGGAGTCTCAACTCTGTTACATTCAGGCCCAAGTGAATGGAGGATACTTAGAAATCGTTTTCGTTTTAAGTTATGAGTAAGACAAGTGGTTCTGAAAAGCCGTTTAAAGATAAGCCAGTTAATATTTTAATGAGATGAGAATTCGATTTGTAACGAGCAGATTATTTTGAGGGCAATTATATTATGTTCGATTGATGTGATCGTTACGTTTTTGATTGTGGCGTTCATTGTTTAACGTGCGAGTATCGCACGGGCGGCGGTGCGGCGGTCGATTGCCCATTGTTCGGCAGCGCGCCGCGACCGACACGCCTCGCGCCGTCGCCATCACTGTGCCACCTACCTTATCGCCTCTGAAACGCGCCGTCGATATTGCCTTGATCTCGTTAACCAACAATCGCGATTCGATTACCTACCTACCACAGAGTTTTTAATTTCTCGTCAAGTTCAACACGAGAAGCCTAAAAACAATTCGTTTCGTCATTTAAGTGGTTAATAACGCGTGCTTTACGTTAGTACTGTTGTTATGAATCCGCCTCTCGGTTCAATTAATGAAAAATTAATTGCAATAAAATCACTTCTGTTTTCAACGGCCCGTTTTAACGCAGGTAATTAAAAATAAATGAATTGCAATTTGAGAGTTTGTCATATAATGAATAAATACCCAATGTGCCGGAAATCAAGCCCATAAAAGTGCTGATGTATAAAAAGGTATGAGACATCGTCGTTTAATTAATTTAAATGTGTTCACCGCCGATAAATGAGTAGGCGTTAGTAATTTGGCACTAATGCTTCACGACTAATTTATAACCGATCTACTTCGATTTATACCGGCCACAGTTAAAACTATGAAAAAATACAATAAGAACTCACCTTCCAGTCTTAGTGATGATCATTTCTGTTCCTAATTCGTTAAACTTGTCCCAGAGTTCTTTAGTTTCGAGGTGGCACTGTATATGTCGCATGTCCTCGCTGGACCACCGCTCCACGAGCTGCGGGTTCCTGGGAGGCGGCGACAGGGGCCGGGAGCCGCTCGGGGCTCCGCTGGCGGACCCGGCCTCCGACGTCGACGACACATCCACGGGGGAGTCCCGCTCGTACTCCGCGAGGGGTGGAGATGGGGAACCTGAGGCAGACGCTGCCGCGTCCACGAACTTTTCTGAAAGGACAAATGACAAACGTTAATCGGCTTCCTTGATGCGAGGTCAATAGATTTATTATTCGTTCGTCCTGAAGTTTTGTCCCACATTCCAAAAAAATCTTAGTTCGTCCCACATCATTTTTGAATTCCTGCTTCGTTCCAAATTACAAGTGAGGGATGTTAAATAAAAAATCTTACCATTTTTTATGGTTTCATTTGCTAATTCAGAAATCTTGAGAAAAATAGATGCGACATTAAAGATGTATATTTAGTTAAGTAGCCACTAAAACATTTTTCTGCTTTGTCGTGAAGAAAAACCTGTCAGCATAATGAAGTCATTAAGAGGCTAAAATCTTAGAAGCGACGGCATCAAAATAATTTAGAACATCTGTAATTTCTTTATCACATACTTTTGACACATATTTTATAAATATATCTTTTCGTCCTCTGTCTCACACTCTATTAACTGACAGATTGACAACCGACAAACTGTCTTGTATTTATTTTAGGTGTTAAAAATGAAATCCAGGCGGTGTCCTTGGATTTAAATTTCAGCGTCTTGTTTTGATAGGTCCTTTGTCAAATTTAACGTGGCTTAACGAGAACTATTTCTTTAAAGTTCATGTAAGTACTTACAAGAGTGGTACCTACATTGATGCCACAAGGCATTCTCTATCAGTCAACCTTTTGGTCAAATAGGACAACATTGTGAGGAAAAATAATAAACACTTTGTTTATTTATAGAGTTTCTCCAGATGTTCCGGTATTTTGTTCAAATGAAAGAAATTAGGTAGCTCAGTACGTTTTTTTAAAAACACCAAACCATTTAAAACGGACTCCTATCAAAGATCTGTAGTTTTTTTTATTATTATTTTCAGTTTTTGAACTTTCTTAGCCCTGCAGTTAATTTTATAGAGCCTTTGATGCCTACCAAAGGCTCCATCAAGGGCTTGCTAAAATTGCTTCAAAAATGAATGATAAGACAACAATTAGGGCTGATAAAAAATGTAGTAGTAGGTACCTATAAATGTATACCTACTCGTATAAGTTACGGGTAATGTTAGAATAAGAAGTAAGCTTATGTTCATCCAAGTTAACTTAGGATTACCCAAGCTTTGGGTAAAGTCCTAATAATCACTATTAAAACAAATTTCAATTTGAATCCTTCGTTTTACTAGCGATTTGATGCAACACACATCACACACATGGATGATGCTTGCCAGCGCCTGCCGTGGCACCGCTCGCTCCGCTCGCTCGGCTCGCACGCCAGTTTTCGCACTTCTAACCTAATAGGTTAGGTTACCGACCTACCTAGCAATAAAAAGGATACACCTACTTTTAACCAACTGCTACGGGCCGCACATAAGTATATCCGGCAAGAACTAGGTATAACCATACTTCGGATAATCTTAAGTTTACCCGTAATACGCCTAGTATAAAGTAGTTTTGAGATAATAATTTCTAGAAGTGTCAGTTTCTTTTCAGCACTACTTAAGTACACACCTATCATAGGTGTTGCTAAACAACATAGTACCTATTTGCCATATGAATAGAGCTATTGTTATGATAATCCTTATCATCGCTTCAGGCTGTAAATTTCCTATGGTGGGTGATTACGTGCCGGTAGCGACAAAGAGCGACCCTGAGACGATAATGTCATACCTAATCATTGTGTTAGCTATGCCGATTGTTAATACTAGTACCGACAGTTATGCTAGCGCGTTGCATGCTGCATTTGTTAAAAAAAATATTGCGATTTTTCATTGGATGTTTGACTGCTTCGTTAGTCTAGTGGTTGCAAGCGTGACTGCTGAGCAAGAGGTCCTGGGTTCTATTCCTGCGTCGGGCAAAGTGTTATTGGGTTTTTTCATCAGAAATTTCTCAGTAGCAGCCACGGAGTCTGGATCTGTGCCCGGTTGATTTCAATAGGCACTCCCCTATTATTTGGGACTTGAACATAATTGGCAAAATGTGGGTGTACTATTAGGCACACTTCTGCCTTTTGGGGATTAAAGGCCTGATGTTAATCTTTTAGATCTAGCTTTTCTTACACACGAATTATCTGTTTATCAAGTTTAAAAATGATACTTGATTCAAAATCTTGATGGTACACAACACTTGGAGAAATTTTAGACAATACTAGATCTAAAATTGGTAGGTAGCAGGATACTTAAGCCGCTTTCTTGGTCCTTATAACTCTGCAGGACCTTTTCAGCAGTGACATAGCAAATCTTCTATTAACGTGACCTTATCAAGGTATGCCCTATTTGATTTTCAGCGGTTATCAAATCTAAATATTGCATGTATGCAATAATTTAAAGTTTTTTCTTCAGTATAAAGGAGCAAATGTCGTAGTATACCCTTGTAGAACAACCTTCACCGAGCTGGTTAATAGATGAAAAGTATTTTATATCAAATTAAATATGTCTAAAAATATATTACAAATGGGTTGACTAAAAAATTTCAGTCCAGAATACAATTTTTTTTTTTCAACATTTCACTGGTTCGGTTAATGGACAAATTCCATACCAATCGAAAGTATGAAGCCTGTAGAATATGCCAACGTTAGGTTGTTAACTTAACGTTTGCATATTCTATAGGCCATAGAATGTGCAAAAGTTATGAAGCCTATAGAATACCAGGCTTCATACTTTCGATTGGTATGGAATTTGTCTATTAACCAAACCAGAGAAATGTTTAAAAAAATATATAATTTTTAAATTGCCAATTAATCATGTTCTGGACTGAAATTTTTCAGTGCATCCGTATGCAATATATTTATTGACATATTTAATTTTATATAAAATACTTTTCATCTATTAACCAGCTCGGCGAAGGTCGTTCCGTAAGGGATCTTAGATTATACATTTTGGTACAAGTGAGCAGTATGTCCATCTGTATCAAAATGTAATACTTATAATGTCATATTTTTAGCAAGTATGGAGTTACATTTCTTTTTACCACACTTTCAAGTCTTAGAAACTATTTGAATGTCAATTGAATGTAGCTAAACTCAGAACTTGTAAAGTATTGATTTTAAATGAATTAACACAACATCACAAGTTTGTGCACTTCAGAACAGCTCTTTATAATGCACTAGCGGACGTCACGCGGTTTCACCCGCGTAGTTCCCGTTCCCGTGGGAGTACGGGGATAAAATATAGCCTATGTTACTCAGGGTGAATGTAGCTTTCTAATGGTTAAAGAATTTTTGAAATCAGCGCAGGAGTTTTTGAGTTTATTTATTACAAACATACACACACACAAAAATACAAATCTTTCCTCTTTATAATATTAGTGTAGACAAGTGTGGATTGGAGATTTTATTGGACTTATATTCAGTGTTTCACGAATCAGTTTTCACAGTGAAAATTGAATGTAAAATAATACCAGGTGCGTTTGTGATTCAGATCAGAAAAACATTAAACGTTATGTTTATGCTAATCATTCAATACGTTTAAGTAGACAAAGGAAACTTCTTTTTGGTAAAAATATATCTATTTGACCAGTTTCAACTCCTTTTAATGACATAATGTTATATTTCAGTATTGAACAACGTATTGGGTACCAAAAATATAAACTGTTTGGAGTTTTTAATAATTTATTTATGTACACACAAAATACTTTACAGGACAATATATTTACATAGAAGAGCACAAATGTACTGCTTATTTCTTATGAAATTTCTTACAGCAGACCTGCGAGAGGAATGTTGGATAAGAAATGGAAATAAAATGAAAAAAAAGAAAATGAAATTGAATTGAATTTAATTGAATGAATATTACCAACAGGCAGAGTAGAATAGAACCAACCCATTACACTCACGGATGTCGTATAAGGCGACTAATGTCTGAGGCAGAACATCTTGCGCCTCCGTAGACCAGAGAATGGGCAGCAGCGTTTTCTGTTAGTCTTTCATCACTGCGATCTCCAATCCGCCTCCTAAGCGTGGAGATCACGGCAAATTCCTCCCATCATGGGAGAGGCTTATGTCCAGCAGTGGACGTTATGAGCTGTTGTTGTTGTTGTTGAATGAATATTAATTGAATGGATAATACTATTTGTTTTAGTCTTTAATTACTAAGCTTTCATTTTGTTTAATTTGTGTAGTTTCATAAGTTTTTATTTATGAAAATACATATTTGATCAGTGAGAAATCCCATACCTACATGGTATATTATGTATAAATAAAGTTATCAATATTCCCATTTCCTTGAGCTTTTGCTTAGTTTTTGAAAAAAAAAAAATAACAATCAATTTATAACACTCCCACTAATAGTTGAATAAACTTAAGGGTCATGAAGGGTCGAAGGTAGCACGTTTAAAAAAAAACATCTCTTTCATATCAGTCTTGAAAACATTAAATGAATTTGTTTTAGAACATCTATGGCGGCTATCGTTGATGAAGGGATTCATTAACTCCTCATGAAATTGGCCCTATAGGTAATCTAAATAAATCTAATTGTTCCCGATAGTGACTCTTCAATACATTCTACATTTTTCTTCTGGCATTTTTGTGCAAGAAGGCATAAGTTAGAAGTTATCAATTTGTATTATTATGGTTTCTTTTGTAGAATGATTTCAAACACTATGTAAATTGAATATATTAATTCGAATTAAAGTTTCAATAAGTTTTTAACTTTCTTTGATTTATTTCAATGTTAATGTACTTACTTAACTATATAACATTTTAAACACTTACAAAATGTATCTGCTTATAAGTTATAAGAGACCTTAGAAGGAATAAGACTGAATTGCGATTTATATAGAATCATCCATAGCCATGTAGACGGATACTAGTCATTTGGATAGCCCAAAAGTAGTTAACAATAACTTAATTACAACAATGTGTAATCCAATCCTTTCAATTGTACTTTTTCAAAGCCCCAACATTAATATTAATAAAAATACTGTAGGCACCTGATAAATAATGATCAAAATATATGATGCAGTCCGATTCAAAATGTTTCTCGCTAAAGTTATAAAACTTAGTTTCCATTTTAATTTTATGATACTATCAAAGTTACTGTAACTAAAAGGCAGTATCATAAATTACGGGTGAGTTTACAAAAAGATCAAGTATTTTATTGACGGACATTGTTAAAAACGTATGTTTGTCTAAACAACATCAGAAAACAGAATTATAACTTTGAACATATTTTATCTTTTTTTTATCTTTTGGGGTTCTCTCAATGATATTCTACTATACAGATATGTTGTGAGCGCGCAATTGTGAAGACTCGAAAACCGGCCAATTGACCTGTTTTTCCTTTATTCTGCGTGACTGCGTGTATGTGAGCTGGCTCTGCCCCGCGGCACACTTTTTTCGGTGGTTTTGTAGGTGATAACATATCTGTTTGTTAGAATATCACTGGGTTCTCCTATTTCTTTTTTCCGTAACACGGGTCAAGTTTATAAATTAATTAATTTAACGTACATTTTGTTGCAAACAATTTGCTGATAGTTAATGTTAGTATTTATTCGCGATAAGAACTATAGCTATAAATAATAATAATCAGAATGTTTTCATTTTACAAGAAAATTTTACAATGCCTTTATTGACAGCCATGTTGAATCGATAGCTGGTGTGTTCGGTTAGTGAAATATTTTCCTGCTTTTAATATTGGCTTATTTATCAACATAACAATATTATTTAACATAATATTGATATGTTGATAAATAAGACATTACTTGAGAGTTTTACTTAAATAAGATGTTTAGGCCTAAATAGTGAATAGGACTTATTGTAAACTTATTATAATAAAAACCTAACAAATAATTTTAATTAGACGAAGAAAATAACGAATATAATAATTTTCAAAAGGATAAAACATCAAATAGTTCACAGTAGTACATTCTTAGGGAAAACTTTCAGAAGTTTTGCTTGGTGTCAAGAAAATGTAAACAGAGTTTGCAGTATAACAATTTTCAAGTTATTTGTTAATGTAATTTTTTTTTTTTTGTTTACTCTACTTAATAAATATAGTACTTATTAACTAATAGTATACTTTGGAAATTATATATAGTTTCTACTACGATATACTATGGAAGATAGGAATTACAAAAAATCTTGGTAGGTAAGCAATTCTTCAAATAAATATATTGAAATAAGTTCTTGATGAAGGAAATTAATTTGCGTTGGTGTAGGAGGAACTTCCCACCAGTTTGGTAAGCTCTAACTGGCCTTAACCTTGGAAAAAGAGAAGTAGTCAAATACTGTAGTTCCACTTAGTACAGTTTTCATTGAACTTTTACTTCTGAACATAATTTAATCTTATTGGAAGTTAACTTTGGGGAAGTTTTAATGGATGTTAAAAACTTACAACAAGATGTTTCTTAACTTTTGTAGCTGATTAAAAGTACTCTAGTAGTGTAATCTTAGGCATATTTATAAACGGTGTAGTAATATTTTTAATGCTTAGTTCGATTATGTTTATATCTGTTTGTGGGAGATTTTGAGTCTCCAGAACAAAAGGAGATGAAATATAAAGAAGTGTAATAGTTTGTTGGACTTACCTAAAGGCATGAGCGTGTCTTCCCTGGGGTCCCTGTGCCTCCGTCTCTCTCTCCTCTCCTGGCGATCCCTGGCCATGATGGCGGCGATAGAGAAGTCGGTGGCGCAGGGCCGCGCGGAGCAGTCCTCCTCCATGGCGGGCCCCTGCCGACCCTCGCCCTGCAGCAGCATCAAGTTGACCGCCTGCGAGCCCAGCTTGCCTCCAGCCGACCACTCGACGTCACCGTCCGAACATCCCATCGATGTTCCAGTACATAATCTTTGCAACTCTGAAGTTAGAAATCTGCTGCAGTTCACACTTGCTACTGAATACTATGAATACTGTCCCGATTAGCTTTAGAAAAAGCAAACGAACGGTCAAAAATAAATTAAAGTTAAATAACTTTCCAAGAAAAATATGAATTTTCAAGATTTAAAGGAATCGCAAAAAATCACAGTTTTTCCAAATAAAACGAAAAACACAAGCTTTTCAGCGAGTCTTTTACAGAACAACGCAAGAATGAATGGTCGCTACCGTGATCGGTATCGTAATCACGAACTGCAAGTTTCGTACAGAGTGTTGAAACTTTTTACGCGCGCTGCGGACACGGGTAGAGCGGGCAGAGCGGACCGGTGCGGCGCGGCGCGCTGGGGACTCGACTGAGGCGGCGGCAGGCGGCAGGCGGCGCGCCACAGGGAGGGGCCTGCATCGCCGCCCTATGCCACCACACTCCGACCACGCACACACAACCGCTTTTTTATTATTTCTTTCTTATTAAGTCCGTCCCGCTCGCGCTGGCCTCGCCGCTCGCGCCCGTCCCTCTCGGCGAGCGAGTTTTTCTCCGTGTGATAACTATTGAAATTCGCTAAACGGCTCACCGCGGCGCGGAAAAGGCTCTCTCGTTAAACGGTGAGCCGATTGTATCGAGGTATTTATACGAATTACTCGGTGCGCCGACGCTTCGCATCACTATTTATGCACTGTGAGAGCTTGCCACCATGGATGGGGCTGTGCCCGTGCGCCGATAGCCGCGCAATATTCGCGGTTATATCGTGAATAAATGAGCCCTTTTTTTTTTTTTTTTTTTCGGATTGGAAATCATCAAATAACTCCTCCCGCTCTGGGCGGAGCAGGAGGGAGTGTCAGACTTTTACTGACTAAAACCCATCCATGTTCCTTCATCGCCCTTTGTGTTCCGGGGCCACGGTATCTCTTTCGAACAGTCCCGCAACCCCGGCAGGCATCGGTCCTTACGGACCCCTCCCTTTTTGCTGACTCTCTTTGAGGCGCGCGTGGAACACGAACGTGCCGTCGACACGGCCTGTCGTCATGAGACGGACGGACGGCGAGCTAGCCCATAGCCCACCGTCCACAGGCAATAAATGAGCCCTTAGTTTACTACATGACGCAAATAGCTCCAAGCAGATGGGTCGCTGCTTGCACATTTACATAGAAATCAATGAGTGTGCGTAAACGCCTACACATACATTATGCACGCTGTAAACTATGTGTAACTGAGTAAGTATGACACATCCACTTAAGCTGGCAATTTGCGCATGAGTTTTGAAAAACTTGTATTTTTTACGACGGTCTCTGTCTAAAATAAATTAACTGCAGCAGAAATAGAATTAAATTAAAAGGCAAGCTACGTTAGCTTATCTGCCAGTTTGACTTCACTGGAGTGAAAGCTAACAGAAATCGACTGAACGAAAAACAGGGACAAATCGAAAACATCCAATTGAAATTTAATTTAAAACAGGTACTCCTACATAAGTTTTATTTTTGTTTAAAAAAATCCAAATCCGGGGGCCATGACCAATCACTGATTAGAATTATTTTCCTCGAAATACCAACTTGCTTAACTGAATCGAATAGAGAATATTCCTAAAGTTCCTAATACGTGAGACTCAACGAGCTTTGCAACCCCTTAAATTCTATTCGTAAAATCAATGTTATTGTAACCTTACCTCTCGTAGTAAGAACAGTAACCGCTCAATTAGAGCGACTTTATAAACTTCATTAGGTAGTACGTGTGCTAGTGCAGGCAAAGTAAACAGAGGTAGAGGTTTTAGTGGTAATGCGCAATCAACGCAAGCGCAGCGGCCAGCGCGCGAGATTGCCCACCTTTATAGCGTTAGATCAAATTTGCGGAAAATTAAACTCACAGACTTTCTCATAGTTTTGTATTTATAATAATTTATTACGTGCGAGGAGCTCAAACTAACCATGTCGTTAGGCAGTAAAGCTTATCGACGGAGAGCCGGTAATAGCGGCACAAA
Source organism: Xestia xanthographa (assembly GCA_905147715.2). Taxonomy (NCBI): domain Eukaryota; kingdom Metazoa; phylum Arthropoda; class Insecta; order Lepidoptera; family Noctuidae; genus Xestia; species Xestia xanthographa. Next base: position 10,963,875 of record LR990655.1, read on the forward strand.
TGGCCGCCGATACGCGAATTGTGACGAATCGCATTAATTATTTTGTTGATTTCCATGTAAGGCAACGATAATAACTGTTATTATTCGTTAATTTTGAATAGCCTTCGGTATTTTGAATAAAATTGATTACTTACACGTTATAAGTAATAATGATGAATGCAGCAGCATTAATTCTTCATGAAATTGCGCACCAAGATGTTGTGGTACTTGAAAGAAATAAGTATTGACTTCATATTGTGAAAATAATAGGTACAATTAAGTTTCAAAAATAATAATAAAAACAACTTACCTACAAGCGCATTTTCACCTCTTCACATAAGAACTAAATTTTTGAAAAAACTTGCATCACTTGTCTACGCAGGACTTTCCTACCAAGTTTTCGTAAAATGTATACTACCAACATTACCTTTTTAAGAATACGCTGCGTAATGGGGTTGGCTGGTCAAAGCAGATTGTAGATGGCGTGTCCATCGCTTAGACCCAATGTGACCAATGAGATCAAACTATTTTGAAATATAAAATGACATTGACAGATTTTCAACCAATGACTATGTTAGGTTCATGCGGTGCTAGCGCCATTAGTTCCACAAGTTGCCCGTCCCATTATAAGATCGTATTTAAGCATTGTGGAAGGGAAAACATGGTAACTGTCCTGTTTAGATTGATTTAAACTGTGTAGGTACCTACACAGTTTCTGGTTATTTCATTTTATTATTACAGAATAGACTACTTACTTTAGAAATCTTTAAGATATTTCAGCGGAAAAATAACTTCTATAATATTTCAAGGTGTGAAGTAAGTGATTGAAATGAAAATAAGAATCTGATATCCCAAATCTATAGGTAAGAAAAACACCTGTATCCTGAGGATTATCGGAGGTTTGGTCCTTGCAAGCTATTATCTTCTTAGTATGTCGATAGGCAACAATCTAAATTGATTCAGCAAAAAATATTGTGACGATTTTGACACATTTCAGTTTGCAACCATCATCATCTGCCTAGCCTTTTCCCAACTATGTTGAGGTCTTCTTCCAATCTAACCGGATGCAGCTGAATACCATTATTTTACCTGGAGCGACTGCCCATATTTGACCTCCACAACCCAGTTAATATAGATCTCTTGTAAACCTTGGAGCTTTTATTCAACTCAATCGCAATATTATGTATTTTTTGCACCTGGAATTAAAACTACTCATCATCTGCCTAGCCTTTTCCTAACTATGTTTGGGTCGACTTCCAGTCTAACCAGATGCAGCTAAATACCAGTGGCACGAAAGTCTGACAACCAGTCTTTGACAACCTTTGACAACCATTTGTAGATCTTTGACAGTCGTTACATATCTGTAACGACTGTCAAAGATCTACAAATGACAGCCGGGACCTATGGCTTAATGTGCTTTCCGAGACACGAAGAAGACTCGGTATGTACTGGGTTAAAATTTAGTTTGAAAGCAATTAATATAATTGATTGATATTTTAATTTAGTAAGAAATAGGTAAAGAATTGTTGTTGTTGCTTCTATCTCTATCTCTCTCTCTGCATCGTCAGCTTATTTTTATTAAAATGAATGATGAAATGCATAATTCCCTAAAGCATACGAGAAGCCAAGAAAAACTGTTTCGTTAAATAAAAATATACTTACATACACTTAATTCACGTATCACTTTCATTTCACCACAAAAATTGCTCACTTAGTCAACGGTTTTCAAAATAATAATGTGTTACCTCTTAATGGCTGGTTATTTAAAAATAATGAAGGTAATAAATCACTGAAATTTCTCTGTTATTACCAATTTCAAGGTTGGCTATCAAAAGGCATATTTTCCTGAACATTGACTGTACTATGCCATATTATTAGTAGAGTGCAAGACCTTTTCTTTGGCAAATAAGCGATAAGACCTTTGACTAGTAGTGGGACAGTTTGTATAATAAGGGATACAAGAACACAGAACAACAACCCATAACGTCCACTGCTGGACATAAGCCTCTCCCATGATGGGAGGAATTTGCCGTAATCTCCACGCTTGGCAGACGGATTGGAGATCGCAGTGATGAAAGACTAACAGAAAACGCTGCTGCCCATTCTCTGGTCTACGGAGGCGCAAGGTGTTCTGCCTCGGACATTAGTCGCCTTATACGACACCCGTCTTGTAATGGGTTGGTTCTATTCTATTCTGCCGGATACCACACGGCTATAAATAATAAGGGATAACTAATTGCATTTTGTAAGTCTAACCTACTGTTAGTATGAACTAGTTAGTAAAATTATCCCTTGCTTCGGTGTGAAGGAAAACATCTTAAGGAAACCAGCATGACTGAGAGATATTTCTCGACAGCATGTAAAGCCAGTTCAGAGGCCTATGGGCGACATAATAACTCTGACAAGTTAGAATATCGATTCTTTGATAGATAGGTAGGTACTAAAGTTAAACCGCCTTGGAGTTTGCCAAAGGGCAATGGAACGCAGCATTCTAGGTGTCAAAAGACAAGACAGTGTTCGAAACAGCACGCTGCGTTCCAAAACGGGCATAGTGGACGTTGGCATGAAGGCTGCTAGGCTAAAATGGGATTGGGCGGGTCACGTCAGTCGCATGCACGATGACCGCTGGGCAAAAGTCTCCACGCTATGGTTGTCGGAAGACGGACAGCGCCGCCGAGGCCAACCCAGAAAGCGGTTGCGGGACGATTTAGACGCGTACCGCGAGGGTTGGTTCGAGGAGGCACGAGAAAAGAGCACATGGAAGGAATTGGGGGCGGCCTTTGCCCAGCAGTGGGGCAATACAGGCCAACAAAAAAAAAAATCTATACGGTTGTATGCAGCTTTTCTGATATCTATACTAATATTATCTATACTATCTATACTAATATTATAAAGAGGTAACATTTGTTTGTAAGTTTGTATGTAGGGGGTAATCTCCGGAAGTAATGAAACAATTTTAAAAATTGTTTCACTGGTAGAAAGCTACATTATTCGTGAGTGCTATAAGCTATATTTTATTCCCGTTCTCCCACGGGAACGGGAACTACGCGGGTGAAACCGCGGGACGTCAGCTAGTACATAATAAAGTCAAAAGATTACATTGACCAAAAGTTTACTTAACATTGCAACGGAAGATGGATATAGGATTAAGGATAAGATAAATTAGGTAGTTAAAAAAAAGAAACTGCATTAAAATATACAGCTACTTTAATTCTTACACTCGTAACATTCTCTCTTTATGTTTACATTTTTCTGAGGAAAACTAATAACTCAGAGTCGTTCATTTTAATGAGTTTCAGTTTTACACTCACACTTAAAAACGATTTTACAATTGAAATAGTCATAACATCGATTGCCACTCACAGTTTCACACCAATAAAAAACGAATTCCATACGAAATGAACGTTTGAACTGAAAGAAAGTACAGTAAAATAAAGTTGGAAAACAAACTCGGTTTTTTTAACCACCTGTGAACAATTTTCATGGAAGGCTGGTGACCTAATTTTAACTTTCATGGTTTTCATGATAATTTTACCAAGAAAATGGATACTCAAGTTCAAGTTACCTTTGACAAAGTTAATTTGTAAACTTTTAATTTAGTTTAGTGTCCAAAATATTACGAAATATCCAGAATCAATTACCGGTTTACCTATGATTTGCTTTACTTACAAGCCAATCGTCATTAAAAACATTAGGTAGTTACATATTTTCCCCTGTCACCATTATAAGTTCCCCCACGACTCATCAAAATAAAACCAATGAATCACCCCGATATTAAAAATTCAATGATCACAACCTACCGGGTTATATCACTGAGTTTCATACAAATGACACTGCAAACATTTCAGTTGTCAAAGGACGCGTCCATTTCACTTTTTGTCCAAATCAACAAGCAAGTTGTGATTAAAATTTAAAAGTAGCAACTCGTGTGAACGCACTCGCGGCGACGACGAAAGAGGGGGAACGGACGCCCCTTGTAGGCGGGACGGCCACTCCACGAGCGAAACTCTACTCTATTACAAAACCGTAGAGTTGCTTTTGATGTTTTGCGTTTGTAGTGTGCATCCTGTGCTAGTCTGCGTGGGAGAGGCAATTCTTCGCTAAGTATCGTCCGAGTACGCGACATGCTTCGCTTTTTTGATGGCCAGCCTTTGGTAGTTTTGAAAGAGGATTCCAGAAAATTTGATTCTTTTTTCAAAAATAAATTTTATAAACAGATGATCGTTCTACTTTTGAAGGAGTTGCTAATTAATTATATTAAAATGATAAATGACATGATAGGGTGAAGTACCCAATTATCAGCACTTTAAGAGTTGGTCCTAATTTAAGCCTATCTAAGATTGTGAAAAATAGTTCTTTACCCGTTAAGGCAAATTTTAAAGTTCTAATATTTAATATGGAAGACGATATTAAAAGAAAAACATGGTTGACCTCTATCTAAGATTTTTTAGACAAGTAAGAATAAAAAATGGGTCTCTCACCATTTACTGGCACTATTCGCCCCAATTAATAGCATAGAGCGAGCTAATTATCAGCACATAACTATCACTGTTAGGAATTGCATTAAAAAATATATTTCCATTCTTAAAATCTGTTTTTTATTTATATTTTTATATAGTTAGTAGGTAGGTACCCTGTAATACAAAACAATCACTTATAATCATAATACTTTTATAAAATTGACAAAGTTTAACATTAATAAAGTTATCTTAGGTAGGAATTTAAATAATTTGTTCAGACTTACGAAAATCTCTTTTTTAAGATTTTCGTTTGTGCAGTACATGTTTCGTTTATTTGGTTTATTTTCTTCCTTTGGCTTCATGGTAGGTGGATAAGTGGTTCTGAAAAAGAAAAGAGATGATGAAATTCTAGGAAAACCAATTTATCAGCATGCTTCTGATCCAATTATCAGCACCATGCTGAAAAATGGTAAATAAAGTTTCAGCACCATGCTAAGATTTGGATTTTGATAGTTTATACCACTTTTACAAAACAAAATGAATTCTATGCATAAAATAAACACAATTTACATTATGAAGTATGAAATTAGTATTTAGGTACTTTTTTCCATTTATCAGCACCAGTGCTGATAATTTGGAATTTACAAAATATTCGATCCGTTTATCAGCACCACGTATTTTACCAATTTATCACTATAACCTCAAATTCTACTCTTCAGATTATGCTCATAAAGTATCTCAAATATCAGAGAAATCGTTAGTTTCAATATAAAATATGTAAAAGATCTGATATATCATAAAATGTAGACACGTGAACTTACCGGCGATCACAAGAAACAGGCATAAACAGAAGAAACTGCAGGACACAAATGTTTTTTTACACAATTTCCGCCATTTTGTAGTCTCAAAGTATGGTGTTTGCCAATAGTAGGATTCCAAAAACATACATTTATTTATTTATTAGTTTGGTAACCCAAATTAGTAAGTGAAAACCTTAGAATTTGACAATTTATTCGGAGTGCTGATAATTTGGTGCAGTGCTAGCGTTTGGGTTATTGCCCCTATATTTTTATTGAATATTGATTGTTATTGAAATATTGTTGGTTATTAAATTATTATTTAGGTAGGTAAATAAAAAATAAAAATACTGAATGAGTGAGTACTTATAACAAAATTTACTCTAAAACCGATATTTTTCTCTCTCTAGTTGTTGACCTTTGTGTAACCAAAATCTTAACTTTAAAATTGAATTATAATCTTACTAAATAAAACAATAAGTAATACAATTGTGTCAGTCACACAGTTATAAATAACCATGAACAACATAAACTTTACCTTGACAACCAACCTTTGTTTCAGAAATTTAGAGACCCATCAATTTGTACCTAAAACATGATTTTAAATATTTTGTCACTAAACATAAACGAATGTGGTGAAATCAGAACCACTTCAGGACAAGTAGAACCAGGATATGTAGGCACTGTCAGGTCCCAGGGGCATTTTAATTTTAAATGAAACACATGTAAACTTTCGAATATTATAATTATTGAGTTAAATCACTTATTTTACATCTTAACGTCTAGTGAATCCTGTCAAATATCAAAGCCAATCTTTCTAGTTTTTATATAAATATGAATAGCTTGCCTCCTTGCCTGCTTGCCTCCTTAAGTCTTCCAGTTATTTCGTAAATACTTAGCCGCGATGGTAACATCTGTACTTCAAAATAAAACTTAAGGAATTCCTATTGAATAAGTGTTTACATGCGGTAGAGAAGAGCTGTAATTTTATTTAACTGTAATTTTTATTTTTTGAAAAAAAAACATGTTTAATTTAATTGGATTTATTAATGTTATTATTTTTTAATTAATTATATCAATGTATCAAACTTATCTATTGTTAATTATTTTATTGTTATTATTTTTAAATTTTATGCTTTTTGCTATATTGTTTTCATTTACATGTCGACATTTGATAAATTGTGAACTGATTATTTTTATTTTTTTTACTATAAATTATTGTTGTAAAATGTAATTTATTTAGTGTGACTACTGTAATTGTATAATTTTTGTGTTTAAATTCAGATACAAGTTACTTGTTAATGAATAAATGACTATGACTATGACTATGACTGTAGTTCATTCATAAAACCCCTAAACACTGGAACATATTTCCTAATCTTGCGCTTAGACGCGATATTACCCTACATACATAACATATTGGCCTAACTTAGTACACCCAAGTAGAAGTATGCACACTATTGCACCGGCTCCGGCTGCCCAATAGATGGCTACGCAGCTGCCTTCCTTCTCAGGAACGATAAAATTTTAGCACCGTTCCCTTATTGAAACAGTTAAATCATACAGTGCAATATTACCCACATAATGCATGTAAACTACACCTAATAGTAGATCTATGATACTATTATACTTGCTCCCTCTAAGAGTGAGCGGAATATGAAACAGGTATAGGGAATATTGAAAAGTTAGCCGTGGTAGCCGTGTGGTATCCGGCAGAGTAGAATAGAACCAACCCATTACACTCACGGGTGTCGTATAACGCGACTAATGTCTGAGGCAGAACACCTTGCGCCTCCGTAGACCAGAGAATGGGCAGCAGCGTTTTCTGTTAGTCTTTCATCACTGCGATCTCCAATCCGCCTGCCAAGAGTGGAGATTACGGCAAATTCCTCCCATCATGGGAGAGGCTTATGTCCAGCAGTGGACGTTATTAGCTGTTGTAGTAGTAGTTGTAGTAGCCGTGGTAGCCCAGGGAAACGTCCAATATTACGAATTATAGATCGTGTTCTTCTTTATTGTGTGATTAGTGCTTAGCCTGGTGTCACAGTTTATGTGCACCCGGCCTTTGACTTGGTTGTAAGTACATGCCGTCAAGAAATAGCTCTCAGGCATGCTGATTTCCTCACGATGTTTTCCTTCACCGAAGCAAGTGATAATTATACAATGCGCACATGAATCAAAAAAATCAGAGGCACTCTTGGAACTCTAGATCTGGGATAATAGTTTCATACCCAGACAGGTTGTTTACTTTGGGTAAATTAATTCACCACCAGTGCTCCCAAGATAAAACTTCCTGGGGGAACCGCCGAATTCTAGAACCAAAAAATCAAAGACTTGTAACATCGGTGAACTGAGCCCGCTTTTACAGTTAAGTATAGCAGGTGTAGCGTAAATATTATTTTACCAAAAACCTTTACTAATGTAAAGAATGATAAGGGTGATAACTATTCATGAAAAATTGTAGTAAAGTTATGATCTCGCTACATAAGATCGTCCAATAAAGTTATCTTTTCGTAATCTATGCGTAGTTTCATCTTTTCTTTGATTTCAAAATCAACATACAAACAAGTTAAGTAAACCGCGTGGTGAATTAGGTAGGTACCCTTTTGCAGAAAGAAGGCCTGTTTTCAGGGAATAGAAACGTTTTTGGCTGATTATGATGCTGGAAAAGTTTTGCGTATTTCTTTTAGTCGACTATGAAATGGAAATGAAGCAGTAACGAGGTAAGAGTTATATCAGTAAAAAGTGTAATTACAAATTGGCCGAAAAATTCTTTAATGTAATGTTTGTATTTTCATCACTGAGTGCAATGCTCTCATGTACTAAACCAAACTGAATAGTTATAATATGTAGGTATAGTTATAATAAGTAAGTATACCATAGATAAAGGTAGATATCATATATCTTCTACACCACATTGGAAACGTCAAGGAGCTTTTGAAGGTTTCGTGTAAAAAATTTCTTCTAATTCACCAAAGTGAAGGAATCTTTTCCGGAATCTGTCAGTCAGAGTTCTGACGTTTGCAACTAAAAGCCTGAAAATCGGGAAACATTGCTACAGAGTGGGCAAAGCATAAAGGATTACCAAGTATACGTACTTATAACAGACCACTGAAATTAGTACGCTTTTGGATAAGGCATGACTCTTACGAGGCTGTCAACCAGGCATTCTGTTCATCAAACTAAGTTACTCTACGCAAAAAATATTGCTGGGAAACTATAAGGTTTACGGTAGCACTCAATGTCATCATCTGCCTAGCCTTTTCCCAACTTTGTTGGGGTCGGCTTCCAGTTTTACCGGATGCAGCTGAATACCAGTATTTTAAATGGAGCGACTGCCTATCTGACCTCCACAACCCAGTTAGTACCGGGTTATACGATACCCCTTGGTAAGACTGGTTGTCAGACTTTTTGGGCCTCTGACTACCTAACGACTGTCAAAGATCTACAAATGACAGCCGGGACCAACGGCTTAACGTGCTTTCCGAGGCACGGAGGAAACTCGGTATGTAATGGGTGGTCACCCATCCACAGACCAACCTAGGCAAGCACGGCTTAACCTAACGATCGACCCGAGCGGCTGTTATTATTTAGCCACGAGGTCCTCGAGGTAGAACTCAATGTAACGCACTCAAAACATTAAGCTGATGGTTGCATTGAATAGTACGGGCGTCATAGAGATATTAAAAGTAAAGTTATACCATTACTGATATTTATTATTGACTGCCTCGTTGGTGGAGTGGTCGCGCGACTGCTGAGCACAAGGTCCTGGGTTCGATTCCCGGCCCGGGAATCGAACCCAGGACCTTGTGTAAGTCGGAAGGAAAACTGTAATAATTTTCGCTTCGCTCGCTCTACAGACTACTTTCTTGAATTTGTCTAATCGTTCGAAACCATTCTAACCTGTCCAAGGCAAGGTGTCGTAAGAATTTCTGGCTACGCTCCCCCCCCGGCCCAAAACTGGTGACTCCTTGTATCTTGCATATATCATGGATTTCTGTAAAGCAACGCCTGAAACCTTCAATTCTTTCATTTCTTTACGTTTTTTCTCACCAACACCAACATTATTATTTTACTAGTACGTCAAAAGGGCGGCAAATTATGACTCCGCCCCGGGCGACAGTGGCCCACGCTACGCCACTGTTCCCGGGTCAAGCAAATTGTTATCGGGTTTTTCCATCAGGAATTTCTCAGTAGCAGCCACGGAGTCCGGATTTGTGCCCGGTTGAGGGCAATAGGCTCGCTCCTTATTACATGGGACTTAAAACATAACTGGTGAAATGTGGATGTACTTTACAGTACCTGAAAACCCCTTCAGGCGTGATGTTATGTTATATATCTGCCTAGCCTTTTCCCAAGTTTTTATTGGGGTCGGCTTCCAGTCTAACCGGATGCAGCTGAATACCAGTATTTTACATGGAGCGACTGCCTATCTGACCTCCACAGCCCAGTTAGTACTGGGTAATAGGATACCCCTTGGTAAGACTGGTTGTCAGACTTTTGGGCCACTGACTACCTGTAACGACTGTCAAAGATCACAAATGACAGCCGGGACCAACTGCTTAACGTGCTTTCCGAGGCACGGAGGAAACTCGGTATGTAATGGGTGTGGTCACCCATCCACAGACCAACCTAGGCAAGCACGGCTTAACCTAAAGATCGACCCGAGCGGCTGTTATTATTTAGCCACGAGCTCCTCCAGTTATAATACTTGTGAAAACGTTGTAAGTTTAATTCCGGGGCAGTGGTCCAACTGCTCTGTCCAACTAGTTGGACCATGGGTCTTTACTAGGGGCAGTTGTCCCCAATATCTCAATAACTAGAAGTTACCCAGGGCCGGAAGTCTCGACAGAGATAACGACAAAATCGCTAACTTTTGATGGCTAACGAATAAATTCGGTTGCAATAATGATGCTTGCGAGTAAAGCAAACCTCTACATCCAAGATGTGTTTCTCGCAAGCATCGTTATTGCAACCGAATTTAGCGATTTTGTCGTTATCTCTGTCGAGACTGCCGGCCCAGATCCATACCTGGGAGACTTCTAGTTCTCGTCAATATAGGTCCAGAACAAAAAAGAACAAAAAATGATCCCAATGACAGGAAGAACAAGTATCTTTCAACTTCGTAAAGGATGTTTTACATCCATTATTATGTAGCAGCTACAGTAATTACATGATAATTCACAAATTATAAAATGTGTTGCCTACTTACTTATTACTTTATTTTTCAGAAAGTCGACCTAAAACAGTACCTAATTATCGTTTTCCCATAAAAGAATTTCATAAACGCTCTACTTTCAGGCAGATTTATACCGGATGACTCTTTTATCACTTTCCAAAAAAAATGGGTATATTTATATGAACGGAGTAGAAGCTTATGGCATACCTAGTTTTTTTTTTTCTTTTTTCCACAGCTTCGGTAAAAATTGATCCATCGCCAAAAAACACTACAAATTTCAAGTAAACTTTTCATATTAGAACAAAGAAAGACAAATTTTGATTAAAAAAATGAAAAATATCGAATTTCAAATCATATGCAGTATGCGTATGATTTAAATTTCGTTTTTTTTAATTAATTTTTTTCGTAATAAAAAAAACTAAGTATGCCATTTGCTTCTACTCCGTTCACCTATTAATTATTATACTATATTATATTATACCCATTTTTTTTGGAAAGTGAGAAAAAAGTCATCCTGTGAATGAGAGAGGCAGTACTTATGAACAACTACTAGTCAAAATAATTTCTGTAATCATTCTGTTGTATCTGAACCCCTTATGGAGTACCTAACACATAATTAAAACAAATGTCCTTCTATATTTGTCATGAAGGCTGTCAAAACAGAAGTCTCGTGTTAGTATTGGTAACCCTTTAATTTTGTGTTTTATCTATGTTTTAATTATCTACTTGTAACGTGCTGTTATGTTAATTACAAAAGTTCCTCCAGCAATGTTTTACAGTAGTTTCAGCTATTTTAAAAACAGGTCATTATTTTATTATTTTTGACTTGTTTTCTTTTTACATAATTTTCTTTGTTTATCGTGTGGTTTGTGCTTAACCTGGTGTCAGAGTTTGTATGCTGCCCATGGCAATTCTCAGTAGTATGGCATAGGAATTTTCAGTTTAGAAACCACAATATAGGGTAAACTCGTTAGAGATGGCCATAGTTTTTTTAAGGTGAAATAAAATTTGATATAGGGTTGTTACAATTAGCTCTCTAGTCTTATCATAATTAATTGTTATTATTCTTATAAAAATCAACAAAATATAACGTTTTATAATTAAGGAACATAAAGATAAGTAAATCAATTTAAAAAAAAATGGAAAATCTCCCGGCATATCAAGGTAAGTTGGCCGTAGTTGTACGGGATAGATGGCCAGTGCTGACTTTCCCCTTTTCCCATCCTTTACCTTGAGTTTATGTTTGTTTTGACTCTTTTATCTTTTCTTGACCACTTTTGGAGCAAGGTTCTTCGAACTCCGTACAATTTTCATGTACACATCTATCACAAAATAACACAACAGACAATTGCCGATTTATAATAGCCAATTCTTTATTTTTATGCAGTTTAAAATAGCAATTTTTAATGGATATTCACTACATTTTCCACGAGTGACCATAGCCTTTCACTGACACTTATTTGGCATCTGTCATATTATAAAAAACACATTATTAATATTAAAAATGACAGTACTGAACATGGCCATCTCTGCCTGACTTGAAGTGGCCATCTCTCCTTTTTGTATGGGCGACATGGCCACATCAATTTTAAAAGTTATGTTAAACATTTCGGGCGTCATTTTGAGGTTAAAGTGAATGTAAACAATTGCAAAACACAATAAACTTATTGAAAACTAAGTATTTACAATGTAACATAGTATTTTACGATAATATATGAACCCAATATAAAATTTTAGCTATACCCTGTAAAAATAAAGCTTATTTACTTAGTTTTTATTAAAATTTTGCGCAGTTATTTTGTTGTAATGTGGTCCCGAGCGTTGCTCGAAGCATACTAGCTGCACTGTAGGGTCATCTAGCGAATGCATGGCAGAAATACTTCGATTGGCCATCTCTCCAGTATGGCCATCTATAACGGATTTACCCTAAATTAAAAAGAAATTAATGTTATTAAAACGATAGCATACCTTATCTTAAGTTCCTGTTTATTAGTTTCAACCAATATTGCAACAAAAGTGCTGAGAAAAGGTGACATTGCAACAGCGATAACATGAATAAAAATGTCACAATGTGTTGGATTATAATCGATATGTTTAGGCCAATCCAATCAAAAGACTTTATAGAAACACAAACCACTATGAGATCGATTACCACTTTTTCAGTCTCAGGAAGTCTTCTGAGATATAAACTCCACACTCTACAATACCAAAATAAAATCTAAATCATTCAGCAAACAATCTACTTACAAATATATTCAAGTACTAAATGACGTAGGTATCAGGAGGGTAGTTAGACGAGCAAAAAACTCTAAAGAACAATGTGTAACATGTGACCGCTGGCTCGGTGGTGAAGTACACACGATCCATCTTCTTCGCACGAGTCTTTTTGTTGTACCACCCTACTCCCACACTGGTGCTGGACAGAACCAAGAAACTGAATTTTAAAGCATTTTATTAATGTGTTTATTTCTAGCTTGAGTTGAGGAGCTTGGAACCACGTAGAATACCAGTGTTTTGAGCTTTTGTAAGTTTTAGTTGTTTTAGTTTTTTCATTATTATTTTAATGTTTCACAATTCCATGTCATTTTATAGACTATTTCGCCAGGGTTAAACTTTTTATTTTGTTTGATTTACAATATCTTATACCGAAGTAATAAATGGTCCATATTTCCATTTCGGGTTGAGATGTCTTTATTTCCCATAAGAAATCCATAAGGAATCCTTCTTTGGATTTTTATCAATTGGGGTTTTCTTTATATTTAATTAGGTGCATTAAATCAGAACAAAAATCTGTAATAAAAAAAAAAAATACATTTAATTCAGACTAATAAAATGTCCATAATTTGTTAGTAACATTATCTTAAAACTATGTTAGTCAGAAAAATTGCTTAAACAACATGCAGCCTGATAAGCCTTCCTACAACTGCTGTAATACACACTTGAAAGCATCTCAGACGGTTTCCTCAAAGCCACATACCCAATGCTGCATTGTCCGTTTTGTTGCGCGACGTGGCAACCTGCGACCGTTGCGAGCGACACGACAGCGACAAAACGTCGCCCAGCGCCGCTCCTTGTCACCTGAATAAATTACGAAGGTCCGATGTTAATTAATGTGAGACACATCGTACTACTACTTTTATCGTGATTAAGAGCCTCCAGTGTGCGAACCTAAGTGGGTTCCGGTCGCTAATAGGCTGTTTATGGCGAACAAGATTACTTGTGTTTTGGTAAAGAATTCGTCTTTCCAAAACTCCGGAATGAAAAAGTAGGTTGCCCGAAAAAAAAACATTCGTTTGTTATAGTTATTTATTGGTGTCAATTCTGTTGTGCACAAACTAAACTTAATTTAGGCTATTGCTATCTTTTACTAAAAGGCAGTGCGAGAAAAGGACGGCTATAGCTATGAACTAAGTTAGAGATGTCAAACTAGTTTACGCCTTGCGCTTCACCGTGTTTTTAGTCGACATGTTTTTACGTGCACCCTTCATTTGTATAGAAATATTAGTTCCAACTAAATTTGACAGCTCTAAATTACGTCCGTCTCTTTCTCGTTTTATTAAAGAGAAAAAGAGAGCAATAGCCTAGATTAAGTTTAGTTTGTGCAGAACAGAATCGACACTATTATCTTACTAAAGACATAAGTAGGTGCCTACCTATTTATTTCAATAACCTACCTAATATACACAAAAAAAATATATGACAGCTAATTAAATGATGTCTATCATTTGAATAGGTACGCATAAAATGAAACAAAAAAGTAAAAAGATACGTCGTTCATCTCACTGACAAACAGGAAAATCGCAAACATAATTCCTAACCATGTCAAAAACAAAATCAGAGTCCCCTTTACAACATTATACTAAGTAGCGATTTCCCCACGTGTATTTCCTTAAAGGCGTACTAGTGTAAATCTAAACGCTTCATGTGACGTATCCCCGTCGTGACAATACGCCGGGTCCAACACGCGGGCGTCGGGACCTCTCCCGGGACTTGCTAAATCGTATTGGTTTCTCTCCACTTTTGTTTATTTGCTCTCTTTCCGTTCCTACAACCCCGCTTTGGTAGCACTCTTGAATCATCCATTCTCCCCAACAATATTCTAAGTAAATAGGTTACCTACGGATTTTGTTCTACAATTAGTTGAATATTTGTGGTAAACAGAAACACTAGCGTTGATGGAAAACATGTTTAATTTTCAGTTTATTTGCGGCCGGTAGTAAATTATGTTCATGGCCTGCTTTTAAAGTTACCGCGTTTTACGTTGAGAAAACAATTATGTTAAATTAGCAGCAATAACTCCATTTACTCTAAGAATAACACTCTGCGAAACTAATTTTCGTTTTGCTGTATAGATTTTCTTCATGCACAATATGGTGTAGTAAGATTGCAGTAGATTCTCCACTAGTTAAGTGGTCATTTCATGCTTGACCCGCAGTATTTCGGTGGTGGGTAGTAAAACACTGAAATGATAAATAAGTGTAATATAACACACCCTCGGCTAGTCATAATGTGCAAACGCCAAGCTCTCCGCGTTTGGCTGACACTGTTCCGGGCATAGAAGCCACGGTATGGTTACAATGCTAGCGATGAAAATATATTCTTGAAAAGGAAATTTGAATATATAAAACCTGAGATATTTTATAAAGAATCATCGTCATTGTATTTATTTGTATGGTAGAAAGTTTAAAATTACATTGGTTACCAAAATATACGTATACCTAACTAAAATTTTTGGGTTACGCCTCGTAGACCCTCGTAGCAGCGGAACTACGTAGCTGTACAAGGCGTGAATTACGCTACAATGAAGTGGATACAATGTATTGAAAGTTTATTTTAGTCTGTTTATATTATCACAGTAAATATTTCCTTTATTAAAATCGAAAAAATCCATTGCAACAGAACCATTAGGAAACTACGAGACTACGCTGCGCGAGGTACACGTAGCGACTCGTAGCCACAGCCGTAGCCCATTTTTCTATAGATATATAACATTTTTTTTTTGTAAGACCATCTGTTTTTTTTACTTGATATTTCAAAAGTACCTATAATTGGTCCGTTTGATATAAAAGCTTAGAGTTTGCGATTGTTTTCAGTGATCTAGAACTTGATATCTAAGTCCCGCTGTTAGTGAAGCGTTACCCAAAGGCAGCGAGGCAGAGCGAGGCGCGAGCTTGCTTTATCTGCGCTGGCTGTGCGCGAAACAATATATTTATTGGACAGTAGCGCGGCGCGGCCCGATCCAGAGGATGATCTATTCGCTGTACCCTTACGTTGCCACCGTGTAGGCGACTGAAGCTAGCTACGCAGGAACGGTGAAAATTGAGAAAATGGCCAGTGAGGATGAAATTTTCTGTTTGTTTATTGCTAGTATTTTGTAGATGATGGGTTCCTCAAGTTCACATGATTGTTTCACTTTGCCCAGAAGTATTAAAAAAAAACGGTTCACAAATAAATAAAACATTTTGTTCGTCTTAACGCTAAGCAGAATTTACAAAGTGTTTGGATTAGATGGAAAGGACATATTACAGTGCATCTGCAAGACGAGGTTATGCTAAAAGATAAAAAGTAGCAAAGCTGCTTTAAATATTCAGTGCAGGGCGTTAGTCTGTGTCTGAGCGCGGGGCGAGCGCCGTTCTTCATTCAGTAAGGTCACAGTTTGCAGCGGCGCGCCGCGGTCGCACTGCCCCTGTTTTACGATACACCGCCAGTTTTGTTTCCAAGATTAAGCGAAACTAAACTGCTGGCATCCACTACTCACTGACCCCACGCTTATTTATTACTCTCGCACAGCGAAATCGAGACTTATTTTTCGGTACGACCGCCAAGAAAAACATCTGCAACCGCGCTACGTACTCGTACAAATAAACCGCCGGGACATCTCAATCACGGTTCTATTTATTCAGGAACTGGTCTCCGGAGAGGCGAACAAGATGGATCGCGGTGTCAACACGAATTTGCATCCCTTGTTTGTCTCAGCGGAGCGTCGGCGGAAAAAACACCGCAATCTCATTGTGTTCGGTGCAGCGGGCGCGGCGGCCCGCATCAGTTATTCGCCGGTGCGGCCGGCTAACACGATTATCTGTCGTTTCAAACGAGACGCTTTTTTCCGTTCCCTTGTTTTCCAACTTCACGTCTGCTCCATGTTTTTTTCTGAATAGCAAATGGGATACGTCAGACGAAAAATTGACAAAAATATGGCCGACTCCGATGGAAAATAGTGGGTTTTGCGATAGGATCTGTCGGATCCCGCGTTCGTTGTATAGAAAATTTTATTTGCAAGATTGCTTTCTTGTTTGTCATGTTTTTGTTTCACTGATTGTATTTCTACGTAAGAAGAAAACCATGGTGGTGTCGCCCTAAACAATACCGAGAATGGTGGCATAATATTTGTTTTTATAAGATGACAATTTGGGATAGAAGTAGATAAGAATCGGGTGGCCTACTCGGCAATGTTGCGAATTCCGAGGTAGCCAGAGGAGCATGACATGTTTCAAGCGACGTCACGGACGATTTCCGTGCTTCTAGTCTGTGGCGTCTGACTATTAGGTGGGCGTGGGTGGCCCTGAGTTCACGACTGTCTCACTGCACAACATATAATAGGTACCTACACAACTGTGTTATTATGCATATTTAATTAATTGTTTATTTAAAGTCGACCATACTAATGCTGGGGAATTTACAATTTACACGATTTCTTTAGTAAAGTGAACAGCGAGTGCGGGTGCCCACAACTTTCATCAGTCTCATCTCATTAGCGCCGTCGGTAGCGGTCCTGCACAAAAACCAGCATCCACAAAAACAAACCCGTGAGATGACAGAAACGATTCTAAATATTTCGGCAAATGCTCCGATTCTGTGAAACAAGATGCACGCCTGTGATTTATGATCGTAGTAAGGCGTTACAAATTGTTTTCCGAAACTTGTGTTTGTCTTATTTATTACTTCTGGTTAATGACGTAAGAAGGTTCCGGGTGAGTTCGGTAATACGTGTATGCCTCTGAATGTCCCTCTAATAACAAAAACTGAATAATCATGATTCAATGGTGTTACAAACCGATGTTTAGTCATAAATTGCTGAGACACGAGAGATGTGATTGCGCCGTGAATTACACACGGAACCACACGCAACGGCTCATAAAGATCGCTCTAATGTCTTCATACGGCACTCACAAGCGCCTCAACACGAACTCGCGCCGGAATAGATCCACCAAACTAATAATTTCCCCGTGCTGAGGTGAGGCCGCGGAGTAGCTCACACGCTCTAGCCAAACCGCTGATTACGACTTGATTACACACTACAAAAACTTTCATAACCCGGAACTTCCATTGCCATTAGTGACTAAAAAAACAATTATTGACGCCTCATGATAGCAATTAACACCCATCTGTTATTACATCCAAATCTTTACTTTCGGTAGACCTACTATCATGTGTAATGAGTTGCTTGGTGCATCGGTGATCTTCTAAAGGTAACATTGTATTCTTCCGTATTGCAGGAAATTGTGTCTTGTGACGTCAGCCGTAGGGCTGTTCGGGGTTCGTGAGTTACGTGTAGTAGAATCGTGTCGAGTAGACGTGTGAAGCTGACGCGTGGAGCGGGCGGCGCGCGCGCAGACCACCCGCGCTCGACCACCGGCCGCCGGGGGGCGTGCGCTCACACGTGGATACACACTAATAGTTCTCAACATTTCAAAGTTTTTGTGACCAGATGACATATTTGCAAAAAAATATAAATGATGTTACAGTTCGGAGTTCTACTTGAGCTCCAGTCGACTGGAATGGCACTGTTGTGTTATGAAGCAAGTGGCATCCAGCGTTTCTTATCTGGGGATAACAATCGTTTAGTCAATTTACATACGTCAACAAGGTTGACCCAGAACCGAGTATGGCATTCTGTATGAGGTCGGAGTGTTGTTCTGGTGTGGTCCGCGTCCGGGCCGGCTGTCGGCGGCGCGGCAGGCACGCGCGCTATGCGGCCCGGCTGCGCGCGCGCAACTACTCAACTGCTTAATAAATGACCAGCGCGCAGTATTAGGCGGATCGCATACATCATTTATGTAAATTGTGACGAAGACATATCTAGCTCGGTCGGTCGCTGCCTTCACTCGACACGACGCGCATTCCGTCTTGTTTTATTGTGCTTTTGTAAGTAAATAAATCCACGAATAAATATCAGGGCTCATTACAAAGTGTCACGATATTACAACAAGTAATCCTCTCCTTAATATAGTATCGCTTATGGTTGTATCTCCATATTTATTTGTAAGCTCAAGTCAAGCACCGTAGATCGGGCCGGATGTATGTAGCTTGGCATAAGAAACAGGCGAGTTAAGTAGTACCTACCTACAGTAAATTGAGACCGTTTGCTTGCTCATGGACTACGAACATTAAATTGGCCGTTTCCCTCAACTCTTTGCGGGTCGATACACTGGTAAATAACTGTCGAAGAACAAAACATTGGGGTAATCATTCATCGAAGAAAAGATAACGGAAAATTCACTATCTTTGTACTTTATTTAAACAGTTCTTCCATCTTTAAAACTTCATATAACCGAAATTATTCGTCAAGATGAATGTGAAGATGACTTTATTTAGCCAACATGTCACAGCACGGTACTCCAGGTGTCTATTTGTGCCTTTAAATGACTATTATATATTGCACACCGTTGTTTCCATTCTTATGGTGCTATGATACTCATTCAACAGAGGTTTTGCCCCCCTTGAACACGAGACAATTATTTTTTTAAGAACATCTTTGTAAGTTATAAGGTGACTCGTGACATGTATTTGAAATAACAGTGGGAACTCGTTTGATATTGATTGATATTAGTATAGATAGAGGGTTTTAATTACAATGGGTTGGGCTTTTCTAATTAATTAAAGTCCCTACTAAAGTACCATGTTTTTAAAAAGGCCGTTGTATTGTATTGCCTTGTGCTTTTGAGATAGATAGGCGAATCAAGCATGATATTATTACACTTATTTCATCATCATTTGCCTAGCCTTTCTCCCAACTACGTTGGGGTCGGCTTCCAGTCTAACCGGATGCAGCTGAATACCAGTATTTTACATGGAGCGACTGCCTATCTGACCTCCACAACCCAGTTAGTATTGGATAATACGATACCCCTTGGTAAAAACTGGTTGTCAGACTTCAGGGCCACCGACTTCCTGTAATGACTGTCAAAGATTTACAATTATCAGCCGTGACCAACGCTTAACGTGCTTTTCGAAGCACGGAAGAAACTCGGTATATAACGGGTGGTCACCCATCCACAGACGAACCTATTATAACACTTACATATTATGTATTTAAGTATTAAATGAGTTCTGCCATATTCTTGCTTTGCCCTTCTGGTACTATCATCTTTTTTATATGTATGTATTTAAGATTAATATGCATATCTCCCATATCTTCCCGTGAGTGTCGTAAGAGGCGACTAAGGGACTTACCAGAGAATGGGCAGCAGCGTTCTCTGTGCTTTTGTAACAACCGTACTGCGATCGCCAACCCGCCTGCCAAGCGTGGCGATTATGGCAAAACGCCCCCTTGGGGGAGGCCTATGTCCAGCAGTGGACGTCTTTCGGCTGAAATGATGAATGATGATGATGCATATCTCAAGCAATCTCAACTTCACCACGATTAATTAATTTCACTGAGGTAAGAGATTTACAATAGCCTTTTTTTCTTCCAATAACACCCTCATACACAAAACCCCATATCCAGAACACATCTGCCACCATCATACAACTCTCGTTAGCTCCTACTGTGCCATTGATCACCAACGACAGAAAGAACTCACTCGTGTCTCACTCAAGACTATTTGAGTGAGATACTTGCCGTGGTCCTATTGTACTCGTGAATTATAGTAGGCGTCTCATAGTATAAACTAAATGCTGGTAACCCACAAGCGCCATATTTGCGGTTACTCCGTGTGGCCTGACAATGACTTGTGGAAAATTGCTCCTTTTTATTGTACTTAAGTTCAAGGATTTTGTTATTGTTGGTGAATGATTTGGCGATACTTTTTGTTGTGTTGGCAATGGGGAAAGTGTTATCGATGATGATAATCAGATTTCTTAATGATATTGGCGTAAAGAATTATTGGAAAAAGGGACTTGAGCTACGAATTGACACTAAAAAAGTTTCTGTTTACTTCACATGTCTGAATTGTTGAAGGACTGTTAGTTACTAATAAGTAATATCAGAATATCCCTCTAATCTAGTCTTCATCGAAACGTGAGCAGATGTTAGGTGAATTCAATCACCGGGGCTACTTTTATAATATTCTAAATAGATTAATATTCAGCAAAAACTAGTACTTACGAGCAGCCCTTGTTTTAAAAAGTAATTTATTGTAGACCACCTAAAGTAAAAGAGGGCAATCGACCTCCTATACTGTTCTGAGTACTGCAAAATAGACACAATTCATAATCTCACCTTCATTAAACTATAATAAAGTTGCAAGTTCATTAAAAACCTATCAGAAGTCATCCACGTGGTCTCCCATGGAGGTCTATGTTTGGACAAGGCGACCACTAACGTGGCACCCCTGCGGTTTCGCAAAACTATATTTTTTCCACGCCCTGTATCTTGGTTTGTCAACTGGCACATTAGCCAAGGTGTTTCCATCATGGTGGTCGTTTTTTGCGCGCCCACACCCTGTTAATTGGTGACAATTGTGATCTTCGACCATTTGGGTGAAGAGAGATGTTTTCTTACAACAGATGTGTTAATAATGCTAAGAGGACAAACAAAGTATTGTGATACTTTGCTTGAGTTGTATTTCTGTTGTTTTTTTGTCTGTATATCTGCTTACCTTCGTCTGTTGTGGAACTGATGACTGAGTATTTCATCTCACACATCCCACGTTACATTAGTCATAAAAAAATAGAGAGGCAAGATGTCGCAATTTTCGCGGAAGCAAGAGTTTAATGATCTTTGATGCCCACGTGTATCTTTGTTCCTCTTCTCTTATAATCAGTGATAGGAATAGGTAGTGCTTATTAGCCTAAACTTCGAAGAAGAACAGAGAAAAGAATCGGAGACTTCCTTAGACTATATTTTATTATGCGACCACGGCGAGTTTTTTTTTGTAAATTCTAAGAGTGGATAACTAAATGCGCAGCCATAAAAGTCCGCCCATTGTACTTTCGGTGCAATAAAGAAAAAAAGAATACTTTCAGAAATTTTGATGGTTGTAACGACTGTGTTATGTTATGTCTAGTCGCAAACTTTAGGTAAACATAGACCAATTACTTATTCCAAATAACATTAATTTTTGATGTACTTTACGTGATGTCCCGGAAAAAAATATAGTCTAAGGAAGTCTCCGATTCTTGTCTCTGTTCTTCGAAGTTTAGGCTAATAAGCACTACCTATTCCTATCACTGCTTATAATCCTACTATATAAACAGGTAAACCATACGTAGAAGTACAGGCGGCAAACAAAAAGGGCCATTAGTCCGATAGCAACAAGTACAGGCACACAGCGTCAGATAACTGGGGCACATGCATTTTTTCCTCAGTCTATTTACGTGCTCAAGAGTGATGGATTCGGCGGCTCACTAGAGATTACCCCGTACACTGAGCTGCCGACTGTCGAGGGTCCTGGCGCCACACATTTGCTCTAGTGCTCTTAAGAGCTCTTTGTGGAGTTGTTAAGAAAATATGAACGGACTTTGTGAGTTTTTTGTAGAGCTTCTTTTGGTTATTGGTTGTTAAGTAAAGTCACTTCTGAAGAAGCTAGTTTATATAAAAAAACCTTTGAACATTTATGTCTAACACAAATATTCCTTCTTTAGTTTTATCTGAGTCAAAATATTAACTGTAATACGACTTCCGCACCAAATTCTTAACCAATTTTGGACCATCGTCGTTGGTGAAGTTTCAGTTTTTCTGCTATTCCGTAATTTTACCTGGTATAAATCTCGGAATACAGTATTCATCATTATCATTGTTTCAGCCCGGAATCACCCACTTCTTCTTCTTAGCGTGTCGATGGCAAATATTTATTAAATACACACATCAAAAAAAGTTTGTGATCACTTTGAAAATTCGAAATCTTTTTTGTTACGTTTTTATAAAAAAAACTAGCGGACGTCACGCGGTTGAACCCACGTAATTCCCGTTTTCGTGGTAGTACGAGGATAAAATATAGCCTATAGTACTCAAAGTGAATGTAGCTTTCTAATGGTGAAAGAACTTTTGAAATCGACGTAGTAGTTTTTGAGTTTATTCATTACAAACATACACACAAAAATACAAATCTTTCCTCTTTATAATATTTTATATGTTTAATACTCGAGGGGTTTGGCGCTGAACGAGAGTCGAAATACGGGCTCTGCCTAGTTCGGCTACAGATGACTACACCACATATTATTATATACTGACCTAAATTAGCCCGTTAAACATTTTGTAACCTATGTCTCAGATTTCTTTAAATAAAGTTATTATTATATTATTAATATTAGTGTAGAAGTGTAGATAAAAAATAGTTTTATTTTTTAATTTCAAACAGGGTATTTATATTAAAAAAAAACACAACAAAGTTTTTTTCCTGATAAAGTTCAATTTAAAAAAATATATCAGCTTATGCTAGTGATCACAAACTTTTTTGGATGTGTGTATGTTTGGCCCAACATTCAGCTATGCGAACTCCGCTCGCTGATGCAGTCATAAGGTCGTCAAGTGTGCAGGTGTCATGCGGCGCAAGATGGAAGATGGGCCATTGTCACCCACTGCTATAGGCCTCCCCTTTCTTCCGCCATTCTTCTCTGTTCTGTGCGTCCCTAATCCATGTGTTTCACGCGATTTGACGATACCGTATTAGGTAGTATATTGTCTCTTAATCCTACCGATTATAAACTAGCGTAAGTAGCAAATTAATTAAAAACACCAACTTGCGTGCTAAGAATATTCAACGCTGCTGCGATTCAATTTTCTCACCATTACGTTGGCGGATAAGCGTATAAGTTGCATATAAGGTATATAAATTATCATGTGCGGAGCGGTATTATTTATGCGAGGTAGCGGGGAGAGCGTCTCGATCATGTTTGATCGCGATTTAAGCACCTGTAAGCTTGGCTTGAACGCTCTTTGTGCAGCCCGCTTTCACACGTAGCGTCTGCAAATGTGACGCGTTATCATTTTGTTAATAAGTTTCAGTGGTTTCATGTTGCTGTATAAAAAAAATTTATCTGAAAATACATTATTAAAATTACAGCTATTACAGTCGGTATACTTGCCTTACTAAGTCCTACTTAAGTCTAGGTTAAACAAAGGGGCAGACCTAATATAATAATAATAAATAATAAATAATATATAAATTTCTCTAACATCCACGCAGTCGCAATATTGCCTCTAGATCTACGTAATGTAATGTTAACCAGGAAATAATTGGTCCAGCTTAGTGCAGTCTAACGAGATAGAATGAAACTGGAAACAAACTAGAAACTATGGCACACACCAGCTGGTGTACAGTAGTTCGGTATATACTGTTAGCCTGCGTCATAACACTGCTAGGCAAAGGCCCCATCACTTCCAATTTTTGCGATCTGGGGCTAGCGCCGTAGATAACTAGCGTTGATTTGGTCCAGCTTGTCCCGCCGGAGACCGATGACCTGGTGATGGTTGCGGGAATCCGCTGGATGCGAGTCGCACGGGACCGGTCAGTGTGGCGACACTTGGGTGAGGCATATGTCCAGCAGTGGACGTCTTTCGGCTGAAATGATGATGATGTCTGGCCATCATATACTAGGTTGTACAGACCATATAAAATCTACGATTTTAACACATTTCTTTGCCTACAGACTACTTTGCAGTCCATACCAAGTGCAAGTACACAAAGGTTTACTGTTGAAGCGTGATTTTTTGCAAATTCGGCCGCCATAAGACCGCCGTCGACTATTACCGCGGCCCTGCTCCTGTAACGATATCATTTTATTGCTTGGATAGTGGTGGACTGAAAGGAACCACGTGGGAGTGCACTCCGAGAATCTTACATCAATAAATTTTCAGACGGATGTATTAATTCTTAGGAAAATGGGAGGAGTCATGGTAATGGTGTTTTGAAATAGCAGAATATTGCATTGCCTGAAAATAAGGTTAAAAATTTTATCAAGGTAATCGGTCGCTTTAATCAATAATAGGCTTTCCTGTACCTACATGCACTTGTGAGTTTTTCTGAAATCCCACTAAAACTCTTTTCAGTCTTGGCTACTACATATTACCTACTAGCTGACCCACGCAACTTCGTCTGCGTCACATAAGAGAGAAAAAGCTAACAAAAGGCAACATCTTTCATTTATGCTCCGCTCCTTTTGGTCGTAGCGTTATGTTATATAGCCTATAACCTTCCTCAATAAATGGGCTATCCAACACAAAAATAATTTTTCAATTCCAACCAGTAGTTCCTGAGATTAGCGCGTTCAAACAAACAAACAAACAAACAAACTCTTCAGCTTTATAATATTATTATATATTACTATATATTATATTATAGTATAGATTAAATAGAATAAACTTGTGTCATCATGTTTTGGAAAATTCAGCATTCTTCAAAACTACTGGACATATGAAAAAAATCTCCTCATTGCATAAACCTATCCTCGTTGGCAATCGAAGCTAATTACCGTCCCATCCTTAGTTGGTGTTGATGAAAGAGTTTTTGCGCAGATTCGCGGTACTCTCCTTATAGCGCATAAACGATACCGAAACGGTAGTGTATCGATATTGTATCGATACTTAATGACGCTAAATATATTGCTCGAGAGAAGCTCGCCGCTCGGTAGCTGTTCATACCGATTAATTGTTTTGAACGATCCATGCGTATATAGCGAGACTAGTGAGCGAGAACATGTCGACATCTGCCGTCGTCTGAAACTAAGCTGCTGTGTTTTCTATGCATTTCTAACTAGAGCGTGAATCAATTATTTTAGCGGTTGTAACCGCGATGTTTAAGGTTTGGCCTTTTGTGTATATCTATACACTAAAAGTGTTTGAACTTGTTAATACCCGAATATCCGTTGCCATTATTACGAATAATCAAAATCTAAGTTGAAAATACCGGTTTTTGACAGTATTTTATTGAGTGACAGTCACACGATTTCAGATGTATTCAGCAAGACTGAAAAACTCCAAATAAGGTTAGAGAAAACCCCAAGTGGGTTATAGTTTTTTTTCTGCCATATAATGTCGTCATTAAAGAAACCTTTTTTAGATACGAAGAGCCTAGCCTAGAGGGTATTCTGAATTATTTAAAAACTGCAACATAAACGACACATTCACTTGTTTTTTAACGCTGTAAGCAAAGTTACACTATCTGCCATTATGTTCTGTCTGAAGCCTTACCGCAACAATAGTAAGTAAGTACATAATTATAATAACTTGTAACAAGTTCTCATTTACCTCAGCTGATTGTTACAACTTGCACAGACAGATTTAAGTAGCTGATTACGCTGTTTTTACGTTTCATTCGCAAGACAGAAACGTTTATCACATTAGTTCAATTACTGGCGTTGAATTACTTTAATAATGATTCAGTGGCGTCACAAGTAATGTTCGGTTCCTATTCATTTTATTGTTTTAAATGAATCTGGTGTATGTATTACGTGGAAATCCAAAGCATTGAAGCAGGCGTGTGAATTTTGGCCGCTGCAACATTGGCACCACGTAGGTTGGCTAATGGCCGTTCGCGCTTATTGATTGAAGCAGGCAGCTGGTAATAAAACGCGTCGGTGCTCGTAAACTGGCACTCGATCCCGTCGCTACTGGCGCCCGCGCACCGATCAAAGACCGACGCCGACAAAGACGCCGCTGCCCTCCTCCCGCCCTGTCAACGCAGTCACGGTCCATACATAATGCTCGCCAACGGCTGAAATTACGGGCGATGACTGCTATCGACAATTGAATATTAATATCGCGAATTTACATAAAATTCTCATGAAAACGAGATAAAACACAATCGTGCGAAGCATGGCCGGCGCAACGCATAAAACACACAGTAAGTTCGTCGAAGCAATCCTAATCCAGCTGGAACGAGCCCAAAAACTGTGAGCGTCTCAAGACGAGAGTCACCGTTTTAATTGGTCGCATTAGTGCTGAGCCCCTTATTAATAGGTTGATTACTTGCGGAGCAGCGCGTGGTGCCACCGGCCGCCGATCTGCATCCGGCTCACAGACCTCGACTTATGCAACCAAGCTAAGAAAAGCTTTGCGACTGTAGTTTCAATTGCATGCACCAACAAATCCGTGGTAAATAATATAAAATGCAGCGCGCCAGCCTTCAGTGTGGAGCGCAATCTGAGCAGACTACTTTGTTTTGCATCACGATTGTTATGGTTATTTTTATTCCGATGTGTTCGCGTAGTATGGAATTGATATTGGTGTTCATTGAGGTGCAGCGAATTCACTTCACGAAGTACTTTAGCGCGTCGGGAGCTAATAGCCGTGCAGCGAGTTGAAAATATCAATATCGTCCGGAAATAGCGGCCATATCGACATTCAGCCATAAATCTGCGAGGTGTCGGCCACTATCGGACGCTCACTCTCCGCCTGATGGTTTGTATCATTTGCAAAGCAGCTTAGGAAGTATTTTGAGTGCGTCTTACACATGTAGAAATGGAAAGAAAACAGCGTCGAACGCAAATTGAAATCTTTCAAGGAGTTTGAGTCATTATGATGTGTGCTTTTAAGTCAATTAATTACCTCAATTGGTTATTAAATTAATGTTTGAAAATTGATTAATGTAAGCGAGATAAAAACTCTGAGTTGGCACTATGTATTGCGCGGTTATGAGCACTTTACAAGCCCTGACCCATCTTAATAGTAGCAATTACCGCTTATGCCGAAATCTTTATACTAGACTGAAATATAATAATTAATAATACGACAGTTTCCAGTCAAGTCTATCTCACAGAGTGGATGTGCAACAGCAGACTTCAATAGAGGGACGTCATAAGCTGATTATGGTAAGTTTGGTTTTAGAATATGGTTTGGTTTTATGAGCTATGTTGTACGTGTATTTTGAACATAACGCTTAAGCAGATAGTCTCTCGTATTGCTGGTAGCCTTTTTACATTTGCAGTTAATAAATTGCTGTAGGACATGGAGCCTACTGCAGCCAGACCCGGTACTTTGCACCGTCAATGCTCCTAAGCCTATCTGCTGCTGGTCATTCATAGGGCTTCAGATCAAAACAGTATTATTTTAAACTGTTAAAGATGCAACCCTTGTATAAACAAGAAACGGCAATGTTTCAAAGAATTTATTTAATGTCTTATGAAATGTGATTGAGCTCGTATCAGTGGCACATAAAGCAGCGTTCAACCGTTATCGTGGCTGCAGCCGTGCGTACATCAAACGTGAATGTTTTTCAGACAATATCGAATTATTATCGACGGCTCGGCGGCTACAGCGAGGCAGTGAGGCAGCGAAGCTGTAGCACGTGCTGTTTGACTCAGCGCAGTAAGTGCTGCCCGCAATTAAGATTGCGCCGATGAAGACACACGCTGAAGTGTTTTCTAATTATGTACACCATCAATCACGACTCAGCCCGAACAGGCCAGAACACCGCCAATCAAGTAATTGCATCGCGTGCATCAGCTTTTCGGCCCTCGATAATAATAGGCATTTTATTGCCCGTAATGGAGTCTCTAGGGCCGGACGGTTAATGCTCGGCATTTGGTACCCGTCGCCGTCGCTGCTTTTAATTCGGATTAATATGCAAGAACCGAGGAAGTAAACGTATCCGTCCGCGGTCCGAAAGCCAACAATATTGTTTTTGTAATCAATTAAGCAGACGATTGTTAGTCTGTTGATATTACACGGTAATGAAAGTTTGATATCGTTGAGTGCCGACTATAACGTTGATTGGTTTTGAATCACGCAACAGTTATAAGGTTGGGGAATGCGTTGCGTCGCTATTAGTCATCATGTAATCCAGCGGCATTGCTCCGCGTCAGCTAGATCCTTTGACACGGCATAACGAAACAGATTTCAATTGGAGGCACGGCGTGCGGCGGAGTGCCGTCACTGAGTGACCCGTATAAAGGAGGTGATGCTAATCGGACAGGTGGGCTGACGTGGGGCTCCGGGCAGCGTGCCCCGGCTTAGAGATGGGTTAATGCCCTGGCATATTGGGCGCATTGAATAACTGCCGGATAAATGCCCATAAACGCCCAATAAATGCCTTTTGCCTGGGCAAAAACTTTAACAGAACTTTTATTTAATTTTTGATTCAAATAGCTATATTTGAGTGTGCGGAAAAGGTAAATTCACAAAAACATATTGGATTATAGCTAATATATTGCAATAAACCAGAAATTGATATAATAAGTTTAAGAGCTTTACCTGTTAAGCGAGCGGGACGTATAAATATATATATAATATCCATGGATAGTGCCTCTAAATTGCGCAGCACATAGCCTAAATGTGCAGATGCTATGAAAGTGAGTGTCATTATATCATCTCCTACGCTGATGACACCGCTCTAATATTCTCCGCTAATAGTTGGAATGAGGTCTTTGATGCCGCACAAAATGATTTTCATGTGGTACAAAATTGGCTGTTTGAAAATGTTTTGACTTTAAATACTGAGAAAACCAAATATCTAACTTTTTCTATTCGAAACAACCCGGATTTTGACGCTTCACTTAAGATCATTCCTCATAAGAGTCATAAGTGTAACAGTAGAAACAGCTGCAGTTGTGAACCGCTGGAATGCGTGAAGACTATAAAATACCTCGGTATTACAGTGGACAGTCATCTCAGTTTTAAGCAACACACCAAATTGCTATCATCCAGGGTTCGTAAACTCATTTATATATTTAAAAACTTAAGACACTTATCAGATGCGAGTCTCTTAAAACAGATTTACTATGCTATGTGTCAATCTATCATCTCTTACTGTATATCCTCATGGGGGGGCGCCCCAAAAACTACTTTAAAGAGTTTAGAAATTGCACAACGTGCCATTCTAAAAATCTCTACTTTTAAGCCTATACTGTTTCCAACAAGAGAACTATATCAGTACTGTCAAGTGACAACCGTAAGACAAATGTTCGTAGAAACAATTCTTCTTAGGCAACACTGCTCACTAGTATATGATCCTAGTAACATAAATAAGCGTAGGAAACATAAGTGTGCTCGCGATCGTACAAACCCAAAACAGCGTTCATTAAAAGATTCTTTACGTTTATTGCCCCCCTCATGTACAATAAAATAAACAAAATTCTCAACATCTATCCACTTAATAAATTGCATTGTAAGAAGAAAATTCATCAATATCTCCTTAGTCTTTCGTATGATGAAACTGAGGACCTACTAAAAATTCAAAATTAGTAGACGCTTTACAAACATTCATTCTGTTTTTCGGTACTACACGCACAAATAAACATTACACAAACACAGATACACACACACACAGATACACACAGACAAACACACCCACATACATACGCGGTACTTATATTTTTCATTAGGTTACACGTTAATTCGAATTTTATTTATTTGTATAGATTATATTATTATTATTGGATTAATTGAATGTAATGTGAGCTATAATAAATTTAATTTTGGAAATTGTTATCATGAATCGATGCAACTTGTATGTCTAGTTTGGCGTAATCATTGTAGTGAAATCTGTTTAGGGGATGGCACTGTTTGCCGAGATACAGGATCCGTCCTAGTTCGGCAACAGAAGATTCCATATTAAAAACTTGTATACTAAGCCTATCAAGTCATATAATATGTTATTGTTATATTATTGTGGTGAAAAATAAATATTATTATTATTATTAAAGCTTGTATTGATCTTGCAACTGAAGTTATAAAGTGCATTAAAAAAAGTCAGATTTTGAACGCACTTTTAAGCAAAATTCGGAAAGACAAAGAAATTCATGGTGAAACCTTAAAATTACCATGTAAAACTAGATGGGGGAGTCATGTGGCGGCTTTAAATAGTCTGAAAGTCAATAAAGCTGCACTTCAAATTCCCGCTGTCCATGAACACACCCAACCTACATCAGACGTCAAAAGTACGATTCTCGACGATGGTTTTTGGACTATGGTTGAACAATGGTGCCGATTCCCTTGTTCACAAACTTAACTAAAGTTAAGTTGAATGCATCTTTTTCTTTATATTTCATTAAGAAAAAGACAGAAGATAAATATTAGTTTAATCCTGTCAAATTAGTCAGCACCTGACGTAATTTCGAATTTTATAAAGAAATTTTTTAGACAATCTAAATTTAAAAAAACCGCCAGGTTTTGAATAAACTCCATCGCTTCCATCTCTTGATACTGAGTGAGTTCATGTCCTTCAGCTTTAGGGTTCAGCATATGTGCAGCGTAGTGTATGGGTTTGAGAACTTGTGTAGTTCTATGTTCCACTGCAGTCTTCAAACGTTCTATATCAGAAGTTCCCAGAATAGTTGTCGAAGTGCAAGCAAATGGCAATTTTGATAAGATATTTTTGAAGGTCATATAAACTTTACTGATAATAAAATGATCACCCTCGAGTTCAAAGATCGCTTGTGTGATTGGTTCCATTATACTAAGACAATTGTATTGAGCGATTTTATTACCTATTATTAGTTTACATAATACCTAGACATCAAAATCAAGCCAAAATTATAATTAGGACCATGATGATGAGGACGATGATGGTAAAAATCGACAAACATTTATTTTATTTTATTCGGAAGTCTTAAAGCTTACGAACATACATACTATATTACTTACTTATGATTATTGTAGTATCAAAGCCAATTACAAAACTTCACTTCATTTTTCATTTTACGAGAGTTAAGATTATATTTTCTATGATTACGTATTCGAATTTTCAACTGTGATGTTTTTAACAAGACTGAATATTTCATTAAAATTGTAATTTACAAAATACCTACTGACACTAGGTTTCATTTTAAGTTAAGTTCCGCTTTATTTTCTACAAAACAAAGTTATTCATTTTTATGCCCAGTAATCGGGCATTTATTTGGGCGTAAACTCATTTATGCCCAATATGCCAAGTTTATGCCCATTTTGTCCATATTTGTTTTTGCCCTCGACCCATCTCTACCCCGGCTCGACCCAGCTCCAGAGACGCGCTAAACAAAACTCGTGTTGTGATCGATCGATACTTTAATTCTTCACTTTTGTTACATTTTTAGAATATTTCACAGGTGAATCCGATGATCAATCAGGTTTTTGTGGAACAGTAAGTTTAAATACTTGGGTAACACTAAAAACGAATGCCACTATAAGTAGATTGTTAAACCAACACCGACTGAAGCTTTTAATGATAAATACCACATGAATCAGCTACGCAACAGCAGTTTAACATCATCGATAACGTCAACCCAGTTACCAAATATGAAAAAGTGAACAAAGGCTTGTGTAAACCGAACTCATAAATCACAATTCATTAGAGGCTTAGTAAGCCGCGTGACCTATTGCGAAATTGACTCGTTCCGCGATATGCGAATTAACTGAAAGTGCGATTGCTCCTACAGAACATCTATTGTACTGATTTGTTGACTACATATCGGCGAGCGATTCGACGCTGTGCAATGACGAAGTACAATAAACAGAAATGGATGATGCGCGCGCAAGTTCAACAAACGAGAATCAATTGTTACGGAGCTGATCACCTCTCACCGTTCAGCGTGTCCGTAAATCATGATCAGTCGATGATCGAACGTGATGCGACGTCAGATTAGGACACTCCTAGCTTTTTGTTTGTAATTTGTGATGGCCGCCGAGATGCCTGGATGACTTGCGCGCGCGCAGCGGTGCGGGCGGCAGCCGCGCGGTGAAAGAAATCACTAACATTCACTTCAGTTAGTTAACTCTGATAGTAATTTATCAGTGTGATTGTTTTTATGTCATTGATGATCGGCCCGTAGAAAATGCACCAAGTAGGCTTTGAGCTCGGTCCGGCTGCTAACACGATGATTTGACAGAAATTACTTACTGTAGTCGATATTTTATTTTTATTAAGTCAAGGAGACCCTAGGCAGGTAAGTAGTCTGTCACGAAGAAGCCATTTGTAAATATTTACTAAAGATTGAATATTTGAGTCACTAAATATGTATAATTCAATGATTTGCAATATTGAGCAAAGCCTTCCAAAAATTCACAGTCGTGAAATGTCATCGGATCTTGACTCAGTTTAATAGCACTTTGTTTTGGGGCAGCACAGTCAGTTGGCAATTGTTTCGAAAGTGTTTCCCGTACGGCTGAGTGAGTGGGCATCACTAACGAACATCCTCGGGGATAAGTTGGGGCTTGCCGGGATATCGGCGAAGCCGCAATTACCGGCGGCTTTGCGTTCCGCAGCCACCGGCTTCCTCCACGGCTACTAATCGCAAGGGTCATTGGAGTACACCCTTAATCTGCGCTTAAATGATACGTGACTCTGTTTAATTATGTGTATAGGTAAAGACGTTGCTATGTTGGTGACAGGATTTGATTTATGTTATGTAGGCATACAGGTATATGACATGCTGAAAACTGATCTAGTAAAATCTAGCTGTACCACAATAATATGGTCTACCAAGTAACACACACAGTCGTGATTCTTCTTACGGACGCCTCTAATCTGTTTTTAAGGCTTAAGTTGGTGAGTGAAAAACTAGAAAATACACTGCAAAAACAAAAAACACGAAACAATAAACTTTCGTGAAACACGAACGATTTAAAGACATTTTTTCAGCAGGATTCACTGCTCATTAACATTTGCGAGGTTGTAAACATTGTACTTGAACTTACGTGTACTTGAACCAAACTATTCCTCACCAATGACATAACGCGTAGTATCAATGATATTTCTCATTATTTAACACTTTATGCTGAATTTTCGTATCCATCCAAAAATTACTCCAAATTTCTAATGTCCCCATCTCCCTATGCATTGTATCCCTGTTCCATATTGTCAGTTCCACCGGTCGGCAGTCACCAAAGGCAATGGATACAAAGCCTTGTGTATCAATAAGCGGCTAAAGAGCGGTAATCCGTCACTAGGCGACGCGACAGCCACACAAGTACAATGGGACATTACCACCACTCATCTGTGCCATGGCGTTGCCGCCGAAAGTGAACACGGAACTAGACAGTTCAAATGTATATAAACATAATAAGTAAATGATTGATAAATACAATGTGGGTGTGCACAGGGAGTACAATATGTTTCAGGAAAATAAATTTGATTAATAATTAGGTAAGTGACAAGAATTTGTGTCGTAACTCGTATACTACAACTAAAAAACCCAATTACTGAAAAATCAAGCTCTAATTAAAGGGAAATGCCCATTTGATGAAGAGGTTTTGGCTAAGTGACGCCCATGAAAGAAACCAACTATAGATGTTAGGGTGGACATCACAGATGAAGAAACAAACACTATTTTGTACATAGAACTCGGCTGGACTTTTTTTTTTATTTTCATTTCTTTAGGATTTACAACGACCGGAAGTGTTAGATGGGGCAATAAACGATTGAGTTTCTTGATTAATTCGGCTTTTAATTCCGGAGGTTTCATTGCAAATAAGTAATAGCAATATTTTAGTTAAAAAATGGGTATATTTTTTGTACTTAACACATTGGTGGGCTTTTGAAATTAATATTCAATAATTTGATCGTAGTTTGTTTGTTTAATTTGTTACATTATTTTGTACTAGGGAACTAATATATATATTTTTTTGTATCTATCTGTGGAAGCTTGTAATTAGCAATTTAGTTATATATTTGTGTTACTATAATGTTATTAGTCTGTAAGCTTTCCTAAAATAAAATAAATAAATAAATAAAACGTGGCCAAGAATGGGCATTTCCCTTTGGGGTTTACAAGGTAAAATCGACTACTCCTAATGTTGAAGTCGGTTAAAATGTAGCCTAGTTAGGGGGCTATAATAACGAATCGATTGGCACCTTATTCATCAAAATTGGATGAATAGTTTAGGCGCTACGGAGAAACATGTAAATACAAACATAAACACATGTACATGCGTACATAGACTGCCAAAATCATAACCCTGCCTTTTGGCTACGCCGTAGTCGGGTAAAAGTACAAAGATACTTGAACTTTTCAGCTTACTAGACCTCAAGTAATATTTAAATGAGAAAAATGAAAAAAAAATATGCACATTTTGACACAAAACCAAACTTACTATCCATCTCAAACTAAAATTGTAAACGATGGATGTTAAAGATAGTTACCTATAGGTATATTATAGGTACCTACCTACTGTGGGTTAGATATGCTTTCGCTTTCATTACGTGATTAGCTCCTAAACAGTATCTTGCTAAACGAACTATTAACAAATCTTGTATCGCTACAACAAAACACCAGTAAATTAGCAACACAATAGCTCTAACAGTGGAAGATTGTTGCGATTATCTGCAAGTTGGGAAACGCAAACAAGTCGGACACGAACGCGGCAGCAACTCTTGCGCAAGCAACACACCAGCTGTCAATCCAATTTATCGAGCGTCGATCAACTCTCTCACCTGCCGCCACTGTCTGTCGAAGGCCTTATAAAAAACTTATTACGACAATTCGCCAACAGTTATGGATTTGTCACGGCAATTATTTTATTCCATGTCAGAATATCGCTGAAATTATACGCCAGTGTAAGTAATTTCTTCACGCGTAAATTCTTGTCTTCTAATAAGACTATGCTTAAAGGTGACAACCAAACAAATTACTGAGTGCACATCACGTCACTGCTAAAAGCCTAGTAGCACTCCCATGACATAAATCTTGTCACGATAGGGCGTGCTAGGTACACTATAAGAGCCTTCTTGCCGTCACGCCATCTTAAAAGTGCCCACAAAATGTCACACATAATACACTGGAACACCATTTTGTAACGTAGACAGTTTAAATTAAATGTGTCTTCCGGCTTATTACTAACCCGCGAGGATAAAAAGGCGTAAAGATGAAGAAGATTAACATCGATTTTGTGGCAGCAACACGAACTTGTCTTACATGAATGGACATTGTGCGTCTGAGTGGCCCGGGACTGTGGTAGCGTTCAAAAAGCAATCGTTCATCCAGCTTGACAGGGCAAGCTGTGTGGCCGCAGTGACAGTGTGGCGAGCTAAACGTTCCTCGTTCGTGTCCCGATTGTATCGAGTATCGAACTTCGGAGAACAGTTTATTTTTCTTGCCAATAATGTCGTATGAAACTTATCCGACAGAATCGGAGAATGACTTCTGTAGCGATGCTCAGGCAAATCGAGCAAATGTTATCATTTAAGATTATACTTTATTGTATTGTTTAATAAAACACCTCGCGTAGTCAAGTCGACAAGCTTGTTCCCAAAACATGTACATTTTTCATTTCAATATTTTTATTGTTTGCCCAAGCTCACAATGTTACGGTGTTAACTGTTTTGATGGCTGCCCTGTGGATATAAAGGCCATGTTGTTATATTATTTCGGTTTACGTCACTTGTCGGTTACGCATAATTCTTCAACGATAGCAACTGTCAGTCAACTGTCAAAATAACACTATAGAATGTGTAAGTTTGTTGGCTAATTTCCCATAACATCGGGAATTTCGGTGCGGTCACAACACACGTGGCGAATGAATAGACTACGATTGACAGGATAAACGCTATTGTGAGATAAATCTGACGTAAATGTGTAATACTAACCATAGCATAGCACATCAAGGTACTTTTTTTAACGTTCTTCAATTGTTTTTTTCCTGCTATCCCGAAATCAGTACACCTCACGATGTAACTTAGGCACTAAATCTGTAATTCCGCGTAACACTCCAAATTGCTTATATTAAAACCCGACAGAAGTCGATTATACTTATCTATCTAAAATTATAGTGTAGATATATTAGAAAGCTACTGTCTAAATAAAATAACAAAGGAATAGAAACGGATTCAGCTGCTACGTTTCGGGTGTGCGCGGTTCCGTACGTGCGCGGACGTGCGGCATCCGACAAATTATAGACAAATCTCTGGGAGGTATTATTTTTTCAACGCGCCCGGGTGAGAAATGCGTGATTGAGGGCCGGCACAAGATTACAGGCTACAGGAGACACGCCACCGCCGAGCTCTCTCACTCACTTATTATCATTATTTAGCTGTAATAAAGTGTTAGAATAAGTAATTATTGCCACCCAAGAAACTACGGCTCCGAAACGTTTTAGTAATGTCTGCGGTCACTGTTACGTTCTCTATTTCATGACAGTCATTCCAGCAGAATGTTCCCATTGTGCAGGACACTTAGCAGACATTATAAAGCTTACGTGCACGGCATTATAAAAAGCGATTCTAATACCGTTCACATTAACTTTTTTAGCTTCTGCTCAACCGAATGTTTAAGCCAAATTACCCGCTCGAACCCAATTTAAGACGATCTCGGCGAAAATATAGTCCATAATAAAATCGGAATAGGTAGACGCCAATTTTGACACGTCGAATATTGCGTTAACTGTCATTAACAATTTTATGCAAATCCTAATTTGGATCACAGGTTTAAAATGGGAAAATTAGGGAGGAAATTATAGGGCTGGCGCGCCGATGGCACGTTTACGATGCGTTGCCACGGGCCGTGCTCTGTCCGCCCGCGCCGCGCCGCGCTGATACCGACTCTATGTTAAATTGTAACATCCAAGTGTAAAATTATGCTGAATATATAACAAGCATAAGCAACTATAGCGTATAATGATCAATGTTATCGACTTTTTTACAGAAATCTCCAAAAAGAAGATTACAATAAAGCCTCAAAGACGCT
The DNA here is from genome assembly GCA_905147715.2 of Xestia xanthographa. NCBI lineage: Eukaryota > Metazoa > Arthropoda > Insecta > Lepidoptera > Noctuidae > Xestia > Xestia xanthographa. Next base: position 11,001,044 of record LR990655.1, read on the forward strand.
AAAATAAAATATCTTGATGGCAACCTGTGCTGCCAAAATATTATTAAATAACTGAATGCACAGTTCTCTCTTTTGAAAGGTAATAACTGTTACATGGTATGTCACTTCCCAGCAATTCGAGGAACAGTCCAAGAAATCGCTAACAAATTAATGATATGTGTTTCGAGTGTTGTGTTGGCGCGGATGGGGCCGGCGCGGCTCTGATTACAAGGCGGTCGGTAATAGGCCCGTCGCGTCCCACCCTATACTCAACTTAATGCTCTCGCAATTTCACTCAAAATAATGAACACAGTAAAAAATAAGTTTTCGGCGGATCCTTAAATGAGAGCTGGCGACGTGAGCCGCGACTCCTGGTACACCGTACACGGTACACGCGGAGCCTCTTGTATTGATCCCTCGTCAGATGAGCTTCATTCGTGTTTTGATCTGACGAAATTGTTCTACGAACTTCCAAATTGCTTTTTGCGTTATTGAATGGGGTTTATAAGATTGAATCTGCCGATCATTTTAGGTAATATGTAGGTATACAAAAGCGTTAAATTTGCGGATGCTAAACAGGTAAATGTTTGAATCATTCTGTTTTTAGGGCAGACCCAACATAAGCATTTATAATGAAGCTTTAACGAAATTGTCAAAGTATTTATTAGTGTGATTTTTGGGTGATATAGTTGGTCTTATACGTATAGTTAGGTTATAGCATATGTTCGGGTCAATCACCGAACAATAATGAACAAGTCAGCGTAATCGCGACACCGCGCTCTATGCCTTCAATATTTTATGTAAAACAGTCAGTAGTCAGTACGTCACGGACAGCGTATCGGGCGCGACTCAATCTCATCTCCTTCACCTCATTAGTTTTAATAGTTATCCCATTTGTATTAAGTACTAAAATATAGTTATCTTGATTATCTTCAATCTTAGTTTATCTTTATCTCACCCCAATCCCAAACATTGGTCCTTCGAGCCATCGGAGCGGGACCATCACGCGTGTATCTACTACCTGAACTGTGTGAGTGTCTCGCTTGGAACTTATTACCAGTCCCTGGTAAACAGCCATCCTGCTGATCCTGATTGAACCTGGTTTTTACGAAAGCATCACGTCATCTCCTCGCGCTGTTACTCCAGGTTTGTTCTTGCAGCCATCGCAAGGACATTTGATCTCAAAGAAGCCTACAGTACAAGTAAGGTCTCTTTTTTACCTTTATAATGTCGAACATGGATGACATTCTAGCAACCCAACAACAACTAATTGAAGCCGTAGACAAGCTCTTCACCAATTTCAAGAAGGATGGTGCAGAGCGCAAGACCTCAGACTACCTACGTCGTCGATTAGCTACCTTGGAACAATACTTTACTGAGTTCCATAATAATCATATGACGTTGATAACTTTTGGTGATCAATCTCATAGATATTTCAGTACTAATCAATACGATCAAATGAAGGAAAAATATAACAATATTAAAACTACTATTCAAAGCTATAACCCTCTCGCAAACAGACCGCAAACCCCTGTATTGAAACCTCCTACTTTCCAACCTACTGCGGAAGCACAAACCTCCAACCTCGCATCTCACGCTGCTGCTAAAACCTCTACTCCAGAAGAGAGTAAAGCCGAAGGTCTGTTTAAAAAGCAAGCTACCAATTTTAAAGCTTTCTTGAGAACATCTTCCAATATCAACCTTGATCTCATCACGGACAAATGGGAGTTTGAAGACATCCTGAAGACCATACAATCTCGTTGGGCAGCTATCGACTCGCTTCATTGGGAGCTGGACAACGAGTATGGCGGATCAAACCCCGAGTATGAAGAGCAATTTACTCATTATGAGAATTATTATAACAAAATCAAGAAAGACATCAATAAGAAAATGTGGTCCGTCGCGCATATTGAAAAATCAACCCCTAAAATGGAGATAATCACCTTTGAGGGAAACTATAATAAGTGGATTTCGTTCAAAGATCTTTTTACCGAAGCAGTACACAACAACCCCTCTTTGTCGAATGCACAAAAGATGCAGTTCCTAAAGAGTAAAATCAAAGGTGAACCTGAAAAATTGATCCAACATCTCCAAATAAGCTCCGACAATTATCCTGTATGCTGGAATATCCTGAACCATCGTTATAATAATAAACGACTGATCTTCACTTCTTATCTTAACAATCTCATGAATATCCCTACAAACCAGCAACAATCATCAAATCATATAAAACGCATTCACGACACTACGTACGAGAGCGTGAATGCTATCAAGAATCTGGGAGTCGATGTGTCTTCCTGGGACCCTTTCCTGGTATGTATATTGTCTCAAAAATTGGACTCGGATACATACGAGGATTATCTACAAGCCTTAAAATCTCCGCGAGAGTTACCCGTCTTGGAAGATTTCCTTAATTTTTTGGAAACCAAGTTTATGATGCTGGAAACTTCACGTAAGAAGCTTGAAAATTCTACGCAGAAATCATCCTCATCTCAATCCAACATCAATAACAAACCATCATTTTCTAAAGGTTCCAATTATAAACGAAATTATAACAATCCTAAAACGAATTATTCAACAAATCAAGTGTCGCAATCGTCAAAGTCCAAACGCAAAATTAACCATCGTAAGCAATGCCCTATTTGCAACTCCGACGATCATCGAATTCATGCATGTCAAAAATTATTGGAATTGCAACCTAATGAACGTAAAAATGCTGTTGCTAACTTGAACCTTTGTATTAACTGTTTACATTATCACGAAGGTAAAAAATGCCTTTCTGAAATAAGATGCAAAGAATGCAATAAAGAACACAATACCATTTTGCATGAATGTTTTACGTCACGTCGATCTGACACAAATGCAGCCACGATTATGAAATCGCCATCTCAGCAGCATGAAAGTAATACAGTTGCATCGCTTCTTAAAGAACCCACAGAAATATTGCTTGCCACAGCAATAATTAACGTACAAGCAGCGGATGGATCTTATCAAAAAATGAGAGTTCTTTTAGATCAAGGGTCACAGACATCCATTATTAGGGAAAGCGCAGCTCAGTTGTTAAGACTACCGCGACGAAAATGTAACGGTTATATCTCTGGAATAGGAAACAAGGAAAACAACTGTAAGGGCATGATTACCATCAAATGTTCGTCGTTGCTTAGCGATTTTACCTTTGAAACGGACGTGTATATAATGAATAGACTCATAAATAACTTACCCAGCTGTACCTTACCTAAGCCAGACTGGCCTACTCTTAACCAAATAACGCTAGCAGATCCCGAATTTTACAAAAGTAGGCCTATTGATATCTTATTTGGGGCAGATATCTATTCCACTATCCTTATGGACGGTATCTGTCGGTCAGAAGGTATGTTGCCCATTGCCCAACAAACCCAGTTGGGATGGATCTTAAGCGGCAACTACAAAACATACCATTGCAATGTGATCCTAAATAATATAGAAGAGATACAGCAATTTTGGGAAGTGGAGGACATACACGAATCTCCAGCGATATCAGAAGAAGATCAAAAATGCATCGAGTTTTACCAATCTTCAACCTCCAGACGAGAAGACGGAAGCTACGTAGTTAAAATACCCTTCAAAGAAAATTTTGAGAAAAACATAGGCGAGTCGAAAACAAAATCGATTGCTCAATTTTTCCAAATAGAGCGGAAATTAAGTAAGCAACCCGTACTGGCGCGTGACTATAAAACGTTTATTTCTGAATACCTAGAGCTCGGACATATGACACCCGTTGCGTCACACGTACAGCCGGCCTGCTACTTATCGCACCATTGCGTCCAACGATCTGAGTCATCAACAACCAAATTGCGAGTTGTCTTCAATGCCTCGGCAAAAACCTCGAGTGGATACAGCCTCAATGATCTTATGTGCCGAGGACCCAATTTACAACAAGACCTTCAGAGCCTTATCTTAAAATGGAGACAATTTAGATACGCTTTTACAGCAGATATAGAAAAAATGTTTCGCAAAATCTGGCTACATCCCGATGACCAGAAATTTCAGAAAATTATCTGGCGGAACCATCAATCTCAACCATTAAAAGAGTACCAGTTAGCGACTGTTACTTATGGCACAAAAGCCGCACCTTTTTTGGCCATGATGACTCTGAAGCAACTGGCCATCGATGAAAGGAAAAATTATCCCCAAAGTTGCGCTCCTGACATCTTAGAACACTCGTTTTACATGGACGATCTTATGCATGGTGAACATTCAGAGAGAGCAGCTAAACAGCTTAAGGAAGAGATGATCAACCTTCTCAAATCTGGCGGGTTTAATCTTAGAAAATGGCGATCAAACTTGCCAGAAATAATAGATAGTTCTGATGCACCTCAACAGGAAGACTTTGACTTTAAGCAACCGGAGTCAACCAAAACTTTAGGTCTTCGGTGGGAACCCAAAAATGATCAATTTATCTTCCATCCTATTGAATTTACCTCTCAAGACATCCTTACAAAAAGACAATTCTTATCTCAAATATCTAAAATTTTTGACCCTTTGGGCTGGCTAGCACCAGTCACAATAAAACTTAAGATCTTGTTCCAAGAAATATGGAAATCAGACATGGGTTGGGATCACCCTGTTCCTCAAGAAATCGCGTTAGAGTGGAATACTACTAAAGCCGATCTATCTCATATATGTCAATTCAAAATACCACGTTGGATTCAAACTCAAGAAAAAGATATCATCGAACTCCATGGCTTTTGCGACGCAAGCACAAAAGCATACGCTTGCGTCGTCTATTGTAAAGTACAGAGAGAAAATGAAACCCACGTGACCCTTATTGCAGGGAAATCAAAGGTAATACCGCTGAAAAAACCACAATCGATCCCGCGGTTGGAACTCTGCGGCGCTCTCTTGTTATCAAAACTTATGCGAAAAATCATCTTATCCCTATCGAGTTACAAGGTGCATGTTTATGGTTGGATTGATTCAATGGCCGTTCTAGGTTGGTTAAGTGGCGAACCGGAGAAATGGAAACCTTTTGTTGCGAATCGAGTAAGGATTATTACTGAAATAATCCCGAAAGATAAATGGAGTTACGTAAAATCCAAAGAAAACCCCGCAGATTGCGCAAGCCGCAGTTTACCTGCTGCTCAATTAGCCAATTTCTCGCTGTGGTGGCAAGGGCCCGACTGGTTACCACAATATAAGCCTAAAGAATCTCACAAGATGCCTATTTATACGAGTATTACTACAGAAGAACTCAGAAAAAACAAGGAAGTAAATACGGTCATTGTTAATCCCGAAAATTTAATAATTAATCAACTATTAGCAAAACACAGCACGTTAAGGAAAGTTACTCGAATATTAGCCTACATAAACAAGTTCATCGACATTGTTGTTTACAAGAAAAAACGCACATGTTTTCTTACTCTGCAAAATATAAAGGCAGCAAGAGAAATGTTAATTAAGCACGTTCAAAACGAATATTTCGACGAAGAAATATCGAGGCTAAAAAATAATGAACCACTGAATAAGAAAAGCCAAATTCTTAATCTCAATCCCATACTAGACACTAATCAAATCCTGCGTGTCGGTGGCAGACTTAAACATTCGAATCTTGATCCCGAAATGAAGCATCCCATCATAATCCCGAATCAATCGAAATTAGCTGACCTTATCATAAATGAATCCCACGAAATTGTATTTCACGGTGGAGTCAAAATGACTACTGGATTTATAAGACAAAAATACTGGATTCTTGGAGGAAACCGAGTCACAAAGAAACGATTAAGAATGTGTGTCAAATGTAAAAGAAATAATCCCATACCACAACATCAAATCATGGGTGACCTACCTCCAGCACGATTGATTCCTAACCGACCTTTTTACCACACTGGAATAGATTATACCGGACACATCCTTATTAAGGCAAACAAAGGTCGTGGCATTAAAACCTGTAAAGGATATGTCGCAGTTTTTGTTTGTATGGTAACTAAAGCCATACATTTAGAAATCGTCTCAGATCTCACAGCGTCAGCATTTATTGCCGCGCTTCGACGAATGTCCGCTAGAAGAGGAGTTCCTGGGCACATCTACAGTGATCAGGGAACCAACTTCATAGGAGCCAACAAAATTTTAAAACAAGAGTTTGCCGAAATCTCCCACATTTTGTCTGACCAAGAAGTAACATCGACAATCTCTGAAATGAATATTGAGTGGCATTTTAACGCCCCATCGTGGCCATCTGCTGGTGGACTCTGGGAAGCTGCAGTGAAGAGCCTAAAACATCATTTGAAGCGTGTTGTGGGAGAGCAAAAATTAACCTACGAGGAATATAATACCCTACTATCCCAACTCGAGGCTTGTTTGAACTCCAGACCACTGTGCCCCCTGACAGAAGATCCAGAGGATCTGGACTTCTTGACCCCGGCTCACTTCTTAGCAAGCGGCCCGAACTTAACGATTTTCGAAACAGAACATGATCTCAGAACACGGTGGCACTTGACGCAAAAAATCTATCAAGATATTTGGAATAAGTGGAAGACTGACTACCTCTCACAGCTTTCTACGAGGTCCAAATGGCGACAGCGTCAAAAAGATCTTAATCTTAACGATATCGTTATTATAAAGGACGATAACCTTCCACCAGGAAAATGGAGTCTAGGTCGCGTAGTAGCGCTACATCCTGGAAGTGACGGACACGTAAGGGTCGTCACACTTAAAACCAAAAACGGGCCCTTAAAACGCCCAGTTGTAAAACTGTCCCTACTGCCAACAAATAAAAATGATCAAGAGCCAAGTGCCCCTAAAATTGACAATAAATCGCCAGGGGCGAAGAAAAAACGTCCCATCTCATTCTCAGCTATGGTTTTATCTTTGACATTATTCTTGCTGGCACTAACAAACACCGCTCAAGCATCCTACAACTCCACCCTGCTGACAAATAATAGTGTCTACTTCGATAAAATATCGAATATGCATTTAGTTAGAGATGATTGGCAGTTAATAGTCTATTATGACACAAAACCTTATCAAGAAGGAACGGCGGCATTATTAAAGTATATCAAGTACCTTGAAACCTTATGCTCTACGATTAGAACACAAACACTTTGCGACGGCGTCATGTTACAACTCGAGCACGAGTTCGAAGAAATTAAACATTACGATAACATTGTTATGATAAATGACTCGTATATGACTAATAAGAAACGTCGGCGACGCAGCTTGATAGACGGAGTAGGTTACGTTGCAAATAGTTTATTCGGAGTGTTGGACCAACGATTTGCAGAAAAATATGAGAAGGATATTGACCTTCTAAAGCATAATGAAAACCATTTATACAACCTCTGGAAAAACCAAACGTCGGTCGTAGAAGCTGAATTTAATCTCATGAAAAGGATGGAGAATACCATAAACAAACACCACAAAATAATAAACCAAAAGCTTAATTATCTCCAAGATTCTTATAAAAATCTCTCTCAGCAAGTGCAAAACATAACTCTCATCACAGACTTCATAACCTCGGCTTTCACTGCCAACAACTTGATGTATACCCTTCGACGAATCCAGGACTCTATTTTGGATACAGTAACTGATATTTATAGTGGAAAATTAGATTTTCATTTGATATCCCCGAAGCAACTCAGATCAGAGCTAAGCATAATATCAGCACAAATATCTGGAGACTTGGTAGTTCCTGTCGACAACTTTAATCTTAAAGATCTTTACGGCTTGCTCAAAGTAAGAGCCAAATACTCGGGCAAATACCTAATTATAGAAATAAAAATACCCCTGATTGAAAGGGATCTTTATGAGGTATTTAATCTTATCCCGGTTCCACGCATTGTGAAAGATAACATGATGATGAAGATCGAAACTATCTCTGAATTAGCAGCCATTAACATGAGAAAAGATTCGTTTTTAACTATCACAGACACGGATCTACAGTCTTGCGTATTACAAAACCCTGTGACTATTCTGTGTCACATCAGAAGGCCTATTCACCACATGAAAGATGATCACAGCCTTTGTGAGACTATCCCAGGCACAAGAACTTGTAAAACTAAAACTACCTCGTGCAAGAATGACTGGAGAGAGCTAACATCGGAAAACAAATATTATTATTTATGCTGTAATGAATGCAACGTCAAACTTCTGTGTGAAAATCAAGTTAAGGCAGTTAGGTTATCAGGTGCTGGTCTGTTGCGTGTTGGGGAAGGCTGTTTAATAAAAACAGAAGATTTTATGGTGTATTCAAACAAAAGATTGTCTAGTAAGATTAGCACGACGCCAAAGATTATCTCGCCAGAAATATCACCAATCAATCACTTAATAAATATCACGATGCCAGAAATCTCATATGAGCTTAATCCCAATAACTCAGAAAACCTCAGGCAATTTGAAGCTATTAAGAGAAGTCTTGAGATCATGAAGCACAGTGAACCTTTGAGCACCAGTATCTCCTACCACGACATCCACCAATATACGGCTATATATTCTATCATATCGGGAATCTTGCTATTGGTGGCAGCTTACTGTTTTAAACGTTGGTGGCAAAGGCAACGTAAGGGAAATCGCTCCACTTCTACAGCAGAGCGGTCGACGACGGCAGCGGCGGCGACTGCGTTGCCACCTCGACACACCGTTACAGAAAGTGTTGTGATTGAGTGTAGTGAAATTAGGGAAAATGGGCAATCTAGTAGTAAATCAGTGAAAAGTGATCCCAAGCGACTAGCGCTATCTAGTGAGTGCTTACAAAAAAAAGAAGATAGAGGTTCTTCACCGATCTTTCGCGTGTTTTCTCTTCCTGATTTGCACTGTAGCGATTCTGTTTAATTTGTAATGTTATTCTCATCTCATCTTTTAACATTACTAACCCTACATTTCTATTTTAGTATAAGTTGAACATTGTTTTCACCTTGTTAATATTAATTTCATGACCCATTTAACTATACCTCCTTACTAACCTCATCTTTTCTCCCTCGGGAGCATGTTCGGGTCAATCACCGAACAATAATGAACAAGTCAGCGTAATCGCGACACCGCGCTCTATGCCTTCAATATTTTATGTAAAACAGTCAGTAGTCAGTACGTCACGGACAGCGTATCGGGCGCGACTCAATCTCATCTCCTTCACCTCATTAGTTTTAATAGTTATCCCATTTGTATTAAGTACTAAAATATAGTTATCTTGATTATCTTCAATCTTAGTTTATCTTTATCTCACCCCAATCCCAAACAGCATAGATATATGGTTATAGTAATACCCTTTAGGGGGACTATTTAACATTATTAGAATTTAAAATTGATATTACATATAAATTAACAAAAAAATCAACATCTAAAATACAATCAATTTTTATAATAAACATTTAGAATACATATCAATATCGTTATGAAACAAAGATCGGAGACAGGATATTCTCTTGTAACAAAGCCGAAAAACCAGCTTCCAAAAACCACAATCCTCACGAGAAAAACACAGCATTAGATTTTCCCCAACAAAACATTAAGTACAATTTAAAAATATAAACATGTCGTAGTTGTAGCGAGCAGAACAGTTGTTTCTGGGGCTGCGGTTAGGCGCGGAGATAGCGGGTCCCCGGGGGAGGCCATCTGATAGCGCTGGAATATGACGACAGTTCGCGAGCACACTCCTGAACCATGCCGCACACGTAAATGATAAAGATAAACAGAACACAGCCTCCCGCACTGGGCGACATGAGGCGCATTTTAGGACTTTGCAGCTTATCGTGCACCCATTACAAAGGATTACCGTATGTCTACTGATATAAGTCTCGTGAAAATGATTATCGTAAGCTTGACGAAGGCTTTGTTTGTTGTTATGACTGAAACATGGCAATGTACGATACCATAGAGGACGTCATTTTTATAAACTTAAAAAATAACGTTGTTTGGTTAAAATTAAAGTTAGTTGTGTCGCAATAACTAAATCCCTTTTATTATCCATTAAAAACGAAGGACTTAGGCAAAGACAGAGTTAAAACAAAGAGAGGCTTATGGTTAAACATTGGAATATAACACTCAAAGCACTAGAAAGTAGAGTTATAGAACACAAGTTACAGCTGAAGAAATCTTAGCAAACCAATGCTATATTAGTTTTAGGTGATTCTATAGTATCTTAACCAAACATATAAGATACTGGCAAATAGACTTTAAAAAAAACAATTAAAACTGTTATTAGACACAGTAACTATTCTAGCAAATTGCCTAGAAAATATTTAAAACGAATTACCTGCTAACGTCAAGAGTCAAAACTCCATTTAAAACGACTTGGAGAAATGACATCGAGCGACAACATCAAACAATAATTTCGGAAAAAGCAATTATCATTATCCAGATAGGAGGGTCGGAGGCGATCGCATTAACATCATAAAAGGGGCGAAGTTTGTGTACGAGCCCCCGGGACTCCCGTCGCCGACGAGACAGTTACATATTACGCAATAAAGAGCTGTTCTCGCGAAAGGAAGTGTGAAAATGAACAACATCAAGGGGTTATCTTGAATTACTCACTAAAAACTTATTGCCGGGCGTCGCGGGTGTGCGGAGGGGCGGGCGGGGGTGGATTTGCCGCGAACAGATAAGGGCGCGCTATTGGGATCGCGCCGTTCTCATCCAATTACACGGTCGAGCGCCCGCGCCGCGCCGCGCCTCGCCGCGCCGAGCAGCATCGAGATAAAAACGGAGCTGCCTCGGCGCTGTCTCCGCGGGGATTGTCGCTCGCCTAACGTTTTCACCTACGACCGTCCTCTGTAGCTACCAACTCAATTTGTGTCCCAAAGTCCCGACACGGCGACAGCTATCACCCTACTGAAACAACCCAACCATCTCCGTACGCAATAAGCTCGATGTGAATAGATAAATAGAAGCTGTTTTGCGGACTTTAGCAGTTGCGAATGATATTTTTATTTCTTGTGCTGTTATTGAATTATTCACACAGTGCGAATTCACCTGAAGAGCTTTCGAAGCCGTAGAGTTTGTGTTGAGGCTGCGTAGAGGCCTGCGTAGCAAGAAAAGATGAGTAACATTTCATTTATTTAAAATATTATTTAGTTTTCTATTTTGCCAAATTATAACCCAAAATACTTCAGAAAGTTTACTTACTATCATATAAGTATAGTTTTAGTCGATTTGAAAAAATCATGCGACAACATTAACAGAAGGAATTACAACTTTCCGTTCTGCAGTATAGGGAACAGATTCACATTATTATTTGCAACCCCTAGTGCATATAACCAGCTATATGACGCTTCCACCTGCTTACAGACGGAAGTAATCTAAGTCGACGTGCTAAGGGAGCCGGTGTCGGGCGCGAGACCGCGGGATTTGATTCAATTAGAGAGAATGCCCTGGGACCGCACCGCGCTACGAAGACGCCGAGACGTCTAGAAGTCACTCGCAACGCAAACTTAGCTAAAGTTGGATGTTACGAACTGTGACATATAATCGTGAAGTAACAAATAGTGAGATGATTAATATGCATGCTATTTTCCATTTCCATTTTCAGCCACGTATATAAGTGACAAGAGCTACCGATAGCTAAGCAGAGCTTTTCCAGAATTTTTCGCCGGATTAAGCGCTATACCGAACGGTTTGGCTATACCCAAACCATAATTCCCGTCTTAGGCTTAATAGTACCGTAACCTAATAAATAACAGTGACATTTGTTTTCGGTACTAAGCCCCACCCTCTGTCACAAGCAGAACCCAATCCGACAGCGCGGCCGCCGCCGTATGTAAATAGTTTACCGAAAGTCGCCGCTCGTCCATCACGCGTTGTCACATAAATTATGCCGCGGCGAATCCGCGGTCGAATCATTGTTTGACTTTTATCTTATTACGTACATCTCCCGATTTTGTTCGCGTCATATTTCTTCTGACTTATCGGCTTTTATCTATCGTTTTGTGGCGAGTCGCACTATCGATCACCCGATCCCTGCCGCGAGCCGACAAATGTCTCCGAATGTTTTGAGTGGATTAGGCGAACTGTCGGTGTCGGTCACCGGGCTAACTAATGCGCTCCTGAGCTTATTTGGAACGCGTATCGAGTTATTGTCGCTTATCTGATGATGTGCGCGCGCGCACCTCCCCGCCGGTCACTCGGTGGCCTGACGCGCTCCCCTGCCGCATCATCCACCGCTCATAATGAATAATGACTGATCTTCTGTAACGTCTAAGAATTATTTTACATTGATCGCGGCAATAAATTAAGTCACGCACTCGACTCTCAAGGAATGCGTGATTTAATATGTAAATAACCATAACACGACTTGACCATGAGTTGCACTTCTTCATATCAAAGATAGATCGGTACTTATCAAGGCTACGCGATCCTGGAGACTTGGAACGTTGATCTGAATGCAATATTTATGTAGATGACGCCAGAGAAACCCGAGAGGTGTGACAAATGTTGGAGCAGGACGAACGGTAGTCGCAGCACGAGCCGCGCTATCTGTCAGATCTGTGTGAGTGTCACCGGACACCCGACACCTCGGTGGCATCGCCGGATCCGCGTTAAATTAATGAAAACATCCATCCATAAAGACCCAAACGCCTCTGCGTTCTTATGAATGAAATTCCAACCTGCACGGGTTCGAATCCTTTTTTATGATGATCATAAATTAAACGACCAATTTCCAGCGAGTGTCACAGCGCGGATAAAGGAATCATTTTTATAATATCCTCAGCGCTTAACAAGGGTACAAATAATGCCCACGCATATTCACGCGGCCATAAGTCGGGATCGAGAGAGCTGCCACTGACTGCTAAACTGTTAATATAAATAATGAACTGTGTTATGGGCTGGTGGTAGGTAGCAGTTCGTTGACTAACGACGGTTTTGTGCTGCGCCTCGTAACTTGCACAGGACGCAGACTCATGGTTGTTTGTTATTGTTCGCGGGTTTTGGCATCAGTCCCTGACTCACTCTCATTGATATCGATGCACTTGGGAGATATATTCATTCGGTCACAGCTTGAATAAAAATAAACTTATTTTCGACATCAGTATGGTGTATTGACACTCGTTTATTTTCGAATAAACGTTGTATTCCTGGTATTTTCTGAAGGCCTTTATGAAAGAACGTTGCTTGATCTAATTGCTTTCATTATTCCGCTTTATTTCTACCTTACATTTTTCTCTTCAACATATTAACGGCCATTTTTAATAACTTACTAACAGGTAACGGAAGGTTGCTATCTTTAACTGTTTGACATTTAGCGTACGGACCGTTAGAAACAAAACGTCCCAGAAAAGCTTTCGTTGGTTTTCTATCTGAGTCACAGACCTCCGAGTGACAGGTAGGTGACGCGGATAGGATATTTCAAGCTGACTTTGTTTATAGAAACACCGATAGCTACGAGACGTAGGCATATTAACTATCAGTTATACGTAAGTCATCATCTGCCTAGCCTTTTCCCAAGTTTTATTGGGGTCGGCTTCCAGTATAACCAGATGCAGCTGAATACCAGTATTTTACATAGAGCGACTGCCTATCTGACCTCCACAACCCAGTTAGTAGGTAATACTATAACCCTTGGTAAGACTGGTTATCAGACATTTTGAGCCTCTGTGACTACCTGTAACGACTGTCAAAGATCACAAATGACAGCCGGGACCAACTGCTTAATGTGCATTCCGAGGCACGGAGGAAACTCGGTATGTAATAGGTGGTCACCCATCCACAGACCAACCTAAGCAAGCACAGCTTAACCAAAAGATCGACCCGAGCGGCTGTTATTATTTAGCCACGAACAATTACGTATGTAAATTATAGAAAACGGCCGTAAGCCTATTTGGCTCAGCAATGAACATACACGAGACGACGAGATACGAAATTCACATAGAAATACAAAATGATACTTCATGTCCGAAGATCACCAAATTTTTCTTTTCACACGAAGAATAACATTTCCACAATAGCCATATAAAAACCTAGTCCAACCAAAAAAACCTTGAATCAGTACATAAAAGGCAATAGTCTGCAAACTGTAACATGATACCGTGTAAGCAGGAGTGTACACTATACAGGGCACAGGCTACCGCCGCCCACGCATGGTCGCATGGCCGTCGTCCTCAGGCAGGCGCCCGCTAATTTATCGGCCACCTCACTCGCCTGACTTATGACATCTGCGCTGGTGCTCCTGCCCTTATATGTACACAGTTTAATGGATGAACGACACTGGTTGCCACGTTGTTCTCGTGTGATAATGTCGTGAGATCATTCGGAATAACTTAATAAGTTAGCCTGTTTCGACGGCTACGCTGTCGAATAAAACGAATTTGCTGTTTTAAATTAAGGTTAAGATTATTTTTTAAGAGAAGAAGCACACCATCGCGAGAAGTGGAAGGAATGGGGGGAGGCCTTTTGCTCAGGAGTGGGACAATACGGGCTAACTAAAAAAATAAAAAAAAATAAAGAGAAAATAAAAATTTCGAGAACATGCAATTATAAAAATACGGTGTACCTATCATTTTTACCATAATGTTGCTCATACAGGTGTGCATATAGATTCTTGAAGCATTATATTCAAATGGGTAGCAATACACAACAACATAGGTCGTTAGTAGAGGGGCTTCTCCGCAGACGTCAGTGGTCGAGTGTCATTGTGGCCGAGGTCCTCAGCATCGCAGCCCTGCAGGGGCTATAAAGTGTCCGTATAAATGATTAAGTGTTAAGTTACGATGTTGGTAGGCGCTCGCGCAGCGTGGCTCCGTCCTCCATTCACTGACCAGCGGATAATATTACCTTACCGCCGAAAATATCAAATCGACAGGAAGATGTTATCGCTACAGAATGTTATAAAATTGAATATTTTCATATATTAGGCTGGTCTGCTTGCCCCCGCGGCGACACTCTTCCGGCTCGCTCGTCTGTCCTGACTATCCCTAAACATTTTTATGACACATTTTATTGTGAATAGAGATGTTATTTAATATCGCTGTTAACGTCTCCACAAAATTTGAAAAATGTTTTTAATACTTTTCCTTCTCGATGTGCTGTGCGCAGTTGTCATTCCAGTTTATTATATGCTATAAATATTCAATAAATAACAAAAAAGTAAATACAGGTATTGCACCGGACGGACGCTACGTTTTTATGATGAAATAGAATACAACACATTGGTAACGCAAGCGACACAACTCAATAAAACTTGGCGATAATTCAGTCAACGAATTAATCTTGGATTCAAATGAAGTCGATAACAATATGTACTCGTGAGTATTTCCATTTCGATAGCTTACAAGTATGTTCACAGTAACGCATTTAACGTCATGGTGGGTTGTAAGCGTATATAGAAATCAAACTGTACATGCAAATACCCTACCGTTCCACAGCTTTTCCGTTATAAAACACCCGAACAATTTAATCGAACTCAATTGTTTTTTCATAGCTAAAAAGCCCACATAGAGTTTTGGGAACATAAGACATAAACATAGAGATATATCGGACATAACGCCCAGCGTGACAACCACGCTCCTGCACCATTCACCATTAACTTAAAACAAATCTATAAAAAAACTCACTTTAAATAAATACACTATTAAAAAGACGTAAAGTACAGCACTAGTCGTACAAATCGTCCGTTTTATGTAAACCGTGAGTTTCGCGTTAAATTCATAGAGTATTTATCGCGAGTCGTGGTTATTAACAAACCGGTTATGTTCACGTGTGATGTGTGCACCTAGAGGTGGCGGAGGTGGGCGCCCAACACTTATAAAGACTCATTATCTCGCCGGGAGACGCGCTTATTAGCATGCTAAATTGATTTCGACGCCTACGCAAGATCGAATCCCATTTCAGCTAAGCCCGATAGTTTCGGTTGATTGAAAAAGGAAAAAAAACAAACACGCCGATAAAAATACCGTTTATTATAATGTCTTATTTAAAATCAACTAATTGTATCGGTAGTAGGATCCAAAGAAACTTATTAATGTTAATTAAATCCTGCTTTGAACGTCAAAGAGTAGCCGAAAGCAGTATAACCTGATTGTTGGGTGTTTTGCGACAAACGGTTCGGGAAAGTTGTGCAAAAAATGTTTCGCTCTAAAAATTGTTATCGGGAATTGTGTATAAAAATGTGTGGAGTGTGTCGCGGCGAATATCAATTAATAGGCGTTGGTGCGCGCGGAGCTGCAAAAGTGTAAAGTGCAGTGAGGCGGGGGGCGTTGCGTAAATCAAGCGCGGATACGCGTGAATTGCCAACGTGGAAATATGTCCAGCCGAGATTCGGCGCCACGAATCTCGCGAACGCGATGCCTTATTTTAGGGTAATCGAAATAGGGTTCTTTTCAGTGACTTAAGTTGCAGGGATTGGTTTGAGACGGTAAGAGTCATTAGAGTCAGAATTCAAATATAAAATAAAATAAAAAATATTGCTGGACATTACACACAGCGCCATCTAGTGCCACACTAAGCAACGAGGCTTGTGTCGTGGACACCAGATAGTTGATATACTACATAGATACTTTTTTTTTGTTTGTAAATACATACTTATTATACATATAAACATCCATGACTCAGAAACAAATGTCCATGCTCATCACACAAACATTTGCTCCGACCGGGATTCGAACCCAGGACCCTAAGAACGTAAGGCAGCCTCACTACCGCTGCGCCAATTGGGTCGTCCTAAATACTTAAACACTGTTTATATGTTTGTGTGTTTATTCTAATCGATAGCACCTACTTATATTAATTAGAGTCATTACTACATGTGAAACAACATAATGGTTTCTTAAAACGATGTTTCCCATCTCTAGCTTTCCATCTTATATAATTATATGTAAGTAGGTACATACTTATGTGCATGCCCCTCCAACTTACATATCAAGTAAATACCCACCGTAGTTTACGAAACAACTCAATATGCCAAAACACGAGAAACAACCGGACAGATATCTGATACTGAAACTACAGGTGAACGGAGTAAATCTGTTCGCTGAAAAAAGTAGCTCCGGCTCCGTTTGGCAGCGGCCGCACTGAAACGTAGGTAGGGGTAGGCAGTAGGCAGTAGGCACACTATACAACACATGGCACGCGAAAATTATTGCCGCTCGGATTTTTCGAAAGCATTAATGCAAATTTATCGAGCCGCGCAGCGCTAATTGCGAACGACGCTGCCTCGCTGATTGTTTTCTCGTCCGATTTATGGCAACACCTATTGCCGATTTAAAGCTTTAATTGTAAACGATTCACGTGTTTTATTGGATAGTCGGTGTGTATTTATTCGAGTGCTCTCTGTGTGGTTTCGATTATTGATTTTCCGTCGGCTATGTTTTTCGGGGACGTTGTTTTTAAGTTTCACTTGTCGTTATCGATGTATGCGACGTTTGTGGCGGACATACACTAAAAAAGGAGCTCTCTTTTAAATATTAAAAAAAAAAAAAGACACTTTATTTCGCAATGATCCTTATAAAATAAAGGGTGTAAAAAAACCTCTTAACGAAGCTGAAAGGCACTTGTTTGCATTGCCTTGCACTGTCATTGCGATCATTTTTTTGTTCTACAACATACCTGGGAATCTTCTAGTTATATTGGGGGTCAAAGTTCCAACTTTTTGACAAGTTTTTAATCTAAGACTTTAACTTTAAACACCTTCACGACCCTCGTACTATTCAATCCACCTATCAGCACAATGTTTCGAGGGCGTTATTTGAGTTCTACCACAAAACATGATTTTTCACTCCAAAAAAAAAAGTCGTTTCCCAGCAATATTTTTTGCGTATTAAAGTTACATAGTTCGATGTACAGAATGCTTGGTTGACGGCTTCGTGATGAGGTGGTTTACACTCTGTCTATATCTAAATTATATCTTTTAATAACCTAGTATAGTTATCCGTTCGTTAACATAATTAAGAGGATGACAAAAGAAGCGCCTGATAAAATATTCTAATAACGTTATTAACCTTTTGATCCTAAAGCCGTAAATTACGATACTAAAACATTATTAGTTTTGATCTTATTAGCTTCTTAAGTAAATTGAATAATTTAGATGTAAATATTTAAAGATCTTAATTAAAATAATACGTGTCAAACAAAAGCAGCATCTTAATTGTAAACGATTTCATAATTTAGAAGATAAACGACGTTTTAGTTTAAATAATACTTATTATAATCTGTATTATTATATTATGTATTATTATATTATGTATTATTATTATACACAGTGAGTTTCCGACTATACTCACCATATTGATTGGTGATTTTGGTTTTCATGATTTTTACTGAAAAAGAGTAAGATAACTCTGTACAATATGCCCTGTATCTATGACATTGAAACCATAAAAAAAAAAAAACAATTTAAATTAAACGTGTAGGTAACAAAAATATAGTAGAGCAGTAAAAGCAGGAATGTCAACAAAAACTATTCGCATAAGGTGGCTACGAAATCGTAGCACGTTGAGTGAGAAGTGGAAAAGTGTCGTAAAAACCAAGAATTACCTCTCGGCGGAGGTAGGGATGTGTTAATAAATTAAGTGACGTCACATCCGAGCGGTTAACAAAGTTAGCGGCGACGGCCGGGGGCGTTTCCCGCCTTTTTCGCTTAAGTTTTCCGCGCCGCCGGCACCGGAAGTTCGGCCATTATTATTTTACGCGGGCAACAAGCGGCGCGATAATATCCCGCGCTTCAGCCGGCCCGCTGCAAGAGACTGCCTTAATGGCGGAACGTGTCTTCTTACTTTGCGTTTAATAGGTGTAATAACTTAAACAGAATACCGGGATTTATTAAAGTTCCGCCTGATCTGACCAATCGATGGTATTTTCGAAAGTGGCTTAAATTATGCCATAAATGAGTTTATCTCTTTCTTCATAAATATTCATCTTAGCTGTTTGCGTTTAGCTAAGTGTGGGAAATAAAACCATGGTCATTAATGGAGTTATTATACGAATATATAATTTTTTTACAACTTGGTCAAATGGGCAAAACCGTGCGATTAATAAGAGCCATAAAAACAAGCTTTCTAAAACGTATTTAACCTCTTAAACAGTATCAAAAGTCAACCCTTCGTAGAGGCGAGCTGTTCTCAATTCGGCACACGTCACTGCGATCGGTGGCGTGTGTTTTGCGTAATCCCGGAATAAAGCTTAGTTAGGAGTAAGCCGGGGTCGGGTACTCGGGTGGGGCGAGTCACTTGGCCCCGTAAATCAATCCAGGTCCGTCTCAGGCGACGCGGCAAAAATAAGAGGTCGAGGTTTACACCATACGAGGTCCGGGCGCCGAGCGACAAACAAATCCGCTACGGACGGCTTTACACATTTTCTTATTTCTTACCTTTTGAAAGTGCTGGGTAAAAAAACATTTATATGATCTACTGTTTGACTTTAGGTGTCAACAGATAAAAAGAAAGCGTGGTCGTCTTTTGTTTTTATTGTAAGTATAGCTCTCTTCAGTATTCCTAAAGATATTTGTAGAATTTGAAAAATGTGTTTTTTTTTACTTTCAATGAATCCGATTTAATGTATGCCATATCAAAAAAGGCTTTTTAATTCTAAAATAAATCGGGTGAACTAAATCTTCTGGTTAATCGAAGAGTTATAGGTACAATACTCAAGGTGTTCGTGTTACTAGTACATAATACAAAAGATTTTTCTGTATATAATTCTAAGATAATTTAGTGTTGAGTGGAAACAGCTTGTTAGTGTTCATACGCTGTAGCATATCTTCCATCTTTTTCTTCGTCATACTTACGTTTTCCCGGCACTTTGCCATGTTCCACTTTTCTGCAATTAGCGACCGAGTTTCAGCTTGGCTCTCATTAAGTTGTAAGTGGAGTGACGAGTCTTTCATTTGAAAATCTTGATAGAAAACAGACCATACCATAAGTATACAATGGCTGGATACATTATTCAGTATTTCTGTAACTTTCCTTTTGGGAAATATGTGTGAAGAAAATTACCGTTAAAAGAATTTTGTTTCGAGAACAATGGAACATGTTTTGAAACATTAAATGTTCGTTGAGGTTCTGAAAGTTTTATGTACAGAGGACCGGAGAACATAGTACTTTAAAATTAATTTACAACACAACACGACTTTACATTACCCTCCAGAAACGATCTCTATCATTTCATAGCGTTTATTTTCGCCAGTCATTACGCTTTCACAAAGCTTACGCAAAGATATTTAAACATTATTACGAGCAAATGCCACTTTCTCGTGACGTTGAACACGACAATACCGAAATAATACAATAAAAGAGTTGACAGTCCATTGTGTGGTAAATTATTCACGAAATCTATTCGTCACTCGCTCTAGATGTTGAGTGAGATTATTGTGATACGGTGGATCGCACCGTTGCTGCCATATTTCATGGTGGTGACGCTGATGACAGTCGTGACAGCCCTGTATCGAGTGGCCCACTTACACATGGTTAATGATGGCGCTTGTTTTTAAAATGTACAAATGATGTGCTTGTTTTTTGGGTTTCTCATGATTTCGATTATTGTTTTATTTTGAATACGGTAGAGTCGAGTGTTAGTTTCATGTCTAGATATCGTGACGGAGAAAGTCAGGCAAAGAATAAATTATGATAATATGTATTCACAGAATTGATTACACCCTTTTAAAGTTATTCACCGAATCTACAAAATGTATCAATCAATCAGGTTTTTTATTCAAATGAACCGTATTTCCAGTGCTAATAACACGCTATAAAGACACACAGTTGCAAATAAATATCAATCACGAAGCTACTTATTAAAATACAAGATATACTGCAATTTACGTATATAAAGAATGTGTATCGAGTCGTAGCCCGGGGGTAAAGACAATTAAAAATTAATCTTATGCGGGCATTGATAGTTGGTTAATACGGCGGCATCCGGCAGCGCCCGCGCCCCGTCATTACGGGCCCGACGATTCAATTCGACACATCTTCAGGGTTTCACCTCGCTCAATAATTACCCAGTGCTATCATTAAGCCGCGTGCACAACAAAACGTAATAACCTTGCAATTAGACGGTGACTGTCATTAGATTGTAATAGAGTTTCGTACAACAATTTGTGAGTAAAATCGTCAAGCGTGTCACATTACCGGAGTCCATTAGGGCGTTTACACAACACGGAATTGAAATGAGCAGTCCACAGATTATCGTGATAGACAAACAGACCGCATTCTCTCGTAATAATACTTTATACGGAGTGTTCACTAACTACTTCTTGTTGAAGTAACCTTGATTTAATCGATTTGCTATTTAAAAAAATAATGCGGCTACGTAAATCCACAAAATTATATTGATGAAATAATGATATTTCATTTCAATCAAAGTCAAAACACAACAGCTTTTCAGTTCTCCCTCAAATTAGTAGTAAAGGTCAGCTGAAGGGTTTTCCTTACTAGTTCTAAGGTACCGAATACACCAAAGCGATAGCGATGCGACCACGCCGAGTCAAATAGGGAAACTCGATGGGAATTGCGATAATGTTGATTAGCTTTAAGACGGATTCTTTTAACTTCATTACCTATTATTAATTTAACCCGTATGCTCCCGGCCGTGCCTCCAGAGGCACGGTGCATTGTTATTTTAATTGTGTCTGTAATTGCGGGTATTGAAGTGTTAAAACATAATTTCCTACTCTTTTTTCTACCAACTTTATCAAAAAGATGGAAAACTTTTCTTATCAGGAGAATACCTGCTTCTGAAAACAAAGGTTTTATTTTTTGTTATGCTAAAAGTTCTACTAACTTACTGAGCGTGTCACTCTAGATACCAATAAGAAATAATGGATGCCTACATAAATTATCAAAACTATGTAAATTCCGAAGGAATGCAAAACATGTAGGTACGCATGATATAATCTCCAATTTAAAACTCAAAAACACTGCCTAATTTTTTTAAACCTTTCAAGAATTACGTAGCCTTAAACGCCTAATTTTTAAAAGTACAGCCTGTACACAAAACGTTAATGGCGGCCATGTGTCGATGTCGAATATCCATGGTATATCCGGGCGTCCGGGCGATTTCGTCAGGTAGCACGATAATATCCTCACATCGGGTATTAGGATCAGCCGATAAGATCGTATCGCTTCCACGTTAAATAACATGTTTCCTGCAATCGTCGTAGTAATTTTAATAATATAATTACGATATTCGTATGGCGGCTTTTCAGCCCTATAATAATGCCGAACACCAAACAATGTGTTTATACCATTCATGTTGAACTGTTATTATGTTTTCATACACACATTGATCGCGTCATTTGGGCCGTTTTTAAATCGACTGAAATGTAGACAAGAATAGACTTTAATCGTTCAGATGAAATCAGGCTTTTAGTATGCAAGTAGGTATGTAATAGAATATACTTTACTTGTTATTATATTGATACTAGCAGAGCAGCGGTGGCCCAGTGGTGGCGGCCCCGGCTTCGAACACTAAGTCGTGGGTTCGAACCCAGACAGGCGTATTACTTTGTGTAATTTATTTCATCACTATCACCACTGCTCTCAAAATGGTGAAGGAAAACATCTTGAGGAAACTGGCATGTCCTAGAACCAAAAAATTCGAAGACATGTGACATCTACCAATCCGCACTGGGCCCGCATGGTGACTTATAACCCACTCCCTCCCTTAGAGAGGAGGCCTGTGTCCCAGCAGTGGGAACATTAATAGGCTGATGATGATGATATTGATACTAATCATTTGCGGATGAAAACAAAAGGTGTTGTATGAGGTCATATTATACACCCAGCTAATAATGTAGAGCACAGAGCTATCTAAGTATGTCTTCTTCAAGTTTCTGAAGTCTGACTTTAGTGCACTGCTTCAGTAAATAGGTGTACTATCATGAAGGCGACGATTTTGAGGTCCAAAGTCATGTAAGATCAAAAAACAATGTAGCACCGTAACACCAACCTTATCTTGTAACAAAACAGATAATCTAATCTAAGTTTACATTTTCCTTCTAAACAAATATTGAAGGAAAAATCTTTCCGGTGCTTTCACCTCAACACGTTGTACTTAGGAAAATGTAATAATTGATAAACTTGGAAATAAACAAAAATACTTTGATATATTTAAGACTTCGTTTTTATATAAACAAATAACGAAATATTCTTCTATTTTAAAACTTTAAACTTAAACTACCTACTGGCTATTGGCTTGACTGGCTTTTAACTTATAAATATAATCTTTTTAATTTTTAAATGTATATTCTAATTTAAATGTATTTTTAATATTTTTTTAATGGAATTGTTTAATTTTTTTTGTGTTTTAATGATTTATTATTTCAATGTAACAAAGTTTTTTAAAGTCGTTTTACTGTCGTTATGAACTAATGTCTGAAATAAAAAGATTTTTTTTTTTTATTATTTATGGCCACGGCTTTGCCCACGTGAAGTTCGATAACTGACCCAAGGGATCATACTATTGGGATAAAAAGTAATATATATGTTAATACAGGTTATAAACTATCTGTGTGCCAAATTTCATCCAAATCCATTCAGTAGTTTTTGCGTGAAAGAGAAACAAACATCTATCCATTCATCCTCACAAACGTCCGCATTTATAGTAAGTAAGTAAAATATAGGTAGATGATAAATAGGTCTACATTTACCTACTAGGTAAAACGGAACTCATAAATCCATGCATCATTTGCACCCTCCTACTACATTTATTTCACCATAAGGTTTTACTTCGCCGCAATTAGCTTAATTGATAAAATTAATAGGTACTGAATTTAATTTCCTTCTCTCATCTATCTCACGTGCAATTAGTTACGGACATACTTCACAACTAGCTTGAAAAGAGATTTGATGCATTAGGTTTTTTTCTTAATTTACAAGCTTTTTTTTCGAGATGAATAATAATTAAATGAGTAGTAATTATTGTCTTTAAGGTAAATGGAGTGTATCTTTTGTTTCCACAACTTTAATCTCCCTCTCTGTCACTTTTTCCCTCTCTTTTTCGTTTTTTTTTTTGGCGGCTTTTGCAAATGTTCAAATGAAAAAGAGGCGTTATATCAAAATCATGAAAAGCAATCTCGGAGATCTTTTTCTAAAAGTTGGAATGATGAAATTAATATGTCTTGGTTTAAGTTATAGTATGTATTTGATGTAGTTTTATATCAGTCCTCCTTTTTAACAATCATTTCTCCACCTGAAAATGATTACGGGTTACTAAACATATTTTTTTATTGTGACCAAAATAAAGACAAATGAAATTCAAATAAATATTATTAAAAAGAACGGAACATAAACTTAATAACACAATTACATAGTACAGGTACCCAGACGTAATAAATACGAAATTAAATGTGAAGGGACTAAATGTCGTCACATTAGGGAGGTGCAGCAATCTGCAGTGGGTTGCCGGGTTGTCGGGTTGCCGGCCACTAATGACGGTGTCAGCTTATTGTTTTAGATCACCACCGCCCTCTAATTTCCTACATCACCTCTAATTAAACCACCCGCCGACCTCAAAAAAACACATCAAATTCACCCCTTAGTGATAACTGCATCTATGTAATATAGAACGACCCAAATAACGGACCAACGGAATTCGTTCAGCTCTTCCAAAATGTTGCGTAATACTTACGGATATTAGAGTAGAATTTATTTTTCTAATGTCCCTTTTCACCCCTACTTCAATTGCGTAAAAGTTTAAGACAAAAAAGTTGTAACGGCCATCCAATTAGTTTAAGAATCCGCACAGAAGCGCTTCGCCGACCCTAAATGTTGCCCAATTAAATGCAAAACTCGCCCGGCACCGGCGGCTATATAAAATTTAAAGTCCATACAGTTCGCGCAACACAAATTTTTATTACCTTTGCCCGGTAAGTAAACAAAAAGAACAAATTAGCCAGCCTCAGTACAAGACGTCGCCGTCGCGTCGCCGTCGTCCGCTATATCCCACTCGGGACACAAGGGTGTAAAAAGTAAAACAATAAGGATTCTGTGCGGCTGCAAGGGGATATTTATTGTTAATGAAAATGGCGGGATTTGAACTAACGTCTTGTAACTAAATGCCCCCTCACGGTTAAAGCGGGCACTAATTTGGTTTTTATAGCGCGTCCTTAATTTGATTTGGCGGCATCGCGGCCGCGCCACTATTGCCTGTAGGAGCAATTAATTTGCTCGGATTATATTTTTTCCCGGGGCGGCCTGTGCGCCGCAAGCCCGCGACTCTCCCCGTGGCCGCGTAGCCCGCGAAGCTTGCTTACGCGCCCACAACACGATCGAACCGACGAGGAAAAAATAAAATAAAACTTAAGCCCCGTTTAATTTGAAGGGTGGTTCTGGGCTATTAAAGTAACACGCTTATGTATTGCAAATTATATTGAAATTTGTCTTCCATTACTGAGCGTCTTCCTCACACAAATGTTGCCCGCATTACGAGCGGGAGATTTTTATTCCGCGCTACGCCCACCCTTGTCTCCCGGTTTTTTACGTCGGAAGTTTTGTGGTGCTTTTTTTCTCGCTAATTAAAACTCTTCCGCGCTGTTTCCTCTGAGAAACGAGATCCGATCAATTAATTTTTGGGCGGCGTAAGCCGTCTCGAAATTTACTGGCCTCAATAAAAAAACAATTTTCTTGCAAAAAAGGGTATCAAAAAGTAATTGATCAAATAAAGGTTTATATTTAACAAACTTTTTAAATTGCCTCCCAGAGTTAAAATTGTTGTTGTACAATTTACTGGGTAGCTGGGAAATACGACAGTAATCAAGGTGTAGGTCATCTAATAGAATAGCATTGTCTATAGAAAATTCTATGCAATCATCAGCGCGGGCGCAGCGCGGTGGTAGTGCGCGGTGCGGACGGCGCGAGATGGAGTCACGCGCGCTATTGTCTTGAACACCGAGGACAGACTATTTCATCTAATACAATCATTTGTACACTATACTATTATGTACGAAAACTACTTACTGCCGAGATGACCACTAAGTAAATTATTTGTTGACTACCGACTTTTGATCGTCGGTAGCTAGCCGCTGCTAATTTCCAAAGCGAAACATAAAATCATGTTTAAGAAATTCACTAAAGGTAAAGACATCATCGGCCTCACTGCATTTCATCTTGTACAGAATACGGGAGTTGGATTTTTTTATTAACACGTACACTTTCACATCCAAATATCATCCAAGCCCTACACAATGCTAAAACCCTCATCCAAAAACAAACGTGCAAACAAAACACAAAAGCTACAGCACCCTTCAATCAGCGGGAATGAAGGCAGCAGGTTCAGCAGCAATTTGTCGTTGATAGCAGCGTCGGTAGGCAGGCCGAGGCCGGTCAGCCAGTGAGCACTGAGCAGTGGAAGCACGCGCCGAATTAAATGGAAATCAATAGCAATCGCCGCACGTGACTGACGACCCTCACATCTCGCCGACAGCCGCCATCACTCAAGCCAAGAATATGGCAGTTCGTGACAGATCATGGTCTTAATAGAAAACGCTCACCGGTCTGTAGATGGGATCGTGCAAACTCGTTTGTTTTGGTCAGCTACAACCTGACTGGGCAGAGAAAATTCGTTTCGGAAAATACGGAGGATTTTTCCGAAATTCCGTTACAATATGTACCAACAATCCTTATGAAGAAATCAAGATAAAAACTGATCCTGGATGACAAGATTTTCCTAAAGAAGTGACAAAGATTTCAGAATGCAGCAGTATATTTTGGCTAAAGTCGATATAACATACCCACCTATTAGTGCGATTACCAAGGAGCATTTTCAATATTCTACCCCAAATAAATGAGATAAAGACCGAAGAATGATGTTAACGATGACCCAATGACGTGTCATTGAGTCCACAATGGAAAGGTAATACGTTTATTGAAAATTAAGAGTGCCTTATCGATGCCGCTGTATATTTCTTTAATTCAAATGTTATTTCAATCAATGCGGAAAGCTTTGCTCGTGCATTACGCAGGTACAGGAGTCCGGAGGAACAATTCCTGCTGAAATCACTGCTCTCCGACACAATGACGGATCAATCGATGTAGCCTGCTATTACTGACATAGATCAAACATCCAAGTTTACCAATTTAGGTAGAATTCTTACACATAACACATTTATTTTTCTCAAATAAAAAAGATACGATGAAAGAGGAATAATTATAATTCTCGTTGAGCTGATAGAAAAAGCTATGAGTTTAATTTTTTTGTTTGGTGGTATTTGTTTTCTTAGGAGCATCTCCATGATATACTTTTCATTGGTAACTTCTTCTTCGTGACGATGATTCTTATAATTAGGTTAAATGTCCTTCGACCAGAACTCGAGAACTCTGCCACATAATCAGCGGAGTCATCGTTTGCAATACCTAGGTACTTATCAAACAAAATCAAATTAACTCGTAAAAATCTAATAGTGTTACTCATTTAAAAGCTTTGCCGAATAATTCAAATGTTTAATTTTCTTATTAAATGTTATTTCTAGGGATTTAACAGGATTATATATCAACTGCGCCAGTAACCTGAAAACTGAAACAAAAAGAAAGTAGTAGGTGCCTAGGCATAAAACCATCCTAGCTACAATGCTACATCTCTACTCTACACATCAATTCGGGCGGCACGTCCACGCTCAGTGCGGCCGGCACACAAAGCAGCACTTCCTTCGATTGTCGTCCGATGATTGATCAATCAATGCATTAGAAAGGCCGGCTTAATTGCAGCTATTCCGAACCACTGTTTGTACTGACGAATTACGTTAATTGCTTTACATGCCTCCGTCGTGGGTAAGGAAAGCTATTTGTGATTTATTTGGAGGCAGACTTGTTTTTGTACACGGATTTTCCTGAATTACAGTTTTTTCAGAAACCCTCAACTATTTTTTTTTTCATATATATTATAGAAAGTTTTTCTTATCAACTGTTGTTAATAATAAACCACATGTGACTGTTCCTAAATTACCCTATAGGCTGATAAAATTTTCGTTTTTCCTACTAATTCATGCTAATATTAGTATTTTGGTCAGTTTCCCATGTGACTGTTCCTAAATTACCCTAGGCTGATAATATTTTCGTTTTTCCTAATTCATGCTAATATTAGTATTTGGGTCAGTTTCCCATGTGACTGTTCTTAAATTACCCTAGGCTGATAATATTTTCGTTTTTCCTAATTCATGCTAATATTAGTATTTGGGTCAGTTTCCCATGTGACTGTTCCTAAATTACCCTAGGCTGATAATATTTTCGTTTTTCCTAATTCATGCTAATATTAGTATTTTGGTCAGTTTCCCATGTGACTGTTCCTAAATTACCCTATAGGCTGATAAAATTTTCGTTTTTCCTACTAATTCATGCTATTATTAGTATTTTGGTCAGTTTCCCCCGGAATAATGGAATCACAGGAATCTTCTTGGACTTGGACCATAATGGGGAAAATGGTGCATTCATTTTCCCCATTATGGCCCAAGCAGATAGAACTTGTCCCTTTTAAAATTCTTCAAACTTCTTGTCCTCCATTGTTTATTCATTCTTCTTGCGAGTATCGTTTTATTTACAATGATGTGCTAGTAATGATCATAGAGATATCTAATAATTATGAATGTCGTGCGGGATTTTCTATTTCTTCGGAAAATAAGAAAATGTTGGCAATAATTACTGTGGTCAATAATTGGTTACCACAAAACTACACAGGTGATTTATTTCAGTTCTTTTCATCTTCCTCAGACTGTCCAATAGAATTATTTTCGTTAAAGGAAAATTATGTGAAAATTTACAGGTATTTTCAAATAATCAAAACGCTGTGGTGTAGGTACCTCTTTACAAAGGTACAATTGTCTTTTTAATGCTAATGATTTAAATGGACTTTGATGTAGTCATTTGACTTAATCCTAGGTTTCCGTAAACCGCAACAAAGTGGTCCAATTAGCTAAACCAAGTCGGTTTCAAAATAACTCTTTGGAGAAAATTGGCAGCAATTTGGCTGAAATTACTGCGAAATCTGTTTAAATGTTAACTGAATTTGTTTATTCACGTAACAGCGAAGTAGACACGAGTGGTTGACTTTAACTTTTTCTGGGCAATTTTCCACAAATATCAACGGGAGCAGACCCACGTCCAGCGCTTACATAGTAAAGCAATATCTACAAAAGGACAAAATATCGCTGCAAATAAACGTTTAACTTTATGGACTCGAAAGATATTACCGATTCGTGATCTCCTTTTTGTTTAGTTTCGCGTTTCGCCCGGTCGGCCATCTTGGCGACATGTGGCGGGAGATTTAGGCGGGAAACGTGCCCCGCTATATTAGATTATGTCGAAATGAATTGAGCGCTACTATTGGATATGTTATTGACGTAGATTTGCGATCGGAGGAACGAACTGATATTTCGTATTGTTATTAAAGGCGCAGCGCTCCCCGTGGACGTGAGCGGCGTCCCGAGTGCCGGCCCGCCCGATACGACGCCCTTATGGACCTATCGTTTAGGCCTCTTTATATTTTTCTTATGTAAATACGGTTTCATATCCGATGAGCTTTATTTATGTGGGAATCGTTTTAGCGAGATAAGTCTCTCCTCTGTTCCACTGTTCACCTCTCGCGATGTATGGAGATTTTGCTTGTTTTGGAATACTGATTTATTGTATCCTGTGATTCGCCTGTCTTTTATTTGAGATACTTTACATATCGGACGGAGAATAAAAAAAGGTAGCGACTGTCTCTTGTAAATCAGTATTTATCTACGGCATACAAATTTTCAAAGGATGAATGTGTTTTGAAGAGCAGAGAGTATTTGAAGTGTCGCTAAACATCAAAGAGTGTATGTGCCAGGCCGAGAGCGTTGTTAAAACGGCTTCAAGAGTTTCAGCGCGGTAAACAGTAGCACCGGCGCTGGCGCAAGTCATGAGAAGTAACTCAGGTTCTCTCTCACTAACAAAACGAAAATATAAAATTGTTTTGTATTTCTAATGTATAGCAAATTTTATATAAAGAAAAACCTACCTAAAAATAATAAGCTCAAGTAAATGTAAAAGTACCTTACTGTGCTAAAAATTTGATAGACTTAAGTACAAAACCTTAAATAAGTTCTGCACTCCAACAGTTTCCCTACCTTTCCACGTCAAGGCAGTTTTTCATCGCTTGCGCCGATGTGCGAGACAGCGCGAGGGCGGCGCACGCGATCGCGGCTCGCTTTGATGTCGCGAGGGTAGTTATGGAAATTAATAAAGTGAACAACGTGTAATTGCTTCCGATAAGCCGCGCCGGGCGGCTTGCCTGCGCCGGCGCAGCAGCAACGTTTTTTTGCCTCTTTAACGAGCCGCGCACAATACAAACACCATGTCTTTTAAACGATACTACTATTAATTTGTTCGTCGAAGTTTTATCTACTTAATTGATTTTTTTTGATGAGCTGAATGAGAGATGAATATTTCTGTAGTTCTATCTTTGTCGATTTAGTAATTTTTAAGTGATAATTTCTGTTTGGAAAATCATAGAGGTAAATTATTTCACATTGAAGTAAACCTGTCAGTACCTATCTGCTCTACCCTGCATTACAAATTACTACCGACGCTTGCGTCGTCATTTTAAAACATTAGGACACACCTAAACGTCAATGAAAGTAATTGAAGCATTAATAGATCCTGTTCTCTACAAGTCATTATATTTTAAAACCCGGTTACGCAGACCACTTTAATAGAGTCATTGGTAGTTCTCAAAACACATAAGTAGATCGGCACCTGTCGGTCTGGTATGATAGCGGTGGCGGTGGCTACTTGCGCCCGCGCCGACGCCGACGGCGACGTTAAAAGCTCTGCCCACACATTCGCCGACCTCTTACTTCTATCCATACACAGTACCACTCTCTTTAACCCCTGGCGCCTCCTCACACACTTCACTCTGAACTCTTACAAAAAATATCTATTTTAAGAACCACTTCCAATTCATAAGTATGCGCTTATTTATTCCGCATTTACGTCATTGTAATTCATCATCATAACATTATCCCTCAACATGCCAATACCAACCAAATCAATGACGAATAGACAAAAAAATACCTTTGAAGCATCTCAGAACGTCCCAAGAAATAAATAATAATGAATAATGTTAAAAGAAACCTATCAATAAAACTGAACTTAACGTATCCCGAAATAAAACACTTTGTTATTAAGTTGACAAGCAACCGTAAAAATGCTCCTTTAAAATGTAAAATAAACAGATCAATCATGTTAAAGCGATCCCACCGGGCTCGCACCGATCCCCGAAAAGAAGCCTACGTAAGCGTCTATTATAAAGCACAGATGTTACCACAAGACCGATTTCATACGTTGTCTCCGTCGGGCCCACGGCGACCCAACTGGACAAAGTGGGACACAAAATAAAAGTGATACTCATTTTTTATTCTTTTTCGAAATAAGAATTGTTCTACATTCGGGAGAGTGATTGACATGCGGTCGCCGGCGGCGCCCCCCGACGCGCGGTATTAAAGCGTTTCACAAGATGGCCCTCGTATTATTATCATTTTATAATTTATTACGCTAATTATGAAAGGGTCGTATTTAAAAATAAAACAAAGGTATTACGGATGCCATATTTGTGTGGTAAAAGCTTTGCGGACGTGTAGCGTGTTACTTTTTGGGCGTATAAATCTAGGAAGGCACATCAATCAAGTTGTCGGATGGACGGGAAGTCCCGTTCCACATTATTATGTAGATCCGTGATTAAAACGTTAAAAAATATGTAGACACAGTACGCAACAACCCTTTAATGTAACATGTAATAATATCATTCGTATAAAAGGTGGGTTCAACTCGGACCGTCTATGTCCTTCGCCATTAACTTTTTCATGTTTGTGTCATATAAAGAGGTCTTTCAATTTATCTGTAACGTTTGTTTAGTAGGTACAGGTTTACGATATTGACTCATAACAAAGTTACGTTACATATTCATGGGAGGCTATAATAAACCAATATTGTCATTTGTGCGGGCGGGCCGGCGCCGGGCGGGTCGCTCTAATTGAAACCCCGGCTCGCCACGACGTGAGAAGACTAACCATCGGCTAATCCTCGGAGGCTGGACCTTGTCCGCCGCGCCCGCTGCCCATACACATCTATGTAATTGGAGATTTCACGAGATAACACTATGACCCCTAATTATGAAATGGGGTGCACACGTCCCGGCCCGAGGTAAGATGAGACGTTATACGACTTCCTGTTATCTGCTGTAATGCACTTAAACTTAATACACTTTACTTTGCCTTCTCGTTATGTAGATTAATCATGTATTTCACTAAAATACTAGACAGAAGCCACGATTACTTGAAAGGCTACTATTTTAGAAAACTTTATGCGAAGCTTTGTTCTGAAATCCACATTATACACCCTGATGTTTCCTTACGACATTGAAATAAGTACATAACTATTGAGTGTAAGTGAGACAATGTTCACTCCAACCCCAAACCATCAGGGAGATTATCATCGCTAACTCAATCCCTTTCTCCAAACTCTGACTATTTAGCTTTATCGAGCGTGTCAATTTACAATCTACCTACTTAGCAGATGCACGACAGCAACAATCGAAGAGTTCATTCTTGATTAGTTAATTACAACAAATGACACAAAAGATAATGAAGTAAAAAGATATCTTGCGACCCCGAAATAGGTTATAAAGACTGTGAAAACGGAATAAATGAAACGAAGGTTAGGCGCGTTTCAACGCATCCCGGAGTAGGGGTGAGCTCTTAAGCCGCAGGCGCACTTACGATTGAAACATCGCCGCCGAGCCTAAAACAGCCGAGGCTTAGCGCTTCTCGTGCCAAACTTGATACCCGTCTTCTAACTTGTGATTTGGGACTTAGGCGCCGAAGTAACGCAAATTCGCGACTCGAGGAAGCCAAAGACGAAAAGACTTGGTAAATTAAGGCGATACAATTTATTATAGAGCTGTTGGATTGCTCAAGTAAGTGTCTTGAGTAACTAACGATGCGGACAACGAGACGTTTGACATGAGTCTTGTGCGGCGCCAGGAGCCGTCACGGGGCTGTTCTGCGTCCACTCCACAAGACTGCGTGGTCACGAGCGTAATCCTTATTTATGGCAAGACGCCCTGCGATGCCTCCGCTGGACCAACTATTTGTCAGGCACAGGCGGCCGACCAGCATCAATCTCGACTGCTAGCTTAACGCGACCTCGATCCTTGACGACTCATAACGTATCCCATTTATCATCCCGCCGCTTTGAAACGCACAATAATCGAGAGGCCGCTATTATTAACAGTGGCAACGTTATCTACTACCGATGTCGGTAATAAATACGTAACGGACATAAAGTGACCAACAAAAGTGAAACTGAATCACCCCCGACCACTTAATACAACAAGAGAGGCGCGCACCGGACAAACAGCTACAAACGGCCCCCAGCGCTCGTTACCAGATCGCACTAAATTACGCGCAACTTACGCGGGCCATCTTTCATTATTACGACTCTATTTTGGCAAGTCACAACAGGACGGGCGTGGTGGCCGGACCCGATGACCATTATCCCTCTATTACCCCGGTGCAAGTTTTTTCGCCGGCCACACTGACCGCTGCCCCTATGCGGGGTGCCCGCCGAGATAAAATCGTAAATTACAACCCAATTCCATGGCTGTTAAGACTTGACAGATGAAAAGGCTTAATGTGAGATTGTTGGTGCTATATCGTTAACATATCAAATGAAATGATGGTATTGTCCCATAGAGACATATATGATTAACGTCCATTTTCATTATTTGTGGTCAATTTAAAGTTATTTGGCCGTTATTTATTGTACAAATATTTAAATGTTCTCCAAATAACAAATGTAAAGTTCATCTTGTTGCATGGCCGTACCTTGATTGATGATAAATATGTGCGGAATGCAACATGATGGTTCCTAATGATTGTCAAGTAGATAGTGAAGCTGTGGTGTGGTATCGATAGACGTGGGGCTGTCGGACCAGCGGGGCGCGTCGCCGAGTGGGAGGACATTACAGTAATGTTACTGAAAGACGTTACTTGCCGGTCGGTGCTCGGCGCTCGGCGCCAGCCGCTCTAACAATACCCCATTACGCTAAACTATTCACAGAGTAAACTGACAACCGGACTGTTACAAACTCTATGCGATAACATAGAGTACCAGAAGATAAAGGGCAAAGGTTTTCGCTCAAATCGTAAATTGATACGTTGGGGTTTGGTGTAGGCATTTATTTTAATGTACCGGTAATTAGATTATCTGCTTCATCAATGACATTAATGAACACCTAGATAGGTAAGTCCCTCCTTTTCTTTCTTCAATTAGCTCTATGTTTATTTGATTAAACTATCTGACTCGCGAAGTCGCGACGGTGTGATCTTCCAGTTTTCGAAACCTTTTAGGCGACTTTCGTAAGCAATTGTCAGCAAAAGCCTATTCCGTGTTAAAATTTGAAATATTTCAACTTCATCGTTACATTTCAATGAAGTTCGACAAATAGATGCTGAACTGCGAGCAATAATTATTTCTTTATTAGGACCTACTAGCCTAGCCCATACTGTGACACAGCTGGGAAAAGGCTTACCTCAATCGCAATTCTGCGCTAATTCTAAACTCACTAAAAAGACATCCAGGTGCGTCTCGCCATCTCTTGAAGTCAATAACAATAAATTAATCATGCAATAATATTTTGTTGCAAACAAAGCACACGATTCGGTACTCTCTGAACATACCACACTCTATGGTGAAAGATAAGCCATCTACCAAAGCTATGATGTGCCTGTCGCATGATCGTTAGTAGGTTCCGATGTTGCGATGGCCAGTCGACTCGACTTGTGTCATACGCGATTATTGAATTAAAGTAAGGGATGGCGCTGAATGCCGGACCCCTGCCGAGTGAGGCCACAAAACGCTCCACTACACTGATTTCGTGCGAGGATATGAATGCTCTCGATATTCTGTGTTTGGACAGGAATGATCGAGTGCCAGTGGCATTAAATACACATCAATATGTAGTATGCCGTTGTATTCAATTCGAAATAATTATTCTAGCGATTTTTTTAATATTTTCTATTCGACAACGATGAAGTTAAAAATTCATTATAATATCTTCAGATGAGTTTCGATTAACTGGTGGTATTACATGGTCCATTTTTTTTTTCTCTTGTTGATCGTGCCTATTTCTCAGTATATATAGATAGGTCGGAGTAAAAAAATCAAGGGTATATTTCACAGTGCTGGATACTGATCCAGCACTGTGAAATATACCCTTGATTTTTTTACTCCGACCTATCTATGACGAGATGCAGTCGAAGGAAATATAATACCAACAGTATAAGACGCTAAACAGACACAGTTCAAAATATTATTTGAACAAAAACAGGAAAAGAAAGATTATGATAATAAACCAATAATTATTAAAGACACGGTGAAAGTAAGGCCACAATAGCCTTACTTTGTTGTTCGTTATACAAAAACAATATGCGGGACAGATGGAAGGAAACCATTAAGCATTGATTAATTATAATTACATGTCATTAATGAGTATCTTCGTATTTATAACATAGAGACAATACGAAACTGTTGTAAAAAATATAAAACACAACGAACTAATTCAACAAACTTTTCATCGAATTTTATTTCAATAGCACTGTTTCTTTGATTTGACAAAACTCATTTTTAGGGTTCCGTAGTCAACTAGGAACCCTTATAGTTTCGCCATGTCTGTCCGTCCGTCCGTCTGTCCGTCCTCGCTTAATCTCTGTGACCGTTAGCACTAGAAAGCTGAAATTTGGTACCAATATGTATATCAATCACGCCGACAAAGTGGTAAAATAAAAATTGGAAAAAAATGTTTTATTAGGGTAGCCCCCCTATATGTAAAGTGGGAAGTGATTTTTTTTTTAATTTCAACCCTAACGTGTGATATATTGTTGGAAAGGTATTTAAAAATGAATAGGGGTTTTCTAAAATCATTTTTTGATAATGTCAATAAATTCGGAAATAATCGCTCCAAAAGTAAAAAACAATTTGTCCCCCCCCTCTAACTTTTGAACCATAAGTTTAGAAAATATGAAAAAAATCTGAAAAGTAGAACTTTATAAGGACTTTCTAGGAAAATCATTTTGAACTTGATGGAAACAACAGTTTTTGTACAAAAAAGACAAAAAGTTGTACAAAATAATTTCTGGACTAAGTTTGTAGTATATTCGTATATGCAAGCATTTTTACATAATGGATTGGATTTGGACACCTATGGGAACACTTATTGTGACTGACGGGAAACTACGGAACCCTACACTGAGCGTGGCCCGACACGCTCTTGGCCGGTTTTTTTTAAATATTGGAACACTTACTTTCGAAACAGAAAACCGTTTCACACTCCAGATTATTTCATATAAGTAAGAGCAATAAATGTTTTTATTTTAATACTGGAAAATACCTGATTTTTGGGTCAGTTAATGGCGGAGAATTCCCTCTCATAGAGAAGGCCTGTGTCCCAGCAATGGGAACGAACATTAATAGGCTGATGATGAATGATGAATGGCGGAAAACTACTACGAATCGGAACTGTTACGATTTTTTCGGTGGGCGGCCCACCAGAAAATTCATGCACATTTATTTTGACATCAGATATGTTACACCTATTTACCTACTTCAATTTTATAAGCGGACATAAAACTTACGACCTCTATTGCGCATATCAAGGACCATTACTATCGTAGCTATATAAAATAAACAAACGCTGCATTTACGAGCTATGACAAATCTGAATTACAATCATAACCTTTGTCCAACGCATTCTCGACGCATTCGGGCCAATAAAATAACTCATGTCCAATTTATGTTAATACAATAAATAGTGACATAAATAATTCCAGGGAAGCCACGGAAGACAATTTAAATTTATGTAGATACAGTCTACTGTCTTTAAAGGAGCAACTAGGTATTCAAATTGAATGATTTGTGCATATAAATGTCGTAGAACTTATTATACGTATTAGTCGATTGTGTACTTATGAAAGTAGGTACAGTAGTACCTACATACAATGATATACTGGATTTGTTTCTCCATGTGATAATTTTATTTATTATGTAATGTTCAACACAATGTAAATTGTTTATGAATAAATAAATGAATGACTTTTTTATCTCTTTCCAAAAAAAAATGGTTTAAATAAGGTAAACGGAGTAGAAGTTTATGGCATACCTACCCGGATTTTTTTTCATGTTTCTACAACTTAGAAAAAAAAATATCTATCATCAAAAAACGCTGCAAATTGCAAGTAAACACTTCATATTAGAACAAAGAAAGAGAAGTTTTGAAAAAAAAAAAAAATTGGTTGCCTGTAAAGTCGGTATACGGGCGAAAGTTTTACGTGACAACGACTTTGAGTGGTAAAATAAACTTTTTATGTCTGTCTCTCTCGCTCTTAGGCGGGCTCTCACTCGCTCTCATTGTGAGCGCATAACGTGAGCGGAGCGTAACGCAGTTTCTTGAAGTGTCACCCGGCAAACCAATTTATAAGACGTTGTCACGTCAAAAGGAAATATATAGAATTTCAAATCATTACGCGTATTGCGTAATACGCGTATGATTTGAATTTAAAAAAAAATAAGTATGCCATTTGCTTCTACTCCGTTCACTTAATAGACCCACTTTTTTTGGATAGTGATAAAAAAGTCATTCTGTATATGGAATAATAAATATTATGGAATAATAAATATTTTTCATAAAATTAAATGTTTTAAAAGATGTCAGGACTCTTGAGAGTTTGTTATATTTTACAACAACTTGCAAACACAAATAGGTAGGTTAATTTGGCAGAAATAAGTTTTGAAAATGAGTTTTTTTGGTAGGATAATTGTATCGTATTTACTTCTTAAAGATAGCTAATCACGTGATCAGCTAAATAAGGTAATTTTACATTACATACTTGTGCCTCATTAAAAGGAGGTACCTACCTGATCTATAAGATACGTAACTATTTTACTGAACTTGCTAAGACGCATCGTTCTGTCAACCCCACTATACACCTTGCCGACGAAAATATATATCTTAATCCATTCTTCTTTTTCATATGTTTAGTGCATTACCTGGTGTCAGAGTTTTTCTTGGTAATCCGACGGTCACACCACTTAAGCTATCATTGCTGCTCCATTACATGCAGAGTATAATCTCTCTCGTACCTACAGCTCGAACAATAATGAAGGATGAAGAAAAATCGTTAAGAAATTCGTTTCAGAACGTTGCGTAGCCAGGAGCTACGCTACGCCGCTCGGCGTAGCAGCAGGCACTTGGAAAACTTCTATGAATTATACGATACGATTGCCTACGCTTTATATCGTGTCTATCAAAACAGCTTGTTTGTATCATTTTGAAGATACCTACCTACAGCCTTACAAGTAACTATAAAATACGAACCTAACCATTTCTTAACATTTCAATAATAAATGTCGACAATGTTTGGTGCCGTTTCTTTAAATTACACAAAGTACATATGAATGTAGTGAACCGCAATAGTAACAACATTCCAGTAATTGTATCAAGAAAACGGTTATTTGCAGGGAAAGAGCGACAAACCGACAGATGCTCCCGGCCATCTTGCGGCTGCGACAAAAGTATCGCATGACGCGTTCGTGACTTTGTGGTCACAATGTCGCCGTTTAAAATCAAATTTCGGTAATATAATGTCGCCGAAATTGTTCGTAACGACTGAAAGCTGCCGGTGCCATGTAAATGATGTGACGATGATGTAACTTTTAATATAATTATGTACAGTTTTAGTAGGTAATTGTAGCCAATTTTCTAATTAAAGACCGTTGCAATTTCGCGACAATGTTTCGCATTTTTTTTTTTTTTTTTAGCTCATACATGTAGATAACAAATACTTTGTCAGAGTTATAAAAAACAATATGGGATACAAGGCAAGAAGTTGTGAACCGTGAAATTGCCATCTGCGTCGCGAACACTGTTAAGTGGGTAGCTACGTAGTGTTAGCTATTTGCGACGTTTTGTAATCTCTCTCGTGTGTTCTTAATAAAAACATTGTAGATTGTAGATGTATTTTGAAAGTCGTTTTATAATTTTTCCTCAATTTCAGGAGAGAGGCCATAAAAATATAAACCACAACAGGCTGCAGCTATACAGAGTTTATTAATCAAGTGGAGCGACATCTCTGGGCTCAGTGGCATTTTTCTCGGAGGATGTCGTGTTCATTATTTCCCGGGAAGACGGGCGGTGTGATGAGAAATTAATCCGGGGGTGGGCAGGTGGCAGCCACGGCGACGCAGGTGCGGTACGCGGCCAATTTGCCGCAACAATAAGCTGGCCGTGCCGCGCCAGCCTCTTCATGAGTGCACCTAATCCGTGCGTCTACGTCTCCACGCACACGCGCCCTAAACTTTGCCACTTTATGTCTTCAGTTGTCCCACTTAAGAGGTCTTGAACAGCGCGCGGCATCTTTGTAATTGTTTTTATTTTCGGTGCCCTTAATGAGGGCTGAAGCATTACGAGCGTTTACTTTACGGTACGAGCTCATTTGTTTTTTAAACGCTTTTTATGAATAACTTACAAACTTTATACTGCCTCTAAATACCTAAATACAGAGGATAATTTTTGTAAATGGGTTCCAGCTGCAAAACACTGAAGAAAAGCAGTAGATATGAAGGAAAGCGCACGGAGCTGCGGCGCGCCGTAATCCGAACATATCTCGGTACATTGCTCAGCGCGACACAGCGGGACTTAGCGAAAAGCCGCGCCGCGCAGATGCTTATCTCAATAACAGTTTTATTTATTTTTGCGAGCGGCTGATCCGCTCCCGGCTCCCGGCGGATCCGTCTAATGAAAATAGAGGAAGGCGCGCTCGCGCCCGCTAACACCGCGCCGCAGCGGAGACGCGTCTGAGACAAATGTGTCTCCGAGCAAGGTTTCTAGCACCCGGACAAAACTATCTCGTGTATGTGAATATCAACAAATGATTACCGATTTCTGGGTTTTCTCATTTATCAAAGAAGATAAATGAGAAAACCCAGAAACTTGTCGCTTGTCGAGACTTGTCGCAACTATTTTACTGTACATCACTCGTCTGTTCCCTTTCTTTGAAGTTAAGATTCCAAACACGGTACTTATTCGTCATCGAAAACTTTTGTTAATTTCTCGTCAAAGCCGGCTGTTAGAGAATTGCGACAAAGTTGCGAGAAGACATGGCACGTTTGAGTTTATTTAGTCGCGATTAACGACCACAACTGTCGTAACGCTGACTTCGTATGTCGTAAACCGAAACACATTGCGACTTGTAAGAACAGACGATCGAATTTAAAATATAATAGTGTGTACCGTCCTTAACTTAAAACAATCAGCAATTTTAAAAGCGTTAATAAGTATGTAAGTACACGAAAGAAACGAAAACTACATAACTGCGAAAAATAAAGCAACTACGTGAAAATGGGAGATAGATATAAGTGAGGAGGTACATCTTATCGGCAAAAGACGTCTACTGCTGGATATAGCCCTCCCCTGACCCTTGCGCTGCTATCATTATAATTTCAGGCAAAAGACGTCTACTGCCAGATATAGCCCTCCCCTGACCCCTGCGCTGCTATCATTATCATTTCAGGCAAAAGACGTCTACTGCCGGATATAGCCCTCCCCTGACGCCTGCGCTGCTATCATTATCATTTCAGGCAAAAGACGTCTACTGCTGGATATAGCCCTTCCCTGACCCCTGCGCTGCTCTCATCCAGCAGATCCCGCAACCTTCAGCTCATGCTGAAATTAATTGTAATAGGGGACATGCATGTAATTTTTTCTTCACTTGAATCAATAAAAAACAGTGTTAACAACCCAAGAAAAGTATTAATAGTTAAGTTCAACTACTGCTTGTCGCTTAAAAACAATATTAAACTCCTGCAATTATCTATGACAGTTCAAACGTCCGTGACTGTCGCGGCCATGTTGTGACGTCATTTAGCTCAAACTGCCTTGTAAAGTAATTTGACTAATTGTATGTGCTTTATTCAAGCATAAATTTCGATAACTATATTATAATAAAATCTTACTGAAACTTTACCTACTTTTCAAATGAAAGTGTTTTTTTGACACAGACTTTGACCGGACGTCACTATACCGGCGTTATCGAGGACGACGCGTTTTGAGAGTGCGTGCCTTCCGTTTTACCAAAAACATGCTATAATAAATCAATAAATTGTAAAATAAGTGATGTTTTAGAAACTTAAACAAATGTACCACAATGTTTTATGCGCCAATACAAGGCATTTTTAATATTTAAAAAGAGTTATGTATTTCTTGCATATTCCCCTTTTATCAAAAAAATGTAGAGTGCTAAAAATATGCAAGTACATTATCTCTGTGCGCCGTAGATACTAAATAAGGCTTTTATCTTCTTTATTATTTAGTATTTATTATCGTGTGGTTATTGCCTAACCTGGTGTCAGAGATTTTATGCTGAACATGGGCCTCTGACTTGGTCTTAGGTACATGTCAGGCAGACTAGTTTCCTCACGATGCTTCGGTAAAAGAAAATCACCAAAGCAAGAGATAACTATACAATACGCACATAAATCCAAAAAATCAGAGGTGCGTGACTTGGGTTCAAACTAAAGACCTATGACTTGGCAATCCGACGGTCAAACCACTAGGCTTCGATTAAAAGAACTGAACACTTGACAATTTACCAAATGAATGTTTCCAAAACATAGACAAACTCACCAACAAAACCATGACATCCACTCGGAGTGGATGTCATGGTTTTGTTGGTGAGTTTGTCTATGTTTTGGAAACATTCCACTCCGTTGTGCCGTGGTATTCACACAAAACAAAATACTCGACACATATTAAAAGCCAATTCTCTCGGCGACCGCAAACAACGGGGGAGGTGAAAAATCTTGCGGTGGCGAGACGGGCCAGGCGCACCGGTGGGGTCTAATTAGGTCATTTGCCATAATTGCTAGCTCCAGATTGGTTTTTTCGCGTCGGCAGCGTCCCGCGAGAGCCTCAGGACGTTGCCTTGCTTTAATGAACACTTCT
This sequence comes from Xestia xanthographa, assembly GCA_905147715.2. Taxonomy (NCBI): domain Eukaryota; kingdom Metazoa; phylum Arthropoda; class Insecta; order Lepidoptera; family Noctuidae; genus Xestia; species Xestia xanthographa. Next base: position 11,042,927 of record LR990655.1, read on the forward strand.
AGCACTGAGACAGTAGAATAAAAACTCTTATTTTCACAGCGGTCATCTGTACTTAAACTTACCTACTTTTTAGTTGACTTTTACGAACAGAGCGAATTTGTAGCGGACGTCCATTGTTCCACTATGGTTTCTTATATAGATTAAGCTACCATCTCCAATCCTATAGAATTTGAACCTGGTGAATAAAAATGTATGCAGATTAAGTACTTAGATGGAATTGATGAAGTTACGGGCGACCAGAAGGCCAAAAGTGTGACAACCAGTTTTACCAAATGGTATCGTGTTACCCAGTGCATTCGGATAAATAACACTGAATGCTAACCTCCGCAAGGCAAATGACGATGATCACAGCAGCAAGTTTGATATTATTTAGTGCATTCTATGTAAATAATAACAGGTTGATGACGATAGTGCAGCGATATTTGAACTATTTCAGACATTGCATAGACCGAGAACCAATTCGTCAGCCTTGCCATACAGATCGTTATCGGTCAGACGCCGTATCTGTAAAAAGTTACCGACTAATCTATCAAACGGAAGGTCAGTCTGGTCAGAATATTGTTTATTCCTAAAATACTACTAACACTAATTTTAGTTACATACACAAGCATTTTCTCCACGAACAAGATTCACTTATATTATGTTTACAGTTAATAGTTTACCTAAGGACACAATGATGAAACATATATTTTTTTCAATTTTACAGTGTTACATACCTACAACTGAAATGGTTACGCAATTCATCCCCTTGTAGACTATTGGCACGATGAAGGGTCGCTTGGTACGATTGTTGGCGGGTGCTGTTTTTTGAGCTTCTCTCGTTTCCGGAGCTCATCTCGCAGCAACACGAGGTTCTCGTAGTGCTCGGCGGAGGCATCCAGTAGATCCACACACACACGTACCGCGTTCGCTTGGCGACCGCGCTCCACCTCCATCGTTGCATCCGTGGCTTGGCTCACAGTTAGCACCTTTTCAACCATGTCGTCTAACCTGAGTTGAAATTATTTGTAAGTTCTTATAAAACAGAATAGGGAAGCGGGGTCAAATCATATACTAACGACTGGTACACAAACTGAATGATCTGGAAAGTGTTATACTTGGTATTCCTCTAAGGGATGACGCCATTTGGCCAGGTTGAGCAACGGACACCACACAGTGGCGGGGTAAGTAAAAGTAGGCGAGAAACGAGGTGATCGGCGTGCGATTGAGGAGACCTTCATATTTCTAACAGTGAACTGCTATAGGATGGTGGCTTGGGATAGACTGGTGTGGTGAGGCATTACATAAAGCATCAACTACAGTACTTCATTAAATTCAAACTAAAAAGATCTCAGGAGCTTACTTTCGTTTCCGAATTTCAAGATATAGGCAGAAAAACAGAGTGAGCAGCGAGATAATGGCTGCGTTCAACTGCGGCCATGTGAGGTCCTGACTTATGATGTGCAGGCGCGAGATCCGAACCTTAGGAATCACGTCCCACACCGAGAACCCTGGCACCAGAACCGTCAACGGTAGTGCGAATACCACTAGCAGTCCTAATATCACGGTTATATCCCAATCCTTGTCAGCCATCACTGTGTGCCGAAGATATTTTTGAAAAACACTTTATTTTGAACTTACATTTTGAATGACAAACCGAAAATGACCAGACAAATGATTGACAGATATTCCGACATTTACGCAGACTATTAATTAAATTGTAGAAAAAGAACGAGGTAGGTTCTTACCGTTTTAGTGTTCTTAATGAGGGATTTTCTTTTTAGCTCTTCCCTAGTCACTGGATAGATGGCGCTAGGAGTTAGTATGACAATGCAAGGAACGGAACCTAAAAAAACTGATTTTAAAAAAGCGCGAAAAAACTAGGATAGATTCAATGATATATAAACTATAGATACGTTGTCCGCACTCTAAAATGACAACATGAAATGAAGCCAATTGGCCACATCGCGCTTAGTTACGCACCAACCTGTCGCGCGACACTACGTTTGTTTATAATTTAATAAATCCTGTGACGTGACTGAAGATGTATATTTATCTCCCTCTCGCAACAGGCATCCCGCCGTTCGGTGTCATATTTTATTTCTCTTTCTTCACGCTTATAAGTAGTTCTAGTATTTTCGCCGTTTTTAAGCGCCGCGATGTTGGTTCATGACGTGTCTATATATAATACGTCATTGGATAGATTCGGAAGGATAAGCAAATGAAAGTGTCTGTTTTTTTGAATACCTCAAAAAGAAAACCTTTCATTGAGTTGTGGCATTAGCAATATTAGCATGTCTCATGTTGGATGGCCTCCCGACACGGTGGGACGATAACCTGGTGATGGCGCAGAAAGGCTCTGGATGCGAGAAGCACAGGACTAGTCGCCGATATAGATTCGTAGAAGGGCTAGGACACGCTTGGAAGTCTCCTGTAGTGGACGACTTTCAATATGACGATGATGATGAAATGAGTCAGCATTATAATTACGATATTTAGATACCTTTACCTCAGAATTCAAATGCTTAGTACTTATCCTTGACCTCAAAGTCTGTCGATAATAAATTCATGTGAATGATCCATTTTATTCCCGATATTCCGATCACATTATTGATACAAATATCTTATTCACGTTACAACAAAACATCAAAGAAGCGATCGCCATTTGTAAGGTTTAGTGCCTAAAATTCGCGAGGCAGCAAATGGTCCCTTGCGGAACCTGTGTCCGTCATATGGAGCGAGCCGTCGACGCTCGCGCGGCATATCAATTTCGACTAGGTACACACAATAAAATTGGACGGTCTCCGGAGAGGGCTTAAACGATTCGCCGTTTTGTCTCGGGGCCCAGCTGCGTAATGACCGGAGCAGGAAAAAATTGTCAGCAAGAAAACGCGAGGGTAGTCGGGTTTATGTGCACGCGGCAGCTGGCGGCACCGGGCGGCGACGCACTCCTAACTGCCTCTGCTTACCTCGCAAAACCCGCGCCAATTTTATTTATCGAAAATATAAACCGATTTGCGGAGGGCCCTCGTAAATTCTGAACGGCTGATTTATGGCGGTTACCAGGCGCGCTTAAAACAAAGTTGCTTCTTAAAGGACTTCCTTACCTATCTATTGCTTCCCTATACAGACCTGTAATGAAAAACCAGCGTTCCAGATAAATAGATCTCTATTATATTTATGCTGAAACCAACTTTGCTGAAGGATATTGCGGCGCTTGTGTGCGAAAGCCTCATAAGTCATAGCTTCAGACACTTTACTAACATTTACAAATACCTATAGATAATAAATGAAGACTTTGGCTCTAATGAGTATTGGACTAGCTATCCAGCGATAATGCGACATACCTACCCATCTGCGCGGGCTACTACTAAGAAATGTGTATGGAAAAACCTACACAAACCAAACCCTGGGAAGCCCAAGTCCCTTTCTGCAGTCTCGCCTGCGATCAACGTGGCTGTCACAAATCATAACCCATCTTTTTTTTAATACCTTCTAATTTCCCTTGAAAGCCTAAATCGATAAGTCTGGATGCCTATCGCGTGCCTCAAGAAACTTCCTCGAGGAATTTACAAGCTTGGGGCTGACGGGATCGCAAACAAGTCCCGGGGGGCGGTCGAGCGGCAGTGCCCGCCGACTTGCCGTGTCTAAGGAGAAGCGCCACGCGAATCAATTAGGTGATTTGAGGCATTTGAGGGTTGGCTGCGGCCTCGCGTGACGGAACCTCGCTCCAGTCAACACTGATGCTCATGCCTACGATACCGCTTGCGTTTCTGAAAATAATTATATGTAGTGGGCAATTATTGGGAACTTGAGTTGAACTGAATATAATAATGTACAATGGTGTCGATTCTGCTGTGCACAAACTAAACGTAATTTAGGCAATTGCTATCTTTTACTAAAAGGCAGTGCGAGAATAGGACGGCTATAGCTATAAACCCTATAAACTGAGTTAGAGATGTCAAACTAGTTTATCCTTGCGCTTACCGTGTTTTTAGTCGACATGTTTTAACGTGCTCCCTTCATTTGTATCGAAATATTACTTAGTTCCAACTAAATTTGACAGCTCTAAATTACGTCCATCTCTTTCTCGTTTTATTAGAGTAAAAAAGATAGCAATAGCCTAAATTAAGTTTAGTTTGTGCACAACAGAATCGACACCAATATCAACAAACCACCCACTTTAATCAGGATGTACTGAAAATACGTGATAATCCGTAACTCATATATGTAAGCATATTGGACATCAAATTGATGAAAACTGAGTTTGAAGTGGCTTTCGTGAAAGACGTTACACCGTACCCGGGCTGTTAGTCACCGTAAAGTGATATCCACTCTGTGTAATACGCGTAATAAGTACCAATAATTTGTCATTCTCGGTTGTCATCAAAGTTCGGGGTACAACCGAAGCTTGATAGTTACTGGAGATCAAAAAATCAAAATCAAAATCAATCAAAATCAAAGCATTTATTTCAAGTAAGCCAGTTACAGGCACTTTTGAATTGTCGAAACAAAGATGAAAATTAAATGTAGCTACAGTCCCAGTCACAAGACATAAAAACTGTGAAAGTACTGTAGTTGCCCATTCCCTAGCGTAGATCTCTATGGAGAAGAATGGGCAAGAAACTCCATGGACACTCTTTTAAATCAGAATATTGTTACAAAATCTTGGTTACATCATTCACGTTGAGATGGTATATTATGTGAGAACAATGTAGCAAGATGTGCACGGTAAAAGTGTCCACAGCAAAAAAACACAAACAAAAAAAAAAAAAATACAATTCAAAATAATTCATTCAAATAAGCCATGGCAACCAAGAGATGACCAGTCACAACTGACAGCGCCCGTTCACGGACATGACGCATGGATCAGCACCATTCAACTCAACCATTTTGAAGGGAACTAAATGATCCGACACATGCGCCACCATCAGCGAGACAATAGAGTGAGCATGACATACTCCAAACCGCCAGGGCACATTCAAGTCAAAAAAAAGATACGTAATAGCCGTACAGGGTGGTACAGTGGGTTTTTTAAAAGTTAAACGATACCACCAGGTAATAGTGTTGCAACACTAGTTAAAACCACTTCTGACAACAAGAATTTTATTTAATCATTTTATTAGCACCCTACCCCCGCCATGACGCGCACTCGTTTCGCTCGCATATTAAATAACACTCTTTGACTTCTGTCCCCGAAATGCCAGGCCTCCGCCGGCCTCCTTCGTCGGCCTACAGCCCGGTGGCCACGACGTCCAATAAGGATTAAAAATTATTAAATAAAATTGTTGTTGTCAGAAGTGGTTATAACTAGTGTTAGAACACTTACCTACCTGGTGGTATCGTTTAACTTTAAAAACCCACCGTACCACCAGGGGTACGGTGGGGCCGAACCCATATTAAGCAATTTATATTATTCTATTCTATTCTAAAAAGTATATTTCATTCGGTAAGCAGTTGACTGAAACTCGATCTTAGGCGGCATCTCAGAATATAAGGTAGATAGGTACCTACCTACAGTTTGCACTGCCTTTTCAAAAAATAGTATTTAATAAAGTAAGTATTAAAGTAATTGACCGTATGGCACGAGAACATTAGCCAAGTGTTCGATTGAAAGTATGGTTTTATGTACATATGTACCAGTAATGAAGGAACCACTTAACCGCAGTTAGGGGCCCTCACATCAAATAATTGAACCAAATTAATTTACCTTTATGAAGGGCAAATTGTTTTGGTGAATCCCCAATCAATTTACTAAATTGATCAATGTTTTATGACAGAGCGGCATCACGTAAGTACCTATGACAAAAAAGCTTTAAATATAATTATGATAAGATTTTATATAGTTTTTTTGCACCCGAATGCGGCGGTGGAATGTAAAGTTCATAAGTGGGTATATATGAGTGAGTGGCATCACACAATAGTTATTTATGATACTAGTGCGCTAAGTTGGTTTTTACAAACCAATTTCTGCACGTGTGTCATACAATGTTTTTCAACACATTTGCGAGAAAACAGTACAATATGTAATGAAACAAACAGCGACCCCAAAAACCACGAAAACGACTCCCATGAAAAAAAAACCGAAAAGTTTCGTCGGCGACATCTTGGATTTTTATTTTGACCTCATTTTCATTATCGACCTATATGATGAATTTTTAAAAGTCATGGAACAAAAGTTGTTGATTATGATGTTAGTAACATAGTCCTGAGAGGTTGTCGGTGTTTTACAAATAACCCTGTATTGTACCTTGGCTTTTGTCAAGCCTATGCCGTGGTTCTAATGGGGAAGACTAGAAACTGTGGAACTAATGGCGCTAGCATAGCTGGTGCCCAACATCGTCATTGGTTGAAAATGTGGTAATGTCATTTTATATTTCATTGTCAGATTGAGACCAGCTATGGTGGCGCCATCTTAGATTATCTTTGCATGTCTCCCCATTAATGCTAGTCGGCAACTTCAGCAAAGAGTTTTTTCATATTTTTCTTATAGGGCCGTTTTGCAGTAAGGCAAAGAGTTAATAGCAGATTAAGGTTATCCTCCTACCATGTCTTTATATCTAGAGCTGACGACCACGGGCAAACACCACTCTATTGTTAAAAGACTCCAGCTTATTCTGCCATATCTTGCTGGGCCTACCATGATGTTGCTTGCAATTCACATGGGACATTCATTGGGCCGTAAGCAATGCCGTAAATAGGGCGGTGCCACCGTTGCCAAGGCACAGGGCGTAGACTCTGGGGGGCGCAAGAATGGCCAGACCAGGCAGGATTATTATTTTTTCGGTTTGCTCCTGACAAGTTCCCGCTGCGCCCCTAGTGCTCGATTCCAACACATACGTACCATGCCAGTATCATCAAAAACGTCTGTTAAATTGAGAAAAACATCGCGCTTATTTTGTATGCGCGCACGAGCTTATTTGTGTAGTGGTCCAAAAATGAAATCTTAAGCATCAGGGTGGGGAACGCATTTGCACTAGTGAACTTGCGTTTCGAGTTTTAGTGAGTGAGACACAGTGGGTGCTATAATAGGCGAAAGGTCCACTTAAATAGCTCATCTGTTTGTTTGCCCACATCAGTTCTGATCCACCAACACCAAGGTCCTTGTGCTTTATTTTATCACCCTGAATGATAAAGTAGGCCTATACAAGACATTGCTCTAGCTAGGGTACCTATAATATCTAAAACAAGCAAGGGCGCAGTTATAGAAGCTCGCATAGGGCGCAGCAAAGGCTATTTACGGCACTGGCCGTGCGTTTGGCCTAGTGTGTTTAACCCTGACAACAAGTTGATATCCAGAATACCCCGTTCCCGTTCCTATCTCTCGCAAGCCTCGAGCTTGAATCTCAAAAATCATGTCTTTGAGAAGCACACTTACGAGACAATGGTGTCGATTCTGTTGTGCACAAACTAAACTTAATTTAGACTATTGCTATCTTTTTCTCTCTAATAAAACGAGAAAGAGACGGACGTAATTTAGAGCTGTCAAATTTAGTTGGAACTAATATTTCTATACAAATGAAGGGTGCACGTAAAAACATGTCGACTAAAAACACGGTGAAGCGCAAGGCATAAACTAGTTTGACATCTCTAACTTAGTTCATAGCTGTAGCCGTCCTTTTCTTGTACTGCCTTTTAGTAAAAGATAGCAATAGCCTAAATTAAGTTTAGTTTGTGCACAACAGGATCGACACCAATGGCACAAAATACACGTTACGATAAAAGACCGACTCTAATAAGATGGATAGAAAGTTATTTTATAAATAAAAACCACAATCAGAAATATGTATGTATAGTTTTTATTATTTCCTACGATGGCTACAAATGTATAAAATATCAGTCATCTTAAAATTAGCATTATTATAAACAATAATATCATAGAAAACGTCTAGCTCTTAAACCAGCTGATTAGATACACATGATTTAATATTAATTATGTATAAGAAACTAAACAGTTAAAATTCGAGTTATAATCCTCTGCTGATGTAAATTAGACCTAATTGCTAAATACCTTATTAGGCATCTTAGAGCCTTAGCACACAGCATATTTTAAACGCGCAGACGACGAGCGTTTCAGGAACGCGCGTTTCCTGCGCCGTAGATGCCGATTTTTTCGTTTTTATAGTTTCAAGCGCGCGTAAGACGCGATAAAAACGTGCGTGTGAAGCGCGTTCGAAACTCGTTTGAAGCGCGTACAAAGGGTCAAAGCCAGCGTAAGCAGTGTTGTCTCAACCAACGCTATTGTACAACTGACGAGGAGTCTCTGACCAAAATGCGGAAGCTACGAGCGACTACAGCGCGTCTGTATCGCTGTATCTGCGCGTTTCACGATCGCCCCGTGTGCTTAGGTTACAAGATTGCGTTTAAATTTCGTTTGAAGCGCGTATACGCGCGTCATCGGCGCGTCGTCTGCGCGTTTAAAATACGCCGTGTGCTTAGGCTAAGGATAATTGTGGCCTTGACTATTATGTATGCTTATTTTTTATATTGCACAATATACTAAAACTGAAGCCATTCTTCACCTAAATAATATATTCGATCTTGAGTAGATTACCAGATCATGCAGATATATTGAAACGCTAATTATCAAATGGTTATTAATGCTAGAATACGTAATTGACTTTTAAATAATTACAGTGCTAAAGCTATTTCATAGTAGACGCATTAGTCATTTAGTTTTTTTTTTTTCATATATTTTGTGAGTACGACTAGACTTATATCATTTTACATAAAATTAAAGCTTACATTAAAATGTATTAGGTTGTAATATTTGGAGCATTATTATCAGAGCTTTGAGAAAGCTTAGAATTGATTTAAGCTCAAGAATGTTTAAACTTTTGTAAAATTGACCAGCATGCTGTTGGTTTATCAGGGAGATTTTTCATTTCAAGCACCTTTTGATAATAATATGCATAAGTATGTAATGGATATCTCGTCGAGAAGGGTTTACTGACCCATAAAATGGCAAAATTGATTTAAGAAAATTCTAATACTTATAGTATTTAATATACATTGACGAGCTTTTTTCATTTTCTTTCAATACCATTAGAAAATCTTAGTATGGAACTAAAAACAATAAAAACGAGGCACAATCCAATTGTTTCTCTCCTAAAATAATATTTTTTTAGATAAGTATAACAAAACTTGTATTAAAATGTTGAATATTTATAACATAAAATATAATATAAATGATTTAAACAAATAACATAACTTAGAATCTAATGAGATACAAGCCAATACAATGTAGTTTACGTGTACCTACACACTTTTATAATAACAAAAATCTAAAAACTGCTAATATACAAATAAATAAATTCATTTCAGAAATGGCGAACAAGTGGTACAACAAGTTGAGGGCATAGCATTCACTCACTAAGGTAGAGACACCAAAGAAAGTTAATGAACACTAGTTTTTCAGCCATAAAATAAATATTAAAAGAAGAAAGGTATTAATACAAAAAGAACATTAAATACATGACTTCACGAAATCCAGGGAACCAAAGTATCACATAAGAATGTGCCTATTTACACTACAGATAACAGTGTGAAAAGAAAAGCACGGATATAGAAAACAGTTCGCCGTCCCAGAAATAGTAATAACACAGATCCTTTAAAACAATAATAACTAAAGCCCTTACAATACCACTATTAGTAAATAACGCCATCTGTTGAGATGGGGATAAACTACAAACGAATCGAGTCCATTGAGTAGCATGGAGTTAAAACATCAGTTAAGTGGTTCGGAGCATTCCAACGTAGTAATGCATACATGTTCGTGGTATATGCAGCAACTATCAGGGCTATATAAATCCTTCTTATTACATGAAGATATTCTATAGTAGTTGGAAGCCAATTGATTGCTTGATTAGTATAAAGTCCGTACCAAGATAGAATTATACAGGGCGTACAGCGCCATCTCTTTATCACACTGGGTAAATTATGTTTTGACACTTCCATCCAGCGACACTAGAGACGCCACTTGAATATTTCGAATATTCTCAAGTGTAACCAGTAACCAGCCCAAAATTATGAAAATATCCGCAATTTGGTCTAAAAAATGTAGCAACATACATACATTCCAATGGTAGTCATAAACTGATGATGATGCAGAACCACTATAATCTCGTTAGACTGTGGTCAGACTGTCCACAGCTTCCATGAGGCTTGGCACGGAGTCCACTTTCATCCCACGCTTACGTAAGTCGTTCAGCTCTTCGATCAACTTCGTCTTGTCCCTGCCGAGTGTCTCCCTGAAAAAAAGTTTCAAGTTTAGTGACAAGCCGTGTGCCCGATGACGTTTCCCATCGGTAAAACAATGACGAACTTCCATAGGAGAGAGCTTCGTTAGACACCTTTGCTTCCTTATCTTTATCTTTTGCCAAAATTTTAGCTTCAAATTTATGGGTTCAGACTGTATGTTGTCTCTCAGTCAGTAAATTTAAGATTTTGTTACCTTTGTGATTGGTAAGTCTGTAGTAGACGGTTTTCGCAAGAAAGAAAATATGAATTGAGGTTGATAAAGTTCCTAGATTCTCTGTTATTAATTTATGGTAGGTATTTATTATCCAGGTACTTCACAGCGAAGCGAATCAGTAGCGAAGGGTTAATTTTTAGGGTTCCGTACCCAAAGGGTAAAAACGGAACCCTATTACTAAGACTTCGCTGTCTGTCCGTCTGTCTGTCACCAGGCTGTATCTCATGAACCGTGACAGCTAGACAGTTGAAATTTTCACAGATGATGTATTTCTGTTGCCGCTATAACAACAAATACTAAAAACAGAATTAAATCAATATTTAAGGGAGGGGGCTCCCATACAACAAACGTGATTCTTTTGCAGTTTTGTCTAATGTTTTTAAATAATGGTACGGAACCCTTCGTGCGCGAGTCCGACTCGCACTTGGCCGGTTTTTGTAAGAGGTAAGCCTGAGTACATATCTTTAATGTGATTATATTATTTATCTATAGAATACTGACGGTGCCATTTTCAAAGGGAATCCGGTAGGAATCGAGTTGTATGGAAGCTTCGCCACTGTCACACATTAGGATCAATCAAACCCAACCTAATGCAATGCAATGCAATGTATGCAATGTATGTAATTCTATACAAAGAACTCGTTTACGAGATTACGACACTTAGTACCCCCAGTACAAGGAAAGGCACATTATTATCAGCCTTTATGACAAATAAATTAATTATATTAATATTGTAATATCTTAAACAGTTCAATGTATTCTATTGTAGTGTTATCAGTTCATTTGTTTGTTCGCAACTTGTAATCTTCTTATTGTTTTGTGTCATTGTTTACCTTGTCAGCTGACTTGCAGGAGGTCGTAGATAGCTGATAGGTATCACGTACATTAAATATATCGATAAATAAGTCTTGTTTTAGGGATGTAGGTACCTTATTTGGTAGGTACATCCTTCCCAAAAACAAGATGACTTATTACTATTTTCGGCGCAATATCAGAACATTCGGCAAGATCAATGTGATACAAGATTTGAATGTATAGTATATGGAGAAACCCAATACATTTACAGGCACTTTTGAACAAAACAAAAGTATCTATAGATAAGTACAGGCAAGGAACTCCTTGGACAGTCATTGAAATCAAAACAAATAAGTAAGTACTTCGAAAAACGAAATGATCAATAGAATACGTACCATATAGAAATGCATGTATGTATGAGTGGTACGTAAATGAGCAGCAAATCGGAGTCGCTGACAGCTTCGTATCGTTTGAGCGCGAGTTGCGCCCAGCGCTCTACGGGCCCGGCCAGCGTGCCGTCGCTTGCGCCCGCGCACGCCACGATGCGGCACAGCGCACCCAATACCACGCGTGAGCGATCCGTGTACACCTGGAACAGGATAGCATGTTCATTAAGTTCAGTAAAAGAGAAGAGAGTTACAATAGAATTAATACATATTATAGTTATGTAAGGTACTAGTGCGGTAAGTTGGTTTTTACAAACGAGTAGACGAATGTAACGTAGTCACGAGTTTGTAAATACCAATTTCTGCACGTTTCATACAATGTTTTTCAACACATTTGCGAGAAAACAGTACAATATGTAATGAAACAAACAGCGACCCCAAAAACTACGAAAACGACACCCATGAAGAAAAAACCGAAAATATTCATTGGCGCTATCTTGGATTTTAATTTTGACCTCATTTTCGTTATCAGCGACCCCAAAAACCACGAAAACGACACCCATGAAGAAAAAACGGAATATTTTCGTCGGCGCCATCTTGGATTTTCATTTTGACCTCATTCTCATTATCAGCGACCCCAAAAACCACGAAAACGACACCCATGAAGAAAAAACGAAAATTTTCGTCGGCGCTATCTTTGATTTTCATTTTGACTCAATTAAAAAAAAAAACGTAAAGAATACGCACGGTGCTATACAACGGGGTATGCGGTAAAATAGGTACTTAGGTGAGAGTACCTATTTTACCGCACGTTCCGTTGATGGTGCGTAATTTCTAACTTTCGAACAATGTATACAGGCTCTGTAAATGCATTTTTTGAGCAAGTGTGTTGAAAAATACTTTTGTCACAAGCAATAAGGTGCATAACAGCATAGCTATTCACAACGCTTCGATTCGATTCCGATTCGGAAAGTCGTATGTCTATCTTTTTTTGGCATTACGAAAACGAGCGAGATAGACGTACGACTTTCCGAATCGGAATAGATATGCAGGTAACAATAGTATAGCTATATGGTTCCTATACCTTTCGAAAATACAGAATACTTAGATTAAAAAAAAGGAAACAATTGGTTGTATATAAGCAATACTAGGTTCTGCCAGCGGCTTCGCCCGCTCGAAGTTTGATAACTGTCCCATGGGATCTAACGACCTGTATAAAAAGTATCATATGTGTTAATCCAGGTTATAAACTATATGTGTGCAAAATTTCATCCAAATCTATTCAGTAGTTTTTGCGAGAAATACTCACAAACTTTCGCATCACTACATATTACAAAACAAAATCACCCGCGTCTATCTGTCCCTATGTACGCTTAGATGGGTTATTGTACATTCGTCACAAAGTTAATTCGTCACATTTTTGTAAACTCCATACATTGAAAGTATATTCGTCACATGCATAAAAACTATGTGTAAATTCGTCACAAGTCTTCATAGGTACATAATTTACTGGTAGCAAACAAAGTTATTGGTTTTTAGCGCTCGTAATGAAAATGATTTGTAAAATCTTTCTTTTCTCCTGCGCTCCTGCACATGCTATCACACGCTCGCTCGCTCGCTGTATCTATCTTTTTCTAGCCATACTGCAGCAGCGGAGTAAGGCGGAAAGGCAGCCACTGCCATTCTTTTCGAGGAACCTCAGCCTTTCGCAGAGGAAATACAGCCCGTACGATCGAGAGCTGTTGGCAATATACGAGGCAATCATGTTCTTCCGTTTCATTCCGCAAAATTCGAAAAATCTGTTTTTTCGGCCGTTTATCATAGATAAACGTTAGTAGTGGATTGTATTCGTTGGAAGTAAAACAGAAAAAAAAAGTTTTGGAGTATACTGTTTGAAAACGATTTTTATGAAGTAAATACTGTTTCAAAGCCTGTACTATTACTACTAGCGATAGACTTGACTGGGGGAGGTTCGGAGAGGTTAGTAATGGAAGATTTTTTTATAGTATTTAAAAGAAAATATTCGAGTTGAGTCAAACTTATTTTGGAGCGATATTTACTGGATAAAGTACAGTCCAGTAAAGTAGTAATACTGTTTGAAGATGGATACGATTACTACAAACGTTAGAATATTGACTGAGGCGGGTTCGTAGAGGTTAGTAGTGGAAAAAATTTTGATAGTTAAGTAGTAAAGATACAAGCCGATTAGAAGCTGAAGGCAAATCAACATATTGCAATAAATATATATTTCATTGTAAGTAAAACTGTGATTTTTTTTTGTAGACGTAAATTAACATTAAAAAAAACGTGATTATTGTATAACTGTGATTTAATCATCTCTCTTTTTTTTTTTTTTACCAGCTGTTTATTTTTTATTTTACAAATTACTTAAACATTTATTTGAATTCAGCCGCCAGTCTCTTGGGGACATTACCAGTTGACAGTGTTGAGGAGTTTTTTGACGCCATTTTTTAAGTTTTTAGTTTAAGTTAGTTAGTTTAGTTTATTTTAATAGATTTGTAAATTGTAAGTAATGTCCATACTTACTGAATACAAATAAATTTTTAAGTAATTTGTAAAATAAAAAATATTGTTTTTCTTATAATTATAATGTTGTAAGCAAATCAGCCACTTGCAATACATGTTTATTTAGGATTAGGCGTATCACGCTGTCCTTGACAACGCGGTCTTAAAATAGAACAAAACTAGACAATATTACCGTATATTTTAGCTGTAAGTAGAACTGTGATTTATATGTGAATTTCTGTGATTATTGAAAATAATTAAATAACGTTATAATCTACTTATTGTTTGATTTTTCTGCTATCTGTACGGAAATAAACAATATGGCGGATTTTCCTTCATGAAAATAGAGTTGTGGCGAGTTTACACATACTTTTTTTCGTGGCGAATTAACTTTGTGACGAATGTACAATAACCCGCTTAGATCTTTATCTTTAGATCTTTAGAAAACTACGTAACGGATTTTGATCCGGTTTTTTAAAGGGTAGATCGATTCAAGAGGATGGTTTTAATATATAATTTGCGGGCAGGCGAAGCCGCGGGCTAGTTCTCAATCAGCTAGTTTATAAATATTAGTAGGATCAGCAATTGGTTTATTGGAATTTATTGTATGAGCTCAAACAACTTATAGTAATAAAACAACAGTTTCATAATAATATTCCAGTGACATTTACCGGCAAAATGTCAAATGGCAAACAGTCTCTGATTACGTAAATATATGTGTTGACGTATTTGGTACTGCTCTCATTTATCTACTGTTCAAGGGTTATCTTACCGTTTATGCCACACCCTTAATGTTACACTTATTATTGCATTAGGCCATTCCACCCAGCTAGCCTATCACGACAAGTTATTATGATTGGCCTCTAAAATAAGCCGATGACATTTCATTGAAAACTCACTTGTGTTTCTCAAACGGAAAATATTAACCATTTTTTCCCCAATATTATGAGTCTCAAGGATGAGTAATAAGTAAATCTATAAATAGAAATAAAGATATAAAGTAGAATGTCAAATCCAACAAAAAAATAATTAAAACACAGATTAATGTTTTAAATATTATGTTAAGTATAGAACACATTTAGCAAGTTATGGGGTGCATAACTACACATGGTGTAGGGCCGTTGTTGTACAAACTGTTACCACATAATATTCAGAACATAATTCTGAACGGGGGTTCAGAATTATATGCTGAATATGATGTGTTGAGACCCAACTGAGAAAATTTTTATTTGGTTTTCTACAAAATAATGTGCAATACTTACACTGGTACCTACACAGTCAAAATGTATGGAAGAGCAATATGTTTTTTTATAAGTATCATCATCTGCCTAGCCTTTTCCAGTCTAACCGGATGCAGCTGAATACCAGTATTTTACATGGAGCGATTGCCTATCTGACCTCCACAACCAAATTAGTACTGGGTAATACGATACCTCTGTGTAAGACTGGTTGTCAGACTGTTGTTCTTGGGCCACTGACAACCTGTACCGACTGTCAAAGATATCCAAATGACAGCCGGGACCAACTGCTTAACATGCTTTCCGAGGAGCGGAGGAAACTCGGTATGTAATGGGTGGTCACCCATCCACAGACCAACCTAGGCCAGCACAATTAACCTAAAGATCGACCCAAGCGGCTATTATTGTTTAGCCATGAGCACCTCATTTTTTTTTAAGTAACTGACAATTAAAAAAAGTCTTGGGAAGTCTAAAATTATGTGCTGAATCTGTGGTATCAGTTTGCGAATTGATCGAAATGAATTGAATCCCCTACATCCTGTATTTAAAAAGTATGTTATTTTACTAACCTTGTTTAATAATTTGAAACTTGTTTCCAAAACTGAGAGTGCTTGATCGAATTTGCCCTCATTAATCAGTTGTTTTGCTTCATTTAGCTCAATATCCTGGAAGAATGTGATAGCAGCCGGGGAGTCCCGCAGCCGTGAGTCACCCGCTATCAAGTCTAGTAATGACTCAAATGCAGTGCATCGTGTGGAAATCAAGTTTGGATCAAAGTTACCCATGACTATCTGAAATGAGTTGAATCAAGAAATAAAGACCAGATTTAAAAATCACAATAAGTGTTTTAATACTGCCACTGTAAGCAAAAGAGATGCATTTGAGGAAAAGAAGTATAAACTTTACAACACAAAAAGTGCATGCAGTAAGGCAAATTATTAAAAAAAAACTGATTAGGTACCCCTTTTGCTTTTATAGTGACAGATTAAATTTTAAATTTAATTATAATTTGATTAAAGTTTAAATACCACTCTTGCAAGTCACATGACTTGCAAGAGTGGTATTTAAACTTCACAAAACTCTTCAAACTATTAGTAATTTACATAAATTACACAATGACAATGACATCACAAAGAAGCTTGGAGAACAAAGTTGCTAATTGAATTGACCTATCTTAGATCCTGCTTAGCAATAGAACAACTATGTGTTTCAAGTGCAGTCAACAAAAATAACAAAACAAGTAGACCACACAATACGCCTACTAGATCATATTTAAAGAAATGACTCATTTTATTAAAAAGGAACTAAAAATGAACACTTGTTTACCTTTCTAGGAAACGATAAGCTGTTTAGCAGTGCCGGGTTTTCCTTTCTTAATCCGTGGTACAGATCTAGGAAGTGGGTGTATCGCCTCTCAACATTTGCTGGGTCTGGATCTAACACCCTGGATTCTGTAGCTTGACTTGCTTGTACCATGTAAGCCACGAATTTCTTTTCATTCTCAAAACCTTCCACAGTTCTGGAAGACACTATTTGAAATTTTAGCATGTTTGGTTTTAATTTAAACTTTCTTTGTTTACAACTCTTTGTAACAAGTTTGTTTGGGTGGTTTTACGAATTTAATGACGAACTATGACATTTTGACAAATAACAAATTGACAAGATTCAACAATATTTGTCTGCAGCAGTGTTGCCAGCTTTATTTTTTAGAAGATCGTACAATGGACTAGAAAAGATCCTAATTTACCAACATTTTAAGGAAAAAAACCGGCCAAGTGCGAGTCGGACTCGCACACGAAGGGTTCCGTACCATTGACTATATTTAGTATTTGTTGTTATAGCGGCAACAGAAATACATCATCTGTGAAAATTTCAACTGTCTAGCTGTCACGGTTCATGAGATACAGCCTGGTGACAGACAGACGGACAGACAGCGAAGTCTTAGTAATAGGGTTCCGTTTTTACCCTTTGGGTACGGAACCCTAAAAATAGTACGTAATTAAATTTCAACAAAACAACGTAAATAATTTAAAACGGAATGTTACTTAGGTATAACTCAGATGAAACCGTGAACCTAATGTTGATCCTAATGGCGCAGCGATAGTGAGGCTGCCTTACGTTCTTAGGGTCCCGGGTTCGAAGCCCGGTCGGAGCAAATGTTTGTGTGATGTTTGTTTCCGACTTTCCGAGTCATGGATGTTTATATGTATAAAAAGTATGCATTTACAAACAAAAAGTATCTATGTAGTATAACAACTATCTAGTGTTCACGACACAAGCCTCGTTGCTTAGTGTGGCACTAGATGGCGCTGTGTGTAATGTCCAGCAATATTTATTTATATTTAATGTAATTTCTATAGATACTTACAGATTTAAAATCTCGCATGCTAACAATTCTCAATTTCAGTTGATTGAAATAGTACCTTTTGCGTTTATGTATGTAAAATTTGACAGTTTCAGTTGCCTAAAGCAATAACATTAACACATTGCTAGTAGTTGAATCTGTCAAATAAAAAATGAATCTAATTGGTCATCTATTTTAACTTCGATAAGATGATGGGTGATTTGAAAAGACCGTATTTTCGTACGATTTCGATTTATCGATCGTACATCGTACAAGAGCCAAAAAGGTCGTATAAATACGATTTAAATCGTTCTGTTGGCAACACTGGTCTGCAGCTAGCCAGCTAGCTGTAGACCAGTGTAAATGTCAAGGAGGATAAGGATGTTAAGAAAATAATAGTTTTTTATTTAAGTCGATTATTTTATTCTTCAATCAATTTTAAAAATCAACTTTTACAATAATTTTAATCGATTTTTAATAAATCGATTATCTATACAGTACGCGTTTAAATCGATTTTCACAAACAGCGCTTTAATAACAGTCAAATGTAAAATAGGACTGTACATTTGTGACAATAATTATTTTGGTTTTTGCTGAATACTGGTATTCAGCTGCATCCGGTAAAACTGGAAGCCGACCCCAACACAGTTGGGAAAAGGCTAGGCAGATGATGAATTATTTTGGTTTTTTTTATGTTTAAACTTAGAGATTAACGAAGGTTTGTTTTAAATTTTAGTTTTTGAGACCTCAACGTAGTCGTTTTGTTTTTTAATAATTGTTTTAGGTATTTTAAAACTAGTCAAATGTAAAGTAGTACATCTATGGTATTTTTTTTTTAATTGATTCATCCTTTTGTTGGGATGCTCATCATTTCATTTTTATTATACACCTCTTAACGAAGCCGAAAGGCACTTGTTCTCCTCATCATTGCGATCATTTTTATGATCTACACCATACCTGGGAACCTTCTAGTTACCGGAGATATTGGGGGTCAAAGTTCCAACTTTTTGACAAGTATTTTTTTAACCTGTATGTCCCCAGCCATACCCGATCGGGTGCGGTGCATTGTTATTTTAATTGGTCTGTAATTGTGGGTATCGAAGAGACAAGTTTTGAATGTAAGATTTTTACTTTAAACACCTCCACGACCCCCGTACTATTCAATCCATCCTTCAGCACAATGTTTTGAGTGCGTTACATTGAGTTCTACCACAAAACGTGATTTTTCACCCCAAAAAAAATGTCATTA
The DNA here is from genome assembly GCA_905147715.2 of Xestia xanthographa. NCBI lineage: Eukaryota > Metazoa > Arthropoda > Insecta > Lepidoptera > Noctuidae > Xestia > Xestia xanthographa. The sequence goes on from LR990655.1 coordinate 11,061,918, forward strand.
GCAATAATTTTTGCGTAAACTTACTTAGTTTGATGTACAGAATGCTTGGTTGACGGCTTCGTGATGAGGTATTTTACACCCTGTATCAAAAACGTTTAATGGTACTAAAAATTGTATCAATTTGGTTTCCATAATCCTAACATTGAAAGATTAAAGAAACATTCGCTTTGGTTTTTAGTTTTGAATTGGTTAATTTTTACTCGTATCATTTATTTGATTTTTAATCTGATAAATTGTTAATATGAAGCTCTTAGGTTTATTATTGGAACATGAAAAGCATGTAGATTTTTAAATAATAAAAATAAAATCGACTTTTTAGCAGAAATCGATTATGAATTTTTATTAAAATTGATTTTTGTCATATCGATTTATCTATACTAATATTATAAAGCTGAAGAGTTTGTTTGTTTGTTTGTTTGAACGCGCTAATCTCAGGGACTACTGGTTGGAATTGGAAAATTCTTTTAGTGTTGGATAGTCCATTTCTTGAGGAAGGCTATAGGCTATAGTTGGTGCCAGTTAACATCGGAATAGAGGTCATTGCTCCGACTTTCATCCCGATATCTAAATATTAGCGATACTGTCGCTCCATCCGTACAAACCTGTCGCAAAACTGATATCGCTTGAGTCTCATAATACATCCACAGTGTCCCACATACATATCACAGTGCACAACACAAAAAAAAAGAGAAATCGAGCAAACGTACCCTACGAAATTAATTGATTTAAATACTTTATTTTCGTTTTTAACACTATTTTAACTTACTGAGACAATTTTAATAAAGTAAATATATTATTATACATCTTAAAATTAGGATCTGAGACTTATGCGCGAAAGACATTTGCGCAAAGAACACTCGTTGCGCGCACCCACTTGCGCGAAAAGACATGCGCACATGGACTTTTGCGCGAACGAACTTTTGCGCGAATGGACTTATGCGCGAAAGGAATCTTGCGCGAATGGACACTTGCACGATTGGACTCTTGCGCGACTTAATGGCCACTGAGGTTTACTCTGTAGAGTAAACATAACATCACGCCTATCACACGTTGCGGAGCGAGAAACGCTAGCGTCGGCAGTTTTAAGTCGGCGAGCTCAACTGCGTCACCCGCTGCTATCGCACGTGTTGCAACGCGCGCCGCCGAAGTTGCTGACTCGGTGCCGGTCGAGGCAGTGACGTGTGTAGGTACGTCGACCCCTAAACGTGCCTATGCTGCTATTGTCGCCACGCACAAGAAGGGGGGAAATAAGAGCTGCTGCGAACCTGCCAACAGGGATTCGAAACAGCATGGCCCAGCAACGGCCACGTGTGACGAGGATGGCTTCGTGAAGGTGGAGAGGAAGAAGAGGAAGAAGCCTCCTAGTCGGAACCAGTGCGGAACCGCGCTACCAACGACGCAGCTCATGTGTCCCGGCTACATCACACCACGAAGGTTGAGGAGATCGTGGAGTATGTCCGAGCGAAGACCAGCTGGACCTTGAGGGTCGAGAAGTTAGAGTCGAGCCACAACACGAATTTTAAGTCGTTCGTGATGCGAGTTCCGACTCATCATATTGAGACCTTCCTCAAGGAAGAGTTTTGGCCGAAGGGTGTCATGTATCGGCGATTCCGCGGAAGGCTACGCGACACCACGCAGCGCAACATGACGCCGTCTCTTCGTGTTCAATAGTTTAATTCTCTTGGTTCTGCAATATGTATTAGTTTATTATTGTTGTTAATTATTATTTTGTGTATTTTATCTATGGGCCTTAGTCGCCTGACAATAAAATGATTATTATTATTATTATTACTTGAAGGTGTTTTTTTTTGGTTTTTCAGTCATGAGTGTCGTTTTCATGGTTTTCGGGGTCGTTGATAATGAAAATGAAAATGATTTGTTGAAATCAGATTTAACCAAAGGCACGGTAAATCATTGAATCCATTTCACTATTCGTCATTCAAAAGTACCTTTGAATGACCTAATTGAAATAAATAATTATTGACCTCATTTTCTTTATCCTTTAACCACGAAAACGACGGCCATAACGGAAAAACCGAATTTTTTTCTCGGCACCATCTTGGTTTTTAATTTTAACCTCATTTCGTTATCAACGACCCTGAAAATCATGAAAACGACACCCATGATTAAAAACCCAAAAATTTTCCTCGGCGTCATTTAGGATTTTCGTTTGGACCTCATTTTCATATTCAGGGACCCCTAAAACCATGAAAACGACACCCATGACGGAAATACCAAAAAAATCTTGGACGCCATCTTGGATTTTCATTTTGAGTTCATTTTCGTAATCAACGACCCCGAAAACCATCAAAACGACATCCATGACGGAAAAACCAAAAAAATCTTGGACGCCATCTTGGATTTTCATTTTGAGCTCATTTTCGTAATCAATGACCCCGAAAACCATGAAAACGACATCCATGACGGAAAAACCAAAAAAATCTTGGACGCCATCTTGGATTTTCATTTTAAGCTCATTTTCGTAATCAACGACCCTGAAAACCATGAAAACGACATCCATGACGGAAAAACCAAAAAAATCTTGGACGCCATGTTGGATTTTCATTTTGAGCTCATTTTCGTAATCAACGACCCCGAAAACCATGAAAACGACATCCATGACGGAAAAACCAAAAAAATCTTGGACGCCATCTTGGATTTTCATTTTGAGCTCATTTTCGTAATCAACGACCCCGAAAACCATGAAAACGACATCCATGACGGATAAACCAAAAAAATCTTGGACGCCATCTTGGATTTTCATTTTGAGCTCATTTTCGTAATCAATGACCCCGAAAACCATGAAAACGACATCCATGACGGAAAAACCAAAGAAATCTTGGACGCCATCTTGGATTTTCATTTTGAGCTCATTTTCGTAATCAACGACCCTGAAAACCATGAAAACGACATCCATGACGGAAAAACCAAAGAAATCTTGGACGCCATCTTGGATTTTCATTTTGAGCTCATTTTCGTAATCAACGACCCCGAAAACCATGAAAACGACACCCATGACGGAAAAACCATAAGTACCTATCTAAATATAATTATGACATCACAAAAACTATCTCATCACAAAAAATTATAATTCTGATCTTATGCCGTTTTCGTTTTACGAGGTCATCGCGTCAGGTGTGCAGCACATTAAGGTCACGGTGCGGGGGCATTTATGTCACACGTAAATGTATAAGCATAAAATTAGTTTTGTAGCAAAAAATAATAATAAATTCGAATTGGAACAACACAAGATTCTCAACCCCTGTATGTCTAGCCGACTGGTATTATGATACTAAAGCGATGTAGCAAAGTATCGCTTATTGGTCGATTTAGGTAACTAGTAAGTGTCGTTATCGCTTTATGATAAAAAACTTGGTAGGTAGGTGTTAATGACCTCTATTCCTTTGTTAACTGGCACCAACTATATATAACATCACGCTACAACCAACAGGTGCTGAGCAGCGAGGGTGAAACCGTGGGGAACAGCTATAAGCTATATTATGTGACGCAGACGAAGTTGCGCGGGTCAGCTAGTATTGAATAAAGAAAAATCTTTATTTAATCGAATATTTTCCATTTATCTCACATCCCTAATCTGACATCCCTAATGTCAAGTTCAATGTGACATTTAAGCTTTGACGATGACAGTAATGCCATTTTTGACAGCTGTCGTCAGTCCTGCACAGATATTCACAAGAAATCGGAGGGATTATGACATTACGATTGATATTCTAATTTTCTAATCGAACGACTGGCAAACAGGTCGCAAAATGAACACTTGTGTAGAAAATGTGGTGAATAAATTATTTATAGTGAGTATTTCTATAAGTTTTACTGAATGTCCGTCGAGAAACTATTACTATAGATAACAAAAACAATAACCTTTAGTGGTGTGGTTGTAGTATGATTGTTGTAGTCAAAGAGATTTAAAAAGACTAGCTAGTAAATAGGTACATTTGAATGTCTTTGGTTGTAGTACAGTTCAAACATGACTGCTCGGAAGTTTGCTGCTAGTGACGGTCTGCGCAGGTATAACGGTTCAAACTTTATGGTAGCTTCATCCATGATGATTAACCATATCCAAGCCAACTGTGTTGCAGCATAATAGCCAATAACTGACTACTGTCTGTAACAGCAACTACTGTCACCATACTTTTCGTTTTGCGATGTTTTTTCTTTATACGTAAATATACCGGAGTACTTTTTTTATCAATTTCCAAAAAAATGGGTACCTATATTTAATAATGAACGGAGTAGAAGCATACGGCATACCTAGTTCTTTTTTTCTTTTTTCCACAGCTTAGAAAAAAAATGATCCATCATCAAAAAACGCTACAAATTTCGCTGTTCGCGTCCGCAGGCTTGACCATCTTAGCCACCAACATAACCACCCCGCACGTGCCCCCTGGGTGTTGCTAAATAAACAGCAACGCCGAGTCACAGGCGACGGTCAAGTAATCTGTTCCTGGGCTGCCACTAGCCTAGAGGAACTAAATCCCCTATAAAAGTGTGGTCATGATGCCTTGAGAAAGCATTATGTATATACTCCCAACCCCTTTTAATATGAAAATGTCTGATAACGAAAATGCGATGTCATGCGATCCGGCCAACCCCCGGCGCTCGCAGGTACCCGGGCCTGTGAGTGTGAAATTTGTTACCGAAGACCGCTCAGGGGTGGGCGACCAGGCCCCTGCGTTGGGCCCTGATACAGAGATGGAAACTACACCAATTTGTCCTCCAAAATGGCAAAGAGTTCCTGTCAGCAGAAATCCCAAGAGAAAAAAAAATCAAACAGTCCCGAAACAGTAAAAACATCAAACAGCTTCGATGGTCTGTCAATTGACCTTACCGGAACTATAATTATTTACCGAAAGATAAACAACCCCCTAAACCGCCACCAATAGTAGTACACCAATAGTAGTACCTAATTACTTTAAAATGAAAAGAGGCGGTACCAGTAACTACCCTAGTTCCATGACAGATGGTATAAACACCTCTGATAATATAAATAATATATATATGTAACTATTTCGCGTCCCATTTCTCTAAGGTGTATACTAGTGATAGGAATGGTATGCATGCGATCGCATGCGACACGGATAGCTGCATAAGCAATACCATGTTAGGCCATATAACTATATCACGAGATCAGATCCGCAAAGAACTAAAAAAACTAGACGTCTACAAAGGAGCTGGCCCTGATAATGTACCATGAGCTCGGACGAAATCTGCTCATTTTTAAAACAAAATCCCTTGCACACGATCTCCACTGTTTACCACCCTTAACGAATCATCGACACGAAGAAGAAGAATTATTGGTCTTATTTTTTTTGTTTTTTATAAAGTATATATATATTTGCTTTGCTTTTATGTAAAGTGAGTGAGTAGTAAGTGGTAAGTGATTAAGTATTATATTTAATCATTCTGTGCTTCGGGGTACTTTTCGAACCATCTGGAAGGAGACCAAAATTATGCCTATTTACAAAGCCGGGGATCAGGCCGATGTGTGCAACTACAGGCCCATCGCTATTCTTTCCATACTCGCAAAGGTATTTGAAGCCCTCATAAGCCCTGTGCTAGCTAGGCATTTATCACAGCTAATAATAGACAGCCAATATGGTTTTATGAAGGGGAAATCGACAGCTACCAATCTGGTGACCTATGTTGAGAGCATTGTTGAGGCGGTTGATGCCCGTGTCCAGGTTGACGCAGTCTATGCCGACTTCAGCAAGGCTTTTGACACAGTAAACCATGACATACTCGTCAAAAAGCTTAAAATGTATGGCGTTTCGGACCCACTCTTAAGTTGGTTTCAATCATATTTGTCTGGTCGGATGCTCAAGGTTGTAGTTAGTGGCTGCTCTTCTGATTCGTACATTGCAACGTCGGGAATCCCTCAGGGATCTCATTTAGGTCCGCCTATGTTCACTCTTTTCATAAACGACATACATAAATGCTTCCCGAACTCAAACATATTCTTATTCGCTGATGACCTCAAAGCCTTTAAGTCAATAAGGAATCCTGCGGACTCGGTACTATTCCAAAGTTACTTGGATCGGCTGACTAAGTGGTGTGAGCACAACAAAATGTCTCTGAACGTGAAAAAATGCCATCATACCAAATTCACAAAAAATAAAAATATAATGCAGTCAGTTTACAAATTGAATGGTGAGCGGCTTGAGGAAGTTGAAACAATACGTGACCTAGGTGTTCAGTTCGTTATAAAGTTAAGTTTTGTTGAACATATTGACAAAATTATATTAAAATCGTCTAAGATGCTTGGCTTCGTTATGAGAGAGTGCAAAAATTTCAAAAAACCCAGCATTAAAAAAAATATGTATAATTCGTTGGTCAGAAGCCACCTCGAGTATTGCAGTGTGGTCTGGTCACACAAGGTCCACATCAAGCGCATTGAACGGCTGCAAAAACGGTTCTTGTGGCATCTTACCTATTCGAATAATATGGGAAAAAAGCTCAACTCGTACCAAGAGCGACTGGAGTATTTTGGGATGGTATCGCTGGAGAAACGCATAATGATGCTGGATTTAGTTTTCCTGAAGAAGCTAGTAACGGGCTCTTTGAACTGTCCCGATTTGCTCAGCAGGGTCTTATTCCATGTGCCACGTAATCTGCCAAGAAGTTCTAATAGGAGACTTTTCTGTATACCAAGATGTCACACCAACTTGAGGCAATTCTGCCCACCATCAAGGATGTATGCTGCATACAAAGAGCACGAAGGGGACATTGATCTATTTAACTCTTCGTTACGTGCTCTAAAAAAGGTCGCCCTTGCCATTTATTGGATCTAACCTCTAATCTCTACTCTAGTCAAATATTTACCTAATCTTATACAACATTTTTTTTTTATCTATAATAAAATAATTTAATCAATTATAATTTAATATAATTTAGTCTAATTTAATAAATTCTATTTTAATTTATTCTAATTTAATATATTCCAATTTAATTTAATCTATGTTATTTATTTTAATTTAAGTAATTAAGTGTAATCTGCATATTTTTCCAAAATATTCTTGTGTCAATAAAATTAATGATTTAATTGTATATTTTTCTGCGCATAATGTAGTGCATGCTGTGCTTTTCTGTAAGTGATGAGGCGCTTAGACTTTAGTTTGAATTGTACAAATTATAATGTAACAGTGTACTCATTGTTGAGAAGCCTTATAATAAATAAATAAATAAATAGTCCTATATGGTATAGAAGACTGAACTAATTGAAACAGTTGTTGACAAGAACCAGTTCACTTTTAAAATTGTCAACCGAAGCCAGTTAAGAGTAAGTTACTTAGAGAATGAAAGCTAGAAACAAATTATAAAAGTAGTAAGAGAAAACGGGTTGATCGGTCACACTTATAATCAGAAAGACCAGAGGTGCTTCAGAGTGGTAATATGAAACCTGCATCCAACAACACCAATATCTGCAATCAAAGCAGACATTGAAGCTTCAGGAAATACAATCACAGGAGAAATCATCAATAAGAAACCAACATCCACATTTTTTGTTAATCTTGCACCTATACCAAATAATAGAGGAGTGAAAGAACTGAAATACATGTATCATCAGTCTGTCATCATTGAGCATCCGAAAAAGCAAAAATCGATAGTACAATGCCAAAGATGCCAACAATATGGGCACTCGAAAAAATATAGTATGCACCCATATCGTTGCGTAAAATGAGGACACTTACATAAAACATCGGATTGCCCAAAACGTGACCGCACAACACCCGCCCAGTGCGCACTATGCAATGGTTCACACCCGGCGAATTACAAAGGATGTGAAGTATACAGAGAAATCCTGCTAAGACGTTCAAAGCGGCAAGAAACTTTCAAACAATAATCTCTCCAAATGAAAAAACAATGGATATACCTGTGCCAAACTTAGCTGTCAAGAGAGTTGAAAATCATGAAAACACAACGAAAAGGCAAATATACCCTGTACTCTGACGCCACGCGAAACAAAAAAGACTCAGCTCAGGAAAAAACCGGCCAAGTGTGAGTCGGACTCGCACACGAAGGGTTCCGTACCATTGACTATATTTAGTATTTGTTGTTATAGCGGCAACAGAAATACATCATCTGTGAAAATTTCAACTGTCTAGCTGTCACGGTTCATAAGATACAGCCTGGTGACAGACAGACGGACAGACAGCGAAGTCTTAGTAATAGGGTTCTGTTTTTACCCTTTGGGTATGGAACCCTAAAAACAGTTACGACAGTTCGTCGGATCACACGCCAGTTCTACTTACTCTATGTACAAAGATTATAGAACACGAAAGTCCAGACAGGCTGTACAACAAAGAAACAGATTGTAACTCTTTCAAAGAATACATTGACGAAACATCAAGCTAAAAGTTGCTCATAAGACGCCTGAGGATATTGAAATCGCAACCAAATACATCACGAACCTCATTCAGAATGCCTGCTGGAGGAGTACCCCTTTACTAGTTCTAAAGAGGCGGATAAATAACTACCCTCTTGAAATAAAAAAAACAGTCTTAGAAAGACGGAGGCTACGCCGTGTCTGGCAACTGAGTAGACTTGCATCAGACAAAACAAATTTTAACAGTCAAGGGTCACGTCTAAGAGAAATGCTAGAGACTTGGCACAATAAGACTCTTGAGGCTCAACTGGAAACGCTTACACCCACTGCAGCCAATGATTACTCACTGTGGAACTTCACGAAGTCATATGACAAACCACAGCTGGCAAAACCTCCACTGAAAAACAACAACGGCTGGGCCCGCACATCGCAGGAAAAAGCAAAACTATTCGCAGAACATTTAGCCAATGTATTTAGCCCGATTCCAGCGACATAGAGTTCGAGGAAGAGGTTGAATCAATCCTCACCCAGCCTATCGACCGCCTAGCCTGTCGTTCCCACCTGCACCGGCCACTGTACGAGAAGTTCGGAGGACTATTAATGACCTCAAAGATAAGACCAGAATTCAACAGATGGATGATGATGATGGATTCATTACAAAATAAATTTTAAGAGAACTTCCAAGAAAGGCGCTGGTTATCCTGACTATGTTGTATAATGGCATACTACATACATAAATCCTTATGATACATAAGGTAGGGAAGACACCAAACCAGACCACTTCGGCCCATCAGCCTTTTACCCATCTTGTCAAAAGTCTGTGAAAAACTGATCCTTCAACGAATTATGCCTCTATTAGAAAATAATAATGCCTTCTCGAACCACCAATTTGGATTCAGGCAGCAGCATTCTACTGTCGAACAAATACATAGAATGGTCGAGAAAATCAGAAAATCTCTGGAGGAAAAGGAGTACTGTGCGTCTGCATTTTTGGACATTCAGCAAGCATTTTACAGGCTCTGGTATGAGGGCCTTCTCTGTAAGATAAGAACAAGTTTTCCACACAGCTACTACATCCTGCTGAAATCCTATCTCACAGACAGAATCTTCCAAGTGATAGAATCTGAATCAACCTCCAAATTCTATACCATAAGGGCAGGCGTGCCTCAGGGTTCGGTGTTGGGACCAATTTTGTATACTTTGTACCCCTACCACAGGTAGATGGAGTCATGACTGCTACATATGCCGACGACACAGCCATTATGGCAAGTAACAAGCAGCCAGAGCTGGCCACAGAGCAACTACAACAAGGCCTCGATGCTATTACAAGTGGCTCCAAAAGTGGAGGATCAAAGCCAGCGCAACAAAGTCAGTGCAGGTCACGTTCACACTTCGGAGAAAAAACTGCACTCATGTATCCCTTGAAAACTTCACATTACCGCACAAAGACAGTGTAAGGTACCTGGGCATGCACCTGGATCGCCGTTTGACCTGGAACCAGCATATCAAAAACAAGGGGGGAGAACTCCACATACGGCACAGAAACCTCTACTGGATGCTGGGTTGCAATAGCAAGTTATCGATAGATAACAAACTCCTGATATACAAGTCTATATTAAAACCAACTTGGACATATGGCATTCAGCTCTGGGGCAGTTCAAGTAATTCAAACATCGCAATATTGCAAAGAATGCAGAACGCAATATTAAGAACAATAGCGCAAGTTCCGTGGTTCACTACCAACTCCAAAATTCACGCAAACCTAAATATGACCACTGTAAAAGAGGAAATACAGGCCTCGACAGAAAAATATCAAAAGCGGCTGGAAAATCACCCGAACGTACTTACTTGTGGCGAGTCCTATGAAGCGCAGCTATCAAAAACGTTTTAAGAGAAAAGACATACTGTAGTGGAAAGAAAACCCTTGCGTAAATACTACGAGTAGCTCTCCCCGCTGGGGGAAGCACTTGACCTGACAAAACCTCACAAAGTATCTGCTTATAGTATACTACTGATTGCAGATAAGCACAGAAGATAAAAAAAAGATATTAGAACAAAGAAAGAGAAATATTGAAAAAAAAAAAAAAAAAAACCAATTTCAAATCATACAATCTACGTAGTACGCGTATGTTTAGATTTTTTTTTTTTTTTGTAAGGAATAAGAGCAGCGGTGGCCCAGTGGTGGCTGCCCCAACTTACGAACAGTAAGTCGTGGGTTTGAACCCAGGCAGGCGCATTACTTTGAGTAATTTATTTCATCACCGCTGCTCTCAAAACGGTGAAGGAACATCGTGAGGAAACCGGCATGTCCTAGAAGTAGAACCAAAAATTCGAAGACATGTGACATCTACCAATCCGCACTGGACCCGCGTGGTGGATTATAGCCCATTCCCTCTCATAGAGAGGAGGCCTGTGTCCCAGCAGTGGGAACATTAAAAGGCTGATGATGATTCGCCACAATTTACAGCAAGCCAGCTGGTCTCGCACAGAGCGCTGGGTTACAATTTCGTGAGTTCGAATTCAGCATAAGGATTTTCTTATTGTGAATGTTAAATTAGCTCGCGAAATTACGTGGGTAATTGTGTCTGCAGTAGGAAAACCTGTATCGCAGATCACCAGGGTCCCACCACACGGTATTTAGATTATTTCATTAAACATTAAGTTAGTTTATAATTGTAAGATTCAAGTTAATTTTCAATCGAGAGAGAGAGAGCGAGAGAGACGGATAGATTCGAATACACGGATGAAACACTAGAGAGTACCCTGCACCGTTGCTACATCGTAGTTACGCCGATTCTACGCCGATGCAACACCGTAGCTCGTCCAAGCAACACCGTAGCTACGCCGGTACAATACCGTAGCTACGTCGATGCTACACCGTTGCTACGCCAATGCTACGCCAATGCCACGCCAATGCTACGCCAATGCTACGCCGATGCTACACCGTTGCTACGCCAATGCTATGCCGATGCTACATCGTTGCTACGTCGTAGCTACGCAAGTTGCTACGGTCATTCTACGCCGATGCTACGCCAATGCTACGCCGATGCTACACCGTTGCTACGTCGTAGCTACACCGTTGCTACGTCGTAGCTACGCAAGTTGCTACGGTCATTCTACGCCGATGCTACGCCAATGCTACGCTTATGCTACGCCAGTGCTACGCCGATGCTACACCGTTGCTACGTCGATGCAACATCGTAGCTACGCTGCTGCTACCCCGATGCTACACCGTTGCTACGTCGTAGCTACTCTGATGCTACCCCGATGCTGCGCCGATGTTAATACATCGTTGTTGTACGAAAGATACAAACGTATTTTCTAGCACTCAGTAGGGAATATGCATGAAATACATAACTCTTTTTATTTATGAAAAATGCCTTGTATTGGCGCATAATAACATTGTGGGACACTTGTTTAAGTTTCTAATACATCATTTATTTTACAATTTACTGTTTTATGTAGCATGTTTTTGGTGAAACGGAACGCACTCTCAAAACGCATCGGCCTCGATAACGCCGGTATTGACGTCAAAGTTCATCGTGTCATAAAAACACTGAAAAGTGCTTAAAGTTTCACTAAAATTTTATTATAATATTATTATTGCAATTTTTACTTGAATAAAGCACATACAATTAGTAAAAATCTATCTATCTATATATATAAAAACAAAAGGCCTGACTGACTGACTGACTGACTGACTGACTCATCAACGCCCAGCCCAAACCCTTGGACCTAGAAAGCTGAAATTTTGCACAAAGGTTCCCTTTATAATGTAGACAAGGAATAAAGAAGAATTTTTAGAAATTCAACCCCTAAGGGAGTTAAATAGGGGATGGAAGTTTGTATGAACGTCCGTCAGTTTTAAAGTTAGGATCTTCAAATGTTGTGTTTAGGCTGACAATTAAAAATTAATTTATACGTGTCTCAGCGTTTTTCATAATTCTACCCTCAAAGGGTTAAAAATGGGGATGAAGTTGTATATGGAAAATCTTCAGTTTTAGGATCTTCGAATTTTGTGTTTAGGCTGATGATTAAAAATTAATTGATACGTGAGTCAGCGTTTTTTACAATTCCACCCCCAAAGGGTTAAAAAGGGGGATGAAGTTGTTTATGGAAAATCGTCAGGTTTAAAGGCAGGATCTTCAAATTTTGAGTTAAAGCTGATGATTAAAAATTAATTGATATGTGTCTCAGCGTTTTTCACAATTCCACCCCCGAAGGGTTAAAAAGGAGGATGTAGTTGTTTATGGAAAATCATCAGTTTTAAAGTTAAGATCTTCAAATTTTGTGTTTAGGCTGATGATTCAAAATTAATTGATACGTGTCTCAGCGTTTTCCACAATTCCACCCCGAAGGGTTAAAAAAGGGGATGAAGTTGTTTATAGAAAATCGTCAGTTTTAAAGTTAGGATATTCCAATTTTGTGTTTAGGTTGATGATTAAATATTAATTGATACGTGTCTCAGCGTTTTTCATAATACCACCCCCGAAGGGTTAAAAAGGAGAATGAAGTTGTTTTTGGAAAGTCCTTAATTTTCGAACTAAAACTCATTAAATTTATTATCTAGACTTATGGTTGGAAGCAAACGCAACGGTGTTTTTTTAAAATTTCAACCCCTAAGGGGGTGAAAGATGAAAAGGGGGCTTTATCTGTACAAATAAATACAATTGAAATGTCTGTTTGTAATATTAAAACAACCGCATTTTACTAAATGCATATGAATGTATATAGGGTACATATACCAAAATAACATTTTTTTCAATTTTTGTCTGTTGTCTGTTTGTTCCGGCTAATCTCAGGAACGACGGGACCGATTTTGACGGGACTTTCACTGGCAGATAGCTGATGAAATAAGGAGTAACTTCTATTTTGAGTAAAAATATATAAAAGAAGAAGAAACTGACTGACTGACATATCAACGCACAGCCCAAACCGCTGAGTCTAGAGATTCCAAATTTGTCGCATAGGTTCCTTATGAGGTTTAAGGGTGCACTAAGAAAGGATTTTTCAAAATTCACCCCCCAAGGGGCTGAAACAGGCGACCAAAATTTACATAGGGAAATAACATTAGTTAGACTATTTTATTCGAAACTTAACAGGAGTACTCCTATCGGTAAATGAGTAAACATTTCTCAACCTGAGACGCATAAGGTCGAATTTAGAGATCAGAGCAAAATAACTTTAATAGTCAGCTGAAACCAGTATCTCGCGCTCTTTCTATGCATATAACAATCATAATTCTATCTCTTTTTGTTCCGATAAAATACAAATGCATAAGGTCGAATCTGTCGATTTTTTAAATTTATATCGTGGAATAAGGCTTGATAGCAACTACAGTAGTTATGCTTAAAATTTTGGTTTAATAGAAGGTCGAACATTGACTTCAGCTTTTATGCTTTTAAATTATTTTACGCGTAAGGGACTATTTTGTCATTCGACTTTATCCTGCAAGGATTGTTGGTAAAAATAATACGTATTGTCTAGTAGAACTTTATGCCTCTTGAAATTAAATAATCAGATGTCGTACCTTGAGATATAGTGTTGTGCCTCGAAAATTTTATTTGTTTGGTTAAGGTCTACAAGCATAATTAGCCCTTATGCCTTTAAAAAGTGCTACTTAATCGTTGTACAGAAATGCCTATGCGAAGAAAAAACATTATTCCATTAACTTCGTGACCGTACATCGACGCGATAGAATGACATCGGACATTATCGCCGGTCACTCAGCCGTTTTCAGCGCCGCGATGGCTTGACCTATCTAGTTTTGTTTGCAAGTTATTCACGATAGAGTCGTTATTCGTGCCGAATAATTAGTGAATTTAATTACTTCTAAATCAACCAACATATTGAGAGTAATTCTATCATGTCTGCCTCTCAAAATGGATGTAGGAACGGGTCCCGCGGTACTAAGGTGCTGCTCTCCATTAGCCAACAGGTTCGCTGCTCTCCATTAGCCAACAGGTTCGCTGCTCCCGAAAGAATGTCTACATGTTGGATAGATTAAGAAGGCCTATGATTTTGTGCCTCATACATGGCTCATGAGGATGCTAGAGTTGTATAAAGTAGATGCAACTCTACGTACCTTCCCGATGTCATATATGAGACACTGAAGAACGGTTCTTCGCTATCCAGAATGTCGACAGATCCTAGTGAACCAATAAAGATCGAGCGCGGTATATTCCAGGGTGATAAACTCCATTGTGGTTTTGTCTAGCCTTGAACCCTTTCAACACACTGCTAGAGGGTCAGGCTATCTGTTGAGGAAAGATGGTCAGGTCATACACTTTCATGGTCACAGAAACTTTCAGTAGCGCCATCAGGATGAAATTTGGTGTGGATAAATGTGCAGTCATGCATGTGAAGCGAGAGGAGATTATGGAATCCGTGGGAACTCAACTCTCGGATTCGATACACCTTAGATCCCTGTCCTCAACAGAAACCTACAAGTATTTGGGTATGTCGGAAGCGTTAGGCATTAACGTAACTGACATGAAGCAATCGTTGAGGGAGCGCTTCTTAGGTCGCCTGAAGAAGGTATTAAATAGCCTTCTATCAGGTGGGAACAAGGTGCGCGCCTTTAATGGTTGGTTCATGCCGGTTTTATTGTACTCTTTCGGCATACTCAAATGGACTCCGATGGAACTCGATGTCCTGGATAGGTACGCGCACTGCTGACCACAAATCGAATGCACCCACGGTCGTCGATGATGAGACTGTATACCCTGCGGAAGTGCGGGGCCGAAGCTTCTTAAATGCTAAGAACCTGCACTACCGTGAGGTATGCAGTCTCAGGGAATACTTCATAGCAGCTGAAGTGGGGATGCACTGAGATGTGATTTCAGTGGACAAGGTCTCCCTAGCTAACGCAAACTGGCGCAAACCTAGAGTATTTGACACTAATGACCGCAGGGAGGAATGGCAGGGTAAAGAGCTTCACGGACACTTTTACCCGGCCCTACACGGCCCCGATGTAGTCTTCTTAGCGTCCGTATCCTGGCTGCGCTTTGATGAATTCTTCAGGGAAACCGAAGGTTTTGTCTGTGCAATAATGGACGAAGTTATGATAACGAATAACTACTCGAAACACATTGTGTAGGACGGCACGGTTGACTTAATAATATGTCGGGAATGGCACCGTCGTTCGGGAGAATCAGTCTGACACATTATTTCTGGGTGTTCTAGTCGGCTCTTTAGTAAATTGATCCCGCTCATTTCGATCCCGCGGGACCAGTTTACTAAATTAATATTTTTATGACATTTTCTTTAGTATATTGGTCCCGCTCTTAAAATAACAAAAAAATGCCGTCGAAATTCAAATTTGAGTAACATCACGTAAAAAATTGTTAGGAAGAATAAAAATAAAATCCCGTTGGCCCCACCGTATTTTTAACATTGTAAGGGATTGAGTAGTGTTAGTACAGTACCTCTGGCTAACGGAGAGTACTTGCATAGACACAACCTTGTTGCCAGGATTATTCGCCAGCAACTTGCTTTCAAGTACAACCTTATGGAATCAGAAGTGCCATACTATAAGTATGCGCCCGACCCAGTTCTCCATAATGGTAGTATCACGTCGTATTGAGATCGACCTATCACCACTGACAGGACTGTTGTTGCCAATAGGCCTGACATTGTGGTGATAGATCGATTGGAGCGTCGCACAATGATTGTTGATATAACGGTCCTGCATGACGAAAGCCTCGTGAAAGCAGAGAAAGATAAACAATTCAAATATCTAGATCTGGCTCGCGAGGTTGTCGACATGTGGAACGTGAATACAGCATTCATTGTGCTGATAGTCGTGTCGGCCAATGGTTTAATAGCCAAGAGCCTCGACCAACATCTTAGGAGACTCTCGCTTGGCAGCTGGATCAAGGGTTTGATTCAGAAAGCAGTACTTCTGGACACGGCACGTATTGTTAGAACGTTCTTCTCTCAAGAGCCCTGACCACCGGCAGCTCGGACCCTGTTCCCAGCGCTGGTGAGCTACTATTTTATATTTTTAAATGTTTTTATTTATATTGTTTTTATTATAAGAATATTTAAAAATGTAAATTATATGTAAATTAATGAATATAGGAAATTTAAACTAATATTGTCAGTTATCGCGATATCTTCCGTGATTGGTAATTGTTTTGAGCTCCCGATCGGAAATTTAAATGCCCCATAAATAGATATATAACAAGATCGGACGTAACTAAATTTCTATTTTTGGTCAAACATAATGTTATATGTTTTAAAAAAGCTTACAATACGCATTGAATTTACCAAAAAATTGCAAGCATAAAGTTGGATCAGTAAATAGAATTAAAAGGATTCGTCGTTTAATAACTCTGTACAAGCATAAGGTTGGATGTCCCCAAAAAAGTAGTTTTTGATGAATAACATATTAATACTTTACTGTGACTGGTTTTATTACTTTACTATACAAAGGTACACGACTTAGCTAAAACATTATACTATTTTTGTTAGCCTATATGATAAGAAACAAAAGTTTTGACACGATTTTGTCAATAACTTTCTTTTGACTCTCCTCTAAACTTGTGAAATTCCATATCAGACCTAATGCGTCTCAGGTCGAGATTTGTGTTTCAGGTTTTTCAGAATTCAACTCCTAATATGGAGAAATGGGGTGACAAAGTCTGAAAATCAACTCACAGCCCAAACCACTGGGTCTAGAGATTAAGAATTTACCACGCGTAGGTTTCTTATGAGGTCCAACGGTGCACTAAGAAAGGATTTTTCAAAATTAACTCCCTAAGGGGGTGAAACGGGAGTCGAAAGTTTGTATGGGGAAACAAGATTAGTTAGACTGTTTTATTCGAAACTTCACAGGAGTACTCCTATCGATAAATGGGTAGAAATGGGTGAAATGGGTGAAATGGGTTTCAGGTTTTTTCAGAATTCAACCCCTAAAGGTGGAAATGGGTTTGGTATTGTTTGTATGGTGTATTGGGTCGGGTGTATTACAAAAACAACGATTTTAAGATTTAATGTGGCGGACCTGAAATACCATCTTCCCCTGTTGGGGTGCGATGGGGTCGAAATGTCTAAAAATCAATATGGGTGTCGATTCCGAGATTATCATTGGTGCTGATTACGAATATGGCATTTATTTTTAGATCCAAAAGATGGCGGATTCAACTTCTAGACAGGATTATTGTTGATTTATTGTGATGATTGTGATAACGATGATGGTGATTGTGATAATGATTGTGATAGTGATAGTGATTGTGATTGGAATAGTGATGGTGATGGTTGTTGTGATAACGATGATGGTGACGGTGATTGTGATTGTGACAGTAATAATGATGGTGATAGTGATGGTGATTGTGATAGCGATTTTGATGATTATAATTGTGATGATATTATATACAATATTTCCAATTTTTTTTCAATTCGTAATAGTAAGGATTTCCATAAATTTAATATTGCTGACGATATTAACGCTAAAGATAATATGTAATTCTTTAAATTTTTGTATTTTTTTGAACTGTACAAATTCCTTTTTTTATTTTTATTTTGTTGCTTTCGACTACATAAGCTCTCTTTACGCATACTTTCTTTGCTCATGCGAATCAGTAATATATTTTTCTCATATTTTTCCATGTTCTCTGTTAACTGTGGCTTCGGGCTTGTTGGCTGTATCTCTAAGTATCTGTGCTTTAAACATACATCATATTATAACATATCTCCTTCCTAATGGCTGAATTGCTGTGTATTTATTATCAGAACTGCAGGAGCATTCGTGGCAAACTTCAGACGATTTTTATGAATATTTTGAGTAACACATATGATATAATCGTATTAACGGAGACTTGGCTTGTACCAGACATAGCAGATTGTGAGGTTGTAGACGAGCGCTACACCGTTTTTCGTTGTGACCGAGATCGCGCGGCCACTGGTAAACGCGAAGGTGGAGGAGTTCTTGTTGCCATTTTAAAAACACTTCAACCTTTGTATATGGCCAACGTATTCGGCAACTCTTTATACAGCCACTTAGAATTTCTACTAATTCAATTACCCAGCCGTGACCGTGCAAAACGGCACTTTATCAGTGCTGTCTACATACCACCAAAAACGCCCGACGACGTCTATATTACTTACTTGGGTATGCTTTCGAACATTTTAAAAGATCCCGTGATGGATTGTTTTTACATAATAGGTGACTTTAATTTACCAAAACTAGATTGGTCTTCCAGTGTTGGTGCATGTGACCAGCTCAGTGAGAGTCGGTCATTTATCGGCCGGAATCTGGAAAATTTTCTTTCTGAATTTAACGCCTCGCAGTATCATAACTTTCCAAATGCGAACAATCGAACGCTGGATTTATTAATATCCAATGAACACTGCCAAGTTCACCAACCAAGTGATCATTTAGTACCCGTGGACCTTCATCACCCCCCTTACTGTGCTGTGACCTCTGTGAATGTGAATTCATGTGAGGGGTCACATGAATTATTCGCACATGAACAGGTGTCCAGTAGAGAAATTCAATTACAATAAGTGTGACTACGATCAAATTAAAGTTGATTTGTCCGAAATTGATTCGAATAGTTTGCTCGATCACCTTTCAGCACAAGACGCTGTGAACACATTTTACAACTGTTTATTTGAAGTCATTCGAAAGCATACTCCCCTAAAATCCAACCAATCTCCTAACTTTCCCATTTGGTTCACTCGACCCCTTATAAGGCTATTCCGAAATAAAAATAAGGCTTGGATCAAATGGAAAGTTTACAATAATATATCCGACTTTGAGCAATTTTCTCTTTACCGTCGTAGATTCAATAGCGAATGCTGCCAATGCTACTCCAACTACATAAAGTCTGTCGAAGATAATGTTCACAAAAATCTCAAACTTTTCTGGAGCTATGTATCTAGTAAACGTGATAATTCAGGAATTCTATCTAATGTCAAATTGGGAAACACTTCCTGCTGTGACCCGCGCGATATTTGTGAACTGTTTGCAACATACTTTAAATCTGTGTATGAACCGTCTACACTCGATGTTCATAATTGGGTACCTCCTTCTACTTTCCATAGCGATAGTGACATTATTAGTAATATTTATATAAGCCATTCAAAAATTCACAATGAGCTCATATCGCTAGACTCCACAAAAGGTCCTGGACCTGACGGTATCCCACCCTCGTTTTTCAAACGTGTTGCTGATCAACTGTGTGATCCTTTGCATTTGTTGTTCAATAAATGTATTAAACACGGTGTTTTTCCAGATGTATGGAAACTAGCACATTTGACTCCAGTCTTTAAAAAGGGATCCAAGCATAAAAAAAAAAAAAATAAAAAAAAAAAAATTGTTTATTTCTTAACCAAAAACAGAACAACAAGTTGATGATTGGAGCCTCCTTTTAAGCAAAGAAAAAGCCTGTATTAGGAGACTCCGCTCTTTCTTATCTAGACAATGTTTTTTTAAAAGAACAGAATACTTACATAACATTTATAATTTTTATATTATAGGTACACGTGTAAGTGTTGGGTTGTGTGTACTTAGTACGTGTGTATGTATGTGTGTGTGGTGCTTAGAGCGTGTGTGTGTGTATATGTGTGTAGGTGAGTGTGTGTGTAAGGAGAAATGGGTGAGTTAAACTATGCGTTTTAAAAGTGCCTCAGTATCATCATAAGTAAGAGGTTTTATCCAATTTGTTACCAATTTTTTACATTCATGTAGTTGTTTAGTGTATATGTATACCTCCTTATTTACCCTATTATAAAGCTGAGCAGAGCGTTTGTTGTATTGTGTAGTAGCAAATTTTGATTTAGTTTGTGGGATTTGAGCAACTATGTCTTTTCTTCTTTTTGATAGTGTGTTTGCATTATAAGGAAGTGCCTTATGTTTTTTTAGGACTGTGTAAGAGATGTATAGTTAAGCATGACGTGGAAAATTACCGCCCGATCTCCATTCTGTCCACCTTGTCAAAGCTTTTTGAGAGGTTAGTTTATAACGAAATATATCCCACTTTACACAAATCCATAATTAAACAACAGCACGGTTTTGTCCGACAACGATCCACCTACACAAATTTACTCATTTATGTTGGTAATCTTTTTGAAAACATGGACAATCGTTTACAAACCGACGCTGTATACCCGGACTTCCAGAAGGCTTTTGACAAGGTGGATCATGAATTGCTATTACAAAAAATAGCTTTTAATGGTATTCGCGGAAATTTGCTGCGTTGGTTCACATCTTACGTATCAAACCGTACTCAAAAAGTTGTGATTAATGGCTATCAATCTGAGCTAATTTCAGTCACCTCCGGAGTCCCGCAGGGATCAATTTTGGGTCCTTTATTGTTTACTATATTTATAAATGACATAATTGGTTGTTTCAAACATTCTAACTTTCTACTATACGCAGATGATTTAAAAATTTACAAAACTATAAAAAGTATCGAAGATTGTTTATTACTTCAAAGTGATTTAGATCGATTTTCTACTTATTGTACCACAAATAAACTCTTAGAGAGCTTACCCAAATGTAACGCCATAACTTTTACAAAAAATAAAAAACAACATTTATATAACTATTATTTATCTAACGCAAAACTAAATAGAGTGTATTCACTGCGGGACCTCGGGGTGATATTGGACTCAAAACTTCATTTCAACACGCACATAGAAACTATCATCAACAACGCGCTTAGAATGTACGGTTTTGTTATGCGCAACAGTAGAGATTTTAGACGCCCATCTACATATAGATATTTGTTTATATCTTTAGTTAAGCCATGTCTGGAGTTTGCAACTGTGATATGGAACCCCTACTATAAAAAGTATAGCGACTCGATCGAAATAGTACAACTAAAGTTCCTGCGAGCCATGCATTGGAGATGTAGTCACAGCCAAGCCTCGTATGATACATTGTTAAATAAGTATAACCTGCTTTCTTTAGAATCTAGAAGGCTGCTTCTTGGAGCAACGTTTCTGCACGGAACGTTATTATCCATAACAAATATGATTGTTCTGAAATATCGAATAAACTGTGTTACCTTGTTCCGAGAACAGTAGTACGCAGACGAGCGCGCCCATATCGTTTATTGACTACGAATACCAGCCAAGTCTGTCACTCTAATGCTGGTTCTCGCGCTCCTCTGCGTCAACTTGTGGATTCTTATAACGATAATTTTGAGAGCATAGATATATTTAACCTCTCTGCTAACAAATTTAGGATACTTGTAGTCGAATCTATATTAACATCATAATTTTGTTTTCTTTTCTATTTTGATAATGTATATTTTTTATTTTTCTGTTTTTATTATAACTTGATGTATTTCAACTCACGTAGCAAAACCATTAATCATAAGTAGTGATCAGTGGATAATGGTGTTGGTAGTGCAATAAGTACCCTTATTTTAAGTTTATTTTTTATTTACAGTGTATAACATGTTTTTGTACTGCTGTTTTTTATCCCTAAATAAATAAATAAATGATTATGAAATTTGGCACATAGATAGTTTATAACCTGGATTAACATGTAGGGTACTATTTATCCCTTTAGTATGATCCCGTGGGACAGTTACCGAACTTCACGCGGGCGAAGCCGCGGGCAACAGCTAGTATTTTATAAAGGCCAAAAAAATTAGATGTAAACAAGGCAGATTGTGGATAATGACGTCACATCATGGCCGCGACTGGAGCCCTACTCTCTAACGTCCGTCCGTCTCTATTCATCTCTCTCACTCGCACTCATCTGCAGATGTGCGCGAGAGAGACGGATAGAGACGGATGGACGGACGGACGTCAGAGAGTAGGGCCTCAGCTACGGACGTTTGAACTGTCGTAGAAAATCGCAGGAGTTTAATATTATTTTTAGCGACAAGCAGTAGTTGAACTTATCTTTTAATACTTTTCTTGGGTTGGTAGTACTGTATTTTATTGATTTATGTGAAGAAAAAATTACGTGCATATTCCCTATTATGTACATTGTACTCCAATTATTAGAAACCGAAATGTTTTGAGAAAAAACAATGTTTGACATAGTTTGCTTTACGATTACCAAATGCTTATTAATAAAGATAACTTAAAATAAACTTTTCTAGATATTTCTAGAAAAGTAAACGAGTGTGTTTTTGTGTGGCAGTGTATGAGCGCTGTTTTAGAGCGTGTGTTCATGAATAAGTACTATGTGTTGTGACTGTGGTGTATAGTGATTGTATGTCAGTGTATGAGTGCTTTTGTATGAGCGTGTGTTCATGTATGAGTGTACTATGTGAGGCGTGTGGTGAATTGGTGATTGTGTGATAGGTGTTACAAATACCTACTACAAAACCTGGTTTTATTTTTTCAGGAGTTCCTCAGTCCCCTTATAGTCCAATTCCAACAGGCATGAAGTTACCTTTCACTTACATTGTTTTGAATTAAATTCATTTTATTAATTTATTTATTTATATCTAGGTGCAATAAATTAATAAAATGTTTGTGCAAATCTAACTAGATTTCCACAAACATTTTATAACTTTAAGGCACTATGCCGTTTGCAAAATCTCAAAAATCAAAGCTTTGGTTTTTGAGGTTTTGCAAACGGCATAGTGCCTTCTTGTGTTAGCAATCCCCTTGTAAACGCAGATATATCTCCATATTGTCGAAGGATGCTCAGAAGTACACTTGTCTAACTGTTACCAGTTTCCTGACGTAAATTCCGGGTACAAAAGAGTCTATGCATTAAAGGCACATATTTATGCACAATCGGAAGACTTTCCCACAGATTTTTCTTCCTAACGGTAAAGAAAGAAAGGACGGAAAAGCATGTTTGGGACAGGAAAACCGATTAATTAAACATTACCTGCATTAACTTACTTTGTAAACCGCATCTCTTCTTTTCGCTATTAATATCATGAATGTGATTGTCTATGTTTGAGAATTTGTGAATTTCGTTATTCGCTCACAATTATGGCAAGGAAGTACTTAGATACGTAACAGAATGTTTTTTTATTCCAACTCCGATATCTAGTAAGATTATAGAGCCTTGCAACCTCACCGCAGCTTTGCAGTTGCTACCTAACCTTAATAGTATACTTTAATAGTATACTTTCAGTAATACGAACACTTGGTTAGCAAACTTTAAAACAACAGCCGTAATTGTTGTAATGCGTGTATAATAATTATAACAGATTCATACATTTCATAATCAGCATAAATTAAGCAATATGTCAATAAACAAGATAAGAAAAAGAAGCAAATCAAATTAACGATCGACGTCTCCAAAAACTACATCGATTGACGCCATAAGCATGGTAATATCAGCAAGCATTAACTGCGGGCCCAAGACAGAAACTCCAAGTATATGGTTAAATGAGCACGGACGTATGTGCACGCGATACGGAATAGACGACCCGTCAGACACCATGTAGACACCCAGTTCGCCTTTTGGTGCTTCCGTCGCTGTATATGTAGATCCAGGTGGCACAGGATAACCCTCACTGCACAACTTAAAATGATGTATTAAGGATTCCATTGAAGTTTTCATTTCCTTCCTTGAAGGCATACTAACTTTGGAATCGTCTGTTTTATATTCTCCTTCAGGCATCGTGTCAAGAACTTGATTAATAATTCGTAGCGTTTGGCGCATTTCTTCGTAACGCAGCAGGTATCGATCATACATATCACCGAATGTTCCAACAACGCCATCAAAATCGTATAAGTCATACCCATCATAAGGTGCGTTAATCCTTATATCCCATTTGATTCCCGAGCCGCGTAGCATCGGCCCTGTGAAACCGAGAGACATAGCATCGTGCGCACTAACAACACCCAAACCTGCAGTCCTAGCATAGAACAGACGGTTTCCGGTTGCAAGATCATCAGTTTCATCTAAACGAACTTCCATCTTACTACATAATTCATAAATGTCATCAAGATAACCAATGGGAATATCCTGGGCAACCCCGCCGGGGCGAAGATAGCAGCAGTGTATTCTAGCACCACAAAGCCTCTCGAACATTTCATAAAGTTTTTCTCGTTCCTCACACATCCAAAAGAACGGTGTAATGCCACCAGCATCAAGTATTGTACCTGAGATATTTAGCAAATGATTTGATAGACGAGATAATTCGGCGCATAGGATTCGAATTGCCTTACCCCTCGGTGGTACTTCTATATTGAGAAGTTTCTCAACAGCAATACAGAAAGTTTGCTCGTTTGCCAACGTAGAAACGTAATCGAGACGGTCCATGAAAGGTAAACTTTGATTATAATGCTTGTGTTCCATCAGTTTCTCGGTGGCTCTGTGCAGGAAACCTATATGAGGGTCGGCTCTGACTACTGTCTCACCGTCCAATTCCAGAATTAAACGTAGGACACCGTGAGCAGCAGGATGTTGAGGCCCGAAATTAACCCACATATTTTGTAGCCTGCGTTCAACCGGTAATACTTTTGAATGATGGATTATTCTGTAATACTTGTTAGTCTCTGGCGTGGGGTACATCACTGAGCCAGCGAACTGTTTCAAATACGTTTCGTCAGGGTACCACCTTAATCCGAATAGCGGGGCATGAAGGGTGAGCTGCCGAGCTTGTTTCGATACATTTACAAAACATAAACGTTTTAAATTCAACATGTTTATACAAGTACTTCAACGTGAGCTGTTACTACTACAAACAGTTTGTCAGTCACAAAGAGTTCACAAAGAGTAGAATACTTGTTTGTCAGCTTGACATAACTTTAGGTATTTTATAGAATGCCAGTAGGTCGTTTTTTGTCAAGTCTCATGAAGGTCTTAATATACCTACACAAATGTAAAAAAACACGTAAAAGCATCCGTTGAAAAAAATAAAAGTTTTTTTTTGCTTGCAATTTACGGGCGGGAATGTTTTAAATATTAACGGTATTTACGGTAAACGTACTTACAGATAAGAATTTTAAAACCCAGAATAGTACACTATGTAAAGTAAAGTAGAAGAGTAAACAAGTGTGTGACAGTGTATGAGTGCTGTTGTATGAGCGTGTGCTGTGCTCATGTATAGTGTATAATGCGTGGCGTGTGGTGATTGTGTTTTAGTTGTGGTCACGCATAAAACCCATATTAATCGATAGCTGGTATCAATATAAACAAGTTTTGGATGAGACAAAATGTTCTAAAGATTCCGAGATATTATGAGCTATCAAAGTTTAAGTCCATTCACTGATGGCATCTTCAGCTTAAGCAGACACGCATAAAACCTGCCCATAAAATAAAATGCACGTGTTAGATAACTCTAGGTAATTATTGTGTCTACCTAATAATAATAAAACATAAATACTTGAAATACCTATGAGGGTAATTATTATCTGTATTGTATACTCAATTGTTAAAATTAATTAATTAAATGACAAACTTATCTTTGTACAAATGAAACACTGATTTGACTCAACGGTCACTTGTGAATCATACTTGTTTGTTAACGGGTATAAAAGAGCGGAGCCACAGTGGATCGGGTGCGCCCTGGCTGGAGGATTGTCCGGTTAAGCAGACGACAACCTCTCTAGGTTGAACTGCGAGATGCCATTTCGAAAAAAAAAAATGGAGCGGGTGCAGTTGCTCTACGACTTTTGAGCGTTAACATCTAAGGCATAGAGTATAGTAACTAAAATCTAAGGTATGATATTATTTTGATTATTATTGATAGTATTATTCTGATTATTGTTGATTTATTGTGATAACGATGATAGTGATTGTGATAACGACGATGGTGATTGTGATAATGACGATGGTGATTGTGTTATTGATTGTGATAACGACGATGGTGATTGTGTTAGTTAAGGTTAATATTTTGATAAAATAATGATTGTGATAAAATGATAATGATTATGATAAAATGATGATTGTGATAAAAAAATATTATGATTGTAATAAAATGGTGATAATTGTGATAAAATGATGATGATCGTGATAAGATGATGACCATTGTGATAAAATGATGATTGTGATAATAAAGGTGAATCACAATCATCTTCATTATTACAAGATGATGAAGATGATTGTGATTATTATGATGTGTGTTGTTTATAAATTATGGTTGATATATTGCTTCGTAACGTTGTGTTATATACACTACTACGGTTAGTTGTTATATAATACATACAAGATAAATAAAATGTTATTATGAAGTGAATCCCATTGTTTATATTACTTAATACCTAATAAGTTACGAACATTAAATATTTAAATACATCTAGTTACTTATCTACATAGTTATATAAATAATATATATTCTAATGCTAACACACGCATAAAATATAAATGGCGAAAGTTAGTCCGGCCAGGCATCATACAAAAATCTTACAAGCCCTTTACTTCTTTATTTACAGGAGTTCCTCAGTCTCTTTATTATCTTTATAGTCCAATCCCAACGGCAACAGTCATGAAGTCACAAAACTTTACAAAACTTTTCCGGTAGGTTCATTGTTTTGAATTATTATTAAATCGTCATCATCATCATCGTCATCAGCCTATTAATGTTCCCACAGCTGGGACACAGGCCTCCTCTCTATGAGAGGGAATGGGCTATAATCCACCACGCTAGCCCAGTGCGGATTGGTAGATGTCACATCGTCATCAGCCTATTAATGTTCCCACAGCTGGGACACAGGCCTCCTCTCTATGAGAGGGAATGGGCTATAATCCACCACGCTAGCCCAGTGCGGATTGGTAGATGTCACATCGTCATCAGCCTATTAATGTTCCCACAGCTGGGACACAGGCCTCCTCTCTATGAGAGGGAATGGGCTATAATCCACCACGCTAGCCCAGTGCGGATTGGTAGATGTCACATGTCTTCGAATTTTTTAGTTCTAGGACATGCTGGTTTCCTCACGATGTTTTCCTTCACCGTTTTGAGAGCAGTGGTGATGAAATAAATTACACAAAGTAATGCGTTCGAACCCAGTTTTTTTTTTTTTTAATTGTCCAATTTGGTTATACTTACTCGTAAAATGTACGTCAGGGAAGGTCAGGGGTTCCCAAACTGTGCGCCGCAGCGAGGCAAAATACAAACTGAAAAAGTTTGGGAACCCCTGATCTAGGTGCTATAAAGTTATAATTTTTTTGGGCAAATCTAGTTTTAGAGGTTTTGAAAACGACATAGGCCTTCTTGTGTTGGTAATTTCCCCGGTAAAACAACGATATATCAGTCTCTATCTTGTCGAAGGACGCTCAGACGGATGTATAAATGTATAGTGTTGTCTAAGGGTTCTTATTAGGGCTTTCAATACCGGTATTCCGGGATCTCGTAATACCGTGATCACGGATTTTATTTAGGCCTTTTACAATACCGGTATTGACGCCCCAATACCGTGATTACGGTATTACAAACATTAGATATGAAAATTATGTAATCTTATTCTCACACTTGTTTTCTCCAGCGCAAGCGTGCCGCTGTTATATTATATAGCTCACCCTCCCGCGTCCCACCTGAGAATGCCCGAAATCGAGCTGTAATTATGTGTCGTTTTTATTATTGTCAGTCAGTTTCGCAAAGGCGACGCAATAATGCGTCTATAGACTTTGTTATTGTGTAGTGTTAACTCGTGACTGTGTAGTTGTGATCTACTAGCGCGTATTTTTGCTAGTTTAGATAGATTACCGTCGTTGCTGCCTCTTCGTTTCTTACCCAAAACGTTCTTCAGGTCTGCCTGGTGCATGGGATTCAACTAGCGGTTAAAGACGTGTTGTATAAATACCAGTTTCAACAGATTTTTTCTGCTGTTCCTTCTATCTCAATCGCCTCACCGCTGACTGACAAAACCTACACTGGTGACTGGTGAAATACTACATATTGCCGTAAATTTACTTGCACGTTTAAAATATAATAATGACACACAAAACGCTCAAAGAGATAGTGAGACAATGACTGCTCATGGACATGATATAACGATAGAAGAACCTTCTACTTCATTGAATACGAGCAGTGAAAATGAAGACACGTCCATACAGAAACAACTAGAGAGGAGAGATATCCAAATTGCCTAAAAGCAAGAGTGATTTTTACATGAGACATGATGACATTTAGATAATAATAAGAAATTTATATAGTTTTTTTTATATTGTACAAACAAAGTCTATGTGAAATGCCTTCCTGCAAAAAGAGTAGATTAAGTTTAAGTTTTCATTATGTTCCTAATTCCTAGTCCTACCTAAATAATCAACCAACACTAATTATTATCTAAGAAAGCTATTATAAAACGTATTTATTTAATTATTTTCAATAAATAAGAACAATAAATACTGATTTGAAAATATAAAAAGGCGTATTTTATTGGTTTTATTAATGTCCTAATTGAACTTGCGTTCAATACCGGACTACCGGTATTAATACCGGGATCACGGTATTGACTTTTCCAATACCGGTATTGATACCGGTATTAAAAAAGTCCGGTATTTGAAAGCCCTAGTTCTTATATACCGACGAGCGGCACGTTGCCAACGGCAGATAAACTGCAGCCGTCGCCACCGGTCGACGACTGCCGTCGACGCGTCAGTGGCAGCCGTCGCCACCGGTCGACTGCAGCGTCGACGCGTCGACGGCAGCCGCCGACATAAATCTATTGCAGTCGGGGTCGACTGCAGGCGTCGCACCTGTCGACGGCTGCAGTTTATCTGCCGTTGGCAACGTGCCGCTCGTCTGTAAGAACCCTAACAGTTAGTATAAGGACCCGTTCCCACTATGTCGTGGCGATTAATTTATCGTTGGTTTTTAGTTGGCAAAACTCGTGGACGACAGTAATCTTGTCGTCCTATATGTGAACACCTCCATTTAAATACACAAGCTACGACACTTAAAACTACACGACTATCAGTAAGAGTTTCCTGATAAAATTGCCGGGTGGAAAAAAGTCTAGGTGTAAAGAAGTCAACATTTAAAGTCAGACTTTGAGCTCGCTCGAGCAGCCCCACATAAAACTTCTATTAATAAATATTTGGCATCACTTCAGTAGGTACACCGTTTTTCTTAGTCGAGACACTCTTGTCAGAGTGGTCGTGGTTGCGCAGACGAGGTACACGGAGAGATGTTTGGTGAGTCGTTGACTTCCCCGAAGATTGCCCTTTCAGCGAAGTGCTTCCATTTCTGCCAGTTGGAGACGTTGCGAGTACACTGGACTATGGTGGACTCAGTAGCTTTCTTGATCAGCATAGCTATTCACAACCCTTCGATTCGATTTTCGATTTGGAAAGTCGTATGTCTATCTCGCTCGATTTCGTAATGTCAACAAATGATAGACATATGACTTTCCGAATCGAAAATCGAATCGAAGCGTTGTCAATAAGGGGCCTGGTGATGGCGCACCGTCATTTTATCTCGTCACCACATCCCCCAGTATTGGAGATAGTAGAGCCGAGGTAGATATAGCTCTCTGTACAACTTCGCAATTAGTTATACTCTGTACGTTAATTCGGTTTTTTTCATCCCGGATTACAATCATCATCGTTGTCTTGTCTCGGTTGATGGCAAGTCCGAAATTGAGGCTGGTAGTCTCGAGACGGATCAGAAGATTTTCCATATCTTCTCTAGACTTTGCGAGAAGGGTTGTATGTAAGGTTATTTAACACGCGACTCCCAACTGATATACCTTTGTCCTTTTCCTCTAAGACAATGCGCATCATGATGTATTCTGTATAGGTGTTAAATAGCAACACCGATAAGATACATCCTTGTTGCACACCGGCCTCGGTCTTAAAGTGCCCAGAAAGGGTATCGTCCACTCGTACCAGCAGTACCGTATTTATATAGTCGCCTCAAAAGAACTATTAGGTGAGGCGGTAACCGCGGTACACCATTTCTGCGAGTATCTTCCAGAGGTGTGTCCAAATGACAGCGTCAAATGCTTTTCGGAAGTCCACAAAGCAGATGTAGAGGGTTGAATTAAACTCTCTGGCCTTCTCAATTATCTGACGCAGTATGAGGATTTGTTCGCGAGTGCCTCTTCCTTTTACGAAACCGGCTTGCTCGGGTGCAATTTGCTCTGAGAGGTAGGCCAATAGTCTTGTATTGATTATGTGGAGCATTACCTTACTTGCATGCGATATTAGCGATATGAGTCGGTAATTGGTAGGTACAACCAGGTACTATAATATATTGAATAGATTCTAATTATAAATAACTACTACCTTATTTTGATACCTAGCTTATACTCGTATTTCGGAAACGTTTAAGGAACACGTGTCGCTTTGAGGAGTCGATGGAGCATCAACAATTATTGTCGGCGAGAATATTTTGCGTAAAAGACCTCCTCACTTGTTAAGAATCCCTGACTGGATTGGATTCTTAGGCAAACACAAAGCAGTCATATTAGTAGGTAGGAACTGTACTAAGGCTCTGTTTAGGTAAATTAATAATAGGTAAATATGAATAGTCTTTGGCATTTGAACAAAACACGAAAAATTTATAAGTATGTTTTTTATTGATTTTAGCAATTTTTGTAGTTACTAAAAAACATTTACATATAAATATGTCATATAGGTACCTAATACATTTATTTTATACTGTCTTTATGTATTATTTTCTTTGATTCCATATAATTATTTTTAAACAATGCAAATGATTAGGTAGGTACCTACTGTTGAACTGCTTGCACTTTTTGATAACATGATATAATAATAAGACACTGACAGTCACATTTATTAAAACTTATAACTACAATATTTAATAAATATACTCTTATAAATAGTTATAATATATTTATAAATAAGTTTATATAAACAAACTGCATAAATAACATTGTAACTACAAAAAGTTGGATAAATACCTCAAAAACGTTGTAAAAAAAAACGTAGCAAAACTAACAAATATAGCCTAAAATGTAGGTCTAATAAAAACAGTGCTTTGTAGGAATGTCCGTACCTTATCATCATTAATATAAATATACTCTTATTTCTACACGTTTAAATATAGTAGACAGTGAGAGAGCAACCACGACGTACCACCAATATATAGGGCAGGTTTAAAGAGGTAACATCGCATACACATATAAATACAGTAAGCCTATCTAGTTTATATTTAGATGGCGGATGCAGTTAGTACCTATGTACTCGTAGGTAACAGCACCCTAGCCAGATACATAGATATTTAAGCCTAGTTTGCCTAAGTAAGACATAAGTTCGCATTTACCGACTGATCATGAAAACTTAGGTTTTTCAGGTAACCGGTTCAAACACGAAAAGGTAGGTAAAGTAACGTAGCACTTGCCATGCTTTACGGTGCCCCCGCATGTAGATCCACGTGGCATGCAAATATTATTCTATGAAGCAGATCTAGGAATACTGACTTGGTTTTATATTGTCGAATTAATCTGGTAAATATTGTTTTCTTATCACTTTTTACAAAATTGTCCTGCACAAACACTAAATCCATTGACTACCTACGTGATATAATTATTATCTCCCTTTGCATTCATATTATTTTTTAGTTCATAAGAAAGTATTCGCATGAACTATTTAAATTCGGAAAACACGGATCAACACGCTAAGATTGAATCTGTATTTTCAAAAACGAATAGATGAAATATAATATGTTTATCACAGTATCATGTTGAATAAACGATGTTCAATTCGTGTAGGTTAGTTCGGTATCTGATTGGTCCTTTACATTTAAATATCTAATCAAATTTTATTAAATATTTTTGTCAATTCAACGTTTGACTTCCTTCTTCCTAATTTTCGACGCATTCTAAATCCAAAATCATTCCACAATGGTTCAATTCGACATTTTCTCAGAGGATTCTACGTAAATACATGAGCATAGTTTCTGTAGGAACCGTAAGGTACAACCAGAGAAAGAATGGTACATTTCAGGCTTGCTCTCCCATTTGACACATAGGTAATACACTGGGATGCCGGAGAGGAGTATGGCTGCTCCAATAGCGGTGTCTAGAGGTCTCGTGATGGCTGGGATGAGGACCAAGCAACCAATGGCGATGAGGAACAGGTAGGGTATGACGATGTTGACCTTGATGGGTCTCGGGATGTCGGGCTTGACGCGGCGCAACCACAGCATGCCCACGACCGAGGCTCCCACGGACAGCCACAGCGTTTGAGAGAAGTAGTTGATGAGATCAAACACATTGCTCGTCGTCAACATCAGAAGCGAGAAGAGACACTGGAAGGATAAAACGAACTTCATAAATGCTGATTGAACTAGGAATCAATGAGTATTTTTTATTAAATATTGCTTTACTGATTTCTTGAAATTAATTACGAACGAACAATCTTACAAATTTTAATACAGAGATTACAATAATTATGCAAAACGACAAAAGCTACTTACAGTGAACATGAGCGAAGGTATAGGCGTCTGTTTCTTAATGTGAAAGAGCGAGAAGAAAGCAGGCATGT
Source organism: Xestia xanthographa (assembly GCA_905147715.2). Taxonomy (NCBI): domain Eukaryota; kingdom Metazoa; phylum Arthropoda; class Insecta; order Lepidoptera; family Noctuidae; genus Xestia; species Xestia xanthographa. The sequence goes on from LR990655.1 coordinate 11,094,593, forward strand.
GTCCCTCTTGCGCACCGGTCGCGAACAGCCGGGCTGAAGTGAACAAGACTCCGTTGACCCCGCCGAATGTTGACAGTGCTACGAACACGGGGATCATCCAGCTCCACCCGGCGAACAAACGGTCGCCGAACACCTGCCGAAGTAGAAGAATTGTAAACAAATAAATAACTCCACCATTGCTTTGCCCACGATTTTACTCCTTTTATGGCAGGAAATCAGCCAGGAAATGTCTTTTTTAAACTTTCACGATCAGAACACATTATAATACACATGTAAACGGGTATTCTAAATACGGGCGAACGGGTATATTAAAGGTAAAATTCGCGATAAATACCCGTTTACATGTGTATTATATAGTATCAAAATATAAGTAGATTGAGTTTTAGGTGTACAGTCCGTCTTTTCCGCCTGACCATTTTAATTTTTTTTCGCTTAAAACATGCGGAGGCCACGCCCCCTTAAAGTTTGGGCCTATTAGGAAAGCCTCAACTTTGGCGCGCAAAATAACAATAACTCTCGTTTGGCGTGCGTCGTCAGTGCGCTCGGCCGATTCGGTATAATTTCATTCATTATTTCTATACAAAGTCAACGGGGCGGGGCTAGAGAGCGTTTCTATGTTGCGAGTGCAAGCAAAAATAAGCTTAGTGGTGGTCAGGCTGGGAGTGTCTTCGATGTACCAAAAGATTTCCGACGCATCCTAAGCAGAAAGCCGCACTACTGACTCCGCTGTACCTAGGGCTGACAAGTAAGAAGAAGAATCGAATCTTGCTAACTACTTAGGTAAAAATTGTATCATAGATTCTGCTACACTGGGAGCTAACCACGTTTTTCCACACTTGCAGTACCACTTAGAAGAAAAACGCACGAATGGAGGCGGATAGATCATGTCAGACAGTAATAAAGTGTATTCATATTGACACAACAAACATGGATGAATATTGGGTACCTATCTCCCTATTGTATGTGTAGTGTTTTTTATTGCAGATGATGTCAGTTCAACCGTGAATAGCTCCTACTACCAATAGAAATCGATACTTCTCTTATCTATATCTTAAAAACAATAACTAAACAAAAATAAACTTAAAAATAATAATGACCGTTCTTTCAGCAATGGATAGCTACATTATCAGCGAGTAACATAGGCTATATTCTATCAAACTCCCACGGGACAGGCGCGGATACAGGATTTCCTATAAGGGGGGGCAATTTTTGGAATCTCATAAAAAAAAATGATAAACTTTTGATAATAAATGGGCGTTACTTTACAGAAATCCATATATATGCAAGATACAATGGGGCCGCCAGCTTTTGGGTCAGGGGGGGGAAGCGTAGCGAGAAATTCTTACGACACCTTGCCTTGGACAGGTTAGAATGGTTTCGAACGATCATATAGGAGTTAATTGGTCGAATTTCAAATAAATTCAAGAGAAAGTAGTCTGTAGAGCGAGCGAAGCGAGCTCGAAAATTTTAACACTTTTGCTACCGACCTACTGGAGTTACCTGGGCCTCCTAAAGAAAAAGTAAAGACTCATGAAAAACTAGGCCTCGAGAGCGAGCGCAGCGAGCTCGAAATTTTTTACAACATTGCCTCAGATAATTATGCTATAATTGCATATATATGGCTCCGTCTATTGTATAGATCGATCATGCAAAAATCCAATAGGCGTACCAATCCAGAGGTAGAAAAAAGGAGCCTTTTTGAAACATTCCTTCATTTTTAAAAAGAAATTAATCTGCATTCAAAGATTTTGAAAATTCGCGTGCCACACTCGGGAATCGAACAGTCTAAATTCCAAAAAAATAACACCCTGTACTTTTATGGCACCAATCGATAGGGTAAATTATAAGGAACAAATCCCTCTAACAAATACGATAAATTAAATGAAAGGGAAACTATGAAATCTTAACTTATAAATTCAATGGGATAAGATAAAACACTTTTAGTCAAAGGTCCATCCAATTACGAACATAGTAAACAATTCTCTTTTGACGACATTTATTAATTAAAATGACGAAGAACTATTTACATAGGAATATTGCAATTTGCACAAACAAACACATGCAAATTGCAATCTTCTTCTGCAATCTTATTCTCTTCAATTGTAAAGGTCCATCATTTTATTAAAGTGCTTTATCGTACCTATTGAATTTATTCCATTGAATTTATAACTTAAGATTTAATGGTTTTCCTTTCATTTAATTTATCATGTTTGTTAGAGGGATTTGATCCTTATGATTGACCCTATCGTTTGGTGCCATAAAAGTACAGGGTGTTATTTTTTTGGAATTTAGACGGTTCTATTCCCGCAGTGTGGCACGCGAATTTTCAAAATCTTTGAATGCAGATTAATTTCTTTTTAAAAATGAAGGAATGTTTCCTTTGAGTAAAATTTGCTATCTCCGGTATTAAGAGTACTTTCCCTCCAGGTGGCATTACAAAATTCCAACCTGTAGGTATATAATTTTTTTTTTGTCAGTCTGTTCCGACTTATCTCCGAAACGGCTGGAACGATTTTGACGGGACTTTTACTGACAAATAGCTGATGCTATAAGGAGTGACTTAGAAAAACTTCTTTTCTTTTTTAAAAGGATTAAGGTTCCGTGAAAAAAGATCAAAACCCTTGAAATTGTTAACAAAATCCGATTCAAATGGGTAAGTAATCTAATATAAAAAAATCTCGTGACACAGTGTTGGTTATCGAACTCCTCCGAAACGGCTTAACCGATTTTTATAAAAAAAAATGTGTATATTTGATCGTAGGCTATTTTTTAGTCTCACACATAAACATCAAAAGATTCCACGCGAACGAAGTTGCGGGCAACAGCTAGTATTTTATAATAATTTTACGCAGCCGAAGGTGGCGGGCAGTTAATAATAAAAAATATACGCCACAATATGTGCCACTAAGCAACGAGGCTTGTGTCGTGGACACCAGATAGTTGAAAATTCAGAATCAGATTATTTGCTTTGAATGTAGGTACAGGTACATAAAAAAAAAAAAATGTAAATCATAAGTGGTCACTTCAATGGACTCGCATGCCACGATGTATAAGCGCATGGAATTTACCAGGACAATGAGTATAGGCGATACTTACATTTAAAATTACAATTATTTCTGGATAAATTATGGCCTACTGAATTGTAGTGAAGTCTGTAGTAGGAATATTCCTTTCTCTGCAGATAATGTCAGAAGATGATGTATGCTTTCTGCATCAATTCTCACTAATCTGCCCCTGGATATTACCGCGAAAATCGATAGAGTAGTCAAAGAATTTTAACGATGGCAATGGCTGACTACAGTATAATAATCACGACGTGGTCACAAATATACAGATTAGTTTGGATAAGGCTCATATTATTCAGCTGTCATTATGACGATAAATGCATCGTTAAACTCGAATGGTTAAACTTGAACGCATCTGTTTTCTATACATGAAATCCAACCCTAAAAATTTATCAATACTTAAAAAAACTATTACTTCTCTCTATATCTCTATTAATATTATAAAAAGGAAAGATATGTTTTTTTGTTTGTTTGTTACAATTTAACTCTAAAACTACTCGACCGATTTTAAAAATTCTTTCAGCAATGGATAGCTACATTATCAGTGAGAAACATAGGCTGTATTTTATCCCCGCACTCTCACGGGAACGGGAACTACGCGGGTGAAACCGCATGTCGTCCGCTAGTTATTAATAATCTAAGATTGTTTGTTTGTGTGCTTGTTACGATTTAACTCTAAAACTGCTCTACCGATTTTAAATTTTTTTTCCACCATTAGAAAGCTACATCTTTACTGAGTAACATAGGCTATAAATTATATTGATATCATGCAAATTAGCCGAGCTATCACAATTTTCGCGGACAAAGTCGCGCTCGAAGTGTAGTCTTTATCATAAAACCCATAAAATGTGCTTTATTGTCCTCATTCCATTCGGTTTGTACGTATCTTAAGTAGTTGCCTAGGTAGGTAGTTATTTTGGTAGTTTTATTATAACATCCATAATCATAAGCCCATTATCTTGTCAGAAGCATGTAGTGGGCCACTTTGATTACATCATCCAAGATGTCTGCTATTTTCCTGGTCTACGGTCGTTAGTTAACATTTAAAAACGCTCATGTGATACTTTTAGATTCAATAACTTTGGTTGAGCGGCATGGAATATTAAGACAGGATAACTTGGGTACTTATTGGCAATTCTTTATTTTAGAAAACATTTTGTTTGTATTTTTTTGCAAATCATAATCTTTGCATAGCTATTATTCAATATTTTTCAAGTACCTAGAGGTTTTTGTCAGTTCTTAGACTTCAGTTTTCAAAATTAAAATTGGTTATTGCTGTAAAGATCTTTCGTTAAATCAAACTACATAAGTAGTGGATACCTACTTGAAATGTATCACCACTATACCATAAAAGTAGCTCTATTCGATTCTAGGCCTCCCTATTAAAATTCATGGAGCCTATACTTTTATTGGTTGCTCGATGCCATTGTCTTGCCCACAAAGAGTTAACGATTAGCTTGCATTTGCTAAATCTATCGAAATCCTGTAGGAAAAGTTGAATGAGTGATTGTGGATATTAGGACATGATGTTTGGTGTATTACTGATGAGACGTGACGTGAAACTTCAACGATATTTAACAAGTTTATGTTCTAAATAGTTGATAGAAATTATAATAATATCTATAGCATTGTGAGTTATGACAACGAAGCGTAAAAAGCTATCACACTAATATTATAAAGGCGAAAGTTTGTATGTGTTGTTGTGTTTCACGCAAAAGCTACAGAACAGATTTGGATGAAATTTTGCACACATATAGTTTATAACCTGGATTAACATATAAGATACATTTTATTACTATGATCCCGAGGGTCAAATTATCGAACTTCACGCGGGCGAACCGCGGGCATAAGTTAGTAAGAAGATAATTTTCAGATGAAAAAATATAAGATCGTTGCTTACCGCAGCAACCGCAGGATTTGACATCATTTCAAGCTTGGTGACGACGGCAAAGTAGGCCAAGTTTGCCATCACGTAGATAATAGTCACCATTGGCATGGCGATCCATATCGCGCGGGGCAAATTCCTGAAACAGAATGGAGTGAACTTATAGCACATAAAAACTTATTGCTCTCAGTGTAGAATGTTTGGAATTTTAGTCATCGTGAACATGGCAAGAGCTTGTGTAAGTTAATGTGATATTGAAAATATTTAGAATTTAGTAATCTTATAACAATGAACGGGATTACATTAGGTCTTAAGATTAGAATTACTAAATTGTCAGTTGGTGATAGTGTGCATGCGTCGAAATATATTTTGGGTAACTAACATTATCTCCATGATAAACGTTCTACATTAGATAATCTTATTTCCGTTACAACCTGCGATTTGTAAGCATTGAAAAAGATACGTTACTTATATTTGTATTGCATAAAAATAATTAAAGATTAATTTAAGGAAGTAGGTCGAAACGTACTACAATTAGATTTTAAAACTTCATATTAAAGATTAAAAGGTATAAGATAAGAATGAAGTACGAACAAAAATGCGTGAAATCGTATTTTATATCTGCTAACCTTCGAAATATGTACTTACCTCTATCAATATTTAATTAAAAATAATACGCAAAGTACAATGTTTACGTTAAATATTAATTACGATGAAAATATTCGATGAGTCAACAACAGCTCAACGCTGATTTTGAATTTAGATAACGCGATAAAATAAATGCACCATTGAGTAAAATGACGGATATTGGCGTCCAGCCAACTAAATAAAACTATAAAGTAGTGAAATCGTCGCAGAAACTTACTTCCAATTTAATATAGGTAATGGCCATGTTGAAATTTTGTTCCATGCTCCCAGTCTATTACAAACTTCTGACTTGGGACTTGTGAAACTACACGCTACTACACACACACACACTACACACTACTACTACTCTCATTGACTTTTTAGTCGATAGATGCTTCAAGTTACGCGGGATTTTTGAACCTGGATATTCAAATTATTCAAAGAACGATGGAGCCATAGTTGGTGCCAGTTAAGATCGCAAAAGCAGTGACATTGACCCACCTACATTTATTAAAGTTCTTAACTTTGAAATCCAAAAATTAGCCTGTTTCAAGACTTGAATCGTCATCTATCGTGATCTTCAACATTTTTTCTATGAAAAACGATACATGGTTCATTTGTTTTGTTTCGTAGGAAGAGATATTAGGGAAAGGGCAATGACCGCTATTGCGATCTTAACTGGCACCAACAATACAAAGCACTTTCATTGACTTTTTAGTGGATTTGATACGCTTCAAGTTACGCGGGATTTTTGAACCTGCATATCCTTATTATTCAAAGAACGATGGAGCTAAAAGCTTCAACGACATTACATAAGTTATCAAAAATATTAACAAATCAAGTAGTTCTGAGAGAAAAATATCGTCTTATATGAGGAATTTCTGTCTTAGCAATTTAACAGCACGCTTTACATGCCTCGCTTTCATTTACAGTCGGCAATTAATCAACGCACCTACAACTGAATTGATTTTCGTAGAAAAAAAATACACCTAGTTACTCGGTTGCCATTTGAATAAACCTCATTGAGTGAATCTTCCTTTCTAGTAAACACCGTAGACACCGAAATGTCTAGTGGTCACTACTCACCATCAAACGGTGCGAAATAAATGTTTCAATGAATAAAACATGCAATAGGAAAAGCGAGAACACTTGGCTACCCAATGAATAAAAGAATATCCTTTGCCAACATTCCCATATCATTGTAATTTCTAATTTCAATTTAAAATCACTGCTTTGGAACAATGCTATATTCACCAGCTTAGTTCAAGGACGCCTTCGTGCGCACCAGCCTTAATCGCGACGTCAAACAATGGGGGTATTTGAGGAGCTCTCCAGTCTCCAGGGGACCACTTGAGACGGATTTTAGAATCTATCCAGTGTGTAACCCAAGCTTGATACGATACCAAATCGTCGATCTTGACACGATCTTTTTATTTGTTCCACATTGAATGACGCAACTCGTTCGTGTGTTGCACTAGAATAGTATATTTCATTACAAGTGCGGAAAGGCTGTCATTGCAAAGAGTTCCGATAAATGTCTACCCGAGCCGAGGCGCAGCCGAAGGCGAGGGTTGACAGTCGGAACAAGTTGCAATGACGGTTCCGCAGGTGTACTGAACGACTATTTTTAATACAGTTGCGAAAAAATGAAGCAATTTAATAAAATAATAAAAACACAATAAACTCGCAAAGAAAATTTCTGGAAAATGGCGCCAACCGTAGAATATAAGCAGAGTATTTTTTTTCTTCACCCATTTTTGTAGGCAAAGGGCCATCCATACAGCTTAGTCTTCAGTAGATTTTTTTTATTGATATGAAATGAAAATGAAATTTAATGAGATGAAATGAAATGAAACCTAACCTAACTCATTCAATTAAATTATGATTAGTATAAATTAGTAGCTTCTTTTTAGAAATGTACGTACTTATTTGTATGAATCACAAAAACTCTTTAGTAAAAACTTCATGGTTGGTTTTTCTTTTTAATAGACATTATTTTGACAGTTGGGAAAGAGAACGCACCAGTTCGGGAAAGGTAAAAAAAAAAGCACTAGTATGTAATAGCCCACATCCCGAACGCTATACGTCTCTGCAATACACCACTTTTTGAGCAACTGTATTAAAAATACATTTACCGACTGGAATAAAAGTTCTTGTTAGCAGTATCCTTGGAAAATTCTCGCTTAGGAGTGTTATCTATAACTCGTAACAGTAGCACGTAAACCGATTGTTAAATTGCGTTTCGCACGTGTTTCCTTCCAAATGATGCTAGTTACGATCTGAGATCGAAGAAAACGGAGTTTTTTGCCTGCGGAGGTGCTAAATATGTTTAGGGACCTGACGACACTCACTTGTAAGGATCCTGTAGTTCTTCAGTAACGAAGTTGAGGTAGTTCCATCCTCCGAACGCGAAGAGTCCTGAGTAAAACGCGAGAGCAATGTTACCAGCGCTGAACTCCCCTTTAAATGCTCCCTCGAAGTTTTCAGTGTGACCTGATGATTAAACAGAAAAAATCCATCAACCATTTATGTTTAGTTGGAAGTTTAAAAAAAACCATATTGTAAAGATAAAATAATAGGCTGGATTGACAGTTTAATATTATATAGATCCTTAATAATGCACTAATAATGATCACATTAACTGTTATCGAGAGATTTTAACTTCAACATACAAATTCCATTAAACTACCTAGCAGATTTGGCAAGATTAGATAAGGCATGGGATTACCAGACAATTGGGTGACGATAACACACTTTTTACATGTTATATAATAAATAATGATAAGCTCTATGCGTAGCGTAGCGATGCACCTTGCCTGCGGGGAAGAGAGAAGAGCGGCCAACCCGCCATACTTTTCGCGAGAATTTTGACTATAGCTCGTGCGTGATTATGCCGTTGTTAGACATATATCTCTGAATTTTTTTAACTAAAAGGTATCTTGTGGACTATATCTAGGCTTCTATCGAAGCAGAAAACAAAAATTTGTAGAAACCAATTCAGTATAAGCCTCCAAAAATTGCAGTTTTTCACAACTTTTACCTCAACTTTGGCCGTTCATAATGTACTTATAAAAGCAAAATTGTAAAAGCAAAGAAAGCATCCTGATAGAAGCCTTGCAAATGTAGTGGAGATTCGTATTTCCTGGAACAAGTTTTATAAATTTTCGAACAATATTTTTCGTTCAATGTCCCCGCGTTAAGCGGTATGAGGTACGCGGGAGGCAAGAAGTGTGGATTCGGGGCTAGGTAAGACAGGGGAGTTGAAAAAATACCACCGATGTGGCTCTGGATGAAACAACAAGCTTTTCGACCATGCTCGCGTTGACGAAAGGCGGGCCGGGAAGGGCCCTCTTAAGGGTAAATCTGTAGATTAATAACATAGGTAAGTATAGTACCTAATTCATCTCCAGCGTCTACCATTAATAAAACTTATCAAGAAATAATGATACTTGCGAGAAGGATAACATAAATATGGAGTACGCAACAGGTTCCAGAATTTTTCCTATCATTGCCAGCCGTATCATTAATTTATTGCGTACCTACATACATAATACTGTATAGTAATGATCACAACAGTAGAGCTTATTCGATGAATAAATCATAATAATGGAAGAATGCCTCCATTGATATTGTGTGGCCTATAAATTAGTTATTGACAGTTCTGATAAGTGCATGTCTATAAATCTACTGCTTTTTACTCGCAAACGTTGTATGTACGGAGAATAAGGATGTACATAATACCAATATACATAACTAGCTGATGTCCCGCGGTTTCACCCGCGTAGTTCCCGTTCCCGTGGGAGTACGGGAATAAAATATAGCCTATAGCACTCACGAATAATGTAGCTTTCTACCAGTGAAACAATATTTAAAATTGGTTCATTACTGCCGGAGATTACCCCCTACATACAAACTTACAAACAAATGTTACCTCTATATAATATTAGTATAGATTACGACTCCGAATTGTTTCAAAATTTAAGTCTTCTTTTAATTTTCTAAATAGGTATACAACCAGAGGTAATCACACCGTTTTACTGGGACGCATTTTGTGTATGAAACTTTTTGTTTAGGTAGTCTGTCATTATTTTTTGGTGGTAGGTATGTACACTAATGTACAGTCAAGTCAGGATCACAGGAGCATGACGAGTTCCACGGATCAGGGGATGACGAATGACGATTAATTTATCCGTGTCAATTAAGACCATTAAGGTACTATGGGTCTATAACTTGACTTCATGTATCAGTCTTACGGAGAGTTCATGTATTTGTCATTACATTGTATAACTATAGTAGGTACCTACGTATATCGATCGTAACCAAAGATTAATTAACTATGCGTGAATATATATTAAATTTATCAACGTTATGCTTGAAATTATCATAAATAAATAGCGTAGTTTCGACCCGAGTTGGCCGTGAACTTGAACTCTACATATATATTAACACTATCTCTAATTCTGAATTCATCAGAAACTCAACACTAGGTAGGTATTTTGTACAGTTACATAAATTATCTAAAACAAAATATTATTTATTTGATTAATAAGGTCGTCAAAGTTGATTGGTGACATCCGTGTGTGGTTTCATAAATTAATTAAAACTGAAGTAGGTATAACTCTATTTATTACTATTTCAAAGTATTTTCTATACACCGTGTTTCTTGACCATATCGATAAACTTCGACCGGTCATTGTACTCATCATTATGAACAACTTTTACTATAGGAACAAACGCTGGTGTTTTTTTTTTCGGATGGGAAATCATCAGTGTCAGACTTTTACTGACTAAAACCCATCCATGTTCCTTCATCGCCCTTTGTGTTCCGGGGCCACGGTATCTCTTTCGAACAGTCCCGCAACCCCGGATGGGAACAAACCCTGAATCGCGAAATAAAAAAATCTGCTGTTCCCTAAAATTATGTTCGCATAACTCGACAAAATGTATGGAACAGCTGTTTTTTTTTAGCGATACAATATCGGTCGAAGTTTATCGATATCGTCCGGAAATACCTACGTCGTTTATACGTCTTCCTGCTGTCGATGCTGTAAGTAAGGAGTGACTGCCGAAAATAATGCCAGACTAGGTCATCAGACTGCTACTAGGGTATTAGATAGTAGATAGAGGTTCTACCCAAAACGAGTAACACGTAGACGATCATAATTTAAGCCCGGAATCACCCACTGCTGGGAAAAGGCTTTCTCTTTCTCTCTCTCCCACATTTCCCAGTTCCATGCGGCTGGTGCGTTTTCCGCGTCTTTGACGACAACATCAACATAACGAGCTTTAGCTTTCACATAGACGATGTTTCACGATATTATTATATACGGCCCTTTGGGCTTTCTTTTAAACACTTTCCATCCCAATATTGATGTACCACTTCCACCGCTGACTACATTCGATTACATTGCTTTTGCTCGCAGCTTCGCTCCTATTATGTATGGAAATGACAACACAGTATAGAATTTGGGGATAATGTAGCTTCCCGTAGTGAAAAAAATTTTGGAATCGGATCAGCAGTTCCGAAGATTACCCCCGACAAACAAACAATTTTTTCCTCTTTATAATATTAGCATAGATATAGATTGATAAGTGAGAGAATGTCTACACGACTGAGAAGTTATTACAAAGGGAATTATTGTTATCAAGATACGGCCCTACAAACTTTCTCTAAGTACTTTCTATTTCGTTCGATAGTATAAAGTAATAAATAAAAAAACTGTTACGTTTTACTTTCTCGATTATTTACTTACCTCTATACATTTTATTTATTTATTTAAGATTTCCCTTTTGAGTTGATTTTTTCTTTGTTGATGAATTGATGACTCATTTAGTTCGTGCGAGAGCATAGGTAGGTACACTTCCATAAAACTCTATAGCTGCGTATATTACGCAGTTGTGCCAAATCTCAATGTCAATGTTATTTACCGCATCGCGTCGTAATATACGCGAGCATTTCCTTCGCGAGATAAACAGCTCTGCCCACAGTGCCCACGCCAGTCAATCTAGCTGTTAAAGGAGAACTATCGGAAGCTGACGACGAAGCCCATCATTATCATTAATCAATCTATTAACGGAGACTCGTGTAGTCCATAAATGTCTTACTCATACATACTCAAAATAATAAAACAGGTCTTTTATCTCATAGGAATAGACAGGAAACTTCAGAACGATGTGCGACGGTCCTTGTAAATTCAAGACTAATAGGCCAGTTGCATAGGTATTGATCTGCAGAGACTACTCCAGAGCGAAGGCAACGGAGGAATCAATATACTCCGTTGCAGGGCTAAATTAATATTTTAATATTTAGCCATTAATGCAGGGCTACCAAACGGATTTGTGATCAACTGATCAGTCAGTCTATGGTCAGCAAGTCAGCCTAAAGATCATACAGAAGGTCACTCGTCCCACAGATACGTAACATAAATAACTGAGTTGCTCCTCTAAGTTTATTTGACCGGAACAGGTTTCGCCATAAAAGTACCTATGCGGAATCCACCTGCCTGTTTCGCAGGTGGCTTCTAAGAATCGTCAACAACTAACTTTGTCCATAAATAGACACTGAGTAGCAACTGCCTCGTGGTTTGCTTGCCCTACAAAGATTATGATAAATACTTATTATGCGTGTTTGATTAGTATATTAGGATAACTTGGTAGGTTACACATATATGACCGTTTAGATTTAGACATGATCTATTTTAGAGCAACAATGTTTATTTATATCTAGATAACAATAAACTTGTTATTTTCAAGTTATAGGTATCGGAATTTATTTTGCAGCCCGCAAAAGGCCAATGACAGGCTAACGAAGCGAGGGTCATTCGTGCGTGAAGTAGGGTTCAACAAAAGGCCCACTGTTGCATAGTCTCACTTGATTGATAAGTTGATAACTAGCGTGTTCGCGAGTGCGTCAGAGACAGGAAACCCCTATATTCAAGCACATAATGTAAGATAATCATGTAGTGAACATGATAATGTGAATTTCTTGCTACATTAACTACTTCACTCATAGCAGTCATAGCAACAGGCAACTCATTAAGGCTTCTAAGTTACAATACAATAGGCAATTCTATCCGACCTTGATCTATCAGTTGACCTACCAGTCGGTTATCTATGGAGGAAGCTACCTATATGTACCTCTGCGGACGCGTAATCGTACGTAACGTAGCCTTATCAGACATTCGTATCAATCATTACTATTACCCGTATCGATAAATTAGCTCATCCCATATTTCTGTTTACCTACATTCAAGTTGTCGTATTTTGTTACCAACGAGCCTGATTATATTTTGTTGTTTTTGTTGACCTTTGACTTAATACCAACCTACCTACTGAACATTCGTTTCTGCCTTAATATGAATAAATCTTGTTACTTATGTCACAAAACATAATGAACTCAGTCTATCACAGTCCACAGCTGGACATAGTTAGCTTCTCCCAAGCTACGCCAAGACACCTTGTCCCAGCCACCTTTAAATAAAGGTTGTCGGTTTATTGCCGAACATTATTGTTCATCATCACCTGCCTAGTCTTTTCCCAATTTTTTTGGGGTCGGCTTCTAGCGAACATTATTGCAAATCATCATAAACAGAAATAAATCATCATTGTCAGATACTACTGAGGCAGAACACCTTGCGCCTCCGTAGACCAGAGAATGGGCAGCAGCGTTTCCTGTTAGTCTTTCATCACTGCGATCTCCAATCCGCCTGCCAAGCGTGGAGATTACGGCAAATTCCTCCCATTATGGGAGAGGCTATGTCCAGCAGTGGACGTTATGGGCTGTTGTGGTAGGGGTGGTGGTGTCAGATACTAATGATCATCAACTTACCGATGCAGATATAGTAGATGCCAGAGATGATGATGACGATCAGTGCTAGCAGCTTGGACGAGGTGAACACATCCTGTATCCTCATGGTCCATCGCACGCTGATACAGTTGACTGCTGTCAGGATACCTGCGAAGAAGAATGCAAAAACAAATAAGATAATTGATGCCGTCTAGCCGAATTTGGCCACGGTGGCTTTCAAGGGTGGTTGTCCAGAGCTTGGTGTGCTGGTCTTTCTTGTGCTCTCAGGTGACTAGCATAGTCATCGAACTTTGGCCGAAAAACCCAGTGCACAAAGCGGAAGGTGAAAAAATCATTAATTAAATAATACCGTGAACCACGTCCATTCTAACTGCAGAGACTTGCCCAATACGTTTGTTTATCTACAGGGTGTAAACAACCTCATCACGAAGCCGTCAACCAAGCATTCTGTACATCAAACTAAGTAACTTTACGCAAAAAATATTGCTGGGAAACGACTTATTTTTTTGGGGTATAATATCATGTTTTGTGGTAGAACTCTTACAATTAAAACTTGTATTTAAAAGAAAAAAAAAATCTTTGACCCCCAATATCTCCGTAACTAGAAGTTTCCCAGGCATGGTGTAAAACAAAAAAAAAATCGCAATGACGTGGAGAACATGTGCCTTTCGGCTTGGTTAAGAGGTTTTTTACACCATATGAATAAAGGGTGTGATAGACAATTTTGTCTATTTAAAAAACACATTCAACTGTTACACTGTCAATGCAAGCATATTATATTGCCGACGACGGTGCTGTCTTGAGCAGAGAGCTCCTAATAGCCCAATGCCATTAACATAAAGATATAGAATTCGAAAAAATAAACATAGATAACGTTGGTTGTTCAAAAAAATCTTATGAATAAATGAAAAAATTGAATGTATAAACTCGCTTCTGGAAACATCGGTTGCGTTGCGATCAAAGGCATACTTACATGATAACATGATTTTATAAAAAAATAAAACGTTTTGAATTTTAGCTAACGTCTTAGGTAGGTATAATTTTTTTACGTCTGCGTCTGCATCAAACATGAGGTGATGACAGCACACAAATAGTAAGAACATGCAGATTATACTCGTTGCAAAATAAATTGTTCTAAGTGATCCACTTTCAGCGAGTCATTAGGTTCATTAAAGTACGTCACATGCTTCCAGACAAACAGTTCCGGATCGTGTTTCGGTGAGACTTATGTCGTAACTGCAAACATTTGTGATGTATGGTTGTGTAGCAGGTCAGGTTTCCGCTTACGCTCATAACTTTTACCATAGTCCGAACAACACAATGCTTATTTACTTTCATCTTTTATTTCTAAAGTAATATGAAGTAGAAGAGAGACGAAGACAGAGACGTTATTTAATAATTGTGTGATTTTCAAATAACTCCTCAGTAAATAAGGTGCGACGCGTAGGTACTACTCGAAGAAACAACAGCGTAAGACAATAAATAACAAACTAAGTATACCAATTAAAAGGTAAATAAATACATAGTATCGCTCAAACTAAGTGTCAATGAGAAAATGAGTAGGTGCCTGCTTACTTTCTAATACTTTAACACCCTGTAGGGTTTCTCATTGAACACCCACATTACTCAAACATTTGTACCGGTAGAATACTCCAAATAAGTTCACTTGCCACTAGTTTGCTGCTTGCTTGCTTGTTGCTTGTTTGGGAGTCTTAAAAGCTGCTCATAGATAACTCTACTAAGATAAGAAGAATTTGATAATGATAAGAGCTTGACCTTTATACATCAATTCTCGCAAGAAGATTTCGCCTGTGATTTGTTGACACAATAAAGATAATTCTGTACGCGATTAGATAAAATAAACAAGCTTAATGAGTCTCGAAATAGCTATAGATCGAGATCGACATTAAGCGATAACACGTTTACAACATTTTACATTAGGTATAACTAATATTATTATGTAAATAAACTCGAAATCGACTAATTGCGAGCAGAGCGTAAACAAACGTGATATTTACCTAGACGATAAGTATTGACCGTACGATCTAGGACCTAGATTCTAGGTCTAAGTGAGGATTTTTCGAAATTCTACCCGAGTGCAGGTCAAATAGGGGTTTTAAAACTATATTATGCAGATAACTTGCGACAACAACTACGCTATCTAACATCTCTGAGATCTTTGATAAACCCTTCATTATGTAAAGGATACAGAACAAGATCTTTGTCAGACGCAGTTTCAAGACTCGAGTTACGGTAACCGCAGCCTGAACCTGTCATTAGATCAAGCTCCGCAAATTAAACGCGTTGTTGAAACTAGGTTGCATAAACACTATCTACTATAGTGACTACAAGATGTACCAATAATAAGATAAGAATACATGTTTACATCAAGAAATTAACCCCGAAAATCACACGTTAGTCTAGATTTTGGGAGCTTCATTTTGCATTTATATCCTTAAGACTGTCTGGACTGTCTGTCTGTCTGTCTGGACTGTCTGTGTGTTGGTCTAATGGTCGACTAGAAATTCCTGATGTCCCAGTAGCTGCCAGGGAATCTGGTTTGGTACCCGGTTGATGGCAATAGGGTCGCCTCGTTTTAGATACAACAACAGCCCATAACGTCCACTGCTGGACATAAGCCTCTCCAATGATGGGAGGAATTTGCCGTAATCTCCACGCTTGGCAGGCGGATTGGAGATCACAGTGATGAAAGACTAACAGAAAACGCTGCTGCCCATTCTCAGGTCTACGGAGGCGCAAGGTGTTCTGCCTTTTTTTTTTTCGGATGTGAAATCATCAAATGACTCCTCCCGCTCTGGGCGGAGCAGGAGGGAGTGTCAGACTTTTACTGACTAAAACCCATCCATGTTCCTTCATCGCCGGGCCCTTTGTGTTCTGGGGCCGCGGTATCTCTTTCGAACTGTCCCGCAACCCCGGCAGGCATCGGTCTTTACGGACCCCTTCCTTTTTGCTGACTCTCTTTAGGTAAGGTCTCGTAAGGTGTTCTGCCTCAGACATTAGTCGCCTTATACGACACCCGTGAGTGTAATGGGTTGGTTCTATTCTACTCTGCCGGATACCACACGGCTTAACGGCTATCGTTTTACATGGTGGGACTAAAACATAACTGGTGAAATGAGTCTTTAACATTAGAGACACCTCTGCCCTTCGGGAGATTACAGACGTGATGTGATGTTATGTTAAATCCTTTAGCGTCCCAAAAATAACTTTCATCACGGTGTACAGCCCACTCCTGCTACCAGAGAAGAGGCCCGTGTCCCTGCTGTGGGGAGGTTGATGGTTGTACTAAGCATCGTTTCCGTATTCCATATCATTTACCAACGGCAAACTTCACAAGACACATAAACAGAGATACACAGGCTATAGGTAAACCAATTTACGCCAGGATTGACTGGCAAGATGGAGGTTTT
This sequence comes from Xestia xanthographa, assembly GCA_905147715.2. NCBI lineage: Eukaryota > Metazoa > Arthropoda > Insecta > Lepidoptera > Noctuidae > Xestia > Xestia xanthographa. The sequence continues at coordinate 11,111,408 of LR990655.1, forward strand.
TCAGAGCCGTTCTTCCTCTATCAACAGCAATTGGGTTAAGTGGCATTTCCGCCGAGAGTTCCGCCCCGAGACGCAATGCAATCAACGAATTAAAGGCTTCCTATTCCTTCCTATAGATTCCCATTTATCTTTCTTGGCTCCAAAGTAAACTGATGAATGACTGATTCTGATTTGTATTTCTTGAAAGTCGAAATAAAATTCTCTATGGTATTTGGATTCCAGTTCTTAGTATTATATAATTGCATAGCACATGTGTGAGTACTTTGTACTGTTCAGCCACCATTTACATTTATTTATCTTTCATTGACTTGAATATGCCTTGGTGACTGAGAGAATGTCATGCTCACTTAAATGTCTCGCTGATGGTGGCGGGTGTGTCGGGTCATTTAGTTCCCTTCAATATGGTTGAGTTGAATGGCGCCGGTACATGCGTCATGTCTGTGAACGGGCGCTGTCAGTTGGGACTGGTCATCTCTTAGCTGCCAAGGTTCATTTTAATTACTTTATTCATACATTTTTAATCTAATCTTTCACTCTGGATGCTCTTAGTGTGCACGTCTTTCTACATCGTTCTCACATTTATGTATAATCTCAAAATTAATGATGTAACCAAGATTTTGTAACAATATTTTGATTTTAAAAGAGTGTCCATGGAGTTTCTTGCCCATTCTTCTCCATAGAGATCTACGCTAGGGAATGGGCAACTACAGTACTTTCTCAAGTTATTATGCCTTGTGACTGGGATTGTAGCTTTGATTTTCTTTTTTGTATTTTTGACTTTCAAAAGTGCCGTAATGGTCTAATTGAAATAAATGCTTTGAGTTTGAGTTTGAGTTTGAGTTTGATATTCCTTGTTAGAAAACTTTTCCGTTTTGAAATAAATCAATTCGGTGTTAATTTCATTGAGTAAAACAAAGGACTTCCTCTAAGCTTTTAGTAGTTGAGGAAATTGCGTTGAATATATTGATTGATTGAAACCAAAACAATTTTAATTAAGAACAATAATCGTACTATTTATATGCCTCCGGGAACTTCCTGCCCCTGCCGTATAATGCCGTACGATTCCTCGTAATCCTAGAGTCTTATAGATTTACGAGGAATTGTTACTTTGTTAGTCATCACAGCGGAGTACTGTAAACTACGGCAGGGCCAGGGAGTTCCCTTAAAGGCTTAATTTGTTGAAGACATATAAATGGTGTTATTATTATTCTTAATTTAACTTGTTTTGAGGAACATTAATTGAGGAAAACTTGTTAAATGCCACCACAAACCTGAAGCCCTGCATTACATGCCTACTTACAGTTTTGTAAATCTTCTATACTAATATTATAAAGAGGAATGATTTGTATTTTTGTATACGTGACGAATAAACTTAAAAACTACCGGATCGATTTGAAAAATTCTTTCAGCAATGGATAGCTACATTATCAGGTAAGCTATAAGTACCTACTTTATCCTCGTACTTCCACGGGAACGGGTTGTGCGCGGGTGAAACCGCGTGACGTCCGCTAGTAAACTAATAATGTATTCATGCTCTACGTTAGTAGGCAAGAATGCAAGTAATAAATTATCCGGATCGCTTGCACCAGGAACCTTTATTTGTTATGTAGATTGTCAACGTCTATGCTCCGTTAGAAATGCATGTATAAATAGGTACATCGTTATCTTGATTACCATGGCCAAGGGTTGAAAGGGCAAATAATTAATTTCGCATTAGCAAATGACTTGTACTTAGGTCAGATGATAACGGACGATAAATCGAAGATGTTGCTAAGCAAGTTTCTGACCAACAGATATAAACTTGAACCGAGTTTCTGGATGAGAGTAATTGTATTTAAAGACAAGTTCTCATTTCCTGTTTAAGCTACCGGTTATAAATGTGGACGGGGCTAGCTTAACTAACTTCGCGCAGGGCAGCAGGGCGAGCGAGCCGACCGATGCCCTTTTCATACTTCGTATATCATCGTTTCACTTCTTTTCAACGAACTACCGAACCGAAAGTGCCGAATCGAAGTATGAAAAGAGAAAAACGATGCTCGCCTGGCTCGCTCGCTCGCTAGCTGGTTCGGGGTTCTGGGTCTGCGCTTTTACGGACGGTTCTTTAGAACTGAACTTGGCACAAAACCGAGACTCATAGCAGGTGACGATAAGTCCCAGCTCACTTATCTGATAGCTAATTTCAAACAAGTTCTGCTTATTTATTTTTTTGTTTCACATTGCGAAATAGGATTTTACCGACCGACATTACAAATTCAAAGCAATAGAATTTTAATACCAATCGTTCCATCTCAGATAATATTCGTAGGTAGGGTCAAGTCTATAAATAAGTAGAGGGGTACCGCCGAACAGTTGGTCAATGATCAGGTGGCCATGTGCTAGGGGGCCAGTCTGTCCGTCTGCCGTTGTTTTACTTAGTAACGAGGCCGCTTTGAACCAGATCTTCGATTTTGCAGAGGAAGTACATTAGTGGCGGCATTGATCTTTGATTTAGCCATTACTTTAGAAGTTTAGCACTTTGACCGACGGTTTTTTTTTGTTGATTATTATGGCATTAAAGTTTGCACTTCAAATAATTACCTACCTAGTAGATTTTTTCTACAGTTATGTATTCTACCACCCATTTATTTCCTTCTTCAAAAAATATCAGTTAATCCCAGTATTTTGGCTTATATAGCGTCCGTGCAATCCCGTGCGTCCGTCCGTGCGTGTGCTTGGCTATTGTGGTTAGGGTTACCATCTGACCGGATAAATCCGGTCTTGACCGGATTTTTAATGCCTATACCGGACTCCGCCCGGATTTTGTGCCATACCGGATTTTTTCGACTCATGCCGGACGAAAGAAAGAAACAGACTATCAGTGGAGTCCGTTAAAGCCATCATCGTACTTACGAAGTTTATCTGGAAAGATTAGTTGTGAGCAAGTCTTTAATTAAATTTTTGCGGTCAAAACCAAATTTTGAAAGCTGTTTTTATTAAAAAATTTAACACTTTTACGTTTAATGGCTATTTATTAGCAGAAAAGTAGTACAAAACTATGTAGGTACAAGGCAATGACACTTACAACTAAAAAAACATTCTTCTGACCAAAAGTCATTATTAAAAAATATATTTCTTAAAGAAAAGGTGGCATCCCAGCCAGTCGCCAACACTTTGAATAAGAAAATTCAGTTTTTTGTTTGATCGTAGGGAAACTTTAGATTAGACCGGACTTTTTTGTCGAAAATCAGGATTTTTCATCCTCCAAGACCGGATTTCCGATTTCAGGCCCTGGTAACCCTAATTGCGGTTGACAGGAGAACAATATTTTGCGCCTTTAGGAAGATGATGATGAAAAGCGTCCTTGCAAATCAGTAGACTGGTCTTTCAAAAAGAAAATAAAAAAGTTACAAAGTTTTTAGCTGAATCTCCTCTCAGGCGTGAGTCATTACAATCACCAATGTATGCACCAGCTCCGTAAATTGTAGCAGCATCGGAAAGTTACGTTGACACACATTCTCTCGTATAACGTAATAAATCGACACGCGGCCGGCCACCTATTGTTGTAATTAGAGTCTAGTGGCTTGTCGTGGACTAGACAACATTGTATGTATTGTTTACCTAAGTTGGGCATAATATTATTATCTTGGGGTCATGTTCGAGTAATGCAAGTTATTTGTAGTATAGTAACTAAGTACATACTTACGTTTAAGTTTTCTGTTGTTGAATGAATGAACTCTACCTCAGAATAATATCCATATTTGAATCTTCTCAATTCACGACTCTGTCAAGCTCAAGGTTACCTCAACGCGTGCCTCAAAAGACCCTCATTCAACGAACAAATATCAATTAAGATGAGATTGTGGTACTGTGCAAACAAATGTAGAAGAGACGGATACCGTATAGATATTAATGGAGGTAACTCTTAAAGAAACGTCAAATTTCCTTAAGAAAATAAACGGCAATGACTTAAATGAAGTAATAGCTTCAACTGCGTCTTGACGCAAATCAAAACTACGGGCCAATTGGCTTTCACCATAGGAAGGAAGTCGATGATTGTTTGTCCAAACAATGCTGTCACCCGAGCCGTGAACGAAGATCGAAAGTGTTCCCAACGGATTGTATCAACATGCCCATGAAGTTGCTAAGGAACCACAACAACAAAGTATTGAGTATTGATTAGAAAAAATCCGTTCTTTATCAGGTTTTAAGCATTCACGTGCCAATGTGGTGTCAAAGACCTTGTATTTAGCAACGGCCTATTTTTAGAATCATGGAATTACACATTCGATTTGGTTTGGTTTTATGTGTATCTGTCTTAGTCTGTTGATCTTTTAAGTAACTTGATTTGTAAATGAAAATGTGCGATTTTCCATAACTATGAAACTGCACGAAGATTATATTTTTTTCAATTAAGTTTTTTTTATACTTGAAAACCTTTTACAACCAGTTGCTATAATCTACATTTTATATCGCTCGCATTGCTCGCGTTAAAATATACGCTAAGTACTTAAAATGCAATGCTTTCAAGTTATACCTTTTGGTTGACGCATAAACATTAAGTTTATGCAATATAATCGATGCCATATTCATTAACTCTTTACAATGTAGTGTTATGTATTTGCAGATTACAAAACATGTGCCCACTGCCCAGTAATTTACTTTAATTGCAGTATTTATTAAAAATATTGAGACTGGTCAACATTAAACGCTGCTAATTTAAAATCTCCCACAAAAATTCCAAATCGTTTATCATCAATTCAACCCAATTCGAGATGTCGATTTCATTTTGATTTGCCATTATTTAATTTACTCGCGTCACTTATAGAACATTAGGAGGAAATCAGTTCTTGTTAGGTTTATTAAGATTGACATTGACTTCGTGCAGTGTTAAATGTAAAGATCAACGGTCATCAAGATTTCCATCAATGAAATTGATGGATATAACCTACGTGACTTTTATACAAAACAGGAATTCCGAAGAGTGTGAGAATACCATAGGAAAAATGTATTTATAGGGCTTGCTGTGCGCCGTGGTTGAACATTATAATTATTGTTATTGCAATATTTACTTGACTATAGAGTCAAGTAAATATTGCAATAACAATAATATAATAAAATCTTAGTGAAACTTTAAGCACTATTCAAATTAAAGTGTTTTTTGACATATAGATTTTGACGTCACTACCGGCATTATGGGAGGACGACGCGTTTCGAGAGTGCGTTCCGTTTCACCAAAAACATGCTACATAAAACAGTAAATTGTAAAATAAGTGATGTATTAGCAACTTAAACAAGTGTACCACAGTGTTTTTATGGGCCAATAAAAGGTATTTTTAGGGTCCATATTGGCTCACCTAAAGTTCTTTACCCGAAATTGTTCTTCCTAATGATTTGTAATCCGAATGATCATTCTTCCTAAAATTTTTCATCCTAAAGTTTTCATTCATACTATTTGTAGTACTACCGGCGATGTTCATAACACTCATGTTTCCTAAAATTGTAATTAATAATATCATTAATGTGAATATATTTTAACTCCTACTGTTTTATAACATAACGCTTTTATCCCTAAACATAATTACTATAATATTTTCACTCATACTCAGAAAGAAACATTTACCAAGTGTAATAAATAATATATGTGGGTAGAAGATGATATTTAAAGTTTTAATTTGAGGGTATGATTATTATTTGGGAGTATGCTTTACATAACGTATATAGTACTATAACTATACCTGAGATAATTATGTCTAAAAAACCAACTGTTTAGAATGATTAAAGGTCGTTTCACTGATTTTTGTCTTAAATTAATGAAATTTAGGTCAGAGTGTCGTCTCGGGGGTACAATGAAAAAAATACTTAGAAAAGTTTCGCGATTAATTTCGAGGTAGCATTTTGACGTAGTTGGTCGCAGTTCTAACCTAACCTATGAATATCTTTGCAGGTACACACCGCTATAAATATAGGAAAACATGTATTTAACTACTTGTACCGTACTATTATTTGGCATACAATTAACGAACCACCAGATTTAGCACACTGTAACGGCAAAAAAATCACTTTTGGTTGCCAAAATCAGTAAATGATCACCAAAATTAATCCCCATTTTATCGTGAAATTAGAACCAAAAATTAATTTTTACCACCAGAAATTGAACTGTTATGCTCTTGCATCCAAGGGAGACCCGGTCGACGGAGCCCCGCTCCGCGGGGCTCCTGCTTCTGAATGGTTTATAAAAAAATAACCACGAAGGGTATGGCGGGGTCTATTCGCTCGCTTCGCTCGCTCATTCGACCCATGCCCTTCTAACCTAATCTATCCGTGTCGGGGTGCCCCAAGTCGGCCTAGACAAAACTAGTTTGTCATCAACCACCTCATTAAAATTTGGTGCTCAATTTACAAAATTTGGTGATCAATTGATATTTTAGGTGATAGATGTTAGTGGTCATAAAGTTAATTTTGGTGGTCATTATATTTTTTTATTATTTTGTATGGTACTTATTATTCTTATATGTTATTCATGTTATGTGAAAATAAAGTTACGCAAAATTAATTAAGTACTGATTAATAAGAATAAAAATAAATCTAAACAAAAAAGATATGACTTTCAATAATAGTGTAAAAGATGGTTATGTTGAGAAAATATAGGAAAACAAATAAAAGTATAATAGATGTTTATTGCTACTGACATTATGACGTTGAATGCTTAGGAATTATGAACATTAGAGACAGAGTAGTTAGGAAGTGTGATTGTTAGGATGAAAAATGTTAGGAAGAACATTTTCGGATTTCTAAATATCGGAGTTGAAAATTTAGGTGAACTTTGGCGCACCCGTATTTTTAATAAATAAAAAGAGTTTTGTATTTCATGCATATTCCCTATTAAGTAAATCATTTTAGACAAATAGTTAGCTTTATTATTTTAGTATAGTTTGACTTACATAAGCAGACAGCAGCAAGAAGTTTCACAGCCAGTTCTGGTGGATCACAGTCCGGGAAGAAAGGCTTCACAATGTAGTGGCCGAAGGTCAGGGCCACTATCGCCTGCGTGGTCGGTCTGATGATGAGCAGCGCGATCCACATCCGCAGGAAGGCTGGCAGGGGCCCGAAGGCCGTGTAGATGTAGGCGTAGTCACCTCCAGACCTCGTGATGGAGGTCCCCAGCTCCGCGTAGCACAGAGCCCCCAGTGTCGACAGCAGACCGCTCGCAAGCCATATTATTAATGATGCACCTACTGACCTGTGACAAAAAATGATTTGGTAAGTTCTTGGCAACATAAACAATTGGAATTGAATGTGGTGGCAGGTCCGACTTGCAATGCAAATCAATTCTATCTGCATCAATGTAGAGTTTTATTAATAATAATTTCTTCTCAGACTGATGAAGAGATACAACGATAACTACAACATATTACTCGTGTATTTATCTTTATTACTTCATCACATAACTTGAACTATGCGTACCGACTAGTTTTTTTTTTTTGCAGAACGATTTCATCTTCATCTACCAAGCCGTTTCCTAAGCCGGCTTCCAGTCTAACCGGTTCCAGCTGAAAGCCAGTATTATACATAAAGTGCTTATCAGATCTCCACAACTCACTTCGTAATACAATACCGCTTGGTAAGACTGGTTGACTGCGGAACAAAGTCATTAGTAGTATGATACTCGACTCTGCACAGATGGTCTTCTAGGTATTTCATTCAATACAGGAAGTTTCTTACAGTTATCATCCTAAAATGGTTCTCTTAGTCATATTAACTGCATTACTACACCCACGAATAATGTTTTGAGTCTATTCATAGGACACTATTTAGAGCTGAGATGATTCAATAATTAATTAGGGAGAATTTGTGTAGGACTTACTACCATATGCCTTTTATGAATGGATAAATAAAATGCTAAATAACTTAAAAAATGTTTGCTGGTTTTGCCAACAGTTTGTGGTTGCGGTAAATTGTACATGGCTTGTTAATTACTTTAGAACTTATGTTTACCTAAGCATTTCATTGAAGGAAAATTACACCAAAGTAGGTACTTCTCTATACATATAATAAAACAGTAACGAAAGAAAAACTGTACATTGAGAATTTTCGAGAAAAAATAAGTGGCTTTTGTTAGAAAAACGTAACTGGATGACAAAAAGTGACTTTTTAGAATTTTTGTCTGTTTGTCTGTGTGTATGGTACGGCTTCACGCTAAAACTACTGGATAGATTGAATTGAAATTCAGCAAAAATGTTCATTGTAAACCGAGGAAGGCTTTAGCCTACATATTATCAAGCCGTATGTTGGAAGGTAAGCAATATGGATTTTAAAAGATTCGTTTTGTTCGTAATTGAATGCACAAAATGACATGTTATAAGCTATATTATGTGACGCAGACGAAGTTGCGCGGGTCAGCTAGTAAAGAATAAGTAAAATGTTAATAATACGGCTTATCACCAATTTAATGTGAGCCAATAATAATAAAAGAAGTAATACTTCATCATATTTATTTGACAGGCATATAATTGTTTATACTGCTTCATTTATTACTTTTTTTATTTTATAATCGATCATCGACATAGTTATATTGTATTTTTATAGAGAGGTCCAAAAACGTATCATAGAGTCGCGGTAGACATCACAAAAAATCTACCCACTGTTCTGCTATTGTGCATTTTCAATATTTAACATAGATGCATTGGTTCGTTGTTGTAGTGGTCGGTTGCAATTACAATAATGATGCTTGCGAGTAACGCAAGTCTCTACATCCAAGACCCGTTTCTCGCAAGCATCGTTATTGCAACCGAATTTATTCGTTAGTCATTAGCAATCAAAATTAACAATTTTGACGTTATCTCTGTCGAGACTGCCGGGCCTTGGGCCCGTACGTACCTACTTATATTTGAGCGCCGACAACTGTGTCAAAATATTGTAGATTTTAATGGCTCGTAAATTGAAAATTTCAATGTGTTCGTTATTACCCTAGAGCAGTGTTTTTCAACCTTTTTCATGACACGACCCCCCATAGTATGGAAACATATTGGCGACCCCCCGACTTTTTTTTTCATTTATTTTATTATGTTACAAATATTAAATCCATACAATTTTTTTTTACTTATATGCATTTGCATAATTAGGATTCGGACTTTTTTTTTAAAATTTGGAAATCGATTTAATTCTCAATGTAGCAAAATCGGAACCACGATGGGTGAAATTAGTTAATGACAAACAAGCGAAACCTTAATAAGATGGATTAGTAGGTAACAGGTTTTTATATTGTTCATTTGTATAAACATACAAATGTAAATATCCTATTTAACGTTTTCTTATTAAATCTATCTTTCTAGGCTTTATTGTTTTGTTTATTGAGATACCTATGTTTTGCGACCTCTTGCGACCCCCCTACAAAAGCTTCGCGACCCCCCAGGGGTTCGCGACCGGCAGGTTGAAAAACACTGCCCTAGAGTATGTAAAGGCCATAAAATACTGCATAAAATAGTTAAATATACCTAGAACCTATGAAATTACATGCGTAGAGGTTTCAGTGCCACGGTCTACCAGTTTTCAAGTTATGAATGAATCTAGGCAAGCGTGTCAATCGTGCCTTGAAAGACTGTCGTGAGAAAAACCTAAACTTGACTGCAGTATTTTTTAATTGTTTATATTATAGTGCAATTATGTTACATTTCGCTTATTTGCCTTATTGTTTTTATTCGTTGTTTAATTGTCAGCTGTAGCCGTTTTGTAATTTAGATCTTCTATTGTTGTTAAAGGAGGTAAATGGGTAGGTAGTTCTTCAAAAAGTATTCGTAACTTTCGTGGCGAAATTTTTTTTTGAGTAATCTTCATATTAACTGACACATATATGACGATGTAAAAACAATAAATACAATATTTAATCTATTTTGAAATGTTGGTGCCCACGAAAGTTACGAAACTTTTTAAGCAAGAGGGATAACACAAGTGGCAAACCAGCCCAGTTTGGGGTGGAAACGCATCTTAGACGTAGAGACTTGCGTTACTCGCAAGCATCATTATTGTAACCGAATTTATTCGTTAGTAATTACCAATCGAAAGTTAGCGATTATGTCGTTATCTCTGTCGAAACTGCCGGGCCCAGGGATGTCCAACTGTCCAGAGTAGGCCCATTCATCAATTTAGTGCCTTTTTTTCGGATGGTATATCATCAAATGACTCCTCCCGCTCTGGGCGGAGCAGGAGGGAGTGTCAGACTTTTACTGACTAAAACCCATCCATGTTCCTTCATCGCCCTTTGTGTTCCGGGGCCACGGTATCTCTTTCGAACAGTCCCGCAACCCTGGATCAATTTAGTGCCTGTAGTTATCGTATAACAAGGGTCTGCTGATGGCTAATACAAATAGGAACATACAAGGTGTAAACGGACCCTCCGTTTACACCTTGTATTATTTGTCATTTGTCGTATGTGATGTCACGAAGCCGATAACCAAGCATTCTGTACCAATAAACTATGGACTCTAAGAAAAAAAAAGCGAACCGGCAGAAGTTGCGTTGGAAGGCCTCCCACTAGACTAGATGGACCCAGTGCCGGATTACCGTAGAAGCAAAAGTAGCAAATGCTACGGGGCCCGCGCTTGCTTAATCCGGCACTGGATGGACCGATGACCTGGTGAAGGTTGCGGGAATCCGCTGGTTACGAGTCGCACCAGACCGGTCAATGTGGCGACATTTGGGGAAGGCCTATAGTCTTTCGGCAGGAATGATGATGAAAATGAAGAAGGCTCAATATAATGCACTCAAAACATTGTGCTGATAAATACATTGAAGTACGGGGTTTGTGAAAGTATTTAAAGTTATGACAAATGACGGGGAAAATAAGTGCCTTCTGGCTCCGTTTTACACCTATTTGATCATAGTTGTTGTTAGTTTGTTTTGTGACTACATTTAAATTATTAAAACGCCTCTTCCGGTGAACTAATGTTTAAAACAAAATCACCAGCCCACCCACGGCCACGGGGATTTCAAAGAAATAGAATACAATAGGTGGACGAAACTCGATACTATAATACCCCCATAAAGTCGATAATGGTATCGAATTTCCGTTAATCTCTTTTTAAAAGACCACTACTATTCATACGTTAAAAGAATGTTCAGTGAAGAGTCGTTTACCCGAACACCGTTTGTAGATCACGTTAATTTACAAGTCAATTAGTAAAAACCGTTCATGATTTTTAACTCATTATGAAATAGGCTAAGATAGCAGAAGACAGAAAGGGTTCTAATTAATATAGTAATTTGTTAAATCAATGTTTTACCAATTTTAAACACGTCATTTAAAGTGTAACTTTCTTTCTTTCGTGTGGTTAGTGTTTAAACCTGGCGTCAGAGTTTTTATGTCGCTCACCGCCCATAGCCAAGTCTTGGCTTTACATGCCGTCGACAAATATCTATCAGGCATGCTGGTTTCCTCACGTTTTTCTTCATCGAATCAAGTGATAGGTAATTATTATACAATACGCACATGAATCCGAAAAATTAGAGGTGCGTGTCTTGGGTTTGAAATGTAACTTATGCAGCATAATAATTTATTGAGACCTACTGTTGTTTTATAGAGGGTGTAGTAGTTATCAGTAGCGAAGGGTTAATTTTTGTAAGAGGTAAACCGGAGTACCAACCTTTAATCTGATTATATTATTTGTCTATAGAATACTGACTGTGCCATTTTTCAAAGGGAAGTCGGCAGGAATCGAGTTGTATGGACCCTTCGCCACTGGTAGTTATAAAGGTTGTAAGCGCGAAGCCGAAAGGCACTTGTTCTCCCCGTCATTTTTTTTGTTCTAGAACATTCCTGGGAACCTTCTAGTTACGGAGTTAGGGATAATACGGGGGTCAAAGTTCTAACTTTTTTACAAGTTTTTTTTTTTTTTTAATACATGTTTTTAATGTAAGATTTTTACTTTAAACACCTTCACGACCCCCGTACTATTCAATACATCCATCAGCACAATGTTTTAAGTGTGTTACTTTGAGTTTACTACCGAAGTCTGATTTTTCACCCCAAAAAAAAGTCATGCCCCAGTAAAAATTTTTGCGTATAGGGTTTACTTAGTTTGATGTAACAGAATGCTTGGTTGACGGTTTCGTGAAGTCTGTTTACATCCTAGGCCTCAAGTCTGCTATTACAATAGTGTCAGAATAGTCGATCATTGATCTCATAATTGTTGATTTTGACAAGTTTGGTAATCTACTATACAGGGTGGAATTTTGTAATGCCACCTGGAGGGAAAGTACTCTTAATACTGCAGATAGCAAATTTTACTCAAAGGAAACATTCCTTTATTCGCGTGCCACACTCGGGAATCGAACCTGCTAAATTCCAAAAAAATAACATCCTGTACTTTTATGGCACCAATCGATAGGGTCAATCATAAGGATCAAATCCCTCTAACAAACATGATAAATTAAATGAAAGGAAAACCATGAAATCTTAACTTGTAAATTCAATGGGATAAGATAAAAGGTCCATCCAATTATTTATGTTAGAATCTAATAAACAATTATCTTTTAACGTAATTTATTGACTAAAATGACGAAGAACTATTTAGATAGGAAGATTGCAATTTGCACAAATAACACGTGCAAATTTCAATCTTCTTTCTTCAATTGTAAAGGTCCCTTTGAATAAAAGTGCTTTATCGTATTGAATTGATCCCATTGACTTTATAACTTTAGATTTCATGGTTTTCCTTTCATTTAATTTATCATGTTTGTTAGAGAGATTTGATCCTTATGATAGACCCTATCGATTGCTGCCATAAAAGTACAGGATGTTATTTTTTTGGAATTTAGCCGGTTCGATTCCCAACTGTGGCAAGCGAATTTCAAAAATCTTTGAATGCAGATTAATTTCTTATTAAAAATAAAGGAATGTTTCCTTTGAGTAAAATTTTCTATCTGCAGTATTAAGAGTACTTTCCCTCCAGGTGGCATTACAAAATTCCACCCTGTATAATGGCGTCATTATGACTTTCCAATGATCAACCACTGACACTCCATTAAAAGAAATAGCATAGAATGGTAATCTCGTACACAATGATAAATTAATGATTGACTTACGCGGTAATCTGCAAAAATTTTGACAGTTCAAGCCGAAATTTGCTCAACACCATTTTGTATTGCAATAAATATAATCTTCTTTATTAAAGATAATTTAAAACACATACATGAAAATAAATCAAAACACCGGCCACTAGAAATAAAAACAGATAGTACGTCAGTAAGCAGTAATGTCACATTTGACTTTGACAGCTAAACAGATAAAATATTATGGAATTGTATAGTTTCACATTCGCGTTACACATAATTAATGATTTTTGCTATTTACGAACTTCTTACTACCTCAGATTGCATAGAACACTAAAAAATAATATGTAAAAATATATATAAATGAAATCTGACATGATTTTAAATGTTCAAATTTAATTCTAGTTTTTCGAAAATCATTTCTATTGACAGGTTTTATAATAATGGCACCTGAGCTCACCAGATGGCGCACTGTCGAGTAAGGTCTTGTCAGTAATTCTGTTTAATACTTTAAACTGGTTTTAAAGCACCAATAACTTCGTAAAAAAGTTTATTTTATTACGTATAACAAGTATAACAACACAGTGTAAGCTAGGTATATTATATTTACAATATTCTTCCTAAAATTAGCAAGCATGAAACATTTAAAAATCATTCTACCTCCAAGTACTAACAATATTATTATCATATGTTGACTTAAAATCTTCAAGTCATAATTAATCAGGAATGGGCTCAATCTAGAACACAATCGTGAGTATTAGTATAAATACGTGATAAAAAAGCACGCAACGCGCGAACACTGTATGACATCTGACATTTTGGAGGACCTCAGTCTACACAAGCGCCGCTAGTGGCAAATGCACACGCGATTACGAGACCACTGACCGGCCAATGATCGACTATTATGAAGTTAGCAGACTACGAACTTTTAACAAAATGACAATGGCATCGTTCAACAATTATGAAATCAATGATAGATCATTGTGACACTATTGTAATAGCAGACTTAGGCCCCTGTTTATAGGTAGGTACTGTCGGTATTAATTGTTATTTGTAACGTCTGCCTCGTTGGTTTAGTGGTCGCAAGGACGACTGCTGAGCATGAGGTCCTGGGTTCGATTCCCGGGTCGAGCAAAGTGTTGTTGAGTTTTTCCATCAAAATTTTTAAAATTCCTGAAGTCTGGATTTGTGCCCGGTTGATGATAGGCTCGCTGCATATTACATGGGACTTTATGGCCCTGTCTAACCCTAAAATTAGCAACTCTATTTGTGGTGGTTTAAACTTCGTTTGAAGTACTTTAGAATAAAGTTCTAATCAGCTTGCACTAGAAAGTGGTTGTTACGTCAGTCACTGCGGGCCGAATAATGCGAAATGAGTGGTTTTTTGCGATTTAAAAAAATAAATAACATAAGACCTGCTTTATAGTTAGTTCAGTTAGTATAAAAAGTTTCATGATCTAATTTGAAGTATTTTATGATTGGCGGCGGTTTATTGTTCAGTTTGGAGGTAACTTTGGGATTTTTTTCTATCGAGAAAATTTTATGGAATCGTGTTTTCGCCAAACATAGTAACATTATTCCTCAACTTTACCATATATTTATTTCAAAATTAATGCTGCAGAATTTTAGGCGTAACGGAGGATCATGCTAAGTAAGCCATTTGAGGTCGGAATGTGGCTGTACTTTAGGCACACCTACCTACCTTTAGGCCAACCATTCTGGGATTACAGGTATGATATTATGTATGTTTTTATGAATGTAATAAACTGCTGAATATTGTGAAATGCATTCACGCAGCAACCTTTAGATTGTTGAACTGTTTCATGACATTCGATTCCTATCGCGTTCGCGTATCTCAAAATCCATCGTTACGATATTCTATAGCCTAGATTAGAAGTCTCACCTCACTAAGCACTAAGGTCGCATATAGTCGCATTACAAATCACTAAGCAGCCTTGGCCCGACTTGGCCGTGTAAATAAGTTGTAGGGGCCCGTTCACCATTCTTGTTAGAACGACCATCTGGACACCGGTTACAGTATAACAAGTACAGATAGCATGACATTCTGATAGTATTTAAAAAAAATAATGAAACTAACTCATAAGTTCATAACTGTTCAATAACCCTAGGAGTTATATTAGAAACACCTCTGCCTTTCACTTCGGGGATTATACGCGTGATGTTACGTTACAAAAATAATAAAATATTCCCAAGTTTTCTTTGATAGTTCGAATAACTTCTGAAACTTGTTACGTTGACGTGCTGCCTGTACCCATGGCAGCCACAGGTACCTATGTTGTGTACAATGCCATATAAGAAAGTTTGCAACGGTGTCGCCTGCTGACCAATACGAACAAGAGTTTGAAATAAAACTGGTTAAGTACTTAAATTATGCAATAACATAGTAATTAAGCACGCATTATTTTAAATTGTAATCATTCGGTAGGTAATGCAACTGTTTTGTAAACCGTGTTATTTACAATACTTTGAACTGCCTTGAAATAATATGGAAGAAACAGATAGGTACTTACTGTTATGTAGGATACAGATTATAAATAAGTATCTTAGTATTATAAAATCTAAGTCACAAATAAGCGATAAAACGCAGGTTAATATAATTAAACTATGTCTAAGATAAGATACATGGAAATCAAGGAAGCAGTTACTAGAATAAAGTCTTATTATGTTTGCTTATAGTTGAAAGATAATTATCCATAAATAAAATTTAATGATAACGCAACTATGTAAACAGTGCGTTTCATTCATAGAATGTGTTTTGAAAATAAATCTCTGGTTTCCACACTGAAAATTGTTTATTCAACAAACAAATCTTGCGACTCGAATTCAGCGATAAGTGCGAATCTAACCGATAAAAACTGAAGAATTTAATTTGCACACGCGAACAAGTGGCTGAAAACATAGTCTTAAAAGGCGGGAAACTTGAACACTCAGCTTACCCAGTGTATAAGAATACTCCTGTCGGAGATATAAATATTCCGGAACCAATAATAGTCCCAATAATAATCCCAACTCCATTAAACAATGTTATTTTACGTTTTAAAACCACTTTGCCATTGCTGGCTTGAGATTCTTCACCCATTCCGCAAAAATCAATCGCGTACACCGACACCGGTAACCGCGACGCACGTGGCTCGAATACGCGCGCTATCCACGCTGTGTCGCTATCACACGACCATGGAGTGACTGGTCGCCACGGAATATCTCACACGACTGAATCACTTTCTGTTACCATTTTTATGATCTGCGAAACTGGAATAGACGATGCGGTGTTGACGTCAGGCGCAGTGTACTAAGGACGCGATTCAGCCGACCACTCCGAGCAGTCGCCGCAGCGCATGTGTAGTAGAGTAGAGCGGAGCGGGAGCGCTACTCCGAGTCTCCGACCGCTGACGGAACACCATGCGCGACGGGACCGGGACCGAGTCGTCACTGAAAGGGACACCACTATTGTGTCCTACACAAAGCAGAGAGGGACAGCGAAACGAATGGCTAACAGGCTAAAGTTGAACTTGTTGCAGCCGGCTCATTCATGGCTCTTTTAAACTTTGACAGAAACGAAACAAATCACTGAACGTGATAAATTGCATCGATAACTAAAATAAATAGGTAACATTGATCAACAATTTTTATTCTTCCATGTCACTGTTGGTTACGTTACGTATACGACCCGACAACAGTATCTATGATGATGCATAATAAAAAGTTGCATCATGTTCCTGGGCGCCTTTACAATAATAATCATGAAGAATCTACCCAACGATTTTTGGAGCTGTTTGTTAGTTTGGGACTCGCGATATTTCAAGGAGTGGATAATAACCAATCGATGAAGAGCAACACTAGGATTCAATTGTACTGCCCTACTAAATATGTTTCATTATGTTACAAACAAAGCAAGTGACAATCAATTGCAATCAAATTCACTTTGTTCTGAATATCAGTATCTACTTTTTCATAACCTACCAGACCTACCTAGCCATTTCCAAACTAGATCACCATTCAAAGAGAATTTGAATTAAACATGGTAAGTAGGTACATCTCTAATGAGTTTTCAACACAAAATCTACTGGAAGTTTTTCAGTAGGTACCTACTTACCTTCCTACATGAAAGTCGATGTAACCAAGGATCCTTCCCCAAAATAAGGCGAGGTGTGTCATAGACGTTATAGGCATCTATCTTTATATGAGCACTTTCAACGAAAGCAGCACGCTTACCTATTCCAAAAATATAACAATCATCTATTCAACTTTCGATCAGCCCTCTGGTGTTAGCATAATTTTGGGTGAGTACATTCCCAGTTCCACGGTGATCTTAAATATTATGAACCCCCTCTATCAATGTACCGATGATTGCACTTTGTTAGTACTACCTACCTGTTCTCAGTATTTATTATTTATTCCTATAATTAAGTACATCCCTCCCCTCGAAGTGGCTAGCAGGACCTTGTGGTAATCAAAGTTTATCTGAACTTGAAATCGTATGTTCGGACTCTACAACGGGTGAAGAAAGGTGAGTTACCCCCAAACACAACACTGACGGGACTGACACTCGTTAGGTATTCATACTATTGAAACACGTTTATTAATTATATTCTACTAGTCTTGAAATCGTGATTCTTCCAACACACCGACACCGCTACAATAAACAGTCGTGACAATAACACAAGTCAAAGATTTTAATAATAGTGCACTAATAATGTAATGTCTTCCTGAATAGCCTGTAAAAACGCGTCTTTCATAGGTTATGAACATATTATGACATTTTGTGTTCGCTCATTGTGGTTAGAAAATACCTAATTAATGTTGCTCTACATGCAAAACTACACGAAAAATATATCACAATATAATATGTTGATCTACTAAAAACAAAAGATTTATGTACATACCGCTAGTATAAGTAAATATATGTTGATCATTGTAACCATGTTTTTGAAGACATCGCGGGAGACATCCTGAAATAACACGTATTTGCAGCAGCGATGCGCCCGCGCCGCGGCGCTGCCGTCGCGCGCTTATCCGACGCCATTTTCACACAATCCCCGAGCTTTCCCGCACACAGGTACGTACCAGAATTTTCACATTATGACAAAACTTACGAATTAAATAAAACTGTGTCGTACACAAATCACTTCAATGAATCAGTGCGTCCATTCTCACTCATAAAACTATCTAATTAACACTAAATTTTATTCGGCCATTCAAAAACAAGAACATTGACCCTCGAGCACACGTAATAGTTAACATGTTTTTTGTTCATTGTGGTAATTACTGAATACGAAAACATTAAAATAATACGTCCAATTAAAGTAGAGTTATCAAATTGAAATAAATCGATGTAAAATATCAAATGTGCACTTCAGGAGGGTATCGCGGATAAGTAACATCTAAAAGTGAACTGAGGAATGTGACCGTCATGTTTCAGTTACATCAATGCAGCTACTACAACATACTGTTACCTATCTAACTGTTTAACGTAATTAAAAAGTATACTCTTCGAAAGACAATCTATTTATGTCATCATGTCCTTATTTTTTT
The DNA here is from genome assembly GCA_905147715.2 of Xestia xanthographa. NCBI lineage: Eukaryota > Metazoa > Arthropoda > Insecta > Lepidoptera > Noctuidae > Xestia > Xestia xanthographa. The sequence continues at coordinate 11,129,987 of LR990655.1, forward strand.
AATAGATCACCGAGCATCCCCCGCAGCGGCAGTGTTGCGAGACACGAGTCGTGTCGCAAGCCGTGGTGCCCTTGCACGTGCTGTCCAGACATTACGTGTCGCTCTTCAGCTAAACACTCATCTGGACAATCATTTAAGTGTAAATCAAGTAATACAAGATCAGATGACACTCATCCATACATCTGAAGAAGGCAAAGAAGACATGATGACTGATACAACGATGAAAGAAGATCTCGGCAAATCCTCGAGACCTGTCAGAAACAGACGATACACACGGTTAGTGCCTACAAACATTGACATGCATGAGTCATTACTTTCAGTATCATTTTCTTTGTGCGTCACTTACGTATCATCTACAATGCCTCAATGCCCTTTATTCAAAAATGTAACTATTTACGAACCTCGATGTTTTGTCCATGTTTTTAGTTGCCAGTAACGTATTCGCACCTAATTTTTATTGACATTTCCAGAAGGAGTTTAGTCGCAGGTCAGCGTCCACAAAAGAGGCTATTCACACCAGAAATTAAGCGCTATCTCAAAGACTGGCTAGTGCGACGAAGAGATAACCCGTACCCCAACAGAGAAGAAAAAAAGTATTTGTCTCGCGAAACGGGCCTCACATACATACAAGTAAGTCATTGAACACAATATTTTAAAGTTCATTGTTTTCAGATTTTTATACATAGGTATCATGTTTGTGCCTAACAGCAACCTAATTGGATCGATGCCAGAAATTGCTATTTGTACATAAATAGGCACTATTAGTGTCCCTGCTTTGTTGACTACTGTTCACCGTTTAACGTTAAGTGAAAAACTAGATTGACTATTGTACAGATTTTACCGAGGCTTCATTAATTGTGCAAAATGCACAAATTAGTAGAGCGACAACTTATTTGCTGATACCCAGCAAATTAGTTTCAACTAGTACCTAACTAAGTCGTATGTAGGTCTCGAACTTAAGTAATTGTCTATCTAGGTAGCATAACAAACAATGTTAAATTTTATTGAAATTATCTATTTACAGATTTGTAACTGGTTTGCCAACTGGCGAAGAAAGTTGAAGAATGTGAATGTAGATAGAAATCAACAAACATGGGGACACCTGATACGCACATACAATGATCGCGCTCAGGGCAACGTCGAGCAGTTCAGCATCAGCTCCGATGACAGCATATGGAGCGAGTCCGACCCCACCAACCCAAAGGACAACTTAGACAATGATGGCGACCTGACAGGCAGTCCCGAAACCATCACTGAGTACCACCACGACGATTCCAACACGTCTTCAATTATGAAAGAAAAGTGTGTGAACTTCAACAACAACTACAAATCGGATGCAAATGAGAATGGATCAGAGGAAACGAAAGCGATCACAAGTCCGATGTTACTCAGCAAGTGGCTGGAGAGCGCAGCCCGATTCCAACCGAGCGAGTGTAACTACTCGTGGTGGGCTGATGGTAAACGAAGAAAGCCAGACCCTAAGATCCAAAGAATTACGATGAATACATTGTCACGTCATGATCGAGACGAGGTGGAAGCTGCAGTAGCCCTGACAGCTCTAGCATCTGCCACCAGCCGCATCGCAGCACCGTGATCTTTATACTAAAGAAAATTGAACATTTGTTTAATCATATTTTTAACTGGAGAATACTCTTTGTAATAGGGTAACTGCCAATATGATTATTGTTTGTATTTCTAGTTAAGTTTAGCCAACTACGTGAATACTATTTACTATTACGTAATGCCAGCGAAATCAGTGTTGCTCAAGTATTATTATAAATTACAAGTAAGTTTTACGCGGAAGCAATCCTGCTTGTATAGTCATTAACTTTTGATCTCTATTGGACTAAGTAGTTATAAGTTGTAACTCCAACCAAAGATTGTGTTTCAGATTGAAATCAAATACATTTTGTTACATTAAAATTGTTTTATTTTAAAACCGGTCGAGGAAGTCCCCAAAATGATTCTGTGAATTTGTGGCTGTCGACTCAGTGGCGGATTTACCAGTAGGCTAAGTAGGCTGGAGCCTAGGGCGGCAGATTTTAGGGGCGGCAAATATGAGCCAGTTTTCTTTTTAAGTGTTACAGAAATTAATACATTCATAATTATATTCCTAAATGCTATTAGGTCCACACAAGCAATCAATATGTACTAAATGTTTCACCAGTTTGATGATTTTTCTACAACTTATTGAATCGCGTTTATTGAAAACAAGCGACGGGAATAATTTTACATTTACAAAAACTGGAAACGGCAGTAAATTGTTAGTGTGGAAGGTTTTTTTGGAACAATAAACTAAGTGAAGGTTCAAATTCAGGCTAAAAGAGAGAGAGTCCAGATGCCCCATATTTAAGAATTTCTTTAAAATTATTATTGTATTTCGCCATGGAATCAAGACAAGTGTGTCGAAGTTATAGGTAACATGGGCGTCGCCAGGGGCAGCTTTTTCCTGCCTGATGCCACAGAATTGGTATTAGACGTAACAAATTGTAGCGAGTGTTTTAAGGTTATAAATTATAAATGAGCCTCTGAGTACTTTTACTATCGCTACAAAATTACACATTTTCTTTAAACAAACGCGCTCGGTTCGTACCCTGCGAAAAACTTCTCGATCGATCGGTATAGACAGAGGCTGTAATAAATTAGGAGCCCCTTGCCCCGAGGCCCTAATAGGCAATTATAGCATACATACGCAAGGTTGCATAGCATGTGGATATTTTGATCTAAAGCCTCATAACTATCTGAATTTACTCGAGGCAAGATGTAAAAATGTTCGAGCTCGCTTTGCTCGCTCTTGCAGTCTAGCTTCTCTTGAATCTTATCTTTGTCTATAAGTCGCCCAGGTAACTCTGGTAGGTCGAAACAATTCTAACCTGTCCAAGGTAGGTAAAGTGTACAAATTTTCGAGCTCGCTTTGCTCGCTCTTGTAGCCTACTTACTCTTGCCTTTATAAATAAATAAATAAATATCACTGGACATTACACACAGCGCCATCTAGTGCCACACTAAGCAACGAGGCTTGTGTCGTGGACACCAGATAGTTGATATACTACATAGATACTTTTTGTTTGTAAATACATACTTATTATACATATAAACATGACTAGGAAACAAATGTCCATGCTCATCACACAAACATTTGCTCCTACCGGGATTCGAACCCGGGACCCTAAGAACGTATAAGTTAGCCTCACTACCGCTGCGCCAATCGGGTCGTCAAAGTTTATATGTGAGTCGAACAAGTAACTCATAAGTATCAGGATTGAAACAATTCTAGCCTGTTCAAGGTAGTGTTAAAATTTTCGCTTAGCTCAGGAATTTACCCAAAAACTATTTCTTGGGTAATCATAACAAAATTTTTGGGTTGTAAAAACAATCCTAAAGGAACTCTAACACATTGTGTAGAGGTCAGTAGGGGCGGCAAAATTTGAAAAGCCTACTGGCGGCTAATGTGTAAATCCGCCACTGTGTCGACTGATATTACAATGCGGCCGCACTGACCTTGTCACCCTTCGGATAACTGCCGAGCATCACGACAGAGCGGCCGAACACACCCCTCGTGACAGCCGAGCGCCACGACTGTCCGACTGCACTCATACGGTCAACCCTCGGGTGACTGTCGAGTGTCAGGATAGTGCGGCTGCACACACCCCTCGTAACGGCCGAGCGTCATAACTGTGTAACTACACACCTGCCTGTCGGGTAACTGCCGATCGTCACGACGACAGTACGGCCACACACACACCCCTCGTGTAACAGCCGAGCGTCCTATCTGTGTAACTACACACCCGTCTGGTGACTACCAAGCGTCACGCCAGTGCGGCTGCACACACCCCTCGTGTAACAGCCGAGCGTCACAACTGTGTAACTACACACCCGTCTGGTGACTGCCGAGCGTCACGACAGTGCGGCTGCACACACCCCTCGTGTAACGGCCGAGCGTCACAACTGTGTAACTACACACCCGTCTGGTGACTGCCAAGCGTCACGCCAGTGCGGATGCACACACCCCTCGTGTAACAGCCGAGCAGCACAAGTGTAACTACACACCCGTCTGGTGACTGCTGAGCGTCACGACAGTGCGACTGCACACACCCCTCGTGTAACGGCCGAGCGTCACAACTGTGTAACTACACACCCGTCTGGTGACTGCCAAGCGTCACGCCAGTGCGGATGCACACACCCCTCGTGTAACAGCCGAGCACCACAAGTGTAACTACACACCCGTCTGGCAATTGCTGAGCGTCACGACAGTGCGACTGCACATACCCCTCGTGTAACGGCCGAGCGTCACAACTGTAACTACACACCGGTCTGGTGACTGCCGAGCGTCACGACAGTGCGGCTGCACACACCCCTCGTGTAACGGCCGAGCGTCACAACTGTGTAACTACACACCCGTCTGGTGACTGCCAAGCGTCACGCCAGTGCGGATGCACACACCCCTCGTGTAACAGCCGAGCAGCACAAGTGTAACTACACACCCGTCTGGTGACTGCTGAGCGTCACGACAGTGCGACTGCACACACCCCTCGTGTAACGGCCGAGCGTCACAACTGTAACTACACACGCGTCTGGTGACTGCCGAGCGTAACAACTGTGTAACTACACACCCGTCTGGTGACTGCAGAGCGTCACGACAGTGCGGCTGCAAACACCCCTCGTGTAACGACTAAGCGTCACAACTGTGTTACTACACACCCGTGTGGTGACTGCCGAGCGTCACAACTGTGTAACTACACACCCGTCTGGTGACTGCCGAGCGTCACGATAGTGGGGCTGCACACACCCCTCGTGTAACGGCCGATCGTCACAACTGTGTAACTACTCACCCGTCGGATGACTGCCGAGCACACACCCCTCATGTGGAGGATAACAAAAGATATAGGTGTCGATTCTGTTGTGCACCAACTTAACTTAATTTAGGCTATTGCTATCTTTTTCTCTTTAGTAAAACGAGAAAGAGACGGACGTAATTTAGAGCAATCAAATTAAGTTGAAACGAATATTTCCATACAAATGAAGGGTGCACGGAAAAACATGTCGACTAAAAACACGGTGAAGCGCAATGCATAAACTAGTTTGACATCTCTAACTTATTTCATAGCTATAGCCGTCCTTTTCTCGCACTGCCTTTTAGTAAAAGATAGCAATAGCCTAAATTAAGTTTAGTTTGTGCACAACAGAATCGACACCATTGAGCATTAAATTAAAATTTTAACTACTCATCTGTCTCATAATATGAATTACTAAGGAAAACTACAATAAAATCTTCTAACTCTTATACTAACAAATAAATCTACAAATTAACAAAATTATTCTGAACTCGCTGGTTCTTTCTTGGCGCTGTCTTGAGGTTCATTGGTGGGGGTCTTCTGAAGTTCCACATGCTTTTCTAGGTGGGCAACAAGAGTTTGTGGCCCTAGGTTCAGTTGTCTCACAAGACAAGAGCCTGCACTCTCGAGTACTGCACATAGTTGACTCCTGGCCACATCAATATTCTGCATTTGACTGTACTCAAGTAACTCATTCTTTGACATCAATCTGTCTTGTATGATTGCAGCTGAAAATAGAAGAAAAAATATTTTGATTAAGTATTTTTAATTGACAAAAGAAAATTATACCTTTTAGCTGGCAATGTTTGCTGTGATAACTTTAAATAGCAAATGTCAGTGTTCTTTGTCATTATCATGTTTTTAAGCTGCCCATGGGCCTCTGACTTGGTTTCACATGTCGTCGAGAAATATGTCTCGGGCATGTTGGTTTCCTCACTACGTTTTATACAGTAGGCACATGAATCCAGAAAAGTAGAGGTTTCTCTCTAGATCTTGGGCTCGAACTCAAGACCTATGACTTGGCAGTGTGATGGTCACACCACTAGACTATCACAGCTATTAAGCCATATTATTATATCAGCGCTAATTTAACATTAACCTACTTATTAATTAGACTGTAAGCTTTCTGAACATTTAATTAAAAAATATAATAAGGAAAGGTACATTATTCCATTAAAAAATCTCGATACTACAACAGCCCATAACGTCCACTGCTGGACATAAGCCTCTCCATGATGGGAGGAATTTGCCGTAATCTCCACGCTTGGCAGGTGGATTGGAGATCGCAGTTATGAAAGACTAACAGAAAACGCTGCTGCCCATTCTCTGGTCTACGGAGGCGCAAGGTGTTCTGCCTCAGACATTAGTCGCCTTATACGACACCCGTGAGTGTAATGGGTTGGTTCTATTCTACTCTGCCGGATACCACACGGCCAAAAAAACACGGCTAAAATCATAGATAATAAACTTTTATCTAATAATAAAATTTAAAGGAATTACCAACCCATTATAACTAATTGAGGTGCTTTCTTCATTATCTTGAACATCTTGGCAACATTTTCAGGTTGTCCAAATATAATGTTGTGATGTGAAGTAAACAAGTGATTAACAGCTTCATAGCGTGTACCAGTAGTGGCCATACTGACTATCTTTTTGCCATAACACCTTAAATGCATATTGTTTTTTGATAATGCAGCAAAAACTGGGGTTTTATCTTCCATAGTAATTGAATTGACATGTAAAAATATAACCATCTTTGATGTATTGAACCAATTGAGGCACTCATTCGCTAATATTCTTTCAAAGGGATTATCGATCTGCCTTGCGAACTTTTTCTCTCCTCTATCGCAAAGAGCAGCATCAGGTAACGTGTATTTGGGAGGCCCATACACGGGCTTAGTTAGGTCAATCAGAAGCTGTCTCTCGAAATGTGGTTTCCTTGATCTTTGAATATTTATCTTCCCACGAAATCGTTTACATATCAGTAACGACGTCTGCGTTGGTAACAAAACTGTAAGACAGAAAAAAGAGATTTAAATTCTGTAGTTTGAATGGCATAAAAATTGCTCATGTAGATAAATAGAAAATTAATACGTACCTTTTTTGAGTGATGCCATTTTTAAGTCGCTTATCCTGTTTTTCAGTAGAATCTGGTCGCTATTTATAAAACAACTTTAACAAAACTGATTATTTCATATTTGTTTCACAGTCCATAACCTCAAATTTTACATTACACGAATGTCAAAAACTTCCGATTCTCAAATTGTCAATATTGTCATTGTCATTGTCAAAAAACCCCTTGTTGCCATGCCATGGAGTTAGGAATATTCAGAGCTTGTTATTTTTTTTTAAGGTTTTTTTCAATCCTTGGTTGCAAAAAATATTTAGAGCATACAATATTAAGCATCTATAATATGGAAAAGACTTAAGAAACAAAATCGTTTTGCATCTACCTTGATAAGCCCTTTGTTTGCGAGTGAGCCTTTTCTACAACATAAAGTTTCACTCACGGTAGACCGTGTCGGGTCCGAGCCGAGTGTCAGCGTATTGCCGCTCGGTATAGCGTGAGTGTGTCCATACAAAATATATATGTAAGTAATATTAAAGATGACGGTGCTACGGCTGACACTCGGCTCGGACCCGACACGATCTAGCATGGGCCACCCTTTACACTGGCAACAAAACGATCTACCGCCACGCCCGTGCCCCTCGCCGATCAGCAGAAACGCCAAAATTCTCCAAAGTCTCCAAAGTACTCCACACCTCCAAACAGCTAGCTACAGATGTGAGATGTTGAAATCGCCAGTCTCCGGAAACTACAATCCCTGTGTGTAGTCATCTTTGAACTAGCTAGAGGAATAACCTATAGAGTTGGCATAGCTGTCCTCCTTACCTGTTTGCTGATGCCGATGCCGATGCATGCCACAAACATCATCATCATCATCATCCACAGCCCGACTTCACCCGCTGTAGGGTATATGCCTCTCTTTGCTTGTACCAAGCTCCACGCTCGTAAACAAGAGCTCTCTAATTTACCACTTTTAGAGAGCACTACTTTCCGACTTATAACGATACACAATGGCGTCTGTCGGTGTACGTATGTGTCAGTGTCACATTGTAAAAACCGGTAGATTGTAATCTGTCTAGCGAGATTGTAAACTGTCAAAATTTGTCAACTAAACATACAACTTACAGTATAAATAATAATATTATTTAGGGAATAAATTGTTTATTTATAAAAAGGGGCACATTTACAATTTAATATATTTACAAATAAAATAGAGCACAGTTGCTTATTGCCTGAACTAGGTGGAACCTGTGTTTCAGGCTAGGAGGTGCATAAATACCTACTTAAAATAAATAAATTAACATTAAAAGAAAAATAAATTACCTAAATTGCAACTTACATATATAGTAAATAAACAAAACAAATGTCAGTAGTTTACTTGCCGACAACAAGTAAATCTTCTGTCTGTGCATAGGATACGGGTTGTAAAAACGTACTCATAGACTTTTTACAGCTAAAATAGTTTAACTTATTTAAACTTAGTTTTCTATTTAATCTATTGTACAGAAATGGGCCTAAAAATGAAAAGAATCTTTCCACAAAGACATGTTTGGAGGTTGCATTAGAAAAGCATACTATATCTTTCCGTCTCTTGTTAGTATTGTCAGCATTGTACGTGAGCATGGTGTGCTGTTTTAAAACTAAGTGCATAATGAATAGCTGGCGCACAGTCAGCACATTGCAGGATTTATACAGCTGATCTGCGGGAAAGTAAAAGGGATGGAAATTTGCTACCTCTATAATTGCTCTTTGAGCCCTTTCAAGGGGAAGCAGGATAGTTTTTGATGCGCCACCCCATGAAATGATACAGTAATGAATTATAGATTGACTTAAGGTGAAATAAACTTGTCTGATTAATTTGGAATCTGCAAAAGTTCGTATTTTTTTAAATACAAATATTAATTTGCGCACGCTTTTAACCAGACTTTCAATATGATACCTAAAAGAGAGTGTGTTGTCTATTATAACCCCTAAGTATTTAATATTATTGGTTTTGAGGATAGAAGGACAATTGCACATGTTGACTGACCGGTTATCACAATGATGGGCATATACATGGAAGTTAGCAGTTTTCAGTTGAGGTTTTCGCATGGAGAAGTAAATGTATTTTGTCTTGTCAGCATTTAGTGATATTAAATTGCTTTGAAGCCAATTAGTCATAGTATTAAAGCCAACTTGAGCGTTTTCAAACAGTTTGCTACTGTTTTCAGCAGAAAATATTAGCGCCGTGTCGTCAGCATATGATATGATTTTGCCGTGCTTGATATTTAGGTTACACAAGTCGTTAATATAAACCAGGAATAGGGTAGGGCCCAAAATACTCCCCTGGGGAACACCAAATCCAGCATTTTTCTGCACATCGCTCGTAAAATTGTCAATCCTAACACATTGGTATCGGTCGTTTAAGTAATCAGCAAGCAATGTCAGCGGCGGGCCCCTTATTCCTATGGCCTCTAATTTACTTAGAAGCACAGAAACAGAGACAGTGTCAAAGGCTTTCGCTAATCCCATGACCTGCAGGCCTATTACGTATCTTTTTGATATCCAGTGACTAACAAGCTTCGGTTGTACACCGAACTCTGATGACAACCGTGAATGTCAAAATATTGGTATTACGTATTACACAGAGTGGATGTCACTTTACGGTGACTAACAGCCTGGGTACGGCGTAACGTCTTTCACGAAAGCCACATCAAACTCAGTTGTCATCAATTTGATGTCCACTATGCTTACATAATCGCAATATTAGAAGAACCGATACGAAAGCGTCTTTCGAAATGAGCTACGGTGAATATCAGCCACGATAACTACCAATGACGTCATGTTTGATCGCGACTGGTCATACATAATACGAAACTAACCTTTTGATAGTTAATTGATGGACACTGAGCCCAGTTGCTATCATTCGAGCTGTCAACAGAGATACATAATAGCCCCGCTGGTTTCCTTTGCCCAGCTCTTCTGAGACATAATCGGTAAGGCTATGCACCGCATCGGCTGTGGATAATTTGGCTCTGAAGCCAAATTGCACTGGTGACAAGATGTTGTTTTTTTCCAGAAAGCTAACTAGTCTGCTGTTTATAATTTTCTCAAGTATTTTTGAAATTGAGGGGAGTAATGATATTAGCCTATAGTTATTAACCAGGTCCTTGTCTCCAGATTTATAGATAGGGATAACAACAGCCTTTTTAAGACAGTTAGGGAAAATTCCTTCGGAAAGACAGGTTCGAAATATATGCGTTATGGGAGGTGCCAATATATGCATAGAGAGTATAAGGATCTTGTTGCTTATATTATCCCATCTGACTGTACAGTCATCTCTATGACCAGAAATTATTCGGGATATTTATTTCGTCAGTATCTGATCTTTCTCCTCTACTGCACTCAGCTCCCGCTTCTTCTCTTCACATTCCGCCCATAGTACATCTAACCTCTCAAGCCTTTTACGAATGTAATCGGTGGTCTTCCTGCTCGCTGAATCCTTCTTAAAATTAGAATGGATTCTCTTCACTTCCTCAAAGATCTCAGCTTGACACACGATTAAACCCTCCATTGTAAACCCGAGGGATAAATAATTAACGATCTTACTTGAAATTCAGGAACTCTCCCTGTGTGCAAATGCAATGCAATGTGACGCTCTGGAACCTTGACCGCTGCTACCTCCCCGAATGCTCCTGCACGGCAACACACGTGGCACGGTATGACACGACACGACACAGATCCCGCGGGGTGACTTTTTGACTGACGTATCGGACTGTATGGTACTTGCAATAGTTACGAAGGACCAAAAAAACTATGTAGGGTGCTTCCCTAACATAAATAATGTCAATGCAAATGTAAAATGTCAAATTTAAACTTATATGCTGAAAATGTCAATGAAAGCTCAACGGGATGAATCTAAATAAAAATGCAAGTTGTCCGACTCAAACCACGTCTAATTGAACACTAAAAATGTAATATACATAAAATGCATAGACCAATGCAATATGTCAGTGTCAATGCACTGCCAAATGTAGGTCGCGTCCAAAGTGCAAATACGCGAGCCTACTGGCTAACTTATTGTAATAAATATATTTTAAAACCCATGTACGTGCACCGTACACAGCTTATCAAATGACTTCAGGTTACAGCTGTTGTTCAGTTTTTCGAAAGATGGTTGGGCGCAATGTTTCGTAATCTGTTCGGCCAAAGTTTTCCCAACATTAATGTTCCGTTGACAATATTTCGATAGTTTACAATCTCGCTAGACAGATTACAATCTGACGGGTTTTACAATTTGACGCTGACATATGTAACTGTCATATTTATAGTTGGCGTCGAAGACATATGGTCTGCTATATGGTGATGGACGGTTGACATGGCTGGACTTACCCGTCGTACACTTGTACATTAGCCAAATGAATGAGGGGTAAGTCCAGCCATGTCAACTCTAGAGCTTATTCCGTTATGTATTAGATGTGATTAGGGTGCTCATACTATTTGTATAGTTCTGTTCGAACAGCTAACGTAAGCTGCGCAGAACTCAAGGTATTAGTATCAGAAGACGCATCGTCTTGACTGAGTAGTGCGCAGATCATCACTCCTATTCTAACTAACTTCCGAACCGCCATAAAGTTTGAACAGAACTACAATCGACTATCGACTCAGTACACTTGAATCATGTAGCATCTCTATCGAAATTGACACTTGACAGAATAGCATAGAGTTAGATTGGTTCCAAGGAACTTATATACTAACTGGAATGAGTACGAACAAAATGCTAAAAAAATAAAAGAAAATCTATCTCAAAAGCTTACAGTTCAAATTTGTTTAATGGATTCAATAGATAAAACTTGTTCCGAGCGAGAAACCGACATTGGTGGATGGTGTCTCTGTCTTGCCTTGTCACCAATGTAAACAACATGGCCGATACACGTTCGCGTTGAAGTCATATTTTTGCGTTATCAAGTTCTTTTCATTGTATTTAAGTGAAATCATCCGCTCTAAATATGGTAAAATTGTGTTGTGTGAAGGGGTGTAGTAGTAAGGGGTATGCTGGATGTGGAATTTCGTTTTTCAGGTAAGTTTTTTAACTTTGTTTGTATACTACGACTAGGGTTACCAATGTTTTAGATTGACAAACGGGAAATATCCAAAAAAATATTAAAACAGCTAAGTTCGAAGTTTCGAATATCGTTGTCGTACATACTAATCAAAAGTTTATTTTCATTTTATAAATTAGAAACATCGGACATCGCACATGGCGTCGGTAGTAGTTTGCTTATTAAATACAAATATTGTTTTAATTCCAAACAGATTCCCTAATAATGAAAATCTGCAGCAACGGTGGCTGAAGCTATCTCGCCTAGAATGCTATGGAGTTGCAGGTCATCATCATTAAATAATAACATAACAGGAGTCTGTAACCGTCTCAAGAGTTAGTGTGATTATTGGATACCCTATTAGAAAGAGACAACATCCACTCTTGAAGCTTTCTCGCTCGGAACGTTTTTGGGATGCGCGTCCTCATTCCAGTTAGTATATAAGTTCCTTGATTGGTTCATACTGCATTGTGGCACGCCTGTCAGTGTCACATTATCAAGTGAGCCAGTGCTGCCAATCGCGGGGAAAATCCCCGATTTCCGGGGAATTGAGGGTTAGCGCGGGGAATGTCAAAAATCGGGTAATTTCGGGGAATCCAAGCCAATTTTTTCCGTGGGCTAAAACTACACACATCAACACGGTCTAGGGATATTTTTAAAAAAGCGAATTACTATCAATGCGTTAATTATTTATATGACATGTATGTATTTTGTTGGGTAACTTACAACTAAAAAACTGTCATTCGAACACGATTTTGTGTTATTTTAATATACTATTCCAAATGAAATAGGGGCCATTAAAGATTTTAATATAAACTTATTTTCGTACCTGTATTGCACTTCGTTTTGAGTAGTTTGTATGAAGTCTATAGATGTAAGAGTTAATTTTGTTACAAATTATAGTATTTTATTAAAGTTTTAGTAGTAAACAAATTCTGTATAAAACAGTATTTTTATTTCAAAAATATCATTTTGTGAAATAAGTGGCAAATTAATTAAAAAGAAGCGGGGAATTTGCAACACTGAGTCGGGGAATCGATAATTTTTTATTGGCAGCACTGTGCAAGTGACAGCGAATGAAATATTCATTCAGTGATGCCAGATCTACTGATTTAGCAGTAGATCTACCTGATTAAAAAAAAATCTACTGATCTACTGCCTTGATTGGAAATCTACCTGCTTTTTTTTCAAATCAGATCGTATCATTTTGTTATTTTCATCGTGTCGTGTCATCTGTTTGTTCAACAAGTTTTGTGAATTCGCGGTATTTTTTATCTGTAGCGTATGCAAGACTGTGACTGTGACGTCACATTTGAGTAAAATATGTACTCAAATCATGTACTCAAATCGTCACACGAGTTTTCGACGCACTGTATCGTCTACATTTTTGTTTACGTGAAAAAAGAAAAAATAAGTGTCGCATATTTTTAGGAAATCTGTCTTATGGACTAATTAGATTTTTTTTGTCATCTACCCTATTCAAGCTCAAGTCCTTTTTACGTCATGTGGGTATGACTTTTTTAATCTACTGATTTTTCCTTCGATCTACTGCTAAAACTTTAATTTTTCTACTGATATCTTCAGATTCCATCTGGCAACACTGTATTCATTAGTCAAGCTCAAGCAAGAAGCCAAGAACAATTTTATAAACATTTCAAGAAACCCAAGAACAAGAAAACTCGTGCAACGTGGTAACAAGATACGAACAACTAATAAATTATTGATATTACAAATCGTGTGTACGAAAGAACATTTAAATAAAAAGAACAAAAAAAAAATAGCAAACAAAACAAGTTTGAAGAGAGTACAACGTAAAAATAGAGAGGTTAGTTTAATAATTATATTGCTCCATTATTTCATTTATTGTTTTAAATATTGTATGATTATTATTGTGTATTGGTTCTAGATAATGCGTGGCCAACAAGAAGACACGCCGCCGTCGTCTATAAACGGTGACGAAATAACAGGCATGGATGAAGAAGACGGCATGTTCTACTACGATGAGGTGGAAGAGATTCAGTTAGAAGATCTGGAAGAGATGTTAGGCGTAGAGGAAGAGGACATGGATATGGAACCGCCAGAAGATCATGCGGCTTTTGTATTCAGTAAGCATGTCGGCTCAGTCTTTTGTTGTGATCTTCACCCCAATGGTAAGCTGGCGGTCACCGGCGGAGAAGACGACAGAGCCTACGTATGGTCTGTTAGCGATGGACAGTTGGTCATGGACTGTGTTGGACACAAGGACTCTGTCATCTTTGTTGGCTTCAGTTTTGATGGAGCATACCTGGCCACAGCTGACATGTCTGGATTAATCAAAGTTTGGAAATGCAACACAGAAGAGAACCAGCAACTACCATGGACAGTTGCCTTTGAGTATGAAGCAGACGATTTGACATGGGGCTTGTGGCACTATGCAGCCAGAGTACTTATATTTGGAACAACGTCTGGAGATATTTATATATTCAAAGTGCCCTCAGGAGAGACCAAAGTGTTGCAAGGTCATAATATTAAAGTAGAATGTGGAAAGGTAAGAATGAAAGTTCATGTTCACAAAAACGATTAATCATGCAGTATTGATTTTTATTTTATAAAAAACATAGTATCCACTCTTCAATAACTAAAAGTCACTTCTGGTTACAGGGGCACCATCAAATTTCACACTTCAATGATTATTCTCATTGATAATTCCTCCATTTTGCAAGTCATGTTGTATTGAGAAAGTAAAATAGTGAAGTCACTCTTATATCACATTACAAAGATAGCAAAGTAATCTTTATAATTTACAAATTATCTGTACAAGCGTTGATAAACATAATTGTGATTTCAGTTGTTCCATGACGGTGTTCGCTTAGCGGCTGGCTATGAGGATGGAGCAGTGAAGATATGGGATCTCAAGACCTCTGCAGTCCTGCACCAGGTTCCTGCGTCAGTTCACGAGTTGAGAGTGACGGCTATTGACACTCATCCTGATGGCAATCTTATGGCATCTATTTCTACTGATGGTAAGACTTATTTTACTTGTAGTTTTACCCAAAGTCTGAATTTGTTTTAGTTTGATGGCACTAGGCTCACCCTCTATTACAAGGTACTTATACATAACAAGCAAAATGTGGGTATACCAAGACACTCTTTGGGGTTTCCAGGCATTATGTTATGTTTTGTAGATTTCTATATGAATGAATTTAGATATTTGGAAATGTTGGAATGAAATGAAAATATCAAGTAAAATTAAAATTAAATTAAAAAATTAAAATAAAATTTAAAAAAAGATATACATTGATGTAGCACATATTGCAGTCCCCAAAAGCTCCAATATTGTGTTTAGGAACCCAATGGGACATGAATGTTACAGAAAAAAATGTATTTACCAATTATTTATTTGACAAGCCTTTTTTGTTAAAGTTTAGTTTTATTTGCATCCGTTTAAATTTTATTTTCCGTTCACAGTTTGTTATGGGCCCCGCGCTGTCCTTATCTGACAATGCTCCCAATCCCAATTAATATATAAATAACGATTATTTTTTTATATGTAAATGTAATATATTTTCGCTTTTTTGCAGGTAAAATCGTTTTGACCACCACAACCAATGGCAAGGTGGTTGGCCAGATGGAAACAGAGACTGACTTAGAAACAGTTGCCTTTGGGCAAGACCCACAACTAGGATTTCTTGCCACAGGTATATATGAATTAAATCATTAACATATTTTATGTCTTTATGTAGACTAAACTAATAATATTAATAAATTGTATTTTAAATTTAGAACCCAGTAACTGAAGAGCTTTTATGAAAAACAGTGTATGTTAATGGCTCTCCAAAACAGATTTGGGATTGAGGCTTAACAAATTTTATAAAAAAAATATTATTTTTTTCATTTTTTTTATAGTATGCAGCCACCTCTCTTAATAGACACTTAAATTCCCCATAACATCAGACAAACTAGATCGGCAAACAGTATCTCATTAGTTTCCATTTTCCAACCTCACAAATAATTCTACTTCTCTTTATTCATAACATACAATTAATGTTACAGGAACACTAACAGGAGCAGTATGCATATGGGATATTCCCAGACAAATGGTACGCCATCAGTGCGCCAAATCAGACGACGTGGTAGGTGGCGTCACCAAGATGGTGTGGGTCAAGAACCACCTGGTCACCGGCTGCCTCGACGGATCCATACGAGTTTACGAAGGCAGGACGGGAGAGAGAAGTCAGATGCTCACAGGGAACCGCTCCGAAGTCCTAGATCTATGTTACAACCCAAAAGAAAGCCTAATATTAACCACCTCCGATGATGGAACCGCAAGGATATTTAAATACGAAGTAAACAAAGACAATGACTAAAACCTCTTTTATTGGTTTTAGATAACTATCTCTGATTATTTTCTTTATTTATTGTTATGATATTATCACATTGTTTCGTCTATTTCTTTACAAAATACATGAAAGTCAAGTGTAAACAATTTTACTAAGTATTTACCCCAAATCCTGACGACCTGACCCATTATTGTAAAGCGCAATTCACGAATAGTGACACAATAATTATGAAAGCCGATACGATTTTGAATGGCTTCGATAAGTTTGAAGGACTAGAATAGTAATTTGTTTCATAGTAGATCATGTTGAAAACATTATGTACACAGTAAAATAATGAGAGCTAGGCCCGCGAGTTCCTAGAATCTACTAATCTACTACAGAGGTTGTGGAATCCCCTTGTTAAACATTATTTATTTCCTTTATTATAATCTACTTGCTTATAAATTTACATTTTTGTAGACAAGCTTATAAAAAATCATTAAAAAATGTAAAAAAGTAGCCCATCGGGAACAGGGTTCGAGCTAGCGGTGGTCAGGACTCGTGAGAGAGGAACCTCCTTACAATACGCGCGTGTCCAGAAGTACCTACTGCTTTCTGAATACGGCCTTGACCCCGCTGCCAAGCGAGGGCCTCCTCAGAGTGTGCATAACCCTGGCAAAATGTTGTGCAGTTGAGAGATGAGACCATAAAAAATAATTAGTGTATCATGAGGAGCAATTTGTTTAATACATAGTAGCAAAATTTGTGTGAATTGTAGTTTTACAGTTATTTGAGAAAAACACATTTTGCTGGAGTAACGTTTGAAACGTTATCCTGGCAAAATCGATTTTTTAAAATTCGTTCAGCCCGGAACCAAATACATGATTAGATAGCTTTTGTTGCGTAGTAAATGTTTGTAAATAGCAAAATTTGTGTGTGGTATGGTTCTTGAGTTATTTAAGATTTTGCTGCGGTAACGTTTTGGGATTTCCCAGATCTCGAAAACGGCTCAACGCAGAAGATTGAAAAAAATACCAATAAGAGACCTTAATTTGTTTAAATTAGTTTAAACATTAGTTTTTGATTTGGTTGTCGTAAACCAATGGAATTAAATGGTTTCAAAAATCAGATAAAAACGGATTTGCAAGTAAACCAAAACACTTATAACCAAATAAACAGCTGTAAAAAATACCCATGGTAGACACTTATCACGTCAAGTAAAATAGATTATGTAACTTTATACGATATGAAGATAAAAACAAAATTGATTAATTTTAGACTGGTCGTACTTTAGCGATGAAATACGCAGTTCCCAAAACATTAAGAAACGTGGCATACTTTAAACTAATTAAAATGATTCATGAACATTAATTCCTGTTCATTTCAGCTTTCAATTACGGCTGTAATGAAAGTTATATCAAAAACAGGAAAATGTCAGCAATTCTCTAATAAGCCGACCAAATCGAAAAGGTCACGAAAAAGCGGCCGCACTATACATAATCGTAACCATCTTAAATGAATGGGATAATATGGATGTTTTGTTAGTACAGTTGCGTACGAACGTTGTTGTTACTGTTGCGTAGGTTGCTGGTCATGGTGTTCATTATTTTTATTTAAAAATCAGTCTCATACAAATTATTGTATATCTTTGCCTTAGCATTAACATATTGAGGAAAAAATCTCAGATAAGTTACGTACTTAGGTACTTAATTTTAATATTTGGCAGAAATGTTTTTCTGTTTGTCAAGTACCAATGCTTAACTTAAAATACAATGTTGATTCATAGTTAGTACAATTTTCCTTAAGACGGAGATAGGCACCTACTAAACACGTAGGTGGTAGGTGGACTCCATTTCCCCTC
Source organism: Xestia xanthographa (assembly GCA_905147715.2). Taxonomy (NCBI): domain Eukaryota; kingdom Metazoa; phylum Arthropoda; class Insecta; order Lepidoptera; family Noctuidae; genus Xestia; species Xestia xanthographa. Next base: position 11,148,130 of record LR990655.1, read on the forward strand.
GACTTACAGTATGGCATTTAAACATGAGCTTTGTAACGTGTAACTTAGTGGTTATTTCAACATTACATGTGACTGTTACAGGTGATCAACGTGTGAACCACGCGTCGTCAATCAAAATCACACTATAAATTATTTACTGAGATTATTACTTACCTTTTTCATCAAGGGTCGGCTTTAAGTCCTTACCTCTTCTTGTTGATCATGGACGCTTTAACGTCGGACATCCAGGAAGAGGCGCCCTGGCGCATGCTGTTTGCCGACGACATTGTTCTTGTCGGTGAAGATGGACCTGAGATCCAGAGCAGATTGGAGAAATGGCAACAAAAACTGGAGAATGATGGCTTGAAAATCAGCAGAAGTAAAACTGAATACATGTTCTGCGATTTCGGCGGTCTCTCCAGTTTGGAGCCATAGCGTTAGATGGCGCGCCTCTTCCTGTCTGCTCCGACTTTCGGTATCTCGGTTCACTCGTGCAAAGCGATGGCGAAATAGATCGTAGTGTAAAGCACAGAATTAACACGGGATGGATGAAATGGCGGCAGGTCACGGGAACAATCTGCGACTCCCGCATTCCCCTTAAGCTCAAGGGGAAGGTTTATAAAACAATGGTTAGACCTGCTGTCTTGTATGGATCAGAATGTTGGGCCACAAAAGGGATGAATGAAAGGCATTTGCATGTCGCGGAGATGAGGATGCTAAGGGGGATGTGTGGTGTTACGCGAATGGATAAAGTAAGAAATGAGTATATAAGAGGAAGTCTGAAAGTGGCGCCGGTGACTGAAAAGTTGTGTGGTAATCGGTTGTCGTGGTATGGGCATGTGATGCGGAGGGATGAGGAAAATGTCGTGAGGAAAGTTTTGAGTATGAATGTGGATGGGTATATGAGTAGAGGAAGACCAAAGAAACGATGGATGGACTGTGTAAAGAATGATATGGCAAGAAAAGAAGTGTCTGATGAGACGACGAAAAATAGAGAAGTATGGAAGAAGAAGACATGCTGCGCCGACGCCGACCACAAATGAATTGGGATAAGGGCAAGAGAATGATGATATTACTTACCTTTTTAAAGTTTCTTTGACTTTAAATAATTACTTATGATCCATTAACTTGTTAAACTACTGTTAATTAACATGATTTTCATTTATAAAATAGAAAACTAGTAGAAAATGTGTAATATGGTACCTGCACTTCGAACATTAAAAAATCGGTTACACGTAAAACGTTTTTCTGCTTAACTGTACAAAACATCGGACACTAAGTTGCTAATTTGCGAAGATTACTCGTACGTATGGTGCGGCCGCTTTTACGTGACCTTTTTAATTTGGTCGGCTTATTAGAGAATTTCTGACATATTCATTAAGAAACGTGGCATACTTTAAACTAATTAAAATGATTCATGAACATTAATTCCTGTTAATTTCAGCTTTCAATTACAGCTGTAATGAAAGTTATATCAAAATCATGTTTTGGGAACTGCGTATTTCATCGCTAAAGTACGGCCAGTCTAAAATTAATTAATTTTGTTTTTATCTTCATATCGTATAAAGTTACATAATCTATTTTACTTGACGTGATAAGTGTCTACCATGGGTATTTTTTACAGCTGTTTATTTGGTTATAAGTGTTTTGGTTTACTTGCAAATCCGTTTTTATCTGATTTTTGAAACCATTTAATTCCATTGGTTTACGACAACCAAATCAAAAACTAATGTTTAAACTAATTTAAACAAATTAAGGTCTCTTATTGGTATTTTTTTCAATCTTCTGCGTTGAGCCGTTTTCGAGATCTGGGAAATCCCAAAACGTTACCGCAGCAAAATCTTAAATAACTCAAGAACCATACCACACACAAATTTTGCTATTTACAAACATTTACTACGCAACAAAAGCTATCTAATCATGTATTTGGTTCCGGGCTGAACGAATTTTTGAAAATTGATTTTGCCAGGATAACGTTTCAAACGTTAATACTCCAGCAAAATGTGTTTTTCTCAAATAACTTTAAAACTACAATTCACACAAATTTTGCTACTATTAAACAAATTGCTCCTTATGATGATACACTAATTATTTTTTACGGTCTCATCTCTCAAATGCACAACATTTTGCCAGGGTTATGCACACCTCCTCAGATGGTAGAGCCTATTGGCTATCAAAGCATTGGCCGACACGACTATCGGCACTATGACTGCTGCAGCTGTAGAGTGCAGGTACACACGCCTCTCATGTCGACAACCTCGCTCACCAGATCAAGATTCTTAAAATGCTTAGGTAGGTATATTTCGCTGCATAGACGAGGTTCTCGTCATGTGGGACCACTATATCAACAATCATTGCGTGACGGTGACACTCCAATCTCGATCCATTGAGCTATTACTACTACGTATAGAGAAGACAGCGCGAACAATCTGTGCAACAAGGGGGGCGGCTAACCCCGTACATATAGATGCTGTGGCGAGCAAGCGACTGAGTTAACTGCGGCCGGCCGACCGCAGTTGAACGGAGCACAGATTTTGTTCGCGCTGTCTTCTCTATACCTACGTAGTAGTAATAGCTCAATGATCTATCACCACAATGTCACATTTAGTGGTAGTTCTGTCAGTGACAATGGTGCCGATTCCCTTGTTTACAAACTAAACCAAATTTAAGTTCAGTGCATCTTTTTCTTTCTATTTCATTAAGAAAAGGACAGAAGATAAATTTTAGTTACCTATGTTCTGTCAAATTAATCAGCGCCATACAAGTTTTAAACGCGATTAAAAAGTTGACTACAATAACATCAAATTACGTCAGGTGCTGACTAATTTGACAGGATTAAACTAATATTTATCTTCTGTCCTTTTCATAATGAAATAGAAAGAAAAAGATGCATTCAACTTAAATTTAGTTTAGTTTGTGAACAAGGGAATCGGCACCAATAGGTTGAAACTAGATCTTAAATTAGTTGGAGAATATGTCAAATAAATAAATAAATATCGCTGGACATTACACACAGCGCCTTCTAGCGCCACACTAAGCAACGAGGCTTGTGTCGTGGACACCAGATAGTTGATATACTACATAGACATACTTTTTGTTTGTAAATACATACTTATTATACATATAGACATCCATGACTCGGAAACCAATGTCCATGCTCATCACACAAACATTTGCTCTTACCGGGATTCGAACCCGGGACCCCAAGAACGTAAGGCAGCCTCACAACCGCTGCGCCATTCGGGTCGTCAAATACCTATTTAACAAAATTTTGCGGGAGTCCGCTGGATGCGAGTCGCACGGGACCGTTCAATGTGGCGACATTTGGGGGAGGCCTATGTCCAGCAGTGGACGTCTTTCGGCTGAAATGATGATGATGATGATGATTTAACAAAATACAGAATATGGCAATTTATTTTAAGTGGTTTTAGAATTACTTAAGTAAAGTCCTAATTTTAAGCTACTATTTGAGATATAGGTATTTCAATTCTGTTAGTCTAGTCCAGAGTTCACAGAAAAATGCCCATGGACCTTTCTTCATATCAGAAAATAAAACAAAACAATTGTTTAAAACTTGTCATGCCTCTATATCTAGAACCATCTTTATCTGTGGAGGCTTGTTATTGGCAATTTTAGTATATATTTTGTTACTTAATAAAATGTCATTATTTATTCTGTGCTTTCATAAAATGTAAAAAAAAACTGCTTTAAAGTCAGCGTCTAGTAGGCACTCGGCGGTAGTAGATTAGGGAATCTCGCGTGTCCGTCCATTTTCTGGTCATAGTTAGATTAATTAATCATTATTATACATCGGATTAGATGCATCTATACGTTTGCATTGTGTTAATACATATAGGTAATTCTATTTTTTTTAAAGCGTTATTGCACATTTTTGGTACTTTTTCATTGACAGGGCTTATTTCATAGATAAACGTGTTTGGCGTGTCTAGCCACACTAGCCGTCAAACAGCCGACAAAGTGCCTGAAGAGGTCTCTGCAGAAATGGCGCCAAATTTCAAGTTCTGTCCGGTAACGTCAGTTGACGTCGAAGCTAGTGATATATTTATTTGCATAAACATGTGTACACATACAATAATAAAAAGTGCATGTAGGATGACATAAAATAGTTCAGACATGTTTGCCACATACTATGGCGTGCAAATGTTTTGAGTAGGTACTAATTAAAATAAAGAATATTAAATGGCAAAATTAAAAGAATAACAGACATGATGAAAAAATAGCATCGATTAATAAATGTCAAAATGATACAATACATGTCAAAAGTAAAAAATAAAAAAGATACTAAAATTGTGAGCACATAATAATAAATGTCAAAATACAGGTACACAATCCTGTCAAATGCAGGTACCTAGTTAATAAAATTAGGTACCTACCTATAATTTAATCTATGTCACAGTAAATGTCATGTAGTGATCGATGTTTTCAGCGTATACAGCAGGGTGGAATTTTTCAATGCCACCTGGAGGGAAAGTACTCTAAATACTGGAGATAGCTAATTTTACTCAAAGGAAACATTCTTTTATTTTTAAAAAGAAACAAATTTTAATCTGCATTCACAGATTTTCGAAAATTCGTTTGCCACACTCGGGAATCAAACCGACTAAAATGTGAAAAAATAACATCCTGTACTTTTTTTTACATCAGTCGATAGTATCAATCATATGGATCAAATCTCTGTAACAAACATAATAAATTAAATGAAAGGAAAACCATGAAATCTAAAGTTATAAATTCAATGGGATAAGATAAAAGCACTTTTACCATACAAATCATTTATATTTATATAAATGTAAATAATATTAATATAATGTATAAACAAACATGAAAATAAATGTAAATTCTTAAGTTTATTAAATGGTTTTTTTTGATTGTGCATATTTTGTGCATATTTCGCTCTTTTTTAGTGCTGCTACTAAACCAAATTTGCGCTGAGAGTTCTTTTACGTTCTACAAACCCACATTTCTTCTGAATTTACCTTCCCTTACTTTAAACATTGGAGGGGGAGGACCACATTTTTTACGGCTGAAGCGAATTTACCGTCAACCATTGACTTAAAGTACTTTTTTTGAACCTCCACCCTAGGCCGCATCATTGCTTCACATTAGGGCTTATTCCCAGGCGCTCCATAATTTTATTCCCGGCGGCTCCAAATTAAAAAAGCAATATTATAATAATAAATAAAATCTTTCCCAAGAGCTCCAAAAATTTTCAAGTACAGATTGCACAAATCTACCCATCCCCATCCCATCTGCCTATGTCCTGAATCTACTAACCACGAAATTATAACATTGATGGTAGCAATTTGTGTTTTGTTTACCTTACGCAGTTTGGTTTGGAGCCGCTGGGAAAAAATTTAGTATTTTATTATTTAACTAATAAAATTATGGAGCTGTTGGGAATCAATGTATGGAAAGAAATTGTTTGGAGAACAATAGATTTGGAGCTCCTGGGAATAAGCCCACATTAGGCGAGCTGCGGCCAAAAGCAAGTTACGTTTTAAAAAAAATCTCTATATTATTTCTTATGAGCAGTCACCCCACGCAGTTATATACGTAGAAATCACAGGTACAGGGGACGACCCCTATTTTTTGAATTCGTAATTTCACATCACTTTTGTGTAATGGTTCTTAGAAGACACCTGTTCTCCAAATTTAGCAAACAGTCTCTGAGTAGTATGGTTGACACGTACGGTCGGATAGGACGAATATACAAGGGTTACATTGTTTTGCCATTTGGGCAACAGAATTACGGAGCGCAGTTTTTTTTTAAATCCATGTCAACTTCAGTCTGTGATTGGTTGACTGAACTACCACTAGCCAATCAGATCACTTGACAATTGACATGACTTTAATTTGATACGTCGTTGAATTTTGTTCCAAACCGGGTAACTATAAGTATACCGAGTACCGTGTGACTTCAAAATTGTGGATTAGTCCCTACTTGTGTCTCAGTGACCAACACTATCAGGCGATGTCGTAGGTCAACATGTTGGATGACCCTACCCTGCTCATCCTGCAGATAGGTGGCGTCAGTTTGGTGATTATAGTCCTAGTTCGAGATAAAAACCTTTTTACAATACTAATTAATGTACCATCTAAGTCACATTGAATAAGAACTACTTACAGATAATCCATTACTATTAAGGTTAGGTACCCTCGAAAATCGAAGCTCAAGTCTTTCGGCAAAACCCGCTTTTGACTGAATAAGTATTCAACTGCGATAATTATGTTCAGGAAAAGAAATAGATACCAACATTCCACCTTTCTACTAATGAATGGGCCAGTGTGCGTTCAGAAGAGGAAGACACAATCCTTTGCAGGAATTGGAAAATGTTGTCATTAGCAATCCGTAAACGATTTCGGTTGTCACAATAAGTAGCATTTTCTATCTAAAGCAATAGACCCACAGGTTTACAAGTAGCAGGATGGGAAAAAGTTACTTTCACCATACTGATTGATATCTCGTATCACCACACTGTCATTGACCTCTTTGCAGCGAACGAGCTACAAATGAATTGCTCATATCCTGCTTACGTGAAGAACATAATCCTGTTATAGACGGTCAATGTGCCCATCACTAAACGTGGAGGCACTTTGTCACAGTCGCTTGTTTTAGAAGTTATTGTTATTAAAATTAAAGTAACTGTGCCAAATGCACACGTGGTGGTGCACATTGATGGTGATGGTGAGAACGAGATAAAAAAACCAGTTGTACGAACTTGGCAGTGAATTCTCGTGCCTGTCAGCACACTAAAAGTATGCTCAATTTCTTTAACGTTAGAGTCGAATTTCACTCGACATGGTGATCCACCCATGCCGTTTCGTGTCTGAGTCATCCTCGCGGACACAGACGACTGCTCGTGGTTAACTTGCAAAGTAGCTTATAATAGTAAGGCAAGCGGACGTACCGTCGAACGTCTACTCCTCGCATATGGAACCGATCGCGACCGGGGGAAAAAACTGAATAAAAAAACATTTCATAAATTAAATAAACCCGATATTTTTTAAAGACAACGATAGCAGAAAAACACAACAACTTTATTTAAAAACAGGTGTCCTAAATGTGTTGAATATTTTAACCTACATACATACAACAATGTGAAGCTGTTTAACGCCAATATTTATTGTTGGGTTCTATCGTGTTATCAGCTACTGTGGGCCAGTATACCGCAGGAGTATTATTTTATCAGTCCATGGTAGTTAGATGGTGTTCATCGCCGCACGTGGTGTTTCCCGCCGCAGCTCACACCGCAGTGTGATGCAATGTTTGTATGACGGTTCTTCAGAATTTCGGTTGTGCTACATCTTGCTTTTGACAATGTGTAAAAGTGTTTAATTTTATTAGTGTTACGCAGTCAAGTCGCGTGTGTCTACAAAGAATTTGTTATTTATAAACGTTGATCATGGCAAAAGTGAGTGATATCGATGTTCTGCCGCCGAAAGCGATGGAAATGGGTCCAGAAACTAAAGATACCGGTGATAAAGAATCCACAGGAAGAGTTCGTTTGAAGAAGGAGTTAGGTCTGATAAATGGAGTGGCTATCATAGTCGGTGTGATAGTTGGCTCAGGAATATTCGTGTCCCCAAGCCTGGCCCTCAAGTATGCTGGGTCCAAGGGCATGGCACTGATCGTGTGGGTACTGTCCGGCTTCCTGTCGATGATCGGAGCTCTCTGCTATGCAGAATTAGGTAAGAGGATTTTATCATGAAGCAACAATGTGGGTTCTGTCGTCACTCATTACACGGTAATTAATGACGGAAATTTAATTGTGTTATGAAGGTGTAATGAACCCGTTACTCAATTAGATCTACTACACTTCCTGCTCCCATCACCTCGGTACAAGGGAACTAGGTCTGGGTAGTAATCCGTTTCTAATTGCTCAAGTTACTGCGAAGTAATGAATACATCAACTTTTATAGAACGATTAACTAAATACAAAATGCTAATAAGAATCACACAAGACACGAAAACTTCAATTCGTTGCGCGAATGTCGTTTCTATTTACAACTAGTTCTAACTCAAGCAAAACCAACAAATTAGTGGTCTATCCATCCATCTCCTCTGGTATTGGCGCGAGGTTGACAAGAATACCCACATCATGCCCCCGCGCCGTGATCATGAGCATAAGATTATCCCGTCAGCAAGGTTGCTAGGGAGCACTAAACGCCTACTTATCGCCACTCGTAAAGGCTTCTTTCGCAGCAAGTTTTATTGATAAACAATTGACATAAAATGAGTTATCTTCTTACCTTCCCGATTTTATATAATTTTTGTATGATAAGGTAAACCACGTGGTGCTATAAAAGTCAGCGGCAAATGGTAATCTGACTATGTTTAATTGAAATGCACGCAGAATGTAATAAGGGGCTGACAACACCTAATTGATTTTTTTAAGCAGTTTTTTAAGAAAAACTATTTTGCGTATATATTTTGCATATCAAAAATATATTATGTTCTATCTATCATGGGGTTTTGGTTTCCGCACTTAGTCCTTAAAGTAGACCATTGTGCGTGAGCCGTGGTGGCCGTTTACTCCAACCAGCCCACCTCCCTCCAGAAGCAGATCAAACTTCCCGGTCTTCTCAGGGCGTCCGCAAGGGATCTTGGTGTACCCAAGGTCTCCTCGCGAATCTTGGTAACGCCAGTGCACTCAAGGAGCACATGGGCCACCGTTTCCTCCGCCTCCATGCACGCTCTGCATAGAGGACTGTCAGTGATTCCTAGGGTGTGGAAGTGTTTATTTAGTGAACAGTGTCCAGTGATGGTCCCCGCCACCAGTCGTAGGCTATCTCTGTCCAGGCGCAGAAGGCGCCTGGTCAGCTTTGTGTCAAGGGATGGCATGGCTTCCTTGGATTGCCTACACCCTGGTGCCGAGGTCCACCATTTCTCCGCTTGTATTCGAGTGTGTTCCCTTAACCAGCTTCTTAGTTGCTTGAAGGGAATAGGCACAATGGGCTCGGGTCCGCAGGGTTTTGTGCTGGATCCTCTTCTGGCAAGCTCATCAGCCGCATCGTTCCCAAGTGATCCACTGTGACCTTTGATCCATTGTAGTGTTACCGTGTTATGGTTTAGTACCGTGATTCGTTCTAGGGCATTGTGGCATTCTAGTATCAGTCTCGACGTTATCTGAGTACTCTTTAAGGATTGAAGGACTGAGGCACTGTCGGATATTATTCGAATATTGCTATCCGTAACCTCTCTGGCCTCTATAGCGTGTGCCGCTTGGATGATACCCACACACTCTGCCTGGTAAACAGAGTTGAGTATTCCAAGGGGTTTGGCTATTTTAATGTTTAGGTCGTCGGAGAACACCCCGAAACCTGTCCCGTCGTCGGTTTTTGATCCATCAGTGTAGATTCTTAGCTCGTTCGTACCTGAGTAGTCATACAACTCCGCTGTGAGCTCTATGTTGTAGTGTTTTTGGAAGCAGTGGGTCTTCAGGATTCTGTCGCTGGGTGATGCCATCATGGGCTGTTGTTTGATAGCATCTGCTCTGATGCGTGTGTGTTTGATTCTGGAATCGTTACTTAGGGTGCCAGATACTTCGAGTCTGAAAATCGCTATGGCCGCCTCCTCTCTTACGACGAGATGTAGAGGTGGTAGCCCCAGCATCGCCTGTAAGGCAGCAGTGGGGGAAGTTCTCATGCTGCCGGTGATTGCTACGCAGGCAAACCTTTGTAGTTTCTCGAGATCCTTTTGGTTCGTGCTTAGGTTGGTCCTGGGCCACCAAACTAAAGAGCCGTATGTGATGATTGGTCGGATAACTGTGGTGTATAGCCAGTAGGTGATTTTGGGGCTTATGCCCCAATTTCTCCCGAGGAGTCTCTTACATTGCCATAAGGCTATACTGGCTTTTGTGATGGTGTATTCGGTGTGTTTTGCCCAGTTCAGCTGCTTGTCCAAAAAGATACCCAGGTATTTGGTTTCAGTCGATAGGCTTAGGGTTGTCCCAAAGAAGCTTGGTAATTGTAACGTTGCTAGCTTCCTTTTCTTTGTGAAGAGGACGAGTTCGGTTTTGGTAGGGTTCACTGCTAGTCTGTATTCCTTGCACCAGTCTTCTACTATCCTTAGGGCTTGGCGCATAAGGTTGCATAGTGTGTTTTCGTGTGTGCCGTTTATTATTATGGTCAGATCATCGGCATAGCCCACCGTGTAGTAGCCTCTGCTGTTGAGACGTTTGATGAGGCTGTCTACTACGAGGTTCCATAGTAGTGGCGAAAGGACCCCGCCTTGGGGGCAGCCCTTCGCCACTATTGCTCTGGTGGTGTCGTTTACCGTAACTTGTACGGCTCTTAGTCGGAGCATATTTGTGATCCATCCTCGCAGGGTCGAGTCCACACCGTGTTCCTCGAGGGCTGCGTTGATGCTATGGAAGACGGTTTTGTCAAAAGCGCCTTCTATGTCAATGAAGACGGCTAGTGAGGAGCCTTTGTGGTCCACTGCACATTCGATCTTGGAGATCACACTGTGCAGCGCAGATTCTGTTGATTTTCCTGAGGAATACGCGTGTTGTTGTCTGTGGAGTGGTCGCTCCCGAAGAGGTCCGTCCCGAATGTGTCGATCACAGAGTCTCTCGAGGGTTTTCAGTAGGAAACATGTTAGGCTTATTGGTCTGTACGCCTTAGGTTGTGTGTAATCTGGTTTGCCTGGTTTAGGGATGAAAATAACTTTTACCTCTCGCCATGCAAGGGGTATGTATTTTTGTGCTATGCAGGCTCGGTAGATGGCGGTCAGCCACGGCGTTAGGACGTCTACTCCCCATTGTAGCAGGGCGGGGAAAATTTCGTCTAAGCCTGCGGATTTATATGGTTTAAAAGTCTTTATTGCCCATTTTATTCTCTCTGCGGTTACTATGGTGCGGGCTCTGGCCCAGTCTTGATCATTTGGTGTGTGCGTTGGCTCACTTGCCCAGGTTCTGTCCTCAGAGAGATTGCAGTCTGGGAAGTGGGTTTCCAAAAGGACTTTACTTGTTTCGTGGTCCGACTTGGTGTAAGAGTTATCTGGGGTTTTCAGCGACCCGAGGGTGCGGTCCTGATCAGTGGATAGGATCTTTCTCACACGCGCGGCTTCGCTGTTCGATTCAATTTCTTCGCAGAATTTCCGCCAGGCAGCCCTGCTGGCATTCCTGACTTGTTTTTTGAAGGTGTATTGTGTTTTCTTGTATGAGTCCCAGTCTTCTGGTAGTCTGGAATTTTTGGCTCTGTTGAATTGTTTGCGCATGGTGTGCCTGAGCTTACTAAGTTCCGCATTCCACCAGGAGTTACCCTTGCTCTTGGTGCTTGGATCTTTTAATTTGCAGCAGGCGTGGTAGGCCTCAATTATAAATTCTGAGAGTTTTGTCACTGTTTCTTCAAGTTGTTTAGGGTCTGTTAGAATACTGGGCGTTTGGTGCTGCGCTAATAGGGAGGCCAACAGTCGTTTGTAGCCGGGTACGTTGGTACGGCGTGGATTGCGTCTAGGATCTGGTTTTTTTAAATTAGCATATATTATGTTAATATTCATTATATTTTAAAGACCGTGGACGGACTCGATACATAATTGGACGAAATCAATTCTGTTGTTCGGAACCCAACCAGTTGCCAGTGATGCGACATGCAGATTGTGATACTTAATTTCTACTGTTTTACTGAAAGAATACAGATTAAATGCTCCTGCTGACCTAAACAGGAAAGTCTAAGTAATAAAACCTCAGTTTCTTGTACCTATTTATGGTGAAAAAGATAGGCCCTATAGTACTTATCCAGTGGAATAAAAAAAAACCGGGTTCCACCTTCTAATTAGGTTTAAGCATCTTCATCAGTAGCATAACCTCAATACCACACAACTGTTGACCTAAAGCGCAATGCGGAGCTTAAGTATCGAGATATCGACTGGGTTACGGGCTTATACGGCCTCTATTTGCAGAAGCTATTATAGAGTCTGCATTTGGCATTAAGTATTTGTTCCGTCTCACAATAAGCCTCAGAAACTTGTTAGACTTTTGATTAAAACACAATTTCTGTCATTCATAATTCGACATTTAAAATTCTACATCTGTAATATTGGGGTCACGGATTATTGAAGTCTGTCTACTACTTATAAGTTAGACAAGCATAATATGGGTAAGTATCTAAACATTTATGTAGTACTTATACATCAAATGACAGCCCATCGTCTGAAAAAATAAGTTTATAAGTACCTACACCATTGCTCATCCATACTAACATTTTAATGCGGAAGTAGCTCCTTTTCACGGCTTGACTGCTGATGGAATTTCGATAAAATAACACACAGTGCGCTTTTAGTCCCGGAGGTATGAATTTTTCGCCATAAAAGTGGGCGAAGCAGTCATGGACAATAGCTAGTTCACAAAATGTTATATTACAGACCAACTTAGTCATAAATTCCCGATATGATACGACGAGGATAGTTTTATTGCCCGTTAAAGATAAGCAACTAATATTTAATTTTGTCCTTCCTCCATAAAATAGTATTCCAATAAGTAAGTATGTAGATAAGTTATATGAGGCAAAAGTACCCAGGGCCTAAGTTATCAAAAACATCGAATTCATTTTCACTACCTCGGTACTTTAAAAAGTTTACCTACCACCTATTGAAAAATTAAGAACGGAAAAACGGAGCTGGAATAAAACTGCATTTTCTGCCTCTCCTTTTCTTCACAACAGAGGTTGACGTTAGAACGCAGCGTCCATAAAATTATTGTGGTCAACTTGCTAACTAGCTAGCTAATGGGCTCCATGCAGCATCAGGAAGTTGGTCAATGAGGTGACACTTGGGGGAGCCATTGGACATATGCCTCCCCGTCAGTGGACGTCTTCGGCTGAAATGATGATGATCAGGAAGGCAAACTGATTTCTAAAAACCCGAATCCATATTAGGGATATATCTTTCACGTAACATTACAGGCCCACAAGCACTTCAGGGGTTCAAAGCCTTTGCTCTGCAATGGATCAATAGAGCTTTATATTTTACGTAGCTGTAATACTGCCAAAACTTTTTCGTGTTCGAAAGGCTCGTAAAAGTTTCGGCACTCGCAAAATTTACAACCCCTTGTTATCGAGGTCATTTGTATGAACACAGGTAGTTTCTGGCAGTTATGAGTGGTTATACCGCTGACCCAAATGTTGGAGTTAGTAGACCGTGTCTTTTTACAACGATTCAGTCGCTCAATATTATAACTTGTAGGTAAAACGGGATGGACAACTGCTTTTAGATTTTTTTTAATAATACCAAGTTACACAGTTGTTAGAATCTAGTTTACGTAACAAACTACTATATTTTAATTTTTTTTAATAATTAAGTAGTCTAAAAAATATGTAAAAATATCCTTGACACATTAAAAACTAGTTCGATTCTGAAATGACTGGTTCTTCTGCAAATTCAATGCGAAATCTAGACAATGGCATGCTGTTTTAGAATTTATATTACGCAACTTCTGTATGAACCCGGAACAAATATTTTCAAAGACCAATACTTGAATAAAAAACCGGCCAAGAGCGTGTCGGGCCACGCTCAGTGTAGGGTTCCGTAGTTTCCCGTCCGTCACAATAAGTGTTCCCACTTATGAGTTTAAAGGTGGGTATCCATTATGTAAAAATGCTTGCATATACGAATATACTACCAACTTAGTCCAGAAATTATTTTGTACAAATTTTTGTCTTTTTTGTACAAAAACTGTTGTTTCCATCAAGTTCAAAATGATTTTCCTAGAAAGTCCTTATAAAGTTCTACTTTTCAGATTTTTTTCATATTTTCTAAACTTATGGTTCAAAAGTTAGAGGGATTATTTCCGAAATTATTGACATTATCAAAAATGATTTTAGAAAACCCCTATTCATTTTTAAATACCTTTCCAACAATATATCTCACGTTAGGGTTGAAATTAAAAAAAAAATCGCTTCCCACTTTACATATAGGGGGGCTACCCTAATACAACATTTTTTTCCAATTTTTATTTACCACTTTGTCGGCGTGATTGATATACATATTGGTACCAAATTTCAGCTTTCTAGTGCTAACGGTCACAGAGATTAAGCGAGGACGGACGGACGGACAGACATGGCGAAACTATAAGGGTTCCTAGTTGACTACGGAACCCTAAAAAGGTTTGAGTAAATCGGCCAATGTTCCATTTTACGTAGTCACAAGAAAATAATTAAATACAATAGCCTGACCTTAAGTTCAGATTAGTGTCACTTGAGTGGTTATACGTTTTATAAACCATAAAATTAGTTTCACTCATTTTATTAATCACTATGATATTTTAACAATAGAAGGAAAAGCACTTCTGATATTTTCATCAGCCGATATTAATTTATGTTAAGCATACCTAATTGAAATCGTTCAACAATGTTACATCAGCTCAAATACGTTACGGACAAAAAACTGTTCCGAGTTCGAAAGCATCTCTCAAAACCTGTACTTGAATTGAAACACGTGAAGCACGATGAATTTTAATTAAGTACATTGTTCCTTCAAAGTTGAAACTGTCCGAAGATGTTACATCAGCTATCTCGAAAATGTGACATCAGCCATTAACTATTCCAAAATGAGAAAACACAAGTGGTTAGCGCCAACGCCAACGCTTGGTTCAATGCCTTAGAGCCTCGTAAGTTAAATAATGACGTTTTGTAGTAGGAAGACTAACCAGCTTTTAAGACTTAACGCTAATTGTCCAGGTAACCCTTACCAGTTTACGGTTATGAGTAAAAGTTTGAAAAATACTTTTTCGATTCAACTTTTACTTCAAACAATACTTTCACGCACTGTTATTATTTGATCTTTTAATCCTTGGTTTTCCTTAGACAACATAATTATTTTGGAATAATATCTTTTTAGCCTAGGGATTTTGCATGTAATTTTTGCTTCACTTTTTTTAATCAATAAAATACAGTGTTAACAACCCAAGAAAAGTATTAGAAGTTAAGTTCAAGTATTGATTGTCGCTCAAAAATAATATTAAACTCCTGCAATTTTCTATGACAGTTCAAACGTTCGTGACTGTCGCGGCCATGATGTGTGTATGCCATTTACCTCAATCTGCCTTGTTTACATCTAATTTTTTGGCCTAATTATAGTAATTTTAATAAGTGTATGTGCTTTATTCAAGCAAAAAATTGCGATAACGAATAAAATAATAAAATCTTAGTGAAACTTTAACTACTTTTCAAATAAAAGTGTTTTTTTGACACAAAGACTTTAACGTCACTACCGGCGTTATCGAGGACGACGCGTTTTGAGAGTGCGTTCCGTTTCAACAAAGACATGCTACATAAAAACAATAAATTGTAAATAAGTGATGTTTTGGAAACATAAACAACCTTACCACAATATCTTTATGTGCCAATACAAGGCATTTTTCTACACTAATATTATAAAGAGGAAAGATTTGTATTTTTGTATTTCTGTGTGTATGTTTGTAATGAATAAACTCAAAATATACTGCGCCAATTTAAAAAAATCTTTTACCATTAGAAAGCTACATTCACCCTGAGTAACATAGGCTAAATTTTATTCCCGTACTCCCACGGGAACGGGAACTACGCGGGTGAAACCGCGGGACGTCGGCTAGTAATAAATAAAAAGAGTTTTGTATTTCTTGCATATTCCCTATTTCTTATCCTGAATGAGGAAAATGGAGCGTTTAATTTTTGTTGGCCAATTTGCGGGAGTTCCTGATTACTTACCTACCTTTGTTTAAATTCAGTTCCCTCTCAATAAAATGTACAATAGTCTTTCTCTTTCAGGTACAATGATTCCAAAGTCTGGGGGCGACTACGCATACATAGGAGAAGCGTTTGGACCTCTCCCATCATTCCTGTACTTGTGGGTGGCGCTGTTCATCCTGGTACCCACTGGCAACGCCATCACAGCGCTGACCTTCGCTCAGAACATTCTCAAGCCCCTGTGGCCAGCCTGCACACCTCCTGACACTGCTGTGAGCCTCATAGCTGCTTCGATTACATGTTCGTATCCAATGCTGTTAATCAAATTGGTGATGGGTTGCAAGCAAAGTAGGGTTCGATGCTAATAAGTATAATTATGTATTTACGCACGTGCTTATATTTGACACTCCGCTACTATCACTATTATAAAGCTGAGTTTCTAACTGTGTGTGACTGTCTATCTATACGTATGTATGATCGCAGTGATTTTGAAACTTGACGCTATAACCGTCAACTATCCCAATGTCATTAAATCATTAGATGCTAGGTATACATTAACAAAATTGTGGCAAGATGATAAATCTTTAAAATACCTGACATACCTAATAATAGCTGCTTACCACAGTTACCACGTGTGGGGCAGATTAGTAAAAATTAACAATAAAAACTAATGTCTTCCAAATCGAAAGACAGATGGTTAACAAATGCACTAATTCCTGAAAATGTTACATCACCATGCAAAATAAAAATGTACGATTGTCTATTGGGTATCTGAAACACTAGAAATGAAATCTACTAATCTCTCCGTGGTGGTAGATAGCATAGACAAGAAACCCATAAATAGAACACATTCTCCGGTGCGGTGAACGACCTGCCCGAGAATGATCCAAGCACATGTTTGGATAAACACTTTTTGCCCCTTTCACGTCGTCTGTGCGTCGAGTGTAACTATGAGCCGATTATGGACATGATGGCGTCAACTAGTACTATCCCGGTTGGTTACTAGGTCGCCATTGCGACCGATTTTTTCTGTTTGAACAGATCTTACGAATGTTTGTTTAACATAGCCTCGTGTGTATTGTATCTACGCTTCTAACTAATGTTGCTTTATTTATTCCGATAGTAACAAATAACTCACCACACTGTAAACTGTAACATGCCCAAATGTAATGAGAAACGTGCAAGGTATCTTATTTATAGGCTTGAATCATATATAGGCTTGAGCACCATGACAGTGAATTTATATGCTGAGGTTCTTAAGATAATTTAAAATTATATTGGATTGGCTATAATTACGAATATAAAATCATCCTTACAATTTTGCCTTGGAATGTTTACAATCCTATAAACAGCAATAAGATACATTGTTTATGAATCCCAAATGGAAGTGGCATTGTCTGATTATGAAAAAGGTCTAACCTTATTTGAATCACATCTCAATCATACGCAGAAATCTCAATATGAAACCTGTATCGATGTTCAGCTTCCAAGAAACTTGTTCGATGATTTAAGAATTCTCTCACGGAGTTGGAACAAGTCTTGTATGGTATGCCTGGTGTTTTGCCCAACAACAAGAAATAATATTTCGCCGTCAGAGGACGCATTATCATCAACCCCACGCTGCGAACCGGTTTGATTCCATAGAATAATGTTCCAACGATTTATTTTGGTTCCCAAAATTGGCTTTCATGAATTAGGTAGGGGAGCTTGTTATTTGTAAAAAATCGGGCTAGCAATGTAATTGTGAATCGTGAGTTGTATTCAAAGATTATTGGCAAAGCTATTATGCTTGCTCATTCACTTAATTGACATGTCTGGTGACTTCATCTCGAGTGCTTTAGATTACCTTTCATCACAGATTCACAGCATGCCTTTACAATGTTAAGCAGGTAATAAGAAGTCTGAGACTCAGTAGGATATTACTTCACGCAATTTTGAAGCTCACCAAATAAGACCAAATTACCAACCAACCAAATTACCAAATTGAGGTACTGAATGAGGTCCTTACAAAATAAGTAGAGGTAATTGTGTTTAAATAGAAATCTGCGGATCTTCGACCCGCACTTTCTGGGTAGAAGGAAGGAGTTAAAACCTACCGTTTTTTTCTGTTATCTCAAGAAAAACGCTTAAAATTATCGCAAGATTGTTACGCCTGTTCTTATCGGTCAGAAAATCGTGCATCAACTCTAAAACGCGACAGTGCTTCACTGAGACTAAGACAATCGCGCATCTATCATCGGCGACCGTTGTATTGTACTTGAGGCCTTTGCCTGTCACTCCAATAGGATATAAGTAGGGCTACTGTGTCCGCGTCTTTATCCACAGTAGGTACGTAGTACGTAGGTGTACTGTAGCGCGGTTGGCGTGCTGATTGCGCCTGACAAGATAATGAGAGCTTCCTCCCGCATCGTACTGACACACGCTCTTGTGCGGAATTATCACGCTCAACGTACAGTAAGGGCACTTAATAACTCGACGTGATTTTGCTATTACCATGTTAACGACGACTTCCGTAAGAGTTTCGACCTGCTTTAGTAAGTGCGTAATTGCCATGGGATGATTGGCTAAAGTCGTTTATGTGTTTTAGATTTAGCTCATAGATAAGGCCAGATCATTTGCGGCAAAACAAACAAAAGTCATCTACTTTTTAAGCTTTACCGTATGATGATTTCTCACCACATCATCATCTGCCTAGCCTTTTCCCAACTATGTTGGGGTCGGCTTCTAGTCTAACCGGATTTCTCAACCTCAATTCTATTTGATTCTAAAAGCAAACAAATAACGATAATTTGCACATGGAAACTAATCCGTATCAAGGACAAGTATATCCGTATTCATATTAAGTAGTTCATTACCATCTCGTTCTGCATCGTAAAGCCCAGAACAATATACCCACACACTGCCGTACAACTGCTCATCAAAAAATTTTGTAGAGACATAAATAAAATAGATAATCTCATTTTGGTTCAATTGTTTCATTCCAGGTTTCCTGACAGTTATAAACTGCTACAACGTAAAGTGGGTGACGCGAGTGCAAGATTCGTTCACAGCGGCGAAGATCTTTGCCCTGCTGGTGACATTCTTCGCCAGCTTGTGGTACTTATTCTCCGGGCATACGGAGAACTTAGAGAACATGATGCAGGGCACGATCACAAAGCCCGGAGAGCTGGCTATTGCCTTTTATACGGGGCTATTCTCTTACTCCGGATGGAACTACTTAAACTTCGTCACGGAGGAATTGAAAGAGCCGTACAAGTGAGTCGTTGATTGAAAAATAGTTTGTTATTTCGATATGTAAATTCTTTACGATCTTGCAGGATCGTCTGAATGTTATTTTGGTCGTCCGTCCTGCAATGATAATTAGATCTGACCTAGGCCTTGCCAACAACATGATAATAATTGATTATAATGAAGCATTTAATATACCAGAGTAATGATTGTGTTAACAACAAACAAAATGATTGTCAAATCTCATTACCATCATAAGTTCTCATAGACAATTATTTCAGCTGCATTACTACTACTAGCTACTCATGTGAAGCTACACTAATGGGTACCCATTACTCCACCCTCTCATTAGTTGCGGGTAATTTATTTTTCAATACACTTTCTCGAAAACTGGTCCATAACGCACTACGATTAGGTACAACATACAATATATTTCACACGCGTGCAATATTTCCACTTTCCTGCACGTGTGCGGGAATGAAAATTGCCACAGATAACTATACCTATACTTAGCCCAAATTGGTTCAATGTCTATAGTCTGAGGTGAATGTTTTTTTTTTTATTTTGTCAAAGCACTACGCGTCTTTACGGCATAAATATTTTTTGAATTTTCAAATTGTGTTTTTAAATAGAATATCATAGATAAACATGATTATTTAAAACTAATAGTTACTTTTACACACAAATTAACATTTATTTGTGTTCTGAATTCAAAAATATAAAATAAATCTATTTTTTATATTAGGCTGTTTAACGGCTTCATACCATTGCCTCTCTTTCAACCTGGCGAGACCAAAGTGCGAAAAAAAAAGAAAATTTAAATCATAGTTTCATAGTTCGTGACAAAAATATTATTCGTTATTTTATTTTATTTCTTCAAAAGTGTATTGAAAAACGTCGTTTGATACACGTGGACATTTGTTATTGCAATTCTCGGCTCAAAAACACCCTCGCCTACGGCTCGTGTGTTATAATTCCGCCTCGATTGCAATAACAAACTTTCTCCACTTGTATCAAAATGTACTATATCCGTACTGTAAACACAATAATATAATCATAAACTTCGTTAATGTAAACTTTTACGAGTCATGGGAATTCATCGCACATATGTTTTTAAAAATGATCTACTTGACATGTTATTAACATTTATTTTGAATAGGTTCTCCTTATTTAACACTAGCGGACGTCCTGCGGTTTCACCCGCGTAGTTCCCGTTCCCGTGGGAGTACGGGGATAAAATATAGCCTATGTTACTCGTGGATAATGTAGCTTTCGAATGGTGAAAGAATTTTTTAAATCGGTCCAGTAGTTTTTGAGCCTATTCATTACAAACAAACAAACAAACAAACAAAGCTTTCCCTTTATAATATTAGTATAGATACGTTGTAAAGATAATTTATACTGCAAGAGGAATCAGGCCTAGTTCTCATTCGCACACTGGGCCGGCTGCGCGGCGGGTCGTTGACGATAGGGTTTAGTAGTTCTCTCCTTAATTAAGTAGTTAGTTTGATGTTGATGTTATACGAGTAGGTAGGTCTTGTAGCATGCATTTTTTTAATTTAAGTATTGATGAAGTCATAAATGAAGTACCTACTTACTTGTAATTGGTACAGAAACGAAATGTAGGTAGGTTGTATCCTAATACTGCTCACTTCAGTTCTCGTTCCAGTGCACTGCGAAAGACTATTGTGGTTAGACCGTTAGAGCATCACCTGATTGATCCCGTGATCCAAACGAATTGTTTACTTAATCTGCTAAAACAATGCGTGTTTCTTTTTCCAGGAACTTGCCGCGTGCTATCTGCATATCCATGCCAGTGGTTACGTTAGTGTATGCGCTGACCAACGTGGCGTACTTCGCAGTCCTCACCAACGATGAGATCCATTCCTCCCAGGCCGTCGCCGTCACCTTCAGCGTCAAGATCCTCGGCATGATGTCCTGGATCATGCCTCTATTCGTCGCTCTATGCACCTTTGGGTCCCTAAACGGGGCCATCTATGCCTCGTCCAGGCTGTTCTTCGTTGGAGCCAGGAATGGTCACTTACCACTTGCGATATCCCTGATTGATGTTAAAAGGCTGACTCCAGTACCTTCGCTACTATTCCTTGTGAGTATAGATTGAGTACCTAATATTAAAAAAATGGAGCTCTTGTTCTACCATCAATGATTACGAGGACAAGTAAATTTCAAATCTAGTAAGGATCTAACAACACGATTCAATTAACGATTACTGTGTAGGAGTGGGTGGCCAATAAATTCGTTCCAAATTGAGTAATTGTTGTTCTCAAATACCAATATTTAAACGTAGGCTGCGTCGGAATTTTTGCCCATAAAAATATAGTCGAATCGAGAACGTCCTCTTTTTTGAAGTCGGTTCAAATAAGCTTTGTTGCTAAAGACAAGGAAATATCGATACAAATCTGGAAAAAATAATAAGTTCCTCTTATGTTCATATATACCATAATCTATTCTGTTTTAATTCAATTACAAAACATTTATCACCTTAGCATCAAGACAAGGTAAGAAAATAATCTTGATTGCAAAAATTTTAATCGACGTTGTGCAGTTTTAATTTGTTTCCTACGAATCTTCGCACTCTCTGAGTGTATTAGAAAAGTGTGCAACCGCTATCACAGTTAAAAGTACTTAGGAATTGGGACATTTAAGATAAGCTGGAAAAGTCTTCATTATGTTCTATTAATTAGAACGCGTTTTAATAGCTCTTTTTAATTAGGTACTTAAAAATTGCATTAAATATGACCATGAGATGGCTATTTTATGATGATATCTGACACGGTCATAATAGAAAGTTAATCGAAGAGAAATTAATATCTGCAGTTCTAGAAACTAAACAAAGCGAACACGTTTATCATTAAACAAAGCGTCATTGAAAAGATGACCTTATCTCCATCCAAGAACCAATAACCAATGAATGACTCCTTCTTTTATGTAACAAGCTAGTGCTTGCGCCTTAGCTCGCTTGGGATTCCCACGGGGATGTTTATATAGCCACTCGGGGATAATGTAACTTCCCATATTTAATTTTTTTTTTTTTAACCTTTCGTCTAATATCCCACTGCTGGGCAAAGGCCTCCCTATAGCCTTCCACTCTTTTCAACCGTGCGGTTTAGCTTCCAATTATAAAAGATAAACAGAGCTATGGCTAGCAAGCTATCGTTAACTTATGGAACTTGCGGCCTTTCTCAGCAAAGGAAAACCAAAAAAAAAATGTTTTATCGAAATAATAATCAACCCAAGCTTACGTACTGTTATGTAGGTACCTATTAGTCTGATAAATGAGTGCTCAAAAGGGGTATGTGGTTGGAAAAGTCGAAAGCAGAAAATCTGACTTATGAACTTCGTTTGGACTAGTTAGAAGATAAACATATTAAAAGTCCTGACCCCTCCGAGGTGAGCCCGAGGGGGGGGGGGGGGGGGGAGCAAAGAAGGTCCCGTTTTTTGGTTTTTTGCTTATATCTCGAAAACGATGCGTCGTATATAAAATTTTGTTGTACTACATAATAAAACCTCATAAAATTCTCTACAACTTTGTTTGTTACACTTTTTATCTATCTCCAATATGTAAAAAAAAAAAAAGAAAAATTTAGCAAAGTTGTAGAGAATTTTATCAGATTTCATTGTGCAGTACAACAAGTATTCGTGCGACACACCGTTTTCGAGATGCAAACCAAAAACAACGAACGGGACAGAGAATTGGACAAATTTTTTAAAATTTATCGTTTTTCGGAGCTCATACCAATTCAACGATAAGAGATAGATAAAAAATTTGAAAAGTGAGGTTTTATTATGTAGTACAACAAAATTTTATACGACGCATCGTTTTCGAGATATAAGCAAAAAATCAAAAAACGGGACCTTCTTTGCCCCCCCCCCCCCCTCGGGCTCACCTCGGAGGGGTCAGGACTTTTAATATGTTTATCTTGTAACTAATCCAAACAAAGTTCATAAGTCAGATTTTCTGCTTCAACTTTTCCAACCACAATCATTCATTGCCCAGGCTATATTTGTATATCGTACTAGCCGACGTCCCGCGGTTTCACCCGCGTAGTTCCCGTTCCCGTGGGAGTACGGGAATAAAATATAGC
Source organism: Xestia xanthographa (assembly GCA_905147715.2). Lineage (NCBI taxonomy): Eukaryota > Metazoa > Arthropoda > Insecta > Lepidoptera > Noctuidae > Xestia > Xestia xanthographa. Next base: position 11,171,130 of record LR990655.1, read on the forward strand.
CTATGTTACTCGTGGATAATGTAGCTTTCGAATGGTGAAAGAATTTTTTAAATCGGTTCAGTAGTTTTTGAGCCCATTCATTACAAACAAACAAAGTTTTCCTCTTTATAATATTAGTATAGATTTGTTTCCTGGCCCAACGTTTAAAAACACCAAAATGTAGTTAGGCCAAAGTAGGTAAACCAGTTTGAGGTTGTACCTAATTTTGCAAATTAACGATTTTTGGAGTTGTTCCTTTTTTAATTTTTACTTGTGCTGAACCAACCTAAGACTGTAAGACCTGACGGTCTTGCCTTATTGGCTAAATGGCATAAAAACCCTCATAATCTTTTGATAACGTTGACTAAAAATATTGATTTTATAGCTCCAAGATACCATAGACTTATTTGACATAAATTAAAATTTGATATAAATACATCCACGTAGGTTTTCCTGAGAAAAAGGGGTTTTGTTTCGGCATACTACGAGTAAGACAGACAGTCGGACAACGAGGTGATCCTATAAGGCTTTTTCAATACACTTCCTCGAAAACTGGTCCATAACGCACTACGATTAGGTACAACATGCAGTGTATTTCACACGCGTGCGATTTTCTCCACTTTCCCGCACGTGTGCGGGAATGAAAATTGCCACAGATAACTATACCTATACTAAGTCCAAATTGGTTCAATGCCTATAGTCTGAGGTGAATGTTTTTTTTTAATTTCGCCAAAGCACTATGCGTCTTTACGGCCATAGATATTTTTTGAATATTCAAATTGTGTTTATAAATAGAATATCATAGATAAACATGATTATTAAAAACTAATAGTTACTTTTATACACAAATTAACATTTATTAGTGTTCTGAATTCAAAAATATAAAATAAATCTATTTTTAATATTAGGCTGTTTAACGGCTTCATACCTTTGCCTCTCCTTCAACCTGGCGAAACCAAAGCGCGAAAAAAAAGAAATTTAAAATCATAGTTTCATAGTTCGTGACAAAAATGTTTTTCGTTATTTTATTTTATTTCTTCAAAAGTGTATTGAAAAACGTCGTTTGATACACGTGGACATTTGTTATTGCAGTTCTCGGCTCAAAAACACCCTCGCCTACGGCTCGGGTGTTATAATTCCGCCTCGAATACAATAACAAACTTTCTTCACTTGTATCAAAATATACTATTATCTTTTGAGGTACGGAACCATACGGAGGCCATAAATGACCTCAGCATGATCCTACGTTAAAATATTGCGTCGTTGGTATTCTTAAATGGGTCGCTGTGATGCCACGCTATTCCACATCGTCACCAACAAATGCCAGCACTATCTATCGAATTGTGACAGAAACAGTTTATAAAATGAATGATTTTATTCTTTCAGTGCATAGCAACGCTGATGCTGCTCCTCTCGAACAACGTGGAGTCCCTGATAGTTTACGTGACTGCCGTGGAGGCGCTGTTCACGCTGGCATCCGTCGCCGGCCTGCTGTGGATGCGGTATACGAGGCCGCACCTCCAGCGGCCTATCCGAGTCAACATCATCCTGCCCGTCTCCTTCCTCATCATCTGCACCTTCGTCGTCATCTGCTCCTGCTTCACACACCCCATGGAGGTCGGCATTGGCGTCGCCTTCATCGCCCTCGGGGTGCCAGTATACTTCGTCTTCATCATATGGAAAAACAAACCTCAATGGCTGCTCACAGCGTGCAACTCCTTCAACCTGGCCTGCTCCAAAATATTCCTATGCCTTCCTGAAGATTCCAAGGATTTATGATCTTTACGAAAAAACTTTATGTACCTACCTATTTAGTGTGATCTGATTAATTATTTTTGCTATTTTTATTTTACTTTTTTATGTCGATTTACGTGGCATAAGTGAGTTGGCATAATATTAAGTACAGATCTGTTTTTATATAAGATAAGCTGATGATTCCTATGCAGTTATAGGTTAAGTATCTATATGTTAGGTATATGACTAAATAATTTCTTATTGGTAATATACAATACAATTATTGTTAGTACGTGTGTTTATTCATTTATATCCCACTACCTACGACATTTCCCAATAATACAGCCGGTATAGTATGACAGTAGTCCTACTATATGAGTACATAAATAACATAATTTGGTAGCACGTTAGATACGACGCAGTAATGGTTGACATGACTTCTCTCTTCAGTGTTCCTGAGGGCTGTGGCGATGGCGAATAGAAGCGTGCCTAGTATGCGGGCCACTCCGGCTCTGACCGCGCCGCTTATGCATAACTACTGCCAATGGATCAGAATTTACGTCTCGGTTCTTCTAAATAACAATAAAAGGTTTTATTTTTTATTGAATTTATTGTCAAGTTGTCGTCTTCAGTCTACTATACTATAGTAAAGGCAAAGGTATTTAAAGTGCTTCATAACTCGCTAGCTTCAATTCACAGTAACGTAGCTACGCGGCTACGTCGTATCAAAGTCGTAGGCGCTTTTGATTAACAGAATTCTGCCACTTACATGTTTTTAATTAATTCATGTTATGCAACTGATTCCAATGTTTTAAGAAGTACCCATTAGCAGTAAATAATTGAATCCAGCTGTTGTTTTTCAGGCAGTGTCGGAAAAACCTGATCATAACATTTATGAAGAGCCTCTCGTTAGGTTGTTTGATAAAGGCGCCCGTCGGGGGGTTAAAACCCTGTTCCTTATTTAAATTTTTGGCGCCGTATCTATCCTGCCCGTTATGACTTACGGGGCCGAAACGTGGACATTCACGGTATGGTTGGCCGATAAATTGAAGGTCGCTTAGCGAGCTACAGAACGGGCTATGCTTGGAGCCTATCTGAGGGATCGAATCCGGCACTAGGTGATCTGACAGAGACCAAAGTACCAAAGTTATCAACATCGCTCTAGACTAAGTAAGCTGAAGTGACAATGGGCCGGCCATATTAGCCGTAAAACTGATGACCGTTGTTGTAGACGTCGTCTTGAGTGGAGACCGCGAATCGGCAAGCGTAAGGTGGGACGCCCTCGGGTTAGGTGAAGTGATGATCTCCGCAGGGTGGCTGGTAGCAACTAGATAAGAGTTGCCGAGAATCGAGGTAAGTTACGTCCTGCAGTGAACTGCTGTATGCTGATGATGGAGATGAGCCTGAACCCAGGAACCCATGCTAGTCCAGTTTTCCGCCCTGAGGGGGATTCTCTTAGGGGGGATTTGTGAAATAAGCCACTCGTAGGGAGTCCTGAGTTCAGGTCCGACGCTAGCTGTGCCTGCGTAAGGCGCAAGTCGCTGGTTTTTTTACAAAAACCAGCGACTTGCGCCTTACCTCGGATAAGTTAAGTTTACTTTTGTCATTCAGATAAACAAAAATTACTTTTTCAACATACATTCAGGAGAATTTATTTTAGGCAAGAATTAATAATATTTTCAGCGTCTTGGTTAGATTTTCCTTTTACCATTCACACAGTACAGGATGTTTATAAGCACAAACGCATAGTTATTCCCTAGGGCCCTAGGGGAGGTAGGGTTGCTAACCGTACTCAACAACAACAACAACAGCCCAAAACGTCCACTGCTGGACATAAGCCTCTCCCATGATGGGAGGAATTTGCCGTAATCTACACGCTTGGCAGGCGGATTAGAGATCGCAGTAGTGATGAAAGACTAACAGAAAACGCTGCTGCCCATTATCTGGTCTACGGAGGCGCAAGGTGTTCTGCCTCAGACATTAGTCGCCTTATACGACACCCGTGAGTGTAATGGGTTGGTTCTATTCTACTCTGCCGGATACCACACGGCTAACCGTACTCAAATGTAGAGTATTGTACTCCATTATGCTCTGTCCTTTTTGTTTCAGCCGAAAGACGTCCACTGCTGGATACAGGCCTCGCCCAAAGATCGCCACAATGGCTGGTCCTGCGCTGCTAAAATACCCTCTCTCAAACCAGATTTTATGCTTTATTCTTCCTAAAAAAGTAGGCAACTCTAAATTTAGCCGAAATGTTTGGTTAAGGTGAATGCTTCGACCAGCCCGCGAAATTCAAATTTTCTTACGTTTTTGGCAAATTGCAAGCCAGTGCAAGGTTGTATGTTGATTAAAATATTGGACGCGATTGTAAGACGTATGTAGTTACAGAATTATAATCATCAAAACCATCAGTACAACCCTCCAAGTTCATAAAGGGCTAGCAATGACTTTGACCTTGAAAAAATCGTTTCTCGACCTTTATGAACTTGGAGGGTTGTATTGATGGTTTTGATGATTATAATTCTGTAACTACATACGTCTTACAATCGCGTCCAATATTTTAATCAACATACAACCTAGCACTGGCTTGCAATTTGCAAAAAACGTAAGAAAATTTGAATTTCGCGGGCTACCCTGGAGCATCAGCCTTAAAAGGATTATTTTGTAAGTGACCTACTTGCATATTAATATTATTATTATTGAATAAACCGCAAATACCTACCATGCAAAGAGTTTTGAATGTTTCATAACCCTTTTTTTCGGATGGGGATTAATAAATTATGTAAGTTATAATGGGTGTAGAATTATGTTATTCGAATATTTAGCGAAAGTACTAGGAGTCGCTCGTCTTCGACAAGAGTGACCCCTACTCAAAATTTTTGATTTGTCGATGTTGTTTCTAGTTGAATATATTAAATTAAGAAACGAGATACGTAAATTAAACCTTTATCTTTTGACAAATGTAAAGAAAAAATGCCAATATAATGAAAATATTTTTAGTTCCAATTCAAGTGTGGGACGCACGCAACCTGTGTCGATACTCTTGCGCCTTCCTATCTTCCTAGTTCATAGTGCTGTGCTGGGACTGCCGCTGCGGCTGCGGAGAACTAAATAAATAAAATAAATAAATATTGCTGGACATTACACACAGCGCCATCTAGTGCCACACTAAGCAACGAGGCTTGTGTCGTGCACACCAGATAGTTGATAATGATATACTACATAGATACTTTTTTTTTTGTTTGTAAATACATGCTTATTATACATATAAACATCCATGACTCGGAAGCAAATGTCCATGCTCATCACACAAACATTTGCTCCGACCGGGATTCGAACCCGGTACCCTAAGAACGTAAGGCAGCCTCATTACCGCTACGCCATTCGAGTCGTCAAACTTCAAGCGCGCGGCGTAAATATTACGTAACCTTATTGGTAACTATATTTTCGAGCCGTCTGGGGTTGAAACTCTAGGACTGTGGGTCCCCTTGCCCACAGCCTTTTCAAGGAAACTTCAAAACGCTTAGTTGGCAATTCCCGTGACCCTAGGATTGGCTTTTACCTTGGCCAAAGGCTTAGCGTTGCCATACAGCGTGGTAACGCCGACAGTCCCCTGGGACATTACCAATTGACAGCGTTGAGAAGGAGTTTTTTGACGCCATTTTTTAAGTTTATAGTTTATGTTAGTTAGTTTTGTTTATTTTATTGTGTATGTTGATTGTTAAAATAAAAAAAAGTTCTGTCCTGTATTTCTTTTTTTTATCGAGTTAGGTAAGTATACCTATATGTTATTTTTATTCAGTTGATTGTAAAATTACCTATTATATAACACTATATTTATATCATCTACTACCTACTGAAATTACCTGTATGTACACTTTGTAAACTTTTTGAACTTTAATATTTTGGTAACGTGGGCAATACTTTATGTGAGACGGAAATACCTACTCACTCATCATCTAAGCAACTATGAAATATGATTACAAAATCTGCTGTAGCCTAAATTTTTTCGAGATACACGACAAATAATGTATGGAGCAGCTGATATTGCTTGGCGATTTCTTGTTCGGTTCATTTTCGTGAGAGTACTACACACCCCTAAAGTATTGCCCACGTTTAATAAATCACCCAGTATAAACAGTTAACTAGAGCCCCCAGATAATTAACAATCGAATTGAGAACCTCCTTTTTGAAGTCGGTTAAAAATGCGAATAACATGAGATAAACACACGTTATATTGGTCTATCAATGAACAGCGTGTCCAACGCGATGTCCCTTGTTGTTGCTTCCCACCTTGGCCATTTCCTTTCATTGTTAATTTAGTTATGCGCTGTGATTCACTAGTCACTATGTAACTTTTCTATCCTATTAGTGCCTAATTTTTAAATTTTATCACACCAAAGAAAAGAAAAAAACAGGAACCATACAGTGTCCCTCCGTGATTATCAATTATTCTGAGCTCCCGATATTTTAATTACGGAGGATATTTAGGTGACATTGGTGCCGATTCCCTTGTTTACAAACTAAACCAAATTTAAGTTCAGTGCATCTTTTTCAGGACAGAAGATAAATTATAGTTATGTTCTGTCAAATTAATCACCGCCATACAAGTTTTAGAGTCGATTAAAAAGTTGACTACTAAAATTAAGTACATCAAATTACGTCAGGTGCTGACTAATTTGACAGGATTAAACTAATATTTATCTTCTGTCCTTTTCATAATGAAATAGAAAGAAAAAGATGCATTCAACTTAAATTTAGTTTAGTTTGTGAACAAGGGAATCGGCACCAATGACAATGTAAGTTTAGTTATAAACCGTGAAAGCTTTATGCAGTGTCTTAAAAACAGGAGTCCTAGTGTTTGAATTATTTGACCAACAAATAACTAGTTCCCGTTTAAACTAGTGAGTTTTTTCATTACCCAAGCAATGCTAGGCGAAGCATGAAAACTGTCGTGCTTGGCTCTGAAATCACGTACTCTCTCAATCCAATGTTATGAAGTAGGTACGCGCGACGTCGCGTCGCCATTGTATGCTTACCGTGAAAATTGGCCAAATTAAAGTTTCGTAACCGTTACGGAAGCCTACAAAACGTCCACTAGTTCAATACACGGGTTTGCACTCAATAATAATAACCAGCGTTTCAGGATTTTTTCCGGAACTTTTTATGCAGGGTTTACTTTATTATGTTTCCGTCAATTCTTAAAAAAATATACAACTTCGATAGATATGTCAGGAGGTTGGTTATTTTATTTTTCTCCTACATAAGTCTCAAGTCTGTAAACAATTTGTACATAGTAAGAGCCATAACTAAACAAGGATCCCATTATACTATTTCATCATCATCAGCCTGTTAATGTTCCCACTGCTGGGACACATGCCTTCTCTCTATGAGAGGGAATGGGCGGTAATCCACCACGCGGGCCCAGTGCCGATTGGTAGATGTAACATGTCTTCGAATTTTTTGGTTCTAGGACATGCCGGTTTCCTCACGGTGTTTTCCTTCACCGTTTTGAGAGCAGTGGTGATGAAATAAATTACACAAAGTAATGCGCCCGTCTGGGTTCGAACCCACGACTTACTGTTTGTAAGTCGCTGCCGCCACCACTGGGTCACCGCTGCTGTTATACTATTTAATGAGCAATATTTGTACCTACATATGTATTTGTAATCACGTTCTCGAAAACGACTCAAACGATTTCGATGACAGTTGCAATAATGGATATGAAAGTATACCCTTAAGAGCTATATATCCCTCAAATGGCTTAGCATGATACTCCGTTACGCCTAAAGTACTGCAGCATTAATTTTGAAATAAATATATGGTAAAGTTCAGGATTAATGCTAAGTCCTATATGAGACGAAAATACGATTCCATAAACTTTTCTCGATAGAAAAACATTCCAAACTTACCTCCAAATCGAACAATAAACTGCTGGTATTCAAAAAGTACTTCAAATTAGATCATGAAACTTTGCATACTAACTGAACTAACTATAAAGCAGGTCTTATGTGTTTAATTTTTTTAGTCCAATCAATAGATTTTTTGTAAATCGCAAAAACCACTCATTTCGCACTATTCGGCCGCAGTGACTGACGTAACAACAGCTTTGTAGTGCGAGCTGATTAGAACTTTATTCTAACATTATTTCAAACGAATTTTGAACCACCACAAATAGAGTTGCTAATTTTAGGGTTAAAAGGGCCTTAAGGAATCCGAAAGGCACTTGTTCTCCCCGTCATGGTTTTTTTTTTGCTTCTAGCTAGACCATAGCTGAGAACCCTAGTTACAGGGATATTAGGGGTCAAAGTACCAACTTTTTCAGTAGTTTTAATACGTTAACGTTACCTACGTTTCGTAAATCAAAACCAGCCAGTGAAAAATTAAACACCTCCCATCTCGAGCTTGAAGGTGCCAAATCTGCCATCTTCGTGACAAAACATCTGAGCCCGGCTAATAAAGCACTGCATACGGCTACACGTCTCAGAGCAAAAGAAAAAGGATATCGTTATGTCTGGGTCAGAGGAGGACGTATTTATGTTAAAAAGTCTGATGATTCAGACACTAGGATTATGAAAGATATGGATTCAATTCACTTAATAATGTAATGTACAATTGTCAACCAAGCTATTATTATGGTCACTCTAAAGTTAAATTCGCTTCCTTCAACATTTACTACCAAAATACTCGTGGGTTACGTTCTAAAACTCATGACATGAATTTTACTGTAATTTAGTGTGTTCAAATTATGACGCATTGGTGCTAACAGAAACCTGGCTCAATAATTGTATTCTTAGCAGCGAACTGTTTGATCAGAGGTAATAGTTTTTAGGCGCGACAGAGAAACTTCAAATTTCCATGCTAAAAAAGAGGGAGGTGGTGTCCTGGTTGCTATAGCCAGGAGGTACGCTGCCAACAGACAATGTTCTTGGGATAGTGGGTGCGAGGACTTATGGGTTACTGTTAATGTTGCACCAGGTTTCAAAATAGCTATCTGTGGCCTTTACTTGCCCCCACCTGTGCAACATACCATTTTGGAACACTTTTTGGATAGTTATAATACTGTAGCAGAAAAAAATAACTGCTGCACTATTCTAATCGGCGATTTCAATATGAGCAATATAGATTGGAGTCAAGCAGTTAGCAGTAGTAATACTCACACTTGCCCTACTTTCTCAAAGACAAATTCTAAAATAAATGAGACACTTTTAGACTTTATTCACATTAATAACCTCAAGCAGTGTAACAATGTCGGTAATATTAAAAATAAAATCCTGGATTTGGTTCTTGTAGACCTCTCCGAATGTAAAGTGATTGAAGCCCCTAATAGTCTGACAAAGATCGATCCTTATCACCCTCCTCTTGAAATTTCCCTTTACCTTAAAGTAAACAACTGTTTAAAGCAGGAACCTAACATCAGATTAAATTTTAAAAAAGCGAACTATACTGTTATTAAATCTGAACTGGAAACTATCGACTGGTATGCATTACTCTCGGACATAGACGACCCAAATATAATGCTAGAACATTTCTATACGGAACTACATCAGATAATAGAACGACATGTCCCATCGAACATAGTAAAAAGTGATTCGCGACCACCATGGTATACAAAAAGGCTTGAGAGATTGCTGCGTGAAAAAAACAACCTAAGAAGAAAATTTAACACATACAAAAACCCCATGGATAAGATATCGCTTCGTTGGTGTAGTAAGAGCTGTGACAGATTGGCAAAAAAATGCTACAACTCCTATTTAAGTAGCATAGAACAGAATATAACAAAGAATCCCAAGTGCTTTTGGTCGTTTATTAAGTCTAAACGGGGTGCTGTAACTGCGTACCCGGCTAAAATGTCAAATGGCATTAGCCAAACTTGTAATGGTTACGATATGTGCAACATGTTTGGAACCTACTTTTCTTCAGTGTACAGTCCGGTTGATCATCCGAGTAATGAAGCCTTATCATCTCCATTCTTTGAAAACCTAGTTAACAACTCCGACAGTTTTTCCATGATCCAAATACCAAAAAATAAAATAGTCGAACACTTAAAAAAATTAGACATATCCAAAGGTCCTGGCAGTGATGAAATTCCCCCTTGCTTCATCGCAACTTGCGCTGAGCAACTGGCAACCCCCCTATACTTGATTTTTAACAAATCACTCAGCGTTGGAATTTTCCCTAAAAAATGGAAGGTGGCCAAAGTGGTTCCGATCTATAAATCGGGCGCTGAGGATGTAGTTAGTAACTATCGTCCTATCTCTATCCTTCCGACGTTTGCAAAGGTTTTTGAAGCAGTAGTATGCCCAGACATCCAAAACTACTTTAAGAAGTACCTTTCTGATCACCAGCATGGCTTTACTGTTGCAAGATCGACCTGTAGTAATCTGGTCACATTTGTTGAAAAAATTGCAGCTTCACTTGACTCTAACCAGCAGGTCGACGCCATCTACACGGATTTTAGCAAGGCTTTCGACAAAGTGTCCCACGTGGTGCTCAGTCAAAAGCTTGCTGCCTACGGCTTTGCTGGTTCTGTTCTTAAGTGGCTTCATTCATATTTAACAGACAGATCATTCTATGTCGTTGCCAATGGCTATAAATCCGAAACCCTAATTATAACCTCTGGGGTTCCTCAGGGTTCTCACTTGGGTCCTGTTATATTTGTTATTTTTGTAAACGACCTTCCCTATCACTTCACTAATTCCACCCCATTCTTATTCGCAGACGATTTGAAAATAGCTCGTGTAATACATTCTCAAGTCGATTCAATTTTACTTCAAGATGACCTGAATAGACTTATCAAATGGTGCGAGGATAACAAAATGCATTTAAATATTAAAAAGTGCTCTCAAATAACGTTTACCCGGAAGCCAATTTTCTTTGATTACAGTTACACTATGTATGGTACGTGCCTAAGCAAAGTTGATGTGATCAGAGACCTGGGGGTCTTCCTTGACCGTAAACTAACATTTATTCCCCACATGGACACTATTATAAAAAAAGCTTCGAAGACACTTGGTTTTGTACTTCGGAATGCAAAATGTTTTCGCAAGCCTCAAACTAAAATTTATCTATACAATTACCTCGTTCGTACCGTATTGGAGTACTGCTCGGTTGTGTGGCGTCCCCACTATGCAACACATAGTCTTAGGTTGGAGCGCATTCAAAAAAGATTTTTAAACCATCTTGCTTACTCGGGGGGAATAGCCAAAAAAGTTCCAAGCTATGTAAAACGTCTAGAAAAATTTAATATGACTTCACTCGAAAAACGCAGAGATAAAAACGACCTAATTTTCCTGTATAAAACTCTTCACAGCAAAATAGATTGCCCCCAGCTCTTGACTAAGTTTAGTTTTAACCTGCCACATAGCTACCCGCGTCACGCTATCAAACTATTACGTCCCCCCTTCCGCAAAACTGCTTCAGGGTCTAACTCCCCAATCCCAAGACTTTGCAGGCTTCTCAATAATATTGTGATGATGTTGTAGATATTTTTTGCACATCGATACAGAAGTTCAAGCGCCAAGTCCACCAAAAATAAATAATCAACACAACTAACTATGTTACTTTCAACCTATATATTTTTTGTTACCAGTCTAGACACTCGTATTTAACTGTACAACTACTGTAATTAATTTTTAGTTATTCATGCATGCTGTGTCTATCGCATCATATTGTACACTTGGTGTGTATTTTAGATTGTTTTATTAGATTAAAAAGTGTAACAATTGTAGATAGACCAATAAATAAATAAATAAATACGTTTTTATTGTTATTATTTTACTTTAAATACTTCCACGACTCACGCATCACGCATCCATCAGCACAATGTTTTGAGTGCGTTACATTGAGCCCTACCAAAAAAACGTGATTTTTCACCCCAAAAAAAAGTTTGATGTAGGTACCGAATACTTGGTTACGGCTTCATGAAAAGTTCGTTTACATTCTGTATATCACGCTCTAAGGGGGGAAAAAATCGATCTAGTTAGGTCTCATTTCTGGGAAAATTCGTTTTTTCTATTTTCACCCGAGCTGGGGGTCTAAAATGGCCGCTTTAGCAGAATCGTAACATGAATCACGTTAAAAATTTTAAAATTCTTAAAACGGCCTTTATTTTCATGATGATAAAGTCTATTTTAAGAATTTTAATTTTTTAACGTGATTCGTACTAAGATTCGCGTGGATTCTGCTAAAGCGGCCATTTTAGGCTGCAGGGCTCGGTCGCCCAAGGAATGCTGCAATGGTATCATAAAAAAACCAGACAAGTGCGAGTTAAACTCGCGTGGTGAGGGTTCCGTACAATGCCAGTCTTATATTGAGTTTACCACTTTATTTCCAACTAGCGGACGTCACGCGGTTTCACCCGAGCAGTTCCCGTTCCCGTGGGATTACGGAGATAAAATATAGCCTATGTTACTCAGGGTGGATGTAGCTTTCTAATGGTGAAAAATGTTTTTAAATCGGCTCAGTAGTTTTTGAATTTATTCATTACAAACATACACACACAAACAAAAATACAAATCTTTCTTCTTTATAATATTAGTGTAGATTTATAAAATTCTTATAGATTTTCCTGTCTACAAGCAATGAACTATATTTTGTAATATTTTCAAAATTTTAGGTTCAGTAGTTTCGGAGATCAGGGGGAGGAATGGTCAATTTTCATCTTCTTTCATGAATAAAATCAAAACTATTTATTTTCCAATAATAACAAAAATATAGCCCTTTCATTTGATATGTGACACAGTAAGGTTTGCAAAACTTCTTTTTTAATTTCCTAATTTGTCCCACGAAAATAACCCTTATAAAAAAAAATAGTTTGCACATGCATGTGCAAAGTAAATGATTTTGTTTTTAGGGTTCCGTACCCAAAGGGTAAAAACGGAACCCTATTACTAAGACTTCGCTGTCTGTCCGTCTGTCCGTCTGTCCATCTGTCCGTCTGTCTGTCACCAGGCAGTATCTCATGAAGCGTGACAGCTAGACATTTGAAATTTTCACAGATGATGTATTTCTGTTGCCGCTATAACAACAAATACTAAAAACAGAATTAAATCAATATTTAAGGGGGGCTCCCATACAACAAACGTGATTTTTTTGCAGTTTTGTCTAATGTTTTTAAATAATGGTACGGAACCCTTCGTGCGTGAGTCCGACTCGCACTTGGCTGGTTTTTATAAGGGTCATTTGTTTGGGTCATAGGATTACACCATCCTACCAAATTTCATCTGATTTGGTCCAGTAGATTCGGAGCAAATTGGATGTGGCAGACGGATGGACAGACAAACAGAGGCACGACTCCGCACGAGTGATCCTATAAAGGTCAATTTTTTCATTTTTTGTTCGGAACCCTAAAAAAAACATTTTACTGATATATAACGTGCAGCCTCACTTGGATAAGACTTTCCACCAGGCTTATCCCGTATCAAATATCAGAGAGACAGTGAGAGTTGATTAGAACGGATTCATATCGCACTGAACACGCTGACTGAGCTGTTGAAATCAAAAATCAAAATCAAAATCAAAGCATTTATTTCAAGTAGGCCAGTTACAGGCACTTTTGAATTGTCGAAACAAATATGAAAATTAAATGTAGCTACAGTCCCAGACACAAGACATAAAAACTGTGAAAGTACTGTAGTTGCCCATTCCCTAGCGTAGATCTCTATGGAGAAGAATGGGCAAGAAACTCCATGGACACTCTTTTAAATCAGAATATTTTTACAAAATCTTGGTTACATCATTCATGTTGAGATGGTACATTATGTGAGAACAATGTAGCAAGATGTGCACGTTAAAGGTGTCCATAGTAAAAAAAAAACAAAAACAATTAAAAAATAGAATTATTAAATTCAAAAGCCGTGGCAACCAAGAGCTGACCAGTCCCAACTGACAGCGCTCGTTCACGAACATGACGCATGTATCAGCACCATTCAACTCAACCATTTTGAAGGGAACTAAATGATCCGACACACGCGTCACCATCAGCGAGACATTTGAGTGAGCATGACATATCTCCTAATCGCCACGGCACATTCAAGTCAAGGAAAAACGTAGGTTTCTAGCGACTGATAGCATTCTAGTACATAGCACTCACACAATATGCGATATGCGGCTATATAATAATAAAGAGATTGATTCTATACAATGCAAAGATAGTTGTACAATCTTCAGCAGCTCCAACAATACAATTTAATGCTATCAATTTATGCGCCCCTGTCCTTGTGGAGCAGGACCGGCATTGAGCCAAGCAGTTTTATCAGCGATATAGTCGTCCAATTTGTAATATGCTTGCTTACAAAGTGTGCGTTTAATACATGTTTTAAATTTTGTTTCATTCAGCTCAAGAATGCTTTGTGGAATTTTATTATAGCATCTCAAACAGTACCCCATGAAAGATGAGTCTACTTTAGCGAGTCTGAAGCCTGGCTGAACTAATTGGTCCCTATTTCTAGTACTGTAATTGTGTCTGTCACCTCTTTTACCAAAAATATGTAGATTTTTTCTTACGTACATTATGTTTTCGTAGATGTATTGACAATGTACAGTCATGATGTTTATTTCCTTAAACAGTTCCCTCAAAGAATCGCGCCTACGAAGATTGTATATGGCTCTGATGGCTCTTTTTTGCAGAATAAATATAGACTCAATGTCAGCAGCCCGTCCCCATAACAAAATGCCATAAGACATTATACTATGAAAGTAACTAAAATAGACCAATCTAGCAGTATCTACATCAGTAAATTGACGGATTTTTCTAATAGCATATGCTGCCGAACTTAGCCGCCCCGCCAGAGATGTTAAATGAGAACCCCATTGTAGCCTTGAATCAAGCGTAATCCCCAGGAAAACCGTTTTATCTACGAATTCAAGTTTCTCTTTATTCAGTACTATATCACAATCGCTACTTTTAACATTCGGTAAAGCAAATCTTATGCATTTCGTTTTTTTTTCATTTAGTACTAAATTATTTGCTGTGAACCAATTATGGACTTGAAGTAGGGCATTATTCACGTCATCTAAATTTTGGGCCCGTCTATTGATCTTAAAAATTAGGGAAGTGTCATCGGCAAATAACACCATATTTTGAGGTTGGTTTTTCAGTAAATAGGGTAGATCATTTATATATACTAAAAAGAGGAAAGGACCCAATATTGAGCCTTGCGGAACCCCCATTTTTACTTTTAAACCCTGTGAATTAACACCATTTATTTGAACATATTGTTGTCTATCACTCAAATAAGATTTTAACAAACTAAGTGCAAGTTTACCTAGTCCGTAATGCTCAAGTTTCAAAAGCAATGTGTCGTGATTTACACAATCAAATGCTTTGGAGAGATCACAAAATATTCCTACAGCGTCTTGGGACTCTTCCCACGCCGTAAATATGTGCTTTATTAAGGTTACACCGGCGTCGGTTGTACAACGTCCCTTGGTGAAACCATACTGTTGATCGTGTAAGATTCTATTGGTGTTAAAATGATTGACCATTTGATTAAGCATTATCTTTTCGAACACCTTACTAAAAACTGGCAACACGGATACAGGCCTATAATTATTTGTATCTTTACTATCACCGGATTTGAAAAGAGGTATGACTTTACTGTATTTCATTAAATCAGGGAAAACTCCTTGGTCTACGCACAAATTAAAAATTAAAGCTAAGTATGGAGCTATAGTCTCAAGTATGGATGTACAAACTTTGATAGACATTCCCCATAGATCTTCGGTCAGTTTGATTTTTATTTGCCGAAAAGCTTTAATAACTATCATCGGGTTTATGTGTTTAAATTTAAATTCAGCCTGGCATCCAGACACATTCGCCTTTAGTAAACCAATTGAGACTTCAGGAGAGGAATTTAGAGCCTCCGTAGTTTTTAACGGTATATCGGTAAAGAAATTTACAAATTCTTGAGCTACTTCCTGATTAGAGCTTTTAGGACCACATGCTGTATCTAATGTGTAGCTAGTATTACGTGTTTTCTTCCTGTTAGTCTCGCTATTTATGACTTTCCAAACTGTCTTTATTTTATTTTCTGCTGTTTTGATCTTGTTGCTAATGTGCAAGGCTTTGGCAACCTTGCATGTATCTCTAAAAATTTTTGAATACTTAGCAACATATTTGTTAAAAGTTTCAGTGTTCATATAAGGCTTAAGGCCATAAAGCTCAAATAGTGTTTCCCTACTTTTTCTGATACCTCTAGTTGCCCAATCACTAAATATAAATTTAGGGCAAATACTTTTTGACTTCTTTTCAAAAGTTTTGTTGAATTCAGTGTGAACTATTGAAAAGAAATTATCATAAAATTGATTTATATTAATATCGTCATGGCTCATAACACTTAATTTGTTCTGTAGAGAAATATTATACCTATTTAATTTGTTAGAAGTTATGGGTCTAAATTTAATCTGAATTTTTTGCAATGGTGTATTACACCTAAAAGTTACAGTTTGTCCGCTATGGTCAGACGGCAGACAATTAACTATGGCTTTATCTAAGTAATCACAATCACAGAAAACATTATCTATACAAGTAGCAGAAGATAGAGTGACTCTAGTAGGTTCTATAAAAGTGTTGGTCAAGTCAAATGACTTAAAAAGATTTAATAACCGACTGCTATTTGAATTTTCTTCTAAAATATTGATGTTAAAATCACCACAAATAATTATAGATTTATTACTGGCTGCAAGTTTTGCCAGGACATCTTCCATTATTGACTCAAATAAGGAAAAGTTTTGATAGTTTGGGGGTCTGTACACACACACAATAACATGCTTATCTAGCTCAACACAGGACAGTTCGACGCAATGTTCAGCCGAGAGACCTATTATGTCGTTACGTTGCTTATATCTTAAACAATTTTTTACAAAAATTAAGGAACCTCCACGAAGCATAGTTTTACGGTTATAGCAGCTACCCACCATATAGTTCTCATAATTAATAAGCATTTGGTAATCCTTAAGCCAATGTTCAGTAAAACAAATAATGTCAAACTTACTTTTTTCTAAAAACAATTCTATTTCTAATAATTTTGAAGAAATGCCTTGGATATTTTGGTGGAATAATTTTAAAGTGTTCTGCTGAGGCCCTTTTTTAATAGCTAATTGAGTGCAAGAAGATACCTTGCTGTTGGTAGGTTTAACAATATTGTTAATGGCACCTTCTGTTGTCTGACTTTCTAGTTTAAATTAATATTAATATCTGGAGAGAGCCCCGAGACTCCCGTGCCATCGCCAGACAACAAGATCCTATCACTAATATACCCTAATTGAGAATTTTCCACGGTGACATATGGATCCTCCTCAGTATAATGTTTGTAAACATCAATAGCACTAATGCTATATTTATTTAAGGTCACCACCTGTTCATTAGTATTATTACTAATAGTCGCAGTATTTACAATATAACTAAACTTAGACATACTACTTATGTCTGTGTGAATATTATAAGCTAATAGCCGAGCTATTTTGTGTCTACAACTAATAGGTAGATACACTTTACCCCGGGTCGAACTAAGTTTATCAACAAAAGTGTTGATATCAAGAAATATAAGTTTGTCACTGTAGTGACCTGCTAAAAAATGTAAATGTCTATTTAAGAAGTGAATATAATTGTTTTTTCTGTTACATAAATTTTCAAAATATGGAAAAGCGCACAATATTATTTTATTACAATTTAATTTTAACAACTCTAAGACACAATCAGTGATGTCTTCGTTTTTAATCTTTGCACTATTACCAACACATATAGTAATGGTGGTACTAGGATCACAAACAGTCTTAGTTACAGATGCCATAATCTGTTTGTAGTTTGACCCTGGCATACAATTGTTTTGGGTACAATAACTCAGGTTATTACTAATTAATTTACCTAGCCCCCTACCTATACTGTCAGAGAACATAACTGAATGATTACAGTCACGACTAATAGGAGAAACAAAATTACCAATCTCAGGCAGACTATCATGCAACTCAGGCTGTACTACGTGTGAGTAATCTAATGTAATATTAGTTGTTTGTTGGTTTGATATGCTGTCCTGAGACAAATTCTCAACCTGGTATGGGTCCTCCATTACCTCAGGCTGGATAGTATCATGGTTGGTAACTGTCTGGCAACTACATTGACCCATTACCAACTCATTTGCTGCATAAATATGTTCCCTAATTTGTTTCTGAGAAATCTTATACCTACTAGAAAGGGAACTTAGTGATTCCTGAAGTACCTGTATTTCAGACTGCAAATGCTGAGTATCAATTTCATAAATTTTTATACTGTCCTCTAATTTTATTTGGTAATTATTTAACTTATTAAGTAAATCAACACGCTCTTTCCTCAGTGGAATAAATTTGGAAAAGCGTTTATGTTGTTTCCTAAATTGATTACATTTTTTAATTATTCTGTTTAATTTTGCATATTTTTTAATCTTCCTATTGCTAACTATAAAATTCTGTTTTAGTAAGGAATCTTCAGTTAGATCAATTGTTATTAAGGAAGGGGGGTTACAATTAGTTTTTAATAATTCATCATATAAGAGATTTGTTTCTATAACCTGAGTACATTCTTTTTCTTTCTGTAACTTAACTATACAATTATTGGCATGAATTAACTCATCTTCCAGATCCCTAATTTTAAACAAAGCCTCCTCATACAAGTTACTACCATTATGAAAACCATCCGTGACCACCTTCAGCTGATCCCGTTCATCAACAACGTCCAAGTATTGCTGATGTAGGTCTACTAGCTCCCGTTTTAAGCTGGAGTTTTTGCTATTAACTTTATTGACTTCCACCTCACTCTCTTCTCTTTCCTGCAACAGTAGTTGAACTTGGAGGTTGGATTCTTTGAGTTCTTGGAGGGCCGTTCTCAATTTTAGCTCCATATCTTGAGCAGTAGCCTTACGGGTCATCACAGGCATGGTTACAGGATTGGTTACTGAAAATTAGAAGTAAAGAAACGGTGTTAACTAGTAGAATAGACAAATAAAGTGAAGTTAGCGATGAAAGGGAAAGAAAAAAAGTTAAAGTAATGAAATGGAATGAGGTAGGCTGCTATAGCTTTAAAATATTATCCAATTCAATGTAAATAATTGAATAAATATTCAGTTTCATTGGTTCTATTGTCCTAATGATTTACTTTTTCCTATGTGGGTATGTTGCTAAAAAAAGAAAAAAAAAATACTATTACATTAATGCAAGACAATAAATTATCTTAAACGATATATCTAATCATTTCCATTGAAAAGATTGATTTGAATAAAATAAAAAAAATAAACAGAGATGAGATAAGGATTACTCAGTTTTGATGTTATAAGACCGGTAGTCAACAAAGAGATTTAGAACCAGTACAGGGAACTAAATACGCGAAAAATTATACTAGAAATGGGCATGGATTTGTAATAGAGATAAAGAGAGGTTTGTGCGCTGTTATTAAATAAAAACTAAACAATACTTCCCCTGAATTATCCGTTTATGTCCGTAGTTAGAACGTCAGCTGTTTTTTTTAGGTTACCGGTACCGTTGTAGTGCCGAAAAACTTCATTAATTAGCAGGATAACAATTATCCTGAGTATTTACGCATTTATGATACGTTTACACAAACAATTACACCATAATATAACTTATTTACTAATTAAATTTAAATTTTAAATACGGAACAAAAAATTTACATGTCACTCGGGCAGTGTTGCCAGTCTAAAAAAAAAAAAAAAAAATCTGTGTCGAGCTATGAATTCTTTAATAATTTTATATTGGTAGTTTTTGAATTCAATGATTGAATTTCTAACTTTAACTCTTTAAGTGTACCTAAGTTAGAATGGATCCGCAATAAATTGGATTGTTTGTTGGATCAACTCTAACGGCTCCGTAACGGTAACCGCACCCACCGTGATCATCTTTTATTTTCTTAAAGTTTTGTAACCGTTGTAGTAAGGTTAACGGTGTGCGCACAAAACTTGATCGGAATGAGAGGTTTTCTTTTTGAAGTATTAAAAAAAAACTTTGTTTCCAAGAACTCTATAGATGGCGTTGAACTTACTATGATAGTTGGTGCCAAAGCCAAAACGCTTGGAAAAAAAAACATTATGTCACGTCACATACTCTCGTTGACTGACACTTTCATTTGCTTAACCTTCCGAATAAAACGTAGTTTTCTCGCGCTTTGTTAAAATCAGTTTTTTTAGGTTCCATTCCTTGCATTATCATACTAAATCCTAGCGCCATCCATCCAGCGACTAGGGAATAGCTAAAAAGAAAATCCCTCATTAACTTTACAGTCAAGTTGCCTTCCTACATTATAGTCGAGAAATTGCACAAATGCATAGTTAGGACATTCATCACCTGCCTAGACTTTTCCCAACTATGTTGGGGTCGGCTTCCAAAGTCACCGAATGCAGCTGTCAATATTTTGCATGGAGCGACTGCCTATCTGACCTCCACAACCCAGTTAGTACTGGGTAATACGATATCCCTTGGTAAGAAAGAGTGGGTGTCAGACTTTCAGGCCACTGACTACCTATAACGACTGTCTAAGGAGATTTATCCTGACATTATTAATTTTATTGCGTAACTTTATCTACGTTACAAAACTGATAAAACCACTGTAACTCCAATCACTCTTGAGTATAATCCATTTATTACTTCACATTTTAAAAATAAATAAAATAAAAAGCTTTATTAATTCCACACAATCGAAAAATAATCAAATTACAATCAAATAATAACAGAAAGTATTAATAATAATAACAATAAGTATTAATAATAACAATAAGTATTAATAATTATAATCAGTTATTAGTAAAAAAAAAAAAAAACTCCCACATTTTATACAAAGTACAATAATTATAACACATATCGGCTATCGGACATAGATTCGACTACAATTAATTTCAACGAACTGACATATTTGAAAATCATGACACTATCTTTTTACCATCACGACTGCTGAAAAGTTGCGTCCAAATTGCTTATCTCCCCTAGCCTGCGCAAGAGTCGACGTCCGGAAATACGTTGTTATGGTTAAACGAAGGGCCAGCTTTTATCACACTATTATTAACGTCGCTACGTTTAAATCCAACACGTGGACAAACAGGTGCCTACCGTTTTGACACAGGTTCACCTGCAAATAAAGGGGTCGTACCGACATATTCTAATGTTAAATTTCAAATCCCTTTTTTTTCGGATGGGAAATCATCAAATGACTCCTCCCGCTCTGGGCGGAGCAGGAGGGAGTGTCAGACTTTTACTGACTAAAACCCATCCAAATTAATTTAAAATCCCTGACGTTACATACTCGTAAATACCAAGAAACAGTTGCAGGCTGGTGAATTTGACTTCGGAAGTTAAATCATCTCCTATGAGTTTCAAGTCATTAGCAAAGCCATGCGTCTTCCATACGTCATGAATCATGAATACCTACCTAGTATTTTCTGCTTAACAATCCCATATAATTATTTCCTATGAAAAGAAAATGCCTGTGTATTTCTACGCGTCTATTTATCGCTTCAATACCGGTCATTAAATGCTCGCATGTATGAGAAAATCTATCTCTAATTGATGTTGATATACCGATTAGAGTATCATGTTGATTCTGGCTATCTGTCCCGGTGGATGGGAATGTTTGCTTTGGGCGCAGTCAGTAAATACTGCCACAAACAGCAGTATCTAAGTTCAGACATCGTTTGAGTAAGCAATAAGTAAGTACTGGTAAACAGATACCAGAGAAGTTTTTAAAATCAAATACGAGGACTGCGATTGTGTCATTAAAAAATAAGTGGAGTAAATAAAATACAAACGTGGGTACTTTTTCTGAAGAACATACCTACGTCCTTACTTTGTAAACTTTGTATGACCGTCTGCAACTGCGACCTTAACTTGATTTAAACAAATACTTATAAATGCTTGCGAATGCTGAGTACCAATTTTATAATATTGATCTTTACTTAATAATAATAATAATAACAACTTTATTTCCCAAATACACAGATAGTTGTACTTACAGTTTACAATTTTTTATTAGTAATATAGGTAGAACAATTACATTAAACATTTGGATGCTTCAAAAATCTGTACACAATAGATTAAACTCTGTCTCTTAAACTAGGGTATCCTGTATCTTAAGAGACAGTGTTTCACAATGAGGTTCCAATTGATTGATGCATGAGTGGACTGTGTCGATTTACCATCAGAAGGGTGAGAAGTTATTGGTTACTCTAGTTTTTTTTAAATAATATAGGTATGGGTATGTGAGAGGATGAGGGTGAATAAATGTGATTGTGGGTGTGTAAGTGGTTTGTGTGTGAGTGTGGATAAGTGGTGTGTGTGGTGTTGGTGTGTAAGTGAGTTGGGGAGTTGTATGTGCGAGTGTGTATGTACGCAAGGATACTTACTTAAGAAATTGCCGTTCTACAATACTGGCAAAGTGAAATAATAGTACATTTTGATACAAGTGGAGAAAGTTTGTTATTGCATTCGAGGCGGAATTATAACACCCGAGCCGTAGGCGAGGGTGTTTTTGAGCCGAGAATTGCAATAACAAATGTCCACGTGTATTAAACGACGTTTTTCAATACACTTTTGAAGAAATAAAACAAAATAACGAATAATATTTTTGTCAACAACTATGAAACTATGATTTAAATTTTCTTTTTTTTTTCGCGCTTTGGTCTCGCCAGGTTGAAAGAGAGGCAATGGTATGAAGCCGTTAAACAGCCTAATATAAAAAATAGATTTATTTTATATTTTGAATTCAGAACACAAATAAATGTTAATTTGTGTATAAAAGTAACTATTCGTTTTAAATAATCATGTTTATCTATGATATTCTATTTATAAACACAATTTGAATATTCAGAAAATATTTATGCCGTAAAGACGCGTAGTGCTTTGCAAAAATTAAAAAAAAAACATTCACCTCAGACTATAGGCATTGAACCAATTTGGACTAAGTATAGGTATATCTGTGGAAGTGGAAAAAATCACACACGTGTGAACTACGCACTACGATTAGGTAAAACATCCAATGTATATTGGATGTTTTACCTAATCGTAGTGCGTTAAGGACCAGTTTTCGAGGAAGTGTATTGAAAAATTGTTTGAATCTTATTCGTCAGTATGACGAGTAATTATGAAATATGAGTTCCGTCGTGGTAGCAATGCGGCGCAAGGGCTAGCAAGTCGAGTGAATGAACGCACAACCCGTTATTGCTTTGAAAGCTATAAACCGATCCAGCTATTATCCGTTTTGGAAACTTTGATCTGAAAAATCACCTCCGTGTTCGCCCGAAAACTAATATCAACAACGTCGTGATAAAGGTGAATGTAGAAGGTGACGATGCTCAATCTACGGCAGAATTAGTAGCAGCTTTCATCGTTGAAATTGGCAAGGTAAAAACTTGATAAATTGGTGCCACTAACACTCGAACTGATTGATGTGAGGTATATGTATGAACCAAGTGATTTTAAACCGCATTATCACTTGCGATGAAAAATGAAGTCTTTTTGACAATCGTAAGCTAGCGGTCATCATATTTATTAGACCATCATGGTTCAGCACCTAGGGCCTAGGTTCCAGGCAATGCCCCAAACGAAACCTTACTCCTAGAAAAGTGGTCACTGTTTGGTAGTCTAGTGCCGAAGTAATTCATTACAGTTTCACGAATTGGCACAAGTATTACTGCGGATGTTTACTGTAATGAACTGGACACAATGATGGAGAAGCTCGCAAATCTCCGGCCAGATTTGGCTTGCCCGCAATGATCCTGCACGACACCGCTCAACCCACTGCACAACAAACGGTCTCCAAGCTACAAGAGCTAGGGTTGGATTAGTTCTGCGTCATCCAACATACTCACCAGACCTTACGCCGACCTTACTTTTACCTTTTTCCAGAATTTCTTGGCAGGTAAAAAGTTTAATACCCGAGAGGCAGTACAAATTGCCTTTGAAGACCCGGGGGTCTTCAAAGGCAATTTGTACTGCCTGGGGGCGGGCCCCCGTCCCCCTGTTTTCTTCAAGAAGAGCATTAGAAAATTACCACTGTGCTGGCAGAGATGCATCAAGAGCATTGTTGCATACTTTGTGTATAAGTTTGTTTTTGATAAAAAAATATCAAATTGTATACAAAATGGCTATTTCATAGGAAAAGATCAAATGTAAGGAATCAAATCCATGCTAAACTCACAAGATTATTTAAACCACAGAGACACCTCTAGAAGGAACTTTTGTTTGAAGTTCAATGTAGGTGGGATAGGCTCTTTAGTAAATTGATCCCACGCAGGCGGGACCCGCGGGTCCAGTCCACGTAATGAATTTTTGAATTGGTCAACTGGACCCGTTGACCAATTTTATGATTTGTATAGTCAAGTAGAAAAGTTTATTCAATCAAAACCTCCACCAGTTCTTTTTTTCCATCGGTGAATTCGTTGCGGGCGCGCAACGAATTCGCCGCGAAACCACGTGTTGCGTGCCCGGCTCCGCTTTGAAGACGCTCGCAATCCGCTAGTGATAAGGCCGAGTAAATTATTTTCCTACAATCTGTTGCCTCTTACTGCGAGAATATGAACAATCTGCACATCATATTTTATAGAAGTTTAGTCTGGCAGAATGAACGTAATTTTATGTTGAATTATGTACACTTCTACAGTATTGCATGTTGTTTACGGACCTTGTAGAAAATAGAACTTTCTGTGCGTTCAAGTGTTTTTACCACAGGTACCATTGGAATCAAATAAAACAAGCTCACAACTGGTAACCCATAAATATTAATGATAATATTTAACCTTGGTGCCAGGCAACTGGGCTTATCCCACTTGTAATCGTCCTTTTGTGCCTATATTGGCCTGGTATTGTTCTGTCTCCTGATGATATGGAGGGAAGCGGAAATTACGGCTTTCCTACCCCTCCGCTATTCTTTTCTGAACTGATTAATTTCGTAGCGGGTTCCAAGACAGTTAAAATGTTTCTCTGGACTCCGTCGAGCTTCATTGTAGCGGTGCTTTTCTGGTGGTCGCCCCTGTTAGTTTTGGCTTTCAGGAGTTGCAGTGGTTTGGGAAAAGTGTGGCGCGTTGGTCCCAAATATATATAATGAATCAACTAATATAGAGTAATAGAGAGGTGAAAGTAAAGGACTGAAAAACACAAACATGAAAAAAAAACAAAATCTCTAAAGCAAGTTGCCCTAACGCTTTTACTGTTAGTTCTGTTTACGGAGAGCAGTGACTTCGGAGACAACGTTCTTCCCGTTCTACTTGTAAGATGTTGCAGCAAACGACGCAAATTGCAATATAAGATTGATGGCGATAATAATCATGAAACTATGTTTACTCATCACCCTACCGTATATTACTTGGCCTGTTTTCTATCACTTACTTACGTATAACTGTTAGTTAATTTGCCACGTTTCGTAGCTATCGGTGTTTCTATAAACAAAGTTAGCTTGAAATATCCAATCCCCGTCACCAACCTGTGATTTTATTCATAGATAAATCAAAGAAAGCTTTGCTGTGACTTTTTGTTTCTAACCGTCGGTCAGCAAAATGTCAAACAGACAGAGGAGGTATTCCATGAAGCACACCCAAACTAAGCACACCCAGACGAAGCACACCTAAAGTATTCCACTTAGCACACCCGTAGGTAGGCTTCAAATTAAAATTAAAAAATAATAATTTCCTATTCCACGAAGCACACCTACGAATATCACTCGCATAGTGCGGGGACTAAGAAATAAAAATGCCGATAGGAGAAAATATTTATTATTTAAAAGACTAACTAGTTTGTGAGACGTTACTATCCTTGTTTACGTTTGTTTCCGTTCAGTTACACCATAAGAAGAAGAAGAAGACAAACTACCAGGATCCCAGAATCATGAAGAAGTATTTTCTATATTGCATACTGCATGATAATCTAAATGTACATGGATTGATTATGAGATCCCTATTAAAAATATGTAATACCTCCTTTATGGTTCTGGCCTCCTGGTAGTTGGTAGATAAATAAAAAATAAAAAACCAATAAACCCGTGCCTAGTCAAATTATGCAATCACTCGTTACCCGTGGTCCCGGTGGGATATGATATGCTATTATTATGGATTTGTATTTTCTATCAATACGTTCAGAAGTCCAGGAAACAATCCCTAATGCTATGGAACCACGGGTAATTAAAATTACCCATGGACCCGGTAATGGGTCAACCCACCGGGACCACGGGTAACCACCCAATGTAAGTAAGCCATTACACCGTTTTTTAATACACCACCACAAGGCATTACCGTTTTTATAAATCTTGTGTTTACTATATTGTTTGTTATTATACACTAACACTTGTGCCTCTTTCCGGCCAAGTACGTAATTAATAGATGGGTTAAAATTTCTACTACTTGGACCTTCCATCGGCTCCATTATTTTGTTTGAATAAATTGCACAAAAAACAGAAAAAAATAACAAAAACAAGACCGGTGGAAACGCTCGGCTAAATTCGGGTTGGCTCGGGAATTCAGTGGCGGGCGCACGCGTTGTCTATTAGCGCATCATGTATACGTCTTATCTATGGGATTTATATTATATGAACACTATGAAAATTATAAGTATTGTATCACATTATTATAATGAAACTGAAAGATGTTAGATATTTAAGTTAGTCTTTTAAATAATAAATATTTTCTCCTATCGACATATTTTATTTCTTAGTCCCCGCACTATGCGAGTGATATTCGTAGGTGTGCTTCGTGGAATAGGAAATTAATTATTTTAAATTTTTATTTGAAGCCCACCTACGGGTGTGCTAAGTGGAATACTTTAGGTGTGCTTCGTCTGGGTGTGCTTCGTTTGGGTGTGCTTCATGGAATACCTCAGACAGAGATAGCAACCTACCGAAACCGAACAGTAAGTTATTTAAAATGGCCGTAAGTAGGTAGGTATTGTACTTAGTAAGTATACATGCGGTCTATGTACTTTGGAATACCAGGCTGTTTGAGTTGGTCGGTGGTTTAATAGATGTACGTAACATCACGCCTGTAATTCCTTAACGGTTATGCAGAAGTGTATCAATAGTACAACCCTCATTTCACCTGTTACCTACTCTTATGTCCCCAGCCGTGCCCGATCGGGCACGGTGCATTGTTATTTTAATTGTGTCTGTAATTGCGGGTATCGAAGTGCTACGAAAAAAAACGTAGGTGGCAAGCCTATTGCTATCATCATCTATTGCAATTTATTGTTTTATAATATAGGTACTTTGGACCGGAACACACATCCGATCGATATTTTGAGAATCGGATCGTCCGATCTGATTCTCAGTAACTCAATGCGATAAGTGCGCCCTAATTAATTCTAACTTAATTGTATCGTATCGTCCTTTGTGGGATGCACGATACTTGATGCAAATTATCGCAAGTATCGTATCGTAGGTACTTACTAATTCCTCTAAGAGTCCAGACAACACATTCTTTTGTACTCCTTCTGTGTCCTCCTTTTGTATTCTTTGAAATTCATCTCATTCTTTTAAATCAATCATGCAATTTATGATACTAAGGTACTACCGCGCTCACCAGTCGGGAACCAAGGTTACCGACGTAGCCCGAAGAATTGCCAAACGTAAGTGGCAGTGGGCTGGGCACATTGCTCGCAGAACGCATGGCCGATGGGGCCGAAAAGTTCTGGAGAGAAGATCGCGAACCGGGAGACGTTGCGTCTGAAGACCTCCCACTAGGTGGACCTATGACCTGGTGAAGGTTGCGGGAATCCGCTGGATGCAAGTCGCACGGGACCGGTCAATGTGGCGACAATTGGGGGAGGCCTATGTCCAGCAGTGGACGTCTTTCAGCTGTAATCATAATGATGATGACCGCGCTCACTGACGGTCGACCACTGTTCAACCTTATCACTCAGGGCATAAGGGTGAAAAGTAATGGACCACTCGTCAGTGTCAAAATAATGCCCTACTTCAGGTCCATAATTGGTTCACAGCAAACAATTTAGTATTAAATGAAAAAAAAACTAAATGCATAAGATTTGCTTTACCCAATGTTAGAAGTAGTGATTGTGAAATAATATTGAATAAAGAGAAACTTGAATTCGTAGATAAAACGGTTTTCCTAGGGATTACGCTTGATTCAAGGCTACAATGGAGTTCTCATTTAACATCCCTTGCGGCGCGGCTAAGTTCAGCGGCATATGCTATTAGAAAAATTCGTCAATTTACTGATGTAGATACCGCTAGACTGGTCTATTTTAGTTACTTTCATAGTATAATGTCTGATGGCATTTTGCTGTGGGGACGGGCTGCAGATATTGAGTCTATATTTATTCTGCAAAAAAGAGCCATCAGAGCCATATATAATCTTCGTAGGCGCGATTCTCTAAGGGAACTGTTTAAGGATATTGGCATCATGACGGTACATTGTCAGTACATCTACGAAAACATAATGTACGTCAGAAAAAATCTGCACCTTTTTGGTAAAAGAGGTGATAGACATAATTACAGTACTAGAAATAGGGACCAACTCGTTCAGCCAGGCTTCAGACTCGCTAAAGTAGACTCATCTTTCATGGGGTACTGTTTGAGATGCTATAATAAAATTCCACAAAGTATTCTTGAACTGAATGAGACGAAATTTAAAACATGTATCAAACGCACACTATGTAAGCAAGCTTATTACAAGTTGGGCGATTATATCGCTGATAAAAATGCGTGGCTCAATGCTGGTCCTGCTCCACATGGACAGGGGCGCATAAATTGATAGCATTAAATAGATTTGTTGGAGCTGGTGAAGATTGTACAACTATCTTTGCATTGTATAGAATCAATCTCTAGTATTATATAATCGCATAGCCCATATTGTGTGAGTACTATGTACTAGAAAGCTATCATTCACTGAAATCCTACGTTTTTTTTTTCTTGACTTGAATGCGCCCTGGCGGTTGAGAGTATGTCATGCTCACTCTAATGTCTCGCTGATGGTGGCGCGTGTGTCGGATCATTTAGTTCCCTTCGAAATGGTTGAGCTGAATGGTGCTGATCCATGCGTCATGTTCGTGAACGGGCGCTGTCAGTTGTGACTGGTCATCTCTTAGTTGCCATGGCTTATTTGAATGTTTATTTTTAATTGTATTTTTTTTTTGTTTTTACTATGGACACTTTTAACGTGCACATCTTGCTACATTGTTCTCACATAATATACCATCTTAACATGAATGATGTAACCAAGATTTTGTAACAACATTTTGATTTAAAAGAGTGTCCATGGAGTTTCTTGCCCGTTCTTCTCCATAGAGATCTACGCTAGGGAATGGGCAACTACAGTACTTTCACAGTTTTTATGTCTTGTGACTGGGACTGTAGCTACATTTAATTTTCATCTTTGTCTCGACAATTCAAAAGTGCCTGTAACTGGCCTACTTGAAATAAATGCTTTGATTTTGATTTTGATTTTGTCTTCGATTTACCATAGGTGCTTTTCTATATCGATCCTAGCATTGTATCGCATTCCGATCCAAAATATCGGAGAATCGAATCGTATCATGTGGAATTAAGTATCGGATCGATCATCGGATCAGACCGTGCATCGACATTAAATTGTAAAGTCCACCTAAAATACAAATTTTAATAGAGGGCATCAGAAACTCCAAGCCAGTGCTAGTAAAGGAAATTAGACGTCGAGATAAGCATATTGATAACTACACTAACAAGTAAATAATTCCTGATTTGGCAATCTCTTACTACATCGATAAATATAAGTAGGTAGTGAGGTTTTGGTCTATTTCGAGTGCTTTCTTTTCGTCAACATGTTGACACACCTATTTTATCATGTTTTTTGTTTACAACATCGCTAACGAGAATTAATGATTAGAAGATTACGTGATTGTTCCAAAACCTTACCTACCTAATGAAGAATCAGTTTCATCAGTATTTGTTGAGTCAGCATAGTGTAGGTATACTTACCTTGTAGATATGTTGTGTAAAGCTACCACTAGACTGAGGACAGACGATTCAACCTTCCAAATGTTGATAGTGAGCCGAGTGAGCGTCAATATAAGCACACACAACACGATGGAAAATAACTCTTGATTCGTTTTAGTGTAAAATTAAATACTTAGGTAGTCAGTATCAGTAATAGCTTATAACGTTTCTATAATCATAATCTCTTCACGTGGCGAAATCATGAGCCAAAATGACAAATTCATTATGCACGTGAGACACAACACTCATAAACAAGGTGTAGAATGGCCTGGATTACCTGAAGAACAGAACAGCGCTTGCACAAGTACTAGTCAATATAAAACTTTTACTACGGGGCCAACCCTGAAATGATGACATTTTGTAGAGTTGTAATAAGAACATAAGTAAATGTAGAGGAGTGGAACAGCATACAAGGTGTAACGGAGTCTTTACGAAGCTGTCAACCAAGCATTCTGTACATCAAACTAAGTAACTCTACGAAAAAAATAATGCTGAGAAACGACTTTCTTTTTTGGGAAGAAAATCCTGTTTTACGGTAAAACTCAATGTAACGAACTCAAAACAGTGATGTGCTGAGGGCTGCATTGACTAGTAAACGGGTCATGGAGGTATTTAAAGTAAAGTTACGATCAAAAACTAGTAGGTATCTGAAAAAAAAACTTGAGATAAAATTGGAACTTTGACGTCTAATACTTATCTGCGTAACTAGAAGGTTCCAGGTATTTTATTTTATTTTATTTATTTGGTACAAAAAAACAGTTACACGTTGCAATATTAATAGTTAGCTTAGGTCTAACGCATAACCCATACTATTGTCTATGAAATAATATCGATTTAAAAGAAATAAGGAAACGGACGTATACAGAAAGGGACAGTTAGAAGATTAAAATAAAAAAGCTTATAAACCTGAATGGTCACACAGACCAACTCTGAAATCCTACTCCCTAAATCTAAATTTGTAAAATGTGAGTTGTACGTTTCTAATAATCGGCGGAGTGGAGCTCTCTCCCCAGCATTTGTTCTACACTTCTCTGTGTAGAACAAGCGGGTTGTCCGCACTTGTGTAGGTACGGTCGAACAAGCTATTTGGTTTACATTTTACAATGTGATTTGTTGGTTAAACTGTAAACCAAATAGCTTGTTCGACCGTACTACATAACATAGTTTATTTGAAAGTTCCATACAATTAAACCTATTGTTGCATATGCCGTACAGCATCATAACCATCAGCAATGAACGCCTGTGCTCCAAGCTTAATATGTTGTACTGTTTCATCAGATCCGCTTAGGAAATCTTGGTATGGTAACACTTATAATGTGTAGTGCGAAGAAATTTTTTCTGTACCATGTCTAGTCTGTGCTTATATTTTTCGTAAAATGGGCTCCAAATGGGCACCGCATATTCCAACTGAGAACGGAATAAAGTTTTATACAAGAAGAGGAAAGTAGAAATCTTTTTAAATTATTTACAAGACCGCGTTATGAACCCATACATCTGAAAGGCTCTATTAATAATGTTGTCAATATGTATGTCAAAATGTAACTTACTATCAAGCAGTACGCCAACATCACGCGTACAATCAGTTTTATTTAAGTTTATGTCACTAAGTGTGTAGGGAAATTTAATATTTGTTTTATTTTTGGTAAAAGAAATAAATGCCATTGTAAACTGAGGTAAAGTTTATTCTCAAGACAATATTGCGAAAGTCTGCATAGATCATCTCGTAATAGCAAGCAGTCCTGCATACTTGTACAGGATTTAAAAATTTTGATGTTATCGGCGTACATGAGGAATTAAGAGTTAGTTAGTTATACAGGACTTTATGTCGTTAATGAACAAGATAATCAATAAAGGACCCAAGACTGAACCTTGGGGCACGCCGGATTCGACAACTGTGTAATCGGACTCGTATCCATTGATGACAACTTTCTGTGTTTTATGAAATATGTACGACACAAATCATCTGAGCAAATTCCCTCTGATGCCGTTGAAGGCAATTTTGTCCAAAAGCAGTTTGTGGTCCACCTTGTCGAAAGCCTTCTGAAAATCAGTATACACAGCATCAACCGGCGTGCCTTTATCCATATTTTCAAATAAAAACTGTGTAAAAGTCATTAAGTTTGTACTAGTAGATCGCTACTGAACAAAGCCATACTGTTCGGGAATATTGAGATGTCTCAGGTGTGGAAACAAATTACTGTGGACTAAATTCTCGAAAAGCTTAGACAAGGTGGATAGAATAGAAATAGGTCGATAATTTTCAATGTTGGCTTTATCTCCACTTTTGTAGGTGGGAGTAATAAAGGCTCTTTTCCATATGCATGGAAAACCCCTTCACTTAAACATTTGTTGAACAGGATATGGAGCGGAATACAGATTTGTTGTGCCGTATGCTTTAAGAATGAAGGTGGGAGACCATCTGGACCAGGCCCCTTATTTAGATCCAAGGACAGCAATGACTTAAGTACGTCGCACTTTTTGAGATAAATATGGGGAATATAGGCTGATTTCTCATCAAGGATATCGGGAGGTACCCAGCTCTTAGGGTCGAAGGTTGCAGGCGTACACAGAGTTAAAGAATATCGAAAACAGTAAACATATGTCGCCAGGGCAATTAGATGATTATATTTTTGTAGTACATGTTTGCTGGAAGACCGGAACTTCTCCTGTGGTTGGATATGTACGACCAAAAGTGCCTGACATTAAGAGGAATGCTGTCTTCGACCGACTTCATGTGTAGCACTGGTCCGAAAGTTGTTTAAAATGTTTACGATAAACAGAGAACTTTTCATAATCTGAAAGGTATTGCTGTTTTTTCCACTTTATCCAAGCTCGTTCTTTATTTTTAAAGATTTTAATAAGTGGACAGGTATGGTCCAGAAAAAAAACATGATCGCAATGATGCACTTTTTCTCTTTTTGATCGCACTTTTTTGCATGACAGCTGGTACCTGTAAAAGCCATGCACTTTTATAAGGTAAAAGATATAATTAAATCATATAATTCAACACAGCCGGGTAAAAACATATTTTGTACCTCGTTCATCGTTTTAGTCGCTCGCGAAGTTACCTAAAAGGCTATACTTATTACATACACGGTGTCACAACTACCTGCCTCCGTAGATAGAGTTAACATTGACATTGCCTTATTTACTGTTAAGGATATGTTTACGTCTACATTATAATAAGTAATCTATCTAATCCCGTATAATTGATACCGGTGATAAAATTGAGGCCATTGCGTTTATGTGATACACAGTTTGTCAATAGAAATATATTTTTGTTATTCAAATACTTTGGTATCAACCCAATAGGCTAGTTTCCACCATCAATAAATTGCAAATCTATATATTCCGTCAGTTAGAGTATTGGAAAATAATGGAAATGTATTTTTTGTATTTGTAAATCAATGAATAGTGACAAAGATAAAACGCATCAAAACTCGGGAGTGGGGCTCGTTACTCACAACGCACTAAAAATTATAGCACGGCGCGGCGGCGTGACGTACTGAGAATTTTAAAAGCGTCGTATCTTCGTAAAGGAGACAGTTTTTTTAGGCCCTCTTCGATGTTGCGGATATTCATATTACTTACACCAAAAAAAAGTAACCATTTTATTCTAATAATAAACGAAATATTACATAGAAACGAAACCGGAATCTTTAAAATCATAACAAATAAGTTGTATTATGATATTTTTTGCGAGTCAAATCATTCCTGTTGTGGTCAATGCCATTTGACGGAAAATACTTACGTAAATAGGGGCGTTTTTTCCGTTTACGAAAAAAAGGCACGGTATCCATTGGTACTAATATCTGCTTTAATGAAAATATAATATAATATAAAAAGAAATAATATTAAACTGTGGGCTTTCTAATGCTATTTTAGAGGTTTCCGCTAAAATCTTTTAGATGGTATAGAAAATCATCATGGCACGGAACGTTGTAAAATCGTCTTTTTGGTGGTTGACTGACAACTTCATTTGACATTTGACGTGTTATTGTTATTGTTTATTGTTAGATTCACGTTTTCATTTTCGAATATCTCATCATTCCGGTTAGACATGGCTTAGCTAATATTACCACTGTAATCTAGAAATTATAAGGAAGAAATCTATATACGTTTCATTAATATCTGTATGTCTGTTACAATTTTATGTGGGTGGCCTGTTCTCCAAACAAAAAAAATTGTCTCCTTTGGTTTACGTAACAAAAGAAAAAATACATGTCAAATATTTTTTGATAATCTAACTGACGGACTAATTAGATTTTTTTAAGACACAAGCCTATTCTAAATGTCTGAGGTCGATATAATATGTGGGTTAACCGCAAGCAAAGCAAGTGAAATAACATCACGCCTGTAATCCCGAAAGGTTAGCAGAGGTGTACGATGTAATGGGGGGCGAGCCTTTTGTTATCGACTGGGCAAAAATCCAAACTCCGTGGCAACTTCTGGGAAAGTCCTGATGGAAAAACACTTTTGCCCGACCTGGGAATCGAACCCAGGACCTCGTACTCAGTAGTCGCACTTGCGGCCATCCTACCAATGAGGCAGACACAGATGCATAGTGTTTACATTAAGGGGCTTTAAAAATGTTGTTTCGCATCTACTAAAATGGAGTTTGAATGGCCTTTACAGGTCTACAGAACTTAATGGTTGATTAATTTACTCACAGCTGTAAAAATTACACTAGTTAGGCCTCAGCCTTAAGGCTCGCGGGAGCTCATAATTTAATATCAATTGACATCGGAGTTTAACTTTCTGATATACGAAAGGTATCTCAGGTAAGTTATTCATAAAGAGTTCTGTCAGTCAGAGCCATTTTTTCCAGAATTTTGGCAATTACAATATTTTAAGTACCTACCTCCTGTTTCAACGATGATTGGGTTCCTACAGAGAACTGACCGAGAATCGTACCCTGAGTAACTCTCATTTTCCCTTGGTTTCACTTAAACCTAAATTATCTATACTATGTACTATAATAATATTATAAAGAGGTAACATTTGTTTGTATGTTTGTAAGTTTGTATGTGGGGTAATCTCCGGAAGTAGGTAACGAACCAATTTAAAAAAAAATTCTCTGGTAGAAAGCTACATTATTCGTGAGTGCTATAGGCTATATTTTATTCCCGTACTCCCACGGGAACGGGAACTACGCGAGTGAAACCGCGGGACGTCAGCTAGTTATTATTATAAGCCTATATTTTCCAACAGCAGGGCAAAGGCCTCCCTTGCCGGATACCTCCTTCCACATTTCGCGATCTAGTGCGATTGTAGGCCAATCCTTTGCAAAAGAGTCTAGCTCATCCCGCCATCTCCTTCTGGGCCTGCCGCGTTGTTATTTCCTGCTATTTGGTATCCACTGAGTGGTAATTTTTGCCCATTGCTCCTCCGACATGCGGCAGACGTGACTATCCGAGTTAAATGATAAATGATGTTTATTTTGCAATATAGGTTTTTACAAACACTTTTACACGTCATTTTTTTTTAAACTAGATGGGGCCGGTGTTTCGTACCTGACTACTCTGAGAAGAAACAGCCGAAACAAACTCAGAGGTCATAGTCTCTTTTGAAGTCCAGACATAATCTTGCTCAATTCACATGAGGACTATGCAGATTAGTGTCTGAGATGGTCTTTTGAAGAAAGAACCACACAGATTTGAGTGGACCTGTCCAGTCATTGCAAGCATTTGTCAGTTATCGTGTAGCTCGACTTATAACTCAAGGAGCTCAACGAAACGACGGACAATACCAAAGAAAGGACATTTGGGTAGGTCGCTTAGTACTCAAACTGCCAGACAGTTGTGACACTTTAACCTAGCAAGGAGAGCTTCAGCTATTTGGGTTTCGGAGCGAAGTATAAAGTTTCTGACGAGGTCTGTAAGTTTGACACCATTTTTGCCCCCATAAATCAAACATTTTATGTCGTCAATGAAAAGACTCCACAGTCCACTATGACGCTAAAAACAATGTGGCAAGATCACACTTGAACGTACGACGCCTTCTTTCCTGAATTGATTGTGATTACTGATTAGGCACCAGCCTTGATTCTAATCCAATTATGCCCATAGCCAATAATACTCTCCAAATTAGTACCTAAATGACTTTCCACTGTTCTTAGCACCATGTTAAATAACTACTGGCGTTACGAATTGAAACAGATTAGCACATTCCTTACGAGTTGTGTAGGCACAATACGCATGTTGAGACTTTTTTCACTTAATAGGCCTATTTTTGCTCTCGTTAATTACTACAACAGCCCATAACGTCCACTGCTGGACATAAGCCTCGCCCATGATGGGAGGAATTTGCCGTGATCTCCACGCTTGGCAGGCGGATTGGAGATCGCAGAGATGAAAGACTAACAGAAAATGCTGCTGCCCATTCTCTGGTCTACGGAGGCGCAAGGTGTTCTGCCTCAGACATTAGTCGCCTTATACGACACCCGTGAGTGTAATGGGTTGGTTCTATTCTACTCTGCCGGATACCACACGGCCACACGGCCGTTAATTAGATGACAATATAGAAATTAAGCGGTCTACATTGTTAATTATTATCCTAGGTCCATAATTGTAATTATTATCTTGGTTACAAAATAATAATAAAACTATTTACGTTTTTGCTAGCCAAGCCAATCTATCATTACTGTTTAGTAGCAGACATGAAAAAATGATCTTGTTCGCTGATCTGTGGCGCACTTTCTAATCAACTCTGTGAGTACCTACACCTGTGTAAACACAACCTCAAGGTTTCTTACTAGCTTACTACTCAATTAACTTACCAATTATTGTTTATTTTCTTGCTATCCACTCTTTCTCACACTGTACGGAAACAACTCCGTCGTAAGTCGTTGTTTGCCTATTAGCCACAACATAGTCTCTTTGAACGGTTGACCAACAATATTATACAATAAATACCTACCTTAGATTCTCTTATTTTACTAAATACTTTACTACCTTACATAACAGTCAATGGACTGACGATAACGTAGTGTTTCTTTGTGAACGTCTACCTTTGTAAGAACCTAGGAACACATAATTATGTGCCTAGACGTGAATAGTAATCGCAAGACGTAATGCACGGACGTGTTCGGACTGACAAGCACTATACGAGACCAAAAATCTTCTATCTCCCTGCAAAAACAAAAGACTTCGCTTTGCACTACCGCAAGAAGGAAGTGGCGTTTTATTTATTAAGAAGAAGTCTGTTAATAAGTAGGTACTGAGGGCCTAAAATGGCGGCTTTATCAAAATCATTCTATAAATCACGTTAAAAATTTAAAATTCGTCTTTCTGGTCTTTATGGTTGTGACCATACAGTCCATTTTAAGAATTTCAATTTTTTAATGTGATTCATATTAAAAGCAGCCATTTTAGACCCCCTGAACACTGTAACTTACCAACAAAAATAAATCGGACATAGGTAGCATAACTTCGTTCTAACTTATGAATGAATGCTACGCAAGAACTTTATTTACGTTGATTTGTTGACTTCTACGATAATCTACTGACGAGCCAAAAGTACATATAATATTAGATATGATTAGTAAATAACTCGATGTTGGTCTTGGTATAAATTCGTATACCATACTTTTTTTTAGACAGTATTACTTCGATCCACAGTCCTTACCTAGTGTCCATATCTACTCAAGGCGGATAGAGACCCTCAACGTAAAGTCGCACCCTACCAGTTGCAAATTAAATAGACACCTATGTCAGGTTGTTTCGATGCCGGTCACTGCGTAAATAAGTACACCTTATTATCAGTAACGGTGTTCAACCGGCCTCGGAGCCTCCAGAGAGCGACGGGTGAAAGTCACCGCGCTGAGTCGCAGACGCACACCTCACCTCAAGTGACAAACACGCTTCCACAACTACGCTTGATTCATTCGCGATTTAATATTGTAATTTCCAAACAAATAAACAAAAGAGCGACCGATACGCGAGCTCCACGCGACGCGTCACATTATCACGTTCAACGGAGCGCTGTAGAAGCTGATCGTTAGATAGTGTGGTGTGGAGACGCGGGACCGCCGCCGGCGCACGCAGCGTGCCACCGTGCGAGGCGCGAGTGCAGACATCAGTCGCGACCATGTTGACAACGAGCGCCGTCGTAGTGCTGGCGCTGGCGCTGTGCACCGCCGACAGCGGCAGCAGCAGCCCCGGCCCCGGGGCGACCACCCTCGCTGCCGCAGGAGCAGCAGGCAACGAGCTCAACGACACCCTGCCTGCCGAGCAATACTTCATTGACAAAATATTCGATAAATATGGAGATAAAGGCGTCATTACATTTGAGGTGGGTGAAATTTTTATAGAAGTAGAACCAGCTAACTACATTATTGTAAATGTTTTATGTCCGTGGTTACCTAGATTGAATGTTTATACGAATCGCAATGTTTACTCGGTCTTTGACATTTTGCAACTAAATAGGCAGGTGTTTTGACGAATCTTTTCATAACGCCACACTTATTAACTAGAGTAAAGCTACATTTCAGCATGGTTATCAATAAAAACTTCAGGAGTTCATCGAACTTAAAAATAACTTTAGTATTTGTATAAAATGTTACGCCAGTTTTCTTATCACCTGCTTATCAATATTTAGTTAAATCTAACATCTATTGATAACTGCTAATTTGAACTCAATTTCAAAGCTAGCATAACTTGTACCGGGGTATTTTATTAGGTTCAAAATTTCTACGCTTTAAATGTGATATGTTCTCAAAACAAAAACCTTTTGTTCTTTCATTCAATAGTTTGTTTGAACGCTACAATGACAGTCAGAGGTTCAACGTAATTTCTATAAGCGATTATTATTTCTTTTTATCAGACACAAATAATTGAATAATGGCATTTAACAATTTACAAACATCTTCCTCTGGGATTATAATTGCGGAAAAGGAAGTCGCAGATTGTCTACGGGGACTGAATGACTAGACGAGTGCTTTGAATGTGGAGCAAATATTATCGTATTTTAAGATTAGGTAAGTACCTACCTAATTTTCAAAGAATAATGTAGGATTAGTCCACTACCTAAATAAGTATTCAGGTAAAGTGAGTGTCTGTAAACTAGATACAATAAAACTATTGTGTAAACTGTATCTAAGAAATCATTTATTAATCATATTTGGCCCTTTCCTTATACTTTGATTGGTAACTTTATTTTAACCCCCACCAAAAAAGAGGGGTGGTATAAGTTTGTATCTGTGGCATGATAGCTCCTGAACGGTTCAACCGATTTTGATAAAGTTTATTTGTTTCAATTACATAAATTGTGTAATCAGCAAATAGGTAGGTAGTTAATAGTTTTTTTAGTGCTGATTAAACTCTTACGGGCGTTTTTGAATAGGTACCATAGAGTAAATCTATTCACTTTTTGCCGTTTCGTCGTGGTTGTTAGGAGACGCGGTACTACATAATATAGGTACTACATAATATATTACACCGTTAATTTTAGGTCGTTCTGGAACCGAAAGCCATAAACTCGATCATCGAACTCGGAGCAATTGGGACTGTTTTTTTTTTTTTTAAATAACAATAAAAAATATTTAAAAAAAAAATTGTCATCAGTTACGTTTTTCTAACGAAAGCCACTCATTTTTTCTCGAATATTCTCAATGTACAGTTTTTCTTTCGTTACTGTATTATTATATGTATAGATTTTATTTTTTTTAGTTATTATTATTATTATAAGCATATATTGTCCCACTGCAGGGCAAAGGCCTCCCTTCCCTCCTTCCACACTTCGCGATCTAGTGCGATTGTAGGCCAATCCTTTGCAAAAGAGTCTAGCTCATCCCGCCATCTCCTTCTGGGCCTGCCGCGTTGTCGTTTCCTGCTATTTGGTATCCACTGAGTGGTAATTTTTGCCCATTGCTCCTCCGATATGACCGAAAAAAAAACCTTGTTTTTAGTTAAAAAATAAAAAAAAACAGTCCTAATCGTTCCGAGCTCGATAATAGAGTTTATGGTTTACGGTTCCAGAACGACCTAAAAATAAGCGTGTATGTACAGTCGTGGTCTTTTCCGCCTGACCATTTAATTTTTTTTTTCGCTTAAATCATGCGGAGGCGTCGAGCCACACCCCCTTACAGTTTAGGCCTATTAAGAAAGCGTCAACTTTGGCGCGCAAAATAACAATAACTCTCCTTTGGCGTGAGTCGTCAGCGCGCTCGGCCGATCGATATTTTTCATTAATTATTTCTATACAAAGTCAACGGGGCTAGAGAGGGTTTCTATGTTGTAAGTGCAAGCAAAAATTAGCTTAGTGCTGATCAGGCGGGAGTGTCCTCGATAGTACATACACGTATAATTTAATTTTCAGCGCTGTTTAGCCAGATGCAGATTGCATGCCAAACACAAACGTACATAATAATAGCAAACATGGCTTTTATTTCTAAATTTGCGTCAAGTCCATTAAACCGCGAAGAATTACGCGTCTGGGGTATTGTTCTCTTACGGAAATGATAAACACATACCACGGCTGCTACCCGATGTTTTGAAAAAGTACCCAAGAGTAGAATGTATTCCGAGGTACCTATCCACCTCGGAATCTCACTGAAAATCGATTAGATTACTTACTGAGTCCGTTAAATATCTGCAAGTAAACAGAACACGTAACGAACTAATACTTACATAATACGATACGAGTAC
Organism: Xestia xanthographa; assembly: GCA_905147715.2. Classification (NCBI taxonomy): domain Eukaryota; kingdom Metazoa; phylum Arthropoda; class Insecta; order Lepidoptera; family Noctuidae; genus Xestia; species Xestia xanthographa. Next base: position 11,211,438 of record LR990655.1, read on the forward strand.
TTATTATTATCATACTTACTCGTAAAACGGTAATATCGTGATTGAAATGAGTAGTATGAGTAAAAACCGGCCAAGTGCGAGTCGGACTCGCACACGAAGGGTTCCGTACCATTGACTATATTAGTATTTGTTGTTATAGCGGCAACAGAAATACATTATCTGTGAAAATTTCAACTGTCTAGTTGTCACGGTTCATGAGATACAGCCTGGTGACAGACAGGCGGACAGACGGACGGACAGACGGACGGACAGACGGACAGACAGCGAAGTCTTAGTAATAGGGTTCCGTTTTTACCCTTTGGGTACGGAACCCTAACAAATAGTTGCTATTTGCTACATGAGGTGTCTATTGTGTCTAATTACAAAATCAACATGCTACTAAAAAAAGACAATTATTTGTAAACAAATCAGGGTTGTTGTAACATTTTTTCCGGTTTCGGCCTATTTCCTAAACTGACTACCTCGTCCGGTGGAATCGTCCGCATCCGTGAGTTCACGTGCAATACTTTGCGGGTGACGTATCTGCATACACTGGATATAAATAAATAAATATTGCTGCTGGACATTACACACAGCGCCATCTAGTGCCACACTAAGCAACGAGGCTTATTTCGTGGACACCAGATAGTTGATATACTACATACTTAGATACTTTTTTGTTTGTAAATACGTACTTATTATACATATAAACATCTATGACTCGGAAACAAATGTCCATGCTCATCACACAAACATTTGCTCCGACCGGGATTCGAATCCGGGACCCTAAGAACGTAAGGCAGCCTCACTATCACTACCGCTGCGCCAATCGGGTCGTCAAAATATCTTCCGTGATTGTTTTTATAGTTTTGAGTTCCCGATATTTCGACGCTGTTGCAAGAGCCATGATCGCGGATTGACTGACTGACTGACGCTTGCAACAGCGTCGAAATATCGGGAGCTCAAAACTATAAACAATCACGGAAGATATCCCATAAGCATAAGTGACAATATAAGTTCGTAGGTATCTGCATAGTTATTTTCGTTCCTTCTTGTTTAGTTTTCGCATTATGTGCACCTGTATACTTCGAATAATTAATTATTTTGTGATAAGCGAACATTATAGAAGGATACTATTAGTATAACTAATCGTTTAATTAGTTCGTCTCGTACATAAGGAAACCAAACATTATAACTATTGTACGGTTAATTTACATAGATACTGTTAATTTACTATTTTATTAAGATAGGGCAGAGATGTGCGGAAACAGTTTTGTTTTGTTACAAAGGACACGTGAAACTTTTATTACTCCTCACTCGTGTCAAGAGCAAACGCGAATAAATATTATAATTTTGTAAAGGGCAAAATATTTCAAGCAATATACTTTACATTTTAAATTAATAAATTAAAATTGGCGGTGGAGGAACAGCTCGATTAAACTCTCAGTAAAAAAATTAAGAACCTCATACCTATAACAATAATATCCTTAATTTTCATTTTTTCAATTCAATATTAGTAAATTATTTTCGCACTTATTTGACGCTATAATATGTTGCTTAAAGGAGACGGGCAAAACAATCTATATACTAATATTAAAAAGAGGAAAGGTTTGTATTTTTGTATATAACGAATAAACTTAAAAACTACTGGACCAATTTGAAAAATTCTTTCAGCAATGGATAGCTACGTTATCAGCGAGTAACATAGGCTATATTTTATCCCCGTACTCCCACGGAAACGGGAACTACGCGAGTGAAACCGCGTGACGTCCGCTAGTAATTTATATTTAACCACTTTAACATTAAGTACACCTGTATGTATTGTCAAGGCTGACATCGTAATGACTTTCCGGAAGATACAAATTAGTGCCACACGACACATCTTAGTAGTTCATCAGTATTACAATGCAAGGCTGTTTTCATATCCATCGAATATGAGGAACCTTTCGGAATTTCAGGTTAAAGAGTTAGCCCTTGACATCTTCATCCTACCATTCTCCTGTCCGTAATCCAATTGATTTGGGGTCGGTGCAGCATTTTTACGTCCTCCAAACTTCTCGATTCCTACTCAGCATCCTTTATGTTGAGCAGCGGTGGCCCAGTGGTGGCGACCCCGACTTACAAACAGTAAGTCGTGGGTTCGAACCCAGACAGGCATATTACTTTGTGTAATTTATTTCAACACCACTGCTCTCAAAACGGTGAAGGAAAACATCGTGAGGACATGTGACATCTACCAATCCGCACTGGGCCCGCGTGGTGGATTATAGCCCATCCCCTCTCATAGACAGGAGGCCTGTGTCCCAGCTGTGGGAACATTAATAGGCTGATGATGATGATGATCCTATAATTATGTTATTCCAGGTTATAAACTATCTGTGTGCAAACTTTAATCCAAATAGTAGTTGCAGTAGTTGTTGTTCGTTGTTGTTGTTGCTTGTTGTTGTAGTTGTTGTAGTTCAATTTTTGCATGAACGATTAACCAACATTCAACCATCCATCTATCCATCCATCCTCACAAACGTTTGCGTTCTTCTTCTTTATTAATCGTGTGGTTCTTTATCGTTTGCATTGATATTATAATATTATAGTAGGAAATAGGATTCTACGATTATAGATTGTACAAAAACGGAGGCCGCATTCAGCAAAATAAAAATAGAAATTACTTGCCCATGTATTATTATAAATGTATTTTCATGCACCGTTACGCTACTGGTAAATTGGGTACATGTCAATAAATAGTATTATAATCGTTTGTGAAAACTGAACACATGCCCGATTGTAAACGGTATTTAGCAGTTCTATCTTTATTAAAGGGTGTAAAAAGACCCCTAACGAAGTCCTCCTCGTGTTTTGATCGCAATGACTAGAAGGTTCCTAGGTATACCTGGGAACCTTTTAGTTACGGAGATATTGGGGGTCAAAATTCCGACTTTTTTAAAAGTTTTTTAAAAATATAATTATGTTTAATGTAAGATTTTTACTTTAAACATGCCACGACCCCTGACTATTCAATCCATCTATTAGCACAATGTTTTGAGTGCGTTACATTGAGTTTTACCGTAAAACGTGATTTTTCAGTCGTTTCCTAGCGATAATTTTTGCGTAAAGATACTTAGTTTGATGTACAGAACGCTTAGTTGACGGCTTCGTTTTTGTAAATAAAAATCACGTATCACATGTTCGTACACTCTGTTCTCCGAACACACTCAACCAATTTCAATGAAATTTTTGAAAATATTAATAGTTGGTTCCAGTTTGAAAGATGGTACTTTAGCATATTATATATTTTATACTAGCTGTTATACATATTTAAATCGGAATTTGTTAACAATTTCAAGGGTTTTAATTTTTGGCACGGAACCCCAATCCTTTTCCTAAAATAAAATACCCTTACTCCTTATAACATCAGCTATCTGCCAGTAAAAGTCCCGTCAAAAAAGGATAAACATGTTAAACAAATAAAAATAAAATAATTGTTGTTGTTGTTGTTGTTGTTATAAGTACCGTAAGTAAGTAAAAGCTAAAAGTAAGTAAAAAGCTGTCATATTGAAATTACAAACATACACATCAATTTTTAACCGACTTAAAAAAGGAGGAGGTTCTCAATTCGATTGGATTTTTTTTATGTACCGATTACGCTGAGATTTATGATCCAATTTACGTAATTCTTCGCATCAGTCTCTTTAGACTCGCATCAGTCTAAAGAGACTGATGCTAGTTGCCATTTGATCCCATAAAAATTTAACATAGTTTGGCCCAGTAGTTTTAATTTTATTATTTAACATTTTTTTACTTCAGTCGTGTGGTCTAAACATAAGAGTATATATATTATAACGGCATACAATTAACAAACCACCAGATTTAGCAAAATGTAACGGCAAAAAAAATACTTTTGATTGCCAAAATTACTAAATGATCACCAAAATTTAATCCCCATTTTATCGTGAAATTAGAACCAACAATTTTTTTTTATGTTATTGGCCACCAGAAATTGAACTGTTATGCTCTTGCATCCGAGTCGAGGGAGACCCGATCGGGGCTCCTACTTCTGAATAGTTTATAAAAAATCCAAGTTGGCCTAGGCAAAACTAGTTTGTCATCAACCACCTCATTGAGTTACTAAATTTGGTGATCAATTGATATTTTAGGTGATAGATGTTAGTGGTCACAAAGCTATTTTTGGTGGTCATTATATTTTCCCCCATATATAACCAAGAAAGGGACTTCAAAAAGACATCAACGCGGTATCTTTTTTTGTGTCATTTTATTACTTCAGTCGTGTGGTCTAATTGTATGTAAGTTCACCAATTTCTCCCTCATTTGTGGAGCGATTCTCAAAATTATCTTTTTATTTGAAGAGTATACTCCTGAGTATCGGTCGTGCGTGATACTCGTGATTGCTGTAATCGCTTGAATGTTTATTGTTTATACAACATCATGACGTAACATCACGCATGTATGCTCTGAGGGGTACGCAGATGTGTACAATACACCCAGATTTTGACAGTTTAGGTACTTAACATACCTTACTAAGCATTTGTTTTACATTGTTAACAATACATGTCATGGTAATAATACCATGACATGGCTGCTTTTTTGCTTTGCTTGCTTTATTTATACCTGGTCATTTAAATTAATATTTCTAATTGAGAAATGCGGAAACATCTCAACTCAATTTACAATGATTTCACGGTATGATCGATTGATAACATTCAAGTTCAAGGTTTTAGATTCATAGTTAGGTATTCTTCTCGGATTACTTTATAAAATCAACTAAACAAACATAAGGAGACACCCCAATTCTATAGAAACTTGGGCTGACTCACTGACTGACTGACATAATTGTTCTCCCAGATGGTGGATGGGGAGGTAAGTATATTTTGACAGATTCGTAAACAAGTAACTCCCGTGAGTATGGGAAAAGTCCCAAACCTCCCCTTTTCGCCCCCCTTCCTCCCCCTCCCTATCGTATCTCGGAAACAAAGAGACCCGTATTTTTCGTTTTATACGGATTCGTATAGAGGAGGCTCGGGAAAGTAAAAACCAGTTTTCGAAATTGACCCCTTTTTCCCCCTTCTCCCCCTTTTAGGCGGATCTCGGAAGTTGAGAGATTTGGAACATTTTTTTTTTCAGATTCATATAAAGGGGTAACGCGTTAGTCAAAATCATTTTTCAAAACTCCCCACTCTCCCCCCTTTCACCCCTCCCCCCATCGTATCTCGGAAACTAGGACACGTAGTGGCTTTGTGATGTTTACTATAAATTATTATTGAGGAGCGTTTAAATTTGTATACGGAGGGTATCCTCTTCTCCCCAACCTCCCCTAAAAATAAAAGGGCTATAACTTCGTAACGGTCAGAGATAGCCATTATGTATTTGAACAAATATTATAGTAGGCGTCGAATCCTGTCTGGTGGTAGGTAGGTTCTGAGTGGAGCGAACCTGCGAGACCGAGTGGAGAGAAGGGGGGAGGTGGCGAGCGAAGCGAGCCGGCGACCTCCATAGCGTAACGAAGGTCGAGTGGGTGAAGCGTAACTCAGGGGCGACGACAAGCAACTTTAGGGTTAAGTTTTTAAGTAAGGTTTTTTTGCTTTTATTTTATTAGGTTTTTCTTTTTAAATTAATTTTATAATGTTTTAGGGGTTCTTAAGGGTTTTCATAGTGATTTAGGGGTAGTTGTAACGGATTTTCCAATTATTTTAAAGATTCCTATGGATTCTTAAAATTTTATGAGGGTAAGGAATACTTCTCAAGAACACGACAACACGCGAGCTGCGCGCAGCTCGCGCACCCACGTAAATACTAGTTTTAATTATAAATGCGAAAGTTTGTGAGTTTGTTACTCTTTCACGCAAAAACTACTGAACGGACTTGGATGAAATTTTAATTATAAATGCGAAAGTTTGTGAGTTTGTTACTCTTTCACGCAAAAACTGCTGAACGGACTTGGATGAAATTTTAATTATAAATGCGAAAGTTTGTGAGTTTGTTACTCTTTCACGCAAAAACTACTGAACGGACTTGGATGAAATTTTGCACACAGACAGTTTCTAACCTGGATTCACACATAGAACACTTTTTTGTTTGATTTTGATCCCGGTAGTAAGATCCCATGGGACAATTATCAAACTTCACGCGGGCGAAGCCGCAGAAGCTAGTTTTGCCATAAATTAGAGCATTTGGGAACGTTTCACGAGCCTAATTTTCACGTCTCCCGGCAATGGCCAAATTAGTAAAATAAGACAATGTTTAAATTTTGGTTATTTTACTATTTCAGTTATTTAAATAAAAATGATATTTATGAGGCTTTGTTGCAGCGCCTGCAGGCTTTCATGGTTAGGTTTTAGGTACCTATACTTACGTAAAAAGCGGTGGATTACTAAAAATCTCACCTTACTGAAAACCTCAGCTGAAAACTATGTTTATGAGACAACGCCTACTTACATCACTAGTGGCTTGCATTTGTCAATATTGTATCTATTACTAGGGGATTTTATGCTATCTCAGATTACACTAGATACTTATTTTAAAATAAAAAACCACATAATTGAGAAAGGGTTTTATTAATCACCTTCTTCGTTTTGATTATCATAATATAATAATATCGTATCTAGGAATTGTGCAGGAGGTAATTGACTAACCTGGTACCGTGCCCAACCAAGACACAATATTATGCTCATGATGTGGGCACACTCACCGCACCCAACCGTTCTTTTGCCAACGACACAGGTGCAAATAATATTGGATAAATGCATCCCTTCAACTCACTTCAACTTAAGGCCCTTCTAGCCCTAAAATTAGCAACTCTATTTGTGGTGGTTTAAACATCGTTTGAAATACTGTTAGAATAAAGTTCTAATCAGCTCGCACTACAAAGCGGTTGTTATGTCAGTCACTGCGGCCGAATAGTAGTGCAAAATGAGTGGTTTTTTGCGATTTACAAAAAACCTTTTGATTGGACTAAAAATAAAACACATAAGACCTGCTTTATAGTTAGTTCAGTTAGTATGCAAAGTTTCATGATCGTATTTGAAGTACTTTTTGAATACCAGCGGTTTATTGTTCGATTTGGAGGTAACTTTGGATTTTTTTCTATCAAGAAAAGTTTATGGAATCGTATTTTCGTCACACATAGTACTTATTAATCCTCAACTTTACCATATATTTATTTCAAAATTAATGCTGCAGTATTTTAGGCGCAACGGAGGATCATGCTAAGCCATTTGAGGGATACATAGCCCTTAAGAGAACTGTCAATTAATTTATACATAAAATACATTCTACTACGGATACCTAGATTTTATTCTTCTTCTTAACATCCAGGTTAAGTCCGATTTTGACACCTCTTGCTGTAGGTCACAGGTCACTATCCAGTTCTCTACTTCTATGACATTATGACCCATTTTCTCTCACGTGCTGCCCATAGTAAGAACGGCCTGTTTAATTTGGTTGCAATCGATTCGATAAAAACGATCGAATGGATTATTTATTTATTTTAATGTTTTTTTTAATGGTGCTTACGTTAAAACAATTAGAAGATAGATTTTGTTAGCTTACATTCATTTCAATATCTAAAAAACCATTATAACAAAACAATGGAGTATTATTCAGTTATTTGAAAAAATAGAAAACTACACTTTTGTTCTACCGTTTTCCATTGAATTGAGGCTACAATTTAAATGGGTTAATTGAGCAAAATAGTAGGTTTTTTAGGTCCATGATTTTTTGGTACATATCTGATTCGTGTAACGGTGGCGCCCAGAAACGGGGTTTTCCTTTTAAAGTATATTAATACAAGAAAAATTGTGATAGCCTAAGTTATTTTTGTACTCAAACGAATACGTTCCATATACATATGTATTAAAAATACTTGCCAAAACATTTTTTATCAATTATAGCGTGTATCTTTATAAATAATCTCTCTCACACACAGCTATCGAAATACAGTGACCGTTGCGAATTTTGACTGATACCCACTACCTTAAAAGATAAATGTTGCAGTTATCACTGATATTGCTACTTGCTTAAGCCAAACCGTCCTTCAACTTGACTTGGTGACTTCTGACGTAATGTTCTGACTATAATGTACAATTGTAGATCAACTCCACACCTTTCTCGTATTGTTTCGAATAACAATCCAGTGTCAAGCGAAAAAAAGCTTTATTTTTCGTAAGGTTATCGATACAGTACAGGCGACTGAGCTCTGCTCGGGTAAAAATAGAGAAAAACGAATTTTCCCAGTTAAGAAACCTAGCTAGATTGATTTTTCGCCCCCGTAAACTGAAATTTCTCAGAAATCTTACAAACCAAAGGTCTCCAAGGGTCTAATCTTTTGTTCACAAAAATGAACATTTTATATAATACTAGCGACTCGCCTCGGCTTCGCATGGCGACACCTATCGGGTCAAAAACATCCTATCTTTCAAGTTAGATCAAACTGCACATGGTGTGCAAATTTGATTAAAATCGGTTAAGTAGTTTAGGAGTCCATCGCGGACAAACAACGTTAAAGATAGTATATTACATTTTGATATCAAACAACTGGACTACCTGAAAAACACGTTCGAATCAGTTATTTTAAATAATTGTCAATTAGGTATGACGACTGAACGTGAACAAGCCCATATTTTGAAACTAGGAAATCAGCTGATGCGTATTATATTTTTTTAGATACGTTATCTAACCACGTTTTAAGCGTTTAATTTATGATGTCTCTTTAGATTACAAATGGCAAAGTTTTCCTACAAATAACATACTTTGATTCATGAACAACGTACAGTTGACAAAACGATCTAATCATCTAACTCTACAGCACTGTCAACTTATTGACTAATTTAAAAAGTTGTATGATATATTATATAACTAATCCTTCAGTTCCATAGTGGTCCGGAAGTGACAACTCACTTTGAACAGGCTATGCATAGAATGGTAGTGACGACGTGGCTGACATACGGCAAACTATCCGAAATACTCTCCGAATCCGACTTCGCATAATTGTTTGTACTGATTAATAGTGAGATTTGAGAGTGTTGGCGCTACAAATACGCAGCGTAGCACCCCGTAGCGTCTTGTAGCCGTAACGTGCCAGAACGTAGCAACTTGTTGCCGTAGCGTAGCAGACCGTAGCGTCGTGTAGCCGTAGCGTAGCATCGCGTAGCAACAGCGTAGCATCGCGTAGTAGCAGCGTAGCAGCAGCGTAGCATCGCGTAGCAGCAGCGTAGCATCGCGTAGCAGCAGCGTAGCATCGCGTAGCAGCAGCGTAGCATCGCGTAGCAGCCGCGTAGCAGCAGCGTAGCACTGCGTAATTTCTGTTACTTTACACCATTTTAGAGGTTTCTGTCAAAATATTTTACCTAAGTTTGTTTAATTAAAAATGTATTTCAAACATATGTAGGAATAAAAACTCGTGCTAGTTCCCATGTATTTTTTTTTAATACAAAATTAATAAATTCCCGAACAAGTGGCACAGATGTGGGCGACTTGAACCACATTATTTTCTCCTGTCCCATATAGAGGACAAATAGAAAGGAGGAGGAGGAGGTGGAGGTCATATAGATATGACCGTTCTTCTTTTCTCAGTGATCTGTTGTCTCTCCGTATTCCTTTTCCTACTTCATTTCTTTCTTTATTTTGTACAAATAGTTTACCTGTATTTAAATGTATAGCTTCATTTATTACCATTAATAATATTAAATTGTAATTTTTTTTTCGTCAATTTATCGTATCTCATCATTCATTATTAAGATGATTTCGATAAGAAATTCCGTCTAACGGCGACGACAACACAAATACCCGTATAGTATAATTATGATGCTCTATGAACACAACTCAACGCTGTCTGTACTGACAGGAATCGTATTTTTGACAAATAACTAACAGTGTAATCTTTACAGGGATTCGAGCATCTGCTGGACAGCCTAGGGCTCGGAGGGCGAGTGTTCACATCGCCTCACGACCTCGCCATCCACCGCATCAACGGAACCTTTCGGCAGCTGCACGACACTCAGCACAGGCACCGCAGGTCTCCATCTGCCAGTGAGTATTCTTCACTATCATCATAAAGGTATACGCAACTTCACAGACTCGACGCCGACTGCATTCTGATTCGTCTCACAGTATGTTACGTGTTCCTTACGGAATAATTTTCAACATTTACTTAAAAGAAGTGGTCCACGCGTCGTACACTAGCAGCTAAGCAGTAGCTAAGCAACTGCATAATATAAAGCTCACATTTCTTGAAATATGAGCTTTACTATGAGTCTAAGTAATTTACGAAGACCTTTACTCACCTACTGTATCTCTTTACTTTGACTACTTGTACGATTCTTTTTTTTGTTCACATCTTATTTTAAATTTATCAAAAAATGGATAATTATTTATTTCACTAAAACGACAATCCCGCTGTACTTGGTCTGCCTGGCCGTTCTTTTTTGAAAGGATATGATTCATACCATTGATGTGATCCTCCCCTAACCCACTCTTTATTGCATACCCAGAGCGATAGCATCTATCTAGAATTGTAAAGTACTTACGTTCTGTTGATTTATTTCTCATATTCAATAGACTGGATGTTTACGATGATGATATGAATGAGAATACATTAGTTATTTACATTTTGTGTAGACAATTCCGCGGCAGTACATTCTTGATAAATAGATAAATAACAAACACAGTCGGCATTTATTAGTGTATATAAATTAATATGTAGGAACAGATGATTAGATAACAGCCGCATGGAATAATTTGAACAGAAAATAAAGGCACTAACACCAAAATACTAAATTATACCTATTATCATAATACTAACAATCGATCTGTCAGTGGCCCGAAAGTCTGACAACCAGTCTTACCAAGAGGTATCCTATTACCCAGTACCACAACCAGTACTATAACCGGGTTGTGGAGGTCAGATAGGCAGTCGCTCTATGTAAAATACTAGTATTCAGCTACATGTGGCGGACTGGAACCGAGCCCAACGTAGTTGGGAAAAGGCTAGGCAGATGATGCTTGCTGTAAACATACAATCATTATTGAAATCCGTAAACAAATTCTGTATTACAAAGAAATGGTGCATTCACTCAATCAAGTAAATGTGACTAACGTGGGCTTGTTACCTTGAAAGCTAAAACACCTGAAGGAAATGAGGAAACACGGTCTATAATCAATGTTCTTTGTAATACCTAACGTTGTTAATTTTAATTTATCCTTGAAATGAACATGAATTCTAAAACTCTGGTAATTTAGATACTGATGCAAAAACTTGTAATGGACTTTGTAGGAACCAAAGGTTATTGTTATCAAAGGGTATTAAATCTTACTACGATGTGTGAAGGATTATAAGGCAAGAAAGGAGATCTGATGAAATGACTAGAAAAAAAGAGGAGCATGGACGAAGAACATATGCTGCGCCGACCACAAATTAATTGGGGTATGGGCAAAATAATGATGTTGATGATTTAAAACTTTAGACATGAAACCACCTTATCTGCAAAAAATTCCTTAGAAATTGACACATGTTAGAATTGGACATGCTGTACATTATGACGAAGGAAACAAGTGAAACGAAAAACAAAAATTACAAAATAAGGCTTTTGTATAAAGGTCTAACTAAATACAATATTGCTGATTGAATGAATTGTATACGACATAATACGAGTATAACAATTCCATTGATATAATATGTGGTATAACATTCATTCAATACCTACTATCTATACTCACTTATGTTGATATATCTATTGTATAAAACGCGTTCAACTAACGAGTAAAACATTGTTCGTGGCAAAAAAAACACAGTTTCACGAAGTATGGATTTTATAGTACTTACCTTAGTTGCTTTACATTAAATAGGAACTATCATGGTTCTGCATAAAGACCAATTTTGCATAAAAATGAACAGTTTACCTCCTTCTCATCGATCGTGTTCTGGCAAAAAGTTATTACGTATTTCCTGACCGAGCGACTGCCACGATTTTTTATTAATTTTAAAGGTAGTCAAAGTACATTACATTCTACTATTCTACTTTTCCGAGCTGTGACCAATCTCTGTAAATTGCCTTTTTATTCCATTCTTATTACAAATTTATCTTTTTTATATATTTAACCTTTGGGAGTACCTACTGGTCTATGTGCTACAGAATAAGACATTTTGCTGTAAATTGAGGCGATGTGCTATTTTCAAGATTTTTACATGTGGATGTGAAAGACAAACATTATATTTAGAAAATGTTCAAATAGATGATAAAAGTACCTCATATGTCTGTTTTGAATAATATCGTTAGAGTACAAATGAACGGTTTGGAAATCCGGTGTGACTTGTACCAGTGTTTGGTAGAAAGCGATGCAGAGTTCCGCTGCTTTCTCATTTATTGCGACAGCAGTGTACCTAATGATGTCAGCGATGTAGCCCTTATATAAAGGAAATAACTAGTATAATTATTATAGACTAGCTGACGTCCCGCGGTTTCACCCGCGTAGTTCCCGTTCCCGTGGGAGTACGGTGATAAAATATAGCCTATACGGATTCGGAAGAATCCCTCTAAGTAATGGTAATAGTACATTTTGATACAAGTGGAGAAAGTTTGTTATTGCATTCGAGGCGGAATTATAACACCCGAGCCGCAGGCGAGGGTGTTTTTGAGACGAGAATTGCAACAACAAATGTCCACGTGTATCAAACGACGTTTTTCAATACACTTTTGAAAAAATAAAATAAAATAACGAAAAATATTTTTGTCACGAACTATGAAACTATGATTTTAATTTTCTTTTTTTTCGCGCTTTGGTTTCGCCAGGTTGAAGGAGAGGCAAAGGTATGAAGCTTTTAAACAGCCTAATATAAAAAATAGATTTATTTTATATTTTTGAATTCAGAACACAAATAAATGTTAATTTGTGTATAAAAGTAACTATTAGTTTTTAATAATCATGTTTATCTATGATATTCTATTTATAAACACAATTTTAATATTCAAAAAATATTTATGCCGTAAAGACGCGTAATGCTTTGCGGAAATAATAAAAAAAAATCACCTCAGACTATAGGCATTGAACCAATTTGGACTAAGAATAGGTTAGGTTATCTGTGGCAATTTTCATTCCCGCACACGTGCGGGAAAATGAAAAAAAACGCACGTGTGTGAAATACATTGCATGTCGTACCTAATCGTAGTGCGTTATGGACCAGTTTTTGAGGAAGTGTATTGAAAAAGAAATTTTGAAATCGGTCCAGTAGTTTTTGAGCCTATTCAATACAAACATACAAAAATACAAAGGTTTCCTCTTTATAATATTAGTATAGATAGAAAAGTTATAGGTATTCAATAATTCGGAACACTTTTCATTTTCAATCGATCTATTAATTTTAACTCATTATTCGAACTTTAGTTCAACAAGGTTTTAACCTTGTAAAGACTTACAAAAACGAGACTGGAAACCAAGCCCCTGTTAAAAATACTGGGAACTGTTCGCATTAGCTCTTCTGCTAGCTAATAATACATGAAGCTCATGACGCCAATAGCCGGAGAATTTTATTGTCCTTTATAATCGCGATTATCCTATTACCGAGTGGCCGGCTGCTCTTGCGCAGTCGTCTGACCCCGGCCAAGGATCTGTCACATAAATCCCTGAATGAATTGTATTGTTGAAAATTGTTATTCTGTTGCGCGTTGTTGTTGAGTAGTAGGTACCTACGTTTAAAGTTCAATATACATAATTATTCCATGAAAATAGATTAACATACTTACAATCTAATTATTATTAAAAATAAGATTCGTTACATTAAAAACTATAATTTGACAGTTTCAGCTGAACCCATCTTGCAGAAATCATGCCTGTCTCCAAGGGAAATATTGGAAGTGTATGGAATGGAGAACCAGGCGCCGGGGGTCATATCAATAAGGCCCAAAACGTTCCTGGAAATGTGTCCCGCTCTGGTTTATCAGCTAGACCAGCGCTCTTGTTACAAAACAGAAGCGCCAACGCCGAAATTAGACAGATTTTGGGGTAAGTACTTAGCTAAATAGTTATTATATTTTGAATAGAGCTCTCAGCTAAATAGAAACCAGTGTAGGTACCTCGAAGTATGATGAGTAATTTCAACAATTTATAATAATGAAATTTTTATTCCTTCCAGTTTGGATATACGCCACCTTAAGTATTTTGGTGATCAGTGCGACGGGTCTACTCGGAGTAGCTATTGTTCCATTGCTAAAGTCGGCGATCTTCAGCCACGTGCTACATTTCCTGGTGGCGGTAGCAGTCGGCACATTGTGCGGAGACGCACTCCTGCATCTCCTGCCACATGCACTCAAGTCACACGGCCCGCCTTCTGCGCCTCAAGAAGAAACCGAAGTTGTGTTAAAATGTAGCGTCACCTTCCTCACCATTTTACTTTTCTACAGCGTAGAAGCAATTATGCAATTATTAAATGGCGGTCACGCTCACTCTCACGATTCGGGATTGACTGAAATGAAGACAGATTCAGGCAAACAAATCGAGCCTATAGAACTCGGTGCAATGATGCCGGGGTCACCGCCGCCGCCGGTCGACCGACCGATGACGTCGACAGCGCTCATGGTGATTGTAGGAGACGGACTACACAATTTAACAGATGGGCTGGCAATTGGAGCGGCCTTTAGTGGAGATCCGGTAACTGGTTTCGCAACGGCATTGGCCGTGTTTTGCCACGAGCTCCCTCACGAGCTCGGGGACTTCGCCGTGCTGCTGCGCTCCGGAATGAGCATCAGACGCGCTCTTTATTATAATCTACTTTCGTCGGTGCTCAGTTTTATGGGCATGGCAGGTGGAATTTGGCTTGCAGAAGATCATGAATCTGCATCCCAGTGGATCTATGCTGCAACAGCTGGAACTTTCTTTTATATCGCACTTGCAGATTTAGTGCCTGAAATAAATGCAAACAACAATGGCAAAAGTATTAATTTACTACTCGCAATATTAGGAATACTCTCGGGTGGCATTATTATGTTAATGATTGCTCTACATGAAGACTCAATTCAATATCTTTTTAGAAATGCGGAACAATAAGGAAATAGTCAAATTAAAACAATGCTCGGTTACGAATACTTATTAAGACGTATAATTAATGCTAGTAAGGCTAAACTTGCGTTCATTGGATAATTTGTGTCTAAGGTGACTGGTGAGGATTAAAGAATCTGGGGACACTGAAGTGAAGTGATGTGACACAGACTCAAATAACAGTGATTTATACGAAAATAAATACTTGTAACAGTACACTTATGGTTGTTAAAATTGTGTGTAATGAATTAATGATAATGATACTTATGTAGGATTAGATTTACGTTTTATTTTTAAGCTATGCTCTTGTTTTTATGTTTCTACATAATTAGGTATATTAATTTCATAGTAAAACAATTTAGATAAATCATACCTATAGATATGACGCGATTGGTCAATAGGCATTCTCTGAGAGTGATGACTAAGTATAAGGTAGGTATTTATTGTGTGCAAATAAATCCACTGATTTACAAACCATCACGTTTGGAAATAGTTCTTAATTACGATTCATGTTCCTTGACTCAAGCTAGTTATAAGTTATTATCTATATTTATGAAAAAAAAACTATGTAACATACTTAAGTAGTCATTTCGAATTATGATAAAATAAAATAGTGGGTAGTAAAATAATAGCATTTATAGAAATTACAGAATGTAGGTGAGACAGACCAATTTCTCACACCTAAAAAGATAAAAACTGGATTTATTCCTCGAATGATGCTCACAAATGAAAAACGATTGAAAGCTAGATATTATTTTTGACCATTACACGAAATATACGAAGCATAGGCAGGTTACCTACTATTACATAACAATATCTTTATTTCGAAAATTATTTTTCGAAATAAAATAATCGTATTCAGTAACTGTTCTATAGCTTCCGCCCGCACGCGGCTTCCCGCACGTATTTTTACACAATATCGTTGTAACTTGTAGGCTGTAGCCTATATGTTATTCCCAGGTAGCTACTGTAATTTTTCAATCAAAATCTGTTCTGTACACTGTTTCAAGATTTTTAAGCTTTCACGGTTTAAAACTAAACTTATATTTTCACTTACGGGATATCTTCCGTGATTATTTATTCTTTTGAGCTCCCGATATTTCGACGACGCTGATGCAAGCGCTATGATCGCGGGGTGACTGCAGAATGCGGGTGGATGGAAAATAAATTGTTAGGAGCAGACAAATCTGTGTACTTACCCTCTTTCTTTGTCTTTTGCTACGCGTACTATTGGAATCCAGTTTTGAGTACCTATGCTCAAAAGTAGCAGCCGGCATCATAATAAGGACTTTCGAGTTCCAATAGTGCGCCTAGCAAAAGACAAAGAAAGAGGGTACACAGATTTGTCTGCTCCTAACAATTTATTTTCCTGCTCCTAATAATTGATTTTCCATCCACCCGCATTCTCTAGTCAACCCGCGGTCAAGGCGCTTGCAACAGTAGTGTCACGGAAGATATCCCGTAAGTGTCAATACAAGTTTATCTGTTCAGTAGTTTTGGCGTGCACAATCATACATACATCCATCCATCCCCACAAACATTCGCTTTTTTAATAGAAAATGGGATAGTTTTACGCATAGATATATATATATATATGTGTGTTTTATGTAGATATATAAGACAGTTGGAGGAGATACCAGTTTCTGACAAAAAGAAGGCATTAAGTCAAATTGAATGTAATGGTGCCGCATCACCGGGAGCATTCGCCTGTACCTAATGTAAGCATAGCTATTCACAACCCATCATCGGTTCGATTTTCGATTCGGAAAGTCATTATCTCGCTCGATTTCGTACTGTCAAAAAAAGATAGACATACGACTTACCGAATCGAAAATCGAATCGAAGCGTTGTGAATAAGGGACCAGATTCACTTGTTTCCGTACAAAATCGAATCTTGGACTGTTACATTACAGGCGAATGCTCGTGGTGAGGGAACACCATTAATAAACAGTTTTTTACTTTGAACTATCAAGTTACTGAATACGATTATTTGTCGAAATCAAGTCTATAATATTAGTACAGCAGTGCATGATTACATTGACCACAATACATTACTGGACTGTGCCAGCCATAAATATTTTTAGTGATTATTATTGTCATTGTGTAGTAGCTGGTTACCTGCCTAAACTGTAAATAAAGTATTATGATAGTATTTATTATTAATAAAATAATTTTAAAATCCGTCAGAATGCTGTTATTAACTTTAATTTTGTTTTCTTGTAAATACAAGTATTATTTTTTAATATGACGTCATAATAATATTTAAGTGCGAACATATTTTTCACAACATTGTTTTATTTAATGAAATACCTAAGTATTATGTACAAGCCCACTTCCAAAAAATGCGTTACTGCATGACTTAACATCTCGCTTATATACCTAGAAAAGGTAAGCAGAGGCTGTCACATAAGTGAAGAGAGAGCGAAACTTACAGCCATTAAATAAATAAAAAATACTTACCGCCATTAATCAATCTTAATTGTGGATTTGTGCCCGTGTAGCTACTAACTCATTCCTGTTGGAAAAACCCGGAAAAACCCAATTCATGACTTGCACTTGTAGCATGACCAATTCAATCTCCACTCTACCAAGAATATGCAAAGCTCTGCAACTGCACAGCTTTGCAACTCGACATGTCTTCTGCCCGACAATGGGGCGTAGACTCGAGTTTCTACGAAGACAAAGACATAGAAATTATTTCCATAGCAATGGGGAACAGCTGTAGATATTCTGCGAATCTCAATCGTAGTGTCACTTGGTGAAAACAGGAAGAAGACATTCAGTTAGATGATACTTCATGTTGGTGAAAACGGGCATTAGGCATTGCCTGATAAAATCTTTGCCGTTGTTTCTTCGATTAATGCTCGTACAGCATTCCTTTTGGAGTTACTTTCATTCTTCTCGTCCCAAAAACTGAGGAAGTGGGGACACGGCAACGATAGGATACCGACATGTTTTTAAAATCAATGTAGGTCAATAAACACAAAGAATTGTAATAAAAAGAATCTTGTCTAGGTTCTATAGCCGCGTTGACACGATCAGGGTTGGCTCGGACCGAGTGGACTTGGATACCTTTTATTCCCGTCTACCACCACCGGTCCGCCACCACTGGTGGCAGTTGCAACTATTTGTCGCATCTACCACCACTGGTGGTGGTTGCGTCCGTGGAGTCGCATTTGCCCCGAATTCTGCCACCACTGGTGGCAGATGACACTTAAATTAGTGGAATCCTCCACGGACGCAACTCGTATTGAGGCAACCCATAATTCGAGCGCACTCATGGGTGGTATACTACTGGATATAAATGTGTCAAAAGTAGAGAAAAAAGTTGTCGTCATTCTTGACATTGTAGACTTTTGTCGACTGACAAATAGAAACATTCCTTTTCTACGTTTTTAACATCTCCATGCTTACGACGATAGAAATCTTTCTACCATCCGTAATTTTGTCGATTCTTCCGTCGACAAAACTCGTTTCCACGGTGGTCATGGTTGTAAGTATTTATGTCTCTTACTCACACTCGTCTTGTAAGAGATATGTAAGTCAAAGGGTGCTGTTCCCGCTCAGGATCGCCACTAAAGTACATCCATCAACAAGTGGCGTCTGGACTGGAAAACCATACCCAAATGCAGAGGCGTAGCGTGCGATGGGTGACCATGGTCCCCGGCGACGTGTTTCTGACGGCGGCAGAGAGCGGAGCCAGGAGGCTGCGAGTGGGGCCAGGTTAGGTCATTGTCATCAGATCAAATAATTACTATTGTCATCGGTACTACACAGTAAATAAATAAATATCGCTAGACATTACACACACCGCTTCTAGTGCCACACTAGCAACGAGGCTTGTGTCGTGGACACCAGATAGTTGATATACTACATGGATACTTTTTGTTTGTAACACACTTATTATACACACACTATACACACACACACACACTTATTGTACCTACATACTTATTATACATTTATACATTTGCTTTTACATTTTTTTTTTCATTTATGTATAATAAGTATGTATTTACAAACAAAAAGTATCTATGTAGTATATCAACTATCTGGTGTCCACGACACAAGCCTCGTTGCTTAATGTGGCACTAGATGGCGCTGTGTGTAATTTCCAGCAATATTTATTATTATTATTATTATACACTTTTTGAATAGAACTTGTTATGAATTTTATATGATTATTGTGAATGTGGGGACCATGTGGGTCACATTTATATTTTTTGTTTATTTTTTCCCACAACTGTCTGACAGTTTGAGTACTCTAAGCGACCTACCCAAATGTCCTTTCTTTGGTATTGTTCGTCGTTTCGTTGAGCTCCTTGAGTTATAAGTCGAGCTACACGTTAACTGACAAATGCTTGCACTGACTGGACAGGTCCACTCAAATCTGTATGGTTCTTTCTTCAAAAGACCATCTCAGACACTAATCTGCATAGTCCTCATGTGAATTGAGCAAAATTGTCTGGACTTTAAAAGAGACTATGACCTCTGAGTTTGTTTCGGCTGTTTCTTCTCAGAGTAGTCAGGTACGAAACACCGGCCCCATCTAGTTTAAAAAAATGACGTGTAAAAGTGCAAAATAAACATCATTTATCATTTATCATCCATGACTAGGAAACAAATGTCCATGATGGTCATCACACAAACATTTGCCCCTACTGGGATTCGAACCCGGGACCCTATCGCTACGCCATTCGGGTCATCAATTTTATTAATAGTAACAAAAAGGACAACTAAGCTTATCAAGCAGTGGTTTCCTTACTATAATTATTATTATGTATCGTAAGGAAAATATGCAACTGGGGCCCGCCCTACTCTCTAAGACTATGATTTTAATTTTATTTTTTGAAAAAAAAAAGTGGTTTTATTTAACTGTGTTGCTTGCATATACTACGCCCTGCCCTCTACACTGTACGCAAGCTTGGTCCCGCGCGTCGCGCGTCGTGGCGCCGCGGCGCCCGTGTTTGTTATCCGCACTAATGCGGGTGTAGCGAGACGCGCGGGGGAAATCAGAATTTATCATGGCGTTAGGCCCGCTCTTAAATGAAAGAGCACTCTATTTTTAAGTTGAACACCTGATTTATAATATTGGCCTTGTTTGGAGCCCTGTTTCTTGCAAGGCCAATTGGAAGAGCTTTATAAAATTTCAGTTTATTAAATTAAAACAGTTGATTAAAGCTAGGTTAAAAAAAAGTGATTTATGGTACACAATAAAATTTGTTTCCTTGATTTATCCAGTAAATAAGCGAATAAATAGTGTTTATTCGTTAGCGTGGCCTTCCATGGTCCACCCACCTTACTTAAAAATTCAGGCGTGGATACAGGGGGGGGGGGGGGCAAATGGGGGGTACAGTTGCCCCCCCCTGAACCGGACCGAATACGTCATTAGCCAAGCTTGAACTAGTTTGACGAAATTGAAACTAAATATTCTAGTTGTATATCTTGTCATGGGCGTCGCCAGGAGGAGGCAGCAGCCCCTAGAGACTCGGGATTTTTAAAAGTTGTAGCTTTTCCTGCCTGATGCCATAGAATGGTATTGTACGTAATAAATTGTAGCGTAAAATGGAATTAATCAAATCAAAATATTGTTTAACCCTGCGGAAAAACATTTGTCAAAAAGGCTCCTTTTTTCTACCTTGGCACTCTAATTGGATTTTTGCATGATCGACCGGTGGAGACAGAGCCTGAAATAAATTAGGAGCCCCTTGCCCCGAGGTCTTATATGCAATTTTAGCATTATTATCTTAGGTAATCTACTTAGATTTTCTTAAGTCTTGACTTTATCTATAAGAGACCCCAGGTAACTCCAGTAGGTCGAAACAATTCAAACCTGTTCAAGGTAGGTAAAGTGTTAAAATTTTCGAGCTCGCTTCGCTTGCTCTACATTCTCCTGAGTTTATCTAAAAGTCGGCCAAATAACTCCTATATGAAAGGATCGAAACCATTCTAATCTGTCCAAGGCAAGGTGTCATAAGAATTTCGAGCTCGACGCTTACTGTTGCAGCCTACTTGCAGCTCTTGAATGTTGCCTTTGTCTGAGAGTCGATCTAGTAACTCCTGTATGAAGGGTCTAAACAATTGTAACCTGCCCAAGGTAGTGTTTAAATTTTCGAGCTCATTTCGCTCGTTCTTGGAGCTTGGTTCTTTTTGTTGTTGAAATTGTCGCCCTAAGTCGATTAAGTAACATCCATTTTTTTATGAATTTTCCGTAAGATAGGTAAAATCAATCAAAAATTGCGTCAAAATCCTGTATCCGCGCCTGTAAAAACTAGCTATGTGACGCCAGATTTTTTTCGTTCTGACTGTGCACAAGAAGTGCTTATGTGATAATATTGAAAATCTATTTAAGAAGTGACAGATTGTAGTAGCTTGATGTGCTGGCGACACACAAGAAAACGATTTACATATTGAACATACCATACAAAACATAACATAACGTACTATCAGTACAAAATTCATTCATTCCCGTTGTCTCAGCCCTACGCAAATCACCTACAACCTTATAGTCGAGTGCAATTAGACAATAAGGTGGAACAAAGTTTATAGTGGTCGGATTTTCATGGGACTTTTTTTATTGAGTTCCTAGAGGGGTGGAGAAGAAAGTTAAAAAAATTTCGACGCTCGCTACTTTTTTTTTTTTTAATTTCATTGAAATATTTTTTTTCGTTTATTACCAACTTCTAATACGACGAATTCATATTGTAGCGTAATAGTGTGACCTGTGTGCATCCATTAAATGCTAATTTAGTCTGTTTCTTTGTTCATTGTAGTCGATGTAATGCAATATTTCAAGTATTTTTGAAAATTTCCTATTTTCTGCAATTATTTCCTATTTTCTGCTATTACTAAGACTTCGCTGTCTGTCCGTCTGTCCGTCTGTCTGTCACCAGGCTGTATCTCATGAACCGTGACAGCTAGACAGTTGAAATTTTCAAAGATGATGTATTTCTGTTGCCGCTATAACAACAAATATTAAGGGGGGCTCCCATACAACAAACGTGATTTTTTAATAATAATTGGTACGGAACCCTTCGTGCGCGAGTCCGACTCGCACTTGGCCGGTTTTTTTTCCAAATACTGCTATGAAACTCAATGAAATGGAATGACAAAATGGAAATTATTGTCTTAATCCTCATTTTATTAGCTATCTAACGAGGTATAATAACTAGAAAAATATTTAAGGATACTTACTTGTTAAATATTGGTTACTACTGAAAAAGTAAATCATGATAAAAGGGCCTCTATCGCTAAGAAGTGGAAGTGGTATCGGTATCGGTATTGATATTAAATTGCGCGCAGAGACCCAAGCTTGCAACTTATCTTAGATAGATATCGTGAGAAATGGTTACGTTATAATTACTATAATTTTTGTAAATTTACCAGCGCCCCATTCCACCTTTGTCAGCATCAATCAACTTTTATCGAGTACCACCAATTATTTTTTTAAGTTTTTGTTATCTATGGATAGCAGATGTAATAAGGATATTTTCAGGATAATATTTACGTTGACCGTCATAGAAATATTTTGAGAAAAATGGCTTTCTTTATTTTTATTTAGACGATTTCCTGATAATTGTGAATGCAGTTTTAGTCATTTCACTCTTAAACATGGTTTTCTTGAATATTTTTACATCTAATTATCTATGAAAAAGTCAGTTACCAATTTCTAAAGAAATCTTGGTCCTAAAATTCAATATTTTAAAAATAATTGCAGAAAATAGGACATTTTAAAAAAATACTTGAAATATTGCATTACATCGACTACAATGAACAAAGAAACAGACTAAATTAGCATTTAATGGATGCACACAGGTCACACTATTACGCTACAATATGAATTCGTCGTATTAGAAGTTGGTAATAAACGAAAAAAAATATTTCAAAGAAAGTTAAAAAAAAAAAAATGTCGCGAGTGGCGAAATTTTTTTTTTAACTTTCTTCTCCACTCCTCTAGGAACTCAATAAAAAAAGTCCCATGAAAATCCGACCACTATAAACTTAGTTCCACCTTTTGAGTATTTTTTGGCCAATGAGAGGTTTTCCTTTTGAGGTTTTAAAAAAAAACTTAGTTTCCAAGAACTCTATAGATGGCGTTGAACTTACTATGCCAAAGCCAAAACGCTTGAAAAAAAAACATTGTGTCACGTCACATACTCTCGTTGACTGACACTTTCATTTGCTTAAACCTTCCGAATATAACCTACATTTCTCGCGCTTTGTTAAAATCAGTTTTTTTAGGTTCCGTTCCTTGCATTATCATACTTACTCCTAGCGCCATCTATCCAGCGACTAGGGAAGAGCTAAAAAGAAAATCCCTCATTGCACTCGGCTATTAGTTGGGCTACCATTGCAATGTACGCTCGCAGCCAGTCCAGTAGCAATCTCGCAAAGCTATAGGGAACGTACACAACGACGGTGCAGACGGTGCTGCCAACTGGCGTCGCCAATCCGAATCTTGTACTCTATAAATACATTGGTGTCGATTCTGTTGTGTAAAAACTAAACTTAATTAAGGCTATTGCTATCTTTTTCTCTCTAATAAAACGAGAAAGAGATGGACGTAATTTAGAGCTGTAAAATTTAGTTGGAACTAATATTTCCATACAAATGAAGGGTGCACGTAAAAACATGTCGACTAAAAACACGGTAAAGCGCAAGGCTACTAGTTTGACATCTCTAACTTAGTTCATAGCATAGCCGTCCTTTTCTCGCACTGCCTTTTAGTAAAAGATAGCAATAGCCTAAATTAAGTTTAGTTTGTGCACAACAGAATCGGCACCATTGACATTTTTACCAAGTATTAATTTTATTAGTGAAAATTATTCTTTTATCTAATCGTAATGCATTGTTGCATTTCTGGATGTATTACTTAATACATCGACAAAAATAATAATAATAAGCTAGCAAAAAAAAAATCTATTACTTTAGAAAGAATAGTACCTACTCTACTCTCGTAACATGTTTAGGTGAAAAACGCAAGAAATGATTTGAAAATAACTTATTTTTATTACACTCTGCATTGAACAAGTTCAATGGCCTTCAAAATCAACCGTCCAAGCAAACATACCAGTACCATATAATTAAACTTCAATAAGCGAACACACGATAGATTAGACTGCACTGAAGTTCACACCGAATATTCCTCAACAGTTAAACAAAGAGTCCACATGTACTCAGATTAAGTTTTTTGTTGGCTGCATTCCTTGAGATGTCATAAGTTTTGTATCTAAATGCTACGGAGGGCGTTCTAGTGATTACTTTTTATCAAAATATTGTGGACTAATTGATTTGTTTGAGCCTGGAGATAACAGTATCTCCGATCGATCTCAGTATCCTTTATCAGCGAGAACAGTCTCGCTGATAAAGGATTCCTTTCCATAAAAACATGTGATGTGTTCACAATAAGAAAGCTGTTCATGCCACCATTTCTTCATGCACCACAATTTTCATCAGAGAAAGTAGATGAAACATATAAAATTCATATTATTCAACATTCATGTTACGCTGACGATCATTATTGATAGACCGGATCCTATATTTTATACCATTTATTATATTCCAAAATAATATTTGAAGAGATAATTTTGCGTGACAGCTGATAAGTTTCCTTTACTGTCCGCATAGTCTCTTTTGTCGATTTAGTCCTGCCACCTATAGTTCCTGCACGTTCCGTCAAGCATCAAAACTAGTCCGTATTCGGTATTCGCACGTACGATTCGTACGAAGACATACCACACAAAGACTACACTAAATAACTGGCAATTTCACATATACACACGGGTGGTTAGAGGGCGCGGGTCGGGCGCGGTTCAAGGCATTCTCGACTAGACAGCGACATCGGTTGCTATCAAATCGCAGCACAGAATCGCAGTGAGTTATCTGTGGATTCGGGCACGGACGAAGAATTTATTATTTCTGCTTACTAAAAATTAAATTAGAAAAAAAGCGTATGGTTTTGTATTTTATGCTTAAAATCAGCTAGGCTTTACATAAAAATCTTCCAAGCCCTTTGACAGGGCCGGCAGTCTCAACAGAGTTAACGAGAAAATCGCTAACTTTCGTTTGTAATTACTCACGAAAGAATGAGGGATTTTCTTTTTAGCTCTTCCCTAGTCGCTAGATAGATGGCGCTAGGAGTTAGTATGACAATGCAAGGAACGGAACCTAAAAAAACTGATTTTAACAAAGCGCGAGAAAACTAGGTTATATTCGGAAGGTTAAGCAAATGAAAGTGTCAGTCAACGAGAGTATGTGACGTGACACAATGTTTTTTTTTCCAAGCGTTTTGGCTTTGGCACCAACTATCATAGTAAGTTCAACGCCATCTATAGAGTTCTTGGAAACTAAGTTTTTTTTTAATACCTCAAAAAGAAAACCTCTCATTCGGTTGCAACAATGATGCTTGCCGGCTTGCGAGAATCGCATCTTGGATGTAGAGACTTGCATTTCTCGCAAGCATCATTATTGCAATCGAATTTATTCTTTAGTTATTAGCAATCAAAAGTTTTGTCGATATCTCTGTCGAGACTGCCGGCCAGTTTCGAGTAGGTTGAACATGAAATTACACCCGCGCCGTACTCTTGACCCATCCCGCGCCCACAGCCGCCCGCTGCCTATATGTTGAGCTTTTTTAGTCGATTACTCGAATCATTGCCCCTCTACAACAATCCAATCAATCAGCTGTAAAACAAATGTCAACTGTCATTCCAAAACAGTCAGTGTCAAAAAGTATGCGCAAAGTTTTTTCATGAAAATCTCTTTGATGAAAATCTTTCACTGTGTTGTTTTATGAAAAAAGTGGTCATACTGAAACTGAATTGAACTCGCCAAAAATAGTCAACAATCTAAAAAGATTAAAACATAATTAAATGATTTTAAAAATGATCAAAGCGGTGGTAAGCATTTAAAAATAGTAAAATTTCAAATATCTTAAAGCGACATACAACGTATAAAAATAAATAGGATGATTACGACAATGATTCTGCAAATAATCAATCACAAAGAAGATCATGATAGAGAGACCATCGTACGAAACAAAGAATACATATAAATATGATTATTTTTGTTATGTTTATGCTGACAGCAATATAATTGGGAACAGAACCTAATCCATCACTTATATTCATCACAAGAAATAAATAGTATCATGCTTTTCTTTAGAAAATCAATGTAATTTTACATTAAAAAAAAATCAATCTCATCATCATAGATGTTGCAGTATTTACTGCACAGTGCATATCTATCATAGTGCTTTATACCTACAGCATCTGCATTTTTAATGCCTATCATATTTATTTACTTATTTGATTATCAAGACTATCCCAATCTTGGGAATAGGACTTGCAATTCACCCATCTTCTCTCAATGATTTGTTCTCTCACTATTGCAAGAGGACGCCATCCAAGCCATCCTGCCATCTTCACCTAGTAAATTACACTTAATAGTCAGATGTTTATGAATATGGTTTTTTTAGGTACTTACATTAATTAGTTTGGCTCTGAAGTGACTAAAATAATTAACAGTGACAGTATTACATTAGCGCTCACTTGAATGCAACTTAATAAAATCTGAGAGAGATTTGTTAGAGTTGAATCACAAAGATTACTTCATACTTTTTTTAATTAACCACAAATAAGAACTTAATACTTTTTTTAATTAACCACAAATAAGAACTTAAGCCTACTTGCTTCTCTAAAAAACATTTGACAAGACAAGACAAGCTAAAAAATTACATATCTTTTGGAATTGGAATGTCATAATGACAGTTTATTTTTATATAAAATGAATAATGTACTGCTAACTTAAAATATAAATATAAAATAATTCAACAATCTAAGAGACCGAGAAAAGCCAAATGCTTTTGAAATGAGAGTACCTCTAGGTCTCATAAAAGCTTCTGCTCTGCCAGGAATGCTTATCAAATAGCCATGGGTTTTGTCCTCTCTTTGGTCAAAACTAGTGTAAGAGTATACAACTTGTAAACAAGTTTATTTAACACTAGAGGACGTCACGCGGTTTCACCCGCGTAGTTCCCGTTCCCGTCGGAGTATGGTCATAAAATATAGCCTATGTTACTAAGGGTGAATGTAGCTTTCTAATGGTGATAAAAGAATTTTTGAAATCGGCGCAGTAGTTTTTGAGTTTATTGATTACAAACATACACACACACAAAAATACAAATCTTTCCTCTTTATAATATTAGTGTAGATTAAGTCTTTAATGTGTATTACTTAACTTTTGTCAAATTTGGTTTTAGGTAATATTTGGTGCAGGTGTTTACACAGGAGTCTATGTAGCCCAAAACTATAAGGTAATACAAAGAACTGGTGGAAATTATTGATATTTAAAGTTATCATACTTAGTGCTTTTTTAATCATTCATTAAAATCTGTCCTGCAAAGGAGGCCTACATTTAGGATTGATTTTTTTTTTATTTATAACATCATTACTCCCCTTTCACTGTCCCATAACTACAAAGTCACTAACTCCACATTATTCCTGGTTCAATAAATGTAGGTATTCCCCAATACTGTATGGCCTCTTTTGCTCTGTCACATTTCTGTCTACATTGTGTAGCTAAAGTTAATTCTTAATAAATATTATGTTAAATTGTACACGCAGAGATAGTACAGCTATGTATACATGATGCAGGGTACCCTGACAGGGTTTTGTACCATATCTTCAGAAAGTGACAAGGCAAGCAGTACTGGTAAAAAATCCTGGTTAGCGTTTTATTTTTATTTTGTTTGTATTTAAGTACTTACAAAGTTATGTAAAATGTGGTGAAAAATCAAGAAGATCAACAGTTGTACACCTAAACGTTACCTTTCTATGAGCATGCATACAATTGGCACATTACATAATAATTTATAAGTAAGTCAGAAACAATTAAACCTCACAAATAAACCATCTAGTCTAGATCTTCACTATTTTTCACTTTATTTTGATTTGCCTCAATAACAATACTTCCAAGATTTCTTGTAGTATTTGTTTAATAATATCTGATGATGTGGTACTTTCTAGCAACCACATATTGTATATTGCTTGAACCAGGAATATTAATGATTTCCTTGATCAAAATAGTCTAATTTGCCCATTTTTTTTAATTATTCCTTTTGATACAGATCGAGAAAGTTGAAGAACCGTCTGTATTATTTACCAAAGCACAAACTTATATGCAAACAAAACTATCTGATAGTAACGACAACAGCAAGAAGTAATGAGTTAAATGATTCAAAAAGACAGCTAGGGAAATGTGTGTTAAAACAACGTATGTCATTAAATTGTAAATATTTTAAGTGGTAATTCTATAGAATGACAAACTAAAAAAAGTTAGCAATACATACTAGTGTTTGAATTAATCTTCCTAGTCATATAAGTGACAGACCCCCTCCACAGCTATTTGAACTTGATGAAGGGTACCCCGACGGGGCTTTCTAACATTATGTGACAAGGCAAGCAAATAAAAAAGATAGTCACTTGTACACCTATACATCACCTTTTTATGCATAAGCATACAATTGGCACATTATACAATAATTATTCCTCTAAGCACATAGTCTATTATGTAAGTCAGAAACAATTATACCCCCTCTATTAATGCTAAAGTTAGGCCATCTAGATCTACACTATTTTTTACCATTTATTATGATTTGTTAGGAAACTTAGTTATTTTGATCAAGGAAATCAGTTATATTCCTGGTTCAAGCAATATACATTCTGTGGTTGCTAGAAAGTACCACATCAAATACTAAAAAAATCTTGGTCAAATACTAAAAAAATGTACAGTGTACTGTAGTCATAATTACCAATCTTTTTTAATTATTATTTTTGATACAGATCGAGAAAGTTGAAGAACCAACTGTATTATTTGCAAAAGCACAAGCTTATGTGCAAACAAAACTAGCTGAATTGAACGACAACAGCAAGACGAAAGGAGATAAATGATTAAAAAAGACGGCTAGGAAAATGTGTGTTAAAACAACATAGGTCACTATATTACTTTATTGTAAATATTTTAAGTGGTAGTTCTATACAATGATATATTAAAAAAAGTTAGCAATACATACAAGTGTTTGAATTAATCTCCCTACTCATATAAGTGACAGGCCCCCTCCAATATGCTCAACTCTTGTTTGAGGTTCTTCAAAAGCTAACCAGTCACTTGAATGTGTGGGCAATAGTCCCATACTTTGGCATTTGTACAGAGCAAGTAAAATGTTAACTATGTTTCCAATAAAATACACAAACTTCTGCCCTGTTGCTTGAGTGCCTTCAACCATCTTGAATGTGCTCTGGGTAGTAAATAAAGCCTTCACTGGTCGAACAATCAGCATCCCTACCATCATAATAGGGAAAATAGATATGGAGTTTCCTGCCATGTACATAATGAACAAATTCATTGGCACTTGTTTGAGAGGGCCCAGGGCAACATCCCACAACTTTTTGATGAGAAGTAAATTAGAATCAGTATCTCTGGATGATTCCGTGTAGCTCGCATTGGCGGACTGGCTATAACCTGGCGGTGATGGTAATTCAGTTGTCTGCGTACGCATCCTAGAGAAATGAAGAAACAAAATGATTATGACCGATTCGCACATTTCACATGTTACTTAATTATGTTATAAGGCGTAAAATTGAGTCCGAACTTACTTAGGATTGAAATCCAGTGCCCATTTGAACTTTTTGTTCGATTTGACTTGAGACATTTTGATAGCAATTACCGAGAAACGACGAATTAAATGAACTTTCTACGCGTTGTGTCGATAGATTATTGTTTATTTCCGTAGCAATTATTTATTAAATTGTATCAGACACGGCCTTTATCTTCCTCAAATTTATTTTATTGATGCCCTCCTCTCGTATTCTCGTACTCGTAGGTAGTGAGTTGACTTTAGACCAGTGTTGCCAGACGAAATCTGAAGAAATCAGTAGAAAAATTAAAGTTTTAGCAGTAGATCGAAGTAAAAATCAGTAGATTTAAAAAGTCATACAAAAAAAATCTAATTAGTCCGTCAAATAGATTTCCAAAAAAATATTGGACACGTATTTTTTCTTTTTTCACGTAAACAAAAATGAAGACGATACAGTGCGTCGAAAACTCGTGTGACGTCACATTTGAGTACATTTTTTACTCAAATGTGACGTCACAAGCCAAACTCATGATCTTTGACACGTTCTAACTTCGTCAATTTTTATTAATTTGATACCTATAACAAAGAACACGTATCCAATATTTTTCGATACTTACTACTGTTGCTGAACAAATGTCATGTTATATATGCCTATAGGCCAGATGACTCGACACGTCGTCAATAACAAGATGATACGATCTGATTTGAAAAAAAGCAGGTAGATTTCCAATCAAGGCAGTAGACCAGTAGATTTTTTTTAAATCAGGTAGATCTACTGCTAAATCAGTAGATCTGGCATCACTGCTTTAGACTTTTTCAAACAAACGTCACATGCATGACATTTGTATTTTATGTCTGACAAGTGACAAGTCACGCAACGATTTTGTTGAGAGAAGACAGCAAGATTGGTGTCACCTTTGTAAAATAGAGATGTCGAATGTGGAGCACAAAATTAGTTCGTGTATTTTCGTATGCTCTGGAACGGAAGTGCGTGGAAAAAAATGCGGATAATAGCCAGTGTTGCTATCTAACTGTAGAGTGAGGACCAAACTAAAGCCACAAAGCCAAACATGGTTTTAAATAAAATATTGTACACTGTGTTGTGTATATTTTGTAAAATTGGGTAAACAAGATGGAATCATTAGTTCAGATTTTGGCCACGCGACTAAAATTCTGGTCCCACCTTCACCCTAGACGACCGTCTAGCGCTTGCCCTTTGGCTCTTGACATTCCCGGTGGCGCGAGATTTGAATCGCTCGCTCTTGCATCCGAGTCGAGGGAGTCCCGGTTGACGGAGCCCCGCGGGGCTTCTACTTCTGATTGGTTTATAAAAAAATATCCACGATGAGCATGCCGGGGTCTATTCGCGCCCGCCATACCCTTCTAACCCTAATCTATCCGTATTGGGGTGCCTCAAGTCTGTATAAAAAAGTCAATATATAAAACAAACAATTATGTCCGGGCACGGTGCATTGTTATTTTAATTGTGTCTGTAATTGCGGGTATATAAGTGCTACGGTCAGTGGCGGATTTACCACTAGGCTGAGTAGGCTGGAGCCTAGGGCGGCAGATTTTAGGGGCGGCAAATATGAGCCAGTTTTCTATTTAAGTGTTACAGAAATTAATACATTCATAATTATATTCCTAAATGCTATTAGGTCCACACAAGCAATTCAATATGTACTAAATGTTTCACCAGTTAGATGATTTTTTCTACAACTTATTGAATCGCGTTTATTGAAAACAAGCGAAGGGAATAATTTTACATTTACAAAAACTGGAAACGGCAGTAAATTGTTAGTGTGGAAGGTTTTTTTGGAACAATAAACTAAGTGAAGGTTCAAATTCAGGCTAAAAGAGAGAGAGTCCAGATGTTTAAGAATTTCTTTAAAATTATTATTGTATTTCACCATGGAATCAAGACAAGTGTGTCGAAGCTATAGGTAACATGGGCGTCGCCAGAGGCAGCTTTTTCCTGCCTGATGCCACAGAATTGGTATTATACGTAACAAATTGTAGCGTGTGTTTTAAGGTTATAAATGAGCCTCTGAGTACTTTTACTGTCGCTACAAACTTACACATTTTCTTTAAAAAAACGCGCGCACGAACCGCGCGCGTCTTTTTACCCTGCGAAAAACTTCTCGATCGATGGGTATAGACAGAGGCTGAAATAAATTAGGAGCCCCTTGCCCTGAGGCCCTAATAGGCAATTATAGCATACATATGCAAGGTTGCATAGCATATAATAGGATATTTTGATCTCAAACCTCATAAGTATCTGAATTTACTCGAGGCAAGATGTAAAAATTTTCGAGCTCGCTTTGCTCGTTCTTGCAGTCTAGCTTCTCTTGAATCTTATCTTTGTCTATAAGTCGCCCAGGTAATTCAGGTAGGTCGAAACAATTCTAGTCTGTTCAAGGTAGGTAAAGTGTACAAATTTTCGAGCTCGCTTCGCTCGCTCTTGCAGCCTACTTACTCTTGCCTTTATCTGTGAATCGAACAAGTAACTCATAAGTATCAGGATTGAAACAATTCTAGCCTGTTCAAGGTAGTCTTAAAATTTTCGCTTAGCTCAGGAATTTACCCAAAAACTATTTCTTGGGTAATCTAAAAATTTCTTTGGGTTGTAAAAACAATCTTAAAGGAACTCTAACACATTGTGTAGAGGTCAGTAGGGGCGGCAAAATTTGAAAAGCCTACTGGCGGCAAATGTGTAAATCCGCCACTGGCTACGGTACCCATCCGGCAGCGCAGAGCATTGATGGCTTTGACAACTCTGTTTTCTCTTCTTTTCAAACCCACTTCTCCTTCTTATCTCACTTCTCATTTTCAATATTTATGCTCTGCGCACAGCAAAAACCTTCGTTCCTCCAATAACTGTCTTCTACGCGGTCCTTCTCACCGATCTGGCTTTATAAAATCTTCCTTCTTTGTCCAGGCGGTCTTCCTTTGGAATGAGCTCCCCCAGAGTATTAGGACGTTGACTAGTCGTTTCACTTTCAGAGTGAAGGCTCGAGATCATATTCCCAAGAAGTTGGC
The DNA here is from genome assembly GCA_905147715.2 of Xestia xanthographa. NCBI lineage: Eukaryota > Metazoa > Arthropoda > Insecta > Lepidoptera > Noctuidae > Xestia > Xestia xanthographa. The sequence continues at coordinate 11,244,130 of LR990655.1, forward strand.
AGATTCGTCTCAAAACTAAGTTGTTTTAGTTTTGCCAATACACTTCCTCGAAAACTGGTCCTTAACGCACTACGATTAGGTACAAGATGCAATGTATTTCACACGCGTGCGTGCGGGAATGAAAATTGCCACAGATAACCTATACTTAGTCCAAATTGGTTCAATGCCTATACTCGAACTATTCGTGAATGTTTTTTTTTTTTAATTTCGGCAAAGCACTACGCGTCTTTACGGCATTTTTTTTTTTTTAATATTCAAATTGTGTGTAAAAATAGAATATCATAGATAAACATGATAATTAAAAACGAATAGTTACTTTTATACACAAATTAACATTTATTTGTGTTCTGAATTTAAAAAAAAAAAAAAAAATTTTTTTTTATGTATTAGGCTGTTTAACGGCTTCATTCATACCTTTGTCTCTCGTCGTCGTATCGCGGCGGTAATCTGAAGTAGTGTAGGAGCATGAAGGTCGACTCTACAAAGGCGAGCTTTAGGCCCGGACTCCACGTAAGCGGAGACGAGACGAGAGAAGACGATAACATGTTGTAAACCATCTATCTATAGAATTTTGTTATTTACACTTCTAATAGTCTCCGCATAATAGCTATAATGGAAACGGTTCAGCAGATATGAGAGGAGATGTCTTATATTGGCGTGATTAGCTTGCATACACATATCTGCTCCGGTCTAGCTCACACATATCCACACAGCTGCGGTGGATACACTCTAGGTCCATCCGTCCGTGTTTCCCCGGATTTGTCCTAGTTCGGGTGTCCGGGGGCGGCCCAGGCGGGGTTTTTAAAAATGCCGTTTAAAACTCGGTCACCTTTTCTATCAGGGGAATCCAGGCACCAGGCCAGCATAGCTAATCACAAACGGTTAAATTATAAATTCGATTTCGACTCTGAAAGTCTATCTCGCTCGCTTTGGTGACATAGTGCACAAGAGCACAAGTGAAGTGATAATACCGTAGTTATAAGTTCCTTTAACACAGTTCGTATTTTATCACATGTATGTTAGTGTTAGACTGTAAGGTATTTATTTATGTGCTGGCCCAGGGGAGGTCGCACGAGGCGGCGGCCGAAGCGATGACACGCGGGGTTGCGATAGTCGTTGAGAGGATCCGGCAACTGGGTCTCGAGGTGGCATTGCACAAGTCCGAGGCCATGTGCTTTCATGGGCCTCGGAATGCGCCACCTCCGGGATCCTTACTCACGGTAGGAGGGGTATCCATCGGTGTCGAGTCGACTTTGAAGTACCTAGGACTCGTCCTCGACAGCTGGTAGAACTTCATGGAGCACTTCCGACGTTTGGCCCCCAAACTGGAACGGACTGGGGCTGCCTTCAGGCGGCTACTGCCCAACCTGGGGGGGCCGAACGCCTCCTGCCGGAGGCTCTACGCGGGAGTCGTGCGGTCAATGGCCCTTTACGGGGCCCCGGTGTGGGCGCGTTCTTTGAGGCGGCGAGCCGCCCACTATCTGAACGCGCCCCAAAAGGTGGTAGCCGTAAGGCTGGCCCGGGCGTACCGCACGATCTCCCGCGAGGCGGCGAGCCTCCTTGCCGGATTGCCGCCATAGGATCTGGAGGCGATAGTCCTCGCGCGCCTGCATGAATGGCGCGCGGAGGCGCTACGCCGGGGGGAAACTCCGCTGCAGCGACAAATTGTCGCTCAGCGGACAGACTTCCGGCGGGATCTCATGGCGACATGGAGAGAGCGACTGTCGCAACCCCGCGCAGGGCACGCCACGATAGTGGCGATAAGTCCCCTCTTTGAGGAGTGGCTTGAGAGACGCCACGGCGTCCTCACCTTCCTCCTGACGCAGGTCCTCACCGGACACGGAGTGTTCGGGAGGTTCCTGCACCGAATCGGGCGGGAGGAAACGGGTGTTTCCACTGCGAGGATCGACCGGAAGACACGGTGGAGCACACGGTGGAGGTGTGTCCCGCGTGGGCGGAGCACCGCCGTGTCCTCGAAGCGGCGATTGGCGGCGGCGACCTCTCGCGTCCGGCCCTGGTGGGAGCGAGACGGAATGGGACGCCGTCACCTCCTTCTGCGAAGCAGTAATGCTAGAGAAGGAGGTGGCGGAACGTGAGAGGGAGCGAACCTCTCAACGTCCCGGCCGCCGCGGGAGACGCCCCGGGCGTCGGGGGCCACCACCTCGTGGCCCCCGGCCACCGTAGGCGTGGGCCTGTGGACGGTGGGCTATGGGCTAGCTCGCCGTCCGTCCGTCTCATGACGACAGGCCGTGTCGACGGCGCGTTCGTGTTCCACGCGCGCCTCAAAGAGAGTCAGCAAAAAGGAAGGGGTCCGTAAGGACCGATGCCTGCCGGGGTTGCGGGACAGTTCGAAAGAGATACCGCGGCCCCGGAACACAAAGGGCGATGATGGAACATGGATGGGTTTTAGTCAGTAAAAGTCTGACACTCCCTCCTGCTCCGCCCAGAGCGGGAGGAGTTATTTGATGATTTCCCACCCGAAAAAAAAAAAAAAAAAAAAGGTATTTATTTATGGGCCAAAGTTACCTGATAATAAAGGTTTTATTATTATCTTCTTTATTCATTTTACAACTTACTCTCTACATTTTTAAATATTTCTTAAAAAACATGTAAAAAATCTAATCGGTCTATCACCACTATGTCGGGCCTATTGGAGACAATAGTCCTGTCAGACTACTAATGATAGACTGATCCCACCAAGTCTACTAACCCTACTAACCTTTTGACACCAAGTTATTTTTAACATTTTAAAACATTTAATAAAACCATATAAAAAAAAACTTATTATTATCTCCTTTATTCATTTTAACTACTTACTTTACATATTTTTAAATTATCTTAAAAAAATACATTCAAAAATATAAAAAATAGTGGTCCGCCGGAGTCGGAAGTAGGGTCCAAGCCACCGGTGGTTAGGGCTGCAGAGACAGGAACCTCCTGACAATGCGAGCCGTATCGAGGAGTACTGTCTTCTGAATCAGGCCCTTGATCCAACCGCCTAAAGAGAGCTTCGATAGATGGTCATCGACGCTCTTGGCTATAAGTCCATTGGCCGTCACGACCATCGGCACAATGATAACCGAGTCCCTATTCCACATGTCGCGAAACTCGTGTGCCAAGTCGAGATATTTTATTTGTTTCTCATTCTCAGCCTTCACGTGGTTCTCGTCATGCGGAATGGTAACATCGATTATTATTACGCGGCGCGCTGATCGGTCTATCGCCACTACAGCTACGTCAGGCAGGAATTTCCAAGATGTCAGGAACACCAACCGCCGTGTTCTCACTAAGTACCTATATTTTGTTTGGAATTGGATTTTAAGTTCTAACCTTAAAAACTAGTACACTGAAAAAAATAGACTAACTGAACAGTTTAGCTACTTGAATATTTACTATATTATAGTAAATTGTTCCTAAAGTTCAGCTCTGTTTTCAAAATTAATTTAGCTGTGGCTACATTTATTATTTTGTTAAAACCTGTTGAGTTACCAACAACTAAAGCATTTGGTAACTAATTACTAAAATGTAGATGTTTACTAAACCGCTTAGCTATTATCAGCTCTGTTTTTATAAATGAGCTATTAATTACTAACTCCTGTTAGTAATTGATAGCAACACTGTTTGGCTGATCTCACAGCTCAGTTGGTAGTAGCCCTACCTGCCATGCTGTAGGTCGTGGGTTCGATTCCCAACCAGGCCAAACATTTTTGTGATGAAAATTGATGTTTGTTACGTGTTTGGGTATTATATAGTATCCATTATATATTTTTAAGAAAACAAGTACCTACTTATTAAAATGAAAATTTAAAAAAGCCCCCATTTTTTCAAGTAGGAAATGAGCTGTAATTATCAACCACCTGAACAGATCTTCATAAATTATAGATTTATAGCTAAGAAGAGAACACGCTCGATCACTTCAGCTTTCAAACGAAAAAACCGCAATAAAATCGGACCGACAGACATACAGATGGACAGATACAGACATGTCAAATTTATAACACCCCTCTTTTTTTTTCGGGGGTTAAAAAGATTTAAGCATTCACCAGTCATCTAGTTCCCATAGTTTATAATATACAATCATATATTTACAAGCTTTTGCTAAATAAAAAATTATACCCTATTTTGCCCTTATATATAGCCCTAGTTTGGGCTAGATAGCGCTGTAATTTTTTATTTACATAATTTACCTAAACAAACTAAGTAATGAAATTCAGCTGTCGTTTCAAGAGTTACAAATATTATTGGCTTTGTCATACCTACTTAAATTTTGCTATATTTGTAAGGTCCTCTTCGAGATTTACATTGCCAAGCCTAAATTATGTGTTGGTACCTACATACTTACCATATTCTTTTTTAATCAACCTAGTACCTACCCAACGAGGTACCTTATGTAGGTACTGTCATATTGACCTCCTTGTCTGCAGTTTAAGGGCAGGCAAGTTACCTAAATCTTTGGAAGAGTTCAGAATAAGAATAAATATAATATTTGAATATAGTATCATGTACCAAAGACATTCAAATTCTTTTAAATCTCTCTATTGTGTACATAGAAAACAATGTGTTGTTTTATATAGGATTCTTGTGTTTTTTTATCGTCTCGCTCGCCCGTGAAAATGTGACGTATTTATGTACAGTCAGACAAAAACGTCTTCTATTTAACATATAATTATAGTTACCTAATTTGAATGTAAGTATAGGGAAAATTTATAGAGCGCTACGATTTGACCATACATAAAAAACTTTTTACAAAATAATAGACTTCCAAACAAAAAATACTACAAAGTAACCATGTGCCATGGCCCTAGTTGGTATCGGCACGTTTGTCAAGCTTAGGGATGCCTTTGTGTCGACTGATTGTGATCGTTGTTTGGCACTTTGCTTGGTGTGTTTAAGGTTTATACCTAAAACATACCAATCAAAGACACCTACCTCCATAAGTGTTGTCAAAATGGACAACACTTAGGGAGGTATGTGCAGTATGGTAGGTACATTAAGGTTTGTTCTCAGAAATAAGTGAAATCACAATATGTAGGTGATTGAGCTGCCACAGACAAGGCCCAGTAACTGGATCCCAAACTCCTTAGCTGTAGCAGCTAAAGCAATATAGCTAAATATTTGCAGACAGCAACTAACTGTAATCAATACAACTAATATTTAGTAGTTCTGTGCTCTTTCATTTGTAACTATTATCTAAACCACTTTAGAAATTTCCAACCAAAATTTAGCAGCAATTTAACTAATGTTTGGTAGTTCAGTACCATAGTGTATAGCAATTTGGTGCTAAAGACATTAATAATTTGTAAATAATGTTTTGGTATTTTTTCCTAAACAATTTAGTTACTATGAACTTGCATTGAGAATATTTTGTTTTCTAGCTCATTCTATTTCCAAACTAGTAACAGGTCAGTCGCGTTTAAGTACTTATATTAAAAGTGTCAAGAGAGTGATGTGTTCAGTGTTTTCCAAAGTAATTACAAGTAGGTACTAGTAGGGATATATTATAGTCTTGAAGTTCACACACGCCCGCCTATATAGTTATGTATCTGTCGCGGCATAAGTATTTTCCTGAGTGAGAACTGCAAAGCTTGTCATGGGTGATGAATCTGTCGAAGACCATCTCTCATTCTTGCGGTCTCTCACAATACAAGGAGTAGTTTAAAGGTAGGTAACAATTAAAATGTTCATGCACATAATAAAGTTAGATTTTTATCATAAACTTATTATCTCCTCATCTTGTCGTGGACTCTCTTCTCAGTAGTGAAACATAAAAAGTTTAAAATATGCTAAGATTTATCATTAGAATAAAATTTGTGTTCTGTTTTGTTTTAGAGGAAGGCATAACGTTGAATGCGGTGCTTGTGTTATCCAAAGAACACATCCATGCTCTCGTTTCTGCCATAGGAGATCGTGCTTTACTCGAAGCACATATTCAAGGGTTGAAAGATGGAATAAACAAAGCGCGGACCGCGGGTGGACAGCGCGCCGTAGCCTAAATTCGAGGCAACGCCAGGCAACAGCTGTGCTGGTGCGGTGCTTGTGTAGTGTGCCATGACCTTTATGGATATTTTGTGTGTTAATACTTAATAATAATATTGTCCTTTGTTACTCAAATAAATAAATGTTATTTAATCATAATATTGTCATTTGTACTCAAATAATTGAAATAATAAAAGATATAGATGTATGTTTTCTTTGATTTCAGTCTCTTCAACTAAAGCAACAATACATCTCGTGAGCAATCGCGTATCACTTTTTTCACAAGACGTATTGTTGTTTTAACTAAACAGATCGGCCGCGATTACGACCGAGCTATTTAGCTATTTTAGCTAAATAGCTCGGCCGTAATCACAGCACGGTCGTAATCAACAATTTAGGTACACATTACCAAACATATCTTACCAAATAGGTTGGTACCTATCACCAAACAGTTTAGCTAACGTTAACCAAACAGTTCAGCATTTGTTAACCAAACTGTTATGTTATATCTTACCCAACGCTTCAGCTATCTCATACCGAACAGTTCAGCAGTCATTAACCAAACTGTAATGTTATATCTTACTAAACAGTTTAGCTATATCATACCAAACAGTTCAGCAGTCATTAACCAAACTGTTATGTTATATCTTACTAAACAGTTTAGCTATATCATACCAAACAGTTCAGCATTTGTTAACCAAACTGTTATGTTATATCTTACCCAACGCTTTAGCTATCTCACCAAATAGTTCAGCAGTAGTTAACCAAACTGTTATGTTATACCTTACTAAACAGTTTAGCTATGTCATACCAAACAGTTCAGCAGTCGTTAACCAAACTGTTTTGTTATATCTTACCCAACTCTTTAGCTATCTCATACCGAACAGTTCAGCAGTCGTTAACCAAACTGTTATGTTATATCTTACTAAACAGTTTAGTAATGAGATCTAAATTAAGTAACTAAATTTGTTTTGTTACTGTACCCAAACGTTCGGCAGTCACCACAGCAACTAAATACTTTAGTAATTATCTAATGAAAATTCGGTAACTAGCAACCAAGTCGTTTTTTCAGTTATATTTAAAAAAAAACTTGTGAAAAACACAAAGTGAAAATAACTTAGCTTCAGAAGTCGGTGACGTCTGTGTGTTTGATTCAGTTTCTTTGCCACCGATTTCTGAAGCAAAAGTAGTTTTTCAATTTGTTGTGTTTTTGAAGTCGGTTTTATTTTTTCCAAAAATGTTTTTTATTTTTCCATTTTTAGTTGCAATAGCCTATACAAATATTAGCTTTACATTTATTTTAACACAACATAACATCACGCCTGTAATCATCGAAGGGTTGGGCTGAGGTGTACCCAATAGTACCTACACTCACATTTCGCCCTTGTAGAGGCGACTTGTGGAGGCGAGCGCGGGCGAAACTCCAGACTCCGTGGCTGCTACTGAGAAATTCCTGATGGAAAAACCCAATAACACTTTGCCCGACCTGGGAATCGAACCCAGGACCACATGCTCAGTAGTCGCCACCACTAGACCAACGAGGCAGTCATTTATTTCATATCTATACTAATATTATAAAGAGGAAAACTTTGTTTGTTTGGTTGTTTGTTTGGTTGTAATGAATAGGCTCAAAAACTACTGGACCGAATTAAAAAATTCTTTCACCATTTGAAAGCTACATTATCCACGAGTAACATAGGCTATATTTTATCCCCGTACTCCCACTGGAACGGGAACTACGCGGGTGAAACCGCGGGACGTCCGCTAGTTGTTAATAATCATGTCATGTTAATAGGCTTATCTACACATATAATAAAATCCCAAATAAAATGGCTCTTGTAAAAATCCTAACTGTCGAAATCTGTGTGTATTGTACACATCTGCGTACCCCCTCAGAGCATACAGGCGTGATGTTATGTCATGATGTTGTATAAACAATAAACATCCAAGCGATTGTAGCAATCACGACCGATTTGCTGTTCCATTGTACGTATATCTCCGAAGATCAGCATTAGATCTTCACCAAATTTAAACGGGTGATCCGCGAAGTAATTTTCTTCCAAACAAAAAAGAATCATCGAAATGGTTCACAATTGGCGAAGATATCGCTGAACATAACTACTGTAAAGGATCTCAGGCCGCACGGGTTGATTACAAGAGAAAACCACAGAAGATGAACTGATTTAAACACTGTATATTGATTTACTAGATTAATTACACTGATTTTACAACTGATTATACACTGATTCGAAATAGTTTTTATAAAGACACAGAAACACACAATTATCAATAAAAGTTTGCAATCACATAGAAAATACAGTTTATAGAGAGTACACAGTTAATATAGTTCAATACTTTTACCCAATTTGCACAGAATTTACGACGACTTTTACACTAGTAAGTTATAAGAAACACTGAGGACTGCTGACTGAAGACTGGCTATGCTCAAAAAAGTCGCCTATTTTATTCACATTTTTAATAGCTCAAGTAGTGGCTGACCTAATACTTGGTATTTATCTATTTTCCTATCGGTAGCGTGGAAGCCGGCATTTCCCGTCCCTCGACTCCCCTTTCCTCACCCCTGTGACCTACTTAACTTTGATTGGCTAGATATAAAATACTAAGGGGGCTCCTTTAGCCAATCAGCTGACCTGAGTTTATACATACTTAACTTCCTACAAATAGTTATTATATGTTATTGCTGTTTTACATAATGTTATTATCCTATTATTCTGAGATGACCTAGGTCATAGGGTATCTATTCAAGCTAGGTAATCTTAAAACTACGATGTTATTTAAACAAATTAAGTTTCAAATGGCTGTGCTTCTCAACAACTACACACAAAAAAAAATCAGACGAATTGTTAACCTCATCTTTTTGGAAGTCGGTTAAAAAGTTGAAACTTTGACCACCAATATTTCCGTAACTAGAAGAGTTCAGAACAAAAAAAGTATCGCATCGACAAGACGGCGAGAACAAGTGCCCTTCGGCTTCGTTTTTTGGACTTGGTACACCCATTAAATTATGTAGATACAGTTTCGAATTTAGCCTAATATGCCTTTCAAAATCGCAAGTTCATTTACTTAGCTTTCTTTACGTATGTTCCACCCACTATAAATATACGTATATTGCCAAAAACCTAAAAAAAAATAGTCAGCTGCGTGTAGCAGCTTACTATTTTTTTCCCACGACGGAACGGAGACGGTATATGCGTTTGGAGTGAGAGGTTGTTTGTTCGTTTGTGCAAATCCATGTTGCTGTTTTTCTCCAAAACGACTTGTCCGATTTTGATGTATTTTCAGTTATGGGTTCGGATTTGAAAGTTGCATGTTCTTAGATAAGTGTTACGGTGATAACTCACCAGGGGGCGCTGCAGCAAACATAGTTTGTGCAAATCGATGTTGCCATTTTTCTCCAAAACTACTAGTCCGATTTTGATGCAGTTTTCAGTTATGGGTTTGGGTTCCATTGGGGCATGTTCTTAAATAGATGTTACAGTGACAACTCACCAGATGTCTTCTCACGAGAGAACTCCTTAACAGTGAATACGAAGTGGATACGAAGATTTGAAGACGCGTTCATATTTGATAGATAACCATGATTTCTATCATGACCAGCAGGCCTATTACGTATCTTTCTGATATCCAGTGACTATCAAGCTTCGGTTGTACACCGAACTTTGATGACAACCAAGAATGTCATAATATTGTATTACGTATCGCACTGAGTGGATATCACTTTACGGTTAACATCCCGGGTACGGTGTAACGTCTTTCACGAAAGCCACTTCAAACTCAGTTGTCATCAATTTGTTTTCCACTATGCTTACATAAACGAAATAATTTAAGTATCGATACGAAAGCGTCTGCCAAAATGAGTTACGGTGACTATCAGTCACGATGACAACCAATGACGTCATATTTGATCGCGACTGGTCATGTATAATACGAAACTAACCTTTTGACAGTTAATTGATGGACACTGGGCCTAGTGTCCTACCATTTTGTGCTGTTCGAGCAACAGAGATACGTAATAGCCCTACTAATCCTACAGCCAGGATTTTCTTCTTACGAGGGAACTCCTCAACGGTTAATGGTGCGCACATGAAATTTTTTATACTAGTTCAATGATTACGACAAAACTAAAAATTTAATAATAAAACTATTAATTAAAAAACCTTTTTAAAAATAATCTTTCTATCTATCTATCTATCATGGGGGTTATAGGTTTCCGCACTTAGTCCTTGAGTGGACCATTGTGCGTGAGCCACGGTGGCCGATTACTCTAACCAGCCCACCTCCCTCCAGAAGCAGATTAAACTTCCCGGTCTCCTCAGGGCATCCGCAAGTGATATTGGTGTTCCCAGGATCTCCGCGCGAATTTTGGTAACACCTGTGCACTCAAGGAGCACATGCGCCACCGTTTCCTCCGCCTCCATACATGCTCTGCACAGGGGACTGTCAGTGATCCCTAGGGTGTGGAAGTGTTTATTCAGTGAACAGTGTCCGGTGATGGTCCCCGCCACCAGACGCAGGCTATCTCTGTCTGTCTGGTCAGCTTCGTATCCAGGGATGGCATAGCTTCCTTGGATTGCCTGCATCCTGGTGTCGAGTTCCACCATTTCTCCGCTTGTATTGGGGTGTGATCCTTTAACCAGCTTCTTAGCTGCTTGAAAGGAATCGGCACAATGGGTTCGGGTCCGTATAGGGTTTTGTGCTGGATCCTCTTCTGGCAAGTTCGTCAGCCGCGTTGTTTCCAAGTGCTCCACTGTGACCTTTAATCCATTGTAGCGTTACCGTGTTGTGGTTTAGTGCCTTGATTCGTTCTAGGGCCTTGTGGCATTCTAGTGTTAGTCTCGACGTGATCTGATTACTCTTTAGGGATTGAAGAACTGAGCCACTATCGGAGAGTATTCGAATATCTGTAACCTCCCTGGCCTCTATAGCGTGTGCCACTTGGATAATACCTACACACTCTGCTTGGTAAACAGAGTTGATTGCATTCCAAGTGGTTTGGATATCTTAATGTTTAGGTCGTCGGAGAACACCCCGACCCCTGTCCCATCGTCGGTTTTTGATCCGTCAGTGTAAATCCTTAGCTCTTTAGTACCTGAGTAGTCCCATAACTCCTCTGTGAGCTCTATGTTGTATTTTTTTTGGAAGAAGTGGGTCTTCAGGATTCTGTCGATGGGTGATGCCATCATCGGCTGTTGTTTGATTGCATCTTCTCTGATGCGTGTGTGTTTGATTCTGGAATCATTGCTTAGGGTGCCAGATACTTCGAGTCTGAAAGACGCTATGGCCGCCTCCTCTCTTACGACAAGGTGTAGGGGTGGTAGCCCCAGCATCACCTGTAAGGCAGCAGTGGGGGTAGTTCTCATGCTGCGCGTGTGTCGGATCATTTAGTTCCCTTCAAAATGGTGGAGCTTAATGGTGCTGATCCATGCGCCATGTTCGTGAACGGGCGCTGTCAGTTGTGACTGGTCATCTCTTAGTTGCCATGGCTTATTTGAATGTTTATTTTTTAATTGTATTTTTTGTTTTTACTATGGACACTTTTAACGTGCACATCTTGCTACATTGTTCTCACATAATATACCATCTTAACATGAATGATGTAACCAAGATTTTGTAACAACATTTTGATTTAAAAGAGTGTCCATGGAGTTTCTTGCCCGTTCTTTTCCATAGAGATCTACGCTAGGGAATGGGCAACTACAGTACTTTCACAGTTTTTATGTCTTGTGACTGGGACTGTAGCTACATTTAATTTTCATCTTTGTTTCGACTAGTGTTGCCCAAAATCGGTCTTGGTCTTGCAGTCTTGGTCTTGTTCTTGCATTATTGCAAGACCAAGACCAAGACCGACTTATTGTAGCAAGACCAAGACCAAGACTCAACCCTGCAAGACTTGAGCAAGAACAAGACTAAGCCTGCAAGACTCTTGCGTCTCGCAGTTACACATCAATATGAATTATTTTATTTCACAAATCAGCTGTTTTTTTTTAAAGTGCGATATATATAAATAATAGGTGCTTAAAAATTCCTACGAACAATTTTCCTTCGTCACAAGCCACAAGAAATTATATGTCTGATACATTTTAATGTAGTTATTAAAAATTTAATTCATGTTTTAGATGTTTGTGCTGGTAATTAAAAGTCTAGCTGACGACAAATTTTATTAGTTAGAAGTATCAAGTCCAGATGAAGATGAAAAGTATATGTGATAATTATTTTAACCGCTAGCTGTTTGTGAAGAGTTTAGGATAGCCAGTACATGTACAGAAAATCATTACTGGTACCTACATACAGTTAGTAATTACGCTTAGGTACTAAATTGCGTCATTTTTTGAATTATTGTCTAGTTAATTTTATTAATTTGGTGGTTCACTATGCCTAAATCAATTTAAGCTCAACATGTACCTATTCTGTTACGTTGTTCTAAGATCTAAACTAACGTGTTTATTATATAGCAAGAGCCTAATAGGTATTTGAAAGTAGTCTAGTCTAAGTAGTAGAGTCTCGCAAGACTTGCGAGACTCTTGCTGCAAGACCAAGACCAAGACTGAGAGCGCAATACTAAGACCAAGACCAGGTGTATTGACGCAAGACCAAGACCAAGACTGGCTGAGGTCTCGTCTTGGTCTTGCATTTGGGCAACACTAGTTTCGACAATTCAAAAGTGCCTGTAACTGGCCTACTTGAAATAAATGCTTTGATTTTGATTTTGCTGCCGGTGATTGCTACGCAGGCAATAATAAGCTTTTATAAAAATGCACTGAAAAGAAGAATATAAATCTTTTAGTAAATGAAAACGAAAAGCTTTCATAAAAGCTTGTCCCGACTTGGGGTTGGCTTCCAGTCTAATCGGATGCAGCTGAATACCAGTATTTTTACCCACGACGGAACGGAGACGGTATATTATGTGCGTTTGGGGTGAGAGGATGTTTGTTTGTGCAAATCCATATTGCCATTTATCTCCAAAACTACTAGTCCGATTTTGATGCTCTCTAGAAAGTTTAAAATATCAAGTAAAATTAAAAATTTTGAAAAAACTCACGACGGTTAAACAGTAATTGAAAAAGGATAAAAGAATTTCAAAATACCCAACTTAATAAAAAAAATGATTTTTATAATTTGTTTATATCTTGTCGAAGTTGTAAAAAAATTATAATTGAATGCTGTTACTTTGGATTCACTTTTGCAGCAGCTGACGCCGAGAGGTGCGGCAGCTGACTTTCATTTGGATGATCAGTGCATATTATAAAGGGTGTAATAAAAAAACCTCTTAAAAAAGCCGAAAGGCACTTGTTCTCCCCGTCATTGTGATCATTTTTTGTTCTACGCCATACTTGGGAACCTTCTAGATATGGAGATATTGTTCCTGTTTTTTGATAAGTTTTATTTAATACAAGTTTCTAATGTAAAAAAATTAAACACCCTCCACGACCCCCGTATTATTCAATCCATCCATCAGCACAATGTTTTAAGTGCGCTACATTGAGTTTTACCACAAAACATGATTTTTCACCCCAAAAAAAGTCGTTTCTCAGCAATAATTTTTGCTTAGTTTGATGTACAGAATGTTTTGAGGTTGTTTACACCCTGTGTAACTACTAGAATTATATTTCATTCGGTATAAAATTGCTCGCAAAAATTGCGCGCTGCCCTGCCTCCCTTAATATTTTAAGGGAAATATAAATATGACAAATAAAACTGGTGAACACTTTTTACAAAGTAGGTATTTTATTTACATAAACAAAAGGGTAACCACAAAAATTGTCTATATTATAAGTAGTTTTATATTTAACTTGTAAATATGCACATCGTAGATATTACACCAGTTCGAGATTTTACATAATCTATTGCATTTATTACATGACGTGTAGGTAGGACGGAAAATTTCTGCAAAGCTTACACTTGGTCCATGCGTGATACAATTCATGCACTGGATAGGTGCGTAATGCGTAGGTATGCAATCACTGACATCACAAAATGCAATCATTATACATAAGTAATCTTCATAACATTGAATCTTACTTGAGTACTGTTTATTTATTATACATAAGTACTGCAGTTGGGGATAACTAGAAAACTTGAAATACACATTTCAGGAACTGTGATTTTTCAACGAATTGGCAAAAATGCTTTGTGTTGATACAATTGATTCAAAAAAAGATTCTCAATAAAAATAATGAATATTGTTAAGCATTTGATGTGCTTATGCACTGAGTGCTTAGGTATAAAATATCTAAGTAGGTACCTACTTGCTGCAAAATTCCTACGGTTTTAAAAATGTCAAAATATTCACCGGTCTAATATAACTAAGTATAACACACATTTTTAGGCACATTGAAACCATTTATTCAAAAATAAATGATATTTATTTAACTATTTTATGCAAAAAACATTATCCTAGTTACTAAGCAACGGCGTGGGCAGTAACGTTGTCACAGATGACGTCGGTGTCACTGGACACAGTAACCAAATTACTCTCTATTTCCTTCAGAGTTTCTCGGGTTACGATGTGGTCTTTACAGAAGAGTATTATCCTTTTGCAAGCCTCTCGCAATATATCTTCGGGGACAGTTAATACAATCCTCATGAAGTTTGGATAGGCGAAACACTGAAAACAAAAGAAAAATGTGAATTTATAAACATAATAGAGACAGCTATGTAGGTATCATTTAAAAAAAAAATAGAAATGGGAGTACCGCAAGGGTCAATTTTGGGTCCATTCTTCAGTCTTATTGATATAATAGGTATAGACATTCTAACTAAACTGGGGAATTTAGACTTCGTCGAAAGTTCAAATTAGGTATAGTAAATTTCAGTAAAACTTATGTTGCGATTGAAAGTATACTTTTTGAAAAATTATGAGGTAGGCACTTATAGGTACTCGTAAATGTATGTTCTGTACATATTATGTACTTATATGTATGTTATGTACTGACCTGTCCAGGTAAACAAAACACTGACTGCTCTGAGACCATGCGCTCAACGAATTGTAATTCATTTTTGAATGTTGGAAACAGCGATAGTTTAATTTCAATCATCATGTACATTGCACCCTGTGGCATTATAGGACGCAAACCGGGAGCACATCGTAGTTCATCAAATGCCAGTTTTGCTTGGTTCTGAAAACAACAACAATTATTATCTTAATAATGTGATACCTAAAAATGTTAGGGGTACCATAAAAATTAAAAGTATCTAAGTATTCCCGTTTCAGCACCTATTTTTGGGCACCTGCAATGCATTGTGCACCGAAGGTTTTCCCATTTGAGCAGCAATCCATTTAATAGCTTGGTGCTCAATGGAGAACAATGTGCGGTAGCTTTAGCTTTTAAAACTATTATACGCCCCATCACTAAAAGCTACCGCACTTTAATATTTTTTATTGTTCTCCATTGAGCACCAAGCTATTAAAACAGTTGGTGCTCAAATGGGAATACCTTCGGTGCTCAATGCATTGGTGCCCAAAAAATAGGTGTCTAAACGGGAGTACTTCTAAAAATTTAATAGTAAAACATGAGTCATTAAAAGCAGCTCCAGTAAACTGAGCTTTTGAAGTCACTGTCTTGATTTTTCTTTTTTGAATGGCACATTTTAATGCATTTAAAAGCACGTTATGCCGTTGGTCCCGGCTGTCATTTGTAGATTTTTGACAGTCGTTAGAGGTAGTCAGTGGCCCAAAAAGTCTGACAACCAGTCTTACCAAGGGATATCGTATTAACCGGTACTAACTGGGTTGTGGAGGTCAGATAGGCAGTCGCTCCATATAAAATACTGGTATTCAGCTGTATCCGGTGAGACTGGAAGCCGAACCCAACATAGTTGTAAAAGGCTAGGCAGACGATGATTATAGTAAATTTTGATCAACTATTTTCCATATTTATTATATTATTAATGCATTGTGAACCTAATTTTAGTGCGATAAGAGCCAGTTTTCGAGGAAGTGTATCAAACAATATTATATAAGTAAACAAATCTTAACTGTTTTTCTGAGAAATTCTACATAATTATGAAAACAAAACAAGTATCGTTTCACTCACCTCTATAAATAGCACAACTTCATCGAAAAAGCTCTGTGGCGTACATGTCAATATCGCTGGCAATGCCCTCTGGATTAAGGTGTTTGGCCCTAAAATTTTAGTAGCAAGGTTTGACAAGCCCTGACGGACTTCTTTCCCTAATACACCATGTCTGTCGTGGATGATCACCCAGCCCATACGCCAGCCAGGCACTAAGAATCTCTTTGTGAGTCCACCACATGTTAGTATCGGGACATCTTTAGACAGAGCCGATAATGCTGTGTATTCGTAGTTGGAGAAAACAAAATGTTCGTATATTTCATCAGCAATGATAGGCACGTGGTTTCTCGATGCTATGTCAAGTATCTCGTACAAGTGCTCCTTGTCGTAAACCGAGCCACACGGATTCGACGGATTGATAACAACTAGCGCGGCAGTGTCGTCATCTATTTGGTTCTCTAGATCCTCCAAGTCTATCTTCCATTGTTGATCAGGCTGCAACAACACATCGTCATAGTTATGGTCTATCGTTTCACTAAATAACCTTTAATCAAGGATTTACGCAGTTATAAATAAAATAAAGCGTAAATGAGCAGTATGCAAATCGAATCCACAAGAAACTAGTTATGTTTCTAGAAACTCGTTTAACATCACCTCATATTAATACTTGTCTATCCCACTGCTATCTATGCCCCGAGATTTCGCACATTTCCTCACAGATTTATGTGGAAAGTTTACCCACGTACCTGTCGAATATTTTCCAAAAAGTTTACATTAAAAAAATCGGTTCTGGTAATTTGGGGTGGATTCGATAAATAATTTTAATTAAAGTAAACATACCAATAAATTGTAATATTTGATATTAATGCCTAATCCTTCAGCTACTGTCTTGTATATCATGAAGCCTGGCCGTGGAACGAGCACATTTTGTCCTGAGTCAGCGATCACTGTGATTGCAAGTTCAATGGCATGGGAGCAGCCGCTGCAGAGGATGACGTCTTCCGGTGATATGTCACCCTGGTGGGCACTGTACTCCGCTACGGCCACCCTCGCTTCAATGTGTCCTTTTGCAGGACCATAACTGCGACTGCTAAGCCATTCATTACTCTCCCGAACAGCTTGCAGCACTTGCTCGGGAGGGTTAAGATTTCCAAAAGTTGTCGGATCACCTAACGTGTAAAACAAATGAAGTATGGCTAGTTAAAAATATTGTGAAATCGAAATCCTGTTGACCTTGGTATATAAATAAACAGTTTGCTAACCCATTTCTGCTAGCTTATTTTCGCAACTTTTAGCTGCGCTGCATTCGTTAATATGTGTACCTTCCACAATTATTTACTTTACCTACAGTTATTACCGTAGTAGCAGTGTCTGCTTGTCTAAGCAGCTAAGAATTTTTGACTATATTGTGCCTAGCCTTACCTACCTTATTTAGCCCAACCAGCCAAGGCAGCAAATATTTAGAATTTCATAAAACAACAGTTTGTCGTCAAAATTTTTGGGCATAGCACATTCACACAAGTTGTTTTTTATATGAACTGCCACCACATTTTATGAAAAACCAACAGGTATTTCGTCATGAATTTTGCGTCGTTTTTTATTTTTAGTATGTAAGTATCTATTTTTGCTTCTCCGTAATTAACATGTTACAATATCGATGTTTTTCATGATATCATAGCCAATTCAATATACTTAGTTATCACACAAATTGAAGGTTTGAATTAACAATGTGCCAAAAAACTTACCGACTGAAAGCGCTATGAGGGGCTTGTCTGGATTCGGTTCCACCTGAAGGTTCTCGACGATATCACGTATTAGGTTATGGGTATTGCGAGCCAACGTCGATGCACGCACCTCCCATGTGTTGCTTCCTCGAGACCGTCGCGACATCGGCACAAAACTTGCGGATTATTAAAAGCTGCGGCGTCACTTAAACTTGAATTAAGAATATTGCTCGCATTTCGATACAACTCAGTTTTGTATCGGAACAGTGGCGTTTGACAAGCACAGGCTCTCGAGTCGTGAAACTGGTTTGAAAATGTAGATGTGATGACGGCAATAGAATCAGGTTGTTTATATATTCTACAAGCCACATATTTGCCCCTACAGATAGCTTTAGTAATTAATATACTCACTCTACGGGATACTACAGAGAAAAATATATCAAATAATATGCTTATTCTATGCGCTTGCTCCGTAATTACAATCCCCAAAGCTAGTGTAAATCACTAGGAGAAATAAAACTACAATTCACGCATATAAATTGTACAATTATTAAAGGAAAAAATCCTTTCTCTTTGATAGAGTTTTAGACGGACCTTTTTCTAATGTGTGAAGGTTGAATGACGATTGTACCTATGTATATTGTAAAATGCAAATAAAAATGTATGCATGTAAATAATACAACTAAGTATTAGTTATAATCCCAAAGAAACAGTTTATAATATAGATACAGATAAATATCCCATGTCTTACCTTACTTACAACTAACTTGAACCAGATTAGTTTCCCTCGAGTGAGTAGTACCTATATTCCAGAACGTTATGGAAAGTTTTGTTATTTCAACATAGGTAACTACTTAACAAGCTTACCGCTTCTAAAGCGCACGATATCGTATCTGATTATTCATTAGGAACTTCTCTCGCATCAAAAATAACTTGTACCTACCTCAAAAACATTTACAGAAAGACGATGCATGAGTTACGATGTTACACTAATGTTTTAAATTGAATTGTTAATTATTTCTTATTTATCAATAAGGGTCCTTTAAGGATCCTTCACAATGTACGTAACCACAAATTGTCTTGTTCATTATTGATTCCTTTCTTCCAAAGACCTCCATGAGTCCAAGAGTTATTTATTTATTTATTTACTAAGGCTATTTAATGACGTAAGATTTTCTTTCGAGGGGGACTTTGATCATAGTTCTTAATTTCCTAAATTATGCCCAATGCATGCAGCAGCGCACCCAGTGATGGTCAATGGTCCCGATAATATGAAGATGATGAATTGTGTCAGGACTCAGGAATCAATATTTTATTCTAACTCAATTTCTTACTCAACTGGCTTGCTTGCTCCGTTTTTGGTCTCTGACGCTGGGAGCGGGGGGTCTAAAATGGCCGCTTTAGCAGAATCGTATTAGGAATCACGTTAAAAATTTAAAATTCATAAAATGGACTTTATAATTACATGCATAAAGTCCATTTTAAGAATTACATTTTTTTAACGTGATTCGTACTAAGATTCTGCGTAGATTCTGCTAAAGCGGCCATTTTAGACCCGCTGAGCGAGCATGGGATTGCTAATTGAGTTAAGCCATCTATCTCATTATTCAGTCAGCCCCGGACAGCTTCGATCTTCTTTTGACAATACATGATCCAGAAATAGGAGTTACTTTGTTGACTTAAATAATGTAGAGTTTCATTAACAAGATATGCCAGAGGATGCAAGAGCAAGCGTAGTGATTATGATTTTGCTTGATTTTAGACTCCTTATCTAAAACTCAGTTCGTTAGCGCATACCTGACTTTATAGCCACTGTCATGATTGTAGAGTGTTGTGTCATAACGTCGCTTCTACGTGAAATCAAGCCTGATTTTTCAAGTTTTTAGTTTTCTTAGTATTTTGTTTTGAAAAATGAGGTACCTACCTACATTTTCAATAAGTTGTCTTCAGAGCCATGAGAGCCATGATCTACCACAGTTCCATACAAATATAACAGATAGGTCTACAGGGACCGTTATAAAATATGTGTCATGTTGCTACGGTTGTCATGGCCCTACAATACGTAGGTATATGAAACTGGTCGTATAACCTTACGGTTTGTTAAGATTGTTACATTTTATCACAATTAACGTAATTAGTTTAAAATACGAGCTTGATAACAATACGAGTTCTCCATATCGAGCATCCTTGGATCCTTGCACACGAAATAAAGTAATGGATCTGAACGATTCGGAAAACTAAAAATAAACGTGTATTTTCTTGCGTTGTTCGTCAGTGCCCCGACTGTTTTCTCTTGTCCCGCAAAGGGCCTCAGAAGGAAGAAAAATTGTTGACGGGGAGCAATCGCGCTACCTTAAAAAATACCATCAAATAAGACAAATTAAAAAATTAAGATGTTTGTTCATATTACAATATGATAAAAATGAGTTATTAGAGTGCTATCTTTTCAAAATATCTCCTCGAAAACTGTTTCGTTCCTGCAATTTTGTTACTGCTGTTCTCGGCTCCTAACATCATCTGCCTAGCCTTTTCCCAACTTTGTTGGGGTCGGCGTCCAGTTTACCGGATGCAGCTGAATACCAGTATTTTACATGGAGCGACTGCCTATCTGACCTCCACAACCCAGTTAGTACCGGGTAATATGATACCCCTTTGGTAAGACTGGTTGTCAGACTTTTTGGGCCTCTGACTACCTAACGACTGTCAAAGATCTACAAATGACAGCCGGGACCAACGGTTTAACGTGCTTTCCGAAGGCACGGAGGAAACTCGGTATGTAATGGGTGCGGTCACCCATCCACAGGCCAACCTAGGCAAGCACGGCTTAACTTAACGATCGACCCGAGCGGCTGTTATTATTTAGCCACGAGCTCCTCTCCTCTCTCTGTTCTCGGCTCCTAACATGAATGTCAATTCCGCCTCGACTGCAATAACAAAATTTCCCCACTTGTATCAAAATGTACTATTTTAATCAATTCTGAATGAACACGGTATGTCTCAATAATACACTCCCGGACGCTTAAATTAAGCTTGATTTATGAGTCCGGGTTTTTAGGTGATAATTAAAGGTGGAAAATTTGAATTGGCTGGAACTTTGCATTGCCACAAAATGATCTATCTATCCCGTGGCGCGGTTGGGCACCAGCCCTCAGTCTTTCAGAATCAGAGGCTCGGTCTTGTACTATATATTCTGTGGCTCGGTGCTATAATTCTCGAGCTCGCTTCGCTCAATCTTATATCCTAATAGCACCCCTTCTCGGAAAGGTTAGGGTTTTCTTTTGAAAAGAAAGCTTCTAGTAAATTGGTGAATGGGGGTGTTCTATTAGGGTACACCCCTAACTGCCTAGATACGAAAAACGTACACATTCAATCCTATTAGGAATTTTATTTTATTGGAGGTTGGTAGGTTTTTTTGATGTTTAGAGAAGGAAATAAAATAAAGGTCTTCAACTCTTTAACAATTCACATTTTTTTTACTGCCGCAAGATTTAAAAAAAAATACATTACAAATTAAATAATGCCTGTGCAGGTTCCGCGATAACATAACATGCCTTCTGTTGCAACTTTATTAGATTATTTTATCTACGACATTACTTAGAATGGGAAACGTAAACAAGTAATTACGTAGCAGACTCAGGTATTGCAGTTCATACGCACTGAGGTAGGTACCTACGTAAGCGATGTTGTTGGTGTTGTGTTGTTACGGCATTCGACCAATACTACGTCGCACTTCGGAATGTAAACAGAGAAACGTAAACAATAACAAGGCATTTATAATGCGCCTATGCGGTAAACAAGTATAGACGATTACTTATTTATATATGAAAATAGGGGAAACGTGTACCTACAGGATGATCCCCTGCTCGTAGGTATAAACGATATTCAATTAAGGCCGTTCTAACCCTTTAGGCCCTTTTTCTAGCCCTTTTCTAATTTTAATTAGCAAATCTATTTGTGGTGGTTCAAACTTCGTTTAAAAACTGTTAGAATAAAGATCTAATCAGCTTGATCAGCTTGCACTACAAAGCGGTTGTTACGTCAGTCACTGCGGCCGAATAGTGCGAAATGAGTGGTTTTTGCGATTTACAAAAAATCTATTGATTGGGCTAAAAAAATAAAACACATAAGACCTGCTTTGTAGTTAGTTCAGTTAGTATGCAAAGTTTCATGATCTAATTTGAAGTACTTTTTGAATACCAGCGGTGTATTGTTCGATTTGGAGGTAACTTTTTTTTCTATCGAGAAAAGTTTATGGAATCGTGTTTTCGTCACACATAGTACTATTTATTTCAAAATTAATGCTGTAGTATTTTAGGCGTAACGGAGGATCATGCTAAGCCATTTGAGGGATATAGCCCTTAATTTAACTGTAGAAGTTAATGCTAGCAAACTTATCTGTCTATTAAACACATCAAAAGTGTCTAGGGATAGATATTTTACATTTAGTAGCATAATTACCATAGCCAAAATCCCTAAAAGGGAAATACTGATTATAACGGGCGATTTAAATGCGAAAATAGGAGAACATGCTGATCAGCTTAGCCAATGCTTAGGGAAATTTGGAGTGAGACTTATATAATTTGCCGCCGAGAAGAACCTGGTCAAACAGCTTCTTCCAACATAATTCAAGAAGACTGTATAGGTGGACTTCACCTGACGGCAACTATCGAAACCAAATCGACTATATTATGATTGGTTCGAGGTGGAATGCATTCATAAGAAATGTTCACACTCTTCCCGGAGCTGATTGTGGATCGGATCACCAACTTCTAATAGAAAAAGTTCAACTCAAACTCAGAGCTGCTAGGAAGATTGAGAAGCAAAAACCGACCAAGAGCGTGTCGGGCCACGCTCAGTGTAGGGTTCCATAGTTTCCCGTCCGTTACAATAAGTGTTCCCACTTATGAGTTTAAAGGTGGGTATCCATTATGTAAAAAATGCTTGCATATACGAATGTACTACAAACTTAGTCCAGAAATTATTTTGTACAGCTTTTTGGCTTTTTTGTACAAAAACTGTTGTTTCCATCAAGTTCAAAATGATTTTCCTAGAAAGTCCTTATAAAGTTCTACTTTTCAGATTTTTTTCATATTTTCTAAACTTATGGTTCAAAAGTTAGAGGGGGGGGGGGACACATTGTTTTTTACTTTTGGAGCGATTATTTCCGAAATTGTTGACATTATCAAAAAATGATTTTAGAAAACCCCTATTCATTTTTAAATACCTTTCCAACAATATATCACACGTTAGGGTTGAAATTAAAAAAAAAATCACTTCCCACTTTACATATAGGGAGGCTACCCTAATAAAACATTTTTTTCCAATTTTTATTTTACCACTTTGTCGGCGTGATTGATATACATATTGGTACCAAATTTCAGCTTTCTAGTGCTAACGGTCACAGAGATTAAGCGAGGACGGACAGACGGACGGACGGACAGACATGGCGAAACTATAAGGGTTCCTAGTTGACTACGGAACCCTAAAAAGGACCCAGCCTACGGATAAACCAAAATTTGTGGCTGCGATCATGCATAAATGGCATCAATGGACTAACTTAGACACTCAATCAGCATCCCCAGATCAACTGTGGGGTCAAGCTAAGGAGCTGCTCGAAAGATCTGTGATAGAGTCGAAGCCCTCTGCACCAGTTCGCAAGCGTCAACACTGGATGACTAGTGGAACTCTTGCCCTTGTGGAAGAAAGAAGGGGCATGAAAGCTCGAGGAGCAGATGTTAGGAGCTTGAATAAAATATCTGCTCGTATACAAGAAGCATGTAGGCGACATCGCAATAAGCATCTACAGAATTTGTGTGCAGAGGTTGAAGTTAACGCTGATAAGCATGAAACAGGTGATCTGCATCAAAAAATAAGATCTATCACCAAAACCCTTTTTTTCTAAAACATGAGCTATAGAAAATTCGCAGGGCGAGTTACACGGGGAGAGACTGAAATAGTTGCAATATCTGAGTCCTGGAAGGACTACTATCATTCACTATTCGAAGATCCTCAAGCACATAACTATCTCCCGACAGAGCCCAAAGACTAAGAGAAAGAGCCATATATATTGAAGGACGAAGTGCGAGCCGCTATCAGACAACTAAAAAGCGGACAAGCCACAGGAAGGGATTCCAGCATCAGGGGAGTATGGTATCGATATTTTTCATACCCTGTGTAACAAAGTTTGGGAAACATGAACTTGGCCCCGAGAATGGACTCATACTGTCTTTGTCCCTCTACATAAAAAGGGATCCACTAAAATATCAGTAACCACAGATTAATTGCCTTAATTTCGCACGCAAGTAAACTTCTACTGCATATTCTGAACGAAAGGAAGTCTTACTTGTCTAAAGAAATTGCTCCTGAACAAGCTGGCTTCGTGAAAGGGAAGGGTACTTGTCAGCAGATTTTAAATGTGCGCCAGATTATGGAAAAGGCCAGGGAGTTCAATAAGCCGACTTATATTTGCTTTGTGGATTACTCAAAGGCATTTGACTCAGTACGATGGCCAGTACTTTGGGAGACTCTTCTGACTATGGGAACACCCAAACATCTTGTTCACCTCCTTAGGAGACTTTATGAAGAGGGAACAGCTTCGGTGAGAACTGACGACGTGTTGTCGAATCACTTTCATCCAAGTGCCGGAGTCCGTCAGGGCTGCATCTTGTCGCGACTGCTGTTTAACACCTATACGGAACTCATTATGAGAATAACACTCGAGAATTGGTCGGACGGAATCACCATTGGAGGCCATAAAATTTGCAATTTGCGTTATGCAGACGACACCACCTTATTTGCCACTAGTATTGACAATCTGGAATCCCTGCTGAGTAAAATGGAACAAGTTGATCTAGCCTTGATTTTGGTATGAAGATAAACCGCAGCAAGACGAAAATCATGATTGTTGATCGAGCTAACAACAACTCGCCCGAAATAACTACAATTGCGAATTGTGACGTTATTCAGTCATACATCTACCTTGGGGCACTAATATCAAACAGCGGTGGATGCGTGGACGAGATCAAACGGCGCATGGCTATTACCAGGTCCTCCAAGGATCGGCTTGGAAAAATATGGAGAAGCAGAAACATCACAAAGGCCACTAAAGTGAGACTTATCAGGGCTTTAATGTTTCCCATATTTCTTTACGGTGCTGAGACATGGACTTTAAGAGAAAGCGAGAAAATGAAGACAGACGCCCTCGAAATGTGGTGCTGGAGTAGAATGCTTGGCATAACCTGGACACAGTTCCGAACCAACGTCTCAATCCTCCAGGAACTTCAAATCAAACAGCGTCTTTCTTCCATCGTCCAATGTCGTATCCTCGCTTTCTTTGGACATATCACACGTCAAGAAGACACATCTGTGGAGTGACTTGTAGTGCAGGGAATGGTTGAAGGCACAAGAGCGCGCGGCAGGTCACCAATGCGTTGGACCGACCAAGTCAAAACTGCACTCAATGGTCCACTCCACGAATGCACAAGAAAAGCCACAGTACGGGAGGAATAGCGACGGATTGTGAAGCTTGCCACCACCCCTAATGAGACGACCACGACCTCTCTGCCAAGAGTGTAACGACGAAGAAGAAGAAGATCATAATTTAAACTTAGGTTAGTTTATTAGCTTTAAAAATATTTAAACACGAATTTGTTCCTGGCACATTTATCTTCAGTATTCAAAATTTAAAATAAAAAAAAAACAGATGTAGCAAAATTCATTTCCTTTCATGACAATAGTAAATTACTGCAGAATCCAGTAAGTAAGCCTTCCTGGCCAAGTATGAGTTAACCGGACCGAACCGCAGGTGAGGTCCGGTTATATACGAGGCCAGGATGGCTTTCTTACTGGTTGAGGTTTGTATAATGCTTTTCTCAAAAATGAAAGAGGGTTTAACAACAAATTCGTTTAATTAATATTGAAGGTTCCATTCTTATTAGGGCAATTACTGATAGATATTTTGATCGATTTACCCGGGGCTTTTATATTTGTTTGTTGTACATCTTGATTAACGGACTCTTGGCTGGCACTGCTGGCAGTAAATGTAAATGATTGTTTTTGAAACTCCATGTTAATTTTAGAATGGAAAGTTTTAATCCAACATGATTTACTGAAATTACTAAATACAAACAAAAAATCCTACACTATACTTCTACACAGGCGCGGATACAGGATTTCCTTTAAGGGGCGGGCAATTTTTGGAAATTCATAAAAAAATTGATAAAATTTTGAAAATAAATGGGCGTTACTTTACAGAAATCCATGATATGCAAGATACAAGGGGGTCGCCAGCTTTTGGGCCGGAGGGGGGGGGAGCGTTGCGAGAAATTCTTATGACACCTTGCCTTGGATAGGTTAGAATGGTATGGAACGTTTATACACTTAGGAGTTACTTGACCAAATTTTAGATAAAGTGGAGTTACCTGGGCTGAGCCTCATAGACAAAGTTAAGACTCATGAAAAACTAGGCTTCACGAGCGTAGTAAGCTCGAAATTTATTACAACATTGCCTCAGATTTATGCCCTAATTGCATATATATATAAGGCCTCGGGGCAAGAGGCTCCTAATTATTTCAGGCTCTGTATATTGTATATATCGATCATGCAAAAATCCAATAGGAGTGCCACTGCCAATCCAGAGGTAGAAAAAAGGAGCCTTTTTGATAAATGTTTTTTCGCAGGGTTAAACAATATCTTAATGTAAGTGATTCCATTTTACGCTACAATTTATTACGTATATACCATTCTATAGCATCAGGCAGGAAAAGCTACTTATAACTTTTAAAAATCCTGAGCCTATAGAGGGGCAGCTGCCTCCTCCTGGCGACGCCCATGACAAGATTTACAACTAGAATATTTAGTTTCAATTCCGTCAAGCTAGTTCAAGCTTGGCTATATTTGGTCCGGTTCAGGGGGGGGCAATTGAACCCATTGCTTCTATAACATTACTAAGTGCAAAACGCAACGTGCATACTTTTTCTGCGTCGCGTTAAGTGTCACAGACTATAAAATGGCTGTTTAAGGCTCCAAAAATACATGTAGGTATCTCATAAAATGTCATACCAAAATGAGAGATAGATATATATTTGGAGCCTCCCTCCTATAACGATGTTATAATGGCTAAGCTTTAATCTATGTCTGGTACTATGTTTTTTTGAGAGAAAGAGGATGACCTACTGTCCAGTATAGTACATTTTGATACAAGTGGAGAAACGACGTTTTTCAATACACTTTTGAAAAAATAAAATAAAACAACGAAAAATATTTTTGTCACGAACTAAGAAACTATGATTTTTTTTTTTCGCGCTTTGCTTTTGCCAGGTTCAAGGAGAGGCAAAGGTATGAACTATGAAGCCGTTAAACAGCCTAATATAAAAAACTGATTTATTTTATATTTTTGAATTCAGAACACTAATAAATGTTAATTTGTGTATAAAAGTAACTATTAGTTTTTAATAATCATGTTTATCTATGATATTCTATTTATAAACACAATTTGAATATTCAAAAAATATTTATGCCGTAAAGACGCGTAGTGCTTTGCGCAAATAAAAAAAAAATCATTCACCTCAGACTTTATGCATATAACCAATTTGTACTAAGTATGGTATAGTTATCTGTAGCAATTTTCATTCCCGCACACGTGCGGGAAAATGGAAAAAACGCACGCGTGTGAAATACATTGCATGTTGTACCTAATCGTAGTGCGTTATGGACCAGTTTTCGAGGAAGTGTATTGAAATAGTACATTTTGCCGATAATTGCAATAACAAATGTCCACGAGTATCAAACGACGTTTTTCAATACACTTTTGAAGAAATAAAATAAAATAACGAATAATATTTTTGTCACGAACTATGAAACTATGATTTAAATTTTCTTTTTTTTTCGCGCTTTGGGCTCGCCAGGTTGAAAGAGAGGCAATGGTTTGAAGCCGTTAAACAGCCTAATATAAAAATAGATTTATTTTATATGTTTGAATTCAGAACACAAATAAATGTTAATTTGTGTATAAAAGTAACTATTCGTTTTTAATAATCATGTTTATCTATGATATTCTATTTATAAACACAATTTGAATATTCAAAAAATATTTGTGCCGTAAAGACGCGTAGTGCTTTGCAAAAATTAAAAAAAAAACATTCACCTCAGACTATAGGCATTGTACGAATTTGGACTAAGTATAGGTATAGTTATCTGTGGCAATTTTCATTCCCGCACGTGTGCGGTGGAAAAAATCGCACGCGTGTGAAATACATTGCATGTTGTACGTTACGGTATGCTGCCCGGTGACGGCGGCTAAAACCATAGTGGAGGGCCGAAGGCTACTGGTGGGCTGGGTCTCAGCGCAGGTGAAGCTGCTGGTGCCCAGACCTCTGAGGTGCTATCGCTGCCACAAGGAACACCACGTGTCAGTACAGTGCGCCTCGGAGGTTGACCGCAGCGGACTCTGTTTCCGCTGCAGTCAGCCCGGTCACGTGTCCGCAGCTTGCTGCGCCATGCCGCACTGCGGTGCATGTGCGGCGGCCGGTAAGCCGGCCGATCACCGGCTGGGAGCAAGGTCTGCGCTCCGCCCACCAAGGCCACCAGAGGCAAGGGAAGGCCCTCCACCGCCACCACCACCGTCACCACCACCGCAGCCGCAAATGCCGCCGCTGCCGCTGTCACCACCACAGAGGGGCCCTCACAGGGTGCCAGGGAGGAGGAAGCGGTAATGGAATGCCAATAACGGCCCCATTACGCTTCCTCCAATCGAACATCAACCACTGCGCCTGCGCTCAGGATCTGTTGCTCCAGAGCATGGCGCAGTGGTTGATTAACATCGCTGTGGTCGCTGAGCCGTATTTTGTCCTCCCCAGGGAAGACTGGGTGGCGGACCTTAGCGGCTCAGTGACCATAGTGTCGTCGGCCGCCGCCAGTACCCCGACCTTTGAAGGTTTCAGGAGGGGTCGGGGGTCCGTAGCAGCCCGGTTCGGGGAGATCGTAGTGGTGGGAGTCTACTTCTCCCCGAGCCGAACTCTCGCCGAGTTCCACAACTCTCTCGCAGAGTTGAGTGTTGTCGTCGGAAACCATTCCCTCCCCGGGCTTGTCCTCGGGGACTTCAACGCCAAGAACTTGGCTTGGGGTTCACGTTGCACAGACGTGCGGGGAAGGATGGTGGCGGACTGGGCTCTGGAGAAGGGCCTGGTCGTCGGGGGTTCTGTCCCCACGTGTGTGCGGATGCGGGGCGAGTCGGCGGTGGACATTTCGTTCGCTAACCCCGCTCTGTCACCATGTGTCGTTGACTGGCGTGTCATGGAGGGGGTGGAGACCTATTCCGACCACCGGTACATCTCGTTCGACGTCTCCACCCAGACCTCAAGCGCGCCGGTCCAACAGGCCCCGAGTGGTCCGCGTTGGGCGCTGAAGCAGCTGGACCGGGAGCTCCTCCTGGAAGCCTTGATCGTGCAGGCCAGGGTGACATCACCGAACAGACCTGCCGACATTAACAAAATGAGGCAGGGTGGTTCCAGGAGGCCATGTCCGACATGTGTGACGTGGCAATGCCCCGGCCAAGAAGCGCCCGGCGTCAGGTGTACTGGTGGTCGCGTGAGCTGACGTCTCTGCGCGAGGCGTGCGTGGCTGCGCGACACCTGTACGCCAGGCATCGCAAGCTCCGCATCCGCCCACCGGATGCGGCAGCCATTGAGGCGGAGCTTTATGAGGGGTACAGAGCGGTGAAGACCGCCCTCCGCGAAGCTGTCCTGCGGGCCAGGGATCAGGCCCGCGAGGAGTTGCTGGAGACTCTTGACAGAGATCCGTGGGGGCGCCCTTACAAGATGGTGCGGGATAAACTCCGCACCTGGGCCCCCCCCACTAACGCAGATTTCCGGCCTCAGCTCGTGGAGGACGTGATGAGCGCTCTGTTCCCTTCGCCGGGGGAACATGCTCCTCAAACCGCCTCGCCGAGCACCTTGCGGAGACGGGGCCGGATCTTGCGGAACACCAGTTCGTTTTTCGCAAGGGGCGCTCTACGGTGGACGCCATCATGCACGTGAGAGCCCTCACGACGGGGGATGCGGTGACGGGGGAGCCGTCATCTATCCCGGTCGCAGCGGAGACTGGAATTGGCGATAGATGTCGTGCGGTGTTCCACAGGGATCGGTTCTAGGGCCGTCCTTGTGGAACTTCGGGTACGACTGGGTGCTGCGCGCTGACCTCCCTAGCGGCGTCAGCGTGGTCTGCTATGCAGACGACACGCTGGTGCTGGCACAGGGGGGGTCGCGCAAGGCGGCGGCCGAAGTAATGACACGCGGGGTTGCGATAGTCGTTTAGAGGATCCGGCAGCTGGGTCTCGAGGTGGCATTGCACAAGTCCGAGGCCATATGCTTTCATGGACCTCGGAATGCGCCACCTCCGGGATCCTCACTGACGGTAGGAGGGGTATCCATCGGCGTCGAGTCGACGTTGAAGTACCTGGGTCTTGTCCTTGACAGCCGGTGGAACTTCGTAGAACATTTCCGACGTTTGGCCCCCAAACTGGAACGGACTGGGGCTGCCTTCAGGCGGCTCCTGCCAAATCTGGGGGGGTCAAACGCCTCCTGCCGGTGGCTCTACGCGGGAGTCGTGCGGTCAATGGCCCTTTACGGGGCCCCGGTGTGGGCGCGTTCATTGAGGCTACGAGCCGCCCACTACTTGAACGCGCCCCAAAAGGGGGTAGCCGTAAGGCTGGCCCGGGGCTACCGCACGATCTCCCGCGAGGCGGCGAGCCTCCTTGCTGGATTGCCGCCATGGGATCTGGAGGCGATAGTCCTCGCGCGCCTACATGAATGGCGCGCGGAGGCGCTACGCCGGGGGGAAACTCCGCTGCCGCGGCAAATTGTCGCGGACAGACTTCCGGCGGGATCTCATGGCGACATGGAGAGAGCGACTGTCGCAACCCCGTGCAGGGCACGCCACTATAGTGGCGATAAGTCCCCTATTTGAGGAGTGGCTTGAGCGACGCCACAGCGTCCTCACCTTCCGCCTGACGTAGGTCCTCACCGGACACGGTGTTTTCGGGAGGTTCTTGCACCAAATCGGGCGGGAGAAAACGCCCGGGTGTTTCCACTGCGAGGATCGACCGGAGGACACGGTGGAGCACACGGCGGAGGTGTGCCCCGCGTGGGCGGAGCACCACCGTGTCCTCGAAGCGGCGATTGGCGGCGGCGACCTTTCGCGTCCGGCTCTGGTGCAAGCCATGGTCCGGAGCGAGACGGAATCGGACGCCGTCACCTCCTTCTGCGAAGCAGTAATGCTAGAGAAGGAGGTGGCGGAACGGGAGAGGGAGAAAACCTCTTAGCGCCCCGGCCGCCTGGGGAGACGCCCCGGGCGTCAGGGGCCACCACGTGGCCCCCGGCCACCGTAAGGCGCGGGCCTGTGGACGGTGGGCTATGGACTAGCTCGCCGTCCGTCCGTCTCATGACGACAGGCCGTGTCGACGGCGCGTTCCGCGCGCCTCAAAGAGATTCAGCAAAAAGGAAGGGGTCTGCAAGGACCGATGCCTGCCGGGGTTGCGGGACTGTTCGAAAGAGATACCGTGGCCCCGGAACACAAAGGGCGATGAAGGAACATGGATGGGTTTTAGTCAGTAAAAGTCTGACACTCCCTGCTGCTCCGCCCAGAGCAGGAGGAGTCATTTGATGATTTCCATCAGAAAAAAAAAAGAAAAAAAAGTGTTCCGTACCTCCCGTCTGTCCATCTGTATGTCAATACCTACCCTTTATTTCGGGAACGCGTGTAGGTATCGAGTTGAAATAAAACCATAGGTATACCTACTCAGGTCTACAGTTCCTTGAAGCTGTGAAAAATCAAACTACTAAGTTAACGTAAAAAACCTAGAATTATGAAATTTGGCAAGAAGCAATGTCTTACAGCACATGTAAAGGAAAAAAAAGCCGTAAATACCTATGTACTACAACTTTGTATGGAAACCTTGGTGCGCGAGTCAAACTGGCACTTGGCCGGTTTTTTACTTTTGAAGTCAGTTTTATATTTTGCAAAAAAGATTTTTTTTTCCATTTTTAGTTGTAATAACCTATACAAATTTGTCCTGTGCATTCATTTAGGTAACATTTTTAGTGTTTCATAAGCTTCTTAAAAAGGTGCCACAGAACACCACTTTTAGCAAGTTACTTAATGACCAGAAAA
The DNA here is from genome assembly GCA_905147715.2 of Xestia xanthographa. Lineage (NCBI taxonomy): Eukaryota > Metazoa > Arthropoda > Insecta > Lepidoptera > Noctuidae > Xestia > Xestia xanthographa. Next base: position 11,276,030 of record LR990655.1, read on the forward strand.
CAACGGTTGTTCCTGACAAGGTAGTATTTTTAACCGACTTCAAAAAAGGAGGAGGTTCTCAATTCAACTGTATTTTTTTTTTTTTTTTATGTTTGTTACCTCCGAACTTGGTGAACCGATTTTGATGATTCTTTTTTCATTTGAAAGCTCGTGATTCCTGTGTGGTCCCAATTTAATTTGGTTCAGTTCTGATAAATGGCATCCATGAGAAAACCATAAAAGTCTTAAATTTGCATTAAGCATGTGCGCGACAAATGGACGAATAACCCAATACCTATCATGTCAAACGATTTCGATGATTCATTTTTGTTCTTTCTCTTTGTTTTTTTTTTTAAATTTATATGAAAGAGCATACTCCTGAAGTGGTCCCGTATTTGGTGATGATCTGATGCTGATCTTCGGAACTCTTCAATAATAGACGGCAAATCTGTCGTGATTGCTGCAATCGCTTGGATGTTTATTGTTTACACAACACCATAACATATTATCACGCCTGTATGCTCTGAGGGGTTACGCAGATGTGTACAGTACACCCGATTTTATTGGGGATAAGCCTATTACCATGAAATGTATTGTTACCAAAAAATAAATGCATAGCAAATATTTGTATAAGATATTACAACTAAATATAGAAAAATAAAAAAACGTTTTTGCAAAAAATAAAACTGACTTCAAAAACACTAAAACATAATAGTAGATTATTAACCAAGGGGATAAAGCAGTGTCTACTGTCGTGGGTGACGATTTAAATCGCGAGCGTAACAAAGGACTCGAGGTTTACTCCCGAGCGTAGCGAGGGTGTTAAAAACCTAAATCACGAGCGAAGCGAGGGATTTAAGACGAGTCTTGAGTGTAGCGAGGGATTTAAGTTCACCCAAGACTAAGACAGCTTTATCACCGAGAAAAATATTCTACTTTTCGTACCATTTGCGAAAAAAATAACACAATAATAATATGAGATAAGCATTTAAGTATTAAAAATAATGACAATTAAAAGTAAAAGTTAACATTCGAAACATTGGTCCAATTATTGATAGAGAGAGTTACATTTTTGTTTGGTATATTTATTGTTGATGAGTTGATTTGAGTATTTCTCTGTTCTTGCGTCTGAGGAACTTGCGTTTCATTGTAGATAGTATACCTACGTCGGAGATAGTGGTGGTGGTGCATCGTGAGTTACGGACGAAGATAAGATGATGGTTGTGGCTCTGATGGATTAAGTTTATTTGACTGCTTAATATGGTTTTATTCGCCATTGAGCTTTCGATATAACCCTCAGCTACTCTATCAGAGCTCCAACCACCGTGTCTTTTTATTGACGTAATATCCGCCCCTGAATCTGCCAAGAAAGTCGCCGAAGTTCTTCTAAAGCAGTGACCGGTGTAGAGTTCAACATCTTTAAGTTTTAAATATTTAGCAATTTCCTTTGGCATATTGCTAATTTTATTTTTGCCGATGGCTTATCGAGTAAATTTCCAATTCCGATAGTTTATAAAAAATCTATTGTTTTCCATGTTGATGGGACGTAATGCTTGGTATTTATGAATGATTTTAGTATATTGTCCTTGTACAATGAATGACCGATTTTTCTTAGTCTTAGTTTCCTTTACCTTAATCAGCAGTAACTCATTGGAATGATTTTCAACGTCCTCCACCTTTAAGTTTACAAGTTCACATCCGCGGCAAGCACCATTGTGTCCAAAAATTAAGGCCACCTATAACAAACGGGTAAATATATGGAATAATTACCATTACTAAGATACGAAATATTCATAGAATCATGTATACTTACTTTTGTGGCCAGAAAAATTTCGTCAGGAGCTTCATTAAGAAATTTTTCCACATTTTGAGTCGTAAAAATTTTAGACTTCTTTGCGCAATGCCCTTCTGATTTTCTTTTTAAAAAAGCCAGTAATTTCGTGAATCTATTTATTTCAATGCTGTTTTTGATGCTTATTGTAGCTTTCAGTTTTGAGAATATGCACCAAAGTGTATTCGGATTCTTTGTCTTGGATAAATAATCAAAATAGACAAGTAGTACTGATTCTGAAATTGATAGGCCTTTCGCACTTCTCCACGTTGAAAATTCTTCATAAGGTTTTAAATATATTTTCCTTGGATTTTGTTGGAAGCAAATTATTTATAATTGCAGCAGCATTTGCACTGATGGAATCCGCCAATTCACTGTCACTGTCGCTTTGATTTAACATCGTAACGTATTTTTAGAACATTAACTTATATTTAAATTACATTCTCCCCCTAGAGGATGAATGAAATTCAGTACAATTTTCTTTCCCTGTTTTTAACAGATTACAAATGACTATTGTTAGGTTCGCTTTTTGTGGCATAGAATGTCACTTTTTTGAGCAAGTGGTACGAAAAATAACTTTAGCTTTAGAAGTCGGTGGCAAATAAAACTGAGTCAAACAAACAAAAGTCACCGACTTCTAAAACTTAAGTTATTTTTTACGATTTTGTGTTTTTGAAGTCAGTTTTATTTTTGCAAAATAGTTTCCAACACTCAGTAACATGGAGGGCCACACATCTATACTAAGTAATACTAATCTATCTATACTAATGTTTTAAAGAGGAAAGTTTGAAATTTTTTGTTTGTTACGATTTAACTCTAAAACTACTGGACCAAACGGTGAAAAATTCTTTCACCGTTTGGAAGCTATACTATCCCCGGGTGACATAGGCTACGTTTTATTCCTGTATTCTCACGGGAACGGGAACTACGCGGGTGAAACCGCGTGACATCCGCTAGTTTTTTTAATATAATTTACCATTACTTTCGTGCAGCGGTTTATAGAAGACTCAAAATTTAAACTGTGTAATGCCAACAGTCTCGGAGTAAAATGGCTGTGGCATAGGGATAGACAAACAGAGGGACAAGATGAAAATAAGGAACTAAGTATACATTCTTAATTATTTGTGAATTTTTAATATGCATAATAATACCTAAATAATCATGCCCAAAAACAATATAACAATATTATGTTGTACTGCACTGTAAATAGTAATTTAAAAATATTTGAATTGGTACACTAAAGATATAAATCTACCAAAACGCTCATTATTTTCCGCAAACAAAATAATTCTTTTCAGACATCGATCAATCAATCGATTCTTTTCTGATTGTTCCAATGACATATGAAGACATCGCCTCTAGGGAAGGGATTCAATTCAAAAGCCCATTATCAACAAAAAAAGTGCCTTAACTTAAAGTGAATCCTTTCAATTAACAAGTAATCAACAGCCAATATACTTGCGTCTCTCATGCTCTTGACAGGAGCTTACATTTCCTTTCTTTGATATTAAAACCTTATAATTATCTTAAATTCGTAACGTAATTATTTAAGTGCAACGTAAGTAGGTAAAGTTAAGTAATATTCTTCAACATGTTTTGTTTGGACGCCACATGTGTTTTCTCGTCTTTGACGATGGAAACAACGTCGTGGTCAATTTTCTTCAATTGCTGCTTCAGTATGTGATCTTCGCAGAAGCTGGTGATTCTGAGACAGGCTTCTCGCAATATCTCTTCAGGCACGGTGAGCACGATCCGCATGAAGTTGGGGTAGTTGAAACACTGGAATGTCAACATAAAAATATTATAGGTAGGTACTAAGTTTGAGTATCCACCTACAGAAGTACAATAATCTTTTAGAACTCGGATGAAGTTAACAAAGGGTGATGTTAGTAGGTACCTAAACATTTGTGGAATATTTTTATCACATTTGTGCAATGTAGTTCCTATTGTGCTCACATGCCAGCCAAAAGATGGTGTGGCCGTCTTGTGCCAATTATGATACTTAAACCGTTGTAAACATAAATACAGGAGACTCATAAAGGCTCTTTAAAAAAATAAATAAATATCGCTGGAGATTACACACAGCGCCATCTAGTGCCACACTAAGCAACGAGGCTTGTGTTGTGGACACCAGATAGTTGATATACAACATAGATACTTTTTTGTTTGTAAATACATACTTATTATACATATAAACATCCATGACTAGGAATCAAATGTCCATGCTCATCACACAAACATTTGCTCCTACCAGGATTCGAACCCGGGACCCTAAGAACGTAAGGCAGCCTTACTACCGCTGCGCACATCGGGTCGTCTTTGAATTTTGCTATAGCAGCTTTTAACAGTAATAGAATGGAATAGAAAGTTTTTATTTCAGACCGGAGTCGATAAAACGACGACGACGACGTACCTTCCCAGGAATACAAAGAACTGATTGCTCATTACACATCTGAGAAATAAACTGAAGCTCGTTGTCGAATTTAGGGAACAGTGCGGTTTTGATCTCAATCATCATGTACATGGACCCTTGTGGCATGATCGGGCGCAGTCCAGGAGCTTTGACCAATTCAGTATAAGCTAGTTTCGCTTGACTCTGAAACAGATTATATATTTGGTTAATTACATTTTTTTCAATTTCATAAAGCAATCCTCCTATTTGACAAGGTGACCTAGGTGTTACTGCTAAATAATGCTTTTAGAATGAAGTGCAATTTAAGTAGTACCTATTGAATTCATGAGTTTGGTGTGCATCACAGTCTACGTGACTTCGTCTCTCTCCTTCAAGTCTGATTTTAATCAGGGTCGGCAGTCTCGACATTAGTAACTTGCGAGAAATGCATCTTGGATGTAGAGACTTGCGTTACTCGTAAGGTCGCAAGCATCGTTATTGCAATTTTTTTCGTTATTATTTATCGCGATCGCAAGTTTGCGACAGCGTCGTTATTAATGTCGAGACTGGCGGCCCAGAACCATCTTTAACCCCTAAAAGCGCTATCACTCATATATTTAAAACGCTTCATAATCTGATAGGAATAGTAAGACAAAATTCTGCTTCAAATCTCACCTCAATAAAACGAATCGTCTCGTCGAAGAAAGTTTGTGGAGTCTCTTTAAGAATTCTCGGTAAAGCCTTCTGCATCAGTGTGTTTGGTCCCAAAATTCTAGTCGACATACTTAGCAAGCCACTGCGGACCTCTTTTTCCAAAATATTCTGACGGTCGTGTATGATCACCCATCCAAGTCGCCAGCCAGGCACCAAAAATCTTTTCGTGACTCCGCTACAAGTCAAAACTGGGACATCCTCAGATAAAGACGATAATGCAGTGAATTCGTGATCGGAGAAAACAAAGTGTTCATAAATTTCGTCTGCAATTATCGGCACGCGATTTCTCGATGCCACATCGATTATGTCTTTCAGATGTTGCCTGGTATACACTGAGCCGCACGGGTTAGAAGGATTGTTAACGATGATCGCTGCTGTTTTTTCGTCTATTTGACTCTCGAGGCTTGCCAGATCCACTTGCCAGTTCTTGTCAGGCTGAAAATCAGATACATTCATGTGAATTTGCAAACTCGTCAAAATCTTATTGTAAATCCCTTGAAATATCTTAAAACTCGATAAGAGATATTGAGAAAGAATAAGCAAGAAAACGACCAAGTACCGTATTGTATAGTCTGTGGTACCCTGGTGAATTAGTTTTATACCATCAAAACGGTTATTTAATAATGATGAACAATAAAACTCACCAATAAGTCATAAAATTTTATAACGATCCCCAGTCCTTCTCCAAGTGTTTTGTGAATCAAGTACCCAGGTCGGGGGATCAGTACATTCTGTCCAGCGTCGGCGATGACGCTTAGGGCCAGGTCAATGGCGTGGGAGCACCCGCTGCAGAGGATGACGTCGTCAGCCGTCACGGAGCCCTGGTGAGCGCTGTACTCCGCCACCGCCTGCCTTGCGTCCCGGTGGCCGATCGTAGGGCCATAGTTTCGACTTTCGTTTAGTTTAGCAGTGTCACATATGGCGTCTATGATGTTTTCTGAAGGTTGGAGATTTCCAAAAGCTGTAGGGTCGCCTGAAATTGATAGAAGTTTCATGTAATTAACATGTGCTGCTTTATTATATAACAAGCCGTGTGCCCATTAGAAATTCCCAGCAGCACAAATGACGACTTTGCAAAAGAACTTTTGATCAATCAAAATCCCTTCCTCAATAAACTTTTCAACCAAGACCAGTTTTTAATTTCTGATATTGACATTTCCTTATCGAATTCGTTCGCGATTTGCAAATATTATGTAGATAGAAGTAAAATATGTTGGTATGCGCATTTAAATTTTTATAAAAAAGAAAACAATTATGCTACAAAAACTACTCGCATTAAAGGCTCGTACTGGTTTAAAGACTATCGAGTGATCGTACATCATTTTCATGGTGTATTAATTTGTAGTTTGTTTGTGGAGCTCGGTCATCATCATTCTCAATAATTCATTAATGATCCTAGTTAAAAACCTTTATACTGTTGGTCGTTGACATAATTTAACTGTTAATAAACAAGGTTTTGCAAAAACACGTTAGTCGTGTTTTAAAAATAAGGCGGATAGAATATTAATAAATAACATTGGAATTATTCAAACGTTAATAAAAAAATGGTAATATTTATCAGAGATGCGAAAAATAAGACTTTTTCTCTAACTCCTCTGTTCAGGCAATTTTTTTTTTATCCCTCTATAATCATGACATTCATGCTTAATTCGCTCTACAGCTCTGCTAAGCTCAATCTTCTTAAAAGTGTTTGCCAGATTTGAAAAAACTTTCAAATATTATTTTTCAATACACTTCCTCGAAAACTGGTCCTTAACGCACTACGGTTAGGTACAACATGCAATGTATTTCACACGCGTGCGTTTTTTTCCACTTTCCTGCACGTGTGCGGGAATGAAAATTGCCACAGATAACTATTGCTATACTTAGTCCAAATTGGTTCAATGCCTATAGTCTGAGGTGAATGTTTTTTTTTTTAATTTTTCAAAGCACTACGTCTTTACGGCACAAATATTTTTTGAATATTCAAATTGTGTTTTAAATAGAATATCATAGATAAACGTGATTATTTAAAACTAATAGTTACTTTTATACACAAATTAACATTTATTTGTGTTCTGAATTCAAAAATATAAAATAAATCTATTTTTTATATTAGGCTGTTTAACGGCTTCATACCATCAACCTGGCGAAACCAAAGCGCGAAAAAAAAAAGTAAATTAAAATCATAGTTTCATAGTTTAGTGTTTTGTTATTTTATTTCTTCAAAAGTGTATTGAAAAACGTCGTTTGATACACGTGGACATTTGTTATTGTAATTGTTGGCTCAAAAACACCCTCGCCTACGGCTCGGGTGTTATAATTCCGCCTCGAATACAATAACAAACTTTCTCCACTTGTATCAAAATGTACTAGTGTAAGGGGTGGAGCAGGTAGGGCTCGCCACAATAGTGGCGATAAGTCCCCTCTTTGAGGAGTGGCTTGAGAGACGCCACGGCGTCTTCACCTTCCGCCTGACGCAGGTCCTCACCGGACACGGTGTTTTCGGGAGGTTCCTGCACCGAATCGGGCGGGAGGAAACGCCCGGGTGTTTCCACTGCGAGGATCGACCGGAGGACACGGTGGTGCACACAGTGGAGGTGTGCCCCGCGTGGGCGGAGCACCACCGTGTCCTCGTAGCGGCGTTTGGCGGCGGCGACCTCTCGCGTCCGGCCCTGGTGCAAGCCATGGTCCGGAGCGAGACGGAATGGGACGCCGTCACCTCCTTCTGCGAAGCAGTAATGCTAGAGAAGGAGGTGGCGGAACGGGAGAGGGAGAGAACCTCTCAGCGTCCCGGCCACCGCGGGAGACGCCCCGGGCGTCGGGGGCCACCACGTGGCCCCCGGCCACCGTAGGCGCGGGCCTGTGGACGGTGGGCTATGGGCTAGCTCACCGGCCGTCCGTCTCATGACGACAGGCCGTGTCGACGGCGCGTTCGTGTTCCACGCGCGCCTCAAAGAGAGTCAGCAAAAAGGAAGGGGTCCATAAGGACCGATGCCTGCCGGGGTTGCGGGGCTGTTCGAAAGAGATACCGTGGCTCCGGAAAACAAAGGGCGATGAAGGAACATGAATCGGTTTTAGTCAGTAAAAGTCTGGCACTTCCTCCTGCTCCGCCCAGAGCGGGAGTCATTTGATGATTTCCCATCCGAAAAAAAAAAAAAAGGGGTGGCCTGCACGGATGGCGCGCGGAGGCCGGAAGGAAACTCCGCTGCCGCGGCAAATTGTGTCTCAGCGGATAGACTTCCGGCGTGATCTCGTGTGGAGACATGGAGAGAGCGACTGTTGCAACCCCGTGCAGGGCACGTCACTATAGTGGCGATAAGTCCCCTCTTTGAGGAGTGGCTTGAGTGGCGCCACAGCGTCCTCACCTTTCACCTGAAGCAGGTTCTCGCCGGACACGGATGTTTCGGGAGGTTCCTGCACCGAATCGAGCGGGAGGAAACGCCCGGGTGTTACCACTGTGAGGGTCGACCGGAGGACACGGTGGAGGTCTGCCTCGCGTGGGCAGAGCACCGCCGTGTCCTCTTAGCGGCGATCGGCAGCGGCGACCTCTCGCGTCCTGGCCTAGTTCAATCCATGGTCCGGAGCGAGACGGAATGGAAAGCCGTCACCTCATACTACGAAGCAGTCATGCTAGCGAAGGAGGTGGCGGAACGTGACAGGGAGAGAACCTCACGTCCCAGCCGCCCTGCCAGGGCTGCGGGACTGTTCGAAAGAGATACCGTGGCCCCGGAACACTGGTCAGTTTCCCTCACTCGTCAGTTCAATTAATTCGACAGTTCAACACTGACCCCACTGACAATAATTTTATTTTATTTTATTCTATTCTATTCTATTCTATTCTAGAGTGAAGTTTTTCGTTTGACAGACAGACAACAGGAACGCAAGGTGTGAGTCGGTATGGTATTCGGTTCATAGCTGGTTCTACTGTCACGATTTTATTTGGTCTGTCATGGACCTTTTGGTTAGCCGTGTGGTATCCGGCAGAGTAGAATAGAACCAACCCATTACACTCACGGGTGTCGTATAAGGCGACTAATGTCTGAGGCAGAAGACCTTGCACCTCCGTAGACCAGAGAATGGGCAGCAGCGTTTTCTGTTAGTCTTTCATAACTGGGATCTCCAATCCGCCTGCCAAGCGTGGAGATTACGGCAAATTCCTTCCATCATGGGAGAGGCTTATGTCCAGCAGTGGACGATAAGGGCTGTTGTTGTTGTTGCTGTTGGACCTTTTGGTAATTTTCTACGCAGAATTTTATACGTATGTACCTAAGTATATATGCAGGACTTTTTTTTTAATTGGTCCTGTTTTCTGCTTTTCAGTTTTGGTCCTGCAGTTTTTAGTTTTTTTTTTTAATAACTTTTTTTATTAATTCAGTCTTCTAAGCAGGCATGTACTTACACAACGGTATTGTAGGGAGGTTCATCATATGGCACCCCATATGGTTTGATACGAAAGTGGTGTATCTAATAAACATGACCTAAGTCTAAATGTCACAATTTGCGTCGAATAGAAGATTGAAAACAACAAAAGGTCACCAAAACTATTTTTAAAATAAAATAAAAACTCGTTCCGCACGTGACACGGGCACACGACCAAGAATACCTACTCTCCTCCGGTGTAAAAATAAATCAAGCTAAGAGAGAACGCTTACACACTATTTTCACAAGTGGCTGAAGCCGCGGATAGAAACACTTAGTCCAAAAAAATGAACGAATGCGCTTTTGCAGTCAGTTATTTAATTAATAGTCACTATGCCTAAGTTGGTATTGGTACCTATTCAGCAAACTAAGTTTAAAATGAAATGAACCCTTAAATTAATCATCTCGTCAGGACTACATTGAGGTCAAGAGTAGGCCCATTCAATATTTAAAAAAAAAATGTAACTGCACGCCTACCTAATCGTAGGTATCTATCCACTAAGACTTGTATTGGTGTCTATTATTTGACTTTAGTCTGATCCAATGATAATTATGTATAACATTATAATTTTAGGTATATAATTCCCAAATATTTACAAAACCTGATACCTGATTCTTAGAGTTTTGTTCGCGTTTAAAAATAGTTCACACTGGTCGCGTGATCGTCACCGACCAATAATACCTAATCGAGATATTTAAAATTATGTCAATTAGTAATTTCACGCCAATACTAAATTATGCGAAAATATATCGAAAATATATAAATAATCTCGAATGCAACGATTATCTGCGAGACCATTGCAAATTCGATCCACCCACAACCATCAATCTAAGTATGTCCAACATCCATGCAATACAATGCAACACCTCTGTGTTCGAGTTAGACAGGAAAAATAATCCTATTGCATACTCTTATCGGCCACTTAGCTCCTATAAGTGTAGGTAGATACCAGGTAAACAGGTACCTGGTACCTATTCTTCTATATGTAGTAATTTTCAGTACCAACGACAGATATCTCGTCAATAGGTACCGTAGGGAATTTCCAGCCAGCAGTTGCAAAACTGTTTTCTAGGTAGGAACTCTGTTACTTCTACTAATACCTAATTGCACTGACGACACCGTTGACATAGTTACATCATAATGTCTCTCTGTGCATTGTTTTAAGGAGTCCGCGCGACACTGGTCAGTTTCCCTCACTCGTCAGTTTATTTAATTCGTCAGTTGTTGATTCGTCACTTTCGCTGATTGGACAGTTGTGTATCTTGAACTAAGTATATTACTAAAGTGTTTAGTTATATAGTTTTCAAAGCGCATGTATACCTATATATATATGTAGTGACTTCTTATATTAGAAGTACGAACACTGCTCTATTAATATTCAAAATAAACTTATTTTAATTAATTTTAAGTAAGTACGTGGACATTAGAGAGATAGGGCCGTATAACAATGATTCTCCAATGTAAACTCTACTGGAGGCTCGATTTAACGAATCAAATGGCTTCCAAAAGCAAAGCGAGATTCGTGCATTAGTATAGTTCAATCAAAAGCTGTACGTCCCTAGTATGTTTTACGTTAATAAAGACTTAGGCCCTTCGCACACGGGTCGTAAGCGTATCGTTACGACGCTACGCGTACGAGACCTTGCACAAACGAATCGTCGCGTAGACGTATCGTTTTAGACATCAGTTAGAATCACCAGACGTTTTGGATGTTGAGGATCTTACTTCCTCTTCAGACAAAGGGGACTTTATAATGTTTGATTTTGTTAGAAGTAGAAAGCGACGTGCTTATTGAATCCACCTATACATTAGAAATAACTACAGGAAGAGATTGTTTGTTGCTGCAAGCTGCCCAAGCTTTGTCTGTAACATCTTTTCTTGAATATTCGCTTAATGAATGATTATATAGACAAGGGTAGTCTAACAACCAGTTTGACGAATTCAATTTTTTTTCAGTCATATTGTAAGTTTAAAAGTCATAAGAAATTGAAATTCAGTTAAATTCGGTGTTTTTTAAAGAAAATAATGAAAAGTTAACTTTTTACGCTTGTGTTTGTATTTACGATAGTCGTAGCGTAGCGTACTGCGCTACGACTATCGTAAATTCGTAATGACAATAAACACCTACGATTCGCTGCAACACCGCTTCGTATGCGGACTTGATTGAACATGTTCATGCTCGTATTGCTCTCTTCTTACGCGCGGATTACGATACGCTTACGCTACGACGCCGTGTGCGAAGGGCCTTACTATCTGTATTTAACCTGCCCTCCACGCTCACCGTCATGCTATTATTTTGTGCCTAAGACAAATCAAATTAGTCTTCGCAGAAGAATTAACATAAGAATGATAAAATCCCTCAACACGCCAACTGACGCCAACAACGATAATAACGTGACGTGATTCAGAATTAGATTAGTGTTGCATTTTAAATAATCAATGCTAAGTGCTGTAAATTGCTCCTCAATTATCTAAAAATGTAAAGGCAACCCTGACCGCAGGTCTATAAGCTGAATAATAAAATAATGGTTACGTTAAATAGGATTCGCTTCGATCGATGTCATTATACCTATATCTAAGTAATACGAAAATACAACGAGTTCCCAGATCTATAAAAAGCTTTTAACACTGTTTGAATTCATGACAGGCTTGTTGATTGAAAATACTTACCTAAATTGGCGGCATTTCCCAATAATATGTTACTTGTTTAAAAAAATAATTACCTCACAAACTCGGTGGAAAATTTACTTCGTTATTGAATAAATTTACCGTTAGACTTTGGCGTTCTTCTTGGTCCTCCACTTTTTTAAATCTTCATTTACTTAAATTATTTAATTTATTTAAATCTATTTAGGAACTTTGTACGTGAAAAGGACCTAGGTACATAATATTGTAAACGGCTGGATTGAAAAGATTATGTGAATTATAATTAGCCAGAAAGTCTCAGAGGGATTAGGCCGGACAAAGACATGCCTGTCGCGTATCAGATGTGAAATTGACTTAAGAGCGACGGAGTGGGTCAGATTAGACGCCAGACGACATAACGGGACACCAAGACAAAGATGGCGGGATGAGCTTGACTCTTACGCAAAGGATCGGTGGGCACGAGCAAAATACAGAATCAGGTGGAAACGTGACCAGTCAAATGCCTCCTCCCTTGCCATATAGTGGGAAAGTACATGCTAGTTAGTTGTAATCAGCTTACTTTAAATTCATTAACAAACTTTCAGAGCCCTATCCTTATGATAATGATCTACCAACCAACTTTTACTGTGGAAACTGAAATTATCGCAATATTATTTTACCAATACTTATAAAGATTACCTATGACCCAATCTAAATGAACGAAATTGTTCACTTCTTTCGCTATTTTAGAGTAATACGTTAAAATTATCATCCCTTGGAAAGACAAAGAGAAATGCCCATTTGATGAAGAGGTTTTGACTAAGTGACGCCCATGAAAGAAACCAACTATAGATCTTAGGGATCACAGATGAAGAAACAATAGTACATTTTGATACAAGTGGAGAAAGTTTGTTATTGCATTCGAGGCGGAATTATAACACCCGAGCCGTAGCGAGGGTGTTTTTGTGCCGAGAATTGCAATAACAAATGTCCACGTGTATCAAACGACGTTTATCAATACACTTTTGAAGAAATAAAATAAAATAACGAAAAATATTTTTGTCACGAAATAAGAAACTGTGATGTAAATTTTCTACTTTTTTTTTCGCGCTTTGGTTTCGCCAGGTTGAAGGAGAGGCAAAGGTATGAAGCCGTTAAACAGCCTAATATCAAAAATAGATTTATTTCATATTTTTGAATTCAGAACATAAATAAATGTTAATTTGTGTATAAAAGTAAGTATTAGTTTTTAATAATCATGTTTATCTATGATATTCTATTTATAAACACAATTTGAATATTCAAAAAATATTTATGCCGTAAAGACGCGTAGTGTTTTGCCGAAATTAAAAAAGAAACATTCACCTCAGACTATAGGCATTGAACCAATTTGGACTAAGTATAGGTAGGTATAGTTAGTTATCTGTGGCAATTTTCATTCCCGCACACGTGCGGGAAAGTGGAAAAAATCGCACGGGTGTGAAATACATTGCATGTTGTACCTAATCGTAGTGCGTTATGGACCAGTTTTCGAGGAAGTGTATTGAAAACACTATTTTGTACATAGAACTCGGCTGGTATTTTTTTTTTTTTCTTTAGCATTTACAACGACCGGAAGTGTTAGATGGAGCAATAAACGATTGAGTTTCTTGATTAATTCGACTTTTAATTCCGGAGGTTTCATTGCAAATAAGTAATAGCAATATTTTGATTATAGAAACGACAAAATGACAGATAATGACAGGTTTCTTTTGTTCATCCGTCATTACCCGACTGCGCCAGAAGGAGGGTTATGTTTTTCGAGAGTATGTATGTATGTAACTATGTATGTATAATTGTTTGGCACGCTCTGTGGCCTGAACGGCTCGATGGATTTTAGCTTGAGCGGTGTCGCGGTCGTTAGATTGGTTAGTTAAAAAATGGGTATTTTTTCGTACTTTGTACACATTGGTGGGCCAAACGTGGCCAAGAATGGGCATTTCCCTTTATGTTTTTAAAGGTATTCCTTGCTCTATAATTTAGAAGTGCTGTTTTGTCATCTGTTTATGTACTCTATTTATTTGATTTTAATGAGTACTTAGAGGGTACAAAATAATCCAGGATCGTTGTGTGAATGTGATCCATTTACTTGATTACGATTAACAGTTATTACAATAATACTATAAACACTATGTAAGAAATACGAGCAAGCAACCAGTTTGCATATTATTTTGATTCACCAAAATTAACGTGTAAAAAATTGCCGCTAAACATATACATTACAGTTGCAAATAACCCTCCTTTTGGGCTTCGCCGCAGTCGGGTAAAAAAAGAGCTGTTAGACGTATCCGACTTCAACGTGAAACAGAACTCTTTTACTAGTGGCTACAAAATACGTGTAAGAAAAAAGTTTCACTCACCGACTGAAAGTGGGATGTATGATTTATTTGGATTCGGCTGTATTTGAAGAGTTTCAATGATGTCTCGTATAGGATTAAATGTATTGCGGGCTAATGAAGAAGCACGCACGTCCCATTCCTTACGGCCCCGTAACCGACACGTCATCTTTATAAAAGATCGAGACTATAATGATGATCATTTTTCTGTACACCTCACTTAAGTACGGCGGCTCGCTAAACTAGAAATGCAAATAAGTCGATATTAAAGAAACAATTTTGAGCACTATTCATTTATGAAAACACATTTAATTTTAGGGTTCAGTTTAGAATAATAACTATACATTGCTTAATTATTAGGTAGGTATATACTAGCTTATGCCCGCGTGGAGTTCGTGAATTGCCACTTACCACACCAAAGAGAAAGACTAATATAGGTAAATGCGAAAGTTTGTATGGATGGATAGATGTTTATTACTCTTCTAAGGCCACATGAACGTGATTGTTTGATATGGTTCGGCAATCACGGAAAATTTTTGAATATCAGCGGTTTATTTTTCGATTTGGAGGTAACTTTGGAATTTTTTTCTATCGAGAAAAGTTTATGGAATCGTGTTTTTGCCAAACAATCCTCAACTTTACCATATATTTATTTCAAAATTAATGCTGCAGTATTTTAGACGTAACGGAGGATCATGCTAAGCCATTTAAGGGAGTAAAAGTCCCTAAGTAGGTAACGTTCTTCAATCTCAGCTTTAAGTGATTATTAGGTAGGTATATTATTGAGGTAAAGTTTGTATCATTTAGGAGTTAACCTCCATCACCATTCATCCGATTTCAAAAATTCTTTCACTCACGCCAATGAAGTCGCAGTAGATGCTTGTTTATATTCTATAATAGGTATAATTATATCTTCTTAATATTATTACCTGCACTATAATCATGCTCGCGAACGCAGCATCCTGTTAGTTTTTACCTTTATTATCATTATGTTTAGGTTTTAGACCAAATAAAAAAATTAAGACGGAACTCTGCGAACAGAGAAAGTGAAGCCGGTTTGGTAAACATGTGTGCATTTATTGAGACGTAGTTTAATTGTAGTTTCATGTAAATGAATGTGTGCGTGTGAGCGTGATTGCACAGAGCGAGACGTAATTTTGCGCTGGCCTCAATTTATCGTTCGCAGCGCTGTCTTGGATTATTATTTGGTCTGACTGAGGTTTAGTTCTAAGATTAAAAAAAGGAAAATATTTTTTTTTTAAAAACCCACGACGGTTAAAAAGTAATTGAAAAAGGATAAAATAATTAAAAAAAACCCAACTTAATAAAAAACCCATGGCTATGGCTAGTTTTGCAGTTTTATTTTTATAGTAACTTGAATAATTTGACATTTTTAGCGCTATACTTACATCCTTACTTGTTAGGCCGTGGCCCGTGTGGGGACCTTCAGAAGTTGATGATGATACTTACTTTTATATACGATGAAATTTAAAATAGTGATGGCAGCCCCCGACGGATATTTGTGGGTTTTTTATTAAGTTGGGTTTTTTTAAATTATTATATCCTTTTTCAATTACTTTTTAACCGTCGTGGGTTTTTTCAAAATTTTTAATTTTGCTTCTTATTTTAAACTTTTTAGAGAGCATCAAAATCGGGACTAGTAGTTTTGGAGAAAAATGGCAACTTATATTTGCACAAAAATATTTGCTGCAGCGCCCACTTGGTGCATGTTCTTAGATAGGTGTTACGTTGTCACCGTAACACCTATCTAAGAACATGCACCAATCAAACCCGAACCCATAACTGAAAACAGCATCAAAATGGGACTAGTAGTTTTGGAAAAAAATGGCAACATGTATTTGCACAAACAAACACACAAACAAACATCCTCTCACCCCAAACGCAAACACCGTCTCCGTTCCGTCGTGGGTAAAAAGGAAGACATCACTGTGTTTCAGAGTTGTTGAAGTTAAATTGTAATAAAATAATATTGTGTGCTTTTCCATTTTTTGAAAATTTGGGTAATAGAAATAGTTATTTATAAAACATTTGCTCGTAAAGGGTCTCATAATTCACCCATTTCAATATCGTAATGTATCTCATTACGTACTTGTGAAGAAATGTAATGTGAAATGCACGGTTTATCAAGATGCTCCGTCTAAAACGAACGATACTTTTTTAAATCTTAGCAAAGAGTTTTTATGTCAGAAAAGTGGTCAACATTTTATGAATAAAATTAACTTTGGGAAATGAAATATAATAAATAATCATTTAATTCTTTAATTTAATTAATTTTGACAGTAAATTACAACCTGTAACCAAATCTGTAACAAAAACACAAAAATATTCATTTACTTTATTAGTATCACTGGCTGTTTTTCGTGTCTTTGCCTTTAAAAAAAGCGCTGATGCGCGCGCATCGCTAATTTGTGAACAAGTAAAAGATTTATTCGTTTAAAGAAAGTCCGAGTTTTATTTATTTCCTCGCAAATATGTTATAAAACGTCGTATGACATACGTGCGCTTTGATAATTACAGCCTATATCGCCTCGGCAATAATTTTCAACTTACCGCACTTATATCATAATGTACTATTAGGATATTTACAGACGAGTCGATGAATGTAAGCCCGAGACGAAGTCGAGGGCTTACCATAATTACGAGTTTGTAAATACCAATTTCTGCACGTGTGTCATACAATGTTTTTCAACATATTTGCGAGAAAACAGTACAATATGTAATGAAACAAACAGCGACCCCAAAAACCTCGAATACGACACCCATGAAGTAAAAACTGAAAATATTCATCGGCGCCATCTTGGATTTTCATTTAGACATCATTTTCGTTATCAGCTACCCCAAAAACCACGAAAACGACACCCATGAAGAAAAAACGAAAATTGTCGTCGGCGCCATCTAGGATTTTCATTTTGACCCCATTTTCGTTATCAGTGACCCCAAAAACCACGAAAACGACACCCATGAAGAAAATTGTCGTCGGCGCCATCTAGGATTTTCATTTTGACCCCATTTTCGTAATCAGCGACCCCAAAAACCACGAAAACAACTACCATGAAGAAAAAACCAAAAATTTTCGTCGGCGCCATTCGGGTTATCATTTTGACCTAATTAAAAAACCCCTAAAAGAATGCGCACGGTACTATACAACGGGGTATGCGGTAAAATAGGTACTTAAGTGAGAGTACCTATTTTACCGCACGTTCCATTGTATGGTGCGTAATTTTATAAACTTACGAACAATGTATACAGGCTCCGTAAATGTGAAAAAACAATTATATACATAATTATGTTAAATAACCATGTACATTTTTTAGTAGGTCACTATAGTGACAGACATATATCTGAATATCAACACAATTGTTGGTAAACTTCATAGATATGTATAAAGAAGGAGATATGACGCAAGACGAAAATGTATCGGAACCCTGTGTCTTCACTTTGCCCCTACCACACGGCAACTACTACACACACAGTTCAGTAAAAGTAATAGATACGCAGTCGCGCACACACCAGCATTTCTTAAAACTGAACGTACTATACAATCAATTATAAACCTTATGACATCAAACACACCGTGTATTTACCATGCACCGTACAACTTACCCACACAAATACATCACTCGCTATCGTTGTGTTGTGCAAAAGCATAAGTACGCTAGTGATTGACTAAATCGGAAAGTTATCGAATCTTTCATTTATTATTGTGTACATTTTTTTGGGGTCCTGAAAATAATTAAATAATAATAATGTCCAGAATATAATATTATAATAAAAATAAACAATATGTTGCTAAAAAATATATTATGAAGTAAATTAAAACAATAAAATATCCGGTTACGTTGGTTTAGGCTGTCATGGCCTATTGAAACAGTAGTTAGTAGCACGAGGATAAGGCATAATATACGATAATTCAAAGCCAAAAACAGTCCACCGATTAAACCTGAAATTTAATTAACTTATTTTACGAAAGTTGGTTATGCATTTCTCTACTATGCTGTAACATAATCAAAATACATAAAAAAACATTATTTGACATCGATCTTCCAACCGGGTTAAAACGGTTGACAAATTGAAAATTAAAAGTAAAATAGTAATATTTAATTCGTCAATCAACATTGTCGATAGCCTACATTAGTGGATCTGCACAAGCACATCATTAACTCGTCGCAAGAAGGAACGGCCGTACTACGCGATTCATCCGCTTAATGAAATATCGTTTTGTGATTTTTACATTGCTTGTTCAGTCACTTAGCGACAAACTTAGGTAGTGGTTAAGGAGTAATGTACACACATCAAAAGTATCTAGGGATCAACATATATTTTTGCAATAACTTTTCTCCTGATTGATATTAATTAAAATTTTCTTTAAGGATTCATCAAATAAAGTGTTTTCGTTTGTCACAGTAACGATAAACCAAGTCACCTTTGCATTAATAAAGAAATTTGCCATTTTCCTAATAAAGGGATTTTTGACATTTGAACCACTAACATTAAAGTTCGAAAAAATGACTGAAAACACAGTTTTCTTTAAAATTTTATTGGGTAACTTAAACAATTAATAATCCGTGTTTCTACCGCGAACACTAACAACACAAGAACATCGGTTTGGCATACTCAAAATGAGTTCATCCAAATCACGCTGTGGAATGGCCGCCCATGTTCGTTGCAACAACAAAAAAAGGTCTTCTTGCGACTGGATACCCTCCATATTCGGCAGAGCTCTTCTCTGTAGCATATCCCATGCATGCTCAATCGGGTTCAAGTCTGGCGACTGAGCAGGCCAGGGCAGGACATTGATGTTAGCTGCGGCGAGAGTCTGTCTTACAACTCTTGCGGTGTGCGGTCGTGCATTATCATGCATTAACTGAAATAAGGGACCGATTTGCACTTGTAGAGGAACGATGACGTCTGATACAATCGTCTCAGCATAAATTTGAGCGTTGAGGTTGCCTCTGATCCAAATCAACTCAGTTCTTCCGCCGATCCAAATACCCGCCCATACCATGATGGTTCCACCACTATAAGGATGGACTTCCTGGCAGGATTTTAATCGCTGTTGGCGTCCAGGGGTTCTCCAGTGTCGTATACGTCTTGTATCCGGTCTCATACCAAAACGAGACTCATCAGAAAAGCACACGAAACGCCATTGTTCTTCTGCCCAATTTCTGTGTTCAAGAGCCCATTGATATCGAATCCTACGATTGTGCATTGCTATAGGTGGTACCCGTAGCGGTCTTCGGGAATGAAGGTTCACTTCATGCAAGCGGTTTCTGACTGTTTGGTCGCTAATTAAGTTCCCTGAAGAGTGATGAAGCCTCACGGCTAACATCATGGCGGTTATTGTTGGAGCTCTTCGAGTTAAGATTTGAATGTATCGGTCTTGTCTCCGTGTGGTGCAGCGATACCGTCCTCCATGGCGCTCAGCCACGGTACCAGTGCTTCGGTAACGTGTCCAAAGTCGACTGATAACACTCTGACTTGTATTCAGAGCTAAAGCTACAGTACGTTGCCGGGAACCAGCTTCTATCATTCCCACGGCTCTGAGCATTTCTTCCCTGCTTAAATGACGTCGCCGCTCCATAATAACGTTGGTTTTAATCAGTAGTAGGGAAACAGTAGCACTAATAATGTCTTCAATGCGTTGTATGTTTTTATAGGGAAAATATTGACAGCTTATTTTCATCTTTTACTCGAATTTGATTGAGAGTTCCTGATTCAAATTATGAAATGCACCAAAAAGGATCCATATAAATTTATAAAATCATAAATTTATTACAAAGCCACATCTCAATCTCAAGAAATCCGCATAAAAATGCTTGATCCCTAGACACTTTTGATGTGTGTATTTATTGCAAAAATAGTACACTCGCTGTGATATTTGAAAACAAACATACCATAGTAAAAACAACATATATTTTACGATTTGTTGTTTTTCTTGATTTTAAAGACAAATATAGTAAAATATTTTACTTATATATGATAAGTAATTCCGTGATCAACAAAGTTTAGGTTTATGCTTCGGTTTTTACAAAAAACCCCTGAACAACACAGAATTGCTATAATTTGTTGCGATCGCGGTCGAAAGTACACTAGTTCGCGGAGACGGCCATTTGCCTATGACATGGCCGACTGGACATGTCGCGCGGACACCGACACGCCCCCTTACCACTTCTCCTGTTTTTTAGATTTCTATGGTAAACTTACTGAAGTCGACACGGGGTAAGGTGTATCTACCTATTAGATGTAGACACAAAATAGCTCGGCTATTAGCTTATAATATTCACACAGACATAAATAGTATGTCTAAGTTTAGTTCTATTATTAACACTGCGACTATTAGCAGTAATACTAATGTACAGGTGACTTTAAATGAATATAGCATTAGTGCTATAAATGTTTACAAACATTGTACTGAGGAGGATCCATGTGTCACCGTGGAGAATAGGGTATATGCACGATCTTTTTTTATTACTCTAAACAAATCGTATTAACATCAGAAATAGCTTAGTTTAATTATTTTTTAATATCTATAAAAAATACTAAGTTATAAGCATTTAAAACTGCTGATTAGACAGAGAGATCCGATAAAGCGAATGACGTCATTCGCTGCATCGACGTACAAAATCCATACTAAATTCCGTTTATCTAGAAAGAGATAGAAACAAAAGTTTAAATGGTTATAACTTTTGTGTAGTTTGGCCGATTTATGTCTTGTTTTCACTTTTTGTAATTATTTTTGTAGTACTTTAACATTCCGTATCGAAATAAAAAAATAAAATGTATGCATATTCCCTATTCTCAATTATTATTAGGGTCTACTAATGATTGACTTGTTGTCTGAGGATGGCACGGGAGTCTCCGGCCTCACTCCAAATATTAATTTAAACTAGAAAGTGAGACAACAGAAGGTACCATTAACAATATTGTTAATTCTACCAAAGTACAATACGGCCGATGTATCTTGGCGAGTCTGAACATAGGCTCTGCGAACTTTAGCGCATGTACACTCGTGAAGAAAACTGTTATTGTCTTTATTTTTTATAAACCAATGTACGAATAAAATAACCATAATATGCTTTGGTTGGCATATTTGGCGAATAATATAAGTGCCAACTGACACTTGCAAATACCGCAAATAGAACAAACTTAACACTAAACAAAAAAACTAAACAATAATAATAACCAATAATAAATAATTCACAACAATAACAACGAAAACTTTTATAACCGACTGTACTCAAAACAGAGATAGTGACACGAAAACGACACCAATGCTAACGTGTGAGTGAGACATATTACCGTGTACCGAGCATTGCCGAATAAGCACGAAGCTTCACGAAGTAATCAAATAGGGATGTCCAATACGCGTTCCTGAGGGTGCTGTTTAATCGATTTTTATTCAAATCGATTAAAATTAAGTCAAAAAATATATTTATTTTTAATTTTTTAAGGAGGTTTTAATTTTTCTCAAATAGTCGTTACTCAAGTAGTCGTTAATAGATAACTGATATTTTATGTAAATCATGTCTTTCAACCGAGAAAATAAAATTTAATAAGTTTTTTTTTTAAATTTCAATTGAAATCCCGTTTATTCACAAACAAAATACACTATAATAATATCTATTTCGTTTAATATCCTAAATAAACAAAAATCAATTAATTCTATTTAAAACTAATCGATTACGATATTATATTGAATAAAGGGTCGATTGTGTTTATGTTTGGTCAATCTCTAGCCTAGACCACCGTCCCCCGCACGTCGCCTCATGCCACCATTTGGTTCCTCAAAACAGTGATTGCGCAACCTTTTGCGCGAAGTTCGGACTCGCCAAGATACATCGGCCGTATTGTATCTTCTTGCACTCAATTAGTAAAAACCGGCCAAGAGCGTGTCGGGCCACGCTCATTGTAGGGTTCCGTAGTTTCCCGTCCGTCACAATAAGTGTTCCCACTTATGAGTTTAAAGGTGGGTATCCATTATGTAAAAATGCTTGCATATACGAATATACTACAAACTTAGTCCAGAAATTATTTTGTACAACTTTTTGTCTTTTTTGTACAAAAACTGTTGTTTCCATCAAGTTCAAAATCATTTTCCTAGAAAGTCCTTATAAAGTTCTACTTTTCAGATTATTTTTTCATATTTTCTAAACTTATGGTTTAAAAGTTAGAGGGGGGGGGGGGGGGACACACTTTCGTTTTTACTTTTGGAGCGATTATTTCCGAAATTATTGACATTATCAAAAAATGGTTTTAGAAAACCCCTATTCATTTTTAAATACCTTTCCAACAATATATCACACGTTAGGGTTGAAATTAAAAAAAAAAACACTTCCCACTTTACATATAGGGGGGCTACCCTAATAAAACATTTTTTTCCAATTTTTATTTTACCACTTTGTCGGCGTGATTGATATACATATTGGTACCAAATTTCAGTTTTCTAGTGCTAACGGTCACAGAGATTAAGCGAGGACGGACAGACGGACGGACGGACAGACATGGCGAAACTATAAGGGTTCCTAGTTGACTACGGAACCCTAAAAAGGGCCTCAAAAGAACACTTTAAAATTATTCCACCAAAATATCCAAGGCATTTCTTCCAAATTATTAGAAATTGAATTGTTTTTAGAAAATAGTAAGTTTGACATTATTTGTTTTACTGAACATTGGCTAAAGCAGCGGTCGGCAACCTTTTGGCAGACAAGGGCCACATAGTGAAAAAATTTGATAAAGGCGGGCCATAATTTAATATTACCTAATAGGTGTAGCTACCAAGTTATCTATTAATTTATGTAGGTAGGTACCAGTGATATAAATAATATTAAAATAATTTATTTTAATAATAAATTAAAATAAATGTTTTAGAAAAAATAAATTAAATTAATTTTAAAATTAATTTTAAAATATTTTTTAAAATATATTTTTTTATTGATGTGATAATAACTAACTTAAACAAAGACTCTTCTAAATAAAATAAATGTGTGACCTACCCTCCTAACCTGCCTATATATATAAACTATCGCGCCGAGACTTGACTTTGACAAGTATTATATTATCTGTGCTTTGACGGAGGCTCAGAATTCCAAAATCAAGATTTGCTAAAAAAGCGATGGAGCGTAGCATTTTAAACATCAAACTCACTGATCGATTACGAAAAACCACAATACGCTCCAAGACAGGCATCGCCGATGTTGGCGATAAATCTGCGAGATTATAATGGGACTGGGTGGGTCACATTTCCAATTGTGAATCGTCACACACTGGGTGTCTGAAAACTGACGTCGTCACCGAGGCAGGCCCAAGCAACGCTGATTAAATTGAACTACATATAAGAATTAAACTTTCATTTACAAAGCAGTCGCGGGCCGAAAGGAGATAGGTCTCGGGCCGCATGCGGCCCGCGGACCGCGCGTTGCCGACCGCTGGGCTAAAGGATTACCAAATGCTTATCAATTATGAGAACTGTATGGTGGGTATCTACTAATATTAAAAAAAATGTTTTAAATATAAGCAACGTAACGACATACATAGGTCTCTCGGTTGAACATTGCGTCGAACTGTCCTGTGTTGATATTGATAAGCATGTAAGTTGTGTGTGTGTACAGACCCCCAAACCATCAATACTTTTCCTTATTTGAATCAATAATGGAAGATGTGATGGGAAAACTTGCAGCCAGTAATAAATCTACAATTATTTATGGTGATTTCAATTTCAATATTTTAGAAGAATGTTCAAATAGCAGTCGCTTATTAAATCTTTTTAAGTCATTTGACTTGACCAACACTTTTAAAGAACCTACTAGAGTCACTCCATCTTCTGCTACTTGTATGGTTAATGTTTCCTGCGATTGTGATTACTTAGATAAAGCAATAGTAAATTGTCTGCCTTCTGACCATAGCGGACAAACCGTAACCTTTAGGTGTAATATTGCAATAAGTTCATTGCAATAAGTTCATCCATTGCAATAAGTTCAAATTAAAGTTAGACCTATAATATTTCGCTACAGAACAGTTAAGTGTTATGAGCTTTGACGATATTAATATAAATCAATTGTATGATCGTTTCTTTTCAATAGTTCACACGGAATTGAATAAGACTTTTGAAAAGAAGTCAAAAAGTATTTGCCCTAAATTCATATTTAGTGATTGGGCAACTAAATGTATCAGAAAAAGTAGGGAAAGACTATTTGAGCTTTATGGCCTTAAGCCTTTTATAAACACTGGAACTATTAACAAGTATGTTGCTCTTGCGTATTCAAAATTTTTTAGAAATACTTGCAAGGTTGCTAAAGCCCTGCACATTAGCAACAAGATCAAAACAGCAGAAAATATAATAAAGACAGTTTAGAAAGTTATAAATAACGAGACTAACAGGAAGAAAATACGTAACACTAGCTACACATTAGATACAGCATATGGTCCTAAAAGCTCTAATCAGGAAGTAGCTCAAGAATTTGTAAATTTCTTTACCGATATAACACTAAAAACTACGGAGGCTCTTATTTCCTCACCTGAACTCTCAATTGGTTTATTAAAAGCGAATGTGTCTGGCTGCCTGGCTGAATTTAAATTTACACATTAACAATATGATAGTTATTAAAGCTTTCCGCGTATATATAATCTATATATACGCGGAAACCTTTAATGTGCTCTGTGGCTTTCCGGCAAATAAAAATCAAACTAACCGAAGATCTATGGGGAATGTCTGTCAAAGTTTGATACTTGAGATTGTAGCTTTAATTTTTAATTTATGTGTAGACTGTAGACCAAGGAGTTTTCTCTGATTTAATGAAATACAGTAAAGTCATACCTCTTTTCAAATCCGGGGACAGTAAAGATACTAATAATCACTAGGCAACAAAAAAAACTTTTATTTTTTCCCAGAGATCTGAGTGTGTGATTCTGAACCGCCATGCTATAGAAAACTTAGAACAGCAAATAAAACATCTCAGTCACGTATAGCTTTAAAGAGAAATTTATTTTTAATTTAAACAACTTTTTGTAATTATTTTAAAGTAAATGTGTTAATGAGACATAAAAATAAACTAGTTTTTGTCCTTTTGGCCTATCTGTTGTAAGAAGAGGTTGGTGTCTCTCCAATCAAAAACCAACAGTAGTCTGCAAGCATTGCAGTGGTCCATTTCCCCTGATAACGCTTTTCTATTGAAGGAATATCTTGGTGGAAGCGCTCACCGTGCTGATCGCTCACTGCACCTAGATTTTCTTTAAAAAAATCTAGATGCGAGCTCAGATTGACTTATCAATGTGGTGATTTAGATGTACTTGCCACTTGGAAGTCCTCACCTTCATCATCAGAATATGAAGTAGTACTTGAGTGTTCGACGTGACTTGGTGGCTTAGGTACTGGAAGATCTTCCGAATGTGGTATTGGTTTTGTAACGGAAGACACCTCTGCGTAATTTACTTTGTGCTTAGATTTCTTAGAAAAACCTTTGACATCCTCTAGACAAAAATAACAGTCACTCACATGATCCTTAGGTTCTCGCCAAATCATAGGTAGGTTGACCAAAAGGCACCTTTGTTGGTTTCCCATTGAACCAGTTCATCAAATTCTTGTGGCATGAGTAACAACACATATGTGGTAATCAATATTTGTCTTGGTTGTGAATGTCTAAACCTAAATATGCACGATAACACTTCGTAATCAAAGGCGTTATATGTTTTTTTTTACTCTTTGGAGAATATAAACCGCAAATAAAACAAAATAAATCCGGAGAATTTGCACAAAAGCGAGGCATGGTGAAAGAACTAAATGTATACTGACACTACAAAATATTATTTTGATCGTATGTAAGAAAAATTTAGAACTACCCTCCTAAATTGATAAAAAAAAGTGATTTAAAAAGAAATCTAGAAATCTCCTATACCTATACGCGATTGAAATAAATTATAATTTTTCTGATATTAGATGCCTGATTATCTATAAAATACGCTATTAATTTTTCCCGGAAAATTTTGAGTGTTGCCTAGTGAATTATAGACCTGTATCCGTGTTACCAGTTTTTGCAATGTTTTTGAAAAAGTAATGCTTAATCAAATGCTCTATCATTTTAACACCAACAGAATCTTACATGATCAACAGTATGGCTTCACTAAGGGACGTTGTACGGCTGACGCCGGTGTAACCTTTTTACTGCGTGGGAAGAGTCTCAAGACGCCATAGGATTTTTTTGTGACCTCTCCAAAGCGTTTGATGGCGTAAATCACGACACGTTACTTTTGAAACTTGAGCATTACGGACTAGGTAAACTTGCACTTAGTTTGGTAAAATCATATTTGAATGATAGACAACAAAATGTTCAAATAAATGGTGTTAATTCACAGGGGTTAAAAGTAAAAATGGGGGTTCCACAAGGTTCAATATTGGGTCCTTTTCTCTTTCTAGTATATATAAATGATTTACCCTATTTACTGAAAAACCAACCTCAAAATATGGTGTTATTTGCTGATGACACTTCCCTAATTTTTATGATAGATAGGCGGGCCCAAAATCTAGATGACGTGAATAATGCCCTACTTCAGGTCCAAAATTGGTTCACAGCAAACAATTTGGTATTAAATGAAAAAAAAACCAAATGCATAAGATTTGCTTTACCGAATGTTAAAAGTAGTGATTGTGATATAATATTGAATAAAGAGAAACTTGAATTCGTAGATAAAACGGTTTTCCTGGGGATTACGCTTGATTCAAGGCTGACAATGGGGTTGTCATTTGATATCTCTTGCGGGGCGGTTAAGTTCAGCAACCTATGCCATTAGAAAAATCCATCAGTATACTGATGTAGATACCGCTCTGGTTTATTTTAGTTACTTTCATAGTTATAATGTCTTATGGCATTTTGCTGTGGGGACGGGCTGCAGATATTGAGTCTATATTTATTCTGCAGAAAAAAGCCATCAGAGCCATATATAATCTTCGTAGCCGCGATTCTCTAAGAGAACTGTTTAAGGATATTGGCATCATGACGGTACATTGTCAATACATCTACGAAAACATAATGTAAATTTAAATTTTAATTACTTTATTCATACATTTTTAATCTAATCTTTCACTCTGGATGCTCTTAGTGTGCACGTCTTTCTACATCGTTCTCACATATATGTATAATCACAAAATTAATGATGTAACCAAGATTTTGTAACAATATTTTGATTTTAAAAGAGTGTCCATGGAGTTTCTTGCCCATTCTTCTCCATAGAGATCTACGCTAGGGAATGGGCAACTACAGTACTTTCTCAAGTTATTATGCCTTGTGACTGGGACTGTAGCTTTGATTTTCTTTTTTGTATTTTTGACTTTCAAAAGTGCCGTAATGGTCTAATTGAGATAAATGCTTTGAGTTTGAGTTGAGTTTGTACGTCAGAAAAAATCTGCACCTTTTTGGTAAAAGGGGGTGACAGACATAATTACAGTACTAGAAATAGGGACCAACTAGTTCAGCCAGGTTTCAGACTCGCTAAAGTAGACTCATCTTTCATGGGGTACTGTTTGAGATGCTATAATAAAATTCCACCAAGTATTCTTGAACTGAATGAGACGAAATTTAAAACATGCATTAAACGCACACTATGTAAGCAAGCATATTACAAGTTGAGCGATTATACCGCTGATAAAAATGCTTGGCTCAATGCTGGTCCTGCTCCACAAGGACAGGGGCGCATAAATTGATAGCATTAAATTGTATTGTTGGAGCTGCTGAAGATTGTACAACTATCTTTGCATTGTATATGTCGCAGGGATATGATGAAAACAGGGAATTGATCAAATCTCTAAGCGATTTGATCAAATCACGGAGGATGTTAAAATTACAACACGTTTTTATCATTTCCCTAAGCAAATCTGGTGATTTGACAAATCTCACAAAAAAAATCTAGTGATTTGAACAAACCCCTAAATTGATTCAGTGAAAAGATAATAAAACATGTCCAGTTCTTGTTTACGTCGCGCTCGCGCTTGCTTGTCAGTTACCGCGCCCCCTGCTCCACCCCGCGCTCACCCGCGGCCGCCCGCACGTGGTCTTAGTTGGTTCTAAACACTATGGGAGACGGACGCACGCACTTTTGAGTATAATTTTACGAAAATTATAGAGAATGGCTTTGAATACGGAACAAAATCAGCCTCGTACTGAGTTTGTGTGTGAGGAACAGTTTAACGAAGCTATTAAGACGATTGTAGAGGGGCGGCATGATAAGGAAAAACCGTTATGGACTCAAGAGAGGGTAGAAGAAGCGATTACAGCGATTGAACAATTTAAATCAGCTCCAGTACTGAATCTTAAGAGAACAAACAAGCAATATTATTACGGTAACAAATATGATGTAATGGAGGTAGGTACAACCAAGTTTTTGTTATTAAAAAGAAAGTTTGCTTCTGACTCAGTGGTTAAGATAGTGACTCCAAATGAATTTTATGCCATACTTTGTGAAACCCATCAAGCGACGGGCCACGGTGGCAGAGATAAAATGCTGTACTATTTGAAATCCAGATATTTAATTCCCACTTCTGTTGTATTAGAATTTTTGAAACTCTGTACGGTATGTCAATCTAAAAAGAAATTCCCAAGAAAAGGTATTGTTGTTTGCCCGATTGTGTCTAATGATTTTAACCATCGCGGCCAGGTTGATTTGATTGACCTACAGTCAACCCCCGACAGGAATTATAAATGGCTATTACATTATCAAGATCACGCAACAAAATTCAGTTTTTTGCGACCATTGATTTCAAAAAGAGCAGCTGAAGTAGCAATGGAACTGTTCAAAATTTTCCTGGAAGTCGGTTGTCCCCATATACTACAAAGTGACAATGGCCGTGAGTTTACTGCTGCAATCATTCAAGAATTAACTACCATGTGGCCAACATGCAAAATTATTAATGGTAGGCCTAGACATCCAGCGAGTCAAGGGTCAGTTGAGCGTGCAAACCAAGATGTCGAAGCGATGTTACGGGCTTGGTTAATTGACAATGACAGTAAAAATTGGGCAATCGGCTGTTATTTTGTTCAATTTCAAAAGAATTCCTCCTTTCATCGTACCATTAAGCGTTCACCTTACAAGGCGTTATTTGGAACAGAACCAAAAACAGGACTCCGATCTACTCATATTTCAACAGAATTACTTGACAAGTTAGTTACTGAAGAGGATCTGGATCAGCTTCTTAAACAGCAAAACGTATTAGCCACAGAATCAATTGATAACAACGCCACAACTTCTGAGGAACAACTAACTATTGCATCAAATGAAGATAACACTTCGACTTCACCTATTTTAACACATGAATTATTAGCTGAACCACCTGTTGTATCAGAAAGTGAATCGGTTGTGAGAGTACAGGAAATGATTTGTATTGTTTGTGGACAAGAATCTACAGGAGCTCATTCATGTGACATTTGCGGAAATTCCGTGCATGCAATATGTGGCATTACGACAAGCGAAGAAGGATATGGGTCGGGAGTTTTATGCTTATTATGCCAAAAAGAAGAGAACATTAAAAAGCAAAGGGAAGATGCTTCACAAAATTTAAAAAGATCTGCTGATAAAATGAAAGAAACTTGTTCGAAAAAATTCAAGGATGTATTAGTTGGTTCCACCGTTTTGGTTGATGTACCAAAAGTAGACAGAGGTCCACTAGATGCAAATAGTATTACAGGGATTGTATTAGATACGAAAAACAATTTATTTCAAATCGGTACTTCAGTTGGTATCATAAGAGATTGGCTTCCAAGAAACGCTCTCCAATTATCTACAGTTACATTAACCGATTCGGTTCCATCCACAACGCTGAGTTTGCGTGAAATTGCAGGAAAATTATCTTTATTTGGAGGACAAGGATTCAAGCAGTGTTCTTGTCAAGAGTCCAAAGTACGATGCAAAACGAACAAATGTGCCTGTAAGAAAAATAATGTTCTGTGTAATTCACGTTGCCACAAATCTGCTACGTGTTTTAATAAGTGAATATTACAAATAGGCATATCATACGTTACGTTTTTCTATTTTTTAATACATTTTTGTTTCTCTTTTTCAAATAATTATGTTCTAGTTGTGATTTTTGAGATCTATATTACATTTTGTGTGCGAAGCCGGGGTGGGTTACAAAATAAAGTACAAAATAAACCTTTAAATTACTACAGAAAAGTTATTTTTGTCATTTCACTGAACCAATTTTGAGATTTGTTCAAATCACTAGATTTCTTTATTGGGATTTGTCAAATCACCAGATTTGCTTAGGGAAATGATAAAAACGTGTTGTAATTTTAACATCCTCCGTGATTTGATCAAATCGCTTAGAGATTTGATCAATTCCCTGTTTTCATCATATCCCTGCGACATATATATTCAATCTCTTTAGTATTATATAAATGTATAGCCCATATTGTGTAAGTACTATGTAATAGAAAGCTATCATTCACTGGAAACCTACGTCTTTTCTTGGCTTGAATGTGCCCTGGCGGTTTAGACTATGTCATGCTCACTCAAATGTCTCGCTGATGGTGGCGCATGTGTCGGATCATTTAGTTCCCTTCAAAATGGTTGAGTTGAATGGTGCTGATCCATGCGTCATGTCCGTGAACGGGCGCTGTCAGTTGTGACTGGTCATCTCTTAGTTGCCATGGCTTATTTGAATAAATTATTTTAAATTGTATTTTTTTTGTGTGTTTTTGCTGTGGACACTTTTAACGTGCACATCTTGCTACATTGTTCTCACATAATTTACCATCTCAACATGAATGATGTAACCAAGATTTTGTAACAATATTCTGATTTAAAAGAGTGTCCATGGAGTTTCTTGCCCGTTCTTCTCCATAGAGATACGCTACGCTAGGGAATGGGCAACTACGTATACAGTACTTTCACAGTTTTTATGTCTTGTGTGTGATTGGGACTGTAGCTACATTTAATTTTCATGTTTGTTTCGACAATTCAAAAGTGCCTGTAACTGGCTTACTTGAAATAAATGCTTTGATTTTTGATTTTGATACCTTATTTTATGACTCTTCTCGTTTTCGGGGGCCTCGGCCTAAGGGTTAAAAGCGTGTCTAATATTGGTGTCGATTCTGTTGTGCACAAACTAAACTTAATTTAAGCTATTGCTATCTTTTTCTCTCTAATAAAACTAAAAAGAGCCGGACGTAATTTAGAGCTGTCAAATTTAGTTGGAACTAAAATTTCCATACAAATAAAAGGTGCATGTAAAAACATGTCGACTAAAAACACGGTGAAGTGCAGGGCATAAACTAGTTTGACATCTCTAACTTAGTTCATAGCTATAGCCGTACTTTTCTCGCACTGAATTTTAGTAAAAGATAGCAATAGCCTAAATTAAGTTTAGTTTGTGCACAACAGAATCGACACCATTATTCTATCAGAGCAAAAAATAACTGGGAAAGGCCTAGCATAATTCTAGTCACCGGACTACTAGGTACTTAAAAAAATCTCAGACGGTAGGTTAATGGATTTTATTTTATGGCGAAACCCAGTAGGTAATATTTTGCCCAATCTAGGAATCGAACCGAAAACCTCATGCTATTATTATAGCGAATTCTGTACTAAAAACATTTAATTCTTTAATATTCTGAGTGTTTTAAGTACGGTACCTTAATTTAAATAAAAAAGTAATGGATTACATGCAGGAACTATTTAATAAGTATTTTATACATAAACCCATACTAAAACAGTGATGAATATAAATTTGGATGGATGGAGAGCGAGAGGAAGGAAACAATGGATGGATTGTGTGAGGAATGATATGAGGGGGGAAAAAGGTGAAAATGATTTCGTGACGGTTGACAGAATGGAAGATGAAGACGTGTGGCGCCGACCCCAAGTAACATGTGACAAGACCAGGAAGATAATACATAAACACGCATTTTCCACTTATGTTACAGTCCCTGTAAACCGGGTACAAATCCAGACTCCGTGAGATATTCCTGGTGGAAAAACCCAATAACACTCACTCAACAGTCGCGCCTGCGACCACTATAGGTACAAACCAGGCAGTCAACATAGGAACTAATACTAACATTTTATAATTTGTGACAATCCAGCTATCACACAATCCTCTTCTTTATGTGGATCGTCTTAAGGATATATCTGCCAGAATCGAAAGATGAACGCGGTAGTTCGCGAGAAGTGGATCGAAGGAGTAGAGAGGGTCCATTTGCATAAGAGTGGACGGAATAGGCTAGAGGGAAAAATGCAGACACCACACATGAACTCGATTCTAATTCCCGGAACTTTCATCGGGGGTAGCCTTGTGTTCCGGGACTCTGAGTCTGTCGAAACTTCCTAAACCTTTTATGTTGGTAGTCAACTCTACGCGGCGGATAGAGTTCCTGCATGTGATAAAATATTATAACTAAACGCGAGTTGGACCTTGGAAGGAAATAGTACATTGTTCACCGAGAGGAGAAAGTGACCAATTACCGTCGAGGGTGGCACCCGAGATCGGGAATCGCACTTTCTCTCGAGTGATACATACCTAGTGCTTTATACTACACCTACGAGGACTTTCTACGAAAACTGAATCCTCAAACAACACACAAATTGGAAATGGCGCCAATGGCGTCTGCAATTTTCACATGTTCTTTTTAGGGTTCCGTACCCAAAGGGTAAAAACGGAACCCTATTACTAAGACTTCGCTGTCTGTCCGTCTGTCTGTCACCAAGCTGTATCTCATGAACCGTGACAGCTAGACAGTTGAAATTTTCACCGATGATGTATTTCTGTTGCCGCTATAACAACAAATACTAAAAACAGAATAAAATTAATATTTAAATTATTATAAAAAAATCACGTTTGTTGTATGGGAGCCCCTCCCATACAACAAACGTGTTTTTTTTATAATAATTGGTACGGAACCCTTCGTGCGCGAGTCCGACTCGCACTTGGCCGGTTTTTTCAAATTGTTTATCCTGCCGCCGCAGGGTCGCACTGCCTGCCAGCCCGACACCATCCAGCACACAGCAGCCAGTGTCATTTTGCGAACTTGGAGATAAAAACTCACTGTAAAAACTTTTTGGCTTTTGATATTTAGGTTACCGGCGCATAGTCTTACCCAAAATTAAAAAAGAAAAAAACCGGCCAAGTGCGAGTCGGACTCGCACACGAAGGGTTCCGTACCATTGACTATATTTAGTCTAGTCTAGTCTATATTTTGTTGTTATAGCGGCAACAGAAATACATCATCTGTGAAAATTTCAACTGTCTAGCTGTCAAGGTTCATGAGATACAGCCTGGTGACAGACAGACGGACAGACGGACAGACAGCGAAGTCTTAGTAATAGGGTTCCGTTTTTACCCTTTGGGTACGGAACCCTAAAAACCACGTAAGAAATGGATTTTCATCATACACTTTTCTCTCCCGCTCAGATGCGTTTTCTCCCCGCATTTGTTCGATAGATATGCAATGACGTACTTTCTACCGTAAATTTGATAAAGTATCAAGGTACTTTCCAAGCAGGTGTAGTATAAAAATATTTTTCAAATTCCAAAGTTATCTAAGTACGGTAGGTAAGTACCTATTTTTGTTCTTTTGGACCCCAAATACCTACATGCTTAGATTAACTAATATCCAGATTGATAGAAAACACGCGGGACACATGTCCCGCGTCGTACGATCCATACGTCAGTCGCCTAGGAACGTTCCCCGCGTAAACTACGTCACGAGTCCGTGTTTTGGTATTTTAAAATGAAGGTTTGTGTTGTGAAATGGTGTAGAAATCACACTAAAAAAAAGGAATGTGCCACTATATATCATTTCACAAGTAAGTATTCAATTTCACTTTGTATTTCTTTGTTACCGCATTTTAAACTTATGTAAACAAAAAGTATAATTTGACATTACTGTCACGCCATATTTGTTGAGTGTTGCCAGGGGCATAATTTTTTTTACCCATTATTTGTAACTTTTAAGGTTAAAATATCCATTACTGGACATTGATTTAAGGGGTGGGGAGGAGGGGGGAGGGGGAGGGGGGGGAGGAGGTACCCCCTGTACCACCCCCACCCCGCGGAGCCCCATGGTTATGGAGATATCCATGGTTAAAGTTTTGAGGTTAGAATAGCGCTATTTAGTTATTTAAAATAAAAATTTAGTATCGTTTGGCAGGAGGAGGGAGGGGGAGGTGTCCCCTGTGCCCTGACACCACTCCCATGCATCCGAGTCGAGGGAGACCCGGTCGACGGAGCCCCGCTTCGCGGGGCTCCTACTTCTGAATGGTTAATAAAAAAATAACCACGAAGGGTATGGCGGGGTCTATTCGCTCGCTTCGCTCGCTTATTCGACCCCGCCATACCCTTCTAACCTAATCTATCCGTGTCGGGGTGCCCCAAGTCGGCCTAGGCAAAACTAGTTTGTTTAATTATTACAAAAACTCGATTAGAAAGATAGATGTATAATATTTTTGGCGTTTATTTTGGATAATATTTGACAAATTATGAAAAAATCGATTAATATAAAATAATTGATTATTTTTTAAAGAAAAACCGATTTATTTATAATCGATTTTTTTGTTATGAAAAAATAATCGATTATTTAATAATCGATTGTAATAATAAATCTGACTAGTACTAGATTATCTGTGAATCTGTGCTAAAAATGTGAAAATGGTGTGTTCGTATTTGTATAGAAACTATAAAGAATTAAATCTCGTAAACCGTGGGCGTCCGCGTATTGAAAATTTTTTAAAAGCTTTCTATTTAAGTATACTATCTACAAAAAAAAAATGAACTTCGAAAGTTTTGTCTAGTAATGGAAATCGGTGTATTAAGTTCGTATTTGTATGGAAACTTTAGAGAATTAAATCTCGTAAACCGTGGGCGGCCGCGTATTGAAATTTCGTGAAAAGCTTTATAACTAAGTGTACTATCTACAAAAAAAATATGAACTTCGAAACTCATGTCTAGTAATGGAAAGTTTATCCACTTTTAAAAATCTTTTCAGAACGAGAAATTACAAAAGAGTTTTATTTACTTAAACGATGTTTTTTTTTTATAAATGTAAAAGCTTTGGCTTAATTACTGAATTCGAAACGCTTTGTCCATTGCCTCAAAGTCTCATTTAGAGTCAGAGTCAGATTAAGAGTCAAACTAACTAATGCCGGGTCCAGACTGGCGTAACGCGAATGTAACGATTACGTTTAATTCATGTCAACAATGTGGATGGCACACGAACTCAAAGCGTATTGAAAACGCGAATACTGAGTGCGCCTTTGTGTTCGCGCAAAAACCAACAGCCGATGGATCAACCGCGAGCGTTACAGTTCCCGGCACGTAAGTTGGCAAGGTTTTGGCGTAGTGGGGGCAAGTTCGCGCATCGTGCACTTAGTGGAACAAAAAACTGGTCACTTTTATTGATTGTCATTATGCGGTTATTGCCATCATTTATTTTTAATCATGTAGTTAAACAAAGCAGAGGAATTCGTGACATTTAATAAGTGTTATAAATAAAATATAATATGCATTTTTTTTAATTAAGAAAAAAAAAGTATCATTATTAAAAATTATAGGTTTTCGTCGTCACTATCGGTTAATAATACTGTTACCCCTGGCATCAAATTAGAACTACCACTTGAGCTGGCATATTATGTAATAAACATAACAAAAACTAAATTTAAAACAATAACACAACTCGTAATAAAAACTAAATTTAAAACAATAACACAATAATTCGTAACAAAAACTTAATTTAAAACTAAAACTGAACTCGTAACTACAAAAACAAAGGGCACAACTTTCGTGGCCGCAAGTGTAATCGGGAGCGAACGGAATGTAGACGCGGTGCGGGAGGCAGGGGTCGACTGACGCACCAATCGCGCGCTTGGATCGGCGCTACTTTATACCCCGCGTCCCGCTTGACCACCAAAGAGACCAAAAAAACGACTTCTGCGCATCTAACGACTCTTGCCAAGTTACGTGCCGGGGATTATACATGTAATGCTCGCGGTGCCGTCCACACCTAGAATTCGCGTTACATTACACGGTGGATTCGCGTTACATTACGCTAGTCTGGACCCGGCTTAACGGTCGGACTCGGTCAGTTTCGGTCAGACTCGATCAAATTCAGTCAGACACGTTTAGAATCAGTTGGTCTCGGTCAGACACGTTCAGATATAGTCAGATTCGTTTGGACTCGGTCAGTCACGTTCAGGCTTGGTCAGATTCGGTCTAACACGTTCAGACTCAGTCTAATTCGGTCGAACTGGGTCAGACTCAGGCAGAATCGGTCAGACACGTTCAGACTTGGTGAGATTCAGTCAGACTCGGCCAGACTAGGACAGACTCAGTCAGATTCGATCGGACTCAGAAAGATTCGGTCAGACACCTTCAGACTTAGTCAGATTCGGTCAGAATCGCGTTTTTTGTAGTTCGAAAGTATTTTATGAGAGCTCGTATTTCAGGCATATTTACAGTTCCTTTTTTACGAACTTTTAAATTACACAAATTAAAGAAATAACGTTGAAAATCACCAACCGTAATGATAAAAAATCATGTCATTACTGTTGATGATATATTTTACGCTTAACGTAAAATACTGAAAATCTCCCACATTTATGGGTAAGTCTCCGCCACTGGTATTACACGCACATTGCACACAAACACAAATCCGATACGTAATACACTCCCGAGCGCGGCGCTCACTCACACATATAAAAAACAGTAGCTTCACTTAAAACGTTCCGTTTTGTTTCGAACACGGAATCTGGACATTTTTTAATCTAAGCCTACATGTTTTTTTTTATTTCCTAAAACTATGCCATAATACGATTTCCACCAGTTTTGTACCTACCACATTTTAGCTTTGCCAACTTCGAGGAATTTTGAAAGGAGAACTTCCAATGTGCCCAAACGCATATTAACGGATACCTAAATGATCCCTTTCCTTACTTATAGGTACACAAACACAACCTGGGGCGCACAACCCAGGTCTGTAGCAACTCGGGCTTTGCCAGCGAGGGATGGAGCATGTACTGCGCTTGGGGTTTGACTAACCGACACCCGGCCGTATATGGAACATAATATGATACGGTCAGTCGTCCTATGGGCGAAGTTATACGCAGCTATATGAAATCGCTGACGTTAAGGGCCTAACATGCCTCAAACGGCTTAGCATGATCCTCCGTTACGTCTAAAATACTGCAGCATTAATTTTGAAATAAATATATGGTAAAGTTGAGGATTAATGCTAGGTAGGTACTATGTGTGACGAAAACACGATTCCATAAACTTTTCTCGATAAAAAAGAAATCCAAAGTTACCTCCAAATCGAACAATAAACCGCTGGTATTCAAAAAGTACTTCAATTAGATCATGAAGCTTTGTGTACGTTACCCCAGCGGGTCTAAAATGGCCGCTTTAGCAGAATCCACGCAGAATCTTAGTATGAATCACGTTAAAATTTGAAATTCTTAAAATGGACTCTATGATTATGAACGTAAAGTCCATTTTAAGAATTTTAATTTTTTAACGTGATTCATATTACGATTCTGTTAAAGCGGCCATTTTAGACCCCCTGCAGGAAAGTGTCTCATAATACGAGTGGAACGTTTAATTAGTGCTTTATCTGCTGTCAATGTGCCCCCACATAAAAAATGTGTGCCCCCTGTCGTTTCGGAAAAATACGTATAAAAAACGATTCGTGCCCGCTTGGCATGAACGCCGTAGACACGAAAGAGAAACGACAAATCTTTTGTTTATCTGTCATTGAATCGACAAAATGACAGATGAACAAAAGATTTGTCGATTCTCTTTCGTGTCTACGGCGTTCATGTTAAGGGGGCTGGTACGGGGTAACGATTTTCCAGCAGGAAAATTCTAAACGAATGATCGGAGAGAGAAACATTGTGCATGGCCTTGTAGCTTATGTTAGTGCCACAATTAATGTGCCCCCAAAAATAAAATGTGTGCCCCTTCAGGTTTTTAAGATATTGCATTTCCTGCTGGAGTAGGTAACGTTTTGCAGAATCGTATATCTCTAAAACCATTGCATGTGCCCCTGTAGAATAAACATACACGAGCAGCTCTTAATGTATGCCCCTTAGTGCCTCAATTAGATTTAAGAAAATATTTATAATTTAAAACAATATAAAAAAAACAATAGAAAT
Organism: Xestia xanthographa; assembly: GCA_905147715.2. Taxonomy (NCBI): domain Eukaryota; kingdom Metazoa; phylum Arthropoda; class Insecta; order Lepidoptera; family Noctuidae; genus Xestia; species Xestia xanthographa. The sequence goes on from LR990655.1 coordinate 11,314,492, forward strand.
ATTTATAACTCGAAAAAACATCGCAGCGAGCGCCTAAATGAGACAAGGTATAAGCTCGCTGAAAACTGTATTCGGTCCGTCTTGACACTAATAATAAACATACAAAGTTTCAAAACTGTTCATGAATGCATTTTTGAATAATCTTGCTAGAAGTCAAAACGATGGTGTCATAACTTTGACGGCAAAATACAAGGAACCAGCTCAATCCCAGATGTGTAGGTGTAAACCAATAATGTGTGCCTTTAGTCAAAAATATATGGTGAAAATATTCAGATTGAAATGTTTCGCAATAAGTAAATATAAACAAAAAACTAAACATGTAAATAACGGCTGGTTATCCGACCAAATTCGAATGACTACTAAAAAGCGACGGATTCATACATAACGATGACCTTCTTTATTGGACGTATTATACCTAAGCTGTTGTCCTTACCACAGTATAAATATGGACAGTACCGAAACTAAGCCTAGTTGATGTAATAATTACCTACGCTCCATTAAAACCATAGGGTTGTCCCTTTTAATGTTGTTGATATTGATTCTGTTGTGATCAATCAATTGAATTGAAATAACTGGCTTATAAATACAATGAGGGATTTTCGTTTTAAACTCTTCCCTAGTCGCTAGATAGATGGCGCTGAACTTGGTAAGTTATTGCAAAGTTTAAAATATGATATCTCCGGTTTTGATGAAGCCGTGTTCAAACAGCCGTATACCGCGCAATACGTTTGTGGCATTTTTAAAAAGATTGGGAGATATAAACTTATACGTGACCACTTGTCTCGGCGCGGCACGCACAACTGACAACACTGCGTCCTCTTGCTAGTATAGGATCCCTTATAGAATGACCTTCACCGAGCTGGTTAATGGATGAAAAGTATTTTATATCAAATTTAATATGTCAAAAAATATATTGCAAAAGGGGTGACTAAAAATTTCAGTCCAGGTTTTTTTTTAACATTTCACTGGTTTGGTTAAAAGACAAATTCCATACCAATCGAAAGTATGAAGCTTGTAGAATATGCAAACGTTAGGTTAACCGATTAACCTTTGCATATTCTGTGAGCTTCATACTTTCAATTGGTATGGAATTTGTCTATTAACCAAACTAGAGAAATGTTTAAAAAGATATATAATTTTTAAATTGCTAATTAATCATATTATTCTGAACTGATTTTTTTTAGTCAACCCATTTGTAATATATTTATTGACTTATTTAATTTGATATAATAGTTATTTATGCAACTGTTGTATAATGAGGGGTATTAAAACACGAATGTGGGTTTATCACACGAGGCGAAGCCGAGTGTGATATCACATGAGTGTTTTAATACCTAATTATGTACAGTTGCATACAAGACTTTATCTACACTACATCCATGATATGAATCCTCCATATAAAAGTTTCTGAAACCATAGGGTGTTGTAGTGTTGTAAGAAGTCTATGTAAATTCATGGAAAGTTTAATTGCTGAGTATTTAATACATATACGTACAAACCATGTCTATGTAATAATATAATTATTTACATTTGGATTGACAATTATTAAAATGCACAAAGCATTGTATCACTCATTTTTGTAAACAAAAAAGTACTTAATGCAATACTAATATGAAACAAAAATGGCGGGATACGACGTGAATTCGTAGTTTAACTTATAAGTTTTTTTTTTTATTACGGCTCTGTGGTAGTGAATCGCACGTGCTAGACAATGTTCTTTTTTTAAAACGAGTTGCATAATGAAATTCAGTACAACATTATAACACCCGTTTGGGAGTTATAATGGTTATTATGACACTGGCTGTTTTAATGTTGGCCATAAGTTAACTGTTTCAGATACTTTTATTGAGGATTTATAGCATGGGTGTAGATAAAATACTTTTCATCCATTAACCAGCTCGGTGAAGGTCGTTTTGTAAGGGATCTTAGACTTTGGGGGCCCCGTCGATGCGCTTGTTTGTGTGAGTGTGCGGTTTCGAGCATTTGTAGGTAGTTTCCGTACTGTCCATATTTATACTGTGGTACGGACAACAGCTTAGGTATAATACGTCCAATAAAGAAGGTCATCGTTATGTATGAATCCGTCGCTTTTTAGTAGTCATTCGAATTTAGTCGGATAACCAGCCGTTATTTACATGTTTAGTTGTTTGTTTATATTTACTTATTGCGAAACATTCCAAGCTGAATATTTTCACCATATATTTTTGACTAAAGGCACACATTATTGGTTTACACCTACACATCTGGGATTGAGCTGGTTCCCTGTATTTTGCCGTCAAAGTTATGACACCATCGTTTTGACTTCTAGCAACATTATTTAAAAACCCATGAATGAACAGTTTTAAAACTTTGTATGGTTATTATTAGTGTCAAGACGGACCGAATACAGTTTTCAGCGAGCTTATACCTTGTCTCGTTTAGGCGCTGCGATGTTTTTTCGAGTTTTCATAAAACCGCGATAACTTTAAGAAATTATAAATATTTTCATAAATCTGATTGGGGCACTAAGGGGCACACATTAAGAGCTACTCGTGTATGTTTATTCTAGAGGGGCTCATGCAATGATTTTAGAGATATACGATTCTGCAAAACGTTACTCCAGCAGGATCTCGAAAACCTGAAGGGCACACATTTTATTTTTGGGGGCACATTGTGGCACTAACATCAGCTACAAGGCCACGCACAATGTTTCTTTTTACGATCATTCGTTTAGAATTTTCCTTGCGGGAAAAACATTACCCCAGCAGAAATCGTTTTTTCCGTTTTTTTCTAAAACGACAGGGGGCACACATTTTTTATGTGGGGGCACATTGACAGCCGATAGGGCACTAATTATACGTTCCACTCATATAAGTCTATGGGACACTTTCCTGCTGGGGTAACGTACACTGAAACTACATACTAACTGAACTTATTATAAAGCAGGTCTTATGTGTTTTATTTTTTTAGTCCAATCAATAAATTTTTTGTAAATTGCAAAAAACCACTTATTTCGCACGATTCGGCCGCAGTGACTGACGTAACAACCGGTTTTTAGTGCAAGCTGATTAGAACTTTATTCTAACAGAATTTCAAACGAAGTTAGAACAACCACAAATATAGAGTTGCTAATTTTAGGGTTAGTAAAACCCGAAAGGTAAGCTGGTAAGGTTAGGTTTCGGGCACAAATCCTGGAAAATGGAAATACCCAATCTAGACACGCGGGAGCGTGTCAAGCCAAGTTCCGGCGCGCAGCTCACAGTGTGTAATATTATACGAACCATTTGGAGCCACTTTTGAGCCCCTCATAACTCAAAAACTATTTCACCTAAACTTGTCAAATTTGGCTCATATATTGAGACTAGCGAGATGTATATGTGTTCCAAATTTTATAAACATATGTCTAATGGTTATTTAGATATTAACGTCCAAAAATCGTCATTTTTATGACTGACCTATAGATCAAAACTATAACCCAGTTCCAGATGACCTAGAAAGCTCAAATTTGGCATGCAGATAGGTAATTAGGTGAAGACAAAGGAAAAAATCAGAAACTTGCAATTTTTTATCATTTTATTAAAATTTTCACTTAACTTATTAATTAGTGCCTGTAAATCTCTATATGTGGATTTTATGATCTTTACGTGAATATGTAACGAGTTGAATACCACCCTTAATTTTCTTTAATCCAAATATTTCCGTTTTTGTACTTATAAATAAGATTATAGTAGATTTTCGTATTTATTACGCGTAACTAACCGTATTCTACAACCACTAGCGCCACCTATTATCATTCTCAGAAACTCACTCACTACACCATGCCGCCTCCATTGATTTATTTAAAAGTGACACTAGATGGCGTATGTACAAAAAGTAATGATTTCCCATCAAAAACATAAATGTGAAATGAGAGCCAAGTTCAATATTATGATATATGCCTTGGTTGTTGACTTCAACGACAAAAGAAGTGAAATCTAAATGGGTGCCAAGTTCAATGGTCAGTCCTGAAATTTATCTATAACAACATAAAATATCATTTCTTCTTATAACTTAGGAGAATATATTGTAGACTAAGGTCTGACTTGGCTAGTTTTCAAATACGAATTATATTATAGCCTTCGCAAGTTCAACCTGTTACTTCTACTTACTGTCGGTTCTTATTTTATTATTCCGAAAATTTGGCTTGCTGATAAAAACTAACCACCGAACATAATAATTCGTATATGAGAACTAGCCAAGTCAGACCTTAGGCTACAATATATTCTCCTAAGTTATAAGAAGAAATGATATTTTATGTTGTTAAAGATAAATTTCAGGACTGACCATTGAACTTGGCACCCATTTAGATTTCACTTCTTTTGTCGTTGAAGTCAACAACCAAGGCATATATCATAATATTGAACTTGGCTCTCATTTCACATTTATGTTTTTGATGGGTAACACTTTTCCCGACACGTTAACCGATTATGGGTATTTATCATTCCATTTCCGCTAAGATAAACTGGTTTCCTTTTGACTATCAAGCCTTTGCTCTTTTAGATGATGCCCTATGCTTTGCTCTAAACAGGATGTAGCGTAATTAATGGATAATCCTGTATCTGCGGGTGAGGGACCCCAAGCCCTATAATTATAAAAAAAAATTAAAACCCCAGAGTTAATAATAGGCAGGCATGCGCAATTTTTCATCACAGTAGGTGGTACCCATTTCAAAAGATACAGAATATTGATAGACCATTTTGGAATATAAGGCACAAGATTCAAAAAATATGGGCAGGTAGATTTCCATACATTTTTTTTTTACACCAGACGAACTCGGAAAAGTTTTATAGAAACGATTTTTTCACTATAAGTACTTTTTAAGACTGTAATACACATCTTATAGTTATAAGAAGAATTCAGATACCAAGTGAAATTCCCTCGTTTGTGAACTCGGTGGCCGAGAAAGTGATCAAAGGTGGCAATATTTCAAGAAAATATGAAAAACGAAAAATTGTGCATCCTCATCAGGGGTTTGATATTTTTTTATATTATAGGGCTTCGGGTCGGGGTCTCCCACCCGCAGTGACAGGGTTCTTCCGGTATATGAGCAACACAAGCTAGATGTGTTCTCCGCAGCTATCTGGGTCATTTGCGTTATGGCTGCATTACACTTGATAGCTATCTAGTACATTTGTATGGCGCGCACCCGCCTCCCAAAAAACTGCATTAAAAACCGTCTAAAACTGTCTCCTCTAGAGCTTATACCTCTGTGTTCAATTCGTTACTAAATTCCTCAATAATAAAATCGAACATCGCAACACTACTCCATAGACAATTTGCCGAAAAAAAAAAAAAAACTTTCATTTGACAGACGGTGAACACTCAAATTTACCTCCGCAGCAAATGTCGTGATTTCCTTTTTTAGTTACTATACTCTATGGTCGTGATAACTCTGGTATTTTTAATGGTAGCTGATACTATTATATATCAAAATTATCCTTGTGAACCGTGCTTCATTATTTTGTCAACGTAAATTCGTTTTGGAATCTCGAAGTTGCAATATTTCGCCCGTGAAAAAGTAGTTATTATATGTACCTATAGTGATTGTGTTGTGTGAAGAAATACGTGATTTAGTGACTAAAACGTGTGTGAAATGGGAAAAACAGTGCTTAATTAGTGAGGTGATTAGATTGTTCAACTATCTACACCAAAAAACATGTGGGTTTGTGTGTTTTTTCATCCAACACCGGCTGGCAAAAATTAATTCCCAGATGTAAACAAACAGTGAGTATCTAGTTTCATAAGTATATTTAGATATGATGCTATTGAGCTATAAATGAGATTGTGGTCTTGTTGGAAAGGAAATATAGTCTAGTTTATTTCTTTAATGTTAAAATGGATAAAAAACTAAGAGAAAACTGATATTTCTAGCGAAATATCAGTTTTTGTAACTATTTTTTGCTATACATTATGACTTGGAGTATATAATTAAAGTATTTCATTTTGATTTCTAGATAAGTAGATTCCTTATCTAATCAGCTTGACAACAGTATTTTTGAAATTGCTCTAGGACTTGTAGTTTTTGAGCTACAGGTGTTTTTATCGGATCGGGCAGAAAATGTTTTGAAAACTTGCAAAAAATTTTGCATGTGAGCGGTTACGGTATTTGCAAATCCACGCGCTTAGCTGCGAAGTGGACTATTTCTTTCTATCTCTATGGTTTACACTGGGCACACGTGGATCAACCAATGCGAGAATATCTTCATTGGAGGCTGTCAGAATATTCCATAGATAACAAATTATTGACAATCAAAAATTTTGACGTATCTGTCAGAAACTCAGAATAGAGTAGCTCATTATAGTACTCTGTGGTAGCTCAGCTCAGCTGTGTGCTGTTTTATCTAATAATATCTTGCAAGGATTCTGTGATCATGAATAAACACCGAACGTTTGTTCGTTTGCTAGATTTGTATAAGCCTGTTAAAATAAAATCGAGATCTCAGACAAATGAACCTATTTCGGACGAATCATCAATCAACTATTGTGCAGACATCGTAAAGTAATTCATTTAACCATTACTTATGCGTAATCTTTATATTATGTAGTAGTATTGACACGAACTTATGAGACGAAAGTCTGGACTGTTATGTTTATCGCACGTTCTGGTACTCTATACTTTTTGCAGATAGGCAGCATGACTATGAAAATTTCTTGGCCACTCTTCTCATGGCGAAGTCTCTGCGTTCTCCTGCACTTGTGTTGAGAGCGTTTAACGTAGAAGTAGCTCGAGTGCAAGACATAACAACTGACTCTAATACTGCCGCATTCAGATTACAATTCTGGCAAGATGCTCTCCATGGCATGTTTAACAAAGAGAAAACACTACAAAATGTGCCTGCTAATCCCATAGCACAAGAACTATTTAAGGTGAATGGACTCAATTTATTGTTTAAAACAATAATAAAGCCAGTTCAGATTACCATAAAACAACTTATCTAAATATACTTTTGTAATCTTAAACTTCACACCTGTATTTTGTTATAGGTATGCTGTTGTTATGGACTCCAACGGAGGCATTTGGAAAAACTCATAACATCAAGAAGTAATGTGTTAAAGTCTAAACACTTCAAAAGTCTAGAAGATATTGAAAAATATGCCGAGGAATCTGTGTCTTCAATATATTATTTACTTTTAAGTGTAGCTGGTATTAAAGACGTGCATGCTGACCATGCTGCATCTCATTTGGGAAAAGCTCAAGGGATATCAAATATATTGAGGTATGGAGCCACCACATATCATTAAATAATTACCAACACTTTAGTAATCCTTGCATAAACCCACTTGTTTCAGGTCTGTCCATGTATCCAGTTACCATAAAATGGTTTCCTTGCCCATGGATGTTCTAATGAAGTACAAAATAAGCCAGGAAGATGTTTTAAGACATATTGACAGTGAGCAAATGAGAAATGTGACATTTGAAATTGCTTCAAGGGCAAATAGTCACTTAAAAAAGGTAAACTAGTTATTTTCGTGTGGCTGACTCTGGCAGAGCCACCAACAGGGATTTTAATTTTGATAACACAAAAATTTAGTCGCTATTTAGTCGAAATTAGTCGCCAAATATCAGATTTGGTCGGTCACTGGTTCAAAAGATATAAGGGCTTATTGTTGGCCCTGCTGGAGACAGCCTACCCCAGCAGAGCCACATTAATAACTTAAAAACTAGGGTACCTAGCGAAGATCTGTTTTCTCCCATATTTACTCGCTAATTAGTCGAAATTAGTCGCCAAATATCAGAACTGGTCGGTCACTGGTTCAAAAGATATAAGGGCTTATTGTTGGCCCTGCTGGAGACAGCCTACCCCAGCAGAGCCACATGAATAACTCAAAAACTAGGGCACCTAGCGAAGATCTGTTTTCTCCCATATTTACTCGCTAATTAGTCGAAATTAGTCGCCAAGTTACAGATTCAGTCGGTGTGTCATTAAAAAGATATTAAAGAATTCAATTTCCCCATACAGTGGTACAACCAAGTACAAAATACTTAAAGTAGTTTTTAGACAGGTGTATCTATACGACGTCTGGAGGAATTCTATAACTTCAACCCACCAAAGGAAAGCAGTATTCATTACCTAAAAACAAGATCTACAATAAATATATTTATGTAATTATTTAGGTATCGAACAAAATGTGTGCATCTGTGTCGATGCTCCATCGCTGTCACTCGCGGACTGTCCTATATTTAAACACCACTGCCCTTCCAAACTGTTAATATGTCCCTTGTTCTGCCTCACTGTTCTGCCCTCGTGTGAAACAGACAATATTGAGATCTACGCTAGGGAATGGGTAACTACAGTACTTTCACAGTTTTTAAGTCTTGTGACTGGGACTGTAGCTACATTTAAGTTTTCATCTTATGTTGGCATGGTTAGTGCAAAGAGTAGAAATTATTTTTTGTTAATATTGTTGTGTTTATATTATCTAATTGTTACCTGAAATTCAAATACCTACATATGTAATAAATAATCACTGTTTGTAGAAATTTATCTAAATATTACTGCAATACTATTACAATGACTAACTTCATGTAGATAATTTTGCGGATATAAAACAACGTAGGTAGGTAATTGGACTTTAATTTTTTTATTGAGAAACTAACTGACCCACGCAACTTCGTTTGCGTGACTTATGAGTGAAAAAGCTCACAAAAGGAATAAAGATTTTTTTAAATCGGATCAGTAGTACCGAAGAGTAGGTACTTACCCCTAACATCCAAATTCACAAACTTTATCTCTTCAGATTATTGATTAAGTAGGTATTTGTAACATTTTCTGTTAGTACAATAATTTTAAGGTAACTAATTAATAATTTTATATTTCGACAATGAAGTTTTATTATTCTAACCTAAATTAAGATAAAATAAAAACTCAACCCGTCCATACAAACTCTACAGCCTACCACGACACAATACACACACACCCACAACGCAACACTGACAATCACCTCAAAATACACACATCAAACAAACTTTTTGGAAATTTATTTTTATAATTTGATTTAGATTTATATATTATTTCCGGCATTTAGATACAGTTCAATTTGTTGTATTTATAAGGAACAATAAATAAAATTACCTATTAAACCAATTAGAGCCGTTAATGCTCATATTAGGTATAGTAAGTATTTACATCTTCGATTTAAGTATGTATTTTTTTGTAATGTATTTCAAGCAATGGGTTGATACTTACCTACATACTTACAATACGTTTTCAACGTTTAAGTATTACATTTTACTAAAGATAGGTACGATAATTTTAACGTATTTATTATTCTAAAGTAAATTAGAGCTCAACATTGTAAATTAGTAAAACAGTTGCATGCGACTGTACATAATGGTTTCAAAGAAATTTAAGCCACTCTAACTTAATAATTAAAAACATTTAACATGTATTTAATAGAGAATTTATCTCTCTCGGTCATTTCTAAGGACTTTAGACCGATAAAACTAGAAGTATATTACACATATTAATAGAAATATTTTTTCTTGGCAATTTTTCGTGAACTCTTCGATCTAGCTCTTGGACTATACCTTAATAATTGAACTCATTATATCTTTTGAACCAGTGACCGACCAGTTCTGATATTTGGCGACTAATTTCGACTAATTAGCGAGTAAATATGGGAGAAAACAGATCTTCGCTAGGTGCCCTAGTTTTTGAGTTATTAATGTGGCTCTGCTGGGGTAGGCTGTCTCCAGCAGGGCCAACAATAAGCCCTTATATCTTTTGAACCAGTGACCGACCAAATCTGATATTTGGCGACTAATTTCGACTAAATAGCGACTAAATTTTTGTGTTATCAAAATTAAAATCCCTGTTGGTGGCTCTGCCAGAGTCAGCCACACGTTATTTTCCTCTAAAAGATCAACTTGTGATAACTTTAGAGACCAAATTATTAAGCAATCTTGATGATTGCTTTCTTAAGTTACAACCTTATATATCTTATGATAATCTTGAATCGGATTAGAAAGCAAATTTATATAATCACTGTATTTTAGTCTTATCTCACTAGAACAATTTTGTTAATCTGTGATTTTGCTGTTTTCAGGCAAGGGACATCAAAGTTCCTCCCGTCACGAGGCAGATATTCTTACCAGCAGTAGCTGTCCACAATTACCTAGCTAAACTTGAAAAGAAAAACTTCGACATATTTGACAAGTCACTTCAGATTGCTAGTCCTATCTTACCATTCAGTTTGTATTTTAATAGACTGCGTAACAAATATTAGATTCAATTTACAAAAACTAATGGTTATTCACAATGAATGTAGTAAATGTTAATATTTAAATGTAGGTAGTAGTGAATTGTACTATTAAAAAGGTACTAAATATAAATTGGTATTTTTCTATTAAAAAATCACATTCTATTATTAGTTTGAAGTGTAAAAGGGTAGTCAATGAAACACAATTTAATTATATAGAAATAATTGCACTGTTTACTTTCAAGCTTCTTCATGCAAATAAATATTTCATAACATTTCGAGATTCAAGCAAACTTGTTTGGCAACATGAGTACCTTATCAGTTAAATAGTCAATAAATATGCCTACAATGTTACTACAATAGAATATTCTTTACTGTGTTGGATACTGCACATTTTGTGCAAAGTTAGCTACAGACTTGCAACAAAAACAAAAAAGAGTAGTGAAACAATTGCTGCTTATTAATAGAGATCTTATCACATAATTTAAAAATGTAGGTTGTTATCAAAAATAGAATTGCATGTTAAAATCATCCAATGCAATTCATATACTGTTATAACTTTGGTTAGGTAATCTTCCAAGATCTTTGGTTACAGACAATTCCATTACTGTGATGTGCAAAATATTAATAATACGTAAAATATTAATAAGACTAATGTACTTGCATTTGCACTTATGAGAAGAATAATTTAAGCATCTAAAATTAATATAATAAGATTGCTTTGTTACATATCTCCAAAAAAGAGGTTCTAAAAAATAACAATAGTAACATAATACTTTTCCCATTGTCTCTAATGTTACATAAAATCATTTCGTGGTTGTGAGAAAATAAATACTAGAAAGGTAAGTACTAACCCTTTTGTGCACAAATAAACTGTGCACATAAAATGCATAGGCAACCTTAAAGCTAAATTAAGCTTGTAAACGTAATAAAGCCATTAAAACAAAAATATTTCAAATGAAGTGATTAAATAAACACAGCCGATTAGAATATCATAACGCTAATTTGGAATGTAAAGGTTTATAAGTTAATAATAGTTAAAATGTTTGACACTTAAGCTTAATTTAAAAAAGCTAATGATAAGTACTACTGATTCCATCACAATTAACCTGCTGCAAAAAAAGCTGCCATTATTACAAATAGAATATTGTGTTATTCAGAAGGTGTTAAGTCTTTCTCAGGCTCTCCCTCAAACAAAATTTGTTGAAGTAGATCATAAATAGGTTCAAATGCTTTCCTACAAGCTGCATTCGTTGGAGTGAGGTAGTCATGCATATCATGGTGACTTATAGTGCCATCGGTTTGTATAAAACCTTTGTCTATGGGAACCATTTCCACTTTATTCATGTTAGTGACCTTTTCACGTAATATTTGATTTATCTTAGAGTTCTTCTCCCTGAGTGTGTTTGGATACTGACCACGAGGAAGTAGACTCTAGAATGAAATACAGAAACATTAGAAGGATATACAATACAATAAAAATGTATCATTACAACTGAAATTTTAGACCATACTTACAGGCAATACTATGTAAGCACTTGGGTGTTTCTCCCTGATTGTTCTAATTATTTCTAGGATACCTTCACAGACTTGCTCTGGGGTGTTTTCAACATTATTTGTTCCAACATGCACAACAAAAACCTACAACATCAAAGAGCTTGGAATTAATATAAACATTAAAAAATTGGTTGCCTGTAAAGTCGGTATACGGGCGAAAGTTTTACGTGACAACGACTTTGAGTGGTAAAATAAAATTTTTATGTCTGTCTCTCTCGCTCTTAGGCGGGACGCGTGCCTCTCACTCGCTCTCATTGTGAGCGCATAACGTGAGCGGAGCGTTACCCAGTTTCTTGAAGTGTCACCCGGCAAACCAATTTATAAGACGTTGTCACGTCAAAATGAAAGTTAAATAAATAGTGAATTGAGGCAAGATTCGGGAAGGGAATAAGAGTATTCATTACTTCTTTTTAATAAATTATACAACAGGTGTAAAAAACCAGGTGTCACAAACCTTAGCTTCAACGTGATCAAGTTCTCCATTCTTGATGCGCCACAAAACATTCTGAGTCTGATCCCTGTGGATACTAAAGTTGAGGCAATGCAGAGGCGCAAACCATTGGTTCCAAACCTCTGTGTGCTCTAATGCTTGCAGAATCGAGTCTCCAATGAAAATCACATCGGCATCTTTCCCTTTAGCATCTGACAAAAATCTATTATGCTGTAATAGAAATTAATGTGATTCATGAAAATGTGTTACAGTACTTACAGTACAACGTGTCAGACTTACAGAAGTAGTCTCTATGTAAATATTTCCCAAATGTGGCTCTTAGTAGAATGATTTTCAAGAGCAAAATAAAGATTTCTCATTTATGTTTGAATTATACTACTGATAACTCATTCATTTAGAGCATGTTCACAATATTTGGGTGAGAATTTAAAAAATCGATGATTAACTAACGAGGATAGCTGTAGTTAAATTGACTAATTAGTGCCAGATTACACTTATCTGCACTTGCCGATTATTAGCAATTTAGGTCAGCAAATGCAATCCGAATCTAATTAAAAATATACGTTTATGAATCATAAAATGTATTGTGTATTCAACCGACTACAACAGCTCACGAAATAATATTACAATTGAAAACTTACAATGCTATTCCATCTTCCGTCACCTTCAGTGTCTTGTTGAGGAGCGGCAACTGAACAAGGATTCATTCTTCCACAGCAATATTGCAAGAAAATGTATCACATCAAATAACTATCGTATTATTGGACTAATAAATTACCACATCAACTAAACCCACGAAGATGAAAATAACTTGGCGGTTTCTAGTCTAATACAGCAGAGGTTGTGTGTGTTCGTTCATCGTTGCCCGTCACTGTCAAAAATGTCATTCATCAATACAACTGTCAATTTAATGTCATTCCTTGATTCCTTAGTTTCCTGTGGTCTCTCCTGTCTGCGGGTCTCTCACAGTAGCACGTAAGCTTAGTTGACTGACTAACTGTTGGACTGTTTTTCCCAACCCAATGTACCGAAAGCTTGAAATTAATGTTCTGAAATACACACGCTCTTTAGACGTATCTTTTTGATCTCCAGTGACTAACAAGCTTCGGTTGTACACCGAACTTTGATGACAACCGAGAATGTCAAATACGTATTACAAACAGCATAAATATTTAAACAAAGAGTGGATATTACTTTACGGTGACCTAGCAGCCCGGGTACGGTGTAACGTCTTTCACGAAAGCCACTTCAAACTTAGTTGTCATCAATTTGATGTCCACTATACATAGACATAATCTCATTAATAAAATTATCGATACGAAAGCGTCTGTCAAAATGAGTTACGATCATTGATCTAAGTAATATATATGTCAATGGTTACGATAACTATCTGCCACGATGGGCACCGATGACGTCATATTTGATCGCGACTGGTCCATACATATTAAGAAACAAAACACAAGGAACAAACAAACAAAAGGTTAGTTTGAGCCCAGTTACCATAATTTCGAGCTGTCAACAGAGATACGATAGAGCCCTACAGGTCATCAAATTTTTATGTATGACGATCTAGAGTTTCTTAGAATTGTTGAATCTAACAGAGCCTTCACTTTTGCAGATGGACCTTAATAGTCGTAACAATGGTGTAAAGGCAAACTCAAACTCAAACTCAAAGCATTTATTTCAATTAGACTATTACGCAATGATATTCTAACAAACAGATATGTTATACACCTACAAAACCACCGAAAAAAGTGTGCCGCGGGGGAGAGCCAGCTCACATACACGCAGTGACGCAGAATAAAGGAAAAACAGGTCAATTGACACGTTTTCGAGTCTTCACGATTGCGCGCTCATAACATATCTGTTTAATTAAATCCCATCAAAAACATAAATGTGAAATGAGAGCCAAGTTCAATATATATACACACATCAAAAGTATCTAGGGATCAACATATATTTTTGCAATAACTTTTCTCCTGATTGATATTAATTAACATTTTCTTTAAGGATTCATCAAATAAAGTGTTTTCGTTTGTCACAGTAACGATAAACCAAGTCACCTTTGCATTAATAAAGAAATTTGCCATTTTCCTAATAAAGGGATTTTTGACATTTGAACCACTAACATTAAAGTTCGAAAAAATGACTGAAAACACAGTTTTCTTTAAAATTTTATTGGGTAACTTAAACAATTAATAATCCGTGTTTCTACCGCGAACACTAACAACACAAGAACATCGGTTTGGCATACTCAAAATGAGTTCATCCAAATCACGCTGTGGAATGGCCGCCCATGTTCGTTGCAACAACAAAAAAAGGTCTTCTTGCGACTGGATACCCTCCATATTCGGCAGAGCTCTTCTCTGTAGCATATCCCATGCATGCTCAATCGGGTTTAAGTCTGGCGACTGAGCAGGCCAGGGCAGGACATTGATGTTAGCTGCGGCGAGAGTCTGTCTTACAACTCTTGCGGTGTGCGGTCGTGCATTATCATGCATTAACTGAAATAAGGGACCGATTTGCACTTGTAGAGGAACGATGACGTCTGATACAATCGTCTCAGCATAAATTTGAGCGTTGAGGTTGCCTCTGATCCAAATCAACTCAGTTCTTCCGCCGATCCAAATACCCGCCCATACCATGATGGTTCCACCACTATAAGGATGGACTTCCTGGCAGGATTTTAATCGCTGTTGGCGTCCAGGGGTTCTCCAGTGTCGTATACGTCTTGTATCCGGTCTCATACCAAAACGAGACTCATCAGAAAAGCACACGAAACGCCATTGTTCTTCTGCCCAATTTCTGTGTTCAAGAGCCCATTGATATCGAATCCTACGATTGTGCATTGCTATAGGTGGTACCCGTAGCGGTCTTCGGGAATGAAGGTTCACTTCATGCAAGCGGTTTCTGACTGTTTGGTCGCTAATTAAGTTCCCTGAAGAGTGATGAAGCCTCACGGCTAACATCATGGCGGTTATTGTTGGAGCTCTTCGAGTTAAGATTTGAATGTATCGGTCTTGTCTCCGTGTGGTGCAGCGATACCGTCCTCCATGGCGCTCAGCCACGGTACCAGTGCTTCGGTAACGTGTCCAAAGTCGACTGATAACACTCTGACTTGTATTCAGAGCTAAAGCTACAGTACGTTGCCGGGAACCAGCTTCTATCATTCCCACGGCTCTGAGCATTTCTTCCCTGCTTAAATGACGTCGCCGCTCCATAATAACGTTGGTTTTAATCAGTAGTAGGGAAACAGTAGCACTAATAATGTCTTCAATGCGTTGTATGTTTTTATAGGGAAAATATTGACAGCTTATTTTCATCTTTTACTCGAATTTGATTGAGAGTTCCTGATTCAAATTATGAAATGCACCAAAAAGGATCCATATAAATTTATAAAATCATAAATTTATTACAAAGCCACATCTCAATCTCAAGAAATCCGCATAAAAATGCTTGATCCCTAGACACTTTTGATGTGTGTATATGCCATGGTTGTTGACTTCAACGACAAAAGAAGTGAAATCTAAATGGGTGCCAAGTTCAATGGTCAGTCCTGAAATTTATCTATAACAACATAAAATATCATTTTTTCTTATAACTTAGGAGAATATATTGTAGCCTAAGGTCTGACTTGGCTAGTTCTCATATACGAATTATTATGTTCGGTGGTTAGTTTTTATCAGCAAGCCAAATTTTCGGAATAATAAAAACAGAACCAACAGTAAGTAGAAGTAACAGGTTGAACTTGCGAAGGCTATAATATAATTCGTATTTGAAAACTAGCCAAGTCAGACCTTAGTCTCCAATATATTCTCCTAAGTTATAAGAAAAAATGATATTTTATGTTGTTATAGATAGATAAATTTCAGGACTGCCCATTTAGATTTCACTTCTTTTGTCGTTGAAGTCAACAACCATGGCATATAGCCAAATAAATCAATGGAGGCGGCATGGTGTAGTGAGTGAGTTTCTGAGAATAATAATGGCACTAGTGGTTGTACAATACGGTTAGTTACGCGTAATAAATACGAAAATCTACTATATTCTTATTTATAAGTACAAAAACGGAAATATTTAGATTAAAGAAAATTAAGGGTGGTATTCCACTCGTTATATATTTACGTAAAGATCATAAAATCCACATAGAGAGATTTACAGGCACTAATTAATAAGTTAAGTGAAAATTATAAAAAAATTATAAAAAATTACCAGTTTCTGATTTTTTCCTTTGTATTCACCTAATTACCTATCTGCATGCCAAATTTGAACTTTCTAGGTCATTTGGAACTGGGTTATAGTTCTGTTTTGATCTATAGGTCAGTCATAAAAATGACGATTTTTGGACGTTAATATCTAAATAACCGATAGAGATATGTTTATAAAATTTGGAACACATATACATCTCGCTAGTTTCAATATATGAGCCAAATTTGACAAGTTTAGGTGAAATAGTTTTTGAGTTATGAGGGGCTCAAAAGTGGCTCCAAATGGTTCGTGTAATATTACACACTGTGAGCTGCGCGCCAGAACTTGGCTTGACACGCTCCCGCGTGTCTAGATATCATTGCTATTACGGCACTTTTTAAAGGCAAAAATACAAAAAAATTGGTTGCCTGTAAAGTCGGTATACGGGCGAAAGTTTTACGTGACAACGACTTTGAGTGGTAAAATAAACTTTTTATGTCTGTCTCTCTCGCTCTTAGGTGGGCTAACCATGCCCGAGTGGAAGGGACGCGTGCCTCTCACTCGCTCTCATTGTGAGCGCATAACGTGAGCGGAGCGTAACGCAGTTTCTTGAAGTGTCACCCGGCAAACCAATTTATAAGACGTCACGTCAAAAGAAAATCAAAGCTACAGTCCCAGTCACAAGGCATAATAATTTGAGAAAGTACTGTAGTTGAAATGAAATGTATAAATGAAATGTATTTGAATTCGAAGAATGAACCAGACACTATTCGTGAACTTGGAGTCCTGTTTGATCAAAAACTGACCTTTGCACCTCACCACACATAGATTCCATTTCTAAAAGAGCATCCAGGATTATGGGTTTTGTCACTAGACAAATTAAAACTAAAATCTTACTTTATCAGAGTTTAGTTCGTAACATAGTATATTGCAGTCCGGCCACACTACGCCACAAATAGTTTGCGTCTAGAACGCGTCCAAAAACGTTTCGTTTGGCATGCCTTTTCTGTGGGAATAACCAAAAAAGCGCGTTCTTAAAAAAATAGGTTGAAGTACTTCAACATGCACTCCGTAGAAGAACGAAGATGTCTGAATGACGCAATGTTTGCTAGCAAAATCTTGAAGGGAAATATCGACTCACCGCGCGATCACTACGCTCGATCTGCACCCGTGTGTGCGTGTATCTGCATGAACAATGCACACAAACATAGGATCGCAACGAATTTGCCTAAACTCTAGCGAGTGAATTTTTGGAAGGGACTCTTAACTTCCGTGCTCCGTCGAGGATTCCACGCAAACCTATTACTCCACTTTGTCCTCCAATGAGAAGAACGGTGGTAGGATCTAACTCTCCATGTGCTAGGTTCTTTAATGTTTTAAATAGTTGTAGTGATATGGTTGATTTTCACTTTGATTCTCTCAATAAGCAAAAATTTAAATTTTTGAACTGTTTATTAGGTGGCGAAAAGCCACAATTCCAAGCGGAAGAAAAGTAAAATAATGATGTATAGTCTATGCCTCCGGCTGGGGATAAAAAAAGATAGAACTCGACTCTATGAGAGACACGATGGTGTGATTGAAATTATCCCTCTTGTCTTGTATCTGATTCTGATAATCTGCTATAAATAAATGGTGTAATACTACAAAATGTAACCGTCTTTAATAAGTTATACATGTACATGTGTTTTAGTGTAAATACACCTTCAAGACAATGAGCAAGTGTTTATGTCACCCTGCACTAGAAACCGATCCCTTCAAAATGGTGACCCCGTCTCCGTTGTACTTGGAGTAAGCTTTGGATATCGGGCGCCTTCTTACGCGCCTCCGACCTGTTCCAGCAGCAGCGGAAGAATCGCTCCGCACGGGAACGATTGTGAGCCGGCCGGCATTAACTTCCAGCGGAATTGCGTCCGCTCCCGTCCCGTTCGCATTTGGCTACTCTCCGCTTCAAATTTTTGTGAAATAACAGCAAAATGTTGGGATACCTAATTAGTGCAATGTGTTAAGTGCCATTCATCATCCATCATTTCATGTAAAATTTTCGTACCGCCGCACCGCCATTTTACTTTCATCGGGTTCGCGGGAATCGCGGGGTTCGCATCAACTACCTACGCAACGCTACGAAAAACATAGTTCCGGTACATGCGCGACCTGCCTACAATATTCGACGGACAGTGGAAACCTATGTGTCAACTTCAGTGAAGTTCTAAGTTCGTATGACATGTTAATGTTTACATTGGAAACTGTAAGTTTTTGAACATTTCGTCACCTCCGCTCCTTGGCTGGTTCTGAAATGGGAGATGACAGCATCCTACGGGAATTGTGGATGCGCTGTTTACCCAGGGAAGTACAGAGAATTCTCATTGCCCAAAAAGACTTAAAACTAGAAAAGGTGGCCGAGATTGCTGATGCTATTGCGGAGACCACTCCTCCTTCAACAGCTGTCCACGCTGCCAGCTCATCATTTCCACCCGAGTTGGCTCGCATAATGGACCGCCTTGATGAGCTTTCAAGGAAGGTCGAAGCACTCGGCTCTGACCGCTCTCGCTCCACCACTCGCTCCCAGTCCACTTCACGGTCATCTAGTAAATCTGGTGACCAAATGTGCTGGTACCACAGACGTTTTCGGGAGAAGACAGAAACTCCAGATAGCGAAGAAAGAATTCGAGGAGATGATCAGCTGTGGAACATGTCGACCCTCCAGCAGTCCCTGGGCATCACCGCTGCACCTGGCTCGTAAGGGTGAACACGGATGGCGTCCTTGTGGGGTCTATCGAGCGTTAAACGCACGAACAGTTCCTGACCGCTACCCCGTCCGCCACATAGCTAACTTCGCACATAACCTGGCTGGTGCTACTATCTTCAGCACCATCGATCTGGTGAAGGCCTACCAGCAGATCCCGGTAAACGACGAAGATATTTGCAAGACCGCCATCACGACACCTTTCGGGTTATTCGAGTTTCCCTTTATGACCTTTGGTCTGCGCAACGCCGGACAGTCTTTCCAGCGTTTTATGGACGAAGTCTTGAGGGGGCTTGACTTCTGCTACCCGTACATCGATGACATCTTGGTGTACTCCCGCACTCCGGCTGAACACGCCGAACATCTGCGTGTCCTGTTCCGGAGACTGCAAGAGTATGGCGTCGTCGTAAACCCATCAAAATGCGTGCTCGCTGCTCAAGAGGTGATTTTTCTTGGCTACCGGATCAACAAAGACGGTTCCAGCCCATCCCTGGAGAGAATCGAAGCCCTAAAGGATTTCCCTCTGCCTAAAACGGTCGAAGGTCTTCGCAGATTCCTAGGCATGGTAAACTTCTACCGCCAATTCCTCCCAAAAGCAGCGAAACTTCAAGCACCGCTTATTGACGCTTTGGCTGCCACCAAACTAAAAGGCCCCAAACCCATGCCCTGGACGCCAGAGCTGGAGCTTGCGTTCAACAGCTGCAAGGAACACCTTTCCACTGCTACGCTGCTAGCCCATCCCATTGCTGATGCTCCATTGGGGCTCTTCACCGATGCATTGTCCAGTCACATCGGAGCTTGCTTGCAACAAAACATCAAAGGCCATTGGCAACCGCTTGCTTTCTTCAGCAAAAAGCTGACACCGAAGCATTCCACTTGGCCAGCTTACCACCGGGAATTACTTGCTATTTACGACGCTGTACAGCATTTCCGCCACGTGTTAGAGGCTCAACGGCTCAACACGCAACAATTTACACGGATCACAAACCTCTGATCTTCGCTTTCACGCAAAGGCGAGAAAAGTTGGCCCCGGTTCAACTGAACCACTTGTCCTTCATCTCTCAATTTACCACGGACATAGTCCATATCAGCGGGAAAGACAATGTAGTTGCAGACACTTTGTCTCGAGTCGAAGCACTTAGTCTCGAAGATAACTTCGCCGCCCTCGCCGAAGAACAGGTGACCGACGAAGAGCTTGGCAAAATGCAGTCTAATTCGTCTTTGAAACTGGAGAAAAATACTGTTCCAGGGACAGACATATCTATTATATGCGACACAGCTACGGGAAAGTCAAGACCGTACCTTTTTTTTTTTTTTTTTTTTTTTCGGATGGGAAATCATCAAATAACCCCTCCCGCTCTGGGAAGAGCAGGAGGGAGTGTCAGACTTTTACTGACTAAAACCCATCCATGTTCCTTCATCGCCCTTTGTGTTCCGGGGCCACGATATCTCTTTCGAACAGTCCCGCAACCCCGGCAGGCATCGGTCCCTACGGACCCCTTCCCTTTTGCTGACACTCTTTGAGGCGCGCGTGGAACACGAACGCGCCGTCGACATGGCCTGTCGTCATGAGACGGACGGACGGCGAGCTAGCCCATAGCCCACCGTCCACAGGCCCGCGCCTACGGTGGCCGGGGGCCACGTGGTGGTGGCCCCCGACGCCCGGGGCGTCTCCCGCGGCGGCCGGGACGTTGAGAGGTTCTCTCCCTCTCACGTTCCGCCACCTCCTTCTCTAGCATTACTGCTTCGCAGAAGGAGGTGACGGCGTCCCATTCCGTCTCGCTCCGGACCATGGCTTGCACCAGGGCCGGACGCGAGAGGTCGCCGCCGCCGATCGCCGCTTCGAGGACACGGCGGTGCTCCGCCCACGCGGGGCACACCTCCACCGTGTGTTCCACCGTGTCCTCCGGTCGACCCTCACAATGGAAGCTGTTGTAGATACTATGGTATCATTTAATGTAGAATATTTTTAACGCTTGCAACACTGTACTGACTGTCATAATTCACTGCAATATATGGACTTTTACAAAATGGACGCGTATATTTTATTTTGACAAAATCATGAAGCTTGCGAAGATAAAAGGGTGATTTACGGGTGCTTGTGTCTCCCTCTGCTCAGCCGCTCAGTCTTCGATCCATCACATAGTTGGCGACCGTGGGAAATATCAAGAACATAGACAGAAGTCCGACCGACCCGGCTTGTCCACGTGTAGCGTGATCATACCACGATGGCTGCACAAGCTTTAAAAGAAATCCGGGAGCGGGATCAACTTCGAAGACTATTTAACAGAAGCGCAACAACGGTAGAATCACATATTAAAAATCGGGATTTTTCGCAAGCAACAATAGAAATAACCTATCTAGAAGAAAAAATTCAACAGCTAACTAAATTAGACACTCAGATTCAATCAAGAATGTTAAGCTTAGAAGATTTTAATGAAGAAAGCTACACAGACGAAGTAAATAAAGCTGAAGAATTCGTTCACAAATGGTGTACCATTAAAGGAATCTGTTCAAGTTTCAAGAAAACCACTATTGATGTAACATCTCAAGAGGTGAAATCGGCTAAGAACTATAAACTACCGAAAATTGAATTCAAGAAATTTGATGATGACCTAAAGAATTGGTTAGGTTTCTGGGGTCAGTTCAAGAAGATACACACAGACACCGATATGAACAATGAAGATAAATTTCAATATTTGATCCAGTCAATGAAGGAGGGCTGTAATGCACGGGCGTTGGTGGAAAGTTTTCCCCCATCAGCGGACAACTACTCCAAAGCCATTGATCAACTGAAGGCAAGGTTTGGCTGTGAAGATTTATTAATTCAAGTTTATGTTAGACAGTTATTAGCTTTAGTTCTCAATCATAACAAAAATGAAGAATCTATTAGGAATTTATATGATAAATTGTCAACTTATTTATTATCTTTGGAAACTTTAGGCATTGTAAAGCAAAAATATGAAACTATTTTGTATCCTCTAGTTGAATCAGCCATACCTGAAACTATTTTAATTGCCTGGAATAGGATTAATGTTGATAATAAGTCTTCAAATCAACTTACCAAATTATTAAACTTTTTAAAATGTGAGGTGGACACGGAGGAGCGTGTCAAGTTGGCTAGGTCTGAGTTTGATGCTTGTGTGGGTTCTAAATCCTCTTTTAACAGTGAATCAAGTCTACCAACAGCAGCAGCCCTGGTGTCCAACACAAAACCTGGTAAGGAGTTTTCAAATTTTAAAAGTAGTTGTTGTTTTTGTGATAAAAGTGGCCATAATACCTTTGAATGTAGTAAAGCAAGTAAGATGTCTTTAGATGATAAAAAGGAGGCAATTAAGAAGAAAGGCTGTTGCTACATATGTCTAAGAAAGGGACATATGGCTAATAAATGTAAAAACTTTGTCAAATGTATAGCATGTGGAAGGCGTCATTTTGTTATTTTGTGTCCTGATGTACATAATAAGAGCAGTGAGAATAGTACATCTGAGAATGTACTTATATGTGCCAGAAATAACACTACGACTTTATTACAGACGCTGATTGTGAATGTCGCCTATAATGGTAAATATGAGAAGGTGAGAGCATTATTAGACAGCGGATCACAAAGGTCGTATGTGAAAGCTGCAGTGGTCAAGAAATTGGGGCTGCGGCAGACTGGCACAGAGAAGATAGGTCATATGTTATTTGGAGGTGTAGAACAACCAGCAAAGGTATATAAGTGCTTTGAATTAGAGGTGAGTAGTTTAGACAACTCATTTCATGCTAAGATCAATGCATTACAACAGGCTGATTTATGTGGGCACCTACCAAAAGTTAAGAATGTGGCATTGTCTAAGAAATTGCGAGACTTAAATATTGGGATCAGTGATTTTCAATTTGCAGACACTGAAATTGGTCTCTTGATTGGGTCTGATCATCTTGGGTCCATAGTTAGTAACGAATTGGTACATTTAGATGACAACCTGATGGCTGTCAAAACCAATTTAGGATGGACATTACAAGGCCCAATAAATAATTTAAATTCAGTCAACACTAATAGTGTTTCATGCTTTTCGAAAACAAATCTTTCTGATTTGTGGAGTGTGGAGTTATTAGGTATTCAAGACCCCTTTGAAAAGCAGTGCAAGCATGTTACTGAAACTGAAGTTCTTAAAAATTTTAACAACAACATTTCAGTGAATGCAGAAGGCCGTTACAATGTGTCACTGCTGTGGAAGGAAGGGTGTCCGAAGCTCAGCACTAATTATGAAGTAGCATCTAAGAGGCTGGAGTCGACTACGAAGAAATTGAAGTTGACAGGTAACCTAAATACTTACAATCATGTCCTACAAACTTGGGAGAAGGATGATATTATTGAGAAGGTTACATATGATAATATGGAAAAGGGTCACTACTTACCTCATCACGGTGTCATAAAGCCACATAGTACTTCAACTAAAGTGCGCCCTGTGTACGACGCGTCCACAAAGGACCGAAATGGGTGGTCACTGAACAGTTGCTTGGATAAAGGTGTTAATATGATAGAATTGTTACCGAAATTATTAATACAATTTAGAAAGGGTGCTTATGGAGTTGTCTCTGATATAAAGCAAGCGTTTTTACAAATATGTGTTATAGAACAAGACAGAGACTATCTTAAGTTCCTTTGGTGGGAAGATATAGAGACATGTGATAAAATAGTGACATACAGACATAAGAGAGTTGTTTTTGGAATCACTTGTAGTCCATTTTTATTAAGTGCAACTTTGAATTATCATTTGGATTTGTGCACAGAGGCCTACGAGAAGACAGCAACTAAATTAAAAGAGTCATTCTATGTTGACAACTGTGTAGCGAGTTTTGATAGTATTGATGAACTAAATACCTTTATTACAGAATCAGCTACCATAATGAAAAGTGGTATGTTTGATCTGCGTGGATGGGTAACAGCTCCTCATAGAATAGACGACACAGTTTCAATTTCAGTATTGGGAATGACATGGAATACATTGGAAGATGACATACAATGTAATGTGAGCATAAATGTATCTTCATCAGAACATATAACAAAGAGGTATGTGATCTCTGTGGCTCAACATGTGTTTGATCCACTGGGATTAGTTTGTCCAACAACATTAATACCCAAGCTTATTATGCAAAAAATCTGGGAACTGAACCTTGACTGGGATGAAGAAATACCTTTCAATTTGGCACAGAAATTTAAGAATTGGTTGAAAACAGCTCATTTAATCAATCAATGTCGTATTCCAAGACGTGTAACAGTTGCACCTATAGAAGAATGTGAGACCAGTCTGCACATATTTAGTGATGCATGCCAAACATCATATGCTGGCTGTGTGTTCTTAAGAACACGAAAGGATAAAAATGTACATGTACAACTCATTTTAGCAAAGAGTAGAGTGGCTCCAGCTAACAAGAAGATGTCATTACCTAGATTAGAACTTATGGGCGCTCTTATCGCATCTCGGTTATATAAAGAAGTTATGGAGTCTGGAATATTGGCTCAATGTAAGAAATACAAAACCTATTTTTGGACTGATTCAGCAGTAGTGTATGCATGGATAAAAAGACAAACACAATGGAAATTATTTGTATCCAATAGAGTTCAAGAAATATGTACAACTACAAATCGCAATGATTGGCACCATTTACCAGGTGAACACAACCCAGCTGATTTGCCGTCGCGAGGATGCAATGCACAAAGATTATTAGAAAGTCGGTGGTGGGAAGGCCCTACTTGGCTCAAAAACAGTATCGAAGCTTGGCCCAAATCATCGGTAGGTGACCTGAATGACGCCTGTGAAGAGTTGGTGCGTGCTGAAATTAGTACGAAGGCTGTAATTTGTACCGACGTCACAACTGTTCCATTTAGTCGGAGGTTAATGTATTTTTCTAAGTATAACCGTATAGTCAGACTTGTAGCATGGATTTTACGCATGAGTTGTAAAGTAAGAAAGAAATTTAATGTACATGGATCAGATATAGCAAATGACGAATATATAAATGCAGAGAATTCGTTGATAAGATTGTTACAGAAAGAAGATTTTACTCAAAAAGGTTTACCGAAGAATCTAAACACAATTATGGATGGTGAAGGACTAATCAGAGTAAAGACAAGATTGGAGTTGAGTCATGAAGATAGGAAATTCGTGAATCCAGTACTGTTGCCTGGCAGAAATGAAATAATACAACGGCTAGTACGACAGCGACACGAAAAACTTAATCATGCAGGGACACAGCTCTTGTTGTCAAATCTCAGAAATTGTTTCTGGATTTTGAACATAAGACGTCTCGCCAAGAAGATCGTGGCGCGATGCGTAGTATGTAAAAGGGACAAATGTAAACACTATGAAGTTCCTGAAGCGCCGTTGCCTGCGGACAGAGTTGAAGCATCTGCAGTCTTCCAGGTGACGGGGATAGATCTTGCAGGACCATTATATCTTCGTAATCAAGAAAAATGCTGGATAGTGCTATTTACATGCGCTACTTACAGAGCAGTACATTTGGAATTGGTAGATTCCTTATCTACTAACAGCTTTTTGATGGCTCTACGTCGTTTTATAGCACGAAGAGGTCGTACGGATGTCATTTACACTGATTGTGGTAGTAATTTTCAGGGTTCAGCTAATTTATTGAAAGAAATAAATTGGTGTGAAATCGAGGCTGCGACAGCGATCGTTCCACCGCCAATCAAATGGCGGTTCTTACCACCCAGAGCACCTTGGTGGGGAGGATGGTGGGAGCGTCTTGTCAGGGTAGTAAAGGATATGCTACGGAGAATTTTGGGTAAACAGACTGTAACATGGATTGAGTTGTCGACTTTACTTTGTGAATGTGAAGCAGTCATAAATAGCCGTCCATTGACATATGTAGCAACAGACGACTACTCATTAAAACCGCTCACTCCCATGATGTTTTTGCATCCTCTACATTCTACAGATACACCTGATTTGGATCAAATAGATTCAAATAATATTAATATTCGTTATCAATATTTAAATAAATTACGAGCCGATTTTAGACAACGTTTTAGAAACGAATACTTAGCCTTGCTTTGCAGTAGAAACAAGTTTGTACCAAATTTTCCTAAAGTTAATGACATTGTTCTAATTGAGACAGATTCCAAGAGATTATATTGGCCTTTAGGAATAGTAAAAGGATTGTTAACAGGTGCTGATGGACACAGCAGAGCCGTAAGAGTACAGACTGCGAATGGTGAATGGGTACGAGCTTGCCAAAAGCTTTATCCCCTGGAACTATCAGCTGTTTCCGATGAGTGGCGTAGAACAGGCAGCAACACAGGTAAGCCTGAGACTTGTTTACCTAATGAGGATTTGAACTCCCGTGGAGCGTCGAACTCAGACTTGGACAACTTGACTCAACCGCCCTCCGTGGTCACTAGACACGGAAGAGAGATTAAAGTGCCAAAACGATTTTTAGAATAGTAATTAAATTTGTCTGCTCCGATTCTGTTGTTGCTGTATCCCGCATATTATGTTACGCGTCCACATAGTATTGCAGTACCTTATTGTTATTTTAATGACCATTTAATTTATTGTTAAATGTGTATGTACCTATGAATGACTAATTATTTTGACATAATATTTTATGTGACATTGTATTTTTTACACAATTTGAATTTATACATATTGACTTAGTAGGTACGTAAATTTTAATAATTATTGAATTTAATGGAAATGATTTTTATGTGTATTGTAATGTAAATTAGTGAATGACTAATACCTATATCTATTGATATATCAATATTCCTTTGTTGGGCGGTGGGAGGATGTTGTAGATACTATGGTATCATTTAATGTAGAATATTTTTAACGCTTGCAACACTGTACTGACTGTCATAATTCACTGCAATATATGGACTTTTACAAAATGGACGCGTATATTTTATTTTGACAAAATCATGAAGCTTGCGAAGATAAAAGGGTGATTTACGGGTGCTTGTGTCTCCCTCTGCTCAGCCGCTCAGTCTTCGATCCATCACAGAAGCACCCGGGCGTTTCCTCCCGCCCGATTCGGTGCAGGAACCTCCCGAACACTCCGTGTCCGGTGAGGACCTGCGTCAGGCGGAAGGTGAGGACGCCGTGGCGTCTCTCAAGCCACTCCTCAAAGAGGGGACTTATCGCCACTATCGTGGCGTGCCCTCGATAGTGGCGATACATAGTGGTAGTGGTATAGTGGAAGTCTGTCCGCTGAGCGACAATTTGTCGCGGCAGCGGAGTTTCCCCCCGGCGTAGCGCCTCCGCGCGCCATTCGTGTAGGCGCGCGAGGACTATCGCCTCCAGATCCCATGGCGGCAATCCGGCAAGGAGGCTCGCCGCCTCGCGGGCAATCGTGCGGTAGCCCCGGGCCAGCCTTACGGCTACCACCTTTTGGGGCGCGTTCAGGTAGTGGGCGGCACGCCGCCTCAAAGAACGCGCCCACAACGGGGCCCCGTAAAGGGCCATTGACCGCACGACTCCCGCGTAAAGCCTCCGGCAGGAGGCGTTCGGCCCCCCCAGGTTGGGCAGGAGCCGCCTGAAGGCAGCCCCAGTCCGTTCCAGTTTGGGGGCCAAACGTCGGAAGTGCTCCACGAAGTTCCACCGGCTGTCGAGGACGAGTCCTAGGTACTTCAAAGTCGACTCGACACCGATGGATACCCCTCCTACCGTGAGTAAGGATCCCGGAGGTGGCGCATTCCGTGGCCCATGAAAGCACATGGCCTCGGACTTGTGCAATGCCACCTCGAGACCCAGTTGCCGGATCCTCTCAACGACTGTCGCAACCCCGCGTGTCATCGCTTCGGCCGCCGCCTCGTGCGACCTCCCCTGGGCCAGCACCAGCGTGTCGTCAGCGTAGCAAACTACGCTGACACCACTAGGGAGGTCGGCGCGCAGCACCCAGTCGTAACCGATGTTCCACAAGGGCGGCCCTAGGACCGATCCCTGCGGAACACCGCACGACATCTCTCGCCGGTTCCATTCTCCGCTGCGACCGGGGTAGATGACGGCTCTGTCCGTCAGATAGTCCCCGACTACTCGACGGAGGTAGGTCGGCACCCGGTGATAACGGAGTGCCTCCCTAATGCAGCTCCAGGGCATGGAGTTGAAGGCGTTGGCGATGTCGAGAGACACCGCCAAGACAACCCCACCCCTGGACACCGCATCCCCCGTCGTGAGGGCTCTCACGCGCATGATGGCGTCCACCGTAGAGCGCCCTTTGCGGAAACCAAACTGGTGTTCCGCAAGGTCCGGCCCAGTCCCCGCAAGGTGCTCGGCGAGGCGGTTTGCAATGACTCTTTCAAAGAGCTTGCCCACCTCGTCGAGCAGCACCACGGGCCGGTATGCGGACGGAGAGTCCGCAGGGCGCCCCGGCTTCCGGATGAGGACCAGCTTCCCCGTCTTCCAACGAAGCGGGAACTGGCCTCTCTCCAAGAATGCGCTTAGGAGCCCCTCCAGTCGGGGCCCGAGAGCCTCCGAGGCCAGGACCCAGGCTTTGCCAGGCAAGCCATCGGGTCCCGGGGCGGTATTTTTGGCACTGAGCCTGCGTACCGTCGCTCTCAGGTCTACCCCAGTCACCTCCGGAGTGTCGTCGTCGTCGTCCTGATGATCAGCTTCCAGCACCGCAGGCGGCGGAGCCATAGGCGGGGGTGGGTGTTCCCCTCGCGAAGGGAACAGAGTGCTCACCACGTCCTCCACGAGCTCAGGCCGGAGACTCTGCGTCAGTGGGGGGGCCCAGGGGCGGAGTTTGTCCCGCACCAACTTGTAAGGGCGCCCCCACGGATCTCTGTCGAGAGTCCCCAGCATCTCCTCGCGGGCCAGATCCCTGGCCCGCAGGACAGCCTCGCGGAGAGCAGTCTTCGCCGCTCTGTACCCCTCATATAGCTCCGCCTCAATGGCTGCCGCATCCGGTGGGCGCCTGGAAGCACCCTGCCTCATTGTTTATGTCGGCAGGCCTGTCCGGTGATGTCACCCAGGCCTGCACGATCGAGGCTTCCAGGAGGAGCTCCCGGTCCAGCTGCTTCAGCGCCCAACGCGGACCACTCGGGGCCTGTTGGACCGGCGCGCTTGAGGTCTGGGTGGAGACGTCGAACCGGACGTACCGGTGGTCGGAATAGGTCTCCACCCCCTCCATGACACGCCAGTCAACGACACGCGGCGACAGAGCGGGGCTAGAGAACGAAATGTCCACCACCGACTCGCCCCGCATCCGCACACACGTGGGGACAGAACCCCGATTTAGGACGACCAGGCCCTTCTCCAGGGCCCAGTCTTCCACCATCCTTCCCCGCACGTCTGTGCAAAGAGAACCCGAGGAGGGAATGGTTTCCGACGACAACACTCAACTCTGCGAGAGAGTTGTGGAACTCGGCGAGAGTTCGGCTCGGGGAGAAGTATACTCCCACCACTACGATCTCCCCGAACCGGGCTGCTACGCACCCCCGACCCCTCCTGACACCTTCAAGGGTCGGGGTACCGGCGGCGGCCGACGACACTATGGTCACTGAGCCGCTAAGGTCCGCCACCCAGTCTTCCCTGGGGAGGACAAAATACGGCTCAGCGACCACAGCAATGTTAATCAACCACTGCGCCATGCTCTGGAGCAACAGATCCTGAGCGCAGGCGCAGTGGTTGATGTTCGCTTGGAGGAAGCGTAATGGGGCCGTTATTGGCACTCCATTACCGCTTACTCCCTAGCCCCCTGCGAGGGCCCCTCTGTGGCGGCGACAGTGGCAGCTGCAACGGTGGCAGTTGCGGCTGCGGCGGTGGCGACGGTGGTGGTGGTGGCAGTGGAGGGCCTCCCCTTGCCTCTGGTGGCCTTGGTGGGTGCAGCGCAGGCCTTGCTTCCAGCCCGGTGGTCGGCTGGCTTGCCAGCCGCCGCACAGGCACCACAGTGCGGCGTGGCACAGCAAGCCGCGGATACGTGACCGGGTCAACCTCCGAGGCGCACTGTACTGACACGTGGTGTCCCACGTGGCAGCGATAGCACCTCAGAGGTCTGGGCTCTAGCAGATTCACCTGCGCTGAGACCCAGCCCACCAGTAGCCTTCGGCCCTCCGTTATGGCTTTAGCCGCCGTCACCGGGCAGCATACCGTAACTGTGTGAGACTGCACAAACAGACTCACGATGTCCGCGATTACGCGGAGCCCTAATCAAAATAATATTGTTCAATCGACAAAGTGAAAACACCTATTAGATACACTTACCATCACGTTGGTACCGGTGATGTGACGTAGTCCCTGGTCACGTCGTATCTGAGTGGGGTGTAAGTATAACTGTGGTTTGTGTGGTGTATGTGTAGTTATGTGAGATTACGACG
Source organism: Xestia xanthographa (assembly GCA_905147715.2). Taxonomy (NCBI): domain Eukaryota; kingdom Metazoa; phylum Arthropoda; class Insecta; order Lepidoptera; family Noctuidae; genus Xestia; species Xestia xanthographa. The sequence goes on from LR990655.1 coordinate 11,344,966, forward strand.
GTTCCATGGACGCCCACAGCGCGCACCGTCGACTCCAGGATCAAACCTTCAGATCCCACACGTGGCACCTTTCACGAATGTCCAACTGAATTTTATCCCGGTTTGCTAACCCAATCGGGGATATACGATAGTCCAGCACTGAATTTAGGAATTTACCGGCGTTCAAATGACACAAAAAAGGCCGGACATAACCAACAAATCACTCGCGGTCAAGACCCAAAATGGCGAGATTTCTCAATTTTCACTCAATTATCAACAAAATATCAAACACCGATCAGGATTGTATCGGATTACCATTAACTCAAAGTTTCAATCACTAATTACACGACAGCCGCGTGCACCAAATTACAAGACCACGGAAGCGAGTTTTTTCCAAAACCAATATGGCACTGACAAGCAAACGTCATCGCACCACAGACAACTGAACGTAATCTGTCAAACGTCAAAAAGGTGCGTTCAGAAACTTGGTGGATGAAACATCTACCCCCCCCGGACGGGCCGTCCCGTCCGCTAATCAATTGGCAGTCTTGACAAGGTTTCGACCGCTCTCTTCATAACCGATCCATCCACTAAAACCTCAGCAAAACGAGGTACCCCGTCGGTGCCAGCCACCAAATTGAGAATGCGCCCCCGGCGCCAATACAGAGGCTTAAGGTTGGCATCCTTAATAAGGACGAGGTCTCCTATCTTGGGCGGATGAGTTTTATCAGTCCACTTGACGCGCTGCTGGAGGATGTGCAGATACTCTAAGCTCCAACGCTTCCAAAAGCTCTGAGTGAGCTGTTGCACCAACTGAAACCGCGATAGCCGATTTTGGCTCACATCAACAAAAGGGTACTCAGGCAGAGCGACAAGTGGCTGTCCAATCAAGAAATGGCCCGGGGTTAGAGCCTCCAAATCGTTAGGGTCCGAAGAGAGCGGGCACAATGGACGCGAATTTAGTACCGCTTCATTGCGACAAAATACCGTAGCTAATTCCTCAAAGGTGAGAACGGTGTCTCCCAACAATCTCCGCCAGAGTCCCTTTGCCGCTTTCACCGCGGCCTCAAAAATACCCCCCCAATGGGGGCAGGCTGGCGGGTCAAACAACCAAGTGACCCCTCGACGGGCCAATTTGTTACCAATGTCAACCTGGCTCTCATTAAGAAAGTCATACACTTCCTTCAAATAGTTACTTGTACCCTTGTAGTTGGTACCGCAATCAGACCTGATCAGAGAAGGTAACCCACGGCGAGACGTAAATCTATCCAAAGTTGCCACAAAGGCCTCCGTCGAGAGGGAGGATACCAGCTCCAAGTGCACTGCCTTAGTTGACAGGCAGACAAATACGCACAAATAAGCCTTGACAATTTTACTATTGCGAAGGGTAGACGTCTTTATCGAAAAGGGACCAGCAAAGTCCGTTCCTACGCCTGCAAAGGGCCTCGCCTCATTGACACGATCAGCAGGCAAGTCTACCATCTGGGGCTGCATCGTTGGGGCCTTAGTCCGATAGCACGGTATGCAACGGAAGACGATGCAACGAATGGTACGACGAGCCGACAAAATCCAAAACTCTCGCTGCAGAATGGCCAACAGCGCATTGCAACCGGCGTGCGAGTTCTTAATGTGACGATCAGTCACCAACAATTTAATCAAATGACCCGCCTTGGGCAACAAAATGGGGTGACGGACCCCATAAGGAAGGCTAGAGTGCCTCAACCGTCCTCCAACACGCAAAAGACCCGTTTCATCCAAAAAGGGGTTCAACTTACTAACGGCTCCCGACAACTTAACTCTACCGGACTTCAAGGTCTCGATCTCCTTCTCAAAGTGTACGGCCTGCACAGAGCGAACCCACAGGAGGAGTGACTCCTGTCGCTCTTGAGGAGAGAGAACCGGTGACAGGCGCTTGTCCCCTGGATTCCTAGCATTGTGACCAAAACGCCTGATCCACGAGGTAACGTTCAACAATTTGTCGAGGGAGCTGTATCGATTCAACAAAATATCCGGATCAAACGGAGGGTCCTTCGTCCCAACAGCGAGCACCTTAAGCCCGGGCAAAGGATCCGACATCAAAATTGGCGTTCGAGGCCAATCATCCTCGGGGCGAGTCAGCCAATCCGGTCCCCACCAAAGGGGGTGCACAATCAGGCGGGGGGCCATGCACCCACGTGAGGCTACGTCGCCGGGGTTCAAGTCTCCAGGCACGTGCCTCCAAATCAAAGGCGTTTCGGAATTTTGTATCTGTGACACTCGGTTCGCAACAAAGACCTCCAAGGAGTGGACGGACGTCTTCAACCAACACAAAACAATTTGACTGTCCGTCCAGGCGTAAGAATTCCGAATGTTCACAGATCCACCTAAAGTTTGAGCAACGTGATTCAAGAGACGCACAAGAAGCGCCGCCCCTGACAACTCTAGCTTAGGGATGGTCAATGCCGTCCGGAGGGGGGCCACCTTGCTCTTGGCCATGATCAGTGACAACTTCACCTGGCCTGTCGCGCTGACGGTGCGCAGATAAACAACAGCTGCATAACCGTGCGAAGATGCGTCACAAAACCCATGAAGGGTAGCAGTATAGTTCCCAGGGGGGAGGATAGCGCGTGGTAACGCGACCTCGTTGACCGCAGGAAGTGCGGATACAAATTGGAGCCAATCTTCCAAAAGGGTTTCCCGAAGTGGCTCATCCCAACTTAGTTCCGCGGTCCAAAGGCGCTGGAGAAAACATTTCGCCCAAAACAATACCGGGCATATCCAACCATTCGGGTCAAAGGTTCTCGCGACAGTAGACAATACCAGTCGTTTAGTCCAAGTGTGTGGTGACTCCAAATCGACATCATACGTAAAGGTGTCTTGGACTGGTCGGTACTGAACGCCGAGAACGGCCAACATAGCAGGGTTGTCAGCATTTTCAAACAAATGAGGATCCTGCTTATGATCCTCTTCCACATCTTCCAACAGTGCTGGCGAGTTGGACACCCACTTACGCAACTCATAGCCAGCGGAATCCAAAATTTGAACCAACTCGTCACGCAACAGGATAGCTTCCTCAACCGTGGAAGCCCCAGTGCAGACGTCGTCAACATACAAGTCCGTTTTCAAGATGGCGGACGCCCGAGGGAACCTCAAGCGTTCTCGGTCCGCGAGCTCCCAAAGCGAACGAATAGCAACAAAAGGGCTCGATCGAAGGCCGTACGTATTCGTGTTGAGCTCATAAACAACCATGGGGTCCCGGGGATTCTCTCGCCACAGGATCAACTGGTAACGTCTGTCATCCCGGTGAATAACCGTTTGCCGGAACATCATTTTGATGTCAGCCACAAAGACTACTTGATGACGACGAAAAGACGTGATGACATCACAAAGGTCCCTCAACAATTTGGGGCCGGAGTGCAAGCAATCATTCAAAGAGACACCAGAGGAAGTCCGCGCAGACCCATCAAACACTGTGCGCAGCTTACCGGTGGATGCCTTGAGGACCGCGTGATGCGGCAGAAAGTAATGCTCAACTGAGCGCCAATCCAAATTTGACACCGACATGTGTCCCAAGTCTGCGTACTCACGCATGAAATCTAAATATTTCTGCCGCAGCACCGGATCCCTGGCCATACGGCGCTCCATCGCCAACAATCTCTTCTCGGCCATAGGTCTGGACTCGCCGAGAGGTGGTCGAACTGCAACAAAAGGCAACCGTGTTACGAGCCGACCGGAACGGAGTCGACCTGTGTTGTTCTGATAGAACAACTCGCACTCCTCATGTTCCGGGTTCAAGCGGGCCACTTGCGGTGGCTCCTCAACCTCCCAAAACCTCTGAACAGCGTCAGAGAGAGCGGAGCCACACGCCAACGCAAAATCAGGCTCAGGTGGAGGGGGAGCCTTCAACACTGGGCCCATCACCGCAAAGCCAAAGATGGTCGAGACAGCCACCAAACCGTTCGGCTGCAAGACTTTCATATTACCCAACAATATTCTCCCTAGTACATCGGAACCCAATATCAAATGAGTTGTATTAGGGGAATCAAACCGGCGGTCAGCCAAATCCAGGCCTGACGTCAACCGGACAATATCAGGCGACAGCTGACGTTGGGGATGACAGCCCAAAATACTCGTCAGAACAATGGCCGAAGGAAAAAACTTAGGGTCCAAACAACTCACAGGAGTGAGCCCAAATAAGGTTTGTCCCTCAACAGTCGGGATAGGTGTTTCGCCTATTCCATTAATCGTGCCTGAAAAGGCATGGACATCCAGGCTCACCCGACCCGCTAACCAAGACGACAAAAGGCAACCCTGGGCTCCCGTGTCCAAAATGGCACGGACCACAACAGAGTCCCCCGTGGGTCCCCAGACCCTGACCGATGCCGTTGGCAACAAAACCGTGTCGATCTGGGGAGGTACGTTAGCGGGACAGGCGCTAATTTCCTAGCAATGCCTGGGCGGCGACCGATCGCCGCATCCAGGCTGGGGTCTATCCCGATGAGGATAGTAGTCAAAATCCTCATCCGCGCGATGTCCCGAGCCGCGCGCCATCGCTGGAGGGGCATATCCCACTTGGCACCTGAGTGGCGGGGGCCGCGTCTCCAAACGGGGACGTTCCGCGAACGGAGGGGAGGGAAGGCGGTGCTGGTCTGGCCAACGTCGCCTACCAGCAGCTGCATAGTCGCCTTCACGAGGGGAGGTCAATCGGCGGTCGCGCGGCTCCCGATCAACTGGCACGGGGGGTGGAGTGCGGCGGTCAAAGTTGCAGGCCCCTCCTCGACTCTGATCCGGCGAGCGAGAAGCCCGGTGCTCGTCTCCATCATACCCCCCCCTGCGCGAACCCCCATCAGAGGCTGGTCTGACAGAGCGGTTCGCGTTGGCGCACAAAACTTCCAGATGTGAGCCCCTACAAATTGAACAAGGGCGGGGGTTGGGGCAATCCCGATGAAAATGATTCCCCAAACAAGAAAAGCACAAACGGCGTGCATTGGCAACTCGGCGGCGGGCACTCACGTGCAACTCCAAGAAGGCCGCGCAAGTTGGTACGCCATGTCCCGTGGCCTTACAATAGCCGCAAGCAAGATTACTCTGGGTGCCACCAAAACGGGGGGCAGGGCGGCTATCACCAGGCCCGACAGTCCTAGTCCGTCCCTGGGCCCTCGGCCGAGAGGGCGGTTGGCTTGACCCCGTGGCACCACGAGCGTTGTCGAGGTAACGACACTCATCCTCCAAAAATTTGACGAGGTCTTCAAAAGGGGGAAGATGGGTGGCACTATCCCCACCATACTTCTGCTCAAAACGGGACCTCAAGTCTGACGGAAGCCGCTGCAACACTAAGTGTACAAAAAAATAGGACCAATAGTCCACCGGCAACTCCAATCGTTTTAAGGCGTTGGTCGCTGCCAGCAATGGATTCAATAGGTCAGCACGCAACGCTGACATTCTGGTGATGGCCGGCAACCCCAAGATCTGGTCAATATGGACATCAGCCAGGCAACGTTTGTTCTGGTATCGTCGGGATAGAAGTTCCAGAGCAGTGGGATAGGCCGAGTTGGTCACCGGCAAGTGCTGCACCAAGGCTCGAGCCTCACCTCCTAGGGCTGACAACAAATAAGCCAACTTCTGGGCCGGTCGGAGGTCAGAGCGCGAATCAACCAAACTGTCAAACAGGTTCCTGAAGCTTAACCAATGGTCCAAGTGACCGTCAAAATGTGGCAGCTCCAGGGTAGGCAGTCTACCCAAAAGTCCAGGGCCTGCAACAACAGAGGTCTCTGTTTTGACCTGGGCAGGGTCCCGACTCTTCAAAATTTCCCTGGCGCGCATACTTATTATGTCACCCAGGTTCAACATCTGGTCATAATCCGCAACAACCTTATCACGGGCTGCTTGACCCAATGTTTCCAGGTCCAAGTCCAAAATCACTTCATTGAAGCGAGCAAACAAAGTGTCAACCGCACTCAATCTCGCATTCAACTGCTCATACCGAGCAAGCGTGGCCTCTTCCAGGTCTAGACGCTGAGCGGTTACAGCAGCTGAGGCTAACCATCTTAGCTGTGAGGTCAATCCACCAATGGCTTGGTTTACAGCTTTGCAATGAAGCCATTGGGACAAATATCAAATAAACAAATTAAATTCAATTAAATAATCAACAGGAATAATTTTCCCGGACCCAACTACAATTTAAACCAAATAATAAAAGTTAGTTTGAATTATTACAAGTTCAAATCCGACCCTGTACAAGCAATACCTTGTTTATACAATAGCAAATTAAAGTACAAACCACAAGGGACACTACATATCATAATATATTATGTCAAACAATCTATGTTTAATTTGAGTCAGGCCGACGGCAACAAATCAGACTTCTCAATACTTTTAACTCGACAATAAGTGGTGAGTTTAACAATTAAACCACGCTCTGCTACCAGTTGTGTGAGACTGCACAAACAGACTCACGATGTCTGCGATTACGCGGAGCCCTAATCAAAATAATATTGTTCAATCGACAAAGTGAAAACACCTATTAGATACACTTACCATCACGTTGGTACCGGTGATGTGACGTAGTCCCTGGTCACGTCGTATCTGAGTGGGGTGTAAGTATAACTGTGGTTTGTGTGGTGTATGTGTAGTTATGTGAGATTACGACGGTTCCATGGACGCCCACAGCGCGCACCGTCGACTCCAGGATCAAACCTTCAGATCCCACACGTGGCACCTTTCACGAATGTCCAACTGAATTTTATCCCGGTTTGCTAACCCAATCGGGGATATACGATAGTCCAGCACTGAATTTAGGAATTTACCGGCGTTCAAATGACACAAAAAAGGCCGGACATAACCAACAAATCACTCGCGGTCAAGACCCAAAATGGCGAGATTTCTCAATTTTCACTCAATTATCAACAAAATATCAAACACCGATCAGGATTGTATCGGATTACCATTAACTCAAAGTTTCAATCACTAATTACACGACAGCCGCGTGCACCAAATGGAAGCGAGTTTTTTCCAAAACCAATATGGCACTGACAAGCAAACGTCATCGCACCACAGACAACACACACACAGCACAACTGAACGTAATCTGTCAAACGTCAAAAAGGTGCGTTCAGAAACTTGGTGGATGAAACAGTAACGGTATGCATACCCGTGGAGTCCGGGCGAATGGCGCCTGCCCTGACCTGATCGGCAGGGCACCCTCCGGACCTGGCGACGGCGGCCACCACCTCCTCCTCGGTAACCGAGTCGTCCAGACCCAGGATGCGCAGGTCTGCGCATCTGACGGGCCTGGACACTCGGGCCTCGTCCGCGTTTAGGGACGCTCTGAGCTTTTCAGCCAGAGCGTCGGCGGACGAGCCGCTGGTTTCGCCGGGGATCTCCAGCAATCGAGCCCCTGTCGCGGTGACTTTAAGCCGGAGGCCCCCGGTGATCCCAAGCTCACTGAGGTTCACCGCCTCTTTCGCCTTCGCCAGAAGGTCGCGGTAGGACACGCCCCTCTTTTCCGCGTCCGGCTGTAGTGCGCACAGCCGCGGTCTTCGGGGCGCGAAGCCTAGCCGCGATCTTTCGCGCCCTGTGCTGGTGCTGCCGCTCCACATTTCGGGCTTTTTTGGCCGCCTTCCTCCCCTTCTTCTTCTCCCCGACCACCTGCCATCCGGCTTCAGCCGCAGGTGTCGGGGGCTGGGGGGGCGGTGGTGGCGGCGGCAGCTGGCTTGCCGCAGGCACAGGCCCACTCGCCGCTGGCACTGGCGCCGCTGGCGCTGGAGCCGACACAGTCGCCGCCTGTGCAGCCGCCTTGCCCTTTCTCCTCCTGGGCGCCTTCTTAGTCGGCGCCGGTTGCACCGGAGCTGACTTTCCAGGGGGGGGGGGGCGCCGCAGCCCTGCCGGAGGACTGGCTCGACCCAGGTCCGGCGGCAGGTCCTCGGCCCAGGTCCGGGTGCGGCAGCCGCAGCAGCCGCGTATGACACCGTACTCGGCATCGTGCTCGGGCCCGCGGCTGCCTTCTTTGCACCCAGGGCGGGGCGCAGAACAATTCCCTCCAGGACGGAGAACCGCGCCTGGAAGGAAGCAAGCTCCTGCCGAACCAGGTTCAGAACCTGGTTCTCCACCGGCACGGTCTCGGCTTGTCGCTGCTGCTGCTGTTGTTGGTGGCCCCCATTTGGAGGCGCAGCACGGCTACCAGCCTCGCGCACATTGGCCAGGTCTGCGTGGAGCTTGGCGTTCTCCTTTTGGAGAACCTCCATGGCGGCCGTCAGGCGGGCCACCTCCTCCCGCAGCTTGGCCAACTCCTCTCCACCTACCGGAGGCGGAGGAGGGGAAGGCCCCGCAAAATTGGCCTCCGCTGCCGCCAAGATGGAGGCGGAAGCCGCGGGTATGGCCTTAAGTTTGGTGCCTGTCTTCACCTTATAGGCCACGCCCCTTATCGCGGCTTCCACCGCCTTTGTGAACCTGGCCTTACGCTCCGCCTCGGAGCCGCCAGTTGCACCCGCCTCGTCGCCAGTCCCGGGAACAGTAGTGCCCGGGGGGCGCACCTCCTCTGCAGCTCTTGCTGACCTCACTGGGGCAGGGAGCCCCCTCCCCTTGCCCCGGATCCCCCCACGCTTGTTGGTGGGGATTTTTCGGGCCGAGGCCTCCTCATCTCCGGATGACGACCCCCGGTCGCCATCCCGCCTGGGCCGCTTGCGGAAGAACTTACTGTTCTCCGCGGGCGTCCCAGCCCTCGCGCGACGGGAGCTCTCTGAGCCTCCCGCGCTCACCTCACTGGATGCTACGTCGGACTCCGACGCCGCATCCCTCCTCTCCTCCGTCTTGCCGTTGCCGGCGGTGTTTGTTTTTTTATTAAAATCTTCCATATCTAATCCCACGAGAATGGGGGAAATAAGCTACAATCTAGGCAGAGACCCCTGTACCTAGAAGGGCAGATTTAAGCATTTATTACTCGCCATGGGGGTCTGCAGGTACCCTGGCGAGGAGTGCACTAGCGACTGATTTGTTCCGTGGAACACCCGTCAGCCATACATCCCCTCGCGGTGCGTCGCCACTTGGGATTCGGGGTAACTTTTTATAGAGGTTTTCTACCTCGCGGTCCGGGCGGTTAAGCCAAGACCCTCGGTCCCCTATCAAAACCGCGAGACGTGATCCACAGCGCTTCGATAGCCAGATTACGAGATTGGCGGTGACAGAGGAGGACGGATCCTTCTCTGTCTGCTCGGAGGCAGGGTGAGTGCACACCGAGCCCGCCCTCATTCCTCAGCTGTGCCCTCTGCCTTACAGAGGGTCACGCAGAGGAACGCACCGTTGGTCCTGAAAGGACCCTACCATTGTCAGATTCATTAGCCGCGGCGGTCACATTCCCCGGGGTATAAAAGAAAACTCTCATTCCCCGGAGAAGGATACCACCGCGTCCAGGGTGCACCGGCCCAGCAGCTGCCAGACGTATCGAGAGGGACCAGCAGCCGCCAGACACACGTGGAGGACTTCTGACATCGCACCCCAAGTCAAGACCGTACCTGACACCATCTTTTCGTCGTATATACTTTGACAAGCTACACAACCTTAGTCACCCTGGTGCGCGAGCATCCGTGCGCCTGGTGTCTGAACGATTTGTGTGGCCCGGTATGAACAAAGATTGCCGAAACTGGGCTAGATCCTGCTTGAGGTGCCAGAGCAGCAAAATCTCCAGGCACAGTCACGCCCCGTGGAAATTTCCCCACTCCGACGAAGCGTTTCCGCCACGTCCACATCGATATCATCGGTCCGCTTCCACACAGCAGAGGGTTTCAATACTGTTTGACGGCTGTCGATAGATTCACTCGTTGGCCGGAGGCCTGGCCGATGATCACCATGACGGCGGAAGAATGCGCTGAAACGTTTTTTAGGGAATGGATTTCTCGCTTTGGATTTGTCCCCTCTCTCCTAACAACGGACCAAGGACGTCAATTTGAGTCCGCCTTGTTTCAGAGCCTCCTGCAACACTGCGGAATTAAACGCGTGCGCACTACCAGTTACCATCCGTGTGCGAATGGTCTGGTGGAGCGCATGCACAGACAACTAAAAGCTGTGCCACGAAGACACTTGGCACAGAGCCCTGCCCGTCGTACTCCTGGGGATGCGCTCCTGTCTCAAAGACGACATGCAAGCTTCTTCGGCCGAGCTTGTGTACGGGGAACCCCTGTACTTGCCAGGCGAATTCATGACTCCATCTTCGCCATCGGTTTGCATCGAAGACCACAACTTCGCCACACAACTACGAAGTCATATGGCTCAATTGAGACCTACTCAACCATCGCGTCATGGGCAACGGTCGACCTTTGTGTTCAAGGACCTTGATTCAACGTCGCACGTTTTCTTACGAGACGACTCTGTCAGGCCCTCGCTTAAACCACCATACTCAGGGCCACACAAGGTGGTCGCACGTCATGATAAAACGATTACCATCTCTATCAAGGAAAAGCATGTACAGGTGAGCCTAGATCGCGTCAAACCGGCGTACGTTTTAGACGAAACCTCCTCATCGACATATTGAGCTCCAGCTTCAGCACCTGTTCTTCCTGCCGCGTCTGAAGCACCCTCCAGACCAGCTGCTGCAACTGACCTTGGATCCAATGTTCCTGATCCAGTTAATACTGCAAGGCCTGAGTCTCACAGACCGAACTATACCACACGTTCGGGCAGAAAAGTTCAATTTAAAGTTCCGGTTGATGTTTAAGTTTGATTTTTATTCATTATTATTTATTTGTATTACAATTTCTGGCTCCCCCATTTTAGCAAAGTTTTTTTTAGTTTTTAACCTTAAGTGTTTGTTTGTATTTTGATTTACGGATGACCTTATTCTCTCCGTAGGGGGGTGATGTGGCGAAAAGCCACAATTCCAAGCGGAAGAAAAGTAAAATAATGATGTATAGTCTATGCTTCCGGCTGGGGATAAAAAAAGATAGAACTCGACTCTATGAGAGACACGATGGTGTGATTGAAATTATCCCTCTTGTCTTGTATCTGATTCTGATAATCTGCTATAAATAAATGGTGTAATACTACAAAATGTAACCGTCTTTAATAAGTTATACATGTACATGTGTTTTAGTGTAAATACACCTTCAAGACAATGAGCAAGTGTAAGTCACCCTGCACTAGAAACCGATCCCCTCAGACTTGTTGTAAAAGTTGTTGGACTGTGTACTTTTCAAATAAATTATGCTTTTAATACCTCGCCTGTAAGTTACTGATTCATAGTTGTATATTATATTTAACTGAGTTTACTTGTACAATATGTAGCTTACGATATTACTTTTTATTGTTTTCTTTTTTGTCCATGTGGTGTTTACCTTTAAGTAATTGTTACACTGTGTAGAGTTTAAACGCATGTTAATCTTTGTTTGTACATTAGTGTAAACAATTGTTGGTAAACCTAATAAATAAAATAAAATCAGCATTTTTTTGCACTAAATTTAGAGATACTTCCGATGCGAATGAATGCGGAAACTGGTGACCACAGAGCATCTATTGTAGCCAAAGACATTAAATTATACTACACAATAGACGGGACATAGCGAAAAAAATCGTAATCCGATACATTTGTCCTAGTGGACAAAAGTCGTTCAGTCTAGTGTGGTACGCCTGCGTGATAAGTCGTATTCTTGACAAACTGTCAAACAAAAGAAAAATATTTTCTAAGAAATTATGCCGAGTTGCGCATTACAGTATTGTAAATATCGTTATGGTAGAAAGACTGGATCTAACTTCGGTTTATTTTCGTAAGTATTTGTTATATTTACTTAGTAATAATTTTAATTTAATAGTTCTAGAACATATGCTAATTTTGTAATAAACGCCCTCTATTGCTGAATAGCTTTACTACTGCCTTGCAGAGATGTGATGTTGTTTATCGATTTTTTCATCGATATTTTATGAGGTAAATAATAAATAACACTTAAAATATAATACTGTTTGAACATAATCATATCATTTAATTTAAATGTCAATAAAGGAACAAGTACTATTCGTTCAAGTAGGGTTCTGTTATTGCAGGTTTCCGAGTGTAAATAATGTAGAACGTGAAAAGTGGATACGTTTTGTTCAAATAGACCGTAAAGAAAAAAATTGGCTTCCATCTGCTTCGTCAAAATTATGCTCAAAGCATTTTAAAAGACGACTTTTACTTCGGAAAGACTGGTCGATTAATTTTAAAAAAAGGATCTGTACCTTGTACTACAAGTGAAGTGAGTTGCACGTTTCTTGATTTTTCGTAGTCATTCTATATAGTAAAATAGTACACTGCTTATAGTCCTAATTACTTGCTCAACTTTGCTATCTGTCTGTTCGTCTCCCGGTATCCCACAAAATAGAAATCAGATATTGTAATATTACTTTCTTTATCTTCATTACTTTCTTACTTTCTTTATATTATCAAGTTTCGCAATCAATTATCACTTGCAACGCAACCAGTTGCTGAAGAAGATGCGAACGAAAGGGAAATTTTCAGTCTTTAGGTTTACAACATTAGTTTTTTTTTATAAATAACAGCTGCATACATTTAAATTTGCATACCTCGACATAATGTATGGATCAGCTGAATTTTTTTTCGCGATTTCAGTGCTGGTCTCATAGTAAAAGTTGTTCATAATGATGAGTACAATAACCGATACAATACAAGGTTTCAAACTTAGTATAGTTTAGCGCGAGTACGACTCACATTTAGACTTTTTTTATAATTTCAGGATGATGAAATAAACCCCAAAGCCACCAGACTTACTACACCAGTCAATGTTGATGTTTCAGACTCTGATCTTCGACACTCCGAGAAAAATTGCATTGAAGGCACAAGTTCATAAGTTACAAAAACAAAAACTACGTCATCAGGTTAAATTTAAAAAAATAGGCCAACAAAATAGATATTTAAAAATATGTCAATGGATAAATAATAATATGTGGGTCTGATGTTGGGGCACAGGTGGCACGGCAGCCCATGCTCTGATTTGTTGGTGGTACTTGCTATTATTGTTCTATGAATCGTCAGGTATAAGATTCTTAAGTAGAATGTCTGTGGTCTCCTCAGTATGAATGTTATTAACTTTAATGTTTTGTATGTAAGCAAGGTCGATTGATCTGTTTGCTTATGGCTCAAATTATATGCGTCCGCAAGACCAAGCGACCCGGCCGCTAACGCCACGAAATTACAAACAACTGTATGCGGTGTACGAGCGGCTGTGCGACTGTCCAAATAAATCATTGCATACTTTTGCTTGTAATTTCAAGGCGTAGCGGCCAGGCCGTGCGGTCGCATATAATTCGAGCCGTAAACTCGCAGAGTAGAGCTTCTACTAGACAATGGATATAACACTTTTTTCTGGTAAATTAATACATAAGCAACACTCAGATTAATGCGAACATTTATATTCATCACCTAAATATTTGTGTCCTGTGGGAATCGAACCCTTGAATCATTAGACCATAATAATGGCTTCTAAATTGTACAATCTATTATAGGGGATGGTTTGTATTCCGAGATACAGGTTACCACCCAGTTCGGATGAAGAGGTTCCCAATTCAAGTTACGAAGTACCGTTAGTCTTGTAATTATAAAATAAAATTTATATATCAATTTTAATTCACAAAAAAATTACATATCTTTAGTGATAATTTATATATCCATTTCTATATCTTTCATGATCATTTATTAATTTGTATGTAAAAAAAAAAAAAAATAACTTGTACACCTTGAAACCACTAATCGTTTTATTGTTTTCCTAATTTTTGGCATTTGATTCAATCTATACAAATGTGAACAAAAAATAGTCTCGTAACTTTTATTATTATTATCGATACCTTGTTAATTAAATGGTAACATCCCTACACAAAGTTTCTAGTATGCTATTCAAAGCTAGATGGCGTTACTGATATTTGGTGTTCCCAATAGCCGCTCTAATTTTGCTATATTATGCTAGATGGCGTTACTGAGACAAGGGATCACAGTTTTTCTATGACATTTCTTCACATAGCCCCTCTATAGTAGGTATATTTAATCTCTTTGATTGTAGCAGAGTACTGCCTTTGCGGTGAAGCGTTTGCAGAAACGATGAGAGGCTTTTAATAGCAATAAAAGTAAATATAATATCTGAAAAAAATGTATTTAGATGACAAGTTGAACACTTGAACAGTGACAGACAAAACTCAAACGTCATACACAAAAAACGAAAAAACATTGACAAGTTATGTCTCTTCAGCTGTAGCAGATTATCAAATTAAGAGGCTTTAATTTATTAATTTTAATTATGTCTCAACATTGCAAACTGTAACCCAATGGGAAGTTGCGAGGTAACCCCAACACAAGTATCCTTATAACTTAAAGAGGCTGCCTCAATTTTGTGCTGTAGAACAATTGTATGAGAAACAATAAAAACTTTTATTTATTTAATACTTTCCCTCAGCTGATAGTAGACCATTTGGTTTATCCGTCAAACCCAATTTCTGAACTAGGTCCTCTAGTCTGGGTCTGGGTAGCTCGTCCTCTCGACTACGATGTCGTTTTGAAGCGCAAGTTCCCTTACGAAGAAGTGCCTCAAACGAATGTGTTTGGTCCTACGGTGAAATTCTGGATTATGTGCCAATTTCACCGCGGCTTCGTTGTCCACGAACAAAACTGGTATTTCTTGTTGGCCATTCAAGTCTTTGAACAGTCTCTTTAGCCAAATTAGCTCTCTTCCCGCTTCGCTTGCTGCCACAAGCTCAGCTTCTGTAGTGCTAATAGCAACTGAAGCTTGTCGTTGGCTCATCCAGGAGATTGCTCCTCTTGAAAATAAACACAATACTCCAGTGGTAGAGCGACCTGTTTTCAAGCATCCAGCATGATCAGCATCACTGTAGGCTTTTATTTGGTTAGGAGAATTTGCATCATGAACATACCGACTCATCCGTAGAATAATGTCCGATCTGTAGGGTTGATAGTTTTCAGTAGAGGTTAGAGAAGTTGTTGACTTGTGTAACTCTTAAACGGTGAGACTTAACATTTAGATTTTTTGGTATGTTGTAACAACGCCCAAGCCTAGTTAAATGCTATATAGCGTTTATTTCTTATCCTTTTATTTCACGAGATAGTGAGTCCCATATCAACATAGGACGTTTTATGGCGTAAGTGCGGGGGTCCGTTATGAACATTATACGTTGTTTTACGGAGACGTCTGAATTAATTGACGCTCTATATTAACATGGGTCATTTTTTGTTGGAAATACCCATCCCTTTATAAGTCCTTTGTGAATAACCACCTTGAAATGTTTACCATAATGTTAGCCAAATTATGACTACCTTGGAATATAACTGAATAAAAAATTAAATTAATAAATAAAATCATTTATTAATGAAAAAAAAACTCAAAATAGATAGCAAAAAGTATTAGATGGCATCACTTTGAACAGCAATCACATCACAGTTAGGTACGGACTTAAATTAGCAGTCTAAAACTTATAGATCTATGCACCTATTAGAACAATGCGCGCGCGCATGAAGTATTTTAAACTTAGCACTATTATAAAATCAACTATATTTTTTTTTTATTATTAAAAATTACGTTTAGTCTTTAATATTTTTACCAATCAGAAGCATCGTGACCTAGACGAGGTATTATACGTCTCAACAACAATCAAACTGTACGTATACCTCTGCCTTGATGGCTTAATAGTTAAAACTTAAAATAGTAATTAAATGACATAACGTATCACAGCATGGCTGCATGGTAACTAGGTAACCTACATGACTACAGCATGTACTTCATCATAACGACGGAAAATACGTTTATGAAGATATTTAAACTTCGCACTAGTTAATTGAAAATAAAGCATAATTATAACAACCAGCCTTCATAGTATTATCGAGAGATATATAGACGTGGGGAGCACATAATATAAAGACGTGGGGGAGCACATAATATGTACTTAGCAGCAATTAAATTGTACGTAGGCAAACATTAAATTACTTAGTTGAGTTCTCATTATAATTAACATTGTTTCGCTAAATCTACTGATTATAAACTACAAAAAGAAAAAAAAAAGCAACAAAAAAGAAAAAAGAAAATTATTATTTCGATAGGTCATCATCGGATTCTTCAGAATAATCAACAGTGGTGTGATGTAGCAAAGAGTTAAAGTATGGATAATACTCTAAGGGAATTACTTCTGAGCGGCATATATCCATTAAGTCTTTATAGTTAGCAACAGGAACCACACTAGGTTCAGAATATGCAGGTAGTTTAGTTCGTACCGAGGTCCTCGTGTTAAGAAGTTCGTGCAGACGGTAGTGTGATTCTAACTAATTGTTTTCTAGATATGACCTGACTCAACCTGATTAAAATATTTTAGTGATTCGCGGTCATTAAAATATTATAATCAGGTTGAGTCAGGTCATATCTAGAAAACAATTAGTTAGAATCACACTACCGTCTGCATGAACTTCTCGAATGTTACTTCAGTTAATCTTTTTGCCCTTAATAATGTCTTTCATCCAGACCTAGTTATTAGCAAGACATTTAAAGTCAAATACTTCATTCTGGGTTACGTTGCGGACAACATAGGGTTCTCCTTCGTTCTTGGCCGATCTAAATATAAAGACTTAATGGATATGTGCCGCTCAGAAGTAATTCCTTTAGAGTATCATCCATACTTTAACTCTTTGCTACATCACACCACTGTTGATGTTTCTGAAGAATCGAATGATGACCTATCGGAATAATTATTTTCTTTTTGTGGTTTATAATCTTTTGGGCGCCTCTGTCGTTTTCTAGTCGTTTTAGAAGTCACGGTGCGATCGCTTGAGTGAGAAGTAGCAGGCGAATTCATGGTGCGAAATGGCGACGACGAAATCACAGAGAAACTGTTCAAATGATTCGGGCAGAATGTGCTATCGCAGATCGAATGGACGTTAGTAGGAGACGGCATAGGAGTTGGCACTGACGGTTCCAAATTAACCGGGGTAGATCTGTGGTGAGAAACTTCTAACTCTTCAATCTGTATTAATGGTGAATTTTCGAAACGAGAAGGCACATCCAAAAAAAATGTACTAGGTTGATTTCGGTAAGCATTCTCGGCAGATGGATCAGACATGACATTCGGTATTGAGCCGTCGCAGGTAATTTCTTTGGTCGCACTTCTCGCCATATTATATGTCAGCTAGTTTCTGAATGATTTCTTCTGCATTAGAAGGCAAAGGAAACGTTTGTCGTATCATGGCGTTGTCATCAACATTCACAACTGTAATTTAAAAAAAAAACTGTAACTTATTATAGGTATTCATAGAATACTATTTATATTAAGAGAAATATACCTAGCAATTAATCAAACAAATCTCAAATAAAAAATCTTTATATTTAACGATATTTTTAATTGAACAACGTCTTAGCTGATTTCATTATCCCAGTAACAACGTCCCATCTTAATATCGAACCCACAAATCGTTTCAAAGGTTCCGAAGAAAAACGTCCCATATTTACAAAAGACGCTTAGAAGTTCAATAATGTTCGTATTAAATTGCCTTATTATTTCATAAGACCTGTACTTTTTACTGTTTATTATTACAGAAAGAATGATTACCTTGTGAATATGCATAAAGCCAATCGTATTTTCGCACCAAAAATGCGTTTCTGTACCTCTCCGTCAAAAAACGTCCTATATAAAAATCGATCGCCCACAACTGTTTACTGAGCCAAAAAAGCAATATAGACATTATGTTCATTAATTTATGAACTGTATAGTGTGTATCACGAAATAGTATAACTGAAATCGTCAACCCCCTTCTTCCAACAAACAGCGGCCGAACTGACGAACGGACGGGGCGCCCGCGCCACCACCACTCTCCGCGCGCCGTCCCTTGGTCACTTCATGCGTTTTTACGCGGAGATAATGTCAGATTGAACGTTATTCGATTCTATATTTCCGAAACTAAATAAGATACGAAAATTCTAAAAACGCACATCTGTAGAGTTCATATTCCTTAACTCGTCTAGCTATTTAACTCGTTTTTGCTCCATGATCACATCGGACTCTGTTCTACGGATAAGTCGATACATTATTCCTCTTGATAATGTGCCTTTCAAATATCTCATTATGTGTATAACCATACGCCAGTCGCTAGAAGTTGGCTTTTCTAAGCTCCTAGAAGCCAATCCTATTCTTATTCTTATTCTTTATTGCACACAAAATTAAAAAAGTATACACACAAATTAAAATATATAGCCTATGTACAACGGCGAGCTTAACCCAGAATTGGGTTTTCTTACAGCAAATCTTACTTCTGGTTCTGTTGCGAAATTTGCAGAAGAGGATAAACTTATGTGCACAAACAATACAGTTAAAAACTTAAATTAACTTATTTTATACACTAAACTAATACATGCAATGTAATATACGCAATACATACAATATATATATATATAAATACACTAAAAAACAAAAAACACTATTTACAAACTATCATGTAGACAGGAAATGTTCTTTTATCCTTTTCTTGAACACATCTAACGACGGGCTATCCTGCAAGGAGTGTGGAAGCGAATTCCAAAGGCGCACAGCACGAACAGTAAATGAATCATCATACTGACTTGAGGAGTGGAGAGGGAAACGAAGGAGAAGAGATGATGATGAGCGACAAGGTTTACCTCTAGGAACAAGATACTCGAAGCGTTCCCGAAGATACGAAGGAGCTTTAGGATTATGAATAATATAAAAGAGAGAGTGTGTGAATCTCGACGCTGCCGAATCGGTAGCCACTTCAGCTTCTTCCGAAATTCCGACACATGGTCGTACTTACGAAGCCCGAAAATGAAGCGTATACACAAATTCTGCAGGCGTTCGAGTTTATCAAGAAGTTCCTCAGTCGCATCAAGAAAACAGACATCCGCATAGTCTAGAAGAGGAAGAAGAAGAGACTGAGCGAGAGTAATTTTAGTCTGAAATGGCAGGACCTTCTGAAGACGCTTAAGTGACCGATACGAACAAAACACCCTCCTGCTTACTTCAGCAATGTGAACATTGGAAGACATGTTGCAGTCCAAGAATACACCTAAATTTCTAACTTTCTTGGTGTAGGCTATAGCGACACCATTGTACGTAACAGGCGGGAGGGACTGATGATTCAATAAATTGACAAAGTATCTGTCACCAATAATGAGAGCTTGTGATTTAGTTGGGTTAACTAATCCAAAGTTTTTAGCCCAC
Source organism: Xestia xanthographa (assembly GCA_905147715.2). NCBI lineage: Eukaryota > Metazoa > Arthropoda > Insecta > Lepidoptera > Noctuidae > Xestia > Xestia xanthographa. The sequence goes on from LR990655.1 coordinate 11,364,124, forward strand.
ATACTGATGTTTTGAAGATCATTATTGATGGCGTAGATAGCTCCTGGAAGCTCTTCGAGTTTAAAATGGCGATAAAGTTGCAAGTCGTCTGCATAGAGATGATAATGGACAGTTAATATCTTAGTGATAGCGTTAATAAAAACAGAGAAAAGAAGAGGAGAAAGGACGCCACCCTGAGGAACACCCGCAGAAAGATCGCACCAATCTGAGCAAGCCTCATTCAAATGTACCGACTGCGAGCGACCCCGAAGATACGAATCAAACCAAGCAGTCACAGAAGGAGATACGTTTAGAGAAGAAAGGATACCTAAGAGGATGTCAAAATCCACTGAATTAAAAGCACTGCTGAAGTCCAATAAAACCAGCACCGTAAGGAGCCGATTTTCCATGGCCAATCGGATGTCATCAATTATTTTAAGTAGGGCTGACACAGTGTTATGGCCAGGACGAAATCCAGACTGGTAAGGGCTAAGCAGGCTATTAGAGAAAAAGTAATGAGATAACTGACTATTAACAACGCTCTCAAGGACTTTAGACAGAATTGGAAATATGGAAATGGGACGAAACTGGGATACTGAAGAAGGATTTGAAACTTTGGGAAGAGGCAAAACATAGGCCTTCTTCCAAGCAGAAGGAAAGGAGCCAGTAAAGAGGGAATAATTAACAATGTGTAAAATGACAGGAATTAGTTCATCAAGGATAGGAAGAAGCATCTGAAGTTGGAGGCCATCATCACCCACCGCCTTTGTGGAAATAGATGTAATGGCCCGCTTAATATCCCCATCTGTAACTGGGTGAAAAGAGAATGAAGTACATATTGGCCGAGGAAGATTAGAAAGATCGTTAAGACTGTGAGATTTAACGTTATTATCCAGAGTCACTGGTGACTTGGAAAAATGTAAATTAATTTCGTTCAAGTCAATATTAGGCGAGCTGTCATCCGCATTTTTGCCGATTCCCAGGGATTTCAGAAATTGCCATAATTGTGCTGTGTTGGAGTTTTGAATTGTGTTGTGTATGTGACGCCTTTTAGCATCCCTACACTTACGACCGCAGCTATTACGTAGTTGCTTATAGAGGGACCATTTCTCATCAGTAGGGTCCTTTTTATAACGCCTTTTCGCCTTATCCCTTTTCGACATCGCATTTTTAATTGCATCAGTCAACCAAGGAGCCGGAAGATGCTTCACTCTGACCTTTCTTAGTGGAGCATGCACATCAAAAAGCTTCAACACTATCTTGGTAAACTCGGCCACCTTAGTGTCCAAGTCATTGCTGTTGTAAACAGGAGACCAATCAATATTGCCCGCATCCTCTCCCAAACGCTCCAGATCAATGTTCTTGAAACTGCGAAGCAGGAGGTATTTAGATTTGCGTTTGGGAGGGCGAATTTTATACGAGATAAACAAGAGGTCGTGGTAGGAGAAGGAAGCAGAGAGTTGCCCATACTTGGCTACTTTGTTTGGGTCAGAAACCAGAATAAGGTCTAGAAGTGAGGGGTTGCAGTGAGGGGCATGATGAGTAGCATTCAGGGGAAGGATGTGCATATTGACAGAAGAGACAAGGGATCTGAGTTTACGGCTGCGCACATTATATTTGACCAAACAGGTGTTGAAGTCTCCGAGTATTATAGTATGGTCATCATCATCTCATCCTTCAAAGTTAGGACGGCCTGGGAAGTGCAATCTTCATCCTTCTGCTCAGGAAGGCCGTGTAGGAGTAGAACTTGCCTGCGAGACGCCATTTCATGCCGGTCTAAGCCCACAGTCAGCAACTCCATCTGAGTCTTCAGCGCGCTCATAGTTTTCCAAATGAAGCACTTGCACATGAAATCCATGAAGTCCCGAGAGAGGCTGGCTATTGTCTTGTGTGACGCCTCATTACTGCTGACATTCTTCAAGTCCTCCTCATAGGTGTCCATCCGTTTAGTGAATGTGGTTGATAACTCCTCCATACAATTTGACAGCTTGGCATACAAGTCAGTGGCAAAGAGTGAAGATTGAGTCAGGGGAAGCCGAGGAAAAAAATGAGAACAGGTAGTTTTTTTTTTCGTTTTTTTTCTATGTTCATTTTGACCTCATTTTTGATATCAGCGACCCCAAAAATCACGAAAACGACACCCATGAAGAAAAATCAGAAAATTCTCGTCGGCGCCATCTTGGATTTTCATTTTGACCTCTTTTTCATTATCAGCAATCCCAAAAACCACGAAAACGACACCCATGAAGAAAAAACCGAAAATTTTCGTCGGCGCCATCTTGGATTTTCATTTTGACCTCTTTTTCATTATCAGCAACCCCAAAAACCACGAAAACGACACCCATGAAGAAAAATCCGAAAATTCTCGTCGGCACCATCTTGGATTTTCATTTTGACCTCTTTTTCATTATCAGCAATCCCAAAAACCACGGAAACGACACCCATGAAGAAAAAACCGAAAATTTTCGTCGGCGCCATCTTGGATTACCATTTTCACCTAATATAATAAAAAAAGCGATTTTACCCTATGTAAATAAGTCAACAATAATTTAGTGTACCAAATCGACATTCGACACTATCGACCATTACTAATTCTATCTCGTTCTCCCATACATATACTTTATTTTTCTGCCCCTGTCGTAAGCCTCGTAACTCGATGATCTTCGGCTTAATAAAACCTTTTCGATTCGAATAAAACGATTTCCGATTCTATACGGAATTCAACGAGCGATAACGATATTTTCCCATCTCGCTCACGGGCTCGCATTTTCTATTGCTTTCTCTATGAATAACTCGGTTTGCGTCGGTTCACCAGAGTCGTAATATAGGCGGGCTGGCTAGTGACGTCATGACGTTTATTTTGAGTACGAGTAGGCGTTTCGTGATGCTTGTAAAAAGTAGTGATTGTGTCATTTTTCAATTATGGTAGAGAGTGGTTGTGTTCCAAACTTCTGAAGGGAAGCCGGTGGGAATCGAGTTATTAGGAGCCTGCGCCACTGATACAAGTCCATATTTGAAAATGTGTGATTGTTCAGGTTTGTTCAAAGGAATATGGTGGTTTATAAGTGCAGTGAGTGCATCCGAGGATAAACCAAAGTTTTAGTGCTTAGGTAACACATAAAATTATAATAAACTATTTTAAATAATTAAATTAAATGAGAGCTCTTATCCTCTCTTATCCTACAGCATAAGCCAGATCAGGGCGAGTGCCCACCATCAAGTAAGCGAGCGAGCCTACTGCTTCTCTATGGGAATGTTTGTGATTCTTTGTCAGCTTTCCCTTTTTCAATAGTTCCTTCTTTCTGTAAAGGAGTTGATACAGGTCGCGGCACGAAAGTCTAGCGGTGACCGTTATTGCGCAGAAGTAAAAAATAAGAATGTCTTGGGGCGTGCGTTGCGCCGATTGGCTCTCCAGTCGTATAACATGCGCAGATATCCCCTCCACGTTTCGGTCACCGCTAGACTTTCGTGCCGCGACCTGTACTGGGTTACAGTCTTTCATATTGAATCTCTCCAAGACCTTATTTGCATAAGCTTCTTGCTTAATGAAAATCGAGCCGTCCTTCATTTGTTCTATCTCTAACCCCAGATAGTATGAAACTGGTTTGCTAGTAATCGTCAAAATCTTTTCTAGGTCATTGATGAAACTCTTTGCAAGGTTCTCATCACTCGCTGCAACTAAGCCATCGTCCACGTAAAGTGCTATTAAGATTTTCTTATCTCCTAAGATTTTGGTATATAGGCATGAATCAGCGTCGCTTGTCTTGAAGCCTAAAGATTCGAGTATTTCTGTAAAACAGTAGTTTCAGCACCGTGGTGCCTGCTTCAAACTACAGAGGCTTTTCTTTAGACGACATACTCTGGATGTTCCATCTTCAAAGCCTTCTGGCTGTTTCATATAAATCTCTTCCGTTAAATTTCCATTGAGGAAAGCTGTTGCAACATCGAACTGAATAAGATGAAATCTTTCTCTTGCTGCAATGCTGAGCAAAGATCTTATAGTTGCTAACCTCGCTACTGGGCTAAACGTTTCGTTATAGTCAAAACCTTTCTTCTGCTTAAACCTTTTTACGACTAGACGGGCTTTATACTTTTCTATTGTGCCGTCAGGGTTGATTTTTACTCTATAAATCCATTTACATGGCAGAGCTTTTCAATTGCTCGGTAGATTCTGCAAGTCCCAAACTTGTAATCTTTTCAAAGAATCGATTTCACTGCTCATCGCTTCTAACCATCTATCTCTACTTGTTCCACTCGATATTGCTTCCTTATACGTCGAAGGTTCTTTTTCAGTATCGACTAGGAATAAACTATAGTCATCCAATTTACGTGGAAGTTGAAGACTACTTCTGTCCCGGAGATTATATCTTGGAACATCTGATAGCGAAACGTCTCCCTCTAAATTCTCTTCTATCTCAACATAGGCAGGAGCGGCATCTTCAAATTGTTCTTCATTTTCACTATCTGAAAATCCGGTTTCGTCTTCTATAAACTCTATTTCTCTTTCTCCCTCTAATTGGACTGACTGTCTTTGATGTCCTGTTTTATTTGCCTCTATTGATGTCTCAATAGGCGTCCTTATATGTCTATCTTCTTCTAATTCTCCCTCTAATAGAATAGATCTCTGTTCAGATTGGGCTTCCTGATTCAAGGGATTGTTGATTTGCGAATGCTGTTGAATTGTATTTTCAGGAACTGTATCGTATGACACGGTCCACTCTTTCTCAATCGGTTTTGGATCAGATTTAGCAACAATTCCTGAAGCTTTAGCTTTAATTTATTTATTTATTGAGGTTAGCCTACAATTGTCTACACATTACAATTCATTTAAAAGTACACGATATACATTTATAAGTGCAACAATTATTTACAGGCTAACACCGCATGCTCTATTTTATTTAAATTACAATATACATCAAAATAATATTATTAAATTACAATATACATTAAATATTATTACAATTAATTGTGAATAAGGAATAATAAAACTAGCGTAAAACAAAATAGATCGAGAGACTAACAAACAAATCAAGATCAAATTATTGTATTGTATTAATTTGTATTGTATAGAGGAATTAAATTTATTGATAGTAATAAAAACAAAATAACTGATAAATAAATTAAATTAAACTAAGATTAAATATTTGGTCTATAAATTAATACATTATTTAAAATTAATTAACGTTTAATAGGTAATTAATTATAAAATTGGCAATTCAAATTCAAATCCTATAGTTGTGGGAACAGCATTCAATAATTACTTTACGGAATTTTCCTATGGTATCGTGGTGAACGTCAATCAGGTCACTGCAGCTGTTTAAGATTTTGCACATTCGCGGTATTGGTGAGTTAGCACCCAGGACAGTTCTACGCAATGGCGGGTAAAGCGGAGTGATGGGATTTCTAGGATAGCGGGCTGGGGCACGAAACTTGAGGAGACCTAGTAGCTGTGGACAGTCTATCTGCTTTCTGAGTAGTTTGTATAGAAACAGGGCATCCATAACTTCTCTTCGAGTCGTTAATGAGAGCATTTTGAAAGTTTGCAGACGGGACAGATAGGACGGCAGCTGCTTGCTTTTCCCTTTGGAAAAAGCAAGGTGCCATAAAAATCGTTTCTGGACCCTTTCTAAGAGAAGTTTATGAGTAGCGTAATGTGGTCTCCATACGACACTAAAATACTCCAGTATGCTCCGGACAAGGCTATTATACAGCAATATTTTAGTGCTGACCTGTTTGAAACCCTTGGTATTGCGTAGTACAACTCCTAACATTTTGGAAGCTTTTTTGGTAATATTTTCGGTGTGGGGGATAAAAGTAACTTTCTTGTCAAACAACACTCCTAGATCTCTTATAGTTTCTAGCTCATGAATATTTTGATTTTCTATAAAGTAGGTAGAATTAATGGGGTGAACTTTTCTAGAAAAAGATAAGTGGTAGCATTTTTTGAAGTTCAATTCCATTTTGTTATTCTTACACCATTCAATTACTCTATTCAAATCATCCTGCAGAAGCTCCGTATCATTTGGTGACTCGACCTTCCTGGCAAACTTTAAGTCATCTGCATACAAAAAACACTCTGAAAAGTGAAAGCAGTGGGGCAGATCATTTATAAAAATGATAAATAAAATGGGGGCCAAGTGGGAACCCTGTGGGGCACCGGAAGTCATGCGATAATTGTTGGTAGAGCGAAAACCATTTACCACTACATAAAATTCACGGTTAGCGAGATATGATTCCACCCACTTCAGTAGGGGTCCCGTGATACCATATGTTGCCAGTTTTTTTATCAGTATGGAGTGGGAGATTTTATCAAACGCCTTACTGAAATCGGTGTATATCACATCAAACTGCTTATTCGCGTCAATAGTTTCTATCAGGGACTCTGCGAACGACATTAAGTTTGTGGCAGTAGACCTTGACGCTACAAAGCCATGTTGTTGATCGCAAAGATAAGGCTTGAAATGGTGTTGGATATGGGGACAGATCATTGACTCGAATACTTTGGCGAAAGTGGAGAGAATCGCAATGGGTCGATAGTTTGAGATAGTCTCTTTATTATCCGACTTGTGTACTGGAACTATTTTGGTTTTTTTCCACTCGGATGGAAAAGTTCCAGTGGCTAACGACATCTTATATATTTTCAGGAGCGGAGAGACCAATACCGGCGCACAGGTGGAAACAAATAGTGGTGGGATTCCGTCAGGTCCTGCTCCTTTTCCGGTGTTTAAGGATTGCAGTTTTCTGAGTAAAGAATCCACATCCAAGTCAGGGGTTGTTAGGCACTGGCTATTAGTTTCCAGTGAGCTAAGATAGCTTGAATTATTTTTAAATTCTGTGTTATTTTCAGAGGTATAAACAGATGAGAAGTAATTACCGAAAAGGTCACAGATAGTCGAGCCATTAGTCGTTGTAGTCTGTCCGTCAGTCATTGTCATTGGATAGACACTAGATCCTCCGCGTTTAGTCTTCACGTGAGTCCAGAATAGTTTTGGATTATCTTTGATTTCTGATTCTAGGTTATTCATATAAAGATTGTATAAACTTTTAGCTAAATTTTGACAACGTTTTGCAATTAATTTTAGTTCTATTTCATCTAGTGGGTTTTTGTATGTCTTGAATCGCAATCTTAGCTTATTTTTTTCTTTGAGAGTGTTTATAATCGATTTATCAAACCATGGAGGATAACGACTGGACATTGGCTTACAATTAGGAACAAATTTATTTATGGCAGTGTTTATGACGTCATAGAATACATTTACCATGCTATCCACATCATTTTGACCTGCAAATAGTTGGTCCCAGTCTTGTTCGATGATATAGGATTTAATTTCAAATTAATCCCTGGAATAGGTGTCTCTTCGAAGATAACATCTCTGGATCGGATCAGATTGTCAACTTTATACTGCGTTTCATACCAGATACGATAACCGTCATCATTGTCGTATCCTATGAGGATGCCTTTAGTTGCTTTCTTATCCAATTTTTTTCTTTTATTTTTCGGAACATGGGCATAACACGTACTTCCAATGATTCTAAGATGCTTTATATTAGGCTTCTTCCCAAACCATAACTCATAAGGTGACTTGTCTTTCTCTCTAGTAGCACCTGTTCGGTGTAAAATATAAGCAGCTGTCATAATAAGTTCCGCCCACAATGCTTTTGGCAGTTCTCTCTGAGCATTCATCAATGTTCTTACGGTTTCTACTAATGTCCTGTTTTGGCGCTCGCTACAGCCATTCTGCTCTGGCGTGTACGGCATAACAAGACGTTGCTTAATTCCTTTTTTGTTCAAAATATCTGTGACTTCCTTGTTGTCAAACTCAGTTCTGTTATCACTCAGCAGTGTTTTGATTACATGTCCTGTGACCGTCGCTTCTTGTAGCATTATGGTCAATTTGTCTTTGACTTCGCTTTTGTTTCTCATGCAATAAACCATGCAGTATCCGGAAAAATCATTTTTAAACAGTACATAATAACGGTATTTTGAAAAACTCATTGGGAAAGGACCGCAAACATATGAATGAATAATTTCTCCTGACTGTGTAGATTTTTCTCGTATGCCAAATTTCAGTCTATGCATCTTTCCGTAGATACAAGCTTCACACGATTCTTTATTTATAGGAAGTGTCAATCCTAACTCTCTTTGAATGACTTCCTTAACGTGCCTTTTGTTTTGATGCGCTAATCTTTCATGGTAGAGCTGCATCAAATCAGTTGTTGTAGTAGCAAGTACAGGTACCGGTGGCAAGACGTTGCGAACTTTCAACTTAAAAAGCCCTACACCGTGGTTACGTTTGCCAACAACTGCTACTTCCCCATTCAAAATTACTTCGCAAGTTTCCGGGGTTGAAACGAACTTGCTATTCCTCTGTTTGTCATGCATAGCTAACACAGAATACAGACTTCACTGGATCTCTGGTACATACCAAACGTCCGTGAGTGCTATGTTCGCAATATTCCCTTTGACATCTGCTTCCAAATATATTGTTCCTTTGCCTCTTGCTTGAACAATGTTACCATTCGCTGTAGTAACACCTTGGATCTCGTCAAACTGTTGGAATCTTTGGAACAGGTCACTCCTGTTGGTCACGTGACTAGTCGTGCCATTGTCCACGTACCATGATTCTTTATCTTGCGCTACGAATGCCATGACATCCACAGTCATAATAGCCATATTCGCACTTTGACTTGAAGATGGCTTGTTATTACTGTCTTTAGGCGGGCAACCATCTTTCATCCACTTCTGGCAGGATCTTACTCGATGTCCCATCTCATGGCAGTAATTGCATCTAATATGCTTATCCTTATTCTTCTTTCCTTTACGAATGGTGCTATTGTTTGTCGTACTCGTCACTAATACCTCTTCACTCTATTCACCATTTTTCTTTTGAAGTGACTTCTCATGAGCGCAAAGGTTACTTGTTCATCCTTCGACTGTCCTCTGTTCTTTGGCTACCAACTTGATTTAAATTCGAAGTATTTCTGATCTAATGTATCCAGAATTTTACAAATGAGGAATATTTCTGGTAGTTTCATATTGTGATTATCTTTACCAATCTCTCTATTCAACTGACACCAGAGAGTCTTCAATTTGCAAATATGTGTGGCCATATCATCAGAAGTATTTAGTTTAAATCCGCAAAAATCTAGGCAGAGATTATAAGCTCGATTCTCATTATCTCCGTCAAATAACCGATGTAGTTCTAGCCATACTTCTCTTGGACATGTAAATGACATTACCTTTCTAATGACATCTTCGTTCAAATTTGTTGAAAGCAGGATCATAGCATTATTCTCTGCCTGTATAAAACGCGCTAGTTTCGTTCTAAATGCAGTAACTTCTGCGTCTCCTCCACCTGCTGGCAACACGGGTCTCGTACATCTTCCTTCTACTATATCCAATGCATCTGGTATGCTCCTAAGCAGGATGGATATTTTATATTTCCAGGTATCCCAGTTATTCTTGCCTTGAAGTGGTACAATTTGTACCTTTGTACTTAAATTTTCCACTTTTCCGCTAGCACATAACCTGTAGCAGAGTACTGCCTTTGCGGTGAAGCGTTTGCTGAAACGATGAGAGGCTTTTAATAGGAATAAAAGTAAATATAATATCTGAAGAAAATGTATTTAGATGACAAGTTGAACAGTGACAGACAAAACTCAAACGTCATACACAAAAAACGAAAAAACATTGACAAGTTATGTCTCTTCAGCTGTAGCAGATTATCAAATTAAGAGGCTTTAAGGTCAAACAAGTCAGTCATTCTTCCATACAAACGTAGTCTGGTGATTACTCGTCTGTTTGACGGTGGAGGTTCAAAATTAAAAATTTTATCAACTGGTCTTGTCATTATCTAGCCCTGTATGGAAGCAGAATTGGAAAAAAAATTGGTTTGGAAGTTATGAGCGTCGAAACTTTCATATTTCAACACTAATTTTAACTCATCTTTGGGCGTAAATAAATGACTTAAGTAGTATGAAAATGGAAAAACTGAAACCATACAAGAGTAGATAATTTATTCAAATATTGAATTACCAAATACCATTTGCCACTAAGTGGGGCCTGGTGACCTGTAATACAGGTTTTTTTTAAGACCTACTTCAGGCACCAGCTCTCACAATGTGAATTTATATAATTCTAAACTGAAGTGTCCTTCAAAACCATTGTGAGAGAAAATAAATGAACTTTAATATTATTTATTATTAATTAATTTTATTTTGAACAGATACATCCAATAGATTTTTCATGATATCCATACTCCCAAAGGTCTGCATAAAAAAATTCGAGCAGCCGTTTTTGTTGTAAATTATATTGCATTTCGCTACAAGTTACCACCCCGGTCAGTGGGGAAGAGGGGCCGCGCGCAGCGCGTCTGTGTGCGCAGTGTGTGTGGGTGCACACATGCTCACTTGGTTAGCTGCCGCCCGGGCGCATGCTATTGTACGAGTACTATGCTCGTTATTTTTTAACATTGAACTCTGGCTTGAATTTTGGATTCCGATATTTCTTTATTGATAGTTTGTGTTTATTATTTTGAATTTGTGTCAAATTTTACTGGCCCTGGCATTGAACTTTGGATTCGATTTGATAGTGATTTACGGGCGGCGTTTGAATTTGATTTTTTTTATTATGTATGTTAGCCGATTTCTCCCCCATTTGTGGACCGATTCTCAAAATTCTTTCTTTATTTCTTTTTTGTCCCATTTAAATTTGGTTAAGATCTGATGCTGATCTTCGGAAATATACAATGGAACTCTACAAAAATAGACGGAAATCTGTAGTCATTGTTGCAATAGCTTGGATGTTTATTGTTTATCAAGCCTGTATGCTTTGAGGGGGTACGCAGATGTGTACAATACACCCAGATTTCGAAAGTTAGGTAGGTACCTATGTTTGCGGATGGATGGACAAAGATTTTGTTGGCATGTCAGAAGTATTGTGAGAGGAATTTATGAATGTGTGAACCTTTACTTTATTTTGTATATTTTAATTTTATGTTATCTCTTACTCTTTTTAACCGACTTCAAAAAAGGCGGAGGTTATATGTTCGTGTGTATGTATTTTTTTTTTTTTTTTATGTATGTTACCTGATTTCTCTCCCATTTGTGGACCGATTTTCAAAATTCTTTTTTCATTTGATAGAATACACTCCTGAGGTGGTCCCATTTTAATTTGGTGAAGATCTGATGCTGATCTTCGGAGATATACAATGGAACTCTTCAAAAATAGACGGCAAATCTGTTGTGATAGCTCCAATCGGTTGGATGTTCATTGTTTAAACAACATCATGACGTAACATTACACCTGTTTGCTCTGAGGGGTACATAGATGTGTACAGTATACCCAGATTTCGACAGTTATGGCATGTTATGTTCCATTTATTGGGGATAAGCCTATTACCATGACATGTATTGTTAACCATGTACAATGAATGCATAGCAAATATTTGTAAGTATAGGATATTACAACTAAAAATGGAAAAATAAAATAAAACTTTTTTGCCAAAAATAAAACCGACTTCAAAAAAAACAACAAACAAAAAAAACACAAAAAGAAAAGGACAAAAAAATACACTAAAAGAAAAACAAAAAAAAAAACACTAAAACAAAACCACAAAAAAGTGAAAAATAACTTTAGCTTCAGAAGCCGGTGAGAAAAACACCAAATCAATCAAAGGTCAAGTTTCAGAAGTCGGTGACCTTGTTTAATTGATTTAGTGTTTTTGTCACCGACTTTTTGTTTTTCTTTTAGTGTATTTTTTTGTCCTTTTCTTTTTGTGTTTTTTTTGTTTGTTGTTTTTTTTGAAGTCGGTTTTATTTTTAGTTCTAGTTTTAGTTACAGTAATTGGTTTAAATACAACCGTTGTAATTAAATAAATAAATGTTAAGTTTCATTTATTGGGGATAAGCCATGACCACCACGACATGACCATACATACATACCATGACATGTATTGTTAATGTTATGAACAGCGGTGGCCCAGTGGTGGCGGCCTCGACTTACGAACAGTAAGTCGTGGATTCGAACCCAGACAGGCGCATTACTTTGTGTAATTTATTTCATCACCACTGCTCTCAAAACGGTGAAGGAAAACATCGTGAGGAAACCGGCATGTCCTAGAACCAAAACATTCAAAGACATGTGACATCTACCAATCCGCACCGGGCCCGCGCGGTGGGTTATAGGCCCATTCCTCTCATTGAGAGGAGGCCGTGTCCCAGCAGTGGGAACATTATAGGATGATGATTTATCGTTAATAATGTATATTAAATTTAAGGCGACTTGTTCGGGAACGACTAAAAATTGAAAAAGAAATAAACAGCTTTTTGCAAAAAATAAAAACAGACTTAAAAAAAAAACACAAACATAAAAAAAAAACACTGATTGATTTGGTGTTTTTGTCACCGGCTTCTTCTGAAGCTAAAGTTATTTTCACTTTTTTATGTTTTTCTTTTTTTTTAATTCTGTGATAACTTCTAAACTATTCATTCAAATGTTAAGCTGTAAAAGACAATTTTAATCTAAATTCAATTGTCAAGATAATGAACATACTTATTTGGATAAGGATTAATACTTATTGCAAATAAGGTAGGTACCTACGTCATATTTTTTAATACATTTTCAAAGATAAAAATGTTACCTACCTACTGTAAGTTTGCTCTTTGTCTGGATAGAAGGTCTACCTATTCATACACGAAATATTTTCAGAGAATCATCCAACGGCTATAACGAAGCCATAGTGAACGAAATATTTTTTTACTGAGTACCTTACCTAGGTATATTTAAAAATCTTAACTTGACCCACAAAATAAATACTGGCTCCATATCTTACAACATCCAATAATAAGCTAGTTTCCTACGTCGTATTTACCTACTGTCGGTCAGGAGCCGCCACTCTCCCTATATACATTGTAGTCTTTGATATACATTGTAGTCTTTGGCCGCCACCGCCGGCACAATGCCTATTGTTGATAACTGTCTAAGACAATATTACAGACCGCTATTGTAAACTAGCTGACCCGCGCAACTTCGTCTGCGTCACATAATATAGCTTACAAACAGATAAATTCTAAAACTCAGATGAAACCAAACTGTGATCTGTCATTTCCATAGATACAGATTTAAAATTTTGTATTTTTATACGGATAAAAGTTGTCCTCTACCTTGATTATTTAAATAATAAATATTGATTCAAAATTATAATTACATTCCGTTTTAAAATTTAAAAATTATTTACGTTGTTATATTGAAATTTCATTACCTACTATTTTTTTCATTGAAATGTTGGCAAAATACGATCTTTTCTAGTCTGGCAAAATACGTTCTTTTCTAGTCAATGGTACGATCTTCTATAAAATAAAGTTGCCTTGCCAACACTGCCACTGGTGTGACAGACAGACTGACAGTGGCACTGTGGCCAGTGTTGCCAATTTAGTATATTATGTGCTAAATTTGGCATGTTTTGTTCTTGCTTAGCATATTTTTTTTAGCATATAGCATTTTTTTGACATGTTATTTTATAAAACATGAAAAGAATGCAAATCACAATTTTTCTTGAAATAAAAATTGAAATCGATACTCGACTCCACGAGGGTTTGGCGGGAATGTTATTTTGTACGTCAGATTCAGCCTAAAAAGAGCAGGTAAGTGCTGATAGTCTTACATTGTTCCAGACAATGTACTACTTTGTATCGGAATCAAAGAGAGTTACGACTCTAGCTCTCAGCCTTCCACATCAGCTAATGTTGATGAATATCAAGACATTGATATTCTATTCCCCTGGTTTAATTTCTTAATAAATACTGTCATTTTTTTTGGCATTTCTTAGAGAAGTTTAAGGCCGATGCTCCAGGGTAGCCCGCGAAATTCAAATTTTCTTACGTTTTTGGCAAATTGCAAGCCAGTGCAAGGTTGTATGTCGATTAAAATATTGGACGCGATTGTAAGACGTATGTAGTTACAGAATTATAACCATCAAAACCATCAATACAACCCTCCAAGTTCATAAAGGTCTAGCAATGACTTTGACCTTGAAAAAATCGTTTCTCGACCTTTATGAACTTGGAGGGTTGTATTGATGGTTTTGATGATTATAATTCTGTAACTACATACGTCTTACAATCGCGTCCAATATTTTAATCAACATACAACCTTGCACTGGCTTGCAATTTGCCAAAAACGTAAGAAAATTTGAATTTCGCGGGCTGGTCGAAGCATTCACATTTATATTTTTGGCAAAGTTTTTACACCAATCTAGCACATTTTGAAGTAGTTGAGTTGGCAACACTGACTGTGACAGACCCCACAGACAGGTAGATTAAATCACGGCAAAATTAATTTGGCAAACAAACAAAGTAAAATAAAAAGTTCTAAATTGGCACCGGTTACGGGTTACGCATAAACTTTTAGTTTAATTGATTAGTTATACAATGGACAATGAAAATGAAGAATTAGATATACTAGAGAGTAAACATCGGAAAGAAAAAAAAGAATTGCAGGCACAAATTCAAGCGTTGAAAAAAGCCGCAAAAAATGATAAAACCAAGAAGAAAGAGCTAACAGCTGAAATTGCCAGGTTGGAGGCAGTAATGGACGCTCGACATCAACAAGAATTTGATTCTGTTTCTGCAAATAAAAATGTAGATGAGGTTATCAGTAGTGTTGAAAATGAGTTAGCAAAAGTGAAAATGTCCAAAGCTCAAAAACGCCGAGAAAAGAAGACCCAACAAGAAAAAGAAAGAGATGAATTAATAAAACAACAAGAACAGGAAAATCTCCATGGACCTAGAAACACTGAACTGCAGGCAATAAATGCAAAGTTAAAAGAAAGGGGCCTTAAGATTTTATTAATTCCTTCTGATGGTGACTGTTTGTACAAAGCCATTGCTCATCAAATTACGTTAACGAAGGAGAATGAATTATCTGTAGATAATTTAAGGGAAAAGGTAGCAAATTACATAAGACAAAATAAAGATGATTTTATTCCTTTCATGACTAACCCGGACACTTGTGAAATGCTGACTAGTGAAGAGTTTGAGGAATATTGTAGCAAAATAGAGAATACTAAAGTGTGGGGTGGTCAGTTAGAGATTAGAGCTTTGTCAAATTCTTTGAAATGTCCAATAACTGTCATACAAGCAACAGGACCAGGTTCTATTGATCAAGGAGCTGAATATGAGGGTCCACCGCTAGTCATCACATATCATAGACACATGTATGGACTAGGTGAACATTACAATTCTACTGTTAATAGTCAAATTGAAGACTAGTCTAAACAATACATCTATTTTAAAAGTAGGAATGCAATGCAATTTTATGTTAAAGCTATTAATTATACAATATCTGTAAATAACTCTCACAAGCATACAGTACTGCTATTGTAATACAATGCATTTATAAAATGTACATAGCTTGTGTACATAAATAACTTGGTGACTTATTTTAATAAAAAATATATTGTTTTACTAATACTTAGTTTTATTAGAAATCCTTAGAATATTAGAAATTACATGTAGTAATAATTTATTTATGAAAAGGAAAATCAGTGTTAGTACAATATTGTATAAAATGCTACATTTCACACATTTGGACACATAAATGCTATCAATATCTAAGCACCATTTTGAACAGGAGCTTCTGCTGCTGCACTTTCACCTTCAGCATTATGCTTATTGGGGTCATCAGGTTTCATGGCGGGGAACAACAGCACTTCCTGAAAACCAAGAAATATTTTTAAAATAAACAACAATAAATATATTTTTTTTTTTTCAAATATCAATGCAAAACAGTTAACTGAAACCAGTTAATTGTACAACTGTTTTAATAACATCTGCAAATATTTTAATTTGGCAAAGACTAAGACAGAACCGTGGACCTTTGATCAGCAATTAGGCTGCGGTTCCTCTGAAGCAGAGAGGAACTGAGCAGAGCGGAGCGTGATTCACCAATCACATGGCAGGAGTGGAGAAGAGATGTGGATTTCAAGCCATGTGATTGGTGAATCGCGTTCCGCTCCGCTTCAGTGGAACCGCAGCCTTAGCAACTGTTGATCGAAGCCGCGGACAGAGCAGCGGCGGCCCAGTGGTGGCGGCCCCGCGATCCGTAAGTCGTGGGATCGAACCCAGACAGGCGCATTACTTTGTGTAATATATAACATCACCTCTGCTCTCAAAATGGTGAAGGAAAACATCATGAGGAAACCGGCATGTCCTAGAACCAAAAATTCGAAGAGATGTGACATCTACCAATTCGCACTGGGCCTGAGGGGTGGATTATAGCCCATTTCCTCTCATTGAGAGGAGGCCGTGTCCCAGCAGTGGGAACATTTTAGGCTGATGATGAAGATTGGCAAGCTCATTTTCTACATATCAGTTCATATTAATTTTACCTTGATGTTATTTGAATTGGTGAGGAACATCGTAAGACGGTCAATACCCAAGCCCCAGCCAGCAGTAGGTGGCAGACCATACTCAAGAGCAGTACAGAAAGCCTCATCAGTTGGAGGAGTCTCATCATCACCAGCAGCTCTGTCTTTGGCTTGCTGCTCAAACCTCTCCCTTTGTGTAGCTGGGTCATTCAATTCAGTGTAGGCATTGCAGATTTCCTTCTTCATTACAAATAGTTCAAATCTAAAATAATAACGTATGTTTGTATAAAAGTAATAATTAAATAAAACAAAAGGATAATTAATTAAATTACTAAAAAGCAGATTTTTTGCAGCAAATGAAAAAATCTCCTTATTACCTTTCAGTCAAACCAGGGATATCCCTATGATACTTGGAGAGAGGACTCATAATTTGGGGATGGTCCAATATAAATGTGGGGTTAACACATTTCTCTTCGAGGAACTCTCCTACTAATTTATCTAGTAGTCTGGCTGTGGTCCTTGGCGGTGGACATTCAACCTAGAAAAGAATTATTTGTATTTTTAACCCTATAAGTATATTGTGAGACATATCGACATAACTGAAGCAGGGATATTTCGAAAATGTTTTTGCCATCTGGTTTGGATATTTAGTCATTCTTACTTCATGTTTCTCACACAACTGACTCAGCAGCTGGTTGGCTTCTTGAGAATCTAATTGGTTAGCTGGTGGTAATTTCGCATTCAATGCTTTCTCTAAGCTTGCAATCATAGGCACTCTGGCAAATGGAGGAGTGAAGTCTATCTCAACCTCTTCACCCTCAGGGCCATCTGGTTGATATTTAACCTGTAAACAGAAAATGTCATGTGTTAAATAATAGTAATTATGGTAATATAACTTCATTCATAATGTTGCTATGTAGTTTTAATCATTAGATTACTGTAAACAAATTCATTTAAAGTTCAATTTATTATTGCACATTTACTATCTTTAATTATTTAACACTATATCTAGGAGTTATCACAGTAGTAAGAGTTATGTCTGATAACCTATTGCTTGACTTTTGCAATTGAAACAAAGAGGTTACAATGAGGAGTTGATATGCATTTAGATAACAAAATGCAGTAAGACAATGAGACATATTGATTCACTATTGTGAAATTATTTTGAATCAACTTACTTTATATGTGCCATGAATACTTTTTACCATGCCCGACAGCATAGATTCCGTTATGTTGATAAGATCATTGTAATCTGCATAAGCCATGTAAAACTCACAAGTAGTGAACTCTGGGTTGTGAGTCAGATCAATGCCTTCATTTCGGAACTGTCTGCCAATTTCATAAACACGGTCCAGACCTCCAACTACTAACATCTTGTGGTACAGTTCCGGAGCTATCCTCATGAACAAGTCCATGTTGAGATCATTGTGATGTGTGATGAAGGGCTTAGCTGTCGCCCCACCAGGGATCATGTTCATCATTGGAGTTTCAATTTCAAGGAAACCAATATTGTCCAAAAATTTCCGTACATAAGCAATGATTCTTGCTCTAGTGTAAAAGGTTTGTCTTACCTGTGGAAGAAAAACATATCAAACACACTGACTCAGATAGTGTCTTACAGTGTTAAGATCAGAAAAAATATCAAACACACTGACTCAGACAGTGTCTTACAGTGTTAAGATCAGAAATATATCAAGTTACACACTGACTCAGATTGTGTCTCACTGTGTTAAGATCAGAAATATATCAAACACACTGGACTCAGATAGTGTCTTACAGTGTTAAGATCAGAAATATATCAAACACACTGACTCAGATAGTGTCATACAGTGTTAAGATCAGAAATATATCAACACACACTGACTCAGATAGTGTCTTACAGTGTTAAGATCAGAAATATATCAAGTTACACACTAACTCAGATAGTGTCTCACAGTGTTAAGATCAGAAATATAACAAACACACTGACTCGGATAGTGTCTTACAGTGTTAAGATCAGAAATATACCAAACACACTGACTCAGATAGTGTCTTAGTGTCAAGATCTAAAAAAAAACTTACCCTATCATTTAAAATAAGGTCTAAATATCTCTTCCTAAATCTGGTTTCTTTATCCTTAAGCCCAAAGTGTAAGTGAGGCAGCATGTGTAGGCAAGGAGACAGCAGCTTAATACTTTTTGGTACAATGGACAGTTCTCCCTTTTTTGTCTTGCCAGGATGTCCAACACAGCCAATAATGTCACCTCTCCTCAGCTTGTCAGTATCAACTTCAAATTTAGCTTCTGATTCATACATTTTTGCATTAGCCATAACCTGGAGTATTAGAATTTATGTTATTTGTGTTTATAAAATATCAAAAAGTTGAGAAAAAATTTCTCATTTTATTGTTTTACCTGTATTTTAACACCTTCACCTCTCAAGTCATAAAAAATGAGTTTAGCGCCCGACTCTCTAATTGAATGAACTCTTCCGGCCACAGACAGTGTTACACTGTCTAGAACTTCTCCACTATTTACATGGTTGTACTTTTCAATGAATTCTTCTAAAGATATTGAAACATGGAACTTGTGGGGGTATGGATGGTCATCTTTGGAACCTTCCTTAAGAGCTGCAACCGCAGCAGTTCGAAGCTTATAATACTCATTGGGACTGATCTCTTCTTCAGCTTTAGATGATGTTTTCTTATCCGCCACGGGAGTTGGAAGCTGAGCAACCTTCTCCGCCTTCTCTTTCAGTTTTTGCTCGGCTTTCAGTCGCCGTTTCAATTCACTAGAATTAAAAAATATAATAATATATCAGTATAATTTATAAACAAATAATTAACAATTATCACTAACCGTTTGCTAACAGCAGATGAGAAATTCGCACATCGATTGATGAAATGGTTAGTTCTAAATGGCAAGACACACACGTTCCTCAAAGTAAACATTTTGGTTCACACGATACTCACTTCTTTGATAACTTTTCACTACCAGTTTCAGCCATGACTTTATAAATAGATTTTGTTTTATGTGCTGAAATGTTTTAGAGACCTTTATAACCTAAAATGATCACTCACTGATCAGTCAGACTGACAACTTGACACGTTATCCTGTTTCATAGACTAAAAATCTATGGAAACTTGGACTTTTACTCTATTATCAGTAGAGTAATAAAAGTAAGGCAGGACCACACATTGACAAAAACCAATAAATCTATGGTATAGCCGAGAATGTGTGCTTCAAAATAAAATTTGCTCATTTAAATCTTTTTTTACATTGGCATTACACATTTCTATTGACATCACAGCTGTTCGTTTCGTGTGGTCTGTCTTGCTAGGGAAAATTGTAATATTTAATCTGAAAGTGAGTTACATTTAGTATTATTCGTGGATTTAACGTCAATCTGAGTAATTTTAAAATAAATTCAACATTGTTTTAAAGTTCAGTGTCTTCGGGCCAGGTCGGAAAATGTTTTATAAATTTGACAAATTTCGTTTCTCCTGCATTCTCGTGAAATATCAAGAACAGTCCCATGTAGCATTTGATTTTGTTTTGGAATTATACGCATTGGTTCGTTGGTTACAGGTACAATCTTATGTAGACAGTATTGCCTATATCATCTGTCTAAATTATCGAAATACTATGCCTCTTTTTGGTAAGTCTCAAAAGAGCCCAGCGGAGCTTGTGAGATCATTGAAAGATGCAGTTACTGCTTTAGAAAGGGGTGATAAGAAAGCTGAAAAAGCTCAAGAAGATGTAAGCAAAAATCTGGTGAGTATTTTGTTGCACACTAATGTTTGGAGGTCAAAATTGTTATTGGTAACTAAGTGGACAATTTATAGAGTTGATTTTGTGTCAATAGGTTTTGATAAAGAACATGCTATATGGTACATCCGATGCTGAACCACAAACGGATATCATAGTAGCACAGTTAGCTCAGGAACTGTACAACACCAACTTGCTTCTACTTCTCATCCAGGTATCTAAACATTTTGAGTATTAGATCAATTAATAATTATCAATTGTTGTATTATCATGATGTTTAATGAGTCATACATTTGCATATAGAATCTAAACCGCATCGACTTTGAAGGCAAGAAGGATGTTGCCCAAGTGTTCAACAATGTGCTTAGACGTCAGATTGGCACCAGATCTCCCACAGTTGAGTACATATGCACCAAGCCTGAGATACTGTTTACTTTGATGTCTGGGTGGGTAACATTATATTATTGTAAATACTTTAATAAATAGAATAGAAGTATTGTAGGCTATTATTGTGATGGAATTGCAAACAACAAATAGTAATAAACATAGCTATTTATATTCTGGTTTGTTATCATGTCAATGTGTGAGATAAGTAAAGTATTGAATTGTAATAATGCTATGTGATTTGCAGATATGAACACCAGGAGATTGCATCCAACTGTGGCACTATGTTACGGGAGTGTGCCCGATATGAGGCTTTGGCTAAAATAATGTTGTATTCAGACGATTTTTACAATTTCTTTCGTTATGTAGAAGTATCCACTTTTGATATTGCCTCAGATGCCTTTTCTACTTTTAAGGTTTGTTTATTAGAATATTTTGTTGAATTCAGCTTCAACCTTTATATCATGCTGAAAGTAAATGGTTTGCATGTTTACATAACACTTGTACTACAATAATTATTATAACTAGACTCGCTCATGTCCATGTTTGGAGATATGGTTGTCTATAAATATTTTATGCAGGAGACTTGTATGCATGCAGTTCTACCTACCTTATTATCTTGTGAAACAGGAATTTTAATTAGCATATGTTAGAAAGGAATTAACACATTTTATTATTATTTCCAGGAATTGCTAACACGACATAAAATGTTGTGTGCTGAGTTTCTAGAAACAAACTATGATAAAGTATTCAGTCATTATCAGCGACTGCTCAACTCTGAGAATTATGTGACTCGACGGCAGAGCCTGAAGCTACTGGGAGAGTTGTTACTCGACCGCCACAACTTCTCCATTATGACACGTTACATCACAAACCCTGATAATCTTAAGCTTATGATGAATATGCTTAAAGAGAAGTCACGTAATATTCAGTTTGAGGCTTTTCATGTTTTTAAGGTACACATTGTAATTAGTGTTGAAATGCTATAAATTACAATTGAAGCAACCCTGAATGGTTAATTAATTCTTGATTATTGTTTCAGGTATTTGTAGCCAACCCTAATAAACCTAAACCAATATTGGATATCTTGCTAAGGAATCAAGATAAATTGGTTGACTTCCTCACCAAATTCCACACAGATCGTTCTGAGGATGAGCAATTCAATGATGAGAAGGCTTACCTTATAAAGCAAATTAAAGAACTCAAGCCTTCGGAACACTAACACTTATTGCATTTCATTAAATCGCCACTTCCTCCTCAGAAAGAAGTTAGTTATAGATGCTATTATATTTAAATGCTTCTAAGTCACCAGAGGGTGTTGTACGGCGCCGCTAAGACACAACGTTCAGTAATAAACATTGGAAATCGAAATAGATTTTACATTTGGTCTGTGATGAGTCAGGGAAAGTATATTTGTGCTACGAGCAAATTAACATTTTTAATAAACAATTGTAGGAATTAGTGTTACTATGGTTTGACTTATATCTTTTGTAAGTTGTTAAAACCATTTTTAGTTTATATGACGTGTTTAGTGACAGCTTCGGAGTCACAATCGAAATATTTATCATTATATTTTGTCACATTAATCTGCAAGTTCAATAAGTTTTTTTTTTTTTAAATTTTCTTTGGAAATGACTAAATAAAACAGGTAACAGGAGATTTTGTATATATTATGACATTTTAATTTGGAGCGTTTTGAAATGTTTGTTTTTTGTATTTTAAATCAATATCAGAAGTATAAATTGTTAATATATCATTCTTAAATATATGTTGTATATGTATATCATTCTTAGCAGTATTGGTTTTAATTACATCAAGAATATTATCATTATTTACCTAAAACATAAACAATACTATGTCCGTTAACATAATTTTCTTCCATGCTTAGTATTAATTCAGATGATTTAATACATATTTGCAAAACTTACACAGGTATTTTTTATTAAATTAATTTTATAGATAGGTAACTTTAAGTTTTGAAAATTTCTGTATTCAATTTTTTTAATGTATCATTATTTTGTCAGCATCATTAATGCAATTACATTCTATAGAAACAGAATAAATACATTATTTATATCATTTTAATTTATTTTTTTAAATAGTAAAATTCCATCATTTCATTACGGATTTGGTTTTAAGTTGAGATAAAATGAAACACTTCTCCCATCTATTAGGATTTTATTAGACACAAGAAGGGAATCTGTACACAGAATCTTATTTATAAAAACTGTACAGTTATTTTTAAACTATTCTTACAATTATCACAAATTATTTGAAGAACAAATTATTTACAGAAAATCAGAAAAAAGCTCCAGATAGATCTGCTGAAAACCCATTAGGTACATTGTTAGTGTAGAGCTGTGAAAATGAAGAATGTTTCGAAACTAACCTGAACTAAAATGTAAAAAATTTCAGCCGGTCAATTTCTAATCTTTAGTAGGGAGGGTAGGTATGTATTTATTACTAAGTACTTAATTTGTCTGTGAAAACTATGTGTGCGTTACCCCAGCCAGATTTTGTCGAAAATCGTCTTCAAATGCACTAGAAATACTGCTTCTGTAAATGGTAAGCACATTTTTAAATTTGGTAAGCTGATAGTTTTTAGGGTTCCGTACCCAAAGGGTAAAAACGGAACCACGGAACCCTATTACTAAGACTTCGCTGTCTGTCCGTCTGTCTGTCACCAGGCTGTATCTCATGAACCGTGACAGCTAGACGGTTAAAATTTTCACAGATGATGTATTTCTGTTGCCGCTATAACAACAAATACTAAAAACAGAATAAAATTAATATTTAAGGGGAGCCCCCCTACAACAAACGTGATTTTTTTACCGTTTTGTCTAATGTATAGATGGTACGGAGCCCTTCGTGCGCGAGTCCGACTCGCACTTGGCCGGTTTTTTAATTATTTGATAAAAACACTTCCGGCTGGAGTAACTTTACCCCAGCCAGAACTATCGGGTTTTAGTGTTTCAACAATAATTGTCGAGAGGAAAGACGACGGTAGAGATATACATGCATTATTGCACTTATTTATGCTACTTCTAGTACCTAGCGTAGTCATCAATGTTAAAAAGGTTATTTTATTTATGATAGGGTACCTAATTCCCACTGCACCTACCTATTAAAGGCTTGAGATATAAGTTGGCCTCTAGAAGAGCAAATACTATAATAATTATCTGATTGTATGGCCCAAATAAAAACGCACAGTTGCATTTTCACAGCTCGGCTCGGCGCGCAGAGTTCAAATTCCAACAGTAAAATACTACGTAAGCAGGCACTCATTTGGATGTCGCGTGTGTTAGTAAAAGTGGAAAGAGATGAGATTACACTTAAAAATCAAATGAACGCAATTTATGAACAGAAAAGAGTTAACAAGGAGCGTAAAATAAAACCAAGATTAATCCAAAAATTATAACAGGAATCTGGGTATGGAGAATATTCCGCGGATAACATAATCCTAAACTGAAAATAAATGAAATTCTTTTATTTTAATAGAAATGACAGAGTAGCGTTACCTCAATCAACATTTTAACTTTGATGATAATAATATTAACCTAACAAATATTCACAGCAACCCCGAATAGTACACCCAAAGTTGTAATATCATGAGATTAAAACTGAATCTGCTCGTTTAGCGACTTAGGCAAGGCAAATGATAAAATATTCAATAGATTCATCAGCACAATAATATTAGTCTTCTTATGTGGTACTTGTAGAACTGCTTCTGAATTATCAGATAATGTCGAATTTAAGTAGGTAGGTACTAATTATTTCGTACCTACCTTTTTTTAAGAGGGTAGGTACGTGGGTGAATTAGTATATATTCCGATGGGCGCCTGACCCCTTCGGGTATATTCGATAAAAAATTCACCATTCAAAACGTGCATTTTCACAACTAAGTTCGTTTTATGACATTTACGTAGTTACATAAATTCTATATAGTGACTCACAACAATTTGTAGAGAATAAAATTATAAGTACCACTTACGATATGATCTGAAGTTCTGTTCTACTTCCAACATAACATTGAGAGATAAAAATCAATATAGTATACACAACATGGACGTCGGAAATTCGACCAAACTAATACCACCTCCGCTCACCTAGAAATGTTATATGACGCTTATTGCTTTTTGTGAAACTGAAACTACGTAGACAGACAGAAATAATGTACATTCGTACATTATTTCTTTCGTTATTCATCAGATCCTTTGATTATATAATGTCAAGATGGAGGGTCGCCCTACAATAAAAAAAAGGAGCCAACAATTTCAAGCCTGTGTGCGTGCAGGCGGTGTTTTAGTCTTTCTATGTATATGTGTGCGTGAATAATGATACCCGCTACTACAATTCTCCCTTGTCACATATTAAAAAAAATGCGATCTATCCATCGATTCCTGATAATAGAATTATTGGGTATTCTACAAAATAAGATGGTTGATCACCATATTTTACTCATTCAATAATTATGTTTGATAAGGGCTGATTATTCACTAGTCATATAACTTTTATCCAAGGAATAAAAATGGAGGTTAAATCACCGATTTAATACTATTAATCAGTGCCAGTTATTAATAATTACTAAAATGTGAACATGAAGTCAGTATCAAGTAAATTATTTACCTAGCTAATATAATAACAATTTTTACTTGGCATCGACTTCAAAATTAAATAAAGTATACCAACTCAATAATCTAAACGTAACCATAAACTAATATAGGTACCCACAAAAAATGACGTTAAGTTGGGAGAATGAAAAAAAAGCTGGCAACACTGATAAAATATGGCGTAATTTTATGTTCTTATAAAAAATATATATAGTTTTTGGTTACTTACCGATGATAGGTGAAGTAGGGTACTTGGTGTTTTTTACCCTTCCCGTATTACCGGCACAGATAAACATATAACAAATAACAGCGATAAAATGACGGTATGTGCTATTAGCACATACCGTCATTTTATCGCTGTTATTTGTTTATTACTTAGCGTAATACGTAGTGACGCCAAAGCAGCACGATCGGTACTAATCGACGGGTAAAAACTTATAAGCCAACAGTTGGCTGATATTTTTTGACACGTTGGCGCGCATTTGACGCTCCATCTAGACATTATATAATCAAAGATCAGATCAAAATTTTAGTGGTTATAATCTTGTTTTATCAAATCGAATCGGAATTATCTAAATTCTAACATTTATATTGTCGAGTGTTAATAACGTATTTGTTTAGTCATTTATAAACCAAACAGATAGTAGGGCCTGAACTTTTGTAGTACCTATGAAATATTAATGTACCATGAGCTCGGACGAAATCTGCTCATTTTTAAAACAAAAATCCCTTGTACACGATCTCCACTGTTTACCACCTCGACACGAAGAAGAAGAATTATTATTGGTCTTATTTTTTTTTTTTTTTTTTTTCATTAACAAAAACAAGGGGTCAGATGCTGCGATGCTATTGGTTGATTAGCGGCCGAATGCTGCAAGCAAAAAGAGTCGTAGTGGGGGTGAGATTTCGTCCGAGCTCATTACCTACACAAGTCAAAATTGTATGATAAATCATTTGAATATACGAATAACTATTCGTTTTACCCTGGTTGGATCAATCATCAGTCTCTATAAACACGGTAAAATCAGTCGGGCTTGGACACACGGCTCTCCAGGTTGCTCGTCAGGAATAATTAAACGCAATTAGTCAGAAAACACAACACCCACTCACCCCACCCATTCAAATGTTTTTATCACAATACTGGAACAATAAGTTTTTAAACAATATTGGTATGTTTAACCGAATTCGTGCAGAACCAGCATAAAATGATAGATGGGTTTAAGAAAATCGTTTATATTAAAATATTACGATTAATAGAAAGAAACGAAGAAAAATGGCATATTATATTGCTAGTACCAATAAAGCAGTTAAAACTTAAGAATGGCGCCGCGCCAGAATTTTTATAAATTATAAAATGGAAGAACCGAAATCACACTACCTTCGTAAGAAAAAATCTAAAAATTAATAGAAGTAAGATAAAAAACCTAAAATAATTGGATGTCAAATAACGAAACATGATTGCAAAGAGAGTTGAAAGTTTTTAGTACGAACATAACATTGATTGTCTGAAGTTTCATCTTACGAAGGCAGTGTATTACAATAACGCAAACTTATACAAAACAAATAAAAATCAAACTTAAAAGTATGTTATAGTTAGGTACTATGAATTTTCAGAATTTCAGATTATTACTAAGAATAAATATCTAAAGACTGGCGATAAATCTATACTTTCAATCATGTATTACACATCTCACGCATTGATGTGTGTAAACATTAACAATGCGAAAGCATTAAAGTTTTAAATCTTGTATGGAACAATAACCGTAACAATTGGTTGTCAGTTATTACACCATAGACACAATATGTTGCAAAATCAGTCCCAATCCAATGATTCACGAGATCAATTACAATTTAAAGAACATTGGCATTGGACATTACAAACTATGTATTTTAAAATTGGATTGACTTGCAATCAAACAATCTATGATTAGTCTATCCTAACATTATTGTATTATGATATTTTGAAAATACAACTTGACTATAATTATATTTTGAAACTTAGACAGACATGAATCAATATTTTTTAGGAGTTATAAACATGAAAAACTTGCCACAAATGCGTAAAAATTAATTTACTGAATGACACAAAAGGGCAGCCAGCGTGGCAGTGATACAGCTTCCATGGCTTTGTGTTTGGAACATCCTTATAAACATATGTCATGACATTTCTACTTAGCTCATAATAATGAGTTGTCCAGTGTTGTTTGCATACACAAGTCCTTGGCCAGGTTGGGGAGCCCAACGGAGGCAGTTGAGGCTGGTGAAGCCATGCTCCCAATTTTGCTCCAACTCCTTGATTGGAGACAAACCCGTGCGGCTTGAACTTTCTAAAAATCCACATGAAATAATGGGTTAATGTTAAACATATAACAAGTTAGACATTACTGGCTCATACCAAAGACCTTAAAGCTTTGTTTAGTGTTATTATTTATTCAAAGCATTTCTGAGTTTCACTGATTTTTGGGGAGAGTAAGATTATCAAAGAAAAGCTGTCGGTGCATAATTGCGAACGTAGCACTCGGCAGTACATACCGAGCGGCTCGAGGCGGTAGAGCAGCGCGATGACGTTGTTGCGCGCGGCGTGCGGCGCCGTGGTGAAGCGGCGCGAGCCCAGTCCTACCGCCAGGTGCCGCGCCGTGGGCGACAGCGCCACCGACACGGCGCTCTGCTCCAGCACCGCCGTGTGCAGGCACTGGCCCAGCCGCGACCACTCCAGCGAGTACACGCCTGCGGGGTGAGCCGAACACTCCAGTACACACATACAAGCTACTACACTCGGCATCACAAAAATCGCACCTCACCGAAAATAAGTTTCAAGCATGTCCCGCCATCGACGAATACATTATAACCAATTAATATTGGTATCAATTGAAAGTATGATTAACGACCTTTAAACTAACAACAGTTAAAATTCCTAAACACAAAAAATCCCATTAGACACGAAACGTTATGTTATAAACGAAGGTGGGAATTTGACAAATAATGCAACCGATAACGACAAGCTCATATATTCGACTGGCGCAGCAGTCCTTGATCTCCAAATGGTTCTTAAGTCTACCCTACTTATCTATTTATGATGAATTAATGGGTACCCACATAACATCCCTCCACCTTTAATTAGAAAAACCTCTTATAATCTATTATAGTTCTGTTACGTTTCGACCTAGTGTCGGGCTCAAGTTCTATGGAGAGAGCTGCTGAAATCTGTTCCCTTACAGCGGAATGGTCGCCTTGAAGCTCTGATGCAGGCGTTTCTGATAGTTCTTCAAAAGACACTTCGGTCGACAGCTGCCCGGAGCTAGTCGGTTGTGATGGCATTATAAATGCTGGAATGATCTCTTCGCATGGCCCATCTTCCCTGCCTCTTAATTTGAGCAACTGGTTAGCATGTATTTTCACTGTTTGATTCGATTCACTCAGTTGTACTAAGTACATTGTTTTGCCAATTTTATTAATAATCTTGCCGCGTGACCAATAATGTTTTTGTTGATTATAAAGTTTCACTAAGACTTGGTCACCCACACTGAACAAAACTTTACGGTTACCACGATAATTGTCAATCTGCGAACACTGATAATTGTGCCGACCGAAACTGTAGCGGATACTTTTGCCATTTTACGATTATATACGCGTAACTTATATCCCATCCTCGTCGCCAGCCTCTCTCAGCCACCAAGGCATATTCAAGTCAATGAAAGATAACTAAATGCAAATGCTTTACAGTACATGGTACTCACACATGAGCTATGCAATTATACAATACTAAGAGATGGAGTCTATACAAAGCAAGGATATTTTTACAATCTTCTGCAGCTACCACAATAATTTGCCCAATTAGTTTTCCCCTATGGTTGTGGAGCAGGACCAGCATTGCCAAAGCCAAGCATTTTTATCATTAATGTAATCCCCTAACTTATAATATGCTTGACTACATAGTGTGCGTTATATACAAGATTTAAATTTCGTCTCATTTAGTTGTAGAATGTGGGGAGGTATTTTATTGTAACATTTTAAACAGTACCCCATGAAAGATGAATCTACCTTAGCAAGCCTGAAACCTGGCTGAACTAGTTGGTCCCTATTTCTAGTATTATAGTGGTGTCTATCACCTCTTTAACTGAATAAATGCAGATTTTTCCTAACGTACATGATATTCTCATAGATGTATTGACAAGGTACTGTCATGATATTTACTTCCTTAAACAGTTCTCTTAGAGAATCGCGTCTACGTAATTCATATATGGCTCTGATGGCTCTTTTCTGCAGAATAAATATAGACTCGATGTCTGCAGCCCGTCCCCAGTTCTTAAGTCTACCCTACAATCATCGGCACTATTCTTGAGCGCTGACCTTCACCTGCGCAAAAGTGAGTTATTGGGTCCCTTTGGTGGTATGAAGTGAGGCGCGTATAAGTGCAGGATGCGCAAAGCGATCCCCACTCTTCCGCCGAGCGCTCAAGAACCGTGCCGGTATCTGTACTTATCTATTTATGATCAATTAATGGGTACCCACATAACACGTTAAAAAAAAAATGTTGTCATAATACGCATTACAACGACCATTGATTGCACCACCCTACAAGGGTATAAAAGGGCTGACCCGGGTCAATGTGCTCCATCCGCTATCCAACCTTGAAGTGAACACATGTGAACAACAAGAGCAAGAAAAATACCCCTGAAGATGGATACCACTGCAGATTAAACCATTCAAGTTATACCCTTGCAGGGTGGTGCAATTAATGGCCGTTGTAATGCGTATTTTGACAAAAACATTTTTTAATGGGATATTTTGTGTTTAGGAATTCTAACTGTTGTTAATTTAAAGGTCGTTAAACATACTTTCTATTGATACCAATATTAATTGGTTATAATGTATTCGTCGATGGCGGGACAATGGGACATGCTTGAAACTCATTTTCGGTGAGTTGCGATTTTTGTGACGCAGAGTGTATTAACTGCCACATTGACTTGCCCTGTGTTTCAAGTAACACTCCATACTGCCTACTTCCACTATTCTACGTATAATTTACTTACCGAGCCAATGGTTCGAGTTTCTTAACCTGGGCACAGGAAGGAGCGCCACCAAGAGCCTGCCGTCTTTAGATATGTCGATACTGGCGTCATTATGAATTCTGCACCGCTGTACTACTACATTCTTGGTATCTGGCAACATAAGAAATACGTCTGTTGGTTTGAATATAATAGGAGAATAAGGAGCCGTCATCTCAAGTTAGCAAGAAATCTAAAAAAGTATAATGAGAAATAAAAGTTTCATACTGTCAGATATCTCGGGTGCTTTGCCGGTGGTGAAGTCCCAGGCCTGCACGCGGTGCGAGGGCGCGGGCAGCGCCTCGGAGATGATGCCGGCGTCTAGCAGCCCCGCCATGCCCTGGAAGCGTCTGCTGGCCTCGCCCGCCGCGCCCTCGTCGTCCACCACCATCGCGTTCTGCCGACACACAGTTACACTTGTAACAGTTCTACGAGTGCAATTCCGTTTAACATGGCTAGGTTATTTTTATTTACCTGAGCCAGGATGATGGGTTGCAGATACTCGTGTATCCTGGGCAGCCGCTGCGCCGAGCCGGCGTCGTTGCCGGGCAGGTCACTCATCTGCATGAGCGGCATGGCCACGTTGTTGAGCACCGTGTGGAACTGGTGACTCAGCTCCTCGCGGTTGGCCGGCTCGGCGCGCGCCGACAGGATATGCGGCCGGAACATGGCCAGCGGGTGTCGGGTCGTGCCGTCGCCTCCCGCACTCGGGCCTGCGCCGCTGGGGCCCGCGCCGCTGGGGCCCGGCGACGCGCCGCTCGCCTGGCTGTCGCCGTTGTTCGCCGGCAGCGAGAACATCTCCCGGACGGACGACGGTGTGTACAGACGGATTGTCTGCAGGCGTCTGAACCTATTTCTGGCTGCATTCCTAAGCCTCACGGCCTGCATGTGAGCTATGCGTATAAAATTGACTCTGTGCTCGAACTCGTTCATCAGCTCACTTCCAGGTGATTCCTGAAGATTAGGATTATCACCGGGTGCCGGAGCGTTCGAGGGTCCGGCTACAGGTTCATTATTTTGCGGATCGACCCTCGGGCTTCTGAATCTAGAGACGCTGGGACGCA
The DNA here is from genome assembly GCA_905147715.2 of Xestia xanthographa. NCBI lineage: Eukaryota > Metazoa > Arthropoda > Insecta > Lepidoptera > Noctuidae > Xestia > Xestia xanthographa. The sequence continues at coordinate 11,395,322 of LR990655.1, forward strand.
AAGGTAAACTTCGCAGTGCCGGTATCCTATAATTTGATACTGGGGGTAAATTCCTCTTTTTGAGGAGTGGATGTGCAGAAGGATTTGTTCTGTGCAAAGCTTTTTGCCTCCTACTTTCCATGTACAGATCTCGTCTATTTCTTGCTGTCGCAGAATTATTCCTATTGGCGGCGGCTATTTGGACGGCAAGCCGATTGCTATACCTTTGTGAAATTCTACTAAGTGAAGTTGAAGGTGTTTGTGTGGTTTCTTCACGTGGTCTCTTATTTTTATTTCTTCTTTCGACAGTTTCAGCCTGAGATGTTGACGGTTTCTCTTCACTTTTAGTTTTCGTATCTTTACTATTTTGTTGTGATCGGTTTGCAACCGGTTCAGCACCACGCTGGGAATTACTGGGGGCCACCAGCTCATCGGGGCCATCGACGTTCACGTCCACATTATGCTCAACATTTTGAATACGAACCACATCTAGGGATTCGACGCGTTGTGGTGTGGGAGCTTGGCTAGTAGCGGTTCGCCCGTTATTCCTGTTTGACATCACGATAAGGCAAGTCAACGCAAGCGCCCTTTTTAGCGTCCTTAACATGCTAATGATAAGTTGACTGAGGCCGGGCTCTTCTAGACACATCATCATCATGTTGAACATAACTGACAGCACTTGCATAGCCCTCATGCGAATTTCATGTCTGGTAGCACTAATTTCAATGGCGCGCGCAAAGTCTCTGCGAGACCGGTTGGTGTAGCGTGGGGCTAAACGAGGATTCCGAGATCGCCTCCGAAGTTCATCTTCTGCACGCCAACGATAGTTCGATTGTAGTCTTCTTCTCAAAGGCGGAGAAAACCGAGTACTAGGTGAAGATCTTGGATGAGAAGACCTTCCACCTTGAAATAGTCTACCATCAGTAGCATTGTCATTAGGAGTATTTCGTACACCTTCTGTCTGAGTATTATTTGCATTGTTAGTATTCTGAGACGCAGAACGATTTCCAGTGGCATGCCTAACACTATCTTCATTCCTTGCATTACTTCTTAGGTTTCTTGCTGTGCGGGTGAGGTTATCCGTCATGTCAGTCAACATCATACACCGATCTAGTAACGGTCTAGTATAATAACTGGGAACATCTTGTCTTCCTGTTTCTCTATGTAACATAAGTATACGTCGGCGTAAATTTTCCCACATCCCGCGTAATTCTCTCATGGTCGTGCACCTGCCGCGCAGCCAAAGATTCGTCAATTGCACAGTGTGCTTCTGTAATGCGTGTACACCGCTTCTTACTTTTCTATAAGCTTCGTGAGGTGGAACTGCGTCGCTTCTATTCCAAAAATCATCTCTACTTGTTGACGGTCTGTCGGGATTAAAATCAGATGTATTCGGTCTACGTGGCTCTGTTGCTGCGGCTCCGTCTGCCACGTCCGCTCCCGCTGCAGGCGCGTCGTCACCAGCAGCGGATGTGGGCGCGGTCTCGGGCGTACATGTGGCCTCCACAGCTGTGCTCGAGGAGCCGACTTCTGTAGATGCGGGTGCCACGTCGGTACTCATTGAATCGCTCTGGGTTCGAACACGAAACCTATTATTCGACAACGACACATTGATTCCCCCTGCCTCCCTTGACGGCCCGGGTTCTCTAGGAGGGGCACTGTTGCGTGATTCCTCATTTAATTCGAATACCATTCTATCAGTAGGGTGTGCCAGTCTCTCGAAAGAAGTCGAAGCAGACGGACCATCAGTAATTCTGGGCTCGTCTTCACGAAATGTAGTATTTCTAGTCCTAAAAATATTAACTTCGGAGGACTGATCACTGTCAGAGTCAGAACTGGACGACAGAAATTCTCGTCGCCAAGTGGAGCTGAATAGTCGGACCCGAGGCCTAGCCCCGCGCGTGCGGCCGCCACCCTCGCTCTCGTCGGAGTGCGCGCGCGACCCGGCCCCGCGCCGGGGTATGCTGCGCTCGACGCTGGCCAAAGTTGATAACGACATATTGGTGATTAAATTCAACAACCTTGTGCCTGAGTCACGCAGAATGTCACGAATTAAATCAAGACTTTCGTTAATAGTTTGTGCATCAACTGGCTCCGTCGAGGGGCTCATTTGTGTAGATGAATTAGTCATTGTTGGTCTTTGTGTGGAAGAGGAAGATGAGCTAGACGCTGAGGGTTGGCTTTCAGCTGATGCACTTGTCTGGAACGAGCGTCGCGGTACAAACGGCAGAGCGGACGGAGTGGTCGCTGCTGTTGCAGAATCGTTACGTGTGGACTCGCTGTTTTGTTGCATTGGGGAAAAGTTTCTTCGGCGAAGTGCGAAGTCTCGTCCCAAAGAAGATCCTCTAGATGAAGTGAAAATACTAGTGCGCGACGTATTCGTCGAACTGTTAGGAGTGATTTCCGTAAAAGTAACCCTGGTCGGCCTCGGTGTTCCGTTAGAGGAAGAGAAAGGATTTGGCAAAAGCCTGGTACTCTCGTACTCTATAGTCCTGTATGATCTGTCGGAACCGTTTAACGGTTGGAAAGCAGATGATCGTGATCCAAACAGCGAACGTTCCTGCTGATTTGATGAACTTTGATTTCTGAAAATATCAAAGTTAACCAAAATATAAATGTAGGTATAGGTTCATTTCTTTTTTTATTAGTATTGGTATATAAAGAAATGAATATTTCGAACTGTTTTCGACTACGCTCAGCAACCATTATATTACAAACTATCGGGAATTATAAACTGCATACCTTGCACGAGTGCTATCAATAGACAACACATCTAAGTTGAGTAAGCGTTCGCTCTCTTCAACGACGGAGTCTGCGAGTTCAATAGCGCCGCGCGATGTGGTTGGCGCCGGAGTTGCTGGAAAATCACGTAAAATTATCTTTACAAGCATGGTAAATCAAAGCACCATTTGCGTAAAAGGCGAAATCAGACTAAAGTTGTTGCGTTGAAATTCAATACTTTCTTTCTTTGTCCATCTAAGTTATTATTATTTAAAAGTTAGAGTAATCTTTGGTTATTTGGCTTCAGTGACTTTCGAATTAATTCACAATATAGTACCATTATCTTGAGAAGCAGTGGCAGATCGCGTGGGCCGTGACCAGCCGAAGTCAGTCTCCATGGGGTCCGTGCCGCGATCCGTCTGCGAACATTATACAAATATACACTTTATTACTTGTGGGTAACAAGTCTAGCTGCGAAACTTATACATTTTGTTATTTGAACCCAATATAATAAATAAATTATATCGCTGGACATTACACACAGCGCCATCTAGTGCCACACTAAGCAACGAGGCTTGTGTCGTGGACACCAGTAGTTGATATACTACATAGATACTTTTTGTTTGTAAATACATACTATTATACATTTATACATCCATGACTAGAAAACAAATGTCCATGCTCATCACACAAACATTTGCTCCTACCGGGATTCGAACCTGGGACCCTTAGAACGTAAGGCAGCCTCACTACCGCTGCGCCAATCGGGTCGTCAAAATATTTAACATTACGTTGCGACCCCTAGGAGCCGAGTAATTAAAGAAACGGCGAGTGAAACCGCAGGGCACAGCTAGTCTCGTATAAATATAAAGAGGACGGCTGATTCATTAAAATCTATTTCCGATGGGATCGAATATATATATTATGTTTGTTGTTGTTCAAATTCCGTGATTACTAACTAAATAATGGTGTCGATTCTGTTGTGCACAAACTAAACTTAATTTAGGCTATTGCTATCTTTTACTAAAAGGCAGTGCGAGAAAAGGACGGCTATAGCATGTTCATTAGAGATGTCAAACTAGTTTATGCCTTGCGCTTCACCGTGTTTTAGTCGACATTTTTTTACGTGCACCCTTCATTTGTATAGAAAAATTAGTTCCAACTAAATTTGACAGCTCTAAATTACGTCCGTCACTTTCTCGTTTTATTAGAGAGAAAAAGATAGCAATAGCCTAAATTAAGATTACTCGTAGTTTGTGCACAACAGAATCGACACCAATGATAGTTTTATAATATTATCCTTTACCGTATTTGGCGGCGGCGGCGGAGTGTTGGTTAGCCGGTGCCGTACCATAAAGAGTCTTTGATAGTTCCTCACTAAACTGTCGTATCTTTGCACCAAGTTTTGGTAGGAGTTTACAATCATGTCTTGTGCCGTGCCGGGGCTGTCCTGCGCGCGGTTGCCGCCCGGACTATCGTCGTTGTCATCTCTTCTTGAGTTATTGTTATTGGGGTTATTTGTCGGACCCGAGGCCGGGTTCTGTTGCTGCGAAGAGTTGTTCGCAGGCCCCCCAGCACAAGCCCATAGAGATATACCAGTGATAAGTTTGTAGCCAAGAGCATCGAAAGCCACATATCTGAAAGACACAAGCTAAGAAGAATGCATAATATTTTATGGGGACTATATTTCTTGTCACCAAGATTTATATTTGTCATCAAGTTGTATCACCTAATAAATAGATCTATCGCCACGAAATATGTTCGTTCTCAGTTAAACAAGTGTTCCCAGGTTCCAATTATCAAATTAATGTTAATATATGTGTAAAATAAGAGATGGATTACCAATAACATTGTAGTGCATTACATGAATATAAACTTCGTTCTTATAATAATAGTTTTATTACTTAAATAATAGCTTTGTGCTCAGAATGGTAGATCTGTCACCAAATAAATCGATTATCGATCCCTGACTGCGACTCGTTTTATTTGTTATTTTGTCACTAATACAGTGACAAAACACATACATAACATTTTATTTTGTTCAGTTATTTAATTTAATACATAGTTAATTTAATACATAAATTTATAATTTTAATGAGGTGGTTGATGACAAACTAGTTTTGCCTAGGCCAACTTGGGGCACCCCGACACGGATAGATTAGGTTAGAAGGGTATGGGTCGAATGAGCGAGCGAAGCGAGCGAATAGACCCCGCCATACCCTTCGTGGTTATTTTTTTATAAACCATTCAGAAGTAGGTCCGTCGACCGGGTCTCTATTTTCTAGTTACATAATAATTATGATTTATTGGTGATCTCTTTAAATTAGTTTGCTTAAATACTTATTAGGACAAACCTTTTATATTACATACAAAAACATTTATTTGGTACTAGACCCTATATCTTCATGATTTTAGGTGATTTATTGTGGAATTGATTTTATAATGTTTGGTGACTACATTTTGGTGACAAATCTACTATTTTGAGGGCAAACCCTATTATTTAAGGAACGCAAAACTAATTAAATTGGTGATAGCTTAAATGATACCCATATTTTATAACGGTTTTATACTAACGATTTCTAGTGCTTCTATGAAGAGGAAATCTTTCTAGAATTCATGCAAAAAAAGTTAAAAAAATGAATGCGTTTTTTTAAATAGTAATTAATATTTTTAGTTTTTTTTTGTTGCTTGTTTTTTGACATTTTATGTTCGTACCTGACTTTCTCGTTAACATTATTAGTAGAGACTTTGGTAAAAGGGACACGTTGGCTCCAGTCCCAAAAGTACAATTCATTGTAGGTGGCTATCACTAACAGCTGATCGCGAGGGTGGAATGCGATGGAAGCTATGACAGTTTCATTGCGAACATTCCACACCTCACTGCCACCCTGTAACAACAAATGAAGGAAAATATTCAGTACCATCCTCACAGTCATTTATGTATCTATTAACAAAGTAAGTAAATTTGTTATTATTGGTTTTATTTCCAAAACATATTTTGTAGTACCTCTAATATAGCTTTCAAATCACTGCACTTTGAAATGGAATTAGATCTTAATAAAAACAAAAAATAACTTGATTTTATTAACTAACACAAACTTATCTTGAAGAGATTTTAAGACATTAAACAATTAATAATAATATTTGAATTTATGCTTATAAATAAGGTAAAACTCACACTTGCAATGTCCCACACCCGGACTTGTCCACCGAGACAGCCAGAGCCTATGAGCAGTGGATGTGATGGATGGAAGGCAATGCACCACGGAGTGCGAGGGTGTCCTTTCAGGATGCGCACGTGTTTGCCACTGGACAGCTCAGACACATACACATTGTGGTTCCCATGTGTTGATGCTACTTTAGTCCTAAAATGTTATAAATGTGTATTTCAGTTACCATAAAACCTTATGATTCCAAAGATATAAAGAAGAAGCCAGTAATACATATAATTATTTATAGTAAATTTGAGGTTTATTTCAGTAGTTCATTTGTCTGCATGTCTATTTTATGAAGTAGAATTCAAGACCAAAATACCAGTTGAGTTGAAGCTAGTTCTGGTGAGTAACAGTAATTGTTTTCTAGAACAATCTGTAGTGTTAGGGTGTGGTCATTTGATTGACTTTGATTAAATAATATCAACTTTGCCAGAAGGTTGTTAGCAAGCTAGCAAAGTCAATATGAGGTAAAATAATAATATTAACTTACCCATCAGGACTAAACACCATTAAAAATGTAGATCTAGGATACCCAGGCAAATCACAACTCTGAAAAGAAAAACGTTGTCATGACATATTTATTATTATCTGAGAACAATAAAAGCTATTGAATTTGTAAATATACAAATTAAATCTAAAGGTTTTAAAAAAGGAAGACAGTCATACTCTTGTCTGAAGTGGTTTCTGGACAAGTATGTCCTCAGCTATGTTTTCAAGAACCTTCTTGCTGTTAGGGTAGTTGGGTGGGTTGATGCCCCGCTCTCTCCACTGCCAGCTTCGAGCAATGTTGCCCACATTCTGTATTTCTTCAAGTGGTTCATTCTTGCACGCAAGCCATTCACTGTCTATGATTGGGTCCATTGCCCTATGCTTTATAAAGATAATAGATCATTAGAAATCATGTTGAATAGTAAACCATTCAAAAAATTGTATATCCCTAAAGAGCCTTACTACATATAGAACTAACTCCTGTGCTTGTAGGTTTTGTAAACCAATTTCAATAAGAGGTTATTATTGGACTAAAAAAGAGAAGATTGATTTGAGTTTCGAATTAAAAATAGTGATGTGGAAAAGGGTACTTACTTTTATTATCATTCTTTTATAATTAAATAAATAGTAAGTAAGTGATAGAGATGTGTGTCCTATTAATATAAATATTATTTACTGAAGCTTACCTAAGAGATAAGCACTTGAATCAATATTAAGCTACTTGTTTATCAGTAGCTGATATCTTTTGTTTTGTTTATAAAAGTGTTGTTAGAAATGTAATATAAAAGTAAGCTTATGGAATATGGAGGGTAGGTTACTGGCTTATTATTTACCTTCTATGTTTTTGTGGTCATTGAATAGAATTGGGTGTAGTAGATCTGAAAATTAAACAAACATCATTCGGCGGAATGTTGCTTTGTAATGGAACAACATACATGTAAACATGTATTTTGGTTGGCACTTACGCCTATTCGCCCTAACAGTGAAAATGTCTTATGTAACAAGTTAGAGAGCACACCAATTATAAATTTCTTATTACACTGCAACTAAAGTTGATTGTGAGTCGTCTGTCACGTACTACATTATCGTCTCACGATTATACATAAAAGTACCTACCGTACCAAACGACCGGAGAGCCATGTTGAAAATTGACAACATGTTATTTCATCAAAATAATTCCTCAAAATAAGATTCAGAATCTATTTAGAATCCTAGACACTTAGATAATTCATTTTTAGTTCATACGAATTGTACAAAATGTTGTATACAATGCGCATTTCTGCGTATAGGCCGAATATAAAAACAGCGTATTTACCTGTAACATCGTGCCAAGTGGAACAAATATTTTACAAACTATTACAGTTATAGTCAATTTAGATGATCCTACTTGTTTATCGCCACAATTTGAGCAATAACTAAGCTTTTAGGTCTTGAAAATCCATAACAGAAACAATCCAACAGCACCAGCTGCGAACTGTCAAAATTGAGGAACGAATACAGATAAACAAATTATCAACCAGTTGCAAATTAAAAAAATCAAAGGATGGATATGCTCGTACCGATAATAATTTATATTAAAAAAAAAAATATGTATCTCTCTCTTGTTTTTTGCTCTCTTGATTGATGTGTATAAATGATAAATCATAGAGATAGAATCTCAAGTCAATGGTATAAATACAGTTATGCATGATTTATATATGAAGCAGGCTGATGCTCCAGGATAGCCCGCGAAATTCAATTTTTTCTTACGTTTTTTGCAATTTGCAGGCCAGTGCTAGGTTGTATGTTGATTAAAATATTATTGGCGGGTGTAAGACGTATGTAGTTACAGAATTATAACCATCAAAATCATCAATACAACCCTCCACGTTCAGGTGTAGAAACCTGAACTTGGAGGGTTGTATTGTTTTATTCCACAGTTAATCTGTGAACAGCGTTGTGGGCTACAATATTGTTTAAATGTTATATGTTTCTCTTTTTTATACTTTATGTTGTAGCTGTTTGCTGTTCCTTTTGAATAAAATAAAATAAATAAAATAATAAAAGTTCAATTATTAGCATGGAACTAAATATTAGTGCAATATAGTACACCGGTTAAAATACAAGCAATACAATACAATCAATAAAAGGTGGTGACTGCTGAGTTGGCGTGATGGAGAAGTATGCCATATGAATTAGGTTAAGGGGGAACATTAGTCATTAGCTAGGGGACATTAGTCCACCATGATAATCCTCACCATTCTTCTACTCAGGGTTAATGCCCTGGATTAAAAAAAGTGGAACTTATGGAGAGAATCTTTGCCCAGCGTTGGGATGACGAAAGCTAAGAGTATCTACTTAAGGCTGATGCTTCAGGGTAGCTCGCGAAATTTTTCTTACGTTTTTTGTAATTTGCAGGCCAGTGCTAGGTTGTATGCTGATTAAAATATTGTTCGCGATTGTAAGAGAGGGGGGGGGGATGTGAACCAGAGGTCGGAGGACACTTTTTTGTTTTACTATTTATACACAGAAATAGGACTTCGTGTGTTGATTTACTTTTTACACACGGAAATCAAATCTTGCATTCCGTCTTGGATACGTTTTGATATTATTAGGCTTTTTTGAGTATTATAAAATTATATTTTCACATAACCTAAACGCAGAGCACAATAGCCAACTAATAAATACCCATTTTTTTGAAAAGTAATAAAAAATCATCCGGTACATATATATTCATCAACTTAAAATTGGCAGCACACCTGGACTTGATGGTATCTCTACAAGATTTTTAGTAGGTAAGTCATCATCTTCCTGCCCTTATCCCATGTTACTTGGGGTCGGCGCAACCCGTTTTCTTCTTCCATTCTCCTCTGTCAACCGTCACGCAATCATTTTCATCTTTTCCTTGGCCTTCCTCTCGCTCTCCATCCATCAACATTTATATTCATCACTCTTTTAGTCACATGCGATTCTTCCCTCCTCATCACATGCCCATACTAAGACAGTCGATTCCCTTTTAACTTTTCTGTAACTGGTGCAACTTTCAAACTTCCTCTAATATACTCATTCCTTATTTTATCCATTCTTGTCACACCACACATCCACCTCAACATTCTCATCTCCGCTACATGCAATCTTTTTTCATCCATCTTCTTCCCAGCCCAACATTCCGATCTATACAGTACGTCACGGTCTACTTCACCATCGCCTTGGACAAGCGACCCGAGGTACCGGAAATCGGAACAGATCGGTATGGGTGTTCCGGCAAGAGTTATGCGCGTAGGACTGGAGAGACCGCCGAAATCACAGAATAAGTATTCTGTTTTGGACCTACTTAAGGCTGCAGTCTTGCAAAATTCACTCGCTGCGAATTATTTGCGCAACAAAGTATATATTTTTTTAAACAAACGGACGAAATATTATTATTGCACATAAGTAACCATAATATAAGTAATAGCTAGTTATTTTTTTTTAAGTTCATTTAAGTGGATTATGTTAGGTAAATCAAGCGTTAAATACAGGTCTTTCGTGCCCAACATCATTTCGAGTTGTGTTTGTGCGCTTAGTTTATGGCAATAAAGAATTAATTTAAAAATCTGTTCAGCGCATATTAGCTCAACATTCTCGTCTTCAAAATGCGCTGATTAGTCTTTTCTAATTATCTTTCATTTTCTTAATTCAGAGGTCACAATTTCATCAAAATTCTCTGTTTTTATCTCATAATAAACGGGTTGTTTCATAAAAACTATGCATCGTAAGTATTAATAATTAAACTATTTTGATGCCAAGATAAAGCAAATACAAAAAAAATGCACCTAAATCACCTTACTCTAACAAAAATAATAATCTAATAACATAATAATAACAATAACAACTAAAAAAAAAAAAAAAAAACAAAAAAACTAAAAATATAAACTAAAAAACAAAACTAAGCGCACAAACACAACTCGAAATGATGTTGGGCACGAAAGACCTGTATTTAACGCTTATTGGAAATCACCGGGACCGGACGGACTGCACAACTTCTGGCTCAAATGGTTTAGTAGTTCACACACTTGCCTGGCATCGCAATTCCAGTCATCCTTAGAATCCGGGTCTCTACCACAGTTTTTAACAACAGGCGTTACCCACCTGCTCCATAAGTCAGGTAGTCCCGCGGAACCCAAGAATTATAGACCGATCACGTGTTTGTCGACGATCTACAAGCTTCTTACATCCATTTTGAGAGTGAAAATTAATACACACATTGACAAAAACTCCATCATGTCTGCCTCTCAGAATGGATGTAGGAATGGGTCCCGCGGTACTAAGGAGCTACTCCTCATCGACATGGCTATTAGCCAACAGGTTCGTCGATCCCGCAAGGATCTGTCGACATGTTGGATAGATTATAAGAAGGCCTATGACTCGGTGCCACATACGTGGCTCATGAGGGTGCTGGAGTTGTACAAAATAGATGCAACTCTACGCGCCTTCCTTGAGTCATGTATGGGGCAATGGAAGACGGTCCTTCGATATCCAGGATGTCGACAGATCCAGGGGAGCGATGAGCCTGTATGGATTAAGCGGGGAATATTCCAGGGCGACAGTCTGAGTCCACTTTGGTTCTGTTTAGCCCTGAATCCTCTAAGCACATTGCTGGAGAATTCAGGCCTAGGCTGCCGGTTGAGGAAGGATGGTCAGGTTATATCTCACCTACTTTACATGGATGATCTGAAACTCTTTGCCCCCAACAAATTGCGACTGATGGAGCTACTTAAAGTAACTGAAACTTTTAGTAGCGCCATCAGGATGGAATTTGGTGTGGACAAATGTGCAGTCATGTATGTAAAGCGAGGGGAGATTATGGAATCCGAGGGACTTCAGCTCTCGGACTCCATACACCTAAGATCTCTTTCCTCATCCGAAACCTATAAGTATTTGCGTATGTCGGAAGCGTTAGGCATTAACGTAACTGACATGAAGCAATCGTTGAAGGAGCGCTTCTTCGGTCGCCTGAGAAAGGTATTAAATAGCCTTCTTTCAAGCGGGAACAAGGTGCGCGCCTTCAATGGTTGGGTCATGCCGGTTTTAATGTACTCTTTCGGCATACTCAAATGGACTCAGACTGAACTCGACGCCCTGGACAGAAGAGTTCGTACACTGCTGACCGAAACCCGGATGCATCACCCACGATCATCGGTGATGAGACTGTACATCCCGCGGAAGTGCGGAGGTCGAGGCTTTTTAAACGCGAAGACCCTCCACAACCGCGAGGTGTGCAGTCTCAGAGAATATTTTTTAAAAGCCGAGGTGGGTATGCACCGAGATGTGGTCGCAGTGGACAAGGGACTCACCCCGCTGTCCATGGCTAAAGAGAACTGGCACAAACCTGAAGTACTTACCACCGATGACCGCAAGGAAGTATGGCAAGGCAAAGAGCTTCACGGGCGCTTCTACCGGGCACTTCATGGGCCCGATGTAGATTTTCTAGCGTCCGTGTTCTGGTTACGTTTCGGCGACCTCTTTGGGGAAACTGAAGGTTTTGTCTGTGCGATTATGGACGAAGTTATGTTGACGAACAACTATCGGAAATATATTATGAAGGACGGGACGGTTGACGTGTGTCGGGCATGCCACCTTCCGGGTGAGTCCATCAGACATATTATTTCTGGTTGTTCTCGTCTGGCTAACGGCGAGTACTTGCACAGGCACAACCAAGTAGCCAGGATTATACACCAGCAACTTGCCTTGAAATATAAACTTGTGGAATCTGAGGTACCGTACTACAGGTATGTGCCCGACCCAGTTCTCGAAAAAGACCATGTCACGTTGTACTGGGATCGGTCTATCATTACTGACAGGACTATTGTTGCCAATAAACCTGACATAGTGATGATAGACCGATCAGCGCGCCGCGCAATGATAATCGATGTTACCATTCCGCATGACGAGAACCTCGTGAAAGCTGAGAAAGAGAAACAAATAAAATATCTCGACTTGGCACACGAGGTTCGCGACATGTGGAATATGGACTCGGTTATCATTGTGCCGATTGTCGTGACGGCCAATGGCCTTATAGCCAAGAGCTTCGATGACCACATATCGAAGCTCTCTTTAGGCGGTTGGAACAAGGGCCTGATCCAGAAGGCAGTACTCCTCGATACGGCTCGCATTGTGAGGAGGTTCCTGTCTCTGCAGCCCTAACCACCGGTGGCTTGGACCCTGCTCCCGACACCGGCGGACCACTATTTTTTATATTTTTGAATGTATTTTTTAATATATATATTTTTTAAGGTACATTTATAAATATGTAAAACTAGCTGTTGCCCGCGGCTTCGCCCGCGTGCAGTTCGGTAACTGTCCCACTGAATCATACTAAAGGGATAAATAGTGTCCTACATGTTAATCCAGGTTGTAAACTATCTATGTGCCAAATTTCATAGTCATCACAATTTATTATTATCATCACAATCACAATCACTATCACAACCACCATCACAATCACAACTACCATCATTATCACAATCATTATCACAATCACCATCACTAACACAACCACCATCATTATCACAATCATTATCACAATCACCATCACTATAACAGTTACCATCATTATCACAATCACCAACACTATCACAACCGCCATCATCATCACAATCACCATCACCATCGCTATCACCATCACAATCACCGTCACTATCACAATCACTGTCACAACCACAATCTCCATCACAATCACCGTCACCATCACAGTCACTATCACAATCACCATCACCATCAAAATCACTATCTTAATCACCATCATCTTTATCACAATCATCATCATCGTAATCACAATCATTATCACAATCACAATCTCCATCACTATCACAATCACAATCACCATCACAATCACCATAACAATCACGATCACAATCATCATTTTAGCAATCGTAATCACAACCACTATCATCGTAATCACAATCATCATCATCACAATCTTCATTCTCGTCATCATAATCATTGTCATCGTAATCACAATCATTATTTTCGTAATACAATCATTATCATTTTTATCACAATCGCCATCACTATCACAACCACAATCATTATCATTTTTATCACAATCGCCATCACTATCATAACCACAATCATTATCACAATCACCATCACTATCACAATCACCATTACTATTACAATCACTATCACCATCAAAATCAATCAATCAATCATTATCAAAATCATTAACCTCGTTATCACAATCATTATCATCGTAATCACAATCATCTTCATCGTTATCACAATCACCATCACTGTCACAATCACAATCACCATCGCTATCACAATCACCGTCACTATCACAATCACTATCACAATCACCATCACCATCACAATAACCATCAAAATCACTATCACAATCACCATCATCGTTATCACAATCATTATCATCGTAATCACAATCATTATCATCTTAAACATAATCATCATTATCACAATCTCCATCCTCGTTATCACAACCACCGCTATCACCATTACAATCACCGTCACTATCACAATAGCCATCACTATCACATTCACAATCATCATCATCGTAATCACAATCATTATCATCATAATCACAATCATCATCATCATCATCATTATAACAATCATCATCATCGTTATCACAATCATCATAATAAATCAACAATAACCCTGTATAGAAGTCGAATCCCCCATCTTCTGGATCTCCAAATAAATGCCATTTTCGAAATCAGCACCCCTGATAATCTCGGTTTCGACACCCATATTGATTTTTAGACATTTCAACCCCATCGCACCCCAACAGAGAATGATGGTAATTCAGGTCCGCCACATTAAATCTTAAAATCGTTGTTTTTGTAATACACCCGACCCAATTCACCATACAAACAATACCTATGTTGAATTTCAGGCTTTGTTACCCCATTTCCCCCTTTAGGGGTTGAATTCTGAAAAAACCTGAAACACAAATATTAACTCATTTATCGATAGGAGTACTCCTGTTAGGTTTCGAATAAAGTAGTCTAACTAATCTTATTTCCCCATGAAATCTTTGGACCCCCGTTTCAACCCCTCAGGGGGTTAATTTTGAAAAATCCTTTCTTAATGCACCCCTAAACCTCATAAAGAACCTATGTGCCATATTTGGAATCTCTTGACTCAGGGGTTTGGGCTGTGCATTGATTTTTATTCTTTGCCACCCCATTTCCCCCTCTTAGGGGTTGAATTCTGAAAAAACCTGAAACCCGTTTCTACTCATTTATCAATAGGAGCACTCCTGTGAAGTTTCGAATAAAATAGTCTAACTAATCTTGATTCCCTATACAAACTTTGGAGCCCCGTTTAACCCCCTTAGGGGGTGAATTTTAAAAAATCCTTTCTTAGTGCACCCCTAGACCACATAAGGAACCTACTTGCCAAATTTGGAATCTGTAGACCCAGCGGTTTGGGCTGTGCGTTGATAGATGAGTCAGTCAGTCAGTCAGTCAGTCAGTCAGTCAGTCAGTCAGTCAGTCAGTTTCTTCTTTTATATATTTAGATAAGGAGTTAAAATGAATAAAGAAAATAATAATCTCAAAAGACCTACAAAAAAAGCGTTTATAAACAAGAATTGCAAGGGATTTCTTGTAGGTCTTTTGAGATTATTATTATTGTTAGAGTAAGGTGATTTAGGTGCAATTTTTTTTCGTATTTGCTTTATTGAACTCTTGGCATCAAAATAGTTTAATTATTAATACTTACGATGCATAGTTTTTATGAAACAACCCGTTTATTAAGAGATAAAAACAGAGAATTTTGATGAAATTGTGACCTCTGAATTAAGAAAATGAAAGATAATTAGAAAAAACTAATCAGCGCATTTTGAAGACGAGAATGTTGAGCTCATTATGCGCTGAACAGATTTGTAAATTAATTCTTTATTGCCATAAACTAAGCGCACAAACACAACTCGAAATGATGTTGGGCACGAAAGACCTGTATTTAACGCTTGATTTACCTAACTTATTCCACTTAAATGAACTTAAAAAAATAACTAGCTATTACTTATATTATGGTTACTTATGTGCAATAATAATATTTCGTGTTATTTCATCCGTTTGTTTAAAAAATATATACTTTGTTGCGCAAATAATTCGCAGCGAGTGAATTTTGCCTTAATACTTATTTTTAGTAGGGAAGTAAAAATTAAAATACAATCCTTAAACCCACCACACCACCCACATCTTTAATCTAAGTCTAGAATATGGAGCCTTTCCGGAGTGCTGGAAGGTTGCTTCCGTCAGACCAATACACGAAAGCGGCCCTAATAGACTTACCCGATAATTATCGACCAATCGCACTTCTGTCCATTCTGTCCAAAGTATTGGAAAAATTAGTCAACAACAGGCTTGTGAATTTTTTCGAAAAACACATGTTGTTATCAGACATACAGTTCGGATTCCGGCGAGGAAGGTCAACTGAAGACGCGGCTACGTTACTGAGTAACTTAGTTGCTACTTACACCCAAAAATGAGAACAGTCCATAGGACTTTTTTAGATCTGGCAAAGGCCTTCTACACAATATCAATTGAACTTCTTCTGAGAAAACTAGAATGTGCAGGCATACAAGGGGCTGCACTTGATTGGTCCACGAGTTACCTATCTAATCGCAAACAGCTAGTCAAAGTAGATGAACACGCGAATGACATGCTTCCCATAATTTGGAATTCCACAGGGCAGCACACTCGGCCTAACTCTCTTCACCTTCTACAAGAACCTTGAGACCTTTCCGCTACAACAGACCTAATTTAGAAGGAGTTGGCTGTCGACTGCCAACTTGGATTTTCATTTTCACCTCATTTTCGTCATCAGCGACACCGAAAACCATTAAAACGACACCCATGACGGAAAAACCGAAAATTTTCCTCGACGCCAACTTGGATTTTCATTTTCACCTCATTTTCGTTACCAGTGACTCCGAAAACCATTAAAACGACACCCATGACGGAAAAATCGAAAATTTTCGTTTCCTTTCGCGCAAAAGTCCCAGATCCAAGTACCATATATTTTTTTTGTGATTGGGATTGGGACACACAATTTCATTTTGAATTGTGCAACTAAAATAATTAAATTATTATAAGTAAGTACAATCTATACACTAATAATCACGTTAGCATGTATTTGACAACATGCCAATATCAGTGACAATAAAGTTACAATTTAGTTGGCGAGTCAAAGTCCGACGACCCACTGTGCATACGTACATGTGTGCGTGTGCGGTGCACGAACCTCGATCGTTGTGAGAGTAGCGTTAAAAACCTAAACTTCGCGTGGCGCGACTCCGAAACGGGCCCTTTAAGAGTGCGGCAAGTATTTATCCTAAAGGCAACATTACTTGTACACAAATAACTGAAAAATAGATCCGATTTTGAAATACTTATGTCTAAACGTGTCCTCAACATTCCCCTTCCCGAAGCAAAATAGCCTCTTAGCCAGACGATGCCCGTTTTACTCGCATATACATATTTTTATTAGAGTCAGCAAAAGCTGCGACATTAAAGACATGAGCAACTTTTCTTGCAAAAAAACTATTATAAAATGGTGTGCCAAACTGACTTATGAAGAGACAGAAGAGTTTTTAAGTTAATTAAAATATAAACCATAAAATAACCCACACATCTGCACAAACACACACCACACATCACACGCATGCACACAGCACACTCACACACACACACTCAGTCTCACACGATATTATAATTATTTTTTACCCGACTGAGGCGAAGCCCAAAAGGAGGGTTATGTGTTTGCCCTGTATGTACGTATGTTCCCTCGTAACTCCTCAACGAATGGAGGGATTTGGATAGATTATAATGTCGGTAAACAGTGGTCGTTAGATTCGTCTTGATGGCACGAGTGTCACTGGCTACATTAAAATACTACTAACAAATTATGGACATTTTATTAGTCTGAATTAAATGTATTTTATTTATTTTTATTTATTTAAAATCAATAAACAAATAAAAATCGCGGATTTGGGGTGCCATATTGTGGAGTTCGACATTTTTTTCTTCTAATACCATCGAGTGGGGTATCAAAATGAAGGGTTTTTAAAATATAATTATGCAACTTTTATGTTTGAAAGTAATTCGAAATGACAAATAGTATAAAAGTAAATAAAATTCAAATATTTGGCACGCTCTGCAGCCTGAACGGCTCGATAAAGGGCTCATCATGAGGATTTTAAAATGGTATAATATCTAAGTAATTAAAAAGTGTAAAATAAAAGAAAAATTAAAAAACCCGACTGCGTAAAAAATAACTTTAAATAAAAAATCTGAAAAGAATGAAACAAGTTCAGGAGACAGGACATATTGACTGCAACAGTCGAGACCCATTTAATAATCTAGACTAAAATCATTACATCAATATGGGTCCCGACTGTTGCAGTCAATATGTCTTGTCAATAGGTTTTTTTTTTTATTATTGTAATATCATTTTGTTTTTGTAAAGGTGAACGCAGACCTGGCCGCACCGCACGCGTCGCAGCAGTCGCCGCATTCGAATTCTTCTATGTAATCAGATTTGCACATAGATTGCACACAGACACAGATTGCATAAAACTTCATACGAAGAATTCGAGTGCGGCGACTGCGGCGCGTGCGGTGCGGCCAAGTCTGCGTTCACAAAGGTATTTCTCATTTATCTACTTACCTCGCATGTATCACACCAACAAATTAAATATGTTTTAATTTTAAGTAAACGCAATTATGTACTCCGGCCCCCAAGATACAGGCGCAACCTAGTTTGGGGACCTCTGTTGTCTAAATATTTATGTTAAAATTTTACTCGTTACGATTTTGTCATAAGTTAAGAAAATGATTGTAATAATAATTCAATATTCTTTTTCTTATTTTAAACTGTTTGCTAGGGTGGTGTGTAGGTAAGTGCATGCATCTACCTCCCATTGGCAGCGGCGACGGCCACTGGTAGAGAGTGGTAAAAGCTAACTAAAAACGTCCAAAAACTCAGGATAGACACGAACGAGCGAAGCGAGCTCGGGGATTATAGCATCTACCCCTGAAGCTGAAGTAAAAAAAAATACGCTGCAAGAGTTTCTGGCGCCCTAAGCGGTCGCCCAACCGCGCCCCACCCTAACGCCGTTACTAGGATGATAGATAATTTTGATGATTTAAGCCTACAACCTACCTAGCATTTTTCATTTTCTATTTTCCTTCATAGGTACAATTCATAATTCACTCTTCCAGACTCTTTGACCTCCATAACTTCCGGCTATAATAGCGGCTACGCATTTAACCTGTATTCCTCAACCGCTGACTACGGCCCCGTACCTGTAGCAGGGCTTTTTTTGTAAAATCACCTGAATAAAAACTAAATTAATGTTTATAAAAAGGTAATACCTTGTTTTCCATAAAATGATTTGTTGTTTTCCATAATCGTCCCCCGTCATAATACTTACTTGCACTATTATCATTTATACTAATAACGCTTGTCATATAAACTTATTTAGTGATAACTTTTATTTGCCATAAAATGAGTTTCCATAATAACATGTGTTATAATCATTAATTTCTATAAGTAACACATTACATAATCGATACTTGACATAAGCAACATTTTATAATTTAGAATCGTATAATGTACTTATAATGTCATTAAGGCATTTGGCCTGTAATAAAATGATTTATTTTAGGAAACAATCTTTAGTACTTTGCTGATTTTAGTACTATGATAATTGAATCTTCTTATTTTACATGACCTAAAGTCATATGTTCTAAGTATTGTATTATATTATGAGTATTATTCCGAACGTTCATTTTTGCATTGTTAGTCCTAAAACATTTTCTATAAGTTGGGTTTTAGTGCCACAAACGAATCGCTGTAAATCCGACTCCACGCAGTCTAGTCTACCCTACCGCTAGAGTGTAATTTAGAATCGCGTAGGCGCGGAGGGGCAAGGCGGCCCGCGAGCTGAGGAGCAGGTGGTTGTAACACTTGCCGCCGCAGCTGAGGCTGGCCAGCGAAGCCGGCCAGCAAGCCGAAGCTGCGGTGGTGAGCGTTAGACACATCTGCCATGATTAGCTTGCGTGGGACCGCCAGAGTCCCGCAGTGCCGGAGCCATGACAGAAACCATGCTTGCTTCATGATTGCTGCATGTTGCTTGCTCGCTTGCATGCTTGCTGCATGCTTGCTTCATGCTTGCTGCATGCTTGCTGCATGCTTGCTTCACACTTGCTGCATGTTTCTTACGTTAAAATAACAACCACATACGTTCCTAACCAACTGTTTTATAAAGATTGACGCTTTGATTGCAAAGCGTCATTACTATCGATGTGAAATGTCAAAAGAAAATGCCAAAAGCCAAAAGAAATGCCAAAAGAAGATTCGAACTGTGATTTTTGGATCATTCCCACTAGTTCTAATACACAGTTCTACGGTAGAACTAGTGGGATTTTCTTTTCCCACTAGTCCTACGATTACAGGTAGTACTAAATTGTAGAACTAGTGGGAACAAAAAGTCCTATCAGTTCTACTGTTCCTTTACACAATTTTACGGTAGAACTAATGGGAATTTTATTGTTCCCACTAGTCCTTCGATATAACGTGTTACAAAAACGAAAAACTAACGAGGGACCTACATATCCATTAGTTCTACCTGTTCTATCACACAGTTTACGGTAGAACTAAAAGAAGCTACTGGTCGAGTAGAACTAAGATTTTTGCCCATAGTACCATGGCAAATATTTACTAAAATCGACTTTATGGCGACCAAAAGTACTAGGATAGCATACATTCGAGGTGTTGTTTATTCAAAAAAGGTAGGTAGAGTAGGATAGCGTAGGGACGGGTAGGTAGGTAGAGTAGGATAGTGTAGGGTAGGGTAGGTAGGAAGTTATGTGGGTAAAGTACTAAAAAGTATAAGGAGGTAGTAGGTAAGAAAATTGAATTGGAAACATTTTCATAATTTCGTCGCCAAAAAGACGATTTTAGTAAAATATTTGCCATGGAACTATTATATAAATTATTCATTTTATTTTATGGTACCATGGGCAATTATTTATCTTAGTTCTACTCGACCAGTAGCTCCCTTTGTTATTTTGGTCTTATAATTAGTTCTAGTAATAGAACAGTAGAACTAATGGGAAATGTTGGTCTCACTAGTTCTTCGTTTTTGTACCACGTTGTAGTAGGACTAGTGGGAACGCATATTCCCATTAGTTCTACCGTAAATTTCAGTAGAACTAATGGGACTTTTTGTTACCACTAGTCCTACGATTTAAGGTGGTACAAAATCGTAGGGCTACTGGAAAAAAAAAACCCACTAGTTCTACCGGGAATGATCCGAATTTTCATTGCGCTTGTACTGAACTAGCATTGTTGTGCTAGTATGGGCAAATGAATGTTATGGTGAATAAATGTTATGGAAAACGATATTATTGAAAATGAAAAATATAGCAAATAACTTTATGGATTAAAATTATTATGACACTTGATCGATTATGAACAATGAAATTAGTGAAAATGATTTTATGTAATTTCACGATTATGGCAACTGAAGCGTTATTTCTAATGAAATTATGGCAAATACAAGTATGTTAAATAAAATTATTTCATTTTAAAGTATGGCAAACATTAGTAAATCTTATAAAAAATAAGAAAGTAAATTAGATTAGTATTAAACAGCCTACGTAGATAACTAGTAGTTACGATAAGGGAGCAAATCTATTCCATTCTGTAAATAGAATCGTTTGATCCGAAGTTGATTAGTTAGCTCATGGTTGAATGATTGAATCAATATCCACAGGTTCGGGGATTCGGTAACAGGTGCTAGCCTACCTAGTTTATCTGGTCGGATGAAACAGGTCACGTTAATTAATCCAATTGCAGGAAGGATTACGTTGCACGGCTCCTAGCAACCTGTCACTAACGTACTGCGTCCGAGGTTAACGTGCCTAACGGTCTACTTAATGGAAGGACGGCTGATAATCTCGTCTTCCATGAATAACAAAACAAGACGTCTACGGCTTTAGTCTATGGATTAGGATTCAAGTCCACTACTACGATATTAAATATCCAGTGATGAGTGTACAAATAGGTCAATATCACGATGTTCTGGATTTTGGAAGGGTAATCTAACCATTCGTATGTCTTAATTAGGCTTTCATATTTATAGAGCAGTACCCCTAGCCAAGTTACAAACGTTTCGTATCGATTCTCTTTCTTCAATCGTAAACGCCTCGGCGTGAGCGATTGTAGAAAGCGCTAAATTGGTAGCCAAGTTGACACGACTGAGTCGATCGCTCGTTCTCTAATGTCTGTAGAAAAAAACCTACACTTTAGGTATGGTGAGCGTTCCTACCAAAGAGTTTAGCGATCAAATTTGTAGAAACGATAACATTCTATTCTATCATTTTGAACGATGTAAACTTGTCTACGAATTTTCTATTCGTTTGTGTTGATCACGTGATTTAACGTTGAAATGATGTCATTCCCATTCATTTGAATAGTTTTCTACTAGCGTCAACGATTGTAGATTGTCAACTTGGCTAGGGGTGCCAAAGGGGGGGGAAACTGAAAAGAATAAAACAAGTTCAGGAGACAGGACATATTGACTGCAACATTCGGGACCCATATTGGATGTAATGATTTTAGTCTAGATTATTTAATGGGTCCCGACTGTTGCAGTCAATATGTCCAGTCTCCTGAACTTGTTTTATTCTACTCAGTTTTTTATTTAAAGTAATTTGTTTTTTTACGCAGTCGGGTTTTTTTTTATTTTTTTTATTTTACACTTTTTAGTTACTTAGATATTATTAACCTTTTAAAATCCTCATGATGAGCCCTTTATTGGGGTGTGTAATATTATGGTATAATAACAAATAGTACATTATCACTTGAAATAACATTCATAATTTTCATAATATATATATTTTTTTTTTCTAATAGGAGCTCGTGGCTAAATAATAACAGCCGCTCGGGTCAATCGTTAGGTTAAGCCGTGCTTGCCTAGGTTGGTCTGTGGATGGGTGACCACCCATTACATACCGAGTTTCCTCCGTGCCTCGGAAAGCACGTTAAGCCGTTGGTCCCGGCTGTCATTTGCAGATCTTTGACAGTCGTTAGGTAGTCGGAGGCCCAAAAAGTCCGACAACCAGTTTTACCAAGGGGTATCGTATTACCCGGTACTAACTGGGTTGTGGAGGTCAGATAGGCAGTCGCTCCATGTAAAATACTGGTATTCAGCTGCATCCGGTTAGACTGGAAGCCCCAACATAGTTGGGAAAAGGCTAGGCAGATGATGATGATATAATTTTCATATGCTATGAAAACAAATAACCAAATTTCATGACATCTAATGTTACATTTTATATAAACTTCTTTTGCACTAATTACATTTAGTATAACATTCATTTCAAATAATTTTCAATTTGTATAATGCTTTTTTTATTGTATAACATTTAGTTGAACTATTTTCATTTGATATAATTTTCAAATTCACTAATTTTCAGCCTAAATTCTGTAATGAATAAGTAAATATCATGAAACTTCATACTGTCATAACTTCATCTAACCCAAATGATTCACCAATGGTACGCACCCCCTTTATTGAGCCGTTCAGGCTGCAGAGCGTGCCAAACATTTGAATTTGACGCTAAAATCCGCCATTTTGTTTTTTTTTTTTTAATTTTTCTATACCCAGAGTCACTCTCACAGTAAATACGAATCTAATGACACCTCTCAAGCTCAAATCCATCTAGCCGTTCAGGCTGCAGAACGTGCCAAAAATTAGAATTTTATTAACTTTTATACTATTTGTCATTTCTAATTACATTCAAACATATAAGTTGCATATATTTTTGTAATCACCTTTAAAAACAAAACTTCATTTTGATACCCCACTCGATGTTATTAGAAGAAAAAAAAATTCGACCTCCACAATCTGGCTCCCCAAATCCGCGATTTTCTTTTGTTTATTGCTTTTTTAATCAATACCCGCAATTACAGACACAATTAAAATAACAATGCACCGTGCCCATTTGGGCACGGCTGGGACCCTAAAGGTTAATGTAGCCAGTGACATTCGGGCCATCAAGACGAATCTAACGACATATAATGATATAAACTATCCGAATCCCTCCATCCGTTGAGGAGTTACGAGGGAACAAAGAAACGGACATACATACATACAAACATACATACAGGGCAAACACATAACCCTCCTTTTGGGCTTCGCCGCAGTCGGGTAAAAATGCCTGGTATTAGCGCATAAAAACATTGTGGTACACTTGTTTATGTGTTTAAAACATCACTTATTTTACAATTTATTGTTTTATGTAGAATGTTTTTGGTGAAACGGAACGCCTCCCAAAACACGTCCTCGATAAAGGCGGTAGTGACGTCAAAGTCTTTGTGTCAAAAAAACACTTTTATTTCAAAAGCAGTTAAAGTTTCACTAAGATTTTATTATAATTTCGTTATCGCAATTTTTGCTTGAATAAAGCACATACAATTAGTAAAATTACCAAAAAATAAATGTAAACAAGCCAGATTGAGGTAAATGACGTCACATCATGGCCACGACAGTCACGGACGTTTGAACTGTCATAGAAAATTGCACGAGTTTAATATTATTTTTGAGCGACAAGCAGTAGTTGAACTTAACTTTTAATACTTTTCTTGGGTTGATAATTATTATTATTATTTTCATTTATTCATTTAAATACATATTTTTAACATTTTTAAATATTTCTTAATAAAACTACATAAAAAACATTTAAACATATAAAAAACAGTAGCCCACCAGCGCTGGGAACAGGGTCCGAGCTGCCGGTGGTCAGGGCTCTTGAGAGAGGAACCTCCTAACGATACGTGCCGTGTCCAGAAGTACTGCTTTCTGAATCAAGCCCTTGATCCAGCTGCCAAGCGAGAGCCTCCTAAGATGTTGGTCGAGGCTCTTGGCTATTAAGCCATTGGCCGACACGACTACACGGCACAATGACTGCTGTACCCACGTCCCACATGTCGACAACCTCGCGAGCCAGATCTAGATATTTGAATTGTTTATCTTTCTCTGCTTTCACGAGGTTCTCGTCATGCGGGATCGTTATATCAACAATCATTGTGCGACGCTCCAATCGATCTATCACCACAATGTCAGGCCTATTGTATTGTATTGTATTGTATAACGGGCTGGTGTCCGCAACTCCACGTCGAAGCGCGTATTTTGCGTGCGGGTGGGAAACTATTCTATCCATCCCAATTCCCCGAGAAACGCCAGCAACGCCCCAATGTTGCTGACTATCTCGCGGAGAGTACCTGGGTTACCAAAGTACTTTGCCCTGTATGTTGCAACCACTGGGCAGTGCAGAAGCACGTGGGCTGCTGTCTCGTCCTCCTCCATGCAGGCACGGCACAGGGGGCTGTCTGTGACTCCTAAGACAAAGAGGTGTTTATTAAAAGAGCCGTGTCCGGTAACAGCGGCTGTAACTGTGCGCAGCTGTGGTTTGGTCAACCGCAGCGCGCGTTTGGTGAAGCGGCCATTGATAGCAGGAAGTGCTTCCTTGGCCTGCCTACACTCGCCGTGGTCCAGCCACAGCTTGTGGTGTTGTTCGCTAGTTCGTTTCCTTACCAGTGTACGTAGGTATCCGAAAGGGAGTGGTACGATAGGTTCGGGTCCCACCGCTGCCGTGCTCGATCCCCTTCTAGCGAGTTCGTCCGCCGCATCATTGCCACGGGAATCGCTGTGTCCTTTGATCCATTGGATAGTTATATTATTGAGATTACCAACCTGGTTCAGGCGTTGGTGACACTCGTGTATTAACCCAGAGTTCACTGTGTGGTTATTCAGTGCTAGCAGTACAGCCATGCTGTCTGAGAGTATACGAATTGAGTGGTCCACAACCTTCCTGGCTAAGATGGCAGATGCCGCCAGGGAAATGCCCATGCATTCTGCCTGAAATACCGTGTTGTGGGCCCCCAGAGGTTTGGCTATGTGGATGTTGAGATCCTCCGAGAAGACTCCAGCACCAGTGCCAGTACCTGTTTTAGATCCATCCGTGAAGATCCGCAGTTCCGCAGGATTTAATCCCTCGCAGCGGTGATCCTCATGGAGCTGGATTTTATATTTTTTATCGAATACGAATTGTTTTGGTATCCGATCGTTTGTTGCTTTCGCCAGGGGGAAGTCGTTGTAGAATCCCTCCAGTACCGCGGTGTGCTGTGTTTCTCTCTTACCCCAGATTTGAAGTGTTTTGAGGCGTACCGCCGTCATTGTCGCTTCCTGCTGTATGAACAGATGTAGCGGTGGCAGCCCCAACATGGCTTCAAGAGCCGCAGTCGGAGTAGTCCTCATGCAGCCTGTGATCGCCATGCAGGCATGCCTTTGCAAGCGTTGCAGTTTGATGGAGGCTGTAGTTAGTTTGGTGCGGGGCCACCAGACCACTGCCCCATACGTGATCATAGGTCGGATCACCGCGCTGTATAACCAAAGTATAATTTCAGGAGATAAGCCCCACTTCTTACCTATCATCCTCCTGCATTGCCAGAAGGTAATGCAGGCCCTGTTTATTTTATTGTCTAAGTGGCTGCTCCAGTTTAACTTGCTGTCTAGGATGACTCCCAGATACTTGACCTCATTAGCTATCTGGAGTTCTGTGTCAAAGAGTTTGGGTAGGCGATAAGGGCCTAGTGTTCGTTTTTGGGTAAACATGACTAGTTCAGTTTTCGTGGGGTTCACTGAGAGATCGAACTCTCTGCACCATCGTTCAACGGTGCGTAGTGCCTGTTGAGTGAGGTCGCAGATTGTCCCCGTCACTTTCCCCGAAATGAGGATAGCGAGGTCGTCGGCATACCCTATTGTGTAGAAATGGTTCGCGTTGAGTTTCGTAATGAGGTCATTTATAACCAGATTCCAAAGGAGCGGGGATAGTACGCCACCTTGGGGGCAGCCTCTGGCTATCATGGCCATCTGCTGCTCCCCTTCAAGTCGAACCACTCGTTTACTTAGCATGTTAGTAATCCAGTCTATCAGTACCTGTTCTGCTCCGTGACGAGAGAGCGCGGTGTTTATGCTGGAAAAGTTTGTTTTATCGAATGCTCCCTCGATGTCTATGAAAGTGCCCAGGCAAGTGCCCTTCTGATGAATCGCCTCTTCTATCCGGCCGACCACTAAATGGAGGGCGGATTCCGTGGACTTACCCGAGCTGTATGCGTGTTGGTTAGTATGTAGTGGGATAGTTTTTAAAACGCCGTCCCTCAGCTCTCTTTCGCACATTTTCTCCATGGTTTTAAGGAGAAAGGAGGTTAGGCTGATTGCTCGGTGGTGTTTGGCGTTGGTATAGTCACTCTTACCTGGCTTAGGAATGAATATGACTTTCACTTCCCTCCATCCTTTTGGAACGTATCTGAATGCCAAACACGCTCTCATTATGGGTACCAGTCTGTTCGCGACAGAGGTCCCGCCCCACTGCAGTAAGGCAGGAAAGATTCCGTCCGGACCAGCTGCCTTGAAAAGATGGAAGCACCGGATCGCCCACTGGAGTTTTTCCAGCGTGATGACTTTGTGTGCATAGCGCCAGTCGTTTTCTGACGGTGTTTGGGTTACCTCTGTCCAGTCGATGGCCTGTGTAAAAGCGCAGCCTGGGAAGTGAGTTTCAATAAGGACGCGCATCGCCTCTTCTGGCGAGGTGGTAAGTGTGTTGTCAGGTTTGCGGAGAACAGCGGGCCCAGTCGTGTTCTGCTGGGCCAGGATCTTCCTTACCCTGTTTGCTTGTTGGCAGGATTCGATGCTGCCACAGTATTTTCGCCATCCAGTGGTGCTCCTGAACCTGATGCATTTTTTGTAGCATTTTTTGGCCGCGTAGTACGCGTCCCAATCCTCATCAGCACAGGTGTTCATGGCTCTGTTTAGGGCTGACCTTACCTTCCCGCGCTTGCGTTCCAGATCCGCTCCCCACCATGGTTGTTTCCCTGGTGTTGTGGGCGGAGTGGTCTCGGGGCAGGATGAGTGGTAGCTGTCTAGCATTGATTTCGTGAGATGACTAACACGCTCGTCGATCTGCGGCGTGTCCTCGTAGGTCATCCCGTAGTTTGTTGACGCAAGTTTGGTTTCGAGGAAGCGTGTGTATGCAGCGCGGTCAGTGTTGCGCGGGTTTCTCCGTGGCAGTATTGGTGTTACACAGACCTGAATGTCAAAGCGGATCCACCTGTGGTCCGAGCAGGAAGCCTCCTTGGAGACCTGCCAGCCAGTGGTGATGGCCGCTGCACCCTCCGATGCCAGAGTGAGGTCTATGATTGTTTGGCTACGTCTGTTTACGAAGGTTGGTTCAGAGCCTATGTTCAGTAGGGTTAGGTTTGTTGTAAATAAGTAATCTACTAAAGCCTTACCCCGAGCATTTAGCGTGTCCATGCCCCACAGAGGATGATGAGCGTTCGCGTCAGCGCCTATGACAACTTCAAGCCCTGTGCTCTCGCAATAAGTCACGAGGCGGGCGAGTTCATGCGGCGGCGGGTCCTCTTCCTCGGGCATGTAAGCGGAGGCAAAGACCACAGATGCTACTGTGTCCCCCCGCTGTATCAGTAGCCTAGCTGCAGAGACATCCCTGCAACAGAAATCTGTTAGTGGCTGTGTTTTAATGTTAGGTGTCACATAGATGCACGATCTGGGCTTGTCATGATCTGTACTTACTAGGAGCTTACCACCGAGGTTGGAGAGTCCTTGTATTTGGCCCGCCCTGATCCACGGCTCCTGGATCAAGGCAATGGCCGTGTGCTGAACCTCCAGCCACTTCCGCAGCTGAGCCGTCGCGGTCTGGCTGTGGTGGAGGTTGGCCTGCAGGACCTTACAGGTCGACGAAGGGGACGCCATCGTTGGACGTTCCTTCCTCGTCTCCTGCTAACCGCAGCCCGGCAAACAGGTCGCCCGCGTCGAAGCCGTCCCCCTCCAGGTCAGAGGCCGAGGACAGGATGATGTCCTCGAGCTCCTCCCCCGAGAGGACGGCGCCTACGCTAGCGGCTGTAGGGGCGGCTGGCACTGCTACTGCAGGCTCAACCGCGGGTGTTTCCGCGGTGTTTGTTGGGGGTGGAGTTGCCTCCACCGCCTGTGTGTCGGCGCTGGCTTCAGCGGTCGGATAACCCTGAGGGACGTCGGCAAATCTGCCGTTCGGACCCTGGAATTTCACGTACACCGTCCCAACACCAAATTTGAGACGGCGCTCGGCCTTCATCAGGGTCGGAATTTGGTCCTCAGGGACCCCAACCACCACGTACCATGCGTCGGCCTGTTTATAGGCGCCCTGCATCACCCACTCCCTAACTCCAACCCAAGGGTTCTGGTAACACAGAGTACGCCCAATGATGGACGGCTCCGTGAAGATCCCCTGTTCGTCGGGGATGGAGATTCCGCATCTCACCCGGCGCCTGATGTCCGCCTGCCTCCTGATCACTAGCGTGGTGCTGGTAGGGGGAGGCAACTCGGAGATTAATTTCCTTATCCAGGATAAGGTGTGGTCGTTGTCGCACCACAGTCTAAGGGCCCCGCTGCTGAACACCGGCCTCGCTCTGAAGGTCGGTGCAGGTGAGTCCTGTGTAGGGGAAGAGTCCTCGGCGACTATCTTCAATTGGATAGCCGCGAGTACCTGATTCGCCACATCCTTGCTGATGTGACCCGTCCGTTCGCAGGTGACTGCGACATCCAGGTCGGAGCTTGCAGCTTGGGCGTAGCTTCTGTTAGCGTCCCGTTTAGATTTATCAAGACGCGGCCGCTTGCGCTCTCCTCGAGGTGTTAAGGTCTCGTTGAGAGCTCGCTTGGCCGCGGCCTGATCCCTCTGAACAGGTTGCTGTGACGTGGCTGGTCCACTCGCTCCGCCGGCTGCTGGTTGGCTAGGTCCCGGTCGGCTGGTGCCGGCCTCGGTTTGCGACCGCTTGCCTGCGGAGAAGTTGACATTGCCGCTAGACGGTTCTACCCGACCAGCGGCGTTAGCCTGTTTAGATTGTGGAGTCTTACCCTTCCACAGTGTCTGCCGCTGCCTCTGGGACGGCCTGTTCTTCCTCTTCGGGTTGTCCGTCGAGGGGGCCGGGGCATTCTGCACTGAAGGTGCAGCGCAGTGACGTTTAGTATCCTCCTTCCTGCCTTTGTGCCTGCTCCTCTGCACCTGCCAGGTGAGCGCGAACGCGTCGCCCGGGGGGGGAGCAGTAGGCGGGGGAGGATGTATGAGGGGAGCCCGGCCAGAGGAATTAACCTTCGTGGCGGGCTCCACACCTGAAAAAGAGGGAGGAGCGGTACTGGTCCCGAGCAGCGCCTTCTTCCTCCGTTTATTACGGGACTTAGATTTGGACCGGGCAGCGGTTCCCGCCACTGCCGGACCTGTACCCGCACTGGAGCTCGCTGCGGTAGCAGCGGAGCGTCCGGGGGCTAGAGAGGTGCTGCAAGCACCCCTCTTGGGAGAATCATTGGCTTTCGCCTCCTCTCCGGTGTGTATGTGTGCAGTGTGTGCGTGTGAGTGTGTTTTAGGTGTGTGTGTTTGTGTGGTTGTTGTGTGTGTGTGTAAATAAACCATATTGTGAACGTCAAACTACCAACTGAAGTAGAATTACCAGAGGACATGAGTCTGAACAGATCTCTATTCATTCTTGGAGAACAAATCAAAACACTGAAATCCACCAAAGCAGAGGTCGATGACATATCAGTTCATGACATTCACCAGTACACCGTCGTCTACATACTGCTAGGAGTTGTCCTATGCGCGGCAATAATCTGGGCCTGGAAAAGGGTGAGATGCTGCTCGCATTCTACGGGCAGTCGGGCGGAGCCTCACCACAGACAGGAGTCTGTGGCGACTACATCGGAGTCTACACATCGAGTCACAGTGCAAAGTGAAGTGCAACCGCGAAAGCAGAGTAATGCTGACCGTCAGCAAAGTGAGAGTGGACACATGGGTTTAAGTGCATATTTCACCAGGCGGTGGCCCAGTGCTATGCGTAGTGAGGGGAAAAGGGAAAGGGCTACGTTGCCTAAAGGGCGTAAAGAACGTGTGCTTACAGTAGAAGACTCTTTAGTGTGAAAAATATATGTTAATAAGGACAACCATTTATTATACTTTTACTCTCAATTTTATAACACTTTTACTTTTATTTACCATTTTAATATAAGACTTGTACTAATTAATGCTTACCATTTCTACCATTTTATACATTTACTAAATTTTACTTTTGTTTACCATTTTACTTGTTAACTAAGATGATTTGATGATTATACTTTATCTGTTTATCTCATCTTGTGCTCGGGAATATGTTCGGTACAATATTTTCAACCGAACAGCTCAGCACTTTTGCCTCCGTGCATTTCCATAAATGCATGTATTGCAAGTATTGCCAGTTAGTGCGTGTTCGGACACCAATCGCGTAACTCAACCAAATCATATCAAACCATCTTAGTGCTAATTTAGCTTAGATTTACCATTTTATAACCAGTTCCAATATAAACTTTAAACCATATAATTTCGTGTAATTTAACCAGTCATAAACCAACAACCAAACCATAACCAATCAACTAAATATCAACCAACCCAGGATTTAGAGCTAAACCAGACGAGCCCTAAATTCTACAGTGTGTGTGTGGTGTCTTTTGGTCTTTGGGTATCCATAGTTTTGTGTATTATATTTCATCTCTCCGGCTTCCCACCCTCCTTGGAGCCCGCACCTGGGAACGTCTCGCTACAAACTAGCTCAACCGTTAGGAGTACCTTCGAGATATAGGGGCGTGAGGCTGGCTTACAGTGCGACATCGGGTGCTTGATCTGGTTGACGACTAATCAATCCTTCACTTGCACCTTCAGCATGACCTTCACCAACCGCTTTGGCCATCCGAGGACGACCTCCGCGGACCTCCCACCCCTCGCCGTGACCCTCTGACGGGACACTATGACCATTTCCCTACCCTTGGCTATTGGGTAGGGCCACCGTTTCGCTTGAAATCCAGACCAAAGAGGGCGTGTTGCTTCACGGACGCATTACCGCCAGCGCCGCTCGGCTCAACCCTCCAGGACTCCTTCATCCCCGCTTACGGCGCTCAACTGCGCAGGTCCTAGCGCAGGTGACCTATTTTACCTACTCAGCGCCAGCTGGGTTTAGTGGCGGCCGAGCCCACGCCCACTCGGTCACGGAGGGTCATGGTTAGGTTGAAAAGCGCCTGGTGGTTTTTGTTACGTCTATTTCTTAAGGAATTAGACCAAGAACAGGGTGGCAACCACGTGAAGGAGAACACACCAGACTTGCCTTGAGGATCTACGCGACTGTAGCGCTCTCCCTCAAGACCCCGCCACCTTACCGCATCTGAAGGAGGCAGTAAGGTAGGCCTGCATCTATACTACCAAGCAAAGCGTAAGCAAAGCATGTCGTTGTGCAACCGCAAAAGCATAAATTCAAGCCGACCCCAATGTCAGGCCTATTGGCAACAACAGTCCTGTCAGTGGTGATAGGTCGATCCCAATACAACGTGATATTACCATTGTCGAGAACTGGGTCGGGCGCATACTTATAATATGGCACTTCTGATTCCACAAGGTTGTATTTCAAAGCAAGTTGCTGGTGGATAATCCTGGCAACAAGGTTGTGTCTATGCAAATACTCTCCGTTAGCCAGACTAGAACACCCAGAAATAATGTGTCGGATCGATTCTCCCGGACGGTGGCATGCCCGACATATGTCAACCGTGCCATCTTACACAATGTATTTCCGGTACTTATTCGTCATCATAACTTCGTCCATTATTGCACAGATAAAACCTTCTGTTTCCCCGAAGAGGTCACCAAAGCGCAGCCAGGATACGGACGGTAAGAAGTCTACATCGGGGCCATGTAGGGCCCGGTAAAAGCGTCCGTGAAGCTCCTTGCCCTGCCATTCCACCTTGCGGTCATTAGTGTCTAATACTTTAGGTTTGCGCCAGTTCTCGTTAGCCAGGGAGAGCGGGGTGAGGCCCTTGTCCACTGAGACCACATCTCGGTGCATCTCCCCGTCGGCTTCTAGGAAGTATTCCCTGAGACTGCACACCTCACGGTTGTGTAGGGTCTTAGCATTTAAGAAGCCACGACCCCCGCACTTCCGTGGGATATACAGTCTCATCACCGACGACCGTGGGTGATGCATTCGATTTGCGGTCAGCAGTGTGCGGACCCTCCTATCCAGGGCATCAAGTTCCGTCTGAGTCCATTTGAGTATGCCGAAGGAATACATCAAAACCGGTATGACCCAACCGTTGAAGGCGCGCACCTTGTTTCCGCCTGACAAAAGACTGCCTAGCACCTTATTCAGGCGGCCAAAGAAACGCTCCCTCAACGATTGTTTCATGTCTGCGGTATTGATACCTAATGCCTCCGACATACCCAAATACTTGTAAGTTTCTGTTGAGGAGAGGGATCTAAGGTGTATGGAATCCGAGAGTTGAGTTCCCACGGATTCAATAATCTCCCCTCGCTTCACATGCATGACTGCACATTTGTTCACACCAAATTCCATCCTGATGGCGCTACTGAAAGTTTCTGTTACCTTCAGTAGCTTCATCAGTTGCAAATTGTTGGGGGCAAAGAGTTTCAGATCATCCATGTAAAGAAGGTGAGATATGACCTGACCATCTCTCCTCAACAGATAGCCTAGACCTGAACGCTCCAGCAGTGTGCTGAGAGGGTTCAAGGCTAGACAAAACCACAATGGACTCAGACTATCACCCTGGAATATACCACGCTCGATCCTTATCGGTTCGCTGTTCCCCTGGATCTGTCGACATCCTGGATAGCGAAGAACCGTTCTCCAGTGTCCCATACATGACATCAGGAAGGTACGTAGAGTTGCATCTATTTTATACAACTCCAGCACCTTCATGAGCCATGTATGAGGCACAGAGTCGTAGGCCTTCTTATAATCTATCCAACATGTAGACAGATTCTTTCGGGAGCGGCGAACCTGTTGGCTAATGGCCATATCAATGAGGAGCAGCTCCTTAGTGCCGCGGGACCCGTTCCTACATCCATTCTGAGAGGCAGACATAATAGAATTACTATCAATATGTTGGTTGATTTTAGCTCTCAAAATGGATGTAAGAACTTTATAGACCGTTGGTAAACAAGTGATTGGTCTATAATTTTTGGGCTCCGCAACACTACCTGATTTATGGAGCAGGTGGGTAATTCCTGTCGTCAGGAACTGGGGCAGCGACCCTGACTCTAAGGCTGATTGAAACTGGGACGCCAAACGAGCGTGTGATCTTTGGAACCACTTGATCCAAAAGTTGTGCAGTCCGTCCGGCCCTGGAGATTTCCAGTTAGGCAACGGACGGACTGCACGAGCTACGTCTTGGGGGCTGATCTTGATTGCCCCCATTTCTGGTATAGGATCACACGCTTGTTCAACCTCCCGGGTCCAATCGCCCTCAGTGTGACTGACAGGCACCGACCAGATGTTGCGCCAAAATGAATACATGGCGCTATCATCCGGCAGACGCGTGTCAGTCACACCTTGGTCCGGTCGCTCCCAAGCCCTATATACCCACCTTTCATCGCTTTGGAATGTGCGATTCTGAGTGTACCGCTCCACTCGCCGCTTGTACCGACGAATACGGCTTGCCCATGCACAGATCTTCTGCTTCAGGGAGTCGATACGCTCTGTGACGCGGGCCAAGTAATCTCGGAAACTAATATCAGTTCCCGAAAAAGCCCGCCTCACAAAGCGCATCACTCTAGGGCGAGTATTGCCCTCCCTGAAGCAGATTAACTTGCCGATGAGTGCCCTAGCCTCACCGATACGCCGCTCAATCCTGCACTGCCAAGCTGGAACAGCTAATTTTGGTCGTGTAGCTCTGTCGTTGTTGGGGAATTTGACGTGAGCTACACGACATGCCGCTACAGCTCCACAGTACAATATTCAGTGGGTATCGGCGAGGTCTTTGCTGCTGTCAAAGCAATTTGACAGCTGCGAATCTAGAGCACACATCAGCGCCTTGTTTTTATTGTGCATAGGCAAACGAGGCAAACGTGGCCTAAGTTCAGGCGGTGTGGAACGATACTCCCGGAACGCACCTTCCAAAGCTACAAAGGATATAACTTCGTCACGATCCTCTTCACCATTGTAGTCGGATCGCGGCGGCGCACTGGGAATATTTTGCTGCTGCACTGCGATCATTGGCGAAGCAGGCGTAACTAGGTTACTCCGTGATTCGGAGCGTAGTCGATCAAGTACGGTGTCATTCAACATATGGTTACGTTGGATGACCCGCACCTGATCCGACAGTCGTTGTGCCTCTACGTTGACAGCCGGCTCAAGTACCTGAAACAGAGAGAGCATCCGACTACGGTACGCAGTCAGGTTGCTTCCCCCCTCAGTAGCCCCATAATATGCGCGCATGACGTTTTCATTAATGGACTGAGTCCATCGCATGCGCGACACATTTCCACCGGCAGTGGGGACCCTGCTCGGGGCCTGTTGGCCTCGAGGTCCCAAGCCCGCTGGTGGCCGTCCTCTTCCTCGTCGTCGTCCTCTTGGTGGTGGTGGTGGTGGTGTCGACGGCGGGGAGAAAAACTCGTCGCTCGAGCTCGACGCAACTGCAGCGACCGGTGACACGATGCTCACGGGTGTGGCGCGTCCCGGCGGCTGCGAGGCGGAGCTGAGCATATAATATATATATATATATATATATAATATATTTATTATTATTCCCTTTATTCATTTATAAATAAATTTGTTACATTTTTAAATATTAATTAAAAAATATATAAAAAACATTTAAAAATATAAAAAATTGTAGCCCACCGGTATCGGGAACAGGGTCCAAGCTACCGGCGGTCAGGGCTCCAGAGAGAGGAACCTCCTAACAATACGAGCCGTGTCCAGGAGTACCGCTTTCTGAATCAAGCCCTTGATCCAGCTGCCTAACGAGAGCCTCCTCAGGTATTGATCGAGGCTCTTGGCAATTAAGCCATGGGCTGATACGACTATCGGCACAATGATTGCTGAGTCCACTTCCCACATGTCAACAACCTCGCGAGCCAAGTCAAGATACTTGATTTGTTTATCTTTCTCGGCTTTCACGAGGTTCTCATCATGCGGGACCGTTATGTCAACAATCATTGCGCGCCGCTCTGATCGATCCACCACCACTATATCAGGCTTATTATTATTATTATTAGTCTATTTTATCTATTTACGTGAAGAAAAATAAGATGCATATTCGCTATTTCTTCAACCATTTGTCTAGAAATATTTCATGCCGACTGCAATCACTATTTAACTTAACTAGTTGTCGCTACCAAGCTACACATTGTAGTTATTTCCGATCAAATCATTATTTGGGAAGTCTTCATCAAGCCATCCGAGATGGGGGCGTCTCCCTTCGTCGTTCCTTGAGCTTTGATTAGATCTGAAACAGGTGACGTTCACCGTCATAGGTACTTTGTGTACCTCTACCCACGGTAATATTATGATACAGTAGTGTAACTCGGCCGCATGATAGAAATAAATGCCTACAGCCGCGCGGTACGTAAACATGCGTTAGGGCTGCCCGTCTCCAGCATTTTAATTACATTTGCCTACTTTCTGTTTCTATTTAGTTTTGTGATTGTAAATATCCTTTTTATATAAATAAATTAAATACTTTGTATATTGAATAGGAAGTGTTCAATAAAAATGCGTGTTGTTTTTTTATTGGTAGATTTAATTAAAAAAACATGTTTTTGTTCGAAAAACAAATCGGGCTTATAAATTTGCGACTGAAAAATATTGGCGCCTCGACTGAGTCGTACGAAATGCTTTATTGTTAAATTTTAAAGTATAGGCACCGAAGTTTTAACACAAGCGTAAGTAGGTAGGTACCTACCGTATCATGATTCATTCAGAACCGCATATAACTACCTATTTCACTCGTCTCAATAACTTTCCGTTACTCTATTCGCTTTATTTATTAATCCAAACACCTTTTTTTTCGTGAGATAAAAGGAAATACTTACTTATCCATTAAAAAGACACACATTATGTACCTACCTACTAGTAAGTAAAATTATTTTATAGTCTTACCTTTCAGAGTTTCCAGGTAATTTAAAAAAACTTATGTCTGGATGCGTTATTGACGAATTCATACAACCAAAAACAGCACAATATTTCCTACTCGTCATATTAACTGATTTTTAGAGAAAAAATCGCGCGGTTATTGTTAAAAAAACAACACACCGTCCGTTCGACACTGCGGTACAGCCGTGACTGTCTGCGCCCCAAGTGCACCCTTAGATCGAGGCGCGTAGGTATAGCTCGCGTTTCGTCCGTTTCTATGAAGTCGGAATACTGTATCATAATACTACTGTGCTATAACTCCGTCGACGCGGACGTCTGCTGGGGGAGTGACGCTCGCTAATGCAGCCAGCCCGCTGTCGCCGTTGTGCCCTGCCGCTCTCCTCAGCGGAATAATTTGAATTAACTTTGGCACGTACTAGCTACACCAAAGAGCAAAATATTTTAGGAAGAGTTGAAGCTGCATCAAGATGCTTTTGACGTTCAAAAAGTACTCAACTAACAAAGAGATAAACGATTCCCTACACGAGACACCCAAACATTGTGTTGACGTAAGGTCTCGGCTGTGATTGCGAACATTACCATCTCACAAACCCACGCTTTGTAAAATTACACATCACATTTACATAAATAGTAATGAGATTACATTCGGTTACGCGAGGCAGGGTAGAAAATTACTCTTTCATTCCCACATCATATGCGTATAAATCTCTATCTCTACGTATGTACATAATGTAGCAAAACGACGAGGTAACGAGATTTTTCACAAAATTTGATTCTCCGCAATTTTGCGCGCGAAATGGATTATTTTTTCGGAGAAGATGGGATGCGTTACGATTACTCTGATTTAATATCAACCCTATTAGAATTCAAATAATTGATTTATGAAATTGATGTCGTTTAATATTATGTAGGTATAGTCATTAGCTATCTTTTAATAACCAATGCAACCCGGTCCTCCGCGTTCTTTGAAGACAGACGGGGAAACATAGCATTATTTTATTTTAATAATTTGGAAATCGTATCAAAGGCGAACGGCAGGTTTCGTACCGCAAACTTAGTTTGTTGTTTTGTTATAGAATTTGTACCACTTATTAAGGCAAATAAGCCTTTTATTTTCATGTAAGTGTACTATTTTTAGAACTTCGGATTGATTAATAATATCAATAAAAAGTTGTTAATAATTAAACGTAATGAAATCGTAAACTAAACGCGGCTGTGTTTTTCAATGTTGCCATAAGTAAAACAACACAAAAATCTAAATGTTAAATAATTATTTAAACATAGAAATAACATTTTAAATATAATTATACACTTACTATTATACATAAGAAAGCATAATTGTTGCATACAATCTTAATAGATAACGATTTAATGATAGGAATGATTTTCGTCACCAATTTTTTTTTTGTTCTTATGGCAATTATTTATTGACAGGTAAAGAAAATCTGTCTTTCACTTCACTTCAGATCTTTGCTGTTGTTTTGGATTGTAGTTTGTGACTGCATCTGAGCAATTCAGCGGATTGTCTGGCCCTATTTACGTTGAGTTCCTGCTACAAAAATAGCGAAAACTATACTAGAACATGTGGGAGATGTAGTGAAAATAATACTAAAGAGATAGTTAAATAAATCAAATCGATATATTTTCCATAAGGAAGTACATTGTTATATTACACCATATTACATAATAGCATGAAAATAGGAAGCAATACAGCAAAAACACAATTTATATAAGGGTTCAATAAATAAGTAACTAATTATCACATCAACATAGAAATAAGCATAAAGCAATATAAAGTAATAATAAACTCAACGTTACCTGACAGTTCAGAGCACCTTCGTACCGTGTCTGCTACTAGACAACTTCTGATCTGTCGAGCGCCGCGCACCCTGTTTTATACTCGACTCAGTCGGTAAGTGGGGGAGCGGCGCGTAACGAAAAGTCAATACACTACTTTTTATAAATCGGAAGTTGACTTAAAAAATACAATTAATGCATTAATAATTTCAAAAAAATCAATAATCTCGCACACGGCCATTCTGACGAGCAGCCGTCATGGCTCGCGAACATAAATTACAAATCTTAAATTACTTAAAGTAATAACATCCGTTGAACGATCAAATCTCATGATCCTACTGCCAAATAGCATGGCTCACAAATAAGATTGGTCAAGTCACATGACCACAAACGCCAAATCACATGGCAGCTTGTCAAATCACATGACAGCAAAACATAATTGCCAAATCACATGGCAGTTGTCAAATCACATGACAACAAAATACAATCGCCAAATCACATGGCAGTTGTCAAATCACATGACAACAAAACACAATTGCCAAATCACATGGCAGTTGTCAAATCACATGACAACAAAATACAATTGCCAAATCACATGGCAGTTGTCAAATCACATGACAACAAAACACAATTGCCAAATCACATGGCAGTTGTCAAATCACATGACAACAAAACACAATTGCCAAATCACATGGCAGTTGTCAAATCACATGACAACAAAACACAATTGCCAAATCACATGGCAGTTGTCAAATCACATGACAATAAAACACAATTGCCAAATCACATGGCAGTTGTCAAATCACATGACAACAAAACACAGTTGCCAAATCACATGGCAACAAAACTGCGATTATCAGGCATAACAATAATCGTTGGCCAGGCGATTACTGATTATGCAAGAC
Organism: Xestia xanthographa; assembly: GCA_905147715.2. Lineage (NCBI taxonomy): Eukaryota > Metazoa > Arthropoda > Insecta > Lepidoptera > Noctuidae > Xestia > Xestia xanthographa. The sequence goes on from LR990655.1 coordinate 11,434,443, forward strand.
AATCTAATCAATCAAACCAAATTAATCAAATCAAATCAATCAAATCAAATTAATCAAATCAAATGAAATCAATCAAATTTATAAACAGTTATCAATCAGATGTATCTAAAGATTCGGTCAACTCACATCCCATATCGGGAGTAACAACTCATATGTTTCTCAACTCATTACCAGTATTATGAACTTTTACTATGTATCTATCATTGTTTTTTACTTCTGTAATCACGCAAGGACCTCTAAACTTACTGTCAAGCTTGTTAATTGCTCGTGGGTTTTGTTTGACTAAAACAGTATCGCCGACTTTAGGTACAATTCTAGCTTTAGTTTTATCAAAATCAGCTTTCCGGGTTTGAGCCAATTCGTCTATTTTAAGTTTTGACTCTTGATGGCATGTGTCGAGGTCCAGGCGCTCAACATCATTTAGTAAAGCTGATATAGCAGGAGGTGACTGATCGCAGCCCATAAGAAGTTGGAAGGGAGTATGACCGGTACTTTTACTGAAAGTGCTATTAATTGCCAACTGTACTTCACCAACAGCATCTTTCCAACTTCTTTTGGTAGTATTCAACAACTGTAAAGCAGTTAGTCAAAACCTTCATTACTCGCTCAAACTGCCCATTTGCTCAACTTACACCACTAGCTTTAAATGCAATTTTAAAGACCAATAAAAATTTAAAAAATTCTTTACCAGTGTAAGAAGCGGCCTGATCACAAACAATACGAGTAGGAGTGCCAAAAGTGTAAATCAGTTTTTTCAGATAATTTACAGTACCTCCCACAGTTAAATTACTAACGTGTTTCATGAAAACATATTTTTTAAATGTATCTACGAAAACATCGCGTATAGTTTCGTGGATTTATTACCGCTCAATTTACCCGTGGTGTCCATATGGACGGTATGATAGGGAGTAGTCGTCTTTTCTATTGGATGCAACGTAATCTGTTGTGATCCCGATTGACTTTTAGATATGTTGAGAAACTAAAATTGCTCTCTAAATTTTTCGAGCGTTTTCTTTTCCAGAAGTGTTTTAGTGCGTCATGATAAATTAGTATTATGTGCCATCGATAACTGAACAAAGAGACATTTATTTTTACTTTATTATGAACAGAAATAATACGATACAATAGACCATTTTGTATTTAGAAGCTACATCTATAACGATGGTACCCTGTTGGATTGACTCCATGATATTTTTTAGTTTCAGGGCCATTATTTTGCTATACTTCTAACCAGTCACATTAGAGGGTTTATCGTTTTTGGTTTGCTTATTTATTCGCCCAAAACAATTTTCAAAGGTGTGCCCCTTCTTATTACAAAAAGTACAAACCGTTGCTTTAGAAGGCCTTGATTCAGTAGGCTTAGCATTAATATTAGGATCGGGAGCCGTATCTTTTCGAGGACCGTTATTATTTGTGCCTGAGCGACAGTCTTTTTGAAGGTGACCTACTTCATGGCATTTATGACATCGTCGAGTATCTGAAGAGGAAGTAGTTCTAGACCGCTTAGATGGGATGTTGTGATTAGGCTCACCACTGGGCCTCTTACGCTTATATGAATTGAGACTCTGAATCAGTTGTGGCAAATTTTTAGGTGTAAGTCGTAGCAAATCAGAACGAATACGAAAGTCAGACATACCCGAAATAACTGCTTCGACGAGGCGCTGTTCAGTCATCTCCACACCAATCACTTTCTTCGCCAGTTCCCATTTTCGGGTTGCGTACTCGGCGAAGTTGCTGGCCTGCTCGCTGGTATACTCCATGAACAGCGTCAGGTCGTCATAGTAACGAGCCTCATCTGCAAAGGTTTCAATAAGACTAGTTTTAAGTTCCGACCACTGAATTAAACTTGAATAATTACGACGAGCCCATTCGGCGGCTCGTCCACGTAAGTGGTTCCGAGCCAAGTTTAGTAGCTCTCTATTAGAGAGTTCATATTCAGCTTGGAGCTCTTCGACGTTTCGGCACCAAACTTGTACGGTATCGGTCCGATCGTCGGGATTAAAAGCAGGGACATAAATATGCTCAAGACTTCGCATTCGTGGAGTAGGCCGCACATTTGGTGGGTTAAAAGCTTGAGCGGTAGTGTTTATTAACTGAGTCATCATTTCCTGCATCATATTTTGCATAAAATTAAGAGGTACAAACTCTACTGTCCTTGATTCGTGGCTGTCGGACGTGGCCGTGGAACCACCGGAAACTGCATCGCGCGTGGATGATGAGGACGCAGTGTTTCTGCCGTTGACGTCTGCAAAACGGCCAGTACGTTGATGCGACGCTCTTTGACTCAGGATCGGTGATGACTGTCTACCAGCATGCTGGTCTTGATATGCTGGCACAGACCCTGATGCAGCTTGCGGCCGCTCAGCCTGACCCATGGTAGAATCTTCCGCGTTCATTTTGAAATTCCTGAAATCAAAACATTCACAGGCGTAGTTTTGTTATGTACGTAATCCCGCTTCTGATGTGGGAGATGTAGTGAAAATAATACTAAAGAGATAGTTAAATAAATCAAATCGATATATTTTCCATAAGGAAGTACATTGTTATATTACACCATATTACATAATAGCATGAAAATAGGAAGCAATACAGCAAAAACACAATTTATATAAGGGTTCAATAAATAAGTAACTAATTATCACATCAACATAGAAATAAGCATAAAGCAATATAAAGTAATAATAAACTCAACGTTACCTGACAGTTCAGAGCACCTTCGTACCGTGTCTGCTACTAGACAACTTCTGATCTGTCGAGCGCCGCGCACCCTGTTTTATACTCGACTCAGTCGGTAAGTGGGGGAGCGGCGCGTAACGAAAAGTCAATACACTACTTTTTATAAATCGGAAGTTGACTTAAAAAATACAATTAATGCATTAATAATTTCAAAAAAATCAATAATCTCGCACAAACATTTACTTTATCACCAAAACAATGTTAAGGCAGCTCTACGTACCAAAGTACACTGGTGCATTACCTTAAAAATAAGACTGGTTATAACTTTTACGTCCCAAGTTCTAAAAATCTAAGAATTTAAAAAGGGCTTTTCTATCATATTAACTACCAATTAAAACAAAAAATATCTCAAAACACGACATTTTATTAGCGGTACGAGATTCCCATACAAGCCTGCCATTCGCCTTTTAATAATAGAATGGAAATCAGTTTATTAGTTGAACTCACCGAAATCTTGTGTTTTTTTATTCCACCTTCGCTCCGTACTTTTGATATGGGTATGATTGAGAGCGATCGAGCGGGAAATGGCATCTCCGATCCACTCTGGCAATATAAGTAGTAAGTAGGTACTTAGAAATAAGCGTCGTCTATAAGTATCTATACCAGCATGTACACAGAATCGTACATAGATTGTAGTTGTATCCTAGAGGAGTTATTTGAATTAAAAAAATATCAGTGGAAATGTGGAATAATGAAGTCGTCAGGTTTTGTTTAGATAAGAAAAGTTTCGCTTGTTCTTGGAACTAGCTTTGTTGGGTTTATTTTCATATGGGTACGTATTCTTTTTCCAGTGTTCAGGAATTTCAGGAGAAGGTAGGTAGGTACCTACTTCTGAACACACACACACACATCACACAGCAAATTTGCTTTGCGATAAAAAAAGCTGGTTACGCAAAGTCAAAATGTCGTAGTACGAGCACCAGCAATACAAAAATAGGTTTTACTTAGTTTGAACGAAGCATCGCTGCTGTCCAATTAGGAAGCAGATGTAGCTTCCGATTTGCTCGATTTAGACTTTAGCCTTCTTACTTCTCAGCTTCCACTTCCGGCTTGCTCTACAATCAAATATTCATTCAATACAGAAATAGCTGTGGCGTATAACTGAGAAATATCCTTTGGATTTGAAAGCGGCACAGTATACTTATAGTATCTAAGTCAAAAATATTCTTTTTGATTGGTCGGATTACTTTAAAACAATGAGTTAATTGATACATTGAGCTAATTGACTATAATTATGTTTACACACACGATTATAATTATTATTACTAGCTGTTGCCCGCGGCTTCGCCCGCGTAAAGTTGGGTAACTGTCCCACTGGACAGTTACCCAACTTTACGCGGGCGAAGCCCGAAGGATGATACTAAAGATAAATAGTGTCCTACATGTTAATCCTGGTTATAAACTATCTATGTGCCAAATTTCATACTCATCACCATTATTATCATCACAATCACCATCACTATCACAACCACCATCATTATCACAATCATTATCACAATCACCATCACTATCACAGTCACCATCACTATCACAATCACCATCACTATCACAATCACCATCACTATCACAATCACCATCACAATCACCATGACAATCACCATCACTATCACAATCACTATCATCACAATAAATCAACAATAACCCTGTATAGAACTCGAATTCGCCATCTTCTGGATCTCAAAATAAATGCCATTTTGGTAATCAGCACCCCTGATAACCTCGGTATCGACACTCATATTGATTTTTATGCATTTCAACCACATCGCACCCCATCTGGGAATAATGGTATTTCAGGTCCGCCACATTAAATCTTAAAATCGTTGTTTTTGTAACACACCCGACCCGATACACCATACAAACAATACCCATGTTGATTTTCAAACTTTGTTACCATTTCCCCCTTTAGGGGTTGAATTCTGAAAAAACCTGCAACACAAATGTTAACTCATTTATCAATAGTACTCCTATGAAGTTTCGAATAAAACAGTCTAACTAATCTTGTTTCTCCATACAGACTTTTGACTTTTGTTTCACCACCTCAGGGGGTAAATTTTCCGGGGTTACGGGACTGTTCGAAAGAGATACCGTGGCCCCGGAACACAAAGGGCGATGAAGGAACATGGATGGGTTTTAGTCAGTAAAAGTCTGACACTCCCTCCTGCTCCGCCCAGAGCGGGAGGAGTCATTTGATGATTTCCCATCCGAAAAAAAAGGGGTAAATTTTCAAAAATCCTTTCTTAGTGCACCCTTAGACCTCATAAGAAACCTACGGGTGCTAAAGTTATAATCTCTAGACCCAGTGGGTTGGGCTATGAGTTGATTTACAGACTTTGTCACCCCATCATCTGCCTAGCCTTTTCCCAACTGTGTTGGGGTCGGCTTCCAGTTTTACCGGATGCAGCTGAATACCAGTATTTTACATGGAGCGACTGCCTATCTGACCTCCACAACCCAGTTAGTACCGGGTAATACGATACCCCTTGGTAAGACTGGTTGTCAGACTTTTCGGGCCTCTGACTACCTAACGACTGTCAAAGATCTACAAATGACAGCCGGGACCAACGGCTTAGCGTGCTTTCCGAGGCACGGAGGAAACTCGGTATGTAATGGGCGGTCACCCATCCACAGACCAACCTAGGCAAGCACGGCTTAACCTAACGATCGACCCGAGCGGCTGTTATTATTTAGCCACGAGCTCCTCCAGACTTTGTCACCCCATTTCTCCATATTAGAGGTTGAATTCTGAAAAAACGTGAAACTCAAATGTTAACTCTTTTTTATTTATTTATTTAAACTTCATGTACAAGGGTGGTACAGCGGACTTAATGCCACAAGGCATTCTCTACCTTTGGATCAAATATATCCTTCTTTCTTGATCCTTTGCATTGTGATAGAGTAGGTACAATAAAAATAAATAAGAAAAATACTATTTTGTAAGCATCAATTAAAAACACATAAATGAGTAACTACATACTAATACATATAATATTTATGCTAAAATAAGCTAATATAAATTAAAATACATAAATGACTACGACACTAATAATGACTAGAAAGTAATTTAGTCTGACTTTAAATAGAACTTCCGAACTGCTCTTTTGAAAGCCCATTTGCTTTCAGCTTTTTTAATGCCAAGGGGTAGCGCGTTCTAGTTTTATAGAGGAGATAGCATAAGAAGAGGACATAAAACCAGTACGGTGAGAGGGAATTTGAAGGATTAGGTTTTTGGAAGCTCGACGGTTGCGACTGTGAGAACTGCCCAACACCTTGAAAAAAGGTTTTAGGTGCGGGAGCACATGGATCATTCATAATGGTGAAAAGCATGCAGAGACAGAGAGATCTGAGGGACCTCCTGAGTCTGATAGAACGGTACGAAGAGATGTGATCGTATTTACGAAGGCCAGAAATAAAACGAATGCAATTGTTCAGAAGACGATCCAATTTGTAAAGAAGTTTTTGGGTTAAATCAGAGTAACAAACATCAGCATAGTCGATAATGGGAAGCACAAGCGACTGGACCAAAGTTGTTTTAGTGCTAGATGGGAGAAAATGTTTAAATCTATAGAGAGACCGCAGTGAGTAAGTGACTTTCTGGCTAACCTGAGTTTCCTGCTTATTCCAACTGAAAGTGTCGTCAATGTACAGGCCCAAGTCCTTTACGTGTGGAGAGGTATAACAGAGTTGTCGAACATAAGCGGCACTAGCCGGCTAGTGTCCAAATTTCTCAGGTAGTACGAACTACCAATAAGGATGGCCTGCATGGCATTTCCCGACGTTGACCGCAACCCCAAATTTGCGAGACCATTCTCCGAAAGTTCGGAGATCAGCATTAAGTGACGAGATGCAATAATCAAGGTTGGCAATGTCCGATTGATCGTAAAGTTGCAGGTCATCAGTATACAGATGGTAAGAGCACTTGAGGATAGTGGTAATAGAATTTATAAATAACGAAAAAATTATTTAAAAAATTAAAAAACCGACTGCGTAAAAAATAAATAATAACTTTAAATGAAAACTGAAAAGAAAAAAATAAGTTCAGGAAACAGGACATTTTGACTGCAACAGTCGGGACCCATATTGGATGGAAATATTTTAGTCTAATTTATTTAATGGGTCCCGACTGTTGCAGCCAAAATGTCCTGTTTCCTGAACTTGTTTTTTTCTTTTCAGTTTTCATTTAAAGTTATTATTTATTTTTACGCAGTCGGGTTTATTGATTTTATTATTTTTTTTTTTATTTTACACTTTTTAGTTGCTTAAGATATACCATTTTAAAATCCTCATGATGAGCCCTTTTCGATCCGTTCAGCCTGCAGAGCGTGCCAAACATTTGAATTTGTCGCTAAAAATCCGCCATTTAGTTTTTTTTTTTTATATACCCGGTGTCACTCTCACAGTAAAACAAATCTAACGACACCTCTCAAGCTAAAATCCATCGAGCCGTTCAGTCTGCAGAACGTGCCAAACATTTGAATTTGGCGCGAAAAAGCCACCATTTTATTTTATTTTTTATTTTGATATACCCAGTGTCACTCTCACAGTAAATACGAATCTAATGACACCTCTCATGCTAAAATCCATCGAGCCGTTCAGGCCACAGAGCGTGCCAAACAATTATACTTACAAACATACAAACATAAATACATACATACTCTCGAAAAACATAACACTCCTTCTGGCGCAGTCGGGTAAAAATAAGAGAGGGGAGAGTATACCGCCTTGTGGAACACCGGTTATCAGGTCGCACCATTCGGAGTAATGCTGATCAGCACGCACCGCCTGCTGGCGACCACGAAGATATGAAGAGAACCAATCACGTGACAACGAAGAAACCCCAATTTGAGTCAGTATGGCGAGAAGGATATCGTGGTCAACGGTGTTAAAAGCGTTGGAAAAATCTATTAAAACCAACACTGTAACCCTCGAATTCTCCAAGCCATCTCTAACATCTTCTGTAACCTTAAGCAAGGCTGTGGCTGTGCTGTGGCCAGGCCGAAAACCAGATTGGAATTTGGACAACAGGCTATTCTTAAGAACGTGGGAAGCTATTTGTCTAAGAGCAGCTGCTTCAAGGATCTTGGAAAGGAAAGAAAGAATGGAAATCGGTCTGTAGTGATTTGGCAAACTGGGACTGGGAATCTTTGGAAGAGGGATAATGTAAGCCTTACGCCACAAAGCAGGAAAAACACCAGTATACAGAGAAAAATTTATGATATGAGTAACAATAGGAATTAAGTTATCAATCAGAAAAGATAACATTGCCCTGCTGTTCCCATCACAGCCTTAGACTTAAAAGACTTGAAAAAAATTAAAGACCTCAACGTCAGTCACGGGGGAGAAAGAGAAACAGTCAGGAGGTAACAATGGCTTGAAGTAATGTCGTGAATAGTTTGGTTCCTAACATCAACTGACAGCGAAGCTGACGTTGCGAAATGGTTATTAAGAACGTTTAAGGACAGACTGGAAGGTAAAATGCTAGAGGAGGGCTTTGTTATGCCAAGTGATTTCAGAAACTTCCAAATATCAGCCGGTGAAGAATTGTGGACATTTTCACAAATGTATCGGCGTTTAGATTCTCTTACCATCTAGATGATTGCAGCGGTTTCTAGACAACTTGTACAGGTTCCAGTTCTCCTCACTGCGATCTCGTCTATATCTTCTGAAAGCCCTGTCACGCCGTCTCATAGCCATCCTAACTGCTGGGGTTATCCATGGAGCCGGAGGGCGCTTAACACGATCGGCCCTCAGTGGTGCATGCGTGTCAACGAGCTGGAGAACAGACCTATTAAATATCTCGACTTTCTCCTCCACTGTCGATGATTGGAAAAGGTCGTCCCAATCAAGGGCTTGTGCATCAGCTTTGAGTTTTTCCCTATCCAACCTCGCAAAATTCCGAATAAAAAAATAAAAAATAAAAAGAACCCGACTGCGTAAAAAATAACTAATAATTTTAAATAAAAACCATTTTAAAATCCTCATGATGAGCCCCTTATCGAGCCGTTCAGAGCAAACCAAACATTTGAATTTGGCGCCAAATATCCGCCATTTTGTTTTTTTTTTTGTTGTTATACCCAGTGTTACTCTCAGCCTACCTACAACCTACCTACTACCTACCTACTACCTACCTACTACCTACCTACTACCTACCTACTACCTACCTACTACCTACCTACTACCTACCTACTACCTACCTACTACCTACCTACTACCTACCTACTACCTACCTACTACCTACCTACTACCTACCTACTACCTACCTACTACCTACCTACTACCTACCTACTACCTACCTACTACCTACCTACTACCTACCTACTACCTACCTACTACCTACCTACTACCTACCTACTACCTACCTACTACCTACCTACTACCTACCTACTACCTACCTACTACCTACCTACTACCTACCTACTACCTACCTACTACCTACCTACTACCTACCTACTACCTACCTACTACCTACCTACTACCTACCTACTACCTACCTACTACCTACCTACTACCTACCTACTACCTACCTACTACCTACCTACTACCTACCTACTACCTACCTACTACCTACCTACTACCTACCTACTACCTACCTACTACCTACCTACTACCTACCTACTACCTACCTACTACCTACCTACTACCTACCTACTACCTACCTACTACCTACCTACTACCTACCTACTACCTACCTACTACCTACCTACTACCTACCTACTACCTACCTACTACCTACCTACTACCTACCTACTACCTACCTACTACCTACCTACTACCTACCTACTACCTACCTACTACCTACCTACTACCTACCTACTACCTACCTACTACCTACCTACTACCTACCTACTACCTACCTACTACCTACCTACTACCTACCTACTACCTACCTACTACCTACCTACTACCTACCTACTACCTACCTACTACCTACCTACTACCTACCTACTACCTACCTACTACCTACCTACTACCTACCTACTACCTACCTACTACCTACCTACTACCTACCTACCACCTACCTACCACCTACCTACCACCTACCTACCACCTACCTACCACCTACCTACCACCTACCTACCACCTACCTACTACCTACCTACTACCTACCTACCACCTACCTACCACCTACCTACCACCTACCTACCACCTACCTACTACCTACCTACTACCTACCTACCACCTACCTACCACCTACCTACCACCTACCTACTACCTACCTACTACCTACCTACTACCTACCTACCACCTACCTACCACCTACCTACTACCTACCTACTACCTACCTACTACCTACCTACTACCTACCTACTACCTACCTACTACCTACCTACTACCTACCACCTACCTACCACCTACCTACCTACTACCTACCTACTACCTACCTACCTATTGCTATAAACCTCACGAAGCCCAAAACCTTTCCAACGAATGCAAAACCGTGGAAATCGGTTCGTGCGTTCTGGAGTTATAGCGTCAGGAAGGAAAACCCGACTTATTTTTATATAGTAAAAAAAAAGAAGATTTGTTTGGCGGACATCAAATGGTGCCCAACTGTCCACCATAGAAACGTGTGCATATTATGACGGTTACAAGTTTAACAAATTTTTAATCATTATATTACGGTGGCTCGTAAGAAAAAAAGTATTTAAACATTTTTTATAGATAATTTTAAGATCTATAATTTTTGTCTGAGGTTTGTTTTATGATAAAACTTACCGTTTTGCTGAAAATCGCGAAAAACTCATTTTTTTGACCTTTGAGCTTGAATAAAAAATTTTCCATACAAAGAAAGATGGGTAACTTTCAAATTTTATTTATAATTATATTTTGAACGATTTTACCAATTTTCAGCTTGTTATAAATTTATGTAGCTTCACTCTTATTTTTTGTTTTAATTTGACCGGACTATATTGCAGTGGGTCGAAAAATGAGGCAACTTTTCAGAAATGGTGAAAAAAATCCAAAATATGTTATGGCATCTCCGATCCACTCAATGGTATTCTAATAAATATATATATATAATATATATATATATATATTAATAGAATATCAATGGATCCACACTGGCAATATAAGTAGTAGGTACTTTCATTTCAGAAAATGCTGTGCAAACCTATGACTGATATTTTACTGATTTTTTTAAATTCCCTTAGAAAGTTAAATAAATCTTTATGATCATTGTTTTCATTATTGTTAGTGTGATATTCTTTAAACAGAATGTTAGCCTCATTCTGGAAGTTAATTTAGCAGTATTTTTAAATTCGTGTCGTCTCGAAATGATGGCCATGCGGTAAAGTCGCTGATTAACATTCGTAGCCAACAATAGACATTGTTCGGATCAAACGACTTCGTTCTTTGTGTTTATATTGAAGCTAAAAGAGATGGGGGTCTTTAATTTTTGTTCCTTATTGTTCTTTAGATAAAATAATAGTTTAAAAATTTAATTAAATACACAACACAGCTGCAAATGTGAAAAAAAATACTTGCCAATCTACGTAGATACCTACTTACTTACTATGGTGTCGTAGACGATGATATTCTAGTAAACAGATATGTTGTGAGCGCGCAATCGTGAAGACTCGAAAACGGCCCAATTGGGTCGTTTTGCCTTTAGTCTGCAACACGCATGGCGACGAGTGATACGCTGCTACGAATTTAGATAAAATTTGTAAAAATGCCATCGTGCGTGTTCAGAAAGTGTACCAATTATGATACCAAAGTAAATAAAACACAAGGGATCTCATACCACATGTAACTACGCAATATACTTCGATTTATTAATATTTTTCATTTATTTTCCTAATATTCTGATATTGGAGGATAATAAAAAAGAAAGAGATGGGCAATATAATACATTTTTGTCGTGAGCAGGTACGACAAGGACGCGTACACTCCAGAACAACACTATCTGTCTCTTTTTTTTCTTATTGGTTTTATCGAGCTATCCCTTTTGTATCTTTTGACTTGTAGTGAAAGAAAGAATGAATGCTGCCGCTGCAGCTGCTGCGCGGAACACTATAACATAAATCTGTTTATTAGGTATATCATTGGTGGTAGATGTAACCTTTTCGGTTATTTATTACTTATACTTCTATTACTAAAGTACCACTACCTAGTTATAGTTTTCAGGAATATTCATAGTACATAATAGTGTTGTAGAGAAGACAATGTCTAAACTCTTGCAGACAATTTTATTCAGTAGACAGCTTGAGCCCAAAAAGCAAAGTACGAGTACAACTACAAACCTACAACAGTTTCAAAGGCAGATCAAGTGTCTTGCAACAATACACAAAAACGTCGTGTGTGCATGTGCAGTAGTTACAAAGTAAGAACAGTTTTTGTCATCCACATTAAAATTGCAACATTTATAACTGGCGTACGCCTTGCGAGTGTCGAGTTCGTGGAGAGTGATTCCGTCGCGTTTAGTTTCAACTCGGCGAAAGTCGGCGGAGAGCCGTCTGAGGGCCGCAGTGCACTAATTGTCAGCCCCGGGTACCCTGACAATCCTGACACTAGCGTCTTGCGCGGTTATAAGCCTTACTGGCCTTACGTTGAGTCGGCCCCGTTACCGGTTATCTTGCTACGCTTGCACTCACGGATAAAGGTGACTGCGGAATATCAGACTTTTGTGGCATTTGTGCACAACTTCCTAAGCCATACACTTTTACATAACTTTATTTAATCAACTTTAATCAAGTAAATCATTTTATTTAAGTACAACCTAAATGTGTTTTAGATAAAGAAATCTAAAGGAGTTTGAATACGCAAAATTTCTTCTATTTTATCCTGTCTATGCCTTAATTAATTAACTATACCATACTATATTTAATTTTAATCAAGCCAAACAGTAATTTACAGTACGAGGTGGGCCAGTTGTCTTGATATACACGGACAACGTGAAATAGAGCTGGCCACGTTATTGGCTAACTAGTAGTCTCTTAGCCAGTTAGTGAAACTTGTAATGGATATTTACAGGTCTCCACGGATATATTTAACTAACTGAAGCTTACACGCAAAGGCCTTGCAAATGCCCAAGTTTGTGGGGAGATACACATGTACTTTGTACTGTATGTAACATGGAACTTGTAAATCTTCACATTAAATCATTCTGCTATTGCATTGTACTGAAAGAACGTCGACTTATCAAAACAACATTTTTAGACGGTACAAGAAGGGCCTCAAGCGGTGTACAATTTAAGAATATCAAGTGAAGTTAGTAAGTATAATTATGTAAACTATAAAACAAGTATTTGGGTTGATGACCAACCCATTTAATATTTATATTATGATTTTTAAATATGCGCTTTTTTCGTCTTATCATCACATCGGGCTTCTCCGAGTATTTTTGCAAATTTTTTTTCGGTATAACTTATTTTCCTGTTTATACAAACTGAGTCAAAGTTTTATAAAGATAAATGTCACCCTCGTGATCTCGCTAAAGTTTATTATGAATCATTTATCAAGAAGTTAAATCACGAAGTCTACTCGGTCCTGGTGTTTGATTTTATAAAATAATAAATTTACAAAACCGTTTATTATATCAGAATGCCAACAAACGGTTGTAAGTGTCGCATCATAACTATTTGAATTTCCGTTTACTTCATAAGTGACATAAATTAAAAATACATTTCAAAACCAACAATTAGAATTAATCATACCTAATTACATCTGCGTTAAATATTTCTCACGTCCCGTTGAAGTAAACTCAATTAAAATTGTTAAGTGAATTTACCGCGCGAGAAGGCCATAACAAGTGAAATAGTTTTGATTTATACAAATAAATAAACGTCAGCCCGTTCGGCTCCGGTTGTAGCAAAATATTAATTGGGGCATGAGATTTCCTGTGAATTTGCTTCTCGTTTTTCCGCTGCGGTACGGGTGCCCCTTTGCGCCCGCGTCACGTAAGCTGATTCCTTTCATTTCAAAATTCCACGGGTTTCCACCAACACAAAATAAAATGAACGGGAACGGAGGCACGGTGTGTAATAGCTGTACATTCCTCATACATTAATACGACCACATCCACGTCAAATCCTATTAATTTTAGGAGCAGGTTAAGACATTTAAGCGAACACGTTCCAAAGGGTGGGACCTTCCGAGTAACTTGCTATCAAATTATTCCGATCCCGCAAGCAAGTTAGTTTATCCAGACAAAATTCAGCGAAAACGGATCACACACATCCACAGAGTGGCACAGTTATTATTCATTGCTCGGTTCACAATATGTACTATCGAGGACACTCCCGCCTGACCACCACTAAGCTTATTTTTGCTTGCACTCGCAACATAAAAACGCTCTCTAGCCCCGCCCCGTTGACTTTGTGTAGAAAAAATGAATGAAAAGATACCGAATCGGCCGAGCGCACTGACGACGCACGCCAATCGAGAGTTATTGTTATTTTGCGCGCCAAAGTTGACGCTTTCCTAATAGGCCCAAACTTTAAGGGGGCGTGGCTCGGCGCCTCCGCATGATTTAAGCGAAAAAAAATTAAAATGGTCAGACGGAAAAGACCCCCATAGTACCTCCGTAGTTTATAATTTCAAAAGATTCATTCGTCCTATTAGATTCTACGTCCTGTGTTTTAAAATATTCCGTTATATTTCACCTGTGTAACTGTATCTACACCACAACTACCTGAAAGAAGAAACGATTTTTTTTTCCTTCAGAAAATAATTCATTTAATTCAGTTATTTACTTAGTTCAATTCCAGACATCAATGAATAATTCTGAACGTACATTGTCATGTTATGTGTTTGCTGGATGTACCTACATAATGTGTATCCCCAATTGGAGCACTCTGTTTGTCGCTGCTGAGTATCCACCCCATCAATCTTGGCCTGATACTTTCACTGGATAAATGGATTGGAGCTAGAGTTAAGGCTGACATTGTCGACTATCCCATCGTATATTTACGGACTACCTCCTATTTGAAATCTATTCAGCCAGTTTCGGCCTAAATAATTAGGTACTTATTTAATTGATTTCAAAATACTCTGAATCAAATTAATGAACGTGTGAAAGCTTCCCAGGGTAAACGTCATGTATTTTAAGTAAAGGGTCAAATTTTGGGATAATGTGTTGACGCAGATGGGTCCAACGCAAATAGCGTCGGTAACCGGCGGACCTTGTCGGTGTCATCATGAAGGATAATCAAGGTTTATACGAAAAATGGTGACACTGTTTATTTCATGTCACATTTTTTGCCAACGTAAATTTTCCTGAACCGACTATTTGCAAGTTTAACGAAAAGGTATGTACTAAACAGACCGTATAAAATTTCGTTCTGCAAAGTATTCATCTTCATTAAATTTTATAGATTTATTCATTCCGGTACGATATTACGTACTGTAATACTGTTATAAATAAATCAACACATCCAAGTTGAAGCTTTTCAATGGACGATAGTTACCTCTACTAATTAGAGCAAAATCCTCAACTAATGTATGGCTCAAGAATTGATCTTGATATTGATCAAAATCAATATTTTTTCCGTCAGCAAAACTTATTGGTAAAACCTAAAGTAAATTGTTACATAGACAATATTTACGATATGTTGTACGCAGCAGAAGCTGTTGGTGAACCTATATAAATAAATATGTGAATATGTGATACTCGGAAAAATCCTTTGTCCCAAACTGAGTTAGTTTATGCCAAATTAAATTTATCAGCAGTGTATTAGTCACCCTAATTATAACAGGAGGTTTATGCCTTGAGTTATTGCTTTATTATTATATCATTCCTTCATCATGCATGCACGTCATTTTAATTTATTTAATTCATTTGAATTCAATTAATTTATTTATTTCAGATAATTATAAAATTTTAATACATACAATACATTTAAATGTATAATCAATTCACATTTATACTAGCGTTAAAATAATAAAAATTAAAAACCAATTTATACAACACTAATACATTAAATAAAATTAAGTAATTTATAATAAAATCAAATTAAAATTGTGTTGTTTTAAGCTTTCACGGTTTAAAACTAAACTTATATTGTCACTTACGGGATATCTTCCGGTTCCGTGATTAGAAATTGTTTTGAGCTCCCGATATTTCGACGCTGTTGCAAGCGCCATGATCGCGGGTTGACTGGAGAATGCGGGTGGATGGAAAATAAATTGTTAAGAGCAGACAAATCTGTCTACCCTCTTTCTTTGTCTTTTGCTACGCGCACTATTGGAACTCGCCACTAAGTCACGACAAAACAAACTCACAGTATCACCAGGTTTTGTGGAGTCCTTATCATGATGCCGGCTGCTACTTTTGAGCATACTCAAAACTGGATTCCACGTACTCGACAATTTGAAGTCATCCTCTCGATTGAAATTTTTATGTTTTCTTATTTCAATTGCCTCTCTTGTCAGCCTAGGTAAGTAATGTTTATCCTTAGACAAAATCCGTGGCTTATGAAATTCGATCCATGATTGGTCCCTGACTGCAGTAGATGCTCAGCTATGGCAGATTTTTGCTCATCCTTATTTTTCACAGCTTTTATGTGTTCCTTGATGCGGCATGAGATGGTTCGCTTCGTTTGACCGATATATGAACTGCCGCAACTGCAAGCAATCTTATACACCCCAGAATGTTCAAACGGGATCTTATCCTTCGGGTAACGCAGACTTTGCGCAATTTTCTCATGAGGAGACAAAGAAAGAGGGTAGACAGATTTGTCTGCTCTTAACAATTTATTTTCCATCCACCCGCCTTCTCCAGTCAACCCGCGATCATGGCGCTTGCAACAGCGTCGAAATATCGGGAGCTCAAAACAATTTCTAATCACGGAAGATATCCCGTAAGTGACAATATAAGTTTAAAATTGTGTTAGTACAAACTTTAAATCTATGTATAATTTTAAACTATTAATGCATGAAATAAAAGACTTTTTATTTTATTTTATTATTATTCCTTTATTCTATATTCCTATTAAATTCCGTTCGAAAACTTTTATGAATTGTATTTTATACTTATATGTAAATAAATATCCAACTAATGACCTCAAAAATAGCTCAGAGTATTATGTCATCATCATTTCAGCCGAAAGACGTCCACTGCTGGACATGGGCCTCCCCCAAGTGTCGCCACATTGACCGGTCCCGTGCGACTCGTATCCAGCGGATTCCGCAACCTTCACCAGGTCATCGGTCCACCTAGTGGGAGGCCGTCCAACGCAACGTCTTCCGGTTCGCGGTCGCCACTCCAGAACTTTTCGGCCCCATTGGCCATCCGTTCTGCGAGCAATGTGCCCTGCCCACTGCCACTTAAGTTTGGCAATTCTTCGGGCTACGTCGGTAACCTTGGTCTTCATTTCTGATTCGATCGCGCAAGGAAACTCCGAGCATAGCCCTCTCCATTGCCCTTTGGGTGACTTTAAGCCTTCTGATGAGGCCCATTGTGAGCGACCACGTTTCGGTCCCGAATGTAATCACTGGCAACACACACTGGTCATAGACTTTCGTCTTGAGACACTGCGGTAAGTTGGCCGAGAAGATACCGCGCAACTTCCCGAACGCTGCCCAGCCGAGTCGGATTCGACGATTGACCTCTTTCGCGAAGTTACACCTACCTAACTGGACCGTTTGTCCCAGGTACACATAATCGCCTACAACTTCGAGGGCAGAGTCTCCGACCTTGATAGGAGTGGGTGTGACATGGGCATTCAACATGACCTTGGTTTTGTCCATGTTCATTTTAACACCCACTCTTCCGGAAGCTCTACTGAGGTCATCGAGCATTATATTGAGGTCCTCCATGGTCTCAGCCATGACCACTATATCGTCGGCAAACCGAAGGTGAGTGATGCTCGTCATTGACGTTGATGCCTAGCCCTCTCCAGTCCAGAACCTCGAAGACATCCTCCAGTGCAGCGGTAAACAGTTTCGGAGGTATGACGTCTCCCTGTCTCACACCTCGCTGCAGGAGGATAGGTTCCAAGGCTTGGTCCTGAAGTCGGACTGACATGGTGGCGTTTTTGTACAAATACTTCAACACCTCGATGTACCGATAGTCGATTTGGCACCGTTGGAGAGACTGCAGTACAGCCCAGGTCTCGATCGAATCGAAGGCTTTCTCGTTGTCCACAAACGTTATACAGAGAGGTAGGTTATACTCTTCGGTCTTCTGTATAATTTGTCGCAGCGTATGTGTGTGGTCCACGGTGCTAAAGCCTTTTCGGAAACCGGCTTGTTCGGGTGGCTGGAAATCGTCAAGCCTGCACGCGAGACGATTCGTGATGACTCTAGAAAACAACTTGTAGACATGGCTTAGAAGTAAGATGGGCCTATAATTCTTCAACCGGGCATTGTCATCCTTCTTGAAGAAGAGTACCACCACACCCCTGCACCATGCCTGTGGCGTTTTTACCTCAAGTATGACGGAATTAAACAGCCTATGAAGGGCCTTAAGTACCGGCTTTCCACCCGCTTTCAGGAGTTCGGCCGTAATTCCGTCATCACCCGGTGCCTTGTTGTTTTTTAACTGCTTCAGAGCCATCCTAATCTCGTACAGGCTGACGTCCGGGATGTCTTCGGTATAGTGTCGGGTCAGTCTAGCTCTTGGGTCGTTTGCTAGATCTACGACGGGTTTACTGGTTGACGTGTACAACTGTCCATAGAAGCTCTCGATCTCCCTCAGAAGCTCCGGTTTGGTGGATAAGATCCTACCATCGTCGGTCTTCAGTTTTGTGAGGTGGCTCTGCCCAATAGCCAGACCTCTTGCAAATACCTTGGAGCCTTTATTCCGCTCAATCGCGTCTTTAATACGCTCGGTATTAAAGCGGCGGAGGTCGCTCTTCAAGGATTTAGAAATCCGTCTATTAAGCTGCCGGTATTTACACGCCTCGTCTGAAGTCTGCAGGATCATTTCACGCCGCTCCTTCATGAGCTTGAGAGTGTGATCGGAGTCTCTTGTTCTGATCTGTACGACGTGCCTTAAAGAACTTAGACCCGGTCGTATGGACAGTTTCCACGAACCCATCGTTGTATTCGTCCACTGAGCTTCCTAGGCACTCGAAACGGTTCTGGAGTTCAAGGTAAAAGCTTTCGGGGTTTTAGATTTGGATCTGTGCTGGACGGAGTGTAGAATTCATCAGTCGAGACCTTTCAAGCTTGATATTGATGATCAATGTGCCTTTTACCATGCGGTGATCGCTCCCGGTTTTCACCGTATTGATCACCGAGACATCATTGAACATTTGCTTCTTGGTTGACATGATGAAGTCAATCTCATTTCTATAGTTGGTGCCAGTTAAGATGAGAATAGCGGTCATTGACCCACCTACATTGATTAAACTTCTTAGCTTTGAAAACCAAAAATAAGCCTGTTCAAGTCTTGAATCGTCATGTATCGTGATCTTCAACATTTTTTCTAATGAAAAACGATACATGGTTTATTTGTTTTAGTTCGTACGAAGAGATATTAGGGAAAGGAAAATGACCGCTATTCTCATCTTAACTGGCACCAACTATAGTTGCACCATCGGGGCTTTGCCACTTTGCCAGGTCCACTTCCTGTGCTCACGCTTTCTGAAGAAGGAGTTCATCATACAGAGTCCCTCCTTCTCCATAAAAATAGCCAGTTGGTGACCCCGGCGATTCCGATGTCCAACTCCAAATTGCCCCATCTGCAGCTCATCCCCGTCTCGTTTGCCCAGTTTCCCGTTGAAGTCCCCCATGACAACGGTGAAGTGAGTTTTGGAACCATGCATGGCTTTAGAAATATCCTCATACATGGTCTCCACTTCGTCGTCGGGGTGTGCTGAGGTTGGGGCGCAGACCTGTATTACCTTCAGCGAATTACTTAAATTTAATTGATGTAATTCTTCTCTATTACTTGCTGAAATAATAATATTTTATTTACGATCACAACTGGACTGCAACACCCATTAAATTAAGTATTATTATACGTCTACTAGAGATTCACAATTCACGTGAATTGGTCTAAACTAGTCGTAAGTTCGTAACATGGGATCTATAAATCAGGATCTTCGAAGTCTTGGAAGTCTGCCAAATTCACGTAAACCTAGGCGACCTAGACCAACAAAATAGAGTACATAATTGTATCATTTTTACATCAATGGCCCCTGATACGTAAACCAAAGAATTTACTATGTATTTATCGAAAAGTATGAGAAAATATTGTGCCAAAAATATCATATTATTCTCAAGCATATATTGGTAAGATATTTCATAAAGTAGCGAAGTCGGCATCAATAAATAACAATAACAAATTCTGTATTGACATGGATGATTATTTTAGGTCGTTTCGTTTACATAGCTTCTGAATGGGCCTTCGTTTTGCTGAGAATAGAACGATGTTTTAGTAAATCGTCGGCAATATCATAAATATAACATCCTGATTCGATTTGTCTCTTCAAGTCGCTTGTGATCATAACTGAGTAATGCGGAGTTACTACTCGTATGTGCTAATACAATTTATATCTTGAATCTGTTGTTGTCCTTCGGGTGATATATAGAATTGTTCAAAGTTACCTCTTTATAGATGCGTTTAACCGTCTATCTGAATGTCTCATGTATTTTTAGTAGTAGAAGTTACTATTTTGCTTAGCTTCATTTGAAAGCACGAATACATACCTACTTAGGTGCCTACACAAGTATATTCGTGAGAGCAATCTGTGGTTCGTGGTAATAGAAACACATTAACCATGTGCCAATAGTTCAATAGAGATCTCAGTTATTATTGGTGCTGTTTCGAAATAATATCTTAAATTAATAAGATATCTTGCTCAATAGGTCGCCACTAACAAGTCTATTGGGGATTTAAAATTTATTGATATTGCTTGTACTTATTTTTGTTTATTATCTGTGTAAAAATAAAGTTGAAACATTAAATCGGTACTTATTTTGAACGTTTATTTTCAATTAACTTCAGCAAAAACTGGAATAATATTCTGGGGCAGGTTTTTGCTGATTTGGTAGGAATTTCCATCGTCAGTGCAATCTGCCCGACGAACTGGACGCTGGCAATCGCGTAATTTAATGAACACTTCCCTAATCGAGTGACGAGACGAAAGCTCGATGCTCCAGCGAAAAATAGCATTTTCGTTTTCCATTTCAAAATTTGTTCGTAACAAGAAATATTAGTATTGACGTTTCGTAATTTGTAAACTGAGTTAGGTCTAGAGCTCCATTGTCGACCTACAAATGTCGTTGACTTTTATTTTAAGGTAATTTTGTAAGTCCACATAAGTGCTTTTACTAAGCTTAGTCTGAAAAACAATGCGCTGTACCAATCGAAAACCACTTTTCATCTTCGCTCACAATGTGCGCACCTTGATCATATTGTTTGCTCAACTTAGGTACTAATGTAATAATTTACTTTACAAGTACCTTAATCGAATGTGAATTTCAGTAATGCGTTTTTTTGGTCGTGTTAGGTACAATGTATCCGCATACAAGAGGGAATATTGGCTACATTTGTAAGCAGGTCAGAGCAACGATTTATCATTGTGAAGATGACGTTTACGGCCGATCGCGACTGATTTGTTCCAGATCAAATGCGAATCCAATAGTGATCGGACGGGTTCGGAAACATTCGCATCGTATCACTGTGACGTATTGCATTACGGTGCACTTTTATTCTTATGGTAAGTGAACGAGGGGTAGCATGTGGATGAGCAAGCACGAAATATTGAAGTACCTATCTTTTAACAATATTCGCCAGACTCTAACTTATTTACCTCTAACTTCGTGAATACGATTCCTTAATTAATAGATAATGCCTTTGTTAAAGCCACTCACTAATTGAGTAACGAAGAAATTACAAGAGTAAACACGTTTCCAAGAATTATGTCAACCCGAGTCTCAAAATTATTGTTTTAATAAATATTTACATGAGAATTATTCAAAGAGAGGTTACTGAATCAGACTCATGACGTCAATGGCTTGTGCTCGACTTTGTCGCCCCAGTTTAGGCTGCCTGTGCAAGATAAGCTGGCTTCCTCCCTCTGTATTGTCTAAAATTTAGTTGCTTTGGTACATGCTTGCAACCTAGTTAACACGAGTTAATCCGCTTGTGCACCCATCAGTCTATGTAACGATTTGTTTTGAGCTAAATCCGGATCCACTGGATCTTAGGCTGCTAAACATAAATACCTTTTCAATAATTACATTTTGATCAACAATAGGTAATCCGTAGGTAATTTAGAAATCGCTGTATGAGTTTACGAATTAACTGTGTTGTCAAATTCTCATATTTTTAAAATATTTTCAATTGAAATATTTGCAAAAGTTTTTAACTTGAAACTACACGGGCCAGCCGGCCGCGAAGTCGCGCGCTCGCTACTTGCTACGAGACTACGCGCGTAGAGTCAGTGACGCGCGAAACATGTGCGTAGCTGTTTTTCATCACACGTTGCGTTCATTTTTTCCATCCATATCCATACCTGCGACTGATCCTCTCTTCCGCTTTGCGTACCTTTCGATTATCCAGCGGGATGGGAGTGGATTTCGTATAATATTTCATCTGTTTCTATTAAAACATTTTATCATAGGTATTGCGTAGGATTTGCTGACAGCGTTGTCAGCAAACTATAAATTGTGCTGTTTCTGTCTTTTGTGAGCGAGTAAATTGAAATTTTTTCGTAGACAGCGGGATTAATATTTTCATTTTTTTACTTTTTTGCTTATTAAATGGTAGACAGAGGTACCAATACTCTTGTAAATACCATTTACAGACAAGGACGATACGTTATGCATGGTGTAACTCTGCACCACTTGTAGTTATTCATTAGTCATGTGTGTTATGTCTACATAATGCGCAATTTATTAAAGCATTCATCATTTACCTAAAGAAAGCAATAAGGAAATTATTATATACTGCAGTATTTTATGGTAGTTAAGCAAATAACGAAGTTAACGGTGCCACTAAAGTTGTAACTGCTACAAAATAATTAAGTAAATAGGACTTCTTAACGCAATCTCGAACATGAATCGCGGAAAATGTAAGCAGGAATAGCAGGTTTACATTTAAGTCAAATTGTTGAAAAGAAACGTAGACTGTTGACATGGTTACGAGGATGTAGGCACATCTGTATGGCTCCAAATCGGCCCGTGTCACCCCCAGTCTTTTATTGTAGCGAGCTTTCCAATTACATCCGAGATGGATATTTGTGCGCCTCGATGGCGCACGTAGCCGTCGCCGACTCGACTTGTTATCTCTGAAACGAATGCAAGGGTTCATAAAATAAAAGCTAAGCTTACATCAAATATGCCCCTATTAAACCGCTTTGCTATATTTGTTTTTAACGGCATCGTTTTCATCCAACTCATAAACCGAGATGAACAATAAATTCATTAAGCTGGCGTTAATGAATGTTAATAAAACATGATATTTGGTTTAGGTATACCTACCTATTGGAGGATTATTATTATCTTTTTATGGAATGTTCGCTAAATTAACGGCCAGGTTAATAAATAATTTTGGTTTCTACTTTTATTAACATAGTATTTTGCTAACCCCAATTAACTAAACGTCTTATTGCCAAGCACGGTGAAAATCAATGAAAGCCATTAAAATAAAGTAATAAAAAAAAATTCGAAAGCTTTTCTTTTCAGAAATAATTGCTGAGAGAAAACACATTATTCAAGTGCTCTTACGTTGATAAATGCGTACATAAATATTAAAACAGGTGAATGATTCGTAACTCTTATTCGATATGTAAATAGTCGCGATCGTTCAGGTACACGAGAGCTCTTAGCATTGTGTCGAGTGTGCTATTAAAACAGGATATTAATACGCGAGCATCCATTCAGTCGCGACGACACTACGGCAGTTCGGACAGTTTGCTTCCAACTACTTGTTAGTTGGAAAGTCCGGAAGACAATCTAATCGGAGCCAAGTTCCGGGCATTACCGATCGGCGCCTAACGATGACTGATCACTCTTTGATGTTCGTGTTTTATTAATCTGTTGAAATTAATTCGGCATAACTAGATTAAACTTCGATCAGAAAATATACAACCACAATATTAACATGCTTATATAAAATATCGATACCGAACGGAATTGAGTTTAACGGTTGAATTTGTCGCGAGCGAAAATGTGATCAATATTCGATAATTCCAAAGCAGATGTCGTAAATGGCAGGGCAAATGTTGCCGATATATTTATGAAGGGTATTTAGCGTCGAATAAAATATTATTTTGCTATGGAGTTAACAATAAAAACGCTTAGAGATTTATTGGCGCCGTTTATCCGGATGATCCCGGGGGGATCGCAAAGTATATTATCACCAAGGACACACCTCACGTCCTTCAGAGCACGAAGGTTCGAACAAAATGAAAAGTAGCTCGAAATATTTCTGACCAAACAGCGCTGAAGCACTTTTTTTCTTCTGCTGAATTGAAAGTTACACAAACGGTGTGGGAGCAGTTGATGAAATTTTGTTCTCTGTAGTCGTGATCGATCACGGTGCTCTAACGAACAGTCGTAGGTATGTCGGTTTATACTACGTACCTAGAACACGCAAACTATGATGATAGATTAATAATAAAAATAAAAATAGTTAATAAAAATCTATATGTATAGACATTCTATACCTTCCTACTTTGCTTTTCTAGGCGAGGAGATTGTTGGAGTACTTTGGGAATAACCCTGTTGTGTAGGCACTTTTCCTTTACGTTCGCTAGTGATTTTGACAGGTGTAACTAGCGGAGTCGAAGGTTGCTATTTGCTTAGGTTTTCATACTAAGATGTCACTGAATAGTTTTAATGTTGATATAGCTCCAGGACACTACCGATAGTTCTTTGTCTCGTAGTATATTTTCACATAAATCTTTACTTATTTCATTAAAGGAAACAACAAAGTCAGATTGCCTTTATATCTGTGCCTTCGTTGATGTAGAGTCGTATTTCCATCAGCGGACAAAGGAAATTAAACTTTTAATTGGTATTCGCCAACAAAATCGTAAAGAATGTAAGGTGTAAAGAATAAATTAAAAGTTTTCTTTGTTTTTACGTTTCATTATTATTTCCTTAATTACATAAGGTTAAGTAGGTAGATGATGATTAATACTTTAACGGACTGAGTTTCCTTTTTATTTTGGGATATTTATTTACGTGCATAGTCAATGTTGTACCTCTGAATAATTACAATATTGCACATAATTTTTCATCTATCGTTTTCGCTACATCGAAAGCAGCCAGCAGGTGTCAAATTTTCACCTCCCCCTATAAATCTTCATTTTCATTACGTACCTACACAAAGGCAGAGAGGGGAAGAATATTATCGAAGACCCTCACTCATTGACTTATTTTATACGGCATTAAATATGTTGTAAGGACCAACCAAATCTATATAAGTATAGATTGCTTCCTGGGTAAGTAAGTAGGTACCTACCAGAGCTCAGAAAACAGAATATTGATGACAACTTTATTAATTCCTTATTTCTGATAGACAATATACTTGCTTACGCGATACGTTGAAGATTAATTATAAAAGTTAAGAAAATCTAGAATATTATGAATATATCAAAATATAATAAAAAGACTTAATCGAGGCATGATAATGAATTACATCAAGATCGAATTACAAAGCCCAAAGCTGCGTGTTTACCCAAATGAATTTATATTACAGGTGCACAAGACTTGAAAAATAAAATTGTTAAAAGAGAGAAACACGTACAGCATTAATTTCCAAATGGTGGCCACGGTACAAAATGTAATTTCTAGTTACTAAATAGTTAAAGCGAACATCACGCCCAACAACATACGGATCCAATTTATAAAGTAATCCCAGAGGAACAATTGCAAATACAAAATATGATTGTGTAGCATCCACTGGAACGAGATCGCGTATAACCTTGAATATAATTGCCTCTTTGGAATAATTAGGTACAATTATAGCTAGTCCCGTTCAATCGAGAGCTTCTGATTTCAACGGAATGATTGATGGAGCCATGGTGATTGGCTCGATAAACGCTAAAACCTCTTTGAGCCGATTGTGATTCATTTCATAATGAAATGTGTTGGTTCTGTTCTTGCATAGTTGTTGGAATTTGGAGTGCTAATTAATCAGCTTTAGCAGTCAGTTGGTTAATTCATTCCTGTCCGTTGTTTTACATTTTTGGACAAAGAAATAAAATTCTGAAAGTTGTTTTCATATACATCTTTTCTACATCTTCCGCATTCGCTATAAATATTTTAGACTCTTCAATTTTGTTTTGCATTTCTGTTTTCAGAAAAAAAAATACTGCTTCATTTCTTTCACCTCGAAATGCAACTTCATATTTTTTTTGTAGGTCACTCTCACTGGTCATGGAAAAATGTGTGCAATAAGGACTGTATTCCGCCGCAAGGCGCCGCATACAGGACCCACACTCGGTAATAAGGTTAACGAGATGGACGTAGCCTGAATGAGCGCAGGATTTCTTTCATTGAATTAAAAAGCCGTGGAAAGTCTCACTATTGTTTTAAATCAAATTATGTGAAAATAAATTCAGAGAGCGCAGTCTTAATAAAATCTGGAGGATCCAATAGAAATATTTCGTGAAATGGGTGCACCAGCCAGTTATTTATCATAAATCAAATTAGGACAAACATCTTCTTTTTTTCATAGTTTGAACAAACAACAAATTAAGAAAACAAAAGAAGATTTTTGTCTTAATTTGATTTACTAGAGATTATCGTTTATTAACTGTGACTTGACTAAATAAATCTAACACAAAATCTTGAAAGTCAGTTTTCGATTGCTTTTCAACTTGACATTTAAACAGTCCCTTACAATCAAATAATATTGGATGTTTTGATTCTCTAAATGTATTATAATATCATATCTGGGCCGTCATAAAAACATTTTATTTGTTTCCGCAGTTCGCTATTCTGCTCGGTTGAGTAGAGTAGAAACTGATCAGTAGTGTATGATGAAACTAGAGCACCGTTCTATTCTTAGCAAAACTTGGTAAAGCTGCGTCCTCCTCTCTACTTCGAAAGTTTTATGAGTCGGATGAGATAGATCAGGGATCGGAATGCATTATTGCCTATTCAAGATTGTGTCATCTCAACCGAGGGAGCTTTCTATTGATTGCGGGAAAGATGCTGTGAAAAAATATTTTTGAAGTTTTATAAATAAAATCTACGCTTGCAAGATTTAACGTTATTGCTGTTTTTCTTGGCGCAGGATATCGTCACTTTGTATTTAATTAATTCTTTGGTTGACGTCCCGCGGTTTTACCCGCGTAGTTCCCGTTCCTGTGGGAGTACGGGAATAAAGTATAGCCTATAGCACTCACGAATAATGTAGCTTTCTACCAGTGAAGCAATTTTTCGTAAAGTTGGTTCATTACTTACGGAGATTACTCCCTACATACAAACTTACAAACAAATGTTACCTCTTTATAATATTAGTATAGATGATCTGGAAAGTGTATGTAGAC
Source organism: Xestia xanthographa (assembly GCA_905147715.2). Lineage (NCBI taxonomy): Eukaryota > Metazoa > Arthropoda > Insecta > Lepidoptera > Noctuidae > Xestia > Xestia xanthographa. Next base: position 11,461,574 of record LR990655.1, read on the forward strand.
GAACAATACCAGCTGATAGCCTCTGCCGCTGTGCCATTGGTCCGATCCGATCAGTCTGGAGAGGGTCTAGTACCGTCGAGTCGCCAAATGCGGAAACTTTGTCAAATCACCACTCTAATCCTTACAGTGCACCTCTTTACATTCAAACTGCGAGATTGGAATTATTAAGATTGAGCTGCGATTGTGCTAAACTTGTCCGAAGACTTGAGCCGGGTTCTCATTCAGATGCAGATTTAGGTCAGACGTCAATTGAGTTCGAACAGTGTAATTAAGCGACTTTTGGAAGTTAGATTGCTTAATTTAATTCCTTTCATTGTATAATTTTGAGCTTCTTTGTTTCATTTACTTTGTTCAATATTTTTGCTACGTTGTTGTGTAGAGTTCTTGAGCAGTAGAACACTATTTTAAATGCTATTCAATAAATGTTAAACGTGCTTGCTCCATTTCTGACTTTCAATTTTACATGTGCAAACATTCGTATTAAAAACTCGCATAAAAACTGTGAAGCGTATAAAAAGTACGGAAAGGAAGTTTACGCAGCAACTTTTATAGAACTAGGTCATAACTCTGCTTGAATATTCAAACGTTCTATTGGCGCCGTGTGGGGACTTCACGTTTCACAATATTCCGGGAATAAAACCTGTGAAAAAGCTTGTTAGTACGTGAAATATTTCAGGAGAAATATTTGTATTAGGTGCGACAATGGCATGCAATGTTACGGTACGGGTTTTCTCGTCTTTATCTAGATGTTTGCTGGTGTCAATTTCCTGTTAACTTAGGAACGACAGTATGATAATAAAATATTGACATTGTTTACAGGTCTCCCAAAGTGATAATGCGCATAGAAATCTTCGTCACTGTTCGGCAACGGTCGTATTCCCCGAGCGTCTGAAGACGATATGTATATAGAGTGGTTAAGTGCATTTTCTTCATGCATAATTTGTTTATCATAATAATAAAATAATGTTTGTTTTGAATATCCATTTGTTTATCTATGCATGTGTATCTTTCTATTAAAATTTATATAAGCCTAAATCTGATTTTTTTAATGTTTTTTTATATTACTTAATTATGTATTTAACGTAGGTATTTTTAATATTAAAAAACGTGAAAAATGTTAGTATATTTACCTATTTTACAAAATAAACTATTTCAATTTGAGTAAGATAATTAAAGTTGGAATTAAATTCACCTTTGAAAACAAAACAAAGGAGGGTGTGTAATAGCAGCTCTATATAATTCCACACAGAGAGAACACGTGCAGTCACCACCAATATAATAAAGACGACTGACGGACCTTTGACTGACCGGGGCGACAGCCGCCAACCGCCCGAATTGTTTTCAATTGTTTCACATGATATGACATATGACATTGACTCCTGTTTCTTTCGAACAAGGTACAAAATGCAAGTGCATTGTTTAGGGCTCTCTCCGATTCAATGATTCGGGTGTTTCCGGGAATACGACAATTGGCGAAGATTTGCATGCGCATTATTAATTTGGGAGTACTGTACGTAGGTACTCGCTGTTTCTCTTTGCGTATTTCGGGGTAACGAAGGCTCTGGGGCTTTCTGCCTAATACTTAGGTATCAAAAGATTTCCGATGGAATATTATCCTAGAGCGGAGATTATGGCTGTCTGCAGGAACGGTAGCTCCTGTCGAATTAATACGAATTTAGAATAGATTTAGTTAAACCTTTTGTTTACAAAATTAGGTAAGATATTACCTAACATTTAAAAGATTGTATATCCTGTAGAAGTATTCTCGAGTATAATCATTCTATTAAGCTAAAATTCCAATTTATTTATTTTAAGCTGCGGTTACCTCTAGATAAAATATTATTAATATGATCCTGGAAGGTAGAAAACGTGTGATGCAATTAATTTGAAATTTTCTTGCTAAATGTAATTGGAAAGCGTTGATGCGAGGTAGAGGAGGGGAGACAAGGCGTTGAGTGAACGTCTTCTGATGAAAAATGTTGACTTTATATGGAAAATTCGCGCGTGATTCGCATACAGCTCGCGTGAGGGGCGCACGATATGAACGAAAGATACGCGACAGTCTATATAACAATGTTTTATTATGCATTTTGCCCTGCTTATTTTCGTATATCACTATACTGTTACGCGTTTCAAATGGATCATAAAAAACGATGTAAATGCAGTAAAAAGAACCTTTTCGGATACAGTTGATAGAGTTGCAGAAATAGCAAAAACAATTATTCACTTTTCATGATTGGTAATGGGAAAATGAAGTATTTTAATTGTAAGAATTTTTCTATTTTCAACTTTTAGCATTCTCAAAAGCATTCTCGTATTTAAGAAAAGACAAATTATTTCCTGAAACTAACCTGAAAATTCACGTTGCTCAATTTTCAGTTCAATGTAATGTAATTTTTCGTTTAAAATGTATTGCAAATAAACTGAAATTGAATGACATTTATGTGAAAAAACAAACCAAACCCCGTCGTCACCGGCTGTGCTTGCCGTGAGGGCGGTCGATTGCGTACATGTCAATCAATTTATTGCCGGTTTATTTGCCTGCCAACGATAAAGTTTACGGTATCCCCCTCCTGACATGAGTAGTGTGACACATGTCAAATAAAACTACGAATATAGTGATTGTACAGTGTGTACAACCCGTTCACACTTATTTTACCTGTGGCAGTAGCAACCCAACAGCAGTTCTTATTGTAACGAGTCTAAAGATCAGTGTAATTTTGACAGATTTCTCAGTGACAGCACAACCGAACATCAATTTGGTTTTTATTCTAAAGATATACACACAAGTTGCAATATATTATAGCTTACACGGCACACATCACACGGCGACACGTCTCGTTATACATTTCCAGCATAACATGGCCTAGATTTGTATAGATTAATCGTACAGTGAGAGATCCGCATAAACTGACTTTGTATAGCTAGACTGGTCGTCGTGCGTACAACGGCGAGAATTCGATTGGGAACCTTATTGTAACGACGATAAAGATCATTATGATTTTGAGAGTGACGCAGTCGGAGGTGAAATAACTGTGACAGGACTGTACATAATTTATAATAAGATAACCAAGCATCGTCTAACCCGTAGCTTGAAACGCTCCTATTTCATACAATTTACAAGCTTTGCTACTCTTTACGAGCATAGCAGTGCAAGTGGGGGGGTTTTGTGCTCGCCTTAAAGACTGATGCAAGAAGATGATTTATTAGGGAGTAGGTACCATACCTTTGTTTATAAATTATGTCTAAACACGCCGTAAATAAATTACGTACTTTTGCACTTTGGTTTTCTTTCAAAAATATATGCATAGGAACATAGTTATGTTCCTCTTAAATCATTATTTATTTATTTATGTACACACAAAACATTTAGTACACGAAATTAAGTAATCCTACTGAATGGATTTGAAAGAAATTTTGAACACCGATAGTTTATAACCATAAAGCCCTTCTAACCCTAAAATTAGCAACTCTATTTGTGGTGGTTCAAATCGAATATTTGAATATATAATTTTAATCATTGGGAGCAATGATATTTTATTCTATTACACAGATATGTTGTGAGCGCGCAATCGTGAAGACTCAAAAACAGGCCAATTGGCCTGTTTTCCTTTATTCTGCGTCACTGCGTGTATGTGAGCTGGCTCTCCTCCGCGGCACACTTTTTTCTGTGGTTTTGTAGGTGTATAACATATCTGTTTATTAGAATATCATTGCATTGGGAGAGTAGCTTTCAGTCAGCAAAGCCAATGCCTACATGAGAATATGAAAATACATTCGAGAAATAAAATAGTACGATAACGAAGGCAAGTAACACAACTGAAAGGATTTCCACGTAGAGATAAGCTCCTTCATGACGACAAACGCAGACAATTTACACAATTGCGCCGTGACACAAAGTCTGTTGTGATTATAGTCCCGAATCAATTTGTGCGCGCGCTTTGAATTATCTTGTTAGTTCGTTACTATAGCCGGCAAAGATTTTTTTCATGTGGGAATCGACAACGAGAACAAACAAATTGTAACTTACAGCCATACATTAATCTTATGCCGCTTGAATGACACTTACAGAGGTTAAACATCTGATAAACTGATTTAAAAAAGCTGTTAAAAAACAATATGGCGAATATTTTCTGAGTTTAAACACGTTCCATAGCATAAGAACATAACATACACACATACATATGTTACATACATATGTTTAACTAAGAAAATAAAATATGAAAACTGCTGGATTGCTATGATTGTAATTATTCATGTATGTATGTCGGTTTGTTTAATAGAACCATTTTCCTACTATTGATTCGCACTGTAAATTTGTTTCACCAAATGTACCAGCATTCAGAACTCTTCCATCACTATAATAATAATGATTACGTGTTTAGTTGCTCGTGATTACAATCACGCAGTTAAATTAATTGACGACGCGTTTAATAATATACGTGTGTATTAAATTAATTGGTGTAAAACGCAGTTATATGTATAATATGTAGCTATAGAGAGCGCGTGTTTAATATATATACATCCAAATCTAATTTCGATGCTATTCAATCATTTCGAAGAAACCTCATTTGTTTGAGTCTTCATCAAACTAAATACCATTCATGAGTCTTTGGATTAACTGAAACTAACCTGAATTAATTGCGCTAATAAAGCATGTCTTGTGTTACGCTTAATATAGCGTTACACCAGACATGCTTTATTAGCGTTAACACTATGTTGTTTTACGTTAATACAATACATTTACGGTGAGCATCAAACAAAAACTTTCTCGTACAAACAAACAAGTACCATTAGTCACCGCTGATACATTACAACATGTACTTGCCTTTCTTTCTGCCAGCTGCTCATCATTTGTCATAGGTGCGGCGCCGCCTGTCCATCTGAATAAAAGATAGCAGCCGGCAAGAAGTCTTCAGGGACCGATTTATGGTTCACTCATATCGAAATAAGCGCCTTTATTTCCGGGGAGTTTAAAAATAAAGTTCCTCCCGGCTGTGTCGTTTACACCGAGGACGACCCTCCGGTTCACGTGCCCTCTTTTCGCAATTTAACTCCCTCATGGTGATATTATAGCCAAAATATACCATTAGTTATCATAGATCGCGCTAAATAATGTAAGAATGCTGAAGGCGCTGAAGGCTGCAGCCGGCCGGCTCCCGCCCGCGGGGTCGTCGACCTCGCGCACTATTCCGGGTCCCCCGCCCCACATTTTTCTTTTCGGACACTATACGGCTGGCGGGCGTACGCCTCATGAAATGTGCTACGTCGTCGTCTTGCTGAATATGCGACTATTGTTCTGCTTTTGCAATTTCATATGTAATCTTGTCTGCTCATTTTTATTTACCATCCCTAAAGTAGTTTAAGATGAGGAAGTCTACAATTATGAAGCACATACCATGGCTAGAGCTCTGAGGCGCTAAATAAATCCTAATACGACGTGACATTACGTCTTTGTGAAGTGACGTGAAAGAGCAGTTTGGCACCAAGCTTTATAGTATTGCAGTTCGTTGTATTTTGAACTACCGTATCGAGTATATAAATAGGCTCTGTTTTAGTTATTTCTTGTTGGACAATACCTACCTAGTAGCTAACAAAAGCTTGTCATTTTTCATCCTTACCTTCTCACGGAACTTGAATAATACATAGTTTTCAAGAGACTTGGGAATTTGAAGAGTAACGGGTGGAATCTTGAAATACTTTTAGTGCCTTTTCATTTGATGTTGCTTGGAGACGCTCCGCCTGTTTCTGTTGCGGTCAACGAAAGGGTGTAATTTCCCAAAGAAGTCGGGATGAAGGACGGCTCAATTACGTGGTATTCAGTGCGTAACGAGCGCGCCGGAGATCCTCGACATCAGTCAAAGAAACTAGCATTTTATATCCAACGGTGTTTATTTACTTACAATTCCTGTAATTTTCTACGAATCACGACCTACTCACAGCAAAATAACAGTTATTTATTTGATTCTACTATTTATTTACAAAATTTTATTATACCTTAATTCCGTACAGACAAGACAAAATATTTAAAAAAAAAACCTCAAAAAGTACAGTCATCAACCTAATCTAATGATAAGCTTATCTGATTTGAAATTCAGAAGGGTTTTGAGGGAGAAGTAAATCCCGACTAATTCATTTGGGTTTCAAATTGTTTTCCAAGCTTTAATCTCTTTGTATTTAATATTTTTAAACAGTGTGTCTGCAGTTATAATTTATGTGGGGAGTGAGGCATCCCGCCATCCCGCCACGCTAGTGTGTCGCAGACTCTCAGTCACCTTAATGATGAAAATCAGTTTTGTGTAGCTCGGTTCAGCGTGTAGCTACAGTTTGCGGACGCTTAAACACCAACTAGAGGTATATCGTATGCTGGTTTTATAACTGCATGTTTTGCATATTTGTTTTTAACATTTTAGATGTAAACAACCTACTAATTAAACTTAATATCAAGTGGGATTTTCCTTAGGCAAGAATGGTACCTTTTTTTTATTCTTTGTAAACTTAAAGGGGTTTTTATCCATACGGATATCCCAACCCCATCGTATCTTATTAGTATGGTACCTACTTTGCACAAAAACAAAAAATCGAATTGCCAATAAAAAGGTTTTCATCAAGTTTAAAGACACCATGAAGGTATTTTCCATACCTAATCTGGGTTAGTAATTAAATGATCTTATAATAATCTGCGAATCTACTTACACATTTTCCTAATCTAAGCTACTCTGCATGACCAGCACTTGTACAAGAAGTAAGTTCTAAACATATATGAAATAGTACATTGTATTCTGCTAATAAATAATGGACCCTACTAACCTACTTACAGCCAAAAGCTCTAAGATCGTACCGAAACAAACGAGGCTCAGTCGAGAATCTCTCCGTAATTAAATACTTTAGTCGGCCCTTCACAATGTCGCCCACCGTTTAGCCAACTTAAGTTCTTTTCATTGAAACCATCAAAGAAACGGAATAATTACGCCATTCTACTATTTTGAGATATTCAATTTATGAGTTTCATAAATAATAATTCCCCGTCATTATGTATTTGTAAGCATTTTTCACTCACTAAACTGACCAACAAGAAATGTTCCACCTTTTCAATTGTTTCAAGTAAGTAATTATTCCCATTTTTATTTCTCCTAAATCCTATTTTTAATTGCACCTACAAACATTAATAGATCTATTTATAGATACATATTTGTATATTTCTTTCATATTTACGTGATTTGGTCGCCTACTCGTTTTACATTGAGTATTTAAGTAACCAATATTTTGTTACAAAGAGGGTCGTAGTTGTAGTCTTTAGTGATTGATACAATACAAGATTAATCGCCCCATAAATGCTCCTGGTGCTAATCCTAGTGGTGACTGGTGGGGCAGTATTGCTAACTCCAGTCTACCTGCCAAACTTGCTGATTATGACATAATCCCCCTGAACATTAATTAAACCGCTTTATGATGACATTCATGGTTCATTAGAGGACGTTTACGACCACTAGCTGATATGACATGAAGCTGGTTTAAAGTTATTGTCGAATATATGCGTTTGTATATTTTCCCTCAGGTTTTGAACTTTCTGTCTGTAAGTAGCGATCCGTCTGTTGTTTTGTTTTCGAGTACTTGCGTTGCCAACAGAAAACCTTTTTTGTGTCTATAAATGGACACTAAAAATATATAAATCCACAAAAAAGCGTCAAAAAGGTCCGCGCTAACCGCAATCGTATTTAATTGATATAATTGGCATTTAGGTCCGCCATTACGGAACCATCCCGGCCCGACCCGACGCGGCCCGTTCCAGAAACAGGCGCAATTTTTTCATTTCCCTTGCCAAAATGAAATTCGCCTGTGCATTTTTTCCACAATTCCCTTTGTTCATTATTCAGTCGGATCCCTTTTCAGAATTTTGGGCATCGAAGATAAAAGTAGATCTGCGTAAACCACGTTTGTTTCCTCTTGTAGCAAAACATTAGTTTTTTAATACAAGATATTACCCGAGTCCTTTGAAGTGGGACTTTCATCTGACTATACCTTTGAGATATTTTAATAAAAATGTGCAGCGTTTTTATTTTGTGAAACGTGCTTCGTATTGAATTTTAGAAAAGCGTAGAGAAAAATGTAAACTCGCATTTTTTTACTGTATTGCATATGGTCCAGACTACCGCATATAAAACGAAGTAACATCGAACCCAATCACGAGTGTATAAAAGAGAAACCTCAACGGATTCTAGTTTTCTATATATTGGTCGGGGCGCGCAATAAAAACAGTTGAATTGATTGCGGTGCGAGAGGGCAGCGCGCCGCCGCTGCTCAGGTTGGCCTGGGTTGGCCCACGTGCAATTCACATGAAAAATGGCCACTAAATCACGGGCGCCACTTGAGGCGATCTCCCCGACTATAACCACTACAACGATATAGGGAGATAGGACCCGACAATGTCACGTAACGTTCGCGGGCTGTAGTAAAAGGCTATTTCTCTTATTTTATCCGATTTGGCAGAATTTTGTAGATATTGACCATTTTTGCCAATTGTTTTACATTGGTTGGGAAGCAAAGTAATAATACATTATTTTTATTTTGTAATTTGGTGTTAAAACACTTCTACACATTAAAATTAAATAATGTTTTAAAACTAAATGGGGTCGGTGTTTTCCATACTACTCTGAGAAGAATCACCGAAACAATGTCAGAACAAAAAAACTGATAAATTGTAAACCATTTAATTTCGACTCTACTCTGGGCTCTTCTCGTTCTTAACAAAATCCTGGTTTTGTTGACACATAAGATTTTGTATCGGTGTAATTTATAAAGTAAATGCTCCTATAGGTATGTATCGCAAAAATAGGGTACTACGCCTGAAATGTGGCGATAAGTTGGACACGGAAATGAAACAGGCGATGAAGATAAGTTATTATTACTGTTTGTTATGTTACCTTGGGCCGCAGTGGGCAAGGGAGCCCTGGGGTCACGATGGGGTGGACATCTAATGTCTGCAAGTAACGGCGATCGTCTGGACATATTACGCAAGCGACAATAAAAGTTTCGCTCATGGTGCGACGGCGGAACGGAATGCGGAAAAATGCAGTCCGCAACTACAGAAATACTGAAGATTTTGTGTACGTTACTCCAGCCGGAAAGTGGCTCCTAGAGTGATAAGTATGGGTGGAACGTTATAATTAGTGTATAATCTGCTGTGAATGTGCACCACATAAACAAATGGTGCGCTTTGTCGTTTTGGAAAAAAACTGAAAAAACGATTTCTGCTGGAATAAAACTGAAAAAATTCTAAACGAATAATCGGAGAGAGAATCGTTGTGCATGGCCAGAGAGTTTACATTAGTGCAAAAAAGTGCACCGAAAATAGCACGACTAGTGCGTCTTCAGGTTTTCGAGATATTGCATTTCCTGCTGGAGTAACGTTTTCCAGTATCGCGTATCTCTAAAACCATTGCATGTGTGCCTGTAGAATAAACATACACGAGTAGCTCTTATTAATAAATAATAAATAAATAAAATAAAATATCTTTATTTCAGACCTATAACAGTCCATACAACAGTCCAGTCCAGTGGTTAGTAACCACTAACAACGTATGGACTGTTATAGGTCATTTAGTGACTATTTGCGACGGAATTTGATTTCAGAAAATATGTATGTATAATATTCAAGTTATCGCGGTTTTTTGAAAACCCGAAAAACATCGCAGCGCCAAAATGAGACAGGGCCATAAGCTCGGTGAAAACTGTATTCGGTACTTCTTGACGTTAATAATAATAATAAAAAGTTTCTAAAGTGTTCATGCATGCGTTTTTGAATAACATTGATAAAGTCAAAACGATGGTGTCATAACTTTGACGGAAAAATAAAAAATACAAGAAAGCGGCTCAATCCCAGATGTGTAGGCGTAAACCAAAAACTAGTCTATTTAGTCAAAAATACATAATAGTGAAAATATTCAGCTTGGAACGTTTTGCATAATAAAGTAAATATAAACAAAAAACAAAATATGTAAACAACGGCTGGTTATCCGACCAAATTCGAATGACTACAAAAAAGCGACGGATTCATACATATCGATGACCTGCGTACCAATTGTTATGTGGTGCATTCACAGCACATTATAGCACATTATAGAATAATAATAAATAAATTCATTTAATTCAGATATCACAAGATCCAATAAAAAACCATAATAATAATCATATTTAAATGCATACTCAAATGGACTCAGACGGAACTTGATGCCCTGGATAGGAGGGTACGCACACTGCTGACCGCAAATCGAATGCATCACCCACGGTCGTCGGTAATGAGACTGTATATCCCGCGGAAGTGCGGGGGTCGTGGCTTCTTAAATGCTAAGACCCTACACAACTGTGAGGTATATGCAGTCTCAGGGAATACTTCCTGGAAGCCGACGGGGAGATGCACCGAGATGTGGTCTCAGTGGACAAGGGCCTCACCCCGCTCTCCCTGGCTAACGAGAACTGGCGCAAGCCTAAAGTATTAAACACTAATGACCGCAAGGAAGAATGGCATGGCAAGGAGCTTCACGGACGCTTTTATCGGGCCCTACATGGCCCCGATGTAGACTTCTTAGCGTCAGTATCCTGGCTGCGCTTTGGTGACCTCTTCGGGGAAACCGAAGGTTTTGTCTGTGCAATAATGGACGAAGTTATGATGACGAATAACTACCGGAAATACATTGTGAAAGATGGCACGGTTGACATATGTCGGGCATGCCACCGTCCGGGAGAATCGATCCGACACATTATTTCTGGGTGTTCTAGTCTGGCTAACGGAGAGTACTTGCATAGACACAACCGTGTTGCCAGGATTATCCACCAGCAACTTGCTTTGAAGTACAACCTTGTGGAATCAGAAGTGCCATACTATAGGTATGCGCCCGACCCAGTTCTCGATAATGGTAATATCACGTTGTATTGGGATCGACCTATCACCACTGACAGGACTGTTGTTGCCAATAGGCCTGACATTGTGATGAAAGATCGATTGGAGCGTCGTACAATGATTGTTGATATAGCGGTCCCGCATGATGAGAACCTCGTGAAAGCAGAGAAAGATAAACAATTCAAATACCTGGATCTGGCTCGCGAGGTTGTCGACATGTGGGACGTGAATACAGCAGTCATTGTGCCGATAGTCGTGTCGGCCAATGGCTTATAATAGCCAAGATCCTCGACCAACATCTTAGGAGGCTCTCGCTTGGCAGCTGGATCAAGGGCTTGATTCAGAAAGCAGTACTTCTGGACACGGCACGTATTGTTAGGAGGTTCCTCTCTCAAGAGCCCTGACCACCGGTTGCTCGGACCCTGTTCCCAATGCTGGTGGGCTACTATTTTTTATATTTTTAAATGTTTTTTTATAGTGTTTTATATAGAAATATTTAAAAATGTTCAAAATATGTATTATAATGAATAAAAGATCATATTTATATCATATCATATCACCCTAGGAGTCACTTTCCTACTGCAGTTCAGGTACACTGCTGTGAGAAAACACCTCCGGCCACGTGGTGGCCCCCGGCCACCGTAGGCGCGGGCCTGTGGACGCAGAGCTATGGGCTAGCTCGCTGTCCGTCCGTCTCATGACGACAGGCCGTGTCGACGGAGCGTGCGTGTTCAACGCAAGCGTCAAAGAGAGTCAGCAAAAGGAAGAGGTCCGCAAGGGCCAACAGCCGAGGCTGCGGGACTGTTCGAAAGAGATACCGTGGTTTCGGAATACAAAGCGCAATGAAGGAACATGGATGGGTTTTAGTCAGTAAAAGTCTGACACTCCCTCCTGCTCCGCCCAGAGCGGGAGGAGTCATTTGATGATTTCCCATCGAAAAAAAAAGGTTACATAAAGCTAATCACATCACGAACGTTGAAAGAAATGTTCAAATCATAATTTAAATCAAAGTTATTGACAAAGCAGTCTAACACCATAAGTTATTACAAATACACTAATCCCTTGATCCTAACAGGTATACTGTATAATACGCTATACAACATATTATTAGGAGCGTGTCATGTCCTAATTGCAGCCGGTAGTAATTTACCGTCCATTTAATTGCCGGCTCCGGCATCAAACATAACACAGGTGTAGACCGTAGGTACGGCAACTTAGGTATGAGTGTAAAAATATTGCATGTTCGGCTTTAGTAACGTCAGGTGTAATGAACATAATCGGCTAATTAGCGCAACTCCCAGTTCCCACGAGTGCTCGCGCATTTTTTCAACAGATTTTTAAAAGGGTTTGCGCCAGACGTCAAAGCCCACGGTATTCTCTTATTATGCGGCATTGTAACACTGGATAAATACCAGGTCTGCGGGAGCACCAATGCAAATGAACGTTTTTATATGTCCCAGCGCGGAGCGGCGGGCGGCGGCCGGCGGCGCGGTTGCATTCGTCTGGCGAGAATTAAACCGTGCATCTGAAAAGGTTTAAGATGAATGAGAGCCGTACGCTCACAATGCAACAACAGTTTAGAACAACTTATTCCTGTTGAGCGAATGTAAACAGTCTGAGTTTTATCTGCATTGCAATGTTTACAAATACGGGGCGCGTAGTCTCACCCGTTTCACTTGAATAAGATTATTAAAATAATTCCTTTCAGTATTCGCAACCAGTTTTTGTGGCGCATAGTGATTCATGTGTAAGCACGCAGAGTCCATCCTATCGATCTGCGATATTCGGTGTATATTTAGAGATACACGTTGTCTGAGCCGCGTCTGAACAGGAAATGACCACCAGATGAGCTGTGCCGTTAGCTTTGGAGCTGTACGTACCTGAATTGTACCTGTGAAGGTAAAATGTTTATTGATTTATTTTGCGCTGTCATGAATTGCGAAATTTACTAACTTGTTTGGAATTTTAGATTTTAGAAAGTTCCCACTCGCTACCGCAATATTCCAACTTTGCCTAAATTAAGCATGCACCCCTTTGTCTTCATTTACCTTTCTACTCGTAATAGCATACTAAGGTACTACAGCCTGTAGTGCTCCTGCAGAAAAGTATTACATTTGCATCAGTGATTGTGAAAGAGAGCTCAATTTTAAATTTATCTGCATATATGGGGATGAGATGATTGAGGGAGCCAGCCCTTTTATTCGCGGCCTATTGCATAGCCCGAAAAGGCAAGGTAAATACACACATCAAAAGTATCTAGGGATCAACATATATTTTTGCAATAACTTTTCTCCTGATTGATATTAATTAAAATTTTCTTTAAGGATTCATCAAATAAAGTGTTTTCGTTTGTCACAGTAACGATAAACCAAGTCACCTTTGCATTAATAAAGAAATTTGCCATTTTCCTAATAAAGGGATTTTTGACATTTGAACCACTAACATTAAAGTTCGAAAAAATGACTGAAAACACAGTTTTCTTTAAAATTTTATTGGGTAACTTAAACAATTAATAATCCGTGTTTCTACCGCGAACACTAACAACACAAGAACATCGGTTTGGCATACTCAAAATGAGTTCATCCAAATCACGCTGTGGAATGGCCGCCCATGTTCGTTGCAACAACAAAAAAAGGTCTTCTTGCGACTGGATACCCTCCATATTCGGCAGAGCTCTTCTCTGTAGCATATCCCATGCATGCTCAATCGGGTTCAAGTCTGGCGACTGAGCAGGCCAGGGCAGGACATTGATGTTAGCTGCGGCGAGAGTCTGTCTTACAACTCTTGCGGTGTGCGGTCGTGCATTATCATGCATTAACTGAAATAAGGGACCGATTTGCACTTGTAGAGGAACGATGACGTCTGATACAATCGTCTCAGCATAAATTTGAGCGTTGAGGTTGCCTCTGATCCAAATCAACTCAGTTCTTCCGCCGATCCAAATACCCGCCCATACCATGATGGTTCCACCACTATAAGGATGGACTTCCTGGCAGGATTTTAATCGCTGTTGGCGTCCAGGGGTTCTCCAGTGTCGTATACGTCTTGTACCCGGTCTCATACCAAAACGAGACTCATCAGAAAAGCACACGAAACGCCATTGTTCTTCTGCCCAATTTCTGTGTTCAAGAGCCCATTGATATCGAATCCTACGATTGTGCATTGCTATAGGTGGTACCCGTAGCGGTCTTCGGGAATGAAGGTTCACTTCATGCAAGCGGTTTCTGACTGTTTGGTCGCTAATTAAGTTCCCTGAAGAGTGATGAAGCCTCACGGCTAACATCATGGCGGTTATTGTTGGAGCTCTTCGAGTTAAGATTTGAATGTATCGGTCTTGTCTCCGTGTGGTGCAGCGATACCGTCCTCCATGGCGCTCAGCCACGGTACCAGTGCTTCGGTAACGTGTCCAAAGTCGACTGATAACACTCTGACTTGTATTCAGAGCTAAAGCTACAGTACGTTGCCGGGAACCAGCTTCTATCATTCCCACGGCTCTGAGCATTTCTTCCCTGCTTAAATGACGTCGCCGCTCCATAATAACGTTGGTTTTAATCAGTAGTAGGGAAACAGTAGCACTAATAATGTCTTCAATGCGTTGTATGTTTTTATAGGGAAAATATTGAAAACTTATTTTCATCTTTTACTCGAATTTGATTGAGAGTTCCTGATTCAAATTATGAAATGCACCAAAAAGGATCCATATAAATTTATAAAATCATAAATTTATTACAAAGCCACATCTCAATCTCAAGAAATCCGCATAAAAATGCTTGATCCCTAGACACTTTTGATGTGTGTATTTCATGAAAATATACTTTTGTTAGATACTGACACGTGGATAATATTTATGGATTTATACAAAAATGGCTTTTGGACACACCCTTCCTTTTAATATTCTCTGAGTTTTTGTGACAGTTCTGTAGGGCGAAAGATTAACTAAAGGGAAAGGGGGAAAACGGTAACGATATTATAATTTTCAAGTACAAACATTATGTCTGAAAAAAGAAACCGCTATTTCTCCGCAAAATACCAGATAGACGTTGTTAGGATAACTTAGAGCGTTGATTATTTTAATAGATAGCCAGCATCTTTATTTTCAAACACAAGGCGATCTATGTTTATTTCAATTACTCTCCATACGTGTGTACTAGATATCTAGCCTTGGCATCGTTTTAGAAAGCAGACGTGCATTATTTTATTTTAACAAAATGTTTGTGCTGTTCGAGATGTTTTCGCTGGTTGAAAGTAAAAGTTATTTTCCATTATTATATATAATTGTATACGCATGCTATATAATTGCAAGTTAAACCCGTTGCGTGTTCAATAAGCCAGACAGACTGAGTTAGCCAGATGACGCCTATTATTCGTCGGTTAGGTTGCGGTGCGGCGCGCGGCGGCGTGGCTTGGCGTGGCCGGTGCGTGTCCGCGGTTCTCGGAAGCCGCGGGTTAGTGGGCTACCCTGCGGCTGCGGCCAGACGTCGCTTACCTGCCTGTCCAGCCTCCCTCGTACCCGACCTTACCTGCCATTATAGCACCGACCATTTGACTCCGGTACAACAAACACAAAACACTAATGTGATATTTTATGGGAGTCCAAAGAAAGAGTTATTTTTATTTCAAAGAGTCCATTGTTTTCGATACTCGTAGGTACTGCTGCAGATTTTTTTACCCATTTTGTAACGCTTAAACTCTTGGATACTTAGGGTTGTAATAAATTTATCAAATCATTGTGTCTAACAATTTGACGTTCCCCTGTTTCTTTTGCACTCATGGCACTTGAGTGAACTCTCGACTACTCTGTTTATGATAAATGGCTGGGGAAGTGAGAGTGACATGGACGCAGGTTGCACCCCCGGGTCCCGTCGGCTGCGATAAAGACTCAATCACCTGCCCCCGCCAGAGGCCGGGCGCGGTGACTGCTCGCCACCCTACCAACATGTATCGAGGCGTTCCTAACAAATGATATTTATCATCTATTATTATGCAAGGAGTGCGTGGTGCCGATAAGCTTTTTAGAAGCATATTATAGGAAATAAAATAACCTATTTATTTTATATAGTAATGTCATTCAGAGCACCACGTCAGAAATATAAACATTGCAGACAAAACAACAACGTTTTGCAGGAATTCGTGCAGCGGTTTTCAGCGGTACTTTTATACGGATAAGTCCTGGGAAGTCCTGCTTGGTTTCTAACTTTCACACAACCCGTAGGTAGTAGGTACTATGTATGTACTGTATATGTACTGTATATGTACCATGTTTTTCAGGAATTCATATTTCCGAAATTTGATTTGCCTCAAGATGTTTATAAATCGACTCTACGTTGCATATTTTCCTAGTAAAAGAAATGGTAAAATAGATGAAGATAGGAAATGAGGCTGTATTGAATATTTATACAATCTTCCAATATTCAAGAGTAAATAACGTTCGGAGTTACGTTGCATGGATAGGTAGGTAAATATCAACAACTATGAGTCAATACACGAGAAGAACTAGTATAGGATAGTATGTAGGACTGATTAATATTTCACGCCACGGCACGCTTGTCAACAAGCATTCAATTGAAGCGTTTCCTGAAGTCTTTTGTACTCGTAGAACGCCAGGAAAGCCACTGCAGATTCTTGTTACATTATGAGTACAAATGAGAAAAGACTAACGAATGGTGTAAGTCGTGTGCCGTATCAAAATAAATAATTTGGGATGTTATGGTAGGCTGTTTGTGGGAGAGGCGCGCGCACTGTCGGCAGGCGGCGGCGGTGTCGGCGGAGCGCGGGGCTTCGTCCTCGGCACTCACTCGCGGCGCCCGAGCGGCTCAGTCGGCACCCGACCTCGGCCACGAGTGCCGCACTGTACTTCGAGCCTCACGACTGGCTCGCTAACCTTGCGGACATCGCAGCTTTCGTGATACGCCAGCACGAGACTTTTCATTAAAGACTCTCAATGAACTGCACTCAGACTATTCATCTCCGAATCCCAGAGCCTGGTTCCGAACTTGAGCTGTGATTGTTTGCTCCAACTGTCAGTGCGCGTGTTGTGCTTTATCGATAACATAACCTGTACGATTTCAAGGGCACAAAGACTTTGGTAAGCTAGTGTTGTGGATGTAGTGTTGTGGAGCTATCGGAACGGGTCTAACTTAGTCTTTCTTAAAATCTAAGTGGGCGTATTCGAAAGTTTGAAAATCGATCGGGAGACGTGCGTGCGTGGGATTGCGTTTACGTAATCTTTGTTTACCTTGGGAATATGCACCGTGGTGCCTGCGAGCCGTCTTATTACTGATAGGTACGCCGCACTATTTCCCGGATGAAAACATAGTATGGGTAAGTTGGCTTCACTGAGTCCTTTCTTAAATTTTTGTTATGTTTTCTTGATTCGTTTCTTTTCTAGTGAATTCTTTTATGTAAACTTAGGTAGTTTATATTTCAGTTTTGTAGTTAGTTGTTTCATATTATTTACCTTCTTTAACAATAGCTTTCAGAACAGACGTTTAAATTTTAGATGCACGAGACGACAGCATCTCAAATAAATCTTAAGAAAGTAAACAAGCGTTTTATTGTGAGCGGCTCTATCGCTGATCAATTAGTGAAAGCGTTTTAATTTAGATAGCTTTAGAAGTGAACAGAAGATTACGTTCCTTCCCACTCGGTGGCGAAATGGTTTCCTACGGCGGCGTGGGATGTAAGAGCTCGTAACAACGAAAATGGATGATGCTCGTAAACCCAAAAAGGCTTAGGTAATGCTTTAGTTACTTTTAAAATTAGCGTCTAAATATCCTATTAGAAGCCATCGGATGCATTGTTTTTGTCTCAGAATACATTAAGATCTGCGCTGCTTTTGTGTGTTCTTGCAGATTTCTAGATTCCTCATTTGAAATAAGTAGGCTACGTCTTTATATGCATAGGTGGTCGTGTATGGTGAACTACGGTTTGGTTTTGTCTATTGCTGCAGAAAACTATCAATGGCTCAAAACCAGCAAGGTATTCAAATGTATCCAACGAAAAAAAAAGGTCCGGGTAGCCACAGTCATTCTACCTTATTCGTGGAACCCATTAATAAACGATACATACCTGGCGAACCCTTGTTGCTGTCCCGAACTAAAATTACGAATTTCGAAAGTCAGTTAGCGGTTTAAATAAACACAAAGCATGATGCACCTTATCCCATAGCGGTTCCCATAAATCTTGCCATCAAATATCCGAACAGGTTTGTTAGCCGTGAACCCCTTCTGCATCGATCCTGACCGGTTCAGGTACAGTAATTACACAATGAAAACAGGTTTCACAAAATTATGTGAGAAAGCATAAACTTGAGAACCGTTACGGGCCGTTAGTATAAAATTTTCCTACGACTGTGCAAAATGTATTGATAATATTAATGATGATACTACGAGATACCTAAATAAGCCCCTGATAGAAGTGAATAAAATGATTAAACCCGTTTTTTGATGCTAAATTCCTATGTCTTTACTCACCGTTATTGGCCAATATTCTCACAATAAATATAAAGAATTTTAATCAAATTCACAAGGTACCCCTTATTGCTTCTGTTTGGCGAAATAAGCGGCCATAGCAAATGAGAATTCTGCCATCACTGGTAATTATGATGGGAGGACTTGGAACAGTGCAAAGTAAACATGGCGTTGTACCCTTATTGTGTCAATTAAGGGATCCATGTCCTGCAACGTAGCAGCAAAAGTATATGATGGTATAGCGGGCCGGAGGGTAGTCGCACTATTCGTTCTTTCAGGCGTTGGTGTGCATATTTGATGAGCGCCAGTCGTGATACAATGGCGACGGGATGAGGTCGTCTGGCGGACAGAACACGCCTTCACTCCTCTATTCTATGACCAGACTTGCTACTTATTTCGTGTTCAGTACACAACTTCAACAGGTTTCGCTTCTTATTGCAGTAAAATGCTTGGATTTTTAACATCATGCACTTTTAAAGCATCAAACATGAATGGTTTTAACCGGTTTTGAAGCTTTTCTTTTTGAGTTTTAGGTTAACAGCAGATCAGGCTCGCAGATAAAAAAGAGAGGAAGAAAATTACAAGAGATAATTACGAATATCAATTTTCCAATGTGAACTTGCAGAAATTTATCGTCTCTTTGCGAAAGCTTTTCAAAAGGCTTTTATCTTTCAAAATACTCTTCATGTAAGAAAGGTTACATTGAGGAGAGTTTACCTTTGACAATCGTACCTTTGCCTTAACTGATCTAATATTTCATAGCCTATGAAATACAAAGACATAGAAAACACTTTTGTTTGAGAATTATTTTTAGCCAGTTATTACCTACCTACTCTCCAGTATCGCCCTGACCATTGGTTACACGGCTATGAGCTTCTTTTCTAAAGAAATCATTTCTCCGTAGCAACCGTATCTCATCTTATCGATCCGTCTTTTGATTCAAATATTCTAAATAAAAATTTATATACCTTGGCACCTCAGTTCATTTCCCTTTTTCATTTCCTCCTCCGCTCCTGATAGGAAATAAATTCAACGATTCACTTCTACCTGTTTCCTTTCTCAGAAGATGACTTTGTTACTGCCCTCATAAGGAGTTATATTTAGATGTAGAAATAACGAGTCAACTCATTTTACCTCTTCAATAAGAATTAACATCGAGGCGTGGGTATTAATTCCAGGCGTGGGGCTCAGCCGCGTGCCCGCGCCTCGTCTCGCAATGGCAGCAATTCCCTTCTAAATTATTAAACAAATTATGCTCAAAATTTTACTCAAGTAACGTAATAAATCAATCGAAATCGAATTAATACTTCAAAAAGAAATTGAAGTTAAACTGCCTCAAGATATTGTGTTAGAAACTGAAATGGCTTTTAAGGATATCATTAGCCCTACCCACGGGAAATTAGAATAAATTACATAGCGTAACGGTTACGTTACAACGTGTTCGTATGTAAAAGTTCTTACGACATTTTACATGAGCTGCTTCTACTGAGAAAATTAGATTAGCGCGACTACTAACGTAGGCGGCACGTTCCTCTCACCTGATAACAAAGTGGGGTTCAGAGATCTTATCTCATCCATGATTAGTCCATTAAACAAAGTGGATAAACAATTCATTAGGAACAAGATTGAACTACTGATGTGGGCGAGCGCCGAGCTAATTCTGAATTTCGAAATTGCCATTGATAAAGTAATCAACGGACTGGTTGACCGCAGTGTGGTCTGTTTGTAAACAAACTGATGGTATATCAAGTGAGCCGCCATGCGGCACACAGAGCTGTGACTCAGCTCTCAGTTCAGAATGATGGCATCAGTTGGTAGGTACGAGTGACGCCATCGCCACCGGAGTACTGCGTAGTTTTGCTCATGTTACAAAAGAGATTAATGTATAGTATATCAAAAGGTCAGTTTATGAGATTATTGTAATTAGCGGGTACATTCATGAGAGGCGGTGCCTCTGTAACATTGTGTAACTCGCCCCTTTAATGCGCGTTGAATGTAAACCTCGTCCCACATTACCTCTCCCGAGGGACGCGGCTGCTCGCACCGGTGCCCTCTGCAGGCGTGTGCGTGCTCGTATAGTCGTATCCTTGACGAGAAGTGCTCGTGCCTGGGTGACGCCAGCTCACAGAGTTCAAGCATAATGCTCAATCAGGTCGACCATTCTAAAAGTTATACACACATTTTACATCACACTGTGCAATTTAATCTTTCAATCTTCATTGTGCCTACATTTGCTCTATGATGACTTTTTGCGCGCAATTATTGCTCAATCTGTTATTCATTAGTAAAAACTGCGAATTGCAGATACCTGTTTCAGTTCGGCATAGGATTACTGAAAAAAAAGAACTATGTAGGTAGGCGGTAGATCGATGTTTGTTATGGAGTAGTGTGAAGTTGAACGGGTGTTTGTGCCGCATTCGGCAAGATAAAAAGATGACCCTCTGTCGCCTACATCTCATTATTTATGGTTCACAGCCTCCCCTTTGGTAAGCTTTCCATAAAAGCAACTTTTTTCCTCACCTTGGCAACTTTTGTACTTATCCGCACTCGGAAAGGCT